>CM067541.1:10050000-20050000 GCA_034509755.1 Anisodus tanguticus
CCAGGATTTAAAGTCGTATACTATTTGTGGCCGTGGGTACAAACTTAATATAGATATATATCTTTTTGGAAAAATTGTTCAATATTACATGGTTCAAGCCTAATTGTTAGAGGCGGATGGAGAATTTTAAGTTGCATCCACTAATTTTGTGTGATCGGATGCAAACCTGAATAAAAATTTATAGTGTAACTTTTTGGAGAATTGTTCAAATGTTTATATGGTTTAAGTCTAGTGCAATGTGACCAAACCCGCTGCCAAGCACACATCTTTCCTTGTATTTAGTCTCCAGGATTTGAAGTGATATACTATTTGTGTCCGTGTACAAACTTAGTATGTATATATCTTATTTATAAAATTGTTCAATATTACATTGTTCTGGCGTTATTAGTTAGAGGCAGATGTAGGATATTAATCTGCATCCACTAATTTTGTATGATTGAATGCAAGTTTAAGTAAAAACTGCTGCTGATTTTTTTGGAAAATTGTTCAATTATTTATATGGTTCAAGTGTAGTGCAATGTGCCCAAGAACGCATCTTTCCTTGCATTTAGTCTCCAGGATTTTAAGTGATACTATTTGTGGCCGTGGGTACAAACTTGGTAAAGTATATATCTTTTTGAAAAAATTGTTTAATTTTACACTGTTCAAGCCTTACTAGTTAGAGGCAGATGGAGGATTTTAAGTTGCATCCACTAATTTTGTGTGATCGGATGCAAACTTGAATAAAAATTTATAGTGTATCTTTTTAGAGAATTGTTCAACTATTATATGGTTTAACTATAGTACAATGTGACCAAACCCGCTGCCAAGCACGCATCTTTCCTTGTATTTAGTCTCCAGGATTTTAAGTGATATACTATTTGTGGCCGTGGATACAAATTTTGTATAAGTACATATCTTTTTAAAGAAATTCTTCAGTATTATAGTAAAAACCTCTCTTTTTGTCTTTTTGGGATTTAGGCTATATTTATCTCTTATGTTGTTGCACTGACTGCAGTCAATGACTGAAGCTCTGGAGACTCAAGTAAAATCCAAGGTTACTATTAAGGTACTTATATTCTGCTTTTGTTTGATGTTCTGTTTGTCTGTCAGCTTAGATTCATAATATGAGCTCACACTGATAATTTTCAATTTCATTGAACCAGTTTTACATTTCGCATAATTAAGAATCACTCCGACTCTTTTTGCCTTCTGGGTAAAATTTGCTAAATGATCTAATTTACTAGAAATAGTGGTTGAATCTGTCTCTGTTGACTTCTTTTAAAAGAATAGAAGATGAAGAAGCCGATGAATTCATTCGTGGGTCAGTTTACATTCATAATATGAGGTTACATCACAATATTTTCATTTGGCGGTCTAATGAGTCGCATCATTATAAGTTATTGTGATGATGTTTTTTTGGCTTTCTGGCTCCTGTTTGCAGATTTTGAAATCTGCAAATGATATAATTACAGTAGTAGTTATTTTTCTCAAAAAAAATACCAGTAGTAGTAGCTGAACTGTTTCTATTGGCTTTAGTTAAAAAATAGAAGATGAAGGACTTGATGAATTCGTTATGTATATTCATGCTTATGTTTTCCTAGAACCAGGGATACTTGTCATCCCACACCTCATACCTAACAGAGCAAGAAAACCAATATTTATCTTTTGTTTGAGAAGTATAAAACTACTAATATGTATCATATGGAGACTTTACCTTCTCAAAAATGAAAAAAGATCTTTTGGAGTTAGCTGTCTCTTTCGCTTAAGATATAGTTTGAGTCTTAAGATGACACTTCTATTGATGGAGAGAGATACATAGGTGCTGTCAATGAGTATATCGCTTCATTAAGATAATCCAATTTGTCCTGTTAGTGGGTGTGGGTGGGATGGGGTGGGGGTTATGTCCTATATTCCCCACTTGGTCAGGACTCGAAATAAGATATAGAACTTGGGACATTATCTACCAATGAGCAACATTTATCTAAACCTCGCTTATGTTGGTATGGGTTATTGCTTGTTTTCAGTTAAGATATCTTTGGCATGTGAAATAGTTTCACCATAAATAGAAATGTTTGTCTCATTGTTTGAAAATTTCGATATCAGCTGGTTCCTCTCATTCTTAACACCATCAATGAGTTTGAATAACATTGTTCTAGAACAAAACCAAAAGGGTAGACAATGCAGACCGTTATTTTTCTTTGATAACCGAGAAATCCCCGAGAGTCAGCTTGTGCACATAGTTCAGAACTCGGAGGGTGATGTGCCCGTCCCAACAAGGCTGTCCTATTTTACTTATAGTTATCCCAAAAAAGTTGCTATTATATCACTATCTGTAGATACACATGTGTTACTTTTCTCATAGTGATGAGAGGTGATGTCTGTGGAAAGGATGATCATTAACCTGTTACTTAGAAAATGCCATGGAAGTAATGTGACGGAGGAAGCATATCTTAAAATGTTAAGCTTGTCTCATACTAAGATCAAGACTATCTTAGGGGAACTCACGAAAGAAGGAAACAAAGGTGCTTTGGTCTCTCAAAATTGTCAACTTAGAGCAATATTTGGTTGACTGCATCCTGTTGGATTTGTGTTTTGGGTCAATATCTAGCATATTACTTTTGAGACATAGCAGTCATTCTCAAATCTTTTCCCCTCTTTTAAATTATCAATAGACCAGGTACATTTTTTTGTGCTTCCTTTGTCTAATAAAATTTGAAAAGGGACGTCATAAATATTGCAGTTGCAAAGCTTGAGGTCTTCTGTTGAATCATGCTCATTTTGTTTTTGAGAATGGTAACATTTCATTGAAATCAAACAGCACAAAGTTTGGGCTGGTAAAAGAAACCATGCTCATTCTAATCCATCTGACTGAAGCTTATCATTCTCCTTTAGGAAAAACAAAGAGATTTGAAGAGGATAGAGGATTAATTGCTATTTTTTGTCTGTCTTATATGATGTGACCGACATCGTAAACATCTAGGAGAAGAGTTTAGTTATCTTCATGAAGGAGGAGTTTTGTTGCTAAATATCAATCAGAGAGAGGAAGCTGATTTTGTTGATTTACTTATTCTCTGCAATAGACATCTACAACATATAGGTAGGAGAAGAGTTTAGTTATCTTCATAAAGGAGGAGTTTTGTTGCTAAATATCAATCAGAGTGAGGAAGCTGATTTTGTTGATTTACTTATTCTCTGCAATAGACATCTACAACATATAGGTAGGTAGTATTACCAAATTTGTGTCTCCTAACCATCAGGAGTCGCGAAAATCCAATTCAATAGGGAGGGGGGTTAAGTATCTTAAAGTGGTTAAATGAGGAGAGAAGTCTTTCAGTTGATGTCCTTGAAGGCAGTAGGTATGGTGGATGATTACTCAGTAGCTGCGCTTGAATTAGAAGAAAAAATTTCTGCATGTAAAATATATGAGGAGCAAAATATATAAAGAAGTTGCTCCACAAAAAATACAGCAATTTTCAAGATCTGGTGCTTTACATGAAATAAATTTGATAAACTGGCTGATGCTTCTTGATGACAAGAAAGACATGATGGGAAGGCTTGAAGTTGTTGTCAACAAGCAATTTTTAAATCACAAACTGTACTATAGCCTTTGACTTGACAACTATCACAATAAGGCTTAAGGATATACTGCTTTGATTATTATGTAACGGTCACAATAAAAAGCTATGTTTGATACCTGAAGCATAAAAGACAGCCACCTTTCAGTATGAAGTTAAGTCCGTTCATATGTAGACTCCTTGGATAGCTACTGTTTGGCTCTTAATCTCTGACTCCTATACGCATTCCTCTCTCTTGTCTATTCTATTATCTTTGTAACCCAACATGTCTTTCTACTTGCCATGACAGCTGGCTTACTAGTTTTTCAGTAGAAAGCTATTACACAGCTTGAGAATAATTAATAGAAGTATGCACAACCAGTGAAAAAGCAAGTGCCTTTCACCTGAGTCCAGCCAGACGCTAACTAACTCCTCAAGGGAATAGGATAGAACTTTAACATTACATTTGGATGTCAAGAATTTGGCACAGGGATACTGCATCCAGTTCGTGCTAATTTTGTTTTTAGCTTATAGCTTAGTTGGTGGTGTTTCACTTAGCTTTTTATGCCCCGATTGGGATTTGAATCGTGGTCTTTCATGGTCTTCACTCCAGCTTCATTGACGGTTACCCTCTAGGTCACACTTTCCGGTGCGTCAGAGGAGGATGTATGTCGAGAGGAACATTCTGTTGGATGTTAAAATATGCATTACTGCTCCTGCAAGTGGAATAGGTGTTCAAGAAGGTGCTCATATTTCATTAGTTGCGAAATGAGATCTTATGTTCTTGCTTTCTGCAACCTTGAAATTGAGCTCTAGCGCTTCTGTTAATGGGACCTTCCTTCTTTTGTCATCTCTTGATTTATTATACTATCGATAGTCAAACTTATTTATGAAGAATTCTGTTCTCTTGACAGCAATTCGTGTTTGTTGGGTATTTCAACCCTTTTTATTCGTTTTCGTCCTCCTTTAACTATTACTGAAATTTGGCTGTTCAATCTTATGATTTCTTGGGTCTTATTAGCATGAAATACCATCATGCGACACCGACCTCAATGAGGAATGCCCTTATAAAAAAATGCTTTCATTATGTTCTTTTAATTTGAGCAACTATTGCTGCAGGGACATCTTCACACCTACAGGTTCTGTGACAATGTATGGACCTTTATCTTACAAGATGCTGTGTTCAAGAGCGAGGAATGCCAGGAGACTGTTAACCGCGTTAAGATTGTGGCATGTGACTCAAAGCTGCTCACACAGTGAGAAGACAGCTGACGGAGAGAATTTCTGTTTCGGGTTTGCATTCTATCATTAATGTAGAAATCAACATAAGAGAAGTCTGAGAGAAGAGGGTGCAGGGGGGAGGTGTAGCAGCCATTTAATACTTATTTTGTACAAACAAGCAGACATCGATAGCTAATAGTAGTCAAACTGTTATATCTACGATTCCAATGTATTGGATGGACTTTCTGTACTATGTTAACTTTAGTATCTCTGACTTTGATATGAGCTACTAAATTTAGTTTCTCCTATCTGGAACTTCTTATGTTTTCTGAAATCCTGAATAGCTTGCTGCTTTTTATATTTTGGTGATGTTGTTTCATCCAATGTATTGGATGGACTTTCTGTACTATGTTAACTTTAGTATCTCTGACTTTGATATGAGCTACTAATTTTAGTTTCTCCTATCTGGAACTTCTTATGTTTTCTGAAATCCTGAATAGCTTGCTGCTTTTTATATTTTGGTGATGTTGTTTCATCGATGGCATCAAGTAGATGCAAATGTTACAAAAGAAGTGCAACAAAAAGAAAACTGAGTAAACTCCAATACATGAGAGACTATTCTAACACCAGGGAGCTAACAAAGTTGAATACCTTGCTTTATTAGTGTAAATGTTACAAAAAAAGTGCAACAAAAAAGAAAACTGAGTAACTCCAATACATGAGAGGTTTTTTTTTTGTCAGAAAAACTTATGATCTGTTCATCTCTTTTTACCCGCATAGGGACAAAGGGAGCAGCATATACTTCACAGCTGAACTTATTAGGACTGTATGAACAAGTGGTAAATAAATACACACTAACACCTGAAAACTCCGGCATTTAAGCTAAAAAGTGCTCTTAAGCTGGTTTGACTAGCTTTTAAGCGAATCCGAACATCCTCATTCTACATGTCTGGCGAAAAGGCAAGTGGATTCGGGCTTTCGGCTCATAAGTCTGAATGCACATCATATGCATCGTCGCCAAAGCTTTTCAATTCCACCGAACTCGAGGGTATTTCGCCAGTAAGCCTGGAAAGAATCAGCCTTGCAATATTTTCAGCAGCAACAGCACTTGTTTCCATGGTACTAGCTGCATTCTCAAAAGCATTCACATAGTACAAATGCTGACCATCCAAGATAAACGGTGCAAATACCTCAGGAGCATGATAATGCGGGTATGCAGCCCAGTCTATCTTAACTGTCTCATTTCTCACACTGAAAATCCGATCTAATAATTCATCATCAAGAGGTTTACGCGAGAACACCTTGTAGGACATATCATTCTCCTTATGTTGCTTCAGAACCGATATGCTCGAAAAAGGAACATCAGGAGTCTCAACAGTGCCAATCAGTTGTGGAATTTCTGATACCGAACCTAAACCAAAATAAGCCGGATTTAATACACCTCTAATGAAAGTCGTATACGTGTGCTGTAATTTCCTCTCAGGTATTGAAATTCCTGGAATAAATTGAATTTTTAGCTCATCTAAAGGTGTGGCTACAACTGTTATTCCACATTGATAACTCTTTCCCTTTGTGGTATTGAGTTGATATTTTTGCTCTATGAATGAAACTGATTTGACTTCTTCATTGAGGTGCAATTTTACATCTGAATGATTAATCAACTCAACAGCCATTCGTCGATTTCCTCCTTCAACTGACCATAAATCTGGTGAACTTCCAGCTAAAGAAACAGCACCGGCAAGTCCACTGATGCTCATACTTTGCCCGTAATTGATTCTGGTAATAACGGTTGCGAGTTCTTCAATAAGTCGCGGAGATAAATTAGCATCGGTTAACTCCTCCTGTAATGTTCGAGTTGTCAAATTGTAAAGCCCGGACCATTTAAGCATCTCTTCAGCAGTCTCGAAAACTGGCCTTGACTCGAATCCTTCATAATACTTTAAGAAATTACTCACGGTACTGTCAACGAAACTATTCATTCGAAACAGAGAGAAACCGTAGCGAAAGAAAATCAACACCGAATTGGCGAACGACACGACGCGTTGGAAAATAGGGAAATTTGAGCTGGAACTTAGGGTTTTGAAAACGAAATTACGTCCATTCCAAATGCCGAAACACGAATCGGATTCGGAACGAGGAGGTTGTCGTACAGAGAGATTTAGGTATTTTGTGTAATTCAAAGCGTGGTAGTTCTTCGGATGAAGAATGGATGCACCGGCCTCGAATGTCTGGCCGGAGATAGTCACCGTTGCCATTCGTCCTCCTACGACATCGTTTCGTTCCAAGATTCGGATAGTTCCGATTTCGGAGGTGGAGTAGCGCCGGAGGAAGTGCGCTACTGAGGATCCGCCGATTCCGGCGCCGACAATGCAGACAGTCGGAGATGATCCCGAGTCAACGGCGGTGGCAGTGACAGTGGTTGTGGAGATGAGTATAAGTGATAATAATAGGTGGAGATTCTTCATGATTCCGCTGTATTTGCGGATTTTCATTGCTTGATACTAGTATTAATGGAGTTTCTTTATCTCATTAGCTAGAAGTTGACCTGTCGCTGTTAAAGGTTTTGGTAGCGGGAGACTATTGGGACAGATTTGTTTAGGGTTGATAGATGTGCGTTTGGACGGAAGTTGATGGGTCAAGATGTACTTAATTAATAGATGATGCTCAGTTCGTTCAAAGCTTATATGGATTAAAATGAGTTAAATAATGAGTCATAATCAATTTAATTTATTACTTTTATAAATTTCAAACATGTCTTCTATAATGTTATTTTATTTTATATGATATTTGATTTTTTTATATTTTTATTTTTAAAATAATAATAATATTTTTAATTTTAATTTTATTTTTATTTTTGTAAATGCAAAATAAATATATAAAATAATGGGTTGGAGGGAAGGGGAAGTGGGGTAGGGGGCTGGGTAGTGGGTATGAAAAAATTCTCATTTTTTATAAAATTTTTGTATAAGTAAAATAAATATATAAAGTAAAAACTTCGAGTGGGGGGTGGGCGTGGGGATGGGGTAAGCAAATTTCTCATTTTTTATAAAAAGTTTACCAACAACAACATACCCAGTGAAATTCCATACCGTGGGGTCTGGGGAGGGTACAATGTACACAGGCCTTGCCTCCACCTTGTTAAGTAGAGCGGCTATTTCCGGAAGACCTTCGGCTCAAGACAAAGCATAATTACAAGCAAAGCAATCAAAATAAAGCAAGAGTAAAGAGTAAAGCAGATAAACTGTCAAACTCAGAAAAGAAATTAAAGTAGTATAAAGTGCATTTGAACAAAAGGGATCAGTAGTTAATACAACTAAATAAGTTAAACAAAATATACTAAAAAACACATAGCAGCAAAAATCAAACTACAGTGGATTATAAAGCAATAATGTGTCTATAAGTGTGATAGGCTAATCGGGCATACAGTAATAACACTACAACTATCAATTTGTAAGCATGAGTAGGAATACGCTCGAGTACCTACTACTCTTCCACCCTAATCTGTGTCCTCCATAACCCCCTATCTAAGGTCATGTCCTCAGTAAGTTGCACTTGCGCCATATCCCGTCTAATCACCTCTCCCCAATACTTCTTCGCCCTACCTCTACCCCTCATGAACCCTCAATAGCCAACATCTCACAGCTCCGCACTGGGCATCTGTGTCTCTCCTCTGCACATGCCCGAACCATCTCAACCTCACTTCTCGCATCTTATCATCCACCCAGGCCACTCCCATTTTCTCCCGGATATCATTATTTCTAATCATCTCTCCTTGTATACCCACACATCCATCTCAGCATTCTCATCTCCGCTACTTTCATTTTTTGTATGTGCGAAGTCTTGACTAGCCAACACTCCACCCCATACAACATAATCGGTCTAACCACCATCCTATAGAACTTGACTTTAAGTTTTTGTGGCACTTTTTGTCGCATAAGACTCCAGATGCGAGCCTCTATTTCATCCGCCCTACCCCAATACGATGTGTGACATCGTCATCAATCTCTCAATTCCCTTAGATAATAGACCCTAGGTACTTGAAGCTTCCTTTCTTTGGAATGACCTGAGTACCAAGCCTTACCTACACGCATGTCTCAGGGTCGCTCCCATTGCCGAACTTGCACTCCAAATATTTGTCTTGGTCCTACTCAACCTGAATAATTTAGACTCCAAAGTCTGTCTCCAAACCTCCAGCTTGGCGTTCACTCCGCTGCGAGTCTCATCAATCAGGACTATGTCGTCTGCGAATAACATACACCATGGTATCTCCTCTTGAATTTATCGCGTCAGTCCGTCCATCACCAAAGCAAATAAGAATGGGCTAAGAGCTGATCCCTGGTGTAGCCCCATCATCAGTGGGAGGTGCTTTGAGTCTCCTCCCACTGTTCGTACTCTAGTCTTGGTTCCATCATACATATCCTTGATCGCCCTAGTATACCCCACAGGTACACCTCTAACCTCCAAACATCTCCATAGAACCTCCCTAGGGACTTTGTCGTATGCCTTCTCGAGGTCGATGAAAATCATATGTAAGTCTTTCTTCCTCTCTCTATACTGCTCCACCAACCTCCTAATAAGATGAATGGCTTTGGGAGTCGAACGCCCCCGCATGAATCCAAACTGGTTCTCGGAAATAGTTGCAAAGGTTGATGGAGAGGAGACTAGATGACTGATGGTGGTGGTGATAGGATAAAGGTCCCCGGTGCTATCACATCTCATTATTCGTATCCCCGTCAAAATGTCCTTCACAGAAAAACTAAAAGTATCAAAATCAAGGAAAACATTATTGTCGATTGTGAATGACGCACATAGATTAAATTTTTGATAAATTTTGGGGCATGGAGGACATTTTTTAAAGTTAATGGGGATGTGGTGGGGAGGGTGATGATTGTCCATAACCTCGAATGGGAATGTCTTGTCCACTATCAACAATAATATTACAGATTAAATTGCTCATATTGAAATAAGAAGAGAGAGTACCTTGAGATACCGTCATATAAGAAGTGGCGCCAGTATCCATGTACTAATTTTCATCTGGAGCGTTGAGAGACATTGTGTGCATTGTATGCCTGCCGTGGACGTGTTGTTACCTCTCCAACTATCTCTCCATTAGGCAGGTGCTCCGAGGATTCCGGGCTGGAGCTGTCGAGCCGGAGGTTGGGCCCAGGATGATGTCGGGTAAGGGCAAGGTGGAGCAGCCCACGCTTGCTGGCCCTACGCTGCCCACGGTGGGTATGCATCCCACGGCGGAGGCTGCTGCCACTGTTGCTGCCGCTGTAGGTGGCTGCTGGCCGGCGGGGGCTGTCCTCTGCCGCCACTGCTACTGCTTCCGCCATGACCACTGCAGCCTCGACCGAAATTTTTGTCTTTGTTATTATTCCTGAGATGTGAACCTCATTTTGGATCATTGGTGTGCCGGTGAGGTGGACCGAAACCCGAGCCCTCTGTCAGTAGATGGGCCACCAGTGGTGAGGAGGGAGACATCAGTGGTGCTAGCGTTAGCCACTGCTCGCTTGGTTTTTCGATTTTCTTTAAGGATAATTCTCGAACGAGCCTTGTACAACGGAGGCAACGAAGTGCTTTGCTGGAGAATTGTAGCGACGCCGTCATAATTTTCATTTAAGCCCGCAATTAGTTGCATGACCAGTCGTTGATTTGTGACCGGTGCACCGACGTTTGAAAGTTGATCAACACTCATTTTAAATTCTTGACAATAGATCGACACATTAGGAAAATCATCCTGTTAAATGTCCTTAAATTGATTTTCTAAATACAAGGCATGTTGTGTCTTGTTATCAGGAAAAATGCTTTCTAATCGCTCCCATTTTTGTCGTGCAGTAATGTCGGTTTCAATGATAGTATGCAATAGATCGTTCAAGATTGTGTCGTAGATCTATTGTAGAACAACCGCATCTAATCGTGACCAAAGTTCGTCATCAGAACCAGCATGTTTCTCCATGTGCTCGGCAATGGGCTTGGGTTTATGAGGGATGATGTGATCGATAACTTTATATACACGACAATGGATCTTGAATAATTTCGCCCAAGATGAATACTGAACTTTTTCCATTTCAAGAGTTATGAGAATGAAATTCTTGATGTTTTTAACAGCTAGAGCAAGATGTAATTTAGGTTGTTCAGCCATTGAAAATTGGGGAGGAAGGGCGAGGGGGTGAAATCGAGAAGAAGAAGAGGTGGAAGTCGACGGCGGGGGAGGCCGACGGCTAGGGGTAGGGTTTGTCTGATATCATAAAGGAATATGTTCCCTGCTTTTTCATTCATTAGTGTGTACAATATATAGTAGTACATGGTTATTGACAAAGCTACAAATTAGGCTACAAACTAAATAATTAATTACAATGAAAATGTTAACTAACTAAATATAAAAGATATACAATAATATGGTAATATTCTATCAATATGTTGAATTCGTTCAGTCTAGCTTTTAGAAACTCTGTCCATTTAGTTAATAAAAGACAGATTACGATATTGACGAATTAAAGTACATCTCTCATAGCAGGAGATCGGATTATTCACGGAAATAGACCTTAAGGACCCAACACAAAAGAATAGTAAACAAAGTAAAATTTTCAAGTCCGAAGTTTAACCAACGTGATAATTACTATATAAGATTAATGTTTACAATCTTATCTCCTGTGTGGCTCTGTACTAAATGGAGTACAGGCACCAGATGATCAAGAATTTTAGAAGTTATGCATAAACAATTATGAAATACAAATTCTTGACCTTTCATTATCATAACAACCAAGGGCCAAAAAGGCCGCATTCCATGAAATCAAAACATGACAAGATTAGAATTTCCCAGGTGATGAATCATATATCATCATGGTCAATTTCTTCATTAAAAAATTATTAAAATAAGAAAAAGAAAGAACCCTGATCAGGGCTGAATGCCCTTTTCTAATTCGTAAAAGTGAGCCATTTATATAAGTAAATATACGATTTTAATAATTAGATTGGGCTAAGACCTGCGAAGACTAGTGAGTTACGGGACTTCATATTAAATTCTGGCTAATACCACTTAATAAAAAATGAAAAAATGGGCCTCTAAAATTTTTCATTTTTCGAGGGCCCTGTGCGATAGTACAGCTCGCACGGACACAAATACGCCCCGACTAACAATAAATTGTAGCAAAATGTTCAATGCTAAGAGGAACATACAAATGAACCCAAAGCTTAAATTGGAGATTAAAAATCGAAAAGTAAAATAGTCGTCTAATAGTCAATGACAACAGATAAGATCGTTTGACATCTAATTAGCACACAGAGCGCTACAAGTTGCTGAATATAAAGTGTTATGGCTGTTAAGAATTAGGAAGCGTTGGTAAAAATATGTGTAGACATTAATTGTTTGGAAAGAGAATGAAACTAAAGATGACTACTCTTCGTTGGAATAACATTAGAATGTGAAGAGGTGGCTTGTCTTAGTAGCCATTAAGTTTTAAATTTTTTATTAAATAAAAATATTTAAATTGATAAGAGGGGTATTTTGTAATTTAACTTTTAAGCCGGGGGCTTTATGCTTTTAATAAACTAGTCCTGGACACGTGCTTCGCACATGTATACTTAACATCCACCATTACTTAAAGTGTAACAAAAATATTAATTTATTATGTAAATTGTATACATATTCCAAAGTATTTGTGTTTAAACCCAAATTTATATCGTATTTAGTTGTCTATTAAACCTAAATTTATAGCGTATTTAAAAAATTAAGTTGGCTATTAATTTGGGATCCTATTAAATCTGAATAGTGGGTAGAGTCACTGTTACTTTAACAAAACACAATGAAAACAATAATGATTCCTTGAACGTTGCACTGACCCGAAAGTCTTTTGATTGAAAGTAAATTTGTTATTGATTTCCTATTAAAGATTAATTAACCTTCATTTTACCTAATGTTATTTATTTTTAAATGATTTTACGTTTTTGAACCTTAACGCCAAGGGAATAATGCATGTTGAATGAGTAAAAATGTCCAGCACATTAAGAGTATTAATGTCCATCAATAATTTAAGTTCATTTTAGTCATTTAAGTTTTAACGTTGTTGCTTCCCACTACAAACTTTTTAATCCAATGAATAATATATTCTTTTGACTTGTTAACGTTCTTTCCTCTGAATGATGCACATGACTGCATGTAATCGTAATTGTAATTGCATTTTGTTTATACATCTGGTCCAGATTGACACTTTTCATTTTTCGAGAGTCGAATTTTTATATTTTAATTGTGTGTTAACATAAAGTTTTTAAATTTTTTAAAATAAAATTTACATATTTGAAAACTATGTATTAATAATTTAAAATATTTAAAAGACATTTGAAAAAATTATGGTAAAAAAATATCTCGTTTGACTCGCGAAAAGTGAAAAGTGTAAATCTTTTTGGGACGGGAGTAAAATTCTCCCTACTACTATTCACTTTAATATATTCATAAGTATTTTTAGGACAAATCAAAATCACTATTGTGAAAATAGCTTACCAAAACAACTGAAGGCTTAAGCGACCAAAATATCATTAGATAAGCCATTCAAATAAACAAAAAACACCATTTCTTTCGTTGTAAAGAAGTAGATTCTCTTTGCAACTTAAAAAATTATAATTAGACTACACTAATGAAGTCATTAGTGTCAATCTCAAAACCAGCCTTCTGAAAAAACAAACAACAAACTCCTATAACCGAGACATTTTCGCTATTACTACCGCCAGAAATGCCGCAATATTAGTGGTCAAAATGGCGGAGATGGTGGTCGTCATGCTGGACTTCTTTATCATGCTTGCTTGGCGGTTGATACAGTCGTGAAGTTTGAGGGAAATGGAAGTTGAATATGATAGCTACTCTGATTCACCATGAAATAACACCACGTACTTCTCTATTTCTCGACTTCTTTGTTTTCCTACAAAATTTGAGGGGAAAAAATAAGACTAATATCAAAGATTAAAACACAATAGATGGACAAACTTGATAGATGAGGTTGGATGACTCAAGTAAAATCATATACATAACTTGTATTTTTCTTGGCATTGACGGTTGGATATGTAAAGCAGTACGAGAAGTAAATAAATATTACAAGTGTTCGAAAAGATAAACAAATAGCCAATATTCAGAACTGCCACAAGGTTGTTGAGTCTTGAATCTTAATAACCTGAAATCAAGAAACACTAAATCTGGATTGTTACAACTGTGGTTGAGTTGAGAGATGACTCACTGTCTTTAAGACAAGATTGCCCCGTATATATGCTTTTACGTTAACGGACAATAGTCTTCTAAGATAAAACAACAACTAATCAACACTACAAAGAAAATAGGTTGATTCTGACGAAGAAAACAAACATGAAGCGACTTGCTGAAGAATGGAAAAGGAAGGAAGAGTTTTCTGTTTTCGGCCACTGTTTCTGCTCACGTTTTGGAGTGAATTTGTGTTGTTCTCTCTTCTGTTTGTCTCTGTGAAGTATATAGTGTATGTAGTGTCTACAATTGAGCCAAAAGGCTTCAATATATAGCATAAGGGGAGAGACTTCTCAACTGGCAAGTAATGGCTGTTTATGGCCATTAGTGAGGGAGTTAATCAGCCAAGTAATGACTGATTTAATGTGCAACATAAATGAGCTTTTAGGGAGGAGTTATGTGCAGATTAATGGAGTTTTTAACGTTTCAAAAAACCAACCCAAACGGTAGGCAGAAACTTTCTGCCTTCCGTCATTCCCAATTTCATCTTTCCAGAAACTCTAGATATCAAACTGTAAATATTAAATAATTTGGGGGTCTATCAGAAGAAGCCCAAAGCCCACGTCCCATGACCCGAGCCTAGACAGGACGGGTGGCGGCGGCGCGCGTGTGGACTTAGCCTTGAACCCAAGCACATCTAAGTCCTCCCTCCTTCAAACACATGGGTTACCCCTTGGGGTCCCAAACCCTTAGCCAATTTTGAGACTTATAAAGAGAACAATTCTTCCTTTTTTCCCACCGATGTGGTAGATTTGTCCCACACCATATTTTCATGTCTCAAACACCTTACTTCGTGGACCAATATCTCTTTCATTTCTTAACGAAATTTGACGATTCTTGGCCCTACGGTCATCTACTCACTTAGTAGATTATGCACGTGTGAAGAGACAAAGCCTCCAACATGCGGAACCCTAGTGTTTAATTCATTAAATATGGGTGGACGCACCTCCCCACCAAAGGCAAATTTCTAACAATCCCCTCTTGAAAGAGATTTTGGCGCACACACAAGGTGCCTACTTTCAGCAATCTTTCAGCGAAAAGATATTGCATCAGGAGAGGTAGCTTCTGGTTTGAACCTTCCCTAGTTGAATACCACCGGACTTACTTACTGCGCGGTGAACGTGATGTCTTGAACCGTCAGTGTTTAGTGTAAGCCAAGACAATGATACCAACACAATAACTCTCCTTATTCATTTTCTTCTTATTGTTTTGTCCGTTGTGCCCATGGACACACTTGGATTCTTAAGTGCATTCATTTGAGGCGGCCTGTCCTCGCACTTAAATAGGTGATCTCCTATAAGGTATCCTGCTATACCCCACTTCACAAGTGTTAGGAATCATTAAAAGTTTCCCCAACCTTAACCTCAACTGTTTGAGGATCGTTAAAGGTTTGGAAGCTTAACCTTTACCCACCATGCAGGTAGCACTTTAATGTCTATCGCGGGAACAACTTTGGATTCATGTTTCCCTACAGAAATCATCATCCGAAGTGCTCTTGCTTCCACCGAAGCGCTCAAATGAACCTTTTGCAGCTTAGTTTTCCCATTGAACCAAATTCTTGGGATCTCCAGTCAGTATGGTTGGGTTACCACCGCAAAGGTTCGTATTGTTTGGGTTTTAAGCCCATTCTCCTAGACAGGCAGAACACTTGATCTTCGGGTAGTCCCTTAGTTAAAGGGTCCGCTATATCCTTTGATTAGTAATCAAGGAAGTGACACCCGTGATGGTCAAGTGCCATACAGTCTTATGTCTCCGACAGATCCTGACAGATATGTCCAGACGCCGTCATCCGTGTCATTCCTGAAGCCGATCGGCTAGCCACAGTGTATAACTGCTGAAGGCACGGGTTTCTCCCAATAAGGGACGTCCTCTAAGGAGTCGTGAAGTTACTCAACTTCTTTCATGCTTTGTATAAAGCGATAAACTCCGATTCCATCATGAATCGGCCGATGCAAGTTTGCTTAGAGGATTTTCCAAGACCCACCATATATATTTACTTGTGGCATTGGTGTTCTTCATATCTAATGTCCAGTTTGTATCACTGTGCTATCGCATCTCATTATTCGTATCCCCATCAAAATGTCCTTCGCAGAAAAACTAAAAGTATCAAAATCAAGGGAAACATTATTGTCGGTTGTGAATGACCCACGACCCCGGACCGGACGGGCGGGCGGCGGCGCACGTGTGGACTTAGCCTTGAACTCAAGCACATCTAGGTCCTCCCTCCTTCAAACACATGGGTTACCCCTTGGGGTCCCAAACCCTTAGCCAATTTTGAGACTTATAAAGAGAACAATTCTTTCTTTTCCCACCGATGTGGTAGATTTGTCCCACACCATATTTTCATGTCTCAAACACCTTACTTCGTGGACCAATATCTCTTTAATTTCTTAACAAAATTTGACGATTCTTGGCCCTACAGTCATGTACTCACTTAGTAGATTATGCACGTGTGAAGAGACAAAGCCTCCAACACGCAGAACCCTAGTGTTTAAGTCATTAAATATGGGTGGACACACCTCCCCACCAAAGGCAAATTTCCAACATTGACTTGGTGGGTTGGTATTTGATAATGCAATTCTGTACTTGCTCATAAAAAGAGAATTTTTCATACTATGTTAGATTAATTCGACCAAGGAGACACAAACACAGGAATTTGCGAAAACTATAACTAATGAAGATGTCAAAAAAACAGAACTTGTAAACTCACCGCGCTACAATCCTTTGATCCGAGCAGGCAAAGATGAATTATCATTCAAATATTTGTCCATCGCTAAAAGACATGCAAAGTTTGACATTCAAAATAATGTAGGTCATAATTCATATTCCTACGTAGTATGTCATTCCGAATCAAGTTCATAACTTATCATCCCTCTATGGAAATGGACAAAACAGACAAATGATAAAGCAAACGATTTTGATGTGCTTTATGAAAAAATAAATTAAGCAGTTAAGAAAGTAACCTTCAAGGCTTCAATGCAGCTAAGAAAGTAACCTTCAAGGCTTCAATGCAGTTAAGAAAGTAACCTTCAAGGCTTCAATGCCGACGAATTATTCGAAAATGGTAGAATTGTGTTAATCTTACTTTCTCCGACTCTTTCTCATTAATACAAATAAATATAGTGTATACAATGTAGAATCCTAATACAATAAGGATCCTATTTCTACCATAATTATACAACACCAATAATTACAAAATATATGTGGAATATTCTACTAATATTCACTAATACACCCCTCAGTCAGAGCGGGAGGAGGCCGGACGCTGAGACTGGATCTGAAGTCGAGGAATAGTTGTCTAGGTAGTCCTTTAGTTAAGATATCTGCATACTGATACGAAGAGGGCACATGCAACACCTCAACATGTCCTATACCAACTTTTTCACGAACAAAATGTATATTCATCTCAATGTGCTTGGTTCACTGATGCTGAACCGAATTATGAGATAAATAAACGACGGATATGTTATAACAGTATACCAAAGACGCCTTACGCAAGGGACATCGGAGCTCCAAAAGAAGGTTTCGGAGCTAGCATATCTCAGCAACAACATTTGCAACGCCTATATATTATGCTTCTGCACTCGAACGGGATAGGGTAGCTTGCCTCTTGACAGACCATGAAATGAGATTATCCCCTAGGAACACACAGTAGTCAGAAGTGGAGCGTCGCGTGTCCGGACAGCATGCCCAATCTGCATCTGTATATGATAACAATCTGGTCGGTGCAGAGAGGTATAGATGCAATCCATAATCAAGTATGCCCTTAACGTATCGAATGATACGTTTAAGAGTAGTAAAATGAGGCTCCCTGGCATGCATGAACAAGCATACCTGCTGAACAACATAAGCAATGTCAGGTCTGGTGAAAGTATGATACTGAAGTGCACCTGCAAGACTCCTATAGAAAGGGTAGGATCGGATACTGGATCACCATCAACAACACTGAGCTTCGACTTAGAGTCAACCGGAGTGGGCATGATCTTGCAGTTTGCCATTTTAGCCCTATACATACTCTTATGTGGATACTTACGCTGACACAAGAACATAGTATCTGCAGATCTACTCACTGATATCCCCAAGAAATAACGTAACTTCCCCAAATCAGTCATAGAAAATTCAAATTTGAGCAGAGCAATGAACTCATTTTCAATACATCAGAGGAGGCAGTAAGCACAATGTCATCCACATACAACAATAAATAAGCAATGTTACAACCTCGATGAAAAATGAATAGAGAATTATCATATTTGCTGCATACAAACCCAATCTGCATAATGTACTGTGCAAAGCGGTCATACCACGCTCTAGGGAACTGTTTCAAACCATAAAGTGACTTATGAAGATGACATACATACTGAGGGGATGCTGGATGTACAAAAGTAGGCGGCTGGTGCATGTAAACAGTTTCTTTCAAATCCCTATGTAAAAAGGCATTCTTCACATTACGCCGATGAATCGGCCAGTGCTTACCCATAGCAATGCTCAGAACGATGTAAATAGTAGCTAATTTAACAACCGGACTGAACGTTTCACCACTATCAATACCCTCCTGCTGATTAGTACTATTGGCCACAAGTCTCGCCTTATATCGCTCAAGATCACCGCTGTCTCTGAATCTGTAATGAAAAGGCCACATGCATCGGATAACATTTACCCTATCCGGTCTAGGAACCAAATTCCAAGTGTGTTGTTGAGTTAAAGAATTAAATTCCTCACGTATGGCCGCATTCCAATTGGAGTCTAGTTTGGCCAATTTTGGGTTTGAAAATCCTGTGTTGGGCACGGGTTTCCATTCGGTGTGTGGGGGCAGGGGTAGTTTGGGTATTGGGGGCAGGTGTCGGGTTAGTGTAAATAGGTTCAATGACTACTGCAGGTGGGCATTCTGTTGGGGCGATGGGAAAGGGGATTGGGTGTGTAGTGTCGGGTGATGCTGTTGGGTTAGGTGGGGGGAGGAGATCTGGGCAGATCGACTGGGTGTGGGTGACCCGACTACCGAGTCGGCGATGGTGATTGGGTAGGGGGAGTATGACGGAGCTGCGGTAGTGCAATTTAGGTGCGGGCACATTGAGGGTTGTCGGGTAAGTTTATAACGGGATTGGTAGTGGTGATCGGAGTAATGGCAGTATGTGGTGGAGTGGCCTGAGGTTTGGTACCGTTACTGTGATGTGGTGAGTTTGCTTAGGTGTAGGGATGGGCGACGGGAGGAGGGGCTGCTGGGGTCGAAACAGTTAGTGTGGGTGGGGTTCGCCGGTGAGTCGGAGAGACAATGGTCGGAGTCAGATGGGGAACAGATGACTGAGGGTGGCCGGATATTATGCCGGTAGTGGCAGTGGCTGTGGACAGTGACGATGACGTGGTGCCGGCTGTGGAGACTAGTAGTACCGGAGCAGTAGGTTTCAACCGTGACGGAACAATGGTGTCACGGTGGAGTAACGTGTTGTAGACGGGGGAGACTGCGGACTCATCTAAAAATGTATAATTCGTGTTTTGAAAATTTTGGATGTTTGCAAAAGGGAAGATGGCTTCATTAAAAATGACATGACGAGACACAACGATTTTGCGGGAAGACACGGCATAGCACATATATCCCCTATGATTGGGAGGGAAACCTAAGGACACACAAGGAGTGGTGCGGGGTGTGATTTTATGCGGGGCCGTGGAGGCAAGATTCGGTTAGCACAGGTAGCCGAAAATCCGTAGGTGCTCATAAGTTGGGATTCTACGGAATAGAATTTCGGTGGGTGTTCTATTCATGAGAGTTTGGGTGTGCAAAATATTTAGAATATATTCGGCTATTTTAATAGCATAGACCCAAAAGGAAGGGGGAGAGAGAGCCATGAAATAGGATCGTACGAACCATGTTATTGATAGTACGAATGATTCGTTCGGCATTGCCATTTTGGGAGGAGGTGTGGGGATATGAGAACCGAAAAACCTTGCCATTAGTGGAGCAAAAATTATAAAATGCAGAATTATTGAACTCACGACCATTAGCGCATTGAAACAATTTTATGTCTTTTTCAAATTGTGTTTTGACATAGACACGGAATGCAAGAAACTTGGCAAATACTTCAAAGTTGAATTTAAGCGGATATACCGAGATAAAGTGAGAATAGTCATCTAATAAGACAAGATAGAATTTGTGACCCAGTGAACTAGTAATGGGGATGTCCATAGGTCTGCATGAATAATGTCAAAGGGAGAAAACGTAACGCTTAAAGAAGACTGAAAATGAAGGTGAACATGTTTGCCCAAAGGGCAATAAAAACACCGTTAGTTTTCCATTATTACAACGAATTAAATTATTATTTCGGACAAAATTAAAAATTGTAGCTCTTGGGTGTCAAAGTATATTATGCCATATTGACAGAGAGATTTTGCTAAAACGGTGGGAGGAGAGACAACAACAATGAGAGATGTGGGAGGGGTGATATTGGCAGCGGACGTGGATAGAAAATGATAGAGGTCCCCCATACGATTGCATCTCGTAAGGAGTTTTTCGGTACGTAGGTCCGTTATAGAGAACCCAAAGGGGTCAAAATTTATGGATACAAAATTATCCATGACAAATTTCCTAATGGAGATTAGGTTCTTGATAATATTTGGGGCATATAAGACGTTATTTAGGGAGTAATGATGATGTGGTGGTGGGGTTAGTGTGGTCAAACCCTTGAATTGGAATACTATGACCGTTTCCGACCATAATAGATTGCGGAGTATTTAAATTTTGCAGTTGAGGAAGATTACTAGAATTGTTGGTGAGGTGAGACGTGGTGCCCGTATCCATATACCACTCATTATCGGGCTGTCGAGGATTGAAAGTGCCGAAAGCCTGGCCCAAATTGGATTGGGGAAGTCCCGGAATGGATTGTAGTCCAGGAAATTGGGCCTAATTGCTGTGGCCCGTTGGATGTGCACCCAGATCCGCGGGCCGCTGTTGGGCAGCAGGAAAGTGGGTCGTGTAACTTTGGCCCATTGAACTGTATGGGGTGGACTGCCTGGCTTTATGAAAATGGGTCGCAGCTGTTGGGCTATGACTTGAGGCCGCACTTTGGATTGTGTCCGGCGGTACATTGGGTTCATCTTTGGAGGCCCGGTTCGCGAGCCGACCCATCGCCATTTCTCGCTCCTCAGTCACTCACTACTACTTCCGTTGTTGTTTCCGGCCGTGAAGGTTGTCGAAGAGTGAGAAAAAAAATTAAGGGGGGTTCGGGATGTATGCGCAGTGTATATGGATGGGGCAGAAACAGCCGTATACGAGGTGTATAACTGCTCAGAGAGGCTGTATACATGTGGTATAAAGTGGCAAAGAGGGTATATCAGTCGTATACATAGTGTATATCGTCGTGTATATGCTATATACGATGGGTATACAGCCTATTTGAAAGACAGGGAAGGAAAGAGGGTTGTATATCAGTAGTATTCTAGCGGTATATAGTGCTTTTAGTAGAATTGGAGGCCTGGACAACTATATATCGGCGTATATCGGAGGTATATCAGTGGTATACGGTCGATTCGACGCCAGAAAAGGACAGAGGTGGGCGGCCAAAATTAGGTTTTAGGTTGAGAAGGATTGTTGGCTTCTGATACCATGTAAAATTGTATTAATCTCCCTTTCTCCGAGTCTTTCTCATTAATACAAATATATATAGTGTGTACAATGTAGAATCCTAATACAATAAAGATCCTATTTCTATCATAATTATACAACATCAATAATTACAAAATATATGAAGAATATTTTACTAATATTCACTAATAAAAACCTTAGAAAGCCAAGAAACGATGCTTCATGCACCCTGTTGATCTCTTGCTTTCCTTGCAGTTATACCGGAGCCATCTTGCTTTTATATTTTTCTTTGCCCATCGGTTGAGAGTTCCTTATCAAATATTCATTAATTGTATTAATTTAGTACTATTAATTATTCTATCCAACTTTACAAATTCCCTGAGCATTTTTTTAGAAACGAAAAGGCTGTCAAGAGATTCAAATATAAAATTTTAATAGCGTGAGATTTTAGTTATTAAACTCAAGAGTTATTGACTCATACAGAATAACACTAAAAGTAATATTAGCCTTCCTATTTAAACTTTCATTTGTTATATTATTAGTTGTAAATGTAATATGATCTGTTAAATTAATTATTTTGCTAATTCACCGAACCTGACTTTAAGATGATAACTAAAAGACAACATAAACATTATAATTCCTAACCATTACAATTTCTGAAAATCATTTAGTTGGGAGTAATTAATTTGCACGAGCCACGTTGTTTGCTGATTGATTTGCGTATTAAAGATAAGTTAATGATAATCATCTAAATATAGATGACTCTTGACATTTCTTTTATCGGATGAAGGAATGAAAATAATTAATTGGATTGATGGTTCTAACAGTAATAAATAGGCTTGTTGGCCTTTAATAGAAGAGAAGGTTAATGGTGTCATTAAACTTTACAAGGGCATTTTGGTAATTCAACTTTTAATAAGAGACTTTCCACTTTTAGAATATATAGATATGGATAGATTATAGATTATAGATAGATATTAATAAATTGAGGCAATAATTGGCACTTGCTACAATTTTTCCTTATTTGAGACTTGAAAATTACAATGGATTGGAGGGAAAAATTCCTGCATAACTAATTTAACGTTTGGGTGGTAGACGGTGGTATAAAAAAATAATTCTTGCAAAAACTTTATGCAGGATTTGATTGACGGTATTAAATAATTTAACATTTGGGTGGTGTTGGCATCTGCTTTGCATCTTTTACTCTACTTTCGCATTGAGGTTCTTGACTTTGTATTAGAATTATAATAGCTCCTTGACTTTATTCGGGGTATTTTGGGCTGTCTTTCACACTTGTACTGTTTCATTCCACTACATAATGAATTTCTAAGCAATTACTGAGGTTTGCATTAGGTTAGGCTGTCTACATCACACTCAATGGGCATGGCTCTTCCCCGGACCCTACTAACGCGAGATGTTTTATGCACCAAGCTGCTTTTTAAAAAAAAATAAAAATAAATGAACTTCTAGACTCATTTAGTTTCTCAAATGCTTTATTTTATTCAACAACAATAATAACATGTTTAGTCTGATCTCATAAGTGAAGTCTGGGGAGGATGCAGTGTACACAACGCAGACTTTACCGCTATCTTGGGAGACATAGAGATGTTATTTCCAATAAAACCCTCGGCTCAAGAGAAACATTTTTAAAATATGTTTGTAAGATACACGAGCAAAAAACTATGATGAAAATATAGAAAAAAGAGAAAAATATTGACTGCAAATTAGTAAAAATAACAAAAATAAAGAGAATAACAATAGTAATAGAATTGAGGAATACGATAAAGGAGTCTAAGGGTGGGCAATCACTAATCACTTGTTTGGTGGCACTTGCGACTATCGAATATCAGTTGTGGCGAGATATCTCTTTGATTTTTCTGAACTGAGGGAGGATAGGATATTTACATTTACGACCTACATTGAGTAAAATAATACTAATAATTGAATGCTAGTGATAATCGTTCGTTTGATTTAACTGATTTTTATCTATGCTATTAAAATTTCCAGGTTTTTGATTTGTCATTATATACTCTCAATTGCATAATGACTCTTTAACGAGACGATATTATGACACACATGAAATTAGTTAATACAGTTAAATATCTATCACACAGCTAATTCTTGTTATTCTTTTTTCTTCAATTTTTTTTATCTATCTAATTTAATTTGAATTTTCTAACATTCTATATTTGATAAATTACAATATGAAAATATTCTAATTTAGTTTTTATTTATCTAACATTTTATATTTGATAAATAACAATAGACAAATTATAAACAAACATTTTATGCGATGTATCTGGTGATAACATAACAAATAATATCACACATTCGAAAAAACTAAAAGAGTACTTTAAAAGTTAGTCTTCCTAATTTGGTCTACACACCATTCATACAATAAGAAAAATAAATCAAATAGCACACTAAGAACTCACGGAATGAAGTAAGATATATTTCAATATAAATATATAATTGTTGGAAATTTACTAATGTGAAATTAAGTATATCACATTATTTATGACTCAAATAATTGGGGCCCCGCACGTCGGAAACGTCGTTTCCACACACGTGCACACATAATGCCAAGTATCGCAAATTTCATTAGTGAAAGAGATATTGGTACGTATGTAATACGTTTGAGACATAGAATCATAGACGGTTATTGGCCAAATGACAAAGTATTCCACGTTGGTAAACGAAGAAAGAAGTGTACGAAGTGTAAGATGAAACGAGTCGGATATCGCCGCGGAGCTGTGAAGGGCCGCGACGCAACACTGTCGGAGCTGCGGCGCCTCGGTGCTAATTGGTTGGTCAGTTACTGGAGCCGCCGTGTTAATTCACAGAGCCGCGGCGCTTCGGAGGCAGAATGATGCGACGGGAAGTTGGAAAGTTCTGACCTTTGGGTTGGTTTTGGAGCATTGAATCTTCATTACTTGGCACATGAATTCAACCATTATTTGGCTGAATGTAACCCCTCAATTAAGTGTCATTACATGGCTATTGAAGGCCATTAGTTGGCTAGTTGAGGGGTCATCTCCTTACACTATAAATTGAGGCCTTTGACTCAATTGTTGAACACTACACTTAGAAAATACTACAGAATTTCTGAATTCATCTTCTTCCTCTCTAGCAAGTTTACTATACTCAAAGTTCTTCAAGAGTAACACTTGAGTTTTCTTTGCTCAATTGTTAAGTTGTTGTTGTATCTTGGGAGACTATTGCCCGACAACGTAAAAGGAGATATACGGGGCAATCTTGTCTTAAAGACAGAATGTCATCACTCAACTCAGCAAATCACACAAGGAGTTTGTTTTGTTCTTGATTTCCAGTTTTGTTGTAATATTTAGTTTATCATTTCAAGCAATTGTAATATTTACTTACTTCCCGTTCCCTGCAATTGTTGTATCCCACAATTTTAAGACAAGATTTGTTGTAAGTGCTTAGAAAGATGACTGGAAGAGAACAACTCGCTTCTGATTCTGCTACTCAAGGCAACCCCTCTGCCTTCCCCATTGCTCAAGGCACACCCAATGCCTTTCAGGTTGCTCAAGGCTCATCCAACGCCTTTTCTGCTGCTCAAGGGAACGTTGACGTTCCTCCACCCGCTGGATTCCACCATGAACGCCCAGAAAAGTTCATGGGCTCCAACTTCAAGAGATGGCAACAGAAGATGTTATTCTATCTGACTGTTATGGGAATGACTCATTTCCTAACAGAAGATCCTCTATAAGCTGGAGATGAAATGGACCCTTCGCCTACCGAAACGGCTGAAGGGGGCCAGGGTATTCATGCCATTAATGACATGAAGATGGTTCTTGATGCATGGAGTCATAGTGATTTCATGTGTAAGAACTATATTTTGAACTGCCTGTCAGACCCTCTCTACACGGTGTATTGCACCGTAGGCACTGCCAAAGAGTTGTGGGAAAAACTGCAGAAGAAGTACAACGCACAAGATGCATGTACTAAGAAATTCATCATTGGAAAATTCCTGAAATTTCAAATGGTGGATAGCAAAATAGTGATGTCCCAAGTCCAGGAATTCCAAATGATTCTACATCACCTGGATTTGGAAGGTATGAAACCAAATGAGCAGTTTTTGGTTGCATCATTGAAAAGTTACCTCCCTCGTGGAATGAGTTTATGAGTTACTTAAAACTCAAAACAAAGGAAATGACTTTTGAAGAACTTATTATCAAACTCCAGATTCAGGAAGATAATAAGAAAATCTTGCCTAGGGGTAAACAACCCACTGAGGCAAAGGAAAATCTGGCTGAGGCCAAAGGAAACCCAAGCAAGAAGCGCAAGTTCCAGAAAGACGGCAAGACCCAAGCGGCGGAGAAGTTCAAAGGAGCTGTCACCACTATGGGAAACCTGGTCACATGATCAAGGACTGCCGCAAGCTCAAGACTGAGCAACAAGAGAAGGCCAAGGCTAAGGGCAAGACACAGGTTAACGTCGTCAAAGACAGGTTTCTGGATGACATGATTGAGAAGTTCTCAGCGGTGGTGCTTGAAGCAAACCTTGTTGAGAATCCCATGCAATAGTAGATGGACACGGGTGCTACAAGACACATCTGTTCCAATAGAGATGCCTTCTCCACTTATACACCAGTTACAAACAAGAAGTCGTTCATGGGTAACAACGCTTCATCTGACGTGCTAGGGGTAGGAAAGGTACTCCTGAAGATGACTTCTGGAAAAGAGCTCACTCTGAAGGAGGTGATGCATATCCCTGAGATTAGGAGAAATTTAATTTCAGGTCATTTATTGGTTAATGCTGGTTTTAGGCTAGTGTTTGAGTCCAATAAATTTGTAATCACCAAGAATGGAACGTTTGTGGGAAGGGGCTTCGTCTGTGAAGGCCTCTTCAAAGTTAACGCCATGTCTGTATTACGTGCAAGCAATAATATTGAAGTTTCTTCTTACTTGCTTGAGTCTTCTACTTTATGGCATCATAGATTAGGACATGTTAACTACAAGTCCATCCAAAGGTTGGTAAAGTTGGAGTTGTTGCCGTCTATCGACGTAAACCCTCAACATAAGTGTGAGGTGTGCGTAGAGGAAAAACTCACAAAGATTCATTTTCGATTCGTCGAAAGGAATACCGCTCCTCTAGAACTTATTCACACAGATATATGTGATTTGAAATTTGCACAAACTAGAGGGGGAACAAGTACTTTGTGACATTTATTGATGATAGCACAAGGTATTGTTACCTTTACTTGTAGAAAAGTAAAGATGAAGCCTTTGAAGCGTTCCGACGTTACAAAGCAGAAGTTGAGAACCAACTAAGCATGCAGATTAAATCCATTCATAGCGATAGAGGGGGAGAATACATAGCGCCATTGAGGAATATTGTGCCCAATCATGCATTATTTATCAAACGACGGCTCCATACTCACCTCAGTCGAACGGTGCGGCAGAACGTAAGAACCGCACATTGAAGGAAATGATGAATGCCTTGCTCATCAATTCCGGTCTTTCCTAAAATATGTGGGGAGAAGCCGTCCTTACCGCTAATACGATTCTTAACAGAGTCCCATATAAAGGTAAGGACAAAACTCCATATGAATCATGAAAGGGAAATAAACCCACTTATAAATATTTAAAGGTATAGGTTGTCTGACAAAGGTCGAAGTACCCAAGCCAAAGCAGGTCAAGATTGGGCCTAAGACTGTAGATTGCATTTTCATCGGATATGCAAATAACAGTAGTGCTTATCTCTTCTTAGTGCATAAGTCAGATATTCCAGATATCCACGGGGGTACAATCATAGAATCAAGGAATGCTCAATTCTTTGAAGATACTTTTCCTAGGAAGGAAAAAGACATAACCTATCACAAACGAAGTTATGAACAAAGCTCTCAAGAACCGGGAGTCGTTGACTGCCCGGATCTAGATGGTTCAGATCTAGTGGACTTCGAAGTGGCTGAATATCCGGAATCTAGTATTCCAGAGTCTCAGAACTTGGAGACTCCAGAGATAGAACCAAGGCGAAGTAAAGGGGCCAGGAATGATAAATACTTTGGTCCTGACTTTGTAGCTTATATGGTTGATGACGAACCAAGGACAATTGTTGAAGCATTGTCAACTCCAGAGGCACCGCTCTGGAAAGAAGCTATTGAGAGTGAAATAGACTTCATCCTGCATAACCATACTTGGGAGTTGGTTGATCTTCCTCTGGGAAATAAATTGTTGGGTAGTAAACGGATACTCAAACGGAAGTATAAAGCAGATGGGTCTATAGATAAGCACAAGGCAAGGTTGGTAGTCAAAGGCTATCGGCAGAAGGAAGGCCTTGACTATTTTGACACATACTCTCCGGTGTCTAGGATGACGTCCATACGAGTATTCATTGCGATCGCAGTGTTGCGTGATCTTGAGATATATCAAATGGATGTCAAGACAACCTTCCTAAATGGTAATTTGGAAGAAGAAATTTATATGGAACAACCCGAGGGGTATGTGGTTCCAGGGCAAGAGAAGAAAGTCAGTTGGCTAGTCAAATCTCTGTACGGGCTGAAACAAGCCCCGAAGCAATTGCACGAAAAAATTGATAGTACTCTACTATCGAAGGGTTTCTCCATTAATGAGTGTGACAAATGTATCTACATGAAAGATAATTCTAACTCGTTCGTCATGATATGCATGTACGTAGATGACATGTTGATCACATGGAGCAGTCCTTGCTTGATTCTAGAGACTAAGAACATGTTGAAATAATGCTTCGACATGAAGGATATGGGTATCACAGATGTCATATTAGGGATAAAGATCTCTAAGACGCTGACGGACTGGTCTTATCTCAGTCTCACTACATCGAGGATGTGTTGAGAAAGTTCGAGATGTTTGACTGTTCACCTATGAAGTTACCAATGGATAGAAATCAAAAGCTTGATAAAAATCGTGGTGCACCCGTATGCCAGGAGCATTATGCACAGGTGTGTGGGAGTTTGATGTACATAACAAACTGCACCCGACCTGATATTGCTTATGCAGTCAACAAGTTGGTTAGGTTTACCCATAATCTGAGTAATGATCATTGGAAGGCGTTGAATTGGGTACTATGATACCTGAAATACACGCTAACTTACGGGTTGCATTATTTGAGATATCCAACTGTACTAGATGGGTACAGTGATGCAAACTGGATATCTGATATAGAGAACACCAAGTCCGCCAGTGGGTATGTATTTACAATTGGTGGTGGGGCTGTGTCTTGGAAATCCTCTAAGCAAACTTACATCGCCCGATCCACGATGGAATCGGAGTTTATCACTTTTGACAAAGCACGAGAAGAAGCTGAGTAGCTTCACGACTTCTTAGAGGATGTTCCTTATTGGGACAAACCCGTACCTTCTATAATGATCCACTGCGACAGTCAGTCGGCTCTAGGAAGGGCACACAGTTCTATGTACAATGGCAAGTCTCGTCATATTCGACGAACACATAAGACCGTTAGACAGCTGATCACCACGGGTATAATATCCATTGATTACATAAAGTCAAAGGATAACATAACGGACCCACTGACAAAGGGCTTACCCAAAGATCAGATGTTCTGCCTGTCTAGGGAATGGGCTTAAAACCCAAGGTATAAGGACCAATACGGTGGTAACCCAATCTTACTGACTGGAGATCCCAGGAATTAGGTTCAACGGGAAAACTAAGTTGTAAAGGTTCAGTTGAGTGCTTCGGTGGAAGCATGAGCACTTCGGATAATGATTTCTGTAAAGAAACACCAAATCCAAAGTCGTTCTCGCGATAGACTATAAGTGCTATTTGCAGTGTGGGTAAAGGTTAAGTTTCCAAAACCTTTAATGATCCTCACCGGTTGAGGTTAGGTTTGGAGAAACTTTTAATAGTTCCTAACACTTGTAAAGTGGGGTATAGCAGGATACCTTATAGGAGACCACCTATTTAAGTGCGAGGACAGGCCACCTCAAATGAACGCACTTAAGAATCCAAGAAGTGTCTACGACCACAACAGACAAAACATTACGAAGAACAGAGTAAGGGAAGTTGTTGTGTTGGTACCGTTGACTTGGCTTACACTAAACACTGACGGTTCAAGACATCACGTTCACCGCGCAGTAAGTAAGTCCGATGGTATTCAACTATGGAAAGTTCAAAGAGGAAGCTACCTATCCAGATGCAACATCGGTCCGCTGAAAGATTGCTGGAAAAGACACCATGTGTGTGCGCCAAAATCTATTTCAAAAGGTGATTGTTGAAAATTTACTAATGTGGAATTAAATATATCCCATTATTTATGACTCAAACAATTGGGGCCCCGCACGTTGGAAACGTCGTTTCCACACATGTGCACACGTAGTGCTAAGTATCGTAAATTTCATAAGTGAAAGAGATATTGGTACGTATGTAATACGTTTGAGACATAGAATCATGGACGGTTATTGGCCAAATGACAAAGTATTCCACGTTGGTAAACGAAGGAAGAAGTGTAAGATGAAACGAGTCGGAAATTGCCGCGGAGCCGTGAAGGGTCACGGTGCAACATCGTTGGAGTCGCGGCGCCTCTCAGGCAGTGCCTCGATGCTAATTGGTTGGTCAGTTACTGGAGTCGCGGCGCTGTGGCGCTAATTCACAGAGCTGCGGTGCTTCGGAGCCAGAATGCTGCGACGGGAAGTTGGAAAGTTCTGACTTTTGGGCTGGTTTTAGAGCATTGAATCTTCATTACTTGGCACATGAATTCAGCCATTATTTGGCTGAATGTAACCCATTAATAAATGTCATTACATGGCTATTGAAGACCATTAGTTGGCTAGTTGAGGGATCATCTCCTTACACTATAAATTGAGGCATTTGGCTCAATTGTTGAACACTACACTTAGAAAATACTACAGAATTTCTGAATTCATCTTCTTCCTCTCTAGCAAGTTTACTATACTCAAGGTTCTTCAAGAGTAACACTTGAGTTTCCTTTGCTCAATTGTTAAGTTGTTGTTGTATCTTAGGAGACTATTGCCCGACAACGTAAACAGAGATATACGGGGCAATCTTGTCTTAAAGACAGAGTGCCATCACTCGACTCAGCAAATCATACAAGGAGTTTGTTTTGTTCTTGATTTCCAATTTTGTTGTAATCTTTAGTTTATCCTTTCTAGCAATTGTAATATTTACTTACTTCCTGATCCCTGCAAGTGTTGTATCCCACAATAATTACATAAACCTAAGGTAATCCTAAAGTCAATGAGATAAAAATCAAACACCTAACAATTTATACACTAGATATAAGAAGTGTGGTAAAAAAATATTTCCGTGGAAACATATGGGAAGATTGGTTGAGCTAGCTCGATTAATGTTTATATCAACCTTGTTTACTTGAATTTCTCTAGTTTAGCATATCATCAATCTTCTTTTCTGTTAAGTTAGAAAGCTTTGGAAGAACAATAGAAAAAATGCAATGCTATAATGTTATTATGAATCCTAAGCGCAGTTGCAAGTGAATTACTACTTGGGATCATGTATGCATCAAATGCAAAGAAGGTTTGAAAGGTTTTTGAGGAAAAAATTGACATAACTGATCTAACCGGATCTTATCATCTATGGTTAGAAATTGAAAATCTCAAATAAGGTAATGAGTCTGCAACAATCTATAATTCAAAATTGAAGGATTTGTGGGCAGAAATGAATGTTATGATACCATCACATGCTTGTGAGTGTGAAGAATCAATTGCTTATGTAGTTTATCTGAAATCACAAAGGTTAGGTTTAGCTATAGTCCTCTCCTAGATCTTAGACCTTCGATAGTCGGACAGAGCACAGAGCGTCTTCATTGCCGTCCCTCAGAGATGAGATTCTGACAGCTCTTCGCCCAACAAATCATAGCCCTTCCTCACTCTATCAAGTGAGCGTTAAACAATCCTTACTCAAAAGAAGTAAGCCAGTAAATAAAATAGGTTGATTCCTTCGGTAGCTCCGGACTCTAGCTCTACCCTTAGGTCGCTCGATCCTTTTTTCGTGTATATGCTGATCTGGAAACCTGACCACTTCAATTCTTAATGGGATGAAATGAAAGCTATGAAAATATTATGAGCAATATTTTAGCTAGAAAGTTTGTTGTGACATTAAATGAGGTTTATGCTATAGTAACACAGGAATAAAGTCAAAGAGTATTAGATGTGATAGATAGGAACATGAAACCTTTGTCACTATTTGCTGGTAGAACTCGGGGTTACAAAACCTAGAAATGGAGCAGTTTGCAGGCATTGTGGATATAAAGGACATCCTGAGGTGGAGTGCTACAGGTTGGTCGGTTATCCATCAGATTCCAAAAGAAAAAGGAGAAGCAATGAAAACAAAGGGCAAAATGAGTTCAAGCCTAACTTTAAATCTGCTGCTAATCTGATCAAAGGTGCAAAAGCATCCACTAGTGGAGGATAGATTTTTGGACATCATTTCACTGAAAAACAATATCAGGATCTTGTAGACAGTAACACATCACATTTCACCTAGTAGGGATCTTTAAGCACCATTAGGAAGTCAAACAGTTTCCATTCTAATGGAGTGCAAGTACCAGCTGGACATAAATGTAACATTGAGGGTACAGAAAAGGCAAAAATCTTGGAGGTTTATGAATTGGAAAATGTACTTTATGTACCGGACTTCAAATTTAACTTGTTGTCTGTATCCAAGTTAACCATGGAATTGTGTTGCTCAGTATCATTTTTTTTTACTTTTTTGTGTTTCGGGATTTCTTCAATAGCAAGATAATGGGGATTGATAGAAGAGAGAGATGGTTTATACATACTAAGAGAACATATAAAACACATATCAATGCAACAATGTTGAAAGCTGGAAGTAGTGCTGATGCTAGGTTGTGGCACATGAGATTAGGGCATGCTGCAATAAGGACATTATAACATATATTGATTCCTTGCAGAAGTTCACAAATAGGAGTATACAACATGAATGTGAGATCTATCCTCTAGCTAAGCAATGTAGACTAAAGTTTCCTACTAGTGAAAGTAGTACTCTTAATATGTTTTGAATTAGTTCATGTTGATGTTTGGGGTCCACATAGAAAACCTACACATGACAAAAAATAATATTTTATCACCATAGTAGGTGTACTTGGGTGTGTCTGATTCATTCTAAATGTGAAGTGATTGTAGTACTCAAGGTTTTACTTACTTTAATAAAGGGAAAATACATAAATTTACCCCTAAAGTATACCCGAAATTTTAATATCACACTTAAACTATTAAAACGGCATATTACACTCCTGACAATCTTAAAAGTAATTTTAATACCACCTTATCACACATATAATCAGTCACATGATGGGAGGTATTTTACACTCGTGCCACATCATTGTCATGTCACTGACACATCATATATTATGTCACTCCAAATGCTTCTTCTTCATCTCTACGTTTTTTACTAAAAAAATTATCCAAAATCATCTCAAATCTTCACTAATCAGTCCCAAAATCGATATACAAACTCCACAAAATGTAGTCAATCTTTGCAATAATTCCGCTTGAAACAAATCTCATTTGCAGAAATCCATTTTTTTGCACTTGTAACTTTTTTAATTGCTTCCAATGGAGCTTTCAAACCTCAACCATGAAAACTATATTTCCTACATGAAATAGATCCCTTAACAATTCAGCACTTCGAATTTCATTTATCATTTAATTCAATTTCAATTTCAATTTCAATTTCAATTTCAATTTCATTTAACTTTCAATTCCAAATTTCCATCGTCCCAATTTTCTGCATATTTTATTTGATGGGTCTTCTATTATTCTTTTCCGTTTCTTCTTTAATTCTTTCTTCCTCTTCTTCTGTCTTCCATTATGTTACTTTGGACCATTCTTGGATTTACAAATTGAGATCGATGGGGAAGAAGGAGCATTTTAAGGTGTTGGTCGGATTAGAAGATGGGAGGTTTGTTGATGAAGAAGAAAGGGATGGTGGAGATTACAAAAATATATATTTTTACAAAAAAAAATTTATAATCAAAACGCGCCTCTTTTTTAATTAATTTTATATTTTGTGTCACATCAACTTGTAGGATGAAACAAAATTCACTTTTAAGATTGTTAGGGGTGTAATTAGGGATGACAACGGATCGGATCTGAACCGGATCCTACTAGATCCAGATCCAGATTCGTTTTTCATACATGAATCCAGATCCGGATTCAGATCCAGATCCGTTTTTCATACCTGAATCCAGATCCGAATCCAGATCTATCGGGTCCATAAAAATCATATCCAAATCCGGATCCATCGGATCCACCGGGTCCACGGATCGGATCTGGATCCACATGTAAAAAGATTTGCCTTGCTAAGAATTTTTTTTTGAACTAACAAACGATTTTACTTAGCTAACAGTTTACTGTGTTTCAATTTTGAAATGTTCATATGAGATATTTTGTTCGTTGTCTCGTTTCGATTGTGAGCTATTAATTGAAAATGTTGGACAATGACAATAGTTGTGGAAAATGCTGACTAGTATTTCCAATGATACGAGAACTTGCATGTGCTTGGAATCTTCACAAATGAAGTGAATATAATTTTAACTACTTGTCTATAGAGATGTTAGTCATTCACTAATATAACATTGATTTTATTATCGAAGTTACCTCTTTATTTTTTGATTTTTGAGTTAACGCGGGATAAATTAAACTTATTTTGAGAATTAAACTTGCAAGGATGTGCTTAGCAATTTTAAGAAAATACTTATAAAATTACATTCTAGGTTATGAATATATTTAATAAAAAACGGATCCACAGGCCGGATCTGCACCGGATACGGATCTCAAATACAAGATCCAGATCCAGATCCGATCCGAATCCGTCGAGTCCAAATTTTGAAGATCCATATCCTATAAAACGGATTTGAATCCACCGGATCCGGACTGGATCCAGTATCCACTGCCATCTCTAGGTGTAATAGGTCGTCTTAATAGTTTCAGTGTGATATCGAGATTTCGGGTATACTTTAGTGATCAATCTATGTTTTTTGCCCTGGAGAGTCTAAATGTTTCAGGTTGAGTAGGTTTAAGACTGTGTACGTGAAGTGTAAGTTCAGTGCAATGACGAGTGACGCTGACGTGGAAGTGAGGCTGGACTCACAAGTCGTCCCACTGAGAGGGAGTTTCAAGTACCTTGGGGCCATAATACAAGGTAATTGAGAGATTGATGAAGATATCACACATCAGATTGGAGCAGGGTAGTTGAGATAGAGGCTAGCATCATGTGTCCTGTGTGATAAGAAGGTACCACTAAGATTGAAATGTAAGTTCTACAGAGTAGTAGTTAGATCAACGCTATTGTATGAAGCATGCTGTTAGGTGTTTAAGAACTCTCATGACCAGAAGATGAAAGTGGAAAAAATGAGGATGTTGAGATGGATGTGTGGGCTTACTAGGAGAGATATAGTCAAAATTCAGAGCAAGGTGGGAGTGGCCTCCATGACAGACAAGATGCGAGAGGCGAGGCTGAGATGGTTTGGACATATCCAAAGGAGAGGCCCAGACGCTTCGGTGAGGAGGTGTGAGAGGTTGGCGCTAGAGGGCTGGAGGAGAGGTAGAGGCAGGTCAAAGAAGTATTGGGGAGAGGTAATCAGGCATGATATGGCGAGTCTTTAGCTTACCGAGGACATGACCCTAGATATGAGGGTGTGGAGGTCGAGTATTATGGTAGAGGGCTAGTATTAAGATTAGTATTATTTCCCTTTAGTGTAGGATCAATCTTATTTCCATCATACTATTTTAGTATTTTCATATTTCTTATTCTTAGGATCAATCAAAATGATATATTCCCCCTTGCAAGACTTCATTTTTCCCTACACTCGAATCAAATCTTACCAATACTACTCCATTCTTCAACATAAATATTTTGTTTATCCCTAGTTTTCCCCATAGTCTTTGGATATACCCATTCATCACTGAGAATGGGGGAAGGGGGGTTATGCTCCTAGAACATAACATACAATGGCATTCTTCCAGAACATCAATTCTGAACTTATATCATCATATTCAATTTCACATATAGGGTTCTCGCCATGCATATCAGGCGAAACATAATCTAATTTAAAGCCATCATTAGCTATTTTTTCTATATCAAAATTATCCTATACCGATGATTTCTTCTCTACATCTGGTTGTGGTTCTGTATCATCTGCCCATAGACTCTTCCTCAAGCTTCCAGACACATTCATCCCGGCTTTCCATTCTCCTAGATTTTTTGTTTTGCTTATGACTTCCTCTTCTCGCTTTATTAATGGGTCATTGAGAGTTTTGATTTCCTCATCATTCTTATTGTTCTGTTTTTCTACAGTCTTTAATTCACTTCGAGCCTCTGTAGTTTGACCCATATTTTGCTCCACCTCTTTATCATCGATTTCTGAACTTGCCGATGTGTTGTTCGTGGTTAGGGTTTTGTCGTCACTCAAATTGAACTGAGTAACCGACCCTTCCTTCTTTCTTTGTTGAACTGTATCTTGTGTATTGGATTCCATTACCATCGCCACTTTCAGTGAGGGATTCCGTGCTCTCTTCTCCATGAGCGCGCACATTATGCTATCATGCGCTGAGAGAGAAAGGAAAATCGCAGAAGCCCTTTTCTTTCTTGAAGTTATTACTTTTAAGGAGGTAACTTCTCAAGTAAAATTATTAGTCTTTTTTTAATATTATGTTTGCCATTTCTAAGTTGATATTTTTTTTACGGTCAAATGAAATTATTAGTGGAAATATTGCTTATATTAAGCTAAGTTGGAAAAACAAATCTAGTTAGAAAAATAAAGATTTCATAAACTACACCATTTTAGGCAGAAAATTAATCTAATAAAAATTACTAAGTGTCACGTGTTTACAATTTAGAACTAAATATGTGCGAGACTAATGAAGTTTCGAATATATTCTCTTTATAGATGTTAGTAAAAACTAAAAAGTAAATGATCCAAAACATGCACGAGTTTGAAGAAAGGATTATTCAATATTTTAAAAAGTCAAGTATTTAACATATTTTTATCTCTGGCGAGTCAAAACCAAACTTTTATTCGCCAGACATTAAAAAAAATAATCAACTGCTCCAATTTCATCTATATCGAATTTTAATATCAGAATAACGGATATAGTCATGATTCAATAGGTCAGATCCACTTACTTTTTCTTTTGTTGATTTCTAACCTTTCGAATGAATTTGGTTGGTATAATGGAAAATAGGAATATTCGGTATATTAGTATAGGAAACACGATCGAATTTGTTTAGGAAAAATGATCGAGTTTGTTTTGCATGATTCGAGATTGAATTTTTTTGCCATCCGTTATACTTTTGATCTAATATTACTTGTCCTTAAGAAAAAGTTTATTATTGCCCTTCCATCAGTTGAGATAGATGTAATTGTTGGATATGTAAAGCATTACGGGAAGTAAATAAATATTACAAGTGTTCGAAAGGAAAAACAAATAGACAATTCAGAACTGCCGCAAGCTTGTTGAGTCTCGAATCTTGATAACCTGAAATCAAGAAACACTAAATCTGGATTGTTACAACTATGGCTGAGTCGAGAGATGACTCTCTGTCTTTAAGACAAGATTGCCCCGTATATATGCTTTTACGTTAACGAGCAATAGTCTCCCAAGATAAAACAACAACTAATCAACACTACAAAGCAAATAGGTTGATTCTGACGAAGAAAACAAACACGAAACGACTTGCTGAAGAATAGAAAAAGAAGGAAGAGTTTCTGTTTTTGACCACTGTTTCTGCTCACATTTTTGGACAGAATCTGTGTCTGTTTCTCTTCTGTTTTGTCTCTGTGTAGTGGTCTCATTTTTTCTGTCACACACAATTGAGCCAAAAGGCATCAATATATAGCATAAGGGGAGACTTCTCAACTGCCAAGAAATGGTTGTTTATGGCCATTGAAGGAGGGAATTAATAAGCCAAGCCAAGTAATGGCTGTTTATGGTCTTTCCAAAAACTTCAGGGACCAAACTGTAAATATTAAATAATTTGGAGTCTATAAGAAGAAGCCCGAAGCCCAAGGCCCACAACCCGAGACCGGAAGGCGGTGCGCGTGGGCTTAGCCTCAAACCCAAGCACACCTAGGTCCTCTCTCCTTCAAACACATGGGTTACCCCTTGGGGTCCTAAACCATTAGCCAATTTTGAGACTTATAAAGAGAGCAATTCTTCATTTTCCCACCGATGTGGTAGATTTGTCCCACACTATTTCGATGCCTCAAACACCTTACTTCGTGGACCAATATATCTTTCATTTCTTAATGAAATTTGACGATTCTTGGCCCTACGGTCATCTACTCACTTAGTAGATTATGCACGTGTGAAGAGACAAAGCCTCCAGCATGCGGAACCCTAGTGTTTAATTCATTAAATATGGGTGGATGCACCTCCCCACCAAAGACAAATTTCCAACAGTAAATACTCTTTACTTGAGAATTAGGACATATGAAATTTATTTTCTCACCACAATTTGGTTACAACGAGGCAAAATTGAACATTTTGGATAGTAATGGGACAATTTTGGACTTTTCCCTTTTTATGTTTTAAGCCAAATTGTTAACGTAGGAAGTGATCACATTTGTTTAGGCATGATTCAAAATTGAGAAATTTTATCCTCCGTCAAGTTTCAATCTTTTGCCCTTGCATCTAAATCATTGACAAAAGTTGCGGGAAAATTTGAACATTTTTAGTGAAACATTTAGATACATGGAATTTATCGTATCACACTCAAAATTCTTAAAATAGAAGATAATTGAGATAATGGTAAGAAACATTTGAATTATCATTTTTGTGAGTTTCATATCCAATTATCAGTTATTTCTTTTTTCTATCTATACTATCACCATCTATATATTAAAACACACTTCGAGCCAACTATTAGCTGTATTCTTTTTCTATATGAACTATCACTATCTACTCAACTAGATGGTGACAGTTCAGATAGGAAAATGAAATAAGAGATAGTTGGAATGTGAAATTCACTAAAAAATGAGTTCAAGTGGTAATAACGAGGAAAAGTGAACATTTTGGATAGTAATGAAACAAATTTAGACTCTTCGAGGTCGATTGGTACGCAGACTAAATTATCTCAGAATTATAGTAGTAGCATTGTAATCCTGGACCAATTTATTCCACTTTGGAGATGGAATAAAATAATACTCCCTGTCTTAATTTATGTGGTATAATTTGACTGGGCATGTAGTCTAAGAAATAAAAGAAGAATTTTTGAATTTTGTGGTCTAAATAAGCTAAAGATATCTGTGTGGTTATAAATTATTTCGTTAAGCGTAAAAAGTAAAGTTTAAAGTTAAATTATTATCAAATAAGGAAAGTGGACCCCGCGCATAGCTGAAGCTTAGTGTATCGGGTTGCCTTTTTTTGAGATGGACTAAAAAGGAAAGTGTATTACATAAATGAGAATAGAGGGAGTACCAAACTTGATCGGATAAGATGAGTTATCCAAGATTAAATTTTGAGATAAATTTTATACACGTAAAAAAGTATCCTCTTTCAACCAAATATAATATACATTTCATCTCAAATTTAATCGAATATCTCAGCTTATTCGGCGTACCAAACAACACTATTGTATTAAGCCAAAAAAATGTTAACGTAGGAAGTGAAAGAGGCTTTTCTCTTTCGATTTAGCAAATATGGCGGATCAAACACAGTTGCTTTTACTTCCCTCTCCTATAATCACTCCTTTTCCACTGATTGACCTTTTCCCATTCTCCTTCTACCTCGCTTCTCTGTCAATTTGTCCGTATTATTCTTCAATAGGGAACTGGAAATTCCTTAGTTTTTTTCTCTTCATATGAAGAAGGAATGCAGAAAAATAGTGTATAGTGATTGATTTTTCTGCTTTTTAAACAATGATTTATCAGTGAGGCACGATATCGATACGATCCGCCATGGCTGCTACTTTGGTTAAGTATATGTTCGGTTTCTTTGCTGTTTCGGCCATACTATATAGTATAATTAAGTAAGTCAAATGTATTTCAAGTATTTAGCAATCGTTACTATATGTGAATTGTTGGTTCTCTCTTGCACTTCTATTAATTTTATGTTATGACAATATATTTTCTTGTCTATCAAACTAAATTTTCAATCAGATATTATCAATATGCTCACTTTTCCATTCTATGTGACTCTCACCCAACCAGTATCTTCTACCTCCCACTTGCATAGTTAACGGAAACTCTGCCAGTAAGACTTAGGCACATGGGAAGAAACTATAATATTTTTTGTCGTATGCTGGATTTGAACCTAAAACCTTCTAGTTCTCCTCCCACTTCATTGATGACTAGGCCAAATCCTTGGATGCAGACATCCCATGTGTCTTTATTACTAGACTAGAAAATTGCAGACGATATTTCAAATATAAATATATAACTTATTAGTAGTTTAAAATATGCTAATTGTTTAGTTGTTAGTCTTTTTTGAATGAAGGAACCAATGTCTGAATTGAGACGGAAAATTGACCCTAATAGTGCGAACTCGTCATTCTTTCTGAAACAAAAACAAATGATTATACAAGTCAATGGTTAACATCATCAGCTTCATGTCTAGTAAAATGTGATCATATAAAATGAGACGGTGGGAGAATTATTTATCATTAGTTAAACTTTAAGGTTGTGCTAATGCTTTCTCGAAAAATATTAAAGAACTATTTACCATTGAACAGTTGAACTTTAGTGGTTGTGCTAATGGCTTTAGACACTAGTACTTGTAACAAATTGGATAGAGTTTCAATCCATTCAAAATTCTCTTCTCTATATTGATTTGATAAGAGTGGTTTTGTAGAATGAAATTCTTAACTTAATTGGGTTAGACTGATACTTTAATGATATCCTATTTGATGCAAAATATTAAGTCTAATTTACATCATACCATAAAATTGAGTCTTAATAAGTGATCAGGAAGTGTTAATGCAGAAATTTTCCATTTTCCGTACTATCAACATTAAGTAGTCTAGTTCTATTGAGCTAAAAAGATTAAAAAAGTCTAGTTCGATCCAAATAAATTGCCTTAACTAAAACATCGTGTCTTGTTTTGGCCAATATTGAATCCGTGAATCTCATTTTTCTTTTCTTCAATAAATTTTCCTTTCACATTCATTGGATTGTTTTTAGTTTGTAATCTTTATGCATTTCTTGCTCAGATTTTCTTCCAGGCTGTTCATATGGATTTTAAGCCGGGTCATGAAAGCCTCCGTTTCATTACGTGTTGGAGGATGTAATTGCTTGAGAGACGTGGCGGTGAAGTTCAACAAGGTTGTTTTGTTTCTTTAACCTTTTTCCTTTTTTTCTCTTTCAGTTTGATCTGTACCTTAGGGAGTGATTCCAATAATAGAGATTGCTTTTCTCATACTATTTCGGTGCGTGCATACATTGTCTAAAGTACCATCCATTAGTTAAAGTGCTATATACTTGACCAGCTTTGTCCATCACAGCAAGTTTTGTGGTTTAAAATCAACTAAAACTGTGGAAGATCACTTTGGCATTCTTGGCATCAGATCTTCTGAGTTCCAAGATATGACCTGACTGGAACAGGGTCCTTGTTAGCAAGCATTTCCATTTATTAGAAACTTTTTGGTATCTAGGATTTTAAAGATCACCTTTGCCATTTTTGTACCATGTCTTTGAGTTCCAAAAGTAGAAATTAATGTTGTGGTAATGTATGTTATTCCAGTACTTGCGATTGTTCTTACACCAAATGCACATTGATTTAGCTAGGTCCTCCACCTAAGGGAATTCTTAACCTGAATATAACTGTTTTGGCCTTGAGTTGCAAGTTTGTGATTGTGTACTTGTCAAGGCAACAATTCCCTGTAAGATGTTCTATTTATCCCGAGTCATAGATTACTTTAATCTTTATTCTCATCATCATAACTGGTAATTTTCAGGGTGCTGTTGAGAGCATATCCATCGGCGAAATCAGACTCAGTATACGACAGTCCTTGGTTAAGCGCGGGGCTGGTTTTATTTCCAGGGATACAAAGCTACATCTGTTAATATGCGGCTTAAAAGTTGTACTGAGGGATTCAAGTAAAAGCTCAAAGAAATCAAGCTCAAAGAGCAGAAAATCTCGTAAACCTCAGAAAATAGGTAGAGGGAAGTGGATGGTTGTAGCTAATATAGCCAGGTTCTTGTCGGTTTCTATGACTGAGACGGTTGTGAAGGTAAGCATGGTTCCAATCATCATACTTGATCTTTTGGGTGTTTATGATTATTGTTTGACTTGCCTTTTCTTCCACCATATTGTTGCACCAAAAACTCCAATGGATGTTGCTTTTGCGATTACCTTTTTGTTAAAATTATGATTATTTGTAATTGTGCAAGCTGAAGATACTTATTACGATATTTGAATAATCTTTTGATTCACTGAGATTTTTCTTCATATGTGAGCGGTAATAACAAAGCAAGGATATTAATTGCTGTTGCTTGTCGTGTGACTGTTTGAAATAGTGCATGCTGAAGATACTAGTTACAATATTTGAATAATCTTTTGATTCACTGAGATTTTTTCTTTATGTGTGAGCAGTAATAGCCAAGCAAGGATTTTAATTGCTTTTGCTTGTAGTGTGCACTACTTCCGATCCGTTCAACTTATTCATAGTAGGATTCGGATTATAGGTCAATGCATACGAAAAATCAGTTGAAGTATACCTTGGAGACCAAGGTTCAAATCCCTACAGAGACAAAAACTAGGTGATTTTTTCCCATATGTCTAAGCTTTAATGAGAAGAATTACCCGGTACCTGTAACTGGTGGGAGGTAGCAGGTACCCGGTGGTATAGTCAAGTGTGCGCAAGCTTGCCCGGATAACACCATTATTTGAAAAAAAAAAAGAGATATCAGTTGAAGTATATAATTGGCTGATGGTAACATATTAATTTTGTGTTAACCGATTTGACAATAAATGTGAAGCTAGAGATCCTACTTATATTAACCCGAATAAAGTAATCTGCAACTTGTGGCTAAATATTTAAGCATTTGTATGAACTCCATTATAATGTGTTCTACACTTTAACACGAGGACGTAGCCAGACCAGTTTCAGGAGGGTAGCATTTTACGACTTTAGTCATGTTGTGGGGATATAGTGGGACTACGTGAAGTGAAGGTAAATATTCAGTCGGTGCAAACTGAGAATAGCTTGCAAGGAAGTAGTTGTGCAGGCAAGAATAAATGGGAACAGACAAAGAACAAGAAATGGACCCAAAAATGCTTGGAGTGGTGTGATCGACAATGTTAATATGTCAAGAAAGGAAAATGATGAGAACCTCAATGAGCGGAGTGTATTATCTTAAGGGGTTAATTAGCTGTAGTCACTTATCTGAGGTATTTGGGAGGATAGGTACTTTGAGGTTTGGATATTCTCTTTTGGTTTATTCATATACTCCGGTGTACATGGGTTCCCCTTTGAGTGTTTCTAATTCAATTATCTTGCCTATCATAAGATTAAATATTTTCTTGTTTTTCTTTTTTAAAGTTTTATATGGGACATTGAAATAAATGTTTTAGACTCTTCTTATACTTTTGGGTACAGATTGTTAAGAAGCACTACCAAGAAGAGGATAATTTGGAGTACTTCATTAGTTAGTAGTATTGGGGAATATTATTACTCCCTCCGTCCTAATCTGTTCGACACTTTTCGCTTTTTGAGAGTCAAACGAGTTGTTCTTTGACCGTAATTTTTACATATTTTAAATTATTAATTATGGTGACCTATAGTACTTTTTACATAGTTTCCAAATATGTATATTTTTATTTTGAAATTTAGAGATTCTATGCTCAAACACACGGTCAAAATTAAGAAGTTTGACTCTCGAAAAGCGAAAAATGTCAAAACAAATTGGGACAGAGGGAGTAATGTTTTATGTGCATGGAAATTCATAGAAGATAGTTTGGAGTGCTTCATTAGTTAGTGGTATTGGGGATTATTATTAATGCTTTATGTGCATGGAAATTCGTTACCCATAAAGTGAAGGTATTGTACAAAAGTAGTTTCTGTCCTGCAATGAGTTGTAGCCTTTGTGTAGTACGTCGATGCAGTGATATCTATATAAAGTTGTTCGTAACGTGACATCCATTTTGACCGAAGTATGTTCCTAATTGGTTGTGATGTACATGTTTTTTTCCCTTTCCTTATGCTTATGTTCTGCTTGTTTATTTCGGTAGTTTTCCCCCCCTCATGTATTGTGTTTCTTATGTATGTTGGTTCGCTCTTTAAATTTTGTAGACACCAAAAGCTGGTTTGGAAGTTAAAGAAATGACACTTGATATATCTAAAGATAGTGGACCAGAGCCAGCCTTGTCTGTCAAGTTTTGCATTGTTTCTATTCTTGTTCACATAGGCGAGTCACAAACCAGTTCAGGTCAATCATCAATGCACAGTGGATCTTTTCCTGTCAACCGTGAAATACTAACCATGACAGAAAGGACCTCTGCTCTTGTCAGTTGTGAGGAATTTTCTCTCTTGTGTGAGTTTGGCCATGATAGGTATACTTTTTCCAATTCTTTCTATGTTTAAAAATTCATTTATGAAGTTTAACATATTCAGTAACTGACAATTTATAGCACCTCTCTTCTGGTCATTCAAATCCTAGTTACTTCTTTTTTAGCCTGTACTTAGTGAGACAGGCTTTGTTGGTATATACTTGCTCGATAAAAATAGCACTTTCCTGGTACTGTTATTGTGAATAAAATCACCTTACTTTATTGTAAACAGGTTTGAGCTAGAGTTGCTATATCATGAATACTGTGCAGGAAATTGACTTGGTGAACAATATTTGACCTTTTAACTTAAATATGTCCTGCATGAAGGGGACAAGTGTTTCTTGACTTTGCTCGATGAAAAGTTTACCAGTTATTTAAACAACAACCGCCTTTCTTTTTTACTCTTTTTGAAACGATAAAGTTTTGGGGCATAAAGCAACCAACTTAATTAGCTCTTCCTGATTCTCATTTTTGGATTAGACAGGAAGTATATCATCCGATAGACCCTGTTTGCTATTATTCTTTTGCTTCATCTGGTAGGCAAGTGCTTGGTTTAAATCAGTGTTTTTTGTGAATAAGAGTGTTCCTGCTAGTGTCCCAGCCTCCCACCAACAAACACAACAACAACTTACCCAGTGTAATCCCACAAGTGGGGTTTGGGGAGGGTTGTGTGTATGCAGACCTTATTCCTACCTTGCGAAGGTAGAGAGGTTGTTTCCCACACACACACACACCCAAAAGAAAGGGAAAAGGAAAAAAAGATACTAAATCCTATTAGTGGTGACTTATTCAAATGTGTTCATGTAATCTGATCTTAGAGAAACCACCTTTTGATCTTTTAGTCTGATGTTGACTGTGCCTCATTACTTCTCTTTGCTGTTTCTTTTCATTTAGGGAAGCAAGAACTGTTGTTAGGAATGTGGATATCAGAATTGGTGAGATTTCTGTTAATCTGAATGAGGAGCTGCTCCTTAAAAAGAAAAGTGTGGATACTGCACATGTAGCTGTAAAGCCGATTAATGAATCTGGTACTGCTGAAAAACCAGAGAAAAAACCAGCAGCTTTGGCTGTTATGAGAGAAAAATATGCTTTTATGTTTCCAGAAAAGGTTAGTTATTTCCTTATTCTCATCTTTTCTGATGTGTTTGACTATATATTTCATCCTCTTCAGCAGTTTGGTGTCTGTGCTAAAGTGTCGAATTAGCAAAGACGAAAAGTACAAGTTGTGCTTTACTAAGTCTTAGAGCTTGTTAAAAAATGGATACTCGGCCTGACTCAACCCCAAAAGCTCTCATGAGGCGAGGATTGCCCAAGACTATGTTAGAAGCTAAATTCTCATCCCACAACCAATGTGGGACAACTCAAACAGCTGCACCGCATTCCCTCAACTTATGTAGGACTTAACAGAGGCAATAGTTAGAAGTTTGGGGTGTAAGGTGCATGAAATATGAGGTGATCCCTACAATGCGTTTGGGATTTCGAATTTATGGGATGAGAAAAAATTGAAGATCAGAAACGTGAAAAGGGAAAGTTCTCTTTCAACCATGTTTAAAAGCATAGGAGGTTACATGGAGTGGGCTTTGGGGGCTAATGCATCAGTAGGGAAAGGATCTTAAATAGAGTTTCGAGAGTTGAAATCACGGATGACGTGAATATGGGAGATGCAATATGTTGTAGCGAGATTTCAACAGAATAATATTTCTGAAGAAGAGAATAGGGTGTGAGGGATTTTCAAGAGCGAGAGGAATTCTCGGATTTTATCAACTATTAGAAAACACTTATGACTGAGAACTAGAAGATTTTAATGTTGAAAGAGTATAATCTGCCTAGTGTGAATTAAGTGGCCCTTGGGTCTAACTATACAAGCAAAAATCTCACTCATGGTCACAGATACATGTAAATGAGATAGACATAGAAAAGGATTGTTCGTAGGGAGATCATGTTTTACAAGCTTGTTATTTTGGGAGGGAAAGGATTCCCCACTCTTCAATGTGGATTTCTAGAGTCTAAGTACGGTATTTTGTTGCATGCACAGCATCATGTAAAGCCATTTGCTGTAAGGCAAGGTTCTTTAGGGATGGTGGCGATGCAGTTGATTACCACTAGGAAGAAAGGCAATAATAACAAATTGATGCTGTTGGATTGTTCTTCCAGACAATCACAAGCAATACTAGACTAGAGCAAATAAACTGTAAATTTAATTTATCAGTTACTAGACCTAATTTACAATAGTGTTCTTTATATACTCCAGTATGTGTGAAACATGCGCCAATCAATTGGATTCGACATATTCAGTAATGTCAAGCATTTTGACTGAAATTTTTGATGTGGTCCTATCCAGTTGAAATTAACTCCTTCATTGACTAGTTCTTCATCCAGTAGTTCTAGAAGAACTGGTCTGCTATGTCTGTAATTTCTCTCTTTAATATTTAGGCAACGAATCACTTAAAGCTTACTTCTTTCCCCATTACTTGAAGAAATTTGATTATTACCCACTGTTTAAACTTTAAATGGAAATCAGGATTTGAGTGCAATTGGCAGAGTACCTATCAGGAAAAATAGGTGCAGTTAGGGTAACAGCTTTTATCAACTAGTAAAAATAGAAGTAACTTGTGAATTAGGCATCATCCCGTGCAATGCTTGGTAAATAACACATGATTGACATACTGCATGGGATCCCAACACTTCTTATGTAATTAACACTCATGTAGGTTGTGGTGCATGCATTTGATTGATATACTTACTGTACTTTGTTTGATAGCTTAGCTTCACCTTACCCAAAGTGGATGTGAAGTTTGTGCACCGGGCAGAGGGTTTTATGGTTGAGAATAGCATTACGGGCATCCAACTAACAGGCTCAAAAACTCAATCTATTGAAGATGTTGGAGAAAGCACGCAACTCCATGTTCAGTTGGAGATCAGTGAGATTCATGTATGTTTGCATGGTTAATTCCCTTAAAACTCTTCTTTATTATAAAATTTCTATTGCCGAGTATTGATCTAAATATTGATTCTTTACTATTTTGTAGCTACTTAAAGATGCAGGCACATCAATTCTCGAGATATCAAAACTTGAAACCATCGCTTCAGTTTATATTCCACTTGAGGTAAAATGCTGCCTGCTTTTAGTGGCACCAATTTTCTTAGTTTCTTACTTATGGCAAACTGCTACACAGTTAACATCGTACCACGTGGTAGAGTTTCTTCTTTCACTGTTGAGAAGGCAAACTTGAGCATACTATTTTCACCTCAGTGAAGTTCTCAAAATTTGATATAGTAATTAAGATGATTAATAATTGCCTTCCCCAACATAACATGCCTGAGATTATGCCTAGGGAGGGGTCTAGGTCCTTTCTACGTGCGTTCTCTAACCTTTGTTACTTGCTCTACACCTTATATCACATATAAGGATTAGTCCAGGACCTAGATGTTTCTTAATAGATATCAATGGAACTTAGTGTTTCAGCACCCCTGATTTACATACCACACTTGCTTAATAATCTCCTTATGCTTTCAATACCTAATTAATATTTCGCATAATTACTGTCTTCGCATCTGTAATTGCTCTTCTATTCATCGTTTCAAGAAATTTTTAACCGGCCATCTTTTTAGTTTAGTTGAGTCTCCCAATTCAGTGCATGCTATTATCCATTTTGTTCAATTTCATTTAACAGGAAAAATGGAGTTCTCTTTTGTGTTATGGAAATACAAAAACTTGTGCACGTGAAATTTAAGTGAATTAGTTTAAATATAGAATATGTTATAAGCGCTCAAATTATGGTTTAATACAAAATGAAATGGAGGTGGGAATGCAAACATGATTGATGTGCAAAACGGGTAAGGATGATGGAAGCAAAATTTGGACAAAGTTGTGGGCTATACACTGTAAGCTTGTATTTTTGTATACCAATTGGGAATATAAGAGAAGCTTTCTTAGTGGCTAACTTCAAAAACATTGTTCTTGTATGTAGTCGAGTTGAGTAGGTGGCAGTGCTGCAAGGTCTGTAGGAGTTGGGTGGGGTCTCTCTTTTCCTTTAGTTACTATTCATGCTTTCCATTTTCTTTATTAGAGTTGAAACGTTTGCATGGTTTTGCATGTTGCTGCTATAACATATGTTGTGCTTGTTAAGGGTTCACCTCTAAATGTGTGCTCCTCTACCAGCACTATTTATAAGGATTCACGGATATAAGTTAAACTAATGTTCTATCCATGACATGTTCTCCTTTTTCTGTATACAATCTTTTTCATGCTTCCCCTTTGGCATTTCATTATTTCTCTCTCCCGCAATTTGATCGTTCATAACGTTTTATTTTCAGCCTGCTTCACCTATCAGATGTGAAATTGGTGTTAAGCTGGGAGGTACGCTGTGCAACCTCATAATTACTAGATTACAACCTTGGCTGCGCCTTCATGCTTCAAGGAAAAAGAAGATGGTACTCAGAGAAGAAAGTTCTACTCGTGAAAAACCAAAGCCATCTGATCATAAAGCCATTATGCGGACCTTCACTGTTTCAGCCCCTGAATTGACTATAATGGTCTATGATCTGAATGGCTCGCCATTGTGTCGTGTAAGACTTCTGATATTGAAAATACATCTTTCTCTTATTGAAATGTTGTCCCTGACTTGAAATTCTTCTCTTTGTTCCTTTTCAAATCTTTTATGTTTTCACTTCACACAAATCCAGGCCTCACTTATGGGATTACATTGGGTATGTTGTTGTTTCACTTCACACGGAAAACATTTATGATCCATGCTCAAAAAAAAATTGAGTCTGGCTTTTTGCACGAATTTACTTTAGCTGTTTGGTTGATTTAGCCAGTATGCAATGCTTAAGTATCTGAGTATAGATCTGCTGAAATTCTGTGGGTTAAGATGGTAGTTTGGCTTCAGCATGGTAAAGATACTGGTCTTGAACTCTTTCCTATAACTTGCATCTTCTTAGCTGCAAAGGACTCACGGAGTTGGTAAGCTTTTGCATGAACTGATTTTCTTTGCCTTTTCCTTGTAATCAAGGACATGTTGCATTCAACTTCATTTAGTTTCACCTGACTATGAGTTTCTCCTTCTATGCAAAGTACTCAGAAAAGCTTACATCACTATTAGCATGGATAACCAGCTTGTCGGCTGGTATCTGTAGAATACTTTCGTAGTAGACGCGTTATATCATCCTCTTCTGTTTAAATTCTTAAATATGATGCATCTTCCTTTCTCATCTGTAAATTGCAGGGGTGTTCTCAGTCATTACATGTCTTTTCCAACAATTCATCAAGTGCAGATGCAGCAGTGCAAATGGAAATAGTTGAATTCAATCTAAACATGTCTGATGAGCATCAAGAATGCTTAAAGGACCTGTTTGGGGTTAAAATAAACAATGGTTCACTAATTCATATAGCAAAACTCAGTCTTGATTTAGGCAGGAAAGATTTGGATTCACCTGAAGACGGACTCAACTGTAAAGAAGTTCTCTGTGTTGATTTTACTGGCATGAGTGTATACTTGACTTATAAGCACCTTGCATCCCTGATATCAGCAGCTTTCTCTTTCAAGCATTTCCTGAAGAGTTTCTCTGTTTCTGGTAAGAAACCAAATACCCAGGGAACGAAATCAACTAAGCCATCAGGAAAAGGGATTCAAGTAATAAAATTCAATCTACAACAGTGCTCTTTAAATATAAGTGGAGAGGTGGGCTTGGAAAATGCTGTTGTTCCTGACCCAAAACGGGTCAACTACGGATCTCAGGGTGGTCGTATTGTGATTAGTGTTTCAGCTGATGGTACACCCCGCACCGCAAGTATAACATCTACAGCTTTGGATGACCTAAAAAAAGTGAAGTATTCTGTGTCCCTTGATATTTTCCACCTCAAATTTTGTATCAACAAGGAGAAACAATCAACACAAGTGGAGCTTGGAAGAGCCAAATCTATCTATCAAGAACATTTAGAAGACCGAAACCTTGGAAATAAAGTTACATTGCTTGATCTGCAGAATACAAAGTTTGTGAAACGATCTGGTGGCCTTAAAGAGGTTGCGACATGCTCTCTCTTTAGTGCTACGGATATATCAGTGAGATGGGAGCCTGATGTGCATATAGCATTGTTTGAGCTGGGTCTGCAATTGAAGTTGCTTGTGCACAATCAGAAGCTTCAAGATCCTGCTAAAGAAGATCTTAAAGATACCGAGCAATCCAAAGAGACCTCCAAGGAATCACAACATCTGGAGAAACAACAGAAGAAAAAAGAATCGGTTTTTGCTGTTGATGTGGAAGTGCTTAATATATCTGCTGAAGCTGGAGATGGTGTTGAGACAGCTGTTCAGGTACAGTCTATCTTTTCAGAAAATGCTCGGATAGGTATGCTTCTTGAAGGTATCATGCTCAACTTCAATGATGCAAGAATATTCAGAAGCAGCAGGATGCAAATCTCTCGTATTCCCAAACCCTCTAGCAGCGCACCAAATGAAAAACCTGAGAATGGCACAACATGGGATTGGGTAATTCAAGCCCTTGATGTTCATATATGCCTGCCATACAGGTTGCAATTGCGTGCAATTGATGATTCTGTTGAGGAAATGATTCGAGCTTTAAAGATCGTAACTGCTGCAAAGACTAAACTTATGTTTCCCAATAAGGAAGAGAAACCGAAAGCTAAAAAGACTAGTTCAACAAAACTTGGTCGAGTCAGACTTTGCATAAAGAAGCTCACAGCTGATATTGAAGAAGAACCACTACAGGGATGGCTTGATGAACATTATCAGCTATGGAAGAATGGGGCTTGTGAATCAGCTGTCAGATTAAACTTTCTTGATGAACTTATTTCCAAAGGCGGAAAATGTGAAAGTGCTGCTGACGGAAATGATCCACTCGATGACGGAAAGATCAATATTAATGGAGAAGAGATTAATGTAGAGGATACTTCAGCTATTCAGAAACTGCGAGAGAAGATCTACAAGCAGTCATTCAGGTCATATTACCAAGCATGCCAGAAGCTTGTTCAGGCAGAAGGATCTGGGGCCTGTAATGAAGGATTTCAAGCGGGGTTCAAGCCTAGCACTGCAAGAACTTCTCTTTTCTCAATTTCTGCTACTGAATTAGATGTAACCTTGACAAAAATTGAAGGAGGTGATGCAGGGATGATAGAGCTTCTGCAAAAGCTCGATCCAGTATGTCGTGCACATAGCATCCCTTTTTCACGATTATATGGTTGTAACCTCAATTTGCGTACAGGTTCTCTTGCTGTTCTGATAAGAAACTACACATGTCCGCTACTTGCTGCTAATTCAGGCTGGTGTGAAGGCCGTCTCATAATGGCTCAGCAGGTTCAATCTTTAGTTCCTTTTTTTTCATCCTCCTCAAACCCCCAACCCCGTATGGATTTTTCTGAAAGTATATGGTCATGAGAAGGCAAATAACTTTTTCCTGCATCTGCTGTCTGCTCAATTTGTTTCTGGATATCCTGCAATACTTTTCTGTATGATGTGAAAATGAAATTGCTTCTTCTCATAATGTAGATAGTAGGAGATTCTCCATCTAATAGTTTTCAGTTAGACCTCCCAAATTTATTGCAACTGCTATCATTTGCTCATTCTAAAACATTGAAGGGATTAGACATAAGTAGTGCACATGCAAGGTCCGTTGTTTTAAACTCTGCCAATCAAAGCACCAGTTTTACTTGCTCAAGTACTGGAAATATTAGTATGACCTATATGACTTGAAATGTTAATTGTGACAGATGTGTAAAGTTCCCGTTAAATAATCATGAAATGGCTATCAGCTTTGATATTAGTACTACAATGTTATGCTATAAGGAATAAATGAAATTAATTTCATTATGGTGCAGTCTCTAGTGTTGCCTTTGTCATGTCAATTTCACTTTCTGTTTGTGTTAAAGGCAACAAGGACGAGTAGTGCTGCTTCTATTTTCACTCTGTGGGTCTTTATTTTACTTAATGCTCAACAAACTCCTGAGTCGTGCGTTTATTAACTCTTTTTTGCTAAGTTCCATTAGTACACTAATGATATCTGTTAGAATAGGAATACGAATAGGATTTGTATATAGTATCCTACATGGAAAAGGATTGAGATGTAGTGTTTATAAATAGGGCTCAATGTAATAATGTAGATACACAATTCAATAATAATATTTTCTCCCATATTTTCTCACATGGTATCAGAGCATTGGTGAGATAATTACCGTTGTGCATCATTCTAGCGACGTCGAAGAAATAACTCAGTCACCGTGCAATTTTCCGGTGACCTGAGTGGTTGTTCATGTCAATCTTCAGATCTGACGGTGTTGCGCGAAAATCAACACCACCATTAGATCCCGAAGGCTCCCGCGACCAAACCCTAAGGACCCCCTCCGGCAGAAACCCCCGCACGCGTCGGCAAGACTGCTGCCTTTTTCGGCGAGTCCAGTCATGCGCTGGCGCGTGAGAGGTCCTACAGGTCTTTTTCCGGCTATATTTTTCTTCCCTCTTGGTCGCCTACTGCTTCCGACCATAACCCATAAAATTTTCTCTGGAAATAGTTGTCGGAATAGTAATTTTTTCACCGGAGCAGTGATTTTTTCGCCTGAATAGTACGATTCTAGCTTTCTTCTATATTTTCCGACCTGTCCCTCTTCAGTTCAGGTCACCCAACCTTCAGAATCAGATCACCGAGTAGTCCTTACCAGTTTTTTTTTGTAGATTCAGATAGCCGACACAACCAAGTTCTTTTTCCGGCGACGTTCCAGCCTTGTTTAAGGCAGAAGCTTGGTGTTTTCCTTTCTTATTTTTGGTCATATACTTGAAGTCTTGAGCCATGTCACTTGGATTTGATGTTTCTAATTCCAAAAATATTGAAGTTGGAAATTTAAGTCCTATGATTACTTCAGAACCCTTAACAGTGAAATCAAAAATTCGAACGTCCTAGTCTACGAAGAATCGACGAAGAGGACGCTTTGGAAGATCTCGACCTAAGTGTAGTTATTGTCATTGGCTTGGACATACTCGTGAAGTATGCAGATCTCGACCTAAGTGTAGTTATTGTGATAGGTTTGGACACACTCATGAAGTATGCTATTTCTCTACATGGTCGACCCCCTAAGAATGTTCATGTTGCTCAGACTGCCACTACAGGTAATCAATGGGTTTATATATCCGAAGAAGAATATAATGAGTACCTTCAGGATCGAGCAAGTAAGTAGACATCTCCACAAGTAGCCTAAGTCGCACATTCTAATACTCTTGGATCGTGGGTTGTAGACGGTCTTTCGATCATATTTTTGGTGATAAATCACTTTTGTTGGATATTAATTATTCATCGACTTCTCTTCCCGCTATTACTTTAGCCAATGGGATCCAAACAAAAGCAAAAGGAGTTGGACAAGCTAAACCTATATCCTCAGTCACTCTAAATTCTGTTCTCTATGTGCCTGGTTGTCCTTTTAATCTTGTATCGATCATCGTTTGACTCGTGCCTTAAATTGTGCCATAATATTTCTTGATGATTCTTTTATTATGCAGGACCGCAATACGGGACAGACGATTGGAGTAGGATATGAATCACAAGGCCTGTACTACCTTACCTCTACTCTTAATTCCTCCTTAGTAGGTCTGGCTACAGATCCTCCAGACTTTATCCATAAACGATTAGGACATCCGAATCTGTTCAAGCTACAAAAGATGGTGCCTAGTTTGTCTAGTCTGTCCAAATTAGATTGTGAGTCGTGTCAACTTGGTAAACACACTCGCACTACCTTTCCACGTAGTACTGAGAGTCGTGCAAAGTCTATTTTTTAATAGTTCATTCTGATAATTAGGGTCCTAGTAGAGTCGGTTCACCTTTAGGATTTCGTTATTTTGCTAGTTTCATTGACGATTTTTCCAGATGTACTTGGCTATTCTTAATGAAATATCGTTCTGAGTTATTCTCTATATTGAAATTTTTTTGTGCTGAAATACAAAATCAATTTGGTGTTTCTATTCGTACTTTTCGTAGTGATAATGCCTTAGAATACAAATCCTCCCAGTTTCAGAAGTTTATGACTCACCAAGGAATTATTCATCAAACATCTTGTCCCTACACCCCTCGGCAGAACGGGGTAGCAGAAAGAAATAATAGACATCCATTGAGACCACTCGCACTCTTCTCATTGAATCCCATGTTCCGCTGCGTTTTTGGGGTGATGCAGTCCTCACGTCTTGCCATTTAATTAATCGAATGTGCTCATCTTCTATTAAGAATAGATTTCATATTCCATAGTATATCCTCAATCATCTCTATACTCTCTTCCTCGTGTTTTTGGGAGCACATGTTTTGTGCATAACATAGCTCCGGGATAGATAAATTAGCTCCTCGCTCTCTTAAATGTGTCTTTCTTGGGTATTCTAGGGTTCAAAAGGGGTATCGTTGCGTCTTACCTGATCTCCGTCGATATCTTATATCTGCCGATGTCACATTTTTTTATTCTCAACCTTACTTTAGGTCTCCTTCTAATCATCATGATGTCTCTGAGGTCTTACTTATACCTTAGGTTTTACCTACACCTAACCTTTGAGGAATCTACAGTTACTTCTACATATTTAGTCATAGTGCCACCACTTTTGACTTATCATCGTCGATCTCGTCCAACATCAGACCCAACATCAAGTCTAGATGATTCATGTCCGCGTGTAAGACCGTACCCTCGCGAACTTTTTCTCCGATTAGCCGATTGCACGCCGGAAAGTTGCACTCGTAATACTAACCCACATTATATCCTTTAAGTTCTCATTGTCTATCATCATCTCATTATGTCTTTGTATAATCATTATCCTTTGTCACCATTTCTAAGTCTACAAGTGAAGCCCTTTCTCATCCCGAATCGACATGCTATGATTGACGAGATGTCTTCTTTACACACGAGTGGTACTTGGGAGCTTGTTCCTCTTCTTTAGGTAAATCTATTGTTGGTTGTCGTTGGGTTTATGCAGTTAAAGTTGGTCCGGACGGTCAAGTTGATCATCTTAAGGCTCGCTTTGTTGCGAAGGGGTATACACAAATATTTGGACTTGATTATTACAGTGATACTTTCTCTCCCGTGGCTAAAATAGCATTTGTTAGTCTTTTTCTATCTATGGTTGTTGTCCGCCATTGGCCTTTTGTATTAGTTGGACATTAAGAATGTTTTTCTCCATGGTGATCTTGAGGAGGAAGTTTATATGGAGCAACCACCTAATTTTGTTACTCAGAGGGAGTCTAATCTAGTGTGTCGATTATGTTGGTCACTTTATGGTCTGAAACATTCTCCTCGAGCCTGGTTTGGTAAATTCAAGACAATAATTTAGGAGTTTGGCATGACTCGCAGTGAAATACATCATTCTATGTTTTATCGACATTCTGCTCCAGATATAAGTAATTATTTGGTGGTTTATGTTGATGATATCGTTATAACTGGCAATGATCAAGATGATATCACTAGTTTAAAGCAACATCTTTTTCAACATTTTCAGACTAAAGATCTTGGTAGACTGAAGTATTTTTAGGTATTGAGGTTGCCCAATTCACGTCAGCTATTGTTATTTCGCAATGCAAGTATGCTTAAGACATTTTTGAGGAGACATGAATGATAGGATGTAGACCTAGTGACACTCCTATGGATCAGAATGCTAAACTCCTGCCAAGACAGGGGGAGCCACTCAGTGATCCTGGAAGATATAGGTGGCTGGTTGGTAAGTTGAATTATCTCAAAGTGACTAGACCTGACATTTCATTTCCTGTGAGTGTTGGAAGTTAGTTTATGGATTCTCCCTATGATAGTCATTAGGATGCAATTATCCATTCTGCGATATATTAAGTCAGCTTCAGGTAAAGAACTACTTTTCAAAGATCGAGACCATGAGCAGATCGTTGGATATATAGACGCCGATTATGCAGGATCACCCTCTAATAGACGTTCTACATCCGGATATTGTGTGTTAATAGGAGGTAATTTGGTGTCCTGGAGAGAGTAAGAAACAAAGTTTCGTTTCTCGATCTAGTGCTGAATTAGAATATCGAGCAATGGTTGTAGCAACTTGTGAGTTAGTTTGGATTAAGCAGTTGCTCAGAGAACTAAAATTTGGAGAAATCAGTCAAATGGAACTTGTGTGTGATAACAAAGCGGCCCTTATATCGCGTCAAATCCGGTATTTCATGAGACGACTAAGCACATTGAGATTGACTATCACTTTGTCGGGGAAAAGATACTTCCGGAGATATTGTTACTAAATTTGTGAAGTTGTATGATCATCTTGCGGATATTTTCACCAAGTCACTCAGTGGTCCTCGTATTAGATACATCTATATCAAGCTCGGTACATATGACTTATATGCACCAGCTTGAGGGGGAGTGTTAGAATAAGAATAGGAATATGATTTGTATATAGTATCCTACATGGAAAATGATTGGGATGTAGTGTCTATAAATAGGTCAATGTAATAATGTAGACACACAATTCAATAATAATATTTTCTCCCATATTTTCTCATAATATCCATAAGCAAAAATTTCACAAGTTGTTACTAGAACTCTACTAGGTGAAATAATCTCGAGTGAGATGATAATACCATTCGAATTTATGTTTATCTTTGCACCTCGGAATTGGATAATAAGCATAAGATGTCTAACTTTTGTCATTTTATTTTTTTCTTGAGAAGTTTATTTTCAAAAGGTTTATTCATCAATTGCCTTTTGAATGTGTGGAAATCTGTTGATGTACGCACTGGCATATTGGTGAAAGATTCAAAAGGTTTTGTCAATATTAATTGCAGGCGATACCTTTTCAGCCCCAAATGCATCAAACTGTGTTCATTGGGAGATGGAGGAAGGTCCGTCTTCTTCGATCACTCACTGGGACAACTCCACCAATGAAAACATATTTGGATTTGCCCTTACATTTTCAGAAAGCAGAAATTTCGTATGGAGTTGGTTTTGAACCTGCTTTTACTGATCTCAGCTATGCGTTCACCGTGGCCCTTCGTAGGGCCAATTTGAGCATCAGAAATCCAAATCCGGATCCTCCACTACCTAAAAAGGAAAAGAGCTTGCCATGGTGGGATGAAATGAGACACTACGTTCATGGGAACTCCACCTTATATTTTGGTGAGACTCTAGTCAATGTTCTTTCCAGTACCGATCCTTATGAAAAGTCCAATAGGCTTCAGGTAGCAACTGGGTATATGGAAATCCAGCAGGCAGATGGTCGTATTTATGCTTTCGCGAAGGACTTCAAGATTCTATTAAGCAGTTTGGATAACTTTTCTTGCACTTTCCTAGAAGCCCCGGCCTTTAGTGTTGAAGTGTTAATGGAATGGGGTTGTGATTCTGGAAATCCTCTAAATCATTATTTGTTTGCTCTTCCAAATGAAGGTGTGCCTCGTGAAAAAGTTTTTGATCCCTTTAGATCAACGTCTCTGTCCCTACGGTGGAATCTTTTGCTTAGGACCTCTCTTCCCTCCCATGATAATCAGTCAGAATTTCCCTCTGCGGATAATCAAGGTGTCTCGAGCTGCACTGCTCTTGGTGCTCTCAAGCAAGATAACAGGTCAGTCAATTCCCCAACAATACAGGTTGGTCCTCATGATTTGGCATGGCTAATCAAATTTGGGAACTTAAACTACATTCCTCCTCACAAATTGAGGACCTTTTCGAGATGGCCCCGTTTTGGAGTTCCAAGAGTTCCTAGATCTGGCAATCTGTCATTGGACAGAGTAATGACCGAATTTATGTTTAGAGTTGATTCAACACCATTAAATGTAAAGCATATGCCTTTATATGATGATGACCCAGCTAAGGGGCTGACAATATCATTGACAAAGTTCAAATTAGAAATTTATTTAGGCCGGGGTAAGCAAAATTTTACATTTGAGAGTGTACGTGATCCTCTTGAACTTGTGTACCAAGGAATTGACCTTCACATTCCAAAGGCATTTATCAGCAGAGATGATACCATCAGTGTTGCAAAAATAGTTCAAATGGCTAAAAAAGATTCACAATCTGCGCCTTTGGATATGTCTACTAATGATAAACCTAGCAGTAGGAGTGGCAGCATGGACAGACATCAAGATGACGGTTTTCTTTTATCATCCGAGTACTTCACCATCAGAAGGCAATCCCCAAAGGCTGAGCCAGAAAGGTTATTGGCATGGCAAGAAGCTGGTAGAAAAAATATTGAGACGACTTGCGTTAGGTCTGAGGTTGACAATGAGAGTGGAAGTGATGAGAAAACAAGATCTGACCCAAGTGATGATGATGGATACAATGTAGTGATAGCAGATAATTGCCAACGTATCTTTGTCTATGGTCTTAAGATTTTGTGGACACTTGAAATCAGAGATGCTGTTCGGTCCTTTGTAGCTGGATTATCTAAAGCCTTTGAACCTTCAAAGCCATCTCCCTCTAGGCAATATGCCCAACGAAAGCTGCTGGAGGAGAAAAAGGCAATTAATAGTACTGAATCACATGAAGATGATAACCAGAAGTCTCCTCCCAGTGAAGATGCAGGGCCATCAAGGAGTCCAGATGATAACCATAAATCTCCGCCGGAACCTGCAGGGCCATCAAAACCACAATTAGAACCACCTCCATTAAATGCAATTAAAGCAGACACTCCTCAGTCTAGTTCTACAGGTAAGCTCTAAATGAAACTTGAATTCTTGTCATACTTTGGACATGGAATGTATATTGTTCGTTGGGGAACATGGAAGCATAACACCACAATTTCCCGAAGGGTGCAGTGTTTATCTATAAAATCATGCTACGCATTTCACTGATTTTACAGTCTGACTAGCAGGAACAACTTTTTCTAGTAAGTGTAGGTATTAGATTTATCCAGCTTACTTGCTGGCATATTTTGACAATCAGTTTATTGCACTAACAGGAGATAGCTGTATGTGCATGTGATCAATATGAACATTTACATACTCTTTGAGATGTGCACGATAATCTTTTGCTGGACTTCACACTGTTTGAATTCCTCGCTACTAAATGCTTATAGTTGTGGTTTGTCCCTTTTTATTCTTTATTTATTACCAGAAAAGCTTGGTATTGCTGAAGACTCTGAGGGGGAGGGAACTCGCCATTATATGGTGAATGTCATTGAACCACAGTTCAATCTTCACTCTGAGGATGCAAATGTAAGTTAATAAAGACTCATTCTTGGAAAAATTGTTAATTTGAAGACTAGCGAGGTCATAATCTCGTAGTTTATTTTATCATTATTCATAGTTAATTATCAATATTTGTTTATTTTCTTTCTCTGTCTCTTGATCCTTTTGTTGGATGGTTTTGTAACTGAAGAGAGAAGAGATTAGTTGATTGATTGATTCATATTAAGAGATGGAAAATGGAGGAACCACAAGGAGATAAGTCTGTTGAAGACCATTTGTTCTATTTAAAGTCTGGGAAAAAAAAGGAGAAATGCCGTCAAGTTGGTTAACAATTTACTTATCCAAGACCCAATGAAAAATAGCGGAATGCATATAGAGGATTGATACACCGAACCAATTAGTCTGTGGTGTGAGGTATAATTAGTATGCAAAGCTTATCTTCATAAGTGACCAGCCCCGTAATCCGAAACTAAAACAGACTTTTGGATTTTCAATTCTCACCTTTAATAAAATCAAGTTGTATAGCTTTCTTTTGTGTTTAGTGTAGGATGGAACATGTAGATGACGCTAAATCAGTTCTTTAGTTGCTATAATCACAACAGGCCTGGTCAGGAGTATACTTTTGCTAGATGTATTTTTTTCCTTTTTCTGTACAATTATCACAACGCATTCTTAGTGTTGATACTTATTATAAAATACCAACCTTACCTCCTCAACAAAAAGAAAATTATTCTCACGCTTATTGTATCTGTGACTTTCTAACACAGCAGAAATGGAAGAGAATAAACGCTGTTATACTAGCCTTTATCATCAGATCTGACAATAAGAATCTTAAGATTTGAGTTGGACCATGCCAAAATTATTGAGCTCTTGCAAGGTTGGAACAGACAGGGGCTTAGTTAGACTTAAAAATCTCTAAAAACATGGAATACCATACCTCAGGCCATTTGGTGGACTGTCTGGCTCGAAAGAAACAACAGAACTTTTTAAGGCAAAAAGAGAAACGTACACAGCCTTAAACAGAGATGTATTTTTTTGTTAGCTTTTCGGTGCAATCTGGTTATTGAACATGTTGTTGACGGAATGCTAGACACAATAGAGGGATTGCATAACCTGCAATTAAGCTTGATGCACTGACTTAGTGCATAAATTTATAAAATCTTTAATTACTTGTCAAAAAAAAGAATCTTATGATTTGAGATCTATCACTTTTCTTCAATGGAGCTTCTTTTTCTTTTCTTTTCAATTTTTATTTTCAAGTTCTCCCCTTCACCTGCAAAGAAGCAGGATGTTTGAATCTTGATTGATTTTTCTTTTGACTTGGGGGTTTGATGCATGAAATGTTTAAGAAATTGAACTCTAGGACTGCTTAATGGCTTGAGGGAGAAAATGCTTCCCCTAGATCCCATGTCTTAGCCTCAAATGTGAGGCATTCTCCGTTATCTCTACGAGATGCTTCCCATATTTGCCTGTGGTGATGGAGCATTGTCATTTGAACATAAAATTTCTCTTAGAGAAACTTCTCACCTCATAACCTCTTTGAACGCAAAATGTGTTTGCAGTTCTTTTATTTGATTTTTTCCAGTATTCTCATTATAGCTTTCACAAGTGTAGCGTTTCTCTTCACAAATGGCAATTTGAGTCTTAGGAGCCATTGAGAGAGAAACTTGAATAGTTGACAAATACACATCTGGTTTGTAGACTAACAGTTTTTCTGGTGGGAAGCATACATTTCACTCTTTTTGTAGTTTTATTATGTAGACTAGTTCGACTAGGTTCTGCTGTTGAATGTCAGATTTCCTTCTCTTGCCAATGTTTCTTGCAGTTTGCCGATATACTTTTCATGGTCAAATCAAAATTAATTATGCAAAAACTAACTTTTAATACTTGCCCCTAGGGCTTTGGTCTAGTGGTAAGAGCGCAATGCATGATGTGTGGGTTAGGCGCACGTCACGGGTTTGAACCCTAACGGCTCCGGGAAAAAGATGTAGATCATCCAACATGTGTCAGTTGGTGCTTCACATGCAAATTTAATTCTCCTCTTCTCCGAGCATTTGCACATGTACTTGGTACTCCTATAGATACAAGAAAGTCTAAAGATAAGATACAAGAAAGTCTCCCGAAGATGATCTACATCTTCCCTTGAGAATTTGCACATGAAGCATCAACTGACAAATGTAACTCTCCTCTTCCCCCCTAGCATTTGCACGTGTACTTGGTACTCCTACAGATACAAGAAATCCTAAATATGATTTATGTGTATTCTGTAGCAATACTTTGATATTTCATCTATGTTAATGCTACACAATGATTCCTACTTGACAGGGTAGATTTCTGTTAGCTGCTGTGAGCGGCCGTGTTTTGGCTCGTTCGTTCCATTCAGTTATTTCCATTGGTGCTGAAGTGATTGAGAAAGCTCTTGGTAGAGGAGGTGTCCAAGTTCCTGAGTCTCAACCACAAATGACGTGGAGTCGCATGGAGTTGTCTGTGATGTTAGAACAGGTACAGGCACATGTTGCCCCAACTGATGTAGATCCAGGGGCTGGACTGCAGTGGCTACCTAAAATTCGTAGAAGCTCACCTAAAGTTAAACGCACTGGAGCATTACTTGAAAGAGTGTTTATGCCTTGTGATATGTATTTCCGCTACACTAGACATAAAAGCGGAACAACACAGTTGAAGGTATACCTTGTTTTTGAATCTGTAACAACCTGTTGACATTGTTTCATGGGATCACAAGTGTACTATCTTTTGTTTGATTCTCAATTATGTTAATGTTTTATCCAGGTGAAACCCTTGAAGGAACTTTCATTCAATTCACATAACATAACAGCAGCAATGACGTCTCGCCAATTTCAAGTTATGATAGACGTGTTGACCAATCTTCTCCTTGCTCGGGCTCCAAAGTACAGACACCTATTAAAATTTTTGTCATTACTGTTTACTGCATATCTTATTGTCTTTAACTTGTTTTTGTGGGAGTGAATGCATCTATCTCATATTGTTCCTTAGAACCCTTTAATATACTTGGATTATAGATCAGTTGCTTCCCAATCCTCATTCTTATATTAAGTTTCAACTAAGTTAATTGAGATTTGCTACTTCAGGCCTAGAAAAGTTAGTTTGTCATATTCAGAAGGTGATGATGAAGATGATGAAGAAGAGGCTGATGAAGTTGTTCCTGATGGAGTGGAAGAGGTAGAATTAGCAAGAGTGGACCTTGAGCGTAAAGAACGAGCGCAGAAGTTGATCTCGGAAGATATCAGGAAATTGTCTCTTTGTACTGATGTTTCCCCGGACATGGGCCCCGTAAACGAAGGTGATCTCTGGATTATTAGTGGTGGAAGACCCGTATTGGTAAGACAGGAACTTTCTGAAGCACTTTCCTACCTTTTTTATTCTGAAATAACAGTGTTGTCAAAGGCGAAAAGCATACAAAGGTGCCCAAGGTCTGTTGGGGCTTTAAATGAAAAGAAAATTGAAGCGTGAGCTTTAGTAATGAAAGGTGCATTGAAGAAAACAACTAAAACATATCTATGTGATGCAGAAAAAGTAACTATAATGACAAATAACAATTATATGGACAAAATAATTGAAAAAAAACTATAACTAACTGAAAAATATGAAGTGGAAAAACATTTAAAATAAGTACTAAACTGATTTAAAATTTTGAATTAGTTTTACCATGTGACCAGGAGGTCACGGGTTCAAGCCGTGGAAACAGCGTCTTGCAGAAATGCAAGGTAAGACTGCGTACAATAGACCCTTGTGGTCCGGCCCTTCCCCGGACCCCGCGCATAGCGGGAGCTTAGTGCACCGGTCTGCCCTTTTTTTTAAGATGCAGAGTTGCAGTTTTAGGTTTCTAGTTCAGTTTAAGTGTCTAGTTTTATTATATTAAATTTCCAAGTTTCTTTTTATTACAAACAAATTCATGCATTACTCTTCCTTAACAATGTAACACTTTTTCGGTTATATTGAAAGACACACCATTTGCAGCCAATTTATGTTAATCCTAAAAATAATTGGCTGGTAGGTTTTAGATTCATTTTTCGAAATGCACCCCAGTATTCAACCTAACTATTTTCTTTGAGGTATTAACCCTAGTTATGATGATGTGCATGTTTGGTCCCTCGTCTCTAGTAGATTCACCACGAGTCGTCACTAGTGTCATCGATTGTTCTGAACACAGATTGGTTACTGGTTGTTTGGAACAGAATGTTAAGGCCGAAAGGCAGGCTGTCATTTGTCATTGTACAGGTTTTATTACAATACTAAATAGGTGTATTAAAGTGAGTGTTTATTATATTGACTGTCTACAGGTGCAAAAACTGAAGAAAGTGCTGACTAATGCTAAAAAATCTAGAAAAGTTTCATCTGCTTCTTTAAGAGTGACTTTACAGAAGGCGGCACAGCAACGATTAATGGAGAAAGAAAAAAACAAAAGTCCTTCTTGTGCTATGCGCATCTCTTTGCAAATTAATAAAGTGGTCTGGAGTATGCTTGTGGATGGTAAATCATTTGGTGAAGCTGAACTAAATGACATGGTGAGCCTCTATTTAATTTCATCGTGTTTGGTTCTATCTTTTCTCGGCTGAAATTCGCATGGAGGTTGTCTATTGAAGTAATACCAGTTAAAAGATATGCATATCTTTCATCAGTAGTCTTTTATGTCAGACTAGTCAGCTGACAGGGAATACTGAAATTCTCTAACAAAAGGAATAATATCTAGATTCTGCTGGCTTGAAAATCTGGTATTTGTTTTTCAGTTAACTAATCCTTTGTGTTCTCGAATTAGTTCAGGACCTCCTTTCTGCTTCCTCCCAATAAACAGAAGATAATCAATGTAGTCTAAACTGTACCACTGTTCTGCAGTGAACTAGAAGATAAACCTTTTGATTATTCTAAAAGTTAGAAATTTCCCAAATCAGGTAATGTACTGTTAAACACTTCTTAATTTAGGGTTTTGCACTCTCCGTCATGCTGAGGTTGGTCTTCTATTCTGAAAAATGCCATTTTTATGAAAAATGTGAAAAACCTCTTTCCCCCGGCAAAAGATATTGAAAAACTACATACTGATCCACAAGTTGGAGATGCAAAACTTGTGGCAAACAAAACATTCTGAACTACAAATTCTATTGTTAATCTAAATAAATCATTCCTTGTTCAGGTGAGAGTCATCATCTTAGGCTTTTGATTTACTGCTAGAGCATGATCTAATAATTTTTAGCTGGTCTAGTCAATGTTTAACTGGATATATTCCAATACACTATTTTACCTAGACAACTGCATTAGAAATAATGTTCAAGTTAGCAAAGTTCCATCTTTCCGAATCAGGCAGAGAAACATTCTAGGTGCTCTTTTGCACCTCCATGATTGTGAAGCTGCTATGTCCACAAAAAGAGAGCCTCAGTCCACTGCATGGCATGGATTCTTTATGAAAGTTCAGTGCCTAGTGCACATATAAGTTCAAGACTTACTGTCAGTTAAATGTAAAAGAATGGTTTTTTCTCCATTCTGTTGCTCGAATATTTTTTAGGAGGCCGGGCTATATCCTCCTCCTATGTAGCTTTTGTTCCCTACCAATAAAGACACCCAACTTATTGGTTCTTATTGAAAAAAAGTTACCAAAGTTCAGACCAGGAGACTTACAGTTGAACAGTAAAGTACTGGTGGACGAAATCTTCTCTCCTTTTAGAATTCTTTCTCCCACGCACCTTTTTTGCCCTCTTTCACCGAGGCTGGCTAGAAGATCAGGGCTTAGGTGAGCCTATTCACTTGCTATTTCTTTATGGAGGAAGCTCTTGATTTAGGTAATGCATTTGACCAGTAAATAATGATAAGTTGTCTTTTTTAGCTGATTTGCTAATTGGAATCTTATATTCTAATACTTTTAGTTATCAGAACTGAATGCAGTTTCTTTAACATGGAATCACTTGAATCAAGATATTTCATTTGCCATTTCTCAATGCAGGTGTATGATTTTGACCGGGATTATAAAGATATTGGGATTGCTAAGTTCACAATAAAGTACTTTGTTATGAGAAACTGCCTGCCGAATGCCAAGTCAGATATGCTTCTATCAGCATGGAATCCTCCTCCAGAATGGGAAAAGTAATGCTGCTCGTTTTGTTTTATTTCATTCTCTGTTCTACTTCTTGCATTATTAGTCATGCATCTTGTTTGTGCTTTTCTCCTTTTGCTGCTTGGTGCCTTAATGGAGTCTTTCTGTTTTATGGGTATGTATGTATGTCTGATGAGCTTTTAGCACTTCAGTCCTTTGCCTGAATTGTAGATAACGTGCCTTGGGACATGCGCTCATTTACAGCCTTTCCCGAGTACCTGAAACGTATATTTCCTGTCCACGGAACAGTCTCTCATACCCTTAGTTGGCTGTCATGTCCTGCTCCGTTATGCTTATCATCTCGAATTTAATAGAACAAAATCTGGTCTTGGTACTCAATTATTCCATATTTGTGCAATTAGTTTTGGCCAAAAGTACTTACACATTGATATGTCTGTGCACATGATTTGACTAGTCACAGAGCTTACATGACTATTACAAGTTACAACTGTCCTCTTCTAATAATTCTGTATACCTACTTAACTGAAACCTAGTTAACCTTGGTGTTCGATTCCTGTCTAACTTCTTGAGTTTGTGTGGCAAAGGCAAATCAGAGCTCTCTTTTACTTCTTCCTAGAATTAAGAGAACTGACACTTGGTTTAATGACTATGTCTTACTGAAAACCATTAGGCTTGCATTGCATAAATTTCTTTTCTTTTATTTGGTTACCCCTTAGGAGAAAACACCATAAGACATGCCAATTGTAAAGGAAACAAGAGAAGCATCATTAGATGAATATTGATAATTCTGTTAATGGGAAGACTGATAGCTTCCCTAGCAATGTTCTTGGAAATCATAATGTTTTTTCTTGTTCCGTTGCATTGTGATCATACTATTTTTACTTGTCATTGCCTCAGAAAAGTGATGGTCCGGGTAGATGCTAAACAGGGAGCTCCGAAAGACGGAAACTCTCCCATTGAACTGTTGCAGGTAATAATGGTTCTTTTGTAGAATAACATTGAACCTTCTAGGTTAACATAGTCAGGAACTTACAGTTATCTCATTGAATTATTCATTAGATCTTCACATTAGGACATTCTAAGAGATCAACTCTTTTGCATTCTTTTGTCGTCTTTTGTGATAATTCCTCTTCTAACCTGTTTAGAGTTTTCCTTTGTGTAGGTGGATATTTACCCCTTAAAGATACATCTTACTGAGTCAATGTACAGCATGATGTGGGCATATTTTTTTCCAGAAGAGGAACAAGACTCCCACAGGCGGCAGGTATGTCTCAGGTCCCATTTATCAGTTGTCCTACACAATGAGTTCTTACCCATGTGATGCTTTAACCATGTGACAAGATAATGTTCAAAACATTTTTTTTTGTTTGTAGGAAGTATGGAAAGTTTCAACTACTGCTGGTGCCAAGCGTGCAAAGAAAGGCTCTACAACGCAGGAAGCACCAGTGTCAAGTTCTTCCTCTTATGGTGATTTATCCCAAGTGAGTCTCTGATCCCTTCAGTTGCAAGTTCTTCAGTTACTTTCTTAATCTCTAATCAAACAATTCTCGAGCATATCATTTTTAACAAATGAGTTTCGTGTGCTGACTATGTGCAGGCATCAAAGAACCAGAAATCTAATGCTAGTGTTGTGACCCCTAAGCTAAGACGAACGTCCTCCTTTGATAGAAACTGGGAAGAAAATGTAGCTGAATCTGTTGCTAATGAACTTGTACTGCAAATGCACTCATCAAGTGTTTCTTCTTCAAAAAGTGGGCCCCTTGCAAGTATTGAGCAGCCAGATGAAGCTAACAAAAACAAATCCAAGGAATCAAAATTAATTAAATCCGGTAAATCCTCTAATGAGGAGAAAAAGGTGGGGAAGGCAAATGATGAGAAAAAATCTAGGCCCCGAAGAATGATAGAGTTCCACAATGTCAAGATTAGTCAAGTTAGTCAATTTTGTTTTATTATGTGTTTGTTTTGTAAATTTGTTAGTTCCATAACTAACTCATTCTTATTTATTCATGGGTTAGGTTGAGTTACAAATAACATATGAAGGATCGAGATTTGCTGTGGGTGATATGAGATTGTTGATGGATACATTCCATCGTGTTGAATTTACTGGGACCTGGCAGAGATTATTCTCGCGAGTTAGGAAGCATATCATCTGGGGAGTTCTTAAATCAGTAACGGGAATGCAGGTTATAGTCCCTGGAATTTATTTTTAACTTTTCATAGCCTAATTATTGGCCATATTAAATCAGTGTTTGCAGCTTCTGTTAGATTACCTCAAGGGGAACCTTAAAGCTTAAGGCCTATGTCTGTTAATTCTAATGCAGGGCAAGAAGTTTAAAGCAAACAACCAAAAGGAAGCCAAGGGAGCCAGTGTTGCTGGTGCTCCCGAAATTGATGTGAATCTCAGTGATAGTGATGGTGGTTCAGCTGAAAAATCTGAGGCCAACCCGTTTAAGCGTCCCACTGATGGTGCAGGTGATGGTTTTGTCACCTCAGTGAGAGGCCTTTTTAATTCTCAACGGAAAAAGGCTAAGGCTTTCGTGCTTCGGACAATGAGGGGTGAAGAAGATGACTTGCACGCTGACTGGAGTGAAGGTGAGGCGGAATTCTCTCCCTTTGCCAGACAACTAACCATAACAAAGGCCAAGAAGCTGATTAGACGACATACAAAGAAGTTCCGTCCCAGAGGAGAAAAAGGTTGGTGGATCTTTGACATTCTAATGTTTTTGAGAACATAATATCAAATATTCTAACCTCCATGCTACACTAGAGCTAACAAAATCTCAGCATTACTATTTATGTTCAGGTATATCCAGATTTCTTTTCCACTTTTATGCTGACCCAATATTTCTTTCCAGGTTTATCTTCTGGAAAAGAATCACTTCCTTCATCGCCAAGCGGGAACGCAACATTTGAAAGCGATTCTTCAAGCGAAACATCACCTTACGAGCAGGAGTAAAAGATCTTGATAACAGTAAAAAGAATATGATTTTAGGATCTAAAGTGGGACTGCCAATTGCAGCCATTCCATTTGAATAGGACTTTGTTATGCAGCCTTGACTACTACTTAGATTGTGTGAGATGCCTACTTCTAAAAAAACAGAACAAGGTAAGAGCTATACACACTGATGGATATAAGTCCACTACCTATTAACATATCATTGCCATTTAGAGCTTTGAGGATATCTTGGAAATAGATGTGAGGTGACTCCTTTGAGTTATGTTTTTTTTTCTTCTCTTCTTTATGTTCTGTATTTATTCTGTCACCCATGTAGAATGGACTTTTGGACTTGTATTTATTCTGTCACCCACTTATTCATCTCATTCCCAAGTCAGTCTCTTAAGAGTCAAGCTTGCCTAACCGCAGAAGTAGGACCAAGGACCAAGAGCTCGGGAAGTCAAGATCGGGCATCCAGATTTGCCGTAAGAACACTGACTTCGAACAAAGTTCGACCGGGTGGTCTGGCTCCAGGTGTGCCCCTGAGATAGTATCCCCTTGGCTTGGAAGGGCTAACACATATAGGGCCGCGGCTTACCGTCCGTCACGGGACCATTTCGAATCCACACTGGAGTGTCTACCTTGCGGCAGAGAGCTTTTACATAAATACATACCACGTTATTCCTAGGATTAAAAATAGACCTCCCGCTAATGGAAGAATATGTAGGCCAGTTCTTAATACATTGGCAAGTTATTATTGGGAAACGTGGCAATAACTTGCCAACCTAGCAAGCAAATGAGAATGCGATATTACGAAGAAGCAATGAAGGTTTTGCAAAAAATGAAAAGGAAGCTGTAGACGAAAGCTGTGACATTTTTCTTGGAAAGGACTATCAAATAAAGTCCTTACATGGATCAAATTCTTTGGGTTGTCATCTCTGTTTAAATCATATCAATCATAAGATCTACCTCAACGGCTAGCTCACGAGTATTTAAACATGACAAGACCAGACTAAAGAGATATACAATCTTCTGCATGCCTAGTATATTACAGTCTTTGTTTTACTGGTAGTAAAGTATTGTAATTCACTTTTGTAGATTTATTTGTAAACAAAAGAGTAAAGAGGGATAGAAACACAGTTTGGAGAGGCCTTGTATCAACATACAGATTAGAGGGAAAAAGAAATACAGAACAGTTTGAAAGTGGTACTCAAAAATACCACAAAGAAACTTGCACACAAGACTTTAAGGAGCTTATAGAGGTAACCCTCTGGCAACCTAATGGGACTGGACTAAGGTTCACATTGAATCCGAATCAGTATAAATATCGCGTGTTACTTTTAAATCCTGAAATTTATATTATATTTTTTACTGAGTTCCGCTTATTGCCTAACTTAAGAACTAACCTTGAGATTAGTCGACAGGAAAAAGAAAAGGATATACAATTCACTCCCCCTCTTGTATTTTCATTAGGTTCAGACGATATTCAATCATTCGTCGATAAAAAGGTCATCATACGATCATCCACGTTGATCATTTATAGAAACTTGTATTTTTTTTGTATAAGTTTACAACCTTGTGTACTATCAGACTCGTCATACATGTGCAACATGTGCTAAGAAACTAATTTGTATATAGTTATAAGAAGTTTTAACTCTAGTTGACGATTTAGGGAAGAACTACAAAACAAGACGGACATATGGAACCGTTACAACATCAAATGTGTGGAATAATGTAAGGGAAAGTTAAAATTTACTAATACCAAATTAACAGATAAAGTACAACACCATCAACTAAAATAAGGAAAGTATTCTTAAACTAATTGAATCCAGCAAAGTTTTAGAACAAACATTATTCTTTTCAAAAAAAATTCACCAAATTGGCCAAGAAAATGAAAATACAATTCTTCAAATTAGCATGAATTAATTAACTCATTGTTTTGGGATTGGAATGCCAGAGACAAAAAGATTTCAGTCTTCTTAATCCTTCTTCGAGAAAAGATGGCTCAACTGCAAATGTGATTCGGAGCCAATTCTTCAGTCCCACAGCAGTACCAACAAAAGAAAAGAAAAAAGAACTTTGTAATTTTACCATGTAAGTACGAGTGATAAAGATATATTTAATTTTAAGATTAAATTTAAAATAAATCTTTTTATGTTTGATTAAAAAATCATTATGGTATAATTAATTCGGAAATACCTTGTTCCTAACGAGACGATTCTTAAACTTTTATGACGATTCCCCACTGCATTTATGGTGAGTTGATCAATTGTTTTGATGGGTATTTTTGGAATTAAAAATAAACCTTTATTGTTCTTTCATTGTCTATTTTTTTTGGGTAAACAATTTTCTCTCTTATTGTTGGTTTATTTTAAGGCTGGCCAGTGGGCCGGGACGGCCCGACCCCGCCCCGACACCGATTAGTATTAAAAAAAAAATCGGTAGCGGGACTCGAACCGGGATGGGACAATGTCTCGTCCCGAGCCCGCCCCAGGCCCGCCAGACCCGAGCCCGTCCCGAACCCGCCCCGATCCCGCCCGTAGTCCCCCCTTTGCAAATATAACCGTTGCACCAACGACCATTTTAGATTTTGGTCGTTGGGCAACGGCCATTTTTGGCCTTCCCCAACCCCCCTACCCCTTAATATTTATTTTTAACCCATAAATTATTATATTTACACTTTAACTCAATTTTCCAACTATAAATAACTCATTTTCTCTTCATCTTTCTCACAAATTTTCCTAAAATCTCTCTAATCTCTCAATATCTCTCTCTACAAGTCTACATTGTTCACTAAATATTCAATTTTATTTATTCATTTGGGAATTGGGAGTGAAGTTGGCACTAGCTTGAGGATCTTCCATCGAGCAAAGTTTCAATTTTCAACCTCTCGATTACACGTCGATATTACGTCGGCGTTTGGTACATTCGTTCCTTCATTAAATTATTATTGTCTGTTTATTTTATTTAGCGCACTTAATTTTATTATCTTTAATTATTTATTATCATAATTAAAATGGAAGGATTAAGAGGTATGTTTAAGGGTAAGGGTAAGGGTGCTTCTTCTAGTAGGGGCAACCGGGGCAAGGGTACTTCTTCTAGTCATCCTATTCCTACACATGATGATTTTGTTGATACTCAACATTTTTCTACAATACCATTAGATTTATTCGAGGAGCTATTTTCTGGAACTCAAGAAGACTTTAATTTAGACGATGATACACCTACTAATATTGATGACAACACACCCACTAGTGCACCTTCAACTGAAATGCCTCTTATTTCCCCTAGTATGAGACGAGGTCCAGCAAAACGACCATTAAAATCAGATGCATGACTATTTTTTGATAGGGACGTAGAGAATCAAGTAGCTAGATGTAAAATTTATAAAAATGTTTTAAAATTTAAAACTGGAAAAGGTCACGGTGGGACGGGGGGTTTAATTAGACACGTAGTAAGTGCTCATCCAGCTAGGTATGCCCAATACCAGGCTTCAAAACCGGGTGCGCAAACTCCCGCTCCATCGGGACAAGGTTCACATACTGATACTGTCCCGGATCAAGTACATGGTCAAATTAACCCTATGACGGGGGGAATTGTAGGCCCTAAATACAATAAACATAGAGATAGGGAAGCAATATCAGAATTAATTGTTGTGGAGGGTTTGCCTTTTTCATTTCCTTCATCTCCCGATTTTATTCATTACATTAGAGATATATATAATCCTGCTTTTAACGATTTTCCTAGATCAATTGTTAAGAGAGATGTATTTAAATTCGCACATGAATATCAACAATATTTACGTTATTCATTATATCATTTTAATGACAAAGTATCTATCACGTCTGATATAGGTCGTATTAGTAACGACCATGATTATTTAACGGTAACTTGTCATTGGATAGATTATAAATGGTCTATGCAAAAACGTATCTTAGCGTATAGATATATAGATTATAGGCACACTGATACTTTTATTGCAGATAATATTTATCAAGTGTGCCATTATTATGGAATAACCGATAAAATTATAACTATTACATTAGATAACGCTTCTTCTAACAATTACGCTATTACAATTTTAAAAAATAGTTTAACTCCGTCTTTTTCAGATCATTTTCATATAAAATGTGCGTGCCATATATATAACTTAATTGTAAAGGATGGTCTATCACTTTTTCAAGACATTCTTAGTAAAATACAATTTGCTATAAACTTTATTTTTAAAAGTAATAGAGTATAACGAAGAAAAGAATATAAAAAAATTTGTCACGATTGTGGACTACCTTATAGAAAAATTCCAGAAGAAGTATCCACTAGGTGGAATTCTTTATACGAGCAACTACTTGTTGCTTATGACTATAGAAAACGTATAACTTTATTTTTTAACTCTCATAATCAAAATCCAGCTGATATGGTTGTAGATAGTGATTGGGTAAAAATTTCCGAACTTATTGTATTTTTAGAAAAAAAAATTCAAGCAACAAAAGAATTTTCCGGTATATATTATCCTACTATTTCAACTATGTTGTTTTATATAGCTCTAATATTTTTATTACTTAGTGAATATATGAAAAAATCAGCTTATATAGCAGCTATTAAAAAAATGTTTATCAAAATAAAAAAATATTTTATTCCTATTCCCACTATTTATATTATTGGTGTTGTATTAAATCCGACTATTAAAATAGACGTTACTAAATCACTAACTGAAACTATTTACGATTGTATAGAAGTACTACCACCTCCAAGTCCCAAAAATCTAAATCACCCACCACCTATTGAACAAACTAAAGAAGAAGTGTTGTCTAGCGTAGAAGACCAATGCAAAAAAAAATATAGGTTTTACCAATAAGAAAATGCTAGTAACTTACCGGCTTCCATACCATCTTCTTTATCTTCAACACAACCTCATAAAAGACATGTTGTTTCTGCGGCTAGTATTGAAAGCCTCAGAAATAGAATGTGCGGCCGTACCGCTACTAACCAAATTAGCGAGTTGGATATTTTTGTTTTGCAGGGTTTTGTACCGTACCAAGAAGTTATCAATGAAGATGGACATGAAGACTTGCTGAAATAGGAGGGAGAATGAGAAGACCTTTCTCACACTTTCAATGATGGCCCGAGATGTTTTGAACATTCAAGCGTCATCAACTGAGTCTGAAAGCGCTTTTCTGCCGGCAGATATCAAATAGGAGATCACAGACACTCATTAGCCGGAGACAGCTTGAAAATTGCGTATTATTCAGAGATTGGATACGAGCGGAGCGGAGAAGGTGCGGTCAACCGGAGATCAACGAAGAAGAAGACGAAAACTACAACGAAATCTTATCCGAAGGTAGTGGAAGCGACATGGATCAATTTGACCAACAAATACCAATTCCAACCGAAGAACCACAAGAAATTATCAAGCAATTAGAACATGTTTTTTTGAGAATTTTATATTTTTTAATTGCAATTTTATTATGTAATTTGCAACTTTGTGGTGCAACTTTTGGACAACACCACAAAGTTACAATTTAGACAATTGTATTTGTATTACAAAAAAATCTTATGTCTATTAAATAATATAAGAGACACAAAAACAGCCTTAAGATGTTCTTATTACACTATCTTGTCTTGTTTATTGAGTTTTTTTTTTATACATATGTTATTAAAAAAAAAAAAAAAGGAAAACCCGACCCGACCCGATTCCGACGGGATCGGGACGGGACGGGACTGGAGCAAGTCCCGCCAAATCCGACCCCGCCAAACCCGGCCCGCCAGACCCGAGCCTGGCCCACTGGCCAGCTATAGTTTATTTCGGATTTCTGTGTATTTTGCTTCATTTTTATTAAATGCACACTCTCATTATGTCTTTTTCGTTAGCTGAAAAATCACGTGATACAACAACTTAAGCCTACTAGTTACCCATTTTATTAATATTTTAAAATTATTATAAAAATAGTTTGATTTTTATTTTATAATAAATTTGTATTGTGTTTATGTATAAATGATCACCAATGTATGTATGTATGTATGTATGATGACTAATACATGTATCTATGTATGACGACCAATATATAAATGTATTGAGTCGGGTTATGAATGGTGGTTGGGTCTAATTATGTAAATCAATAAATAAAGATCGCATGTTTATTAAAAAATTTATATATTCTACATTAATTTCAGTTTAAAGGAGGATAATTTTGGATTAAAACTTAACGTTAAGGGCAATATTTATGAGCCAATAGGTGGAAGGAGGATAATTTTAAACCATTTTCAATACACTAAGAGTATTTTTTTCATTTTAAGTTCAACGTATGTAACAATACTATATGTAATTTCCGTATGATCCAGATCAAGATTAAGGGAAAAAAACACGATGATCTAAAAAGACATATGAATAATTATAAAGAACTAGCTAATTAAGAAGACTTCTCATTCAATAAATGTCTACTAAAATGGATATAATGTTCTTATGTGTGGTTAGGAATATACTTTCTCACACATGATAGTTACATCAAATCATATTACATAACTTTAGCCGTTAATAACTACTTAATTAAATTGAAGTTGTAGACGAAGTGAAGAAATGTGGCACATTTTAAGACTCTAATAACTCCTTAATTCCTTCATACAGTATAGAATATCCAAGACAATCAAATAGGAATACCAAAACCAATTGTCTCAGATAGAAAAAACTTCTTAAGCACTTTACTGTATAGGAACTCTAAAAGTTACAAATTGATCACCACACCTATATTGTAAATACGAAAAGGGCTAAAATTACCTTCGAACTATTCGAAATAGATTACATATACCCTCTGTTTGTTTTGGTACTAAAAGAGCCCTTGTCGTCTCTCCAAGAGACCACAAATGCACCTCTCGTCAACAGACTGTCACAAATGCTGACTGGACAATCCGACGTGGAAAAAAATAACTGAAATGAAATGGACAACCATGTCAGTATTTTTTTCCACGTCGGATTGTCCAGTCAGCATTTGTGACAGTCTGTTGACGAAATACTGACATGGTTGTCCATTTCATTTCAGTTATTTTTTTCCACGTCGGATTATCCAGTCAGCATTTGTGACAGTCTGTTGACGAGAGGTGCATTTGTGGTCTCTTGGAGAGACGACAAGGGCTCTTTTAGTACCAAAACAAACAGAGGGTTATATGTAATCTATTTCGAATAGTTCGAAGGTAATTTTAGCCCTTTTCGTATTTACAATATAGATGTGGTGATCAATTTGTAACTTTTAGAGTTCCTATACAGTAAATTGCTTAAGAAGTTTTTCCTATCTGAGACAATTGGTTTTGGTATTCCTATTTGATCGTCTTGGATATTCTATACTGTATGAAGGAATTAAGGAGTTATTAGAGTCTTAAAATGTGCCACATTTCTTCACTTCGTCTACAACTTCAATTTAATTAAGTGATTATTAACGGCTAAAGTTATGTAATATGATTTGATGTAACTATCACGTGTGAGAAAGTATATTCCTAACCACACATAAGAACATTATATCCATTTTAGTAGACATTTATTGAATGAGAAGTCTTCTTAATTAGTTAGTTCTTTACAATTATTCATATGTCTTTTTAGATCATCGTGTTTTTGCCCTTAATCTTGATCTAGATCATACGAAAATTACATACAGTATTGTAACATACGTTGAACTTAAAATGAAAAAAATGCTCTTAGTGTATTGAAAATGGTTTAAAATTATCCTCCTTCCACCTATTGGCTCATAAATATTGCCCTTAACGTTAAGTTTTAATCCAAAATTATCCTCCTTTTAACTGAAATTAATGTAGAATATATAAATTTTTTAATAAACATGCGATCTTTATTTATTGATTTACATAATTAGACCCAACCACCATTCATAACCCAACCCAATACATATATATTGGTCGTCATACATAGATACATGTATTAGCCATCATACATACATACATCGGTCATCATATATACATAAACACAATACAAATTTGTTATAAAAAGAAAATCAAACTATTTTTATAATAATTTTAAAATATTAATAAAATGGGTAACTAGTAGGCTTAAATTGTTGTATCACGTGATTTTTCAGCTAACGAAAAAGACATAATGAGAGTGTGCATTTAATAAAAATGAAGCAAAATACACAGAAATCCGAAATAAACCAACAATAAGAGAGAAAATTGTTTACCCAAAAAAAATAGAGAATGAAAGAACAATAAAGGTTTATTTTTAATTCCAAAAATACCCATCAAACAATTGATCAACTCACCATAAATGCAGTGGGTAATCGTCAAAATTAATTATATCATAATATTTTTAATCAAACATAAAAAGATTTATTTTAAATTTAATCTTAAAATTAAATATATCTTTATCACTCGTACCAACCTAATCCTGAGGGATAAAAGTGGTATTTGAAAGATCTGTAAACATAAAGCGCTAGGGATTCAAGAATTGGAACTCTTTCCTTCTCCATTCCAATTTGACCTACAAAAATCGTAACCCAATTAGTCTCCCCACCCAAAACCCACCATAAAGATTACATCTTTTCTACATATATAACAACCCCATCTAATTATTCTAAACTTTACCCCTTTTTTATTTTTGGTGAAAATATTGATTCTTGATAATGGAGGAGTCAGAGAAGAGAAAGGAAAGACTAAAAGCTATGAGAATGGAAGCTTCACAAAGTGGAGATTACAATGGTTCATCAAATCTTGTCCATGGAAGTCTTACAAACCCTTTAATTGATTCTTCTATTGGGCAGGTTGAAAGTTATGCTATGCAAAGACCTAGATTTGACTATTATACTGACCCCATGGCAGCTTTTTCTGCTAATAAAAGGAGTAACAATGTCAGTCCTCAGGTTTCTCAACAGTGTTACACTCCTCCTCCAAGTAATTGAATGTTCTTTCATGAAGTTCTTTTTTTTTTACTTTAAAGTTAGTAACTTGTGCTTTAAAGTATTTTGACATGGCTTATTCGTTCCCGTTGTTTATTTTTAGTACTGCTTTGATCTGTTTGTCCTTATGCCGAGGGTGTACCGGAACAACCTCGGTAGGGTTAAGGTCTGCGTACAATGTGCCCTCCCCAGACCTCACTTTGTGGTATTTCACTGGGTATGATGTTGTTGTTGCTGTACTTTAAAGTTAGTAACTTGTGCAAATTAATATATGTGGATGGTAGTTTATGTTGTCTTGTGAAGTATTTTTTGTGAATACATCTGATTTTGTGTGACTATACTAGTTAGAGATCTTGCCTTTAGAAGACAAGATATGGCCTATCTCAGCTGATTTGTTTTGAAGCATAGTTGATTGATACTACTAGTTTTTTTTTATAATCGTGGTTTTCGGGCTAGCTTCTGCGCACCTTGATCAATTAATTCGGGTACTTGCTACCTCCTACCAACAGCGGGTAACTCTGTCTACCAATCCTTTGACAGATAGGAAGAAATCACCTAGCCTCTGTATCCTTTGTGCATACATCTGATTTTGTGTAGAGATGCCGCATTAGAAGACTAGATATAGCCCACCTAAGTTAATTTTTTTTTTGATAAAGGTAACTATTACGGAAGCTCATTTGTTTTGAAGCATAGTTTATTGATTCTAGTTTCTTTCTTTTTTTATAACCTTGGTGTCCGGGCCAGCTTGCGTGCAATTCGACTAATTTTGTACCTACTACCTCCCATTACCGGGTAACTCTATCCATCAAGATATAGGAAGATATCACCTAGTATTTTTGTCTATGTTAGGATTTGAACTTGAGACCTCAAGGTTTTCAACCCATGTCATTGACTACTAGGCTACAAGGTTAGATGTAGTTGATTGAAATAATGTTCGACTTGAGCTCGGTGTTTTTAAGAGCAAACAGTGCAAATAAGTACAAGGTCCACGAGTTTTGATGTGAAAAGTGAGAAGTGAAGTGCATACAGACCATATGGATTTAGTAGTTATGAGTTATCATAATCAAAATGCAAGTGCAATTTCTAGTTAGGATCTAATATACAACGATGTGAATCCAACTTCTCATAGTAATCATCACTAACAATGTAATTCCAACCAATAACAACATACCCAGTTAAATCCCACAATGTGGGGTCTGGAGAGGGAGGGTAGAGTGTACGCAGACCTTACCCATATCTTGTAATTTCAACTAGAGCAGCAAAAGATATCTTCATCACAAATCACATTTTTTCATTTTTGGTTGATCAACCATAAAAAGAATTAATTTGAAAGCATTCAATTTCATATTTGATTACTTAGTGATTGTACTACGAGATAGAACAGAAAATCAAAACTGCAAGAGAAAACCAGAATCAAATAGGACTTGCATAGCGGAACTTCAAAAAGAGGAAGAGAAGACCCACTAGCTCTTATGTCCGTTGTGTGGAGGGAGAGGAATAGGAGAGCTTTTGGAAGGCTCGTGAGTTATTTTGTACACGCGAGGAGTAGTCTCATGTCTCTAGTTTCTTTGGTGCACCCATGAGGTTCTTGTTTGTATAGATGAGTGGATGACTTTTGTAAAATATTTTTGTCTAGGTTTTTCTATTTTTTGGTACACTTATATTAATATATATGAGGACTACCCAACATTAATAAATTTATATAAAAAAAAAGAGGACTTGACTAGCTTTAATGTTACCATTATCATAAAAATAAGAGAACTTGCATTCTAGAAGGAGGACATAGTAATATGTTTGAACGGAATTGCAAGAAAAAAGAGTAAATCAACAGCAGTCAAACTTAAATAGTTTTAGAATATGCGTTACAAAATTGCGAAAAAGAAGAAGATAAGGACAACCAAAAGAACAATGAACACAAGTGGAGATCAGTTAAAATAGCAAAAAACCATTTTCCCTGCCTCTTTTATTTTTATGCTTCTGGGATTACACTGGGTATGTTGTTGTTATTGTTGTTTTTGTTGTAAATTGAGAGTCAAATAATAGAATGCTTCTCATTGGGATCACTGTGCATTCCATTGTTTGAAGCACCACATTTGTCTGACGCACGTGTCGTTATCCAATTTCGCTTCACATTATTCTTCTCTCTAAGAATTGCCTTGTCTAAGCTTATCTAAAGTTATCTCATTTTGAGATGTTTGAGTCAGCTAAAATAGGTCTTTTAAGTGACTATTCAGTTTCTTTTGTCTGTTGGGGCTGAAAGGAGGCGATGTTCTAAAGAGGGATAAGTATTAGTTTGGGAGAAAGTGTTTTACAATATGCCAGAGCATAGACAAGATTATTTTACCCTAGAGAAATTAGCTCAGTTGCATACAAACTATGTTCCATAGTGGGATAAAGGTAGTTGGTTTCACATTTTTGGTTAAGAGTTAAGATGAATTCCAATGCTGAGCTTAAAACTTTTTGCTATATTGGCCAAGCTTTTGGCTAAACCTCTGGCAGTTGTTGATCTTGTTTATATTAGATATCTACTTATACTCTGGTTTTAGTATCATGTACAATTGAGGAGGAAAAAGTTTAAAAGGTTCATGAAAGATATGTGCTGAGATCAGTCAAAAAGGCAACAAACTTTACCCTACGGAAAAAGGTTCTCGTCTGAGATTTGGCCAGAAAAAAAAGGTTCTCATCTAATTGTCCATATCAGACAGAAGGCTATATAGTATGTCATGTGAAAAATATTGATATCATATTATCATGGTAGCTGTAGTTTTCTCTGATTAGCTTGGCTGTAGGCTGTAGCTAATACCATAACTATGAATTGTCTCTTTGTGCTATTTTCTTCATATATCTTAAGACCTCTCTTTACATGAATTTTTCAGGACCAAGGAACCCTCAGTACCCTCAGTCTCCAAGTAATACTGCTCGAGGCAACTATCCTGTAGAACAGAGACCGCAGTCACAAGGAGTCCATCATACTTTTAATCCTCTTGGAAACCCCGGGCAAAATAGTCCTTTTGGCACACCACAAAGAAGCTCCGCTAATGCACGGGGTAGCCCTTATGGCACACCTAACAACTACGTTCCACCTAATTCTTCACCGGTCAGTAACTTTGCCAGTCCTGGCATTCATCAAGGTGGAAGACCTGGTTTTCATTATGGTCAAGGTAGCGGCCAACAAGGTTCGGGATATAGAGGCGGCCCTATCCAAGGTTTGGGATATAGAGGCAGCCCTAGCCAAGGTTCGGGATATAGAGGCAGCCCTAGCCAAGGTTCGGGATATAGAGGCAGCCCTAGCCAAGGTTCGGGATATAGAGGCAGCCCTAGCCAAGGTTCGGGATGTAGAGGCAGCCCTTACCAAGGTTCAGGGCACAGAAGCAGCCCTTACCAAGGTTCGGGGCGAGGCAGGAGCCAAGGGATGGGGAGGGGAAGAGGTTCGCATGGATGCACATCAGCGGAGTCTAGACCAGATTTGTTTTATTCGAAGTCAATGGTAGGAGATCCATGGGAAGAGTTGAAACCAGTTATCTGGAAAAACCCCGTCTCTGAAAAATCCTGGCATCCACAATCCATTAGCGCAAAAAAGACCAAATTCCCAGATGCTTCAGTAAAATCCGTTCCTCAGCAAAGCCTTGCTGAGTATTTGTCTGCCTCATTTAATGAAGCGGCTAGCAGTGAGGCTGGGAATGATGGATCTGGCACATGATCGTCCAAATGCAAGTTTAGCAGCAGTGGGTTGTTTGACTTTCATTGTGAGTTAACGTGGAAAGCTCATAAGTTCCGTTCTGTGTTTCACCTGAATTCTGCTGTTGTAGCATGACGTTACCCAGTAAATCTTGGGGAAAAAAGATTTTGTTTGTTTTCTGTGTGAGTGCAAAGTTAACAGGTTGTTATGCTCCCAGCTTCAATTTAATACTTGTCAAGTCATATAGCTCAACTCGCTGGTATTTGTAACTTTCATGATCTTTTACACGGTGGATCACCTAATTATAGGATCTGATTAGGAAATTATTAGAACCGCAGTGTTCCTGCAATCATTTCTTATAGGTGAATGTTGTAGTGCAGAATCTAGTAGTTCTTATTATATTCTTAAAAGCATCCAGTTATGATGTTGTAGATGTATGCTCCACCAATGTTTATGGTGACAATGTAATGATCGACAAACTTCAGTCGGTTTCCCTTGTGTGTTGGAAAAAGCGTCTGAGTTCATTCAGATTATCCTGAATCAACAGGAAGTACAGAGATTGTTTTGACGAGCTCTCGTTTGCCTCCTTTATACTCTTGTCCTGTGGGATATAAAGGAGACGAGGAGCTGCCTTTGTATTGGCAAACATTTGAACTAAGGGACCTTCCATTTCTTAGGTAAGAGGAATCTACCTTGGCGTTTGTTAGGGTGTATAAGAATAGCACCGAATAGAGTGTACTAGTAATACTGACATTACTTTTTATCTACTGTTTGTCGTATAATGAATAGGGTGTATTAAAATAGGAATAGTACTAGTATTGATAATGTCATGATTTCCTATTTGTATAAGAATAGTACTGAATAGGGTGTGTTTTCGTTATACATAGGTTGAAAATACTACTAAACAAGGGGTTAAATAATATCAAAACGAATGCCAGTATTATTTTCTTTTGTACTACTAATCTTCTATGTGATATATATAGTGTAAGACTGTCTTCAATCTTCATTTGATATGTTAAAAATATTCACTTTTTGTGAAAACGAGTTATCTCTAAGCTATTAAATGCTATCAATTCTTTGCTACAATTACTTCAATCCACCTGGGTCAATCATTTGCTTCATTGGTTCCAACGGTGGCAGCTGCGGAATCTGCTATTGGGTTAGCTATTTTCGTTATTACTTTTCGAGTCCGAGGTAAAAAATCGTAATACGCCCTGAGAACTTCCCTGCGCCTCGAATGGTTTAGATTCTCCCGACTCTTAGAAAAAAGGCCTGAATTGTCAAATGATCCAGGTAAATCCACTCCTCAGGAAAGCCTTGCTGAGTATTTGGCTGCCTCAATTTAATGAAGCAGCTAACAAGGAGGCTTTGAATCATGATTTTTTGGCGCATGATGCTTGGTGATCATCTTAAATTGTTATGTCTTTAATGAAGCAGCTAACAAGGAAACAACTAATGATCTCATTTTTCAACACATCAAAAGAGGCAGTCAGAACAATATCATCCACATATAATAACAAGTATGCAATGTCACGACCTCGATGAAAAATAAATAGTGAATGGTCACATTTGCTGAACAAGAACCCAATCTGCATAATGTAAGCAGCGAAACACGCATACCAAGCCCTAGGGGCTTATTTCAATGCATACAGTGACTTACGAAGATGACAGACATAATGAGGAGCCTCTGGATGTACAAAGCACGGCGGTTGGTGTATGTAAACAATTTCTTTCAAGTTCCCATGTAAGAACACATTTTTCACATTAAGTTGATGAATCGGCCAGTTCTTACCCATAACTATGCTCAGACAGTGCGAATGGTAGCCAGTTTAACCACCGGACTAAAGATCCCACCACAATCAATACCCTCCTGCTGCCCTGTGCCATTTGCCACAAGTCTGGCCTTGTGACGTTCAAGACCACCACTATCTATGAACTTATGACGAAAGATTCACATGCAACGAATCACATTCACCCCTCCCTCTGGCCTCGAAATAAGATCCCACGTGTGCTGAATGGTAAGCGCATCAAACTCCTCACGCATGGCCGCATTCTAATTCGGGTCAAGTTTGGCTAGTTTTGGTTTTTTAGGTCTATGTGATATGGATTGTGTTGATAGGTTGAAGTGGACTTTTGGATTAAAAGTGTTGGAAATTTGCCTTTGGCGGGAGTTGCGACCGACCAACTTTAACGGCTTAAACACTAGTGTAACGTATGTTGGAGAATCCGGTTCTTCACACATGCATGATCTACTAAGTACGTAGATAACCGTAGGGCCAAGAATCGTCAAATTTCATTGAGAAATGAAAGTGATATTGGTTCACGAAGTAAGGTGTTTGAAGCATGGAAAGTGTGGTATTGTGTGTAATTCTCCCTCATCGGTAGAGGAAGAAAGAATTGATGTGTATATAAGATTCGAAATTGGTTTGGGGTTTGGGACCCCCAAGGGGTATCCCATGTGTTTAAAGGAGGGAGGACCTAGATGTGCTTCGGTTCGAGGAAAGACCACACGCGCGCCGCCGCCGCCCGCCCGTCCCGTCCGGTCCAGTTCCGATTCCGAGTTTCGGGTTCCGGGTTCACGGGTCGTGGGCTGTGGGTCTTCTGATATTATCTTTTTGGGCCAGAAAACTTTGCCGAAGTACGAGTTTGATCCCGAAGTTTCGGATATACGATTTGGACCGAGAATTCTTTCGGATGTGCAGTTTGGTCCCCGAAGTTTCAAGATGTACAGTTTGGTCCCTGAAGTTTCCAGAAAATCAGAATTTCGACGGTCAAAAATAGAAATGCCAAGCACTCAATTCAGCCATTTATTTTGGCTGAATTACTCCTCCTATAATGGCCAAAACAGTTGGTCTTTCTCCCATTTATGTTGGTGACTTTACTACCTCCATAATGGCCATTATTTGGCTATTATGGAGGCAATTTTCAGGCAGTAAACAGCCCCTCCCTCTCCTATATAAACACCCCATTACACCATTGTTGAGGACTAACAAGAAGCTAAAAGAAACAGTAGAGGCAACACACGAAAATACACAAGCAGAAATTTCTTCTTCCTATAACTTCCAAGCATCATTTCGTTACTCAATATTCTTCACGGTAGCTCTTGAGTTTCCTTTGCTCAAGGGTTCCATTGCTGTTTTATCTTGGGAGACAAATTGTCCAGGACGTATAAAGGATACATACGGGGCAATATTGTCTTAAGGACAGAGTGCTACACTCGACTCAGCAAAAACAATTTACATTTTTCCGTTTTCAACAAAACTGGAATTTCCAGTTTTTACTTGTGTAACAATTGTAATTTTCAGATTTCATGTTAAATTATTGAATCTCTGTTTATCCTTTCGAATACTTGTAATAGTTAAATACTTCCCGTACTGCTTTATAAAGTACCATAAAGAGAAAAATCTCCCGACAGCTTAAGACAATATTTGTATTGTATTACTATTAGTATTCGAAAGATGTCGGTCAAAAATTGTGTGACCAAATCTGGATATGGAAATGGTTTTCTGGTAGAAGAGAGTGATGATGATGAACGTGTTCATGGTGTCACCGCTACCAAGACTGGTGGAAACAAGCGCTCACGAGAGCTCGAGGATGTCAACTGGGACAAGAGGAGAAGGCGAAGATGTTATTCTATCTTGTAGAAGGCCTATATCTGTCCCGGACAAAGGATCCGAATAATGGTGAGAAGGAAATGGACACTCGGTCGATGAAGTGGACCGAAGTGAGCCGTAATCCAAAAATTGGGATAAGTATTTTTCTTACTTGTCAAGAATAAAGAGTAAATGATAAGTATTTTCTTACTTGTCAAGAATAAAGATTAAATGATGTCTGATTAAAAATGGATTAAAGTAAGGAGGAATATGAAAATAATTTATATTCCTTATGCTTTAACAAATCGAAGTTTAATCTCATCTTCTTTTCCGTTTAAAGATTGGATTTTGTAAATGACTTAAAAAGATCCGTTCTTTTAAGTGTAATTGTTAAAGTGTGTAAAGTATGTTCGCACATACGATGGAGAAAGATCCACTAATCGTGCGAAAAGCGTTACCACTCTTAAGTAAGCGCCAAGAATTATCTGGGCACCAATCATAACGGAAGAAGTCTAAAAGTTAATGACGTTGGGCCTGTCATACTATTTGGCAGAAGATCCTTCATAGGATGATATTGGACACTCGGTCACATAAAGCCTCCGGCGACGTGGAGTGGGCCAAAATTCCTTTGATAGGATGATATTGGACACTCGGTCATACAAAGCCTCGGGCGGCGGAGTGGGCCAAAATTCCTTTGATATGATGATATTGGACACTCAGTCATAGAAAGCCTCCGGGCGACTGGAGTGGTGCCAGAATTCATTTCATAGGAAAAGTAATGGACACCTAGTAAGGTGGGCCAGAGTTTTCAGGTCCTAAATGATCTGAAGGCCTAAATAAAGGCAGTAAAGAAATTGGACACTCAGTCTGCCAAAGAAACTAGAGTGGGCCAGAGTATCTAGATCACATATGATCCGGTTATGCCCTAACCACGGGCAAGAGGTTGTTCATGTGAAGCAACGCCACCTCTAAAGTAGAAGGGGTTGGAGAGGTTGTCCTCAATAGGACTTCATGGATTGTGATCACTCTAAGATGAGGTGATACATATTCCTAACTTGGTTTAAGGGACGCTGTTGGTCAAGCTAGTTTGAGACTAGTCCAATAGGTATATAATAACTAAGAATGGTACAGTACGTCTGTAGCCAAATGAATGATATATTTGTAATCCGTGCATCTATGCCATCATAGATTAAGACACGTTAAATAGCAAGTCATTCAAAAGCTAACGATGTTGAGATTGTTGCCTTCTGTCGACATAAACCCTCTAAATAAATGTGAGGTAGATGAAGAGGCAAAATCACCTTTTCAAATTCCGTCAAGGGAATAGCGAAAGAAGCACCGCTCCTCTAGAACTTAGTCACACCTAATTGGGTGATTTGAAGTTTATACAAAATAGAGGGGGGAGACAAGTACGTTGTGATCTTCATTGATGATGGTACAACGTATGGAATCCTTTGTTTGTTGAAAAGCAAAGATGAAGTTGTTGAAGCGGATAAGCGCTACAAAGCTGAAGTTGAAAATCAACTATGCCTATGGATTGCAAAATTCGTAGCAATAGAGGGGGAGAATTTGAAGCATCGTTTATTAAACGACTGCTCACTACTCACCTCAGTCTAACGGTGTTAGCCAAGCGCAAAGCCGTACTCCCAAATTATGTGGGGCAAGGCGATCCTTACCGCTAATGCGATTCTCAACAGAACTCCGCATAAGGATAAGGATAACCCTCCGTGTGAGACATGGAAAGGATCTCACATACAAATGTTGTGATGTGGGGTGGTTTCATACCTAAGACTGTAGATTGCATATCCACTGGATCTGCAAATAACAGTAGTTTTTATCGCCTCTTGGCGTCAAAGAATGCTGAATTCTTTGGAGATAACTTTCCTTGAAAAAAGAAAAAGGAGTAATTGCTCAAGGTTAACAAGAACCCGCGAGGGCCTGTCTGTCCGGAACTAGACGTTCCGTATCTACAGGACTCGAAAGTTGCTAGCTATCCGGAACTTAATATTCCAGATCTGCAGAACTTAGGGATTCTAGATGTTGAACCGAGACGGAGCAAAGAAGGGAAAAAAAAACTTGTTCCAGTCCTTCTAGCTTATATGGTTAATAATGAACCATGAATAATTAACAAATAATTGTCATCTCCAAAAGCGCTGCTTTGGAAAGAAGCTAAAGAGAGAAATAGATTACATATATAGAACCATACTCGTGTAATAGTTAATCTTCCTCAGGAAAAGAACCTTTGGGTTGTAAAAAGTGCTCCCCTGTGAGTAGCTTCACATCCAGGGCCATTGTAATCTTACATGGCATGGGTGTTGAAACAACCTTCCAAACTGGAGAGTTGGAAGAAGAGGATCGAATTGGTTGGATGAACTGTTGGGCTTCTTCCGAACTTTCATTTTGGTCCCCGAAATGTTAACATTTTGGTCCGAAAGTCTCGGATAAAACAGAAACAATGAATCGATCACGAAACATTGACTCGAAGTTAGAAAGCCAACAGTTGGAAAACCAACGGTCTTAGAGTGAAAATCATATTGAAACTAAGTCTCGATAAAAGATATGAGTATCCCGAGATGACATCTTAGGAATTGGATTTCTAAGACATCTAACGGATCGGTCGATAGTTGACGAGTCTCGTTGAAGCCACCAATAGATATGAATCATAGAAGCGATTGGAATCATGGTGCACCCATAGACAAGGAGCGATATGCTCGGGTCACGTGTAGTTCAATGTATTGTACACACTACAACCGACCTGGTATCGTCCTACAAACATATTAGTTGAACTAAGGTTCACGATGATCTTAATACATGATCAATAGAAGGCGTTAAGTCGGATATGACGATATACGAATTATTCGCTTATCTACGGATTATAGTATTCGGATGTCCGGCGGTTACGAGAGAACACAGTGATGCAAGCGGACATCGGATCCGAAGAACACCAAAGCCACAAGTAAATGTGTATGGTGGTTCTTGGAAAATCCTCTAAGCAAACTTGCATCGACCGATTCATGATGGTATCGAGTTTATCGCTTTATACAAAGCATGAAAAAAGTTAAGTAACTTCACGACTCATTAGAGGACGTCCCTTATTGGGAGAAACCCGTGCCTTCAGAGCAGTTCTACATCGTGGCTAGCCGGTCGGCTTTAGGAAGGACACGGATGACGGCGTCGGACATATCTGTCGGGATCCGTCGGAGACATAAGACCGTATGGCGAGTTGATCATCACGGGTGTCACTTCCTTGTTTACAAACTAAGGGACTACCCGGAGATCAAGTGTTCTGCTGTCTAGGGGAATGGGCTTAAAACCCAAAATATACGGACCAATACAGTGGAAACCCAACCTTACGAACTGGAGATCCCAGTAATTTGGTTCAATGGGAAAACTAAGTTGTAAAGGTTCAGTTGATCGCTTCGGTCGAAGCATGAGCACTTCGGATAGTGATTTCGAAAAGAAACACCAAATCCAAAGCCGTTCTGCGATAGACGTTAAGTGCTATCTCTGCAGTATGGGTAAAGGTTAAGTTTTCAAAACTCGTAATGATCCTCAACAGTTGAGGTTAGGTCTTTGGGAAACTTTTAATGGTTCCTAACACTTGTGAAGTGGGGTATAGCAGGATACCTTGTAGGAGACCACCTATTTAAGTGCGAGGACGGGCCGCCTCAAATTGAACGCACTTAAGAATCCAAGACGTTGTCCATGGCCAAAACGGACAAAACATTACGAAGAAGAGAGTAAGGGAATTTGTTGTGTTGGTACCGTTGTCTTGGCTTACACTAAACACCGACGGTTCAAGACATCACGTTCACCGCGCGGTAAGTAAGTCCGATGGTATTCAACTATGGAAGGTTCAAAGCCGAGGCTACCTCTCCTTATGCAACATCGGTCCATTTGAAATATTGCTTTGGAAATGAAAAGACACCATGTGAGTGCGCCAAAATCTCTTTCAAGAGGGGATTGTTGGAAATTTGCCTTTGGCGGGAGTTGCGACCGACCAACTTTAACGGCTTAAACACTAGTGTAACGTATGTTGGAGAATCCGGTTCTTCACACATGCATGATCTACTAAGTACGTAGATAACCGTAGGGCCAAGAATCGTCAAATTTCATTGAGAAATGAAAGAGATATTGGTTCACGAAGTAAGGTGTTTGAAGCATGGAAAGTGTGGTATTGTGTGTAATTCTCCCTCATCGGTAGAGGAAGAAAGAATTGTTGTGTATATAAGATTCGAAATTGGTTTGGGGTTTGGGACCCCAAGGGGTATCCCATGTGTTTAAAGGAGGGAGGACCTAGATGTGCTTCGGTTCGAGGAAAGACCACAACCTAGATGTGCTTCGGTTCGAGGAAAGACCACACGCGCGCCGCCGCCGCCCGCCCGTCCCGTCCCGTCCGGTTCCGGTTCCGAGTTCCGGGTTCCGGGTTCCGGGTTCACGGGTTCACGGGTTCACGGGTTCACGGGTTCACGGGTTCACGGGTTCACGGGTTCACGGGTTCACGGGTTCACGGGTTCACGGGTTCACGGGTCGTGGGCGGTGGGCTGTGGGCTGTGGGCTGTGGGCTGTGGGCTGTGGGTCTTCTGATATTATCTTTTTGGGCCAGAAAACTTTGCCAGAAGTACAGTTTGATCCCGAAGTTTCAGATATACGTTTGGACGAGAATTCTTTCGGATGTGCGAGTTTGGTCCCCGAAGTTTCAAGATGTACGAGTTTGGTCCCCGAAGTTTCCAGAAAATCGAATTTCGACGGTCAAAAACAGAAATGCCAAGCACTCAATTCAGCCATTTATTTTGGCTGAATTACTCCTCCTATAATGGCCAAAACAGTTGGTCTTTCTCCCATTTATGTTGGTGACTTTACTACCTCCATAATGGCCATTATTTGACTATTATGGAGGCAGTTTTCAGGCAGTAAACAGCCCCTCCCTCTCCTATATAAACACCCCATTACACCATTGTTGAGGACTAACAAGAAGCTAAAAGAAATAGTAGAGGCAACACACGAAAATACACAAGCAGAAATTTCTTCTTCCTACAACTTCCAAGCATCATTTCGTTACTCAATATTCTTCACGGTAGCTCTTGAGTTTCCTTTGCTCAAGGGTTCCATTGCTGTTTTATCTTGGGAGACAAATTGTCCAGGGCGTATAAAAGATACATACGGGGCAATATTGTCTTAAGGACAGAGTGCTACACTCGACTCAGCAAAAACAATTTACATTTTTCCGTTTTCTACAAAACTGGAATTTCCAGTTTTTACTTGTGTAACAATTGTAATTTTCAGATTTCATATTGAATTATTGAATCTCTGTTTATCCTTTCGAATACTTGTAATAGTTAAATACTTCCCGTACTGCTTTATAAAGTACCATAAAGAGAAAAATCTCCCGACAAAAAGTCTTGTGTTTGACGCGGGTTTCCATTTGGTGTGCGGGTATGGGGGCTGAGTTACGGGTTACGGGTGGTGTGGCAGGGGCATTGTGGGGTGTGGGGTCTATCGAGATGGGGCAGTGTGGTGTGGGACTGGGCAGTACATGGCGGGAGGGTGCGGGTGTCTGCGGGTCCAAAGGATGGGTTACGGGAGAGTGATGAGTGGGTGGTTGTGCCGGGGTATGAGACATGAATATGATATGAATGGATCCATAAAATATCTCATAATGGAAAACATGAAGGAATCATCCTAACTGGGCGGAGCGACCCTTATCCTACGTTGGCATACGTAGTTTCAGGCTGTCTGAGCCTTCTCGATAATCTGTGCAACTCCCAAAAACATGAACATGGATAATAGGTGTCATCTGAGCCCATGGTTTTGGTAACATGATTTATAATATAGTTCAAAACATGTATACATAATATAGTTTTCATGAGACATTAAAAACATGTAAAACTTGAACATAGTTGGCTTAAAGGCCTATAAATTTTATAAACATAGCTTGTAAATAGTTTTACTTGAAAATTTGTATAAATATATGTATATGATTTCTGATACATGAAAACATGTAAGAATCCATAGAATGAAACAATCTGAGTTTATAATTGGTATCTGAGAGCTCATGGCAAAGATAACACAAGCATACATGGAATACTGACATGTTCATGACAATCGTAATGATATACATGAATACAATTATCTGAAACATGAGTGATTTCAACAATACGTATATATATTTGACTTGTATCTATGGTTTTTCATGAACTGAGACATAACTTTCTAATTCTGAGGAGAAAATAGGGTTTTACGAATTAACGTGGCGTGGAAGAACAACAATGTTCTCACATGTGGATAGAAACTTTACATACCTGTAATCGCTCCAATTCAACGAACTATCTTGTTTCTCTGACGAAGAACACCCAAAAACCTAGCTTGAATCATTGGAGAAGGATTACTTGTTAATCCTATATTTTAGTTGAAGAATCATGTTACTAATCATGATTTAATGTTAGAACTGCTAAAGAATTGTTAGGAATGAACTTATCTTGTTCTGGGAGGTTGAGAGGAGAGAAAAACGCTTTTGAGAGGGTTTTCTACGAGTTTGGAATGTATGTTGAGTGAAATTTCAAGTTAAGTGTTGAATTTATAGAATGAGCATTTTGGACCCTGTCACTCGCCGAGCGAGTGCTATGGAGAGTACTTGTCTCACTCTGGGACTCGCTAGACGAGTGCTATGTCCTGTCCGTGACTCGCTATGACACTCGCTTGGCTAGTGCCCCTGCTCATTCCACACTTAGAAAAAATCTTACATTTTTAAGGTACTAAGAACGTCTCAGTAAAAATAGCCATAATTCCTAGCACAGAGCTTAGTTTGGGCTGAGCAACCTATCGTTGGATAGGTATTTCAAAGGGCTACAACTTTCATGATTTAAGTTTTCTCAAAGTCCTAACGAACTTTCATGAAACTGAGCTGGAAGTCAGACCTACTGAATTTGGTCGATTTCTATCGAACCTTATGCACCTCACTATTCATCTTGATTTCAAACCAACTATTTCCACCCAAAATCATCCGATGTGACTTCGTATTGTTAAAATGTCACACTAATACTCACTTAACACATTCACATCTAACCAGAATTTACAGAGTGTTACACTATACATACATATTTACTAAAATATTTAGATGAAGCGATGCCACGTGACACAACTTGGGCCAAGGTGTATTCGCCCCGATCCGAGTGTTCTTTATAAATACTTAGGATCGTTTGATTTGTGAACAAATTATATTGAGATTATAACGTGGGATTATAGTATGAGGAGTGAATAATGACATATTATTTAACACATACACTTTTATTGATAAATATTTAGTTCCTTGTACTAAAAATGAAATATAGAAGGTATAATATAAAAACAAATTTCTCCCAATTTTTCTCAAAATTAGTATCGACATAATGTATTGTATAAAAATAAACATTATCACAATTTTTGGTATAAGTAATTCTGAAATTTTTAATCATACATTAAAAATGCTCCACCAAACATGCATTAGAAGGCCTGATTTATCGAGCTTAAATTTAGTTAGATTTGACTGGGATTTTATCTCCGTTTCTTTTGCCCCACAGCAATGCAGTAAAGCGCGTGCCTCCACGCACTTGAACGGTCAGGCTTTCATCGATGTTTTTGTCTTTTTTCTCTCTTCAAATTGCTACTGGAACATGTGATCCATCCAGAATGTTCGAGAAATCGAAAAAGCACAAGTGGTTTGTCTCCGAAGAAGACATATCCATTCTCTTACAGAGGTCTCTTTGCTTCTTCATACTTTTTCCTTATTTTTTTGGGGGACAATTACGCTCTATGTCTATTTTTGAAAATATTTACGTCATGTAGCCTATACTTTGTCCATCAAGATTTTGGGATTACACTGCGTATGTTGTTGTAGCCTACTTTGAGTTTGTTATCCGATTTAGCTCATATTTTTTGTATAAACACATTTTATACATTTTTATGTATAATGCTTTCTCCACAGGTATAATGTTGTATAATATTGTTTATTAGGCTGAGTGGCGTAATAATTTTCAAAAAGCTGTATATTTCTTGTTGTTGCTTTTAGGATATTGTAGATTGGGAAAATTACACTGTCGATTTTTGAAAGTATTTACGCTAAGTAGTCTATACTATGAGTTTGTTATCTGATTTAGCTCATATTTTTGTATAAAGTCATTTTATACACTTTATACTAGGTTGATACATTATGTATAATGCTTTGCCCCCAGGTATAATGTTGTATAATATTGTATATTGGGTTATTTGGCGTAATAATTTTCAAAAGCTGTATATTTTTTAAAATTTCCCTTTACATATGGGTGAATTAGGTTATTGAAAATTCGGATGTTTTTGCTGATTATTTGAAGGTATCCGGCAACGACAATGCTGGCAGTGTTGCAGGAGGTGGTACAAGTTGCAGATGAAAAAATCGATTGGGATGCATTGGTGAGGAAATCTACTACTGGGATAACTAATGCAAGAGAGTATCAAATGCTATGGCGGCATTTGGCTTATCGCCACAGTTTGAATGACAAATTAGATGATGGAGCTCAACCTTTGGTAAGTTAATCGCCAATTAGTTTGTCTTTGGGTCCAAATAGAGAGGAATTGATACAAGTGATTCTCATAGTTGAACCAGCTAGATTGAGATGAACTAGATTGGCGGTTGTAGTTTTGTATAATATATCTTTTTCAATGGAAGTAATACTTTTGAGATAGTAGAGGAAAACACACATATAAGAAGTATACTAAAAGTAGAGAAGCTACAGGAAACTATGATTCTCGACATAAGACAATCATCTATATCTATGAGATGTCGTAGATGATCCAAAAGTAAAGCAAAAACAAAAAGCACTAAGCTTTACTAAGTAATGTTCCCTTTCCCATGTTAAAAGCTTTTTTGTTCCTTTCTCTCCAAAGTACCCACATAAGTGCTAGGTGTGTGAATTGCTTATTGTTGTGCATGATCTTAATTAATTTGGGAAGCGTCAGTTACAGTGGAGTATGTGTTCATCATATGTTGCTAGTTTTTCAGTCTATAATATAGAGTTGCATTTTAGCTTGTATGTTGCTGAAATTTGTTGCTGGTGAGGATGTCTAAATAGAGCATTTCCAGCTTGTTATTTGTCCCTTGTGCTTTTCTTAGTTGTGCAGCTTCTAAGTTTTGTATTTTGTTAGAAAATTGTCCCTCTTTCATATTTGTGTATGTGTGAATAAAGTTTGAAGGATGTATTAAGCTTCTCCGTTTCTACAGATTGGTATATACCTATACATATGTGAACAGCTTCATTTATGTTGTGCCTATGAGGATTTTTTTTTTTGGTGGTGTGTTGTGTACTCAGCGAGTGGTACTGAGAAAACAATTTTTTGGTCATTAATTTAGTGTTTTTTTTTTTTCGGATCTTTGTTTATTATCTTGAACCTTATGTTGGTGACTGTCAATTTTCATGATTTTATTTGTCTATCTTGTACTTTTTTATGACAGGAAGATGACAGTGATTTAGAATATGAGTTGGAAGCTTTCCCTGCTGTAAGCAGTGAAGCTTCAGCAGAAGCTGCAGCATGTGTGAAGGTAAGTCAAACAATCTGTCCGGAGTTGTAATTTCCTTAAGCACACACGGTAATTTTTGAATCTGTTTGAATGAACTGCTTGCTTCCTTCAGGTACTAATTGCTTCTGGGGTACCAAATGATGCCAATATGCTAAATGGTACAACTGTTGAGGCTCCATTGACTATAAATATACCAAATGGCCAATCATCTAGAAGTGGTATGGATAATTCACTCCAAGGTACCTCTATGCATGGGACAAATATTACAGTCCCAGTTGCAGTACAAAAACAGCCACTGTCAACTGTGGCAGCTGCTGAGGGTTTTGATACCAATCGACCAGCTTGTACCAACGTGCCTCCTCGACGAAAGCGTAAGCCGTGGTCAGCAGCAGAAGACTTGGAGCTCATTGCTGTGGTCCAAAAATGCGGCGAAGGAAACTGGGAAAACATATTGAAAGGGGATTTTAAGGGAGACAGAACAGCTTCACAGCTCTCTCAGGTTTTCCTTTATATATGATTAATATATCTATACATATTCTCTGGTTTTAATTACTCTCTCTAGCTAGTAAATGCTTTTAACCTTGTCCTTAATAAGGGTTAGCACAAACATGGTGCTATTTAGCATCGTATTTTGGAAACTCTATTTCTGCTAACTTGGATAGGTAAAAAAAGTTCCGTTTGAGAAAGTAGACGATCTTTCATTGCTTAGGTTAATCTTTTACTTAGAGGTTAATGAATGTTGATTTTTTGGGTTTTTTAGTTGCAGCTCACTAAATTGATCTCATCCAAACTTTTACCCCTTTTATTTACTCAGAGTATAAAACAAGAAAATAAATCGTTGTCCAGCTCAGTTAATTGATTAATTTAGATTTGCAGTTAGTAAAAAAAGACAGCCTATATCCAGGATTTTTTTTGTAACATTCCCGCTATCTAACTAGAGTTTGCTTCATTCAGAATCTACAGATCTTATCAGTTTGAGAAAATAGAAAGCTGTTTTCTAGTGCTTCACAAATGATGGAGAATTGGGAAAACTTTTTACTTGTGTTGTAGGGCTGTTACATTCTTTAAAGGACGAAGGACGACTTCTCCTATTTTTAACTCAATATCTAATGAAACTTCTTACTAATCCCTGCTACTAATTTGAACCAATCGATCATTAGGATCACTATTTCTTGGTAGACCTCGATTGAGACGGAGCTGATATCCACTCATATATGTGGTATGAAGTTCTGCGCCAATTTCAAGAAATTTGTGTCAGTTTTATGGTATAAATGGGAAACTTTATACTTGTTTAGATGTAGGACTGTAATTCCTTAGAGATAACTTTCCTCCTTTTAACTCAATATCTAATGAAATTTCTTTATTGAATCCCTGCTAGGCTGCTACTAATTCTAACCAAAACATTACTGAAATCTTATCTCCCAATAATAGTATCACTTGATTTATGTTTTTTTTTCTTTTGGGAAAATGGTAACAGTTAAAAAAAAGGTGGTCAATACTTGCTTTATGATTTTCCATCAGCCTTTGCATCTATCTTCTCAAGGTAGGGGTAAGGTCTGCGTACACACTATCCTCCCCATTTTATGAAGCTATTGCATATGTACAATGAATGGTTTATTGAGGACGTCATACAAGTATTTTCATATTGTTCCTTTGGACCGAGAGCCTTTCTCTATGAGTACAATGCAATGGTTTGGTTTAACTTGTTATAAGCAATGTGATAGGGTAACTATTGGAATGGTTATGCCCTCTGCATTGATTGTCACATGTAAGCTCTTATGGTGCGACTTGGACATACACATTATTTGCAATTGTCAAAATGTTGTTTGCAAATCAATGTTTGTTTCACAATTTTGTCCATTATTTCAACTTTAACTTCAAATAGAGAGTTTGAAGTTGAAACAATCATGAATCATATGATGACCTAATTTCATCCAAATTCTGCCCGTTGAAGTTCGTTTTTTTAAGAAAGATTTGTCCTTGTACATTTTGCAATTTATAATTCAACCCAACATTTATTACTACCTTTACTACCTAAAACTTGCTACTTGTTTGCTTTATTTTTTCTTTCTTTCCAGAGGAGTCGGGCTAGAGTGAAAGGATTGTAATTGTTGAAGTGTGTAACCATCTCATCTAAAAGCTTAAGCTGTTAGAGAAAACACACTTCTAATATTTGATTATATTCTCAACAGTAATATTAATAAGTAATATATTTTAAGGCCCGATAAAAACATCGATGTTTAAATGACCTAAGTTGGTTGTTCGGTAACAAAATGCGATAAAGTTTGGGAACTTATGATAGTTATTACTCCCTCCGTCTCAATTTGTTTGAAGGTTGTCCAATTTGAGAGTCAAACAACTCTTTCTTTGACTATGATTTTCTCCAACTATTTTCATATATTGTGAATTATTAATTATGCAGACTTATAGTACTTTTTATGTAGTTTTCAAATATGTAAATTTTATTATAAAATACTCGAAGAATCTATGTTTAAAATTAAGTCAAAAGAAAAAGTTGTTTGACTCCCAAACTGGTCAACCTTCAAACAAATGGGGTATCAGTTATATTGCACTGTTTTGTAAAATTACTCCAAGCATTAACTTCATCCCAATTTTTTTTTTGCAGAAAGTGTTATCCGAACATAACTCTTTCAAATCAAAACTTCAATTAAGTGATGATCTCAAAACAAATATTTGCAAGTTATGTCCAAAAGCCTACTAAGTTGGAGTTACATTCTGGCCATATTTTCTTATAGCCTTTGTCTGGGTGCAGTATTGTTGATATGTCCTATCAACATAAATGTTCTAGAGTATATTTATATGGTCAAAAGGAGATCTTTCTACCAAGTGATAAGGTCTGTGTACACTCTACCCTCCCCAGACCCCACTTGGTGGAATTATGGGTATGTTGTCGTTGTTGGTCAAAAGAGATCTTTCTACCAAATCTATTCCCGTGACCACCGTCTTAAAATTGTTAAGTCAATTTCAATCGTAGTTCTGAACCTGCATATGCCACGGGGCAATAGGGTTGCCGCCTATGTTTAAAAAAGAAAAATGTAAGAAGGATAGACGCCTTCCTTATGCGGTGTGAAACTCTGTGTACATGAATATTGTGAGAAATTAGAATCATCTTTCAAAATATTTCGCTTTTATTTTATTAGATAGATAGAGTTGTATAGTATTCTGTTTTGAACATCTTTTTTTTACATAGGTGTTTTTTTTAAATTGATGAAACATGAAGGAGTTCTAGCCCGTAAGGCTGTAATAATCCAAGCATACAGATACCCAAAATTTTACCTAAATGAGATTATCCCTCAATACAATTCCTTTTTCTTTAGCAAAGCTCCATAATTCTCTTTCCTCATTGAAGTCTGCTTAATCATGTTTTTGCTTGTTACCCTCGCTTTCATCTTAAGATTTTCCTTTTATTAACCAATAGGACAATTCCCAGTATATAATTAGGGGTTGTTTGGGTTGAGGATAAGATGTTTAGTTTCACAGTATCATCTTGATACTGTTTTTTTAATAAAACCTTACCTTATAAAAAATGTTTTCTTATACAAAATTTAGTTTTCCGTATAAAACTCAGCATTACTAATATAATCTCGTGTAGCTAATACAGTGTTCGGCTGCAGTATTAAACTCCACATAAGTTGTCCCAAATTTAATTCCGAAAACCAAATGTTGTATTACCAACGCTAATATAACTTATTATTCACTGCATAACAACCAATACATTATTATTCATGTACAACAAACCTTACATTATTATTCACCCCATAAACAATCCTTGTTTAATAGTCTTACATGACTTAACTCCAAAACCAAAAGACCTCTTAGTAAATGAAAAGTAAAAAAAAATTGTGCTATGGTTCTCTACATGTAACACTAGGCATCTAACAAACAAGAATTTCATGGATGCACCAAAAAGTTACGACACACAAGTCAGTTTTGGTGGATGTTGCTGAATCTGCTATGGATACAGTGATCAATGTGGGATACAGTTAGGGTTCAAATCAATGTTGTGCTATGGTTCTCTACATGTAACACTAGGCATCTAGCAAACAAGAATTTCATGGATGCACCAAAAAGTTACGACACACAAGTCAGTTTTGGTGGATGTTGCTGAATCTGCTATGGACCGTGATCAATGTGGGATACAGTTAGGGTTCAAATCAATGTCGGCTACAGTTAAGGATGTGATAGTAGTTGAGCACTCGAATGAGGAATTGGAGATGCATGGGATCATATGGATAATTTGAAGAGAAAGGAGGAAAAAAGTTCTCAATTTGAAGGGATTGAAAATGATTTCGTAGAGAGGAGTGCTTGTCTTAATTTTTTCTTATCACTTACGTCACTAGAACAACTTATTATAATCTTAATAAAATGAAAATACAAAAAAAATTCAAATAGCTAGTTATTGCTTACATTTAAACATATTCATCGGCCAACTCTTGTGTCACAGTAGGTTGAACAGTGAGGCTTCGGTTCCACCAAATGAAGTCTCGAGACTTGAGTGTTGTTAAAAGCACACTTGAGACACACCTAAGCCCTAAAATTAGGTGCAGAATGAGTCTGTGCTTTGTCTCATCTAGGTAGCGCTTGCACCAAAGCACTAAGAAATGCGTCTCAAGAAAAATTAACCATTACTCGCTCCGTTTGTCTGGTTTTGAGTTTAAGAAAGTAAAGAGGATTTTTGAATCTTGTGGTCTTAAACAAAAGATATGTATGTACCAAAATGCCCTTTAATCTTGTCGTCTTAAACATGACATGTGGAAAGTTGGAATTAAAGAGTTACCAAAAAAGGAAAGAGGTTTTCTTTTTGAAACGGACCAAAAAGGAAAGTAAGCCAAACATTTTGAAACGGAGGGAATAATTTTTAAAAAGACCCACTAAAAGAAATGACGTTATTAGGAATAGAAAATTATAAGTTTCGTACAAGAAAGCTAGTCACCAAATCTAGCTAAAACTGCATCTTTGCTTCTGAATAAAAATTTAATGTGGTTTCTCACCTAATTGACATGACTTATTTTACATATTTCACTTAATTGTAGTTTTTCAATTCCTTTATCTATATAATTGTTTTTGTGTGTAATTATTTTTTCTTGCATTCTATATATATAAGCTCTTCTCTTCATCTGTGGAGTTATTATCTAAAATGTGTGCTTTAATTGCTTTTTACGCTTAATGCCTCAATGGAACTTGGAGCATTTGACAGTTTTCACCATTGACAGAACTGGTGAGACCTTTAGGTTGCAAGCTCCACCCTTCCAAAGTGTTAACAAGATTTGGTATGCAATAATTTATTGATAATTTTTTGTGACATTGATGTAAATGGTAAATGGACTAAATTAGTTGTGTAGTCATATCTAAGTATTATTTGTCTTCATTAAAAAAGTATTGTTTGTCTGTATCTTCAACACAGCATTTTGGTTGTACTGAAGAGAATCCTCCCATGATATTCATGTCAAATAGATAGTTGGAGAGATAATGGATGTACGTTGTTATCTAGTATGGTTAGAATGTCTGGGTTTTCCCCAGGTTTCCCGTGTTCAAATCCCGGCAACGGAATGAGATGCAAAAGTGTGAATTGGTATATCTAGCATGGACTGGATGTGAAAAATAAATAAGAGAAGCTGATTGTCTGTTATCAACTATCATTTTGCGTTTTAAATTTACTATGAGATTGGGAATGTTTCTTTGTGCAGAGGTGGGCCATTATTAGGAAACGAAAGGGGACCATCGTCGGGAGTGGCTCACAGCTTTCAGAGGCTCAGCTGGCAGCTCGTCGTGCAATGTCCCTGGCTCTTAATATGCCAATTGGTGCTGGCGGTAATTCTCTCAAATCCTGTATGATGTAAACATATCTGGTCCCACACTACTGTGGAGATAAGGAAAGGGTTGGGGTCTAGGACTCTACATTGGGTGTGTCACATGGCTGATAGGATCCTCTGATAACCTAAATGTATGTTGTCCTTTATGGCATCTGCAGTTTGTTTGCAAAGGGGGCAATTGATGATTCAACTGTTCAATGTTCAATAGTTAATAAGATTCTGCTGTTCAAGTCTTTAGAAGGTCTGAGTCCTACATTCCAATTAATAATGTCTGCACGCAAAAAGCCTGTAAAAAATATTGCATGTTAATCTCGGAGAAGCAGAAATTCCAGTGGATTCTCTTTCAGCATGATGCTAACTGCTAAGTTATTTGAATGGGTGTGGAAAACATAAGATATGTTTTCTTATCCTCGAGTATCAGAGATTAATGCACCTTGCCCAGCATTTTAGTTCATCCTTGCATGCAGCAGTTCTAACTCAGGTTATTGTGTTGTTTCAGTGGGGCCAAATTCAGGTGCTGGACCTAGTAACTCTTCGCATCCTGTTGCTTCCGACTTTGCATCTGGTGGTGCACAATCCAAGCATCAACAAGACCTGTTAACTTCAAAACCTTGGGTAGGCCCCCAAAAGCCAGCACCAAAGCCTACCACGAGCCCAGATCCAATGGTCAAAGTTGCTGCTGTGGCTGCAGGGGCTCGCATTGCTACCCCTTCAAATTCTGCCTCACTGCTGAAGGTAGGACAGCCTAAAACTGCCTTCCAAATACCTCCTGCAGTCAAATCATCTGTCCCAGGCAGTACAAATGGCTTGCCCAGTAATGTGCACTTTATTCGTACGGGCCTGGTGTCCCATTCTGCCGGTCCATCAAAAGCCACACGACCGGGAACTCAACAGGTGTTGGTCCACTCTTTGAAACCCGCATCACTGACAGTTCAACCTAAACCAGCTGGTAATTCATCCAGACCAAATGCTTCAGTTGAACCCAATGCCCCAACATGTGCTCCAGCTGCTAAGCTTGAAGTAAATACCAAGCAAGAAGTTCTCCAAAAAGTCCAACAAGATCAAACTCCTCCATCAGCCAACTCATTGATAGAGAAAGCCGATGAACTAAAAGAGAACAAAAAAGAGGATCGAGATCCCGTTCATGTTAATGCTTTAGGCATTCAGGTCCAAAAAAAGTTAAGTAATTTGCCAAGTCGAGAGATAGCTAGCAATGAAAAAACTGATCCCAGTAATGCACCAGCTAGAACTGAGAATGAGAGTGCTGATGGCGGTGATCCTAGTAAGGAACCAGCAAAATTGAGAATGGGAAAAAATAGAATGGAGTAAGTACTAGGTTGGACCAACTCTGTATGTAAAGTTAGATTCATGTTTGATTATTCTTATCTGCCCTTGGGGGGATTTACTTTCTTTAGGCCTCTTTAATGTAAATGTGTAGGTTTCTCGCAGCGCGTTGTCTATAATTAGGTGACAAATTACAATTCTTTGATATTCCCTTGTCAATTGTTGAATTATCTCCATGTGTTATTATTTTGTTATCTTGAGATCTCTTTGCAAGTGGTTCAATCTATCTATGTTAAAGAGATTAGCACACCAACTAATTTTGTCTTTTCTCTATTGCTTGGGATTATCTGAAAAAATGGTCAGATTTTGTCATATATATTCCCGAGTGTTGAGGATTTGACTAGTTAGACAGTGCGTCTTAATCTTAAGATGCAGGAAACAAAAAAATGTTTTTTCTTGTGTTTTCATCTTCTCATATGTTGCCATTTCACTTTTTATTTTTTTTATTTTTTTTGTGAATACAGAAAGGTAAAATGAAAAGTTAGCTCAACTGGGAGAGCTGCTTTTATTGAGATCTTTGTTTGGAGTCACTGGTACTCCTTTGTTGTTATTTTCCTTTCCTTTTCTTTTATTTCTGTTAATAGCAGCAAAAAGGCAGTTCTTTTTCATGGCATTGCTGTCATTTTCTCAATGTAATGAGAAGGGTACTATTTCTCCTCTTACCCAAACAAGGTGGTCTTGTTGAAGAATAAATAGAATGAATAAAATCTTTAGAAAACTCATGATTAAACCGCTTTTTGTATAACCTCAATTACTAAAATTTTATATTGGGAAAAACATATCTTATTCAAAATTCACATATACATGTCCTTGTGCTAATCTAAGAAATGAGGATGTTTGAGAAAATTAAACAAAAATCCCACCATGTCTTTCTTTGTTAACAAGGGATGCGGAAAACCTGTTTTTCTTGTTAGAATGGATGGGTTGCACTATTGTCACGAAAGGTGGAGTTGTTGCCAACAAATGATTCTGTGAACAAAATTTCCATGTCATGTAGTCCCGAAGTTTTTGTTAAGCACTTCTGCAAAACCTTTTCATAGAACAAACTGGAAAATTTTTCAGGAGTAACTCCAATTGTACTCACAAGTTCGAAACTCGTAACATGCGCCTGCTACACTTCGTCTGTATCACTGAACCAAAGCCCCGGGAGCAATTGCATATCTTAAGAATACAGGTACAAATGTTGATTGCAAGAGGGGGGTAGAGATGGGGAGAAGGGGTGACAAAAGTTAACATTTGAACTTCACAAATATTTTCAGTCAGACATATTTTACAAGTGGATGAAACTGCATATTCACAATGCATCATACTAACTATAACATCAGAAGTATCCAATTATTTTCTCAGAAAGACACATATCTACAACTGGATGAACATATTCCCAAATATATTTACATCAAAGAATATTACAGGCATAATCACAATAATGCCTTAGCTTCCCTCTTTTTTTCTTTTTCCCAATTTTCCTTCTTTAAGCAACATTATTCTTTTCTCCTTCCAGACAGTTCAAATGACAAATTTACAACAATTTTCAAAACGCAAAGTAGAGGTTACTTCAAATAATTCTGACATACAACGACAAGAAGGTACCGAGGAGTTCCTAGACATTTTTTTTTTTTACAATTAGATTTATATTTACTCCTAAGTCCATATTTAGGCTTGTAATAGGCAACAAAAAAACAGCTAAGTGTTTGTTCCATCGCAGTAAAGAATCTGGAGAGGCAGCAGAAAAGAAATCAAATCAAGTGAGCCACTGCATCATGTCAGCTATACTGCAAAGATGAGAGCCACTGTTCCATATACTTCTTATTCCCTGCATGTGAAGTCCAAAATCAATAAGCATAAAGTACAGAACATAAAAATAAGAACTAAGTGATAGAAATAGTGCACTGTTATTTATACTTCATACATTTCTTTTGGTTTATCGTTTATCTCAATCAATGCGTCGCCTTAAAAGAAAAAAATTGAAATTGTCCAATATTGGAAGGAAACAAAAGGGTTGAAATCATGATGCTTCCCAAAAAAAAAAGTTACATTTCAGAGGTAAAGAGATTTCAGATTAGCAGATATGTAATGGTCAAGAAGAATGTTGCATAAAAGATGAGCTCTTCCGATGACAAGATGGTTAAAATATGTATATCTCAACAGGTAAACATAACCCCTGCTATCCTATAACTGGCTTGTCAATGATAACAGAAATTCTACTCCAAACAAGAAATCTGAATTAAGAACACCTACTAACTGATATGGTGCTAAATACTTCACAATTGATCAAGTTGTGTATGACAAAGGACACAATCTAACTTTTAGTTTCAAAAGGGAAATAAAAAGGGACAAGATTAGAGGACCTAAAACCATTTAATTACAAGCAATCATAACAGACTGAGGCTGCAGGAGATCTGCTAGAATAGTTTCAGCACATTAACAAAGAGGAAACAAAGCGAATAGCAGGAAGGCTCAATTCATCAAATTCTGGTTATGAAACAAGACTTTCTGTTCAAGTCCTTATTTGTGATAGATTTTAGTTATAGTGAGGGGAAGTTGAAAGAACCTCTGAAAGGTAATACTCCATGTGCAAATCAAGAACTTTGCAGTTTGTTTCAACATCAATTTACATGTTTGTCATTAAATTACTACTTAATAACCATTTGCAGCCAACAACATATAATTAACTGAGAGGCCTTTCTATAAGGAGTTTGATATAAAAAGGGAAGTTCGCTACACGAAGCATCCTACGTTTGCGCAGGGTCTAGGGAAGGGCCGCACCCCAAGGGGGTGTACTGTAGGCAGCCAACTCGAATCCATGACATATTGGTCACCGTGACAACTTTATCCTTGTTCCAAGACTCCCCTTCTTCAGTCAGACCTCTCTATAACAACCATATTTTCTTTGGAACCGATCTTTCATACTATGTTATATTATACGTTCTCTATAACAACATTTCGCAATAGCAGCCAAAAAATATCAAACAATACTGTTATAGAGAGGTTTAACTGTATGAGGAATTTGATATATTTCAAATAAATTTGGTTTCATATTCAATTAAAAGGAGAATTAGTTTAAGAAATTGATTCTTACCAGAAGCATGTATATCTCTGAAATTTCCAATGGTCTGCATAAACTTGCCTTGTGCATTATCCTCCAAATTCGCGCGTTCACGTCCATAGCAAGGAACTAGCACAGCAAAACTATCATCATCACTCTGGAATCCAGGTCCATGAGGCTCCAACCATCCAACGGACCAGTCCGAATCATCAGACTCAGATCCCGAAACACATCCACCATCCGATGGCACAAGAACAATATCATACTCCCTATCAATCTTGCGCTCCTCTCGGCTCTCCCATTTTCGCTTAACCTTTCTAGATGAAGAGGCCATATTCCTTCTCCTATCAAGACTTAACTTCAAAGTGTCCAATTCCAATGAATCAGGTGATGAATTTACTGAAGTCCCTTTCGAGATTTTAGGTTCTTGATGCTTTCCACTCCAAAGCCACCATGACAAAGGGGTATATGCTAAGGCCATTTCTTTAGTCAATCAAGCAATCTTTTTGGACCCAAGATAGAATCAAAACAAAAATGCTGGCAGATACAATGAATCTTGGATTTGGAGCCTGATAACAATTGAATGTACTATACAGGTTATTTGTTCCTGTACCAAAGAAATTCAGATAGTAAGAAGAATAAACAAACATCAAGTTATGCTTAAATAGAAAATATTTCAGCAATAATAACAAAGCCATGGAACACAAATAATGTGTCTTCCTCCATTCTTATGGCCCATAATGTCGCCATCTTTCTGCTATTAAATTAACATCACTTTTTAAAAAAAAAATTTCTAAAATAATCTTGAAAAATTCAAGTTTTCCCCATTTTTCCTCCTTTTCTTTTTCTATGTCCACATAGCAAGATTTATAGGAAATCGAAAGCCAATAATACACCTCCCCCCCACCCCCACCCCCACCCCCACCCCAGGAAATAGGTCATGATAGAAAACTAGAACCAAATACTTTGACCGTAACAATTAGCTCAAATACTATTGAAATTTAGCACAAGTTAGCTCAATATTTCAAGAATTATACAACATGGTGTTCTACAAAATTAGAATTAAAATTTCAAATTCAGCCAGTCAAACAAAGACCACCAGATAAAGGAAAAGAGGACCACAACAAAATCAAGAATCCCAGTACTAATTCTCAAAGAAAGAAGAAGAAAACAAAACATGGCTTTGCAATTAACTCATCATAAATAAACAAAAATAATATACTTAAAAAAATGAATCCATCCAAAAAGAAAGCAACTTTTACTAAAGAAGAAAAAAGATCACAGCTTTGCAATTAGCTAAAAATATTCATAAATAAACAAAAAAATAAGACTCCTATCTTTTAAAATAAATCTAACAAAAAAGATAGCAACTTTATGAAAGTTCCGATATGGGTATCTCAAAAACAACCTTAATTTTTTCTTCTCTATCAAACTTTATTAATTGATCAAAAACTTTAGTTGCAGAAAACAAGAAATTAAAACCCAGAATTCTTAATACATATGGAAAACACTTAAACCAATTAATAAATATATACCTCGCAAACTCAAAATATAATGGATCAGATCACTGCTAAGCTTTAATTTACATATAATTCTAAAAGGTTTTTTTTTTCTCTCTTCAAATATGAAGATATTATTAGAGAGAAAAAGAAAAAGAAATAGAAAGTTCTATTTTTTTATAGTTTCCTTTAAGAATTCAACAACCAAACCTAAAGCATATTCTATACTATAAAATAAAATAAAGCTTGGTTCTAAAATTAGAAAGAGAAATTATCGTCTGCTTCAAGGTTCACGTGAAGATAAGTAGAATTTAATTTTCTATTGGACAGGAAAAAGGACTAAAATGACTTTCTAAGATTTAATCTGGGGGTAATTATAGAATTTGGGGAAGTTTGTGTATTGATTGGGTATGATTGGTGATAAAGCAACTGAAGAAAGATAAGTCAATATTTTCTAAAAGGGACTGCCAGGTCAGATTGGTGTGCCACGGTGACAGTGGGACCCAGGAGCTAAGATACGTGGCTAGTCAATTTGTGGTGGTGTGTGGGGTTCAAGTAATTTGGCCACTTGTTAGCAAAATTGGTTAATGAAATATTCATCTGTTGAAAAAAACAATGAAGAATATTAAATTTTCTAATTTTTGGTCTTAATTCGGATATTAAATTTAATTCTTCTATATTAAATATTTCATATAAATTTAAATAATAAAGACGTACCATAAATTGCAATTTTTATAACAAAAATATTTTGATTTCAAAAGTCATGCTCAAGAAAAAGGTATTCACATTTTTAAGTAGTAATAGTATGGTATAAAGTGAACCCGATGGAGTAAAAGGCTTTAATTTCTTAGGTTTTTGCCTGGATGGGAGAGGTGAATCTAGTTTATTTGAGGAGAACACAAGTTTTTTTGTGTAATTTATTCGGTATCTGAAATTTACTGATTCAATTAATTTAGATTTATGTCGCTTAAATTTTATTAAAGGGTAATGTTCTCTATCATGAGTTTTTATTCCCAAGGTTCGAGCTCAAGACCTTTAAGAATGGAAAGATCCTATCTACCCGCGGGAGGAGAAGTTTGAGTACAATTTAAACCAAATACCTATAGTTGTTGGCCACACCTCTTTTAAAATGATTCTTGACATTTTAAATAATAATAATAATAGTATTGTATGAAGTGACCTTGATGGAATAAAAGGCTTTAATATCTTGGGTGTTTGTGTGGAAATGGGAGAGCCAAATTTAGTTTATTTGAGGACAATACAATTTTTTCTTTTTATAATCATTTGATATTCAAATTTATTGACTCGATTAATTCGTATTCATGTCGTTTAAGGTCCATTATATTAAAGGAAAAAATATTTCTTACCAGATTCTTTTTCATTCCCAAAACTCCTAAATCTTTGATTAAGAACGAAAATAGCATACCATCCCACCACCACCCGTGGCAAGACAACACAAATTGTTTGAGTACTATTTAAACTAAACACCTATAGTTGTTGTTGGCCACACCTTTTTGAAAATGTCTCCATGTTTTGCCTATGATAAAGAGACGTATCCAGTTGTTGGATTGGTTAAAGCACATCAATGGACGAAGACAATTCTATTAGGTTTACAATCACTTAATTTTTTACCTTGATTACGGTTAATCTCCAAAAGAAAATAGCGCGATGATATGTGGGATTTATTAGTTTTTCTTTTACCCCCGTTTGGATGGTTGTTTTCCCGTGGTTCTATTGTTTTTTATTAATTCATCTTTGTTTCCATTGCTATTAAAATTACGGTGTTGTAAATTCGTTGTAATTATATAATCATGAAAATCATGATTTTTTAAACAACGAATTTGATGATTTTTGGGTGGTTACATATTTCATTTCTCCATTATACCCCCATCCACTCCACCCAACCCTACCACCCCCACCTTACAACCACCCACCCCACCCCACCTCCATCACCCAAAACTACCCCCACCACCACCCTCCTCTACCACCCACCCCCTCCATCACATCCAAACCCACCCCACCCCACCAACAATCCACCCCCACCCTACCACCCACTCCCCCACCCCCCACCCTACAACCACCCACCAATGACCACCCCCACCCATCATCTACTTATTTTTAAAGTTCTATTTTATTCTTTACTTTAATTTTATTAATAAATATATAAAAATTAGTTTGTAATTAAGGATTAAGTGTATTTTAGTAAACTTATATGTCATCATACAATATCATAGCGTCAAACCAAACAATAACAATATTATCAAACCACAACAAATGATACAATCTATCCAAATATTGTATTCATTAATACAGTGCAATACAATACAATATAATATGGTACTATACAATATTGTACTATACATTATGAAACCATGGGTAACGACCATCCAAACAGTACGTTAGAAAAATGTAGAATTTTTGTGTTAATTCCTCCTAGAACATGAAATCTTTTATAGGGAAAATCCCAAGTATTTAGTTGGAAAAGAAACGTGTTTAAAACGGGAGAGTCGGCAGATGAGAATATAAATTAGCTCACCTATTTGACTACATAAAACCTTTTAATTTTTTAGACAACATTATACCTTTTCACATGTTTAAAAAGGAATTGACTTAATAAAAGAAAGAGGGTGGAAACAGAGACTTTGTATTTATATTAATTGAAAGTTTAAATATTATCAGTGTAATATATTTTTAGACTATCAGGTCATTGAAATGATAATTACATATAATATTTTTTAAATATGAGAATTATAATCTCAAAAATATGATAAGTTATCTGTTTGATGATTTATAAAATATATTATTCAGACTCAATAACTAAATTACCTTTGTGAAAGACTTTGTATTTGTACACCAAATCTTAGAGCAATAGATTCATGTACATCTAGATTTAGGACACGAACATGATAAGGAAAAAATGGCAAAAGAGTTTTAAAAGATTGGTTAAATTGACCGCATACATATATATTTTTTAGAAGAGTTTAAGTTATATGCTAGAATGATGTAAAAATATATTCACATTATATCAAGTTAACTTAAAAATAATTATAAGTAACTTTATTTATTAGCATTGATGATTAACAATACACTTCATATAATAAATAGTAATTAATATGCTATAACAAATCAAATAATATGTTGAAATAAAATCGAACTATATAGATTGTGTAATTAATTATGCTATCAGTGTAAATCCTTTTAAAATATAGCTTTTAATCTTTTCTTCTTTAAACATTAGATATTTAAAACTTACTAATTCGATTCGTGTCCGGTTAGACGCACCAAGAAGAATAAGGGCAACTATCAAAACATTTTCTATTTTTCAGAATGCGAATCTAAAACCACTGACCAAAGACAAAAGAACTTCAAATATTTCTTCACACTCATTAATAGTTACTAAAACATAGCTTGTGCTTTAATCATTCATGGCATATGGACTAATTTACATCTTTACCAGTTTTCATTCCAATGGGTGCACATGGCAGTTCTGTGTTTGTTGTGACGGTTGGAAATTTGCCTTTGGCGGGGAGATGCGTCCACCCATCTTTGATGAATTAAACACTAGTGTTCCGCATGTTGAAGACCTTGTCTCTTCGCACATGCATGATCTACGAAGTGAGTAGATGACCGTAGGGCCAAGAATCGTCAAATTTCGTTGAGAAATGAAAGAGATATTGGTCCACGAAGTAAGGTGTTTAAGGCATGGAAATGTGGTGTGGGACAAATCTACCACATCGGTAGGAATAAGAAGAATTGTTCTCTATATAAGTCTCTAATTGGTAAAGGGTCTCGGGCTCGGGTCACGGGTCACGGGTCACGGGTCGTGGGCCGTGGGCCGTGGGGACTTTCTGATATTATCTTTTTGGACCAGAGAACTCTGCCAAATGTACAGTTTGATCCCTGAAGTTTCATATGTACAGTTTGGACCAGAATTCTTTCATATGTACAGTTTGGTCCCTGAAGTTTCAATATTTACAGTTTGGTCCCCGAGTTTCGGAGAATTTTTACGCCTACCGTTGGATGCGTTTTGGAGCATTAACCAGCCATTACTTGGTCGATTAACTCTCCATTAATGACCCATTACTTGGGCATTTGGGCAGCCTCTTTCAATGGCCTTAATAGCCATTACTTGGCTGTTTTAATGGCCTCTCTTAATGGCCATTACAGCCTTGTTTGTGGCTGTTGGACAACCCCTCCTTCATGCTATATATTGAGCCTCTTTTGGCTCAATTCGTTGGTAGAAAACAGGCAGAAAACACACTGAAAACAGTGATGGAAATACAAAACAAAAGGCTGAAAACAGTGAGGAATACACTGGAAAAACAGCCGCAAAATAGGTCAAAACAGTGAGCATATTGTGACTAAAATCAGTGAGCAAACCCACACATATACACAAGATATACACTACAGAGACAAAAGAGAAGAGTATTGAGAAACTCTTCCTTCCTATTCCATATCTTCACAAGTCGAGTCATATTTGTTTTATTCGGCAGGCTCAACCTATTGGCTTTGTAGTGTTGAGATTAAAGTGTTGTTTTATCTTGGGAGACTATTGCCCCGCTAACGTAAAAGCATATATACGGGGCAATCTTGTCTTAAGGATAGATGGCTATCCTCGACTCAACACACAACGTTGTAACCATCCAGATTTAGTTGTTTCTTAATTTCAGGATATCAAGATTCAAGACACAACAAACTTGCGGCAGTTCTCAACATTGGCTTTGTAAGGTGATCAAGATTCAAGACACAACACACTTGCGGCAGTTTTGAAGATTGACCATTTATTTATCCTTTCGAACATTTGTAATAGTTATTACTTTCCGTACTGTTTTATAAAGTACAATAGAGAACACCAATAGTGACAAACCAACAAATATTTAATTTGCCATTTTTTAGCACCTACTGGTTTGATTCTTGATAGGAATTATACTTATGATTTCTTTTTAAGCCTTTTGAAATTGTGGCATTGATTCATTCTGGGATTTCAACGCAAGCAAGCTTCAAAATTCTCGTATTAATCATAAAAAATATATGAGCAATATTATCTAAGAACATAACTAGAGAGAGGGAGTTCTTTACGTGCTATAATTCTTTGGATATATAACAATTTAGGCTGCGTTATTTGCTATACAAAAGGACTCAAAACATTTGACATACAAATTTATTGGCATCTTAAGATGCGATTTACAAGAATGACCTCCATAAATCTTGAACTTTTGACCCCACTTTATAAAAGATTTTAAAAAGATTATTTTCTCCTAAGAAAATTCTCTAGGTAAGATTTATGTTCTCCATTAAACATAAGTTATGGACATTAATTAATTTTGTAAGAGGAGTTTGGGACATTTCAATATGTAGGCCACAAGTTGTGCCTCATACGCAAATGTTGCATGTGTTTCTTAATTATTCAAAAGTTATGAGGAGCGAGTAAGAGTTAGTACTATTTGTAGAATAGTATTAATCTCCCTTATGGAGATTTTCTCATTAATACAAATATATATAGTGTACAATGTGTAGAACCCTAGTACAATAATGAATTCTCTACTTACCATAATTCTATATACAAAATATATGTGATATATTCTAATTATGGAGGTGGGATTGAATTGGGATTCTAAACCTATTGGTACACGTTAATACACCCCCTCAGTCTAAGCGGGAGGAGGCCGGACGCTGAGACTGGATCTAAAGTTGAGGAACAACTGTCGAGGAAGACCCTTCGTGAAGATATCCGTGTATTGATATGAGTAAGGCACATGCAACACCTGAACATGACCGAGAGCAACCTTCTCACGAACAAAGTGTATATCCATCTAAATATGCTTGGTCCGCTGATGTTGAACCGAATTATGAGATAAATAAATAGCGGAGATGTTATCACAATAGACGACAGACGCCTTACGCAAGGGACATTGAAGCTCCAAAAGAAGGTTTCGGAGCCAGCAGATCTCAGCAACAACATTTGCAACTCCTCTATACTCTGCTTCTGCACTCGAACGGGATAATGTGGCTTGCCTCTTGGCAGACCATGAAATGAGATTATCCCCTAAAAACACGCAGTAGCCTGAAGTGGAGCGTCGTGTGTCCGGACAGCCTGCCCAATCAGCATCCGTGTAGGCTAACAATTTGATCGGTGCTGAGGGGTACAAATGTAATCCATAATCAAGGGTGCCCTTAACATATCGAATGATGCATCTAAGGGCAGTGTAATGAGGCTCCCTAGGGACATGCATAAACAAGCATACCTGCTGAAAACAGCGTAAGCGATGTCAGGCCTGGTGAAGGTAAGATACTGTAGTGCACCTGCAAGACTTCTGTAAAGAGTGAGATCGGACACTGGGTTACCATCATCAGCACTAAGCTTTGATTTAGAATCAACCGGAGTGGGCATGATTTTGTAGTTCGCCATTTTAGCCCTATACAGTATCTCCTCTGCATACCTGCGTTGACACAGGGACATAGAATCTGTAGACCGAGTCACTGATATGCCCAAAAAATATCTCAACTTCCCCAAGTCAATCATAGCAAATTCAGTTTTAAGGAGTGCAATAATCTCATTCTTTAACACATCAGAGGAGGCAGTGAACACAATATCATCCACATATAACAACAAATAAGCAATGCTACTACCTCGATGGAAAATAAAAAGAGAATTATCATACTTGCTGCAGAGGAACCCAATTCGCATAATGTATTGTGCAAAGCGATCATACCACGCTTGAGGGCCCTATTTCAACCCATATAGTGACTTACAAAGACGACAGACTTACTGAGAGGCGGCGGGGTGGACAAATCCAGGTGGCTGATGCATATAAACAGTTTCTTTCAGATCCCCATGTAGAAACGCATTTTTCACATCAAGCTGATGAATGGGCCAATGCTTACCCATAGCAATACTCAGAACTGTGCCGATAGTGGCCAGTTTGACAACCGGACTGAATGTCTCACCATAATCAATACCTGCATGCTGATTAGTTCCATTAGCCACAAGTCTTATATCTCTCTAAGTCACCACTATCCCTGTACTTGTGACGAAAAAACCAAATACACCAGACCACATTCACCCCTCTAGTCTAGGAACCAAGTCTGAAGTATGCTGTTTCATTAAAGCATTCAACTCCTCACACATGGCCGCATTCCAATTTGGGTCCAGTTTGGCTAATTTTGGGCTTTTGGGAATAGGGGAAATTGTGTGGACGGACAAGTTAAATTAGACTTTGGGTTTGAAAATCCTGTGTTGGGCACGGGTTTCCATACGGTGTGAGGGTGCTAGGTTTTCAAGGGGGTGGGTCGATTTGTCTGTTGGACTGGGTATAGTGGGACTAGTGACGGGCGATAGGTTGGGCATCGAATGGGGTGGGTCGATAGTGGTGGCAGGTTCTGGGGATTATTGTCGGTGTGCCGAGACTGATGGTAGATGGTATAGTGGGGTACGACGTCGGTGGTGGAGTGATTCTGGTAAGAGGGTTGGTTGACTGGTTGTCGGTGAATGAGTCGATGTAGGTGGAATAGGGAGACTGTAGCAACGGTACAGGGGCAGGGACGACGACCGATGGACTAGTGGAATTGGATAGAGTCGGCACATGTGGCAATGGCAGCGACGGGTAGTTCTGGTATGTGGCAGTGGGTGACCGGAACTGACCGGCGGTGTGTGGCACAGGTGACTGGATGATGGTGTTTGGCTGACACAGTTCCCTAAGAATGACAAGGGAAATGTCTGACTCATTTAAGAAATTGTAATCCGGTTTCCGAAACTTTTGGATATTCGAAAATGAGAATGTGGTCTCATCAAAGGTGACGTGACGAGATACGTGAATTTGACGAGTGGTCAAGTCATAGCAAAGATAACCTCTATGGTTCGATGGAAATCCTAAGAAGACACACAGAGTAGTGCGGTGGGCTAATTTGTGAGGGGCTATGGACGTGAGATTAGGATAACATAGGCAACCGAATATCCGAAGGTGATTATAAGAGGGAATCCGACGGTGTAAGATTTCGGTTGGAGTCATGTTATGCAGGGTACTAGTGAGTAAAATATTAAGGGTGTATTCTACCATTTTGATTGCATATACCCAGAATGAGGGAGGGATAGAGGCATGAAACAGGAAAGTGCGGACCATGTTATTTATAGTACGGATGATACGCTCGGCTTTACCATTTTGAGGGGACGTGTGAGAACACGAAAAATGAAAGATCATGCCATTATTTTTGCAATTTTTTTGAAACGCGGAATTATTAAATTCACGGCCATTGTCACATTAGAAAGATTTTATGGCTCGTTCAAATTGCGTTTTGATAAGTGTGTAAAATTCTAAAAATTTGGCAAAGACTTCGGACTTGAATTTTAGTGGGTAAATCCAAATAAAGTGAGAGTAGTCATCCAATAGTACGAGATAATATTTATGACCCAGGGAGCTGGTAATGGGCGTCGTCCACAAATCAACATGAACAATATCAAACGGAGCAAACGTAATACTAACAGATGAATTAAAGGGAAGGCGAACATGTTTGCCTAATTGACAAGACTCGCAGTTTTGGGCAAGTTTTCCATTACAATGAATAAAATTATTGCTTCTAAAGAAATTAAAAACAGGAGCTCATGGGTGTCCAAGACTATTGTGCCAAATTGACGAAGATAAAACAACTAGGACAGAGTGTGAATTAGAACCGACAGCCGATGAGGGTGTGAACGGATATAGGTCCCCTGTGCTATTGCATCTCGTAAGAGGAGTCCCAGTATGTAGATCCTTCACAGTAAAACCAAATGGGACAAACTCAACAGACACAGAGTTATGACGAGTAAATTTCCTAATGGAGATTAAATTTTTGATGATGTTTGGTGCATATATGACGTTATTTAGGGAGAGGGGCGGGTGAGGTGTCGGAGTGTGGGTGTGACCATAGCCCTGAATTGGAATGTGGTTACCGTTTCCAACTGTAATAAATTGAGGAGACTTTAAACGAAATAATTTGGAAAGATTACCTGCAGACCGGGTGAGGTGAGATGAGGCTACGGAGTCCATGTACCAATTTTCATCGGGCTGCTGCAAATTCATACTGCTGAATGCCTGACCCAACTTTCATTGGGCTGGCCGAGATCCTGGAGCTGGGCCCAGTACCCTTTACTGCTGAAACGGATAGTAGGCTGAAGGGTAACATGGGAATGAGGCGTACTGCTGGTTCTGGGTGCTGGGCGTTGGGCCGGTCCATGAAGGAAACTGATTGGGTTGTTGCGGCTGTTGGCCCTTTCCTTTACCGCGGCCCTTGCCACCTCGCCCCCTGCCGCGCCCCCTGTCACCCCTGCCACCGCGGTTCTGCCGTGGCTGGCTATTCTCCGGTAGAGGCTGCTGGCCGGTGGCAGCGTGATTTGGTGCAGACGGTTCAACCGCTAACACCTTTTGGTTGTGCTCATCTTGGTTTGCACGACGGGTTTCCTCGAATAATAATTGCGAGCGGGCTTTGTTGAAACAAGGAAGAGGGTCAGCCTGCTGAATCATCGTGGCTAGGGTGTCATATTCACCTTTTGGGAGGCCTGCAATCAGTCTGCCACCAGTTTCAATTGCTTGCAATAGTCAGACATATTAGAAAAAATTTCAAGACGGGTAGTGTTAAATTGTTCTTCCAAGTACACTACACGAGTGTTCTTGTTGTCTTGAAATATTTCTTCCAGCCGTGTCCATAGGTCACGAACGGATGCACTCGTTTTCATGATGGTGAGGAGTAAATCCTTGGATATAGTGCCATATATCCACTTTTTGACCGCGACATCAAGGCGACGCCATGTTGTGTCATCCATATCAGGAGGACGAGGTACATAGTCGTCAATATGGTCAAGCACATGATATACACATGCATGAATTCGGAACAGTTCCACCCACGACCAGTATTGGCCATCTTCCTGATCAAGAATCAACGGGATGAAGTTCTTGATGTGGGTGACGGCGAGAGCCGGATGGAAAGATGGCGATGAGAGGGTTGTGGGAAGAGTTTGGATGACGACAGGGTTGAAGGGGAAACATCAGAAGAGGTGGGAGTAGCCAATACATCCATTAAATTGGGATTGAATGGAAGAGAAGAAAAATTTAAGAGTGAATTTTTTTTCCAGGCAGTGTTCGAATTTTGTTTTTGATTTTAGAGTAGGGTTTTGGCTCTTGATACCATGTAGAATAGTATTAATCTCCCTGAGGGAGTCTTTCTCATTAATACAAATATATATAGTGTACAATGTGTAGAACCCTAGTACAATAATTAATCCTCTACTTACCATAATTCTATATACAAAATATATGGGATATATTCTAATTATGAAGGTGAGATTGAATTGAGATTCTAAACCTATTGGTACACGTTAATACTATTCATGCTACTTATCATGTTAAATTGATTACAAATTACAATATATTGACGAAAGTTGTTTGTATTATCCAAATTTTTCCCTTCACTTTATAAAGAAATATTGTTACATAATTTTATCCACAAATAACTTTTACATATCAAGAGATGGCAGACGGGTAAATTGTGTTATCCGTATGGATATTACGGATAAATAAAGGCCATTTGTTAAAAAGTAATTTATCTCAAAATTACATTCTTTTTAGATACGAATTGAATAAGTATAAAAGATGCAAAGTACAAACGAATTTTTTGCCATTGTAAGAGAAAATGTTAGTGTTGGAAGAAAAAAAAGGAGTACAAGTTGAAATAGCTTTATAAGTTTCTTAATCCAGAGTATGATAATCTTTTCGTTTGAGCGACTTAAATTAAATTTCTTTTTCTATTTGCTAAAATATTTCTTGAAGTGTATAACTTGCTACTAATTTGATGGGTAATTTACAAGATTGAAGCGGGTGCTCTTGGACTTTTGATTTCGCTTGATCTTGAAAGAGATTGTCAATGAAGCAAGAGAGGTTAAAAGTTCAAGATAATCAATTTTCAATGCTACTAGGTATAGTTGTTGCTAAAGATTGACCAAAATCAACCCGAGCCTTTTCACTATCAATACATAGGTGAAAGTAGTTGGCTCAACACTGTAGCCCAACATAGATTAAAATAGTCTATGTTTTTTTTAATTGACTAGTATGAAAATAGATCTGGTGGTAATGCACATCTCTAAAATACATGATTATTTTGTTGCCAAATATTATTTTTAAATGATGATGCAACAATCATAATCATTTTTTACAAATTTATTGGTTAGATATTATAATTCGAATATCAACCATTGTTGATTTATTTTATTTTAGATTTGGACGATATTAGCCTTGACAAAAGAATGAATTAGAAAATTTTGAACAAACACACCATAACTTTAACAATCTTTGATTAAAAAAGGTCAATTTAAAGGCTATTATCCTTGATTTTCTGTTTTAAATTTTATATGTTCAAATATTCAAGCTTTTCATACAAATTAAAACAAAAATAAATCGAAAAGCCCCCGAAGCCCCTTACCCAGGCCATCAATAACAAATATGTGTGTCGAGCCAGGCGGACAATCTAAAATTCACCTGAGATCGGCCCCCTAATTCTAACAAGTTGGAAGAGCTTTGTTTGATCGCCTATGATACTAGGACCAATAGGTTCAAAATGGGGCTCCACTAAAAAAATGCTCTTTTTCAAGTTTGTTAAATTTTGCAACACTCATTTAAGCAATGGCTAGTTCATCTCCAAAGGAGCCATCTTGTTTATCTTGCTCTATTTTAAAATCAATTTTACACCAAATTTAATTAAATTAACTAAGGAAGCAAACTAAGGTCTTTTCGAATTTTGTAATTAATATTTTTTTTTAAAATAAGGAAAGCTTCTACCCTAAAATTACAAATTCCTGGGTTGCCGTCATCGTCATCTTCTCTTGTGGCTTGAATATTATGTATTGAAGTAACTCTCTAGAAATTCATAGTCCTCCTCTCTTGAATTTATTCTAAGTTTTAGTCCTTCCCCTTTATTAAATATTTAGGCAAAATCTTGTCTTCTTCCACAATAGTTATACGAATAAATACAAGTATATAAGACTGCGAAAATCATAAACTTGAAATTTTTTAATCCTTGGAAATAGCGCTCTAACAAATATTGACTAACCAATTACTTTACTAATTAATGTTTAAAGTTCGGTGGGAAGAAAGAAATAAAAAAAGATGATTTATTTAAGTGTTATGCTAATAATTTTCTCGTCTAAATAGAAGTCTAGTACTATACAATATTATAAGCATGTATCGTTGCCCAGTTTAACGAACGAAGAAACATTATCGTGAATGGAACTCTACGAAAGAAGTAGAATTTGTGCTTCACAGCTTTAAACTTCATATTTGCTCTCGCACAACAGTGTTGTTTTTTCTCCCATTTACTTGATTTTACCACTAGGAGCATAACAGAATAGCTAACTAGATTATTAAGTACATTTAATCATTATTTTAGATTATTTGAAAAATAAATGAAAGTTAACTATGGTTAAGCACTAATAGTTTTAGTTAGATTAAGTGACTGAAAGAAATAACACCTTTGATTATTTTCATTAATGAATGAGTATATATACAATTTACAATTTTCATAATATGAAAAATCCTATTCCTATTTTACTCCAAAAACCTTATTCTATAAATAGAAGAATTCTACAATTATGGTAAGTGTACAATGCTAATTAACTATAAATACTATGTTGCCAAATATACTCCAAATCGTGATATACTTGGCATGTATATCACAAACTGATTTGTCATGTATTTCCGTGATATACACGGTATACACAAGGCATTGTATATGCAGTGTATATCGTGTATACCACGGTATACTTTCACACCCCTGCAGTCATAGCGGGCGGTCGTCGTACGCTGAGACTGTCCCTAAAATCTCCAAATAGAACTGAGGGAAGACCTTTAGTAAAGGTGTCTGCAATTTGGTACCTAGAAGGGACATGTAAGACGCGTACTTGTCCACGAGCTACCTTTTCGCGAACAAAGTGAATATCCATCTCGATGTGTTTAGTGCACTTATGTTGGACTGGATTGCAAGAAAAATAGACTGTACTAACATTATCACAATAGACCAAGGTAGCTTTCTGAATGGGATAATGAAGTTCTAAAAGAAGATTACGTAACCAACATGATTCAGATACCACATTGGCTACTCCTCGATACTCGGCCTCTGCACTGGAGCGTGATAATGTAGACTGCCGCTTTGCAGACCATGAGACCAAGTTAGTACCAAGAAACATACAATAGCCAGACGTGGAGCGTCTCGTATCTGGACAGCCACCCCAATCAACATCTGTATACGAGACCAATGTAGATGTCGATGACGGATATAAATGCAAGTCATAGTCAAGTGTTCCCTGGATGTATCGAATAATGCGTTTGAGGGAATTCATGTGCTCAACCCTGGGATCATGCATAAACAAACACACCTGTTGTATGGCATACGTAATATCCGGTCTCGTGAAAGTAAGATACTGAAGAGCCCATGCAAGACTGCGATAGTGGGTTGGATCCTCATAAGATGAGCCAGCCGCAACACCCAGCTTGGATTTAGTATCAACTGGAGTGGAAGTAGACTTGCACGAGGACATACCAGCTCGCTCAATGATCTCAGCGGCATACTTCCTTTGTGATAAGAATAACCCACCTCTATAACGAGTGACAATAATCCCCAAGAAATAACCCAATGGCCCCAAGTTTTTCATAGCAAACTCAGAACTGAATAGTGTCATGATAAACTTGTGTAAATCATCAGAAGAAGCTGTCAAAATAATATCATCCACATACAAGAGAATATATGCCAAGGAAGTACCACAACGATATATGAACAGAGAATTATTAGACCCGCAGTGAGAAAACACAATAGTAGATACATAGTCTGCAAATCGCTTATACCAGGTGCGTGGGGCCTGCTTAAGCCCATATAAGGACTTCTTCAATAAATATACATGATGAGGATATTTGGGGTCTCGAAAACCCAAGGGCTGATGCATGTAAACTGTTTCCTTAAGATCACCATGTAAGAAGGCATTCTTCACATCTAGCTGATGAATGGGCCATGCTTTCAAAAGAGCCAAGTTGAGAACAATGCGAATGGTAGCCGGTTTGACCACGGGACTAAATATCTCACCACAATCCACACCAACCTGCTGAGTTTTACCATCACCAAGACGAGCCTTATGTCGCGCAAAAGAACCATCAAAATTATCTTTATGAGTAAAAATCCACATAGACCGAATAATATTAACACCAGAATGACGGGGCACCAACTCCCACGTCTTATTTTCAATAAGAGCATCATATTCGTCATTCATAGCTAATTTCTAATTCGGGTCATTTAATGCAGACATTGGGTTATGGGATAGGGGGATTTAAGAACATTAGAATTTAGATTAAAATGTTGTTTTGGTTTAAAAATATCCCGTTGACTACGAGTGACCGGTCTGTGACTTGGGAGAGAATTGGGTGGATTTTGTGAAAAAATCGGATGGGGGACGGACTGACCATCAGGCAGTGGGCCTACTAGCCCAACACTAGAAATTGGACTCGGTACAAAAACAGTAACAAGGGCTGAAGGAATCGAGGGGGTGGGCTGGACTACCGGCCCAACGGCTGGACCTGGGACGATGTGGGCAGTGGTACATAATGTACGGAGAGACGTCGTCATCCAAACAATTATACGAACTAGGCATGGACTACTCACTTTAGCAAACAGAAATTGGGTTTCATAAAATATAACATGGTGACTAATTATGATTTTATTATATGATAAATCAAAACATTTGTAACCACGATGATTAGATGGATAACCCAAAAATACACAAACGGTAGAACGGGCTTAAAGTTTGTTAATTGTAGTTGACGGAAATAGTGGATAGCATAAACACCCAAAGACCCTAAGATGTGAATACAAAAGATTCTTATTATAGAGGATTTTAAGAGGAGACGCATATGCCAACCCTTTGGTAGGAAGTATGTTAAGAAGATAAGTAGCAATTTGTAGAGCATGATGCCAAAAGGAAGAGGGTACGAAAGCATGGACCAATAAAGTTCGAACAATATTATTAATGATACAAATTTTTTGTTCGGCTTTCCCATTTTGTGAGGACGTATGAGGACAAGAGAAATGAAAAACTATGCCATTAGCTTCACAAAATTCCCGAAACAACCCATTATCATATTCTTTGCCATTATCACATTGAATATTTTTTATTTTCCGTTCGAATTGGGTATAGATGAATGCTCGAAATTTTACGACTGTGGAAAAAACTTGATATTTTTTCGCTAATGGAAAGGTCCAAAAAAAATTAGAATAATCATCCAAAAAATAGAACATAATAACAATGGCCCCCAGAACTTAAAACGGGAGATGTCCATAAATCGCTATGAATAATATCAAATGACATCAAAGTACGAGAAGTAGAGGCTACAAATAGTAATCTAACATGTTTTTCTAAAGGACAGGAATGACAAATTGGAATACTACGTGTACCCTTACAAGAAATAAAATTATTTTTATGCAAGGAAGAAACAATGGACGATCCAGGGTGACCCTAACGTGCATGCCATAAGGAAGGAGCTAGAGTTGCAAAAGTGGATGGCAAGTCTTGACTCGAGAGACTGGAGGCGGACGTGATTGGATAAAGATCTCCCCTACTATTACATCTCATGAGAGGTATTCCCGTCTTGAAATCCTTCACAGAAAACCCAAAAGGATCAAAATTAACAGAAACTCAATTATCAGTGGTGAATTTACGGACATACACCAAATTTTAATTAAGTTAGGGGCATGAAGGGCATTTTTAAAGACAAAAGGTGGATGTGGGGGAGACAAAATTGTATTACCGTAACCACGAATTGGAATTGTATTGTATTGCTACTACCAATAATTATGCCACGATTTTGACTCAAATTGAAATAAGATGAGAGAGTACCTTGGTCGGACGTCATGTGAGAAGTGGCACCGGTGTCCATGTGCCAATAGGGTCGGGAGAATTCAATCCAAGTGTATGCATGTCAGCCTCAATAACTCTAGGTGTTGGGATCGGATTAGGGCCTGTAGCATGGAAAGCCTAGGGGGGCCGAGACCCAAGCAGGCCTCCTTGCTGTCCAGACCCAACACTGTTCCGGAACCCATTGGACGGGTGTGAAAAATTGGGCCTGAAATGCTGTTGGGCGGCCTACTGACCTGGGAATGTTGAGGCTGGAAAATAGGGGTTGTTGGGCAAATGGCCACTCGCCCAGCCCCACTTCCAGGGGGCCCATGGCTGGGACCATTTGGCCTACAGCCCACTTCCACCGTGACGAGGCCAGCTGCCACTGTTTTGGCCTCCCCCACCACAGCCGGTACCACTACGATTGCCACTGCAATTTTTGTCATTATTTTTATGATTCCTCTTGTGTTGACACCCAATTTTGTCCCGTCTTTTCTGATTTATTTGCAATTTTAAATATTTTTACACCTCAAAAACAATTTTAATATATGGCATATATATATATATATATTATTTTTAATATTATTATTATTCTATTTTAAGAATTAAACATTTCGCAAATATTATATTTTATTATTATCACATCGTTATATCTTATTTTAAATAATTTACATTTTTTCTTCAAAGCATTTTTATATTAAACCCCTTTTTATATTTTTAAACCCATAACCCATTTTATTTCCCCAACCCAAAACAATTTCTACTAAACCCAAAACAATTCAACTCCCCCTCTTTATTTTTTCGGCCTACCTGAAACCCCCAGCCCAAAAATCAGGCTCACCCGCAACAACCCAAACTCCCCCCTTTCTTATTTTTCGACCTACCCATTCCCTTATCCCATAAAACCAAACAAACCCTAAACCTATTCCCCTCAACTTGCCGCACACCCCTACACCCCCTACCCCTACGTCGCCGCACCCTACGCCTGACACTACCAGTCGCCGACACCGCCACCTGATACCACCAACCTACTCCATCACCTCTCACCGACCCATGCCTCAAGAAGTCATCCCTAAACCTAATACCCAAAAGCCAGACGACGCTCTCAACAAACTAGCAGCCTTTCACACCGTCGCCCCCTATACCCGCCGGACAAACACCCTCACCACACCACTGCCACCATGTCTCCTCGACCGTCGAGCCCTCACATCGCACAGTCCCATTTTTCCAATTTTTGCAAAACCCCAGAGCTTTGAATAGCTCATCCGAGTCAGATCGACCTGCCAAGAATGCATGCTACAGTGGACCTCTAGAACACCTTCAAGAACTCGGTGGGTAAGAGCATAAACCCGTACCCCTTCATTATCGTCTCGGTTTTCGAAATGAAAAGAAATCGTCACATTTTCAATCTTTATTTTGAATTCAAAATTCATACCTCAGCCATTAGGGTCTCGATTGGGGCTATAAATAGAACCCTTTGTGGGTTGTTAAAAAAGAGAGAGGAGAGAAGAAGAAAAGGGTTCCGATTTTCAGAGAACAAAAAGCCCTCTTTTTTAAGCTGTTGCCAAAGAATCGACTTATTGGGTGGTTTCGCAAAGGAATTTTCTTTTTAGAGCCAAAAAATCCTTTCTTGAACAAGTTTCGATTCTGGAAAAATCTTTTCTTTTACTCTCGTTTCTGGCTCGACACCGCCACGAAACATTCAAGCTCGTTTTCTTCTCAATCGCATAAACACACTTCTCCGAGCGGACTCGATGATTCGAGACGACGCCTCGGTTCGCTTCCCGGAGAAGGTAAACTCAATTCCTCTCAGTTTTAGTTTGGCATATTTATGTGTTTTATTGTCGATTATCTGATAATTTTGCTATTTCGTATTGTTGTGCCTAAATAATGTTCGTTAAACTATCTTTAGTTAATTTAGGTATGTTCTGCCTGCTATGTACATGTTTAAACCTATAAGTAGTATTATATGATGTATATGTTGCTTCAGTACATATTTAGAGGGATTATAATTTGTTTGGTTAAATGTTTTATGATGATTATTAAGCTATTTAATTGACTATTCATGATCAAATATGTTGTATTAAGTTCATGATTAGTATTTCATTTAGTATAATGAAATATATATTGTATTAGTTTAGTGGAAGCATAATGTAGATTGGCTAAGGGTTTGGCCTGATATGTTGGTAACCTATTGACATGTCCCTTTCTATGATTTAAAAGTAGTGTAGGATAAGCATAAGCTTTGGGCCCTTAATAGCAAGACTACCAGCCTGTTAATGATTTTAAGATAGCAAAGATGTGATGAAAAGCTTTGTGTGTGTATATGTTGGTCTCTGGATGCTGTTTGATCATGTTGGAATTAAAGAATGTTGAAACTTGCTTACCTTGTTGAGTTATTTTAACTAGTTCATCCTCCAAATAGATTTGGTCTGTTTGTTAATTATGATATGCTAGCCAACTTGTTAACATGTTTGAGAACCATCTTTGACCATATTTTACCTTGTATGCAGTGTCATTTCTTATCATGCCTGACAAATGATATATTCATGTGTTTAGTTTAGACTAAATTTCCCGTGCCTCTCTGAAATGCTGTCTTTAATGGTTGTCTGGTCATCCCTTTATCTGATATGTCTACTTGAGTTGGCTATGTATTTGTCCTCTTTCGTGAGTCTGTATGCATATCAGTAATTATGTGACTGCTTTGTTTTCTTATGTGTCATCGTGCTGGATAATGTGGCATGAATAGGATCATGTATGCGTAGCCTAGTTAAAAATACTATACACCCTTGGAAATGTTTCCTTTTGGTGGTTACTTATTTACCTTTTCTAAATCTATGACTGCCCAAGCTAACTACATATTTGTTTTACTTGACTAAGTGTTAAAATGCATACATAATAGCAATATAATGTCTCTGAAGTTATATTTAATGCCTTACCTGTCTGTCCTCATGGTCTACATGATGTTGGGATCAATTCACTGCATCTATAAAGTTTACTTTATTTCTGTGATTTTGATTACAATTTCAATCTATATAGGAGTCTGTCTGTCCAGCTTGTTCTGTTAAGATTATGTGTATCTTCTTAAGATTAATGAGTTAAGTTCCCTGTGAGTGTCTTGTTTGCAATTGGTCAAAACTGTATGTTCTTTATTGCATGATCCTTGCACTGATTAGAAGTCTATAGCCTAGAATAATGTGTGACTATGACTCTCTTGTTTTATGAATCAGACCCCTTTGCCAAAGTGTTTGGTTTAGGCTCACTCTTTCAAAATCATACAGTATACCATAAATATTTCTCCCCCTTTTTCTGCCTCTGTATATGACCTGTTTGCCTATTTTACTTATATCAGATCTGAAACCTGAACTTGGTCACCTACTTAGCTTTATTGTTTGTATTGAAATGATGGGTATCCTCTTGTGTGTGTTGGCATCTTATTATTTCCTCCTGGATTATTTGCTCATCATTTGTTTTAAAATAAAAGAGTCATCAGGTGGGATAAAAGGCATGTGTATCACTGTGCCAGTTGTTTATCTTGTCAAGCATGCTATGCCCCTCCCTATCTATGCAAACATCCTTGAGCTTAATGTGAAGTATGACTGAAACCTAGCACCCTTAGCCTAATTTGAATGAACTTTGCATTTTGACTTGATTGTGATTGGTTGGGTACTGGTTTTCCATTTATTCCTTTATGAAGCTGGTCCTTGATTATGTTTGATTAAGAAGCAGCATCTGTTTTGTCATGTAATTTAAGCTTATAGATGTACCTGGTAACTATGCCCCATTCTGAGATGTCCTAAGACCAACATGTGGTATGTAAATGATCACATATGCTTAATTTATCCTCCATTTTTCTGTGTGTCTGAAAGGGTTGCCCCCTAAGAAGTTATTTGGCTAGTCTTGTGTGCTGGTCTTACTTACCAGCAGCTGTTACACTCATCCTTGCTTGTCTAAAATGCAAAGCGCCTCCATGTTAACATGAGAAGTCCTTTAGGTCATATGGTGTATTATTCTTCACGAACTATTTGTTTACATTTTCTTATATATATTTCCACGTTCCATATACTATTCCTTTTCTTTTCTTTTCTTTTCTTTATTTACATGAAATGCATCGGGAGCTACGAAGAGTTTCGTTATGAGACTCATCATGATCATTGTCAAACGAAGACCCGCATCCACATTCCTTGCATTCTCCAATCTTGGGATTTCAAAACAAATAGGGCTAGATGACATCGTCATCCGCCTTAGTTCCCTTTTATTATTACTCGTTAATTCTGTTATTTCTATTTTTTGGGCATGTAATAATTATTTAATGTTTGTGTGATTGTTAGAATATTTAGAATAATTAGGCTGTGAATGGATAATTAATAGGGTAGTTTAAAACCCGTCGCTAGTTTATTTATTTGTAGGCTCGGTTAGTGCAAAATTAAAAATCCTCCGCGTGTTCATTTATTCTTAGGCTCGTTGTACATATTCAAAATTTTCAAAACAACTTTGGTCATCTTTTATTCGCTTTATTAACTATACAAAAGTTTATCTTTTTTTGCATTTTGCAACTCATAATGATTTCCAAAAAAAATTGCTTCTTTGGCATTATAAATAATTCGTTTTTCTCCTTATTATTAATTGTCACAAATGCATACTTTTTCAACTTTACATGTATTTTTCTCTAATACCATACAAATGAATACTCGTACAACATGCATCCTTTAATAAATACTTGTTGTTGACACCCAATTTTGTCCTATCTTTTATGATTTTATTCGTAATTTTTAAATATTTTTGACACTTTTAAAAACAATTTTAAAATATAGGCATATATGTGTATATATCTTATTATTATTATTATTCGCATTTTTTACTATCATTTGCATTTTTTATCATAATCATAAGATTTATCCGAAAAATTCTATGTTATTTTATTCTCGCAAAATTGCATCGCATTTCCATTTTTTTAAACATTTCGCAAATATTATATTTTTATTATTATCACGTCGTTATGTTATTTTAAATAATTCACATCTTTTACAAAACAAAAATAATATTTTTAATATTAAACCCCTTTCATATTTTTAATCCATAATCCATTCATTTTCCAACCCAAAACAATTTCTACCCAAACTAAAACTCATTTCACCAAAGCCCAACCCATCACCCATTTAATTCTACTTAACCCAAAACAATTCAACTCCCTATTCCCTAACCAACCGAAGCCCAGTCGGCCAAACCCGCGGCCCAATTCCCTTTCCCCTTTTCCCTTCACCCCTCAGCCCAACTCCCTTTTTTATTTCTCCATCGCCCCAAACCCGACCCGATCGACCCGACCCATAACCCATTCCCCCTTTTAATTCCCCCAACCCTTAAAACACAAAACAAAATCCCAAAATCAGAAAAAAAAAATAAAACCTAAACCCTACCCCCTGAACCGACGCCGCACACCCCACGCCCCGACCCCACTCGCCGGTCACCTCGCCCCTGCCACCACCGACCCCTGACACCACCAACCCCCCTCTGTTGCGCTGACACCCCAAAAATCCGCAACCCGTGCCCCTCAAATCCGCGATTTTGGCTCCTTTATTTTGAATTTCAAACTCGTTTTTAAGGGGGGAATCCACCTATAAATACCCCCATGTTGTTCTTCATTTGAGAGGGGGGATTGGACAGATTTTGGGAGGATTTTCAAAGGAATTTTCGGAGGATTTTTGGAAAACGATTCAATATATAAATATTTTGTTGTGTTCTTGATGGTAAGCATTTGCCCTCCTTGTTATTCAAGAATCAAGTCCGAAAAGGTTTGTTCTCCACTTTTGATTCTCTCGATTTTGGATACCGATTCGGGTCGGGTCGACCGGTTCGGTAACATTTTCGAGAATTCTTGCATTTCATATTTTTGTATGTTTGGTTATCTGAAATTGATGAAATTAGTTGATTCGGGTTGAACACATGATTCGGATCGGGTCAACGACCACCGGGTCGGGTCGACCGGTTTGGGTTTTCCAAATTTTCTTGCATTTCATATTCTTGTTATTGGTTATCCGAATTTGGTGTTAAAATCGATTCGGGTTTGGATCATCGATTCGGGTCGGGTCGACCCGATTTGGATATTTCCGAATTCTTGCATTTTCATATTCATGTATGTTGGTTATCGAATTTGGTGTTAAAATTTTATTCGGGTTTGGATCGCCGATTCGGGTCGGGTCACCGATCCGGGTCGGGTCGACCCGATCCTGGATATTTCCAAAATTTTAGAACTTGGGTCGGATACTTTAATTGCTCAACGCTCGTTGCTTTTCTTGTTTTATTGTTTTATTAATATTGCATTAAGGCCGACGAAATTGAGTTCGAGGCCGCGCTTTTCTTTCATTTCATTTCTCTGTTTTTCAAAGATCGTTTTGAGTATCCAAGGCAACGGATATTTTACTATTTTTTTTTTCTTGTTTTAAACTAAACACCGCCTCTTTTTCGGAAATTATTTTCCGCTTCTTCGTTTTACCGTCTGCTTTCTTGCTTGTTTCTTGTTTCATTTTAATTTTACTTGATTTGAACACGATACTACACGGCCGATGAAAAATATCCGTCGATTTTGAGGCCTCCACGGTTGAAAAGACGGAAATATAACTTACGGGCAATGATGAAGACTTAAACCTTTTATTTCATCCGAGATCAACATGTTTAGTAGGCGAGGTGAATTATATATTCGCAGCCACGACGTGATTATAGTGATCTTTTCTATTTCACCGAGAGAGACCAACACGTTTAGTAGGCGAGGCAATCAAAATAAACCACATTAGTCATATGTTTGCAGCCACGACGTGATTGGAATGTTCTTTTCAAAATTTAAGTTCGAGCCCTCCGTGATCAAAACATTCACTTTGTTTTGAATACGGATATGAAGTTATTTGTATTTAAGCTGTTTCTAACCGTTTGTTCTTGACGACTTGCGGGGATTAAAGTAAATAAAGACAGATTATTCCTCGGTGTTTATTTATTTTATTTCTTTCTTTAATTCAGCTTTTATCCCGCTTTGTATTGTAATATTATTTATCGCACTTATGTAACTATTGAAATGCTTAGAATAGGCAAACTTAGGATTAATTCATAGGGTAGTTTAAGATTTGAAACCCGTCGCTAGCTTATTTATTTGTAGGCTCGGTTAAATTCAAACTTAGAAATCCTTCGCTAGTTTATTTATTTTAGGCTCGTCACGCGTATTCAAGATTTTCAAAACAACTTTTGTCATCTTTTATTTGCTTTATTAAATCATACCGAATAAGTTTATCTTTTGTCAATTTACAATTCATTGATTCCCCAAATTTTACTTCTTTGGCATTATAAATAATTTGTTTTACTATCAATTGTCAAATACATATTTTTTCAACTCTACATGTATTTCTCTTTAAATACCATACAAATGCATATTTTAAAAAATCTCTACATGTATCTTTCTTTTTTAAATGCATCATTTATTAATTATTTGCAAACATCTTTAAATCGGTTATACTTGTAAAAACATATATTTTTCTAGTAATAATTAACCTGAGTTTGACCGGATAACCGCAAGTTAGCGGATCTTAAAGGATGCCTAACCCCTTCCCTTTAGGATAATAAAGAACCCTTACCTAGAATCTCATTAGTTTCGCAGACCATTAAAATTGGAGTTTACATTGCAACATTTAGTTTAATATCTAGGTGTCCTAATTCACCGTAAAAAATAACTAGGTGGCGACTCCTCAATTCTTTACCCAGGAATCACCAAACACGTTGTGCTCCGCTTCCGACCTCGAGCCAGGTCAAAAACGGGTGCGACAGAATGGCGACTCTGATGGGGACTTTCAGGTTCTTAACCATAGCAAATTCAGGTTAATTGTTATTGTGCTTTATATTGCTCCTTATTTGATCTATTGTTTTTAATTGTTTCTTTTTGAAATTTTGTATGCATAACTGCTTTAATTGCTATACTCTCTTACTGCTTTCCTTAAATTGGCATTCCGCTCATATTTCCTCCATTACGGAAAATTGACACTATCACACATTACACGTGAGGTGTGTTTTGCGCACCCGCAAATTTCTTTCAAATTACCAAATTTTTAGGAGAGTTGGTATATGCGCGGAGCGTCCGGACCATCCGGTTGGCCGCGTAGCCTTCTCACTCGAGCAGTCCGCTCGGGAACTTTGAGTCTAGTCAGCTAAATCTTCGAAAATTTAGGATAGAGCTATACCACCCTTTATTTTAAGTCATGCATGCATACACCTTAGGTGGGTCGATCCTTGGTATCGACTCCACAATTAAGAAATCTACCAAAATTGTCAACGGGTCTCGCAACCCAACGACCAATCAGCATATTACATGTAGCGTGATAATGATAGACTAATCCAAGACTAATCATGACATGCTGAAATTGGAAAATGTACATTCATTTTGTCTCGTTTCCGACAAAGCATTACAGTTTAGCAGCTTGGATCAAATCTGTCGTAATCCCGCATATCTGGCGTTTAGGCCCACCTCCGGCATAAGGGAGGCCCCATGCATATTAGGATGCGCATTTAATTGCCTTACAATCATTTTGTTGTTTTCTCTTATTTTTTCACTATGTGCATATTATTTAAAGCAATAATTACTCGCCTTATACTAACTTGGTTTTCTTCATTTTTTTTAGAAGGTTTATTTTGTCTAGATTATTTTCCCAAAGGTTGATTTGCGTTGACTAAAACTGGCGGATCATCCCTACTTCACGCGGTCAAAGGCACAATCCTTCAGCAAAATGACTGATTCAGATGCATCCGAACAGACTGGCCTGGAACTTATCACTCTTTCAAGAGATGAACCAGAGGCTTCGGAAAATAGAAATGCTACCGTCCAAGAAAAATACATCGCCCAACTGTTACAACAGATGGCAACCATGCAGACCGAGATAGAGCGGCTCCAAAATCTCACCAACCTGTCCATTAGCGCCAATACCCCACTCCCTGAACAAGGGACGGATGCAACTGCACCACAAATTTTTTCATCTCCTGAATCGCCATTTCCCCAAAACCTCCCCGATAATTCGCCACTATGCAAAACCAATCCACAACACACTAACCCGCAAGCTAGTCCACAACAAAGCCCGCTACAAAATGATCTGGCATCCTTCACAACTCCACATCCTCAAATTACCCCACTCATCCAAAAAACCCCTCAAACACAAAATCACCGGGCAATCCAACACTATGAACAAAGTGTTCCACAAGTATATGCAACGGAAGCTCAACCTTTTACTACCACAGTACCAAACATGGCTCTTCAGGAAATCAGCCAGTGTGAAGGAATGGACATGCAGGTAAGGATCAGAACCAATGAAAGTGTGGCGAAAGATATTCATAGCCTAAAAGAAGCATTCAAGAATATCCAAACCAGCAAGGGGCATGAAGGACTCGAGTACGAAGATCTGTGCATGCATCCCGACATTGAATTGCCTGTCGGATATAAAATGCAAAAATTTGACTTGTTTGATGGGAAAGGAAATCCTTACTCTCATTTGAGATCGTACTGCGACAAACTGGTTGGGGTAGGTAAAAACCAGGCCATCATAATGAAGTTATTCATAAGGAGTTTGACAGGAGAAGCACTCGACTGGTACACAAGCCAGGACCCGCGAAAATGGCATGACTGGGGCACAATGGCACAGGATTTCGTGGATAGGTTCAGATTTAATACCGACACAGTCTTGGACAGATTTTATTTGATGAAGTTGGAAAAGAAGTCCACAGAGACCTTCAGAGAATATGCCCTGAAGTGGAGGGCAGAAGCAGCAAAAGTTCAACCCCCAATAGCAGAAAGTGAGATGACTACTCTCTTTGTACAATCTTTGAAAGATGCAACATACTATGAGAGAATGATAAGCGTCATAGGACGGAGTTTCTCTGAAGTCGTAAGAATGGGAGATTTCATAGAAGAGGGAATCAGAACGGGAAGAATTACAAACTTTGTAGCATTGCAAGCAACGAGTGAGACAATCCAGTCGGACTCATTTGAGGGAGCAGTAAAGAGGAAGAGAGACGGAGTGTCCTCTGTGGTGACAGTTCAGAAAGATAGGCCAAATCAAATGTCAACCTACCAAATGCCATCACCCCAACTTCCCTACTACAATCAAAAAAACCAAAGTGATCAGCTTTCCTATTATAGCCCATACGTCCAAAACCCTCAACCTTATTATCAATACCCACCTGGTCCCTACCCTGTCTACCATACCCAGCCAATATATAGCCTGCCTCGAGCGCCAGCCTATCTGAATCCCCCACAATACCAGCCTGCATACTTACCTCAGCCACGAGTCCATGCACCCAAACCCCGCGCAAAACACGAAAGAAAGCCAGCCAAAACCTATACACCTTTAGCCGAACCTCGAGCACAGTTATATGAAAGACTGAAAACCATAGGAATACTCCAGCCCATCCCAGGAAATGTCCCCAATCCTGTTCCCAAATGGCACGATGAGACTAAGCATTGTGCATACCATTAAGGAATCCCTGGACACGACACTGAAAATTGATATGCCCTCAGAAACAAGATTGAGACATTGATCAAAGAAGGAGTTATCCAACTGAAAGGACCTTCCTCTAATGTAAATGATAACTCTTTGCCAGATCATGACGATGCAAATGTGAACGTGATTACTGTTGATGAAGAACACAACTTGGAAGGGACTATTGTGCCAGTCCAGAGAAAGGAAAAGGTTAAATCATCAGCCTTTGTCACCCCTATGATTACCATCCAGTTAAGGGCACTGTTTGGAGTAGAAGTGCTTCCTCCAAAGCCGCGGATCATGGCATCATCTTTTCCTAAAAAAGTCTTATCAACCAATCTCCGAAGGAAGGGAGAGGCTCATTTACCAAAGCCTGTTCCACCTCTAAGTCAGTCATTCGTCAGAGCATGCGCCACTCAGGAATCAAAGGAGGACAATGCAGCCAACGTCGTTGAGGGATTCAAAAGTCTTTTCATTACTGAAGAAGAAGCAGGATGCAGTGTGATTCTCGATGATTACGCTAAAGACTCAACCATTTGGGATGCAGAGCAAGAAGATGATTTGGGAAATTGGACCTGTGCCCCGGCCTTGTTTCTCCCAGACACTAGTTAATTTCGTTAATGTTTAATGAAACAATGCGATTCGATTGAGGCCTTGAATCACATATATGCATTTAATATGTTTTACCTCCACCTTTTGAAAGCTCAAAATGACACATCTGCATTGCTTTTGCTAGTTTAAAATCTGTTTTGTTTAATAATTTTCTTCTTTTTCATCATGCAAACTAATTTGTCGGTAATATGTGACATATAATGAAACAAGCAAACAAGGTCCCAAACAACGAGCAAGACTTCGAAGAATATGAGGAAGAGTCGCAACCGGAAGAACTGGGGCATTTTTTTTGGAATAAGTCAAAGCCAGATTTGGATGAAACATCAGGATGGTTGATAAGTTACAAGCATCGGCACGGACGTTTGCCATTTGTACTCTTGGGCTGCCACACTACGACCAGGACTTCTACTGGGGCATTTCCCTATCATTCGAAGCCAAATCAGGTACGAAGAGACTGATTGATGAAAGCAGAGGGACGCAATCGTCCGGGGCAACCTTATCATGATAGAATGGCCGAAAACCATCAATGCAGATGCAGTGAAGAGATACCATATCTAAGATTAGTTATTCCCTATGTAATACTTTTTCTATGTTGTAAAAGTTGCGCTCCCTTGGCGGGATACGCATAGAACCCACATAGGGTTTCGCCTCTTTAAGACTGAAATTTCCCGAAAAATCGCATTTGTTTACTTGTACCCTGAACTACGTTATGACCTGATTCCCTCGGCAGGATACGTAGGCGGCCACATCGGCTTCGGTCCCATTTTAGAAAAACCCTTACAATCCCCTTTGCTTGTAATGAACTACGTCATGACCTGATTCCCTCATGGGGATACGTAGGCGGCCTAGATCGGCTTCGGTCCCACCATTAGGAAATCTTTTTTCTTTATCTCACATATGACAAAATACACCCATCTGATCACCCTGATAGGGCAGGCAAGCAATCTACACAAGACTTGGTTTGGTCCAGTCGAAAGTTCATCATCCTCACATATCGGAAACTGGGGCATTTTTAAGGGATCACTGCCAGAGGACGCCGATAAACATGGAAAAGCATCGGCAAAACTAAGTCTTCAGCCTAAGAGAATTTTGGATAAGACGTTTGCTATGTTTCACCACATGTCACTGCTCGACAGACATTTACATGCATACTTTCTTATAAGCGAATTATTTTCAACAAAAATTTTTATTAAAATTCGACAAGAACTTTTTACTGATATGCCTACTTTCTTATAAGCAAATTATTTTCAATAAATGTTTTCATTAGAGTTCGACAAGAACTTTTTACTGATATGCCTACTTTCTTATAAGCAAATTATTTTCAACAAATATTTTCATTAGAGATCGACAAGAACTTTTTAATGATAAGCATACTTTCTTATAAAACAAATTGTTTTCAACAAATGTTTCCATTAGCGGTTAGCCAAGACCGGGAACTAGACAGGGGCTACAGGTCCGAATCAGCAGGACATGCAGCTATCAAGAGCCAAAGCTACAAAGTCAACGCGAATCAACCGCCCTCCCCAAACTCACAAATTTTCTTTGAATATAGGTTCTTCAAGGTTGAAAAAGCGGGGAAGCCACATCACTTATGATCAATTCCCCAAAGAATTTCGGCACCACAACTCACTACAAGGATTACGTTCCTGTTTTGCATTTATACGAAGACATCATCTTGACCTACAGGGTCCCGACTATTATGTCTGCACAAAGATGTTATTTCGAATCACAAGGAACGACAACACGGAAAACCCGATGGCAAAGACGTCGCATCACATTTTCGCCCGTGCCAGGACGACATTTCAATTCACGTGAGTTTGGATTGGAAGAAGATTCAGCACAATGCGGAACCCTATTACAGCAAACTGATGGCAAGGACGTCACTTACATCTCTTACAACAGGACAACATTACAATAACGTCATCGACGTTATGGCAGGAGGACAACTATCTTTTACCGCATCTCAACGACGTCAACAACATTATAATGACGTCTTCAACGCAGCAGCTATCTTTCACAGGCAACACAACAACTATCTTTTACGGCATCTCAACGACGTCAACAGCATTACAATGACGTCTTCAGCGCAGCAACTATCTTTTACGGCAATGCAGCAACTATCTTTTACCGCATCTCAACGACGTCAACAGCATTACAATGACGTCTTCAGCGCAACAGCTATTTTTTACGACAACACAGCAACTATCTTTTACAACATTCCAACGACGTCATCGACGTTACTGCAACAGCAAACATCATTACAACAACGTCCACGACGTTACGGCAGCACGACAACTATTTTTTACAACAACGACGACATCAGCAAAGTCTATACCACGACGACATCATCAACGTCTATACAACGACGACATCAGCAAAGTCTATACAACAGCGACGTCAACAACATTACAACGACGTCTTCAACACAACACGTCGATCCAACGACGTCATTTCAAGCACTTCGCCTCATAATATGGGTATTTTAATTTCAGTCAGGCACCCACCTTATAATGCGGGTATTTTAATTTCACTCAGGCGCCCACCTTATAATGAGGGTATTTTAATTTCAGTCAGGCGCCCACCTCCTAATGCGGGTATTTCCAAGTTATTTTCTCTACAATTTTTCTCAGCAGTTATACACTAATTATATCTTAAGCTTTAGTTTGCAGGAGTTTTTAATTTGCAGGAACTTCATCACATCGTGGAACTATCTCTTACGGCGAACCGAGGCAAATTGGTCAACGACCTACTTCGAACATCGATCCGCTCTTTCCCATTAGTTTCTCGCATCTGCGACCAGTGTCATCCTAAGTCGACGCTGGGGCATTGTTTCTTGAATGTGCACCATCTTTCTGCAACTTCTATACCCATCGGGATTCTATTTCTTACCAGGCATTCCCGATGATCAGGACAAAATTGGCTACTCAGTCAACTTCTTTGGCCGAAAACTCTTTCATCATCTCCGTCCAAAGAGGGGCATCTGTTGACACCTAATTTTGTCCTATCTTTTATGATTTTATTCGTAATTTTTAAATATTTTTGACACTTTTAAAAACAATTTTAAAATATAGGCATATATGTGTATATATCTTATTATTATTATTATTCGCATTTTTTACTATCATTTGCATTTTTTATCATAATCATAAGTTTTATCCGAAAAATTCTATGTTATTTTATTCTCGCAAAATTGCATCGCATTTCCATTTTTTTAAACATTTCGCAAATATTATATTTTTATTATTATCACGTCGTTATGTTATTTTAAATAATTCACATCTTTTACAAAACAAAAATAATATTTTTAATATTAAACCCCTTTCATATTTTTAATCCATAATCCATTCATTTTCCAACCCAAAACAATTTCTACCCAAACTAAAACTCATTTCACCAAAGCCCAACCCATCACCCATTTAATTCTACTTAACCCAAAACAATTCAACTCCCTATTCCCTAACCAACCGAAGCCCAGTCGGCCAAACCCGCGGCCCAATTCCCTTTCCCCTTTTCCCTTCACCCCTCAGCCCAACTCCCTTTTTTATTTCTCCATCGCCCCAAACCCGACCCGATCGACCCGACCCATAACCCATTCCCCCTTTTAATTCCCCCAACCCTTAAAACACAAAACAAAAACCCAAAATCGAAAAAAAAAAAAAAAAAACCTAAACCCTACCCCCTGAACCGACGCCGCACACCCCACGCCCCCGACCCCACTCGCCGGTCACCTCGCCCCTGCCACCACCGACCCCTGACACCACCAACCCCCCTCTGTTGCGCTGACACCCCAAAAATCCGCAACCCGTGCCCCTCAAATCCGCGATTTTGGCTCCTTTATTTTGAATTTCAAACTCGTTTTTAAGGGGGGAATCCACCTATAAATACCCCCATGTTGTTCTTCATTTGAGAGGGGGGATTGGACAGATTTTGGGAGGATTTTCAAAGGAATTTTCGGAGGATTTTTGGAAAATGATTCAATATATAAATATTTTGTTGTGTTCTTGATGGTAAGCATTTGCCCTCCTTGTTATTCAAGAATCAAGTCCGAAAAGGTTTGTTCTCCACTTTTGATTCTCTGATTTTGGATACCTGATTCGGGTCGGGTCACTGACCCGGTTCGGGTAGCATTTTCAGAATTCTTGCATTTCATATTTTTGTATGTTTGGTTGTCTGAAATTGATGAAATTAGTTGATTCCGGGTTGAACACATGATTTGGGTCGGGTCGACCCGGTTTGGGTTTTCCAAATTTTCTTGCATTTCATATTCTTGTTATTGGTTATCTGAATTTGGTGTTAAAATCTGATTCGGGTCGGGTCACTGACCCGGGTCGGGTCGACCCGATTTGGATATTTCCAGAATTCTTGCATTTTCATATTCATGTATGTTGGTTATCTGAATTTGGTGTTAAAATTTTATTCGGGTTTGGATCACTGATTCGGGTCGGGTCACTGATCCGGGTTGGGTCGACCCGATCTGGATATTTCCAAAATTTTAGAACTTGGGTCGGATACTTTAATTGCTCACTTTGCTCGTTGCTTTTTTTGTTTTATTGTTTTATTAATATTGCATTAAGGCCGACGAAATTGAGTTCGAGGCCGCGCTTTTCTTTCGTTTCATTTTCTCGTTTTTCAAAGATTGTTTTGAGTATCCGGCAACATGATATTTTATTGTTTTTTTTATTGTTTTAAACTAAACACCGCCTCTTTTTCGGAAATTATTTTCCGCTTATCGTTTTACCGTCTCTTGTTGTTTTTGTTTCATTTTAATTTTACCGATTTGAACACGATACTACACCGGCCGATGAAAAATATCCGTCGATTTTGAGGCCTCCACAGTTGAAAATACGGAAATATAACTTCTGGGCAATGATGAAGACTTAAACCTTTTATTTCATCCGAGATCAACATGTTTAGTAGGCGAGGTGAATTATATATTCGCATCCACGACGTGATTATAGTGATCTTTTCTATTTCACCCGAGAGACCAACACGTTTAGTAGGCGAGGCAATCAAAATAAACCACATTAGTCATATGTTTGCAGCCACGACGTGATTGGAATGTTCTTTTCAAAATTTAAGTCTGAGCCCTCCGTGATCAAAACATTCACTGTTTTGAATACGGATATGAAGTTATTTGTATTTAACTGTTTCTAACCGTTTGTTCTTGACAGCTTGCAGGGATTAAAGTAAATAAAGGCAGATTATTCCTCGGTGTTTATTTATTTTATTTCTTTCTTTAATTCAGCTTTTATCCCGCTTTGTATTGTAATATTATTTATCGCACTTATGTAACTATTGAAATGCTTAGAATAGGCAAACTTAGGATTAATTCATAGGGTAGTTTAAGATTTGAAACCCGTCGCTAGCTTATTTATTTGTAGGCTCGGTTAAATTCAAACTTAGAAATCCTTCGCTAGTTTATTTATTTTAGGCTCGTCACGCGTATTCAAGATTTTCAAAACAACTTTTGTCATCTTTTATTTGCTTTATTAAATCATACCGAATAAGTTTATCTTTTGTCAATTTACAATTCATTGATTCCCCAAATTTTACTTCTTTGGCATTATAAATAATTTGTTTTACTATCAATTGTCAAATACATATTTTTTCAACTCTACATGTATTTCTCTTTAAATACCATACAAATGCATATTTTAAAAAATCTCTACATGTATCTTTCTTTTTTAAATGCATCATTTACTAATTATTTGCAAACATCTTTAAATCGGTTATACTTGTAAAAACATATATTTTTCTAGTAATAATTAACCTGAGTTTGACCGGATAACCGCAAGTTAGCGGATCTTAAAGGATGCCTAACCCCTTCCCTTTAGGATAATAAAGAACCCTTACCTAGAATCTCATTAGTTTCGCAGACCATTAAAATTGGAGTTTACATTGCAACATTTAGTTTAATATCTAGGTGTCCTAATTCACTGTAAAAAATAATTAGGTGGCGACTCCTCAATTCTTTACCCAGGAATCACCAAACACGTTGTGCTCCGCTTCCGACCTCGAGCCAGGTCAAAAACGGGCGCGACACTTGCAATATCATTTTAAGTTTATATTTTAAAACATGCATTTTTCTTAGCATAATAATTAACTTGAGTTTGACCTGATAATCGTAAGTTAGCGGATCTTAAAAGATGTCTAACCCCTTCCTTTTTGGATAATAAAGAACATTTACCTAGAATCTCATTAGTTTCGCAGACCTTAAAATTGGAGTTACATTGCAGCATTTAGTTAATATTTAGGTGTCCTAATTCACCGTAAAATAATTAGGTGGCGACTCCTTAATTCAATTCAGGAATCACCAATACGTTGCACTCTGCTTTGACCGCGGGTTAAAAACGGATGCGACATCTTGCCTCCACCATGAGTATGGTTTTGGCCCGAATTGTCAACAAAACCTTGAGAATTATCGGAAGAAGTCATCATCACCATGGGGCTTGCGATGGTAGCCGCCTTTTTGGCCAAACCGACTTCTTCTAATGTGACCATCGAACGGGTTTGATAAAAAGGTGGAAGTAGATTACTTTGATGAAGGAGAGTCCCAATGCCATTATAGGCCTCAGATAGGCCTGCAACCATTTGTAGAACAAGACGATTATTGGTAACATGTGCTCCAACGTTACGGAGTTGGTCCGCCAATTCCTTGAGTAGTTTACAATAAGTTAAAACATTCGGGAAATCTTCCATGCGGACTTGTGAGAATTCTTGCTCAAGGATGACAACTCGCGAATGTTGGTTATCCTGGAATATATCACACAATCTATTCCATGTAGCCATAGCCGTAGTGTCTAGCTCAATGATCGTCTGTAAAAGTTCATTAGAAATAGTGAAATAAATCCACTGAAGGACGGTAGCATCAAGAGTAATCCATAACTGAGGATCCTCTGCGGGAGTAGGGGTAGCGGGAGGAATTATGTGATGGAGGACTTGATGTGAGATTGCGTGAATTTTGAACAACTCTGTCCACATCGCATACTGGACGTTTTCCATCTTAAGAACAATAGGGATGTGGTTCTTGATGTTGGAAACAATAAGGGCAGGATGAAATACGTTCTTAGATATAACGAAAGAACAAAAGGTGAAATAGGGATTTGGACTAATTTGGAAAGAGAAGAGAGAAGAAGGGTACGGAACTCGAGACAATGGCTCGGAAACTGAGAGCTGCGGAAGAAAAAATATGGGAGAGGTATGAAAAATCTTTTATTTATTGGTGTGGTGTAAACATTCGGTGCGGATACGTTTTTACGTGAAGAATGACTTTTAAGTTTTAACTATTTATTTGGAGCATGCTACAAAAAATGGTATTATATGTTTATCTTCTCGTAACGTTGGTGGCAGATCTGATATTTTATCCAAATTGGAATCCCTTTCTTCTGATTCTGAAAGAAAGAATTGACTTAATGGTGAAAACATGAAGGTCGATTGTGATACCTTGGAGCGTGATGTCACCCAACCCACTGTGTCCCATTCAAATTCAAAATTAGGACTGAATCGTGATCGACTCTCAGGTCTTCATAATTTCATTTTTTAACGAAGTGGATTAAATTGAAGGCATCAAGATTCAAGAAGATGCAATGATCAATTTTCATAGTTTCATTTTCAGTATAAATTTGACCTTCTCCTTTTTTGGGATCTTGTAATGGGCTTGCCAATTTCATTCATGGTGTAATAGTAAGATATGATAATATTAGGATCAATGTATGATTTTGCTTCTCAGCCTACATATTTTAGTCTAATTAATGAAAGTTAAGATAAAAAGAAGTATAGATAATTAGAAGAACGAGAAGTTAAAATTTATAAATTGGGTCTTTGGATCATCAATTCAAGTAAAGAAGTTATCAAGTATTGTACACAACCAACTTTTATTTGTTCTACTCATGATGATGTTGTTGAACATGTTATAAACATAGTTTAATGTCAGTATCAGTACCGCTTTTCCGTGAGAGTAAAACTAGATAGTATCGTAGGGAACTTCTTTTGATTGCTATATCAGGACCATCATACGCCGAGAAAATCACTAACCGTAAGCGTTAAAATAAAAGAGGGATGCAACAATGATTGGTCTCGGCCCTTGAGCCTTAAACTCTGGCTTAATCTTTTTTTTTTAATAACTAGTTTCCTGACTTACGCTAGATTATTCTTGGAGATAGTAGTCACGGTCATACAACACTACTACCAGTAAATCGCAGGATGTGCCTGAATGACCAGAGTTTGAGAACAGAGCAACTGATATCACCTACAAGGTCCTACCCCAGAAGAGAGTAAATTGCTCCCATCAGGGTTCGAACTCACACTGCAAGCCTCCAGCTGGATTTTAAGTTCACCTCCTTTGCCATCCAGCTATGCCCCGGAAACTACCTTTGGATTAATCTTTGCCTCAACTTTGTAATCTTTCCAAGTCCTCCAATCTTGGCTCTTTCCGGTAAAAAAAAAATGGATAGATGAAAAAAATGAGAAACAAATAAATTCAATAACACAACGACAAAACAAAATGAATTTCTATAGACTTTTCAATTTATGGAATGCATACATTTTTCCTCAAACATAATATTCTCACACTCCAATTATATATTTAATTAATTAGTGTTTCCTAACTTTAAATAAATTAAAATATCATTTTTAAAGATTTTAATAGTTATTATTTATCTAATTGTCTTGCCTTTTCATTCAGCAAGATATCTTTAAAATGTTTTTATATTATCTTTATTAATATTACTTTATCTTAAGTTGACAATTATTATATTAATCACTTCATTTTGTTTCAAAATGTAATTTTATTAGCAATTTATGACTAAACAAGCCTTGTATTAAAACAAATGTTACTGTAACATTTACATTATTAAGCGTATTCTTATATTTATTCTTTATTGAGATAATTTATTAAATAGATGAAGTCTAATTAAGTTAATATAATAGTAAATAGGTAACAGTTAAAGATAAGATACCGAAGTAAAATTACCATAATATGGTAAACAAAATTTAGTAATAACGTATAATTTGTCTAATTTTGTGAGCCCAAAAAGAGAATATTTCACCTCTATATGTATGGTAACACTGACTGTATAATTTACTTCAAATACTATGTGAATACTATTTTCAACTTTTGTTAATAAAAGTAGATAAACTTGTTACATTAAATCAGTAACTAATTCACTTAGGACAGAACATCACTGTAAAATAGGTCTGCTCTCTACGTCTACACCATACCTCGTAAGGAGAAGGGCATGGCGTGAATCATAATTCTCGACACGTGATTTTCGACCCTCCCGAATTTTACACCGATCATTTACTTGACATTTTGATCTTTATCTTATTTTCAAGGAATTTTGTTTGTGAAAAATTGAAAAGTACAAAAAATATTCATATTTTGAGATGTAAGTTTTGGTTTTGTTTTCAAAAGAAAGAAAATACTACAATATGTTTATTTAAATTGCTTTAATCGGATAAATTTAGATAAAGTATTTTAATTTTCATTTATTATTATCTCATACTAGTTTACATTAGTATTTTTTATATATGGCAGAAATATAAGGTAATGCTGCGTACAACAGATCCTTGAGGTCTGGCCTTTTTCTGGACCCCGTGTATAGTGGGAGCTTAGTGCACTGAGCTGCCCTTTGTTATTTTTTTATATCTTTCTAGTTATATTTTTTTACAATAAATAAAGAGATAAAAAAGAAAAAAATATTCTTACTTATCAATTGTAACAAATTTCATCTGCACATATTTTGGAATTGTTTCAGTCGATATGAATTACTTATCAACCAGATTGGAATTCTTACTTTATTTCAGCTGTTTAACCCAAAGTTTAGAAGGATTTTCAGTTCACCTGTTTTAACGACGTCTTTGAAGGTCCATCTCTTTTAGTTTATTTTTCGCTAATCGATATGTATACGCATGCCTTTGTTTACTAAGGAAATGAATTCCCTGATTTATTTTAACCCAAGTATATAAATATATACAATTCTACCTAATCAATTTAGGTTATCTCTAAGGATATGCTAATCAATACAATTGATCTAATCATACTAATTATATGATTTTAATTACAACTTAATTGATATAATGAGATATGATGGAGATAATTAGGGATTATGTCCCTAATTATCCTAACAGTCCCCCGGAGTCTTAGCGGGAGGTTCTCGTATGTTGAGACTGTCCCTGAAATCATCAAACAGTACGCGCGGAAGACCTTTGGTGAAGATGTCGGCAATCTGATAACGAGACGGTACATGGAGAACACGGGCTTGTCCACGTGCAATCTTTTCTCGGACAAATAAGATATCAATTTTAATGTGTTTGGTATGTTGATGCTGGACAGAGTTACTTGATAAGTAAATCGCACTCACATTATCACAATAAGCCACAATTGCTTTTGCAATCGGACAATGGAGTTATAATAGTAGATTACCGAGCCAACATGATTCAACGACCACATTAGCTACCCCTCGGTATTCTACTTTAGCACTTGGCCGAGACATCGTCGGCTGTCGTTTCGAGAACCATGAAATGAGGTTGTCTCCCAAAAAACACACAATAACTAGAGGTTGAACGACGTGTGTCCGGGCAGCCACCCCAATCAGCATCTGTATCAGATGAGAGACTCGAAATGGAGGACTTATACAGATGCAATCCAAAATGAAGAGTACCCTTAACATACCGCAGAATCCACTTGAGATCCCCCATATGTTCTTCTTTCAGATCATGCATATGTAAACACACTTACTGAACTGCATAGGAGATATTACGTCTCATGAAAGTAAGATACTGCAAGACTCCTGCTAGGCTGCAGTAATGTGTTGGGTCACTGTATAGAGTACCTGCAGAGTTACTCAATTTGACCTTAATATCAACCGGTGTGTGTTATGGTTTGTAGGAGGACATACCAGTTTTGCCAATGATCTCCTTGGCGTATTTCTTTTGACTGAGAAACAGACCACCTGCATATTGGTTACAATAATTCCCCAAAAATAATTTAGAGGACCCAAATCCTTCATTGCAAATTCTGCTGCAAGGAGGGACATAATAAACCAGCGAAGTGATGTAGATGAGGCCGTGAGAATGATGTCATCTACATATAAGAGGATATATGCCATGTCGCTTCCATTCTTATAAATGAATAAGGACTGATCAGACTTGCTGTGTGAGAAACCCAATGTGGATATAACCCCTGCAAACCTGTTATACCATGCCCAGTGAGCCTATTTCAAACCATATAAAGATTTTTTCAATAGGCAAACATAATCCGGATGTGTAGAGTCTCGGGAATCCAAAGGATGGTGCATGTAAACTATCTCCTGTAAATGGCCATGTAAGAATGCATTTTTGACATCTAACTGATGAATGGACCAGGACTTTGACAGTGCCAGGCTAAAAACAGTCCTGAGATTTGTTGGCTTAACCACCAGACTGAATGTTTCACCACAATCCACGCCAACTTGCTGACCCTTGCCATCACCAACAAGATGAGCTTTGTATCTCACAACGGAGCCATCAGAATTCATTTTATGACAGTAAACCCACATAGACCTGATAATGTTCACATTAGATGGACGAGGCACTAACTCCCACGTCTTATTTTTAATAAGAGCATCAATTTCGTCTAACATGATAGTTTTCCAATTTGGGTCTGATAGGGATGCTTTGGGATTTTTTGGAAGAGGTGATGGTTGGACTGAGGACGTTAGGTCAAAATGACATTTGGGTTGAAAATCATGTGCATGGTACGGGTTTCAATGGTCCGTGGTGGGGGAGTTGGGCAGGTTATTAGGCCGAGGAGAGGTTTGAGCCAAAACTGACGGTCCAATTACCGCTTGGTGATTGGGCCGACTTAGGTCAAGGGTTTGCGCCTAAAGTGAAGGGTCCGGGTGCCGGTTTGTGGACACGGGTGAGGGAGCAGTGGGCTCTCTCATTTGAACCTCCCATCCATGATATGTGGACTGGGCCGAGGCCGACGGTAAAGAGGTAGTGACCTCCTCACTGCGGACTGGCCCAGTCCCATTTTGTGGTTGGGCCGGTACGGCGTGGGGAGTATTTTGGGCTGGTCCCATATGATTTTGGGTATTGAGATGGTGTTGTAAAGTTGGATGTATTTCGTCATCCAGAAAATTATATGAAGGTGGGGATACCACATGAGAATTATCAAACGGGAATGTAGACTCATCAAAAACTACATGACAAGAGATAATAATTTTTCCGTTCATCATATCATAACATTATATCCCTTATGATTTTGTGGGTATCCTAAAAACACACACAGGGTGGAACAAGCATGAAGTTTGATAATGGTTGTGGATGGAAACAAAGGATAAGACAAACATCCAAAAACCTTAAATGTGTAAAAGATGGGAGACAATAGTACAACCTTTGTGTAGGTGACAATGTTGGAAAGTAGTTTGCTAGGAAGTATATTTAAAAGATATATGGACATTTGAAATGCATGATGCCAAAACATTGGTGGTGTGGATGAATTCACAAGAAGCGTGCGAATCATATTATTAATCGTTCGAATTTTTCTTTTGGCTTTCCCATTTTAGGGAGATGTATGTGGACATGAAAGACACAAAGACATCCCACTTTGGTGATAGAAATCATTAAATTGAGCATTTAGGAATTCCATCCCATTGTCACATTGAAAACATTTAATGGATTTGTCAAATTGAGTTTTGATAAAAACACTAAATTGTTTAAAAGCGGTGAAGGCTTGTGATTTCTGCTCTAAGGGAAATGTCCGCAGAAAATTCGAATAATCATCCAAAATAAGCATATACTATTTATGACCTGCAGAACTCAAAACCGGTGATGTCTACAAATCACAATGCATAAGATCAAATGGCATAAGCATATGCGAAGTAGACGATGAACAAGAAAGTTTAACATGCATCCCAAACACACAAGTTTGGCAAACAGAAGAGTCCAAAAATTTATTACAAGCAACAAAATTATTCTTCCTAAGAGTATTGAACACGGTGCTCTTGGGTGTTCCAACCGATTGTGTCATACGATAGGGAAAATAGCTGCAAAGGTTTATGGTAGAGTCACGTGGTTGTTGGAAAAAAGTAGTGATGGGATACAAGTCCCCCATGCTATTACATCTCATAAGTGGCATCCCCATATGAAAATCCTTCAGAGAAAACACAAACATATTAAAATCCACAGAAACATTGTTGTCAGTTGTAAAATGTCGTACAGATACCAAGTTATTAAACAATTTTGGTGCATGCAAAACGTTTTTTAAATATAATGGTGGGCGAGGAGGGGGAAGTTTTACCTGACCAATACCACGAATTAAAATTTCCTGCCCACTGCCGATAATAATATTGTTATTATTGCTCATATTAAAATAAAACGAGAGATTACCTTGATATGCCGTCATGTGTGACATAGTCCCTATGTCCATGTACCACGAATCATCTGGAACATTCAGATTCATGTTGTTCATGTCCTGTTCGATATCGGTTGGAGCATAACTTTCGAAAGATGATGCATGGGCTGCAAATGCTTGTTGTGGACGAGATCCTAGAAGTCCGGGTTGTCGGTTTGAAGAGGAGGGCCTGGCCCACGACGCGGTGGGGTATGGGCACGGAGGGGCAGCCTATTGTGGGGACCAAGCCCACGGCGGGGGCGGGTACTGTCCCCACTGGTTCCCGCCGGACTGGGCTTGCGATTGCCATTGCCCCTACTGGTTGTGGTTGTTGATGCTGTCGGCTGGTTGGCCGCCGCCCCTACCCCGTCCCTTTTCACCATTATTTTTCCTTTGTTATTATTACGATTTGACCCCCATTTTGACCATTGTTGTTGCGATTTCCAGTTCCATCAGAACCAAAATTTTGGGTCTGAAAATCCGCAGAAAATGAATTGGTGGAGACGAGGGTAGTTCCGGCAGTGGCTGCCCCCGATGCTGTTTTTTTTGCCTTGCGGTTTTCTTCAAGAATTAATCGCGAACGAGCCTCATAAAATGGAGGCAACAGATTACTTTGTTGAATGAACATAGCAACCCCATCATAATGTTTATTCAACCCCGTAATTAATTGAAGAACCAACCGTTGATTCGTCATTGGCGCGCCAACGTTGGATAGTTGGTCGGTGAGCATTTTCAACTCTTGACAATAGGTGGAAACGTTTGAAAATCATCCAACTTCACGTTGGTGAATTGGTTTTCAAGATATACTGCCTTAGAAAGTTTATTATCCTGAAAAATATTTTGTAATCGTTCTCATGCTTGTTGAGCCGTAGAGTCCGGCTCCAAAATAGTATGCAAAAGATCATTGGAGATGGTGCGGTAAATCCATTGAAGGACTATGACATCTAAGCGAGACCATAACTTTTTGTCAACACCGGTGATGTCCGATGAAGACTCGGAAGGAATGATATGGTCTATTACTTCATATGCGCGACAATGAATTTTGAATAACTCCGCCTACGAGGAGTATTTCCATTTTTCATTCTCAAGTGTAATTGCAATAAAATTCTTGACATTGTTTACGACAAAAGCGGGATGAAATTTTCGCTTGTCGGCCATTGATACCCACGAAAATAGTAGAATAAAGGTAGGAGAAGAATAGAATAAGAAAATTATTTTGTGAGTGGAGGAGGAACCTTAATCCGGAATTGGTTGTCGGCTAGGAAATAATGGAAGGGAGGGCGGTATTAGGGTTGTTGTTTAGGGTTAGCCAAAATTGGTGTTAGGGTTAGTTTTATTTTAGGGTTGTTTAGGGTTTGTGAGGAAGGGCGGTTTAGGGATTTTGAGGGAAACCCTTAGGGTTCCGCCGAAACAAACCGGAAAAGGAAGAGAAAGAAAGAAAAAAATCGGAAAGGGTAAGGCCGAGGGGGGGGGGGTCATCCCAAGTATACAAATGTATACAATTCTACCTAATCAATTTAGGCTATCTGTAAGGATATGCTAATCAATACAATTGATCTAATCATCCTAATTATATGATTCTAATTATAACTTAATTGATATAATGGGATATGATTGAGATAATTAGGGATTATGTCCCTAATTATCCTAACAGTTTCAACTCCTTAAACCTGTTGTGTTTGTTTAATTTTGGTAAATCTCACTAATATCTTCTTTTTTCTTTTCTTTTTGCTGCTTGTTTAATGATTGTGCGGTAGATCGTTAAAGGATGTTATGAGAGATTTCGTTGTTCGTTAATGTTAGTGCCCTACTTGAGTGATAAGAATAAAAACTGAAGCTGGATTTGGGCTTATAAAGTCATTAAACAGGATTTAAGCATGTCCAAAATTGTAGTAGTTAATGGTAAATATTGGTTTGTGGTTTCAATAGGTTGGAATTTTGAGCTTTCATATCCATTTACAATTATCCCCGATCATGTATTAAATTAATAATTATGAGTTGATGGGCGAGATACAATTTTGGGGCTGCTTATCCATGTTCTGTTTAATCTAGTAGCTCCTTTAGTTTTTTTTTTTAATTGTTGGAGGAGGAGAATAGTAACTATAAATGGAAGTAACCGTAAATTGACCATTAAACGTTTTTTCTTTTTTTGAAATGTTTTTTGAGTGCTTAATTCATATCTAGTTTGATTTGTGATTAAAGGGCATGAAACTAATTTATTTAAATGTTTTTAGTTTATTTATGCGTAAGATGAACAATTAGTTGGCGATTACAATTTTGAGGTGTTACTTGATAATGGAACGTCATAAAAGAAATTACTTTGGGGCCTAGACCAATATTAAGACCCAATTGAGCAAAGCGTGAGTTGAACGAGACGAGATACAAATTTATTTCAAATTTCATTGTCGAACCGAAGAAAAGAGTTGAAACAATAAAGAATTAAATGTCTCGGATGTAATAATTACTTTTAACGCTAGATGAGTTTTAGGCACGTTTTAAAATGTTAGTTTCGATTAAGAATGCGGTTACACATCTTATTTTGAAATGCTTACGCACTTCGGCCAATTCTTTTTTTGATAATTACTTTCGCTTCGATTAAGAATGCGGTTGCGCATCTTGTGTTGAGACGTTTAATAGAAACTCAAAGACACGGTTACGCGCCTTGGACAAATCTTTCTTATAATTGAATTTCATTAATTCAAATCAACGTGTAGACAGAGACAAATTAGGTGTGATACATACGAGCGAACAAAGCGATTACACTTCTAAGCCGGTGTATGTCAAGATCCAGAAAGAGATTATGCATATGGGTTAAGATTAATAAAAGTTCAACATTAAAACACAAGCAAATCAAAACTTCTAACTCAATTTATCAAAAAATAGATTAAGCTAAGTATAAGTTGATAAAAGCGACCGTACTAGAACTACGGGACTGGGTAAATGTCTAACACCTCTCCGGTCAACATAATTCCTTACCGGTCTTTTATTTTCGCGGACCAATAATAAAAGAGTCATTCCTTTTGATTAGAGATTTATAAGGTGACTCGGAATACCAAAATTCAATTTCAAGTGACAACTCTGTAAAAGAATTAATCCCTATTAAAAATTGTCATTTCAATTGAAAAACCCTTTTAGTAATTAAAACATGTGTGGGGTGTGACACAAAGCTAAAATCTTAAGACCCAATCAAATAACTAACACATTTTGGTCTCACAAGCCTAGCTAAGTAGCTTAGCCACACATATTTATAAATGTAAAAGGTCTATATAAAATAATATTCATGAAAGCTTATAATGATGTTGAAGAAAGAGCTAAAAAGATGAAAAAATCTTCTAACAACCACTAACTTTTGTCTTGAATACAAGAAGACAATAATTGAATGTAGGATAAAATGAGTTCAAAACCTTAGAAGAGTATTTAGACATCACAAAAATATGCTCTAAAAGCTAGACAAAAATATCTTACCGGAAAGAATTACGGAACGTAAAACAAAATTACGGTCGTAAAATCTGATTAGCCACAGTGAAACTGAATTCCTTCACAGCTTAGCAAAATATTTTACCAACTGTAAAAGTATTACGGATCATAAAATTTGCCGTTTTTTTTCCTGTTATCTGGTCTTTCTGTTTAGCTTTACGGCCTATTTATGATCCGTAAAATATTCTATGGTCCATAATTTCCGCAGTAACTTTGGTCTGTAACTGAACTTCTGATTTCCACACTTTAGAGCTCCTTCTATGCAGTTTTCGTTATCTCTTCTTTTTGGTCACGAATACCGGAAACAAAGCAAAAATACATAAGAAACAATACAAATCAAATTTAAAGAGTCACAAAAGCCTAAGAAAATAGTATTGAATGTGCGGTACATCAAACCCCATCGTCTTAGCCATGAAAACACCTTGAAACCTCCATTTTTATATACATAGTTCCATCTACTTGCTATTTCTTATAGTTTTTAGTTCCATCGTTAAGCAAGGTTACAGAGGATTTGAGGATCGTGTTTGAGGTTTCCGTAGAAATTTGGACTTGAATATAGGGGTCGTTTCATTGACGTTCATCTCTACTTTGATTTTTTCCTACTATGTTGTCGTTGGCTTGTTGTTGTTCTATTGGAATATGAATGTTTTTTGTTAAAAAAAAACACAAGGATGGTTGATGTGCATTTGCTCAAAGAAATTTTATCCTGTTTATGTTTCTTTTTTTTCTCAATAATCAACACCCTCTTTATCAACTTTAAATTAAACAGTCCGACTAAGAAGCCACATATCTAAAACATCATAAAAGTAGAACAAGTAAATTTGAAATATACAAGAATGTTGTTACCTGTTTTGTTTTGCCCAAACCCAGAATGCCGCCTTTACCATCACAGTGAAGAGACCACAGCAACTTTACTTGGTAATGCAATAGGGATATGATACTTATCTTTCTATGTACTTCATTTGTGTCCTCTTGTTTCCCCATGCGTATCCATACGCTATGGCTAATGGATTGCTCAAGGAGGACGTATATCCCAATTTCGGTTGGTTTGAGGAGCCTTGGAAGTGTGATCAGTTATTTGTGTTACGATTCACTTTTAAACTCGATTAAAAGCATCCCAATAACGTGACTTTTCATATGAAAACAAAATCGGCACTTAATTTTATGGAATTAGGAAATCATATTGAAAAAATATTTGAGAAAATTTTTGAACGAGGTTATTTAATATCAAAGAAAGGATAAGGGTTCTGATGATTTTCGGAGAAAGGTATTAAGCACCTCGAGAAAATCGGAAACGTGATTACCCACGAATTTAAACAATTTTATCTAAAAAGGTATAACTTGATTGAAAAGTAGGAAAATTTTGAAAGAGGTTATTTAAACGAATAATTTATATTCCCTTTAATCAATATATTTAAAGTAAAGCGGAGTTATAAATTTTACCTAATACCTGAACCATTTGTATTATTTTCATTTTGTGAATTAATTTAAATGTCTAAATATTTAAGTAAACCTTTAACACTATGATGTTAATTGTACTTATCCAATTAAGACTTTGAATTACATAATTACTTCAATTTTGAATCAGATTAATATAATTTTTTTGGACTTTTTGCTTGATAACTTGAAAAGATATGAATATTTTTTCAGTCATTCTTTCAAAATTACTCATTTTTACAACTTAAAGACATGAAATCATCTCAAATTGAATATAAGAGATATGTTTGGGCCCTAAGTCAAATTTGAAATAGGCGCAAATAATTCCAAATCAATCTAAAGGCCCAATTTTAAGAATCCTGAAGTTGATACTTTAAGAATCCTGGACAATCCTCACCCTACAAGCTAGCTTTTGGGGTTGAGTTAAACCCAAAATTCATTCTTTACAAGTCCTACGAGTTAGTCATAGTGTAGTTCATCCAACCGATAATCTTTGACATTTTGAATTTAATTTAATTTTACTATATACATTGATATAAAAAATATGTAATGTTCATACTATCAATTTAATTTAACTTATTATAATAGATAATCAATATTATTTTATAAATTACTAATTAAGTTCACTTACAACTAAGGTTACCTATACTTTTGATCATTTAGGTAATCTATACATTAAGTTAAATTCTTTTCAAAGGAAGAAAACATATAAGAGATAAACTCCATTTATCTAAATGTGCGTTTGAGAACATGTATAGAGACTTTTTTCAAAATTTGAGTTGGAAGTATTTAATAAAAACATTTATGATATTTCAGGTGCTCAATTAAAATATATCATAGTTAGAATGTCAAAAATTATTTTTTTTTTTAAATTTAAAGGCTATTGATATATTCCGTCTAAAGAATATAGTCAAAGTAAGTGACCGAGATTGTCGTGCCAAATGTACGTGAGAGCTCATAAGGTGGCATTTATTAGCGTCTGGCTTGAGACACAAGTGACCCATGAGGACCACCATATGAATTACAAGAGGGTGTTGGGTAGAAAAAAGATAAATTCTCACATACATGCATAGTTGCGAAGATAGAGAAATGTATATCACCAAATCCCTTATAATGACCCAAAAAGATGAACATCAAAGTGTCTTTGTCATTTGTCAATCCATTTGGTCGAAGACAACTCTTAACCCCACTTCTCTCTTTCGGTTTCAAACTTAAAGCAAGTTGAAGAGAAGTAAAGGATGGCATGCAATGAAAAGGAAAGTTGAGCTAAACAAATCCATTTTGGATTGCTCATATATATCTATCAAAGCAACAGTGGCGAATCCAAAATTTTAAAAAGATAGGTGCATCATTACTTTTAAGTTAGGATAAAAAAAATTATAGTGGCAAGAAGTTAGGTTCAATCTCTTGACCTTGAGGAATTAAACCTAATGCCGTAACCAGTGCATCACTCAGTCTCTTTTGATTACGGGTTTCAACTTCAGATATTATTAGACACATTTTAAAAATTATATACATAATATACTGAGTTTCACGGGTTTCAACTTCAGATAATATTAGACACATTTTAAAAATTATATACATAATGTACTGAGTTTCATCGGGTGACTATGGATTCACGTGACCCCACTTTTTCACATAAATTTGCCATTGTCTAGAAATGATTTAATATACATGGGCCATGTAATGATTCTTTCATAAAAAAAGTTATTAATTTATTATGATTAAGTTTCAAAATAAGGTGAAGACGTGTGTCATTTAATTATAGTTAGTGATACGAGTATTTGTGAAAACATATAAATAATATTATTCTTACAATAACCAAAGTAATTATATTTATCAAAAAAGTTATTATGGTTATCTAATAATTAATTTAATTGGACCATGAGAATGTAGTCTTTCTCTTATATATATAGAGTAGTTTCCAAGTTGATCACCTTCTTCTCTTCCCTCTCCACCCAAACAATACCACACCAAATTTTCTTCTACCACTTATTAGTTATTACTACTTCTTATATTCTATATTCATTCACTCTTTAATTGAAGGACCTTACACTACCTCTTTTCTCTCTCTATCTATTTCCTTATCTACTTTCTTCTTCATTGTTTGTGTCATTATATTACATGCCCATACATAATTGACATCTCTCTCATTTCATCTAGATATATAGAGAAAATAATAGATACTTGTAAGCCAAAAAAAAAATACTTGTATTTATTAGAGAATGAAAGGAGAATATGTAGGAGAAAGAAAAACTCATTCTAATAATAGTACTCCTAGCACTATCTATATGTTTGCTAAGCTTCATCAAACTCAAAATTTCCAGCACCACCACCACCAACCGCCGCCTTCCTCCTCAGCCAATGACGGCGCCACCATCGAAGTCGTCCGCCGTCCACGTGGCCGTCCACCCGGGTCGAAAAATAAACCCAAACCCGTACCCAATATCATCATAACAGCACGTGATGATCAGGTGGAAAAACCTACCATGAGCCCTTATATTCTTGAAATTCCAGTTGGTGTTGATATTATTGATTCGGTTTATGGGTTTTGCAGAAAACAAAATCTTGGTTTATGTATTCTAAACGGGTCGGGTACAGTTACAAATGTTACTCTTAAGCAGCCATTAATTAATAATCCTCATAATTCTAGTGTTATTACCTTTCATGGGAGTTTTAATATTTTATCAATTTCAGCTACAATTGTTCCACAGAGTATTTCGGGTGCAATTGGGTTCAGTATTTCGCTAGCTGGGCCACAAGGTCAAGTTGTTGGTGGGCCTGTTATTGGGCCTCTTTTATCTGCCGGGCCTGTTTATTTAATTGCTGCAAGTTTTAATAATCCTTTTTATCATAAGTTTCCGGCAGTGGAGGAGGAGGAGGAGGAGGATGGTGGTGGATCGCAACTGTGATTAATTATGCTAATAAGCATTAGCCATCAGAACCTATGCATAAATGTTCATGTATCGTTATGCAATTTCTAAAATAATGGAATTTGGGTTAACTAATGTCTTCATTATAAATTTGTTGTTGTGTACTTTCATTATATTAATTCCTTGTTTATAACGAATTTATTGATAAACATGTTGATCATTTAAAACAAGTTTTTGTTAGAAAGTCCCACATCTATAGTGGGATGGGTAATTGATCTCCTTATATGGACTTGGACAATCCTTCCCTCATAAGCTAGCTTTTGGATTCAGTTAGACCCAAGATCAATTCTTTACATGGTATCAAAGCTAGGTACATTCCAATTACTTGTTCATCGATGTTGGACCCCCAAATTTTATACTACGCTCCAGTTAACAACGCCTGGGCGTGCGGGGGAGTGTTAAGAGTTCCACATCATATATGAAATGGGAATATGGACTCTTTATATGGACTTGGACAATCCTCACCCTACAAGTTAGCTTTTGGGGTTTAGTTAGGCCCAAGATCAATTCTTTACATGGTATCGAGCCATACTCATCCCGATTCTTTATTCACTGATGTTGGCCCCCCATATTATATTATCCACGCTCCAGTTAACTAGGTCTGGTCGTGCGGGGGAGTGTTGGAAAGTCCCACATCGATAGTGGGATGGATAATTGATCTCCTTATATGGATTTTGGCAATACTCCCCTCATAAGCTAGCTTTTGGGGGTTCGGTTAGGCCAAAGATCCATTCATTACAATATATATATTTTTGAAATGTTGTTGGATCACACTAGGTTTGTTGTTGTATTTTTGAAATGTGGTAGAAGTTATTGAAAAAATAATTTGAATTTTATATTCTTTCCGTCATCATTTATGTGATATTCTTTTCTTTTTAGTTAGTCCAAAAAAGAATGACATCTTTTCATAATTAATAAAAATCTGATTTTCAACTTCTCATTTTGCTGGGATGATTTATAGCAACAAAAATTTATATGCCATGTTTTAGACCACAAATTTTAGAGATCTTTCTTTTTTCCTAAACCCAGTGCCAACTCAAACACTTTCACATAAATTAGAGAGTATAAACATTATGCAATTTATAAAAATAAACAAATTGATGACGACTTTGGTAATTCAAAAAAATATGAAATCTCTGTAGAGTTGATTATTTCTCTTAAATTGAGGATTAAACCATTTCTTTTACTTCAAAATAAGACTTGAATTATTCTAAATGTATGGAATTATTTATACATTTACTTAGTGATACAAAATTGAAATTATTAGATTATGAGAATTCATAAAATATTATTGTAACCGTCTATATATGTTTCTTATACAAATAATTTTTTAAATTTTGGTGAATAGAGTTACTAAATATCTCTAATGATGGAAGCTAAAATGTAGCTGAGGGAATAATCAAGATACGTACGAGATGATCCGTATACCATCTATACAAAAAAAAAAAAAAATTAGAATAAAATATAGAAAGTTTTATTATAGGTCATCAATTTCGTTGAGCCTTCCCTGATTTTAGGATTAGAATCTTTTCAACTAAGAGATTTCTCTTTGGACACATTACTTTTTTTTAGGATAGCCAAGACAATTGACATAGTAGTGTTAATTAAGTGATTATATATAACACTATAAAAAATCTTAAAATCATGGCCCATGGAACATTGAGGATCTACAATGTCATATACGGATTTACGTAAATTCAATAACTTTGGCTCAAATCTTGTGTATGTATTAAAAAAATCACTAACTATTGATAGATATTTGATTGTGAATCCAATTATAGCATAATAACTTGAATTCACTACAGAAACCTGTAAACTTTAAATTTTGAATCTGTCTTTGCACTGAGGCTACGTTTGAAGTTGTTCTTGAAATTTATACTCTCTCCGTTTCAATTCATGTGAACATTTTCAGAGTACGAGAGTCACACTTTATAACATTAACCGTAAGTTTTTGATATAGATTTTTTAAATTTATAAAATAAAATTTATATATTTTAAAAAATATATAAAAAAAACATGATGAAAAAACTATCTCGTAAACTCATCAAATAGTAATATGTTCATATAAATTGACACAGGGATAGTAATATTAACTAACTTCTTGTTAATGGCAAAAAGATCATGTATATAATGTTGAAGTTACATCATTCTTTTACGGCTGTTAATTTTGTCCATTCAAGATGTATTTGCCTAAGATAGTGCCCTGATGAATTTCTTGTGACTAACATGGTAGGCCTTGCAAATAAGAAGTAAATCAACTAAAGGATATGTCTAGAAAGAATCATTCATTTCATTCTGCTTCTTTTTTTGGCCCCCTAATAATAGGACATACATGATACATCAATTGTCACGTCGATCTTATCGGCACAAATGAATCAGCAGCCAAAATAGCAATTTTAAATTTTTTATTTTACCCGACACATTTTTTGGTATTTAGAAGAATCCATATATTGATTCATTTAAACTCATCAAACTTCAAAACCTAAACAATATCTTTATAATAGAACTAATAGAATGATACTCTGGACCGATTTAATTGAACTCAAAATATTAAAAATAAAAAGAATATTGAAACTTGTGATATTGAATATGTTATTATTCTAAAAATTCATTGTTAAGAATAAAATAACAGTTTAAAATAAATTATTTCTATATTTAGAAAATAAATCACACCCTTTTTAGCAGATTTTAAAAAAACAAGGTCACACAAACTGGAAGAGTACATGAATATTTTTATGCAAAAATTACTAATTATTTGCACTTTATGCTAATCAACTTCTACTCCTATAATACTTGCAACAAATCTAACGAAAGACAACTTTATCAGTACAAAAGGGGCAATTTTTTTTTTATATTAGCATATTACTGTTTCTTCTCGTGCCGTCAACATATCAAAAATTGTTAGAAAGTCGCACATTGATAGTGAGATGGATAATTGATCTCCTTATATAGAATTGAGCAATTCTCCCCTCATAAGCAAACTTTTAGGGTTTAGTTAGGCCTAAGATCAATTCTTTACATGGTATCAGAGCCAGACTCATCCCGATTCTTTATTCACCGATATTGGGCCCCATATTATATTGTCCACGCTCCAGTTAACTAGGTCTGGTCGTGCAGGTTAGTGTTAGAAAGTCCCACATCGATAGTGGAATGGGTAATTGATCTCCTTATATGGACTTGAACAATCATCCCCTTATAAGCTAGCTTTTGGGGTTCAGTTAGATCAAAGATCAATTCTTTACATAATAAGGATTGACTGACTGAGAGCTCTTTCTTGATTCTATGAGTGGTGGTGCATGTCCGTTCTTAGTTGGTGGAGCGATTTGTCTGGTTAATTCCGTTAACGAACGAGACCTCAGCCTACTAACTAGCTATGCAGAGGTATCTCTTTGCGACCAGCTTCTTAGAGGGACTACGGCCTTTTAGGCCGCGGAAGTTTGAGGTAATAACAAGTCTGTGATTCCATTAGATGTTCTGGGCCACACGCGCGCTACACTGATGTATTCAACGAGTTTATAGCCTTGGCCGACATGCTCGGGTAATATTTGAAATTTCATCGAGATGGGGATAGATCATTGTAATTGTTGGTCTTCAATGAGGAATTCCTAGTAAGCGTGAGTCATCAGCTCGCGTTGACTATGTCCCTGCCCTTTCTAACATATATATATATTCATAATTTTATAATAATTAACTAATATTTAAAATTAATTTTTTTTTTTGGGGGGGGGGGGGGGGGAGAGGGCCCTTCAATTTGGGGGCCTAAAGCAACTGATTTAGTGGCTTCCCCTCCAGCCGGCCCTGCCTAGAATCTTAGCACAATTTAGTAAACATTCGTCAATGTGTGTTTGGTTTTAAAAATGAGTTGTTAGGTTATTTTGGAAAGTCATAAATCATAATTAAAGAGTGTGTATTTTCATTCAAGACTTTGCACCTCAATATGGAGTGTTATATTGCGCAATTTGGTTGGTGAGAAGACAAGCAACTTGCCTCGTGCACACATTGAAGCTTTCTTTTCCTTTATTTGTCATCATTTCAATGTAGTAACTTGCCTCCTTCCTTGACCCCTTATGTCCCACAGCTGCCCGGCGGCTCTTTAATTTTTTCTAGTCTTACTAGCTTTGAGAAATTTAAGTTACGCATCATGTGTAAAATTTATAATTTAATGGTTATACTTATTTTACTTCCCAAGTTGTCATGTCAAATTTAATATGAAGAGCTATCTTTGATTGCAGGTCACTTCTAGTAGACGGTTTATATGAAAAAACTTAAGGTAAACTAAAGGTGTCCAGTGGGCCGGTTCGGGGCGAGTCCCGGCGGGACAGGACCCGACGGGACGGGGAAGGGTCGGGATCGGGGCTCCGACGGGATTAGCGAGATAGGAAGATGTCCCTTCCCGTCCCACATCCCGCCGGAAAAGGGGACCGGTGTTGGGGGGACGGGGCGGGGTCGGGTCGGTAGGGGGATTTCGGTTTTTTTTTAGACACTTAATTTAGAAAAATAATATATATAAACACTTCAATAATTGAACAATATAGTGTAATAAAAACATCTCAATGTTATTTTTGTGCCTCTTATATTATTTAATAGAAATATTATTTTTTTGTAATACAATTTCAAAATTGCAACTATGTGGTATTGTTCAAAAGTTGCAAATCACTTAGTAAAATTGCAATTAAAAAAATTACATAGTTAAATTACAATGTCTTGAGGATCCTTGGTTGGAATTGAAAGTTGTTGGTCGAATTGTTCGACATCGCTTCCTGTTCCCTCGAACAAGATTTCGTTGTAGTTGTAGTCTTCTTCTTCGTTGATCTCCGATTGACCGCATACGCTCCACTCGAATCCAATCTCTGAATAAAAATGCAATCTCCAAGTTGTCTCCCGCCAATGAATGTTTGTGCTCTCTTATTTGAAATCTTCCCACAGAAAAAACGCTTTCAGACGCTGTTGATGACGCTTGAATGTTCAACACATCTCGGGTCATCTTTGATAGTGTCAGAAATGTCTTCGCGTTCTCCCTCCAGTATTTCAGCAAGTCTTCACGTCCATCTTCATTGACAATTGATTCGTACAGTACAACACCCTGCAAAACATAAACATCAAATTCGCTAACTTGTGAAGAAGTTGAACCACTAAACATTTTATTTCTAAGGCCTTGAATACTAGCCACAGAAACCACATATTTTTTATAAGGTTGCAGCGAAGTAGTAGAAGATGATACAGAAGCCGGTTGATTATTTGCACTTTGTTGTTGGTAATACATAAATACTTTTTTGCATTCAGTGTGTATGCTAGACGTAACTTCTTCTTTAGTTGGTTCTTCATTTGGACTTGTGGTGGAAGTACTGTTATACAATCATAAATCGTTTCAACAAGTATTTTTACAACCGTCTACTTTAATAGTCGGATTTAATACATCACCAATTATATAAATAGTGGGAATAGGAAAAAAGTATTTTTAAAATTTTTTAAATATTTTTTCAATAGAAGCCCTATAAGTTTGTTTTTCCATATATTCATTAAGTAACAAAAATATTAGAGCTATATAAAATAACATAGTTGAAATAGTACGATAATAAATACCAGAAAATTCTTTAGTAGCTTGAAAACATTTCTCTAAAAATTCAATAAGTTCTAAAAAAAATTCCTAATCATTATCTACAAACATATCTCTTGGATTTTTATTATGGGCTTTAAATAATAAAGTTATAAGTCTTCTATAATCATGAGCAACAAGTAGTTGTTCATATAGAGAATATCACTTAGTCGCTACTTCTTAGGGAATTTTTCTATAATGTAATCCACAATCGTGACAAGTTTTTTTATACTCTTTGCGTCTTTGTATTTTATTACATTTAAAATTAAAGTTTATAGCAAATTGTATTTTATCAAGAATGTTTTTCAAAAATTTTTAGGTCATCCTTTACAACTAAGTTATAAATATAGCACACACATCTTATATGAAATGATCAGGAAAAGATGGAGTTATTTGAACTTTTAAAAGTCTTATAGCATAATCATTAGAAGTAACATTATCTAATGTAATAGTCATGATTTTATCAATTATTCCATAATAATCACAAATTTCATGAATTTTGTGCAATAAAAGTTTTAGTGTGCCTATCATCAATATATCTATATGCTAAAATACGTTTTTGCATAGACCAATTATGATCTATCCAATGACATGTTACAGTTAAATAATCATTACTGTTAGTACTACGACCTATATCAGAAGTGAGAGCCACTTTGCCATTAAAATGATATAATGCATAACGTAAATACTATTGATATTTATTTGCAAATTTAAAAATGTCTCTTCTAATAGTTGATCTAGAAAAACCTTTAAAAGCAGGATTATACATTTCTCTAATGTAATGAATAAACCAGGAGAGGAAGGAAATGCAAAAGGCAAACCCTCAACGCAATTAATTTTGCCATATTTTCTATATCTTTGTGTTTATCATATTTAGGACAAAAATTCTCCCCGTCGTCGGGTTAATTTGACCCTGTACTTGATCGGGGAGACTATGTGAACCTTGTCCTGACTCAGAGGGCATTGACACACCTGATTTTTTAGCCTGGTATTGATTTCACCTAGCTGTGTGCTCGCCTTGTACATGTCTCAACAAACCTCCTGTCTTACCTTGACCTTTTCCGGTTTTAAATTTATAAACATTTTTAAAATTTTACATCTAACTACTTGATTCTCTTTGTCCCTATAAAAAAAAATCACATGCAACTGATTTTAATTTTCGTTGTGTGGGACTCATACTAGGGGGAATAGGAGGCATTCCAGTTTCAGTTTGAGGCTGAGACTCAGTCTGAGCTTAAGGTTGAGGTGCACTAGTGGGTGTGTCATTATCTTCAAAATTAAAGTCTGGTTCAGATGTAGAATATACCTCATCATCTAATGGTATATCATTAAAAAACAGTTTCATCTATATGAGTAAAATCAATCAAATCATTGGGACTAGGAATAGGATTACCAGAAGAAGTACCCTTACCCTTATTACCCCTACTAGAAGAAACAACATTATTCTTACCCTTAATCATACGTTCAAGGAGTTCCATTATAATTATGCAAATAAATAATTAAAGTAAATGAAATTAAGTGTGATAATTAAAATTAAGTAACAATAATAATTTAAAGAAGGAACGAAAGTATCAAATGCCGACGTGTAATCGAGGTTGAAAATTGAAACTTTGCTCCATGGATGATCCTCAAGCTAGTTGCCAACTTCACTCCCAATTTTTAAACTTTGATATAAATGAACAAAAAATATATAATATTTAGTAGGCAATGTAGAATTGTAGATTGAGAGATTGTAGGAAGATTTGTGAGAAAAATGAAGTATTTATATTTGAGAAATAGGGTTAAAGTATAAATATACTAACTTAGGGGTTAAAAATAAATATTAAGGGGGTAGAGAGGTTTATGGGGTGGGGGGGGGGGCAAAAGATGACCGTCATAGCCGTTGCACAACGACCAAAATTGAAATTTGACCATTGTTGTAACAGTTATTTTTGCAAAGGGGGAGAGGGGCTGGCGGGGCAGGACGAGGGCGGGGTGGGGTCGGGTTGGGGCGGGTCCTATCGGGATCGGGACGGGCGGGACGATCCCAGGTCCCATCCCGAGTTCGAACGCCGACATTGATTTTTTTTAGGGGGATCGGGGCGGGGCAGGTATCGGGACGGGCCGGGATCGGGCCGACCCGGCGCTTGAGTTCCCAATCTGATTACCATTACAAAAAAGAATTGATCGTTCATAACTAGTTCTTAAAATGTCGATCCATACTATTTCACTAGCAAATATTGGAGGAACTATCAAAATCTTCACCCTTTTTAAAAGCTATTCTTTTGCTTCTTCCTCCGTCACCCTTTTTAAATTCTCATAGTTGATAAGGAGTATTTGTTATTGTATGGAAATTATGGAGCTATTTGAAGATTGCTTTAAACTCTCTGTGTCTAGCAATCTGTAAAATTTGTTACTAATGAAATTTGGATGCAGCCTTAGTTGAGAATAAAATTTGATTAACCATAGTTAGATAATAAAAATTAAAATTTTTAAACGATACATCATGCGTTTACCAATTAAGTGCAAATAATGCGTGTATAAGTTTTTTGTTTTTGTCCAATGCCTTCCTCCTCTTTGCATGCTTGCAGATTAAGATTAAGATAATTAATTATATTTTTAACTATACAGGAAAAAGTTATTCAATGTGTGTGTGACTTATATATATCTAATGAAAATATGTCATATCAATTGTGTCCGGTTATAAATGTTTTTCATTAAGTATAACATACATAATAAGTGTAATTAAAGTTAATTGTTTTCAAATTTAACAGTGTGTCATGTAATAGACTGAAAAATAAAGAGTGTATATATAAACTGAAATTCAGGAAGTAACTTTTAAATTCCAATATATCACGTGATATGCTTAAGACCACAAGATTTGAAGAGTAGTTTGGTACAATACACAATTTAGTTTTAAACCATAAGATTCAGAAAAACTTATTTATTTTCTTAAATTTCGTGTCAAATCAAACTAAGATTCATAAATTAAAAGCATGGAGTATAAAATATAAATAATTCATTGTACGTGTAATTCACATCATCCATGCTATACATTGTCCGCTTGGGCAGCTCAATTGGTTATCAAGGGGGATATTTGGAAAATGGCCAAGGATCGAATCCCGTCAGCGGCAGTGTGGGGGTTACTTCTTGAAATAAAGGAGGGGGCCCCTTGTGCGCAGCGTGGTACTGGTCTAACCTTTGAAATCAATTGAGTCACCATGATTAACCTCCTTCACAGACCTGTCAGACCGGGGTGTGGGGGCTCCTGGGATGGGAGTTCCACTTTTTTTGGAAAATCCATGCTATACATTGTTACAGGTAACTACGTGAACTTGACAAGTGTCAGCGTGGGAAAAGTTCAAGTTCCCATCGCCCTGGAACGCCTCTATTTCGACCCGAACACCGGCGCGGGCACTATATTCGACTGGGGTCCAACCGTCTTACGAGGAAATCAGAGACGAATTCAGGAAATAAGTGAAAGAGCCACTTAGCTTATTAGGTGCATTTGACACATGTTTCACATCACCAAATGAGATAGGGGCACCAGCCATCACATTTCATTTTGAGGGAATGGATTTGAAATTGCCAATGGAGAACACTTTGATTCACAGCAGTGCTACTCCCTTGGCATGTTTTGCAATTGCAGCAGCACCAAATAATGTTAACTCAATGTTAAATGTGATAGCCAATTTGCAGTAACAAAATCTCAGGATTTTGTTTGACACTGCTAATTCTCGTGTGGGAATTGCTCGTGAAGTTTGTAACTAGATTACAAAGAAACATGTTATCATCAATGTTGCTAGGACCCTTAAAAATGTTAATGCACCCGTATTGGATCCTTCAAATATGAATTACTTTTGAAGGATCTGACACACAGCTAATGATATCTTTGAAGGAGTCTGAGCACATAGGTTATTATTCTCTGCTTTCTTTTTATGTGTTGTTTGGAAGAGAAAATTTACTCTTCAATTTATCTGAAATAGGACCCTGTAATTCAATGTAGTTTACTTGGTGAAAAAGTTCATGAAGTACTTTTCTTTGTCTTACTATTTGTAATGAATGTTACATTCAGCAAGTAATGAAATAATTTGGTGCATTTTAAGAAAATTACTAGTCCTTTTAATTTTGCTTATATGTCTTCAAGTTCAATTGTGGGTAAAATCTGTTCTAAAGCAATGAGCATGTTGAGAACTTTTGTAAAGGTTATCCGCACTGCATGAATGATTGTACTTAACATATACTTGTTCTAGATTTCTGATTTGTATAGATTCCCTTTATTGGGCTTAATTACACTTTGTTGTTTGATTAATTTAGATTATTTTTTTCATATGCTCTGTTCTTTTCACATTCTTTATATAAAATTAAAAGGGAATTTATCTCATGAAATTACCAAGGACTAGCTTTCCAATAATTACATTAGGAAACAAGAGTTACCCGTCTCAATGGACAATATAGTAATATGATCCCACCAACAAAAATTAATAGAATCACCATTGATAATTTACAACTTTTAGACAAAATACTTGAAAATCGTTGTAGAAACCTCCCTTCAACTTGTAATGTATCATACAAATATATCCGATTTAAAAAATCTCGAAAAAGTCTAGAAACAATGATATTATTAACAAGGAGACTTCAATTTTTAGTAAGTGTTTGCTTGGATGTGGTCTTTTTCTGAACTAATTTAGAACGTATTCATACATGATAAGAAGATGAACATACCAAAAATAAAATTAGAAAAAGGAAATGTCACAGTTATAACACTGATACCAAAATTCACACATGCTGACTCTGTCACTGACTTCAAACCGAAGCAACAGGTACTTGATCGGGCGGGGGCGGTTTGGTTTTCGGGCAAGGCCCTCGCAGCAGGAAGAAGCCTATAGCCTGCTGCAACACAATATATAAAGTAATCTCTAATTTTTTCTTAAGTCGCGGTCATGTTTTGTCCCCAGTATAGTGACTACTTCCAAGTTTTCCCTGAATTTTATCAGTTTCAGAGAGGGTTTTATCAAAAACGTGAGAAAACATTAAGAAAATAACAAATATTTTTTTATTTTAACCATGCGACATAGAAGGAATAAGAAAAGACAGATGTTGTGTCAAAGATTGAAAGGGGTCTTGCCTAATATTATATCTGACAATCAAAGCGCTTTCATAGCTGGGTAGATCAATTGTCCAAAACATCTTAATCTGCCAAGATTTGGTTAGATTATACAATAGAAAAAATATAATCAAGCGTTGCTTGATTAAAATTAACCTCAGGAACGCATATTATTTAGTGGAGTGGCAGTTTGTGAAGGAAATGTTGTATGAGCTAAAATTTTCTTGCGAATTCATAAGGTGGGTGATGGAGTGCATATCAACTACACAATATTCATTAGCAATTAATGGAGGGATTTATGGGTGCATTAAAGGGTAAAGGGGATTAGGTAGGGTGGCCCTATATGACCATTATTGTTTGTCATTTGCATGGAGTATTTTACAAGAATAATGAATTTGGTAGCTGAACATGAATGAAGGCTTTGCTTTTCACACAAGATGCAGATCCCTAAGACTGAACCACATGTATTTTGCTGATGATATGTTCATCTTCAGCAAAGGTGATTTTACTTCAGTTGTATTGAAGTTGAGAGCTTTAAAAACATTTGCCTTGACTTCTGGATTGACCACTAATGCCTCTAAGTCTATTTATTGCCAATATGGAGCATGTTGTCAACAACAACATACCCAGTGAAATCCCACAACGTGGGGTTTGGGGAGGGTAGAGTGTACACAGACCTTACCTTCACCTTGATAGGTAGAACGGTTGTTTCTGGGAGACCCTCGGCTCAAGACAAAGCAAAGCATAATCACAGGCAAAGCAAAGCAAGAGAAACAGTCAGACTCAGAGAAATTTGTGACCTGACTGAATTTGGAGCATGTGGTCATAGAGATATTTGTGAGCTGACTGAATTTGTAAAAGGGACGATGTCATTCAAATATTTAGGCGTTTCAATATCATCCAAGAACTTATCAGCGGTGGATTGTGAAATGCTAATTGATAAGATGACAAACAAAATTAAAACTTAGGGATCTAAGCATTTATCTTATGTTGGCAGAATACAACTAGTGAATTCAGTTCTTCCACATATCCATTCCTACTGGGCTTCCATGTTCTTACTTCCAAAGAAGGTATTTGTTAATGTTGGATTTGATATTGTGACATTTGACCCAACATATCTCCTAAAGTATTGTTTTGAATGTATAAGAATGTTGGGACAAATGTTGCACAACATTCGGACCAACGTTTTCAGAACTGATTTTGCATTACTTCACGTAATGATTACTATATAGTAAAAATGACTTGACAAGGTAAAAAGGAGTTGGTAAACAAGTGTGAAGAACGAGTCAAGGCTGCTGCTTTTCGGGAGGAACAAGTCAAAGTTGTTAGAGGTTTTTTTGCTCCTTGATCGTCTCCAACCGATCCTACCAGCTGCCCACCTTTCCCTCAACCTACACAACCAATCGATGAGCTTTTTAAGGAAGACTCTCTACTATAAATAGAGAGGCTACTACAGTGAATCGATATCCAGAATCAGAAAACAAAAATATCAAGAGAGCTCTCGGGATTTCATCTCAGAAATCTGGATCACTAGTGTTGCCTGAGTGTGTTGACGACATTCTGTCCAACATTATAATTGTTGTTTAGATTCTAAATTAGTTTTGTATGGAGCGATTGTAATGAGAGGTTGTCTATGTCTACTTAGTTAGATTTTTCAGGCAGAGGTTATTTGTGACTTCAACTTTTAATTCCTTTCCGTTTTATATTGTAAATCTGTAAAGAAATGAATTTGTACTGATGTATATAATATATATAAAATACATTTGGTCATTGACCATCATAAGTTATATTTATTAAATAACTTATGAAAATTTAAACCTTTGTGTTCTTTAAATTCTGCTGCATTTACTCTTTAAAGTTTCTGTTTTGCTAAGTGTTGTTACCGGTGTCGGACGACATATTTGCCGACATTCGAAAACAGAATTGACATTCGATTTATTTCATTTTATTTTTATTTCCCATAGCATTTGACACCCTACAAGTGGTATCAGAGTCGACACTTAACACAATAAGTGCTTGGTCCTGTTGTCATAAGCTATGGATCCGACAAATCTAACTATTGGTAGACTTCCTATTTTAGATGGATCAAATTATGTCTATTGGAAGATTCGCCTACGTTCTCATATCAAATCAATTGATGTTAGGGCATGGAGATCTATAACCAATGGGTATGTTGTTCCAATGTTGTCACCGGATGAGGAATGTGACATTCTTGTTAAACCTGAATCCGAATGGACTATAGTAGAAACCAATAACGCTAGCTTTAACGAAAAAGCCTTAAATACAATTTTTGGATGGGTTGATATGTATATGTTCAAACTCATTCAAAACTGCCCCACGGCTAAGGACACATGATATACTTTACAAATTCATTGTGAAGGTAGCTCAAGTGTTCGTCGAACAAAGCTACACATGCTCATGAGTAACTATGAACGTTTAAGGATGGAAGAAGCGGATAATGTTAAATCTTATTTTGAAAAGTTGATTGACATCTCAAATGAATGTCAAGTGCTTGGTGAACCATTAACCAACACTCAACTTGTTGAAAAGGCTCTCCGCTCTCTTTCTGAAAAGTTCAATTTAAAGATTTGTGCTATTGAAGAAGCTCACAATCTTGCCACAATGGACCTCATACCTTGATGAGCATTCTCAAAACTTATGAGATGAACATTGAGAATCAAAAGGAATTGTATAAAAGCAAGAATGTGGCACTTCAAGTTCAATCATCGGAGAGTCAAATCGAAGAAGAGGATGAGAATCTTGAAGAAATAGGTGATGGTGCAAATGTTTCCTTACTCACTCGAAAATATAATTCGATGGTGAGGAAGTTCAACAATGAGAGAAATCTATCTAAGTCTAAAGAGCACCAAAACCAAGTCTTCAATCAAAAGCCCACTAGGTTCCTTCCAAATGCACAAAAAGGAAATCAACTAAGAAGAACCAACTCAGATAGTACCAAATTTGATCCCAAACAACTTGAGTCTGTGTAGTGTCATGCATGCTCGAGTTGGGGTCCCTATGCTAACGAATGTGCAAACACTCTTAGAAAATTTGGTAAGAACCTATGGGTTTCTCTTAGTGATGATGAAGGAGAAGATGAAGGAGATCGTGAAATTGAAACACAAGCAATGCTGGCTACCATTTTCAAACAGTCTCTATCGGATAATGAAGATGTCGTATACAATGTTTTCTAAGATGCCACGACATTTGCTCCAACATCAGCAACGACATCAACATCATCAACGACATCCGAAAGGTATGAATTCTTTAACTATTCCGATGTTAATTGTTTTAGTGGTTCTATTTCTGTTAGTGAGGTTGATTGTATGGATCAAGTTGAATGCAAAGATAATATGATTAATGAATTACAAAGTATTTGTAAAGCCTTAATCATAGAATCCAAACAACCTGACAAAAAGATAAAATCTTTAACTCATGAGAATTTAGTATTAAAAGACACGATAACCCGACTTGAGATTGCACTTACCAAAAATGATATTGAATTTGGTAAGATCCGTGCAAAATTGGATTTAGCCGAAGCAACCTTCCGCAATCTCAACACGGGGACTTCATAATTGAATGAGATACTCAAATGTAGTAAACCTTCACATGCAGGAGTTGGGTACAATAACTCTCTTAAAACCATATGTTCTAATCTCTTTGATAAAAATGAGATAATATGCTTTGTAAAAAAAAAGGATTGAATAATAGGTTCTCATATATGTCAAAGAATATGAAGTTTGTGTGTCATCACTGTAACTCCCCTGGACACTTAAAACCATACCGTTACTTTAAGATTCTGTGAGCAAAATGTTGCCTAAAATGTTGTCCAACATTCTGGACAATAATCGAAGCAACATTTCTGAGCCAAAAGGTAAAAAATGTTTTAAGAGAGTTTGGATTCCTAAAATGGATGTAATACGTAATGTTGCTATTACTGCATTAAGAACTAACATTTCAGGTTCTTGGTACTTTGATAGTGGATGTTCTCACCACATGACATGTACAAAAGGTTTTCTAAAGAACTATGGGTCATTCAATGGAGGAAACATGACTTATTGAGGTGGCAGTAAAAGCAAAATAATTGAAAAAGGGATCTTGGATGTAAATGTCTTACACGTTAAAGGATTAATGGCTAATATGATAAGTGTTAGTCAATTGTGTGATGACGATCTTGAGGTGAAATTTAATAAAAATGCATGTAAAGTTACAAATGAAGCAAATATATGAGTCATGACAGATACTAAATTATGTGATAATTGCTATCTTGCTGGAAGACAAAAAACATGCAATAATGCTAGGGTCGATGACACAACACTATGACATCAAAAGTTGGGGCATATAAACTACCACAATTTAGAATAATTGGCCTCATATGAAGCGGTTAGAGGCATACCCAAACTTAGCCATAAAGGTAAAACTATCTGTGATGATTGTTTGAAAGGTAAGCAAAACCATGTCTCTCATAATGTTGTTCAACACGACGGACAACATTCAGGTACGTCTCACTGTTTTCAATTGCTACATATGGATTTAATGGGTCCAATTGAAGTAGACAGTTTAGGAGGCATGAGGTATTCATTTGTGATAGTAAATGATTTTTTAGATATTCTTGGATATATTTTTTATAAGAAAAATCACAAACATTTGACATGTTTAAAATCTTGCACGCTAGAATTAGAAATCTATTATATTCTCCTATTTTTCGGATTAGATCCGACCATGGAAAGAATTTGAAAATAGTTCATTCACAATTTTTGTGATAAAAAGGATTTTTTTCATGAGTTTTCTGGCCCCCAAAACTCATAAACAGAATGGGGTTGCAGAACAGAAGAATAGGACATTGCAAGATATGGCTAGAGTGATGCTTAGTTCTAAATTTTTGTCAAAATGTTTATGGGCAGAAGCCTTGAATACTACTAATCACATAGCTAATAGAGTCTATCTAAGGCTAGGAACAAAGATGACACCCTATGAGATTATAAATGGAAAGAAACCAAACTTGCATTACTTTAATGTTTTTGGGTGTATTTGTTATATTTTAAATGACAGGTATCATTTGGTAAAATTTGACTTTAAGAGTGATAAATGAATTTTTGTTGGCTATTCAAAAAATAGTCATGCTTATCGAGTATACAATATGAGATCCAGAACTGTACAAGAGTTTGTAAATGTTATCTTTGATGATCTTTCTGATATTTTAGGAAAAAATATTGAAAATAACATTATAGATACAATGAAAAGTCTACAGATTATAGAAGAATCGGATGTTGCCACAAATGTTGCCACACCTGAAGCAACATCTGAAACAGCAATAGAGACCACAAAGGCCACAGATGAGGAGTCAAGTGCTGAACTGTTAGACCAAGTTCGTAGGGACCCCTCATCAAGGATTAGGATGAATCATCCAACGGGCCAAGTGATAGGGGAGTTTTTGAAAGAATTAGAACAAGAGGCAGAGAACCACTCAACTATAGAGAAATGGTAAGGTATGTGTGTATGTCAACCATATACCAAGAGGTTAGTATTTCTTATTTTATATCTACATTAGAACCAAAGAATATTGTAGAAGCACTTAAAGATAATTTCTGGATACAAGCAATGCAAGAAGAGATTGAACAATTTTCTCGAAATGAAGTCTGGGACTTAGTTCCACGTCCAAATAATACAAATATAATTGGAACTAAGTGGATTTTTAAAAATAAATCAGACGAATCGGGAACAATTGTTAGTAACAAAGCACGACTAGTTGCACAAGGTTATACTCAGGTTGAAGGAATTGATTTTGATGAAACATTTGCATCTGTAGCTAGAATCGAGTCGATTAGACTTACTTGCTATTGCTTATTGTCTGAAAATTACTTTACACCAAATGGATGTAAAAGGTGCCTTCTTAAATGGTTATCTAGACAAGGAGGTATATGTTGAACAACCAAAAGGATTTGAAGATCCTTACCATCCACACTATGTGTACAAGTTTAAAAAGGCTTTGTATGGGTTGAAACAAGCCCCTCGTGCATGGTATGGTCGTTTAACTAACTTTCTTATTTAATTTGGTTTAATCATGACGAAGTTGATCGTACTTTATTTATTAAATGACACGGTGTAGATATTATTATTGCTCAAATCTACGTGGATGACATAGTCTTTGGATCGACTTCACAGTCGTACCAAAATTCATTTGTTGAAGCTCTGTCATCGATATTTGAAATGAACATGATTGGGAAATTAATTTCTTTCTTAGGCTTGCAGATAAAGCAAAGTGAAGATGAAATTTTCATCTCACAAAGTAAATATGCCAAGAATCTAGTTAAAAGATTTGATTTGGAGAACGCTAAACAGATGAAAACGCCAATGGGGTCATCGCATAAGGTATGTAAGGATAATGTTGGTGAAAATGTCGAGCCAACATTATATCGATCTATGATAGGTAGCCTTCTTTATAGTCGCCCATATATTATGTTTAGTGTTTGTGTTTGTACACGTTTTCAAGCCTGTCCCAAAATGTCCCACTTAAATGTCGTGAAACGTATTATTCGATATGTTGCTGGCACATGTGAGTTGGGAATCTGGTATTCCAAAGACACTAATCCTAACTTAATAGGGTTTAGTGACTCGGATTGGGCTGGAGATGTGGATGATAGAAAAAGTACAAGTGGAAGGTATTTTTATCTTGACAATAACCTTGTTTCATGGTATAGTCGTAAACAAAACTGTGTCTCACTTTCAACTGTTGAATCTGAATATGTAGCAGCTGGAAGTTGTTGCTCTCAATTAATATGGCTAAGACACATGTTAAACGACTATGGATTTATTAGCAACATTTTGATTTTGTGCTGTGATAATTTAAGTGCTATAAATTTCTAAAAATCCAGTTCAGCACTCACATACAAAACATATTGATATTAGACATCATTTTAAAGAGATTTAGTTGAAAAACAACTAGTTCAAATTGAACACGTTAACACTTTTCATTAACTAGCTGATATCTTTACAAAAGCTTTGGACCATGAGAGATTTTCCAGTTTAAAGAAATCTATTGGTCTTTGTAATCTCTAGAAATGCATTTTTGGTGAATGTTGGCTGAAATGTTGTCTAACATTTCGGGTGATATTTACTTATGTAATATCACCGACTGATTATTGTTGTTGTGTGGTGCATAACTTTTGATCACACAAGCATGATCATTCCATAAGAATATGTTGTCTAAGTGATACCGTTCTCTGCGATGATATATATATATATATATATATATATATATATATGGAGTATCAAAAAAAGGCAAAACCTTTACAAATATTTGGCAACTGTGAAAAATGAGCCAAACCCTTGAAAAGATATCGTTCCTATTCTATAGGAGTATCGAGTGCTTCAAAAGAGATTTGAGAATACCATAAAAGTATTCTTATTTTTGACACATAAAATTCTTTTATATGTGTTATATGATTAGACCAAGGACACGATGGAAAAATGTTACATTGGTCCAGTGGTCAAACTCATAAAGTGCATATAAAATGTGTCTTGGTTTGTTGCCAAATCTGAAAATTCTTATGCGATCAAAATACTTGTGTCGTTCAAAATGTTGCCAACATTACTGTTGACATCTTCAGAATGTGATATGTGTTGGGATGTTGTGTTTATCTGATCGTTGAAATATCAGATCTTACTCCCTATTATATGCCTTGTTTACAGAAATTTCAAAATTTAAAATGATAAGATTAAAGTTTATCCCTACCGTGATGTTTATTCATTTTTATCCCAATATTTTAGGTGTAAGTTATTGTGTAAAATTGAAACACATAAAACTAATGGATTCTTATTGCTAAGAAAAGGTTTGCCATGTATATAAATATTCTTTTCATTTATTATTATTTTACAAAAAAAAGAAAGTAAAAGCTCAGAAAGTTTCCTACCTACCCGATGGAAACACCAAATCAAACTCCAATCACTTTCATAAACACTAAATCCTCAAAACCCTCTCCACAATTCTCACTGATGGAAACTTCTCTAATGTCAGAAGAAATGTCAACTAACATTCCATCCAACACTCCCATGAGCATTAGCCCTCCGTTGAATACACCTCAGCAACCAGGCCAATGTCATCTACCTTTCCTACTCGCCGATCGAGTAGAGTGTTTGAGAAAACAGTCCAAGAAGGTTCGAGTAGCAAAATGACTAAATGTGAAACATCTAAATCCCCTTACTCGAGCAGTGATAGTGAAAATACGGACTATGTTTTCTCAACTAAGGAAGAACCATCTGCTTCTGAACAACCCAGTGTGCCTCAAGAAAGGGAAATCCCAGATGAAACCCCCTTGAAATAATTTTTTTCAAAAGGAGTTCCCAATACTACAAGGACAAGTGTTGCTCTAAATGTTGCCACAGATTCCACAATATATCAGGCAATATTTCAGCCATCATTCGAAGAGGCACACACCACAACATCCTCCAATAGTACCAAACCCATCAGTTCAAACATGTCTGATTCAGACATTGAGGTATCTGCTTTCTCAGATAAATTATATTCTAAAGCTAACTATGATATGTGGGATTTTTACAAGAATAGAGTAATTAGACTTGAGAGAGTGTTAGATATTGCTTTATGTACTGAATATGGTTTGGTAGAATTCTTAAAGGACAGACAGCTTCTTGGTTCTGTCACTGAAAAAGAACCATATGTTGATGAGATAGTAAGGCTATTCTATGCGAACTTAAGCTCTGCTATAGAGGATACCTCCTCAAAGAAATTTGGGAAGGTATATCTCTATAACAAGGTATATCTTTTTACGCCTGCTATCATAAATCAATGTATTGGCCAAAATATTGGAGATAATGTTAGAGAAGCTGAACATGTGATATGCAATAGGGATGAAGTAATTGAATACCTCACTAGAGGTATAATGAAGAAATGGATCCGTAGATGTCCAACCTCCAAACTAACAACCCTATTTTTCACCATCCACAAAATTGCTATTCACAATTGGCTTCCTTCAATGAATGAGTCAATTGTGACATCTGAACAAGACACCCTGTTGTATAAAATTGGAAAAGTTTTGAAAGTTGATTTAGGAAAAATGATATTTCATCAAATTGCCAACTTGATTGAGAAAGAATCAACTTCAATCCTTTCATTTTCCTCTCTGATCTACAAAGTATTAACCACCCAAGGCTTTGCGCTTAAGAGAGAAGACACTGTAGGGAAGGCTTCTGAGTTGTACACTGTAAACAAAGAAATTTTGAAGAGCAAGGACAAAGTCATCGACTTGCCCTGGAAGAAGGAAGCTGAAAGTGAAAATGTTGCCAGAAATGTCACCAATATTCTGGGTAACACTGATCCAGGACAGTCTACACTGCCTACATAATGGCTTGTGGATCAAATTGGTAAAATTAACCAACAGATTTCTAAGGTTGATGCTGCAAGAAATGCCCCGATACAAGCTAGAGACCTTTTCATGATGCTACTTTCTTCACAAAAAGGGGGAGATGATGCTGATGTAGGGGGAGGAAGCTAAAACTGCCAAGCTGCAGAGGAAGCTGAAGTTTTTATGATGTTGATGCAGGGGGAGGAAGCTAAAGCTGCTATGTTGCAGAGGAAGCTGAAGTTGTTATGCAGGGGTAGAAAGCTGCTGGAAACTACTGTTGTATGATGAGCAAAGAAGAAGCTGAATGATGTTGCTGAACCTAAGCAGTAAATGTTTGTTCAATGGTTTGATGTGGATATTTGTTGACAATGGTTTATTTCTATTTGTGTTTTGTATAAATTGGATGATATGTGTATATATGTGCTCATTTTTTTTATAATCCTATGAATTGGTAAACACATGTTTGCTTGTATGCCATTACAGGTTAAAGGGGAGCATGACCTTGAAACTGTTGATCATAGATGTTGGACAACATTTGTGGCAACACCATAAGTCAAATTTACATTTTAACGAGTTTTGTGAAGAAAGACAAAAATGGGGAGATTGTTAATGTTGGATTTGATGTTGTGACATTTGGCCCAACATATCTCCTGAAGTATTGTTTTGAATGTATAAGAATGTTGGGACAAATGTTGCACAACATTCGGACCAGCATTTTCAGAACTAATTTTGTCTTACTTCACGTAATGATTACTATGTAGTAAAAATGACTTGGCAAGGTAAAACGGAATTGGTAAACACGTGTGAAGAGCGAGTCAAAGCTACTGCTTTTCGTGAGGAACAAGTCAAATTTGTTAGAGGTTTTTGCTCCTTGATCGTCTCCAACCGATCCTACCAGCTGCCCACCTTTCCCTCAACCTACACAACCAATCGATAAGCTTTTCAAGGAAGACTTTCTAATATAAATAGAGAGGCTACTACAGTGAATCGATATCCAGAATCAGAAAGCAAAAATACCAAGAGAGCTCTCGGGATTTCATCTCAGAAATCCGGATCACCAGTGTTGCCGAGTGTGTTGACGACATTCTGTCAAACATTACAATTGCTGTTTAGATTCTAGATTAGTTTTGTAGGAGCGATTGTAATGAGAGGTTGTCTATGTCTACTTAGTTAGATTTTTCAGGCATAAGTCATCTGCGACTTCAATTTTTAATTCCTTTCCGTTTTATATTGTAAATCTGTAAAGAAAGGAATTTGTACTGTTGTATATAATATATATACAATACATTTGGTCATTGACCAATTATATAACTTTTGAAAATTTACACCTTTGTGTTCTTTAAATTGCGTTGCATTTACTCTTTAAAATTTATGTTTTGCTAAGTGTTGTTATTGGTGTCGGACGACATAATTGCCGACATTCGAAAATAGAATTGACATTCAATTTATTTCATTTTGTTTTTATTTCTCATAGCATTTGACACCCTACAGTATTGAAACAAATAACTTCCCTACGCAGAAACTTCATCGAGAAGGCAAGAGCATGCCATTAATAGCTTGGGATCTAATTTGCAGACCAATGAGGGAAGGGGGGCTAGGTATAACAGATTCTCTGGTGTGAAATGAGACTGTTGTAGCCAAATATGTTTGACATATTGCTAATAAAGTAGATAACCTTTGGATCAAGTGGGTTAACCATATGTATCTGAAGGGCACTGATTGGTGGCAGTACGGGGCTCCACTTGATAGTTGTTGGTATTGAAAGAAAATATGTGTTAAAAGATGCATTTGTACTTGTGTATGTCAATAATTGATGGATCACTAACACAGGGAAGTATTCTGTATATGGAGGATACTTATGGAGGAGAGGAACGGGGAACAATGGCCTAGTTGTAAGGCTGTTTGGAGTAGTGCAAATATACCTAAGCACAACTTTATTAGGTAGATAACCATGCATAATAGACTATTGACTCGAAGCAGACTAGCAAAAATGGTTGTTTGCCAAGATGATACATGTTTACTCTGTAGATGCAATCCAAAAATAAGGGAATATATGTTCTTTCAAAGTACTTACTCACAAGCTTGAAAGATACAACAATTGTAAGAAACGGGAAGTAAGTAAATATTACAATTGCTAAAAAGGATAATCTAAAGATTACAATAAAACTGGAAATCAAGAATGAAACAAACTCTTTGTGTGATTTGCTAAGTCGAGTGATGACACACTGTATTTAAGACAAGATTGCCCCGTATATCTCCTTTTACGTTATCAGGCAATAGTCTCCCATGATACAACAACAACTTAACAATTGAGCAAAGGAAACTCAAGTGTTACTCTTGAAGAACTTTGAGTGTAGTAAACTTGCTAGAGAGGAAGAAGAAGATGTTAGAAAATTTTGTATTATTTTTCTAAGTGTTATCAACAATTGAGCCAAAGACCTCAATTTATAGTGTAGTGAGATGTCCCTTCAACTAGTCAACTAATGACCTTCAATAGCCATGTAATGTCACTTATTGAGAGGGGTTACATTCAGCCAAATAATGGTTGAATTCATGTGCCAAGTAATGGAGATTCAATGCTCCAAAACCAGCTCAAAGGTCAGTACTTTCCAACTTTCCGTCGCAGCATTCTGCCTCCGAAGCGCCGCGGCACCGTGGCTCCAGTGACTGGCCACCAAATTAGCATCGCACCTCTCCCTGGGAGGCGCCGCGGCGCTTCGGCGCCTCGGCTCCGACGGGGCTATGCTGCGACCCTTTGCGTCTCCGCGGCGACTTCCGATTCATTTAATCTTACACTTCTTCCTTCATTTACCAACGTGGAATACTTTGTCATTTGGCCAATAACCGTCCATCATTCTATGTCTCAAACGTATTACATACGTACCAATATCTCTTTCACTAATGAAATTTGCGATACTTGGCACTTCGCGTGCACGTGTGTGGAAATGATATTTTTGACGTGCGGGCCCCCAATTGTTTGAGTCATAAATAATGGGATATACTTAATTCCACACTAGTAAAATTCCAACAATCCCCTCTTGAAAGAGATTTTAGCGCACTCACATGGTGCCTTTTCCAGCAATCTTTCAGCGGACCGATGTTGCATCTGGATAGGTAGCTTCTGCTTTGAACCTTCCATAGTTGAATACCATCGGACTTACTTACCGCACGGTGAACGTGATGTCTTGAACCGTTAGTGTTTAGTGTAATCCAAGTCAACGGTACCAACACAACAACTTTCCTTACTCTGTTCTTCGTAATGTTCTGTCCGTTGTGGCCGTGGACACTTCTTGGATTCTTAAGTGCATTCATTTGAGGCGGCCTGTCCTCGTACTTAAATAGGTGGTCTTCTACAAGGTATCTTGATATACCCCACTTTACAAGTGTTAGGAACCATTAAAAGTTTCTCCAAACCTAACCTTAACCGGTGAGGATCATTAAAGGTTTTGGAAACTTAACATTTACCCACACTGCAGATAGAACTTATAGTCTATCGCGGGAATGGCTTTGGATTTGGTGTTTCTTTACAGAAATCACTATCCGAAGTGCTCATGCTTCCATCGAAGCGCTCAACTGAACCTTTACAACTTAGTTTTCCCATTGAACCTAATTCCTGAGATCTCCAGTTAGTAAGGTTGTGTTACCACCGTATTGGTCCTTAAACCTTGGGTTTTAAGCCCATTCCCCTCGACAGGCAGAACATCAGATCTTTGGGTAAGCCCTTTGTCAATGGGTCTGCTATGTTATCCTTTGATTTTATATAATCAATGGATATTATACCCGTGGTGATCAGCTGCCTAATGGTCTTATATCTCCGTCGAATATGACGAGACTTGCCATTGTAAATAGAACTCTGTGCCCTTTCTAGAGCCGACTGACTATCGCAGTGGATCATTACAAAAGGTACGGTTTTGTCCTAACAAGGAACATCCTCTAAGAAGTCGTGAAGCCACTCAGCTTCATCTCCTGCTTTATCTAAAGCGATAAACTCTGATTCCATCATGGATCGGGTGATGCAAGTTTGCTTTGAGGATTTCCAAGACACAACCCTACCACCAATTGTAAATACATACCCACTGGTGGACTTGGTGTTCTCTATATCAGATATCCAGTTTGCATTACTGTACTCATCTAGTACAACTGGATATCTCGAATAATGCAACCCATAAGTTAGCAAGTATTTCATGTATCTTAGTACCCAATTCAATGCCTTCCAATGGTCATTACTCGGATTACGGGTGAACCTAGCCAACTTGTTGACTGCATAAGCAATATCAGGTCGGGTGCAGTTTGTTATGTACATCAAACTCTCAATCACTTGTGCATATTGCTCCTGGCATACGGATGCACCATGATTTATATCAAGCTTTTGATTTCTATCCATTGGTGACTTCATAGGTGAACTGTCAAACATCTCGAACTTTCTCAACACATCCTCGATGTATTGAGACTGAGATAAGACCAGTCCGTTAGACGTTTTAGAGATATTTATCCCTAAGATGACATCTGTGATACCCATATCTTTTATGTCGAAACACTGTTTCAATATGTTCTTAGTCTCTAGAATCAAGCTAGGACTGCTCCCTGTGATCAACATGTCATCTACGTACAAACATATCATGACGAACGAGTCAGAATTATCTTTCAGGTAGACACATTTGTAACACTCATTAATGGAGAAACCCTTCGATAGTAGAGTACTATCAATTTTTTTGTGCCATTGCTTCGGGCTTGTTTCAGCCCGTACAGAGATTTGACAAGCCGATAAACTTTCTTCTCTTACCCTGGAACCACATACCCTTCGGGTTATTCCATATATTTTTTTTCTTCCAAATCACCATTTAGGAAGGCTATCTTGACATCCATTTGATGTATCTCAAGGTCACGCAACACTGCGATCGCAATGAATACTCGTATGGACGTCATCCTAGACACCGGAGAGTACGTGTCAAAGTAGTCAAGGCTTTCCTTCTGCCGATAGCCCTTGACTACCAACCTGGACTTGTACTTATCTATAGACCCATCTACTTTATACTTCCGTTTGAGTATCCACTTACAACCCAACAATTTGTTTCCCGGGGGAAGATCAACCAACTCCCAAGTATGGTTATGCAGGATGAAGTCTATTTCACTCTCAATAGCTTCTTTCCATAGCGGTGCCTCTGGAGTTGACAATGCTTCAGCAATTTTCCTTGGTTCGTCATCAACCATATAAGCTACAAAGTCAGGACCAAAGGATTTATCCTTCCTGGCCCTTTTACTTCACATTGGTTCCATCTCTGGAGTCTCCAAGTTCTGAGAATCCGGAACACAAGATTCCGGATAGTCAGCCACTTCGAAGTCCACTAGATCTGAACCATCTAGATCAAGGCAGTTAACGACTCCTGGTTCTTGAGAGCTTTGTTCATAACTTCGTTTGCGAGAGGTTGTGTCTTTTTCCTTTCTAGGAAAGGTATCTTCAAATAATTTAGCATTCATTGATTCCATGATTGTACCCCCATGGATATCTGGAATATCTGACTTATGCACTAAGAAGCGATAAGCCCTACTATTATTTGCATATCCGATGAAAATGCAATCTACAGTCTTAGGCCCAATCTTGACCTGCTTTGGCTTGGGTACTTCAACCTTTGCCAAACAACCCCACACCTTTAAATATTTATAGGTGGGTTTCTTTCCCTTTCATGATTCATATGGAGTTTTGTCCTTACCCTTATGTAGGACTCTGTTAAGAATCGTATTAGCGGTAAGGACAACTTCTCCCCACATGGTTTGGGGAAGACCGGAATTGATGAGCAAAGCATTCATCATTTCCTTCAATGTGTGGTTCTTACGTTCCGCCACACCGTTCGACTGAGTTGAGTATGGAGCCGTCATTTGATGAACAATGCCCGATTCGGCACAATGTCCCTCAAACGGCGCTACATATTATCCCCCTCTATCGCTACGAATGGATTTAATCCGCATGCTTAGTTGGTTCTCAACTTCTGCTTTGTAACGTCGGAATGTTTCAAAGGCTTCATCTTTACTTTTCAACAAGTAAAGGTAACAATACATTGTGCTATCATCAATTAATGTCATAAAGTACTTGTTCCCCCTAGTTTGTGCAAACTTCAAATCATATATGTCTGTGTGAATAAGTTCTAGATGAGCGGTATTCCTTTCGACGGATCGAAAAGGAAGCTTTGTGAGTTTTGTCTATACGCACACCTCACACTTATGTTGAGGGTTTATGTCGATAGATGGCAACAACTCCAACTTGACCAATCTTTGGCTAGAGTTTTAGTTAACATGCCCTAATCTATAATGTCATAAATTAGATGACTCAAGCAAGTAAGAAGAAGCTTCGATAATATTGCACGTATTACAAATATGTCGTTAACTTTGAAGAGGCCTTCACAGATGAAGCTCCTTCCCACAAACGTTCCATTCTTGGTGATTACAAATTTATTGGACTCAAACACTAGCCTAAAATCAACATTAACCAATAAATGACCTGAAATTAAATTTCTCCTAATCTCATAAACATGCATCACCTCCTTCAGAGTGAGCTCCTTTTCAGAAGTCATCTTCAGGACTACCTTTCCTACCCCCAGCACGTCAGAGAAAGCGTTGTTGCCCATGAACAACTTCTTGTTAGTAACTGGTGTATAAGTGGAGAATGCATCTCTATTGGAACGAATGTGTCTTGTAGCAGCCGTGTCCATCCACCATTGCATAGGATTCTCAACAAGGTTTGCTTCAAGAACCACCGCTGAGAACTCCTCAATCATGTCATCCAGAAACTCGTCTTTGACGACGTTAACTTGTGCCTTGCCCTTAGCCTTGGCCTTTTCTTGTTGCTCGGTCTTGAGCTTGCGACAGTCCTTGATCATGTGACCAGGTTTCCCACAGTGGTGACAGTTTCCTTTGAACTTCTCCGCAGCTTGGGTCTTGCCGTCTTTCTGGAACTTGCGCTTCTTGCTTGGGTTCCCTTTGGCCTTAGCGGGTTTTTCCCCTAGGCAAGGCCTTCTTATTATCTTCATGAATCTGGAGTTTGATAATAAGTTCTTCAAAGGTCATTTCCTCTGTTTTGAGTTTCAAGTAACTCATAAACTCATTCCACGAGGGATGTAACTTTTCAATCAGCGATGCAACAAAAACTGCTCATTTGGTTTCATACCTTCCAAATCCAGGTGATGTACAATCATTTGGAATTCCTAGACTTGGAACATCACTGTTTTACTATCCACAATTTGAAATTTTAGGAATTTCCCATCGATGAATTTCTTAGTACCTGCATCTTGTGCGTTGTACTTCTTTTGCAGCTTCTCCCATAACTCTTTGGCGGTGCCAACGATGCAATACACTGTATAAAGAGGGTCTGACAAGCAGTTCAAAATATAGTTCTTACACATGAAATCACTATGACTCCATGCATCAAGAACCATCTTCATGCCATTAATGACATGGATACCTTGGCCCCTTCAGCCGTTTCAGTAGGCGAAGGGTCCATTTCATCTCCAGCTTGTGGAGGATCTTCTGTTAGGAAACAAGTCATTCCCATAACAGTCAGATAAAAGAGCATCTTTTGTTACCATCTCTTGTAATTGGAGCCCATGAACGTTTTTGGGCGTTCATGATGGAATCCAGCGGGTGGAGGAACTGGAGCGTTCCCTTGAGCAGCAAAAAAGGTGTTGGTTGAGCCTTGAGCAACCAGAAAGACATTCGGTGTGCCTTGAGCAGTGGGGAAGGCAGATGGGTTGCCTTCAGTTGTAGCAACAGCATAATCAGAAGCGAGTTATTCTCTTCCAGTCATCTTTCTAAGTACTTACAACAAATCTTGTCTTAAAAATGAGGGATACAACAATTGCAGAAAATCGGAAGTAAGTAAATATTATAATTGCTAAAAAGGATAATCTAAAGATTATAATAAAACTGGAAATCAAGAATGAAACAAACTCCTTGTGTGATTTGCTGAGTCGAGGGATGACACTCTGTCTTTAAGACAAGATTTCCCTGTATATCTCCTTTTACGTTATCACGCAATATTCTCCCATGATACAACAACTTAACAATTGAGCAAAGGAAACTCAAGTGTTACTCTTGAAGAACTTTGAGTGTAGTAAACTTGCTAGAGAGGAAGAAGAAGATGTTAGAAAATTCTGTAGTATTTTTCTAAGTGTTATCAACAATTGAGCCAAAGGCCTCAATTTATAGTGTAGTGAGATGTCCCTTCAACTAGCCAACTAAAGACCTTCAATAACCATGTAATGACACTTATTGAGAGGGGTTACATTCAGCCAAATAATGGCTGAATTCATGTGTCAAGTAATGGGGATTCAATGCTCCAAAACCAGCCCAAAGGTCAGAACTTTCCAACTTCCCGTCGCAACATTCTGCCTCCGAAGCGCCGCGGCTCCAGTGACTGGCCACCCAATTAGCACCGCGGCGCTCCGGCGCCTCGGCTCCGACGGGGCTGCGATGCGCCCTTCGGGGCTGCGCAACGACTTCTGACTCGTTTCATCTTACACTTCTTCCTTCGTTTACCAACATGGAATACTTTGTCATTTGACCAATAATCGTCCATCATTCTATGTCTCAAACGTATTATATACGTACCAATATCTCTTTCACTAATGAAATTTGCGATACTTGACACTTGGCATGCACGTGTGTGGAAACGACGTTTCCGATGGGCGAAGCCTCAATTATTTGAGTCATAAATAATGGGATATACTTAATTTCACATTACTACATTTTCAACAAAGCTTAGATGAAAGATATACTGGACTGGCTACATTTTCAGTTATAAAACTGGAAATTTCAAGGAATATGTAGGAGACTAGCTAGACAAGCTAAAGGAATGGTGAGTAGAGCTTTTGTATGGATTGTGTTAGCTGCAGATATATATTATATATGAATGGTCATGAATGATGCGCTATGAAACATGAAAATACCCCATCCAATGAATATTTTGAAGAAGGTGATGTTGGACAATAAGCATAGAATTCAAGAGATACTGCATAGAAAACATACTTGTAAAGATAAAGGGTAGTGGATAGAGGCTATACTCTGTAGAATAACTATATAGGAAGGAGTAGAGAACAGAAATGGGTAGAGTAGAATGGTGTTTGTCGGTTGTTTTTAGTTTTTGCTGTTGGTGTTGGAGTCTGTTGATGTAACTGTTTGTTTGCTGTAGTGATTAATATATATATATATGAATAGTTCGACCGACAAAAAAGAAGGAAATGTCAGAGGCAAAGATATATAAGAGTAACTACGAAAAAGTAAGAAATAAAAAATATATATATATATATTTAATCTCTTTAAATATATACTCCATTATCATATTATTGTTTTTGCTCAAAAGTAATAGTACATACATCAATAAACACTAGCAAGGGAATACACACAAAACTAGTAAGGAATTACAATTAAAAAAAACTCAATATTTTATTATGGACCCATCTTCTTAATTATTATTTTTGCAATTTTTGTCAACCCCACCATTGGTGCACGGCAATACCCTCATCTCTTAACAATCCATACAATGACAAACATTCCCAATATGCCCTCCTATTTTTCTTTTCACTTTTTTTAATTCCTTGATGTTTACATTCCAAGAAAAGTTCATCAATTAACCTAATACTTCTATTTTTCACCATTTCTTCAACCACATCAGCCTCTGCCTTCATTATCACATACTCATTTTCTTTTACATTATCTTTTAACCAATCAGACATGCTAACAATAGCCAATGGTATCTCCTTTCCTGATGATTCTTCAGTCACAGTCTCAATCTTGACTATCTCAAATTTTGTGTTTCTTGTAGGATAATGCTTTGAAAACCAAGTAGAATAATAATCACTTGATTTTTCATTCTTGTCTTGTAAACCAACATCAATGAAGACCCTTCTTGGGTAACTCTCAAGGGAAACTCCCATTAAATCTGGTAAAAAATGTGTCTTTTTTAAATATCTACTCGATTTTCCTGATGCTGCTCTAGGTGGTTCAAGTAGTACATTTTCTAGTTTCTTTAGTGCTGACTCTTTTGCAATTTTCTTCGCTTTAGGCATTTGATATTCGAAATCAGCTGACCTAACTAACCCAGATTCGCGTTGACTACGCCGACTAAGGGAAGTAACTTGCTTCTTATCATAAAAATTTTCGTACGCAGAGCTCAAACTCGAGACCTTTTCTGCATTAGTTGCAAGAGTGAAAAGTCGTCGCCGGGTAGAAGAGTTGATAGGGGCATTCTTTATTTTCTTCATGGCTACAATTGCTGAATCAAATTTTCTAACATAGACAATCTTGTAATTTGATGGATGTGGAAACTCATCAACCATAGGATTGTCACTTAGTGGTACAACTAGAATACCATCAACCTTCAAAGCTCTTTCAATAAAATTTGACGATTGAGGGTAGCCACAGGCAAATACAAAGTCAAAAGTCTCATTAGGAACAAGATTTTGTTGTGTAGAATCTGAAAAAGAAATCAAATCTGGATTGTAATCTTTAACAACTTGAGAATTGTAAATTTCTTCCTCATTACCGTTGCTAACAAGAAGGGACCTATCACCAATTCTTAGAAGTCCTTCATTGGCCAAATCTTGAAAAATAATAGGCATAAACTCCAATTTAATTGGATTATAAGCCCTCTCTACTTTGAAATCATTGGATTGAAACCCCGATAAGTACCCGATTATCGTGTTAATCCAAGGTAAAGAGACAATTACCAATGCTAAAATTGTTGCACGAGCCATAAACTTCAAAATCCATGAATGGTCTATTCTTATAATCACGAACTTTGTGTCCCAATGATAGTCCAATCCATCTATGTACAAACCTCTCATTTTGTTGTGTTGCTTGGTGTAAAAGCCTTGCAACATATTATTCATCTCTTTGTACCTCATGATGTCAAGTAACACAATCTGACAATGCACAAATCACGAAAATCCTGAAAGTTCCTGGTGCATGCAAGCTAGCCAGAGACTACCGTTACAGAAAAACGGTTGACGAAAACTCTCAATCGAGACGAAAGAAGGTTGAATATTATAATTTTAAAAAGAAAAGAAAGAGGAATGGTGAGCTACAATAATGGAAAATAAGAATATTAATTTTAGCGAGTGCAAAACCTGGCAGCTGTGTGATTTCCACCCACGAGGGCAACTCGATTAGTTTGCACTTTTGCCCACAATAACAACAAATCTTTTAACCTCTGAATTTCCATTTGTTACTAATATTTCTACTCTCCTTCCTTCTATAATTTCGAGATCGATGACTTCTATTTGGAATATTAACACTATTCCATGATCCAGTTTTAGCGATAAATTGGAAAAAAATCCAATAATATTTTCGTCATCGACCAGAAATAAAGAAGGAAGGAGGATGTATAAGAGCAAAGACTATTGGATCTTTATGTTTATTTTATTTTATGGAATTTTTTCCTTTTATACTTTCAAATGCTAATGTTTCTAGGCTATATAGAAACTAATATAAAACAAATTAAGGGGTGTTGATTCAAAGTGAGGATTGTTGGCTATGCGAACATTTCTCTTTAAAAGGAATGGTGAAAAGTTGTCAAACTTTGATGGGTGACTTTCACCATACAATCTTGATTAGAATAATCGACAAACATTTTTAAGAGGATAGGACTAGGTAACTAATTAACCTAATTACAATAGGAAATATAATTCTACCTAAAATAGGAGACCTAATTACAATAGAAATACAATTCTACCTAAAATAAGAGATATACAATTAATGAAAGTATATATTCTATTACACCCCCGCAGTCGAAGCGGGAGGTTCACGAACACTGAGACTGTCTCAAAAATTATCAAATAGTATGCGCGGAAGTCCTTTGGTGAAGATATCGGCAATCTGATATCTGGAAGGAACATAAATGATACGAACTTGACCACGAGCCACTTTTTTGCGAACGAAATGAATGTCCATCTCAATGTGTTTAGTGCGCTGATGTTGGACGGGATTGCCAGAAAGATATATCGCACTAATATTATCGCAGTAGATCAGTGTTGCCTTTTGAATCAGGCAGTGAAGCTTAAGTAGAAGGTTACGGATCCAACAAGACTCAGAGACGACGTTGGTGACACCTCTGTACTCTGCTTCGACACTGGATCAGGATAGTGTAGGTTGCCTTTTGGAAGACCAAGACAATAGGTTATCTCCGAGGAAAATGCAGTAACCAAACATGGAGCATCAGGTGTTAGGACATCCACCCCAGTCAACATCAGAATAAGCAGTGAGACTAATGAGCGAGGACCTGTATAGATGTAATCCGAAGTGAAGTGTACCTTGGACGTATCGTAAAATACATTTGAGGGCATGCATGTGTGCTTCCGTCGGATTGTGCATGTGTGGGTAGATTTGTTGCACGTCATAGAATATGTCAGGTCTCGTGAATGTGAAGTATTTCAAGGCCCCAGCCAGGCTACGACAGTGAGTCGGGTCTGAATATCGGGGGCCGAAATCAACGCTGAGCTTGGAATTGGTGTCTACTAGCGTGTGGGATGGTTTGCAAGATGGCATGCCTGCACGATCAAGGATCTCTTCGGCGTACTTCTTCTGACAACGAAATAGGCCGCCAGAATGTCGAGTGACAGAGATGCCCAAGAAGTAACTCAGGGAGCCCAAATCCTTCATAGCAAACTCAAAGGAAATAAGAGATATAATGGACCGACGGAGAGCATCGGATGATGTGGTGAGGATGATGTCATCAACATATAATAATAGGTAAGCCATGTATATACCCTTGTTGTAGATGAGCATGGAATGATCGGATCTGTTATGTGAAAAATCGATAGAGGAGACATAATATGCGAACCGTTGGTACCATGCTCAAGGAGCCTGTTTCAGTCCATAGAGAGATTTTCGCAACAGACACACATAATCCGAATGAATAGGATCCCTGAAACCTATAGGCTGATGCATATATACCGTTTAATGAAGATTCCCATGTAAGAAGGCATTCTTGACATCAAGCTAATAAATGAGTCAAGACTTGGATAGAGCAATGATGAGGAGGGTCCGGATGGCTGCGGGCTTTACGACCGGGCTGAACGGTTCATCACAGTCCACTCCCACCTGTTGAGACCTGTCATCACCTACAAGACGAGCATTGTACCTCTCAAAAGAACCATCAAATATCTTTTTTAAGTCTAAAAATCCAAATAGAACGAATAATGTTAGCATCAAGTGGACGGGGTACTAGATCCCACGTCTTATTATCAATAAGAGCATTATATTCGTCAATCATTGCGTCTTAATGTTGATATTTATAGGTTTGGAGTTATGGAAAGATGGCAGAGCGATGGAACTTGTTGATCCAGTTCTTATTGATGACTCAAAGTCAATGTCTGAAATTATGACATGTATTAATATTGGACTATTATGTGTTCAAAGTGATGTTAATGAAAGACCTACAACTGCCTTGATAGCTCATATTCTCAGTACTGATTTTGCTACTCTGCCTAAGCCAAATCGACCAACATCTTTTAAGAATTATACTAGAATAAGAAAGATGGATCAACTCACAAGAAAATGTTGTCCATCGTCTGTTTTCCAAGAATATTGGTAAATATGTGCCGGTCGTGAGATCCGTATACGTGGCAAAGAAGATTCTAGACTTAGAGATAAGCATAGAGGTCCTAGGATTGTGCCCGGTAAGTCTGGACATTGCGCAAATGGATTTCTAAATGAGATTGCCTGAGTTCTCTGTTCTGGACAAACTCAACGCATCATGGACCGGAGGGTCACACTGTACATTCGACACGTTCGGGAAATGATAGTTAAACGAGGATAATCGCCCACCTCTAAATTCAAGGGATCACGATCTATCCTGTATCAGAGTCCACGATCTCTACGCCAGCAATTGCTGGTATGTGCGTAGGGTTAGAAAAATAATTAGTTAGCTAGGTCAAACATATATTTATTCTCTAATGTCTAAATTGTACCTATCTAATTTTTCACCTGAATACAACACTTTCTCAGGTTAAAGATTTTCTCATTTTACTCTTGCAATTCGAAGTGTATCACATAAATTAGAAGAGATAGATTAACCTTTGACTATATATGCTTTCTGCTAGTTCTTTTGGCCTGCTTAAACAAAATTGAGTAGTACACGATACTAAAGTATACAAACAGTACAATTCTCTTAAGTAAAAAAATTGACAAGACAATATTGTAAAATAAATTTTAGAGTGGTCCCTTTATGAGATAGATGTTTAGTAAAAAAAAAAAATTATATCCAGCTTCTCGGCTTACGCCAGATTATTCCTGGAGATAGTAGTTCGGTCCCTCAACACTACTATCAGTAAATCGCGGGATGTGCCGAATGACCCGGGTTTGAGAACAGAGCAACTGATATCACCTACAAGATCTTACCCCAGAAGAGAGTAAATTGCTCCCATCAGGATTCGAACCCACGCTACAGTCCTCCAACTGGATTTTAAGTTCCCCATTTGCCATGCAACTATACCCCGAGGGATAAAGATTCTCTTTTTATTTCTCCTGCAATTGATGGACCTTTTAAACCATGATCTAAAGATCTCTTTTGAACAAACTGAAAATGATCTAATGAGAAAAACAACGATCATGATATAAAATTTTGTAGACGTTGAACGATAATGTAATGTTTTATTTGTCTCAAGTACAATGACGGTCAACATTTAAGTTATATATACAAGTAAATTAATATGCAAATTATTATTTAAATTCCAAATCAAATCTAAAATAACCTCCAAATTTCATTCATATATCTTATTTCAAAGTGTATATGTAGTAGAATGGTTTAAAATACAGAGTTTGCTTTCTCTTTCCATATACATTCTCAATTTCTCACTAACTAAGAATACCAATAATGATCTTCAATTAATAATCTGATTTACTTATGTCAATCGTCCAATAATTGTTTGTTCCAATTAGGTAATTTCATAAAAAACTGTTAATGTAATAATTGAGTCAACTAGAATATGAGCTATCAAGGCAGTTGTTGGTCTTTCATTGAAATCATTTTGAACACATCATAGTCCAATATGAACACATCTCATGATTTCAGACATTGAATTTGAGTAGGCAATAAGAGTTGGATCTACAAGTGTCATAGTATTCATCTCAGTTATATTCAAATGTCACGTTTAACAACTAACAAACTCGAATATATCCTCTAAAGGTAACAACACTTGAATATTATAGGAAGATAAAGTTAAAATGGCTTTACGCCACATTGAAAAATGTTCTATGGCTATTTTCCACTAAATGTCGGAGGAAAAACACAAAATAGTTATGTTTTTACACGAAAAAATTAGAAAGTTTCTCAGCGTTTCAATTGGAACTTGTTTTCCATCATACGTTTTCCAATAAGCTGGATCGGTGGGAATGAGACGAAAAAAATCATATTTTATATTTTATAGCATAAATTCCCCCCGAATATCAGTGGAAAAAAACTATGTTTCTAGTTGTGCCAATAAACTTAAATTTCATAGAAAGATCGTATTAGTACATTTGGGTTATTGACATTTGACAACCATTTCCTTCTTAACAGAGACCTTTCTAATCTGGACTATTGACAACCAGTTCATTGTTAAAAGAGACCTTTCTAATTTGGGCTAGTGTCCATACCACCGACCAGCAATGGCACCTAGGTTCCTTCCCCTCTTTTTCTCGGGCGACTTCGCATAAATAGGATGTTGAGTATTACTATTTAAATTTTGATCTCATTTTAAAACTTTATAAAAATGAATTTGCCACCATATTGTCAAATCGCAAGAATTTTAAATTGTTGTGCAAATGTTAACGGATTGCAAGAATTTAGCTACTAGTCTTGATGAATTTCACATTGATGGCAAAATTTTCCTTGTCACAAATCTTGACGGATCGACATTATGTAAAAATTTCACCAATACTTTTTTGCTTTAAAAGATAGAAAATCGCCATATAGCTACTTCATGGCTACTTCTTTAGCTAATAAGTCTGTCACTGCATTTTGTTCTTAAATTGCTACTTCTTCCGTTTCAAAATAGTATCCATATAGCCTCTTTATTTTGATTCAAAATAAGAGTCACCACTAACCGAATTAAGAAGGAATTAAATTTATTTTTCCATAATTATCCTATTTATTTAAAGCAATAAATAAGCAAGAGTCTTATTAATTAAGGTAATTTAATCAAAATATCTATCTTTTTTTTAGAAGTTAGATATTTTTTAAATGTGAAAAAAAGATCAAATGAACGCTTATTTTAAACGAGGGAATATTTCTCAACTCACGGTTTCCAGCAAAGTCATCAAGTAACTGTATTCACGAAGAATAGTTGAATATGTTTGTTTATTAATGGTTAGGAGTTTATTAGCTCTGTAGAGTCGGTCGCAATCTCCGATGGTTGATAATTGTTTGTTGGAGTTATTATCTATCTTTATTATTTTTTATTTCAAATAATGTAAAGTTAAATAATCTTTGTGAGTCCTTTTTTTATTTTCATTCTTGTCTCTTGAGAAATGTACTTTGTACCACATTGATGGTAGAAAATCTGCTACTCCTCTTTATATTGAATTGTGTATTGTTAGGTTAGTAAATGAGCTAGAACAAGAGATAGGCTTGCGCACATGAGAGTTGGCCTTCATAGGCAAAATAGGTTGATTTGCAAGCCTTGCGTGTGAGGTATACGTGAGGCCTAATTCAATTTTAGTTTTGTAAAATATTATTTTTTCTATTTTTGAGCTTACCCGAAATTTTCCAAATTCATACTACCGGATTAAAGTCCGGACGTAGCTCTCACATCGGAAGTAGCTCTCATACCTTCGGAACTTATTTTTACCGGTGAAGACTTATTCTTCCGGAATCAATTGTCCCTGAATTGGTCATAGCTCATTACTTCGGAATTAATTATTTCAACGGACATTATCCATAAATACTCTGACTTGATGGCAAATGAGACATTATTGATTTCATTCTTTATTCTCTGAACTTTGGGAGACGTTTTAGATTTCAGCCTTTACTATTGAGACCTTGTCATCCACCTATATATAGAGGTCGAGATCTCCATTGTTGACACACCGAAAATTATATCATCTTCTTCAAAGTTCATTTTCCTTATTCTATTCCTGGATAAATTACTTTGTGCAAATTCCAAACTTCCGGCCAATAGTGCAAGTGCCTGAAAGTGTTGTGGAACCGTGGGAAGCAACTGGGCTAAACGATTTGCACCGGAGTCGGTCCAAAATCACTTTCAAGGCAGTGGCTTGTCACGACACATCTGTGATTCGATAAGTTATTTTTACTGTTTTATTTGTTTCTTAATTAATATTGTTCTTCTATTTTACTAACATTGTTATCATATGAAATTCCTAATTCGTGCAATAAGAAAATCTTAGTAGCTCAGTCGGTTGACTATCTGAACTTTCACCTTGTTGACGAGAGTTACATTCCCCACCTTGTAATCCCCTCCCTCATTTCTCCTTCCCCTATCCCCAATTAAAAAAAAACATCCGTGTAATAGACTCATCAATTGGGCCATGTTATTTGAGCATTTTAGGAGCCCTTCATATTGCCCAGGATCTAATTTCATTTTTTGTCCCAAAAACACGCCCCCTAGCCAATATAAAAGGATCATGATTACTACTGACTAGTGAATTTGAAGCTAAAGGTAACCATTTTGGTACAAACCATAACGATAAATTCATATTATATGTGAAATAAAAATGTACGTGAGGATAAAATAGTTAAAAGAGTCTAAGGTAAATTAGTAGTGCAATTCGCACGGCTATTTTATCTACTTGACGAAAGCGTTTTGTCATTATTATTGATCACATCGCCGTAAATTATACTCCCTCTATTTTAATTTATTTGTCTTAATTATTATTTGGACTGTCAAATGATATCTTCTTCATAATTTTTTAAATTCTTTCTAAATTTTTAAAATTATTAACTATTATGACTTTAAGTATTTTTTTTAGTTTCTAAATATGTAAATGTTATTTCATGAAAAATTGAAGATTCTATGTCCGAATTCACACCGAACATTAATTAATTAATCTGAACTTCATATTCCGAATCACGTCACATAAATTGAAACAACGGGAGTATTTCCTACGTCCCAATTTATGTGATGACATACTTTATTGGGCATATAGTTTGAAAAATTGAAAGACATTCGAAATTTATGGTCTAAATAGGTCATGAATATTTGTATGACTATAATCATCTCATTAAGGATAAAATAAAATTTTAAAATTAAATTATTTTAAAATATAAAAATATATCAATATTTAAACAAATTAAAAAGAAATTCCATCACATCAATTGAGAAGAAAAGGTGAATTCCAAAGTAGAGAATTTGATGAAAAAGGGAGCGGTAGCTAGAAATTTGTGTCCCAAAAAGCCTCTTTAAGAAATCTAACATTCTAAGCCTATGCTAAGTGGTAAACGAACATTCAGCATCCTAGGTCAATCTCTAACATTTTTACACCACAACTTTGTACTTGTCCAGTTCATCCTCAATGTCTATCGTTGAATTGGATAATTATTATTCCTTCTAGTTCAGTTTATATGATAAAGTAGTTTAAATTCATACGAAATTTAAAACAATAAAGACTTTTGAAATTTGTGGTTAGAACATTTGTGTGGTTATAGAACTTGTAAGTTGTGACCTTATAAATATGTCATAATATTTGTATGGTTATAAAAGCTTCTCGTTAACGGTAAAATGTGAAGGGTAAAGTAATGCTTTTTAAATTTAGATTTGTGTCATTCTTTTGTAGACATGCTAAAAAAAAAGCAGTATAACTTTAGAAAAATGTGGTATTGTGTTATTTTCTTCCCTCTTTTCTTTGGATCAAGATTGTAACTCATATAACCACTGGAAAACAATTAGTGAACAACCTCAATATTGGCCTTACAATTCTTAGATGAAATCATCAATTTCTGTTTATATATGAGAAAGCTTAGCTAGAACAATTGAAGTCGGCAGAGCTGTCACCCCCTTTTTTTTATCACAAAATTACAAATATTTGATGGTCTAACTCTACAATGTGAAACTAGCAAGTCCCAAAGTAAAAAAAAGAAACGGCATTTCCGCCTATTACTCGTGTCAATCTCCTTGAGATATCTTAATGAAAGTCTAATTACTCTTATTGAAAATCATCCAGTTATATCTGCTTAATTAGCATACTAAACTGTCTTAATCACCAAAGATTGCATTGATGAATAATAGGAAAAACTGTACTTTCCATGTCAAATAGTGTCAACTTAATGTCATAATTCGGTTTTGATCAAATCTTTTGAATATGGGAATATATATGTGTTCTAAAGCTTGCTTTTTGTCCCAAATTAATATTCTCTGTCTCAATTTATGTGTCACCATTTCATTTTTTGTATGTCTCAAAAAGAATGTCACATTCTACATTTAGAAATAATTTAATTTTATGAGATGATTTACAATCGAATTTATATAAGACTTATTTTAGACCACACATTTCAAAAGTTTTTTTTTTAAACGTTGTGCCACATAATTTGAGACGGTGGAAGTATTAGTTTACTTCATATTATTTCAAATGATGTCGGTGTTGTATATATACATATTTTCTAAAAGATATATACATATGACAGCACCATTTTTTGTGAAGCAATGTCGAATGATACCTCTTATCGAAGGGCGTTTCTGCCGCATGTGTATATAATGTTATACTGAAATGAAAGTGGTTCCATGTTTTTGTTTATAGAATGCGAGAACTGGAAAAAAAGAGAGGCTAAGTTTAAATGAAAATGATTAACATAACTCTTGAATATTGAGAAGAATTGTGAACATAAACTTAAAAAGTCCAACAATTTGAGTAATTATATCTTATGAGTAATTTTAACACGTATAAAGCGTGCACTTTAAGAGTATCTTATTTTATTTAAATTGTAAGTTAGTAAACACGTAAAAAAAAAATCACGTGCTCTAAGATCATTTTATTTTATTCAAATTGTAAGTTAGTAATTTTAACAAGTAAAAAGCATGTACTCTAAGATTATTTTATTTTATTCAAATTGTAAATGAACAAGTAAAAATTGCTTTAGATTATAAAAAGCCAAACAAAACCAAAATAATTTAAAACTACTATTTTTTCTAATCCCCTATAAAAGGTACTAACTTAAATTCAATACCCCAACCCCCTCTCTCTAATATATACCCTAAACCCTTATAAAGGTTACTTCTTTCTTTCTTCAACCAAAAGCCCCTATAACTAACTCTTTACAGTCCTATCACCAAATAGACTCCTATATATCTTTTTGTTTCATTTTTTCCCCATTTATTCCTACTAAAAAATATCTCATTTACCCCATAAAAATTACATCCACTTCTCTTTATTAGTAATGTCTATTTTAAACTAGAGATTTACATACATTAAATGCATTTGAGTATATAAAGATATATACAATCATTAAGGTATTTCAATGGCACCCAATATGGATTTTGCAATTTCTAGCCTACTTTGTGAAGAAGATAACAACACCATTTTTGACAATGGGTACTATGATGTTAGGACATATCATCAAAACAGTCAGCAAAAAAAACAGATGTTTTATGGGGAAGAGAAATTTACTGTTTTGCCATTGCAGAGTGATGAATATGTGGCTTTGATGATTGAGAAAGAATGTGAACATATGCCTTGTGGTGATTATTTTGAGAAGTTGAGAAATGGGGATTTGGACTTTGATGCAAGAAATGAGATTCTTGATTGGATTAGCAAGGTTAGTTGGTGATTTTATTAGAATTTATGATGTTTTTTTGGTTATATTAGTTCAGGTTCTTGATGTGATTAGTGGTGAATTTTCTTGATTAGTGCTTATTAATCACTTAATAATATTAAGTAGATGTCACATTCAAGTTTCAGAACTTTTAGTTTATGTATTCTGAATCATTATCATTTCTGTTTAATGTGTTCTGTTGAACTCGTAGCTTTAATGAACTGTTTAATGGGTTGTGAATAGTAAGAGGCGAAGTTAGGATTTTGAGTCACAATCATTTTTTGCTTACTGAGCTCGGGTAGCTTTTATGAGTCGTGAATAGTTAAAGGCGGAGGAAGAATCCTTAGTTTATAAATTTCTAATCATAATTATTTTTGTTTACCAATTCCGAAGAACTCGTAGTTTTAAGGCTGGCTCCGCCATGTGAATAGTGCACCAACTTTTCAAATTAAAGGGTAGTTTTCAATGATGTATTTTCTTGTTTCAAAGGGGGATGCTGATATAATGTGAGCATTGTTTTGTGTGTGGGTGGGGTGGGGTGGGGTGGGGTGGAGGTCGGGGGTTAGGGGTAAATGAAAATATGATGATATAATTCTTGGCTTTTAGTTTATAGTTTATACTGGAAATACACATTAAGTTTACAAGAAACATGAAATGAGTTTGGTAGGATTTTTTGTTTTTTATCTAATTGTCAGATAAATTTGGTACCTTAAATGTGTGTTTTCTATGACCACTTTTTTCCTACTTAATTCAATTCTTAGCTGTCTTTGACTGAGTTTTACATTTATTCTTGTCTTTTTCTGCTTAGCTAGAGTTTCACGTTGTAATTTGTGATTAATGTTTGATTAGATATTGATCAATGTTAATGGTGGATTGTTATTACATGCAGGTTCATTCACATTTCAATTTTGGGCCACTATGTTTATATTTGTCTGTGAACTACCTTGATAGATTTCTTGCTGCATATGACTTACCTGTAAGTTAATTGATCATCAAATTTTATTAATTATAGTTTCACTTGATCACATTCCTAATAACATTTGTTTGTTTTATAGAAGGGAAAAGTATGGATGATACAGTTATTGGCTGTAGCCTGTTTGTCTCTTGCAGCTAAAATGGAAGAGATTGAAGTTCCTCTATCAATAGATTTACAGGTAAACATTTCATGAAAGTTTGAATACCTTGCATGAATATATCTTACTCCCTCCGTTTCGATTTATGTGTCTTAATTTGACTAGACACGGAGTTTAAACAAAGTAAGAAAGACTTTTAATTCATGTACTCTTAAATTAAAGATGCGCATACCAAATGCCCGTAAATCTTATGGTCTAAAATATGTCATTTGAGAAATTAAAGAGTTACTCCTCTGTTGCAGCTTATGATACATAGTTCGGATTTCGAGAGTCAAACCTGATAAATTTTGGCCGTGTATTCGGACAAAGAATCTTTAAATTTTCTTAGATAAAATTTACATATTTGGAGATTATGTATTAATTATTATAAGTCACAATAATTGACAATTCAAAATATTTAAAAAGACTACTACAACAACAACAACATATCCAGAGAAACCTCACAGGTGGGTCTGAGAGGATAGAGTATATGCAGACCTTACGCCTACCTCGTGGAGGTAAAGGCTGTTTTTGCATGTCAAAGTAGTTGGAAAAGATATTTAGAGTGACATGAACAAAATCATGGTTAAAGAAAAACTTGTTGGAATATCAAAATCCGAAATGTGCCACATAAATAGGGATGGTGGGAGAACTAAATAAAGAAACTAACGTTCTTTTTTAAACAGATTAAAAAGAAAAATAATGCACATAAATTGGAACAAAGTGAGTTTTATTTGGGTTTTTTTCACCTAATAATTTTTGTGAATTTGTAATGATTATTGACAGATAGAGGAAGCAAAATTTGTATTTGAAGCAAGAACCATACAAAGAATGCAGCTTCTTGTATTGAGCACATTGAAATGGAGAATGCAGGCAGTTACACCATTCTCATTCATTGACTATTTCCTTAAGAAGATAAATGGTGATCAAATTGCTTCAACATTTTCAGTTACTAAAGCAGTAAACCTCATACTAAGAACATTGAAGGGTAAAAAGTTCATCTTACTTTCAATGTTTTACTATAGAAAGTGAAAAGGGAAGATGCACTGAAACTTTAGGTGGGTGAAAATTTAATGCAGGAATTCACTTCATGGAATTCAAGCCTTCTGAGATTGCAGCAGCTGTAGCGATCTCTGTTGTGGTCAAACCTGAGACAGTTGGCTGTGAGAAAGCAACATCTACTCTACTTCAGCAAGTACAAGAGGTAAATATGTTGGCCCAAAAAAAGCCAAGGCAAAAAAAAGAAGGGATTTTTAGACAAATAGCCGGTCGGATTCACTGATTTTTTTTTCTTGCCGATATACATAGATTATACACTGGTTATACAGTCAAACCTCTCTATAACGTCATCGTTTGTTCCGATAACTTTTGGCTGTTATAACGAAATATTGTTATAGAAAACATATAATATAACATATCATGAACGATTGGTTCCACAGAAAATATGGTTGTTATAGTGAAATGTTGTTATAGAGGATGGTTATAGAGAGGTCTCAATGTACACATATTATACATGGAATATACATGTATTATACATTCGCCGAGTCATCGGGTGTGCGGCTATTTAGGTTAATTCTTCTCAAAAGTATAGTACTTTTGATCATTTATTACTTTTCAATCCTATCTCTTTCATCTTGATCAACTTCACATTTGATCAAAATGGTAAAATTTTCTCCTTTGCCTTTGTGACTATTTTGCAGGACAGAGTAAAGAAGTGTGTTGAATTGATTCAAGAATCATCTTTGTTACTAAGTGATTTTGTCAAAGGACCAATTGCCTCAACCCCTTTGGTTCCTCAGAGTCCAATAGGTGTGTTGGATGCTGCATGTTTAAGTTACAAAAGTGATGATTCAGCAGTTGGTTCATGTGAAAATTCCACACATAATAGTCCAGTTACTAAGAGGAGAAAGATGAATTAGTATGGAGTGGACATATAGAGATGGATGAATGAATGGAAGCCTTTTACCCCTTTCAAATCCAGACAAATTTGATTTGCTTCAATGGGAGTTATGCTGTGAATACTTGAGAATGCATCCCCAAACAGAATTTTAAAAGAGCAATAGTGGAAAGATGGAGAGAGCTGAAATACTGTTGTCAGGAAAGAGTTTGTAAGAAGTCGGATCGTTTGGAGGTCGATGATTTAACGTATGTCTTTTTTTTTAAGCGATGGTGTCCAGACCAGCTTGCACGCACCTCAGTCAAGACCTTCATGTAGGAACTAGGTGAGTTTTTTATATTAGTCTTCTTCATAGCGATAGAAAGCCAGAAAAAATAGGCAGATTTAGGGAAAATGTAATTGAGAAAAGGACTCAAAATTTTGTCTTGCTTTTAAGTTTTAGAAATATAAAGCTTGTTTTATGCTTGAGGCTATATGGAACAATGAGGGTCAAAATAGGAAGGAAAATTTTGAGTTGTGTGGTTCATTTAAACTAATGAGTGTCGTGGTCTCCTATTTGATATCCGCTCAGAAAAAGCGCTTTCGTACGCGATTGACGACGCTTGAATGTTCAAAACATCTCGAGCCATCAATGAAAGTGTCGGAAAGGTCTTCTCATTCTCCCTCCAAAGTATTTCGGCAAGTCTTCATGTCCATCTTCATTGATAACTTCTTGATACGGTACAGTAACCCCGTAAAACAAAAATATCCAACTCGCTAATTTGGTTAGTAGTAGAGGTACGACCGCACATTCTATTTCGAGGCTTTCAATACTAGCCGCGAAACAACATGTCTTTTGTGAGGTTGTATTGAAGATGAAGAAGATGGTATGGAAGTTCGGTAAGTTACTAGCATTTTCTTGTTGATAAAATATATATATATTTTTGCATTGGTGTTCTACGCTAGACAATACTTCTTCTTTAGTTTGTTCAATAGGTGGTGGGTGATTTAGATTTTTGGGACTTGGAGGTGGTAGTACTTCTATACAATCGTAAATAGTTTCAATTAGTGATTTAGTACCGTCTATTTTAATAGTAGGATTTAATACAGTAACCAATAATATAAATAGAGGGAATAGGAATAAAATATTTTTTTATTTTGAGAAACATTTTTTTAATAGTCGCCTTATAAGCTGGTTTTTCCATATATTCACTAAGTAATAAAAATATTAGAGTTATATAAAATAACATAGTTGAAATAGTAGGATAATATATACCGGAAAATTCTTTTGTTGCTTGAAAAAATTTCTCTAAAAATACAATAAGTTCGGAAATTTTTTCCCAATCACTATCTAAAATCATATCAGCTGGCTTTTTATTATGAGAGTTAAAAAATAAAGTTATAGGTAATTTATAGTCATAAGCAACAAGTAGTTGCTCGTATAAAGAATTCCACCTAGTGGATACTTCTTGTGGAATTTTTCTAAAAGGTAGTCCACAATCATGACAAATTTTTTTATATTCTTTTCTACGTTGTACTTTATTACTTTTAAAAATAAAGTTTATAGCAAATTGTATTTTACTAAGAATGTCTTCAAAAAGTGATAGACCATCCTTTACAATTAAGTTATATATATGGCACGCACATTTTATATGAAAATGGTCTCGGAAAAGACTGAGTTAAACTATTTTTTAAAATTGTAATTGCGTAATTGTTATTAGAAGCGTTATCTAATGTAATAGTCATAATTTTATCGGTTATTCCGTAATAATGACACACTTGATAAATATTTTTACGCAATAAAAGTACCAAAGTGTGCCTATCATCTATATATCTATACGCTAAAATACGTTTTTGCATAGACCATTTATAATCTATCCAATGACAAGTTACAAGTTAAATAATCATGGCCGTTAGTACTACGACCTATATCGTACGTGATGGATACTTTGCCATTAAAATGATATAATAAAAAATGTAAATATTGTTGATATTCATGCGCGAATTTAAATACATCTCTCTTAACAGTTGATCTAGGAAAACCGTTAAAAGCGAGGATTATATATATCTCTAATGTAATGAATAAACCAGGAGATGAAGGAAATGAAAAAGGCAAACCCTCCACAAAGCAACTAATTTTGATATTGCTTCCCTATCTCTATGTTTATTGTATTTAGAGCCTACAATTCCCCCCGTCATAGGGTTAATTTGACCTCAGTACTTGGTCCGGGACAAAGATCGTATGTGAACCTTGTCCCGATGGAGAGGCGTTTGCGCACCGGTTTTGAAGCCTGGTATTGGGCATACCTAATTTGGATGAGCACTTACTACATGTCTAATTAAACCCCCGTCCCACCGTGAGCTTTTCCGGTTTTAAATTTTAAAACATTTTTACAAATTTTACATATGGCTACTTGATTCTCTACGTCCCTATCAAAAAATGTCCATGTCGTTGTAATGTTGTAAAAGATAGTTGTTTTTCAGAAGACACCATTGCGTAGGCGTGTTGTTCATGACACCGTTGTATGGGCGCGTTGTTGATGACGCCGTTGTATGGGCGTGTTGCTGATGACATCATTGTAATGTTGTTGATGTCGTTGTTGTAAGAATGTAACTCTGGGGTCGTCGTTGTATCGACGTGTTGTGTTGAGAACGTCATTGTGATGACGTTGTTGCAAGAATGTAATGCTGATGACGTTGTTGCAAGAATGTAATGTTGTTTGCTGTAAGAGATAGCTGTTGCGCTGAAGACGACGTTGTGATGTCATTGACGTCGTTGTAATGATAACGCTGAGGACATCGTTGTAATGCTGTTGATGTCAGTGTAATGCTGTAAAATATAGCTGATGTGTTGCAGTAACGTCGATGACGTTGTTGTAATGTTGTTTGTTGTAAGAGATAGTTGTTGAGCTGAAGACGTCATTGTAATGTTGTTGACGTCGTTGTAATGATAAAGCTGAGGACATCGTTGTAATGCTATTGATGTCATTGTAATGCTGTAAAAGATAGCTGATGTGCTGCAGTAACGTCGATGACGTTGTTGTAATGTTGTTTGTTGTGAGAGATAGCTGTAAAAGATAGTTCCACGTTGTGCTTAATCTTCTGCCGATTCAAACTCCTGTGGACTGTGAATTGAAATATCGCCCAGACGAAAATATGATGCGACGTCCTTGTCGTCGTTTGATGTAAGTGACGTTCTTGCCGTCAGTTTACTAAAATAGATTGTTCCACGTCGGTTTGCTGTGTTTAAGCTCCCTGTGATTCGAGATAAAATCCTTGTGCATACATAATGCTGGGCCTCTGTAGGTCACGACGATGTCTTTGTATAGATGCAAAATAGGAGCGTGATCCTTGTAGTGAGCCGTCATGCATAAATTCTTTGTGAAGTTGATCACAAGTGATGTGGCTTCCCTGCTTCTTTCAACCTGAAGAACCTGTACTCAAAAAAAAATTGTGAGTTCGGGGGCGGGACGGTTGATTCGCGTTGACTTTGTAGCTTCTGCTCTTGATAGTTGCATATCCTGCTGATTCGGACCTGTAGCCCCTGTCTGGTTCCCAGTCTCAGCTAACCGTTAATGAAAACATTTGTTGAAAATAATTTGTTCATAAGAAAGTATGTTTATCAGTAAAGAGTTCTTGTCGAACTCTAATGAAAATATTTGTTGAAAATAATTTGCTTATAAGAAAGTATGCATATATGTAAATGTCTGTCGAGCAGTGACATGCGGTGAAACAAAGCAAACATTTTATCCAAAATCCTTCTTCTGGCTGAAGACTTAGTTTGCCGATGCTTTTCCATGTTTATCGGCGTCCTCTTGCAGTGATCCCTTAAAAAAATACCCCAGTTTTGATATGTGAGGATGATGAACTTTCGAACGGACAACCGAGTCTTGTGTGGGTTGCTTGCCTGTCCTATCAGGGTGATCAGATGGGTGCATTTTGTCATATGTGGGATAAAGGAGAAAATATTCCCTAATGGTGGGACCGAAGCCGATTTAGGCCGCCTACGTATCCCCATGAGGGAATCAGGTCATAACGTAGTTCATTGCAAGCAGAGAGGATTGTAAGGGATTTTCTAAAAGTGGGACCGAAGCTGATGTGGCCGCCTACGTATCCCGTCAAGGGAATCAGGTCATAACGTAGTTCATGTGTACAAGTAAAGAGGATTGTAAGGTTTTCTAAAGATGGGACCAAAGCTGATGTGGCCGCCTACGTATCCCGCCAAGGGAATCAGGTCATAACGTAGTTCATTGCAAGCAAATGGGATTGTAAGGGATTTTCTAAAAGTGGGACCGAAGCTGATGTGGCCGCCTACGTATCCCGCCAAGGGAATCAGGTCATAACGTAGTTCATGTTACAAGAAAAAGTAATTTTTCGGGAAACTTCTGTCTTAAAGAGACGACACCCTATGTGGGTTTTATGCGTGTCCCGCCGATGGAGCGCAACTTCTACAACATAGAAAAAGTATTACATAGAGAAAGTGGCCCCGGACAAACTGCGTCCATCTGTTTTTCATCGATCAGTTTCTTCGTACATGATTCTGTATCCACTTGGCTTCGAAAGATATATCGTCGCCCTAGTAGAAAATGCTCGTACCAATGCTTGGTAATTATCAACCGTCTTGATGTTTCATCCAAACCTCGGCTTTGGCTTATGCCCCGCTTCTTCCGGTTGTGAGTCTTCCTCATGTGCTTCGGAGTCTTGTTCGTTGTTTGGGACTTTGTTTGCTTGTTTCATTATATGTCACATGTTATCGACAAATTTATTAGTTTGCATGATGAAAAAGAAAAGAAAATTATTTAAACAAAACAAATTTTAAAATAGCAAAAGCAATGCAGATTTATCTTTTTAAGCTTTCAAAAGGTGGAGGCAAAACACATTAAATGCATAGATGTGGTTCAGGCCTCAATCTGAATCGCATTGTTTCATTAAACATTAACGAGATTAACTAGTTTCCGGGAGAAACAAGGCCGGGCACAGGTCCAATTTTCCCAAAACATCTACTTGCTCTGCATCCCAAATGGTTGAGTCTTTAGCGTAATCATCGAGAATCACACTGCATCCTGCTTCCTTTTCAACAAAGAAAAAACTTTTGAACCCCCCAACGAGTTTGGCTGCATTGTCCCCCTTAGATTCCTGAGTGGCGCATGCTTTGACGAATGACTGAAGGATCGGGCCGTTGATCTCGTGAAGTAGGGGTGTTCCGCCAGTTTTAGTCAACGCAAATCAACCTTTGGGAAAATTAATCTGGGCAAAATAAACCTTCTAAAAAAAAAATGAAGAAAACCAAGTTAGTATAAGGTGAGTAATTATTGCATCAAATAATATGCACAGAGTAAAAAAGCAGGAGAAAAATAGCAAACAGATGTATGCAAATTATATGCGCGTCCTAATATGCATGGGGCCTCTCTTATGCCAGAGGTGGGCCTAAACGCCAGATATGCGAGATTACGACAGATTGATCCAAGCTGTTAAACTGTAATGCTTTTGTTGGAAATGAGACAAAATGAATGTACATTTTCCAATTTCAGCATGTCATGATTAGGCTTGGATTTGTCTATCATTATCACGCTACACGTAATATGCTGATTGGTCGTTGGGTTGCGAGACCCGTTGACAATTTGGTAGATTTCTTAATTGTGGAGTCGATACCAAGGATCGACCCACCTAAGGTGTATGCATGCATGACTTAAAATAAAGGGTGGTATAGCTCTATCCTAAATTTTCTAAGATTTGGCTGACTAGACTCAAGGTTCCCGAGTGAACTGCTCGAGTGAGAAGGTTACGCGCCCAACCGGATGGTCCGGACGCTCCGCGCATATACCAACTCTCCAAAAAATTTGGAAATTTGAAAGAAGTTTGCGGGTGCGCAAAGCACACCTCGCGTGTAATGTGTGATACTGTCAATTTTCCAGAGTGGAAGAAATATGAGCGAAATGTCAATTTAAGGAAAGCAGTAAGAGAGTATAGCAACTAAAGCAGTTATGCATACAAAATTTCAAAAGGAAATAATTAAAAATAATAGATCAAATAAGGAGCAATATAAAGCACAATATAATTAACCTGAATTTGCTATGGTTAAGAACCTGAAAATCCCCAGCGTAGTCGCCATGTTGTCGCACCCTATTTTGACCAACCCGCTCGAGGTCAAAGCGGAGCACGGCGTATTCGGTGATTCCTGGGTAAATGGATTGAGGAGTCGCCACCTAATTATTTTTACGGTGAATTAGGACACCTAAATATTAACTAAATGCTGCAATGTAACTCCAATTTTAAGGTCTGCGAATCTAATGAGATTCTAGGTAAGGGTTCTTTATTATCCTAAAGGGAAGGGGTTAGGCATCCTTTAAGATCCGCTAACTTGCGGTTATCCGGTCAAACTCAGGTTAAATATTATACTAAGAAAAATGCATGTTTAAAGTATGAAGTTAAAAAGATGTTTGCAAATAATTAATGAAAGAGATGCATTTTGTACATGTATGCATTTGTGACAATAATAAGGAGAAAAGCAATTCATTTGTAATGCCAAAGGAATAATTTTTGAAAATCACTTTTTAGTTGTACAAAAAATGAATAGAAGATGATCAAAGTTTGTTTTTGAAAATTTTAATTATGCATGATGAGCCTAGAAATAAATAAACTAGCGGAGGATTTCTAAATCTAAATCAACCGAGCCTACAAGTAAATAAGCTAGCGACGGGTTTCAAGTCTTAAACTAACCTATGAATTAATTCTAAGTTTGCCTATTCTAAGCATTTCAATAGTTACATAAGTGCGATAACCAATATTACAATACAGAGCGGGGTAAAAGCTGAATTGAAGAAAATAAATAAAATAAATAAACTCCAAGGAATATCTGCCTTTATTTACTTTGTTCCCTGCAAGCTGTCAAGAAAAAAAAACAAATAACTTCGGATCCGTAACCAAAACAGTGAGCGTTTTGGTCACGGAGGGCTCAGACTTAAATTTTGAAAAGACCATTCCAATCACGTCGTGGCTGCAAACATATGACTGAGTGGTTATTTTGATTGCCTCGCCTACTAAACGTATTGGTCTCTCGGATGAAAAAGAAAAGATCACTATAATCACATCGTGGCTGCGAATATATAAGTCACCTCGCCTACTAAACATGTTGATCTCGGATGAAATAAAGGTTTAAGCCGCATCCTTGCCCAGAAGTAATATTTTCGTCTTTACGACTGTGGAGTCCTCAAAATCGACGGATATTTTTCATCGGCCAGTGTAGTATCGTGTTCAGATCAAAGCAAAATTTTAAACCGGAACGATGAACAGCGAGTAGGCGTAGTGGCAAGTGGCGATGGCGTAAAACGAGTCAATTTTCAAAAAGACGCGATGTTTAGTTTAAAACAAGAAACACAAGTAAAACAAGAATCGAAACCGGGACAGCAAAGCGAAACGAGAAAAAACGATTGCCCGATAAGACGCGGTATTTGTTCAAAACAGTAAAAACAGTAAAACAGTAAGATATCCGTTGCACGGATGTTTAAAACAGTAAATTGAAAAACAGAAACAAAGCGCATCCTCGAATTCAATTTCATCGGCCAGTGTGGTATTTGGTTTAAAACAGTAAAATAATAAAACAGAGAAACTACAAAAAAGCGCGGCCTCGAATTCAATTTCATCGGCCTGTGTATGGCGTTAAATCAGTAAAAACAAAACAGTAATATGAAACCGAGAAACGTCTTCCGAAGATGAACGCAATATTGGTTTGAATCAATAAAACAACAAATAGAATGCGGTATTAATTCCATCAATAACATAATAACAATGCCAAAGAAACAAACAGTAGCGATTAAACTATCTAACCCGAATTCTGATGTTTCTGAACGAAAACAGGTCTAAAAAGCATTTATGAAAAAATCAGACCCGGATTATGAACGGTGACCCGAATGAAATCAGAAATTCAGATTTTCAGATAACCAACATACAAGAATATGAAATGCAAGAATTCCGGAAATGATACCCGAACCGGGCCAACCCGACCCGGTCAGTGACCCGACCCGAATAAGGTGTTCAACCCGAATCAAATTATTTTCGCCAATTTCAGATAACCAACATACAAAAATATGAAAATGCAAGAATTCTGGAAATAATACTCGAACCGGGTCGACCCGACCCGACAGTGACCCCGACCCGAATTGGACCGAAAAACAGTGAAAAAATAGCTAAAAATCCAGATTCTTCAACACAAAAAAAACAATAATTTCGACCTATATTTCGGAATCTTTAAGTTGAAGAACACATGCAAGAACAAACAAAGATTTCGGATTGCCCCCTTTTTTTTTAGTGAAGAACAACACAAACAAAATATAATGCCAAACCTTTAAGGAGATTTCGGATTTCTTAAATTTCGAACCTAAAAATGACCTGAAAATTCTCAGAATCGACCTCCCAAATCAGTGAGCAAGGGGGGGGTTTTATAGATACTCACCCCAACATTCAACCCCCTCATACCCCCCTTAAAACGAATTCAAATTTCAAAATAAAGGGGGAACAAAAATCGATTTTTGGGGCGTGTTCTTGGGGCATGTGTTGCAGAAATGTGATGGGATAGATTGGTGGTGTCAGGCGGCGGTGTGGTGACTGGTGGTGTCAGGCATAGGGGTGTAGGGTCGCGGCGTGGGGGGTAGGGGCGTAGGGTCGCGGCCGGTTGGGGGGAGTTAGGGTTAGTTTTTTTTTTGTTTTGGGTTTTGGGGTTTAAAGGGGGGAAGATGGGTGATGGGTCGGTTTTTAGGGGGGTTGGGCTGTTTGGGTTTGGGCTTAAAGGGGTGGCCGGTTGGGCCTGGTAAAAAGGGGTGTTGGGTTTTGGTTTTGGGCTGGGGTGATGGAATTTCGGGTGGGCCGAAATAAGAGAAAGGGGAGTTGAATTGTTTTGGGTTAAGTAGAATTAAATGGGTGAGGGGTTGGGCTTTGGTGAAATGGGTTTTTGTTTGGGTAGAAATTGTTTTGGGTTGGGAAAATGAAATGGGTTGGAAATTGTTTTGGGTTAAAAAAAATATAAAAAGGGTTTAATAAAAATATTATTTTTATTTTGTAAAAAATGTGAATTATTTAAAATAACATAACGATGTGATAATAATATAATATAATATTTGCGAAATGTTTAATGCTTAATAAAAAAAATGGAAATGCGATGCAATTTTGTGAGAAGAAAATAACATAGAATTTTTGGATAAACTTATGATTATGATAAAAAATGCAAATGATAGTAAAAAGTGCGAATAATAATAATAAGAGAATAATAATATATATACACACGCATGTATGTATATAGAGTAAAATTGTTTTGAGGTGTTAAAAAATATTTAAAATTGCAAATAAATTAGAAAAGACGGGACAAAATTGGGTGTCAACAAAGGTTTCTCATACATGTCGGACATGACCTTCATCATGCCAGCGATGGTCTTCTCCTTCGCCACGTTGTGAGCAACGTTCTTCGACAGCGTCAATCGAATGACTCCTAGAACTTGTCTGTCAAGGAGATTCAACTTTGTATCATTCATCTCATCTGGCTTCAGACTCAGCGGTTGATGAAGCTTTTTGCCGTACAAATAATCTTCAATCTGCATTCTCCAAAACGCAAAATTCGTACCATCGAATTTCCCGATGTCGTGCGCCGAACCATCTTCGCCTCCCATCGTTTTCTGAATCGCAACACAACATGTCGCTCTGATACCAATTGTTAGGATTTGAGTCTCAAATCTGACCTAATAAGAAAATAATAAATAAGCGAAGAACAAATAACACACAGATTTATAGTGGTTCACTCTCAATGTGAGAGTTACGTCCACTTTGCCGCTGCAGATTTCACTATAATCAAAATAGAGAGTTTGTGTTTACAATTCTCTCTTGCTCACATGCAAAGAAAAACGAGAATATATAGCGAAAACTAGGGTGAATATAATACAAACCCGAAATTTCCAAAATACCCTTCATCTCTGCGTAAGGTCTTCATAGTGTTGGCGATGAATTAGGCTCCACAATTCAACAAGGACACAGTATAGATTGATTGAAACCAATCTAGGGATAAAATGTTTACTACTACTAAACCGGAGAAGGGTATTCTCCTCTCTGAATCTAGTAATGTCAAAAGATTGGCTAGAAACTATTACATACAAATATTTCCTTAGTTTAATTTGCTATAAGACTCATGGGCTAAAAAATTATACAGCAAAGTGTAACAGATGCTGGCTGCTAGATTCTCAGAATACTGTTTGGTGTTTTATAAAAATTTCTTAACTTTAATTCCATTTTGGCATATGGAATCAATTCCATGAATCTTTCTCATGCACTAACAACAAGAAAAGGCCCTATATTTTAAGTTATTTGCACAGGAAATGAACTTTGCAGGATCTAATCTGTGTCAAATATCAATATTTAATGATATTCACTACTAAAAATATAGATTTTTTCCACCAAAGTTCATTGAAAAATTTATGCTATAAAATATGATTTTCCCACTTAATTCTCACCAAACTAGCTCACTGAAAAAATGCATGGTACGAAACAGATTCCCATTGAAAAGCTGTGAAACTTTTTCCCACCAACATTCAATGAAAATTAGTCACTAAACATTTTTCAATGAGAAAATTAAAAATTTTTAGTAGTGATTATTTTCTTTAAATAAGCAAAAGAAGAAAGATCTTTTTTTTGGTGAAATTCAGTTGGTGTACAACAACAACACACCAATGTAATCCCCAAAGCTATTAAAGCTACCTAAATATGACAATAGATGAAGCAGAGGACTATATTCTTGAAACTATAAAATACATGATCCCTTTAAAGATCAAGGTTCAGAATGCTCAGTCTCAACCAGTATTTAATTTACTATCATCGTCATCTCTCTTGGCGGCTATTTGGAACTATGCTCAACTTGTAATTTGCTCTTTCTATATTTACACAGATTTCTACATTTTTCAAATTAAAGAAAAAACGAAAATATATAAAAAAAAAAAAATTTGGATTGCGTTAACTATCGAGGTAATTGATAGCAAAGTTGCATGGTAGGTTGGGAAAGGAGGAAATTTGTGTTATAAATCTGCATTCGAAAAATATCTTTAACAGAAATTGGAAAATAATTCAGAGAAACAAAATCAGGAAAAATGTCAAAATCAGTAAGCAAAATATGTAAGAATTAAATCGAGCCCACTGAATGCATAGTGTGTCCTTAAGAAAATTATTTTTCCTAATGTACCCGAGGTTGTGGAATATATCCTCCCAGGATAGAACGATTTACTCACCGGTGTAGCGGTACAACAAACTCCGATGACAGCGAACTCACTCAATGGCAGTAAATCACACGAAATTTTTATATTGTGCACGAAGAAAAAGAAAGCAGAAAAATCAGAAAATTTGTAAGGAATTTATGAGGATCAACAGGTTATGTATAGTCATGGAAGTGTTGGTTCAGAAAGGTATCAACATTTTCTGAAAGGTTGTGTTCTTACATTTGGGCGAGAATGTTTAAATTATTCCGAGAAGGACAAATTGGGTCAGAAAAATGTCAAATTCGAAGCCGAAGTCGAGCCGAGCGAGCGACAACGACGGCGTGAGGCTTGACTTCTTCTCAACCCTTTAACAACAAGAAGGAATGCTTCTTTATTTAAGCACAAGAACTTTCCTTTCCACAACCAATGTGGAAGAAATGCTTCATCCAAAAAGCAACAAGGAACAATTCAAAAGTTCATTTTTCCCTCCATTTTCCATTCATCTAAACACCTTAAAAACCCCAACAATTCCCCACATGAATGGAAAATGGCTATAAGGTAAAGGAATGCACGGACAAGTGTGTGATTTACAAGTAAAGATTAATTACATCTGGATAAATAGGTTTTCTTTGAACTTTTCGTAGTGAGCTTATATAGGATATACTCGGTCAATCGGCAGATATGATATCTTTGAACCGTCGAGCTTTGTTGTATACCTAGATAACATAAGTCACACAATTAACCCTTAACCGTCTATGATTCTCACATTTGTGTTTGTTTGTTTCAACCATAAACATCGCCTGATTTCACGAGTGCATATATAATGGACCTTTACTGTCATTCTCCTTGAAACGACTTACATTTCATAATCACATTGGTGATTTCTAAACGTATAATCATATTGATACACTATTTGGTCATATACCGCCAAACTTAGAAACCATTAAAAAGTTTTAATGCTTTATTAACTCATTAAAAAGTCTTAATGCTTTATTCTTATTTTTTAACATTGTTTTAATCACGAGAATGGGTTGAGTTATTTGACAATGTTGAACCGTCATTCATAACTTTATTTGATCTCTCTGAACGTAGTTCTTGGGATCGTCAGTTTACTAGGTAGAGTTACCGTCATGATGACTTGTCCTAGGCCTTAAACCCATTCACATCGATGATCTTTCAACTGCCTCTTTAGCTAGGCCTTTTGTAAGTGGATCTGACACGTTGTCTCTTGACTTTACATAGTCAATAGTGATAACTCCAGTAGAGAGTAGTTGTCTAACGGTATTGTGTCTCTATTGTATTTGATGAGATTTTCCATTATACATAACGCTCCATGCCCTACATATTGTCGCTTGACTATCACAATGATGCATATAGATGGGAAGATTTGGGCCGAAATGGAATATTTTCCAAAAAAAATTGGAGTCATTCAACTTCTTCAATGGCCTTATCTAAAGCTATAAATTTAGATTCCATCATAGAGAGGGTGATGCACGTCTGTTTGGGTGATTTCTAAGACACTGCTCCACCACTAATAGTAAAAATATATCCACTTATAGATTTAACTTCAGATGATCCGGTGATCCAATTCGCATCACTATATTCCTCAATTACGGCGGAATATTTATTATAATGCAAAGCATAGTTTTGGGTGTGTTTTAAATACCTCAAAACTCGCTTAATTGCCATTCAGTGAGTTTGATTGGGATTACTTGTGTACCGATTCAGCTTACTAATAGCACATTATATATCTGGTCGCGTACAATTCATGATATACATCAAACTTTCCAACACTCGTACATAGTCCAATTGTGAATCACTTTCACCTTCATTCTTTTGAAGTGTAAAACTCACATCAATTGGAGTCTTGGTAATATTGAAATTCAAATACTTGAACTTTTCAAGTACTCTTTCAATATAAGTGAGACTGTAATAATGCTAAACATTGTGAATTTTATGGATTCTGATTTCTAAGATCAAATCAGCAACTCCTAAGTCTTTCATATCAAATTTTTAGCCAGCATGCGCTTAGTAGCATTTATATCGGCAATATCTTTACTCATTATCAACATGTCGTCAACATATAAACAAACAATGACTTCATGATTTAGAGTATTTTTAATGTAAACACATTTATCACACTCATTGATCTTAAATTCATTTACCAATATTGTTTGGTCAAATTTCATATGTCATTATTTGGATGCTTGTTTTAGTCCATAAAGTGACTTAACAAGTTTGCACACTTTCCTTTCTTTACCAGGAACCACGAAACCCTCAGGTTGTTCCATGTAAATTTCTTCCTCCAATTCTTCATTTAAGAAAGTTGTCTTAACATTCATTTGATGGATTTCAAAATCATACGCGACCGCCAATGCTACTAACACCCGAATGGATGTTATCCTTGTTACCAGCAAGTATATGTCAAAATAATCAAGGCCTTCTTTTTGTCTATAACTTTTAATAATAAGTCTTGCCTTATATTTATCAATAGTGCCATCAACTTTATTTTCCTTTTAAAAATCCATTTAGAAAATAAGGGTTTATTTTCGGGAGGAAGATCAACCAATTCTCATGTATGGTTGTTCAAGATTTATTCAATATCACTATTGACTGCCTCTTTTCAAAAAGGTGAATCAGAATAAGACATGACTTCTTTAAATGTTTGAGGCTAATTTTCAAGCAAAAATGTCACAAAACCCGATCAAAAGGAAGTAAACATCCTTTGACGTTTGCTACGCCTTTGGACAAAAAGCCTAAAGGAAGTAGATTCTTTAACAGAAACTGGAAATAATTCAGAGAACCAAAATCTGGAAAAATGTCAAAACCAGTAAGCAAAATATGTAAGAATTAAATCAAGCCCACTGAATGCACAATGTGTCCTTAAGGAAATTATTTCCCTCAATGTACCCGATGTTGTGGAATATATCCTTCAAGATAGAATAATTTACTCAATGGTGTAGCAGTACAACAAACTCCGGTGACAAGCTAACTCACTCAACGACAGTAAATCACACGAGAATTTTATATTATGCAAGAAGAAAAAGAAAGCAAAAGATCAGAAAATTCGTAAGGAATTTCGAGGATCAACATGTTATATATAGCCATAGAAGTGTTGGTTTAGAAAGGTGTCAACCTTTTCTGAAAGGTTGTGTTCTTATATTTGGGCGAGAATGTTTAAATTATTCGGGAAGGAAAAGCGGAGCGGGTCCATCCGAATCGGTCAGAAAAATGGGTCATAATTTGGATTTTAATTAATAATTAAATAATTAAAAATGAAATAAATTTGGTCCAAAAAGATTAATCAATCAATCAATCTATCATTTGACCAAATCCAAAGCCGAAGCCGAGCGAGCGAAGACGACGGCGTGAGACTTGACTTCTTCTCAATCCTTTAACAACAAAAATGAATGCTTCTTTATTTAAGCACAAAAATTTTCTTTCCACAACCAATGGGGAGAAATGCTTCATCCAAAAAACAACAAGGAACAATTCAAAAGTTCATTTTTTCCCTCCATTTCTCATTCATCTAAACACTTTTAAAAAAACCAACAATTTGTTCGAGTTTGAAGGAGTAAATGCGAGGTGCATTCAATCACTTCTCTGTTGCAGTAATTTGTTTATTTGTTCACTTCCTTAAATATCGATGTCATTTACACAAAATTATGTGCACTCCATTGGTTTATATGGTATGTGCGCTCACAGGCGGACATAGGATTTAAAACTTACGAATTCAAGATTTTAGTTCTTTTAAGTTACCGGATTCAAAATTACAATTTGTACGTACAAAGTGAAATTCTTAAAACAAATACTACATGCTTTGAACCAAAGCTACTAGTTCTGCAAAACTCGCTTCCTATACTCTTGCTCTGCCCTTGTGTGTGCTTTTTAGGCTCGATGTGGTGCCAAGGCAAGGGTGGAGCTAGGGGCGCAAGATCCGAGTCCCATCGCCGAAAAATTACACACTATATATAAGATCATAATAAATTTTTATGTATTACATTTAGATGTTGAATACTTTTGACTTTTTCTATATTTTTTTTATATTTAGATCCCCTTTAGTAAATTTCCCAACTTCACCTCTAGGCCAAGAAATAAATTTATGAGATTTATTGGATAAAGCAGACAATATTTATCATTGGTTAGCGCCATGACAATTAAACTACTTTATTAGCTGCCATAGTATAAGGATATGTACAAGTTCGAAGTTCATTATTAAATGCACAGATATGTTTGAAGGAAAGGAGAAAGGAAAAAAAAAAAAAAAAGGGGAAATAGGAGTATTAAAGAAAAGAAAAGAAAAGGAAATGAGTATAAAAAAAACTAGAGGTGTAAGCATCAAGTCTGGATTGATGGTGAATGTTCAACAGTGTCTTTAAATCTTGTCACGGAAATTGAGTGCCTTGACACTTTAGATAAACCAAGCAGGCAAGCCATGGTTTGAATGTTCCATTCTGCGATCCAATAAATACACTTACTGGACCATCATGACATCATAAGATATATCGCCGAAATGAATCAATTGAGATCTTTCTATAGGGATCTTAGTAGCTTAGTTGGTTGTTACCTGAACTTTTATCTTGTTGGTGAAAGTTCAAATCCACACATAGTAATCCCCTTTTCATTTCACCGCTCTGCCGGCCGACCCCTATGTAATAAAAATAATTTTTTTTGGAAAAAAATGAGATCGTTCTCTTTCGATTATTTCAAAGTAGATAGGGTAAGATTTTTTGTAAATTCTGCGGACCAATTCAACAATTACTATCATAATTGTTGCCAACGAGAATTTTTCATTCCAAAACATATGAACATGGTGGACTCCGATAAAATTAGAACGATACAAAAAAAAATGAAGGAACATTAACATAAAATATGGCTTTGACCCTCATGGTCAAGCGGAGGGGTGGCCCCATTAGCACTAGTCATTTTGCCCTATTCTTTTTCTATGTTAAACACAGACAACTAGGTACATTATAATTTATAGCACAACAGAAATAGAATATTTGTCAAATTATAATCCAAACGAGTGAAAATACAGTGCGGAAGTAAATGTTTTAGAGAGCGATATTTTGAGATTTTGGAAGAGATGATTTCTCATTCAACTGAATACAGATATGCCGAGCTACAATATATTTATAACAAACTAACCGACTACATGTACAGTAATTAACTATCTTAACTAATCTCCTAACAATGATTAATTAGTTAATAATTTGTTAGTGCTGCACATGAGTGTCACGTGATCCCATCCTATTGTTGGTCTTAACAGTTGATACACAAATATTTGAAAGTATGTATGTGTCACGTGATCCCATCGTATTATTAATAAGATTAATATTGTTGGTCGATTATTAATTATTATTTGATTGATATCCCTAGCTTACGTTGTCATTAATTAGAGTGAGATATTGATGATAGAGCGTAACTCATATCGATGATATGTGATAAGTCAACATGTGGTCGCATCACATCCTTAGAGGATGTAGTATGTCTCACCTGCTATGAGTAATGGCTACTCGTGATGGACACATGAATACTTTGGAAGTATTGGTATACCCTGCTGATATACTGTTTGTTATACTTATCTAAAGTATGATTAGCGTGTGAGATATAGAAGTCCTTAGACTTGAGGTCAATACGCGTCTTGTCTGCAAAGTAATGTACTTTGATCCCGTCCTAAGCTCAAATGCCTTATAGGTTAAGATACGACTTGTATTGGTTACATTACGATGTGGATTAAAGGTGGTTGTTGATCCAAGATTAGGATTCATTCCTCGAATGTATATTCGAGAGAACACTCGGATTCTCAGTGATATTAAGTTGACTAAGTTGTTGGCCAATGCAATAGACATATTTAGAATATGGTCTAGTTGTCAACTAATATAGATGAGATACAATGATTAAGCCATTTGGATAGACACTTGACAAATCCTAAGCTTGATCGGGTGTGTCGTGAATGAAAGGATTTTTATCTTACCACATAAAGGTTAAGTTTACTGGATTCGCGTAAACGTACTTCACATATTGAGTTCGTCTTGCGGCGCCGTCTAGGAGTTCCGCGTAGACCTTAATTTGATTAATGTCGATATGAGAAGGCATGTAGGGTCACACTATGTCGATTGTCCGTTTCGAACTAAGGATGTATTGAGAGAGTAATTAAATGTTCAATTTAGAATCGAGACATTTAAATGAATAATGATTATTTTAATTAAGTCAAAATTGGATTTTGGATTAAATTAAGAATGCTCGGAAAATAAATCGAGACAGTGCAGAAACTCATCGAGCGCCGCGACGCCCATACCCTAGGGCCTCGACGCCTCTGCCTCAATTTTTGGTCCAGGCCTAAGGTCAAACCCTAATCCGGTTTTGACCTATTTTTCAACTATAAATAGTGGCATTCTTTTCATTATTCACACACTAATTTCAGATTATCATTCTAAGCCTTAGAGACTTAGAATTAAATTACTCTCGAACCTCTGCTGGATTTCCTAGCTTTCCGAAAGAGAAATACATTGAAGCTTGGAGCTTGCAATCGGAAGGGCAACCGTGTGTACACCCCATAGTTGATAAAGACTCCAGATATTCTAAACCTGTAAGTTTATGCTTTATGTTAGAGGTTTGATTGTTGTATAACCATACCAGAAATGTTGTTGGGATAAGTAAGAAACAAAATTTTAAACTTCCGATGTGCCTTACTTATATGTTTTGAACCCAACAAAACCCTACAATATTTTCTATTCTCTTTCTTCGAATTTTAACAAATTTCTCCTACTTCACCAAGAGAGAAGGATTATTGTTTGTGCAAAAGATAATTATATTAATAAACTACTACTAACTCTTAATAAATTAGAAGTACTGGGGTAACATGCACCCATAAGGCCTTTTCGTAACATAATAAAAAAGGAGGATAGTGTTTCTATATTCAAATATAATCTCTCGGTTCACTTTTATTTATCTATAATGGACTTTACACTTTCCATAAAAAATAATAAATGAAATACATATTTTATCATAATACTATTCATAACTATTAGCATTTCAAAAAAAATTGAAAAGTAATTTGGGGAATGAGTAGTTATTTTTGAGGATACTACATAAACAAAAAATATCTTGATATCCTAAAGTAGACAAGTAAAAATAACAACTTATTTTTAGTATAATTGATAAATAAAAGTGAACTGTGAAATTACTTGTTATTTTGTTTACAACTACAACTGGATTAATATTTTACATGCTTCCTTGTAGTCAATTTTAGTATCTCCAAAAGAATAATATTAGAAAAAATAAATATCAAACAAACCATGATTCTTTCAAGTTTCCTTATTTCCACTATTGTTTAGTCTTGACATTTATGAATAGTGAATATGTATTAATTACACTATTGGTCTCGAAAGCTTTATGTCCAACCCATTCTTATTTCAATCGCAATGTATAGTTTGTGGTTTGATGACATTCATAGTACTAATCATAACATATCTTATTAAGAGATCTTTCAATAAAAATTGGGTCATTTGCACTTCTGTTCCTATTTTGTGTTGGTCCTTAATTTTTGCCTCTTAAGGATATCATTTTTTTCGTGGGGCATAAATTTATATTTTTGCATCATCATATTCCACAGTTTATGCTCCACGTCCTTAAAGAACCCTGCAAAGTATTGGTTCAATTTAATGGGTAAAAATTAAAGACCGGTCAATTTGAAGGATAAAAACTAAAGACCGGCCCATTTGCAGCACAAACCGTGCAACTTCGTGTCACTTGCACTTTGATCCTATTTTGTGTTGGTCTTTAATTTTTATCCTTCATAACAAATAAAATGTTGCAGACATAAGTTTATATTTTTCGCATCATAATATCTCACAAGTTATGCCTCATATGACTTCAGTTTCTAAAAAAACGTATTATCCACTAAACATAAGTTCTATTGGGAGGGCAAAAATTAAAGATCAACCTATTTGAAGAGAACCGTGAAATCTATTCATAAAAAGTGTAATGAATCATTTATAAGAAAGCCTTTTTGTCGATTGCACAAGGTATCTCCATTGCCCTAGGCCCAAGAAGCATATTGAGAGTAATTGTTCTACAGGCCAGGCCACACTATACTTACGTCCATTTAAGTGATATTTACACAAATGAGTACATTTTAGATTTTTTTTAGGTATAATTATACTTTTGATAATTACAATTCATAGCTACAGTAAAATGTATTCATAATTCGGCTCACTGTATTCAATTCAGATTTCAATGTATTCAAATCAAATGTATTCAAGTTAAATCGTTGTATTCAAGTCGGATGTATTCAACTCGGTTGTATTCATTTGTAGGCGCTTTTACACTAATTCAATTTATTAATACAAGAAATAAAATACATTCCCCCCCGAAAACACCCCCAAACACTGGATTTTACACTAAAAATTATGAATACACGCAAAAACTGAAAATAATAAATAAAATACACCCTAATGTGAGATACAAAAAAATAAAATACAATCCGATTTGAATATAAAATACACTCCGATCGGAAAATAAAATTCTCCAATCTGACGGGAGAGATCTCTGACGAAGCTCAGATCTAGACGGAGAGAGAGAGGTGACCAAAAGAAATAGACTCCCTGATTTACTATTCACAGTTTTTTCCGTCATTGCCTTGTGGATAGAGATGGCAATGGATCTTGGACCCGGTCCATATCCGGTGGATCCAGATCCGTTTTATAGGATATGGATCTTCAAAATTTGGACCCGACGGATTCGGATCGGACCCGGATTCATTTCTGACGGATCGGATCTGGATATGGATCTTGTATTTGAGATCCGTATCCGGTCCAGATCCGATCTGTGGATCCCTTTTTTATTAAATATATTCATAACCTAGAATGTAATTTTATAAGTATTTTCTTAATTTTTTTCATAATTTATGTATTGGGTAAAGGGATGAACCAAGATAAGACACAAGTCACACAGCCATGTAATTTATCTTTGAAGTTTCATTTCTTTTACTATATATCTTTTTCTCCAGCTTTCCCATATTTTCATTTCTATAAAAAGAAAAAATTATCACTCTTCTTTAAATTTCCCTTTCTTGAATCTGATGGCCGTAAGCTTTAAGTATCTTTCTCTCATTTGTTTGATCAGCAAAAAAAATGAGACTTTTGATATATGACTGACATTGTTTTATGGTGTTTAATGAAGTCAATCAGTAGAACTACAAGTGGAGCATTACTAAAGCCTCCAAAAATTAGCTCAAAGTTGCAACATGTTCAGCATCACTAATGAAGTCAATCGTCTTTATTTTCATGTGATGCTAAAACTTTGTTTAGTATTTTGGAAGAATGGTGTCATGTTTGTGTAGGTCGATTGAATGGACTCAATCATTTTTTTCAATCAGGTTGCGTTTCATTTTGTCATAAAAGTTTCAATATGTGGGAATATTATTCAAGCCAAAAAAATTTACATGTAGATCCAGATCCGATTCGTGGATCCAATGGATCCGGATTTGGATATGATTTTTATGAACCCGATGGATCTGGATCCGGATCTGAATCCAAGTATGAAAAATGGATCTGGATCTGGATCTAGTAGGATCCGGTCCAGATCCAATCCGTTGCCATCCCTACTTGTGAAACCGTCTGTGGGTCTCAAAGTTAAATTTCAAGTTAACATTTCAAATTTGCACTTCTGCAACATGTTAATTCAAGTGTAAGTCTGATTTTGGTTGAACTAAAATAAAGATGAGGTTTATGTTGCAATTGGTTTCTACTGTTAGAAGATGTTAGAAATATGGCATGAGATGACTTCGGCTTTGGCACCGGCTAGATCTGGAGGGAGGCGAGGCGATGACCGATCTGGGAGGATCTCTGGCTGCGAAGCTCAGATCTGAACGGAGAGAGAGAAGTGACTGGCGAAGATTAGAAGTGACTGGCGAAGATTAGATCTGACGGCAATCATCGATGCTCCGGCGATGACGGCGGTGGGGCGGTGGCGGAGAGAGAGGTGGGGGAGAAAAGATTAAGAGTGAGGATAAATACAAGCCATAAACCTAATGTATTTTGGTTTAGCTATGGATGATAATTAATATATAACTTTTAGCTATGAGATGTAATTAAAATAAACTATAATTACTAAATATAATTAGATACTAATAATTAGTCATGCCTTGTAAATTTTTCTCCGTTTAATGAGAGATGGGCTAGTTGTTCAAAGCGAGGTATGGACCAAAAATGCACATATTGTTTGTTCCAGAGAATATTTCCATACCTTTAATAAACAGAAACATCATTTTGATGGTTCAATGTATGTACACATTTGATCTAAAACTAACAAATATGTTGCCTCTACGATGAGTCAATTATTGTAAAAAACCAACAAGGATGGGCTAAAGACTAAAATGTGAAGAGTTAACCGCATAGCTTGGTTTAGACTAAAAAGAGTTCACTCAAATGACCACTCAATTATTAAAAAAAATATGTAATAAAGTCATTTTTCTTAACAAAAAAGTTACTTTTCTATAGTCATTTTATATGAAAAATCATTCGGGACGATTTTGTAAATTTTCCGATACCCAACATTCTGATTTGACATTTATATTAGTCGACATGAATTTATTTAACCCTAGCACTGAAAATAAAACCCGACACGACCAAATGATTTTACCCTCATCTCCACAAACTCTTAAGAGAATTACATTAGTGTCAACGGTTTTGGAGTGGGTCGGGTATTCTATTTATTCTTGAAGTATTTAAGTCTACGCAGACTGCTCTAAATGCCAAATCGAGTTTGGTGTCAAAAAATTTACGAAACTGGACAAAATATTTTTTGATGTAAAATAGCTGTACAAATGAATTTTCTATGACAATATAAAAAAAGATAATTTTACTATATAAATTTTCATTAGTTAAGTAATCATTTAAGAAAATATTGTCATCCCATGACTTTTGTTAGGTCCGGGTATGCTATAGAACAATAAAAACAAACTGAAAATAAACTAACTCGAATGCCAATTCGGTTTTCGAATGTCGGTGATAATGTTGTCCGGCACCAGTGATACCACTTTAGTAAAAACCAGAAAACTTTAAAGAGCAATGCAACGGAAATTTAAAGAACACAAAGGTTTAAAATTTACATATATGACGGTCAATGACCGAAAGTATTGTATATATTTATTATATACAAAAGTTACAAATTATTTTCTTTACAATTTTACAAGATGAAACGGAAATGAATTAAATATTGAAGTCGTAGATGACTTCTGCCTGAAAAATCTACCTAAATAGACATAGGCAACTTCTTATTACAATTGCTCAATACAAAGCTAATCTAGAATCTAAACTACAATTGTAATGTTGGACAGAATGTTGTCGACACGCTCAGGCAACACTTGTGATCCAGATTTCTGAGATGAATGCTCGAGAGCTCTATTGATATTTTTGCAATCTGTTTCTGGATATTGATTCACTGCAGTAGCCTCTCTATTTATAGTGGAGAGTCTTTCTTGAAAGTCTCACCGATCGGTTGTGGAAGTTGAGGGAAAGGTGGGCAGCTTGTGGTAGATGATTAAGGAGTGAAAATTTCAATAACTTTGACTTTTTCTTCACTCGACTTCTTCCCCAAGCTTTAACTCTTTCCACGTTTTACACAGCTCCAATTCACCATGCCTAAGTTGTTTTTACCCCACAATAAAATATTATTGCTTAACGTGAAATAAGCAAAACTGTTATAAAAAATGTTGGTCTGAATGTTGTGAAATTTGTTCCAACATTTTTATACATTCAAATCAGCCCTTTAGAAGATATGTTGGATCAAACGTCATAACACCAAACACAACATTAATAATCTCCCCATTTTTTGCCTTTCTTCACAAAACTCTTACAAACCTAAACTGACTTAGGATATTGAGACAAATGTTTGTCCGATATTTGTGATCAATAATATTAATGTATGCTCCCCCTTAACCTGCGATGACTTTCAAGTAATCATGCGTGTACCGATTCAAAGGATTAGAAAAGAAGAAAGATGTTAGCATATTTATACATATCATCCACTTATATAGATTTATATACTGACCATAAAAAGAAATATTACATTGTCACATAAATCAGTATCCAACCTGTCAAACAGTTAACTGCTCAAATTGAGTAACATTCACGACCCTCATACAATATCAACCAGTAGCAACATCTCCTCCCAACTCATCATACATCAGCAGTAGCTTCCAGCAGCTTTCTACTCCTCAATAACTGCTTCTCTGCACAGAACAACACATCAGCCTCTAGCCTTCTTCCTTAGCTCCCCATGCATCAGCACTTCCTCTACTTCAGCATCATCGGCATCATTTTCCCCCTTTTTGTGAAGAAAGCAACAACATGAAAATGGTCTTTGGCTTGAATCAAAGAATTCCTCACAATATCAACCTCAAAGATTTGTTGATTGATATTTGCAATTTGATTCACAAGCCATTCACTAGACAGTGACCAGTGTTGTCAAGAATGTTGGTGACATTCATGTCAACATCTGCACTATTTCCTTCCATTTTCAGGGTAGATCGATGACTTTGTCTCTACTCTTCATAATTGTTTTGTTTACTGTGTATAGTTCAGGAGATTTCCTAATGTGTCCTCTCTCTTAGGCTTAAGACCTTGAGTAGTTAAAGCTTTGTATATTAGAGAGATAAGAGAGGATTGAGGTTGATTCTTTTTGTGCCAAGTTGGCAACTTGATGGAAGATCATTTTGCGAGATCAATTCTCAAACATTTCCCAATTTTATACAGCAGGGTGGCTTGTTCTGTAGTTACAATTGATTCATTCATTAAAGGAAGTCAATTGTGTATAGCAATTTTGTGAAGGGTGGCAAACAAGGCTGGACCTTAATTTAGAGGCTGGACAACTAGAGATCCACTTATGCATTATACCTCCTGTGAGGTACTCAATTACTTTATCTCTATTGTCCACTGTAGGGTCTGCCTCTGTAACATCCCGAAATTTTGGACAATGATTTGAGCACCTAAGTGTAATAAGTAGACTCGGGCCTCGAGGATTTATGTGATATTACGTATGCTAATAAAGAGATTAGTATATAAAAGGGATTAACCCCAAAATAATTTTGGACGCAAGAAGTGTGACGACGGGGATCGGAAATAAATTTGGTGTGTTGAAGAGGAAGACTAGGTCATATAGAAATTAGTGTCATATTAGAAAATTATGACATGTGTGAGTATATGGAGATCATTTGATTAATAAGTTATTAAGATTTAAGTGAATTGGGATTCTAAAATTAATTATGTGTGTGATTGATAAATTATTTATTATGCAATATTGTTGCAGAGCAACGTCTCAGCAAACAGTAATTAAAAGGGGGCTGGTTCCGTTATTATTCGAGGTATGTTAAGGCAAATTATTTCTTTCTTTTGGCATGTTCCGTGTAACAAAATAGAACCGTGATATTGCTCCATAATTTATTCTACTCCTAGTAGTTAAGAATATTCATGTTATTGATTCCTATGCTAAAAGCATGTCTAAATACGCTTCTAAGTCCTTATTGAGGCATATGGAAAAGATGTTGATATTTATAGTGTTAGTCGAATGTACAAGGATATTGTGTCACCCAGGATGTGTTATTGTTATTCATGCATTTTCATTTGCATTGCATTCATATATTACCCTGGACCACTGGTGCTATGCATATATATATATATATATATATATATATATATATGTACAGGAATGGGAAAAGGGAAAGGCGTTATATACGCACACCACCTGCAGCTGGTACAGACTATCATAAAAGAGCCCGAAGAGGCCAATATGATGTGATGATGTGATGTCCTTGTGTGGCGATATAACCTGATGCCCACATAGGCGGTTATGAGAGGATTCCTGTGTGGACATTAGTATACCGCATTTGCATTATGCATACATTCGTTAATCATTATATGGTATGGTGCCCACTGAGGTTGTTATGGTAAAGAAGATGTCCAATGAGGCTTATGTATATGGAAACTGCATTGTGCATGACATTTAGGCATATGTATTAGGGCCCTCAGAGGCATTTACTGTTGGTCAATTGTTTCTATTTCAGTTGTTGTTATATCCCTGGTATACTATTGTTCATGCCTGACATACTAAGTACATCGGTCGTATTGACGTCCCTTTTGTCGGGGGACGCTGCATTTCATGCCCGCAGGTTCGGTTAAAGAAGGTGACGGTTCACTCTAGTAGGTTGTTGGTTCAGCTGATATTGGAGCACTCTATTTGTATCAGAGTTGCAGTTGGTCGTGGTATAGTATTTTTGCGTCTGTATATGGGTATGGCGGGGTCATATCGATGTCATGTATTCTGTAGAGGCTTGTGGATATATGTCCTGTGATTAGTTGTCATGTGTGGCCTTGTCGGCCTTGGTATGGGTATGTATATATGAAAATTGAATTTCTGGATAAAGATTTTCTATAAGCTTTTTCGGCTTAGTCCGTAATTAATTGTGATTAGAAGTTAAATGGTGTACGATTAGCGATACCCGGCGGGTGGGTCCGGGTGCCCGTCGCGGCCCTAAGTTTTGGGGTCATGACAGCTTCTCTAACATTCTCCTCAGCATTTAATCCTATACATTGGTTTATAACAACAGGTGTGAAAAAATATACTATGTTATAGAGATATACCTTCCCAAATTTCTTCGAGGATGTATCCTCTATAGCAGAATTCAAATTAGCATAAAACAACCTGACTATTTTATCAACATACGATCCTTTCTCAGTAACAAATCCTAGGAGCTGTCTTTCTTTTAAGAACTCTACCAAACCATATTCTGAATAGGAGGCAATGTCTAGTACTTTTTCAGACCTAATAACTTTATTCTTGTACCAGTCCCAATTATCAAAATTAGTTTTAGAATAGAATTTGTCTGAATAGATAGATACCTCAAGGTCTGAATTAGATTTGATTTTGCTGGAGGATGTTGGTGTTTGTGTCTCTCCTGATGTTGGCTGAAATGTTGCCTGAGATGTTGTGGCATCAGTGGTAACATTCGGAGCAACACTCGATTTAACATATCTGGGAATTCCCTTTGGAAAGAATTGCTTCAGTGGAGTTTCATTAGGAACTTCCTCATTTTCTTGGGACACATCTTGCGGTACAGAAGCAGTTGGTTTTTCTTTACTCTTTTCAGTTGAGAGTACAAAGTCCGTGTCGTCACCGTTACTACTTGAGCAAGTAGGTATAGATGTATCAAATCTGGACCTTTTGTTGCTCGGCTCTTCACGAACTGTTCTCTCAAACATTCTACTCGATCGGCGAGTAAGAAAGGTGTAGGATCTTGGTCTTTTACCCAATGCTGAAATATCAGATGTTTCATCAATATCTATTGGATTGTTGTTATCTCCTGGGTAGCTAATGTCTAAATGTTCATCTAAACCTTTAAATACTATAGCTTTGGACAAGTCCTCTGGTGCAGAAGATAACTAACACGGTTGCTGAGGTTCATTGTGCTCAGATGATTCAGTGTTTAAATGAGGGCTCTCGAGTGGGAACATGATCTCCTACTGCTGATAGGTATGCAATCGAAGAATCTGGATCTGCGATGCGTGAGCGAGACATAGTTAGCCTCTTTGGCTTTATACAGGCATATGTGGTCTGCCCCAGGAAGTAGAAGTTGAAGTTCAGTTGGAATCCATATAGTCTAGTAGTTTTTTACTATGAATAGCCCCCTATTGTTGATAGAGAGCTTACCGCCCACGAGCCGATACACAAATTTTGAAATCCAAATTTCGCAGGAAAATAGGATGAAGCCCGCCAGAAAGCTTTTGACAAAATAAAGGAATACCTCCATTCTAGTGCCTACAACGCAGTGGAAATAACTTTCTTATCATTCAATGAGCATCTTGTATTTCATAAAAATTGGGGGCAATATAATCCTTACGTAAGGGCCATCCTATCCAACTTTCAGGCATTAAGATACGTTTCAAGCGTGGATGATTATCATATTTGTACTTATTGGGGTGTTGGTTGCAGTGTTGGCTGACATTAGTGTTGACATTGGAGAGGTTTCTATTGGTGAATATTGTGGAGAAGGTTTTGGGAATTTAGGGTTTGAGATTGAGAATGAAGTTTCGAATGGTGATTATTCCATCGGGTAGGTAGGGTTATACCCGTGGTGTGATGTGATTTTTCCTTTTCTTTTTTTTTTAAATTATTTTTAGGAAAAATCTGAAATGACAAAAAAATCAAATGAGGAATATTTATATACATGGCAAAACCTTTTTAAGCAACAAAAATTCCTTAGTTTTAGGAGTTTCTAATTTGTTTAATAACTTACACCTAAAATTTTGGGATAAAAAGATAAACATCACGGTAGGAATTTAATCTTATCATTTTAAAGTTTGAAATTCCTATTAAAACAAGGCATAAAAATAGGGAGAAAATCTGATTTTTATGGAATCAGTTAAGAGCATTATCCCAACAAATATTATAATCTGAAAATGTCAACAGCAATGTTGGCAACATTTTGAACGACACAAGTATTTTGATCCCTCAAGAATTTTCATTTTGGCAACAAATTAAGACACTTTTTGTACGTATTTTTATGAGTTTAACCACTGCACTAATGTAACATTTGTCATCGTGTCCTTGGTCTAATCATATAACACACATAAAAGAATTTTTCGTGTCAAAAATAAGAATACTTTTATGGTATTCTCAATTCCTTTTACAAGTACTCGATACTCCTATAGAATAGGAACGGTATCTTATTCAGAGATTTGCCCATTTTCACAGTTGCCAAATATTTGTAAAGGCTTTGCCTTACTTTGATACTCCCTTTTTATGATATATATGTTTTTATATATCATCGCAGAGAACAGTATCACGTTGGAATCGCATTCTTATTGAAGGATCATGCTTGTATGACCAAAAGTAATGCACTATACAACAACAATGATCATTTTATGATATTACATAGGTAAATGTCACTTGAAATGTTAGACAATATTTCAGCTGGCATTCACCAAAAATGCCTTTTTAGAGTTTACAAAGACCAAGAGATTTCTTCAAACTAGAAAATCTCTCATGGTCCAAAGCTTTTGTAAAAATATCAGCTAGTTGATGCATAGTGTCAACATGTTCAATTTGAACTAACTGTTTTTCTACTAAATCTCTTAAAAAGTGATGTCTAATATTAATATGTTTTATACGTGAGTGCTGAACTGAATTTTTGGAAATAATAGTACTCAAATTATCACAGTACAAAATCAAAGTGTTGTTAGAAAATCCATAGTCGTCTAACATGTGTGTTAGCCATATTAATTGAGAGCAACAACTTTAGGTGCTATATATTCAGATTCAACAGTTGAAAGTGAGACATAGTTTTGTTTACGACTATACCATGAAACAAGATTATTGTCAAGATAAAAACATCATCCACTTGTACTTTTTCTATCATCTACGTCTCCAGCTCAATCCGAGTCACTAAATCCTATTAAGTTAGGATTAGTGTCTTTGAAATATCAAATAGGAAGTCCCATAGCAGTGAGGCTTAACAGATAAAGTGAGTTTACCCCTTGCACTTCGGACAGCTGTTTGTAGCATCATAAGGAGGACCTCCAACTCACATGTGCCGGCAACATATCAAATAATACGTTTCACGATATTTAAGTGGAATATTTTGGGACATGCTTGAAAATGGGCACAAACACAAACTCTAAACATAATATCTTGGCGACTAGCATTAAGGTAAAGAAGGCTACCTATCATAGATCGATACAATGTTGGGTCGACATTTTCACCAACATTATCCTTACATACCTTCTGTGATGAACTCATTGGCGTCTTCATCTGTTTAGCATTCTCCAAACCAAATCTCTTAACTAGATTCTTGACATATTTACTTTGTGAGATGAAAATTTCATCTTCACTTTGCTTAATCTGCAAACCTAAGAAAAAAGTCAGTTCTCCAATCATGCTCATTTCAAATGTTGATGACATAGATTCAACAAATGAATCTAGACAAGACTGTGAGGTCGAACCAAAGATTATGTCATCTACGTAGATTTGAGTAATAATAATATCTACACCATGACGTTTAATGAATAATGTACGATTAGCTCCACCACGGATAAAACCAAATTCAAGAAGAAAGTTAGTTAAACGACCATACCATGCACGGGGAGCTTGTTTCAACCCATACAAAGCCTTTTTGAGCTTGTACACATAGTGTGGATGGTGAGGATCTTCAAATCCTTTTGGTTGTTCAACGTAGACTTCTTATCTAGATAGTCATTTAAGAATGCACCTTTCACATCCATTTGGTGTAAAGTAATTTTCAGACAACAAGCAATAGCAAGTAGAAGTCTAATTGACTCAATTCTAGCTACAGGTGTGAAGGTTTCGTCATAATCGATTCCTTCAACCTGAGTATAGGCTTGAGCAACTAGACGAGCTTTGTTTCTAACAATAATTCCCGATTCATCTGACTTATTTTTAAAAATTCACTTGGTTCCAATTATATTTGTATTATATGGACGTGGAACTAAGTCTCATACTTCATTTCGAGAGATTTGTTCAAGCTCTTCTTGCATTGCTTGAATCCAAAAGTTATCATTAAGTGCTTCTGAAACATTCTTATGACAACAGGACCAAGCACTTATTGTGTTTAGTGTCTGCTCTGATATCACTTGTTAGGTCGGGATATGCTATGGAACAATAAAAATAAACTGGAAATAAACTAACTCGAATGCCAGTTTTCAAATGTCGGCTATAATGTCGTCCGGCACCAATGATACCACTTTAGTAAAAATAGAAAACTGTAAAGAGCAATGCAGCGGAAATTTAAAGAACACAAATGTTTAAAATTTACATATATGACGGTCAATGACCGAAAGTATTGTATATATTTATTATATATAAAAGTTACAAATTCTTTTCTTTACAATTTTACAAGATGAAACGGAAAAGAATTAAATGTTGAAGTCGCAGATGACTTCTGCCTGAAAATCTACCTAAATAGACATAGACAACTTCTCATTACAATTGCTCAATATAAAGTTAATCTAGAATCTAAACTGCAATTGTAATGTTGGACAGAATGTTGTCGACACGCTCAAGCAACACTTGTGATCCAGATTTCTGAGATGAATTCTCGAGAGCTCTCTTGATATTTTTGCAATATGTTTATGGATATTGATTCACTGCAGTAACCTCTCTATTTATAGTAGAGAGTCTTCCTTGAAAGTCTCAGCGATTGGTTGTGGAAGTTGAGGGAAATGTGGGCAGCTTGTGGTAGATGATTAAGGAGTGAAAATCTCAACAACTTTGACTTGTTCTTCACTCAACTTCTTCCCCAAGCTTTGACTCTTTCTCCCACTTTTTACACAGCGCCAATTCACCATACCTAAGTCATTTTTACCCCACAGTAAAATATTACTGCTTATCGTGAAGTAATGCAAAACTATTATAAAAAATATTGGTCTGAATGTTGTGACATTTGTTCCAATATTTTTATACATTCAAAGCAGTTCTTTAGAAGATATGTTGGGTCAAATGTCACAACACCAAACTCAACATTAACAACTTCTTTTGAAAAGAAAAAAAAACTAACTGGACCACGGAAATGTTCAATGGACACACACAATGACACAATAGCTAAAGGATAAAAATGAGACAGAAGAGCGAACAGGGTTACAGGATTTTTTCTGTACAAAATATAGTTTATCTAATTTACATGTGACAATATATAGTTGTAGCTATTCAGTGGAAATGATTTCTCACACTATTAGACCATCTAAAGAATACATGCAAATAAATGAAATTTATAATCTTGAAATTAGAATATAAGTTACCTGCTACAACATATAAATGCGATTTGATGATGTATAATTTTTTTATATTGATAACATAAATAACTTAAGCTTTTAATTTATACTATCAGATTATATTACCTATATTAGTTATATTAATTATCATATCTAATTTAATACAATTACTTGAAAGATAAAGCAAATAATCTGTCGCAGCAGATTGGAGAACACTCATGATAGTAAAAAAAAAATGTTTCTAATACTAGATTACATAATTAAATCGTAGAAACTAACTTATATATGGGGTATTGGCAACATCATTTTGGTGATTGCTGCAATGAAAAGGTTTGACGTTTGGTTCAAAAATCAAAGGCCATGCTTATGGTTAATAAAGAACTCTCTGTGTTTCAGATTTCACAGCAGATCTAGTGATATGTATCTATATTGCTACTCACCTATTGCTATCATTGGAAAAAGTGACAAGTTTATTACTGTTAAGAGTCTCACATCGAAAATGGAATGAGAACATGAACTCTTTATATGAATTTGGACAATTCTCACCCTACAAGCTAACTTTTAGGGTTGAGTTAGATTTAATATTCATTTTTTACGTGATATCAGAGTCAGAACAATTCCTACTCTTTATAAGATTCATTCTTTACGAGTACTATTTCTTAAAATGCTTGGACTCTCTCATACTACAAACAAGACAAAGAATTGACCCCTAAACCATGCGTAATGCTTCGAAGAAATAGAAAAGTGATTTTGTTTGCACTCAAGACCACTCTTGCATTTTTACACCAAGGCATAGATCGTACATTGAGTATTACCAAATGTAATTATAATGACAAATGAATCATAACTTAGAGCGTGTTTGAATTAGCTCATTAAAAGTAATTGGCCCAAAGTAATTAACAAGTATCAAATGCTGAAAAATTACTTATACAAGCTGAAATTAATTTTATAAGTAAGCTATTATATGAAACAATAGAAAGTTATACTTTAATAAGAAGATAAACCCTATCTTTGAATATATTTTCAAAATATATAAGTTTAAAAATATTTCTCATGAAAAATGACTAATAACGAAAATTACACAAAGAAGTCATTAATAGTTACTTATGTTTTAGGAAGAGGTTTTAGGGGTGATCAACTTATGATTTTTGATTAATTTTGAATTATAAGCAGTTGACTTATAATTTTTTTAAATATTTACCACACGCATAAATAAATTAAAAAACATTTACAAACTAGCTTGGCCAATTTATAAATTTAGCAAAACATCTCTAATCGAAAGGCACAATATTGGAGGAAAAGAAAGAAAAGACACAACTCAAGGGACCAATTCTCAGTAGTCGTTTGGCCATGTATTTTCAAATCATGATTTCAAATCACATTTGTTTATGCAATTTGGACATAACTTCAACTTCATGTCATGGTTTGAAATCCCAAATCATCCAACAAGGTGTGATTTTGGATTTCAAATCATGATTTTATTTTTTTAAAATATAAAATTTGACTCATAAGTTTATATTTTGTAAAAAAAAGATTCATAAATTAATAGATATTTACCAATTGATCGACTTTATATTGTATTAGATATAATTATCCAATACATAATTTATATTATATATATAAAAAGGTATGACTACAATTATAATGTATTTAAAATGACAACAACCGGCTCAAAGTAATAATGTAACTTCGTCTTCTCGGTCATCTGATCGGAAAATGCATGATCGGCATGAAGAGATTGTTCATACCATGTGAAAATATTATATTAAAGAGTAGTTACACTACTATTCATGTTCAATTTTCCTTTTTATTGAACTAAATTTTGATCAATTGATGTTTTATTTTTTAGAAAGTCCTTCTAGCCGCGTATTAATTTTGTTATGAACTATGAGTGACTCATTTGGTAAGATTGCATAAGAATTATGAAAGTTTTGATGATTTTCATAACTTGTGGGTTTTTTTATGTCAATAAGATAAAATACAACTTAAGAAATTCAAATTACATGTCCAAACAAAACTTCAACTTCAAATCATATGGCTAGCGTTTTGCCATATATTTTGGATCAAATTTTAAATACTTATCTTCAAATATTTATTTGGTCATAGATTTTAGATCAGATTTTGAAAAGCTATCTTTAAAAAAAAAAAACAAGTTCCAACAATTGGTTCATACCAGTTTTGGGGTTTTTGGGACTTCTACTAAAAAAACTTAAATTTTTTTCTAAGTAAAATGTAACTTCAAATTTCAAAAATCACAACTTCAAAAACTTAAATTTTCAAGTTTAAAGTCTCAACATAAAAATCTATAACCAAACGGGAGCATAATTTCAAATGATTTTAAATTAGGTTCAAACGGCTCCTCAAAATAAAAAGTGGATAAAATCTCTGGGAAGAAATAAAATTCAAAAAAGAAGGTGCGTGTGAAAAGCGAAGAAAAACAGGCCTGAAATAAAGCACGCCATCCACTAACGGCGGGATCGAAGCTATATATTGTTCCGTAATAAGCGTTGTGTTGATTGACTGACTTTCTTTTAACTTTCACATGCCTGAAGTCCTCTCACGTATGGATGGCAACAGATCAATCTAGATCGGATCCTACTAGATCCGTTTTTTATATCTGGATCCAGATTCAGATTTATCGGGTCCATAAAAATTAAATCCAAATTCGAATCCATCGGATGCACCAGGTCCACGGATCGAATCTGGATCCACTAGGGAAGAAATTTGGACTAACAAATTTTATTAATCCTACAACCTGTGGTGAGAAATCGACAAGCCAGATTTGTTTAATTTTCTTGTTTTTCCTTCTTTAATTTGAGCCTCTATTTTTGTTTTTTGTTTTGCAACTTCAGTACAGAAAAAAGAAAAATTACCAATTAAATAATTTATTGTCTTATTCAATAGTAATTAATTAAGCTGAAGCCACATGTAATAATTATAATCTAGGCAATTTGGACGGATTCATAACACATGAAGTTAACTTTCAAGATATTAACAAAGCATTTGACTTACTTGAAGCAGGCAAAACACTTTGTTGTATCATTTGGATGGACAAATAATCATGTTTTCATCTTTCTATTCTATTTGAACGTGAAATATAGCAAGAAGAACATGATCTCTTTAAATAAATGAAAATGTACAGTTTGAATACTCACTAAGCTTCTAATCATGAAATGGGAAGACACTTGTGCAAACACCTATCCTCATGGAATATGCGTCCTTCTAAGAACATAAAAGGAACTTATTTCTGGCTAGTTTCCTTTAAAAAGAGTTTGTATGTACGTTGAGTGACAGATGATTTACCATAGATCCCTGCTCGAGCTGAATATACATTCATCAGCACTATTATATTTTTTTGAATATATTTAATAAAAAACGGATCCACGGGTCGGATCTAGACTGGATACGGATCTCAAATACAAGATCCAGATCCGATCCGTCATAGACGGATCCGGATCCGATCCGGATCCGTCGGGTCCAAATTTTGAAAATCCATATTTTATAAAACGGATCTGAATCTACCAGATTCGGATCGAATCCGGGATCCACTGCCATCTCTACTCTCACACCGTCTCTCTTCAGTCAGCACACCATCCGCTGTCGTATCCTCCTAAAGATCCCCCCCCCCCCCCCTTGCATCATGCGTGCAAACCCCCAATTCAAAAGGCCATTAAACTATGGTTTGACCATTATTTTTTCCTCAATCACTTTTTAATTAAGCACGAAAATTAAGATATAATTAGTAAAATACATTTATAATTCTTTAAACTTATCAATAATTTTTTTATGGCCATTCAAATTATGGTCTATTTTAATTTAGCACTTGAACACATAATAAAATATTCATATTAGACGCTTCCGAGTCCTGACTCAAATTTTGGAAATACTTTTGCGCATGTTCTCAGACATCTATTACGTAACCACATAAAATATGTCATCTTCTTTAATTATATACATCAGTCTTAGTTGGAACAAACCTGATGTTTTATGATTTATTTAGGTTAATGCGTATAATTAACGGTGGTGACGTGTTTTGAGTGATTAACTTATCGACGTAATGGGTGTTTAAGAACACAGACAAAAAATATTAAAAATTTGAGCCGGAAATGTCTAATAGAAACACTTTATCACGTGTTTAGGTGCTCAACTGGATCAGACCGTAATTCGAGTATCTAAATAAATTTACTGGCAAGTTTAAGAGGTTGTCGATATATTCTGCATATAATTTAACTTTTCTAATATATTACTATTGAAGTTTCCTTGGTAAAAATATGTGGTATCTGGTATGCTCTGACTTGATTATTAATACGAATTTGCAAAGCTTAAGACTCATTAAAAGGGATTCATTAGGGTGTCCATTCACAATGTTCGAATTCAAGATTCTAATTAAACATTTACTGTAAGTTTTTAGCTTAATTTAGATTCGTTGTTCATGCTTTTGAACAGATTGAGGGCTATAGAGATCGTTTGATGAGACTTTGGACATTCAAGTAAAGGAAAGGTTGTCATTTCTGAGGCAAATGAGACTTTAACTTTTAATTTGCTTGTTTTTCCCTGAACGCATGTTATATATATTGCTTGCATGCATTTAAACTATCTAATTTATGTGTGTAGTCGAGCATGATCTAGGTTGACTAGTCTTGAAGTATCTAGAGTAGACCATGAGGATCCTAATATGTGATTTTACATAATTTGATACTTCTAGCAAATCGTTGATTTGATGTGATATTATTTGGTTGATGAGCATGGATTATCATTCAGTTAGCTTTCAACAATTGTTTGTACTTGCTGGTTATATTTGTTTAGCTATGTAACATACATTAGCACTCTAGGATGATTTAGTTGGCAGTATCTCAAAAGTTTTTTTAAAGTGACAGTCTTCTTTTTATTTTCCATTTATTTTTGGTCCAAAATTACTAATGATAGGATTAGCAAACACATGAGGGCCTCTTTGTATTTTTTAAAAACTTCAGGATTAAATTTTAAGTTTTTCAAAAAAGTCCCTTTCTCTTTCTCTTTCTCTTTCTTTCTCTCTTTCTCTCTTTCTTCTTTCATGTTCTTCTTCTCCGAAAATCATTTTACTCCTAAATTCTCTCATTCCTTCATCTTCTATGCGTGTAATTGTCGTTGAAAGCTAAATTTAAAGTATATATACATATTGGTTGCTAAAAACGTGAAGAAGGAGCTGGAAGCCATTGACGGTCATTAACAAAGCTTCGATGCAATAATTAGAAAATGTGGGTTATCGCAAACGAACTCTGTTTTGAGTGAGTGATACCTCAAAACAATGGAACATAAAGGAGAATTCATAATTGAAATTTGAAGAAATTTAATTGAGAATTGACATGATTTTGGAACGATTTTATAGCAGCTCTCAAGGTTGAAGAAGATGATTGTTTAAATTTTGGATTACCGCAATCGAGTTCTATTTCACGTAGGTGATATCTCAAAAGAACCGGAACATGGAGGGGAGCTCATATATGAAATTTGAAGTAGTTTAGTTAAGATTTGACATGGTTTTGAATCAAATTACAGTTGTTGTTCGTCTCAAGGGAAAAGAAGAAACTGCCAGAAATAGTCTAGCAGAATTCTTATTCAGGTCTAAAATAGACTAAACTTTTGCGTTGGCTATTCTTATGTTTGCATATGTTTGAAATTTACAGAAATATTTCACCACTAGACTCACTAGACACGACATTCATTATAATAATTGCTTCATTAAGAAAATTGTTAGGCAAATTTAATACTAGACTCACTAGCTAAAACATTCATTATAATAACTGCTTAATTATGAAAATTGTTAGGCAAATTTATTTCACCACTAGACTCACTAGACACGACATTCGTTATAATAATAGGTTCTTTAGGAAAATTGTTAGGAAAATTTAACACTAGTCTCAATAGCTAAAACAGTCGTTATAATAACTGTTTCATTAACTAAAGTCGGGTATGGTGATGGTGGTGGGTTAGGACTGTACTCGGGTTGTGTCGGTGAAAAGATCGTAGGTGCAGTGGCCGATAGGTTTTTGGTGGAGGGGTGGTTGACTGGGTAGTCAACTATAGGGTTTGATGGAGGCGGCAAAATAGTCGGTGGTGGCTGAGGGTTCCGGTTGGTGGAGGGATTGATTACCGGTGCTGAGACAGAGACTCTATGCCGATTGCCGGTGGTGGTGGCAATCGGTGTTGTCTGAGACTGAGACATCGGCGGTGATGAAGACGTAGAGACACTGCCGGAGGTGGCAGCGGATGGTGGCAGTGACGGGGTTACGATAGTGGACTAACGCAGTTGGCCGCCGGTGATGGCACACCCGACGGGACACCTTGGGGAAGGACAACTGGGTTGCCGGAGGTGGCAGAGCCGAGGGGACGATGAGGGGAGACCGAGTCTGGACTGCTGGTGGCGACATTTAGTGCGGTGGCCGCCGTCGGAACAGTGGCAGCATGACGGAATTCCTATTGGACAAGCGGTGATGGGTCCAAATCTTCGAGGAATTGGTAATCAGTGACTCAGGATTTTTTAATATTGTCAAATGGGAAAACATACTCAACAAATGTGACGTGGCGAGAAATTATGATTTTGTCGGTGGAGAGCTCATAGCACAAGTACCCCCTATGGTTTGACGAAAAACCTAGGAAGGCGCACAGAGTAGATCGGGGTGCTAATTTGAGATGGGCCGTGGATGTCATACTTGGGTAACACAGACAATGTAAAATTCTAAGGTGGTCATAGGTAAGGCTGTATATCAGAAGTATACCATGGGTATACAGGGCTGTCAGCAGAGTTGGGGGCTGGGCAGCTGTATATTTAGTGTATATCGACGGTATACCGGTGATATACGGTCGGTTCGGTGCCGGAAAAAGAGGGGAGAGGTCGGCCGAAATTAGTTTTTGGGTTGGGAAGGATTGTTGGCTTCTGATACCATGTAGAATTGTATTAATTTTCCTTGGGGAGTCTTTCTCATTAATACAAAATATATATATAGGGTGTACAATGTAGAATCTTTATACAACATGAATCTTATATCTACCATAATTACACAAGACTAAATATGTCTAAATATTATTATTGTACATACTTTAATAATGAGTTCTTAATGGTGAACTTACATAGCTCAAATATGTGTATTAAAATCGTCGTTGGAATTATTTAAAGCGGTTAACCAAAGTATCACCTAAAATGGAGAATTATGATATTCTTTGAAATTTATCCCAAGTTTAAACATTTAATTGATTAAATTGGCATCGTCATGAGATAATATTGTTGCCATATATTCAACATTTGAGCACTTGGAAAATAAATCACACTGAAACGTGACATTGGAGTGTATGGAGATCCTTAAACAAGTTTACTTCTACAATGGTTAAAGTCTAAAATTAATCAATGGGTGCAAGTCTACATGGCAACCAAAACTTGTATCTTAATTAGCCACGTCCAAATTTAGACAAAGCAATTGCAATTGCATGCCAACTTTCATGTAGTGTTTTCTGATTTTTCTCAATACGTGGAGGGGCAACCCAAACACTACCTCCGTTGACTTATATAGAGAGAGAGAGAGGGGGGAGAGTGACATTACTTCATCTTCCACCAAGGTATTATTGGCTTGTAGTCTCCGGGCATAGCAAGATCGCAAATGAGGGGAATTTAAAATTCAGTTGGAGGCCTTCAACGTGGGTTCGAACCCTGGTGGAAGTAATTTACTCTCTTCTGGGGTAGAACCTTGTAGGTGATATCAGTTGCTCTGTTCTCAGACCCTGATCATTCAGGCAAATCCCGCGACTTGCTGGTAGTAATGGTGAGGGTCCGGGACTACTATCTCCAGGAATAGTATGGCGTAAGCCGGGAAGCTGGATATCAAAAAACAATTATTGCCTTGTAATTGAACCCGATATTTGCGGTTGGATCGACACATGCAAAGGGAAACTATATATCCTTCCTTCTCCCTTTTTCCACGACGTTAAATATTTTTCAGAAAAAATAATTATAAATTGTTTTCTTAAATTGGGATTCTAAAATTGCAAAAGCATTATGTAAAGAAAAGTAGCTTATGTTGGACATAATTCAATTTTTTGCTATTAATTAATCTCTCCTTTACTTTCTAATATCATCACTTGCTCCTATGAAAATCACTACTTAAAGGACAGAAATTTGCAACGATAACAAAATCGTCGCTAATCCTATTTATTGATGGATTAACAAAAAAAATTATTAGCTACTAACAATTTAGCAATTAGATAATTCTGATTTTTTAAATAGTGAATTGACCTAAACACTTAGGGGTTGTTTTGTTCACGAGAACCCTAAATTTATTGTTTCCTAGTCATGACTATCACCCCATACCATTTTTTTGCATCCCCATCCGGGTTACATGAAAATTGTCGGTTTTCTTATTTATTGATTTTTTGTATAATCATATATTAAGAACTTACTGATCAATTAACTCTGATTCACATCGTGTGAAGCTAATTTAAGAAGAAATAATGATCCTTATCAAGAACTTTTCCATTCCTTCTAAGATTCAAACCTGTGATTCTGATTAATGATGAAAGGATCTCTTCCATCTCACCATATCCCTGTGATTTCTTTTTAGTTGTTTTTCTCACTCTTTTCCTATACTCTTTTTGTCATTGCTGAGGGGGAAATATAGGGAAGTCCCACAAACTTTTGTTATTTATTTACGCATCTTCGAAACGTGAACATCACAACTAGGAGAGACCATGATGAGATAGTTCATGTTTTCTTACTCTCCAAAGGAAACAAACATGCAAAAATCTAGTTCCAAAAATGATGTTCCATAACTACTGAACTGAAATGTTTTCTCTTTCAACCATCATCCATGTGTGTGTAAATCTGCATACATAATTAAAGCCTTAAGAAAGTAGAAACAAAAAAGAAACAATTAAAAAAAATTATCACAAGGACATCATAAATTAATAAGTTCTTTAACAGTGTAAGATGATGGAATTACAAACCTAATTACTCCATAACACATCCTAATTATAATCAATGTCTTATTAGGTTTATTAGATTAATAATCAAGGTGAAAAATTAGATTAATCAAAACTTTGTATAATTAGCTATAATTAAATTAGAAGGCTACTTGATACTTTGTAATGGAGATTATTTTCCTTTCCATTTTTTAAAATAAAAATACAAAAATATCATATTTTTCATGCGTAAAGTGTAATTAGATCTAGAGATAAAAAGTCTAAGAAGTGGGTGGAATTAAAATATAAAAATTATGTTGGTGAGTGGTGGTGGAGCGAGTAATTAATATGAGGCATGCAAAGGGATTCCCTCCTTTTTAAACTACACTTTTGTATTGGGTTTGTGGGTATTAATAGAAAATTATATTCTTTAATATATTTTAATTATTTTAAAAGGTTAAAAGAAACGTTATTCATAGTGCTGGTAGGAGAGAGAGGAGAGGGTGTAGTTTTTTATTTTTATTTTTTTAGAGGGTGTAGTTTAGCTTTTCAATCGTGGAAGTTTTCTGTTGGAAAATCCACAAGCACAACCAAACGGGGTCTCATGCCCCACCAATATTCTCACTATATCCCATCTTAAAATATTATTAAATTGATATGTGAATGCAAATTAATTAATTATAATTTAGATTTTAAACTGTTAATAAGTGAGTAAACACTTAATATGAGTAAGTTTTTTTTGAAATTACAGAAATTTTTATGAAATCCGTGGGAGTTTGGCTCGTTCATCATGTTTTCGATACCCTTTTCATTGGAAACAATAGGACATTCGTAGGAAATTAGATATGTAGTTGAATTTTATGTCAACAAGTTTACATTAATTGCTCAAGGATTTGATTGTCCCCCCCCCCCCCCTTGTTTTGGGAAACAAGAAGAGAAGATTAGTGAAATTTGAATTCTAAATCACTTGGACACGTAAAACAACTTGTTAGTTATACCTGTGATATACATGGGTCTGTATATCATGTATATCACGGTTTCACAAGGCAACTTACCGGGATTATATTCTTTCATGGTATCAGAAGTCTATGTTAAATTTTCCTCTCCCAAACCTTCTTCTCGTGACACGATTTCAGAGACATTACCCACAGTTTCCGTGCACTTTGTTGCCTTCTCTCTTCCCAAATTTTCTTCCAAATCCCTACATCACATCCTACGTTGATTGTGATGGCTAAGAACATGTTTCACCCTGCCATTATTGTTTCTAACATCAAGAATCACATTCCTATCATTCTTGAAATAGAAACGTCCAATACGCGACGTGGGCAGAACTGTTAAAGTTCATGCACGCTTGCATCAAGTCCTCTATCACATTATTCCTGCGGCTCCTGCAGATACGGAGGTACCTAAACCCGAGGATGATCCTAAGTTGTGGACGACCCTTGATGCTACCTTTATTCAGTGAATTTACTCCACTATTTCAACCGACCTGTTTCAAACGATTATCGAACTAGACGCTACGGCGATGGATGCTTGGAATAGAGTGTGTGATATATTCCAAGATAATCAAAATTCTCGTGATGTTACCCTTGAGTAGGAATTCTCCTATGTCAATATGAACAATTTCCCTAACGTTTCAGCATATTGCAAAAGGTTGAAAGAATTAGCAGACCAACTTCACAACGTTGGTGTGTCCGTTACCAATGATCGTCTTGTCCTTCAAGTGGTTGAAGGCTTGTCTGAGGCCTATACTGGCGTTGGTACGCTTCTTCATCAGAGCAGTCCTCTTTCGCAGTTTTATCAGACCTGTTCCATGCTCACACTCGAAGAAGCAGGCTTGGCTAAGAAAGCGGCCATTAGGGCCCCTTCTGTCGTCATGGTGACCTAGTCCATCATTTCTCCATCCGGCTCCAACAATTCCGGCCAAAACCGCAATAATAATGGCGGCAAAAAGGGTCAGAATCGCAAAAATAATGATAAAAACCGTAGTGGAAACCAAGGTGGAAATAATGGGGATGGCAATGGGCCGCAAGCCAACTGACCACAACCCTAGGGCCCATGGTCGTGGAACTAGGCCCAACAACCCTTATTAACCGTCAGTTGCTACCAACTCAAACTGAGCCTGGGATTTCCGGCCGCTGTGCCCAATTACTCCCAAAGAACAAACGGTGGTACCCGAGAGCAGTTTCTGGGCTGGGGCAGCAAACAAGTGTGCTTGGGCCTTGGCCTCCACAGGCCCACCATGCAGTGGGCCCCACCCCTACCGTCATTGAAGTCGCGATGCACACACTTGAATTAAATCCACCGGACCCCAATTGGTACATGGACACCGGAGTCACTACCCACATGACGTCCGATCAAGGTACTCTCTCGTCTTATTCTAATTTGAGCAACAATCGTGGCATAATTATTGGTAATGGCAATTCAATTCCAATTTACGGTTACGGTCATAAAATTTTGTCTCCCCCGATCCACCTCTTGTTTTGAAAAATGCCCTTCATGCCCTTAACTTAATTAAAAATTTGGTGTTTGTCCGTAAATTCACCACTGATAATTGGGTTTCTGTTAATATTGATCCTTTTTGGTATTCTGTGAAGGATTTCAAGACGGGGATTCGTCTCATGAGATGTGATAGTAGGGTAGATCTTTATCCTATCACGCCCACATCCGGTCTCTCGAGTCAAGACTTGCCATCTAATTTTGCGGCTCTCGCTCCTTCCTTATGGAATGCACGTTTGGGTCACCCTGGGTCGTCTATTATTTCTTCATTACATAAAAACAATTTTATTTCTTGTAAGGGTACGCGTAGTACTCCAATTTGTCAATCTTGTCCTATAGGAAAACTTGTTAGATTACCGTTTGTAGACTCTACTTCTAGTACATTAATGATATTGATATTATTCATAGCGATTTATGGACATTACCTATTCTCAGTTCTTTGGGTCATTGATATTATTCATAGCGATTTTTGTTTCTCTTGTCCTCATACGTCCTCACAAAATGGGAAAGCCGAACGCAAAATTCGTTCCATTAATAACATTGTCTGAACTATATTGGTCCATGCTTCCGTCCCCCTTCCTTTTGGCATCATGCTCTACAAATGACTACATCTCTTCTTAACATACTTCCTACCAAAGGATTGACATATTCAACCCCTCTTCAAATCTTATATAATAAGACTCATTCGTATTCACATCTTCAGGTCTTTGGGTGCTTGTGTTATCCACTATTTCCGTCCACCATAATTAACAAACTTCAGGCCCGTTCTACCCCTTATGTGTTTCTGGGTTATCCGTCTAATCATCATGGTTACAAATGTTTTGATTTATCCTCTAATAAAATCATCATTAGTTGTCATGTTGTTTTTTATGAAACCCAATTTTCGTTTGCTAATGTGAGTAGTCTCGAGCCTAGTTCATATAATTTTTTGGATGACGCCGTCTCCCCGTATATTATCCACCATTTTTCGAACTTACCCCGCACCCAAAATCCGCCAGCGGGCCCACTGACCGCTGGACTTCCTGCCACTATCTCGGGTCCAGAAACTGGGCCAAATATTCAGCCTAATTCTGGCTATGGGTGGCCAGTGGGCCGGGCTCAGGACCGGCGGGCCGAGTTTGGCAGGATCGGGTCGGGGCGGGATGGGGGAAAAGGGTGGGATCGGGTCGAGTCGGGTCAGGTCGGGTCAGGCGGGATTTGCCGAAGTCCCGCCCCGATCCCGATCCCGATCCCGATCCCGATCCCGTCGGGATTGGGTCAAGTCGGGATCCCGAGCGGTTTTTTTTTTTGCACTTAATTTAAAAAATAACATATATAAAAAAAAACTCAATAATTAAACAAGACAGTGTAATAAAAACATTCCAAGGCTGTTTTTGTGCCTTTTATATTATTTAATAGACATATGATTTTTTTGTAATACAAATACAATTGTCAAAATTGCAACTTTGTGGTGTTGTTCAAAAGTTACAAATTACATAGTAAAATTGCAATTAAAAAATTACATACTGAAAAAAACCTTCTCTAGTTTCTTTATAATTTCATGTGGTTTTCGGTTGGAATTGGTATTTGTTGGTCAAATTGATCCACGTCGCTTCCACTACCTTCAGATAAGATTTCGTTATAGTTTTCGTCTTCTTCTTCGTTGATCTCCGGCTGACCGCACCTTCTCCGCTCCGCTCGTATCCAATCTCTGAATAATACTACAATCTCCAAATTGTCTCCAGCTAATGAGTGTATGTGCTCTCCTATTTGATATCTGCCGACAGAAAAAGCACTTTCAGACGCAGTTGATGACGCTTGAATGTTCAAAACATCTCGAGCCATCATTGAAAGTGTCGGAAAGGTCTTCTCATTCCCCCTCTAGTATTTTAGCAAGTCTTCACGTCCTTCTTCATTGAGAACTGCTTGGTACGGTACATAACTCTGCAAAACAAAAATATCAAACTCGCTAATTTGGTTAGTAGCGGTACGGCCGTACATTCTATTTCTGAGGCTTTCAATACTAGCCGCAGAAACAACATGTCTTTTGTGAGGTTGTGTTGAAGAAGAAGATGGTATGGAAGCCGGTAGGTTACTAGCACTTTCTTGTTGGTAAAACCTACGTACTTTTTTGCATTGGTCTTCTACGCTAGACAACACTTCTTCTTTAGTTTGTTCAATAGGTGGTAGGTGATTTGGATTTTTGGGACTTGGAGGTGGTAATACTTCTATACATTCGTAAATAGTTTCAATAAGTGATTTAGTACCGTCTATTTTAATAGTCGAATTTAATACAACACCAATAATATAAATAGTGGGAATAGAAATAAAATATTTTTTTATTTTGATAAACATTTTTTTAATAACTGACATATAAGCTGGTTTTTTCATATATTCACTAAGTAATAAAAATATTAGAGCTATATAAAACAACATAGTTGAAATAGTAGGACAATATATACCGGAAAATTCTTTTGTTGGTTGAAAAAATTTCTCTAAAAATACAATAAGTTCGGAAATTTTTACCCAATCGCTATCTACAACCATATCAGCTGGATTTTGATTATGAGAGTTAAAAAATAAAGTTATAGGTTTTCTATAGTCATAAGCAACAAGTAGTTGCTCGTATAAAGAATTTCACCTAGTGGGTACTTCTTCTGAAATTTTTCTATAAGGTAGTTGGCAATCGTGACAAGTTTTTTTATATTCTTTTCTTCGTTGTTTTCTATTATTTTTAAAAATAAAGTTTATAGCAAATTGTATTTTACTAAGAATGTCTTCAAAAAGTGATAGACCATCCTTTACAATTAAGTTATATATATGACACACACATTTTATATGAAAATGATCTGGAAAAGATGGAGTTAAACTATTTTTTAAAAATTGTAATAGCGTAATTGTTAGAAGAAGTGTTATCTAATGTAATAGTCATAATTTTATCAGTTATTCCGTAATAATCGCATACTTGATAAATATTTTCTGCAATAAAAGTACCAGTGTGCCTATCATCTATATATCTATACGCTAAGATACGTTTTTGCATAGACCATTTATAATCTATCCAATGACAAGTTACCGTTAAATAATCATGGACGTTAGTACTACAGCCTATATCATAAGTGATAGCCACTTTGCCATTAAAATGATATGATGAATAACGTAGATAATGTTGATATTCATGTGCAAACTTAAATACATCTCTCTTAACAGTTGATCTAGAAAAACCGTTAAAAGCAGGATTATACATATCTCTAATGTAATGAATAAAACCGGGAGATGAAGGAAATGAAAAAGGCAAACCCTTCACATCAACTAATTTTCCTATTGCTTCCCTATCTCTATATTTATTGTATTTAGGGCCTACAATTCCCCCCGTCATAGTGTTAATTTGACATTGTACTTAGTCCAGGACAGTATCAGTATGTGAACCTTGTCCCGATGGAGCGGGCGTTTGCGCACCCGGTTTTGTAGCCTCGTATTGGGCATACCTAGCTGGATGAGCCCTTACTACGTGTTTCATTAAACCCCCCGTCCCACTGTGACCTTTTCCAGTTTTAAATTTTAAAACATCTTTACAAATTTTACATCTAGCTACTTGATTCTCTACATCCCTATCAAAAAATATTCATGCATCTGATTTTAATGGTCGTTTTGCTGGACCTCGTCTCATACTAGGGGGAATAGGAGGCATTTCAGTTGAAGGTGCACTAGTGGGTATGTTGTCATCTACAGTAGTGGGTGTATCATCTAGATCATCGTCTAAATTAAAGTTTTTTTGAGTTCCAGAAAATAGCTCCTCGTCTAAATCTAATAGTATTGTAGGAAAATGTTCAGTATCAACAAAATCATCATGTGTAGGAATAGGATTCTGTCTAGAAATAGGACCCTTGCCCTTGTTGCCCCTACTAGAAGAAGCATGACCCCTACCCGTAAGCATACATTTAAATCCTTCAATTATAAATTTATAATTATACTAATAAATAATTAAAGTAAATAAAATTAAGTGCGCTAAATAAAATAAACATACAATAATAATTTAATGAAGGAACGAATGTACCAAACGCCGACGTAACGTCGACATGTAATCGAGAGTTGAAAATTGAAACTTTGCTCGATGGAAGATCCTCAAGCTAGTTGTCAACTTCACCCTCAATTCCCAAATGAATAAATAAAATTGAATATTTAGTAGACAATGTAGACTTGTATAGAGATAGATTGAGAGATTAGAGAGATTGTAGGAAGATTTGTGAGAAAGATAAAGAGAAAATGAGGTATTTATAGTTGAAAAATTGGGTTAAAGTGTAAATATAACAACTTATGGGTTAAAAATAAATATTAAGGGGGTAGGGGGGAGGCCAAAAATAGCCGTTGCACAACGGCCAAAATGTAAAATGGTCGTTAGTGCAACAGTTAATTTTGCAAAAATAGGGTTTCGGGAGGGAACGGGTCGGGACCGAGGCGGGATCTGGATCGGGTCGGGACTGGCAGGCCGGGACGGATCGGGATGATACCTTGTCCCGTCCCGGTTCGGGTCCCGATACCGCCAATTTTTAAAAAAAATACTCGGGTTCGAGGCGGGACAGGCCGACTCGGGCCCCATAGTTATCTCGGTTCGGAACACCGGCCAATATATTCAGCCCAGTTCTGGCCCTATCGTCTCGGGTCTAGTCACTATTTCATCATCCCGTGTTGGGCTAGAAGGCACATTGCCTGCTGGTCCATCCGTCACCCTTCCGCCTTTGTCCCAAAATCCACTAAATTCCCCACAAGTCACGGACCGGTCATTCGGAGTCAACGGGGTATTTTTAAACCAAAAATACATTTTAATTTTAATTCTAATGTTCTTAAATCCCCTACCCCGTAACCTAGTGTCCGCATTAAATGACTCGAATTGGAAATTGGCTATGACCGACGAATATGATGCTCTTATTACAAATAAGACGTGGGAGTTGGTATCCCGTCCTTTTGGTGTTAATATTATTCGGTCTATGTGAATTTTTACTCATAAGGATAATTCTGACGGTTCTTTTACGAGGCATAAGGCTCGTCTTGTAGGTGATGGTAAAACTCAGCAGGTTGGCGTGGATTGTGGTGAGACGTTTAGTCAGGTGGTCAAATCGGCTACCATTCGCACTATTCTCAGTCTGGTTATTTCCAAAGCATGGCTCATCCATTAGTTAGATGTGAAAAATGTTTTCTTACATGGTGATCCTAAGGAGACCGTTTACATGCATCAGCCCTTGGGGTTTCGAGATCCCGAATATCCTCATCATGTCTGTTTATTGAAGAAGTCTTTGTATGGGCTTAAGCACGCCCCACGGGCTTGTTATAAATGATTTGCATACTATGTTTCTTCTATTGGGTTTTCGCACAATAGCATGTATGAGAATTCATTGTTCATCTATCGTCGTGATTCTGCCCTGGCTTATATTTTATTATATGTGGATGATATTATCTTGACTATCTCTACTGATGTTTTACGCAAGTCTATCTTAACCATGCTCAGTTTTGAGTTTATTATGAAAGACTTGGGGCCCTTGAGTTACTTTTTGGGGATGCTGCTTCTCGTCATGCATGGTGGGTTATTCTTATCACAACGGAAGTATGCCGCTGAAATCATTGAGCGCGCTGGTATGTCCTCATGCAAGTCTACTTCTACTCCAGTTGATACTAAACCCAAGCTGGGTGCTGCGACTAGCTCACCGTTCGCGGATCCGACTCACTATCGCAGTCTTGCAAGGCTCTTCAGGATCTTACTTTCACGAGACCAGATATTACGTATGTCGTACAACATGTGTGCTTATTTATACATGATCCTAGTGTTGAGCACATGAATACGCTCAAACGCATTATTCGATACATCCAGGGGACACTTGTTTATGGCTTACATTTATATCCTTCATCGACATCTACACTTGTCTCGTATACTGATGTTGATTGGGGTGTCTGTCCAGATACCAGATGTTCCACGTCCGACTATTGGATGTTTCTTGGTAATAACTTGGTCTCATGGTCTGCGAAGCGTCAATCTACATTATCTCGTTCTAGTGCAGAGGTCGAGTATCGATGGGTAGCCAATGTGGTCTCTAAATCCTGTTGGTTGCGTAATCTTCTTTTTTAGCTTCATTGTCCTATTCAGAAAGCTACCTTGGTTTGTTGTGATAATATTAGTGTCATCTACCTTTCTGGTAATCCGGTTCAACACCAGCGCACTAACACATCGAGATGGATATTCACTTTGTTCGCGAAAAGGTAGCTCGTGGACAAGTACGAGTCTGTCGTGTCTTGTCCATGTATCAAATTGCAGACATCTTTACTAAGGGTCTTCCCTCGGTCCTTTTTGAAGATTTTAGGGACAGTCTCAGTGTATGAAGACCGCCCGCTATGACTGCAGGGGTGTGTTAGTTATACCCGTGATATACATGGGTTTGTATTCTATGTATATCACGGTTTCACAAGGCAACTTACCTTATGTGAAACCGTGGTATACTTGGTATACAAGCCCGTGAATATCACAGTTTTGGAGTCAAATTTGGATGTAAATATTGTATTAAATTAGGCTTGTACATTTACCATAATTATAGGATTCTTGTACATTTAGAATAGGATTTTGGGAGTAGAATAGGAATATGATTTTCCTATTATGGAAAATTGTAATTGTATATATATACTCTTTCATTAATGAAAATAATCAAGGGATTATATTCTTTTACAAACAACCATTAGGATGTAATTATGTAACTACAATTTCATATTCAATATACTAAACATGCTAAATTCCCTTTTTCTTGGTGAGATTAATTTTAATCCTACATCACTTGATTGCAAATAATCGAGATCGAGATTGTAAATATTAGGCTGCAACTCTAAATTATTCCCTTCTTTTTTTTTTTCTTTTTAGAGAATAAAATGATATTTAAATCCTTAAGAAATTGATAGTATTTCATTTTCATAATCAAGAGATTACTTTAAAAGTATAATTCGAGGTAAGTCTGGAATCTGGATCGCAATAATCCTTTTTTTTTTAAATGAAGTCCAAAGAAAGAAACTTTGGCATAATGATCAGTATTGAAGAACTTTAGTTACTCAATTAATCATGAGCATAGACCTCCAACCCCAAAGCCATAATTTTGCACAGGAAAAACCCGTGATCATGACATAAAGATTAAACATTAGTGCCCGCATGTGTGCCTCCTCCCTATAGTGCGACTTCCCCCCCCCCCCCCCCCCCCCCCTTTCTTTTGCTTTAAAAGTATACATATATTTATAGTGCAACTTACAACACTTTAAAAAAACTTTCGGAAATGCTATACAAGAAATTTGATTTTTAGTGGTTAGTCTGAAATAAACCAATCAGATATTCCACATAAACAACTAATTAAAGTTTTTGAAATCATTACTAGGTATTAATATACACCTCATTTTTGTTAAATGTTATATTATTAGAACTTAAACTTAATACAAGATTTAGATTCAATTTAAATTTTTATATATATATATATATGCGCACTTGATTAAAGTAGAAAGGAATATATTTTACTAAATTCTTTAATGGCAGGGAACCAAACTTTTTGTTGTAAGGGTCAATTGGTTTGTACGATAAGAACAATTAGGGTCTGTTTGGAACGACACCTGGTAATTAGAATTTATGTAATTACTAGGGTAATAATTACATAACCTAGTGTTAAATGTATCCGTGATATACACGGAATATACGTCGTGTATAACACGGGCTGCCTTCAGATATTGGATTGTTGGGCCGTGATATACACGGTGTATACATACCGTGTATATCACGGTTTATTGGTATAAATTAGATAGTGTTTGATTGTAATTATTATTGTATACTTACCATAATTGTATTCCATAATTGTATAGTTAGTGTCCAATTAGAATAAGGTTTTAGGAGTAGAATAGGAATAGGATTTTACTATTATGGAAATATGTAAATTGTATATATACTCTTTCAATTAATGAAAATAATCAAGGGATTATTTCTTTCATGGTATCAGAAGTCTAGGACTAAATTACTTCCGCTCTTCTCCGAAATTTCTCTCGATTTTTTGTGCCCCTTCTATGCCAAAAATTGCATCGATTTCCGTGCCCCTTCCTCGGATTTCGTGTTAAGTTTTGCCTCATCTCTTCCCAAATTTTCTACCGAATCCATTTGTTCTTTCGTTATGTCTAAGAACATGTTTCATCCTGCCCTAGTGGTTTCTAACATCAAGAATCACATCCCTTTTATTCTTAAAATAGAAAACGTCCAATATGCGACGTGGGCTGAACTGTTCAAAATTCACGCACGCTCGCATCAAGTCATCCATCACATAATCCCCGCGGATCATTAGGATACGGAGGTGCCTAAACGCGAGGATGATCCTAAGTTATGGACTACTTTTGATGCCACCATTTTTCAATGGATTTACTCCACTATCTCTACCGACCTGTTGCAGACAATTATTGAGCCAGACGATACGGCGATGGCTGCTTGGGATAGGCTGCGTGACATATTCCAAGATAATCGAAATTCCATAGTTGTTACCATTGAGCAGGAATTTTCCCACGTCAACATGGAAAATTTCCCGAACGTTTCAGCATATTGCAAAAGGTTGAAAGAATTGGCAGACCAACTCTGCAACGTTGATACGCCCGTTAGTGAAGATCGTCCTATGCTACAGATGGTTGCTTGACTATCCGAGACCTATAGTGGCGTTAGAACTCTCATTTGTCAAAGTAATCCCCTCCCGAAGTTCTATCAAGCCCGCTCTATGCTTACTTTGGAAGAAGTCGACTTGGCTAAGAAGGCGTCTACTAATGCTAGTCCCGTGGTCATGATGACATCCTCCACCAATTCTCAAGGTTTCCTTGATAATTTGAGCCAACACCGCGCTCAAGGGGGCGGCAAAAATAGTCGTAAAAATGGCAAAAATCGCTGCGGCAACAACGGTTGCGGCAGAAATCAGCAACACCGGTGGCGGGAATAGTACCGGCGGTGAGAATGGACTTCCGAACATTAGCAGTAGTGGGCCGCAGGCAGCCTGGTCCCAGCCTTGGGCTCCTTGGCCCTGGAACAGGCCGCGTGCCCTGGCCCAACTCGTCACCATGTTTACAACAATCCGCCCGCTGCCGGGGTGGGCGCCCAGAAGCAGATTTTGGCCTAACAACACTTGGGCCAGTGGTTACCGAAGTAATACTAGGCCGGGGCAGCCAGCAAGTGTACTTGGGCCCCTACCTCCGTAAGCCCATCACGTAGTGGGCCCCACCCCGACCGACATTGAAGTCGCCATGCACACTCTTGAAATTAATCCGTCATACCCTAATTGGTACATGGACACCGGAGCCATTACCCACATGACATCTTATCAAGGTACTCTCTTGTCTTATTCCAATTTGAGCAACAATCGTGGCATAATTGTTGGTAATGGTAATTCAATTCCAATTTGTGGTTATGGTCATAAACTTTGTCTCCCCCCCCCATCCACCTCTTATCTTGAAAAATACCCTTCATGCCCCTAAATTGATTAAAAATTTGGTGTTTACCCCGTAAATTCACCACTGATAATTCAGTTTCTGTTGAATTTGATCCGTTTGGGTTTTCTGTGAATGATTTCAAGACGGGGATCATCTCATGAGGTGTGATAGTAGGGGAGATATTTATCCTATCACGCCAAGTTCTAGTTTCTCGAGTCAAGCCTTGCCATCAACTTTTGCAGCCCTTACTCCTTCCTTATGGCATGCCCGTCTATGTCATCTAGGGTCATCTATGTTGTCTTCCTTAAATAAACACAATTTTATTTCTTGTAAGGGTACGCATAGTACTTCGATTTGTCAATCTTGTTCTTTAGGAAAAAATGTTAGATTTCCATTTGTAGACTCTAATTCTCGTACTTTAATGCCATTTGATATTATTCATAGCGATTTATGGACATCTCTTATTCTCAGTTCTTTGGGTCATCGTTATTATGTTATATTTTTGGATGATTATTTTAATTTTTATGGACTTTTCCGATAGTGAAAAATCTCACATTTTTTTCACTTTCTTAAAATTTAGAGCATTCATAAGAACCCAATTCGAACTGAAAATAAAAAATATTCAATGTGATAATGGCAAAGAATACGATAATGGGGAGTTTCGGGAATTCTGTGCTAATAATGTAATCAATTTTCATTTTTCTTGTCCTCATACGTCCTCACAAAATGAAAAAGCCAAACGCAAAATTCGTACCATTAATAACATTATCCGTACTTTATTGGTTCATGCTTCCACACCTCCTTCTTTTTGGCATCATGCTCTACAAATGGCTACATATATTCTTAACATTCTTCCTACCAAAGGTTTGGCATATTCGTCCCCTCTTCAAATTTTATATAATAAGACTCCTTTGTATTCACATCTTAGGGTCTTTGGGTGCTTATGTTATCCGTTGTTTTCGTCCACCAGAATTAACAAACTTCAGGCCCGTTCTACCCCTTGTGTATTTTTGGGTTATCCGTCTAATCAACGTGGTTACAAATGTTTTGATTTATCTTCTACAAAAATCATCATTAGTCACCATGTTATATTTTATGAAATCCAATTTCCCTTTGCTAACTTGAGTAGTCCCGTGCCTAGTTCTTATAATTTTTTGGACGACACCGTCTCTCCGTGTATGATCCGTCATTTTTTGGACCTATCCCGCACCCAAACTATGCCAACGGGCCCATTGCCCACTGGACCTTCAGTCCCATCTCCCACCATTGTTTCCAGTACCGTCCTTGGGCCAACCTCTGTTCCAGTTTCTGTGATTAGTCAGTCTCGGCTTCAGGCACTACTCCAGTTCCCAGGTCTGGGCTAGCAGGCCCACAACGGTATATTATTAAACCAAAAAGACATTTTAATCTAAATTCTAATATTCTTAAATCACCCCTGCCTGATGGCCAGTCCGTCACGTGTCCCGAATTTCCCAAAATCCACCCTTTTTTCCCTCGAGTCATAGACCGGTCACTCATAGTCAACGGGGTATTATTAAACCAAAAAGATATTTTAATCTAAATTCTAATGTTCTTAAATCACCCCTGTACCGTAATCATATGTCTGCTTTAAATGACCCGAATTGGAAAATTGCTATGACCGACGAATATAATGCTTTTATTGATAATAAGACATGGGAGTTGGTGCCCCGTCCATTTGGTGTTAATATTATTTGGTTTATGTGTATTTTTGCTCATAAAGACAATTTTTATGGTTCTTTTGTGAGACATAAGGCTCGTCTTGTAGGTGGTGAGACATTTAGTCCGGTGGTCAAACCGGTTATCATTCGCACTGTGCTCAGCTTGACTCTTTCGAAAGTATGGCTCATTCATCAGCTTGTCTCGTATACCGATGATGATTGGGGTGGTTATCCGGATACAAGACGTTCCACGTCCGGCTATTGTATGTTTCTTGGTAATAATTTGGTCTCCTGGTCTGCAAAGCGTCAGTCGACATTGTCTCGCTCTAGTGCAGAGGCCGAATATCGAGGGGTAGCCAATGTGGTCTCTAAATCTTGTTGGTTACGTAATCTTCTTTTGGAGCTTCATTGTCCTATTTAGAAAGCTACCTTGGTTTATTGTGATAATGTTAGTACCATATACCTTTCTGGTAATCCGGTTCAGCACCAGCGCACTAAACACATCGAGATGGACATTCACTTTGTTCGCGAAAAGGTAGCTCGTGGAAAAGTACGTGTTTGCCATGACCCTTCCAGGTATCAAATTACAGACATCTTTACAAAGGGTCTTCCCTTGGTCCTTTTTGAAGATTTTAGGGACAGTCTCAAGATACGAAGATCGTCCGCTATGACTGCGGGGGTGTGTTAAATATACTCGTGATATACACGGAATATACGCCTTGTATATCACGGGCTGGCTTCAAAAATTGGATTGTTGGGCCATGATATACACGGTGTATACATACTGTGTATATCACGATTTATTGGCATAAATTAGGTAGTGTTTGGTTGTAATTATTATTGTACACTTACTATAATTGTATTACCATAATTATATAGTTAGTGTCTAATTAGAATAAGGTTTTAGGAGTAGAATATGAATAAGATTTTCCTATTATGAAAATATGTAAATTGTATATATACTCTTTCAATTAATGAAAATAACGAAGATATTATTTCTTTCACCTAGTAATTACGATTACCTATTTGTTTGTCATGGCGTAATTACATTATAATTACAAGCATATCATTTGGTCACACAAGTGTAATTACACAGTTAAATATTTTAAATTTTAAAACTAAAAGTTAATTATAAAAAAATAAATGTTAATATTTGACAAATATATGTTTATATAAGAAATATTACTTAATTTCATCTTTCGCTATGTATTCAAGATAATATATATTATTTCAATAATATAGAACTAAATAATTATCGGTATCTAACTAATATTATAAAAAATTGATATGTATACAAACAAATAATATTTTATTTGAATCAATTAATAGGAACTTCTAATAAGCAAACAGTTTTCAATAATATCATAGACAACATGTTAGACACAAAAAATAATATTTACAATCATAATTTCATAATATTATTTAAATGTTAATAAGTAATCTATCAATTTTAACATCACTTAGTATAAGCTAAGATTATATATAACCTCATCCAATAACAAAATTCAACTTTAGTGACATCACTTGTTATTAATCAAGTTTGTGGATGACTTATTCTTTCTAAGATTAGGAGATATAATTTTTTTTAAAAAGTTAGATTAATAACATAGCTACATGAAATGAAAAAAATAAAAGAAAAACAAAGATAACATAGCTAAGTGAAATTTAAAAGATAAACAAAAATCAAGCAGAATACGAGAAATTTTGTAGAAGCACGTGAAGTAAAGGCTTAAAAAAAAGAAATAAAATTTAAATAATGTAAAAAAAATATTTGAAAAACAAATTAAAAGCAATAAAAAATGAATAGAAATAAAAACTAATTAAAAAGAAAAAGAAAAGAGATTAAAAAATAATGTTGTAATTACATCATGTAATTACCTGGAATTGTCAACCCCCCTTGAGAATTGGAAAGTATAATTACACCAATTACCTCAATTACATGTTGAGCAAGTAAATTATTGATTAGACAAACATGCCAAAACTATGTAATTATACCCAATTACACCAAATCCAATTACAAGGTGGCTTTCCAAACAGGCCCTTAATTTCCATACAAAATCTAGCGTTATTTGCTTACATTTTTTCTTTTTATTTTTCATAAATAATACCTATACAAGTAATACGAGATTTTTTGTATTATATTATAGGATAGAATGTTAAATAAAAGAAAACATGCATTAATAAATATAGATCAAAATAATTGAAATGACATAACTTGCAACAAACAAACTTTTATTTGTTTTTAAAAAATAAAAAATATTTTGATTACACATCTTATACTAGTAATTTAAATATTTATTAGACCATTAAAATACTAGTATTTTAATTTCTGTAGTACTAATTTTTGTATTATATTTATTATAAAATTAATGTATTTATATTGTTGTGTGGGTGGGCGTACATCTGAGAACATCACCTCCTAAAACTGTTCCAACAAAGTGGTAACTAATTATTATCCATCAATCTTGAGTCACTCCTTGACACCTATCAAATGGAACAGTAAATTTATATTTATTGAGAATAAAATAATATATTTAAATACAGATGTAAGTATGGAGTAGAATGTTGATTATTGTACGAAAAGATAACTAAAGCAAGTATGGAGGATGATTAAATTAGGGCTAAGACGTGCTTTGAGGAATCCTTTGCTTTTTACATCTGCTATAATTATGTATTATTGTACATAAAATAAATTAGTGTAGTGATGGAGGGTTTAAGTATTGCCACCAAAAGTGAAATAAACTTGATGTATATATTTAAATTTATGGTTTATAAATTATTGTCTCCCCTGGATCTTCTCATCTGTATAAAAGATTTGTTTCAGGTGATCAAATCATGGTCTTAAGGTTAATTTATATTTGTCCAACCATGGCTTCATTAGACACTATGTATAATACATCCATTTTCATTTGTTTATCTAACTAATTATTTATTACTCCTTGTCTTCATTCTTTCTTTTTCTTTAAGCATCCGATATATGAGATATATTGATCCAACTAATTCAAAATCGCATCAAATTAGTCACTAAATAAATAACATGCTACTTACCGTGAGATTCTCCATTCCAAAGGCTGCAATGTTTTCTTCCTGTTTCTTTACAGTACAATAGCAATATCGGAGCCACATAAAGTGAAAGGTTAGTTGACACTATTAAAAATACAGATTTTTTTCACCGACATTCAGTTAAAAATTATACTATAAAACATAATTTTCTCACTTCATTTCCACCGAAACAGCTCAATGGAAAAACACATGGTGGAAAATAGGTTCTCATTGAAACGCTAGAAAAATTCTTAATTTTTTCGTGTGAAACACTACTATTTTAGGTATTTTCCACCGACATTTAGTGAGAAATTTTCACTGAACATTTTTTCAGTGGAAAATTCAGTGGGAAAAAAGAGATTTTTAGTAGTGTAAACACTATTTGTTTGAAAATTATATTGCGTATATAGATATAAATAAAATTTTGAATACTCTTACCGAAAGTTTGTATTTCGCCACTAAGTACAAAGTCATCATTAACCATTGCTTAGTTTAGTAAATATATGTTACAACCACGGCTTCAGGGAAGCCAACAAACCTGCTGACAAGTTAGCTTGCCTGAGTCACAGGGCTAATGGAATCCATGATAGAATATAGCACGGTACCGTACTCAAATAGAATTAGGATTGTAATTAAATTAGTGTACAAACTTATCATAGTTGTAGAATTCTTGTACAAGTATGATTATGATTTAGAAGTATAGTATGAATAGGATTTTCCATATTTGGAGATTATAAATTGTATATATACCCCATTCATTAATGAAAATAATCAAGAGATTATTTCTTTCATGGTATTAGATGTCTAGGTCTAAAATACCTTCTCCCAAAAACACTTCCGCTCTTCTCGATTTCTGCTCATTTTTCGTGAAACCTTCCTCGGTTTTCATGCACTTTTCCTCCTCTATTCCCAAATTTTCTTCCTAGTCCCTAACTCATCTAATGTATTTTGTTATGTCTACGTCAAAGAACATATTTCATCATACCCTTACAGTTTCCAACATCAAGAACCACATCTCTGTTGTTCTTGAGATGGAAAACGTTCAATACGCGACGTGGGCGGAATTATTCAAAGTTCACGCACGCTCGCATCAAGTCCTCCATCACATAATCCCCTCGGTAACTGGCGAGGAGAAGGTGCCTACCCCCGAGGATGATCCTACTTCATGGACAACCCTTGATGCTACTGTTCTCTAGTTGATTTATTCCACAATCTCTACAGACCTCTTAGAAATGATTATTGAACCCGACGTTACGGTGATGGCTACTTGGAATAGGGTGTGTGATATATTCCAAGATAACAAAAATCCTCGTGCTGTCATTCTTGAGCATGAATTTTCTCATGTCAAAAAGGAAGATTTTCCTAACGTCTCGGCCTATTGTAAAAGGCTTGAAAGAATTGGCGGACCAACTCCACAATGTTGGTGCACCCGTTACCAATAATCATCTTGTTCTTCGAATGGTTGCAGGCCTTTCTGAGGCCTATAATGGCGTTGGAACACTACTTCGTCAAAGTAATCCTCTGCCACCATTTTATCAGGCACGTTCCATGTTCACGTTAGAATAGGCCGATTTTACTTAAAAGGCGGTTACCGGAGCACATTCCGTCATAATGATAACCACGTCAGACGACCCTCACTCATTCTCTGAAAATTCGGACCAAACCCGTAACAACGATGGCGGCAAAAATGGTCAAAATCGTAAAAATAATGGCAAAAACAGCGGTGGCAATTGCGGTTGTAACAGCGGCGGAGGATGGAATAGTGGCAGCTATAGCAGTGGACTCGGAGCAGTGGGCCGCAGGCCAAGCCGTGGGGGCCTTGGCAGTGGGTCTAGGCCAGTGGCCATTGAAATTCCAGGCCTAGTTTTAGTCCCGAAAAACTAGCGGCAAAATTCCAGGCCTAGTCTCGGTCCCAAATAGCGGACTGCGGTACAGTAATAGATCGGGACAACATACAGGCCTGCTTGGGCCACGACCCCCGCAGAGCTTCAATGTTGCGGGCCCAAATCGATCCCGACACCTACAAAAATTGAAACCACAATGCATACACTTGACTTAAATCCCCCGGACGCGAGTTGGTATATGGACACCGGAGCCACTTCTCATATGACGTCCGATCAAGTTACTCTCTCGTCTTATTCAAATTTGAGCAAAAATCGTAATATAATTGTTGGTAATGGCAACTCAATTCCAATTTGCAGTTATGGACATACAACTTTGTCTCCCCCACATCCACATCTAGTTTTGAAAAATATCCTTCATGCCTCTAACTTAATTAAAAATTTGATGTCTGTCCGAAAAATTCACCACTGATAATTAGGTTTCTGTTAATTTTGATCCCTTTGGATTTTCTGTGAAGGATTTCAAAACGAGGATACCTCTAATGAGATGCAATAGTAGGGGAGAGCTTTATCTAATCACAACTACCACCACTTCCACGAGTCAAGTCATGCCGTCTACTTTTGTCGTCTTTTCTCCTTCCTTGTGGCATGCACGTTTGGGTCATCCGGGATCGTCTATTATTTCATGTTTGCATAAAAATAATTTTATTTCTTGTAAGGGTACGCGTAGTACTCCACTTTGTTCCTCTTATCCGTTTGGGAAACATGTTCGATTATCATTTGTAGCCTCTACTTCAAGTACTTTGATGCCTTTTGACGTTATTCATAGTGATTTATGGACATCTCCCGTTTTAAGTTCTTTGGGCCATCGTTATTATGTCTTATTTTTGGATGATTATTCTAATTTTTCTGGACCTTTCCATTATCCAAAAAGTCTCAATTTTTTTCTTAAAATTTAGAGCATTCATCCGTACCCAATTCGAACTGAAAATTAAAAATATTCAATATGATAATGGCAAGGAATACGATAATGGGTTGTTTAGGGAATTTCGTGATTCTAATGACATAGTTTTTCATTTTGCTTGTCCTAATACGTCCTCACAAAATGAAAAAGCCGAACGGAAAATTTGTACCATTAATAATATTGTCCGAACTTTATTAGCCCATGTTTCCGTACCCCTTCCTTTTGGCATCATGCACTACAAATGCTACTTACCTCCTTAACGTACTTCCTACCAAAGGGTTAGCATATGAATCTCCCCTTAAAATTCTCTATAATAAGACTCTTTCGTATTCACATCTTAGGTCTTTGGGTGTTTATGCTATCCACTTTTTCCATTAACTACAATTAACAAACTTCAAGCCCGTTCTACCGCTTGTGTATTTTTGGGTTATCCATCTAATCATCTTGGTTACAAATATTTTGATTTATCATCTAATAAAATCATAATTAGTCATCATGTTCTTTTTGATGAAACCCAATTTCCGTTTGCTAAAGTGAGTAGTCCCGTGCCTAGTTCGTATAATTTTTTAGATGACGAGGTCTCACCATATATTATCTACCATTTATCGAACTTGTCCCGTGACCAAAATACGCCAGCAGGCCCACTACCTGCTGGCCCACACAGTCCGTTACCATTGTTTCGCCGATTTTTCCCAGTGGGCTAGAAACACGGCCCAGTACCTATCTCGGTACTGTTCCAGTGTTCCAGCCCACTCCAGTATCGGCTTCCGCTCTTGTTGGCCAGTCCGTCACTATACCGCACATTGCCCCAAATCCACTCAACTCTACCTCGAGTCAAGGGCCCGTTACTCGTAGTCAAAAGGGTATTTTTAAACCAAAAAAATATTTTAATCTCAATTCTAATGTCTCTAAATCCCCACTACCACGTAACCATGTGTCGGCACTACATGACCCGAATTGAAAATTGGTTATGACTGACGAATATAATGCTCTTATTGAAAATAAGACGTGGGAATTAGTACTCCGTTCATCTTGTGTTAATATTAGTCGGTCTCTATGGATTCTTACTCATAAAAACAATTCTGACGGTTCTTTTGAGAGGCATAAGGCTCGTCTTGTAGGTGATGGTAAAACTCAACAAGTTGACGTGGATTGTGGTGAGACGTTTAGTCTAGTGGTCAAACCGGCTACCATTCACACTGTTCTTAGTTTGGCTCTCTCAAAAGCATGGCCTATTCATCAGTTGGATGTAAAGAATGTTTTCTTACACGGTGATCTTAAGGAGACAGTCTATATACATCAGCCCTTGGGTTTTGAGATTCCAATCATCCTCATCATGTCTGTTTGCTGAAGAAGTCCTTGTATGGGCTTAAGCAAGCCCCACAGGCTTGGTATACAAGGTTTTCACATTATGTATCTACTATTGGGTTTTCTCACAGCTGGTCTGATCATTTTCTATTTATATATCATCGTGGTACTTCCCTGGCATACATTTTATTGTACGTAGATGATATTATATTGACTGCTTTATCTGATAATTTACACAAGTCTATCATGTCACTTCTCAGTTCTGAATTTGTAATGAAAGACTTGGGACCCTTGAGTTATTTCTTGGGCATTGTTGTCACACGTCATTCATGTGGTCTCTTTTTATCTCAAAGAAACTATGCTGCAGATATTATTGAGAGATTTGGTATGTCATCTTGTAAGTCTACTTCCACTCCGGTTGATACCAAACCGAAGTTGAGTACTACGTCAGGCACACCATACGAGGATCTCACCCATTATCACAGACTTGCAGGGGCACTTCTGTATCTTACTTTCACGAGACCTGATATTACTTATGCAGCTCAGCAGGTGTGTTTATTCATGCATAACCACGGATTGAGCACATGCATGCGCTCAAACGCATTATACGGTACATCCAGGGCACACTTGATTATGGATTACATTTATATCCTTCTTCCGTCTCTACTCTTGTGTCATATACATATGCTGATTGGGGTGGCTATCCTGATACCAGACGCTCGACATCTGGTTATTGTATGTTTCTTGGGGATAACTTGATCTCGTGGTCTATGAAACGCCAGGCTACATTATCGCGATCCAGTGTAGAGGCTGAGTATCGAGGCGTGGCTAATGTGGTATCTGAATCATGTTGGCTGCGTAATCTTTTATTAGAATTGCACTTTTCTATTCAGAAAGCTACGTTGGTCTATTGTGATAATGTTAGTCCAATCTATCTTTTGGCAATCCAGTCCAACATCAGCGCACTAAACATATCGAGATGAATATTCACCTTGTTCGTGAAAAGGTAGTTCGTGGACAAGTACGTGTTTTACATGTGCCCTCCAGATACCAAATTGCTGACATATTTACGAAGGGTCTTCCCTCAGTTCTATTTGAAGATTTTAGGGACAGTCTCAGCGTATGACAAATGTCCGCTATGACTGCGGGGTGTGATAGAATATAGCACGGTACTATGCTCAAATAGGATTAGGATTGTAATTAAATTAGTGTACAAACTTACCATAGTTGTAGAATTCTTGTACAAGTATGATTATGATTTAGAAGTATAGTATGAATAGGATTTTTCATATTTGGAGATTGTAACTTGTATATATACCCCATTCATTAATGAAAATAATCAAGGAATTATTTCTTTCCATCCAAACTTTCAACTCTTTGCTGAACTTCCAAGAATAGTTAAGAGGATTAATAAAGTTGTACAAATGGAACATGCCTAGCTTCAGAAGCAATCCAGTCAAGCCTGTTTTTTTTTTTCTTTTTGATCCTCCTTAATGGGCAGATCTCTTAGTCATAGTTTAGTACTTTTGTTCTATCTATGACCTCTTTTTTGGTGTTAATTATAGAAGCTAACTTTCTAGGATCGTCTCTTCTCAATGATTTTGTAAACAGTTTGGGATGCCAAACTCAAGATGTATCTTTTGCTCATCAATGATCAAACAAGACAGTTAAAATTAAAAAAAAAATAGGTATATGTTCCCTTCATCTTGACTGGTTTAATTAGTAACAGCTCATAATCTTTAATTAGATGGGGTATTCCATGTATGTCACATACAACCTAACAAATATCTAATTTAGGTATGATTAAAGCAATAGTCAAAGAAGGGAGCGATTGAGGATTTGACTATCGTTTTCGAATAATCACCTGCTTTATTATCTTATTAAAATATGGTTAAAGCAATAAAATAAAAACTAAGCATAAATATTATAAGCAAAAAATTACCCAATAGAGAACATATTCGCTTCGCATATATGAACGACTAAATTAAACCACTTAGCAAGTGACAAATATTACGTGCAAGTTTCAGTTATAGAATTCAACATTATTAGGACAATTTCTTGATTTTATTTTAAAATATTGCACCATGAAATGGGTGATGTTAATGCCAACTGCCATAATTTATAAACAAAAATAATTAAATTATGATGGTGAGATATCTCTAGCAATAATAAAATCTATATATAGATGGTCTAAGGTTTATATATAGTGAAAGTTACTACACAGTGTATGGGCATGACTGGCGAAAGTGCAATAGTTAATATTTGCATGCTATAATCATGTATTTCACTACTCTGAATTTATTTATAGTAAAGCAAAAGAAAAGGGAAGAAAAAGTGATTCAAGGTTGAAGAGTAAAGTAGTCGTAGTAGTTATGGTTGATTGAATATTTCAAGGTGATTGTACAAAACGTGTGTGGAATCCGTGTGGTGACGATCTTCTTTGAAATATTGCAAGGGTTGTTCTTTGAGTTCGTGTCCCGTTGGTCCTCTTTTTTAATGATGAAAAATCCCTCGTTTAACTGTACAAGGAACTTACAGGTGTTATTCGGGACCCCTTTAATGGTTGATTAAATATTTCTTGCAATGTGTGTGGAATAAAGCTGTTCTTTTTCTTTTTTTAATGATGAAAAAGTTTTACTGTACTACTTTGTTATTCACCATTCTCTTTTTCTTCTTGCCCAATGGCCTTCTTTTTAACTCTTTTTTCTAGGCCTTTAAATCCTGAATAGTTTTTTTTTTTAAGAAAAAGAATATCATCTGATATTTGAAACTCACCAAAATTAATTTATTTGAAGTCTAGAATAGTAGGTATACTATAAAGGGTAAAACCTTCTATTAAGAAGTTGTTCATTCTTAGTATTCGAACTTAAAACTTCTAATTAAGAGTGAATATATATTTTAGTTATCTTGTTCACATGTTTTTTTCTGATTTTTCATTAGGTGGCCATTATTTGTATTGGAGTCCGATTAATTCGGATTCAAGCCAAAAAAAGTTCATTTCTTATCAAATGCGATTTTATTCCGAAAACTTGAACTTGAAACATTTGATTATAAAAGAAGCAAGGATAAGCAATTCACATAATCATTGACCTCTTGATAACTAATTCTAAATAGCTTTATCGAAATCATAAGCAAATAGTGCAAAGGCTTCAATTATGCGAATCGTGCTGGTTCTAATTTTAAGTAATCACTCTTACCATGAAATGTCCAAGTTTTTAGTCAGAATATTTATAATAATGTCTGATTCTTCGGTCGAAATAAAGAGAAAGGCCAATTCAATCCTCTATTGATACAGAACCTGTCATCCCATTGTAACCTTTGATGGTTGATTGTAGTGAATCTTGATAATCAAGTAGCCACAGCTGGTTAGAGGGGGCGACATTGTGCTCGTATCATTCATGGTTTGAATGGTCAAGTTTCAAATGATTGGGTGTTCTCCTTACACATTGGATACTTTTCCCTTTCCGTTGCTGCCATTTTTGTAATTCAACGGTAAAATTTAACCCCCCAAAAAAAAGGGTCTATGAAAGAAATAACAGGGGATAAGTTTGTTTCTTATGATCATCTATCTTCAATGTATCAAGTATCATAGCATCTAGTCTTCATAATCAAGAAGGTAAAGATGGGTACAAGCCATGAAGGTTGAGATAGAGGAACTGGAAGACAATGACACTTGGACAATTGTAACACTGCCTCCTGGAAAAACACCTATAGTATACAAATGGATATACAAAGTTAAATATAAAGCCTTAGAGAAAGTGGAAAGATTTAAAACAAGGTTTGTGGCAAAAGGCTATAGTAAAAAAGAAGGGATATATTATCAAGAGACTTTCTCTCCAGTTGTAAAATTGATGACTGTGAGGACAGTTCTAGCAATTGCTGCCATGGAGAAGTAACATATTCATCAAATGGATGTCTATAATGTCTTTCTACCAGGTGTCTTATATGATGAGATAAACATGGACTTGCCACAAGAATTCAAGTCATGGAGAGAAGAAGGTATGTAGACTAATTAAATCCATGTATGCATTAAAACAAGCTATAAGATAATGGAATGTAAAACTGACTAAGGCACTTATTAAAGCTCAGTTTCAACAAAGTCAAAGTGATCAATCCTTGTTCATCAAGAATACAAAAGAAGGAATAATTATGGTCTTGGTTTATGTTGACGATATGCTAATCAAATGAAGCAATCTCAGTCTGATTACAGGAACAAAAGATGTATTACAAAAGACATTCAAAGTGAAAGATCTTGCTGAGTTGAAATACTTTCTTGGTATAGAGTTTGCTAGATCCAATAAAGAAATTCTTATGCATCAAAGGAAATACACATTAGAACTTATCTCATAAACTGGTTTGGCAGCTGATAAGCCTGCAATAACTCATATTGACACAAATGTTAAACTGACTTCTAAGCTATATGATGATCATGTCAAACAGTCTGAGAAAATAGAAGGAAAATTCACAAAACAATCACAGAAAAGAATGGATGACCCTCTTACAAATCAGGGCAGATATTAAAGAATAATAGGAGTTCACATGACGAACGAAGCACTACAGAATTAAGGCTTTCGTCTTACCTGGCAGAAGTCAGAATTGACAGAGTAGTGCCGAAGAACTACTTTATCTCGCAGTAACAAAACCATACATCTCATATAGTGTGCAAATACTAAATCAGTTTCTTCAGCAACCCAAACATTCACATATGGAGGCTACTCTAAGGATCATAAGGTACTTAAAAAATCAACCAGTTCAAGGAGTTCTACTTTCTAGTAGCAACAACAAGAGTGTGACAGTATTCTGTGATGCAGATTGGACATATTGCCCTATTTCAAGAAAATAAGTGACATGCTATTTTATAAAGCTAAGTGACTCTATTATTACTTGAAAATCAAATAAGCAGTCCACAATTTCCAGAAGTTCTGTAGAAGCAGAATATAGAAACATTGCTTCAACTGTTTCAGAGTTAGTTTGGCCACTGGGATTGATTAAAGAATTGAGAATCAAGATTAACAAATAGTTGAAGTATTCAGTGACAGACCAGTAAGTCTGCAATTCAAATTGCAGCCAATCCAGTCTATCACGAAATGACAAAACATATAAAGAAAGACTGTCATTTCATAAGGAAAAAATCATGGAAGGTCTGATCACAATCAAGCACATATCTACACAAGAACAACTTGCTGCTATTTTGACAAAAGGTCTTGCAAGGGTTCAACCCGAGTATTTAAGTTTTAAGCTAGATCTTCTCAACATTTTTAGAGTACTTGGCTTGAGGGGGAGTATTGAAGGAAGTACAAGTTAGCATAATACATAAAGGGCAGTATAGTCATTTTATGACTTATCCGAAAGTTAGGTAATTAGTTAGATAGTTAGGATTCCTAATGTTAGTTAGAAGTTGATTAAGTTAGTTAATGATCTAATCATCAGTGTATATATATGACTCACATTGTATATGAAAGAACAAATGAATAATATACAAAAGCATATATATCTCTCTCTAAGATGTCTTCTTCTTCATTGAATTAGGGTTCTTAACTCAATTCTCTCTTCTTCATCTTTTGAAGTGTACGCTGGCGATGGAGGGTTGAAACAGAGATAGAGATAAGCCGAAGAAGTGTTGGAGAGTGGTGATCAGGCAGGACATGACAAATCTCCAGCTTGTCGAGGACATAACCCTAGATAGAAGGATGTGGAAGTCAAGGATTAGAGTAGAGTAGTAAGTATATATGTGTTTTGATTTTCCTTATCAGTAGGATTAGTATTATTTTCGTTATTTTTACTACTTTAGTAGTCTTGTATATGATATTCTTAGTTTGCTATTACTACTTGTTGTCTCTTCTGTTTTGATTTTCTTACTATCCTGTTGTTGTTTCTGCATATATTTTCATATTTTTTGTGTATATGCTTTACTTGAGCCGAAGGTCTATCAGAAATAATCTCTTTACCTACCAAGTTAAGATAAGGTGTGCATATACTCTATTCTTAACAATTCTCATTTATGGGATTACACCGAATATGTTGGTTACAAAGGTGCAGGAAACGGAAATTACAAGTAACTGCTAAGTAATAGAAGAACTGAAATTACAATTCAACAATAAACTGAAATTACAATTATGTTGAACAAGAAACTGAAACTGTTTTTGTGTACGCTGAGTCGAGTGTTGCACTCTGTCTATAAGACAATATTGCCCCGTATGTATCCTTTATACGTCCTGGATAATTTTCTCCCAAGATAAAACAACAATGGAACAATTGAGCAAAGGAAACTCAAGTGCTACCGTGAAGAATTTTGAGTAATGAAATGATGCTTGGAAGGTTGTAGGAAGAACTCTTTGTTTCTGTTTTTCATTTTTTTGTGTGTTCCTCAACAATGGTGACAAGGGGTCTTTATATAGTTGAAGGAGAGGCTCATGAACTGCCTCCATAAGTGTCATTACCGGCCAAGTAATGGCAATAATGGAGGTAGTAATTCCTCCAAAATAAATGGTGAAGATGTGCAACAGATTGGCCATTTAGGAAGAGTAATTCAGCCAAAATAAATGGCTGAATTGAGTGTTGTTGACGTTTCTGATCTCTCTGCCCAATTCTGACTTTCTTGAAACTTCAGGGACCAAACTGTACATCAAAAGAAGCACAGCCCACAGCCCGAGAGCTCGAGAACCGGAAGAACAACGGCGCGCGTGTGGGCTTTCCTCGAAGCGAAGCACATCTAGGTCCTCCCTCCTTTAAACACATGGGATACCCATTGGGGTCCCAAACCCCAAACCAATTTTGAGTCTTATAAACAAAACAATTATTTCTTCCTCCACCGATGAGGGATAATTGATCACATACCACACTTTTCCATGCTTCAAACACCTCACTTCGTGGACCAATATCTATTTCATTTCTCAACGAAATTTGACGATTCTTGACCCTACGGTTATCTACGTACTTAGAAGATCATGCACGTATGAAGAACCGGATTCTCCAACATGCGTAACACTAGTGTTTAAGTCGTTAAAGTTGATCGGATGCAACTCCCGCCAAAGGCAAATTTCCAACCAAATATATTATTGTTGTTGATTTCAAACGGTACCAAACCTAAAAAAAAAAAAAATGAAAACAAGTGGCATCCTTCTGGACCAAAAAAAAAAAAAAAACCAAAAACAAAAAAAGAAAAGGTGATGATATGATTGTACACTAATGACTAATCCAACGCATGAAAGCAATTAATTTCAGCAACCAAAATTAATTTGTTTTCTTTTCTTCTTTGCGTAAGTCTATATAGTCACCCTCCTTATCTTTGACTCTACTCTACTTCCTCTCTGCTGAAAAAAAGAAAAAAAAACTTCCTCTCTCTAAAAAAAAATCTCTGCTCTTTCTGGGTTTCTTTTCATTCCTCTGTAAGTCCCTAATTTCTGAGTTTTCTCAATAATGTATGGTCGATTTTTTTTCTTTTAATCTATTTATTATCTCTTAGTTTTAATTACACGGGGTTTGTGTTTTTGTTGTTGGTTTCTGAATTCTTGATTTTACGATTTTTTTTCACCAAGATCTTGCCTTATTTATGGGACTATAATTATGGAAACTACTACAAATTACTAGTACTAATTATGTGATAAGATTTTCAGCTGCAAAAAAGTAACAATATTAAAGTAAATTCTGTAGTTTTAAGGCTATTTTCCTGTGTTCTTAGAGAATTGATACAACAACATTTTTTAGTGTATTGGGTTTTTGCAATTACTTTGATGGTTGAGCTTGTGTCCTTTATACTAAAAAAATAAAACTATTCAAGACTGAGGGTTTCCAAGATCCAACTTGACACTATTTTATTACATGCTTGACATGTTTTTGGAATTACGGCTCGTTTCGCATGAGGGATAATTTATCTCGGAAAAAATTGAGGTGAGTTTATTTCAGGTTTGGTTGGGGTAAAATCGCTTATAACTAATTTAATCCCGGAATTGTAGGGTGGGATAACAATCCCGGAATAATTAATCTCGGGATAATTAATCATGGATAACTTGTTTCCCAACCAAACAACCCCTTACTGCCTTAATTTATGACTGTGTAAACCTGTGAAAAAAGATTGACTAGGTACAAAGATTAAGGGAGCAAAAAGCCAAAAAGTTTAATCTGTAGTCATAATAAGTAATAATTCACCCCACCCCCTCAATTTTATCAGTAATCAGGCGTGCTATCACAAGATTCTTAATATTTTTTCCCATAACATGCTTTCATATGATGTTACTTGTCTTTAAACTGATATTGAATGTGTTGTTATTTACAGGAACTTAAAGTTGGTGAAGCACAAAAACAATAGTTGAGGGACAACATGCTGTGTTGCAGTCTATTTGTTGATGTTTATAGGAAAGTCATCTCCTTGAACTTGTACTGTCATGTAATTCTGTAGAATACCCAAAAAAAAAACAGTTTATTCGTGAATTATCAATTAGTTTTTCATTTTTTTCACCTCCGAAACTCGTATATTTGTTAGCAATCTTCCATGGGATCCACTCATTTCATTGTCATACCATGCTAGGTTCTCAGTATTAGCTAAGAATCTCATCCTCTTCAAAATCACTTACTTTTATCCGTGTCTTTATCGGTGAATCAGCGATATTAGCATTCCCTTTGTCAATTCTACTAGGAGATAGATAGAGTTTATTTGAAGACTTGCAAAGTTATTCTGTTTTCCAATCATTTTCTGGTGGGAGTTATTTGAAATCACTGGTCTTTTCTATTGTGGTGTTGTACTTATTCGAGTGGGAAGGGTTGGAACAAGTAGTTATGGTGTGCCAAGCAGCTGGCCAGACAAGATTTCGGGCATTAAAACATGAAACAGGAATTGTGGGGTGTGCCACCATAATCGTTAGAGTCATCGCATGCTTTCAACCTCTCCAAGATTGTCAGGTTAGTATTCGTCACTTAAGTAATTTTGAGTAAGATTCCAATTTTTTGGTCTTGTTTGTATCCTTGGTCTTGCCTTTGTTTGTTTTGGAAGAAGCTAATTTTTTTTCCTTCTTTATTTCAGGCCGAATATTTCCGACAGTTGCTGAAACCTGTCACGTAGTTTTATTATCTTTCTTGTTATTGCATCCTAGTTAAGCTGGAATTTTGGATTTTCTGTTGTTTCTCAAGTCTACAAGGAATAATCAGCAATTTGTATTAGCTCAGTTGTTTAGAACTGGTAAGTTTTGTAATATCTCTGTTCTTGGAAAAATTATTGATATGGCTCATCTTGTTTATTGGATCTTTCTTGGTTGATCATTAGGTGATCGTTGAGGTTTAATGGAAAAAGACTTTGTATCGTGGTTCCATCACCAGTATCCGGATCTGCAATCAGCTCATTTGAACTTTTCTAGTCGTGGACTCAACATTGGGCAGCAGAATTCTGTTCCTATTCACATGACTCCATACTCGAACGAGGTTCCAGTAAAAGGGAATTCTCCCTTCTCGTTTTCCGGGCTGCTTGAGTCAAAGGCAAGCCAACCAACTGAACCTCACAATTGGTTCTACAGTTTACCACGGTTTCAACAGGGTTTTGCTCCTGTTTTGAGCACTAAAGAAGAAGCCAATGCAGGCCCTGGATCCGCGCAAAAAAGATTTCTTGTTTTTGATCAATCTGGTGATCAAACAACTTTACTTTACAGTTCTCCAAATGGTACTCCTGTGCAATGCCTGCCCTTTTGGGGTCCGAATGCTGCTGCACCTTGTAATTTGATTAAGGAAGGCCCACAGATTAAAAGGAATGGAGTTTTTCCATCTGGGCATTACTCCTGTGGTGAATATTATGAAGAAAACCATAGAGATGATGCGGAAAGTGAAGTGCACGAGGATACTGAAGAACTGAATGCACTACTCTACTCAGATGATGGTGATAGTTATTCTGAGGATGGTGAAGTAGTAAGCACTTATCATTCGCCTAATACTATGACAGCTCATGATCTTGATGAAATGGGTGAAGAAGTAGATAGTTCGGAATGGCAAACCAAAAGGCGTAAACAATTAGATGGCGGCTTTGATACTGCAACCTCTGCAAAACCCTTTACTTGTTCTGACTTAGAGGATGATGCAGAATGTAGTTGTGGCGGCAACAGTGATAATATAGAAGTTTCAGAATCGGTTTCTCTATCTGGGAAAAAGAGGCCAAGAAAAGATCAAATTCTTGAGACGATAAGCATTTTGCAGAAAATAATCCCTGGAGGGAAAGGTAAAGACTCGATGGATGTCATTGACGAAGCAATCTGTTACTTGAGATCACTGAAGGTGAAAGCCAAGTCTCTAGGACTTGATACTCTTTGAGCTTCAGTATGCTCCTGCTGATAATAGTCCCGACTACTATTAGTGTTGGACGTAAGTATTTGTGAATAAATAAGCAGAAATAAGTTCAGACATGGTGTTGTAAAGAGGAGTTCGCTGAATGTCATAAGGTGAAACTAGAATGAAAACCCTTTTGGGTTCTTAATTCCATCATTCTATTGAAGCAGTTCCTGTGCTTTTGAAATCTTAGTCATATCTATTCATATCTTTATATATAAGGGGGTACTTCCTATCATGGTTCTCCTATCATGATTCTGAAGGGGGTTAAATCGGAGTTCATGTCTTGATACCAAAGAGAAAAGTCATTCAGTCTTTTGGGAAAGTGTTTGCACACTTCTTAGCTTTCCGTGTGAACGAGCAGATGACATATACCTCAGTAGGATCCTGGAGAAATGGTTGCACTTGCTGGCATTTTGGGTCCCACCCTTTGCTCTTTCCTTTCTCATCTCGTGGCAGCAATTGTAGTTGCGATCCTTTTTTCTTTCTACTGTTTTATCAGGTATTCTTTCTACTGGTTTATCCGGATCAACCAATGTTAAAAAAGGGACGGAGAAGCTCATATGTAAAAGCTGCTATTGCTACATAACTTGTTAAGAATTCCTTCACCATGTGATCATGGTGTGAAGTTTGTTGTCCAAAACGTTACTAGTTTCATTCCGTGTATGTATTGTTCATCTGAATGGCCACTGTAAACCATATTTGGTGTTGATTTTGTATTTATGCGTGTCTTTTGTAGTAGAATGAACACATTTTGTTTGACTACTATAGAGATAGTGATGTGTTTTATTGATTTGAATCTTTTGTGTTCTTTATTATGCTGCTGAAACATGTTATGAATTATGTGGGTGATGAAACTCAACATTTCCAACTGCAGACGAGGGGCCTCCATCGCTTGTGCCACTAGTCTCTCCTTCTCCATTTTCCTTTCTAAATGAGAAAGACTAGATGAACTAAGTAAAACAAATATATGAATCTTGGAATCTTGATAAACTGTGCCTTTTCTTTTCTTTTAATTAAAACACCCTCCTCATGACTTGGCAGTTAGCAGTGATTGTCAATAAAACTAAGATGACCTACAAATATGCTTCCAGTTGTATGTTACTCGGACTCTTTAAAAATGTTATCGCACTAGTATCAGATCCTCCAAAAATGCATTATTTTTGGAGGATCCGACAGGAGTGCTACAACATTTTTGAAAAGTCGGAGCAACATAGCTTAAACTGGAAGCATATTTGTGAGTCATCTTGTACTTTTGGAGAATTCAACATACATCCATTGACATTTTTGAAGAGTCTGAGCAATATATGGTTGTATAAGATGTACTGTTTTGATCACAAAAGAGATGACTAGGTCAAGCAATATAGGTTATAAGATGTTCTGTTTTGATCACAAAAGAGATGATTTAGTCAAAAATTTTATAATCCATCGTCTATGATTGAGTTGCGAATTTTTTTGGATAAGTATCCTACATTTGTGCATTCAGAGTAGTCAAACTGGCCATTCCAGGAGCTCAATGGGGTGTACAGGCTGCTTTACGCAAACCGCAAAATCCTAGAATAAGAGAAGTTTGAAAAAAAAAGTTACTAGTATGTAACATTTGATAAGCATAGATAGCAACAGATGTTGAACCAATGGCTATGGTATTGAAATCTGTGGACATGTCTTATTCATGTCTTAGCTGTATATGTGTTGAAAAGCAGATGACTTTGTTTTCTTTGTAGGACCTGAAAAAGTGGCCAAGTTGCATATTTGGTGAGCAAATTTGGGTCCCAACTATCACTTTCTTGTTCCTTTTAACTTGATCCTGTCATGTTACTTGCTATTGCCATTTCCCTTTCTTATCTGAATTGCATTGGGTATCTATGTTTCTTTTGCTGTTGCATCAGGTGTTTGCTGCTCTGCTTGGGTGAAACATGATAACCTATTTTTGTATATAAACCTATCTTGTTAAAAAAGGCTGGAGAATCTCATGTGTAAATTAACTGCTATTGTTACATGTTCTAGTTAATGATTTCATCCAGATTTGTAATCATGGTGTGATGTTTGTTATGTCAAACATTATTAGTTGTACCTAACGGAGAGACTCATGATCAATGAAGTGAGTGAAAATTAAGAAAGACGGGTCAAATCTCCGGTATAGACAAAAATATTAACTTCTTTTTATTTGTTTAAGCCTTGGTGGTTGGATTTGCTCTCTATTTGTGTTCAAAGACGGATTTAAGATTTTGAGTTTATGGGTTCTTGATTCCCAAATAATCCAACTTATTGCGCTCTTGATAAATTATTTATACAAATACATGGTTTTTGCCAAAACTACTGGGATCTGCAGAATCTGTAGCCGAAGTTGTAGCTTTGCCCTTGTTTGTGTTGGTGAAAGGTAACAAGAATTCGATAGAATACCCAATGTTAATTTTGGTTTTCCACCGTGTGGCCGGTACTTGCATTGAAGGCCAACTAATTTGGACTCGTGATGTACAAGGCTTATTAAAAGGGGAAGTGCTCTTTATCAAGATTTTTTCCATTTTTAATGCGCGAACTCCATCAAAACATCTGATTAAGGATAGAAAAATTATATCTATTCCACCACAACCCTTAGTGGTGGAGTACTCAATGTTATGAACAAGTGGACCTGGACAACGTTGTTATCAAAACAACACGATAATAAAGAAAAAATATTAAATAGTTTCATTTCATGTTATGTTGTTTGTTTGCTGTGTTTGGTATTGGGTGTAGTCTTTATCCCTGTGTTTTCACGAAGCATGCGTGCTTTTTGGCTAATAGTGATGTGTTTTATTGATTTGATTTGTTTATGCTCTTCCTTATTACTTCAAATACTGAAAGGGGACCGCATGTTATGCATTATGGTTTGCGGACAAAATTATGCAGAGATTATAAAGTGTGAATTTTAATACGTGGTTTAATAATCACTACATTATTAGTTTATATACTTTTATTGACAGATATTGGTCTATTTCATAAAAAAAATAGGTTATGCGGTGAAAAATATAAAATTTCCCAGGTTTGCCCTTCTTTATTAAAGTAAAAAAATATAGGTCTATTAAGTGTGTACTCCTTTAAAGCTAATTCCTGCATAAGTTATTCTCAATTTGCATTAGGCATAGAAAAATATTAGAATTGCGATATAAAATTATACTATTTTACTTATACCGAAAACATAAATGCAAATTACGGAGTTCTACAAAAAAAAAAAAATTTACTAATCCAAATGACAGACGACCCTCAAGTATATAAGTAAATAAATAAGTTAACTTGTGATTAAAACGTGGTTCTCGTGGTTTAGTAGTTAATAGTAGCGGTCAATTAAACTATAATAAGTCACAAATATGCCCAATAAACTATTTATTTGATGTGTTCTGTTTCTGATTAAAAAAAAAAGTCATGACTTGATCAGCATTCTCAGTTTGTCTATTCGTAGTGGTTAAATTGGCATTTCAACAAGCTAACTGGGCGCTTATGCTGCATGGTGCAAGCGTCAAATTAGAAATAGAAAATTTTGGAAAAATAGTTTGGACCTCTAAAGCTCCTCCTAGTTCCACTCATTTTTCTTGTTATATTTTTAATTTCTTGTTTTATTTTTCTAAAGCTCTTTTTTATTAGGGGTGGCCAGTGGGTCGGGGCGGGCCGGGACCAATCCCAGCAGCGGGACGGGAGGGAGGGTCGGGACGCGGGCTCGGGCGGGCCGAGATTGGCGAGACGGGAAGAGGTCCGTCCCGTCTCACATCCCGCCGGAAGGGGGACCGGGATTTAGGGGGACGGGACGGGTCGGGATTTGAGTTTTTTTTTTGCCACTTAATTTAAAAAAATAATATATATAAATACTTCAATAATTGAACAAGATAGTGTAATAAAAACATCTCAAAGTTGTTTTTATGTCTCTTATATTATTTAATAGAAATATAATTTTTTTGTAATACAATTTCAAAATTGCAACTTTGTGGTGTTGTTTAAAAGTTGCAAACCACATAGTAAAATTGCAATTAAAAAAATTACATGGTTAACCACTTTTTCGAATTTCCTCACAATGTCTTGAGGATCTTCGGTTGTAATTGGAATTTGTTGATCAAATTGTTCGACGTCGCTTCCTATTTCCTCGGACAAGATTTCGTTGATCTCCGGTTGACCGCACCTTCTACGCTCCGTTCGAATCCAATCTCTGAAAGAACTGCGATCTCCAATGTGTCTCTCGCCAATAAATGTTTGTGCTCTCTATTTGAAATCTTCCAGCAGAAAAAATACTTTCAGACATTGTTGATGACGCTTGAATGTTCAACACATCTCGGGCTATCTTTGCTAGTATCGGAAATGTCTTCTCATTCTACCTCGAGTATTTCAGCAAGTCTTCAGTTGGGTCTGTTGGAAGTACTTCTATACAATCATAAATCGTTTCTACAAGTATTCTACAACCGTCTACTTTAATAGTCGAATTTAATAGAACACAAATAATATAAATAGTGGGAATAGGAAAAAATATTTTTTTTTAATTTTATTAACATTTTTTAGTAGATGGAGCGTAAGATGGTTTTTCCATATATTCATTAAGTAACAAAAATATTAGAGCTATATAAAATAATATATTTGAAATAGTAGGATAATAAATATCAAAAAATTCTTTAGTAGCTCGAAAAAATTTCTCTAGAAATCCATTAAGTACTAAAAAAAATTCCAATAATTATCTACAAGCATATCACTTGAATTTTTTATGAGCGTTAAATAATAAAGTTATAGGTTGTCTATAATTGTAAGCAACAAGTAGTTGTTAATATAGAAAATATCACCTAGTCGAAACTTCTTCTGAATTTTTTTTATAAGGTAATCCACAATCATGACAAGTTTTTTTATACTCTTTGCGTCTTTGTATTTTATTACCTTTAAAAATATTTTTTTAGCAAATTATATTTTATTAAGAAAGGTTTCAAAAAAAATTAGGTCATCATTTACAACTAAGTTATAAATATGTCACGCACATCTTATATGAAAATGATTAGGAAAACATGAAGTAAATCGAACTTTTAAAAGTCTTATAACATAATCATTAGAAGTAACATTATCTAATGTAATAGTCATAATTTTTTCAATTATTCCATAATAATCACAAATTTCACTAATATTTTGTGCAATAAACTTTCAGTGTGCTTATCATCAATATATCTATCTGCTAAAATACGTTTTAGCATAGACCAATTTTGATCTATCCAATGACATGTTACCGTTAAATAATCATTACTATTAATACTACGGCTTATGTCAGAAGTGATAGCCACTTTGCCATTAATGATACAATGCATAACGTAATTATTATTGATATTCACTTGCAAATTTAAAAACACCCCTTCTAACAGTTGATCTAGGAAAATCATTTAAAACAGGATTATATGTTTCTCAAATGTAATGAATAAAACCAGGAGAGTAAGGAAATGAAAAAGGAAAATCCTCCACCGCAACTAATTTTTCCATATTTTCCCTATTTTTATTTTAATCATATTAAGGACCAAAAATCCCCCCGTCGTCGGGTTAATTTGACCCTGTACTTGGTCGGGAACACTATGTGAACCTTGTTCTGACTCAGATGGCATTGGCACACCCGATTTTTAGCCTAGTATTGATTCCACCTAGTTGTGTGCTCGCCTTATACATGTCTCAATAAACCTCCTGTCCCACCTTGACCTTTTTCGATTTTAAATTTATAAACATTTTTACATATTTTACATCTAGCTAGTTGATTTTCTTGGTCCCTATCAAAACAATCCTATGTAGCTGATTTTAATTTTCATTGTGTGGTGCCTCGACTCATATTAGCGGGAATAAGAGGCATTCTAGTTTCAGTTTGAGGCAGAGACTCAGTCTGAGCCTGAGGTTAAGGTGCACTAATGGGTGTGTCATCTAGATTATCGTCTAAATTAAAGTTTGATTCATCTACCTCATCATCTAATGATATATCATTAAAAAACAGTTTCATCTATATGAGTGAAATCAATGAAATCATCGGTACTAGGAATATTATTACTAGAAGAAGTACCCCTGCCCTTTGTCGCGCCCATTTTTAACCGCGATTTGCGACGTAATGAGTCAATTCCCTCTGGATTTGATAAGGATGCTGATGTTGAGGAGTCGCCACCTAATTATTCTACAGTGAATTAGGGCACCTAACTGTTAACTAAATGCTGCAATGTGAACTCCGATTTATGGTCTGCGAAATTATGAGATTTTAGGTAAGGGTTCTTTATTATTCTAAAGGGAACGGGTTAGACACCCTTTAATATCCGCTAACTTGCGGTTATCCAGTCAAACTCAGATTAATTATTACGCTAACAAAAATACATGTTTTACAAGTATAAAATTAAAATAATGTTGCAAATAGTTAATAAAAAAGATGCATTTTGATAAAGTAATGATTTTTCCTTTTTTGAGGAGTTTTGCAAAAGTGGTTGTGATTTTGAGAAATAAGATCCGAAAAGTATGCATGACATTGTTTATAAAAAGTACATATAAAATTGGCCTTTTAGATAAAAGCATGCGTTGTAATACATTGTTTATAAAATGTATGCAAAGTAAATTTTCGGATAAAAAGCATGCATTTGTATGATATTGTTTATAAAATACATGCAAAATTAATTTTTACAATAAAAGTATGCATTTGGATGACATTGATTATAAAATATATACAAGGTGATTTTTTGGGTAAAACATGCATTTATTTACAAACATACATGCAAAGTAATTTTTTTTGAATAAAAACATACATTTGTATTGCATTATTTAAAAAATTCATGCAAAGTGATTTTTTTTACGTTTGTATGGCATTGTTTGTAAAATACATAAAAAGTTAATTTTTAAATAAAAGTATGCATTATATATAAAATACATATTTTTTGCATGAATTGCTTATAATGCGAAGATATGATTTATATGAAAGTTACTTTTTGAATCACAAATCAGATATAAATAAAATGTCATTTGTATGGTTAATAATGCGAATAAAAGATACCAAATTATTTTGAAAAATTTGAACAGTTTCAAAAATAAGCTATCGTCTTGAAAGTATAAGCTATTCGAGTTATGATGACACTGGTTGCAGATGTGGCAAAATTATCGGGGAAGAGCGGAACGACGTTCGAAGTAGGTTGCTGACCAAAATTGTTTCGGTTTGCCGTAAGAGATAGTTCCACGTTGTGCTGAAGTTCTTGCAAATTAAAGCTCTTGCAGACTAAAGCTTAAGATAAAATTAGTGCATAATTACTGAGACAAAATGGTAGAGAATGAGTACATAAAAAAATGCGACCCTGTGAGTCGAAATGATTCTCTTGCACAAACGTAATGCGATGACGTTGTTGTAAGGACGTAATGCTGATGTCGTCGTTGTATTGATGTAATGTTGTTGATGACGTCGTTGTATGGCCGTGTTGTGTTGAAGACATCGTCGTGTAGACGTAGTGCTAAAGACGTCGTTGCGTAGACGTGTTGTGTAGACATAATGCTGATGACGTCGTTGTAATGTTGTTTGCTATAAGAGATAGCTGTTGTGCTGACATAATGTTGATGACATCGTTGTAATGATAATGCTGACGACATCGTTGTAATATTTTTGACGTCATTGTAATGCTGTAAAAGATAGTTGTTGTGCTACCGTAACGTCGATGACATTATTGTAATAATGTTTTGTTGTAAGAGATAGCTGTTATGCTGACATAATGCTGATGATGTCGTTGTAATGTTGTTGACGTTGTAATGCTGTAAAAGACAGTTGTTGTGCTGCCATAATGCTGATGACGTCGTTGTAATGCTGTTGACATCGTTGTTGTGCTGCCGTAATGCTGATGACATCGTTGTAATGCTGTAAAAGACAATTGTTGTGCTGCCGTAACTTCGATGACATTGTTGTAATGATGTTGACGTCGTTGCGTAGACGTGTTGTGGCATTATTGTCATCGGTTTGCTGTAATAGATGGTTTCATGTTGTGCTGAATCTTCTGCCGATTCAAACTCTTGTGGCCTGTGGATTAAAATGTCGCCCTTACATAGACAAAAATGTGATGCGACGTCCTTGCCGTCGTTTGATGTAAATAACGTCATTGCCGTCAGTTTACTGTAATAGATGGTTCCACGTTGTGATGAATCTTATGCCGATTCAAACTCATGTGGACTGTGAATTAAAATGTCATCCTTGCACAGACGAAAATGTGATGCGACGTCTTTGCCGTCGGTTTGCTGTGGTGAAGTTCTTGCCGTCAGTTTGTTGTAATAGATGGTTCCACGTTGTGCTGATTCTTCTGCCGATTCAAACTCCTATGGATTGTGAATTGAAATGTCGTCCTTGCACAGATGAAAATGTGACGCGATGTCTTTGCCATCGGTTTGCTGTGTTGATGTTCCCTGTGATTCGAAATAACATCCTTGTGCGGACATAATGGTTGGGACCCTGTAGGTCGAGATGATGTCTTTGTATAGATGCAAAACAGGAACGTGATCCTTGTGGTGAGCTGTGATGTGGAAATTCTTTGTGAAATTGATCATAAGTGATGTGACTTCCCTGCTTCTTTCAACCTGAAGAGCATGTACTCAAAGAAAATTTGTGAGTTTGGGAGAGGGGCGGTTGATTCGTGTTGACTTTGTAGCTTTGGCTCTTGATACTTGCACGTCCCCCGCTTGATTCAGACATGTAGCCCCTGTCTGGTTCCCAATCTTGGCTAGCCGTTAATGAAAACATTTGTTGAAAACAATTTGTTTATAAGAAAGTATGCATATCAATAAAAAATTATGTCGAACTCTAATGAAAATATTTGTTGAAAACAATTTGCTTATAAGAAAGTATACATATATATAAATGTCTGTCGAGCAGGGACATACGGTGAAACAAAGCAAACGTCTTATCCAGAATCCTTCTTCTAGCTGAAGACTTAGTTGGCCGACACTTTTCCATGTCTATCGGCGTCTTCTTGCAGTGAACCCTTGAAATTTTGCCCATTTTCGATATGTGAGGATGGTGAACTTTCAAATGGACAACCGAGTCTTGTGTGGGCAGTTTGCTTGACCTATCAAGGTGATCAGATGGGTGTATTTCACTACATACAATATAAGGGAGAAAAATTCTAAACGGTACGACCGAAGTCGATATAGGCCGCCTACGTATCCCGCCGAGGGAATCAGGTCATAACGTTGTTCGTTACAAACAAAGGGGATTGTAAGGTTTTCTAAAAAGTGGGACTGAAGACGATGTGGCTACCTACGTATCCCGTCGAGGAAATCAGGTCATAACGTAGTTCATGTTACAAGCAAAAAGGGACTTTCAGAAATTTCTATCTTAAAGAAACGAAATCCTATGTGGGTTCTATGCGTATCGCCGAGGGAGCGCAACTTTTACAACATATAAAAGGTATTACATAGAGAATAACAATTCCTAGATATAGTATCTCTTTACCGCATCTGCATTGATAGGTTTTGGCCATACTTTGCCATCCATTTCAGCCTAGGATTAGCGCTCCTCCAGGTAACACTCGGTGAACCATGTAAGGCCCTTGCCAGTTAGGTGCGAATTTTCCTTTAGCTTTATCTTGGTGTGGGAATATGCATTTTGACACCAACTGCCCCGGTTTGAAAATCCTTGGTCTCACTTTCTTGTTGAAAGTTCTGGTCATTCTGTTATGATAAAGGTGTCCGTGAGAGACTGCGTTCATTCGTTTTTCATCAATCAACATCAATTGTTCGTACCGATTCTGTACCCACTTAGCTTCGCTCAACTTGGTTTCTTGGATAATTCTCAAGGATTGTATTTCTAACACAACTTATGTCCCATAGACTAAAAGATATGGCGTTGCCCCAGTAGAAGTCCTGATTGTAGTGCGATAGCCCAAAAGTGCAAAAGGCAAAAGCTCATATAACTGCTTGTAATGATCAACCATCTTCCGTGGTATTCCTTTTATATTTTTGTTGGTTGCCTCGACTGCTCCATTTATCATGAGGTCGATATGTGCTCAAACCTAGCATGTCGTCATAAGACCACTCAGATACATCGATATGTTGCCTCAGAAGATCCACCAACTCATTTCTTTTGTGCGGGGCTCAGATGAATGTTGATTCTTGTTCCTTCACAGGTTCTGCGTCTCCTAAATTACTGCCTTTGTTTCATCCAAATTTGGCTTCAGCTTATTCTCAACATGCCCCAGTTTTCGATCAATTCTTTTGGCTATGAGTCTTCCCCATATTCTTCGAAGTCTTGTTCGTTGTTTGGGACTTTGTTTGCTTGTTTCATTATATGTCACATATTATTGACAAAATTATTAGTTTGCATGATGAAAGAGAAAAGAAAATTATTAAACAAAACGGATTTTAAAATAGCAAAAGCAATGCGGATTTGTCATTTTGAGCTTTCAAATGGTGGAGGCAAAACACATTAAATGCATAGATGTGATTCAGGCCTCAATCTGAATCGCATTGTTTCATTAAGTATTAATGCAATTAACTAGTCTCCGGGAGAAACAAGACCGAGGCACATGTCCAATTTCCCAAAACATCTCTCTGCTCGGCATCACAAATGGTTGAGTCTTTAGCGTAATCATCGAGAATCACATTGCATTCTGCTTCTTCTTCAGCAATGAAAAAACTTTTGAATCCCCCCAGGAGGTTGGCTGCATCGTCCTCCTTTAATTCCCGAGTGGCGCATGCTTTGACAAATGACTCACTCAGAGGCGGAACAAGCTTTGGTAAAAGATCATCTCTCTTCCTTCGGAGATTGGTTGATAAGACTTTTTCAGGAAAAGATGGTGCCATGAACCACGACTTTGGAGGAAGTACTTCTACTCCAAACGGTGCCCTCACTTGGACTGTAATCATAGGGGGTGATAAAGGCCGACGATTCAACATTTTCCTCTCTCTGGAATGGCACAATAGTCTCTTCCAAATTATGTTTTCATCAACAGTAATCATGTTCACATTGGCATCGTCATGATTTGGCAGAGGGTTATTGTTTACATTAGGGGGAGCTCCTTTCAGTTGGATAACTCTTTCTTTGATCAATGCCTCGATTTTGTCTCTGAGGGCATAGCAATTTCTGGTGTCGTGTCCAGGGATTCCCGAGTGGTATGCACAATTCTTAGTCCCATCGTGCCATTTGGGAACAGGATTGGGGACATTTCCTGGGATGGGCTGGAGTATTCATGCGGTTCTCAGTCTTTCATACAACTGTCGCACCCGTTTTTAACCACGGTTCGCTACGTAATGGGTCGATTCCCTCTGAATTTGATAAGGATGTTGTTGTTGAGGAGTCGCCACCTAATTATTCTACGGTGAATTAGGACATCTAAATGTTAACTAAATATTGCAATGTGAACTCCGATTTATGGTCTACGAAATATGAGATTCCAGGTAAGGGTTCTTTATTATTCTAAAGGAAAGGGGTTAGACACCCTTTAAGATCCGCTAACTTGCCGTTATCCGGTCAAACTCAGGTTAATTATTACGCTAAGAAAAATACATGTTTTACAAGTATAAAATCAAAATAATATTGCAAGTAGTTAATAAAAAAGATGCATTTTGACAAAGTAATGATTTTTTCTTTTTTGAGGATTTTCGCAAAGGTGATTGTGATTTTGAGAAATAAGATCCGAAAAGTATGCATGATATTGTTTATAAAAAATACATATAAAATTGGCCTTTTAGATAAAAGCATGCATTGTAATACATTGTTTATAAAATGTATGCAAAGTAGATTTTCACATAAAAAACATGCATTTGTATGGTATTGATTATAAAACACATGCAAAATTAATTTTTAAAATAAAAGTATGCATTTAGATGACATTGGTTATAAAATATATACAAGGTAATTTTTTGGGTAAAACATGCATTTATTTACAAAAAAACATGCAAAGTAATTTTTTTTGTTTGAATAAAAATATACATTTGTATTGCATTATTTACAAAAATACATGCAAAGTGATTGTTTGGATAAAACATACATTTGTATGGCATTGTTTGTAAAATACATGTAAAGTTAATTTTTAGATAAAAGTATGCATTATATATAAAATACATATTTTTTAAATTTTGATAGCAAAGGAGAAAAGTGAATTACTTATAATGCGAAGATATGATTTATATGAAAGTTATTTTTTGAATCACAAATCAGATATAAATAAAATGCCATTTGTATGGTTGATAATGCCAATAAAAGATACCAAATTGTTTTGAAAATTTTGAACAGTTTCAAAAATAAGCTATCATTTTGAAAGTATGAGCGACGAACCTAAAATAAATAAGCTATCGTTTTGAAAGTATGGGCGACGGGCCTAAAATAGATAAACTAGCGGTTTCTGATTTTAAATCTACTCTTTCTAGATTATTAATTCTAAGTCTACCTATTCTAAACATTTCAATAATTACACAAGTACAATAAATAATATTATAATATAGAATAAAATAAAGCTGAATTAAAGAAAATAAAACAACAACAAAATAAATCATCTCCGAGGGGTATCTTGTCTTCTTTAACTTTCGTAAATGTGCCTTGCAAGCTGTCAAGAACAAACGGTTATAAATAATTGAATATAAATAACTTCGGATCTGTATCCAAAACAATAAATATTTTGATTACGGAGGACTCAGACTTATATTTTGTAAATATCATTCCAATCACGTCGTGGTTGCGAACATATGACTCGTTGGTCCTTTTAGTTGCCTTGCCTACCGAACATGTTGGTCTCTCGAATGAAAAAAGATTTAAGTTTCATCCTTGCCCGGATGTTTTATTTCCGTCTTTCCAACTGTGCAGGCCTAAAAAATCGACGGATATTTTCATCGGCCAGTGTAGTATCATGTTCAAATTAGTAAATTATACCAAAAACAGCAAACCGAAATCGAGAATCAATTTCCGAAAGGACACAACCTCAAATTCAATTTCATCGGCTTACGTGTAGTATTTGTTCAATATCAGTTAAGCAAAATAATACAAGGGGGTAAAACAGTCCAAATCAACCTCGTAAAGGCAAACATAATGCAACAAAAATACAGCAAAGATACAACAGCAATACTGCCTTAAAAGGCAGTCATAGTATTCCGAAAAAAACAAAACCCGTCCCGAATCGGTAAACCCGACCCGATTCAGAAAATCCGATCCGAATCAGATTTTCATATAACCAACAATAAAATATCAAAACTATTTTCTGGAAATTTTACCCGACCTGACCCAGATCGATGACCCGACCCGAATCAGAAATCCCAAACCGAATCAGTTGTTCTTGTATTTTCGGATAACCAACAACAAAATATCAATACCAATTTCTGGAAATTTTACCCGATCCGGATTCTGACCCGACCCGAACAGAAACAAAGCAGAAATCAATCAAATTTCAGATTTTCCCACACCAAAATCCACTGAAACCTAGGTGTAAATTTTGGACTCAAAAGATCAATAAGTTCAACTTGTATTTTCGGATTCTTAAGATGAAGAACAACACAAAAAGAAAGCAATGCAAACCTTAAGAGAATCTTAGATTTTGAATTTCAGATTTCAAGATTGAACCCTGAATTTCGGCTTCCCAAAAAATCCTCCTAAAATGTAGAACAAAGGGGGGGGGGGGGGATTATATGTGATTTCCGCCCTAAAAACCGAGTTTGAAAATTGAAATGAAGGGGCAAAAGGTTGCGGATTTTAGGGTGTAGGTTGCGGCGTAAGTGTGGTGGTGTCACGGTGTAGGGTGCGGCGATGTGGGGGTTACGGGTGTAGGGCGGCGTAGGTGGGGTAGGGGCAGCGGTGGTGTGCGGTCGGTCGATGGGTATGGGTTTTTTTTCTTTTGTTTTTTTTTTTGTTTTTTGTTTGAGGTTTAAGTTAAAGGGGGGAAAAAAAGAAAGGGGTTGGGGGTCCAAAATGGGCCTCTAGTTTGGATGACAAATTGGGCTGATTTTGTGTTTTGGGTTAAGGGAAAAATGAGTTGTGGTTAAAAATAGAAGAATGAGTTTAATATTTAAAAGATGCTTTGCAAAAGATTTAAATTATAAAGATAAAAATATCGATGTGATAAAAATATTATATTTATGAAATGCTTAATGCAAAATTAAAAATAAAAATGCAATGCCATTTTGCGAAAATAAAATAACATGGAGTATTATGATAAAAACTATGATTATGATTTTAAAAGACAAATGATAATAAAAATGCGCATAATAAAAATAATGATGATATTGACAATGGATGACGATATTAAAAGCTTATATATATATATATATTAAAATTATTTTGAGGTGTCAAAAATATTTAAAATTACAAATAAAGCGGAAAAGATGGGACAAAATTGGGTGTCAACATATGCCCCTCTTTCGCCGGAGACGATGAAAGAGTTTCGGACAAAGACGTTGAGTGATTAGCCAATTTTGTCCTGATCATCGGGCTTTGAACGAGGAGTAGGGATGCACAGGTAGAGATAGAATTCTGAGGGAGAAGAAATTGACAAAGTTGGTGCGGATTCAAGAAATATTGCCCTAGTGTCGAGTTATGATGACATTGGTTGTAGATGTGGCAAAATTATCGGGGAAGAGCGGAACCACGTTCGAAGTAGGCTGCTGACCAAACTTACCTCGGTTCGCCGTAAGAGATAGTTCCACGTTGTGCTAAAGTTCTTGCAAATTAAAGCTCCTGCAGACTAAAGCTCCTGCAGACTAAAGTTCCTGCAGACTAAAGTTTAAGATAAAATTAGTGCATAATTGCTGAGACAAAATGGTAGAGAATGAGTACATAAAAAAAATGCGACCATGTGAGTCGAAATGATTCCCTTGCTCAAACATAATGCAATGAAGTTATTGTAAGGACGTAATGCTGATGTCGTTGTTGTATTGACGTAATGCTGTTGATGACATCGTTGTATGGACGTGTTGTGTTGAAGATGTCATCGTGTAGACGTGTTATGTAGACATAATGCTGATGACGTCGTTGTAATGATGTTTGCTGTAAGAGATAGCTGTTGTGCTGACATAATGCTGATGACGTCGTTGTAATGATAATGCTAATGACATCGTTGTAATGCTATTGACGTCGTTGTAATGCTGTAAAAGATAGTTGTTGTACTGCCGTAACGTCGATGACGTTGTTGTAATGCTATTTTGCTGTAAGAGATAGCTGTTGTGCTAACATAATACTGATGACGTCGTTGTAATATTGTAAAAAACAGTTGTTGTTCTGTCGTAATGCTGATGACATCGTTGTAATGATGTAAAAGACAGTTGTTGTGCTGCCATAACGTCGATGACGTTGTTGTAATGATGTTGACATCGTTGCGTAGATGTGTTGTGATGTTGTTGTCGTCGGTTTGCTGTAATAGATGGTTCCATATTGTGCTAAATCTTCTGCCTATTCAAACTCTTGTGGACTGTGAATTGAAATGTCGCACTTGCACAGACGAAAACGTGATGCGACATCCTTGCCGTCGTTTGATGTAAATGACGTCCTTGCCGTCAGTTTGCTGTAATAGATGGTTCCACATTGTACTGAATCTTCTGTCGATTCAAACTTCTGTGGACTGTGAATTAAAATGTCATCCTTGCATAGACAAAAATGTGATGCGACGTCTTTGCCATCGGTTTGCTGTGGTGAAGTTCTTGCCGTCAGTTTGCTGTAATAGATGGTTCCACGTTGTGCTAAATCTTCTGCTGATTCAAACTCATGTGGATTGTGAATTAAAATATCGTCCTTGCACATACGAAAATATGACACGACGTCTTTGCTGTCGGTTTGCTGTGTTGAAGTTCCCTGTGATTCGAAATAACATCCTTGTGCAGACATAATGGTTGGGACCCTGTAGGTCAAGATGATGTCTTTGTATAGATGTAAAATAGGAACGTGGTCCTTGTGGTGAGCTGTGATGCAGAAATTCTTTGTGAAATTGATCATAAGTGATATGGCTTCCCTGCTTCTTTCAACCTAAAGAACCTGTACTCAAAGAAAATTTGCGAGTTTGGGGGAGGGGCGGTTGATTCGCGTTGACTTTGTAGTTTTGGCTCTTGATACTTGCACGTCCTGCTAATTCGGACCTGTAGCCCCTGTCTGGTTCCTAATCTTGGCTAGCCGTTAATGAAAACATTTGTTGAAAACAATTTGTTTATAAGAAAGTATGCATATCAATAAAAATTTCTGTCGAACTCTAATGAAAATATTTGTTGAAAACAATTTGCTTATAAGAAAGTATGCATTTATTAAATGTCTGTCAAGCAGTGACATGAGGTGAAACAAAGCAAACGTCTTATCCAAAATCCTTCTTCTGGCTGAAGACTTAGTTGGCCGACACTTTTCCATGTCTATCGGTGTCTTCTTGCAGTGAACCCTTAAAATTTTATCCCAGTTTCCGATATGTGAGGATGATGAAATTTCGAATGGACAACCGAGTCTTGTGTGGGATATTTGCCGGACCTATCGAGGCAATCATATGAGTGTATTTCGCTACATGCAAGATAAGGGAGCAAAATTTTAAACTGTACGATCGAAGCTGATATAGGCCGCCTACGTATCCCGCCGAGGGAATAAGGTTATAACGTAGTTCGTTACAAACAAAGGGAATTGTAAGGTGTTCTAAAAAGTGGGACTGAAGCTAATTTGGTCGCCTACGTATCCCCCCGAGGGAATCGGGTCATAACATAGTTCATCTTACAAGCAAAAAGGGATTTTCGAGAAATTTCTATCTTAAAGAGACGAAATCCTATGTGGGTTCTATGCGTATCCCGTCGAGGGAGCTCAGCTTTTACAACATAGAAAATGTATTACATAGAGAATAACAATTCCTAGATATAATATCTCTTCACTGCATCTGCATTGATAGCTTTTGGCCATACTTCGTCATCCATTTCAGCTAGGATTAGCGCTCCTCTAGGTAAAACTCGGTGAACCATGTAAGTCTCTTACCAGTTAGGTGCGAATTTTCCTTTAGCTTTATCTTGGTGTGGGAATATGCGTTTTGACACCAACTGCCCCGGTTTGAAAATATTTGGTCTCACTTTCTTATTGAAAGTTCTAACCATTCTGTTCTGATAAAGTTGTCCGTGAGAGATTGCGTTCATTCACTTTTCATCAATCAGCATCAATTGTTCATACCAATTTGGTACCCACTTAGCTTCGCTCAACTCAGTTTCTTGGATAATTCTCAAGGATTGTTTTTCTAACACAACTTCTGAGTGGCGCATGCTTTGACAAATGACTGACTCAGAGGCGGAACATGCTTTGGTAAAGGAACATCTTTCTTCCTTCGGAGATTGGTTGATAACTTTTTTCAGGAAAAGATGGTGCGATGATCTGCGACTTTGGAGGAAGTACTTCTACTCCAAACGGTGCCCTCACTTGGACTGTAATCATAGGGGTGATAAAGGCCGACAATTCAACCTTTTCCTCTCTCTGGAATGGCACAATAGTCTCTTCCAAATTGTGTTTTTCATCAACAGTAATCATGTTCACATTGGCATCGTCATGATTTGGCAGAGGTTTATTGTTTACATTAGGAGGAGCTCCTTTCAGTTGGATAACTCATTCTTTGATCAATGCCTCGATTTTGTCTCTGAGGGCATAGTAATTTTTGGTGTGTCGTGTCCAGGGATTCCCGAGTGGTATGCACAATTCTTAGTCCCATCGTGCCATTTGGGAACAGGATCGGGGACATTTCCTGGGATGGGCTGGAGTATTCATGTAGTTCTCAGTCTTTCATACAACTGGGCTCGAGGTTCGGCTAAAGGTGTATAGGTTTTGCTTAGCTTTCTTTCGTGTTTTGTACAGGGTCTGGGTGCGTTTGGTGGATGGACTAGTGGCTGAGGTAAGTATGCGGGCTAATATTATGGGGGATTCTGATAGGCAGGCACTTACGGTAGGCTATATATTGGCTGGGTATGGTAGACAGGGTAGGGAGCAGGTGGGTATTGATAGTAAAGTTGAGGGCTTCGGGCGTTTAGGCTATAATAGAATATCTAAAGACTTTGGGTGTTTTGGTTATAGTAGGAAAACTGGGATGATGGGCTTTGGTAGGTTGATATTTGATTTGGCCTATGTTTCTGGACCGTCATGACAGGGGACACTCCGTCCCTCTTCCTCTTTATTGCTCCCCCAAATGAGTCCGACTGAATTGCCTCACTCATTGCTTGCTAAACGCTACCAAGTTTATAATTCTTCCAGTTTTTATACCCTCTTCTATGAAATCTCCCATCCTTACAACTTCAGAGAAACTCCGTTCTATGACGCTTATCATTCTTTCATAGTATGTTGCATCTTTCAAAGATTGTACAAAGAGAGTGGTCATCTAACTTTCCGCTATCGGGGGTTGAAATTTTGCTGCTTCCGCCCTCCACTTCATGGTGTATTCTCTGAAGGTCTCTATGGATTTATTTTCCAGCTTCATCAGATAAAATCTATCCAAGATTGTGTCAGTGTTAAACTTAAATCTGTCCACGAAATCTTGTGCCATTGTGCCTCAATTATGCCATTTTCGCGGGTTTTGGCTCGTGTACCAGTCGAGTGCTTCTCCTGTCAAACTCCTTACGAACAACTTCATTATGATGGCCTGGTCTTTACCTACCCCAACCAGTTTGTCATAGTACGATCTTAAATGAGCGTGAGGATTTCCCTTCCCATCAAACAAGTCAAATTTTGGCACCTTATATCCGACATGCAATTCAATGTCGGGATGCATGCAGAGATCTTCGTACTTGAGTCCTTCATGTCCCTTGCTGGTTTGGATGTTCTTGAATGCTTCTTTTAGGCTATGAATTTCTCTCGACACACTTTCATCGCTTCTGATCCCTACTTGCCTTTCCTTCTCTTCATACCGGTCAATTTCCCGAGGACCCGTGTTTGGTATTGTGGTAGTAAAAGGTTGAGCTTCCATTACATATACTTGTGGCACATACTGCTTGATGTGATCAGCGACGTATGCCATCGGTATGTGCTGGGTAGCCCGGTAATTTGGGATGAGTGGGGCTTGAGGTGCATATAGAGTTGTGAATGATGCCAGATCATTTTGTAGCGGGCTTTGTTGTGGACTAGCTTGTGGGTTGATAGGATGTGGTTTAGTGTGCTGCGGATTGGTTTCGCTTAGTGGGGAATTTTCGGGAAGGTTTTGGGGAAATGGCGATTCAGGAGATGACAAGGTTTGCGGTGCAGTTGCATTCGTCCCTTGTTCAGGGAGTGGAGTATTGAGGCTAATGGACATGTTGGTGAGATTTTGGAGCCGCTCAATCTCAGTCTGCATGGTTTCCATCTGTTGCAACAGTCGGGCGATGTATTCTTCCTGGACGGTAGTATTTCTTCTTTCTGAAGCTTCTGGTTCATCTCTCGGAAGAGCAATAAGTCCAGGGCCAGTCTATTCGGATGCACCTGAATCAGTCATTTTGCTGAATGATCGTGCCTTTGATCTCGTGAAGTAGGGGTGTTCCTCCAGTTTTAGTAACACAAATCAACCTTTGGGAAAAATAATTTAGGCAAAATAAACCTTCTGAAAAATGAAGAAAACCAAGTTAGTATAATGCGGGTAATTATTGCTTCAAATAATATGCACAGAGTGGAAGCAACAAAAATAGCAAGCAAATTGTATGGAAATTAACATGTGTGGGGCCTCTCTTATGCCAGAGGTGGGCCTAAACGCCAAATATGCGAGATTATGATAGATTGATCCAAGCCACTAAATTGAAATGCTTTCCATTGGAAATAAAGGCTGAAATTTTCCAATTTCGACATGTCATGATTAGGCTTGGATCCGTCTATCATTACCACGCTACACATAATATGCTGATTGGTCGTTGGGTTGCGAGACACGTAGACAATTTTGGTGGATTTCTTAATTGCGGAGTCAATGCCAATGATTGACTCACCTAAGGTGTATGCATGCATGACTTAAGATAAAGGGTGGTATAACTCTATCCTAAATTTTCTAAGATTTGGCTGACTAGACTCAAGGTTCCCGAGCGGACTACTCGAGTGAGAAGGCTACGCGGCCACCGGATGGTCCGGACACTCCATCCATACGCCAACTCTCCTAAAATTTGGCTAATTTTGAAAGAAAATTTTGCATGTGCACAAAACGCACCTCACGTGTATGTGTGATAGTGTCAATTTTCCGAAGATGAGGAAATATGAGCAGAATGCCAATTTAAAACAGTTATGCATGCAAAAATTCACAAAGGAAACAAATTAAAGCACTAAATCAAATAAGGAGCAAAAAAATAAAGCGCAATAATAATTAATATGAGTTTGCTATGTTTGTAATTGTATATAATTTATACAATTCTTTGGTCATTGACCATCAAGGGATATATTAATATATACCCTTGAAAATATAAACATTGTGTCTCTTTACTTTTTCGCTGCATTTACTCTATAAAGGTTTATAACAGTTTTATCACAATGTTGCCTCAGATGTTGACACATCATTAAAGGCAACATCCAGAAACTGTTTTAATTGTTCTAACTGTTACGATTTTATTCTTACATATTCTTGCTTATCCGTAGTCCCGGATCCAACATATATAAATTATATGAAGGGGCCGGAATGAGTGTGACAAGTTGGACAAATTTAATTGTTAAATAAGGCAATATACACACAATATACATGTGTATATTGCCTTATATTCACTCTCGGTTTCTGCCCATATTTGAGGCTCACGTTTTTGGTAAATTGTGAATATTAGACAAGGTAAGAATATTGCATATTAGAAAAATATGTGTAGTATATTGTAATGTATTTGTTACCATAATTAGGAATATACACTACCATAATTGTAGAGTTAGAATTATGGTAGAATAAGAATTTAGGAATAGAATAGGAATAGGATTCTCCTATTTTGTATCTTGTATATATACCTATTCAATTAATGAAAATAATCAAGGGGATTATTTCTTTCATGGTATCAAGAGACTAGGTTTTTACAAAAAATTTCTCTCCCAAAAAAGTTGTGCTACTCTCGGCCGAGTACCCCCTCCCCCTCTCGGATTTCTCTTCCGAAAGTCGTCTTCCGCTCTCAAAATCTCTCTTACTTTTCCCAAATTTCCCCTCCTACTATGTTCTTTCACTATGTCTAAGAACAATTTTCATCCTGCCCTCATGGTTTCTAACGTCAAGAACAGTATCCCTATTGTCCTTGAGATGGAAAACGTCCAACATGCGACGTGGGGGGAGTTGTTTAAAATCCACGCTATCTCCCATCAAGTTCTTCATCACATCATTCCTCCCGCAACACCTCTTCCCGTGGAGGATCCTCAGTTATGGATTACTCTTGATGCTACCGTTCTCCGGTGGATCTACGCTACTATTTCGGTGGACCTTCTACAGACGATTATTGAGCCGGATACCACGGCTATGGCTGCATGGAATAGATTGCGTGACATATTCCAAGACAACCAACATTCACGTGTCGTCACATTAGAGCAGGAATTCTCTTTAGTTCGAATGGACTAATTTCCAAACATTTCTGCATATTGCAAGAAACTCAAGGAGTTGGCAGATCAACTCCGTAATGTTGGCGCACCGATAACAAATAATCGTCTAGTTCTACAGTTGGTTGCCGATCTTTCGGAGGCCTATAATGGTGTTAGAACTCTCCTTCGCCAAAGCAATCCTCTTCATGACTTCTATTAAGCCCGCTCCATGCTTACGTTGGAAGAAGCCGGTTTGGCTAAAAAGGCGGCTACCGGAGCAAGCCCCGTCGTCATGGTGGCGTCCTCTCCAAGTTCTTCGGGTTTTGTTAATAATTCGGGCCAAAACCATAATCATGGTGGCGGCAAAAATAATCGTATGAATAATAACAAAAACCGCGGGGGAAAACGCGGCGGTTCTGGTGGTCAACAAGCAGGCGGTGGGCCCCATCCAAGGAACAATGGCCTACCACCCCCTGGTCCCAACAGTGGGGCCCATGGCAGTGGGGCTGGGGCAGTGGGCCGTGGGCCAGCAGCCCTTATAATTCGGCGGGGAAATTCCGGTGGCCGGTGGGGGCCCGCGATTCGAGCCCAACAACCGGCGGTGGCGGCCTGCGGCGGTGGCCCAGCAGCAGCAGCTCCAGCAGCTACGGCCCAGCTCCATCACGGATAGGAATTCTTGGGCCCCGACCTCCGCAAGCCCATCATTCATCAGGCCCAACTCAAACCGATATCGAGGCTGCGATACACACATTGGGGTTAACTCAACCGGACCCAAATTGGAATATGGACACCGGTGCCACGACTCACATGACTTCCGAGTCAGGTACTCTCTCATCTTATTCCAATTTGAGCACCCCTCGGGGGATAATTATTGGTAATAGCAGTTCTATTCCAATTCTAGGGTATGGTCAGAAAACATTGTCTCCCCCCAATCCACCCCTTCTCTTGAAAAATACTTTACATACTCCTAAATTGATTAAAAATTTAGTGTCTGTCCGAAAGTTCACAAATGACAATTCGGTTTCCATTGAATTTGATCCTTTTGGTTTCTCTGTGAAGGATTTCAAGACGGGGAGCCATCTCATGAGGTGTGATAGTAGGGGGCATCTGTATCCTATCATGCCCGGTTTCAGTCCATCGAGTCCAGCCTTGCCATCAGTTTTTGCAGCCATCTCTCCTTCCGTGTGGCATGCTCGCCTGGGTCATCCGGGATCTTCTATTTTATCAATTTTAGATAAAAATAGCTTCATTTCTTGTAAGGGTACGAGTCGTACTCAAATTTTTCAATCTTGTTCGTTAGGAAAAAGTGTTAAATTGCCATTTGTGGACTCAAATTCTCATACTTCACAGCCTTTTGATATTATCCATAGCGACTTATGGACGTCTTCTGTTCTAAGTTCGTTAGGTCATCGATATTATGTTCTGTTTTTGGATGATTACTCTAAATTTTTGTGGACGTTTCCAATTGCTAATAAATCTCAAGTGTTTTCTGTCTTCATAAAATTTAGAGTATTCATTAGAACACAATTCGAAAGAGAAATCAAGAATATTCAATGTGATAATGGGAAAGAGTATGACAATAGGGTGTTTCGGGAGTTCTGTGATAATAATGGGATAAATTTTTATTTTTCGTGCCCTCATACATCTTTTCAAAATGGGAAAGCCGAACGCAAAATTCGTTCCATAAATAACATTGTCTGCACTATCTTACTTCATGCTTCTGTACCCCCGTATTTTTGGCATCATGCTCTGTAAATGGCAACATATCTACTTAACATAATTCCGTCCAAAGGTCTGACATATTCTTCCCCCCCCAAATCCTATATAATAAGAACCCTTCTTATTCTCATCTTAGGATTTTTGGGTGCTTGTGTTATCCGTTATTCCCATCCACCACAATTAACAAACTTCAGGCTCGGTCTACCCCGTGTGTATTTTTGGGTTATCCGTCTAATCATCGTGGTTATAAATGCTTTGATTTATCCTCCAAGAAAATCATTATTAATCGTCACGTCATTTTTGATGAAACCCAATTTCCTTTTGCGAAAGTTCATACTCCCGAGCCTCGATCATATAATTTTTGGATGAACAAATATCCCCGTATATTATTCGACATTTTTTGGACATCTCCCGCACCCAAAATCCTCCAGTGGGCCCACTGCCCGCTGGACCCACCGTATGCCGTGTCTTGTTCCGATTCATTGGATCGGTCCCGACAATTGGGCCATCCCGGCCCAATTCTGGAACTGGTCCAGTTGATACTTCAGGTTACCGATTTGGGCCAGCAGGCCCACTGCTTGCTGACCAGTCCATCCCGAGCCCAGAAAATTCCCAAAATTCCCTCAATTCTTCCTCGAGTCATAGACCGGCCACTCGTAGTCAGCGGGGTATTTTTACGCCTAAAAGACATTTTAATTTACATTTTGATGTCTCTAAATCCCCATTGCCCCGCAATCCCGTGTCCGCATTAAATGACCCTAATTGGAAAATTGCTATGACTGATGAATATAATGCTCTTATTGATAATAAGACGTGGGAGTTGGTGCCCCGTCCATGTGGTATTAATGTTATCAGGTCTATGTGAATTTTTGCTCATAAGGAGAATTCAGATGGATCCTTTGCTTAACATAAGGCGCGACTTGTGGGTGATGGTAAGACTCAGCAGGTTGGGATAGATTGTGGTGAGACATTTAGTCCAGTGGTCAAGCCGGCTACTATTCACACTGTGCTTAGCTTGGCTCTTTCAAAGACTTGGCCTATTCATCAGTTGGATGTCAAGAATGTTTTCCTACATGGTGACCTCAAAGAAACAGTCTATATGCATCAGCCATTGGGTTTCAGGGATCCTAACCGTCCGCATCATGTCTGTTTATTGAAAAAGTCCTTATATGGGCTTAAGCAGTCTCTACGGGCATGGTATACGAGGTTTGCTGACTTTGTTTCGACTATTGGTTTCACTCACAGCAGGTCAGATAATTCCTTGTTCATCTACCGTCGTGGTTCGTCATTGGCCTACATTCTGGTGTATGTAGATGATATCATCTTGACTGCCTCTTCCGATGCCTTGCGCCAGTCTATCATGGCCATGCTCATTCCGAGTTTGCTATGAAAGACTTAGGGCCCTTGAGTTACTTTTTGGGGATTGCTGTCAAACGTCATTCCGGTGGTTTGTTTTTGTCTCAACGAAAGTATGCCGCCGAGATCATAGAGAGGGCTGGGATGTCATCCTGTAAGTCCACTTCCACTCCCGTTGATGCAAAACCCAAATTTTATGCCGCGGCAGGTGCACCATACGAGGACCCGACCCGCTATCGCAGTCTTGCAGGGGCCCTCCAGTATCTTACCTTTACCAGACCGGATATTACGTATGTTGTTCAGCAGGTGTTTTTATTCATGCACGATCCCAGAGTTGAGCACATGAATGCAATCAAACGCATCATTCGTTATATTCAGGGGGCGCTGGACTATGGTTTGCACTTGTATCTTTCATCTACATCCATACTTGTCTCGTACACAAATGCGGATTGGGGTGGTTGTCCGGACACCAGACGGTCTACGTTAGGATATTGTATGTTCCTTGGAAACAACTTGGTCTCCTGGTCTGCAAAGCGTCAGGCTCCTCTATCCCGCTCAAGTGTAGAGGCAGAATATCGAGGGGTAGCTAATGTGGTCTCAGAATCATGTTGGTTACGTAACTTGCTTTTAGAGCTTCATTGCCCCATTCAGAAGGCAACCTTAGTATATTGTGATAATGTTAGTGCCATCTACCTCTCAGGTAATCCGGTTCAGCACCAACGCACTAAGAATATCGAAATGGACATTCACTTTGTCCGTGAAAAGGTTGCTCGGGGGCAGGTACGCGTATGTTATGTCCCGTCAAGATATCAAGTTGCAGACATCTTTACAAAGGGTCTTCCCTCGGTACTCTTTGAAGATTTTAGGGACAGTCTCAGCGTTCGAAGACCACCCGCTATGACTGCGGGGGTGTGTTAAATAAGGCAATATACACACAATATACATGTGTATATTGCCTTATATTCACTCTCAGTTTCCGCCCATATTTGAGGCTCACGTTTTTGGTAAATTGTGAATATTAGACAAGGTAAGAATATTGTATATTAGGAAAATATATGTGTAGTATATTGTAATGTATTTGTTACCATAATTAGGAATATACACTACCATAATTGTAGAGTTAGAATTATGGTAGAATAAGATTTTAGGAATAGGATTCTCATATTTTGTATCTTGTATATATACCTATTCAATTAATGAAAATAATCAAGGAGATTATTTCTTTCATTAATTATAAACGAATATTGCAGAACAACCAAGAAAAATTGGAAATGTATAGTTTGTGCTCTTTTTCAAATTAGGGAAAGGTCGAAATATGCAATTGAGATTTATAATGATCCAAATTTGTCATATATCAATAATTGGGGCCAAATATATCTATGACGTTATAAATTGCATTATGTAATGCTCAAAGGATTTTGGAGTTATATTACTTAGAATAATTGAACCACAAATCAAAAGGTTATTTAGTGCATTGTCTCTATACATGTTTCAACGGTTGATATAAAAGCTGAACAATTTTACACTTACCCACAATTCTTCTATTATATAAAAGTGCTACACTACTTCTAGATTTTTTAATTTTTTATTTAACCTAATGTAAAATAATTGAAAAGAAATCAGTATCTTATTGAGAGCTTCTTGGTTTTCCTATTAATTAAGTAGTCTTGTTCTAAAAGAAATCGATGTTCAAGATTGAGTTAATTGTTTAATTTAAATGTCCTAAACATGTTTTTGGAGAATTTCCTCTTGATCATCATAAATATTGTCTACATTATTAAATCACAACATGAAATTGATCATGCACCTTTTGCATCCGTTATTTGTTTTTTATTTTTTTTTGTCCTTGAGGAACTTCCACTACAATAAATTGCACTATGTAGATGCTCAAAGGATTTTGGAGTTATATTACATAGAATAATTGAACCACAAATCAAAAGGTTATGAAGTGCATTGCCTCTATACATGTTTTAACGGTTGACATAAAAGCTGAACAATATTACACTTACCCATAATTCTTCTATTATCTAAAAGTGTTACACTACTTCTAGATTTTTTAATTTTTTGTTTAACCTGTTGTAAAATAGTTGAAAAGAAATCAATATCTTATTGAGAGCTTCTTGATTTTTCTATTAATTAAGTAGCCTTGTTCTAAAAGAAATCGATGTTCAAGATTGAGTTAATTGTTTAATTTAAATGTCTTAAACGTGTTTTTGGGGAATTTCCTCTTGATCATCATAAAAATTGTCTACATTATTAAATCACAACATGAAATTGATCATGCACCTTTTGAATCCGTTATTTGTTTTTTATTTTTTTTCCCTTGAGGAACTTCCACTACAATAAATTGCATTATGTAGATGCTCAAAGGATTTTGGAGTTATATTACTTAGAATAATTGAACCACAAATCAAAAGGTTATTTAGTGCATTGTTTCTATACATGTTTCAACGGTTGATATAAAAGCTGAACAATTTTACACTTACCCACAATTTTTCTATTATATAAAAGTGCTACACTACTTCTAGATTTTTTAATTTTTTGTTTAACCTATTGTAAAATAGTTGAAAAGAAATCAATATCTTATTGAGAGCTTCTTGGTTTTCCTATTAATTAAGTAGCCTTGTTCTAAAAGAAATCGATGTTCAAGATTGAGTTAATTGTTTAATTTAAATGTCTTAAACATGTTTTTGGGGAATTTCCTCTTGATCATCATAAAAATTGTCTACATTATTAAATCACAACATGAAATTGATCATGCATCTTTTGCATCCGTTATTTGTTTTTTAATTTTTTTTTTGTCCTTGAGGAACTTCCACTGCAATAAATTGCACTATGTAGATGCTCAAAGGATTTTGGAGTTATATTACATAGAATAATTGAACCACAAATCAAAAGGTTATGTAGTGCATTGCCTCTATACATGTTTTAACGGTTGACATAAAAGCTGAACAATATTACACTTACCCATAATTCTTCTATTATCTAAAAGTGTTACACTACTTCTAGATTTTTTAATTTTTTGTTTAACCTGTTGTAAAATAGTTGAAAAGAAATCAGTATCTTATTGAGAGCTTCTTGATTTTTCTATTAATTAAGTAGCCTTGTTTTAAAAGAAATCGATGTTCAAGATTGAGTTAATTGTTTAATTTAAATGTCTTAAACATGTTTTTGGGAAATTTCCTCTTGATCATCATAAAAATGGTCTACATTATTAAATCACAACATGAAATTGATCATGCACCTTTTGAATCCGTTATTTATTTTTTATTTTTTTTTCCCTTGAGGAACTTCCACTACAATAAATTGCATTATGTAGATGCTCAAAGGATTTTGGAGTTATATTACTTAGAATAATTGAACCACAAATCAAAAGGTTATTTAGTGCATTGTCTCTATACATGTTTCAACGGTTGATATAAAAGCTGAACAATTTTACACTTACCCGCAATTCTTCTATTATATAAAAGTGCTACACTACTTCTAGATTTTTTAATTTTTTGTTTAACCTATTGTAAAATAGTTGAAAAGAAATCAATATCTTATTGAGAGCTTCTTGGTTTTCCTATTAATTAAGTAGCCTTGTTCTAAAAGAAATCGATGTTCAAGATTGAGTTAATTGTTTAATTTAAATGTCTTAAACATGTTTTTGGGAAATTTCCTCTTGATCATCATAAAAATTGTCTACATTATTAAATCACAACATGAAATTGATCATGCACCTTTTCATCCGTTATTTTTTTTTTTTTTTTTTTTTGTCCTTGAGGAACTTCCACTACAATAAATTGCACTATGTAGATGCTCAAAGGATTTTGGAGTTATATTACATAGAATAATTGAACCACAAATCAAAAGGTTATGAAGTGCATTGCCTCTATACATGTTTTAACGGTTGACATAAAAGCTGAACAATATTACACTTACCCATAATTCTTCTATTATCTAAAAGTGTTACATTACTTCTAGATTTTTTAATTTTTTGTTTAACCTGTTGTAAAATAGTTGAAAAGAAATCAATATCTTATTGAGAGCTTCTTGATTTTTCTATTAATTAAGTAGCCTTGTTCTAAAAGAAATCGATGTTCAAGATTGAGTTAATTGTTTAATTTAAATGTCTTAAACATGTTTTGGGGAATTTCCTCTTGATCATCATAAAAATTGTCTACATTATTAAATCACAACATGAAATTGATCATGCACCTGTTGAATTCGTTATTTATTTTTTTAATTTTTTTTTGACCTTGAGGAACTTCCACTACAATAAATTGCACTAGATAGATGCTCAAAGGATTTTGGAGTTATATTACTTAGAATAGTTGAACCACAAATCAAAAGGTTATTTAGTGTTTTCTCTATACATGTTTCAACGGTTGATATAAAAGCCGGACAATATTACACTTGCGCGGTTCTAGTGGTTTAGTAGTTAATAGTAGTTGTCAATTAAACTATAATAAGTCACAAATATGTTCAATAAACTATTTATTTGATGTGTTCTGTTTCTGATTAAAAAAAAAGTCATGACTTGATCAGCATTCTCAGTTTGTCTATTCGTAGTGGTTAAATTTGCATTTCAACAAGCTAATTGTGCGCTTATGCTGCATGGTGCAAACGTCAAACTAGAAATAGAAAATTTTGGAAAAATAGTTTGGACCTCTAAAGCTCCTCCTAGTTCCACTCATTTTTCTTGTTATATTTTTAATTTCTTGTTTTGTTTTGTTTTTCTAAAGCTCTCTTTTTATGTCAATATCAATTCATACGTGGATTAATAGACATTACATAATTAAGATTGTCACGTGACTTGATTTTTTTTTTATTGAGTTTATAATGAGTTCCACTAAGAGTGACAATCAGGACAACTTAAGTATTACATTAGAAAGAGCAAAGTCTAAATTTTAATAAAATTGGGACTATTCTTGAACTTAATTCAAAGGACAATTGTTGCAATTCATGACGGTTTGGCGTGAGATTATTAAGCCTCATTTGTTTGCACTTAATGAATGTTTCAATCAGTGCATTTGATTACATTGACCACCACTAACCACCTTTATCATCAAAATCACCACCACCAACCATTTCTGCCATCACAACTACTATCGTTGTCAACCACTACTGTCAGTCGCTACCACACCTAACACCTGCATCATTATAATTATATTCACAGCCACAATCGCTTCCACTACCACCGTTGTCGGAGCCACTATCACTATCCGTCAATATCACTTGTGCGTGTAAGATTGGAATAATTTTCCTTAGAGATTTATTTCATTAATCACAATATATATAGTTATACAAAGGTTGAATCCTAATATAGTAAGAATCCTAACTTACCTTAAATGGTTGATTCATAATACAATAAGAATCCTAAGTTACCTTAAATATACATCTATCATAATTACAAATATACAGTGAATATTCGTAATATTCCCCCTCAGACGGAGCGGGAGGAGGCCGAACGCTAAGGCTGGATCGGAAGTCGGTGAAGAGTTGTCTCGGTAGTCCCTTTGTGAAAATATCTGCATACTGATATGAGGAAGCTACATGTAATATTTTGACCTAACCAAGGGCGACCTTCTCTCGTACAAAGTGGATGTCCATCTCAATATGCTTAGTCCGCTGATGTTGGACCGGATTGTGAGACATGTAGATGGCAGATATATTGTCACAATAGACTATAGACGCCTTTCGCAGTGGACACTGGAGCTCCAAACGAAGATTTCAGAGCTAACTGATCTCAACAACGACATTAACAACGCCGCGATACTCTGCTTCAGCATTCGAACGGGATAGCGTGGCCTGCCGCTTGGCGGACCATGAGATAAGATTATCCCCAAGAAATACAAAGTAGCCTGAGGTGGAGCGACGTGTGTCTGGGCATCTTGCCCAATCTGCATTCGTGTAAGAGACCAACTTGTTTGGGGCAGAGGGGTAGAGATGTAGTCCAAAGTCCAATGTGCCCTTAACGTATCTGATAATACGTTTGAGGGTCGCAAAATGGGACTCTCGAGGATCATGCATAAACAGACACACCTGCTGAACAACATATGCAATATATGGCCTAGTGAATGTAAGATACTGAAGGGCACCTGCAAGACTCCGATATAAATATTATCTAGTCCTATTAGATGATTACTCTCACTAGTCCTAACATTCGCTTTGCAGTTCAAGTCCTTAGTCAATTTATGTAATGTCCCAAAGATCACATTGGAAGGCAGCTATAAGATTACTTAGATACTTGAAGAAAGCACCGGGACTAGGAATTTTGTTAAAGAGAAGTTCTATAACTAATTTGACTGTCTCTTGTGATGTTGATTGGGCAGCATGCCCCAACACAAGAAGGTCAGTCACATGCTATGTTGTGCAGCTTGGTGATTCATTGATCTCTTGGGGAAAAAAGCAACACATAGTGAGTAGAAGTTCAGAAGCGGAATATAGAAGCATGACAACAATAGTGGTAGAAGTGTTTTGGTTGATGGGATTACTACAAGATCTAAAGATGTCTATTGCTATCCCTGTGAAACTCTATTGTGACAATAAAGTAGCATTGTAGATAACATCTAATCTAATGTTCCATGAGAGAACAAAGCAAATAGGAATTGACTGCCACTTTATTAGAGAAAAGCTCAATGGATTGATTAAACCTGAATTTGTTAGTTTTAAACTGCAGCTTGCAGACTTGTTGACTAAAGGGTTAGGTATTGCTCAACATCTCTTTCTTTTATCCAAGCTAGGTGTTTTAGATATCTTTCATCCCCAGCTTGAGGGGAGTGTTAAAACAGATGTGTATATGAGTAGTATATTGGTGTATATAAAAGTGTAGAATGAGATGTCGATGAACTGTCATTAGGCAGTTAGTTTGTTAGGATTGTCAAGTGGAGTGCAATTACATTGCACCTATAAATGTAACCTCATAACTGATCTGTTCTCTGATGAAAAATATCTTCCTTCTTCCTCTTCTCTCAAACTTCTTTCTGTAGGCGATTTCAATGGTACTATGAATAATGTATCATTGATCCAAATTTAAAAAAACTTCCCATTGTAATAGTTAGTTTGAGCTTTCAATCAAAGGAATTAGTTGTTGAGTATTTAAGTGTTCACTTCATTTTGTGTAAACTAACAAAAATAATACTTAATACAACATACTCCTATTTGTTATATTGGAGGGGATTGAATCATCTCTTCTGTAGTTACATTCTTCATTTTCTTGGTTTGTTTGGTCTCACCATAAAAGTAAGAGACAAATCCCCAAAGAGAGAGAGCAAGGGAGAATCCCTTTTCACCTCCAATTTTTTCATGAAAGAAAATAACAGCTAACACTTCTGTAACAGAAAGTGAAGCAGCTATCAAAATCCCAGACAGTAATGCTGAAGAATAGCATGTGACTCCAATGGCTCCAACAAAGAAAATTTGCCATATAAGGGCAGTCAATACTATAAGCATGTAATATTTTCCTTCACCTAGCTCAAATTGTTTTGCCTCCCTTGGAATTGCCTGCAAAATATTTTTAATATCACACTACTAAAAATGTAGGAATTAACAACTGATAAATTTTGTAGCTAAACAATAAAAGTCATTGCTAATCCTATTTAGCGACACATTTTTAGTATGCTATCTATCATATTCTTCATTAAAATATCATCATTATAAGAAAAATGTTTTTACTTTCCTTATTAATGCTTTAAAAAGACCCTCCTAACAAAAGCCTTAGCACTTTGTTTTGGCCCTGATGTTTGTTTTCAAATTGTATTCTCAAGACTAGTAAAAGCGTGTAGAAAAACAAAAAGAACAAAGAATTTAAGTTCAATATACTGTAAGATGTAAAACATAATTACATAATTACTCTCTAATAAGGTAATTAGTTACATATAAATCTCTTAATAAATAGCAATTTAATTCTACCACATGTAAAATTCATTGATAGTGTAAAGAAAATCTTTATATAAAATCTTATAGTACTTTTCATATAGAATTTGAATACTAAAATTTTAATTTTAGATATTGACTTGATCTAATCTAGTCTAGCTTTAAAAAATTAATCAAATTAACTCTCAGAAATTAAAAAAAAATTCTAGTATTTAAATTGAGATGGAGGGAGTCAAGTGCATACCTGAAAATCCTTGTTAATAATCATCCCCGTGACACAAAAAGCAGTAGCAAAGAAACACATAATCATCTGAAACTCCAAAACCAATGTAAAGGCAATAGCCTTCTTTGTTTTCCTAAAACTTACTTCATTGAATGCTAGCACAAATCCATAAAATAATGCAGCAAGAAGTGCCATAATAAACCCTACAATATATGCCTTACTTGACTCCCCTTGTGGCCTATCACTACTTGCACCAAGAGCTAAAATTCCAGCTCCAAGAGTTAATAAAACCACAGCATTAATCGAATATGATGTGAATTTTTGCTTGACAATTAGGAATGCGAAAATCGCGGTGAAAACTAGTTGAGTTGAAGTAAGGAGAGAGGATGTGGAGACGGGTAATTTGGCTGAACCAAACGCGTAGAAATAATCAACCATGCCAGTGACTAAGCCAGAAATTAAGCAAGCAATAAATAATTTACGAGTCATGAGCAGTATCTTAGTACTATTGTCCGGTCCATTGGATTTTCGACGATGGAAATAGGCGATAATGAGGAGGAAGATAGTAAAAGGGAAGCCCGCGGTTATTAAAGAACATGATAGCCATATTCTTGAGCCACCACGGATGAAATAGAGACGAATAATTAAAGGGCCAGCACAATTGCTAGTGAAGAGAAGAACACCGTTTATTAGGATGAGAAATGTTTTGGTAGTGGGGCTAGAAATTTGAGAGTCCATATTATAACAATAGAGAGAGAAATATTAGAGCTTATTTTATTGTAATATGCATTTGGGAATTTACATGTATATATAGGTGAAGAGATCTCTGAAGAAATTATATAAATTATATGAAGGGGCCGGAATGAGTGTGACAAGTTGGACAAATTTAATTATAAACGAATATTGCAGAACAACCAAGAAAAAATGGAAATGTATAGTTTGTGCTCTTTTTCAAATTAGTGAAGGTCGAAATATGCAATTGAGATTTATAATGATCCAAATTTGTCATATATCAATAATTGGGGCCAAATATATCTATGCCGTTATAATTTGTGGAAAGTTGAAAATTGACCATTTCGCTTGAAGGCAAAGATAAAAAATGTCCACGAGTTGGAAACCTTTTGTTGTAGTAAATAAGGCATATTTGGACCAATATTATAACGGCACACGTATATTTGATACCAACTTATCCCTTGATATTATCTTTAGTTATTCTTAATTTAGTGGGAAAACTATTTTAAAAGTTATTCTATAGGAAGTTGCAGATTTTAAAAGTTATTCTATTGGCATCTTTGAACCCTTTAAATATCAGCCATCCCTGACTAATAATTTCTCTAGGTTATAAGCTCACTGATCCCTCAAGGTCCCATCTCTATCAGATGCTCTAAGATGATGTCGTGCCTGGGAGAGCACCCAATTAATTCAATATCTGCACCACTCTCTGTAAACGTGTAAATATAGGAAACAGTATATTCCTTACCCATAATTAGAATATTTCCATATATTGTGTAAATATAATTATGGTAAGACTAGGATTCCTCTTTTGTATAGGCTTAGGATTTCTATTGTATAAGAGATGAATATTGTACTCTATATATACCTTGATATTAATGAAAGACTCCCCAAGGGAGATTAATATCATCTCACATGGTATCAAGAGCCAAATAAACAAAACCCTAAAAACCTTTCTCTTCCACAGCCGCCGGCTGCCTCTCCTACGCCGCGGCCCTCCCGGATTTTCTTCTTGTTTTTCGGGTTTTGTTCTTCCTTTCTTCTCTTCTCTAAATGGCTATCCCTGATTCTTCCACACTTTCTGACGCCTCTACCTCCACAAATCCCACCACAAAGTCATCACCCCCGTTTCATCCCGCCCTTATTGTTTCCAACATCAAGAACCATATTCCCATTATTCTTGATCAAGAAAACAACCAGTATTCTCCCCGGGTTGAACTTTTCGCAATCATGCATGTCTCTATAACGTGCTTGACCATATTGATGACACTATTCCGCTCCCTACGGAGGTTGATGATTCTATCTGGCATCGTCTCGATGCCGGCGTCAAACAATGGATATATGGTAGTAACTCTCAGGATTTGTTCCTTACTATCATGAAATCTGACTCCACTGCCCTTGACTTGTGGAATCGTTTGGAGGAAATTTTTCAGGACAACAAGCACACTCGTGCCGTGTATTTGGAAGAACAGTTCAACAAAACACGTCTTGAAAATTTCTCCAATGTCTCTGAGTACTGCAAGCAGCTTAAACTTCTAGCGGATCAACTCTCCAACATCGGCACGCCTGTCACTGACGATAAAATGGTGCTACAAATGATTTCTGGCCTTACTAAGGGCGAATATGATACTTTGGCCACCATAATTCAACAGGCAGATCCACTACCGAGTTTTAACAAAGCTCGCTCACAATTGTTGCTCGAAGAAACCCGTCGTGCTAAGAAGGATAAGCACGCCCAGCAGGTGTTAGCTGTCGACACGCAACCCCAAGATCAGACGCCACCAGACAACTCCCAACGGCGGCAGGGCTGCGGCGGCAAGGGTGGAAAAGGCCGCGGCGGTAGAGGAGGCCGTGGTCGTGGCAAGGGTCGTGGTCAACAAAACCAACAGCAGCAACAGCAACAGAGATCGCAGAACAACTGGGCCGCGGCTCCTCAGCAGTTCATCTACAGCGCGCGGTGCCCCGATGCATGAGCCGCGGCGCCCTGGGTTCGAGCCGCGGTGCCAAGTCCATTCCAGTACCAGCAGCCATACAATCCGTATTATTACCCTGGTTTGTTAGGCCCCGCTCCAGCCCCACAGCAGGCCCACTTCATGCAAGGTCAGCTCTCCTCCGGCATGACACTCACTGAGTTGGGTCAGGCGTTCAGCACCCTTTCTATGCAACAGCCTGACAATACTTGGTACATGGACTCAGGCGCCACATCTCACGTCACCCAGTCTGCAGGTACTATTCCTAAACTGTTTAGTTTAAAGCATCCTCAATATGTTATAGTTGGTAGTGGACAACGCATTCCGAGTTAAGGGTTATGGTACCTCATACACACAACCTCCTCATCCACCCTTCTCCCTAAAAAACACCCTATATGCCCCACATATGATTAAGAACCTCATATCTGTCCGCCAATTTACTCATAATAATTCTGTCTCTGTGGATTTTGATCCTTTTGGTTTTACTATGAAGGATCTTCATACGGGGACACCTCTTACGAGATGCAATAGCACGGGGGATCTCTATCCATTCACTTCCACCTCCGCTGCCAGATCTTGCTCTCCCGTCACTCTAGCGGTTGTTTCTTCTTCAACTTGGCATAATAGGCTTGGTCATCCAGGAGTCCCAATTTTTAATTTTCTTAGAGGCAACAATTTCATTGTTTGTAATGGGAAACTTGTCCAAAATTGTGTTTCTTGCTCTTAAGGCAAACATATTCGTCTTCCGTTTAAATCATCTACTAGTGTTACATTTGCTCCTTTTGATATCATACATGCCGATTTATGGACATCTCCTATCTCTAGTTCTCTCGCTCATAAATACTATCTTGTGTTGCTTGATGATTTTTCACACTACGTTTGGTTATACCCTCTTAAATTTAAATCGGAAATGTTTGTCAAATTTCTTAAGTTTCGCAAGTTCATTCAAACACAATTTGGAAAAGGCATAAAATCATTTCAGTGCGATAATGGTCGTGAATTCAATAACTCTATGTTTCACCGCTTTTGTACCAATAATGGCATGGTCTTTCGCTTCTCCTGCCCTCACACCTCACCACAAAACGGTAAAGCTGAAAAAATCATTCGCACAATTAACAATATGATTCGCATCCTATTGATTCATGCCTCCCTCCCTCCACCCGTCTGGGTCTATGCTGCTAAAATGTCAGAATACACTCTAAATATTCTCCCTACTAGCACTCTTCACAATATGACCCCTACTGAAATCCTCTACCATAGAATCCCCTCTTATGATCATCTACGGATTTTTGGTTGTCTGTGTTATCCCAACCTTAGCTCCACCGCCCCTCACAAGCTCGCTCCTAGGTCCACTCCATGTGTCTTTCTAGGATTCCCGCCGAACCATAGGGGCTATCTATACTATGACTTATCGACTCGTCAGATCCACATATCTCGTCACGTCACATTCGACGAGACCACATTCCCGTTTTCGAATCTTCCAAAATTCCAAAAACAGGACTACTCATTTCTTGACGAGTCTGCCATCTCTCCCCTCATAATCGAACAACTCACATCCTATGTTCCGTCGTCAGAGCCACGGCCTCGAGGGGAGGCGCCGCGGCGCCTGATTTCCAGAGAGCAATCTTTTGAAACACCGTCGACAGCGCAGCGGCCCTGTGCTGAGGCGCCGCGGCGCCCAAACTTCAGAGAAGCCTGTCAACCTTCTAGCATCGCTACTCTCGATCCAGGAGTCGCGGTGCCTCCGACGGCTTCGCCCCCACCTTCTCCTTATCCGACTTTACCCCCCGTCTCAGACACCACTCCGCCACCCACTGTCCCTACCCATCCAATGGAAACTCGTTCAAAGCATGGAATCTTCAAACCCAAAGTCCATTTCAACTTGTCTGCCCAAACCATCTCTCTACTTCCAAAGAATCCAAAATTGGCCAAACAAGACCCTAATTGGAATGCGGCTATGTATGAGGAATTCAATGCTTTAACTAAACAGCACACGTGGGATCTAGTACCTAGACCTGAGGGGGTGAATGTCATTCGTTGTATGTGGCTATTTCGTCACAAGTTTAGAGACAATGGGGATCTTGAGAGGAATAAGGCCCGTCTTGTGGATAATGACACGAATCAGCAGGAGGGCATTGATTGTAGTGAGACCTTCAGCCCGATTGTCAAACCGGCTACCATCCGCACAGTTTTGAGCATTGCCATGGGCAAACACTGGCCGATCCATCAGCTTGATGTGAAAAATGCATTCTTACATGGAGATCTGAGAGAGACAGTCTATATGCATCTGCCACCAGGGTTCACCCATCCAGCAGTTCCTCACTATGTGTGCCGTCTCCGTAAGTCACTATATGGCCTGAAGCAGGCCCCCCGTGCGTGGTATGATCACTTTGCCAGGTATATCTTGCAGATTGGGTTTGTATGCAGCAAGAGTGATACATCACTTTTCATTTTTCATCGAGGTAGTAGCACTGCTTACTTATTACTTTACGTGGATGATATTGTTCTTACTGCCTCCTCCGACGGATTGAAAAATGAGATTATTGTCTTGCTCAAGTCCAATTTGCAATGACTGATTTGGGGAAGCTGAGTTACTTTTTGGGGATATCAGTGACCAGGTCTGCCAATCATATGTTCTTGTGTCAGCATAAGTATGCAGAAGAGATTGTGTACATGGCTAAGATGGCGAACTGCAAAGAGGTGCCTACTCCAGTTGATTCCAAATCTAAGCTCAGTGCTATGGATGGTGCTCCGTCTCTTGATCCTACTATGTATAGGAGCCTTGCAGGTGCACTTCAGTATCTCACACTCACCAGGCCAGACATAGCTTATGTTGTTCAGCAGGTGTGCTTATTCATGCATGCCCCCAGGGAGCCTCATTTCACTGCTCTTAAGCGTATCATTCGATACATTAAGGGAACTCTTGATTATGGTTTGCACCTATACCCCTCTTCACCAGAGAGGTTCCTTTCATATACGGATGCAGATTGGGCAGGGTGTTCGGACACGCGACGCTTCACCTCCGACTTTTGTGTTTTCTTAGGGGATAATCTGATTCTTGGTCTGCCAAGCGACAGGCTACCCTATCTCGCTCCAGTGCCAAGGCTGAGTACAGAGGCGTTGCAAATGTAGTAGCTGAGATTTGTTGGCTCAGAAATTTACTGTTAGAACTTCAGTGTCCTTTGCGTCAGGCATCTATTGTGTATTGTGATAACATCTCTGCCATCTATCTTTCTCATAATCCGGTTCAACATCAACGAACCAAGCATATTGAGATAGACCTACACTTCGTTAGTGAGAAAGTTGCGTTAGGCCATGTCAGAGTGTTACATGTTCCATCATCCTATCAGTATGCAGACATATTTACCAAAGGACTTCCCAGACAGTTATTTCTTGACTTCAGATCCAGTCTCAGCGTCCGGCCTCCTCCCGCTCCGACTGAGGGGGTATGTAAACGTGTAAATATAGAAAACAATATATTCCCTATCCATAATTAGAATATTTCCATATATTGTGTAAATATAATTATGGTAAGACTAAGATTCCTCTTTTGTATAGGCTTAGGATTCCTTTGTTATAAGGGATGAATATTGTACTATATATATACCTTGATATTAATGAAAGACTCCCCAAGGTAGATTAATATCATCTCACACTCTCATTTCATCTTTATCATATGGAGCCGGGGATAGGACTGATGGTACGAGAACTTCCCTCAACTCCTCTGGTACTACTAGATTCGTCGATACTTGAGAAAGCAACTTACTCATATCCTCTGACGGATATGTCCCAATAGAAAGGATGTTACTCGCATTTACACACCATCCAACCTCAATTTCCCTGCTAATCATAGCCCTATTGGAAAAAGGCATGGTTGTAATCATAAACACGATAAGATTTACAAAGAGAATTCTTACAACTCAGCTCTATAGCACGATTCTAGATCAAGAAGGAAAGTAACCATCCTAAATGCCTGGTAGCCTCCTATCTATAAGTGTGGTGCACAACACACTCATAAATAAGACTCTACTAGACACGACTTGTAGACTCCCTAGGACAGACCTGCTCTAATACCGGAGGATCATGACGGGCACCCGGACCTTACTTACCGAGTACCACTAACCATGTATTTAACATATAACCATAATTTCTCATGGCCCACAAGGGCCGCCACGAGATACCCTACTGACATATGGGAATAGAAAACTGGAAATGAGCTATGTAAAATCCTGCAACCAGAAGGACCCAACTTATAGACATATAGATACCAAGGCTGACAAATCTATACATGGCTACTACACATAAGACAATTGTCTAAAAGCCTCTAAAGAGTACGTGACATCATAAGGTCGGAAAAGAGCCCCACCATACCCCTATGCATATCATTACTAGACTGCAACTCTGGAACAAATAGAGTACTCCAATATCAGTTGAACTAGCAACCTACTAGTGCGAACCGTCACCCTCTTTACCTGACCCTGTGGGCATGAAACGCAGCGTCCCTAGACAAAGGGACGTCAGTACGAATAATGTACAGAGCATGTCAGACATGAAAAATAGCATAATAAAGACCTGGAAGTAACCTAAGACCAGAAACAACCAACCAGTAGAGAATGCCTCTAAGGGCCATAATATGCCTAAGTACCATGTATGTGCAGTATGCCTCTAGAGGCCATAATATGCCTAAGTACCATGTCTGTGCAGAATGCCTATGAGGGCCATAATATATGCATAAGTATCATGTCTGTGTAGAATGCCTCTGAGGGCCATAATATGCCTAAATGTCATGCACAATGTGTATATAACGTCGTCTCCCTTTAGCCTCTGTGGGCATCATATCATATTGGCCTTTGTGGACATAATATTTTTCGTGTATATATGTACCAACTGCAGGTGGTGTGCGTATATAACGTTGTATCCCTTTTCCCATTCCCCATACATATATATAATGCATACATATAGTAGAGTATATAACTCATTTGAGGTCAAGGTATGTACATGAATGTAATGCATGAATGATATGATAATATGACACTATAAGTTTGTCTCAGTGATGTAATGTTGCTCTACCTCCGATTAACACTATGAATATTAACATCTTTTTCATATACCTTAATAAGGATTTAAGAACATATTTAAACATGCTTTTAACATAGGAATGAACAACAGGAACATCCTTAATTACTAAGAGTAGAATAATTTATAGAACAATATTACGTTTATGTTTCGTACATAGAACATGCCAAAAGAAGAAATGATTTGCCTTAACATACCTTTCGTCGATTTGCTTGACAACACCACAAGGCAGTCCGTACAACACCTTAGTCTTATACAAGTAAGAATTCATGTATTCTACCCCGAAATTTCAAGAACACGCAACATAATGAAGAGAAAAATGTTGTTGCTGCTTATTTATTTTAAGGACTAAGTGCCAAATCCAAGAGAGAAAATGGCCTCATACGTTGCTGCCCCATTTCTCAACATATAAAATATTTAGCTAAAACTATATCTTCAAGTTCCTACCCCTAATAGAACGTGGCCGCCCCTCCCATTGTTTTCCAAAATAAGATAAAGCCATTTATATCCATGTGTCATTAAAAGGACCATGAACTTGTATTACTCACTTTGCTACCCATTTGGCTAAGTCACATGTGGATATTTACTTTAATACCTATCCACTAATGAATTAACTAATTCCTTGATCTCCATGGTTTAAATATTCCTACTTCATATACTCATTATCACAATCATGTGATATAGCTCTAGTCCATAACCTCTTTTGGGACATACAAAATATTATTTCGAATCATTGCAGTCACACTTGTTAAATCCTAAATTATTTCGGGACCGCGTCCTTTTATATATTAAGCATTTCATTTGCATACATGAATATGACATAAATCCTCCAAGGCTTGGGTCTATTTACATACGTCTAGCAATTCAAATTATGGTCCGAAAGTATTGGATGTTACCTTCTTCCCCCTTAGAAACATTCGTCCTCGAATGTTGGGGTGACATATCTAATTCCCGTCACGTAGTCAGAAAACACATCCACCGCTTCACATGTCATATAATATAACATTTATCCTTATGTCGGACCTCACATGGTCATCAAGCATTAATGATAAAATCATAATTCATCTCCTCTTCCGCTTCCCATTTCATCTTATCTACATTCTTATTTCGCCATAGAACTTTCACGGAGGCTACTTCTTTAGTTCTCAACTTGCGAACTTGACAATCTAGGATAGCAATAGGAACCTCTTCATCTGATAAGTCCTCTGTAACTTTCACATCGTCAATTGACATAATCTGGGCTGAATCTCCAATACACGCTCTCAACCTAGAAATATGGAGAACCCGATGAACAAAATCTAACTCCGAAGGCAAGTCCAATTCGTAAGCTACTTGGCCGATTCGTCGAATTATGCGGTATGGCCCAATGTATTTTGAACTGAGCTTTCTGTTTTGCCCAAATCTCATTACACACTTCGTAGGATAAATCTTTAAGAAGACCCAATCATTTACTTGGCACTCTAAGTCCCGCCGTCGCACATCTGAATACGACTTCTAACGACTTTGAGTAGTTAACATCCGTACTAGGATGAGCTTCACCTTCTCTATGTCTTGGTGCACTAGGTTAGGCCCAAATAATTTTGATTCACCTACTTCGAACCATCCGATAGGAGATTTACATTTCTGTCCATACAAAGCCTCATATGGAGCCATTTTAATACTAGTATGATAATTGTTATTGTACGCAAATTCAATAAAGGGATAGATGATCATCCCAATTTCCTTTGAAGTCCAATACGCAAGCTCGTAACATGTCTTCGAGCGTTTGACTCATACGCTCGACCTGCCCGTCTGTCTGAGGGTGGAAAGTTGTGCTAAGATTAACTTAAATGCCCAAACCCTGTTTGAAATGATCTCCATAAATTAGCTATGAACTGCGCACCTTGGTCAGATATAATAGAAATAGGCATACCATGAAGGCGAAAAATCTCCTTAACGTACAACTTTGCATAGTCCTTGGCTGTGTAGGTAGTTTTGACCGCCAGGAAATTAGCTGATTTTGTCAGTCTATCAACAATCACCCAAATAGAATTAAACTTGTGATAAAGGCGAGATAAACATGTAATGAAATCCCTATTAGTCATTTCCCCTTTCCACATCGGGATCTCAATATTCGGAGTCAAGCCGCCGAGCTTTTGGTGCTCTACTTTTTCTTGCTGATAATTAAGACACTGAATTACCAACTCCGCAATGTTCCTCTTCATGTCGTTCCACCAATACATACCTTTGAGATCATGATACATCTTAGTAGATCTAAGGTAAAGGGAATATCATGAGAAATGGACCTCCAATTATGCTCGAAAGTTGCGATTTTCTTTTGTTAGATATCCTTCATGATATTCTTTTTTTTCCAGTATAAGGGATGACCCTGCTGTATTCTGAGTCATAGGGCTATCAAAATCTGAATCCTCCAATCGGACTCCCACTTAACTAACTGATGCATTCCCTCAAATCAACTTCTCTCCTTCGTCCTCACATTAGTCAAGTCGCTTGTGGGTGAATGATTCTATTGTCAACTTTAGCTTTGTTTCCTAACTGGTGTGCTGAAACCTCTTATATTTGTAGCATCTCAATTGTGAACACTTTATAGACAATGTCATTCGAATCTGAAGTGCACGTATCATCGCAGTTAACTCCCATTCCTGATTTGAAATAAATCTTTTTTTTGTACTTTCTCACTAGTCGTGATTATAAACAACTTCGTTTCTTTACTTCTTTTGACGCTTGTTCATTCATTTTCTTACTTGTCGTACTTGTCTTAAAATACTCTGGTATACCTACATAATCTCAAATATTGCTTCTGATTCCATCCATTGGCGTTACTATCCCTTAAATGGTGAGTTGTTAACTTATTCCCTTATTCTATATGTGGAATATTCTGAAAATTTTGCATTATATGATGTTAGCCTACTATATCCACACTTGGTCATTATAACTTAGATTTGAATTCCTTCATTGGCCTCATGGCTAAGACTTCCTGTCAATGGCGCTTTGAAAAAAGATTTCCTTGATCTCGCTAAGATGTACACCCATTACTTTATCTATCTCGTAGAACCTTTGGTCAGTTCAATAATGATCATAGACATATGTATTTAATTGACACTTTATCTTTGTTATAATGTCATTATCTCTTTTACATATATCTTTAATGTCTACCTTATATCCATATGTATCATGGGCCCCTTTTCATCTATTTAGGTGTTGATCTTGAGCTTTACTCACTGTTACTTCCGTTTACATACTTTCTGAGATGTATGGTTGCATATGTTGTGGAACCGATGCTTCGTATGTTTAGATCCAATTCACGATTTTACATGATCCATTGACTTGTCAAGCTTCCGTATATTTTCATTATTAGATCTCTCATCGACCAAGTGCTCATTCGTCTTACTTTTTTTTTCATTTCCATTTTCAAGTTGCCTTGGGGGTCTCTTATCTCAAAGTATTTCTCATACTATCTTCCTGAACATCAGAGGTTCGTCACCTTTGGCCGAAGAGTTCTTATTGTCCGTCCTCTACCATTGGTCTTTACACTGTTCTGGAGTAATCATACCTTTGTGAAACTTGCATAACTATAATTTCATTCACCTTTATCCTTCTTTGTCGTAATTCTTCCTTCTGCTCGTCAATAAACGAAAAACATTTTTTCCTTGATACTTGATCATACCATTCCATTCCTACTTATTAACTGTCTTCAAATTTCTTACAACCATTCTTTGATTGTTCCATAGTTTCCATCCTCAATTGCCCTAACAAGCTACTGTAATTCAGAGGTTATTTAGAATTGTAACATGTTGCACAATGAAGCCGAAGACCTCAATTGCCCTAATATAGCATACTTTAGCTTACTATCATTAATACATGTAACTCTTAATAATACGCGGTATCTCCCTTTACACAAGGATGAAAGGCTTATGTCCCCTTCCACTACCATGTATAACTCAATCCTTATATATGACTTAGGCTCACTATTCTGGGTACATCACTTTATATGATCTCCTTGAATTTACTGATGGTCACTCTTCACACGATTCGGTTGGGGCAATTAATTCTCGTTAATGATGTCCTGCGACAATTCCCAATCTATTCTGCGTAAGACGTTACAATCTAGGTCGCACGTACCTAACATATTCCCTCATTCTAATCAGCATGAGTCCTTATAAAAATGTGTAGATTTTCATAACCTACTAAACCTTTCAATTATGTCTTCTGCGTTTCATCTGTACAACTCATAATCATCTTATCCTTACCTTTGCACATCAACTTAGGACACTTCGGAATGTTGTGGCCATGGCTGCCACCCTAAACCAACCCCATGTACCTTTGCGGCACTATCCGGCATGCGCTTGACCACACGACTACAAGATGGTCGGGGCGGTCTCACTCGACCTTCACAATTTTAACCCTGATATATTGTCATCTTTGAACCATTTAAATATCAACGATCTCTGACTAATAATTTCCCTAGGTTATAAGCTCACTGACCCCCTAGGTTATAAGCTCACTGACCCCTCAAGGGCCTATCTCTATCAGATGCTCTAGGATGATGTCGTGCCTGTGAGAGCAACCAATTGATTTAATACCTGCATCGCTCTCCTTACATCTTTATCAGACGAAGCCGGGGATAGGACTGATGGTATGAGAGCTTGCCTCAACTCCTGTATTACTACTAGATTCGTCGATACGAAAGCAAGTTACTCATATCCTCTAACGGATCTATCCTAATAGTGAGCATGCTACACGCATTTACACACCATCCAACCTCAATTTCCCTGCTAATCATAGCCCTATTGGAAAAAGGCATGGCTTTAATCATAAACACGATAAGATTTACAAAGAGAATTCTTACAACTTAGCTCTATAGCACGATTCTAGATCAAGAAGGAAAGTAACCATCCTAAATGCCCAGTAGCCTCCTGTCTATAAGTGTGGTGCACAACACACCTATAAACAAGACTCTACTAGACACGATTTGTAGACTCCCTAGGACAGACCTGCTCTAATACCAAGTTTGTCACGACCCAAATCGGAGGGTCATGACGGGCACCCAGACCTTACTTGTCGAGTACCACTAACCATGTATTTAGCATATAACCATAATTTCTCATGGCCCACAAGGGCCGCTACGAGATACCCTACTGACATATGGGAATAGTAAACTAGAAATGAGCTATGTAAAATACTATAACCAGAAGGACCCAACTTATATACATATAGATACCAAGGCCGACAAGGCTATACATGACTACTACACACATGACAATTGTCTACAAGCCTCTAAAGAGTACGTGACATCATAAGGTCGGGACAAGGCCCCACCATACCCCTATGGATATCAAAAATATCATATCACGACTACACTGCAACTCTGGAACAAATAGAGTGCTCCAATATCAGCTGAACCAGCAACCTACTAGTGCAAATCGTCACCCTCTTTACCTGAGCCTGCGGGCATGAAACGCAGCGTCCCCAGACAAAAGGTACGTCAGTACGAATAATGTACAGAGCATGTCACACATGAAAAATAGCATAATAAAGACCTGGAAGTAACCTAAGACCAGAAACAACCAACCGGTAGAGAATGCCTCTAAGGGCCATAATATGCCTAAGTACCATGTCTATGCAGAATGCCTATGAGGGCCATAATATATGCATAAGTATCATGTCTGTGTAGAATGCCTCTGAGGGCCATAATATGCCTAAATATCATGCACAATGCGGTCATGCACATATGTGTATATAACGTCGTCTCCCTTTAGCCTCCGTGGGCATCATATCATATTGGCTTCTATGGGCATAATCTTTTTCGTGTATATCTATACCAGCTGGAGGTGGTGTGCGTATGTAACGCCGTATCCATTTTCCCATTCCCCATACATATATATAATGCATACATATAGTAGAGTATATAACTCATTTGAGGTCAAGGTATGTACATGAATGTAATGCATAAATGATATGATAATATGACACTATAAGTTTGTCTGAGTGATGTAATGTTGCTCCACCTCCGATTAACATTATGAATACTAACATCTTTTTCATATACCTCAATAAGGATTTAGGAACATATTTAAACATGTTTTTAACATACGAATGAACAATAGGAAAATCCTTAACTACTAAGAGTAGAATAATTTATGGAACAATATTACATTTACGTTTCGTACATAGAACATGCCAAAAGAAGAAATGATTTGCCTTGAACATACCTTTCGTTGATTTGCCTGACAACACCACAAGGCAGTCCGTACAACACCTTAATCTTATACAAGTAAGAATTCATGTATTCTACCCCGAAATTTCAAGAACACGCAACATAATGAAGAGCAAAACATTGTTGCTGCTTATTTACTTTAAGGACTAAGTGCCAAATTCAAGAGAGAAAATGGCCTCGTACGTTGCTGCCCCATTTCTCAACATATGAAATATTTAGCTAAAACTATATCTTCAAGTTCCTACCCCTAATAGAACGTGGCCGTCCCTCCCATTGTTTTCCAAAATAAGATAAAGCCATTTATATCCATGTGTCATTAAAACGACCATGAACTTGTATTACTCACTTTGCTACCCATTTGGCTAAGTCACACATGGATATTTACTTTAATACCTATCCACTAATGAATTAACTAATTCCTTGATCTCCATGGTTTAAATATTCCTACTTCATATACTCATTATCACAATCGTGTGATATAGCTCTAGTCCATAACCTCTTTTGGGACATACAAAATATTATTTCGAATCATTGCGGTCACACTTGTTAAATTCTAAATTATTTTGCGACCGTGTCCTTTTATATATTAAGCTCTTCATTTGCGTATATGAATATGACATAAATCCTCCAAGACTCGGGTCTATTTACATACGTCTAGCGATTCAAATAATGGCCCGAAAGTACGGGATGTTACGTTTTTGGACAAGTTAAAAAACAACTTTTATCTTAGATTGTTTCATACTTGTGGATTTGTTTTATGACTAGTTTGACAGACTTAGTGTTCCCACTACTAAAGATGACAATGTCAACAACATAAGCAAGGTGAGTGATTTGGGGCTCATTTATATTCATGATGAAGGGAATGAAATTAGAATTCTAAATGAGGTTATTGAGTGATCTAGATAAAACCTCAGCAGCTAACACAAATAAAGAGGGAGAGATAGGGTCTCCCTATTTTAGACCATGAGAGGAGGTAAAGAAACCATCTGTAAAGCAATTGACAATGATACAATACCAAATATTTGAGATATTCTCCAAATAATATCTATTGAGATGTCATTGAACCCAAAAGCCTTTAAAACATCCTTAAAAAAGGTCCAATATAGCCTATCATAGCCTTTTTTCATGTCAAGCTTAATTACCATACTACCCCCTTGTTAAGTTTAAAAATACTATGAACAATTTATTGGGTCAATATTGCATTATCAGTGATGAGTCTATCAGAAATAAAGCCACTTTAGTTCTCAGAAATAAGATCATGGAATAAGGGGTTGAGTCTATTGGCTAAAATTTTAGAAATGATTTACTTAAGCTTATAGGTCTGAGGTCAAAAAAGCTATTAGGAGAGTATATTTTAGGAATCAGGGCCAAACAAGTATGAGTATAGAATTTGGTAAGGTTTTTGCCCAAGAAAAATTCATTGACAAAAGCACAAATTTAACCTCTATAATGTCCCAACATACCTAAAAAACTTGTCATTAAAATCATCAGGACCCGATGAACTTTCACTGCTCATCTAAAAAACAACCTCTTTAATCTCCTCTCTGCTTGGCATGCTAGTGATCCTAGCATTATCCTCCTCAGTAATGATATAAAGTATACAATTCAACATTCTGTTAGTACCCTGCTGATGATTAAGATTGAATTGTCTCTTGAAGTGTCTGATAGTAGCCTTTGCAATCTTTTCTTCCCCTTGAATTCAGCTTTTGTTATGATTTTTTATTCTCTGAATCTGAAGCCTTATTCTTTTATTTCTCAACACACTGTGAAAGTAATGGCTATTTTTATTACCATCTTTGAACCATGTAAGCTGAGGTTTCTTCTTTAATAGATTATCTTGAAAATTCAATCATCTTATATACTTAGCATAACCTTTATTTAAAACTTCCATGCTCTGATCAAAGTTCTACACAATATCACAAATTTTCAATAAACTGTTCCTTGACCAATAGCTTGCTCACATTTTTGAGTTTACTCTGTAGTCTCCACATTGCATTTCCCTTTACATTCATACTCCAAGCTTCCTTCACAACCTCCATGAAATTTTCTTGGCTAACCCAAAAATTCAGGAATTTAAAGTACTTGATGCAATTTGATTGATCATTATTATATTTATAGACCCTTCATATTCGTCGTGCATAGCCGATTTCCAATTTGGGGTCATTTAAGACAGACACTGAGTTACGAGGTAGAGGGGATTTAGAGACATTAGAATTTAGATTAAAATGTCTTTTTGGTTTAAAAATACCCCGTTGACTACGAGTGACCGGTCTGTGACTCGGGGGAGAATTGGGTGGATTTTGGGAAGAACTCGGATGGGGGACGGGCTGCCAGCAGGCAGTGGGCATGCCGGCCCAATACCGGAAACAGTAGCCGGGGCTGAAGCAGTGTCGGTACTGGGCTGGGCAACCGGCCTAATAGCCGAAACTGGGGCAGAAACGGTGGGATGTGGCAGAACAGTAGGTCCAGTGGGAAGTGGGCCCACTGGTGGAGTTTGGGTGCGGGACAAGTCCGATAAATGGTGGATAAGATACGGGGAGACCCCGTCATCTAAAATATTATACGAACTAGGCCCGAGACTACTTGGTTTAGCAAACGGAAATTGAATTTCATAAAAAATAACATGGCAACTAATTATGATATTATTAGACGATAAATCAAAATATTTGTAATCACGATGATTAGATAGATAATCCAAAAACACACAAGCAGTAGAGCGGGCTTGAAGTTTGTTAATTGTAGTTGATGGAAAAAGGATCTATATTATAAAGGGTTTTAAGAGGAGACGGATATGCCAACCCTTTGGTAGGAAGTATGTTAAGAAGATATGTAGCCATTTGTAGAGCATGATGCCAAAAGGAAGGGGGTACGGAAGCATGGACCAATAAAGTGTGGTTAATATTATTAATGGTACAAATTTTTTGTTCGGATTTCCCATTTTGTGAAGACGTATGAGGACAAGAGAAACGAAAAATTATGCTATTATTTGCACAAAATTCCTGAAACAACCCATTATCATATTCTTTGTCATTAGCACATTGAATATTTTTGATTTCACGTTCGAATTGGGTACGGATGAATGCTCAAAATTTTAAGAATGTGAAAAAAAACTTGAGATTTTTTCGCTAATAGAAAAGTCCATAAAAATTTAGAATAATCATCCAAAAATAGAACATAATAACGATGACCCACAAAACTGAGAACGGGAGAAGTCCATAAATCGCTATGAATAAGATCAAATGACATTAAAGTACGAGAAGTAGAAGATACAAATGGTAATCTAACATGTTTTCCTAAAGGACATAATTGACAAATTGAAGTACTACGCATACCCTTACAAGAAATAAAAAAAATTATGCAAGGAAGAAACAATGGACGACCCAGGGTGACCCAAATGTGCATGCCATACGGAAGGAGCTAGAACTGCAAAAGTAGATGACAAGTCTTGACTCGAAAGACCGGATGCGGGCGTGATTGGATAAAGATCTCCCATACTATTACATCTCATGAGAGGTATCCCTGTCTTGAAATCCTTCACAGAAAACCCAAAAGGATCAAAATTAACAGAAACCCAATTATCAGTGGTGAATTTACGGACAGACACCACATTTTTAATTAAGTTAGGGGCATGAAGGGCATTTTTCAAGACAAGGGGTGGATTGGGACGAGACAAAGTAGTATGACTATAACCATGAACTGGAATTGAGTTGTCATTACCAATAATTGTGCCATGATTTTTGCTCAAATTGGAATAAGACGATAGAGTACTTTGGTCTAACGTCATGTGAGAAGTGGCGTCGGTGTCCATGTACCAATTCGGGTCTGGAAGATTTAACCCAAGAGTATGCAATGCGGCCTTAATATCCGTCGGAGTCGGTGTGGGGCCCACTGCCTGGAATGCCTGCGTAGGTTGAGGCCCAAGCACACTGTCCTGCTGCCCCAGCCCAGAAGAGAATCCGCCACCTAAAACTGGACCCGATAAGTTGGGCCTGGCCTGTTGTTGGAACTGGGCCCAGTTACTCGGGTAAGGCAAGGCGGAAAATACCCATTGTTGGGCCAAGGACCGTTGGCCCAGTTTCACTGCCATGGAGCCCACTGTTGAGCCAAATTGGGCTGTTGTCCACTGCCCCGAGGCCCATCGTCGGTGCCACCACTGTTTAGGCCGCCACCGTTGTTGCCGCCGCTATTTTTGCCATTATTTTTATGGTTTTGACCCTTCTTGCCACCACTATTGTTGCGGTTTTGGCCCGAATTGTCAACAAAATCGTGAGATTGATTGGATGAAGTCATCATCGCTACGGAACTGGCATCGGTAGCCACTTATTTTTCCAAGCCGGCTTCTTCTAACGTGAGCATCGAACGGGCTTGATAAAAAGGGGGAAACGGATTACTTTGACGAAGGAGAGTCCCAATGCCATTATAGGCCTCAGATAGGCCTGCAACCATTTGTAGAACAAGATGATTATTGGTAATAGGCGCGCCAACGTTACGAAGTTGGTCTGCCAATTCCTTGAGCCGTTTACAATAGGCCAAAACATTCGGAAAATCTTTCATGCGTACTTGTGAAAATTCTTTCTCATGGGTGACAACTCAGAAATATTGGTTGTCCTGGAACATATCACGCAATCTATTTCAAGTAGTCATATCCGTAGTGTCTGGTTCAATAATCGTTTGTAAAAGGTCGGTAGAAATAGTGGAATAAATCCACTGAAGGACGGTAGTATCAAGAGTAATCCATAACTGAGGATCATCCACGGGAGCAGGGGTAGTGGGAGGAATTATGTGATGGAGGACTTGATGTGAGATGGCATGAATTTTGAACAACTCTGCCCACGTCGCATACTTGACGTTTTCCATCTCAAGAACAATAGGGATGTGGTTCTTGATGTTGGAAACAGTAAGGGCAGGATTAAATATGTTCTTAGACATAACGAAAGAACAAAATATGATGAATGAATTTGGATTAATTTGGGAAGAGAAGAGAGAAGAAGTGCACGGAAACCGAGAGCTTGCGGAAGAAAATATGGGAGAGGTATGAAAAACCTAGACTTCTGATACCATAAAAGAAATAATCCCCTTGATTATTTTCATTAATGAATGAGTATATATACAATTTACAATTTCTATAATAGGAAAATCATATTCCTATTCTACTCCTAAAACCTTATTCTACTTATACAATAATTCTACAATTATGGTAATTGTACAATGCTAATTAAATACAAACTAAAGTTACCAAAATATTAACCAAAACCGTGATATACACTGTTGTATAAGCCATGTATATCACGGGCTAAACTGCCTCTATTACCGTGATATACACGGTATACACAGGGCAGTGTTTATGCCATGTATATCGTGTATATCACGATATATTGTGTCACTAATTATTATTATTGTATATTAAATTTAATTTAAAATAACTATAAGCACCCATATATAATTTAAATTTTGAATCTCACTCGGTTACCCCAACATTTGATCGTAAAGTTCGTAATGTTACAACTTTCTGTTTATGATCACGCCAAAAGGAAATGCACCGCTATTTAATAACGACAATGGACATTAATCTAATTTTCAACCAACAATCAATACATACCACCTCATACAATACTTCTTTCTGTAAGGCAATATGGACCTTTTGTCATTTTACACGAACAGTGAATCATGCGCAATAACGAAAATAATTGTGGATCTATATATTGCAGGATCACTTTCGTTAAATACTTAATTGCAACAAGTATTTATATTAATTTAATAAATACATTAACATCTGTCTTTACTAACATGTATCATAATAAATTAGTATGATTTGATGTAAATATTAAATACGAATAAATTTTTACCGATCACTCGTTGTGGAATTACCACGAACTACTGTTTTATTTGAAAAGTACTTGAGATAATGAATTGAATGTTTCGTCCCAACCATATTATCCTTGTGACAAAGACGTAACAGTTGACCCGATGAATCTTATGGGGGGGAAATTAGGTCTATTAATCACCCTTGCGTTGATTACACGCACTTCTTAAATTGATTTAATTAATTTTTAAATAAAAACCCACCCAAGATTATGTTGGAAATTTGCCTTTGGCGGGAGTTGCGACCGACCAACTTTAACGGCTTAAACACTAGTGTAACGTATGTTGGAGAATCCGGTTCTTCACACATGCATGATCTACTAAGTACGTAGATAACCGTAGGGCCAAGAATCGTCAAATTTCATTGAGAAATGAAAGAGATATTGGTTCACGAAGTAAGGTGTTTGAAGCATGGAAAGTGTGGTATTGTGTGTAATTCTCCCTCATCGGTAGAGGAAGAAAGAATTGTTGTGTATATAAGATTCGAAATTGGTTTGGGGTTTGGGACCCCAAGGGGTATCCCATGTGTTTAAAGGAGGGAGGACCTAGATGTGCTTCGGTTCGAGGAAAGACCACACGCGCGCCGCCGCCGCCGCCCGTCCCGTCCGGTCCGGTTCCGGGCTGTGGGCTGTGGGCTGTGGGTCTTCTGATATTATCTTTTTGGGCCAGAAAACTTTGCCAGAATAAGCAGTTGCCAAGATGTGCAGTTTGGTCCCTCAAGTTTCCAGAATAATCAGTTGCCAAGCACTCAATTCAGCCATTTATTTTGGCTGAATTACTCCTCCATAATGGCCATTATTTGGCTATTATGGAGGCAGTTTTTCAGCCCCTCCCTCACCTATATAAACACCCCCTTACACCATTGTTGAGCACTAAGACATATGCACGAAAATACAGAAACAGATGCAGAAAAACAGTGCACGAAAATACACAACCGAAATAGTTTTCTTCCTACAACTTCCAAGCATCATTTCGTTACTCAATATTCTTCACGGTAGCTCTTGAGTTTCCTTTGCTCAAGGGTTCCATTGCTGTTTTATCTTGGGAGACAAATTGTCCAGGACGTATAAAGGATACATACGGGGCAATATTGTCTTAAGGATGAGTGCTACACTCGACTCAGCAAAAACAATTTACATTTTTCCGTTTTCTACAAAACTGGAATTTCCAGTTTTTACTTGTGTAACAATTGTAATTTTCAGATTTCATGTTGAATTATTGAATCTCTGTTTATCCTTTCGAATACTTGTAATAGTTAAATACTTCCCGTACTGCTTTATAAAGTACCATAAAGAGAAAAATCTCCAACAACTTAAGATAATATTTGTATTGTATTACTATTAGTATTCGAAAGATGTCGGTCAAAAATTGTGTGACCAAATCTGGATATGGAAATGGTTTTCTGGTAGAAGAGAGTGATGATGATGAACGTGTTCATGGTGTCACCGCCACCAAGACTCGGTGGAAACAAACGCTCTCGAGAGCACGAGGATGTCAACCGAGACAAGAGGAGAAGAGTGAAGATGTTATTCTATCTTGTAGCAGAAGGCCTATATCTGTCCCAGACAAAGGATCCGAATAATGGTGAGAAGGAAATGGACACTCAGTCTGATGAAGTGACTGAAGTGAGCCAGAATCCGAAATTGGAATAAGTATTTTTCTTACTTGTCAAGAATAAGGATTAAATGATAAGTATTTTTCTTACTTGTCAAGAATAAAGATTAAATTATGTCCGATTAAAAATGGATTAAAGTAAGGAGGAATATGAAAATAATTTATATTCCTTATGCTTTAACAAATCGAAGTTTAATCTCATCTTCTTTTCCGTTTAAAGATTGGATTTTGTAAACGACTTAAGAAGATCCGTTCTTTTAAGTGTAATTACTAAAGTGTGTAAAGTATGTTCGCACATACGAGGGAGTAAGATCCACCGACGTGCGAAAACCGTTACCACTCTTAAGTAAGCGCCAAGAATTATCTCGGGCACCAATCATAACGGAAGAAGTCTAAAAGTTAATGACGTTGAGCTGTCATATTAATTGACGAGAAGATCCTTCATAGGATGATATTGGACACTCGGTCATACAAAGCCTCCGGGGGACTGAAGTGGGCCAAAATTCCTTTGATATGATGATATTGGACACTAAGTCATATAAAGCCTCGGGCGACTGGAGTGGTGCCAAAATTCATTTCATAGGAAAAGTAATGGACACCTAGTAAGGTGGGCCGAGTTTCCGGTGTCCCGAATGATCGAAGGCCTAAAGAAAGGCAGTAAAGAAATTGGACACTCAGTCTGCCAAAGCAACTGGAGTAGGCCAGAGTATCTAGATCACAAATGATCCGGTTATGCCCTAACCACGGGCAAGAGGTTGTTCATGTGAAGCAACGCCACCTCTAAAGTAGAAGTAGAAGCGGCTGGAGAGGTTGTCCTCAATAGGACTTCAAGGAATGAGATCACTCTAAAAGAGGTGATACATGTTCCTAACTTGGTTAAAGGACGTTGTTGGTCAAATCGATTTGAGACTAGTCCAACAGTCCGTAATAACTAAGAGTGGTACAATATGTCTATAGCCAAATGAATGATATATTGTAATCCGTGCATCTATGACATCATAGATTAAGACACGTTAAATAGCAAGTCATTCAAAAGCTAACGATGTTGAGATTGTTGCCCTACGTCGACATAAACCCTCAAAATGAATGTGAGGTAGACGAAGAGGCAAAATCACCTTTCCAAATTCCGTCAAGGGAATAGCGAAAGAAGCACCGCTCCTCTAGAACTTAGTCACACCTACTTGGGTGATTAGAAGTTTATACAAAATAGAGGGGGAGACAAGTACGTTGTGATCTTCATTGATGATGGTACAACGTATGGAATCCTTTGTTTATTGAAAAGCAAAGATGAAGTTGTTGAAGCCTACAAAAGAAGTTGAAAATCAACTAAGCCTACGGATTGAGAAATTCGTAGTGATAGAGGGGAGAATGTGAAGCATCGTTCATTAAACGAATGTTCATTTCTCACCTCGGTCTAACGGTGTTAGCCAAACGCGAAGTCGTACGCCCAAATTATGAGGGGTAGCTTGGTAAAAGATGGGCTACCGAAACAGGTCAAGTTCGACCTAAGATCGTAGATTGCATATCCACCGGATCCGCAAATAACGATAGTGTTGATCGCCTCTTGGCGTCAAAGAATGCTGAATTCTTTGGAGATAACTTTCCTTGGAAAAGGAAAAAAGGAGTAATTGCTCAAGGTTACCAAGAACCCGCGAGGGCTCGATTTGTCCGAAACTAGACGTTCCGTATCTTCATGACTCGAAAGTTTCTTTGTCTATCCGGAACTTAATATTCAAGATCTGAGAACTCGGGGATTCTAGATGTTGAACCAAGACGGAGCAAAGAGGGGACAAAGACTTGTTCCAGTCCTTCTAGCTTGTATGGTTGAGAACGAACCATGGACAATTAACAAATAATTGTTATCTCCAAAAGCGCCGCTTTGGAAAGAAGCTAAAGGGAGAAATAGATTCCATATATAGAACCATACGTGTGTAATAGTTAATATTCCTCCGGAAAAGAACCTTTGGGTTGTAAAAAGTGCTCCCCTGTGAGTAGCTTCACATCCAGGGCCATTGTAATCTTACATGGCATGGGTGTTGAAAACAGACCTTCCAAACCGGAGAGTTGGAAGAAGAGGATCGAATTGGTTTGCCGAACTGTTGGGCTTCTTCCCGAACTTTCATTTTGGTCCCCGAAATGTTAACATTTTGGTCTGAAAGTCTCGGATAAAACAGAAACAATGAATCTAATCACGAAACATTGACTCGAAGTTAGAAAGCCAACAGTTGGAAAACCAACGGTCTTAGAGTGAAAATCATATTGAAACAAAGTCTCGATATGGAAGATATGAGTATCACGAGATGACATCTTAGGAATTGGATTTCTAAGACATCTAACGGATCTGGTCGATAGTTGACGATCTCGTTGAAGCCACCAATGGATATGAATCATAGAACTGATTGGAATCATGGTGCACCCATAGACAAGGAGCGATATGCTCGGGTCACGTGTAGTTCAATGTATTGTACACACTACAACCGACCCGGTATCGTCCAACAAACAGAGATCAGTTGAACTAAGGTTCACCGATGATCTTAATACATGATCAATAGATGGCGTTAAGTCGGATATGACGATATCGAATTATTCGCTTATCTACGGATTATAGTATTCGGATGTCCAGCGGTTCGAGAGAACACGGTGATGCAAACTGGACATCGGATTCGAAGAACACCAAAGCCACAAGTAAATGTGTATGGTGGTTCTTGGAAAATCCTCTAAGCAAACTTGCATCGACCGATTCATGATGGTATCGGAGTTTATCGCTTTATACAAAGCATGAAAGAAGTTGAGTAACTTCACGACTCATTAGAGGACGTCCCTTATTGGGAGAAACCCGTGCCTTCAGCAATTCTACACCGTGGCTAGCCGGTCGGCTTTAGGAAGGACACGGATGACGGCGTCGGACATATCGTCGGATCCGTCGGAGACATAAGACCGTATGGCGAGTTGATCATCACGGGTGTCACTTCCTTATTTACTAACTAAGGGACTACCCGAGAGATCAAGTGTTCACTTTTTGTCTAGGGGAATGGGCATAAAACCCAAAATATACGGACCAATACGGTGGAAACCCAACCTTACGAACCTGGAGATCCCGGTAATTTGGTTCAATGGGAAAACTAAGTTGTAAAGGTTCGGTTGATCGCTTCGGTGGAAGCATGAGCACTTCGGATAGTGATTTCGAAAAGAAACACCAAATCCAAAGCCGTTCCCACGATAGACGTTAAGTGCTATCTCTGCGGTATGGGTAAAGGTTAAGTTTTCAAAACTCGTAATGATCCTCAACAGTTGAGGTTAGGTCTTTGGGAAACTTTTAATGGTTCCTAACACTTGTGAAGTGGGGTATAGCGGGATACCTTGTAGGAGACCACCTATTTAAGTGCGAGGACGGGCCGCCTCAAATTGAACGCACTTAAGAATCCAAGACGTTGTCCATGGCCAAAACGGACAAAACATTACGAAGAAGAGAGTAAGGGAATTTGTTGTGTTGGTACCGTTGTCTTGGCTTACACTAAACACCGACGGTTCAAGACATCACGTTCACCGCGCGATAGAAGTAAGTCCGATGGTATTCAACTATGGAAGGTTCAAAGCCGAGGCTACCTCTCCTTATGCAACATCGGTCATTTGAAATATTCCGGAAATGAAAAGACACCATGTGAGTGCGCCAAAATCTCTTTCAAGAGGGGATTGTTGGAAATTTGCCTTTGGCGGGAGTTGCGACCGACCAACTTTAACGGCTTAAACACTAGTGTAACGTATGTTGGAGAATCCGGTTCTTCACACATGCATGATCTACTAAGTACGTAGATAACCGTAGGGCCAAGAATCGTCAAATTTCATTGAGAAATGAAAGAGATATTGGTTCACGAAGTAAGGTGTTTGAAGCATGGAAAGTGTGGTATTGTGTGTAATTCTCCCTCATCGGTAGAGGAAGAAAGAATTGTTGTGTATATAAGATTCGAAATTGGTTTGGGGTTTGGGACCCCAAGGGGTATCCCATGTGTTTAAAGGAGGGAGGACCTAGATGTGCTTCGGTTCGAGGAAAGACCACACGCGCGCCGCCGCCGCCCGCCCGTCCCGTCCGTCCGGTTCGGCTCCGAGTTCGGTTCGGGTTCTCGGGTTCTCGGGTCACGGGTCGTGGGTCGTGGGGCGTGGGTCTTCCGATATTATCTTTTTGGGCCGAGAAAACTTTGCCGGGAAGTACGAGTTTGATCCCGAAGTTTCCAGATGTACGGTTCGGACCGAGAATTCTTTGATTTACAGTTTGGTCCCTCAAGTTTCAAGATGTGCGATTTGGTCCCTCAAGTTTCCAGAACGGACGGTCAAAGCGATAGTTAAGCACTCAATTCAGCCATTTATTTTGGTGAATTACTCCTCCTATCATGGCCAAATCCGTTGGTCTTTCACCATTTATGTTGGTGGCTTTACTACCTCCATAATGGCCATTATTTGGCTATTATGGAGGCAGCTTTTTCAGCCCCTCCCTCACCTATATAAACACCCCCTTACACCATTGTTGAGCACTAAGACATATGCACGAAAATACGAGAAACGGATGCGAAAAAAAGGTGCACGAAAATACACAACCGAAATAGTTTTCTTCCTACAACTTCCAAGCATCATTTCGTTACTCAATATTCTTCACGGTAGCTCTTGAGTTTCCTTTGCTCAAGGGTTCCATTCTTTGTTTTATCTTGGGAGACAAATTGTCCGGGACGTATAAAGGATACATACGGGGCAATATTGTCTTAAGGAGAAGTGCTACACTCGACTCAAAGCAAAAAACAATTTACATTTTTCCGTTTTCTACAAAGCTGGAATTTCCAGTTTTTACTTGTGTAACAATTGTAATTTTCAGATTTCATGTTGAATTATTGAATCTCTGTTTATCCTTTCGAATACTTGTAATAGTTAAATACTTCCCGTACTGCTTTATAAAGTACCATAAAGAGAAAAAATCTCCCAACAGATTAGTGGGATTCGATAATGACCTCAACCTGTTCATTTCATTTCAAAAAGATGTTATAATGAGGTGAATATTTGTCCTTTCCTCTATGTGATACACTTAATTAGTGAACCGTTTGATCATGAAAATTATTCATTTTCTTATGAAATAATATTTTACTTTATTTCTAAATTAATATTTGGTCATTAAAATTTCAAGTTGAATTTCAAATTGAAAAAACAACTTATAGATTGTTTTTCAACTTCATCCATATAATTTCAATTAAAGTACTCTCTTCTCTCTTTTGTAAAAAGTATAACCGAACGGACTCCATCTTCTACTCCAACTTCACAAATTTCAAATAAAATAAAAAATATTTAAAATCTATGGTCAAACTACTTAAGATAAATAGCTCATGAATGTAGGGTACTAAATTTGATAAAAAGAAAAAGGAAGAATCCTACTTTGCATTACTGTAATCTTTTTAAAGGTAGATCCTAAGAGTATAAATACTCAAAATAAATCTATTCACAATCAAAAGTGATTTGATTCTTCTTGAATGTGATTCTTAAACTTGGTATATCTTCCTTTTCTGAAATTGTTTCAACATCTGTGATGTTTCCTCTATGACATGTGATAGCAATCTTGATGGGCTATAGTTCGTCTAAAATAATGATTTTATCAGTTGTAGCAAATAAAGAATTTCGAAGTCAAATTAGGAAAAAAAGAATGCGTAACAAAAAAATTCTATGGATATAAGGCGGATTCAGTAATTGTACAGGCAAATAAGAGAACAGGCATAGCTAGCGACATTGGAGTTGATACGACATCTGCAACTTCATGACGCATGAGAGCAATTCAATATGTGGTTCCGCATGTTCCACCACTTCTTCGTTCATTTTCAATACTTCCAATCTATATCATTTCGGCAATAGAGCTAGTTGAATACTTGGATTTTGAGAGGATCCCTAGAAATTTTGATCATTGAAGGAAATATATGAGGTTGTTTAGAATTGGCCCTCCAGACTCTGAGCCCACGTAGAAGTTGGCCTTGTCATTTTTGCGATGGATTGCCCAAGTTCAGCCAGCCCAGCTTTATTATAACTTTACATTTTTAGCCTTGTAATATAGTACTATATCGATCCGAAGTTGGATTGTGCAATTTTGATTCAAGAGGGAGATTGTTAACTTGGATTGTGCAATTTTGATTCAATATTTAGTTATTTGCGTCAAGTTAGTCAATGTTTAGCGGTCATAAGTTAAATTAGCAAAACCTTTTATTCAAATTAATCTTTACTATTTTATAGAGAAACCAATCCTAATGACCATGTTAGCTATGGAGATAATGCTCCTAGTTTGGGGGGTTGAATTTGCTTAATCTTTTGTGCCTCTAAATGCATGGCGTTCTCTAGGTTTGATGCAAGTGAGAATTTGGGAAATTTTCCAGGAAAAACTTCTTCTTTAGGGGTGTGTTTGGTATGAAGGAAAATGTTTCTCAAAAAACTATTCTATCAGAAAATAAATGATTTTTCTACTCATTTTCTTGTGTTTGGTACTCAAGTAGGAAAATGTCATTTTAAAAATGATTGGCATATATTCAAAGCAAAACATTATGAGGTTTTTGAATTGAGAGTGCAACTTCTGGTGGCGGGGTAGGCAAGGGTTGGGATAGGCAGGAGGGAGGTTGGGAGAAAATTATTGTAATTATGGTCATGGATAAAATCTTTTTAGGCAAGACTTAATTCTTTCTTTACCCTTCGATAATTTATGATAAGACATACCACAAAATTTATGACGTACTAAAAGTACATGAACAATGACCGCTTATGTCAAAATAAAAAAATTCTTTATTTCTCTCAAACCTCCAGCAGAGGTGAGTTGTGGTATTTATCCAACGATACATGAGCACGTCCTTATCCATAATTTTACACATTTCACTTTTAAAATCAGGCGAGCATTCACGATGTGTATCACAAGTTACATTCTCTTTAAAAAATGACTATAATCATTTGCTCGTGCTTCATAAATTTTCATTATAAACTCATTGTCAATGCCTTGACATATATCATATTTATATGACCCACCTCAATCAATTTGAAAGGTCAAGACTCAAGTACACCTCTTCTTTGTACTTCTTTTGAGGGAGGATTTACAAAATTTATTAAATTAGCTAGCCAGACAATCGCGTGCCCAATACCTTTCATATCAAATTGATGGGAAACATTACCTTCACCTTTTGAAGAACCATTTTGAGAACCCATAATGTTCTTCCTTTTATAATTGCCACAATGATTACTATATTTTTTACCTCATGTGCCAAAGTCAAACGATTGTTCTTTCTTCTCCGCTCCTTCTTTTTCTACATATGCTAGGCGGGTTACCAGAGAAGATCAAAGTAAATATTCTTGTAACCTTATATATATTGTAAATCATTCATCAATAAACATCAAGAAACATATTCATTTATGGTATCAATAGCCTAAAACTACAAACCCTAGCCTAGCCGCCGATGTACCTTCTAAGCCGCCACTTTTTTTCCACGTCGGCACCTAGACCACGTCGGAACCCTAGCCGCCGACCTCTCTTGGCCGCCCACCCCCTCTTTTCCCCACGACGGAACCCTAGTTTTTCCAGCCATTATCTCTCCCTCTTCCTCCTAAATTTCCTCTTCCATGGCTGACAAAACTAAATTTCATCCTGCACTTGCCGTAAATAACATTAAAAACTTCATCCCTATGACTCTTGAGATGGAAAAAGGTCAATACTCTTCGTGGACGGAGCTTTTTAAGATCAATTATCGTGTTTATGAAATTATGGACCACATCATCCCTCCTACGCCGAAGTCTACAGATATACCATCGGCTTCGACTTCTGATAATGCACTCTGATCTCGTTTGGACGCAGCCATCCTCTAGTGGATATACATCACGATATCTAATGATCTGTTGCACACCATCATTGAGACCGATGCCATTGCCCGCCAAATGCGGGAACATTTGGAAAGTATTACAAGGTACTCTCTCTTCTTATTCCAATTTGAGTAATTTAAATTGGAATATTATTGTTGGTAGTAGACAAGTCATTCTCATCCGTGGTTATGGTCATTCCTCCCTATCCCCACTACATCTACCACTAATCTTAAAAAATATCCTACATGCCCCTAAACTCATTAAGAATCTAATCTCTGTGCGACGTTTCACAACTGACAATTAGGTTTTCCTTGACTTTGATCCTTTTGATTTTACTGTAAAGGATTTTACGATAGGGAGATGAATAATGAGATGTGACAGCACCAGAGATCTCTACGTTATTTCAAATGCCATCAATAATCCAGCCTCAGTTTTATCAACATTTGTTGCTCTTTCATCTTCCCTATGGCATTCTAGATTAGGACATCCGGGAGACTCTGTTTTACACTCCCTTAGGAGAAATAATTTTATTAGTTGTAATCATATTTCTAGGACTTCTATATGTGAATCTTGCATTTTTTGGAAACATGTCCAATTACCATTTTCTACATCCACAAATTATACTTCAATGCCTTTCGATATCATACATAGTGATTTGTGGACATCCCCTATTTTGAGTACGTCTAGCCATCGATATTATGTGTTGTTTTGGACGATTATTCCAACTTTCTATGGAATTTTCCAATTGGAAATAAATCTCAAGTCTACCCCATTTTTTCTTCATTTAGTGTTTTCGTAAAAACATAATTTGAAAAGCTCATTAAATGTTTTCAATGTGATAATGACATTGAATTTGTTAATAACCAATTCAAACAGTTTTTCTCCAAAAAACGGTCTTACCTTTCGATTTTCCTGCCCTCACACATCCTCTCAAAATGGTAAAGACGAATGGAAAATTTGAACCATAAACAACCTTATTCATGCCCTACTTGCTCACGCCTCAATTCCCCCTAAATTCTGGAATTACGCACTCTTAATGGCCACCTATCTCCTAAATATAATCCCAAACAAGTTTCTAGCTCAATAGTCGGCCACCCAAGTTCTATTTTGTAGGAACTCCTCCTACCAACACTTGCATATTTTTTGATGTCTTTGTTACCCTCTTCATCCGACCACTCACAAACTCCAACCCCGGTCTTCCCAGTGTGTGTTTCCGGGTTACTTTGCCAATCCTCGTGATTACTTGTGCCATGACTTGTCAAGCCGTAAAATTATTATTTCACGTCATGTCCTATTTGATGAGTCTCAATTCCCCTTTACTCTCTACACTCGCCACCTCGATATTTCTACGACTTCCTAGATGATGGCCTAAACCCTCTTCTAATTCACCATTTACATAGTCCGTCATCCTAAACCCCGGCACCCGCCACCACCTCGGCCAGTTCGGGAATAGCTGCCCACCCGGTTCTGTCGATGGTAGTCCAGAACAACCCGTATCAAGGTGATTCTGCATCAACCTTTCGACAAATCGAGGTTTGGCCAGCTAGTACTGTCACCCCTGCCCTTTCTCCTCTTCCCGGCAGTCCCGCGACAACCCCTCTCCCCCTCGTGTCCCGCATCCCGAGAAACACTTTTGGACCATGGAAATTCGTGATAATAAGATGTGGGACCTAGTACCATATCCACCTGATGCTGACATTATTCGTTCTATGTGGATTTTTAGATATAAAAAGAAATATGATAGTACTTTTGAGAGGTACAAGGCTCGTCTTGTAGATGATGGCAAGGCTCAACAGGTGAGAGTGGACTATGATGAAACATTCAGCCCGATCGTAAAGCGCGAAACCATCCGAACCGTCCTCAGCATTGCCATATCCAAGTCTTGGCTCATTCATCAACTTGATGTTAAGAATGCCTTCTTACATGAGAATCTTCATGAAATGGTATATATGCATCAGCCTATGGGTTTAAGGGATCATATTCATCCGGATTATGTGTGTATGTTGCGAAAAATCGCTCTATGGACTGAAATAGGCTCCTCGGGCATGGTACCAGCGGTTCGCCGATTATGTCTCCTCTATCAGTTTTTCACACAGTAGCTCTGATCATTCATTGTTCATCTACAACAAGGGTACAAACATGAATTACCTATTATTAAATGTTGATAACATCATCCTCACCACATCATCTGATGCTCTCCACCGGTCCATTATGTCTCTCATTTCCTCTGAGTTTGCTATGAAAAATCTAGGGGGCCTGAGTTATTTCTTGGGCATATCTGCCACTCAACATTCTGACGGCTTATTTCTATGTCAGAAGAAGTATGTTGAAGAGATCCTTGACCATACAGGCATAACATCTTGCAAACCATCCCACACGCCTATAAACACTAATTCCAAGCTCAGCGCTGATTCCGGCCCTTCATATTTAGACCCGACTCACTATCGTAGCTTGGATGGGGGCCTACAGTACCTCACATTCACGAGACCAGACATATCCTATGTCGTGCAACAAATTTGCTTGCACATGCACAGTCTGACGGAAGCACACATGCATTCCCTCAAACATATTTTACGATACGTCCAAGGTAAACTTTACTTCGGATTACATCTATACAGATCTTCGCTCACTAGTCTCACTGTTTATTCTGATGTTGACTGGGGTGGATGTCCTGACACCCGACACTCCACGTCTAGTTATTGCGTTTTCCTAGGAGATAACCTATTGTCTTGGTCTTCCAAAAGGCAACCTACACTATCCCGATCCAGTGCATAAGCAGAGTACAGAGGTTTCGCCAACGTCATCTCTGAGTCTTGTTGGATCCGTAACCTTCTACTTGAGCTTTACTGCCCGATTCAAAAGGCAACACGGTCTACTAGTGCGATATATCTTTCCGACAATCCCGTCCAACATGAGCACACAAAACACATTGAGATGGACATTCATTTCGTTCGCGAAAAAGTGGTTCGAGGTCAAGTTCGTGTCCTTCATGTTCCTTCCAGATATCATATTACCGACATCTTCACCAAAGGACTTCTGCGCATACTATTTGATGATTTTCGAGACATCTCATTGTTCGTGAACCTCCCGCTTCGACTGCGGGGGTGTAATAGAATATTTCTCAATATTCTTTCATTAATTGTATATCTCCTATTTTAGGTAAAATTATAATCCTTTTCTAATTAGTTTAATTAGTTACCTAGTTTGTATCAAAGTAAATATTCTTGTAACCTTATATATATTGTAAATCATTCATCAATAAACATCAAGAAACATATTCCTTTATTTATGAGGAAAAAAAAGGAATAAACCAAATATTATATTTATTGATATTGAATTTTATGTGAAGATTAAATTTCCTTACTGCACCAACCAAGCGATCCCCCCAAAAAAAAAAAAGACAAGCTTGCTATTTTCAGTCAGGGTCATCTCAAACATTTTGGAGGCCCTGTTCTAATTCGTAAAAGTGGACCCTTAATAGTAGTAAATATACGATTTCAATAATTAGATTGGGCTAAGACCTGTGAATTATGGGTATTTACAGTAAATTCTGGCTAATACTACTTAATAAAAAATAAAAAAATGGGTCCCTAAAATTTTTCATTTTTCGGGGCCCTATGCGGTAGCACAGCTCGCACGGGCCCAAAGACGGTCCTATTTTCGCTAGTCTAACTAAAAAGAAAAGAACAGTATATTCTAGAGTTCTTTTTAATCTAATGACCTCTTGTAGCATCGTGCCTTGTCTCTGACTTGTCCCAATGCATTCTAAGGAAATTATCAATTTAATTAGTCATCAATAGCAATTCTATTTATTTAACTTAAAATAATTTTCATGAACAAACTAGAGTAGCAGATGTAGCAAAGAAAGGAGCTAACATGTAATTACATTATTATTTTGTTAATGTAGCAGTTCTACCATTGTTTACTTTGGAGACACTAGAAGTGACAAAGTTGGAACTAAGAAAGGAGCTAACATGTAATTACATTATTATTTTGTTAATGTTGCAGTTCTACCATTGTTTACTTTGGAGACACTAGAAGTGACAAAGTTGGAACTTCTTGTGTTAGAAACTTAGAATTACTAGGGACAGGAGTACTTTCTGTTGGGACTCTTGTCACTATTGTACTTTATAAAGAAGTACGGAAAGTATATTACTATTATAAGTATTCGAAAGGATAAACAAAGATTCAATAATTCAACTAGAAATCTGGAATTACAATTGTAGAACAAGAAAGAGTCGAAACTGTTTTGTTATTGCTGAGTCGAGTGTGACACTCTGTCCTTAAGACAATATTGCCCCGTATGTATCATTTATACGTCCTGGACAATTTGTCTCCCAAGATAAAACAGCAATGGAACACTTGAGCAAAGGAAACTCAAGAGCTATCGTGAAGAATATTGAGTAACGAAATGATGCTTGGAAGTTGTAGGAAGAACTATTTTTGCTTGTGTATGCTTCTGTATTTTCGTGTATCATATATGTTGCTCAACAATGGTGTAAGAGGGTGTTTATATAGGTGAGGGAGGGGACTGAGAAACTGCCTCCATAACAGCCAAATAATGGCCATTATGGAGGTAGTAAAGTCACCAACATAAATGGTGAAAGACCAACGGATTGGCCATTTATAGGAGGAGTAATTCAACCAAAATAAATGGCTGAATTGAGTGCTTGGCGTTTCTGTTCTCTTCTGCCCAATTCTGACTTTCTGGAAACTTCAGAGACCAAACTGTACATCTTGAAACTTCAGGGACCAAAGCGTATATCCGAAAGAATTCGGTCCAAACGTACATCCGAAACACGGGATCAAAGCGTACTTCCGGGAAAAGTTCTCTGGTCCAAAAAGATAATATCAGAAGACCCACAGCCCACAGCCCACAACCCGTGACCCGAGAACCCGAGAACCCGGAACCAGGAACTCGGGACCGGACGGGACGGGCGGGCGGCGGCGGCGCGCGTGTGGTCTTTCCTTGAACCGAAGCACATCTAGGTCCTCCCTCCTTTAAACACATGGGATACCCCTTGGGGTCCCAAACCCCAAACCAATTTCGAGTCTTATATACACAATAATTCTTTCTTCCTCTACCGATGAGGGAGAATTGAACACAATACCACACTTTCCATGCTTCAAACACCTTACTTCGTGGACCAATATCTCTTTTATTTCTCAATGAAATTTGACGATTCTTGGCCCTACGGTTATCTACGTACTTAGTAGATCATGCATGTGTGAAGAACCGGATTCTCCAACATACGTAACACTAGTGTTTAAGCCGTTAAAGTTGGTCGGTCGCAACTCCCGCCTAAGGCTAATATCCAACAATCCCCTCTTGAAAGAGATTTTGGCGCACTCACATGGTGTCTTTTCATTTCCAGCAATATTTCAGTGGACCGATGTTGCATAAGGAGAGATAACTTCAGCTTTGAACCTTCCATAGTTGAATACCATCGGACTTACTTACTGTGCGGTGAACGTGATGTCTCGAACCGTCAGTGTTTAGTGTAAGCCAAGTCAATGGTACCAACACAACAAATTCCCTTACTCTCTTCTTCGTAATGTTTTATCCGTTTTGGCCATGGACAACGTCTTGGATTCTTAAGTGCATTCATTTTGAGGCGGCCCGTCCTCGCACTTAAATAGGTGGTCTCCTACAAGGTATTCTGCTATACCCCACTTCACAAGTGTTAGGAACCATTAAAAGTTCCCCAAAGACCTAACCTCAACTGTTGATGAGCATTACAGGTTTTGAAAACTTAACCTTTACCCACACTGCAGATAGCACTTAACTTCTATCGTGGGAACGGCTTTAGATTTGGTGTTTCTTTTTAGAAATCATTATCCGAAGTGCTCATGTTTCCACTGAAGCGATCAACTGAACCTTTACAACTTAGTTTTCCCATTGAACCAAATTAGTGGGATCTCCAATTAGTAAGGTTGGGTTGCCACTGTATTGGTCTGTATATTTTGGGTTTTACACCCATTCCCCTAGACAGGCAGGACACTTGATCTCCGGGTAGTCCCTTAGTTAGTAAATAAGGAAGTGACACCCGTGATGATCAACTGCCATACGGTCTTATGTCTCCGACAGATATGTCCAGACGCCATCATTCGTGTCCTTCCTGAACCCGACCGGCTAGCCACGGTATATAACTGCTGAAGACACGGGTTTCTCCCAATAAGGGACATCCTCTAATGAGTCGTGAAGTTACTCAACTTCTTTCATGCTTTGTATAAAGCGATAAACTCCGATTCCATCATGAATCGGCCGATGCAAGTTTGCTTTAGAGGATTTTCCAAGACCCACCATACACATTTACTTGTGGCTTTGGTGTTCTTCATATCTGATGTCCAATTTGCATCACTGTGTTCTCTCAGAACCGCTGGACATCCAGAATACTATAATCCGTAGATAAGCGAATAATTCAGATATCGTCATATCCGACTTAACGCCTTCTATTGATCATGTATTAAGATTATCAGTGAACCTTAGTTCAACTGATCTGATTGTAGGACGATACCAGGTCGGTTGTAGTGTGTACAATACATTGAACTACACGTGATCTGTGCGTATCGCTCCTTGTCTATGGGTGCACCATGATTCCAATCAGTTCTATGATTCATATCCATTGATGGCTTCAACGAGACTGTCAACTATCGACCAATCCGTTAGATGTCTTTAGAAATCCAATTCCTAAGATATCATCTGTGATATCCAAATCTTTCATATCGAGACTTTGTTTCAATATGACTTTCACTTTCAGACTGTTGGTTTTCCAACTGTTGGCTTTCTAACTTCAGAGTCAATGTTTCTGTGATCAGATTCATTATTTCTATTTTATCCGAGACTTTCGGGACCAAAATGTTAACATTTCGGGGACCAAAATGAAAGTTCAGGAAGAAGCCCAACAGTTCAGCAAACCAATTCTGATCCTCTTCTTCCAACTCTCCGGTTGGGAAGGCTATTTCAACACCCATGCCATGTAAGACTACAATGGCCCTGGATGTGAAGCTACTCACAGGGGAGCACTTTTTACAACCCAAAGGTCCTTTTCCCGGAGGAAGATTAACCATTATATAAGTATGGTTCTATATATGGAATCTATTTCTCTCTTTCGCTTCTTTCCAAAGTAGCGCTTTTGGAGATAACAATTATTTGTTAATTGTCCATGGTTCGTTCTCAACCATACAAGCTAGAAGGACTGGAACATGTATTTGTCCCCTCTTTGCTCCGTCTTGGTTCAACATCTAGAATCCCTGAGTTCTGCAGATCTAGAATATTAAGTTCCGGATAGCCAGCAACTTTCGAGTCCTGAATATATGAAACGTCTAGTTTCGGACAGTCAGGCCCTCGCGGGTTCTTGTTAACCTTGAGCAATTACTCCTTTTTCCTTTTCCAAGGAAAGTTATCTCCAAAGAATTCAGCATTCTTTGACGCCAAGAGGCGATCAACACTATCGTTATTTGCGGATCTGTGGATATGCAATCTACAGTCTTAGGTCGAACTTGACCTGTTTCGGTAGTCCATCTTTTACCAAGCTACCCCACATAATTTGGGCGTACGACTTTGCGCTTAGCTAACACCGTTGGACTGAAGTGGGAAATGAACAGTCGTTTAATGAACGATGCTTCACATTCTCCCCCTCTATCACTACGAATTTCTCAATCCGTAGGCTTAGTTGATTTTCAACTTATGCTTTGTAGCGCTTATCCGCTTCAACAACTTCATCTTTGCTTTTTAACAAACAAAGGATTCCATATGTTGTACCATCATTAATGAAGATCACAATGTACTTGTCTCCCCCCTCTATTTTGTATAAACTTCAAATCACCCAAGTAGGTGTGACTAAGTTCTAGAGGAGCAGTGCTTCTTTCGCTATTCCCTTGACGGAATTTGGAAAGGTGATTTTGCCTATTCATCTACCTCACATTTATTTTGAGGGTTTATGTCGAAGAAGGCAACAATCTCAACATCGTTAGCTTTTGAATGACTTGCTATTTAACGTGTCTTAATCTATGATGGCATAGATGCACGGATTACAAATATATCATTCATTTGGCTATAGACATACTGTACCATTCTTAGTTATTACAGACCTGTTGGACTAGTCTCAAACCAGCTTGACCAACAACGTCCCTTAAACCAAGTTTGGGACATGCATCACCTCATCTTAGAGTGATTTCATTCCCTGAAGTCCTATTGAGGACAACCTCTCCAACCCCTTCTACTTTAGAGGTGGCGTTGCTTCACATGAATAACCTCTTGCCGTGGTTAGGGCGTAACCGGATCATATGTGATCCGGATACTCTGGCCCACTCCAGTTGCTTTGGCAGACTGAGTGTCCAATTTCTTTTCTCGCCTTTCTTTAGGCCTTCAAATCGTTTAAGACCTGGAAACTCTGGCCCACCTTACTAGGTGTCCATTACTTTTCTTATGAAATGAATTCTGGCCCCACTCCAGTCGCCCGGAGGCTTTATATGACCGAGTGTCCAATATCATCATATCAAATTAATTTTGGCCCACTCCAGTCGCCCGGAGGCTTTGTATGACTGAGTGTCCAATATCATCCTATGAAGGATCTTCTGCCAAATAGTGTGACAGGCTCAACATCTTTAACTTTTAGACTTCTTCCGTTATGATTGGTGCCCAGATAATTCTTGGCGCTTACTTAAGAGTGGTAACAGCTTTCGCACAGTTAGTGGATCTCTCTCCATCGTATGTGCGAATATACTTTACACAATTTTAATCAATACACTTAAAAGAACGGATCTTTTTAAGTCGTTTACAAAATCCAATCTTTAAACGGGAAAGAAGATGAGATTAAACTTCTGATTTTTAAAGCGTAAGGAATATAAATTATTTTCATATTCCTCCTTACTTTAATCAATTTTTAATCAGACATCATTTAATCTTTATTCTTGACAAGTAAGAAAAACTACTTATCCCAATTTCGGATTCTGGCTCACTTCAGTCACTTCATCAGACTGAGTGTCCATTTCCTTCTTACCACTATTCGGATCTTTTGTCTGGGACAGATATAGGCCTTCTGCTGCAAGATAGAAGAACATTTTCAGTCTTCTCCTCTTGTCCCAGTTGACATCCTCAGGCTCTCGAGAGCGCTTGTTTCCAACAGTCTTGGTAGCGGTGACACCATGAACACGTTCATCATCATCACTCTCTTCTACCAGAAAACCATTGCCATATCCAGATTTGGTCACACAACTTTTGACCGACATCTTTCGAACACTAATAGTAATACAATACAACATTGTCTTAAGTTGTTGGGACTCTTGTCACTATTGTACTTTATAAAGCAGTACGGAAGTATATTACTATTATAAGTATTCGAAAGGATAAACAAAGATTCAATAATTCAACTAGAAATCTAGAATTACAATTGTAGAACAAGAAAGAGTCGAAACTGTTTTGTTATTGCTGAGTCGAGTGTGACACTCTGTCCTTAAGACAATATTGCCCCGTATGTATCCTTTATACGTCCTGGATAATTTGTCTCCCAAGATAAAACAACAATGGAACACTTGAGCAAAGGAAACTCAAGAGCTATCGTGAAGAATATTGAGTAACGAAATGATGCTTGGAAGTTGTAGGAAAAACTGTTTTTGCTTGTGTATGCTTCTATATTTTCGTGTATCATATATGTTTCTCAACAATGGTGTAAGAGGGTGTTTATATAGGTGAGGGAGGGGACTGAGAAACTGCCTCCATAACAACCAAATAATGGCCATTATGGAGGTAGTAAAGTCACCAACATAAATGGTGAAAGACCAACGGATTTTCCATTTATAGGAGGAGTAATTCAGCCAAAATAAATGGCTGAATTGAGTGCTTGGCGTTTCTGTTCTCTTCTGCCCAATTTTGACTTTCTGGAAACTTCAGGGACCAAAGCGTACATCTTGAAACTTTAGGGACCAAAGCGTACATCCGAAAGAATTCGGTCCAAAGCGCACATCCGAAACTTCGGGATCAAACCGTACTCCGGCAAAGTTCTCTGGTCCAAAAAGATAATATCAGAAGACCCGTGGCCCGAGAACCCGAGAACCCGAGAACCCGGAACTCGGAACTCGGACCGGACGGGCGGGCGGGCGGCGGCGGCGCGCGTGTGGTCTTTCCTTGAACCGAAGCACATCTAGGTCCTCCCTCCTTTAAACACATGGGATACCCTTGGGGTCCCAAACTGTACATCTGAAACTTCTGGGATCAAACTGTACTTCTGGCAAAGTTTTCTGGTCCAAAAAGATAATATCAGAAGCCCGAGAACCCGGAACCGGACGGGCGGCGGCGGCGCGCGTGTGGTCTTTCCTTGAAGTGAAACACATCTAGGTCCTCCCTCCTTTAAACACATGGGATACCCCTTGGGGTCCCAAACCCCAAACCAATTTCGAGTCTTATATACACAATAATTCTTTCTTCCTCTACCGATGAGGGAGAATTGAACACAATACCACACTTTCCATGCTTCAAACACCTTACTTCGTGGACCAATATCTCTTTCATTTCTCAATGAAATTTGACGATTCTTGGCCCTACGGTTATCTACGTACTTAGTAGATCATGCATGTGTGAAGAACCGGATTCTCCAACATACGTAACACTAGTGTTTAAGCCGTTAAATTTGGTCGGTCGCAACTCCCGTCAAAGGCTAATTTCCAACACTTTCAACAATATTACTGTGAATGCAAGTGCTTCCTATGGCTCTTGTTTCAACTCTGGTGCTGCTAAATGCTAAAAGCTCTCTTGTAAGTAATAATACCACCACCTTGATTAATTTTATGGTTGTTATCTCCAATTTAGTATAGGTATCGGTTTACTTTGTTTATCACGACTTGAAAAAATAGGATCTGAGATCTCATAATTCTCAATTCACTTCATTGATCACTAAATCACGCAGTTAGAAATTAAAATGTATAATGGATTAGTATGTGCTTTCAAGTTGTCTTACATATATGCTTTCCTTAATTGGCTTTCGCATGTCATGACCTTTTTGGCATAAAACGTCAATAAAGTGGATGGCTTGATATACATCGTGGCCTCAACGACGACAGAGCTAATGCTGACTATCTCTAAGTAATTAATTTGCATCTAGTTCTAGCAAACGCCTAACAAAGAGCAACGAAAATTAGCTTCCCAGAATTTGAGGCCCCCAATTTCTGGACTTCTTTGACCAGGTCAATTTACGAATTAACTTGCCCTTTCTAATAAAATAATGACTAATAATTCCTTCTATCCATTTGAGTTGTCGTGCTTATTCTGATCCAAAATAGTGATTGTTTAAGAATATCAGGATATAATTAATTATTAGTTTTCATTTTTACCTTACTTAATAAATGTGAAGAGAGATTAATATGGTTTAAAAGAGAGTAATATTAAATTGAGATCAAATAATAAATAAATATAATAGTCAGATTATCCGTTTAGTCTATTTTTTAAAAAGACGTGTAAAACAAAGGGATTACAAGTAAAATGCACAGGAGGGAGTATCAAATCAGAATTCTAATCAATTCCCATAATCTTATAACACAAGCACATACAGTACTTCTTGGCAGCTGAATTGACATAAACTATATATACATGCACGGTGCCCACATGCATTTTACAGTTTTTTCTGCCTCAAACCGTGCTTTGCGCTAATATCACATGCTATTAATATTTAAGAAGCATTAATTAAATGCCTAAAGGGTTGGTTTTGGTTCTTTCTTAGATGATGAGTCGTAATTACAAGGACGTGTTATGTACACTATATATAATCAAGAATTGCCTGAAAAGACAGAAGAAAAAACAGAATGAAAATAGGGTTTAGTGTTCCCACCAACGATGACAAAACCTAAGTTTTATATAATTTTTGCTCTATCGATAGAATTCCCCAGTCAAAATCTGATTAGAACAAAAATATTTAATGAGGGAAAAAGGGTTTGTTTAGATGTTGACCCTTTGGACCTTACTGAGTTTTCTAGAGCCATTTTTGTTTCTCAAATTTTTATAATCGTAATGTCTAGGCCAGCTTGCACGCATCCAAAGGTGGGCCCAGAATTTGAAGATCGCGATCTTAACATAGATGCTAACTAAACTACCAATAACAACTGAGTAATAATGGCCGTGTCAGACTAGTAACCGATGGCGAATTAACATGGTTGAAACAACTTAAAATGGTAGCTCAGTGGTGGAGGTTGTGCATGTACGAATGGTTGCAGGATCGATCCCCGCGGTACATCATATGTGCTTGCTATTTTTCTGGGGTAAAGGCACAATATGCACAAATATTCAGTGCAAAAAAGGATTATTAACAACAAATTCTAATAAGTTAACAACAAATTCTAATGGAAATGTGTCATGACCCAAATCGGAGGGCCGCGACGGGCACCCTAATCCTATCCGCCGGGCACCACAGATACACTCCATCCTTAATCATATTTAAACACGGACTGAGCCGTGATAGATTATATAAAGTTTCAACCCAAAAGCCCCAACTTATCCATTTATATACCAAGGCCGACAAGGCCTTACATGACAACTAACCACATGACACCTATCTACAAGCCTCTAAAGAGTAGAACATACCACGACCAGATCGCGACTTCGAACAAATAGAGTGCTCCGAACACCAGTTGAACCAACAACCTACTAGTGTGATCCGTCACCCTCTCAATATGAACCTGCGGGCATAAAACGCAGTGTCCCCCGACAAAAGGGACGTCAGTACGACTGATGTACTGAGTATGTTAGGCATAAGAAATAACATAGTAGAGATATATCATAGTTTGAAACAATAGTTGAACATCAGTAAATGCCTCTGAGGACCCTAATACACATGCCTAAATGTTATGCACAATGCAGTATACATATACATCAGCCTCATCGGGTATCTCCTTTACCATAAGAGCCTCTATGGGCATCATATCATATAATGGTTAATGAATGTATGCACAATGCAAATGTGGTATACTAATGTCCACACATCAATCCTCCCACAACCGCCTCTGTGGGCATCAGGTTATATCGCCACACAAGGGCATCACATCATATTGGCCTCTTCGAGCTCTTTTTGTGATAGTTTGTACCAGCTGCAGGTAGTGTGCGTATATAACGTCTTTTCTCTTTCCACAATTCTCATACATATATATATATATATATAATATTTACCATATAGTAATGTGCATAGCACAAATGGTCCAGGGTAACATATGAATGCAATGCAAATGAAATGCATGAATAATAATAAAACATCCGGAGTGACATAATATCCTTTACACCTTTGGTTAACATTGGGAACATCAACATCTTTTCCGGTGTGCCTTATTAAGGTCTTAGAAACATACTTGGACATTCTTTCAACATAGGAGTCGATGACTTGGTCATCCCTAACTACTAAGAGTAGAGTAATTTATCTAGCAACATGATGTTATGTTTCGCACATAGAATTATGCCAAAAGAATGAAAGAGCCTTGCATACCTTGTTGTCGAAATTATCTAAGTTCCATGGGTCCTTGTAAGCTCTATGAATGTTTATCTACATCACACGGATGATTTAAATCATAATCGAATCAACATACTAGAAACAAATTTATTGAGACATTCTAGCCAACACCTTGTACGCGTAGAACATATATTCCTTCTATATCGAAACCTATGCATGTAGAGAAACACCCAGCCCTCTTAATCCTTCTTCTTACTACTACAATATCCAAAATAATACAACAATTTCACATCCAACCCCAATACCTTACAATTACGACAGTCCCGACAACATCCAACCCAAACTTAGCATTTTCGATAATCATTTTAAAGCTAATGGCGAGAATCATGTTCTGTAATTGTATCAACTTTAGGAATAAGAAAGATTACCTCTGTTAGATATAGCGACTAGAATTGTCGGAAAACCTTTTGCCAAAATCAATTTCCGACAAACAGAAACAGCAGAACCCAAAATCGATTTGCGCCAGAATCTTTTCGAATTCAAGGTTCTTGCTTAGCTTCTGAATTTCTAGGCTTGTTTAAGGCTTCGGTTCTACTGGAGTTAAAGCCCAGAACACCTTGAATTTCTCCCTTTCTAGGTGAACAAAGGTTTTCGGAAACCCCCAATTTGGGCGAGAATTTCAAAGGGCTTACCAGTAAAGGTTACTCTTTTGGTTAGGAGTGTGACTATTATTTCTCCATGAATGAATTCTGCAGAAGCTTAGGAGTTAAAGAGGCTTGAAGAGATGAAGAGCGCTTAGTTGTAGAGAAAGGTGACTGTTTTGGAGACCTGTGAAGCTGCCACCGATCTGGTATAGGCGTAGTCACTGGAACACCGGGTTATAATGCTACACGTATAAAATCCCCACTATATATTGTCTCCCAAATTATAATTAATTAATCCCACAATTAATTAATTATACACACAATTAAATTTTCGATCTCAATTCACTTAAATGCCGACGACTTATAAAATCCTCTCATACCTAATGTCATAATTCCTGTAATATGACACTAGTCTAGAACCTCTTCGAGGATACACAATTATTATTATTATTCTCCGTCGTCACACTTGTTATATCCAAAATTATTTCGGGATCACGTCCTTTTATTTACTAATTTTCTTAGTAGTATATGCAAGTACAATATAAACTTCCCGGGTCCGGGTCTACTTGCCTACGTTTATGGGCTCAACCGTTATCCGAAAGTACGGGGTGAAACAAAAGGCACAAATTCAGATTCTATCCCGGGTCAATGTTGTGGGAAGACGCATCTTCAGCCAGTGCACTAAGTACACTTTTGTTTTTACAAGTGCACAATTTAATATATATTCGTTTTGTAAGGCATATACACATACATATACAAAAAGAATTTCGAAGTTAACGAGCGCACGTGCCCTCCCTCCTCACCATGTGGGTCTGCCTCTGCACGCATTCTGAATAATTACACGAGATATCTGCTATTAGCAATACTAATACAAATATCGGTAGCTGGCCATCCTGAATAATTTCATGAGATATTTACTATTAGCATCACTTATATAAATATCAGGTAACTCTATCTATCAAGGTTTCAATATATGAAAAGAATCCACTCAAATGTTTTTACCTTCACAAAATTTTGAACTTGAGACCCAAAATTTTCAATCAAGTTCATTGACCATATGCGACACCCTTGGATGCCATTTTTCTTTCTCATAAAAAACATCTAAAAGTAAAATAGAGATTAAGCAATAAATAGAAATTAATGTATGTTCTAATTCCAGGACGTTGATTGATGAATGTACTGCGAAACAAAGCAGAATCTCATATGCCAGGATGTTGATGGATGTCAATATTACAAAGCCCTTGCCTTATGAGATTACGGTTGTTGACCCTTATGGAAGAGAGTTTAATGAGGAGGTGGTGTTTGATTGGAAGTCGGTATATTGTGATGTTTGCTTAACTGTTGGTCATAAGTGTGCACCTCCAGCTAAGGCTACAGTTCAACAGGCTAACTAAACCCCAAGGGAAGAGGGGTGGTAAAGTACCTCAGGAGTGGCATTATAAAGGCCCTTTACCAGCAGTTCCTCATATAACTGACCAAATTTTCTTGTTCAAAGCCCTCCAAAGAGTCCCAAAGTGACAAAAGATGACAGACCAATCACTATATTGAGAAGATATTTTACTACTACACTACATAAGAACACTGAGCCAGCAGTGTAGGCTAGTCTAGCTCTGATTTTAACAAACTTTCCAGCTTTATCTAGCACTCCTCTCAAAAATGATTTTTCAGTTCTTAACGTGGATCCGAGTAAGGTGCAACTATCCCCACTTATGAATAAAGGTGGGGGGTCCTATCATTGCTTCATGAAATGGTTGTTTTGGAATATCAGGGGAGTAAATAAGAGGCATAAGCAAAAGAAACTCAGAAACTATTTCAGAACAAATGTTATTACTCTTGATGGTATTGTGAAAACTAGAGTAAAGGAACCAAAGACGGCTAGAATTGCTATAAAGAATGGATCTTGGGCCTAATTCAACCCAAAAGCTAGCTTGCAGGGTGAGGATTGTACAAGTAAAATATAAGGAGTTCATGTTCTCATTCCATATCCGATGTGGACTCTTAACACTCTCCGCACGCCCAAACCTTGTTAACTATGGATAATATAATTTGGGGGCCCAACATCGGTGAACAAAGAATTGGAATTGGTCTGACTCTGATACCATGAAGGAATGGATCTTGGGCCTAATTCAACCCGAAAAGCTAGCTTATAGGGTGAGGATTGTCAAAGTCCATATAAGGTGTTCATGTTCTCATTCCATATCCGATGTGGGACTCTTAACAATTGTTAATATGTTAGTTACTAATTGGGAACAGCTGACCAACTACTAATATGTTGTGAATGTCAAAATCTGGTTATTATGGAATAGTAATCATCTGGTGGTAAACTTGATTAGTAGAAGGAGCACAATACATTCACTGTCACATTAAAAGAGTTATACAGGATGTTGATTGCTTAGTGACTATAGTGTATGGTTATAACACTCTGGATTAGAGGAGAGCATTATGGAGAGATTTTCAAGACATGGCTCAAGGTGTTGCTCAACCTTGGCTTATTTGTGGGGATTTTAATGTTGTTCTCTATCCAAATGATAGACTCGTGGGTAATCCTGTTACTTTAGCAGAGATTTAGGAATTTTCTGATTGTCTGTATCAACTATCTTTATCTGAATTGCCCTGGGATGGGAAATGTTATACCTAGTCCAATAAACAAAGGGGTAGTGCCTAGGTCTGTAGCAGAATTGATAGGGCCTTTTGTAACTGTGAATGGATAATGACTAGAGGACATGTTGAGGAAAAGTATGGCTTACCTTTTATTTCTGACCAGTCTCCCATAATATTATCTTTGTTCCCTTCTATTTGGAAGGGGAAGATACCATTCAGGTTTTTCAGCTCAAGCAATTGAACAGTGTGAAATCCAAAAATATTAGCAGGAAGATAGAAATTGCTAGAATAGAACTTGCAGCAGTTCAGAGAAACTTAGCATCTTCCTATTCAGATTCAATGCTTGAGGTGGAGAAGATACTACTGCAACAATTTGAGCATTGGTCTCTCATTGAGGAAAGTGTATTACAACAGAAGGAGAAGACCCATTGGATCAAGTTAGGAGACTCCAACACAAATATTTTCCTGCTGTCTTGAAGGAAAGAACTCACAGGAAGCAATTTTCAGAACTGGTAGCTTTGAATGGGGCAATTCTTACTGATGTCGAGAATATCAAGATGGAGATCAGGAATTTCTACACGTCTCTTATGGGATCTTCTGTTGGTGTTTTGCCTGCTGTTAACAAGAGATGTATGATGAATGGGCCTTTTGTTTCACATCAGCAAAAACTTGATCTTTGTGCTCAAGTTACTGACTAAGAGATATATGAAAGCCTCATCGCAATAGGAAATGAGGCTCCTGACATAGATGGGTACAATGTTGTATTTTTCAAGAAGTTTTGGCATGTTATCCAGCAAGATGTGAGAGCAGCTATTAAAGAGTTCTTCTTTATAGGTAAAATGTTTACAACTATCAATTGTACTATAATTACTCTTATTCCTATAGTGGATAAGCCTAAAACTATCAAGGATTTTAGTTCCATAGCTTGTTGCACCATTCTCTATAAGATGATTTCCAAAATCCTAGCCAGTAGATCATGGCACATATCATTTATTCTGCACAATCTGGATTCATCCCAGGTAGAAAGATAGGGGACAGTGTAATACTTTCTGATGAGCTTGTTCAAGCTTACTCTAGAAAATATATCTCCTCTAGATGCATGATTAAAATTGATCTTCAGAAAACTTATGATTCTGTTGAGTGGATTTTTTTTTGCAAAAAGTCGGGGAGGAACTTGATTTCCCAAATAGGTTTATCTCTTGGTTGCTTGAGTATGTTAGAACTTTCAACTATACCGTTTTTATTAATGGGCAGTCCACTGCCCCTTTTGATGCTGCTAAAGGGGACCCCATATCCCCTTCCCTCTTTGCTATTTGTATGAAATATCATAGTAGGTGCTTAGCTGGTCTTCAAAGTAATCCAGAGTTTCAGTACCATCCTAAGTTCTCTAAAGTTGATTGATGGGTACTGTAGAGGCTATATTTGATCTGGTGCAAATCAAATAACAAAGAAGTCTCTCATTGCTTGGGACAGAGTATTTTGCATGCCTAAAGCTTTTGATGGACTCAACTTGTCAAATTTGCAAGTGTGGAACAAAGATGCTATAACCAAAACTTATTGGGATTTGACCAAGAAGCAGGACACTCTCTGGATTAAGTGGGTTCATTCCTATTACATCAAAGGTAAAACACTTAGGGAAATGCCTATTTCTGGTCAAGCATGTTGGAAGGTGAGGAAAGATTTTGGTGCTAGAGATACTCTTGCCTTGGTTCATGATAATTTTCACAGGGGGTACAGTATTATTAGACAACTATACTATCTTTTTCTTGGTACTCCTCCTGCACCTTGGAAGGGCCTTATGTTTCAAAACTCTGCAAGGCCAAAAGCCATTTTTATTATATGGGTTCACCTTCATGGGAGGTTACTTACTGCTGATAGGCTACTTAAATGGGATATTTCTGTGGATCAAAAGGGTAGACTTTGCCAACAGCATAATGAATCAAAGGAGCACCTCTTTGTAACCTGTTCTTTTACTCTGCAATTATGGTCAAGAATATTGATGTGGTTATAAAGGAGTTTCTCCCTTGGATGTAATTGGGATCAACATCTGTAGGGGAAATCACAACGAGCTCGTATCTTCAGGATGGTCTTTGCGGAAGTCATACATCTATTTGGATTGAGAGGAATCAACGAGTATTTCAACAGTCTTTTAGAGATGTGAAAAGCATAGCTAGAGAGGTTGCATATGTTTGCAATGTTCGAGCTCCTCCTGGTTCTACTCACCTGCTGCATAATTATAGGTTCTCAGTCTTGTGTTATATTGATGTACTTGGTTGGTCTTTAGATTGTTTGTTGGTGTCCAGAACTTGAGATAGCAAGCTGAGTTTTAAGTTGTGGTATGGTTTTATAATTGGTGCACTTGGTGACTGATACATTTGTTAGTTATCAAAAAAAAGTGTATCTTAATATAGGTTTTACTCGAATTTTTATTTTAATACAAGACTTGAAAAATAAAAATGTTTATTTTTGTCAAGTGAGCAAAATGACAGCTGTGGGATTTGAACCCACGCCCTTTCGGACCAGAGCCTAAATCTGGCGCCTTAGACCACTCGGCCAAACTGTCACATGTGTGTATTCTGATTGATATTCATATTTATAGACGATCCTATTTATATTTAGAACATATAGATATTTCGAAGACAACTTTTAGGTACGAAATCAAGAAAAAATTCAACGTTTTATTCAATCAATTTATTTCATACATATTACAGACAAATTTGATAGTTTGGTAACCTGATCTCAAAATCTAGATTTAAAAAAAAAATTGGTGATCCGGTGCAAAAATTTGCTGACTACAAATTTCTCAATAATAAATTCCTATAACGCCAGAAAATTGCTACAATAGTTTGCCTAGAGAAAAGTGACTTTCTTCAAGTGTTTACATGTAGTTTTGTCTTAGAAAATCTAAAGGGATCATACCTGTCCCATTAAAATATTAACCAGCGTTAAGTTGCATTATCATCTTCTTAATAAGGTATTCAACTTAAGTCTGTCTCGAATATATTAAACTCGTGACATTTTAATTATACATTCAAAGTATATGCCAGTTGGATATTTTGGATTTTTCTTCTTATTATGTCACTTAATCAATTAAATAACAATGGATGTGAAGGTTGAAAAAATGAATCAACATAGTGTTGGAAATTAGCCTTTGGCGGGAGTTGCGACCGACCAACTTTAACGGCTTAAACACTAGTGTTACGTATGTTGGAGAATCCGATTCTTCACACATGCATGATGTACTAAGTACGTAGATAACCGTAGGGCCAAGAATCGTCAAATTTCATTGAGAAATGAAAGAGATATTGGTTCACGAAGTAAGGTGTTTGAAGCATGGAAAAGTGTGGTGTGTGATCAATTCTCCCTCATCGGTAGAGGAAGAAAGAATTATTGTGTATATAAGACTCGAAGTTGGTTTGGGGTTTGGGACCCCAAGGGGTATCCCATGTGTTTAAAGGAGGGAGGACCTAGATGTGCTTCGGTTCGAGGAAAGACCACACGCGCGCCGCCGCCGCCCGCCCGTCCGGTCCGGTTGTGGGGGTGTGGGGTGGGGCCTTCGATATTATTTTTTGGGCCGAAAACTTTGCCGTAAGTACGGTTTGATTCCCGAAGTTTCGGATGTGCGATTTGGACCGAGAATTCTTTCGGATGTACAGTTTGGTCCCCGAAGTTTTCGAGAAAGTCGAATTTCGACGGTCCGAACGAAACGTCTGAAGACTCAATTCACCATTTATTTTGGCTGAATTACACCTCCTATAATGGCCAATCCGTTGGCAATTTTCTCCATTTATTTGGTGGCTTTACTACCTCCATAATGGTCATTATTTGGCCAATAATGGTCATTATGGAGGCGATCAAATGATCCCTCTTCCTCCTATATAAACACCCTTACACCATTGTTGAGGCACACTTGATATACACGAAAATACACAAAGCAGAAAGCAAAGCGGTTTCTCCCTAATCTTCCAAGCATCATTTCGTTATTCAATATTCTTCACGGTAGCTTTTGAGTTTCCTTTGCTCAATAGTTCCATTGCTGTTTTATCTTGGGAGACGAATTGGCCAGGACGTATAAAGGATACATACGGGGCAATATTGTCTTAAGGACAGAGTGCCACACTCGACTCAAAGCAAAAACAACTTTTCGAGTTTTCTTGATCAACAAAATAGTAATTTCAGTTTGTTGTTATATTGTAATTTTCAGTTTTAGAGTTGAATTATAATTTCAATTCTTACATAAGCAGTTACTTGTAATTTTCGTTTCCTGCAAATCCTTGTAAAAACCAACACATAGCTCAGGAAGAACAAAGCCAAATATTCCGTTGGAAAGGATAATCGAGAAGGAGCAGAGAGAAGGATTGTAACCCTGGAGAATATATTGTAGAGAAGAGAACTTCATTGAAGTAATATGATATATACACTCTAAAATAAACCCTAACATTTACATATGAAAATGTTGTAATGAGAAAAGGGTGACTAGTACAATAAATAATCATAAGAACAAATTTAACATTTTCATAAAAATGTCCAACACATTTAAAATCACAATTTCTAAATTAAAAGTACTTCTAACCAATAACAGAGGCGACATTCGAACTTGAATTTATGAGTTTCTATAACGAGGTTAAATTAATATACAATAACAATTGCTTTCGCAGTGAAATTTATATGTAAATGTTTAGTAGATTTCTTAATGCAATATATAGGAATGGGACAAAACTATTAACTTCATATGAACTTGTAAACGGCATCCGCCCCTGCTTATGATGTATGTCATTTTAAAATTTTATTTTCAATCAAATATCTCGCCATATAAAATAAAGTAGACAATTATATATAGTAGTATTGGATAAAAATTTGTTGCGGGGTACGGATTATTACTTAATACGTAATTATACGGGAAGACGACAAGCAACGCCCAACTAAAATTACATAAACAGACATCGGATGGCTCTGCTCCAGTAATTATTAATGGTTACTTGGATTGTCAACATGTGTCAATATAAATTTTTAAGGCTGGGATTGTTTTTAATGTAGTCTTCATTAATAGTGGAGTAATGGTAAGAACTAATTAAAAAAGAAGAAGAAAAAAAGTTTTTGGTGGAATTGCATATGAACCAGCCAAGAGTCAATTCTATTGCCAGTATTGAATACATCTCGTTTTCAAAAGCATCGTCATTTTCCGTCTTTAATAGAACTGTACATATCAATTATTTAATTTAATTAATCAATATAACTTTTATCTCTTTAGACAATAAAAAATTCTCTTATAATTTGACAAAAGATATTAATCCGTCCATTCACTTTTGTTTGTCCAGTTTGAACTTTAGACATCCTTTAAAAAATAATAATTGATATGAGTATTTTACCGCAATATCCATATTAATTGATATTTAATCTTAGATCTTGACAAAGATTTGGGAAATAAGTAATTAATGCTAAGCGTAAAACATGAAAAAAATATTTATTTTGATATACTGAAAGTGGTAAGAAAAAGTAAAATATATATTTTAGTATAATTGATACGTAAAAGTGAATGGAGAGAATTGTATATATCGAAAAACAAAATTGTTTTCGTCCGAAATGTTTGTCGTTTTATCGGCTGATGAAATCGGATAACAAATTGATTCCTTAACTAAGCGATTTGGGCTGGAAGAGGAACTCTAACCTCCAGTAATGGGTTCCCCCAACTACTCCAGAAAGCGTTAGGATGGTGATTGAGTAAACTAAGTGGTAAGAAACATAAATACAACTAGAATGCAATAAAGGCGATAAAGATAGAATGAAGATATGTAAAAATCAATTTTTTGATTAATTGTGTTGTCTTTATTTTGTACAAGTGATCTTACATTTATACTATAAGAAATAAGACGTGATCCCCCTATGTTAGCCACTAAATCCACTAGCCAACTATGAGGAGGTGATGTCGATTTTTGCTCCTTGTTTTCCTCTTGCGCGACCGACGGCACTTCCTTCTAGTTGTTGATGGTTTCTTTTTGTTTCTTGGGGTCTAGAAGGTGTTTTGACTTTGTATTCGAGGCGTCCAAATATGTGTGGGTCCCAGTTATTCCTTGGACTTGTGATTCGGCCAGGTTACCGAAATAGCCGATAGAGCTTTTCTAACCGACGGCTAAGACTAATAGATTCGGCTACGAGTCAGTTCGGTTATCGGCTTAGAATTCTGTTGTGTGCTTATTTTGAGATTTCCACCTTCGGCTAAACACTAAAAGTATTTTTGAGTGTTAACAATTTCCCCCTTACATTAACTCGAGTGCAGTTGTTGAGTTGATGTATTCATCTCAATCACTTTTGCCCTAAATGTGCGAAATGATGAATTTCTCTTAATTCTTTTAAAACGAGGCGTCTCGGCTACCACATATAAATTCTGACACATTTCAGCCGCATGTTTGAAATAAAGGAGTCTTAATACGTGTCAGCCACATCTTCCAAAAGGAAAGGGGATATTTAAAGGGAGACGTCTTCCCAAGGGTTTCTCACTTAGCCATCAGCCGTTCCCAAATTCCTTTGCGCCTCCAAAAAACCCTATTTTTTTCAATAATAGAACCATGTCTTCGTCTTCTTCTCTATCTCAGGGATCAGATAACACCGATATGGTTGTTGGTGACCTAACCCCTACCTTTGCCTTTATCGATGAACAATTGGTTCTTGCCCCTTATGGTACATCTGAACAGGGCGACCTCCTTCTTTCTCGGCATCTTAGCCCAGCAAAATATGATCTTCCTATTACATGTGATTAGTTCACCGGTGACCGTTGTCCGGCTAGCCTGCGTACATGGCCGACCAAGATTGCCAACTATTCTGGTTGGTTGGAACGAGTGAAGTCGGCCAGAGAGGCCGAATGGAGAGTTTTCTAGAGTGGTCCTCCGGTCCCCTGTGGTTCCTTCAGTTGTGGATCACTTTGTATTTTCTAGAGTTTATTCCTAATGGTTTTGATGACCTCCGTTTTCTATTAAACCCGTCGGTGCTAGCCGATACTCTTCGGAAAACACCTGTAGTGTCTCAGGACATTTTTACTGTAGTCTCCACCATGCATGGTCTGTCTCGAAACCATTATACAGATTGGCAACCGATCCTTGAAAGATGGTGTCGCACCCGTTTTTGACCCGAGCTTCGCGACGCAATGGCATCGATTCCCTCCGGATTGGTTAAAAAATGCTTGCTTGAAGAGTCGCCACCTAATTATTTTAAGGTGAATTAGGGCACCTGAATGTTAACTAAATGATGCAAAATAACTCTGATTTTATGGTCTGCGAAACTAATGAGATTCTAGGTAAGAGTTCTTTATTATCCTAAAGGGAAGGGGTTAGGCATCCATTAAGATCCGCTAACTTGTGGTTATCCGGTCAAACTCAAGTTAATTATTATGCTAAGAAAAATGCATGTTTTTACAAATATAAAAAATAATGTTGCAAGATGTTAATAAAATGATGCATTTTGTACAAGTATGCATTTGTATGGCATTAGTATACATGTAAAGCTGAAAAAAAGTATAAGTATGCATTTGTATGAAAATTGATAAAAATGTATGCAATGTAAATTTTATGGGTGACGAGCCTAAAAATAGATAAACTGGCGATTTTCAATTTTAAAACTAACTGAGCCTAAAAATAAATAAGCTAGCTATGGGTTTCCAATTTTAGACTACCCTATTAATTAATTATATGTCTACCTATTCTAAACATTTCAATAATTTCACGAGTACAATAATATTACAATACATAATGAAATACGTTTGAGCCTTTCCAGCTTACCAAATAACATTATCCATAGTACTTCCCCTTTGAGTCTGAAGCCTATTTTTTTTTTAACAACCACATATTATGCCTATACCCTTTCTGAGTGTGTACACGCATTATCCCTCTCTTGGCCCGACCTCCTTGAGCACATCAGGAATGTGCAAATTGCTGAGAAAGTTGAAGTTGCAATGTTCCCAAAAGAGGAAGAGAAATCAAAACAAAAGGACGACTTCACACAAAGAGGAAGTCAAAAAGCCCGCCCTGACAAAAAAAAATGAAAAGAAAAAAAAAAGCTTAAAATGAAATATTCAAAAGAAGTCGGTACGAAACAAAGGGGGCAAAAAGAAGCAAATCGGCATCAAGGCACACAAATAACAAGCGCGGACATATTCCAACGCTCAAGGAAGGATTAGTCACTCCTTACCCAAATGATATCATTTCCATTCCCCAAGCCTACATTACAACCCATAACAAGTCCTACATGATCCTATACGGTGGGTTCTCACATTAGTGGATACTCACATGACGGCCAAGCCTATGGTATCACAATTAAATGCATTGAACATCTTTCTGAGGGTGAGTGTACTTCTCTAGGCGTCCCAAAGTTCAAAATACTGAAATACATATGAGAAAGGGACTTTCTTTCAGTGAGGGCATTTGAAACATGAGGATGCATATGTCAAAACCTTGGCTTGAAGCAAGTGTCGATACTCAGGTATGTCTGAGGTAGCATCTGAAGCTGTAGGAATTACCCTGAAGTCAGTCTCGGTTAGACAGAAAGCAATAACGGGAGCCCTTAAGCACAATACTAATTGTTGGTACCCACTGAAGTCAAAATATGATTCTGTCCTTTTCATATTCAAAAAAAAAAAAAATCAAAAACCCAGCAAAATATATTGCATAATTTTTTTTTCAAATTCTAATCACTCTTTTTCACAAAAAAAAACACATTTTTTACAAACTCAAATTCCTGTTTCCCACAGAGTCTTGGATAAATAACCCAGAAAGCCCTTACAAATTCCTTTTATCATGAACTACGTTATGACCTGATTCCCTCGGTGGGATACGTAGGCGGCCACATCGGTTTCGGTCCCATTTTTAGAAAATCCTTACAATCTTTTTGCTTGCACGAACTACGTTATGACCTGTTTTCTTTGTCGGAATACGTAGGCGACCTATATCGGCTTCGGTCACACCATTGGAATTTTTCTTCCATTATCTTGCACACAGCGCAATAGGCTCACATGATCGCCTTAACAGGACAAGCAAGTTGCCCGCACAAACTCAGTTTTATCCAGTTGGAAGTTTATCATCTTCATATATACCAGAAACTGGGGCATATTTTAAGGGTTCACTGCAAGAATATGTCAATGGACTTGGAAAAATGCCAGACAACTAAGTCTTCAATCCAAACCAGTCTTAGCTTGCAAGCGTCAAGGGCAAAAACTACAAAGTCAACGCGAATCAACCGCCTCTGCTCCCCAAACTCACAAATTTCTTTGAGTGCAGGTCTTCAGGTTGATAAAGGCATAGAAGCCGCAAAATGTGTGTTAATTTGGCAAAGAACTCCAGCATCGCAGTTTAGGCCCTACAAGGATCACGTTCCTATTGGGCGTCCGTACAAAAACATCATCTTGACCTACAGGGTCTCAACTGCTATGTCCGTACAAGGACGGTATTTCGACTCACAAGGTCATATTCTCATCGTTATCCATTCATTTTACATTGCTTATGTCCACGCATTAACTTTTAATCTAGATAGATGGCATAACAATTCGACCTTAGGGTCACATATCTGCATCATGTCTAAGCAATGACGTCATTTCATTTCGTCTATGCAACGACGACATCTGCATCACGTCTAAGCAACGACGTCATTACATTTCGTCTATGCAATGACGACATCTGCATCACGTCTAAGCAACGACGTCATTTCAGGCGCCCACCTCATAATTCGGGTATTTATTTTCTGTCAGGCGCCCACCTCATAATTCGGGTATTTATTTTCTGTCAGGCGCCCACCTCATAATTCGGGTATTTAATTTCTGTCAGGCGCCCACCTCATAATGCGGGTATTTAATTTCTGTCAGGCACCCATCTCCTAATGCGGGTATTTATTTTCTGTCAGGCGCCCACCTCATAATTTGGGTATTTATTTTCTGTCAGGCGCCCACCTCATAATTCGGGTATTATTTTCTGTCAGGCGCCCACCTCATAATTCGGGTATTTAATTTCTGTCAGGCGTCCACCTCATAATGCGGGTATTTATTTTCTGTTAGGCGCCCACCTCATAATTCGGGTATTTAATTTCAGTTAGGCGCCCACCTCATAATGCGGGTATTTAATTTCTGTCAGGCGCCCACCTCCTAATGCGGGTATTTATTTTCTGTCAGGCGCCCACCTCATAATTCGGGTATTTATTTTCTGTCAGGCACCCACCTCATAATTCGGGTATTTAATTTCTGTCAGGCGCCCACCTCACAATGCGGGTATTTATTTTCTGTCAGGCGCCCACCTCATAATTCGGGTATTTAATTTCAGTTAGGCGCCCACCACATAAAGCGGGTATTTAATTTCTGTCAGGCGCCCACCTCCTAATGCGGGTATTTCAATTTCAGTCAGGCACCCACCTCATAATGCGGGTATTTATTTTCTGTCAGGCGCCCACCTCATAATTCGGGTATTTATTTTCAGTCAGGCGCCCACCTCCTAATGCGGGTATTTAATTTTTGTCAGGCGCCCACCTCCTAATGCGGGTATTTCAATTTCAGTCAGGCACTCACCTTCCAATGCGGGTATTTTAATTTCTATCGCGCCTATGTAATTGCACCATCTGCATAACGTCTAAGCAACGATGTCATCTCATCACATCTGCAACCAGTGTCATTATAACTCGACACTGGGGCAATGTTTCTTGAATCTGCACCATCTTTTGCAACTTCTCTCCCCCTTGGGATTCTATTTCATCCCACGCATCCCTAACCTTCCCTTGAGTCCCGATGATCAGGACAAAATTGGCTACTCAGTCAACTTCTTTGGCCGAAAACTCTTTCATCGTCTCCGACCAAAGAGGTGCATCTGTTGACACCCAATTTTGTCCCATCTTTTATGATTTTATTTGCAATTTTTAATATTTTTGACACTTTAAAAATATTTTAAAATATAGGCATATATATGTATATATATCATCATTATCATTATTATTTGCATTTTTTATTGTCATTTGCATTTTTTATATCATAATCATACTTTTATCCTAATATTATATGTTATTTTATTTTCGCAAAATGACATTGCATTTGTTATTTTTTATTTAAGCATCAAGCATTTCACAAATATTATATTTTTATCATATTGTCATCTTTACAATTTATAAATTTTGCAAAGCTTTCTTTTTATATAATAAAATCCCTTTTTATATTTTAAACCCATAACCCATTTATTTTCCAATCCAAAACAATTTCTACCCAAAACAGAATCAACCCAAATCCCACAAAAAAATAGGGCCCAGTCGGCCAAACCCGACCAGGCCCAACAGAAGCCTCAGCCCAAAAAAAAACTCCCAAGTCCATCGCCCCTTTCTTTTATTTTCCCCCTATTATCCCCTAACCCTAAAAACACAACACTACAAAAACAAAACCCACCCCAAACCCTTTTTTTTTCATCAGTCGCACACCCAAAAAAGGGGACTCCCACACTTTTCATTCACCACCCGAAACCGAAATCGCCGCTACCCCACCTACGCCGGACACCCTACACCACCCACACCACCGTCGGTTTTGGGGGTTTTTGAGGTCCTAAGTCCGAAAAATGAGGGTTCAGGTTTACTTTTGTTGGTGGTTTTTGGTACTTTTGTTGGTTGTTTTTCGGTGCTTTTGTTGGTGGTTTCCGTTTGTTTGTTGTTGGTTTCCGGTCATTTTGTTGTTGGTTTCCGTTTTATTTTGTTGGTGGTTTTGGCACTTTTGATGGTGGTTTTGGGTGCCGATGTTGGTGGTTTCGGGTTTGTTTTGTTGTAGGTTTCCGGTTTGATTTGTTGGTGGTTTCCGGTTTGATTTGTTGGTGGTTTCCGGTTTATTTTCTTGGTGGTTTCCGGTCTGTTTTGGTGGTTTTATTTCCGGTCGGTTTTTGTGATACTGCTTTCTCAGTCACAATCCGGGTCGGGTCACAATCCTGGTCGGGTCAGGTCCGAATCTGAAATGCCCCTCTTTGTTAGTTCCTAATTTTCATCGAAATTCCCTTTTGTGTTCTTCCCATTTTTTGATCCCTCCAGGGTTTATTTTCATTTTCGGGTCAGTCTATTCGGGTCGGGTCTGTATCCGGGTCGGGTCAAATTCGAAATCGGGCTATGATGATAATTTACCTCTACTGTACTACCAGAAGAAATTGCACAAATTTCCCTTCGAATGCACCGAGGATATCCGACCCGTATCTTGGCGGGGCGACCCGTACGGTATCAATTTGCAATCCGGTGTCCGCGACCATGGCGTGTGTTGCATTCCCTCTTGCTCTGTTCTAACAAATCTGAGCCCTTCAAATTATGGTTTTGATGTTGAGTCCATTCTCGATTCGGGTCGGAGTTCATAATCCGGAAGTCGGTAAGACTCAACTCTTCTCTTTTTTCTTACTCTCTGTGTTTTATGTGTTTTATCTTTGGTTTAGTAATGATGTAGTTGATATGTTTATTGTCTAAGCATGATAAGAATGTTGGTTTTGTTTAGTTAACAACAACGTTTTGAATTATTTTTGCTCGTCTTTGTCGATTCATGTTTGGTATCATACGATGATATTTTGTTAATTAGTATATGTTGAGAAGGATTTAAAATATTGGTTAATTGAATGCCTCATAATGTCTGCTGATTTTGTTGATTGTTAATACTTAAACATACCGTGTTAGGTTCATGTTTGAGCATAAATGTAATTATACATACTTAGCCTAGACAAAGTTTGTTCTGTTGAATGTCATCTATTAATTTCTCAATCTTGTGTCCATGTGGTTGTCAATTTGATCATGCACTTGTCTTATCTGTTTTAGTGTTTACTATGCCTAGTGTGAGACATGAATGGAATCTTGTGTCCTTAGTCTTGATATGATTAGCTTTATATGGGTAAAACGGTGGTTGTACACTCGGTGAATTCACTTGCTATTTAAGGTAAAATAGTATTTGCATTTTTAGTAGAACTGTCATTGCATTTTGAGCCAAATCACTGCTACATTTTTTAGGCAAGTAGCTATTGCTAAGCCATTTGATTTAATTGCTTTGCTTTTGATTTTTATGGACATTGATACTACACTTGAGTGCTATATTTGGTGAACCACCGATACACTTGAGCTAAGCTATTGTAGCACTTTTTGCTATTGTATTATAGCTCCCTCGAAAAAGAACAAGTTGCCACACCTCTATGCTTGATTTTGTACTACCCTACTTTGAACTATTTGCATTTGAGGAGTTGCTATACTTGATCACCAATGGATGCCATGTTCTTAAGGCAAACATATGCTATATTTTGAAGGACAAATTGTTGCACTTTGAGTTGAAATTTTGCTGCACTTTTTGAGCTGGTACATCGGAAACTAACAGTTGTTACACTTTTGAATATTCGAAACTACATTTCGATGCTACACTCGTTGGTATTTCGATTTGAAAGATACACCGGCCGATGAAATTGAATTGGAGGCCGCTCTTTTTTCGTTTCTCTGTTTTCAGCTTACTATTTTTTGGCATTTAAACATCCGTGAAACGGATATCTTACTGTTTTACTGTTTTTAACTTTAATACCGCATTTAGGCCGATGAAATTGAATTCGAGGTCGTGCTTTTTTTTTTGTTTCTCTGTTTTCAGTTTACTGTTTTTGGCATTTAAACATCCGTGCAACGGATATCTTGTTATTTTACTGTTTTACTGTTTTGAATTAAATACTACATTTTGGGCCGATGAAATTGAATTCGAGGCCGCGCTTTTTCGTTTCTATGTTTTCTGTTTACTGGGTTAAACATCCGGGCAACGGATATTTACTGTTTTACTGTTTTACTAAACATCCCGTCTTCTAGAATTGCCTTTCTGTTTTGCCTACGCTTGTTCTTCGCTTCTTTGTTCCGATTTAATTTTGCTGATTTGAACACGATACTACACACTGACCGATGAAAAAATATCCGTCGATTTTTTAGGCCTCCGAGTTGTAAAGACGGAAAATAAAACTTCTGGGCAAGGATGAGACTTAAACCTTTTTATTTCATCCGAGATCAACATGTTTAGTAGGCGAGGCGACTAAAATAACCAACATGTTATATGTTCGCAGCCACGATGTGATTATAATGATCTTTTCTTTTTTTCGTCCGAGAGACCAACATGTTTAGTAGGCGAGGCAATTAAAATGACCACCGAGTCATATGTTTGCAGCCACGACGTGATTGGAATGATCTTTTCAAAATTTAAGTCTGAGCCCTCCGTAATCAAAACATTTATTGTTTTGGATACGGATCCGGAGTTATGTATATTCAATTGTTTCTAACCGTTTATTCTTGACAGCTTGCAAAGATAAAGTCAAAGAAGGCAAATACCCCTCGGAGATTACTTATTTTTGTTGTTGTCTTTTACTTTCTTTAATTCAGCTTTATTTCATTCTATATTGTAATATTACTGTACTCGTGAAATTATTGAAATGTTTAGAATAGGTAGACATAGAATTAATTGATAGGGTAGTCTAAAATTGGAAACACATCGCTTAGTTTATTTATTTTAGGCTCGGTTAGTTTTAAAATTGAAAATCGCTAGTTTATTTATTTTTTAGGCCCGTCGCCCATAATAATCACTTTGCATACATTCTTATCAATTTTCATACCAATGCATACTTATATTTTTTTTTAGCTTTACATGTATATTAATGCCATACAAATGCATACTTGTACAAAATGCATCATTTTATTAACACCTTGCAACATTATTTTTATATTTGTAAAACATGCATTTTTTAGCATAACAATTAACCCGAATTTGATCGGATAACCGCAAGTTAGCGGATCTTAAAGGATGCCTAACCCCTTCCCTTTAGGATAATAAAGAACCCTTACCTAGAATTTCATTAGTTTTGTAGACCACAAAATTGGAGTTATTTTGCAGCTTTTAGTTAACATTCACATGCCCTAATTCCCTTATAATAATTAGGTGGCGACTCCTCAAAGTAAGCATTTTTTAACCGATCCAGAGGGAATCGACGCCATCCCGTCGCGAAGCTCGGGTCAAAAACGGGCGCGACAACACATTTTACAAATTCACAAAAAATAGAAACTCATAAATAAATGGAGTTAAGAAAATAGATCATCTTAAACGTTACTCTTACGATGGTTGGCTGTAACTTTTACATGTGAACAACAACTGTATATTGTTTCTTTTGGTACTCTATTGTACTTTATAAAGTAGTACGGGAAGTAAATAACTATTACAAGTATTCGAAAGGATAAACAAATATTCAATATTCAAAAATTGAATCTTGTTGAAGAAATAGGTCAATCTTCAAAATTGCCGCAAGCTTGTTGTGTTTTGAATCTTGATAACCTGAAATCAAGAAACAACTAAATCTGGATGGTTACAACGTTGTGTGTTGAGTCGAGTGATAACCCTTTGTCCTTAAGACAAGATTTCCCCGTATATATGCTTTTACGTTAGCGGGCAATAGTCTCCCAAGATAAAACAACACTTTAATCTCAACGCTACAAAGCCAATAGGTTGAGCCTGACGAAGAAAACAAATATGAATTGACTTGCTGAAGATATGGAAAAGGAAGGAAGAGTTTCAATCTTCTCTTCTGTTTTGTCTCTGTGTATATAGTGTATATCTTGTGTATATCACACTGTATTTCATCACTGTTTTGCACTGATTTTCGCCACTGTTTTGTACAGATTTTGGCCACTGTTTCGTGGTCTTTTGTGACTGAAATATGCTGCTATTTTCGTGTGTATTCTCTCACGTTATTGAGCCAAAAGAGGCACCAATATATAGCATGGAGGAGGGCTGTCCAACTGCCCAAACATGGATGTTTAATGGCCATTAGGAGGGCTGTAATGGCAGGTTTAATGCCATGAAGGAGGGTTGATTATGATCATTGAAGGAGGTGGTTTATGGAGTAGTTAACAGCCAAGTTAATGGCTGGTTAATGCTCCAGAAAATTGCCCAAATGGTAGGCAGAAAGTTTCTGCCTTCCGTCACTCCCAAAATCAACTTTCGAAACTCTAGGGACTAAACTATACATAAGAAACTTCAGGGATCAAACTGTACATCTGGCAAAGTCCTCTGGTCCAAAAAGATAATATCAGAAAGTCCCCACAGCCTGAGACCCCACCGGACGGGGCGGGCGGGCGGCGGCACGCGTGGGCTTAGCCTTGAACCCAAGCACATCTAGGTCCTTCCTCCTTTAAACACATGGGATACCCCTTGGGGTCCCAAACTCTTTACCACATTAGAGACTTATATAGAGAGCAATTCTTCCTATTCCCACCGATGTGGTAGATTTGTCCCACACCACATTTCCATGCCTCAAACACCTTACTTCGTGGACCAATATCTCTTTCATTTCTCAACGAAATTTGACGATTCTTGGCCCTACGATCATCTACTCACTTAGTAGATTATGCATGTGTGAAGAGACAAAGCCTCCAACATGCGGAACACTAGTGTTTAATTCATCAAAAATGGATGGACGTATCTCCCCGCCAAAGGCAAATTTCCAACAATCTCTATGACCCTTGTTTGTACCATCTAGTTGGAACCAAAACATTGGACCCGGATTTCTTCTCTTTATTTGCTATCAATAGAATTTAATTCGTTGATGCCACCAAATATATTGGCATAGTGAAGTGTCGTATAATTGAATTCTCTTTCAATTAATAAATATTAGTCCCATCAAGAAATTTTAAAGAACCGAATCTTTCATGAACCAAAATATAAAATATCTTTCTTCATGATCTCAAGAATATTTTCAATTATTGATGTAATCCTAATTCATGTCTTACAACTTTAAAAGTAATCTTCCACATATTTTCATGCATACTACCTAATGATATATCAACAAATCAAATTTATTTGGGTAAACAAACTACTATAATAATAACGATAGTTATTCTTAATCATAATATGCATGTAAGGATATATAATTAAAGAATGAGTAGCGAAAATAGAACCCGGAATTTTTTTAACGCCTTGACATCTCAAAAGGTGTTACGGGTTGCTGTCATTCCTCAATCTCGTTTATGTCCATGGCTGGTTTGTTCTTGCAACAACCGAAACATGCTTTGGGCTGTCCATGAAACTTTGCCGGAGAAGCACAATATCCGGTTGACGTTACACCAAATTATGACTTGCACCACAAAGAAGACTCCATTAAAGCGAAAATAATTACTATCCTAAAATTGTTGTAGAAAATTCTAAATAATACAATGGAGTAACTTTGTGGAAGACAAATTTAATAAACAAAATTAACAAGAGAAATTAAGAAAGAGAATTCAATGGAAAACGATGAACGAATAGGCAATGCACTTCCAGGAAACTATCTTTAGGATAATAATTTTCTCCACATTGTGCAAGTGGTTAACGAGAAAGTTTATCTCCGAAATACAATAACTATTTTAAAAATTAAAGTTACGCTCTTTGATTTCTCTTACCACAAGAACTCCACCCAATTGGAATATAAGAATTTGTTGAAAGATAGAGTAGAATATTGATGGAGGAAATAGTACTGTTAAAAGAAAAACTTTTTGATTCACTTCTGCATGTGAAATAAACCACTATATATACATGATTGTCCAACGTACAGGCAACACTTAATTACACCAATTCAAGATGTTAGTTACTATTTTTGAAGAGTTGCATCCTTTAGGAGAAGACACTTCAATTGGGTTTCTTCTGTTATTTTATAAATAAAATATTATTATTATTATTATTGTAAAATTGTATTAATCTCTCTTAAAGAGTGTTTCTCATTAATATAAATATATATAGTGTCTACAATGTGGAATTCTAATACAATAGGAATTCTATTTCTACCATAATTATATATCACTAATAGATATGTTACCTTTAGGGAAACTAAATTTCCCTTCAAGATATATACACCAGAAAGACGAATCATTCAGGATGATCAAAATGGTAAGTCTAATGACTATATTATGGCAGATACATATATGTCTATACCTATCTGTAATTATCATGTTACTTCACAAGAAGGTGCAGAACAAGGAACATATACCAACACACCGGAAAACACTCAAAACCTCACAACAGAAGATACAAATCAAAATGAAACCAATACAATACATATACCTCATGTGTCTCAGATTCAAAATCAGCAAACTAATGCAATACCTATCAGGAAGTCTACTAGATCAAAACAACCTCCAATTTGGCTTAAAGACTTCATCACAAAGAAACCCGATTCTACAATTGTCCCATATCCCATAGCCAATTACATATCTTATGAGAACATCTTACCAAAATATAAAGCCTTCTTCACTTCCTTCTCAGAAATAATTGAACCAAAAAACTACAATGAGGCATCTAAGATCCTATATAGGTGGAAGTAATGAAAGCAGAAATAAAAGTTCTACAAGACTACCACACATGGGATATTGTCTCTTTACTAGAAGGCAAATCTCCAATAAGATGTAAATGGATTTACAAGATCAAGTACAAGGAAAGAGGAGAAATTGAAAGGCTCAAAGATAGACTTGTGGCAAAAGGATATAGTCAAAGAGAAGGAATAGACTATCAGGCAACCTTCTCTCCATTTGTTAAAATGGTCACTATGAGATCCATCTTATCAATAGCAGCATTTAGACATTGGCACATACTCCAAATGGATGTGTATAATGCCTTCCTACAAGGAGATCTATATGATGAGATATATATGGAACTACCACAAGGATTCATAAGTCAGGGGGACAAACATGTATGCAGACTGATCAAATCCTTGTATGGACTCAAATATGCACCAAAACAATAGAACTTTAAACTTATAGAGGCACTGGTGCAAATGGAGTTCAGACAATCACAATATGATCACTCATTGTTTACAAGGAAAACTGAAAAAGTAATAACTCTAATATTAGTTTATGTGGATGACATGCTAATTACATGAGATAACAAGAAACTGATAGAAGGAACAAAACAGGCTCTACAACAAGCATTCAAGATGAAGGATATGGGAGAATTGAAGTACTTTCTGGGGATAGAATTTGCAAGATCGGAAAAAGGAATTATGATTCATCAAAGAAAATATGCATTAGAACCCATTTCTGAACTTGGTTTGGCTGCAGCTAAACCTATTAATACACTTATAGACTGCAGTGTGAAATTAACTACAAATGAGTATGATGAGCATGTGCAGAAAAATGAAGATCAACACCAGAAGATAAATTACTAAGTGACATTACCTCATATCAAATGTTGATAGGCAAATTACTATATCTCACAATCACAAGACCAGATATAGCTTATAGTGTTCAGACAATTAGCATATTTCTACAACAGCCAAAGAAGTCTCACCTTAATGTTGCACTAAGGATAGTTAGATATATAAAGAACCAGCCTGGACAAGGCATACTTATGTCCAGTAGTACATAGGAGACAATAACTACCTACTGTGATGCAGACTGGGCTGCTTGTCCTCATACAAGAAAGTCAGTTACTGGTTATATTGTGAAGTTTGGTGATTCATTTATATCATAGAAATCAAAGAAACAGGCTACAATTCCAGGAGCTCAGCTGAATCAGAACACAGAAGTCTAGCAGGAACAATCGCTTAACTAACCTGGATACTTGGTTTACTGAAAGAGATTGATATTAACATCAATCTACCAGTAACCATTTTTTCAAACATAAAGTCAGCAATATTCAAAAAGGACTAAACATATAGAAATTGATCTACACTTCATAAGGAAAAATATTCAGAAAGGAGTGGTGAAAACAGAATATATCAACACTACAAATCAACCTGCAGATTTACTTACCAAAGGACTGAATAGAATTCAGCATCATCGTCTATGTTCCAAGCTTGGCTTGATGAACATCTTTACAACATCCAGCTTGAGGGGGACTATTGAGAGAGCAACACACAAGATCAAAGTTAGTTAGAGAAGTTAGTGTGTTAGTCAACAAAGTTGTTAGGAAGTTATAAAGTTAGTTATAACTAATCCTCATATATCTAACTCTAAATAAGAAATGATACATGTATAAATAGGGATGAATAGGCATGTGTATAATCAATTCGAATGAATAAAATTCGGCACAACTATTCTTACTCTTCTTCTTCTTCTCCTTTTCTCCTCTTGAGTATATCTATCTTGTATATTTAGTGAATATCTCAACATCTTGCATACTTGAGATGAGTATTTCAACAAAATCAAACACATTGGAAACTTGCATTATAAATTGAGAGAAAACATCTCCACCGAACATCACTACTACAACATCTGAATTTAGCTACATTATTTCTCTCTATAGAAGCACCAACAAAATATGAAGCTCAAGCTCTGTTCTTTGCCAGTGATCATTTGAATAATATTCTGATTAGGTACGAGTGCAAGAAAATTGATGAACCTACTATTTATTACAATAGTAGTGATATTCAAAGCTTCAAGGAATCATTTGGGGATTGTGACTTTATAAAAGGCCCTAGTTTACTTGAAAAACACATCCGATCCACCACCAGTAGCATATATTATAATTTCCTTCCTGCTGGCTGCTGATCAATCAATGGAGATCAACTTAGTTTCATTTCTCCTTTTCTTCTCAGTTTACATTAACTCCGGCGAAAGCAAATTATCTGACGAAGTAGCAAACCCAGGCGACACAGATCTGGCCAGAGGAGTTCGAAGATCCGGTCCTCCAGCCATTAAACTTGTGCGCCAATTACAATTTTGGAGGGCTGCCGGTGGTCGGAGGACGTAAACTCCGACAAGATGAACAGATCGTTGTTGCTCGTTCGTCACTACTACTGTCGAAATTCTTTTTCCGGCGACCTGAGGAGAGAAAACAGAGGGGAGAGAAAATTGAAGAGAGTGAAGTGGCTAGATCTTGGCATTACTTTACTGCTATGGTTCAATTCGCATCATTAAGGTTATTTTGTGCTAATATTTGTCCTATGTTTTTCATAAAAGTCACGTGTTATCCTTTTTCCTTTTTTAAAAGATCATATTTTGGCCCTCCTTTTCCACTTTTTCACAAATAAATGCATTTGTAAATTCAGTGAATACTTTAGCCTTCTTTCAATGCCCAAAAAGGCATTACAGTAGCTGATGTCACATGAAAGTGACATGTTCTCACAAATGCACAAGTGTCAGGACTCTGGTTCATGTCCTCTCGAATTTATTTTATTCTTACTTTTTTATATCCAGTTTTCCGATTTACGCCAGACTATTCATCGAAATAGTAGTTCCGGTCCTTCAGCACTATTATCAGTAAATCACGGGATGTGCCTGAATGACCAAGGTTTGAGAAAAGAACAATTGATATCACCTACAAGATCCTACCCCAAAAGAGAACAAATTGCTACCACCAAAGTTCGAAGCCACGCTGCAGGCTTCCAGCTGAATTTTAAGTTTTCCTCATTTGTCATCCAGTTATGCCGGGGACAAAGCTCTTTCGCTTCTTCATAGTACATGAAAGGGGATTGAAATTTTTATGACAATAGAATCATTACCTAGCTCTAAATGGAGGAATGGCGGGGCTTAAATAAAAATCTACTAAATATTTCATAAATAAAGGTAGGTCGGAATTGGTGAAAGAAGGACTTTAGACTTTTGGAATGGTATATGAATCCAAAACTTACTAGCTAGGTCCATTTAAAATTTGATTTTGAAGTAATAGTTTGGACCAATAAAATTATGATTTTCCCCCTTTTCAACGATTTTAGGTGATTTAAAATTAATTTCAAAATTCTTTGGAGGTGAATTATAAAATAACAGTTAACTTTAATAACAAAAAAGTGATAATCCAATGTCTAACAAAATATTAAGAATTAAGAAAGAAAGGAAGATATTTAAAATTTGTTATCTGAAATAAATTATGTGGCTATAAATCATTTTAGTAAGAGTTAAATGAAAGTTTAAAGTTAAAAATTATTTCTAAGTATAGAAAGATGTTATTTTTTTGGATGGATTAAAAATGAAAGAGTGTCACATCAGATTGAAAATGATAAGAGTAGCTTTTGTGATTGATTTACACCCAAGATTCATTCTTTAAATGATATCAGAGGCAGACTCATTCAAATTCTTTATTCACCGATGTTGGACCCCCAAATTATATTATCTATGCTACAGTTAACAAGATCTGGACGTGCGGGAGAGTGTTAAAAGTCCAAATCGGATATGAAATGAACATGTACTCTTAATATGAACTTGAACAATCATCACCATACGAGCTAGCTTTTGAGATTAAATTAGGCTAATTTTTTTTACTTTAACAATGGAAATACCAAAGTAAAATGGAAAATTAATATTGCTCAGTTCTATAAAAAATTATGATTTTTCCCCTTTTCAACGACTTTAGGTGATTTAAAAAAGAGTGTCACATTATGCTTGCTTAATTCCAACTGAAATGAGAAAGAGGAAATCGAAATCATAGTACTTTCCATAAATAAAATCTCTTAATAATATTCAACAATAACAATATATAATACAAATAAATCAACAGCGCTGGTCACGACTACCGCCACCAGTAAAAGTCAAAGTAAAAAAAAAACAATAAAATAGTGGAAAATAAATCCTAACTAGTCAACTCCGGCGAATGAAAAAATGCAAATATTCACAGATCAGAGATTTAAAGCATCAATGCAGCAGCAAAAACAGCTACAACAGCAGATCCGGCGATGGCGACTCTGTTCAAGGAAGCAGAGTTAAAAGATTCGGTAGGAGAACCGCCGGGAGCGGCGGCGATAGATGGAGGAGAAGCACCGCCGGAAGGAGAAGATGCGGGAGTGTCGACTGTTGGTGGAGCAGGAGGAGATGCCAATGGAGAATCGGATGGAGAAGATGCAGTAGTAGGAGCAGATACAGGTGGCGTTGATGTAGTAGTAGGAGTCTCCACAGGAGGCAATGCTACCGGTGCCGGAGAAGTGTTCGGAGAAGCTGCCGGAGATGCTCCCGGTGCCTGTGCCAAAGCAGATCCGGCAACAAACGCCAACATTAGAGCAACGATCAACTTTGAGTACGCCATTATAATAGCCTTTAGGAGAAGGAACAAGCACAAACAGCTATAAGAGGAGGAAATGGAAATATGAGTTGAGTGCCTTTTGATTTTGAAAAACAGAATAGGAAAATAGTTTATTTATAGGAGGGAAATATGGGGAAAATTAAATTTTATTTTTAATTTTAATAAGTCGGTTTAGAAGAAAAAGTTGATTTTAATAAAAAAAAAATCATAAATAGCTAACGATAAGAACTCAATTACAATCGGTAGTTACAATTTGAGTATTTGCAAAACTTAGCTATAATTATTGTATTAGCAAAAGAGCTATATCACGCAGATGTCAGGCAACTCTATCAAATGGATATCAATTGTATTAGAAGATACTGTATTAGTTGATGTCGATAAAAAATTATATCAACACAAACAGTTACATTTTATAAATTTTAAAATTATAACTATATTATATACCTACCGTCTAAATATTTATCACACATACTTTTTCCATTTAAAATAAGAATTGTGGACTATTATTAGTAGTTGACAACTCAACGACAGAAGAAGAAAAGAGAGGGGAATCCGAGGTGTTTGGCCAAGTGGTCATTACACTAAGGGTATTGCTGCCTTGGGTCTCGAGTTCGATTCCCATGACCAGCGAGATTAGAGCCAAGCCTCATAAAAAATCCTCCTTTGTCGCTGCAAGCCTAGCGGTACTCGGTCCGACGGGCCGGGATGGGGGTGGGGTTTCTTGTGTGTGGAGCGCGGTGATGCGGTGGGGATGGCTAGTATAAAAGTTTACCCTCAAAGTTTTATCCAAAGGGTCACTGGGGCTGGCGGGGGAGTCAAGTTTGCGCGCCTTAGGGTCGCAAGTTCGATTCCCCCTAAGGATATCGTCCTCGGGGCATACGTGTGGTAAAGCACGAGCGCTAAAAGCGCGCGGGCATGTTGCGTGTGGGTTCGGTCTGCCAAGCTTTAGGGATGGGGCTTGTGGGGGGGTCAACCTTGTAGCATTGATCCGTTGGACGCAAGCAGACACGACCATGTGTGCATATCCCGCGATTTACCTGGTGGTGGGGTCTTTGAAGGACCGGTCCCATCACCTCCAGGAGCCTAGTACCAGTACTTGTGCAGGTACTAGCGATATGGGGGTACTAAGGCCACCCCGAGACCTGGATTATCAAAAAAAAAAAAAAAAAAAAAAAAAAAAAAAAAAAAAAAGAAAAGAGGGGATGTGACTGAGTCCAAGCTGGTTACATTTTTCTTTGCGTGTGAAGAGATAAATTTCTCTAAGGAATTTTTTGTTTGAATGTTTCTTTGTACTACTACTTTTTAAACTTGAAATAATTTGTTATACAAATTTTGGAAAAATCTATTTTGAATAACTTTTCGGAAAAGTACTGTGGAAACAAGCTAAAGACAGACTTTTAATTATTGGCAAACATTATGGTTACCGTTATGATTGGCATGTTCTGGTCTAGCTATCGGGGATTTTAAAATTCGTTTGTGTTGGCCATCTAAAAAGCAGGGGGCTGTTAGCCTGGGTTCAGAAATTGGAATATATTTTTATGTGTTCTGTATCTATATTAGATTATAGTACTTTATTATAATCGAATAATGAAATTTGGTAGGAATTTTTTAGGAGTTGTTTGGACATAGAGATTTTCTTTATAATTATTTTAAAATATTGTTTTGCTATAAATTAGAATTATTTTGGTTAGTGAAGATAAGTTTTTCAAGTTATATCTTTTTAAAATATTGTTTTGTTATACATTAGAATTGTTTTGTTAGAACTAGAATTATTAAGTTATATCCTTTTCTAATTTTTTTTCACTCACAAAACTTCAATTTTTTGTAAAGTGAAATACATCGCGAGGAAAGCAAGAAAAGAAAGAAACTATGACTTCATCAATCACTGCGGTCATTATTATCCCACTTCTTTCAGCAATCCCAATAAAAAATATCAATTTTTTATAATCACTATCGCCTGATCCAATTCACCTACATCGAGGCAGCGAATCGATAGATCGTCTTTCCTGTTGAATAGAAGGATGTTGTGGTATTCGAATTTTTCGGCTGGCGATGAGAAAAGAATATTTGTGAACTCCTCTTTTTCAAGTGAGTGTTAAAGTTTGCCCTGAATTTTCTACCTTATTTGGATTATATCATAATTGTATTTTTACTTCAAAAAGATTTTTTGGTAGAAAAAATTTCTTTGTAGAAAAAGACTCTACCATATTTATTCTTTTCTTGTGGGAGAAGTTTTGAACTTCTATAAATAGAAGATCTTTTATTCTCAAACATAACACAATGATATTCACAATGTAGTCGTTAAAGAGTATTGCTTGTGTAAAGAATGGATCTTGGGTCTAACTCAACCCTAAAAGCTAGCTTGTAGGGTGAGGATTATCCAAGTCCATATAAGGAGTCCATGTTCCCATTCCATATATGATGTGGGACTCTTAACACTCCACCGCACGTCCAGACCTTGTTAAATGGAGCGTGTATAATATAATTTGGGGCCTAACATCGGTGAACAAAGAATTGGAATGAGTCTGACTCTGATACCATGTAAAGAATGGATCTTGGACTTAACTCAACCCCAAAAACATGTAAAGAATGGATCTTAGGCCTAACTTAACCCCAAAAGCTAGCTTATAAGGTGAAGATTGTCCAAGTCTATCTAAGGAGTCCATGTTCCCATTCTATATCCGATGTGGGACTCTTAACAGTTTGTGGAAAGATTTTCTCTCAATAGTTTTTAGGCTTTCTTTTATATTAGTTTTTTTTTATATGTAGATCAATTGACCAAATCATAAGAAAATATCATTTTTCGTATACCTTTTTTGTTGTCTCATTTATCATCGTCCAAGATTTATAATTATTAGCTTTCACGTGACGCAGTGATTATTTTGATCCCAACAGTGAGTTCACTCCTTATTAATAATTTTTTCTACCTAGTATTTGATTAAGATGAAAATTGGACATCTTGCTTGAAAAAACCGTTGCTGAAGAAAGGACTATTAATTTCAAATTGTCCAAATATAATTTCAACTTTCGAATACTTTTTTTAACTCCAACTTCAAAACGCATTTAATTTCAACCAAAGTATGTCCGAATGCGCACTTAATAATGTTTAATACGTGATAAAATTTAACATACAAAAATATATTATGTGTTTATAAATTTAAATATAAACGCCATGTGCTGTATAAAGACTCTCACACCAATGATGACCTTCAACGGGAAACTACAGATCATGTGCTGTATAAATTAGTGTCCTTTATTAAACCTAATTATTAATGTAATTAATTAAGTAGAAGGGGAGAGGGTTGGTGAGGCTCTTGAGAAGTTTTGTGCTTGTGGGGTTATTCGAGCTTTGTTTTTCCAAATTCAAATTACATGTTAAGACTTTTCAATTGTTGAACAGCTAAAATAGGTTGTAATTTTGATTGCCAGCTTGAAAAACATTTCCTTATTGGATATATTTTATTTTATTATGAAGGAGATTAGGAACTCAATAATGTTTACTAAGTACTGTTGGAAATTAGTCTTTGGCGGGAGTTGCGACCGACCAACTTTAACGGCTTAAACACTAGTGTTACGTATGTTGGAGAATCCGGTTCTTCACACATGCATGATGTACTAAGTACGTAGATAACCGTAGGGCCAAGAATCGTCAAATTTCATTGAGAAATGAAAGAGATATTGGTTCACGAAGTAAGGTGTTTGAAGCATGGAAAAGTGTGGTGTGTGATCAATTCTCCCTCATCGGTAGAGGAAGAAAGAATTGTTGTGTATATAATACTCGAAATTGGTTTGGGGTTTGGGACCCCAAGGGGTATCCCATGTGTTTAAAGGAGGGAAGACCTAGATGTGCTTCGGTTCAAGGAAAGACCACACGCGCGCCGCCGCCACCCGCCCGTCCGGTTCCGAGTTCCGAGTTCCGTGTTCCGTGTTCCGTGTTCACGGGGTCGCGGGTCGCGGGCTGTGGGCCTTCTGATATTATCTTTTTGGGCCAGAAAACTTTGCCAGAAGTACAGTTTGATCCCGAAGTTTCAGATGTGCGGTTTGGACGAGAATTCTTTCGGATGTACGAGTTCGGTCCCCGAAGTTTCAAGATGTACAGTTTGGTCCACGAAGTTTCAAGATGTACGAGTTTGGTCCCCGAAGTTTTTCGAAAGGCGAGAATTTCGACGGTCCGAACGAAACGTCCAGCATTTATTTTGGTGAATTACACCTCCTATAATGGCCAATCCGTTGGCAATTTTCTCCATTTATGTGGTGGCTTTACTACCTCCATAATGGTCATTATTTGGCCAATAATGGGCGTTATGGAGGCGATCAAACGATCCCTCTTCCTCCTATATAAACACCCCTTACACCATTGTTGAGGCACATTAGACATACACGAAAATACACAAAGCGAGAAAGCAAAGCAAAGCGAGTTTTCTTCCTAATCTTCCAAGCATCATTTCGTTATTCAATATTCTTCACGGTAGCTTTTGAGTCTCCTTTGCTCAATAGTTCCATTGCTGTTTTATCTTGGGAGACGAATTGTCCGGGACGTATAAAGGATACATACGGGGCAATATTGTCTTAAGGACAGAGTGCCACACTCGACTCAAAGCAAAAACAACTTTCCGAGTTTTCTTGTTCAACAAAATAGTAATTTCGAGTTTTGTTGTTATATTGTAATTTTCAGTTTTATAGTTGAATTGTAATTTCAATTCTTACATACGCAGTTACTTGTAATTTCCGTTCCTGCAATCCTTTGTAATAACCAACAAGTACTACTAATTAACTATTACTATCCAAGGCGAATTTATATAGAAAAATGGATCACACAAATCCATGATCACCAGACTAAACTCGATATATTATGTGCATAACTCTTAAAATATATTTAATATTAACTGAAAGAACTCATGGTATATTGAGATTGGATGGTACACTGGTTAAACATTAGGTTAATTCCTTGATCTTGAGGGATCGAACTTAACTTGTTGCACTTTTACGCTTTTTTTAAAGAATTTCTAAAGCAGCTGGTGGGTGAACACTGAATAGAGGAATGGCGTGGACTGGATTTTGAATTTGACTTTTATGGATTCCTATAGCTAGTGACCTTAAGTTAATATTACTCTTTCTGTTTCAAAATATTTGTCGCATTATGTTTTTCAAGAGTCAAACTATATAAACTCTGACCAATAATTTAAGCTATATTTTTTTCATCCTATTAATATGAGAATAATTGAAACTTATAATACTTTTTATATAGTTTTCAAATATCTAAAGTTTACTTTAAAATATTAAATTAATTTAAAAAATATATATGATAAGTATTTTAAGACGAAGAAAATATAATTGAATTTAAAGTTGCCCCTAATTGGAAGCAATAGAAGGAACAGTCGTTGGGAACTGCAATTTGCCAGTTCATGGTAGGAAAAATATCTTACTACATTTGGTGTTTACATTAAATATATTAATATTGATTAAGTGATAAATGAAGGTAAGGATATATACAAAATTGCTAATTGATTATGATTATAATTATGTAAAGTGTAGCAAAAAATATCAAGCACACATTCATTTGTTATAAACATTCGGTGTGAATAAATATTTTCTTACGTTTCCAAACAAGAATCAGATTTTAGATGGTAAGGTAACTCGAACGAAATCAACAGTTAAATTATGTTTACTCAACTTCATGCATACTTCCAACTAGGGCTGGCCAGTGGGCCGGGACGGCCCGACCCCGACCCGACCCCGTCCCGAGCCCGCCCCGGTCCCGCCATGACCCCGCAAAAAAAAAAAAAAAAACGGGGCGGGACTCGAACTCGGGACGGGACGATGTCTCGTCCCGCGGACCCGAGCTCGCCCGAGCCCGCCTGACCCGACCCCGCCCCGAGCCCGTCCCGACCCCGATCCCGCCCTTTTCCCCCCTTTGCAAAAATGACCGTTGCACCAACGACCATTTTAGATTATGGCCGTTGGCCAACGGCCATTTTAGGCCCCTCCCCTCCCCCAACCCCCCTACCCCTTAATATTTATTTTTAACCCATAAGTTATTATATTTACACTTTAACCCAATTTTTCAACTATAAATAACTCATTTTCTCTTCATCTTTCTCACAAATCTTCCTACAATCTCTCTAATTTCTCAATATATCTCTCTACAAGTCTACATTGTTTGCTAAATATTCAATTTTATTAATTCATTTGGAAATTGGGACTTTGGGAGTGAAGTTGGCAACTAGCTTGAGGATCTTCCATCGAGCAAAGTTTCAATTTTCAACCTCTCGATTACACGTCGACGTTACGTCGGCGTTTGGTACATTCATTCCTTCATTAAATTATTATTGTCTGTTTATTTTATATTTTTATTTAGCGCACTTAATTTTATTGTCTTTAATTATTTATTATCATAATTAAAATGGAAGGATTAAAAAGTATGTTTAAGGGTAAGGGTAAGGGTGCTTCTTCTAGTAGGGGCAACCAGAGCAAGGGTACTTCTTCTAGTCATCTTATTCCTACACAGGATGATTTTGTTGATACTCAACATTTTCCTATAATACCATTAGATTTAGACCAGGAGCTATTTTCGGAACTCAAGAAGACTTTAATTTAGACGATGATCTAGATGATATACCCACTAATGTTGATGACAACACACCCACTAGTGCACCTTCAACTGAAATACCTCCTATTCCCCCTACACAGTATGCTTGTTCAGGTTGATGCCTCATAGGTTCATGTGTGTATGTGTGTGTGTCTCTCTTTCTCTCTCTATATATAGGAATTTTATGACTGTAGATGTTTGAAGTACAGTAAGTTATCAATTTTTCAGAATGGGCCGCTCGGGTAAGTGAGATATTGGGTGCCTGTCCACCTCCCTAGATTGGGGTGTGACAAATACTCCCTTAGTTTCAATCTATATGACGTTATAATTGGCAAGGCACATAGGTTAAGAAAGAAAAAAGATTTAAAACTTGTGATATTAGATAGGCCATGACATTTTTATTGTTGTAAAAACATACCATTTTAAGGCAAAATGATAAGTGGCTTACTTAAATTATTCTCCAATAAAAAAAATTATCTTTTTTTAACGAATTAATAAGGAAGAATCACATAAAATGAAAAAGACGGAAAAATATTATAACAAACTATGTTGATGGCAGGAAAATTAATATCTAATATATAATTTAAAGAGTGAAATTACTCTATATTAATTTAATTCTAATAATTAATCAAACTAACTCTTGACAGGTAAAAAGTGTTCAAAGGATAAAGAGTGGGCACATCTTTTAACAGTTGGAAGAGTTGTTTTCCATTTTAATCTATCATATATATATATATGGCTGGAGACACATCCCTTCATTGAAAGTTTTAAATAAAAGCAGTGATAGCTGAGATTACAGAGCTTTAAGCAAATAATCTTCTGGTCTCAAATTATCTATAGTGATTATTAGAAATAGTTATTTCAAATTATTTATTGCTTTAAAAATTTAAAATAAAATTAATTATCTTTTCTCTATTTTATATTTAATAGATTTTATCATTAATGAAGATGATATATAAATAAATAGAGTAAATATTTAATGAAAAGAGATTATAATTTAGATATAAATAATAATAAATTAATCAAATACTCATTGTAAATCTTTAATTTGTATTTCTTAAAAGACGTATAAAACAAAAAATAATAGATAATTTGAGAGGAAGGGAGTAATAAAACTAACCATTATTTGTGGGCAAAAGTTAACTACTCTAACATTACTTAGAATTAAACTAAATGATCAAATATGAAAACCACCATATTACTAACTCCAATGCTTTCAAGAAACTTCCTCGACCTTTTCAAGTTTGAACATTTCCTATTTCTCACAGAAAATACAGCTAAGGAAACTTCACGAAAACTTTTTTGGCTTGACCTGTATTTACTTTTCCTTGACTTGAAAGGTTTCCTCGTGTTGAAAAAACCCCAACTGTAAAAATTTGAAACCAAAAGTGAATTCTGAACGTATGTCACAATTCATATTAGGATAAATGTACTTTATACATGTTTGTATTATTATTAATGAAGATTAATATTTTGATAATTGCAATTATTAAATTATTAGTTGGTTGTTTATAATATTCTATAATATACATCCCTAGAGGTTACGTTATTATTAATAATGTGAGATATTAATCTTATAACGTAACTCTTAAAATAACCTCGACTAATGATCATTGAGAATGAGATATCGATGATATGTGATTAGTCGACATGTGGTCTGCATCACATCCTTAGAGGATGTAGTATGCCTCACCTGCTACGAGTAATGGCTACTCGTGATAGACACATGGATACTTTGGAAATATTGGTATACACTGCTGATATATTGTTTGTTATACTTGTCTAAAGTATGATCAGCGTGTGGGAGATAGAAGTCCTTAGACTTGAGGTCAATGCGCACCTTGTCTACAGAGTAATATACTTTGATTATGTCCTAAGCTCAAATGCCTTATAGGTTGAGATACAGCTTGTATTGGATACATTACGATGTGGATTAAATGTGGTAGTTGAGCCAAGATTAGAACTCATTCCTCGAATGTATATTCGAGAGAACATTCAGATTCTCAGTGATATTAGGCTGACTAAGTCGTTGGCCAATGCAATAGACATATTTAGAATATGGTCTAGTTGTCAACTAATATAGATGAGATATAATGATCAAGCCATTTGGATAGACACTTGGCAAATCCTAAGTGTGATTGAGTATGTCGTGAATGAAAGAATTTTATCTTACCACATAGAGGTTAAATTTATTGGATTCATGTAAACGTACTTCACATATTGAGTTCGTCTTGCGGCGCCGTCTAGGAGTTCCGCGTAGACCTTAATTTGATTAGTGTCGATATGTGAAGGCCTGTATGGTCACACTATGTCGATTGTCCTTTTGATCTAAGGATGTATTGAGAGAGTATTAAATATTCGATTTAGAATCAAGATATTTAAATGAATGATTATTGTTTTAATTAAGTCAAAATTGGATTTTGGATTTAATTAAGAATGTGCAGAAAAATAAAATGAGGCGGTGTAGGGCCACAACGGCACAGGGCCGCGGGGCCCACTGGCTGGGCCGCAGCGCCACCGGCGTGGTGACCTAATCCGCCTCGAGTTTTGGGCCAAGCCCAAGGTCAAACCCTAATCCGATTTGACATAATTTTTCACCTATAAATACAGACCTACACTTCATTATTCATTACACTTGATTTTCATATCATTATTCTAAGTCTTAGAGACTCAAAATCAAAACACTCTCTTGAACCTCTGCCGGATTTCCTAGCTTTCCAAAGGAGGAATACATTGAAGTTTGGAGCTTGCAATTGAAAGGGCATTCACGTGCGCACCCACATTTGATAAAGATTCCAGATATTGTAAACATGTAAGTACCATTCAAGTCTTACGTTTACGGTTTTAAATTACCCTATAGTCAAACAGTTTTACGTTTGTTGGGTTTGAAACAAGTTTTCAATATCCGCTGCGTACAACAACCCAACAAAATCCCTACAAATTCAGTATCATAAGTTTATAAGTTCTTAATCATAATCTTTTTTTATTATTAAATTCTGGATAGTATAATTTATATATATTGAATAAATTTCTTAATATATACATAGAAAATTTGAGCCAAAATTATTAAGTTAACAGTTTAACACTCTAACTCTGTAATTTTTAGACGAATTTTAAAATCTCCGCTAGCAAGACCAAAACGTGCCAATCATAATGTTTGCCAATAATTAACAATCTGTCTTTCGCTTGTTTCAACGTTTTTTTTTCCGGAAAAGTTATTCAAAAAGGCATTTCAAAATTTGTATAAGAAACTATTTCAAATTTTAAAAACAATTAAAAGTAACACTGAAACGACATTTTACTAGTTATTTATTTCTTCACACGCAAAAGCAAAGAAAAATGTAACCAGCTTGGACTCGGTCACATCCACTTTTTTTTTTTTTTTTTTTTTGATAATTCGGGTTTCTTCGTTGTATTACGGACGTCCTGGAGATGATCAACCCCACCACCAGGTAAATCGCGGGATGTGCACATGGTCGTGTACGTTTGCGTCCAATGGATCCACAGGCCCCATCCACAAGGCTTTATTTTACGCCCGTGCAACTTTTAGCGCCGGAGCTTTACCACATGTATGTGCCCGAAGGACGATATCCGGAGGGGAGAATCGAACTTGCGAACCTAAGGCCGCAAAGTTGACTCCCTGACAGCAAGCAGACCCCTCTAGATCACATCCACTCTTTTCTTCTTCTTCGTTGAGTTGTCAACTTAATTATTAGTCCACACTCTTTATTTTAAATTTAACTTTTATATATATAGATAAAAGATAGAAAAATATTATTTTAATTTTTTTCCTCATCTTCTCCGCCCCTGCCTCCTATAAATATACTCTTCTCCTGTTATTCTTTTCAAAATCAAAAGGTACTCAACTCATATTTCCATTTCCTCTTACACCTGTTTGTGCTTGTTCCACTTCACTTTCTTCTCCTAAAGGCTACAATGGCATACTCAAAGTTGATCATTGCTTTAATGTTGGCGTTTGTCGCCGGATCTGCTTTGGCACAGGCACCGGGAGCATCTCCGGCAGCTTCTCCAGCACCGGTATCATCACCTCCGGTAGCAACTCCTCCTACTACATCAACGCCACCTGTATCTGCTCCTACTACTGCATCTTCTCCATCCGATTCTCCATTGGCATCTCCTCCTGCTCCACCAACTGTCGACACTCCCGCATCTTCTCCTTCCGGTGGTGCTTCTCCTCCATCTATCGCCGCCGCTCCCGGTGGTTCTCCTACTGAATCTCCTAACTCTGCCTCCTTGAACAGAGTCGCCGTCGCCGGATCTGCTGTTGTAGCTGTTTTTGCTGCTGCTTTGATGCTCTAAATCTCTGATCTGTGAGATATTTTGTATCTTCATTCAAACCGCTGTTGATTTATTTGTACTATTCTTATTGTTGATATTATTATGGGATTCTTTGTTTATTTATGGAGAGCACTATGATTCCAATTTCCTCTTTCTCATTTCCATTGGAATTTGTTTTGTTTGAATTAAGCAAGCATATAATGCGAGGTATTTGATAATTGGGACGGTTGTGTATAGGGATGACAATTGGGGCGGGTAGGGCAGGGAAAATTCATAACGGGGCAGGATAGGCCAACGCTTAACCAGCGTAGGACGGGTCTGAACACATTTTCAGAGAAAAATAAATTGGTTAGGACAGGACAGAGCAAGGTTTTTTAGCTAACTCAAAAAGGAATTGAATTTTTTTTTAACTTGGGTGTTCTTTCTGTACCTTCTTTTCTCCGACCCTAATTTTTACTTTTCTTATTCAAATAGTCCTTTCTTTTTGTCCTTTTAATCATATTATTCCTCTCTTTTGTCCTTTTAATCATATTATTTCAAATTGATGTGACATCATTTTTTATTTGATTTGTTTTTTTTTAAAAATTATATTTTTATATTTAAAAATAATTTAATTTTTGAGATAATTTATAATCAAATACTCATCTATTTTGAATCATATATTTCGATATTTTTTTATTCGTGTCAAATCAAACGGTACTATATAAATGGAGTATTATTGTGTTGCACTGGAAATTTTTTATGGTGTGTGAGACACACCACGTCTTACTCAAGTGAGGCTAGCTATTATTTGACACATGGAGCTATGGGCCGCACCCTTCACCATCTCTCTCCACGTCCCCTATCCTCTTCTCTACTTTATCTTTTTGTCTGCTTCTGTCTCTCTACCCTCCTTCACCATGATCTCATTTTTTAATTAGAAGGGAAATGAGGAAACTCAATTTTGTTTTCACAGAGAAAGAAAAAAAGAGAAATGATGAGAGTATTTGGTGAAGGAGGGTAAGAGAGAGAAGCGGACAAAAAGACAAAGTAGAGAAGAGGAAGAGGATAAGGGACGTGGAGAGAGAGATGGTGAAGGATGCGGCAGTATGACGTGGTGTGCCTCGCGCACCATAAAAATTTTAGTTGCACTGGTACAGTCAACAGTGTATGTACTTCAAAATATATTTCTCCTAGCATCCACATTATTCTTTCTTTCTAATTTTTCATTGTCAGGTTCACATTAACTTTTAACGTCCTGGTAACTTTTGAGCATATCATCCTGCTAAACTTTTGTAGTTGATATACACATACATAACAGATCATTCCTTGAATATATAATTGAAGCTACCGTTACGACATGGATAAATCACATTTGCAAGCTTCAAAAAAGAAGAAGAAACAGCTAAACAGGGCAGGGCGAAAATCAGAAAAGGCTGGCCAGTGGGCCGGGTCGGCTCGGTCCCGACACGGTCCCGCCTCGAACCCGAGTAGTTAATTTTTTTTTTTTGCGGTATCGGGACTCGAACCGGGACGGGACAATGTCCCGACCCGCCCCAGTCCCGCCAGTCCCGACCCGATCCGCCCGAAACCCCCTTTTGCAAAAATAACCATTGCACCAACGACCATTTTACATTTAGGCCGTTGTGCAATTGCCATTTTTGGCCTTCCCCCTCCCCCAACCCAAACTCCTACCCCCTTAAGATTTATTTTTAACCCATAAATTATTATATTTACACTTTAACCTAATTTTTCAACTATAAATACCTCATTTTTTCTTCATATTTCTCACAAATCTTCCTACAATCTCTCAATCTATCTCTCTACAAGTCTACATTGTCTACTAAATATTCAATTTTATTTATTCATTTGGGAATTGGGAGTGAAGTTGGCAACTAGCTTGAGGATCTTCCATCGAGCAAAGTTTCAATTTTCGACCTCTCGATTACACATCGACGTTACGCCGACGTTTGGTACATTCGTTCCTTCATTAAATTATTATTGTCTGTTTATTTTATTTAGTACATTTAATTTCATTTACTTTAATTATTTATTAGTATAATTATAAATTTATAATTGGAAGGATTTAAACGTATGCTTACGGGTAGGGGTCATACTTTTTCTAGTAGAGGCAACAAGGGCAAGGGTACTTCTAGTCATCCTATTTCTAGACAGAATCCTATTCCTACACAGGATGATTTTGTTGATACTAAACATTTTCCTACAATACCATTAGATTTAGACGATGAGCTATTTTCTGGAACTCAAGAAAACTTTAATTTAGACGATAATCTAGATGATACACCCACTAATGTTGATGACAACACATCCACTAGTGCACCTTCAACTGAAATGCCTCCTATTCCCCTAGTATGAGACGATGTCCAGCAAAACAATCATTAAAATCAGATGCATGTATATTTTTTGATAGGGACGTAGAGAATCAAGTAGCTAGATTTAAAATTTGTAAAGATGTTTTAAAATTTAAAATTGGAAAAGGTCACGGTGGGACGAGGTTTAATGAGACACGTAGTAAGGGCTCATCCAACTAGGTATGTCCAATACGAGGCTTCAAAATCGGGTGCGCAAACTCCCGCTCCATCGGGACAAGGTTCACATACTGATACTTCCCCGGATCAAGTACATGGTCAAATTAACCATATGACAGGTCAAATTAACCCTATGACAGGAGGAAATGTAGGCCTTAAATACAATAAACATAGAGATAGGAAAGTAATAGCAAAATTAGTTGATGTGGAGGGTTTGCCTTTTTCATTTTCTTCATTTCCCGGTTTTATCCATTACATTAGAGATTTGTATAATCCTGCTTTTAACGGTTTTCCTAGATCAACTGTTAAGAGAGATGTATTTAAATTTGCACATGAATATCAACAGTATTTACGTTATTCATTATATCATTTTAATGGCAAAGTGACTATCACTTCTGATATAGGCCGTAGTACTAACGGCCATGATTATTTAACGGTAACTTGTAATTGGATAGATTATAAATGGTCTATGCAAAACGTATCTTAGCGTATAGATATATAGATGATAGGCACACTGATACTTTTACTGTAAAAAATATTTATCAAGTGTGCGATTATTACGGAATAACTGATAAAATTATGACTATTAGATTAGATAACGCTTCTTCTAACAATTACGCTATTACAATTTTAAAAAATAGTTTAACTCCATCATTTCAGATCATTTTCATATAAAATGTGTGTGCCATATATAACTTAATTGTTAAGGATGGTCTATCATTTTTTGAAGACATTCTTAGTAAAATACAATTTGCTATTAACTTTATTTTTAAAAATAATAGAATACAATGAAGAAACGAATATAAAAAAACTTGTCACGATTGTCAACTACCTTGTAGAAAAATTTCAGAAGAAGTACCCACTAGGTGAAATTCTTTATACGAGCAACTACTTGTTGCTTATGACTATAGAAAACCTATAACTTTATTTTTTAATTCTCATAATCAAAATTCAGCTGATATGGTTGTAGATAGCGATTGGGTAAAAATTTCCGAACTTATTGTATTTTTAGAGAAATTTTTTCAAGCAACAAAAGAATTTTCCGGTATATATTATCCTACTATTTCAACTATGTTGTTTTATATAGCTCTAATATTTATATTACTTAGTGAATATATGAAAAAACCAGCTTATATGGCAGCTATTAAAAAAATATTTATCAAAATTAAAAAATATTTTATTCCTATTTCCACTATTTATATTATTGGTCCTGTATTAAATTCGACTATTAAAATAGACGGTACTAAATCACTTATTGAAATTATTTACGATTGTATAGAATTACTACCACCTCCAAGTCCCAAAAATCCAAATCACCCACCACCTATTGAACAAACTAAAGAAGAAGTGTTGTCTAGCGTAGAAGACCAATGCAAAAAAGTATATAAATTTTACCAACAAAAAGTGCTAGTAACCTATCGGCTTCCATACCATCTTCTTCAGCTTCAACATAACCTCACAAAAGACATGATGTTTCTGCGACTAGTATTGAAAGCCTCAGAAATAGAATGTGCGGCTGTACCGCCACTAACCAAATTAGCAAGTTTGATATTTTTGTTTTGGAGGGTTCTGTACCGTACCAAGCAGTTCTCAATGAAGAAGGACTTGAATACTTGCTGAAATAGTGGAGGGGGAATGAGAAGACCTTTCCGACACTTTCAATGATGGCCCGAGATGTTTTGAACATTCAAGCGTCATCAACTGCGTCTGAAAGCATTTTTTCTGTCGGCAGATATCAAATAAGAGACCACAGACACTCATTAGCCGGAGACAGTTTGGAGATTGTAGTATTATTCAGAGATTGGATACGAGCGGAGCGGAGAAGGTGCGGTCAACCGGAGATCAACGAAGAAGAAGACGAAAACTACAACGAAATTTTATCCGAAGGTGGTGGAAGCGACGTGAATCAATTTGACCAACAAATAATAATTCCAACCGAAGAACCACAGGAAATTATCAAGAAACTAGAACAAGTTTTTTTCAGAATGTAATTTTTTTAATTGCAATTTTACTATGTAATTTACAACTTTTGAACAACACCACAAAGTTGCAATTTTGACAATTGTATTTGTATTACAAAAAAATCATATGTCTATTAAATAATATAAGAGGCACAAAAACAACCTTGAAATGTTTTTATTACACTATCTTGTCTTGTTTAATTATTGAGTTTTTTATAATTCTCTCACAACATTGTTGTTAGTTAAAGGTGATTAAGAGCCTTATTTAACCTTGGGGCTTTAGCCAAACTCTTTGATAGGTTATCTAAAATGTTTGTGAATTATTGAGAGGTTTTGCATGGACCTGCCATCTATTGCTATCAATGCTTTAAATTTCTGTTTCAGAAAATATCCATAGTGCTTTTAGATGTAATACATTTTTTTTCCTTGTGGAAATCAGAGAGCATATGGTTTCCAGAAACTAAAACCAATCCAAACACTGTTTTCAGGCACAATTACTTGGACGGTATGTTTCCTGCAAACATTTCCCAAAACAACTCTTCCAGAAACAGAACTAAAACCAATCCAAAACTCATATAGATACCGGGGGTTGGTTTCTAGTAAGTGCGGCCATTCTTCTCTCCGTTTAGCAAGTACAAATACAATATATAAGTTGCCCTACATTATGCAGTATTTAATAGAAGGCAACAAAGATCAAAATAAGTCAGCAAGAACTCGAACCACTTTGGGTGAACAAAGTGAAGAATATGCTTTAGTACATTGCTATTTAGACTTTCTAGTTTTGCACTTAGTGTGCCTAATTCACAAGTAACATATATAGAAGGTTGAGCTTCAATATCTGGCAAAACTGTAGAAGAAATCGAAGCGAAAAACCTTCTTTATTACCTCAAAAGTCTTCCCATGTTGTCAGCAAGTCAACGAACCAACAGCAGTTAGCATGGTCGGAAAAACTACTAATGTTCCTTATAGCCCTATTTAACTGAAAAACTGGCAGATGATGCAGAGGCCTCAGCAATTAAATAAACAGGTTGACGAGCCTGCAGGCAAGCACCTATCTCGAAGGGGCGTAACTCAGATCCATCATATAGAAGATTTGCACCTGGATGAATCAATTCTTTACTATCATTATCATCTTGATCAGCTTTACCAGAAGTTATTGGAGAAGATTCCTGTTTGTTCTCAGCTTCGTAAATAGAAGGTAGAGCATATGATCTGCAAGATCATTTTAGAAGCATGATATACATTAGCAGAAACTATATGAGTATACAAAATTTCAATCAATTAACTTATTCCATGGAAACAAAGTGGTGTATTTTAGTGCAATTTGTTGGAACCTCCAAGATAAAGCTAGATATAATAAGTAAGGAATAATTAATCAGTGAAAATGTGGAAGAGTTTGATCAGGACACACCTCAGAATGTTACCGTCAAAACTCAGAACTTCTGTTCTACATCGTTGTCGATTAGCAAGTTTCAGCCTCTGGCTTTTGCTAGTGCGGCCAGAAATGGGAGAAGAAGGAATAGCGAATGGGTTCCACCTTCCACTCGCATAGGTCATAAGGTGCCGAGATGCATCTTTAGATTGTTCTTTCTGGTAAAGGAGTTTCGCGGTTGGACCTGCGGCTTGATACTCGGAACAAACATCTCGGAGTCTCCTTCTTAAGTCTTGCATTTCGTTATGATGCTCCGTAAATAAGTCCGTTTGGAGTAGCTGTGATGAAACTACTCTCTTACATATATTATTGCACAATTTTGGACTAAATAATGGGATACCGAATTCTACGGTTAGAGGGACCCATTCATACATCTCATCATCAGGTGCAAGGTTTTGTCTAACTTTGTGAAGTCTTAATAGGCGAATATAACCAACGGTCGAAAAGCTCATTTTGTTTGCTAGACCAGCTAATAATGAGTTCAAATTGAACATCTCTTTGGAGGACAATCCTAATTCCTCCCCTATCTGAGCTGTTGAACCGTCAGAGTTTTTCAAGGGCAAGGGAACATCCAAAGTAACAACTTGTCCGGCCTCATCAAGATCATATCTGCTAAGCGGCTGCACAAGAACAGCTGAATGATTGAGAAGTGAATTTACCCAATGTAAAAGTATACTTCCTTTCACTAAGTTTCCTTCGGATTTCTTCCCTAAACCTCCAATAGAAGATCCATCCCATGACCATAGAAGTGCTTTCTCGCAACCAGCTAATGGTGCAGGAAGAATTCTCAAACATTGTCCTTTCATAAGAACAACTGATAGAGGTCCACTAGACATAGCAGAATATAACACCAACTTCATCCAGGGCGTCATAGACGAGGGTGAAGGGGGTCCAAAATGAGCAGGGCCTTTTGTTCCTGGCAAAACTGAAGGAGGAATTGGAATCATGGATACGACAATATCATAGTCACGCTGAAATAGACGATCTAAAGTAGCTGGTGAGAGAGCAGCCAAGCTTTCACAGCGGAGAATATCCACACGGTAATTCTTCTGTTTCTTTAAACCTTTTGCGACGTCTAAATCTTCAGCACATACTGACTTCTCATCAGATTGATTTATCCCTTTAAATTTATTTTCAGATATATTATCACTGGAAGAATTACCAGATGGAGGTTTTCGCTCATCACTGCATTCATTTGGTGTTCCAGGATGTACCAAATTCTCATCGTTAATCTCAGATGGAGGTTTTCTCTTATCACTGCATTCTTTGGGTGTTCCAGGATGTGCCAAATTCTCATCGTTAATCTCAAACTCATTTGTAGAAGAATCTCTTGAGTTTTCAGCGAAAGAAATTTCCATCAAGGAAGTAGCATCATCACCTATAGAAGACATGATAGTGGTCTTTTCTACCACTTCAGCTGGAACCCCTCCTGATGTTAGACATTCCAGGACATGACGAAGGCTAAATGCATGATTGGCAAACTCCTGCAGTTCTCCTTCAAATTTAGTTCCCTCTAGTGTACTCAAATCATTACAAAGATCTGCAATGCTAGCATGACCTAGTTTTCCTGCTTCGTATAATGTCACCGCATGAGATTTCAGACCTGAAGAAGAAAAGGGATGCTTCAAAGGTAAAAACACTTTGCAAAACACATTGATGGAAAAAAAAAGAAGCTTAATTTAGAAAACAACAAATAAAAAAGTTAGGTGAAAAAGATAAACCTGGTGATACGGATCCCATCATAAGATAAGAAGTTATTTTAGCGTCAACAAGAAAAGCAATTCGACCATAACCAGAGCCGGAGATATTATTTTCTGCCCATGGAATTTCTCCTTGCTGAAAAACATTGCCATCAGTTGATGCATTTGCAGAGCCAAGGATAGCATTTGAACCATCTTCCTCGTCGCTGAGAAAACTTTTAGGTGACCCGGGGACATTAGCGTTTTGTAGAATAGAAGATGGATCGATTAGTTTGATAGCCCATCCCAATCGGCAAGCAAAAGAAGCGGCTGCTTGCAATTGAGAAAGATCAGCTTGTAATGTTGCCGATAGCTCAGCAACAGTTGAATTCTCACTTGAAACCACAAAAACAGCATACAGCAACCTGGATAGTAAAGTTGACATAATATATATTGACTACAATGTATTCACAGTCAACCTCTCTATAATAGTCATCCTCTATAACAACATTTCACTATAACAACCATGTTTTTTGTGGAGCCAATCTTTCATATTATGCTGTATTATATGTTCTCTACAACGACATTTCGGGCTATAGCAACCAAAAAATATCGGGACAAACAATGTTGTTATACGGAGGCTTGACTGTAATAGGGAAATATTATATGAGAACTCCTTCGGTTAAGAAAAGTGCCTTACTCCTCAATGGGATCTTCGTAAGACTGCTCTCGGTTTGAAACGAAACCTTCAAGCCTGGAAACTGTAATAGTGTGTATCAACAACCAAATATCTCAAATAAAAGGATTCAAGACCAACTTCTTTTTCTTTAGCTAGTTGGATTTTGAAAAGAAACTGGATAGAATTAACGTCCATTATGTTCCAAGTAAAACTACTAGATGATGGTCAAATATAATTTACCAGCTTTCATTGAAACGTGAATGAATATCGTCAAGCCAAGAATGACTAATCAAGATAAGAAAAACTTGATAAAGCTGTTTAAGAAGGTAAAAGATGAAATAAGCAACAATAAAACATCTAAACCAAATCTGGATTTTACCTTTAAAACGATCATCCGGATAGACAGGAACGTCAAAATACACTAGTCCCTGTCGATGAAGTCCTTTTATGATTTCAGGATAAAAAATAATGAAAGAATTTGCTTCCTCACAGATTTTATCTATTGTTGCCATTTCTTCTTCTGTCAACTTCTGTGAGAAGGAGAACAAAGAGCAGGAGATAAACCTCACATGTCAATCACAAAGTCAAGAAGTAAAATATTCTATCTTATAAGTACTAGTAAATCTTAAGAAGTTTAGATAAGGGGAAATTGAATGTCTATGTCAACTTGCCCTGAATTCTTCCATAGTAAAGTTGACTAGACATACTGCCCACCATGGCTCAATAACAAAGTCCACTGGCTGAGTGGGCAACAGTTCTTTCACTATTGATTTGTTCAGTTTCCACATAATTTTCTGCCAAGCTCCAAAATTATGAAAATTAAGTTAGACAAACAGGAAAAGAATTCATTCATCTCTACATGAGCAATCAAGCTAAGCATGCTGAGATTGTAAATAGATCTCTGAGTTGGATCCTAACTACTCTGGATAAAGAGCCAAAGGTGTAGACAGTTTTCAAGAAGATGAGGGTTTCACTCTTTCCAATATTAAGTTCGTGTAGAGTAAGTTACATGGTAATGCAGAAGCATCCAATATGCATAGCTTAGCATGCTAATTTTCTATTCCAACTGTACGTGAAATTGATCCCTTGGGCCATGGCTAAGAATTGCACAGAGTGGATAATATAGTCACTAACTGTTATCTGCTATCTATCGCAATATGTATTAAACAGCTTAGCATAACTTTTTCCGGACAATACCTTAGACTTGCACTTATTCATGATGTCAATAAATTCATTTCTTCCAACTCCAGTGAGCCGTAAGGCATCTGCAGCACTAAAATTCGGGATGCTGTCATAAGGTTGCTCTGCAGCAGCGGGAACCCATTAGACTGAAACCAATGGTAGAAACACAACACTCATGTGGACAAGCTGATTGGGAAAAGCAAGAAATGAGGACATGTGGCAAACCATGCAAATTATGAGTTATGACACTTAGAAACAACGATCAAACATGGAGAACATTTGAAATTTAATCCACTCGAGCGATATAACATCAGAACTAGCCATGCTAAGACTTTTCTGTTTCAATCAAAGGAAAAGAACGGACATTCTTAACTGGAAAATATAGGCTATTAGTACCATTTTTCATGACCTCAAATAACATGTCGCAGTAGTATTTGAAAGGAGACATCCTCATGACACGGCAAAAATAATCCGCCAGGTGATACGGGAAGAGCTGCAGGCAGAAGATAAACATATTATTAAAATGAATTTGTAACTTGTAAGGCATATCAATTACAAAGTACAAGTCTCACAGATTTTGAAAGAGATTCACAGTTCACACTCTATTATGTTTCTTATAATCTTCACATTTTTCCGCTATCCAAAGTACAAGTCTCACATCCTCTTCTGTATTGTTTCTTCCTCTTCTACTTACATTTCGGCATGTATTAGTCATCAAGTTGTCTTCATTATAAGCACATTATGGGAAATGTACTGTAACACCCCGTACTTTCGGGTGATGGTTTGAGCACATAAACGTAGGCAAGTAGACCCGAGCCTCGAAAAATTTACGTTGTATTTACGTATGCTAATAAAAATTTAGGATTTAACAAGTGTGACGACGGGGATTAATAATAATAGTTGTATATTCCCAAATAGGTTATGGACTACTGTCATATTACAAATTATGACATTGAGTATAAGAAGATTTTATAAGTCATCAAAATTTAAGTGAAGCAGGGTCAAGAAATTAATTGTGTGTATAATTAATTAATTGTGGGATTGATTAATCTTAAATGGGGACAATATTTAGTGGGACATTACGTGTAACATTATAACAAACTGTCTGAGTGACTAGCCTTAATAAGTGAAACGGTGGCAACTTCACAAATCTCCAAACCTTCACCCTCATCTATTACTAAATTCCTTCATCTCTTAAGTTTCTGTAGAAATCTTTCCATGGAGAAGAAATTGTTACACCTCTATCTAAAGGAGTAAGTCTCAATTGGTAGCCTCTGAAAATTCTCGACCAAATTAGGGGATTTTTCGTAAACTGTTGCTCACCCAAAAAGGGGGAAAATTCATGGCGTTTTGGACCTTAGCTCCAGCAAAATCGAATCCTTGAACAAGCTTGAACACTCGAAAATCAAGCAAAGACCTTGAGTTTCAAGGAAGTTCTAGCTCAACTCAGTTTTGGGTCCTGTTTCCGCTGGTCGGAATCCGGTTTGGGTGAAAGGTTGTCCGACGACGCTCGTCGTTGCGCCTAAAAGAGGTAATGCTTCTTTTTCCTAAGTTTATACAAGTTATAGAGCATGATTCTCGCCACTAGATTCTAAGGTGATTATCGAAAATGCTAAGTTTGGTTGGGTATTGTTGGGGCCGCCTATATGGAGTTGGAGGTTGCATATGAATTTGCTGGATTGTTATAGGTACTGTAGCAGTTAAGAAGGAGGATTAGGCAGGCTATTGTTTTGCTACATGCATAGGTTTCCATATAGAAGAAACATAGATTCTTCGCGTACAAGGTGTTCGATAAAATGTCTCAATGAATTTATTAATAGCATATTAGTCTGATTATGATTTAAATCATCCGTATGATGTAGATAATCATTCATAGAGCTTACAAGGACCCGTGGAACTTAGATAACTTCGATAACAAGGTATGCAAGGCTCTTTCTTTCTTTTGGCATGTTCTCTGTACAAAACATAACCGTAATATTGTTCCATAAATTACTCTACTCTTAGTAGTTAAGAATGATCATGTTATTAACTCCTATGTTCAAAAGCCTGTCTAAATATATTTCCAAAATCCTTATTGAGATGTAAGGGAAGGATGTTGATGTTACCAATGTTAGCTGAAGGTACAAAGGTATTATGTCATCCGTTAAGGTTGGAATATTGTATTACCATTCATGCATTTTCATTTGCATTATATTCATATATTACCCTGGACCCACATGTGTTTTATACACTACGATATGATATGAAATATGTATATGTAGGGGATGGAAAAAGGGAAATGCGTTATATACGCACACCACCTGCAGCTGGTACAAACTATCACAAAAGAGCCCGTAGAGGCCAATATTGATGCCCTTGTGTGGCCGATATAACCTGATGCCCACAGATGCGGTTATGGGAAGGAAGATGCCCTTGTGTGGCCAATATTTATATGTATACCGCATTTGCATTGTGCATAACATTTGAGCATATGTATTAGGGCCTCAGAAGCATTTACTACTGGTCGACTGTTTCTGTTTATTGTTATGTATCTCTGTTGTGTTATTTCTTATGCCTGACATACTCAGTACATCAGTCGTATTGACGTCCCTTTTGTCGGGGGACGCTGTGTATCATGCCCGCATGTTCAGTTAAAGAGGGTGACGGTTCGTGCTAGTAGATTGTTGGTTCAGCTGGTATTGGAGCACTCTACTTGTTTCAGAGTTGCAATCTGGTCGTGGTATGTTATTTTGCATATACACTTGGGTATGGCAGGACCCTGCCTCGCCCTTGTGATGTTATGTATTTTTTAGAGGCTTATAGACAGGTGTCCTGTGTATAGTTGTCATGTATGGCCTTGGTATGTATATATATAAGTTGGAGCTTTTCGGTTAAAATTTTATAGTCTTTTTCGGCCTAGTCCGTATTTAAATATGATTAGGTGTGGAGTGTATGGTTAGTGGTGCCCGACAGGTAGGGTCCGGGTGCCCATCTCGGCCCTCCGGTTTGTGTCGTGACATGTACTGTGGAGGCAAACCGACAACTACATAACTCTTCTAGATTCATGTTATAAGCATTTATTAGTTGATAACACCTTTCTTTCCTCCTTATCAACATTCTTTATAAACATAATTGCAATTGTAAGCATATTATTCTGCTTTCAGATACAAAAAATTGTATTACAAAATATCAGAAATGATTCTCAAGAAATACTGACCGCTAAATTCCTTCGTAGATAACGCAACATTTCTTCATAGTATTCACCTTCTTTGCAAACTTTACTAGCAAAACAAGAGTTCCACTGGAGTCTCTTTTTTATGCAATGTTCAATTATCCTGCATAAACACTACTTAGTGGAAAATAGAACCACAAGTTAACTAGTAAATCTTTAATGGTAGAATGACGCATCACGAGCAAAGGAAAGATTCATACTGAAACATTACATTAGCCCTGGATCAATTACGCATTCTAATATCTAAAACATCGCTAATGTAATAATGATTTCTCTTCTCAGCAAGAATGGTTAGAGAAAAAACCACAAACCTGAATCAAAGTTACAAGAAAGAAGACACATGGCGCTGAATTTATACCCTATGTGGGACATTATATAACTCAACAATCGCACAAGTATTTATGGAAACAAAACAAACCTTTTATGCCATTCTTCTTTGGAATTTAGAGCGGCTTGAAGCCGCTTTGGTAGATCCTCCCAGTTGCATTCTTCTTTGACTGCTTTTAATATCAGCTGTTCCTCAACGCTTGCTAGTACATGCAGCATTTTAATTCCTAGCACACTATGCAACTGCCTAGTACCTGGAAGAGATATTAAAAACTTAACCAAATTTTAGAGGCAATTCACTATAACAAATACATAACTCCACCAATTTGAGCTTCGTATAGGCTATCCCAAATCCAGACAAAGAAGGAAGGTTGCTGAAGAGGGGGCGGATTTAAGTATAGATAAGGCAATTCAATTGCACCTCCTCATCGGAAAATTGTACAATGCAAAAAGGTCAAAAACATTTTTTGGCTATATATAATATGTTGTATCCCCTCGACATAAAGAAAAATTCTAATGTAGTTAGTAAAGGAGGTTCAAAAGTTGCTTTAGATCATAGGTTGAAATTCAAGGTGACATTTCAGTATTATGTTTCTTAATCCTTGTCTAAATTTCTGGCTCCGCCGTTGATTGAAGACAGTAACATAAGTAACACACTACTCCATACAGGTTAACAAATGGAAGAAGAAAGACATTCTTTATAAAAGCACTTTTCTTTTTCTTACCAAAGTCTACTTGTATATGAGTTTTAGCTAGACATTATATTTTAATTTCTTCAAAAGACATCAATAGAGGAAATTTATAGGTTTTGAACTTGCTATTGAACTCATAGCTCGTTTTAATTACTACATTAGTAATTAAGTACTTATTTAACAAATTTTCTAGTATAAACACAGGGTCTAACCAAAAGCTACTGGGTTCACCGGTAACTAATAATGTAACTCTGCCCGGACCCGTCAGTGATTATGCTGATGGTTCACAATTAACTGTCAGCACAAAAATAGTCAAATTCTGATGAATCCTCAGTACTGGAATAAAATGTACCTGAAAGAGTGTATCTATAGAGCATTCATATTGTAACCCCAACTAGTCTGAGATTGAGGCATAGTCGATTAATTGATCACTACAAACCAATACCTCTAGTTCACAATTTCAACATTGCATCTGAAATGCATCAAATCACATGTGTCAAAGATCATACATATGATTAGCTCTTCGATCATATTGAGAAATTTAGAGAATTCTGTGAAATCAAATTAACACATGATCCTAAACATGAAACATTACATGCATGCAAGTGAACGAACAAGTGTCTTCATAAATACCTGAAGAAGAAAATAAAAAATGAAAGGACGTATGAAGATCCGAGAATGATGGTGGCCGAGCTATTGTTGCAGAGTGGGAAGCTTTGAATTCTTTTCCTTTTTTTGCTTTTTGGTCCGCGTGGTAATAAGATGATTCACAGCTCCATTATCTCAATGTTTAAAACGAATATTTGTTACTTTGGACCCTGATTTGTCTTTTGTTTTTTTAACCAAAGATAGCTACATTGCAATTTTTGCGTAAAGAATGTATCTTGGGCCTAACTCTAAGGTGAGTATTGTCCAAGTCCATTTAAGGAGTCCATGTTTTCATTCCATATCCGATGTGAGACTCTTAACACTCTCCCGCACGCCCAGACCTTGTTAACTAGAGGGTGAATAATATAATTTGGAAGTCCATGTTCCCATTCCATATCCTATGTGAGACTCTTAACACTCCCCGCACGCCCAAACCTTGTTAACTAGAGTGTGTATAATATAATTTGGGGGCTCAACATCGGTGGACAAAGAATTTGAATGAGTCTGGCTCTGATACCATGTAAAGAATGAATCTTGGGCCTATAGCATTGTCCAAGTCCATATAAGGAGTTCATGTTCCCATTCCGTATCCTATGTGGGACTCTTAACATTTTGGATACTTTGCGTGAAGCAATTAATATTTGGATTTAGTTCTCTTTCTTTTAATTTTATTTTTTATGACTTCCTAAATTATTACTTTCTCCGTTTCGATTTATGTGACATCATTTCTTTTTTACTTTGTCTTAAAAAATGTCACTTTTCCTTAATTGACAACTATACAATGGCATTCCCTTTTTATACTTATCTTAATCAATATTGTGACTACATGTGAAGGCCCCGAGCTTCTCAACATAATATCCTATTTAAAAGTAATAATACGATACAAAACAATACAATAGGTAACAACCATCCAAAGAAGCTGTAAAGTTAAAAAATGAGACAATTCAAACTTTAAAAAAGAAGTGTCGAAAGTGTTGGGAATAATGAAGAGTATTTCAATTCCCCTTCAGGATCAATATTTGCGGAAAAATACAATTGAGACCCGAAATTCTTTTCTGATGGGAAAGATCAGTCACAGCTGCAATCATACTGCATATTCAGAATTTTCGGATATCTTCCAATATAAATACTATTTTGTGATCAATTAACCAGAATAAAGAGCAATAATGACACCGAGAATTTTACGTGGAAACCTTCTGAATAAGGGGAAAACCACGATAAACCTTCCACTATAACAATAATAATGGGTATACAATATCTTCTCAAGTTTTGACAAATACTTGAGGAATACACTCAAAAACTCTCACACTCACTAGTGTGGTAATCTCACAATTTCTCTATAAAATATTTCTAATAATTTTGTAGGAACTCTCTTTTTCTTTCTCTCTTAAATTTCTCTCACTAAGAGTCCTCTTTATGTGGTGTGCCAAATGAGAAGCTGAATGCTTCTATTTATAGGCAAATTTGCCAAGCATTTAATCAAATAAAAAAATAAAGAGCCAATTGCATTTCAGCCGAAAGCAATTGCTACTTTTGATGCACAATTGACAATTATGTTTTGGCACAACAAACAACATAATGTTTGCTCCTTTATTAATGGGTATGGGACCTATCAATCTCCCCCTCCAGACCCATTCACCAGAAGGAGGTATCTCCATTTTTCTTAGATAGAACTCATCCCAGCAAGCTTGGAACACAACTCAAGTTTATGTTGAGGAATCACCTTTGTTAGCATATCTGCTGCATTCTTGTCTGTGTGAATTTTCTGCACCTGGAATAACTTCTTTTCAAGTGCATCACGAGTCCAGTGATGTCTGACATCTATGTGTTTCGTTCTATAGTGGTAAGTGGCATTCTTGCTCAGATCAATCGCACTCTGACTGTCACAATGAACCACATACCCTTCTTGCATCAAACTTGGAAAAAATTCTTTAGCCATAACATTTCTTTCACAGCTCCTGTAAGGGAGATACACTCTACTTCTGTAGTGGAGAGCAATACATTTTTGCAACTTGGACTGTCATGACACAGCTCCCCCTGCAAAAGTAAACATATATCCAGATGTAGATTTTCTGCCGTCAAGATCACCAGCCATATCTGCATCTGCATATCCTTCCAAGACTGGTTCTCCTTTCCCGAAGCTCAAACATATTTTTGATGTCCCTTTCAGATATCTGAAGATCCATTTTACAACTTCCCAGTGTTGCTTCCCTGGATTTGCAAGAAAACGACTAACGACTAACGACTAACGACTCCCACTGCATGAGCAATATCTGGTCTTGTACAAACCATTGCGTACATCAAGCTTCCAACCGCTGAAGAGTAAGGAATAGCCAACATCTTATTCTTTTCTTCTTCTGAAGAAGGACATGACTTCTTGGTGAGTCTAAACTGGTCACCAAGAGGTAAAGAAGTTGGCTTTGCATCTTTCATGTTGAACCTCTCAAGTATTCGTTCAATATAGTTCTCCTATGAAAACCATAATCTCCGAGAAGGTCTGTCTCGGATGATTTCCATTCCTAGGATTTGTTTGGATGCCCCTAAGTTTTTCATATCAAAGACTCATGATAATTCTTTCTTCAGTTGATTTATCATCTTGCCATCCTGTCCCACTATTAACATGTCATTAACATATAGTAATAAGATGACAAATTTTTCATTAGGAAATTGCTTGATGTAGACACACGAATCTGCCGATGTTCTCTTATAGCTTCGATCCATCATAAATGAATTAAACTTTTAGTACCATTGTCGTGGAGCCTATTTTAGACCATACAAACTCTTTTGTAGTCTACAGACAAGATGCTCTTTTCCTTTAACCTCAAAACCTTCAGGTTGCTGCATATAAATTTCTTCTTCAAATTTTCCATGAAGAAATGCAGTCTTTACATCCATATGCTCAATCTTAAGATCCAGACTCACTGCTAATCCTAAGATTATTTTGATTGATGACATTTTCACCACCGGAGAAAAAAATTCATCAAAATCGATCCCTTTCTTTTGACCAAAACCCTTGACAACTAATCGGGCTTTGTACTTTACCAGGTTTCCATGTCCGTCATCCTTTATTCTGAACACCCATTTATTTCTCAGGGCCTTCCTGCCTTTTAGAAGTGTTACCAACTCATAGGTGTTGTTCTTCATGAGGGAATTTATTTCCTCCTTTATGGAATCCATCCACTTGTCTTTGTCTTTGTGAGCCATTGCTTCTTGGTAGTTCTCTGGCTCCCCCTTCTCAGTTAAAAGGATATACTCTGATTGTGGATATCTTGTGGATGGGATTAGTCCTCTAGCTGACCTTCTGCGAGATTGCTCATTCTCTGGTTGCTGGTACTGCTCCCCCTGATTGATATATTCTTGTGCTGGTACATCTTCTTCACCATCACTATTATCATCATGGGACATCTCAGCAACTTTTGCAATTCATCATCTGACCATTGTTGTTTTGGAGGACACAACTCAGTTTCAGCCTTTTCTGGTTGACTATTTTCTTCTCTTGCGCCTTCAATTGTTTGATCTTCATAAAAGACCACATCTCGGCTTCTTATGACCTTTTTGTCAACTAGATCCCAAAGCCTATACCCAAACTCTTCATCTCCATAACCGATGAAGATACATGTGACTGCTTTATCGTCGAGTTTGGATCTTTGTTCCTTTGGCACATGCGCGAACGCCTTGCATCCAAACACCTTCAGATTTTAGTATGACACATTTTTTCTTGTCCATACTCTTTCTGGAATATCAAACTTCAAAGGAACTGATGGAGATCTGTTGATCAGATAATATGCAGTCTGCACTACTGCTCCGCAAAATGGCTTTGGTAGCTTTGATGATCTCATCATGCATCCGACTCTTTCTATAATGGTGCGATTCATTCGTTCTGCTACACCATTACGTTGAGGAGTGCTAGATACCTTATTTTCATGCCGAATCTCATGTTTAGAGCAATACTTTCTGAACTTCTGAGAAGTGTATTCACATCCATTGTCTGTTCTGACACACTTTAACTGCTTCCCAGTTTCTCTTTCTACCATAGCATGAAATTGTTGAAAAAATCCAAACACTTGGTATTTCATCTTTAGCATATAGATCCACACCTTTCTTGATGCATAAACTATGAAGGTTACAAAATATTTGGCTCCTCCCAAGGATTCAACTTCCATGGACCACAGATGTCAGAGTAAACTCGCTCCAGTACCTCCTTTTTCTTTGCAGAAGAACTCTTAAATGAAACTCTATGTTGTTTTCCAAATAAGCAATGCTCACAAGGATCAAATAGAGTACCATTCTCTAAAGGAATGAACTTCTTCTTTGTGAGAAATTGCAGACCCTTTTCACTCATATGGCCAAGTCGTTTATGCCATAGATTCGGTGAAGTATTGACTGCTACATTTATATTGTTGTTGCAAGCCTTCCCATAAGCCTTGCACAATCAACAACATATCTTTCTTCTTGCAATGATCATCGATCATTTACTGAGTTTCCATTTGTTATTGCCGAAATAGCTTTCATACCCTTGCTCGTCTAATACATTTACAAAGATCAGATTAAGGCACAAATCTGAAACATGCCTTACATTCTTCAATGTTAGATGATAACCGACATTCGTTTGAATACTTACATCTCAAATTCCAATAATTTTGGAGCATGCAGAATTACCCATCTTCACATTTCCAAAGTCACCAGCTTTGTATGTGGTAAACATATCTCTATTGAGAGTGATGTGGAAAGAAGCTCCTGAATCTACCACCCATTCAACCATATTTTCTCCATTGTGCATATATTCACCAGCAATCACTACTGCCACATCTTCTTCTGTAGTGGCGGTTGTAGCTGTGTTGTTGTCTCCATTATTTTTCTTCTTGTTGGCCTCCTGTAGTTCCCGCTTCAAAATCCTACAGTTTTTCTTAATGTGGCCCAGCTTGCCACAGTGAAAGCAACCAACATTTCTATTCCTGGATTTTGATCTGCATCTGGACTTATCATTTCTATTCTTGCCTTCTTTATTTTGGCTTCTCCCCCTATTTTCTGAAATAAGGGCTTGAGACTCCACACCCGCGCCATGTTTTGTTTTTCAAATGAAACCAAGGCTTCCTCAATGACTTCATACACCAACTTGTCCTTCCCATAAGTAAGAGTGGTGATAAGGTGATCATACGATGGAGGAAGTATTACCATTATCAACCCAACATTTTCCTCATTGTTAAAATTTACTTCAAACATTATCAATTGAGAAATCATACTATTAAAATTACTCAAATGCTGGAGCATATCCACATTGTCTGGCTTCCGCATCTGGTACAACTCTTTTCACAAGTAGAACTTGTTAGAAAGATTCTTGGACATGTACAAATTCTCTAAAGTCTCCTAAATTTCTTTTGCAGTCTTGTACTTTTTCGATTCTATATTTTGCAAGACTCTGTCTAAAAGATTTAGATGAATTGTACTTGTTGCGATCGCGTCTGTCTCCTCCCAGTCTTCGTCCTTCATCGTACTAGGCTTTTTCTCTAAGCCCAATAACGCCTTATGAACCTTCTGCTGAATAAGGAGATCCTTCATCCTTCTTTGCCAGAGGGAAAAATTACCGCTGCCGTTGAACTTCTCAATTTCCACTTTTTGGCCCGTTATTTTTTTTTCTGAGTCTCACGAATCTCTATACTGGCTGGGTGATTCCCAGGAAAGACTGTATATCAAACAACAGTCCTATCAACATACGATAGGTTCGGAGTCTCCTAGACAGAATCACTCTTATAAGTGAGTTCCCTGGAAAGACGTGGAGAATCACATATGGACTACTTAAATTCCAGTCTCCTAGACATAACTACTTATGTCGTATGTAACCAATGCCACTGCAGGAATAGGGCTCCCGACCTTGACGCTCTGATACCAGTTGTTGGGAATAACGAATAGTATTCCAATTTCCCTTCAGGATCAATATTTGAGGAAAAATACAATGGAGACCCCGAAATTCTTTTCTGATGTGAAAAATCAGTCACAACTGCAATCACAGAGCATATTCAGAATTTTCGGATATCTTCCAATGTAAATACTATTTTGTGATCAATTAGCAAGAATAAAGAGCAATAATGACACTGAGAATTTTACGTTTTGAATAAGGGAAAAACTACGGTAAACCTTCCACTATAACAATAATAATGGGTATACAATATCTTCTCAAGTTTTGATAAATACTTGAGGAATACACTCAAAAACTCTTACACTCGCTAGTGTGGTAATCTCACAATTTCTCTACAAAATATTTCTAATAATTTTGTAGGAACTCTCTTTTTCTTTCTCTCACTAAGAGTCCTCTCTATTTGGTATGCCAAATGAGAAGCTGAATGCTTCTATTTATTGGCAAGTTTGCCAAACATTTAATCAAATAAAAAAAAGAAAGAGCCAATTGCATTTGAGCCGAAAGCAATTGCTACTTTCGATGCACAATTGACAATTATGTTTTGGCACAACAAACATCATAATGTTTTTTCCTTTATTAATGGGTATGGGACCTATCAGAAAGTTCACTCTAGGCTTCTCGCCCTTTTCTCGTCAAGCGAGATCCTTTTTACCTGTCCAAAATGCTCCAATCTAGCATAGTATACTGGAGCTTTACTTGTAAAAGTTCAAACTCTAGCACAATGTCCTTAAATTGAATCTTATACAAGTGAAATTCCAACTAGTTAGTGTGTTAGAGTTTGAACTTATACAAGTGGAGTTTGAAAAGAAGACACTACTAAAAATAAAGGTTTTTTCCATCAACATTCAGTGAAAAAATTGTGCTACAAAACATGATTTTTTCATTTCATTCCCACCGGACCAGTTCACTGGGAGAACGTATGGTGTGAAACAGGTACCCATAGAGACATTGGTAAGTTTATTTATTTTTTCGTGTGAAAATACTACTATTTAGATTTTTCCCTCCGACATTTGTAGGAAATAACCACTGAACAATCTTGGATGAGAAAATAGAGATTTTTTAATAGTAACAATCACACACCATGAATATTTATTAGAGTTTGAACTGATAAATATTCTAACTCCATAAATTTTTCATGTAGTTTGAACTGCACATTTCAAACTCTAGGAATTTTCCAAACTCTAGAACATGGGTGGCCAATGAGGCGGGTACGGGCGAGATAGGACGGGGGTTGGGCGGGACAGGTCCTCCGACGAGACTTGCTAGATTCGTCGATGTCCCATCCCGTTCCCGTCGGAAAAGGGGACCAGTCTTATCGAGTCAGGACGGGGTCGTGTCGGGATCGATTTTCCATTTTTTTTTTTGCACTGAATTTTAAAAAATAACATATATAAACACCTCAATAATTGAACAAGATAGTGTAATAAAAACATCTCAAGATTGTTTTTGTGCCTCTTATATTATTTAATATAAATATGATTTTTTTTGTAATACAATTTCAAAATTGTAAATTTGTGGTGTTGAAAGTTGCAAATAACATAGTAAAATTACAATTAAAAAAATTACATATTTAAAAACACATTTTCTATTTTCTCTATAATGTCCTGTGGTTCTTTGGTTGGAATTGAAATTTGTTGGTCAAATTGCTCGATGTCGCTTCCACCTCCGTCGGATAAGATTTCGTTGTAGTTTTGTCATGTTCTTCATTGATCTCCGATTGAACGCACCTTCTACACTCCGTTCGTATCCAATCTCTGAATAATACTGCAATCTCTAAGTTGTCTCCCGCTAATGAGTGTCTGTGCTCTCCTATTTGAAATCTTTCGGTCGAAAAAGCGCTTTCAGACGCTGTTGATGACGCTTGAATATTCAACACATCTCGGGCCATCTTTGAAAGTGTCAGAAAGGTCTTCTAATTCTCCCTCCAGTATTTCAGCAAGTCTTCATGTCCTTCTTCATTGAGAACTGCTTGGTATAGTACAACACCCTGTAAAACAAAAACATCAAACTCGCTAACTTGATTAGTAGTGGTACCACTAAACATTCTATGTCTAAGTCTTTCAATACTAGCTGCAGAAACATCATGTCTTTTTTGAGGTTGTGTTGAAGAAGAAGAAGATGGTATGGAAGCCGGTTGGTTGCTAGCACTTTCTTGTTGGTAATGCTTATATACTTTTTTGCATTCATCTTGTATGCGAGACAATACTTCTTCTTTAGTTTGTTCCTTAGGTGGTGGGTCATTTGGATTTTTTGGAGTTGGAGGTGGAAGTACTGCTAGACAATCATAAACAGTTTCAATAAGTGCTTTACAATCGTCTATTTTAATAGTAGGATTTAATACAACATCAATAATATAAATAGTGGGAATGGGAATATTTTTTTTAAATTTGATAAACATTTTTTAATAGGTGCCTTATAAGCTGGTTTTTCCATATATTCACTAAGTAATAAAAATATTAGAGCTATATAAAATAACATAGTTGAAATAGTAGGATAATATATACCGGAAAGTTCTTTTGTTGCTTGAAAAAATTTCTCTAGAAATACAATAAGTTCTGAATTTTTTTCCCAATCGTTATCTACAACCATATCAGTTGGATTTTGATTATGAGCGTTTAAAAATAAAGTTATCGGTCTTCTCTAATCATAAGCAACAAGTAATTATTCGTATAAAGAATTCCACCTAGTCGCTACTTCTTTGGGAATTTTTCTATAAGGTAGTCCACAATCGTGACAAGTTTTTTTATATTTTTTTTCGTTGTATTCTATTACTTCTAAAAATAAAGCTTAGCAAATTATATTTTATTAAGAATGTCTTCAAAAAGAGATAGACCATCCTTTACAACTAAGTTATAAATATGCCACACATTTTATATGAAAATGATTTGGAAAATATGGAGTTAAAAGATCTTTTAAAATTCTAATAGCATAATTATTAGAAGAAACATTATCTAATGTAATAGTCATAATTTTATCAGTTATGCCATAATAATCGCAAACTGAATAAATATTTTCTGTAATAAAATTACCAGTGTGCCTATCATCTATATATCTATATGCTAAAATATATTTTTCCATAGACCATTTATAATCTATCCAATGACATGTTACCGTTAAATAATCATGGCCATTAGTACTACGGTCTATATCAGACGTGATAGATACTTTACAAGGAAAATGATATAAGGAATAACGTAAGTACTGTTGATATTCATGTGCAAATTAAAAAACATATCTCCTAACAATTGACCTAGGAAAACCATTAAAAGCAGGATTATACATATCTCTATTGTAATGAATAAAACCAGGAGATGAAGGAAATGAAAAAGGCAAACCCTCCACTGCAACTAATTTTGCTATTGCTTCCCTATCTCTATATTTATCGTACTTAGGGCCTACAATCCCCCCCGTCATAGGGTTAATTTGACCATGTACTTGGTCCGGGACAATATGTAAACCTTGTCCCGACTGAGAGGAAATTGCCGCACCTGATTTTTCAGCCAGATATTGGTCTCACCTAGCTTTGTGAAAGTTTTGTACGTGTCTCAGTAAACCTCCCGTCCCACCCAGACCTTTTCCCATTTTAAATTTATAAATATTTTTACAAATTTGACATCTAACTACTTGATTCTCTTCGTCCCTATAAAAAAATCCATGCATCTGATTCAACACAATACCTCATATTTATTCGTTTCTTCTTATTGTTTTGTCCGTTGTGGCCGTGGACACACTTGAATTCTTAAGTACGTTCACTTGAGGTGGCATGTCCTCGTACTTAAATAAATGATCTCCTACTAGGTATCCTGTTATACCCCACTTCACAAGTGTCAGGAATCATTAAAAGTTTCTCCAACCTTAACCTCAACCGTTTGAGGATCGTTAAAGGTTTGGAAGCTTAACCTTTACCCACCATGTAGGTAGCACTTTAATGTCTATCGCGGGAACGACTTTGGATTTACGTTTCTTTACAGAAATCATAATTCGAAGTGCTCTTGCTTCCACCGAAGCTTTCAACTAAACCTTTTTCAGCTTAGTTTTCCCATTGAACCAAATTCTTGGGATCTCCAGTCAGTATGGTTGGGTTACCATCGCAAAGGTTCGTATTGTTATTGTTTTAAGCCCATTCCCCTAGACAGGCAGAACTTTTGATCTTCGGGTAGTCCTTCAGTTAAAGGGTCCGCTATATCCTTTGATTAGTAATCAAGGAAGTGACACCCGTGGTGATCAACTGCCATATGGTCTTATGTCTCCGATAGATATGTCCAGACGCCGTCATCCGTGCCCTTTCTGAAGCCGTCCGACTAACCACAGTGTATAACTGTCGAAGGTACGGGTTTCTCCCAATAAGAGACGTCCTCTAAGGAGTCGTGAAGTTACTCAACTTCTTCTCATGCTTTGTTTAAAGCGATAAACTCCGATTCCATCATGAATCGGCCGATGCAAGTTTACTTAGAGGATTTTCCAAGACACACCATACATATCTACTTGTGGCTCTGGTGTTCTTCATATCTGATGTCCAGTTTGCATCACTGTGTTCTCCCAGAACCGTTGGACATCCAGAATACCATAATCTGTAGATAAGTGAATATTTCAGATATCATCATATCCGACTTAACGCCTTCTATCGATCATTTTTAGAATCACGAGTGAACCTTAGTTCAACTGATCTACTTTGTAGGTCGATACCAGGTCGGTTGTAGTGTGTAACATACATTGAACTACATATGACCTGCGCATATCGCTCCTTGTATATGGGTGCACCATATTCCAATTAGTTCTATGATTCATATTCATTGGTGGCTTCAACGAGACTGTCAACTATCTCACAACTGAGTTTGGAGTTAGACCAGTCCGTTAGATGTCTTAGAAATCCCAATTCCTAAGATGTCATCTGTGATACCCATATCTTTCATATCGAGATTTTTGTTTCAATATGACTTCCACTTCCAGGACCAAAATGTAAACATTTCAGGAACCAAAATGAAAGTTCAGGAACAAGCCCAACAGTCCAACAAACCAACTTTGATCCTCCCCTTCCAACTCTCCAGTTAGGAAGACTGTCTCAACATCCATGTCATGCAAGACTGCAATGGCCCTAGATGTTAAGCTATTCACAGGGGAGCACATGTCCAAGTAGCCGAGGCCTTATACTCGATAGTAGATCCATCTATTTTGTACTCCTTTTGAGTATCCAGTTTTACAACCCAAAGGTTATTTTCCTGAATGAAGGTCAACCATTACACAAGTATGGTTCTATATGATGGAATCTATTTCTCTCTCTGTAGCTTCTTTCCAAAGCAGCGCTTCTGGAGATGACAATTCTTTGTTAATTGTCCATGGTTCGTTCTCAACCATACAAGCTAGAAAGCTTGGCATAAGTCTTTATCCCTTCTTTTCTCTGTCTCGGTTCAACATCTAAAATCCTTGAGTTCTGTAGATCTGGAATATTAAGTTCTGGATAGTCAGCAACTTCCGAGTCCTGTAGCTTTGGAACGTCTGGTTTCGGACACTCAGGCACTCGTGGGTTCTTGTTAACCTCGGACAATTACTTCTTTTTCCTTCTTAAGGAAAGTTATCCTCAAAGAATTCAACATCCTTTGACACCAAGAGGCGATAAGAACTACTGTTATTTGCAGATCTAGGAGATATGAAATCTACAGTCTTAGGTCCAACTTGACCTGTTTCGGTATTCCAACCTCTACCAAGGCACCCCACATCATAATATTTGTAGGTGGGATCCTTTCTATATTTCACATGAAGGGTTATCCTTATCCTTATGCGGAGTTCTGCTGAGAATCACATTAGCGGTAAGGATCGTCTTGCCCCACATATTTTGGGCGTATGACTTTGTGCTTGGCTAAAACCGTTAGACTGAGGTGAGTAATAAGCAGTTGTTTGATGAACGATGCTTCACATTCTCCCCCTCTATCACTACAAATTCCTCATTCCGTAGGCTTAGTTGATTTTCAACTTCTGCTTTGTAGCGCTTATCCGCTTCAACAATTTCATCTTTGCTTTTCAACAAACAAAGGATGCAATACGTTGTACCATCGTCAATGAATGTCACAAAGTACTTGTCTCCCCTATTTATTTTGTACAAAATTCAAATCACCTATATAGGTGTGACTAAGTTCTAGAGGAGCGGTGCTTCTTTCGCTATTCCTTTGATGGGACTTGTCTCCCCCCTCTTCTATTTTGTACAAACTTTAATTCATCCATGTAGGAGTGACTAAGTTCTAGAGGAGCGGTGCTTCTTTCGCTATTCTTTTGACGGAATGGAAAGGTGATTTTGCCTCTTCGCCTACCCCACATTCATTTTGAGGGTTTATGTCGACAGAAGGCAACAATCTCAACTTCATTAGCTTTTGAATGACTTTCTATTTAACGTGTCTTAATCTATGATGGCATAGATGCACGGATTACAAATATATCATTCATTTAGCTACATACATACTGTACCATTCTTAGTTATTACAGACCTGTTGGACTAGTCTCAAACTAGCTTGACTAACATCGTCCCTTAAACCAAGTTTGGGACATGTATCAAGTCCTTTTAGAGTGATCCCATTCCCTGAAGTCCTATTGAGGACAACATCTCCAACCCCTTCTACTTTAGATGTGGCGTTGCTTCACATGAACAACCTCTGCCCGTGTTTAGGGCGTAACCGGATCATATATGATCTAGATACTCTGGCTCACTCCAGTTGCTTTGGCATACTGAGTGTCCAATTTCTTTCCTGCCTTTTTTTTGGCCTTCAGATTATTTAAGACCTGAAAACTCTGGCCCACCTCACTATGTGTCCATTACTTTTCTGCCTTTCTTCTGGCCTTCAGATCATTTAAGACATGGAAATTTTAGCCCACTCCAGTCGCCCATAGGCTTTGTACGACTGAGTGTCCAATATCATCCTATCAATTGAAGTATCTTCTGTCAGATAGGTGACAGGTTCAACGTCTTAAGATAAGCCATTATCTCTTAGTCTTCTTCCCTTGTGATTGGTGCCCAGGGAAATCCCTGGCGCTTACTTAAGAGTGGTAACAGTTTTCGCACAGTCAGTGGATCTCTCTCCTTCGTATGTGCGAACATACTTTACACACTTTTAATAATTACACCCACAAAAATGGATCTTTTAAGTTTTGTTTACAATAGTCCAATGTTTATACGGGAAGGAAGAAGATTCAATATCTGATTTTAGAGTGTAGGGAATATGAGTTTTTAATGAAAACACTTTCATATTCCCAGCCTTGCTTTACACACTTTTGTTCAGATATTAACTAAACATATTATAAATAAGGAAGGATAAATTAACTTAGACCTTTTGGATTCTGGCCCACTTCAGTTAGACTGAGTGTCCACATCCTCACCATAATTAGGATCCTTTGTCTAGGACAAATATAGGCCCTCTGCTACAAGATAGAACAACATCTTCAGCCTTCTCCTCTTATCCCAGTTGACATCCTCAGCCTCTCGTGGGCGCTTATTTCTACCACTCTCGGGAGCGGTGACACAATCAACTCCTTGACCGTCAACAACACGATCGTTGTTAGAGACAGTGTTTGCACTGTTAATAGAACTGTCAACAGAACTGTCTTCAACCAGAAAATCACAACCATTGCCATATTTGGTCACACACTTGTCAACCAACATCTTTCGAACACTAATACAATCTTGTCTTAAAATTGTTGGATATGTAAAGCACATACGAGAATAGTAAATAACTATTACAGTGATCGAAAGGATAAACAACAAAGATTACAACAACAAGTTGTCAATCTCTTGATCTTGAATTGTAACTCCAAATCTGGATCTTGTATTCAGAAATACAAGAACATGATCTGCTACACTTGTGGCTTGTATAACCGCTGAGAATCCGAACGGTTAGAGTCCTTTGAGAATCAAGTTCACACCTGAAACACTTAGCAACCAATTAGATAATCCCAACACCACAGGCTGAGTCGAGAGATGGCTCTCTGTCTTTAAGACAAGATTTCCCCCGTATATAGGCTTTACGAAAGTGTGGACAATAGTCTCCCAAGATGAAACAACAAACTATCAAATGTGCAAAGCCTACACAAATGATCCCAGCGAAGAACACGAATAATGAATAATGCTAAGAGAATGATTGCTTATTAGAAAAACTGATCTCTTTGTGGTGTTGTTAACTTGTAAGTATGTTCATATGTTCATCTATAGAATTGAGCCAAATGCCTCAATTTATAGGTGTGCAAGATGGCCTTTCAAATGCCCCATAATGGCATTCAATTGTCATGTAATGGATGACATTTAACCCCTAAGTAATGCAACAACATAATGGTCCAAGTAATGACCATTATTGGGTGGATTCAATGCCATTGAAATCATCTCAACAGCCAAACCTTTGGAATTCCGTCGAGCAGTCACTGCCAATGAAGCGCTGCGGCTCTGCCACATTAGCGCCGCAGCGTTAATTCAGCCGAAACCTCACGATGCTCACTGCCAATCAGGCGCCGCGCTGCAATCCTTCCTTCGTTTAATAAAGCGCTGCGGCTCATCCTTTTTCCGACCCGTACCATCTTACACTTCGCACAATCCTTCCTTCGTTTACCAACGTGGAACACTTGTTATTTAGCCAATAACCTTCCATCATTCTATGTCTCAAACATTTCACTTACGTACCAATACCTCTTTCATTAACGAAATTTATGATACTTGACACTAAGATTGCACGTGTGTGGAAATGACATTTCCGACGTGCGGGACCCCAATTGTTCGAGTCATAAATAATGGGATAAACTTAATTTCACATTAGTAAATTTTCAACAATTTTTACGTACAGGATGCACACTAAACTAATAATAATATGACATGTAAACTGTAATAAGTTCTACATAATTTTTTTACTTAATTACGGTTAATTTTAATAAAATAAATATAATTTGGTGTAAATATTTCAGAGGATGAGTAAGTTTTTTTCCCGGCTCAGTTAGTCCGTCCTTAAGCTATGCATCAAGACACTTTATTACAAGAATTTAGTTATATATGTGGACAATGCAAAAATTGTTTATACTAATAGTGTAGCTTAATTAACTTACTAATAATAAGTTAGTTATCATTTTTATCAAGTTATTTATTAGGATTTAACTTATATACATATATTGACCATGTGAAGAACTTTTAGAATATCAGTATATTATAACCCGTTGTACTAAGCGAACTGCCTTATTATCTAGATTACTAATTTCATTTATTATGAGTTATCTCATGTACTTATATTTTATTCCTGATAAAATAAAAATTCTTTAATTATATTGTCAATGTGTAAGTTACAACCCTATATATATAAATTAATATATCATAAAAGTTTAGGTATATTCTTATACCAAATTATGTAAACAATATATATCGCCAGATCATATAACTTTAAGGGTGTGTTTAGTGGAAAGGAGAATGTTTTCTAAATAAGCTACGTGAGTCTCTTAATATTTATTTCACTACTTAAAACACTGTCAAAGACTTCAAAAAACCGACCACAAATTGGGTCGGAAAAAAGAGACCTAAGGAGGTCGATTTTCTCCTTCTTTTTTTTTTTTTAAAAAAAGAAACCGACTTAAGGAGGTCAGTTAATTAATAAAATAATTTAAGAAAATACTAACAGTCGAAATTAAATTCCACGAGAATATAGCGACTCATAAGGTCGCTAACTATTTTAAAAAAAAAAAAAAAAAAAAAACTTAAGATACCGGCCTCAACAGTTGGAAAAGCTAGTTAAAAAAAATTATAAATTATTTTACTTACAAAAAATAATTAAGAATACCGACCTCGTGAGGTCGGTATTTTGGTCAAATACAGGTCAACGCCGATTTTAAAATAAAACAAAAAAAATATATTTTAATTTTTTTTTTTGGTGTATTTTTTGCAAAACGTTTTTGCAAAAAAACATTAAAGAAACCGATCTCCAGAAGTCGGTTTTTCATGAAAAAGTGAATTTGAAGTGTATAAGTTTAAAAAAATCAAAACCTTAAACCAACAAGCACCATAGTCTAGTGGTAGAAATGTTGGATGATGCATTTTATAATTGTGTAATTTTAAAACCGACCTTAAATACCGACCTCGGGATGTTGTTTTTTTCCATTTTTTTTTAAAAAACGACCTTGTTTAGTCGGTTTTAGCGACCTCATGAGATCACTTTTAGAAAACGATCAAGCCTTTTGCGATCTGTGCTTGAGGTCGGATTTTAGGTCAATTTTTGACGAAAAGCGACCTAAGGTCGATAATTTTTGATCGATTTTCGCTACTTTTTAGTATTGTTTTTTAGTGTTTGATAATTTTTTTTTGCGTCAATAGCATTTATGGGTAATCAAGAAAAATATCATAGGGGTGGATGGAGTGTGGACAGTGGGATCTTTGGGGTTTGCGCAGTGTAGGGGTTAAGGAGGACTGTTGGAGGGAGGGGATAATGAGTTTGGAAGATCATTTACTAAATTTGATTTCCTACTCTCACTAAGAAAAGTCATTTTTCTTTTTTAAAAAACTTAAATTCCTATAAAAATTATTTTTCAAAATATTTTAACCAACCACAAACATACTTAGAAAAACTTTTTCCTCCGTACCAAACACACCCAAACTTTCCTCTAAACTCACCTGTTCAATAGACCACTTGCTTGGCCTACCAAAAATTGACAATTCTATTTTAATCTCAATTTCTATCTCTTTATTTTGGACCATCACATATCCAAATTACTTTTCAAATCTCAACAAATGACAACTCGTCAAAAAAAAGTCATTTAACAATTTTTCGTATACGAAGCACACTATGAAACTCGCATGAAATATCACCGAAACCACCTGCCGCCATGCACCTTAAATATTTCATTCTATTTATACCCTCACAATCCCACACATTATTTCCAAAACCAAAACCATATGGAAAACAAATGGAGAATTTTCAAAAATCAACAGCAAATCAACAACAAAGCAAAAAAGCCAACTACAATATGCAAGAAACACTCGAAACACCAACAATCACCAGGAGTTTGCTCTATTTGTTTAAGTGAAAAATTATCAAAGCTGTCAAAAACTTCACGTATTAGCAATACTTCTTCTTGTTCTTCGTTATCTTCATCTTCTGATGTTTCGTCGTGTTCCTCTCCTGCGTATCGAAGGATGAAGACTATGACTACCTTGAGAAGTGGTGGTAATAATAATAAGAGTAATATTGTGCTTACAAAGAGTAGGTCACTTGTTTTTATTACGAAGAGGAAAGAAGGAGAAATGGAGGAGAATGGGAAGAAGAAGAAAAGAGGGTTTCTTTCTAAATTGCTCAATTCAAGACAAAATAAGAAGGATCAGGGTTTGGATAGAGACGGATCCAAAATTTGAATGTTATGGTTCGAGTTTAAAATTATATGGCTTCAACTTATTTTATTTATTTGGTTCCAAATCAATTATTTGTACTTATTTAGTGAATTATTTAATATATATCAGGCTGACTAAAGCAAGGGTGACAACTTGACTCCTCAAAATTACTGTAACATGAGATTCAAAAGTACTTTTTTTCTTTAATTTATAAATTTTATCATGTAATATGATCTTTTCTTTCCATCTATTTTTCTTCTCTTCTTATGAGATCTATTGTATTAGGATTAGATTTAAGTAATTATATATAGCTAGGTAACGGTAACTGAGAAAGCGAGGGACAGAGATCCGAGACATACACAGGGAAAAGGTGTGTATAAAATAAATAACTGATTAAATTTTGCTTCTGATCCAGTAATATATTTGATTTCCATAAATGATTTTGTCAATTCTATGTCCAATCACCACGGAATTTTATACTCTTTCCGTTCCGGTGGTATCTATTTTTTTTAAGTCCGTCCCAAAATAGATATTAAAGACATCCCTATTTTACTTTTATTGGGTCCCACTTAATTTTAAAGATGTACTTGTTGTGAAGAAATGTCAACAAAAGTAGGCGCTAAAGTAAGGACAATTTGGTAAACATAATAAAGTCTTCTCTTATTTCTTAAATTCTGTGTCCGGTCAAATGATGCCACATAAATTGATGTTAGGGTTTGCCATGAATTTCCTACCTTATTTGAATTTTACCATAATTGTGTTTTACTTCAAAAATGTTTCCTTGGTGGAAAAGATCTCTTCCATAGTTGAATAATCATTTTTTAGAGGAAAAGTTTCGGACTTCTATAAATTGAAAATCCGCCTTTCTCCACACACACAAATATAATAGCATCCACAATGTAGTCATTAGAGATTTTCATTTAGAGGGAGCTTTTCTCTCTAATAGTTTTTATTCTTTTAACTAGTTTTTGATTTTGATATGTAAATCAATTGATCAAACCATATAGAATATTATGCCTTTTTCTAATACTTTTTTATTGTCTGATTTATCGTCGTTCAATGTTAGCATTTATTAGCTTCCGCATGACGTCCTGATTTTTTCGATCCCAACAAGTGGTATCATAGCCAGGTTCAACCAACGATTCGATAGGTTGAAGATAGGCTTAAGGCGACCGATTCAAATCAAGCTACAACTAATATCACGATAATGAAGATTGTATCCAACGTACTACATGTAGAGATGAATTTTCAATCATATTTTCAACATCCCTGCTACTGCGTTTTTTTAAAATAAAGCAAAATATTTTAAAACCAATTTTTAACCATAATATTTTCAACATTATTTTTAACCATGACAAGCAGCGGTGATGAAGACTATGTGAAAAAGAAGAACCAAGATTAATTTGCCAGAAAATTCAGGCCAAGGGGAGATTTGTTAGGGTTTGCCCTGAATTTCATACTTTATTTGAATTTTACCATAATGTATTTTACTTCAAAAATATTTTCTTGGTGAAAAAGTTCTCTTCCATATTTGAATAATCCTTCTTGGAGGAAAAGTTTCGTACTTCTATAAATTGAAGATATGTCTCTCTCAAAAAAAAAAAAAACACAATAGCATCCACAATGTAGTCATTAGAGAGTTTCATTTAGGGGAAGATTTCCCCTCAATAGTTTTTATGCTTTTAATTAGTTTTTGAATTTAATATGTAGATCAATTGATCAAACCATATAGAATATTATATCTTTTTAGTATATTTTTTTATTGTCTGATTTATCGTTGTTCAAGATTATCATTTATTAGCTTTCAGATGATACCCTGATTTTTTGATTCCAACAAATGGGACGGAGGGAGTAGTACATTACATTGTTTTTAGCAATGGAAAGTTACATATTGGATGATCCGGTTATATATTTGATTGTTCTATAGAAAAAAACTTTAGCTCATCTGATCATTTTAAAGTATTAATTAATCACTATAGGATTAATTGTTTTATTGTTTGAGTGTCCTAGAGAGAACTTTGGCTCATCGGATTAAGTGTCAACTAATCACCATATGAAATATGTAGTACTCCTAGTATATTAAATTGTTTCTGATAAGAGATATTATAATTTTGGTCTATTAGTTATGCATAATTCCTAATTTTGATCAACGTGATTCAACTAAGTACTTAATTATTAACTATCAATCAATAAAAATATCTACTCTGGTCCTTACATTAATAAATTTTCATAGATCAATCAATTTTAATCACTAAATCAAGTAATATTTAACGGAGGCATACAACAAGAAAAATGAATAGAAAAAAAAAAGAGATGATAAATTTTTTCGCTAACCAAATTAAATATTTGGAAAATTGATGGAATTTCTATGTGGCCAAAAATAATTGTCCGAAAATATTCAGTTTAAACAATATTACACTTCATACCTATTTAGTGAAAAGTATTTACAAAATATTCAGCAAGTATGTAGGGTTAATGCATGAACAAGATCTATACATCTCTATCAGGACATTGTTGGAGAACAATATCGGAACCATGTGAGAACATTTCGTTCGTTACGCCAATTAATTATTGCGCCTCAACAAATTTCAAGTAGAACCAGCTGGCTCTGGATTCGAGTGCATGATTGAATTGAGTTAATTTTTCAACTGATTATCCAGAGCCAACAATTGGTTGTCGCATTTTGACCCGTAACTGGAAGAAGATCGATTTGAGGTCATTGTGGCGTGATTGAATATAGAGTAGTCCGCTATTACAGTTTTTTATCAGAAAATTATTTAGAACTTGAAAAGATATATATGGTCAAGGTAGCTTGTATTAGATGAGCATGAAGTCGTTGTAATCAGTTCAAAATGCCTCTCTTCTTTGTTAAAATGTTATTACTGAGTATATGTACCTTCAAGGTATATAGTTCACTCTACATTAATAGTATACAATAATGTGATCGAATTATTCTTATTATTGTATATCTACAGGAGTTACAATTATACGAATAATATTACGTTGAAAGTATATAACATAAAAATATATATTGTATAGTTTCTTAATTGGACGAATTTTATAAATGGGTACATACGCGTATAATCTAGTAACAGTCCCATCAGATCACTTTTGATATCGGAACGCAAGGTCACGAGTTCGATCCCCTGCATAAACCTTTTTGGTTGAGCCTGTCACACATGGCTTGCCAAGTATGGTTAATCGGCTGACGTGGTTTGCAGGCTATTGCGTCAGTCCGGGGTTTACCCTGTGCGCACTCGACAGAGTAGCGAATGCGGGTTCCTTCGTCAACAAAAAAAAATAAAAAATCACTTTTGATATCTAATATTATGCCTTTGTTGTTACATGTACGTAGAAGCATATGGTATTTTCGTACTGAATAATGAGACAGAATTAATTCTCAGATAACACCATATCTCATGTACTGTCGCTAGGCTGTTGTCATGCTGGTGAGGTGTCGACCAAGACTAGATCTCCAAGGAAACTTCTTCCTTCTTAGTTATAGCCTTATAGGCACAAGTATTTAATAGGCTGAGTGGGTTGGTTCATATTTACTGTCATTTTAGTAGCCACAAGATTAACTTATTTTTTTGGGCTTCCCACCCAGTATCCTGTCGACTAAATCCAAATTTGTATTGAGATACTCCCTAACAAAGGTATTCAGGACTCGAACTTGATATATGTAATTAAGAATGGATAAGTATTTGTCACTCTACTATAACTTCGACTATAACTCTGGTCGGTTCCACAAGATTAATTACCAGTATTTCATGACTTTTTTTCCTACATTTTCCATGCCTGCTTGGAAAAAGTTTTCAATTATCATTATGGTAAGTTCTTAGCAATTTCCTGTAGATCTATTAAAGATGAGTCTGCTGCACGCCTGGAAAAAGAAGAAGATGATGATGATGTCGATCACGCAGCAAATGAAGTTGTTTACTTGTACTACTATTAACTATTTATTCTACAATGTCATTCTATGCTCCAAACCACTTATTAATTTATGTGGGTGCATTTGATAGCGAACAATCTTTTTCATAATAAATGTATCGTCGTTGATAATTATTTGTCAAATATATTTATTGCACGTGCGTACAAAGTCTCATATTAAAAGTCAATAAGAAAAAAATATCTATAAAATTTAAGACGGTTAATGATGTGAGATCTTTAAAAAAAATCATATAAATTTGGACAGAAATCGACAGTACCACACACAATATTAAGTGTGTGTTTGGGTTTGCTCAGACTAATAAATTGATATCATAACCGTTAGTTTAGTAGGAATTAGACGATTATGGAAATAATAGGGAGTATCTCTCATGTTGCGGCTTATATTATAAAAAAAGAGCTAAGTAACAAGCCCAACAAGGTGATGAAGTGGAACATGCGGATTTACCACATGCATTTGTTTGGTCTATAAGTAAGTAAAAACGAATTCAGATTTTAAAGTTTATGTTATTTCAATAATCTCAAGCTAATATAAAATAATAATTGATTTATAATTAACAATCTATAAATATGTTTTGAATTCCCTAGTACAAATACATGATATGAATAAAAGTGACTGAGTGCATGTGAACTCATACCTTAAAGGTTTGATCCGAACCATCGTTTTTTCTTTGTTTGTATCACCGAGACACTCGAAGAGCGAGCCATATGTACCTCGGGAGCCCTGGCCCGTCCAAATCAAAATAGAACGAGCACCTACAACTAAGGAAATTGGAAAAGCTATGGCTAATGCCCGAGAAATAAAAGAAGCATTTTTATCGTTTGGCTGGTAGTCACATCAACCATAAGGTGGTCTATCACCTCGGTTGACCCCTGCAAGCAAGTTTATTGCTTTGACCCATTGTGGTTAATTTACTGCCTTTGCATATAGTTTGGTAACACACATACAAGGAAGCCTCAGGATTTTGATAGTGATAGTGTTATAATACTCTGATGATGCAGATGACATAAATTGAATTTTCACATTGAAAATTAATAAGAAAAGTAAACTAAATATCAGATTATTCTTAATGATGTGAGATTAACAGGATATGTTAATTCATAACAAATGAAAAAATAGTGAAAATAATCGTGGGAAAATTGTTACACGATATTGTCGGCGTGTTATATTCACTCTTGTTTTCTTTTGAGTAGTTTACTTGTTCCCACAGAAAAGGGACCTCGCTTTGCCAGCCGTGCCATTGCCGAGGTTGACCAGCTTGGTCGGCTACCTCCTTTTGCTTCTCTTCAAATTGTTCTCTTTCATTTAAATTATTTAAGTGGGTTAGAGATGATTTGTGTTAGGCAAAAATGACAGCTAGGTGCACAAAACATTTCACGTTAGCAAGGTTCGAAAAAGGATCGTCGCATCTCAAAGGATGTAATGTAGACAATCTATCTTAATGCAAGTATTAGTGGTTCTTTCCACAGCTCGAACCCTTAACCTATAAGCATAAGGAAATTCAGAATTTCAAGAATATGGGTGCACCATTGCTTTTATGATAAGATAAAAAATATATATAGTGCGCAAGTTGGGTTTGATCCCTCAATCTTCAAGAATTAAATCTAGCATCTTAACTAGTGCACCACCCGGTCTCTTTTGATCATTGGTTTCTTCAGATAATATTAAATTTATTTTAAAAATTATTACATAATATACGGTATTTAGTTGGATGACCCTAAATTCAAAACCCAATTTCCCCCCTTAAATTTGCCAATTCCTAACTGAAATAAGTTATTTGCGTTAGATCCAACGTGGAGTAAGTGTATTTATCCGATTTCGTATCCAACTTATATTTGTCCTATTGGTTTGACAGGGAATCCTTAATATAATAACCTTGAATTATGAGGTTTCATATTGGGCCTTGTGTTGGCCATCTGTCACAATCTTTATTCATCTTCAATCATCCCAATTCATCTTAGCTCGAGCCTATGTACACCTCCGTCATTCTTCTGGAGGCATCCGTTTCTGATAAATTATCCATTTTGTGATGTCCCGCCTTCCCACGAATAATCTTCGAAGGACTAAACTCCACCAAGAGGTCTCTCACGTAATTTAGTGTATCTATTTCATTTTGTACCAAAGGAAATGGGATTCAAACTCATGATACAATTTTCTCATAATAGGACAAGACTTAAAAAACATGTGAAATGTAATTTTAATTTTGAACTAATAATGTATAATTTTCATACATCATTTGGTTAAGGAAATATGTAATAACGTGTATTTATCTACAGTAATCTACTATAAGTCTATAACTACATCCATAATAAGTTTAAATTATTTTTGCGTTGCCAATGTCTACGAGACTAAAACAATTGTGTTAGTATATAGGAATAATTCTAATGAAAGTTACTCTTATCATGTCTTTTGGTTCATTTTTCTGAAATATCAAAATTGTAGTGCATGCATATTCCTAAAATAATCTCATTTTTTATTCTCTAACCCCCCACCCCCAACAGGCTGTTTCAGCAAAAAACTCACTTGTCCAATTCTTTTTGGCCGAGTTCGTTTAACGTTTTGTGGGAAGAAGAGAAGCCCAATGAATAACTGGTCACTTTCGTATCTTTTAAATCTATATCTATATATAAATATAATTGTAGGACATAAGGGCACTTTCTAAAGCCAAGAAATCTATTTACCTTTTTTCTCTCTTTTTTTTTATAAATTTTTTAATAAACATTAATTACAGTTTTTAAGGTAAAGCCAAAGCAAACGCATATTTCCGGGAAACAAAGGAAACGCTTCGGCCCGAAAAAAAGAGAGTAATGGCACCGTTTACTTTACTGCAGAAGTCCAAAAGCATCTAAGTGAATCATCTGAAAATACGGCCATAGATACTGCAACCTTTCCGAAAGAAGACATGTTGTGAAGGAGAAGAATTTCAACTCCGGTGGCGGTGACTGTTTCTTTGAGGATGAAGTTTTTTTGCTGGAATTCGCGGAAGACATGTGTTCTCTGTTTACATACAACACATACCAAGCTAGGCTCAAGTGCTCAACAACCTGTCTTCCTTAAAGGCAGAATGCAATGAAGTTTCCATCTTTGGTAATGCTTCCTCTTTACCAACAGCAGGCTCACAGGCATGCAGAACAATGCATATGTCATTTTTCTCCAGTACCTTCGTGATGAAGGATTTAGGTGAAGCCTGCTACATTCTAGGAATTAGGATATAGAGATAGACCTAATAGATTGTTTGAGCTGTCACAGTCAGTCTACATAGACAAAGTGCTTAGACGTTTTTCTATAGAAAATTCCAAGAAAGGCGGTCTACCTCTGGTCAAACAGTTCTACGTTTGTTGGGTTTGAAACAAGTTTTCAATATCCGTTGCGTACAACAACCCAACAAAAACCTTTAGTGGTATCAAGAGTCAAGGTTGTTTTGTATGATTATAAGGTAATTAGTTAATAATAATATGGGATAGAATTTGTTTAAATATGAAATTTATGTCGTTTAAAGCTTGAAAACCTAATATCTTAAAAGCACATCATCCTTGTCTCCCAAACTATTAAACAATGATGTAATCGAGGAAGTCATTCTGATTTAACTCTTCTAAGTCAATGTGCGTAACCAGTTAATTGCGAACATGGTGCACTAAAGCGAAGAACGAGAAGGGATTTGATGATGGTCGATGAACGTGTTGTTTGATAGTGAAGGGTAACGATGAATCTGCAAATCTGACCCTGAACCAGTTTTAGGGTTTTAGAAATGCAGATTTTGTGCTTCTGAGACGGAGGCGCTGCAACTCCACGATGGAGCGTCGCGACGACACCTAGGGTTTGCCGCGGCACCGAGGCTCCATTTTTTTTTAAATATATATTTTTCGGAATGGTGAACAGGAATCGAACACTGTTCCAGCAGGCTCCAATTTTTTAATATATATATATATATATTTTCGGAATAGTGAATAGTACCGAACACTGTTCCGGCGTGAACAGTGGCGGCAGTCACTGTTCTGGCGGGGCAGTGGTGGTTTCCGAAATTACAATTTAGCCATTGGGGCAAATCTGAAAATTTTAGCAGTTTCTGAAATTGCAATTTGGTCCCTGGAAAAGTTTTTAAAATCATTAGATTTGATCCTTGGGGCAAATCTGTAAATTTCATAAAAGCAGATTTGGTCCCTTGGGCCAAATCTGTAATTAATTTAAAATAGTGGAAATTCCAGACATGTCTCTGAAATCTGAAAATATTTTCTGAAAATTAAAATTAGATTTTATGAATTTAAAGGGGTTCAAAATTAAAATTTTAAATTCTTGAGGGACTAAACTATTAATTCTGAAAATCTGGAACTTACAAAAATATCCTGAAAATTAGTTTTTAAAATCAGAAAATGTTTAAGGGACTATTTAGATTAGACTTAAATTTTAGAGTTTAGACAAGTTAACACATGATTATTATTAATTGTATATTATTGAATAATATACGAACTATTTGCTAAGTGTTTAAATGCTTTCATTTAATAATTAGCATAGTGTCCGTTATAATCGTCTACATAAAGGCGCACCCGATATTTGATTAAACCATCTTATATCATGCCTATTGGGTTGACGGTTCCCAACTATATGTGTCATTAGTTTTGCATGATATTAAGATGTCATATTGGATATGGCGTAAAATAGATGATCTTGGTTAAAACCTTGAATTAAAATGTTTCCCAAAATTTTAAATACAAGTCTAAATTAAAACGCGTCGTCCATTTTAATTGTTAGAATGCAAAATCCTTTTCGGCGATACGAGTATTTATGTCAAAGAATTTGCTCTAAGTCTATGAGCCAGACTCTTTCATAGATGCGTTTTAAATGTAAAGGTAAACGATAAACTTTTGTGAGTATTTACACCAAAGTGTTTGCTCACAAATGCAAAATTTACTTAGATACATAAACGCAGTCGTGTAATGGGGTTGACTTGCTTAGACAAATCTTGACACCAAAGCGTCGGACTAATCTAAGGACGCAAGATTAAATATAATATTTGATCAACCAAGAGTTGCAAATAAGTTTTGCAATTGGTTTAGAACCTACCAAGATGTGTTATTAAAGTTATCAGCCAAAGAAAACGCGGAGATAACATAGGCTTGGATCTTGGCCCATTATGACCTCAATTAATATAGGTTCGTATTCTACAATGGGGTCGTAGAAGTATGTTAAAATAGTGGGAGCTAATTAAACAAAAGACCATGTTGATTAGCCTAAACGAATGTATATAATAGAAAATAAATTTTGAGTTTGATTTTCAGTCTATCTAATTTTCCAGATTATCAAAGATGTCGAGCTTATCATTGAAAATGTTGATTGAAATGAACAAACTTACTGTACCTAACTACCTTGACTGGCTAAGAAATTTGCGAATAGTGCTGAGACAAGAGAAATTAGAATACGTGTTGGACACGGTGTTTCCCAACAGTCCATGCGACAGACTCTGCCGAATATGCCTCTTTTGATAAGGATGCTTACCAAAAATACCTAAATGATGCCACTTCAGCACAGTGCGTGATGTTGTCTTCCATGTCTATGGATCTTCAGAGACAACATGAGAACATGGGTCCCAATGAGATGCTCGAACACTTGAAAAGTCTCTAGACTCACAATCCCAGACTATGGAATATGAGTTACTGATAGAACTTTTTAAGTATAAGCTCAATGAAAGGGGCCAGGTCTCGCAGCATGTGTTGAAGATGATAGGGCCGATAGAGAAACTTGCTTCAATTGGAACGAAGCTGCAAAAGAATGTCGCTACCACCCTCATCCTGAACTCTCTCCTCGTTCCTTTGAAAACTTCATAGTGAATTACAATATGAATGGAACGAAGGCGAGTCTGCCGGAGCTGCACAACATGCTCAAGACCTTTGAGTCTTCCACTTCCAAAGGCAAAGTTGTGCTCATAGTGAGTTCTACTAGCCGACCCAAGCCGAAAGGTAAGGAATGGCAGAAGAAGAAGGGAAAAGCAATCGCTGCACCCTCAGCTATGAAGCCTAAGGGAGGTGTGAAGAAGAAGAAGAAGGTGAATCCGGCTAAGGATGTATGCCTCAACTGTAACAAGAAGGGACACTGGAAGAAGGACTGCGCTGCACCAGGAGGAGGAAAAGCACCAGGTGCTTCTACCTCCTGGTGGACAAGGTATGTACGTCATTGAAATAAATATGTCTATAAATAACTCTCATTCCTGGGTATTGAATACCACTTGTGGCTCACACATTTGTACCAATGTGCAGTGGCTAACTGATAGCAGGAAGGTTGGACTAAGAAAGGTGGACCTACGCGTTGGAAATGGAGCACGAATGGATGTTGAGCGCGTAGGAACTTATAGATTAAATTTGCCTTCTGACTATTGTCTAGTGTTAAATGATTGTTACTATGTACCCTCGTTAACGAGAAATATCATTTCTATCCCTGTTTTGGCCATGTAGGGTTTTTCCTCATATATTTATAATGGCAGTCAAGTACTATCTTTTGATAATGTTATATATGGAACTTCTCCTCTTGTGGATGGATTATATACACTAAACTGTAGTCGAGAAATATTCAATGTACAAAATAAATGAGCTAAGATAAGTAATAGAAACTGTACCTACCTATGGCATTGCAGACTTGGTCATATCAACGAATCAAGGATAGCAAGGTTGAGAAATTTAGACTACCTCGAACCATTTGACTTGGAGTCTTATGGTAACTGCGAATCTTGCTTGAGAGGAAAGATGACGAATAAACCACTTTATGGGAAAAGTGTGCGAGCCAAAGAGGTGCTTGAGTTGGTCCATACTGATGTATGTGGGCCATTTTGACTCAAGCTAAATGAGGTTTCCCATACTTCATCACTTTTACTGACGACTTCACAAAGTATGGATATGTGTATCTTATGAGACATAAATCCGAGGCTTTTGAGAAGTCCAAAGAGTACAAGTCGGAAGTAGAGAAGCAACTTGTAACAAGTATCAAGACCCTTCGATCGGATCAGAGTGGACACCTCTTGGAACACCACATATGAATGGTGTTATCGAAAGGAGAAACCAAACCTTATTGGATTTGGTTCGATCCATGATGAGCTTCTCAGCTCTACCGACATACCTTTGGGGACATGCTAAACAAACCTCAATATATGTTCTGAACAGGGTTCCTTCCAAGTTAGTAGAAAAGACACCCTATGAGATATGGTGTAGCAAGAAGCCAACTCTTAAACATATGAGACCCTGGGGATTCCCTGCATATGTTAAGAAGATGATCACTGACAAGTTGGAATCCAAAAGAGAGAAATGTTACTTCATGGGGTATCCAAAGGAAACTAAGGGATACTACTTCTATCTTCCTGGAGAACGTAAGGTCATTGTTTCCAGGAACGCAACTTTCCTTGAAGAAGAATATGTCTACAAGGAACATAGTTTCATAGAGATAAATTCAAGAACCGCAAGATAACATATATGTTGAATCCTTGACGAATGACCAAGGAAAGAATTCAGTGGGAGTATTTGACGAAGATTGGGTACTTCAAGTACGCCCTTCGGCATGTGGGAGTGTTACGAGGAACAATGCAGAAATGAAAGATCATCCTACACAGCCTTTGGGAGTAGATGTAACGGTTGCACCTCCTCCCATTCAGGAAATACATGAAAATGATATTTCTAAAAGCTCTCAAGTTAGTGGATTAACCAACACACACAAGAACCCTCTCACAGTCAGAACATACCAAGCACTAAACTGCAAAACAATCAACTCCTTAGGTCCACTAGGACTCATCGTCCTACTGAAAAACTAAATCTACTTGTGGAAACACATAGTGAGATAGATATTCCCGATAACTATGAGCCTACAACCTATAGTGAAACAATGTTGGACATTGATTCGAAGAGATGGCAAGAAGCCATGAAATCCGAAATCAATCAAGTTGTGGAAATTGGTTGATTTGCTAGCTGGGGTTAAACCCATAGGATGCAATTTGAAATGATTCCGCAGTATATTTCCAAAAGGATATATGAACATCTTCATCTAATAGCCAAGACTGCAATTCTCAAATGCAACGAATAAAATTAGGTTGCAACTTTGATTGTTAGTCAGGGTCGAAGAAGACTCAACGATGGCTGGAAAGTTTTTGTTGTAGACAATAATATCAAAAGATGGTGTGTCCTTAAATTTGAGTTGCTTGAAGTAACACCAGATGTTGTTGTCTTCGATATCAAAGTGAACCAATAAGGAATATCTCATTGTCCAATTGAGCTTGAGTAGTCTTTATGAGTTTTGTATTGATATTGCTGATTTTAAATTATTTTATGAAATTTCTATTGTATTTGGAAATGTTATGTTATTTACATGCGTTAAAAAAGTCTCCATCACTCCTTTTTTGTTTAATTTTTCTCAAAACAATCTATGTAATTCCTAAGGTTCCCTTAGTTGACCATCAAATAATTTAATTCGATGGATAACCAAGTTAAGTATGAAACACTTGCACATTCTTAGAGGAGGAAAATGAAACAAAAATTTTCAGAAAATACTTTTTACTTTCTCGAAAAACTTTTTGTATTTTCGAAAAGGATGCGTACAGAAAAATAAATAGGAATTTAGTGGAGGGAAAATGAAACATCAAAATTTCAAAAAAGACCTTTTAGTTTCTCAAAAAACTTTTAGTATTTTTAAACCCCCCTATAATATGTTCACACTAGGTTGCAACTCTATATTTACCCTCACTCTTCATCATTTTCATCGCTATTCCCCTTCTTTTCTCTCTAATTTTACATTTATTCATAAATTGTGAAAATGACATTGGTTGTTACCTAAATATCTTGCCCGGGTTTGTTAGCTTTACCAGCAAACAAGTATGTCTTTATTTGAAGTTTTTATTGCATTACGAAGAATCAGAATACTCCAATATGCCTTGTTTGGTGGATAAGGCTAACAAATCCGGACAAGATATATAGTTAACCGGCGTGAGAGATTCTTGTTTCCATAGTCGTCATCACTTAAGGCAACACAATCTCATCTTTACTTTACTCTGGTTTTATCTCTAATTGTACATCCAAACCTTTTAGCTAAATTGATTTTTGTTTGAGTTGGGATGGTTATCAACTATGACTTGCTTGGCATGTAATCATCTATGAATCACACGAAACTAATTTAGCGTAAAGTTTGAATGTAAAATTTTCTAATTGAAGGACTCGCTCATTGTACAATATTCTAAGGTTTGTACATTTTTAAAGTGAATGAAGTTTGAAGTAATGTAGTGGGATCTTTACACAACCTAAGTTATTTTTAAATGACATTCAACAAAAATGAATAAATATTAAAAAATATATACTAACAAAAAAAAGATTAATCACACAACTGTTAGAATAATTTACCCCGTTTAAAATTTAATTTTACTTTAAAAGTTATGTTACAAATTAAATGTGTTTTTTAAAACCCAAACAAAGTGAGTATTATTGTCTAAATCCTCTATTTCCTTCCTTTCCTATGATTCACTTAGATGACACTTTTCTTGACGGATCAACCAAGTTGTGAATAATAATAAAACAAAAATAAGTGAGACTCGCCAGATTCGAACATGAGAACTAGTGGTCGCACATATGGCTCGTCACCACTCAGCTGGAATAGCCACATATGTACAGTCGTATTAGTCCAAATGCATTTGTCTAGTACCTATTGTGGGGGCGGACCGAATAAAAAAATTATTATTTAAATTAATAAATGGCTCAAATCAACTCATAATACACACCACTAAATTACCTTAGATGCATTTATACAATTGCATGTGAAAAGATTTGTGACTTGGTAAATGGCACTATCCCGCAAAGCACAAGCTACTACACCATAACTAGTTCGTCCAATGTAGGAGTTAGTTAAGTAAATGAGGAAATGTGTTTGAGTAGTGATTTTGTTGTTAAAACTCAACTAAAACAATGTGGTTGTACATGTTATCACATATAATATCTTGTTATGTGACTTTAACACCCAAAAAAGTGAGTATTATTGTCTAAATCCTCTATTTCCTTCCTTTTCCTATGATTCACTTAGATGACCGTCTGATAACCCCACTTGACGGATCAACAAAGTTTTGAATAATAATAAAACAAAAACAAGTGAGACTCGCCGGATTAGAACACGAGAACTGGTGATCGCACATATGACTCGTCACCACTCGGCTTGAATAGCCACATATGTTTAGTCGTGTTAGTCCAAATGTATTTGTCCATAACATGTTGTTGGGGCAGATCGAATAAATAAATTATTATTTAAATTAATAAATGGCTCAAATCAACTCATAATACACACCACTAAATTACCTTAGATGATTTTATACAATTGCATGTGAAAATATTTGTGACTTAGTAAATGGCACTATCCCGCAAAGCACAAGCTATGACACCACAACTAGTTCGTCCAACGTAGGAGCTAGTTAAGTAAATGAGAAAATGTGTTTGAGTAGTGATTTTGTTGTTAAAACTCAACCAAAACAATATGGTTGTACATGTTATCACATATAATATCTTGTTATGTGGCTTTAACACCCAAAAAGATGTATTTTGAGAAAATTACAATTTATATTATATTTTGAAGAATATTTGAAGAATTATAGCAAAACATGTACTCCATCCATTCCAATTTATATTATATTTTTCGCTTTTCGAGATTTAAATTATGCAAAATATGATCAATAATTTAAAATATATTTTTCATCATATTGACATGAGAAGAGTTGAATCTTATAGTATTTTTCGTATAGTTTTAATATCTAAATTTTAATTTTAAAATATTGAGTTAATTTATTCTATTTAGCTTTGAAATTAGTCTAATTAACTCTCGATAAGTGAAAAGTGTAACATAAGTTGGGCAGAGAGAGTTAATTAAATTTTTTCATAACATTTGATTTTAAAAAAAAATCTAAAATATTATGAGTTATAAAATTAATAAGCGTTTAAAGTTGATTGATATTGGGGGTGACAGATACTTAAACTACACCTCGTGTTTACTCCAAAACCAATGAATACATGACATCTCTTTTACATATTGATTTATTATTTAACTATACTTAATTAATATATATTCTAATTTTAATATACTTATTTAATCATAATTATCTGATATGACTTGGTATAAACATTATATTGGGTTTGACTGAGCTTATTGCCATTAGGGATTATAATTCGATACAAAAGTAATAGATAATGCTGACTTTTTTTTGTTAATGATGATTCTTATCACTTTGTTACTTTTGTAGTTCCCTAATTCTGAATATGTTGTATAATTAGCATAAGTTCAGGGATTTCCTCGGATTTTTCTCTACCCTCCTTGTTTCCTTCTTTTTTAAAATTCTCTTTTGGTTTCCTTTGCTTTCTCTGATTTCTCTCTACCTTCCTTGTATCCTTTTTATTTTTTTTATTTTTTATGTATCCAACATTTTTTTTAAATGCACTCCCTCCCTTTCCTTTTAATTGTTTAGTGTGTTAAAATATACATTTCTCTTTTCTTTGTCCATCTTAGTAAATTAAGAGAAAATTAATTTTTATTTTTTATTTTATCCTTATTATCAAAGATGGCTAAACAAAATTAGGCGTCTAACGTGGATTTTTAACAAGAGGCCTATGTTTTTTTTTCACACTTGTTATTTATAATACAATATTTTTATAAGTATAAGTTTCTAACTTCACATAGTAATATTATTGTTATTGTTTATATTAGTAAGGATTAATTCATGTTAATCATATGTTTGCAATACAATTAATTGGATGTTATTGTATAAAATTTTATATATTAATATGAAGAAGTGAGTAATTTGATTCAAAATTCTGAAATACCATAAAAAGTAGACATTTTTTTTTACAAAGATTTTTTGCTTATTATTTTTCTGCAAATTACAATATTATCTAAGCAAAAATAAAATTATAAAATTCACTATTGAAAAAATTGGGGCCTCAAATTTTTCGAGCATAAAGCAAAGACTTCACTAGCCTCCCGTGCTTATTATTACGTAACTACTTCTCAAACTCATGCAAACTATAGTAACTATGGGTAGTCTAGTAAAATAAATATCTAATTAATATCTTTAAGTAGAGTGCAAAAAAAGTACAAAAAGGGCAGCCCGGTGCACTAAGCTCCCGCTATGCGCGGGGTCTGAAAAAGGGCAGGACCACAAGGAGAGTGCAAAAAATGTATAATGCATAAATAAAAGGGAATAGAGATAATATATTTTTATATTTTAAATTCAATATTTTTATTTTACACATGATCCGAAGGTAGTAAATTTTCTGTCAAACAAAAACATATAAAATAAAATAAAAGCTATAAATCTCTTTTTTTCGAGAACCTCTTTTGTATTTTAAAAATATAAAAAGATAACTCTCTCTGCAAAGTGCTTGCCTCGTGACTACAACAACAACAATAACAGTATATTCAGTGAAATCTCATGACGTGCGGTCTGAAAAGGGTAGAATTATACAACACAAATTGTTTACATGCATCAACTGCCTAGTTGTGTTCATCCTGCAGCCCCTCAGTATGTATGTTGTCTCCGTAAGTCACTTTATGGCTTGAAACAGGCCCCTAGAGCGTGGTATGATCGCTTTGCACAATATATAATGCAAATTGAGTTTGTATGAAGCAAGTGTGATAATTCTCTATTTATTTTTCATAGAGGTAGTAGCATTGACCCCATGTTGTGGGACTGCACTGGGTATGGTGTTGTTGTTGTTGTTGTAGAGGTAGTAGTATTGCATATTTATTATTGTATGTGGATGATATTGTGCTTACTGCCTCATCTGAGTTGTTGAAAAATGAGATTATTGCATTGCTCAAAACAGAATTTGCTTATGCTGACTTGGGAAAGTTGAGCTATTTTTTGGGGATTTCAGTGACTAGATCTGCAGATATTGTGTTTCTTTGTCAGCGTAAGTACGTAGAGGAGATTGTGTACAAAGCTAAAATGGCAAATTGCAAGATCATGTCTACTCCAGTTGACTCTAAGTCAAAGCTCAGTGCTTTGGATGGTGATCCAGTGTCAGATCCCACTTTCTACATGAGTCTTACCGGTGCACTACAGTACCTTACTTTCATCAGACATGATATTGCTTATGTTGTTCAGCAGGTATGCTTATTCATGCATGCCCCCAGGGATCCTCATTTTACTGCTCTCAAACGTATCATTCGATATGTTAAGGGCACACTTGGTTATGGATTGCATCTCTACCCCTCAACACCGACCAGGTTGTCATATATGGATGCTGATTTGGCAGGCTGTCAGGACACACGACGATCCACCTCAGGCTATTGTGTATTCTTGGGGATAATCTTATTTCTTGGTCTTCCAAGAGACAAACCATATTATCCCGCTCCAGTGCAGAAGCAGAATACAAAGGTGTTGCCAATGTTGTTGCTGAGATCTGTTGGCTCCGAAACCTTCTTTTGGAGCTTCAGTGCCCGTTGCATAAGGCGTCTTTGGTTTATTGTGATAGCATATCCACTATCTATCTGTCTCATAATCCAGTCCAGCATCAGCGAATCAAGCATATTGAGATGGACATCCACTTTGTTCGGAAGAAGGTTGCTCTCGGTCATGTCAAGGTATTATATGTGCCTTCATCTTATCAGTATGCGGATATATTCACAAAAGACCTTCCTAGACAGCTCTTCCTTGACTTCAGATCTAGTCTTAGCGTCCAACCTCCTTCCGCTCAGACTGAGAGGGTGTATTAGCACGTGTAACAATGAATATATTTATCATATTTTGTGTTGTATAATTATGGTAGAATTGAGATCCTTATTATAGAAGGATTCAACATTGTACACTTATATATATTTTATATTATTGAGAAAGGCTCCCCGAGATTAATACAATTCTACAGATAGTATACACAAATCTTACTTGTACTTTGAAAAATAAAGAGACTATTTCCGAAACACCTCAGCTTAAGAGAATGCATAAAAAAAGAAAAGCCAGATAAAATTCAAAATCAGCAGGCAACTTTTATTTCATAAACATATACTATTACATGGAATATTGTGCAATTTTTGGTGAATGAGAGAAAAAAGTGGTGCAGATTATACTGAAGAAGAAAAGGCCTTGGAGGAAGAAGTTGTTGATTCTTCGAAAGTTTGTAACTTGTGCCTTTGGTGCAATAACCTTTGTTGCTCTGCTATACGTACATGTTCATGTTCCTTCAACTGATAACACCAAATTCCCGGACAAACTTCCTAAGGTATAAAAACAAATGTATTGTTCTTATGGTTCTTGATGAACTGAGACAATATAGTACTACTGTACTCTGCAATTTGTTTTTTCCTCTGTTTTCTTGATCTCTGTTTTGAGTATTTCTTTCCATTGTCTGTCTTATTAGTATTTTACTTTTGAAGTTTATTGAAAAAATATTGTACACCCATTTTGTCGTTTTTCTCTTATTTTCATTTCACATTTTTTATCAAATTACTCCCACCATTTCAATTTACATGTAGCTTGATTTAGAGTAGGGCTGGCCAGTGGGCCGGGACGGCCCGACCCCGACCCGACCCCGTCCCGAGCCCGCCCCGACCCCGCCCCGACCCCGCTTAAAAAAAAAAAAATTAACGGGGGCGGGACTCGAACTCGGGACGGGACGATGTCTCGTCCCGCCAGACCCGAGCCCGCCCCAGGCCCTCCAGACCCGTCCCCGACCCCGCCCCGACTCCGACCCCGACCTCGCCCTTTTCCTCCCTTTGCAAAAATGGTCGTTGCACCAACGGCCATTTTAGATTATGGCCGTTGGCCAACGGCCATTTTAGCCCCCCCCCCCCCCCCAACCCCCCTACCCCTTAATATTTATTTTTAACCCATAAGTTATTATATTTACACTTTAACCCAATTTTTCAACTATAAATAACTCATTTTCTCTTCATCTTTCTCACAAATCTTCCTACAATCTCTCTAATTTCTCAATATATCTCTCTACATTGTTTGCTAAATATTCAATTTTATTAATTCATTTGGGAATTGAGAGTGAAGTTGGCAACTAGCTTGAGGATCTTCCATCGAGCAAAGTTTCAATTTCAACCTTTCGATTACACGTCGACGTTACGTCGGCGTTTGGTACATTCGTTTCTTCATTAAATTATTATTGTCTGTTTATTTTATATTTTTATTTAGCGCACTTAATTTTATTGTCTTTAATTATTTATTATCATAATTAAAATGGAAGGATTAAAAGGTATGTTTAAGGGTAAGGGTAAGAGTGCTTCTTCTAGTAGGGGCAACCAGGGCAAGGGTACTTCTTCTAGTCATCTTATTCCTACACAGGATGATTTTGTTGATACTCAACATTTTCCTACAATACCATTAGATTTAGACCAGGAGCTATTTTACGGAACTCAAGAAGACTTTAATTTAGACGATGATCTAGATGATATACCCACTAATGTTGATGACAACACACCCACTAGTGCACCTTCAACCTGAAATACCTCCTATTCCCCCTAGTATGAGACGAGGTCCAAACAAAACGACCATTAAAATCGATGCATGGACATTTTTTGATAGGGACGTAGAGAATCAAGTAGCCATATGTAAAATTTGTAAAAATGTTTTAAAATTTAAAAGCGGAAAAGGTCACGGTGGGACGGGGGTTTAATTAGACACGTAGTAAGTGCTCATCCACTAGGTATGCCCAATACCAGGCTTCAAAACCGGGTGCGCAAACGCCCGCTCCATCGGGACAAGGTTCACATATCGATATCGTCCCGGACCAAGTACGGGGTCAAATTAACCCTATGACGGGGGGAATTGTAGGCTCTAAATACAATAAACATAGAGATAGGGAAGCAATATCAAAATTAGTTCTTTGTGGAGGGTTTGCCTTTTTCATTTCCTTCATCTCCGGTTTTATTCATTACATTAGAGATATATATAATCCCGCTTTTAACGGTTTTCCTAGATCAACTGTTAAGAGAGATGTATTTAAATTCGCGCATGAATATCAACAATATTTACGTTTTTCATTATATCATTTTAATGGCAAAGTATCTATCACGTACGATATAGGTCGTAGTACTAACGGCCATGATTATTTAGCGTAACTTGTCATTGGATAGATTATAAATGGTCTATGCAAAAACGTATTTTAGCGTATAGATATATAGATGATAGGCACACTTTGGTACTTTTATTGCAGAAAAAATTTATCAAGTGTGCGATTATTACGGAATTACCGATAAAATTATGACTATTACATTAGATAACGCTTCTAATAACAATTACGCAATTACAATGTTAAAAAATAATTTAACTCCATCTTATCCAGACCATTTTCATATAAAATGTGTGTGCCATATATATAACTTAATTGTAAATGATGGTCTATCACTTTTTGAAGACATTCTTAGTAAAATACAATTTGCTATAAACTTTATTTTTAAAAGTAATAAAGTACAACGTATAAAAGAATATAAAAAAACTTGTCACGATTGTGGACTACCTTATAGAAGAATTCCACAAGAAGTATCCACTAGGTGGAATTCTTTATACGAACAACTACTTGTTGCTTATGACTATAAATTACCTATAACTTTATTTTTTAACTCTCATAATAAAAAGCCAAATCGATATGATTTTAGATAGTGATTGGGTAAAAATTTCCGAACTTATTGTATTTTTAGAGAAATTTTTTCAAGCAACAAAAGAATTTTCCGGTATATATTATCCTACTATTTCAACTATGTTATTTTATATAACTCTAATATTTTTATTACTTAGTGAATATATGGAAAAACCAACTTATAAGGCAACTATTAAAAAAATGTTTGTCAAAATTAAAAAATATTTTATTCCTATTCCCTCTATTTATATTATTGGTTACGTATTAAATCCTACTATTAAAATAGACGGTACTAAATCACTAATTGAAACTATTTACGATTGTATAGAAGTACTACCACCTCCAAGTCCCAAAAATCTAAATCACCCACCACCTATTGAACAAACTAAAGAAGAAGCGGTGTCTAGCGTAGAACACCAATGCAAAAATATATATAGATTTTATCAACAAGAAAATGCTAGTAACTTACGGCTTCCATACCATCTTCTTCATCTTCAACACAACCTCACAAAAGACATCTTGTTTCGCGGCTAGTATTGAAAGCCTCGAAATAGAATGTGCGGCCGTACCTCTACTACTAACCAAATTAGCGAGTTGGATATTTTTGTTTTGCGGGGTTCGTACCGTATCAAGAAGTTATCAATGAAGATGGACAAGAAGACTTTTGAAATCTTGGAGGGGGAATGAGAAGACCTTTCCGACACTTTCATTGATGGCTCGAGATGTTTTGAACATTCAAGCGTCATCAAGCTGCGTCGGAAAGCGCTTTTTCGCAGTGAGATATCAAATAGGAGACCACAGACACTCATTGGCCGGAGACGGACTTGGAAATTGCGGTATTATTTAGAGATTGGATACTAGCGGAGCGGAGAAGGTGCGGTCAACCGGAGATCAACGAAGAAGATGATGAAAACTACAACGAAATCTTAACCGAAGGTAGTGGAAGCGACGTGGATCAATTTGACCAACAAATACCAATTCCAACCGAAGAACCACATGAAATCATCAAGCAATTAGAACAAGTTTTTTTGAAAATGTAATTTTTTTAATTGCAATTTTATTATGTAATTTGCAACTTTTGGACAACACCACAAAGTTGCAATTTAGATTTTAGACAATTGTATTTGTATTACAAAAAAATCATATGTCTATTAAATAATATAAGAGGCACAAAAACAGCCTTGGGATATTTTTATTACACTATCTTGTTTTGTTTATTGAGTTTTTTTTATACATATGTTATTTAAAAAAAAAAAAAAAAAAGGAAAACCCGACCGTACCCCCCCGACCCCGACCCCGACCCGATACCGACGGGATCGGGACGGAACTGGAGCAGGTCCCGCCAGACCCGACCCCGCTAGGCCCGCTAGACCCGACCCCGACCCCGCCAGACCCGGCCCGCCAGACCCGAGCCCGGCCCACTGGCCACCCCTAATTTAGAGTGAAAAAGTCAAACTAACTAATGTTTGGTTTGAGTTTGCACATAGAATCTTTAATTCTATTTAAAATAAAATTTACATATTTAGAAGCTATATAACTCTATATCACAATAGTTAACAATTCAAAATATTTTGAAAGTATTTGGAAAATTCATGGTAAAAAAATATCATTTGACTCTCCAAATATTAATTAAGACACATAAATTAAAATGAAGGTAGTAGTATCTTTTGGTGATTCTTGATATTGGTATAATACTTTAGTGTGTTTTTTCTTTGTTTTTAATTTTTTTTCTTCTTTAGTGTGTTTTTTATACATGTTTTGTTTTAAGACAAACTACTGAATATTTGAATGAAATGGACACAAATAAAGACGAATGGATACAGATGATTCATATAGTCGACCCAAACTATTTTGGGATTGAGGCGTAGTACTTGTTATTTCTGTTATTTAGGCTTGTTCATTGTGATTTTAGTACTGATCTGGGGTGTCCTAATATTTGTAGCAGCATAAAATTTCGTACCAAAGATTGAGCAGAGAGCGAAGCTTGACTCAAGAATTTGCCCCGCCCCATTTGTCGAAAACTCCTGTTACTGCTACCAAGGTTGTATGCTCTTACAAAATATACTAGAGTTAATTTTTGATATATTCATTATTGAAAAAAAGAAAATTTATTCCTCATGTACAATCGGGATTGTGCCATATAGCTAAGTATTTTTTATACAAAGTAGTTATATATCTTTCATGTTTTCACTCCTTTAGATTTGACAGTTGGATGGTGCAAGTTGGAATTTATGGAAACCGCCCCCAAATAAACACTATGGTCATTGTGTTGCACCAAGTTCATTATATACATGTAAGTCATTTCATATGAATTCTTGAAAATAACTTTATTCATCCTTGTAGCAAACATATAGTTCCATTCTGTTGCTTATATTTCATAGTGCATTTAATCTCCAGCTCCTCCAGAGTCTCGAGGCTACCTGCTCGTTCATACAAATGGTGGACTCAATCAGATGAGGGCCGGGGTGTGTGTTTTTCTACTCCCCTCCTTGTCATACGTATGCGTCCTTAGGTGTCTCTTTTTCGGATTTCAGTTACTTTTTCCTCCGAATATATTGTTATACTGTAAAAGGCGGATCCAAGATTTTAAGTAAGTTGGTGCAGAGAATTACTGCATCCACTAATCCTTTTCTCACAATATGAGGTGCCATATATAGATAACTTTTCAATTTATATAGTTTGAGCTAAATGGTAGCTGGATTATGTTTGACACTGCTATTTATATGTGGTTGGACAAGAAAATAGAAGTTTTTGTATTTTGTTGAATTAGTGATCAGTAGTTACTCAATACGATTAGTTTTATGATGCTGGTGGCCTCTGGGTATTTTTCCGTTATGTTGAGGCGTAACAGTTCAGACATGCGAAGTTTAGACAAGTTTATGCATAATTTGTTTGGCTTGTCATCATTTGAGCTGAAAGCAGTTATTGTTGCTTTGATAAGCGCTCACTTTGGAAGGATTCTAGGTGTGCAAAATTATTAATTCCTTGGCGCTTCATGCTTTTAGAAGTGTCAATGCGAAGGAATAGCATCTTTTTCATCCCTGCATGTGTTGATACACTTACTCTTCTCCTCCTAAATTGCAGCAAATTCTCTGATGTGTTTGATGAAGATCATTTTATTAATTCTTTGGCTGATGATGTAAGGATTGTCAAAAAGCTACCAAAGGAACTTGCATCTGCAACTAGAGTAGTTAAGCATTTCAGAAGTTGGTCTGGTGTAGATTACTATGAGATGGAGATAGCTAGCATGTGGGATGAATACCAGGTACAGTCAAATCTCACTATAACGAAGGAGTTTATTTGGATATCTTTTGGCTGCTATAGTGAAATGTTGTTATAGAGAATATATAATGTAACATAATATGAATGATCGGTTCCACAGAAAACATGATTGTTATAGTGAATTATTGTTATAAAGGATGACTGTTATACAGAGGTCTGACTATATTTTGCACATATCTTCACACACGAAAAGGCAATAGAAAAAAAATTGATTTTGGCTAATTTATCCAACATAACTTTTTAGGTGATTCGAGCAGCCAAGTCCGACTCAAGGTTGGCAAATAATAACCTGCCTCCTGATTTTCAGAAGTTGCACTGTTGTGCTTGCTATCAAGCCCTCCGATTTAAACCCCCAATCGAGGCGATGGCTAAGGTGATCATTTTGTTGACACTTATTTTTGTTTCAGTACTATCTCCACCGTTTAATAATCGAACAGTTTTTTTAATGTCATATGCTCTTTTATTTGCAGTTGTTGGTTGATCGGATGCAATCCTATGGTCCATACATTTGTGCTACGAAAAAGACATGCTTGCGTTTAGTGGATGCACACATGATCTATCCCCAGAAGAGGCTGAAGAACTAAGGGCAATCAGGTAGGTTTTTATGACCTAAAAATAACTGATAATTAGAACTTAGAAACACATGCTTGTAGTAAATGTCTTTTAGAAAGACTGAATAGAAAATGGCTTAAAACACTTTGATCCAAGCATGGACATTCAGGACATGTTTGAGTGGGCACGAAGTTAAATTGTTACAGAATATAGAAAGATGTCATCATTTTTCACATACCTTGTCCTTTCCTTGTCATGTCTAATCATTTTTTCGACGAATGATGTGTGTGCATGCTTTTATTTGTAATGTACATTAGTTGTGTCAATAACATATTTATGCATATGACCAAGACTATTTCAACTTATTGGGAGTTTCTTGTATTTCATTGCCTCCCGAATTTGTAGGGAAAGCATCCCATGGTGGAAAGTGAAAGACATTGACTCTAACAGAGAGCCAAAGGCTATTGTCCATTAACTCCAACGGAGGTCGGGTTGTTCCTTTCTGCTCTTGGGTTCACATTGAACACCCCGGTTTATATTGCTGCAGGAGAGATATATGGGGGTGATGCCCATATGTCTGATCTACAGTCGCGCTATCCCTTATTATTGAACAAGGTTTGCCTCAAATTTGCTGTTTAATGTTTTGTATTATTTCTGTGAGCATAATTTCTGAAATTTAGATAATATATGAGAATGTGCTTGCTCATAAACTTAGATTTTCATACTCCTGCATCTTTTGAATATTTGATTTATGAGATGTGGTAGAAAAAGATGGTGAAATCCCACCATTGTCAGCTAAGGCAACTTCGGCTCAAAAGAACAATTTTGTGTCTTGTCCATGTTGCAGGAAAAGTTAGCTTCTGATGAGGAGCTTGAACCATTCAAAAAACATGCATCTCGATTGGCTGCAATAGATTATATTGTGTCAGTTGAGAGTGACATATTTATTCCTTCATACTCCGGGAATATGGCAAGAGCAGTTGAGGGACATCGTCGGTTTCTTGGGCACAGGAAAACAATATCTCCTGATAGGCAAGATCTTTTTTTCCTGAACATGCATTATCAGCATTTGGTCTGCTAGAAGGATTATAACTACCAACTAATATTTTCTTGGTATCATCAGGAAAGCTCTTTTCCGGATTTTCGACAAAATTGAGTAGGGTACGATGAAAGAGGGGGCTAAAACTTTCAAATCGTGTTATTGATATTCACAGAGGAAGGTATGTCAAAATACAATTTGTTATCGAAAAATATTGATATTCTAACAATGAACCAATATGATATTAGTCTCGTTTCTTTTTTTTTCATTGCTCAGGCAAGGATAGCCTAGGAAGAGAAAAGGACCTATTTCAAGAACGAACGGAATGGATAGGTTCCGTTCAGAGAAGGCATTTTATGTAAATCCTTTACCAGATTGTTTATGTCAAAAGGAGTTTTCGTACACAAACGATTCTCATGCTATCGTATAGTCCAGATGAAGCACCAAATCATTTTTTTTTCTGCAGAAAACAACCTGAACTTGATTGAAGCTGGACCGGGCATCAGCAATGCAGTTGATAAGTGTGCTGGATGTATATATATACGCACGACGAGAATTAGATTATTTTAGTTGATTTTCAGGTTATAGATGATAAAATAGTATAGTATTTCCATTGAGATGAGACTATCCATGCAGGGGAAGTTGATCAAATTGAAAGAATAAGCTGTCATATTTGTGTAGTGAGGAGAAGCACAAGGTGCACTGGTACAATATCTTTTTGTCCATTCTTGGATGCTTGTCAAAAGATTAAATCCATTCTTGGACATTTTAAATAAAAGCATAATATTAATTGAATTCTTCCCTATATACAGTAGTATATTTATGCTATAATAACTGTACTTCAGCAAGATTGCAGTTTACTTTCTTCTCCATGCTTTTGTACTATCTCTGTTTCATTACTTGACACCACTTCCCTTTTAGTATGTTTTAAAAGTGCCACATTTTTTCTATTTGGCATATTTTTTTATTTTTTTTTTTTGTTGACGAAGGAACCCGCAGCCGCTACTCTCTCGAGTGCGCACAGGGTAAACCCCGGACTGACGCAATAGCCTGCAAACCACGTCAGCCGATTAACCACACTTGGCAAGCCATGTGTGACAGGCTCAACCAAGAAGGTTTATGCAGGGGATCGAACTCGTGACCTTGCGGTCCCGCGCTCTACTGCTACACCAACTTGACTACCCTTGCGGGTATTATTTGGCATGTTTTTGTAGCTACAAATATGGTATGTTTGATACTCTCTCCGTCCCAATTTATATGATGTAATTTGTCTTGTAAGGAGTTTAAAAAATAAAGGAAGATTTTTGAATCTTGTGGTCTAAAACAAGTCAAAAATATTTGTGTGGTTTTAAATCATCTCGTTAAACATAAAATGTAAAGTTTAAAGTTAAACTATTGCCAAATAAGAAAATGTGTCACTCTTTTTTGGAGTGATTAAAAAGGAAAGTGTCGTATAAATTGGGACAAGGAGCGTACTAAGTTTAAAAAATCTTCCTTTCTTTTTCTAAATTTCATGTTTGATCAAATAGTGTCACATAAAATGCGACGAATCAAGTAAAAGGCGAGCCCCATAAGATGTCAGTTGGCTTATCGCCTTTAAGGATCAAATGCATGTATCACAAGGAAAATGAGAAGGTATTGCTTTTTTTTCTTTTATTGTATCTCATCTTGCAGTACCCGCTTTGAACATGACTAATTCGGATTCACATAAGAAATCTCACTTTGGGGTAGGGCTCTCTCCATCAAAGGCAATTCGCAGAGCTCAATCATCGGATTAAGGATGAAAGGTTATTTATCACCCCATCACAATCTTTGATGGTTAAAAAGGCTTTGTTGATTATGTCGATATAAGATGAAAGTGATTTCGAATAATAGTTTATCAAATCAACTTCGTTTCAAATATATTTGTAATGCTTAGTGATTAATTTTTAAGAAAAAATCATAAACTCAGATGCAAGATGTTTAGCACAATTTCAATTATTTTAGTATTAAACAGCACTTAACCATGTTTGTTATCAGCAACTGGAATCATTCCGAATATTTTCTCTCTCCTCTCAGACCAGTTCTTTTTATTGCAAAGAAGAAACCACTAGAAAGATGAATATTAATAGTTATTATTATTCTGAAAGTCTTATAATAAACTAAAATAATAGATCGATGTTGTCCATTAGCAAGCTCTAGTTAATATTTATGTAATCAAATTGTCCAGTGACAATAGGTCAATTATACATCTAGCCTTAACTAGTAAAGAAGCCTCAAAGATATGAACTGTTGCACTTATTTTGTAAATCCTCCTAGCAGATTTCAACCAATATCAAGAACTTGTTTCCAGGTCTAACATGAAGCTTATTTTATGTCTAAAAAGTGCAGTGAAATTCACAAGCACCAAAGGAGTAGTGAGCTGTTGATAGGGAAACTTCCATTCCAGGTCACACAGAAGTCTCTATTCATTTGGGAGTTCAGATGCAACATAGTTGGAAATAAAAATGCCGATTACAATGGTCCTGGAAAAGTACCATTTTCCCTCTGCTCATTCCATCTATCAATCTGCAGCCACAAAAAAAAAAAAAAAAAAATCATCATCAAATGGGAACACCAAAAGAAGCTGGCAACATGAGAAGATTATCATGAGCATGTAGAACCATTGGCGTCTACACCTCTAGTTGACCGATTGAGACTTCTGAGGTTAAATATCACACGGTGACCAGAATATATCAAACTTGCCAACAAATAAAAGATTGCTTTCACTCCTCTGTTATTTCTCAAGAATTAGGCACATTGGTTCATTCATCACCGCCCCTTTAAGTATTACCTAACCACCCACTTGCTCATACAGAGATTTGTATCTTAGAACTTTTGTAGCATTGACTTGTTTAGTCTCAGAAATTATATCAGAGCAGGATTTTAATTTGAATCACAGCTTTTACCAATGGCAACCACACAGCTCGCTAAGCCAGATCTAACACAACCACAGCACCAAGTATGGATGATCCAAGAGATTCGGAACTAATGTGCAATAACTTTGCCATGCAATTGGAACCTAAGTTGTTCGGACTTGGGTACGGGTGTCCGATACGGGTGCGGATCTAGAGGTTGGATCCTTCATGATCTAAATTTTATGATTCGGGGGTATGGATACGAGTGAGGAGATTCGGTGAAAAATAATTCAAATATCTAAAAAGTAGAGTTATATGTATAGAGTATGAGACATTATGTTACAAGGTATTCCAAAGGAGAAAATATTGATCAAGAAGAGAATCCTAGAAGGAGATATAAGGGAAAGGACTGACATAGAAATTTTTATATACAAAGTATTTCATTTTCTTCAATTTCACCTTAGCTTTTGATTTGATTACAAAATTATTGTATTTGTCGCGAACTTCTCTGTTGATTTTGGACAAAGTACCCAAAATCGGTTGACCAGATCGGGTATGAATCCGACACCCACACCCACGTTGTGTCGACACGGTTGCGGCACCGAAAGTGAAGAGTCCGAGCAACTTAGATTGGAACACCACTCTGCTAAAACCCTCAATCCGTCAACAAATTATAATCAATATCAACACCAATACAAAGCTCTACCCAAGACTACTCTTAGACCAACTAAACTCCGCACAACGAGACCACTACTAACAATATTCGACTCCACAGAAGTCAATACCCTCTTAGCCTCTTTAACTCTCCAAATTTCACCTTTGTACTTTCATCATCTGAAAAGCGTTCCAAATCCTTTTCTTCAATGTTTTTGCACAGAGGGATTTGGTGTTGAATTTTGGGATTGCTCGATTGTTGAGAAAAAACACCGAGAATCTTTACTTCAGACTTCACAAAAGTTTTGCATTCAGAACAATTTTAAACCAATGAAGACATTCACATTTCAAGTTTTAGTGGTTTCTATTATTAATTAACAATTCAAATTTATAGATCAAGACTATCACTCCACTTTAGAACCTGAAGGCTTCCGTCCAACCAAATCCAAGAGAAAATTGGTATTATAAGTGGGCTGGTGACTTCTACTTTACCCCATATTTGCCCAACGTTTAGTTGAACATTGGGATTACGGCAAGCACACAATCAATGTCATATTCTCTCTCTCACACACACACAAAAAAATCCAATCTTGCAAATGCAAACTACAAAATAAACATACCCATTCACCAGGGCAAAGGGATCGGTAATACTTGGCAAACTTATCACATTCAGGAGCACCTTCACCCTTTGCAGCTATGCATCTGAAAGATAAACCAGCCAAATATGTTTGATGCTTCATCATGGATAGATTACAAAATTAGATACAAACACAAAAGAGCAATGGGCAGCATAGCTATGTGTTACTGACCGATGATATTCAATATATCTTGTGAAGCAGTGCCTTGTCTGATTCGTAGTAGGGAAGCGGAAGTCAGCAGGTGCCGTCTCAAGCTAGTTGACAATCATAACAAAAACCAATCAATGGATAAGATATAGCCAGTACACAAAAGTCATAATAGATTGTCCAGCAATCTAACCTTAATCTCAGGGGTCTCATCCGCAGATTCTTGATTCTCGTTCCCAGAAGTCTCGTCTTCAGTACCTTCAGTGCTTTCTTTATTGGCAGCCTCTACAAGAGGAGAGGCTTCATTGATTTCCGGTGCTGCTGAGTCAGAGGCCACGCTGCTTTCTTCAGGAGCAGCACGCGCAACTTCACTAATCTCAACTGCTGGAGTTTCCTCAGTTTTGGAAGTATCTTCCTCAGATGGAGCAGTTGCAGAGGCCTTAACCTCAGTTTCTTCCACTGGATTTGCCACTGTGGAGGATTTCTCTTCTTTCTCTTTCAGTAAATATTGCTGCACATCCAGGATTTCGAGAAAAAATTGTCACTTGCTGAAGAAACATCTATCAGGTAAAAGAGAATCGCAGAGGAATAACAGTAAAAATGGTTTTCAATGTGCAGGAGGCAGAAAACTTTGGGACTTACGTAGGTTAAAAACAATTGTAAGACAAATTTCGATATTAGTTTCAGTTACATCTTACGCAACCAGCTTCTGACACTTCCCAAGCAAACACCATATAAAGGAAAGCCACTTTCTTTGGCCTTCCTTTTTTATTTAGTTCAATTTTTTCAGAGAAAGAGCTTTTCTGCACGACTACCCTACCAACCAAACAAAGGTATATAATATTTTACCTAAACCAAACATACACTGAAAATGAGCCACATTCCTTTTCCTTTCTTTTTCTCTTTAACTTTTGCACCTAGACACCTTAATAGGCAAATAACAAATTCCATTTACTTAGTTAGGGATGACAAACGGAGCAGCTAGAGGCGGGTGAAGCGTCACCCCTCAAGAGTTTTGGCCCGCATCAACCCCCCCTTCCCCCTTAGCATATTCTCTATTGACCGCCCCCTCCTGTGCAGCACCATTCTGCCCCATTTAAGTTTTCTTTTTTTTTTTCCATTTTCTCCACTGTTATTTTAGCTAAATCTACGAGTTTAACATGTCATTATTCCCTGTATTTTATTAACCCGCCCCACCTTGATTCGCTTTTGATTTTCAAAAGAAAATTTTAAACTCGCCCTACATGTTCATGATTTGCCTCGGCTCGCCCTGTTGCCATCTCTAACTTTACTCACTTCGTCTTGTAAACCAAAATCCTATATATTAGAAAAGGGAAGCAGCCAAATAGTAGCCAATAAACTGAACTTTTATCAAATTAGAACTCGTAATAGCTGAAACATCCAACAACCATCAGCTAATTATTTACTCTTATTTCCTCTCAAAATATTGACTTAATTGGAGAGAAAATTTTCTGTTATTTTCTCTTTGCCTGAGACTTCTCAATCCCTCTTCCAGCTCTATTTTAGTCCGTCCAAGAAGAATGTCACATTTCTATAATTAGAAACAATTTAAATTTCCCTCTTACCCTCTTACTCTATTACTCTCTCAATCTCAATTTATGTAGTATACTTTTCTTTTTAGTTTGTCCCAAAAAGAATGTCACATTTCTCTAATTAGAAACATTTAACTTTAAAATTCCCTGTTTACTCAGATTACTCCCTCTATCCCAATTTATGTCAGCACACTTTACTTTTTAAACTGTCACAGAAAAAATGTCACATTTTTATAATTGGAAATAATTTAACTTTAAAATTCTTTTTTACCCTTAATGAAATGATTTCTACCCACACAAATGTCTCATCTAATATGCCAATCTATGAATCTAAACCGGATTCAACAACATCAAATTCATCGGTTAAGAAACTTTTTAAAAAAAAATCAATCAATTATGGCTCAATCCAAAATTAGTGAGATCCATGTATGAATCCTCACCTTTCTATTAAAGACCATCACAGAAATATACCATAAATTTTAAAATTAAGATTTAAAAGAAAAAAACACATGGAAGGTACCTCAGACAAAGATGGAATTTTTGAGTTGTCGACTTCGGCCATTACAACAAAGATTGCTTAGGATTTTTTGGTAGAAAGTTGGAGTAGAGGTGAGTGTAGAAACTAATGGAGAAGTGAAGGCAAGATATCGAGCTGCGGCCCATGGGCCTAATAGGTTCGCCTGTCTTTACTGGGCTTACTTAGCTTCTTTAGTTGGGCTTTCTAGTTTTCATTAGGGAGATTTGCACAAATATGATTTTTAGTGGGTCAATCATTGATTTGAACTGAACTACTAATCTTAACCGAGGAGCCGCTTCGTTCACAAGCAATTCTCCTTCAGTCTTGGAGTCCCGAACGGATAGAGTCGATCCAGCTTTTAGCAAGTAGTGAAGGCAGCCAAGCCAGGCAGTGAGGCGAAAGAAAGCATTGATTGCTAGGGCACAAAAATTCCGTAGTTCAATAACGCCAACGCCGTGAGAGTTCTCGTTCTAAGACGAAAGGTGGTTCGGATTTCAATTATCCGTAGCTCCCCTTTGACAATGATCGTCAACTTGACTTAGACTTAGTCACGAGCCGGACTTGTTCCCACAAATGTCCCCTATTTCGGGGGGGGGGGCCTCTTTAATTTTTGGCCCATCAAATTTCTGGTCTTTAATTTTATTCATTCAGCATTTTTTATGCGATATAAATTTAAATTTCGCTCGACATAATTTATATTTAGCTTGGCATATGAATCATAACATCCCATAAATTACGTGGGACACAGCAGTGTCGAAGAAAATTATTATCATTTTTTCGCCTTCTAAAACACCTGAAAATAGCGCACCTTCAAACTCCATTGGAAATTTAGTTGAGGAATATTTCTCTGACAAAAAAGCTTTATTGAAGCATATCTGGACAGATCTATATCCAAAAAACACGTTTCTTTTTTTTCTTTTTGTATTGAAGTTGTTTTAATCCAAGTTGAGAGTCCCCCAAACTATCTTCACTATAAATACTTGCATTTCTAGAGTCCGAACAGCAGTCGTAGTAGCCCAGCAACGCAGAGACATTAGCAGATCAACACATAAGCGACAACGAGAAGGGGCACTTGGGCCTAAAGCCAAACGATTGACAACAGGAAGCAGAATTGGGCCTGAGGCCCAATCCCCTTCTAAATCTTTCTTTTATTTTCTGCATTTGTTTCACTTGTATTTTGTGTAACCTTTTTTTAGAAACTAAATAAAGCCCCCAGTAGGCCTTGGAATATATATTGAGTTGTTTTAATCTCTTAATTCTGTCTCGTTTTCCTTCAACAAAAAATCAGTTTTCTCCAAATGTTTTCATTTTCCTGCTAAGCATCAGTTGTCCTAAGTTAAATTTCAGTTATTAAAATTTTCTATTTTAGTTCTTGTTTAATCAGTTTGTTTAATAGAAAGTCAGAACAATTTTTAATTAAGTAAAAACTTCTGCTCAAGTCTTAGAAATATTTATCTAGTTTTTTTTCGAATTTGAATTTATTCAAGATATAAAAAGTTTTAAGTAATAAAATCATTTCTTTCTCGATCTTTTCTAAAAAAAAATAAAAATCACTCTTTCTTTAAACACGTTATATTCTTTTTGCCAAATATTTAAAATGTGACGGTAACCATCCTCGGAAAATCATCAGAACCCTTATCCTTTTTTTTTGGCACTAAAAGGTTTCTTTTCCGTAAATAAATCTTTTCTAAAATGGTTTCCTAATTCCATAAAAATTAGGTGACAACTCTGTATTCGTAACAAGAGTCAAGTTATTGGTACGCTTTTATACGCAAGTGTAAAAACAGATTGTAACAAGGGCTCAAATGATCGGTGAATTTTCTTGTTATATTTTAATAAAAAATTAAGGCATTTAGCCTTTTGAGTTTTTTTTTTTCATGTTGACTTTTAACTTTCATGTATTTAAATTTTAAAATTAGAAAAGTTGCATATATTGTCCCTTAGAACCGGACCTTTGCTTAAGAGATTGTAGTGTGAGCTGATCCCCTTAGCTTCTTAGCCTTGATTGAAAGAAGATAATCCGAGGGTCCTAAATAGGCACAAATCCGAGATTCAATATACACATGTATATTGTGTATATTTAATATTGATGTTATAAATTGTAGTAGTAATTAATTTGAGAGGAGGGAGAGAAAAGGAGAAAAAGTACATGGACGCAGTTCACTGTTCACCTATACGATCATCCCTCTGCTACATCCTTTTTATTTTTCATCCCATCAAATCCACCACCACACTGCTGGAGTTCTTAGTCATTCGCAAATATGAGGTTTATTCCATCTCTTGACAAAAGTATTGTAAAAAATGCATATAAATGTGAAGGTGAATGATATATTTTCAGCTTCCGCTGCTCAAAGAAGCTGGTGAAGCATGTAGCTCATAGTTTAAAGTGGTTTGCCATTTTAAACTAGAAATGACAACAACAATAATCAGATTTGTTAATGTTTTAAACTACAATTTTCAACGATGACTCGTGATTTCTTTCTGGATTTTTGAAGTGGGATTGATGGTATTTTTGGTCGGGGTGTGTGGACAGTGGTATTTGGACGCTGGTTTAGTGGTGGAACAGGGGTCTGTGAGGTGTTGTGTGTGTATGACTTGGTGAGAAAGGAAACCAAAAAGTGCAGGTGAGGTCTAGTGATTGTGTGTGTGTGAGAGTTTGTTATGGGTGGATTAAGGGAGAATTTTGGCTAGATGGCACCATTCTATTTGTTCTATTTTTTGCTTTTTCCTCTTTTAAAAGTAAACAAAAATAAAATACTATTTAAATGATCTAGACTAGGCCAAATATAAACAGACTACAAAAATTAATTTATTGAATTAAGCCTCAAATTTAAGGAAAACATATTTTTGGCAATTTTCTCTCTCTTTTCTTTTGAAAAATGAAATAAAACTTTTATCTACCTGACTCTATTTTTGTGATTTTCAATTTTTCAAACAAAACCTACTAAAAATGGAATAAAAGTCAAAACGACAAAACAAAGCGTAGAAAAATATTTAAATACTAAACAGTGCAAAGAATTTCGGGGATGGTAAAAAATCACGTGTCTACATAGATGAGTGCAATATATACAATTCAACATATAACTATTTACGACCAAAGACGTGATGTTATTTGTGTATTTGGGGAGTATCAAAAGTCAAATGATATTTTAGTAGCTTTAGTTATTTTCATTTAATTATTTTCAAATATGTCGTTCCTTGTCATAGTTACTCAGATTTACTAGATCTGAAATTTGAGTTTTATTATTATTGTGAATATTTCTCTATTAGAGTATTAATGTCTTTACCAGTCGATAGAGTATTGATCTCGAAAGAAATATAAATAATTAAAATTGTTGCTAAAATCATTACGAGATTTTCAAGCGAAAAACTCCAAAAGCTTTCGTAGCAAGAGTATAACTGAATCTTCCTTTCCTGTCCTTTCCATGTAGCGTTTACAAACAAAATTAAAGGTGATTAGTACTTCCTGTTATGTGTTGATAAGAAACAAAGTTAGGAAGTTAAAGATATTAGAAGAGAGATAATAATTAACTTTTTGTATGCTACAATTTTTGTTTTTTAACTCAAATACTTGAGAAAGTGTACTCATTTTAAGTAACAAAATTTATTTTGCCACAAGTTAAGTAATGATGGATACTAAGTATACATGTGCGTAATATGAATCCAGAAACTAGTATATATATATAACATCAGTTACAATACTTTATGTACTTGGATGTCCCATTGGCGACACCTATATAACATCGACCTTGAAGTTTGGCAGTGTAGACTTGAAAGGTTGTATGCGAGATGTTAAAAGTGTAAGTGAAGCTGCACAATGCATTGAGCTGGCGTATGAAAGCGACAACCTTCCTTTTGTGGCAGGGGATACCATGCCTGTGAAGCTGCGCAAGAAAATCAGAAATTGAAAAATCTGGTTTTACCTTCACCAATCTGAAAATTTTCATGTGAATTTACTCGATGAAGGTGTAATGATCTGAAGGGATAAGAATATTAGGATTTGCAACACTAAGAAGGAGGTCTGTTGGGACAACATTGAATTTGGTATATAGATGGCAACCGAGCGGAGCGGGTGCGAGGCGGGGCAGTTTATAGCATTTGCGGGGCGGGACGGGTTTGAGAGGCTTTCAAATATATGTTTTGAAAAACATCAGGCTGGGCGGGTTTGCGGGTTCGGAATTTAAATCTTTTAAACTAAAACTAAAGCATAAAAAACCCTAAAATTTGTACGTTTCTCTTGGGAAACTTTTACCCTAGTCGCTAATCTCTACTGTTGACTGTTACTGGCATATTATGAATTTTGAACTCCAATTAATGACCGCAAAGAATTTCTTTAGCGCAACTGGTTCGTTGAATCCTTAAGTTTAATTTCTGGAAATGATAAAACTACCTTTTATCCACTGACAAACAAAAAAAGAGTGATATGTATATATTATACATGTAACTACTCCATAAGTAATCACTTCAGTTTGAAAACAACAATTTTTCCTATGCGGGGCGGGGCGGGTTTGAGCCTTCCCGGGTTTATGCGGGTTCACCCCGCAACCGACTCGCCCCACCCCGTTTGCCATCCCTAATTTGGTATATAACATAATAAATGCTATTTCCCCTTTCGGGTATCTTGTTTTGGGGATTACTCAACTATTACAAACTTATATATATACGATGTTAAAAGTGGTTGATCTTGTATCACATTTCTTATTATTTAACATGGAATAGGTTCTTTTAAGTTAATAAAACATTATCAATTTGTTGCAATACAATGCTTTTGTTCTTGTTGTCAAAAATCTAATTGGTGGATATAAAATTTTCTAAATATTAATGTAACTTTGTGATGCATATAGTAATATTTTAGGAAACTTATATGATGTTTTGTTGAATATTTATAAATTTTATGTGTTATGAAGATTATTGTATATTTTTTAATGTTAGTTTAACTCTATGTGTGCATATAAAATGACATGCAACGAGATACTTCAATCATTACCTTAGATCCTAGCCAAGTTGGCTCTTCTATAAACTGTGTAGATCACAATGCCAAGAATCCCAATCTCAACAAGGAGACGATATCGACTAATACAAGTCCACCGCCATCAAAGAGCCATAATGGCCAATTTCCTACCTCTCCCACCTCACCTTTCCCAACCCCCAGTCTATTATGTCCAGCCTCTCCCATTACCAGAACACCAACCTCTATCTTGGGTGGAACTGGGCTTAGCAGGACATGCAATAAGCTTCACAATGTTCATGGAGAGGAGGGAGACGGTTCGGAGAGCATGAATCTTGCAATGAGCAACTATCTAAACAATATATGGCTCAACAATGTACTTCATCTGATAACCCCAGTAATGAATCAAAGCTTCGGGGAAATCATGAGAGGTCACTAGAGCTTACCCCCACACTTCATCCCCATGCAAACCCAACACCCCACCATAGACCTCCCATTCTTTCCACTGTCGGTGATATCCACTCTGAATCCAATATTTATCCCTTGGGACCCCTAAACCAATCGTTCACAGGAACCATCATTTCCAGCGAACCCAACAAACAATGTTCCACCTCCTCCACCCCCACAAAACGTCCCAGGAAATCCAATTCCACCAGATGTACCTAGAGATGGCAGTGGATCCAGATCCATTTTATAGGATATGGATATTCAAAATTTGGACCCGACGGACCCGGATCCGTTTCTGACGGATCGGACCTGGATCTGTATCTGGATCTTGTATTTGAGATCTGTATCCGGTCCAGATCCGACCCGTAGATCCGTTTTTTATTAAATACATTATACATCCATAACCTAGAATGAATTTGGGTCTTCCTTTAGTTTTCTCGGCCAGGCCCAATCCATAAAGGACCGAAGTCCAGCCTATCTGCGTGTCTTTAAGCCAATGAAAAGGGGCAAAGGCCCTCATTTCGTTTAACATGCTGTAAGACTCAAACCCTAGCTACCGTCGTGGCTCTCTCTCATACGACGTCAGTCCATTTCGAACTCTTATCCACCCCTTCCGAGGTAATAAGACAAATCAGATTCAACTAAGCCGAAAAAGATTATAGAAAATCTTAACCAAAAATACAATTTTCATACATACATACTCATACCAAGGCCGACAAGGCCACACATGACAACTAACTACAGGACACCTGTCTACAAGCCTCTAAAGAATACATGACATCACAAGGATGGGACATGACCCCGTCATACCCCTATGTCGACACAAAAATACTATACCACGACCAACTGCAACTCTGAAACAAATAGAGTGCGTCAACATCAGCTGAACCAGCAACCTACTAGCGTGAATTGTCACCTTCTTTAATTGAACCTGCGGGCATGAAACGCAGCGTCCCCCGACAAAAGAGACGTCAGTACGACTGATGTACCGAGTATGTCGGGCATGAACAATAGTATAACATGGATATAACAACAACTGAAACAGAAACAACTGACCAATAGTACATATCTCTGAGGGTCCTAATACATATGCCTAAATGTCATGCACAATGCGGTATACATATACATCGGCCACATTGGGCATTTTCCTTACCATAACAGCCTCTGTGGGCACCATACCATGTAATGATTAATGAATGTATGCATAATGCAAATGCGGTATACTAATGTCCACACAGGAATCCTCCATAACCGCCTCTGTGGGCATCAGGTTATATCGCCGCACAAGGGCATCACATCATCACATCATATTGGCCTCTTCGGGCTCTTTTGTGATAGTTTGTACCAGTTGCAGATGGTGTGCGTATATAACGCGTTTCTCTTTCCCCATATCCCCTATATATATAATATTTACCATATAGTAGTGTGCATAGCACCAGTGGGTCCAGGGTAATATATGAATGCAATGCAAATGAATATGGATGAATAACATTAAAATACCCCGAGTGACATAATATCCTTGCACCTTTGGCTAATACGGTGAATATCAACACATTTTCCGTATGCCTCAATAAGGACTTAGGAACATATCTAGATATGCTTTTAGCATAGGAATCAATAACATGAATATTTTTAGCTACTAGGAGTAGAATAAATTATTGAACAATATCACGGTTATATTTCGTTACATGGAACATGCCAAAAGAAAAAAATAATTTGCCTTAACATACTTCTAACCCAAGCTTAATAATTCGAAATTGAACTTATCTTGAGAGAACTTAGAAGAATTCTTGGAAAAAAAATGAAAACTTCAATAAATGCTGCTGCTACTTTTTTTTTTCTAGGACTTTACTTTTTCTAATTCCTAATATTTGCAAAGGGTGCTGTAGCTATTTCTCACACCTTATTCTCCAAATAATGGAGACCAAATGAGAGAATCAAATTTTTGGTAAAGGAACCAAAAGTGAGAAAATAATTATGAAACATTGCCCTTAATTGTAGAGAGGCAGTACGCCCCTTAGGCCACCACTTAACTTCACTTACCATGTGTCATCACCCAAATTTACCAAAAGAATAGTCACCCAAACTCATTATCTTCCTGGCCATGAGTCAGTTAATATATCTACTCTCTCCTCTAGTTTAGATGCACAATAGTGGAATATTGCCACTTAAGTAACTCTTTTACGTCCTACACTTACATGCCAAATTCCAATTCACTTTGTCCCCTCCGTATAATTTATCAATCACCCACATAATTAATTTTGTGATCTCAATTCACTTAAATTTTGATAACTTATAAGACATTCATATCCTCAATGTCATAATTTTGTAATATAACACTAGTCCATAACTTCTTTGTGCACACACCAAATTTAATTTCGCTTCCTGTCGTCACACTTCTTACGTCCAAAATTATTTCGGGATTTTATCCTTTTCTATGCTAAACTCTTTATTAGCATACGTAAATATGATCCAAAGTTTTCCCAATGCTCGGGTCTATTTACACATGCCTAGCGATTTTACATACGCTTAGCGATTCAAACTGTAACCCAAAAGTACGGGATGTTACATCTTTCCCCCCTTAGAAATATTCGTCCTCGAATGTTGGGGTACGTATCTAGTCCTTATCACGTAACCAGCGAATACAACTACCTTCATATATCACTACATCAGACCTCTCATACTCCCTTCCTGAACACCCGAGAATCGCCACCTTTGACCGAAAAGTTCCTTCTGTCCCTCCTCCATCATTGATCCTTACGCCGTTCTAGAATAATCATACCTTTGTGAGACCTGCATAACCATAATCTCATTCACCTTTATCCTTCTTGTTGTAATTCTTCATTCTATTCGTCACTAAGCGGAAATATTTCTACCTTGATACTTGATCATATCATTCCATTAACTGTTTTCATATTTTCTACCACCATCCTTTGATTGTGTCATACTTCTCGTCCTCAATGGTCAGCATAACACTCGTATTTACACTCAATCCAACTTCAATCTTCATGTTAATCATAATCTTTCTGGAGGAAGGTACTGTTGTAATCGTAAATATGATAAAGTCTACAAAGAAAAATCCTTACAATCTCCTGCGTTCCGATGCTTAGTACTCCATTTAGCTTACTAAATATTTTGCTTTCCAGGCTTGTATTATTTTTTCCATCATCCGTATATGAGTGAGACAACTTCTCATAATCTCGAATTTTTAACAATAATACTGCCCCCCGGCGTATCAACCGTCTTGGTAAAAATAATTCATTTACTGGCTACGAATATAAACTAATCGAAGTCTTTTTTGGCAACAGGCATTACTGAAACGGTATAAGGCGCGAGTCAAACTCGAATTCCTAAGACTCAGCTCTACTACACGATTTATGAGATGAAAGAATAGAAACCATCCCTAAATGTCAAATAGCCTCTTGTTTATAAGTATGGTGCACAACATACCCATAAACAAGACTCTACTAGACACGACTTGTAGACTCCCTAGGACAGACATGCTTTGATACCAAGTTTGTCACGACCCAAACCGGAGGGTCGCGGCGGGCACCCGGACCCTACCCACCGGGTATCGCTAACCGTACAACCAACTTCTAATCACAATTGAATACAGACTAAACCGAAAAAGATTATAGAAAATCTTAACCAGAAATCCAATTTTCATACATACATACTCATACCAAGGCCGACAAGGCCACACATGACAACTAACCACATGACACCTGTCTACAAGCCTCTAAATAATACATGACATCACAAGGATGGGACATGACCCCGTCATACCCCTATGTCGACACAAAAATACTATACCATGACCAACTGCAACTCTGAAACAAATAGAGTGCGTCAACATCAGTTGAACCAGCAACCATCTAGCGTGAACTGTCACCTTCTTTAATTGAACCTGCGGGCATGAAACGCAGCGTCCCCCGACAAAAGAGACGTCAGTACGACTGATGTACTGAGTATGTCGGGCATGAACAATAGTATAACATGGATATAACAACAACTGAAACAGAAACAACTGACCAATAGTACATATCTCTGAGGGTCCTAATACATATGCCTAAATATCATGCACAATGCGGTATACATATACATCGGCCACATTGGACATTTTCCTTACCATAACAACCTCTGTGGGCACCATACCATGTAATGATTAATGAATGTATGCATAATGCAAATGCGGTATACTAATGTCCACACAGGAATCCTCCCATAACCGCCTCTATGGGCATCAGGTTATATCTCCACACAAGGGCATCACATCATCACATCATATTGGCCTCTTCGGGCTCTTTTCTGATAGTCTATACCAGCTGCAGGTGGTGTGCGTATATAACGTCTTTCCTTTCCCCATATCCCCTATATATATAATATTTACCATATAGTAGTGTGCATAGCACCAGTGGGTCCAGAGTAATATATGAATGCAATGCAAATGAATATGCATGAATAACAGTAAAATACCCCGAGTGACATAATATCCTTGCACCTTTGGCTAACACGGTGAATATCAACACATTTTCCGTATGCCTCAATAAGGACTTAAGAACATATCTAGATATGCTTTTAGCATAGGAATCAATAACATGAATATTTTTAGCTACTAGGAGTAGAATAAATTATGGAACAATGTCACGGTTATATTTTGTTATATGGAATATATCAAAAGAAAAAAATAATTTGCCTTAACATACCTCGAATCCAAGCTTAATAATTCAAAATTGAACTTATCTTGAGAGAACTTAGAAGAATTCTTGGAAAAAAATGGAAACTTCAATAAATGCTGCTGCTACTCTTTTTTTTTCTAGGACTTTACTTTTTCTAATTCCTAATATTCGCAAAGGGTGCTGTAGCTATTTCTCATACCTTATTCTCCAAATAATAGAGACCAAATGAGAGAATCAATTTTTTGGTAAAGGAACCAAAAGTGAGAAAATAATTATGAAACATTGCCCTTAATTGTAGAGGGCAGTACGCCCCCTTAGGCCACCACTTAACTTCACTTACCATGTGTCATCACCCAAATTTACCAAAAGAATAGTCACCCAAACTCATTATCTTCCTGGCAATGAGTCATTTAATATATCTACTCTCTCCTCTAGTTTACATGCACAATAGTGAAATATTGTCACTTAAGCAACTCTCTTACGTCCTACACGTACACGCCAAACTCCAATTCACTTTGTCCCCTCCGTATAATTTATCAATTACCCACATAATTAATTTTGTAATCTCAATTCACTTAAATCTTGATAACTTATAAGACATTCATATCCTTAATGTCATAATTTTGTAATATAACACTAGTCCATAACTTCTTTGTGCACACACCAAATTTAATTTCGCTTCCTGTCGTCACACTTCTTACGTCCAAAATTATTTCGGAATTTTATCCTTTTATATGCTAAACTCTTTATTAGCATACATAAATATGATCCAAAGTTTTCCCAATGCTCGGGTTTATTTACACATGCCTAGCGATTTTACATACGCTTAGCGATTCAAAGTTTCCGTAACCCGAAAGTACGGGATGTTACATTATTGAGCTTGGAGTAAAAGAAAAAAATCAACCAAGTAAACTAACAAGCAAGAAACTCACTTCCGATGCATTGAAATCTTTTGATAAGGTCGTAGTGAAAGGTGTTACAAGAGCAAAGTGTAAATATTGTACATCTTGAAAGGTGTTACAAGAGCAAAGTGTAAATATTGTACATCTTTACTCTCTTATAATGGTGCAAATGGAACCCCACATCTTCTTAAACATTCTAAGAAGACGTGTCCGGGAAAGCATTTGCGGATTGGAGTTAGTGGTCAAACACAATTGAAGGTTAAAACGGAAGTCGATGGGCCTACTACTTTAGAACTTAAAGAAAATGGAAAGGAAAAGGAATTTGATCAAGGCTTTTCAATGAGAGAATTGGTTGGTATGGTGATGATTCATGAGTATCCTTTATCCATTGTAGATCATATATGTTTTAAAAGGTTCGTAAGGAATCTAAATACTTCTTTCAAGATGATTTCGAGGAACACTTTGAAGAGTTACATTTTGAAAAAGTACAATGAAGATAAAGGTTCTCTTAAGGCTTTGTTGGAGCATAATGAGGGTAGAATTGCAATAACTACCGACATGTGGACGGCTTCCAACAAAAAAGAGGCTACATGACTGTGACATCTCACTTCATTGATCAACAATGGGTTTTACGCAATCTAACCTTGAGGTAATGAGCTTATTCTTATTTATAAATGCTGATTTTTTAGGTTTATTATATGTGTTTAATGTATGTGTTTATTTAGGTTTTGTTTTGTGCCATGTCCACATGCAAAGGGGTTTATTGCAAAGATTTTGATGGATTGTTTGTCTCAATATTCTTTGAAAAACAAAATTTCATCGGTTGTAGTTGATAATTGTACCACTAATGATTCAATGATGCATTTTGTTAGAGAAATTGGAAAGTAGGTATCTAATGTTAGGTGGGGTGTTTTTGCTCATATTCTAAACTTGATTGTGAAAGATGGTTTACAAGTAATTGATCACGCAATTGAAAAAGTTCGAGATTGCTTATATTTTGGATGTCTACTCCTAAGAGGGTTGAAAAAATTGAGGAGGCTTGTCGGCTTTTGAATATTTCTAAACCTAAAAGAGTGGTTCTTGATGTCAAAACTAGGTGGAATTCTACTTACTTGATGCTTAATACCGCTTTGCCTTTTCAAGATGTATTTGCTAAGTTAAAACGTATGAATAAGAAGCTCAAGTTAGTTATTCCTAGTGAGAATGATTGGATGATGAAAAAACTTGTTTGTGAGAAATTGGAAATTTTCTACAAGGTCACTAGAGTGTTTTCCGGTAGAAATTATCCTACTTCTAGTTTGTTTGTTTTTGAAAAGTGTGTGAGATAAGACTTGCTTTGAGGCTTTGGGTGGAGAGTGATGTTGAGACCATTAGAATGATGGCTAAAAATATGATTGACAAGTTTGACAAATATTGGCATAATATTAATGAGATGTTGGCGGTTGCTTCAATTTTAGATCCAAGAAATAAAGTGGATTGTGTGGAGTACTATTTTAAGAGATTGTACAAAGATGATGCTGATAATGAAGTGGCAAAAGTTAGAAAAAATCTTGATAAACTTGTGGTTGAATATCAAATGAGAAGTGAGGAAAATAAAAGCCAAGAACCTTTTCCAAGAAATGTTGGAAAACGAGGAATTTCAGAGCTTGTGATAATGATGAGGATGAATATGCTCAAGCTAAAATAACAAAGAAAAGAAAGATGAATGTGAAGGGTGAGGTGGAGCATTACTTGGAGGATGATCCTATACCAGAGAATGATGATTTTGATGTACTTAATTGGTGAAAAATGGATCAAATGTATCCTACTTTACAAAAAATTGATAAGGACATCCTTGTAATTCTCGTCTCTTCTGTGGCTTCGGAAAGTGCCTTTAGCATGCGTGGAAGGGTGATTAGTTCTCATCGTTCTAGGCTTCACTCTAAAACGGTGGAGGCATTAATGTGCTTGCAAAATTGGATGATAGAAGACATTAAAGGTATCTATTATTTATGTATTGATTATTCTCATATACATTAATATCAAAAAAAAAATCTAACATGAACCTTCTATTTATTTTTCAATTTCTTTCAAATAAAGGCACTTTGGATGGCACACATGCGTGTTCGACAGTTACTGAAGATTCTAAAGAAGAAGGGGAAGTAGTTGACTATATTGATATGGTAAATGATATGTTTAATCATAAATATTTATTGAGATGAATTTTTTTAGTTATCTCTTTTTAATATGATTGTTTCTTTGTTATTTTAGGATGTTGATGACGTTGATACTAGTGACTTCGAAGATTAGTTTATGAAGTTTGGCATAAGGTTATAGAAGATGTTGCTGGCATTTTAAAGAACATTTTTGTAGAATTTAATTTCAAAACCTTTGTAATTGCATCGTTTTCCATGATGTTGTTATTTACTTACTTTACTTCATCGTCTTTATTTTCTTGTAATGCTAAAACTTCGTTCAGTATTTTGGAAGAATGGTGTCATGTTTGTGTAGGTTGATTGAATGAACTCATTCTTGTGATTGTTGTAGAATAGTGTCATTCTTGTGATGCTAAAACTTCAACCAGTGTGACCCTTTCAGCCATATTGAGAAAAAGAACTTTCCAATTTGCTAGCTTATTTCTCATTCTGTCAATGATGAATAGGTAATCACTAGGTTTATGGTGGTGATCTAGAATTTTTTTTACATGTGGATCCAGATCCGATCCGTGAACCCGGTGGATCCGATGGATCTGGATTTGGATCTGATTTTTATGGACCCAATGAATCTGGATTTGGATTTGATTATTATGGACTCGATGAATCTGAATCCGGATATGGATTCAGGTATAAAAAATAGATCTGGATCCATGTATAAAAAATGGATCTGGATCTGGATCTAGTAGGATCCGATCCAGATCCAATCCGTTTCCATCCCTAGATGGACCAATGGAAGTTTCAGAAATACCTTCCATCCCTACGGAAGACTCCAATAATGGAGATTTCTTTCACGGCCCAAATCAACTAGTCATGAGGGCATCTACCTTTCCCACCTCGGTAGGCGAACCCTTTCCTTAATCCTCAAATCAACAATCGTAAGTAATAATTCAATGAAAAGAAAGTCTAAATCATAATTAATCATAAGTGCGGAATTACAAATTCTACCCAAGAAGTCTGGTCTAAGGCAGTACAAAAGCCATTAATATACAAGATACAAGTTGAATATAAAAGTAAGAAATGTAAGTACAGTACTGTCCCGGGGAAAAGTGAGACAAGTAACTAAAGGAACACCCAGATTGTGCATCCATCCATGAACTCGCCCTAAATACTTTATAGTAAGCCATAGGAATCAGCCAAGAGGACATGAAGTAGACACCTTCAAAAACTCTGCATCCATAAAAGAATGCAACAGGGTAGTATCAATACATACACTATGTACCTATAGGTATCATAGGCCGACAGCAGTTAACTAACATATGCATAGAAAGAAATCGAAAGATAGACATGCTTGTAATCAAGTACAAGTAATATGTCAATACAAGACTAACTACTTAAGTACAACAAATCAATACACCGATCATAGCCTATGGTGAAGCACCTAAACCCACATCTGCCAAGTTTCCAGTATCCCTCAGAATAATCACAGTTAAAAAACATCAGTCCAAGTGTGGAGAATCAAGTCAGAATATAAGTATATGAATGTAATGATGAGTAAATATGCAATGCAATGTAGTGACCAAATGTAATCTCTGTACATATATGTTACGGACGAAATATCTCATCGTCTCATAGTCATGATCCATAGGGGACCCCCGATGTTTATGTACTAGTCATTCCGTATCACACAGCCTAGAATGACTCTTCCACGAAACACCCCACTAACCACTCTGTATCACACAACATAGAGATGGCTACGGAATATCATATGTCATAAGAATCATAGATATTTCCTTCTCATTTATCATCGTCAAGTCAATCACAGATATAATCAAATATATCATAAAAATGAGAATAAGTGCAATGCAATGATAATATCAAGTGTAACATAAGTATCCAACCGTGCTCTTTGAATATGAAAAGGGTTTCTTCTACCAGAATGAAATGAATAGGGGTATATCTTTTACTTCTTCGTACGTTTTGTTTTCTCAAATCAAAACTAAAATGGACTGCTTTTCAATTTCATATTAGCTATTTAGGATTAGTGAAAGGTGTTTATACACGTACTGTTTTCTTTCTAAGACCCATTCCACATATATGATTTCCTAATGAATTAGTCATATGCTAAGGTCTAGTAGTTTCTCCCACAAACTGCCACTTAGGAGGTTACTTAGCTTAGTCATTAGGTGCTTTACCTAATGCTTACACGTAATACCTCACCCACTAATGTCCCCCTTAATAATTAATCAAGTGACCTGCCAATGAATAATTTATCAATCACACACATAATTAATTATGTGATCTCAATTCACTTAAATCTTAATAACTTATAAGACCTTCATATACTCAATGTCATAATGTAGTAATATGACATTAGTTCATAATCTCTTTGGAGATATACAACTATTATTATTAATCCCCGTCGTCACACTTCTTACGTCCAAAATTATTTCGGGGTTTAATCATTTTATATGCTAAACTCTTTATTAGTATACATAAATATAACATAAAGTTTCCCATCGCTCGGGTCTATTTACACATGCCTAGCGATTTTACATACGCTTAGCGGTTCAAGCCGTGACCCGATAGTACGGGATGTTACAACTTTGAACTCTATCTACTCTCGAAATATTTGAAATTTGAAGTTCACTCCTGAAGTAGTAAGACCTTAAAATTTACTCCTGAAATAGTAAGACCTTGAAATAATTATATGGTTGCCGCTTTGATACAAAATTTTTGTATGTTAATGAGTATTCTCCTTGAGAGATATTTACTGTAGGATTTGATGATAGAAGTATCAAAGATTGTATAACTTAATGTTTACCTTTTGTCATTTATGAACTTAAGAATGTCTTTATAATATTCATTTTGTTGCAATTTTATTTTGTCATGACACATGTGATGTCAGGGTAATTTTGATAGTACAAAATCAATTAAGGGCTGCAGAAGAGCTAACTATTTATCTAGAAGATCATGACACTAATACTGTCCAAACAAGATATGATTATGGAGAACAAATTAAAGGTTCATGAAGAGCTTATATACTATTATGATATTCGTTCTAGATTGTAACGAGGTTGTTATGATCGAAATACAAGTTAGGTTAATAATAGTAAATCCGAAGTTTACTAAAGTAAATGGCTATCATATTGAAGCTATACATGATGGGAGGATTAAATATCTTCAAAATCATAGTGGGTATAAAATATGTATGTGAAAGATTACTCTCTCCGTTCTCCAAATTGTAGCGCACAAATATAAGCATGATGAAATCACATGTCACAGTATACCAGAAGTTTATTGGTACAAAAAAATAATAATTTATGACATAGTAAATCAGAAGTTTACTAAAACAAATAGCACATGGCGTGGTAAACTTGAAATTTACTAGTATATTTATTAGTCGGCATGAGCAATTTGGCCATCTCGATTCAAATATAATGTGCAGATTGAGTATTTGACATATATTGAAGAACTAGAAGATTCTTCAAGAATTTATTTTTGTTGTTTGTTCTCATGATAAGTTGATTATACTGACTAATGTTGGAATTGAATTCCCTAAATTCGGGGGGGGGGGGAAAAGTATAAAAGGTGAATATGGGTACATTCACAAGAAGTCTTAAATGATATATCTTGGGTACATGATTTATTCACATGTTGGGGGCTCCTGGGGTGGGAGTTCCACCTTTTATTTGGAAAATTAAATAGATATATCCTACTATTCTGGGAATCCTTGAGTTATTTTCTTGTATTTATTTTAAAATAATGACCAATTTTGTGGCACAACAAATGATGATTTGATACCATTGCCTTATTAAACAAATATGATTTAAAACATGACTACATGTGAGTGAACATTTCTGATCTAGCAGCCTCATTCATTAAACCTATGGTCGAAACAAAGATGTGCTCATACAGAAGTTAACAACCCCAAACCAATAAAACAAGCTTAAAGCACACAAATGTAACTTTCAAATGACAAAAATGATCCATTATATTTAGGGTAGGTTCTAAATAGTTTCTTAAATATGTTTTTGATCAGTTTTAGTCCTTTAAATTTGACGAAAATGTGCATTTTTTGTCTCCATCAAATATTTAACTCTATTTGCTAGATTTGGAAAAAAGAAAGATTTAACGGAAACTCACATTTGGATGTGTAATTTTTGGTCTATTGCAGTTGCAATTTCTAAAATTTAATGAAAGCTTCTTGATATTTCTATTTAACTCCTTTTTTTTTCTTCAGTTGCAATCAAATCTAACAAACAGATTGCTAGATATTTGATAGAAACTAAAAGTGCACAATTTTATCAAACTTAAAAAAATTTAACTACTCAAAATATATTTTAATGACTATTTTAAATCTACCCCAAACATAAATTTTCTCAACTATTTGTTAGGGTCGTGAAAGATCTGATGCCTAGCCCAAATTCCATTTGACAATGAATGAACATGAGCTCCGAACGATATTGGACTTTGTTTTAAAATGTGGTATTCTTTAATTTGTACACACTTCAACTATTTTATTGAATATTTTCATCAACATTTAGACGATGACCTTCCACCCACTTCATTAACAGGAGATCACACCATCCTCGTGAAGTACTTTTATTATAATCAAAAGAGATAATGATAAAAAATATATCTAAAATATCATTTTGCGAGGTTTTTACTTAAACTATTAGGTGCTTGCATTATCTACGATCACCGATTATTTATCAAAACAAACCTCGAAATTGACAGTGTTTGAATACAATCGCCAAAAAGCACGTAACAACTTAATTTGCCCATAAAATTTCATACACATGACAACTGACTCATTAATTTCATTTGTTTTGATAAATAGTTAGTTATAGTTCAAATAGAAAACTCAAACACCAAATAGTCAGGTAGCAATTAAACCCGATAAACCCTCGACTCAAAGATAAGCAAACAAAAGCAATACGGAAAAGGAAATAACAGAAGTAAACAACATATAATAACAAAAATCAATCTGAAAAAAGGAATAATAACATAACTGCCACAATAATCGTATGCTAATCGAAGTACCAAAAACATCTAATAATAACTTAAATCAAAGGACAAGAAACTCGCAAAGTAATACTTCAGGTGTTTTTTTTATCTTTATATCTTACCAAAATTTAAGAAGAATAAAGAAAGGAGAAATGGGCAAACGTAACAGCACAGCTTGATTGAAACCCGATTGCTGAGTATCACTTCGATATACCATTTTATAAATCCAGTTCACAAATACAACTGAAATGCTTTCATAGAAACTAAGCACCAGAAAGAACCACATTAAAGTAAAGATGAAACAATTGAACATCAATATTCAGAGTTGTTCTTGTTCATTGCCGCGGATAAGAGAACGCTAAAGGGAAACACGGTAGAAAGGAAATAAAAAGAAGCAGCTTCTCCCAATAAAAACAACCAGGAAGAAGTCATAAGATATATGAGGACCAGTTCCCTCACTGTTGTTCTTCAGCTTTGGTTTCCTTAATTTCATCAGCACCATCGTCCTGCAATCGAAATAGTTTTTTCAAACACGTGAATTCTAGTAATACAAGTGGTAGATTACGAGGAAATGACAGAAATCAAACGCTATTTGGAACAGCTGAGTTATTTACCTGCATATCAGAAGTCCAGAGAGTTAGATTGTCACGAAGAAGTTGCATGATCAAAGTGCTATCCTTGTATGATTCTTCTCCCAGTGTGTCCAACTCGGCAATTGCTTCATCAAATGCCTGGCCACATAAAAAGGGTGAAAATGAAGATGCTTTTTCACGGTTGATGTAAAGATATTTGTGCTATCAAAACAGCCTTGTTTGAATCGAAAAACATAATCTGCAGCTAAGAAACGACGGGGGAATACAAAGAAATTCTTACTTGTTTAGCAAGATTGCAGGCACGATCAGGAGAGTTCAAAATCTCATAATAAAACACAGAGAAGTTGAGAGCCAGTCCAAGTCGGATTGGATGTGTTGGGGCAAGTTCAGCATTTGCAATGTCCTGCAGGCATTGAGACCATACAATGAGGACATTTGAAGATGAACATCATTTAACATCACTTATTCTGGAACAAAATTAAGACGTAATGAAATGTTCATGGCTACTTTTTCGTGAAAGAATGACAGTTAATTTTCGTCAAGTAAGATAAGTGAAAACAAACAAGACGTGCAAACCTAAAATTTTGGAGAAATTTCAAAGATCTTCCTCCAGATTTAGAATTGTTTTTGTAATACTGACCTCTATCAACTGTTCTTGATATATTATACTTTCCTATGAGAATTTTAATCTTTAAGACATGCTTAGATAATGGGAATGTTAAACTAGCATATCACTCGGAATATTATTCTCTAATCCAAAAGGTTAAGGAAATTAAGTTGATTACTCTTAATTTAAACCTAAATCAAAACTTGATTAACATCAAATCTCTGCAAAACATGGAAAAAATAAATATGGTCTGATCCGGAAAAACACAAACTCAGTACAACTGCTTAAAATTATAATTATTGAAAAGCATCTCTTATAATTCACGCGACTAATTAATTGAGGATATCTATGACCTTTCAAATATTCCGTTAGTGACTTTCATTTGGCCTTTGAATTTGAGGCCAAAAGATGTTCTGCATCCAATTCAGAAGGTGAAGGGTACATTATTTCTCTAATCCAAAAGATTAAGAGAATTAAGTTAATCTACTCTTAATTCACACCTAAATCAAAACTTAATATCAAATTTCTGGAAAATATGGCAAAATGATATTGCCTGATCTACAAAAGCATATACCCCTCCTTCTCAAATTGTTTGTGACCTTCTTTTGAACGTGGACACAAGCCTAAAGATACTTTTGATTTGTTATACATATTTATCTTTTCTTTTTCTTAAACACACTTACACACTCATACACCATCAACAAATTAAGACGAGAACATATATCATCATGAATGGAAAATTCTATAAAAACACCCTCCCCAGACAACACTCGTGGGATTACACTAGATATGTTGTTGTTGATGAATGGAGAATTTTGGGAAAATAGATCAAATGTGTCCGGTCAAAAATGGAAAATGTTATGTCTTTCTCTCTAATCTCTACCAATCGCTTCTAATTAACATTGCATAGCAAGAATTTCTCTAAAAAATTAAATAAATCCGATTCGGAAAATCATATTCTGCAGACATTAATTAATAAAAGGTCTAATGAGACAGATACAAATAGTATAGTTCAAATCTAAGCAATTAGATCCATAAAGCTTGATAATTTCATCTAATAGATCAAACAAATAACAATAAAAATGACATACTTGAGCGGCTTTGTAAGCGGAGAGAGTACTCTCAGCAGCTTCCTTACGTTCAGCACCAGTCTTAAACTCAGCCAAATAACGATGATAATCACCCTTCATTTTAAGGTAAAACACCTTAGAATCTCCATTAGAAGCCGAAGGAATGAGATTAGAATCGAGTAGCTTGAGAATTCCATCGCAGATATTCGACAGTTCAGATTCAATCTTAGATCTGTACTCCCGAATACACTTGACATGGTCCTCATTTCCCCTCGATTCTTCCTTCTGTTCGATCGAGGAGATTATACGCCACGAGGCTCTACGAGCCCCGATGACATTTTTGTAGGCTACGGAAAGAAGATTCCGCTCCTCGACGGTTAGTTCCTCTGAGGTACCTGAAGGAAAATAAATACTTCATAAGCTAATAAATCCCTTGAATGTGATCTACAATTATTTCATATAGTGGCCCTTTAGCCACCCGTGATTAAAGAGTGTTCATTTTCATATAGTGCCTTTTCTCCATGATTAAAGAGAGTCTGACCGGAACAAAGAAATTGACAACAGCATGATTCTAACAACTAACAGACAGTTACGATGTAATTTTCTTTACATAATGCAGGAAAATCTATTGATGTATAGTTTCTGACTATAAATCATATTTAGATGTGAATTAAAATATCAAATCGTAACAAAAATTTATTTTCTATAACTTTGAATTATTATCTTTCAACAGTACCTAAGGATGTAGAGACTTTCTCCATGAACTGCACCATTTCTTCGTATCTTTCGGCTTGCTCGGCAAGCTTAGCCATGTACACGTTCTCCTCACGCGCCATAATAATGGATTCTATAATTTGGGGATCTCTTTCTTTTTGGTTGTGTTGAGATCTGGGGAATTTGTGTTTTTTCCAGTGGATTTAAAACTTGTGAGAACAAGGGTATTTTCTTTGTTGGACTTTTTTATTGGTGTTGAATTGAAGGGATGGGAGAGATTTTAGGATTTCTTTTTTAATTTTGGAGGATGAATATGAACCGTTGGATTAGGGGATTTTTGGAAAAGTAAGTGATTGACAGGCTGTATTTTGGAAGATGTGATTGAATGAATATGGGGGGCCGGAATTGGGCTACGTGGGTTGTCACGTCTTTTGACCAATCTATGTGATGGCCAATATAGTATTCCCTCAGTCTTAAAAATATTATTTTAATTTAAAAGTCTTTTTAAATGTGTAATTCAAAATAAGTCTTAAATATTTGTGTGATTAAATTATCTTATAAAATTAAATTATTTTTAAATATGAAAATATGTCAATTTTCTTTGAACAAACTAATATGTAAGTAAGACAATCTTCGAAGGAAATAGTAAGTATTATTTTTAAATTATTATTTATTCTTGGTTGATTTTTTAAAATATTCTTGGTTGATTTTACTATTTCTGTTGTTTGGCTCCTATGTGATGGAAAAAGATTGGTTCTGGATTCTGGAGTAAGAAATCGCCTGCCACTCATCTCTCCTTGTGGAAATCGCACATTTATTTTTTTAGTTTTGGGAGGATATATACCAATTAGCATTTTACATTTAATTCTTTTATAATTATGTTAATTAGTTATCTAGTTTGTAGTGAGTGAAATTTATAAAAAGTGCGGCCAAGCTAAATGAATTTAGTCATTTTAGTCCATACATATTTTGTTAAAATTGGAATCTGTAATGGATCCATATTGAATAACAAGGAAAAGATAAAAATTAAAAGATAAAACAGAAAAGGGAGGTTCAGATTGCTAAAACTTTAGCTAAGAAAATAAAGATACAAGTTCTTCCATGCCCTGCTACTTTGTGGTTGCTTCCCTTTTATAGCTCAAGTCATGTGTAGTTTCAACCCGGCTCGGACTCACAGTCCGCTAATCTTTTATTGGGTTGTCTAGCCCTTTTACTACATCTTAATTTATATTCAGGCCCAAGTTGATCTCCATTCTCCTCTAGGCCCAATTGTTGAGTAGAGTTCATAACAATACCCCGTCCTCAATAAGAACCTTGTCCTCAAGGTTCGAGTAAGGGAATTTGCACTCACAAATTATCTTTGGCTTCATTGTGCATGGTGAATACATCACCAAAAAATCAATTCATGCCAAGGAAGTCTCAAGGCACAACCTGCCACCTTATGAACATAATGCACTACTGAACCTTCACTAATAAAATTCATTGTTTGTAATTCTATTGGACTTCTGCTCAATGCCCCTGCTAACATGATGAGTGACTAAATAATTTTGGCAAGATCAAAACTTGCATGAATAATGCACGTTTCTTCCAGCATCGCAGCGAACACATCCCTTCGTTCTTCCTGTTTCTCAAAAGCAGCAGATATATGTCCTGGTATATCTTCTTCTACTATTTTTATCATCGCGAACAAGGGGAAATGAATAATCTCCATAACTCTAACACTACCACCGCTCAATTTATCATGGTAATGAAATAATCGTTAGAGGAAGAAATTTACATGGAACAACCTTGAGGGGTTTGTAGTTCCGGGAAAGAGAAGAATAGGTGCCTTCTACTTGTTAAGTCTCTTTACGGACTAAAACAAGCACCCAAACAAGTTGGCATGCAAAATTTGACCATACAATGTCGTCAAGGCCTGGATTCAAGACAAATGAGTGTGATAAATATGTCTACATTTAAACACTCCAAACCACGTAGTCATTGTTTGTTTGCACGTGGATGATATGTTGATAATTGAGTAACGACATTGCTAACATAAATGCTACTAAGCGCACGCTTGCTAGTAAGTTTGATATGAAAGACTTAGGAGTTGCCGATTTAATTTTTGGGAATTAAAATCCATAAGACTCCTCAAGGTCTAGCATTGTCTCAATCTCATTATATTGAAACGGTACTTGAAAAGTTCAAGTATTTGGACTTTAAAGTTGCAAAGACGTCAATTGATATGAACCTTGCTCTTGCAAATAATAAAGGTGAAAGTCATTCTCAATTGGATTATGCCATGAAAGTGTTGGAAAGTTTGATGTATATCATGAACGCGACGCTCGATATTGTAACAAGTATTGCATGTGCAGTAAACTAAGTCGCTACACTACGGTAATCCGACCAAAAACATTGGTCGAAGCGATGAAACGAGTTTTCGGGTATTTAAAACATACTCAAAACTTTGCTTTGCATTATAACGAGTATCCTGCGTTGCTTATTGAAGGATACAGTGATGCAAATTGGATCACCGGTTCAATCGAAACTAAATCCTGAGTGGATATGTTTTTACCATAGGTGGAGGAGCGATGTCTTGGAAGTCATCCAAACAAGCACATGTATCGCCCGCTCTATAATGAATCGAGTTCATAGCTTTAGACAAAGCCGGTGAAGAAGCCTGAATGGCTCTGAATTTCTTAGAAGATATTCCATTTTGGCCCGAAACCGTTGGCTCCTATATGCATACATTGCGATAGCCAAGCTGGCAACCCAGGAAGAGCCGGAGTCTTATATACAACGGAAAGTCTCATCACATACGACGAAGACATAATACCGTTAGACAACTACTTTCTAGTGGAATTATCACAATTGACTATGTTAAGTCAAGAGATAATGTGTCGTCGATCCACTAACTAAAGGCCTAACTAGAGAGGTAGTTGGGAAAGATCGTGTAGCGGGAACGGGACTATGGCCGAGGACAAGTCATCGTGACGGTAACTCTACTCTAGAAGACCGGAGATCCCAAGATCTAGGTTCAAAGAAGATCAAACAAAGTCATTAATGACGGGTTCAACATTGTCACAATTACTACTTTGGTCCATTCTCGTGATGAGACAATGTTCGCACTGCCGAGGATAAAAAGCATTGCGCTTTTTAATGGTTCCTAAGTTTGGTACATTGTGGCATATCAAATAGTGTATCTACGGGATGACACATTTAGGAATCACGTCTATGTAAGTGAAGTGTAAGCCACTTCAAGGAGAATTATGTAAGGCCAATTCTCTACGCACTTATGAAATCTGTACAGGGCAGCTGTTCATGGTCAGAAACGAACAAAACAATGAGAACCAAAGATGGTTAAAGGGTTAATTGTGTGACATGTGGTTGTCTAGGTATACACCAAAGCTCGACGGTTCAAGGATATCACATCTACCCGATTGACCGAGTATATCCACATATGTTCACTACGGAAAGTTCAAAGAGAAATCTACTTATCCAGTGATGCGTATTAATTCTTGCTTACGAATCACAGCTTTTTTTTTGTCAGCGCATGTTTTTCATCATATAGCCATTCCCCCATTCACGTATGGGGGATTGTTAAAGCTAGTTAATGAATAAAACTAGCCAGAGTTGGTGTGAATGAGAAATGGAAGGCAACCTTCCAGAATAGTCACCAACCTATTCCGAAGAGGCACCTTCAAGGCTATATAAACTACAGGCAATGCCTCATTTTAAAGATACCAAAAACCAAAAATTTCTGTATCCGAAATTAACATTCTTTTTTCACAAATAAAACTATCGAGTCTTACCGTGTTTCAAGTTGCTAACTTTGAGTTCGTCGAAGTCGAAGGCGTTTTGACGTACCGCTACTCCTTCCGCGATGTATATCCGTTTTTATCTGGGGAGGAAGTAATCCATAACCTCGGGGTACGATGAGGGGATTAAATTCCTTAAGGACACACAAAGCTGAATTCTGCAGGGTCTCGGATATTTTCTTACTTCGTATTATTTTTTCCGCTTCGTTTTTTTCCGCGTTTTTGTCTTTCCATTTGATTGGTATTTTCCCGATTTTTGAACACGTGCACAACAACAAATACATCATCAAAAAAATCAATTCATGCCAAGGAAGTCTCGAGGCACAACTCCGCCACCTTATGAACATAATGCACTCATCGAACCTTCACTAATAAAATTCATTGTTTGTAATTCTATTAGACTTCTGGCTCAATGCCCCCTGCTAACATGATTGAGTGACTAAATAATTTTGGCAAGATCAAAACTTGCATGAATAATGCATTGCCCGTTTCTTCCAAAGATCGCAAATGTAACACATCCCTTCGTTTCTTCCCGTTGCTTTCAAAAGCAGCTCTATTCACTGTCTTAGGGATTTCAAAATAGTTTCGAGTCTCCTAACAGGCCCTCTATCCACATCTGTAGCATCTTGAACAACTTGATTAAACATAAATAGTGATGCACCGAGATTAACCTGGCCAGTTATACTATATTGCTCAAAGAACATCCCAGCAAAACACAAGTTATAAATGAACCTGTCAATATCTAAGATAGCCCGTGTGTCATTTAGCAATCGAAGAAGCGCAACAATCTCATGGAGGATCATAGGATAATCTGTTAGATCAACAACTAGGCAGTCAAACATGAAATCTGGAGGAACCTTCGAATTTTCCGGGAATACCAAGTCAAGCAAGAGCAACATATCTGGAGGAAGTAGATTCCTGCTAGACCAGTTGAATCCTCCGAGCACTAAGAACCACTGGTGAGCAGTAGCCTTCCAAAGCCTTACATCAACTCTTTGTATGCACCATAATTTCCCTTTCTCTCCTCTAGAATCATTAATGAAGAAATATGAAACTGAAAACTTGAATAGACTTGGATAGTGTACAAATAGCCAGAACATGAGAATGAAATCCTTTAGTGTAAAGTGCATTAATCCAACTAGGAAGTGAACTAGTATAGTATAGAGAAGAGCACCAAGTCTGTTATTGCAAAAGCCAACACCGAACTGACTCGCGGAAAGAGGGATGGACTCTATTATTGCAAGCTGAACCATCCAGTGTCTATCCTCATCCATCAACAATTACAAGCAGCAGAGATTAGGAGAGCAAATCAATTCCAACCACTTGGTTCACGTGTTCAAGCTTATTAATAATATTCAAACGAACTTGATAAGACTCATCCAACAGAATCTTGATCATCCTTAGTCATATTCTCAACCATTGACATGATGTCATTCTTCAGATAGTGATGTTCAATAGTTGCAGCAAACTTTCCAAGACTTGGTGCAGTTTCTATCCTCACCATAGGCATGTCATCTTGGCACAGTCGGCTAGACATAGTTCTTAGCGTGTAGGTGAAAGACTCTAGGGCATTTGGATAAGAAATGTTAAACAATCTGCATGATGAAAGTGCTCTGTTTTACCTATATCACTTTCCAAGAAAATGAAATAACTAGACAAATCCCACAAGTCCACTTTTCGTTCAGCATGTAAAATAACAGACTTTATACCAGCAAGTGTTGGAAATTAGCCTTTGGCGGGAGTTGCGACCGACCAACTTTAACGGCTTAAACACTAGTGTTACGTATGTTGGAGACATGCATGATCTACTAAGTACGTAGATAACCGTAGGGCCAAGAATCGTCAAATTTCATTGAGAAATGAAAGAGATATTGGTTCACGAAGTAAGGTGTTTGAAGCATGAAAAAGTGTGGTGTGTGATCAATTCTCCCTCATCGGTAGAGGAAGAAAGAATTGTTGTGTCTATAAGACTCGAAATTGGTTTGGGGTTTGGGACCCCAAGGGGTATCCCATGTGTTTAAAGAAGGGAGGACCTAGATGTGCTTCGGTTCAAGCCGCCCGCCCGTCCCGTCCGGTGCCGAGTTCGGGTTCTCGGGTTCTCGGGTCGTGGGCTGTGGGCCTTCTGATATTATCTTTTTGGGCCAGAGAACTTTGCCAGAAGTACAGTTTGATCCCAGAAGTTTCAGATGTACAATTTGGACCAGAATTCTTTCAGATGTACAGTTTGGTCCCTGAAGTTTCAAGATGTACACTTTGGTCCCTGAAGTTTTCAGAAAGTCAGAATTGGGCAGAAGAGAACAGAAACGCCAAGCACTCAATTCAGCCATTTATTTTGGCTGAATTACTCCTCCTATAATGGCCAATCCGTTGGTCTTTCACCATTTATTTTGGTGGCTTTACTACCTCCATAATGGCCATTATTTGGCCAATAATGGATGTTATGGGGGCAGTTAAACAACCCCTCCCTCACCTATATAAACACCCCTTACACCATTGTTGAGCATGACATATACTACACGAAAATACACAAGCAAAGACAGTTCTTCCTACAACTTCCAAGCATCATTTCGTTACTCAATATTCTTCACGGTAGCTCTTGAGTTTCCTTTGCTCAAGTGTTCCATTCTTTGTTTTATCTTGGGAGACAAATTGTCCAGGACGTATAAAGGATACATACGGGGCAATATTGTCTTAAAGACAGAGTGCCACACTCGACTCAGCAAAAAAAAAGTTTCCAGTCTTTCTTGTTCTACAATTGTAATTTCAGATTTCTAGTTGAATTATTGAATCTTTGTTTATCCTTTCGAATACTTGTAATAGTAATATACTTCTCGTACTGCTGTATAAAGTACAATAGAGACAAATACCAACAACTTAAGACAATATTGTATTGTATTACTATTAGTGTTCGAAAGATGTCGGTCAAAAATTGTGTGACCAAATCTGGATATGGCAATGGTTTTCTGGTAGAAGAGAGTGATGATGATGAACGTGTTCATGGTGTCACCGCTACCAAGACTGGTGGAAACAAGCGCTCTCGAGAGTCTGAGGATGTTAACTGGGACAAGAGGAGAAGACTAAAGATGTTATTCTATCTTGCAACAGAAGGCCTATATCTGTCCCAGACAAAAGATCCGAATAATGGTAAGAAGGAAATGGACACTCAGTCTGATGAAGTGACTGAAGTGAGCCAAAATCCGAAATTGGGATAAGTAGTTTTTCTTACTTGTCAAGAATAAAGATTAAATGATGTCTGATTAAAAATGGATTAAAGTAAGGAGGAATATGAAAATAATTTATATTCCTTACGCTTTAAAAATCAGAAGTTTAATCTCCTCTTCTTTTCCGTTTAAAGATTGGATTTTGTAAACGACTTAAAAAGATCCGTTCTTTTAAGTGTAATTATTAAAAGTGTGTAAAGTATGTTCGCACATACGAGTGAGAAAGATCCACTGACTGTGCGAAAACTGTTACCACTCTTAAGTAAGCGCCAAGAACTATCTGGGCACCAATCATAACGGAAGAAGTCTAAAAGCAAAAGACGTTGAGCCTGTCATACTATTTGGCAGAAGATCCTTCATAGGATGATATTGGACACTCAGTCATACAAAGCCTCCGGGCGACTGGAGTGGGCCAAAATTCCTTTGATATGATGATATTCGACACTCAGTCATATAAAGCCTCCGGGCGACTGGAGTGGGGCCAGAATTCATTTCATAGGAAAAGTAATGGACACCTAGTAAGGTGGGCCAGAGTTTCCAGGTCTTAAATGATCTGAAGGCCTAAAGAAAGGCGAGAAAAGAAATTGGACACTCGATCGCAAAGCAACTGGAGTAGGCCAGAGTATTCAGATCAAATATGATCCGATTACGCCCTAACCACGGGCAAGAGGTTGTTCATGTGAAGCAACGCCACCTCTAAAGTAGAAGGGGTTGGAGAGGTTGTCCTCAATAGGACTTCAGGGATGGGATCACTCTAAGATGAGGTGATACATGTCCCAAACTTGGTTTAAGGGACGCTGTTGGTCAAGCTAGTTTGAGACTAGTCCAACAGGTCTGTAATAACTAAGAATGGTACAATACATCTGTAGCCAAATGAATGATATATTTGTAATCCGTGCATCTATGCCATCATAGATTAAGACACGTTAAATAGCAAGTCATTCAAAAGCTAACGATATTGAGATTGTTGCCTTCTGTCGACATAAACCCTCAAAATAAATGTGAGGTAGATGAAGAGGCAAAATCACCTTTCCAAATTCCGTCAAGGGAATAGCGAAGGAAGCACTGCTCCTCTAGAACTTAGTCACACCTACTAGGGTGATTTGAAGTTTATAGAAAATAGAGGGGGGAGACAAGTACATTGTGACCTTCATTGATGATGGTACAAACGTATGGAATCCTTTGTTTGTTGAAAAGCAAAGATGAAGTTGTTTAAGCGGATAAGCGCTACAATGCAGAAGTTGGAAATCAACTAAGCCTATGGATTGCGAAATTCATAGAGATAGAGGGGGAGAATGTGAAGCATCGTTCATTAAACGACTGTCCAACGGTGTTAGCCAAGCGCAAAGTCGTACGCCCAATTTATGTGGGGTGGCTTGGTAAAAGTTGAAATACTGAAATAGGTCAAGTTGTACCTAAGACTGTAGATTGCATATCCACTGGATCTGCAAATAACAGTAGTGTTGATCGCCTCTTGGCATCAAAGAATGCTGAAGTCTTTTAAGATAGCATTCCTTGAAAAAGGAAAAAGGAGTAAATGCTCAAGCTTAACAAGAACCCGCGAGGGCCTGACTGTCCGGAACTAGACGTTCCGCATCTACAGGACTCGAAAGTTGCTGGCTATCCGGAACTTAATATTTCAGATCTGCAGAACTCAAGGATTCTAGATGTTGAACCGAGAAGGAGCAAAGAGGGGACAAAGACTTGTTCCAGTCCTTCTAGCTTGTATGGTTGAGAACGAACCATGGACAATTGACAAATAATTGTCTTCTCCAGAAGCGCTGCTTTGGAAAGAAGCTAAAAAAGAGAAATTGATTCCATCATATAGAATCATACTTCTGTAATGGTTTATCTTCCTCCGGGAAAAGAACCTTTGGGTTGTAAAATGTGCTCCCCTGTGAGTAGCTTAACATCCAGGGCCATTGCGGTCTTACGTGGCATGGATGTTGAAACGACCTTCCCAATAGGAGAGTTGGAAGAAGAGGATCGAGAATTGGTTTGTCGAGCTGTTGGGCTTCTTCCGAACTTTCATTTTGGTCCCCGAAATGTTTACATTTTGGTCCTGAAAGCTTCAGATAAAACAGAAACAATGAATCTGACCACAGAAACATTGACTCTAAAGTTAGAAAACCAACAGTCTGAAAGAAAAAGTCATATTGAAATAAAGTCTCGATATGAAAGATATGGGTATCACCAGATGACATCTTAGGAATTGGATTTCTAAGACATCTAACGGATCGGTCGATAGTTGACGATCTCATTGAAGCCACCAATGGATATGAATCATAGAAGCGATTGGAATCATGGTGCACCCATAGACAAGGAGCGATATGCTCAGGTCATGTGTAGTTCAATGTATTGTACACACTACAACCGACCTGGTATCGGCCTACAAAGCAGATCAGTTGAACTAAGGTTCATTGATAATTTTAATACATGATCGGTAGAAGGCGTTAAGTCGGATATGACGATCTCTGAATTATTCGCTTATCTACGGATTATAGTATTACGGATGTCCAACGGTTCGGGAGAACACGGTGATGCAAAGCTGGACATCAGATCAGAAGAACACCAAAGCCACAAGTAATTGTGTATGGTAGGTCTTGGAAAATTCTCTAAGCAAACTTGCATCGACCGATTCATGATGGGATCGGAGTTTATCGCTTTATACAAAGCATGAAAGAAGTTGAGTAACTTCACGGCTCCTTAAAGGACGTCCCTTATTGGGAGAAACCCGTGCCTTCGGCGGTTATACACGTGGCTAGCGGTCGGCTTCGGGAAGGACACGGATGACGGCGTCGGACATATCTCGTCGGGATATGTCGAAGACATAAGACCGTATGGCAGTTGATCATCACGGGTGTCACTTCCTTATTTACTAACTAAGGGACTACCCGGAGATCAAGTGTTCTGCCTGTATAGGGGAATGGGCTTAAAACCTAAAATATAAGGACCAATACGGTGGTAACCCAACCTTACTAAGCGGAGATCCCGTAATTTGGTTCAATGGGAAAACTAAGCATGTAAAGGTTCGGTTGATCGCTTCGGTGGAAGCATGAGCACTTCGGATAGTGATTTACGAAAAGAAACACCAAATCCAAAGTCGTTCCCGCGATAGACTTTAAGTACTATCTGCAGTGTGGGTAAAGGTTAAGTTTTCAAAACTGTAATGCTCCTCAACCAGTTGAGGTTAGGTTTTGGGAAACTTTTAATGGTTCCTAACACTTGTGAAGTGGGGTATAGCAGGATACCTTGTAGGAGACCACCTATTTAAGTGCGAGGACGGGCCGCCTCAAAATGAACGCACTTAAGAATACAAGACGTTGTCCATGGCCAAAACGGACAAAACATTACGAAGAAGAGAGTAAGGGAATTTATTGTGTTGGTATCATTGACTTGGCTTACACTAAACACTGACGGTTCAAGACATCACGTTCACCGCGCAGTAAGTAAGTCCGATGGTATTCAACTATGGAAGGTTCAAAGCTGAAGCTACCTCTCCTTATGCAACATCGGTCCATTGAAATATTCTTTGGAAATGAAAAGACACCATGTGAGTGCGCCAAAATCTCTTTCAAGAGGGGATTGTTGGAAATTAGCCTTTGGCGGGAGTTGCGACCGATCAACTTTAACGGCTTAAACACTAGTGTTACGTATGTTGGAGAATCCGGTTCTTCACACCTACATGATCTACTAAGTACGTAGATAACCGTAGGGCCAAGAATCGTCAAATTTCATTGAGAAATGAAAGAGATATTGGTTCACGAAGTAAGGTGTTTGAAGCATGAAAAAGTGTGGTGTGTGATAAATTCTCCCTCATCGGTAGATGAAGAAAGAATTGTTGTGTATATAAGACTCGAAATTGGTTTGGGGTTTGGGACCCCAAGGGGTATCCCATGTGTTTAAAGGAGGGAGGACCTAGATGTGCTTCGGTTCAAGGAAAGACCACACGCGCGCGCCCGCCGCCGCCGTCCCGTCCGGTTCCGGTTCCGAGTTTCGGGTTCTCGGGTTCTCGGGTTCACGGGTCGCGGGTCGCGGGTCGCGGGCTGGGGGCTGGGAGCTGGGGGATGTGGGCTGTGGGCTGTGGGTTGTGGGTTGTGGGCCTTCTGATATTATCTTTTTGGGCCAGAGAACTTTGCCAGAAGTACAGTTTGATCCCAGAAGTTTCAGATGTACAATTACTCCTCCTATAATGGCCAATCCGTTGGTCTTTCACCATTTATTTTGGTGGCTTTACTACCTCCATAATGGTCATTATTTGGCCAATAATGGTTGTTATGGGGGCAGTTAAACAGCCCCTCCCTCACCTATATAAACACCCCTTACACCATTGTTGAGCATGACATATACTACACGAAAATACACAAGCAAAGACAGTTCTTCCTACAACTTCCAAGCATCATTTCGTTACTCAATATTCTTCACGGTAGCTCTTGAGTTTCCTTTGCTCAAGTGTTCCATTGCTGTTTTATCTTGGGAGACAAATTGTCCAGGACGTATAAAGGATACATACGGGGCAATATTGTCTTAAGGACAGAGTGTCACACTCGACTCAGCAAAAAAAAACTTCCAGTCTTTCTTGTTCTACAATTGTAATTTCAGATTTCTAGTTGAATTATTGAATCTTTGTTTATCCTTTCGAATACTTGTAATAGTAATATACTTCCCGTACTGCTGTATAAAGTACAATAGAGACAAATACCAACAGCAAGTACACGAGTCTTTGCAACCTTAGCACCGAGTCTAGCCTGTAGTCGCTGACCAGTATCAACCCAATAACATATATGAACATCAAAAGTATAGTTAAGCCCAAAAATACCTGGGAAAAGTGCACTTGCATTTGTTTGTTCGTCGCAAGGTTGAAACAAGGGAAGGGAACTAATGTCAAACACTTGGTCCATAAGTTTGGAGTTCCCGTCTTCCACTGCAAGTTCAGTTGCTGCAAGCAAGATAGTTGCACATTTCTCGACAGTCTCAATACCACTCAAGGGCGACCTGGTGTCAATTTGGTGGAAGCTTTCGACAAATATCATGTTTTTATTTTTCCACTTAGAATCAACTACAGGGTTAAGGATATTTGCAGCGGATAGGTCATGGATGAACACCTTTGAGCAGTCATATGGTTGGGACAATGTGTCGAACATCTGGCATGCAATAAGCACCATGGGGTTGTCTCCAAATTCATTTGTTGATATTGATGCAATACATGGAATAATGAATTGAAGACTATTATCAAGCACAAGTGCTACACTGTCGAACACAAGTCGAGTTGTTGAACCAGGATCGAATGGAAAATGAAGTAACATAGGATGAGTGGCCATATTTTCAGAGATTAGACTATACTTATACATTCCATCAGATTCAGGCATTTGATCGAACAAGTTGTAAGCAAAATTCCATCCGACTGTTGAAGGAAACAATACCCAAATCCGGTTCTCGAAAGCAATTTCGGCAGCCTGAATCAAAGTATGTCATAATAGGAGCAACAGGCAGAACTTTGAAACCCTCTAGGTCTGGCAATGTATCCCCAAGAGCTGTTGAAATCAAAGTCACTCTCATTGACACAGGCTAACGCAACGCTGTCCGGTTCACCATCCACAGTTTCCAATTGCATCTCTGATCCCATAGAGCAGACGCCAGTTACTCTCTTGTAACTCTATCACTAAATCCTATACGGTTTGGATGGAAGTGTAGATCTTCTCCAAAACTGCAGGTGGGAAAGTGGGACTCGGTGCAGTAAAAAATTGCGGGTGGTTTGGGTACGGAGGAGGTAGAAAGGAAGTCGATGCGGGAAAATTGGTTGGTACAAGAGGAGGGACAATGACAGTAGGGGAGCTAAAATACTCGAAGAACAAAAAAAACCCAATGGAATCAAAATTCGGTTCGGTTTTTTCTCGGCAATTTTTTGAAAAATCGAACCGAATCATGATTTAGTGATTCGATTTGGTTTTTTAATTTTGGATACGAACCGAACCGAAAAATCGAATTAAATATATATTTATTTATTTATTTTAGGCTATTATTATCCCTTGAATCATAGTCATTGAAGCTAATCTATGTAGCTTTTATGAAAGTAGCACGCGGCATGAACTTGATTAACATATCACGGAAGTATTGATATAAAATGTAGGGAGAAAAATAGTTGTAAATTGATAAAACTTTAAATGATCATAACTATGCGCTCGGATGTCCGTTTTACCCAATTTTTATTTTATTTTGCGTATTTTTTCGATACGGGGCCGGTGGCGCAGCCAATTTTTAGAAAAAAATCCATTTCCCAATCAATTTGTGTTTTCCCCCAAATCGATTTCTAATTTTCTTTTTTCTTTAGTAAACATCTCACGATACGCAATAGATTTCAATGTCGAAATTTCATGATAGTGTAGGTGTGAATGTCAATTTCAATTTGGAAATTCAATTTAAAAAAAAATTCCCGACCCGACCCGACCGACCGGCCCACTAGAAAAAACCGATATAATCCGATACGTTCGGCATATAAACCGAACATATCGGTTTTTTTTAAAAAAAGTTGTATTCGGTTTTTTTTTTAAAAAAAAACTATTTTTATTCGGTATATATTTTTCAGATACAAAACCGAACCGAACCGAACTGATATACGCTCACCCCTAAATGAAAGCACCAATGTAATGGATCCATATTGAATAAAAAGAAAAAATATGTTAATGTTGGGTTTTGTGTTGTAATATTTGACTCAACATATCCCCTGAAGTACTTGTTGATTGCCAAAAATGTTGGGATAAATGTCACAACATTCATACCAACATTTTTCATAACAGTTTTGTTTTACTTCACGATTAAGCAGTAATAGTTTTACTGAATGGTAAAAATGACTTAGGCATGTGAATTAGGAGCTGTGTAAAACGTGGGAGAAAGAGTCAAAGCTTGGGGGAAAAGTCGAGTGAAGAACAAGTCAAAGTTGTTGAGATTTCAACTTCATGATCTTGTCCAACAAACACACAAGCTGCCCACTTTTCCCTCAACCAATCGATGAGTTTTTCAAGGAAGACTCTCTACTATAAATAGAGAGATTACAAGAGTGAATCGATATCCAGAAACAGATTGCAAAAATATCAAGAAAGCTCTCGAAAATTCATCTCAAAAAACTGGATCACAAGTGTTGCATGAGCGTGTTGACAACATTATGTCCAACATTACAATTGTAGTTTAGATTCTAGATTAGATTTTTATTGAGCAATTGTAATGAGAAGTTGTCTATGTCTATTTAGGTAGATTTTTCAGGCAGAAGTTATCTGCGACTTCAACGTTTAATTCTTTTCCGTTTCATCTTGTAAATTTGTAAATAAAGGAATTTGTAATTTTTGTATATAATAAATATATACAATACTTTCGGTCATTGACTGTCATAGGTTATACAATATATATAATCTATGTAAATTTTAAACCTTTGTGTTCTTTATTTTTTCCGTTGCATTTACTCTTTAAAGTTTCTGTTTTATCGAAGTGTTGTCACTGGTGCCGGTGACATTGTCGCCGACATTCGGATATTGAATTGGCATCCGAGTTAGTTTATTTCCAGTTTATTTTTATTGTTTCATAGCATACCCTGACCTTACAGATACAAAAATGAAGGTTCCAGATTACAAGTTCTTCCATGCCCTGCTATCTTGTGGTTGCTTCCCTCTTATAGCTCAAGTAATGTGTAGTTTCTTCAACTCCGCTCTCACTCACAGTCCGCTAATATTTTATTGGGCTGTCTAGCCCTTTTATTGCATCTTAATTTATAGAAAAACTTACAGAAAACACTAGGGGTGTCCAATGGGGCGGGTTCGGGATGGGGACGGGCGGGTCCCGACGGGACTGGGGGTGGTCGAGATCGGTCCTCCGGCGGGACTGGCCAACGTCCTATCCCATCCCTCATCCCGTCGGAAAGGGGGACCGATCTTGGCGGGGCGGCGCAAGGTCGGGTCGGGATTGCCTATTTTTGGCACTTAATTTTAAAAAATAATATATATAAACACTTCAATAATTGAACAAGATAGTGTAATAAAAACATCACAAGACTGTTTTTGTGCCTCTTATATTATTTAATAGAAATATGATTTTTTTGTAATACAATTTCAAAATTGCAACTTTGTGGTGTTGAAAGTTGTAAATCATATAGTAAAATTGCAATTAAAAATTACATATTTATAAACACCTTTTCTAATTTCTTCACAATGTCTTGTGGTTCTTCGGTTGGAATTGAAATTTGTTAGTCAAATTGTCGACGTCGCTTCCAGTTCCGTCAGACAAGATTTCATTGTAGTTTTCGTCGTCTTCTTCGTTGATCTCCGGTTGACCGCAATGTTCCGCTCGTATTCAATCACTGAATAAAACTGCAATCTTCAAGTTGTCCCCCCCGCTAATGAGTGTATGTGCTCTCCTATTTGAAATCTTCCGACAGAAAAAGCATTTTCAGACGTTGTTGATGACGCTTGAATGTTCAACACATCTCGGGCCATATTTGCTAGTGTCGGAAATATCTTCTCATTTTCCCTCAATTATTTAAGCAAGTCTTCACGTCCTTCTTCATTGAGAACTGCTTGGTACGGTACAACACCCTGCAAAATAAAAACATCAAACTCGCTAACTTGATTAGTAGTAAAACCACTGAACATTCTATTTCTAAGGCTTTCAATACTTGCCGCAGAAACAACATGTCTTTTATAAGGTTGTATTGAAGAAGAAGAAGAAGAAGAAGCCAGAAGATGGTATAGAAGTCGGTTGGTTTCTAACACTTTCTTGTTGGTAATGCATATATATATTTTTTGCATTCATCGTGTATGATGGACGAAACTTCTTCTTTAGTTGGTTCCTTAGGTGGTTGTTCATTTGATTTTTTTGGAGTTGGAGGGGAAGTACTGCTATACAATCATAAATAGTTTCAATAAGTGATTTACAACTGTCTATTTTAATAGTCGGATTTAATACATCACTAATAATATAAATAGTGGGAATTGCAAAAATATATTTTAAAATTTGATAAACATTTTTAATAGGTGTCTTATAAGATGATTTTTTTTCATATATTCATTAAGTAACAAAAATATTAGAGCTATATAAAGTAACATAGTTGAAATAGTATGATAATATATACCAGAAAATTCTTTAATTGCTTGAAAAAAATTCTCTAAAAATCCAGTAAGTTCTAAAAAAAATTCCCAATCATTATCTATTAGCATATCAGTTGGATTTCGATTATGGACATTAAAAAATAAAGTTATAAGTCTTCTATAATCGTAAGCAACAAGTAGTTGTTCATATAGAGAATTTCACTTAGTCTCTACTTCTTTAGGAATTTTTCTAAAAGGTAATCCACAATCATGACAATTTTTTTTAATATTCTTTTTTTCTTTGTATTCTATTACTTCTAAAAATAAAGTTTATAGCAAATTGTACTTTATTAAGAATGTCTTCAAAAGGTGATAGACCATCCTTTACAACTAAGTTATAAATATGGCATGCACATTTTATATGAAAATAATTAGGAAAAGATGGAGTTAATGGATTTTTTAAAAGTCTCACAGCATAATTATTAGAAAAAACATTATCTAACGTAACAATCATTATTTTGTCAGTTATACCATAATAATTGCAAACTTGAAGAATATTTTCTACAATAAAATTTTCAGTGTGCCTATCATCAATATATCTATATGTTAAAATACGTTTTTGCATAGACCAATTATGATCTATCCAATGACATGTTACAGTTAAATAATCATGGCCGTTAGTACTACGGCCAATATCAGAATTGATAGATACTTTGCCAAGAAAATGATATAATGCATAACGTAAATATTATTGATATTCATGTGCAAATTTAAAAATGTCTCTCTTAGGAGTTGATCTAGGAAAACCATTAAAAGCATGATTATACATATCTCATATATTATGAATAAAACCAGGAGAGAAAGGAAATGAAAAAGGCAAACCCTCCACAGCAACTAATTTTGATATTGCTTCTCTATCTCTATGTTTATCGTATTTAGGACCTACAATTCCCCCCGTCGTCGGATTAATTTGACCATGTACTTGGTATGGACACTATGTGAACATTGTCCCGACTAAGAGCGCATTGACGCACCTGAATTTGTAGCCTCGTATTCATCCCACCTAACTTTATGAAAGCTTTGTACATGTCTCAATAAACCTCCCGTCCCACCCTGACCTTTTTCCATTTTAAATTTATAAACATATTTACAAATTTTGCATCTACCTACTTGATTCTCTTGGTCCCTATCAAAAAAATCTCATGCAACTGATTATAATTTTCGTTGTGTGGGGCCTCGTCTCATACTAGGGGGAATAGAGGCGTTCCAGTTTTAGTTTGAGGTGCACTAGTGGATGTGTCATCTAGATTAGTGGGTGTGTCATCTAGATTATCTTCTAAATTAAAGTCTGGTTCATTTGCAGAATATAACCCATCATCTAATAATATATCATTAAAAATTCAGTTTCATCTATATGAGTGTAATCAATCAAATCATCATGTCTAGGAATTGGATGACTAGAAGAAGTACAACTGCCTTGTTACCCCTACTAGAAGAAGCACCCTTACCCTTACCCTTAAACATACCTCTTAATCCTTTCATTTTAATTATGCAAATAAATAATTAAAGATAATGAAATTAAGTGAGATAATTAAAATAAAGTAACAATAATAATTTAAAGAATGAATGAAGGTACCAAACGCCGACGTAACATCGACTTGTAATCGAGGTTGGAAATTGAAACTTTGCTCGATGGATGATCCTTAAGCTAGTTGCCAACTTCAGTCCCAATTTTTGAACTTTGATACAATTATACAAATGAGCAAATAAAATAAAATATTTAGTAGACAATGTAATTGTAGACTTGTAGAGAGATAGATTGAGAGATTAGAGAGATTGTAGAAAGATTTGTGAGATAAAATGAGGCATTTATAGTTGGAAAATTGGGTTAAAGTGTAAATATAGTAACTTATGGGTTAAAAATAAATATTAAGGGAGTAGGGGGTTTATGGGGTGGGAGGGGTAAAAAATGGTCGTTGCACAACGGCCAAAATATAAATTGGCCGTTGTGCAACTGTCATTTTTGCAAAGGGGGGTCGGGGCGGGTCGAGGCGGGTCTGGGGCGGGACAAGCCCAGGTCCCATCCCGGTTTTGAGTCACGACATCATTTTTTTAGGGGGATCGGGACCGGGCCAACTGGCCAGCCTTAGAAAACACTATATTTTGTAGGCTTTTAACTAATTATAGCTATTTTTTCAAAAATACCATTCGTAGCTCTTTTTATAATATTTTTGGATATATTTCATTGTATTTAAATACATATATTTTGTATATCCTATATTTTTTGGCGAGATTTTAGTGGCATGATGTCGCATGTATTTGACTGTATTTGAATTCATACAACCTTAGTCAATCAACATATACAATCAAATACATCTAGTTTGCTCCAAAATACAATCAGCTAAATACATTAAACTTATATTTACACTAAAAATAACGAAATACACTCGAATACACTCAAATCTTAGATACAAGAAGGATAAGAAGCCACGAATTTCAATAAATTCAGTCAAATACAAATAAATACACTAAAAATGACGAATACATTCAAATCTGATATACAAGAAGGAGAAAAAGTCATGAATTCCGATCCAATCTCCGATCAAATACAAAAAAAATACACTACACTCCGGTCAAATCTGATATACATTCTGACCATAGCCACCAACTATTTCATGTACTCGTGGTGGAAGGGCTTATACTCATTACCATGCTGTGTTGGTTTATCTGAGGTGGCGGGACCTGCAAGGTTGCTAAGAGCCACTTAAGAACTGAAAAATCAGTAAGTGAAAGAGAATAATGCCTTGCTTATTTCATTAATGTAATTGACTTATATACATGATATACAATAGTCATCTTAGGCTATAATTACGGAAATCAAATATACATTTAACTAATACAAGAGATTACTACCATAATTACAGATATACAAGATCACTAATTAAATCAAAATAATATATTGTGTATATTCAATCACACCCCCGCAGTCATAGCGGGTGGTTGTCGTATGCTGAGTCTATCCCGAAAATCTTCAAACAGAACTAAGGGAAGGTCCTTAGTAAAGATGTCAGCAATTTTATAATGTGAAGGGACATGCAAGACACGTACTTGTCCACGAGCAACCTTTTCGCAAACAAAGTGATATCCATCTCGATATGTTTAGTGCATTGATGTTGCACATGATTCCCCGAGAGATATATAGTACTAACATTATCGCAGTAGACCAATGTAGCTTTCCGAATAGGAAAATGAAGCTCTAAGATAAGGTTATGCAACCAACAGGACTCAGACACAACATTGGTGACCCCTCGATATTTGGCCTCTGCGCTAGAGCGGGACAAAGTGGCATGTCGTTTAGCTGATAAAGAGACCAAGTTATCACCAAGAAATATAAAATAACTAGATGTCGAACGTCTGGTATCTGGACATATACCCCAATCTGCATCTGTATACGAAATGAGAGTAGATATCGATGATGGATATAAGTGTAAGCCATAATCAAGAGTGCCCTGAATGTAGCGCACAATGCGTTTGATAGCGTGCATGTGTTATTCCCTCTAATCATGCATGGATAAACACACATGTTTCACTGCATAAGTAATATCGGGCCTCGAAAATGTGAGATATTGAAGAGTCCCGCAAGACTACGATAGTGGGAGAGATCATCATATGGTGTGCTAAAAGTAACACTCAACTTCGATTTAGTGTCAACCGGAGTAGGAGATGACTTACAGGGTGACATGCCAGCCCGTTCAATGATCTCTACAGCATACTTCCTCTGAGATAGAAATAGACCACGTGCATGACGAGTGACAGCTATACCCAAAAAATAGTTCAATGACCCCAAGTCTTTCATAGCAAAAATCTGAGCTGATAAGAGATATAATAGACTTGCAAAGTTTATTAGAGGAATCAGTTAATATAATATCATCCACATATAACTGAATGTAGGCCATAGAAGTACCATGCCGATATATGAATTACGAATGATCAGACTTGATGTGAGAAAATCCAAGTGTAGACACATAATCTGCAAATCGCTTGTACCAGGCCCGAGGAACCCGTTTTAGCCCATACAAGGATTTCTTCGGCAAGCACACATGATTAGGATGAGTGGGGTCCCTGAAACCCAAGGGATGATACATATATACTAAAAATCCACATAAAATGAATCACATTAACACCAGGTGGACGGGGTACCAACTCCTACATCTTATATTCAATAAGAGCATTATATTCATCATCCATAGCCATTTTTCAATTCGGGTCACGAAGGGCAAATACGGGATTACATGGTAGAAGGGATTTAGTGCCATTAGAGTTGAGATTAAATTGACGCTTTGGTCTAAAAATAGCCCGTTGTCTACGAGTAACGGGCCCTGATCCCAGAATTGAAGTAGGCCGGATTTGGGTGGAAACCGTAGGCTGGCCCAGTTCCGATGCAATAGAGTTGGGTTGGAGTGGGGTTGTTTGGGCCTAGACTGTGTGGTGGTTGGAATTTATTGGGCCAACAGGCAGTGGGCCTACTAGCAGAGGCGGTGGACCAAAGCTATTTGGGCTAGCAGACAGTGGATCTGACTGCGCTGGCTGGTCTAAGTTTCGAGGTGTGGGCTGGGCCAAATGGTGGACCACATACGGTGAGAGTCCATCATCCAAAAAATTATAGGAATTGGACGCAAAGGTATGCAACTTAGCAAACAAAAATTGGGTTTTATAAAAAATGACATGAAGACTAATGATGACTTTATTAGAGGATAAATCATAACATTTGTAACCACGATGATTAGATGGGTACCCTAAAACAATACAAGCGGTAGAGCGGGCTTGAAGTTTGTTTATGGTAGTGGAAGGGGATAGAGGATAACATAAACATCCAAATACCCTAAGATGAGAATACGAAGGGTCTTTTTGATAAAGAATTTTGACTGGAGATTAGTAGGCTAGTCCTTTGCTAGGGAGTATGTTGAGAATGTAAGTTTTCATTTGTAATGCATGAGGCCAAAATGAAGGTGGTAATGATACATGTACTAGTAACATACGAACAATATTATTAATGATGCAGATTTTTCTCTCGGCTTTCCAATTTTGTGATGACGTATGTGGACATGAGAACCAAAAAGATATATCATTAATCCTATAAAATTCTCTAAATGGCTCATCATTAAATTCCCATCTATTATCACATTGAATGTTCTTAATTTCCCGTTCAAATTGAGTACGAATGAATGTTCTAAATGATAGGAATGTGAAAAAAATCTGAGACTTTTTAGATAAAGAAAATGTCCGCAAAAAATTTAAGTAATCATCCAACAACAAAACATAATAACGGTGGCCCGAAGAGCTCAAAACGGGAGATGTTCAAAGATCACTATGAATGATATCAAAAGGCAATATAGTACTAGAATTAGAGGCAACAAAAGGCAATTTAATATGTTTCCCAAGAGGACAAGAAGGACAAACATTAGCACTACGAGTGTTATTACACTCAATAAATTTATTATTTTTAAAGAAGGCAAAAACAGATGCTCCCGGATGACCCAAACATGCATGCCATAAGGAAGGTGCTAAATCGATAAACGTTGACGGTGTTGCTTGTTTTGTGGTGATGGTGATGTGATAGAGCTCGCCCCGATTATCACATCTCATTAGATGTATCCCCGTCCAGAAATCCTTCATAGAAAATCCAAATAGATCAAATTCAATAGAAACCGAGTTATCAATTGTAAATTTCTGAACAGATACCAATTTTTTTAATTAATTGAGGAGCATGAAGAACATTTTCAAGGCTAAAAACGGATTTGGAGGAGACAAATTTGTGTGACCATAACCATAAATTGGAAATGAATGACTATTACCAACAATTATGCCATGATTTTTGCTCAAATTGAAATAAGACGAGAGATTACCTTGCACGGATGTCATATGAGAAGTAGAAGCAGTGTCCATGTACCAATTCACATCCAAAGGATTTAGCCTAAGTGTATGCATCGCTGCCTCGATATCTGTTGGGTCGGGGAGACTGATGGGCCTGCAGCAACGAATGTCTGCTGTGGTTGAGGACCAAGCAGGCCAGGCTGTTACCAGGTCTGTTGTTGTCGAGCCTGGTGCTGTTGCTGCTTACCATTGGGCTTAGCCCAGTTTTGTGTAGAAAAAGGGTAGGGCAGAATGGGCCACTACCCATTGGCCCAAGGCATGCCCCACGGCCACTACCCACCGGCCCAATGCTGCTGGGGGTGCTATGTCCCGGACCCCTGCTGGCCGCCACCACATCCTCTATTGTAGCCGCCACCCTTGCCGCCACCGCGGTTTTTGCCATTGTGGTTGCGATTTTGACTCTTTTTTCCACCACCGTTGTGACGGGTTTGACTATAATTTTCAGAGAACGATTGAGAGTCATCGGTGTCTCGGGACGTGGACACTATCATGGCAGAATGTGCTCCGGTTGTAGCCTTTTTAGCCAACCCTGCTTTTTCTAGGATAAGCATGAAACATGCTTGGTAGAAAGGTGGGATAGGATTGCTTTGGCAAAGAAGAGACCCAATCCCATTATATGCCTCAGAGAGGCCCGACACTATCTGAAGAATAAGACGATCATTTGTGATCGGTGCGCCGACGTTCTTGAGTTGATCCGACAATTCTTTAAGCCTTTGATAATATGCGGAGGGATTCAGAAAATCCTCCATAGTTGTGTAGAGAATTCTTGTTCAAGGGTTACAACACGAGAATTTTTGTTATCTTGGAATATATCACGCAACCTATTCCAAGCTTCCATTGCCGTAGCGTCAGATTTGATAATTGTGTGCAAGAGGTACGTAGAGATGGTGGAATGAATACATTAGAGGACCGTAGCATCAAGAGTTGCCTATAACCCTATTTCATCATCGGTGGAAGGCACATTCTCCTTGCCTTTTTTCCGGTTTGACAATGTGATTGAGGACTCTATGAGACCTTGCGTGAATTTTAAAAAATTTCGTCCACGTCGCATATTGGACATTCTCAATTTCAAGGACGATAGGAATGTTGTTCTTGATGTTGGAGACTGCAAGAGCAGGATGAAAGGTATTCTTTGTGTTAGACATGATTGAGGGAAAAAAATAAAATTAGAACGATGAATTTTTTTTGAAGGAACGACGAGAAGAGAGAGGGCGGCGGAAGGGCGGAGAAGGAAAAAAATTGCCCTAGACTGTTGATACCATGTAAAGAATGTTTATTGGGCCTAACTCAACCACAAAAACTAGTTTGTAGGGTGAGGATCGTCCAAGTCCATCTAAGGAGTCCATATTCACATTCAATATCCGATGTGAGACTCTTAACACTCCCCCGCACGCCCAGATCTTGTTAATTGGAGTGTGGATAATATAATTTGGGGGCCCAACATCGATTAACAAAGAATGGAATGGGACTGACTCTGATACCATGAAAGAGAATAATCCCTTACTGATTTTATTAATGTAATTGGCTTTTATACATTATATACAATGGTCATCCTAGACTATAATTACAGAAATCAAATATAACTTAACTAATACAAAAGATTACTACCATAATTACAGATATACAAGATCACTAATTATATCAAAATAATATATTGTGTATATTCTATCAGTAAGAATCCTTAGTTCAATTGTACGTAAATGTAGAGAAGATGTGTTGTCTTTTGTTGTTGTTTGCCATCGGCAGTGGTGGCAACGATACACCTAGATCTGGAAGGTGCAACAGAAATAGAGGGGTGAGAGATGGTGGTGCGACGGAGAGAGAGAGAACGACGATGGAGGAGAGAGAGATGTGAGGGAGCAAATCTGATAGGGAACGGAGATAGAGAGAGAGGCGATGGAGGAGAGAGAGAGGTGAATGAGCGGATTTGAGAGAGAATGGAAAGAGAGACGATGGAGGAGAGAGAAGTGAGGGAGAATACAGTGGAATAACTCTATGTATTTGGTATAACTATAATATGTAAATTAAAAAATTATTATAGCTATGAAAAATAAATAAATTAAATAATAGTTATTATTAATAAATACATATTGGAGATAGCTATGACAAGATTAGCTATGACAAGTAAATATTCTTAATTTATATCGAGGCCCAAGTTGATCTCCATGCTCCTCTAGGCCCAATTGTTGAGTAGAGTTCATAACAGTATCATCATAATAGCTAACAGATTCACCTGTGACTTGACTGAACGGGAGGCGCACATGTTTAAATATTATCCATACTGTTGTAGTGCCGTCGAATATATTTTTGGGATACGAACGAAAAAATGTCTATCTGATACCATAGTAAATAACAATTGTTTTGTTATATTAATGAGTATCTTTACAATGTAATGTGATGAACGAAATTGTAAAATATTATTTTAGTACAAATGATGCCACATAGAGCTTATGTGATCGCCAACTCTAGAAGATGTATCGGATAATTTTATGGATGATTATTCAATTTTTACTCTATTTTATTAAAGTCACTAAATTATTTTTAAAAACAAAAATATTGTTCAACTTTATATTAATATCAGAAAAGTCACTTAACTTTTTTTGTGATAGAAAAATTATTTATTTTTATCTAACTATTACATAAAGTCATTAAATAACAAGATAATCATCTTATATGATACTTAAATAAAGTTGAATGAATTTTTTGTTACAACAAAAATTGGACAAGTGACTTTTTGTGATACTTAGGCAAAGTTATATAATTATTTTTGTTAAAATGACTTTCTTTAATATTTAGACAAAGTTGAATAATTTATTTATCAGAAAATATAATTAAATGTAATAAAATAAAATTTGAGTGACTATTTATGAGATTATCCCAAATAGTGAACGAATTTGGAAAAATATTATTTAGTAGGAGAGATGCCATCTTTAAAAAGGCTTCCTTTATCTGAGTTCTTAGTTCTTACGAGAACGAGAATCAGCTGAAATATTTTTTTTATAAATCAACTCCACTATAAAAGGATGAAAACATTATGGGTTAATTAGGTCTTGTGGAAAACGAAAAAAAAAACTTTTTTTTGGTGGCATATGATTAAGAAAAAACTGAACTTTTTCTCACCTGCTTTTGAAACAAAAGAAAAAAACATTACGACTAGAGGTGAATGTAGAATAGTGGTACCCGGTTCATCTGAATTCAATATTTTCGATGTTGAACATAAATTTATGTGTAAGAATATATAAAAACGGAAAAGGGTAAAAAATGCTCTTAACGTATTAAAAATGGTTCAAAAATGCCCTCCTTCCACCTATTGGATCAAATTTGCCCCTCCTTCTACCTATTGAGGTAAAAAATGCCCTTAACGTATTAGAAATGGCTAAAAAATACCCCTCCTTCCACCTATTGGGTTAAATTTGCCTCTAACATTATTTTTAAGCTTAAATTTTTTCCTCCATTAAGAGCACAATTATATGACATTTATTAAATTTTAATTAAACATATGTCCTTTATTTGGTCCACATAAAATTCTAACACAACCCAACATGAACCGACTTATTCACGACACAACCTAACACAAAATCTATGTCAAATTAACACAGCTAAACCTAACGAGATTCTTCTTGGTAAGTTCTTCCATTCAGTGATTGAGATGAAAAAATAGCAAAGTGCTTCTTGTAATATCTAACTACTAAGAAGGTACATGCGACTGATCACTACAAGAAGAAAGACATTTAACAACAACAATAACATTTTTTGTTGCCATATATTGGATGTTGTTGCCAAAAGTACTTTTCGCAACAACAAAAATTGTTGCATGCCGTTGCAATAACTTCTGATGCGAAAAGTTTTCGCAACAAGTTTTTTTTTTTTTTTTGTCATTTACGTTTTTAGCAATAAAATATTAATGTTTGTTGCCATTTGCGTTTTTAGCAACAATATATTTATTGTTGCTAAAATTTTATTGTCAATTCTATACTTTCTTGTAGTGTGAAATGTCTTGAAGAAACAAAGAATTATCAACAATAGTTGCTTATAATTAATTGAATTCACTATAATATCTAAATTAGAAAGAGACATTCCTAAATGCAATATTTTAACATGAATTAATTCAATTATTTAGAATATGTCATTTAAACAAATGTATTCGTAATAATGACAGAATGCTATTTTTTTATAATTATGAAATAGACTATTTAAATAGAATTATACACACAAAAGTCGTAAAACTCACCAAGTTAACCAAAATCTAATGTACTATTTTTTTTACAATAAATTAAGTTTCATCACATATCAATTGATTAATAAGGTCATATATCATATAGTTTTTCATTTATAAACCGGATTAACTTACATGTACTTTAAATGATAAGTAAATTAAGAAAATAATTATGTTGAACAGGTATCGGTTGACATTTCCTTTTTGTAATGACAAGAGAGAAAGTTGAGTTTGGATAACAATTGATCAATCTTATATTCTAGCTCTCTTCTTGAACTATTTTAATACAGTAACAATTTGGTATCTGAGACTCCCTTTTAAGTAAAGGGCACATGCTTAATTATAATTTAATAAATGTCATAAATTGTACTTTTTTGGAGGAAAAAATTTAAGCTTGAAAATAATGTTATAGGCAAATTTAACCCAATAGGTGGAAGGAGGGGGCATTTTGAGCTATTTCTAACACGTTAAGGGCATTTTTTTTTATCTCAATAGGTGAAATGAGGGGCAAATTTGATCAATAGGTGGAAGGAGGACATTTTAAAACCATTTCTAATACGTTAAGGGTATTTTTGACCCTTTTCCGTTATAAAAATTACAAATAGTATAACCTATACCTTTAGTATAATAGGTTCAATATACTAAAAATCATAAAGGTTGAACCCATACTTAAATCTTGGATCCACTTTTTTTTTTATTTTTCAAATAACGTTTCCTAGAAACTACCTGAAGTGAGTTTGTACTAGGGCTGGCCAGTGGGCCGGGACGGCCCGACCCCGACCCGAGCCCGCCACGACCCCGCTAAAAAAAAAAAAAAAAAAAAAAAAACGAGGGCGGGACTCGAACTCAGGACGGGACGATGTCTCGTCCCGCCAGACCCGAGCCCGCCCCGACCTCGCCCCGAGACCGTCCCTGGCTCGAGTCCGACCCCGACCCCGCCCTTTTCCCCCCTTTGCAAATATGAACGTTGCACCAACGGCCATTTTAGATTATGGCCGTTGGCCAACGGCCATTTTAGGCCCCCCCTCCCCCAACCCCCCTACCCCTTAATATTTATTTTTAACCCATAAGTTATTATATTTACACTTTAACCCAATTTTCCAACTATAAATAACTCATTTTCTATTCATCTTTCTCACAAATCTTCCTACAATCTCTCTAATTTCTCAATATATCTCTCTACAAGTCTACATTGTTTGCTAAATATTCAATTTTATTTATTCATTTGGGAATTGGGAGTGAAGTTGGCAACTAGCTTGAGGATCTTCCATCGAGCAAAGTTTCAATTTTCAACCTCTCGATTACACGTCGACGTTACGTTTAACTGTAACTTGTCATTGGATAGATTATAAATGGTCTATGCAAAAACGTATTTTAGCGTATAGATATATAGATGATAGGCACACTGGTACTTTTATTGCAGAAAATATTTATCAAGTGTGCGATTATTACGGAATTACCGATAAAATTATGACTATTACATTAGATAACACTTCTAATAACAATTACGCATTTACAATGTTAAAAAATAGTTTAACTCCATCTTTTCCAGACCATTTTCATATAAAATGCGCGTGCCATATATATAACTTAATTGTAAAGGATGGTCTATCACTTTTTGAAGACATTCTTAGTAAAATACAATTTGCTATAAACTTTATTTTTAAAAGTAATAAAGTACAACGTAGAAAAGAATATAAAAAAACTTGTCACGATTGTGGACTACCTTATAGAAAAATTCCACAAGAAGTATCCAATAGGTGGAATTCTTTATACGAGCAACTACTTGTTGCTTATGACTATAAATTACCTATAACTTTATTTTTTAACTCTCATAATAAAAAGCCAGCTGATATGATTTTAGATAGTGATTGGCTAAAAATTTCCGAACTTATTGTATTTTTAGAGAAATTTTTTCAAGCAACAAAAGAATTTTCCGGTATATATTATCCTACTATTTCAACTATGTTATTTTATATAACTCTAATATTTTTATTACTTAGTGAATATATGAAAAACCAGCTTATAAGGCACCTATTAAAAAATGTTTGTCAAAATAAAAAAATATTTTATTCCTATTCCCTCTATTTATATTATTGGTTCTATATTAAATCCTACTATTAAAATAGACGGTACTAAATCACTAATTGAAACTATTTACGATTGTATAGAAGTACTACCACCTCCAAGTCCCAAAAATCTAAATCACCCACCACTCTTAAACAAACTAAAGAAGAAGTGTTGAATAGCGTAGAACACCAATGCAAAAATATATATAGATTTTATCAACAAGAAAATGCTAGTAACTTATCGGCTTCCATACCATCTTCTTCATCTTCAACACAACCTCACAAAAGACATGATGTTTCTGCGGCTAGTATGGAAAGCCTCAGAAATAGAATGTGCGGCCGTACCTCTACTACTAACCAAATTAGCGAGTTGGATATTTTTGTTTTGCAGGGTTCTGTACCGTATCAAGAAGTTATCAATGAAGATGGACATGAAGACTTATTTGAAATCTTTGGAGGGGAATGAGAAGACTTTTCCGACACTTTCATTGATGGCTCGAGATATTTTGAACATTCAAGCGTCATCAACTGCGTCTGAAAGCGCTTTTTCTGTAGGCAGATATCAAATAGGAGACCACAGACACTCATTAGTCGGAGACAGCTTGGAAATTGCAGTATTATTCAGAGATTGGATACGAGCGGAGCGGAGAAGGTGCGGTCAACCGGAGATCAACGAAGAAGATGATGAAAACTACAACGAAATCTTAACCGAAGGTAGTGGAAGCGACGTGGATCAATTTGACCAACAAATACCAATTCCAACCGAAGAACCACAAGAAATCATAAGCAATTAGAACATGTTTTTTGAGAATGTAATTTTTTTAATTGCAATTTTATTATGTAATTTGCAACTTTTGGACAACACCACAAAGTTGAAATTTAGATTTTAGACAATTGTATTTGTATTACAAAAAAATCATATGTCTATTAAATAATATAAGAGGCACAAAAACAGCATTGAGATGTTTTTATTTCACTATCTTGTTTTGTTTATTGAGTTTTTTTTATACATATGTTATTTAAAAAAAAAAAAAATGAAAACCCGCCGTACCCCGCCCCGACCCCGACCCGATACCGACGGGATCTGGATCGGGACGGGATTGGAGCAAGTCCCGCCAGACCCGACCCCGCCAGACCCCGCCGACCCCGACCCCGACCCATTCTCCCGTCCCGCCCCGACCCCGTCCCCTCCAGACCCGGCCCGCCAGACCCGAGCTCGGCCCATTGGCCACCCTTAGTTTGTACCAACATAGAAAAATCACATTTGTTCAACTTTTTTTTAATTAAAAAAACAGTATCTGAACTCTGGACTTGATTTTACGTTAAAACGTGTTCCCAGTTAGGTCGAAAATCTATTTGTGCTCAAATGTTAAATATATACGTTTAGAATATTGTTTTAATTTAGTCACACAATCTTCTTTCGAGTTATCATTGCGATGACTTTTATAGTGGAATGAGACATATGATTTAAATTATTGAAGGTAAGATCTTATGTAGCCTCCAATATGTGCATGTTTCTAATGAGCTTATTATGTGCACTAACGGTGTAAAAATACAATTAGATCTTTTAAAAAGATAATTGAAGGTAACTCTATTTAGTAATCATTTATATTCACTCCGTTTCAATTTATGTAATATGGTTTACCATAAAAAAATTGTGGCTACAATACTTTTAGAACTTGAAGACTTAAACATGTCATAATATTTGTTTGATAATAAAAGCTTTTCATTAGGGATAAAATAAGAAGTTTATAGTTGGATGATTCCAAATAAAAAATGTGTCATTCTTTTTTGGACGGGCTAATAAAGAAATAATGTCACATAAACTGAAACAAGGGGAGTAATTTATAATCTTTAACAGGTTACTAATCATTTTTTAAGCTAGATCCAAGTGCTTTCTTCTCGTTGTTTGGGAGTTGATTTTCTTGTAGTTGAAGAGGGACAACACTAGATATACTGTAAATATGGACTTTAGTTCGTTTATGTTTCATTTAGCTGAACGTAAATGAAATAACTAGATATATTGTAAATATGGACTTTAGGTCATAAATATGAAGCCTGGAGATCTGGAAGCATCAAAGGGGTGGTGGCACAGTTGTCTAGCGCGTCTCATAGCTTCTGAGTAATCCTGAGGTCGAGAGTTCGAGCCTCTTAATGTCATATAACTTGGACAAAAGAGTAATTATAATTGGATTTGCAGTTAAATATCTTGAGATAGAACTAGGCGATATATGGTCATGGCTACTCGCGTTTAATTGTACACACTGCTTATAAAAACAGCCCCAGACTATTCTATAGTAGTTTGTTGTCTCCTCGATAGATGGAAGTTTTGCAAAAGTATGGAAAGCTGGATGACTTTATTGCTGGAAATTTACTAATGTGAAATTAAGTTTATCCCATTATTTATGACTCGAACAATTGGGGCACCGCACATCGGAAATGTTGTTTCCACACACGTGCAATCTTAGTGCCAAGTATCGTAAATTTCGTTAATGAAAGAGATATTGGTACGTAAGTGAAATGTTTGAGACATAGAATGATGGACGGTTATTGGATAAATAACAAGTGTTCCACGTTGGTAAACGAAAGAAGGATTGTGCGAAGTGTAAGATGGTACGGGTCGGAAAAGGGCTGCGGAGCCAAGAAAGGCCGCGACGCCCCCTTACAGTGCCGCGGCGCCTGATTGGCAGTGAGCATCGTTAGTTTCTGGCTGAATTAGCACATCGGCTTTAATGTGGCGAGTCGCGGTGCTTCATTGTCGATGTTGCTCGACGAAATCCCAAAGGTTTTGTTGTTGAGGTGGTTTCAATGACATTAAATGCACTCAATAATGGCCATTACTTGGACCATTATGTTGTTGTATTACTTGGGGGTTAAATGTCATCCATTACATGGCAATTGAATGTCATTATGGGGCATTTGAAAGGCCATCTTGCACACCTATAAATTGAGTCCTTTGTCTCAATTCTATGAGGAACATATGAACATACTTACAAGTTAACAACACCACAAAGAGATCAGTTTTTCTGATTATCAATCCTTCTCTTAGCAATCTTCATTATTCGTGTTCTTCGCTGGGATCATTTGTGTAGGCTTTGCACATTTGATAGTTTGCTATTTCATATTGGGAGACTATTGTCCCCACTTCCGTAAAGCCTATATACGGGGGCAATCTTGTCTTAAAGACAAGAGGGTCGTCTCTCGACTCGGCCGGTGGTGTTGTGATTATCTAATTGGTTGCTAAGTGTTTCAGGTGTGAACTTGAATCTCAAAGGACTCTAACTGTTCGGATTCTCAGCGGATCTACAAGCCACAAGTGTAGGAGTTCATGTTCTTGTATTTCCGAATACAAGATCCATATTTGAAGTTCCAATTCAAGATCAATATATTGACAACTTGTTTTTGTAATCTTTGTTGTTTATCCTTTCGATCACTGATAGTCATGCTAGTACGGCTAAAGATCAAGGACGAGTTGGTGTCACCGCTCCCGATAGTGGTGAAAACAAGCGCCCACGAGAGGCTGAGGATGTCAACTGGGACAAGAGTAGAAGGCTGAAGATGATGTTCTATCATGTAGCAAAAGGCCTATATCTATCCCAGACAAAGGATCTGAATTATGGTAAGGAGGATATGGACACTCAGTCTAACTGAAGTGGTCCATAATCCAAAAGGTCTAAGTTAATTATCCTTCCTCATCTATAATGTGTTTAGTTAATATCTGAATAAAAGTATGTAAAGCAAGGCTGGGAATATAAAAGTGTTTTCATTAAAAACTCATATTCCCTACACTCTAAAATCAGATATTGAATATTCTTCCTTCCCGTATAAAGATTGGACTATTGTAAAAAAAACTTAAAAGATCCATTCTTTTGAGTGTAATTATTACAAGTGTGTAAAGTATGTTCGCACATACGAAGGATAGAGATCCACTGACTGTGCAAAAATTGTTACCACTCTTAAGCAAGCGCCATGAATTGTCTGGGCACCAATCTCAAAGGAAGAAGACTAAAAGATAATGGCTTATCTTAAGAAGTTGAACCTATCACACTATCTGATAGAAGATCCTTTATTTGATAGGATGATATTGGACACTCAGTCGTACAAAGCCCATGGGCGACTGGAGTGGGCCAGAGTTTCCAGGTCTTAAATGATCCGAAGGCCAAAAGAAAGGCAGAAAAGAAATTGGATACTCAGTCTGGCAAAGCAACTGGAGTGGGCCAGAGTATCCAGATCACATATGATCCGGTTACGCCCTAACCATGGGCAAGAGGTTGTTCATGTGAAGCAACGCCACCTCTAAAGTAGAAGGGGTTGGAGAGGTTGTCGTCAATAGGATTTCAGGGAATGGGATCACTCTAAAATGAGGTGATACATGTCCCAAACTTGGTTTAATGGGACGTTGTTGGTCAAGCTGGTTTGAGACTAGTCCAACAAGTCTGTAATAACTAAGAATGGTACAGTATGTCTGTAGCTAAATGAATGATATATTTGTAATCCGTGCATCTATGCCATCATAGATTAAGACACGTTAAATAGAAAGTCATTCAAAAGCTAACGAAGTTGAGATTGTTGCCTTCTGTCGACATAAACCCTCAAAATGAATGTGAGGTAGGCGAAGAGGCAAAATCACCTTTTTATTCCGTCAAAGGAATAGCGAAAGAAGCAATGCTCCTCTAGAACTTAGTCACACCTACATGGGTGCTTTGAAGTTTGTACAAAATAGAGGGGGGAGACAAGTACTTTGTGACCTTCATTGACGATGGTGCAATATATTGCATCCTTTGTTTATTGAAAAGAAAAGATAAAGTTGTTGAAACGGATAAGCGCTACAAAGAAGAAGTTGAAAATCAACTAAGCCTACGGATTGAGGAATTCATAGTGATAGAGGGGGATAATGTGAGACATCGTTCATCAAACGACTGCTTATTACTCACTTCAGTCTAACGGTTTTAGCCAAGCGCAAAGTCGTACGCCCAAAATATGTGGGGCAAGGCGATCCTTACCGCTAATGCGATTCTCAACAAAACTCTGCATAAGGATCAGGATAACCCTCTATGTGAAACATGAAAAGGATCCCACCTACAAATGTTGTGATGTGGGGTGGCTTGGTAGAGGTTGGAATACCGAAATAGGTCATGTTGGACCTAATACTGTAGATTGCATATCCATTGGATCTGCAAATAACAGTAGTGCTTACCACCTCTTGGTGTCAAAAAATGCTGAATTTTTTGAGGATAACTTTCCTTGAGAAGGAAAAATAAGTAATTGCTCGAGGTTAACAAGAACCCACGAGTGTCTGATTGTCCGGAACCAGACGTTCCAGAGCTACAGGACTCGGAAGTTGCTGATTATCTGAAACTTAATATTCCAGATCTACAGAATTCATGGATTCTAGATGTTGAACCAAGACAGAGCAAAGAGGGGACAAAAACTTATTCCAGGCCTTCTAGCTTGTATGGTTGAGAATGAACCATGGACAATTAACAAAAAATTGTCATATCCAGAAGCGCTGCTTTGGAAAGAAGTTACAAAGAGAGAAATAGATTCCATCATATAGAACCATACTTGTGTAATGGTTGACCTTCCTCCGGGAAAAGAACATTTGGGTTGTAAAAGTGGATACTCAAAAGTGAGTACAAAGTAGATGGGTCTACTGATGAGTATAAGGCCTCAGCTACTTGGACACGTGCTCCCATGTGAATAGCTTAACATTCAGGGCCATTGCAGTCTTGCATGACATGGATGTTGATGCCGTCTTCCTAACCGGAGAGTTGGAAGGGAGGATCATAGTTGGTTTGTTGGACTGTTGGGCTTGTTCCTAAACTTTCATTTTGTTCCCTGAAATGTTTACAATTTGGTCCTGGAAGTTTCAGTTAAAACAGAAACAATGAATCTGACAACAGAAACATTGACTCTGAAGTTAGAAAGCCAACAGTTGGAAAACCAACAATCTGAAAGTGGAAGTCATATTGAAATAAAGTTTCGTTATGAAAGATATGGGTACCACATATGACATCTTAGGAATTGAGATTTCTAAGACATCTAACAGACTGGTCTTAATCCAAACTTATTTGTGAGTTAGTTGACAATCTCATTGAAGCCACCAATGGATAGAATCATAGAATTGATTGGAATCATGGTGCACCCGTATACCATGAGCGATATGCGCAGGTCACATGTAGTTCAATGTATGTTACACACTACAACCGACCTGGTATCGGCCTATAAAATAAATCAGTTGAACTAAGGTTCACTCGTGATTCTAAAAATGATTGATAGAAGGCGTTAAGTTGGATATGACGATATCTGAAATATTCGCTTATCTAGGGATTATGGTATTCTGGATGTCCAACGGTTCTGGGAGAATACAGTGATGCAAACTGGACATCAGACTTGAAGAACACCAATGCCACAAGTAAATGTGTATGGTGGGTCTTGGAAAATACTCTAAGCAAACTTGCATCGGCCGATTCATGATGGGATCAGAGTTTATCACTTTAAACAAAGCATGAAAGAAGTTGAGTAACTTCACGACTCCTTAGAGGACGTCCCTTATTGGGAGAAACCCGTGCCTTCAGCAGTTATACAATGTGGCTAGCCGGTCGGCTTCAGGAAGGGAACAAATGACGGCATCTAGACATATCTGTCGGATCTATCGGAGACATAAGACCGTATGTTAGTTGATCACCACGGGTGTCACTTCCTTGATTACTAATCAAAGGATATAGCGGACCCTTTAACTAAGGGAGTACCCGAAGATCAAGAGTTCTGCCTGTTTAGGGGAATGGACTTAAAACCCAAACAATATGAACCTTTGCGGTGGTAACCCAACCATACCGACTGGAGATCCCAAGATTTTGGTTCAATAGGAAAACTAAGCCGCAAAAGGTTCAGTTGAGCGCTTCGGTGGAAGCAAGAGCACTTCGAATTATGATTTCTGTAAAGAAACGTAAATCCAAAGCCGTTCCCGTGATAGACATTAAAGTGCTACCTGCGTGGTGGGTAAAGGTTAAACTTCCAAACCTTTAACGATCCTCAAACGGTTGAGGTTAAGGTTAGGGAAACTTTTAATGATTTATAACACTTGTGAAGTGGGGTATAGCAGAATACCTTGTAGGAGATCACCTATTTAAGTGCGAGGACAAACCACCTCAAGTGAACGCACTTAAGAATCCAAGTGTGTCCACGGCCACAACGGATAGAAAATAAGAAGAAACAAATAAAGGGGAGGTATTGTGTTGGTACCGTTGTCTTGGCTAACATTAAACACTGACGGTTCAAGACATCATGTTCACCGCGTAGTAAGTAATTTCGATGGTATTCAACTAGGAAAGGTTCAAAGCGGAAGCTACTTCTCCTGATGCAATATCTTTTCGCTATAAGATTGCCGAAAGAAGGAACCTTATGTGCGCGCCAAAATCTCTTTCAAGAGGGGATTATTGGAAATTTACTAATGTGGAATTAAGTTTATCTCATTATTTATGACTCGAACAATTGGGGCCCCGCACGTCAAAAATGTCGTTTCCACACACGTGCAATCTTAGTGCCAAGTATCGTAAATTTCGTTAATGAAAGAGATATTGGTACGTAAGTGAAATGTTTGAGACATAGAATGATGGACGGTTATTGGATAAATAACAAGTGTTCCACGTTGGTAAACGAAAGAAGGATTGTGTGAAGTGTAAGATGGTACGGGTCGGAAAAGGGCGCGGAGCCAAGAAAGGCCGCGACGCCCCCTTACAGTGCGCGCGGCGCCTGATTGGCAGTGAGCATCGTTAGTTTCTGGCTGAATTAGCACATCGGCTTTAATGTGGCAGAGCTGCGGTGCTTCATTGGCAGTGACTGCTCGACGAAATCCCAAAGGTTTTGTTGTTGAGGTGGTTTCAATGACATTAAATCCACTCAATAATGGCCATTACTTGGACCATTATGTTGTTGTATTACTTGGGGGTTAAATGTCATCCATTACATGGAAATTGAATGTCATTATGGGGCATTTGAAAGGCCATCTTGCACACCTATAAATTGAGTCCTTTGTCTCAATTCTATGAGGAACATATGAACATACTTACAAGTTAACAACACCACAAAGAGATCAGTTTTTCTGATTATCAATCCTTCTCTTAGCAATCTTCATTATTCGTGTTCTTCGCTGAGATCATTTGTGTAGGCTTTGCACATTTGATAGTTTGCTATTTCATATTGGGAGACTATTGTCCCCACTTCCGTAAAGCCTATATACGGGGGCAATCTTGTCTTAAAGACAGAGGGTCGTCTCTCGACTCAGCCGGTGGTGTTGTGATTATCTAATTAGTTGCTAAATGTTTTAGGTGTGAACATGAATCTCAAAGGACTCTAACCGTTCGGATTCTCAGCGGATCTACAAGCCACAAGTGTAGCAGTTCATGTTCTTGTATTTCCGAATACAAGATCCATATTTGAAGTTCCAATTCAAGATCAAGATATTGACAACTTGTTGTTGTAATCTTTGTTGTTCATCCTTTCGATCACTATAATAGTTATTTACTCTTTCCGTACGTGCTTTACATATCCAACATTTATACCATCCATTTCAGTGTGGTTAGATTCTATTGAACAACCCAAGGACTTGGAAACACGTGTTTTAGCCTATTTAAGCAGTTTGGTTTCATTGTGATGGTTGGGTTGTTACAAGAATTGCTTGGATGAATTTACTATTGGATATGCAAAGCACTACGGGAAGTAAATAAATATTACAAGTGTTCGAAAGGATAAACAAACAGCCAATATTCAGAACTGCCGCAAGCTTGTTGAGTCTTGAATCTTGATAACCTGAAATCAAGAAACACTAAATCTGAATTGTTACAACTGTGGCTGAGTCGAGAGATGGCTCTCTGTCTTTAAGATAAGATTTTCCCGTATATTTGCTTTTACGTTAACGGGCAATAGTCTCCCAAGATAAAACAACAACTAATCAACACTACAAAGCAAATAGGTTGATTCTGAAGAAGAAAACAAACACGAAACGACTTGCTGAAGAATGGAAAAGGAAGGAAGAGTTTTTTATTTTCGTCTACTGTTTCTGCTCACGTTTTGGACAGAATTTGCGTTGTTCTCTCTTCTGTTCGTCTCTTTGTAGTATATTGTAGTCTCAACAATTGAGCCAAAAAGCTTCAATATATAGCATAAGGGGAGGGACTTCTCAACTACCAAGTAATGGCTGTTTATGGCCATTAGTGAGGGAGTTAATCAACCAAGTAATGGATGATTTAATGTGCAACATAAATGAGCTTTTAGGGAAGAGTTATGTGCAGATTAATGGAGTTTTTAACGTTCCAAAAACCAACCCAAATGGTAGGCAGAAACTTTCTGCCTTCCGTCGTTCCCAATTTCATCTTTCGAAATTCAGGGACCAAACTGTAAATATTAAATAATTTGGGGGTCTATCAGAAGAAGCCCAAGGCCTACGACCCGTGACCCGAGCCCGGACAGGACGGGCGGGCAGCGGCGCGCGTGTGGACTTAGCCTTGAACCCAAGCACATCTAGGTCATCCCTCTTTCAAACACATGGGTTACCCCTTGGGGTCACAAACCCTTAGCCAATTTTGAGACTTATAAAGAGAACAATTCTTCTTTTCCCACCGATGTGGTAGATTTGTCCCACACCATATTTCCATGCCTCAAACACCTTATTTCGTGGACCAATATCTCTTTCATTTCTCAATGAAATTTGACGATCTTTGGCCCTACGGTCATCTACTCACTTAGTAGATTAAGCACGTGTGAAGAGACAAAGCCTCCAACATGCGGAACCCTAGTATTTAAGTCATTAAATATGGGTGGACGCACCTCCCCACCAAAGGCAAATTTTCAACATTTACATCAAAACCTTTTTTTTTCTACTAATAAAATGAGATTTTTGACATTCACAACGATCATTCTCTTTTGAGTGAACTTTTCGATGAATCGCTTGATGTTTATGATTACTTTCATGTCATTGGCATCATGATAAAAAGGAATTGAATTGAAGTATTCTCTTATCGTCAGTTTGTTGATTCTAATTCTATATATGATATAACTCCCTAAAAGAATATGTAGGTACCTTTATTTGAATTTATGTGGTGGTGTTTGACTAGACACGGAGTGCAACCCGGTGCACTAAGTTCTCGCTATGCACGGGATTTGGGGAAGGGCCATACCACAAGGGTCTATTGTACGCAACCTTACCTTACATTTCTGCAAGATTCAAATAAAGGTATTATATGTATTTGTATCAGTACACACTTCGTTTGCCGGCTTGTACTTACTTTCAGCCTCTTATTTTCCTTTTTAAATTCAACTTCTGGGCTTTTAGCTGCCTGCAATTTTCCATCTTCCAACAAGTTCCGGCTAGGAATATCTGGAAAGAATTTGGCCTAACAATAATGTTGTCCTTTTAAGAATACGTAAAATCATCAAAATTCGGCACACAATATTTTAACACCTTAAGACTTGTTTCCAAACACTTCACTATATTCTTGTTTAACAAACTTTGTCACATCAAGAATTATACCTGGGAATCAAATCCTTATGCCTAGTCAAATCCCACTTAGTATAAAGAACCAAAAGTAACTGATGATTGGAAAATAAACTACCCCTGAACTTGACAAAATGGACAGCATAACTTCTATAATCTCTACAAATCCATCAAAAAATGGAATTGTTGCTGATTTTTCCAGCATGGAAGAAGGAAAGCATAGAACTGTTCAGACTCCTATGAAGGAATTATCAACCAGAGGTGCAACTTTCATATCTTCTTTCCAAAAGGTAGCTTTTCCTTACCCCTGTGGCGAAGCCAAGAATTTTGTTAACGGTGTTCAAATTTTAATATTTTATTCTTATACACAATATAATTTTTGACGAATGGTGTTCAACTGACCACACCAACCATTCATTCAAACATAGGCGAATCTGCAGCGAATTCAGTGGTCAACTGAATTCATAACTTTCGACTGGAACTATGTATACATACTGAATTCATAACTTTCCACCGGAACTATGTATACATATGCTGATATGCATAAAGAAAAAAAATGAAACTTATACGCATAACTACAAAATACACTCATTTTGAACCCACTGACTGTAGATTCTGTATTTGTCTCTGCTCACAAGCTCCTATTACATCGTCTACTAATAACGATTATTTCATTCCATGTTTGATCACGCAATTAAGCAGGTTATTGCAGAGTTTGTGGGAACCTACATTTTCATATTAGTGGGTTGTGGATCAGCTCTTGTTGATAGAGAAAGGACACTCACTATTGTTGGTATAGCATTGGTATGGGGTTCATCACTGATGGCATTAATATACACTCTTGGTCACGTTTCCGGCGCCCATTTCAACCCTGCTGTCACCATTGCCTTTGCTGCAGCTCGCAAATTACCACTGTCACGTGTAAGAACTTATCAAACATCAAGCAAACTCATGTTTTTGCACGTAGTGTATGAATCCAATATGTGCACCACTAGTGCAGAGGTGATCTGATGAGTATATAGGCGGATCAAGAATTTTAAGTTAGCAGTGAAAAATACTTACACTCACAACTTCTTGATAATAATAGATCACACTTAGAACTATGAATATATTTTGACAAATGTTACACCTATATATATAGAGTTTGAGTCGAAAGCAGTGTGTTTTACCTGCAGAGTTGTTTTTATATACATTCCCCTATGGGCGAGTCACATCACTCAATCAACAGTATTATGCATTATGAATTCAGAGGTGGATCCAGAGTTTGGAACTTTATGAGTTCTGAGTTGTAGGACAATGACCTCGAGTGCTAGTAATTAAGTTCTAAATTAATTTTTGTACATATTTAGTTAATTTATTAATACATGCACAAGATTTGAGTCAAAGCTATTGGGTTCTGCCGAACCAATAACTTAAAGCCTACACCTGCTTCTAATTCAAATGCAGGTGCACAAAGGCACCGGTGCAAGAAAATTAGTCTTGATTATATACTTGTTTCATCGCATGGTGATCGCGAAAAGTTTAATGAATAGGAAGCGTTGATATTCAAGAAGTGAAAGGATGTTGAATGCACTCTCTAACTTGTTCCTTGGTGCTCTTTCTTGCAGGTGCCTATGTATGTATTACCTCAATTCTTGGGCTCTACTCTTGCATGTCTAACCTTGAGAGTGTTATTTAATCACCAAGATGACATACTACCAACTCTAACTCAGTACAAAAGTCCAGTTACTGATTTCGAAGCTATATTTTGGGAATTCTTAATGACTCTCATTTTGATGTTTGTGATCTGTGGCGCTGCTACTGATGATAGAGCGGTACGCGTTTCACTAAGGACTATCTGCTTGAGAAGTTTCAATATAAACTTTCATTTAAACATATGAATTTGATTGTTTGATCTATTTGAAAGTATCTAGCTTTAGTTGCTATTGTCTAAACTAGGATGTCCTCCTAATCAGTTTAATATCTTCAATTGCAGAACAAAGAGCTAGCTGGAGTTGCTATTGGAGTCACTGTAGTGTTTGAAGTCCTCATTGCAGGGTAAATCACACCTCATGATTGCTCGGGTCCTCCAAAAATGATGTTACACCTGTGTCGGATCGTCTAAAAATGAATAACTTTGGAAGGATGCGACACACACCTGACAATATTTTTGAAGAGTCCAAGCAACATAAATTCCTGACAATGAAAAATCTAGGACGAGCAACTTTTCCTGATTCCATACTTTCTTCTTTATGTTTGGAATTTCTAGTAAAGTAGAGAATAACATTTTCTATAGACTACTTTGTCACTAAATTTCATAACTGCAGGCCAATTACCGGAGCTTCTATGAATCCGGCAAGAAGTTTAGGCCCTGCAATAGTCTCAGGTGTCTATAAGAACCAATGGGTATTTGTTATTGCCCCGATTCTAGGAGCTATGACAGCAACTGGGATATATAGCCTTCTCCGGCAACCAAAGCAGAGCACTAAGGTCTGAAGCATAAGATGTATGCTTACTAGTGGAGATGATGTAACTACACCTAAGATTATTTGCGAAAACACATGAATGGCAAAATGGAATTCATCGTGCTATAGGGAAACGAAGAATGATTGCATTTTTATCATTCTATAATTCATCAAAAACTGAGTGGGATAATGAAGTGTATAACCATTTCATCTAAAAGTTTAAGCTGCTATAGAAAGCACACTTTTGATTACTTAGTTATATTGCATCTTAGATGAATCCAAATAGTCCTACGAGTTTAATAGTATTTGAGAACATCTCGCTCAAAATCACAAGTTTTGAACAGCCACATGATTTTCTCAAGTGTTACACCAAGCCAAAAATGTTAAAGCTAGTGACATGATTTTCCAGGCACTATTACACCAAGCTAAAGATGTTAAAGCTAAGCATGTAGCTTCTTCTCTTGCCTTTTCAAATGCAACTCCTCAAGCAATGAATTTGTTCAAACTAGAATCTTAATGAATGCAAAGAGGTACTGAAATCAGATATATGACTTGCAGTTAACTAACATATACATTGGCCAGACAATATATAAATCAATGATATCCACCAATGTCCTTCTAAAGGTTGGCGATAGTTCTGTTAAATGTCGTCCATATAGAAAATTTAGGATTAAGAAGGCAAAACAGCTAGATTCTAGAAGATTTCAACCCCTTTCGACACTTATTGCTTTAAAAGGAAACATCTATACTTTACAGCGGAAACACACCAGTACTCGGGGCAAGAGGTAAAGGAAAAATAAGAAAGAATATCCAGACTTATCACCTCATCCAATTAGAGGTTATAGAGAAATTTACAGCTGATAATGTTATAGATTGATCCCTACAAAGTGTGCTGGTTCATTATCCAAATGCACCAGCCACATTGTAGTTATAACTAATAACAACAAATATAATCACCTGTTTGCAAGTGCATAATTCACAGGTTAAGGAAGTTGCATGAAACATCAACATCCTTTGGAACTAAGTCATACTACTAATGCATCTTCTCAACCTAAGGTCTGCCACAAAGGGCGACCGCCATCATATTTGTATATAGGTGCGCCATCAATTTGGAAATAGTAGAGGCACTCATTTCAAGATTACCGATCATAAAATACCTAGTACCGATGTGGTACTCATCTTGATCTGTAAAAATGTAATAGTACCTACCCATGGACAATCTAGGATGTCGAAGTCCAGCATAAGAGTGTTCTCTTATTTCCTCCTCTTATCTATTTGTGGTGGATTATTTTTTTCATAATGTGCTTACCCTGTGGATGCCATTGCAAGTAATACGAACTGATCCCTGTACCATTGTCATCACCAGCAAATTGATCCAAGTAGTTTGTGTGTGCGAACGAAGTCCCAATATTGGAAGTTGATAAGAAAAGGACGCTACGTATAAGATGTAGGGATACTCTTAATGGTGTGTCCGTGTGTGGCTTTTTGGAAAAACCATGTCAGTTTGACCCAACGGGAATAATTTCACGCCATGTAAAGAGTATCTTTGAGCTAGTTTAGCCCAACAATCTTCACCATACACGATGTCAGGACCTACACCCCCATCCCTTTAAAGATTCTGCTGTTGAATCTTCATAGTTCCTCCTACTTACCACAAAATTAAAACGTTGTAGACTGCTGCTTGCATAATTCCTTGATCGAGTGTATATCTCTCCATCGTTCTTCAGTTACATCGATATTATAGGAACTTCTGCTCTACTATCAACAACTGAATTTCTAATATCCACAGAGCTTTCTTCATCTTCATTTCTAAAAAAAGAAGATGACATGCTAGGAACAATCTGATCTTCATAACGTCGATTAGCAATCGTTGTAGAATTGTTCCTGACTGGTACTTCAGGCTCCATTTCCATCTGCATGGCCTGAGGAAAAGCTATTGGGACAAACTCAATGGAGTCTCCATGTCCTTCCTCCAATCCATTCTCAATAGTAGCTCTTGCAGCTGCTTCAAGCTGCCACATTTGTGACAGGGCTTCTTCTAGTCGTTCCTTTGCTGCATCAATTTCAACGATTGGAAGAGGATAATTGGAACCAAGCTCAATGCCAGCAGCTTGAAGTACAGATTCTGGTGCATCCCAAGGGTGGTGTATCCATTCTGTGGGCAGCCTAGCAAGTTCTGGAAGCCATCGCCGGACATATTCCCCATTAGGATCAAACTTGTACCCCTCAAACTGCAATAAAGACAATAAACAATCACAACATTCAGTAAATGTACATTTGCTGGCAGTCAGTAACTCTACTATATAGAAATTGAAAAAGTAAGAGCTTCAATAGTTGAAAGTATGTAACTAAAGAAAATATCCATCCCAAAAGATTACAAGGAAATACCTGTGGATTATCAATTCCAAGGAACTCGCAACCATCAGGTAAGGTACCGGTAATAAATTGCCAACCAAGAGCATCACTCTCAAGATCTGCATCTAACAATGTGTCCCAGAAATACTTCATTCCCCATGTCCAAGGAAGCTGCAAAACCTTTACAGAGAAACTAGACACGACAACTCGAATGCGATCATGTAGCCAGCCAGTAGCCCAAAGCTCCCTCATACCTGCATCGACCAACGGATAACCTGTTCTACCTTGTCTCCACGCCTTAAAATAACCCTCGTCTACCAGCCAAGGAAAGTATTTTAGGTGACCAAGCAGTGGCCTTTCATGAGTATAAGGATGATAAAAGCTCATGTATCTCGAGAACTCCCTAAGGCCAATGGACTTGAGGAACAAGTTAACACTCTCTTCGCCTGCTTTGTTTCCTTCGTTGGCCCAGAGAGTTTGCTTGGTACGAATACGATGGAATACCTTACGAACGCTGACTTCACCAAAATGTAAACGCGGGGACAGAAACGAGGTTGTTGCACTATCAGCTTTCTTACGGTTCTTGGAGTACTCAATTAACGGTCCATTAATGAAAGTAGTGAGTGCCTTATCAGCATTGCTCCAACCAGGAGACCACGCTCGAGCAAGAAGTGCATTACTTCCTTTCTCTGATTCACTCTCAAACACCAAGTTGTCTGAAGAACATCTTGATGCAACACCTAGAAGTTTTTTGGCACATACCATGTTAAGAGGATAATCAGTAAACCAGTACTAGAATAAACTGTTTGATAATATCCATGAAATGAACAATAGAGTACTTAGTCAATCGAAAATGGAAAAACTGCAGTAGGTAACTGTATTAATATACTACTAAAAAACAGGAATTAGCAACAAACAAATTCTGTAACTAAACAGCAAAATCTATCGCTAATCCGATTTAGCGACAAATTATCAAAAATATTTGTTAGCTACGAGCAATTTAGCGACATTTAGCGACGAAGTTCATAGCTGATTCCAGTTTTTTTTTTTTTTTTTTGATATCTTTCAAGGGATTCTATCTGATTCTTAGCTACTAGTGGAACAAAATAGTATGTTGAACATGTTATGTTAAATTGAATGTGCATACAACAAGAACACGAATAATATCCATTAGGTCAACTAGATATACAAGGCGTATAAAGATGAGAACGAACCAGATATTATCCTTTTAGGTGGAAGAATTGGAGCTTCAGGATCATAAGGCATATTGAGACATCTTTCCCAAAAATCAGAAAATGTGTTGAATGGGCAACCTTGATCATCGACAACTTCCCATGGTTCATATAGCAAATCAGCATTGAAGGAACGCACAGATACACCTTCAGCTGATAAGGTTTCCTTTGCGCGATTGTCCCTGACAAGTGATATTGGATCTAAAGAAAAAGAAATAGAGTACCAGTTAGAATCTTTTCATGAATTCGATGATTATGGAAGGCAACAATTTGTTTATAATCCTATCTTCAGAAAAATGAGAAGCCATCAACTTCTGATACAACAAATCCACACTCACAAGCATATATGATCAAGTATTTAAGGATACCCCTCTTTTATCAATTAACAGATTATACAAAATCACATGATAAAGATACAGAAAATGTTTAAACATAAAATAGAAATCCAGAACAGCACAATAAGATTCAGACTGTTGTGGTAAAACAACCCAAAGATACTCTTAACATGGTGTGATATTGTCCACTTCAGACCAAGCCCGCACGGTTTACCCAAAAGGCCTCACACTATTAAGAAAATCCAACACATTATAAATAGCTTCTTTTTTCTTTTTAAATTTTCATATGGGACTTTGTTCACACACCCAACAATCGCCAGCATATGAGCAACCAAAAGCAGGGGAAAATATAACTTATATACTATCAAATACAGAGAAAACTAACTATACACGAAATCCATAAACTAATGAGAAAGGACTTAAACACCAAATTACTACTATTTGCTAAAAGACAACCATTGAAAAATATGAGCTTAAGGAAGACAGAGACTAGAAATAAGGCAGCATGCTATGTTGCTCAGACATTTGAAGAATACTGTCGGGTATATTCCAAAAGCTATACATTTTTTGGAGGATCCGACATGAGTGTTCGATTATTTTTGGAGGGTCCAAGCAACATAGGAAGCATGTAAGATAAAGAGCATCACTAACCATACAAATGATTGAAAAACACCCGAGTTGCACCGGTAGATTTCACAACATCAAGAAGAGAAGAAACACTATCAGTAGATCTCTTTGTAATGAGGGAAGTTCCAAGTTTCTTCAAAGAGGAATCAAGATGAGCCAAACTTTGTTTAATCCACCATCTTGACACTCTTCCAGGACAATAATATCCTTCTTCTTCAGGAGCCCATATGAACACTGCAATTACTGCTCCTGCTCTAACTCCAGCAGCAAGTGCAGGATTATCTTCCAGCCTTAGATCCCTCCTAAACCATACTATAGTAGAACCACCACTTGACATTTTTCCAAGAATTTCAAGAACCTCAAAATGGTAACTAGAATGTGTCTCCTATCTAAAACACCATGCTAATGTGTCTTTCTTGGACAGCAGTGAATTAGGATTAATCTTATCCCTTCATTGCTACATGTAACTTTCACTATTGAATAGGATGTTAGAAAGCACACTCCAATAGGGCAACTCCAATAGGGAAGAGTCAGTCTGGAGGGGAAGCTTATGCGCTCGAGATTTTAAATTAATAATTTGTATATCTTTAATAAATTTTTAAGACAAATATAGAGTTCGGACCACAATTACTAGGTTCATTAATGTATACTCTAGCTCCACCACTACACTCTAATATGGTATCAGAACAAACAAAGTTATAAGGTCTCACCGGCTCAGAAGCAAACAATATTTCTACTTGTTTAGCCCATGATTGGCCAATAAAAGAGAATCATTTCATGTTCACACGTAAAGGGGTGTTTAGGTTCAATATAATTAAGGAAAAGTGACATATTTGGCTGCTCATAAAATTTAATACAAATTATATATACTAGTTATTCGTTTACCCAAAATACCCTTAGTTTTTAATTAGCAGTCCATTAATAGAAGGGGCTTATCGTCTTTTAGGGGGGAAAAAGCTAAATCTCCTCTTTCCATTCTCTTTCTTCTCTATCAATTTACTTTGCTTTGCTGCTTACACCAATCTTCATGATTCCAATTGATTTCCATAGCTTCCGTCCATCATTAATGACTGCAAAATGTGTGTTTTCTTGATTGAAATTATGAAGTGAACACTCTTTTTAACTGTAAGGGTATATGTTCTTTGGAAAATCAAAAGTTGGGTCTTCTTCAAAAACTCAATTTGCCACAAGTGCTTAATTTTTTCCCTGTTAAATAATACGAACGTTATTCTCATTATCAAGGAAAATTAAGATATCATCCTATTTCAGATTAATTTGTTTTTCTTTTGGTTTCTTTAGATCAAAAACACAAAGTTTTTACCTCTGTAACTGGTTTGGGTTCAATAAGTTGATGATAAAAATATAGATGATTTGCTATAATGAAAACATTTCAGTTAAACAAATGATTTACAGTCCACAAGAAAGAGATTGAAGTTAAGGAAATGGGTCTTCTTTTTGAGTTTTTTTTAATAATAAATAAGAGAAAAACTTGCTACCTCAAAAGAGTTCTTGGTGCACCTTCATAATGTATTGAGTCCGATTGCTGAGCAAATTCTTTAATTTTACTAAGCATGTTTTTAAATGGGTCACTTTAAAAGTTTATTATTCTATTAGATGCTTACAGCCTATTATCAAACTACAATCATTAAATACTGGAAAAAGGTACTGCAATTATTTCTTGAATCTGAATCAACTAGTCAAACTCCTAAACTAATTGCCATTTTGGCTTGGATTTCATTCATTCATGAAAAACCAACGGGGAGGTGGAGGGAGAATTAGGAATTAGATGGTTTTTTTGTAAAAGACCAAAGTGCCCTTGCATTTAATGCATAGGCAACATAAATAAAAGGGTATTTTGGTACATAAGGTAGTATGATATTCCGGTTATTGTTTTAGTCTGTGGTTATACAGTGTAAAAATCCCTATAATAAAATAGGTAAAACTGTATTTTCTCTAATAAGATGAATGATTCAACCATAAACAGGAAAATGAGCTTTTTGGAGGAACTTAGTAAGGAAGCTATCTAATTTTAACATCCCTATGTAGGTCACTGAACTTAATTCTCCCCACTTGGGTAACCCCTATGAAAGTGATTGGTTAAGGTGGTGGGGTTGGAAGAAACTCGTGACCAAATTACAACCACAACTTTTTATATAATTGGATAAGTTATTAGGAATATGACGGAACGATGAAGAAAACAAATTCCAATTTCCACCAAGCTTTGTGTGCTACCTTCTCTATCCTTTCTATAACAAGTTGATTTTTTTGTGATTTCAAAGTTTGGCTTTTAATTTTTGTGATTTCAAAGATTGGGTTTTAATTTTTGTGATTTCAAAGCTACTTGAAAGTAATTTGGGAGCTTATGATTTTATTAGGGTTCTCCAGTGGGCCGGGATGTCCCGATCCCGCTCCGACCCGGCCCGATCCCCTCCCGATTTCGCTAGGTAAATTACGAGATAGGGATTATCGCTATTCGGGTTCGAAATCGGAACGATACTAGGGTTGCTCCCGCCCCCCGACCCGTCCAGTCCTGTCCGCCCCATTTGCATAATGTAATCATTGCACAAACGATCATTTACAATTATAGCGTTGGCAACGGCTAGAAACGACCATTGCCCCCCTCTCCCTCCCCCAAACACCCTATAAACCAATCTACCCCCTTAATATTTATTTTAACCCTTAAGTTAGTATATTTACACATTAATCATATTTCTCAACTATAAATACATCATTTCATCTTTATTTTTCTCACAAATCTTCCTACCATCTCTCTAATCTCTATGTCTCTACAAGTCTAAATTGCACACTAAAATATTATATTTTATTTGGTAATTTCTATCAAAGTTCAAAAATTGGGAGTGAAGTTGGCAACTAACTTGAGGATCATCGAGCAAAGTTTCAATTTTCAACCTCGATTACACGTCGACGTTACGTCGGCGTTGATACACTTGTTCCTTCTTTTATTTAAATTATTATTATTTAATTTTAATTATCGTACTTAGTTTTCTTTACTTTAATTCTTTATTTGCATAATTATAATGGAACTAGGTGGACATTTTTCTGGTAGAGGTGGTAGGGTAACAAGGGTAAGAGTGCATCTTCTAATAATCCTAATTATGATAATTTCACCCATGTGGATGAAACTGAACTTTTTAATGTTGATATTAATATATCATTAGATCATGAAGTATATTCTTCATCTGAACCAGAATATGATTTAGAAAATGAAAAAGGGGCAGCCCGGTGCACTAAGCTCCCGCTATGCGCATGAGATCCGGAGAAGGGTCGGACCACAAATATTTATTGTACGCAGTCTTACCTTTCATTTCTGCAAGAGGTTGTTTCCACGACTTGAACTCATGACCTCCTGGTCACATGGCATGATAATTTAGAAAATGAATTAGAAGATAATTTTGATAACACCCACTAGTGCAACTCCACCTCAGGCTCAAACTGAGTCTTACGCTGAAACTGAAATCCCTTTTATTCCCCATAGTATAAGAAGAGGCTAAAAATAACAAAAATTAAAATCACCCGCATGAGATTTTTTTGAAAAGACATTCCTAATCAACTAGCTATTTGTAAAATTTGTCGCAAAGTTTATAAATTTAAAATTGGAAAAGATCAAGGTGGGACAGGAGGTTTAATGAGACATGTGGAAAGGGATCACAAAGCAAGGTATAACCAATACTTGGTTGAAAAAGTGGGTGTGCAAATGCATTATGAGTCGGGACAAGGTTCACATAGTGTCCCCGATCAAGTACATGATCGAATTAACCCGATGACGGGGGGGGGGGGGGGGGGAGTTATAGGTCTGAAATATGATAAATACAAAGATCAGGAAAATTTAGCAAAATTAGTTGATGTGGATGGTTTGCCTTTTTCATTTCCTTCCTCTCATAGTTTTATTCATTACATTCGAGAAATATATAATCTTGCTTTTAACGGTTTTCCTAGATCAACTATTAGAAGATATGTTTTTAAATTTGCGCATGAATATCAACAATATTCACGTTATGCATTGTATCATTTTAATGGCAAAGTGGTTATCACTTCTGACATAGGCCGTAGTACTAATGGTAATGATTATTTAACTATTACATGTCATTGGATATATCATAATTGGTCTATGCAAAAACGTATATTAGCATATAGATATATTGCTGAAAGGCACACTGGAATTTTTATTTCAAGAAATATTCATGAAATTAGTGAATATTATGGAATTACCGATAAAATTATGACTATTAGATTCTTCTAATGATTATGCTTTAAACATTTTAAAAACTTCGATGTACTCCATATTTTTCCGATTTTTTTCATGTTAGATGTGCATGTCATATTTATAACTTAGTTGTAAAGGATGACATAAAACTTTTTAAAAACATTCTTGATAAAGTACAATTTGCTATCAACTTTATTTTTAAAGGTAATAAAATACAAAGACGCAAAGAGTTTAAAAAATATGTCATGATTATGAATTACCTTATAGGAAAATTTCAGAAGAAGTTGCAACTATGTGAAATTCTTTGTATGAACAATTAGTTGTTGATCACGAGTATAGAAGACCTAAAACTTTATTATTTAACACCCATAATTAAAATCTTTCGGATATGCATGTAGATGATGATTGGGATAAAAAATTTAAACTTATTATATACTTAGAGAATTTTTTTTTAGCTACTAAGGATTTTTTTGGTATTTATTATCCTACTATTTCATCTATGTTATTTTATATAGCTATAATATTTTTATTAGTTAACGAATATATGGAAAAATCAACTTACGCTCCCGGCTATTACAAAAATGTTTGTAAAATTTAAATTATTTTTTTCTATTCCCACTATTTATTTTACTGGTGCTGTATTAAATTCTACTATTAAAGTAGACGATTATAATACCCTTATTGAAACGATTTATGAATGCCTAGAAATACTTCCAACTGAACCAACTGAAGAACCAACTAAAGAAGATGTTATCTCTAGCATACAAACACAATGCAAAACTATGTATATGTATTACTAAGAGCAAAGTGCAAATAATCAACCGGCTTCGTACCATCTTCTTCTACTTCACTTCAACCTTATAAAAAATATGTGGTTTCTGCTTCAAGTATTCAAGGCCTTCGAAATAGAATGTATAGTGGTTCAAGTGCTTAACAAATTAGCGAGTTTGATGTTTATTTTTTGCAGAGTGTTGTACCGTTTGAATCAATTGCTAATGAAAATGGACGTGAAGATTTGCTGAAATACTGGAAGGAGAATGAAAAGACATTTCCAACTCTATCAAATATGGCCCGAGGTGTGTTGAATATTCAAGCGTCATCTACAGCTTCCGAAATAGTTTTTTCTGTTGGAAGGTTTCAAATAGGAGGAGAGCACATACACTCATTGGCGGGAGACAGTTTGGAGATTGCAGTTTTATTTAGAGATTGGATTAGAGCGGAGCGTAGAAAGATGCGGTCAACCAGAGATCAATGAAGAAGACAACTACAATTACAACGAAATCTTATCCAAGGGAGCAGGAATCGACGTTGAACAATTTGACCAACAAATTTCAATTCCAAGAGAAGATCCTCAAGAGATTGTCAGAAAATTAGAAAAAAGTATGGTTGCATATGTAATTTTTTTTAATGCCAATTTTACTATGTGATTTGCAATTTTTGAACTACGAAACAAAATTGCAATTTTGAAATTTTATTACAAAATATCATATTTCTATTAAATAATATAAGAAGCAATTAGCCTTGGGATATTTTTTCACTATCTTGTTCAATTATTTAAGTGTTTAAATAAATATATATATATATATATATATTTAAATTAACTGTCTAGAAAAAAAGTTTTTAAAAGTCCCCCAAAACTCTCTTCCTGTCCCGTCCCGTCCCCTCTGAGAGCGGGATGTGGGACGGGATGGGACCACTTCCCGTCCCCTAATCTTGTCTCCCTCCGTCCCGCCTATCTCGATCCCGACCCACTCCACCGTCCCCCAAATTCCGTTCCGTCCCGTCTCATCCCGTCCCACTGGCCAGCCTTAGATTTTATCAAGAAAATGAGCCATGGGAAATCTAAAAATGAAATGTCATTGTGTTCCTTATCAAAAACAATTTGGCAGTCTAATAGTAGGTGGGGAAAACATGTGATATTTTACTCATATTGATTGTCACATATTTTCTATGTTTTAATGTATGTGATGTAGTTTGATTGGGGCATAGAGTTTATGAAATAAATGAAGATTTTAAATTTCATGGTTTAAAATAAGTTAAAAAGATATTTGTGTGGTTATTAATTATTTCGTTATGCGTAAAACTAAAATTAAGTTAATTTATTACAAATAAGAGAATGTGTAGTTTTTTTAAAAATTAAATTTAAAAAATTATATAAATTGGGACAGAGGGGGAGTAGCATCTTTACTTCCATAATAAATGTCCGTTATTTTCTTCTTTGATATTAATAGTTCAAGATAGGTGTGCTGATTCATTGTTTCGGCCCTTTTATGAGGTGAGCCACTTGGCTCCTACTCTCTAAATGGGGCTTGAGCATTCATATTCCAATATATGCATGTGTCCCAACAGAAAGTGATTTGTGATGTTGACACTCCCCTCAGGCAACTCCCCCCCCCCTCCACCCCACAAGCCCTCAATATTGACCTCGCTAATAAGTAACAATTCATAAAAGTGAGATAAATGAACTAAAAATAAAATAAGTTAACTGCTATAACAGTTTAAAATAAAATGATGATATTATTTACTGATAACTAAGAATATAGGCTTTGCTATAAGTAAATATTCGTAATAAGTGGGAAAAGTCACCTAGAAAATATTTGGCTTTGATTTAGTATTTTCATGAAAAATACTATCTGTGTTTGGGTTTAGCTAGTTTTGAAAAAAATTGATTTTGTATTTGTTGAATTAATTGCTTTGAAGAAAAGATGGACTTTTGGATGTCCTCTCTTCTATAACAGTTTAGATATTGGTAATATTTTCTAATATTTTTTCATTAATGGTATATTTCCAATTTTAGGTAAAATTATAATTCTTTTGTAATTAGGTAATTAGTTACCTAGTTTGTATCAAAGTAAATATTTTGTAACCTTATATATATTGTAAATAATTCATCAATAAAATCAAGGGAACATATTCCATTATGATATCAGAAGCCTAAAACTACAAACCATATATACCTTCTCGGCCGCTACCTTTTTTCCACGTCGGCACCTAGCTCACATCGGAACCCTAGCCGCCGACCTCTCTCGGCCATTCTCTCTCCCTCTTCCTTATAAATTTCCTCTTTCATGGCTAACAAAACCAAATTTCATCCGGCACTTGTCGTAAACAACATTAAAAACTTCATCCATGTGACTCTTGAGATGGAAAATGGTCAATACTCCTCGTGGACAAAGCTTTTAAGATCCATTGTCGTGTTTACGAAGTTATCGACCACATCATCCCTCTCACGCCGAAGTCCATAGACGTACCATCAACTTCGACTTCTGATGATGCACTCTGATCTCGTTTGGACGTAGCCGTCCTCCAGTGGATATACTGCATGATATCTAATGATCTGTTGCTACCATCATTGAGATCGGTGCCACTGCCCATCAAACGTGGGAACGTTTGGACAATATTTTCCACGATAACAAAACTTAACGAGCGTTATACCTAGAAAATCAGTTCAAGGACGTTCATCAGAACGATTTTCCAAACGTGTCTGTCTATTATCGAGAACTCAAGATGCTTGCTGACCAACTCTCCAACGTCGGCGCACCAGTCACTAATCAACGATTGGTCATGCAACTTATTACAGGTTTGAACGAATCCTATGACGACGTTGCCACCATCCTTCAGAAATGCACGTCGTTACCTCCGTTTTATGAGTCTCGTTCCAAGCTCATCCTTGAGGAAACCAGGAAAATCAAGCGCAATACCACTCGGGCCAGCATAGTAGACGCCGCCCTCACCACTACCGTCGGACCCTCCGCCGACGGTAGGGCCTCTCGGTAGGCAACCAGAACCGTCAACCAGAGGACCCGCAATAGTCTGTTTCTTCTTGTAACAATCACCGGAGCATGCAATCCGGCAAGGGCGGTGGCGGAAGAAATTTTGGCAACAACGGTGACGTGAAAGGCAGTCCCAGCCAGCCGGAAACAACCAACAACCTCCGTCGTGGGCTTCCTATGGGCTCCACCGTCATGGGCCTCCCCTCATTGCCCGTATACGACATCCTTGTGGACTCCACCTCAAAACCGATAGGCCCAACCTGGCATACTTGGCCCACGTCCACAACATGCCTACACACCACAGGGCCCCCCGCCATCGACTTATGCACCGACTGACATTGAGGTAGTTATGAGCACAATGTCACTCAACACTCCAGATGAAAATTGGTATATGGACATATGCGCCACATCTCACATGATGGAATCACAAGGTACTGTCTCGTCTTATTCAATTTGTGTAATTTAAATCAAAATATTATTGTTGGTAGTGGACAAGGCATTCTCATCCGTTGTTATGGTCATTCCTCCCTATCCCCACTACATCCACCACTAATCTTAAAAATATCCTTCATGCCCCTAAACTCATTAAGAATCTAATCTCCGTGCGGCATTTCACAACTGACAATTGGGTTTCCCTTGACTTTGATCCTTTTGATTTTACTGTAAAGGATTTTACGACAAGGAGAAGAATAATGAGATGTGACAGCACCAGAGATCTCTACCCTATTTCAAACGCAGTCAACAATCCATCCTCAGTTCCCTCAACCTTTGTTGCTCCTTCGTCTCCCTTATGACATTCTAGATTTTACGCTCCTTAGGAAAAATAATTTTATTAATTACAACCGTATTTCTAGGACTTCTATATGTGAATCTTGCATTTCTGGGAAACATGTCAAATTACCATTTTCTGCATCCACAAATTGTACTTTAATGCCTTTAGATATCATATATAGTGATTTGTGACCATCCCATATTTTGAGTACGACTGGCCATCGATATTATGTGTTGTCTTTGGACGATTATTCCAACTTTCAATGGACTTTTCCAATTGGAAATAAATCATATGTCTACCCCATTTTTTCTTCATTTAGTGCTTTCGTAAAAATACAATTTGAAAAGAGCATTAAATGTTTTAAATGTGACAATGGCAGAGAATTCGATAATAACTAATTCAAATAGTTTTGCTCCAAAAACGGTCTTACCTTTCATTTTTTCCTGCCCTCACACATCCTCCCAAAATAGTAAAGCCGAACGGAAATCCGAACCATAAACAACCTCATTCGTGCCCTACTTGCTCACGCCTCAATTCCCCATAAATTCTGGCATTACGCACTCTCCATGACCATCTATCTCCTAAATATAATCCCAAACAAGTCAGTAGCTCAACGGTCGCCCACCCAAGTTTTGTTTCGTAGGAACCCCTCCTACCAACACTTGCGTATTTTTGGATGTCTTTGTTACCCTCTCCATCCGACCACTCACAAACTCCAACTCCGGTCTTCCCCGTGTGTGTTTCTGGGTTACCCTACCAATCATCGTGGTTACTCGTGCTATGACTTGTCGAGCCGTAAAATTATTATTTCACGTCATGTCCTATTTGATGAGTCTCAATTCCCCTTTGCCTCTATACACTCGCCACCTTGACATTCCTATGACTTCCTAGATGATGGCCTAAACCCTCTTCTAATTCACCATTTACAAGTCCGTCGTCCCAGACCTCGGCACCTGCGACCACCTCGGCCAGTCCGGGACTAGCTTCCCACCCGGTTTGCCAATGGTGTCCCAGAACAGCCCGCCTCAGGGTGATTCCGCAACCATCTTTCGGCAAATCAAGGTTCAGCCAACCAGTACCGTCACACCTGCCCTTCCTCCTCTTTCCGACAGTATCGCGAAAACCCCCCTCTCGTACCGCATCTTAAGACACACTCTCGGACCATGAAAACCCGTGCCATGCACGAAATTCATAAACCTAAACGGCTATTTAAACTTTCCGTTTCAGTTGTCCCTTCCCCTGTCTCTCGTAACCCGAAGGATGCCTTGTCCGACCCTAATTAAAAAGTCGTAATGATTGACGAATATAATGTTCTTATTGATAATAAGATATGGGACCTAGTACTCCATCCATATGATGCTAACATTATTCGTTCTATGTGGATTTTTATACATAAAAAGAAATCTGATGGTTCTTTTGAGAGGTACAAGGCTCGTCTTGTAGGTGATGACAAGTCTCAACAGGTGGGAGTGGATTGTGATGAAACGTTCAGCCCGGTTGTAAATCCCACAACCATCCGGACCGTCCTCAGCATTGCCATATCCAAGTCTTAGTCCATTCATCAGCTTGATGTCAAGAATGCCTTCGTACATGGGGATCTTCATGAAACGGTATATATGCATCAACCTATGGATTTCAGGGATCCTATTCATCCGGATTATATGTGTCTATTGCGGAAATAACTCTATAGACTGAAACAAGCTCCTCGAGCATGGTACTAGTGGTTCGCCGATTATGTTTCCTCTATCGTTTTTTCACACAACATATCCGGTCATTCTCTGTTCATCTACAACAAGGGTACAAACATGGCTTACCTAAATTATATGTTGATGATATCATCCTCACCACATCATCTGATGCTCTCCGTCGGTCTATTATGCCTCTCATTTCCTCTGAGTTTGCTATAAAAGATATGGTCCCCTTGAGTTATTTCTTGGGCATCTCTGTCATTCGACATTCTGGTGGCCTATTTCTATGTCAGAAGAAGTACGCCGAAGAGATCCTTGATCGTGCATGCATGACATCTTGCAAACCATCCCACACGCCTGTAGACACCAATTCCAAGCTCAGCGTTAATTCTGACCCTTCATATTCAGACCTGACTCACTATCGTAGCCTGGCTGGGACCCTGCAGTACCTCACATTCACGAGACCAGGCATATCCTATGCCGTGCAATAAATTCGCTTGCACATGCACAATCCGACGGAAGCACACATGCATGCCCTCAAAACGTATTTTATGATACGTCCAAGGTGCACTTCAGTTCGGATTACATCTATACATGTCTTCGCTCACTAGTCTCACTGCTTATTCTGATACCGACTGGGGTGGATGTCTTGACACCCGACGCTCCACGTCTGGTTATTGCATTATCCTCGGAGATAACCTATTATTTTGGTCTTCCAAAAGGCAACCAACTCTATCCCGATCCAGTGCAGAAGCAGAATACAGAGGTGTTGTCAACGTCGCCTCTGAGTCTTGTTGGATCTGTAACCTTCTACTTGAGCTTCATTGCCTGATTCAAAAGGTAACACTGGTCTATTGCGATAATATTAGTGCGATATATCTTTTCGGCAATCCCGTCCAACATCAGCGCACTAAACACATTAAGATGGACGTTCATTTCGTTCGCAAAAAAGTGGCTCGTGGTCAAGTTCGTGTCCTTCATGTTCCTTCCAGATATCAGATTGTCGACATCTTCACCAAAGGACTTTCGTGCATACTATTTGATGATTTTCGAGCCAGTCTCAGTGTTCGAGAACCTCCCGCTTCGACTTCGGGGGTGTAATAGAATATTTTCCAATATTCTTTCATTAATTGTATATCTCTTATTTTAGATAAAATTATAATCCTTTTATAATTAAATTAATTAGTTACCTAGTTTGTATCAATATTCTTGTAACGTTATATATATTATAAATCATTTATAAAAAAATTAAGATAACATATTTCTTTATATCGATATAGGCTGAATAGTCAAATAGACACGCCTACTTGTACAAGATTGTATTCTTAACGTCTTAACTTCATGAAAATTCATTCAGACACTCCAATTTAATCAAATCAAATATTTATACTCTAAATAAATATACCATATATATTCGTCATAATTCCGATTGGTTTGGAATATCTTTCCATCTATGGTACCAAATCTTAACAACTACGATCTACATATTTAATTAAAAATTATATAGAGGAAATTATATAATGATTGCTCGTGTCCTTCGTGGTTGCGTAGCTTTCACCCTGATTTCCTACAACTTCCTATTTTTAGATTTATTAGAGCTAGGTACTAAACTGTATTTCCTCTCATAATTAAGAATTCTGTAAAACATCTCTCCCCATCTTTGCATTTGATTATCACTTTATCCATCTCTCGTACAGTATTAATTACTATGAAAGAAGCTAGTCCACATGTACATTAACCCATCTATAATTCCAAGTTGGAACTAGGTTATATTCTATCCAGTATTAACCAAGTATTCAATCTGAAGATGCGGGGTTTAATTGAAACGTTCAATAAGTCAAGAAAAACCCCTCAACTATCACCTTTTTCAAATTTCATGAGTTTTTAGCCAAAATTGTTTCTTATTTATGGAAGTATGTCTATTATGGTCCTTCAAATACAACTTTGAGCATAGTTAGTTTTTTAAAATAGAGCACCTTGGTCCAACTAACAGAATAAACTTAAAAATTAATGGTGACTACAAAAAAAGCACTACTAAAGCACAACAAAAACCGACCTAAAAAAATCAACCGTCTTTCGGACTGACCAAAACACCGAATGAGCTATTCCACGAAAACATTTTCAGTATAATCGACCGGAATGGAACTGTTTTTTTTTTTAAATCGATTGAGCTGGTCAAACTTTTCAAATAAACCGATCGGACTAAGTCGATTTTTTATTTTTCAATTTTTGGCGAAAAAAGTGGTCGAGCTCAGTCGGTTTTATTTTAAGAAAAAAATGGGATCAAACTGACCGCGTCTTTTGGTTCGGAAGTAAATCATTTTTTTGGGGTTTTTAGGTAAGTCACTGTTAGTTCTTAAATTCATTTTGTTAGTTGGACCAATGATGCTCCACTTTAGCAAACTTAAGGGACTAAAAATGTTCAAGGTTATATTTGAAGGACCAAATAGACCTACTCCCATAGATAAGAGATAATTTTGGCTAAAAAAACTACAAGTTTCAAATCTAAAATGTTGGGTGTTCACAAACCCTCAACCACCCCACCCACCCCTCAAATTATCAACTCGTATTAAAATACCCCTGAAAGGGAAATGACATGCTATGTGAACATCACTCTTCAAAAGTTTTTCTAAAGAGTTCCAAGTGGTAGTACACTTGAAATATTTTTTGAGTGAATAAGTTAAAATCCCTCTAAACTATCACCGTTCTCGAATTTTATACCTAAACTAGTGGATGTTCAAAGAACCTCTTGAAATACCATGAACTCATTATGCCAGGTAGACTCATTTTTAGGACTTGTTTTATCTTCCACGTGCCTCTAAGCAAGTTATCCCAAATATTTTACCACATTCTCAACAAGGTAATTTTAATCTAAAGGGAGCTATAATTCAAGGGGTAACAGAAACATTCAATAATTTACATATGAAACTTGTAAAATGGTACAATAATAATTAAAGAAGATTTTAATCTATTCAATCAATTAAAAATAATAAGTAAAGAGCAAGGCAGTTAAAAGTAAGCAAGAAAGAGAGAAGCCTTCAGTATTACTATTTATACAGGTTTGTGTCAACAAACACCTACATTAAGTCCATTTTACACCCCATGATATTTCACTATTAATTTGGTGGTATAGTGAGGTCTTTTGATCAACATCTTACAATGTTAGTTTTACGTCTCATCACTACCCCCAACGACTCTTGCCTATACTTTCACCCGGGTAACATTGAAGTTTTATTAACCCTTTGTACAATAGATTTCTCTCAAGACAAAGGAACTCCATAATAGAGTCGTTATACCAACACTAGTACATTGTTCTCACTTCTTCTAGATACTAAAAATGGTTTGTACTTTGCAATTTTTTCATGGGTATTCATTTCTCTTGGATTTCTTGAATCTTCTCCTTCAAATACTTTCTTTTGAATCTTCATATTCTTGATCAAGTATGAATCATTATTTGGTCGTTCATACTCTTGATCAAGTATATATGGCTTGATCACTCGCGAACAAACCAATAACTATCCCGATTCAGTCACGTAGAATCTCACCACAATGTTCTCGACCAAGCTCTTGAATTTGCTCCACAAAAGGTTTTCTCATCTGTTGTGCAGAGGCGAATTCAAAATTTTAATATGATGGACTCAATATTTATGGTCTTATGATCACTGAACCCATTACGATTTTAAAATTATGGATTCAAAATGTAGTACTTATTTATTAAAATTTAGTTATTTTTCACACACACTCACATCATTGGTCTTACTGGAATAATACAAGATTCTAGCCATCTTCATTGCTTAAAGATTGGTCTTTCTATTGAAGTATGTAGCTGAGGCTCTTGTGCTCTGCGTATATGTTACAAGTCTCATCATATAAATGATGTCTTCAAATCTACAAAACAAAGACGAACACAACTACCGTCTCCAAATGTTCCTTATACACAGGAGATCTAACTATAATTTGTATCTAAAAATAAATAACGTCTACAATCAAACATTTCTATAACGACGTTCTTAATTGTCCGAATTGTTTTAATGTTGTCATAGAGAACATATAATATAACATGTATAATATAAAAGTCAATTCCAATGAGAATCTGACTGTTATACTGAAGTATTGCTATAGATAATAATTGTTATAGAGAAATCTGACGGTACTAATTACAAATGCATTTAAATAAATGAAAATAAAAATGATGTCAACGGTCAACACCAGTTTTATTTTTCTTTTTCAGGAGGCCAGTCCCTATTGATGCTGTGGTCCTTCTCTTATCACAATAATTAAAAGCAGTTCCAACTAATTCCTGGTTTGGTTATAATGGAGAAATAAAATCTGTTTTATCTCTCAGTGTTATATGTAAGACTGCACATTCTAGCTTCTTCTCCCCTTCTTTGTTTTCTTCACCTAATTAGGGAAATTATATTGCAGCTTAATTTGTGAAGTATTTGTAACAATATTGATGAAAAACGTCGAGAAGAATTTCCAATTATCAGTGGCCTGTTTGGCTGTAGTTATAGTGTTTATAGCTTGGTATACTCAATCTTTACAGAAAATGATGGCAACATACTTTATTGGTATGCTAGGGATCATTGGTGTGCTTTTACCTGATTGGGAATCCTTTGATCAGAGTATGTCCCAATGGGGCACCCCTCTCAAGGTGGATGAGTTTACCGTTGAGTCTTGCGGATCAGTAAGGTGATCATTTCTCTTTATCTTTTTCCCTTCCAAAGTCGATCACATCCGAGATAATTTTAGAATATCTTCATTTTAGACATAAAGTAATTGTTAAAATTGTGGGATACAATAATTGCAGGGAACGGGAAGTAAGTAAATATTACAATTGCTAAAAAAGATAGACTAGAGATTACAACAAAACTGGAAATCAAGAATAAAACAAACTCCTTGTCCTTTTCAGTCGCCCTCTCACTTCGTTCAAGCTGATTTGCTGAGTCGAGTGATGTCATTGTCATTCCTTTTACGTTGTCGGGCAATAGTCTCCCAAGATACAACAACAACTTAACAATTGAGCAAAGGAAACTCAAGTGTTACTCTTGAAGACTTTGAGTGTAGTAGACTTGCTAGAGAGGAAGAAGATGAAATCAGAAATTCTATAAATATTTCTAAGTGTTGAATAGTGTTCAACAATTGAGCCAAATGCCTCAATTTATAGTGTAAGGAGAAGACCCCTCAACTAGCCAACTAATGACCTTCAATAGCCATGTAATGACACTTAATTGAGGGGTTACATTCAACCAAATAATGGCTGAATTCATGTGCCAAGTAATGGAGATTCAATGCTCCAAAACCAGCCCAAAGGTCAGAACTTTCCAACTTCCCGTCGCAGGATTCTGCCTCCGAAGCGCCGCAACTCTATGAATTAGCGTCGTGGCTCCAGTAACTGAAGACCCAATTAGCGCCGCGCCGCGCCGGTGCCTTGGCTTCGACGGGGCTGCGTCGCAGCCCTTCACGGCTCCGCGACGACTTCCGACTCGTTTCATCTTACACTTCTTACTTCGTTTACCAATGTGGAATACTTTGTCATTTGGTCAATAACCGTCTATCATTCTATGTCTCAAACGTATTACATACGTACTAATATCTCTTTCACTAATGAAATTTGCGATACTTGGCACTACGTGTGCACGTGTATGGAACAACGTTTCCGACGTACGGGCCCCCAATTATTTGAGTCATAAATAATGGGATATACTTAATTCCACATTAGTAAATTTCCAACAATACCCTTTTGAAAGAGATTTTGGCGCACTCGCATGGTGCCTTTCCAGCAATCTTTCAGCGGATCGATGTTGCATCTGGATAGGTAGCTTCCGATTTGAACCTTCCATAGTTGAATACTATCGGACTTACTTACTGCGCGGTGAATGTGATGTCTTGAACCGTCGGTGTTTAGTGTAAGCCAAGTCAACAGTACCAACACAACAATTTCCCTTACTTTGTTCTTTGTAATGTTTTGTCCATTGTGGCCGTGGACACTTCTTGGATTCTTAAGTGCGTTCATTTGAGGCATCTTGTCCTCGCACTTAAATAGGTAGTCTCATACAAGGTATCCTGCTATACCCCATTTTACAAGTGTTAGGAACCATTAAAAGTTTCCCCAAACCTAACCTCAATCGGTGAGGATCACTTAAAGGTTTTGGAAATTTAACCTTTACCCACACTGCAGATAGCACTTATAGTCTATCGCGGGAACGGATTTGGATTTGGTGTTTCTTTACAGAAATCACTATCTGAAGTGCTCATGCTTCCACCGAAGCGCTCAACTAAACCTTTACAGCTTAGTTTTCACATTGAACCTAATTCCTGGGATCTCCAGTCAGTAAGGTTGGGTTACCACCATGTTGGTCCTTATACCTTGGGTTTTAAGCCAATTCCCATAGACATGCAGAACATCTGATCTTTGGGTAAGCCCTTTGTCAGTGGGTCTGCTATATTATCCTTTGATTTTATGTAATCAATTGATATTATACCCGTGGTGATTAGCTGCCTAACGATCTTATGTCTTCGTCGAATATGACGAGACTTGCCGTTGTACATAGAACTCTATGCCCTTCCTAGAGCCGACTGACTGTCGCAGTAGATCACTACAGAAGGTACAAGTTTTTCCCAACAAGGAACATCTTCTAAAAAGTCGTGAAGCCACTCAGCTTCTTCTCCTACTTTGTCTAAAGCGATAAACTCCGATTCCATAATTTTGTCAAGGGCTTCATCTTTACTTTTCAACAAGTAAAGGTAACAATACCTTGTGCTATCATCAATGAATGTCACAAAGTACTTGTTCCCCCTAGTTTGTGCAAACTTCAAATCACATATATCTGTGTGAATAAGTTCTAGAGGAGCGGTATTCCTTTTGACGGATCGAAAAGGAATCTTTGTGAGTTTTGCCTCTACGCACACCTCACACTTATGTTGAGGGTTTACGTCAATAGATGGCAACAACTCCAACTTCACCAACCTTTGGATGGACTTGTAGTTAACATGTCCTAATCTATGATGCCATAAATTAGAAGACTCAAGCAAGTAAGAAGAAACTTAAATTTTATTGCTTGGACGCATTACAGACATGGCGTTAACTTTGAAGAGGCCTTCACAGACGAAGCCTCTTCCCACAAAAGTTCCATTCTTGGTGATTATAAATTTATTGGACTCAAATACTAGCCTAAAACCAGCATTAACCAATAAATGACCTGAAATTAAATTTCTCCTAATCTCAGGGACATACATCACCTCCTTCAGAGTGAGCTTCTTTCCAGAAGTCATCTTCACGACTACCTTTCCTACCCTCAGCACGTTAGAGGAAGCGTTGTTACCCATGAACAATTTTTTGTCTGTAACTGGTGTATATGTGGAGAAGACATCTCTATTGGAACATATGTGTCTGGTAGAACCCGTGTCCATCCATCATTGCATGGGATTCTCAACAAGGTTTGCTTGAAGCACCACCGCCGAGAACTCCTCAATCATGTCGTCAAGAAGCGTGTCTTTGACGATGTTAGCCTGTGCCTTGCCTTTGTCCTTGGCCTTCTCTTGTTGCTCGGTCTTGAGCTTGCGGCAGTCATTGATCATGTGACCAGGTTTTCCACAGTGGTGACAGTTCCCCTTGAACTTCTCCGCCGCCTGGGCCTTGCCGTCTTTGTGGAACTTGCGCTTCTTGCTTGGGTTCCCTTTGGCCTCAGCCAGATTTTCCTTTGCCTCAGCGGGTTGTTTTCCCCTAGTCAAGGCCTTCTTATTATCTTCCTGAATCTGGAGTTTGATAATAAGTTCCTCAAAGGTCATTTTCTTTGTCTTGAGTTTTAAGTAACTCATAAACTCATTCGACGAGGGAAGTAACTTCTCAATCAGTGATGCAACAAAAAATTGCTCATTTGGTTTCATACCTTCCAAATCCAGGTGATGTAGAATCATTTGGAATTCCTAGACTTGGGACATCACAGTTTTGCTATCCACATTTGAAATTTCAGGAATTTTCCAATGATGAATTTCTTAGTACCTGCATCTTGTGCGTTGTACTTCTTCTGCAGCTTTTCCCATAACTCTTTGGCGGTGCCTACGGCGCAATACACCGTGTAGAGTGGGTCTGACAGACAGTTCAGAATATAGTTCTTACACATGAAGTCACTATGACTCGAAGCATCAAGAATCATCTTCATGCCATTTACGACATGGATACCTTAGCCCCCTCCAGCCGTTTCATTAGGCTGAGGGTCCACTTCATCTCCAACTTGTGGAGGATCTTCTGTTAGGAAACGAGCCATTCCCATAACAGTCAGATAAAATAACATCTTCTGCTACCATCTCTTGTAGTTGGAGCCCATAAACTTCTTTGGGCGTTCATTGTGGAAACCGGAGGGTGGAGGAACAGTAACGTCCCTTTGAGCAACCAGAAAAGCATTGGGTGTGCCTTGAGCAGTGGGGAAGGCAGAGTGGTTTTTTGAGTAGCAGCAGAATCAGAAACGAGTTGTTCTCTTCCAGTCATCTTTCTAAGCACTTACAAAGCAAGTCTTGTCTTAAAATTGTGGGTTACAACAATTGCATGAAACGGGAAGTAAGTAAATATTACAAATGCTAGAAAGGATAAACTACTCAAGATTACAACAAACTGGAAATAAGAACGATTACAAACTCATTGTGATTTGCTGAGTCGAGTGATGACACTCTGTCTTTAAGACAAGATTGCCCCGTATATATCCTTTTACGTTCGTGAGCAATAGTCTCCCAAGATACAACATCAACTTAACAAATGAGCAAAGGAAACTCAAGTGTTACTCTTGAAGAACTTTGAATATAGAAAACTTGCTAGAGAGGAAGAAGGAGATTTCAGAAAATTTCTAAGTCTTGAACAATTGAGCCAAATGTCTCAATTTATAGTGTAAGGAAATGACCCCTCAACTAGCCAATTAATGACCTTCAATAGCCATGTAATAACACTTGTTGAGGGGTTACATTCATCCAAATAATGGCTGAATTCATGTGCCAAATAATGAGATTCAATGCTCCAAAACCAGCCAAAGAGTCAGAACTTTTCATCTACCCGTCACAGCATTCTGCCTCCGAAGCGTCGCGGCTTTGCGAATTAGCGCCGCGGCTCCGACGGTGTTGCGCCTCGGCCCTTCACGGCTCCGCGGCGATTTCCGGCTCGTTTCATCTTACACTTCTTCCTTCGTTGACCAACATAGAATACTTGTCATTTGGCCAATAATCATCCATCATTCTATGTCTCAAACGTATTACGTATGTACCAATATCTCTTTCACTAATGAAATTTACGATACTTGGCACTACGTGTACACGTGTGTGGAAACGACGTTTCCGACGCGCGGGGTCCCAATTATTCGAGTCATAAATAATGGGATAAACTTAATTCTACATTAGTAAATTTCCAACAGTATAATCACAACGAAACAGAATATTAGTCATATGTACTGCATAAAAGGAACATTCTGGAGATTGAACTGGAAAAAAGTTTTAAATTTTAAGACAGTCATTTTGGACTGTGGATTTGAACTTTAGGAGTACTGTCCTGAAGTTTTAGATTGTGGAGTTCGAACTTTAGAATTATACTGAAGTTTCAAGTGCTCTTGATTGAATTGTCCTGAAGTTAAAAGTACTTGAAGAGTTGTGAAGTTAAGTTTGAGATTAATGCATTGTATGTAGCTCTGTGGAGTCACTCTCTTCCTTACCTTAAATTTTCACTGCATCTTATTAAATTAGTATAATTTGGTTTAAACATTACATATCGGTAAAATTTTACCCATGAAAGAGAGTTAGTATTCTAATATCTAAATTAACAAAACAAAATGTAATTACTCATTGCGCCGTGTGTTAAATTGCTTTAGTTGTGGCTTTTGACACGTGCTAAATTTAAGATATTTACTTGTTTACATTTGTAGGTTTAGATTCTACCCAGTCAGAATGGTTATCTTCACGATTGTTTATGGATTAGGGCTATACAAGTGGTGGATGTTTATATCCATTGAATAAATTCACTGCGGCAGAATTTCTTTTGCTTTCCAAGTATGACAATGCACTCATATTTGGTAGTTTAATTTTTTTTTTTTTTGTGTGTGATTTTAGGATCTTTAAATATTAACGAATATTCACATTATATTTTGTAATTATGATAGATGCATATTTAAGGTAACTTAGGATTCTGAGTTGGTCATAGGACGGGATCCTACGGTATAGAACTTCAGTGGGCGTCTTATTTTGAAGGGTGTTAGTAGGTAAAATATTAAGGAGGGATTCTACCATTTTAACAGCATAGACCCAAAAAGGCGGTGGAAGACAGGCATGAAACAAAAGGGTGCGAACCATGTTATTGATGGTTCGTATAATGCGTTCAGCCTTTCCGTTTTTGGAGGAAGTATAGGGACAGGAAAAACGGAAAACCATGCCTTGTTTAGAGCAGAAAGTGTGAAATATCGAATTATTAAATTCACGTCCGTTATCACATTTGAAAGATTTGATAGATTTTTCAAACTGTGTTTTAATGAATTTTTGAAATTCAAGGAATTTGGCAAATACTTCAGATTTGAATTTCAAAGGGTAAATCCAGACAAAATGTGAAAAATCATCTAAAAATACTAGATAAAATTTGTGACCCAAAGAGCTAACAACCGGAGATGTCCACAAGTCAACATGAACAATATCAAAAGGAGAAAAAGTAACATTGTTGGATGACATATATGGAAGACGAGTATGTTTGCCAAGTGGGCAAGAAAAACAGTGTTGGGCAAGTTTCCCATTGTTACATTGAATACGCTTAGTAGTCCTAAGAAAATTAAAAATAGGGTCTCTGGGGTGCCCGAGTTTGTTGTGCCAAGTTGATGGAGAGATAGCCACAAGGGATAGAGGTGATTGCGGTCTGACAGCGGAAGATTGAGTGAAGGGGTAGAGGTCTCCCACACTATTGCAGCGCGTAAGGATTTTCCCCGTATTGAGATCCTTCACAGAAAAACCAAATGGGTCAAATTCGACAGACACATAATTATTGCGAGTGAATTTTCTAACAGAGATTAAGATTTTAATGATGTTAGGGGTGTAAAGGACGTGATTTAGGGAGAAATGCGGGTGGGGATGTTTGGTATGTGTGTTACCGTAACCTTCAATTGGAATGCGATGACCATTGCCGACAGTAATAAATTGGGGACACTTTAACCGAAGTAGTTGAGATAAGTTACCTGACGACCGGGTGAGGTGAGATGTGGCTCCGGTGTCCATGTACCAATTTTCGTTGGGTGTTGAAGGTTCACGGTGCTGAAAGCCTGGCCCAAATCGATGGGGGCCAGGCTGCTGCCTTGCGGGTGATGCTGGACCGAGGCCATGTGGGCATGTTGCTGCTGCTGATGGGCCTGCCTGTTGGCTGGGGCGGAGCCCAGAAGACCGGGTGACCAAGACTGCTGCTGGAACTAGGTCCTTGCTGTTGGGTAAGGGAAGGCAGGCGAGGCCCAGTTTTCGGTATTGGGCCAAGGTTGCGGTCCATCCCACTAGAAGTAATGTGCTTGGTTTGGGCATGTTTGTTGGTTTTTGTGGCCTTTGCCGCGGCCCTTGCCTTTGTTATTATTGTCGCGGCCTCTGCCGCCACGCCCTCCGCCGCGGGACTGCTGCTGCTACCGGTGGTCTTGTGGTGGTGGCGGGGTGGCGTTGGTCGCCGATGGTGCCATCCCGTCAACGGCTAACGCCTTTTTATTATGCTCCTCTTGTTTAGCACGTCAGGTTTCTTCCAACAATAGTTGTGAACGTGTCTTGGTGAAACTTGGTAGTGGGTCGGCCTGTTGAATCATCGTTGCAAGTGTATCGTATTCACCTTTCGGTAAACCAGCAACTAATTGAAGTACCATCTTGGTTTCAGAAACAAATGTCCCGATGTTGGAAAGTTGGTCGGCTATGAGTTTCAGTTATTTGCAATATTCGGACATGTTGTTAAAATTCTCGAGACGCGTATTGTTGAATTGTTCTTCCAAATTCACGACCCAAGTATTTTTATTGTCCTGAAAGATTTCTTCTAATCATATCCAAAGGTCACGTGCCGTGACACATGTTTTCATGATAGTACACAACAAGTCTTCTGAAATGGTGCCGTATATCCACTGTTTGACGATGGCGTCAAGGCGACGCCATGTCGATTCGACAATATCGGTGGGACGAGGAACAGAGTCATCAATATAGTCGAGTACGTTGTACGCACATGCATGAATATAGAACAGTTCTGTCCACATGGAATATTGACAGCCTTCTTGGTCAAGAATTATAGGGATAGAGTTCTTGATGTTGGTAACGGTGAAAGCCGGGTGAAAAGAAGACGATGATCGTTGAGAGGGTTTGTCAAAAGTGCTAGTGGAGGAACCGGAATTTGTGGGGGAAGACATGGTGGCAGCCAGTCTTGCCGTCGACCGAAGGGAAAAATCGAGGGGGGGTGTCGGCGGCTGTTTTTGAGAGAGAGAAGAGTAGGGATTAGGGTTAGGCTCTTGATACTATGTAAGAATGGAATAATTTCCCTTAGAAATTCCTTTCATTATTCACAATATATATAGTTGTACAGAAGTTGGTTCCTAATACAATAAGAATCCTAACTTACCTTAAATGGTTGATTCATAATACAATAAGAATCATAAGTTACCTTAAATATACATCTATCATAATTACAAAATATACTGTGAATATTCGCTAGATGTGTCGGCGAGAGGGTTTCTGGACAGCCTATCGGGAGTTTGGTGGTTTGGTGGAGGTGGCTGCTGTTCGACGCTGTGAAGATGAGACAGGGGCCGGTGGGGTGTACCGGCGGCGTCGGTGACGGTCGCTGGTGGAGGCGAAATGACCTGCGCTGTCGATGTTGACGCGTGAACAGTGGACGGAAACCGAAACAGTGATTTGACTGGTGGGGATAGATCTGTGTCATCAAGAAATATGTAGTCCGTGGTTTGAAATTTCCGAAGATTGGAAAATGGAAAATACGTCTCGTCAAATGTGATGTGGCGGGAGATAATGATTTTACGAGTGGACTAAGCATATTGAGATGGATATTCACTTTGTGCGAGAGAAGGTTGCCCTTGGTCAGGTCAAAATATTACACGTGCCTTCCTCCTATCAGTATGCAGACATTTTCACAAAGGGACTACCGAGACAGTTCTTCACCGACTTCCGATCCAGTCTTAGCGTTCGGCCTCCTCACGCTCCGACTGAGGGGGAGTATTAGCGAATATTCTTCGAATATTCACAGTATATTTTGTAATTATGATAGATGTATATTTAAGGTAACTTAGGATTCTTATTGTATTAGGAATCAACCATTTAATGTAAGTTAGGATTCTTATTGTATTAGGAATTAACCTCTGTACAACTATATATATTGTGAATAATGAAAGGAATCCTTAAGGAAAATTATTCAATTCTTACGTTAAATTTAGAGACTGCAAGTAATTAAAAAACAAAAGTGAGAGATTTGACTTTGTATATATCCACAGATTAAATAATTTTCGAAAAAATAATGTATTTTTTCATTTAATCATATAATATTTCAAATCTATTGATCCGACAAATTTGAATTCGTGCCGAGTAGACAACGCAGAAGCTTATAACTTTATAATGATTCAACAATTTGTCATATGAAGATTCTTAAATGTGAAATAAAATCTTGTTTTCGATCTTAATATAAGATCACATAAATTGCGACGGAAGCACTACTCCGAAGAAGTAACTTTTTTACATTGTCGGTTAAGAATATATGAATCATAACATCAATAAGTAACTCTTTATAATAAGTTTAATTTGGTAATATAGAAAATTAAGTAAATGACTTGGTATAATAAGTTAAATGCATTGATCGTGCAATAATAAATTGTAATGTTATTATATTTTTGCTAAAGGCTGAAGGCCAAAGCCAATAAGGCAAACACTAAAGTGAGTTTTAATGCCGAGAATACAAGGAAGTCTTGTTTCCATCGCTATTTTCTTCGCTATCTACTTATAGGGGTAAATTTCATAAATGGTCACATAACTATAATTTTTTTACACTATTCACTTAACTATGTTTTCTAATATAAAAGTTACATAGCTATCATTTTTTTTCACCAAAATCACTTAACTATGTTTTCTAACACAAAAATCACATAACTTTGAGCTTACTAACACAAAAGTCACACCTTTTCAACTTCCGATGGGTCATATTTTTTTTTATTCTTAATCTTTTAATTTTAATCTAATAGATACAAACACAATTAAAAAGAACCGATCCTACCCAAAATTCATATGCAGATACTAGAATACTAAAAGGGTGAATAATTTTTTTTAAAAAGTATTATCACAAGATTATTACTTCCTATGCAAATAGTAATAACTATTAGTACTCATAAAATTCAATTTCCTACTATCCAACAAAATGCAACACTTTTCAATATATATTGAAAAAAGGGTCAATATGCCCTAAGATTTTTAAAAAAATGTTGTTTCGTGTAAATTAACCAAAGTTACTAATATTTGCATCAATCAATATAATATTTATAAAGGTAATTTTTTTCAAGAGCAACTTTCCAAAATTTTAGTCATTGAGCATATAGTTAAATAATCAAAGACAAACTTATCTACGGTCATGTCCTCCGTCGGTATATTTATTGAGTACCACAATCATGAGAATTCCATCATCCAACAGTTAGCATCACAAGCCACAACATTTTATTTTCGCGACTGAAAATGAATTGTATAAAAAAAGATTTTGAATTACATTAAAATTATGAAGAAAAAAGGAGAAATTATCAAATTGAAAAAGTTAATCCTAGAACGAACATTTTATTTTTACATATTTTTTACTTGAGAGCCCCTAGAGAGAAGGATCGTATATTTGGTGGAAGGATTGATTTTGTTTCTTTAATATTTTAACTTTTTGCATATGAGTTTTGGATTGGGTCGGTTCTTTTTAATTGAGTTTGTATTTATTAGATTAAAAATGAAAAAAAACTTAAGAATAAATAATATGACCCATCAAAAGTTGAATCTTTTAGTAGATGTGACTTTTGTATTAGTAAGCTTAAAATTTTATGACTTTTGTGTTAGAAAACATAGTTAAGTGACTTTGGTGAAAGAATATCATAGTTATGTGACTTTTGTATTAAAAAATATTGTTAAGTGACTTTAGTAAAAAAAAAGTGATAGTTATGTGATCATATATAAAATTACCCCCTCAACAAGTGGCTAAATTAAAATTAAACTATTAATAAAACAATACTATATGACCACATCTAAGGAGAATGTCAAATTGAAAAATAACTGAAACTTAGAATAGTATGAATGACGTAGAAATAGTAGCATCAGCTAGCAAATATCTTATTTATTTTTTCTTTTAAACTTCAACATATACAGCTTTTTGATTTCTTTAGAGTCAACCAGCAACTTTTCACTATACCGCAATACTAGGCGGTTTTATTGCATCTACCGAATTTTCTATACCATGGCAAATAATATAATACCACAAGAAAGCACGGTCTTCAACCAAAACCCTGATTAATTAGATGCCAATGGCCTCTGCACAACCACAATTCAACAACGACAATATATCCACTTTAATTTCACAAGTGGGATCTGGAAATGATGAAGTGTACGCAGACCTTACTCTTATCTCATGGAGGTAGAAAAATTATTTCCGAAAGTTCTTCGACACAAGTGGCCACAATTCATATAGCTAAAAATGAACTAAGCAGAAAATCTAACTCAAAATTTGATGATCTATTGGACACATTACTAGTCTAAAGAGGGAAGAAGCACCTTTTGAGTTTGAAGGAAAGCATCAGCCAGCATCTGCCCAAGCTGGACTTGGGCTGGAGTTGTAAGGTGCAACAAATCTGGCCCAATTGGCAGCCCTTTAGCATCTACACTTCTCACATTTGGAAGCTTAATTCCTAGCTGAGCTTTCCTGATCACCTCCATATATGGCCCTGGTGCTGTTGCCAATGCCACCTACACCAAAAATAACCAACTAGAATTACTCAAAATCTTCAATATTCCGTTTGTCTCAATTTATATATCTTACTTTGATTGGATACAGATTTTAAGAGTATAAAGAAGACTTTCGAAATTGTGATCTTAAATTAAAATGTTTATAATCTACTGAATGTATATCTTCTGAATCTTGTGATGTTACATATGTAATGTCTACTAGAGTGTTGTTAAAGGTAAAACAGGAATATTCAAATTGAAAACTTACAAAATACAGGAGACAATCTTTTTGAACAGTCTAAAATAAAAAGTAAGAAACATATTTCTCTATAACTACATAGGAAATAAATGAGTATAATGGAGCTTAGTTAAAGCATAGTGAACTATTTTACCTGGATGATAGGGAGCGTAGGTAGTTGCAGATCCTTGCGCACATGTTTGAAGAATTTCTTCAATCTGCCTTTATACAATTGAGCATCCTCAAGGTTAATTGCATCACTCTCACCTTGGTACCACAACATCCCTCGAATCGTCCCTCCGCCTTGCAACGCGGCCTTCGTCCTCCTTATCATTTCGTTGTATAGCCATCCACCGCGAGCCCATTGAGTAACATTTGTGCCTCCAATCGCGCACGGGACCAATCCAATCACTCCAATATTCGAGTCCCTTTTTAGTGTATTGGCAAATGACATTCCAGGCCCAACCCCACAAGTTTTATTCACATCTATGTCTTTGTGCAAGGGTTCTTGAGCCTTTATCCATGTAAGTCCTGAATGTTAAACAAAGCCCAGCAGTGGGCTCAGCCCATTCTCGGCCAAATTAGTTACAAAACAATATTGTATATATGGTATATATATTTGGAGTATATTGTAGTGTAAAGGTTACCTTAATTAGTGTTATACACCTACCATAATTATATAGTTAGAATTATGGTAGAATAAGGATTTAGAAGTAGAATAGGAAAAGGATTTTCCTATTATGGAAATATGTAACTTGTATATATAGCTATTAAATCAATGAAAATAATCAAGGGGATTATTTCTTTCATGGTATCAAGAGACTAGGTCTAAACAAAAGTTTTCTTCTCTCAAACTTTTTGTATCCTTGGCCGAGAACCCCCCCCCCCCTTCCCTCGGGTTTTTCTCTCCAAATATCTCGTCTTCCGCTCCCAAAAACCTCTCTTAAATTTATCCTCCTTCTTTGTTCTTTCAAATATGTCTAAGAACAATTTTCACCCTGCCCTCACAGTTTCCAATATCAAGCTCAGTGTCCCTATTGTTCTTGAGATGGAAAACGTTCAATATGCAACGTGGGCGGAGTTGTTTAAAATTCACGCTATCTCGTATCAAGTTCTTCATCACATAATTCCTCCCGCTAGACCCTTCCCGCGGAGGATCCCGAGGTGTGGATTACACTTGATGCTACCGTTCTTCGGTGGATATACGCCACTATTTCGGTGGACCTCTACTACGACGATTATGGAGCCGATACCACGGCTATGGTGCGTGGAATAGATTGCGTGACATATTCCAAGACAACCAAAGCATTCCGTATCGTCACACTCGAGCGGAATGCTCTCTCGTTCGAATGGACGTATTTCCGAACGTTTACGCATATTGCAAGAAACTAAAGGAATTGGCGGATCAACTCCGTAACGTTGGCGCACCGGTAACAAATAATCGTCTAGTTCTACGAGTTGGTTGCCGGTCTTTCGGAGGCCTATAATGGTGTTGGCACTCTCCTTCGCCAAAGCAACCCTCTTCCCGACTTCCATCAAGCCCGCTCCGTGCTTACGTTGGAAGAAGCCGGTTTGGCTAAAAAGGCGGCTACGGAGCAAGTCCGGTTGTCATGATGGCATCCTCTCCTAATCCTTCGAGGTTTTGTTAATAATTCGGGCCAAAACCATAATCATGGTGGCGGCAAGAATAATCGCAAGAATAATAACAAACACCGCGGGGGCAAACGCGGTGGTAATGGTGGAGGTTCGGTAGTCGGCAAAACGTCGGTGGGTCCCATCCAGGAGAACGCTGGCCCGGTGCCCCCGCCCCCGTGGGCCCGGCGGTGGGGCCCGTGGCGATGGAGCGATGGCGGTGGACCGTGGGCCGGCGGCCCATACCGGCGGGCGACGAGAAATTCCGGCGGCCGGTGGGGCGGCCAACGATCCGGCCCAATGCCCGGCGGTGGCGGCCCGGCGGCCGGTGGCCCGGCGGCCGGCGGTGGTAGCGATTACGGACCGAGGCCCGGCTCGGCAAGGAGTTCTTGGACCCCGACCTCCGCAAGCCCGTCATGCGCGAGGCCCTACTCGGAGGACCGATATCGAGGCCGCGATGCACACGTTGGGATTGACTCAACCGGACCAAAATTGGTACATGGACACGGGGCCACTACTCACATGACTTCCGACTCGGTACTCTCTCATCTTATTCCAATTTGAGCACCCCTCGGGGGATAATTATTGGTAATGGCGTTCTATTCCAATTCTAGGGTATGGTCGAAAACGTTGTCTCCCCCAATCCACCACTCCTCTTGAAAAATACTTTACATGCTCCTAAATTGATTAAAAATTTAGTGTACGTCCGAAAGTTCACGAATGACAATTCTCGTTTCGTTGAATTTGATCCTTTCGGTTTCTCTGTGAAGGATTTCAAGATGGGGAGTCGTCTCATGAGGTGTGATAGTAGGGGGGATCTATATCCTATCATGCCGGTTTTCGTCCATCGAGTCCGGCCTTGCCATCGGCTTTTGCGGCCATCTCTCCTTCCATGTGGCATGCTCGTCACGGGTCATCCGGGATCTTCTATTTTATCAGTATTAGATAAAAATAGCTTTATTTCTTGTAAGGGTACGAGTCGTACTCCAATGTGTCAATCTTGTTCATTAGGAAAAAGTGTTAAGTTGCCATTTGTAGACTCCAATTCTCATACTTCTATGCCATTTGACATTGTTCATAGCGACTTATGGACATCTCCTGTTCTTAGTTCAATGGGTCATCGATATTATGTTCTCTTTTTAGACGATTATTCTAGATTTTTGTGGACGTTTCCAATTGCGAATAAATCACAAGTGTTTTCCGTCTTCATAAAATTTAGAGCATTCATTCGTACTCAATTCGAAAGAGAAATAAAAAATATTCAATGTGATAATGGGAAAGAGTATGACAATAGGGAGTTTCGAGAATTTTGTGCTACTCATGGGATAAATTTTCGGTTTTCATGTCCTCATACATCTTCACAAAATGGGAAAGCCGAACGCAAAATTCGTTCCATAAATAACATTGTCCGAACTCTCCTAATCCATGCCTCCATACCTCCGTATTTTTGGCATCATGCACTACAAATGGCCACTTACCTTCGAACATAATTCCGTCTAAAGGTCGACATATTCTTCCCCTCTCAAAATCTTATATAATAAGAACCCTTCTTATTCTCACCTTCGGATTTTTGGGTGCTTGTGTTATCCACTATTCCCATCCACAACAATTAACAAACTCCGAGCTCGGTCTACCCCGTGTGTGTTTTTGGGTTATCCGTCAAATCATCGTGGTTATAAGTGTTTTGATTTATCCTCCAAGAAAATCATAATCAATCGCCATGTCATTTTTGATGAAACTCAATTCCCGTTTACAAAAGTTCATACTCCCGAACCTAAGTTGTATAATTTTTTGGATGACCAAATATCCCCGTATATTATTCGGAATTTTTCGGACAACTCCCGTGCCCAAAATCCCCCGGCGGGCCCACCGCCCGCCGGTCCCACGATATCATCGCCCTCCCTGTTCCGATGGCCGGAGCAGTTCCGAAATTGGGCCGGTTCAGCCCGATCTGGAACCGGTCCAGAAACCGAGAGCCCGGTTTTTACCGATTTGGGCCGGCGAGCCCAGCCGCCGCTTGGCCGGTCCGTCCCGAACCGGAAAATTCCCAAAATTCACTCCATTCTTCCTCGAGTCATAGACCGGTCACTCGTAGTCGGCGGGGTATTTTTACACCTAAAAGACATTTTAACTTACATTCGGATGTCTCTAAATCCCCCTTGCCCCGCAATCCGGTGTCCGCATTAAATGACCCTAATTGGAAAATTGCTATGAGTGATGAATATAATGCTCTTATTGATAATAAGACGTGGGAGTTGGTGCCCCGTCCATATGGTACTAATATTATCGGGTCTATGTGGATTTTTGCTCACAAGGAGAATTCGGATGGGTCCTTTGCTCGGCATAAGGCGCGACTTGTTGGTGATGGTAAGACTCGGCGAGTTGGTATTGATTGTGGTGAGACGTTTAGTCGGTGGTCAAACCGGCTACCATTAAATCGTACTTAGCTTGGCTCTTTCAAAGACTTGGCCGATTCATCGGTTGGATGTCAAGAATGCGTTTCTACATGGAGATCTCAAGGAAACGATCTATATGCATCAGCCGTTGGGTTTCGAGAGATCCCAACCGCCCTCATCATGTCCGTTTGTTGAAGAAGTCCTTATATGGGCTTAAGCGGTCTCCACGGGCACTGGTATACACGATTTGCGGATTTTGTTTCGACTATTGGGTTCACACACAGCGGTACGATAATTCTTTGTTCATCTACCGCCGTGGTTCATCATTGGCCTATATCTCGTTATATGTGGATGATATCATCTTGTTCGCCTCCTCCGATGCTTTGCGTCGTCTATCATGGCCATGCTCGGTTCGAATTTGCTATGAAGGACTTAGGGCCGTTGAGTTATTTTTTGGGGATTGCCGTCAAACGTCATTCGGGTGGCTTGTTTCTGTCTCAACGGAAGTATCTTCTTTGAGATCATAGAGAGGGCTGGGATGTCATCCGTAAGTCCACTTCCACACCGGTTGATGCAAACCCAAAGGCGAGTGCCGCGACGGGTGCACCATACGAGGACCCGACCCGGTATCGCGAGTCTTGCGGGGGCCCTCCGATATCTTACCTTTACCGGACCGGATATTACATATGCGGTTCGGCGAGTGTGTTTATTCATGCATGATCCCGAGTTGAGCACATGAATGCAATCAAACGCATCATTCGGTATATTCGGGGGACACTAGACTATGGGTTGCACTTGTATCCGTCATCTACATCCACACTTGTCTCTTACACGGATGCGATTGGGGTGGGTGTCCGGACACCGACGGTCGACTTCGGCTCTTGTATGTTCCTTGGCAACAACTTGGTCTCATGGTCGGCAAAACGTCAAGCAACTGTCACGCTCCGGTCTTAGAGCGCGAATATCGAGGGTAGCGAATGTGGTCTCCGAGTCATGTTGGCTACGTAATTTGCTTTTGGAGCTTCATTGTCCCATTCGAGAAGGCAACCTTGGTATATTGCGATAACATTAGTGCCATCTACCTTTCGGGTAACCCGAGTTCAACACCAGCGCACCAAGCATATCGAAATGGACATTCACTTTGTCCGTGAAAAGGTTGCAAAGGGTCAAGTTCGCGTATGCCATGTCCCGTCTCGTTATCAAATTGCGGACATCTTTACAAAGGGTCTACCGGCGGTTCTCTTTGAAGATTTTAGGGACGATCTCGGCGTTCGAAAACCGCCCGCTATGTTGTGGGGGTGTGTTAAACAAAGCCCGGCGGTGGGCTCACCCATTCTCGGCCAAATTAGTTACAAAACAATATTGTATATATGGTATATATATTTGGAGTATATTGTAGTGTAAAGGTTACCTTAATTAGTGTTATACACCTACCATAATTATATAGTTAGAATTATGGTAGAATAAGGATTTAGAAGTAGAATAGGAAAAGGATTTTCCTATTATGGAAATATGTAACTTGTATATATAGCTATTAAATCAATGAAAATAATCAAGGGGATTATTTCTTTCACTGAACTAAGTCGGAAAATTGATGGATTGGGCTGACATTCAGGCGGAACGACACCATCCCAAGTCAAATTAACCATACCTGCTAAGGTTGTCTGATTAAAGACTCCGCCACGGCCAGACATGTTACTCTGCCCCGATAAAATGAATATGTTCTTGACAATTGAACTATAACCATTTGTTATATTCGTGGTGGCCATCCACCGGGAATGTGCCAAAAGCATCAACAGCAGAAGGGGAAGCATTTTTTCCTAAGATTACTGGTTCAAAATTGAGGGGTGGAGTACTAAGAAAATAGATTGATTGCTCTGTTAATATATTCTTATTCCACTTGCTACTATTTTTATTCAACACTACTTTATCTGCTTCATTCAACTATTAAAAAAGACTAGAAGTTATAATTTGTTAGCTGTGCACATTATCCATAAACGAGCCTTTTGACCAAAACTTACTGACGTTGGCATTTATATATGCGGTTGTTAAAAGCGACTTCTGCAATAAATTTAAAGACTTCGCATTCAAATTTTCCAGATTTCACATACAGATTCGGTAGATTTTACACTCAAATTCAGTTGGAATTATTGAATTTGCTTGAATTACTATTCTATATATTATCTAATTATATTTTGTTCACATATTCAAATTCGTGTTCAAAATCAGTAAATTTCTTCAAAATTGCATTCAAAATCAGTAGAGTTCGTTGAAATTAACGTTCAAATTCAGTCTAGCGGGTACTTTTTCAGATAAAGTTTTTACTTTTAAATTTTGCATAGGATACACATTTCATACAACAGTGTAATTATAGATTCAATTATTTCAGTTAATTACACATATAATGTTGTGTTTCAGTTAATTCAGCGTTTAATAATAATTAGAATAGTAATTCATGGTTCACTCGACAGGTAATATCAGGTCGGGTGCCTGCTCAGTTTTGGGACGTGACTTATACCTCCACTAGATCCTTCCATCACCTTTGGAGTAACTTGAGTTTCTAACAGAGAATTATTCTTGGTAAATTGTCATCCACTAATAATTGGTTATTCTCTAATGATCCACTTGGTAAATTCAGCTGAAGGTCTAAACTGATTATATGCTCAGGACCTAATATAGGATCTGTTTATCTTCTCTTTTGTGTCCTTGTGTTATAGAAGCATATAAGTCCAAACTGCATTCGACAAGAGTAAGCCAAATAATGTTAGTCCTGCTAGCATAATATTTTTCCTCAAATTAAGTTCTTGAAACAAAATATGACTTCTACGATGTTTTCAGGGTAATATACATTGTTGGTGGCGTGCCTAGGATTTTTAGTTAGTGATATCAACATTTGAAGAAATGAATAAATCACTATAATAACGAGCAATGTGTCGTAACACCGCTAGGCGAAAGTTGAAAGAAAGAATCTATGTTTATGTTCAACTCTTCCTCAAGCAAGGGAATCGATTAACGCCCCATATATTGTAACGATCCATCCGGTCATTTTTAGCTAAATATCCTTATTTGACTAAATTACCCTTCCCGTAGACTCTATGCGGGATTTGTGATGCGCGGGGATGGGTGGCATGGATTCCAAGGTTCATTTATGCGAGTTTCAGAAGAAAAACCCAAAATAGAAATCTTAGAGTTGATTAGTTTGACTCAAAGTTGACTTTCGAGTATATGTGTTTGTTTTCGGGTTTCGTCGCTTCAGGTAGCTTTGGAGGGTCATTTATGACTTAGTAGAGTCATTGTTCGCTTCCCGAGGCACCCAGATGTACTTTGTGGCCTTATTTGTGAAATTGTGATATTTGGTTATCTTGGGCAATCCTTTCAAAAAATATGTCTTAGCTCAGTTATATGAGAAATCCAAGGGTGCGAGCAAGTTTGTAGAACTGTTTACCTTGGGATATCATATCTGATTGTGTCCGGGGGGTCTCAGGAGTATTTCGGGTGTTTAGTGGAATATTGAGAAAATTCCCTAGTTGTTGGTTCTGGTGTGTCGCACCAGCAGCTATTGAGCTGCTTATGCGTGCCCGCCTCTGCGGAGGTTGGCTCGCAGATACGGGCCCTGAGTGTCTGTGAGGTTTTCGCCCCTGCGGAAAATTTCTGGCATAGGCAACAATGCCTCTGCAGATTTCTTTCCGCTCCAACGCTCGTGAGGGAAGTTTGGTAATTTTACCCCAGCGGACTTTTTCCGCTGCGGCGAGGCCGCCGGTGCGGGATCGATTCCGCCAGTGCAGGATCACTGTCTCAATCAGTTTCTTAAATCCCAAAAATGATTTCACTTCTCCAAACACATCCTATCTCGAAATTAGAGCTGCTAAGGGAGGATTTCTGAAGTTTATGCTTAAGTTCATCTTTAGAAGTAAATTCTTCACCCTCTTTGATTATATTCCATATTTTTAAGGTTCCTAATCCTAGTTTAATCCTTATTTGGGAAAGATGGGTTCTTAAGCTCCCATGGTAGAATAAGAGGCTTAAAGCCTTGATTTAAGGATGAAATATGATTAAGATTGTCTTGATATTGTAAATAAGTATTGGTTAATGGTAGTTGGTCATGTTGTAGAGTTTAATTTGTTAATGGAAACCCTTTGCAATTTGGGGGAAAATCTAGGTTTGTAAATTGAGGTTTTTCTTAAATCATGCAATTACAACAACGACAACAACAACAACAACAACATACCCAGTGAAGTTCCACAACGTGGGGTGTGGGGAGAGTAGAGTGTACGCAGACCTTACCTCTACTTTCGTAAGTAGAGAGACTGTTTCCGAAAGACCCTCGACTCAATACAAATCATAAGCACAAGCAAAGCAAGAGAAACGGTCAGACCCGGACAAGAAATTTAAAGCAATATGAAAAAGAGAGTAATAAAAGCGAATAAGTCATGATAAAGCATTCTGAAAAAAGAAGCAGTAACTAACGCATATAAATAAGATAAACAAAGTACACGAAAGAACATACAACAGCAAAAATCAAAGGATATAGGACTATAAAATAATACTGCACATACTAGTATAATAAGCTAAGCAGGGCTACAATAATAACACTACAACTACCAGCATGTAAGCGTATGTAGGACTACGTTCAACTACCTACTACCCTTCTACCCTAATCTGTGTCCTCTATAACCCCCTATCTAAGGTCATGTCCTCAGTAAGTTGCATCTGCGCCATATCCCGTCTAATCACCTATCCCCAATACTTCTTCGACCTACATCTACCCCTCCTAAACGCGTCCATAGCCAACCAACCTCTCACACCTCCGCACTGGGATATTTGTGCCTCTCCTCTACACATGCCTGAACCATCTCAACCTCACTTCCCGCATCTTATCCTCTACCGAGGCCACTCATACTCTTTCTCGGATATCATCATTTTTAATCCTATCATTCCTTGTATTCCTATACATCCATCTCAGCATTGTCATCTCCGCAACTTATATCTTTTGGATGTGCGAAGTCTTCACTGGCCAACACTCTACCCCATACAATATAGTCGGTCTAACTACCACTATATAGAACTTTTCTTTAAGTTTTGGTGGCATCTTTTTATCACACAAGACTCCAGATGCAAGCCTCAATTTCATTCACCCTACACCAATATGATGTGTGACATCGTCATCAATCTCACTATTTCCTTGGATAATATACCCGAGATACTTGAAGCTTCATTTATTTGAAATGACATGAGTACCAAGCCTCACATCTACACATGTCTCATGGTCGCTCCCGTTACTAAACTTGCACTTCAATTATTCTGTCTTGGTCCTACTCATCATGAACCCTTTAGACTCCAGAGTATGTCTCCAAACCTCCAGCTTAGCACTCCCCTGCGAGTCTTATCAATAAGGACTATGTCATCTGCAAATAACATACACCATGACACCTCCCCTTGAATTTGTCACGTCAGTCCTATCCATTACAAAGGCAAACAAGAATGGGCTAAGAGATGATCCCTGGTGCAGCTCCATCATCACTGAAAAGTGCTATGAGTCTCCTCCTAATGTCCGTACCCTGGTCTTAACTCCATCATACATATCCTTGATCGCCCTAGTGTACGCCACATGTACACCTATAACCTCCAAACATCTCCATAGAACCTCCCTAGGGACTTTGTCGTATGCCTTCTAAAGGTTGATGAAAACCATATGTAAGTCTCTCTTCCTCTCCCTATACTGCTCCACCAACCTCCTAATAAGATGAATGACTTCTGTAGTCGAATGCCCCGGCATAAATACAAACTGGATCTCAGAAATAGAAACGCCTCTTCTCACCTTCATCTCCACGACCTTTTCCCAAACTTTCATAGTGTGACTTAGCAGTTTGATACCCCTATAGTTGTTGCAACTCTGTATGTCACCTTTGTTCTTGTACAAAGGAATCATTGTACTCCACCTCCATTTTTCGGGCATTCTTTCCGTCTTACAAATGATATTAAATAACTCAGTCAGCCACTTCAAACCTGTCCTGCCTACACTCTTCCAAAATTCAACTGGAATCTCATCAGGCCCGGTCGCTCATCCCCTGCACATCCAGCGAATAACACCCTTAACCTCCTCAACCTTAATACTTCTACAATATTCAAAATCCCAGTACCTTATGGATTGCTCCAGTTCTCCCAGCACAATGTCTTTATCTCTTTCTTCATTTAAGAGTTTATAGAAGTAAGACTGTCATCTCCGTCTAATACGCGCGTCCTCCACAGTACTTTGTCGTCCTCATCCTTGATGTGCCTCATGGGTCCTTCTCTCCTTTGCCTTGGCTAGTCTATTCTGTACAACTTTTTATCCCCGCATTTTCCCTCTAATTCCATATAAAGACGTTCAAATGCCGCCATTTTCGCTGCCGTAACTGCTAGCTTTACCTCTTTCCTCGCCATATTATATAATTCCATATTCGTATACTTCTCTACCTCATCCTTGCTTTCTACCAATTTCACATTCGCCACTTTATTTTCTTCCACCTTCTCTTGAACTTTACCATTCCACTACTAGTCCTATCGATGTCCACCACGATTACCCCGTGAGGCCCCTAGCACTTCTCTAGCTACCTCCTGAATGCAAATAGCCGTCCTATTACTCATACCGGTCGCATCCCCACTACTCCCCCAAGCCCCTGGCCATCCACCTCTCCCACATCACATTTGCACTAGCCATGGTCAAACTCCACCATTTGATTCTTATCCTGTCATCCACATCTCTCCTCTTCTTCTCCATCTTGATCTCCAAATCCATCACCAAATGATTATGTCGGGTTGTAAGATACTCACTCGGAATAACTTTACAGTCTTTACAAAGACCGTTGTCAACTTTTCTAAAGAGCAAAAAGTCTATTTGAGTCTTAGTCACTGAATTGCGGAAAGTCACCAAGTGCTCCTCCTTCTTCAGGAACCTCGAATTGGCTATCACTATCCCAAAAGCTTTAGCGAACTCCAAAAGTGAGATGCCTCCCCCTCTCCTGTCTCCGAGGCCAAAGCCTCCATGCACATTTTCATAACCCCCGAAAGTGAACCGATATGTCCATTGAAAATTCCCTCTTATAAATAACTTCTCAGTAGGTGGTATGCCTCCCACCGCCTCATCCAAATCCTCCTAAAAGTGCCTCTTCTCCTCCTCATCCAAGCCCGCCTGCGGCGCGTAAGCACTAATAATATTCGTAGTGAACCTTCAAACTACCAACTTAATTGTCATCATCCTGTCATTGACCCTCCTAACCTCTACCACCTGATCCTTTAGCTCGCTGTCTACCAAAATGCCTACCCCATTTCTATACCTCGACCTACCCGAGAGCCAAAACTTATACCCGTCCACATCCTTAGCCTTAAGTCCTACCCATTTGGTCTCCTGGACATAGGCTATTAATCCTCATCTTCTTAAGAATATTAACTAGCTCCATGGAGTTCCCCGTTAAAGTCCTAATGTTCCAAGACTCTATTCTTAGCCTAACATCTCTCTTACCCCACTTACCTCCCCTAACCCTCGCCTATGTCCTCGATCGAGAATATGACCCTAGTCTATTATCATTCACCAAAGACACTAGAGCAAAGGTTAATGCTAACACATATGAGAACCAATACTAAAGCACACGTTAGCAAGAATCTAGATGTAAGTCAGGCTATTACAGACCAGAACGATAAAACAAAGGACAAAAATGTAATGTCAAGATTCAGCAAGGCGTAACAGAAAAATTTAACAACAAAGATAAACAACAGAAAATAAATAAGAGCAACCGGTGTTGAACTGTGATGATAAGTGATTTGAAGGTTGATTCCTACTGCTGTTGATTAGGCTTGTCGCCATTATATGGGCTCGTCGACATATTTGATATCATTGTGTTTACTCATCACAAATGTTTTCTATATGATATGTTGATTGTACTTGTACTATGTGTTATTGAATTCTTGAAAGCATGTGATATTCATCTCTTATATTTGGTTGCATCTCATTAGATCCTGATTTCTTGCCTTATATTATCATTTGCATTTATACACTCATGGCTTCATTGATATTAATATGAGAGTGATATGAAAATGCTGTGGGTCTAAGAGACCGGAAAGGTAAGAACACTTATGTTATTATTAGAAACATTGAGAACATTCTGCAAAGATCCAAGAGTCATTCCAAAGCAAATCAACCAAAGTTTAGCATGCAGATGTTGGAAATTACAAGAAAAGGCTTGTGTGGTGTTCATGTGAAAGTTAAGAGTTGTTGTGAGATAGATGGAGCTTGGAGTTCAAGTCAAATATACTGGATAAGGTATGTATAACACCCTCTTGGTTGTGTTTAATATTAATCTTGTGTTGGATGAGTTGTTTTGATAAAGAATCATGAACTAGAACTTGAGAAAAGAGGAGATGAAGTTGTCTTGTTGTGGGACTGTTTTGTAGCAATAACTATAACTTGTGGTAGTTGAGACCCATGAAAAGTAGCTTAGATATGATGTTTATGGTGTTGTGGTGCTTGTCTAAGTATTGGTGTTGAATGCTAAGAATTTCACCACAAGCTAAAAGAAGAAGTAGCTACAAGGCATGAAGAAGCTACGTCTATGAGGTCGGAAAATAAGTTGTTTGGGAATAATTCTTTGATGTTGGATGGCAGAAAATAATAAAGCATAAGTTGTATTTGTTGTTGTTATATATATTGTCCTTGATATGGAGAAGGTAAGGAGATATGAGAGATATTGTCTGAGTTATCGTAGAGCGAACTTGTCGCTCGATCGTTAGCTAGTATGCCCTTCTTGTTAACATGAGTGTTATTTATTGGTGTAGATGGATGATGAGGAGACGGATTTCAGCGTCGTCATCGAAGATCTCGTTCTAAAGTATGTAAGGTATATCTTTCTTTCTTTATTTCTGGCATGAATCCGTATATATGTCCACGTTAGTAGAAGCCGAAGGGGGCCAGATCGCCTCTATGTTTCTTAGTGACAGATTAAGACTGTCTTAGAGTTAAAAAGTCAACCTTGAGTAGAGCTCCCGTGTAAGTCCTAAGAAGCAGAGTTAGTATCGCCTCTAAGACATTCACAAGCTATCTATATATAAGCTAAGAGTTCGAATGGAAAGAGATCCGAAGAAACGAGGTAATGAACTAGTAGTAGAACATAAGTAAAGAGAAGATGAGATTACTTTAGCTAGAAGATCAGATTGTAATATCCTAGCAAGATGATCGTGTACGCACATTCAAAGAGGATAAAGAGACTCCTTATGGTCAAGATAAATAGAGTACGAGGTACGACAAGATAAGTCACGTAGAAGGGTGTAGCACACGAATATATAAGGTACTCCTCAGATCTAATAAAGGATGAGATATACGAGTTATAAAAGAAGGGAATTGAGTAGCATAACGAGATAGTCAGACGAGAGCTAAGATGGTACAAAACTCCCTAAAAGCTAACAGAGTAGCTCACAAGATAATAAGTATGAACCGTGGGTTACAGAAAGTGCTAGACGAGCTATGAGTTATGTATGTAGTTACTTAGTTTTACAGATTATTGGCTTGTAGTTGTATGCACTTGCCTTCGGGGCTATGATGTTGCCTTCGGGGCTATTGACACTACCTTTGGGGCTATGATGTAGAATGCCTTCGGGGCTATATAGATATGCACATTGCCTTCGGGGCTATACAAATATAGATTGTCTTCGGGACTATACAGATGTGCGCTTACCTTAGGGGCTATACATATATAGATCGCTTTCGGGGCTATGCACTTACAAACCTGATCCCTTGCGAGACCGGAATATTGTGTTTAGATTGTATGCTAGATAATAACGTAATAAAAATCAGAAATCAAAGATGGCAAGGATAGTATGCAGAGCCGAGACAGAACATCTAGTATAGGTAGACAAAGGGGCCAAGCGACATCGATCGGGTAAGCCAATCTAGGGTTGGTGGTAAGTCCACTCTAACCCTTACTGTTTAGTAGAGGTTTCCAGCATATTTATTCACGTTCTTCAGCTTTATAGTTTATACATATATTTACTATTTTTTCTGCCTTACATACTTGGTACATTTCTTTGTATTGACGCCCCATTGTTGGAGCGTTGTATTCATGCATGCAGGTGCATGTAATCAGTTCAACGAGCCTTCTTAGTAGGTGAGGTTGACATTCAACGGAGGATCGGTAGGACTTCACCTCTTCCTGAGTGCAGCCGAGTCTACATGTCAGGTAACAGGTACTTGTATGGACTGTGGGTAGGCTGGGGCCCTGTCCCGACCACGGTTGATGTCAGTTATCTATAGAGGCTTTGTAGACACAAGTTCAGTATGTTTAGTATGTTACTGGCCTTGCCGGCCCTCGTTATATGTTTTATTAAGTTTACCAGTATTAGTGTTTACAGAGGCCTCATTGGCCCGCAGTAGCTTATAGTATGAACAAGTTTGGCCTAGTCATCTTGTGTATACCTTAGTTACGTCCAGCAGCTATGAGTTACAGAGTGGTTCTTTCGAGTCAGTATGGCGACGGGTGCCAGCCACGCCTCATCTAGGTTGGTGTGTGACAATACTAATATATTAATGGATAGTGGGGTAGCCTAAACATAAGGTATAAGAAATCCGGTTTTCGGATATCCAAAAATCCGAAGTTCTAAATCTGAATCTGATCCAAAATCCAAAAAATTTAAAAATTAAATACGAAACCCAATCCAAAATCTGAAAATTTCTATAAGTCCAAAATATTTGGATTTCGGATTTATCCAAACTATGCACTCCCTTACTTGAGTTTACCTATTCTGAATATCATTTAACATGTTTTCTCAACAAGTACACAGAATACTGTAATGAATTAACTGAAAGAAATAAGAAGAAATTGGACAAATGGAGAAAATGTGTTTAAAATGGAGAGGGATAATATTTGCTTGTTACAATGCTAATATTCTCGCCGGATATGAAGTCGCTTTGTTAGGGTGCACTTTAACCCAAAGTGAAACTTTTTGATGTGAATTCAAATTTAGTCGGACTCAGTACGAGTACCAAATAATGGGTGGAAAACCAAAAAAAAAAGAACAGAGAATGCTAATATTGTTGTGAGCCAAGCTAACTCCTATGGGCTAGAAGTGCTACACAAGACTGATCCAGTTAAGATTATCGCCGAGTAAAATGTTGGAGAGCTTTAATCGGGATCTAGGCCCAATTAGGATTTGGTTAAAAGGGAGAGGGAGTTAGTGATTTCCCTTTCTGTAAGATGATATTAATCTCCATTGAGGAGTCTTTCATTAATATCAAGGTATATATAGAGTACAATATTCATCCCTTATACAATAGGAATTCTAAGCCTATACAAAAGAGGAATCCTAGTCTTACCATAATTATATTTACACAATATATGGAAATATTCTAATTATGGGTAGGGAATATATTGTTTCCTATATTTACATGTTTACACACCCCTCGGTCGGAGCGGGAGGAGGCGGACGCCGAGGGCGGCTCGAAGTCAAGAAATAAGCGTCAGGAAGTCCTTTGGTAAATATGTCCGCATACCGATAGGATGATGGAACATGTAACACTCGACATGGCCTAACGCAACTTTCTCACGAACGAAGTGTAGGTCTATCTCAATATGCTTGGTTCGCTGATGTTGAACCGGATTATGAGAAAGATAGATGGCGAGAGATGTTATCACAATACACAATAGATGCATGACGCAAAGAACACCGAAGTTCTAACGAGTAAATTTCGAGCCAACAAATCTCGGCCTACTACATTTGCAACGCCTCGTACTCACCTCGGCACCGGAGCGAGATAGGGTAGCTCGTCGCTTGGCGGACCAAGAAATCGATTATCCCCTAAGAAAACACAAAAGCCGGAGGTGGAGCATCGCGTGTCCGGACACCCCGCCCAATCGCATCCGTATATGAAAGCAACTCCGTCCGGTGCGAGAGGGGTATAGGTGCAAACCATAATCAAGAGTGCCCTTAATGTATCGAATGATACGCTTAAGAGCGATGAAATGAGACTCCCGGGGCATGCATGAATAAGCACACCGCCTTGAACAAAGCATAAGCTATGTCCGGCCCGGTGAATGTGAGAGATCGAAGTGCACCGCAAGTCTCCTATACAAAGTAGGATCAGAGACTGGAGCACCATACATAGCACTGAGCTTAGATTTGAAATCAACTGGAGTAGGCACCTCTTTGCAGTTCGCCATCTTAGCCCTGTACACAATCTCTTCTGCATACTTACGCTGACACAAGAACATATGATTGGCGGACTGGTCACCGATATCCCCAAAAAGTAACTCAGCTTCCCCAAATGAGTCATTGCAAATTCGGACTTGGGGAAGGCAATAATCTCATTTTTCAATCCGTCGGAGGAGGCAGTAAGAACAATATCATCCACGTAAAGTAATAAGTAAGCAGTGCTACTACCTCGATGAAAAATGAAAAGTGATGTATCACTCTTTCTGCATACAAACCCAATCTGCAAGATATACCTGGCTAAGCGATCATACCACGCACGGGGGCTCGCCTTCGTGCCATATAGTGACTTACGGAGACAACACACATAGTAAGGAACTGCTGGATGGGTTAACCCTGGTGGGCGATGTATGTAGTTGTCTCTCTCGGATCCCCATGTAAGAATGCATTCTTCACATCAAGCGATGGATCGGCCGGTGTTTGCCCATGGCTATGCTCAAAGCGTGCGGATGGTAGCCGGTTTGACAACCGGGCTGAAGGTCTCACCACAATCAATGCCCTCCTGCTGATTTGTGCCATTAACCACAAGACGGGCCTTATACCTCTCAAAATTCCCATTGTCTCTGAACTTGTGACGAAATAGCCACATACAACGAATGACATTCACCCCCTCAGGTCTAGGTACTAGATCCCACGTGTGCTGTTTAGGTAAACCATTGAATTCCTCATATATAGCCACATTCCTATTAGGGTCTTGTTTGGCCAATTTTGGGTTCTTTGGAAGTGGAGAGATGGTTTGGGAAGACAAGTTGAAATGGACTTTAGGTTTGAAGATTCCATGCTTTGAACGAGTTTTCATTGGATGGGTAGGGACAGTGGGTGGCGGAGTGGTGTCTGAGACGGGGGGTAAAGTCGGATAAGGAGAGGGTGGGGGCGAAGCCTTCAGAGGCGCCGCGGCTCCTGGATCGAGAGTCGCGGCGCTAGAAGGTTGACATGCTTCTCTGAAGTTTGGGTGCCGCGGCTCTGATGACGGAATAGAGGATGTGAGTTGTTCGATTATGAGGGGAGAGATGGCAGACTCGTCAAGAAATGAGTAGTCCTGTTTTTGAAATTTTGGAAGATTCGAAAATGGGAATGTGGTTTTGTCGAATGTGACGTGACGAGATATGTGGATCTGACGAGTCGACAAGTCATAACATAGATAGCCCCTATGGTTCGGCGGAAATCCTAGAAAGACACATGGAGTGGACCTAGGAGCGAGCTTGTGAGGGGCGGTGGAGCTAAGGTTGGGATAGCACAGACAACCAAAAATCCGTAGATGATCATAATAGGGGATTCTATGGTAGAGGATTTCGGTAGGGGTCATATTGTGAAGAGTGCCAGTATGGAGAATATTTAGAGTGTATTCTGACATTTTAGCAGCATAGACCCAGAAGGGTGGAGGGAGGGAGGCATGAATCAATACGGTGCGAATCATATTGTTAATGGTGCGGATGATTCTTTCAGCTTTACCGTTTTGTGGTGAGGTGTGAGGGCAGGAGAAGCGAAAGACCATGCCATTATTGGTACAAAATCAGTGAAACATAGAGTTATTGAATTCACGACCATTATTGCACTGAAATGATTTTATGCCTATTCCAAATTGTGTTTGAATGAAATTGCGAAACTCAAGAAATTTGACAAACACTTCCAATTTAAATTTAAGAGGGTATAACCAAACGTAGTGTGAAAAATCATCAAGCATCACAAGATAGTATTTATGACCGAGAGAACTAGGGATAGGAGATGTCCATAAATCGGAATGTATGATATCAAAAGGAGCAAATATAACACTAGTAGATGATTTAAACGGAAGACGAATATGTTTGCCTAAAGAGCAAGAAACACAATTTTGGGCAGGTTTCCCATTACAGGCAATGAAATTGTTGCCTCTAAGAAAATTAAAAACTGGAACTCCTGGATGACCAAGCCTATTATGCCAGGTTGAAGAAGAAACAGCCGCTAGAGTGACGGGAGAGCAAGATCTGGCAGCGGAGGTAGAAGTGAATGGATAGAGATCCCCCGTGCTATTGCATCTCGTAAGAGGTGTTCCCGTATGAAGATCCTTTACAGTAAAACCAAAAGGGTCAAAATCCATAGAGACAGAGTTATTACGAGTAAATTGACGGACAGATATGAGGTTCTTAATCATGTGTGGGCATATAGGGTGTTTTTGAGAGAGAATGGTGGATGAGGAGGTTGTGTGTATGAGGTACCATAACCCTTAACTGGAATGCGTTGTCCACTACCAACTGTAACATATTGAGGATGCTTTAAACAAAACAGTTTAGGAATAGTACCTGCAGACTGGGTGACGTGAGATGTGGCGCCTGAGTCCATGTACCAAGTATTGTCAGGCTGTTGCATAGATAAGGTGTTGAACGCTTGACCCAACTCAGTGGGTGTCATGCCGGAGGAGGATTGCGGGACCTAACCTTGCATGAAGTGGGCATGTTGTGGGGCTGGAGCGGGGCCTAACAAACCGGGGTAAAAATACAGATTGTATGGCTGCTGGTACTGGAATGGACTTGGCACCGCAGCTCTGAACTAGGGCGCCACGACTCTGGACTGGGGCACCGTGGCGCTGTAGACGAACTGCTGAGAAGCCGCGGCCCAGTTGTTCTGCGATCTCTGTTCTTTATTCCGCTTGTTGGTTCTGTTGACCGCGACCCTTGCCACGACCACGACCTCATGTACCGCCGTGGCCTTTTCCACCCTTGCCGCCGCGGCCCTGCCGCTGTTGGGAGTTGTCCGGTGGCGTCTGATCTTGGGGTTGCGTGTCGACAACTAACACCTGCTGGGCGTGCTCATCCTGCTTAGCACGACGGGTTTCTTCGAGCAACAATTGTGAGCGAGCTTTGTTAAAACTCGGTAGCGGATCGCTCGTTGAATAATGGTGGCCAAAGTATCATATTCGCCCTTAGTAAGGCCGAAATCATTTGTAGCACCATTTTATCGTCAGTGACAGGCGTGCCGATGTTGGAGAGTTGATCCGCTAGAAGTTTAAGCTGCTTGCAGTACTCAGAGACATTGGAGAAGTTTTCAAGACGTATTTTGTTGAAATGTTCTTCCAAATACACGGCACGAGTGTGCTTGTTGTCCTGAAAAATTTCCTCCAAACGATTCCACAAGTCAAGGGTCGTGGAGTCAGATTTCATGATAGTAAGGAGCAAATCCTGAGAGATACTACCATATATCCATTGTTTGACGCTGGCGTCGAGACGATGCCAGATAGAATCATCAACCTCCGTAGGGCGCGGAATAGTGTCATCAATATGGTGAAGCACGTTATAGAGACATGCATGATTGCGAAAAAGTTCAACCCATGGAGAATACTGGTTGTTTTCTTGATCAAGAATAATGGAAATATGGTTCTTGATGTTGAAAACAGTAAATGCGGGATAAAACGGTGGTGATGACTTTGTGGTGGGATTTGTGGAGGTAGAGGCGTCAGAAAGTGTGGAAGAATCAGGGATAGCCATTTAGAGAAGAGAAGAAAGGAAGAACAAAACCCGAAAAATAAGAAGAAAATCCGGGAGGGTCGCGGCGTAGGAGAGGCAGCCGGCGGCTGTGGAAGAGAAAGGTTTTTAGGGTTTTGTTTATTTGGCTCTTGATACCATGTAAGATGATATTAATCTCCCTTGAGGAGTCTTTCATTAATATCAAGGTATATATAGAGTACAATATTCATCCCTTATACAATGGGAATCCTAAGCCTATACAAAAGAGGAATCCTAGTCTTACCATAATTATATTTACACAATATATGGAAATATTCTAATTATGGGTAGGGAATATATTATTTCATATATTTACATGTTTACACTTTCAGTTTGTAATCCCAGTAATGAGTTAGTGAAATATATCAATACCTTATTTGGGTTGAATTGTGTTTGGTCTGATTATTCAGTTTGTTTCAAAATTTTATAATCAAATTAGCTCCGACACATCCAGCATTTCAAGAACCTATACTGATATACAAAAGAAAAGGTCAAAAGACAGAAAAAAGGAAAACAACTAAGTACATGTCAAAGGGCAAGGACTACAAAACTAGCAAGAATGAAACAAAAATATTATATCTTAATATTTCAATGTCCTATCCTGTTTATCTTGATATGCTTCTTCATGTGGGACAGAAATGCCTTACCTGAGAGGCAAATAAAAGGAGCAGCCCGGTGCACTAAGCTCCCGTTATGCAGGTTCCGAGGAAGGGCTGGACCACAAGAGTCTATTGTACGCAGCCTTAACTTGCGTTTCTGCAAGAGGCTGTTTCCACGGCTTGAATCCATTTCATCTGAGATTTTCTGGCAAGTACTGATATATGCTTGGACCTTCAAAAAACTAAATTGCTAGTTACAATATGATACTTCCTGATATACAAAAAAATGTTATGTCACTCCATGAACTACTAATCAGCTGGGGTAATTCTGTTATGTCATTCTAGTCTATTATATTTGTTTGGTCCAAATCTCTTTTATCGTAGAATTAGACCTGCTATTACGTCAGTCATGTCAGGTCTGCTACTCGTCAACTAACTGCTATTCAGCAAATTTGGAAATTGTTGGACGGCGATAGATTACTGTCTTGTCATTACCATCCTCAAAGTCAAGTCCGTCAACCTCACTAAAGTGCATATCATCGACAGGTTTTTCATCAAGATAACTCTCTTGGTTTTCGGACGACTTGACTAGTGAATATTCTCCACTAGACGTAGGATCCAAAGGTAAGAGTTGCATCTCGGATTCGATAAGAGCTTCCATTTGAGCCTTCTCCTTATCCCTTGGATAGGTGCAATAAAGAAAAGAGTAAACAACACAACACAATGCCATTGGACTTCCTATTGCAGTGAACAATGCCTTTGCCAAAGACGTCGCGTTTTCTCTGTCTGTAGCAATACTATCAGCACCTCGAGCAATTGGCCTATAACCATAAACATTTTGAGCCAGTATCCCAACAACAGGAGGAGCAAACGACGATAATACAGATTCAAAAGACCGGTCCAATGCATAGATACTCGTTCGTGCCTTCTCAGGTACTATCCCTGCAAAAATTGGACTGTTGGTGTCTCATTAGAACCCTCTATTGTTTTTCATGATAAGTGCAAAAAATGGACAAAGAAGTACTCCCTCAGTTTCAATTTGTTTGTCTTAGTTTGACTGTGCACGAAACTTAAGAAAGTAAAGAAACTTTTGAATCTTGTGATCTTAAACTAAAAATATGTATAAAATTCCCTTTAATCTTATGGTCTAAACATGCCATGTGGAATGTTGAAACTAAGAGTTGTCAAATTAGGAAAAAGACATTATTTTTTAAACAGATTAAAAAGGAAAGTAAAACAAACAGACTTTTAAAGTTAATGAACACTTAAAAGCAGAGAAAAGTTAATGATCATTACTTGTTTGTTGCTGGTGCAGTCCAAGATATGAAAAATCCTGACACAAACAAGACCAAACCATGCGCGAAAATTGAAGAAGGATCATCAGGCAAAGCAAGCAGAAGAATTGCAGCAAGTGGAATAGCTGATCCTGAGCTTATTTGTGCCAAAATTATCCTTCCACTATTCGGTAAATGCTGCGATAGAATATCCCCCATCCTGCCTCCAAATAATCCCCCGATCGAATCACCAACAACAAACAAGCTAAGAAGAATAGCAGTTTCACCATGAGTAAATCCAGTAAGTTCTAACCACATTGGTGCAAATGACAAAGCTGACCATGGAAAAGATCCCAGAACGCCTTGAGCTACAATAATCTGAAAAGACGGTATCTTTACAACTGATTTTGCTTCTTCAAGTAGACCTTGAATTTCTGATATAAAGGTATAATTATTTCCATGAACTTTACTACTAGCTCTTAAATCACCATCAGGGAAATGAGGATCATTCGCGAATAAGCGAACTAGAACGCCAACAAGGACACTGATCATACCAACAAGATGAAAAGAAAGTCTCCAGCCAGGGATTCTCATGACTGTGATAGGAGCTACCAATAAGGAAACATATCCACCAACAAGTGAACCAATGTTGCTAGTGAATTGCAGCCATCCGAATGCAACACCGCGGTTGCTTTCATCACAGGAGTCAGCTACTAGTGATTGAATAGCAGGGGAGACTATGGCTAGTCCAATCCCATTCAAAGCTCTTGATACTGCCAACTTACAAACAAAAACAGGATGTCACTTAAGGGTGATATTGATAGTGTCATGAATTGCTTAATTTTCCAAGAATTATATGCATATACAATCAAACCTCTCTATAACACGTCATTTATTTCGATACTTTTTGGCCGCTCTAGCGAAATGTTGTTGTAGAGAACATATAATATAACATAACATGTAATATTAGTTCAACAAAAAACATAATTGTTATAGTGAAATGTTGTTATAGAGGATGATTGTTATAGAGAGGTCTGACTGTATGTATTTGGATTAATGGACAACACCTTTGGAGGAGGGGTGCTACATATTCAACGTTACAAATTTGAGGATACATCTTGATCAAACCACAAAAGTAATCTCATTATAACCACAATTAGACCTAACAACATAATAGTCTTATTGGCAAACACAAATAATCAATTTAAACACTTTCTCTGTTTTACTACAATTTAGACATTCTTAAAAATTTAACAAGAAAAACTATAATAACTTATACTTTTCTGTTTCATTTTATGTGATGGTTTTTTATTGGATACATAATTTAAAGGTGTTAATTTGGCATATACAATATATAGTGGTGATAAAAAAGAATATTGAAGTAATCATTGAAAAGAGAGCTATTAAAGTTACGTGTGAAGAGTTTAATGAATTTAAATTATTAAAAATTGTGTAAACATAGAATGAGATCTAACATTTCGGGAACTTCCAAACTCCAAAATAGAATAAGTGTCATATAAACTAAAACAGAGAAAGTAGTACTCTACTTGAAAGAAGGTGGTGGAGAAAGCAACGAGAAATGTAGCTGCAGCCCATAGAAAAGCACCATAGGCGATAACATGGGCCCGGTTATGGCGTGCGGCTAGATAGGCCGCGATAGGGTAGCACGCGGACTGGACCATGGATCGGAAAAGCGTGAGCGAACCTAAACCGGTTGGGTTCGTGTGGAGTGCATCTCCAACTTCTTCATAGACCCCTGGTAACAATGACTCATGTGCTTTTTCCATTATTCCTTCTAAATTTACTAACACAAGAGTTAAGTGTTTCTACCTTCATCTTTTTCTTGATTTTCTTTCTAGACTTTTTACATTAAAAAAAACATAACAAAACCAAACTATACACAAAATGAAAGAAAATCAAATGGTTTTGTTTGAACAATAAAATTATACAAGTATTTTTGAAAACTCATCATTTTGTTCTTTTTAGTGTTCAAAGAGAATAGGGTAAGAAATTGGAGACTAGATTAAAAGGTTAGTTGAAAAATGACGCTTGCTAAAAGAATAAGTCCCAATTGACTAGGACAAAACAAGATTGCCTCCGTTCTAGCAAGCAATATCGGATCCTTAGTGTAAGATGATATTAATCTCCCTTGAGGAGTCTTTCATTAATATCAAGGTATATATAGAGTACAATATTCATCCCTTATACAATAGGAATCCTAAGCCTATACAAAAGAGGAATCCTAAGCCTATACAAAAGAGGAATCCTAAGCCTATACAAAAGAGGAATCCTAAGCCTATACAAAAAAGGAATCCTAGTCTTACCATAATTATATTTACACAATATATGAAAATATTCTAATTATGGGTAGGGAATATATTTACACGTTTACACACCCCCTCAGTCGGAGCGTGAGGAGGCCGGACGCTGAGACTGGCTCTGAAGTCAAGAAATAACTGTCTGGGAAGTCCATTGGTAAATATGTCTGCATACTGATAGGATGATGGAACATGTAACACTCGGACATGGCCTAACGCAACTTTCTCACGAACGAAGTGTAGGACTATCTCAATATGCTTGGTTCGCTGATGTTGAACCGGATTATGAGAAAGATAGATGGCAGAGATGTTATCACAATACACAATAGATGACTGACGCAAAGGACACCGAAGTTCTAACGGTAAATTTACGAGCCAACAAATCTCACTACTACATTTGCAACGCCCTCCGTACTCGGCCTCGGCCTTTGGAACGAGATAGGGTAGCTCGTCGCTTGGCGGAGTACCAAGAAATCATATTATCCCCTAAGAAAACACAAAAGCCGGAGGTGGAGCGTCGCGTGTCCGGACACCCTGCCTAATCTGCATCCGTATATGAAAGCAACTTGTCTGGTGCAGAGGGGTATAGGTGCAAACCATAATCAAGAGTGCCCTTAATGTATCGAATGATACGCTTAAGAGCGATGAAATGAGACTCCCGGGGCATGCATGAATAAGCACACCTGCGCCGAACATCATAAGCTATGTCCGGCTGGTGAATGTGAGATGCGAAGTGCACTGCAAGGCTCCTATACGAGTAGGATCGAGCACGGAGCACCATCCATAGCACCGAGCTTAGATTTGGAATCAACTGGAGTAGGCACCTCTTTGCAGTTCGCCATCTTAGCCCTGTACACAATCTCTTTTGCATACTTACGCTGACACAAGAACATATGATTGGCAGACCTGGTCACTGATATCCCCAAAAAGTAACCCAGCTTTCCCAAATCGGTCATTGCAAATTCGGACTTGAGCAAGGCAATAATCTCATTTTTCAATCCGTCGGAGGAGGCAGTAAGAACAATATCATCCACGTAAAGTAATAAGTAAGTCATGCTACTACCTCGATGAAAAATGAAAAGTGATGTATCACTCTTGCTGCATACAAACCCAATCTTCAAGATATACCTGGCAAAACGATCATACCACGCACGGGGCCCGCCGGGCCATATAGTGACTTACGGAGACGGCACACATAGTGAGGAAGCTGGCTGGATGGGTGAACCCGGTGGCGATGCATGTAGACTGTCTCTCTCAGATCCCCATGTAAGAATGCATTCTTCACATCAAGCTGATGGATCGGCCAATGTTTGCCCATGGCTATGCTCAAAACTGTGCGGATGGTAGCCGGTTTGACAACCGGGGCCGAAGGTCTCACCACAATCAATGCCCTCCTGCCGCCGATTTGTGCCATTAGCCACAAGACGGGCCTTATACCTCTCAAGATCCCCATTGTCTCTGAACTTGTGACGAAATAGCCACATACAACGAATGACATTCACCCCCTCAGGTCTAGGTACTAGATCCCACGTGTGTTGTTTAGTTAAAGCATTGAATTCCTCATACATAGCCGCATTCCAATTAGGGTCTTGTTTGGCCAATTTTGGGTTCTTTAGAAGTGGAGAGATGGTTTGGGCAGACAAGTTGAAATGGACTTTGGGTTTGAAGATTCCATGCTTTGAACGAGTTTCCATTGGATGGGTAGGGACAGTGGGTGGCAGAGTGGTGTCTGAGACGGGGGGTAAAGTCGGATAAGGAGAGGGTGGGGGCGAAGCCGTCGGAGGTGTCGCGGCTCCTGGATCGAGAGTTGCGGTGCTAGAAGGTTGACAGGCTTCTCTGAAGTTTGGGCACCGCGGCTCTGACGACGGAACAGAGGATGTGAGTTGTTCGATTATGAGGGGAGAGATGGCAGACAAGTCAAGAAATGAGTAGTCCTGTTTTTGGAATTTTGGAAGATTCGAAAACGGGAATGTGGTCTCGTCGAATGTGACGTGACGAGATATGTGGATCTGACGAGTTGACAAGTCATTGCATAGATAGCCCCTATGGTTCGGCGGAAATCCTAGAAAGACACATGGAGTAGACTTAGGAGCGAGCTTGTGAGGGGTGGTGGAGCTAAGGTTGGGATAGCACAGACAACCAAAAATTCGTAGATGATCATAAGAGGGGATTCTATGGTAGAGGATTTCGGTAGGGGTCATATTGTGAAGAGTGCTAGTAGGGAGAATATTTAGAGTGTATTCTGACATTTTAGCAGCATAGACCCAGAAGGGTGGAGGGAGGGAGGCATGAATCAATAGGGTGCGAATCATATTGTTAATGGTGCGGATGATTCTTTCAGCTTTACCGTTTTGTGGTGAGGTGTGAGGGCAGGAGAAGCGAAAGACCATGCCATTATTGGTACAAAAATGGTGAAACATAGAGTTATTGAATTCACGACCATTATTGCACTGAAATGATTTTATGCCTTTTCCAAATTGTGTTTGAATGAACTTGCGAAACTCAAGAAATTTGACAAACACTTCCGATTTAAATTTAAGAGGGTATAACCAAACGTAGTGTGAAAAATCATCAAGCAACACAAGATAGTATTTATGACCGAGAGAACTAGTGATAGGAGATGTCCATAAATCGGCATGTATAATATCAAAAGGAGCAAATGTAACACTAGTAGATGATTTAAACGGAAGACGAATATGTTTGCCTAAAGAGCAAGAAACACAATTTTGGGCAAGTTTCCCATTACAAGCAATGAAATTGTTGCCTCTAAGAAAATTAAAAGCGGGACTCTGGATGACCAAGCCTATTATGCCAAGTTGAAGAAGAAACAACCGCTAGAGTGACGGGAGAGCAAGATCGGCGGCGGAGGTGGAAGTGAATGGATAGAGATCCCCCGTGCTATTGCATCTCGTAAGAGGTGTCCCCGTATGAAGATCTTTTACAAGTAAAACCAAAGGGGTCAAAATCCATAGAGACGAGAATTATTACGAGTAAATTGGCGGACAAATATGAGGTTCTTAATCATGTGTGGGGCATATAGGGTGTTTTTGAGGGAGAAGGGTGGATGAGGAGGTTGTGTGTATGAGGTACCATAACCCTTAAGCCGGAATGCGTTGTCCACTACCAACCGTAACATATTGAGGATGCTTTACAAAACGGTTTAGGAATAGTACTGCAGACCGGGTGACGTGAGATGTGGCGCCGAGTCCATGTACCAAATATTGTCGGTGTTGCATAGATAAGGTGTTGAACGCTTGATCCAACTCGGTGGGTGTCATGCGGAGGAGGGCTGCGGGACCGACCTTGCATGAAGTGGGCCTGTTGTGGGGCTGGAGCGGGGCCTAGCAAACCGGGGTAAGAATACGGATTGTATGGGTGTTGGTACCGGAATGGACTTGGTGTCGCGGCTCGGGCGGGCGCCGCGGCGCCGTAGACAAGCCGCCGAGGAGCCGCGCCCGGTTGTTCTCGCGATCTCTCTTTGTCGCTCGTTGCTTGTGTTGGTTACGTTGACCGCGACCCTTGCCACGACCACGGCCTCCTCTACCGCCGCGACCTTTTCCACCCTTGCCGCCGCGGCCCCGCCGCCGTTGGGAGTTGTCCGGTGGCGTCGTCGATCTTGAGGTTGCGTGTCGACGGCTAACACCGCTGGGCGTGCTCATCCCGCTTAGCACGACGGGTTTCTTCGAGCAACAATTGTGAGCGAGCTTTGTTAAAACTCGGTAGCGGATCTGCCTGTTGAATAATGGTGGCCAAAGTATCATATTCGCCCTTAGTAAGGCCAGAAATCATTTGTAGCACCATTTTATCGTCAGTGACAAGCGTGCCGATGTTGGAGAGTTGATCCGCTAGAAGTTTAAGCTGCTTGCAGTACTCAGAGACATTGGAGAAGTTTTCAAGACGTGTTTTGTTGAACTGTTTTTCCAAATACACGGTACGAGTGTGCTTGTTGTCCTGAAAAATTTCCTCCAAACGATTCCACAAGTCAAGGGCTGTGGAGTCAGATTTCATGATAGTAAGGAGCAAATCCTGAGAGATACTACCATATATCCATTGTTTGACGCCGGCGTCGAGACGGTGCCAGATAGAATCATCAACCTCCGTAGGGTGCGGAATAGTGTCATCAATATGGTCAAGCACGTTATAGAGACATGCATGATTGCGAAAAAGTTCAACCCAGGGAGAATACTGGTTATTTTCTTGATCAAGAATAATGGGAATATGGTTCTTGATGTTGGAAACAGTAAGGGCGGGATGAAACGGGGGTGATGACTTTGTGGTGGGATTTGTGGAGGTAGAGGCGTCAGAAAGTGTGGAAGAATCAGGGATATCCATTTAGAGAAGAGAAGAAAGGAAGAACAAAACCCGAAAAACAAGAAGAAAATCCGGGAGGGCCGCGGCGTGGGAGAGGCGGCCGACGGTACTGTGGAAAGAAAGGTTTTTAGGGTTTTGTTTATTTGGCTCTTGATACCATGTAAGATGATATTAATCTCCCTTGAGGAGTCTTTCATTAATATCAAGGTATATATAGAGTACAATATTCATCCCTTATACAATAGGAATCCTAAGCCTATACAAAAGAGGAATCCTAAGCCTATACAAAAGAGGAATCCTAAACCTATACGAAAGAGGAATCCTAGTCTTACCATAATATCAAGGTATATATAGAGTACAATATTCATCCCTTATACAATAGGAATCCTAAGCCTATACAAAAGAGGAATCCTAAGCCTATACAAAAAAGGAATCCTAGTCTTACCATAATTATATTTACACAATATATGAAAATATTCTAATTATGGGTAGGGAATATATTTACACGTTTACACTTAGTCTTCTACTTTTCATGGCTTTCCATTGAATTGATTCTACCATTCAATTATGCTTCCAAATGAAGTTGCCTAATTGAATTTGTTTTGGTGAATTCTTACTCTCTCCATCCCAAATTAGTTGTTATGTTTCGTTTTTTGAGAATCAAACTAGGTAAACTTTGATCAATATTTTAGAATATATTTTAAAATCAAATTGATATGAGAAAAGTTGTAACTTATAGTATTTCTCGTATGGTTATTGAAATAAATTTTAGTTGATCTAATTCAATTTTACTTCGAAAATTAGTCACACTAACTCTCGAAAAACGAAATATGACTTTTGATTTGGGACTGAGGGAGTATCAGTTATAAATCTTTCAAAGTTAAAAGGACTAAGGTACTATCAAGCAAAAAGGAACCATAAGTTTTATACCTTAGTAAACATGAGCTCTTTCTACATAAGTTTTAAAAAATATTACTCCTACATAATTTGTGTTAATGAAGCATGCTACATACCAAAAAATAACTTTCTCATATGTATATAAGTTTTGAATGTCCTTGACATAAATGAAACTTTAAATATAAGAACAAACATGCATTCTAATATTTCTTAAATTCCCTTATTAGAATTTCAGATTCCGCAAGAAATGGCATGAAGTAGAGGAACATTTTCACAATCCACCATAACATGTAAAAAAGTAAAAGAGGACTTATTAGCCGGAAACAAGTAGGGTTCTTGAGAACCGTACAATGCCCCTTAGGGAGGCAAAACGGCTGCCAACTGTTCCTTAAGAATCATTTCGGTCATCCGGGAGTAATATACATTTAACTTATTTTCAGTGGAAGTGTAATAAGAAAATTTACTTTATCTTACTAGCCTTATTTTTTTAGGTTATTAGTTATTATACATAATTATTTGTAATTATTTTTTAAATAACTAGAAAGTGCAAAAAACTTTCAAGTTGTCATTTATAGAAGTTAAGTTAGAAGAATTAATCTAAATAGTCGCTCACTCTGTACTTAAATTAAACATAGACGATGGATATATAATATATACAATTCTTATATTATATATGATAACCGTATATAATTAGTATATAATTTATGTACACTGAATTGGAAAAGTAAATATTCCATACTGAAGTTGTTAGATTACTATATAGAGAGATCGCACAAAAATGAAAGGCAGAAACGCTAAGTACGAAAAGAGAGAAAAAGAAGAGAGAGAACTTTTATTTTAACTGAAAGTTATGAATGAATCAAAAATCCCATATACTTGCCTCGGTCCTTACGTAACTAATGGACCGGGTTATTTTCAAACTAGGCCGAAACTAAAACTATACTTATCCGTAAAATAGGAAATACAAAAAAGAAAAATACAATTTACTTAATGGACCTCAGACCCAATTCTATTAAGACCAACCCCCCCCCCCCTTCAAGCTGGAGGGTGTGAAGACTCTAAGCTTGTCCATGATGAGAAGAGCCTGGCAGTGCCTTTGTCAAAATATTAGCAAGCTGGTCAGTTGTAGAAACATGATGGAGAGAAATCAACCCCGAAGTTAAACAGTCCCCACTACTAAAAAAAAATAGGGTTTAACTACGGACAAATTTCATAGTTAAATAGCAAAATTCGTCGCTAATCATTTTAACGACGGATTATCATAAAATTCTATTAGATACGAGCAATATAGTGATGGATTAGCGACGAAGTTCGTAGCTAATTCCAATATTTTTAGTAGTGCCCGAACATAATGACAATCAATGTCTATATGTTTTGTACGTTCGTGTAAAACTGGGTTCTTGGCTATGTGTAGAGCAGTCTGGCTATCATAGAAAATAGGAACAGGAGAAGAAAAAGTTAAACCAAAATCCCCAAACAGACGAACAAGCCAGGAAATCTCAGCAACCACCTTCCACAAAGCCCTATATTCAGCCTCAGCAGAAGAGAGATGGTTAGTTGTTTCTTGTATTTTCAAGAAATGGGACAATCACAAAAAACAATATAAGAACTAGTTATGGACCTTCTGGACTGTGCACAGGTAGCCCAATCAGAATAAAAAAGTGCCAAGAGTGAAAAATCAGATGAAGCAAACAATAAGATATCCAAATAAAGAACATTCAACAAATATCTGAAGACATGAATAGCAGCCGACATATGAGGAACCTGAGAGGCCTGAAGGGACTGACTAAGATGTTGTACATCAAATGCAATGTCAGGTCGAATTTGTTGCAAGTAATTCAATTCGCCAACTATTCTCCTATAGATGGTTGAGTCAGAAACAACCTCCCCCATATCAGTAGTAAGCTTGATAGATGAATTGAGGGGAGTCACAACAGGACTGAATTGAGCACGGTGAAATTCCTCTAACAAATCAGTAACAAACTTTTGTTGGCTCATGATATACCCCTGAGGATGTTTAATGGCTTCTAACCCCAAGAAATAATGTATAGAACCCAAGTCCTTGATATTGAACTATGCATCCAAAAATGACTTTAAACTAAGGGTGGCCAGTGGGCCGGGCTCGGGTCTGGCGGGCCGGGTCCGGCGGGGTCGGGGTCGGGGCGGGACGAGCCAAGGGGTCGGGGTCGGGTCTAGCGGGGTCGGGTCTGGCGGGACCTGCTCCAGTCCCGTCCCGATCCCGATCCCGTCGGTATCGGGTCGGGGCGGGGTTGGGTCGGGGTCGGGGCGGGGTCCGGCGGGTTTTTTTTTTTTAAAAAAAAAAAAAAAAACATATGTATAAAAAAACTCAATAAACAAGATAAGATAGTGTAATAAAAATATCCCAAGGCTGTTTTTGTGCCTCTTATATTATTTAATAGACATGATTTTTTTGTAATACAAATACAATTGTCTAAAATCTAAATTGCAACTTTGTGGTGTTGTCCAAAAGTTGCAAATTACATAATAAAATTGCAATTAAAAAAATTACACTCTCAAAAAAATTTGTTCTAATTGCTTGATGATTTCCTGTGGTTCTTCGGTTGGAATTGGTATTTGTTGGTCAAATTGATCCACGTCGCTTCCACTACCTTCGGTTAAGATTTCATTGTAGTTTTCATCTTCTTCTTCGTTGATCTCCGGTTGACCGCACCTTCTCCGCTCCGCTCGTATCCAATCTCTCGAATAATACGCAATTTCCAAGTCGTCTCGGCTAATGAGTGTCTGTGGTCTCCTATTTGATATCTGCCGCGGAAAAAGCGCTTTCGACGCGATTGATGACGCTTGAATGTTCAAAACATCTCGGGCCATCAATGAAAGTGTCGGAAAGGTCTTCTCATTTCCTCTCCAGTATTTCTGCAAGTCTTCATGTCCATCTTCATTGATAACTTCTTGATACGGTACAGAACCCTGCAAAACAAAAATATCCAACTTGCTAATTTGGTTAGTAGAGGTACGGCCGCACATTCTATTTCTGAGGCTTTCAATACTAGCCGCAGAAACAGCATGTCTTTTGTGAGGTTGTGTTGAAGATGAAGAAGATGGTATGTAAGCCGGTAAGTTACTAGCATTTTCTTGTTGATAAAATCTATATATTTTTTTGCATTGGTGTTCTACGCTAGACAACACTTCTTCTTTAGTTTGTTCAATAGGTGGTGGGTGATTTAGATTTTTGGAACTTGGAGGTGGTAGTACTTTTATACAATCGTAAATAGTTTCAATTAGTGATTTAGTACCGTCTATTTTAATAGTAGAATTTAATACAAAACCAATAATATAAATAGAGGGAATAGGAATAATTTTATTTTTTTATTTTGACAAACATTTTTTAATAGCTGCCTTATAAGCTGGTTTTTTCATATATTCACTAAGTAATAAAAATATTAGAGTTATATAAAACAACATAGTTGAAATAGTAGGATAATATATACCGGAAAATTCTTTTGTTGCTTGAAAAAATTTCTCTAAAAATACAATAAGTTCGGAAATTTTTACACAATCACTATCTAAAATCATATCAGCTGGATTTTTATATGAGAGTTAAAAAATAAAGTTATAGGTTTTCTATAGTCATAAGCAACAAATAGTTGCTCGTATAAAGAATTTCACCTAGTGGATACTTCTTGTGGAATTTTTCTATAAGGTAGTCCACAATCGTGACAAGTTTTTTTATATTCTTTTCTACGTTGTACTTTATTACTTTTAAAAATAAAGTTTATAGCAAATTGTATTTTACTAAGAATGTCTTCAAAAAGTGATAGACCATCCTTTACAATTAAGTTATAAATATGGCACGCGCATTTTATATGAAAATGATCTGGAAAAGATGGAGTTAAACTATTTTTTAAAATTGTAATTGCGTAATTGTTAGAAGAAGCGTTATCTAATGTAATAGTCATAATTTTATCGGTTATTCCGTAATAATGGCACACTTGATAAATATTATATGCAATAAAAGTACCAGTGTGCCTATCATCTATATATCTATACGCTAAAATACGTTTTTGCATAGACCATTTATAATCTATCCAATGACAAGTTACAGTTAAATAATCATGGCCGTTAGTACTACGACCTATATCAGACGTGATACATACTTTGCCATTAAAATGATATAATGAAAAACGTAAATATTGTTGATATTCATGCGCGAATTTAAATACATCTCTCTTAACGAGTTGATCTAGGAAAACCGTTAAAAGCGAGGATTATATATATCTCTAATGTAATGAATAAAAGCGGGAGATGAAGAAAATGAAAAGGGCAAACCCTCCACAACAACTAATTTTGAAATTGCTTCCCTATCTCTATGTTTATTGTATTTAGAGCCTACAATTCCCCCGTCATAGGGTTAATTTGACCTTGTACTTGGTCGGGACGATATCGGTATGTGAACATTGTCCCGATGGGAGAGGCGTTTGCGCACCCGATTTTGAAGCCTGGTATTGGGCATACCTATTTGGATGAGCACTTACTACGTGTCTAATTAAACCCCCGTCCCACCGTGACCTTTTCCTATTTTAAATTTTAAAACATTTTTACAAATTTTACATATAGCTACTTGATTCTCTACGTCCCTATCAAAAAATGTCCATGCATCCGATTTTAATGGTCGTTTTTTGGACCTCGTCTCATACTAGGGGGAATAGGAGGTATTTCAGTTGAAGGTGCACTAGTGGGTGTGTTGTCATCAACATTAGTGGGTGTATCGTCTAGATCATCGTCTAAATTAAAGTCTTCTTGAGTTCCAGAAAACAACTCCTCGTCTAAATCTAATGGTATTGTAGGAAAATGTTGAGTATCAACAAAATCATCCTGTGTAGGAATAAGATGACTAGAAGAAGTACCATTGCCCTGGTTGCCCCTACTAGAAGAAGTCTTACCCTTACCCTTAAACATACCTCTAATTCCTTCCATTTTAATTGTATGCTAACAAATAATTAAAGTAAATGAAATTAAGTGCGCTAAATAAAATAAATAGACAATAATAATTTAATGAAGGAACGAATGTACCAAACGCCGACGTAACGTCGACGTGTAATCGAGAGGTTGAAAATTGAAACTTTGCTCGATGGAAGATCCTCAAGCTAGTTGCCAACTTCACTCTCAATTCCCAAATGAATAAATAAAATTGAATATTTAGCAAACAATGTAGACTTGTAGAGAGATATATTGAGAGATTAGAGAGATTGTAGGAAGATTTGTGAGAAAGATGAAGAGAAAATGAGTTATTTACTTATTTATAGTTGGAAAATTGGGTTAAAGTGTAAATATAATAACTTATGGGTTAAAAATAAATATTAAGGGGTAGGGGGGAGGCCTAAAATGGCCGTTGGCCAACGGCCAAAATCTAAAATGGTCGTTGGTGCAACGGCCATATTTGCAAAGGGGGACAAAGTGCCGGGTCGGGGTCGGGCTAGGGACGGGGTCGGGGCGGGCTCGGGTCTGGCGGGACGAGACATTGTCCCGTCCCGAGTTCGAGTCCCGCCACCGTTCTTTTCTTTTTTTTTTTTTTTTTAAGCGGGACGGGCTCGGGACGGGGTCGGGCCGTCCCGGCCCATTGGCCACCCTTACTTTAAACTATCAAGTTCAATAACATCATCACAAGCTAAAAGAATGTCATCCACATAGACAATCAAGAAAGTCAGGGAGGAATCAGTGGATTTGATGAATAGAGAGTAATCATTTTTACTTGAAATGTAGCCTCTACATAGCAAAGCTTCAGACTAGGGATGGCAACGGATCGGATCTGGACCGGATCCTACTAGATCCAGATCCAGATCCGTTTTTCATACCTGAATCCAGATCCGGATCCGGATCCGTCGGATCTATAAAAATCGAGATCCAAATCCGGATCCATCGGATCCACAGGGTCCACGGATTGGATCTGGATCCACATGTTAAAAAATTTTTGCTAAGATTATAACCTTGCTAAGAATATTTTTTTGAACTGACAAACAATTTTTACTTAGCTAACAGTTTACTGTGTTTTAATTTTGAAATGTTCATATGAGATATTTTGTTCGTTATCTCGTTTTGATTGTGAGCTATTAATTGAAAATGTTGGACAATGACAATAGTTGTGAAAAATGCTTACTAGTATTTCCACAATGCAGAATTTGCATGTGCTTGGAATCTTCACAAATGAAGTGAATATAATTTTAACTACTTTTCTATGGAGATGTTAGTCATTCACTGATATAACATTGATTTTATTATCGAAGTTACCTCTTTATTTTTTGGTTTTTGAGTTAACGCGGGGATAAATTAAACTTGTTTTGAGAATTAAACTTGCAAGGATGTGCTTAGCAATTTTAAGAAAATACTTATAAAATTATATTCTAGGTTATGAATATATTTAATAAAAAACGGATCCACGGGTCGGATCTGGACCGGATACGGATCTCAAATACAATATCCAGATCCAGATCCGATCCGTCAGAAACGGATCCGGGTCCGATCCGGATCCGTCGGATCCAAATTTTGAAGATCCATATCCTATAAAACGGATCTGGATCCACCGGATCCGGATCGGGTCCAGGATCCACTGCCATCTCTACTTTAGACAACTTAGAAAACCATTGTCTGGAGGCTTCCTTAAGGCCATATAATGAATTTTTGAGTTTGCGAACCAATGGGGCAGAGGAAGAATCAGAAGCAGACACATGAAGAATAAGGGGAATCTTCGTATAAGCCTCTTCATATAAACCACCATGAAAAATGCATTATTTACATCTAACTGATAGACCACCCAATTTCTTTTAAAAGTTAAGGATATGAGACATTTGATGGAGGTGAACATCACCATTGGAGAAAATGTTTCAGTGTAATCAATGCCATCTTTTTTAGTATCACCCCTAATGACTAGTCTGGCCTTAAACCTCTCAACTGTCCCATCTGACCTTTGTTTGATTTTGTACACTCATTTTCAAGGGATGGGTTTCTTGTGAGGAGGAAGAGGAATAATGTCCCAAGTGTGACTTACTTCAAGTGCTTTAAATTTATGTAGCATTACCTCTTGACATGCAGGATGAGGTCCAACCTGCTGGTAAAATTGAGGTTCATACAAGTGGAGCTTAGTAGTAGGAACCTTGGAGTTTCCTGAAACAGGAGAGAAAGAAAGGACAGAAGTGCAGATAAAATCAGATGGGTAGGAAGGTTGAGAAGAAGTTCTGGTAGACTTCCTAGTAGGTTGAGGAGGAACATGTGGAGGTGTAGGTGTTTGTGGGAAAAAGGAAGAGCAGCAGGGACAGAAGAAGAAGTAGATACTGGAGAAGAAGTAGTACTGAGGAAATTGAGGAAAGAAACAGATGTTGAGGGAGAAACATCAATAAAAACTGAGGACGGAGGAAAGATGGCAGGATCACAAAAAGAATAGGGAAAGATGTGCTCATGGAAAACAACATTTGTGGAAAATGGAATGGAACGATTAGAAAGAGTAAGTAATTTATACCCATTTTTGTCATAAGGGTATCCCAAAAATACACAGAGAATAACTCTGGACTGAAACTTATCTCTCTCATGTTCGGGTTTGGTGTCATAGGAAAAACAACCAAAAGATTTCATGTGATTGTATGTGGGAGGAGTCCCATGTAATTTTTCAAAAGGTAAAACATTGTGTAGGACAAAAAAAAAAAGTCTATTGATAGTTTAGGTAGCAGTAAAAACACAATCTCCCCAGTATTTGATAGGCATATGAGATTGAAAGAGTAAGGCTCTAGAGGTTCCTAGAAGATTTTTATATTTTCTTTCAACTACCCCATTTTATTGTGGGCTACGGGAAATTTGTAGTTTGGTGAAGGATGCCATTGGCAGAAAAAAAAAAAAGTAGTAGCAGAACTGCTACCCAACTCAAATTGATTATCATATATAAATGTGTGTACAAAGGAATTGAAATGAACCTTAACCATTTGTGTGAAAGCTTGAAGGATAGAAAGAGCATTGCTCTTGCTTGAAAGGATGTGAGTCCAGGTGACCCTAATGAAGTCATCTTCCAAGGTAAGAAAATATCTAAAATCATTAGAAGTTCTAGTGTGATAAAGATCCCATATGTCAATGTGTACCAATTGAAAATGGGCAGTAAAATGGATGTCACTAAGAGGAAAAGGCAACCACTATTGTTTTGCCATAGGATAAATAGGGCACATAAAAGATTGTTTGGCAGAAATCTTGTCTGACAAGAAAGAAATGAAATGCATTCTATGAAAGGATATATGCCCCAATCTTTGATACCAAAATAAATTCATTTTATTAACAACATTCGGGTTTTCACAAGGAAGAATAGAAGCATTACAAGTAATAGTGAAATATTACAAACATTTCTTGGACTGACAGATGAAACAAATGAAGAAGTATGATAAATAAAATTAGAATGAACATTTGGAACAGATGGAATGGGAGGAACAACAATGGAATCTGTAAGCATATCAGGCAGTAGAAGATATACAAATCATGTCTTGCTCTCCTAATTTTCAGTCGCCTCTTCAGAGAAGGGCTTTGTAAAAAACAAGAAGAAACTATGAATGTAGCTAAACACTATAATTGATGCAAAAGTTGAAAAACAGAAATGAGATTGAACTAGAAAGAAACAACCAAAAGGACATTGTGCAAAGTAATGTCTGCCTAAGATGCAAAGATCCAGTTGACATAACTTTGACTTTATTCCATTTGGTAAAGAGATTAGGTATGATTTTGATAAAGGTTGAAGATTGTGGGGAAATTATTTGTGTGGGATCATGTTTATAGTGGCACTTGAATCTAGTATCCAAGGGTTTCTTCCTAACTGAGCAGACAAACAATGAATAAATTTTTGAGCTTTAGGTAGATAACACACACCTGCAAAATTGATAAACCCAAACTGTTCTACAGAAGAACCTGTGATTGTTGGAAAAGAGTCCTGATGTGTTGGTATTGCTCTAGGCTAAACCCATATAATGTGAAATCAGCACTAGAGATGCCACATGAGTCACAAGGTTATTTGGAGAAGTGTTTTTGACTTCCACACAAGCAGCAGTCCGTCATTTGATCTCTTGTTCTTTGCGAACTTGAAATTGTCAAGAAAATTATGTAACTTGTAACTCTTCTCCATAATATGACCTGTCCTTTTGCAATACTTGCAATATAAAGAGGAATTAGGAGGAGAAGCAGACTTCCATGGGTCAAAGTTGACACTTTGAGGATAATACTGTGGTTTGTTCCGAGGAGGACCACTGTTGGAAGATAAAGCATAGAATGAGCTGTTGGAATTACCACTAGAAGAAGCATTCTAAGGAGGACCACTGCTAAAAGATGAAGCATAATATGGCTTGTTGGAATTACCACTAGAAGAAGCATAAAAAGATGTTGAATTTCCATAGAAGCCAGGAGTTGGAGGTGGTGCTTTCCTTTGACTCTCATCCTGTTATAAGAGAACATAGGCCTTACTTATGTTAAGAATATAACTCATCATAAGAATTCTACTATTTACAGTAGAGTAGAAATCATTCAGGCCACTGAGGTATTGGTAAAGATATTTATCCTATATGAATTTGTGTATGGCACCACAAGTACATGTAGGACCAACATATCCTGAGTTTAGTTCATCCCAGAGGATTCTCATTTTGGTGAAATAGGATGCTATATCAGAAGATTCTCAGTAGTAGCACTAATTTATCTTTGAATTTGGATGTATCTAGACCTATTAGACTGATCATATATATCATTTATATATTTCCAAACCTCTTTAGCAGTGGGAAAACACATTAAACTTATAGCAATTTCTCTGGTCATGGAATTGATAATCCAGGACTTAATCATGTCATTGCAACGTTCCCAATAAGGGAAATATGGAGACTCGGGCGTGGGTTGAGCAGCTTTACCAATTAACAACTCAAGGTTGTTCTTAACTGACATTGAGGTCTGTTGAGATAAGGGATCAGCAGCTTCACAAGCACACAATTGCACACATTTGGTGTGAGTTTGTTAAGAAGTTATTAGAGTTAGTTAAAAGTGGTTAGAGTAAAATTAGAAATAGAAATTAGTTTTAGTTTTTGTTTAGTCTCATTACTATAAATATGAGACCTTTGTAATTTGCTATTAGACTAGACATAAATAAAACCAGAGAAAAGCTCTCACAACTTCTTTTTCTCCCTTCACCAACTGTAGTGCATTACAAGTAGGGATGGCAACGGATAGGATCTGGACCGGATCCTACTAGATCCAGATCCAGATCGTTTTTCATACCTGAATCCAGATCCGGATCCAGCGGATCCATAAAAGTCATATCAAAATCCGGATCCATCGGATCCGCCGGATCCACGGATCGGATCTGGATCCACATGTAAAAAAATTTACCTTGCTAAAAATGTAACCTTACTAAGAATTTTTTTTTGAACTGACAAACGATTTTTACTTAAGTAACAGTTTACTGTTTTTCAATTTTGAAATGTTCATATGAGATATTTTGTTCGTTGTCTCATTTTGATTGTGAGCTATTAATTAAAAATGTTGGACAATGACAATAGTTGTGGAAAATGCTTGACTAGTATTTCCACAATGCAGAACTTGCATGTGCTTGGAATCTTCATAAATGAAGTGAATATAATTTTAACTACTTGTCTATGGAGATGTTAGTCATTCACTAATATAACATTGATTTTATTATCGAAGTTACCTCATTATTTTTTTATTTTTGAGTTAACGCGGGGATAAATTAAACTTGTTTTGAGAATTACACTTGCAAGGATGTGCTTAGCAATTTTAAGAAAATACTTATAAAATTACATTCTAGGTTATGAATATATTTAATAAAAAATGGATCCACGGGTCGGATCTGGACCGGATATGGATCTCAAATACAAGATCCAGATCCAGATCCGATCCGTCAGAAACGGATCCGGGTCCGATCCGAATCCAAATTTTGAAGATCCATATCCTATAAAACGGATCTGGATGCACCGGATCCGGACCGGGTCCAGGATCCATTGCCATCTCTAATTACAAGCATATGCAGTGATTTCTCTATGCATTTCCAGAAGTTAATATGGTATCAGAGCTTCGAATTGATTGAATTGAAGCAATTTTCGGTGAATCGCAGCTGGTTTTTGAAGATTTCAATGGGTTTTCGAGCTGTCTTCAATAACAGAGGTAGGTTTTTGAATATGTGAATTGTGTGACCTGATTTTGTTCATATCAATATCGATTTACATAATTGTTGAAGAATTGTAGTAAATCATGGAAAATACATTACTGAATGCATCATTAATTGTCGATGAGAGTTCGAGTGTGAATTTGAACATCGTCGATCATAATCATCCACTCTTTCAAAGTGCATCCGACACACCTGGAGCTATGCAAGTAGAAATTCAATTGATAGGAATGGAAAATTATACTTTGTGGAGTCGAGCAATGAAATTAACTCTATTGACGAAGAACAAAATTGGATTCATTGATGTATCAGTTAAACGAGACACCTATGGTCCAAATCAGATGAAGTAGTGGGAGAGATGTAATTCAATGGTGATCTCATAGATCGTGAGAAATGTGAATAAGAGTTTACTAAGTGGTATACTATATATATCCACAACATATGCAGTGTGGAAGGATCTGAAGGAGAGATTTGACAAAATTAACTTGTCCAGAGTGTATCAGTTAAAAAGGGAGCTTGCAATGTTGCATCAAGGTGTCTTACATATGTCCAGTTATTATTCGAGGATGAAAGATCTTTGGGATGAGATAGACTCAATCATCCCACCACCTATATGTGATTGTGACAGTCCTAGGGAGTACATACAACACTTAGCAAATCAGAGATTACTTGAGTTCCTTATGGGACTTAATGATAGCTATAATCAAGCAAGGGGCCACATTCTTTTGATGTCACCTACTCCTAGTGTGAATCAAGCATATGCTATGGTTGCACAAGATGAAAGTCATAAATTGATCATAAGAGGATATACAGTTGGGGGAGAAACTGGTGAGCATATGACAATAGTGCATGTATCCTCAATATAGACCAAAGAAACCTTACATTTTAAATGCATTTTGTGACTTTTGCCAGATAAAAGGACATACTAGGGAAACATGTTACAAATTGATGTATTGTGATTATTGCAAGAACAAGGGGCATGTCAGGGATAGTTATTACAAGCTCATAGGTTATCCTTCTGATTTCAAAGGGAAAAAAAGGTAAATGCAGTAATGACAAATGGTTCATATGGAGATGGAAGTAATTCATGCCACCAAGCCTATAACCAGAAGAGTATGGGAGGCTCAAGGCAGATGACTCAGAATCAACATGAAGTGCTCAACTCTATGTTGAGAACATGTACTCCAGAAAAGTATGAGAAGGTGATTACAATGCTAAGTTAATCTTCAGAAGCTGGTGCCCATCATAACAGTGCATCAGTACCTAAAGTTCATATGGCAGGTAAGCTTACATCTAATATGGAAGGTAACTCTAGTTGGATAGTAGATTCAGGAACAACTAATCATATGGTGAATAATAAGAACATGATTGAAAAAAGTGATTTAATATGAAATGCAAGACAAATTCAATTACCTACTGGTGATACTACAGCAATTACTTTGACATGAAGTTGCAGGTTGACAGGAGGTGATTTTATCAAACATGTATTGTGTGTGCCAAGCTTTAAGTTTAATCTCTTATCAGTTTCAAAGTTGCCAAGAGAGTTAAACTGTTGTGCAAAATTTTCCCCTAATTTCTTTGTACTAAAGGATCTCTTCATTGGGAAGGTGAATGAGATTGGTAAAGAAGTAGATGGATTATATATGGTAGAGTCAAGAGGAGGTTGTTCTGATCTGATACAGGCTCAAGTTCATGCATCAACTGTAGTTACAACAGTAGAGTTGCAGGCATGACTTTGGGGAATGGGACATGTGCCAATGAGTGTACTCAGAAAAGTAGATGATTTTGGTGATAAGTCTAGTTTTGCAATAAGGCACTGTGAAGTTTTCCTATAGCTAGACAAACTAGGTTGCCATTTCCTGTTAGTACCAGTAAATCAGAAGTTGCTTTTCAATTATTGCATCTTGATGTGTGGGGACCTTATAGAATTTTCACTTATAATGGAATGAGGTACTTTCTCACAATAGTTGATGATGGACTTGGGTATTTAGATCACATTAAATCAGATGTGACTATTGTTTTGAAAAAATTGTTTACAATAATCAAAATACAGTTTAATGTAGGTGTCAAAAGTATTAGATCTGATAATGGTTCTGAGTTCTTTAACAGTTCCTGTAATGCGCTGTCTAATCAAATGGGAATCATACATCAGAGTTCTTGTCCATATATTCCACAACAAAATGGAGTGGTGGAGAGGAGGCACATGCATATTTTGGAAATTGCAAGGGCTATCAAATTTCAAGGTCACTTGCCTGCAAGATTTTGGGGTGATTGTGTAGAAACTGCAATGTATATAATTAACAGGATCCCTTCTGTAGTAATAGGGGACATGTCACCCTATGAAAAATTATTTAAGAAAAAACCTTCATTGGCTCATATGAGGGTTGTGGGGTGCCTATGCTATGCCACTAACCTAGTCAAGAAGGATACGTTTGATGTAAGAGCCATTAAATCAGTATTAATTGGGTATGCTACAAGGAAGAAGGAGTACACGTTATTGGACCTGGTTAATAAAACTATATTTGTGAGCAAGGATGTGTCATTTTATGAGGATATATTCCCCTTTGGTCAAACAAGACAGTGTGATGTAGAAGAGCAAGTCTCAAATGCAGACAAAGATTATTTTCCCACTCTTGAGTCACATATTGCTGATGCAATAGATAGTAATCTACATGCACATGTTTCAGGTGAATGATTTACTGTGCCAAGGGGAACAGAAGAGTTAAGGGTTGGAGAAGCCATAACAAACACAAGAGAGTCAGTTGTTGATAGAAAGAATGATGGAAAAAATGATGGCATTGATCATCATTTATCTGAGATGGTATCATCTGAGACGGTGTTATCTCCACAAGAATCACTTAACAATCAGTCACTTTTTGAAAAGAGAAGGTATGTTAGGGAAAGAAAATCACCTACATAGATGAAAGACTTCATCCAACCAACAACAGGCTCAAGGAATGTGCAATCTCTATATCCATTGGCTGATAAAGTTAGTTATGCTGGATTGTCTATGGCTTATCACAGTTTTATAGCAAAGATTTCAGAAGAACATGAACCAAAATCATATTTTGAAGCAGCAAGAGATAAAAGGTGGATAGAAGTAATGAAAGCAGAGGTTCAAACTTTAGAAGATAACAAGACTTGGGAAATAGTTGATCTACCAAGTAACAAGAATGCAATATGTTGCAAGTGGGTGTACAAGATTAAATACAAAGCAACAGGTGAAGTTGAAAGATTTAAGGCAAGGTTGGTAGCAAAAGGATATAACCAGAATGAGGGGGATTGATTACCATGATACTTTTTCACCAGTGGTGAAGATGGTCACTATGAGATCAGTTATCTCAGTTGCTGCAAAAGGCTGGATTGTGCATCAGATGGATGTATTTAATGCATTTCTACAGGGAGATCTTAATGAAGAATTCTACATGCATTTGCCTCAGGGTTTTCCACACAAGCAAGGAAAGGTATGCAGGTTACTCAAGTCATTATATGGTCTTAAACAAGTTTTAAGATAATGGAATATTAAATTGACTATTGCGTTAGTGTCATATGGTTTTATACAAAGTCACTTTGACTATTCACTTCTTATAAAAAAAGGATGGAGACAGGATAGTTATAGTCCTCATCTATGTAGATGATTTGCTCATTACTGAAAATGATGAGTCTTATTAGAGAAACCAAGGCTGCATTGCAACAACATTTCAAATTTAATATTTGGGAGAACTAAGATATTTTTTGGGTTTTGAGTTTGCTAGAAACAAAAGTGGTATTGTGATGCACCAAAGAAAGTACTCACTTGAGTTGATAGCTGATATGGGCCTGACAGAAGCCAAATCAGCTGGATCACCAATGGAGCTGAATGTTAAGCTAACTTCTGTTGTTTTTGACAGACATGTGAATGATATGGCTGCAGCTAGTGGTAATTGTACTGGAGACATGGCCATTGATCCTCTATTGGAAGATTCTGCAGAGTATCAAAGACTTATTGGTAGACTCTTGTACTTTACTAACACCATACTTGATATAGCCTTTGTTGCTCAGTGTCTGAGCCAGTTTATGCAAGAACCAAAGGATTCTCACATGATGGCAGCCACCAGAGTAGTTAGATATATCAAGCAAGCACCAAGCTTGGGAATTTTCATGCCTGCAGGAGATTATCACAGTTTGTCTGCATATTGTGATGTTGATTGGGCATCCTGTCCCAACACCAGAAAGTCAGTTACATGTTATTTCATTTTTTTAGCTTATCTTATTTCTTGGAAGTCTAAGAAGCAGCCAACAATATCAAAAAGTTCAGCAGAGGCAGAGTACAGAAGTTTAGCTTCAGTTGTGGCAGAAGTGGTATGTATTTCTAGGTTGTTTGCTGAACTGGATATAAGTCTGAAGTTTCCTATCCCTTTGTTTTGTGATAGCAAGTCTGCTATCCAGATAGTTGCAAATCTAATGTTTCATGAACGTACCAAACACATAGATATTGATTGTCATTTCATCTGGGAAAAGGTACAACAAGACTTGGTTTTAACTCTATATTTGGCTACTGCTGAACAGTCTGCAGATATTTTAACTAAGGGTTTGACAAAACCTAGCTTGCGAGGGGGGGGGGTGAGATAAAGGGATCAACAGCTTCACAAGCACACAATTGCACAGATTTGGTGTGAGTTTGTTAAGAAGTTATTAGAGTTAGTTAAAAGTGGTTAGAGTAAAATTAGAAATAGAAATTAGTTTTAGTTTTTGTTTAGTCTTTATTATAAATATGAGATCTTTGTAATTTGCTATTAGACTAGACAGAAATAAAACCATAGAAAAGCTCCCACAACTTCTTCTTCTCCCTTCACGAGCTGTAGTGCATTACAGGCACATGCAGTGATTTCTCTGTGCATTTCCAGAAGTTAATAAGGTCATTATACTACTACACCAAATGACAAAACCAGTTCTATTGAAAGGTATACTTACTAGTTCACTATCCGAACTATCAGAAGGATGAACATAGAAAGGGTGAGAAGTTTCTAGACTAAACCATTGAAACCTTCAGTATTGTTGTTAGAATTTTTGACTCGCACAATCGAATTTCAGAATCCGACAGACTATCTATGTAAAGATGAAGTTAAGCTTGGATAATAATATTACTAGACTTTTGTACATAAGAATTAAGACCCTCACATCATATTCGTAATTTCGTAATATGCTAGTATTTGATTTTTGAAAATTCCACACCCAATTAATAAGAACTGAAATATTCTTTTCATTTATATGAAATTTACAGTAACTTTGCAGCGTGTAAAATTAATCACTCGTTAAATAGAAAAATATATAAAGGAGCATAGTAAATGACAGATCTTTGCAGAAGATATGGAATCTATTAGAAATGACCTCTGAAATCCGATGGGATTTAGACAAAAGTTGAGGACAGCATATGTGGACATTAATTTGTTCATAGGAATATGATTTTCTTATGATAATTAAAGAGAATTTCGATTCTAGGCCTTTTTCTTCATCATCTTTTTCTTTCTTTCACTTTTTTGGGTCGAATTTAAAGCGCACTTCTTTATTTCTGGAGTGATTTGCTTCTTTTAGCCTGTTCATCCAGTTTATATCCCTTTAAGTGCTTAATTAGAGCCTTAAACTTTGCCAAAGTACTACACATAATAATCATAGATCTTAAACCAGTCGATTCAAATATTTTTCACCCCCCTGATCGTAAATGTTTGTAATCATGGCCGATGCATAAAGTAGATAATTAATGCATAATAAATGTACAACCAGCGTAGTATACACACTAATTATATATAAATTATATATTGATTATACACACATACTAAAATTATAAAAAAAAATAAAGACTAAATGTACTCAAAATACTTGTCGCATTATTCATTTAGACGGCCCTTAAGAAAACATTTATATATAAGGGTAACATTTTAATTATTTTACCCTCTTAACATATTTCATTATATTATTTCTCGTCAATAAATATATACTCCATCAAGGATGAAAACCTCTTAAATATTGCTAATTAAACAAGGGTAAAATATAAAAAAAAATATTTAATTTTATCTAGGTTAAATAAAATGATATCAAATTGTAATGCAAAATGTGGCAAAGGTGGGATCACGACTTTAGTCGATAACACTCGAGAGCTGCCAAACAAGAAATTAATATTATAGACCGATAGAGATTTCACAGAATAGGGCCTTCTATAAATATAAAAACAAATTGTGGCAAGAAACTTTACTTCATAGTTTCAAATGTTAATTAGTTGAGTCGATTCCGTGATTAAAAAGGAAGTGTGGTGCAAGGTCACTTCTCATTAATTAAGCTGCATACAAAATTGAAGCGGTTGATGGATGTGTATTGTTGAAGTGTGTGGTAATTTTATTTAAAAGCTTGAATTGTTAGATAAAATTTACTTTTTATTATTTAAATATTATCTTCAAAATGTTAACGAAAATTGAGCTCAGAACCTTTATTTAGTTTGATACCATATTAAAATGTGTAAATCTAATCTAAAGATTGAACTTATTTGAAGAAGCATATATATATATAAATTAGAAAAAAAACTTATATTTTGTGGTTTATATTTTATAGGGAAAAGGGTTAAATATACCCCTCTACTTTCTTTTATTAGCTATTGTATCCTCCATTAGCGATAGTGAACAAAAATATTCATGCAATTACCAAAGTTTACACATATACCCCTATTTGGATGAAAATCCCCAAATCAAATCCAATTTCCAATTTCACTTAAAATTACCCGTTGACCTGCCCCGACCACCAATTAAACTTAACCCCCACCCCCAAATATACCCCTCTACTTCAACAACAACAAATTTGCAGCTGAAATTCACCCAAAAAAAAATACAAATCATATACCAAACTATTCCAAATTTCAGATATAAATTCTCCAAGACATTTCCGATTGTTGCAATAATATTCACTCAGAACGAAGCTCGTTTCATCATCATCATTATCATGAGATAGAGAGCAATTCTTGTCAGTGTGCGAAGAGAATCTCTCATTGATATCAACATCTTGGTTCTGCAAAGAGATGAGTACACATAACAGAAACACTAGAAAGCTCAATTTTCGTATAAAATCCATGGGAAAATATTGAAACTTGCATAGGATTTTTTTGATAGCTTTGAGAGGAAGAAGGTGGTTTTTAAATTAGATTGCCGCAAATGAGCTTCGTTTTGAGTGAACATTATTGAAAACAATTGGAAATATCTTGGAGAGTTTACATCTGAAATTTGAAATAATTTGGTGAAAGTTTTGGAGTTTTTTTGGTGAATTTCAGCTGCAAATTCATTATTGTTGAAGAAGAAGATTGTTGAAGTAGAGGGGTATATTTGGGGGTGGGGGTGAGGCTGTGTTTAAATGATGGGTTGGGGCGGGTCAACGGGTAATTTTAAGTGAAATTGGAAACTGAATTTGATTTGGGGATTTCCATCCAAATAGGGGTATATGTGTAATTTGATAATTGCATGAATATTTATGTTTACTATCGCTAATGGAGGATAAATTTAGCTAATAAAAGAAAGTAGAGGGGTGTATTTAACCCTTTTCACTATTTTATATGATACTCTTTCATTTTTTATTCGTTCTAAAACAACAACAACAACAACAACAATAAATCCAATGTGATCTTACATGTGGGATCTGGGGAGAGTAAGATGTACTCAGACCTTACCCCTACCTTTGTAAGGTAGATAGACTATTTTCGGTAGACTCTGGGCTCAGAAAAGATCAATATATTTATGATTCAGTTCTTCACTTAACGACAAAAAATAGGGTTGATCAAACTCTACCTAGTCTGATTCATAATGATCATTTATAAAAAAAAAAATGACTATAATATTCAAATTATTGAACAACCGAGAGCAATTTTTTTTTAAAAAAAAACTCGTTAGTGTTATTAACCTTCCCTTTTTACCTTTAATGACTTATATAACTGACGTAATATGTTATAATTTAAACCACAAAATTCTAATGACATTAATGATAAATAAATTAAGTTATGTACTAATTTTCTCTTAAATTTAGAATTTAGTCAAACATCATCGATACATAATACGAAATAAGAAATAAGTAATCTAGAGGGGTCAGCTTGCTGGCAGGGAGTCAACTTTGCGGCCTTAGGGTCGCAAGTTCGATTCTCCCCTCCGGATATCGTCCTCCGGGGCACATACATGTGGTAAAGCCTGGGCGCTAAAAGTCGCGCGGGCATGTTGGAGTGTGGGTTCGGTCTCCGCCAAGCCTTGTGGATGGGGCCTGTGGGGGGGGTCAACCTTGTAGCATTGATCCGTTGGACGCAAACAGACACTGACCATGTGTGCACATCCCGCGATTTACCTGGTGGTGGGGTGTTGAAGGACCGGTCCCATCATCTCCAGGACGTTTGGGTAATACCAGTGAAGTAGTCAGGCGCAAGCCTAGAAACCTGGATTATCAAAAAAAAAAAAAAAAAAAAAAAGTAAATAACTGATGATTACGTCTAATCATAGTGAAATATTATTCTTCATACCACTTGTGTGCATGCATGTGGTGTGTTCTAGAATACAACCTTGCTGAATTTACATTAACGCTTAACTTTTTGCTAGATAGGCCAGTACAAAATGTTACTTATTCCTTCTCGTACATTACATTGAGGGAAAAGAATAATAAGAAACCTCTCAATATTTTTTCAAGTACAAGAAGAACTCTAGATATTTTTGGGTCTTTACTCTTTGCTAATAACTTCACTTATTCTGGTCCAAACTCTAGTTCTCCACATGTTTCTTTATTTATGTGATAAATTTAGCGACGGACGAAGTTTCGTAGCTAAACAACAAAAATCCCATGCTAATCCTTTTTAACTACGGATTATAAGGAAATGTAATTAGCTAAGAGCTATTTAGCGATGGATTAACTGGAGATTACTTAGAAATTCCGTAGCTAATTCCTTATTTTCCAGTGATTTTAGTTTGTTCTAAGGTGGAGAAGGAGGCCCCCCATCCCCCCACCCCAATGGCACCACAACCGAAACATCTAAGTGAATGTATATATAAGGCGGAGCTATCCTTATTCAAGGAAATATTAATTGACAGTTTGATATTCTTTCACTGAAAATTTATACTTACTTGTAAATTTTGTATTACTTGGTCCGTCCCAATTTAAAGTGTCTTATTTTTCTTTTAATCTGTTTAAAAAAGAGTGTTTTTTTGTTATATTTAGTACGTTTTTCAATTTTAAAATTCTAAATGGCAAGTTTCAGATCACAAGATTTAAAGGACCATACACATCTTTAATTTAAGATCACAAGTTCAAAAGTCTTCCTTTATCTTTAAACTTCGTACTCAGTCAAACAGTTTATAACATGTTGGAACTTTTTTCTTTTTCGTGTATTATTTTTTTAATTTGTTTTCCCTTCGTGATTGTGACGCCATTGTATAATTTAGCAAATTGTCAAATGAATTCAAGTTTGTTCGTTAGCACCTAACCACAGTGATATACCATTTCACCTAATTAAGCAATCTATCCACGACCACGAAGTTAGGTTCTCTAAATTAGATATCCATTCACGTCACATTCAGATTTCTTTCTATTAGCGAATATTCTCAGAATATTCTTCGTATATTTTGTAATAATGATAGATGTATAATTAAGGTAACTTAGGATTCTAACTGTATTAGGAATCAACCTTTGTAAGGTAAGTTAGGATTCGTACCATATTAGGAATCAACCTTGTACAGCTATATATATTGTGAATAATGAAAGGAATCCCTAAGGGAAATTATTCCATCTTTCATGGTATCAAGAGCCTAAAACCTAAATCCCTCCTCTTCCTTATTCTTGGCCGAAATTAGCAATTTTTTTTTCGATTTCGCGAGAAAAAAAAATAAAAAAAAAAAAAAATCGCTTTCTTCCTCTCTTTCTCGGCCAAACCGAGAAAATTCCCTTCCCTCGGCGGGCGGCAACCATGTCTTCCCCCCAAATTCCGGTTCATCCACCGGCACAAGTGACAACCCCTCTCAACGTTCAAGTATCTTCTTTTCATCGGCATTCGCCGTTAACAACATCAAGAATTTTATCCCTATAATTCTTGACCAAGAAGACTGTCAATATTCCATGTGGATGGAACTATTCTACATTCATGCATGTGCATACAACGTGCTCGATTATATTGACGAATCGCTCCTCGTCCCATCGATGTTACGGACTCAATCGGCGTCGTCTTGATGCCATCGTCAAACAATGGATCTACGGCACCATCTCCAAAGACCGTTGTGCACTATCATGAAAACAAAGGTGCTACGGCACGTGAACTTTGGGTCCGGCTAGAAGAAATCTTTCAGACAATAAAAATACTCGGGCCGTATATTTGGAAGAGCAATTCAATAATACCCGCCTCGAGAATTTTAACATGTCCGAATATTGTAAGCAATCGAAACTCATAACCGATCAACTATCCAACGTCGGGACTTCGTTTCGAAACCAAGATGGTGCTTCAACTTGTTGCGGGTTTACCAAAAGGTGATTATGACACACTCGCAACAATGATTCAACAAGCCGACCCTCTCCCAAGTTTCAACAAGGCACGTTCACAACTATTGTTGGAAGAAACTAGACGTGCTAAACAAGAGGAACATAATCAAAAGGCGTTAGCCGTTGACGGGATGGCAACACTGCGACCAAAGATCAACCGGCGAGCCCAAAGAAGCGAGCAGAGTGGCGGAGGTCGTGGCGGCGAGAGGTTGCAACAACAAAGGCAAGGGCCGCGGAAAGGGCCAACGCACCCAATGGATCGGACGGCCAACCGGCCCGGCAAAGAAGAAGAAGACGGCGCAAGCGGTGGCCCAACCAGCGAACCGGGCCTCGCCGCATGCCCGTGCCCCGACCGTAGGGGCCGGTTCCAAAGCGCCTTGGTCGGCGGCCTCTTGGGCCATGCCCCGGCCACCAGCGAGCCCACCAGCAGCAGCAACGAGCCCACCACGATGGCGGTCCAAGAAGAAGCGCAGCGGCCTACGGCAGCCCATCGCAATCCAAAGAAGAAGAAGCACTGCAGCAGCCCGGCGGCCCCGGCCCCGACCGATTTGGGCCGGGACATACACCACCGTGAACCTTCAACAGCCCGACAAAAATTGGTACATGGACACCGGAGCCACATCTCACCTCACCCGGTTGTCGGGTAACATATCTCAACTACGTCGGCTAAAGTGTCCTCAATTTATTACTGTCGGCAATGGTCATCGCATTCCAATTGAAGGTTACGGTAACACACACACCAAACATCCACACCCACCTTTCTCCCTAAACCACGTCCTATACACACCTAACATCATTAAAAACTTAATCTCTGTTAGAAAATTCACTAGCAATAATTACGTGTCCGTCGAATTTGACCCTTTTGGCTTTTACGTGAAGGAACTCAATACGGGGAAAATTCTTACACGCCGCAATAGTGTGGGAGATCTCTACCCATTCACTCAATCTTCCGCTGACAGACCGCAAGCACCTCTATCCCTTGCGGCGATCTCTCCCTCAACTTGGCACAACAGACTCGGACACCCCGGAGACCCAATTTTTACTTTTCTTAGGACTTCTAAGCGTATTCAATGTAATAATGGAAAAATTGCCCAACACTGTTTTTCTTGTCCACTAGGCAAACATACTCGTCTTCCCTTTATGTCATCAAACAGTGTTACTTTTTCTCCATTTGATATTGTTCATGCTGATTTGTGGACATCTCCGATTGCTAGCTCTTTGGGTCATAAATTCTATCTAGTATTCTTGGATGATTTTTCACATTTTGTCTGGATTTACCCACTGAAATTCAAATCTGAAGTTTTTGCAATATTCCTCGAGTTTCAAAAATTCATTAAGACACAATTTGAAAAACCTATTAAATCATTCCAATGTGATAATGGACGTGAATTTAATAACACGACATTTCACAATTTCTGTTCTAAACAAGGCATGGTTTTTCATTTTTCTTGTCCCTATACTTCTTCCCAAAACGGAAAGGCTGAAAGAATTATACGTACCATCAATAACATGGTCCGCACACTTGTTTCATGCCCGCCTACCACCGCCTTTTTGGGTCTATCTTTGTCAAAATGGTAGAATCCCTTCTAAATATTTTACCAACTAGCACACTCCAAAACAAAACTCCTACGAAATCTTATACCGTAGGCACCATCATATGATCACCTACGTATTTTTGGATGCTTATGCTACCCCAACATAGCCTCCACTTTCGCACCCCACAAACTTGCCCCTCGCACTCTTCCATGTGTCTTCCTTGGTCTATCTCCTAATCATCGGGGCTACTTGTGCTATGACATTGCTACTCGCAAAATCATCGTCTCCCGTCACGTCACCTTTGACGAGACAACCTTTCCTTTTTCAAATCTCCGAAATTTTAGACCACCGATTACATCTTTCTCGATGAACCAAGTCTCGTCCCCGGTCATCCAAAATCTATACCAACAAGCGACCCCCACTGTTCCGACGGTCCCGGCTGTTCCCGGTCCCCGCGTCCGCACCACCCCACCAGCTCCCCTGCTCACCCCTACAGCCCCCGGTCGAGTCACTTGCGCCACCGGCGACACCGCGCCCACCGGTCCGAGAACCGGTGGACAAAGCAACCTCACGGCCCCGACCCACCACCACCGCCCCCACATCGCATGGAGACTCGTGCACAACACGGGATCTTCAAACCCAAGGTTCAATTCAATCTCTCCACACAAACCTTATCACCCATTCCAAAAAATCCAAAACTAGCAAAAGCGGACCCAAATTGGAATGCGGCCATATGCGAGGAATTTAACGCTTTAACCAAGCGAGAACACTTGGGATTTGGTACCTAGACCAGTTGGTGTGAATGTTATCCGGTGTATGTGGCTATTTCGTCACAAGTTCAAAGAAGTGGTGACTTAGAGAGGTATAAGGCAAGACTAGTTGCCAATGGCACTAATCAAGTAGGAGGGTATTGATTGTGGTGAGACATTCAATCCGGTTGTTAAACCGGCCACTATTCGACTATTCTCGTATTGCTATGGGCATGCATTGGCGATTCATCATCTTGATGTCAAGAATGCGTTTCTTCATGGGGATTTGAAAGAGGCTGTGTACATGCATCGACCTCCCGGCTTTGTTCATCCGGCGACTCCGCAGTTTGTGTGTCGTCTCGGGAAATCATTGTATGGATTGAAACGGGCACCTCGCGCTTGGTATGATCGGTTCGCCGGTATCTTCTCGCAGATTGGTTTTGTATATAGCAGGTGTGATACATCTCTCTTCACGCTTCACCGAGGTAGCGACCTTGCATATTTGCTATTATATGTCGATGACATTGTTCTTACCGCCTCATCTCGACGGGTTGAAGAATGAAATCATTGCTCTACTCAAAAGCGAATTTGCTATGACCGACTTGGGCAAGCTAAGTTATTTTTTGGGTATATCGGTGACAAGATGCAGCCACTATGTTCCTGTGTCGGCGTAAGTATGCGAGAAGAGATAGTGTACATGGCCAAGATGGCAAATTGTAAAATTATGCCAACTCCGATGGACTCAAAATCCAAGCTTAGTGCTAATGACGGTGCGCCAGTTTCTAATCCCACTCAATATCGGAGTCTAGCAGGTGCTCTTCAGTATCTTACATTCACTAGGCCACGATATTGCATATGCCGTTCAGCAGGTGTGTACGTTCATGCACGACCCCGAGAGTCCCATTTTGCCGCCCTCAAACGTATTATCGGATATGTTAAGGGCACACTAGACTTTGGTTTACATCTATACACCCTCGCCCCAACCAAGTTGCTAGCCTACACGGATGCAGATTGGGCGGGATGCCCCGACACACGTCGCTCCACCTCGGGTACTTGTGTATTTCTAGGGGATAATCTTATCTCATGGTCCGCCAAGCGGCGGGCCACGCTATCCCCGTTCGAGTGCTTTGAAGCGAGAATATCGCGGAGTTGCTAATGTTGTCGCCGAGATCCGTTGGCTCCGAAATCTTCTTTTGGAGCTCCGGTGTCCATTGCGCAAGGAGTCTATAGTCTATTGTGACAACATATACGCTATCTATATGTCTCATAATCCGGTCCAACATCAGCGGACTACGCATATTGAGATGGATATCCACTTTGTGCGAGAGAAGGTTGCCCGTGGTCAGGTCAAAATTTTACGCGTGCCTTCCTCTTATCAGTATGCAGACATTTTCACAAAGGGACTACCGCGACAGCTCTTCACCGACTTCCGATCTAGCCTTAGCATTCGGCCTCCTCCCGCTCCGTCTGAGGGGGAGTATTAGCGAATATTCTCAGAATATTCTCCGTATATTTTGTAATAATGGTAGATGTATAATTAAGGTAACTTAGGATTCTAACTGTATTAGGAATCAACCTTTGTAAGGTAAGTTAGGATTCGTACCATATTAGGAATCAACCTTTGTAAGGTAAGTTAGGATTCGTACCATATTAGGAATCAACCTTGTACAGCTATATATATTGTGAATAATGAAAGGAATCCCTAAGGGAAATTATTCCATCTTTCACTTTCCATCATTGCTTATGGGTAAAGAAAACTAAATTAGTGTATACAACAAAGTAATTTATCTAATAATGGTGGATGGTCAGATAATAGAACAAGAATGTATGAACATTTATTTGAGTTTGTTAATATTTTTGAAAGGGTATGCCTTTAGAGAAAATATCCTGCAAACGTGTCTGTTAGATGTACTTTCTTGTCATACATAATTAAAAAAATGAAAATTAGCGATGAATAATTTCTATTAAACACAAATAACTCATCACTAATTTTATTTAACAACAAAATTATGATAAAATATGTTAGCGACGAGGTATTTAGTGATTTAACGACGAATTTCGTAATTTAAAGAAATTTTGTAAAGTTTTAACGGTGATCTGATACAAAAGAAGGATAAGATGTACTTATGATTCGTTGTTGTACGGGGCAAAATTAGTTGGACGAATTACGCTATGGCACGTGGCAGGTGATGATGAGTAAGGTCCATGTGAGCCTATGACGCTATCGGTGGAAGCTGAAGCACGTCTGGGGTTGTCGTAAGGACATAATGTACCGGTAATCATCAAGATCAGGTGGACGATTTCACCCCAACGGGCGGCCGTTACTAGTTCGACCTCACATCTTCCAACGGAACATTAATGGCATTTATGGAGACATTAATTATCCAATTATTACCACATTCATTCTCTTGTATTAATTAGGACGTATATCGTGGGGTGTGTACCGGTGAGCTCATGTATAAATAGGACACATTGTTCCATTGTAAAACATCATATGCAAGTTATTACAATACACTTATACATTTTACTCTCAATTATTGTGCTTTCATAATTGTTACGGAGGCTTTGTAGGAAGCTAATACGAGGTCTATTTTATGCATTAACTGATATATTTGTCAAATCAGTCACTTGAGATCCACGTGTTCTTGACCACGTATACAAATTCAAATGTACCATTTTACGGGTAAACAGTTTGACGCCCACCGTGAGGATTGGGCAATTACAGTGTCACAAGTGACCCATTTTTCATTAATTTAATTTTTTTGAGTCTTATTTTTTACTCAGAACAAATAAATGACAGGAATGGAAGAACTCGGAGGCAACCACAACATTGGGTATAACATAACAATCTCCCCATCGGACCAGATGGCCTACCGATAGGAGATACGGTACCAGAAGATCCGATGGTTGTAGACGGAGCCACCTCGAGAGGCGGTCAGACCCAGGAGGAAGATGTTCCAACAATTAGATGCCCGAGGAAGTCATACAAAACCTGAAGGCACAGAATGCGCGATGAGCGGACAGTTGGACCATGTGATGCAATTTTTTCTCTGAGTTCATGTCTAAAAATGTTGGTAGTACTCCAACAACCGCAACATTACCGCCAAATATGGCTGAAGCTGTGAGGAACGATCAAAATAGTTTGAGAAATAATGGTGCTACCGGGAGTATTTTTCAGAAATCAGATAAAGGAGCCGAGATATACTAGAACACCTCAAAGAACCGCTTCCAACCTTATCCCGCTCTCGGAAAGCAAGAAGGTGAACATGGTTTTTACTCCTTTGAGAAAACAAATAACAAGGGAGGCCCCGGAAGAAACAATCAGGGATTGGTGAATTTTGAAAAAGGAAATTCATCCAACTCCTCCGCAGAGGGTCCAGATACCCAAAATTATCTGAGTATAACTTCAGCATCATCGAAAACAAAATGGTGGTGGTATTGAGAACTCATCCAGCGTCCTGATCTCCAAAACCATTACAGCCCGATCCAAATAAAAGAGATCAGTCTGTGTAGTGTGATTTTTATGGCACGCATGGGCACAGAACCGCAGATTGCAGACATCTACGAGAAGAGGTGTTACACTCCGTAATTTCATTTATAAAAATACCTTAAGTTAGGGAGCCTAAGACAAGGAGGCGGGTTCCCTTGGGATCATTAAGGAATGATCGAGTTGAAACTCGAAGATGTTGTAAGAGTTTAAGAGTCGCTAGGCTCTTCGTGCTTGAAATCCTTATGTTGAGTGTGTCGTGTCAAGCCAATGTAGTGTTAAAAGAGTATAATGCCCATAAATAGGATAAGGAAGGCCTTGTGACAAGGTTGGAAGTATATCTAAAAGATTGCGAGTTATACCGTCGTTTTGTGCACGTTTAAGAATATGGTTAATGATTTGAGTTCTACCGACTCGAGCCCCATTCCAAGGGTCTTTTATGACATAAATGAATGTTAAAAAGTTCTATGGATGATTAGAAGTCATTGGGAGAAAATGAATCATATCTCGATGAAGTTCGACGAAGATAGGATATACGCTAAGCGTTTCGCATCACGGAAGTCATTACCCTTTGCGGATGGGGTAGCGGATCAAGGCAACTATTTGGCCACCTCACTGCCATCATATGCAGTGGAGGATGCAGCCATATATTCCCATGTGCGTTGCATATCCTCCCGCATATGGGAGGCGGTGGGCTACCTATATATAGCTCAATCTCAAATCTTTAGGCCAAAACATTTCCTTTTCGACCCCTTCACCTCCTAGATGTATCCAAACCCTATCCTAAGGTATATACACCATTGAAGAACCATTTCTTAAGTTTGAGATGTGAATTCTCCCTGAAGAAGCTCAGATCATCTTGAAATCTCTCTTGGATTGTCGGAAATAACTCAAAAGTCTTGGAGAATCAAAATGAGCTTTGGTATTAAGAATCTCTTGAATGTTTAAAGTATGATTCTTGCTATTCTTAGTATTCTTAAGCTTCTCCTAGCTTAAGGTGATCTTTGGGTAAAGTAATTCATGTAGAAAATGAGATAAACTCTATAGTTGATCATTATAGTTGTTGTGTTGGTTGTTGGATGATTTTAAGAATAACTAAGTTTATCTCAATTTCTACACCACTGCATTTAAGAAGTTTATCATGATGATGATAGTCCCAAAGAGAGATTTAATGAGGAGATAGCCCCGATATATGTGTGTGTGTGTGTGTGTATATATACATACATATATATACATATATACATACATATATATACATATATACATACATATATATACATACATATATATACATACATATATATACATATATATATATATATATATGAGTTTTAAAGCAAAGTATGCATATTCCTTGCCCACAGAGGCACTCAAAGTACAAGTTGTTTCTCTATTGCCATATTTACAGTCTTGCACTAATCTACAGTTTCAACCTTATGCTCTATTTACAGTATTACACTTGTTTACAGTTTCATCCTTACGTATTAAATACATTCTTTTGTACTGACGTTCCTTGTTGGGGCGCTGTGTTTCACGCCCGCATGTACAGATAGAGATTTAGATGATCACTTATAGTAGGTGACTCGACTCAGCTGCAGGTTGTCTCGCTCCTTTCTTCCGGAGCTGTCTAGTGAGTTGATAGGTATGGTTGCAGCATGTATATGTATATAGTTGGGTATGGACGTGACCTGTCCCGACTAGATGTTGTTGATATACTCTCTAGAGGTTTGTAGATAGTCATCTTGTATATAGTAGTCTTGTGTGGCCTTATCATCTTTTCTAGTTGACTCGTTGTGTTTGTACTGTTCTTGTTGACCTTATTTTATATATGTATGCTGGGACTTTTCTACGTGTAGGTGGTTATGTCATTTGATAAGGTAATCACTTGTCAGAGGCCTTGTCGGCCGATGCATTATTGAGTATGCTACAAGTAATAAAGAGTGGTACGCTCGAGCCTTAAAGCACCGAGTGTCGGCAACACCTCACAATGTTGGGGTGTGTCAAGAGGTGGCAGGAATGCTGAACATGGGCCACCTTCGAGAATATTTAAGAGAAAGAGCCAGTAACAACTACGAACGAGGACCACCCGCCGAGGATAAGTCAAATCTATCCACATCAGCTCATGTGATAAACATGATCTTTGGTAGGTTGATGATTGCCACTACATCCTTCACTGCGGCTAAGAAAAAAAAAATTTAGTGACCCATGAGAAGAGATTTTGGGAGATACCAGATGAACATACTATTACTTTTTATGAGGAAGATGCTTCCGGAGTGATCTTCCCCCATACCGATGCATTTGTGATTTCGGTACCTATTGATTGCTTCCAGGTGCAGAGAGTTTTAATAGATCTTGGAAGCTCTGCTAACATTATCCGACTGAAGGTTGTAGAAGAAATGAACATGGTAGACAAGATTGTTCCAGCCGTCAGAACCCTATCAAGTTTCAATATGTCCAGCGAAACCACTAAAGGATAAATTGACCTACCGGTGGATGCTATGAGAGTCATAAAGGTGACTAAATTTTATGTCATCGATGGTGACATGAGGTACAATGTTATATTCGGGAGGCCATTGATACATGATATGAAGGCAGTCCCGTCAATATTACATCTACTGGTGAAATTCCCAACACCGCAAGGGATCCAACAAATTAAGGGAGAAAACTGATACCGGAGAGATGTATGCTATAAAGGAACCGAAGGCAGCAGCAGGTCTAAAATATCAATTAAAGGAAATGGAGCCCACATCACAAGATGTCCACCAGGTTCCGCTATCAGAAATAGAATAAACCTATCTGGAAGAAGAATTTTTAGACCGGTATCAGATGCCTAGATATTTTCAGGTATCGGACGAGTTAGACGCTACCAAATCCACATAGAGGAGCTCGAGCAAATAGCTTTGCATGAAAAAACTCTCGACATGAAGGTATACCTGGGCACAAAGTTAATATCGGATCTCGGAGATTTAATTCTTAATTATCTTGCAGCTAACAATGATTGTTTTGCGTGGTCACATAAGGATATGACAGGCATCCCTCCAGAAGTCGAAACTCATAGGTTTGGCTTGGATCTTAATTTCCCTCCCATACGGCAGAAGAAACGGCCCATCGTCGAACTTCGTAACAGGTTTGTGAGAGAAGAAATAGCTAGATTAATTAATATAGGATCGATCCGAGAGGTAAAGTACCCGGATTGGTTAGCAAACATAGTCGTAGTACCTAAAGAGAGGAACAAATTTAGGATGTGCATTGACTATAAGGATTTAAACAAAGCATGCTCAAAAGACTTGTTTCCGTTGCCGAACATAGATCAAATGATCGATGCTATGGCTGGACACAAGATAATGAGTTTCCTCGATGCGTATTTCGGGTATAACCAAATAAGGATGCACCCGGATGACCAAGAGAAAACATCCTTTTAACTACTTTCGGCATTTATTGTTATAATTTTATGCCTTTTGGATTAAAAAATGTTGGAGCTATTTATCAAAGGTTAGTAAACAAAATGTTTGAAAAATAAATAGAAAAAATTATGGAAGTATATATTTATGATATGCTTGTTATGAGTCTTCGTGCAGAAGACTATTTAAGTCACTTGCAGGAAACATTCGAGGTGTTGAGAAAATATAATATAAAGCTCAATCCCGAGTAATGTGCCTTTGTGGTAGGCTTTGGATTTTTTTTTTGGATTTCTTGGTTTTCCAAAGAGGAATCGAGATAAACCCCGACAAAATAAAATTCATCGAAGACATACCGGACACGCTTGAAAGGAAAGATAATTTGTGGTTTGACTAAAATGGTTGCAGAGATGTAAAATCTACATATAAGTAAAGGGTTTCTCTATTTACAACGGAAAGATAATTGTTTTACCAGAAATACTTACGAGCAGTGTTCCACTCTTTCGATAAAGGATCAGAGGAAGGCTGATGAATTTGATCAGTCCTAATCATTACAAACCAAGTTAACCAGCCCCGGTCAAAGTCATCTTCAACATTGACAAGGCTACAAGCTCCACGGGGGTACAAGTGAATTATGCCACCCTGAAACACCTAGGGGTAGTAGAGAAGGAAGAGATGATCAATTGTGAAAGGCGCATTAGCACAGTCGGCCAACATCTGAATGCAGTACATTAATCTCCAAATATGGGGGGTTACTTGCCCTAAACAAACTCTAAGTCGATGACAGATGTCCTCAATGATCTGTGGGATAGGGAGTCGAAAACCTATCGCAAAGGGGTACGTATAAACCATCAAATATCCCTCAACATGGTGGTTCATGCGATCAGTTGAGTCTATAGTTCTAACAACCGTATTAGAGTCGAAGTTACAATCCTTCATGACATCAGGAAGAATCTTTGTTGTTATCAAAGATTCAATCTATTCAACGGGTTCAAAGCATTCCGATGCATGAAAATCTCCGAAAAAAGTCAAACTCAAAAAGGAGAATTTATGTGCCAAGAGAATGAAGTTTAGCTTCTTGGTTTTTGGGAGTTATATGTTTCTTCCCTGGGCGAAGGTTCTGGGGAGAATCGTCATTGTCACGGGGGAATGCGAAGGAGAGGACTTAGAGGAAGACATTATGAAAGTAGGTATGCGAAAGGAAGGAAGATCTTTGGGGTTATAAGTTTGGAGGAAATTTTAGTTGCCTTCTAAGGGATATTTTGGACTCCTATTTATGGAATGAAAATATAACATTTGGGCAATGAAAAGACATGCATCATCATTGTAACACTTCACGTCGATCAATGCGAATGGTCAGTCGCCGTTGTTTCAGAAGTATTGGAGAGATGTGATGTTTTCCATTTTTGCAATCATTGTGTTTCAATTTTCCCACCGAAATATAGTGTTTCGATTAGTCCGATGGTTAAATCCACTTCCCTGGCATGCAAGGATTGCGCCAGAAAGTGCGGGGACTATCTGTATATTGCAAAATTTGTATAATACAGCTGGACGAATTACGCTATGGCATGTGGCAGGTGATGATGAGTAAGGTTCATGTGAGCCTATGACGCTACCGGTGGAAGCTGAAGCACGTCTAGGGTTATCGTAAAGGCGTAATGTACCGGTAATCATCAAGATCATGTGGAAGGTTTCAACCCCAACGGGCGGCCGTTACTAGTTCGACTTCACATCTTCCAACGGAGCATTAGTGACATTTATGGAGACATTAATTGTCTAATTATTACCAAATTCATTCTCTTGTATCAATAAGGACGTATATTGTGGGGTGTGTACTCGCGAGCTCATATATAAATAAGACACAGTGATCCATTGTTAAACATCATATGCAAGTTATTACAATACACTTATAAATTTTACTCTCAATTCTCATGCTTTCATAATTGTTACGGAGGTTTTGCTAGGAAGCTAATACGAGGCTCAGGCTAACTATTTCTTTTCTTTGTCCTAATAGTACTAGGTCTATTTTATGTTATCTGATATATTTGTCAAATCAGTCACTTGAGATCCACGTGTCCTTGACTACGTATGCAAACTCAACTGTACCGTTTTACGGGTAAACAGTTGTGTTTAATGAAAATTTAAAAAGATACAATAACAACAACATATGTACTCAGTAAAATTTATAAGTGAGGTCTGAAGAAGGTTGAGTATACGCAAACCTTACTCTTACCTTAGGAGATAGAGAGACTATTTCAATAGATCTCGGCTCATATTAAAAAAGATAATATTTCATAATTAATTACGCATCATTTTTTTAGCGAGGTGGGGCGGCTTTATATAGTAGATTCTCCTGAATATAAACTTGGTGCATTCATCTTCTCCGTTTCCATAATCACGGACGGCCATAAGGTACGAAAGTGGCTATGATTTATCAGGATTTTATTATTTTATATATCAATCATGCAAATTTTTTAAAACAAACCAAATACGTGAAAAGACCTTAGTTAAACTTTTTAATTATTACAACTGCCCTTTCAAGAAATTAATCATGTCTATGCTCATGTAAAGTTATTTTTACTTCTTTTTAAAATTTTAAAAAGTAAAAGTAGATGTAACAGGAGAGAAGATGACGGGGAGAAGATGCAGAGCTTGGTCATCCTTTATCCAGTTAGAAGAAGGATGCAAGTCATATTTATATGATCAATAATTCAATATAGTTTAACTTATTATCATAGTAAATTTTTTATTAGTTTTATTAAGTTATCAATTAGTGTTACTTATCATAATTATTCATTTTAGTTTATGTAATGCTATTTTCTTAACTTCGTTAAGAAAGAATGTTATGTTTTTTATATTTCAAAGTATTTAATTATAAACTTTTCACTTTGTCTTTAATGAGAAGCTTTTATAATCGCATTAATACTATACATGATCTAGTATCATAAGTTTAAGAAATTCTATGACTTTAAAAATGCTATATCATATTTAATACCACAAATTTCAAACGGCTCAAATTTTTTCTTAAAATTCCATATCGAATTAAACTACGTCACATATATAAATTAATATAAAGAGAGTGATATTTTTTACTTTGTTTGTGCATAGACTTCAAACTTGAGATATGAATATCTTTTTCCTTCTTTTAAAAAAATATTTTCTAAATATTGTTGTTTATATATTAGAATGAACGTTTGGTAAAAATTTGGAGATGAATTTTCAAATTTGGAAAATTAATTTTGATTAGCTTTTCAAGTGAAAATTCTTATTCACTCACAAAATATCAAATTTTTCCAAGTGAAATGCATGTTGAAGCAGAATTTTGACTTTCATATACCATTTTCATCTTCAACTTTAAATACTATTCTCTCCGTTCCAAATACATGTTATATTTCACTTCTTGAGAATCAAACTTTGACCCAAATTATAAAATATATTTCATCATATTAATATATGATAGCAATTTATAATACTTTTCGTATATTCGAAAATATAAATTTTTATTTTAAAAAATTGAATGAACCTAATTCAGCTCAAAGAATTAGTACTTTGACCCCTTTTTTAAAAAACTATCACTCAATTCATGATCAAATTCCTACGAACAAACATAAAGGGACAGAATTTCCTCTTACACAGTGAAGAATTGGCTAAGAGAGACAAGTTGAGAGAGATTGTTGGATTGATAGAAATAGAAAGGAAGAAGCAATCATCATTGCTAAAAACCAGATTATTCTGTGAAAGGGGCCCGGGCCACCATATGATTCAATAAAGAATGATTCACATGTCACACCATCCTTTCAAAAGGTTCTATAAATCTCCAAAAAAGAAAAACAAAATCTATATCTTTTTTCTACCATTGCTTTTTGCTCCCTCTCATTCCCCAAGATTTCACTTATCATTGGCATTTTGAACTGAAATTGTGATACAGTCATCTTAACCACTCAATTTCTCTAATATTTTCTTGTTCATCCGTTATCCGACATCTGTATTGAGAACTGGTCATACATGTTTTCTTCTTCCCAATTATCTTATTGCTTTTATTTCTCAATCTTGATCCACTTTTTCATCTTTAATTGTACACAAATATGCCCAACGTCACTGGAAAAACTGGAATTCAGAGGGAAGTATATGGACCTCATGAGTCACATGAAACCTACTATAGGAGCGTGTATATATTGATGCATTATGACCCTATGCCTCTGGCCTACCCGGAAAAGCATAACATTGGGAACCACGGCCCTCAAACTATGTACCTTCACGACCATCACCTCGGCTAGAATGGGAACCACCTCTGTATAGATGTTCTTAGTTGGTTGAGTGATTTGTCTAGTTAGACTATTTCGAATTCTAGCAGAATTTTTCATACCCATGACTTGAATTCGAAACATCTTATTAAGAGTAAAAGAATCATATATATATATACCACAATCTAGATTGTTCTAATATCTTCATATAATTTCACATTTGCTTAATTGTATTATACTATACCCCTCCTAGGTTCATATTCTTTTTATACTTTTGCAAAATTCTATGTTGAAAAAGGGATTTCTTTTAAAAGGAAACAAGTGTATCACGATTTAGATTTTTAATATTGTTCTGGTTTGTCTTTGAAATTCACAATCAAAGGGCTATATATTAGATCTTTGTAACTGATATATGATTAGATACATCTAAAGTAATTAAAACGGACTTAGTGAAATCATTCAGCATCATTTTGAGGTGATATAAAATTAAGGGAGAAAAAATATGATTAATGGAACTCAGCAATAATAACACTCCACAATTATAAGCAATAGGAATACTTCATTAATGATGATAGCAAGAACAAGAAGATGATTAATAGAACTCTAAATTATGTATGCATTTTACCAATGTTTAAACATCACAAAGAAGTACACCCCTCGTACACTTTATGCCATATTTACTAACTACTATAATAATTAAGCTACTATATAATTAAACAAAAAACCATATTACTAACGGAAATTAAACTAATGATGACCAAGATGACAAAGTCACCAATGAATTTCACCACATACATATCGTCAAAATTGCCAATAGTACTAATCTAATAAAAAAAATTATTAGGGTCAGCCAAATCATCTAACATGTCCTAGCCACTAGCTAGCTAGAAGGGCAAGTCCATGTACCAAATGTTCCTTCACCTGTTGTGCACACATTTTCAGAACTCTTCTCAGGATGATTGCGTTCATTATGTTGTGACAATCTTGAAATGTTCCTATATTTTCTTGCTAGTTGTTGATCACCAAATGTCCCACATTGGTCTTGATCAAATCCACCAAGATTTGCACTAACTTGGCTCATCCTCATTTCATCCAAACAAGGAATTGTACTAGTAAATGACTTATTAATTTGATCAAAGGTGGAAGCATTTGTAGTACCAACTATGCTATTATTTGTTGGCACTATAGTTTCAATCATGCTAGAACTCAAAAATGGTGACATAAATTGAGAATTTTGAACCTTTTGTGTGGATGGCCTTATAAGATTATTAAGAGGTCCCAAATTATCCAAATGGGCTGATCTTTTCATGGCCGAGCTAGCAGTTGAGAAAAGATCAAGGCGACGAGTGTAGGCTGAACCAGTAAACGGAGTTGTTGGGATACCAGTGAATTCTTGAACCATTTGTCGAAAATTCGTAGTGTCAGTGGTGAGGACAGTTGTTGGCGCGCGCCTCGATGCCCTGCTTCTTTTCTTAGGATTTTTTCCCACACTATTAGGCTGAACAATTGAGGAATTTATTGGTATTGAAGTAGAATCATAGTATGGACCTTGATGATGAGGAGCAATGATGATGAGGAAGTTAAGTTTCCAAAGTTGTTAAAATTGTTGTTGGGGTCATGAGATCTTAAGTCTTTAGGCCAAATAAGATCATTGTTGTATGGAGAATTTGTTGAATCTTGGAAATTGGAGTTGAAATTTTGTGAGTCATGAGGATCAAAAGGAGAGGGCTGTTGAGAAAGAAATTGTGGCAATGGATTTGATGAAATTGAACCAAAATGGTTTGATGAATTCAAGAAAGTTGAGATTGATGATGCCACATGATGTGAATCATATTCTTGATCTTCACCACCACTTGAAGATTGCATACTACCACTATTACCAGAATCCATCACTCTAAAATAGTGAAGAAAAACAAAAGAGGAAAGAGATGTGATAGTTGAAAAAAGTTTGGAGAAAGAAAGAAAGAAATGAGATTCTTAAAAGAGATTGATCAAGAAAGGAATATGAAAAAGTGAGAAAAGAGTAAACTTACACCTACCATAGAAGTTTTGGAGAAAGTATATATCCTTATATCTTGAAAGATTTAACGTGATCTACAAAACTAGGAGTTAACTTATAAGACTTGTCCTTTGCATGGACCACTAGCTAGGTGGTTCTCACACATGTTTAAAGTGGAGAGAATATTTGAGAGTTCTTGGATCATATATTTTCTTGAATTTTCTCTTTGTTTGTAAGTTCTTGGATTAGGGTTTTGGAATGGAACGAAAGAAGAAAGAGAGAAAGGAACGATAAAGAGAAAAGGTTATAAAATATATAAGGCTTTGAGAAGGGCTCTAAAAGAGAGGCATATGAGGCAATAAAGCTTCAATTTATGTTTTCCACTCGCTCAAAAGAAAAACATAAAGCAATTACAAACAAGAGGGGGGGTTGGGGGGAGGAGAGGTTGGTGGGGTCTCTATTGGTAGAAAGCCTTGAGAGTAAGTGTGAAAACGAGAAAAAATGAATACAAGAAAAGTTTCATGGACACATGAATTGAAAGAAAAAAGTGTGCATCACATAGCAATATCTTTAAATCTCGTGGTTTTATCATATCATATTATTGTTGTAAAAAAGTATAGTTAACAGTAAAATAAAATATTAAAAATTAATTAAATATATAAATGTGACATTCTTTTTTAAACTGATTAAGCAAAAAAAATATAAATTGAAACAATATAACAATAATAAAGTTGAAAAGATACTCCCGCTAGTATCATTTATGTACCTTATTTTTTTAGTCTATTTTAAAAAGAACCTCAAATTCTATATTAAATCTTTTTAATGTTAACATCTCAAAATGATATATTTAAGATCATAAGATGCAAGGGTAATTTGATACATTATATATTAATATAATAAAATTCAAAAGTTTCATTTGATTTTTTAAACTCTATGTCCAATTATCAAATTAAAACACATAAAAAGAAAGGAAGGGCATAAGCAAAAGAATAAGTACTACGTAAAAGGTGGTCCAAACTAGGGCTGTCCAACGAGGCGGGGCGGGCCGGGAGGGGACCCGGCGAGACGTGGAGAAGGGTCGTGATCGGGTCTCCGGCGGAACTAGCGGGCCGGGCTTAGCGGGACAGGCGGATGTCCCGTCCCGTCCCACATCGGGCCGGAAATAGGGTCGGGTTGGGGCGGGTCAGTGCGGGGCGGGGTCGGGATCATAATTTATTTTTTTGTCACTTAATTTTAAAAAATAATATATATAAACACTTCAATAATTGAACAAGATAGTGTAATAAAAATATCTCAAGACTGTTTTTGTGCCTATTATATTATTTAATAGAAATATGATTTTTTTGTAATACAATTTCAAAAGTTGCAAATCACATAGTAAAATTGTAATTAAAAAAATTACATAGTTGTTCTCACGATGTCTTGAGGATCTTCGGTTGGAATTGAAATTTGTTGATCAAATTGTTCGACGTCGCTTCATGTTCCCTCGGACAAGATTTCATTGTAGTTGTAGTATTCTTCTTCGTTGATCTCCGGTTGACCGCACCTTCTACGCTCCGCTCGAATCCAATATCTGAAAAGAACTGCAATCTCCAATGTGTCTCTCGCCAATGAATGTCTGTGCTCTCCTATTTGAAATCTTCAAGCAGAAAAAGCGATTTCAGACGTTGTTGATGACGCTTGAATGTTCAACACATCTCGGGCCATCTTTGTTAGTGTCGGAAATGTCTTCTCATTCTGCCTCCAGTATTTTAACAAGTCTTCATGTCCTTCATCATTGACAATTAATTCGTACGGTACAACACCCTGCAAAACATAAACATCAAATTTGCTAACTTATGAAGAAGTTGAACCACTAAACATTTTATTTCTAAGGCCTTGAATACTAGCAGCAGAAATCGTATGTTTTTATAAGGTTGAAGCGAAGTAGTAGAAAATGGTACATAATCCGGTTGATTATTTGCACTTTGTTGTTGGTAATATATATATATATATATATATATATATATATATTCTTGTTTGCATTCAGTGTGTATTAGACGTAAGTTCTTCTTTAGTTGGTTTGTGAGTTGGTTCTTCAGTTGGGTTTGTTGGAAGTACTTCTATACAATCATACATTGTTTCTATTAGTGTTTTACAACCATCTACTTTAATAGTCGGATTTAATACGCACCAATAATATAAATAGTGGGAATAGAAAAAAAGTAGTTTTTAAAATTTTTAAACATTTTTTCAATAGATGCCTTATAAGTTGGTTTTTGCATATATTCATTAAGTAACAAAAATATTAGAGCTTTATAAAATAACATATTTGAAATAGTAGGATAATAAATACCGGAAAATTCTTTAGTAGCTTGAAAAAATTTCTCTAGAAATCCATTAAGTTCTAAAAAAAATTCTCAATCATTATCTACAAGCATATCCCTTAGATTTTTATTATGGGCGTTAAATAATAAAGTTATAGGTTGTCTATAATCGTAAGCAACAAGTAGTTGCTCATACAGAGAATTTCACCTAGTCGAAACTTCTTCTGGAATTTTTCTTTAAGGTAATTCACAATCATGACAATTTTATTATACTCTTTGCGTCTTTGTATTTTATTACCTTTAAAAATAAAATTTATAGCAAATTGTATTTTATCAAGAATGCTTTCAAAAAGTTTTAGGCTATCCTTTACAACTAAGTTATAAATATGGCACACACATCTTATATGAAAATGATCAGCAAAACATGGAGTTAATCGAACTTTCAATGTGCCTATCATCAATATATCTATATGCTAAAATACATTTTTGCATACACCAATTTTGATCTATCCAATGATATGTTACTATTAAATAATAATTACCGTTAGTACTACGGCCTATGTCACAAGTGATAACCACTTTGCCATTAAAATGATACAATGCATAACGTAAATATTGTTGATATTCACTTGCAAATTTAAAAACATCCCTTCTAACAGTTGATCTAGGAAAATCATTAAAAGCAGGATTATATGTGTTCTCGAATGTAATGAATAAAATCAGGAGAGGAAGGAAATGAAAAAGGCAAACCTCCACCATATTTTTCCTATCTTTGTTTTTATCATATTTAGGATAAAAATTACCCCCGTCGTCGGGTTAATTTGACTCTGTACTTGGTCGGGGACACTATGTGAATCTTGTCCTGAGTCAGATGGCATTGGCACACCCAATTTTTTAGCCTGGTATTGATTCCACCTAGATGTGTCCTCGCCTTGTACATGTCTCAATAAATTAGCCACTTTGAGGTTCCCTCTTAAATGAGGGATGTAAGGGAGCCACTACGAAGAAGTTCTGGGAGTTACGAAGGAAGCTTCGAGCTCATATCTCCTGTCCCACCTTGACCTTTTCCGATTTTAAATTTATCAACATTTTTACAAATTACATCTAGCTAGTTGATTGACTTGATTCTCTTGGTGCCTATTAAAAAAATCTGATGCAGCTGATTTTAATTTTCATTGTGTGGGGCCTCACTCATACTAGGGGGAATAAGAAGCATTCCGGTTTCTGTTTGAGACTCAATCTGAGCATGAGGTTGAAGTGCACTAGTGGGTGTGTCATCTAGATTATCGTCTAAATTAAAGTTTGGTTCATCTACCTCATCATCTAATGGTATATCATTAAAAAAAAGCAGTTTCATCTATATGAGTGAAATCAATGAAATCATTGGAACTAGGAATATGATTACTAGAAGAAGTACTCATGCCCTTGTTACCCCTACTAGAAGAAGCATCATTACCCTTACCCTTAAACATACCTCTTAATCCTTCTATTTTAATTATGTAAATAAATAATTAAAGATAATGAAATTAAGTGCGATAATTAAAATAAAGTAACAATAATAATTTAAAGAAGGAACGAAGGTATCAAACGCCGACGTAACGTCGATGTGTAATCGAGGTTGAAAATTGAAATTTTGCTCGATGGAAGATCTTCAAGCTAGTTGTCAACTTCACTGCCAATTTTTTAACTTTGATATAAATGAGCAAAAAAATATAATAGTTAATAGGCAATGTAGAATTGTAGAGAGATAAATTGAGAGATTGTAGGAAAATTTGTGAGAAAAATGAAGAGGAAAATGAGGTATTTATAGTTGAGAAATAGGGTTAAAGTGTAAATATATTAACTTGGGGGTTAAAAATAAATATTAAGGGGGTAGGGGGTTTATGGAGTGGGGAGGCAAAAAATGGTCGTTATAGCCGTTGCACAGCGGCCAAAATCGAAATTTATTTGTTGTTGCAACGGTTATTTTTGCAAAGGGGGAGGGGGACGAGACGGGGTCGGGACGGGCGGAATGATCCCAGGCCCCGTCTCGAGTTCGAACCCCAACACCGATAATTTTTTTTATGAGGGATCGGGGCGGAGTGAGTAGCGGGATGGGTCGGGATCGGGCCGACCCGACCCACTGGACAACCCAAGTCCAAACTAGTTTAAGGCAGAGTTGCAAGAGATACTCCCTCTATTTTATAGTGTGGTATTTTTTGCCTCACGAGATGTATATTAAGGTAAATTTGGAGAAGAAAAACTTTTCGAACGTACTCTTATATCATTTTGATATGAGGAAAATTATGACTTAAGAAGCTATCTGTAAATTTTTGAATCAATAATTGTGATTATTACACAGGATCAATTAATTATGTTAGATTTAATTATCAAGGATGGTGCCGGAAACTGACAATAATTTCTTTTTTATTTTTTGTTTTATTACACAGAGGGTAGGGTATAGGGAAAAGAGAAGGGGATTACAAGGCGGGAATCAAACTCTCGCCAACAAGGTGAAAGTTCAGGTAACCAACCAACTAAGCTATCAAATTTCACCGACTAATAATTATGACTTAGCTCTTGCACAGTATCCAGAGTCTTGTTTAAAAGTTTCAAAGAACTTTATAAAGTTTTTGCTTTTAGAGATTTCATTGTATCTCAAAATTTTCGGTATATAGGAATTAGAAAACTAATACTTGCTCAGATCTAGCTAGTTTGTGTGATATTATTTTGTTATTGGTTCATTCCAAAAAGAATGACACAATTTTATTGTTAGAGATATATAATTTTAAATTTTTCATTTTATTGTTAATGATAGATGTTATTGTCACACAAATTAGGGAATTTGGCATCTCTTGGCCGTTCAGCCAAATAAATGGCAGAAAATAACCCCATCTTAATATTATTTGCAAGATTAACCTTAATTTGGCAATTTTAACTACGGTAGTAAATGTTGGGAGATTTTGCTCTATGGTACTTTATAAAGCAGGACGGGAAGTATTTAACTATTACAAGTATTCGAAAGGATAAACAAAGAATACAAGTTGTTGGGAGATTTTGCTCTATGGTACTTTATAAAGCAGTACGGGAAGTATTTAACTATTACAAGTATTCGAAAGGATAAACAAAGAATACAATATTTTCGACTAGAAATCGAAAATTACAATATAACAACAAAGCGAAATTACGATTTTGTTGAAGACTCGAAAAATGTAAAATGTTTTTCTTTGAGTCGAGTGTAGCACTCTGTCCTTAAGACAATATTGCCCCGTATGTATCCTTTATACGTCCTGGACAATTTGTCTCCCAAGATAAAAAAACAATGGAACCCTTGAGCAAAGGAAACTCAAGAGCTACCGTGAAGAATATTGAGTAACGAAATGATGCTTGGAAGTTGTAGGAAGAAGATTTTTTTTTTAAGTTGTGTATTTTCGTGCATATCAAGTATTCTCAACAATGGTGTAAGGGGGTGCTTATATAGGTGAAGGAGGGGCTGAAAAAGCGCTCGAAAAGCGCCTCCATAATAGCCAAATAATGGCCATTATGGAGGTAGTAAAGTCACCACCATAAATGGTGAAAGACCAACTGTTTTGGCCATTATAGGAGGAGTAATTCGGCCAAAATAAATGGTGAATTGAGAGCTTGGACGTTTTCGCTTTGACCGTCGAAATTCCAACTTTACGAAAACTTCGGGGACCAAACTGTACATCTTGAATTTCTGGCCCAAAAAGATAATATCAGAAGGCCCACAGCCCACAGCCCGTGAACCCGGAACCGGACCGGACGGGCGGGCGGCGGCGGCGCGTGTGGTCTTTACTTGAACCGAAGCACATCTAGGTCCTCCTCCTTTAAACACATGGGATACCCTGGTCCCAAACCCCAAACCAATTTCAAGTATTATATACACAACAATTCTTTCTTCCTCTACCGATGAGGGAGAATTACACACAATACCACACTTTCCATGCTTCAAACACCTTACTTCGTGAACCAATATCTCTTTCATTTCTCAATGAAATTTGACGATTCTTGGCCCTACGGTTATCTACGTACTTAGTAGATCATGCATGTGTGAAGAACCGGATTCTCCAACATACGTTACACTAGTGTTTAAGCCGTTAAAGTTGGTCGGTCGCAACTCCCGCCAAAGGCAAATTTCCAACAGTAAATTGGTTAACTGTAGCCACTTGCAAAAAAACTGCTTATTCTTCACTCATCTGATGTCCCATCCTCTCTTCTCTTCTCCTCTTCTTCTTCTTTGATAAAATATATTGGATGTATTTCGTGCTTAAATTTGTTATTTTTTGGTTCGAGAGTTGAGCCTAAAAATTTGAAGAACAGATCGAAATTCACTTGCAAAAAAGGGCTTATTCTTTTGGATTTTTAAGCTGATGAAGAAGTAAGGGAAAAATTGAAGAGCCAAAAAAAAAGCACTGTCTTTGCCATTTACATATGATGTACACATTATTCATGAATACATGTATAGCAGTTGGAATAAATATAATGTATATATCAGATTCATGAATACATGTGTATACATATTTGATATACGTTGCATAAAAAGTATAATTTATCACTGATTTGTATACATGAAATGTCTCTGGATACATAGGCTAGTGATACACCCATTAGTTTGTTCAGTTAGTTATAGACACCATGTGTATACACGTGTTGGTTTGTTGGTTTTTATTGCAACTGGGTTTTGTAAACATCTATTGTATACACCTGCTGGTTTGTTCAATACAGTTGTATAAACGTAATGTATACACATGTTGGTTTGTTATTTTTTATTACAGTTGTATTTTGTATACATATATTGTATACACTTAATAATTACATCCCTATTAAAAAGGCGCCTCTTTACTTAATTAGCTACTAAGTGCCAATATTTTTAGGCTTAAAATATGCCTAAAAATGCTTAAGACCACAGATTTTTAGGCTTAAGCCTTAAAATATTTTTAGGTTAAAAGATTGCCAATACTATCTACTTATTGTAGCAAAGCGTCAATATGCTTAAGACCACAGATTTGAAAAGTCTATTTTTATTATATAAACTTCGTACAGAGTTAAATTGTGTAACATAAATTAAAATGGAAGGTATAATTATGATATGACTTTTACATCTTTATTATTTACTTAGGTTACAAACGTGCAAAATCATGATTGCAAATTGCAATTAACTAAACTTTTGTACAACAGCAAAACTTACACTTTTGATTAGCATTAAAGCTTACTGTTTAGCATTTTAATATGTCTCGAACAAAGGGCATATTAGCTTTCTTTTTGTCCATATTATTCATGCACTAGCTTGTTTGCAATTTGTAGATTGTGAATTTGATTATGAAAAGTATTTATTCACCATCGATATTCATATAAAATTAAATAATGAACAGGACAGTGAAAACAGTGTATGCAGAACTATATATCGGAAACTTTTTTTTTTGGCGTGGATTGTCCTTTGTTTGAGTTGTTCTTTAATTTTTTCCCCTCAAATTAGTGGTCTTTAATGTTTACTCTTGATTTTCATTTAATGAAAAATTGTGGGCTAAAGTAACCTTAATTCACTGATCTTCGAAACCACAGCAGAGTAAAAAATAAAAATAATTTTTCGTAAGACAAGATTTTCATAGAAACTATGTCTATTCGGTCGAAGTTGTAATGAGATTATGCCCCTTGAGGCATAGTTTCTACGTAACTAGTCAGACAAGGCATAATTCCATTTTTTAATGTAATTATGTCTTAAGGGGCATAATTTCTATGTAACTACATATAAACTACGAAATCAGAGAGTCTGGGTTCGAACCTCAACAGAGTAAAAAATAATAATTTCACAAGACAAGTTTTCATAGAAACTATGTCTTGTCCGGCATAGTTATGTAGTACTAATTCACAAGGCAAGTTTTCATAGAAATAATGCCAGAAAAGGCATAGTTTCTATGTACATCTTCGCGAATATGCATAATTTCTATCAAAATCTTGCCTTGCGAATTTTTTTTTTACCTTTGCTGGGGTTCGAAGAACATCAGGGATATTTTCTGTAATTTTTTAGGCGAAGGAAAAATATTAAAAACCACCAATTTGAGGGGCAAAAATTAAATACCACCCAAAATAGGCCTATGGTGCGATTTTTTTGGGCCTTTGGGTTGGGTCCATTCTCGATTTTCATCCTTCTATCACATGTAGAAAGTTGGATGATTTTCAGAGATATCCACTTTTAGGGAGTGATTTACAAGAATGATCTTGAAAATAAGTGGTCTTCAACTTTTGACCTTGTTTGGCCCTTGGGCGAAACTTCAGTTTGACATGTTTTGTCTCACGGGTAACATGTGATGAGCGGGGTCGAAAGGTCAAGACAACTCATTTCCAAGATTATTGAGTATAATTTCCTGACTTTTAGTGTTATTGTTTGGGATATAACCAATATTTGGAAAGTAATTTAAGAATAGCCATAACGTTAGAAAAACAACAGACGCGTCTTCTTCTTTTAGTTAGCTTGAAACAACACAATAAAATAGAGAAGACTCATACAATACATAAGAGGGTTTAGGCAATTTTCCTTGAAATTCAGGCAATTTTTCTGAGTTTCAGACAATTTTACTAAGTTAAAAAAAATCCTCAAGTTTGAACTTTGATTTGTGGTAGTTTAAGTTTCTTAGTTCAATCGTTCTACAATATAACTTTAGTGTCCTGAAATTTAAATTTCTACAATTAAACTTCAAGACAGTAGTTCAATATTTGAATTTCATTCATTGAAATAAATAAAAGTTGTCCAATTGCTTGAACGAACCGTATTAGGCAACAACGTATCTGTAACTTGGTAATGACCAATTTAACAATCTGGGTTAAGTGAAAGGTTCCACAAAGATAGAGGTAAGGTCGGCGTATATCATACCCTTCACAGATCCCACTTGTGAGACAACATTGAGTAAGTTGTTATTGGTAAAGTGAAAGGTTGATGTTTTTATAAACTCAAAAACTGACAATTCAAGTTTCATACATAGATGGGTAATCTTCATTATCATTATTCATAGGAAACAAGTGATAGTCTGTATTAGAATTGGGCATTGTTTTCCTCCGAAATGTTTGCCGTTTTATCGACTGACGAAATCGGATAACAAATTGATTTCTTAACTAAGCGATTTGGGCCGAAAGCGGAACTCTAACTTCCAACAATGGGTTCCCCAACTACTCCAGAAAGCGTTAGAATGGTGATTGAGTAAACTAGGTGGTAAGAAACATAAATACAGCTAGAGTGCAATAAAGGCGATAAAGATAGAAAGGAAGATATGAAAAAAGAATCAGTTTTTTGATTGATTGTGTTGTGTTTTCTGTACAAAGAATGATCCTATTTATAGTAAAAAAAGGAAAAAGAAAAAAAAAATTGTACAACGTGATTCCCCCCCCCCCCTTGTCAGCCATCAAGTAACCCACTAAGTTCAATGGCCGACTATGGGGGAGGTGGTGCCGATTTTCTCGCCCTCTACTCCTCTTGCTCGGATAATGCCCCTTTCTTTTAGCTGTTGTTGGCCGTTACCGCTTCTAGGGGCTGGAAACCCTTTTGACTTGGTTGTTGAGGTGTTTGCATCTGAGTGGGTCCCAATCGTACCTCTAACTAACTACTCGGCTAAGATGCCTTAGTAGCCGATGAAGTTCTTGTAGTCGAGGGCTAGGAGTAAATTCGGCTCTGGAATAGTTCGGCTGTCACTGAATTTGGCTAAACACTTAAATTACTTTTGAGTGTTAACAATTGCCCCCTATATTAACTCGAGTGTGACTGTTAAGTTGATGTATCCGAAAATAGCCATTGTTTCAGTCTGACAGCCGCGCATGTCACTTCAATCGTCTCGTCTCTAGTGCATGCAATAATGATTACTTCTGAATTGGGTTCCCCTTCAACCGAGGTGTCTTTATTACCACAAATAGGTTCCAATGTTTTCCAACCGTGCATTCGAAGAGGTATTCCTAATTTCTGCCGCGCATCGAGATCTACTTAGGAAGAGACATATTTCCTAGAATTTTTCACTTGATCTTACAGTAATCTCCGATTTCTTCCCTTCTGCATAAAAAACCCTAATTTGGCCCTTTTCTTACTCGGATGACATGGCTTCTTCGTCCTCTTCTCAGAAGATATATGGGACCACTCTAGCCGAAAAAGACCTAACCGATGCATTGGTCCTTGTTGATGAACAGTTGGTTCTGGATCCATATGGTAGGCCGGAACAAGGCGACGTTCTTTTATCTCAACATCTTAGCCCGGTGACCTATGACCTTCCCTTCACATGTGACTGGTTCACTACCGACCGATGTTCGGCTAACCTAGGCACCTGGCCGACCAAGGTCGCCAACTATTCTGCTTGGGTGGACTGGGTCAGGTCGGCCAAAGGAACCGAGTGGAGGCGTATGGGTCATTACGACGCCATTATACTATCGGGGTCTGATATCTCCTGCAATATCGGCCTCATATATGCATTTCTTGGTTATTGTTCGACTACCTCCAATACTTTTGTTTTTCCCTGGGGGATGATGACTCCCACCCTTCTTGATGTAATGGCGATACTAGGCCTTCCGATACCGGGAGCCGAAGCGCCTACCCTGAGTGAAATCAAAGTTCCCGATTTGGGGATTGTTGTTTCAAAAAATTCTTCCATCTATGGTTCTTGTATGATCGCTAACCGCTGAAGTTCGCCTCTTCCGGTCGATGATGCTAAGCATCATGCTTTTCTGCTCTATTGGTTTGGCCGTTACTTCGTCTGTACGGGCTCTTGTGCAATTGTTAAGGAGCTGGAGATTTATGTGGCTTTGGCCGTTTCAGGGGAAGATATCAGTTGGGCATCCCACTTCCTGGCTTACCTGTACATGGCTTTGGGTGATGCTCAAGCTAGGTTAAGGGACTCTCGAAATCTGGATACTTTGGCCGGTCCTTTGTGGTTCCTTCAGTTGTGGATCACTTTGTATTTCCTAGAGTTCATCCTGACGATTTTAATGGCAACCGTTCTCCGTTAGATCCGCCGGTGTTAGCTGACACTCTTCAAGGAACACCTCTTGTGCCCCAGGACGTTTTCACTACAGTCTCCACCCTACATGGTCAGTCTCGAGACCATTATAGTAAGAAAGGCCCACATAGACACAGAGTTCTTATTTCTGCCGAGGAGGAATAAATTGAGGTATATTACTCGGTTGGTTAAAACACTTTCGCATCGGCTACTAAGTTTTATGTTTGCTCTCTAGGGAAAACAACTGATAAGGTGCAGACGGCTACATAAAGCGTCTGATGCTCCCCTTCATATTGGTGGATCATCTTCCCTGGCTCATGCTCTCGTGCATTCACAGGACCCATCATCGGCTGCCCTCAAAGCCACCGTTTCTCCTGCTAAGGCAGTCGAGGCTTCCGATGTTGGGGGTAGCCGTAGAGGTATACCCTTTTCATATGCTTAGCCTTTTACTAACTCTGGCACTTGTTTCTATACTGAATCTGTCCTTTCTGTACAGGAGACCACTGGAGATAATCCTTCGACTGAAGCCCACCTAACTGACGACTCAGAGGTACCAACCGAAATCATCTCGGAAGATGTGCTTTTGCGTTACTTTGGCTCAGTCGACACTGCATCTCCACCAGCTTCGCCTGTTGACATCCATCGAGACTGAGTCGAGGAGTTTCTCGCCAGGGGAATTCCAACCAACAAAGAAGAGTTCCATGCTCTGAGGGCCTCTTTACTCCGATTGTCAAAAGAAACGACGGATTCCACGGTTCTGGCCACCACTTACAATGACATGGCTTTGGCTCTGAATGATTTATTTTCTTTACATCGAACGGCCAAAGATAGCCATGATGAGTTTGTCATTGCTCTGCAACACTTGGGGTCTCTTCGGCAAGACAAGAATCGCATTCAGACTTCTTTCAACGAGGTGAATGTAGAAAGACAACAAAATATCAGCCGAATGAATGACTTGCAGGAACAACTATCCAAATGTGAGTTGAGTTAGAGCGGATCCAGGCAGAGATCAAGGCTATTATTTCGACTGTATGTGCCTTGGACTCGGCTATTGGTGCCCACGACTCCTCCCGTTTTTCTTTATTTCGACAGAGCCTTCAATTAGATAAAAAAGTCTGGAAACTCAGTAACCAGTAGGCGGTTTGGAAACTGGATCAGAGAGCTGGTAGCGAACGACTGGCCAAACTGGAGAATGAATGGATTGAGTGGAAAAGTCTTCTAGTTCATGTAATGCCGAAAATCACTACTCACCTGCTAGTTGATCCTGTTGCTGAGTTGTCAGCCGATACCCTTATGGACTTGCAATCTAAAGCCATCGTTGCTTGTGTTGTTCAAGAGGTATCGGCCGATATTCATGCTTCTATCGAGGCTACATCGGCTGAGCCTTTGCTGGGTGCTGAAAAAGAGGTCCAAGCAGGAGCGGAAGCGGCTGAGGTAGTAGCGAGAGAAATGGATATTGCAGGTACCCAAGATGCCTAAACAGTTGTGGACTCGGCTAATCCTGAGATTTCTGTTACTGTTGATATATTGCAACCTCTAGCTGGTGGAATGCCGACCAACTCGGCTCCCTAGCATTATCGACCCCAAATCCAAGGGTCTGTTTCTGTGATTAAGCAGTCGGACTGTGGCTGTTGTTTATTTTTGTCTTCTCCGAATCGAAGGGAAGTACTTTTTCATGTGACTATGACCAGGCCATTTATTGACCCCAAATCGAAGGGTCTACTTTTTATAACTAGGCAATTGTGGATTAGGCTAAGCTTGATAACGTAAAGCAACCCCCGGCTAGTGAAACGCCAGCCAATCTTGGCTTCCTAGTTTTATTGATCCCAAATCGAATGGTCTATTTTTTGTGACCAGGCAGTCGGTATGTGGCTGTTATTTACTCATGCATACCCAAATCGAAGGGTAATACTTTTTTAGATACTTTCCGTTTACGTTTCTGTCAAGCTCTTCATCATGCATGTCTATTATTCAATACGCTTTGTCAGCAATCCGTTGGCTTACTATGAAGGTTCCTTCCCAATTTGACGACCATTTGCCAAATTTATGATCTTTCATTCCGAGCGGCAATACGGTTTTCCAAACCAAGTCTCATTCGGCGAACCTCTTGGGTTTAACATAATTGTTGTATGCTTTGGCCATTTTTCATTTGCCGGCTTTGATTTTCTCTAGGGCCATCAGTCGATCTTCATCTAGTTGATCTAACTCCATTAACATGGCCTGTTGATAGTCTTTCAAGTTTAAAGAATTCTGTTTGGCCACCCGTAATGACTTAACATTAATTTTCAGGGGTAATACTGCATCTTGGTCATAGGTTAGCCGATAAGGTGTTGTCCCCATAGTGGTAGACTTAGAGTTTCTGATTGCCCAAATAGCTTCATCCAAAGTGAGATGTCATACTGCCGGTTTATCCTCCACGTTTTTACTGATTATGTCCATAATAAGCATGTTAGCTGCCTCGGCTTTCCCATTCTCCTGTGCGTAATAAGGCGAAGATGTGATCATCTCCCGAACTTCTCAGCAAAGGTTGCCACCTTAGAACCAGTGAACACCATCCCTTGATCAGTTGTAATTGTCTCAGGAATATCATATATATATATATATGATTTGGTGTTGGATAAACTGAATGACATCTGTCTGATGAACCCTCTTCATTGGTTGTGTCTCTACCCATTTAGTGAAGTAATCGGTAGCCACAATAATAAAATTGTGTCCTTTAGCCGATTGTGGGTGAATCTTGTTGATGAGGTCTACAACCCATCATCTAAAAGGCCAAGGCTTCACGATCGGGTGCAATACCTCTGCTAGTACCCGTTGAATTGGTCCATGTCTCTGACACTCTTCACATCCTTTTACGTATTGAAAGCAATCGGCGATAAATCAACCATTTCATCATTGGCCCGACTCTGTGTGATCCGCAGATTCCTTCATGAACTTCTCCCATGACTCTTAAGGCCTCTGCTTTATCAATGCACTTGAGTAGCACCATATTTACACTCCTTTTGTAAAGATCATCATCAATGAGCGCATACTTCAAGGCCCTTCTCTTAATCTTAAGGTCCCTGCACGTGGAAAGATCTTTTAAGTATCCGATTAATGCCTGCTTCCATGAGTCGATCTGGTCCATGGCTAACAATTCAGTTGGCAGCTCATCGTACTCTAGAGTGTGTAGAGACTTCCTAAAGCCAGAAGCTTTTTGTGCTAAATCGTTAGCCTCAACATTTTTGCCCCTGTGAACATGACTTAACGTAGATGATGCGAACCTACTAAGTAACCTGCTAGCCATTTCGTAATGTGCCAACAAGTTTGGATCCTTGCAGTCATATTCCCCGGCCAGATGCTTGATAGAGTCTATGTGAATCTTGATGTACTTTGCTTTCATAGAGACTAGGAGTTTGAGTCCTATGATGAGAGTATCGTATTCAGCTTGGTTATTTGTCAAGTCAGAATCTAACCGATAAGAGAACCTCCACATTTCATCTCTAGGATCGGTTATTGTTATCCCAGCTCTAACTCCCTTCTGGGTTCTTGACCCATCAAAAATCAGCATCTAAGGAACGGCATCCATACATGCAGTAAAGGGGCCCATGGGTCCTCCACATCTATTCAAGGGTGGTCTGCCAAGAAATCGGCTACCACCTAACCTTTGACAGCCCTAAGTGGCCTATATTCGAGGGAAAATACCGTAAGCTTGATTGCCCATTTCATTAGTCGTCCTTGCAAAACATGTCTATTCAATAAGTACCGGACGATGTCAATCTTGCACAAAATGTGAATTACATGTGGCATTAAATAATGTTAAAGTTTTGTACAAGCATGGAATAAGGACAAACAAAGCTTCTCTATAGGAGTATATTTAGTTTCAGCTTCATTGACCATTCAACTAAGATAGTAAACTACCCTTTCAGTTCCATCATCGGCATCCTGTGCTAATAGGCAGCTGATAGACATATCTGCAGTCGAGATGTACAATTTCAGAGGTTTCCCTGGCATGGAAGGCACCAGCACATAAGGCATTGCTAAGGCCTTTTTGATTTGGTCGAATGCCTCTTGTTGTTCTTGACCTCATACTAGTTCTTCTGATCCTTTAAGCCTGAGAAAAAGTGAGAACGCCTTTATTTTGCCAGCTGAATTAGGTATGAACCTCCTTAGGAAGTTTATTTTCCCTAACAGACTTTGTAACTCCTTCTTTGTTCTGGGTGGTGCCGACTCCATTACTGCCCGAGCTTTGTTATGATCTATTTCAATACCTTTCTTGTGTACCAAGAAGCCAAGGAAGTTGCCAGCCGATACTCCGAACATGCACTTGGTTGGATTCATTTTAAGATTATGAATCCTCGTTCATTTTAGTGCTTGTTCCAGATCGGCTAAATGATCTTTGAAGTCTTTAGACTTCATCACCACATCATCAATGTAAACCTCCACAGTCTTACCGATAAGATCATGGAAAATAGTGTTTATTTCCCTTTGATAAGTAGCACCCGCATTCTTCAGACCGAACAACATAACTACTCACTCATAAATGCCCAAGGCTCCTGCACACCTAAAGGCGGTCTTGTGAATATCATCCTCGACTATTGCTATCTAAATATAGCCGGAGTATCCATCCATGAATGTCAGCACTCCGTTTACGACCGCCGAATCGACTAGCATATCTGCTATAAGCATGCCGTATTCATATTTGGGAGTGGCTAGATTTATGTTCTCGTAAACAATACATACCCGAACCTTGCCATTCTTCTTCTTGACTGACACAATATTTGCCAACCATTCTACATATCTAGCCATTCTGATGAACCCGGCTTTCAGTAGTCGTTCAATCTCGACTTTAATTTAAGGTATCAACTGAGGGTGATATCTTCTGGGCGGCTGTTTATGAGGCGTGAAACCCTCTTTAATTGGCAATCTGTGTTCTACCAAAGTTTATGCCAGCCCGGGATCTCATGATAATCCCACGCGAAACAGTCCTTATACTGCAGTAGAAGAGCCATTATGCTTCGTTTATCCTCCTTCTTCAGCAAGCCACTAATATGTGTTAGTCGGGGGACTTCCTCAGTACCCAAGTTGATATCTTCCAAGGGATCCTGAGACTCAAAACTAGGCATAGGCCTTTTTATGGGCGATTCAAGTTCCATTGGAAACTCAATGTCATCGGTCGCCAGTGTTGGTTCTCTATTGTAGTCCTCTAACTGTGATGCTTCGGCTATCCTCGCCTCAAAATTTAAAGCAGTCAGCCGCTGCCACAGGTCATGTATGATTTAGGTCTCCTCAATCATTTAACTCTTCCAAGGTAAGTCGGGGTTCAACTAATTATTTTATTTCAAAACCTCGTGAAGTAAGATTGCATTATTCCCAAGATCTTTCTTCATACTACTCTGCAATAGCTATGGGAGCCACATAAGGTGAATAGAGGACAACCTCTACGTTCTGAACACCTGGTCTGAACGGATTATCATATGCTGGGATGATTTCTATCTTGTCTCCTTCCCAAAAGATGAGCTTTTGATACATGGTAGAAGAAAGGCATCGGCTGGTGTGAATCTAGTCCCTGCCCAGTAGAATGGTGTAGGACGACTTACCATCTATTACAAAGAAGGCAGACCTGACCATCTTAGGACCTACAGTGATTTCTGCTACTAGAATCCCCAATGCTTCAGAAGCTTCTCCCATAAAGCTAGCCATTTTCATTTTAGTTGGTATGAGATCCTCCTTTGTTTTGTTAAGATCCTTCAAGGTAAGCAGCGGCATCACATTCAACATAGCCCCATTGTCAACAAACACCCGACTAATAATTTTGTCGTTAATGTAAGCCTTGACGTAAAGGGGTTTGATGTGTTTAACCATATCTTCTGTAGGTGCACCAAATACGATGCTTGAAGTGTCCCTAGCCGGAGTATCGTCTATTGTTGCTCATTCTGCATCTTTTACGCAAATATCACCTTCTAGGCTATCCAGCGCGGATCGGCTGACCCAGAACTCACATGGGATTAGGCTGACCATTTCAATGTCTGCCTAGATCTCATCAACTAGGTCCTGGCTAAATAAATCGAGGAGGAGTCCCCTCATTTATCCAATTCGGCTGACCAGACACTCATATCTTCCATTTCCTAGAGACAAATGAGGATCGACTGGGGATCCTCTGACTGAATCCTCTGAACGATCTGTGGGATTGTCTCGGTTAGAGGTCCATCCGGGGCCATGTTATCTTATTAGGGTTCCTCCACCGGATTGTCGGTAGGCTGTTCATCCAGCTCTGGTTGACCCGACGTTTCTCCTTTAGGCGACATTACCCCTGAAGCAACTAAGTCGAATGTCCGCTCGATAGCCTCAGCTACGGCAGACTCAGATATCTCATGATTTTCAGCTACCTTGGTGCTGGAAATTAGACGCAATGTCTGTTGCATCTTACGCAAGGCTTTGGCCCGTTGAATCCTTCTTTTTTAAGTCCTGGATGCGACTCTCGGTGGTGCCTCTTTCTTTCCAGAAGCCTGATTGACAAACCACTTCCCCTCTTCTGTGTTGGCCACTGGTTTAATCATTCTCCGGGGTCTCATTTGGTCCTCAATACTCGCCGTAATACGTAAGGACAAAACACTTTCATTTACGTTAAACTCGACCACCCTCCGTTTGGTTTTAGGGGGTGGTTCTTCATCTATTCGAGGCATGCTCGGCTGCCAGTTGGTTGGCATCAGTACTTTCCCCCCAAGCCTATGCCTGGGGCCGATAGGGACCCTTTTGAACCTCATGGTTTGTTCCTGAAGTTCTCGTTCAATGTCCCTCGAGTATTTAGGGTGGCCATGAAAACTGCTCCTAGCTGGCTTCCTGTCATGGCGAATGTCATGTAGGCTGCTTAATCGGTTGAAAACAGAGGTCTTTGTGGCCTTCTCCCCTTCGATAAGTTTCTTTGGGACCCACACTATTTTCATTGGTTGTCTGCTTTTAGTGTCCCTTGACTCATCGGGCTTAGCAAAAGATACCATAGAAATTCGTACCGCGTGAAAGGGGTCGGTATCAATGGACATTTCAGCCATACTCTTGTCAGCTAGCTTGAACCTCCCCTCTTTGATGGCCTTTTGGATCGCCTTTCTGAAGACCACACAATTAGAAGTAGAGTGGTTGTATGAATAATGCCACTTGCAGTACTTCTTATCTTTGAGTTCCTCGGTAGGCGGAACCCTATGACCATTAAGTAGCCGAATCTGCTTATCTTTGAGCAGATGATCAAAGATCTGATCTGCCTTTGTGATGTCAAATAAGTAACCAACCTTGTCATCGGATAAACCCGTCTCCTTGCCTTTTACGGCTTTCAAGGCTGGGCATGAGTAAAATTTACCCCTAACGATCTCGGCTACCATTATATCTGTCGTGCAATTGGCTGACTCTGAGTCAGACTCATCTGCCTCAATAATGTATACCAAATGGGAGCCTCAGTTTCGGTTGGCTCTTCTCTTCTCCTTCTCCTGGATAAACTGCTCTATTTGGCTAGCTTTCTTGGTTAACTAGCTTAAGTCAGAGCAAGATTGTCCCACTAATTTCTCCTTTAGATGTGGATGCATGTTGTTGATTATCATGTGGGCGCATTCTGATTCAGGGAAGTGTATAGTGCATTTTCCAACCTTTCTTCTGAATCTCTCGATAAAGTCGGTAGCCGACTCATCAATCTGTTGCCTGAGATTCATCAAATCTGTCACAGTGACTTGAGGTTAGGGCCAATAAAATATATCATGGAAACAATGCTCCATGTCAGCCCAACTCTGCATGGAGTCGGGGGCCAAAGATGAGTACCGGGCAAATGACGTTCCGGTTAGAGAAACGGGGAATAACTGTAGCTTGTGATACTCATTCTGGCCAACTTCGCCACATTGGGCTGTAAATCTGCCGATATGCTCAATGGTAGATTTGTCGTCATCACCCGAGAAGGTGGCAAAATTAGGCATTTTGAAGCCTCTTAGCAGTGGTGCTACTCGATCTACCAAATCGGGGTAGGCATCCTGTAAACAGGTCTGTCTAAGGGTTTCAGTTGGATGCCAAAGTACCTCATCATGGTATTTGCAATGGTTTTAGGGTTCATCAATTGTGACGTCCCCTGCCGATTCTCGATTGGAACCGACTGGTAGGCGTTCTGAACTGGAGGCCTCCATTCTGCACCTTGTTGAACAGGGTTTTGAAAGTTGTAGACATTCTAATGGCCATTACCAACATGTGGGGTATATCCCCATTGCTGTTGTTGGGCATAGCCACCAAAGCCTGCAACCTGAGCTCCTGGAATAGCCGACGGAACGTAAGGATAAGGTGGAACAGTGTTCCATGTCTGCTCTACTCGGACATCAGTCATTTTTAGAAAGTTTGCGCTTCCTGGATGGTATGGATTGGGTATCGGTTGTGACTGCTGGTATGGTGTCCCGCTGTAGACAACGTCACCAGATAGCCTAGCAGGGTCATAGTCAGGGGCCATCGGCTGCCAGTTCGGTTGGCCAACATTGGTCACTTGTACCGTAGGGCCATTGGCATAAGCGTACAGCGTAACGGGCGGCAAACCAAGGTGTCCGAACGTCTGAACAGGTCTCCGAGCCATATTGATCTGTCCACACTGCAGATTCACTTGGTCGAGTGGCACAGCTTGCCCCTAGTGTTTGGTGGCAACCATACAGTAGATTGGTTACCAAGTGACTGGGCTTGTGCTCCTAGGTTTGCTATCGGTTGTACCTGAGCAAGTACTGACTGATACACATTCGGCTGAGGAACAACACCTGAAGTCACAGTTGCATGATGCATAGTGCCATTCGTCAGAGGGATGGTAGAACTAGCCGAACCTTATCCTGGATGCAGTCGATTAACTTCCAGTTCTCTCGCCTGCTGAACCTCATTATGCACCATTGGCTTGACAATGTTGGAATATGAATATTGAGGAAATATTCTTACATGGTATCAGAAGATTAGGGAAAAAATCCTACCCTAATAATTTTTACACCCCAAGTCGTCGGCTCCTCTTTCTTTCTCCAACGAACCGGCCAATTTTTTTTTCCATTGTTCTTTTCTTTTTCTGGTCAATAATGTGTGACTCTAAATCCACTTTTCATCCTGCTCTTACTGTTTCCAACATCAAAACTCATATTTTCATCACTCCTAAGATGGAAAATGTTCATTACGCCACTTGGGCAGAGCTTTTTAAAATTTGTTTCCGTTCCCATCGGGTTATTCATCAGATAATCCCACCGAAAAAAGGCAGGGAAAAGGTGTTGAAACCAGATGATGAAAAAGAACTATGACTCACACTTGATGCAACGGTTATTTCAATAATTTCTAGCGATTTGTTGCACACCATAATGGAACCCGATTCCACAGCGATGGAGGCTTGGAATCGCTTAAGGGGTATCTTCCAAGACAACAATAATTCCCGAGTCGTTACTTTGGAGCAAAAATTCTCCACCACCGACATGGCGGACTTTCCGAATGCATCCGCTTATTGTCAACGCCTCAAAGTTCTATCATACCAACTCAAGAATGTCGGGTCACCGGTTACAAACAATCGGTTGGTTTTACAATTGGTTTCCGGCCTTACCGATGCGTATAGTGGCGTGGGAACCCTTATCCGACAAAGTAATCCTCTTCCACCCTTTTACCAAGCCCGTTATTTGCTATTTCTTGAAGAGGCGAGTTTCGCCAAAAAGACGATGATTGTTTCAAATTCCATTATAGTTGCCGCCTCGCCCAACGAAACTAATACACATTTTGAAAACATGCCACCGAACCGGGGACAAAAAGGGCAAAATGGTGGTAAAAATCATGGAGGTCGCGGTGGCGGAAAAGGTGGAGGCCACCGGAATTTCGGCGGCGATGGAATGGGCGACAGAGGCGGTGGATAGCAGCCAAATTCCGGTGGGCAGTGGAAGCCCCGAGCCCAGTGGGGCGGCGGACCACCACAGTGGGCCTGACAGTGGCCTTGAGTTGTGCCACCCTACCCATTTCCTTCAGGAAATTAGGCCAGGCCCAGTCCAAGGCAAACTGGCCAGCCCGCTACCAGCCAGCAGCCTCACGGACTAGGGCCCAACAACGGTAGCCGTAACCAATCAATTTTTAGGCCACTGCCGAACCAGTGGCAGGAGGCCCATTCGGCAATGGCCAACCCAACAGACATTGAGTCCGCCATGCACACTCTTAGACTTAATTCGCCCAATGCAAGTTGGTACATGGACACCGGAGCGACGTCTCATATGATGTCCTCCCAAGGTAATCTCTCGTCCTATTTTAATTTGAGAAAAAATAATGGTGTAATTATCAGAAATGGTCATTCTATTCCAATTCGTGGTCTTGGTTCTACCAAATTGTCTCCCCCAAACCCACCATTAATTTTAAAGAATGTCCTTCATGCTCCACAATTAATTTAAAACTTGGTTTCGATTAGAAAGTTGATAACTGATAATTGGGTGTCTATTGATTTTGACCCTTTTCAATTTTCCGTGAAGGATTTTCAGATGTGAATACTTCTAATGAGATGTGCTAATCAATGGGAGCTCTATCCAATTACTACTCCCAATCACCGATCCAAGTTACCATCCATTTTTGCAGCTTTCACACCTTCATTATGGCATGAACGTTTGGGTCATTCGGGAACACCTGTTTTAGCCTCCCTCAAATAAAATAATTTAATTTCCTGTACTCAAACACCTAATTTTAATATGTGTCGTTCATGTCCACTTGGAAAACATGTTCAATTGCCATTTGTTTCACATAATCCATGCACACTTATGCCTTTTGATATTATCCATTGTGATATCTGGACATCATCCGTTTTGACCTCTTCGGACCATATATATTATTTACTCTTGCTAGATGATTACTCTAATTTTTTGTGAACGTTTCCCTTGTCTAAAAAATTGCAAGTTTTCTCCACATTTCTCACTTTTAGAGCATTCATCCGAAATCAATTTGAACGGGATATTAAAAATATTCAATGTGATAATGGTAGGGAGTTTGTTAATAGGCATTTTTGAGATTTTTACAATTCTAATGGTTTAAACTTTCATCTTTCATGTCCCCACACATCCTCACAAAACGGAAAGGCGGACCGAAAAATCCGAACCATCAATAACATTGTTAGAACATCCCTTGTTCATGCCACACTACCACCATCTTTTTGGCATCATGCACTACAAATGGCAACATATATATTGAACATACTTACCCAAAAAAACTTGTCCTATCAAGCTCCTCTAAAAATCCTATACCTAAGGGACCTATCCTATTCTCATTTACATGTATTCGAGTGCTTATGTTATCCTCTTTTCATCCACCACAGTCAACAAACTTCAACCCCGGTCTACTCCTTGCATTTTTTGGGTTATCCTTCTAATCATAGATGTTACAAGTGTTACGACCTATCCTCCAATAAAATCATTGTGAGTCGTCACGTAATCTTTGATGAAACAAATTTTCCATTTACCAAAATGCATGTGTCGGACCACCTACCTATGATTTTCTAGATGATGGCATATCACTGTATTTGGCCTAACATTTTTCTCGTCCCACATCTACTGTTTTGGCCAACCCAAATTTTTTGGGTGAATTGGGCCCAGAAACATTGGCCCAATCACGGAACAACACTGCCTAGCAAACTGGGCCAGTTTCATTGTCCCTGAGCCCAGTTCCTGCCGGCAGTTTTGGCCCGTTATCTCAAATCCCACTACCTGGCAGTGGCTTGGGTCATGGCCCAACACCTGGCAGTATGGGTCACGGCCCAATACACTGCCCACTGCCAGGCAGTTCTGATCCCCCCATTGGCCTGATTCCAAGTCCGGTCCAGCGGCCGGTCACCCGTAGTCAACATGGCATTGTCAAACCCAACACCAAATATAGCCTGCACACCCGAGTTTTAAAATCACCATTGCCTCGTAATCTTATGTCTGCTCTTAATGACCCAAATTGGAAAATGGCTATGGATGATGAATTTAATTCTCTTATTAAAAATAGAACGTGGGAGTTGGTACCTCGTCCCCCTAATGCTAATATAATTTGGTCTATGTTGATTTCAGTCACAAAGAAAAATCGGATGGTACTTTTGAGCGGCATAAAGCCCGTCTTGTAGGTGATGGAAAGACACAACAGGTTGGTATGGATTACGGTGAGACGTTCAGTCTAGTGGTTAAACCGACAACTATCATAACAGTCTTTAGTTTGGCTCTGTCAAAGGCATGGTCACTTCATCATTTAGATGTCAAAAATGTCTTCCTCCATGGACAACTAAATGAAACAGTATACATGTACCAACCTTTGGGATACAGGGACTCCACTTATCCAAATCATGTGTGCCTGCTAAATAAATCATTATATGGGCTAAAACAGGCTCTCGGGCCTAGTACAAGAGGTTTGCGGATTTTGTTTCACATATTGGGTTTTCTAACAGTCGTTCTGATAATTCTCTATTTATCTACCATCAGGGTAATAATATTGCTTATCTTCTTTTATATGTGGATGATATTATATTAATTGCTTCATCCGATGCTCTTCGCAAGTCCATCATGTCACTGCTTGGCTCTGAATTTACTATGAAAGATCTAGGGCCACTACACTACTTTTTGGGGATAGATGTGACACGTCATGCATGTGGTTTATTTTTATCCCAAAAGAAGTACGCATCATAGATTGTTGAACGTGCTGGCATGTCCTCCTGTAAACCGTCAACAACTCTGGTTGATACTAAACCCAAATTGAGTGCCTCCTCCGACAAGCCATTTGCCAACGGGACACTTTACCGTAGCCTGGCAGGGGCCCTGCAATATCTTACATTCACAAGGCCGAATATTTCTTATGCATTGCAACATGTGTGCCTATTCATGTATAATACAATGGATAATCATATGCATGCTCTCAAACGCATTGTGCGTTATATTCAGGGTACTATAGAGTATGGCTTGCATTTATATCCATCGTCGACATCCACCTTTGTCTCCTACACGGATGCCGACTGGAGGATGTCCGGACACCAGACGCTCCACTTCTGGTTATGGTATATTCCTTGGCGATAACTTGGTACCTTGGTCCTCCAAACGACAAGCAACGTTGTCCAGATCCAGGGCCGAAGCAGAATACCGAGGGGTTGCCAATGTTGTGTCTGAATCTTGTTGGCTTCATAATCTTCTTCTAGAACTCCATTGTCCGGTTCCGAAGGTGACATTTGTGTATTGTGATAATGTTAGTGCTATCTACCTCTCAGGGAATCCGGTGAACCATCAACGCACTAAACATATTTAGCTAGATATCCACTTTGTTCATGAAAAGGTCACTCGCGGACAAGTGTGTGTCTTGCATGTCCCATCGCGCTATCAGATTGCAGATATTTTTACTAAAGGTCTTCTGCTGATATTATTTGAAGATTTTGGAATAGTCTCATCATACGTTTACCTCCCGCTTCGACTGTGGGGTGTGATAGAATAATTATTAATTAATAGTGTAATTAATAATTATTGTAATTGATTATAAAATCATTTGTATATGGTAGGTAGATTAGCATTAACTTAGCCTAATCTTATCATAATGTAGGTAGATTATATGGCTTGATCTTAGCATAATCAGATCATATTATTAACCTAATTATAGGTTGTATTAGTGGTATAATTACCACAATGTTGGAAGATGCGGAATCAATGTTTGATTAACAAATTGTTACAATTTTCCAACTCCAACTTGAAGTTTTTTCAAGTTTGAAAAAGTACTTCAAACAATTTTTTAAGAGTACATCTTTTTTTCTGTCACAAACTTCAACATTTTTCCAAGTGAAATTCATATTCAAACACAACTTAACATCAAATGCATGCTTTTTTTTCAAATATCACCCAATTCATGTCCAGACGCCTACTAATAAAGATTATAACTTTATTCCTTTTACTTGATTTCAATTGAAGATCTTTGCCATGAGAGCTGCAGCATTGTTAAAGTTACATAAACATGAGGAAGCATACACTACAATTCAGAATGGACCTGATTTTAAAACCGAGCTATGTGTTTGCCTTTTCGGTTCAACAAAAACAGCTTATTTGTTAATCGTTTGCGCTGAGGCCTATGCAACAGTTGGTAGGTTTGACGATGCCATAGCCGCAGCTCAAGAAGTAGCAAAATTGGATCAAAACAATGAAGTAATTAACACAATTTTAAGGAGAATTAAAGTGTTGGCATCAGCTCGGTTAAAGGGTAATGAGTTATTTAGAGAAAATAAATTCTCAGAGGCTTCTTCTATGTACACTGAAGGACTAGAACAAGAACCATACAATTCTGTTCTGTTATTTAACAGAGCAGCATGTCGATTCAAGCTAAGACAATTTGAAAAAGCAGTGGAGGATTGTACTGCAGCTCTTATACTGCGTCCGTCCTATACAAAGGCTAGATTGCGAAGAGCTGATTGCAACATCAAGGTAATACTAAGCGTGCCAACTATTATAAAAAAGAAAAATTACCTAATATAACTGATTGTGCTCCATAATTACACTTTATCGCCGTACTTTTAAATAATTATAAAACATAGCTATATTTTACATTTTATAGAAGAATACATGTATTCCCAAACTGTAGGCATAATTCTCGTATGCGTGTATACACAATGTATCAGTGTATATATATAGTGTTGGAAATTTGCCTTTGGCGGGAGTTGCGACCGACCAACTTTAACGGCTTAAACACTAGTGTAACGTATGTTGGAGAATCCGGTTCTTCACACATGCATGATCTACTAAGTACGTAGATAACCGTAGGGCCAAGAATCGTCAAATTTCATTGAGAAATGAAAGAGATATTGGTTCACGAAGTAAGGTGTTTGAAGCATGAAAAGTGTGGTATTGTGTGTAATTCTCCCTCATCGGTAGAGGAAGAAAGAATTGTTGTGTATATAAGATTCGAAATTGGTTTGGGGTTTGGGACCCCAAGGGGTATCCCATGTGTTTAAAGGAGGGAGGACCTAGATGTGCTTCGGTTCGAGGAAAGACCACACGCGCGCCGCCGCCGCGCGCCCTTCCCGTCCGGTCCGGTTCCGAGTCACGGGTCACGGGCCGTGGGCTGTGGGTCTTCTGATATTATCTTTTTGGGCCAGAAAACTTTGCCAGAAGTACAGTTTGATCCCAGAAGTTTCAGATATACAGTTTGGACCAGAATTCTTTCAGATGTGCAGTTTGGTCCCTGAAGTTTCAAGATGTACAGTTTGGTCCCTGAAGTTCAGAATTTCGACGGTCAAGACAGAAAAGCCAAGCACTCAATTCAGCCATTTATTTTGGCTGAATTACTCCTCCTATAATGGCCAAATCCGTTGGTCTTTCACCATTTATGTTGGTGACTTTACTACCTCCATAATGGCCATTATTTGGCTATTATGGAGGCAGTTTTCAGGCAGTTTTTCAGCCCCTCCCTCACCTATATAAACACCCCCTTACACCATTGTTGAGAACAAGAGTTAACAGTAAGAGATGCAGCAAAACAGTGCACGAAAATACACAACCAAAATAGTTTTCTTCCTACAACTTCCAAGCATCATTTCGTTACTCAATATTCTTCACGGTAGCTCTTGAGTTTCCTTTGCTCAAGGGTTCCATTACTGTTTTATCTTGGGAGACAAATTGTCCAGGACGTATAAAGGATACATATGGGGCAATATTGTCTTAAGGACAGAGTGCTACACTCGACTCAGCAAAAACAATTTACATTTTTCCGTTTTCTACAAAACTGGAATTTCCAGTTTTTACTTGTGTAACAATTGTAATTTTCAGATTTCATGTTGAATTATTGAATCTCTGTTTATCCTTTTGAATACTTGTAATAGTTATATACTTCCCGTACTGCTTTATAAAGTACCATAGAGCAAAAACTCCCGACATATAGTATATACATTGATATCGTATGCACGCGAATACAATGTATATGCTACATTCTGAAGAGCGGCGCATACAGTGAATTATGTATAATGCTATGTTTTTTGAAAGAAAAATACTACTGTACAATACTTTTTAAAAATAATGTCCCTACTTTTTGCAAAAAAATGCACTAATCTCACTATTTATGAAAGATTCTCTTATAAAAACAGAATTTCACATGTTTGGCCCATGAGAACTAAACTGAATCAGATTTGCATATTGAGGGGCGTGTTAAGGAGTAAATTAAGTAAAATTAAGTTTGCTCTCTCTAACAGATTAAGTGGTCATACGACTCAGACAACTTATGTAGTTTAGTTGCACTTGCATAGCAAGTCATGTTTGATAAATGTTTGTTTACTTGTTCTGTCTGGTGATATATGCAGTTGGAAAGATGGAAGGCAGCTAATCAAGATTTTGAAGTGTTGATTCAAGAAAATCCAGAGGATGAGGAAGTTAATAGGGTGTTCTTAGAGGCAAAAATTCAGCTAAAAAGCAGCTAGAGGAGGACCATAACCAAAGAAATAAAAACTCCAATGGTTCCAACAAGGTGTTAGAGAACTAACACTTTGTCTTCATATTACATTTTTCCATTTCTTTTTCACTTTTACTACATCAAAATACCAAATCCCTAGTACTGACAAATGTTGTTTGGATTGTAATTTGGTTCGTCTTTATGTTAAGTTGTTAACTAGTCATGAAGCTGCTGCAGAAAGCCAGTGGACGTGTAACTTATATACACTGATAATATAATTTATTTTTTTACACTACTACTGCATTTTAACTGGTTACAGTAGAATACTTACACCGTCTTTAAGTTATCAAATTAAGTTTACTATAAGCAGTTATGATGATATAAAATAATTATATACCATCAGTGTAAGAAAGTTAACTCCTAAGTTTTAAGTAAAGGAAATGAGTCAAAGAAAAGCACGATACTTGTGAGCACATGAATGAAAAATATGGAGAAAGTAAAGCTCATATCAACATTGAGATAAAGATGGAGCCATGAAAAAGAGAGATGAAATTGAAATCTGAAGGAAAATACAACAATCTAACGTAGAACACAAAGTTCTCCTAAAATTCATATATTTATTTTACTAGTTGACAGTATAATCATATGTATAAAATACAAATCATACCGTAAAAAGTTCACGATCTAAGTCATACATGTTACAGAAGAATGTTCCGATACTCAATGAGATTGCTTTCATCTTCGTAGGAATCTATCAGGGTAGGTTCTTCAAGAAGAAGAAGAAAGTTTATTTTTTATCTTTTGAAAAAGAAATAATTCTATTTTTCGGATGAAGAAAAGAACACACTCTTTTCTGAAAAAGATGAAGAGTACATTATAAACAATACAACTTCTTGTTTATATCTTAAATGACACACCCTTTGGGAAGGGTTGTGTCTAGTCTCCTTTTATTTTAGGAAAAATGTCTAAAATGCACCCCAGCCTTTGTTCGATTTGCTGTAACACCCACCTTTGTTCGGATTTGCTGTAACACATCTAACCTTTACGGGTCCTATTATCCCCCGTGATACGATCCGACTTGTGTGCAAAGAGGTCATTCTTTAAACACAAAGTCATCATTCCTTGAGAAGACCACCAAACAAGGTCCTTACTTCATTAAGGATATTTTTGTAATAGCTAGTTAGTCTTCTTAGCCTAAGTAGTATAAATACTACACTTGTTATTTCATTACTTAGTTTTTGAATGATGTTGAGATGAATACTCTTAAAGAGTGATGTTTTGTTTGGTAGTTTAGTGTAGTGCTAATCTAGTGATTAGTGTTAGTAATCATTAATTATGGTGGATTCCATTGTTGGCTATTGAAACTTCTTTCCATTGATTTTCATATAGAGTTGTTCATATGTGGATTCAATTGATTAACTCTTGTTGAACTTCAAATAGTATAGGTTCTCTTAGGTTGATTCAATTGGGAGGGTTTGGATTTCATATATCCAAGTTTGCTGATAAATCCAATCCTAATTGGGTCTTGCTTCTATCCTTTTATTCTCATCCAAATTTTTTTAATTACCATCTCCAATTTATTGTTATTTTAGTTTCACCTTCCAGCCTTGACATAGTCATCCGATCCCATGTTTCTCTTCTTCAACTAGATTGAGTCCCTCAAGGGTTTTCAGGACCTCTCCTTGCATCAACACAACTCGTATGGCTTGGAGCTCCTCGGCATAGAGAGTTGTGTCTTGTTCCTTCCATGCTATCTTCCATAGCTTGAAGCCTCTCCAATAGTTGTCTTCAATGGCCTCCAATGTTCCACCTTTCCCATCAAGTGACATGTGACATGACAACACACGCTTGAAGATTCATCTCGAATCTTAGCTCTCATAATTGTCCATGAGTTTGCTAGGATCATATCACCCTGGATATATTTTTAAGGAATCTTTTTGGCAGTTATCAAGTGAGCTGCATAACAATTTAAACACTTCCTGATAAAAGGCCAAAAAACAAAGGAGTCCGGTCATTTCACTCTTCGAGCAAAATAAAAAATTAGAATTCTCTCCTACATTCTTAATTTTTTTCATGGAGAAAACAGTTGATTCTCTTGGAATTTGATCTTGTGAATCACTATATTCATCCATAATCAAGTCTTGGCATGTATCGCGTTGGATTTTGGTTCACTTTTTCTAGATAAACATCAAAGAAATACTTTTAAAATATATTCATGGAGTAATAGGACCACTATAAAGTATGAGTGTGTTACTGCAAATTCGACTATAATATAGTGTCATTTTAGTCATTTTCCCTTTATTTTAGTTATTTCATTCCAGGCTGACCCACATGGGTGCCTAAACGTATTTCCAACAGAATCTTTTATGTAGTCCTTTCGTTGGTACCCTTGATGACGAGCTTAATTATATTCAATTAATATAATTAATCAATAAGTGTTGATTCTCTTGAGGTTAATTTACATCTAAAGAACCAACTTAATCCTTTGTAATATTGGAGGGATGTTTGAAAATACTCTCCACAAAGGATTGTTGGAACTTTACATTTTCTCATCTCTCTCACTTGTTCCTTATTTGCTTTATTTTGATCTTAAAAATCTCGGAACACATTCGAGCGAAAAAGAGTGATTTTTCTGTTACAAAATGAGAAAAAATAATTTTTTTCATTCATTTTTAATAATTCAGTGACTATTCTGTCATAAAATTAAAAAAATGACTTTATAACACAATTACTAATAGTTAACGAGTTTGAATAACCACATAAGCAATCAACTTTTCTTATGGAAGTTAAACTTGTGATTTTTGTCGGACGAAGTCCACATAGTCTCGGCGGTGATACCAAGTTTGAGGAAGAAATTGCACGTTTTCCATTCAATATGTTAATAAATCATGAACTACAATTTTTAGTTCGATTTGTTTCTTTTATAACTATACTAATTTATCGGCACGTGTGATGCATGTGTATGTCAAGTCATTTAATATACTAAAATCCGAATTAATTAGACATCGAACAGGAAAACAATTTAAAATTTATCTCTCTATATGCATATGATTTGGTATAATATTGTTAATATCTTTCTGAGATGTCTTCTTGAAGGAATGACAACCCTTTTAGAGTACATTGTATCCCTGCATACATGTCAATTTTGAATTACTAGACTTACTAATTAAAGGACAATAAGTTACTTTGCTAAAAGAGATTGTAGATAAAAGATTAATAAGAATTTAAAATAAAAATACCTCTCGACGTAAATTTTGAGCTATACTAAATGAGAGTTCGGGAGTAGGATTAACATAGGCCTTACATGCAAAAATAATGCATATGAATATCATGTGTGTGTGAGAGAGGGAATGAGAATATTTAGTATATTTGTTGAAGAATACATGTCACGTTGATTCAACACAAATGAATCTGATGGGGCTTGAACATATGGGTGATGAATTTGATTATGTTCATATAAATGTTGGCTGCTACAGAAAAGAAAGAAAGAAGGAAAAATATGTTAATAAATGATGAACTACGATATTTAGTTCAAATTATTTCATTTTTATAATTATCTTAGTTTCTCAGCATACATTGTACATGTATGCCTAGTCAGTATATTAGAATCCGAATTAATGAAACATTAAATAGAAAAACAATTAAAATTTGATCTTTCTATATGTATATGATATGGTAAAATAATGTCAGAATTTTTCTTATATTTTCTTGAAGTAATGATAGCCCTTTTAGAGAGCATTATATCTCTACATACATATCAATTTTGAATTATTAGACTTACTAATTAGAGGGCAATAAGTTACCTTGCAAAAAGAAATTGTAGACACAGAATGATAAGATTTTCAAATAAAGATACCTTTAGAGGTAAATTCTTATCGATACCCAATGAGAGTTCGGGAGCAGGATTAAATATAGACCTGGCAAGAAAAAATAATGCATTTAATTATTCAAAGAATATCATATGTATGTGTGTGTGAGAGAGTACTTAATACTTTGGTGAAGAATATATGTCATGTTCATTCAACACAAATGAATTTGATGGGGCTTGAACATATAGGTGATGAATTTGATGATGTTTATATGGTTGTTGGTTGCTACAGAAACAAAAGAAGGAAAAATATGTTAATAAATCATGAAGTACAATATTTAGTTCGTTTTGTTTTTCTTTTATAACTATATTAGTTTCTTATCACGTGTCTTGCACGTGTATATCGAGTCAGACAGTATATTAGAGTTTAGATTAATTGGACATCAAATAGGAAAACAACTAAAATATTTGACCTTTCTATACGTACATGATTTTGTAAACTAACATTAGCTCATTTTGACTCCACATTGCCAGCAAAGAGCAGTTTTGTTGCTCTAATTTCACTTTTCACGCACCTTAAAGGATGTGATTCAACCTTGTTGACAGCTCATCAATTGAGGTGGTATTAATTCTATTTAAAAATTATTGAAGGGGTACTAGAACTTACTCAAAGATAAAGTGTGTTACTAGAAATCCGACTATAATTAGGGGTTAATAAAAATAGCAACATTTTCTTCTAGTTTACTTTATTTTTGGAAATTCTATTATAGTTAGTTTATCTTTTTTCTCTTACTATTAGAAATATATGATAACACGTACTTTATTTTGACAAATACATCTTAAATAAAGTAATAGTTTTCTATACACACTTAATGATATATGTTTTATTTCCTTCAATAGAGAGTCCAATTATCATATACAAAAGTTTTCTCCACTTGTTAATTTTTTTTTAGAAGGAAGGTAAGTAATTAATTAAATTAGAATATAACAAATGAAGAAAATTTTGCCAAATTATCGTCTTCGAAGACAGAATCAAATTGAAAGCTCTAGTTTTTAGTTACCTTTTTCTTCCCTTCCTACAGGTCTCATTCATTTCTTCCCTTTTATTTTTTTTATTTTGCACTCAATAAATCACTACTTCACTCTAGAGCTTTAGAAACTGTATTCCTAATTTTTTGGAACTTGTATTGCACGTATATGTCGAATTTTATAGTATATTAAAATCCGAATTAATTGGACATCGAATAGGAAAACAACTGAAAATATTGATCTTTCTATATGTAAATGATTTTATAAAATAATGTCAATATCTTTCTCAGACATCTTCTTTAAGGAATGACCACCCTATTATATTAGAGTTAACACTGTATCTCTGCATGCATAGCAATTTTGAATTACTAAACTAATTAAAGGTATGTATAAAAAAGAATGATAGATTTTAAATAAAGATAACTTTGGAGGTAAATTCTGGTTGATACCAAATGAGAGTTCAGGAGCAAAATTAAAATAGACCTGCCAAGAAAAAATAATGCATTTAATTATTTAAAATATATCATGTGTGTGTGAGAGAGAAGGTATTTAAGTACCTTTGTGAAGAAAACATGTGACGTTGGTTCAACACAAATGAATCTGATAGGGCTCGGATATATATGTGATGAATAGTTCATACTGTTGTTGGTTGCTATAGAAAAAAAAAAGAAGGAAAAATCTATTAATAAACCATGAAATGTAATATTTAGTTCGATATTTTTTTATAACTATATTAGTTTATCGGCATGTGTTATACGTGTATGCTGAATCATGTAGTACACTAGAATCTGAATTGATTGGACATTGAATCGAAAAATAATTTAAAAAATTGATCTTTCTATATGTATTTAATATCTCATATATCCTCTAGAATGAATGATAACCCTATTAGAGTTGGCATTGTACTACTGCATATATATAAATTTTGAATTACTAGCCTTAATAATTAAAGGGCAATAAATTACTTCGCCAAAAGATATTGCAGACAATAGAATGATAAGTTTGAAATAAAGATACCTTTAGAGGTAAATTCTGGCTTACCAAATAAGACTTCGGGAGTAGGATTAAACATATATAGGTCTGACAAGAAAAATTATGCATTTAGTTATTTAAAGAAATCATGTGTGTGTTAGAGAGAGAGTATTTAGTACCTTGGTTAAAATGTGCATGTCATGTTGGTTCAACACAAATGAATCTGATAGGGGTTATGATGGGATTGAAATAATTAGGGCGTCATGCGGAAGCTAATAATTGTAAATTTTGAATAACGATATATTAGACAACAAAAAAAATACTAAAAACGCATAATAATTTGATATTATTTTGTCAATGACCTACATATAAGAAATCTAATATAAAAGAAAGCATAAAACCTATTGAGAAAAAAATCTCCCCCTAAACAAGACTCTTGATGACTACATTGTGGATGCTATTGTGTTCTAGTTGTAAGGAGGTCTTCAATTTATAGATGTCTAAAAAATTTTCTCCAAGACAAATGCTATTGTGTCATGTTGGTTCAACACAAATGAATCTGATAGGGGTTCTGATGGGATCGAAATAATTAGGGCGTCATGCGAAAGCTAATAATTATAAATTTGAATAACGATAAATTAGACAACAAAAAAAAATACTAAAAACGCATAATAATTTGATATTATTTTGTCAATGACCTACATATAAGAAATCTAATATAAAAGAAAGCATAAAACCTATTGAGCGAAAAATCTCCCCCTAAACAAGACTCTTGATGACTACATTGTGGATGTTACTGTATTCTAGTTGTGGGGAGGAGATCTTCAATTTATAAATGTCCAAAACTTTTTCTCCAAGAAAAGGGTTACTCAAATATGGAAGATTTATATATTTCTTTTGAAAAACGTAAAATCAATTATAGTAAACTCTTTGCTCTTCCTTAAAAAAAAGGTTAAATCAAAATATGATAAGAAAATTAGGGCAAAATCCTAACAACTTGAACATGTGAGTGATTAATCTGATGATGTTCATATGGTTGTTGGTTTCTGTAGAAAAAAAAAAGAAGGAAAAATATATTAATATACCATGAACTATAATATTTAGTTCGATTTATTTTTCTTGTCAGCACGTGTTGCACATATATGAAATCCGAATTAATTGGACATCAAATAGGAAAATAATTCAAAAACTTATCTTTTATATTTATATAATTTTTAAAATCATGTCAATATCCTTTTCAGATATCCTCTCGATGGAATGGCAGTCCTATTAGAGTTGACATTGTATCCCTGCATACATATCAATTTTGAATTACTAGTCTTACTAACTAAAGGATAATAAGTTACTTTGCCAAAAAGATTGCAGACAAAAGAATGATAAGATTTTAAAATAGAGATACATTTGTGACCTGAGCAGGATTAAACATAAGCATGATAAGAAAAAGTAACGTGTTTAGTTATTCAAAGGTTATCATGTGTGTGTGAGAGAGACATTATTTAGCACTTTGATTCAACACAAATGAATCTGGTCAGTCTTGAACATATGGGTGATAAATCCGATGATTTCAATGGTTGTTAGTTAGATATAAAAAAGAAAAAAAGATGGAAACTATGTTAATTAATCATGAACCACAATTTTTAGTTCTATTTGTTTTTCTTTATAGCTATATTAGCTATATTATTTGTAGCGCCGCACGCTAGTGGATCTTTCTCCATCGTATGTGCGAACGTACTTTACACACTTTAACAATTACACTTAAAAGAACGGATCTTTTTAAGTCATTTACAATCCAATCTTTAAACGGAAAGAAGATAAGATTAAATTTCTCGATTTTAAAGCGTAAGGAATATAAATTATTTTCATATTCCTCCTTACTTTAATCCATTTTTAATCGTAACATCATTTAATCTTTATTCTTAACAAGTAAGAAAAACTACTTATCCCAATTTCGGATTTCGGCTCACTTCGGTCACTTCATCAAACCGAGTGTCCGGGGGCTTCCTTCTTACCATTATTCGGATCTTTTGTCTCCGGGATAGAGCTGTGCCTTCGCACGCAAGATAGAAGTACATCTTCGCCTTCTCCTCTTGTCCCGATTTTGACATCCTCGTGAGGCTCTCGAGAGCGCTTGTTCCCACCAGCTCTTGGTAGCGGTGACACCATGAATACGTTCATCATCATCACTCTCTTCTACCAGAAAACCATTGCCATATCCAGATTTGGTCACACAACTTTTGACCGACATCTTTCGAACACTAATAGTAATACTATACAATCTTGTCTTAAATTGTTGGGAGTTTTTGCTCTTATGGAGCAGTACGGAAAGTAATAACTATTACAAATGTTCGAAATGAGAAATAAATGGTCAATCTTCAAAACTCGTCGTACGTGTGTCAGGTGTCTTGAATCTTGATCACCTTGCAAAGCCAATGTTGAGAATCTGCCGCAAGTTTGTTGTGCCTTGAATCTTGATAACCTGAAATTAAGAAACAACTAAATCTGGATGGTTACAACGTTGTGTGTTGAGTCGAGGATAGCCCTCTATCCTTAAGACAAGATTGCCCCGTATATATGCTTTTACGTTAGCGGGCAATAGTCTCCCAAGATAAAACAACACTTTAATCTCAACACTACAAAGCCAATAGGTTGAGCCTGGCGAAGAAAACAAATATGACTCGACTTGTCAAGATATGGAATAGGAAGGAAGAGTTTCTCAATACTCTTCTCTTTTGTCTCTGTGTATATGTGTGTCCGTAGTGTATATCTTATGTATATGTGTGGGTTTGCTCACCGATTTTCGTCACAATTTGCTCAATGTTTTGAGCTATTTTCGTGACTGCTTTTCACCGAGTTTTGCAATCGTATTTTCGTCTATGTTTCACTGCTTCTTGCTTCCTTTTTTCCAAAGTGAAGCTCAATATATAGCAGAGGAGGGGCTGTCCAACAGCCACAAACAAGGCTGTAATAGCCCTTAAAGGAGGCCATTAAAAAGCCAAGTAATGGCTATTAAGGCAATTGAAAGAGGTCGCTCACCGCCCAAGTAATGGGTCGTTAATGGAAGAATTAATCACCAAATAATGGCCGGTTAATGCTCCAAAACGCACCCAATATTTACAGGAAAAGTCTCAGTAAATTCGGGGACCAAACCGTACATATGAAACTTCGTGGATCAAATCGTACATCCCGCGAGTTCTCTCGGTCCAAAAAGATAATATCCCGTGATCCCGACGGACGGGCGGCGGCGGCGGCGGCGCGCGTGTGGGCTTAGCCTTGAACCCAAGCACATCTAGGTCTTCCCTCCTTTAAACACATGGGATACCCTTGGGGTCCCAAACCCTTTACCAATTAGAGACTTATATAGAGAGCAATTCTTCCTATTCCCACCGATGTGGTAGATTTGTCCCACACCACATTTCCATGTCTCAAACACCTTACTTCGTGGACCAATATTTCTTTCATTTCTCAACGAAATTAGACGATTCTTGGCCCTAGTTTCTCGACATGTACATTGCACATATTTGTTGAGTCATGTATTATATTAAAATTTGCATTAATAGGAAAATAATTGAATAAATTGATCTTTCTATATGTATATGATTTTATAAAATAATGTCAATATGATTAAAATAATAATATATATGTCGAAGTGAAATATGAATAAAAATTCTTTAACAAAATTCGAATTCAACTGTATAAGGCGTAAGAAATGATTCACTTGTTGACCATTCTCGACATAGCTTGGATCATATAGACTGTTACGAATTGATCTGCACTGTAGTTTTGCAAGTCGTCGAAATAAGTATTGATTTCACTTGTTTTTCTTTATTGTAGTTACAACGACAATAACAAGCCCAGTGAAATCCCACGTCGTGGGTACGAAGATGGTAGAATGTACGCAGACCTTACCTCTATCTTACGCAAATTTTATTATAGTTAATAAATTAAAAATAATACATAATCTAAGTATTCCATCCATTTCAATTTATGTTGCGTAAGAGGCGGATTCAATTTTGAAATTTATAGATCCCTACAATAGTTTCAACAAACGTAAAATAATAAGTAGGTTCATAATTAATTATTTAATTTTTTTTACTGATTTCTCAATATAAATACAAAATTTGAACAAAAGTCACGATAAAATTGCACGATTTTCCCTTTAATAGGTTGATCTTTAATTTGTCTTTCAAAATGGAACGTATGCCTAGCGGGGCATAAGTCTTGAATGGAACGGAGAATAACTTATGGGATATTATTATGTAAAAATAATAATTTATGCCGGTGAAAAAATTAATTTGATATGAAGAGAAAAAATTAAAGATCAGTACAATATAGGGTTAAAAGTGCAAACAACCCAAATTTGAGTTCTAAATTGGACTAAACACACAGTTGAGCCTTGAGAGTTGAGATATTGAAGCTAAGGTTTTTCAGTGGGCCAGACGGATAATTCGGCCTGAAGCCCATAACCGTTTTAACAAGAAGTTACAGCATTTGCTCGTCATTTTTGTCCAATTTTTCACAATTTGATTACTTTCTTTTTTTTTTTAAGAAAAAAATAGAACGATTGTTGAAAAAGTATTTTGCATAGTAACAGTTTGTGTTAACGAATCAATTGAAAAACATTCTAGAGCAGTCATTGGTGGTTATAAAAAGTGTTTTTGAAAAAATTCTTCTTTCAATTTCTGAAAAACAGTATTTGCTGCTAGACAAAAGCACTTTTATTTTTTCTTGATAACTTGATCTTATACTTCAACTTTCTAAAATAAATATTTTTTTAAATAAAAAATAGATACTTTTAACTTTTTCAGAAACTTGACCAAACATTTCATAAATGTGAAAACTCCGTCAGTTATCAGCATACTGTGAAGTGATCCATTTATATGACTCTATTTCAAACTTGAATCATGAGAAGCCACTTAAAAATTTAGAATATATGTATTTTCATTCTTAAAAAATACAGGGTTCAATACTAAAAATTTAAAATGTTGAATTCATAAAATTTAAGTAATGGATTCGCAATATGATTGCAACCTCAAAAAGAGAAGGTAAAAGATTTACCCTCTTTTTGGTCAATAATCAGACTCCGTTGTAAGTTTTATTCATATATGTTCCAATCAACAACCTTCTCCCTTTTTTTAATAAAGTATATATAAAGATATAGTTGAGACTGAGAGAGAAGATCTTCAGTAGCTATTTATGTCCCCTCACGTCAATCCCACGAGCCTCTTATTCATTCTCATTAAACGACGACAAGGAGCAAATACAACTAGAAAAACTCAGATTGAACCTTACTAAGACAAATTAGTTGATTGAAAGGAGTGTTTAATATTTTTGTTTATTTATAAATAATTGATCTTAGCTGATTGAAAGGAGCGTTAATATTTTTGTTTATTTATAAATAATTGAGTGTAAATAGAGATTAAATATAAATATTAGTTACCGATCCAAGTATAGGAGTTGGACTAGGTCCAGCAGTACTATAATAAGGATAAAGAGAGACATAATAAATAGCAATAATTACAACCACCAAACATTCCTTTTGCCATAATATTATTTCCTGTTGACTGACAAGATCATAGACATTGCTGGCCTGCTTCTGCTTTAGAAAGTTTGACATTGATCCTGCAATGGAAGGATGCAAATGAAATATTGAAGAGACTCAAAAGAAAACTGCCCTCCCTTAAATTTTATGTTACACTTTTTTTTTTTTTTTTTGTGTGTGTTCCACCTAATATTCGGTATTCGTACTAGGGTCTGACAAAATTCAAACTCGCACTTCAAAACCTTATATCGGGGTTAAAACACTTCGTACCTCAGGGCTCAAAGCCTCAAACCCTATTACTTTAGTTAAAGATAAATGAATATTTATCACATCTCTTATTGGCAGTGACACACCTTTCTATTTAGTCTGTATTTTTTTATATATTTTAAAATAATTTAATTTTAAGCTTTTTATTTGTTTAATAATATATTTTTATAGTCATAACTCACAAAGGTTATGACATATTTACAATTATAATTTTTTTATTTTGTGTCCAGTCAAATAATGATACTCTTGATAAATAAAACTCGTTTATGCTTATACTCGTACGCTAATATGACACATCAAATGTGGAAGTTTTTCTGGAATATTCATGTTAGTGAGACATATTCATATTGTGAATTACTTATTCTTTTTGTTGTTAATGCCACAACAGCGCCCTTGACCTAAGGGATAAGACGCTTGACTTCTAATCAAGCAATTGTGGGTTTGAGTCCCACTGGGCATGGACTAGCTTTTTTAGTTAATCCCAATTTATTTTGGTTGAGGTATTATATTGTCCTATATTTTAATTCACTTTATTTCGAGTCTCACTGGGCGTGAACTAGCTTTTTAGTTTATCTCAATTTATTTGGGATTGAGGCAATACATAATCGTATATTTTAATTCACTTTATTTTAAATTATTAAAATTTTATTTTATCCTTAATAAGAACTTTTTTATGGTCATATAGATGTTATTATATGTTTAAGATCGTAAAATTTACAATTCTGACCGCCGTATAAATATTATTGTATGTTTTAGACAATAAGTTTAATAGATCTTCATTTTTCATCTTTAATTTCGTGTTGAGCCGGGCGAATCTAGCATAGAACTTGGGGGTTGGGGCCAACCTAATAACTTTGAGTCAAATCTTGTATTTGTCTTGAAAATTTTATTAAATATATATATATATATATATTTATATTGTGAATGTAGAACCCAATAACTTAAACGAAATAGAATTCTGAATTCACAAGTTCTGAATCCAAGCTCCGCCTCCTGTGTTGAGTAAAAGAATGTCATGTAAATTGAAATGGAGAGAGTATTCTGTTTTGTCAAACAAAGTAGGCGTTTGGACATGTGATTTCATCTCATGGGATGAAATCAACGTTTGGACATGCGATTTCATCTCATAATTTTATTTCATGAGATAAAATTTCAAATCATCCAAAAAGGCATGATTTAGGATTCCAAATCATTATTTCAAATTTTTTAAATGTAAAAGTTGACCCATAAGTTTATATTTTATAAAAAAAAAAAGATTCATAAGTTGGTAGATATATTTACAAACTCATGTTTACCAATATTAATATCAAATATTAAAATATCTATAAGTTTGTCCTATATTTACTGCAAATTTACTCTTACCAATCATGTGTGATGATTATATTAAAGAGTAGTTACACTACAAATCATGTTTAATTTTTTATTTTATTGAACTAAAGTTTGATCAATTGATGTTGTATTTTTTAGAAAGGTTTTCTAGTAGCGTATTAATTTTGTTATGAATTTTAACTTGCTCATTTGATAAGATTTTATAAAAATTGAAAAGGTTTTGATGATTTTCACAACTTGTGAGGTTTTTATGTCTATAAAAAAAATATTATTTAACAAAATTTAAATTGCATGTCCAGATAAAAATTTAACTTCAGATTATTATGATTTCATTTCATGAATCCAAATCATGTTCAAACGTCTCGTAATAGTGTGATATCTAATTTGAAAAGAAAAGGTGTGAGGTTTAAATATTTTATATCATCTTCGTTAAAGTCATAAAGTTTATACTACTTTTCTCAAATTACATGTCAAGGAATAAATGTTTATCATCATCAATTTAAATTGCACCAATTATATATCATCCATCAAATGCCCAACTTTTTTGTTAGCACATTGTCTTTTTGAAGGTTTTCGCACCTATCATCGGAAGCTACAAATCAACTTGATGCACCATATTGAAGACATGTATTAAAAATTTGAAGTGTGCTCCTCTAACCGTTTAAATTTATAAGATGATAATATATTTTAATATAAAAATAACAATAATATACTCATAGTAATATGACAAAAGAATTTGATCACGATGCCTGATTCAAAATTCTAAACCACACGTAAGGGTAACATATTAAATTTAGAGGTGAATCCATCATTATAATTTTATAGATTCAGTACTTGGGTTATGGATTCATAGTTCAATATTTTCAACAATTTCAATGTATTTTACATTAAAAAAATCCAGGCCTAGATTAAAAGTTATGAATTTATATTATACTGAATATGCACCTGCCATATTTAAGACACAAGTAAATAGATAAAAATGGCCAAGCCCTCTAACATAACAAAACAACTTAAGAGAACGATGTTAACAACATATGTGAATCTTCTCCATTAAAATATATATCCCAAGATTGTATATTGGTTCAGTAAACAGCCAGAGATAAACTAAAAGAAAAAAGAAAAGGCAAAACAAGTACTATACAGAATTACACATCTACATACACTATAACAGTGTGAGCTCTCAGAAGGATCAAAAACCAAAAGCTCACTTCTTCAGAGTTCAAATTACAAAAACATAATTCATATACTAGTAATTTAAATGCTAGTATTTGAAGGAACTGAAAGAAAATTCAGAACAAAAGTGGGATATTTGGCCAAAGAGCAATGACCTTGAATTTGAGTCTTCAGTAGATTGTGCCACACTGGTGCTTTCGCGCAATAATTCGACCAAATGTGATTCTATTACAGAAATTGCGTTAGAGACACCTGTTCATCACGATATTAATTACCTACTCGAACTTCGACTTCTTGAAAATGGATCCTTAATTCCACCCGCAACCCAATCCTCCTTTGCTATATCAGATGAAAATTTGTATAAATCACTCCCATATCTCATCACTACTAAGCTTTTCTTATTCTTTTTAGCACTCTCCATTTCTTCCGTTCTTGATTTGACATTCTTCCGTTCATCATCATCTTCGTCGTGATTTTGCTCCAACAAGCTTTTTGCGGGAGCAGAACGACAACGCATGAGCAAAAGCGCATTTGGTGGTGGTGGTGGTGGTGGTGCAAATGAAGGACCATCATCATGATCCTTTTGGTTTTCTTGTAAAACCATGAACCACTTCGAGAACACAGTTGTCGAAACTTCTTCATTTTCATTATCTTGAAACTCTTCTTCATCTTCTTGATCATCATCCGATGTAATAATATCCGTTTCAGCTGAATTAAACGAACCAAGACATTGGAAATCAAACCTTATATTACGCAAACATGTCAGGAACTGCATCACGTCCTTCTTGAACCCAACCGCTTCCATCCAAACATGATTTTTTTTCTTTTTGTGCTTTTTGACATGTAGTTTCTCAATCTCTTCCATTACTGATTGCCAATTCTTGATCTTGCAATATTTTGGTTTTGTCCTTACTTTGATTTGTCCAGCACAGGTGACTTTTGGTGATGTGGGCTCTGGAATCTCTGTTCTCTTTGATTTGGCCCATAACATTGGACTAGCTTGTCCAGCAGGCCCAATACCTCTTGTGTTGGATCTTCTTAGATGATGAATATGGTGAGTTGCTGGACTTGGCATAAGGGTTAGATGAGCTCTAGAAGGAAAACAGACTAATAGATCTGTTGAAGGAGCTTCTTTACACTTTCTACCTTTCATGGTGTTGTTATTTTTGCTAACTTTCTTCGAATTCTAGGCCTAAAGGATCATTAGACCACGCTTTGACGATTCGTATTTGAACTGGAAATCAAAATCAAATGAGCTTTTTCTTCTTGTTGAGCTTCTTCTTGAATGTTGTTTGAGCTACTTTGAATTCAGATCTTGAGATTTGATGAATATTAAGGATGATGATGAATATGTTTGGGTGTCTTTTTGTTTTGAAATTGTGTTTGGAAGAGTGAAGTTTTAAAAGAAAAGTAATGGAGGAGGCAAAAGGCAGTGGACAGCTAGCTTTCTTTTTGTTACTTTTTTGTTTATTGCTTCTATCTTTACCATCTGTTATAGGTGCATTCTTTTTGGTTTTTCATTATAAGGTATACGAATATTTATTTTGGGGCCCGATCAAAACTAATTTTTTGTTGGAAAGTCCTGCATTAGAGGTAAAATCATCCATAATAAAGGTGATTTCATTTACGGGGCTTGAATCGAAAACTGCTGATTAAAAATGAATAAATACTTAATATTGTATCATAACCTTTATTGATATATGATGCATTTTTACTAACCCTCATTTTGCTTTGTTTTGAAATGGGGTCACAAAGTGTGATGTTCCCTACTTTTCTTTCGTAGCCTTTACTTTTTCCCAAAACCCTTGCCAAACAAAGGATTCAAATATTAGATAGATCAATAAATATATAAAAAGAAAAAGGAGAATAATAATAAAGGGATAAAGAAGGGAAATTTTGGATTCACCAGCTTTGTTTCATGATATAATCATATCATAAAACTTAATTGTGAGATCTTGTCCGCCAAGTTAGGCAAGGCTCATTCCATAGTGCTTGTACCCACAAAATATTCCTAAACAAACTCATTGCTTAAAATAGGCCTATCATCTATTTCTTGGAGGTATAGGATACTAGCAATATATGCTAGATGATTTTGATGAAAGCATAACTTTTTTAAAAAAAATTGAATTTCTTCTTTTTTTAAATAAATAAATAAATTTGCAGGAGTCACCTGCAGGGCAAGCTAAAAGGAGACAAGGGGTTTTAATTGAATTCCCTTCACCCAAAATATTATACAGTCCAACAACAACAACATACCTAGTGTAATCCCACAAATGAGATCTTGAGAGGATAGAATATACGCAAACATTTCCTCTATCTTGGGATATAGAAAAATTGTTTTCGATAGACCTAAATTATACAGCGCAATACAATAGAAATATTTTTTAAATTATATTTGAACTATTGAAGTTATAAGGAAAGATTCTATGTGGGAATGGAGGTTTAAAAATATAACATCCCGTAATTTTTGACGTAACAGGTTGAGCATCTAAACGTAGGGAAGTAGACTCGATCTTCGGGGAATTTATGTCATATTTATGTATGCTAATAAAGATATTAGTATATAAATGAATAAAATCCTGAAATAATTTTGGACGTAAAAAGTGTAACGACGGGGATCGAAAATTAATTTGGTGCTTGCACAAAGAGGTTATGGACTAGTGTCATATGACAAAATTATGACATTGAGTATATGAAATTTTTTTAAGTAATCAAGATTTAAGTGAATTGAGATCACGAAAATAATTATGTGTGTGATTGATAAATTATACGGATGCAAGTCATTTAATTAAATAGAGTACACGTTGGTGTGCATGTGGCATCACCCAATGCTCTCCACCGCCAATATTGACTAAGTGAAGGACATTATGATGACAAATCATTTTGTGATCACTTTGGGAAGAGTTTATATTTTGGCTTTGGGGAGTAAATCGTGAGGCATCAATTAGGACTCCTCCAAGTTCCTTTTTTTTTTTTTGTAACTGAGGCAGTCCATTTCAATTCTGATTTGGAAAGGAAAGGAGAGAGTACGAAGCAGTGGTAGTACTAGGATACAAGAGCAGCAAAATAATCGTTATGGTCATTTGGTTATAGTGGAATAGAAGTATGTTAAAGGCGAATTATTTCTTCTTTTGGCATATTTCATGTAATAAAATATAATCGTGATATTATTTCATAAATTATTCTACTCTTAGTAGTTAAGAAATATTCATGTTATTGATTCCTATGTTAAAAGCATGTCTAAATATGTTCCTAAATTCTTATTGAGGTATGTGGGAAAGATGTTAATGTTCAATGTTGGCCGAAGGTACATGTTATTATGTCATCCGATAAATTCAGAAAATATTTTATGGTCATTCATGCATTTTCATTTGCATTATATTCATATAGTACCATGGATCCACTTATGCTATGTCCACTACTATATGGTAAATATTATATATATGTAGGGGATATGGCGAAAGGGAAAGACATTATATACGCACACCACCTGCAGCTGGTACAGACTATCACGAAAGAGCCCGAAAAGGTCAATATTGAGGTCCTTGTGTGGCCAATACAGTATAACCTGATGCCCACATAGGCGGTTATGGACAGGAAGATTCCCCTCTGTGGACAACACCACCTGCAGTTGGTACAGATATCATGAAAATGAATGTGCCCAATGAGGCCAATATGATAATGATTATGCCCGCAGAGGCCGAAATGAAATGATGCCCGCAGATGCTGTTATGGGAAGGAAGATGCCCGATGAGGCCAATATATATATATGTATACCGTATTTGCATTGTGCATGTCATTTAGGCATATTATGGCCCTCAGAGGCGTCCATTACAGGTCGGTTGTTGCTGTCGACTAATTTTGTCAGCTGTTTCTGTTTCGTTTATTGTTATATACATGTTATGCTATTGTTCATGCCTGACATACTCGGTACATCAGTCGTACTGACGTCCCATTTATCTGGGGACGCTGCGTTTTATGCCCGCAGGTTTACGTAGGTAAGGCGACGATCCACGTCCGTAGGTTGTTGACTCAGCGGATTTTGGAGCACTCCCCTTGTTTCGGAGTGTCCGTCTAATCTCAGTACCGTATATTTTTGCATTTATATATGGGTATGGTGGGGCCCTGTCCCGACCTTTTGATCGCATACTCTTTAGAAGCTTGTAGACAGATGTCTTGTGTGTAAGGCCTTGGTACGTATGCATATATAAGTTGGGCGTTCTGGTTAAGATTTTATATAGTCCTTTTTTGGCTTAGTCCGTATTTAGTTATGATTAGTCGTTGGCTGTATGATTAGTGATACTCGACAGGTAAGATCCGGGGCCCGTCATGAAACTCCGATTTGGATCGTGACAGATGCATCATTCTCTTTCCCATCAATTTGATAATAATTGAGTATCTCCAATGTGAATACATACGGTTTTTATCCTCTTCCGATAACACCATAGCACTAATTTCGGCTGACAGAGTGTCTCCAACTATATCTCTTTGTGGGTTGGTCAACTGAGGATCTTCATTAATTGCACTATTACTCATCTGTATATCCATGACTTTGTTCAAGATCAGCTCATTGGCTACTAATTTTGATTTGTAAGTATTAGAAGTAATTGAAGTGTGGTGTTAGTTTGAATATCAGGTGGTTCTGGAGGAATATCGATAGGAGAAATAATCTCCATCTCTGTGTTTTCCATCATTGAATGCTAGAGAAAAGGCTGAGGAAAAGCATTTTAGAGAGAGAAATTAATGATTTTGATTTAGTGGCGAAGTCTTACCTGTTATTTGTTGTTGCCACTCCTTATTTACAAGTTATTTTTAAATCTTATGCCAAAATTCCATGTTTCATCTTTTATATGCCTTTGAAATGCAATTAAGTTTTGTTAATGTCAACAATTAAGTTTTGTAACTCTTGTTTTTATGGATGAATATACTTCTTTTTTTTATGTAATTTGCACCTTAAGAAGACGATGCCTTTTATTTCATCCAAGAAAAAATAGAGGTTACAAAAACAAAGGTTTGTTAGGACTAACCCCTGACGCTTTTTAACGCCTAGCATATATAGGGAGAAAAAATTACCAGTTCAAAAAACTCTCAAAAAGACTTCTAAACAAGAATGTTCCCTTCTTTGTTTGTGCCTTATGAAGACTGTATCTTGTATATCTAGAAAATATGCACTAGCAGCCTGCTTAGGAAGATCTTTGACATCATAAAATTGTCTCTCATGTTCTTCCATGCTCCATTTAGCCAAAGCATCCGCAACCTGATTCGCCTCTCTGTAACAATGTTGAACTATATTGGTTGCCTGAGAGAGCATTTGAGTAATAGCATCTATAGAATTTTGAAGTTGTCAAGCTGTGTTCCTCTTGCCCTTTATCATAATACAATGATCAGAGAGTCACTTTCCAAGATAATGTTTTGTAACCTATGTGAGATACACCATTGTAAACCATAGATTATTGCATTTGCTTCAGCTAGATTACTGCTGCCATTTCTCAGATATTTAACAAAGGCCATCATATTTTTTTCATTGTTGTCTCTTATAATTCCTCCTACTCCAATAGAGCCAACTAAGTCTTGGGAGATTTTGCTCTATGGTACTTTATAAAGCAGTACGGGAAGTATTTAACTATAACAAGTATTCGAAAGGATAAATAAAGATTTCAATAATTCAACTAGAAATCTGAAAATTACAATATAACAACAAAACTCGAAATTACGATTTTGTTGAAAGTGCGAAAAATGGAAAGCGGTTTATCTTTGAGTCGAGTGTAGCACTCTGTCCTTAAGACAATATTGCCCCGTATGTATCCTTTATACGTCCTGGACAATTTGTCTCCCAAGATAAAACAGCAATGGAACCCTTGAGCAAAGGAAACTCAAGAGCTACCGTGAAGAATATTGAGTAACGAAATGATGCTTGGAAGTTGTAGGAAGAAGATTTTTTAAGGTTGTGTATTTTCGTGCATATCAAGTGTGCTCAACAATGGTGTAAGGGGGTGTTTATATAGGTGAAGGAGGGGCTGAAAAACTGCCTGAAAATCTGCCTCCATAATAGCCAAATAATGGCCATTATGGAGGTAGTAAAGTCACCAACATAAATGGTGAAAGACCAACTGTTTTGGCCATTATAGGAGGAGTAATTCAGCCAAAATAAATGGCTGAATTGAGAGCTTGGACGTTTTCGCTTTGACTGTCGAAATTCCAACTTTCGAAAACTTCGGGGACCAAAGCGTACATCTTGAAACTTCGGGGACCAAACTCGTACATCCGAAAGAATTCTGGTCCAAACTGCACATCTGAAACTTCTGGGATCAAACTGTACTTCTGGCAAAGTTTTCTGGCCCAAAAAGATAATATCAGAAGGCCCACAGCCCACGGCCCCCGTGAACCCGGAACCGGACGGGCGGGCGGCGGCGGCGCGCGTGTGGTCTTTACTTGAACCGAAGCACATCTAGGTCCTCCCTCCTTTAAACACATGGGATACCCCTTGGGGTCCCAAACCCCAAACCAATTTCAAGTATTATATACACAACAATTCTTTCTTCCTCTACCGATGAGGGAGAATTACACACAATACCACACTTTCCATGCTTCAAACACCTTACTTCGTGAACCAATATCTCTTTCATTTCTCAATGAAATTTGACGATTCTTGGCCCTACGGTTATCTACGTACTTAGTAGATCATGCATGTGTGAAGAACCGGATTCTCCAACATACGTTACACTAGTGTTTAAGCCGTTAAAGTTGGTCGGTCGCAACTCCCGCCAAAGGCAAATTTCCAACACTAAGTTGTGACTGCCATTTGTATTGAGCTTTATCCATCCCATTGGAGGTCTGATCCACTTCACTATAACACATTCAATCTTGTGTGAGCTGCTCATAATTTATTTGGTGAGTTCCTGCCATTTCCATTTCCAGTGAATGGTTGAGCTGGTCTCTGACACTGTCCACTTTATATGGTAGAAGATCTGGTGAATAATTCTGGCTTTAGAAAAAAAAAATCTTCCCATATCTGTTAGCACATCTAGCCTTCTATATCTCTCATAAAATAAATATAGAAATAATTTTGAGAAGATCTTTGTGTAAGCCATTTTTAGGTTTAACAGTCCACCATTTTATCATTTGAGTTCTGATGGAGCCTGGTTCCCATGGAATTCCAAGAGGGATTCCAAAAAAGTTCCATATAATTCTGGGCAAATCTCCATCAAGGAAGGTGTGATGAATAGTTTCATCTTTGGCATCTGTACGACAACAACATTTAGTATCCACCTCAATACCAATGCTGCTAATGATATTGTCAAATGGAAGCTTGTTCTAAAACATTTTCCACACTAAGAAAGACATCTTAAAAGGTGTAGATTTGTGCCAAATATTATGAAGAAAATGTTCCGGTTCCTTGTGTTGTCTGTTGATCTCCCATGCTGAAGAAGTAGAGAAATTCCCATTAGTAGTAGACATCCAAATAGGTGTGTCAGGACACTGTGGATTCCCGATGGGTATGCTAAGAATAATTTCAGCTAAATATTCTGGTAAGTGTAAGTGGTCAATGTTCCAGTGTCCATTCTCAATTAGATCTTTGACAGTTTGATGTCTGTTGGTGTCATTGTGATTTATAATAAGAGCAATGACTTCGAAACCTGTCCAGTTATCCCACCATAGGTTTGAAGAACGTGAGTTAATATATTTCATTTCTCAATATAAAATGAAAGGAAACTTGCATGAGAAATTATGTTGAGTTAGTAATTCTCGCTTCTTCTTTTTATTTTTAAAAGGTGAATACTGAATAGTGTATGGTTCTTTTAACCACAAAAAGTTACGTCATTTTATGTATACAAAATTTCAAATTGATTTGTGCGGAATTTAAATGAGACTAATCTGGAAAAAAAAATAGTTGTGTATGTCACATTTAGGACCTTTTATACTCTTCATTCAAATCTGAACAGAATATAATATTCTGAATATTATTAAACTCTAGAAACTCATTGCAAAGGATCTTTTAGTCCCTTTGGTGTTTTATGCATTGTTTAAGTTTACAGCTTGGAGTCTTTGAGTTGAATTTATGAAACTAATGATGGCTTGGAGATTAAATTCAATTCTTAAGTTAATGGTGAGTCGGCCGGGGAAAATAGTGTTTTTTTCTTTGATTCTATTCCCAACATCATTTCTTTTACTTTTTTTAGGAAATATTTTTTTGAAAAATAAGTTATTTTTGAACTTCTATTCTTATATTTGATAAGCAAATATAATATTATTCTAAAAATATTTGCATATTATGTAGACAAATATTATAAAGGTGAGTGTAGAGTAGTAGTGTTGGGAGTGTGCTGATGGGAGCTATGGCGGTGGGGTACGTAGAGTGTGTTGGAGGGTGGAAGGATATATTTTCTTCCCTTTCAATAAATTTACTTTCCTGAAGAAATATTCTCCTTTTATCAATCAAATATTAAAAAAGAAAGAAAAAACTAAAAATTCCATACCAAACGCACCCATATTCAGATACTCTCATTATTGTTCATAGACCAGAGAAGCTGTGTAATGTGGGGTAGATAATAAATGCACACCAACAACTTTCCTTTCTTGTTGAAAAAACTCATGTGGTCTGAGATAAAGATTGCCATTCAATTCCACCAGATTGCTTTAAACTTGTACAAATTTACAAACTGCTTCTTCTAATAGTACTACTTATTTATTTCAATCAGAGAAGCCATATCAAATGCTTGGAGCCGTTTGGACAGGAGAATTATTCTTGTATTTTAAAATTAATATGTAGTTAGAAAATTTTCAAATTAACTTAAAGTTGGATTTCAATTTTGAAAAAAGTGCTTCAAAGTCCAAACATGTTTTCCAACTCCGTCTTCATAAATTCTATATAAAATACTCTTTTTTCTCCTTTGCAGAAAATATAATGAAACATAATTTCATTTTCAATTCCAACTTTATAAATTTCAAATAAAGTGAAAAAAAGGCGATGGAAATTTAGATAGAGAAAAAATATTGGGAGAATTCTTTCTTGGTTTCATTTAACATAATGGCCTCTTTATATAGATGAAAAATTACTCTTTATTTTAGTCTAACAAGAAAACTTTATTCTAATAAACTACTATAATTACAATTTACCAAATATACTTAGATTAGGATTTTACCATAAAACTAATAGAGTTAAACTAGAAAATAGATGTCGGTGTCAGTCTCAATACCCCCCCCCCCTCCAAGTTGGAGCATGGGTCTCGAATGCCCAACTTGCCAAGCAGATATTCATGTTGTGATTTGTCCAAAGCCTTTGTAAACACGTCGGTCAATTGTTCGTTGGTTGACACATAACTCGGAAGAATTATACCCAATTGGAGTGCGTCCGGGACATAATGACATTCAACTTCAATATGTATAGTTTGTTAGTGAAATATCGGATTCCGTGCAATATACAATGTTGCTTGACTATCACAATATATTTTAACCAGAGGTTTATGTTCGACGCCCAAGCTATGTTGGATGCCCTTTAACCATTTCAATTCACAAACTGTCATTGTCATTGAACGGTTGTCCGTCTCTGCTGACGAGCAAGAGATAATGTGTTGTTTCTTGGTTTTTCATGATACTGGTGAATTCCCGAGGGAGGTAAATCATCCGGTGAGTGATCTTCGGGTCGACGAACATCCAGCCCAGTCCGCATCATACCACTCATACAACTGGAGATCACAATCCTTTACTTAACACAATTCCTTGCCTAGATTTATTTTTCAAGTATCTTACCACCCGGAGGGCGGCTCTCCATTGTGCTTCCTTTGGTTGGTACACAATAGGATAACTCTGGTTATGTAAAACTGAGGTATATCAATCTGCCGACCAGACGTTGGTATGGTTCCGGATCTTCTAAATTAACCATTTTGGCCAACATCAGATTGTGATTCTATTTTATGGGAGTTTTAATCGATTTTGCTCCTAGTAGCCCGAACTCAAAGATTATATCCAAGGCATACTTTCGTTGACAAAGGAATAATCTGGTTGGTCCACGCGTAACTTCAACCCCCAGAAAATACTTTAGGGGACCCAAATCTTTCATGTAAAAAAAGACTCTGAGATAGTCTTTGAACCGTGCAATGGCACCATGGTCATTTCCGAAGATAATCAAGTCATTCACATAAACTAACATGTTAAGTTGTATACTTCCCTGGTGTATCGTGAAGAGATAATAATCAGAGTATGACTGTTTGAACCCATATTTCATCAAAGCACTTGACAATTTTGCAAACCAGTACTGTGGAGCTTGTTTTAACCCATACAAAACTTTTTGGAGTCGACATACTTGCCCCGGACCAGACACATGAAATCTCGGTGGTAATTTCATATAAACTACGTCCGTCAGTAACCGTGCAAGAAGGCATTATGAACATTCATCTAATGCAACTCTCAATTTCGAGCGGTCGCTACCGCTAAAAAGGTCTGAACGGTCACTACCTTCGCAACCGGAGCAAACATTTTATTGTATTCAATACCTTCCTCCTGCTTATTACCGAAGATGACCAATCGAGCTTTATATCATTTAATTGTTTCGTCTGAGTTATATTTGATCTTGTACACCCATCTACGTCCGAGTGTTTTCTTATCCGGCGTCAATGTTTCCAATGTTCATGTGTCATTGTCCTCTAATGCTTTGATTTCTTGTTGCATGACTTTTCTCCAATATTCCTTTTTCATAGCATTCGAGAAGGATTTTGATTCAATTCCTATGGTAATTGCTGCAATAAAGCTTTGGTTTTGAGAGGAAAAATTATCACATGATATATATAGTAAGTTAAATGATAAGGTGCACCTGATGGTTGATGAGGATCGGGCGAACTCGTTGATGGATTTTCTTTTCGGAATGGTTCATCAACGTAGTCACGTAATCGAACTGAGTCATGATTATGATATTTACTTCGACCCAATTGTTCCTCCGGTGGCTTTTCATTGGTCCAGGTACCTTCTGTTTGTACTTCTTTTATGTTTTCATTATTCAGAATAGCATCTATGCGGTCTAATTCTGGCTTATCAGTAGGTTCGGTATCCGGAGTTTGAATTTCTTCAATTCAATCTTTGTTCGCACCTATATTATATGTCTGTTCTTTTTTTAAATGTGTTGATTTCTTTCGTTCCCTTGTTTCATCCGGGATCGCTTCTATATTGTCAACCAAGTTATTTGTTCCTACGGTAAAAGAGAACTTAATCTCGTAAAAGTCCACATCTCTTGAGATTAAATATTTATCATTTTCTATGTTATCCAGTCTCCAACCTTTCTGTCCACAGGGGTATCCCAATAACATACACATACGACTCTGACTCTCAAACTTGTCTCTTGTTCTTTCCTTTGTGTGTGAATAACATAGTGACCCTAGCACCCTTAAGTGATCATAATGAGGTGTTTCCCTATATAAAATTTCATAGAGGGGGTTTTCATTCAAAATCGAAGATAGTGTTCTATTGATCAAGTATGCCGCGGTCAAAACGCATTCTCCTCAGAATTTAATCGAAAGATGGCCCTGAAATCTCAATGCTCGTGCCACATTAAGAATGTGACAGTGTTTTTATTTCCACTATTCCATTCTGCTGAGGTGTTTGAAACAGAATTCCGTGTTCGAATAAGTAAATCTTCATACACGTGAACTCAGTTCTATTATCGCTTCTAACTATCTTCACTCTTTTTCCGAACTACCGTCCACAAGAGCGAAGAAATTCTTCAAGGTTTGGGACACTTCTTTCTTTTCAACTAAAAGAAAGATCCACACGTCTCGTGAACGATCATCCACAATAGCAAAAAATATGAAGCACCACAAGAGGAAGGGGCACTAACATCCACAATTGTTACTTGTGCTAAAAGATGACCTAACCATTTGTGCCAAACCTCGAACCAATCAATTGTCTCTGCCTTCATAGCCCGTATCAGCGGCACATTCCAAAAATAGTAAAGTCCACCTCAACGCTCACCATTTTCAATCAGCTTCCTCGTGGTGGAGTCCAGTATAGCACACATAATTTTATTAAATGTCACATCACAATCTAAATAATCAACTAGTTGTGATATAGAAATTAAATTACATGTCAAATTCGGAACATAAAAAATATTCTTCAACAATATCTTGTCATTCAGCATGGTTGTTTCTTCTTTTGTATCCACCGAGCTACTTCCATTCGGAAGACCAACCAGACGCTTAGGAATGTCCCGTTGATCGCTCAGTTTCTCCAGATTACCTGTCACATGATTGGTAGCTCCGGAGTCAATAATTCAGGATGAGTTTTTAGTCTTACCATCTATCTTGTTATTCAGATTTATTCTTTGTGAATTCAACAAGTGAATCACCATTTTTCGGATCTCCTCACTCAAATTGTGATGTCCTATCCCGCATGTGTTCATCTATTCTATCTCCGCTTATGTATCCTTTACAACAACATCATTAGTCTGGTAGTTGTCTCTTCTCTGCTGTTGTTGTCCTCATCTTCTCAACCTTCGGATTTTTCATCTCCTTTTTTATTTCTTGAACACCATTTCGGATACCCAATAAGTTGAAAACATCCTTCCACAACGTGTCCGGATCTCTTGCCATGTGTGCAGAATGCACCATCGTTCTTCTCTTCACCTTGATAACGGTAATGATTTCTCCCTTGTACGGCAAAGGCCACGGTTTGACTCCGTTCTTCCATTTTTCGTGTGAGTCCTTTCACACATTTTTCTTGCACTATCTTCGAATAAACTTTGTTTAATGATAGCAATGATTTCTGGGATAGTATGTTCAATCTCATTGTTCCATACATTGCCTCATCCAATCTCATGAGGAAAAGATGCACTTTTCTTCTTCTCTTTTGGTTTCAAAGATCATCCCCAGATTACACGTGCATTTTCCGCACTTGCAAGTCGCAATATGTTCGTAGTTTGTCAATTCTTTCGCATATCTTAGTTAATTTTCCATAGTAATCCACTATGGTCCTCCCCTTCTGCTTGCACTCCGCAATTTCTACTTTCAATTGTTGTTTCTACTTTCAATTGTTGCATCTGAGGTCCGTTGATTATAGCGAACCACTCCCGGATGCTCGTCCATAATTCTTCTGCTTCCTCTTTATGCGAGATTGTTGAGCAAAAACTTGGTTTGATGGTGTTACGAATTCACGACACCAACATAGAGTTTATATTCCACCAGTCTTCTAAATTTGGTGATTCTTCATCTGGTTTCTTGATCGTACGATCAACGAAGCCAAATTTCTTCCTTGCTCTTAGGGTCGTCCTCATGGATCGAGCCCATTCTTCGTAATTCTCTCCCTTCAACTAGACTTGTGTCACCACAATTCCGGGATTATCGTTTGACGTAATGTCATACGGGGAGATTGTTTTTCTTTGAATTTTATGTTCTTCACCGGAGATTCCTTTATTTTTATCGTCGGTTTCTCCGTCACCCGCCATTATTTAGGATTTTGTGTTCTTTCAATGCGGCTCTGATACCATGTTAAATTTGAGAGACGATGAAAATTTAGATAAGAAAAATATTAGGAATAATGACCTCTTTATATAGAGGAAAAAAGTTCTCATTTTCCTAATCTAACTAGGAAACCCTATTCTAATAAATTACTATAATTATAATTTACCAAATATACTTAGATTAGAATTTTACCATAAACTAATAGAGTTAATCTAGAAAATAGGTTTCGGTGTCGGTCTCAATATACGTTCAAACGCCTACTTCAAACTAATTCCCCTCTTGCATTTTGAAGTGTCGTAATAGTATGAAATTGACACACTAATTTGAGAGTTGAGACTAAATATCCGGCAATACAAAATGACAATGTGATAAAAGAATTATTCTTTTGACGCATATCGAAGGGTGTGGCACGATTGTTGGATCCTTCCCTTCTTAATTGCATATTTTGTGTTCGAATTTTATAAATGAAACTTTTTTTGATAGAGTAGTAGTATGTTTTCTCAATGTAAATTTAAATTAATCGGATTCATAGATTTTCAATTCTACATGATTACATAAAAAATTAATTAAGAGTAACTACGTATACTTATTTTATCTTTGTTCTTTCTTTCTTCTTGTTTATTTAAGGCTAAATCCATCGTCGACCACATGTGGTCGTCCAGATATGCAATTGAACACCTCAAGTAATCCATGTTCCATCTAGACACTCCATATGGGCCTATGATGTGTCATTTAGACACTTTTTGCACAATCAACAAAATATGTTAAATGCGTATAACACACTCGCCGATGGCGTAGAAAAATGATAAATTAAATTAGAACATGCGGCGTTAGATCAAATAATAATATAAAAAATAAATTTTAAGAAAAAAATATTTTTTTTTTTTTAAAAAAAGCATGTTCTTGGTGTTTTTCACCATCTTCATATGTGTTTTTTTTCCAACCACAATTTTAACCCAAAATCTCAAGAGAAACTCCTTCAAATTTGTTATAACTTCCGCTAAAAAATTCCACGTAGACCTGAAGACAACCCCAATATTAATTTCTCAAAATTTTCATCAAATCAAGTAACTCATTTTAAACCTTCAAGATTTTTAAAGACCCTATTAATGGCCAATTAATACAAAATAATCCAAAGAGATAAAATGAAGTTGCTAGATCTGAAACCCAGATCGGAAAAAAAAAAAAAAAAATGAATTCAAATAAAAAATAATGGAGTTTTGCCGAAAAATTATTTTAAAAAGAAAAAGAATGAAGAAGAAGAAGAAATAAAAAAATAGAAAAAATTATTTTTGGGTTTTTCACGCATCTTATTTCTATGAAAATCACGCAGGTTGGCAAGTCAGCGAAAAATGTCTAAATGACATAGCGGAGGCCTACCTAAAGTGCCTAGACAGAATAAGTGATTACTTGAAATGTTAAGTGACAAATCGAATGATCACATGTGATTGACACTGAGTTTGGCAACTTTTTGTGAGTAGTTAAGAGGACGAGAGGGTTGCCAGTTGATTTTATTGCTTGACTAGGAAAAGGATGACAGCTATTTTACGTCTTAACTAAGGCCTAAACACTTGTCATTTGTCAACTACTCGAGTAATTATCTCTAATCCTAATTAAGATCTGGCGGTCATGTTTGGTAGTTAGATTCGGAAGGATTAGACTTGTTGGTGTCCACATTTCCATTTGTTGAGGTTTTAGAGCCTTTCAAACTTCCAACAACTTTTTTTTCTTCAAATTTTGAGAGTTTACATATAGACATATTTCCCTCATTTTTCTTTTACAATTTGAAACGGGGATATTCGCATAATTAAAGTAAGAGAATTGAAGATAATCCATAAGCAAGAAATGTTAATCCATCCAGGTTCTTTTAAAAGAACTAATTAGACTAATTAAAAACACAAGTATCCTCCAAACCCTGGTTCATTGGTGATAAATGGAAATATTAAGCCATTTTTTAACCGCAAGGAAATAAATGACCCCAATTATTAATGGAGGGCAAAATTATTTCATTTCGCATAGTTAAGGACCAAATTTGGTCATTTACCTTTTTTCACTACATATCTCTATTACTTTTGAGGGTATAGGGATTACTTGGGACCAAAATCAATCGGACCTTTTCTCTTTTCAACTGCATTTGAGCATTTTCAAGACCTAATATTCAAAATAACTATACAAAAATTATAGCCAAATACCACTTTCTTCTTGGAAAAAAAGAAGTTAACTTATCCAAAAAATCAAAACCACAACTCTATACTTTAATAAACTAAATGAAGCTTTTAGAATCTAATCAAACTATTTTGCAGAGACCTCACAGTAAAGGTAAACTTTGATTGTTCTTGTCTAAACATTTTCATAATGATCTATTACCCCATCTACAAAATGGCTAAAATTATAGATTTTACTTGTTAAAAATATAATCTGAAATTTCACAAATACTGAAATACGGTTGAGACATGAGTTACAACTTGAGAAATATAGATACTCCTACAAAGCAAAAATACCAAAAATAAAAACACCAAATCCAATGGCCTAACCTTAACAAAAACACCAGCTGGCCAGCTTGGATCTTTCCAATAAATCTAAGGACTAACCATGCAATTACCGAAAATTCATTGTAATGGTTGTCCCCTAATCCTATCCACCTAATTACACCATCAAACATCTATAAACAAAAAATTACAAAAGATTATATAATCCAAATTTCAAAATTTAGTCACTAAATTATAATAATGAAGCCCAATCAATCTCATGAGATGGATGCTCCTGTAACATGAAATTCTCCGAACACGTCCCAAATAGAATCCTCGACAACAAACTCCGAGAAAGTCAACTCCGAAATCGGTGATGACCCGCCCGACCCGGAACCCGATTCATCACTTTCCGACCCGGTTTCCGCAGTCTTGATTTTTTCTTTCTTCGCCGCCACCTTGGAAGACACTTTCTGGTTCTTCTTAGTGTCAATTTTTTTTCCTTGAGCCAAGTCCTGACAAATGGCTTGTAACTTAGCATCCACTGAGGAGTGAAGCGGCTTGTACTCGCCGATTAACGACCCATTGTGACGTAAGTGGGGGAAATTCAGGCGAGCAAAGTCGCCTCTGAGCTTATAGCCCGCCTTGTCATAAGCCAAGGCAGCCTCCTCAGCTGTGTCAAAGGTGCCAAGCCAAAGCCTGGTCCGGTTCTTAGCAATCGGATCTCTGCCACCCATTTTCCCCAATGGCGTTGTCTAACGCCACGGTAGAGCTTTGGGGGTTTCGGGGGCGAGCCCGATTGCTTCATGGGAATGGGCTTCGGGCCCAAGAAGGAAGCATACTGGTTATGCTGAGGTGGCATAATTTGCTGGTGGTTTTGGAGGTAGAGTTGGGCTTGTGTTAAGTCATTCAGCCCAATTGAGCCCGGTTGCTCGGCTTCAAAGCCCGAAAACCCTTGTGAAAAAGGAGGGTTTATCGGTCCAACTGAGCCCGGTTGCTCCACTTCAAAGCCCAAAAGTCCTTGTGAAAAACTAGGGTTTATAGATGTGGATGTGGAGCAACCGGCATAGCTCATATTGGGTTGAAAAGTAGAAGACACTGAATCATAGAGAAATGAAGTAGAAGAAGAAATAGCGGGGGAAAAGATTGAAAATGATTAGAGAGAAAAGAAGTTGAAGGGGAAATAGAAGCATTTTGAATAAAAGGTGCAAGTGCTTCCATAAGCTCACCACCACCCTTTAAAGAGTTTGATGAGTTATTAAGATCCAAAAGTGTACTAGTCCAAAAATCCATTGTAGCTGCCATAACACAAATTTAATTAAATAAAAAAAATTAAAACATCAACCTGTTTCTTATCAAATAAAAGAACAGGTGATTGTTTTACTAGTGATCATATAAACAAAGTGGTGGATTTAAAAAGAGGTCTTCAAATAACAACCTCTTTAATCCAGTGATTAAGAAAAGATCTACTTTTAAGGGACAACTAATAAGCCCTCTAAGCTGATTTTTAGTGGGGAAAAGAAAGAATGATAGAATTCTACTAATTTACTGAAAATTCTTGAATCTCAATTCTGAAAACACCTGGCTTTTAAGAAATTAAACTTTGTTTAAATGTTTGCATTTTTTAAATTAATAATACAAACTCAAAAACCATGAATTTTTCTTGAAAGACAGATTGTTAACAGAAAGGGATTAAAGAAGCGGGATGATACAGAAGGGGGAAAGAAAATAAAAATTAAAGAAAACTTAAGAATTTTAAAACTGTGCTTAATTTTTTTGTGTGTGGTGTGTGCAGGTGTGAGAAATAGATGTATTATCTCTCTCTCTCAGCCTCACTAATTTTTTTTTGTGTGTGGACTTTATGTTTTCATATGTCTCCTTTTATAGCCTCTTTGGTCCATCGTTTTTTTACATCCTTATCCCTCCTCGTTTCTCACACTCTTTATTTCTTTATTTTTTTCCATGCTCTCCTTCTCTAACTTGATCCTATTTGTTTTTCTAATTCCACTATCCCAATTTATATGGAAGTTCAAAAAAATAAATAATTTTTTTGTAACTTGCTATTTATAAAAATTCATACTTCCTCAGTTTTCATTTATATATTGATATTTAATTGAGTATGAAGGAAGGATCAAGAATGTTGTATATTTCAGAAGCTAGATTAGTTGGCGATGAATAAAAATAAAAAATTAAGAATTTATTTAAAATAAATTATAAATATGTATATAGTTATACATCATGTAAAATGGAAATTCTAATTTAAATTTACTAAATATAAAAAAAAGATATCATTTTTAAACTTATTTTAAAAAATGTCACGTAACTTGAGGAATAATTTATGTGACCCGTATATTATTATTTTTAAAATAAAAACAAATAATTCTAAACAAAAATTATTTGAAATAAAAAATGTAATTTTTTTAGATGGCGTAAAAACGGAAATATGAAACTAAATTGAATGAGGAGGAATATAGTTTTCTATCTACCGGTGTTTTGCTTATCTAAGCATTCTTGAAACTAGGATTTATAGCCAATAAGGTGGTGACATTTGGATGGCTGATGACACATGTGATTTCCTAGCTTACATCTGTCAGTTTTGGTTCAACTCCCTCTTCTTCTTTTTTTGTGCGCTAATTGACCAGGTAGGTTCACACAGACTACACCATGGCCGTTAATTTCGTTTGTCTTTACTTATTTTGTTTCATTGTTTTTCATGCCTAATTTTGTGCCTTTTTGTTTTAATTTCTGGTTTTACTTTATTGAAATTTCAAAAGCTGCTGCCTATATTTAAAAAAAATTAAATACAATCAACTATGTCACAATTTTGAATTAATATGAATTGTAGTCGGGCTTCAATGCATATATAGGCTATAAGGTGAAAAACTAGGGAAAAAACTGAATCATATTCATTTCATTTCACTTATTCAAAAATTCTTTTAAGTATTGCACTTATTAATTAGTAGCATTATTTACGTAGAAACTTGTCTTTCAATTTCTATTACTATCTGTTGTTTCTTGTGCTTCAGTTGTCACATTGTTTTGTTATTGTTAATGTTCTTTTTTTTCTTTCTAAATGCTAAGTAATGTTTTTTCTATTTGCTAATTAAGTCGTCTTTACTTCTGTATGTTTTTTTTTAAACTGCTTTGATATAGAGTAAGTATGTTATTTTCATTATTGAAAACAACATATCTACCCTTCTCCAACCGGCAGACCCCATACATGGATTACACTAAGTATGTTATTTTCATTATTGTACTTATTAATTATGCGAATAACTTGTTTAATCCCAACTGATTGAATCTATGCTCCACTATGTTCTGCAACTAAAATTTTGTTGGATTTTAAGAGATTTATTGAGATAACTCTATTGCATCTGATTTTATGTTTAATTAGATCATTCCTTTTAGCACCTAGATTTGCATATGTTCTCGAAACTTATATTTTTCAAGATCAAAGAATAGAAATTGAAACAGACGTATAAAATTATCCAAACGCCGGCTGAGGATAATTTTGGAACGAAATTTGTCAATGACAATAATTTAAGGGTTGTCATGGGGCTGGAAGAAGTATGTGAATGTTATACTTAATAAAATAAAAGTCAGAAGTTCTAAAATTTTATAGGCAAGTTCAATGTTTAGACACTACTTTATGATAAAATAAAAGAGGCAATACTCAAATCATTTTAATAATTTAATTGCAAAGGGTCATGGGTTTAGGGGTAGTCACATGATAATGTCTGCTTGTGGAAAATAAACATTGTCCAATTCAAGATGCAACTATTGGGAGTTTTGGCTTTTGTTTTCAGCATTGACTTTATTTTGGTGGCATAATTTTGTAAGTATTACTCTCCGAATTAAAAAGACTTAAGCATTTATTTTTTAAGTTAAAAAAAGTGTTCACTTATCAAATTAAGAAAGAATTAATTTTACTTTTTTAGATTTATCCTTAATAAGTGTTAGGTGATCAAATCCCAATACCATTTAATTAGGGATATTTTAGTTAAATTACCTATTTTTACCTAAAAATATTATTTTCTTAAGGGGCGTGGAAATAATTAAGTGGACACTCTTTTGGATATTGAGAGAGTATCATCCTTAAGTATAAAAAAAAATGGGGTTTGATCGAGTCTTTTAAAGAGAAATCACCAACAACCACCAAAACATGATGTGATTATTTTTAATGAATGAAGTGACTAGAGATAATATTAACATCTTCATTAGCATTTTATAACCACAAGTTTAACCAATTAAAAATGCTTGTGGTAGTGTTGTGATGAGGATCTATCATTTGCCATTTTATTCTTTTATGATAAGGGAATTTCGTTGGTATTTGTTCTGATCTCCACTTAATTAAACTGCTAATATTCTACGTTACTATCATATTCATCTTCTTCTTTTTTTGTTACAATATCATATTCATCTTGTCCCAATGATGTCATAAACCCAATAAAGCAATCCGTAGTAAGTTCAGCAGGAATTCTCTACCTAAAAATCGATCCACACCCAAATATTGTTAGAAACGAAGAGAACACAAAACTTGGAGGCGTGAATTAATTTAATGTGCTAAAAGAAATATTGCCTGTATATTCTTTAGGGGATACAAACACGTTTTTTCAGAATTCCTCAAAGCCAAAAAATGTTACGCCACTTTCAGAAATGACAATTATATAGAGAAGAAATGAGACTTTTCATAAAAAGTATCTTTTCTGAAAAGGTTTTCAGCTAAATAATTTCAAAAAAATAAATTTTAAAAATTTAAGTTTCAAAATAAAACTGACCAAACAAATAAGTCTCCTTAACGTAACTTTCTTTGTCTCCCAATTTTACCAAACTATTTAACAGATATTAACATCAAACCGATAAATATATAACATGTGTTTGTATATATATTTTTATTACTTAATAATAATTAATTAACATATAATTTTACTTTATTGAATCATTGAATTATAGTAAATTTATATGATTTGATTGCGGTATTTCCAAATCCTCTGTGTAAGACCATGAATGCGTATATACACTACAAGAAGAAAGACAATTGCCAACAACATTTTTTGTTGCCATATGTTGGATGTTGTTGTCAAAAGTATTTTCCGCAACAACAAAAATTGTTGCATGTTGTTGCAATAACCTCGATGCGAAAAGTTTTCGCAACAAGAAGTTATTTTTTTTGTTTCCATTTATATTTTTAGTAACAATATATTAAATTTGTGTTGCTATATATATTTGTTGCTAAAATTTTATTGTTAATTTTATACTTTCTTGTAGTAATACTTTTTTATGACAGTTTTTGTTTTTCGATAAAGTTTAATCAACTTTTGGAAAAAATAATCCTGGAGACTCTCAAAAAGTTAGTTTTCTCATAGCAGAGTACTTTAAAAATCACAAAACTAAGTATAAGAACATAGAAAATTAGAAGTTCTTCCTCTTCGAGTAGTCTCCGCTTCTTTTGAAAGGTGTTCAAGGTAAAGTCATTGTTCCGGTTTAATTTTCTTCTTCCAATCCCTAGCATATCGTGGTAAATCATTATTGTTGGAAATAACTATTGAGTCGAGTCCACCAATAAGGGATGCTAAGTAACCCGTTAGTCCATTAGTTTGTCCTCTTCAAAAAATCCTATTCTATAATGTATAACTACATCATTATGAGTATAGGAAAATAGAAGATTTTTCACATCAGTTGACGGCTAGGGTTTACAATAGAGAAAAACGATCTGCAAAGGAGTTCATCTGCTTTGTGAAGATTTTCGACCACCGATGACACAAGTCGTTGTTGCTATATATTCGCTTATGCTATGGAGAAACTCGTAAGACTTACACTTTTCTATAGGAAAATAGAAGATTTCTCACAACTACTCCTCTGTCCCAAAAAAATTGTCATACTTTCTTTATTAGTTTATCCCAAAAAGATTTACACTTTTCTATATTTAAAAATAATTTAACTTATGAGATGATTTACATTCAACAAATATCTAATGTTTGTTTTGGACCACACTCCCAGACCCCACCTTGTGGGATTACACTGGTATGTTGTTGTTTGTTGTTTGTTGTTTGTTGTTGTTTTGGACCACACATTTCAAAAGTTTTTTTATTTCTTAAACTTCGTGTCAAGTTAAAATAACAAAAATCTTTTTGGAAAGGAGGGAGTAGTATTTTAAGATAGAAATACTACAATTATAATTAAACTTGCTTATCATTTTCTAGTAAATAAAATATGTGCTTCAAACATCCAATTGTAATAGAATAAGAAAAAGAGTAAATTAAACAAGGCCAAACCCATCGACGACCCCTTATGATCGTCAAGATCTTTCACTTAGGCATCTCAACTAAACCTTGTTTCATTTAGACACATGAGGTAGAGTCTGACTATGCCATTTAGACGTTTTTCGCTAAATAAGCCAAATATGTAATGTGTGTGTAACACACTTGCCGATGACATGGCAAAAATGATAAATTAAATTATGACATGTGTTATTTGATCCCATAATAATATAAAAACTAAAATTTGAGTAAAATTAATATTTCAAAAAAAAAAATCTATTTTCTAAACCCTAACACATTATTAACACAAGAAAAACGAAATTAATAACAAAAGAAAATATTGAAATCATGTTCTTGGTGTTCTTCACCATTTTCATCTGTGTTCTTGTTCCAACCACAATTTTAATCTAAAATTTTAAGAAAAACTCTTCCAAATTTGTTATAACTTCAGCTAAATATTCCCCACGAAGACCCGAAGACAATTCCAATATTGATTTCTCAAAATTTTCATCAAATAAAGTAACTCATTTTAAACTTTCAAATTTTACCCTTTAATGGTGATTCGATGTGTTTCTTTGTTTTATTTCTTTTTACTAGGACAAAGCAAGAAATTGAGTTGAATTAAAATGTAATTGATTTTTTTTCCCGTAGTGATAGCGGTGGCGGGCGATGTCGATATTGGTAGGAAGATGGCTTAGAAAGGAATGAAGAAGAAGGAATTAAAAAATAAAAAAAGAATGAAGAAGGAATTTAAAAAAAAAAAAAATTTTTGCCTTTTCACGTGTCTGTTTGGTGTGAAATCCACATAACTTGTCAAGTCAACGAAAAGTATCTAAATTACATAGTGTAGGTCTACCTCAAATGCCTGAATAGAATAAGATTTAGTTACGATGTTTAAGTGAAGAATTTTGACGACCGCAAGGATCCGTAGCCGATGAGTTTGGCTATTAGATAATATTCATTTGTTGCAAGTTGCAATGGTCAACAACTCAGCATGGGATTGGTGCATAGTATAGTGTAAGGTAGAGGCTTTTGATTGCAGCGGAGGCTACGGCAGAGATCGGGTGGCTGCGGGTGCAAAGATACTTTTTGTCCCACGTGGACAGCTGAGCGTTGGTACAAAATTATTGATTTGCGGCGCTACTACCTGGATTTGATCCCCTCCCTCACGTGACTGGCATATTTGTATGTAATTATCAAGTTGGTTAAACCAAATAATAACATATTAATTATCATTTTTAAGAGGTTATAGATTAATGTTTATTGTTAAATTATTTATTATCTTATAAGTGACCTAATTTTTCAAATATTTTTGCAGCATTAGTGTAAACAAAATGTAGACTCATTTTGATTGGGTTTATTTTGATTAGTGGGTCGGGTTTAATCGAGTGGACGGGTTAAAATAATTAAAATGGTGAAGTGATTTAATTTAGGGAAGAAAAAGTTACGCATGCGTCACATAGAAAAATTAAGAAGGGACATGGGGATTTAACGGATTAGGTATGGATAAAAGTTGGACGGCAAGGGCATGTATATATGTTGAAAAAATATAACGTAAAACAAACATATCTTTTTTAGAGTACAAGGGCAAATCTGACCCTTTTTCCTTCAAATATATTCATTGATTGGGTCAATTCAAACCCGTATTATATATCTATTTGAACAATACATTGACGGTATGTCACTCAAAAACTTGTTGTTCCAATTCCTACTACATAAATCATTTATTTCAGAAGAAAATAATATAATTTTAAAAATATTTTAATCAATTAAATATGAAAAAAAATAAAAAATATTTTTTGGAAACATTTTCTCCATACCAATCATACCCATCATATCCATTCTTTTTTTGTGCGGTGTATTGAACGAATATATTCTTGACTTTCTTTTTCAATTGGGAGAATGAAACTCGGGGCATGTCTTATGGGTCTTCTACTTATTTGATAAGCTGATTATTTAAGGAACCAATCGAAATTTCAATAATGTGCCATCATACTTTTGCACGTAGCCTGTTTGCCAAAATATAAAAGAATAATAGTAATAATTGACTCATAAAAGATATATCAAGTAATCATTTAAATAAAATAAAAATAATCAATTAACGCTATATCTGATTCTTTTCCTTTTTCTGAAATTTGTCTTGCTATATAATTTGCAAGATAAAAATTACTTAATTAGCTTATCAATATATCACTTTCCATGTTGGCGATGTTCTCACTAATTAAAGGAATTAGTAAAAACCTAAAAGTCCTCCAAGCTTCTTTGAATGTAAATCTTCAACGACATTGTTATCACAATATATATCACCAGTCCAAAGGTATATTTCAACTTCTTTTTTTGTGAAGTTACATTCCCAAACCAAATGGAAATACAATTACAATGCATGCACTAACTAAAATCTAGGGTTACATGTCTATATATGTTTCTTTAACTTAATTAGTTTAGGAGACGATAAAGTACTCCGCATTAAAATAAAAATAATAAAATTACTGGGAAATACATGAAAGACAATCAGGAAGAAACGAACAAATAATTTTCTTTTTTCCGTCTTCTTCTATTTTCTTTTTAAATTAACAATAAATAGGATAAAGAAAATAGTTTAAAGATCATTGAAATTTGTTACTCCTTCCGGGTCAAAAAGAATGTTCATTTAGCCTTTATTTTTTTTATTCAAAAAGAGTATTCACTTACCAAATCAAGAAAGAATTGACCTTACTGAAAGATGGAATAATTTCCTTAGGGATTCCTTTCATTATTCACAATATATATAGCTGTACAAAGGTTGATTCATAATATGGTATGAACCCTAACTTACCTTACAAAAGTTAATTCCTAATACAATTAGAATCTTAAGTTACCTTAAATATACATCTATCATAATTACAAAATATACAGAGAATATTCGCTAATACTCCCTCTCGACGGAGCGGGAGGAGGCCGAACGCTAAGGCTGGATCGGAAGTCGGTGAAGAGCTGTCGCGGTAGTCCCTTTGTGAAGATGTCTGCATACTGATAAGAGAAAGACACGTGTAATATTTTGACCTGACCACAGGCAACCTTCTCTCGCACAAAATAGATATCCATCTCAATATGCTTAATCCGCTGATGTTGGACCGGATTATGAGACATATAGATGGAAGATATGTTGTCACAATAGACTATAGACGCCTTGCGGAGTGGACACTGGAGCTCCAAAAGAAGATTTCGGAGCCAACAGATCTCAGCAACTACATTAGCAACACCGCGATATTCTGCTTCAGCACTCGAACCGGATAGTGTGGCCTGCCTTTTGGTGGACCATGAGATAAGATTATCCCCAAGAAATACACAGTACCCTGAGGTGGAGCGGCGTGTGTCTGGGCATCCTGCCCAATCTGCATCCGTGTAGGCAAGTAACTTGGTTGGGGCAGAGGGGTATAGGTGTAATCCAAAGTCTAGTGTGCCATTAACGTATTTGATAATACGTTTGAGGGCGGCAAAATGGGACTCTCGGGGGTCGTGCATGAACATACACACCTACCGAACGGCATATACAATATTAGGCCTAGTGAATGTAAGATACCGAAGAGCACCTGCTAGACTCCGATATAGAGTGGGATCATAAACTGGCGTACCGTCATTGGCACTAAGCTTGGATTTGGAGTCCACCGGAGTTGGCATAATTTTACAATTTGCCATCTTGGCCCTGTACACTATCTCTTCTGCATACTTATGCTGACACATGAACATAGTGGCTGCAGATCTAGTTACCGATATACCCAAAAAATAACTTAGCTTGCCCAAGTCAGTCATAGCAAATTCAGTTTTGAGTAGAGCAATGATTTCATTCTTCAAACCGTCAGATGAGGCAGTAAGAACAATGTCATCGACATATAATAGCAAATATGCAGTGCTGCTACCTCGGTGAAAAGTGAAGAGAGAGTTATCACACCTACTACATACAAAACCAATCTGCAGAAGATACCTGACAAAACGATCATACCAAGCGCGGGGTGCATGTTTCAATCCATACAATGACTTTCTGAGACGACACACAACCGCGGAGTCGCCGGATGAACAAAGCCGGAGGCTGATGCATGTACACAGTCTCTTTCAAATCCTCATGAAGGAATGCATTCTTGACATCAAGCTGATGAATCAGCCAATGCATGCCCATAGCAATACTGAGAACAGTCCGAATAGTGGCCGGTTTAACAATCGGACTGAATGTCTCACCACAATCAATACCCTCCTGCTGATTAGTGCAATTGGCGACTAGTCTTGCCTTATACCTCTCTAAGTAACCATTGTCTCTGAACTTGTGCCGAAATAGCCACATACACCGGATAATATTCACACCTTCGGATCTAGGTACCAAATCCCAAGTGTTCCGGATTTGCTCTTATTAAGTGTTAGGTGGTCGAATCCCAATACCTATTTAATTAAGAACATTTTAGTCAAATTACTTATTTTTGCCCAGAAGTTAGTATTTTTTTAAAGGAATGTACAAATAGTTAAGTGGATCCTCTTTTTTATCCGGGAAGTAATATTAAGAGAGCAACAAAATTAATTAGTTTCACAAGCATCTTGTGCCTTGTTCAACTTGTCTTGGAGGTAGATGCAATGAATGGCTAATATAAATTCAATTTATTTACTTAAGCCACAATTCTTAATTTCATGCTTACTTAAGCCATTATTTTGAGATTCAAATAAGCAAAGACCAATCTTCACGTTGCGCCATATGTTTTCTTGAAATTGGGATACCATATTAAAAAATTGATAATGTTGCTTTTGAAACCAGGTTGGATCAATTGAATTGGGAACATTAGGGATTGAGTCCAGTTTACATTATTACATATTGATAGAGGGTCAAAATTGTTATTCTCTCCGTCCTAATTTATGTTACACTCTTTTTTAGTAAGTCCAAAACAGAATGACATCTTTTTATAATTAGTAATGATTCAACTTTAGAAGACATATTTTACCCTTAATGAAACGATTTATAGTCATACAAAAATATATAATTTATTTTAGATCATAAATTTTAAAAATCTTCATTTCTTTCTTTAAAGTTATACCAATAAAACACCATCATATAAAAAATTGAGACGCAAGGAGTAGTATTCAAGCCTTTCGTTTGCTTATATGATAAATTGCCAATTATCGCAAAAGTTAATACTTATAATCTTCATCCTCAAATTCAATAATAATAATTTAAACTAAATTAACCAATACGTTCTAACAGTATCTAAGCTAATCTTTTCATTGTAATTTCGCACACAATATGAGAAATATGGACTACTTTGAGCATTATAATTCATCATCAACCTCAAAAACTTATTAACGCTTGCGATGAGGAATTTCAATACCATATCAAGATCTAGATTATAATATATAAAAATTTCAACAAATGAGAGACTCTAATATCCCATATTGCACACTCAGGATTATACAATATTTGAATAATCTTTTATTTATAGCATATGTATATTCTAGTGTATATCCTTGTGATATTGTTACCGTAATTGTAGCCTAAAGATACTCTTTGTAATCATGTATATAATTGACTAGAATGAATGAAACAAACCACAGAAGATATTTCTATCATGGTATCACGAGCATTAGGTTAAACAAAATTTCTCTAACCCTAGTAGTCGCCCCTGCTTCCTTCCTCCTTCCTGCAACGCCTCTCAGCCACCATGTCTAGTGATTCGAAAACCACCTCTTCTTCTCCTCCCCGTCCCGCTCTTGTTGTCTCCAATATCATTAGCTTCATCAAGGTCACACTTGAAATTGAAAAGGGTCATTACACTACGTGGGTGGAACTATTCAAGATTCATGCAACAACTTATTAGGTTTTGGATCACATAATTCTTCTAAGAAGGAAAAGGTTGCCTTATCTTCCGTCAAGGCTGTTGATCCCGAGTTATGGAAGCGCGTGCACACAGTTGTCCTATAATGGATATATGGTACAATTTCTAGTGATCTTCTTCATACTATTATTGAACCCGATTCTACAGTCGAATTAGCATGAAATAGGTTGAAGGATATTTTTTCTAACAATAAGAATTTTAGGGCTCTTTACCTAGAACAAAAGTTTTCTAAGGTGCAAATAAAGGATTTTATGGATGCATCTTCTTATTGTCAACATTTGAAGTCTCGCTAATCAACTACCCAATGTCGGCTCTCCCGTATTGAACGACATGTTGGTACTTCAACTCGTTTTGGGTTTTACTGATGCTTATTCTACTGTTGGTTTTCAGATTCATCATGGTGATACTCTTCCCCATTTTTACAAACCCGTTCTATGCTTGTTTTAGAGGAAACAACACGGGCGAAAAAGGTTGCAACTTCGAGTGATAATTCTGTTTTATTGATGACAAATGATGATGCTTCATGAGGATCTTCAAATGGTAATCACTCACACAATTGCAACCACGCAACAACAATCGCGACACCACCAACCGAGGCAGCAGAAATGGTGGTTGCGGTGGCAATGGGAAGGGGGGTCGTGGTGGTCAGTCCGGTGGACGAAGAGGTCAGACGCAAAGCATCAGTACCAATCCACTCCTACGCAAGCCCAACAACATTCCCCATTTCAATAGTGGGCCTATCCACCTCCATGGGCCTAGTGGCAGCCCTGGGCGCCACCTTCATGTCTTTACCCAACCTGCAGGCTGGCCCATGTAGCCATCCACTTACAGGCAGCAGCAACAGTCCGATTTATTGGGCCCGAGGCCTCAGCAGGCCCATATAGCAGCAGCTAGCCCACCTCACTCGTCTTATTCTCTAACGGATATTCAAGCGGCCATGCACACTCTCTCCATTGCACCTCCCGATGATTAATGGTATATGGACACCGATGCTACATCACACATGACCGCGAATAGAGATAATCTTACGTCTTATTTCAATATGAGCAACAATCGTAATATTACCGTTGGTAGTGGCCATACTATTTCAATTGTTGGTTATGGAAATGCATTGTTACCCAATCCCCATCCTTCCTTAACCTTGAATAATGTGTTGCATGCTACCAAACTGATTAAAAATCTTGTCTTTGTGAGAAAATTTATTCTTGACAATGATGTTTCTGTTGAATTTGACCCTTTTGGTTTTTTTGTGAAGGATTTTCAGACGGGAATGCATTTACTGAGATGTAACAACTTGGGTGATCTCTATCCAATTACCACAAGACCTCACATTGGAACCTCTACATCATCTATCTTTGCAAATTTATCTCCCGAATTATGGCATAGTCATTTCGGACATCCGGGAGCTCATATTTTAAGTTCTCTTCGCCAAAATAATTTTATTGATTGTAATAAATTTTGAAATAATTTTTTTGTTATTCATGCCCTCTTGGAAACAAGTTACATTGCCCTTTAATGACTCGTCTTCATACACCACATTGTCATTTGATATTGTGCATAGTGACCTTTGGTCATCACCTATTCTTACTTCGGGTGGGCATCGTTATTATGCTACGTTTCTTGATGATTTTATGAATTTCTTGTGGACCTTTCCAATTGTAAATATATCCCAAGTACATTCTATTTTTCTATCGTTTCGTGCTTATATTAAAACACAATTTGAAAGGGAAATAAAATGCTTCCAATGTGATAATGGAAGGGAGTACGACAATGGTCCTTTCATAAATTTTGTGAATTAAATGGAATGAGTTTTCGATTTTCTTGCCCTCACGCATCTCCACAAAATGGAAAAGTCGAAAGGAAAATTCGTACAATAAGTAATATCATCCGAACTCTTCTTGCTCATGCCTCCTTACCTCCTTCTTTTTGGCATCATGCACTACAAATGTCCACTTATCTCCTCAATGTACTCCCTAACAATAAGCTTGCTTTTCAATCTCCCACAAAAATTATCTATCAATGCGATCCCACTTACTCTTATCTTCGGGTTTTTGGGTGTTTGTGTTATCCCTTACTTCCGTCTACCTCTAGAAATAAGTTGCAAGCTAGATCGACACCATGTGTCTTCTTGGAATATCCTTCAAATCATAGAGGTTATAAGTGTTATGACTTATCGAGTCGCAAAATTCTTGTTTCGAGGCATGTTATATTTGACGAAAACATTATTCCATTTTCTAAGTTGCATACTCCTACTGCTTCTACTTATGAGTTTTTGGATGCAGTCTTGATTCCTCAATTAATCTCACAGCCTCAACCCACAGCCCACACTCCTCCTGCACCGCTGTCCCAATCTCAAAACACTTCCCATGTTTTTGTTTTCGCTCACTCTGGCCCAGCAACCAGCGGCCCAATCTACCTCAGCTAATAGCCTAGTCGAAAACAGTCCAGCACTGCCACATCTTAATCCCTCGCCACAACCCATTTCCTTTTCCCCTAATACTCAGGACCATACGCAAAGCCCAATTTCACCCCAGCAGCATGCTCAAACCAGCCCTCACGCTATTTATCATCATTATCTACAAATGACCACAAAAGCTCAACATGGAATTTTTAAACCCCGCGCAGTTTTTAATCTTAATGTTTCGACTAAAAATTCCATTTCTCCTTTGCCAACAAATCCCATTAATGCATTAAATGATCATAATTGTAAATTGGCCATGCAAGATGAATACAATGCTCTTATTGATAATAAGACGTGGGACTTGGTGCCCCGTCCGTCTAATGCTAATGTCATTCGAAGTTTGTGGATTTTCAACCAGAAGAAGAAATTTGACGATATTTGAGAGGCATAAAGCCCGCCTTGTAGGTGATGGTACGACTTAGCAAGCTGGTGTAGATTGTGGTGAAACTTTTAGCCTAGTGGTCAAACCGGCGACTATTCGAATGGTGCTAAGCATTGCTTTATCTAAAAAGTGGTGTCTTCATCAGTTGGATGTTATGGAAATCTAGATGAAACTATCTATATGCATCAACCTCTCTTATTTCGAGATCCTAAACATCCTGATTATGTATGCTTGTTGAAAAAGTCTCTCTATGGACTTAAGCAAACCCCCCGTGCTTGGTACAAGCGCTTTGCTGATTATGTGGTTACAATGGTCATTTCTCACAGTGTTTCTGATCACTCACTACTTATTTATCGTCGTGGCAATTATATGGCTTATATTCTTCTATATTTAGATGACATTATACTTGTTGCATTTTCAGATACTCTTCGACGATCTATAATGTCTAAACTCAGTTCGGAGTTTGCTACGAAGGACTTGGGTTCTCTGAGTTATTTTCTGGGCATCTATGTTACCCGGCATATAGGTGGTCTCTTTCTCTCACAGAAGAAATTATTGACCGAGCAGGTATGTCATCTTGCAAACCATATCCTATATCAGTTGATACCAAAGCAAAACTCAGTCTCTATTCAGGTAATCCATATCATGATTCGACTGAATATCAGAGTCTTGCTGGAGCTTTGTAATATTTGACTTTTACGAGACCAGACATCTCTTATGTTGTTCAACATGTTTGTTTGTTCATGCATGACCCTAGAACACATCACATGTCAGCTTTAAAGCGAATTATTCGCTACATTAAGGGTACTCTAGAATTCAGACTCCATCTTTATCCCTCTACGATGAGCAAGCTCATTTCTTACACCGATGCTGATTGGGGTGGGTGTCCAGATACCCAGCGATCAGCCTCTGGCTATTGTGTATATCTTGGTGATAATCTGATTTCCTGGTCTGCAAAATGACAGCCTACATTATCTCGGTCTAGTGCTGAGACCGAGTACTGTGGGGTGGCTAATGTTATATTTGAATCTTGTTGGATTCGAAACTTACTTTTAGAGCTACATTGTCCGGTTACAAAGGCCACTTTGGTCTATTGTGACAACATTAGTGCGGTACATCTTTCTGGCAACCCACTTCAACATCAACGCACTAAGCACATTGAGATGAATATACATTTCGTACGTGAGAAAGTCGCTCGTGGACAAGAGCGTGTCCTACACGTCCCTTCGCGTTATCAGATTGCCGACATTTTTACTAAGAGGCTTCCGCTGCAACTGTTTGATGATTTTCGTGATAGTCTCAACATACGACAACCTCCCGTTTCGACTACGGAGGTGTATTAGAATATGTAAATAATCTTTTATTATAGCATATGTATATTCTAGTGTATATTCTTGTGATATTGTTACCGTAATTGTAGCCTAAAGATACTCTTTGTAATCATGTATATAATTGACTAGAATGAATGAAATAAACCACAAAAGATATTTCTATCAGGTAGATATAGCATAACAACTCAATATTGGGCAATCCGTTGGTATAAGTCTTGGTTTGATATCATGCAAAAAAAAAAAAAAAAAACTCGATCTAATTCAATTTCAAAAGCCAACTTGTGAGTCCAAGTCTCCAAAAACAATATAAAAATTACAATTTCAATCTAATGTAAATATCGTTAAAAGATTGAACAGTATCATCAGAATGATATATAGTTTAATGAATTCAATATTTGTGTAATAATATAATCCAACTCTTTATTTGGTATTTGTATTATAATTGATGGTTTAAGCCTTTAGATAAGTTAATATTACGATTCGAGATTTGTTGAGATAGTTTAAGATGAAATCTAAGGGTATTTCGATACATTTTGGAATTTGTTGCAATTAGAGTTTTTTCTACTATCAGCTGATGCATCACAATTGCGGAACTTATCTTGCAATCGTGAAGCTTGACTCGCGATCGCAAAAGCGCAAACCCGAGCTTAAAGAGACAAATAAATCAAAATATTAAAAAAAAATTGGATGAATGTAGAAGACATATACATGTTTTAGTTCTCATGTAATTACGTACATAAGTGACGAAACAAAGATTTAAGTTCGAATAGTTTTGCCTTTTCATTTAGTGGGCATTAGGACGTAAAAATTTGAAATTTGAAAAAAGTAGTAATATTTGTTTTCAAGTTGAAAATGGTATTTGAAAGTTGAAATTGTGTTTGGATATGTTTTTGAATTTTTGTGAGTGATCTGAAGTGAAAATTGTAAAATCAATTTTTTGGATTTTTTGAATTCCGAAAAATTGAAGTTGAATTTCAAAAAATTGTAACAATTCTATGTCCGTGTTTTCTAGAATAAATTTCCGAAAAAGGGAAAACATAATATTAATAATAAAAGTTCTCTAATAATTCAAACATATCCTCAACTAGTAGTTATTATCTATATATGAATTTTTCTTTCTTTCATTGTTCCTTATCTTTAGCTAAGTCTGCATTAATACGAAGCATTTGTAGGTCTTTCGAGACAACTTCCTTCCATGTGATTTTAGTCATCTACCTCGACCCTTTTAACACTTTTACTTATTATATATAGTCTCATCTATGGCCTGGTGCATCTGTAGGTTGATGCAAGACATATCTAAATCATATCAAGCGATTCTCACATTTTATCCTCAATGTGTTCTACTTGCACCTTATGGAAAATGTGGCCATTTTTAATTTTATTTAATCTCGTATGATTACATGTCTATCTTATCATCTACATCTCTACAACATCATTTTATGGATATGTTGCGCTTTAGCATCTAGCATTCACTATCATATAATTTTGACGGTCTTATTATAGTTGTTCTATAGAATTTATCTTTCACTTTGATAGGCAAAACATAATTCCGTCTAGTCTTACATCAGCTTCTCACTTCTCATTTTTTACTAAACCTACAATGCATGTATTGAGTCTTATTTCTATTTATTCTAAAACTCTTTCTCTTTAAAGTGCTTCTCTATAGTTCAAACATTTAATTGAACCCTCATTAACTTGGTTAATTAACACAATATCATTAACAAATAATATATATCATTGAATTTTATTGTGTATTACATTATTAGCTCATCCATAACTAGGATAAATAAATAGGGGTCAATGTCGATCCCTGAAAAACATGTAGGGGCTGGTGTAGTTGGTAAAAGAGAAGAACGCGTTTTCAAGAATTCGAAAACGAAGTGTATTGAAGTTAGCAATTAATATTTAGCTGCAGCCATTTGGCATAAATGTCCGCTCCCATTAAGTTGATCCAATTTTTATCCTTTATTGACCGTCCGATATCTAGAGATGGCAGTGGATCTTGAATTCGGTTCGGATCTAGTAAATCAGATCCGTTTTATAGAATATGAATCTTCAAAATTTGGACCCGACGGATCCGAATCGGACCCGGATCTAATTTTGACGGATCAGATCTGGATCTTGATTTTGTATTTGAGATCCGTATCCGGTCCAGATCTGACCCGTAGATTCATTTTTTATTAAATATATTTATAACCTAGAATGTAATTTTATAAGTATTTTTTTAAAATTACTAAGCACATCCTTGCAAGTTTAATTCTCAAAATAAGTTTAATTTATCCCCGCGTTAACTCAAAAACTAAAAAATAAAGAGGTAACTTCGATAATAAAATCAATGTTATATCAGTGAATGACTAACATCTCTATAGACAAGTAGTTAAAATTATATTCACTTCATTTGCGAAGATTCCAAGCACATGCAAGTTCTGCATTGTGGAAATATTAGTTAGCATTTTCCATAACTATTGTCATTGTCTAACATTTTCAATTAATAGCTCACAATCAAAACGAGACAACGAACAAAATATCTCATATGAACATTTCAAAATTGAAATACAGTAAACTGTTAGCTAAGTAAAAATCGTTTGTCAGTTCAAAAAAAATTATTAGCAAGGTTACATTCTTAGCAAGGAATTTTTTTTTATATGTGGATCCAAATTCGATCCGTGGACCCGATGGATCCGATGAATTCGGATTTGGATATGATTTTTATGGACCCGATGGATCTGGATTCGGATCTGGGTCCAGGTATGAAAAACAGATCTGGATCTGGATCTAGTAGGATCCGATCCAGATCCGATCTGTTACTATCCCTACCGATATCCCGAAGATATAGCCTTTGAATCAATTTTTCAATTGAAGCGTAAAAACCTCTATTAATTCTATTGAGGCTTAAATAAACTCTACTAATTAATATACATATAAAAATAAGAAGAAGAAATAATTAAATATTTTATGATCATCACAGAGTTTATAACAATACTCTATAATGATATTACAAATAATAATATTTAAATAATGAAGAATTAAAATAAGTAAGAATTTAGATACATGTTCTTGTTTATTTGAAATTATGAGATCTTCAAGGAAATGTAGCTCGATAAAAATCTGATTCTTCACCTTATCTTCTTCTTCCAACCTCTCCAAAATCGCTTGATACTTCATCAGGGATGTCCTTTGGATAAAGCTGCTGAAGATTGGGCTTGAGGCCTCCAACTTAACTAAAATAGCTATATAAGCTTTTGTAAAAAAATAAAGTAGTGCAAACTTTTACTAAAAAGAAAAGATATCTTTTGTACATTGATTTGACATAAAGGAGGCCCCAAAATAATGTTGTAACGTGTAGAAACAAAGAATTTATGGAAGAGAGCGTAAAAGTAATCATTAATTCTTATTTTTACCTTTTATAAGATTTTTCATTTCCTTACTTGGGCCATGCAATACTCAATTCTTATTTATATCAATATAGACTTCCTCTTTATTTATATTTTCTTTGTTCATTAAAGGCTTCAAAAGATTTATCTTTAGCAATACTATTCTGGAAATAAACAAGATCAAAAGTGTGGCGAAAAAAGTTATTGATCTGCATTTTCTTGGATATCAAGCATTATTGAAAGTTTACGAGCAACAAGTTCTTATTTTCATATCAAGTTACTTGAATCAGGTATGTTTCTTCAGATTTTTAGTATTTTTTTAATTAAAGTTTATTGTTCTTGATATTCCTATTACATAGGCATATATTGTTCTTTTGTTATTTATTGGAAGAAGTTTTTCAAAACTAAAATTGATAAAATCTTAGTTAAGATCAATCATGTCTCAAGAGAGGTTGAATGGATTAGGTATATTAGCCATTGATAAAGAATTATTAAAAAAAATTGATTATAAGACGATTATTCATAACTTTGCATCTCAAAAAGCTAGAAAAAAAAATTTTAAATAAAAAAAATATATTAAATAACTTTTTTAAAAAAGAGTTAAGGCCTCTCATTGAAGTTCGGCTTTAGGCCACCAATAGTGTTGAGCCGCCCCTGTACTTCATTAATTCTTCTTGGATCTATTGGACCTTATTAATGTAGTTGTACCTTGTCTCCTTTTTTGCCACTCTCATTAGTAGTTGCCTTAAAACAACTTCTTCAGACAATTTACCATCCCAAATATGTTTTCTAAAATGAGTCTTCTTTGTCTTGAATCCTCTCCTTTGATGCCTAGGTGAAAGATCTCCATGCCTAGCCACCTTAGCAAAGCATGCATCCAATATTTCATTCTCATCTTCTTTATCAAATATGTTAAAGCCTAAATCACCATCAAAAGCTTTCAATGAATCTTCCACTAAAGTTCCTGGCTCATACCTCTTGGCCACTCTTTCAATAGGCTTCCTTTTAGTAGGATTATCCATATATAACCTTCAATATTTCATATTGGTTTTGCATGAGCAAGGTTCTAGTAATTCGTGATTTTAAAATAAACAATTAGTTTTTCTTATTATATGATTGTGGACATTCTCATGAGCTAGCTTGTGAGGTGAGTTAGACATAAGGTTCATTTTCTTTATTATGGTATCAGATATTGATTCATTCCAATTCTACATTTACCTGATATTGACAACTCATTTTATATTGTCCACCTTCGAATATCTAATATTGGGTGTGACAGGAGTCGAGTCCCGCATGGAAATTCAAAATGAGTCTCCTTGTATGATCTTCACCGCTAAATTGTGAGATAGAGTTAGACTAAAGCTCCATTGTCTTTATCAGATAACCTAATTGATATTTTCATTCAGTTTACTTCCACTAGAAATCACCACCAAATAAAATTGCAATTGGGTATTAGTCTCTGTTGGGTTTAAATGATAGATTGAATGGGAAATGGAGGAAGTTCCCTCTTGCTTTATAAAATAAGCATTTGTCCCTCATCGGTAGTGGAAAGAAAAGTTTTTGTACTTATAAGTAGAAGTACTCCTTCTTGTTGCTAAAGGGTTAAGAAGAGGGTCTCCCCTCGCGCCGTCGTCGTCGCTCGGCTCGGCTTCGGCTCGGCTCGGCTCGGCTCGGCTTCGGCTCCGGCTTCGGTCAAATGATATGATTGATTGATAATCTTTTTGGACCAAATTTTCTTTAATTTTTAATTATTTAATTAATTATTATTTAATTAAATTAATTAACTTATACAATCCTACCCGTTAGTGACCCGGATCCGCGTGTCTGACCCGCGACCCGGTTTCTTTTCCATATTTAAATTTCCCACCCGTTTTTAGTGGTTGTTCAGAAGGGTTGCAAACCCTTCAGAATCAGTTCTCCCATGGCTATAAATTCGTTTGATTCCTCAGAATTTAATTAACTAATTTTCTGAACTTCTTCTTCTTATGCACAAATAAAATCCAGTGTTGTGATTTACTGCTGTTGAGTGGTTCGCTGACACCGTTGTTCTAGGTACCGATACACCGGTGAGTAAGATCATTCTATCCTGGGAGGATATATTCCATTAACCTCGGGTACTTGAGGGGAATAATTTCCTTAAGGACACACTGTGCATTCCGTGGGCTCGATTTTTTCATTCTTAAATATTTTTCAGAATCTGTCCAGGTTTTTTGTTTTCTGGTTTCAGAAATTAATTTTACTGCTTCATCGGTTTTGCAATACAGTATGGCAACAATCTTAAGGAAATTATATTTTTAGATTAATCTGTATTCTGCTTTGGAGACTAAAACCTGTGTGGTTTTCTACTCCGTATGAAATTTCATATTCTGACTTGAAGACACAAAAACTTCGTTGGAATATTAAAGTTTATACTTGTACAACGATTTGAAGAACATAAAAACTTCATCGTTGATGTATTCTGGTTTGGAGATTAAAACTCGTGTAGTTTTCTACTCCATATGAATATTAGTATTCTGACTCGAAGATATAAAAACTTCGTTGGAATACTAAAGTTTCATAATTATACTGCGATTTGAAGAAATAAAATCTTCATCGTTTAAGTCTGTGATTGAATTGCTATTCTGGTTTTGTTAACTAAAACAGTTTGTCCATTTGACAGTGACAAACGAATAATGGCAATTGAGACTGAAACTACCTCTGCGAATACCGCACCGCCGGTTACTCCTACAACCCGTACCGTGCCACCGGCGAGAAACCCGCGAAGTTCACCGGTGCCAACTTTAAAGGATGGCAGCAAAGAATGTTCTTTTGGCTTACCACCCTTGGTATGCAAAAGTTCACCAGTGAGGACCCTCCCGTGCCTGCCGCCGACATGCCTGACAACCAACATTTCATGGTTACTGAGGCTTGGAAACAGGCTGATTTTTTCTGCAAAGGCTACATTTTGAGTGTCTTAGAAGATGATTTGTACAACGTCTACAGTGCAGTAGAGACCTCCAAGGAACTATGGAGTGCACTTGAAAAGAAGTACAAAACCGAAGATGTTTTCTTGAAAAGTTTGTGGTTGCCAAATTCCTAGACTACAAAATGGTGGATGGAAAAATCGTTGGAACCCAAGTTCAAGAGCTTCAACTTATCTTCTATGACCTTATTGCTGAAGGTATGGTAGTGAATGAAGCATTCCAAGTGGCTGCAATGATTGAGAAGTTGTCGCCCTCATGGAAAGATTTCAAGAATTATCTTAAGCACAAGCGCAAGGAAATGAAGTTGGAAGATCTTGTGATTCGTCTCAAGATTGAGGAAGATAACAAAACAGTCGAGTAGAAGTCGCGGGAGAATTCAACGATTATAGGAGCAAATATTGTTGAAGAGGCTGCCCCAAAAAGTAAGAAAAGAAAGAAGTTCACTGGACAAAAGAAGGAGCAAGCCAAGAAAAAGTTCAAGGGCAACTGCTTTAATTGTGGGAAAGCTGGCCACAAAGCCCCAGATTGTCGTCTCCCGAAAAAGAACAAGGGAAAAGGACAAGCCAATATGGTGGAAAAGAATGATGATATGGATGATCTGTGTGCAATGCTATCGGAGTGCAATTTGGTTGGAAACCCGAAGGAGTGGTGGCTTGATTTTGGTGCCACTCGACATGTTTGTGTTACAAAAGAAGCCTTTGCAACCTATGCTCCCGCTGGACCCGAAGAGGTACTATTTATGGGAAATACTGCAACAGCCAAAGTTGAAGGATATGGGAAGATACTTCGAAGATGACTCCGGCAAGGTCCGACTCTCAACAATGTTACGCACGTTCCAACAATTCGGAAGAATTTAGTTTCAATTAGGACTACTCGTCAAAAACGGGTTTAAATGCGTGTTGGTTAGTGAGAAAATTGTAATAAGTAAGAATGATTTGTTCATAGAAAAGGGCTACCTCACCGAGGGCCTTTTCAAACTCAATGTAATGGTTGTTGACAGTATTAATGAAAATTTGGCTTCGTCTTACTTATTGGAGTCAAAAGATTTATGGCATGTTCGTTTAGGACATGTCAACTACAAAACCTTGCGAAAATTGATTAATTTAGAAGTATTGCCTAAATTCGAGTGTAATAAATCTAAATGTGAAATCTGTGTTGAATCTAAGTTTGTTAAACATCCATATAAGTCTATTGATAGGAATTCAAATCATTTAGACTTAATTCACACAAATATATGTGATATGAAGTCAATACCATCTCGCAGTGGGAAAAAGTATTTTATAACTTTTATTGACGATTGCACTCGATATTGTTATGTGTATATGTTTAATAGTAAGGATGAAACAATTGATGTATTTAAGCAATACAAGAACGAAGTGGAAAATCAATTGAATAAAAAGATAAAAATGATTAGAAGTGATAGGGGTGGAGAGTACGAATCTCCTTTTGCAGAGATATGTTTAGAATATGAAATTATTCATCAAACTACTACCCCTTACACACCACAATCAAATGGAATTGCGGAAAGGAAAAATCGAACATTAAAGGAAATGATGAATGTCTTACTAATAAGTTCCGGTTTACCGCAGAGCTTGTGGGGGGAAGCTATCCTTACAAACCTAACCGAATACTCGGGGTGCCCCACAACAAAACACAATCTATTCCATATGAACTATGGAAAGGAAGAAAACCCAACTTGAAATATTTCAAAGTGTGGGTGTGTTTAGCAAAGGTCCAAGTTCCTTTGCCCAAAAGGATAAAAATCGGACCAAAAACCGTGGATTGTGTTTTTATTGGCTATGCTACAAACAGCAAAGCTTGTCGGTTTTTGATTCACAAATCGGACAATCCCGAAATTCATGTTAATACGATAATTGAATCAGATAATGCTGAATTCTTTGAAAATATTTATCCGTATAAAACTGAATGTGAGTCGTCAAGTGAAAGATTTAAACGACCGCGGGAAGAACCAAAGGAAAGTACACCAAGTAAAGAGGATCCAAGGCGTAGCAAACGTCAAAGGACATCTACTTCCTTTGGACCAGATTTTTTGACATTCTTGCTTGAAAATGAGCCTCAAACATTTAAAGCAGCGATGTCATCTTCTGATTCATCATTTTGGAAAGAGGCAGTCAATAGTGAGATTGAATCAATTTTTAACAACCATACATGGGAATTAGTTGATCTTCCTCCTGGAAATAAACCTTTAGGATCAAAATGGATTTTTAAAAGAAAAATGAAAGTTGATGGCACTGTTGACAAATATAAGGCAAGACTTGTGGTCAAATGTTATAGACAAAAGGAAGGCCTTGATTACTTTTACACATACTCGCCGGTAACAAGGATAACATCTATTCGATTGTTAGTGGCACTAGCAGCCGTACATGGTCTTGAAATCCATCAAATGGATGTTAAGACAGCTTTCTTAAATGGAGAATTGGAGGAAGAAATTTACATGGAACAACCTGAGGGATTTGTGGTTCCTGGTAAAGAAGGGAAAGTGTGTAAACTTGTTAAGTCGCTTTATGGACTAAAACAAGCACCCAAACAATGGCATGCTAAATTTGACCAAACAATGTTGGCAAATGGATTTAAAATCAACGAGTGTGACAAATGTGTTTACATTAAAAATACTTCAAATCATGAAGTCATTATTTGTTTATATGTTGATGACATGTTGATAATGAGTAAAAATATTGCCGATATAAATGCTACTAAGCGTATGTTGGCTAGCAAATTTGATATGAAGGACTTAGGAGTTGCTGATTTGATCTTAGGCATCAGAATTCATAAAACTCCACAAGATTTAGTATTATCGCAGTCTCATTATATTGAAAGAGTACTTGACAAGTTTAAGTATTTAAATTTTAATATTGCCAAGACTCCAATTGACATGAGCTATACATTTCAGAAGAATAAAGGTGAAAGTGACTCACAATTGGATTATGCAAGAGTGTTGGGAAGTTTGATGTATATCATGAATTGTACGCGACCAGATATAGCATGTGTTGACACCCAATTTTGTCCCGTCTTTTCCAATTTATTTGCAATTTTAAATATTTTTAACACCTCAAAAAAACAATTTTAATCTATATACATACATGCGTATATATATATATATATATATATATATTATATATTATTATTCTCTTATTATTATTATTCGCATTTTTTACTATCATTTGCATTTTTATCATAATCATAAGTTTTATCCGAAAATTCTATGTTATTTTATTCTCACAAAATTGCATCGCATTCCCATTTTATTTAAGCATTAAACATTTCGCAAATATTATATTTTTATTATTATCACATCGTTATGTTATTTTAAATAATTCACATCTTTTACAAAAAAACAAAATAATATTTTTAATGTTAAACCCCTTTTATATTTTTTTTAACCCAAAACAATTTCTAACCCATTTTATTTTCCAACCCAATACAAATTCCCCCAACCAAAACCATAAGGCCCCATTCCCCTTTTCCCCAAGCCCATCGGCCGCCCCATCTTCCAAGCCCACAACCTTTTATCCCCTTTAAATCAAAACTCAAAACAATTAAAACCCAAAACCCCTTTACCCAGGCCCAATCGATTTATCAGAGAGAAGAATGACCATAGGCCATCCCCCCATTTTTCAAACCCCACTCGTCGGCCCAATCGAAACTCCCGACTGGCCAAACCCCCTAAAACCGGCCCGACCCCCAAATCCCTTTTATTCTACACCCAACCCCTCTTCTTATTCCCAAAAACCTAAAAACCCAAATCAAAATCAAACCCATTTCTCTCTCAACTCAATCAGCCGACCTACGCCCCTACCCCACGTCGCCGCAACCCCTACCCCCGTCACTTAGCCACTGCCACCAACCCTTTCGACCCATACCCCCAAAATCCGCAACACACGCCCCAAAAATCAGATTTTGTCCCCCCCTTTATTTTGAAATTTGAATTCGTTTTTAGGGGGGTATGAGAGGGTTGAACGTTGGGGTTTGATACCTATAAAACCCCCCTTTGGTTCACTGTTTTAGAGAGGATTTTTGGTTGATTTTTGGGAGGATTTTTGGAGTTCTTTTCAGGTCCAAAGAAGAACCAAAAAGGGGGTCGATGTTCTTAATTTTCTTGTTATGAAATACTCCTTTTGGTTCTTAATTTCAATCCGAAAATACCCCTTTTGTTTCATAAATTCTTTAATCCGAAAATACTCTTTTAGTTCCTAATTTTCCAATCCGGAAATCCCCTTTTGTTTCTGTTTCGCGTCGGGTCTGATTCCGGGTCGGGTCACATTCCGGGTCGGGTCTGAACCGAAACCGATTCTGTTTCATTTCAAAAATCAGAAAACCAGCCCTTCATAAAATAAAAAAATCAGCCTTTCTGAAATTCGCAACAATCAGAATTCTAAACTCTTCCTCCGACCGGATTCGAAACGACGACTCGGTTCGCTGCCCGGAGAAGGTCAGTAAGTTCAAATTTCTCTCAACTTTTTTAATTATGTTATTACATGACTTTAATTAAATATTTTTTACGTGATTAAATGTTTAGTTGTATTGTTCTCTGTGTAGATTAGGATGTTTAGTCGCTTAGTAGTGTTTTGATTAGTATGCTATATTTGAATTAGCTAAATCTTGTGAAGGTTGTTCATTACGCCCAGTTTGCTTTAAAATGTTATCATGCTTCCAGTTTAATATAGCCTATAGTATGTGTTGTATGTTTAACTATTATGCGTGACTAGATTCTGTATAGATTAAATGATCTGATAATCTGACCATTTGAACTGTGTGGTATGTTAAAGTGTTGTTACTAATTTATCAAAAACATCTATATCTCTAGCATTATTTATTCCAGTTTTAGAACCAACTTTGATGCTAGATGGTATTATGAATTCATGACATACCTATAGTAGAGGATTAGTTAGTAAAAATTGTGTTATCCTCAATCTCAACATGCTTTCCTTGCCATAATATGGTTAGTGGTGTATTTTTATACTTGGTTTTATCCTAGTTATCTATGACCAGATATATCAGGATTTAGACTTAGATAGTGTGGATGTTGTGTTTATGTGAGTAAATTAGTAGCATAAAGGACTAATATGAAGTTTGCTCTACCTAAAAGAAGTTGCCTTTATACAACATGTCACGTTATATATGCGTTGGTATTGTGATCCTTTGCCTATTGCTAGTATTTGTTAAAAGTGATAAGAAGCTAAGCTGCTTTATATGATTTTGAACATATGTATAGACTGAGCCTACATCTCTCTTGATTTAGAAGTAATGTAAGTTGAGTTTTTCCTGTTTGTCAATATAAACATTGTATATGTCCTTTGATGCTTGAACATTATTGATTGAAATTATACCAAGTAATTTTGAAACATATTTGTTCATATCAGGATCATGTGCCTAGCTTTTGTTATATGTAGACATGTTTGTCTTGGCATGATGGTTTAGAATATGTTTAACTTGCTCAGTTGACCATGTTGTGTCAGTCTAGGTGTTAGTATGCCTAATTATAACACGTTCCCTTATTAACTTTCTTATTATCTAAGTCGTGTATCAAATCTGAGGCCCAACAACATGTTATTTTCCATGAATTATTTATTTAAATTTTCTTATGTATATATTTCATGTTCCATCTACTAATCCTTTTTTTCTTTCATTTACATGAAATGCATCGGGAGCGACGAAGAGTCTCGTTATGAGACACATCATGACTTTATCCAAAATGAAGAGCCACATCTGTGTTCATTGCATTCTCCGGTCTCGGAATTTCAAAACAAATAGGGTGCCGATGATATCGTCATCCGTCCTAGCCGTTGCTTCTATTTATTGTCTAATCTGTCTTTCATTATTATTTGGGTTGTAATAATTATTTAATTATGTACTGTCATTAGAATGCTTAGAATAATTAGGCCGCGAATAGATGAATGAATAGGGTAGTTCAAACCCATCGCTAGTTATTTACTTTAGGCTCGTTAGTTTCAAAAATTGGAAATTCGCTGCTAGTTTATTTTAGGCGCGCCATGCATGTTCAAACTTTCAAAAACAGTCATCTTGTATTTGCATCTTAAACATATGTATAAGGCTTTGTTTTATACAATCTTATGATTCATTTCTTTATATCACTAATAATTTACTTTTTCCCTTTTTATTATCAATTGCAAATTAAGTATTTTATTAAACTTTCATACAAATGTATTCTTATCCAAAAAATCAACTTTATATGTGTTTTATAAATCATACTTTACAATGTCATGTATACTCTTTCAGATTTCATACCATGAATTATTCTCGCAACCATCTTTGCAATAAAAAAAAAATCATTACTTTAAAGCAATCTCTTTAAACATTATTTTTAAAATATATGCATTTTTCTAGCAATGATTAACCTGAGTTTGATCGGATAATCGCAAGTTAGCGGATCTTAAAGGATGCATAACCCCTTCCCTTTAGGATAATAAAGAACCCTTACCTAGAATCTCACTAGTTTCGCAGACCTTAAAATTGGAGTTATATTACATCATTTAGTTAAATATTTAGGTGTCCTAATTCACCATAAAAATAATTAGGTGGCGATTCCTCAATTCTTTACCCAGGAATCACCCGAACACGTCTGTGCTCCGCTCAGACCTCTCGTAGGTCAAAATAGGGCGCGACAGCATGTGCTATTAGTAAATTGAGTCAGTTTACAAGTAATCTCAATCAAACTCATTGGATGGCAATGAAACGAGTTTTGGGGTATCTGAAACATACCCAAGACTATGCTTTGCATTATAACAAATATCCCGCCGTGATCGAAGGATATAGTGATGCAAATTGGATCACTGGATCATCTGAAGTTAAATCCACAAGTGGTTATGTTTTCACAATTGGGGGTGGATCAGTGTCTTGGAAATCATCCAAATAGACGTGCATCGCTCGTTCTACGATGGAATCTGAGTTTATAGCTTTAGACAAGGCCGGTGAAGAAGCTGAATGACTTCGAAATTTCTTGGAAGATATTCCATTTTGGCACAAACCTTTGGCACTTATATGTATACATTGTGATAGCCAAGCAAAGAATAGGTAAAAAGGGGAGCGTTATGTATAATGGAAAATCACGTCACATTCGACGGCGACACAATACCGTTAGACAACACTACTCTCTAGTGTGTTATCACGATTGACTACGTAAAGTCAAGAGATAACATATCAGATTCGCTAACAAAAGGCCTATCTAGAGAGGCGGTTGAAAGATCATCTAAGGGAATGGGTTTAAGGCTAAGGACACGTCATCATGGCGGTAACTCTACCTAGCAGACTGGAGATCCCAAGAGTTAGGTTCAAGGAGATCAAACAAAGTCGTGACTGACGGTTCGGCATTGTCAAATAACTAAATTCATTCTCATGATGAAGACAATGTTCAGGAATAATGATAAAATGTTAAGGTTTTTTTTAACAAGTTAATAAAAAGCTTAAGTTTTATTTTTTAATGGTTTCTAAGTTTGGCAGGTTTGACCAAATAGTGCGTCTACACGATAACCCCTTTAGGAATCACCTATGTGAGTGTGAAGTGTAAGCCGCTTCAAAGAGAATGATTGTAATAAGCCCATTCTCTATACACTCATGAAATCAGGAGGTGTTCATGGCTGAAACGAACACAACCATAAGAACCATAGACGGTAAAGGATTGATTGTGTGACATATGGTTGTCTAGGTATACGCCAAAGCTCGACGGTTCAAAGATATCAAATCTACCGATTGACCGAGTATATCCGACATATGTTCACTACGGAAAGTTCAAAGGGAAACCTACTTATCCAGATGCAATTAATCCTTGATTGTAAATTACACACTTGTCCATACATTCCTTTATCTTATAGTCATTCCCCATTCATGTGGGGGATTGTTGGGTTTAAATGATAGATTGAATGGGAAATGGAAGGAGTTCCCTCTTGCTTTATAAAATAAGAATTTGTCCATCGGTAGTGGAAAGAAAAGTTCTTCTACTTATAAGTAGAAGTACTCCTTCTTGTTGCTAAAGGGTTAAGAAGAGGGTCTCCCCTCGCGCCGTCGTCGTCGCTCGGCTCGGCTCAGCTTCGGATTTGGATTTGGATTTGGTCAAATGATCTGATTGATTGATAATCTTTTTGGACCAAATTTTCTTTAATTTTTAATTATTTAATTAATTATTATTTAATTAAATTAATTAACTTATCCAATCTTGCCCGTTAGTGACCCGGATCCGCGTGTCTGACCCGCGATCCGGTGTCTTTCCCATATTTAAATTTCCCACCAGTTTTTAGTGGTTGTTCAGAAGGGTTGCAAACCTTCAGAAACAATACTTCCATGGCTATAAATTCGTTTGATTCCTCAGAATTTAATTAACTAATTTTCTGAACTTCTTTTCTTTTGCACAAATAAAATCCAGTGTTGTGATTTACTGCTGTTGAGTGGTTCGCTGACACCGTTGTTCTAGGTACCGATACACCGGTGAGTAAGATCGTTCTATCCTGGGAGTATATATTCCATTAACCTCGGGTACTTGAGGGGAATAATTTCCTTAAGGACACACTGTGCATTCAGTGGGCTCGATTTTTTCATTCTTAAATATTTTTCAGAATATGTTCTTATTTTTCAGAATCTGTCCAAGTTTTTTGTTTTCTAGTTTCAAAAATTAATTTTACTGCTTCATCAATTTTGCAATATAGTATGACAACAATCTCATCATGGTAGGTAGGCATTTTGTCTTCTAGAAAATTGGTTCAAGTTGGTTTGTGCCGAAATTGGTGAAGCCAGATTTGGATGTATCAATGTCTTACGTGGAACTAAAGCACGTAACTTATCATTAGTAAAAGAAGTTTAGGATATTACTTAATCCTCAGCCACAGGCACTTCGTTAAAGTGCCACTCACGGCATGGTTTGAACAGGAATATTTAAGTCATGTACCTAATACAATTAAATTGAATACTATTAGTATAATTTAATCGCTTATAGTAAGTTGATATTCTATTTTACGATACTATATCAAACTTGTTATGAGTATTTTGATTGTGTAAAATATATATTGCTAGTGCATTGTGCACATAACTAAAATTGTATACAAAAAGTTTGGTGTATGGGAACTTCGTAGTTTTTTATTCAAACATATTCCAAATCATAGATTTGAACTAATCGAAGAAACATTAAATACATGCTGAACTTCTCTTTTAACGATTATGTTTGATAGAATTGTATTTATCCAGGAATAAGGTCATGTGTTCAGAAAGGTGATGATGCGGCATTGACATTTTTAGCAACAACTTACTTATGAGTTCATCTGAATTTAGTAGCTTTGGCATTTTGTATTCACTAAATAATATTAATAATAAATTTCAAATCTAATCAAGTGGACTCTGAAAGAATTAGAATTCTAATCCATTACTTTCAACTTCTGGATTCACCTCAGTATTTATATATGGCTTAATACATAGACAACCTCTTAAACTTGTTAGCAACTTCCATTACTTTCAATTTTGTTCCAATTGAGCACCTCAAGGCATAACAAAGTATCAAAGTAGAGACTTTCAGTTTAAATTTTAAAAAAAAATTGCGCATATTCTTAAGCATTTATTAGGTAGTTAAGTTAACCACATAAAATATATCATCTCCTTTAAGTATATACATCAACCTCAAATGGAATAAGCCTAAACGTTGTATGGCTTATTGAGGCAAATACATATAATTAAAGAAGTGACATATTTTAACTGTTTAACTTATCTACGTAATGGATATTTGAGAATATGCACAAGAAGTTTTTAAAATATTGAACCAAAAGTGTCTAATAAAAACATTTTATTATATGTTCATGTGCTTAATTGGAATAAGTTCGAATATCTAAATAAAATTTACACTTGACAAGTTTAAGGGATTATGTATCTATTAAGCCATTTATATATACTCAACAGGCATATATAGCCATAGATAATAATCGAGTCCAATCATGTATAAAGAGATCTTTATACCGCAAAAAAATTGTTTTACCATTTCTTCTTACCATTTTAAATTTAAGTAAAAATAAGTTGGAAATTAGGTTATTGGAAGATACCAGCTAGCCTGATAGATTATTTGAGATCTTAGATTGATTAAACTTTAGATGTAAGAAGAAAACAATAATCTTACAATTTAATCAAGTCAAATTCTTGGTCCAATATGTGCTTAATGGAGAGAGTTTTTCATGATTTTCAGGCATAATAAAATATTTATCACCACATGTATATCTATAAAATTCGCTTCTTAAGAAATTACACAATGACAACTATATATATTGTATATCTTCAGGTATCCAATTTGTTAAGAGTCCCACATCGATAATGGAATAGAAACATGGACTCCTTATATGGACTTGGACAATCCTCACCCTACAAGCTAGCTTTTGGGATTTAGTTAGACCCAAAATTCATTCTTTACATGGTATCAGAGCCTAGAAAGAGCCAGGTCCATTCCAATTCTATGTTCACCGATGTTGGGTCCCCAAATTATGTCATCTACGCTCCAGTTAACGGGGTCTGGGCGTGCGGAGGAGTGTTAAGAGTCCCACATCGGTAATGGAATGAGAACATGAACTCCTTATATGGACTTGGACAATCATCACCTTACAAGCTAGCTTTTGGGGTTCAGTTAGGTCCAAGATCCATTCTTTACACAATGTACCTAACATACATAGCTACAACGTATTAAAATGACACGTGTATATATATATTTACGTAATATTTTTGGCCGTATGAACATACCACGTAAATATCCCTTTTATATATACGACATGACTGAATTAAAAATGGTCAAACCTAATGAGTACGTGCACAAAGTTAGCAACACATGCAAATTTAAATGTGCAATTCGCAGTGATCCTTAATTTTTGCCCATCAAATTTTTTAATTTTTTAATTTTTACTCTTCGCCTAATATCTCAAGGTTCTGGGTTCCAATCTCTGCTCAAGCAAAAATAAAAAAAATCGTAAGACAGAGGTTTGTAGCAAAAATATACCCATTCGGGTAAATTAGACCTATTCGGTAGAGGTTTGGCACTAGACAAACTTTTATCCAAAATTAGGTCTTAAGTCAAACTTCCGCCGATATAGACCTAATTAATAGGTCTAATTTTGCCCGAATAGGCCTAATTAATAGGTCTAATTTTGCCCGAATAGACCTAATTTTACTACATACCTCTGTCTTGCAAATTCTTTTAAAAATTTTACCTGAACAGGGTTCGAACTCGAAACCCATTAATTTTTAGGTGAATGAAAAAAATTAAAAATTTTAAATTTAAGGGTCAAAAATTAAAAACAAATGCCTGAAGGGTTTCCGAACAAAAAAGTGGCATGTTATTTGGGTGAGTAGAGATAGTGGGCCTTTCCCCCAAACTGGTGATGGGCAGACATGTTCAACACGCATACTACACTTCCATTTTTAGAAATTAACATAAATAGTCGTTCGTATATTTTTTTATATACTAATATATAATATACATAAAACATATGTGTTTGATATCTAATAGTGTATATTTTTTTTATATTTGACTAGTGAATGTAATTATTTTTTACCGACCGGCAAAATATGTAACTTGACCTTTCAATTTCCTCAAAAAGATTTATTTTATTTCTTAACTTTTCCAAAAATTTTGGACTCTTGGCCCTTCTCTAATTTTTTTACCTTTTGAAAAAATTGAAAGCAAATAATTGTTTTCACCCAAAAAATATTAATTCAGGCTTTAATTCCAAAACTAACAGACACTTCAATGATCAAGATGTCACAATTTCAATTCTTAATATTATGATTTTAAAATTCAAATTTCAATGAGCTCTTGAATTGTTACCCTCAAATTGGATCTTCCTTGACTGCCTTGTTAACTATGTGGAAAAAAATATTCTTAATATTTAGACTAAGATTTCATAAAATTATTGATTTCTTCTACTCAAAATGCAAAAGCACGATTTCAAAAACGAAATTAATCAAGGCGCCCAAATTTCCCCTTTACGTTGGTGAATAGTTAAAGTTATTTTCAGAAGAAAAGTAGCAGTAAATTGTTAAATCTTTTGTAACAAGTCTGCAACTCTTTGTCACTTGTGACCAAAGAACTTTCTCATGAAATTATGTTATTACAGGATCTATAGGTTTGACAAATATAGTATTTTCTCATGTTTGACAAAGACTAGCAATTGATAAGGTGCATAAGATCAAATTCAAAAGTTTTATTATATTTAGAAATATTTAGAATTAGATAGTTTCATTAAATTTTGTACTTGTTGAAGTGCATAATGATATGTTATAAGTAATAAAGAACATTACATCAACTAAATGAAGTATTAGAGAGGGAAAAGAAGGAATTACATAAATAATTGAAAAGGATCATCGTTACCAGTGATCAATCGATGAATGGGAGAATTGCGTAAATGATGAGATCGTTCACCATTCAGTTCATGTGACGAACCAAACATTGTTAGGTCCGAATTCTGATTTTTTTTTCCGGACTTCTTCTCATTTTTCTTCAAAATTTTGCACGGATTTCTCAAACGTCCTGATCTTTAATTGTGTCCCTCATATTTGTGGTCTTTAATTTTTGCACATGTTGCTTATTTAATGAAAATATCTAGATATGTCTCCCTCGATATAAGTTATGTAACACTTTTATCTTCGAAAACTGAACTTTTGTCTCGCTCCGCACAAGTTCTGTAGGAATTAAGTTATGAGGCATAAATTGTGTAGTATTTTTTAGATTATGTTGAGTGTTAAAAGTTTTGCCGGAACTTTTCCGGAAAAAATGTGTGGATGTGATGATACATATGCAGAAGCTATACGCTAACCTATGCCGCCTGAAATTTGAAGTTATGCAATTTTTTAGATTATGTTGAATGTTGAAAATTTTGCCTTGTCCGGCATAACTTGTGGGATTTATGATATATATGTCGAAGCTAAAACGTCAACTATGTCGGCCAAAATCTGAAGTTATGCCGCGCCAAAAATACCGAAGAAAAAAAATTAAAGACCACAAATATAAGGGACAAATATTAAAGACCGCCCCGAAATAGGGAAATGTGTGAAAATCCCATTGACACCTACAATAGAAATCGGAGGATAAAGAAAGCAAGAACATTGTATAATGTTTTGGGCCTAGCCATTTTACTAGTTTATCGCAGATCTAGTTGGGCTTCAACATCAATTGTAAACCATATATCAGACAATATTCTATATTGGATCAAAAGATTCAAAATTTAGGTAAGTAGTGGCTTGTTCGAATTTGCAATCAAATCTTCACTAGATTTCTTTGACTTCTTGGGCCTACTATTTTTCTTTAAACTGATAACTGAAGTAGTTATACGAAAGATTTCAATTTTCCCTTCTCTACTCATTTTTTTTTCATGTGCTGCCATATGATCAATAAGTTATGAGTTCGAGTCATGAAAATATCCTCTTGCAGAAATGCAGGATAAAATTGTGTACAATAGACCCTTGTGATTCGTCCCTTCCCCAAATCCTTACATAGCAAGAGTTTAGTGTATCAGACTGTTTTACTCATTTTTCTTCAATTGCTTCTTTTCTTATTTAGGCAAAGAAATTGTTTCTACGCTTTGTACCTGTGATATATAAATCAACAAAGGAGTAACTATACCTGCATTGCGTAAGAGTTCACCCTCACCTAATCCAAGTAGTGAAGTGTAAAAGTATGATTAAAATCTCCTACGAAAGCTTACGAAGTTTCCTATTTTTCAGAAGAAGGAATTGCATTTGACATACAAATTAACCAATCTCTGATTGGTTCGTGGCATAATTAGATTGTATGCCGAATGTATTGTGATTTATTTGTTATTTATGTAAAAAATTAAATTTAGGAGTCCCAATTGGTTCAAAGACTATTCTACCTTTTTTTTACTCATTATCATATGGGACCTACAATTAGAAAGGCGTGAATTGAAATTTTGTGGTCACCGACTATTGATCATCTAGTACATCATAGACCATGTAACACATTCAAAAGTTCAAACTACAACTTGATTGACTTTAAAAATGCAAACTATAGTCTACTATAGTAATCAAGATGAAAATAAGTACATGCATACATTATACATGTTAGAGTTTTCATTAAAATTATTTAAATTTGTGACCCACATAACAATAACAATAACAATAAATGCAGTCTATTAATCTCACGGGTGAGGTCTGGGATGACCCATATATTATTAACTGATTTATTTATATAAATTAAATTATATAATTATTTGATAATTGTATTTGGAAAGGTTCCTAAATGAGGTTGGATTCTTAAATGACTTTTTTTTTAATAGGAAGGATAAAAAGTCTTGCTAAATAATGTTACTGGTTATTTAAGCTAGTATTACCATTGTACCAGACTACTATATATGTAGTTTTTACTAAAAACCATCTAGAAAACTTACCATTATATATGACTTACTATGTTCACTTTCTAATTCATATAGATATTTCATTTCACTTTTTAGTTTGTTTTAAAATATATTTTGAACAGGATAATATAATTTGAAAGACTAGTTTATTAAGGAGAGAGAATCTATTTTTTGTATAATCTTTTACGGATTCCATTTAATATAATACTCCGTTCCTCGTTACACATCTCTCACCCTTATGAGTTTTGAGCAAACCCAAAATGTGAGTTTTCCCATAATATTTTCATATTCTACTGCCTAGAATATATTTCACTCACCTTCTAAATAAAGTTTGTTATTGAGTTTGCATGAGCAATATTATATTAATTCGTGATTTAAAGATAAAGATAATTTATTTTTTCTTATCATATGATTTTAGACAATTCTTACCTTATGGATCAAATGTTTGCTGGGTGAGTTAGACATAAGATTCATTTTCTTCATCATAGTATCAGAGCTCGATTCATCCCCATTCTTAATTTACCCAGTAATGGACACGCTTCAAATGTCCAGTATTGGGCGTGAGGGGTATCGAGCCCACATCGATTGGGAATTTAAACTGAGTCTCCTTGTATGATCTTCACTATTAAATTTTGGCTAGAGTTATACCCAAAATCCATTATCTTTATCAGATAACCTAATTGATATTTTCATTCAGTTTACTTCCACTAGAAATCACCACCAAATAAAATTGCAATTGGGTATTAGTCTCATCATGGTAGGTAGGCATTTTGTCTTCTACAAAATTGGTTCAAGTTGGTTTGTGCCGAAATTGGTGAAGCCAAATTTGGATGTATCAATGTCTTAAGTGGAACTAAAGCACGTAATTTAGCATCAGTAAAAGAAGTTTAGGATATTTACTTAATCCGCAGCCACATGCACTTCGTTAAAGTGCCACTCACGGCAAGTTGTAAACTATTTATATATACCAACTCAATGAATATAAGACGTATTTCTTGCATATACATTTTTAACACCTAATGATATGCTTGTTCACTTTTTATTTCTAATTGTTAAAGTTAATTGTCTAGCTAGATATAAACATCTGGAGCAGATAAGTAGTAAAATAATTAAATAAACCCTTCAGAATCAGCTTAATTTACTTTCTCTTTATAAGGCGGACTTCCTAAAATCATTCTGCTTAATTCCTTGCATTAGTGAAGCCATTGAGCATAATTTACTTACCAAACCAGAAAATTACTACAAAGTATCTAATGAATAAGCTCATTTAAATTGAACCTTTATCACATGCCAAAATTTAGTTGATGTTACTGATAGGACACAGGCATACACACAACGAAAGCTAACAGCGAACATCAACTTACACGTAATCTAGATAATATAATTCATAAATTAGATAGAAGCACTAACCTCTTGAAGCTTTGACACAAATCTTCCACAGCAGCAACGCACGCCAGTTCCACGATCTTTCATGCGTATCCCGAATATCATTAGAACTAATGAACACTCGAGTGGCGAGTATTGCAGGTAGGGAAAATCGTCGTCTATTAGGGCTGAAAAGCCTTACTTTTATACTACACATTTTAGGGTAAAAACCCTACAAAAAAACGTGTGGCTTTTTCTTGCCCCAAAAGAATACTATTTTTCCTTGTTCTAGAATGTCCAGACACAATAGAGACCATGGATTTAATAATGAGGCTTCCTATTATGGTATAATTCGGAATGTGAATGAATTCATCATACCACAATAAATTATAATTTATTCCACTAAAAATTTATAATTGCACTCCTCTATTTAATTTTGAAATCCTCTATTAAATACTTATTTAACTCCTCATGTTAAGATTACAGATACCAATCAACTAAATTAAATTACTGACAATTTAATTTATCGACTAATTAAATCTTTTATACTTTTGCTTAACTTATTTCATTTGACGGATACAAAATTCACCTGCAGGGAGCAGGCAGTGGGCCTGCTGGCCCAATAACTAGACGTGGACTCGAGACAGACTGGACTGGACTCGGGAGAGAATTTATTAGGCCAGCAGGCAGTGGGCCTGCTGGGCGAGAACCTGAGGCAGAAAGTGGATCGAGACTGGAAATGGGTCGAGACTCCGGAACTGTATCGAGACTGGCACTGGGCCGAGACTCGGGAACAGTATCGTGATCATTTGGGCCAGCAGGCAGTGGACCTGCTGACAGATTCGGAGCACGGGAGTGTTTGGCCCACTGATAGATGATATACGGTGATGGCCCATCATCCAATAAATTATAGAAACTAGACACGGAATTATACAATTTAGCAAACAGAAATTGGGTTTCATAAAAAATAACATGGCAACTAATTATGATTTTATTCGAAGATAAATCAAAATATTTGTAACCACGATAATTAGACGGATAACCAAAAAACACACAAGCGGTAGAACGGGCTTGAAGTTTGTTAATTGTAGTGGATAGCACAAACACCCAAACACCCTAAGATACGAATACTGATAAATAATTTTTAGGGGTGATTGATATGCTAAACCTTTGCTAGGAAGTATGTGAAGGAGGTAAGTAGCCATTTGTAACGCATGATGCCAAAAAGACGGAGGTAATGAAGCATGAGCTAGTAAGGTTCGGACAATATTATTAATGGTACGAATTTTTCTTTCTGTCTTCCCATTTTGTGAGGACGTGTGAGGACAAGAAAACTGAAAAGATATGCCATGAGTGTTACAAAATACCCTAAATGGACCATTATCATATTCCCTACCATTATCACATTGAATGTTTTTAATTTCCCGTTCAAATTGGGTACGGATGAAAGCTCTAAATTTTAAGAATGTGAAATTATTTTTAGACTTTTTAGATAAAGGAAAGGTCTACAAATTAGAATAATCATCCAAGAATAAAACATAATAACGATGACCCAAAGAACTTAAAACGGGAGATGCCCATAAATCACTATGAATATTAATACCATAATTACAATTGTATAGGAATTCTACAAATATGATATATTAATTAATAACTTTCGGTCCACGTGTATACCACTGTCTATCAATTTTGTCACATTCTTTATTTTGAGTTCATATCGTTTAGAATTAGTCGGTCAAACATTTAGGTTCTATATAAAGGCAATTATCACATTTAGGTTCTATATAAAGGCAATTATCAAGTAGAGTATCATGCAGCTAAAAAATATCGCAACCTATTCATCACGTACAATGAAATTACTTGTTGTCCACTACTTGTTCATCATATCTTCTTGTTACATATTTAATTTTTCATATGGAAGAAATTTAAATCCTAATTTTAGAGTTAAAGCTGTTAATCTTGGAGGTTGGCTACTTACTGAAGGATGGATTAAACCTTCTCTTTTTGATGCCATCCCCAACAACGATTTTCTGGTACGTTAATTTTTACAAACTCGTTTTTGTATTTCGACATGACCTTAGATATGAGACTATAGAGGACATGTATTCGGATAGAAGGCTAGTAGGTAGTTAGGCGATGTCTAGCTTATTCTTACATTCTTAGATTTCTGTTACTATCTATTGTTTCTTGCACTTCGATTAGCATAGTATTTTGTTGTATTTACTGTTCCTTTTTTTTTTCAAAATGCTTTGTCATTCGATCTTTAGTATTTTGCCGTGATTCCTCTTCCATTATCTGCTTTGAAAATGTTTTTCCTTGAGCTGATGGTCTATCAGAAACAACATGTAGAAATTTCTACATGTGAGAGGTAGGGGTAAGATCTTCATACACCCTAATCTCTCCAAATCCACTTGTGGATTACACTGATTATGTTGTTGTTGTTGTTATTGTTGTTGCTGTTTTCGTACTTGATTTAATTCAGAGTTTGAGTTCTATAAAATATGACATTAATTTGCAGGATGGAACTGGACTGCAATTCAAATCAGTAACAGTGGGGAAGTATTTGTGTGCTGAGTTAGGAGGAGGAAACATTATTGTAGCTAACAGAACAGCTGCTTCTGGATGGGAAACATTCAAAGTAGGTATCCTTCAATTTGTTTACAAGAATTTTAGAGATAGAATTTTAATCTTTTTTAACGAGTATATACCTCAATTATTTTATCCTTTACCTTTCACCAACATAATCATCCGGTAACTCGATATACGTGCATCAAGAGTTAGGCATATGAGAAAAAATCGTCTTGCAATTTTGTTTCTGATCGAGATTTAAACGACGACGTTCTATGGTTTTCATTCATTTCTTTATCACTAGATCACACCCTTCGGGAGCGAAGTTACTTTTCTTCTTAAAAGTTCAACCTAACTCAGTAATTTTGGGCCAAACTCGTATTTATGTTAAAGAATTTATTTAATATATCTAAATAATTTATCAAGAATTCACTTCTAGAATTCAGAACTCATAAGTTTAAAATCATAGCTCCACCTCTGACACCCTTGAATTTCAGAGATAGATTTCATGAAAACTAAAAGATAAACTCATTTTTATGATTATTAGCTTATTAACGTGGACTATTTTTTTGCAGATTTGGAGGATAAACAGCACAATTTTTAACTTTAGGGTGTTTAACAAAGAATTTGTGGGAGTAGATGGAAGTGGAAATGTGGTAGCAGTGGAAAACAAACCTGGATTTTCAGAGACTTTTGAGATAGTGAGAAATTCAGATGATCCGAGTCGTGTTCGGATAAAATCAACAAATGGTTTCTTCTTACAAGTGACGGGATGTTTTCACGGAACCAAATTAACTTACTATGATTAAGTGATTCAATGAAATTAAAACACATGTTAACTAGTCATGATTAATAAAAAGCCTCTATATTCAAACATATGGCATGCGTATATTGACTTTGATATATACACTTGGTGTTGGTAAATTTTTACTCATATATTGATAAACCCTTCAAGATTTTTTGTAGTACTATCATTATAACTTAACTTGTTTATCAAGCTAGTTAACATATTTATCATGTTACCCGATGTAAGAATTTACGGATAATAGACGTTTCGACGTAAGAATTGTGAAATTTGAGAAAAAAATAGTAGTAATTGTTTTTGACTTTGCTTTGCTTTGCTTTGCTTTACTATTACTTTATTTTTTTGATTTTAATCTTTTACTTTTAGAATTGGATTTCAAGTTATTAACTTCTATTTTGTCATTTCTTCGTTTTGAATCGAACATAGAAGTATCAAGTTGAAAATGATATTTGAAAATTGAAGTTGTTTTTGTACATGAAATAAATTGAAGTTACTTTTAAATTTTTGTGAGTGATTTGGAGTGGAACTTGTGAAAACAGTTTTTTTTTAGAGTTTTTCAAATTCCGGATGTCAAAATTGTAACAACTCTATATCTAAATAGTTCTCCGGAACAAAATTTCAAAAAAAGTGAAAACTATCCATAATCAAATGGGTGCTTATGATTATGCATTTTATGTCTGCTGCTTATTCTTGTTGATAAGAGGCAACTTTTTTCTTTTACAAATGGAGAATAGTAGGCATTGCCGGCATTTACAAAGAAGCTCTTTGGTAATAGTAATACTTAAAACTACATGGAAAATGACTAAGATGGAGAGAAAGCCCAGTTAGAGGTCTTTTCTATCAACACTGACTTTTAAAAAAAAAAATTAAGTGGTTTTATATGAAAGATTCTTAATAGATTACCCTTCTTCGTAAAAAAGAGTGTCCACTTGACATTTTCTTTTGTAAAAAAAAATATTTACTTACTAAATTTAAAAAGAATTAACTATATATGTAATTAAATCTTTTTTTTTTTTTAAAGTACTCGTATGTTATACGAAGTTCACATCTTATTGACATTTGACACAAAGGAGAGAATAATATCTTTTTCTTTATGCCTATCTTGAAGCATATCAGGCTATAACTTCTTTCTTTTCTAATAATAATCCTAGAAACTGCATAAAAATGAGCATAGAGTAATTAATTATTGGCCTTTAAGCATGTATTACTAGTGTATATTCTCTAGCTAGCCTTGGAAAGTAACATTAAAATTATTAAACTGCAGGTAAAAACAGAGGAGCTAGTGACAGCTGATCATAGTGGAGGAAATGGAGGATGGGGTGATGATGATCCCTCTGTTTTCATCATGAAAACAAGTGGAAGACTTGAAGGAGAATTTCAAATAACCAATGGCTATGGTCCAATCATGGCATCACAAGTTATGAGAGTAAGTACACTTTTCATTTTAGTCGGTACGAATAAGAATGACACATTTTAATGGGACAGTAATAATTTCTTTTGATAATATAAAAGTATAAACGTATGTAGAAGTCATGGCAATTTAACAATAACAGTCTAAATTTAATTTTGACTTTATATATAGTATATTTTTTTAACGATCCCCTTTTGATACTCTAGCTCCGCTCATGACACATTTATATATCAAACATTTCTATAATAACATTCACTATAACAGTCACGTTTTTCTTTTTGGAACCAATTTTGTATGTTATGTTGTATTATACATTCTCTATAACACCATTTTAATTCGCTATAGCAGCCAAAAAATATCTAGACAATATTTAGAATCAATTTAATTTTAAATATGAAATATACATATGCTCGTATCACAGGAACATTGGAGAACATTTATAGTAGAAGAAGACTTCAGTTTCATAAAAAGCAATGGGCTGAATGCAGTGAGAATTCCAGTTGGATGGTGGATTGCTAGCGACCCAACACCTCCAAAGCCCTATGTTGGAGGCTCATTGAATGCCTTAGACAATGCCTTTCTCTGGGCCAGGTATACATGTGCACACATAGCCGATTTTATGATCACTATTTAAGTTATATCCACAAATTATAAATTTGCAAATTTGTGGAGTTTAGAACCAACTCTAGGCATACATATGCGGTCGAAGTTGCAAAATTTGCATTTGATGTTTGGCAGCAAACTTCTGACATTTTTGCTTAAAGTTTAGCTTGCCAATTCTAAACTTTCGATATTTTTGCCGAAGTTTTGCTTCTCAAGAAAAAACTTCAAACATGTATATCTAAAGTTTCAGAAGTATAAGTCCGAAACTGAAAGTAATTTTTCTGAAGTTTAAACTATCAACATTTATCTTTGTCAGTATCTACAATAATATCCACCTGCTTTAAGCTCAATTTTCATATTCAAAATCCAAGATCTACTTCTTCAAGTTTGTAACATTAATGGTGATTATAATGCTGAAATCTCTTAATTGGCATCGATGCAAAATTAGAAAGGTGGTTACTCCTAAATGGAACTGTGCGCAACGCTGCCTATGCAAATTTTTCACTATTTTCTTTATATATGCTTACCGTTAGTGATAAAAAAATGTTTTATAATTAGATCACCTAAACATAATACCGGTGATTGTCCCTAATAAGTAAAACAAGTTACTTAAATAAAAATAAGGTAGACAAGCTACTATATCATGTTAAATTACACGGGTAATAAATGATTTCTTCACATTATTAGTGTATAAAAGTCATTCCATAATAAGCCGGTACGCTAGATAATATATTGGGACTTATTGTAAGTTTGAAACTTTTGCAGGAAATACGAACTTAAAGTTATAATAGATCTGCATGCTGCACCGGGTTCTCAAAATCCGTGTGAGCACAGTGACAACAGAGATGGTACTATAGAATGGGGAAAAACTGATGACACCATTCAACAAACAGTTGAAGTAATTGAATTCTTAACTGCCAGGTAATAATAATAGAATTTAAGTTACATATATCAACAGTGTTGAACGTTTATATTAACACCATCTATCAATGTATTTTGATTTGTTATATCCCCTCCTTCCCAAAAAGATTGTCCTAGTTTGACTTGACACGAAATTTTAGAAATAAAGAAAGATTTCTGAAATGTGTGGTTCAAACAAATCTTAGATATTTATGTGATTGTAAATTATCTCATAAAGTTAAATTATTTCTAAACATATAAATATGTCAATCTTTTTAGGACAGAGGTAGTATCATATAACCTATCTTATCTTTCCTATTTGGTAACCATATTACTTTTCACCGGCGGTTACATATAGTAGTTATCATCTGGGTGATCCGAAGTCCTGGAATACAAGTTAAATTTCATTATATTGAATGTTCATTTTCTTCCTCACTTTTTCTTCACGATGCATTTAGATACATAACCGAAGCCGGGATTTAAATTTTATAGGTTCTAAGACTGTGACATCATGTATTAGTAATTGTGGTCTAAATTTAATCTTTGTATATATTTAGTGAATTATTTCTTAATACAAAATTTAGACTAAAGTTATTGGGTTTGGTTGAACCTCTATATCGACTACTAGCTCCACCTCTGTTTAGGTATACCTAGAATCCAAGCCTTTATTAACATACTGTAGCATGTAACAGGCCTGTTTTTATCTTTATAATTTCTAATCACAGTACTTTTACTGACAATTACATATAATTATTGTTTAAGTGATCTAATATATAAAAAATTTCTTATAGCATCAAGGTATAGAAGTTAAATTTCATTAGAATAACTATTTTTTTTCCTCTTCGCTTTTCCTAATCATTCATTTAGGTATGCCAAGAATCCAAGCCTTTATGCAGTGGAATTAATCAATGAGCCACTAGCTCCTGAAGTTACATTGGACATGGTTAAAAAATACTACCAAGCTGGATACAATGCAGTCCGTAAACATTCTTCGACAGCATATGTGGTTATGTCCAACAGATTATCTAGTGATCCAACAGAGCTTTTGACATTTGCCAGTGGGTTAAAGGGATCTGTAATTGATGTTCATTACTACAACCTTTTCTCTAGAATAATTGACTCTAGCATATTTGACAACATGTCTGTCCAGCAAAATCTTGAGTTTGTCAACACTAACCGTTCTGCCGAACTCAACACTGTCACCCAATCTAATGGTCCTCTCACTTTTGTTGGTATGCTTTCTTTTTCTTTTTATACATCAAATTCTACTTAGTTCCCTCCTTAATTGTATGACACACTACTAAAAAACGCGAACTTGTGATGAAAGTTCCATCAAAATACCAATCGATTTTTTTAAACGGACAATTCGTCGGAAATTCGCATTTTTAGTAGCGAAAATTTGCAGGTGAGATCATCATTATATTATATTTCCGACATAAAGTTTTTGAGTTCATTGGTAATACGGCTCACTATAAACATTCTTAGTTACATGGCCGATTTCGCAGGAGATCTTTTATATAAGTTGTAGGAGACCGGTAATACAAAGGGAACTTTATACTAATAGCATTGTGAATTCACTGTTTACTTTTTTCTAGCTGGTATACACTGATTATAAACAGTTATATATATTATACATAAATTATACTTCTGCCTTCTTCCAACATGCAACTCAAGAGATATCCTTGTAGCAGTTGTAGGGTTATATTTTACTGTATGAACGGTAATTTGTTTTCAATCTTTTGATACAAAAATCATAAATTTACTGAAAGAATTATACGTATCATAACTTTGAACGAGAATACATCTTTTAAATGAGAATTAATATGTATATGTTAATGTACTTTGGTTATTTTTCAGGGGAATGGGTTGCTGAATGGCAAGTTAGAGATGCAACAAAGGAGGATTACCAAATGTTTGCCCAGGCCCAATTGGAAGTGTTCGGACGTGCAACATTTGGTTGGGCTTATTGGACACTGAAAAATGTGAACAACCATTGGAGTATGGAGTGGATGATCAAGAATGGCTATATCAAGCTTTAAATTATTTAGATTATTGGCTGATTAATAATCATATTGGGTCAACCCAAATTTCGCAATGTCAAAGCCATTATATTTGGATAGTACTTAATAAGGTAGTTAAGATAGATGTTATTAATCATTAAATTTTGAGGAAACACCTCAAAGGATCAACTTATTACAATATTGTGGAGATCTCAATAACAAAGATACATCATTATATATAAGATACTGCTTTCTCTGTTAATTCGTTTCAAACATAACTTCCTTGCATGTTTCCTAATAATTACTCCCATTAGAAGATTGCTACTGTTTTTAGGAAGAATATAATTGGGTTAGGTGTGCAAACAAAATCTAACAATTAGAAGTTGATAAGAAAGTAAAAAGAAATAGATTTCATCCTGAATTATACCGGAAATCTCGATATAACACTCAAATTATTAAGGCAATTTTTACACCGCTAATAATTTTAAAAGTAAATTTAATGTCACCTTGATACACATATAATCAATTGGAAATTTTCTAAATTTTAATTTTATATATTTTTCCTTTTCTTTATTCATTTAATTTTCTTTTATCACTTATATTTACACTAATTAATTATATTTGAAAGATAGAATGATTTCCCTTGGGGATTCCTTTCATTATTCACAATATATATAGCTGTACAAAGGTTGATTCCTAATATGGTACGAATCCTAACTTACCTTACAAAGGTTGATTCCTAATACAATTAGAATCCTAAGTTACCTTAAATATATATCTATCATAATTACAAAATATACAGAGAATATTCGGAGAATATTCGCTAATACTCCCCCTCAGACGGAGCGGGAGGAGGCCGAACGCTAAGGCTGGATCGGAAGTCGGTGAAGAGCTGTCGCGGTAGTCCCTTTGTGAAGATGTCTGCATACTGATAAGAGGAAGGCACGTGTAAAATTTTGACCTGACCACGGGCAACCTTCTCTCGCACAAAGTGGATATCCATCTCAATATGCTTAGTCCGCTGATGTTGGACCGGATTATGAGACATATAGATGGCAGATATGTTGTCACAATAGACTATAGACGCCTTGCGGAGTGGACACTGGAGCTCTAAAAGAAGATTTCGGAGCCAACAGATCTCAGCAACTACATTAGCAACACCGCGATATTCTGCTTCAAAGCACTCGAACGGGATAGTGTGGCCGCCTCTTGGCGGACCATGAGATAAGATTATCCCCAAGAAATACACAAGTACTCGAGGTGGAGCGACGTGTGTCTGGGCATCCTGCCCAATCTGCATCCGTGTAGGCAAGTAACTTGGTTGGGGCAGAGGGGTATAAGTGTAATCCAAAGTCTAGTGTGCCCTTAACGTATCTGATAATACGTTTGAGGGCGGCAAAATGGGACTCTCGGGGTCGTGCATGAACAGACACACTCGCTGAACGGCATATGTAATATCGAGGCCTAGTGAATGTAAGACATCGAAGAGCACCCGCTAGACTCCGATATAGAGTGGGATCGAAACCGGCGCACCGTCATTGGCACTAAGCTTGGATTTGGAGTCCACCGGAGTTGGCATAATTTTACAATTTGCCATCTTGGCCCCGTACACTATCTCTTCTCGCATACTTACGCCGACATAAGAACATAGTGGCTGCAGATCAGGTTACCGATATACCCAAAAAATAACTTAGCTTGCCCAAGTCGGTCATAGCAAATTCAGTTTTGAGTAGAGCAATGATTTCATTCTTCAAACCGTCGATGAGGCAAGTAAGAACAATGTCATCGACATATAATAGCAAATATGCGGTGTTGCTACCTCGGTGAAAAGTGAAGAGAGAGTTATCACACTGCTACATACAAAACCAATCTGCAAAAGATACCGGCAAAACGATCATACCAAGCGCGGGTGCCTGTTTTTCGATCCATACAATGACTTTCGAGACGACACACAAACCGCGGAGTCGCCGGATGAACAAAGCCGGTGAGGTGATGCATGTACACGATCTCTTTCAAATCCCCATGAAGGAATGCATTCTTGACATCAAGTCGATGAATTGGCCAATGCATGCCCATAGCAATACCGAGAACGATCCGAATAGTGGCCGGTTTAACAACCGGATCGAATGTCTCACCACAATCAATACCCTACATCGCGATTAGTGCCATTGGCGACTAGTCTTGCCTTATACCTCTCTAAGTCACCACTGTCTCGAACTTGTGCCGAAATAGCCACATACACCGGATAATATTCACACCTTCGGTCTAGGTACCAAATCCCAAGTGTTCTCGCTTGGTTAAAGCGTTAAATTCCTCGCACATGGCCGCATTCCAATTTGGGTCCGTTTTGCTAGTTTTGGATTTTGTGGAATGGGTGATAAGGTTTGTGTGGAGAGATTGAAGTGAACCTTGGGTTTGAAGATCCCGTGTTGTGCACGAGTCTCCATACGATGAGACGGCAGTGGCGGTGGATCGGGGCTGGGAGGTTGCTGGTCCACTGGTTCTGGACCAGTGGGCAGCAGTTCAGTTGGACTGGTTTCTGGTGACTCGACTGGGGGTTGTAGGGGTGAGCAGGAGCTGTTGGGGTGGTGCCGGACAGTGGCGAGACCGTCGGAACAGGTGGGTCGCTTGTTGATATAGATTTTGGATGATCGGGGACAGACTTGGTTCATCGAGAAAGATGTAATCGGTGGTCTAAAATTTCCGGAGATTTGAAAAAGGAAAGGTTGTCTCATCAAAGGTGACGTGACGGGAGACGATGATTTTGCAAGTAGCAATGTCATAGCACAAGTAGCCCCGATGATTAGGAGATAGACCAAGGAAGACACATGGCAGAGTGCGAGGTGCAAGTTTGTGAGGTGCAGTGGAGGCCATGTTGGGGTAGCATAAGCATCCAAAAATACGTAGGTGATCATATGATGGTAGCCTACGGTATAAGATTTCGGTAGGGGTCTTGTTTTGGAGTGTGCTAGTTGGTAAAATATAAAGAAGGGATTCTACCATTTTGACAAAGATAGACCCAAAAAGGCGGTGGTAGGCGGGCATGAAAAGTAGTGTGTGCGAACCATGTTATTGATGGTACGTATAATTCTTTCAAACCTTTCCGTTTTGGGAAGAAGTATAGGGACAAGAAAAACGGAAAATCATACCTTGTTTAGAACAGAAATTGTGAAATGTCGAGTTATTAAATTCACGTCCATTATCACATTGGAATGATTTGATAGATTTTTCAAATTGTGTTTTAATGAAGTTGTGAAACTCGAGGAATTTTGTAAAAACTTGATTTGAATTTGAAGTGGGTAAATCCGGACAAAATGTGAAAAATCATCCAAGAATACTAAATAGAATTTATGACCCAAAGAGCTAACAATCGGAGATGTCCACAAATCAAGCATGAACAATATCAAATGGAGAAAAAGTAACACCGTTTGATGACATAAATGGAAGACGAGTATGTTTGCCTAGTGGACAAAAAAACAGTGTTGGGCAATTTTTCAATTATTACATCTAATACGCTTAGAAGTCCTAAGAAAAGTAAAAAAGCGGGTCTCGGGGTGTCCGAGTTGTTGTGCCAAGTGGAGGGAGAGATTGCCGCAAGGGATAGAGGTGTTTGCGGCCCGACGGCGGAAGATTGAGTGAATGGGTAGAGGTCTCCCACACTATTGTGCCGTGTAAGAATTTTCCCCGTATTGAGTTCTTTCACGAAAAACCAAAAGGGTCAAATTCGATGCATACGTAATTATTGCTAGTGAATTTTCTAATGAGATTAAGTTTTTAATGATGTTAGGTGTGTATAGGACGTGGTTTAGGGAGAAAGGCGGGTGTGTATGTTTGGTGTGTGTGTTACCGTAACCTTCAATTGGAATGCGATGACCATTGCCGACAAGTAATAAATTGAGGACACTTTAACCGACGTAGTTGAGATAGGTTACCCGACGACCGGGTGAGGTGAGATGTGGCTCCGGTGTCCATGTACCAATTGTCGTCGGGTGTTGAAGGTTCACGGTGGTGTAGGCCTGGCCCAAATCGTCGGGGACAGCCCGGCCTGGCCGCCGTTCTTCTTCATATTATGCTTGCGATTCGCCTTCTTCGCCGCAGAATCCGGTGTCTTCTTGTCTTAGTCCGCCGCCGCCGCTTTCAGTGCCGGCAGCCGCCGGTGCCGGTGGTGTATTGCTGCGCGTGTCTTGCCGCCGCTGCTTGCAGCTGTCGATTCTTCTTCTTGGTGGATCGCAACCAGTGTGGTGCTCGCTTCTTCTTTGGACATCTTTGTGATGGTCGGTTCCGCCTTTGCCGCGTGTGTTATCCCGTCAACGCGCTAACGCCCGTTGACTATGTTCCTCTTGTTTAGCACGTCTAGTTTCTTCCAACAATAGTTGTGAACGTGCCTTGTTGAAACTTGGGAGAGGGTCGGCTTGTTGAATCATTGTTGCGAGTGTGTCATATTCACCTTTCGGTAAACCCGCAACAAGTTGAAGCACCATCTTGGTTTTCGAAACAAGTCCCGACGTTGGATAGTTGATCGGTTATGAGTTTCGGATTGCTTACAATATTCGGACATGTTGTTAAAATTCTCGAGGCGGGTATTGTTGAATTGCTCTTCCAAATACACGGCCGAGTATTTTTATTGTCCCGAAAGATTTCTTCTAGCCGACCCAAAGTTCACGTGCCGTAGCACCCGTTTTCATGATAGTGCATAACAGATCTTTGGAGATGGTGCCGTAGATCCATTGTTTGACGATGGCGTCAAGACGACGCCGATTGAGTCTGTAACATCGGTGGGACGAGGAAGCATTCGTCAATGTGATCGAGCACGTTGTATGCTTGAGACGCATGAATGTAGAATAGTTCCATCCACATGGAATATTGATAGTCTTCTTGGTCAAGAATTATAGGGATAAAATTCTTGATGTTGTTAACGGCGAATGCCGAGATGAAAAGAAGATCGAACGTTGAGAGGGGTTTTCAAGTGTGCCGGTGGATGAAACAAAATTTGTGAGGGATGACATGGGTTGCGCCGTCGAGGGAAGGGAATTTTTCGGTTTGGCCGAAATATGGAGGAAGAAACCAGATTTTTTTTTTTTTTTTTTTTTTTTTTTTTTTGGTGAAATCGGAAAAAAAAATCGATTTCTACGGAATGAGGATTTAGGTTTTAGGCTCTTGATACCATGAAAGATAGAATGATTTCCTTGGGGATTCCTTTCATTATTCACAATATATATAGTTGTACAAAGGTTGATTCCTAATATGGTACGAATCCTAACTTACCTTACAAATGTTGATTCCTAATACAATTAGAATCCTAAGTTACCTTAAATATATATCTATCATAATTACAAAATATACAGAGAATATTCGTAGAATATTCGCTAATAATATTCACACTCCAATTACATCTTCTTCCTCACTATCATTCCATCTCACCGGACCACCATATCCGTCACCATTATCGCCACCAATTTTAGTACCACCATTTCATCGAACGTCCAGACTCTAACCGACATTGAAGCTTCAATTTAAAGCTTAATGAGCTCAGATCTACGACGGGTTTGTTGTGAATATCGATTTTAAAATTTCTTCATTGTTCGAGAGTTGCGGATTTGAATCCGAATTGCAATTAAAAAGATAATGGCTATGATGAAACAATGAAAAAGAAGAAGAAGAAGAAGAAGGGTTGGGGGTGGCAGTTGGGTGGTGTGAAATCCAATCTTAGCATATCCTGCACAGCTGCAGCTGGGTCTATCTTTTTTTTTTTTATTTTTTTTTATTTTTATAGTAGAAGGGAGTAAAAATAAAGTGTCTTTGATGTGGGTTTGTGTGAAAGAAAAATTAATACGGATTTGTTGTTAGTAATGAAGGAGTTTCATTAAGGAGAAAGGTGGAAAACAAGTGTTTTTGGTAAGTCAATGGTGGTGAATGAAAGAGATGAAGTGGAGGTTCTATTGTGATTTTAATAAAGGTTTTGAAATATTATAAAAGTTTGGTGTTTGTTTTGTGATTTCAGTGAATGATTCTTGGAATTAATGGTGAACTTTAGGTGAGATTGTTGAGGGAAGTTCTAATGTGATGATTGAATATGGTGCTCCATGGAGCAAAAATGGGGATTTCCCGCAGCAAGATTAAGAAGGGGATGCGAATGAAACTTATGATCTTTTAGTTGAGCCCCTTCACTTGAGCTAATTTTGACTTTTCAGCCGGAAGTCGTAATAAGGTAGCGATACTGGAAGGTGCGGCTGGATCAACTCCTTTTCGGGGAGAGCATTGAGGTTGGGGGTGGGGATCCAAAAATCTGTATTTTATAATATAAAAATAAGAAAAAAATAAATAAATTTCAGTAAAAGGCGTTTTTAAAAAAATTATCTTATTTTTTGTGCTACATCAGTTCTGATAGAAATAAATTTACTACTTTTAAATATGTAAAAAAATAATAGATTGGTTGGAGTGAAATCCATTTTTGGGGACAAGTTGAGGATGGAACCATGTCTTTTGCCCTTTAATAAATGACGTGAGATCTTTTGAGAAAAAGCATACATCATTAGCCCAAAACAGATAGTATCCCACTAGCTAGTGAAGAACTTTTCTGGCTGGTTTAGCCCAATATACTAGTATAATAAGTGTATAAAGATAGCAGGAGTAGATATGTTTCGAATTAGAGGCAAATTTAGTATTTCTAGAACATGATGCACTACTAAAGAAGGAGGGAAATGCATTACGTGAGCCACTTTTTTATCTAAAACAAGATATTAAAGTCATCTATCTTCCTCCTTTTTCCAAGAAGTCAATGGTGTTACACCATTGGGATACTTCGCAAGTGCGCCACTAAGCCTTTTTGTAGCATGGATGCCACAAGATAATATTACATCTGAAAGAAATAATTCCCTTGATTATTTTCATTGATTGAATAGATATATATATACAAGTTACAAAATAGGAGAATCTTATTCCTATTCTATTCCTAAAACCTTATTCTACCATAATTCTAACTATACAATTATGGTAAGTGTATATCCTAATTATGGTAAATGTATATCCTAATCTAGGTAACAAATATACTACAATATACACAAAATATACTTTCCTTAATATACAAATCTTGTCCACTGTTTTGCTGCCCCAAAATCCCGTGATGGGCTGGACGAGTTGGGCCAAATCCCGTGATGGGTCGCCATCGTTTATCACACCCCCGATCAAGCCATAGCGGCGGTCTTCGAACGCCGAGATCGTCCCTAAAATCTTCAAAGAGATCCGCTGGTAGACCCTTTGTAAAGATGTCTGCAATTTGATAACGAGACGGGACATGGCATACGCGAACGTGACCCTTTGCAACCTTTTCACGGACAAAGTGAATGTCCATTTCGATATGCTTAGTACGTTGGTGTTGAACTGGGTTACCTGAAAGGTAGATGGCACTAATGTTATCGCAATATACCAAGGTTGCCTTCTAAATGGGACAATGAAGCTCCAAAAGCAAATTACGTAGCCAACATAATTCGGAGACCACATTCGCTACCTCTCGATATTCTGCCTCTGCACTTGAGCGTGATAGAGTTACCTGACGCTTTGCCGACCAGGAGACCAAGTTGTTGCCAAGGAACATACAAGAGAGTAAGTCGACCGTCAGGTATCGGGACAACCACCCCAATCAGCATCCGTGTAAGAGACAAGTGTGGATGTAGATGAAGGATACAAGTGCAATCCATAGTCCAGTGTCCCCTGAATATACCGAATGATGCGTTTGATTGCATTAATGTGCTCAACTCTGGGATCATGCATGAATAAACACACATGCTGAACCGCATACGTAATATCCGATCTGGTAAAGGTAAGATACTAGAGTGCCCCTGCAAGACTGCGATAGCGGGTCAGGTCCTCGTATGGTGCACCTGCTGCGGCACTCAGCTTGCGGTTTGCATCACCTGGCGTGGAAGTGGACTTACATGAAGACATCCCGCACCCTCTCTATGATCTCGTGAGAAGATACTTTCGTTGAGACAAAAACAAGCCACCTGAATGACGCTTGACGGCAATCCCCAAAAAATAACTCAAAGGCCCTAAGTCTTTCATAGCAAACTCGTAACCGATCATGGTCATGATAGATCGGCGCAAGGCATCGGAAGAGGCAAATCAAGATGATATCATCCACATACAATGAGAATGTAGGCCAAGGACGAACCACGGCGGTAGATGAACAAGGAATTATCTGACCTGCTGTGAGTGAACCCAATAGTTGAAACAAAGTCAGCAAACCTCGTGTACATGGCCCTTGGAGACTGCTTAAGCCCATATAAGGACTTCTTCAACAAACATACATGATGAGGACGGTTTGGATCCCCGAAACACAACGGCCGATGCATATAGACTGTTTCCTTGAGATCACCATGTAGGAAAGCATTCTTGACATCCAACTGATGAATTGGCCAAGCCTTTGAAAGAGCCAAGCTAAACACAGTGCGAATGGTAGCCGGTTTGACCACCGGACTAAACGTCTCACCACAATCTATCCCAACCTGCTGAGTCTTACTATCACCAACAAGTCGCGCCTAATGTCGAGCAAATAACCCATCTGAATTCTCCTTATGAGCAAAAATCCACATAGACCTGATAACATTAATACCATATGGACGGGGCACCAACTCCCACGTCTTATTATCAATAAGAGCATTATATTCATCAGTCATAGCAGTTTTCCAATTAGGGTCATTTAATGCGGACACAGGATTGCGGGACAAGGGGGATTTAGAGACATCAGAATGTAAATTAAAATGTCTTTTAGGTGTAAAAATACCCCGCTGACTACGAGTGACCATTCTATGACTCGAGGAAGAATTGAGGGAATTTTGGGAATTTTCTAGGCTCGAGACGGATCGGCCAACAGCAAAGTGGTGGGCTCCGCCGGCCCAAATCGGTAATCGGAAGCCTCGTCCGGACCGGGGCCTCCAGAATTGGGTTGGACCGGCCCAATTGTCGGAACTGTTCCAGCCACTAGAAATGCTAGGCTTGGCAGATCTTTGTGGGTCCAATGGGCGTGGGCCCGCCTGGAGGATTTTAGGTACGGGAGATGTCCGAAAATTTTCGAATAATATACGGGGATATTTGGTCATCCAAAAAATTATACGACTTAGGTTCGGGAGTATGAACTTTCGTAAATTGGAATTGAGTTTCATCAAAAATGACATGGCGATTGATTATGATTTTTTTGGAGGATAAATAAAAACACTTATAACCACGATGATTCGACGGATAACCCAAAAATACACACGGGGTAGACCGAACCTGAAGTTTGTTAATTGTGGTGGATGGAAATAATGGATAACACAAGCACCCAAAAATCCGAAGATGAGAATAAGAAGGGTTCTTATTATATAGGATTTTGAGGGGGGAAGAATATGTCAGACCTTTAGAAGGAATTATGCTAAGAAGATATGTGGCAATTTGTAGAGCATGATGCCAAAAATATGGAGGTATGAGGCATGAATTAAGAGAGTTCGGACAATGTTATTTATGGAACGAATTTTGCGTTCGGCCTTCCCATTTTGTCAAGATGTATGAGGACACGGAACCAAAAATTGATCCCATTTTTAGCACAGAATTCCCGAAACTCCCTATTGTCATACTCTTTCCCATTATCACATTGAATATTTTTTATTTCTCTTTCGAATTGAGTATGAATGAACGCTCTAAATTTGATGAAGACGGAAAACACTTGTGATTTATTCGCAATTGGAAACGTCCACAAAAATCTAGAATAATCATCTAAAAAGAGAACATAATATCGATGACCCAATGAACTAAGAACAGGAGACGTCCATAAGTCGCTATGAATAATATCAAATGGCATTGAAGTATGAGAATTGGAGTCTACAAATGGCAACTTAACAATTTTCCCTAATGAACAAGACTGACAAAGTGGAGTACGACTCGTACCCTTACATGAAATAAAGTTATTTTTATCTAAAACTGATAAAATAGAAGATCCCGGATGACCCAAACGAGCATGCCACATGGAAGGAGAGATGGCTGCAAAAGTTGACGGCAAGGTTTGACTCGATGCACTGAAACCAGTCATGATAGGATACAGATCCCCCCCTACTATCACACCTCATGAGATGACTCCCCGTCTTGAAATCCTTCACAGAGAAACCAAAAGGATCAAATTCAACGGAAACAGAATTGTCAGTAGTGAACTTCCGGACATACACTAAATTTTTAATCAATTTAGGAGCATGTAAAGTATTTTTCAAGAGAAGGGGTGGATTGGGGGAGACAATGTTTTATGACCATAATCCTGAATTGGAATAGAGTTGGCATTACCAACAATTATACCCCGAGGGGTGCTCAAATTGGAATAAGAGGAGAGAGTACCTGATTCGGAAGTCATGTGAGTAGTGGCCCCGGTGTCCATGTACTAATTTGGGTCCGGTTGAGTCAACCCCAACGTGTGCATCGCGACCTCGATATCAGTCTGAGTGGGGCCTGCTACATGATGGGCTTACGGAGGTCGGGGCCCAAGAACTCCTGTTTGTGATAGAGTTGGGCCGTATCCGCTGGAGTTGCTACTGTTGGGCCACTGGTCAGTGGGCCGCCACTGCTGGGTGTTGGGCCTTGACTGTTGGCCAGCCCACGGGCCGCTGGAACTTGCTGCTAGATGGTAAGGGTTGTTGGCCCACGGCCCACTATCCCAGCCCCACTGCCATGGGCCCCACTACTGGGCCCAGAGGGGTGGTGGGCCATTGTTCCCTGGATGGGACCCACCGCCTGCTTGTTGACCACCGGAACCGCCACCAGAACCGCCGCGTTTGCCCCCACGGTTTTTGTTATTATTCTTGCGATTATTCTTGCCGCCACCATTATTATGGTTTTGGCCCGAATTATTCACAAACCCTAAAGAACTAGTAGAGGACTCCACCATGACGACGGGGGCTTGCTCCGATAGCCGCCTTTTTAGCCAAACCCACTTCTTCCAAAGTAAGCATGGAGCGGGCTTGATAGAAGTCAGGAAGATGGTTGCTTTGGCGAAGGAGAGTTCCAACCCCATTATAGGCCTCCGAACGACCGGCAACCAACTGTAGAACTAGACGATTATTCGTTATTGGTGCGCCAACATTACGGAGTTGATCCGCCAACTCCTTTAGTTTCTTGCAATATGCAGAAACGTTCGGAAATTCGTCCATTCGAATGAGAGAGAATTCCTGCTCGAGTGTGACGACACGTGAATGTTGGTTGTCTTGGAATATGTCACGCGGTCTATTCCATGCAGCCATAGCCGTGGTATCCGGCTCAATAATCATCTGTAGAAGGTCCACTGAAATAGTGGCGTAGATCCACCGGAGAACGGTAGCATCAAGTGTAATCCATAACTCAGGATCCTCCGCAGGAAGGGGTCTAGCGGGAGGAATGATGTGATGAAGAACTTGATAAGAGATAGCGTGAATTTTAAACAACTCCGCCCACGTCGCATATTGGACGTTTTCCATCTCAAGGACAATAGGGATACAACTCTTGATATTGGAAACCGTGAGGGCAGGGTGATAATTGTTCTTAGACATATTGAAAGAACAAAGAGGGAAGGGAAATTTAAGAGAGGTTTTGGAGAGCGGAAGACAAATATTGGAAGAGAAACCCGAGGGGGGGTGTCTCGGCCAACACAAAGAGAGGACAAAAGTTGGGAGAGAAAAACTTTTGTGAAACCTAGTCTCTTGATACCATGAAAGAAATAATCCCCTTGATTATTTTCATTGATTGAATAGATATATATACAAGTTACAAAATAGGAGAATCCTATTCATATTCTATTCCTAAAACCTTATTCTACCATAATTCTAACTATACAATTATGGTAAGTGTATATCCTAATTATGGTAAGTGTATATCCTAATCTAGGTAACAAATATACTACAATATACACAAAATATACTTTCCTTAATATACAAATCTTGTCCTTTGTTTTTGCCCCAAATCCCGTGATGGATGGACGAGTTGGGCCAAATCCCGTGATGGGCGCCATCGTTTAACAACATCAACTCTAAAAGTATATATATAAAAGAACTAATTTTGTAAAAAGATCATAGGTTTATGTACCCCAAATTTTATACATAAATTCGCCCTTGGTTTCTATCCATGAAGAGCTAACAAAAAGGTTCAACAGAGTGATGGCCCAGGAATGGGCCGGTTTATGGGCCGGTTTAGGGGTTGTGTGATAGGATAGATAAGTTATCTCATGTATATAAGATTGGGTGGGATAAGATGAAATAAATTATTTAACCCTCTATGTGGAAATTTATCTCACCTTTTATCTCATATAAATGTGATTGAGTGTCATACCAAAGAAATTATTCGGCCAACCAAACATGAGTTTATTTCTATCTCATGAGACTAATAATTTAATCTCATCATATTTCAGGTGGCACTATTGTCTTTGCCTGTCATGTCAATTTCATCCCGTAAAGAATCACTTTTTCATAGGAATCTTGAATAGCTCAAAAGAAAGCAGCTTTTTGCATCCGGAATGTATAGATGAACTTTGAATTTGCTGCGCTCTATGAAAAAGATTTCAAGCCATACCTAGAAAAGTTATATAGTAGCGGTATACTTGGATGACATAGGCATAGACATGGGAAGAATAAATATATATATACAATAACGTGCTTCGCATGTTAATCCACTCAATCATAACAAAAGATATTAGGTAATTTAGTTATTTCATTTCTGTCATATTTTTATTTTTTAAAAGAAAAAAATTAATTACAAAATCTAAAATATGCTTTTTGAAAAATTATGTCCGTCAATTTCAATTAGCTTTCCTCACTTCACGCGGTAGTCGACATTTCGCGTTTGACATTCGTGTTTTTTAATACTAGATATACATTGTGAATTTAAAAAGTATAATAATGTAAAGAAACAATTGATGAGTTAAAAAACGTAAAAAGAAATAGGATTAAGTTCCACGTAGTAATTAAATAGGTTAAGTATTCCCAATTTCTAAAAGTGGTATGTTCAAAAATGGGAAGAAATAGGACTAAGTTCCTAATAGTAATGGCATTAAGTATGTCCTAGTTACTAACGTTCTTTTAGCTTTATAGGTTTATGGATTGTTAGGTATATGAAGTATGTTAGAAAAGAAATAAGATTAGAGTTTATTAAGGATATAAAAGTTGTTCAATATTTGAAGAATATTTTGGTCAACCAGCAGTTATATTCATACTTTTATAATAAGTAGTCTCCACGTACGTGCCTCGTACGTACCCCTTATCTATAATATTAAGATTTCGGTCTTATAGCATGATCTCGCTTAATATATAATTTTCTTACCGAAACTAAATGTTCTTGAATGGTTTAATAAATGTACGAAAATCGATATAAGTAATCTACAAAAATGATATAATTGCTATAAGGTTTTCCTTTCATAAATATTTTTTTCCTCTCGTTTTAAGGTTTATCGGGGTCGACTCTTTACGGTAAATTTTAAAATTTTATTTTTTCAGAATTTAGCATTAATGATGTTTGAAATTTTAAGCATGCAACTTTATAGGCCTTTTATTGTTTATTTTCCTGTATTTTAGTGCAAAAGTAGTGTTTAGGTTTCGCTTCATAATACTAATCTCTCTTATGATTTATGATATTACGCTTATCTCCCTTATTTTAATTTTCTTAGTCTATAAAATATTATATTTAAAACTAATGGATTTAATTTTAAAATTTCAAGTTTAGTAAAAAAAATATCTCCACAAAGAATTAGTTAGTTATGTTAGTAGTAGTGACGTTGTTAGTAGTAATAGAGGTTCTATTAGTTCAATAGAAATAAAGATTAGTAATTAGTTATTATGTAGTAATAGTAAGGGAGGTAGTTCAATAGAAATAGGATTAGTAATTAGTAATGTTAGTAGTAATATTAGTAAGGACATAAAAATAGTTCAACATTTGTTTAATATAATGTTAATATAATAGCGGAACCAATTATATTCAAATTGTTTTTATGTAGTAATAGTAAGGGAGGTAGTTCAATAGAGATTTTGGATTGAATATTCAAATTGTTTAATATAATAGGGGAACCAATTAATTTTGATTATAAGCTACCTTGTTTATTCGATCATCTTTTCTTTAATTACCTACTATATAGCTTTGGACTTCTCTCACTTCAACCCATTGAGCCGTTCTACAATTTTTCTTTTTTCACTCTCAATTCAGTCCATCAAACCATATACGTCTTGTCAAATTAATTAATGAGAGGGAGTTAAATTTAACACTAACTATAGTACGAATTTTTTTTATCATGGTTGAGGCACAATCAACCATAATTGTGTGAGGGCACTTTATGTTTGTGACGAGTGTTTCTGTAGGCTCCCTTAACCATAATTGTGTGAGTTAAATTTAACACTAACTTTGAGCATAATTTACTCAAAGTTACACATCTCTCACCCTTATGAGTTTTGAGCAAACCCAAAATGTGAGTTTTCCCATAATATTTTCATATTCTACTGCCTAGAATATATTTCACTCACCTTCTAAATAAAGTTTCTTATTGAGTTTGCATGAGCAATACTATATTAATTCGTGATTTAAAGATAAAGATAATTTATTTTTTCTTATCATATGATTTTAGACAATTCTTACCTTATGGACCAAATGTTTGCAGGGTGAGTTAGACATAAGATTCATAATCTTCATCATAGTATAAGAGCTCGATTCATCCCCATTCTTAATTTACCCAGTAATGGACACGCTTCAAATGTCCAGTATTGGGCGTGAGGGGTATCGAGCCCACATCGATTGGGAATTTAAACTGAGTCTCCTTGTATGATCTTCTTTGTTAAATTTTGGCTAGAGTTATACCCAAAATCCATTTTCTTTATCAAATAACCTAATTAACATTTTCATTCAGTTTACTTCCACTAGAAATCACCACCAAATAAAATTGCAATTGGGTATTAGTCTCATCATGGTAGGTAGGCATTTTGTCTTCTACAAAATTGGTTCAAGTTGGTTTGTGCCGAAATTGGTGAAGCCAAATTTGGATGTATCAATGTCTTAAGTGGAACTAAAGCACGTAATTTAGCATCAGTAAAAGAAGTTTAGGATATTTACTTAATCCGCAGCCACATGCACTTCGTTAAAGTGCCACTCACGGCAAGTTGTAAACTATTTATATATACCAACTCAATGAATATAAGACGTATTTCTTGCATATACATTTTTAACACCTAATGATATGCTTGTTCACTTTTAATTTCTAATTGTTAAAGTTAATTGTCTAGCTAGATATAAACATCTGGAGCAGATAAGTAGTAAAATAATTAAATAAACCCTTCAGAATCAGCTTAATTTACTTTCTCTTTATAAGGCGGACTTCCTAAAATCATTCTGCTTAATTCCTTGCATTAGTGAAGCCATTGAGCATAATTTACTTACCAAACCAGAAAATTACTACAAAGTATCTAATGAATAAGCTCATTTAAATTGAACCTTTATCACATCCCAAAATTTAGTTGATGTTACTGATAGGACACAGGCATACACACAACGAAAGCTAACAGCCAACATCAACTTACACGTAATCTAGATAATATAATTCATAAATTAGATAGAAGCACTAACCTCTTGAAGCTTTGACACAAATCTTCCACAAGCGACAACGCACGCCGGTTCCACGGTCTTCTCATCGCGTATCCTGAATATCATTAGAACTAATGAACACTCGAGTGGCGAGTATTGCAGGTAGGGAAAATCGTCGTCTATTAGGGCTGAAAAGCCTTACTTTTATACTACACATTTTAGGGTAAAAACCCTACAAAAAACGTGTGGCTTTTTCTTGCCCCAAAAGAATACTATTTTTCCTTGTTCTAGAATGTCCAGACACAATAGAGACCATGGATTTAATAATGAAGCTTCCTATTATGGTATAATTCGGAATGTGAATGAATTCATCATACCACAATAAATTATAATTTATTCCACTAAAAATTTATAATTGCACTCCTCTATTTAATTTTGAAATCCTCTATTAAATACTTATTTAACTCCTCATGTTAAGATTACAGATACCAATCAACTAAATTAAATTACTGACAATTTAATTTATCGACTAATTAAATCTTTTATACTTTTGCTTAATATATTTCATTTGACGGATACAAAATTCACTGCGCAGGGAGCAGAGCGGTGGGCCGCGGCCCAATAACTAGACGTGGACTGGACTCGGGAGAGAATTTATTAGGCCAGCAGGCAGTGGGCCTGCTGGGCGAGAACCTGAGGCAGAAAGTGGATCGAGACTGGAAATGGGTCGAGACTCCGAACTGTATCGAGACTGGCATTGGGCCGAGACTCGGGGAACGATATCGTGATCATTTGGGCCGCGGTGCGGTGGACCCGCCGACGATTCGGAGCACGGGAGTGTTTGGCCCATCGATAGATGATATACGGTGATGGCCCATCATCCAAAAAATTATAGGAACTAGACACGGAATTATACAATTTAGCAAACAGAAATTGGGTTTCATCAAAAATAACATGGCAACTAATTATGATTTTATTCGAAGATAAATCAAAATATTTGTAACCACGATAATTAGACGGATAACCAAAAAACACACAAGCGGTAGAACGGGCTTGAAGTTTGTTAATTGTAGCGGACGTAGAAAAAGTGGATAGCACAAACACCCAAACACCCTAAGATGCGAATACTGATAAATAATTTTTAGGGGTGATTGATATGCTAAACCTTTGCTAGGAAGTATGTGAAGGAGGTAAGTAGCCATTTGTAACGCATGATGCCAAAAAGACGGAGGTAATGAAGCATGAGCTAGTAAGGTTCGGACAATATTATTAATGGTACGAATTTTTCTTCTGTCTTCCCATTTTGTGAGGACGTGTGAGGACAAGAAAAGCGAAAAGATATGCCATGAGTGTTACAAAATACCCGAAATGGACCATTATCATATTCCCTACCATTATCACATTGAATGTTTTTAATTTCCCGTTCAAATTGGGTACGGATGAAAGCTCTAAATTTTCAGAATGTGAAATTATTTTTAGACTTTTTAGATAAAGGAAGGTCCACAAATTAGAATAATCATCCAAGAATAAAACATAATAACGATGACCCAAAGAACTTAAAACGGGAGATGCCCATAAATCACTATGAATATTAATACCATAATTACAATTGTATAGGAATTCTACAAATATGATATATTAATTAATAACTTTCGGTCCACGTGTATACCACTGTCTATCAATTTTGTCACATTCTTTATTTTGAGTTCATATCGTTTAGAATTAGTCGGTCAAACATTTAGGTTCTATATAAAGGCAATTATCAAGTAGAGTATCATGCAGCTAAAAAAATATCGCAACCTATTCATCACGTACAATGAAATTACTTGTTGTCCACTACTTGTTCATCATATCTTCTTGTTACGTATTTAATTTTTCATATGGAAGAAATTTAAATCCTAATTTTAGAGTTAAAGCTGTTAATCTTGGAGGTTGGCTACTTACTGAAGGATGGATTAAACCTTCTCTTTTTGATGCCATCCCCAACAACGATTTTCTGGTACGTTAATTTTTACAAACTCGTTTTCGTATTTCGACATGACCTTAGATATGAGACTATGGAGGACATGTATTCGGATAGAAGGCTAGTAGGTAGTTAGGCGATGTCTAGCTTATTCTTACATTCTTAGATTTCTGTTACTATCTATTGTTTCTTGCACTTCGATTAGCATAGTATTTTGTTGTATTTACTGTTCCTTTTTTTTTTTTCAAAATGCTTTGTCATTCTATCTTTAGTATTTTGCCGTGATTCCTCTTCCATTATCTGCTTTGAAAATGTTTTTCCTTGAGCTGATGGTCTATCAGAAACAACATGTAGAAATTTCTACATGTGAGAGGTAGGGGTAAGATCTTCATACACCCTAATCTCCCCAAATCCACTTGTGGATTACACTGATTATGTTGTTGTTGTTGTTATTGTTGTTGCTGTTTTCGTACTTGATTTAATTCAGAGTTTGAGTTCTATAAAATATGACATTAATTTGCAGGATGGAACTGGACTGCAATTCAAATCAGTAACAGTGGGGAAGTATTTGTGTGCTGAGTTAGGAGGAGGAAACATTATTGTAGCTAACAGAACAGCTGCTTCTGGATGGGAAACATTCAAAGTAGGTATCCTTCAATTTGTTTACAAGAATTTTAGAGATAGAATTTTAATCTTTTTTAACGAGTATATACCTCAATTATTTTATCCTTTACCTTTCACCAACATAATCATCCGGTAACTCGATATACGTGCATCAAGAGTTAGGCATATGAGAAAAAATCGTCTTGCAATTTTGTTTCTGATCGAGATTTAAACGACGACGTTCTATGGTTTTCATTCATTTCTTTATCACTAGATCACACCCTTCGGGAGCGAAGTTACTTTTCTTCTTAAAAGTTCAACCTAACTCAGTAATTTTGGGCCAAACTCGTATTTATGTTAAAGAATTTATTTAATATATCTAAATAATTTATCAAGAATTCACTTCTAGAATTCGAACTCATAAGTTTAAAATCATAGCTCCACCTCGACACCCTTGAATTTCAGAGATAGATTTCATGAAAACTAAAAGATAAACTCATTTTTATGATTATTAGCTTATTAACGTGGACTATTTTTTTGCAGATTTGGAGGATAAACAGCACAATTTTTAACTTTAGGGTGTTTAACAAAGAATTTGTGGGAGTAGATGGAAGTGGAAATGTGGTAGCAGTGGAAAACAAACCTGGATTTTCAGAGACTTTTGAGATAGTGAGAAATTCAGATGATCCGAGTCGTGTTCGGATAAAATCAACAAATGGTTTCTTCTTACAGGTGACGGGATGTTTTCACGGAACCAAATTAACTTACTATGATTAAGTGATTCAATGAAATTAAAACACATGTTAACTAGTCATGATTAATAAAAAGCCTCTATATTCAAACATATGGCATGCGTATATTGACTTTGATATATACACTTGGTGTTGGTAATTTTTTACTCATATATTGATAAACCCTTCAAGATTTTTTGTAGTACTATCATTATAACTTAACTTGTTTATCAAGCTAAATATGTTACCCGATGTAAGAATTTACGGATAATAGACGTTTCGACGTAAGAATTGTGAAATTTGAGAAAAAAATAGTAGTAATTGTTTTTGACTTTGCCTTGCTTTGCTTTACTATTACTTTATTTTTTTGATTTTAATCTTTTACTTTTAGAATTGGATTTCAAGTTATTAACTTCTATTTTGTCATTTCTTCGTTTTGAATCGAACATAGAAGTATCAAGTTGAAAATGATATTTGAAAATTGAAGTTGTTTTTGTACATGAAATAAATTGAAGTTACTTTTAAATTTTTGTGAGTGATTTGGAGTGGAACTTGTGAAAACAGTTTTTTTTTAGAGTTTTTCAAATTCCGGATGTCAAAATTGTAACAACTCTATATCTAAATAGTTCTCCGGAACAAAATTTCAAAAAAAGTGAAAACTATCCATAATCAAATGGGTGCTTATGATTATGCATTTTATGTCTGCTGCTTATTCTTGTTGATAAGAGGCAACTTTTTTCTTTTACAAATGGAGAATAGTAGGCATTGCCGGCATTTACAAAGAAGCTCTTTGGTAATAGTAATACTTAAAACTACATGGAAAATGACTAAGATGGAGAGAAAGCCCAGTTAGAGGTCTTTTCTATCAACACTGACTTTAAAAAAAAAAAATTAAGTGGTTTTATATGAAAGATTCTTAATAGATTACCCTTCTTCGTAAAAAAGAGTGTCCACTTGACATTTTCTTTTGTAAAAAAAAATATTTACTTACTAAATTTAAAAAGAATTAACTATATATGTAATTAAATCTTTTTTTTTTTAAAGTACTCGTATGTTATACGAAGTTCACATCTTATTGACATTTGACACAAAGGAGAGAATAATATCTTTTTCTTTATGCCTATCTTGAAGCATATCAGGCTATAACTTCTTTCTTTTCTAATAATAATCCTAGAAACTGCATAAAAATGAGCATAGAGTAATTAATTATTGGCCTTTAAGCATGTATTACTAGTGTATATTCTCTAGCTAGCCTTGGAAAGTAACATTAAAATTATTAAACTGCAGGTAAAAACAGAGGAGCTAGTGACAGCTGATCATAGTGGAGGAAATGGAGGATGGGGTGATGATGATCCCTCTGTTTTCATCATGAAAACAAGTGGAAGACTTGAAGGAGAATTTCAAATAACCAATGGCTATGGTCCAATCATGGCATCACAAGTTATGAGAGTAAGTACACTTTTCATTTTAGTCGGTACGAATAAGAATGACACATTTTAATGGGACAGTAATAATTTCTTTTGATAATATAAAAGTATAAACGTATGTAGAAGTCATGGCAATTTAACAATAACAGTCTAAATTTAATTTTGACTTTATATATAGTATATTTTTTTAACGATCCCCTTTTGATACTCTAGCTCCGCTCATGACACATTTATATATCAAACATTTCTATAATAACATTCACTATAACAGTCACGTTTTTCTTTTTGGAACCAATTTTGTATGTTATGTTGTATTATATATTCTCTATAACACCATTTTAATTCGCTATAGCAGCCAAAAAATATCTAGACAATATTTAGAATCAATTTAATTTTAAATATGAAATATACATATGCTCGTATCACAGGAACATTGGAGAACATTTATAGTAGAAGAAGACTTCAGTTTCATAAAAAGCAATGGGCTGAATGCAGTGAGAATTCCAGTTGGATGGTGGATTGCTAGCGACCCAACACCTCCAAAGCCCTATGTTGGAGGCTCATTGAATGCCTTAGACAATGCCTTTCTCTGGGCCAGGTATACATGTGCACACATAGCCGATTTTATGATCACTATTTAAGTTATATCCACAAATTATAAATTTGCAAATTTGTGGAGTTTAGAACCAACTCTAGGCATACATATGCGGTCGAAGTTGCAAAATTTGCATTTGATGTTTGGCAGCAAACTTCTGACATTTTTGCTTAAAGTTTAGCTTGCCAATTCTAAACTTTCGATATTTTTGCCGAAGTTTTGCTTCTCAAGAAAAAACTTCAAACATGTATATCTAAAGTTTCGAAGTATAAGTCCAAAGCGAAAGTAATTTTTACAAGTTTAAACTATCAACATTTATCTTTGTCAGTATCTACAATAATATCCACCTGCTTTAAGCTCAATTTTCATATTCAAAATCCAAGATCTACTTCTTCAAGTTTGTAACATTAATGGTGATTATAATGCTGAAATCTCTTAATTGGCATCGATGCAAAATTAGAAAGGTGGTTACTCCTAAATGGAACTGTGCGCAACGCTGCCTATGCAAATTTTTCACTATTTTCTTTATATATGCTTACCGTTAGTGATAAAAAAATGTTTTATAATTAGATCACCTAAACATAATACCGGTGATTGTCCCTAATAAGTAAAACAAGTTACTTAAATAAAAATAAGGTAGACAAGCTACTATATCATGTTAAATTACACGGGTAATAAATGATTTCTTCACATTATTAGTGTATAAAAGTCATTCCATAATAAGCCGGTACGCTAGATAATATATTGGGACTTATTGTAAGTTTGAAACTTTTGCAGGAAATACGAACTTAAAGTTATAATAGATCCGCATCTTTTTAGGGTTCTCAAAATCCGTGTGAGCACAGTGCCAACAGAGATGGTACTATAGAATGGGGAAAAACTGATGACACCATTCAACAAACAGTTGAAGTAATTGAATTCTTAACTGCCAGGTAATAATAATAGAATTTAAGTTACATATATCAACAGTGTTGAACGTTTATATTAACACCATCTATCAATGTATTTTGATTTGTTATATCCCCTCCCTCCCAAAAAGATTGTCCTAGTTTGACTTGACACGAAATTTTAGAAATAAAGAAAGATTTCTGAAATGTGTGGTTCAAACAAATCTTAGATATTTATGTGATTGTAAATTATCTCATAAAGTTAAATTATTTCTAAACATATAAATATGTCAATCTTTTTAGGACAGAGGTAGTATCATATAACCTATCTTATCTTTCCTATTTGGTAACCATATTACTTTTCACCGGCGGTTACATATAGTAGTTATCATCTGGGTGATCCGAAGTCCTGGAATACAAGTTAAATTTCATTATATTGAATGTTCATTTTCTTCCTCACTTTTTCTTCACGATGCATTTAGATACATAATCGAAGCCAGGATTTAAATTTTATAGGTTCTAAATTCTAAGACTGTGACATCATGTATTAGTAATTGTGGTCTAAATTTAATCTTTGTATATATTTAGTGAATTATTTCTTAATACAAAATTTAGACTAAAGTTATTGGGTTTGGTTGAACCTCTATATCGACTACTAGCTCCACCTCTGTTTAGGTATACCTAGAATCCAAGCCTTTATTAACATACTGTAGCATGTAACAGGCCTGTTTTTATCTTTATAATTTCTAATCACAGTACTTTTACTGACAATTACATATAATTATTGTTTAAGTGATCTAATATATAAAAAATTTCTTATAGCATCAAGGTATAGAAGTTAAATTTCATTAGAATAACTATTTTTTTTCCTCTTCGCTTTTCCTAATCATTCATTTAGGTATGCCAAGAATCCAAGCCTTTATGCAGTGGAATTAATCAATGAGCCACTAGCTCCTGAAGTTACATTGGACATGGTTAAAAAATACTACCAAGCTGGATACAATGCAGTCCGTAAACATTCTTCGACAGCATATGTGGTTATGTCCAACAGATTATCTAGTGATCCAACAGAGCTTTTGACATTTGCCAGTGGGTTAAAGGGATCTGTAATTGATGTTCATTACTACAACCTTTTCTCTAGAATAATTGACTCTAGCATATTTGACAACATGTCTGTCCAGCAAAATCTTGAGTTTGTCAACACTAACCGTTCTGCCGAACTCAACACTGTCACCCAATCTAATGGTCCTCTCACTTTTGTTGGTATGCTTTCTTTTTCTTTTTATACATCAAATTCTACTTAGTTCCCTCCTTAATTGTATGACACACTACTAAAAAACGCGAACTTGTGATGAAAGTTCCATCAAAATACCAATCGATTTTTTTAAACGGACAATTCGTCGGAAATTCGCATTTTTAGTAGCGAAAATTTGCAGGTGAGATCATCATTATATTATATTTCCGACATAAAGTTTTTGAGTTCATTGGTAATACGGCTCACTATAAACATTCTTAGTTACATGGCCGATTTCGCAGGAGATCTTTTATATAAGTTGTAGGAGACCGGTAATACAAAGGGAACTTTATACTAATAGCATTGTGAATTCACTGTTTACTTTTTTCTAGCTGGTATACACTGATTATATACAGTTATATATATTATACATAAATTATACTTCTGCCTTCTTCCAACATGCAACTCAAGAGATATCCTTGTAGCAGTTGTAGGGTTATATTTTACTGTATGAACGGTAATTTGTTTTCAATCTTTTGATACAAAAATCATAAATTTACTGAAAGAATTATACGTATCATAACTTTGAACGAGAATACATCTTTTAAATGAGAATTAATATGTATATGTTAATGTACTTTGGTTATTTTTCAGGGGAATGGGTTGCTGAATGGCAAGTTAGAGATGCAACAAAGGAGGATTACCAAATGTTTGCCCAGGCCCAATTGGAAGTGTTCGGACGTGCAACATTTGGTTGGGCTTATTGGACACTGAAAAATGTGAACAACCATTGGAGTATGGAGTGGATGATCAAGAATGGCTATATCAAGCTTTAAATTATTTAGATTATTGGCTGATTAATAATCATATTGGGTCAACCCAAATTTCGCAATGTCAAAGCCATTATATTTGGATAGTACTTAATAAGGTAGTTAAGATAGATGTTATTAATCATTAAATTTTGAGGAAACACCTCAAAGGATCAACTTATTACAATAACAATGTGGAGATCTCAATAACAAAGATACATCATTATATATAAGATACTGCTTTCTCTGTTAATTCGTTTCAAACATAACTTCCTTGCATGTTTCCTAATAATTACTCCCATTAGAAGATTGCTACTGTTTTTAGGAAGAATATAATTGGGTTAGGTGTGCAAACAAAATCTAACAATTAGAAGTTGATAAGAAAGTAAAAAGAAATAGATTTCATCCTGAATTATACCGGAAATCTCGATATAACACTCAAATTATTAAGGCAATTTTTACACCGCTAATAATTTTAAAAGTAAATTTAATGTCACCTTGATACACATATAATCAATTGGAAATTTTCTAAATTTTAATTTTATATATTTTTCCTTTTCTTTATTCATTTAATTTTCTTTTATCACTTATATTTACACTAATTAATTATATTTGAAAGATAGAATGATTTCCCTTGGGGATTCCTTTCATTATTCACAATATATATAGCTGTACAAAGGTTGATTCCTAATATGGTACGAATCCTAACTTACCTTACAAAGGTTGATTCCTAATACAATTAGAATCCTAAGTTACCTTAAATATATATCTATCATAATTACAAAATATTCGGAGAATATTCGCTAATACTCCCCTCGGACGGAGCGGGAGGAGGGCGAACGCTAATTTGGATCGGAAAGTCGGTGAAGAGCGTCGCGGTAGTCCCTTTGTGAAGATGTCTGCATCGATAAGAGGAAGGCACGTGTAAAATTTTGACCGACCACGGGCAACCTTCTCTCGCACAAAGTGGATATCCATCTCAATATGCTTAGTCCGTGATGTTGGACCGGATTATGAGACATATAGATGGCGAGATATGTTGTCACAATAGACTATAGACGCCTTGCGGAGTGGACACTTTGGAGCTCTAAAAGAAGATTTCGGAGCCAACAGATCTCGGCAACTACATTAGCAACACCGCGATATTCGCCAAAGCACTCGAACGGGATAGTGTGGCCGCCTCTTGGCGGACCATGAGATAAGATTATCCCCAAGAAATACACGGTACACGAGGTGGAGCGACGTGTGTCCGGGCATCCCGCCCAATCCGCATCCGTGTAGGCAAGTAACTTGGTTGGGGCGAGAGGGGTATAAGTGTAATCCAAAGTCTAGTGTGCCCTTAACGTATCCGATAATACGTTTGAGGGCGGCAAAATGGGACTCTCGGGGGTCGTGCATGAACGGACACACCTGTCGAACGGCATATGTAATATCGAGGCCTAGTGAATGTAAGATCGAAGAGCACACCGCTAGACTCCGATATAGAGTGGGATCGAAAGCGGCGCACCGTCATTGGCACTAAGCTTGGATTTGGAGTCCACCGGAGTTGGCATAATTTTACAATTTGCCATCTTGGCCCTGTACACTATCTCTTCGCATACTTACGGCGACATAAGAACATAGTGGCTGCAGATCTGTTACCGATATACCCAAAAAATAACTTAGCTTGCCCAAGTCGGTCATAGCAAATTCAGTTTTGAGTAGAGCAATGATTTCATTCTTCAAACCGTCGGATGAGGCGGTAAGAACAATGTCATCGACATATAATAGCAAATATGCGGTGTTGCTACCTCGGTGAAAAGTGAAGAGAGAGTTATCACACCTGCTACATACAAAACCAATCGCAAAAGATACACGGCAAAACGATCATACCAAGCGCGGGTGCTGTTTCGGTCCATACAATGACTTTACGAGACGACACACAAAGCTGCGGAGCTCTTGGGATGAACAAAGCCGGAGGTGATGCATGTACACACGATCTCTTTCAAATCCCCATGAAGGAATGCATTCTTGACATCAAGTGATGAATTGGCCAATGCATGCCCATAGCAATACCGAGAACAGTCCGAATAGTGGCGGTTTAACAACCGGATGAATGTCTCACCACAATCAATACCCTACTTGATTAGTGCCATTGGCGACTAGTCTTGCCTTATACCTCTCTAAGTCACCACTTGTCTACGAACTTGTGCCGAAATAGCCACATACACCGGATAATATTCACACCTTCGGGTCTAGGTACCAAATCCCAAGTGTTCGCTTGGTTAAAGCGTTAAATTCCTCGCACATGGCCGCATTCCAATTTGGGTCCAGTTTTGCTAGTTTTGGATTTTGTGGAATGGGTGATAAGGTTTGTGTGGAGAGATTGAAGTGAACCTTGGGTTTGAAGATCCGTGTTGTGCACGAGTCTCCATACGATGAGACGGCGGTGGCGGTGGATCGGGGGCGGGAGGTTCTTTGGTCCACTGGTTCGGACCGGTGGCGCGGATTCAGTTGGGCCCGGTTTTCGGTGACTCGACCGGGGGTTGTAGGGGTGAGCGGGGAGCTTTTGGGGTGGTGCGGACAGTGGCGAGACCGTCGGAACAATGGGTGAAATTGCTTTGTTGATATAGATTTTGGATGATCGGGGACAGACTTGGTTCATCGAGAAAGATGTAATCGGTGGTCTAAAATTTCCGGAGATTTGAAAAAGGAAAGGTTGTCTCATCAAAGGTGACGTGACGGGAGACGATGATTTTGCAAGTAGCAATGTCATAGCACAAGTAGCCCCGATGATTAGGAGATAGACCAAGGAAGACACATGGCGAGTGCGAGGTGCAAGTTTGTGAGGTGCGGTGGAGGCCATGTTGGGGTAGCATAAGCATCCAAAAATACGTAGGTGATCATATGATGGTAGCCTACGGTATAAGATTTCGGTAGGGGTCTTGTTTTGGAGTGTGCTAGTTGGTAAAATATAAAGAAGGGATTCTACCATTTTGACAAAGATAGACCCAAAAAGGCGGTGGTAGGCGAGGCATGAAACAGAAGTGTGCGAACCATGTTATTGATGGTACGTATAATTCTTTCGACCTTTCCGTTTTGGGAAGAAGTATAGGGACAAGAAAAACGGAAAACCATACCTTGTTTAGAACGAGAAATTGTGAAATGTCGAGTTATTAAATTCACGTCCATTATCACATTGGAATGATTTGATAGATTTTTCAAATTGTGTTTTAATGAAGTTGTGAAACTCGAGGAATTTTGTAAAAACTTCAGATTTGAATTTCAGTGGGTAAATCCAGACAAAATGTGAAAAATCATCCAAGAATACTAGATAGAATTTATGACCCAAAGAGCTAACAATCGGAGATGTCCACAAATCAGCATGAACAATATCAAATGGAGAAAAAGTAACACTGTTTGATGACATAAATGGAAGACGAGTATGTTTGCCTAGTGGACAAGAAAAACAGTGTTGGGCAATTTTTCAATTATTACATCTAATACGCTTAGAAGTCCTAAGAAAAGTAAAAGCGGGTCTCGGGGTGTCCGAGTCTGGTTGTGCCAAGTGGAGGGAGAGATTGCCGCAAGGGATAGAGGTGTTTGCGGCCGACGGCGGAAGATTGAGTGAATGGGTAGAGGTCTCCCACACTATTGTGCCGTGTAAGAATTTTCCCGTATTGAGTTCTTTCACGAGAAAAACCAAAAGGGTCAAATTCGACAGAACACGAGAATTATTGCTAGTGAATTTTCTAACAGAGATTAAGTTTTTAATGATGTTAGGTGTGTATAGGACGTGGTTTAGGGAGAAAGGCGGGTGTGTATGTTTGGTATGTGTGTTACGTAACCTTCAATTGGAATGCGATGACCATTGCCGACGGTAATAAATTGAGGACACTTTAGCAGACGTAGTTGAGATAGGTTACACGACGACCGGGTGAGGTGAGATGTGGCTCGGTGTCCATGTACCAATTGTCGTCGGGTGTTGAAGGTTCACGGTGGTGTAGGCACTGGCCCAAATCGGTCGGGGACAGACAGCCGCTGAAATTTCTTCTTGCGGTTATTCTTCTTCTTTATTGCTGCGTTCTTCTTCTTCTTTGCTGGAATCTTCTGCAGTCTTCTTAGTCTTGGTCTTTCTTCGTGCTTTGGTTTGCTTGAGTCTTTCTTGGTCTTGGTGGTGGTGGTGGTCTTGCTTCTTGCTGCACGATTCTTTCTTCTTGGTGGTACGCAACCGGTGGTGGTGCTGCTTCTTGCTGCTTGGACATCTTGTGATGGTGAGTTCGGTTTCTTGGGCGCAGTGTTGCCATCCGTCAACGGCTAACGCACGTTGACTATGTTCCTCTTGTTTAGCACGTCTAGTTTCTTCCAACAATAGTTGTGAACGTGCCCTTGTTGAAACTTGGGAGAGGGTCGGCTTGTTGAATCATTGTTGCGAGTGTGTCATATTCACCTTTCGGTAAACCCGCAACAAGTTGAAGCACCATCTTGGTTTCGAAACGAAGTCCCGACGTTGGATAGTTGATCGGTTATGAGTTTCGATTGCTTACAATATTCGGACATGTTGTTAAAATTCTCGAGGCGGGTATTGTTGAATTGCTCTTCCAAATACACGGCCCGAGTATTTTTATTGTCTGAAAGATTTCTTCTAGCGGGACCCAAAGTTCACGTCGTAGCACTGTTTTCATGATAGTGCATAACGGATCTTTGGAGATGGTGCCGTAGATCCATTGTTTGACGATGGCGTCAAGACGACGCCTTGATTGAGTCCAGTAACATCGGTGGGACGAGGAAGCATTCGTCAATGTGATCGAGCACGTTGTATGCGGATGCGTGAATGTAGAATAGTTCCATCCACATGGAATATTGATAGTCTTCTTGGTCAAGAATTATAGGGATAAAATTCTTGATGTTGTTAACGGCGAATGCCGGATGAAAAGAAGATGCGAACGTTGAGAGGGGTTTTCAAGTGTGCCGAGTGGATGAAACAAAATTTGTGAGGGAAGACATGGTTGCGCACTTTGTCGAGGAAGGGAATTTTCCGGTTTGGCCGAAATATGGAGGAAGAAACCGATTTTTTTTTTTTTTTTTTTTTTTGTGAAATCGGAAAAAAAAAATCGATTTCGCTACGGGAATGAGGATTTAGGTTTTAGGCTCTTGATACCATGAAAGATAGAATGATTTCCGGGATTCCTTTCATTATTCACAATATATATAGGTTTGTACAAAGGTTAATTCCTAATAGTACGAATCCTAACTTACCTTACAAAGGTTGATTCCTAATACAATTAGAATTCTAAGTTACCTTAAATATATATCTATCATAATTAGAAAATATACAGAGAATATTCGGAGAATATTCGCTAATAATATTCACACTCCAATTACATCTTCTTCCTCACTATCATTCCATCTCACCGGACCACCATATCCGTCACCATTATCGCCACCAATTTTAGTACCACCATTTCATCGAACGTCCAGACTCTAACCGACATTGAAGCTTCAATTTAAAGCTTAATGAGCTCAGATCTACGACGGGTTTGTTGTGAATATCGATTTTAAAATTTCTTCATTGTTCGAGAGTTGCGGATTTGAATCCGAATTGCAATTAAAAAGATAATGGCTATGATGAAACAATGAAAAAGAAGAAGAAGAAGAAGAAGGGTTGGGGGTGGCAGTTGGGTGGTGTGAAATCCAATCTTAGCATATCCTGCACAGCTGCAGCTGGGTCTATCTTTTTTTTATTTTTTTTTATTTTTATAGTAGAAGGGAGTAAAAATAAAGTGTCTTTGATGTGGGTTTGTGTGAAAGAAAAATTAATACGGATTTGTTGTTAGTAATGAAGGAGTTTCATTAAGGAGAAAGGTGGAAAACAAGTGTTTTTGGTAAGTCAATGGTGGTGAATGAAAGAGATGAAGTGGAGGTTCTATTGTGATTTTAATAAAGGTTTTGAAATATTATAAAAGTTTGGTGTTTGTTTTGTGATTTCAGTGAATGATTCTTGGAATTAATGGTGAACTTTAGGTGAGATTGTTGAGGGAAGTTCTAATGTGATGATTGAATATGGTGCTCCATGGAGCAAAAATGGGGATTTCCGCAGCAAGATTAAGAAGGGGATGCGAATGAAACTTATGATCTTTTAGTTGAGCCCCTTCACTTGAGCTAATTTTGACTTTTCAGCCGGAAGTCGTAATAAGGTAGCGATACTGGAAGGTGCGGCTGGATCAACTCCTTTTCGGGGAGAGCATTGAGGTTGGGGGTGGGGATCCAAAAATCTGTATTTTATAATATAAAAATAAGAAAAAAATAAATAAATTTCAGTAAAAGGCGTTTTTAAAAAAATTATCTTATTTTTTGTGCTACATCAGTTCTGATAGAAATAAATTTACTACTTTTAAATATGTAAAAAAATAATAGATTGGTTGGAGTGAAATCCATTTTTGGGGACAAGTTGAGGATGGAACCATGTCTTTTGCCCTTTAATAAATGACGTGAGATCTTTTGAGAAAAAGCATACATCATTAGCCCAAAACAGATAGTATCCCACTAGCTAGTGAAGAACTTTTCTGGCTGGTTTAGCCCAATATGCTAGTATAATAAGTGTATAAAGATAGCAGGAGTAGATATGTTTCGAATTAGAGGCAAATTTAGTATTTCTAGAACATGATGCACTACTAAAGAAGGAGGGAAATGCATTACGTGAGCCACTTTTTTTTATCTAAAACAAGATATTAAAGTCATCTATCTTCCTCCTTTTTCCAAGAAGTCAATGGTGTTACACCATTGGGATACTTCGCAAGTGCGCCACTAAGCCTTTTTGTAGCATGGATGCCACAAGATAATATTACATCTGAAAGAAATAATTCCCTTGATTATTTTCATTGATTGAATAGATATATATATACAAGTTACAAAATAGGAGAATCTTATTCCTATTCTATTCCTAAAACCTTATTCTACCATAATTCTAACTATACAATTATGGTAAGTGTATATCCTAATTATGGTAAATGTATATCCTAATCTAGGTAACAAATATACTACAATATACACAAAATATACTTTCCTTAATATACAAATCTTGTCCTTTGTGTTTTTTGCCCAAAATCCCGTGATGGGCTGGACGAGTTGGGCCAAATCCCGTGATGGGCTGCCACTGTTTATCACACCCCCGCAGTCATAGCGGGCGGTCTTCGAACGCTGAGACTGTCCCTAAAATCTTCAAAGAGATCCGTGGTAGACCCTTTGTAAAGATGTACGCAATTTGATAACGAGACGGGACATGGCATACGCGAACGTGACCCTTTGCAACCTTTTCACGGACAAAGTGAATGTCCATTTCGATATGCTTAGTACGTTGGTGTTGAACTGGGTTACCTGAAAGGTAGATGGCACTAATGTTATCGCAATATACCAAGGTTGCCTTCTAAATGGGACAATGAAGCTCCAAAAGCAAATTACGTAGCCAACATAATTCGGAGACCACATTCGCTACCTCTCGATATTCTGCCTCGCACTTGAGCGTGATAGAGTTACCCGACGCTTTGCCGACCGGGAGACCAAGTTGTTGCCAAGGAACATACAGTAGCCAGAAGTCGACCGTCTGGTATCGGGACAACCACCCCAATCAGCATCCGTGTAAGAGACAAGTGTGGATGTAGATGAAGGATACAAGTGCAATCCATAGTCCAGTGTCCCCTGAATATACCGAATGATGCGTTTGATTGCATTAATGTGCTCAACTCTGGGATCATGCATGAATAAACACACATCTTTGAACCGCATACGTAATATCCGATCCGGTAAAGGTAAGATACTAGAGTGCCCTACCAAAGCTGCGATAGCGGGTCGGGTCCTCGTATGGTGCACTTCTTTGCGGCACTCAGCTTGCGGTTTGCATCACCTGGCGTGGAAGTGGACTTACATGAAGACATCCCAGCCCTCTCTATGATCTCAGCAGCATACTTTCGTTGAGACAAAAACAAGCCACCTGAATGACGCTTGACGGCAATCCTCAAAAAATAACTCAAAGGCCCTAAGTCTTTCATAGCAAACTCGAAGCGATCATGGTCATGATAGGCGGCGCAAGGCATCGGAAGAGGCGGTCAAGATGATATCATCCACATACAACAGAATGTAGGCCAAGGACGAACCACGGCGGTAGATGAACAAGGAATTATCTGACCTGCTGTGAGTGAACCCAATAGTTGAAACAAAGTCAGCAAACCTCGTGTACATGGCCCTTGGAGACTGCTTAAGCCCATATAAGGACTTCTTCAACAAACATACATGATGAGGACGGTTTGGATCCCTGAAACACAACGGCTGATGCATATAGACTATTTCCTTGAGATCACCATGTAGGAAAGCATTCTTGACATCCAACTGATGAATTGGCCAAGCCTTTGAAAGAGCCAAGCTAAACACAGTGCGAATGGTAGCCGGTTTGACCACCGGACTAAACATCTCACCACAATCTATCCCAACCTGCTGAGTCTTACCATCACCAACAAGTCGCGCCTAATGTCGAGCAAATAACCCATCTGAATTCTCCTTATGAGCAAAAATCCACATAGACCTGATAACATTAATACCATATGGACGGGGCACCAACTCCCACGTCTTATTATCAATAAGAGCATTATATTCATCAGTCATAGCAGTTTTCCAATTAGGATCATTTAATGCGGACACAGGATTGCGGGACAAGGGGGATTTAGAGACATCAGAATGTAAATTAAAATGTCTTTTAGGTGTAAAAATACCCCGCTGACTACGAGTGACCATTCTATGACTCGAGGAAGAATTGAGGGAATTTTGGGAATTTTCTAGGCTCGAGACGGACTGGCCAACAGGCAGTGGGCCTGCTGGCCCAAATCGGTAACTGGAAGCCTCGTCTGGACCAGTTCCAGAATTGGGTTGGACTGGCCCAATTGCTGGAACTGTTCCAGTCACTAGAAATGCTAGGCTTGGCGGTACTGTGGGTCCAGCGGGCAGTGGGCCCGCTGGAGGATTTTAGGTACGGGAGATGTCCGAAAATTTTCGAATAATATACGGGGATATTTGGTCATCCAAAAAATTATACGACTTAGGTTCGGGAGTATGAACTTTCGTAAATTGGAATTGAGTTTCATCAAAAATGACATGGCGATTGATTATGATTTTTTTGGAGGATAAATAAAAACACTTATAACCACGATGATTCGACGGATAACCCAAAAATACACACGGGGTAGACCGAACCTGAAGTTTGTTAATTGTGGTGGATGGAAATAACGGATGACACAAGCACCCAAAAATCCGAAGATGAGAATAAGAAGGGTTCTTATTATATAGGATTTTGAGGGGGGAAGAATATGTCAGACCTTTAGAAGGAATTATGTTAAGAAGATATGTGGCCATTTGTAGAGCATGATGCCAAAAATATGGAGGTATGAGGCATGAATTAAGAGAGTTCGGACAATGTTATTTATGGAACGAATTTTGCGTTCGGCCTTCCCATTTTGTCAAGATGTATGAGGACACGGAACCAAAAATTGATCCCATTTTTAGCACAGAATTCCCGAAACTCCCTATTGTCATACTCTTTCTCATTATCACATTGAATATTTTTTATTTCTCTTTCGAATTGAGTATGAATGAACGCTCTAAATTTGATGAAGACGGAAAACACTTGTGATTTATTCGCAATTGGAAACGTCCACAAAAATCTAGAATAATCATCTAAAAAGAGAACATAATATCGATGACCCAATGAACTAAGAACAGGAGACGTCCATAAGTCGCTATGAATAATATCAAATGGCATTGAAGTATGAGAATTGGAGTCTACAAATGGCAACTTAACAATTTTCCCTAATGAACAAGACTGACAAAGTGGAGTACGACTCGTACCCTTACATGAAATAAAGTTATTTTTATCTAAAACTGATAAAATAGAAGATCCCGGATGACCCAAACGAGCATGCCACATGGAAGGAGAGATGGCTGCAAAAGTTGACGGCAAGGTTTGACTCGATGCACTGAAACCAGGCATGATAGGATACAGATCCCCCCCTACTATCACACCTCATGAGATGACTCCCCGTCTTGAAATCCTTCTTGAGAGAAACCAAAAGGATCAAATTCAACGGAAACAGAATTGTCAGTAGTGAACTTCAGGACATACACTAAATTTTTAATCAATTTAGGAGCATGTAAAGTATTTTTCAAGAGAAGGGGTGGATTGGGGGGAGACAATGTTTTATGACCATAATCCTGAATTGGAATAGAGTTGGCATTACCAACAATTATACCCCGAGGGGTGCTCAAATTGGAATAAGAGGAGAGAGTACCTGATTCGGAAGTCATGTGAGTAGTGGCCCCGGTGTCCATGTACTAATTTGGGTCCGGTTGAGTCAACCCCAACGTGTGCATCGCGACCTCGATATCAGTCTGAGTGGGGCCTGCTACATGATGGGCTTACGGAGGTCGGGGCCCAAGAACTCCTGTTTGTGATAGAGTTGGGCCGTATCCGCTGGAGTTGCTACTGTTGGGCCACTGGTCAGTGGGCCGCCACTGCTGGGTGTTGGGCCTTGACTGTTGGCCAGCCCACGGGCCGCTGGAACTTGCTGCTGGATGGTAAGGGTTGTTGGACCACGGCCCACTATCCCAGCCCCTTTGCCATGGGCCCCCGCTCTTTGGGCCCGAGGGGTGGTGGGCCATTGTTCCCTGGATGGGACCCACCGCCTGCTTGTTGACCACCGGAACCGCCACCAGAACCGCCGCGTTTGCCCCCACGGTTTTTGTTATTATTCTTGCGATTATTCTTGCCGCCACCATTATTATGGTTTTGGCCCGAATTATTCACAAACCCTGAAGAACTAGTAGAGGACTCCACCATGACGACGGGCTTGCTCCGATAGCCGCCTTTTAGCCAAACCCACTTCTTCCAAAGTAAGCATGGAGCGGGCTTGATAGAAGTCGGGAAGATGGTTGCTTTGGCGAAGGAGAGTTCCAACCCCATTATAGGCCTCGAACGACCGGCAACCAACTGTAGAACTAGACGATTATTCGTTATTGGTGCGCCAACATTACGGAGTTGATCCGCCAACTCCTTTAGTTTCTTGCAATATGCGAAACGTTCGGAAGTCGTCCATTCGAATGAGAGAGAATTCCTGCTCGAGTGTGACGACACGTGAATGTTGGTTGTCTTGGAATATGTCACGCGGTCTATTCCATGCAGCCATAGCCGTGGTATCCGGCTCAATAATCATCTGTAGAAGGTCCACCGAAATAGTGGCGTAGATCCGTGGGAGAACGGTAGCATCAAGTGTAATCCATAACTCGGGATCCTCCGCGGGAAGGGGTCTAGCGGGAGGAATGATGTGATGAAGAACTTGATAAGAGATAGCGTGAATTTTAAACAACCCCGCCCACGTCGCATATTGGACGTTTTCCATCTCAAGGACAATAGGGATACAACTCTTGATATTGGAAACCGTGAGGGCGGGGTGATAATTGTTCTTAGACATATTGAAAGAACAAAGAGGGAAGGGAAATTTAAGAGAGGTTTTGGAGAGCGGAAGACAAATATTGGAAGAGAAACCTAGGGGGGGGGGTGTCTCGGCCAACACAAAAGAGAGGACAAAAGTTGGGAGAGAAAAACTTTTGTGAAACCTAGTCTCTTGATACCATGAAAGAAATAATCCCCTTGATTATTTTCATTGATTGAATAGATATATATACAAGTTACAAAATAGGAGAATCCTATTCATATTCTATTCCTAAAACCTTATTCTACCATAATTCTAACTATACAATTATGGTAAGTGTATATCCTAATTATGGTAAGTGTATATCCTAATCTAGGTAACAAATATACTACAATATACACAAAATATACTTTCCTTAATATACAAATCTTGTCCACTGTTTTGCTGCCCCAAATCCCGTGATGGACTGGACGAGTTGGGCCAAATCCCGTGATGGGCTGCCACTGTTTAACAACATCAACTCTAAAAGTATATATATAAAAGAACTAATTTTGTAAAAAGATCATAGGTTTATGTACCCCAAATTTTATACATAAATTCGCCCTTGGTTTCTATCCATGAAGAGCTAACAAAAAGGTTCAACAGAGTGATGGCCCAGGAATGGGCCGGTTTATGGGCCGGTTTAGGGGTTGTGTGATAGGATAGATAAGTTATCTCATGTATATAAGATTGGGTGGGATAAGATGAAATAAATTATTTAACCCTCTATGTGGAAATTTATCTCACCTTTTATCTCATATAAATGTGATTGAGTGTCATACCAAAGAAATTATTCGGCCAACCAAACATGAGTTTATTTCTATCTCATGAGACTAATAATTTAATCTCATCATATTTCAGGTGGCACTATTGTCTTTGCCTGTCATGTCAATTTCATCCCGTAAAGAATCACTTTTTCATAGGAATCTTGAATAGCTCAAAAGAAAGCAGCTTTTTGCATCCGGAATGTATAGATGAACTTTGAATTTGCTGCGCTCTATGAAAAAGATTTCAAGCCATACCTAGAAAAGTTATATAGTAGCGGTATACTTGGATGACATAGGCATAGACATGGGAAGAATAAATATATATATACAATAACGTGCTTCGCATGTTAATCCACTCAATCATAACAAAAGATATTAGGTAATTTAGTTATTTCATTTCTGTCATATTTTTATTTTTTAAAAGAAAAAAATTAATTACAAAATCTAAAATATGCTTTTTGAAAAATTATGTCCGTCAATTTCAATTAGCTTTCCTCACTTCACGCGGTAGTCGACATTTCGCGTTTGACATTCGTGTTTTTTAATACTAGATATACATTGTGAATTTAAAAAGTATAATAATGTAAAGAAACAATTGATGAGTTAAAAAACGTAAAAAGAAATAGGATTAAGTTCCACGTAGTAATTAAATAGGTTAAGTATTCCCAATTTCTAAAAGTGGTATGTTCAAAAATGGGAAGAAATAGGACTAAGTTCCTAATAGTAATGGCATTAAGTATGTCCTAGTTACTAACGTTCTTTTAGCTTTATAGGTTTATGGATTGTTAGGTATATGAAGTATGTTAGAAAAGAAATAAGATTAGAGTTTATTAAGGATATAAAAGTTGTTCAATATTTGAAGAATATTTTGGTCAACCAACAGTTATATTCATACTTTTATAATAAGTAGTCTCCACGTACGTGCCTCGTACGTACCCCTTATCTATAATATTAAGATTTCAGTCTTATAGCATGATCTCAGTTAATATATAATTTTCTTACTGAAACTAAATGTTCTTGAATGGTTTAATAAACAGACGAAAATCGATATAAGTAATCTACAAAAATGATATAATTGCTATAAGGTTTTCCTTTCATAAATATTTTTTTCCTCTCGTTTTAAGGTTTATCAGGGTCGACTCTTTACGGTAAATTTTAAAATTTTATTTTTTCAGAATTTAGCATTAATGATGTTTGAAATTTTAAGCATGCAACTTTATAGGCCTTTTATTGTTTATTTTCCTGTATTTTAGTGCAAAAGTAGTGTTTAGGTTTCGCTTCATAATACTAATCTCTCTTATGATTTATGATATTACGCTTATCTCCCTTATTTTAATTTTCTTAGTCTATAAAATATTATATTTAAAACTAATGGATTTAATTTTAAAATTTCAAGTTTAGTAAAAAAAATATCTCCACAAAGAATTAGTTAGTTATGTTAGTAGTAGTGACGTTGTTAGTAGTAATAGAGGTTCTATTAGTTCAATAGAAATAAAGATTAGTAATTAGTTATTATGTAGTAATAGTAAGGGAGGTAGTTCAATAGAAATAGGATTAGTAATTAGTAATGTTAGTAGTAATATTAGTAAGGACATAAAAATAGTTCAACATTTGTTTAATATAATGTTAATATAATAGCGGAACCAATTATATTCAAATTGTTTTTATGTAGTAATAGTAAGGGAGGTAGTTCAATAGAGATTTTGGATTGAATATTCAAATTGTTTAATATAATAGGGGAACCAATTAATTTTGATTATAAGCTACCTTGTTTATTCGATCATCTTTTCTTTAATTACCTACTATATAGCTTTGGACTTCTCTCACTTCAACCCATTGAGCCGTTCTACAATTTTTCTTTTTTCACTCTCAATTCAGTCCATCAAACCATATACGTCTTGTCAAATTAATTAATGAGAGGGAGTTAAATTTAACACTAACTATAGTACGAATTTTTTTATCATGGTTGAGGCACAATCAACCATAATTGTGTGAGGGCACTTTATGTTTGTGACGAGTGTTTCTGTAGGCTCCCTTAACCATAATTGTGTGAGTTAAATTTAACACTAACTTTGAGCATAATTTACTCAAAGTTACACATCTCTCACCCTTATGAGTTTTGAGCAAACCCAAAATGTGAGTTTTCCCATAATATTTTCATATTCTACTGCCTAGAATATATTTCACTCACCTTCTAAATAAAGTTTCTTATTGAGTTTGCATGAGCAATACTATATTAATTCGTGATTTAAAGATAAAGATAATTTATTTTTTCTTATCATATGATTTTAGACAATTCTTACCTTATGGACCAAATGTTTGCAGGGTGAGTTAGACATAAGATTCATAATCTTCATCATAGTATAAGAGCTCGATTCATCCCCATTCTTAATTTACCCAGTAATGGACACGCTTCAAATGTCCAGTATTGGGCGTGAGGGGTATCGAGCCCACATCGATTGGGAATTTAAACTGAGTCTCCTTGTATGATCTTCACTGTTAAATTTTGGCTAGAGTTATACCCAAAATCCATTTTCTTTATCAAATAACCTAATTAACATTTTCATTCAGTTTACTTCCACTAGAAATCACCACCAAATAAAATTGCAATTGGGTATTAGTCTCATCATGGTAGGTAGGCATTTTGTCTTCTACAAAATTGGTTCAAGTTGGTTTGTGCCGAAATTGGTGAAGCCAAATTTGGATGTATCAATGTCTTAAGTGGAACTAAAGCACGTAATTTAGCATCAGTAAAAGAAGTTTAGGATATTTACTTAATCCGCAGCCACATGCACTTCGTTAAAGTGCCACTCACGGCAAGTTGTAAACTATTTATATATACCAACTCAATGAATATAAGACGTATTTCTTGCATATACATTTTTAACACCTAATGATATGCTTGTTCACTTTTAATTTCTAATTGTTAAAGTTAATTGTCTAGCTAGATATAAACATCTGGAGCAGATAAGTAGTAAAATAATTAAATAAACCCTTCAGAATCAGCTTAATTTACTTTCTCTTTATAAGGCGGACTTCCTAAAATCATTCTGCTTAATTCCTTGCATTAGTGAAGCCATTGAGCATAATTTACTTACCAAACCAGAAAATTACTACAAAGTATCTAATGAATAAGCTCATTTAAATTGAACCTTTATCACATCCCAAAATTTAGTTGATGTTACTGATAGGACACAGGCATACACACAACGAAAGCTAACAGCCAACATCAACTTACACGTAATCTAGATAATATAATTCATAAATTAGATAGAAGCACTAACCTCTTGAAGCTTTGACACAAATCTTCCACAGCAGCAACGCACGCCAGTTCCACAGTCTTCTACTGCGTATCCTGAATATCATTAGAACTAATGAACACTCGAGTGGCGAGTATTGCAGGTAGGGAAAATCGTCGTCTATTAGGGCTGAAAAGCCTTACTTTTATACTACACATTTTAGGGTAAAAACCCTACAAAAAACGTGTGGCTTTTTCTTGCCCCAAAAGAATACTATTTTTCCTTGTTCTAGAATGTCCAGACACAATAGAGACCATGGATTTAATAATGAAGCTTCCTATTATGGTATAATTCGGAATGTGAATGAATTCATCATACCACAATAAATTATAATTTATTCCACTAAAAATTTATAATTGCACTCCTCTATTTAATTTTGAAATCCTCTATTAAATACTTATTTAACTCCTCATGTTAAGATTACAGATACCAATCAACTAAATTAAATTACTGACAATTTAATTTATCGACTAATTAAATCTTTTATACTTTTGCTTAATATATTTCATTTGACGGATACAAAATTCACCTGCAGGGAGCAGGCAGTGGGCCTGCTGGCCCAATAACTAGACGTGGACTGGACTCGGGAGAGAATTTATTAGGCCAGCAGGCAGTGGGCCTGCTGGGCGAGAACCTGAGGCAGAAAGTGGATCGAGACTGGAAATGGGTCGAGACTCCGGAACTGTATCGAGACTGGCATTGGGCCGAGACTCGGGAACAGTATCGTGATCATTTGGGCCAGCAGGCAGTGGACCTGCTGACAGATTCGGAGCACGGGAGTGTTTGGCCCACTGATAGATGATATACGGTGATGGCCCATCATCCAAAAAATTATAGGAACTAGACACGGAATTATACAATTTAGCAAACAGAAATTGGATTTCATCAAAAATAACATGGCAACTAATTATGATTTTATTCGAAGATAAATCAAAATATTTGTAACCACGATAATTAGACGGATAACCAAAAAACACACAAGCGGTAGAACGGGCTTGAAGTTTGTTAATTGTAGTGGACAGAAAAAGTGGATAGCACAAACACCCAAACACCCTAAGATGCGAATACTGATAAATAATTTTTAGGGGTGATTGATATGCTAAACCTTTGCTAGGAAGTATGTGAAGGAGGTAAGTAGCCATTTGTAACGCATGATGCCAAAAAGACGGAGGTAATGAAGCATGAGCTAGTAAGGTTCGGACAATATTATTAATGGTACGAATTTTTCTTTCTGTCTTCCCATTTTGTGAGGACGTGTGAGGACAAGAAAACTGAAAAGATATGCCATGAGTGTTACAAAATACCCGAAATGGACCATTATCATATTCCCTACCATTATCACATTGAATGTTTTTAATTTCCCGTTCAAATTGGGTACGGATGAAAGCTCTAAATTTTAAGAATGTGAAATTATTTTTAGACTTTTTAGATAAAGGAAAGGTCCACAAATTAGAATAATCATCCAAGAATAAAACATAATAACGATGACCCAAAGAACTTAAAACGGGAGATGCCCATAAATCACTATGAATATTAATACCATAATTACAATTGTATAGGAATTCTACAAATATGATATATTAATTAATAACTTTCGGTCCACGTGTATACCACTGTCTATCAATTTTGTCACATTCTTTATTTTGAGTTCATATCGTTTAGAATTAGTCGGTCAAACATTTAGGTTCTATATAAAGGCAATTATCACATTTAGGTTCTATATAAAGGCAATTATCAAGTAGAGTATCATGCAGCTAAAAAATATCGCAACCTATTCATCACGTACAATGAAATTACTTGTTGTCCACTACTTGTTCATCATATCTTCTTGTTACGTATTTAATTTTTCATATGGAAGAAATTTAAATCCTAATTTTAGAGTTAAAGCTGTTAATCTTGGAGGTTGGCTACTTACTGAAGGATGGATTAAACCTTCTCTTTTTGATGCCATCCCCAACAACGATTTTCTGGTACGTTAATTTTTACAAACTCGTTTTCGTATTTCGACATGACCTTAGATATGAGACTATAGAGGACATGTATTCGGATAGAAGGCTAGTAGGTAGTTAGGCGATGTCTAGCTTATTCTTACATTCTTAGATTTCTGTTACTATCTATTGTTTCTTGCACTTCGATTAGCATAGTATTTTGTTGTATTTACTGTTCCTTTTTTTTTTTCAAAATGCTTTGTCATTCGATCTTTAGTATTTTGCCGTGATTCCTCTTCCATTATCTGCTTTGAAAATGTTTTTCCTTGAGCTGATGGTCTATCAGAAACAACATGTAGAAATTTCTACATGTGAGAGGTAGGGGTAAGATCTTCATACACCCTAATCTCTCCAAATCCACTTGTGGATTACACTGATTATGTTGTTGTTGTTGCTGTTTTCGTACTTGATTTAATTCAGAGTTTGAGTTCTATAAAATATGACATTAATTTGCAGGATGGAACTGGACTGCAATTCAAATCAGTAACAGTGGGGAAGTATTTGTGTGCTGAGTTAGGAGGAGGAAACATTATTGTAGCTAACAGAACAGCTGCTTCTGGATGGGAAACATTCAAAGTAGGTATCCTTCAATTTGTTTACAAGAATTTTAGAGATAGAATTTTAATCTTTTTTAACGAGTATATACCTCAATTATTTTATCCTTTACCTTTCACCAACATAATCATCCGGTAACTCGATATATGTGCATCAAGAGTTAGGCATATGAGAAAAAATCGTCTTGCAATTTTGTTTCTGATCGAGATTTAAACAACGACGTTCTATGATTTTCATTCATTCTTTATCACTAGATCACACCCTTCGGGAGCGAAGTTACTTTTCTTCTTAAAAGTTCAACCTAACTCAGTAATTTTGGGCCAAATTCGTATTTATGTTAAAGAATTTATTTAATATATCTAAATAATTTATCAAGAATTCACTTCTAGAATTCAGAACTTATAAGTTTAAAATCATAGCTCCACCTCTGACACCCTTGAATTTCAGAGATAGATTTCATGAAAACTAAAAGATAAACTCATTTTTATGATTATTAGCTTATTAACGTGGACTATTTTTTTGCAGATTTGGAGGATAAACAGCACAATTTTTAACTTTAGGGTGTTTAACAAAGAATTTGTGGGAGTAGATGGAAGTGGAAATGTGGTAGCAGTGGAAAACAAACCTGGATTTTCAGAGACTTTTGAGATAGTGAGAAATTCAGATGATCCGAGTCGTGTTCGGATAAAATCAACAAATGGTTTCTTCTTACAGGTGACGGGATGTTTTCACGGAACCAAATTAACTTACTATGATTAAGTGATTCAATGAAATTAAAACACATGTTAACTAGTCATGATTAATAAAAAGCCTCTATATTCAAACATATGGCATGCGTATATTGACTTTGATATATACACTTGGTGTTGGTAATTTTTTACTCATATATTGATAAACCCTTCAAGATTTTTTGTAGTACTATCATTATAACTTAACTTGTTTATCAAAGTTAAATATGTTACCCGATGTAAGAATTTACGGATAATAGACGTTTCGACGTAAGAATTGTGAAATTTGAGAAAAAAATAGTAGTAATTGTTTTTGACTTTGCTTTGCTTTGCTTTGCTTTACTATTACTTTATTTTTTTGATTTTAATCTTTTACTTTTAGAATTGGATTTCAAGTTATTAACTTCTATTTTGTCATTTCTTCGTTTTGAATCGAACATAGAAGTATCAAGTTGAAAATGATATTTGAAAATTGAAGTTGTTTTTGTACATGAAATAAATTGAAGTTACTTTTAAATTTTTGTGAGTGATTTGGAGTGGAACTTGTGAAAACAGTTTTTTTTTAGAGTTTTTCAAATTCCGGATGTCAAAATTGTAACAACTCTATATCTAAATAGTTCTCCGGAACAAAATTTCAAAAAAAGTGAAAACTATCCATAATCAAATGGGTGCTTATGATTATGCATTTTATGTCTGCTGCTTATTCTTGTTGATAAGAGGCAACTTTTTTCTTTTACAAATGGAGAATAGTAGGCATTGCCGGCATTTACAAAGAAGCTCTTTGGTAATAGTAATACTTAAAACTACATGGAAAATGACTAAGATGGAGAGAAAGCCCAGTTAGAGGTCTTTTCTATCAACACTGACTTTAAAAAAAAAAAATTAAGTGGTTTTATATGAAAGATTCTTAATAGATTACCCTTCTTCGTAAAAAAGAGTGTCCACTTGACATTTTCTTTTGTAAAAAAAGAATATTTACTTACTAAATTTAAAAAGAATTAACTATATATGTAATTAAATCTTTTTTTTTTTAAAGTACTCGTATGTTATACGAAGTTCACATCTTATTGACATTTGACACAAAGGAGAGAATAATATCTTTTTCTTTATGCCTATCTTGAAGCATATCAGGCTATAACTTCTTTCTTTTCTAATAATAATCCTAGAAACTGCATAAAAATGAGCATAGAGTAATTAATTATTGGCCTTTAAGCATGTATTACTAGTGTATATTCTCTAGCTAGCCTTGGAAAGTAACATTAAAATTATTAAACTGCAGGTAAAAACAGAGGAGCTAGTGACAGCTGATCATAGTGGAGGAAATGGAGGATGGGGTGATGATGATCCCTCTGTTTTCATCATGAAAACAAGTGGAAGACTTGAAGGAGAATTTCAAATAACCAATGGCTATGGTCCAATCATGGCATCACAAGTTATGAGAGTAAGTACACTTTTCATTTTAGTCGGTACGAATAAGAATGACACATTTTAATGGGACAGTAATAATTTCTTTTGATAATATAAAAGTATAAACGTATGTAGAAGTCATGGCAATTTAACAATAACAGTCTAAATTTAATTTTGACTTTATATATAGTATATTTTTTTAACGATCCCCTTTTGATACTCTAGCTCCGCTCATGACACATTTATATATCAAACATTTCTATAATAACATTCACTATAATAAATCACGTTTTTCTTTTTGGAACCAATTTTGTATGTTATGTTGTATTATATATTCTCTATAACACCATTTTAATTCGCTATAGCAGCCAAAAAATATCTAGACAATATTTAGAATCAATTTAATTTTAAATATGAAATATACATATGCTCGTATCACAGGAACATTGGAGAACATTTATAGTAGAAGAAGACTTCAGTTTCATAAAAAGCAATGGGCTGAATGCAGTGAGAATTCCAGTTGGATGGTGGATTGCTAGCGACCCAACACCTCCAAAGCCCTATGTTGGAGGCTCATTGAATGCCTTAGACAATGCCTTTCTCTGGGCCAGGTATACATGTGCACACATAGCCGATTTTATGATCACTATTTAAGTTATATCCACAAATTATAAATTTGCAAATTTGTGGAGTTTAGAACCAACTCTAGGCATACATATGCGGTCGAAGTTGCAAAATTTGCATTTGATGTTTGGCAGCAAACTTCTGACATTTTTGCTTAAAGTTTAGCTTGCCAATTCTAAACTTTCGATATTTTTGCCGAAGTTTTGCTTCTCAAGAAAAAACTTCAAACATGTATATCTAAAGTTTCAGAAGTATAAGTCCGAAACTGAAAGTAATTTTTCTGAAGTTTAAACTATCAACATTTATCTTTGTCAGTATCTACAATAATATCCACCTGCTTTAAGCTCAATTTTCATATTCAAAATCCAAGATCTACTTCTTCAAGTTTGTAACATTAATGGTGATTATAATGCTGAAATCTCTTAATTGGCATCGATGCAAAATTAGAAAGGTGGTTACTCCTTAAATGGAACTGTGCGCAACGCTGCCTATGCAAATTTTTCACTATTTTCTTTATATATGCTTACCGTTAGTGATAAAAAAATGTTTTATAATTAACCTAAACATAATACCGGTGATTGTCCCTAATAAGTAAAACAAGTTACTTAAATAAAAATAAGGTAGACAAGCTACTATATCATGTTAAATTACACGGGTAATAAATGATTTCTTCACATTATTAGTGTATAAAAGTCATTCCATAATAAGCCGGTACGCTAGATAATATATTGGGACTTATTGTAAGTTTGAAACTTTTGCAGGAAATACGAACTTAAAGTTATAATAGATTCGCATCCGCATAGGGTTCTCAAAATCCGTGTGAGCACAGTGCCAACAGAGATGGTACTATAGAATGGGGAAAAACTGATGACACCATTCAACAAACAGTTGAAGTAATTGAATTCTTAACTGCCAGGTAATAATAATAGAATTTAAGTTACATATATCAACAGTGTTGAACGTTTATATTAACACCATCTATCAATGTATTTTGATTTGTTATATCCCCTCCTCCCAAAAAGATTGTCCTAGTTTGACTTGACACGAAATTTTAGAAATAAAGAAAGATTTCTGAAATGTGTGGTTCAAACAAATCTTAGATATTTATGTGATTGTAAATTATCTCATAAAGTTAAATTATTTCTAAACATATAAATATGTCAATCTTTTTAGGACAGAGGTAGTATCATATAACCTATCTTATCTTTCCTATTTGGTAACCATACTACTTTTCACCGGCAGTTACATATAGTAGTTATCATCTGGGTGATCCGAAGTCCTGGAATACAAGTTAAATTTCATTATATTGAATGTTCATTTTCTTCCTCACTTTTTCTTCACGATGCATTTAGATACATAACCGAAGCCAGGATTTAAATTTTATAGGTTCTAAATTCTAGGACCGTGACATCATGTATTAGTAATTGTGATCTAAATTTAAATTTTGTATATATTTAGTGAATTATTTCTTAATACAAAATTTAGACTAAAGTTATTGGGTTTGGTTGAACCTCTATATCGACTACTAGCTCCACCTCTGTTTAGGTATACCTAGAATCCAAGCCTTTATTAACATACTGTAGCATGTAACAGGCCTGTTTTTATCTTTATAATTTCTAATCACAGTACTTTTACTGACAATTACATATAATTATCGTTTAAGTGATCTAATATATAAAAAATTTCTTATAGCATCAAGGTATAGAAGTTAAATTTCATTAGAATAACTATTTTTTTTCCTCTTCGCTTTTCCTAATCATTCATTTAGGTATGCCAAGAATCCAAGCCTTTATGCAGTGGAATTAATCAATGAGCCACTAGCTCCTGAAGTTACATTGGACATGGTTAAAAAATACTACCAAGCTGGATACAATGCAGTCCGTAAACATTCTTCGACAGCATATGTGGTTATGTCCAACAGATTATCTAGTGATCCAACAGAGCTTTTGACATTTGCCAGTGGGTTAAAGGGATCTGTAATTGATGTTCATTACTACAACCTTTTCTCTAGAATAATTGACTCTAGCATATTTGACAACATGTCTGTCCAGCAAAATCTTGAGTTTGTCAACACTAACCGTTCTGCCGAACTCAACACTGTCACCCAATCTAATGGTCCTCTCACTTTTGTTGGTATGCTTTCTTTTTCTTTTTATACATCAAATTCTACTTAGTTCCCTCCTTAATTGTATGACACACTGCTAAAAAACGCGAACTTGTGATGAAAGTTCCATCAAAATACCAATCGATTTTTTTAAACGGACAATTCGTCGGAAATTCACATTTTTAGTAGCGAAAATTTGCAGGTGAGATCATCATTATATTATATTTCCGACATAAAGTTTTGAGTTCATTGGTAATACGGCTCACTATAAACATTCTTAGTTACATGGCCGATTTCGCTGGAGATCTTTTATATAAGTTGTAGGAGACCGGTAATACAAAGGGAACTTTATACTAATAGCATTGTGAATTCACTGTGTACTTTTTTCTAGCTGGTATACACTGATTATATACAGTTATATATATTATACATAAATTATACTTCTGCCTTCTTCCAACATGCAACTCAAGAGATATCCTTGTAGCAGTTGTAGGGTTATATTTTACTGTATGAACGGTAATTTGTTTTCAATCTTTTGATACAAAAATCATAAATTTACTGAAAGAATTATACGTATCATAACTTTGAACGAGAATACATCTTTTAAATGAGAATTAATATGTATATGTTAATGTACTTTGGTTATTTTTCAGGGGAATGGGTTGCTGAATGGCAAGTTAGAGATGCAACAAAGGAGGATTACCAAATGTTTGCCCAGGCCCAATTGGAAGTGTTCGGACGTGCAACATTTGGTTGGGCTTATTGGACACTGAAAAATGTGAACAACCATTGGAGTATGGAGTGGATGATCAAGAATGGCTATATCAAGCTTTAAATTATTTAGATTATTGGCTGATTAATAATCATATTGGGTCAACCCAAATTTCGCAATGTCAAAGCCATTATATTTGGATAGTACTTAATAAGGTAGTTAAGATAGATGTTATTAATCATTAAATTTTGAGGAAACACCTCAAAGGATCAACTTATTACAATAACAATGTGGAGATCTCAATAACAAAGATACATCATTATATATAAGATACTGCTTTCTCTGTTAATTCGTTTCAAACATAACTTCCTTGCATGTTTCCTAATAATTACTCCCATTAGAAGATTGCTACTGTTTTTAGGAAGAATATAATTGGGTTAGGTGTGCAAACAAAATCTAACAATTAGAAGTTGATAAGAAAGTAAAAAGAAATAGATTTCATCCTGAATTATACCGGAAATCTCGATATAACACTCAAATTATTAAGGCAATTTTTACACCGCTAATAATTTTAAAAGTAAATTTAATGTCACCTTGATACACATATAATCAGTTGGAAATTTTCTAAATTTTAATTTTATATATTTTTCCTTTTCTTTATTCATTTAATTTTCTTTTATCACTTATATTTACACTAATTAATTATATTCACACTCCAATTACATCTTCTTCCTCACTATCATTCCATCCCACCGGACCACCATATCCGTCACCATTATCGCCACCAATTTTAGTACCACCATTTCATCGAACATCCAGACTCTAACCCGACATTGAAGCTTCAATTTAAAGCTTAATGAGCTCAGATCTACGAAGGGTTTGTTGTGAATATCGATTTTAAAATTTCTTCATTGTTCGAGAGTTGCGGATTTGAATCCGAATTGCAATTAAAAAGATAATGGCTATGATGAAAAAATGAAAAAGAAGAAGAAGACATCCCAGCCCTCTCTATGATCTCAGCAGCATACTTTCGTTGAGATAAAAACAAGCCACCTGAATTACGCTTGACGGTAATCCCCAAAAAATAACTCAAAGGCCCTAAGTCTTTCGTAGCAAACTCAGAACTCAGCATGGTCATGATAGATTGGCGCAAGGCATCGGAAGAGGCAATCAAGATGATATCATCCACATACAACAGAATGTAGGCCAAGGACGAACCACGGCGGTAGATGAACAAGGAATTATCTGACCTGCTGTGAGTGAACCCAATAGTTGAAACAAAGTCAGCAAACCTCGTGTACCAGGCCCTTGGAGACTGCTTAAGCCCATATAAGGACTTCTTCAACAAACATACATGATGAGGACGGTTTGGATCCCTGAAACCCAACGGCTGATGCATATAGACTGTTTTCTTGAGATCACCATGTAGGAAAGCATTCTTGACATCCAACTAATGAATTGGCCAAGTCTTTGAAAGAGCCAAGCTAAGCACAGTGCGAATGGTAGCCGGTTTGACCACCGGACTAAACTTCTCACCATAATCTATCCCAATCTGCTGAGTCTTACCATCACTAACAAGTCGCGCCTTATGTCGAGCAAATAACCCATCTGAATTCTCCTTATGAGCAAAAATCCACATAGACCTGATAACATTAATACCATATGGACGGGGTACCAACTCCCACGTCTTATTATCAATAAGAGCATTATATTCATCAGTCATAGTAGTTTTCCAATTTGGGTCATTTAATGCGGACACAGGATTGCGGGGCAAGGGGGATTTAGAGACGTCATAATGTAAATTAAAATGTATTTTAGGTGTAAAAATACCCCGCTGACTACGAATGACCGTTCTATGGCTCGAGGAAGAATTGAGGGAATTTTGGGAATTTTCTAGGCTCGGGACGGACTGGCCAACAGGCAGTGGGCCTGCTGGCCCAAATCGGTAACTAGAAGCCTCGTCTGGACCAGTTCCAGAATTGGGTTGGACTTGCCCAATTCTTTGGGCCCCATTCCCATCCGGAATTGCTAGGCTTGGCGGTACTGTGGGTCCAGCGGGCAGTGGGCCCGCTGGAGGATTTTGGGTACGGGAGATGTCCGAAAAATTTCGAATAATATACGGGGATATTTGGTCATCCAAAAAATTATACGACTTAGGTTCGGGAGTATGAACTTTCGTAAATGGGAATTGAGTTTCATAAAAAATGACATGGCGATTGATTATGATTTTCTTGGAGGATAAATAAAAACACTTATAACCACGATGATTCGACGGATAACCCAAAAATACACACGGGTTAGACCGAGCCTGAAGTTTGTTAATTGTGGTGGATGGGAATAACGGATAACACAAGCACCCAAAAATACGAAGATGAGAATAAGAAGGGTTCTTATTATATAGGATTTTGAGGGGGGAAGAATATGTCAGATCTTTAGAAGGAATTATGTTAAGAAGATATGTGGCCATTTGTAGAGCATGATGCCAAAAATATGGAGGTATGGAGGCATGAATTAAGAGAGTTCGGACAATGTTATTTATGGAACGAATTTTGCGTTCGGCCTTCCCATTTTGTGAAGATGTATGAGGACACGAAAACCGAAAATTGATCCCATTTTTAGCACAGAATTCCCAAAACTCCCTATTGTCATACTCTTTCCCATTATCACATTGAATTTTTTTTATTTCTCTTTCGAATTAAGTACGAATGAACGCTCTAAATTTGATGAAGACGAAAAACACTTGTGATTTATTCGCAATTGGAAACGTCCAAAAAAATCTAGAATAATCATCTAAAAAGAGAACATAATATCGATGACCCAATGAACTAAGAACAGGAGACGTCCATAAGTCGCTATGAATAATATCAAATGGCATTGAAGTATAGAATTGGAGTCAACAAATGGCAACTTAACAATTTTTCCTAATGAACAAGACTGACAAAGTGGAGTACGACTCGTACCCTTACATGAAATAAAGCTATTTTTATCTAAAACTGATAAAATAGAAGATCTCGGATGACCCAAACGAGCATGCCACATGGAAGGAGAGATGGCTGCAAAAGCTGACGGCAAGGTTTGACTCGATGGACTGAAACCAGGCATGATAGGATACAAATCCCCCCTACTATCACACCTCATTAGATGACTCCCCGTCTTGAAATCCTTCACAGAGAAACCAAAAGGATCAAATTCAACGGAAACGGAATTGTCAGTAGTGAACTTTCGGACAGACACTAAATTTTTAATCAATTTAAGAGCATGTAAAGTATTTTTCAAGAGAAGGGGTGGATTGGGGGAGACAACATTTTCTGACCATAACCCTGAATTGGAATAGAGTTGTCATTACCAACAATTATACCCCGAGGGGTGCTCAAATTGGAATAAGAGGAGAGAGTACCTGATTCGGAAGTCATGTGAGTAGTGGCCCCGGTGTCCATGTACCAATTTGGGTCCGGTTGAGTCAACCCCAACGTGTGCATCGCGGCCTCGATATCACTCTGAGTGGGGCCTGCTGCATGATGGGCTTGCGGAGGTCGGGGCCCAAGAACTCCTGTTCGTGATGGAGTTGGGCCGTATCCGCTGGAGTTGCTGCTATTGGGCTACTGGACAGTGGGCCACCACTGCTGGGTGTTGGGCCTGGACCGTTGGCCAGCCCACGGCCGTTGGAACTTACTGCTGGATGGTAAGGGTTGTTGGCCCACAGCCCACTGCCCCAACCCCACTGCCATGGGCCCCACTACTGGGCCCAGAGGGGTGGTGGGCCATTGTTCCATGGATGGGACCCACAGCCTGCTTGTTGACCACCTGAACCGCCTCCAGAACCGCCGCGTTTGCCCCCGCGGTTTTTGTTATTATTCTTGCGATTATTCTTGCCGCCACCATTATTATGGTTTTGGCCCGAATTATTCACAAACCCTGAAGAACTAGGAGAGGACGCCACCATGACGACGGGGCTTGCTCCGCTAGCCGCCTTTTTAGCCAAACCCACTTCTTCCAAAGTAAGCATGGAGCGGGCTTGATAGAAGTCAGGAAGAGGGTTGATTTGGCGAAGGAGAGTTCCAACCCTATTATAGGCCTCCGAAAGACCGGTAACCAACTGTAGAACTAGACGATTATTCGTTATTGGTGCGCCAACATTACGAAGTTGATCCGCCAACTCCTTTAGTTTCTTGCAATATGCAGAAACGTTCGGAAATTCGTCCATTTGAATGAGAGAGAATTCCTGCTCGAGTGTGACGACACGTGAATGTTGGTTGTCTTGGAATATGTCACGCGGTCTATTCCATGCAGCCATAGCCGTGGTATCCGGCTCAATAATCGTCTGTAGAAGGTCCACTGAAATAGTGGCGTAGATCCACCGGAGAACGGTAGCATCAAGTGTAATCCATAACTCAGGATCCTCCGCAGGAAGGGGTCTAGCGGGAGGAATGATGTGATGAAGAACTTGATAAGAGATAGCGTGAATTTTAAACAACTCCGCCCACGTCGCATATTGGACGTTTTCCATCTCAAGGACAATAGGGATACAACTCTTGATATTGGAAACCGTGAGGGCAGGGTGATAATTGTTCTTAGACATATTGAAAGAACAAAGAGGGAAGGGAAATTTAAGAGAGGTTTTGGAGAGCGGAAGACAAATATTGGAAGAGAAGGGAGAGAAAAACTTTTGTGAAACCTAGTCTCTTGATACCATGAAAGAAATAATCCCCTTGATTATTTTCATTGATTGAATAGATATATATATACAAGTTACAAAATAAGAAAATCATATTCCTATTCTATTCCTAAACCTTATTCTACCATAATTCTAACTATACAATTATGGTAAGTGTATATCCTAATTATGGTAACTGTATATCCTAATCTAGGTAACAAATATACTACAATATACACAAAATATACTTTCCTTAATATACAAATCTTGTCCACTGTTTTGTTGCCCCATATCCCGTGATGGGCTGGATGAGTTGGGCCAAATCCCGTGATAGGCTGCCACTGTTTAACAACATCAACTCTAAAAATATATATATATAAAAGAACTAATTTTGTAAAAAGATCATAGGTTTATGTACCCCAAATTTTATACATAAATTCGCCCTTGGTTTCTATCCATGAAGAGCTAACAAAAAGGTTCAACAGAGTGATGGCCCAGGAATGGGCCGGTTTAGGGGTTGTGTGATAGGATAGATAAATTATCTCATGTAGATAAGATTGGGTGGGATAAGATGAAATAAATTATTTAACCCTCTACGTGGGAATTTATCTTATATAGATGTGATTGAGTGTCATACCAAAAAAATTATTCGGCCAACCAAACATGGGTTTATTTCTATCTCATCAGACTAATAATCTAATCTCATCATATTTCACCTGACACTATTGTCTTTGCCTGTCATGTCAATTTCATCCCGTAAAGAATCACTTTTTCATAGGAATCTTGAATAGCTCAAAAGTGTATAGATGAACTTTGAATTTGCTGCGCTCTATGAAAAAGATTTTAAGCCATACCTAGAAAAGTTATATAGTAGCGGTATACTTGGATGACATAGGCATAGACATGGGAAGAATAAATATATATATACTAATCTATATGAACGTGCTTCGCATGTTAATCACTCAATCATAACAAAAGATATTAGGTAATTTAGTTATTTCATTTTTGTCATATTTTTATTTTTTAAAAGAAAAAAATTAATTACAAAATCTAAAATATGCTTTTTGAAAAATTATGTCCGTCAATTTCAATTAGCTTTCCTCACTTCACGCGGTAGTCGACATTTCGCGTTTGACATTCGTGTTTTTTAATACTAGATATACATTGTGAATTTAAAAAGTATAATAATGTAAAGAAACAATTGATGAGTTAAAAAACGTAAAAAGAAATAGGATTAAGTTCCACGTAGTAATTAAATAGGTTAAGTATTCCCAATTTCTAAAAGTGGTATGTTCAAAAATGGGAAGAAATAGGACTAAGTTCCTAATAGTAATGGCATTAAGTATGTCCTAGTTACTAACGTTCTTTTAGCTTTATAGGTTTATGGATTGTTAGGTATATGAAGTATGTTAGAAAAGAAATAAGATTAGAGTTTATTAAGGATATAAAAGTTGTTCAATATTTGAAGAATATTTTGGTCAACCAACAATTATATTCATACTTTTATAATAAGTAGTCTCCACGTACGTGCCTCGTACGTACCCCTTATCTATAATATTAAGATTTCAGTCTTATAGCATGATCTCAGTTAATATATAATTTTCTTACTGAAACTAAATGTTCTTGAATGGTTTAATAAACAGACGAAAATCGATATAAGTAATCTACAAAAATGATATAATTGCTATAAGGTTTTCCTTTCATAAATATTTTTTTCCTCTCGTTTTAAGGTTTATCAGGGTCGACTCTTTACGGTAAATTTTAAAATTTTATTTTTTCAGAATTTAGCATTAATGATGTTTGAAATTTTAAGCATGCAACTTTATAGGCCTTTTATTGTTTATTTTCCTGTATTTTAGTGCAAAAGTAGTGTTTAGGTTTCGCTTCATAATACTAATCTCTCTTATGATTTATGATATTACGCTTATCTCCCTTATTTTAATTTTCTTAGTCTATAAAATATTATATTTAAAACTAATGGATTTAATTTTAAAATTTCAAGTTTAGTAAAAAAAATATCTCCACAAAGAATTAGTTAGTTATGTTAGTAGTAGTGACGTTGTTAGTAGTAATAGAGGTTCTATTAGTTCAATAGAAATAAAGATTAGTAATTAGTTATTATGTAGTAATAGTAAGGGAGGTAGTTCAATAGAAATAGGATTAGTAATTAGTAATGTTAGTAGTAATATTAGTAAGGACATAAAAATAGTTCAACATTTGTTTAATATAATGTTAATATAATAGCGGAACCAATTATATTCAAATTGTTTTTATGTAGTAATAGTAAGGGAGGTAGTTCAATAGAGATTTTGGATTGAATATTCAAATTGTTTAATATAATAGGGGAACCAATTAATTTTGATTATAAGCTACCTTGTTTATTCGATCATCTTTTCTTTAATTACCTACTATATAGCTTTGGACTTCTCTCACTTCAACCCATTGAGCCGTTCTACAATTTTTCTTTTTTCACTCTCAATTCAGTCCATCAAACCATATACGTCTTGTCAAATTAATTAATGAGAGGGAGTTAAATTTAACACTAACTATAGTACGAATTTTTTTTATCATGGTTGAGGCACAATCAACCATAATTGTGTGAGGGCACTTTATGTTTGTGACGAGTGTTTCTGTAGGCTCCCTTAACCATAATTGTGTGAGTTAAATTTAACACTAACTGTTTCATAAAAAAATCCTCTCTGCAACGCTCTTACTCCTCTTTTCTCTTCATAGTTCTACTTTTCACAAAAATTAAATAGGAAAAAGGGATAAAACTAATCCAAATTTCATTAGAATCGGTTTAATACTAACCTAAATTACATCTACCTTTTTCTCAGTGTTTCCTAATATGTCTAAAAATTCTGTACTTTTTTACTGATTTTTAATTTGTGGTTAATTTTAGTCTTCATAACTTAACTTTTCTAACAAGTACATACCGAGTTAATTTCTTGAATGGTTATTCAACTTAACGAAGTTATTTATCATTTTTTATTTCAATAAGGCCATTTAAGTCAATACATTTTGTTGGTATTCTATGTACTTTATAAAGCAGTACGGGAAGTAAATAACTATTACAAGTATTCGAAAGGATTAACAAATATTCAATCTTTAGAAATTGAATCTTGTTGAACAAATATGCCAATCTTCAAAACTGCCGCAAGCTTGTTGTGTCTTGAATCTTGATAACCTGAAATCAAGAAACAACTAAATCCGGATGGTTACAACGTTGTGTGTTGAGTCGAGTGATAGCTCTCTGTCCTTAAGACAAGATTGCCCCGTATATATGCTTTTACGTTAGCGGGCAATAGTCTCCCAAGATAAAACAACACTTTAATCTCAACGCTACAAAGCCAATAGGTTGAGCCTGACGAAGAAAACAAATATGACTCGACTTGCTGAAGATATGGAATAGGAAGGAAGAGTTTCTCTTTACTCTTCTCTTTTGTCTCTGTGTATATAGTGTGTCTCTGTAGTGTATATCTTGTGTATATGAGGGTGCTTACTCACTATTTTTCCACACAGTTTTGTGGTCTGTTTGGGCTATTTTTGTGACTGTTTTTATGCTGTGTTTCAGTCTGTGTTTGTATGTTTTTTTCGTCACTGAATTGAGCCAAAGGAGGCTCAATATATAGCATGGAGGAGGGGCTAAACAACTGCCCAAAACATGGCTGTTAATGACCATTAGAAGGGCATTAAACAACCAAGTAATGGATGTAAATAGCCATCAAGAGGGGTTGAATTATGGACATGAAGGAGGGTGATAAAGGAGGAGTTAATCAGCCAAGTAATGGCTGATTAATGAATCAAAAACAGTCCCAACGGTAGGCTTTCTGCCTTCCGTCATCTTTCCAGAAACTCTGGGCTCTGGGGACCAAACTGTAAATATTAAAACTTCAGGGATCAAACTGTACATCTGGCAGAGTTCTCTGGTCCAAAAAGATAATACGGCCCACGAACCCGGAACCGGACGGGACGGGCGCGCGGCGGCGCGCGTGTGAGCTTAGCCTTGAACCCAAGCACATCTAGGTCTTCCCTCCTTTAAACACATGGGATACCCCTTGGGATCCCAAACCCTTTACCAATTAGAGACTTATATAGAGAGCAATTCTTCTTATTCCCACCGATGTGGTAGATTTGTCCCATACCACATTTTCATGTCTCAAACACCTTACTTCGTGGACCAATATCTCTTTCATTCCTCAACGAAATTAGATGATTCTTGGCCCTACGGTCACCTACTCACTTTGTAGATCATGCATGTGCGAAGAGACAAGGTCTCCAACATGCGGAACACTAGTGTTTAATTTATCAAAGATGGGTGGACGCATCTCCCCGCCAAAGGCTAATTTCCAACACATTTATCTTACAAAGTAATAATGGATAAATATTCACTCAAAGGTAGAATAATTTGAAATTTGCACCTTATAATATAGGTGCTCTTTTGTGATTTACACCATATCATATTGCACATTAAAATCTCCTTAATTCCTCACAAAATCATAATTAATCTCATTTTTAATTATTACAAGAACAAAGTAAGAAAAATAGGATGAAGAAAAAATTATTGAACAAATTTTTCATACCTTTATTCTATCAAGCCACTTTTCCTTTCATAATAACACTTCCCTCTCATTTAAGATTTAAGAAAAACCTTACACATAGCAAAGCTGCCTTTCGGTATGAATTGATACGTCCATTTATTTGAGTGACTTTCAAGTTGTCTTCACTACTTTAAATAACTAAATTTAGTTTTTCAAAAGTATATTTTCTGAAATTATTTATAGTTTATTAGTTTAGTTTAGTTTACATTAAATTTATTTGATTATGTTATAGTGAAACTGTTTAGTTTTACCACCAAAGGATGTGGTGCAGTGGATATGGTTGCTCTTCCCTTAATCACAGGTTTCGAGTTCGAGCTTTGAGTATGACAAAATTCTTGGTAGGGAACTACACAGCGTGAATCCAAATTAATTGGGCTCAGGTATCGAGAGAAATAAACAGAAAAAGAAAAAGAAATTGTTTAGTGTGGTATCTCAATAGATGCATTAAAAATAGAAAGCTGACATGGCCCTCCCAATAATAGTGTGAGTTTAATTAATCCCCAATATATATATTGGTGGCCCATGCCAACCCCTCCCCACTTTAAGGAAGCTTAATCTAGAATAATTATAAAAATGTGATCATCACTACATATGATTGTAAATAATACTAAGTGAAAATAGTAGTAGCTTTAAAAATAAGATAAAATAATAAGATTTTACAGCATACTAAGTACATTATGCAAATTATGTTACACTACCAATGCATATAAATAAATTAAAGTAATTGTACTCTACATTCTATTCCATTTGATGCAACATTCTTTTAGTTTTCTTTGCACTTTGTTTAAAATAATTATATATTCTTATATTTAGTAAAAAAATAACTTTATCTTATCATTTGTACCTTTAATACATATTTTATAGTCGTACAAATATCATGACATGTTTAATATGATAAATTAAAAAAATGAAGTTTATGATCAGTCAAATTAGGTAAAACTTTACTCACATCGGATATTTACATCAAATCAATACACTTATATGTGTTTGCATACACTTTTACTATTAAATTATTTAATTATGATTAACTAATACATATTTTTACTATAGTAAATCAATAACTACATATTTAATATAATCCACAAGTGAGATCTGAGAAACATAGACTTTATCCATACCTTGTGAAATACCGCTACTCTCTCGAGTGCGCACAGGGTAAACCCCGGACTGACGCAATAGCCTGCAAACCACGTCAGCCGATTAACCACACTTGGCAAGTCATGTGTGACAGGCTCAACCAAGAAGGTTTATGCAGGGGATCGAACTCGTGACCTTGCGGTCTCGCGCTCTACTGCTACACCAACTTGGCTATCCTTGTGGGTTCCTTCGTCAACAAAAAAAGAAAAAGAAAAAAAAAGAGGTTGTTATTGAAGACTCTCGACTCAAGTATACTGTATTAGTAAATCATTTAACCAAAATATTAGTCAAGTTAATTTAGTATAAATATTTTGTACTGTTAAATTATGTCACATGAAATGAAAGTGACTATTAAGATAAACAACTGAATATATATATAATGAAAGTGACTATTAAGATAAACAACTGAATATATATATATTCAGTGGTCCAAATTATTTCCTTGCTTTCTGGCTCTATAGTTTATCTTCCCACATTTCTCCACTCTCACTCCTCTTTAAAAAACCTCTAGCTCTTTCCTCCTCCTTCTCCTTCTTCTCTATACCCCCAACCCAACCCACGGCACCCCACCCCCATCCCCACACCCACCCCCTCTCTCTTGGGCCAATGTCCAATAACTTCAAAGAAAACAAACCCTACAAATTTTAAAGAGAAAAGTATTAAGGTCTTCCCTTCTGAATCAGATAAATTCATATATATCGAAAAGAGGTCGAAAATAAATTCTTTCAAAATTAACTACCATTAAACATGTTGCTAGGAAAGAGGCCAAGGCCACCAATTATCAAGAGAACAACAAGCTTGATAGAATTTACATTGGATCCTGTCCTTAATTATCAACAACAACCGTCCGATCCTCACAACCCCTTCGGCCCAAATAATAATCCACGATCCAACGGCCAAGATCAACGCATATTAACTCGCAGAAAATCAGCTGATTTTGTTGAAACTGCTCATTTCCTTAGAGCTTGCTCCCTCTGTAACTGCCAGTTAATCCCTTGTCATGACATCTACATGTACAGGTATATATCAAGCGTACGATTTAAATACGCGATAGAATATTGTAAGTGATAGAGTAATCTTATTATCACGATTCACTGAGATGCGGTATTTTATCGCTATGATTTGTATATACACTGTAGATAAATTTTGTAGTATCAATAGAGATGGAGTTAGATCTTTTGTTAAAGGGTTAAAATATAAAGAAGTAAACACAAATAAGTCAAAAAGTTTTTAATATATATTATATAAACATAAAAAATAATTTTAATCTATTATATATGGTGAAAGGTTCGGATGAACTGTCTCGCGCCCCTTAGCTATATATACTCATGTCTGTTAAATTTATCTGTTGTCACAGGTAACCTATACTTTATTTTTAAAATTACAAATTTCATATTTTTTTATGGAGGTTACTTGTATACGATATTATTTTTGAGTTTTTTGATCTGTAATTAATGTTTATATTAATTACTAGTGTAGTTTAGCATGTTGTAATATCTTGTCTTAATCTTTAAGTTAGTGATCTCACTTATTATATATAATCGATCACGTCATGTGGTTATGTTCTAAAGTGACCTGACAGTGTAAAGAGAATTTCACCCTATCAATTTATGAAATTTGAACTCTTTACAATTTGTATCTTTTTATTTATTTATTTGTCTTTTTATTTTCAGAGGAGATAGTGCTTTTTGCAGCCTAGACTGTAGAGAAAAGCAAATGAATCAAGATGAAAGAAAAGAAAAGGGTTCATTTGCTGCAGCTAGGAAAAAATTTACTAACTCAGCCGCCGCCATGGCCGGCGGAACGGGATCCAATGCGCCACCACCGTAACCGCCGTGTGAATTATTATTACCTATATAATATAATTATGTTGTTGAAATTAGACAACGAACAAATATTCCAGCTGATTTTCAAGTACCCCTCTTATACGTATACTATCAAACTATATATATATATATATATATAGATGTGGGACTATAAGATGATGAATGTGTAAATATTTTTCTATCAAATCTCGTGAGCTGGTGGTCAATTTTCGCAAGTTTTTACTTTGTGTGCAATTTTTTATCTCAGTGTCATTTTGTTTGCTCTCTCTCTTCCTCTCTTGTTTTATTTTTGGCTGTATACCATGTGTTTATTTGGAAGAAAATAGTGTAGTTTTGTCAACACCAGGTTTTTGTATTTTTTTAGTTTTGAACCTATTGGAAAATTTCTTTTCTTTTTTCGGAGTCATCAATTAATGAAGAATATGACTAGTTGTGTCACATGAATTTCTCTATTTCTTTTCCTTTTTACCAAGGATTTGTTTGGACCCGTTTGAACAAAGAGTGAGCTATAAACTCATGAGACCTCATTTGGATCCATTTTCACGTCGACACAAAATGTGTAGCGAAGACCCTCAGCCCCTGCAATCAGTAACGAAACCAAGAATTTTGTTAAGATTGTTCAACATTTATGGTCTGTTTTGCCGAGCTATCAAAATCAACTTATTTTCAGAAGTATTTTTTTAAAATACATTTTCTAAAGTCGGTATGAGAAAGTGACAATTTATGTTTAATTAAATCATTTGAGAAATGTCTTTTTAATAATTTGTGTTTGGTCAAGATCTTTAAAAAAGTATTTATAAGCATCAAATTACGAGAAAGGGAAGTTGTTGTTAATTTTAATTTGGTAAATATGAATTTTTGATATGGTAATCTTCTCCTAAAAAAAAAAATCAATAGCACTTATTTTTGGGAGAATTTAATTTTTTTCAACTTCTTTGTTAAATAAGGCAATATACACACAATATACATGTGTATATTGCCTTATTGAAGGTCTCGGATTCTGCCTATAATTGGGCTCTCGGTTTTTACATAGTAAATAGACAATGTAAGAATATTGTATATTAGGAAAATATATGTGTAGTTTATTGTAATGTATTTGTTACCTAAATTAGGATTATACACTACCATAATTGTAGAGTTAGAATTATGGTAGAATAAGATTTTAGGAATAGAATAGGAATAGGATTCTCCTATTTTGTAACTTGTATATATACCTATTCAATTCATGAAAATAATCAAGGGGATTATTTCTTTCATGGTATCAAGAGACTAGGTTTTACAAAAAAATTCTCTCCCAAAATTTTGACCATTCTCGCCGAAACCCCCCCCCCCTCGGGTTTCTCTTCCGAAATTAGTCTTCCGCTCTCAAAATCTCTCTTACTTTTCCCAAATTTCCCCTCCTTCTTTGTTCTTTCAATATGTCTAAGAACAATAATCATCTTGCCCTCATGGTTTCCAACGTCAAGAACAGTATCCCGATTGTGCTTGAGATGGAAAACGTCCAATATGCGACGTGGGCAGAGTTGTTCAAAATTCACGCTGTCCCCCATCAAGTTATCCATCACATAATTCCTCCCGCTACACCTCTTCCCGCGGAGGATCCTCAGCTATGGACTACCCTTGATGCTACCGTTCTCCAGTGGATCTATTCCACTATTTCGGTTGACCTTTTACAAACGATTATTGAGCCGGATACCACGACTATGGCTACTTGGAATAGATTGCGTGACATATTCCAAGATAACCAACATTCACGTGCCGTCACACTTGAGCAGGAATTCTCCCTCATTCGCATGGAAGAATTTCCTAACGTATCTGCCTATTGCAAGAAACTTAAGGAGTTGGCAGATCAAATCCGTAATGTGGGCGCACCTATCATAAATAATCGTCTGGTTCTACAATTGGTTGCCAGCCTTTCAGAGGCCTATAATAGAGTTGGAACTCTCCTGCGTCAAAGCAACCCCCTTCCCGCATTTTATCAAGCCTGCTCCATGCTTACTTTGAAAGAAGCCGGTTTGGCTAAAAAGGCGGCTACCGGAGCAAGCCCCGTCGTCATGATGGCGTCCTCCCCAAGTTCTTCGGGTTTGGTTAAGAATTTAGGCCAAAACCGTACCCACGGTGGCGGCAAAAATAATCGCAAAAATAATAACAAAAACCGCGGGGGCAAACGCGGCGGTTCCAGTGGTCAACAAGCAGGCAGTGGGCCCCGTCTAGTGAACAGTGGCCAACCGCCCCTTGGTCCTAGCAGTGGGGCTGGGGCAGTGGGCCGTGGGCCAGCAGCCCTTACTACCCAGCGAATTCCAGCAGCCAGTGGGCTGGCCAGCCTTTCAAGCCCAAAGAACCGGCCAGCGGCGGCCCACTGGCCAATGGCCCAGCAGCGCCAGCTCCTGCAGCTACGACCCAGTTCAGTCCCGGCCTGGAATACTTGGGCCCCGACCTCCACAAACCCACCACTCAGCAGGCTCCACTCAGACCGTATCGAGGCCGCGATGCACACATTGGGGTTGATTCAACCGGATCCAAATTGGTATATGAACACCGGTGTCACTACTCACATGACTTCCGATTCAGGTACACTCTCATCTTATTCCAATTTGAGCACCCCTCGGGGTATAATTGTTGGTAATGGCAACTCTATTCCAATTCAGGATTATGGTCAAAAAACGTTGTCTCCCCCGAATCCACCACTTATCTTGAAAAATACTTTACATGCCCCCAAATTGATTAAAAATTTAGTGTTTGTCCGAAAGTTCACCACTGACAATTCAGTTTCTGTTGAATTTGTTCCTTTTGGTTTCTCTGTGAATGATTTCAAGACGGGGAGTCATCTCATGAGGTGTGATAGAAGGGGGGATCTTTATCCTATCATGCCCGGTTTCAGTCCATCGAGTCAAGCCTTGCCGTCAGCTTTTGCAGTCATTTCTCCTTCCTTGTGGCATGCTCGCCTTGGTCATCCGGGATCTTCTATTTTATCAGTTTTAGATAAAAATAGCTTTATTTCTTGTAAGGGTACGAGTCGTACTCAAATTTGTCAATCTTGTTCGTTAGGAAAAATTGTTAAGTTGCCATTTGTGAACTCAAACTCTCATACTTCAAAGCCATTTCATATTATTCATAGCGACCTATGGACGTCTCCTGTTTTAAGTTAGGTCATCGATATTATGTTCTGTTTTTAGATGATTATTCTAATTTTTTGTGGACATTTCCAATTGCCAATAAATCTCAAGTGTTTTCTGTCTTCATAAAATTTAAAGCATTCATTAGAACACAATTCGAAAGAGAAATAAAAAATATTCAGTGTGACAATGGGAAAGAGTATGGCAATAGGGTGTTTCGGGAGTTCTGTGATAATAATGAGATCAATTTTCATTTTTCATGCCCTCATACATCTTCTCAAAATGGGAAAGCAGAACGCAAAATTCGTTTCATAAATAACATTGTCCGCACTCTCTTACTTCATGCTTCCGTACCCCCATATTTTTGGCATCATGCTCTGCAAATGGCAACATATCTCTTTAACATAATTCCGTCCAAAGGTTTGACATATTCTTCCCCCCTCCAAATCCTATATAATAAGAACCCTTCTTATTCTCATCTTCGAATTTTTGGGTGCTTGTGTTATCCGTTATTCCAATCCACCACAATTAACAAACTTCATGCTCGGTCTACTCCATGTGTATTTTTGGGTTATTCGTCTAATCATCGTGGTTATAAATGCTTTGATTTATCCTCCAAGAAAATCATAATTAATCGTCATGTCATTTTTTATGAAACCCAATTTCCTTTTACGAAAGTTCATACTCCCGAGCCTAGGTCGTATAATTTTTTGGATGACCAAATATCCTCGATAATTATTCGGCATTTTTCAGACATCTCCCGCACCCAAAACTCTCCAGCGGGCCCACTGCCCGCTGGCCCCACTATACCGTCTTACGTTCTAGGTACTGGATCAGTCCCAGCAATTGGGCTAGTCCAACCCAATTCTGGAACTGGTCCAGTGGATGCTCCAGGTTACCGATTTGGGCCAGCATGCCCACTGCCTGGTGGCCAGTCCGTCCCGAGCCCAGCAAATTTCCAAAATTCACTCAATTCTTCCTCGAGTCATAGACCGGTCACTCGTAGTTAGCAGGATATTTTTACACCTAAAAGACATTTTAATTTACATTCTAATGTCTCTAAATCCCCCTTGCCCCGTAATCATGTGTCCGCATTAAATGACCCAAATTGGAAAACTACTATGACTGATGAATATACTGCTCTTATTGATAATAAGACGTGGGAGTTGGTGCCCTGTCCATATGGTATTAATGTTATCAGGTCTATGTGGATTTTTGCTCATAAGGAGAATTTAGATGGGTCATTTGCTCGACATAAAGCGCGACTTGTGGGTGATGGTAAGACTCAGCAGGTTGGGATAGATTGTGGTGAGACATTTAGTCCGGTGGTCAAACCGGCTACCATTCGCACTATGCTTAGCTTGGCTCTTTCAAAGACTTGGCCTATTCATCAGTTGGATGTCAAGAATGCTTTCCTACATGGTGATCTCAAGGAAACAGTTTATATGCATCAGCCGTTGGGTTTCAGGGATCCAAACCGTCCTCATCATGTATGTTTGTTGAAGAAGTCTTTATATGGGCTTAAGCAGTCTCCAAGGGCCTGGTACACGAGGTTTGCTGACTTTGTTTCAACTATTGGGTTCACTCACAGCAGGTCAGATAATTCCTTGTTCATATACCGTCGTGGTTCGTCCATGGCCTACATTCTGTTGTATGTGGATGATATCATTTTGACTGCCTCTTCCGATGCATTACGCCATTCTATCATGGTCATGCTCAACTCTGAGTTTGCTATGAAAGACTTAGGGCCCTTGAGTTACTTTTTGGGGATTGTCGTCAAGCGTCACTCAGATGGTTTGTTTTTGTCTCAACGAAAGTATGCTGCTGAGATCATAGAGAGGGCTGGGATGTCATCCTGTAAGTCCACTTCCACTCTAGTTGATGCAAAACCCAAGCTTAGTGCCGCGGCAGGTGCACCATACGAGGACCCGACCCGCTATCGCACTCTTGCAGGGGGCCTCCAGTATCGTACCTTTACCAGACCGGATATTACGTATGCTGTTCCGCAGGTGTGTTTATTCATGCATGATCCCAGAGTTGAGCACATGAATGCAATCAAACGCATCGTTCGGTATATTCAGGGGACACTGGACTATGAGTTGCACTTGTATCCTTCATCTACATCCACACTTGTCTCGTACATAGATGCGGATTGGGGTGGTTGTCCGGACACCAGACGATCTACGTCAGGATATTGTATGTTTTTTGGTAACAACTTGGTCTCCTGGTGTGCAAAGCGTCAGGCGACTCTATCCCGCTCAAGTGCAGAGGCAGAATATCGAGGGGTAGCTAATGTTGTCTCAAATCATGCTGGTTATGTAATTTGCTTTTAGAGCTTCATTGCCCCATTCAGAAGGCAACCATAGTATATTGTGATGATGTTAGTGCCATCTACCTCTCAGGTAATCCGGTTCAGCACCAACGCACTAAGCATATCGAAATGGACATTCTCTTTGTCCGTGAAAAGGTTGCTCGGGGGCAGGTACGCGTATGTTATGTCCCGTCAAGATATCAAGTTGCAGACATCTTTACAAAGGGTCTTCCCTCGGTACTCTTTGAAGATTTTAGGGACAGTCTCAGCGTTCGAAGACCGCCCGCTATGACGGCGAGGGTGTGTTAAATAAGAAAATATACACACAATATACATGTGTATATTGCCTTATTGAAGGTCTCGGATTCTGCCTATAATTGGGCTCTCGGTTTTTACATAGTGAATAGACAATGTAAGAATATTGTATATTAGGAAAACATATGTGTAGTTTATTGTAATGTATTTGTTACCTAAATTAGAATTATACACTACCATAATTGTAGAGTTAGAATTATGGTAGAATAAGATTTTAGGAATAGAATTCTCCTATTTTGTAACTTGTATATATACCTATTCAATTAATGAAAATAATCAAGGGATTATTTCTTTCATTCTTCTTAAAAGCTGAAATATAATTTTGTTACTTTTCAAAAACACTGATTGATCAAACATATTAATTCTCTAAAATAAGGTTTAAAGAACACATTTTTTACTTTTAGAAGTGTGACCAAACAAGCTATTTATATGATTCAAAGTTGGATTCTCAACAAGAAAATTCAAAATATAAAAAAGTAAACACATAAAAAAGCCAAGTAGATTCAACATTTACTATTCTTTTTTAAAAACAAATAGCTCACTCATGGTGGATGTGATGTATTCAAAATTTAGAATAAATACATACATAAAAGATATTTTTAATTTTATATATATAGTTTAATTTTTAGACAAAGAAAATTCAGATAAACTTTTTGTACCCCTAGCTCCGCCCATGCTAAAGTGAAAGGCAAATCTTCTAAAATTCATCGTCGTGAGTGGCGACTCTTGAAATCAGTGGTGATACCTATAGTGTACAATAAGAAAAACAAGTCTTCATTGATCAACTATAATTGACATATATTATGAAAATTTAATTTGTGTTTACTTTAACCTCAAGAACTAAGCTCAAGTAGTGAGAATGGTGTATGACTATATAAAGAGACTACAATATATACATTAAACATTGACATATACTTGCAGGGGCGGAGCTAGAGCTCACCCGACATGATCGTACGGGTCACAATTCATCCAACACGATCATTCGAGATAAACAAGAATTCGGAATCGGATGCGGGAGAAAATCTTGTCAATGGCTGAGATGTTCATAAATTCATAATAATGAAAATTGACTAAACAAATGTTCAACTTTATAACTAAGTATAATGATTTAGTATTATCCAGTTAGTGAATTTAAACCAAATAAAAATACAATTCTTCCCTCAAATATGAATCAATCACTGGGGAATGTTGAGAATTTGAGCAGGGAGGGTCATGGCTTATGGATATACACTGGTAGAAAACTCTTTTCTTTTTATATTTTTAGCATGAATTCGGTCGAATTCAATAACTTTATTATAAAAATTATATTTATATTAAGAAATTCATAAATTACACAAATAAATTAAATTCAGAATCTAGTTACTAACACATGCTATCGCTATTCTAGAATTTAATACCCAAAAAATTTAAATCCTCAACCTTAACAGGCATGTATTAGACATCTTAAGCGTAGAGTAGTATTATAAATGGCCTACGTTTAGTAGATCAACATCAATGACGCATATTAAGAAACTAGATTTTAAGTTTAACTCAATGCTAAAAATTAATTCAAAGTGGTGAATATTAATATTATCTAACTAGAACATATCAAGGAAAATGACATCTCGAATTGAAATGTTAATTCACTTTGTGGAGACTAGACTGTTAAGAGTCTCACATCGGATATGGAATAGGAACATGTACTATTTATATGGACTTGAACAATCCTCACCCTATAAGCTAGCGTTTGGGTTGAGTTAGGCCCAAAATCCATTCTTTAGATGGTATCAGAGCCAGACTTATTCCAATTCTTTGTTCACCGATGTTGGGCCCCAAATTATATTGTCCACGCTCCAGTTAACGAGGTCTGGGCGTGCGGAGGAGTGTTAAGAGTCTCACATCGGATATGTAATGTGAACATGAACTCCTTATATGGACTTGGACAATCTTCACCCTACAAGCTAGCTTTTGGGGTTGAGTTAGGCCCAAGATCCATTCCTTCATGGTATCAGAGCCAAACTAATTTCAATTCTTTATTCACCGATGTTGGGCCCCCAAATTATATTGTCCACGCTCCAGTTAACGAGGTCTAGGCGTGCGGGGAGTGTTAAGAGTCCCACACCGGAAATGAAATGGAAACATGGACTCCTTATATGGACTTGGAAAATCCTCACCCTACAAGCTAACTTTTGAGATTGAGTTAGGCCCAAAATTTATTTTGAAATAGAACATAGCCTAGTCAGCTTCCCATGGAACGGGGTCCATCTTTGCGTGTCAATTACTAATAAAAGTGGATGAGATTTAATGGGAAATAGGCTACAATTGTTTGTCTCTATAATTTACTGGGTTTAAGTATACACTATTATTGATAATTTGTCAGTTTTACACTATTAAATTATAACTACAACATATTTATTGTAATTCACAAATGAAGTCAGGGGAGAATCGAGTGTTTTACCCCTATTTTGTGCAGATAGAGAAATTTTTTGCGATAAACCTTCGGCTCAAGTAACACTATCAAATAACTTAAAAATACATATACTAAAGTCAATCTCCTGAGATTTATACTTTTGAAATGAAACATGCTACAATACGTGAAAATGACTTAATAATATAAATATTTCTCATCCGAACTGTGTATATAAAATAAACTCTAATTATTTATATATGTCACTTTTGATTGCACCTACTCTTTTATTTGTTGGTCCCCTAGCCCTCCCCATTCTCCAACCACAGAATTTGTGATTCCTTCTTTTTGTTTTCCCTTTAGCGTGCCTCTTTGGAATCATTCACTTTATATATTATCCAAGGCTATTTTTAAGGAAAACAAAGTAGATCTATATTAAAAGAAAAAGAAACAAAAAAAAAAAAATACTTGCACATGTACTTCTCATTTGTTAACTGATTAAATCGGGTATCTCCTGGAGGGCTGGACTTATTTAATTTTCCCTTTTCTTTTCTTTCTTGTTGTTTTATGTTTAGGGCGAAAGTCATCTATGAATAGAATTAGTCGCTCTTTAGGTGATTTTAATAGGGTAACAGATATTTGATTCTATTTTGAAGTAAGTACTAAGAATGAATTTTAGCTAAAACCCTATAATTTTTTTCTATCTCCTTTAGATGTCTATTGTGATCGGCTAATTCTGTCGAGAAAAAAGAAGAACCCGGAAACCTCTAAACCGTGGCCAAAAGAAGCCACTCTGAAAGCTGCTTCTTCTAAATCGTCTAGGCGTGTTGGCTCAAGGTCTTCCGTCCGGCTGCGGCAGACGAATAGAAAAGGTAAATTGTATTCTACATATGTGTCGGCCAGATTGTTCTTGTAAATTTTCGGCTAACATCACTTGTGTATCTTTCAGCAACCCCATCTCCTCCAGTGTTTGTTGATCTGGAGACCACTTTTGATATCGAGTCCCCATCACCCATGAAACCAGTGTCCAAGCAACCCCGACGAAGTGGAGGGGTTGTCATTCGAGATTATAGTGAGGAATGCCCCCACAGACCCGGCGTTCCTGTTCCTATTCATGATGAGGAAGAGGGAGAAATTTAGGTATACTATTCGGCTGGCTAAAACACCTTCGCATCAGCTACTATTATTTATGTCTTCTCTGGCTCATGCTTCTGTGCATTCGCAGGGCCCATCATCGGTTGCCCTCAAAGCCACAGTTTCTTTTGCCAAGGCAGCCGAGGCTTCCTATGCTGGGGCAGTCGCAGAGGTATACCCTTTCTCTTATGCTTGGTATTTCAATGCCTCCGGGCTCTTGCCTCTATACTAAACCTATCCTTTCTATACATCCTTCGGCTGAAGCCTACCCAACTGACGACTCAGATGTACATCCGAAATCATTTCGGAAGATGTGCTTTTGCGTTACTTTAGCTCAGTCGACATTGCATATCCACCAGCTTCGCCTGTTGGCATCCATCGAGACCGAGTCGAGGAGTTTCTCGCCAGGGGAATTCCAACCAACAAAGAAGAGTTCCATGCTTTGAGGGCCTCTTTGCTCCGATTGTCAAAAGAAACAACGGATTCCCCGGTTTTGGCCACCACTTACAATGACATGGCTTTGGCTCTGAATGATTTATTTTCTCTACATAGAACGGACAAAAATAGCCATGATGAGACAGTCGCTGCTCTACAACACTTGGGGTCTCTTTGGCAAAAGAAGAACCGCATTCAGACTTCTTTCAACGAGGTGAATGTAGAAAGGCAATAAAATGTCAGCCGAAGAAATGACTTGCAGAAACATTTGTCCAAGATGAGAGTTGAGTTGGAGTAGATCCAGGTGGAGATCGGGATATTATTCCGGCTATAAGTGCGGCAGAGCCTTCAATTGGATAACAAAATCTGGGAACTCGGTAACCAGCATGTGGTTTGGGAATTGGATCAGAGAGCTGGTAGCGAATGGCTGGCCAAACCGGAGAATGAATGGACTGGGTGGAAAAGCCGTCTAGTTCAAGCAATGCCGAAAATCACTACTCCCTTACCAGCTGATCATGTTGCTGAGTTATCAGCCGACACCCTTATGGACTTGTAATCCGAAGCCATCGTTGATTATGTTGTTCAAGAGGTATCGGCTGATACTCATGCTTTTATCGAGGCTTCATCGACTGTAGTGGCTGAGCCTTTGCTATGTTCTGAATGGGAGGGCTGATGTAGTAGCCATTGTTACAACTGAGAGAGAAATGGAGATTACATGTACCCAAGATTCCCAAGCAGTCGTGGACTCGGCTAATACTGAGACTTCTATTACCGTTGATTTATTGCAACCTCTAGCTGGTGGAATGCCGACCAACTCGGCTCCCTAGCTTTATCGACCCCAAATCGAAGGGTCTGTTTTTGTGATTAAGTAGTCGGTCTGTGGCTGTTGTTTACTTTTGTCTTCCCCAAATCGAAGGGAAGTACTTTTTCATGTGACTATGACCAGACCATTTCTTGACCCCAAATCGAAGGGTCTTTTTTTGTGACTAGGCAGTCGTGGATTCAGCTAAGCCTGATAACGTAGAGCAACCCCCGGCTAGTGAAACGTCAACCAACTTGGCTTCCTAGTTTTATTGACCCCCAATCGAACGGTCTATTTTTGTGACCAGGCAGCCGGTTTGTGGCTGTTATTTACTCATGCATACCCCAAATTGAAGGGTAATACTTTTTTAGATATTTGTCGTTTACATTTTTGTCAAGCTCTTCACCATGCATGTCTATTAGTCGATACGCATTGCCAGCAATCTGTTGGCTTACTACGACGGGTCCTTCCCAATTTGGCGACCATTTGCCAAATTTACGATATTTCATTCCAAGCGGCAATACGGTTTTCCAAACCAAGTCTCCTTCGGCGAACTTCTTGGGAATATGTTTGTTGTATGCTTTAGTCATTTTCCGTTTGTCGGCTTCGATTCTCTCTAGGGCCATCAGTTGATCTTCATCTAGCTGATCTAAGTCCATTAGCATGGCCTGCTGATATTCTTTCAAGCTTAAAGAATTCTGTTTGGCCACCCGTAATGACTTAACATTAATTTCCAGGGGTAACAATGCATCTTGGCCATATGTTAGCTAATAAGGTGTTGTCCCCGTAGCGGTAAACTTAGAATTTCTTATTATCCAAATAGCTTCATCTAGAGTGAGATGCCATACTTTTGGTTTATCCTCCACATTTTTACTGATTATGTCCACAATAATCTTGTTAGTTGCCTCGGCTTGTCCATTCGCTTGTGTGTAATAAGGCGAAGATGTGATCATCTTGATCCCAAACTTCTCAGCAAGGGCTGCCACCTTAGAACCAGCGAACAATGTCTCTTGATCAGTTGTAATCGTCTCAGGAATACCATATCTATAGATGATTTGGTGTTGAATAAACTGAATGACATCTGTCTAATGAACCCTCTTCATCGGTTGTGCCTCTACCCATTTAGTGAAGTAATCGGTAGCCACAATAATAAAATTGTGTCCTTTAGCCGATTGTGAGTGAATCTTTCCGATGAGGTCTATAGCCCATCCTATGAAAGGCCAAGGCTTCATGATTGGGTAAAATACCTAGGCTGGTACACGTTGGATTGGTCCATGTCTCTGACACTCTTCACAGCCTTTTGTGTATTGAAAGCAATCGGCTGTGATGGTAGGCCAATAATAGCCATGGCGATAAATCAACCACTTCATCATTGGCCGGACTCTGTGTGATCCACAGATTCCTTCATGAACTTCTCCCATGACTCTTAAGGCCTCTGCTTTATCAATGCACTTGAGTAGCACCCCATTTACACTCCTTTTGTAAAGATCATCATCAATGAGTGCATACTTCAAGGCCCTCCTCTTAACCTTAAGGTCCTTGCATGTGGAAGGATCTTTTAAGTAGCCGATTAATGCCTACTTCTACGAGTCGATCTGGTCCATGGCTAACACTTCGGCTGGCAGCTCATCGTACTCTAGAGTGAGTAGAGACTTCCTAAAGCCAGAAGCTTTTTGTGCCAAATCGTTAGCCTCAACATTCATGCCTCTGAGAACATGACTTAATGTAGATGATGCGAACCTACTAAGTAACCTGCTAGCCATTTCATAACAGGCCAGCAAATTTTGATCCTTGCAGTCATATTCCCCGGCCAGCTGCTTGATAACCAACTGAGAGTCTCCGTGAATCTTGATGTACTTTGCTTTCATAGAGACTAGGAGTCTGAATCCTATGATGAGAGCATCATATTCAGCTTGGTTATTTGTCAAGTCAGAATCTAACCGATAAGAGAACCTCTACGTTTCGTCACTAGGATCGGTTATTGTTATCCCGACTCCTACTCCCTTATGGGTTCTTGACCCATCAAAAGTCAATGTCCAAGGGACGATATTCATTCATGCAGTAGAGGGGGCGCATAGGTCCTCCGCATCTACACACGGGTGGTCTACCAAGAAATCGGCTACTGCCTAACCTTTGACAGCCCTGAGTGGCCCGTACTCGAGGGAAAATACAGTGAGCTTGATTGCCTATTTCAGTAGTCGTCCTTGCAAAACAGGTCTATTCAATAAGTACTGAACGATGTCAATCTTGCACAAAATATGAACCACATGTGGCATTAAATAATGTTCAAGTTTTGTACAAGCATGGAATAAGGAAAAACAAAGCTTCTCTATAGGAGTATATCTAGTTTCAGCTTCATTGAGCATTCGGCTAAGTTAGTAAACTGCCCTTTCGGTTCCATCATCGGTATCCTGTGCTAACAGGCAGCCGATAGACATAGATGCATCCGAGATATACAATTTCAACGGCTTCCTTAGCATGGGAGATACCAACACATGAGGAGTTACTAGGGCCTTTTAATTTGGTCGAATACCTCTTGCTGTTCTGGGGGCCATACTAGCTCTTCTGACCCTTTAAGCCTAAGCAAAGGTGAGAAAGCTTTCATTTTGCTAGCTGAATTAGATATGAACCGTCTTAGGAAGTTAATCTTCCCTAGCAGGCTTTGTAACTCTTTCTTTGTTCTGGGTGGTGCCGACTCCATTACTGATCGGGCTTTGTTCTGATCTATCTCAATACCTTTCTTATGTACCAAGAAGCTGAGGAAGTTGCCAGCCGATACCCCGAACATGTACTTAGCTTGATTCATTTTAAGATTATGAATTCTCATTCTTTTTAGTGCTTGTTCCAGATTGGCTAAATGATCTTTGAAGTCCTTAGACCTCACCACCACATCATCAATGTAGACCTCCACAGTCTTGCCGATCAAATCATGGAAGATGGTGTTCATTGCCATCTGATAAGTAGCACCAACATTCTTCAGACCGAAAGGCATAACTACCACTCGTAAATGCCCAAGGCTCCTGGACACCTAAAGACGGTCTTGTGAATATCATCATCGGCTACTGCTATTTGATTATAGCCGGAGTATCCATCCATGAATGTCAGCACTCCGTTTGCGACCGCCGAATCGACTAGCATATTGAGTATAGGCATGATGTATTCATCTTTGGGAGTGACTAGATTTAGGTTCATGTAATTAATACATTCCCGAACCTTGCCATTCTTCTTCTTGAGTGGCAGAATATTTGCCAACCATTCTACATACCTAGCCGTTCTAATGAACCCGACTTTCAATAGTCATTCAATCTCGGTTTTAATTTGAGGTATAAACTGAGGGTGATATCTTCTGGGCGGCTATTTATGAGGTGTGAAACCCCCTTTAATTGGCAATCTGTGATGTACCAAAGTTTGTGCCAGCCTAGGCATCTCGTGATAATCCTACGTGAAACACTCCTTATACTGCAGTAGAAGAGCCATTATGCTTCGTTTATCCTCCTCTTTCAGCAAGCCACTAATATGTGTTAGCCGAGGGACTTCCTCAGTACCCAAGTTGATAATCTTCCAATGGATTCTGAGACTCAAAACTAGTCATAGCCCTCTTTATGGGCAATTCAAGTTCCATTGGCAACTCAATGTCATCGATCGCCAGTGTTGGTTCTCTATTGTAGTCTTTTACTTGTGATGCTTCGGCTATCATTGCTTCAGAATTTAAAGCAATCAATTGATGCCACAGGTCATATATGATTTGGGTCTTCTCAATCATTTAACTCTTCCAAGGTAAGCTGTGGTTCGGTTAATTATTTTATTTCAAAACCTCGTGAAGTAAGATTGCAGTATTCCCAAGATCCTTCTTCATACTGCTCTAAAACAGCTATGGGAGCCATATAGGGTGAATATAAGAAAGCCTCTAAGATTTTCACCCCTGTTTGAAATGGGTTATCGTCGACTGGGACGATTTCTATCTTGTCTCCTTCCTAGAAAATGAGTTTTTGATGCATGGTGGAAGGAAGGCATCGGCTGGTATGAATCCAGTATTTGCCCAACAAGATGGCGCTTTCGATCCAGTTGGCTGAGCCATACTACATCTACCCTTTGTCGCGCCCATTTTTGACCTGCGGGCTTCGCGACGCGATGGCGTCGATTCCCTTTGGATCGGTTAAAAAATGCTTGCTTTGAGGAGTCGCCACCTAATTATTCTAAAGTGAATTAGGGCACCTGAAAGTTAACTAAATGCTGCAAAATAACTCCAATTTTGTGGTCTATGAAACTAACGAGATTCTAGGTAAGGGTTCTTTATTATCCTAAAGGGAAGGGGTTAGGCATCCTTTAAGATCCGCTAACTTGCGGTTATCCGATCAAACTCAGATTAATTATTATGTTAAAAAATGCATGTTTTACAAGTATAAAAAATGTTGCAAGTATTTAATGAAATGATGCATTTGTACAAGCATGCATTTGTATGACATTAATAAACATGTAAAGCTAAAAAAGAATATAAATATGCATTTGTATGAAAATTGATAAAGATGTATGCAATGTGATTTTTATGGGCGACGAGCCTAAAAATAGGTAAACTAGCGATTTTCGATTTTAAAACTAACCGAGCCTAAAATAATAAACTAGCGATGGGTTTCCAATTTTAGACTACCCTATTAATTATTTCTATGTCTACCTATTCTAAATATTTCAATAATTTCACGAGTACAATAATATTACAATACAAAAAATGGAATAAAACTGAATTAAAGAAAGTAAAAGACAACAACAAAAATAAGTAATCTCGAGGGATATTTGCCTTCTTTGACTTTATCTTTGCAAGCTGTCAAGAATAAACGGTTAGAAACAATTGAATATACATAACTTCGGATCTGTATCCAAAACAATAAATGTTTTGATTACGGAGGGCTCAGACTTAAATTTTGAAAAGATCATTCTAATCACGTCGCGGCTGCGAACATATGACTCGTTGGTCATTTTAGTTGCCTTGCCTACCGAACATGTTGGTCTCTCGGATGAAAAGATTTATGTTTCATCCTTGCCCAGAAGTTTTATTTTCCGTCTTTACAACTGTGGAGGCCTAAAAAATCGACGGATATTTTTTCATCGGCCAAAATGCAGTATTTAATTCAAATCAGTAAACTGGTGTCGAAAACAGTAAAAAGAAAAACAGAAATTGAGAAATGATATCCGAAGGGACGCGGCTCGAATTTAATTTCTTCGGCCTAAGTGCAATATTAGTTAAGACAATAAAACAGTAAAACAGAAAGATATTCGTCGCACGGATGTTAAAGAAAACAGTAAACAGAGAAACGAAACGAAAAAAAAGTGCGGCCTCGAATTTAATTTCATCGGCCTAAGTGTGGTGTTAGTTAAAACAAATAAAACAGTAATCAGTTGCACGGATGTTTAAAACAGAAAACAGAAAAGAGAGAAACGAAACAAAAAAAAGCGCGGCCTCGAATTTAATTTTATCGGCCCAAGTGTAGTATTTATATAAATCAGTAAGACAGTAAGGCAATCAGTGCACGGATGTTTAAATGCCAAAACAGTAAACTGAAACTAAACGAAAAAAAAGCGCAGCCTCGAATTTAATTTCATCGGCCTAAGTGTAGTATTTATATAAATCAGTAAGACAGTAAGGCAATCCGTGCACGGATGTTTAAATGCCAAAACAGTAAACTGAAACTAAACGAAAAAAAGCGCGGCCTCTAATTTAATTTCATAGGCCTAAATGCAGTATTTAATTCAAAAACAGCAGCGGTAAGCAGTGGGCAAAAACATAGAGGCAATTCCCGAAAAGACGGGTTGTTTAGTAAACAGTAAAAACAGTACATATCCGTGGCACGGATGTTTAAAACAGTAAATTAAAGAAACAGAGAGACGAAAGAAGAAAAGCGCGGCCTCGAATTCAATTTCATCGGCCTAAATGCAGTATTTAATTCAAAATAGTAAAACAGTAAAACAATAAAACAGCAAAAAAGTGCGGCGTCGAATTTAATTTCATCGGCCTAAATGCAGTATTAATTAAAAACAATAAAACAGTAAAATAGCTGTGTAACAGATGTTTAAAATGCCAAAAAAAAACTGCAGCAGTTCGCAATTAAAACATCCGATTTGAATTCTGAAATTTTACCCGACCCGGATCCTGAACAGTGATCCGGCCCGGATTTCGGGTTGACCCGACCCGAAAACAAATATTTTTTTGGAATTTTCAGATAACAAACAAACAAGATATTAAAACACAAAATCTGAAAATTTATTCTAACCGGGTCGACCCGACCCGGAACAGTGAACCGACACGGAACAGTTTTTTTTTTTTTTTTTTAGATTTTCAGATAGCCAACAACAAAATATAGAACATGAAATCTAGACATTCATTCGAACCGGGTCGACCCGACCCGAATCGGATATTTCAACCCGAATCAAATTCTTTCCAAATTTTAAGGTAACCAACAACACAATATAAACACACAAAAATCTGGAGTTTAACCGAACCGGGTCGACTCGACCCGGGTCAGTGACCCGACCCGAATTGGATGTTTTTCAACTCGAATCGATTTTCTTCCAAATTACAGATAACCAACAACAAAAATATAAATACACAAAAATTTGGAATTTGACCGAATCGGGTCGACCCGACCCGAATGTTTTTCAACCCGAATCGATTTTCTCTAAATTTCAGATAACCAACAGCACAATATAAACATACAAAAATCTGGAAATTAACCGAACCGGATCAGTGACCCGACCCGAATCGATTCAATTTTTTTTTTCCAGATAGCCAACAAAAAATTATCGAATACCAAAATCTGGAAACTTACCTGACCCGATTCTGGCCCGATCGGAACAGTAACCCGACCCGAATTGTGACCCGACCCGAATTGTGACCCGAGAAAGCAGTATCACAAAATCCGGCCGAAAATAAAACCACCAAAAACAGATCGGAAACCACCAACAAATCAAATCTGAAACCACCAATAAAAGTAACTAAACCACCAACAAAACAAACCGAAAAACCACCAACAAAAGTACCAAAACCACTAACAAAAGCAAACCGGAAACCACCAACAAGAGTAAATCGGAACCCTCATTTTCGGACTTAGGACCTCAAAAACCCCCAAAATCGACAGTGGTGTGGGTGGTGTAGGGTGTCCGACGTAGGTGGGGTAGTGGTGTGGGGTGGCGGCGAGGTGAAGTTTTTAAGGTGAAGGGGTGTGTTTGGTTGAGAGAGATGTGGAATGACAAAATGTTTAGGGTTTGTTTGCGTTTAGGGGGGAAATAAAGGGTGAGGGAATTGGGTTTGCGGGTGGGCCGACCGAATTGGGCCTTTTCAGTTGGGCCTTGGATGGGGTCCGAAAATGAGTTGTTTTTATTGTAATGGGTTGAGTAGAAATTGTTTTGGGTTGGGAAATAAATGGGTTATGGGTTTAAAAATATAAAAAAGGATTTTATTATATAAAAAGAAAGCTTTGCAAAATTTATAAATTGTAAAGATGATAATATGATAAAATATAATATTTGTGAAATGCTTGATGCTTAAAATAAAAAATAAAAAATGTGATGCCGTTTTGCGAAAATAAAATAACATATAATATTAGGATAAAAGTATGATTATGATATAAAATGCAAATGACAATAAAAAATGCAAATAATAATAATAATAATGATATATATACATATATATGCCTATATTTTAAAATCTTTTTAAAGTGTCAAAAATATTTAAAAAATTACAAACAAAATCATAAAAGATGAGACAAAATTGGGTGTCAACACCCTTCATCGTATAATTTCGCATTAAATGACCAGGATCCCCACAAGTGTAACATACATTAGACTTTAGAGTCATGACAACATCGCCCATAATGGGTCCTACCATACTGCTCAAATCACAAAGGAAGTGTTCTCATCAATGCCGATCCTCTCCACTGCTAATAACCTGAGGTCCGGGAACTCTTGATTGATCCAAAATAAACCGAGTTGTCATCTTATGGACCTTGAGACTGAGAAGGATTACTAATTGTAGGACCAACTAAGGGTCTAAGATCATTCCAATAACGTTCAGCTTGACTAGCAGATCTAGCCCTCTTAGGTTGACTCCCGTCATCATCCTCCTATTGTCACCGCTTTTGATCTTTCATATTCTGAGCATAGGCCTGGATGCGAGCGATATCCATATCTGTGTTCAAAAAGGCCGTAGTACATTCATTGACCAGATGTGATCCCAACCATTCACAAATCGGTGTACTCAATCACTCATTTCGGCCAGGATTGTAGGGGTATACCTAGCCAACAAATTAAACTGAAGGATATACTCCAATACACTCATATCGCCTTGCAATAAAAGTAGAAACTTATCTTGCATGGCCCTTCGAAGCTCTATTGGTAGGTAATGATGTATAAAGGTTTCAGAAAATTCCTTCCATATTGGTGATGGAGCACGTGATCCTATAGACTGCGCCCACATCTCATACCACACAACCGTAATATCCCGCAATCTATATGAGGCCAATTCCACTGCCTCAGTATCAGTAGCATGTATCACCTGCAATGTCCGGTACATCTGGTCCAAGAAGTTCCGCGGATCTTTAATCGGGTCAAACCTCGTAAACATCAGAGGATCTAAATTAATAAAATCCCGAACCCTTGCACTGACTGTCCTATTATAAGATTCAACACCCACACTCTGGCGCTGGGCCTAAGCGGCCACTAATCGAGTCAAAAATCGTAATGCGCTTCCCATATCTATGTCCTCGTCATGAGTTTCAAATGTAGAGACTGGGGGTTTTGGTTCCCTTATCTTCTCTTCTGGTGCTGGTGGGTTCAAAAGATCGTGTGGGGGTATCACCACGCTTTGGGCCTCACTTTGGCCCTTACTAATAGGTGGTACTCTACTTGTACCCTCGTCAGCTACCGCCTTTCCCTTTTGGCTAGATGAAGCTCTTCTATTCATAAGCATCGTGATATCCGAAACAAGACAAAAATTAAGAGTCTAATTCCATACACTTCATCTCTATCGTACGATCTGAAATAAGAAAAAAACCTAAATGTCATGTAGCCTCCCATTTATAAATGTGATGCACAACACATCCATAAACAAGACTCTACTAGACACGACCTTGTAGACTCCCTATGACACGACCTGCTCTGATACCAAGTTTTTCACACCCCAACCTTAGGGTGTGTGGCCGACACCCGATGCCTATACGGCCAAACTACATGAATATCATCACATGAACGTACAATCGTCTAGGCCAACAAAGCCTCAAAATGATAATTGAGACACACAAGACATGATGCAAACAAAAGATCCCAACCTAGCGAATATATATATATATATATATATATATATATATTAAGGCCGACAACGCCATACCGAGCAAAATGTACAACACATGACCTGTCTACAAAGCCTCTAAAGAAAACATCGACATAATACATAAGTTGGGACAAGGCCCCTGACATACCCTAAGTACCAAAAGAGATATAAACATAATCCTGACTCGCCAATACTCTAGGAGAAAATAGAGCTCACCAACAAAAGTTGATATCTGCACACGATCTACTAGGGCGGGTTCTCTCCTCGCCAACCTGAACCTGCGCGGCATGAAACACAGTGTCCCTATGAAAAGGGACATCGGTACGAATATTGTATTGAATATACAAGGCGGAAATAAAACACAATAGTAAATAATCATAAAAGAAAGGGATACAAGTCAACCTTAACCTCTGAAATATCGCTGAGGGCTATGACATACACAAGAATAGTTTCTATTTTATAACCTTATTTATGCTACTATATCAACATCGTAAATCTATTTATTCGATTGCCCAACTGATCAGTGGTAACTGTCCAACCGGCCGTAGCTCAGTGATAAATAATGCACCTGCTCAATCGGTGGTAAATAATGATATATAAAACTGTCCAAATGGTGGTAACTGTCCAACCGATCGTAGCCCGGTGATAAATAACGTGCATGCCAAACCAGTGGTATATAACAATATATATAACTGCCCAACCGGTCGTATCCCAATGGTAAATAAAATATATACCCATGCCTCTATAGATAGTGTACATACCTTACAAGAAACCATAGACAAGAGCTCCTAATTGGCTGAAAATGTAGTTGATATGCTTTCGACTGACCTTATGGGCATAACATATTATTTTGCTCTTTCATACAAATGACCCAATTAACATACATAATTTCTAGATTTTGTGAAACCAAGAGGCGACAAATAAGGACCATGGTATCTTCTCAAGAGTGAATAACCTACACCTCTCACCCAGACCGACACACATGTCTCTTTAGCGGATGTTTCACCATACGTCGACACTTCCACAATCATACCAAGATAAAATAAAAGAGTTTAGCCTTCACATACCTTTGACGATGAAGTTATCTACGTTACATGAGCTCTCGCGCGTTCTATGGACGATTATCTACATTATACGAAGAGTATATATCAATTTCAGATTTATAACTTACAAGAAAGTTCATTTAGATATTTCGTCGAGCAACTTGCGTGCATAAGTTCATGAGATCATCCATAGCTCAAACTCTATTCATAATATCACAACAAATATTCATACTATTTCTACTAATCACCACAATCCCATCCATAACTCCACAACTCCATAGAACACCTTTAGATCATATAAAACAACTCACAACAATAAGACATACTTTAAGAGCTACAATCACTTATTTTTTCAATAATCATTTAATAACTCTACCTTAAACACTTGTAAACTCTTAAGAATACCAAGTAGAGGATGAGATTTACCTTAGGTTCCAAGAAACAATCCAAAACAAAGCTTACTTCACCAACAAGCTTTCTCCAAAGTCGTTAGAACAAGGAAGAAAACGATATAGTGATGATCACAAGATTCCCTACGTCGGATTTGCGTAGTTTTTCTTTGGTTTTCCTTGGATCTTAGCTTAGGAACATGGGAGACTTGTTTAGAGAGGATTTTAGGGTTCTTATGGGTTAGAGAAATGAGAGAAAATGAATTAAATTTCATGGAGGGGGCTATTTATAGGAGCTGAAAAATGAGCCATCGACATTCCCGGGGCACTTCGTGCGACTCGCAGGACTGTCCTACGTCTCACAGGACCGCCACAGGATGTGTCCTGAGATAAGAAAAATCTATGTCCATTCCCGTGGTAGGTGTGCCTCTCGCAGGCACTTCCTGTGGGTCGCAGGATGTGCTTCGCGATTCGCAAAAAGCTCCAATAAGGCGACGAATTGAAGAACTTCCATCGAAACTTATTTCCGTTGATCCGATGAGCCTTAAACTTTCTCGAAATGTAAAATACATCTGTAAACCTTCATAAACCTCATGGAGGGGTCTTACCATCTTTGAGTCTATATTGGCCACGTTACGATAATGACGACAATGTGCAACACCGAGGGTCTTCCAGAGACGACCTCTCTATCTCCATGAGGTAGAGGTAAGGTCTGCGTACACTATATCATTTCCAGACTTCACTTGTGGATTATACTGAGTTGTTGTTTATGTTTTGTTGTAACTGTCGCGCCCTATTTTGACCTGGCTCGAGGTCCAAGCGGAGCACGGACTTATTCCGGTGATTCCTGGGTAAAGGAGGGTTGAGGAGTCGCCACCTAATTATCTTTTACGGTGAATTAGGACACCTAAATATTAAACTAAATGCTGCAATGTAACTCCAATTTTAAGGTCTGCGAAACTAGTGAGATTCTAGGTAAGGGTTCCTTATTATCCTAAAGGGAAGGGGTTAGGCATCCTTTAAGATCCGCTAACTTGCGGTTATCCGGTCAAACTCAGGTTAATTATTACTAAAAAAATATATATTTTTACAAGTATAACTGATTTAAAGATGTTTGCAAATAATTAGTAAAATGATGCATTTTAAAAAGAAAGATACATGTAGAGATTATTTTTTTAAAAAATATGCATTTGTATGGTATTTAAAGAGAAATACATATAGAGTTGAAAAAATATGTATTTGACAATTGATAGTAAAACAAATTATTTATAATGCCAAAGAAGTAAAATTTGGGGAATCAATGAATTGTAAAAAGATAAACTTATTCGGTATGATTTAATAAAGCAAATAAAAGATGACAAAAGTTGTTTTGAAAATCTTGAATACGCGTGACGAGCCTAAAATAAATAAACTAGCGAAGGATTTCTAAATTTGAATTTAACCGAGCCTACAAATAAATAAGCTAGCGACGGGTTTCAAATCTTAAACTACCCTATGAATTAATCCTAAGTTTGCCTATTCTAAGCATTTCAATAGTTACATAAGTGCGATAAATAATATTACAATACAGAGCGGGGTAAAAGTGAATAAAAAGAAAGTAAATGAAACAAATAACTCCGCGGAACATTTGCCTTTATTTACTTTAATCCCTGCAAGCTGTCAAGAACAAACGGTTAGAAACAATTAAATACAAATAACTTCATATCCGTATTCAAAACAGTGAATGTTTTGATCACGGAGGCTCAGACTTAAATTTTGAAAAGAACATTCCAATCACGTCGTGGCTGCAAACATATGACTAATGTGGTTTATTTTGATTGCCTCGCCTACTAAACGTGTTGGTCTCTCGGGTGAAATAGAAAAGATCACTATAATCACATCGTGGCTGCGAATATATAATTCACCTCGCCTACTAAACATGTTGATCTCGGATGAAATAAAAGGTTTAAGTCTTCATCATTGCCCGAAGTTATATTTTCCGTCTTTACGACCGTGGAGGCCTCAAAATCGACGGATATTTTTCATCGGCCAAAGTGTAGTATCGTGTTCAAATCAGTAAAATTAAAATTGAAACAAGAAACAAAGAAGAGTAGCGTAGCGATAGCGATAGCGATAGCAAAAAAGAGGCGAGAGAAAAAAACAGTTTCGAAAATGACGCGGTGTCTAGTTTAAAGCGAGAAAAAATGATAAAAACGAAAAAAGAATCTGAAACGGGAGCAAACCGAAACAGAAAACAATGCCCGAACAGACGCGGTATTTATTCAAAACATAAAACAATGATGTCCGTCGCAAGAAATTTAAAACAATAAACTTAATAAAACAATAAGATATCCGTTGCACGGATGTTTAAACGATTAAACTAAACAAAAGAGAAGCGAAACGAAAAAAAAAGCGCGATATTAATAAAACAAGTAAAACAAAGTGCCAAAGAAACGAGCGTTGAGCAATTTAAAGTATCCGACCCGAGTTCGAAATTCGGAAATATCCAAGTCGGGTCGACCCGACCCGAATCGGTGACCCGACCCTAATCAGATTTCAACACCAAATTCGATAACCAATAACAAGAACATGAAATGCAAGAATTCGAAAATGTTCAAATCGGGTCGACCCGACCGGGTCGTTGACCCGAACTCGAATCGATTTCAACACCAAATTCAAATAATTTCATCAATTTCGATAATCAATGATAACAACACAACAATGCAAGAAATTTGGAAATTCAAATCGGGTCGACACGACCCGGTCAAGAACCCGACCCGAATTAGAGATTCAAACCAACATCAAATAATTCAATCAATTCCAGATAACCAACATACATGAATATGAAAAATGCAAGGATTCTGAAAATGTTCAAATCGGGTCGACCCGACCCGAATCAGTGATCCAAACTCGAATCAGATTTCAACACCAAATTCGGATGACCAATAACAAGAATATGAAATGCAAGAATTTCGAAAATGTTCAAATCGGGTCGACCCGACCCGAATCAGTGATCCAAACTCGAATCAGATTTCAACACCAAATTCAGATAACCAATAACAAGAAATATGAGCATGCAAGAATTCTGAAAATAATACCCAAACCGGGTCGACCCGGGTAGGATCGACCCGACCTGAAATCAGTGAAGAACAACAAAAAATGCAAACAGATTTTCGGACTCAAGTTCAAGAACAAAACTCACCTCCTTTCTTTCGAATCTTGGACCTATTTCGGACTTGTATCTTGAACAACAAAGACAGCAAATGATTTAAAATCTAGAACACAACAAATATTTTATGTATATATGGAATAGTCTTCCGAAAAAATCCTTCGAAAATCTGTTTTTTTATCCACGAAAAATCTCCCCTCAAAATGAAGAACAACATGGGGTATTTATAGGTGGATTTCCCCCCCAAGAACGAGTTTGAAATTCGAATTAAAGGTAAAGATTTCTGAATTTTGGAAGCGGATTTTAGGGGGGTAGGGGCGTGGGTCGAAGTGACGGGAGGGGTGTGGTGGTGTCGGGGGTTGGTGGCGGGGAGTGGGTGGTGGCGGTGGGCGAGGTGACCGGTCGGATGGGGGGTACGGGGGCAGCGGCGATTTGTGAGGGGGGGGTTAGGGTTTTTGGTTTTTTTTTTTGGGGTTTTTGATTTGGTTTGGGGGATTAAAAAATGGGGGGATGGGTTATGGGCCACGGGTTTGGGCTGGGGCGACGTCGAATTGGATCTGGGCCGACGGGTATTGGGTTATTAAAAGGGGGGAGAGGTCGAATGGGCTGGGGCGACGGGTTTGGGGATTGGGGAATTTATTTTGGGATTGGGCTTGTGGGAATTTAATTTGGGGATTGGGCTTGGACGAAAAATGGGTTTTAGTTTAGGTTGGGTAGAAATTGCATTGGGTTGAAAAAATGAAAAATGGGGAGTTGGTTAAAATAAAAAGGAGTTTAACATTAAAATATATTTTTTGTAAAAGATGTGAATTATTTAAAATAACATACCAATGTGATAATAATAAAAATATAATATTTGCGAAATGTTTAATGCTTAATAAAAGGGAAATGCGGTGCAATTTTGCGAGAATAAAATAACATAGAATTTTCGGATAACTTATGATTATTATATAAAAATGCAAATGATATAAAATATGCGAATAATAATAATAATACGAAGATACACACATATATGCCTATATTTTAAATTATTTTAAAAGCGTCAAAATATTAAAAATTACGAATAAAAATCATAAAAGATGGGACAAAATTGGGTGTCAACAGATGCCCCTCTTTGGACGGAGACGATGAAAGAGTTTTCGGCCAAAGAAGTTGACTGAGTAGCCAATTTTGTCCCGATCATCGGGACTGCATGGTAAGAAATAGAATCCCCGGGGGAAGTGAAGTTGCAAAAAGATGGTGCACATTCAAGCAACAATGCCCCCAGTGTCGACTTAGGATGACACTGGTCGCAGATGCGAGGAACTAATGGGAAAGAGCGGATCGACGTTCGAAGTAGGTCGTTGACCAAATTGCCTCGGTTCGCCGTAAGAGATAGCTCCACGTTGTGATGAAGTTCCTGCAAATTAAAAACTCCTGCAAACTAAAGCTTAAGATAAAATTAGTGTATAACTGCTGAGGAAAATTGTAGAGAAAATAACTTGGAAATACCCGCATTAGGAGGTGGGCGCCTGACTGAAATTAAAATACCCTCATTATAAGGTGGGCGCCTGACTGAAGTTAAAATACCCTCATTATAAGGTGGGCGCCTGAAATGACGTCGTTGGATCGACGTGTTGTGTTGAAGACGTCGTTGTAATGTTGTTGACGTCGCTGTTGTATAGACGTTGATGATGTCGTCGTTGTATAGACGTTGATGATGTCGTCGTTGCATAGACTTTGCTGATGTTGTTGTTGTTGTAAAGAATAGTTGTCGTCCGCCGTAACGTTAATGACGTTGTTGTAATGCCTGTAAAAGATAGCTGCTGCGTTGAATACGTCATTGTAATGATGTTGACGTTGTTGTAGTGCTGTAAAAGATATTTGTTGTGCTGCAGTAACGTCGATGACGTTGTTGTAATGATGTTTGTTGTTGTAGATAGCGGTTATGCTGAAGGCGTCGTTGTAATGCTGTTGAAGATAGTTGATGTGCCGCAGTAACGTCAATGACGTTGTTGTAATGCTGTAAAAGATAGTTGAATGTGCCGCAGAACGTCAATGACGTTGTTGTAATGATGTTTGTTGTTGTAGATAGCGGTTGTTCTGAAGGCGTCGTTGTAATGCTGTTGACGTCGTTGAGATGCGGTAAAAGATAGTTGTTGCGTTGCCGTAAAAGATAATTGCTGCGTTGCCGTAAAAGATAGTTACTGTATTGAAGACGTCATTGTAACGTTGTTGACGTCGTTGAGATGCTGTAAAAGATAATTGTCGTGCTGCCATAACGTCGATGACGTTATTGTAATGTTGTCCTGTTGTAAGAGATGTAAGTGACGTCCTTGCCGTCGGTTTCTGTAATAGGGTTCCACGTTGTGCTGAATCTTCTGCCGATCCAAACTCACGTGAATTGAAATGTCGTCCTGGCACGGGCGAAAATGTGATGCGACGTCTTTCCCGTCGGATTTGCCGTGTTGTCGTTCCTTGTGATTCGAAATAACATCTTTGCGCAGACATAATAGTCGGGACCCTGTAGGTCAAGATGATGTCTTCGTATAAATGCAAAACAAGAACGTAATCCTTGTAGTGAGTTGTGGTGCCGAAATTCTTTGGGGAATTGATCATAAGTGATGTGGCTTCCCGCTTTTTAACCCGAAGAACCGGTACTCAAAGAAAATTTTGTGAGTTTGGGGAGGGGCGGTTGATTCGCGTTGACTTTGTAGCTTTGGCTCTTGATAGCCGCATGTATCCGCCGACTCGGACTCGTAGCTCCCGTCTAGTTCCCAGTCTTGGCTAACCGCTAATGGAAACATTTGTTGAAAACAATTTGTTTTATAAGAAAGTATGCTTATCATTAAAAAGTTCTTGTCGATCTCTAATGAAAATATTTGTTGAAAATAATTTACTTATAAAAAAGTATGCATATATGTAAATGTCTGTCGAGCAGTGACATGCAGTGAAACAAAGCAAACGTCTTATCCAAAATCCTCTTAGGCTGAAGACTTAGTTTGACGATGCTTTTCCATGTTTATCGGTGTCCTCTGGCAGTGATCCCTTAAAAATGCCCCAGTTTCCAATATGTGAGAATGACGATCTTTTGAACGGACAACCGAGTCTTGTGTAGATTGCTTGCCTGTCTTATCAGGGTGATCAGATGGGTGCATTTTGTCATATGTGATATAAAGGAGAAAATATTTCCTAATGGTGGGACCGAGGCCGATTTAGGCCGCCTACGTATCCCGCCGAGGGAATTAGGTCATGACGTAGTTCATCACAAGCAAAGGAGATTGTAAGGATTTTCTGAAAATGGGATCGAAGCCGATTTGGCCGCCTACGTATCCCGCCGAGGGAATCAGGTCATGACGTAGTTCGTTGGGCGAAAGAGATTGTAAGGATTTTCTGAAAATGGGACCGAAGCCGATGTGGCCGCCTACGTATCGCGCCGAGGGAATCAGGTCATAACGTAGTTCATGTACAAGTAAACAAATGCGATTTTTCGGGAAATTTCAGTCTTAAAGAGGCGAAACCCTATGTGGGTTCTATGCGTATCCCGCCGAGGGAGCGCAACTTTTACAACATAGAAAAAGTATTACATAGAGAATAACTAATCTTAGATATGGTATCTCTTCACTGCATCGGCCATTCTATTCTGATAAGGTTGCCCCGGACGATTGCGTCCATCTGCTTTCATCAATCAGTCTCTTCGTACATGATTTGGCTTCGAACGATAGGGAAATGCCCCAGTAGAAGTCATGGTCGTAGCGTGGTAGCCCAAGAGTACAAATGGCAAACGTCCGTGCCGATGCTTGTAACTTATCAACCATCCTGGTGTTTCATCCAAATCTGGCTTTGACTTATTCCAAAAAAAATGCCCCAGTTCTTCCGGTTGTGAGCCTTCCTTATATTCGTCGAAGCCTTGCTTGTTGTTTGGGACCTTGTTTGCTTGTTTCATTATATGTCACATATTATCGACAGATTTAGTTTGCATGATGAAAAAAGAAAAGAAAATTATTTAACAAAACATATTTTAAAAATAGCAAAAGCAATGCAGATTTGTCATTTTAAGCTTTCAAAAGGTAGAGGCAAAACACATTAAATGCATATATGTGATTCAGGCCTCAATCTGAATCGCATTGTTTCATTAAATATTAATGCAGTTAACTAGTTTCTGGGAGAAACAAGGCCAGGCTACATGTCCAATTTTCCCGAAACATCTCCTTGCTCTGCATCCCAACTGGTTGAGCTTCTAGCGTGATCATTGAGAATCACGTTGTATTTTGCTTCTTCTTCATTCATGAAAAATCTTTTGAATCCCTTCGCGAGGTTGGCTGCATTGTCCTCCTTTGATTCCTGAGTGGCGCATGTTTTGACGAATGACCGACCCGTAAGTGGAACGGACTTTGGTAAAGAAGCGTCTCCTTCCTTCGGAGATTGGTTGATAAGACTTTTCCAAGAAAAGATGATGCCATGACCTGCGACTTTGGAGGAAACACTTCTACTCCAAACGGTGCCCTCACTTGGACTGTAATCATAGGGGTGACAAAGGCCGATGATTCAACCTTTTCCTCTATCGGATTGGCACAATGGTCCCTTCCAAGTGTGTTCTTCATCAACGTAATCATGTTCACATTGGTATTGTCATGATCCGGCAAAGGGTTATCATTTACATCGAGAGGAAGGTCCTTTCGGTTGGATAATTCCTTCTTTGATCAATGTCTCAATCTTGTTTCGAGGGCATAGCAATTTTCGGTGTCGTGTCCAGGGATTCCCGAGTGGTATGCACAATGCTTAGTCTCATCGTGCCATTTGGGAAAGGATTGGGGACATTTCCCTGGGATGGGGAGTATTCTGTGGTTTTCGTCTTTCATATAACCGTGCTCGAGGTTCGGCTAAAGGTGTATAGGTTTTGGTGGCTTTCTTTCGTATTTTGCGCGGGGTCCGGGTGCATTTGGTGCATGGACTTGTGGATGAGGTAAGTATGCGGGGTGATATTGTGGGGGATTCGGATAGACAGCGCTCGAGGCAGGCTACATATTGGATGGGTATGGTAGACAGGGGTAGGGACCGGGTGGGTATTGATAGTAAGGTTGAGGGCTTTGGGCGTATGGGTAATAATAGGAAGGTGAGGACTTTGGTTGTTTTGATTGTAGTAGGGAGGTGGGGTGATGGCATTTGGTAGGTTGACATTTGATTTGGCCTATGTTTCGAACTTGTCACCACAGAGGACACTCCGTCTCTCTTCCTCTTTCTTGCTCCCTCAAATGAGTCCGACCGGATTGTCTCATTTGTTGCTTGCAATGCTACAAAGTTTGTAATTCTTCCCGTTCGATTCCCTCTTCTATGAAATCTCCCATCCTTATAACTTCGAGAAGCTTCGTCTATGACGCTTATCATTCTCTCATAGTATGTTGCATCTTTCAAAGATTGTACAAAGAGAGTGGTCATCTCACTTTCTTCTATCGGGGGTTGAACTTTCGCGTTTCGCCCTCCACTTCATGGCATATTCTCTCGAAGGTTTCGTGGACTTCTTTTCCAACTTCATCAGATAAAATCTGTCCAAGACTGTGTCGGTGTTGAATTTAAATCTGTCCACGAAATCTTGTGCCATCGTGCCCCAATTACGCCATTTTTGCGGGTTTTGGCTCGTGTACCGATCGAGTGCTTCTCTGTTAAACTCCTTACGAACAACTTCATTATGATGGCACGGTATTTACCTACCCCAATCGGTTTGTCACAGTATGATCTTAAATGAGCGTGAGGATTTCCTTTCCCATCAAACAAACCAAATTTTGACACCTTATATCCTACAGGCAATTCAATGTCGGGATGCATACACAGATCTTCGTACTCAAGTCCTTCATGTCCCTTCTTTGGTTTGGATATTCTTGAATGCCTCTTTTAGGCTGTAAATCTCTCTCGCCGCGCTTTCATCGGTTCTGATCCTTACCCGTCTGTCCATTTCTTCACACTGGCCAATTTCCTGAAGAGTCATGTTTGGTGTTGCGGTAGAAAAAGGTTGGGCTTCCATTACATATACTAGCGGCACATACTGCTTGCTGTGATCAGCGATGTGTGCCATCAATATGTGTTGGTCTGCCGGGTGACTTTGCGTGAAAGGGGTGTTTTGGACAAGTGGGGTAATTTGGGTATGTGGAGTTGTGAATGAGGTCGGATCATTTTGTAGCGGGCTTTGTTGTGGACTTGCTTGCGGGTTAGTGTGTTGTGGATTGGTTTTGCATAGTGGAGAATTATCGGGGAGGTTTTGGGGAAATGGCGATTCAGGAGATGAAAAATTTTGTGGTGCAGTTGCATTCGTCCCTTGTTCAGGGAGTGGGGTATCGGCGCTAATGGACAGGTTGGTGAGATTTTGGAGCCGCTCTATCTCGGTTTGCATGGGCCGCCATCTGTTGTAACAGGTTGGGCGATGTATTTTTCTTGGACGGTAGCATTTCTATTTTCCGAAGCCTCTGGTTCATCTCTTGAAAGAGTGATAAGTTCCAGGCCAGTCTGTTCGGATGCATCTGAATCAGTCATTTTGTTGAAGGATTGTGCCTTTGACCTCGTGAAGTAGGGATGATCCGCCGGTTTATCAACGCAAATCAACCTTTGGGAAAATAATCTAGACAAAATAAACCTTCTAAAAAAAAAAAATGAAGAAAACCAAGTTAGTATAAGGTGAGTAATTATTGCTTTAAATAATATGCACAGAGTGAAAAAGCGAGGAGAAAACAAAGCAAAATGATTGTAAGGCAATTAAATGCGCATCCTAATATGCATGGGGCCTCCCTTATGCGGAGGTGGGCCTAAACGCCGGATATGCGGGATTACGACGATTTGATCCAAGTCGCTAAACTGTAATGCTTTGTCGGAAACGAGACAAAATGAATGTACATTTTCCAATTTCAGCATGTCATGATTAGTCTTGGATTAGTCTATCATTATCACGCTACACGTAATATGCCGACTGGTCGTTGGGTTGCGAGACCCGTTGACAATTTTGGTAGATTTCTTAATTGTGGAGTCGATACCAAGGATCGACCCACCTAAGGTGTATGCATGCATGACTTAAAATAAATGGTGGTATAGCTCTATTCTAAATTTTCTAAGATTTGGCTGACTAGACTCAAGGTTCCCGAGCGGACTGCTCGAGTGAGAAGGCTACGCGGCCAACCGGATGGTCCGGACGCTCCGCGCATATACCAACTCTCCTAAAAATTTGGTAATTTGAAAGAAATTTGCGGGTGCGCAAAACACACCTCGCGTGTAGTGTGTGATAGTGTCAATTTTCCAGAGTGGAAGAAATATGAGCGGAATGCCAATTTAAGGAAAGCAGTAAAACAATATAACAATTAAAGCAATTATGCAAAATTTTCACAAATGAAACATATCAAAACATTAAAACAAATAATGAGCAAAAAGTAAAGCACAATAATAATTAACCTGATTTGGCTATGGTCAAGAACCTGAAATATCACCAGCGGAGTCGCCATGCTGTCGCGCCCTATTTTCGACCCGCTCTGGAGGTCAAAAGCGGAGCACGGACGTGTTCGGTGATTCCTGGGTAAAGAATTGAGGGTTGAGGAGTCGCCACCTAATTATCTTTTACGGTGAATTAGGACACCTAAATATTAAACTAAATGCTGCAATGTAACTCCAATTTTAAGGTCTGCGAAACTAGTGAGATTCTAGGTAAGGGTTCCTTATTATCCTAAAGGGAAGGGGTTAGGCATCCTTTAAGATCCGCTAACTTGCGGTTATCCGGTCAAACTCAGGTTAATTATTACTAAAAAAATATATATTTTTACAAGTATAACAGATTTAAAGATGTTTGCAAATAATTAGTAAAATGATGCATTTTAAAAAGAAAGATACATGTAGAGATTATTTTTTAAAAAATATGCATTTGTATGGTATTTAAAGAGAAATACATATAGAGTTGAAAAAATATGTATTTGACAATTGATAGTAAAACAAATTATTTATAATGCCAAAGAAGTAAAATTTGGGGAATCAATGAATTGTAAAAAGATAAACTTATTCGGTATGATTTAATAAAGCAAATAAAAGATGACAAAAGTTGTTTTGAAAATCTTGAATACGCGTGACGAGCCTAAAATAAATAAACTAGCGAAGGATTTCTAAATTTGAATTTAACCGAGCCTACAAATAAATAAGCTAGCGACGGGTTTCAAATCTTAAACTACCCTATGAATTAATCCTAAGTTTGCCTATTCTAAGCATTTCAATAGTTACATAAGTGCGATAAATAATATTACAATACGGAGCGGGGTAAAAATTTGAATAAAAAGAAAGTAAATGAAACAAATAACTCCGCGGAACATTTGCCTTTATTTACTTTAATCCTCGCAAGTGTCAAGAACAAACGGTTAGAAACAATTAAATACAAATAACTTCATATCCGTATTCAAAACGGTGAATGTTTTGATCACGGAGGCTCGAACTTAAATTTTGAAAAGAACATTCCAATCACGTCGTGGCTGCAAACATATGACTAATGTGGTTTATTTTGATTGCCTCGCCTACTAAACGTGTTGGTCTCTCGGGTGAAATAGAAAAGATCACTATAATCACATCGTGGCTGCGAATATATAATTCACCTCGCCTACTAAACATGTTGATCTCGGATGAAATAAAAGGTTTAAGTCTTCATCATTGCCCAGAAGTTATATTTTCCGTCTTTACGACTGTGGAGGCCTCAAAATCGACGGATATTTTTCATCGGCCAGTGTAGTATCGTGTTCAAATCAGTAAAATTAAAATTGAAACGATGAAAAAGAAATAGCAGAAAGCGATAGCGAGTTTAAAAACGAGAGCGAGAGAAAAAAACAGGTTTCGAAAATGACGCGGTGTCTAGTTTAAAGCGAGAAAAAATGATAAAAACGATGTGAATAATCGAAACGGGAGCAACCGAAACAGAAAACAATGCCCGAACAGACGCGGTATTTATTCAAAACGAGTAAAACAATGATGTCCGTCGCAAGAAATTTAAAACAATAAACTTAATAAAACAATAAGATATCCGTTGCACGGATGTTTAAACAGATTAAACTAAACAACGAGAGAAGCGAAACGAAAAAGCGCGATATTAATAAAACGATAAAAGCGAGTGCCAAAGAAACGAGCGTTGAGCAATTTAAAGTATCCGACCCGAGTTCGAAATTCGGAAATATCCAAGTCGGGTCGACCCGACCCGAATCGGTGACCCGACCCTAATCGATTTCAACACCAAATTCGATAACCAATAACAAGAACATGAAATGCAAGAATTTCGAAAATGTTCAAATCGGGTCGACCCGAGCCCGGTCGATGACCCGAACTCGAATCGATTTCAACACCAAATTCAAATAATTTCATCAATTTCGGATAATCAATGATAACAACAACAACAATGCAAGAAATTTGGAAATTCAAATCGGTCGACACGACCGGGTCGATAACCCGACCCGAATTAGAGATTCAAACCAACATCAAATAATTCAATCAATTCCGGATAACCAACATACATGAATATGAAAAATGCAAGGATTCGAAAATGTTCAAATCGACCGAATCGATGACCCGACCCGAATCGGTGATCCAAACTCGAATCGATTTCAACACCAAATTCGGATGACCAATAACAAGAATATGAAATGCAAGAATTACGAAAATGTTCAAATCGGGTCGACCCGACCCGAATCAGTGATCCAAACTCGAATCAGATTTCAACACCAAATTCAGATAACCAATAACAAGAAATATGAGCATGCAAGAATTCTGAAAATAATACCCAAACCGGGTCGACCCGGGTAGGATCGACCCGACCCGAAATCAGTGAAGAACAACAAAAAATGCAAACAGATTTTCGGACTCAAGTTCAAGAACAAAACTCACCTCCTTTCTTTCGAATCTTGGACCTATTTCGGACTTGTATCTTGAACAACAAAGACAGCAAATGATTTAAAATCTAGAACACAACAAATATTTTATGTATATATGGAATAGTCTTCCGAAAAAATCCTTCGAAAATCTGTTTTTTTATCCACGAAAAATCTCCCCTCAAAATGAAGAACAACATGGGGTATTTATAGGTGGATTTCCCCCCCAAGAACGAGTTTGAAATTCGAATTAAAGGTAAAGATTTCTGAATTTTGGAAGCGGATTTTAGGGGGTAGGGGCGTGGGTCGAAGTGACGGGAGGGGTGTGGTGGTGTCAGGGTTGGTGGCAGGGAGTGGGTGGTGGCAGTGGGCGAGGTGACCGGTCGGATGGGGGGTACGGGGGCAGCGGCGATTTGTGAGGGGGGGGGTTAGGGTTTTTGGTTTTTTTTTTTTTTGGGGTTTTTGATTTGGTTTGGGGGATTAAAAAATGGGGGGATGGGTTATGGGCCACGGGTTTGGGGTGGGGCGACGTCGGGTGGATGCGGGCCGACGGGTATTGGGTTATTAAAAGGGGGAGAGGTCGAATGGGCTGGGGCGACGGGTTTGGGGATTGGGGAATTTATTTTGGGATTGGGCTTGTGGGAATTTAATTTGGGGATTGGGCTTGGACGAAAAATGGGTTTTAGTTTAGGTTGGGTAGAAATTGCATTGGGTTGAAAAAATGAAAAATGGGGAGTTGGTTAAAATAAAAAGGAGTTTAACATTAAAATATATTTTTTGTAAAAGATGTGAATTATTTAAAATAACATACCAATGTGATAATAATAAAAATATAATATTTGCGAAATGTTTAATGCTTAATAAAAGGGAAATGCGGTGCAATTTTGCGAGAATAAAATAACATAGAATTTTCGGATAACTTATGATTATTATATAAAAATGCAAATGATATAAAATATGCGAATAATAATAATAATACGAAGATACACACATATATGCCTATATTTTAAATTATTTTAAAAGCGTCAAAATATTAAAAATTACGAATAAAAATCATAAAAGATGGGACAAAATTGGGTGTCAACAGTAACTAGGAGAATTATTTTGGATACCATATCATTCATGGCCACAAAACCAATCGTAGAATCTTGGTAGGTGTGTTAAATTTTTTTCTCTGCAACAATAAATAACGTAATTTATAGCCGCTCTCTACCCAAGTATTCGAGATTTGTTCTTTTTCAAAGGGGAAATATTTATCTTCTGATTGGACAAGAACTGAAAAGGCTGAATACATACATGGCCCCTTAAACTTGTCGCATTTTTTATTTAAACATCTAAATTAAATTTTGTTCCTATTAAGCAATTAAAATTAGTCAAAAGTGTGTTAATCAAACACAAGCTGGTAACATGTCTGTAATCAAACACAAGCTGATAAATTTATATTTAATTGGGATCTCATAACTGATTCTTTGAAGATTAATATCCTCTAGCAATTTGATAATTGGTTCTTCTGAAATTTCCCAAACTTGTAAATACAAAAGATGAGTTTAAAGGGTAGGGATATGATTAGTGCGGCAGAAAGCATTGTTGTTTCCGGAGGTGTAATCGAGAAGAGAACGGAGCAAGGGTGGTGGACGCTGGTCGACGGAATTGAGATACTCTCGCAGGGACGAAGCTAGCCAATTTTTTTCGAGGGGGCTAGTACTATATTATACAAATTTTAAAAAGTAGGTAATAATTTAAATTCTAAATAACATAAATACAAATCGTTCAAGAATAATGAAAATATAATCACAATTTTTCTTGACGAGATTTCATAGTCTGAAACCGTTGCATAACGGCTTAGTTACTGATCTCATACAAAATTTCGTTCTCAATATAAGGTACTAATAAATCATTAAGTCAATCGTCTGATATTCGATTTCGCAGTCGATCTTTGATGATGCTCATAGCAGAAAAGACTATCTCTACACTTGCAGTAGCAACTGACAAAGTTAATGTTAGGGTAAGAAGCGTGTAAACCAAATGATAAATTCCGTGTCTTTTTATTTCCACCATCTTCTTTGCAAGATTTCCAATGCTAACAATTTCTGAAAACTCAATGCTACTACGCATATAAATAATATAAGTCTCAAGTTGATTATCAAGTAACTCTAGATCATGTGAAGAAAACTCCCGATGATACAATCGAGCAAACTTGACGAGACTTTCCTTGTTGAAAGCAAAGAATGAATTGCTAGGATTAAGGCACCCAACAAAAAGAAGCAGTTCATCATTTGTCACAAAAAATCGGATATTTAACTCCATAAGTTGTTTGTCCAAAACACCATAAAAGCACTCGATGCGAAAATAAGTATCGTTAGTCTTTTCTTCAGTTCTTAGAGAGTAATCCTTCGACATTCTCCTTGAGTAAAGCTGCAGTTGTATTTGGAACATGTTTTATACCAAGAAAACGTTCAATTATTCGTCCCTCATTGTTCACATATCTTAAACAAATTGTCATTTGTTCCTTCATTGATGCATCACGTGACTCATCAATCAAGATTGTAAGAAAATTTATCACCGATATCTTTGATGATCACAGAAGTAGTTTTAGCAGCAAAAGCTATACAAATATCTTTCTGAATATCAGATGAAACTAATTGTGAAGTTAGAGGAGCATTTTCAAATGAGGCATTCTTTATTTGCTCATTATTATCAGCAAGCAAATGAAAAACTTCAAGATAGTTGCCCTTATTTCTCGACAACTCGGATTCATCTCTACCTCGAAATGATAGTCCTTGATTCAAACATAAATGCACAGATGTAACAGATGCATTCAACCGAATACAGTAGTTGGTTCTCTCTTTATTTGCTTTATGAGTAAATAGAGTAGAAACACTTCCTATAAGGTTTTGATTCATTAGATCTTGGCATTTCTTTTTTGATTGATTATGAAAATTGCTATGTCCTCCAACATGAACATCAAATCTCTCCTTCTTTTTCCAATTATTGAATCCAACTCTGGCAAATGAATCTGCCCCACCTTGATTATTTTGAGTCCTAAAAAGATAGCAGTAAAGACAATATGATCTATCTTCCGTCATGCTATACTCCAACCAATCTGGATATTTGTCAAACCAAGTTTCAACAAACCTCATTTTTTTAATTTTATCATCTGGTTGGCTCCATGGAAAGTTGTGGTTTCTAGGTTGAAACAGCCCCTTTAATAGATAAACTCGTCTTACTCTATCTCTATGATTAGCATCATAACTCTATATTGTGTCTGTCAGGAGATTGTCAAAGTCAATTTCAACATTTGAATGTATCTTTTGAGCATTTGATTTAGAATAATCAACCATTGCAGACTTTCTTTTAAGAAATTTCTCCATCAATACAATCTTTAAATCCACAACAATAATGTTCTACAATAATCCAAAACTATATGATCATTTATCAAACACTAATTAATTCAAATAATAATAAATTTGCACTAATTGGGGTTCACAAAAAATAATTATTATAATGAAATTGAATAGGTGATGGAAAAATCTTACATGTACTAAATAAATATAAGTAGCGCAAAAACCAAAGTCTTGAAGAAGATCACAAGAAAAGAACCAGAAGAACTGAAGAAGAATCGCCAAATTCTAAGTTGGTCTCGAGCGTGAAACCCTGAAGAAGACAAAGTGTTTTTTTTTAATAGAGAAAGGCAGCGCTATTTTTTAATCAGCACATACGCTAACTTTGTTGTGTATTCATAGACTAGTACTTTTTTTTCTTTTGTTGGGCTTATGGATTTCTTTTAGTAAATTTATTGGGCTTGGATAATTTAAGAGTAGCAAAAGGTTGGGGGCTAATGTTTTTTGTGGGCGGGGGCTTTTTGACAATTGTTAATATAGTAATAGTAAAAAAAAAATTGTTGAGGTCTATAGTTCCCAGTGGGACATGTGAGGCTTCGTCCCTTTACTGTGGGTTTGTATCTCCCGGAGAAGAAGAGCAGCGTTTTTCTTGAGTATCCTCAGGCATTTAGATTTTTGGGTTAGCTATTTTTTTAGGGGATTAATAAGTACAATTTCTAATAAAAAATAAAGTGTTCAATAGATAAAAGATGTAGTTGATGTGTTTAAATGAAAAAATGAGACAAGTTTAGAAAGTTAGCACATGTATGAATAATGTCATTTGGGACCTACAATGTCATTGATATGTTTTTGTCGTCAATGTCAACCACTTGTTCTCTTATTATTAATTCCCTCTGTTTTAGTACTCTATATGATCTTGTTTCTTTTTGTAGAAATTCTTTTTAAAGGAAATGATTTTTTATATTTAAAAATAATTTAAATTTTAGTGAAACTTTTTATAGACGTACAAATGTTATAATATATTTAGAATTTTAAGTTTAATTTTTTTAAAAAAAAAATCAAAAAGTATATATAATTATAAGTTTTGAATTTTTTTATTTCTTTTTTAAATTGTATTCTCAAACAAATAACAACAATAACATAGTCAGTGTAATCCCACAAGTGGAGTATGAGGAAATTAAGATGTACGCAGACCTTATCCCTACATTTGTGGGATAGAGGATTTATTTCCGATAGACCATCGGCTCAAAAGAAAGTGAAACCAAAGCAGAATTGAAAGGAAAATAATGGCAGTAAAATAGCAAGATAGACAAAGCAAATGTAGCAATAACATACTACACGAATACTAAATAATAATACTCTCTAGATAATAAGAGGAGGAAACAAGTCTCTTGTCTCTCCCACATAAAAGTACTACAACACTCAGCTATCTATTATCATTTTATCCTAATCTTCGATCTCTGTACCTTTCTGTTTAGGATCATTTCCTCAATAAGCTGAAGATATGGCATGTCCTCGCTAATCACCTCCTCTCAGTTCTTCTTCGATTTACCTCTACATCTCACTAAAACCTACTATAACCAACCTCTCACACCTTCTTACTGGTTCATTCTTGCATGCACCTTTCTCTTCGCATGCCCGAACCATTTCAATCAAATAAGTTCATAAAAATTAAAACAAAGGAAGTACATCGTAACTAATTGCCAGCTTCTTCCCACTTGTTTGGATATGCCCTGCCGATTATTTTGGTACTCTTGCTTATTGGTGGCCTTTCTGATTTTAAAGGTTTCTTTCCTACTTCCCCTTGCATCACTATTCACTAAATGTCTTCTATACACTTTCCAAGAAAATGTAACAATTATTTTGGCTTCTTGCATTTATTATATCTTGTATTTCACTTTCCTTCAATTGAGAGATATAATATGAGTGCAAGGCGTGATGATATAAAATCACTATTTATTCCATTCAATTATATTGGTTGAGAACTACTCTTTGTATTGATAGTGACCTTAGACCCCTAAACATAATACGTAATGAATAATCATTCTATTTTATTGCTTTGTTTCAAAATTTTGCGATATGAACTTCTATTTATTTATATTTTCAATATCTGTTTGAATAGATTGTTTTCATAAATGTGATTTGATTTTTATATAAGTTTAGAACATTTAACTTCAAAGGTCTAAATTTAATTAAACTTAATTAATTAAGATGCGAGAAGCAAGGTTGAGATGGTTCAGACATGTGCAGAAGAGAGACATAAATGTCCCAATGCGGAAGTGTGAGAGGTTGGCTATGGACGGGTTCAGAAGGGGTAGAGGTAGGCCGAAAAAGTATTGAGGAGATGTGATTAGACGGGATATGGCGTAGGTGCAAATTAATGAGAACATGACCTTAGATAGGAGGTTGTGGAGGGCACGGATTATGGTAGAAGGGTAGTAGGTAGTGGAACGTAGTCCTACTTACGCTTTCATACTGATAGTTGTAGTGTTATTATTGTAGGCATGCTTACCCTACCAGACTAGTAGGCGCAGTATTGCTTTATAGTCCCATGTTATTTGATTTTTGCTGCTATGTGTTCTTTAGTGTATTTTGTTTACCATATTTACTTGTGTTAGTTACTGCTTCTTTTTTCAGAATGCTCTATCATGGCTTATTCGCTTTTGTTACCATCATTTTCATACTGCTTTAAATTTCTTGTTCGGGTCTGACCGTTTTCTTGCTTTGCTTGTGCTTATTCTTTGTCTTGAGCCGAAGGTCTTTCGAAAATAGTCGCTCTACCTACCAAGGTAGAGATAAGATCTGCGTACACTCTACGCACCCCAGACCCACGTTGTGAAATTTCACGGGAAATGTTGTTGTTGTTAATTAAGGTTCTCTTGAGGCTTTTAGGGGTCGTTTGGTTTTGATATTGTAGCAATTAATGCCATCAGAATTTTTTTCCCATAATATAATACAATATATGGGGAAAATGCAAAGGGTGTTTCAAAATGAATGGACAAAAATGGTAAATTCAAGAAGAAAACTCCTTTTGAATCTGTTTAACCCCTTCTGGTTTGCTACCAAAATTTCTAAGCTAGGTTGTTCTGTTGACCGAGGGGAAGGAGTTACGCATCTCCTATAGGTTAAATCAATTCCTTATTTATTTTATTCAAGTCTACATATCAAATTTTAAGGATAGAGGATATTTATCTATTTTTTCAAGCTATTTTAGTGACTGTCTTTCTTCTAATTTTAGTGATGCAAACACTCATTTTTCTCATTTCAGTGTTAGTTAAGCGGCCCAAAAGACATACTCAAATCAGTACCCCAAAGCCCAATAAATTTTTCAAATTTCATCTGACCAAACTACAGTAAAAAAACCTCGATAAATGAATATTCGATAAATTAATAACCTCAATTAAATAATAATTTTCTCCGATCCCGACTTGTGCCAATGGGATAAAATAATAATCTCGATAAATACATAAGATAATAATTTTAAAAAATTCCTTGAGGCCCACTGAAAATATAAAATAATAATTCATTAAATATGTATGAAAATTACATATATAATTCATAAAATAAAGCACTTCCTAAACAATTTTATTTCAAACTTTATGCTTTCCTAAAATTACATAACTTGATGATTTTTATTTTTGTAATCACATATGTTTTTCTCATCTCATCAGTTAGCGTAGACTTTTTTACACCTTTCAAATTAGTAGTCATGAAAGAGAAGATATAATATATGACTTTTTATATTTTGGTATATGAAGTTAAAGTACATGTGTCTATTTATAAACTCTATATTGTGTACTTGAAACAATTCACAACACTTCATATTCTAATGTACATGCATTCTTGAATCACGTCAACCCAAGATTAATAAACTTCTTTTGACAAGATTAATAAACTTAGATACAATGCACCATCATTAATTAATTGTTTATTTATTTTCTTTTCTTAGTCACCGAAAAAAATTAATTGTTTAATTTGAGAAATATAATGTACAAAATAAAAATTATTCTATAAATTAATAAATATTACTTTATCGATAAATTAATAAAATATTCATTTATCGATAAATTAATAACTCCGTATAAGATAATAATTTTTCAGATCCCAAAGATATTCATTTATAGAGGTTTTACTATAATTAATTCATATACCCACATTCGTGGCCCTAAATATTAGGGAAAACAACACTAATGCCCAAAACACAAAATAATTACCCTTGCATGCCCCCTTATTTTCATAGCCCCAAAATTAATTATCCTTAGTACCCTTTGTAGCTTTTATATGTAATTGTCTCTTTTTTCTTTCTTTCTTTTTTATTTCTCTACTTCTTTACTTCTTTTCTCCTGTTTCTCTCCTTTTTTTTTCTTTTTTTTTCAAATCATAGTATTATTTATTTTATTTTTTCACCATAAGTAATTCCATATTTAATTATAGCTTCTTTCATTTCCTTTTTTATTTCTTTATTTCTTCTTTTCTATTTAATTGTCTCTTTTTCTTCTTTTCCTTTTTATTTCGCTACTTCTTATCTTCTTTTCTTTCTTTTATTCTTTTCTTTTTTCTCATTTTTTTCTTTTTTTTTTGTTCATTTATTTTTTTTATACTACATTTTATTTTCTTTTTTACCATAATCTGATTATATATTTAATTCTAACTTCTTCCTTTTTCATTTTTTATTTCCTTATTACTTGTTCCATTTTAAATTTCATTTATTTCTTTCTATTTTCTTTTTTATCTTCATAATCTATTTCATTCACCTTTTTCTATTATTTTTTAAATTTCATGTGATTTTCATTTATTTTTTTCTCCTTTTTTAATTGTATTTTTTCCAATTTATTTTATCATAATCTAATTCTACAAACTTTTTGACTCCTTTATCTTTTTCAATAAAATGGATAACTTATTTATTATCTTTTTTATTTACTTTATTTTTTATATCTCAAAAAATAATTTATTCTAGCATATAGTATATCACATCAGTAGTAGTTGAAGTGTACTGTTACAGTATATTATGATACCCATATGATATAAAAATATACTGAGATGTTATCATGCAGCACTACAGTCCTTCAACGAAACACTCTTCAATAGTCTTCCATGATATCACCATAGTATAAAAACATACTTCGATGGTATCATGCAGTACTGTTGTTTTCCTTCAATGAAACACTCTTCAACAGTTCTCTGTGATATCATCATGGTATAAAAATATGTTGAGTTGGTATATACGATGATAGTATCATAAAGACTGTTGAAGCCCTTGAATAAAAGCCCCCACTCCTCCATGATATCGTTATGGTATAAAACAATACTGAGATGGTATTATGCAGGGCTACTGCAGTCCTTCAATAAAACACCATTCAACAGTCCTCCATGATACCATCATAGTATAAAAATATACTGAGATGGTATCATGCAGGATTGTTGCAATACTTAAACACTCTTCAATAGTCATCCGTGATACCATCAGTATTTTATGATACCCACGTGGTATATATCATTTACTGACGGATTATTGTAAAGGACAAGTTCAAAAAATAAAATAGAACAAATAAAGTATAAGCTTATTTTGAAGTTTTAAGTTTTATAAAATTTTATCGAGATAATACAAAAAAAATAGAGTCATATATATATATATATATATATATATATATATATATATATATATATATATATATATATATATATATATATTGATTTCATTTCCAAAAGAAAAAAAATCAAATAATATATTTTTTATTAATTTAGGTATTAATAAAAAAAGTTAGTAAACAAAAAAAGGAAAAGACATAATAGAAAGAAAGAAAAAAAAAACTCTACACACGCATACGGACGTTGCAAAAATGGAGTAGTGGCCATCATGGGGAACACATGATTGCCGCCTAAATTCATTAAAATGTGATATCGGGGTAAATATTTTCCCCGTATGGTCATGTCGTGTAAATAATTTATGGAGGGTCATCTGTGCGTAAATAGCTTGTCTATTGTGGGCAATTTGTGTTGTTTTCCCTAAATATTAACTGTCTCAGCCCAATCAAGGTGGAACAATAATGAAAAATGGAAAAGTTAAAAAATTTGGCCAGATGGGGAAAAATAATATTCACTGAGAAAATATACAAAAATTATACACTTTTTGTATAAATTATGTATATTAATATATGTATACAAAATATTTATCGGCTATTGTTTTGTTTAACGGCTATAACAGTACAGTTATCCCACGAAAAATTAGAAGACAAGGCTTAAACCTCAAAAATCAACATTTTAAATGCTAAAAATGAATTTTAACGAGGAAGTGGCAAAACTTCGATGTCCATCCAATCCATAGCTTAATTCTCTACTCAACTCAGTAATATGGGCCCTTGAATGTTAGTAATTCTCTTTGGGCCTAAAAACCTCTCACCAATTAATCTGATATTTGACATCTTAATTAAGGCCCAATAATTCTCGCTAGTGCTATCGAAGAAGGATTTTCAAGAAAAGAAAGCATAGTAAACATAAGAAAATTTTAAATGAACAACTTTCGGAAATAATACACGTTCAAATTGTTATGGATTCTCTTATTACTAAATACTAACCAAAATCATCAATTAACCTTATATACTCCCTCCGTTCACTTTTACTTGTCCACTATATTAAAAATGAATTTTCACTTTTACTTGTCACTTTTACAATATCAAGAGAAGATAATTTCTTTTTTCCTGTTTTACCCATAGTATTAATTATTCATTTTAAATTTTGATGAGTCACATTCAGGGGATGTGTCATGGTGTATGTTATTTGCGGATGATATTATATTGGTCGACGAGACGCGAAGCGGGGGTGAACGTTAGGTTGGAGGTTTGGAGACAAACCCTGGAGGCTAAAGGTTTCAGGTTGAGTAGGACTAAGACTGAGTACGTGGAGTGCAAGTTCGGTGCGGCGACGAGTGACACTTACATGAAAGTGAGGCTGGACTCACAAGTCGTCCCAAGGAGAGGGAGTTTCAAGTACCTTGGGGCTATAATACAAGGTAATTAGGAGATTGATGAAGATGTCATGCATTGGATTGGTGCAGGATGGTTGGCTAGCATTCGGTGTCCTGTGTGATAAGAAGGTGTCACTAAGACTGAAAGGTAAGTTCTACAGAGTAGTGGTTAGACCGACGCTGTTGTATGGAGCGGAATGTCGGACGGTTAAGAACTCTCATGTCCAGAAGATGAAAGTGGCGAAAATGAGGATGTTGAGGTGGATGTGTGGGCTTACTAGAAAAGATATGGTCAGAAATGAAGAAATTCGGAGCAAGTTGGGAATGGCCTTTGTGGCAGACAAGATGCGGGAGGCGAGACTGAGATGGTTTGGACATATCCAAATGAGAGGCCCAGACACTCCGGTGAGAAGGTGTGAGAGGTTGGCGATGGAGGGCTGGAGGAGAGGTAGAGGCAGACGGAAGAAGTATTGAAGAGAGGTGATCAGGAAGGATATGGCGAGTCTTCAGCTTACCGAGAACATGACCCTAGATAGGAGGGTGTGGAGGTCGAAGATTAGGGTAGAGGGCTAGTATTAGGATTAGTATTATTTCCCTTTAGTGTAGGATCAATCCTATTTCCATCATATTATTTTGGTATTCTCATATTTCTTATTCTTAGTTTTCTATTATTGCTTTCTCGTTTCTTTCACTTCGTTATCTTATTTTCTTGCTGCTATTACCGCTTATTATTACCGTTTCTCTTCACTCCTACTTGAGCGGGGGTCTATCGGAAACAACCTTCATATCCGTCAAAGGATAGGGGTAAGGTCTGCGTACACTCTACCCTCCCCAGACCACACCTGGTGGGATTATACCGGGTATGTTGTTGTTGTTTATTAAAACTATACACCAATTAATATGGGTATCATGATAATTTATGCACTACATTTATTATTTCTTAATGGGTGTGTGGAGTAAATAGTAGACAAGTAAAAGTGAACGGAGGGAGTATTATTTTTCATATCTAATTATTCATAATTAGCTCGTCCAAATTTAAGAATGAGGTCGAAGGTCAGAAGCCATCTGATTTTGTTTAAACAAAATAGCTCAGTGTAGCTAGATTTTTTATTTCTTTTCAAAGAGATCTTTTCTCTTTTGAGGGAAGCTTTTCGCTAGTTGGGTCGTACAGGGTGCTAAGGGAAAATTTAAACTTTATAGTTCGTTAATGCAGTAATATAAATGATAGTGAATATATGTAATATATATAGAGTATATAATTATAGTCCTAATAGAATTAGGATCTCTATTTTACATTAATTACACTAAATGTTAATTACAGAATATATTGTGAATATATATGGAATATATTCACTATCACACTCCCTCAGTCGGAGCGGGAGGAAGCAGGACGCTGAGACTGAATCTGAAGTCAAGGAACAGTTGTCGAGGAAGCCCATCTGGGAAGATATCTGCGTACTGATATGAAGAAGGAACATGAAACACCCTAACGTGACCCATTGTAACCTTTTCACGAACAAAGTGAATATCCATCTCAATATGCTTGGTTCATTGATGCTGAACCGGGTTATGAGACAAGTAGACAACAAATATGTTATCACATTAAACCAAAGATGCCTTACTTATGGGACAATGAAGCTCAAGAAGGAGATTTTGGAGCCAACATAGCTCGGCAACAACGTTCGCAACGCCTCGATATTCTGCTTCTGCACTCGAACGGAAAAGCGTGGCTTGCCGCTTGGCAGACCACGATATAATATTATCCCCCCAAAATACACAATAGTCGGACATAGAGCGACGGGTGTCCGGACAGCCTGCCCAATCTGTGTCTATGTAAGAGAGCAATCTAGTCGGTGCGGAGGGATATAAATGAAGTCCATAGTCAAGAGTGTCCTTAACATACCGAATGATACGCTTAAGAGATGTAAAGTGAGGCTCCCTATGAGCGTGCATGAACAAGCACACCTGCTGAATCAGATATGCAATATCTGACCAAATGAAGGTGAGATACTGAAGAGCACTTGCGAGACTCCTATAAAGAGAGGGATCGCTGACTGGATCCCCGTCATTTGTACTGAGTTTGGACTTGAAGTCGACGGGAGCGGGCATGATCTTGCAATATGCCATTTTTAGCCCTGTAGATGATCTCATCTGCATACTTACGCTGACATAAGAACATGGCATGTGCAGATCTGGTCACTGATATCCCTAAAAAATAACTCAAGTTACCCATGTCAGTCATAGCAAATTCAAACTTGAGTAGAGAAATGATTTCGTGCTTCAGTCCATCTGAAGAAGCTGTCAGTACAATATCATCCACATATAATAGAAGGTAAGCTGTGTCAGTACCTCGATGAAAAATGAATAATGAATGATCACTTTTGATGCACACGAAGCCGATCTGTATGATGTGAGTGGAAAACCGCTCATACCAAGCCCTAGGGGCTTGTTTCAACCCATATAGCAACTTACGAAGACGACAAACAGGATAAGGAGCCTCCGGATGAACAAAATATGGCAGTTGATGCATATAAACGGTTTCTTTCAATTCCCCATGTAAAAAAACATTTTTTACATCAGCTGGTGAATAGGCCAATTCTTCCCCATATCAATGCTCAAAACCGTGCGGATGGTAGCTGGATTAACCACTAGAATGAAAGTCTCACCACAATCAACACCTTCATGTTGCCCTGCCTTTTGCCACAAGTCTGGCCTTGTGACATTCAAGGGCACCATTATCTCTGAACGTATGACGAAATAGCCACATACAACGTATTACATTCACTCCCTCAGGTCGCGGAACAAGTTCCCAAGTGCGCTGTGAAGTAAGCACATTAAACTTCTCACACGTGGCCGCATTCCAATTCGGGTCAAGTTTGGCTAATGTTAGGTTTTTAGGTAGCGGGGAGATGATTTGAGTGGACAAATTAAAGTGGACTTTTGGTTTGAAAATCTCATGTTGTGCATGGGTTTCCATACGGTAGATTGGGGGCTGGATCGGGTGAAGTGGGGTGGTAGGTGAGGACTGCGGGTTGGGTTGGATGGTTGCGGGACTGGGCCGGGATGAAGTGGGCTGGGCAGTGTAGCCATTGGTATGGGCGATGGGACTGGGTCGTGGGGTAATTGGAGTGGGCAGTGGGTCACTATTCTGGGCCATGGGACTGGGTCGTGGGGTAGTGGGCTGGGAATTGTTGTCACTGGGCTGCCGGTTGGGTAATTGGGCTGGGCAGTGACGGTAATGGGTGGGGCCGATGGGATGGGTGTCGTGGCAGTGGGGTCCGTAACTAGGGCAGTAAGTGACGAGTTGGTATTTGGCCAATATAGTGCATTTTAAGTAGAGGGGAGGTGTCCGAGTCATCAAGGAAACTGTAATCAGTGACTCGATTTTTTTTGATGTTGGCAACGGGAAAACGTATTCATCAAACGTGACATGGCATGAGACAAGGATTTTGTCTGTGGATAACTCATAGCACAAGTACCCCCTATGGTTCGAAGGGAAACTAGGAAGACGTGAGGAGTGGAGCGAGGTGCTAATTTGTGAGGGATCGTGGAGGCAAGATTTGGGTAACAAAGACAACCGAAAATTCGAAGGTTATCATAGAAAGGGATCCGACGAAAGAGAATTTCGGTGGGTGTCCTATTTTGGATTGTACGGGTAGGTAAGATGTTAAGAATGCGTTCTACCATTTTTAATGCATGTTGACACCCAATTTTGTCCCATCTTTTTGGATTTTATTAGCAATTTTTAATATTTTTGACACTTTAAAACAATTTTAAAATATAGGCATATATATGTATATATATCATTATTAGTATTATTTGCATTTTTTATTTGTCATTTGCATTTTAATATCACAATCATACTTTTACTCTAATATTATATGTTATTTTTATTTTCGCAAAACGGCATTGCATTTTGATTTTTTAATTTAAGCATCAAGCATTTCACAAATATTATATAATATCATATTGTCATCTTTACAATTTATAAATTTTGCAAAGCTTTCTTTTTATAATAAAAAAACCCCTTTTATATTTTTAAACTCACCACCCACTTTTTATTTCCCTAACCCAAAATAATTCCTACCCAACCCAAACTAAAACCCATTTTTCGTCCAAGCCCAACCATCACCCATTTATTTCCCCAACCCAAAACAATTCCAAACCCACACTCCGAGGCCCAATCGGATCGGCCCATTGACCAAACACCCATTTTCTTATACCCAATTCCCTTCCCTTTAATAAAACACACAAAACCCTACAAAAAAAACATTTTCATTTTTCATCATTCTCTCTCTCTCTTTTCAAAACCGCCGCACACCCCCATACCCCCTAACCCCGATGCGACCCCACACCCCATGCCGGCGACCCCACGTCGCCGGTCACCACGCCACCAGCCACCCTACACCACTATCCCACCTACGCCGGACACCCTACACCACCCACACCACCGTCGGTTTTGGGGGTTTTTGAGGTCTAAGTCGAAAAATGAGGGTTCGGTTTACTTTCGTTGGTGGTTTCCGTTTATTTTGTTGGTGGTTTCCGTTCATTTTGTTGTTGGTTTCCGGTTTACTTTTGTTGGTGGTTTTGGTATTTTTATTGGTGGTTCCGGTTCATTTTGTTGTTGGTTTCCGGTTCATTTTGTTGTTGGTTTCCGGTTTACTTTTGTTGGTGGTTTTGGTACCTTTGTTGGTGGTTTCCGATCTATTTTTGGTGGTTTTATTTCCGGTCGGTTTTTGGCGATGCTACTTTCTCGGGTCACAATCCGGGTCGGGTCACAATCCGGGTCGGGTCACTGCATTCGGTCGGCTAGAACCGGTCGGGTAAGTTTCCGATTCGTGTATTTGTATTTTGTTGTTGGTTATACGTAATTTGGAATGAAATCGATTCGGGTTGAAAACATTCGATTTCGGGTCGGTTAAACGACCGGGTCGGGTCGACCGGTTGGGTTAAATTCCAGATTTTTGTGTTTTAATATTTTGTTGTTGGTTATACGTAATTTTGAATGAAATCGATTCGGGTTGAAAAACATCCGATTCGTGTCGGGTCGACCGGTTCGGCTAAATTCCGATTTTTGTGTGTTTATATTGTGTTGTTGGTTACCGAAAATTTGGAAAGAATTTGATTCGGGTTGAAGTATCCGATTCGGGTCGAGTCTTTGTTCGGGTCGGGTCGATTCGACCGGTTCGAATAAATTTTCAGATTTTGTGTTTTAATATCTTGTTTGTTTGTTATATGAAAATTCCAAAAAAAAAAAATTGATTCCGGGTCGGGTCAAACGAGATCCGGGCCGGATTCACCGTGCGGTGTCGAGTCGGGTCAAATTTACGAATTCGGGTCGGAAGTTTTAATTGCAAACTTGTTGGTTTATTTTGGCATTTAAATATTCATACACGGATATCTTTTATTTTTTGCTTTATCATTCTAACTAATACGCATTTAGGCCGATGAAATTAAATTCGAGGCGCGCTTTTTTCTTTGTTTTATTGTTTTCTTGTTTTACCGCTTGAATTAAATATCGCATTTTAGGCCGATGAAATTAAATTCGAGGCCGCGCTTTTCTTTTTCGTTTCTCTGTTTTTTTATTTGTTGTCTTAAACATCCGTGCATGGATTGTCTTCTTGTTTCTTGTTTTGAATTAAGTACGCATTTAGGCCGATGAAATTGAATTCGAGGTCGCGCTTTTTTCGTTTCATTTCTTGCTTTTCAAGCACCGTTTTTAACATCCGGACATCGGATATTTTGTTTTTTTATTTACTAAACATCCCGTCTTCTCGGGAATTGCCTCTGTTTTTACGCTTCTATCGTTTTGCGCCTCTGCTTCGCTGCTGCGTACGATTCCGATTTTTAATTTTTGATTTGAACACGATACTACATAGGCCGATGAAAAAATATCCGTCGATTTTTGAGGCCTCCACGAGTTGTAAAGACGGAAAATAAAACTTCGGGCAAGGATGAAACTTAAATCTTTTTCACCCGAGAGACCGATATGTTCGGTAGGCAAGGCAACTAAAATGACCAACGAGTCATATGTTCGCGACCACGACGTGATTGGAATGATCTTTTCAAAATTTAAGTCGAGCCCTTCGTAATCAAAACATTTATTGTTTTGGATACGGATCCGAAGTTATGTATATTCCATCGTTTCTAACCGTTTATTCTTCACATGACTTGCAAAGATAAAGTCAAAGAAGGCAAATACCCCTCGGAGATTACTTATTTTTGTTGTTGTCTTTTACTTTCTTTAATTCGGCTTTATTTCATTTTGTATTGTAATATTATTGTACTCGTGAAATTATTGAAATATTTAGAATAGGTAAGACATATAATTAATTAATAGGGTAGTCTAAAGCTGAAACCCGTCGCTAGTTTATTTATTTTAGGCTCGTCACCCATACAATTTACATTGCATATATTTTTATCAATTTTCATACAAATGCATATTTATACTTTTTTCAGCTTTACATGTATATTAATGCCATACAAATGCATACTTGTACAAAATGCATCATTTTATTAACATCTTGCAACATTATTTTTATATTTGTAAAAACATGTATTTTTCTTAGCATAACAATTAACCTGAATTTGATCGGATAACCGCAAGTTAGCGGATCTTAAAGGATGCCTAACCCCTTCCCTTTAGGGTAATAAAGAACCCTTACCTAGAATTTCATTAGTTTCGTAGACCACAAAATCGGAGTTTATTTTGCATCATTTAGTTAGCAATCAGGTGTCCTAATTCACCTTAGAATAATTAGGTGGCGACTCCTCAAGCAAGCATTTTTTAATCCATCCGAGGGAATCGACGCCATCGCGTCGCGAAGCCGCGAGGTCAAAATTGGGCGCGACAGCATGGCGACTCCGCTGGGGAATCAGGTTCTTAACCATAGCAAGTTCAGGTTAATTATTATTGCGCTTTATTTTGCTTCTTATTTAGTCTATTGCTTCTAATTGTTTTCTTTTTGAAATTTTGTATGTTTAACTGCTTTAATTGCTATATTCTTTTACTGCTTTCCTTAAATTGGCATTCCGCTCATATTTCTTCCACTCTGGAAAATTGACACTATCACACATTACACGCGAGGTGTGTTTTGCGCACCCGCAAGTTTCTTTCAAAATGCCAAATTTCTAGGAGAGTTGGTATATGTGCGGAGCGTCCGGACCATCCGGTTGGCCGCGTAGCCTTCTCACTCGAGCAGTCCACTCGGGAACTTTGAGTCTAGTCAGCCAAATCATAGAAAATTTAGGATAGAGCTATACCACATTTTATTTTAAGTCATGCATACATACACCTTAGATGGGTCGATACTTGGCATTGACTCCACAATTAAGAAATCCACCAAAATTGTCGACGGGTCTCGCTCCCCCAACGACTATCAACATATTATTTGTAGCGTGATAATGATAGACTAATCGAAGCCTAATCATGACATGCCGATATTGGAAATTGTACATACGTTTTGTCTTCATTTCCAACAAAAGCATTGCATTTTGACAGCTTGGATTATTCTGTCATAATCTCTCATATTTGGCGTTTAGGCTCACCTCTGGCATAAGAGAGGCTCCATGCATGTTAGGACGCACATTTAATTATCGCACAATTTGTTTGCTATTTTTCTTCTTTTAACTTTGTACATATTGTTTAATGCAATAAATACCTGCTTCAATTCTTTACATATCATACCATGTCGCTTGCAACTCTGGGACAGAAATTGAGTCACTGCCCTAGGATAAAGTGTTCTTGAACATCAAGACTCGGATCTCGTGCAGCAATCAGGGGAGTTTTTGACCATACTTTCACAGTCCCTACATTTTTGTTATTCTTTTAGTGACTTTCCTCCTTTCACCCGGTGCTCTTATTTTTGCAGGAAGATCGTCCTCGCGAACAGTTGGGGGCGGTCGTTCTAAAACATTATTCCTGGATATACTCCAGGAAAGAACAAAGCCAAAGGCTTTCACAAAGATGACCGGAAGATGTTTTGACTTGGAAAAATTCAGCCAACACCAGAGTCAACGAGGCGTCACTTTAGTTGTCTATACTTGTTTTTATATATATTTTGCAAATTCAGTTGAAATGCTTAATTTTCGTTACATATATTTTTTTTTATATCATGCATTTTTTAACATATCCTTACGAACTACGAGTGTCTGACTCTCACCATACGGTGTGATACGTAGGTAACCCTTCTCGGGTGCGACACCCCTAAAAAAAAATCAAAAAAAAAAATCAAATAAAAAAAATGAAAAAAATGATTCTGGTTTATCAATCTTTTTTTTTTTTTTTTATTACATCCTAATGGACAATCTTTTTTCATTACATCCTATTGTGGACAATCATTTTTTTTTTCCTTGCATTCATCCTAATTTGTCAATCACTTTTCATTGCATACAGCTTTTACTTATTATCCTATCGTGGATAAGTTCTTTTTCAATCATACATTTTTTATAACCTATCTGCACGAACTACGCACACCTGATTCTCGTCAAAGATGAGATACGTAGGCAGCCCTATTTGGGGTTCGGTACCCTTTATTCAAAAAAAAAAAAAAAAAAAAAATATATATATATTTTTTAAGAATCATTGATAGACTTGGTTGATACCAACACAGTTAAGAATGTGCATAGGAAAGAACAAGCGGAGAAGACTGACTTCGTGGTAAACCATAGATTCTTCGGTACCTCTTATTCACGCTTTGTGTTGACGCTTAAAAATTGTTTTGCATGCTTCCAAGGTATGAACGAAGCCAACCTCATCGTTTCATATGCATTGTGTGGTGAGTTTTAGAATAAGTTCAATTGCATTGCATTGTGATCTAGAACTTGGCTCGAATGTTTGTTGAGGCGAAATCCTGAGTAACACTTGGTATAGGAAAGGACTGTAGGCTTTCTTTGATCCGTTTGAGCCTTTTCAGCTTACCAAATAACATTATCCATAGTACTCCCCCTTTGAGCCTGAAGCCTATTTTTTTTAACAACCACATATTATGCCTATACCCTTTCTGAGTGTGTACACGCACTATCCCTCTCTTGGCCCGACTTCCTTGAGCGCATCAGAAATATGCAAATTGCTGAAAATGATCCGAGTTGAAGTTGCAATGTTCCCAACAGAGGAAAAGAAAAGAAAACAAAAGGACGACTTCACACAAAGAGGAAGTCAAAAGCCCCGACAATAAAATAAAAAAAAAACCTCTGAAAAAGAAAAAAAAAAGAAGCTTAAAACGATATTCAAAAGAAGTTGGTACAAAACAAATGGGGGCAAAAAAGAAGCAAATCGGCATCAAGGCATGCAAGCGCAGACATATTCCAATGCTCAAGGAAGGATTAGTCACTTCTTACCCAAATGATATCCTTTCCTTTTCCCAAGCCTACATTACAAACCCATAACAAGCCCTACATGATCCTATACAGAGGGTTCTCACATTAGTAGATACTCACATGACGGCCAAGCCTATGGTATCACAATTAAATGCATTGAACATCTTTCTGAGGGTGAGTGTACTTCTCTAGACGTCCCAAAGTTCAAAATACTGAAATACATTTGAGAAATGGACTTTCTTTCAGTGAGGGCATTTGAAACATGAGGTTGCATATGTCAAAACCTTGGCTTGAAGCAAGTGTCGATACTCAGGTATGTCTGAGGTAGCATCTGAAGCTGTAGAAATTACCCTGAAGTCAGCCTCGGTTATACAGAGAGCAATAACGGAAACCCTAAGCACATTACTAATTCTTTGGTACCAACCGAAGTCAAAATAGGATTCTGTCTTTTTCATAATTTCAAAAAAAAAAAAAAAAAAAAAACTAGCAAAAATACTGCATCATTTTCAAACTCTAGTCACTTTTTATTTTTATTTTTACAAAAAAAAAAAAAACATTCTAAAAACTTACAAATCGTTTTGTCATGAACTACGTTATGACCTGATTCCCTTGGCGGGATACGTAGGCGGCCACATCGGCTTCGGTCCCATTTTTGGAAAATCCTCACAATCTTTTACTGGCATGAACTACGTTATGACCTGATTCCCTTGGCGGGATACGTAGGCGGCCACATCGGCTTCGATCCCATTTTCAGAAAATCCTTACAATCCCTTTTTGCTTGCATGAACTACGTTATGACCTGATTCCCCGGCGGGATACGTAGGCGGCCACATCGGCTTCGGTCCCATTTTGGAAAAGTTCACAATCTCTTTTGCCGCATGAACTACGTTATGACCTGATTCCCCGGCGGGATACGTAGGCGGCCACATCGGCTTCGGTCCCATTTTGGAAAAGCTTACAAATCCTTTTGTCATGAACTACGTTATGACCTGATTCCCTTGGCGGGATACGTAGGCGGCCACATCGGCTTCGGTCCCATTTTCAGAAAATCCTTACAATCTCTTTTGCCACATGAACTACGTTATGACCTGATTCCCACGGCGGGATACGTAGGCAGCCACATCAGCTTCGGTCTCATTTTTAGAAAACCCTTACAAAATTCTTTTTACTTACATGAACTACGTTATGACCTGATTCCCTCGGCGGGATACGTAGGCTGCCACATCGGCTTCGGTCCCATTTTGGAAAACTTCATAATTCCTTTTTTGGCGGCGAACTACGTTATGACACGATTTCCTTTGTCGGAATACGTAGGCGGCCTATATCGGCTTCGGTCACACCATTGGAAATTTTCTTCCATTATCTTGCACACAATGCAATAGGCCCACATGATCGCCTTGATAGGACAAGCAAGTTGCCCGTACAAACTCGGTTTTGTCCAGTTGAAAGTTCAGCATCTTCATATATTCCAGAAACTGGGGCATTTTTAAAGGGTTCATTGGAAGCATATGCCAATAGACCTGGAAAATGCCAGACAACTAAGTCTTCAATCTAAACCAGTATGAGCTTGCAAACGTTAAAAAAAAAAAAAAAAAAAAACTACAAAGTCAATGCAAATCAACCACCCCTGCCACCCAAACTCACAAATTTCTTTGAGTACAGGTCTTCAGGTTGACAAAGGCAAGGAAGCCGCAACATGTGTGCTTAATTTGGCAAAGACGTCGCATCGCATTTTCGTCCGTGCAAGGACGACATTTCAATTCACAGTCCACAGGAATTTGAATCGGCGGAAGATTCAACACAACGTGGAATCATATTACAGCAAACTGACGGCAATGGCGTCATTTACATCTTTCACAACACTACAACACGCCCATACAACGGCGTCATCAGCAACACGCCTATGCAACGGTGTCATCTGCACAACACGTCTACACAATGACGTCTTCAACGCACCACGTCTATGCAACGACGTCATTTCAACTCATGCGGGTCACAAACGCATCACGTCAATACAACGACGTCATTTCAGGCGCCCACCTCCTAATGCGGGTATTTTAATTTCAGTCAGGCGCCCACCTCCTAATGCGGGTATTTAATTTCTGTCAGGCGCCCACCTACTAATGCGGGTATTTAAATTTCGATCGAGGCGCCCACCTCTAATGCGGGTATTTAAATTTCAGTCAGGCGCCCACCTCCAAATGCGGGTATTTAATTTCAGTCAGGCGCCCACCTCCTAATGCGGGTATTTTAATTTCAGTCAGGCGCCCACCTCCTAATGCGGGTATTTCAATTTCGGATCGAGCACCCACCTCCTAATGCGGGTATTTAAATTTACGTCGGGCGCCCACCTCCTAATGCGGGTATTTCAATTTCTGTCAGGCGCCCACCTCCTAATGCGGGTATTTAATTTCAGTCAGGCGCCCACCTCCTAATGCGGGTATTTCAATTTCAGTCAGGCACCCACCTCCTAATGCGGGTATTTACATTTCTGTCAGGCGCCCACCTCCTAATGCGGGTATTTTATTTCAGTCAGGCGCCCACCTTCTAATGCGGGTATTTCAATTTACGTCGGGCGCCCACCTCCTAATGCGGGTATTTTAATTTACATCGGGCGCCCACCTCCTAATGCGGGTATTTTAATTTCGGTCGGCACCCACCTCCTAATGCGGGTATTTAATTTCGGTCGGCGCCCACCTCCTAATGCGGGTATTTAATTTCGGTCGGCGGCCACCTCTGTGCGGGTATTTTAATTTCGGTCGGGCGCCCACCTCCTAATGCGGGTATTTAAATTTCGTCGAGGCACCCACCTCATAATGCGGGTATTTCAATTTCGGTTAGGCGCCCACCTCCTAATGCGGGTATTTCAATTTCGTCGGCGCCCACCTTCTAATGCGGGTATTTTAATTTCAATCGCGCCTATGCTTGTTGCGCCGTATCCGCATAACGTCTAAGCAACGACGTCACCTCATTACGCATATGCTACATAATCATCTACATTGGGAAATACTTCGAACATCGTTCAACCCTTCTCCCAAAGTATTTCGCCACATACGCAACCGGTGTCATCATAAGTCGACAACTTTGGGGCATTGTTTCTTGAATGTGCATAATCTTTTGCAACTTCTCTCCCCGTCGGGATTCTATTTCATCCCACGCATCTCTAACCTTCCCTCGAGTCCCGATGATCGGGACAAAATTGGCTACTCGGTCAACTTCTTTGGCGAAAACTCTTTCATCGTCTCGGCCAAAGAGGGCATCTGTTGACACCCAATTTTGTCCCATCTTTTTGGATTTTATTAGCAATTTTTAATATTTTTGACACTTTAAAACAATTTTAAAATATAGGCATATATATGTATATATATCATTATTAGTATTATTTGCATTTTTTATTTGTCATTTGCATTTTAATATCACAATCATACTTTTACTCTAATATTATATGTTATTTTTATTTTCGCAAAACGGCATTGCATTTTGATTTTTTAATTTAAGCATCAAGCATTTCACAAATATTATATAATATCATATTGTCATCTTTACAATTTATAAATTTTGCAAAGCTTTCTTTTTATATAATAAAACCCCTTTTATATTTTTAAACTCACCACCCACTTTTTATTTCCCTAACCCAAAATAATTCCTACCCAACCCAAACTAAAACCCATTTTTCGTCCAAGCCCAACCATCTCCCATTTATTTCCCCAACCCAAAACAATTCCAAACCCACACTCCGAGGCCCAATCGGATCGGCCCATTGACCAAACACCCATTTTCTTATACCCAATTCCCTTCCCTTTAATAAAACACACAAAACCCTACAAAAAAAACATTTTCATTTTTCATCATTCTCTCTCTCTCTTTTCAAAACCGCCGCACACCCCCATACCCCCTAACCCCGACGCGACCCCACACCCCATGCCGGCGACCCCACGTCGCCGGTCACCACGCCACCAGCCACCCTACACCACTATCCCACCTACGCCGGACACCCTACACCACCCACACCACCGTCGGTTTTGGGGGTTTTTGAGGTCCTAAGTCCGAAAAATGAGGGTTCCGGTTTACTTTCGTTGGTGGTTTCCGTTTATTTTGTTGGTGGTTTCCGTTCATTTTGTTGTTGGTTTCCGGTTTACTTTTGTTGGTGGTTTTGGTATTTTTGTTGGTGGTTCCGGTTCATTTTGTTGTTGGTTTCCGGTTCATTTTGTTGTTGGTTTCCGGTTTACTTTTGTTGGTGGTTTTGGTACCTTTGTTGGTGGTTTCCGATCTATTTTTGGTGGTTTTATTTCCGGTCGGTTTTTGGCGATGCTACTTTCTCGGGTCACAATCCGGGTCGGGTCACTGTTCCGGTCAGGCTAGAACCGGGTCAGGTAAGTTTCCAGATTCGTGTATTTGTATTTTGTTGTTGGTTATCTGTAATTTGGAATGAAATCGATTCGGGTTGAAAACATTCGATTTCGGGTCGGTTAACTGACCCGGGTCGGGTCGGTTAACTGACCCGGGTCGGGTCGGTTAACTGACCCGGGTCGGGTCGGTTAACTGACCCGGGTCGGGTCGACCCGGTTGGGTTAAATTCCAGATTTTTGTGTTTTAATATTTTGTTGTTGGTTATCTGTAATTTTGAATGAAATCGATTCGGGTTGAAAAACATCCGATTCGTGTCGGGTCGACCCGGTTCGGCTAAATTCCAGATTTTTGTGTGTTTATATTGTGTTGTTGGTTACCTGAAAATTTGGAAAGAATTTGATTCGGGTTGAAGTATCCGATTCGGGTCAGGTCACTGTTCCGGGTCGGGTCGATTCGACCCGGTTCGAATAAATTTTCAGATTTTGTGTTTTAATATCTTGTTTGTTTGTTATATGAAAATTCCAAAAAAAAAATTGATTCCGGGTCGGGTCAACCTGAGATCCGGGCCGGATTCACTGTGCAGTGTCCGAGTCGGGTCAAATTTCTGAATTCGGGTCGGAAGTTTTAATTGCAAACTGTTGGTTTATTTTGGCATTTAAATATTCATACACGGATATCTTTTATTTTGCTGCTTTATCATTCTAACTAATACTGCATTTAGGCCGATGAAATTAAATTCGAGGCCGCGCTTTTTGCTGTTTTATTGTTTTACTGTTTTACCGCTTGAATTAAATACTGCATTTTAGGCCGATGAAATTAAATTCGAGGCCGCGCTTTTCTTTTTCGTTTCTCTGTTTTTTTAATTTGCTGTCTTAAACATCCGTGCATGGATTGTCTTACTGTTTTACTGTTTTGAATTAAGTACTGCATTTAGGCCGATGAAATTGAATTCGAGGCCGCGCTTTTTTTCGTTTCATTTCACTGCTTTTCAGCACCGTTTTTAACATCCGGACATCGGATATTTACTGTTTTTTTATTTACTAAACATCCCGTCTTCTCGGGAATTGCCTCTGTTTTTCTGCTTACTGTTTACTGCCTACTGCTGCTGCTGCGTACAGTTCCGATTTTTAATTTTGCTGATTTGAACACGATACTACATAGGCCGATGAAAAAATATCCGTCGATTTTTGAGGCCTCCACAGTTGTAAAGACGGAAAATAAAACTTCTGGGCAAGGATGAAACTTAAATCTTTTTCACCCGAGAGACCGATATGTTCGGTAGGCAAGGCAACTAAAATGACCAACGAGTCATATGTTCGCAGCCACGACGTGATTGGAATGATCTTTTCAAAATTTAAGTCTGAGCCCTTCGTAATCAAAACATTTATTGTTTTGGATACGGATCCGAAGTTATGTATATTCCATCGTTTCTAACCGTTTATTCTTCACAGCTTGCAAAGATAAAGTCAAAGAAGGCAAATACCCCTCGGAGATTACTTATTTTTGTTGTTGTCTTTTACTTTCTTTAATTCAGCTTTATTTCATTTTGTATTGTAATATTATTGTACTCGTGAAATTATTGAAATATTTAGAATAGGTAAGACATATAATTAATTAATAGGGTAGTCTAAAACTGGAAACCCGTCGCTAGTTTATTTATTTTAGGCTCGTCACCCATACAATTTACATTGCATATATTTTTATCAATTTTCATACAAATGCATATTTATACTTTTTTCAGCTTTACATGTATATTAATGCCATACAAATGCATACTTGTACAAAATGCATCATTTTATTAACATCTTGCAACATTATTTTTATATTTGTAAAAACATGTATTTTTCTTAGCATAACAATTAACCTGAATTTGATCGGATAACCGCAAGTTAGCGGATCTTAAAGGATGCCTAACCCCTTCCCTTTAGGGTAATAAAGAACCCTTACCTAGAATTTCATTAGTTTCGTAGACCACAAAATCGGAGTTTATTTTGCATCATTTAGTTAGCAATCAGGTGTCCTAATTCACCTTAGAATAATTAGGTGGCGACTCCTCAAGCAAGCATTTTTTAATCCATCCGGAGGGAATCGACGCCATCGCGTCGCGAAGCCCGCAGGTCAAAATTGGGCGCGACAATGCATATATCCTAAAGGTAGGGGGAGACGCATGAAAAAAAAGGTACGAATCATATTGTTAATGGTGCGGAGAATTCTTTCGGCTTTACCATTTTGAGTGGAAGTATGGGGGCAGGAGAAACGAAAAACCATGTCATTAGCCGCACAAAAATTATGAAAAAGGGAGTTATTGAACTCAGGAACATTATCACATTGAAACGTTTTGATGTCTTTTTCAAATTGTGTTTTAACCAATGTAAGAAATTCAAGGAATTTGGAGTAAACTTGAGACTTAAGTTTAAGCGGATAGACCCAAGGGAAGTGAGAAAAGTCATCCAAAAATACCAAATAATATTTATGACCTTGGTTGCTAGTTATAGGAGATGTCCATAAATTTGCATGAATAATATCAAAGGGAGAGAAAATATTATTTAAAGAAGACGTAAACGGAATTATAACACATTTCCCTAGATGACAAGAAGAGCAAATATGAGAAAGTTTCCCTTTATTACATTGAATTAAATTGCGGTTTCTAAGAGAATAAAAAACATGAGCTCCTGGATGGCCAAGTCTACTATGACACGTTGATGAAGATATGACAGTTAAAGCGGTGGGTGGAGTGACATGGACAACGAATGTGGATAGGAAATGATAGAGGTCCCCCACACTATTGCATCTCGTAAGAAGTTTCCCCGTATGTAGGTCCTTTACAGAAAAAACAAACGGGTCGAAATCAATGGATACATAATTATCAGTGACAAATTTTCAAACATAGATTAAATTCTTGGTAATGTTAGGGGCATATAGGACATGTTTAAGGGAGTAGTGGGGTTACGGTGGTGGAGTTAGTGTGTGGCAAAACCCTTGAATTGAAATGCGATGACCATCTCCGATTATAATAGATTGAAGATTATTTAAATTGCGCACTTGAAGAAGATTACCCGAAGTGTTGGTGAGGTGAGACGTCTTATAGGATTACAATTGTATACTTTATATATATTAATTATAGAATATATTGTGAATATATATGAAATATATTCACTATCAAGAGTACTACATTATTGATTGCTTCATAATATTCTATAAATGGAAGAGATAAACTACAATAATTGAGATAATGCGCCAAAAAAATGTCATAATTTTAATTTGTATAACTCGACAATAAGATTTATTTATGAAATTCTGTTATGTCTTTTTACTTAACTAAAACATCTCCTTTAGAAAATGACACTAAAGTTGCTTGTCCTTTCTCTTAATTTCTCCATGATGGTACATTTTTTAAAGTCAATTTGTTTTCGTCATCTTGTACTACTGCTAATAGTTTTTTGTCTTTTTGACATTGCCTCTCAAATCATTATCATAGACATGTTTTTTGCCAAAGAAATTTTAAAAATCATTCATTCCATACAAGTACAGTTTCAATACTAGTTAGCATTAATAAAACTTCCGCCGCCATAGTGTTTGATATACGAATACTTTGTGAAGGGGAAAGTCCCGAAGACGAAACCCCCCATCTGTATCAGAGGCCACTTGATCAGGTGGGATGTAAATCGAGGGATATGCGCGAGTGGCAGCCCTGCAAGGGAGAGGACCAACGGGACACGAACCCAGCAACAACCTTTGCAATATTTCAGCAAAGACTGTCACCACACGGATTCGAACTCGCGACGTCGGAGTGGTTGTACTCCAATTACCTTGCCACTTACCAACTCGCCTGTGTCCCTGGGAGCTTTGATATACGAATACTGGTTCGAGACATTTTTTCACCTCTTTTTATCCTAAAAAAAGGCATGAATACCTTATATTCTTAGACGGATATTACTTTTTTTTGCTAACTTAGCTTCCTACGCCCATGATAGACACAATGGCTAACTGTTTAAGTTATGATATAGTTAGATTGAAAACTTATAATTTCACCAGGATTTAACCTTATATTTTCTCAATAAACCTAGTAAATATTGAGTTCAAAAATGAAATTGAATATTATTCGTTTCAAGAAATCTAAACTCAAAAGGATTGAAATAATCTTAATTCTTGATAGTAATACCAGAAAGGTCACATTTTCGTGTCATGAAAAAAGTAGAGAAAAAGATAAGACTTTTAATGTCTAGATCATCATTAACCCGAGTACTTGGATTGCATTTACATCTTAAAATAAAAAACGGTGTACTGATTCAATAATGTATATGAAGAAACAGAATATGTAAACGGGCTAATGTAATTTTGGTAAACAAGTTCATCATTTAGTTGAATGAATGTAGAGTCCAAGTTAATTTAAGTATACTACTATTTTCCTTATTAATAACTTAAATTTTTAAAAATAAAAGTATGTAAAATATAGTTGTAATAGATTTTAAAATTACCTGACATGTGTATAAAAACAATTCTAACGTAAGTGAATATTAGCTAAACTCATTAATTATTTACAAGTGATTATTATATTTAGTTAAAAGTGATTATTTATCAAATTAATTCACTATAAAATGAAGAATTAATTATAAAATTCATCGCTAAGTTATCGTTAAATGACCCAAGGATAACATGATATTTAGTGGATCTATTTAACACGAATTCTTATTTTTTAGCCACAAAAGTTTTTATCATTCTCACTTTATATTCATAATAAATTAATATAATTTAATATAAACACTGAGCATTAGTAATTATAAAAACTTCTCACACACATTCTAACGGTAGTAGTTATCAGCTAATTACAAACAAAAAGGGCATAATGATGTAGCGTGCCAGGAAATGACGCGTGGTGTATGACACGTGGTGTCTTTAAAAATGTCCGATCTTGAATTATTGTCCCACTTATATTTTTTTTGAAAAATGACCTTAACTTGAAATTGTTAGTAAGAATTTTTGTTGTCCATCTGGTATAAGTTTTAGTTTTTGCCTATAAGACTGAACTTGTGGTCAATTGAGTAGGGTAAATTATCTCTTACTTTTTCAAACTGAACAGGTAAAAGGCTGTATATTGGATCGGTAAAAATGGATAGGACCATATTTGATATCCTCACCCCACCCCCACCCCCAACAAACACATCCAGTGTGATACGATCTGACTTGTGGAAGATACAGATTCAAACAATAAAAATGCGGAAACTAAAATAACAAGAAAATTGGGGATAAGAATAGCGGGATAGAAGCAAGACCCAAAGAGTAATGATTCTATGGGCAAACTTAGGTATATGAAACATAAATTCTCTCAATTGGAATCAACCCTAAGAACCTATACTATTTGATCTTCAATAAAGAGTAATCCAAATGAATCCACAAATAAACAACTCTATATGAAAATCAATGGAAAGAGTTTCAATAGTCAACCATGAAATCCACCATAATTAACTATCACTAACACTAATCACTAAATTAGCACTACACTAAACTACCATACTAACTATCACTCTTTAAGAGTATTCATCACCACATCATAAAAACTAAGTAATGAAATGACTAATTATGGTATTTATACTAAACATGCTAAAGAAGATTAGACTAGTTATTACAATAATACCCTTAATGAAGTAAGGACCTTGTTTGGTAGTCTTCTTTATGGATGATGGCTTGAATTTAGAAAATAACTTATTTGCATGGCTAACCACCATCGTTCCCCTCCATCTCATCTCCACTCCACATGACCAAGCAATCATACATACGTCATACGCTCTCCTATGAAGTTCCTGAAAGGTCTCCAAAGCCTCTATTTGTATCAACATGGCTTGTAGGGCTTGAAGTTTCTTAACTCGGCCTCGAGTGAAGCAATTTGAATCATGTGTGATCCTCGGGATCGTATCATCCTCCCCTTATTGAAAAGGATTCGTCCTTGAATTCGTACCTTGCAAGACATAGAAGAGTATGAGTGCATATCCTCACACACAACAAATAAGGTAATCATCATAAGGCAAATGATAATACCTAAAGTAAGCAAAGCATGCAACCAACACACTAAATGGCTCACTTTTATGATATAACCAAGCATCATAAGGATCTTGAAAGACTATGTATCCCAATAATGCCCAAGACACTTTGCTATTCAAGACATGTTGACAAAAAAAGTAAATTAAGGAACAAAATGCATTTAGGAAAATAAACATGCAAGTTCTCATTGGTCCTAGCAATCAAGAAGCACATATATCCCCTTAAGTCAAGAAACAAGTGATCTCCCTCACGACTAAGTGTAACATCACAAACAATATCAACCCAAATCAATCGTCTAATCATTACACTAGCTCATCCCAAGAAAGAAATCACTCTCAAGTGAACACCGAGGTCAAATACAAAGGTATTCCCCACACTATTTTGCTCACATTCTCCATGCAAGCCCAACATGAACTCAAGTAATAACACTAGGAAAGAATCACATGAATGATTGTAAGTACTACTACTATACTCATCACACACGAAAGTTACCTCCATGACTTTAGAAAGTCCTAGAATAAGCATGAACCATGAGTACATACCATCCATGAAGGAAGTACAAGATGTGACGTCGTACCAAGTTGTTGTCCAATGAGGTTCCCTTCAAAACTCCCCTTCAAGTCTCCTCCTTTGATGAAGCTTTGCAAACAAGTTAATCACATAATCAAGTTCATCAAGAGAGAGTGTTTTACCTTTAAGCTCATCGATCCTATGCCAAGCTTTGAGTATCATCTCCTCACCCTTTAGGTTAGAAGATCTAACATAGTCCTTCCAAAAAGTATGCTCTTTTCCTTTCAAATTGCTCCCCTTCTTTAAAAATCAATCTTCACTTTCAGAAGCCTTTCCCAAATTCTACATTGGTCCATCAAATGGGTCACATACCCTCAAGAAGGACTATCTATCATCGGGGAGGGCATCATCCTCCCATAGTGGATTACCAAATACCTTGTAGCCTCCAAAGGTGGCTACATGTTCATCATCACAACACATATCACCACGCACTTCACTTTCAATAGTCATGTCATTATCAATTAAGATATTATCCCAAAAGATAAAATAATCAATAAACGTTGAGCGTTCTAAATATGTAAGTTCACTCTTATAAAGACAATTGTCATTTTCCAAAGAAATTTCCTGTTCATGACTATCTATATGATCAATCACACCAACATCATCACTAAGTTAAGGTTTATTAAGCACATCACCAATTTCCTCAATTAGTGGACTATCATAGTAAATAAATTGATCAACACAAGTACCCACACTAGTTGGACACGAATCGATCTTGCTAGAAGAATCAATTCAGTCATTCCTAGGATCAACTAGTGTGTGAGCTATCATATCACATGACAACGTACTAACATGCAAATCACAAGTGTCAACACTGGGTAGACACAAATTGATCTCACGAGAAGAATCAATTCGATCATCAATAGGATCAACTAGTATGGAATCACTCATTTCAACAACATTGTCAATAATCTTTAAAGAACTAGGTTCATCACACGGTAAAGATTCATTAAGTTCAACTAAGGACAAGCTATCATTCACAATCAAGTAAACAACATGAACATTCACATTAATTGGAGTGTTGAGATTAGATATTTTACCTTGAAGTTCACACAAAGTATCTTTTTTACCGTGATTTTCAATGGTGGAGCACATTTGCTCCTTTGGGAAGCCTTCAACTACCTCACGAACTTTCAAAGTTTGAGGTTCATCTTTCGGTTTTCTTCCAAGAACACATGCACCATTATCAAGACAACTAGAAAAGAAGGAAAAGTTACATGAGTTAGCATTGTGTTGTGACAACCCTCTCACGTCACTCCACACAACTTCTCATTTTTCCTCTCTAGAGTTGTCACTTTTCTCTCCCTTACTCCTCTCAATCTTTTCTCTCTCAATTTCATAAGAGTTGGGGAAAGTGCTAAGAATCTCTTGTGAAGGATTTGGTGAACCCTTCACTTCTTCTTTTTCTTTGGCTTCACTTGAAGTAGGCTTCTCTTCTTGTAGTGGTTCTTTCCTTTTTGGAATGTGCTTGATTCTCTCCTTCTTTCCATATGGATTGAAAAAGCGACACCTCCAAAATTCCTTCAAGGCACTCCAAGTCTTAATTGGGTGCCCATTTACCTTCTCATGCTCCCAATGTTTAATAAGGGCTCCTCTTAGGGTTCTTGAAGCTAGCTCCGCTTTCTTCTCTTTCAAGTAGTTGTAGCATTTAAAAATCTCATCCAACTTGTGTTCCCATTTGAAGTAATTTTCTTCACTAGATTTTGTACACAAAGTTGGCCACTCTATGTTGGAATGTTGCTTACTTGCATTCGCCTCGAGATTAGGATTCATGGGTGGAAATAGAAGTTTCCCTCTAACATCCACTATGCACTTGTACCATTCTTGCTCATATGAGACTCTATGTTCTTGGAACCAAGGATATCCCAAACATATATGAAAAGTATTCATGGAAAGCACATCACACCAAACCTCATCTTGGAACTCACCACGTGTAATGAACACCTTCACGCTCCTATCAACCAAGTACCCTTTTTTATCTTAGTAAGGATCTCGTCTCATCACATAAGGTATCCTCAACCATTCAATCGATTGAGGTGTAATGTAGTTGCCATGACTGTCATCATCAAGCACAAGATAGTAACCCTCATAACCAAAGACACTAACCTTCATTTTAAGAATCTGCCTCTTCAGGTCATTTACTCCTTGAAACATGGCATTTCTTCTACTCCCTTTGCCTACCGATGCTCCCCTCATGCCTTCAACATCATAACCATATCGAGAACATGTCACACTCATTCTAGGATAAGTAGCACAATTCATTGTATTTCTTGAAGTAGGAAATGTATACTCTCTTCTCCTTCTAGGACGACTTCTACTTGGTCCAATCCACACAACTATACCATTTTTCTTGGAATAGGAAGTATCACAAGTCAATGTATGTGAATATATACTAGAAGGCTCTTCACAAGTATCATATTCAAACTCACTACCTTCTTGGCCATATTCACCACAAAGCGCGTAACCATAAGGTTCATGTTCATCACAACTTCCTAATTCACGCAGTTTTCTCCAATTGATTCATAACGTAGGTGTGAGGAAGGAGTATACCTTAAGTCGCCTCCATACCCATGGTATGTAGTATGAGAACATTCATCACCTTCGTCCTCACCATATGCATCTTCACATTCTTCATAAGCCCCATGAGAAACATTTGTCCCATATTCGCTTCCGTAGTAGTAATTCTCACCATCATATTGACCATGATCATGTTGACCATCATCGCCTCCATATTCTTCATCACTAGCATATCAATATCCTCCACTACTAGTGGCATAGCTCTCCATGTCACCGTCGTAAGAATTCCAATGCTATAGATGACATAATTCCTTATATCTCCTTCCCTTATGACTCCTCTTCTTGTACATACAAAACGAGTAAATAGGTTATCACTCGTATTTTTACTCAAGTCTTACCACAACCTAATTCTCCTTGCAAAGTTGGTATAGAAACCACTTGTCCAATCAATTCACACGGTTGCTAAGCTTTGTGAAAGAATAGATTCTTGTTTAAGGAATGATGGATGACTCAAAACAAACGGACAAAAGCCAAGCAATTCACAACGAAATAAAAGAGAAAAGCACAAAAGAAATTGTCACGAAATGAAAATTCGGACTCAAGAACTAGTTAAAAATCAAGTAAGAACAATTACTAATTGTTAATTAGCTTATAAAATTAAAGAAATGAGAAGGAAAGAAGAAAATTCGAATTTCAACACTTGATTTTTTTTTGGATATTTAGGATGAAAGTGATGAAATTCAAGAATTAATTAGCAAACAAGTATGATCAATTACTTATTTTAATTAATTAGAAGGATTAAAGAAATGAAATTAGGAGAAGAAATCAAACTGGGTGAAATTTGACTTGAAAATTGCACTTGGCGGTTTTTGAGCCTTAAGGATGATATAGCACCACTAAGGCGTTGGACGAATTGAGATGGCAAAAAATGACTACTCTTTGAAGTTGAGTCTCACATGCGTCAGGGCCGCGTAGGCCTGCCTGGCTGACATTTGACACATCCGGTTGACATGGGTGGGGCTCCTTTCTCGAATTTCTTTTGTTTTCCTTTTGTTTTTGTCTAATTCCGTTCCTCTTGTTTAATTGGTCCACCCAGCCTAGTAATTTTCCATTTTAGCCCAATAAACAATATTTAGACTTGTGCCCAAATTAATTTGGATCCAACGCACCTTTTTGAGATCTTATACCTTATGACGATATGAAGAAGCTCAAGAACATGAAGAACATTCAAAATTCAATTATGCCCAAATCATCCGAATTGACTCAAATTTTAAATTTAGCTCCCTCTCAACTAGGAGAACACGACCCACTAACTCTTAAAGCCAAAATCTCATTCTTCCACCAAAACTCATCTTCAAGTTTCAAACCTTGAAGGTCCTTTAATGGTAGAATGCTCAAATCACCTTAAAATTATATGAAATTGAAGCTCAACTAACACTATGGAACAAGAATCTAGTGTCAAAATAACGAAATTAACACAAATTTGTTTTGGGATTTTGGTGATTTCGATTTTTTTGTGGGATGGGGGGGGGGGGGGGGATTCTTTTTTTTTTATTTTCAGAACAAATGATGAAGAATTGATAGCAAGATCTTGATACCAAATGATATGATCTGACTTGTGGAAGATACAGATTCAAACAACAAAAATGCGGAAAATAAAATAACAAGAAAATTGGGGATGAGAATAGAGGGATAGAAGAAAGACCCAAAGAGTAATGATTTTATGGGAAAACTTAGGTATATGAAACCTAAATCCTCCCAATTGGAATCAACCCTAAGAACCTATACTATTTGATTTTCAACAAAGAGTAATCGAATGAATCCACAAATGAACAACTCTATATGAAAATCAATGGAAAGAGTTTCAACAGTCAACCATGGAATCCACCATAATTAACTATCACTAACACTAATCACTAAATTAGCACTACATTAAACTACCATACTAACTATCACTCTTTAAGAGTATTCATCTCCACATCATAAAAACTAAGTAATGAAATGACCAAGTATGGTATTTATACTAAACAAGCTAAAGAAGACTAGACTAGTTATTATAATAATACCCTTAATGAAGTAAGGGACTTGTTTGATAGTCTTCTTTATGGATGATGACTTGAATTTAGAAAATAACCTCTTTGCATGGCTAACCATCATCGTTCCCCTATATCTCATCTCCACTCCACACGACCAAGCAATCATCCATACGTCATACGCTCTCCTATGAAGTTCCTCAAAGGTCTCCAAAGTATTTTTTTGCATCAACATGGCTAGGGCTTGAAGTTTCTTAGCTCGGCCTCGAGTGAAGCAATTTGAATCATATGTGCTCATCGGGATCGTATCACAGTGATACATAACTCTTGATAGAATATTACCATATCTTGTATATTACCATTGATAGAATATTAAAATATTTTGTATATATTTTATATTAGCTAAATTTATATTCCAATTGTAATTAGGAAGATTTAGTTACCTAGTTTGTAATTAATGTAACACTATATATATTGTACACAATAATCAATGAAAGACAAGGAACATATTCCTACATGGTATCAGAAGCCAAACCCTAACTTCTTTTTCTCCCTAACCCCCCCCCCCCGCAACCCTCTCTCTTCTTTCTTCTACTTTTCCTCTCTTCATCTCCAATTTTCAATGGTTGAACAACCTAAATTCCATCATGCTCTTGCAGTTAACAACATCAAGAATTTCATTTCCATAACTCTTGAGATGGAAAAGGTTCGGTATTCATCTTGGACAGAATTATTTAAGATTTATTGTCGTGTATACAAAGTCATTGGTCATATCATCCCTCCAAAATCAAAGCTCCTAGAAAGACCTGATGATTCTGATGATGAACTTTGGTCCCGCTTAGATGCGGTTGTCCTACAATGGATCTACGACACAATCTCAAACGATCTATTGCATACAATCATTGAAACTGATGCCACTGCACTACAAATGTGGGAGCGCTTGGAAAGTATTTTTCATGACAACAAAACACAACATGCCTTGTATATGGAAAATCAATTTCAGGCCATTCAACATGACAATTTTCCTAATACATCGGCCTATTGTCAAGAACTTAAGATGATTGCCGATTAACTCTCCAACGTCGATGCACCAGTCACTAATCAACGATTGCTGATGCAACTTACTACGGGTTTGAATGAAAATCATGACGGTGTCGCTACCATCATCCAACAAATCACGCCATTGCCTCCGTTCTATGAGGCACATTCGAGAATTAACTCAAAAATCAAAGCGGGCACGACTAATGCCAGCACAGCCGACACCGCCCTCATAGCCATCGACGGCAACCATGCTGACCCGAGAGGCTTGGCTCCTACCTTATCCCACAAGTAAGCCAACGAACTGACACGTGGCTCACGTTCCCAGAATAACAACAGGGGAAGAAATTCTGGGAACATCGACGGAAACAACGACAGCGCCGGAAATAGTGGCAGTGGCGGTAGGAGGCAGCCCTCACCGGCTGACTGCCACCAATAGCGACAGCAACCTACGTAGTGGGTTACCTACCCGTCATGCGCTACATGGCCCCCACCGGCATGGGATGCTCCACATTGCCCTACCTGATGTCCTCCTGGGCCCAACCTCCGGCCCGATAGGCCAGTCTGACATCCTCATTGCATGTCCACAACATGCATATAGTGCAGAGGTTTCTCATCTTTCAACGTACATACCGATGGATAATGAGGCAGCTATGAACACGATATCTCTCAACATTCTTGACAAAAGTTGGTACATGACGTATCCCGACACACCGGTGGACACTAATTCCAAACTCGGTGCCTCTTGGGGTTCTCTATATGCCGACCCGACTCACTATCGCAGTTTAGCAGGAGGGTTGCAATATCTCACTTTCACGAGACTAGATATATCCTATGCCGTGCAACATATATGGTTACATATGCACATCCCGACGGATGAACATATGAATGCCCCCAAACGTATTTTACGATATGTACAAGGTACTCTTCATTTTGGCTTACACCTATACAAGTTCTCACTTTCTGATTTCACATCTTATTCTGATGCCGACTGGGGTGAATGCCCTGACACTCGTCGATCCACGTCGGGTTACTGTGTGTTCCTCGAATATAACTTTTTTTCTTGGTCTTCTAAAAGACAACTTACTCTGTCTCGATCCAGTGCCGAAGCTGAGTACAGAGGTGTAGCGAATGTTGTTTTTGAGTCTTGTTGGATACACAACCTTCTACTTGAGCTTCACTGCCCACTTCATAAGGCTACAATTGTTTACTGTGATAATGTAAGTGCGATATATCTTTCCGGCAATCCCGTTCAACATCAGCGCACTAAACACATTGAAATGGATATTCAATTTGTACGTGAGAAAGTTGCTCGTGGACAAGTTCGTGTTCTTCATGTTCCTTCCCGATATCAGATTGCGGACATATTCACTAAAGGACTTCCGCACATACTCTTTGATGATTTCCGAGCCAGTCTCAGCGTACGATAACCTCGCGCTTCAACTGCGGGAGTGTGATAGAATATTACCATATCTTGTAAATTACCATTGATAGAATATTACCATATTTTGTATATCTTTTATATTATGTAAATTTATATTCCAATTGTAATTAGAAAGATTTAGTTATCTAGTTTATAATTATATAACACTATATATATTATACATAATAATCAATGAAAGAAGAAATATATTCCTACAACTCTAATTGCAGTATTTATCAGCCGCCAGACAAAAAGGGTCTAGGGATGTGGTGTGCTGCAAGTGTTTTATCATCACTAGGAAACTAGTACGTGTGATTTTCCTTTTTCAATTGCTAGGTCGTTCCTCCTCGTTACAGAAAGACTGACACTAGTATTATTTGAGGAGAATTTTCATGAGCACCTACATTTTAAATATTTCAAAATTATTTATGACTATAAAAGTTGTGGTTTCACTTTTTTTAATCTAGTTCTTGAATATGTATATCGTGTCCAATAAGAATTGAGGATTAATTTATATGCGCTAACATGAGAGGGATATAGTTTGTTTGCAGCATGAGCAGATATACTTACTATAATCGATTAGAGCCATGTAAGATTATATAAAGAACTTCAAACGTATATCAACTATGTTCAATATCATGAAAAGAGTATGAGCACATCTCTGTTCTCCATCTATGAACTTAAAAGTTTAAATGTGTTACCTAGGTTGATCCTTGTACTCTGGATCTAAGTAGATATTAGATAATATTAAAAATAATAATAGTAAAACTTCACATGTATCCTGTGTTTATATCAAATAAATGAAATTTTCTACGGCCAAGTACTAAATAAGATAAAAATGCATATTAATTAATCTTGATAGATAAAGAGCATACAAAAAACACATATCGTATTATCATTCATTTGATGTGGACGATATGAACAAAATTTTACCATGATGAAATAGGTAATTAAAGAGACTATAAGAAGAAAATGTAGACATGTATATGGTAAAAATTTACCACACGCGATATTTACGTCAAGCCAATAGATACATAACATGTGTTTGTACATAAATTCTTAGCATTTAATCATAATTAATTAACATCTATTTTCATCTTATTGTATCATCATATTGTTTGATGTAAACACCCGATATGGATAAAAATTTATTGAATGTATAGAGGGTTGGGTTGACGTTTATACGAATGATAGGAAGAAGAAATTGCACGATTTTTCCTTCAAATAGGCCAGTCTTTAATTTTTATCCTTGAAAATTGAATTTATGTCTACCAGGGCATAAATTCTTTAAGGGTTCCGATATAAATTGTAAAATATTATGATATAAAAATATAAATTTATACCCGTGAAAAAGTTATTTGCTTTGAGGAATAAAAATTAAAGACTAACACAAAATAGGAGGAAAAGTGCAAATGACCCTGATAAGAAAGTAGGTGACTGGCTTTTGCCTTTTGCAATTAGGTTGGGTAAGGTAAGAGGTGAATAACTCGTGCACGATTCAAAGTGGGCATATCTTTCTTTTTGCACCGCATATTCTGTCTACAAATATAAGTTGAATGGGGACAAGTAGGACAAGATACAATGACATGGACAAATTCTTCTAGATACAGAAAAAAATGACAAAATATAGCTAATACTCAAAGGAAAGCCAATAGGCTCATGGGTTTCCGAAATAGTGTAAAAAGAAGTGCTTCTAATCATTGCTATTTGACAACACTTTCGATACCTCATTACAAATTTAAGTTTTGTCAATTCTTGTTTAGGTAGCCTATGTGGTTGGGAATTGTTTTTGTTTTCCTTACAAAAGGTCAAATATATATAGATGATGAATATGCACCTTTTTTTCTTCTTCTTCTTTTTTGAGAAAAGGCCAAAATAGTGAAGAAACACATTGTGAAATTTATCACGAGAATATCGTCAATTTAGCTAGCTACTCAAAATAAGTCAATAAAAACATTTATTTGTCCTCACACATTCATTTGAATTGCCATCATTTCAATATAAAATAATTATCGGTAGGTTTTTAGTCACCTCTAAAATTTGAGTATTTGCTGGAAATACTTCAATTCAATCTACCCAATCACTTCCTTGAGCACTCTATTGAAATATGAGGAATTAATTTAATCGATCCCATCATTAGAGTTAGTAATCGTGCTTAACCCGTGCATAAAACTTAAACCTTAGCTTAGACCTCTCTATTGACAACCTTAATCCACACTAAGTTCTTGAGTTTAGAGATATTCATGTCTCTCAATTTACCTATACCATCATATTCTAAGGGTTCAATAGTTAGGTTGATCGCTTCAGAATCCTTTATCAAGGTTAAATCGGGCTAAAATTCTCATCTCGAGTGCTCCATTTGGCTTCTAACGATGTATGAACGGCATATACATTAGGTGATTCAGGTTTGAACTTATCTCACATAGTTTAAATATGAGAAAAATTCAAAATAAATCTTTACTATGAACTTTGGGAGTTTTCACAAACTGTATTTGGACAAGCCCCAAACACAGTAGCAACATTTCAACTACTCTGTTATTAGGGGCGGATTTACTGCCCCCATTTTATGGAGCACGTGTATCTATGTTTTTTTTTTGTTGCAAAATTAGGTATTTATAAACATACAATAACAACAATAAATTCAATGTAATTCCACAAGTAGAGTCTGAGTAGTTTAGAATGTACGTAGACCTTAACTCTACCTTTGTGAGGTAGAAGTATTTATAAATATATTTTTTTTAAATTAATCTAATATTATCTGTTGGCTTCATATTTTAAAAAGACTGAATGATACACCTGATTTTGAGTTATTTACCCAAAGAAATAGGGATTGATTTAGTAGATTCAGTTCATCTATACATTTATCTATTCCCCTTATCCACGGGTAGATTCATTTTATCTACCAATCAAGAATAATAATTCAACTTTTTAGATTGCTCTAAATCTTCATAATTTGTCTAGCAAATGATTGTGTTAACATACGTCATCTCAACATAAAATCCCGCAATTGTATCATTTTGAAACCGAACAAAGATTTGAAAATAAAATAAAATAATAATATGGTTAATGTGGAGTAATTATCAGAATCTTCTTTGTGGAAAATATGCTAAAACTACATCACAAATTGCACATGTTAAAGAATTGCAGTAGCCTTATTTTATGCATAAAGTTCGTTATCTTTTATTCTATTTCCATGTTGTGAATAGTTAAGATCATTACTTAGTTATAACCACTCTGAAAATTGATCCAGGCACGTAGAGTTCCACAATTATTTGAAGATTAGTTTCCTTGAAAAGAAAATTTGTGTTAGCACAAGTATACAACAACAACATACACAGTGAAATCCACATCGTGAGTTCTGGGGAGGGTAGAATGTACACAGACCTTACCTCCACCTTGTTAGGTAGAGCGGCTATGTCCGGAAGATCCTCGGCTCAAGACAAAACATAATCAGAAGCAAGACAATCAAAACAAAGCAAGAGTAAAGAATAAAGCAAGAGAAACGGTCAGATTCGATAAAGAATTAAAGCAGTATACAGTGCATTCGAACAAAAGGGAGCAGTAGCTAACACACCTAAATAAGCTAGACAAAATACACTAAAGAACACATAGCAGCAGAAATCAAACTACAATGGATTATAAATAAATAATGTGCCTATAAGTGATATGCTAATCGGGCCTACAGTAATAACACTACAACTATCAATTTGTAAGCATAAGTAGGACTACACTCGAGTACCTACTACTCTTTTACCCTAATTTGTGTCCTCCACAACCCCCTATCTAAGGTCATGTCCTCAGTAAGTTGCACATGCGTCATATCTCGTCTAATCACCTCTCCCTAATACTTTTTTGGCTTACCTCTACTCCTCATGAACCCGTCCATAGCCAACCTCTCACACCTCCTCACTGGGGCATCTGTGTCTCTCCTTTGCACATACCCGAACCATCTCGACCTCTCTTCCCGCATCTTATCCTCCACCGAGGCCACTCCCACTTTCTCCCGGATATCATCATTTCTAATTCTATCTCTCTTTGTATGCCCACACATCCATTTCAGCATCCTCATATACGCAACTTTCATCTTTTGTAGGTGCGAAGTCTTGATTGGCCAACACTCCGCCCCATATAACATAGTCGGTCTAACCACCACCCTATAGAACTTGCCTTTAAGTTTTGGTGACACATTTTTGTCGCACAAGACTCCAGATGTGAGCCTCATTTCATCCACCCTGCCCCAATACGATGTGTGACATCGTCATCAATCTCTTCATTCCCTTGGATAATAGACCCTAGGTACTTGAAGCTTCCTTTCTTTGGAATGACCTGAGTACCAAGCCTTACCTTCACGCATGTCGCTCCCGTTGCTGAACTTGCACTCCAAATATTCTGTCTTGGTCCTACTCAACCTGAACCCTTTAGACTCCAGCATCTGTCTCCAAATCTCCAGCTTGACGTTCACTCCGATGTGAGTCTCATCAATCAGGACTATGTCGTCTGCGAATAACAAACACCATGGTACCTCCCCTTGGATTTGTCATGTCAGTCCGTCCATTACCAAGGCAAATAGGAATGGGCTAAGAGCTGATCCCTGGTGCAGCCCCATCATCACTGAAAAGTGCTCCGAGTCTCCTCCTACTGTCCGTACTCTAGTCTTGGCTCCATCATATATATTCTTGATCGCCCTAGTGTACGCCATAGGTACACCTCTAACCTCCAAACATCTTCATAGAACCTCCTAGAGACTTTGTCGTATGCCTTCTCGAGGTCAATGAAAATCATATGTAAGTTTTTTTTCCTCTCTCTATACTGCTCCACCAATCTCCTAATAATATGGATGGCTTCTGTGGTCGAACGGCCCGACATGAAATCAAAATGGTTATCAGAAATAGACACGCATCTTCTCACCCTCATCTCCACGACCCTTTCCCACATTTTCATTGTGTGGCTTAGCAGCTTGATACCCCTATAGTTGTTGCAACTCTGGATATCACCTTTGTTCTTGTACAAAAGGATCATTGTACTCCACCTCCATTGTTCGGCCATTCTCACCGTCTTAAAAATGACGTTAAACAACTCAGCCAACCACTCCAAACCTGTCATGCATGTGCTCTTCCAAAATTCCGCTGGCATCTCATTAGGCCCGGTCGCTCGTCCCCTTCACATCCTTCGGATAACACATGTAACCTCCTCAACATCAATGTTTCTACAATACCCCAAATCCCCGTGCCTACCAGAATGCTCCAGATCTCCCATAACAATATTTCCATCTCCTTTTTCGTTCAAGAGTTTGTGGAAGTAAGATTGCCACCTCCGCCTAATATGCGCTTCCTCCATCAGTACTTTGTCGTCCTCGTCCTTGATGCACCTCACTTGATCCAAGTCACGGGCCCTCCTTTCCCTTGTCTTGGCTAGTCTATACAACTTCTTATCCCCGCTTTTCTCCTTTAATTCCACATACATGCGTTCGAAAGCCGCCATTTTCACTGCCGTAACCGCTTAATTGGAAAACTAACTTAATTGGAAAACACTTTGTATTTTTTCCCTCATAACTTTATTTTTGAGGGATGTTTAAGGTAACATTTATTTGTACCAGATGTTTACATCAAACTAATAAATAAGTTACGTGTCTTTCACATAGATCATTCACTTAATTAGTCATTGTTAAGTGATATGTATTTAACCTTTAATTTTTAACTCTTAAGGTTAACTTTAGTTTAGTGTAAATATTTTGTGCGAATAAGTTTGACACAACTATGTACTTGTAATACTTGTTAAAATCAGGTTATTTATTTGAGTAGCTCATAGAACCCCACAAGTAATTTCAATCTTAGTTACATTATGATACATGAAATTAATAACCATTGAGAAATTGGCAATTTCACAAATGAAAGTTGGACAAACCTAAGGACTTCATTCTAGGAAAAAAAACATCCTCTTTGCCTTATTTGTTAAAAAAAAAAATAGTCAATTTATACCTTTGAGAAAGTATGGCCAAAGAATAAAGAATTAATGTAAATCAACGAAATGCTAAAAGTAGTTGAATTTAATTGATGAAAGAGGTGACGAATGCATGGGTCTTCATGTACCTAACCCCCAACCACAATCAAACAACCATCCTCCATGCACCTATCTTGTGCCCACTCATTAATTTCTTTATCTATTACTCCCATATAAAATAAATACTTCCTCGGATCCAAATTAACAGTCATGTTCATTCAAAATAATTATTTCAAAAAGTTTGTTGTTTTAGAAATTCAAAATTAAAACTGACGATTATTTCAATTATATTCTTAATTGCACAGTATTTAACATAAAGAAATCAAACTTCTTTTATTAAATAGAGTAACTTAAAATTTGTACTCATTATTTTCTTAATGGAAGTGAAAGAACCTAAAGCGGTAGTTAAAAGGAGCATAAGGAGTAATTGTGTTTTCTTGCCTTACAGTAAAATGATCGAATTTTTAACCCCTAATCAGATGTCTGACTTTTACACTGGTTACCTAAGCTACATACTTCGTTATTCTTTCTGCTAATTTAATGAAAATTAATTTACTCTCTACAATTATTTATTCGCATGAGATATTTATATTTAAATCATATTAGTTATTAGTCGAGCATCCATAGGAAAGAACCTCTTAGTTCGCAAGAATAGGGTAAAAACTGCGTACAACTCACCTTCTCCAGACTCCACTTGTGATAATATATACTGCTTATGTTGTTGTTGTTGTTGTTGTTTTGTATTGGATTATTATGATTAAATAATATAATTACGTGCACAAATATTTAGATTAATTATAATTAAGTGATAGAAATCTATCTTCAGACATAAATCATATTTTTATTGGCTATGTATAAATACCGAGTATAAATGATTAAATTTTACCCTATAACTTTACCCACACATCCACAAAGGGGAAACCAAAAGTTTGCTTTATGTATGATTACCATAAAAACAAATAAGTGGAGATTTGCTATGAACAACTTTCTATTTTTTGAAAGATCATTTCTTGTAGGAGAATGGTCGGTCAACTACAACACCAATTTTTTAGTCAAAATCCATTTATTTTCCAACACCCTTTTATTTTAACCCCCCCCCCCCCCCCCCCAAAAAAAAGTATCCAATTTCCCCCCTATAATATATGAAAATTGAAAGTTCTCATCTTTTCACTTTTTGGCATAAAATGTCAAATTGGTCTATAGGAAAGATTGTGCCAAAATGTGGTCCAATAGCAAAAATGGCACAGAAATAATGAATTTCAATTGGCAAACAGTTAGAAAAAGAAATAAAATGGTTAAAAACCAAAAGTTATGTACTTAAATGTAACAAAAAATATGTTTTGTTTTTATTAACACCATCACAAACCTCGCAACACTCAACAACTCAGTGACCTTCCTCCATCCATCCCTGAATGTCGTCGGGTACTGTTAACTTCCCCGTTGTTCATTGAAATTACATGATTTAAAATTTAATTGTACGTACATGTCACATTAATATCAGTATGTTTTAATTCTATTATCAACCTAACAAGGGATAATCTTTACTAGGCAAAACGTTTAAATCATTATTTTGAATTATAATTTGAATTTTCAACACATTCAACTCTTTTTTCTTATACCTAATTCTCCCAAAATTATGTATATATAGGTGTAAATAAGTAATTAAAATTTTCAATAGTGGCTTTGGTGTAAATGATATGGTCGTTCAAACGGCAAAGTTTAAGAAAGAATAAAAAAATTCTGGCACATATATTTTTTTTTTTTATAATTTGTGGTTGTAAATATGTCAGAATATCTCTATAGCTATAAGAACATGTCATTAAGAAAAATATTTAAATATAAAAATATTCAAATATATTATAGTTTGATTCTTTTTGAAATAATCTAAAATAAGAATGTACATATAAATGAAGCAAATGGAGGGAGAGAGAAAATTTCAAATTTCAAATTTCATTTTTTAATGACAAAATATATGTGAATATAGTTAGATAACCTGATACTGTAAGTTCTTCTATAGTATTCGTGTATAAATTGAACTCTTCAACAATAATGCTTTTACTTCACGATTATTGCCATAAAAGAAGTAATGGGTACAAATGCTATTTTTTCACCACTAACTTTAGATGTTAAATGACCTAAGGTTTAATTTTTCCATAAAAGAAATGCATATAGTAGTGATAATAAGTAATAACAAAGGACGTGTGTGGGCGATGAGAAAATCTTACTTATATCTAGTCTTTGCATTAAACTAACATATAAAATTATGTTAAATAATTTTATGGGACATACTAAAAAAAAAGCTCATTACATAAATTGAAATATATGAAGAATTATTTTTTTTATTTTAAATTTTAGAATATATATATTATATATATATATATATATATATAATTATTCTATTCAATTTAATTTTTATATCTTACTTTCTTAAGTCTAATTAAAAGAATATCACTATTTATTTTCAATGTTCTACGTGTAGCCATACTTAAAATGATAAAATATATATTATAAACATTTTTAATTTAAAATCAACTTCATTTATAAGTCAATTAATTGACAGTGAAGTAGAAAAACAAGAATTTTGATCACAGTGTGAGTAATTTCTATTAAAATTTTCGTTTTATGTGCACTAATAAGAAAAGAATACTGATGAGATTATAGTAATACCCAATATATAAATAAATGACGTGATAAGAAAATTCTTACTTTTTCCTAATATAGTCGCAGACAAATTTTCTTTCTTATATTATTTTTAGATAAATTTTTCCTTTCTGTGGAGTCCGTAACCTAAATGACAATTTTTTTTTTTTTAAATGAACTAAAGCAAGGTGCAAAAAACAAAACTGTAACCAAATTAGCTCGAGTTAATGTCTCCAGTTTTGATATGCTTTGTTATTTTTTTTTTCAAACGAGAGTATATCAGAAATAATATCTCTATTTTTTTAATAAAAATGAGGTTGGTGTACATTTTATATATATATTTGTAAGGTAGGGGAATGGCGGAGGGGTAGATTTGAGGGGCTGGGGTGAACAAAGGCAGGCACCACGTGCTACTAGTCATGAAAGATCAGTTCATATTTAAGAACTCTCAACTATTCCAAACCAAACTATGAACCAAACAATTTAATTCCATTTTTTTCTACCCCCATTCTTATTTTCTTTTTCTAGTATAATAATTTGAGCAAATTAAAACAACCTTAGTACTTCAGAGTTATACCTTCACATTACTGTCTTTCCCCTCCAATTCTTGAAACCATATTTGCTTCATACACTGTCCAATCAAGATTGAGAAACAAAAAGTTGACATTCTTTTGTTATTTCTCTATAAAGATTGGACCTTTCTTATAAATTTTTGATACCCACTTCATTTTTCTCCTCAATTTACACTAGTTCTGTGTAAATTAGCTGTTTTTTCCATCGGGTATGTATATTTCTTGCTCTCAATCAAACTGTACCAGTTTTAAATTTTATTCCATAACTGTATAAATGGCGCTATTATTTCTCTGAACACGTTATGGTGAATTTAACTCTGTAATTATCAACTATGTATACTTGCTTCTTTTTTTATTCTGTTGTTGTTAATTATATATATATATATATATACATATTGTGTTTGATTTGATATTTGATTAGTTGACATAGTTAAACCTGTTCTCTTGGAGGGTATATTTTTAATCCTTAGTAACAAAAAACGATAATTTTTTTTTGGGTTTTTTTGACTGCTATATACTTTGAATTCTATGATCATAATCTAGTTCATACATTTCTGGTATTGTAATAAAGTGTTGCTTACTTACTGCTTTCCATTTCGCACTATTTTTGTTGTTGTTGTTGTTGTTGTAGTTACTGCTTTTATTTCTGTATTCGCTTTTTCATACTTCGGGTAAGTTCTGCGTACACGCTACCCTCCTCATCAGACCCCACATGTGGGATTACACTGGGTATGTTGTTGTTATTGTGGTAATAAAGTTGCTTACTAGGTGAGGTTGCTATAATGACTATTTGAATTTCTGTGAACTTAAGTAACCTAGTTTTTTTCCTGATTAAGGCTCAAGTTACCTAGTTTTGTCACTTGAAAAGTTGGACTATGCAATAAGAGATCAAAAAGTAGTATAATCGGACATCGTTTCACTATAATGGCCTTGTTTTCTTTGGAATTGACTTTTATGTTATAATATATGTTCTCTATAACTGCATCTCGTTGTAGCAGCCAAAAATTATCCAAAAAATATTCCGACAAACGACGCTTTTATAGAGAGCTTTAACTGTAGTCGGTGGCTTGTCTCTCAGTTATATTTTTATTGCAGCCAAAAGAAGCCCCTTTTAAAATGCTACATTTCCTCTTGGTTTCAGGCAGTGCAACATGTCGGAATCTCAAAGGAGGCCAGAAGTGATTGGGATCAGGAGTGGAAACGGGCACATCAATGGTTCACTTCCATTGAGGTCTCCAATGTCTAGAGCTGAAGTTGCTGAGTTCTGTCATGCCCTTGGGGGGAAGCGGCCTATTAATAGCATCTTAATTGCAAACAACGGGATGGCAGCTGTGAAGTTTATACGTAGTATTAGGACGTGGGCGTACGAGACATTTGGTTCAGAGAAGGCAATTTTGTTGGTTGCAATGGCTACTTCCGAGGACATGAGGATAAACGCGGAGCACATTAGAATAGCTGATCAGTTTGTAGAAGTTCCCGGTGGAACGAATAACAACAACTATGCCAATGTGCAGCTCATTGTGGAGGTTTGTAAATGTCTTTTTAAGGATGCATTCTAATGAATATAGTACCTCATTAAATAAGACGAAAGTTTGTAGTAGATCGCAATCAAGTCGATGAGAACAATTCGTCTCCAGATAATTTGGTCTCGCGTGTGCATCTGATTGTATCTGGTAGCATTTTTTTTATAAATTCTTGTAAAGGATTAGGAACTAGGCACCCATGGTGCCTAGTGGTCAATGAAGTAGGAGGAGAACCATGAAGTCCCAGGTTCAAATTCCAGCGGAGACAAAAACACTAAGCGATTTCTTACCTCTGTCTAAGCCTTGGTGGATACCTATTGCTGTTGGGAGGTAACAGGTATCCCCTTGATGGTTATAAAAAAAAAGAGAAGCAAATAGTTATACATAGTGTGCTTTCTTTTGTGTAGATGGCAGAGATGACTCATGTGGATGCAGTTTGGCCTGGTTGGGGTCATGCATCAGAAAACCCTGAACTGCCAGATGCATTGGACGCAAAGGGGGTCATATTTCTCGGTCCTCCGGCTACATCAATGGCAGCACTAGGAGACAAAATTGGTTCATCTTTGATTGCTCAAGCAGCAGAAGTACCCACCCTTCCGTGGAGTGGCTCCCATGTAAGTCTTTATTGTCATTCTGCTCTGTTAGTATCATAGTGGTCAGTCTGCATCTAATGGACAATTTGTTTAATCGTGCAGGTCAAAGTTCCTCCAGAAAGCTCTTTGGTTTCTATCCCAGATGAAATATATGCTAAAGCATGTGTTTACACGACGGAAGAAGCAATTGCTAGTTGTCAAGTAGTAGGTTACCCTGCAATGATCAAGGCATCCTGGGGCGGTGGTGGTAAAGGCATAAGAAAGGTCTGTCTTTTATTATACAAGCACAGGAAGAAGTGTAAATATCAATGTTAATTTAATATATTCTTGTTACTTGATCATTCCAGGTACATAATGATGACGAAGTTAGGGGACTATTCAAGCAAGTTCAGGGTGAAGTTCCTGGCTCTCCAATATTTATAATGAAAGTTGCTTCTCAGGTTCAGCCATCTTCTTTGTTGTCTGACCGTAATACTCGAAATAACTTTGGAGAGAATATTTTTATACATTGGAATTTGTTTTTGCTTTTTTAAATAACTAGAGTCGGCATCTAGAAGTCCAGTTATTATGTGATCAATATGGCAATGTTGCAGCCTTGCACAGCCGTGATTGTAGTGTTCAAAGGCGACACCAGAAGGTTAGTTTGTATTTAATTTCTGATTGTCGTTTAGACAAAAAATATTAAAGACAATGCTTATCTTCTTCTATTTGCAATGTTGAGGCAAATAGCAGACATCAATGAAATGTCATCGCTAATGTATCTAATTTTCTTGAAACTTAGATAATTGAAGAGGGGCCAATTACAGTAGCTCCTCTAGACACGGTGAAAAAACTTGAGCAGGCTGCTCGAAGACTGGCCAAATGTGTCAATTACATTGGAGCTGCCACTGTTGAGTATCTTTACAGTATGGACACTGGAGAGTACTATTTCTTGGAACTCAACCCTCGGTTACAGGTTGGTGATACTGATCTTTTTTTTTTTTTTTTTTTTTTTTTTTTTTGCATTTAGGTCATAATTGTCAAGGGTCTGTCGAAAACAGCCTCTCTACCCCGCAAAGGTAGAGGTAAGGTCTGCATTCATCCTATCCCTCCCCAGACACCACTTGTGAGATTACACTGGGTATGTTGTTGTTGTTGTTGTTGCATTTAGGTCATAATTGACTCATGTGTGTTTATAAAGCCAAAGCATTAAGATTCATGAATTAAGTTGATGTTGATCACTTCCATTATGATCTGGAACCATTTATTTAAGTGACATCCTTCTCATTCTATTAGGTTGAACACCCTGTAACTGAATGGATAGCAGAAATAAACCTGCCAGCAGCTCAAGTTGCTGTTGGAATGGGGATTCCTTTGTGGCAAATTCCAGGTTTTGTATCAGATGTCACTTTTGTTGGCTTAAGATGTTCAGGTTCTTTTTCCTATTTTAAAGCTTTCTTCATTGATTCTATTAGAAATAAGGCGGTTCTATGGAATGGAACATGGTGCCGGATATGATGCTTGGAGGAAAACATCTATTGTTGCAACACCATTTGATTTTGATAAGGCTGAATCGACAAGGCCGAAAGGCCATTGTGTCGCTGTGCGTGTAACAAGTGAGGATCCTGATGATGGTTTTAAGCCTACCAGTGGTAAAGTACAGGTGAAGTATCTTCTGGAAAGTTTCACTTTCATTTTCTAATCCAGTGATTTTAGGTTGAGTGGTCGTTAATGTACATTTCATAATGTAGGAGCTGAGTTTTAAGAGCAAACCGAATGTGTGGGCATACTTCTCTGTCAAGGTGCATCTAAAATTAGATGGAAATAGAATGTTGGGGTGCTTGAATTGTTGCAAAGCGTAATAATTTTCTTTGAGTTGCAGTCTGGTGGAGGCATTCATGAATTTTCAGACTCTCAGTTTGGTAAGCTGAAGTTTAATAAATTTTTATAATTTCTTATGGAAAATATTTCCGCATATGCTATCAGATTCAGATATCATACCTTGTATTTCAAAATACAAGTGCTTGACAAAAAAAATTCTAAAAATTATGTCTAACCTATTGAATTTATGGACTTCTATATCTTAACGCAGGACATGTTTTTGCATTTGGAGAGTCCAGACCCCTGGCCATTGCAAACATGGTTCTTGGACTGAAGGAAATCCAGATCCGAGGAGAGATTCGTACGAATGTTGATTACACGATTGATCTATTGCATGTAAGAGTCTCAGATAACAATGGATTTCATGCCCAACTCCATTCGGAGTGTTATTTCTCTGATTTAAGTTGGGCATTTTCGGCAGGCTTCAGATTATAGAGAAAATAAGATACACACTGGTTGGTTGGACAGTAGAATTGCCATGAGGGTTAGAGCAGAAAGACCTCCTTGGTATCTTTCTGTAGTTGGAGGAGCTCTTTATGTAAGTTCCCAGTTCATTACTGATGTTAGGTTCCTAAATATCTTAACATGGGAATTTACTTGCAAAATTAATACCAGTATACCGTGTTGGCACTTGTCAAACTCAGAAAGCTTCTGCAAGTGGTGCGGCCGTGGTTTCTGAATATATTGGTTATCTAGAAAAAGGACAAATCCCACCCAAGGTAATCAGTCTCAGAATATTTGTCCTTGTCTGAATCTTACATTTTCTCCATCTCTTTATTGGAATAACACATCATCCATCTGTGCAGCATATATCCCTTGTGAACTCTCAAGTCTCACTAAACATTGAAGGGAGCAAGTACACAGTAAGTAGCAAGAACTTTTCCAGATCTTCTTGCTTGATTCTATTTCATGGACTGTTTTGCAACTCAAGAATTTGTTGGTTTTGTCTCTTAGATTAATATGGTGAGGGGAGGACCAGGAAGCTATAGGTTGAGAATGAATGAGTCAGAGATCGAAGCAGAAATACATACTCTGCGTGATGGTGGACTGCTGATGCAGGCAATAATCAATCACTCTGCAACTTCTCTATGTGCTCTTTCACATAAAAAACTTGTATAAACATCTAAGTTCTCTTGATTACTGCAGCTGGATGGGAACAGTCATGTTATATATGCAGAGGAGGAAGCAGCTGGAACTCGCCTTCTAATTGATGGAAGAACTTGCTTGCTGCAGGTACCAATAATTGTTCAGTTCCAAATAAATATTTAGTTATTTAGGAACTGACACCTTCTTATCATATAATATTCGATGATTCCAGAACGATCATGATCCATCAAAGCTAATTGCTGAGACACCCTTCAAACTTCTGAGATATTTGATGTCTGATGGTAGTCATATTGATGCTGACACACCTTATGCGGAGGTTGAGGTGATGAAGATGTGCATGCCCCTTCTCTCACCTGCTTCAGGAGTTATCCATTTTAAGATGTCTGAAGGTCAAGCAATGCAGGTATATCGTATTTGCAAATGAAGCATAAATTTCTCTCGTTTACAGCAACTTAAACACAACTTTGTGTGTAGGCTGGTGAGCTCATAGCATCACTTGATTTAGATGACCCTTCTGCTGTAAGAAAAGCAGAGCCTTTTCGTGGAAGCTTTCCTATTTTGGGACCTCCAACTGCCATATCTGGAAAAGTTCATCAGAGATGTGCTGCAAGTTTGAATGCAGCAAGGATGATTCTTGCCGGATATGACCATAATGTTGATGATGTAAGTAATTTCATATAAAGAATTGAAGTGATGTAGAACGTAATTTCTTGTGGAACATCTTTTTGTCGAAATAGTAATGTAAAAAACATGTTAACCCAATACATGATTTAACAAGTCTCTGATGACCACAACTTAATCTTCCAATCCAGGTGGTTCATAACTTGCTAAGTTGCTTGGACAGTCCTGAGCTTCCATTTCTACAGTGGCAAGAATGCATATCTGTGCTAGCAACACGACTTCCAAAGGACCTCAGATATGACGTAAATGATTGGATAATTATTTTTTCCCTGTGTTATTGGAAAGTACTAGTTCTTAGCTCAATGTTATGAATGATGTATACTTATTGCAGTTGGAAGCAAAATATAAGGAATACGAGGGATATACCAGCTCGCAAACTGTTGACTTCCCTGCCAGAATTTTGAGAGGTGTTCTTGAGGTGAGTCTTTTACCACATTTTCTTCTTTTTTCACACTAATATTTGTTGTCATTTCTTTTAATAGTTCAAGTACTATCTCTTCTTGCATTGATTTATTTGTCTATCATTCTCTGCTTTGCCTTAGGCTCATCTAAGAATCTGCTCAGAAAAAGAAAAAGGAGCTCAGGAAAGACTAGTTGAACCTTTGATGAGTCTCGTCAAGTCTTATGAGGGTGGAAGAGAGAGTCATGCCCGTGGTATCGTCCATTCCCTTTTCGAAGGGTATCTATCTGTTGAAGAATTATTTAGTGACAATCTCCAGGTTAGTTGTCTTTCAGACAATTATTTTGTGATAATCATCCTCTGCATGACTAGATATCTAAGTTTTAGCATCTTTATTGCTCGGAATATATACTTCAGCATCTGCACTTAAATAAAGGTATAAACTTTTTTAACCATTATATTATATGAGGATGTAGAGTATTCAAAGGAAGATACAGGAAATGTAAAGTAACAAAAAACGTAATTCCTCTGACTTAGTCACTCTTAATCCATTGAGGGGGGACCTTTCCATTTCTTTATCAAAATTTCCTTATTATTAGTATTTTAAACATTCCCCAAATTATTTCTAACAAAGCACCCCATGTTATTCATAGACCATGAGTTTTCTGAAATGATTTACACAAAGCGCCCCATGTTATTCATAGACCATGAGTTTTCTGAAATGATTTACATTGTAGATCATCTTATGCATTCTCGTATTATGTTCCATAAGCAGCTATCCTTTTTTATTTGTCAATCGTCTCTATAGAAGGCCTCAAAGATAATTTGAATTATCAAATTTTACTTACTGTTGCATGTATTTCGTCTTATGATGTTGTTGGTATGTAACATGCATATTTTGTGATGTCATATCTTGATTTCTTAGTAATGTATCATCTCTGTCATGTCAGTGACTTTACTCTTCCATTTCTGTTACTCATTGAAATATTCAGTAATCTACTACAACAAAATGGGAAGGAAGTTGGAAGACCACATTAATTTAACTGATGTTTGATTCGTCATTGTTATGTCATTCAGTTCTGATGTATTCCTTTTTCAGGCTGATGTGATTGAACGACTCCGGCTTCAATATAAGAAAGATCTCCTAAAGGTTGTCGACATAGTTCTTTCTCATCAGGTATAAGCTAATTATTCATGTGTTATTCCGTTCTTCTAATGTTGTTTAAGCTGAAAAGTATCCAGTACCAATAATGTGTTATTTTACAGGGTGTTAAGCGTAAAAATAAGCTTGTACTTAGTCTGATGGAGCAACTGGTATATCCCAATCCTGCAGCATACAGGGAAAAACTTATCCGTTTCTCAGCACTCAACCATACAAATTATTCCGAGGTTGGTATTGCATACGTTCTTCCATAAAGAGATTGGTATTGGTACTGCATACTTATGCTTGTCCTGTGCTTGTGGAAATTTGAGTAACCATATTGTTTGTATTCATATCTTTGACATACAGTGTTGATATCAAGCCAAAACATCCTAGAAGTTCTTTAAGATCAACACTAGAAACAACTGCTCTTGTGATTTCTCCTTGGTTCCTGATATCATACAGACTTTTTAAAGTTGCAACAATTTTTTTAATGCCAGTCATATATATATCATTGCTTAAGTGGAGCGCAATGGATAGTGAGAATTAACATTGGTGGACCGATGATTTAAACTTGACGGGTTCAGTTAAAAGTCTTTAAGGTTCTTAGCACAGGCTCTTGCTCTCCCCGGGGACCATCTAGTCCGAATCCTTCAACACATCTTTCTGCGCTCTCTCTCTTTCCCATTCATGAGAGGAAGAAGAAAAAGAATAAAGAAAAAAAGAAAATGCAAAGGTTCCTCATCTTCTTTGGATTACTCATTTAGTAGCTCATCATTAGATACCATTCTAGACGATCACCTAGTATGATGATTATTTGACAAGATTGTTTAATTCTCATCATTAACAGTCTCTGTATTGTTAAGTAGGTAGCATTAAAACCACTTAACATAATTTCTAAAGTCTTGATTTGATTTTACAGTTGGCATTGAAGGCCAGTCAACTCCTCGAACAAACTAAACTGAGTGAATTACGTTCAAGTATTGCCAGAAGTCTTTCTGAGCTAGAGATGTTCACTGAAGAAGGTGACACTATGGATACTCCTAAGCGGAAAAGTGCCATTAATGAAAGAATGGAAGCTCTAGTGAGTGCTCCTTTAGCAGTCGAAGATGCACTTGTAGGCCTTTTTGATCACAGTGATCACACCCTTCAGAGGCGGGTTATGGAGACCTACATTCGTAGGCTCTATCAGGTATTGTATTCAAAGCCTTAGTTTTACTTATTGTGGCGCATATGCATTTGAGAGATATGTATAGTTTCTTTATCTGACTTTTGATATCTACTCCAGCCTTACCTCATTCAAGGGAGTGTGAGGATGCAGTGGCACAGATCTGGATTAATAGCTACATGGCAGTTTTTGGAAGAGCATGCGGAGAGAAAGAGTGGGTCTGGAGACAATGTGATGGTAAAACCGTTAGTTGAGAAACACAGTGAGAGAAAATGGGGAGCCATGATTATTATCAAATCTCTCCAACTCTTGCCAACAGTATTAACTGCTGCATTGAGGGAGACAGCGCATGACTTGCATGCAGAGATGTCAAATGGAGTCAGTCATGGTAACATGCTGCACATCGCATTGGTGGGCATCAACAACCAAATGAGTTTGCTTCAGGATAGGTATGTCGACATTATGTTTGAGCTCACAGCTCACTTTCTACTGATAAAGCACGAGGCATACAAGTAGATACCCATTAACAAGAAGTAATAGGATAGATTTTCTTTATCTGGCATGGCTGAATCTTTTGCATGTGTATCTGGTCCAATGATTAGCGAGAAACTGACCTATATCATGCCTTTCTCTTGCTTTGTAGTGGCGATGAAGATCAGGCTCAAGAGAGAATTAACAAGTTAGCCAAAATTTTGAGAGAGAAAGATGTGAGCTCCAGCCTTAAAAGTGCAGGTGTAAAGGTTATCAGTTGCATCATTCCGAGAGATGAAGGAAGGGGGCCTATGAGGCACTCCTTTCATTGGTCAGCAGAGAAGCTGCATTATCAGGAGGAGCCTCTACTGCGTCATCTAGAGCCTCCTCTATCCATTTACCTTGAATTGGTTTGTATTTTGCTTCTGTTATCTGTATCCTATATTACTATTGGTGTTTTCTTTTTTTTCTTGGACCATGAGCTGATCTTAGGATCATAATTCCCCTGAAATACAGGAAAAGCTCAAGGTCTATGATGATATAAAGTATACTCCATCCCGAGACCGTCAGTGGCACCTCTATACTGTTGTAGACAAGCAGCGTCCAATCCAGAGGATGTTTCTCAGAACACTTGTAAGACAACCAACATCAGATGACAGTTTACTAGCATATCAAGGATTAAATCGGGGAACAGCTCCTTCTCCTTTGGCTTTGTCTTTTACTTCAAGAAGCATCTTGAGGTCATTAATATCTGCACTGGAAGAGCTTGAACTTAATCTCCATAATACGACTCTCAAAGCTGACCATGCTCATATGTACTTGTATATTTTACGAGAGCAAGAGATAGCTGATCTGTTACCGTACCACAAGTCAGTAACTTGTTTGTCTTTATGCTTGCTATTATTAAGGACAAAAATTACAGATGGCTCACTTCATGGCTTTGTTGCAGGACGACTGACCTAAATACTGAGCACAAAGAAGCGGAAGTTCAGAAAATCTTAAAAGATCTGGCTCGTGAAATTAATGCATCTGTTGGTGTGAGGATGCATAGGTTAGGCGTTTGTGAGTGGGAAGTGAAACTTTGGATATCATCTGCAGGAGACGCAACTGGTGCTTGGAGGGTTTTGGTTACAAATGTGACAGGTCGCACCTGCATTGTCCATGTAAGTGGAATTTAGCATGTACATGATATCTTTTAATGATTTATCTGATCCGAAACTGGCTTGTGTTGTGTTGGAGAGCACACATAAGCCAGTAGTTTGGAGTTGGACAACAAATTGTCATTTTCTTTTTCTCTCTTCTATTATCTTTTCTGGTAGAGAGTTTAAAGTTAATCAAGCTTATGCTAGAAATGGTGCATACTTCTGTATGAGCACCACGTAATTTCGGACTAACATATGTTGTTCCGTTGTATTAACTTAAACCATTCGCTGGACCTGCATTCCAGGGAATATACTATAGCTCATGAGTTTATTCATTCCAACTTCATGTATTGGTTTAAGTTGTAGAAGGCTCTGATTAACATTGATTTCATGCTATTGGAAATTGAACTCTCAGATTTATCGAGAAGTGGAAGATACAGGTGAACAAAGAGTAGTGTATCATTCAGCCATTGACAATGGTCCTTTGAATGGAATGCCAGTTACAGCACCTTATCCACCTTTGGCTGTGCTTGACCAGAAACGGCTTTTGGCTCGCAAGAGCAGCACCACTTACTGCTATGATTTTCCTCTGGTAAACATCTGAATAAAAGTAGAGATTATGCTGGTTTTTACAATCTGGATCAATATCAACATCCTATAAAAATCCCTTCTGCAGGCATTTGAAGCAGCATTGGAGAAGTCTTGGGCAAGTCATAATCCTGGAACAGAAAAACCCAAGGACAAGGTCCTCCTGAAAGTCACAGAGTTGAGTTTTGCTGACAAAAAAGGAAGCTGGGGTACTCCTCTTGTCTCGGTGGAACGCCAGCCTGGATTCAATGATGTTGGCATGGTGGCATGGATTATGGAAATGTCTACTCCTGAGTTCCCTATGGGGAGGAAAATTCTTGTTGTGACAAATGATGTCACCTTCAGAAATGGATCTTTTGGCCCAAGCGAGGATGCATTTTTCCAAGCAGTGACTGATGTTGCTTGCACACAGAAAATTCCACTTATTTATTTGGCAGCAAATTCAGGAGCTCGTATTGGTGCAGCGGAGGAGGTAAAGTCTTGCTTCAAAGTTGGATGGTCTGATGAATCAAACCCCGAGCGTGGTTTCCAGTATGTGTACTTGACTCCTGAGGATCATGAACGTATTAAATCGTCTGTCATGACTCATGAATTGAAGTTGTCAAATGGAGAAATTCGATGGGTGATAGATACTATTATTGGAAAGGAGGATGGCCTAGGTGTTGAGAACTTAAGTGGTAGTGGAGCCATTGCAAGTGCTTATTCTCGGGCATATCATGAAACATTTACCTTGACATATGTAACCGGGAGAACCGTCGGCATAGGTGCCTATCTTGCACGTCTTGGTATGCGGTGTATACAGAGGCTTGATCAGCCAATTATTCTTACAGGTTATTCTGCACTTAACAAACTTTTGGGTCGGGAAGTTTATAGCTCCCACATGCAACTTGGTGGACCTAAAATTATGGCAACTAATGGTGTCGTTCATCTAACTGTCTCTGATGACCTCAAGGGGATAACAGAGATCTTAAACTGGTTGAGCTTCGTTCCGCCATATTCTGGGGGTCCACTTCCTATTTCAACTCCCTTGGATCCTCCAGAGAGACCTGTTGAGTACTTCCCAGATACCACATGTGATCCACGCGCAGCCATCTCTGGCCTCACTGATGCAAGTGGAAAGTGGTTGGGAGGCATTTTTGACAAGGATAGCTTCATTGAGACACTGGAAGGCTGGGCAAGGACTGTTGTGACAGGTAGGGCAAAACTTGGAGGAATCCCTGTAGGAATTGTTGCTGTTGAGACCCAAACTATGAAGCAAGTTATCCCGGCGGACCCCGGACAGCTTGATTCTCATGAAAGGGTTGTCCCTCAAGCAGGGCAAGTATGGTTTCCCGACTCTGCGACTAAAACAGCTCAAGCAGTGATGGACTTCAATAGGGAGGAGCTGCCTCTTTTCATTCTCGCCAACTGGAGGGGATTTTCAGGTGGACAGAGGGATCTCTTTGAAGGTATCCTTCAGGCAGGATCAACCATTGTCGAGAACCTCAGAACATACAAACAGCCTGTTTTTGTTTACATCCCTATGATGGGTGAACTCCGTGGTGGGGCATGGGTGGTTGTGGACAGTAAGATCAATTCAGACCACATTGAAATGTATGCAGAACGGACAGCCAGGGGAAATGTCCTTGAGCCAGAAGGTATGATTGAAATTAGATTCAGAACAAAAGAACTGCTGGAGTGCATGGGTAGGATTGACCAACAGCTTATCAATCTCAAGTCAAAGCTTCAGGAAGCCAAGAGTGCTGGAGTATATGATGCTAACGTTGAGGGCTTAGTGCAGCAAATTAAAACCCGTGAGACGCAGCTTTTGCCAGTATACACACAGATAGCTACAAAGTTCGCAGAATTGCACGATACTTCGTTAAGAATGTCGGCGAAGGGGGTGATCCGAGAAGTAGTAAATTGGGAAACTTCTCGTTCTTTCTTTTATGGACGTCTGCTTCGAAGAGTTGAGGAGGAGATGTTGGTCAAAACTGTTAGAAGTGCTGCGGGTGACCAGCTTTCTTACAAATCTGCTATGGATATGGTGAAAAGCTGGTTTTTGGATTCAAAAGAAGGCAAAGTAGATGCTTGGATAGATGATGAAGCGTTTTTCTCATGGAAGAATGAGCCTAAGAACTATGAGGAACGACTACAAGAGTTGCGGGTGCAAAAGGTACTACTTCAGCTATCAAAGATTGGTGATTCGACATTGGATTTACATGCTCTACCACATGGTCTTCTTTCCCTCCTACAGAAGGTTAGCAATCAGATTCTTTTCCGAGCATTTGACATTTTCGATATTTTGTTTCCCCTCCATTTCGTCCGCTCTTATCTTGAGATAATTACAGTCCAATGCCTTTCAAGCAAACATATAGTTTTTGAATATTTAAGTATAAATATACATATGTTATACATAAATATACATATAATATACATACTCAGAGTATACGTTTTGTATATTTTGGCCAGCACCCGTAATTAATTTCAGCTGACGGGTCAAATGAGAATAGCCCTTTTATCTTTACCTGCTTAAGGTGCCTGAAAAAAATGTATCCATGTTCAGGTCGAGCCAGCAACCAGAGAGCAATTGATCAGTGATCTTAGAAAGGTGCTTAATTGATCAAGCAGCTCGTAACCTGTCAACAATTATTGTTTTCCATTTGCTTCTGCTTCTCGGACAGGTTTCCTGCAAACCAGTGCATCCGCGTCTTAGGAGAAGCAGCACGGTTAGCACTCAACCTGTACCACGACGATTGTTCTCTCTTCAAAATCGATAATATATTGGAGAAGCTTGGCAGAACCACTGGTTTAAATTTGTCTCGAGAAGTGTAAATATTAGCATCTTGAGGGTGTAGTCTTCATTTGTCTGAGCAGAAAGATTCGCAGCTTAGCAGGCTCCTTTATTGAAATTCATGCAGGCCTGATCACTTAGCATTTATATTTGCATTGTTATCTTATAGTCTGTCTAATAAAACCAGCCATGGAATTAATTTATTGAATGTCCAAATAAATATGAGCTGTAATTCATGCTCCTATTTAGTTGCTATTCAGTGCCGAGTTATTCTCTCTTGCTTTCATTTGGAATTGCTACACTTGACCATCTTCTATTTCTCTTTACACTATTATTTAGTGTTATTCACTGATGTTATTAGCTAGCAGCAAGAGTGCCACGTCCTAACAGAACTTTGGTTAATGTATTGAAGATTTTTATCTCTATTTTGGTGCATGAGGTTGAAGACAATTGAGTGTAAGATTGCAAAAAAAAATCATGTCTTCAAGCTTTTCCACAGCTTTGTTTGTATTTGACTCTGCTTTCCAACATTTGGACTTCCAATATCAGCAATTTTTTGGTGTTACTGTAAATGATCCATAACTACAATAATCTATAGCATGGTAACAAAACCAAGTACATACACTTAAATTCACATCAAGAAAGCACCCATAGCACTTCTAGCAAGAGGTTAAACAATAAAATAAGTAAAAATTATTCTCTTACCTGTAAGAATGTATGGTAATGATATGCATATTTTTATGTGGTGTGCCTTCAAAAGAATTCAGGTGATGATACTTCAGATTTTGTATGGTTCTCGTTATGCTTACTGCCTGCCTATTGCCTAAGGCAAATAGCGGCATTTTGTTTCCGCTCTTCTTAGTTTAGTTCCATCAAATGATTACGAGATAAACAATGAGATAAAAGAGATTACTTAGACAATACAATTTTGAGTTTAGGGAGTGTGTATTACTGTTTTTCACCGAGGGGCTGGATAGAAGGGATTGCTTATTCGTCTATTTTCAGAAGGGAAGTTTGCAAATTATGAATTTAAAAGTCAATTCTCCATAGGCATGCCAACGGCTATACAAGTTTGTGACATCAAAGTTTGTAAAGAAATTTTTTATGTTGTAGCAGGTCACCTACTTTATTTTCTGGGTGATTAGTTCTGTCATTGATTAATTTGTAGATGATCTGATAATATAAAAATATTTCTTTCAAGACAACAATCATTGCTGATAATCTTGCACGAGGATAGGAAAAAAACACAACATATAAATTTAACTAAGTAAACATTATTATCTTTGTTAACGATATCAGCAAAGACCATCTTAAATATTGTACAAAATATGACCACAGAGGTCCTCTTTAGTACATAATTGCCTCTAGCATACTCTTATGTAAGACTACATTTTAACCATAAAAGTTAAGATCATAGCTACAATATTTTAATAAACTTTAAGCAAACAAGAACTCCTTTTAAGGCAATTTGGTAGGACCAGTAGGTCACTATCTGTTTTGGATTGGATTAATATCCCATCAATTTTTCTTGAGGATCCCACAAATAACTAAAATTAGAATCCAACTCCTTTTTTTTTTTAATTAATTCACTCTATATGCTCTATTCAATTTTTGTGCCTCATGCTACTTCTTGTGCATACATTGTACAGTTCTTGTTTACATGTTAAACTTCTTCAGGCAATTTTAGTGAACAGGTTAGTACAGCATCAGCAACTGTGAGAAATATCTTGTCCTCACCAATTTGACTTGGAAAATTGGATGCATGTAGCTTGTCAATCACTATTCTTCCGGGGTTCGACAGAACAAGCTCTGCAAGAAAAAAAAAAAAGGTAAGATTTCGAGGCACATATGAATATACGATGTGTAGCTTGGAGTATATATGCATATAGACGAATCTAGAATTTAAAGTTGATGTACTATGGGCTCAACATTTAGTGTTAGTTGAAATTTTTGTAAATTTCCACATAAGTATTATGCTCATTACGAAGTTGATTGGTGTAACACTATCTATTGCGCATCCTATTTTTTTGTCTCTGTCGAATTCCGTTTCCTTTATTTTAGGTAACTTTTTGGAGACACACTCTCTCTCTACTCTCCTTTTCTCCCAACGGTAAGGATCTGTAACCCCACCCCACCCCTCGACGATGAACAGTAGGAACACCACCCACCCACCCTTTTTCCGGCAGGCGACAAGAAACCCCTTCAGTAGGTTTCCGGTCAGGAGTGCACAGGTACTCAAGTTCCGGCGGTGAACAATACCTTCCGGTAGTGAACAGTACTTCCGGCGGTGAACAATAATTCCATCATCGAACAACGATCCTTGGCGGCGAACATGTATTTTCCGGTAGGTTCAGGTGGCGAACAGTGTCTCATGGCAGTGATCAGCAGTAAACAATGATTTCGATGACGGACAAGTTCTTTCCACCTAGAGTTGGTACCTCTGGTTGCTCCTATTCATTTTTTGCCCTTATCCTTGTAGTTAAATTGTGCTGCTTCCCTTTATTAGATCTTGCCTTTACATTCTTTATTTTTCTTGTCGTTAGTCATACCATTCTTGTTGTAGTAGTTCGACTTGCCTTTACATTCTTGCCAACTTGTGCTTTAGTACTGATTTATGCTCGTCTTAGGGTAACCTTGATTAGTTTATAGCTTTTTTAGTGGCTTTGGTAAATGATGGTAGACTAGGGTCATGTTCTCGGTCGGGGACGGGGGCTAGGGTTATAAGGTAAGTGGGTTAAGGGGGCTTTTAGGATGAGAGTAGGGTCTTGGAACATTGAGACCTTAACGGAAAAGTCCATAGAGCTAGTTAAGATTCATAAGAAGAGGAGGATTAATATAGCATGTGTCCAGGAGACTAAATAGGTAGGACCTAAGGCTAAGAATGTGGACGGGCATAAGTTATGGTTCTCGGGTAGGTCGAGGTATATGAATGAGGTAGGCATTTTGGTAGACAGTGAGCTAAGGGACCATGTGGTAGAGGTTAGGAGGGTTAATGACAGGATGATGTCGATTAAGTGGGTAGTTGGAGGGTTCACTATGAACATTATTAGTGCTTACGCGCTGTAAGCGGCTTAGACGAGGAGGAGAAAAGGCGTTTTTGAAAGGATTTAGATGAGGTAGTGAGAGTTATACCACCCACTGAGAAGTTATTTGTAGGAGGGGGTTATGACGACGTGCATGGAGACTTTGGCCTAGGGGATAGGAACGGGGGAAGCGTCTCACTCTTGGAGTTCGCTAAAGCTTTTGGGATGGCGATAGTCAATTCGAGGTTCATGAAGAAGGATGAGCACTTGGTGACTTTCCGTAGCTCGGTGGCTAAGACTCAAATAGACTTTTTGCTCCTTAGGAAGGTTGACAACGGTCTTTATAAAGACTGCAAGGTTATTCTGAGTGAGTATCTTACAACCCGATATAAGCTTTTGGTGACGGATTTGGAGATCAAGATATAAAGAAGAGGAGGTTGTGGATGACAACTTAAAAATTAAATGGGGCAATTTGACCATGGCTAGTGCAAAGGAGATGGGGGAGAGGTTGATGTCCAAGAGGGCTTTGCGGAGTCGTGGGGATGCGACCGGTATGTGGGACAAGACGGCCAGTTGCATTCAGGAGGTAGCTAGAAAAGTGCTAGGGGTCTCGCGGGGTAGCCATGGTGGGCATCGAAGGGAGTGGTGGTGGAATGGTAAAGTTCAAGAGAAGGTGGAAACAAAGAAAGTGGAGTGTGCAAAATTGGTAGAAAGCAAGGATGAGGTGGAGAAATGGACGAATAGGGAATTGTATAGGATGGCGAGGAAGGAGGCAAATCTAGCGGTTACGGCGGCGAAAACGATGACTTTTGAACGCTTGTATATGAAATTAGAGGAAAAAGGCGGGGATAATAAGTTATACAGACTAGCCAAGGCAAGGGAGATGAGGGCCCATGACTTGGATCACGTGCGGTGCATCAAGGACGAGGACGGTAAAGTACTGGTGGAGGACGCACATATTAAACGGAGGTGACAGTCTTACTTCCATAAACTCTTGAACGAAAAATGAGGTGAAGACATTGTGCCGGGAGATCTGAAGCAATTTAGAAGGTATCAAAATTTTGGGTATTGTAGAAGCATTAAGGTTGAGGAGGTTAAGGGTGTTGTTCGTAGGATGCGCAGGGGACGAGTAATCGGGCGTGATGAGATCCCAGTTCAATTTTGGAAGAGCGCAGGCAGAGCATCTTTGGAGTGGCTGACTGAGTTGTTCAATGTCATTTTTAAGACGATGAGAATACCTGAAGAATGGATGTGGAGTACAATGTTTCCTTTGTATAAGAACAACGGTGATATCCAGAGTTGCAACAACTATAAGGGTATCAAGTTGCTACGCCACACTACGAAAGTTTGGGAAATAGTCGTGGAGATGAGGGTGAGAAGAGGCGTGTCTATTTCCGAGAATCAATTTGGATTCATGCCGGAGCGTTTGACTACAGAAGACATTCATCTTATTAGGAGGTTGGTGGAGCAGTATATGTAGAGGAAGAGAGACTTACATATGATTTTCATTGACCTCGAGAAGGAATACGACAAAGTCCCTAGGGAGGTTCTTTAGAGATGTTTGGAGGTTAGAGGTGTACTTATGACGTACACTAGGGCGATCAAGGATATGTATGATGGAGACAAAGCCATGGTACGGATAGGAGGAGGAGACTCGGAGCACTTCCCAGTGATGATGGAGCTACAATAGGGATCAACTCTTAGCCCATTGTTATTTGCCTTGGTGATGGATGGACTGACGCGACAAATCTAAGGGGAGGTGTCATGGTGTATGTTATTCGCAGACGACATAGTCTTGATTGATAAGACTCGCAGTGGAGTAAACGTTAAGCCGGAGGTTTGGAGACAGACTGTTGCATCTAAAGGATTCAAGCTAAGTAGGACCAAGATAGAATACTTGGAGTGCAAGTTCAGTAACGGGAGCGACCATGAGTCAAGTATGGAGGTAAGGCTTGGTACTCAGGTCATTCCAAATAAAGGAAGGTTCAAGTACCTCGGGTCTATTATCCAAGGGAATATAGAGATTTATAACGATGTCACACATCGTATTGGGGCAGGGTGGATGAAATGAAGGCTCGCATCTGGAGTCTTGTGCGATAAAAATGTGCCATCAAAACTTAAAGACAAGTTCTATAGGGTGGTGGTTAGACCGACTATGTTGTATAGGGCGGAGTGTTGGCCAGTCAAGATTTTGCACATCCAAAAGATGAAAATTGCGGAGATGAGGATGTTGAGATGGATGTGTGGGCATACAAGGAGGGATATGATTCGAAATGATGATATCCGGGATAGAGTAGAAGTGTCCTCGATGGAGGATAAGATGCGGGAAGCGAGGTTGAGATGGTTTGGACATGTGCAGAGGAGAGACATAAATGCCCCAGTGCGGAGGTGTGAGAGGTTGGCTATGGACGTGTTCATGAGGGGTATAGGTAAGCCGAAGAAGTATTGGGGAGAGGTGATTAAACGAGATATGACGCATGTGCAATTAATTGAGGGCATGACCTTAGATAGAGGGTTGTGGAGGACACGGATTAGGGCTGAAGGGTAGTAGGTAGTCGAGCGTAGTCCTACTTACGCTTACAAACTGGTAGTTGTAGTGTCATTATTGTAGGTCTGTCTAGCCTATTATACTAGTAGACGCATTATTGCTTTATAGTCCTCTGTCATTTGATTTCTGCCGCTATGTGTTCTTTAGTGTATTTTGTTTATCTTATTTACCTGCGTTAGTTACTGCTTCTTTTCCAGAATGCGATATCATGGCTTATTTGCTTTTGTTACCAGCATCTCCATAATGCTTTAAATTTCTTGTCCGGGTCTAACCGTTTCTCTTGCTTTGCTTGTGCTTATGCTTTGTCTTGAGCCGAGGGTCTTTCGAAAACAATCGCTCTACCTACCAAGGTAGAAGTAAGGTCTGCGTACACTCTACCCTCCCCAGACCCACGTTGTGGAATTCCACTGGGTATGTTGTTGTTGTTGACGAAGTTGATTAAGACGATTACCTGAACATTTTTCTTTTTTAGACATCAAAGCAACTCTTCCAAGGCATGAATGCCACTGGTGTCAATGTCAGTAACAGCTGCACAAGGAGAAAGAGCAGAAAAACACGAGGGGTGGATCGATCAATGTGTCATTTCGGAGTAAGATAACACACTTAATTTCAGCAACAGAGGTAAATCTCTACTTACGTGACATCTCAACGATCAAAATTGAATTCTAGGAAGGCCAGCTGCTTTAAAATGTTCTTCCTCATCCATCAGCCATCTCAATATCCTGAAGAATAAGTTCATTAGTTTGTTAAGTTTCATTTTTCTTCGTATCAGTTGACATTAAACTTTAGAAGTAGTCCATAAAGATACAAAAGGGGGGAAAAGGGGAACAATGTCATACCTTTCCTTTATATAGTTAAAGTTTGAAAAGTATATTGCAGAATCAACTCTAACTATCAATACACCGGGAACTTTGGTTGCCTCGGGGTATTGCTGAATGTTCCTATATACATTTGTCTGGGGTATCCTACCAAGAGTAGTTGTTCGCGACCTTGTGACTTGGAGGAGAATCTTAGCAAATGATATTGTAACCTACATAAAAGAACTATCAGATTTGATCATTATTGAATGATAAATTTCATTGATAAGATTGTTTAAGTTTCTGGATGCCTTTACCACGATTAAAAAACCAATCTCAACAGAGGAAAAAACGACGCCAAAAAATGCTCCGATGCAAGCAACAAAATCAAATTGTCGATCTTCCAAATCATATTTGCTGCTTCATAGTCAATTAAGCCGAGTACAACTGAGATGATTATGGCAGAAAGGATTGCATTCGGAGTATACTTAAAAAGAGGGTTATGAATTCCAAAGTTATGAACACAACCACAGACATGACGATGTTAGAGACTGCAGTTTGGCAGCCAGCCATGTAATTTACTGCTGACCGAGAAACGGAACCTGCACGGGGTGAATCGATCAACTAGTTGGACAAGCAGTTATGCATGACAATGAAACTAATTGAATAATATTTATACAGTCAGACATCTCTATAACAGTTATCCTTTATAATAACATTTCACTATGACAACTATGTTTTCTCTGAAACCGATCTTTCATCTTATGTTATATAATGTTCTCCATAAAAACGTTTCGCTAACAACAAAAAAATATCGGAACAAACGATGTTGTTATAGAGAGGTTTGATTGTATTAGCAATGAATTCTTGTCGCACCATTTGTTGCCCTGACAAGATAGAACATAAGCATGATAGTTTCTAAGATGAAAGATAATCACAGTCAAGCCTCTTTATGACATTGTCGTTTGTTCGGATATTTTTTGGTTGTTATAGTGAAATATTGTTATAGAGAATATATAATATAACATGAAAAATCGATCCAAAGAAAACTTGGCAGTTATAGCGAAATGCTGTAAACGATGACTATTATAGAGAGGTCTGACTATAGATCATTTGACATTGATGTTTTTGGCTTTTAATGAAACCTGTGTAGAAAGTTAAAAACACATTATATGTTTACTCATACTCTATTTTCGTGTTAATTTGTCTTACATGTTGCTACATAACAGGACGTCATCGAGCCAACAATATTCATAGCTCCAAGTGCCACCATCTCTTTGTTTCCGTCCAACTGGTAGTCCTTCATTGACGCGAAGGTTCTTCCAATTGCAACAGCTTCCTACTAACGTGAAGGTAAAAGATCTCGGACGTTTAGTAGAAAAATGTGAAAAGGTTCAGGCTTAGATATTTCGTTTAATATTTTGCTTACTGTCAATGCAATCACGCCAGCTACCATACCAGTCCTAATCCCTTTTAAGAGATAGTCACCAGTGAAATATATTTTATTGATAGATGGAGGATTTATTCCTTTCTCAATGAATCCTACCTGGTAAGACTGTTATAGAAGTCGATTAGAAAGAGATCATTTTACTCCAACTGATGAAAAGTTAAGTGAAGTAGGAAGAATCTAAACCAAGAACTTACAATGGCAACTCCCTTCTTTTCAGCATGGGTAATGTAGACAAAGAAAGTCGAAAGAATGACAGAAATCAACGAAGCGAATGCAGGTACCCAAAACAGCTTTTTATTCTTCTTTCCTTGATTGTCTTTTAGAGTTGAGTAAACGCTACCAAGTTCTTCAATTTCAAGATTTAGTCGATAGAGCTCAGGACTCTTACGATGTACTTTGCGAACATAAGGAAAGTTAAAAAGGTTGATCCAATGAGAATTGTCTGCCAGTTCCACTGCAAACAAGGAATAAATATCATGTCATCCATAAAATAGATCTTAGGTAAGATGTTCTCAAGTGCCAAGAAAACTTACTCCATGGTCGACTGAATGAAACACTGATTTCATTACAGATATGATATCTGTTTTCTTAGTAAACTTCTTAATGCCCAAATAACCTTTAAGCTGTTGAAGGGCAATTGTGATGGCAGCACCACCCATGAATCCAACAACAGCATCATGAAATAGAAAGTCTATTAAGAAGCCCAATCTGCCAAGAAAACAACAACGGAAATCAAACAATATCCAGTGGGCAAGTCAGAAAGAAGGAAACAAAGAACAAATACAATCAAACCTCTATAACAACGTCGTTTGTTTGGATATTTTTGGCTGCTATAGCGAAATGATTGTTATAGAGAACATATGATATATCATAATATGAAAAGTCAGTTCCAAAGAAAACTTGGCAGTCATAGTGAAAGGTTATTATAGAGGACACATGATATAACATAATATGAAAAATTGTTTTCAAGGAAAACTTGGCCGTTATAGTAAAATGTAGTTATAAAAGGCATATGATTTAACATAATATGAAAAGTGAGTTCCAAAGAAAACTTGGTCGTTACTGAAATGTTGTTATAGAGGATGACTGTTATAGAGAGGGCTGATTGTACATCCAACTTGGTACTCAATGTTTTACTCACCTTAGGATCTCGAGTGTTAAGAGTCCCACATCATGGAATGGAAACATGGACTCTTTATATGGACTTGGATAATTCTCACCCTACAAGCTAGATTTTGGGGTTGAGTTAAGTCCAAGATCTATTTTTTACATGGTATCAGAGTCAGGCCCATTCCAATTCTTTGTTCACCGATGTTGGGCCCCCAAATTATATTATCCATGCTCCAGTTAACAAGGTATGAGCGTGCGAGGGAGTGTTAAGAGTTCCACATTGGATATGGAATGAGAACATGGACTCCTTATATGGACTTGAACAATCCTCACCCTACAAGCTAGCTTTTGGGGTTGAGTTAGGCCCAAAATCCATTCTTTACACCGGTCGTAGCCTGAGTTATGCCTAGCAAAAAGGTAGATGTGAAAGCAAGCCTCAGATACTCGGTTGGATTTGTAGTCGAATCAATTTCATTCCGGAGCAGAGTCCCTAGTAAGAGTGACACAACAGCTACAGGCCCTATGACTATATCTCTTGAACTTCCCATGAAGGCATAAACTAGAGGTGGAACAAAGCTAGAGTCTGGAAGTTAAACAAAGACAAGAATGAAAATGGAGTTTCCACAGATTACTCACAAAAAATAAAGTTGAAAAAGAAACTGGATAGTGGACACTTACATAATCCATACTGAGGAGCTAAATTTGCAAGCTTTGAGTAGCCAATATCCTGTCATGCAAGTTGAAAGTTTTTGATAAGAAATTTGAAAAGATCCTAACAATCTTGATTTCATTAATACAAATCCTCCCGGCACTATGTTGCTTAGATCTTCCAAAAATGTCATCAGGTGGATCCTTCAAAAGTTATGCATTTTTGAAAGATCCGAGCAATATAGTGCTAACAAATAGAAAACTGGAATTGAAGAAGAAAAACTTTGACGTGATACTACTATCCCTAAAAGAGATATTGCCAGTATTTTTCTTTACGAGGTTAGAAACAATTCCTTTCAGGATTCAACAAAGCCTTAGTATACTGCAGATTTTTCTTAAGCTACCTCTAGAGAGTCCTTATATTTGTAGAACTTGAGAGATAGACTTTTCGGTATAGTCATGTTTTTTTGTGTTTGTTTAATTTAAGACCTCCAAATATTACAAAGTAATTCAACACATAGTCCAGGCACACTTTTTACGACTTTACCTGAGGAATGCAAAGACTTGCAATGGTGAGACCGAAGATAAGATCGCCTCTGAATTTTCTAAAGTTATAGTTTTTACCCCACTCTAGTTGAAAGAAATAATCCCTGATTATTTTCATTAATGAAAGAGTATATATACAATTTACAATTTTCATAATAGGAAAATCATATTCCTATTCTACTCCTAAAACCTTATTCTACTTGTACAATAATTATACAGTTATGGTAAGTGTACAACTCTAATTTAATTACAACAAATCATAACCTAAAATAGACTACTAAACCGTGATATACACGGCATGCATATACCGTGTATATCACGGGTATTTATCACACCCCCGCAGTCATAGCGGGCGGTCTTCGTACGCTGAGACTGTCCTTAAAATCTTCAAAGAGAACCGATGGAAGACCCTTAGTAAAGATGTCTGTAATTTGATACCTAGAAGGTACATGGCAGACGCGTACTTGTCCACGAGCTACCTTTTTGCGAACAAAGTGAATATCCATCTCGATGTGTTTAGTGCGCTGGTGTTGAACCGGATTACCATAAAGGTAGACGACACTAATATTATCACAATAAACCAAGGTAGCTTTCTGAATATGACAATGAAGCTCTAAAAGAAGATTACGTAGCCAACAGGATTCAGAGACCACATTGGCTACCCTCGATACTCGACCTCTGCACTAGAGCGTGATAATGTAGACTGACGCTTCGCAGACCATGAGACCAAGTTATTACCAATAAACATACAATAGCCAGACGTGAAGTGTCTGGTATCTGGACAGCCACCCCAATCAGTATTTGTATACGAGACAAGTATAGACGTTGATGAAGGATATAAATGTAAGCCATAGTCAAGTGTCCCCTGGATATATCGAATAATACGTTTGAGCGCATTCATGTGCTCAACCCTGGGATCATGCATAAACAAACACACCTGATGCACGACATACGTAATATCTGGTCTCGTGAATATAAGATACTGAAGCGCTCCAGCAAGGCTGCGATAGTGGGTCGGATCTTCGTAAGGTGAGCCAGCCGCAACCCCCAGCTTGGGTTTAGTATCAACGGGAGTGGAAATAGACTTATATGAGGACATACCAGCGCGCTCAATGATCTCATCGGCATACTTCCGTTATGATAAGAATAACCCACATGCATAACGAGTGACAACAATCCCCAAAAAGTAACTCAAGGGCCTCAAGTCTTTCATAGCAAACTCAGAACTGAGCATTGTCATGATTGACTTATGCAAAGCATCAGAAGAGACAGTCAAGATAATATCATCCACATATAATAGAACATAAGCCATGTAAGTACCACGATGATGCATGAACAACGAATTATCAGACCTGTTGTGAGTAAACCCAATAGATGAAACATAGTCTGTAAACCTCTTATAACAAGCCCGTGGGGCTTTCTTAAGCCCATACAAGGACTTTTTCAATAGAGAGACATGATGAAGATATTCGAGGTCTCAAAAACCCAAGGGCTGATGCATGTAAACGATCTCCTTAAGATCATCATGTAAGAAAACATTCTTCACATCTAACTGATGAATGTGCCATGCCTTTGAAAGATCCAAACCGAGAATAGTGTGAATGGTAGCCGGTTTGACCACCAGACTAAATGTCTCACCATAATTCACGCCAACCTGTTGAGTTTTACCACCTACAAGACGAGCCTTATGTCTCGCAAAAGAGCCATCAGAATTATCTTTATGAGTAAAAATCCACATAGATCGAAAAATATTAACACCAAAAGGACGGGGCACCAACTCCCACGTCTTATTTGCAATAAAAGCATCATATTCGTCGTTCATAGCCAATTTCCAATTCGGGTCATGTAACGCAGACACTGGGTTATGTGGTAGGGGGATTTAAGAACATTAGAATTTAGATTAAAATGTCTCTTTGGTTTAAAGCTTTTCACCTCTCTTTATGTTGAAAATGTGGTTCATCTGTGAACTAAAAGTTACCACAGGGCTATTAGGATTCAGGTCTTGTTTGCTACATTGTTGTCATAAAACTTGCAGAATTGTTGTCTCTAGCTGCATTCACCATCTTGTCTCAGTTTCTTAATGGTCTGCCCATATTTCCAAGTTCAAAGGACCTCAGAAAAGCAAAAGAATCCCAATTACATTTCTTGAAAATCTTAAATTTGCAATTTTTCATACACATGTTCAATCCATCATTTTTAATTAAATCATTTTAAGCCAAAGTTTTTAATTGCATGTATACGGAAGTGAGCCAGTGCTCTGTGACTATGTCTAATACATTTCATGCTTTACTACCCCTAATATGGCAGGCAGAACTATGCTAAAGCTACACTATTATTAATTCTGAGATATTTTCCGAGTGCCTTCTTTCAGTTTGAGTATCTTCTTTTCAAGATCTTTTTTATTTAGGAAAACAATATGTTAAATATAGCTGACTTTCCAAATGTATTAAAAAACAAATCATTATATAAAAGTGAATATTTTGGTTGGGAACTAAAGTAATTTATTAGGTGACTTTTGGTCTCTGCCCTCTTTCTCTTGGCATGGAAGCTAGTCCTATGGCTAAATAATATTGATTCAATGATTCGATAAATACAATGACATTGAGCAGCTTGATCATGCATTTATCGTACATATAAGGATCCAGGAATTTTACGCAAGTATGGTAATGCAAGAATTAGCTACGTAGGAATTGTATACCTATTAATGTTTTACGATAATTTAACATGGGAAAGAATCCACCGCTAAGGTATGGGTCATATTATAACTCGCAATATTTTGATTATTTTTAGTGGAAAGAAATTAATATCTTACTTATTTTGACTTTAGAACTTTATCACTTACGTAATGTATGTGTTGGTTTACTTGATTATTTTGACATTTGAACTTCATCACTTACATTGCAACTCTTTCACCAAAAAAAAAAAAAAAAAAAAAAAAAAAGCTCGATACACAAAGCATTACGCGTTAACAGTGTCCACTCAAAAACAACTCTACTTTCTTGTATTTTCCTTTTTTCTTTTCTTAGAATTGGCATATTAATCTTATGGCTAATCATGTCCAACCTAAATTACCATATCTTAATTATCTTCCCTTATTTACCGGATTATTCTGTTATCCGTTCTATTACTACTACATTCAAAGTATAAACGATATCCAAATCCTAATCATAATCCATCGCCCAATCGTCGGAGGTAATTTATGAACAAACTATTAGCTGTCACTGTCAATTATTTCTAAAACCCTCTCTCCATTAGGAGTATTAATTCCCTACTAATTAAAAATAATTTGTCTTTAGTTTCTTAGTATCTGTAATGCATTGGCTGGAATCATCAACTCAAGAACATGGACTAGATTATTTGGGTGATTTTATTGGTGTAGAGAGCTGCATTGACCTACAAAGTGATATAAACATGGAGCCCAATACTCAATGTGATAGTGGGATCAAGAAAATGAAAAAGGAGAAGAAGAAGAAGAAGGAGAAAGAGAAAGAGTATCCACCACCAATACCATGGCTTGCATGCACCAAAAATTTGACTTATTCCCAAATCAAAATGCCTTGGATTATGAAGAGATACTACACCGAGGATGGCAGGTTAGTGGCGTAATTTTTTCCCGTATTATATATATATATATATATAGCATTTGATCGCGAAATAAATTTTATAGATTTAAGGGTTTTGATTTATTTTTTAAAATTTCAAAATTTAAATTTATTTTTTTCTCCGTGTGATCTATAGGTCACGAGTTCGAGCCGTGTAAGCAGTCATTAATGTTTGCATTAGGTTAGACTGTCTACATCACATCCCTTAGGGAGCGGTCCTTTCCCGACCCTGCTAACACAGGATTCTTTGTGCACTGGACTGTAGTATAGTGGCATTTTGTGTCAAATTTTGAATTCTCAATTTTTCTCAGTAGTAGAGCCATCTTTATTCAAGAAGAGTCAGTTGATATCCTTTAGTAAAAAAGTTACACGCATACATTTAATGTATTATGTATTTATGTTGAATTTTTTAAATTTTTTGTATTTATTTATTTATATTTTATATCTCATTATTAAAAATGTTAACTCTGTCACTGATTCATATATGATAGATTGATCATTAAGGAAGAAAAAGTGAAACACTACGAGTATTTCGAGGCTCATAGGTCTGAGGGACGCCTAATGCTTCGTCTCATCCCGCTTAACGATGAAGTTTTGAGTACGGACGACAATGATGATAGTGAAAATGAGCTTGTGGAAGATGAAGAGGAGGTTATTATTCATGATTGGGAAGAAAAAGTAGAAAAATATGTTGATTTAAATAAAAGTGATGAAGAATTAAATGGGGAAAATGAATTGGCAAATGTGATTGGTGGTGCAGTAATTGGCGTAGGGGGAAGCAAATGTTGTAGTTCATGTATGTATGACTTGGCCATGCCCACAATAAGGCCACTTCATACGTAACATTAGTTAGTAACATCTTTTACCCTAATATGTGAAAACAAGGAGTTTTCCTTCTCTGTTTTCTTTTTCTTTTTAAGTCCTTTTATAATTCTTTAAAATGAACATAGATTTGTTCGATTTATTTTTTTTGTGAATATTTGGCTACCCTTTTGGGCGGAATAAATTTTGAAATTGCTTTTGGTTTTTAAAGTCCCCCCCCCCTAATTGTAGCCAATGATTTGGATTAAGCAATTTGTTTGATCCCATATTTATATTAGTTGATTACTATTACAACCTAAAGTGCAAAGTTTTACACAATTTTTTTTGTTATGGACTTTGTTAAAGTGTTGAGTTGTAAACATTTCTTGCACGAAGTGAAGAAATGTCCATTTTGGAGCTTTCATTTAACTTGCATTCATTTTTTATTTTTTTTTCACGTGTATCCCACTTCGGACAACCTAGACATATGGTATTTCAAGTTAATTTTGATAAAGTCTAAATTCACGCTATGTCTGAAATTTGTATGGCTGAATTTCAGGCACATATGGTTGAAATTCAATCATTTTTGCTTCACTTCAACAATTATTTGTTTGAATTTCAGTCATATAATTGCACTTTAACCATTTTGCCTGAACTACTGCTACATTTGACTGAAGTTTCGTCATTTTGTCTTACTTTAATCATTTTTGTCTCACTTCAATAATTATTGTTTGAACTTCAACCATATACGGGTTTCGCACTACAATAACATATGATTGTAGTTGAGTGATTTTATCTGATTTCAGCTGTTTTATGCTAAAATTTCAGCCATATGTCATTCATTTTCCCATGACTTCAACCATTTTATCTGAAATTCATGTACAAATTGCTGAAATTCAAGCAAAAATAATTAAAATTCAGCTATATATGACTAAAGTCAGCCAAAAATGATGGACGTCCAACCAGATGTGCCTTAACTTCGAAAATTTGACGAAAGTCAAATTCATCTTCTTGCCCTCCCTGCCCCGACAACGCACAAACATACTTATATTTTCAAAGTTCCTCTTTTTTTTCTTTTGCATACATCATTAAGAGAACTTCTATGATAAGGGAATAAAGGTAGAATAAATATAAATTTAATTCCCAACTTAGTCTTATAAATACTATAATTGTATATCATAAAAGAGTACTATTTATCGTCAGGGTTGTGGAATGAAAAATATTACTCCACTTTTTATTAAAGGTCGATGAGAATTAAATTAATTGAGACTCAAAGCGAGTACCAGATCAAGTGAGAAATCAAAAATAAAATTAAAGAACACCATTTTCATAATTTTTTCGAACATTATCTTTAGAAAATGTCTTCATAAATGAATTCCCACTATAGAAATTCACGAGTTTCATAGTTTTTTTTTTTTTTTATAATAAAAAAAAGACAGTCCAATGCACAAAGCATCATATATTAACAGGTTTGAAAAAGGGCCACATTTCAAGAATAATGAAATAGACAACCTACTCTATTAATGCAATCATTAGTGGCCTTGGAAGGCTCAGACTCGTTGATGGGAGACAATTCTTTGTGAAGGGGAAAGTCCCGAAGGCGAAACCCCCCACCTATACCAGAGGCCCCTTGGCCAGGTGGGATGTAAATCGAGGGATATGCGCGAGTGGCAGCCCTGCAAGGGAGAGGACCAACGGGACACGAACCCAGCAACAACCCTTGCAATATTTCAACAAAGATTGTCACCACACGGATTCGAACCCGCGACGTTGGAGTGGTTGTACCCCAATCACCTTGCCACTTACCAACCCGCATGTGCCCCTGGGGACTGATGGGAGACAATTCTCTTGGTAGCTTTCATGAAGATTAACAGCCAATTTTCTTGGTGAGTCTCGTGAAGATATATTGTTTTGGACAAGATTCTCTTTTCTTGGTCTCATTCCGTTCTCAAAATAGTAATTGGATTATTAATTTCTCTTAAATTGCACATTACACCATAAAGAGTTTCTAAAGTTCAAGGGGACGTGTGCTTTTATCTTTTTTTTTTTTTTTTGTTGATAATCCAGGTTTCCAGGCTTGCGCCTGACTACTTCACTGGTATTACCCAGACGTCCTGGAGATGATGGGACCGGTCCTTCAGCACCCCACCACCAGGTAAATCGCGGGATGTGCACACATGGTCAGTGTCTGTTTGCGTCCAACGGATCAATGCTACAAGGTTGACCCCCCAGGCCCCATCCACAAGGCTTGGCGGAGACCGAACCCACACTGCAACATGCCCGCGCGGCTTTTAGCGCCCAGGCTTTACCACATGTATATGCCCCGGAGGACGATATCCGGAGGGGAGAATCGAACTTGCGACCCTAAGACCGCAAAGTTGACTCCCTGCCAGCAAGCTGACGCCTCTAGATTCTTTTTTTTTATTATGTCGAGAAAAGAGTGTGGCACACTGAGTATTAAGCCGTCAGCTTATTACTCTAATCCACATCGAGGAAGTATAAAGTTGGTTTAGGGTTTAATTATAATTAGCTAGTCATAATTATATGCCGAGCGTGGCAACGTGGGCTTGTAATCAAGTGGGGCATTGAAGTGATTGGATGTTGGTATATTTGGGCCTAGTAAATGTGGAGTTATTTGGGCCTTTCTCTTTCTGCTCTCCGCAAAATCGGGCGCGGCACAGTTCTACATGAGCTTTATTAGCATTAACAAATCAAATTGAGAATTTGGGGTAAAGATCGAGGGGCCCCCACACCTAATGGAGAGGAACTCAACTTCGTATAAGCGTGCCTCTTGGGTCCAATTCTACACGCAACCATTTTTTGTTTTTTTTCTCGAAAATGATAGAATATTACAAGAATATTCTCGTATCATTGTATATCTTTTATATTTGGTTAGTTAATATTCCGATTATAATTAGGAAGATTAGTTACCTAGTTTGTAGATTTGTAAATAATCATGTAACACTATATATTGTACACAATAATCAATGAAAAGGCAGGGAACATATTCCTTTATGGTATCAGAAGTCAAACCATAAACCACAATTTGCCCTAGCCGTCGCCTCCCCCATCCCCTCTACCGCCGACCACTCTCTCTCTCTCCATCTCTCTTCCTTTTCTCCCCAATTTTCCATGGCTGAAAAACCCAAATTTCATCCTGCTCTTGTTGTTAACAACATCAAGAATTTCATTATCATTACTTTTGAGGTGGAAAAAGTTCAGTATTCCTCTTGAGCGGAATTGTTTAAGATTTATTGTCGTGTGTACAAAGTCATCGACCATATCATCCCTCCTAAATTAACGCCCACTGCCAAGCCCCTAGAGAAACCTCATGGTTCTGATGATGAACTTTGGTCCCTCTTAGATGCGGTTGTCATATAATGGATCTACGACACGATCTCGAACGATCTATTACATACAATCATTGAAATCGAAGCTACTGCATGACAAACGTGTGAGCGCTTGAAAAGTATTTTTCATGATAACAAGACACAACGTGCCTTGTATTTGGAAAATTAATTTAAGGACATTCAACAGGATGATTTTCCTAATGCGTCGGCCTATTGTCAAGAACTTAAGATGATTGCCGATTAACTCTCCAACGTCGGTGCACCGATAAAAAATACACGATTGGTGATGCAACTTATTGCAGGTTTGAATGAAAATTACGACGGTGTAGCTACCATCCTCCAACAAAGCACGTCATTGCCTCCGTTCTATGAGGCTCGTTCGAGACTTATCCTTGAAGAAACTCAAAAAACCAAACGGGCAGCGGCTAATGCGAGCACCATCGACGTCGCGTTGTAACCATCGGCGGCCCACCAGCTGACACAAGGGGCTCGATTTCGGCCCATATCACTAGCAAACCAATGACCCAAAATGTGGCTCACATCCTCGGAATAACAACAAAGGAAGAAATTCCTGGAAAAGTTGCGGTGGTCGAGGCGAAAGCAGTAGCAGCAGCGGCAGAAGACAGCCACCCGCAACGGCATCAACAGTGGCAGTAACCTCCGTCGTGGGCTACGTTCCCACCATGGGCAGCATGGGGCCAACACGCGTGGGCTGCTCCACCTTGCCCTTACCCGACGATATCGTGGACCTAACCTCCTGTTCGACAGCCCCAACCCGGCATTCTGGCATACGTCCACAATAGGCATATAGTGCACAACACTCTCCTCCTTCAACCTAAGCATCGACGGATATTGAGGCAGCAATGATCATGGTGCCTCTCAACGTTCCAGACGATAATTGGTACATGGATACTGGTGCCACATCTCATATGACGGCATCCCAAGGTACTCTCTCATATTATTTCAATACGAGCAATTTAAACAGAAATATTATTGTTGGTAGTGGACAAGGCATTCACATTTGAGGTTATGAACAATCATCCATCTCTCTACCACACCCCCATTAACTTTAAAATATGTCCTTCATGCCCCAAAACTTATCAAAAATCTAATCTTTGTGCGCGTTTCACAACCGACAATTATGTTTCCATTGAATTTAATTCTTTTGGTTTTTCTGTGAAGGACCTTCTAACAGGGATGTGAATAATGAGTTGTGATAGCACCAAGGACCTTTATCCTATCACCACCATTGTCGGCCATCCATCATCTTCTCCATCAACCTTTGTAGCTATTTCGTCTATTTTATGGCATAATATAGGACATCCGGGAGACTCTGTTTTACGCTCCCTTAGCAAAAATAAATTTATTGATTGCAAACATGTCTCTTATCCTCCTATTTGTGAATCTTATGTTTTTGGAAAACATGTCAAGTTGTCATTTTATTCTTCATCCACCTGTACTTTAATGCCATTTGATATCATACACAGTGATTTGTAGACTTCTCTTATTTTAAGCACGGCCGGGCATCGATACTATATGTTAGTTTCAGATGATTATTCCAACTTCCTGTGTATTTTCTCATTGGTAATATGTCCCACATCTATTCTATTTTTTCTTCCTTTAGTGCTTTAATTAAGACATAATTTTAAAAGAATATTAAGTGTTTTTAATGTGACAATGAGAGCGAATTCGATAATAAACAATTCCAACTTTTCTGCGCCAAATACGACCTTATTTTTCATTTTTCTAGTCCCCACACCTCTCCACAAAATGGCAAAGCCGAATGAAAAATTAGAATCATAAATAACTTAGTTCGTGCCCTCCTTGCTCATGCCTCTATCCCCCATATTTTTGGCATCATGCTCTATCAATGACAACATATCTCTTGAATATTTTCCCAAACAAGTCTCTCAAACACAAGTCTTCCACTCAGGTTCTCTATCTTCGGGATCCTTCCTACAAGCATTTACACAAACTTTCAGATGTCTATGCTACCCCCTTCATCCCTCCACTCAAATCAACAAGCTGCAACATCGGTCCACCCTGTGTGTCTTTATTGGTTACACATCTAATCATCGAGGTTACAACTGTTATGACTTGTCTAGCCGAAAAATAATCATTTCTAGGCATGTCATATTTGATGAGTGCTAATTACCATTTGCCAAACTACATTATCCATATCTGAATTCCTATGACTTCTTAAATGATGGACTCAATCCCATTTTAATTAATCACTTGTAAAATCAGTCGCTACCGTCACCGGTTACCGATCCAATTCCCGTCATCCCGAGCTGGATAGCCCATCAAGCCCCACCACGGGAACATCAGAATAGCCCCTATTGGCTGTCCGATACCACTGTCGCCTCTCAGCCAACGCCCCCGCCCCCTCTTCCCGATCTCGCTACCTAGTCTCAGCTTGTGCCCCTACCCCATCTTCCCGATCCCAATCCACAGCCTGCCCAACCACGTTCCTTATATCCCCTCGCGGCACCCATATGGACGATGGAAACCCATGCTATACACGACATTTCCAAACCCAAACGACAATTTAATTTGTCGACTTCGGTTGCCCCTTCACCTCTTCCTCGCAATCCGAAAATTGTCTTATCCGATTCTAATTGGAAAACTGTCATGATTGACAAATATATTGCTCTTATTGAAAATAAGACGTGGGATCTAGTGCCTCGTCCTTATGGAGCTAATGTTATTTATTCTATGTGGATTTTTTGGCATAAAAAAAAATCTAATGTTTTTTTAGAGGCACAAGACTCATCTTGTAGGTGATAGCAGGTCTCAACAGGTAGGAGTGGATTGTGATAAAACTTTCAGCCCGATGGTGAAATCGGAAACTATTCATACCGTTCTCAATATTGCTTTGTCCAGATCATTGCCTATTCATCAACTTGATGTCAAAAATGTCTTCTTGCACAGGGACCTTCATGAAACCGTTTATATGCATCAGTCTATGGGATTCAGGAATCCGATTCATTCAGATTATGTGTGTCATTTGAAGAAATCGCTCTATGGACTTAAACAGGCTCCCCGTGCATGGTACCAATGGTTTGCTGACTTTGTATCCTCTATCGTTTTTTCACACAACAAATCTGATCATTTAATTTTCACCTATAGTAAGGGTAATGACATGGCATACATTCTGTTATATATTGATGATATCATCCTGACGTTATCTTCTGATGCACTTCGCCGATTCATTATGTCACTCATTGCCTTTAAGTTTACTATGAAGGATTTGGGCCCCTAAGCTAATTTTTAGGCATTGCTATTACGAGACATGCAGGTGGCTTATTTCTTTATCAAGGGAAGTACACCAAAGATATTCTTGACCGAGAACGCATGCCGTCTTACAAACCGGCCCACATACCGGTGGACACTAATTCCAAACTCAGTGCCTCTTCGGGTCTCTCTGTATGCCGATCCGACTTACTATTGCAGTTTAGCATGAGCATTACAATAACTCACTTTCACGAGACCGGATATATCATATGTCGTGCAACAAATATGCTTACCTATGCACAGCCCGACAGATGAACACATGAATGCACTCAAACGTATTTTGCGATATGTTCAAGGTACTCTTCACTTCGGCTTACACATGTACAAGTCCTCACTCTCTAGTCTCACCTCTTATTCTTATGCTGATTGAGGTGGATGTCCGGACACTCGCCGATCAACGTCGGGTTACTGTGTCTTCCTCAGAGATAACTTGCTTTCTTGGTCTTCTAAAAGACAACCTACTATGTCTCGATCCAGTGCCGAAGCCGAGTATAGAGGATTAGAAAATGTTGTTTATGAATTTTGTTGGATACGCAACCTTCTGCTGGAACTTCACTGCCCAATCCTCAAGGCTACATTGGTTTATTGTGATAATGTAAGTGTGATATACCTTTCCGGCAATCCCGTTCAACATCAGCGCACTAAAAACATTGAAATGGAGATTTACTTTGTACGTGAAAAAGTTGCTCGTGGACAAGTTCGTGTCCTTCATGTTCCTTCCCGGTATCAGATTGCTGACATATTTACTAAAGGACTTCCGCGCATCCTCTTTGATGATTTCCGAGCCAGTCTCAGCATACGAGAACCTCCCTTCAACTGCGGGGGTGTGATAGAATATTCCTATATCATTGTATATCTTTTATATTTGGTTAGTTAATATTTTGATTGTAATTAGGAAGATTAGTTACCTAGTTTGTAGTTTTGTAAATAATCATGTAACACTATATATTATACACAATAATCAATGCAAAGCGAGAGAACATATTCCTTTAGAAAACATGCGTGATGAACTCGGCTTCGTATAAGCATGCTATTGGGTCCAATTCTAATACACAAGTACTTCTTCTTTTTTTCTCGAAAACATATCGCTTTTAAGTGCTACACTTTGTAATAGCAAATTATTATTGTAAAAGTTTTCAATATAGATATAATTACCTTTGCATAATTCATCTTTGTATATAAGAACCTCATTGTCTTAGCTTGTGTCAAATATCTTTTACATTACATTTAAACAACAACAACAATAATAAACCTCACTACGGCACTACCAAACAAGTTGAAGTATAATGTTAACATAATGAAAGAACAAATAAAGCGTTTTCCCTTGTGATTTAACATAAAACTAATTAACAATACAGAATTGGAGTATACGAGATTGTTCTTTTTTAGATATTCCAGTGAATGTGTTGTCATAACTTTGACAAACAAATTAGCCTCAGCTAAACAAACCAATTGATTTTTCTTTTTCTGGTTTTAAACTATTTTTCTTTAGTCAGGAAAAGAAGCAAGAAATTCTTCTTATGATGTCTCTCTAAATATTTATGTGTGAGAGAGATGTGCTCAAAGCCTCAAAGTAATGCAAGTGAAAATCGTTAATATTCAGTCCTGAATCATGTGTTATATTATGTGATCCTTGGTATAGATTTATTCTTCTTATATTAAAATAGAAAGCTGCATTATATAAATACTTTAATAATCTGATAAGAATATGCAGTGTGATAAACATAGTATATGGCTAAAAATGGATTCTTGATTGAGTGTCACTAGATTAAATTTCTCCTTATGAGAAAATTAATTCTAGCTATTATAATTAGGGGTGTACATGGACCGGGTATGTTCGAGTTTTTCAAATATCAAACCAAACCAATTGTGTGGGGTTTTTTTTTAAATCTATAAACCAAATCAAATCAACAAAAGTCAAGTTTTTCAACTTCAAATTTTCTCAATTTTTTTGGTTTTCTCGAGTTGTTCGGGTTTTTCTCGGTAAAGTCTTCATACAAAATATATGAATTGTACTTCAAATATTTTTTTAGTCCTAGTAAGATACAACCATCTAATTAAGGTGTTCTTAGAAAAATGTGAGATGAGTGATGACATTGTAATAAACTATTCAATAAAAAAAATGATATCGCTAAGCCATAATGATATGATCTAATCTAAAAGTACTTAAAGAAAAAACTAATTATTAAATTACATGACTATATGTTAAAGAAAACTAAATCAAGTTATGTTTTTTCACAGTCTAAACCAATGCAAACTAATAGTATGTAGTAATAAATATCCAACATTATTGTTAATTTTAGTGTTAGAATTGAATTTGTTTTTGTTAGCATTAGTATTGATTGGGCTTTATTTAAGTTACTAACATTAACGGGCTATAAAATTTATTGGACCATTATAAATTCTAAGTTCAAGCTTGAAATAATATGTTAAAACACAAAAAAACTATGAAAAAACTTAAGAAATGTTTATAAATTACATTATAAATAAATGTTTTTATGTATAAAATATTATAAAAATTGTATACATGTAATTTCGGGTTGGTTTGGTTCGGTTTGACTTTTTTGGTTAAAACCAAACCAAATCAATTATGGTCGGATTTTTTTAATACCAAACCACTAGTCAAGTTTTTTTCTTGGTTTGACTCGGATTATCGATTTGGTACGATTTGTCAGTTTTCTTTGTACACCCCTAATTATAATGTATTAAAATTCAGTAGTAACTAATATAAGCTTTTTGAGCAATATCATTCTCTCTATACGTACTCCCTCCGTTTCACTTAACTTTGCCCTTTATATTAATATAGCAAATATCTTACATTATTATTTAATTATAGGAAACAAATACATATTTCATCTTAATACTGTGTTATAAGCAAATAATACTTCCTCTATCTCAATTTATTGAAGCGATTTTTTTTATTTTGTCTCCGAAAATGATATGTTTTAATATTTAGGAATAATTTAACTTTGAACTTTTCATTTACGCCGAGTGAGATAATTTTAGCGACAAATACTTATAACTTGTTTTAAATCATAAATTTTAAAAAGCTATATATATTTCTTAAACTTCGCGTCAGTCAAAATTATATCACACAAATCAAATTTGAGAAAATTTTATTTAATTGTGTAAATACTTAGTGTGAATATTGTTTTCCTATTTTAATTCCTTACGACATTCCATAAATGATTGATAGAGTTCCCCTTGCCGTCTTATTGCTATAGAATATAGAATACAATGAACCTTCATTGTCATTTTAAAACAAAAATGGATTCATCCATGCACCCATTCTCTATTCTAATCTAGTTGTCAAGTATCGTGTCTCTAATTAATGTTGAGTCGTGTCACACGTTTATTCATTATCGCCATCTGTCAAAATGTGAACTGTTTTTTTTTTTACATTCAGTTTTCCGGCTTACGCCAGACTATTCTTGAAGATAGTAGTCCCGGTCTCTCAACACTATTACTAGTAAATCACGGGATGTGCTTGAATGACCATTGCTTACCTCAGGATTCGAACTAGGGTTGTCCACGGAGCGGGCCGGGGCGGGTCCCAACGGGACCTGACGGGACGGGGGGAGGGTCAGGACACGGGTTCCGGCGGGCTAGGCGGGCCGGGATAGGCGGGACGGGAAGAGGTCCCGTCCCGTCCCACATCCCGCCGGTAGAGGGGCCAAGATTTGGGGGGACGGGTCGTGTCGGGATCGGGATTTGGGGTTTTTTTTTTGCTACTTAATTTTAGAAAATAATATATATAAACACTTCAATAATTGAACAAGATAGTGTAATAAAAATATCCCAAAGCTATTTTTGTGCTTCTTATATTATTTAATAGAAATATTATTTTTTTGTAATACAATTTCAAAAGTACAACTTTGTGGTGTTGTTCAAAAGTTGCAACTCACATAGTAAAATTACAAGTTAAAAAATTACATAGTTAACCATACTTTTTCTAATTTCCTCACAATGTCAGAAGTGATAGCCACTTTGCCATTAAAATGATACAATGCATAATGTAAATATTGTTGATATTCACTTGCAAATTTTAAAATATCCCTCCTAACAGTTGATCTAGGAAAATCATTAAAAGCAGGATTATATGTTTCTCGAATGTAATGAATAAAATCAGGAGAGGAAGGAAATGAAAAAGGCAAACCCTCCACCGCAACTAATTTTACCATATTTTCCCTATCGTTGTTTTTATCATATTTAGGACCAAAAATATCCCCCGTCGGCAGGTTAATTTGATCATGTACTTGGTGGGGGACACTATGTGAGCCTTGTCCCGACTCAGTTGGCACACCCAATTTTTTAGCGCCTTGTATTGATTCCACCTAGTTGTGTGCTCGTCTTGTACATGTCTCAATAAACCTCATGTCCCACCTTGACCTTTTTCGGTTTTAAATTTATAAATATTTTTACAAATTTTACATCTAGCTAGTTGATTCTCTTGGTCCCTATCAAAAAAATGTCATGCAACTGATTTTAATTTTCGATGTGTGGGGCCTCGACTCATACTAGGGGGAATATGAGGCATTCCAGTTTCAGTTTGAGACTCAGTCTGAGCCTGAGGTTGAGGTGCACTAGTGTGTGTGTCATCTAGATTATTGTCTAAATTAAAGTTTGGTTCATCTACCTCATCATCTAATGGTATATTATTAAAACAAAAAAGCAGTTTCATCTATATGAGTGAAATCAATGAAATCATCGGGACTAGGAATATGATTATTAGAAGAAGTACCCTTGTCCTTGTTATCCCAATTTAGAAGAAGCACCCTTACCCTTACCCTTAAATATACCTCTTAATCCTTCCATTTTAGTTATGCAAATAAATAATTTAAGATAATGAAATTAAGTGCAATAATTAAAATAAAGTAACAATAATAATTTAAAGAAGGAATGAAGGTACCAAACGCCGACATAACGTCTACGTGTAATCGAGGTTGAAAATTGAAACTTTGCTCGATGAATGATTCAAAAGCTAGTTGCCAACTTTATTTCCAATTTTTTTAACTTTGATATAAATGAGCAAAAAAAAAATATTTAGTAGGAAATGTAGAATTGTAGAGAGATAAATTGAGAGATTATAGGAAGATTTGTGAGAAAAATGAAGAGGTAAATGAGGTATTTATAGTTGAGAAATAGGGTTAAAGTATAAATATATTAACTTAGGGGTTAAAAATACATATTAAGGGGGTATGGTGTTTATGGGATGGGCCAAAATGGTTGTTATAGCCGTTGCATAACGGACAAAATCAAAATTTGGCCGTTGTTGCAACGGTTATTTTTGCAAAGGGGGAAGGGGACTTGCGGGGCGGGAAGGGACATGGCGGAGCGGGATGGGTCGGGATGAGGTGGGTCGGGTCGGGTTCGGGACGGGCGGGACGATCCCAGGCCCCGTCCCGAGTTCGAACCCCGACATCGATAATTTTTTTTATGTGGGATCGGGACGGGACGGGGCGGGACGGGGCGGGACGGGACGGGTCAGAATCGGGCCGACCCGACCCACAGAACAGCCCTAGTTCAAATCCACGTTGCAGGCCTCCACCTGAATTTTAAGTTCCTCTCCTTTGTCATCCAGCTATGCCCGAGGAACAAAATGTGAACTGTTTCTTGAAGAAAATATAGGGAGATTTTCCACCTATTTCACATCCCAAAAGAATTAGAATTGATCCTATCTTAGATGTCTTTAATTTCAACAGATACCCAAAGACCACTATAGGTTGTGGTGGGATCGTTTGTGTCTCTCAAAGATTTTGGGTTTGAACTTTGGAAATGAAAAAAAATTGTTGGGACCACTGTCCTCAACAGAGTACTGCAAAGCGCGATCTGAATTTAATCAGATTCCAATGTGAATATCAGATATCAAGTGGAAAAAAAAAAGACATATAATCGGAGCGAAAGAAACAATGACGGGTTTAGGGTTGGAGAGAGAGGGTCGGAAACTCTTTAAAAAAAATACTACTGCTATTTACTTTTCCAATTTATGTGATTTATGATTTATATACGTTTCTTTTTAAATTTTTTATATTTTCAATCGCTCCACCCAAACTTCTAAATAAAATTAACCATGTTGTTTAGTCTTTACTCGTATTTTTATTTTTGAACTAGTAGAGGGAATCTATAGTAGTTTTCTCTAAAAAAAAAAAGGAAAAATGATAGAGAAAATTACAAGATTTCAATTATTATAGTAGTTGAATTGGAACATCTTCATTAGTTGTTCCAACAACTAGTGAAGTACTAACAACAATAATTGTTGAGACAACTATTGAAATTGTTGTTGTTTCAAAGAAGAGCTTTTATAATTTATAGTAATAGTACTCCCTCCGATTTATAATAAGTGTTCAGAGAAAATGATCAAATGCCTCCTATGCACATAACCAAATTATCAATTACACACTTATTTTTTACGGGTTCTATTATCTCCATGAGCTATTTCAAAGTGAAATATATACACTCTTAAAAAGCACACCCACATGTGTTGACTGATGAAATGCGCACACGTAAAATTCAATTATTTTTTTTCAATTTTTTCTTATTCTTTCCCTTTTTTTGATTTGTTATTCTATTTTTTAAATTTCTTTTTCATTTTCTTTCCTTTCTCTTCCTCATGTTCCTTTTCATAACATATTCTTTGTCTTCTATTCTCGCTAGAGCACCATCTCCTACCAGCACAATGACATTTTGGCCCCAAGCCACCAACACCATGATTTTTTTATTATACATTGTTAAAAGTCTGGGATGAGAACACGAATTCCTTATATGAATTTGGACAATTCTCATCTTATAAGCCAATTTTTGGATTAATCGGATACAAGATGTATTTTTTACAAAATGAAAAGATAAGATTTTTATAATAAGCTTTTTTACATTCTTCTCTCTCATATGGCTTTCTCTAAAATCTACAGCTTTTCTCTTCTTAGTTGTCACTGAAAGCTACCACGCCGGAGCTCCGACGAACTCATCTACCGACCAATCACTGCCCCTTCCGTCTTCTCCCACCTCCGTTCTCACCCTCTTACCCTACCCTGCGTTCGCCACCGCTCATAGCCGACTGAAACTAGTGAAAAGCGACCACATCTGATGGCCGGATTTCTTAAGATCTGATCGAATTTTTGATTCTTTAACAACTAATTGAATTATCCTTCATCAACTAAAACCCCTAATTGTGAATAATAGTAATGGCATCACAAAAGAAAGAATTAGAGGCCATGCCGCTATTGTCTATCTACGGCGACAACGAAATGGAAGACATGTAAGAAGAAGAAGAAGAAGCACTAATCTGGTGTAACATTTTTTTGCTATCCAATTATCATAAAAATGAAAGGAAAGATGGATGGAGACCCAAATCATATACCTCATAACTTATGTTTAGCTAATTTATTGGAATTCCTTTAGCTTTGGTTGGAAATTTTTGCTCGCTCGTTATGATTGTTATTGATTCCAAAGATTTCAGTTTAAATTAAGGGACAAAAGAGATAATTAATTAAATCTAATTACTTTTATAAGTGTGAATGAAAAAATGACACGTGTATGAATTAATCAGTTTTAATTTCATATTTTATCTTTCACTCTTTCAATGAGAGTGAAAATGCACTTTCTTAGCCACCTCATTATTTAGGGAGCAATAATGCAATATATTTCATTTTAAAATAATTCAGAAAAATAATAGGATCCGTTTAATATAAATGGGTAGTTGGTAATATGATTATACGTTGAGAAGATATTTGGCCATTTTCTCTCATTGTTCACTTAGCCTTTTTATTTTGGTTCAAAATAAGTGTTCACTTACATAATAAAAAAGATTAATTTTGTTTTTCAAATTTATCCTTATTATTTATGTGCTAAGTGACCAGATTGCAATATTTCATGTTAATAGTAATATATAAATTTTAATAAAGAGTAGATTATTCTATTTTTTAAAGAATTAGTATTTCTTAAGATTATGCTAGGGGTGGCCAGTGGGCTGGGTTCGGGGCGGGGCGGGTCCTGGCGGGACGGGATCCGTTGGGACTAGGAAGGACGGGACCGGGAAGGACGGGATCCGCCGATGTCCCGTCCCGTTCCTGGTCCCGTCGGAAAAGGGGATCGGTCTTATCGAGCCGGGTCGAGATCGGGTTTTTGATTTTTTTTTTTGCACTTAATTTTAAAAAATAACATATATAAACACTTCAATAATTGAACAAGATATTGTAATAAAAACATCTCAAGACTGTTTTTGTGCCTCTTATATTATTTAATAGAAATATGATTTTTTTTGTAATACAATTTCAAAATTGCAACTTTGTGGTGTTGAAAGTTGTAATTAACATAGTAAAATTACAATTAAAAAAATCACATATTTATAAACACTTTTCTAGTTTCTTCACAATGTTTTGTGGTTCTTCAATTGGAATTTGTTGGTCACATTGCTCGACGTCGCTTCCACCTCCGTCGAATAAGATTTCGTTGTAGTTTTCGTCGTCTTCTTCGTTGATCTCCGATTGACCACACCTTCTACGCTCCACTCGTATCCAATCTCTGAATAAAACTGCAATCTCCAAGATGTCTCCCACTAATGAGTGTATGTTCTCTCCTATTTGAAATCTTCCGACAGAAAAAGCGCTTTCAGACGTTGTTGATGACGCTTGAATGTTCAACACATCTTGTGCCATCTTTGATAGTGTCAGAAATGTCTTCTAATTCTCCCTCCAGTATTTTAGCAAGTTTTCACGTCCTTCTTCATTGAGAATTGCTTGGTACAGTACAACACCATGCAAAACAAAAACATCAAACTCGCTAACTTGATTAGTAGTGGTACCACTAAACATTTATGTCTAAGGCTTTCAATACTAGCCGCATAAACAACATGTCTTTTTTGAGGTTGTATTGAAGAAGAAGAAGGTATGGAAGTCGGTTGGGTACTAGCACTTTCTTGTTGGTAATGCGTATATACTTTTTTGCATTCATCGTGTATGCTAGACAAAACTTCTTTTTAGTTGGTTCCTTAGGTTGTTGTTCATTTTGATTTTTTGGAGTTGGATGTGGAAGTAATGTTATACAATCATAAGTAGTTTAAATAAGTGCTTTACAATCGTCTATTTTAATAATCGAATTTAATACATCACCAATAATATAAATAGTGGGAATAAGAAAAAAAATTAATTTGATTAACATTTTTTTAATAGGTGTCTTATAAGATGGTTTTTTCATATATTCACCAAGTAACAAAATATTAGAGTTATATAAAATAATATAATTGAAATAGTAGGATAATATATACCACAAAAATCTTTAGTTGCTTGAAAAAAATTCTCTAAAAATACAATAAGTTCATAATTTTTTTTCCAATCGTTATCTACAACCATATCAGTTGGATTTCGATTATGGGCGTTAAAAATAAAGTTATAGGTCTTCTATAATCATAAACAACAAATAGTTGTTCATATAAAGAATTCCACTTAATCGCTACTTCTTTGGGAATTTTTTCATAAAGTAGTCCATAATCGTGACAAGTTTTTTATATTCTTTTTTCCTTTGTATTCTATTACTTCTAAAAATAAAGTTTATAGCAAATTGTACTTTATTAAGAATGTCTTCAAAAAGTGATAGACCATCCTTTACAACTAAGTTATAAATATGGCACACACATTTTATATGAAAATGATTAGAAAAAGATGGAGTTAAAAGATCTTTTAAAAGTCTAATAACATAATTATTAGAAGAAGCATTATCTAACATAACAATCATTATTTTGTCAGTTATACCATAATAATCGCAAATTTGATGAATATTTTTTGCAATAAAATTTTCGGTGTGCCTATCATCAATATATCTATATGCTAAAATACGTTTTTGCGTAGACCATTTATAATCTATCCAATGACCTGTTACAGTTAAATAATCATGGCCGTTAGTATTACGGCCTATATTAGACGTGATAGATGTTGACACCCAATTTTGTCCCTTTTTTTCGATTTTATTTGCAATTTTAAATATTTTTGACACCTCAAAATCAATTTTAAAATATAGGCATATATATATATATATATATATATATATCATCATCATTATTATTATTATTTGCATTTTTACTGTCATTTGCATTTTAATATCATAATCATACTTTTATCATAATATTATATGTTATTTTATTTTTTGCAAAACGGCATGGCATTTTTTATTTTTATTTAAAGCATCAAACATTTCACAAATATTATATTTTTTATCATATGTCATCTTTCACAATTTATAATTTTTTGTAAAGCTTTTTTTTATATATAATAAAACCCCTTTTTATATTTTAAACCATAACCCATTTATTTCTCAACCCAAAGATTGTAGGAAGATTTGTGAGAAAAATGAAGAGGAAAATGAGGTACTTATAGTTGAGAAATAGGGTTAAAGTATAAATATATTAACTTAGGGATTAAAAATAAATATTAAGGGGGTGGGGGTTGGGAAGCCAAAAATGGTCGTTGTCCAACGGTCAAAATATAAAATGGCCGTTGTGCAACGACCATTTATTGCAAAGGGAAGGGGGCAGGCGGGACCAGGGCGGGACGAGCCCAGGTCCCGTCCCAGATTCGAGTCCCGTGCCCATTTTTTTTAGGGGGAGATCGGGGCGGGGTCGGAACCGGGCCGACCCGACCCACTAGCCAGCCCTATATTATACTAAAGATTAAATGGACACTTATTTTGAAAAGGAAGGAGTAATAATGATAATTAATATTAATCTCAAGAGAGTCACATTATCCCAAAAAAAACTGAATCACTTTTTGTGAAAAAGACACAAATGTCCATTTTAATTTAAGGACCCACAAAACTGTCAGAAATCTTTCAAGTTTGGGATCGAATTGCTAAATGAAAAACTCAAGGGACGTGATTGTAATTTTCTTGTTTATGTGTAGCCTTGTCTTGTGGTTAGGGGTGGGCGTATATCGGTCAGTTCGGTTCGGTTCGGTTTTGTATAAAAAAGTATGAACCGAATAAAATTTATTTTTTAAAAAAAAAACCGAATCAAACTTTTTTTTTAAAATACCGATATATCGGTTTATATCGCCGAATGTATCGGTTTATGTCGATTTATTCAATTCAAATATAAAGTCCAAAAACAAATTTAAAGTCCAAAAACATAAAGTCTCCATCACATATATACTTAAAACATGTAAAAAGCTTCAAATTAAAGTTACATCCCCACAAAATAAAAGTCCAACACTGAAATAAAATAAACGGGTCGGATTGGGTCGGGGGATTTTTTTTTTTAAAAAAAAATTCAACACTGAAATTGACATTCACACCTACATTATCACGAAATTTCGACGTTGAAATGTATTGTATATCGTGAGATGTTTACTAAAGAAAAGGAAAATTAGAAATCGATTTGGGGAAAAATACAAATTGATTGTGAAAACGGACATTTTGTTAAATATTGGTGGCGACAAACCGCCTTACGGACATCCGAGCACAGAGTTATGACCATTTAAAGTTGTACTAATTTACAACTACTTTATCTCCCTACATTTTATGTCAATGCTTTCGTGATATGTTAATTAAGTTCATGTCGCATTCGACTTCCCTAAAAACTTAATAGATTGATTTCAATAGATATGATTCAAGAGATAGCAATATTCTAAAATAAAAAATAAAATTAATTACAAATTTGCCCTCGGTTTTCGGTTCGATTCATCAAAATTTTAATGAATCAAATCGGTTTATTTAATCATAATTCAGTTCGATTTTTTAAATAACCGTTTTTTTTAAAACCGAACCGCCTATTCCGCTGGTTTTTTGGGTTCGAACTTCGAACGGTTTTATGCCCCACCCTACTTGTGGTGATTTTACTGTATGTCCAAGCGACCCAAGTAAGAAGTGTCGTTTTCCAGATCATTAGATTTTCCAGTTAGATTCAGGTTGCAATAATCGTACTTCCATTTTAGATTCTTTTATTATCTCTTTCTTTCTATATCAAGCAATTTAATAAAAGCACAAGTAAAGAAACAAGAAGTTTCTCATTAGCTCATCTAGGTATTAATTATTTCATCTTTTTTTGTCACTATAGTTTTTATTTCCAAATTTCATCTTCTTTTTTTCCCAAGAAAATTGTGATCTGGGTTCTTTGTTATTTTGGTCAGTCTAAATCAAAATTAATATTTTCATCTTCTGGTCACTATAGTTTTGATCCAATTCAATTCTTGAAACTTACAAGTCTCATAATGAGAAATTTTGATCTGTGGGTTCTTGTAATTTTGGTCAATTTGAATAAAAAATAATTTTTTTAGTTTGAAAATTTTTTTTTTATTTAATTGTAAGTCTTTTGTTCATTTCTTGTTTTAGGTATTTGATCTGATATTCTTTACTGTGTTTTTTTTTATTCAGTAAGGAAACTTTGACCCTTGATTATTCATTGGTGGTTGATGAGAATTCATAGTTAATTGTGAGAGAGTGTTAAATGGCTGTACAAGAGTTGGTCGAGATCAAATTCAGGCTTGCTGATGGAAGTGATATTGGACCAAATAAGTATGCATCTAGCACCACAGTGGGATCTCTCAAAGAAAAGTTAATTGCACAGTGGCCTAAAGGTTGTGAAATTTCTTCCTTTTTTCTTGATTATGTGATCCTACCATCTTATTCTTCGATTTACCTGTTATTTCGTTTTGCTTCTGTTATCTTATTATTTGTTGTTACTACGGTTCTTTTCTCCATTATTTTCAACATGGCTTCTTCTCTACTTTTTTTTTCATACCTAATTTGATATGCTTTATTTGAGCCGATGATCTATCGGAAACAAACTCTCTACCTTCACAAGGTAGGGGTAAGGCTACGTAGACACCACCCTCTCCGGACCCACTTGTGTGATTACATTGGGTATGTTGTTGTTGTTGATATTGTTACTTGATTATGTGAACTTAGATTAGTTTGTTTCCTGTGTTTTTATATGGAGTTGCTTCTTTTGTTGCATAATTTAAATCTTATTGTGTATTTTGGTGTTTGATTGCTGTTTCTGTGCCAGCCAGTTGAAATGTGTAACCATCTCATCTAAAAGGTTAAGTTGTTAGATAGAGTACACTTTCATTTACTTAATTATATTCACCACACATACTATAATCAGTCACTCCTTTGTTTCTTCGTTAGTCTGTGATTTTGTGGTATGACTAGTACTGTTGATTGTTGTGTTAACAAGAGTTTCTGCTTGAAGAAACTGCCCATGTTCATTTCTTCAATCATAATAAAACGGTTCGAAGCAAAGAACGCATAAGTGGTAAGGGGCCATTGACTTTTGGTTTGATACATAGCCATGATATCTAATAAGGAACAGAGTTTACCCTTTTGCTACCACAACCTGCCTGTTGAAATTAAGCTTGGTAGGCTAAAAGTTTTATGGACCAACAATGCACCATGTCGGTTCTGCTTGTTGCAGTTGGGATGCTCCAGCTGGACTGCATTAGAAATTTCTTTTTGTTGTGCCTTGAATTGCTAAGGAACCCCCGATTTGGTTCATCTTATGATGCCTGGGTCGTCTCACCAACCGCACAAACCTCAAGATGATGAAGACTAGCTCTCTTCGAGAAAAAGATGAATGGTCGAGGATTGAGACAGAGATCTTAGCTACTCCTCAGTACAAAGGGTGGGTTCAAGAGACTATTGCGCCAACAAAGTTTGTCTAGCAAACTTCTGCAACTTAGTTGTATAGTCTTTCCTTTTAACTACTACTGTCATTTGATTCCTTGTATATCTTTTGGGTGTTCAGTGCATGCCGTTGTTCCTCGCGCTATGCCCAGTCTCTTGAACTCTCTGCATAACATGTTAATTTCATTTTTAGATAGTAATAGACGATTTTGGTCTTTGCCTCCGTGGTGGGTATTTACAGCATAGTTTCTTGTGATATCATAATCTATCACTGCCAAACCCCTAAATGATGGACATAAGAAGAAAAAGGTCTATGGCAGAAGTAACGGTCAATTATCTAGAAGTTTAAGCTGATGGGGAGTTTGGTGCGAATAGGAAAGAAATAGGAGGGCACTTCTGATATTTAACTGCTAGAAGTAGATAAATAAAGGAGTTAAAGGAAGATAAAGCGGGAATCAGAATATTAGTGATTTACCTGGGGACTCCTTGGGTTCTAAACTGCATTCCCATTTGAATAATTGAAATTGCAAATACTTCATTCAAAATATTGATAACAGTTAGAATGAAATGATTTTCAGTACATTCCTTATTTACAGATTTCACAAGCTCTTTTCTGAGTCCAGTTAGCTTAAGTTTAGCAAATCGAAGCTTGCTCTCCATTAGACATGTTGGACGGATCAAATGGTCGATCCTCAATCAGAAAATTCTTCTGGATTGAGCTTTCCACCAAATTTTGGTACATCCATCTTGAAGACGTAGAAAACCTATTCCAAGATGTTAAGAGTCCCACATCGGATATGGAATAGCAACACGGACTCCTTATATGGACTTGGACAATCCTCACCCTACAAGCTAGTTTTTGGGGTTGAGTTAGGTCAAAGATCCATTCTTTACATAGTATTAGAGTCAGACCCATTATTATTTTTTGTTCACAATGTTGTGCCCCCAAATTATATTATCCACACTCCAGATTATAATTTTTTGTTCACAATGTTGTTCCCCCAAATTATATTATCCACACTCCAGTTAACAAGGTCTGGGCGTGCGGGGAGTGTTAAGAGTCCCACATCAGATATGGAATGGGAACACAATCATGGTTGTGGAAGCATAGCCTTGGTTTCACTGCAGCACTACCTTTGGAGTTAGATTAGTTGATTTCTCCAGCTCTATTCTCCTTTTTTATTTACTGTTGAATTAAACGGTTTGTGTGCGTACTGCAACTAAATTGTTCCAGTACTCTTTTTTGTGAATAAATCGTGGTGTCGTGAGCAGCTTGCGCGCGCCACTTGACTAATTTTCGGGGTACCTTATATCTCCCACCAGCATAGATACCGTACAACTATTTCCACCAATGCTTTCCAAGATGAGAAGAAATTACCTAGTGTTTTTGCTTCCATTGGGATTTGAACCTGAGACCTCATGGTTCTCAATCCACTTCATTGCCCATTAGGTCACACTCTTGTGGTGTTCAATCTGAGTTGAATAGTTGGTTTCTCCCTCTATTGAGTATCTTTTCCAGCCTAGTCTCCTTTTTAATTCGCAATCAAATTAGCTAGTGTTGTGAGTTTTGCAACTAAATAGCTTCAACACGGGTACTTAAATTTTATTTCGTTGCAACACCTCTTATCTGAGTTGGATTAGTCGATTTCTTCAACTTTGAGTATCTTTTCAGCCTTTTTTTTTATAAGTAAAGTCTTTTATTAATTGGTAAGAAGCTGGTACATAAGCAAAGTACAAAACAGAACTACATAACTATCATCAGTCACACAACATGTCACACAAAGAAATTCAGAAAATTCAAATAATGATCCATCCTATCTAGATTACTATTGGAACGCCATAAGAATAGATTTTTGAGGAATCTGCACCATCTTTCCTTCAAAGCATGCCTTATTTCTTTCCAGCCAAACAGTCCACAATATACAGATAGGAATTGTCCTCCATATCTTCCTTCTTTAATTCTCTTTTAATTCCCTGACCCTGCAAGATTTCAAACAGAGAAAAAACTCCCAGCACCGCCTTGAAAAACTATAATGAAGGAATAGATGTTCAACAGTTTCCTCCTCATTTTTCCAGCCTTTATTTCTCCTTTTTCATTCTTGTTGAATTAGTTGCTGCTGTGAGTTTTGCAACTCAATAGCTCCAACACTAGTACTACTAAAATTATGTACTTCTCAATTAACTGCAATAGCAATTTATCCCTTTGATAATCTCCTTGCTCATCACATAAAGGTTTCCCCGCATGTATTGGCATGGTGCTTACCTACTGTAATACCAGATTTGGTATTGGATATAAGCATGACACTACTAAAAAATATCTATTTTCTCACTGAATTTCCCACTGAAAAATGTTCAGTGGCTATTTATCACTGAATGTCGGTGAAAAAAATCTAAATAGTAGTGTTTTCACACGGAAAAATTACGAAGTTTCCATGTGTTTCAGTGGGAATATGTTTTCCACCATGCATTTTTCCAGTGAGCTGGTTCGGTCGGAATGAGGTGGCAAAATCATGTTTTATAGCACAAATTTCCCGCTGAATGTCGGTGGAAAAACCTCTAGTTCTAGTACTGTGAGCACCAAAGACTAAAACGATGTAAAATTTTAACTTAGAGAAATAGATTGTTTGGGTTTGAAAATGAACGCTTCAATTCCAAGTATGAATTCTCAGTTTCTCACTATCCATTTCGCTCCATTTGGAACCATCTCATTCCATTATTCAAACTGTTGTAAAGCGTGCCTAGGTGAGTATGTCCAAAGTGCTCTTTACGTTGGCCACCATAACTATTCTCCCTTTTTTCAAGTTTGGAACCGACAATGTTAACAAGCTAACACAAGTGGTGTTGGAGCAACCATTATATAAAATACTATTGAATATTGAGAAGGCTCTACAAAACTTGAAAACTTAGAGCGACCTAAATACTCCATCATTTCTGGCTTCAAACGGGATGCTTCGTTGTGGAAACTTTAACTTGTCGATGTCGTTTCACACGGGCTCTAGAACAAGGGCCAGTAAGGAATTTCCGCAGGCCTGAAACAACATAAGCTGCCCACCCATCAAAAAAGCATGCGAGACTTGAAAAGCTAAATGCGAAGACACTTATGAAGCAAATGAGCGTAACCAACTTGAAGGACTAATATTCCATATAACAAAATATTAGTTATAGAACTTTTGAAAATCTTCTTGTATATTATCTGCATCAGTTGTCAGCCAATAATCAGAACTGGATGAAAATTGAGCCTCATCCACCTATTATTTATTTTGATGCTCTAAAGCCAAAGATAGTGTATAATTTTCACTACTTACAAGTGTTAAGAGTCCACATCGGATATAGAATGGGAACATGGACTACTTATATTGATTTGGACAATTCTCACATTCTACAAGCTAGCTTTTGGGGTTGAGTTAGACCCAAGATTCATTATTTACATGGTATCAGAGCCAGGCCCATTTCAATTCTTTGTTCACCGATGTTGGGCTCCCAAATTATATTATCCACGCTCCAGTTAACAAGGTCTGGGCGTGCGGGGAGTGTTAAGAGTCCCACATCGGATATGGAATGAGAACGTGGACTCTTAACAACAAGAATGACAAGGTTAATTTGAGACTAATATCGACATTGTTGGGTTGGACGTTGTCATTTATTGATCTCTTTCACCTTAATTCTAAGGCGTAACGTAACACAAAGGCTTGCAAGAAGTGCATGCCATATAGTGCTGCTATTTTCTTTTACTTTTTTCATGTAAAGAATTTTTTTCAGCGAGCTCTCATATGTTTTCCTTACCAAGATGCATGAATCCGCAACCATACATTTGCTACTCATAATTTAGATACTCTTTTGACAAAAACTAACCCAGCTAATAGAATATCTTACTGTGGCAGATAAAGATAATGGGCCAAGGACAACAAATGACGTGAAGCTTATTAATGCCGGAAGGATTCTTGAAAATAGTAGAACCCTTGGTGAATCCAGACTTCCAGTCGCTGAAGTTCCAGGTGGTGTCATCACTATGCATGTTGTTGTTTGGCCCCCGGTTAATGACAAAAACAATGGTAAGTTTCAATATTCTGTACTTCTTGCTAATATGTCATGATTCAAGTTGAAAGAGATAAATTAAACAAGTATGGTCGTCCCTGGTAGGATGTACTATTAAATCAATATATATGTGGTACAAATTCAATATGTTTTTAGTATATTGACAAAAAGGAAGGCTCCTGACTGGTTTCTCTTCTTTACTTAATCTATTTTTAATCATGGTCCGAATTTGTCTCCATAAATTGTAGAATTATTGTATAATTGTAATTATGGTATTAGTCTTGTATCAGGAAAAACTATTAGAATTAGAGTAGGAAAATGTATAGTTATTTCCATATTTAGAAATTGTGTATTTGTATATATACATCTCTTTATTAATGAAAATAATAAAGGAATTAATTTCTTTCATGGTATCAGAAGTCTAGGGTACATAATTTCCTTCTCCACATAACTTTCACAGCCCCTCTTCTCAGAACTCATCAGGCCGTCGGCCATTGTTCCAAATTTCCTTCTCGGATTCTTCTTGTTTTTTTCCCTACCAAATATCTTTTCCAAATCCCTCATTCACCTGTTGTTCTTTCATTATGTCCACATCAGAAAACACGTTTCATCCTGCCCTTACAGTCTCCAACATTAAGAACCACATCTCTATTGTTCTTGAGATGGAAAACGTCTAATACGCGACGTGAGCGGAATTGTTTAAGGTTCACGCACGCTCGCATCAAGTGCTTCATCACATCATCCCCTCGGTCACAGGCACGGAGAAGGTGTTTGCCCCGGAGGATGACCCGGTGTTATGGACAACCCTTGATGCTATCGTTCTCCAGTGGATTTATTCCACTATCTCTACAGACCTCTTGCAGACTATTATTGAGCCTGACACCACGGCGATGGAAACTTGGAATAGGGTGCGTGATATATTCTAAGATAATAAAAATTCTCGTGCTGTCACTCTTGAGCGGGAGTTTTTCCATGTCAGCATGGAGAATTTTTCGAATGTCTCAGCCTATTGTAAAAGGCCGAAGGAATTGATTGATCAACTCAAAACGTTAGTGTGTCAGTTCACCAATGTTCGTCTTGTCATTCAAATGATTGCAGGCCTATAATGGTGTTGGGACCCTCATTCGTCAAAATAACCCACTTCCTCCATTTTATCAAGCCCGATATATGCTCATCCTTGAAGAGACAGGGTTGACTAAAAAGGCCGCAACTGGAGCAAATTCTGTCATGATGGAGGATTCGCCATCAAGTTCCTACTCTCCATCGTCTTCGGCTAATTTCACTCCCAATTGGAACAACGGGGGTAGAAAACGGCAAAATCGGAAATCCAGCGGAAAAGGCGGCGGTCGCGGCAGTAACGGTGGTGGCAGCAGGGGAAACCACAGGCTGCTGGGCCAAAGCAGTGGGCCAACAATGCCGCTGGCCAGTGGGCCTAGCAGTGGCCCAACTGGCCCAACTACCCCTTTCCTATTCCAGCAGCATATCCAGCGAATTGGGCCAGCCAGCAGAGGCCCAATTCGCAGCAGTTTTGGATTGGACAGTCTGTTGTTGAGCATGGCCAGCCGGTTGGCCTGCTTGGGCCTCGGCCTCAGCAGGCCTTCGCGGCTGTGGGCCCAAAAACATTTCTGACACATACGAATATCGAAGCTGTAATGCATACAATTAGATTAAATCCTATCGACACAAATTGGTACATGGACACCAGAGCCACTTCTCATATGACATCGGCACAAGGTAATCTCTCGTCTTATTTCAATATGAGCAAAAATCGAGGCATAATTATTGGTAATGGCAATTCAATTCAAATTCGTGGTTATGGTGACACAAATTTGTCTCTCCCACATCTACATCTCGTCCTAAAAATGTCATTCATGCCCCTCACTTAATTAAAAATTTGGTGTCAGTCCGAAAATTCACAACTGATAATTGGATTTCTGTTAACCTTGACCTTTTTGGATTTTCTGTGAAGAATTTCAAGACGGGGATACCTTTAATGAGGTGTAATAGTTGGGGCGAGTTGTATCCAATCACCATCACCACCATGTCCACGAGTCTAGCCACATCTTTAACATTTGTCGCTCTTGCTCCGTCCTTGTGGCATGCCCGTTTAGGTCATCCGGAGTCGTCTATTATTTCATCTCTTCGTAGTAATAAATTTATCGATTGTAAGAGTACGAGTAGTGCTCCTATTTGTCCTTCGTGTCCATTAGGAAAATATGTTAGATTACCTTTTGTAGCCTCTACTTCTAGTACATTGATGCCTTTTGACATTATTCATAGTGATTGATGGACATCTCCCGTTTTAAGTTATGTGGGCCATCGTTATTATGTTTTATTCTTGCATGATTATTCTAATTTTTTGTGGACCTTTCCTTTGTCTAAAATGTCTCAAGTGTTTTCAACATTCTTAAAATTTAGAGCATTCATCCATACCCAATTTGAACGGAAAATTAAAAACATTCAATGTGATAATGGAAGGGAATATGATAATGGGCCATTCCGCGACTTTTGTGATGCTAATGACATATTTTTTCGATTTTCTTGTCCTCATACGTCTTCAAAAAATGGGAAAGTCGAAAGAAAAAATTGTACTATTAATAATATTGTCCAGACTTTGCTTGCCCATGCCTCATTACCTCCTTTTTTTGGCATCATGCTTTACAAATGGCTACCTACCTGCTTAACATACTCCCTAACAAAGGATTATCATATAAATCTCCCCTACAAATTATTTATCATAAAGATCCGTCATATTCTCATCTTCGGGTGTTTGGGTGTTTGTGCTATCCATTTATTCTGTCCACTACAATTAACAAACTTCAAGCCTGATCTACCGCTTGTGTGTTTTTGGGTTGTCCATCTAATCATCGTGGTTACAAATGTTTTGATTTATCTTCTAATAAAATCATACTTAGTTGCCATGTTATTTTTGATGATTCCATTGCTAAATTGTATAATTCCGTGTCTAGTTCGTAAATTTTTTTGGATGATGGACCATCACCGTCCATCGTCTAACAGTGGGCCCAACATTCCCGTGACCATCTCCGCCAGCAGGCCCACTGCCTGCTGGCTCAAATACTCTCGGTACTGGCCCAACACCGTGTCTAGAGATGGCAATGGATCCTGGACCCGGTCCAGATCCGGTAGATCCAGATCCGTTTTATAGGATACAGATCTTCAAAATTTGGACCCGACGGATCCGGATCGGACCCGGATCCATTTCTGACGGATCGGATCTGGATCTGGATCTGGATCTTGTATTTGAGATCCGTATCCGGTCCAGATCCGACCTGTGGATCCATTTTTTTATTAAATATATTCATAACCTAGAATGTAATTTTATAAGTATTTTCTTAAAATTTCTAAGCACATCCTTGTAAGTTTAATTCTCAAACAAGTTTAATTTATCCCCGCGTTAACTCAAAAACCAAAAAAATAAAGATTAAACTTCGATAATAAAATCAATGTTATATTAGTGAATGACTAACATCTCCATAGACAAGTAGTTAAAATTATATTCACTTCATTTGTGAAGATTCCAAGCACATGCAAGTTCTGCATTGTGGAAATACTAGTCAGCATTTTCCACAACTATTGTCATTGTCCAACATTTTCAATTAATAGCTCACAATCAAAACGAGACAACGAACAAAATATCTCATATGAACATTTCAAAATTGAAACACAGTAAACTGTTAGATAAGTAAAAATCGTTTGTCAGTTTAAAAAAAAAATCTTAGCAAGGTTACATTCTTAGCAAGACAATTTTTTTTACATGTGGATCTAGATCCGATCCGTGGACCCAGTGGATCCGATGGATCCGGATTTGGATCTGATTTTTATGGATCCGACGGATCTGGATTCAGGTATGAAAAACGGATCTGGATCTGGATCTAGTAGGATCCGGTCCAGATCCGATCCGTTGCCATCCCTAACCGTGTCCAGTTCCAGTTCCATCGACCCAGCCAGCAGGCCCACTGCCTGTTGGCCCAACATTGCCTACTGGCCCAGTACCTCTGTCTGTCGATCCACTGTTACGGCCAGCATGCCTATTGCCTGCTGGCCCATCCAGCAACATTCCGATATCATCACCGGTCCAGTCCACTTCTATTTCTAGTCAAGGGCTTGTTACTCGTAGTCAACATGGTATTTTTAAACCTAAAAGACATTTTAATCTAAATTCTAATGTCATTAAATCGCCCCTATCACATAACCCAATGTCTGCCCTTCATGACCCGAATTGGAAAATGGTCATGGATGATGAATATAATGCTCTTATTACGAATAAGGCGTGGGAGTTGGTGCCCCGTCCGCCTGATGTCAATATTATTCGGTCTCTGTGGATTTTTACTCATAAAAAAATCATGACGGTTCTTTTGAGAGGCATAAGGCCGTCTTGTAGGTGATGGAAAGACTTAACATGTTGTCGTAGATTATGGAGAGACGTTTAGTCCGGCGGTCAAACCGATTACCATTCGCATTGTTCTCAGTCTAGCTCTCTCGAAGCATGACCCATACATCAATTGGATGTGAAAAATGCTTTCTTATATGGTGATCTCAAGGAGACAGTATACATGCATCAGCCCTTGGGTTTCAGAAACCCCGATTATCCTAATAATGTCAGTTTACTCAAAAAATCCTTATATGGGCTTAAGCAGGCCCACGGGCTTGGTATAAGAGGTTTACAGATTATGTGTCTACTATTGGGTTTTCTCACAGCATATCTGATCATTTTCTGTTCATCTATCAGCGTGGTACTTCTCTAGCATACATTATGTTATATGTGGATGATATTATTTTAACTGCTTCCTCTTCAGTATCTTACTTTCACGAGACCAAATATTACATATGCAGTACAACATGTGTGTTTATTTATGCATAATCCGCGGATTGAGCACATGCATGCGCTCAAACGTATTGTACGATACATACAGGGCACACTTGATTATGGATTGCATTTATATCCATCCTCCGTCTCTACTCTCGTGTCATATACAAATGTTAATTAGGGTGGATGTCCCGATACCAGACGTTCGACATCTGATTATTGTATGTTTCTTGGGGATAACTTGGTCTCTTGGTCGGCAAAACACCAGACTACTTTATCGCGATCCAGCGTGGAGAACGATTATCGAGGGGTAGCCAATGTGGCGTCTGAGTAATGTTGGCCGTGTAATCTTCTATTAGAGCTACACTTTCCTATTCAGAAAGCTATTTTGGTCTATACTGTGATAATGTTAGTACAGTCTATCTCTCTGAAATTCGGTCCAACATCAGCGCATTAAACATATCGAGATGGATATACACTTTGTTCGAGAAAAGGTAGCTCGTGGACAAGTACGCGTCCTCCGTGTCCCTTTGCGATACCAAATTGCAGACATCTTTACTAAGGGTCTTCCCTTGGTTCTATTTGAAGATTTTAGGGACAATCTCAGCGTACGACAACCGCCCGCTATGATTGTGGGGTGTGAAAGACCGATATACATCATGGTCCGAATTTGTCTCCATAAATTATAGAATTATTGTATAATTGTAATTATGGTATTAGTCTTGTACTAGGAAAAACTATTAGAATTAGAGTAGGAAAATGTAGAGTTATTTTTTTATATTTAGGAATTGTGTATTTGTATATATATCTCTTTTTATTAATGAAAATAATCAAGAAATTATATAAATATATATGATACTTTTTTCTTTTCTATTTTTGTGACAAAAAAAAAAAAGTTAAGACCCCTCGGTTGAAATTTGGCTTCAGGCCCTAACACAGTATTGAACCGCCCTGTTTGTACCAGTCTTTGTTTGATGATTTTGTAGTCAGTATACAATTATGATCGACCTGTTACTGTAAAAGATACTACGCAGTCCTTTAGGAAGTACTGGAATTCTTTTAGCCTGTCTAGCTGCTGGATGACATCCGATTCTATTCTTTTGACACTTTCCTTTCTTTTTTTTCTATTATGATTCAGAGAAGTCAGAAATGTGTCTTATTTGAGGTCTGTTGTACAGTATACTTGATTAGATAGGGTATTCATTGAAACAGCTTAGTGTTTAGCGCTTTCCACTTACCATCCCGTAAGTTCCATATTTACGCGTCAATAAAGCTTATTCCTTTTGATTATCTTCTGAGCGTTTTGACTTGAAAATTCAGTCTTTTGCCTGGTTATCACTTTGACAGGTTCGGGAAAAAAATGATGTATTTAAACAGCTTACTGTTTAGTGCTTTCCGATTACCAAACAATTAGGGGTCAGTTCCAAATTAACGTGTCTGTGTAGCTTTCCTTTTGAAATACTGTAGTGTTTAGAGTGGCAAAGCCAGTCTTGCTTGGTCATATAGTTTTGACAGATAAAGAGTGTAAAAATGAAAAGCTATATATAATGATAAGGGTTTGAGCTTTCTTTTTTATTTTGTTTCTTATCAAAGCCTACTGATTGATTTTTCTTCGTACATTTGTCACAGGTAAGCTGAAGGAGGATTCCCCTAAAAAAGGCTGTTGTGCATGTACAATTTTGTAATTTATCTGACCGGTATAATGGAATTGTTCCCACTTCAGTAATATTTCATGGCTCTATATAATTTTCAGTAGGAGAGTCTTTTGGATGGCATTAACAAGTATCCTAAAAGTAAAAGTGAGTGACAAAAGAAAAAGATATAAAAAAGTGAAAAGTTTGAGATAAAAATATCAGTACTGTGTTTTGACTTTTTGATTCAGAATGGAGGGATACCATGCACTCAAGGCAGAAAGGGGTGGATACATTACTAAGAATTTTGTGCCAAGGTTGTCAAAGTTTTTTTTTTTTTTTTTTTTTTTTTTATTTTTTATATCCAGCTTTCCGGCTTACGCCAGACTATTCCTGGAGATAGTAGTCCCGGTCCCTCAGCACTACTATCAGTAAATCGCGGGATGTGCCTGAATGGTCAGGGTTTGAAAACAGAGCAACTGATATCATCTACAAGGTTCTACCCCAAAAGAGAGCAAATTGCTCCCACCAGGGTTTGAACCCATGCTGCAGACCTCTAGCTGGATTTTAAGTTCCCCTCCTTTGCCATCCCACTAAGGGACTTATTCCTTTTAAAGATTGTCGGTGGTTTGGGGAGGGTGGTGGGGTGGGTGGAAGGACTAAAGAAGAAGAAAAAGAAGAGACAGGCGCAAAAAATCTAGTAAGCAGATAATAGTTTGGTTTGGTTTGGTTTCGTTTAGTTTGTAATCTTTTCACTCCAGAAAGTTGCCCTTTCATGAGACGCCAAACATCGCGAGTGAATCTATCTGCTCGTACTTCCTCTCTTCTTACTGTAAGTGTGGTATGGGTTTGTCGTAGTACAACAGCACTGACGACAAGTTTTAGCTATTGTTGAAGAGATTGATTGCAAAGATATTTTGAATGAATGGTTGAAGCAGAGAGTGAGGGAAAGTTCGGACAAGTTATCCCGTTATCCAAATGAGTCGAAGCGGATCGATAAGCAGAACTGAAGACCCACCAAGGTTGAAACATGAATGTGGTCAACAATACCGAGATAAAGAGTGAAGGCAGGATTCCTGATGAAGTCAATCAGAGAAGGAGTTCTCTCATGGACTTAGCGAAGACTCTATTCTTTCTTACAAAGTAGTTATGAGTTCCATGCGCTCTAAGTGGTTAGAAAAATGGAATTCGTTCATAGGAAATAATCCTATAACTATGGTATACAATGTAGATATCCATTTAGCTAGAATTACTGCTGAAAGTAAATGTTTTATGATTAAAAAAAAGGGGCAGCTGAGTGCACAAAGTATTCCGTGTTAGCAGAGTCCGGAGAAGGATCGCACTCCAAGGGATGTAATGTACACAGTCTACCCTAATGCAAACATTACTGGTTGTTTTCACGGCTCCAACAACCTTTAGTGTTACTCCAAGAAAGAACATATATAGGGTAACTTTATGGAGTGTAAGTGCTCTAAGTTTCCGGTTGTCAATGGTCATTTTGAAACTCCTAGTCGAATCTCTGAGTGGGAAACTTGGACTATACTTCCTATAATCTATTTCCCCAATCTATTTATATATAAGCAATGACCTTCCACAAAGGTAACCCTTCCCTTCGGGGCAAGTTCTGTTCCGTTCACCGGGTAACAGGGAGCATATCTCCATCAAATATTCGTTTCCTCTCTACAAGATTCAATAGTGGCTTGAGTAGTTGTATGCCGGGTAATTCAATGGTATCTAATTCTAGATTCTATTCTAGTAAAGCGAGTAAAGGTACAAATGTTAGCCCGAAAAAGAAGAATGAATCGGCGAGGAGAACATCAAGATGAAGAATCAAAGAAATTCTATTCCAATATTGATCAAAATGGGTTTCGTCTCTTTCATTTTTTCTGTGATTTATCGATTTGTTCTCTATCCGGTCATATGGATTTTTTCCACCAATTTCTTCTTAAAAGTGGAATGCGGATTGGATGTTCCCGAGTTAAGCCGATTCGGCTTAAATTTCGAATTATGTAGTTTCATTTTCTTCACTTTAAATCTTTGGTGGTGCGGGTTCTTCCAAGATTTGGATCTAATGAAGCATTTTGGAAGATCTGGGTCAGCAGGATCGAACTCAAACGGCGATAACATGGGGGGCAGTGGTGGTTCTTCAAGAGGCTCGGGATGGACCCATTTTGATCTAGATGTTTTAGCCGAACTACTGAGTTGAAGTGAAATTTGACAAAACAAAACCATATAATTACTTGTGAGATTGACACGAATGAGACGAGAAATGTTTTTTCTTTTTCAAAAATCTAAATTAAGGATCACTTTTACAACCAAACAACACTAGCTAGTAGAAAATTATTACAAGAATATAATTACACTTTCTAACTCAAAACAATTCTGGGCTATATGTTATGTATCTTCATAATCACATGTTGCATGTTTGCTCCCTGTACAACTAAGCAATTGTCAAGTTGTACAATGAACTTTCTTCTCTATCCAAGAATAACAATTCCCAGAACCACAAGTCTTGTTATCTTCGTCAACAACCAATTTCTTGTTTGTCGTTTCAATTTTCGTCGTCTTCATCTTCTCCTTATGAAGTTTCTGCATTACAAGAATTTCAGGAATTTGTAACTCTCTGTTTTCAACAAACTGAAGCACCAACTAATATTGACAGTTATGAATGTTTCTGGTATTTATTTATTTATTTATACTACCAGGTGCTTGGGAAGCAAGGAAATTGTGAGAATATTGTCATCATTAATGTTAGGCTTTGGCAGCTTCCTGGCCATTACGTGAAAAATGGGAGAAAATTCGTCACTTGGAGACTTGAATTTAGCATTTACATTTTACTATTGAAGAGCCAGTCAACCAGCTGACTAAAATAAATGTACTTGGAGACCAAGTATTTTCCAAAAAATTTACCATGTTTGACTTAGCCCTTTATTTAAAATTATTTAGTACTCGAAATTTACTGATCCGACTATCCACCATTACACTTGACAAACCCACTAAGGAAGGTAAATCACTTCGTACTGAAATTTACATTTCTCAAAACTAGTGTCTGAGGTTAATCTGATTAAGGATGGAGGGTCCCAATCATTACACCACACACATTGTTGGTTTTTTCTTCTTTTTATATAAAAAAGAGTTTTAGCGAAAACTTAAATTTTTCTAGAATACGTTGCAGAGTTTCATAATATTAACAAAAAAATAAGAACATTTGAACGAACTTTTTGACGACCTTGGGAGGCGAAGTACATTTGACTAAGGCTTCTTTGGTTAGGACTACTAATGAATATGATGTGTATTTTGAGCAATCATAGCACCACTGAATATGGTGCTACATTTTGTAATTAATTACAATGTATAAATTAATCATTTATCATTTTACCGTTTTCAACCACCAAAAAGACATACGCCATCCGTTTTAATTTATGTGATATAGTTTGACTCAGCACAGAATTTAAGAAATAGAGGAAAACTTTTGAATCTTATGGTCTAAAACAAGGCAAAAATATATTGTGTGGTTATAGATCATCTCGTTAAGAGTAAAAGTTAAATTGTTATAAAAATAAGAAAATATATCATTCTTTTTTAACGGACTAAAAAGAAAAGTGTATCACATAAATTGGGACAAAGATAATAGTTTTTTCTTATGGTCTACGTACAAAATAAGAAAATGTTTCCTTTGGATTTTTATGTTTTTTTTATTTTCTACCCCATTCTTCTATAATAGTAATTTTTTTTTTTGATGATTTATCCTTCTTCCTAATCTCTTCAATTTATATAGATGATTTGCCATGATTTTGCTCTATCGTTAACCATGCACGTTTAATTTGTTTATAGCGTTATTGGTGTTTCTCTCGCTCTCCATTCGTATAATAATAATGTTGGTTTGGTTATAATACTTTTTTTTAATGACGGGCAGTGGTGGAGTCGAAACTTTTGCTAAAATAATTCAAAATATAAAAAAATAAATCCAATAAAAAAGTTAGAGGAATTCAACATCTACTATATATATAAAAAATACTTTTGACCTTATATATTAGATTAAGGTGTAATTATCCGGCGAATGAGATTCAGTTGAACCCTTGCGTGCACCTCAATTAGTTAATCGGGTACTTGCTACCTCACACCAATAAAAGTACCAGAGTAACTCTGATCATCAAGACAAATGCATATAAAAAGAAATCACGCCTTTTTTTTTTTTTTTTTTTATCTCCAGTGGAATTTGAACTTGAAACTTCCTAGTTCTCTCTCCGTTATATTAATTACGGAAAAGGTTTAAAAATGCCCTTAACGTATTAGAAATGACTCAAAATGTCATCCTTCCACCTATTGGATCAAAATATCCTTAACGTTTTCTTTAGATTCAAAAAGTCCCCTAAGTTAACAGAAATATGACATTGCATTTAATTAAACAAATGGTCATTCTTTATTGGTACATATAATGGTCATTTCTTCCTCTGCTTTCTATCTTAGGGGTCCCTTTTTTTATGGGTCAATAATTTATACGGATCAATAAAAAATGATCATTTATTTAATTAAATGCCAAGTCATATTTCTGTTAACTTAGGGACATCTTTTAATTTTAAAATTTTTTTAAGAATATTTTTAATTCAATAGGTGGAAGAAGAATATTTTTGAGTCATTTCTAATAAGTTAAAGTATTTTTGAACCTTTTCCGCATTAATTACTAGGCATAACAATCTTATATTTGTACTGTTATGTCAATCAATGTTTTCTTATATCTTTCCTTTTTCTTTTTCTCATAAACCTAACCCTTTGTCCCATTTGTAGGTGAAACTTATTTTAAACTTTGTACTGGTGAGTAAGTGAAGGATACAGGCTAGATTCCCACATTCAGTTAAATTTGTAATCAATCCGATAGTATAAAGTTTTGGTCGTCCTGGAAAATTGGTGAACGATTGTATAAGTCTAATCTTTTCATTCTTTCAGTTATATAATAATTTTTGAAATAAAAATGAATATTTGTGAACAATGTGGATATCATATGAAAATGAGTAGTTCGGATTAGAATTGAACTTTTGATCGATCCGGGCCTTTATTAAGGGTTCAACCAATTGTTATATTTCCACAAATAATTTAAGTTCTTGATCTGTATCTTTCATTTTTGGAAATTTTCTTTTTCCTTATTTCTTTTTAGAATTTATTTTTGTGGAATATGACTTTTGTTATTTGACTTTTTCTTATTGTTAGGAATTCTCTTAAAATTTAATATTACTTTATTATTTGTTTTCTTTATTATGAATAAAATTCTCTTATAATTTGTTCTTGCAAAACTTGCTAAATGGGAACAAAATATAAACATTGGGTTCAAATTATCCTATTTGTGCAAATCTCCCTGATTCTGTGTGCTGACTTAGCTAACCCAACAAATAGGACTCTACTGTCATTTTCTTAAAAACGTTACACTTATTTTTCACATGAAGTAAGAAATTTATATATTTTTAACAATGCAATTTTGATGTCGTTTTTTAACCCGTAATATCTATTGCTCCTAATTTTCTTTGTCGTCTTTGAATAATTGTGCAATTATAGACCCCACTGTGCTTAACAATACTTTAATTCAAATTTATTACTCTCTCCGTTTCAATTTATGTGACACTATTTCCTTTTTAGCCAGTCCAAAAAAGGACACCTTTATATATTTAGTGGCAATCCAATTTTAAATTTATATTTTTACCCTTAATAAAACGATTTCTAGCCACACAAATTTCTCTTATTTGCCTTAGACTACAAGTTTCAAAAGTCTTTCTTTTTTTCTAAATTTCGTGCCCAGTTAAACACCCTAATATAAAATGGGACAGAGGGAGTCTGGGCCGGCTCAACATCCTCGGTGGCCTAAAGCCAAATCTTGATGAGAGGCCCTAACTTTTCTTTTTTTTTAAAAAAATTCTTATATATTTTTATTATGAAATCTATTTTTCTAACTGGTGTGTAATCAATATTAGTAACAAATACATTAAATATTTTTGCTTCAGTCTCAATTTATGTGATATTGTTTTCTTTTCGAGAGTCAATTTAACTAAATTTTGAAGCTAAATTGGATTAGATTATCTCAATATTTTAAGATTAAAAATAATATATTTGAAAACTACATGAAAAGTACACAAAGTTACTACTTTATTCATATTAATTTGGTGAGAAAATACATCATAAAATATTGGTTAAAGTTCATGCAGTTTGAATCTCATAAAACGAAAAGTATCACATATATTGGAGCAATTTTTTTTTTTAAAAAAATTAATTCATAAACCTATTATTAGTGAAAATGAGGCCCCTGAAATTTTTAGGGCCTAAATCCATTGCTTTGGATGCCTTGCCTTCAGCCGGCACTAGAGAGTAGGGATGGCAGGTAGGTATAATTTTGCAGATTTCGCACAACATCCGTCCTAGTTGGAGCGGGTATGGGTATAACTTTGGCGAGTAGTAGGCGGGTATGGGTATTGAAAATGTACCCATCACGGGTAGGTGGTGGATTTGCTGTCATACCCGCCTACTCGCCCGCCTTATACCCGCCCCAAGCCAAAAATATTAGCAGCCCTTAAGTCGTGCCTTCAGCCCATAAGTCACGACAAGTCTCTCATTCTCCAACAAAACTCAAAACCCTACGCCTCCCTCTCTCTCGTTCCCCTTCACGCAGTCTCTCCTCCCTCTCTCATTCTCGACGTCTCTGCTTTTTTCTTTAAAGGAAAAATCACAAACTTTTTTTACGAACCACCTCGACGTCTCTGCCTTTTTCTTTAAAGGAGATGCCGATCGGGAAATATTGTTGTCTTTGCTTTGTGCTTTGGGGTTGTCTTGGTGAGGTCAATTTTTGTTCATTTGTTAAGTTTTACCTATTAGGTTTGTGGAGTTCAATTGAAAAAGTTGAAAAACTTTAACTTATATAGCTGAAATAATAAATGGGTTTTGTCTACATTTGTAATATATAGCTATTTGGGTGGATAAATTTTGGGTTTTCTTGAAAATTTTGTTTTCTTGATTCTTTGCTGTGCAAGGGGGAAGAGGTGAAAAAAAATGGGGAATTCTGATGGTGAAAAAATCCGAAATTCTCCTCCCTCTCTCCCAAAGAAAATGAGACCGTGACAGTATTGATTCTTGACTCAATTTTTTGGGATAATTTTTGAAATTTGAGTTTTTGGGATTATGTTGATCACTAATTGATCACAAATGAATTGATTACAAAATATGGCAGGCGGGTACAGGCGGGTGACAGATATCCACTTGGGTGGTGGAGCGAGTGTGGATTTAGGAATATACCCGCCTAGGCGGGTATAGATGTTGAAAATTGAACCGCCACGGATGACGGGTATAAAATTTTCCCAATTGCCATCCCTACTGGAGGGAGTAACTATTTGTTTTTTGACTTATTTAACGAACGGCTATCAACCCAAACACAAAGAATATTTTAATGCGTAAAAAGTAAATGAATTAATTGGGGTAAAAATTTATGCATATCAGGTATTTACACGAATTAACAAATACATAATATATATTCGCACATATATTTTTATTACTTAATTGTAGTTAATTACTTCATATTTTCATTTATTTAAATTACTTAGTTATAATTAGTTGAATTAGTTTGATATAAATATTACACGATACCAGTAAGTATTTAACATTAATTGGGTTGTCACAATATTTCAGTGGACAAGAAAGAGGGGAAGAGAGACGTGCGAGAGATAGATACGTTCCTTTCGAGTGCCCACATGACTTATCTTTTCTTCTATTTCTTTGGAAGCCTAGGTATGGCACGAACGGAAATCTTAATAGCTTAGTTAGTTGACTGTTTGAACTCTTACTTTGTTGGTTAGAATCCGATTCTCCATCTTGTAATTTCCTCTCTCATTTTTCCCTTCCCCTACTATGTAATAAAAATATTTTTTTCTTAAAAATAAAAAGAAGGTATATCACTATCTACTTCTTAAATTACTTTTGTTTCTTGCAGAACTTTATTAGAGTAGTACAAAAACATTTATGTTTACACTCTAATAATGATGCTAATTTAGATTTATGGGGGTAAAAGAATTATTATGAACATGTAAATGAATAATTTTGAGATGTAGAAAGGCATAGAGGTATACTGATAAGAGTTGTGATAGAGTGGTAATATTCCTTCATAAGAAATCAGAGGTTTCGAGTTCAAGCATCATATGAGAGTCGCGCTCAATGTAATATTTTCTAGCGTGAATTTAGATTTAGTCAGGATTCAATGCGAATACCAAACACCGAACAAAAAATAAACTACAAAAAAGCATTATACGTACTATTTATAAAAAATCTTAGTATAGTAGATCTAGAGGAGTACCGAATAAAGAATTTTGAAATCCTCCTTGTTTATCATCATTTTAAGTCTAAGTGACAAGTACTCTATTTTTCTAATTGATTGACCGCAACTAACACTTGCGTGGAGTTTTACATATAAGCAAAAAATACATCTGAACTATCTGAAATGAGTTAATTTCGCCTTTAGTTACATTTTTGGCTAAAAAAATGTGCTTGCATTTACGTGTTTTGCTAAAAAATGCACTCTAATTATCCAAATACAAAAAAAAAACCTTCCTAATAATTATTCTTATTGGGATTGAAATAATCATGAGGTCATGCGAAAGCTAGCAATTGTAAATCTTGAACGACGATAAATCAGGAACAAAAGTAAATACGCAAAAAAGGCATAATATTATAATGTGGTTTGGTGAGGTCACCTACATATTGGAAATCTAATATAAAAAAGCATAAAAACTATTGAGAGAAAAATATTCCCCTAAACACTAAACGACTACCTTGTGGATGTTATTGTATTGTGCATGAGAAGAAAAGATATTCTATTTATAATTCATAACTTCTCTTCCAAGAAAAAGGATAAATACGCTAGAATCCTTTTCTACAAAGAAAATATTTTCCACCAAGAAATACTTTTTGAAGTAAAATACAATTATGGTAGAATTCAAATAAGGTAGGAAATCCAGGGCAAATCCTAACAAATCTCCTATTTGCCTGAATTTTCTGGTAAAATAATCTTTATCACTGCTGCATGTCATGGTTAAAAAAAAAATTTAAAATATTATGGGTTAAAATAGTTTAAAAAATATTTTCCTTTATTTTTAAAAATGCAATAACAGGAATATTAAAAATATGGTTGAAAGTTCATCTCCACATGTAATACTCCGGACAAAATCTTCATTATCGTGAAATTATTTGCAACTTGATTTGAACCGGCCGCCTTGAACCTGCATTCAACCTGTTGAACCATTGGCTCTGATATCACTTGTTGGGATCGAAATAATCAGGGCGTCTTGCGGAAGCTAGCAATTGCAAACCTTGAACGACGATAAATCAAGAACAAAAGTAAATACTGTAAAAAAAGGCATAATATTATAATATGGTTTGGTGAAGTCACCTACATATTGAAAATCTAATATGAAAAAGCATAAAAATTATTGAGAGACAAATCTCCCCCTAAACAAAACTCTCTAAACGACTATATTTTGAATGTTATTGTGTTGTGCATGAGAAAAAAATGATCTTCTATTTATAGAAGTTCAAAACTTCCCCTCCAAGAAAAAGGAATGTTAGAGCCCTTGTCTACAAAGAAAATCTTTTCCACCAAGAAATCATTTTTGAAGTAAAACACAATTATGGTAAAATCAAATAAGATAGAAAATTTAGGGCAAATCCTAACCGCTCCAAAATAAGAAAAAATGAATCAATTTTGCTCTTAAATATACAAACAATTTAATTGTGAGAAATTCTTTCTTCTAATCTCATTAAACCAAAATATTAACGTGTAACAATTAGTCTAGAATCCCAATTTAATCCCACCACCATAATTAGAATATATCCCATATATTTTGTATATATTTAGTGATATAAAATTATGGTAGGAAGATGATTCACCATTGTACTAGGTTTCTACATATTGTACACTATATATATTTGTATTAATGAGAAAGCCTCCTCAAGGGAGATTAGTACAATCTTACATGGTATCAAGAGCCAAAATCCTAAACCCCTAAAATTCTTCTTTTCCGCCACCCTCCCCACCGGCGGCGATAACCCCCATCTATTTTTGTCCCATTTTCTCTTTCTTCAACACCTATAATCCACTATAATGACTACTCCCACAACCCCCACCGCAGTCTCATCTTCTTCTGTCGTCACCCCCACCTCCGTTTATCCAGCACTTACCGTCACTAACATCAAGAGTTGCATCCCTATAATTTTTTATCAAGAGAACGGTCAATATTCTCCTTGGGTTGAACTATTCTGTATTCATGCATGTGTTTATAACGTGCTTGACCATATCGACGACTCTCTCCCTCGTCCCATTGAAGTTGATGATTCAACATGGCATCGTCTAGACGCCATTGTCAAACAGTGGATTTATAGTACTATCTTTCCGGACTTGCTCATTACTATTCTGAAAACCGGCGCCACAACCCGTGAATTATGGATTCGGTTGGAGGAAATATTTCAGGATAATAAGCATACTCGTGCTGTGTATTTGGAAGAACAGTTCAATAATACACGTCTTGAAATTTTTCTAACATGTCTGATTATTGCAAACAGTTGAAACTTGTAGCGGACCAATTGTCCAACGTCGGCGCACCTATTTTTGAAACAAATATGGTCCTACAATTAGTTGCAGGCCTACCAAAAGGTGAGTACAACACTCTCGCCACCATGATCCAACAAGATGATTTGTTGCCCAATTTCAACAAGGCCCGTTCGCAATTATTATTAGAAGAAACCAGACGTGCAAAGCAGGATGAGCACAATCAGAAGGCGTTAGCCGTGGAAATATCTCCGCAGAATAACATCGCCACCACTTCGCCTCCGCCAGAAAATATTCAGCGGCGGTAGGGGCGGCAGAGGGAGTGGACGTAGCGGCAAAGGGCGTGGGAAAGGCAGCCGCGGCCAACAGCAAGTCACACAGCCGCAGCAGCCCAGTCCGTTGAACCACTGGATAGGCCCAGTTGCTCCCCATCAGACAGGTCATTGGGCTCCCTATCACTCAATTCCAGCGGCCTAGTACCCTTACCCACAACAAGGGATATTGGGCATTGCTCCAGCAGCTCGCCCAACCCATCATCAAGCACACCAAGCCCACTTCACGCAGCAATAGTATCCACAACACCCTTCCAGTCTGGCCCCCACTGAGTTGGGCCAGGCTTTTAGTAGTCTGACCTTGCAGCAGCCCGATGAAAATTGGTACATGGACTCGGGCGCCACATCTCACCTCACCCGCTCTGCAGGTAATATTCCCAAACTATATGAGTTAAAACATCCTCAATACATTACTGTTGGAAACATCCATCACATTCTAATTCAGAGTTATGGTACCGCCTACACACCACTTCCTCATCCACCTTTTTCCCTTAAAAATGTCTTATATGCCCCAAACATCATTAAGAACCTAATATCTGTCCGCCAATTTACTAGTAACAATTATGTCTCTGTTGACTTTGACCCTTTTGGTTTTACTGTGAAGGATCTTCGTACGGGGACACCTCTTACGAGATGCAATAGCACGGGGGATCTCTATCCATTCCCATCCACCTCCGCTGCCAGATCTTGCTCTCCCATATCTCTCACTGCTATCTCTCCGTCAACCTGGCATAATAGGCTTGGCCACCCATGCACCCGAGTTTTTAATTTTCTTAGAGGCAATAATTTTATTAATTGTAATAATGGGAAACTTGCCCAACACTGTGTTTCTTGCACTTTAGGCAAACATGTTCGTCTACCCTTTAAATCATCTTCAAGCATTATGTTTTTCCCTTTTGATATTATTCATGCTGATCTGTGGACATCCCCTATATCTAGTTCCCTCGGTCATAAATATTATCTTGTCCTATTAGATGATTTTTCTCATTATATTTGGGTCTACCCACTCAAATTTAAATCCGAGGTGTTTTCCAAATTTCTCGAGTTTCGTACTTTTATTAAAACACAGTTTGAGAAAACCATAAAATCTTTTCAGTGTGATAATGGTCGTGAATTCAATAACTCGCAATTTCACCAATTTTTTAGAAATAATGGTATGGTGTTCCGATTCTCCTGTCCCCATACCTCACCTCAAAATGGCAAAGCAGAACGAATCATCCTCACCATAAATAACATGGTTCCTACACTCCTGTTTCATGCCTCCATACCTCCCTCATTCTAGGTCTATGCAGTCAAAATGGTAGAATACGTCCTTAATATTTTACCTACCAGCACCCTTCACAACATGACCCCAACTGAAATATTATACCGACGGATACCTTCCTATGACCATCTTCGAATTTTTGGCTGCCTATGTTAACCCAATCTGGCCTCCACCACATCTCATAAACTAGCACCCCGGACCACTCCGTCTATCTTCGTAGGTTTTCCGTCCAATCATAGGGGCTATCTGTGCTATGACTTGTCTACCCGTCAGATTCACGTCTCTCATCACATCACGTTTAACGAAACCACATTTCCTTTTTCGGACATTAAAAATTTTCGAAAAATAGACTATACCTTTTTGACAAGTTAGACATCTCTCCCGTCATTCTCCACGAACTGTGTCAGTCCACCACCGAAGCTCCGCTACTGCCACCTACTGGCACGACCTATAGGCGGCTCTGCCATCTGCTGTCATCCCCACCGACCACATCACAGAGCCATTATCACCTCTACAGTCTCCGATTGCCACCACCGACAACAACTCAACTGTCTCAGCATCACCACCGACAAACAACCCTTCCACAGTGTCACCGATGTCCTCCCACAATAACCCCGCAGCCGCTCCAACCACTACTCACCCGCATCGCACCACCGACATCAGAACACAACATCACCACCACAGAACCAACCCCCCACCGATATCATACCCTACGTCGCCCATCTCACCCCTTCTCGATCTACCCAGACAGACACCTTCACCTAATCCCCCGTCAAACCCAAACATTGAGTCACCCGCGGCCATACCCAGTTCCCAACACTCCGACCAGTACCCGCACCCAACTATACACCGCGAATCAGCCTCAATCACCAGTGCACACAACTACCGTGTCCCATCACACCCTATGGAAACTCGCGCCCAACACGGGATTTTCAAACCCAAAGTCCAATTTAACCTCTTCACACAAACAATTTCCCCAATTCCCCAAAACCCAAAATTAGCCAAACTAGACCCTAATTGGAATACGACCATGTGTGAGGAATTTAATGCTTTAACAAAATAACACACTTAGGATTTGGTCCCGCGATCGGAGGGGGTGAATGTGATCCGGTGCATATGGCTTTTTCATCACAAATACAGAGACAGTGGTGACTTAGAAAGGTATAAGGCTAGACTTGTGGCAAATGGCACTAATCAGCATGAGGGTATTGATTGTGGTGAGATATTCAGTCCGGTTGTGAAACCGGCCACTATTCGCACATTTCTGAGTATTTCTATGGGTAAGCATTGGTCTATTCATCAACTTGATGTGAAAAATGTGTTTCTACATAGTGATCTTAAAGAAATTGTTTATATGCACCAGCCGCCTGATTTTGTCCATCTAGCAGCCCCTCAATATTTCTGTCGTCTTCGCAAGTCACTTTATGGTTTGAAATGGGCCCCTCGAGTGTGGTATGATCGCTTTGCACAGTACATTATGTGGATTGGGTTCGTTTGCAGCAAGTGCGATAATTCTCTCTTTATTTTCCATCAAGGTAGTAGCATTGCCTATTTGTTGTTGTACGTGGATGTTATTGTACTTACTGCCTCCTTTGATGTGTTAAATAATGAGATTATTACACTGCTTAAGACCGAATTTGCTATGAGTGACTTGGGGAAGTTGAGCTATTTTTTGGGTATATCAGTGACTCGTTCTGCAGACTCTATGTTCTTATGTCATTGCAAGTATGCAGAGGAGATAGTATACATGGCTAAAATGGAAAACTACAAGATCATGTCTACTCCGGTTGACTCTAAATCAAAGCTTAGTGATATTGATGGTACCCAGTGTCTGATCCCACTATGTACAGAAGTCTTGCAGGTGCACTCCAGTATCTCACTTTCACCAGGCCTGACATCGCCTATGTTGTTTAGCAGGTATGTCTATTTATGCATGCCCCAGGGAGCCTCATTTTACTACCCTTAAACGAATCATTCGATATGTTAAGGGCACCCTTGATTATGGATTACATTTATACCCCCTCAGCACCGACCAAGTTGTCTGCATATACGGATGCTAATTGGGCAGATTGTCCAAATACACGACGCTCTACCTCAGGCTACTGTGTGTTTTTAGGGGATAATCTCATTTCTTGGTCTGCCAAGAGACAAGTCACATTATCCCGCTCGAGTGCCGAGACTGAGTATAGAGGAGTTGCAAATGTTGTTTCTGAGATATGTTAGCTCTGAAACCTTATTTTGGAACTTCATTGTCCCGTGCGTAAGGCGTCCGTGGTTTACTGTGATAACATATCCGCTATTTATTTATCTCATATCCGGTTCAGCATCAGCGGACCAAGCATATTGAGATAGATATACATTTTGTTCGTGAGAAGGTTGCTCTCGGTCATGTTAGAGTGTTGCATGTGCCTTCCTCATATCAGTACACGGATATCTTCATGAAAGGTCTTCCTCGACAGCTATTCCTCGACTTCAGATCCAGTCTCAGCGTCCGACCTCCTCCCGCTCAGACTGAGAGGGTGTATTAATGTGTAATAATTAGTCTAGAATCCTAATTCAATCCCACCACCATAATTAGAATATATCCCATATATTTTGTATATGTTTAGTGATATAGAATTACGGTAGGAAGAGGATTCACCATTGTACTAGGTTTCTACATACTGTACACTATATATATTTGTATTAATAAGAAAGCCTCCTCAAGGGAGATTAATACAATCTTACATAAAATATGTAAAGAAAATGATACTCATCTGTCTCAATTTATCTGGCATCATTTTCTTTTTAGTCCGTCCCAAAATAAGTGTCATATTTCTTTATTTGACAACCACTTAATGGCAACATCTCTCTTTTACCCTCATTGAGTCCCACTTAATTTTAAAGATGTACTTATTGTAATTTTTTTTTAAACAAAAGTAGGCACTAAAGTAAGGGCAACTTGGTAAACACAACAAAGTCTTCTATTATTTCTTAAACTTCATGTACGGTCAAATAATGCCACATAAATTAGGACAGAAAAGTAAGTTTTTAGCATGTTAATGATCCACTCAAATTCAACTCCAACTGCTTATTTGACAGGCCTAGGAAAAACTTGTCTATGTTCTGGGCGAGTCTGAGCCGAGGAGCCCACGACTTCCTCCTCTTCGGCCTCGGCCCAGTCCATTTCCAGTGACTGGAAGGCTCAAATGAGGGAGCCCACTTCTATATCATCTAATTCCCAAACCAAGCCACCTGGCCCAACTCCACCAACCTAAAATAGAACCTCCACTCGGCCCAGTTCACAAACACAAAACCCACTGCCCCAGCCATCTATCTCGGTCCCACCTCATACTGTTGAAACCCGTGCCATGACGGGATTTTTCAGCCCAAGCATCAATTTAACCTAACCTATTCGGTCCAACCATCACCAGTACTAGAAATCCCAAAGCAGCCCTATCAGACCCGATTTGGAAAGCTGTCATGTTAGATAAAATTGATGCTCTTATTAAAAATAAGATCTGGGAATTAGTACCCCCATCCATCTAATGTGAACATCATACGTTCTATGTAGGTTTTCTGTCATAAAAAGAATTTTGATGGCTCTTTTGCGAGACACAAAGCTCGTCTTGTTGGTGATGGTAGGTCTCAGCAGGTTGGCGTGGATTGTGGTAAACCATTCAATCCAGTAGTTAAACTAGCAACTATTAGGACTGTTCTTAGTCTCGCTCTATCCAAATCATGATCTATCCATCAGCTGGACGTCAAGAATGTTTTTTTATATTATCATCTACAGGAAACAGTTTACATACACCAGCCTTTGGGCTTCCGAGATCCTACTCATTCGGATTATGTTTTCTTGTTGAAAAAATCATTATATGGTTTGAAACAAGCCCCATGGTGTGGTATAACAGGTTTGCAGGTTCGTATCCACATTATGGCTCTCACACTGCAAGTTCGATCATTCTTTGTTTATTTACAAGAAGAGAAATGACATGGCATATATTCTTCTCTATGTGGATGACATCATTCTCACAGCGTTATCTGAGTCACTTCGCCAGCCTATTATAATCTTCCTTGCTTCGAAAATTGCTATGAATGATTTGGGCCCTTTAAACTATTTTTGGGCATTGTTGTAACTCAATATGCAGGTGGTCTATTTCTTTATCAAAAGAAATACGCCGAGGAGATCATTGACAAAACGGGCATGTCCTCGTGCAAACAATCACATACACCGGTTGATACAAAGGCGAAACCGAGTAACTTTACAGGCACTCCATACAGTGACCCAACACAGCTTAGCATGGGCATTGCAATATCTTACCTTCACGAGACATGATATCTCATATGCAGTTTAACATGTTTGTTTACATATGCATGATCAGAAAGAAGAGCATATGGGGGCTCTTAAATGAATTATGTGGTATGTTAAGGGTACTCTTGATTTTGGGTTGCATTTGTATAAGTCCACCATTTCTAGACTTACATCATAAACAGATGCTGATTGGGGTGGCTGCTCGGACACACGACGTTCCACCTCTGGTTATTGTGTGTTTTTAGGAGACAACCTCATTTCATGGTCGTCGAAACGTCAGCCGACACTATCTCGATCAAGTGCTGAAATCTATACATGGGATTGGCTAATGTGGTCTCTGAATCATGTTGGCTCCGTAATTTTTTTTAGAACTTCATTGTCCAATCGTAAAAGCAACCGTAGTTTATTGTGATAATGTGAGTGCAATATACTTATCATGTAACCCTGTTCAGCATCAACACACAAAACACATAAAAATGGATATCTTGTTTGTTCGTGAAAAGGTTGCACGTGGACAAATTCGGGTTCTCCATGTACCATTCCGCTATCAGATTGCAGATATTTTCACGAAAGGTCTTCCGCGCGTACTGTTTGGTGATTTCAGGGACAGTTTCTGTTGGAAATTTACTAAATGTGGAATTAAGTATATTCCATTATTTATGACTCAAACAATTGGGGCTCCGCACGTCGGAAACGTCATTTCCATACACGTGCACACGTAGTGCCAAGTATCGCAAATTTCATTAGTGAAAGAGATATTTGTTCGTATGTAATACGTTTGAGACATAGAATGATGGACGGTTATTGTCCAAATAACAAAGTATTCCACGTTGGTAAATAAAGGTATGAAGTGTAAGATGAAACGAGTCGAAAATTATCACGGAGCCGTGAAGGGTCGCGGCGCCTCCCAGGTAGCGCCGCGGCGCTAATTGGTTGGCCAGTCACTGGAGCTGCGACGCTAATTCACAGAGTCGCGGCGCTTCGGAGGCAGAATGTTGCGACGGAAAGTTGGAAAGTTCTGACCTTTGGGCTGGTTTTGGAGCATTGATTCTCCATTACTTGGCACATGAATTCAACCATTATTTGGCTGAATTTAACTCCTCTATTAAGTGTCATTACATGGCTATTGAAGGCCATTAGTTGGCTAGTTGAGGGGTCTTCTCCTTACACTATAAATTGAGGCCTTTGGCTCAATTGAAGAACACTACACAACACTTAGAAAATACTCCATAATTTTCTGAATTCATCTTCTTCCTATCTAGCAAAGTTACTATACTCAAAGTTCTTCAAGAGTAACACTTGAGTTTCCTTTGCTCAATTGTTAAGTTGTTGTTGTATCTTGGGAGACTATTGCCCGACAACGTAAAAGGAGATATACGGGGTAATCTTGTCTTAAAGACAGAGTGACATCACTCGACTCAGCAAATCACACAAGCAGTTTGTTAAGTTCTTGATTTTCAGTTTATTGTAATATTTAGTTTATCCTTTCTTACTATTGTAATAGTTACTTACTTCTCGTTCCCTACAACAATTGTATCCCAACAGTCTCATCATACGAAACCTCCCGCTAAGACTGCAGGGGACTATTAAGATAATTATGGACCTCATCACATCCAAATTATCTCCATCATATCAATGTAATTAGGATGATTACCATATTTTTAGCCTAGATTGATCTTCATCACATCCAAATTGTCTCTATCATATAAATGTAATTAGGATGATTAGCATATTCTTAGCCTAGATTAATTTATGTATATTTGTATATATATATATTGTAATCTTGAAATGTATATATTTGCCTTTCATTTTTATTTTATAGGTTTCCGGAAATTAAACTGCTGAGAAATTGAAAAGATGAATAGCGACATCAAAGATAAAAGCAAGCATTGGCACTTAGGCCTGCATTACATAATACTATTATGTTTTGCGTTGGGACTAAGGCCCTGCGATATTATTACATTGTCATAATTTTATTAAAGATCTAGCAGAGGCATGACATGACGATCAACACGCTTAGGTCTTTTCAATTCTATCATTCAGTTTCAATTTAAAGGGAAATGGTTTTTCCGAGAGAACCAAATGATAATATCCACGTTCGGGGACGACACCAAAATCAATGTTTAAGCATTGTCTTTGTGAAGGGACAAAACACTAGCTTATAACACAAATTATTGGTAGAAAAAAGCGAGATTCAAGCGCAACAATTCGGAGCTTTCAATATCAAGTGCATACGTATAATAGCACATTTTTTTTGTGTTCTATATACTGACAAATTAATTCATGAATAAAAACATTTCATGGGGGACCATAGCTCTTTACTTTTTGTATTATCTCTTTTTTATTTTTATTTTATATTTTTTCATTTCGTCCTTTTGCATTATTTTCTAATACAGTATATGTATCATTTTCAAGACATTAATTATATGTGCAAACAGTAGTCTGGTAGCCAAATTATCCTCAATTCCATAAAAAACAGAAGACCCTTCATCGGACTCTGATGAAACAACAAAAACAGGTGGTGAAATGAGAAGAAGAAGGGTTTGGGGGCGTCGGGGCAGGGGTGGAGTAAAGGTGGAGGAGAAGAGGGGGGTGGGGTAGCGTGGAGGAGGAAGGGGGGGGGGGGGGGGGGGGGAGTGAAGAAGGAGTTGTAAACCCATTAGTTTTTTATTAAAATTAAAAATTTAATTTAATTTAATTTCGAATTCACTCTCCTATTATTTAATTATAACTTTTTTTGTGCCACATAAGCTTATAGGGTGATATTAAATTCTCTTTTAAAATTGACAGGTCGCCTAAATAGTTTGAGTGTGATATCCAGATTTGGGATATAGTTAAAGGGTCAATCTATATCTTTTGCCTAAAAATAATTGAAAGAATAAATAAAACATGTCTTTGTGTCTTTTTTAGATTTCCCTCTGTTATTTTGTTGGACTTAATATGATCCAAGGAGTAAATTAGGTGCTATCAATTTTTCCGAAAATTTTAAAATTTGTCCAACTCTCATTTTATATGAACTTGATTCTTATATGTATTTCATGAACATTAAATTTTTACGCTCTTTTTCCGATTTCTTCTAGAAATTGGTATTTTAGGTCGATTTTACGCATTTTTTCAGTAGTGATGATGGACTCCAACACCCATCGCAGGGGGGTCCTCACCATATATGTAATATGAACCACTAATGTAAATAATAGTTCTAACTTTTTTGTTTTAACCACTATTCTACACTGACACATGTAATTTCTAGACAAATATTTCAACTTGTGAAAACAAATACCCTCTCAGCCCTAAGGTTCTCCAAAATATTTAACATCACTATTCGAGTATTTTTAGGTTCATAAGTCGTTGACAGATTGGCATAATTATCCCATAAACATTTTTAAGTATTCTTCTTGAAAACCTCGCTTTAACGTCAACTTGAAAGCAATAATATTTTCGAAATCAAGTTAAACATGATTGTATAATTCTTGAACTCATGCATTCATTGTCTGGTCTCATAGAAAATGGTACTTTATAAAGCAGTACGGAAAGTATTTAACTATTACAAGTATTCGAAAGGATAAACAAAGATTCAATAATATTTTCGACTAGAAATCTGAAAATTACAATATAACAACAAAGCTGAAATTACGATTTTGTTGAAGGCGAAAAAATGGAAAGCGGTTTATCTTTGAGTCGAGTGTGGCACTCTGTCCTTAAGACAATATTGCCCGTATGTATCCTTTATACGTCCTGGACAATTTGTCTCCCAAGATAAAACGACAATGGAACCCTTGAGCAAAGGAAACTCAAGAGCTACGAAGTGAAGAATATTGAGTAACGAAATGATGCTTGGAAGTTGTAGGAAGAAAACTATTTCGGTTGTGTATTTTTCGTGCCTTGTTTTTCAAAGCATCTGTTTATGTATTTTGGTGCATATGTCTTGGTGCTCAACAATGGTGTAATGGGATGTTTATATAGGAGAGGGGAGGGGCATTTCTTGCTGAAAAGCTGCCTCCATAATAGCCAAATAATGGCCATTATGGAGGTAGTAAAGTCACCAACATAAATGGGAGAAAGATCAACTGTTTTGGCCATTATAGGAGGAGTAATTCAGCCAAAATAAATGGCTGAATTGAGTGCTTGGCATTTGTTTTTGACCGTCGAAATTCGATTTTACGGAAACTTCGGGGACAAAGCGTACATCTTGAAACTTCGGGGACCAAAGCGCACATACGAAAGAATTACGGTCCAAAGCGTATATCGAAACTTCGGCCCCAAAAGATAATATCGGAAGACCCACGGCCGTGAACCGGAACCGGAACTCGGAGCCGGAGCCGGGCCGGACGGACCGGACGGGACGGGCGGGCGGCGGCGGCGCGCGTGTGGTCTTTCCTCGAACCGAAGCACATCTAGGTCCTCCCTCCTTTAAACACATGGGATACCCCTTGGGGTCCCAAACCCCAAACCAATTTCGAATCTTATATACACAACAATTCTTTCTTCCTCTACAGATGAGGGAGAATTACACACAATACCACACTTTCCATGCTTCAAACACCTTACTTCGTCAACCAATATCTCTTTCATTTCTCAATGAAATTTGACGATTCTTGGCCCTACGGTTATCTACGTACTTAGTAGATCATGCGTGTGTGAAGAACCGGATTCTCCAACATACGTTACACTAGTGTTTAAGCGTTAAAGTTGGTCGGTCGCAACTCCCGCCAAAGGCAAATTTCCAACAATCCCCTCTTGAAAGAGATTTTGGCGCACTCACATGGTGTCTTTTCATTTCCGGCAATATTTCGGCGGACCGATGTTGCATAAGGAGAGGTAGCCTCGGCTTTGAACCTTCCATAGTTGAATACCATCGGACTTACTTCTTGCGCGGTGAACGTGATGTCTTGAACCGTCGGTGTTTAGTGTAAGCCAAGACAACGGTACCAACACAACAAATTCCCTTACTCTCTTCTTCGTAATGTTTTGTCCGTTTTGGCCATGGACAACGTCTTGGATTCTTAAGTGCGTTCAATTTGAGGCGGCCGTCCTCGCACTTAAATAGGTGGTCTCTACAAGGTATCTGCTATACCCCACTTCACAAGTGTTAGGAACCATTAAGAGTTTCCCAAAGACCTAACCTCGGTTGTTGAGGATCATTACGGAGTTTTTGAAAACTTAACCTTTACCCACATCTGCGAGATAGCACTTAACGTCTATCGCGGGAACGGCTTTGGATTTGGTGTTTCTTTTCGAAATCACTATCCAAAGTGCTCATGCTTCTTCGAAGCGATCAAGCTGAAGCGATCAGGCGAACCTTTACAACTTAGTTTTCCCATTGAACCAAGTGCGGGATCTCTAGTTCGTAAGGTTGGGTTTCTTGTATTGGTCCGTATATTTTGGGTTTTAAGCCCATTCCCTAGACGGAAAGGAGAACACTTGATCTTCGGGTAGTCCCTTAGTTAGTAAATAAGGAAGTGACACCCGCGATGATCAAGCTGTCATACGGTCTTATGTCTCCGACGGATCGTGACGAGATATGTCCGAGACGCCGTCATCCGTGTCCTTCCTAAAGCCGATCGGCTAGCCACGGTGTATAGCTGCTGAAGGCATGGGTTTCTCCCACGATAAGGGACGTCCTCTAATGAGTCGTGAAGTTACTCAACTTCTTTCATGCTTTGTATAAAGCGATAAACTCCGATACCATCATGAATCGGTCGATGCAAGTTTGCTTAGAGGATTTTCCAAGAACCACCATACACATTTACTTGTGGCTTTGGTGTTCTTCGGATACGATGTCCGGTTTGCATCTTGTGTTCTCTCGAGAACCGCTGGACATCCGAGAATACTATAATCGTAGATAAGCGAATAATTCGGATATCGTCATATCCGACTTAACGCCTTCTATTGATCATGTATTAAGATCATCGGTGAACCTTAGTTCAACCGATCTGTTTGTTGGACGATACCAAGTCGGTTGTAGTGTGTACAATACATTGAACTACACGTGACACGAGCATATCGCTCCTTGTCTATGGGTGCACCATGATTCCAATCGGTTCTATGATTCATATCCATTGGTGGCTTCAACGAGGCTGTCAACTATCGACCGATCCGTTAGATGTCTTAGAAATCCAATTCCTAAGATGTCATCGTGATACTCATATCTTTCATATCGAGACTTTGTTTCAATATGATTTTCACTCTAAGACCGTTGGTTTTCCAACTGTTGGCTTTCTAACTTCGAGTCAATGTTTCGTGATCGGATTCATTGTTTGTTTTATACGAGACTTTCGGGACCAAAATGTTAACATTTCGGGGACCAAAATGAAAGTTCGGGAAGAAGCCCAAACAGTTCGGCAAACCAATTCGATCCTCTTCTTCCAACTCTCCGATTTGGAAGGTACATTTCAACACCCATGCCATGTAAGATTACAATGGCCCTGGATGTGAAGCTACTCGGGGGAGCACTTTTTACAACCCAAAGGTTCTTTTCCGGAGGAAGATTAACTATTACACACGTATGGTTCTATATATGGAATCTATTTCTCCTTTAGCTTCTTTCCAAAGCGGCGCTTTTGGAGATAACAATTATTTGTTAATTGTCTATGGTTCGTTCTCAACCATACAAGCTAGAAGGACTGGAACAAGTCTTTGTCCCCTCTTTGCTCCGTCTTGGTTCAACATCTAGAATCCACGAGTTTCGAGATCGGAATATTAAGTTCCGGATAGACGGCAACTTTCGAGTCATGAAGATACGGAACGTCTAGTTCGGACGGTCAAAGCCCTCGCGGGTTCTTGTTAACCTTGAGCAATTACTCCTTTTTCCTTTTCAAGGAAAGTTATCTCCAAAGAATTCGACATTCTTTGACGCCAAGAGGCGATCAACACTCGGTTAATTGCGGATCCGGTGGATATGCAATCTACGATCTTAGGTCGAACTTGACTGTTTCGGTAGCCCATCTTTTACCAAGTTACCCCTCATAATTTGGGCGTACGACTTCGTGCTTGGCTAACACCGTTAGGCGAGGTGAGAAATGAACATTCGTTTAATGAACGATGCTTCACATTCTCCCCTCTATCACTACGAATTTCTCAATCCGTAGGCTTAGTTGATTTTCAAACACGCTTTGTAGGCTTCAACAACTTCATCTTTGCTTTTCAATAAACAAATGATTCCATACGTTGTACCATCATCAATGAAGATCACAACGTACTTGTCTCCCCCCTCTATTTTGTATAAACTTCAAATTACCCAAGTAGGTGTGACTAAGTTCTAGAGGAGCGGTGCTGTTTTTCGCTATTCCCTTGACGGAATTTGGAAATGTGATTTTGCCTCTTCATCTACCTCACATTTATTTTGAGGGTTTATGTCGTCGAAGGCAACAATCTCAACATTGTTAGCTTTTGAATGACTTGCTATTTAACGTGTCTTAATCTATGATGGCATAGATGCACGGATTACAAATATATCATTCATTTGGCTACGGACATCTTGCACCATTCTTAGTTATTACGGACTGTTGGACTAGTCTCAAACCGAGCTTGACCAACGGCGTCCCTTAAACCAAGTTAGGGACATGTATCACATCATCTTAGAGTGATCTCATTCCACGAAGTCCTATTGAGGACGCCTCTCCAACCCCTTCTACTTTAGAGGTGGTGTTGCTTCACATGAACAACCTCTTGCCGTGGTTAGGGCGTAACCTTAGGATCATATGTGATCCGGATACTCTGTTCCACTCCGGTTGCTTTGGCGGATCGAGTGTCCAATTTCTTTTTGCCTTTCTTTAGGCCTTCGGATCATTTAAGACACGGAAACTCTGGCCCACCTTACTAGGTGTCCATTACTTTTCCTATGAAATGAATTACGGCACCACTCCAATCGCCGGAGGCTTTATATGGCGAGTGTCCAATATCATCATATCAAAGGAATTTTGGCCCACTCCGATCGCCGGAGGCTTTTTATGATCGAGTGTCCAATATCATCCTATGAAGGATCTTCGCAAATAGTATGACAGGCTCAACGTCTTTAGCTTTTAGTCTTCTTCCGTTATGATTGGTGCCCAGATAATTCTTGGCGCTTACTTAAGAGTGGTAAGAGTTTTCGCACAGTTAGATGATCTTTCTCCATCGTATGTGCGAACATACTTTACACACTTTAACAATTACACTTAAAAGAACGGATCTTTTAAAGTCATTTACAATCCAATCTTTAAACGGAAAAGAAGATGAGATTAAACTTCTGATTTGTTAAAGCATAAGGAATATAAATTATTTTCATATTCCTCCTTACTTTAATCCATTTTTAATCAGACATAATTTAATCTTTATTCTTGACAAGTAAGAAAAATAGTTATCATTTAATCCTTATTCTTGACAAGTAAGAAAAATACTTATTCCAATTTCGGATTCTGGCTCACTTCAGTCACTTCATCAGACTGAGTGTCCATTTCCTTCTCACCATTATTCGGATCCTTTGTACGGGACGAGATATAGGCCTTCTGCTACAAGATAGAATAACATCTTCACTCTTCTCCTCTTGTCCCGAGTTGACATCCTCGAGGCTCTCGTGAGCGCTTGTTCCCACCCGAGTCTTGGTAGCGGTGACACCATGAACACGTTCATCATCATCACTCTCTTCTACCGAGAAAACCATTTCCATATCCAAATTTGGTCACACAACTTTTGACCGACATCTTTCGAACACTAATAGTAATACAATACAACTATTGTCTTAAGTTTGTTGGGATTTTTGCTCTATGGTACTTTATAAAGCAGTACGGGAAGTATTTAACTATTACAAGTATTCGAAAGGATAAACAAAGATTCAATAATATTTTCGACTAGAAATCGAAAATTACAATATAACAACAAAAGCGAAATTACGATTTTGTTGAAGGCGAAAAATGGAAAGCGGTTTATCTTTGAGTCGAGTGTGGCACTCTGTCCTTAAGACAATATTGCCCCGTATGTATCCTTTATACGTCCTGGACAATTTGTCTCCCAAGATAAAACAGCAATGAAACCCTTGAGCAAAGGAAACTCAAGAGCTACCGTGAAGAATATTGAGTAACGAAATGATGCTTGGAAGTTGTAGGAAGAAAACTATTTCGGTTGTGTATTTTTCGTAATTGTTTTTCAGCATCTGTTTATGTATTTTGGTGCATATGTCTTGGTGCTCAACAATGGTGTAATGGGGTGTTTATATAGGAGAGGGAGGGGTCACATTTCTTGCTGAAAAGCGCCTCCATAATAGCCAAATAATGGCCATTATGGAGGTAGTAAAGTCACCAACATAAATGGGAGAAAGACCAACTGTTTTGGCCATTATAGGAGGAGTAATTCAGCCAAAATAAATGGTGAATTGAGTGCTTGGCATTTACGTTTTTGACCGTCGAAATTCGATTTTACGGAAACTTCGGGGACCAAAGCGCACATACGAAAGAATTCGGTCCAAAGCGTATATCCGAAACTTCGGCCCAAAAAGATAATATCGAAGACCCACGGCCCCGTGAACCGGAGCCGGAGCCGGACGGGACGGGGCGGCGGCGGCGCGCGTGAGGTCTTTCCTCGAACCGAAGCACATCTAGGTCCTCCTCCTTTAAACACATGGGATACCCCTTGGGGTCCCAAACCCCAAACCAATTTCGAATCTTATATACACAACAATTCTTTCTTCCTCTACCGATGAGGGAGAATTACACACAATACCACACTTTCCATGCTTCAAACACCTTACTTCGTGAACCAATATCTCTTTCATTTCTCAATGAAATTTGACGATTCTTGGCCCTACGGTTATCTACGTACTTAGTAGATCATGCATGTGTGAAGAACCGGATTCTCCAACATACGTTACACTAGTGTTTAAGCCGTTAAAGTTGGTCGGTCGCAACTCCCGCCAAAGGCAAATTTCCAACAGAAACTTCATAAACTATTTTAAACAGATAAGCTTCAAGGCCTGAGTGTCTAGGTTGCAGTGGTAAGAATCGCTGCCAATGAGTTTGAAGCTGCCAGGGTCTTCGATAAGAGAGAGATGTCAGAGTAAACAGAAGTGAGATCTTTCTAATTCTTGAACTAGCCTTCCCCATTTTGAAGCACATGATAGTCCTATTTAGTTTTAGGGCAATAAATTAACCGAAACTATAGAATACTATAAGAAGTTAAAGCATCTGATAGCATAATTTACTTAAAATTACATGAATGCATAGATTGCTCACTCATACGAAATTATACAAACATTTCAGAAATTTCTAGGGATAAGCCATTATTACTCCCTGAATTATACCCGAAGTTCCAACGACACACTTTCCCTTACATGAGTTCTATTACATCTCTAAACTATTTTAAAGTGTAATAAATACATCCTTCGGCGCTGAGGTGGAAAAGAAAGTGTGCTCACTCTGTTGGAGGCATGTGAGAGGCGAAAACTAAACTAGTTTTTTTTATTAATATAATAGACATGTGTCCTTTTTTTAATTGGACACTTTGCAATTAATTAATGAACATAATTAATTAACACTAAAATTTAAGATGATATTTTTTTAATTAATTTTCTTTCTTTATTTGTGGAATAGAGTCAAATTTTATCATTTTCTAAACTTTTTAAAAATAAAAAAACTCCTTGAAACCTCTATTCTACTCGAAAAACTCAGTCAAATTTTATTCTCCAAGAAATCGGTCAATTTGTTTTTTTGACGTGGAGCCGGTTTAGTTAATTTTATTCTCCATCTTCTTCATTTTTGAGTTTTCAAATTTAATAAAAACTCAGTCAAATCCACATCAATCAAGTTCAAATTTCAACTACCACTTCACAATAACATTCTCACCAAACCTGTAAAATCAATTCGGCCAACAACTAAGAATTTCGACAAACTCATTTTTTGTTCTTCAAGCTTTTTCAAGATTCAACAATGATGGATTCGAAATTCTTTCTCCATTTTCGAATTTCACCCTCTACTCCATCCCTTGCATTCCTGTTTTGCTCATCGAACCACCCCGTTTCACCCAAAACACCATCAGACCTCCTCTAACCACCAAAGCTAAGCCATCGCTCAACACCGAAAAACTCTATAGCCACTACCCATTTCACAAAATCACCTTCATTTTTGCTACTAGATAAAAGAGAGCAAAAAGAACGAAAAAGAAACAAAAATGAATAAATAAATAAAAGTGATAAAATGATGACTCGGGCGTGTGTATACACTGTTTGGGTCCTTGTCAGCACATAAGGTGAAAAGAAATACATGAAAGAAAGGTTTAGGGGGTAATAGAACTCCCGTAAAATAAAGTGTGTCGTTGAAACTTTGAGTATATATAGTTCAGGGGCTAATAGTGTTTTATCCCAAATTTCTATCAACTTACTTTCCTACATTTTTGGGAAAATTCCTTAAAGGATGTACATCTTAACTTACATCGGTTAGCCTTCATAACAAACTCAATAATGTTTGATGAGTCAATTCAACTCAATCTACACGAAAGAATTGATTGTGATCATTTGACACCACAATGAAAAACTTGTATTCGTGTTCGGTGGCGAATTCAGGATTTTCACCAAGGGGTTTGAAAAATAAAAATGTAGTGGTTCAAAATTTATATTTGTACAAAATCTATATTTTGAACCCCTTAACCACTGACTCAATCTCTAGTCTTATTTTAGGGGTTCAAAATCTATATATGTACATAAGAAATATAAAATTTACCTTACATATATAGTGTAAATTTTTGTCAAGGAGGTTCGGGTGAACACCCCCACCTTCTCCTAGATCTGCCCCTATCAGTTCTACCCAAAAGCGGCGGCACATACACTGCAATTATTAGTTCGGCAGGACCAGTGACTTTAACTCAAACCTTATACTTGTGTCAAGAAATTCATTTAATAATATTTAAAAATAATTTATCAAAAATCCATAATATGTTACTTGCCACCTTTATTGGATGCCAATTGATTCTTAATTGGATGGTTTATTGAGATTAATTTAAGACCAAGAGATGTTTTATGTTCAAAATAGTAAATTATTATTTTCATTTACTATATGTTGTGTTCGCTTATGGTGTAAGTAAATATTACTCATATCATTTCAAATTAGAGGTACCATTTTACTATGGGGAAATAAAAAAAAGAAGAACAGCACATCAAATTAAGATAAAGTATGCATTGGCACATAGGCCTGCATTACGTACATTAATATTAAGTTTTGCATTGGGACTAAGGCCCCTCATTATTACATTGACATAATTTTATTAGAGACTTAGCAGAGGCATACATAACAGATCACGCTATGGCCTTTCCAATTCTATCATCCAGTTGGAAATCAAAGAGAAATGGGTTTTCCGAGAGAACCAGCCGATCATATCCACTTTGGCGGACGATGCCAATGTTGTGGCAAGTAGTATCGGGACAGAACACTAGCTTATACTTGCCATTAAGAGGCTTAATTTGGAACCAACTGCTCATGTCGAGGGGATTACTCAACTGTGCACCTGTGCTTATGGTGTGGCGCGGTGCGAGTTTACCAAGGTTGTCAACCTTCCACACGGTTAGGTTAGCACACAAATAATAATCAAGAAAGAAATGGATGTTTACCGGAGAGGACACCACAATCTTTTGAAATTTAGGATTTTTGGGTGTAAAATATACCGCGATACCCACTGTAGGATGGTGAGATAGCACTACCGAAGTGGAACAAGTAGTGTCATCTTTTTTATCGCCGAGATTAGCGAGGCGTGCGCCTCCTTGGTTCATAACGGTGTAGGCCGGCAATATGAGGTACCTACTGCTTGTGTTGAGGGGATTACCATAGGTATCGAGTACATCTCTCAATACCTGATTCGAATTCGGAGTATTATCAGTGGTGCAAGTTGCAAAGGCTGACAAGGGAAGGAATATTGCAAGGGAAACAAAGAGTAATATGGTCTTCATCTTTAGGGATTGCTTAATTTGTTTGATGATTTATATCCTTCTTCCTAACCTCTTCAATTTATAGACAACATTGTTTGCTCTAATAATGTGTGAACCACGTTTAATTTGTTTGTTATTCCATTATTTCGTACAATAATGATGTGTTTTTTTTTTATAATATATAAGGTATAATTTTCCAGCCAATGGGATTCAAATGTGCGCATCTCGACCTATTATTTCATCAGGTACTTGCTATCTCCCCCATCAAGGTTATTGCAGATGAGAAGAAATCACATAATATTTTTTGTCTCCACTGTGATTTGAACTTGAGACCTCATAATTCTTTGGTCATTTCACTAATTACGAGGCTACATCCTTAAATGTCGATTTTGGTTATAATACATATCGAATATTCCAGTTCAAGAGTATAAAGTTTTTCTTCAACTAAACCGCAATATATTTAGCACATTGCTAAAAAATATGGGAAACTAAAAAGAAACTATTCATAAAAATATGGTAACAGTAGGGAGAGCTAATATTTTAAAAACAGTTTCTGGTATTTGTTCGTCGAACCTACCATGCATTCACCGTCAAGTACATAAGATATCAGATTAAATTATGTCTAAGTTATCGACAAAATAAAAGAGAAAACTTTAAGAAAGTCGAGGCACTACCAGCAGGATATCCCAACTTTTCTTTGATTAAAATGAAATTCCAACTAAACTAACGAATAAAGTCGAAGAGCATCCCCGTCATGTTCATTTTTTAATTAGCGATGGTTGTTCGAAAAATTAAACGTGTTAATTTCTATTGACACGGATAAACACGTGATTTATGTCTTCAGATTGATAACGTTAAAAAATACTCTCTCAATTCACTTTTACTTGTTCATTTTGAACTTTGCACATTCTTTAAGAAATAAAAATTGATATGAATATTTTACCACAATACACATATTAATTGATATTTAGTCTAAGGTCTTGGAAAGTGATTTGCAGAATAATTATAAAATTAATGCTAAGAATAAAACATGAAAAAAAATGGTTTCCTCTTGATATGCTAAAAATGGTCTTCCTAACAAACTCAATAATGTTTGATGAGTCTAATTTAACTCAATCTACACGAAAGAATTGATTGTCATCATTTGACACCGCTATAAAAAAATTGTATCCGTGCTCAGTGGCAGATTTAGAATTTTCACCAAACGGGTATGAAAAACTAAAAATGTAGTGGTTCAAATCTATATTTGTAGAAAAATTATATTTTGAACCCCCTTAACCATTGAACCAATCTCTAGTCTTGTATTTAGGGATTCAAAATCTATATATGTACATAAAAAATAAAAAAAACTACCTTACATATATAGTGTATTTTTTTTGCCTAGACGGTTCAAGTGAACATCCTCACCCCCTCCTAGATCCGCCCTTTTCCGTGCTACCAAAGGGCGGAGGCACAATGCAATTATGAGTTCGGCAGAACCTGGTGACTTTAGTACAAACTTTTTTGTTATACCCGGATTACGCATTGAGGAAACTCATTTTCTTGTATTCGGTCGTAGCATCGATCATCTGATCTATGTTCGACAGCGGGAATGAGTCTTTAGGCATGCCTTATTTAAATCTTTATAATCAATGCACATTCTAAAATTGTTCTCCTTTTTAGGTAGTACGACTACATTTGCTAACCAATCCAGATATTTGCCTCCCATATTGATCATATATTAAGCAGTCTAGTTACTTCTTTTACAAACCTACTACGGATTTTGGCGATGGGCCACTTCTTCTACCGCACAGAAGAAAAATTGAGATCCAGGCCCAACCTATGAGTTACGACTTTTAGAGGGATGTCTGTCATATCTTTATGCAACCAAGCAAAATAATCATTGTTAGCTGTAATATAATTAAGAATTAAACTCTTGAACTCCACTGTTAGCCTCATGCCTAGGTATACCTTCCTGTCAGGAGTTTCTTCACGCAAAGCTATCTGCTCAAGCTCTTCCACTGTAAATTTAGTGGCGTCTGACTCGTCAAGTACCTAAAAATATCTAGGCACCTGGTACCGGTCTGAAAACTCCTTTTTCAGATATGTTGATTCTGCTTCTGCTGGCGGAACGTAATAGACAACTTCTGATGCGGGTTCTACTTCCTGTAATTGCTTTTTCGGGTCCATCGTTGCTTCTGGTTCCTCTATGGCGTACATATCCCTAGAAGCGGGTTGTTCCTCCTTAATTTGTTGGATTCCTTCCGATGTCGAGAATTTCATAAGCAAATGCAACATTGATGGGACCGCCTTTATATCGTGTATCCATGGCCTCCTAAATATAGCATTGTATCTTATATCACCATCGATGACATACAACTTGGTTACCTTCACAACTCCCATAAAATCCACCGGTAGGTCAATCTCACCCTTAGTGGTTTCACTAGACATATTGAAACCCAAGAGTGTTCTGGTTGCCAGAACAATTTTGTTTACCAACTTCATTTCTTCTACAATATTTAGTCGGATGATGTTAGCAGATCTTCCTGGGTCGACTAAAATTCTCTTTACTTGGAAGCAATCAATAGGTACCGTAATGACCAGAGCGTCATTATGGGGAAAAATAACACCGGTAGCTTCTTCATTAGTGAAAGTAATAGTATGTTCGTCTGGTATTTTTCGGAATCTCTTCTCCTGGGTAACCGAAATTTTTGTTTACTTAGCCGCAGTAAAAAATGTACTGGCGATCATAGATCCTCCGAAGATCATGTTTACCACATGTGGTGGAGCATCCAGATTAGGTTTGCCTTCAACAGGAGGTCCCCGCTTATAGTTGTTACGAGCTCTTTCGCTCAAATATTCTCGTAGGTGGCCCCTGCTTAACATTCCTGCTACCTCTTTCCGTAGGTGTCTACAATCTGTGGTTTTGTGTCTATGAGTTCCATGAAAGTCACACCAAATGGACCGATCTCTAAAATTTAGATCGGACTGTAGTGACTTAGGAGGTCGAGATGCCGAATGAGTTCTTAGTACCGCTAGCATCTTCATTGATGCTGAAGTTATATTCGGAAATTTTAGGTATTCGTGTCCCTTTATTGAGGTGCCAGATGAATTTCCTTTGCCATAATTCACTAGTCCTTGATTATTTCTTCCAGTGCCTCCCTTGTTATTTGTTTTTTCAAGGGAACGAAAACATGTCCTCCCCCTCGTTTTTCGGGAATAGGATAAGCTTGAAAATGGTTCTTTGAGGAGTTACGGTCTGATTCGGCTCCTGTATCTGATTTGCAAAAGATGCTCCTGGCCTGAGTCCTGAGCAGATTAACTTTTATTTAAATCTTTGACTCACACCGGTTATGCACGTCTTCCAGGTAGTAGCTTGAAATTCCAAGAGATTTGCTTTGAGTTTCCGTGAGGCATCCGAAATCAAGGGGTTCAAACCCTTTGTGAAAGCTTCTGCATCCCATTTGTCTGGGACCACATGTAGTAGCATAAACTCCTTCTAGAACCGTGTAACAAAGTCCTTAAGGAGTTTAGTTTCTCCCTTCGTAATGCGGAAGATATCCACCTTTATCGTTTTCACCTTCCGTGCCCCCGCATGAGCTTTAATGAACATGTCTGCAAACATGGAAAATGATTCAACTGAGTGCTCAGGGAGAAGTGAATACCATGTTAAGGCTCCCTTAGTGAGCATTTCAGCGAACTTTTTGATTAGGACATACTCTATCCCATGTTTTTTAGATCGTTCCCTTTGACGGCTGTAGTATATGTTGTTATGTGCTCCTGTGGATCCATAGTTCTGTCATATTTAGGTATAAACAACATTTTAAACCTCTTGGGAATAAGTTTGGGTGCAACCTCTGGTTTGTACGCCAACTGAATGTATCTCTTTGCATCATGTCCTTCAATTACAGGAGCGGCTCCCGGTATCTGGTTTAACCGGTGCCGGAACTCCTTGGCATTTTTCATCAGCCTCTTTACATAGTTGACATAAAGGATCCACATCCATACCCTATTTAATCAGCCTATCTTTAGTATATATCTTCCCGTTCACCACCAAATAAATCATAAACAACCATTTAGGAGGGCATTGCTGCAAATAAGTCCCCTCCAGGACACCTTAGGCAGAGGACCCATCAAGTTTAAGTATATTTGCCTAATAGAGATTGTCTTCACCTTCAATTCATCTGCAACATTCAAACCAGCTACCTCCATGTATGATCCATCTTTAAAGTCTTTCTTGATCAACCAGGAAGCCTGAGTGACAACTGCTTCTTCTATGGTCCCTCCTTTTATGTAGTACAAGTGCACCCACCTTGCTCATAGTTTATCTTTTTTATTGCCTAGATTCCAAAGTAGCTTGCACAGAGCAGTTTTATTCCACAAACCAATGTTAAGCAAGTTAAGTCCTCCAATACTTTTAGGCAGGCAGAGCCTCTCCCAACCAATCAATGCCTCTTGGACACTTCTACGTTACCTGTCCAAAGAAAAGTTCTACAGATTCTGATTATTTTCTCTACTATTTTCTTGGGTAAGAGGAAATTTTGGGACCAGTAGGTCTGAATTGAGAATAGGACACTCTGCATCAATTGCACCGTTCCATCATATGAAAGCAGCCTAGAAATCCATAATGTGATCCTTCCTAGCATCTTGTCTAGTAATGGTTGCCATTGCACTAAGGACAACCTTTTAGTACTTAAGGGGACACCCAAATACCTAGAAGGAAGGGCTCCTTTGGTTATTCCCAGAAGATACAGTATCTGTTACTGAACTCCATCCTTAACTCCTCTAAACTAAATAGAAGATTTTTGTATATTAGCTTGCAGACATGAAGCACTTGAGAATTTCTGAAAATGATCAAATAACATCTGTACTGAGAGCAAATCCCCTTTACTAAAAAGGAAAATCCCCTTTACTAAAAAGGAATAGATCATCCGCAAATCCAAGTTGTATGACTTGTAGATTGGCACATCCTAATCCAAGTTGTATGACTTGAAGCTTGGCACACCTAGGATGGAACTTAAAGTCCTTATCTTGTTTCAATTGCTTGATTAGTCTGCACAGATATTCCATGGCAAGGACAAATAGGTAAGGTGACATTGGTTCACCTTGCCTAACTCCTTTTTTTTCTTGGAATGGGACTGAAGGTTTACCATTGATAACTATTGAATAGGCAACATAATTCAGGCAGTGCATGAGCTATGTAATGAAGACAGTAGGAAAGTCCAAGCTAATCAAAATCTGTTTCATGTAGGACCATTCTATGGAGTCATAAGCCTTCATCATATCAACCTTCAACATGCACCTTGGTGAAAATTCTCTCTCATATCCCTTCACAAGTTAAGATTAAGGTCATGATCTTCCAAGCTAAGCATATTATCCTCCTAAATCTTGACCTGCTCAAAAGCATTTTCAGCTCCTCTCTGTACCAAGTACTAAGATTTTTACTGAGAATCTTGAGCTTGGACTGAAGTTCCACATTGGGTTACCAATCACATTAATGTTCCAGGATTGCTCCAACAAATGAAGAAAAGATGGTTGGCTTGCCCAAAAATCAAGAATTTAAAATATTCAATACTTTCTGTTGATCATAATGACATCTAATGAATAGATGCCTATGGTCAGAGCCTGTCCTCGCCAGATTTTTAACTTGACAGTTGAGAAAGATTTGAGCCCAACCACTATTAATGAAAACCTTGTCAAGTATGTTCTATAGTTTCTTTCTTGATCTCCTATTGTTGCACCAAGTATACTTTGGGCCTATAAATCCCAAGGCTGAGACCTCACAAGCATCCATACAAGTGCTGAAATCAAAGCTATTCCTCATCTTATGAGGTTTGCCTCCAAGTTTCTCATCAGGGTCCAAAAAGGCATTGAAGTCCCCTCCAATGCATCGAGGCCCCTGGATCAACAGATGAACATTGATAAGATCAGCCCAAATTTCTTTCCTTTCCCTTGAATTGCACTTAGCATACACAACATTAATGTACGTAAGTGTCACAGTTTGAAGGACTATAGTGTTTCTTGATAGTAATTTGTTGGTCTGAGCTTTCTACCACCTGAGTATCATGATCAGGCCTTCCGGTCAAAAAACAACGTCGATGAAGGCGTGTAGGTGCACTATTCCGTGGTAGGGATTGTAACTTTCCATAAATTTCCCATTTGTCACTCAACGACGGAACCTTGCTTATTTCTTTTTTTGAGGATTCTCCAGTCCAGAATAGCCAAATTTGATCATTAGTGTTTGAGATACTGTGTTGATATCCCAGAAATCTCATGTATTTACTGATCCTGTTCATGTTAACAAAGGGTTCTATGATAACAGTGAGATCCACCTTGTTAATTTGAATGCGTTTTTTAAGTATGTGAATGGCTTTCCTAGATTTTAGCTCCCTAATATTTCAAAATATGGAACTAATCATCAAAAATAGTAGGGGTAATCAGTCTTTGCTTCCTCCCTTGTCAGAGGAGGAAGATTTTTCTTTGTTCTTCTTGTTCTTTTTTTCTCTTTCTGTTATTGAACTTCTTTGCATGAGAGAAACCATCATTGTTATTGGTCTCAAGAGGCTCTGATTGGAGTTGATCCTCTAGTATCATAACAATGACCCTGTTAGGAGAAGAAACCTCTATATGCTAGTTCAAAGGTCTGATTTGTTGTTCCTTTTGTTGTTGTTGCTTTTTAGCTCCATCACTTGTTTTGTTATTTTGATTTGGTGCCTTATTATGCACAATTTCAGTAGCAGGACTACTGTTCAGATCAACAGTGAGCTTTTTATTTGGTAGAGCCTTGATCTCTGATGGGATGCTAATAAATTCTTCATCAGGGTAATACGATTGGAGATGCATACCTTGAGGTTCCTTACCATGGGTGTTATTGTTCAAAGAATCGATGTTGTTGTTGTTTCCATGTTCTGCTTCTTTCGGGTTCTGTACGGTACTTTCTTCATGCGGCTGATGATGAGTGTAGAATAGTATTAATCTTTCTTGGGGAGACTTTCTCATTAATACAAATATATATAGTGTACAATGTAGAATTCTAGTAAAATAATGAATCATTTACTTATCATAATTCTATATATAAAATATATAGGATAATATTCTAATTATGGAGGTTGGATTGAGTTGGGATTCTAGACTTAGTGTTACACGTTAATACACCCCCTCAGTCTAAGCGGGAGGAGGCCGGACGCTGAAACTGAATCTGAAGTCGAGGAACAGCTGTGGAGGCCGGACGCTGAAACTGAATCTGAAGTCGAGGAACAGCTGTCGAGGAAGACCCTTCGTGAAGATATCCGCGTATTGATATGAGGAAGGCACATGCAACACCTTAACATGACCAGGAGCAACCTTCTCACGAACAAAGTGTATATCCATCTCAATATGCTTGGTCCGCTGATGTTGAACAGGATTATGAGATAAATAAATAGCGGATATGTTATCACAATAGACGACAGAAGCCTTACGCAAGGGACATTGAAGCTCCAAAAGAAGGTTTCGGAGCCAGCTGATCTCAGCAACAACATTTGCAACTCCCCTATACTCTGCTTCTGCACTCGAACGGAATAATGTGGCTTGCCTATTGGCAGACCATGAAATGAGATTATCCCCTAAAAACACGCAGTAGCCTGAGGTGGAGCATCGTGTGTCCGGACAGCCCGCCGAATCAGCATCCGTGTAGGCTAACAATCTGATCGGTGTTGAGGGGTACAGATGTAATCCATAATCGAGGGTGCCCTTAACATATCGAATGATGCGTTTCAAGGCAGTGTAATGAGGCTCCCTGGGGGCATGCATAAACAAGCATACCTGCTGAACAGCATAAGCGATGTCAGGCCTGGTGAAGGTAAGATACTGGAGTGCACCTGCAAGACTTCTGTAAAGAGTGGGAACGGACATTGGGTTACCATCATCAGCACTAAGCTTTGATTTAGAATCAACCGGAGTGGATGTGATTTTGCAGTTTTTCATTTTGGCCCTGTATACTATCTCCTCGGCATACTTGCGCTGACACACGAACATAGAATCGGCAGACCGAGTTACTGATATGCTCAAAAAATAGCTCAACTTCCCCAAGTCTCACTTGGGTTAGCAGAGTCTCAATATCCTGCAGGTTTTCCTCCTTTCTAGCCTCCTTAGAGATGTCATCTTGATCTGAAGTCTTTATATTGTCATGTACAGCTTTCGTAGCTTCACCAACCTTCTTCCTTTCAAGCACCCGAGAATCAACCATCATATGCCCCAATTTCCTACAATGTCTGCAATATTTGAGGATGCCCTCATATTCAAGTTTCTTAAAATATCCCTTAAGGGGAGAATTTTCATTTTCTATTCCAATCCAGACCTGATCTGGCTGCTGTTTAAGTAAGTCAATCTCGACTCAAACCTTGGTCATGCTAGGTCTGGTTCTGCTTTTAGTAGCCATATCCAGTTTCAACAGTGTTCGAACATTCCTAACAATTTGCCTTTTGTGCAACTCAAATTTGTTAAACATCCTAACTCAAACCTTTTGTGCAACTCAAATCAAATTTGTTAAACTTCTGTTACTCAAATTTGAATTACATAAAGGACAAATTAGAAACAGTATCTTCAAATTATCTTATTTGTGCAAATCTCCCTGCTTTTTTGTGCACCCAACAAATTAGGACTCTACTGTCATTTGCTTAACATCACACTTATTTTTCACATGAAGTAAGAAATTTATATATTTTTTACAATGCAATTTTGATGCCGTTTTTTAACCCGTAATATCCATTGCTCCTAATTTTCTTTGTCGTCTTTGAATAATTGTGCAATTATAGAGACCCCACTGTACTTAACAATACTTTAATTCAAATTTATTAACTATTTGCTTTTTGACTTATTTAATGAACGGCTATTAGCCCAAACACTAGGAATATTTTAACGCGTAACAAGTAACTGAATTAATTGGGGTAAAAATTTACTCATATAAGGTATTTACATGAACTAATAAATACATGATATATATTCGAACATATATTTCTATTACTTAATCATAGTTAATTACTACATATTTTCATTTCATTTAGTTACTTAGTTATGATTAATCGAATTAGTTTGATGTAATTATTACGCGATACCAGTAGGTATTTAACATTAATTGGATTAATATTAATTACAACATTTCAGTGGGCAAGAAATAGGGGAAGAGATCGATTTGAGCGAGAGAGATATGTTTCCTTTCGAGTGCCCACAAGACTTATATTTTCTTCTTTTGGAAGCCTAGGTATAACAGGAAAGTAAAAATTAATGTTTTCGTACTACTTTAAAAAGGTTTTGCAAGAAACAAAAGTAAGAAGTAGATAGTGATATATGCATCATTACACTCTAATAGTGATGCTAATTTAGATTTATGGGGTAAAAGAATTATTATGAACATGTAAGTGAATGATTTTGAGATGTAGAAAGGCATAGAGGTATGGTATAAGGGTTGTGATAGAGTGATAATATTTCTTATAAAAAATTAGAGGTTTTGAGTTCAAACATTATATGAGAGTCGTTATGTTAGAAAGTGGTTACCTTTAATGTAAAATTTTCTAGCGTGAATCTAGATTTAGTCAGGATCCGATGCGAATATCAGACATCGAACAAAAAATTAACCACAAAAAAAGCAGTATACATACTATTTATAAAGAATCTTAGTATAGTAGAAAGGAGTATCGAATAAAGAATTTTGAAATCCACCTTGTTTATACAAGTACTCTATTTTTTTTAATTGATTGACCGCAAGTATTACTTGCGTGTAATTTTACATATAAGCCAAAAATATCTCTACATTATTTGAAATGGGTCAATTTTACCCTTCGTTATGTTTTTTGCTAAAAAATATTCTCACTGTTACCTTTTTAGCTCAAAAATGTCCTAGCTATTTTGCTCAAAAATGCACTCCAACTATCCAAATAGCTCAAAAATATTCTAGCAATGATAGCTCCAAAACAAAGGAAAATAGATCAATTTTGCAGTTGAACATACAAAAAATTCAACTATGAGAATATTTTTCTTCTAATATCATTCAAACCAAATAAAGGAAAGAAACTAATAATTTTTTAGCATGTTAATGACCCACTCAAACTCAACTCAGCCAGCTTATTTGACAGGCCTATGAAAAACTTGCATATGTTATGTTCGTTCATTGTGTAAGTAAATATTACTCATCCTTTCATTCATATTAGGTGAACCATTTTACTTTGCTGCATATGTATGGTTGTAGTGGTAAATATTTCATCACATCTGCTCAGACGAATTAGTCTTTTGTGATAGAAGAAGTGATTATGATCTGCCTTAAATTTTTATTTTATAGGTTTCCGGAAATTAAATGGAAGCTGAGAAATTGAAAACAAAATAGCGACATTAAATTAAGATAATAGGAGGTCAAGGGTTCAAGCAGTGAAAATAGCATATTGCAGAAATGCAAGATCTGCTGCGTACAATTGACCTTTGTGATCCGATTCTTTCCCGAACACCGCACATAGCGAGAGCTTAGTGCACGGACGGACTTTTTTTTTTTTATGCATTGACACATAGGCCTGCATTACGTACAATAATACTATTATGTTTTGCGTTGGGACTAAGGACCTGCAATATTATTACACTGTCATAATTTTATTAGAGATCTAGCAGAGGCATGACATAACGATCAACACACTTCGGCCTTTTCAATTCTATCATCCAGTTTGAATTTAAAGGGAAATGGTTTTTCCGAGAGAACCAAATGATAATATCCACGTTCGGGGACGACACCAAAATCAATGTTTAAGCATTGTCTATGGGGACAAAACACTAGCTTATAACACAAATTATTGGTAGAAAAAAGTTAGATTCAAGCGCAACTTAGTAAATTGAAGGACAAAATAGTTTGGAGCTTTTTTCTTATAATCAATTCGGAGCTTTCAATATCAAGTGCATACATATAACACAACATTTTTTATGTGTTCTATATACTGACAAATTAATTCATGAATAAAAACATTTCATGGGGGACCATAGCTCTTTACTTTTGGTATTATCTCTTTTTTTTTTCTTTCTTTTCATTTCGTCCTTTTGATTATTTTCTAATACAGTATATGTATCATTTTCAAGACATTAATTATATGTGCAAACAGTAGTCTGGTAGCCAAATTATCCTCAATTCCATAAAAAACAGAAGACCCTTCATCGGACTCTGATGAAACAACAAAAACAAGTGGTGAAATGAGAAGAAGAAGGGTTTGGGGGCGTCGGGGCAGGGGTGGAGTAAAGGTGGAGGAGAAGAGGGGGGGGGGGGGGAGTGAAGAAGGGGTTGCCCTTCCGATTGCAAGCTCCAAGCTTCAATGTACTTCTCTTTCGGAAAGCTAGAAAATCCGGCAGAGGTTAGAGAGTATTTGATTCTAAGTCTCTAAGGCTTAGAATATTTTTCAGAATTGGTGTATTAAATAATGAGGTGAATGCCTCTATTTATAGTTGAAAAATAGGTCAAAGTATATTTGAGCTTAGGACGGGATCAAAGTACATTACTTTGTAGACAAGGCGCGTATTGACCTCAAGTCTAAGGACTTCTATCTCCCACACGCTGATCATACTTTAGACAAGTATAACAAACAGTATATCAGCAGAGTATACCAATACTTCCAACGTATCCATGTGTCCATCACGAGTAACCATTACTCGCAGCAGGTGAGACATACTACATCCTCTAAGGATGTGATGCAGACCACATATCGACTTATCACATATCATCGATATCTCATTCTCGATGATCATTAGTCGAGGCTATCTTAAGAGTTACACTCTATCATTAATATCTCACTCTATTAATGACAACGTAAGCTCAAGGGATGTACATTAATGAATAATTACAAACAATCAAATAATAATTCAATAATTGCAAATGCAAAAATATTAATCTCCATTAATAATAATATGAATGTATATAAAGTACATTTATCCTAATACAGATTGTCTCTAGGACATAAATATACTTTCAGGACGGAGGCAGAGTGCGATTATGAGTTCGGCAGAACCCGATGACTTTAGCTCAAACCTTGTACTTGTATTAAGGAATTTATTTAATAATATATAAAAATAACTTATCAAAAACTCAGTAAGCTATATGAATTGTGATTCAGAATCAGTAAACCAAACCTCTGGTGCTAGCACCAAATATGTTACCTATCACCCCCACCTTCTCCTAGATCTGCCCCTATCAGTGCTACCCAAAAGCGGCGGTACATACACTGCAATTATTAGTTCGGCAGGACCAGTGACTTTAACTCAAACCTTAAACTTGTGTCAAGAAATTCATTTAATAATATTTAAAAATAATTTATCAAAAATCCATAATATGTTACTCGCCACCTTTATTGGATGCCAATGGATTCTTAATTGGATGTTTTATTGAGATTAATTTGAGACCAAGAGATGATTTTATGTTCAAAGTAGTAAATTATTATTTTCTTTCATTTACTATATGTTGTGTTCGCTTATGATGTAAGTAACTTAACTCATATCATTTCAAATTAGAGATACCATTTTAATTTGGGGAAATAAAAAAAGGAGAATAGCGAAATCAAATTAAGATAAAGTATGCATTGGCACATAGGCCTGCATTACGTACATTAATATTAAGTTTTGCATTGGGACTAAGGCCCCTCATTATTACATTGACATAATTTTATTAGAGATCTAGCAGAGTCATGACATGACAGATCACGCTATGGCCTTTCCATATCCATGTTTTAGTTTGAACACAAAGAGCATTGGGTCCTTCGAGAGAACCAGCCGATCATATCCACTTTGGCGGACGATGCCAATGTTGTAGCAAGTAGTATCGGGACAGAACACTAGCTTATACTTGCCATTAAGAGGCTTAATTTGGAACCAACTGCTCATGTCGAGGGGATTACTCAACTGTGCACCTGTGCTTATGGTGTGGCGCGGTGCGAGTTTACCAAGGTTGTCAACCTTCCACACGGTTAGGTTAGCACACAAATAATAATCAAGAAAGAAATTGATGTTTACCGGAGAGGACACCAAAATCTTTTGAAATTTAGGATTTTTGGGTGTAAAATAAACCGCGATACCGTCGTCTGTAACAAGTTGAGATTGCACTACTGATGTGGGACAATCGTTTTGTTGTTGATCGCCTAGATTAGCGAGCTGTATGCCTCCACCCTTCATACTGTAGTAGGCCGGAGTTATGTAATACCTACCGCTTGTATTGAGGGGATTACCATCGGTATCGAGTACGTCTCTCAATAGCTGGTTGTTTGGAGTATCAGTATTGCAAGTTGCAACGCTGACAAGGAAAAGAAAGAGTAATATGGTCTTCATCTTTAGGGACTCAATTTGTTTTGATGATTTATCCTTCTTGCTAACCTCTTCAATTTATAGACATGATTTTGCTCTAATGTGAACCACGTTTAATTTGATTGTTTATAGTATTATTGGCGCTCTTGATCATTCGTACAATAATGATAATGTTTTTGGTTATAATATATAAGGCATAATCTTTGGGCCAATTGGATTCAAATAGTGTGTCTCTCACTTATTTCATCAGGTACCTGCTATGTTCAATCAACACAGTTATCGGGTAATTTTGCACACCAAAGTTAGGGCAGATAAGAAGAAATCTCCTATTATTTTTTGTCACCGTTCGAATTTGGATCTGAGACCTCATAATTATGTGCTCATTTCGTTAATTATTAGGCCACATACTTAGATGTTAATTTTGATTGTAATACATATGGAATATTCCTGTTCAAGAGTATAAACCTCAACTAAACCGCAATATTTTTATCCCAGTGCTAAAAATTACTATGAGAAATCAAAAAGAAGCTATTAGTAAAATATGGTAACAGTATGGAGAGCTAATATTTTAAAAAGTTTCTCGTTGGTTCATGCATTCACCCTCTAGTACATAAGATATTGAACTTAATTATGTAAGTTATCAACTTAAAAAAAGGAATTAAAAGGGAAAGTTTTAAAAAGATGAGTCAATACCAACAGGATAAATATCCCAACATTTCTTTGATTAAAAATGAAATTCCAACTAAACTGACGAATAAAGCCGAAGAGCTTCCCAAACATGTTCATTTTTTAATTACCGTTGGTTGATCGAAAATTAAACATGTCATTTCATTTTACAAGGATAAACACGTGATCCATGTCTTCAGATAACGTTGAACGATTAGTTAATTTGTTTGTATAATTAAATGCAAAATTTTGCATTGAAAATGAATTTCATAAAGAAACCTGAGTAGGATTTGTTCAATTTTCCCCTCAAAAGTAAGAAAATACTCAATTTTGAATTAGATGAGTTAAAAAATAATGGAGTTTCTAACCAAAAACTTGGCCAAGCTTGTTATGAAATCAGTGGCAATATACATGGAAGGGGGGGGGGGGGGAGGGTTCCAACTGGGCTGGGAATTTGTTTTACATAGTTTTAGGTATGGTTGGCTAACGGGACGGGTTCGGGGTGGGGCGGGTCCCGGTGGGACGGGACCCGACGGGACCGGGTAGGGCGGGACCGGTACCGGGGCGGGACTGGCGGGTTTTGCCAGTGTCCCGTCCCGGTCCCGTCGGAAAAGGGGCCCGGTATTTATCAGGTCGGGTTTTCATTTTTTTTTTTGCACTTAATTTAAAAAAATAACATATACATAAAGTATAAACACCTAAATAATTGAACAAGATAGTGTTTGTGCTCTCTTATTTGAAATTGGCCGGCAGAAAAGGCGCTTTCAGACGCTGTTGATGACGCTTGAATGTTCAACACATCTCGGGCCATCATTGAAAGTGTCGGAAAGGTCTTCTCATTCTCCCTCCAGTATTTCAGCAAGTCTTCACGTCCTTCTTCATTGAGAACTGCTTGGTACGGTACAATACCCTGCAAAACAAAAACATCAAACTCGCTAACTTGGTTAGTAATGTTACCACTATACATTCTATGTCTGAGGCTTTCAATACTAGTAGCTCTCCTAATTACCGTGGCGGGTGGGTGACGGGTATAAAATTTTATGGCGGGAACAGGTGCGGGGGAGGGGGTACCCGCAGCCCCTGCCTAATTGTCATCCCTAATTAACAGCCAATCCCAACTCCTTTCATGCATTGTATATATACGTATCCATTTTATGACATCGAGTCGCGCTATAGTCGGTCGAGAAGGCACTTGTATGTGCACACCATTTCGTTTTATAAATAGTACATATTATAAAGGAAAAATGTGCAAATATACCCCTCAATTTTATGATATAGAGCGGATACACCCTCATTAAAAAAGTGGTGCAAATATACCTATGCCTTTATACAAATGTTGCAAATATATCCTTTTGTTGACGGGATATTTGTAAAAAATCAGTTAGCTTACTATTTATTTAAAAAGTGTCACGTGACATTTAGAAAAAAGTCTATCCATTTTTCTTGAGTAGACTTATTTTTTAAAAAGTAACGTGATAACTTTTTTTCTCGTAGGTTGAATCTGGTTCGTTTAAAAAAATAAGTAGACTTATTTTTCAAAAGCCACAGAGATATTTTTTAAACGAACCATACCCGACCCACCAGAAAATAATTACCACGTGGCTTTAAAAAATAAGTCTACTAAAAACATAGGCAGGCTTACTTTTTAAAGCCTTGTGGTATTTTTTTAATTAAACAATAAGTTAAATATTTTTTAAAAAAAATATGTCAATGAAAAGGGTATATTTGCACCATTTGTGTAATGGTAGGAGTATATTTGCATCATTTGTATAACATCAGGGATATATATGCAACTTTTTTAAAAAAAAAGGTATATCTATTCTATATTGAAAAGTTGAGGAGTATATTTTGACATTGACCCTACAATAATTGATGTAATCCAATCTACGCACTACCAATTAGTCAAATTCAATCCGATTTAGTTTTTCCAAGCATCTCATATATTATTTCAGGCTTCAATACCTTTTTTTTTTTTGATAATCCAGGTTTCCAGGCTTGCACCTGACTACTTTACTGGTATTACCCAGACGTCCTGGAGATGATGGGACCGGTCCTTCAGCACCCCACCACCAGGTAAATCGCGGGATGTGCACACATGGTCAGTGTCTGCTTACGTCCAACGGATCAATGCTACAAGGTTGACCCCCCCACAGGCCCCATCCACAAGGCTTGGTGGAGACCGAACCCACACTGCAACATGCCCGCGCGGCTTTTAGCGTCCAGGCTTTACCACATGTATGTGCCCCGGAGGACGATATCCGGAGGGGAGAATCGAACTTGTGACCCTAAGGCCGCAAAGTTGACTCCCTGCCAGCAAGCTGACCCCTCTATATAAAACTGTGGTAGGGTAAACTTTTTAAAGTGACTGGTTCCACCGCATTACGGCCCCATACCCCAGAAAACCCACCTCCGACCTGGCCCTACGGATTAGTATACACCGCTTGGCCCTACGCGTATGGAGGGATTTTTTTGGGGGAACACGGATTCCACTCTCGCCGATCGAGGACTCGAACACGGAACCTCATACAAGTAATACCCTAATGTATTGGCCACTTTGGGCCAAACACTTTGGATTAAAAGCGTGGTAGGGTAAATTTTTTAAAGTGATCGGTCCCACCGCATTACGGCCCCATACCCCGAGAAAACCCCACCTCCGGCACGGCCCTACGGATTAGTATACACCGCTTGGCCCTACGCGTATGGAGGAATTTTTTTTTGGGAGAACACGGTTCCACTCTCGCCGATCGAGGACTCGAACACGGAACCTCAGACAGCAATACCCTAATGTATTGGCCACTGGGCCAAACACTTTGGATGCTTCAATCCCTTTCTTTACCATATTTGTGGTGGTTAGAGAACAAACTTTTATATATTTAACTATGTCTTCTCATAGGTCAAACCCAAAGAAATTCTTATTTATAATGGGTGATGTGAGACTCAAACGTGGGACTTACGTCTAATTTGATATCATGTTAAAGTTGAAAGAATAATCACCCTTGATTATTTTAATTAATGTACAAGGTATATATATATGATATACAATATTTAATTATGGAAATTAAATCTACCTTTTCCTAATACAAGACTACTACCATAATTACATTTGTACAAGAATTCTAATAGGACTATACAAAATATATATGGAATATACACGATATATACGTGTATATTCTTTCACACCCCAGCAATCATAGCGGGTTGTTGTCGTACGCTGATACTGTCCCTAAAATCTTCAAACAGAACTAAAGGAAGACCCTTAGTAAAGATGTCAGCAATTTGGTACCGTGAAGGGACATGCAAGACACGTACTTGTCCACGAGCTACCATTTTGCGAACAAAGTGAATATCCATCTCGATATGTTTAGTGCGTTGATATTGGATCAAATTTCCAGAGAAATAGATCGCACTAACATTATCGCAGTATACCAAGGTAGCTTTCTGAATAGGAAAGTAAAGCTCTAAAAGGAGATTATGCAGCCAACAGGACTCAGACACCACATTGGCTACTCCTCGATACTCGGCCTCCGCATTGGAGTGCGATAAAGTAGTCTGTCGTTTAGCTGACCAAGAGACCAAGTTATTATCAAGAAACATACAATAACCAGATGTGAAACGTATGATATCTGGACATCCACCCCAATCAGCATCTGTATAAGACATGAGAGTAGATACAGAGGATGGATATAAATGCAAATCATAATCAAGAGTGCCCTGAATGTAACGCACAATGCGTTTGAGAGCGTGCATATGTTCGTCCCTCGGATCATGTATAAATAAACACACACGTTGCACTGCATAAGTAATATCGGGCCTCGTGAATGTAAGTTACTGAAGAGCCCCTGCAAGACTGTGATAGTGGGAGGAATCCTCGTAAGGTGTGCTAGAATTAGCACTCAGCTTCAGTTTGGTGTCAATCGGAGTAGGATATGACTTACAGGATGACATGCCTGCCCATTCAATAATCTCAGCTGCATACTTTCTCTGGGATAGAAATAGACTACCTGCATGACGAGTTACAACTATACCAAAAAAATAACTTAAATAGCCTAAGTCTTTCATAGTAAATTCGAAGCTGAGAAGAGACATGATAGACTTGCGCAGTTTATCAGAAGAGGCAGTCAATATAATATCATCCACATATAACAGAATGTATGCCAGAGAAGTACCATGATGATAGATGAACAAAGAATGATTAAACCTGCTGTGAGAAAACCCAATAGTAGACACATAATCTGCAAACCTTTTGTACCAGGCCCGAGGGGCCTATTTTAGCCCATACAAGGACTTCTTCAGCAAACAAACATGGTTAGGATGATTAGGGTCCATGAAACTCAAGGGCTGATGCATGTATACCATTTTCTTGAGATCACCATGTAAGAAACGCATTTTTCACGTCCAGTTGATGAATGGGCCAAGTTTTGGAGAGAGCCAGACTGAGAACAGTGTGAATAGTTTCCGGTTTGACCACCAGACTAAATGTCTCTCCACAATCCATGCCAACCTGTTGAGTTTTTCAATCACCTACAAGACGGGGCCTTATGTCTCTCAAAACAACCAGATTTTTCCTTATGAGTAAAAATCCACATAGAACGAATCACATTAACACCAGGCGAATGGGACACCAACTCCCACGTCTTATTTTCAATAAGAGCATTATATTCATCATCCATGGCCATTTTCCAATTCGGGTCATGAAGGGCAGACACGGGGTTACGTGGTAGGGGTGATTTAGTGACACTAGAATTGAGATTAAAATATCGCTTTGGTTTTAAAATATCTCGTTGGCTATGAGTAACGGGCCCTTGACTCGGAATAGAAGTGGGTCGGACCTAGGTCGGTGTGGTGACGTTGGAACTGTCTCAATTTGGGAGGCACAAGCTCGGGTTGGGAGGTGGGACATCATGTAGTGGGCCTACTGGCCGAGAAGATGGAATGACTGGATGGGCCAACAGGTAGTGGGCCTGCTGGCAGACTCGGGTGACAGACATGAATTGGGCCAGCAGGCAGTGGGCCTGCTGGCTGGAATTGAACACGATAAGGATTGTCTAGGCCAGACGGTGTCTGCTGGTCTAGATCCCGAGATGGGGGTCGGGTCAAATGGTGGACCACATACGGTGAGAGCCCATCATCCAGAAAATTATAAGAATTAGACAAGAAATTATGCAACTTAGCAACGGAAATTGGGTTTCATAAAAAATTACATGGCGACTAATGATGATTTTATTAGAGGATAAATCATAACATTTATAACCACGATGATTAGACGGATAACCCAAAAACACACAAGCAGTAGAGCGGGCTTGAAATTATTTATTGTAGTTGAGGGAAAGAGAGGATATCATAAACACCCTAAGATGAGAATAGGATGGATCTTTGTGATAAAGAATTTTGAGTGGAGATTGGTATGCTAATCCTTTGCTAGGGAGTATGTTAAGAAGGTAAGTGGTCATTTGTAGTGCATGATGCTAAAATGAAGGTGGTAATGAAGCATGGACTAGTAATGTTCGAACAATATTATTAATGGTGCGTATTTTTTGCTCGACTTTCCCATTTTGTGAGGATGTACGTGGACAAGAAAACCGGAAAGATATACCATCAATGTTATAAAATTCTCTAACTGACCCATTATCAAATTTCCTTCCATTATCATATTGAATGTTTTAAATTTTCCCTTCAAATTGGGTACGGATGAATGCTCTAAATAATAGGAATGTCGAATAAACTTGAGACATTTTAGATAACGAAAAAGTCCACAAAAAATTAGAATAATCATCCAAAAATAACACATAATAACGGTGGCCCAAAGAGCTCAAAACGGGAGATGTCCATAAATCACTATGAATAATATCAAATGGCAACAAAGTACTAGAATTGGAGGCAACAAACGGTAATTTAACATGTTTCCCAAGCGAATTTAACAAAGTACTAGAATTGGAGACAACAAACGGTAATTTAACAAACGAGGGTGTAGTTACGGCCGGCGGCCGAAAAGAGAGTAGGGCGGCGGAAGCAAAATTTCGGAGAAGGAAAAGTTTGCCCTAAACTGCTCTTATATCATGAAAGAATAATCACCCTTGATTATTTCATTAATGTAAAAGGAATATATACATGATACACAATATTTAATTATGGAAATTAAATCTACCTTTTCCTAATACAAGACTATTACCTTTTCCTAATAAAAGACTACTACCATAATTACATTTGTATAAGAATTCTAATAGGACTATACAAAATATATATGGTATATACACGATATATACATGTATATTCTTTCAAAAGTATCTATCTATCTCATTTAAAACTTTAGTTGTTAATTAAAGAGAATACATTTTAATTTACTTAACTATATTTTCTTACATACAACGACATTTTATATGTGGCTCGTTAGTTTATTTGTGACGCTTTCTTGACTAGACCTGAAAACCCATAAAAGAGAAGTAGGATATGTAGTTTATTTTGATAGGAGAAAGTAACTAAAACCACTTAAATTATGAGTAAATTCCCTATTATTGCTGAGATTTTTATAGTTTATTTTCTTCTTCTGAGCTAGAGATCAGTATTGGTGAATCTTAATATTAGTAGATGAAAGTTATCTTTAAATCTCTTTCAGTTATAGTCGGGGGGTTGGGGGTGACTACCCTATATGCTAAAATACATTGGAAATTATTCTTGTAGCATTAGTGAACAAATTCCACTTCAGCATGAATCTTTTGAAAGAAGAAGGGCAAAAAGTCTTTGAAGTCATTATTTGACAATGTAATAACTCTTTGTTCACAAAACATAAAAAATAGTAGCTAAACATTAAATAGCAAGATGGAACATTAGTAAGTGGCCATCTGGAGAAATTCTTTTCGATCATAACCTTAGAATCATTTAATTGCACGGTTTTCCCCTTAAATAGGCTGGTCTTTTAATTTTGTCCTTCAAAATTGAACTTATGCACACTCTGGGAAAAAATATGCATAACTTGTGTGATATTATGATGCGAAAATATGAAGTTATGCCTTGCGAATATTTGTTTGCATTGAGGGCCAGAAAATAAAGGCCAGCACAAATAGGAAAAAAGTGCAAATGACCCACCTTGAATTAGTATTGTTTGGGAAGAATCGGAGCCCAAAGTTTAAAAAGGAAGAAGATGAACGTAACTGTAATGTGGGCTGTGATTGGTGATGAACTTCATTATTTGAAATAATGTAACTTTAATGTTCAAATAGGCCCAATTTGTAAATAATCCAACCCAGTCATCCATTTGATGTATTCCAGTTCATTTTAGTTACACTGTTTTCCCTTGAAATGGGCTAGTCTTTAATTTTTGTCCTTCAAAATCGAACTTATGTCTAGCAGGAATAAATTCTTTAATTGCGCGAGACATAAGTTGCGGGATACTATGATGCGAATGTATAAACCTATGCCCCGCAAAAATTAAAGACCAGCACAAAATAGGGACAAAATGCAAATGACCCTTCCCAACCTAAGCATCAATAGATAAATTGACAACCCATCTTTTCACAAAATATATATACGTTTTTTATCTTTGATCTAGGCGAATGACATGATTCTCGAGGAGTTACACGACGGCCATGTGATGATGCATTTCAAAATTTTTGCAAACAAGCCGTCATTATTCATCGGTACATAATTGATAGAATAACTATGTAGCGGGATGGTCAACCTGATGTGAGAGAGGCACGAGCGCAATTCAATCTTACTCATTGGCCCTTTGTTCTTTTGGTTCCTAGTCTAAGTCAAATGTGATTTATCTGGGAAAGTTACATAATTGACCGCTAAGTAAAATATTTAAAGCTGCTAACTAATATACATATATTATACACTAATTACACATATATTATATATCTGCCTGCTACTTTTCGGCAAGTGGTTATTTAAGTTAAGATCCAATTGAGTAGTGATATGATCAAATCTATCTCGAACTCATACATTGCAGCTCAAATTTTGACTTCTTGGTCATTGAGTTGTTTCATTATAAACAAAAATGGAATGTTGCATGTTTCACCTTGACATAATAAACAGAACCAAAAACTTTGAGAATGAGAAAAGCATTAGGCGTTTTACTTCTGTTTCTCAAAGTATTAGAATTTAGGGGGGGGGGGGGAACAACCGAGATTTCACTCACCTACATCCTTGACTTGCCATTTGTCACCCCACACTGCTAATTTTGTAGTCCAATTCTAACAGCCCAAAATACTATGGGATCAACCTTGCAGCCCCTACTACCTAAAGAATAAAGAAGCAAACGAAGGATAATATTGTTTACATTATTATTATTATAATAATTACAAGAAAAAGATATTATATATATACAATATTAATTTGTTAGGAAAAGTTGTTGGAAATTTGCCTTTGACGGGGAGGTGCGTCCACCCATATTTAATGAATTAAACACTAGTGTTCCGCATGTTGGAGGCTTTGTCTCTTCTCACATGCATAATCTACCAAGTGAGTAGATGACCGTAGGGCCAAGAATCGTCAAATTTCGTTGAGAAATGAAAGAGATATTGGTCCACAAAGTAAGGTGTTTGAGGCATGAAAATGTGGTGTGGGACAAATCTACCACATTGGTGGGAAAAGGAAAAATTGCTCTCTTTATAAGTCTCTAAAGTAGTAAAGGGTTTGGGACCCCAAGGGGTATCCCATGTGTTTAAAGAAGGGAGGACCTAGATGTGCTTCGGTTCAAGGCTAAGCCCACACGCACGCCACCGCCGCCGCCCGTCCAGTCCGGTCTTGGGCCGTAGTCCGTGGGGACTTTCTGATATTATCTTTTTGGACCCCAAATTGCTTAATATTTATAGTTTGGTCCCTAGAGTTTCTGGAAAGTTAATTTTGGGAATGACTGAAGGCAGAAACTTTCTACCTACTGTTGGACTGTTTTTTGGACCAGCCATTACTTGGTTGATTAACTCCTCCATAATCACCCTCCTTCAATGGCCATGAACTGCCTCACTATTAGCCTTAAACCTGCCACACTAATAGCCTTAAACCTGCCATTAACAACCCTCACTAATGGCTATTAAAAGCCTTGTTTGTGGCAGTTGGGGAGTCCCTCCTCCATGCTATATATTGATGCCTCTTTGGCTCAATAACGTGACAGAAAGTTAGCCAAAACAGTCACAAAAAACACTACACAAAACAGTGACGAAAAACTGCAAAACAGTGTTGAAAAACAGTGAGGAAAGAAACTCATATACACAAGATATACACAACAGAGACACAATATATACACAGAGACAAAACAGAAGAGAAAACAGAAACTCTACCTTCCTTTTCCATATCTTCAGCAAGTCGATTCATATTTGTTTTCTTCGTCAGGCTCAACCTATTGTCTTTGTAGTGTTGAGATTAAAGTGTTATTTTATCTTGGAAGACTATTGCCCGCTAACGTAAAAGCATATATACGGGACAATCTTGTCTTAAGGACAGAGTGCAATCACTCGACTCAACACACAACGTTGTAATCATCCAAATTTAGTTGTTTCTTGATTTCAGGTTATCAAGATTCAAGACACAACAAGCTTGCAGCAGTTTTGAAGATTGACCATTTATTTATCCTTTCGAACACTTATAATAGTTATTTACTTTCCGTACTGCTTTACAATAGTAAACCAACAATTTAAGACAAGATTGTATTGTATTAGTATTAGTGTTCGAAAGATGTCGGTCAAAAGTTGTGTGACCAAATCTGGATATGGCTGTGGTTTTCTGGTAGAACAGAGTGATGATGATGTTGTTGAAGGTCAACGTGTTCGTGGTGTCACCGCTTCCAAGAGTGGTGGGAACAAACGCTCACGAGAGGTTGGGGATGTCAAATGGGACAAGAGGAGAAGGCTGAAGATGTGCTTCTATCTTGCAGCAGAAGGCCTATATCTGTCCCAGACAAAGGATCTGAATAATGGTAAGGAGGAAATAGACACTTAGTCCGATGAAGTGACTGAAGTGGGCCAGAATCCGAAATTGGGATAAGTTATTCTTACTTGTCAAGAATAAAGATTAAATGATATCTGATTAAAAATGGCTTAAAGTAAGGAGGAATATGAAAATATTTTCACGAAATAATTTATATTCCATACGCTTTAAAATCAGAAGTTTAATCTCTTTTTCCTTCTTGTTGAAAGATTGGATTTTGTAAACGACTTAAAAAGATCTGTTCTTTTAAGTGTAATTATTACAAGTGTGTAAAGTATGTTCGCACATACGACGGAGAAAGATCCACTGACTGTGCGAAAACTGTTACCACTCTTAAGTAAGCGCCAACAATTGACTGGGCACCAATCATAACGGAAGAACACTAAAAGCTAAATACGTTGAGCCTGTCACACTATTTGGCAGAAGATCCTTCATAGGATGATATTGGACACTCAGTCATACAAAGCCTACAGGCGACTGGAGTGGGGCCAGAATTCATTTCATAGGAAAAGTAATGGACACCTAGTAAGGTGGGCCAGAGTTTTCAGGTCTTAAATGATCTGAAGGCCTAAAGAAAGGCAGAAAAGAAATTGGACACTCAGTCTGTCAAAGCAACTGGAGTGGGCCAGAGTATCCAGATCAAATATGATCCGGTTACGCCCTAACTACAGGCAAGAGGTTATTCATATGAAGCAACGCCACCTCTAAAGTAGAACGGGCTGGAGAGGTTGTCCTCAATAGGACTTCAGGGAATGTGATCACTCTAAAATGAGGTGATACATGTCCCAAACTTGGTTTAAGGGACGTTGTTGGTCAATCTGGTCTGAGACTAGTCCAACAGGTCTGTAATAATTAAGAATGGTACAATATGTCTGTAGCCAAATGAATGATATATTTGTAATCCATGCATCTATGCCATCATAGATTAAGACACGTTAAATAGAAAGTCATTCAAAAGCTAGTGAAGTTGAGATTGTTGCCTTCTTTTGACATAAACCCTCAAAATGAATGTGAGGTAGGCGAAGAGGCAAAATCACATTTCCAAATTCCGTCAAAGGAATAGCGAAAGTAGCACCGCTCCTCTAGAACTTAGTCACACCTTTATGGGTGATTTAAAGTTTATACAAAATAGAAGGGGGAGACAAGTACTTAATGACCTTCATTGATGATAGTACAACGTATAGAATCCTTTGTTTGTTGAAAAGCAAAGATGAAGTTGTTGAAGCGAATAAGCGCTACAAAACAGAAGTTGAAAATCAACTAAGCCTATGGATTGAGGAATTCATAGCGATAGAGGGGGAGAATGTGAAGCATCGTTCATTAAACAATTGTTCATTACTCACCTCAGTCCAACGGTGTTAGCCAAGCGCAAAGCCGTATGCCCAAATTATGTGGGGTGGCTTGGTAAAAGTTGGAATACCGAAACAGGTCAAGTTGTACCTAAGACTATAGATTGCATATCCACTGGATCTGTAAATAACAGTAGTGCTTATCGCCTCTTGGTGTCAAAGAATGCTGAATTCTTTGAAGATAACTTTCATTGAAAAGGAAAAAAAAAGTAATTGCTCGAGGTTAGCAAGAACCCGCGAGGGCCTGACTGCCCGGAACTAGACTTTCCTTATCTACAGGACTCGAAAGTTGCTGGCTATTCGGAACTTAATATTCCAGATCTGCAGAACTCAAGGATTCTAGATGTTGAACCGAGACGGAGCAAAGAAGGGGACAAAGACTTGTTCCAATCCTTCTAGCTTGTATGGTTGAGAATGAACCATGGAATATTAACAAATAATTGTCATCTCCAAAAGCTCTGCTTTGGAAAGAAGCTACAAAGAGAGAAATAGATTCCATCATATAGAACCATACTTGCGTAATGGTTGATCTTCCTCCGGGAAAAGAACCTTTGGGTTGTGAAAATGGATACTCAAATGTGAGTACAAAGTAGATGGATCTATTGTCGAGTATAAGGCCTCGGCTACTTGTACATGTGCTCCCCTGTGAGTAGCTTAACATCCTGGGCCATTGCAGTCTTGCATGGCATGGTTGTTGAAACAACCTTTCTAACCGGAGAGTTGGAAGAAGAGGATCAGAGTTGGTTTGCTGGACTGTTGGGCTTCTTCCTGAACTTTCATTTTGGTCGCTGAAATGTTTACATTTTGGTCCTGAAAGTTTTATATAAAACAGAAACAATGAATCTGACCACAAAAAAATTGACTCTAAAGTTAGAAAGCCAACAGTTGGAAAACCAACAGTCTGAGAGTAGAAATTATATTGAAACAAAAGATATGGTATCTCAGATGACATCTTAGGAATTGGATTTCTAAGACATCTAATGGACTGGTCTAAACTCTAAACTCAGTTGTGAGATAATCGACAGTCTCGTTGAAGCCACCAATGGATATGAATCATAGAACTGATTGGAATCATGGTGCACCCATAGACAAGGAGCGATATGTAAAGGTCACATGTAGTTAAATGTATTGTACACACTACAACCGACCTGGTATCGGCCTACAAACATATCAGTTGAACTCAGGTCCACTGATGATTTTAATACATGATCAATAGAAGGCGTTAAGTCGGATATGACGATATCTGAATTATTCGCTTATCTATGGATTATGGTATTCTGGATGTCCAGCGGTTCTGGGAGAATAAAGTGATGCAAACTAGACATCAGATATGAAGAACACCAAAGCCATAAGTAAATGTGTATGGTGGGTCTTGGAAAATCCTCTAAGCAAACTTGCATCGGCCGATTCATGATGGAATCGGAGTTTATCTCTTTATACAAAGCATGAATGAAGTTGAGTAACTTCACGACACCATAGAGGACGTCCCTTATTGGGAGAAACCCGTGCCTTCAGCAATTATACAATGTGGCTAGCCGGTCGGCTTCAGGAAGGACACGGATGACGGCGTCTGGACATATCTGTCAGGATCTGTCGGAGAGATAAAACCGTATGGAAGTTGATCATCACGGGTGTCACTTCCTTACTAACTAAGGGACTACCGGAGATCAAGTGTTCTGCCTGTCTAGGGGAATGGGCTTAAAACCCAAACAATACGAACCTTTGTGGTGGTAACCCAACCATACTGATTGGAGATCCCAAGAATTTGGTTCAATGGGAAAACTAAGCTGCAAAAGGTTCAGTTGAGCGCTTCAGTGAAGCAAGAAGCACTTCGGATGATGATTTCTGTACGGAAACATGAATCCAAAGTTGTTCCCGCGATAGACATTAAAGTGCTACCTGCATGGTGGGTAAAGGTTAAGCTTCCAAACCTTTAACGATCCTCAAATGGTTAAGGTTAAGGTTGGGGAAACTTTTAATGATTCTTAACACTTGTGAAGTGGGGTATAGCAGGATACCTTGTAGGAGATCACCTATTTAAGTGCTAGGAAGGCCGCCTCAAATGAACGCACTTAAGAATCCAAGTGTGTCCACGACCACAACGGACAAAAATTTAAGAATGAAAATGAATAAGGAGAGTTATTGTGTTGGTATCATTGTCTTGGCTTACACTAAACACTGACGGTTCAAGACATCACGTTCACCGCGCAGTAAGTAAGTCCGATGGTTTTCAACTAAGGAAGGTTCAAAGCGGAAGCTACCTCTCCTGATGCAATATCTTTTCGCTGAAAGATTGCTGAAAGTAGACACCTTGTGTGTGCACCACAATCTCTCTTTCATAGAGGGGATTGTTGGAAATTTGCCTTTGGCGGAGAGGTGCGTCCACCCATATTTAATGAATTAAATACTAGTGTTCCGCATGTTGGAGGCTTTGTCTCTTCTCACATGCATAATCTACTAAGTGAGTAGATGACCGTAGGGCCAAGAATCGTCAAATTTCGTTGAGAAATGAAAGAGATATTGGTCCACAAAGTAAGGTGTTTGAGGCATGGAAATATGGTGTGGGACAAATCTACCACATCGGTGGAAAAAGGAAGAATTGCTCTATTTACAAGTCTCTAAAGCGGTAAAGGGTTTGGGACCCCAAGGGGTATCCCATGTGTTTAAAGGAGGGAGGACCTAGATGTGCTTCGGTTCAAGACTAAGCCCACACGCGCACCACCGCCGCCCGCCTGTCCGGTCCGATCTCGGGCCGTGGGCCGTAGGGACTTTCTGATATTATTTTTTTGGACCCCAAATTGCTTAATATTTACAATTTGGTCCCTAGAGTTTCTGGAAAGTTGATTTTGGGAATGACGGAAGGCAGAAACTTTTTGTCTACCGTTGGACTATTTTTTGGACCAGCCATTACTTGACTGATTAACTCCTCCATAATCACCCTCCTTCAATGGCCATGAACTGCCTCACTATTAGCCTTAAACCTGCCACACTAATGGCCTTAAACCTGCCATTAACAACCCTCACTAATGGCTATTAACAGCTTTGTTTGTGGCAGTTGAGGAGTCCCTCCTCCATGCTATATATTGATCCCTCTTTGGCTCAATAACATGACAGAAAGTTAGCAAAAACAGTCACGAAAAATACTACACAAAACAGTGACGAAAAACTGCAAAACAGTGTTGAAAAACAGTGAGGAAAGAAACTCATATACACAAGATATACACAACAGAGACACAATATATACACAGAGACAAAACAGAAGAGAAAACAGAAACTCTTCCTTCCTTTTCCATATCTTCAGCAAATCGATTCATATTTGTTTTCTTCGTCAGACTCAACCTATTGGCTTTGTAGTGTTGAGATTAAAGTGTTATTTTATCTTGGGAGACTATTGCCCGCTAACGTAAAAGCATATATACGGGACAATCTTGTCTTAAGGACAGAGTGCAATCACTCGACTCAACACACAACGTTGTAACCATCCAGATTTAGTTGTTTCTTGATTTCAGGTTATCAAGATTCAAGACACAACAAGCTTGCGGCAGTTTTGAAGATTGACCATTTATTTATCCTTTCGAACACTTGTAATAGTTATTTACTTCTCGTACTGCTTTACAATAGCAAACCAACAAAAGTACTTTTCAAACTCACACTTCCACTTCTTCCTTTCTTTCTTTCTTTCCCTTTTTCTTCTTTTGTCTTTGTCTATCTTAACTTCTGGTTTGTTTTCTTTTCTTTCCAATTCCTTTGCAATTGGTATTCCCTACTTAAAAAGAAGGAAATATCAATAAGCAAGAAAGCAAAAAAGATGTACCAAAATAGAAACACTCCTAAAAAAATGGAATTTCCTACCTAAAAAACCGAACTCATGAGGTTGGTTATGGGCAAATACGTACTTCAAAAATGACCTCATGAGTAGGTCGGCTACGAGTGGGTCACAAAAATTATCGACTTCATGAGGTCGGTACATTTTATAAACGAGCTGAATATTTATTAAATTTATCAACCTCATAAAGTCGATAAATTAAATTATTCTTAATTTATTTTAAAGTTACCGATCTCATGACCGTAATTTTAATAAATATCTTTAAAGATATATGGCATGGACAGACATATATTCACAAAGTTGTTTTTCTCCTTTTCCTTTGCTTTTGGATTGCAAAGATTGATCTTCCATAAGCAAGTCCAATCATGTCCAAAATTATTGCGTGCATGTCCCATGCTTTGCCTTTATCATTTGTGATATAGCTCCTTTGTTTTTTGTGTGTAAATTCAGTTTTTTATGTTGATATTATATCTTAGCTAGTAGGTCACTTGACTGCAATTTTTGTTACATATGCTTTGTGTCGATTCTAATTTCAAAGCTGGTATGCATGAGTAGATCAAGCAACGGATGATCGATTAATCATATCTTGATAGGTTTTAACTAGGGGTGTGAAATTGGGGTCGGGTTGAATTTAGACCGATCAAAATAGATTAAGTTAATAAAAGCGGATTTATAAAATGAACCACCCAAAGATTACTTGGGTTGAGATGGCTAAACAATGGGTCAATGGCCAACCCGCCTAACTCTTATATCGTTTTTGTTTCTTCATTTTTTTTTTATAATTTGTTTAATTACGTAACAAAACTTTTTTTTATTATGATTATATATAACATATCAAATAAAAAGGAATGTCTTCTTAGTATTTTTTGCAAAAAAAAAAATCATGGGTTAATTTAAGCTGTATGTTTAGTTCAAATAAGTCAAACTTTTAGATGAACTAAATTGGACAACCAAAATAAATTGAATTAATAAATGGGTGGATCATTACGAGTCATATTTTTTTTAGGTGATTTGATTGATGGCGTAAAGATTCATTTACACATTGTCAATGATGAAAGCTAAACGAGATTATATTGAAAATATTTCTGAAAGAAATAATCCCTGGATTATTTTCATTAATGAATGGGGTATATATACAAGTCACAACCTCCAAATATGGAAAATTCTATTCATACCATACTTCTAAATCCTAATCATACTTGTACAAGAATTCTACAACTATGGTAAGTTTGTACACTAGTTTAATTACACTCATAATCCTATTTGAGCATGGTACCGTGCTATATTCTATCACACCCCCGCAGTCATAGTGGGCGGTTGTCGTACGCTGAGACTGTCCCTAAAATCTTCAAATAGAACTAAGGGAATGCCCTTCGTAAAGATGTCAGCAATTTGGTATCTGGAGGGCACATGTAAAATACGTACTTGTCCACGGGCTACCTTTTCGCGAACAAAGTGAATATCCATCTCGATATGTTTAGTGCGCTGATGTTGGACCGGATTGCCAGAAAGATAGATTGCACTAACATTATCACAATAGACCAAGGTAGCTTTCTGAATAGGAAAGTGTAATTCTAATAAAAGATTACGCAACCAACATGATTATATACCACATTAGCCACGCCTCGATACCCAGCCTCTGCACTGGATCACGATAATGTAGCCTGGCGTTTTGCAGACCACGAGACCAAGTTATCCCCAAGAAATATACAATAACCAGATGTCGAGCATCTAGTAACATGAAAACCACCCCAATCATCATCTGTATATGACACAAGAGTAGAGACGGAAGAAGGATATAAATGCAATTCAGAATCAAGTGTGCCCTGGATGTACCATATAATGCGTTTGAGCGCATGTATATGCTCAATCCGTGGGTCATGCATGAATAAACACATTTGCTGAACTACATAAGCAATATCAGGTCTCGTGAAAGTAAGTTACTGAAGTGCCCCTGCAAGACTGCGATAATGGGTGGGATCATCGTATGGTGTGCCTGACGTGGTACTCAACTTCGGTTTGGTATCAACCAGGTTGGAAGTAGACTTACAAGATGACATACCAGCTCTCTCAATAATCTCTGCAGCATACTTCATTTGAGATAAAAATAGACCACCTAAATGACGCGTGACTGCAATGCCCAAGAAATAACTCAAAGGTCCCAAGTCTTTATTTGCAAATTCAGAACTGAGAAGTGACATGATAGACTTACGCAAATTATCAAATGAAGCAGTCAATATAATATCATCTACGTACAATAAAATCTATGCTAGAGAAGTACCACTACGATATATAAATAGAGAATGATCAGACCGGCTGTGAGAAAACTCAATAGTAGATACATAATCTGCAAACCTCTTATACCAAGCCCGCGGGGCCTACTTAAGTCCATACAAGGACTTCTTCAGCAAACAGACATGATGAGGATGATTCGGATCTCGAAAACTCAAGGGCTGATGCATATAGACTGTCTCCTTAAGATCACCGTGTAAGAAAGCATTCTTTACATCCAACTGATGAATATGCCATGCTTTTGAGAGAGCCAAACTAAGAACAATGCGAATAGTAGCCGGTTTGACCACCGGACTAAACGTCTCACCACAATCCACGGCAACCTGTTGAGTTTTACCATCACCTACAAGACGAGCCTTATGCCTCTCAACATAACCGTCAGAATTTTCTTTATGAGTAAAAATCCACATAGACCGAATAATACTAACACCAGATAGACGGGGTACTAATTCCCACGTCTTATTTTCAATAAGAGCATTATATTCGTCAGTCATAGCTAATCTCCAATTCGGGTCATGTAGTGCAGACATAGGGTTACATGGTAGTGGGGATTTAGAGACATTAGAATTGAGATTAAAATGTTGTTTTGGTTTAAAAATATATTTTGACTACGAGTAACGGGCCCTTGACTCGAAGTAGAGTTGGGTGGATTTGGGGCAATGTGCGGGACGGTGACGGACTGGCCAGCAGGGGAGGAAGCCGATACCGGAGTAGGCTGGAACAGGACCGAGATCGATACTAGGCCGTGTTTTTGGCCCACTGGGCAGAATCGGCGGAACAGTGGTAACGTGACTGTGTGGGCCAGCAGGTAGTAGGCATGCTGGCGTATTTTAGTCACGGGACAAGTCCGATAAATGGTGGATAATATATGGTGAGACCTCGTCATCTAAAAAATTATACGAACTAGGCACAGGACTACTCACTTTAGTAAACGGAAATTGGGTTTCACAAAAAAGAACATGGCGACTAATTGTGATTTTATTAGATGATAAATCAAAATATTTGTAACCACAATGATTAGATGGGTAACCCAAAAACACACAAGCGGTAGAATGGGCTTGAAGTTTGTTAATTGTAGTTGACGGAAAAAGTGGACAGCATAAACACCCAAAGACCCTAAGATGTGAATACGAATGAGTCTTATTATAGAAAATTTTAAGGGGATATTCATATGCCAACCCTTTGATAGGAAGTACGTTAAGGAGGTAAGTAGTCATTTGTAGTGCATGATGCCAAAAGGAAGCGGGTACGGAAGCATGGGCTACTAAAGTTCGGACAATATTATTAATGGTACGAATTTTTCATTCGGCTTTTCCATTTTGTGAGGACGTATGAGCATAAGAAAAATGAAACAATGTGTCATTAACATTACAAAATTTCCGAAACAATTCATTATCGTATTCCTTGTCATTATCACATTGAATATTTTAACTTTCCATTCAAATTGGGTACGGATGAATGCTCTAAATTTTAAGAAAGTGGAAAAAACTTGAGATTTTTTGGATAACGGAAAAGTCCACAAAAAATTAGAATAATCATCCAACAATAAGACATAATAATGATGGCCCAAAGAACTTAAAACGAAGATGTCCATAAATCACTATGAATAACGTCAAAAGGAATCAAAGTACGAGAAGTATATGCTACAAATGGTAATCGAACATGTTTCCCTAACGGACAAGAAGAACAAAGTGGAGTACTACGCGTACCCTTACAAGAAATAAAATTATTTTTACGTAAACACGAAATAATAGACGATCCCGGATGACCCAAACGTGCATGCCACAAGGAAGGAGCAAGGGCGACAAAAGTAGACGGCATGGATTGATTCGTGGAAGTCGTGGTAGTTTTGATTGGATAAAGCTCTCCCCTACTATTGCATCTCATTAGAGGTATCCTCATTTTGAAATCCTTCACAGAAAATCCAAAGGGATCAAAGTTAACAGAAACTCAATTATCAGTGATGAATTTTCGGACAAACACAAAATTTTTAATTAAGTTAGGGGAATGAAGGGTATTTTTCAAAACTAGAGGTGGATGTGGGGGAGACAAAGTTGTATGTCCATAACCGCGAATTGGAATTGAGTTGCTATTACCAACAATTATACCACGATTTTTGCTCAAATTTGAATAAGATGAGAGAGTACCTTGATCGGACGTCATATGAGAAGTGGCTCCGGTGTCCATATACCAATTCGCGTCCGGGGGATTTAAGTCAAGTGTATGCATTGCGGTTTCAATATCTGTAGGTGTCGGGACCGAATTTGGCCCGCAGCATGGAAGGCATGCTGTCCCGGCCCATTACCGTACCCCATTCCACTATTTGGGATCGAGAAATTGGGCCTGGAATTTCGCTGGAACGGAGCCCAGTTTCCCGAATAAGGAGTAGGCGGAAAATAAGGGTTGTTGGGCCAATGACCAATGGCCCAGCCCCACTGTCAGGGGGCCCACAGCTGGGGCCAGTTGGCTCCGAGGCCCACTGCTGTAGCTGCCACTGTTCTGTCCTCCGTCACTGTTACCACCGCGATTGCCACCATTGTTTTTGCCATTATTTTTATGATTTTAACCTTTTTTGCTGCCAATGTGGTTACGATTTTGGCTCGAATTTTCGAAGAAGAAGTGAGGGTCATCTGACGTGGTTATCATTACGACGTAATGTGCTCCGGTAGCCGCCTTTTTAGCTAAACCGACCTCTTCTAACGTGACCATAGAACGAGCCTAATAAAATGGTGGCAGATGATTACTTTCACGAAGTAGTGTTCTAGCGCCTTTATAGGCCTCGGAATGGCCTGCAACCATTTGAAGAACAAGATGATTATTGGTAACGGGCGCACCAACGTTGCAGAGTTGGTATACCAATTCCTTCATCCTTTTACAATAGGCCGAGACGTTAGAAAAATCTTCCATGTTGACATGGAAAAATTCCTGCTCAAGAGTGACATCACGAGAATTTTTGTTATCTTGGAATATATCATGCACCCTATTCCAAGTAGCCATCGCCGTAGCATCGGGTTTAATAATTATCTCCAAGAGGTCTGTAGAGATTGTGGAGTAAATTCACTGGAGAACGGTAGCATCAAAGGTTGTCCATGACGTAGGATCATCCTCGGGGGTAGGCACCTTCTCCTCGCCAGTTACCGAGAGGATTATGTGATGGGGGACTTGATGCGAGCGTGCGTAAACTTTGAATAATTCCTCCCACGTCGGGCATTGGACGTTTTCCATCTCAAGAACAATAGGGATGTGGTTCTTGATGTTGGAAACTGTAAGGGAATGATGAAATATGTTATTTAACGTAGACATAATGAAAGAACAATAGGTGAATTAGGGACTAGGAAGAAAATTTGGGAATAGAGGAGGAAAGGTGCATGAAAACCGATGAAGGGTTCACGTAAACCGATCAGAAATCGAGAAGAGCGGAAGTGTTTTTGGGAGAAGGTATTTTAAACCTAGACTTATGATACCATGAAAGAAATAATCTCTTGATTATTTTCATTAATGAATGGGGTATATATACAAGTTACAATCTCCAAATATGGAAAATCATATTCATACTATACTTCTAAATCCTATTCATACTTGTACAAGAATTCTACAACTATAGTAAGTTTGTACACTAGTTTAATTACAATCCTAATCCTATTTGAGCACGATACCGTGCTATATTTTATTAATTTCATTAGAAAATCAAACCAAAAGAATATTCAGGACTATCCATTTTCTTTATTATCCGACACCAACCATTTGTAGTTAAGACTCATAGGAATCATGTACTCCAGAAAAATCAACCAAGACATAAATATTCCAGTGTGTGTGTGTGTGTGTGGGGGGGGGGGGGAGTAAAAGAATAACAATGTACGTAATTTACATGTCACAGAGAATCATGAGCTTACCTTCTCTAAATTTGATTCCAACCATTGTGTCTAAATATTCGTAATTAATTATAGCACGCTGGTTCATTGGGTATCAGTAGGTACAAAGATAATGTGTAAAATTCACTATTGATTACCTCCGATATTATTCAATAAAATTGAATTGTTAATGCGAAGCAAAGTTACCCTATTAGTCTTACTAGAGAATACAATACTTGTCCCTCATCAGTTACATAATTTCCAACAATTAAAATGGTCTTGAGCAGTGTATTAAAAGGCTGGGCGTGAGGCGGGCATTTTATTTAACACGGGGCGAGGCGTAAGATCCGAGGCATGAGGCGTAAGCCCCATAAATCTTTAAATTTTTAATCTATAATGTAGTAAAACAGTATAATAACACAATCTTTAAAAAAATATATATTAAGAGTTTAAAATTTTAAAAATATGACTAAACAAACTCCTAACATGATTTTACAAGTATAAATAATACAATAATATAAAAGTTGTAAAAGATACAAATCAACTCTACCATATTAACTTTTAAATAATAAAAGAATCGCAATTTCTTAAAATATATTACTATCATACCATGCAATGTACCTTCCTAAAAAAATCAATAAACTTATAAGTTTTATAATTAAAACATCACTTCTTCATAGATAAAAACAAAATTACTTTCAAATAGCGAAATGATAAAATATGATAATTTTTAGACATAGGACAAAAGGATGAATATGTAAAATTCGGCTATGTATTTTTGAAACAAATGTTAAGTGATATACAGGGCTGGTGTTCTCAAATAGTAAATATGCAATACTACGGCTTGTTTTGACTTAATCTCAATCTTCTTATTTCTATAATGAAAAAACTATGAAGCACCATTCATTTATTGAAGAATTAGGAGGGTCAACAGTGTTGACTAAGGAATTTGACACATAACTTGTGTAAGAACTCTTAGACGGCCCCCAAGCATTTGGCGTTACACGTGTTTAGGGCGCTTATGGCGTAAGCCTCACAGAACTAAGTCTCGCACATAAGTCTCGAGGCGTTTTGCCAGTGCATCACCCCGAGGCAAGTCCCAAAACTGTCTTTTAAAAGACTGGTCTTGAACTACTATGACCTACCCGTTACCTTAAAGTCTGAGTTGGATTCTCAGATATTTTAACATGATATTAGAACCAAACTTTAATGAGTTCATATGTACAATTATTTTTTTCTCATCATCTTTTATCGCTCTAAGATTCTTTGTCTCAACTCAGCCTATGGAGCAACTCTAGGCTTCTCTTTCTATCAAGTTTAGCTCATTAAGCTCAAGATATGACGCGTTGTGTTCCCAAAAATATTTAAAAATGATCTTAACTTGAAAGCATTCGCTAGGAAGAACTTCTATTGCATGTTAGACATAAGTTCTAGCTTTTTACATATAAGTTAGAACTTATGGTCAATTGAGCAGGTTCATTGTATTGAAATATCCTGAACTTCTGTCTTATAGGCAAAACTAATTTATGTCCACAAATATTGATGGGCAACAAAAGTTTTGTTGGTGTTGCCCATCAGACATAAGTTCTAGCCGTTATAAGGTAGAACTTGTGGTCAATTGAGCAGGTTCACTGTCTTAAGATATGTCCACAACTTATGCTCGATAGGTAACAAAAGCTTTACATAACGAATTTTCTGAAGCAAAGGCTATTTTTTTTTAAAAAAAAGTTATTAAGCCGAGCCAAAAAAGTCAAAACCACCCCTTACGAAGGCCATTTGTGAAATTAATCCATCAAACCACTAATATTGCTCCAAGGCCCACTCACTAGACCTCTAGTCTAGGCTGACTCCTGTTAAACCTCCTCCCCTCTCTCTACTTTCAAAAAATAGACTAAACTATTACCTGCGAGGGTAGCCAAGTTGGTGTAGCAGTAGAGCGCGGGACCGCAAGGTCACGAGTTCGATCCCCTGCATAAACCTTCTTGGTTGAGCCTGTCACACATGGCTTGCCAAGTGTGGTTAATCGGTTGACGTGGTTTGCAGGCTATTGCGTCAGTCCGGGGTTTACCCTGTGCGCACTCGAGAGAATAGCGGCTGCGGGTTCCTTCGTAAACAAAAAAAAAATAGACTAAACTAATCAAAAGAGTTAGAGCCTGTTTGGATTAGCTTATATTAAGTGTTTTTAAGTCAAAATAGCTTTTAAGTACTTTTGTAGTATCTGAATAAACTAAAAAGTGCTTTTAAACACTTGTTTTTAAGTCAAAATAACAAAAATAAATCAAAAGTTATAAGCTAGAAATCCTAACTTATGACTTTTGACTTATAAGTCATAAGTCCATCCAACCGGGCTCTTAAGCATCGGATTTTACGTGAAGAAAGACGTTAAAGAATACCTTGAAAGGTGTTAGAGAGATACACCCCATAAAAATAGGGATAAGATCGGCGTACGTACTATATTTTTCAGATCCTATTTATGAGATTACATTGGGTATGTTATTGTTGTTATTGGTGGTGCTAGAGAAATACAACACTTGTCGATCACCGATCATGTAAGAGTGTCTACCTAGTCTTTATTTTCTTGGATAAAAAATAGTGTCAACTTAGCCTTTATTTTTTGGATAAAAAAGAGTGTCCACTTACCAAATCAAAAAAAATTAATCTTACTTTTCTAGATTTTCCCTTATTAAGTGTTAAATGACCAAATTCCAATACCTATTTAATTAGGTGCATTTTAGCCAAATTACATATTTTTATCTAGAAATTAGTATTTTCTTAAGGGGTATGTAAATGACTAAATGAACACTTTTTTTGGTTCGGAGGAAGTAGTAGGCTAGTTATTTAATTTACTCATTGGTTCAAAGTCTTAAGTTGGATGTTCAATTTAATTTACAATTCCAAATTTGTGTTTTTAAGTGCCTTTGCCACTATAGAAACTTTTAGAATAAGGTCACCCCACAAAAATGAAGAAAGCAACACGAATGGCTCATAATGTTTCATTCTCCTCTCACTCCACACAAATCAGTAATTAAGCTCTTGTACTCCTTTCTCCAAACAGAATATTAAACCAAGAATATTTTAAAAGAGGAAATGAACGACTTAGAAGGGAGAATCACTTGTAAATTACTCCAAATTCTATATACCTATATTTGCCCATAAATATCGCAATAATGCATCCGTTGATCCCCTCGTGCCGTCACTGAGTAGCCAAGTTATGAATTTAACTTTCTCTAATACTCTTTCGGTCCGAAATTGATTTTCATGTTTTCTTTTCGAAAGTCAATTTGACTCATAAATTGAATTACATGAAAAACTCTATATTTTAGATTTAAAAGTTAGATATTCAAAATTATATTATAAGTACTTACCGTTGCAGCTTTTTTCATATTAATTTAATAAAAATATATTTTTTTTAAATGCTAGTAAAAATAACGTAGTTTGACTTTCGAAAAACGGAATATAACAACTAATATGAGACGAAGAGATGCTCAATTAATTACCTTTTACCGACAAGGATGAAACAAAGGCAGTAGCTCTGGAGCTAAACTTGTTTACTTGGTCGGGCCGGGTGAGCTCTTCTGATATTGGTTTCGGGCCAAGTTGGGGCCGATCTTTTTAAGAGAAAGGGTGTCAGCCCAAGTCTGGTCCAGTCCGGCCCAGCTCGGCCTTGTAAAGGTTTTCAACGACTGAATTTCAACTAATTTCAACCAGGACTTAGCTTTAGAGACACATATGACTAAATTTTTTCATTTTTTATTGCATTAAAAATAAATTACGCTAAACACTTGTACAACATCACTCGATTTTAAATACACCCTCTATATTACTAAATCAAATGCTTAACACCCCTATATTTTTTGTGTTAATATATGGACAAAGTTACCCTTATCCACCTTCCCATTCTTTAAGGGATATAATGGATATTTACAGAGGCAAAGCTAGAGTTTTGCCTACGGTTTGATAGAACTCAAGTTTTGGCTCAAATTATGTATTTGTGTTTAAGAAATTACTTAATATGCATAGATAATTTATAAGAACTCAATAAGTTGTATATTCTAGAATCTAAAACTCGTAAATTTAAAATCTTAACTCCGCGTCTTAAGTAGTTATGAATGTACTTTATTGATGTTTCAAGTACTAAACCTAAATTAGTTGTGTGACAAAAAAATAATCTGCCCCAACATCTGGAGCTTTCTCGAAATAGATTCGCCGCTTTTCATCTTTGAGTTTAAGACCAATTAACTATTTGAGGTTTCTTTAATAATGAATTAAGAAAAAACCCAATTCACACGAAGTTCAGACTCAGGGTGAAAGAAAGTTTATGGAAAATGAAGGTGGGGCACCATAAAATAATAAAATAAAATCCGCAAAAAAATACTACTAAAGATCATGAAATTAAACTAAAAGCAACAACCTTATGCTGTTTCAGAGATTCTAAAGAAAGAAAATATAATTAAACAATCAATCAAGTTGAGGGAGCATGAAAACAACTCAGAATTGTTTAATTTGGAAAGTTTCCTCAATTATATGGCTTCAATAATTCTTTTCCCTATTTTCACAGAACTCTACAATCCATTTCAACAAATATGACTTTCTATGTTGTATATTTTGTTGATAGATCTACGTGACTATTTCATCTTTTAAACTTTTAGAGATGTATCCTTTTATTTTTATTTAAATTATATTTTCAACACAATTTTCACGTGTAAACACGTGACTTATTACTTTTTTGATAATTGGTGGCGATCAGACTTAAAGCTAGTATGTTTGCCAGCTCTGATACTTTTGTTTGGTTCCGATCTTATGTCTGGTAATCGTATTTGGGCCTTGACTTGACTAACTCAGATTTGCACCTCATAATCCCATTAAATGAGAAATTATAGAAGAAATTGGATAGTTTGACCTTCAAATGGCTAGTCTTTAATTTTTGTCCTTCAATATTGAACCTATACCTAGCGGGTCATAAATTCTTTAAGGGATCAACATAACTTGTGGAACATTAGATGCGAAATTACAAACTTATTCTCGCTAAAAAGTAATTTGTCTTAAGGGCCAAAAATCAAAGGCCAACACAAAATAGGGTCAAAAGTGCAAATGACCCAAAATTAAATACTCTCTATCAGGATTTTTTCCTTACTTAGAATTCGAATTTGAAATTTTTGATTAAAGATGAAGATATCATATCCATTCCAGGGAATTGCGCTTTGATACTTAATCATATATATATATATATATATATATATATATATATATATATATATATAAAGATGAAGAGATCATATCATTCCAGAATTGTCTGCTTTGATACTTAATGATATATATATAGTGTGTGTGTGTTGGATTGTTGTCCCTTTTGCTCTAAGATATTTCAATTAATAGTGAGCTATATAGTTTAACTTCTATTGGTAACACTGAGTGGCCAACTCTTTGAATGGTGATCTTTCAACCCAATAATGCTAAATTTCATTGAAACAATAAACAAGAAAAGAAAACATCCAAAAAAGAAGAAAAAAGGCTTGCATTACTCAATAATGGTAGGCATTGTGTATTTTGTTATGACGTGAAAACTTGGCATTCCTCACATCTTTTTAACACTTATTTATATATATATATATATATATATTGTCATATATATTATATTCCTTTTCCTTTTAATATGGTATTGCTAATCTGATGCAGAAACTTTACACAAGCTCCTTTTTGAATCACCAAGGAGCCTGAAAATTAAAGAAACAATAAAATTAAATTTATAGTTAGGTCTAGGATATACTAGTGCATGTATACATTGTATATTGTTTTCCGAATCATGATGTATAGTGTGTGCATCACTTCGATTATATCATGCAACACGTATAATTAATGCTTTTGACTAGGGTTTGCTAATAGTGTTTTCTCCATATCTTTTGTATTTCATATGTCCAACAGCTAATTGATCCGGCGCATAGCGAAAGTTTAGTATATTGAACTACCATTTTATACAAAATAATTATATTGATCTTTAAATCATTATAAAAAAATAAGTAACCACTACTAATATATTTTTATTATTTTCTTATATATTTCCCCTTTTTTCTTAAAGTACTATGTCCAAAATATATTAGTATGTAAAGTTATCGGTATACTATGTAAATATAAAGAGGTGGATCCAGGATATATGAAGGTTATCTATTCATATCATGAACATCAAATCAATACAACAACAACAACATATCCAGTGAAATCCCACAATGTGGGGTATGGGAAAGGGTAAAGTATACGCAGACCTTACCTTCACCTTGGTAGGTAGAGCGGTTGTTTTCGGGAGACCCTCGGCTCAATACAAAGCATAATCACAAACAAAACAAGTAAAGAAAATCAAAATAAAAGAAACGATCCAACTAAAATAAGAAATTAAAGTAGTATGACTTGAGTAAAGGTTATCATGGTTCACCGTTCACGTGTACCCATAACAAAACCCCTCTCTCTATATATATATGTTAAATGTTACAGAATCTTTATAGTGTCAAGTAGGTACACAAGGATTTTAGTATCACTAGCTAGTCTAATGAATTATAAATTTCATAACAAAATTTGTTCTGATTGGGATGGGATCCTTATCGTAACTTTTAAAGGAAAGATCGTCCTATACATTTTTGTTTACATTCTATTTTTCTAGTTTTTTTAGATGCGCAATTATTAATTACATATTATTTTATAGTAATAGATCATTTGTTTTAATAAATTCTTTTCAATTGATAATATAACTAATCCATTCAATCTTTCTTGAGACATTGTTGATCTAAGTAATTTTTATCAATTTTAATTTCGGAAAACTTCTTTCGGCCGAGGCAACAATTATAGAATCTATTAATGTTATTTTGTAAGCAATATATGTATTTGAAAAGAATTGAGTCTTTTTGTTTGTAATTTGTAAGCGGTAAGTTGTCGTTTGAGTGACTTTTCAATATTAAGAAAAGAATAGTAAAAGAGAGAATTAAAAAGGTAAAGATATGAATAATAATTGGGCTCATATCAATTTTTACGATAAAAATGAGATAATAAAATAACTACCTAATTACCACATACAATTATTTCATTCTCAATTATTGCAAGATCATTATATTATAATGTAAAAAGTTATTGTATTTTATCCTAAAACATTCTTCAAATTTAACAATACACTCAACTTTTTCTTAATAATATATCTATAGAATACAACTTTAGGAAAAATGGGGCCCCCAAAAAGTTGGGACCTCAAATGATTGTTTTACTTCCCTTATAGTCGAGCTACCCTGTTTCCCACCTCATTCCACTACAAGAAAAAAGATATTTGCCAATAACATTTTTTGTTGTCATATATTGAATGTTGTTGCCAAAATACTTTTCGCAACAACAAAAAATGTTGCATGTCCTTACAATAACCTCCGATGCGAGAAGTTTTTGCAACAAGTTATTTTTTTATTGTCATTTACGTTTTTAGCAATAATTTATTTATTGTTGCTAAAGTTTTGTTGTTAATTCTATATTTTCTTGTAGTGTTCCCATCGAACCAGCTCACTTGAAAAACACATGATGGGAAACAACTTCTCATTGAAACACTGGAAAACTTCTTAATTTTTCTATGTGAAAAAATTACTTTGATTATTTTGATTTTTCCTAGTGACATTTAATGGGAAATAGACACTGAATATTTTTCAATAAAAAAATAAATTTTGTTTAACCGTGATAATTATCGCACTCGTCCTTCTCATTCTGTGACAACGACGATATCCATAACGGAGGGGCCAGTCTTTTTTTTATATCCAGCTTCCCGGCTTACGCCAGACTATTCCTGAAAATAGTAGTCCCGATTCCTCAGCACTACTACTAGTAAATCGCGGGATGTGCATGAATGACAAGGGTTTGAGAATAGAGCAACTGATATCACCTACAAGGTCCTACCCCAAAAGAGAGCAAATTGCTTCCACCAAGGTTCGAACCTACGTTGCAGGCCTCTAGCTGAATTTTAAGTTCCCCTCCTTTGCCATCCAGCTAGAGCTGGCCAGTGGGCCGACACCACCCCGGTCCCGCCCCGAACCCGAGTAGTTAAAAAAAATTGCGGTATCGGGACTCGAACCGGGATTGGACAATGTCTCGTCTCGACCCGACCCGCCCCAGTCCCGCCAGTCCCCACCCGATCCCGCCCGAAACCCCCCCTTTTGCAAAAATAGTCGTTGCACCAATACCATTTTACATTTTGGCCGTTGTGCAACGGTCATTTTTGGCCTCCCCCCCTCCCCCCCTCCCCCAACCCCCCCACCCCCTTAATATTTATTTTTAACCAATAGAAAATTGTATTTACACTTTAACCCAATTTTCCAACTATAAATACCTCATTTTCTCTTCATCTTTCTCACAAATCTTCCTACAATCTCTCAATCTATCTCTCTACAAGTCTACTTAATATTCAATTTTATTTATTCATTTGGGAATTAGGAGTGAAGTTGGCAACTAGCTTGAGGATCTTCTATCGAGCAAAGTTTCAATTTTCAACCTCTCGATTACACGTCGACGTTACGTCGGCGTTTGGTACATTCGTTCCTTCATTAAATTATTATTGTCTCTTTATTTTATTTAGCGCACTTAATTTCATTTACTTTAATTATTTATTAGTATAATTATAAATTTATAATGGAAGGATTTAAATGTATGCTTACGGGTAGGGGTCAGGCTTCTTCTAGTAGGGGCAACAAGGGCAAGGGTATTTCTTCTAGTCATACTATTCCTACACAGGATGATTTTGTTGATACTGAACATTTTCCTACAATACCATTAGATTTAGACGAGGAGCTATTTTCTGGAACTCAAGAAGACTTTAATTTAGACGATAATCTAGATGATACACTCACTAATGTTGATGACAACACACCCACTAGTGCACCTTCAACTGAAATGCCTCCTATTCTCCCTAGTATGAGACGAGGTCCAAGCAAAACGACCATTAAAATCGATGCATGGACATTTTTTGATAGGGACGTAGAGAATCAAGTAGCTAGATGTAAAATTTGTAAAGATGTTTTAAAATTTAAAATTGAAAAAGGTCACGGTGGGACGGGGGTTTAATGAGACACGTAGCAAGGGCTCATCTAGCTAAATATGCCCAATACGAGGCTTCAAAACTGGGTGCGCAAACGTCCGCTCCATCGGGACAAGATTCACATACCGTCCCGGACCAAGTACAGAGTCAAATTAACCCTATGACGGGGGGGGGGGGGGGGGGGGGGATTGTAGGCCCTAAATAGGATAAATATAGAGATAGGGAAGCAATAGCAAAATTAGTTGCTGTGGAGGGTTTGCTTTTTTTCATTTCCTTCATCTCCCGGTTTTATTCATTACATTAGAGATATGTATAATCCTGCTTTTAACGGTTTTCCTAGATCAGCTGTTAAGAGAGATGTATTTAAATTCGCACATGAATATCAACAGTATTTACGTTATTCATTATATCATTTTAATGAAAAAGTGGCTATCACTTCTGATATAGGCCGTAGTATTAATGACCATGATTATTTAACGGTAATCTGTCATTGGATATATTATAAATGGTCTATGCAAAAACGTATCTTATCGTATAGATATATAGATGATAGGCACACTGGTACTTTTATTGCAGAAAATATTTATCAAGTGTGCGATTATTACGGAATAACCGGTAAAATTATGACTATTACATTGGATAACGCTTCTTCTAACAATTACGCTATTACAATTTTAAAAAATAGTTTAACTCCATCTTTTGCTGATCATTTTCATATAAAATGTGTGTGTCATATATATAACTTAATTGTAAAGAATGGTCTATCACTTTTTGAAGACATTCTTAGTAAAATACAATTTGATATAAACTTTATTTTAAAAAATAATAGAATACAACGAAGAAAAGAATATAAAAAAACTTGTTACGATTGCCAACTACCTTATAGAAAAATTCCAGAAGAAGTACCCACTAGGTGGAATTCTTTATACGAGCAACTACTTGTTGCTTATGACTATAGAAAACCTATAACTTTATTTTTTAACTCTCATAATCAAAATCCAGCTGATATGGTTGTAGATAGCGATTGGGTAAAAATTTCCGAACTTATTGTATTTTTAGAGAAATTTTTTCCAGCAACAAAAGAATTTTCCGGTATATATTATCCTACTATTTCAACTATGTTGTTTTATATAGCTCTAATATTTTTATTACTTAGTGAATATATGGAAAAACCAGCTTATATGGCAACTATTAAAAAATGTTTATCAAAATAAAAAAATAGTGTATTCCTATTCCAACTATTTATATTATTGGTGATATATTAAATTCGACTATTAAAATATACGGTACTAAATCACTTATTGAAATTATTTACGATTGTATAGAAGTACTACCACCTCCAAGTGCCAAAAATCCAAATCACCCACCACCTATTGAACAAACTAAAGAAGAAGTGGTGTCTAGCGTAGAAGACCAATGCAAAAAAGTATATAGGTTTTACCAATAATAAAGTGCTAGTAACATACCGACTTCCATACCATCTTCTTCTTCTTCAACACAACATCGCAAAAGACATGCTGTTTCTGCGGCTAGTATTGAAAGCCTCAGAAATAGAACGTGCGGCCGTACCGCTACTAACCAAATTAGCGAGTTTGATATTTTTGTTTTGCGGGGTTCGTACCGTACTGCGGTTCTCAATGAAGAAGGCGTGAAGACTTGTCGAAATCTTTGGAGGGGGAATGAGAAGACCTTTCCGACACTTTCAATGATGTCCCGAGATGTTTTGAACATTCAAGCATCATCAACGGCGTCTGAAAGCGCTTTTTCTGCCTGCAGATATCAAATAGAAGAGCGCATACACTCATTAGCCGGAGACAACTTGTAGATTGTAGTATTATTCAGAGATTGGATACGAGCGGAGCGGAGAAGGTGCGGTCAATCGGAGATCAACGAAGAAGACGAAAACTACAAAGAAATCTTATCCGAAGGTGGTGGAAGCGACGTGGAGCAATTTGACCAACAAATACCAATTCCAACCGAAGAACCACAGGAAATTATCAAGAAACTAGAACATGTTTTTTTCAAAATGTAATTTGCAATTTTACTATGTAATTTGCAAACTAGACCATAGTTTTAATTGCAATTTTACTATGTAATTTGCAACTTTTGAACAACACCACAAAGTTGCAATTTTGACAATTGTATTTGTATTACAAAAAAAATCATGTCTATTAAATAATATAAGAGGCACAAAAATAACATTGTGATGTTTTTATTACACTATCTTGTCTTGTTTAATTATTGAGTTTTTTTATACATATGTTATTAAAAAAAAAAAGGAAAAACCGCCCGGATCCCGATCCCACCCCCTTCACCCATCCCGCCCCGACCCCACCAAATCCGGCCCGCCAGTCCCGAGCCCGGCCCACTGGCCAGCCCTACATTCAGCTATGCCTGAGGATACGGAGGGGCCAATCTTTGCGTCACTAGTCATGGCGTGAAAATGGCTACTTGTAATTGCAAAAGCCTTCTTGTACACAGATTCTAAAATAGTCCTTTTCAAGAAATGATTGTTTTCAGATTTTGATGGTTCTAACCTTCAAAAATTTTAGTATTGAATTCACTATATTTTTTAAAGTTAGCAAGTGAAAAATTTTTAGTCACCTGGCTAAAAATATTAAGAACCTTTTAAATATATGGATTCAAACTAAAATTTAATATTTATTAAAATTTTATTTAATTATATTGTGTCAAAAATATTAGGAGTATAGATTAAGCTCGTAGTACAAAAGCTGCATCCGATACTCATGCCTAAATGCCACGAAGAAATCATTGGTCTTCGGAGTAATTATCGCGCCCGTCCTTCTCATGCTCCATGACAACGGCAATACCCCTAGTCATGGCGTGGCTACTTGCAATTGCAATTACAAGATTCTAAAGTTATACTTTTCAAAGAATCATTGTTTTCAGACTATTTTTCCTATTAGTTCAGCGTAGGACATATAATCTCCATTCTCAGCTTTGGCTGCACTCTGAATGCAATTGCTTCACAAAAAGAGCATTAACTAACATCAAACGTTGCTCATTTATAACCAATCAAATTGTCAGACAGAATAAGTTCTTGCCCCACAATTATTATAACACTTTATAATCAAGAAATGACAAAATACACAATTATAGTGCCTATTATGGTCTATTTTATAGTTTATACTAGCTAGACATTTGGAATATGGAACTAGTAGCTACATGGAGATTTTGACACTAATTTTGGGGTTAGAACTAGCTCGTCAGAACTCCCTTAAAACAACAAACGTTCCTTCTTCTTCTTCTTCTTCTTCTTCTTTTTTTTTTTTCGCTTTCTCTAAGTAAGGGGAAATTTATTATATTCTATCTACATCCCAAAAGAATTTTTAACTTTTCGGATAGTAATAATATGACATATACAAAATAAGGTAAAGGGGGTTTTAAAGCTCGTCACGATTAGCTGATTAAAAGTAGCTGATAAACATCAAGCAGTGAAATTTATCTTACAACTAAGCACTTATGTGTTTAATTTAATGTGTTGGAACTAATAATAAGTAATTAATATATTTGGTAAAAAGTTCTTCATAATCACTTTTTCCGTTAAAATGACTAAAGTGTCCTAAAGCTATTTGTAATAAATATAACTTTAAAAGTACTTTTACATTAAAAAGGATGAACGGTATAAATACAATAAAAATATAATTAAAAGTTATATTTTAGGAAGAGTATTTCGAAGACTACAAAAGATATTAGATATACAATTATAAAAAACTTTTGTCAAACCAAAAGTATCTATAAGTTATAAAATCATAAGTTAAGGTGACCAACTTACGATTTTTAGCTGGTTTTGTGTACTTTTGGTATTTATCAGACGCGCAAATAAATTAAAAATTACTTATAAGCTAATTTAACTAATTTATAAACTTAATCAAACACCCTCTTGAAGTTTTTAGTTGTATAGTGGGAATAATAAAAATTATATGTGGACTTGAAATGGAAATAAGCCATGACTCCAATATCTTAACTCAATTGGTCCATCGTGACCCTGTATTTTATTATGATGTATGATATTTAGGGTGTACAAAGAAAACCGACAAATCGCATCAAACTGATAATTCAAATCAAATCGAGAAAAAAACCTGACTAGTGATTTGGTTTGGTATTGAAAAAAACCCGACTATAATTGGTTTGATTTAATTTTAACTAAAAAAATCAAATTGAACCAAACCAACCCGACATTATATTTAAACAAAATTTTAAAATAATTTATACATAAAAGATTTACTTATAATGTAATATTTCTTAAATTTTTTTCATAATTTTTATCTTTTAACATATTATTTCAATCTTGGACTTACAATTTTGAATGTTTCAATAAATTATAGCCCATAGATGCTAGTAACTTAAATAAAGTCCAAAGCAAAATCAAATCAATACTAATGCTAACAAAAATAATTCAATCCCAACAATAGGAATGACAATAATGTGGATATCTATTCTTTAGTTTGCATTGTTAATTTAGATAATGAAAATACATAACTTAATTTTATTTTTCTTTGTCATGTAAATTAATACTTATTAGTCGTACTTATTTTAGCATGACTTAGTATTTTTAGATGATGATCATTTTCATTATGCCTTATTAATTAGAAATTTTTATTTTATGCTATTTCATTATTATTTTATTGAATATTTTATTATAACGTCATCTTTCATTTCACATTTTTGTAATATTCTTAAAAAATACCTTAATTATATAGTTGTATCTTATTAGGAGTAAAGAAATATTTGAAGTAAAAGTTATATTTTGAATGAAGATTTTTCAGGAAAAAACCTCGAAAACCCGAAAGAATTGAAAAACCTGAAAAAACCTGAGGTCGAAAAAACCGACTTTTATTGGTTTGGTTTGGCTTATCAATTTAAAAACCCGACACAATTGGTTTGGTTTGGTATTTGAAAAACCTGAACCAACCCGGTCCATGTACACTAGGGGTGAGCACGGGTACAGGGTACCCAGCTACCCGACCGGAACCGACACTAACGTGTAGGTTCCGGGTAGATATATTATAATAACGGGTAGGGTCGGGTAGTAAAATTAGGAACCGATCAATGTCGGGTCCGGTTCCGATTCCGGCAAATAGAGACAGGGTACCCGGACCCGGAACCGATACCGGAACCTATAAAATATTAAATATTTTTACTTTTTTTAGAAACATTTGGACCACTTTTAACTTTCTCCAAAATTATTTGTTGCACGCATGTACATTGATTTTCACCCTTTTATTCTAGAATGCTCTTTGTGCCCTAAGAGAAAACACCCAAAACTCTCTCAATAACAATGACGTTTTAGCTACACCACCGAGCTTCATTGTCGTCGTTGTTGAAGCTTTCTCTTAGGTACTTTCATCGTTGTCGTCGTTGAAGCTTCACATTTGCCTCTTTCTCTCCCTTGGTTGTGTTCACGTCGTCCCTAAAATGCATATGGGTTCATATCTAACTCTTCAATTTCTTTTTAATATCCTATGCTTCTGTTCTATTTCAGGTGATACTCATTTTCAATTTGTATTACTTTTTTATTTGAAATGTAAATCTATTTTTAAAATTTGTGTATATTTTTGTAGTTGTGAAGATGAAATTTAGGGATTTACTAGTATAATAAAGCTTTTCTTTTGTATCGAAGAGCTTATGAACACAAAAATAAGTTTAATTCAGATATTTCCAAATTTATTTTGAAATCAACACATTCAATTAATTGAGTATCAAATTTGGCTTGCAATTTTAGGTTTTGGTTACAGAATTAAATTTTCTAAAACTTCTTATAATGGTACTAAAAACTCCGATTGCAGGCTAAAAACTATTGGATGAAATTATTTTAGAACTCTTTTTTATTCTCATAGGCTAAAAAAATGTTGCTTAATCTGTGTTTTTTTATTTACAGGGTACCCGGGAACCTACCCGGACCCTGCGGGTCCGGGTAGGTTCCGGGTAGGTTTCCGGTAATGATTGCTACGGGTAGGTTCCGGATAGTAAATTTAGGAACCGATCTTTTATCGGGTAGGGTCCGGGTAGTTAAAAAATGTTAGGGTACCTGGACCCGCTCACCCCTAATGTACACCCCTAATAATATCCAATTTGAATGTGTTTTTTATTACCAAAAATAAGAATTATTTGTAGCATGTTTGGCCGAGCTTCTAAAATCTGCTTATTTTGAAAAATGTTTTTTTAAAAAAGTGTTTTTCAAAAAAGTACTTTTAGTGAGAAATAATTTGTGTTTGACCAATTAATTTAAAATCACTTTTGAATAGCAATTAGTGTTTGGCCAAGCGTTTAAAAATAGTTTAAGTGTATTTTTCTCAAAAATACTTTTCAAAAAAGTGTTTCTGGGCAAAAGCTATTTTTTTTAACTTCTGAAAAACTGCTTCTGCTACTCCTCGAAAGTATTTATTTTTCTCCTAAAAACTTAACCAAACACCTCAATTTTTTAAAATAAGTATTTTTTTTTTTAGAAAAAATAAACACTTTTGAAGAAGAATAAGCTTGGCCAAACATGCTATTCATGGACACACAGGTAGCCAAGTTGGCTAAGTTTCCTCAATTTTCTGCCAAATAAATGTGTAGAAAAAGAGGTTTGATCCATGGGAAAATGATAGAAAGAAGCTGAGATTTTGTATTTTTCCTCCTTTTCTTTACTTACTTTTTCTATTATAGAAAAGAGTTTATTTTTATAAAATTATAGTATAAAGTTTTTACACTTTTAAGTTACCTTCTTAACAAGTAACATGGCTTCTTTGATTTTAGTGGCTTTACACCGTTGCCAATCAAGTTGAGGATAATTAATTTCCAAAAAAAAAATTAAATTAGATAAATCTAATTCCAAAAACTAAAAAGGAGTTTGTGTTATATACCGTCAAACCTCTCTTTAACATTCTTAAATGTTACACACCTATTATAGTATTTAATATATAAATCTTATTTGATTGTTATAGACAAAAAAGATGTATAAAACCACATATTAGACAAAAACTTATCCAAAAACTAATGATGAAAAAATATATTTATATAATATTCTCTGTCATAAATAGTTTGTTAAAGTATCAAAATATTTTTTCAAAATCTCTAGATCTATTATTGGTGATCTTAGAGATTATGTTTCTATAAAGATGATTAATTATTATCTTATCAAAAAAGAAGATAATTATTATATGGGGTAATTTTACAAAGAGTGTACTGCTATCATTCTTGTTATAAGGATAAAAACCGTTATAGGGAGATAAAATATTATAATATAAAAAATTAATTTTGAGAAAAACTTGACTGTTATAGTGAAATATTGTTATATAAGGATGTTGTTAAAAAATTATTTAAGAAATAGGAGACAAGCACTCAACATGTTGGAACCTTGCTACAAAATGTGACTTCCTTCTTTTCTCTGTAATAAATTAAACATGGATCATATTAAAAGTATACATTTAAAGAGAAACTGTGTTGGATATGTAAAGTACGTACGATAATAGTAAATAACTATTACAATGATTAAAAGGATAAACAACAAATATTACAACAACAAGTTATCAATATCTTGATCTTGAATTGGAACTTCAAATATGAATCTTGTATTCGAAAATATAAGAACATGAACTGCTACACTTGTGGCTTGTAGATCCGCTGAGAATCCGAACGGTTAGAGTCCTTTGAGATTCAAGTTCACACTTGAAACACTTAGCAACCAATTAAATAATCACAACACCACCGGTTGAGTCGAGAGATGACTCTCTGTCTTTAAGACAAGATTGCCCCTGTTTATAGGCTTTACGGAAGTGTGGACAATAGTCTCCCAAGATGAAACAACAAACTATCAAATGTGCAAAGCCTACACAAATGATCCCAACGAAGATCACGAATAACGAAGATTGCTAAGAGAAAAATTGTTTATCAGAAAAACTGATCTCTTTGTGGTGGTGTTAACTTGTAAGTATGTTCACTTGTTCAGTTCTGTTCCTCTATAGAATTGAGCCAAATGCCTCAATTTATAGGTGTGCAAGATGGCCTTTCAATGCCCCATAATGACATTGAATTGCCATGTAATGGATGACATTTAACCCCCAAGTAATGCAACAACATAATGGTCCAAGTAATGGCCATTATTGGGTGGATTAAATGCCATTGAAACCACCTCAACAGCCAAACCTTTGGGATTCCGTCGAGCATTCACTGTCAATGAAGCATCGATTCGATATTCTAGAGTTTAGAGAAGAACAACCAAAAAGAGAAGAGAAAAAAGATGCCACATTAGTGTCGCGTCGCTAATTCAGCCAGAAAGCCACGATGCTCACTGCCAATCAGGCGCCGCGGCGCTCCGGCGTCGCGGCTCAGTCCGGGAGGCGCCGAGGCCCTTCTCGGCTTCGCGACCCTTTTCCGATTCGTACCATCTTACACTTCGCACAATCCTTCATTCGTTTACCAACGAGGAACACTTGTTATTTAGCCAATAACCGTCCATCATTCTATGTCTCAAACATTTCACTTACTTATCAATATCTATTTCATTAACGAAATTTACGATACTTGACACTAAGATTGGACGTGTGTGGAAACAACACTTCCGACGTGCGGGGCCCCAATTGTTCGAGTCATAAATAATGGGATAAACTTAATTCCACATTGGTATTTCCAACAAACTGTTGATGCCAAGATAGTAAAAAGAATGATTAAATTGGATACAAAATCACCTGATTTTTATTTTAAAAAATTGTGAAAGACATTGAAGTTGATTTCACGTTGTGTCAAGTCCACCTTTAATCTCTTTTTTCATCAAATTGCCTTTGCTTTTGTCTACTAATCGCTGTCAAGCTTCGATCGATAACTTTATTAGCTTACAAGCGGGATTATTCTAAAAGTTACTCGTTTGCTTTCTTATCTTGATATATCAATTTTTATAATTATTCTTATATTAAGTTTCCACCTTTTAATTATTTGACAAATTATTTTTGAATTTAACTTCAATATATTAATTAATAATGTAAAGGATTTTATTCTATCAGTTCATTTAAAATATGATATAATTAGTGAAATTAGTTACCTGAGTAATAAAATAACTCATCTATTATAACATGTTAAGTTATACTGATAATATAACAGCAGGCGTACATAAGTTAAAATTTTCATTTTTTTACATTTTTTTGTTAGTGCTGAAAGTTGTTACACCATTATTTTTATAAATGTTGGAATACCTCATCACCTCCTTGTATAAACTGTCTTTCAAGTGGTTTCTTTACTATTTCATTGGACAAGTAAAAGATTGTGCAATAGGTATGGGGTAAATCCTAACCAACTTAAGTACAAACTTATGAATATATAAAAATAATAAAGAAAAAGAAACGAAGATCTCAAACTATTCACAACTAAAAAAATATAAATTAAACAATGGATAAGTTCTGCAGCTAATCAGCAAAATCTGCTGCTTAATCTTATTTAATGATAGATTATTGAAAAAATTTATTAGCTATGAGCAATTTAGCGATAAAAATAATGATGAAGTTCGTAGCTTATTCTAATTTTTTTTGTAGCGATTGTTACAAAAACTGCAACATTTTTTTGAGGGAGGGAGGGAGGGAGGGAGGGAGGGAGGGGGGGGGGGTTGTGAATAAGTAAAATATCATGTTCCAAAATGATTTAAAATTTTAAGTCAACTGGCTAAGACCAACCATTAAACAAATTAAACTATTTTCATGTTATCAGGCCACCCACATGAGAAGCGTGTCAGAGACATCAAATAAAATAAGTAAACTAAAGTGATAAGACACTTAATATAATTCAATTAAACAAATACTATCTAATGTATCAATGAAGAATTGATCTATTGCTATAGAAAGCTAAGTACTCGGTACTCGGCCGAATAGAAAAATTGGTATATCAAAAAAGGCATCAAGATCTTTATAATACTCCATACGAGTTTTGGATCATCCCATTTTAGTATACCTTTAATTTTTCTTAACAATTTCTTACAAGATAAGAGGCTTTAATTTTTCACTATACTAGATATATATTATTCTCTGTTTCAATTTATGTGACATAGTTTAATTTGGTACGAATTTTAACTAAAAATAAGAAAAATTTTGAAGCTTGTGGTATGAAACATGTTGTAATATATATGTAATTAAAAAATACTTCTCATTAAGAGTAACATGATAAATTTATAATCAAATGTTTTCATATATACAAATGGTCATTTCGGTGTACAAAGTACCCCGCGTTAGCAGGGTCTGGGAAAGGGCCGGACCTCAAAGGATGTGATGTAGACACCAACATTAGTGGCAGTTTTTACGGCTCGAACCCGTGACTTATAGATCACACTGAGACAAATATATAATTCTTTAAAATCAAATAAAAAATAATATCATTAAATTGAAACAAAAAAATATAAAAATTTAATATATTGCTACCATTACAATGTTTAAGAACAAGCAGTGTCACGCCACCAAGCCTAATGGGTGCAATTCCCTTTAACAAGGGTAGGAAGATCTTAATAAGTCAATTTTTTTTTAAAATAAAAATAAAATAACTTAAGATAAAAAGAAAAGGCATTAAGCCAAATGAGCCACGAGAAAGGGTCAATGAAACAAAAATTTGTTATTAGAGGTGTATTCAGAATTTAAAATTTATGTTTTGGAACGCTAGCAAACTCAATGACCATTTGAATTATTAGATTCGAAATTTAATATTAATACATATCTAATTGATTTCTTAACACGTATGATTGAGCCAAAATTATTGGTTCGATTAAACCCTTAGCTCTAATTATATGTCCGCCCCTATTGTCATGTTCTGTAACGGATCCAATAGTGAAATTATGGATTCGATAGAACTCAACAATGTTTCGAGATTGAACCCAGTATACAAATAATTTTATAAATGTAAAAATAAGTATATATAAAATTAGATATACAACTAAAACTCAACTATTCCCCGATCAGATCATATATATATATATATATACTAAAAATAAGCATATATAAATATAAAATACGTATTTAAAATGTACTCTTTAAATTCAGAATTCACAACATCTAAATTATGCCCGATAGTAGGTTAGTTAAAGTTTGTTGGAAAATAGTTGTCTCGCATTCTCAAAACTGTGCGTATATTAAACAGTACAATACAATCTGGATGTCTAACGATACAAGTTATCAAAATTATATTTTTTGATAATGATATAAAGCCTTCAAAAAATTGACAAGCATTTTCAAAAAAGGCAGTCAAATTCTTTAGTTAATACTTTGTTTTTTCCCCCTCCTTTATAGTACTTTAATATTTGCTTATAAATTATAAACTTTCTTTTGTCAGTTATTGTTTTTCTCTTGCCTTTATCCAGCTGCCCTCTAAATGCCACTTTTTTTCCTTCTTCCTTGTTCATTATATTCACTTCTAGCTTCAGTTTCTATAATTTGATTTGAATTTTCGTGAAAATAAAGAACCAGTAGCTGTTAATTCCTCAGAAGAGGTTGTTGATACTGATGAACAGGTTAGCCCCTTAATCTAAATTTCAGCTCATCTATTGTATTTTTCTTTTTAGTATTTTTGCCTTGAAAGTTTAATTATTGAATATATATGACTGTCACAACACACACACACACACAGACAGAGTCATATACTCATATAAAAGCTGCAGGTGTATGTTTTTGTGTGTGTAATCATAGGCGTATCTAGGGAGCGCAAGGGGTTCATCGGAATCTCCTTAGCTGGAAAATTACATTGTATATACAAAGTTAAAATTATTTTTTATTTATATATAGTAGATGTTGAATCCCATGTGACTTACTCTTATGTTTACTTCTTCATATTTTGAATTTCCTTAGTGAAAATTCTAGTTTCGCCACTATGTGTGTTCAGGGGCGGAACTAGGGGCACAAGAAGTTCATTAGAATCTCCTTTACTGGAAAATTACACCATATATATAGTTATTTCTATGTATATATACAGTAGATGTTGAATCCCTTAACTTATTCATATATTTACTTCTTAATATTTTGAATTCTCATAGTGAAAATTTTGGCTCCGCTGATATATGTTAGCCTTATATACTGCAGGTCTACTTATTTGATTTACTTTTTTTTTTTTTGTATTTTGTGTTTTGTTTATTGATTACATGAAATAAGATGGATGAACTCTGGCCACCTTTTTTACTTTGTGGTTTGATGAGAAGCTCAAAAAAAAAATCTCAAAATAGGAAACAATTTCTGAAACAGAGTTTTTTTAAGTAAACTCAGGTTCTCCTAACATACTTTTTTGTTTTCTAATGAGAGGTTTATGATCACTGAATTAAAAGTTTACAATCTGTTTTGGACTGTGATAAAATCTGATACTTCATTCTTGCCTTCGCATATGAATTATTGTGAAAATTAATCATTAGTAGAGTCGAAAAAACGTAACAGTAAGAACCAATTATTGAACATATGCAACAGTTAAAAAGTCAGTTAATTGTGTTCCTATTCTAGCAAGTGTTCTTTATGGAAGAATATTCCCAACAGTCTTTACTAGCTAATTGCCTAATTTACTGATTCTTCACTTGGATAAGTTTTATTTGTTTCCTTATTCTTTATTAAGTTTGATGGATTTCCTTGTTGCAGTCTATTTCTTTTTCCGCTTTAGAACAAGGGGATCGGTGGTCAAGGGGCCGGGTAGACGTATAGAGCCTGAGGCGGGTTAGGATTTTATGTTTATGGGTTCTGGATTCTAGAAAGGACAACTTAGTGACTTCTTGTTAAGTTATTTTTACATATTACATGGATTTTTGAACACAAATACAGAGTCAGAAGTGCCTCGTGTATCTCATGATCTGATAAAATACCTGTTTGTTTGTTATCCATTCATTTCTTATAAATGGTTTTATAGCTGTAACTCTGGTACTCTCTCTGCAGTAACCTAAAATTCGCGGCTAAGTTATGCATTTTTTCTTTTCTATTCAGTCGGTGAACATGAGTTCTCCATCAACTCAATTTGCCCCCGCAAGAAGGATGGGCATATTCGAACCGTTTCACCATATGAGTATGTGGGAAGACACATTTAGAGGTGACATTATTCCCAGAGCTGGTGCGTGTATGGTAACACCGCCAAATGACAAGGTAAAGAACCATATATGCATCTTTTGGCTATAAAAATCAAAGTTTCTACAGTTATCAGACTGATATTTTTTGTTATTGTAGTCTGGATACACTTCTAGTGAACAACTTATACCCTCTGGCTCAGAGGATAATCAAGCCGGAAAGAGTATTTCAGACAAGGTGGGCACAACAGGCCTTTAATTCCCTATTTATCTCTCATATCTGGCTTATATATTTGGGATAATTACATTTTTTGACTGCTAAAAAATATAATAGCCAGCAAATGTATAGGTTTTGTATAGAGAGATAAGGGTAAAAAACACACATGAATATACATATCGTGCACATAAATATACATATAATATACATAATCAGTGTATGTGTTTTATATATTTTGGCTAGCGCCCGTATTAATTCAGCTGACGGGCCAAAAAGAAAAAATCCTGATATATTTTAGGTGAACGTATTGAAACATTCGTGTTGATTATCTTTTTTCATTGATGGAGCAGTGCATTTGTGCATGTGTAGTTAATTTAACCGAACGAATAGATAAACCGAATGTACATCTAATATTAGAGGCTAAGTATATTTTTGTATTGAAAGTTAGGTACAACGGCGTCTAGCACAGAATCGTGAAGCTGCCCGTAAAAGCCGTATGAGGAAAAAGGTAATGGGAAAATTGTACTCGTATAATATTTATTGCAGGGTAGATATTTGAAGAACTCGTATCTTGATTCCTTTTCCAACTATTTTTACAGGCTTATGTTCAGCAGCTTGAAAAAAGCAATTTGAAGCTAGCACAACTTGAAATGGAACTCGAGAGAGCTCGACAGCAGGTCAGTGAAATTATCTCCTGCACGTTTCTAACTTGTATAGAGTATCTATATCTGCATCCACTATGGATACAATTCGTATTCACTCAACATCATGTAATGAATTATTGCAGGGACTGTACATTTTTGGTTCAAATTGTAATCCGGGGCTAAGTTCAACAATTAATCCAGGTTTGCAGATACTGGATGTTGTCGCTTAATAGCTTGTGCCTCTCCTGAACTTTGTTTCCTAACTGGTGTTGCCTATGCAGGAATAGCTGCATTTGAAATGGAATATAGCCTGTGGGTTGAAGAGCAACAAAAAAAGAACGCAGAGTTGAGGAACATTTTGCAATCCCATGTAAGCGAAATGGAGCTCCAGTTGCTGGTAGAAACCGTCTTAAACCACTACTACAATCTCTTCCGAATGAAAGCTGATGCTGCAAAAGCTGATGTGTTTTACTTGATGTCCGGGATGTGGAGAACTTCAGTTGAGCGCTTTTTCCTCTGGCTTGGAGGATTCAAGCCATCAGAACTCATTAATGTATGTAGTCCTCGATGCACTTTCACTGCGTTTTAACTTCGTATTAAGTTCTCATATTTAGTCATACATAAATATCCTGGAGTAGTCATCGGCTCATCGCACCTGTATACAAAAATGTTTATAACAAAAAAGTCACTTAATTTTGCCTATAGCAATGTCACTCAATTGGCCAAATATCTATTTTACCCTCTAAACTATCAACCTTTGTCGTGTACATTATCCAACACTAGCAAGATTATATTGACACTACCTTCAATGAGCACTGTCGATTAATATTCAATTCCACTTGTGTTATTTCTTTAAGTTCTGCCTGCTACCAATTTAATACATACAAGATTTCTCATCGTACGTCAATTTATAGGTCGTGATGCCACAGCTTGAGCCATTAACTGATCAGCAGATCGTGAAAATCTGCAATTTACGACACTGTTGTCAGCAAGCTGAGGATGCTCTCACTCAGGGAATGGATAAACTTCAGCAATCTCTGGCCCAGAACATCCTAACTATGACCACTGGAATGGGAAGTGACAGTTCTCAGATGGTTTCTAGTATGGAAAAGTTAGAAACACTCGAGAGTTTGGTTAATCAGGTAAGGTGTTAACCCTTTATTATTTAATAACACGGTGTAATCACCATTTTTAATGTTAAGACTCTGCGGTCATTCAGTTAGTTAAGACTAAAATCATTTTGTCAGAATGCTTAAAGAAAACAATATGGAAAACTGTCTTAAAAGTGACTATTTTTGCATAACTTGATGCTTATCAAATGATAATCTTTGGTGTTTGCTCATATTTTTCAACAGGCGGATCACCTTCGACAGCAAACACTACAACAAATGTCACTTATCTTGACTACACGACAAGCAGCTTGGGGGTTACTCGCTTTTGGGGAGTATCTTCAACGTCTTCGTGCTCTAAGTTCGCTTTGGGCTGCCCGTCCTCGTGAACCACCTAGCCTGTTATGTCAAAACAGATGTAGATAACTAGCTTTCTTTGGCAGCAGCTGGTAACGCCTCAATGATCTGTATATGGAAAAATGTATCATAGTCTTGATAAGACGGATTTAGTTTTCGTACTCTGGAATACATATGATTCATCTAACATGGCAAGTATTAAGAATTTATGTATATAGGAGGGGGATGTGTATAATTCTAGAATAAGGTGATAAGAACTTCATGAGAGTAGAGAAACTTAACTATTAAATTCAGAGAATTCTGAAAATGTGATTTTTACATATGGTGGAAAACTTTAAAGTATTGCTAATTGCCTTGTACTTTATGATCTTGATCATGTATTAAGGAGATTATTCTCCAACTTATTAGTTTGAAAGAGTAGGTTTTGTTAATATTGGGTTTGGTGTTGTGACATTTCGCCCAACATATCGTTTTTTGTACTAAGTTGAAGTTAAGAAATGTTGGAATAAGTGTCACAACATTCGTACCGACATTTTTATTACAAACAGTTTTGCCTTGCTTCACGAACTGAAGCAATTCTCGTGGAATTTTTACTACGATGGAGAAGTGACTTGGCAAGGTAATTAGGAGCTGATGAAAAACGTAGGAAGAACAAGTCAAAGCCATTGCTATGCTTGGGGAACAAGTCCAAGAAGTTAGAGGATTTTGCTCCATGATCTTCTCCAACAAACCTTACCAGCTGCCCACTTTTCCTTCAACCTCCACAACCAATCGATGAGCTTTTCAAGGAAGACTTTCTACTATAAATAGAGAGGCTACAAGAGTGAATCGATATCCAGAAACAGATTGCAAAAATATGAAGAGAGCTTTTGAGAATTCATCTCAGAAAACTGGATCGCAAGTGTTGCATGAGCGTGTCGACAACATTCTATCCAACATTATAATTGCTGCTTAGATTCTAGATTTGTTATGTATTGAAGCAATTATAATGAGATGATGTCTATGTTTATTTAGGTAGATTTTCCAGGCAGAAGCCATCTGCGACTTCAACATTTTAATTCCTTTTTGTTTTATTTTGTAAAATTGTAAAAAAGGAATTTATTCAATTGTATATAAATATATACAATACTTTCGGTCATTGACCTTCATAGGTTATATAAACCTATGTAAATATTAAACATTTGTGTTCTTTATTATTTTCTCTGCAATTTACTCTTCAAATGTTTTTCTGTTTTATCGAAGTGTTATCACTTGTATAAGACGACATTGTCGGTGACATTCGAAACTGAATTGGCATTCGATTTTATTTCAGTTTGTTTTTATTGTTCCATAGCATATCCGGACCCAACAAGTGGTATCAGAGCCGACACTTAACATAATAAGTGCTTGGTCCTGTTATTTAAAGTTATGGATTTGGCAAATCCGACTATTGGTAGACTTCCCATTTTAGATGGTTCAAACTATGCCTATTGGAAGATTCGCCTACGTTCTCATATCAAATCAATTGATGTTAGGGCATGGAGATCTATAACCAATGGATATGTTGTTCCAATGTTGCTGTCGGATGAGGAATGTGACATTCTTGTTAAACTTGAATCCGAATGGACGGCGGAAGAAACCAATAATGCTAGCTTTAACGAAAAGGCCTGAAATACAATTTTTGGATGGGTTGATATATACATGTCCAAGCTCATCCAAAACTGCCCCACGGCTAAGGACTCATGAGACACTTTACAAATTCATTGTGAAGGTAACTCAAGTGTTCGTCGAACAAAGCTACGCATGCTCATGAGTAAATATGAACATTTAAGGATGGAAGAAGCGGATGATATTAAATCTTCTTTTGAAAAGTTGATTGACATCTCAAATGAATGTCAAGTGTTTGGTGAACCTTTAACCAACACTCAACTTGTTGAAAAGGCTCTCCATTTTCTTCCTGAAAAGTTTAATTTAAAGATTTGTGTCATTGAAGAAGCTCACAATCTTGCCACAATGGACCTTCATACCTTAATGAGCATTCTCAAAACCTATGAGATGAACATTGAGAATCAAAGGGAAATATATAAAAGCAAGAATGTGGCACTTCAAATTCAATCCTCGGAGAATCAACTCGATGAAGAGGATGAGAATCTTGAAGAACTTGGTGAAGGTGCTAATGTTGCCTTACTCACTCGAAAATACAATTCGATGGTGAGGAAGTTCAACAATGAGAGAAATCAATCTAAATCTAAACAACATCAAAACCAAGGCTTCAATCAAAAGCCCACTAAATTCCTTTCAAGTGCTCAGAAAGGAAATCCTCTAAGGAAAACCAATTCAGATCGTACCAAATTTGATCCCAAACAACTCGAGTTTGTGCAATGTCATGCATGCTCGGGTTGGGGTCATTATGCTAATGAATGTGCAAACACTCTTAGGAAATTTGGTAAAAATCTGTGGGTCTCGCTTAGTGACGACGAAGGAGAAGAGGAAGGAGATCAAGCAGTCGAATCACAAGCAATGTTGGCCACTGTTTACGAGCAGTCTCTATCTGATAATGAAGATGTCGTCTATAATGTTGCCTCAGATGTCATGACATTTTATCCAACATTAGCAATACCATCTGCATTCCCAACAACATCCGAAAGGTATGAATTCTTTAATTATTCTGATGTTAATTGCTTTAGTGGCTCTATTTCTGTTAGTGAGGCTGATAGTATTGATCAAGTTAAATGCAAAGATGACATGATTAATGAATTACAAAGCATTTGTAAAGCCTTAATCATAGAATTCAAGCAACTTGACACAAAGGTAAAATCTTTAACTCGTGAGAATGTAGATCTAAGAGGCACAATAACCCGTCTAGAGGTTGCACTTACCAAAAAAGATATCGAATTTTGTAAGATTCGTGCAAAACTGGATTTAGCCGAAGCAACCTTCCGTAAGCTCAATTCAGGGACTTCAAAGTTGAATGAGATACTTAGCTTTAGTAAACCTTCACATGCAGGTATTGGATATGAAAACTCTCTTAAAACTATATGCTCCAGTCTGTTTGACAAAAATGAGAAAATATGCTTTGCAAAAGAAAAAGAAATAAATAATAGGTTCTCATGTATGTCAAAGAATATGAAGTTTGTATGTAATTACTGTAACTCCCCTGCACACTTAAAATCACATTGTTTCAAACTTCAAGATTCTGTGAGCAAAATATTGCGTAAAAGGTTGTCCAACATCCCGGATAACATTCGAAGTAGAGATGGCAATGGATCTTGGACCCGGTCCGGATCCGGTGGATCCGGATCCGGTGGATCCAGATCCGTTTGATAGGATATGGATCTTAAAAATTTGGACCCGACGGATCCGGATCGGACCCGGATCCATTTCTGACGGATCGGATCTGGATCTTGTATTTGAGATCCGTATCCGGTCCAGATCCAACCCGTGGATCCATTTTTTATTAAATATATTCATAACCTAGAATGTAATTTTATAAGAAATTTTCTTAAAATTGCTAAGCACATCCTTGCAAGTTTAATTCTCAAAATAAGTTTAATTTATCCCCGTGTTAACTCAAAAACCCAAAAATAAATAGGTAAATTCGATAATAAAATCAATGTTATATTAGTGAATGACTAACATCTCCATAGACAAGTAGTTAAAATTATATTCACTTCATTTGTGAAGATTCCAAGCACATGCAAGTTCTGCATTGTGGAAATACTAGTCAGCATTTTCCACAACTATTGTCATTGTCCAACATTTTCAATTAATAGCTCACAATCAAAACGAGACAACGAACAAAATATCTCATATGAACATTTCAAAATTGAAACACAGTAAACTATTAGCTAAGTAAAAATCGTTTGTCAGTTTAAAAAAAAATCTTAGCAAGACAATTTTTTTTACATGTGGATCCAGATCCGATCCGTGGACCCGGTGGATCCGATGGGTCCGGATTTGGATCTGATTTTTATGGACCCGACGGATCTGAATCCGGATCCGGATTCAGGTATGAAAACCGGATCTGGATCTGGATCTAGTAGGATCCGGTCCAGATCCGATCCGTTGCCATCCCTAATTTGAAGCAACATTACTGAGCCGAAAGGTAAAAAATGTTTAAAAAGACTTTGGGTTCCCAAAAAGGATGTAACTTGTAATGTTGCGATAACTGCATTAAGAACTAAAATCTCAGGTTCTTGGTACTTTGATAGTAGTTGTTCTCGTGACATGACAGGTACAAAAGGTTTTCTAAAGAACTATGAGTCATTCAATGGAGGAAATGTGATTTATAGAGGAGGTAGCAAAAGCAAAATAATTGGAAAAAGGGATCTTGGATGTTCTTGGATTTCCTACTTTAAGAAATGTCTTACACATTGAGGGTTTAATGGCTAACTTGATTAGTATTAGTCAATTGTGTGATGACAATCTTGAGGTAAAATTTAATTAGAATGCCTGTAAAGTTATGAATGAAGCTAATGAATGTGTCATGACAGGTACTAGAACATGTGATAATTGCTATCTTGTTGCAAGACAAGAAACATGCAATAATGTCAAGATCGACGATACAACACTATGGCATCAAAGGTTGGGGCACGTCAACTACCACAATTTAGAAAAATTGATCTCATATGAAGCGGTTAGAGACTTACCCAATCTTAGCCATAAATGTAAAACTGTTTGTGAAGATTGTCTGAAAGGTAAGCAAACCCGTGTTTCTCATAATGTTGTTCAAAATGACAGACAACATTCAGGTACGTCTCATTGTTTTCAATTACCGTACATGGATCTTATGGGTCTAATTGAGGTAGACAGTTTAGGGGGCATGAGGTATTCCTATGTAATAGTAGATGATTTTTCTAGATATTCATGGATATATTTCTTGAAAGAAAAATCACAGACTTTTGACATGTTTAAAATTTTGCACTCTAGAATTAGGAACTTGTTCTATTCTCCTATTTTTCAGATTAGATCCGACCATGGAAAAGAATTTGAAAATAGCTCATTCACAAAATTTTGTGAGAAAAAGGGAATTTTCCATGAGTTTTCCTCTCTCAAAACTCCTCAACAGAATGGGATAGCAGAAAGGAAGAATAGAACATTGCAAGAAATGGCTAGAGTTATGCTTAGTTTTAAAAAATTGTCAAAATGTTTTTGGGCTGAAGCCTTAAATACTGCTTGTCACATCACTAATAGAGTCTATTTAAGGCTTGAAACAAAGATGACACCCTATCAAATTATAAATGGAAAGAAACCTAACTTGTGTTACTTTCATGTTTTTGGGTGTATTTGTTACATTTTAAATGATAGAGATCATTTGGAAAAATTTGACTCTAAGAGTGACAAAGGAATTTTTGTTGGCTATTCACAAAATAGTTATGCTTATCGAGTATACAATCTAAAGACCAAAACTGTACAAGAGTCTGTAAATGTTATTTTTGATGAATTTTTTGATCTTACACGAAATACAACCGAAAATAACACTATAGTTTCAGTGGAAAATGTGCAGACTGCTGAAGAACCAGATGTTGCCCCAAATGTTACCACATTCGAATCAACATCTGGACCTGAACCAGAAACCACAGAGGGTGTGGATGATGAGTCAAATGCTGAATTGCTAGATCAAGTTCGAAATCATCCAACATGCCAAGTGATAGGGGGAGTTTTTGAAGGAATTAGAACAAAAGGGAAAGAACCACTCAACTACAAAGAAATGGTAAGGTATGTGTGTATGTCTACCATATACCAAAAGGTTAGTCTTTCTTGTTTTATATCTACTTTAGAACCAAAAAATATTTCAGAAGCACTCAAAGATGATTTTTTTTATTTAAGCAATGCAAGAAGATTTTGAACAATTATCTCGAAATGAAGTCTGGACTTAGTTCCACGTCCAAGTAATACAAATGTAATTGGAACTAAGTGATTTTTAAATATAAATCAGACGAATCGGGAATAATTGTTAGAAACAAAGCTCGTCTAGTTGTACAAGGCTATACACAGGTTGAAGGAATCGATTATGACGAAACCTCCGCACATGTGGCTAGAATTGAGTCAATTAGAATGTCACTTGCTATTGCTTGCTGCCTGAAAATTACTTTACACCAAATGGATGTAAAAGGTCATTCTTAAATGGTTATCTAGATAAGGAAGTCTATGTTGAACAACCAAAAGGATTTGAAGATCCTCATCATCTACACTATGTGTACAAGCTCAAAAAGGTTTTGTATGGATTGAAACAAGCTCATCGTGCATGGTATGATCGTTTAACTAACTTTCTTCTTGAATTTGGTTTTAACCGTGGTGAAGTTGATCGTACTTTATTCATTAAACGTCACGGTGTAGATATGATTATTGCTCAAATCTACGTAGATGACATAGTCTTTGGGTCGACCTCACAGTCTTATCTAAAGTCATTTGTTGAATCTATGTCATCAACTTTTGAAATGAGCATGATTGGGGAACTAACTTTTTTCTTAGGCTTGCAGATTAAGCAAAGTGAAGATAAAATTTTCATCTCACAAAGTAAATATGCCAAGAATCTAGTCAAGAGGTTTGGGTTGGAAAATGCTAAACAAATGAAAACTCCAATGGGATCTTCATAGAAGATATGTAAGGATAATGTCGGTGAAAATGTTGACCCAACATTGTATCGATCTATGATAGGTAGCCTTCTTTATCTTACTGCTAGTCACGCAGATATTATGTTTAGTGTTTGTGTTTGTGTTCGATTCCAAGCTTGTCCCAAAATCTCCCACTTAAATGCCGTAAAATGTATCATTAGATATGTTGCCGGCACATGTGAGTTGGAAATTTGGAATTTCAAAGCAACTAATCCTAATTTAATAGGGTATAGTGACTCGGATTGGGCTGGTGATGTGGATGAGAGAAAGAGTACAAGTGGAGGATATTTTTATCTTGGCAATAACCTTATTTCATGGTATAGTCGTAAACAAAACTGTGTCTCACTTTCAACTGCTGAATCTGAATATGTAGTAGCTGGAAGTTGTTGCTCTCAATTAATATGGCTAAGACACATGTTAGATGACTATGAATTTTATAGCAACATTTTGATTTTGTACTGTGACAATTTGAGTGCTATAAATATTTCCAAAAAATCCAGCTCAGCACTCACGTACAAAACATTGATATAAGACATCACTTTTAAGAGATTAATTCGAAAAACAGCCAGTTCAAATTGAACATGTTGACACTCTTCATCAACTAGCTGACATTTTTACAAAAGCTTTAGACCATGAGAGATTTTCTAGTTTGAAGAAATCTCTTGGTCTTTGTAATCTCTAAAAAGGCATTTTTTGTGAATGTCAGCTGAAACATTGTCCAACATTTCAGGTGACATTTACCTATGTTATATCATAAACTGATTATTGTTGTTGTATAGTGCATTTGGTCATACAAGCATGATCCTTCTATAAAAATGTGATTCCAAAGTGATACCGTTTTCTGCGATGATATATTTAAAATCATGTATATCATAAAAAGAGAGTATCAAAATAAGGCAAAGACTTAACAAATGATTGGAAATTGTGCAAAATGGGAAAAGCTCTTGAAAAGATATCGTTCCTATTCTATAGAAGTATCGAGTGCTTCAAAAGAAATTGTGAGAATGCTAAGTAAGTATTCTTATTTTTTACACGAAAAATTCTTTTGTATGTGTTTTATGATTAGATCAAGGACACGATGGAAAAAATGTTACATTGGTCCAGTGGTTAAACTCATAAAATACTTATAAAACATGTCTTGATTTGTTGCCAATACGAAAAATTCTTGAGGGATCAAAATACTTGTGTCGTCCAAAATGTTGCCAACATTGTTGTTGACATTTTCAGATTATGATATTTGTTGGGATGTTGTTCTTAACTGATTCCAGAAAAATCAGATTTTCTCCATATTTTTATGCCTTGTGTTTATAGGAATTTCGAACTTTAAAATGATAAGATTAAATACCTACCTTGATGCTTATCAAATTATCTCAAAATTTTAGGTGTAAGTTATTAGATGAATCTCTAACTCCTAAAACCAAGGATTTTGTTTTTCTTAGAAAATTTTTGCCATGTATATCAATACTCCTCTTATTTGCTATTTCTTTTCATCTCAGATTTTTTGTAAACATCACATCACAACCTCGGTAAATTCCCTACCTAACCGATGAAACCTTTATCATTTCAAACCCCACCACAGTCTTTCAAAAACCCTAAACCTTCAAAATTCTCTCAAAACTCACCGATGGAAACCTCTCCAATGTCAACACCTATGTCGACCAACACACCCAACAACACTCCCATGAGCACCAGTCCACCTCAACAACCAGACAATCTTCTTTTTCTCCACACCTGCCTGAAAACAGGTGTATAGATATTGTTCTTAGAGGTGATGAGGAACCACTAGACATCAGTTACCCCGGGGATAATAATAATCCCATAGATGTAGATGCTACATCAGATTATTCGACCCTATGTAAAAGACCTAGTTCCTCCTCCTTCCCTACTCGTAGATCGAGTAAAGTGTTCGAGAGAACAGTCCTTTATGAACCTACCACCAAGAAGTCCAGATTTGAAACTATTGTACCTGCTTGCTCAAGCAGTGACACTGAAGATATGGACTTTGAGTTGTCCTCTAAAGAAACCGAAGAAGAACCTACTGCCTCTGTTCCTCATAGTGTGTCTCAAGAAGAGGAAATTCCTGATGATACCCCACTGACGAGATTCTGTCTCAGAGGAATTCCCGGTCATGCTAAAACAGATGCTTCCCAAATGTTGCCGATGAAGCCACAACATCTTAAGCAACATTTCAGCAGACTTCAGAAGAGACACCAATATCATCCCCATCCAGCAAAACTGAATCTGACTCTGATGTTGAGGTAAATGCTTTTTCAGAAAAGTTCTATTCCAAAGCTAAATTTGATAAATGGGATTGGTATAAGAATAGAGTTATCAGGGCTGAAAAAATGTTAGATATAACCTCATGTTCGGAATATGGTTAGGTTGAGTTCCTCACTGATCGTAAGCTTCTAAAAACTATAACTGAAAAAGAACCATTCATTGATGAAGTAACTAGGTTGTTTTACACAAACTTAAATTCTGGAATAGACAATGCCTCCTCAAAGAAATTTGGGAAGGTATACCTCTATAACAAAATTTATCAGTTTACTCCTCTAATTATTAATCAATGTTTGGGAACTGAGCCTGAAGTCGGAAGTAGCACTACAGAAAGGGCGACAAAGAATAGGGATGAGATAATTGAATACCTCACTGGAGGTATAATGAAGAAACGGATCCCTCGATTCCCTGCTTCAAAGTTAACTGTCTTATTCTCCACTCTCCATAAGATTGTCATTCACAATTAGCTCCCTTCACTAAATGAGTCAATTGTAACAACTGATCAAGCCTCACTGTTGTTCAAAATTGGAAAAAGATTAAAAGTTGACTTAGGAAGTAAGATTTTCTATCAAGTAGCCAATTTGGCAGAGAAAGAGTCAACTTTAATCATTTCCTTTCCCTCTTTGATCTTCCAAATTCTAACTACCCAAGGCTTTGAGCTTAGAAGAGAGGATATTTTAGGGAAAGTGCCTGAGGTATATTTAGTTAACAAGGCAATCTTGAAAAGCAAAGAAAGAGTTATTGACCTTCCATGGAAAAAGGAAGCTGACAGTGAGAATGTTGTCAAAAATGTTACACACATTCAGGGCGACACTGGTTCTGGACAATCACCTCTGACAACTGAATGGTTAGTTGGTCAAATTACTAAGATCAACCAATAAATCTCAGAGGTTGATGTTGCAAGGGATGCTTTAGTCCAGGCCAGGGACCAATTCTTAATGTTACTTTCTTCACAAAAAAATGGGAGATAATTCTAATGTACAGGGGGAGGAAATGGCTAAAAGTTTTGCCTTCAAAGTTGTTGTTACTGCTGCAGATGTTGTTGTTGTTGCTTGCTGCTTGAAGAAGTTGTTGCTACTACTGTGCAGAGAGAAGAGGATGTTGGGAGGAAAGTGTTGTTGAAGAGATTGAGGCTCAGAGCTGAAGCTGTCATGCCAAAGTAGAAAGCGGCTGGAAGCTACTACTAATGTATGATTAGCTAGGAGGTGGCTTATCGGTTCATGGATGGTTATCTGATTGTTGTGATTGGCTAAACTACTTAACAATGTTCTTATTTTACTGGTTTGTTTATTTGGCTGAATTGTTAAGATGTTGAGACAATGGGTTAAAATTGACATGTGGATATTTTTTTCATTCGTATATTGGATGATTTGTGTATATCTACGTTTGTGCTAATATTGTGTTTAATCCTATATAGTGGTATACACTGGTATACATACATTTTATTTGTATGCCATCACAGGTTAAGAGGGAGCATACATTGACGTAAGTCACTCGCACAGATTAGAATAGGTTTTGTGAAGAAAGGCAAAAAGGGGGAGAATGTTAATGTTGGATTTGGTGTTGTGACATTTTGCCCAACATATCATTTTTTGTATTAAGTTGAAGTTAAGAAATGTTGGAACAAATGTCACAACATTCGGACCAACATTTTTATTACAAACAGTTTTGTCTTACTTCACGGTCTGAAGCAATTCTCGTGGAATTTTTACTACGATGGAGAAGTGACTTGGCAAGGTAATTAGGAGCTGATGAAAAACGTGGGAAGAACAAGTCAAAGTCGTTTCTATGCTTGGGGAACAAGTCCAAGAAGTTAGAAGATTTTGCTCCATGATCTTCTCCAACAAACATTACCAGTTGTCCACCTTTCCTCAACCTCCACAACCAATCGATGAGCTTTTCAAGGAAGACTTTCTACTATAAATAGAGAAGCTACAAGAGTGAATCAATATCCAGAAACAGATTGCAAAAATATGAAGAGAGCTCTCGAGAATTCATCTCAGAAAACTAGATCTCAAGTGTTGCCTAAGCGTGTCGATAACATTCTGTCCAACATTATAATTGCTGCTTAGATTCTAGATTTGTTATGTATTGAAGCAATTATAATGAGATGTTGTCTATGTCTATTTAGGTAGATTTTTCAGGCAGAAGTCATCTGCGACTTCAACATTTTAATTCATTTTTGTTTTATTTTGTAAAATTGTAAAAGAAGGAATTTATTCAATTGTATATAAATATATTATATAACCTATGTAAATATTAAACATTTGTGTTCTTTATTATTTCCACTGCAATTTACTCTTCAAAGGTTTTTCTGTTTTATCAAAGTGTTGTCACATGTATCAGGCGACATTGTCGCTGACATTCGAAACTGAATTGACATTCGATTTTATTTCAGTTTATTTTTATTGTTCCATAGTATATCCGGACCCAACGGGTTTGCCCACTTCTTAGTGCTCATAAAGGCACCGAGGGATGCTGTTCAATACCCTCTCCTCTTTGTATCTAATTTTGCAACTAATAAAATATCCAGATATATTTGTCATTATTACAATCTTATGTTTTTTTTTTGGTTAAAATGACAAGCTTATCTTATGGTTGCTCATTCAAGTTGTATTTAGCACCTCTAATAAATATAATTATCTACCGTTAGCCAATATCGTGTTGGTTCTAATCACCATTATTGAATGTTAAAACGTCAATATGTTTTATTAATGTCGATATTATATAAAAATTACTTTTGAAGCAGTTAATTATACATTACTTGAATGGAAAATCGTATAAACTTTGCAAATTGTGGTTTATTTTTCTTTCTATATCGGTTAGAGAATTTTTAAAAAGAATTTAAGCACAGTAACAATCTGATAATAATGAAATCGCCAAAAATAATGTGGAGTTATAGAAGAAGAGAGCAAATAAAACAGAAAATAATAATAATAAGAAGAAGAAGATAAAGAAAAGCACAAAACAAATGTGCAGGTGGAGGGTTAGTTAATGTTCCCTCCAACTGTAACGAAATAAACCGTCCACAAAATTAGAAAGAAAATTTTATTTTTCAAAAAAAAAGAAAGAAAGAGGAACACAAATGAAAATTAAATTAAATTAAATTAAATTCACAAAAAGATTCATTTCTCTATCACTTCATCAATTTCTACTCCATTAATGGCATAAAATCACACTTGAATAAAGACAGTGTAAAATCGAAAATTATGAGCAATTTGAGATCAATTTGTAGACCTCAAACTGTATATTTTTCAATCACTTGTTGTTGCAGAGATTTATTGGGTAAATCTGCAGTTAGGGTTTCGATTCGGAACCCTAATTCAGCTCGGCAATCGTGATATCAAAACACACGTAAACTATCATTTGTTCATTTTTCCTACCCTAATTATCAGAAAGGAAAAATGAAGAAATAATAGTTCACGTGTGTGTTGCTAACTAGTTATGATAGTATATGTAGGAAATTCTCACACCTGATAGTTCAGGTAAAGAAACTCAAAAAAATGTGATACTTAAAGTGTGTTTTTGAACATTTTACTTTTGGGTTTATCATTTCACCACATCTTTTGCATTTTATTAAGAATTTGTCATGCATATTTCACATCTGATCAGTTTCAACGGTGATTATTTCTGTGAAGTCATTCCTATAATTAATGTTGTGTCATTAAGGTAAGCTGAAAATTTTGAAACTAAAAATTTGTAGAAAAAGAGCTTTCATATATGGATGTAAGCCTAAATAAAGGATCAAAATATATAATAATAGTGTTGTTAGCAGTGGGGTAGGGGAGGCTATAACATGGCGCAGAGCTGGAAACACCTCAAATAAACAGGTCTAATGTATAATTTTGGGAACATTGTGGACCAATCTATGAAGTCTAATTTCGGTGCTTTTTCTTTTTTTGTTTATTTCTAGCTTCTATAAATATGCTATTAATCATGATCTATGAATTCCAACTTCCACTCTTAAACCAATTACTAGGACTATCATTCTTGGAGAAAAAAGAAACTTTTTCCATCCATTTTATGTGATATTGCTTGGTTTCATCAGAATTTATGTGGTATTGTTTGGCACGAACTTTAGAAAATAAAATAAAATTTTAAATTTGATCTAAAATAAATCATACAAAAAGTGTCAAATAGTAAACAGATGGTAATGACAAAACGGTAATACTTATTCCCACTCGGTATTTACACCTATCACTGAATGCAAGATAAGTAGTATCTTTCACACATTTACTTATCACTAAATATGGTTAAATTGCTTTATTTGAGTAAACACTGAATAAGAGTAAATTTTGATCCAAAAAAAACCTTGTTAGTATTGACCCTCAACAGTTAGGCATGTAAGTCATCAACCAGCTCTCTAAGTTTCAGCCATGTGGAAGCAATTGCTTCTTCGGTTTCAATTTATATAAGTGATGATATATGGATGTATATGTAATTAAAAATGTTTATTAATTACGCATTATATTAATTAGAGGTAGTAAAAGAAAATAATAAAGTAATGATTGTAAAGTTTTGTGTGATAGAAAATAAATCACATAAAAGTTTAAAATTAAATAATTTAATAGATTTCAACTTAAAGTTGTGAAAGTTGGATAGAATTTAGAAATGAAATGATGTTAAGTTTGAGATTATTTAAGATCGAAAGAATGTTATACAAATTAAAAGAGGAGTAGTAATTTTTAACAATGGGCAAAAGCAATAATCAGTAGTGATTTTCTTAAGTATTCATTCTACTTGAACCGTAACTCAACGTTATTTGAAGAGTTCTTAGATGCTATCAAATTGAAAATCTAACGGTCTCATAGGAGCTTGACACTGCTTGTGAAGACATTTGGGAACTCATGACTCATGACATATGTGGAATTGGATGATGTGAATTTTGTGCACATAACTTAGCTAGGTATTTTTTTTAATAATTGTGATGTCTAGATTAATTTTCGGCATCTCGATTAATTACACGGATAGAGATGAATTCAGAATTTAAATTTGATGGGTTCAACTTTTAAGATTTAGCGTTAAACTGGTCGCAGTATTAAAGTTATGAGTTCATGTCTAATATTTGTTGAGATTTTAACAGGTTTGTACAAATTTATTTGTATTCTATGTCGAAAATTATATGTTCTGATGAACTCATAGTCGAAAGACTACATATACCCCTGTCATGGGGTACTAGCTATTGTCACCAGCATAGCCGAGTAACTTTATCGACCAATACTTGAAAGATGTGAAGCAATCACTTAGTATTTTTGCCTTTGCTAGAAATTAAAACCTGAGACTTCACATTTTTCAACTCACTTCATTGATCACTAGGTTATGTCCTCGAGTGCATAACTTAGTTGTGTTTTCGTATCTCTTTTACACGTTGTATGATAGTGACATCTATTTAGAGGCAGATGCAGTTTTATAGCGTCAGATTCATCTAAACCCAGTATTTTCGATGCGAAGTATAAATTATGTGTAAAAACTTGTTAAATTGCAACAAATAGTATATCTGAACTCATAATTTCAAAAATATAATAGGTTCAATGCAAAGTTAGAACCTATAGAATCTAAATTTTCTATTTGCCTCTACATCGTTTTTCTTTACTAGTTTAATGAAAGTTTATTTTTGAAAAAAGAAATGTTTGCAAGTTCAAGTTTTGAAAAACTTCGAACAAACACCACCTAAAGTCCTAAACTTCATGGTGTTTAAAAACTGTTTCACATTTTTATTACCACTGACCTTTTAGTGAACCTAGTCCCAGAATTGGAACTAAAAGCCAGAAAATTGAACTGTTAACTTAGTATCCTTAAAACTAGTATAGCCCCCAATGATAGATTCTATTGATTATTGCCTTCAACGACTTTATAATCAGATACTTTGGTATTGGAAATTAACTTTTTTACCTAACAATTTGGTATTTGAAATTTATTGTCCGACTACTTCGAATTTGCGGATTCATTGAAACCAGAAAAACTCTCTCCCAGAATTTTTTAAAAGTTCGAATTTGATACGTAAGGATACAAAAATCTCATCTACCCCGGAATGAATAAATTCCCTTTGCTGTCTAGTCTCTATTATAAATGTCAGTAGTGGTATACGTCGAGTTTTTTCCTAAACAAATATTAAAATAAGTGAGTCCATCAAGAATCTATTAAGATATTATTAGTCAAAGTTCCAATTCACATGTCAAAGATTCTAATTTCACATAAACATTTAAAAGATCTAAAAGGTGATCTAGAATATAGATGTTGATCTAAACAAATCAAACCAAATAATGTTAGTTTCTTTTCTCCTTCAAAAATATATATCACCAAGCTATACTAAATCAAACTACAAATTCATTTTTTTTAGTTTGGCTTGATTTTTCAATTTATCATGAACACCAGTAGTTCCTATCATTCAATTTGAATCTGCATACAGCAACTACTGATATATATTCATCCAAAAAAATTAGAACAGTATGTTTAATTTGCTTAAATATTATATATTACAAAATTAATCACTGAGGAAAAAAAAATTTAGAAACAGAACAATTATATAGCAGCTAATTGAATATCCCCAATTTCAAGTTGAGCAGCAATATCTTCAAGTTGTTTCTTCACACTCATATCAATCAACTTTGATCCTGAACTACCATACCTTATTGTAAATCCAGCAACAAGCGATTCATCAATCACTGTTTTGATCCTGACATTCTTCGAGCCTGTTAATCGCTGAACTCCTTTCGCGATCTGCGCCAGGTGTTGCGATTCCAATGTCACCACTGAAGTCACCACAGCAAGCTCAGTGTCCGTAATTGTATTGTATACTTTCTCGAACTCCTTGACGATATCCTTGATCAATTCAACTCTCTTCATATCCAGGAGTATGTTCAAGAAATTCGCAACGTGTGGTTGAATGCTTGAGGACGAAACGATCTCATCTACGAGTTCGCGTTTCTTCTCTAGGCCGACGATAGGGCTTACGAAGAAGTTGTACACTGCTTCGTCGTCGAAAATCTTCTCAAGCTTTTCGAGGTCGGCGGTGGTTTGTTCTAGAGTTCCGTTGGACTTGGCGACGTCAGCTAGAGCGTTGGCGTAGCTTCCGGCGGCGGAATCCGCCATTTTTGCTCCGAGAGCACCGCCGCCGCTGCCGCGGTGGGAGATGCGTTTAGAACGGAGCTTGATGGTGAGTTTGGGAAGCTTGAGGCCGCCTGAGAAGGAGAGCTTTGCAACCGGTCCGGTGATGATTTGAATCGGCGGCGGTGACCTGGATTGGAAAGTTATCGGAGTCTGTTGTAGTGCCGCCATTGATCTCGGCGATGAAAATCTCTATGCGCGAGAAGAGAGAGAGAGAGGAGAGAATAATAATCTGAGAGTGAGAAATGAGAAAAGGGATTATGGAAGGTAATAGACGGTGAAGATTTAATGGGGAAGTAGTGATCGACGGTGATGAAGGGATAAGATTATCTTTTATTTCCGGTGAAGGATGGCCTCTTATCTGATGGTTTATGGGGATAAGGAGTTGACACGTGTGTACTTCACATTTGATGAGCAACTTTGCAGCTAAATGGAAGGAACAATTTGTGAAATTTGAGAGTTGGACTAAGGTATTTCTCTCACCAATTATTTGTCCTATTAATTTTTATTTCAAAATTTTATCACTTCTATTCATTATAAAATCAAATGTAAATTTGTTTAAGTTTAATACATCAACGACCCCTTAGACTTCTTAGTAAATTTTAATTAGACACTTAAAAATTATGATTTATTTGAATTGGGCACTTGAACACATGATAAAGTGCTCCCGATTAGACATTTTCGATTCAATTTCTTGAAAATCTTTTTGTGCGTGTCTCAAGTGTACATTACATAGATAAGTTAATCACTTTAAATACGTCACATCTATTAATTATTTGCATTTGCCTCAATAAGTCATAAAACCTCAGGTTTGTTCTAATTGCGGTTTATGTGTATAAATAATTAAAGAATATGACTTTTATGTGGCTAACTTAAACTACCTAACAGATACTTGAGAATAAGCGCAACTTTTTTTTTCTAGGATTTGGAAGTGTCTAATAAGAACATGGTATGACGTGTTCATATGCTCAATTCAAATCAACCATAATTCAGAGTGTAAAAATAAATTTTACCCCAAATTTAAGAGTTGTCAATGGATTAAGCGTTACTTAAACGTGTTTACTACCAGTACTTGTCTATGGTAGAGATTGAATCGACAAACTTTAAAAAAATTAACATGTTAGAATCGTTGAATTATATTTGATAGTATAAAATTTTCGGTCATTATTATAATTAGCATAACTGTTTCTTGGGTAATTGCAGCAAAATGTCAAGTATATGGTTGAAGACTTGAAAAAAAAAGTATATGGTTAAAGTACATTTATATGACCTCCTTCCACATTGGTAAAAAACGAGAGTCTTGAGCAGCTTATGAGCTATTATTCAATTCACGACAAGGTCGGAGAAATACCTAAAGATGTTTTTGATCTTCAGTTGTGATTTAAATATTTAATACGAGTCGTGAATTGAATAATAGCTCACAATTGAATAGCAACATAACATATTAAATCACGTTTAAAGATCTAAAATAAGGCAATGAACGTGACTGAAATAACCCTCGTATTTCAACCCCTACTATCCCGATAAGTCCCAAATGGTTATACAAATTTATCCAATGCTTCAAAATACAATTGTAATCACAATTATGAAAAATCAAGGGTCAGTTGTTAACTTGTTATAGTGGCTTAGAGCATGGGGCAAATCTAAGGGTGGCCAGTGGGCCTGGACGGCCCGACCCCCGACCCGACCCCGGCCCGAGCCCGCCCCAGGCCCGCCTAACCCGAGCCCGTCCCGAGCCCGCCCCGAGCCCGTCCCGAGCCCGCCCGAGCCCGTCCCGAGCCCGCCCCGAGCCCGTCCCGAGCCCGCCCCGAGCCCGTCCCGACCCCGACCCCGCCCGATTTCTCCCCCTTTGCAAATATAACTGTTGCACCAACGGCCATTTTAGATTTTGGCCGTTGGGCAACAACCATTTTAGGCCTCCCCCCCTCCCCCAACCCCCCCTACCCCTTAATATTTATTTTTAACCCATAAGTTATTATATTTACACTTTAACCCAATTTTTCAATTATAAATAACTCATTTTCTCTTCATCTTTCTCACAAATCTTCCGACAATCTCTCTAATTTCTCAATATATCTCTCTACAAGTCTACATTGTTTGCTAAATATTCAATTTTATTTATTCATTTGGGAATTGGGAGTGAAGTTGGCAACTAGCTTGAGGATCTTCCATCGAGCAAAGTTTCAATTTTCAACCTCTCGATTACACGTCGACGTTACGTCGGCGTTTGGTACATTCGTTCTTTCATTAAATTATTATTGTCTGTTTATTTTATTTAGCGCACTTAATTTCATTTACTTTAATTATTTGTTAGCATATAATTAAAATGGAAGGAATTAGAGGTATGTTTAAGAGTAAGGGTAAGACTTCTTCTAGTAGGGGCAACCAGGGCAAGGGTACTTCATCTAGTCATCTTATTCCTACACAGGATGATTTTGTTGATACTCAACATTTTCCTACAATACCATTAGATTTAGACGAGGAACTATTTTCTGGAACTCAAGAAGACTTTAATTTAGACGATGATCTAGATGATACACCCACTAATGTTGATGACAACACACCCACTAGTGCACCTTCAACTGAAATACCTCCTATTCCCCCTAGTATGAGACGAGGTCCAGCAAAACGATCATTAAAATAAGATGCATGGACATTTTTTGATAGGGACGTAGAGAATCAAGTAGCTATATGTAAAATTTGTAAAAATGTTTTAAAATTTAAAACTGGAAAAGGTTACGATGGGACGGGGGGTTTAATTAGACACGTAGTAAGTGCTCATCCGGCTAGGTATGCCCAATACCGGGCTTCAAAATCGGGTGCGCAAACGCCGCTCCATCGGGACAAGGTTCACATACGATCTCGTCCCGGACCAAGTACATGGTCAAATTAACCCTATGACGGGGGAAATTGTAGGCTCTAAATACAATAAACATAGAGATGGGGAAGCACTATCAAAATTAGTTGCTCTGGAGGGTTTGCCTTTTTCATTTTCTTCATCTCCCGGTTTTATTCATTACATTAGAGATATATATAATCCTACTTTTAACGGTTTTCCTAGATCAAGCTTGTTAAGAGAGATGTATTTAAATTCGCGCATGAATATCAACAATATTTACGTTTTTCATTATATCATTTTAATGGCAAAGTATCTATCACGTCTGATATAGGTCGTAGTACTAACTGCCATGATTATTTAACTGTAACTTGTCATTGGATAGATTATAAATGGTCTATGCAAAAATGTATTTTAGCGTATAGGTATATAGATGATAGGCACACTGATACTTTTATTGCAGATAATATTTTTCAAGTGTGCCATTATTACGGAATAACCGATAAAATTATGACTATTACATTAGATAACGCCTCTTCTAACAATTACGCAATTACAATTTTAAAAAATAGTTTAACTCCATCTTTTCCAGATCATTTTCATATAAAATGCGCATGCCATATATATAACTTAATTGTAAAGGATGGTTTATCAGTTTTTGAAGACATTCTTAGTAAAATACAATTTGCTATAAACTTTATTTTTAAAAGTAATAAAGTACAACGTAGAAAAGAATATAAAAAAACTTGTCACGATTGTGGACTATCTTATAGAAAAATTCCACAAGAAGTATCCACTAGGTGGAATTCTTTATACAAGCAACTACTTGTTGCTTATGACTATAGAAAATCTATAACTTTATTTTTTAACTCTCATAATAAAAATCCAGCTGATATGATTTTAGATAGTGATTGGGTAAAAATTTCTGAACTTATTGTATTTTTAGAGAAATTTTTTCAAGCAACAAAAGAATTTTCCGGTATATATTATCCTACTATTTCAACTATGTTGTTTTATATAACTCTAATATTTTTATTACTTAGTGAATATAAGGAAAAAACTAGCTTATAAGGCAGCTATTAAAAAAATGTTTGTCAAAAAAAAAATATTTTATTCTTATTCTCACTATTTATATTATTGGTTCTGTTTTAAATCCTACTATTAAAATAGACGGTACTAAATCACTAATTGAAACTATTTACGATTGTATAGAAGTACTACCACCTCCAAGTCCCAAAAATCTAAATCACCCACCACCTATTGAACAAACTAAAGAAGAAGTGTTGTCTAGCGTAGAACACCAATGCAAAAAAATATATAGATTTTATCAACAAGAAAATGCTAGTAACTTACCGGCTTCCATACCATCTTCTTCATCTTCAACACAACCTCACAAAAGACATGTTGTTTCTGCGGCTAGTATTGAAAGCCTTAGAAATAGAATGTGCGGTCGTACCTCTACTACTAACCAAATTAGCGAGTTGGATATTTTTGTTTTGCGGGGTTAAATACCGTACCAAGAAGTTATCAATGAAGATGAACATGAAGACTTCTTTGAAATATTTGGAGGGGAATGAGAAGACCTTTCCGACACTTTCATTGATGGCCGAGATGTTTTGAACATTCAAGCGTCATCAAGCTGCGTACGAGAGCGCTTTTCGCCGGCAGATATCAAATAGGAGACCACATACACTCATTAGCCGGAGACAGCTTGGAAATTGCAGTATTATTCAGAGATTGGATACGAGCGGAGCGGAGAAGGTGCGGTCAACCGGAGATAAACGAAGAAGACGACGAAAACTACAACGAAATCTTATCCGAAGGTGGTGGAAGCGACGTAGATCAATTTGACCAACAAATACCAATTCCAACCGAAGAACCACGGGAAATCATCAAGCAATTAGAACAGATTTTTTTGAGAATGTAATTTTTTTAATTGCAATTTTATTATGTAATTTGCAACTTTTGGACAACACCACAAAGTTGCAATTTAGATTTTAGACAATTGTATTTGTATTACAAAAAAATCATATGTCTATTAAATAATATAAGAGGCACAAAAACAGCATTGGGGTGTTTTTATTACACTATCTTGTCTTGTTTATTGAGTTTTTTTTATACATATGTTATTTAGAAAAAAAAAAAAAACAAGGAAAACTCGCCGGACCCCGCCCCGATACCGACGGGATCGGGATTGGGACGGGACTGGAGCAAGTCCTGCCAGACCCGACCCCGTCAGACCCCGCCACATCCGACCCCGACCCCGTCCGACCCGAGCCCGGCCCACTGGCCACCACTAGGCAAATCTACAACACTTAAAAGCTCCCATGCGGCACATGGCCATAACCACTTTAACCTAATAATAAGATCGATTTAAGTATAAAAAATACTGGCTTACATTGCTCATTGCGCGGAAGACAATAACTCTAAATTATAGGTCAGTGTTAAAATATAAGAATTGAAAGCTGAAAATGTATAGGGTTTCAGAGATTTTTCATTAGATTTTTCTAATATGGATTTCTAAAGATGTGTAATGGGGTCATACATACTTATGGAGTGTTTCTCTAATTAAAAGTATTCATTATAAAATATTAAAAAAATATATCTTTTCACCTTTAAATTTACATCCAAAATTTATTTTAACATTACAACTTTATATACGTTTATGTACCCCTAATCTAGTACCAAGTGAAATTAATACCACTCTGACATGGCTAAAAGACTGATATACACGAAAAATATGTTACCAACTTTTGGGAAGCACGTGAGGAGGAAAACATACATTAATATTGGTCCAAAGTATACCCATGTCATCTTTTAATTGGACATAAAATTATTATACTTAATTATGTTTTTCTTACTATTTATTTTCCGGGTTTCTTTTTCCTTTTTTCACAATCCAATTGTAAAATTCATCTATAATATTGCTACTTTGAATCAGAATATTGCATTTTCTTGCGATTCATGACAAGAATTCGTGGGTATCGTAAGAATTAATGTGGAAGAATAACGAGAGTGACCATTTGTCTCCGGCGAGGGCTTCTTGACTCCACCGCCGAAATGGAGAGCGCCGGCGTCGGACGAGAACCAGAGGTGGCCAAGTCATGTACAGAGTGCTAAAGCTTATAAAATAAAGATTTTCCCAACTGAATTAGAAAATTTCAGTGAAGAAATGCTTAATTTCTTGATGAATCATGTAAAATGGGCACGAAAGAGGTGTGAGTTTTGCAGGGTCCTTCAAGCTTTGAAGAGAAAAAATTAGGGTGGAATATAAGCGGACCAGAAAAGAGGGCTACCTTGTAAGTTCATTGAACCTGGACGTGTTTTGGATTCGGATGCAAAGTAACTTTCAAATTTGTTTTGCCATTAAAGTGCAGATCTGCCACGGATGGATGTGGAAAAGAAAATGAAGAAGGTTAGGTGATAGTTGCTCTGGTCTTGAAGGCGGTTTATTTAGGTATATATCGCGATTTACTGATAATAGTGCTGAGCGACTGAGATTATTATTCAAAAATATTCTAGCATAAGTCGAAAAGTTGAATATAAAAAAATAATAAAAAAGAAGAAGAAAGAAACTAAAGAAATAATAAAATAAAAATAATGTTATTCACGTGTCATTTGCGTGTATAACACTTATGGACAATACTCTAGGATTGTTTTAGAAAGGGGTATTAATTTCACTTCATGATAGATTAGGGATTATATAAACGTCCATAAAGTTTAATTACTAAAGTAAATTTTCATTGCAAGTTTAAGAATGAAAAGAATATTCTCTAAAATATTTAATAATTCTTTGTAGCATGAACATCACATTTTATTTTTTAAAATGAAGGTCCATTAAATAATTTGTGGCATGATAATGACATTGGTTGAGAAAGTAGATTAATCTACTTAGCATGATTGTGTACAAATTCCATGTATCAAAGTCATGCTATACTAATTTAACCAAAAACTTTTTATTTTTTCCCTTAACCTTATGATATTGCGTAAAATTGATAAGTATTTTTTATCGGTACAGTGAAACTATTTATTCTCAGTGATAACTAAATTGGCCTATCATTAGTGAGAATATCACTAAGAGTGAGTTTTATAATCGTGTATACAAGAGAGATAAAAAATTTAATTTGGTACTTTAAATTTTATTATTTTCGTTGTCCTAATTTGTGTAAGGCACTATGAAAGAGACAAAAAAAATAAGAAAGACTTTCTAAACCTATAAAAAATGCATCCCAGTGCACTAAGCTCCCGCTATGCGCGGGATCCGGAGAAGGACCGTAAAGACTTTCTAAACCTATAAGAATTGAAATAAATATATAAATATTTGTGTGATGGAGCGGGATCCGGGGAAGGATCGTAAAGACTTTCTAAACCTATAAGACTTGGGATGACCCAAAGTTTTGAAATATATATATATATATATATATATATTTATTTATTGGTTTGATTCGGTTTGTTTTGGTTTAACACCAAACCAATCCAAAATGTTATCAGTTTTTTTAAATTTAAAATCAAACCAAGTCAAACTGAGTTGGTTTTCAGTTTATTAAGTCGGTTTGACTCGATTTACCGGTTCAAATCGATTTTTCGGTCTCATTTGAACACCTCTAAAATGAATATTCTTTTTGATCCGGAGGGAGTAAAAGAATACTTTTGAAATGTATGATCCAAAATAAATTTTAAATATTTTTATGGCTATAAATTATCTTATAAAATTAAATATCTTTAAATATAAAAATATACTATTTTTTTGAGACAAATTAATAAAAAAAGTAAAATAATATTGTTGGACCGAGGGAGTAACAATTATTAGCGTGACATAAACAAGGGGTAGTTGATTGCTCGAGAGGGAAAAGATAAGAAGGCGTGCCCCTTGACGATGCTAGCTAGTAATTTATTCAAAGTGTGAGGTTACACCCTCTTTTTTCTATCAACGGAAGTCCACATTTTAGAGAATCTTCTAATTTCCAGAAGACTCAAAATAATTAATTTCAAACAAATTTAGTCCTCTCATTTTTTGCCGCGAGAAAATTCAATAAACAGTTACCACCTGTATGTTTTTTAATTATATAAAAGAGCCCAAGGTGATTTGTATTTATATGCTGACTATATTTAGTTGAAAGTTGAGAGACAACTTGGGCACTGGTCTACTGGTTTTAGCTTGCTGGGTAATTCATTGTTCACTATATTTTCATAATCGTTCATCTGAAATAAATTGAATTGAATGGGATCACTGGATCATAATTTCAACAAGACTGGTTTGAATGTAAGTTCAATGCCTAATTCTCAGCAGCAGCAACAGAAGATATTGATCGGTGAAGCTGGTTATGTTCTAGAGGACGTTCCTAACTTGTCTGATTACATTCCTAATCTTCCTGTACACTATCTCTCTCTCTCTCTCTCTAAATATATGTACTTTTGTTTTGATTAGGAATGAAGATATTGGGGATAAGGCGGGAGTGACCTCTGTGGTGGACAAGATGTGGGAAGGGAGGCTGAGATGAGATGGTTCCGGCATGTTTAGTGGAGATGCATATATGCCTCAGTAAGGAGGTGTGAGAGGTTGACCATGATGGGCCCGAGGAGAGGTAGAGTTAGGCCAAAGAAGTATTTAGGTAGAGGTGATTAGGCAGGACATGGTGCAACTTCAATTACCGAGTACACGGCCCTTAATAGGAGTGTGTGGAGGTCAAGAATTAGGGTACAGGGTTAGTAGACAGTCGAGTGTATTTCTTTCACATAATTATTAGATTTCTAGTACTACCTGATTGTTACTTTCATTTTCATTTATCTTATTATCTTGCTGTTATTACTGCTTCCTTTTTCATATTTCCTTGAGCTGAGGGTCTATCAGAAATAACCTCCGTAGGGGTAAGGTTTGCGTACATACTATCCTCCCCAGACTCCACCTATGGGATTACACTGAATTTGTTGTCGTTCGGTATACAATTTAGACTATGATGATTTGTTGCTTGATCACAATCTTCCATTTGATTGGCCATGTTCAATATTGAATAAAACTGGTAATTTTGCAATATGATTGAATTATATTTGTGTGTATGATCAAGTTGATACTTCCTTTGTATTTATTGATTTATAAAGAAGCAATTGGTGAAAAGGTAAAGATTTGTTTGTTGTTCTCTCTACAACTTCTTTTATTTTTAAAAATTTAACGTGGCAAATCATTTAACTTTTGATTACTTTAGTGAGAAAGTTCAACTACTCTTTTCTTTGTTGTCGACTTTTCTTCTTTCTATGTATAGAAATACAACTTTTTTGTTTGTCTAGTCTAGTGGATGATAGGAGATAACAAAAAATCTAGTGAATCATATGAGTCGAAGTTGTTATTTTGACGTATAGTAATGCATTAGAAGAGGATAATACCTATTACCAGTTCTAATTTGTTTCTGGGATGATTATTAATTGGAAAAGAAACTAGTAGACATCTTCTGCTTTACATTCTTTCTGTGAACATGATTTTTGCTCTAAGAGGTGTTTGTGCTTCCAATTCTTTCCATCTATATTTTTCTTTTGATAAAGAAGGGATAAAGAGTCTCTATTTTGATCAAGTACTAAATACTTGTCCCTTTATTGCAGACATATCCTAATCCATTGCAGGATAATCCTTCATATTCAGTTGTTAAGTAAGTTGCCTGATATTTTCCTTCAGTTCTTGCTTATTTATAAAGTGCAAGAGGATCAAGCTGATCAACTGAATTTAACATTTTTCCAGGCAATATTTTGTCGATGTGGATGATACGGTTGCCCAAAAGGTCAGTCCTGTTGAAATGAAAATTATTTGGGACCCCGCGCATAGCGGGAGTTTAGTGCACCGAGCTGCCCTTTTTAGCTTCTATTCACTGGGAGAAGCACTTGATATGCTAAAGCTAATATGTTGTCGAGTATGCCTTGTATTCCTGTAACAACATAAACAGAGATCATCTAAGATCTGCTTGAAACAAACTTAAAAAATTTCATGATATTTTGAGGTAATAGTATGTATATCCCTTATGGAATCCAAGGTTTCTTCCTGCTTACATGTTTGCCTACAAATTAACAGATTGTTGTCCACAAGAACAGTCCAAGGGGGATACATTTTCGTCGAGCGGGTCCACGCCAAAAAGTATGTTTATTATCTGGTGTAACTACATCATTCAGATTATATTGTTTTGTCAAATAAATATGAACCTTCCAGATGATTTTTCAGGTTTATTTTGAGCCAGATGATGTTTATGCATGTGTTGTAACATGTGGAGGCCTATGTCCTGGTCTCAACACAGTTATCAGGGAAATAGTGTGCGACCTATACTATAAGTATGGTGTAACCAGAGTCACGGGGATAGATGTGAGTATACATTTGAGCAATTTTACTTTTGATAATGGTTACATACTTGGTTTCCCTTTTCTGAAACTCCGCTCATCAAAATGCTTGATTGATAGTTGTATGATAAATGATGTGTATACCCGTGATATACAATTATTTTACACTAATTAATCAGCCAAAGCCGTGATATACACTTAAGTATGGTAAGTGTATATCACGGTCAAAATCAGTACCAAACCCGTGATATACACTACTTATGGTAAGTGTATATCACGGGTATACACATCATTTATCATTGTAGAACCAGTAGCATCTTGAAGAGGGTCGCAGCAACTAGAGTAACATTTCTCTCAATCCAAAGTATAATGCCTAAATTTGGGAATTTTAGGAACACAAGGAATAAGGTTGAATTCAAACTTCACAATCAAAAAAGTTGAAATGAAACTTAGTTATTCTTTCCAGTTTTTAATATCTAGCTCTTCCACTATATTTTAACAGTACATCCTATCTTGATTTTGTATTCCATCTGCATGTCTGCATCAGAAGTAATGAAATTTGTGGATTTTTAGGGAGGATATCGAGGTTTCTAATCCAAAAACACAATTCCCTTGACACCCAAGGTTGTGAATGGTATCCATAAACGTGGTGGAACCATTCTTGGGACATCTCGAGGAGGTCATGATACCAAGAAAATAGTAGATAGCATTCAGGACCGGGGTATCAATCAGGTAAAGCTAAAAAATAGAAAATAATTATTTGAACTAACTCAGGCATTTCATCTAAGAGGATATTTTCTTTCCATCTAATCTGCGCATCCTGTATAGATATTCAAGTTGGCTTTTGTTTTCAAGGTTTATATAATTGGAGGAGATGGAACCCAGAGAGGGGCAGCGGTGATATTTGAGGTAGACCTTCTTAGCAATTAATCCGTAACAATTCCAGAATAATTCTTCAGAAGAGCATCTTTTAGATCAATTCATTCTAATGTACCCACTTGATGTGATGTAATATTTAGTGTGTTGATGGAGAAACCAATGAAACTGTGTCACTCAAGTTTATTTTGCCTCTTCTCCTACAGGAAATAAGAAGGCGTGGCCTCAATGTTGCAGTTGCTGGAATCCCCAAGACAATTGATAATGATATACCGGTAACTACTTTCTCATATAGATTATCTAAATTTCAGTGGGCGGTGACCAAATTATATTTAGTGATCTTTCTGCTTCTCTCCAGGTTATTGACAAGTCTTTCGGTTTTGATTCCGCCGTTGAGGAAGCCCAACGTGCTATTAGTGCTGCTCATGTTGAAGCTACCAGTTTTGAGAATGGAATTGGCCTTGTGAAGTTAATGGGACGGGATAGTGGTAATCTTAATACTTTTTGAATTTTGCAGCTTGATCCACATGCTATACCTTCTCCCTCAACAAGTGAGTTTCGTGTTGATCAACTAGAATAGTGGAATTGTCTGGTTTACGTTTCTCTAACATGTGCAGGGTTCATAGCCATGTATGCCACTCTTGCTAGTCGAGATGTTGACTGCTGTTTGATTCCAGAATCCCCTTTCTATCTTGAAGGACGTGGTGGACTGTTTGAGTATATAGAACATAGGCTCAAAGCCAATGGGCACATGGTTATAGTCATAGCTGAAGGTGCTGGACAAGAGCTAGTTTCTGAGAGTCTGAAATCCTCTGATCCTTCAGGGAATAAGCTTTTACATGATGTTGGGCTATGGATCTCGGAAAGGCTGAAGGTACAACTCATCGCTGGGCTCTACTTAATGTACTTCCTCCAGTAAGTGCATGTGGTGCTTTTCTTATGTAACAACCACAACGACATACCCATGGGGTCTGGGCAGGGTGAGATATACGCAGACTTTACCCTACCCTTGCTGGGTAAAGAGGTTGTTTCCGATAGACCCTCGACTCGGCTCGAGAAAATCATTTTTCAGGACAAGTATGAAAGAAGTGCAAGAGTGAAATGCTATTGAAGAAATAAACGTACTGACAATAAAGTAGTAGTAGTAGAGATAATCAAAGTACAAGAAACAATAACAACCAAAGTAAAAGAAACAACAATAGCAATGAAATCGAAAAACAAGATAATGCTAGCATAATACCGGTAAGGAAACATATAGGTGCTCTAGATTATAATCCTGCTCTACCACTAACCGTCTACCTTAATCCTTGACCTCCATGTTCTCCTATCCAGGGTCATGCCCTCGTTGCTTTTCTTATGAATGGTTGAACACTACATTAAGTGCAGTTGAATGGTTGAACACTACATTAAGTGCAGTTGAATGGTTGAACACTACATTGTGTGCAGTTGTACGGATATTGCCTTAAAGGGCAGCCCGGTGCACTAAGCTCCCGCTATGCGCGAGGTTCGGGGAAGGGCCGGACCACAAGGGTCTATTGTACGCAGCCTTACCTCACATTTCCGCAAGAGGTTGTTTCCACGGCTTGAACTCATGACCTCATGGTCACATGGCAGCAATTTTACCAGTTACTCCAAGGCTCCCCTTCAACTGTACGGATATTGCCTTATTTCCTTAAACTAAAAAAATTGCAGCATATATTAGTGCTTGAATGAGCTACCACACATCTCCGTTCCTTCATATGCATTTTACTCTACATGTTCTAGAACGCAGCGATAGTATCTGAATGAGAATGCATACTGACTTATTTGTAAGGTACTAAACACTATGGACCTTTTTGCAGGAGCATTTCTCTAAACAAAAGAAGATGGTCATTAATCTTAAATATATAGGTTGGTAATTAATTATTGTTTGAATGCGAATTTCTAATCTATTAGAAGGGACCTAACAACCTGTTTCTCTGTTCTCTGTGCAGATCCCACATACATGATTCGGGCTATTCCGAGTAATGCATCTGACACTGTATATTGTACTCTTCTTGTTGAAACTGCTGTGCATGGAGCAATGGCTGGCTACACAGGCTTTACAGTTGGTCCTGTCAACGGCAAACATGCTTACATACCCTTTGATGTGAGTTCATTTCCTCTTACTCGGATTTATCTTTTCATATTACTTACAATCGCTTATCCTTGTTGATGATGGCACAACATCCTTCTTACCTTACAAGTCACATGAGTTTACTATATGATGCCAAGGTTGGCAGCACTACTATACTAGTAAACTTCTGCATGAGATGTAGTGATTGTGCTCTTTTTTATATTATGATCTACTTTTACAGAGAATCATTGAGAAACAAAACAAGGTTGTGATTACGGACAGGATGTGGGCAAGACTTCTATCGTCAACTCTTCAACCTAGCTTCTTGGGAACGAGAGATATAATTAAAGAAAACAAGGAAGAAGAACTACCTACTCAATTAGCGGACAATTCCACTACAGACGATAACTCAATGGAGAAACAAATCCTTCGCTAAGTAACTTTGAACATCACATATATGGTCCCTTGCAACAGTACGTCGGGAAACAAAACAAGTTGACATCTTGTGAGAGAATCCTACACTTCTGTAATCCTAGCGTGTGAGGATTACCAGTTTGGTGAGTTTTGCACGATGTGTATTTTGTGACTGTAAATAATACCATACAATAATTAAGAAAAGGGTACTGTGTTTTTACAGAAACTACTATACGTCTGTACCTGCATAGCATGCAGAATACTAATGCTCAAACTGTTATAAAATAGCATTTTACGTCTATACAAAGACAATTTCTTCAGGGAGGTATATGAGAATTAATTGGTGTTCATGTTGTTAAATATACATGTGTATATTGTGTATATTTGGCTCTCGGTTTTTCCCCTTGTACCGTGTAGAATTAGGTAATGTTTAGTATCCTAGTTTAGGTAATGTTGTAATGTAATTAGTATTGTACACTTACCATAATATTTGTATTACCATAAATGTATATTTAGTATCCAAGTAGATTAAGGTTTTAGGAGTAGAATAGGAATATGATTCTCCTATTATGGAAAAATGTAACATGTATATATAGCCTTTCAATCAATGAAAATAATCAAGGGATTATTTCTTTCATGGTATCAGAAATCTAGGTCTCTTTCTCTCCCAAATCTCGACCACTTTCTCCTCGGGTTCCGAGCTCTTACTCTCGAATTCCGTGCCTGTGGAACCTCCTCTCTTCCCAAAATTTTCTTCCAAATCCCTCAATCACATATTGTTCTATCAATATGTCTACATCACGGAACACGTTTCATCCTGCCTTTACAGTTTCTAACATCAAGAATAACATCCCTCTTGTTCTTGAAATAGAAAACGTCCAATATGCGACGTGGGCCGAACTGTTCAAAATTCACGCACGCTCGCATCAAGTCATCTATCACATAATCCCTGCGGCTCCTGAGGATACGGAGGTGCCAAAATGCGAGGATGATCCTAAGTTGTGGATGATTCTTGATGCTATCGTCCTTCAGTGGATATATTCCACAATTTCTACCGACCTTTTGCAAACGATTATTGAACCTGACGCTATAGTACAGACGACTTGGGATAGACTACGTGATATATTCCAAGATAATTAGAATTCTAGAGCTGTTACTCTTGAGCAGGATTTCTCTCACGTCAATATGGAAGATTTCTCTAACATTTCGGCCTATTGCAAAAGATTGAAGGAATTGGCGGACCAACTCTGCAACGTTGGTGCGCCAGTTTCGAATGACCGTTTGGTCCTCCAAATGGTTTCAGGCCTCTCTGAGGCCTATAGTGGTGTTGGCACGCTTCTTCGTCAAAGCAATCCACTTTCGCAATTTTATCAAGCTCGTTCTATGCTTACACTCGAAGAAGCGGGCATGGCTAAAAAGGCGGCGGTCGGTACTAGTCCTGTAGTTATGATTAACGAATCCATTGTCCATCCTCCCGGTTCCAACAACTTGGGCCAAAACCGCAACAACGGTGACAACAAAAAGGGAAGAAATAAGAAAAATAATGGCAAGAACCGTGGTGGCAACAATGGCGGCAACCGACACAATGGTGGTGGCGGTGGGGGCCCTCGCGGTAGTCAGTAGCAGCAACAGCAGTTCTGGGCCCCACAGTGTGCCCCTATGCCAGTAGTAGGCCCCACAACCACAGTTTGGGCCCAGTCATGTTTCGCCCCACTGGCAGTGGCCTGCCCAGCAGCAGTCCAGGCCTAAATCTACCTGGTCCACATACAACCAGTCTTCTGGGCGAGGCAGCAAGCAGGGGTACTTAGGCCTCGGCCCCCGCAGGCCCATCACGCAGCAGAACCCACATTTACTGACATCGAATCCGCAATGCACACGCTTGGTTTAAATCCTCCGGAAACAAATTGGTATATGGACACTGGTGCCACGACCCACATGACATCCGTTCAGGTACGCTCTCGTCTTATTCCAATTTGAGCAACCCTCGCGGCATAATTGTTGGTAATGGTAAATTCTATTCCAATTCGTGATTATGATCATAAAACTTTATCTCCCCCTCATCCACCTCTTATCTTGAAGAACACCCTATATGCCCCCAAATTGATTAAAAACTTAGTCTCTGTCCGTAAATTCACTACTGACAATTTTGTTTCTATTGAATTTGATCCATTTGGTTTCTCTGTGAAGGATTTCAAGACGGGGAGTCCTCTCATGAGGTGTGATAGTAGGGGAGATCTTTATCCTATCACACCCAGTTCTGGTCCATCGAGTCAAGCCTTGCCATCCGCATTTGCAGCGCTTTCTCCTTCCTTGTGGCATGCTCGTTTTGGTCATTCGGGATCATCTATTTTGTCATCATTAGATAAAAATAATTTTATTTCATGTAAGGGTACGAGTAGCACTCCAAATTGTCAGTCTTGTTCTTTAGGAAAAATTGTTAGGTTGCCATTTGTAGACTCCAATTCTCATACTTTAATGCCATTTGATATTATTCATAGCGATTTATGGACGTCTCATGTTCTTAGTTCTTTGGGTCATCGGTATTATGTTCTCTTTTTGGATGATTATTCTAAGTTTTATGGACTTTTTCGATAACGAAAAAATCTCAAGTTTTGTCCGTCTTCTTAAAATTTAGAGCATTCATTATAACCCAATTCAAACGAGAAATCAAAAATATTCAGTGTGATAATGGCAAAGAATATGACAATGGGGTATTTCAAGAATTTTGTGCTAATAATGAGATCAATTTTTGTTTTTCTTGTCCTCATACGTCTTCACAAAATGAGAAAGCCGAACACAAAATTCATTTCATAAATAACATTGTCCGAACTTTATTGATTCATGCTTTCGTTCCCCCGTCTTTTTGGCATCATGCTCTACAAATGGCTAAATATCTCCTTAACATAATTCCTTCCAAAGGTTTGACATATTCTTCCCCCCTTCAAATTTTATATAATAAGACTCCTTCGTATTCACATGTTCGGGTTTTTGGGTGTTTGTGTTATCCGTTATTCCCGTCCACCACAATTAACAAACTTCAGGCCTGGTCTACTCCGTGTGTGTTTTTGGGTTTTCCGTCTAATCATCGTGGTTACAAATGCTTTGATTTATCCTCTAATAAAATCATCATTAATCGTCATGTAATTTTTTATGAAACCCAATTTCCATTTGCTAAGGTTAAAACTCACGTGCCTAGTTCGTATAATTTTTTGGATGATAGTATATCCTCGTATATTATTCACTATTTTTCGGACGTATCCCGCACCCAAAATTCTCCAACGAGTCCACTGCATGCTGGTCCCACTGGTCCGTTACACACTGCAATTCCCAATACAGTCACTGGGCCAGTTTCAGCGATTGGGCCAGTCCAGCTCAATTCTGAAACTGGTCCAGTTCCTGCGTCTGTTTACCGAGTCGGGCCAGCATGCCCACTGCATGCGGCTCAGTCCGTCCGAGCCCAGAAAATTCTCGAAATCCGCCCAATTCTTCCTCGAGTCATAGATCGGTCACTCGTAGTCAACGAGGTATTTTTAAACCAAAAAGACATTTTAATTTACATTCTAATATCCCTAAATAACTCTTACCCCGTAATCATGTGTCTGCCTTAAATGACCCGAATTGGAAAATTGCTATGACCAATATAATGCTCTTATTGATAATAAGACGTGGGAGTTGTTTCCCCGTCCATATGATATTAATATTATCAGGTCTATGCGGATTTTTGCTCATAAGGAAAATTCTGATGGTTCATTTGCACGACATAAGGCGCGACTTGTGGGTGATGGTAAGACTCAGCAGGTTGGTGTAGATTGCGGTGAGACATTTAGTCCGGTGGTCAAGACAGCTACCATTCGCACTGTGCTTAGCTTGGCTCTTTCGAAAGCATGGCCTATTCATCAGTTAGATGTAAAGAATGATTTCCTACATAGTAATCTCAAGGAAACAGTCTATATGCATCAGCCTTTGGGATTCAGGAATACCAAACATCCTTATCATGTCTGTTTGTTGAAGAAGTCCTTATATGGGCTTAAGCAGTCTCCACGGACCTGGTATACGCGGTTTGCAGACTATGTTTCGACTATTGAGTTCACTCACAGCAGGTCGGATAATTCCTTGTTTATCTACCGTCGTGGTTCGTCCTTGGCCTATATTCTATTATATGTGGATGATATTATTTTGACAGCCTCTTCCGATGACTTACGCTAGTCTATCATGACAATGCTCAACTCTGAGTTTGCTATGAAAGACTTGGAGCCCTTGAGCTATTTTTTGGGGATTGTTGTCACTCGTCATGCAAGTGAGTTATTTTTATCTCAAATGAAGTATGCAACTGAGATCATTGAGAGGGCTGAGACGTCATCCTGTAAGTCCACTTCTACTCCAGTTGATACTAAGCCCAAGCTTAGTGTCGCGGCCAGCGTACCATACGAGGATCCGATCCGCTATCGCAGTCTTGCAGGGGCCCTTCAGTATCTTATATTCACGAGGCCAACTATTACGTATGCTGTCCAGCAGGTATGTTTGTTTATGCATGATCCCATCGTTGAGCACATGAATGCACTCAAACGCATCATTCGGTATATTCAGGGTATGCTGGACTATGGTTTGCATTTATATCCCTCCTTGACATCCACACTTGTCTCGTATACGAATGCTGATTGGGGTGGCTGTCTAGACACCAGACGGTCTACGTCTGGCTATTGTATGTTTCTTGGTAGACCTGTCCACCTGGTCGGGGACCCGACCGACCCGACCCGACCCGATCCAAAAAAACTAGGGCCAGGGTCAGCTTATAGCTGACCCCGCAAGCCACTCGACCAGAAAAAATGGGGACCCGACCAGGGTCAGGTCGGGCCAGGGTCAGAATATTTTACCCGTCTGACCCGACCCGCATATTTTTTTAATATAATTTATATTATTTTTCCTTCATTAATATTTATTTTGTACTTATATATATTTTTGTCATTAATAAGTGATATAATGCATGTTTTTATAATAAATGTATTGCTCTAATCTACATTGAGCTCGACATAAAATAAGATAAAAACAGTAGATGATTATTAATTATATATTTATATTATTAGTCGTTCTGTTAATATCACGGAAGCATAATGTAGGGAGAGAAAGTAGTTGTAAATTGGTGAAACCTTAAAAATGGTCATAACTCTGCGCTCGAATGTCCGTTTTACCCGATTTTTTTTATTTTGCGTATTTTTTCGAGACAGGGCCGGTCAAACAGTCATAAGGCGGTTTGGCGCAACCAATTTTGAGGAAAACGTCTGTTTTCCCAATCAATTTGTGTTTTTTCCCAAATCGATTTCTAATTTTCTTTTCTTTAGTCAGATCTCACGATATACATTTCAACGTCGAAATTTTGTGGTAATGCAGGGGTGAATGCCAATTTCAGTTTTGGAAATTCAATTTTTTTTTAAAAAAAAAAATCCCGACCCGACCTGACCCGACCCTAGCCAGCCAAAAAATTCTGACGGGTCAGGGCTGACCCGTGACCCGTAGGGTCAGGTCCAGGGTCAGAATTTTTTTTAAAAAATAGGGTCAGGGTCAAACAAACAGATAAAAAAAAGCCACCTGACCCGACCTTTGGACATGTCTATTTCTTGATAATAACCTGGTCTCATGGTCGGCAAAACGTCAGTCAACATTGTCCCGATCCAGTATCGAGGCCGAGTATCGAGGGGTAGCTAATGTGGTCTCAGAATCATGTTGGTTACGTTATTTACTTTTGGAGCTTCATTGTCTCATTCAGAAAGCAATCTTGGTTTATTGCGATAATGTTAGTGCCATCTACCTTTCTGGTAATCCAGTTCAGCACCAGCGCACTAAGCATATCGAGATGGACATTCACTTTGTCCGCGAAAAGGTTGCTAGTGGTCAGGTACGCGTCTGACATGTCGCGTCAAGATATTAAATTGCCGACATCTTTACAAAGGGTCTTCCCTCGGTCCTTTTTGAAGATTTTAGGGACAGTCTCAGCGTTCGACGACCACCCGCTATGACTCGGGGTGTGTTAAATATACACAATATACATGTGTATATTTGGCTCTCTGTTTTTCCCCTTGTACCGTGTAGAATTAGGTAATGTTTTAGTATTCTAGTTTAGGTAATGTTATAATGTAATTAGTATTGTACACTTACCATAATATTTGTATTACCATAAATGTATATTTAGTATCCAAGTAGAATAAGGTTTTAGGAGTAGAATAAAAATATAATTCTTCTATTATGGAAATATGTAACTTCTATATATAGCCTTTCAATTAATGAAAATAATCAAAGGGTTATTTCTTTCCTGTTTTTGTTTGTTCTAGTTTTTTGTTGTTGCACGAGTGTTGGGTATTGTTTTCACTTAACTCAAAATCTTAAATTGCTTTGTCTATTTAGAATATTAAATTTTGTTGGGTGGGCAGAAAATGCATTCTTGCGGCGGACGATCAAGGCCATTGTTATACGTTTCAGTTTTTTGTACAGTATTACATTTCAGAACTAATTTCAAATATGACAGATCTTTAGAGCTCATAACAGATAGTCTCTTTATGTGAAGGTTGTTGTTGGACTTTAGCAGCGACCGAAGCTATTACAGCGGCACATGCCTTTAAGAACAAAAGAAAGATGGTTTTACTCGCAAAGCAACAATTAATCGATTGCATGTACACTAAAAATGAAAAGCCTTCGTCTTTTGCTGATTTGGGAGAGAGTGAATGTTTCCCATATTCCTATAACAAGGCATACAAGTTCGTTATGGACTATGGCATAACTGTAGAAACTAAATATCCCTTTATGGATAGAGGGGTAAATGTGAGTGCCCGTCTGAAATTGTAAGTATCAGCGTTCAGTTTACTAATTAGATTTATCTCTTATAGTTCAATTAGAACACATGATATTTGAATTTCATTATATTTATGTAGAGGACTATAAAGATACATGGATTTCAAAGAGTATCAAATCTGATCAAGGAGTTGGGAAAAAAAAGGCAAAAATGAAGTTAGATAAAAAGGGATTGGTAGAGAAGTTGATTAGGCAACAACCAATTACTTGTGCGGGTCTGATCGTTTCTCTTACTTTGCTTGTGCTTATACTTTGTCTTGAGCCGAAGGTCTTTCGGAAATAACATTTCTACTTACCAAGGTAGAGGTAAGATCTGCGTACACTCTACTCTACCCTCCCCAGACCCCACGTTGTGGGACTTCACTGAGTATGTTGTTGTTGTTGTTGCGCTTCATTTTCTAAGTCTTAAGCAACATCGTGGCAAGGTGAACTAATAGAACGTTTTTTGTTTATTCTCGTAGCTAGTTGATATTTCTTCATGTTTTGATTGTTTTGTGTTTTAACATACAGAGAGTATACATGGGTCCAACTGAGGATGAAAATGCTGAAGTGAGAAAGAAACTAAGTGAAGGAGAAGAAGTAGGAAAACATGCAATGTTAATTGTCGGATACGGGGAAGAGAAGGGTGTGGAGTTCTCTTTGGTGAAAAATAGCTGGGGAACGCAATGGGGTTATCGGGGATATGCCAAGATTGAACGTGGCGCACTTTCTAAATAGATTAACTATTCTAGTGATTTTTCTAGCTATTAATTTCTTAAGTATAGAGTAACTTCGGTAGTAGCTTTGATGTTACCAAGTAACGAGGTTATTAAACCTTGAGATTAAGGAAAACTCAGATAATTCAAGTGTGTACTGCTTGTCACACGCTTTGTTTAAATTCCTTTTCCCTTTAAAATGATATTTGTTTCTTTACTGTATAAGGGTGAAAAGAAAGCTTTCATTGATTCAGTTCAGCCATCTGCAAGTTCTTCTGTTGTCTCTAAATTCCATACTCATTATTTTAGATATTTTTCTTATCCATCGTGAACATTCGAGTTGCCTAAAAAAGGGCCAGTCCGTGCTATTTTTATTGAAATTTACTAGCTTTAAATTAATTTTTATTAAAATTTCCCCCCTATAAATTAATGTAGCTATTCATAAAAAAATATAAAGATCATTGGCCAAGGGAAGATAACAAGTATAAATTAAATTTACTAGTCATATTACAAGAATATTCTCGTATCATTGTATATCTTTTATATTAAGTAAATTTATATTCCGATTGTAATTAGGAAGATTAGTTACCTAGTTTGTAGCCATGTAAATAATTATGTAACACTATATATATTGTACACAATAATCAATGAAAGACAGAAAACATATTCTTTTATGGTATCAGCAGTCAAACTCTAAAAATTCCTACCCTAGCCGTCGGCCACCTCACCCTCGCCGCCGCCGACCGCCTCCATTCTTTTCTTTGAATTTCTCGGCAACCTCCTCCCCTCTTCTTCCCCAAAGTTCTCAATGGCTGAATAACCCAAATTCCATCCGTTCTTGTTGTTAACAACATCAAGAACTTCATCCCTATTACCCTTGAGATGGAAAAAGCTCAATACTCCTCCTAGGCGGAATTAGTTAAGATCCATTGTCGTGTGTAAAAAGTCATCGATCACATCATCCCTCCTAAATCAAAGCCCACTGTCGAGCCTCTAGGGACACATGATGGTTCTGACGATAAACTTTGGTCACGCCTAGATGCAGTTGTTCTACAATGGATTTACGGAACAATCTTGAACGATCTATTGCATACGATCATTGAAACGGACGACAAATGTGGGAGCGTTTGGAGAGTATTTTTCATGATAACAAGACACAACATGCCTTGTATTTGGAAAATCAATTTAAGGATATTCAGCAGGACGATTTTCCTAATGCGTCGGCCTATTGTCAAGAACTTAAGATGATTGCCGATCAACTCTCAAACGTTGGTGCGCCGGTCACAAATCAACGATTGGTAATGCAACTCATTGCGGGTTTGAATGAAAATTATGACGGCATCGCTACCATCCTTCAACAAAGCACGTCATTGCCTCCATTCTATGAGGCTCATTCGAGACTTATCCTTGAATAAACCCGAAAAATCAAGCGGGCTACGTTGAAGAAACCCGAAAAATCTAATCTCTATGCGTCGTTTCACAACCGAAAATAATATTTCCCTTGAATTTGATTCTTTTGGTTTTTCTGTGAAGGACCTTATGACAGGGATGCGAATAATGAGATGTGACAGCACCGGGGACCTTTATCCTATCATCACCACCGTCGGTTATCCAGTCTCCTCTCCATCAACCTTTGTAGCTCTTTTGTCTCTGTTATGGCATAATAAATTAGGACATCCGGATGATTCTGTTTTACGCTCCCTTAGCAAAAATAAATTTATTTATTGCAAACATGTTTCCGATATCACTTAGAGATAAAATGCTGCACTTATTTCTATCTAAACCATCTTGGAAGGAAAATGCAAGTGATGAATCAGTTGAGCCGAGGGTCTCTCGGAAACAGCCGCTCTACCTACCAAGGTAGGGGTAAGGTCTGTGTACACTCTATCCTCCCCAGACTCCACATTGTGGGATTTCACTGGGTATGTTGTTGTTGTTGTAAACATGTCTCTTATCCTCCTGTTTGTGAATCTTGCATTTTTTAGAAACATGTAAAATTGCCATTTTGTTCTTCATCCACTTATACTTTAATGCCATTTGATATCATACACAATGATATATAAACTTCTCCTATTTTAAGCACGGCCAGACATAGATATCATGTGTTATTTTTGAATAATTATTCCAACTTTTTGTGAACTTTTTTCCATTGGTAATAAGTCTCAAGTCTATTCTATTTTTTATTCCTTTAGTGCTTTAATAAAGACACAATTTGAAAAGAATATCAAATGTTTTCAATGTGACAATGAGAGAGAATTCGATAATCAACAATTCAAACTTTTATGCGCCAAACATGGCCTTGTTTTTCATTTTTCCTTTCCACACACCTCTCCACAAAATGAAAAAGCCAAACGAAAAATTAGAACCATAAACAACTTAATTCGTGCCCTCCTTGCCCACACCTCTATCCCTCCCTATTTTTGGCATTACGCCCTCTCAGTGACAATCTATATCTTGAACATTCTCCCAAACAAGTCTCTCAAACACAAGTCTCCCACTCAAGTTCTCTATCTTCGGGATCCTTCCTATAAGTATTTACGAATTTTTGGATGTCTATGCTACCCCCTCCATCCCTCCACTCAAATCAACAAGTTGCAACCTCGGTCATCCCCGTGTGTCTTTCTCGGTTACCCCCCCAATCATCGAGGTTACAACTGTTATGACTTGTCAAGCTGAAAAATGATCCTTTCTAGGCATGTCATATTCGATGAGTCCCAATTCTCCTATGCCAAAATTAATTATCCACCTCTTAACTCCTATGACTTCTTAAATGAAGGTCTAAATCCCCTTCTAATTCAGCAAAATTTACCATTACCGGCACCCGACCCAATCACCGCCGTCCTGAGTCGGGCAGTCCACCCACCCCCACAACGGGAGCCTCGGAACAGCCCCTCTCGGCTTTCCGATTCAGTTGTTGCCTCTCGACCAACGCCCCCACCCCTTCTTCCCAACACCACCGCCTCGTCTCGGCCCCACCTCCTCACTCCCGGTCATATTCCCGATCTCGCTGCCCCATCTCGGATCCCTCCTTCCGGATCCCATCCCACCACCTGCGGTACCCCAATGGACAATGGAAACCCATGCTATACACGACATTTCCAAACCCAAACGACTATTTAACTTGTCCGATTCGGTTGCCCCTTCACCTCTTCCTCGCAATCCAAAAAATGCCTTGTCCGATCCTAATTGAAAAAATGTAATTATTGACGAATATAATGCTCTTATTAAAAATAAGACGTCAGATCTAGTACCCCATCCTCCTAATGCTAATATTATTCATTCTATGTGAATTTTTCGACATAAAAAGAAATCTGATGGTTCTTTTGAGAGGCACAAGACCCGTCTTGTAGATGATGGCAGGTCTCAACAGGTGGGAGTGGATTGTGATGAAACTTTCAGCCCCGGTGATAAAATCGGCGACTATTCAGACCGTTCTCAGTATTTCTTTGTCCAAATCTTGGCTCATTCAGCAGCTTGATGTCAAAAATGCTTTCTTGCATGGGGACCTTCACGAAACTGTTTATATGCATCAGCCTATGAGATTCAGGGATTCGGTTCATCCAGATTATGTGTGTCATTTAAAGAAATTGCTCTATGGACTGAAACATGCTCCTCGTGCATGGTACAAACGGTTTGTTGATTTTGTATCCTCTATCGGTTTTTCACATAGCAAATCTAATCATTCACTGTTCATCTATATAGCAAGGGTAATGACATGACATACATCCTATTATATGTTGATTATATCATCCTAACTACATCTTCTAATGCACTTCCTCGATCCATTATGTCACTCTTTGTCTCTGAGTTTGCTATGAAGGATTTGGGCCCCTAAGCTATTTTTGGGCATTGCTGTTACAAGACATGTATGTGGCTTATTTCTATGTCAAAGGAAGTACGCCGAAGAGATTCTTAACAGATCAGGCATGACGTCCTGCAAACCGGCCCATACACCGATGGACATTAATTCTAAACTCAGTGCCTCTTCGGGTTCTCTATATGCCGACTCGACTCACTAACACAGTTTAGCAAGAGCATTGCAGTATCTCACCTTCACGAGACCAGATATATCCTATGTTGTGCAACAAATATGCTTACATATGCACAGCCCAAAGGATGAACATATGAATGCACGCAAACATATTTTGCGATATGTACAAGGTACTCTTCACTTCGGCCTACACCTGTACAAGCCGACAGTCTATGGTCTCACCGCTTATTCTGATGCTGACTGGGGTGGCTGTCCGGACACTCGTCGATCCACATCAGGTTACTGTGTCTTCCTCGAAGATAACTTGCTTTCTTGATCTTCTAAAAGACAACCTACTCTGTCTCGATCCAATGCCGAAGCCGAATACAGATGAGTAGCAAATGTTGTTTCTGAGTCTTGTTGGATACACAACCTTTTGCTGGAACTTCACTGCCCAATCCTCAAGGCTACATTGGTCTACTGTGATAATGTCAGTGCGATATATCTCTCCGGCAATCCGTTCAACATCAGTGCACTAAACACATTGAAATGGATATTCACTTTGTACGTGAAAAAGTGGCTTGTGGACAAGTCCGTGTCCTTCATGTTCCTTCCCGGTATCAGATTGCCGACATATTTACTAAAGGACTTCCGTGCATACTTTTTGATGATTTCCGAGCCAGTCTCAACGTACGAGAACCTCTTGCTTCAACAGCGGGGGCGTGATAGAATATTACAAGAATATCCATGTATCATTGTATATCTTTTATATTAGGTAAATTTATATTCCGATTGTAATTAGGAAGATTAGTTACCTAATTTGTAGTCATGTAAATAATTATGTAACACTATATATATATATTATACATAATAATCAATAAAAGGCCGGTAACATAATCCTTTAATTACGTGATCATGACAAAGCAACACTAAGTACCCATTCTGATATATAATTACTGATTTTGTGGTACACCAGCCTAGACTCATAGAACACATGGTTCTACTAAGACACTGGTTAGAAATAAAACATGCTGAAAGCATCTAAAGAAATATGGGCACACTAAAAATATCAAGAGAAACAGAATGAATGTCATAATAGTGCTCATAACAGCCTTTACCAATAAAAGCTTTTACCTTCGGCCTGACCACTGGAAACCGCAAACGACAATTTAAATCTTCCACCACTTTTGCTTGAAAAATGTCATCCTTACCATCACACATTTTTACAGAAAATGTAATATAGAAAATAAAGTCACAACAACCTCCTCCATTCACCTTCAAAACGTCATTGACCTCATAATTGGTACCCTAAAAATCAGTAGAGGTAATTTTCTTAGATACTAAAAGAAAACGAAGGAAAAGGACAACCAGGAAAGACAAGGAAAGAGCCCCCAGGGGCACAGGCGAGTTGGTAAGTGACAAGGTGATTGGGGTACAACCACTCCGACGTCGCGGGTTCGAATCCGTGTGGTGACAGTCTTTGCTGAAATATTGCAAGGATTGTTGCTGGGTTCGTGTCCCGTTGGTCCTCTCCCTTACAGGGCTGCCACTCGCGCATATCCCTCGATTTACATCTCACCTCGCCAAGGGGCCTCTGGTACAGGTGGGGGTTTTGCCTTCTAGACTTTCCCCTTCACAAAAGGAAAGACAAGGAAAGTGCATGTACAGTATACATTGTATAGCTTAAGTGCCTTTCCAGTATAATCCCTCATCGTGTCAGCATTCTTAGGTAGTATGGCATCGGGTAGACGGTTGTCATCGCACACTGTCCGGGATAATCTGTTATATCAAATCCCTGCAAAAGTACAACCCACCAATAAGAGCCAAACATCACCTATTGCATCCAATTTTCTATGTAATTAGTTAACCTTCAGAAAAATTGCAGAACCTATCAGGCAAGTGTCCAAGGATATATTGGCTTGTACATACCAAATAACATGGTGTTTTTTTTTTATAAGGTAAGATAATCTATATATTCTAGAACTGGGAAGCCCTTAATTGAAAGTTGGATTATGATACCGACTGAATTATCCCTCACCACACAATTAATTCTTTCTATCAAATGATTATTTTTGTTACAGTGAGCCGGATAATTATGAAGAGTTTCATCTTCCGGTAGTTATTGCAGGATGTCAGTTGTTGTTACCGTCAAAAGGTGAAGAATTTGAAAAAATTACATTCAATGGTCTCTTAGCTACATTGGAAAAGTTACTACTCAGTGCTATAAATTAGGAACTTACGTTTCAGCAAACTCCAAGTTGCAGGTGGAGAACAAAAGGAGAATGACTTCATGCGGGAGTCTTTTTAATTGGATGTTTCCTCAAGAACTAACTTCTATCCCTTATTTCTCTTACTCCCATTTGATTCCCTTTCAGGTTTTGTTCAAACTTTTGATGAGTTATGTTGTTTCACCAACGGACGTGACCACCAAACTTCTCTCAAATAAATATTTTGATTCTTTTTATAGCCTTTCATCTACTAACAAGATCCCTCAACTTATCTCTAATAACTATATATAATTCATTGACAATTGGAAAGTTAAAATTTGCAGGATACTTAAAAAGGCAAAGGCTCAAGCAGTTGTATAATGTCCAGGCAACCATACGATAAAAGGGTCGAAAACTCTGGCCTTCATACTCAAGACACGATCTGCTATAACAGTTTCTAGATAGTACTACTTATAATCCATATTTTGTGCATGTATGCAGCAACGAATATATTAAATCAGTGTCTTGTGTAATATCTCAATTCTTTACATGTAAAGGATATATATGTTGTCGGACTAACAATAAAGGATATGCAGATTACGACAAAGGATTGTTGGAGGTGATACCTCAATTAGTTTATCATTTTCAATTAACCTTCTTTCTATCTTCAGTTAAGCATTATATAATTTGGCAAATTTTCATTTTGCGTCAAAGATCATTGCTCTTTTAGTCTGATCTACTTGCTCAATTTGTTATCTCCATTAATATGATGTTTTGAAAGATCATATCATGACATGTATTAATTGTGAAAGAAATAATCCCCTTGATTATTTTCATTAATTGAAAGGCTATATATACAAGTTACATATTTTCATAATAGGAAAATCCTTTTCCTATTCTACTTCTAAATCCTTATTCTACCATAATTCTAACTATACAATTATGGTAAGTGTATAACACTAATTAAGGTATCCTTTATATTACAATATACTACAAATATATATACCATATATACAATATCCTAATGTTACTTGGATTTTGCAGATCTGGCCGAGAGGCCCACTGCTTAGGCCCAAGTCTGCTGGAACACAACTCTGCTGGACTTGGCCGAAAGCCCACTGCCTACAATTCACTGCTGCTTCTGCTGGACTTGGCCGAAAGCCCACTGCCTACAATTCACTGCTGCTTGCTGTTCAGCCCACTGCTTTAATCCAGTGATATATATGTGATATACACTGCTGTATATTCAGTGTATATCACATGTATATTGCTCTGTTTAACAAATTGTAATACCAAACTCTTTATCAAAAAAGATTCAGCAAACATCTATTTTTTCACAACAGATATGACTTGTTGGCCTTCAACTCCTATTTCTTTCCAACCAGACAGTCCACATTATGCATAAAGGGATAGTTCTCCAGATTTCCTTTGCTCTAATGCTGCCGGCATTACAACATGTTCCTCTTTTTTTTGATAGGTAACAGGCTCTCATAGTGAGTTGCATTGTCCATTCCACCACACAGAGATTGAGAAAGGGGTCTCAGATTTGTCTACACTGTCCACAGTGAATAAACAGATGTCTAGCAGATTCTTGGGCTTCTCAACATAGGAAGCATTTATTGTATAAAACAAAAGCCTCTCTTTGCAACTCTCTCAGTCCAAAACAAGCTGCTTTAGGAGGAGCTCTAGTCTTCCAAAACATCTTACATGGCCAATTATTCTCCACCATCTTGTAACAACTCTTCACACTAAATTTCTTACTTTTACTAGCAATCCACACTCAACAGCTCACCAATTTCTTCCACTTCCCCGTCATTGGAATTTCTTCTAACGCTGAGATACCAGCCTAATTTAGAGTAGCTCTCTGCCACTGTACCAGACATTTTTGTGGACAGGTTACATAATTCATCTCCTCCCTCATTATATCTCCACAACCCTTTTGCACATAAGGCTTTTGTTGTGATGCTTCAAATTTCCCATACCTAACCCTCCAGTTTTCTTACGGTTCATCACTAATTGCCATCTATAACCAGATGCATTTTCTCTTACCTTCCCACAAAAATTGACTCCTTAATGAATTAATCTTCTTTTCAATTCCTGCTGCCATTTGAAAGAGCGGCATCAATTAACTGGAATCCCGTCCAGCCTGCCTCCAAAAGACAAATATTCTCATTCCATATAATTTCTTTTTACATTTATCCAATACCCCCTGTCGTATGCATCTATCGTTTTCTTTGCGCCCTAAGGTAATCCTGTTGGAAATTTGCCTTTGGCGGGAGTTGCGACCGACCAACTTTAACGGCTTAAACACTAGTGTAACGTATGTTGGAGAATCCGTTTCTTCACACATGCATGATCTACTAAGTACGTAGATAACCGTAGGGCCAAGAATCGTCAAATTTCATTGAGAAATGAAAGAGATATTGGTTCACGAAGTAAGGTGTTTGAAGCATGGAAAGTGTGGTATTGTGTGTAATTCTCCCTCATCGGTAGAGGAAGAAAGAATTGTTGTGTATATAAGATTCGAAATTGGTTTGGGGTTTGGGACCCCAAGGGGTATCCCATGTGTTTAAAGGAGGGAGGACCTAGATGTGCTTCGGTTCGAGGAAAGACCACACGCGCGCCGCCGCCGCCCGCCCGTCCGTTCGGTCGTGGGCTGTGGGCTGTGGGCCTTCTGATATTATCTTTTTGGGCCAGAGAACTTTGCCAGAAGTACAGATTGATCCCGAAGTTTCGGATGTACAGTTTGGTCCCGAAGTTTCAAGATGTACGTTTGGTCCCTCAAGTTTCCGAATAACTGGGACGGGGTCAAAGATTTGCCAAGCACTCAATTCAGCCATTTATTTTGGTGAATTACTCCTCCTATAATGGCCAAATCCGTTGGTCTTTCTCCCATTTATGTTGGTGGCTTTACTACCTCCATAATGGCCATTATTTGGTGTTATGGAGGCAGTAAATCAGTCCATTCCTCACCTATATAAACACCCCCTTACACCATTGTTGAGCACACTTGATATGCACGAAAATACACAACCAGAAAAAAAATCTTCTTCCTACAACTTCCAAGCATCATTTCGTTATTCAATATTCTTCACGATAACTCTTGAGTTTCCTTTGCTCAAGGGTTCCATTGCTGTTTTATCTTGGGAGACAAATTGTCCAGGACGTATAAAGGATACATACGGGGCAATATTGTCTTAAGGACAGAGTGCCACACTCGACTCAGCAAAAACAGTTTCTATTTTTCCGTCTTCTACAAAACTGGAATTTCCAGTTTTCACTTGTGTAACGATTGTAATTTCAGATTCCATGTTGAATTATTGAAATCTTTGTTTATCCTTTCGAATACTTGAAATAGTTAAATACTTCCCGTACTGCTTTATAAAGTACCTAAGAGCAAAACTCCCAACAAATCCCAGATAAGTGGTAGGCAATTATTCAATCTTGCACCCAAGTATATCAGCTAATTGTTCCACCACTCCATCTGCATATATACTTCTTCTTTTTTTTGAGAACTAATCTTGCATAAATACTAAACATGACACTTCTTAAAAAAATTAACTTTGAGGCTTGTGAAAGCCACAACTGCCAAAACTATTACCCTGAGATATAGCAGCTGGTCTTTCTTTTCTCTAAAATTAAGTAGTATGTAGTCTGTAAATAGAATGTGAGATATAGTCACCCTCTCCCTTTCACCTCCTTGTATTTTGCATCCTCTAATCCCTCCCAAGGCTTCAGCTCTTTTAAGCATTAAGCTTAAAGTCTCCATTACCAAAACAAACAAATATAGGGAAAAAGGATCCCAAAAAACCTTCTGGATTGCGATTATTCAGGATCAAGACTTAGAATGCAGCCACTCAAAACCAAGCAAGAGCTACATGTTAAAATGAGCTGGCCAGTGGGCCGGGCTCGGGACTGGCGCGCCGGGTTTGGCGGGGTCGGGTTGGGGCGGGAAGGGTGAAGGGGGCGGGATCGGGTCAGGCGGGATCGGGTTTGGCGGGATTTTGCCGAAGTCCCGTCCCGATCCCGATCCCGTAGGAATCATGGCGGGATCGGGATCCGGGCGTGTTTTTTTTTTTTTTTAACATATGTATAAAAAAGAACTCAATAATTAAACAAGACAAGATAGTGTAATAAAAATATCTCAAGACTGTTTTTGTGTCACTTATATTATTTAATAGACATGATTTTTTTGTAATACAAATACAATTGTCGAAATTGCAACTTTATGGTGTTGTCCAAAAGTTGCAAATTACATAATAAAATTGCAATTAAAAAATTACATTCGAAAAAAAACCTGTTCTAGTTTCTTGATAATTTCCTGTGGTTCTTCGGTTGGAATTGGTATTTGTTGGTCAAATTGATCCTCGTCGCTTCCACCACCTTCGGATAAGATTTCGTTGTAGTTTTCGTCGTAGTTTTCGTCTTCTTCTTCGTTGATCTCCGGTTGATCGCACCTTCCCCGCTCCGCTCGTATCCAATCTCTGAATAATATTGCAATTTCCAAGCTGTCTCCGGCCAATGAGTGTTTGTGGTCTCCTATTTGATATCTGCCGGCTGAAAAAGCGCTTTCAGACGCAGTTGATGATGCTTGAATGTTCAAAACATCTCGGGCCATCATTGAAAGTGTCGGAAAGGTCTTCTCATTCTCCCTCCAGTATTTCAGCAAGTCTTCACATCCTTCTTCATTGAGAATTGCTTGGTACGGTACAGAACCCTGCAAAACAAAAATATCAAACTCGCTAATTTGGTTAGTAGCGGTACGCCCGCACATTCTATTTCTGAGGCTTTCAATACTAGCCGCAGTAATAGCATGTCTTTTGTGAGGTTGTGTTGAAGATGAAGAAGATGGTATGGAAGTCGGTAGGTTACTAGCACTTTCTTGTTGGTAAAATCTATATACTTTTTTGCATTGGTCTTCTTCGCTAGACAACACTTCTTCTTTAGTTTGTTCAATAGATGGTGGATGATTTGAATTTTTGGGACTTAGAGGTGGTAGTACTTCTATACAATCGTAAATAGTTTCAATAAGTGATTTAGTACCGTCTATTTTAATAGTCGGATTTAATACAGCACCAATAATATAAATAGTGGGAATAGGAATAAAATATTTTTTATTTTGATAAACATTTTTTTAATAGCTGCCATATAAGCTGGTTTTTCCGTATATTCACTAAGTAATAAAAATATTAGAGCTATATAAAACAACATAGTTGAAATAGTAGGATAATATATACCGGAAAATTCTTTTGTTGCTTGAAAAAATTTCTCTAAAAATACAATAAGTTCGGAAATTTTTACTCAATCGCTATCTACAACCATATCAGCTGGATTTTGATTATGAGAGTTAAAAAGTAAAGTTATAGGTTTTCTATAGTCATAAGCAACAAGTAGTTGCTCGTATAGAGAATTCCACCTAGTTGCTACTTCTTCGGGAATTTTTCTATAAGGTAGTTGGCAATCGTGACAAGTTTTTTTATATTCTTTTCTTCGTTGTATTTTATTACTTTTAAAAATAAAGTTTATAGCAAATTGTATTTTACTAAGAATGTCTTCAAAAAGTGATAGACCATCCTTTACAATTAAGTTATATATATGGCACGCACATTTTATATGAAAATGATCTGGAAAAGATGGAGTTAAACTATTTTTTAAAATTGTAATAGCGTAATTGTTAGAAGAAGTGTTATCTAATGTAATAGTCATAATTTTATCAGTTATTCCATAATAATGGCACACTTGATAAATATTTTCTGTAATAAAAGTACCAGTGTGCCTATCATCTATACGCTAAGATACGTTTTTGCATAGACCAATTATAATCTATCCAATGACAAGTTACCGTTAAATAATCATGGTCGTTAGTACTACGGCCTATATCAGAAGTGATAGCCACTTTGCCATTAAAATGATATAATGAATAACGTAAATATTGTTGATATTCATGTGCGAATTTAAATACATCTCTCTTAACAGTTGATCTAGGAAAACCGTTAAAAACAGGATTATATATATCTCTAATGTAATGAATAAAACCGGGAGATGAAGGAAATGAAAAAGGCAAACCCTCCACAGCAACTAATTTTGATATTACTTTCCTATCTCTATGTTTATTGTATTTAGGGCCTACAATTTCCCCCGTCATAGGGTTAATTTGACCTTGTACTTGGTCTGGGACAATATCAGTATGTGAACATTGTCCCGATGGAGCGGACGTTTGCGCACCCGGTTTTGGGCATACCTAGCTGGATGAGCACTTACTACGTGTCTCATTAAACCCCGTCCCACCGTGACCTTTTCCAATTTTAAATTTTAAAACATCTTTACAAATTTTACATCTAGCTACTTGATTATCTACGTCCTTATAAAAAAATATTCATGCATCTGATTTTAATGGTCGTTTTGCTGGACATCGTCTCATACTAGGGGGAATATGAGGCATTTCAGTTGAAGGTGCACTAGTGGGTGTGTTGTCATCAACATTAGTGGGTGTATCATCTATATCATCGTCTAAATTAAAGTCTTCTTGAGTTCCAGAAAATAGCTCCTCGTCTAAATCTAATGGTATTGTAGGAAAATGTTCAGTATCAACAAAATCATCCTATGTAGGAATAAGATGACTAGAAGAAGTACCCTTGCCCTTGTTTCCCCTACTAGAAGAAGCCTGACCCCTACCCGTAAGCATACGTTTAAATCCTTCCATTATAAATTTATAATTATACTAATAAATAATTAAAGTAAATGAAATTAAGTGCGCTAAATAAAATAACAGACAATAATAATTTAATGAATGAACGAATGTATCAAACGCCGACGTAATGTCGACGTGTAATTCAGAGGTTGAAAATTGAAACTTTGCTCGATGGAAGATCCTCAAGCTAGTTGCCAACTTTACTCCCAATTCCCAAATGAATAAATAAAATTGAATATTTAGTAAACAATGTAGACTCGTAGAGAGATAGATTGAGAGATTGTAGGAAGATTTGTGAGAAAGATGAAGAGATAATGAGTTGTTTATAGTTGAAAAATTAGGTTAAAGTGTAAATACAATAACTTATGGGTTAAAAATAAATATTATGGGGGTAGGGGGGTTGGGGGAGGGTGGGAGACCAAAAATGGCCATTGCACAACGGCCAAAATGTAAAATGGTCGTTGGTGCAACGGTTATTTTTGCAAAAGGGGGGGTTACAGGCGGGATCGGGACGAGATCGGGATCGAGTCGGGATTCGCGGGACTGGGGCGGGCCAAGACGGGTCGGGACGAGACATTGTCCCGTCCCGGTTCGAGTCCCGATACCTCAAATTATTTTTTTGAAAAGTTCACTGAAGGTTCTTCAATAGTATGCCCGGTTCACGAGGTTCTACCACTGTTTTTTAAAACTCGAGTTCGGGGCGGGACCGGGGCGGTGTCGGGGCGTCCCGGCCCACTAGCCAGCTCTAGTTAAATATACATATGATAATAGGAGAATCATATTCCTATTCTACTCCTAAAACCTTATTCTACTTGAACACTAACTATACAATTATGATAAGTATACAATACTAATTACACTCAAATACTACTTAAACTAATCTACACCATCCGAAATGTACATATGATATATGGTATATCATATGTATATTTAACACTACAAATACTTTTTCTTTTCCTTTTTTTGGGGCAAGTAAAATTTTCATGAATCACTAACAACACTTATTGTATTATTCGTGTTAATAACTAACCCTACTTCCTTCATGAACAGAAGAAATAGGCAAAGGGTGTGTACAGAGTCCACTCTGCCCCATGATTCTTCAACTGGTTTAAAATGTGCATCATTCTCAGTAAACAAAGACTATGGCATAAACTAACCAACCTCACCAATTAATCCTTTTGCTAAATTATGCATAGTTAGACAACCAGTAAGACTAAAATTAGCTAAAGCACAACCAATTGTATAAAGCATACTTTACTGGGGGGTATAGATTATTCAAAAGAAATACTTCGTTACTAATATCATTTGATTCTTAGAAAAAACATAAACAAGAAATTTCAGCTAGATCTGTTGGTGTAAAAGAAGAATAAGGAGGCAAAAAAAGAGAAATGACAAAACATGATTTGAGGTGTGTAGAAACACTTTCTTTTAAGGTTTTATTTGCCCTCACCAACACAAGGTTTGCTAAGAGTTTATGGCAAATTACCCCAAAGATACAACAAATTTAAACACTGTCTCAAGCAAATAAGATGGTGTTTCTAGAACTAATTATAAATCTATATTGATCTATATCAAAATCTGTAGTAAAATCTGGATCATTTATAGACTTTTAAGTCTCTTTTCATAATGGACACAACCCTTCATGAAGAGGTATCATTTCATAAAGTCACAACCTTTGAATGATGTCTATCCATAAAGACACAATCATTCAAATGTATTTAGTCACAAAGAGACAATCTTTCAAATAAAATACTTTTGTAAAAAAATTGAATAATTGTGAATAATATTATAATCTCACTTACAATCCCCCACTTATTCCAGATTTACAATGATAAACTTATACATACAAAGAGGTATCTTTCTATTTTAACCTTTAATTAGTGAATGCATTTCAAAGTATCTACAAGACAATAATGTGCTTAGTATTGAACTTTGTCTCTTAAGAAAATATCGGAGATACATCACATATAAGCTATCCCAGATTTTAAATTATGTTCTAATTTATTTATCACTATTCTGGCCTTGTGCTCTATCTTGGATTCATGATCATTTACAAGATTAAACCACGATCTTGTTAGAAACAACTCCATTTCTTATGCTCACTTAGGTGAAGTTTCAAATTTTGTCTCTAGCTACTATGAGACTTGAACTTCATTAAGAGTTAGTACTCAACCTCTACTTCGTAGCTATTTGCACCGAACATTTTGGAAGGGACTAGTTATATATATATATATATATATATATTATTATTATTATTATTATTATTATTATTATTATTATTATTCGGTGCCAAATTCGTCACTAAACAATGACTTGTTCTTACCCATTTAACTATGGAATAGCGGTATAATTATTACATAGTTGGGTTACCATCATTGGTGACTATAAAACTAAAAGGTTTCAGCCCCATTCCACTAGATGTATCATTAACTAAGTCTCTTGAAAGATCTTTTGTTAAAGGATCCGCCAGGTTTTTATTTGTCCTAACGTAAATTACATTAATAACACCATCAGTTATTAATTGTTTCACATACTCATGTCTCAAGATAATGTGTCTAGACTTTCCATTATACATCTTATTATAAGCCCTAGACAATGTAGCTTCACTATCGCAGTACACAAAAATAGACGGCATCGGTTGTGGCCACAATTTTATATCAAATAACAAATTTCTCAGTCATTCTGCTTCTTTGCGTGCTGCTGCAAGTGCTATAAACTAACTTTCCATTGTTGAGTGAGTTATGCACGTTTGCTTCTTGGATGCCCAAGAGACGACTCCTCCAGCAATTGTAAAGATCCATCCAGATGTGGATTTATTATCACTTATATTGGTTATCCAACTAGAATCTGAATACCCTTCAAGTACTTCAGGATAGTTGTTATAATGCAAAACCAAATTCATGGTCTTTTTAAGATAATCAAGTATTCGTCCAATTGCTTTCCAGTGCTCAATGCCCGAGTTACTCGTGAATCTAGATATTTTGCATACCGCAAAAGCTATATCAGGCCTTGTAGAATGCATAGCATACATCAAGCTACCAATCGCACTAGCATATTCAAGCTGTGCTACAACTCGGCCTGAGTTCTCTAGTAATTTAATACTAGAATCAAATGGGGTATTAGCTTCTTTAAATTTTAAGTGATTAAATTTAAGAAGTACTTTCTCAATATAGTGAGATTGGCACAATGAGTAACCTCTACTATTTTTTCGCACTTTTACACCTAAGATAATATCTACTTCACCAAGATCTTTCATCTTAAATTGTGAAGCTAGATAATTCTTAGTGTCTTTTACCCCTTGCATGTTCGTTCCAAAGATAAGCATGTCATCAACACATAAGCATAAAATCACACCAAAATCACTTGTAAATTTGAAATATATGCACTTATCTACATTATTATGCTCAAAACCATAAGATAAAATGACTTTGTCAACTTTGTCATGCCATTATTTTGGTGCTTGCTTTAAATCATAAAGAGATTTGACTAACTTGCATACCTTTTCCTTATTTCCAGGCAAAACAAATCCCTTGGGTTGTTCCATATAAATTTCCTCATCAAGATCACCATTAAGAAAAGTCATTTTCACATCCATTTGATGCACATGCAAATTGTTCAAGGAAGCAATTGCAAATAGCACTCTAATAGATGTTAATCTTGCTACCGGAGCATATGTGTCAAAGTAGTTAATACCATGTCTTTGTTTGAACCCTTTGACTACCAATCTAGCCTTGAAAGTTTGCAAAGAGCCATCGGTATTATACTTTCTACGAAAGACCCATTTATTTGTAATTGGTTTAGATCCCGGTGGCAGATCAACCAAAATCCATGTCTGATTTGACATAATTGAATCCATTTCATCATTTACCGCCTCTCTCCAAAAGGAGGCATCTCTTGAAGTCATAGCTTCATTAAATGTCTTTGGATCTGCTTCAACATTTAGCAATAATGGTACTTTATTTAGTACATTATTTCTATCCCCTTCAACCAAGAAGAGTAATGCTTGATCAATGATAGATTCTACATGGTTGAAAGTAGATCTATCATTTATTTGTACTTTCGAACCAAGAGAATCATCACATGGTTGATCAATGATAGATTCTAATTGAGTTACAGAATCATGATTAAACTTATTTTCAATAAATTCAACATCTCTTGATTCAATAATGATATTAGAATCTAAATTTAATAATCTATAAGCCTTGGAACTCTTAGCATATCCCACAAAAACACTTTTAAGACCTCTATCATCTAACTTAGATGATTTTGGGTCATGCTTTCTATAAAATGCTAAACAACTCCATACCCTTAAATACATCAAGTTTGGTTTTCTTCCTTTTCAAATTTCATAGGGAGATACATGTGTTTTTAGAGAGGTAATTCTATTATGAACATGACATACAATGAGTAATGCTTCTCCCCATAAGTTTTTTTGGTAACTTAGAATTAAGAATCATAGAATTTATCATATCTGTAAAAAAAAAACTTTCAGCCATACCGTTTTGTTGAGAGTAAAAGGTGTTGTTCTTTGGTGAATAATTTCATGTTCTTCACAAAAATTATCAAATTCATTAGAAAAATATTCACCTCCTCTATCACTTCGAACCATTTTGATTCTCTTATCTTTTTGGTTCTCAACTTCAGCCTTGAAAATTTTAAACTTCTCAAAGGCTTCATCTTTTGTTCTAAGTAAGTACACATGAGTGTATCTTGAACAATCATCAAAGAAAGTGATAAAGTATTTTTTCCCTCCTCTAGTCAAAACATCATTACACTCACAAATATCAGTATGAATCAAGTTCAATATTTTAGTATTACGTTCAGCACTTAGAAAAGGTTTCTTAGTCAATTTTGCTTGGATGCATATTTCACATTTATCATTAGGTGATCTGAATCGCTATCGATACGATGCGGGGCTGATTTGCTATTTTTTATATCTTTGCAATTAATCAAACCATGATTGGACATGTACTTCAAAGATCGAAAATTTAAATGTGCTAATCTAGCCTGCCAAATATCAAAAGACTCAACAATATAAGCAGAATTGAAATTATTATTATTAATGCTTAGGTTATACATTCCATCACAAGAATACATTTTCCCCACAAACATTGCATTATTTGATACAATACAATTATTGCCCCTCAAGAACAATCTTAAGCTCATTCTTACACAAGCAACTAGCAGAAACAAGATTCTTCCTAATTGAAGGCACATGGAAGACAGTGTTCAATGTGACTTTCTTTCCGGAAGTGAAGTTAATTTCCACCATACCTTTACCAGCAACCATGGCTGAATCATTGTTCCCCATAAGAACATTTTGTCCTTCATTCTCCATTTTGTAAGACTTAAATAGATTCATGTCATTACAAACATGAATGGTTGCGCCCGAGTCGAGCTACCAATCCAAAGACTTTGTTTCAGCCATATTGATTTGGGTAATCACACCAATTTGCATTTCGGAGACCATAGCACAAATTTCTTCAATTTTCTCCTCAATGACATTGGCCTTGTTGGAATTTTCTTCTTCCTTCTTCTTGAATCTGCAGTCACTTTTGCGATGACCCTTTTTTCCATAATTAAAACAATTTCCAACGAACTTTAGTGGGCCATTACCGGACTTCTTGAATTTCTTATTGTTCTTGACTTTGAAATTCTTTGAGAACTTACTGGCTTCAGCGACATTAACTTTGGAAGAATCATATTTGTTCTTAGAATCATGAGATCTAGTCTCTTCTTCGATTCTCAAATGCTTTTCTAATTCTTCCAAAGGTATGTCCTCTCTAATAAGTTTCTTTCTATAACCATTCCAACTTTGAGGCAATTTAGCAATAATTGTCCCACTAGAAATGGTTCAGAAATTTCAACTTTCAATTCTCGAAGCTTAGTAACAATAACTTGCAATTCATGTATTTGATCAAGAACGGACTTTGTGTCAATCATGGTAAATTCAAGGAATTTAGATACAAGAAATTTACCCGTACCTTCTTTCTCCGACTTATATTTATACTCGAGAGCATTCCAAATTTCAACCGGAGACTCCATTAAGTTATAGAGATCATAGTGCCTATCGGAAAGAGTGTTGAGAATGTGACCTCTACACATCACTTCATCATCTTCACGCTTTTTCCTAGCGGCCTTGATCACTTCTGTGTCATCTTCCTTTGGCTCTGGAAGTGGTGGCAACTTTGGATCAAGCACATAAGCAATCTTGAGCACTATGAGAAGAAAGAACAATTTTCCTTTCCAGCGAGTGAAGTTGGTGTCATCAAAATGATCAAGTTGAACATTTGAATTGAGGAACGAAGTCATATCTTTAGAAGCCTCCATTGCAGAAAATTAAAACCTTAAAGATTGTTGGTGTAAAAAAAAAAAGAATGAGGCAAAAGAAGAGAAATGACAAAACAAGCTTTGAGGCGTGTAGAAACACTTTCCTTTAAGGTTTTATTTGCCCTCACCAATACAAGGTTTGCTAAGAGTTTATGACAAATTACCCCCAATACACAACAAATCCTAAACACTATCTCAAGCAAATAAGATGGTGTTTCTAGAACTAATTATAAATTTATACTGATCTATATCAAAATCTGTAGTAAAATCTGGATTATTTATAGACTTTTAAGTCTCTTTTCATAATGGACACAACCCTTCATGAAGATGTATCATTTCATAAAGTCACAACCTTTGAATGGTGTATATCCATAAAGACACAACTATTCAAATGTATTTATTCACAAAGACACAATCTTTCAAATAAAATACTTTTATAAAAAATTGAATAATTGTGAATAATATTATAATCTCACTTACAAGATCAACCCTGAATCTGAACTCCAAGGTCTGTCTATGCAACAAGTAGTATTATTCCTCAATCACAAGCAAGTTGGGGTACATGATCTTACCATTGTCTATCATATACAATATTCAAACAAACCAGCTGCCTATATTAGGCATTTTGGTGAAATAAACAGGCTGGGAACTACCCTAGATTCATATACAGTATATATATATATATATAGTAAAGTTGTTGTCATGTGACCTGGAGGTCACGGGTTCAAGCCGTGGAAACAATCTCTTGCAGAAATGCAAGGTAAGGCTGCGTACAATAGATCCTTGTGGTCCGGCTCTTCTCAGACCTCGCGCATAGCGGGAGCTAAGTACATCGAGCTACACTTTTATATATATATATATATATATATATAGTTCAAATGACCGAGTTAGTCTAAAGCGCCAGATTAAGTTTCTAGTCCGAAAGGACATGGATTCAAATAACACCCTCAACATTTATGTTGAGATGGCCGAGTTGGTCTAAGGCGCCAGATTAAGCTTCTGATCCGAAAGGGCATGGGTTCAAATTCCACTCTCAGCTCCTAAATGAATATTGGTAATTAGAAAGGAATGGCCTTGACCTGTTGGCAGTACTTTTCCCAAAGAGGTTTATTTCACAATTATTCGGCAGAAAGTAATACATCTTCGGCAGAATCACATTGGCTATAAGTGGGTTTAATTCATCGCTGAAAACCGTGATATCTTCACTCCAAGTTACGCTACCAACATCCCCATCTTCTTCGATTCATCCATCTTAGCTTTCTTCGATTCCTTTAAACAGCTTATGCCCAATAGACATAAATTTCATTTAAGAGGAAAAAATTAAACACCAACACAAAATAGGAGCAAAATTAGAAAGAGACACCTAACCACCTATCTGCTACTATTAGAAAGACACTTGCTGCTCCTCTTATCAAATTCTTTTAACCCTTTTGCGTTTTTTTTTTTTTTAGGTAATGGTCAAAAATATCTATCAACTATGAGAAATAAAGTAAATTTGTCTTTATTTAACTTTAATTCTAAATATGCCTTTATATTAGGGGATTGGTATGGATTTGCTCTTCAATTATAGAAAATAGAATAAATTTGTCCATTTTACTTTGGTTCAAATATACCTTTATTATGAGTGGACTAGCTTATATTTCCTCCGAGAAAATGGATAATATGAGCTAGTCCAAGGGTATATTTGGGATCGAAGTCAAACAGAGTAAATTTATTCTATTTCTTATAGTTGAATAACAAATTTGAGATTAAAGTTAAAATAAGGATAGTTTTGCTCTGTTTCTCATAGTTGAAAGGTATTTTTGATCTTTTTTTTTTTAGATATGGTCAAAAATACATCTTAAGTATCAGTTTTTGTTGATTCATTAATTTCGGGTGTGTTTTGATGAATAGTTGGTGATAGTTCAGGTAAGAAACGCAAACACCTGATAGTTCATAAAAGAAATTTACAAAAAATGATATTTTATGTGTGTGTTTTACCTTTATCTCTAATTAATTTTTGTTCTTTATATTTTGCAATTAATTCCTTTAATTATTCGTGTGGAGTGTCATTTTGCACCATTTTTAAACATAAAAAAAAGTGTACATCGCGCACTATCAGATACTAGTAGAGATGTATTTTGATAAATAGTTAATAATTGTTTATGTATGAAACTCGAACATCTGATAGTTCAAATAGGAAACTCGCAAAAACTAATATTTTTCAGGTGTGTTTTTTATCAATGTCTTTTTATTTTCTTTTTATTTTTGGTATCTAGTCTATTTGTATTTTCCGTCAGTCGGTTCTTCTTTCCTTTTTTTCCCGTTGGCGACTTTATTTTAAAATATTATGCTTTTCTTTTGAGATTGATAGAGAGGATTATAACGATATAGGAAGAAGGATACATTATTTGAATTACTCTGTACTCGAGAAAATAAATTGTATCATCTTAGAAATGAGCAATTTATACATGTGATAATTCTTCATGACTTCCTTTGTCTGATTATTTCTGGTGCCCATTATGAAAACGTATTGTCACTGTTGAAATTAGATCAAGAGCAAACTAATATAGATTTGGACAAATTCCTATTTAAAACATTATGTTTTCCTCAGTTATCCTTCAAATTGTCAAGTGTTTTGATCTCCCAAGTAATTGAATTTCTTGATGAAGCCTGTTTCCTTAATCCGTGTATTGAGATATATAATTATCTTGCAGCACAATTTTAGCTTGCAGCACAATTTTAGCTTGCAGCACAGTTTTTGGCTTGTAGCACAGTTTACTTCTATAGTCAGTTTTTGTAACGACCCCAAGATCGTTTTGAGCTTTTGGACTTGTTTTTCTAAAATATCATTCCCGTAGTTTCATCTTGATGTTTATGCCTTGAGGGGACAGATGACGCGGCCCCCGAGGCAATCAGATGAGTATCGCAGAAGAAAGAGTAAATTCTTAAGTTAAAGAAAGAAAGAAAGAAGTTTGATCAAAGTCAACATCGGGGGTAAATGCGTCTTTTTTTAATGTTTCGTCGATTTCATTTCGTCCAGAATGTGATTAATGACTTAGTCGAGTTATTGATCCGGCCCGAGGGGTTCGAGTATGATTTGAGTCATTGATTGAGAAACTAGTTAAGGAATTAAAGTTGACCACGGTCAACATCGGGTCAAGATGACTTCTTTTGGAAATTTCGAGTGCCCGAGCAGGTTCGTAGCATATTTTATGATTAAAAAAATATATGATTTGTGTCCGGGAGATTCCAGATGAGTTTCGGGTGCTAAAAGTAAGATTTTTGCAATTTTTGAATTTTCTGGTGTAACAATTCTTAAAATAACAATTATGTCTTGAAAATATCATATATCTCTCCCGGCCAAATTGGGTGATTCAAAAGGTCGTCAAAAATGAGCTTCGTGAACATTTAGCACCTGATTTAGGGCCGAACAACTACTGCATCTTTTTGTTATTTGTTTCTGGACTTTTTCTCACAATTTTGGGAGCTTGTGAGTTCGGATTTGGGAGATTTTTTAGGGGTTATCCATGATTCTTCATGGGGTAAGTTTCTAACGTTCCTTTTACCATTATAGCTTCGATTATTGTGGAATTTCATCATAGAAATCATGATTCTAAGTTATAAAATAAGGGTTTTCCATGGATTCGGGTTAGCTTAAATTAGTGAAATTGAAGGTCCAATTGTGGTTAGAACTTCATAATTTTTAGGATATTTGACTAGTTAGACTATGGGTAATATGATTCCAAGTTCAATTTCTAGTTTTGCCCTTGTGGACTCGTTGTTGGCCTTTTGGTTCAGAAATAAAGTACAACAATATGGGTATCATTGGACTTATTTTACTCCGTAGATTACTATTTTGACTAGATTGAACTCGTTTGGCGAATTTAGATGAGGTAGAGCTTTTGAAAGGCTTAATTTTCGCTCAGATTGAGTTCGGGATCGTTTGGAGGCGTTGACGGAGGGCAATCCGTTCGTGAGCCTTTGGACTTCAAATCTAAGGCAAGTTGAGACTTACTAGACCCTTTATGTAGTGTTATGTGTTGGTTTAATTAATTAATGTGCGTAATGGGGAATTGGGGATTCTGTACTCGTGAGGTGACGAGTACTTGTGCGGGTACCAACGTAACTGTATGGATAATTAAAATACAAAGTAATTATACTTGTGACGGAAATTATGTGTTTAGCATTCGGGCCATGAGGATGTTGGATAAATCTATTTAGGTTGGTATGATTGCTGCTTATTTGGGCTTTGATTGTCATCTTGGTTGACATCTACGAATATTGACTTATCTGGCATTCATCACTCTACATCTCGTCTAAACTAAGAGCGAGTACATATATTTTTGATATTGAGTTGATATTATGCACTCACATGGTGTACGCATATCCATTTTATTCATTCATGATATTGTTGTCATTTAATTGATGAAATACGAGAAAATGAGCTTGGGAGGTGATATGGTACATGAACGGGGTCAGGTGAATAGTAAAGAGCGAAATTGGGACTTACCTTCTATGAAATCATTTCTTATCACATTCATTTTGTACTCACGATTTCATGTGGTATCTCATGCAAATTTACACTTGCATATGATTGACTCGGGTTGCACGTCTGCAACAGATGATAATATGGTTGGCTCGGGTTGCACGCCTGCAACAAATGATATTATAGTCTACAGGCAGGTACCCGATGGAAAATGATTTTAGGTGGGTATATGGACCTCATGAGTCCTCCATGGATCATGTGAAACCTACTACATGAGCATGTGTATACCGGATGCATATAGTCATTGCATAGCATACATTTCATTTGCACCGCGTATTATTTATACTTATTGATGTGATTTCATGCCACATGTGCTTTGGATGATGTAAAGATAGAATATTTAGGGTTTACACGTGTGAGATGAAAGAAAGATAGAACTTTTATGGCTTTCCTCGACTTAAAAGATGAAAAGGTTCAATCTTTATGATAATACTTGTCCTACAAGATGGAAAGATCGAATCTTTATTAATATATTACCCTAAATTATGTACAGGTAGAGTCTTTATGACTAAACTTGTCTTAATTGGTGAAAAGGTGTCATCTTTATGAGTATATGAGCCATAGTTGAGGGAAAAGTTATATCTTTATCACTAGAACTGCTCTAAATAACTAAAAAGTGTAATCTTTATGGTTCTACTCTCTTAAAAATGAAGAAATAAGGGATCTTTATGGATTTCCTTAACTTAAAGGATTGAAAGATTGAACCTTTATTTTGATACTTGTTCTAAATGATAAAAAGACTGAATCTTTATTAAAATATTGTCTTATATAGTGTAAAGGCCGAGTCTTTATAAATTATGTGCCTATATTGATGTAAATGTTGGATCTTTATAAGTGAACTTGCTTAATTTGACGAAAATGTGGAATCTTTGTGGGTTTAGATGTCCGATTTGGGAAAGGTTGGAAATTTATTACTATATTTGTCCTATTTGAGGTAAAGTTAGAAACTTTATGATGATCCTTGAAAAGTAACGGACTTTATGCCTAGGTTTCGCTTACTTAAATTAAATCATATTATTGTAAAACTAACTAAGCAATAAGAGAAGTATTCGGAGTACCAATCCTCGTCATTGCTATAGTTTAGGGTCGGTCAACGATACTTCCCGTACTCACTCTACACTTGTTGTACCTTTTGTGTGCAGGTTCGGATTCAGGCATGAGTAGAGGACGAGATCTTGTTGATCGTTGAGGCGCGCTATCTTGGAGTTTAGGGTGAGTTGATGATGCTTCCACAACCCCAGACAACTTCTCATCTTTATTTTCTGTCTTATTTCATCTCAGACAGTGTTTAAGTAGTAGTTCAAGACTTGTAATCGTATTAGTCGTTCTTGTACTTATGAAATCTAGGTCTTGGAAAGGTGTCTGACTTAGACGTGTTTATAATTATGTTAGTAAGATCATTTCAGTACTTTGGGTGTTTCATTTACCTTTTTTGCATTTACTTTATTATTTTGCTTAGTTTGACTTGGGGTTCGCCTGCAGATTTAGGTTTGGCGCCCTCACGGCACAAATGAGATTTTGGATCGTGACAGTTTCACTTAAGATTGTTAGATTAGATATTTTGTGATCTTAGTCGGTTAAGTAGTTAGTTAGGTGGTTAGATTAGTTGACAAGGTGTTGCCAGCTGTAGCATTAGGCTCTCATGTATAAAGGTAGAACATTTTAGATATTTCTGATCAAACAAATCAGTTCCCATTTTTCCATCCTTGAGCTCCTGCGTTTCTTTTCCCTTTTCCTCCATTAAAGCTCCTTTGAAGACGTTTTGTTAGTTTCATTTTCTCGTTATGGTATCAGAGTTTAGGTTCCAGAAATCGATCTCTTTCAAATTTTCCATTAATCAATTTCTGTGTTTGAGAGTTCACTTCGATTGAAAATTCAATTCGCGATTCAATGTTTTTTTATTGTTTTGTTTACAAAGTTCGCGTAATTTTGAGAACTCCAGTTCTATTTTGTGATCGAATACTGATTTTGTTATGTTTTCTAATCGAATTTTTATCCAATTAGTGTTTTTGAGTATCGAATTTGCACAGAAATGGCAGGAGATAATCAAACTAGGAAAATAATTGATTCAAGCAGTTCTTTGTACATGCATCCTTCAGAGAGTGCCAGAACTTCACTAGTTCTGGTGGTGTTTGATGGTATAACTTATAGAATAAATTATGGTTGAAATCTCGATGCAGATATCAATAGAATGAATAGGAACCTGTTTTCAAACTAATGACCGACACAAAGGATAAAATAAGATGTAAATAATTTTTCTTTAGACTATTTTAGTCTTTAAGCGGATATATAAGAATTTGGAAACTTAAATGATACACCTTTTCTTTGGAAATACCACGATGGGCTTTTCTTGTCATTTTCGAAAAGTTGTTCGATATTAAGTTGGCGAAAAATGACTTTGGGCTTCAGCCATCCGAAACAAGAAAAGAACGAAAGATTTGGGCTTAACCCATAGGATTCCGGAGAAGGAAAAAGGGTTAAGGGCTTAGCCCACCAAAATATATATTTTTTAAAAAAGGGTTTAAATAAAAATGGGAAAGAATTCCACCTTTCTTAAGAATTCAAAAGAGATTTGTTTAAATAGAAGAATTCACTTGGACATTCTGAAATAAATCTAAGTCTTTGTTTGAAACTCGCAAATCAATGGCTTAGAGTTTAAAACTGAATGCACTAAGTTGTTTTCTCTTGAACTAATTTTAAAAAATGAATGGACTTATACTATTTTGGACTAATGTATTTTGATCTAGAAAAGTAGTAGAAGAAACAAGTTCAAACTTATTTTATCAAAAGAATTTTCACAAGTCTTCTTTTTCAAAATGCCATGAATAAACAAGACTTTACTTCTCTATACCTATTTTTTAAAACACACTTTTTACGAAAATAAATAATTTAGCCACAATGTTAGACCTTGTAGGCTAATCGCATTGGGCGGATTCCCTTTGAGGTGCCTAACACCCAGGAAATCACTAGACCCTTATCCGAACTCTGGTACTCTTTTAAAAAGTTTTCAAACAACAAATCTTTAAAATAAAATGGTTTCCTAATTTTCATTATTAATTAGGTGTCGACTCTGTTTCAAAATGAAACATAGAGGCAAGTTGTGGCAGTATTTTTTGTTGACACCTATATTTTTATCATGCAATAATTTTATTTAATTATTCAAATTTTCTGAGTGACAAACAGAGTGAAATATACATTTTACAAGTCGAAAATGATTTTACGAAACTGTTTCAATGACATTTTTCCATCTCATTTGGCAAAAATATCATCAAGTATATTATTCCATATCATCTTGTATATTATGTATATTTCTGATATTTCCAAATATATTTATCCAAATTAAAGTCAAAATAGTAAAAACAGTTATTTAATTAATTGTTTAAGCTATGCAATAGTTAATTAATAAATACCTCACTCCGTTAAATCAAAAAAAATTGACTAATTAAATGAATTGTCAGATTACATCTCAATTTTATGAATATTTTGGCTTTATTATAAAAGGATTTCAACATCCGGCCACGATTGAAAGTTTTAATTTTATTCAGTTCTAATTGGGTCTTCAATTAAAATGATTTGCGTGAATTTGGTAACATTTCAAAGTATTTATTCTTTTTAATTTAAAAGATGGCCACATTCTCATTAGCAATCCCTTTATGTTTCACGATTTGGGCTAAAGTCCCTTTTAAATCGGCTGAGCCCAGCCTGAAATGGATCAAGACCCGGCCCAATAGCTCTTTAAACGCCCCAAAGTTCACCCTAGCTGTTGTCCTCTCTCTCATCGCACCAAAATGGCAAAGATGCAGAAGCCATCAACAATTATTCAGTTCTTGTATGGCCGTTTTCGGCAATACTTCGTCCTCTCTTTTTCTGCGTACTACGTTCAACCAAGGATGAAACCCTTAATGAGTTTTGTCCGTTTGTTTAGGATTCTCATTGGTTCTGTGAGTTGGGAAGGGAATTTAGGATGAGTCGTTTGGGCCGAAGTTGGGCGGGTCAATATGAACTAATGTCTAACCCGTTCAAAACTTACTTGAATTAATCCAAACCAATTCATCATCAAAATCACTTTTGACCAAATCCATGAAACCTTGCACGAATTGAACGTGTCATTTGGATTTGGGCTAATTTTACCACTCTAAAGGTAATCAAAGTCTCACATCGATCAAAATCGTAGCAATTGGGGTTCTATATAAAGGACCCCCTTCTCACTGCTTCAGCAAGCCTTAATTCGAGTAAAAAATACCAAAGCTTTAAATTTGGATAAAAGTTCGCCGAAGTGAAGGCTCATCTGGGAGGTAATGGGATGCAAAAATGGTGCTGGCGACACATGTTTGCTAAAACATACTACTCATCTTAATAAAAAGGGTGTAAAAGACTAAAGTACCCTCAAAGAAAATTTAAAAAAAATGCAGTCTTAAAACTTCTTAATATAACAACAATACAATCGAAAACCTTTTTTCCTTAATTAAGAAAACTTTTCCAACAAACTCTTTCAAAAAGTTGTTGAAAAAGAGGCAAATATATTCTTTGGTTGAAAAAATCCGTAACTCCTAAAAGTTCGAAGTTCAACCCTATTATATATGTGCATAAAACGAAGTATACATATTAAATTTATTACCCTCTTTCTTAATTCGAAATTCACAACATCTAAATTTTGAATCCGTTGTCAAAGAAATTGGGACCATAGAAGAAAACAAAATATGCCCTTATTGTAATGTAAACACACGAGCGAAATATACAAATCTCAATACAGTGAAACATATTTAGAGTAAAATGCATGAGCATTTATTATTTTCCAAACTAACGTTGCAGGCTGCATGAACATTTTAAATATTATGGTGCACTAAGCTCCTACTCTGTTATTCAAGGAAAAGATTTTACAAAATTAAAATTATTTTATAACAAGGACATTACTTATAGAGGTTCATAATATATCCATCTCTTGAGCATGGCCAGACACTCAGCAGGCTTGTACTCTGGAGCAGTATGTCCTGCACCCTAGAAAAGATTTTTAAAAAAAATTATGTTTAGTAGTTACAATTCTATAGCTCAAAATATATTTTTTAGCAAATGGGAGTTTATAAATTGAAGGTAATTCTTGCCTTTATGGTTGTAAATGTCATTTGATTTGAGTAAGTTGTCACATACCTATTCAAAACAAAAAAAAGTCTTGATTTTTCCACATATTTCTAATTAAAAAAATAAGAAATTTAAAGAGCGTAGACTTAGAAACGTACCCAGCAACTTGACCATCAACGAACCACGGTCTCCATTCCGTATCAATAGAGTAATTTAATGATCTTATCCATGTTTGTGTTGAAAGAAATGGTACATAGAGATCACAATCACCACTGTTCCACAATTTTATTGCACAAAAAAATAAATAGCAAATTAGTGTCATGAACAATAATCACTAATTGCAAATGAGTGAAGCTTTTAAATAACATATATACTTTCTTTGTTTCAATTTATGTGGCATTGTTAACTAAGTACAAAGCTTAAGAAAGAAAGAAAAACTTTTGAATTTTTTTGTCAAAACAAGACTTTTAGACATTTGTGTGACTATAAATCAGAGTAAAATGAAAATTTCAAAGTTAAAATATTTTCTAAGTATAAAAAGATAGTAGGTTTTTTCGAGATAGATTAAATAGGAAAATGCGGCACATAAATTGGAACAACCGGAGCAGCATATACTTACACTGTACCTGTATATTAAAGACCTATAACCTTTTTCGCTTAGAGATGCATGAAATGGTATGGTATTGTTGATAGTTCTAGTGAAAGGCATTTTTTCATAATTTGGGCATTGCTTCCATATTCCATGTGTCCCCTGTTTTCATCATACTCGTATTTTAGCAATTAATTGACTTGAACTCCTCATTTTATTCTAAAAGAATTTATTTACCTTTCGAACATGAAGAGCCTCTTGAACAGTTTCATCATTAACCCATATTTCTGATAGCAAGTGCCACTCATCCTACAATAACAAAAATAATACTACTATGTAGACATTCCTAGTCGTTTAGATATTAGGGTGTATATGTTGAAATGCCAAACATGAAACTTGGAGATCTTCTGTGCAAAGATGTCATTCGAATATAGTAGTTCCACGGGAATTAATTAGGAAAGTCAATCATAGAATAAAGAGTCTAATTTTTATACGCAAACAATATAAAAGTATTTTGTTACAATCAAGCCATCTTGAAAATATAGGTGTCCTTAATGAGTGAGATTAGAGATCTGAAATAAGACAAATAACCTCATACAACAAGTTAAAATAAGTGAATACTCCTCCCGTTATAATTTATGTGGCATATGTTCGTTTTAGTTTATCCAAAAAATGTCACACTTTTTTATTTAAAATCAATTCAACTTAAAGTTTATCGTCTCGCCTTTAATGAGATGATTTATAATTAAATAAATGTCTATGACTTGTTTTAGACCATAACTTTCAAAAGTTTTTCTATCTTTCTTAAACTTTATGCATGATAAAACACAGTGACATAAACTGGGACATGAAGAGTAATATAAAATAATTTTACAGTGTCAATAATATAAGTTAAACATTGTATAATATATGCCTATATGCCTAGTAACACTCTTCAGCCACCAATGGTCTATCTGTTTTTTCAATTCAGTGATAATATTTTATAGCATTTCATATTAATGATCACGACCATGCAAGGATAATTTTCTCTGTGGAAGCCAATTTTCTCGTTGTTTCATAAGTAGTATCTTTGGTTCCCCACCTCCTATTTTGAGTCCTTTTATCACAATAATATCCAAAATTAAGACAATTATTAAAAATATGAAGACAAATGTAAAAAATATTTGCAAGTAATGGTTCGATCTTACTCGACATTTCACTCCAGTAAGCAGAGTAGGATTTTTCAATTGTCCAAGTTTCTGATTAAGATATCTTCTCTGAGGAGACAAGTGACGAGCTTTTGTAGAAACAGGGTTGCAAATGGGCTCTAGTATGTGTTCAAAATATATTCCAGAAAGCAACTGCAAAATCATCATGTCTTAATCAAAACCGAATTTGGTTCACATAGTTACCAAGACCCAAGAGAGGAGAAAAAGACCAAGAGACATTAATAGTTAGTGATCATGAGAAAGCTAAGATTCAAACTCGTGACACTATAACTTAAACTGTGTCGTTCACTTGGAGACACGGGCTTGATCAAGTGACGATCTGGTGGACGCATGTTATGTGAAGCAGTGTTGGATAAATATTTATATATATACATAATGTGAAAAAAATGAAATATTGGTGAAACAAATATAAATGACACTACTTGTCAGAAAGAACTTCTTGGTTTGCTAGCGAAATGCTTGAAATCTTTAGGAGAGATCGAAGTTTTGAACCGTAGTAAATGGATTTTCCGGAGTGTAAAGAAAATCACATTTAAGCTACCAACATATCAGCTTTAGCGAGGGTTGAACCAACGACCCCAAAATTCATTTTTGTAACAAAATTGACAATAAATAGTTAAATTCATTCAGGAAAGGGATATTTAAGCGAATTTAGAACCTTAATTTCGATCCCTTAGGAAAAATTATGTATACGCCACTGACAGTTGAAACAATAGATAGATAGATAGATAGATAGATATTATAAACAGGACACGGGAGTAGTCGTTAATTACCCAATTGAAAGTCTGGACATGTTGCAAACAACGTGTATTAGTGTGATCTATATATTGATACTCCCCTCCACAAGTTGATACCAGTGACTGTTCAAAAACAGGTTATTACGTATCATGAGTAATAAATTTAAGAAGGATCTAAAATGAAGTATTGTATAAAAATTAGGTACCTTATAAAGTTCATCAGGTATAAGGCCCAATCCATGAGCATGTGGTATCCTATAATTTTGTTCAGCAGGACGAAATGTTACTGCATTTCCAAGTATGTATCCCTACAATCAAATTTTGTCATCACCATATATAATTATAATTTTCGTTTTTCTTTTTTTGCCTCTTCTGATTTTCTTCAATTTGTATGGAATAATAGAACACTATTGAGACGACACGCTTCTTAAATGCTTTTCAACAACACACCTTAAGATTTATCCGTGGCTTATTTCCAGCTTCATTCCCTGCAAAATCACAAGGTGATAGAGTTTAACCGTTATAAATGGATAGTTATGGTAAGAATAATTAGTTTATTTTCTTCAATTATTCTCTTTTAAAAGAGAGGGTAATATACCCCTATTACAACTATAATTTAGGCTAGACTTAGGCTATCTAATCTACCTATCATATACAAATGGATTCTTATTATCAATCACACTAATTACTAAATAATTATAATAAATACAATCATTTAATATAATTATTCTATTACTCCCACACAGTCGAAGCGGGAGGTAGATGTATGCTGAGATTGTCCCAAAAATCTTCAAATAAAATCAGCGGAAAACCTTTAGTAAAGATATCTGCAATCTGATAGCGGGACGGGACATGTAACACACGCACTTGTCCGCGGGAGACCTTTTCACGGACAAAGTGGATATCCAGCTCAATATGTTTAGTGCGTTGGTGATTGACCGAATTCCCAGAGAGGTAGATGACACTAACATTATCACAGTATACTAATGTGGCCTTCGGAATGGGGCAGTGGAGTTCGAGGAGAAGATTCCGAAGCCAACATGATTCAGACACAACATTGACAACACCTCGGTATTCTGCTTCGACACTGGATCTAGATAATGTTCTTGTCGTTTCGAGGACCAAGATATCAAGTTATCACCAAGAAATACACCATAACCAGACGTGGAGCGTCTGGTGTCCGGACACCCTCCCCAGTAGGCATATGTATAAGCTACAAGTGAGGATGTCGACGATGGATATAGATGGAGGCCATACTCGAGAGTGCCCTGAATGTATCGCACAATGCGTTTGAGTGCATGCATATGATCATCCATTGGATTATGCATGAAAAGGCACACCTGTTGCACAACATAAGAAATATCTGGTCTGGTGAATGTCAAATATTGTAGGGCCCCTGCCAAGCTACGGTAGAGTGTCAGATCGGCAAATGGTTTGCCGGATGATGCACTCAATTTGGATTTAGCGTCCACTGGAGTTGCCGAATGTTTATAGGAGAACATGCCAGCACGTTCAACAATCTCAGCTTCATACTTCTTTTGGGATAGAAATAAACCATATGCATGACGTGTCACGGTTATACCTAGAAAGTAGTGTAGTAGTCCTAGATCTTTCATTACAAATTCAGAACCAAGTTGTGATATGATGGACTTTCGAAGAGCATCTGATGAGGCGGTTAGTATAATATCATCCACATATAAAAAAAGATAACCCTGACGGTAGATAAACAGAGAATTATCGAAACGGCTGTTGGAAAAACCAATATGGGAGACAAAATCGGCAAACCTCTTGTACCATGCCCTAGGGGCTTTCTTGAGCCCATATAATGATTTCTTGAGCAAGCACACATGATTGGGACATTTAGAGTCCCTATAACCCAAAGGCTGGTACATGTAAACAGTTTCATTGAGTTGTCCATGAAGAAAGACATTTTTGATATCTAACTGATAAAGTGGTCACGCCTTTGACAGAGCCAGACTAAGGATTGTTCTGATAGTTGTCGGTTTAACCACCGGACTGAATGTCTCACCGCAATTCACACCAACTTGTTGTGTCTTCTCATCACCTACAAGATGGGCCTTATGGCGCTCAAAAGCACCATCAGATTTTTCTTTGTGACTGAAAATCCACATATACCAAATTATATTAGCATTAGGGGGACGTGGTACGAAATCTCATGTCCTATTTTTAATAAGAGCATTAAATCCATCATTCATAGCCAATTTCTAATTCAGGTCATTAAGAGTTGCCACGTGATTACGAGGTAATGGTGATTTTGAGACTTGGATGTGTAGGCTATATTTGGTGTTGGATTTGACAATGCCGCGTTGACTACGGGTGACAGGCCGAGGGGCTAGAAGTGGGGCCAGAATTGGAGCAGTGGAAGTTGGGCCAGAACTGCCAGCATCAATTGGGCCCAGTGGCGGCAAAACTGGCCCAATTCATTAGGCAATAACTGTCTGAGAATGGGCCACTGTTTCGGAGCCCAAATTATTTGGGTGAATTGGGTCGATTGAAACAGTGGCAGTGGGGCCCGATAAATGGTGAGTCAAATACGGGGATAGGCTATCATCTAGAAAATCATATGTAGGAGGTCTGGACATGCAATTTTGTAAATGAGAAAGCAGTTTCATCGAAGAGGACGTGACGACTCACAAAGATTTTATTGGAGGAGAGGTCGTAACTCGTAACATTTGTAACCTCGATGATGGGAAGGATAACCCAAAAAATGCAAGGAGTAGACCGGGGTTGTAGTTTGTGGATGGTGTGGATGGAAAAAGAGGATAGCACAAACATCCAAATAACCGTAAGTGAGAATAAGAAGGGTCCCGCAAGTATAGGATTTTTACTGGGGCTTGATATGACAAGTTTTTGTGGGGTAGTATGTTCAATAAATACGTAGTCATTTGTAGTGCATAATGCCAAAAGGATCGAGGTAGTGTGGCATGGAAAAGGGATGTTCGAAAAATGTTATTGATGGTTCAGATTTTTTCTTTTCGCCTTCCTATTTTGTGATGATGTGTGTGGGCATGAAAGGTGGAAATTTAAACCATTTGAGTTGCAAAAATCCCAAAAAAGTCCTATTATCAAACTCCCTACCATTATCACATTGAATATTTTTAACATCCCGTTCAAACTGTTTCTGGATGAATACTCTAAAAACAAGAAATGTGGAAAAGACTTGTGATTTTTTTGACAAGGGAAATGTCCACAAAAATTATAGTAGTCATCTAGCAATAACAAATAATATATATGGCCCGAAAAGCTCAAAATAGGTGATGTCCAAATATCACAATGGATGATATCAACGGGCATAAGTGTGCACGAATTAGATGAAACAAATGGCAATTGAACATGTTTCCCAAGTGGACAAGAACGACACATATTAGAACTACGTGTTTGAGTGCATGAAATAAAATTATTTTGTTTGAGAGAGGCTAAACAGGTGCCCCCGGATGACCCAAATGTTCATGCCATAAGGAGGGTGCAAAAACAGCAAAAGTGGAAGGTAACTTGGTTCACTGGTTTGGTGATGTATTTAGATAGAGCTCCCCTTGACTATCACATCTTATGAGAAGCGTCCCCGTCTGAAAATCCTTCATGGAAAGTTCAAAAGGGTAAAAAACAACAGACACTCAATTATCAGTAGTAAATTTTCTAACATACACCAAGTTTTTGATTAATTGTGGAGCATGAAGGACATTCTTTAAAATTAAAGGTGGGTTTGGTGGTGACAATTTAGTAGACTCATAACCTCGAATTGGAATAGAATGGTCATTTCCGACAATTATATCATTATTTTTTCTCAAACTAAAATAGGATGAGAGATTACCTTGGGAGGACGTCATATGTGTCGTCGCTCCGGAGTCCATATACCAATTTGCATCGGGCAGATTAAGTCCAAGGGTGTGCATGGCAGACTCAATATCCGTTGGGCTTGCCACTGCCGAATGGGCCTCCTGCCACTGGTTCAATAGTGGCCCAAAGTTGCTAGAATTGTCGGCTGAACTGTTTCAGGGCCCAAAGTGAGGTGGCCCAAAACTGGGCAACTGCTGCTGTTGGTAACCCGTCTCCTAGCCAGTAGGCCTTGGACTAGGCCTGGCCCAGTTACCCAACGGGTAAGGGCAAGGTAGCACGGCCCAAGGCCACTGTCAGGCCCACTGGTTTGGGTTGCCGCCCCACTGTAGCCGGGGCTACCGCTGTTCCTACCGCCGTCACCTCCGCCATTCGGAATTTCGGTTGCCACTATTTTTGCCATTTCGGTTATTTCCACCTCGATTTTTATCACAGTTTCGTCATTTTTATCCACGATTTTGTTGTGGAGGCTCAAAGTTGGTGGTAATGTCATTGGCTTACATGGTGGAATTTGAAACGGTTGCGGCCTTTTTGGCGAAACTCGCCTCTTCAAGAATAAGCATTGAACGGGCTTGATAAAAAGGTGGTAGAGGATTGCTTTGTCGGATAAGTGTTCCCACGCCACTATAAGCGTCGGTAAGACCGGCAACCAATTGGAGAACCAATCGATTGTTGGTAACCGGCGAACCAATATTTTTGAGTTGATCCGACAAGACTTTGAGGCGTTGACAATACGCCGATGCATTTGGAAAATCTGTCGATGCATTTGGAAAATCCGCCATACAGTGGTGGAGAAGTCTTGCTCCAACGTGACGGCTCAGGATTTTTTGTTGTCTTGAAAATTATCCCGCAAACGATTCCAAGCCTCAATTGTTGTAGAATCGGGTTCCATTATTGTATGCAATAAATCAGTAGAGATAGTTGCATAAATCCATGAAAGAACTGTGGCATCAAGAGTTTCCCAAAGTTCTTTGTCCTCATCAGTTTTTAACTCATTTCATTTGCCAGTCGCCGGGGGGATTATGTGATGAATAATCCGGTGGGAACGACAACATATTTTAAAAAGCTCTGCCCAAGTTGCATAGTGAACATTCTCCATCTCAAGAGTGATGGAAATATGTGTTTTGATGTTAGAAACGGTAAGGGCGTGATGAAATGTGGATTTGGAGTCATACATTGTGGACCGGAAAATGAAGAACAATAATGGAAGAAATAAAAATAATGCAAGAAAAAAAGGTGGTCTGCCGGTAGTGTAGGGTGGAGGATGGCCGAAAATTTGGAGAGAAAAAAAGTATTTAGGGTAAGATATTTTTCCTAATCTTCTGATATCATGTAAGAATAATTAGTTTATTTTCCTCAATTATTCTCTTCCAAAAGATAGGGTAATATACCCCTGTTACAACCATAATTTAGGCTAGACTTGGGCTATATAATCTACCTACCATATATAAATTGATTCTTACTATCAATCACACTAATTACTAAATAATTATAATAAATACAATCATTTAATATAATTAGTCAATCAATTATATGGAGTAGTTTTTTTCCACATTTTCAGGGAGAAAGGAACTGCAACAACATATAACGGTTTATAATAAATATACTTTTGACGTAATAAATTGGTCAACAACTTGTTATAATCAGTTACTATATATTATGGGGCTTCACTCCACCATAAAAAAAACTGAAATTAGGTACGAACTTTATCGCTAAGTTGCTCATAGCTAACAAAATCTTTTGATCATTCGTCATTAATCTGCTACTAAGTAAGATTAGCGATGAATTTATCTGTTTAACTACAAAGTTAATTCATATGAAGTAAAAAAAGAAATTGCTTAAGAGGCTAAATTCATGCATGGTGGTAAGGCCACAAAACCGAGAACAAAAGATTTGTGATAAACTTTCGTTAATTCATATGAAGTAAGAAAAAATTGCTTAAGCGGCTAAATGATCAACGGTGATAGAACACAAAACCGAGAACATGATAAAACTTGTTTTCCATTTTTTCTCCACAAAAATAGGATGAGACAATTGGAAGAGAGTGATACATTTTGCTCACAACAAAAAGAACAAGAACTAATTGTGAATTTCATCAATAATCAGTGCTAAATAGCTAGCAGCTAACATGATTTTTCAATAATCCTTTAATAATTCGTCATTAAATAGAAATTAGAATTAGCCATAGATTTTCATTGTTTAACAACAAGTTAATTCTTTTTCTTTAGTGGCTGGTGCCTATAAAGTTTTTAAGCACATGGATTTTCAAGCCTTACCATCTGATATCACTTGAGTAATAATTGGAACTGAAATACCCGAGTATGAGTCTCCAGCAACATAAAAATCATTTGACATATACTCCCGATGATCAACTAACCACTACAAAATATTCAAACAAAAACATAAATATTATCAACATGGATGAGTCATTAAGTAAATTAAAATATCTTGATAATCTTAGGCTAACATAGACAAAAATGACCTGTGACTAAAGATACAGTAGCAAATTATCAAATCGGCTTATAATTTCTTCCTGAGGAATTTAGTAAAATGAACATTAAAATACGGATGTCTGAACGTTATTAATCGTTTTTTAATAAATTCAAATTTATATACATAAACAACTAATATGTTACATTCCATATATATTTTAGTTGTGGCACAATATAAAGACTTCAAAGTGGAAAAATGAAACTTACCTTTTGAACAAATTGATAAGTGTGTAGAGCCATTTGTAGATTATCTGAATGATTAGCTTCTTGACTTGTTGCATACGAAAATCCACCACCCACTGGCGAATCTAGAAAGATAATATTTGCGACCTAAACATAGCATACATTAGCAGCACTTCATTACATAATTTTGAGTTTAAACAAGTATCTTTAAGAGATCTTAACATTTTTAAATAGCAGGTAAAAAGATTTCACCCACCTAGCCGTAAGTCGTAACAGTTTGTAGCCGTCACGTATGTATACTCAGTGTATAATAAGAATATAAACAGTGTGTATATAAAATTGTACAGTGAGTAAACACATATTATACACTCATTATACATTCATATTGGCTAAAATTTGTAAACAAAACATAGATTAGGGTTATTTTTTTGTTGTGGGCTTTCTTAGGCTAACGCGTAGTGTAAATACCCCCTACAAATCATTTCTAAATCGAGGTTTGAATGTAATTTCAATTTGATTGAGAACTACAGAACGTTTGGTTACAATAAATCCAGAAATAATTATGTTCGAAATTAAGGTTAATAAACTGAGAAAAACACTCTTATTAAATATTCTACTTTAATTTATCCGGTTTGTGAAATGCTACAATGACATGTGTTGAGTATGTTCATCACCTTGGTGTACGAATAAGGATTCAATGACAATGTTGGCAAGCTCCCATCATACACCTTAGCATCAAGTAGCACTGGTCCTACATGTTATACCACATATACTTGAGTTGATTTTACTAATGTGTATAGTAAAATTAATTTTTATTTCTCACCCCATCAAGATTAATAAATTATTGTACATATATATATATATATATAATTTCTACTATGATATGGCCATAGAATACAGGAATTAATTAACTAGTATACCAAGTTCAGTGGTAATTGCAATAAGTGCACCACAGCCGGGGCCTCCAGTGATCCAAAGAATGAGGGGGTCAACTTCTGGATTCGTCTCTGATTTGAAAAAATAATAGAAGAGTTGCACTTCTTCTGATTCACCTACTCCTACATAACTGTTGTACGAGCATTGAAGTGAATAAATGACTTGGTACACGATATAATCAACTCGTCACTTAATTAAGTTTGTTGTTTCAATACTAACATCATCATCAAATTGTGTCTCTTTATGTATTGCTTATGTTGTCTGTATAAAACGTATCTACTTTTGCAATTTCAAATGGATCCAATAAGTTGCTCGTATAACAACAATTAAGACAAAAATACACAAGTTTATCCTAGAAATTGGCTGATTATCTACCAAATAAAAGTTAAAATTATCGAACATATAATGCAAAAGAGCATGGAAAAAAATCTAGTACTCCAACTAACCCGGTTTCAAATTCAAAAGGAAGTGCTCCAAATCCAGGAAGATACTTGACTGGTGTACCTGCTGCTTCAATCAGTGGGCAAAGCACGAGTAATAGAATTGAAACAAACAGAAGAAATATCTTATGGTACTTCAAGATTGGAACCACAATTGATTTCTTCATTATTTTTTTCACTATGAATTACAAGCTAGAAACTAAGATTAATTATCTATATATTGAGTTCAGCTCAGCAGAAGTCAAAAAAATCAGCAGGTATACCAGCATGATGGGACAGACCTCAGTACGATAATGTGTAATAAAATGGTGCAGGTATACCAATTTCTTTTTTTTGTTTATCAAGATTGTGACATTATTACTTATTATATTTAATATTCAATTTGGATTGTTATGTGATGTTTATTTTAATGAGATATGGTCACTTCCCTTCACCATTTACATCAGTTTCTTATAATCACTCCAGCAGATCACACTACCGGTGACCAATGGGACGGGATGGGACGAGACAAGACGGGATTAGGAGGACGGGGATTTGGGGGATGGTGGAGTGGGTCGGGATCGAGATTAGGGGGATGGAGGAGGACGGGATTATGGGGATAGGAAGTGATCCCATCCAGTCCCACATCCCACTATCAGAGGGAACGGGATTTGGGGGAAGGGAGATTTGGGAGACTTTTAAAAACTTTTTTCTAGACACATAATTTAAAAATATATATATATTTAAACACTTAAATAATTGAACAAGATAGTGAAAAAACCTCTTAATGCTAATTGTCTCTTATATTATTTAATAGAAATATGATTTTTTTTTTCTAATACAATTTCAAAATTACAACTTTGTTTCGTAGTTCAAATTTCCATTAAAAAAATTACATATGCAACCATACTTTTTCTAATTTTCTGACAATCTCTTGAGGATCTTCTGTTGGAATTGGAAGTTATTGGTCAAATTGTTCAACGACGCTTCCCGCTCCCTCGGAGAAGATTTCGTTGTAATTGTAGTCGTCTTCTTCATTGATCTCTGGTTGACCGCACCTTCTACGCTCCGCTCTAATCCAATCTCTAAATAAACTGCAATCTCCAAATTGTCTTACGCCAATGAGTGTATGTGCTCTCCTATTTGAAACCTTCTAGCACAAAAAGCGCTTTCAGAAGCTATGAATGACGCTTGAATATTCAACACATCTCGGGTTATCTTTGATAGAGTCGGAAATGTCTTTTGATTCTCCCTCCAGTATTTCAACAAGTTTTCACGTCCATTTTCATTAACAATTTATTCGAACGGTATAACACCCTGCAAAACATAAACATCAAACTCGTTAATTTGTGAAGCACTTGAACCATTATACATTCTATTTTGAAGGCCTTGAATACTTGAAGCAGAAACCACATGTTTTTTATAAGGTTGAAGTGAAGTAGAAGAAGATGGTACAAAAATCGGTTGATTATTTGCATTTTTCTTGGTAATACATATACATAGTTTTGCATTGTGTTTGTATGCTAGAGATAACATCTTCTTTAGTTGGTTCTGATTCAAGTATTCCTAGGCATTCATAAATCGTTTCAATAAGGGCATTACAACTGTCTACTTTAATAGTAGGATTTAATACAACGCCAATAAAATAAATCGTGGGAATAGAAAAAATATATTTTTTAAAATTTTACAATCATTTTTGTAATAGCTGGAGCTTAAGTTGGTTTTTTTCTTATATTCATTAAATAACAAAAATATTAGAGCTATATAAAATAACATAGATGAAATAGTAGGAAAATAAATACCAGAAAATTTCTTAATATCTAGAAAAAATTTCTATAAGAATACAATAAGTTCCTAAATTTTATCTCAATCATCATCTACAAGCATATCCGAAGAATTTTGATTATGAGCGTTAAATACTAAAGTTATAAGTACTCTATACTCGTGAGCAACAACTAATTGTTTTTACAAAGAATTTCACCTAATTGCAACTACTTCTGCAATTTTCCTATAAGGTAATTCACAATCATGACATTTTTTTTAAACTCTTTGCGTCTTTGTATTTTATTACCTTTAAAAATAAAGTTGATAGCAAATTGTACTTTATCAAGAATAAAGCTAAAAAAGTTTAGGTATCATTTACAACTAAGTTATAAATATGACATGCACATCTAACATGAAAAATATCGGGAAAAGATGGAGTCCATCGAGTTTTTAAAATGTTTACAACATAATCATTACAAGAAACATTATCTAATGTAATAGTCATAATTTTATCAGTAATTTCATAATATTCACTAATTTCATGAATATTTCTTGAAATAAAAATTTCAATGTGTCTTTCATCAATATATCTATATGTTAATATACGGTTTTGCATATACCAATTGTGATCTATCCAATGACATATAACAGTTAAATAATCATTACCATTAGTACTACGGTTTTTGTCAGAAGCGATAGCCACTTTACCCTTAAAATGATACAATGCACAACGTAAATATTGTTGATATTCATGCGCAAATTTAAAAACATCTCTTCTAATAGTTGATATAGGAAAACCGTTAAAAACAAAATTATGTTTCTCGAATGTAATGAATAAAACTAGGAGAGGAAGGAAATGAATAATGCAAACCCTCCACAACAACTAATTTTGCTAAATTTTCCTGATCTTTGTGTTTATCATATTTCGGAGCTATAACTCCCCATCAACGGTTAATTCGACCATGTACTTGACCGGGGACACTATGTGAACCTTGTCCCGACTCAGAATGCATTTGCACACCCGCTTTTTCACCCAAGTATTGGTTATACCTTACTTTGTGATCTTTTTTCACATGTCTCATTAAACCTCCTGTCCCATCTTGACCTTTTTCAATTTTAAATTTATAAATTTCGCGACAAATTTTACAAATAGCTAGTTGATAAGGAATGTCCCTTTCAAAAAAATCTCATGGATGTGATTTTAATTTTCGTTGTTTTTAGCACCTTCTCATACTAGGGGGAATAGAAGGGATTCCAGTTTCAACCTTAGACTGAGGTGGAACTGCATTAGTGGGTGTGTTATCTAAATTATCTTCTTATTCATTTTTTAAATCATAGTCTGGTTCGGTAGTTGGGGATGCAGAATATACTTCATGATCTAATGATTACACATTTGCATTAATATCAACATTAAAAAGTTCAGTTTTATCTACATGAGTGAAATTATCATAATTAGAATTATTGAAAGATGCACTCTTACCCCTGTTACCCTTACTACATCTACCAGAAAAATGGTCACCTCGTTCCATTATAATTAGCAAAAAAAAATTAAAGTTAAAAAAATTAAGTATGATAATTAAAATTAAACAATAATAATTTAAATAAAAGAAAGAGTGTACCAAATTCATTAGGCTCAACGAACATGAAAGTTTCACATTTCAAATTGTTAGTAATTTTTTTCTCTTTTACTTATGACTGAATCGCCAAAAAACTACTACGTATTATGTTAGTGATATATAGAAAATTAAGTAAAACCCAAAATCCGAATAGGTTTGTGGGAAAATTGTGTGATTTATGATAGAATTGAATTGAAGGGGAAGATGAGAAGTAGAATTAGTATAGGGGAAAACAAAGATGAGGAGGAGTATCAGCATAGGCAAAATAGAACATGGACTTGCAAACTAAAGTATCGAAGGGCCAATTAAGATAAAAAAAAAAAAAAAAAAAAAAAAAGTGGATAGTTGGACAAAAATTGACAAACTAGATAGGTCAAGGGACACCCAGCATAATTTTCCCTTGTTTAAACTCGGAGAACACAAAGAGTAGCATTTGAAATAGGAGAGTGGTAAATTGAGGCTCAGTTCTAGGGATGGCAATTGGGCGGGGCAGGTGCAGGTAACCCCTTCCCTGCACTCGTACCCGCCAAAAAAATTTATACCCGCCAAATTTTCAACATCCATACCCGCCTAGGCGGGTATATTCATAAATCCACACCCGCTCCACCACCCAAGTGGATATCCATCACCCGCCAATACCCGCCTGCCATATTTTGTAATCAATTCATTTGTAATCAATTAGTGATAAACATGATCTCAAAAATTATATTTTGTAATCAATTCATTTGTGATCAATTAGTGATAAACATGATCTCAAAAATTCAAATTCAAAAAATTATCCCAAAATTTTGAGTCAATAATCAATACTATCACGGTCTCATTTTCTTTAGGAGAGGGAGAGCAAAATTCCGAATTTTTTCACCATCAGAATTCCCACTTTTTTCACTTCTTCCCCCTTGCACAGCAAAGAATCAAAGAAACAAAATTTCCAAGAAAACCCAAAAATTATCCACCCAAATAGTTATATATTACAAATGTAGACAAAAACCAGATATTATTTCATCTATATAAGCTAAAGTTTTTCAACTTTTTCAATTGAACTCCACAAACCCAATGGGTAAAAATTAGCTTTTCCAATTGAACATAATTTGAAGCAAGGACAAAACTATGAGAGCTGAAAGACAAATAATTTATAGCAAGCAAATTTACATAGTAAAATGGCAAGTTGTTACCTGATTATACAGCTGAGCATAAATTATGCTGCATAATCAACACTAGTTAAAATCAATCTCCTCCCGAGGTAATTGTCCAATCATATTTATCATAGCGAAAACAAGTACCAAACCAAACTTACCTGACCGAACCGGTCAACCTATAAACAAGAAACTAGAAACAAAATCAAATCTCAAGCCACATTGGACCTTCTCCAAATAAGTAATCAATTTGAACTCACCTATATTAAATCCATATTATATACATACCTGCAAAGCATAACTTTAAAAACAGAGAAAAACTGCCTATGACATAATCTCAAAACTTGAGTCAAAATTGTTAATGACATTTAATTTATTTGTTCTGTTCACTTGAGGGTATTTTTCTTTGTTACTATTTTTTTATTTTTGTTCTACTTTAAGGAGTTCAGTGGTAGGTACTAAGGGAAGGGGAAATTTAAATATCATACTTCTAAGTAGATTTTGTTTTACTCAGAGAATGTATGATCAGCTTCTCATTGATTCTGGCAAGACACTAGATGATAGAACATCAATAATTCATTGCATATTTAAGAGAATATGTATCTCCTCAAGACGTCAACAAATGTTCCTATTAACACACATAAGATTGCACAAAGTATTCCAAGGAAAGAAAAATAAAAAAACCCATTCTTACAGCGGGGCGAACTTCTTGAAGATGCTGTTTTACCTGCCATAACATTCATGTTCCCGGAGTTCATTCTCACCCTACTAAAGCTAGACATGCGCTTAAAGACACCATTAACCACAGGACTTTCAGCAGCTACGGCAGGAGAGGTAGGTATAGAATCCATGAAGGCCCACAACTGACAGGATAACCATGACGGTGTAGTACCATCATCCTGATTGGGTATTTGATTCTGATTTTCGCCCATAGGATGATTTGCCAAATTACTATCACATACAACACCTAAAAACATTGCCAAAATTTGCGAAAATTAGCGAATAAATCTAACACCCATATATTGGTATTAGCAGTAGCAGCAGAGCTCTTGCTTGGCTCAAACTCCCCCATTTCCACTTGGGCAAAAGAGTTCTCGCCATGCTGAATCTGCCAAGGGCTCCATAAAGTCAGATCACATAGAAAATGTGTTGTATGAAAATCTCGAAAGATCATTAATATGGCATATAGGCCAAGCAAAAGTGGCAGTATTGTTGTTTGAGATCATTTGGGTACCTGAAGTAGCTGGAGGAACAACCAAATGATTTGCCTCGCTGGGGTTAAAGATGTTGAATCTTTGATCATGTGTCCACAGTTGTTCTCCATTATCCAAATACATTGGCTGGTTGTTCATCATTTCATTCTGAAAAGTGTTTAAATACGTCGTGGAAACAGGGTTTACAGAACCATTCACAAAGTTATTCATGTATGGCTCAGTAATTTGTCCCACTTCATCAAGAAGCAGGGTGGCATCATGATACAGGTCAAATTCTGTCAGCCCATCTAAGTAATCGAATTGCAAATCTTCAAAGTTTCCAGCAGGACTATTAAAGTTTTGACCACTTGGCCCTGCCTCATCAAAGTTTGTAACACCCAGCTTTGGGTTATCAAAGTTCTGAGTGCTTGGCTCTGGACCAAGAAGGTCATTCATCTCCAGGAAATTTTCAAGGAAATCCTCTTCCACCACATGCCGCTTCTGTTCATGAATAACCGGAGCAGATGTGACTTCTGGTGCCTCAAAGCTTTCCTTCGCATTGCATTGCTGGCAGCTTGGATCGATCACAGCACTGTGATTAGGAAAATTAACTTCCCTTGCCGACTGATCTAGCAAAGTACTTTGAGTATCTTCCTTATGTACAAGCTGCTCCAGAGCATAATCATAATCTACAGAAAGAGGCTCCACAAGCACAGACTCATTTGCAATATGGTTCAACAACTCGTCAAGTCCACCATCCACAGAAGGAGCTTCATTAACATGCTTTGTGGAGCCCAGTCCATCATCAGCCCAGTCCTCTTCTCTAAAAGGTGCACCATACTGCTCACCATTCTTAGGCCCGGGCCCACTCTTCTTAAAGACCTTGTAAAGTGCATAGTAATCGTGGGCGTTTTGACATCTTTTCAGCTCTTCTTCATCCATTGTATACTCATGCATCACCCAGTCTGTCCGTTCACCTACTGGTGCTCGGCCTTTATAAAAGACTAGGGTCTTCTTAACTCCAACAGCACGAGAGTTGCACATGATAATTCGATCCTTTCCCGTAACTTTCCAATACCCGTGCTTCGTTGCCCTGTTTGAGCGTGCTCCATTAGGATACTTCCGATCTCTGGGGCTGAAGAAGAACCACTGCCGGTCCCCAGTTTTTAACTTAGACAAATCTGCAGTTCAAATTTGAAAATCCATAAGTAGACTATTCAAAAGATTAAAAAAGGTCTATAAACACTACCTACCTCAATATGATTTTACAAAGCAGCACTGCTAATTTTAGGACAACTAACAAATATGAATAAGATAAGATCTCGAGATAGGAAGGAAGTCAAAATAAGGAAAATCAACAGCATTCAGAATGATCACGTTTACATTTGATGACTAAAGGTAAAGAAGTGCGTCTCTAAAGACTATTATAACAACAACATATACAGTGTAATCCAAAGGTAAAAAAGTGCATGTCTAAGACAATTACAACAACAACAACATAATGTAATCCCACAAGCGGGGTCTAGGGAGAGTAGGATGTACGCGGACCTTACCACACAAAAGTTAGGGTAGGGACTCGAGGGACGTTGTTTCCAATAGACCCTCAGCTCAAAAGAGAAGTTTCCGAAGCAGGGTTGCAAGAAAATATGCCAGCAAGGTAGAAAAATACAAAGCAAATGAAGTAACAGATAGTATTACACATTGGAGAATAAGAAACTAGGTGATTACTAAATAATACTATGAAGACTGGTTCTGATATCTCCGGACCTTCACAAATAATCTCTTCTGACTCAAAATCTATGCTAGATCATCATTCTTATATGTCCTTCAATCCATACAAATTTGACTACAATTGTTTTTTAAAAAAAAAAAAAAACAACAAAGTCAAAGAATCAGACCACAAAACATGTCCATGAAGCTGTGTGAAGTAAATATAATTTAAGAAAATGATCCGAAATAAACCAACAAAGTCAAAAGAATCAGGCCACAAAAACTCGATCATGAAGCTATGTGAAGTAAATATAGTTGAAGAAAATGATCCGAAATAAACCAACAAGGACCTATGAAGCTCAATTATTAAGCAATACACCTATGAGCACAAAAACTCCTCACACCAAATATAAAACGCATATAAATATATAACAAGGTGTATAGAGATTCATATATACAACTACCCCCACCCCCACCCCCACACACACACACACACCAATTAATTGAGGATTGAGATGTAATAGTTATTGTTGTTATTACATGGAACATCATAGAACCAGACAATGCAATCAAACAACAACATCCCCGTGGAATCCCACAAAGTTGGGTCAGGAGAGGGCAGAGTAGGTGCAGTCCTTACCCACGACTCAGAATAAAAACAATAGCAAAGCAGGTCGAATAGGAAAAAGTAAACAATAACTATAACAAAACAGTCAATCAATACAAGAATCACAACACTCAACAATAAACGGTTCAGAATCACAAAAGCAAACACAGTACAAATCAAACAACACAGCAAACACAAACAGAATAATCAAGTAATCAACTAAAGCCCCGACCCGACCCGACCAAGTCAACGACCCAAAAACACCAAGAAAACCAAACCCCAATTCAAATTCAAATGAGAAAAAAAGAGATTATCAATATCATACCAGGCAAGTCCTCTGGGTCCCACTTGTAAACATCAGTCTCAGCAATAGCATCAAGCAATATCCTCTTCCTACATATCTTCTTCTTCAAATAGTACAAAACAAGTTCTTCATCTGTCGGATGAAACCTAAATCCAGGTAGAAAAACAGGTAACTCCGACATCTTCATATTTTCACAGTCAAAAAAATTATAACTGCAAAATGGTTCAAGAACCAAAAGGGTGTTTAAATTTATGAATTTGAGAGTGAATATAACTAAAAAATCATCAAAATTGAAACCCTAAAAAGGGATAAAAAGGGGATGATGGATGGAATTGGGAGTAGTTTGTTTGTTTAGTCAAATAAAATACTAGGCCGCGGGCCTTCGGGGTAATATAGGGGGGAGGGGTATGGAATATAAGGATGGGGAAGGTTCTTGGAATTTAAGGGGTGACACTTGGTACGTGTTAAGCTCAGTGAGCTTTTTGGATTAAGGATTAAGTTTTTGTTTTCTTTCTCTATTTGGATTTTTTATTTGTTAGTCAAAAAAAAGATTCCACGACAAATAGAGTTTCATTTTTTTGTACCGAATATGATGAATTAGTCAGGTTAAGATTAGCGACGATAAAATTAGTTATATTTGATAATATTTTTATTAATTATTTAAATTTTTATATTAAATGAATAAGGTGTAAATTATAATAAATTTATAATATCATACAATATAATTTTAAAAATAATAATAAACATAGTTTCATATAATACAATACAATAATGAACCACAGGAAACAACCATCCATCGCAAATAAATTTTCACTGAAAATTCATAGACTCATCACAAATACCCAAAATTTACGTTCAAATTATATACTCTTTCTAGTCAGAATAAGGAAAATATGATCTTTGATTAGTTTGTTGGCTTTGGGTTTGACAATGGTGGCATTGTTGCTGTTCTTTGGGAAGATGAAGAAGAAGGGCTGGAGGTGCGGGGGTCGGGGATAGAGGAGATCTCAAAATCTCTGTGTGTGCAACAAAAAAAAAGGAAAAGATAAATATTTTCAACGAAACACGCTTGTTAAAAAAACTTTTTACATTTTTTGCCACATTAACTTTGAGGGGTATATAAATTCACTTTGTAAATGTGTAGAGGGATAATAGGTCGCCGGATTAGTTCGAGTATGAACTCGATATTTCAGGTATAATTCAAGATACAATCAATGTAATTTGCCTTGATTAAATTACCCTAATTTATTTTTTGGTCTCTTAATTTTCTTACTTTAAAAAATGTTTATTAGAGTAGTAAATATTATTTTCTTATTAATTTTAAAAATGATACTCGTAAAAATTTTGGAATAATTATTTGTTGTGAAAGTGACAAATAAAATAGGACATGTATGAGGAGTAAGATGGGTTTTGACTAGATTTTTGGATCTAGATAGCGTAGTACTTTTTAAGGTTAAATGTACTTTTTTTTTTATGGATTCGAACCGCGACGTCGGAGTAGTTGTACCCCAATCACCTTGTCATTTACTAACTCGCATATGCCCCGGGGCAATATAATATGATTACTAAACTAGTTAGCATTTGGATATAAATTTTGGATCAAATTTTTAAAATTTATCTTCAAGTATTTGTTTGATCATAGATTTTGAATCAAACTTTGAAAATATGTCTTCAAAAAAATTTCAAGTTTCAAAAATTATGCCAGATATTTTTTGGGACTTCTATTCATAAAACTTCAAAAAAAAAAGTAAAATACATGTCCAAATATAATTTTAAGTTTTAAAAATTACAGCTTTAAAAAATTAAATTTTCAAATTTCAACTTTAAAATTTATGATCAAATGTGAGCTGATGAAACGATCAATATATGAAGCATATATACAGGACGATTACTTTTCTAAGAGATCTTTTTATAAAACTATTGCAAGAAAAACGACAAGAAAAGGGAAGGATGTCATTTGTGAATTTTAAATCTTTAACTTTTCTGCCAATGTCAAAGCAAAACTAATCCAACTTTCCTAGTTATAAATAGCGTCACCTTAATTTGCATTACAACATTTAAAAATCACGACTAAACCATTAGTTTGACAAATTTCATGAATTACTTTGCCCTCGTAGAAATGTAGTACCCTCTTCAATCCAAAATAATAATTGTTGACCCGTAAAATAGTACAGTTGAGTTTGTATACTTGGTCAAGAATACGTAGATCTCAAGTGACACGTTAGATAAGAATTCTAGATTAATAATATTACAAATAAGTAATAGTGAGACAAAGTAAAATAATGATTAGTCTGAGTCTTGTGATAGCTTATGGGCAAAGCTACAATAACTTGTATGAAAGCACTGAAATCGAAAGAATATGTGCAAGTATCTTGTAATAACCAGAATATGATGATTTACAAAGGGACAATGTATCCTATTTATACATGAGCTATATAGGTACACAACTCACGAAATATGTCATCATTAATATAGAAGAATAAATATTGTAATAATTGGTTAATCAATATCTCAATAAATGTCATTAAAGCTTCATTGGAAGACGTATGATCGGTTTGGTAACGACCGCCTGTTACAATTCAAATGGCTCTCAGCCTTCTGTATTACCGATACCAGCCATGCTTATGTCGCTCTCGGTACCACGCGTATCTAATCGGTAGTGTCTTAGTCTGACGTGTACCTAACTCAGCATTATGCTCCACGTGTCATACTATAATTCGTACAACTATCTAATACGAATTTTTTCCTATACAGATAGTCCCCACACTTTTCAGATGTGACTCTTGTGCAACCGGGAAGTGGATTTGAACTCTCGACCGAATAAACCTAGTACTTCAACGGAAAATTTGAATCGTAATGATTACTAAACTTGTCAACATCACATCCATTCAATTATTTTGAAACGGCGGCAATTGAATCATTGCTCTGATCGACATAAACTGCAGCAATGATGGTGCATGTCTTTTCACCTCCAAAATGTTATATTTTTTTACCATAAATAGGAGGCCAAATCTTTCACAAAGGGCAACCACATACTTCACAAGATTTCTAAAAAACTTTACCTTCCTTATTTCTCAAAAAACTTCTTCAACCATGTCTTCTACCAAATCTTCTCCTTCTCATTCCCCTGAGGGTAATGACAACCCTCCAATCCGCCGCTTTGGAAAGGAACCCATTTCTCCTGCAACTCAGAAAATCGACTTACATTCTACTGCTGCCAAAATCCTTCCTTCGGGTTTGACTTCTCATGAGATCTTCGTGTTTAAAACAACTACGAACATGTCAAGAATTTTGAATTGAAAATAACAACCAAGGTTCTTCCTGATGTTGTAAAATATTGTGTTTTTTCCTCTAACATAGTTGTCAGAACAATCGATCCTATCGACCGACTGCATTTTCATGTTGAAGGGTTTTTCATGGCATATACTTATCCATTCACCATAGGTTTCAAACTCCTCATTGCAAAGATTATCGAGGATATTTATCGTCGGTATAGGATTTGCTTAGGTTATGTTGCTCCACAAATTTGGAGATTAGTCTACTACATTCAGATGTTAGCCAATACTGCCAATGTTCTATTCATTATCGACCACTTTCTCCTCATCTATTACCCTAGGGTTTTACGAGGTGGAATTATCCATCTATTACCCCAAGACATCGTAGCAACCTCATTAATACGGAGGATGATCACGATCGAGGTTAGTTGACCCACTTTATTTTAATCAAAACCGATCAAATTCATCAACCTTCTTTGAATTCTTTCCCGAAATAGTGGAATTATTCACGTGAGTATTTTTGTTCAACAAACTTATTTGCTTGGTTTTCCAAATAAAGTAAAATTCCTTTCAAATTCAAGTGTTATAACTTTTCAGCCGTTTTAGTTGAGCCGCAACTGATTGAAGGGATTTTTTATAGGGTGGTAAATCTTTTTCATGCCTTCCCCAACATCACTAGGTCCTGGAAGAGTATTACCTCCGAATTGTGGAAGGAAAAATACCACGGTAAGCACAGCTCCATCCCTACTTCAAATTTGATGATGAGGAGAAATTGACCAATGAAAGCACCGACCCAGATAGTTCTTGGCAAGATGCTCCGGAGGCGGAGACGCCCGTTCCCCCTAAGGACCCTTCTAAGCACAGCTCCATCCCTACTTCTGGAACTGATGCCGGGACATCTGCTTCTTCCCCTCAAAATATCTCCCCATGCTACCCCCGAGGCTTCTCTTGCTCATCTTGCAAATTTGTTTCTATATGTAGAGTACTTTTTTTATTGTTCTTTATAAACTTACACCGCTTTACCGGTCACAATATTTTCATTTAGGGTCATGCCTCTGCTCTCTCCACTACGGATTTGGCTAAAGAGATGGTCCCTACTCTTGAATAAAATAAGTTGAAGGAAGAAATTCAGCATCTTAGGGTAGAAATTGAAGATCTCTGAGCTGATCTTAGAGATTCGAACTCTCTTTAGGCCTCCTTCCGGCTTCGATTGCAAGATGTTATTGACTCTCTCCAGGACAGTAAAAATTCTCTTCGGACCTTAACCACCACTTACGTGACCCTTCAAGAGAGGACATCGAGGTTAGTAGCCGATTTGGAGGAAGTCCAAGGGCAACTGCATGCCTCCGAGCACAACATCAACGAGCTTCAAGCTAAATGTTAAAGATGGAAGTTTTGGAGAGATTTAGTCATCCTAAAGAGTCGCATGGAAACCCTTGAAGAGGCCCACAAGCCGGGAATTGATATCCCTTCTGAACTCCTAGATGCAGAAATCGAACTCCATGATGCTCGGTTATCATTGGAAGCTCTACAAGGAGATAGAGAGTTCAGACGCGGAAGCTGGTGGAGAGGTTGGTGATGATGATAACCCTCCAAACTGATCTTTTAGATCTTTTTGTTTTTGTTGACAACACTTGAAACACCTCCGACGGACTATGGAGCGGGCAGACTGTAACCTTTCACGTGAGTTTTTATTTCAGCTTTTTATTTTTGGTTACCGTGTCACTGTTGGGTCCGATTAATATCTTTTGTATCCGGGTTGTTTTCAGTCCGAAAAATATGAACGAACTTTTTCCTTTTCTTTGTAATTCTGTGTAAGGTTATCATTCTTTATTTATTTTCATAAGCAAGCGTTAGTTACAAACTTTATTACTTTGCTTTATGAATTAGAACCTAACTTTGAGGTTCATTTTACCGGAACATGCTAAGCTTTAGAAGTTTAAAAACCTTCCGATAACCTTAATTTAGTTCTAAAGATGTATTTTCCTTTTCTTCTTTAAATAGGGCTTCTCATGGCCTTCAAAATTAGTTTCGGACTTAACTTAGTTCCGAACAACTTAAATTCCCGATACTTCTTGTATCCGAAGCCTTAATTTTTTTGTTAAGGTTTTAATAAGAGATGACCCTTATTTTTAATGGTGCTATAGAAGAGGACGTCTCGTGTTCATTAGAGCACAATTTTTTTGATATACTTAAGATAATAACATACGTTTTTATGCTCGTGATGGTAAAGTTTTATTAATCATAAAAGAAATTTTTTATTGATTCCTTTGACTTACAAATGTGAAGACAAGTGCAAGAATAATCCAACTGTCATCTAGTGTGGTCAGTCCGGTTACATATAATCTGAATATTCGGGTAGTCCCCAGTATCCTGACTACTCGGGCAGTCCCCGATATCGTAAGCGCTTACATTTCATTAAGCTTTCAACTAAAATAGCATAAAATTTTCTTCCACTCCATTCTGCGTGTATATGCCCCCTAGTATCTAGGAGTTCAAGCTATGAAAACTCGGATACTGGATAGCTCTCCTATGTAGCAAGACAAGTAACATGCTCATTTTGTGATGTTGCCTCATTAAATATCTTGCCGGAAAAACCCAATTGGAACAAAAATCGGACGACGGGAAAAAGAGTGCAACACATGTTTTATCTTACTACACATAGTACTTCTTAAAATGACTTACATTCTAATTACTTAGAAGTTTATTTCCTTGTTGGTCTGTTAGCCTATAACCTCATTTACCAGCAATACCGGTTACCGTATATGGTCCTTCCCAATTTGAGTCAAGTTTCCCTGCGTTATGCTCTGGGGTACTCTGAGTTACCCTCCGGAGCACCGAGTCCCCGAGTTTGAAATGTCGGAGATTTGTGCGCCTGTTGTAGTATCTCTTCATTCTTTATTTTTGGGATACCATCCAGACGTATGCTAAATCACGACATTCTTTGAGCAAATTCAGATGCACGGACATTGACTCTGCATTTGATTTATCATTAGTTCGAAGATACCTCAAGCTGGGAGTTCCCACCTTTACCGGGATCAAGGCCTCTACACTGTAGACCAGGGAAAAAAGTTTCTCTGGTACTCATTTTTGTCATAGTCTGATACGCTCATAATATTTTCGGCAACATAGATGGACAATTTCCTTTAGCTGCCTCCAACTTCTTCTTTAAATTCTGGATTATAGTTTTGTTCGTCGATTCTGCTTAACCATTTGCACTGGAATGATAGGTAGTAGAGGTGATTCGCTTGATATTTAAGCCATTAAGAAATTCCATGACCTTGGCTCCGATAAAATTCCGGTCATTGTTACAAGCTATCTCCTTGGGAATGCCAAAACGACAAATAATGTATTGTCATATGAAGTCCTTCACCTCTTTCTCTTGTATCTTTGTGTAAGTTGCAACTTCAACCCATTTAGAGAAATAATTAGTCATAAATATAATTTAACGTACCTATCCTGGTGCGGCGGGCAAGGGTCCGACAATGTTCATCACCCACTTCATGAACTGATATTAGGATACCACTAGATGCAGTTCTTCTCCCGGTCGGTATAACAATTATGCATGTCGCTGACACTTATCACATTTTTGTACAAATATTTTTGTATCTTCTTCGACCCGGGGCCAATAATAATTGGCCCTCATGAGTTTCCTCATTAGGGATTATGCTCCCAAATGATTTCCACAAATGTCTTCATGGACTTCCCTCATCACGTAATCAGCTTCGTCGAGACCTACAAACCGAGCTAGCAGACCATAAAAATACCTACGATAAAGTTTTACGTCTACGACATAGTATTGGGAAGCTTTGGTCCTCAAAGCTCTAGATGATTTCGGGTCCTCCGGGAGCTTTTCGTTTATAAGATAGTCCAAGAATTCATTTCTCCAGTCCCAAGTTAGGCTGGTAGAATTTATCTCATCATATCTGATGTGATCCAATATCGAATCTAACAACTTAACAATTGATTCAGTTTTAGAACCTTCGGCCTCCGTACTGGAGCCTAAGTTTGTGAGTGCATCTGCCTCTATGTTTTTTCTTTCTGGGGTATGTGTACCACCGTCCATTCTTGGAAACGAGACAAAAGCTTCAAGGCCTTTTCAAGGTATCTTGACATGCTTTCTTCTTTGAATTCGAACACTCCGTAGATTTGGTTCACTACCAGTAGTGAGTCACACTTGACTTCAATGACTTGTGAGCCTAATCCTCGGGCCAGCTCTAAACCTACAACCAAAGCCCCATTCTGTTTCATTGTTAGTCAACGGAGAACTGTGTAATGCTTGCATGAAAGTTTCACCGGTTGGAGCTCGCAATACCACTTCTCGGCCGGTCCCCTTGACGTTGGAAGCACCATTTGTATAAAGTGTCCAGATCCCGAGAGTAGTCACCGAGACCAAGATAGCCCCTTTTCTGCTTAGGGAGTTACTCCCGGACTGAAATCAGCCACAAAGTCTGGAAAGACTAACGACTTTATCGCATTCCAGAGTCTATATTCAATGTCAAAGTCACTTAATTCTACCGCTCATTTAGCCATGCATCCGGAAAGCTCGGGCTTATGCAACACATTTTAAAATGAAATGTAGTTACTACGACAATTGGGTGGCATTGAAAATATGGTTGAAGCTTTCGCGATGATATTACTAAGGCAAAATCCACTCTTTCGAGTAACATGTACCGAGTTTTGGCCCCTAACATTACGCTACTTACATATTAAACATGAAACTATGTACCTTTTTCTCCCAGTACAAACACTGCACTTACCCCTACCTCTGAGATCGTCAAATATATCAATAGTTGTTCTCCTTTCTTAGACTTTGACATAAGAGGTGGAATGGATAGGTAAGCCTTCAGGTCCCATAAGGCCTAATGATATTTTATCGTCCAAACAAAATTGTTGTTCTTCTTCAGAAGTGAAAAAAATCTATGACATTTTTTCGAAGACCGTGAAATAAACCTACTTAAGGCCGCCACACGCCCGGTCAGTCGTTGCACTGCTTTCACATCTTCAAGTGTGTCCGGTATATCTTCGATGACCTTTATTTTGTCAAGGTTTATCTCTATTCCTCTTTGGAAACCCAAGAAACCGAAAAAAAATCTGGACCCTACCCCGAAAGCATATTTCTCGGGTTTTAGCTTCATGTTGTATTTTCTCAGCACCTCAAAGGTTTCATGCAAGTGACTTAAATAATCTTTTATATGAATATTTTTAATAAGCATATCGTTTATATATACTTCAATTATTTTTCCTATCTGTTTTCAAACATTTATTCACTAACCTTTGATACGTGGCCCCGACATTTTTTAGTCCAAAAGACATAATGTTATAACAATAGGTACCGAAAGTAGTTAAAAGATGTTTTCTCTTGGCCATTCGGGTGCATCCTTATTTGGTTATACCCAGACCCCTTTTAGGCACTACGATTATGTTTGCTAACCAATTTGGGTATTTTACTTCTCGGATCCCTATATTAAGTAGTCTAGCTACCTCTTCTTTAACAAATATGTTATGGAGTTCGGTTATCGACCGCTTCTTCTGCCGCACCAGAGAGAAACTGAGGTCCAGGCCCAACTTATGTGTTGTGACTTCTGGAGGATTGTCCTGTCATATCTTTATGACACTATGCAAAGCAATCAACGTTAGATTTAAGATATTCAATAATTAAATCCCTGAGCCTCGGGGTTAACCCGGTGCCCATGTATACCTTATTTTCGGGAGTTTCCGAATGTAGTGTAATCTGCTCCAATTACTTTACAGTGGACTTGGTGGAATCTGATTCATCCGGTACCTGAAAGTATCTGTGTACTTGGTATCGATCCGAAAATGCTTCCTCCGGATAGGATTATTCTACTTTCATCGGCGGAACCTGGTGAACATATTCTGGCACCAGCTCCGCTTCATATAATTGCTATTTGGGATCTGTTACCGTCTCTGTATTCTCTATGGCGTACATTTCCCTTGCACCGGGTTGTTCACTCTGGATTTGTTGAATTCCCTCTAGTGTAGGGAGCTTCACCAACAGATGCAGTGTTGACGGGTCTGCCTTCATATCATGTATCCACGGCCTTCTAAATATTGCATTATACCTCATGTCCTCATCGATGACATAAAATTTGATCAACTTAATAACTCTCATCGTGTTCATCGATAGATCTACTTTCCCTTTTGTGGTTTCACTTGATATATTAAAGCCTGAGAGAGTTCTGGTGGCCGGAGTTATCCTGTTTGCCATGTTAATTTCTTTCACTACCTTCAGCCGAATTATATTAGCTGAGCTTCTGGGATCAATTAGAACTCTCTTCACCTAGAAGCAATCAATAGGCACCATGATCACCAGTACATCATTGTGAGGGAAACTCACACCGGTGGCATCTTATTCGGTGAACATGATAGTATGCTCTTCAGGTATCTCTCAGAATCTTTTCTTCCGGATTACAGAGATTTTCATATTCTTAGCCGTAGTGAAAGATGTAGCAGCGATCATCGACACACCATAAATCATGTTTATAACATGAGTTAGTGCAACTGGATTTGACTTATTTTCAATGGAAGGTCCCTGCTCATAATTATTGCGAGCCCTTTCACTTAAGTACTCTCGGAGGTCTCGTAGATGTCTGCAGTCTACAGTTTTATGCCTGTGTGTATCATAGAAATTGCACCAAACGGACTGGTCTCTTTTGCTAGGATTTAATTGTAGTGATTTCGGTGGTCGAGATATTGGATAAGTTCTTAGTACTGCCACCATTTGCTCTTCGTTGATGTTGAAGTTATACTCGGATAATTTTGGGTACGCGATACCCTTAGATGAGTTACCTTTATAAAAATTTACCAATCCTTTATTGTTTCATCCGTAGCCTCCTTTGTCATTTGATTTTTCAAAGAGCGAAAACTTTGTCCACCTCCCTACTTTTCGGGAGTAGGATAAGGTTGATAACGGTTCTTCAAGGAATTTCGGTTGGTTTCGGCTTCTTTATCAGGCTTTGCAAAGATACTCCCCACTTTAGATCCAAACATATCATCCTCAATACGGATCTTGGATTCATATCGGTTGTGCAGATCTTCCCCAGTTGTCATCGGGAACTCCAAAAGTTTTTTCTTGAGCTTTCGGGAGGCATCCGAACTTGTCAGATTCAAACCTTTTGTGAAAGCCTCCGCAGTCCATTCGTCTGACATTGCTGGTAATATCATCTTCTCCTTCTAAAATTGTGTAACAAAGTTCCTAAGGAGTTCTATTTCTTCTTGCACAATGCGAAAGATATCCGCATTGCGTGTCTTCACCTTTTGGGCCTCTGCATGAGCCTTTATGAACATATCGGCGAGCTAGGCGAACAAACCGATTAAATGCTTAGGGAGTTGTGAATACCATGTCAAAGCTTAATTTGCAAGTGTTTCAGCAAATATTTTGATCAGAACCGATTCTATTTCGTGTTCTCTTAGATTATTTCCTTTCACGGTCGTAGTATAGGCCATGATATGCTCTTGGGGATTAGTAGTTCCATTATATTTGGCCACAAAAGACATTTTGAACCTTTTGGGGATTAGTTCGGGCACATCCTATGGATTATACATCAACTGAATATATTTCATTGCATCCGGACCATCAACCACAAGAAGAGCACCCGATATCTGGCTGAACTGGCACCATAACTCTTGAGTGGTTTTCTCCACCTTCTTTGCATTGGAATCAACTTTTCTCGTCATGTCCTTCATGAATTTCAAGACTTATTCCTGGAACACATTTTGTGGGGCGCTTTGATCTCTTAGCCATCGTTTTCTGATCTGCCTTGATCATTATCGGTTTCTCCATTTGCATTTGATAGAGGCACCGGTTCCCATGTTGGAGATCTGCCAATAGTTTTAGACATGAACTCCTCTTGAAATCGCTTTAGACGCTCTAACTAATCACTCATTGCGGCGTTCTACGCCCGAAGATTCTGTATAGCTTCTTCAGGTGTTCCGTCAGTGGGAACATCCTCATGCCGAGTGTGGCCATCTCCGAATATGACTATGTCTATAAACATCGAGTCCTCAAGCCTAGTGGTTCCTATCGGCAAACCATATGGCCCAAGATTATTTGTGTTATCCCCGAGGCTACGATTGCTTTCTCCTATTCCTGTCATTTGTCTGATCTGAACAAAGAATAAGACTTGAAGAATAAATAAGATTAGTAGAGGGTCACTTGTGACTCCACAATTGTCCAGGCGCCACAATGGGTGCCAAATTATTTACCTGTAAAATGGTACACGGTACAGTTGAATTTATATACATGGTCAAGGACACGTGGATCTCAAGTGACGTGGATCTCAAGTGACACGTTAGATAAGAATTCTAGATTAATAATACTGCAAACAAGTAATAATGAGACAAAGTAAAGTAATGATTAACCTGAGCCTTGTGATATCTTCTGGACAAAGCTACGATAACTTGTATGAAAGCACTGAAATTGAGAGAATATGAGCAAGTATCTTGTAATAACCAGAATATGATGATTTACAAAGGGACAATGTGTCCTATTTATACATGAGCTATATGGGTACACAACCCACAAAATATGCCATAATTAATATAGAAGAATGAATATTGTAATAATTGGTTAATCAATATCTCAATAAATGCCATTAAAACTTTATTGGAAGATGTATGAACGGTTTGGTAACGACCGCCCGTTATAATTCAAACGTCTCTCAGCCTTCTGTATTACCGGTACCAACCATGATTATGTTGCTCCCGGTACCACGCATATCTAATCGGTAGTGTCTTAGTATGACGTGGTCTTAACTCAGCACTGTGCTCCATGTGTCATGCTATAATTCGTACAATTGTCTTATTACGAATTTTTTCTTATATATTTCGCTTTTTGAGAGTTAATTTAATTAAATTTTAGAGCTAAATTGAATTAGATTAACCACAAAAGGTGATCCACTATCGAGAGTAGTAAAATTAAATATTTAAAAATTATATGAAAAATACTATAAATTAAAATTCTTAGCATATTAATATGATAAAAAATATTTTAGAATGTTATCAAAAATTCATATAATTTAACTCTCGAAGTAATCTTCGTATTGAGAAATGTGATAAATAATTTAAAACGGGAGCAATGATCAACACATTGTGTTGTTAAATGGACGTGACTAAGGCCTCATTTGTTTGCACTTAATGGAGGTCTGAATCTGGCCATTAAGTGCATTGGTTTACATTAAGATCTAAGTACTTATTTGGTCTGAATATGTCTTAATCATTCAGATATTGAACAAAGTCTTAATATCATTAAGAGGTAATTTTGTATAAATAATTTTTATCATCACTTTGTCCACAACCACCAACTCCACCCTCACCCCCACCCCCTACCCGCTCTCCACCCCCACTAACCACCTTTGTCATTCCTACCACCCCCACCACCTACCCCACTTATTCTCCACCACTACCCATCCCACCACCCATCCACCCCTACCCACTCTTCACCTTCACCCCAGTTGCCATCTTTGTCATTACCACCCCTACCCCACCCCAACACCCACCCACCTACTCTTCACCCACCACCAGCACTATCAACCCCCAACCATCTCTGCCATCACAACTATCATTACTGATAACCATTATTGTCAGTCGCTACCACACCTACCACCTCCATCATTATAGTAATATCAACAACCATTACCGCGATCACTGTCGCCGTCGCCGCCACCACTACCATCATTGCGGCCAATCCTCACAACTAACCACCTCTACCATCATAACTAGCACTGCTGCATTACTAGCCACTAGCACCAATCATCACCAGCACCACCACTACAAAGCATCTCTACCTTCACTAGCAAACATAAATATTTTATTTTTTAAAAATAATATTTTTATTTTATAAAATTTATATTTATTTTCTAATATTTAATTACTTTTAATTTGAATTGTAGATTTATTATGTTTTAAAAAATACATTATGCACATTCAAATGTCTAAAAAACAATTTTAATCATTTAGTGTTTAGTGTTCAGATCTAGAGATAATATCTTAATTATTCAAAAATATATTTAGATTCAAACATCTTAATATTAATGAAAGCAGATGAGTTCTAAGAATGTATGATTAGTTGGACACATCAAAAGAAAGGAACAAAAGAGTGTAAGCATATGTGTGAACACATCAGAGAAAAGAATAAATGGGAGCCACGTACGCTTTTTCAATCACTGAGTTGATAAACTAGTAAGTACTCCTAATACTCAATCAGCCCTGTTAATTTGTGATATTCAGTTATTGTAAATTATATCTTGATGATTTATAAATTATAAGCCTATTTTATTATTTTTGGGATCTATATCGTGCAATATTATAAAATGTCAGTACATTCTATCTTGCAATATTTAAGCAAGGGCATTTGGTATAGTGGTATGATTCTGGCTTAGGGTGCAAGAGCAACCGAGTTAAATTCTCGGAATGCCCCATTCTTTATTTAACTTGATGATCATGGAAGCATCTAAACAAACATCTTGAATGAAGTTTTGGCGAATACTTGCAACTGAACAACAAGCACTGACAAGAGGCAAATTGCTAAGAGGAGAAGCACCAACTGTTCCATAGAGAGGACTTGTCTGTCACAATATGGCATGGATGCTTTGGCTAGCAATTCTTGGCAGAATGAGAACTAAAGATCTGCTATTGAAATGGGGTTTCGGGGGGATAAATGGCATTTGTGTCTTATGCAATAGCTAGGCAGAAACTATTGAACACCTTTTTTTAAGTGTACATTTTCTCAGGAGGTCTGACTGAAGCTACTGACTTGGTTGGGCTGGCATGGGAGTTAGAGTGGAGATGGGTGTTGCATCATAGCAAGAAGAACACACCCAAGGTGTGTTTTTAGCGATATGCACCCTAATCTATGTAATTTCTGTTGGGAGATTTTTGCTCTATGGTACTTTATAAAGCAGTACGGAAAGTATTTAACTATTACAAGTATTCGAAAGGATAAACAAAGATTTCAATAATTCAACATGGAATCTGAAATTACAATCGTTACACAAGTGAAAACTGGATATTCCAGTTTTGTAGAATACGGAAAAATGTAAATTGTTTTTGCTGAGTCGAGTGTAGCACTCTGTCCTTAAGACAATATTGCCCCGTATGTATCCTTTATACGTCCTGGACAATTTGTCTTCCAAGATAAAACAACAATGGAACCCTTGAGCAAAGGAAACTCAAGAGCTACCGTGAAGAATATTGAGTAACGAAATGATGCTTGGAAGTTGTTGGAAGAAAACTATTTTGGTTGTGTATTTTCGTGCACTGTTTTGCTGCCTCTCTTTACTGTTAACTCTTATTGTTAACTCTAGTCCTCAACAATGGTGTAAGGGGGTGTTTATATAGGAGAGGGATGGACTCTTTTACTGCCTGAAAACTGCCTCCATAATAGCCAAATAATGGCCATTATGGAGGTAGTAAAGTCACCAACATAAATGGGAGAAAGACCAACGGATTTGGCCATTATAGGAGGAGTAATTCAGCCAAAATAAATGGTGAATTGAGTGCTTGGCATTTTTGTTTTTGACCGTCGAAATTCGATGTTCGGAAACTTCGGGGACCAAAGCTGTACATCTTGAAACTTCGGGGACCAAAGCGTACATCCGAAAGAATTCGGTCCCAACATACGAAACTTCGGGATCAAAGCGTACTTCGGCAAAGTTTTCGGCCCAAAAAGATAATATCGAAGACCCACAACCCACGGCCCACGACCGTGACCGAGAACCGGAACTCGGAACCGGGACCGGACGGGCGGGCGGCGGCGCGCGCGCGTGTGGTCTTTCCTCGAACCGAAGCACATCTAGGTCCTCCCTCCTTTAAACACATGGGATACCCCTTGGGGTCCCGAACCCCAAACCAATTTCGAATCTTATATACACAACAATTCTTTCTTCCTCTACCGATGAGGGAGAATTACACACAATACCACACTTTCCATGCTTCAAACACCTTACTTCGTGAACCAATATCTCTTTCATTTCTCAATGAAATTTGACGATTCTTGGCCCTACGGTTATCTACGTACTTAGTAGATCATGCATGTGTGAAGAACCGGATTCTCCAACATACGTTACACTAGTGTTTAAGCCGTTAAAGTTGGTCGGTCGCAACTCCCGCCAAAGGCAAATTTCCAACAATCCCCTCTTGAAAGAGATTTTGGCGCACTCACATGGTGTCTTTTCATTTCCAAACAATATTTCAGCGGACCGATGTTGCATAAGGAGAGGTAGCCTCGGCTTTGAACCTTCCATAGTTGAATACCATCGGACTTACTTTACCGCGCGGTGAACGTGATGTCTTGAACCGTCGGTGTTTAGTGTAAGCCAAGACAACGGTACCAACACAACAAATTCCCTTACTCTCTTCTTCGTAATGTTTTGTCCGTTTTGGCCATGGACAACGTCTTGGATTCTTAAGTGCGTTCAATTTGAGGCGGCCCGTCCTCGCACTTAAATAGGTGGTCTCCTACAAGGTATCCTGCTATACCCCACTTCACAAGTGTTAGGATCCATTAAAAGTTTCCCAAAGACCTAACCTCAACTGTTGAGGATCATTACGAGTTTTAAAAACTTAACCTTTACCCATACCGCAGATAGCACTTAACGTCTATCGCGGGAACGACTTTGGATTTGGTGTTTATTTTCGAAATCACTATCCGAAGTGCTCATGCTTCCACTAAAGCGATCAAGCGAACCTTTACAACTTAGTTTTCCCATTGAACCAAATTACCGGGATCTCCGGTTCGTAAGGTTGGGTTTCATTTGTATTGGTCCGTATATTTTGGGTTTTAAGCCCATTCCCCTAAACAGCGAGAACACTTGATCTCCGGGTAGTCCCTTAGTTAGTAAATAAGGAAGTGACACCCGTGATGATCAACTGCCATACGGTCTTATGTCTCCTGACATATCCTGACAGATATGCCCAGACGCCGTCATCCGTGTCCTTCCTGAAGCCGACCGGCTAGCCACAGTGTATAACTGCTGAAGGCACGGGTTTCTCCTAATAAGGGACGTCCTCTAAGGAGTCGTGAAGTTACTCAACTTCTTTCATGCTTTGTATAAAGCGATAAACTCCGATTCCATCATGAATCGGCCGATGTAAGTTTGCTTAGAGGATTTTATAAGAACCACCATATACATTTACTTGTGGCTTTGGTGTTCTTCGGATCGATGTCCGCTTTGCATCACGGTGTTCTCTCGAACCATTTGGACATCCAGAATACTATAATCCGTAGATAAGCGAATAATTCAGATATCGTCATATCCGACTTAACGCCTTCTATTGATCATGTATTAAGATCATTAGTGAACCTTAGTTCAACTAATATGTTTGTAGGACGATACCAGGCCGGTTGTAGTGTGTACAATACATTGAACTACACGTGACTTGTGCATATCGCTCCTTGTCTATGGGTGCACCATGATTCCAATCAGTTCTATGATTCATATCCATTGGTGGCTTCAACGAGACTGTCAACTATCGATCAGTCCGTTAGATGTCTTAGAAATCCAATTCCTAAGATGTCATCTGTGATACCCATATCTTTCATATCGAGACTTTGTTTTAATATGATTTTCACTCTCAGACCGTTGGTTTTCCAACTGTTGGCTTTCTAACTTTAGAGTCAATGTTTACGTGATCGATTCATTGTTTCGTGATCGATTCATTGTTTGTTTTATCCGAGACTTTCGGGACCAAAATGTTAACATTTCGGGGACCAAAATGAAAGTTCGAAGGAAGCCCAACAGTTCAAAGCAAACCAATTCGATCCTCTTCTTCCAACTCTCCGGTAGGGGAAGGTGTTTCAACACCCATGCCCCTGTAAGACTACAATGGCCCTGGATGTGAAACCACTCACGGGGAGCACTTTTACAACCCAAAGGTTCTTTTCCGGAGGAAGATTAACCATTACACACGTATGGTTCTATATATGGAAACTATTTCTCCCTTTAGCTTCTTTCCAAAGCAGCGCTTTTGGAGATAACAATTATTTGTTAATTGTCCATGGTTCGTTCTCAACCATACAAGCTAGAAGGACTGGAACAAGTCTTTGTCCCCTCTTTGCTCCGTCATGGTTCAACATCTAGAATCCCTGAGTTTTGCAGATCTGGAATGTTAAGTTCGGATAGACAAGAACTTTCGAGTCCTGAAGATACGGAACGTCTAGTTCCGGACAGTCAGGCCCTCGCGAGTTCTTGTTAACCTTGAGCAATTACTTTTTTTTTATATTTCAAGGAAAGTTATCTTCAAGGAATTCAACATTCTTTTACGCCAAGAGGCGATCAACACTACTGTTATTTGCAGATCCAGTGGATATGCAATCTACAGCTTTAGGTACGAAACCACCTCACATCACAACATTTGCATGTGAGATCCTTTCCATGTCTCACACGGAGGGTTATCCTTATCCTTATGCGGAGTTCTGTTGAGAATCACATTAGCGGTAAGGATCGCCTTGCCCCACATAATTTGGGCGTACGGGTTTGCGCTTGGCTAACACCGTTGGGCGAGGTGAGTAATGAGCGGATCGTTTAATAAACGATGCTTCAAATTCTCCCCTCTATCACTACGAATTTCTCAATCCGTGGGCTTAGTTGATTCAACTTCTGCTTTGTAGCGCTTATCCGCTTCAACAACTTCATCTTTGCTTTTCAACAAACAAAGGATTCCATACGTTGTACTATCATCAAATGACGATCACAACGTACTTGTATCCCCCTCTATTTTGTATAAACTTCAAATCACCCAAGTAGGTGTGACTAAGTTAGAGAGAAGCGATGCGTCTTTCGCTATTCCTTTGACGGAATTTGGAAAGGTGATTTTGCCTCTTCGTCTACCTCACATTCATTTTGAGGGTTTATGTCGACAGTAGGCAGCAATCTCAACTTCGTTAGCTTTTGAATGACTTGCTATTTAACGTGTCTTAATCTATGATGTCATAGATGCACGGATTACAATATATCATTCATTTGGCTATAGACATATTGTACCACTCTTAGTTATTACGGACCTGTTGGACTAGTCTCAAATCAGATTTGACCAACAACGTCCTTTAACCAAGTTAGGAACATGTATCACCTCTTTTAGAGTGATCTCATTCCTTGAAGTCCTATTGAGGACAACCTCTCCAACCCCTTTGATTTTAGAGGTGGCGTTGCTTCACATGAACAACCTTTTGCCCGTGGTTAGGGCGTAACCGGATCATATGTGATCTCGATACTCGGGTCCACTCTAGTTGCTTTGGCGGACCGAGTGTCCAATTTCTTTCGCCTTTATTTAGGCCTTCGGATCATTTAGGACCTGGAAACTCTGGCCCACCTTACTAGGTGTCCATTACTTTTCCTATGAAATGAATTCTGGCACCACTCCAGTCGCCCGGAGGCTTTATATGACTGAGTGTCCAATATCATCATATCAAAGGAATTTTGGCCCACTCCAGTCGCCCGGAGGCTTTTTATGACTCAGTGTCCAATATCATCCTATGAAGGATCTTCTCGCCAAATAGTATGACAGCTCAACGTCTTTAGCTTTTAGTCTTCTTCCGTTATGATTGGTGCCCAGATAATTTTTGGCGCTTACTTAAGAGTGGTAAGAGTTTTCGCACAGTTAGTGGATCTTTCTCCATTGTATGTGCGACATACTTTACACACTTTTAATTATTACACTTAAAAGAACGGATCTTTTTAAGTCGTTTACCAAATCCAATCTTTAAACGGGAAAGAAGATGAGATTAAACTTCTGATTTGTTAAAGCGTAAGGAATATAAATTATTTTCATATTCCTCCTTACTTTAATCTATTTTTTTAATCAGACATCATTTAATCTTTATTCTTGACAAGTAAGAAAAATACTTATCATTTAATCCTTATTCTTGACAAGTAAGAAAAATACTTATCCCAATTTCGGATTCTGGCTCACTTCAGTCACTTCATCAGACTGAGTGTCCATTTCCTTCTCACCATTATTCGGATCCTTTGTCTGGGACAGATATAGGCCTTCTGCTACAAGATTGAATAACATCTTCACTCTTCTCCTCTTGTCCCAGTTGACATCCTCAGGCTCTCGTGAGCGCTTGTTCCCACCAGTCTTGGTAGTGGTGACACCATGAACACGTTCATCATCATCACTCTCTTCTACCAGAAAACCATTTCCATATCCAGATTTGGTCACACAACTTTTGACCGACATCTTTCGAACACTAATAGTAATACAATACAAATATTGTCTTAAGATGTTGGGAGATTTTTGCTCTATGGTACTTTATAAAGCAGTACGAGAAGTATTTAACTATTACAAGTATTCGAAAGGATAAACAAAGATTTCAATAATTCAACATGGAATCTGAAATTACAATCGTTACACAAGTGAAAACTGGATATTCCAGTTTTGTAGAATACGGAAAAATGTAAATTGTTTTTGCTGAGTCGAGTGTAGCACTCTGTCCTTAAGACAATATTGCCCCGTATGTATCCTTTATACGTCCTGGACAATTTGTCTCCCAAGATAAAACAGCAATGGAATCCTTGAGCAAAGGAAACTCAAGATCTATCGTGAAGAATATTGAGTAACGAAATGATGCTTGGAAGTTGTAGGAAGAAAACTATTTTGGTTGTGTATTTTTGTGCACTATTTTGTTGCCTCTCTTTACTGTTAACTCTTATTGTTAACTCTAGTCCTCAACAATGGTGTAAGGGGGTGTTTATATAGGAGAGGGATGGACTCTTTTACTGCCTGAAAACTGCCTCCATAATAGCCAAATAATGGCCATTATGGAGGTAGTAAAGTCACCAACATAAATGGGAGAAAGACCAACGGATTTGGCCGTTATAGGAGGAGTAATTCAGCCAAAATAAATGGCTGAATTGAGTGCTTGGCATTTGTTTTTGACCGTCGAAATTTCGATGTTCGGAAACTTCGGGGACCAAACTGTACATCCGAAAGAATTCTGGTCCAAACAGTACATCTGAAACTTTTGGGATCAAACTGTACTTCTGGCAAAGTTTTCTGGCCCAAAAAGATAAAATAAGAGAACCCGAGAACCGGACGGGCGGGCGGCGGCGGCGCGCGTGTGGTCTTTCCTCGAACCGAAGCACATCTAGGTCCTCCCTCCTTTAAACACATGGGATACCCCTTGGGGTCCCGAACCCCAAACCAATTTCGAATCTTATATACACAACAATTCTTTCTTCCTCTACCGATGAGGGAGAATTACACACAATACCACACTTTCCATGCTTCAAACACCTTACTTCGTGAACCAATATCTCTTTCATTTCTCAATGAAATTTGACGATTCTTGGCCCTACGGTTATCTACGTACTTAGTAGATCATGCATGTGTGAAGAACCGGATTCTCCAACATACGTTACACTAGTGTTTAAGCCGTTAAAGTTGGTCGGTCGCAACTCCCGCCAAAGGCAAATTTCCAACAATTTCTTATAAATTTTATTTTATTATTTACAAGAATAAAAATGTGAAAATAGAATTAATTGTATTTTACATGAGTATGCAAAGCTTGTTAGTTTACCCTTCTTTTTTACCCTCGCCATTTTCCCTTCTCTATCCCATGTAATAAAAAAAATTACCTTTTTTTTCTTCTTTCTGTCTAGTTTTCCTAGAGGTGCATTATTGGATTCGGTATGTTATCCGCGTGGTACATTTCATTAAACATTAAGAATAGAAGGAAGAAGAATACCATACTTTGTTGATTAGAGGTTGTTTAGCTCCTTTTGATCTTACCAGGTTCTGAACAAATTTATTGAAATTTTTTCCACACTCTATGAGAATAGAGGTTCGAGAAGACCTGATCATCCTTGACTGGGTTGCCAATCTCAATTGTGTTGATGTGATCGCAAATATGGTCTGGCAGCATCTTTCTAAGTTTATCCATGTTTCAACTAATTGTATTTTTTTATTTTTACCCTTGTAAATAATAAAATAAAATAGGTCTTTTATGGTTTTATAAAAAATGCATAGATTAGGGTGCATATCACTAATCATAAAAAAATATACGTTAAGGGTGCAAAAGTGATATTTGTAGTCAATTTTCTAAAAAATAAGTTGTTATGAAGCCCCCTCACGTATGTGCCTAACCAAGTATGTGAAAATCTAAAAAATTAAGTTGTTGATCATCTCATATAAAAATTTAAGCTCTTAGAAAAAGTACACTTTTAATATTTAATTAATCTCAACACTCGATACATATGTGACATTTTAGGGAATTTTCTTATTGTCGTTGTTTTTGTTGTATCTAGTAGAATATTAAACAATCATAACATAATTGTTTTTCTCTATTGCTATCCTAAGCTATGTGAAAATTTCATGTAAATTTTATTTCTTAGACTTCATATTGAAATAACATATATTATTTTTTCAAGAGAAAAAACTCTTTTTTATAATGATGCATTTTTGTTGTGGTGATCATGTCAAAAAGAAGGCAAATAGACGTCATTGTTCTTGTTACTAGATTCACATCTACATCAATTATTTTATTAGGAAAACGTTATCGATAATATCTTGTTTTTCATTTTGGAAGTAACGTTGAAATTGACGTAAGTTATATCACATAAAGACAGGTGAATGTAGAGTACTAGTGTCCTATTAATCTGAACTAAGTATTTTTATTGGAATATAAATTTATGCTTAAACGTATTAAATATACAATAAATAGTATATATGAACTTATAACTTAAAAAAATACTATGATTTCAATGTTAAAAAACTTTAAAGGTTGAACACATAAAATTTAAATTCTTTTTCATCCAGATAAATATATTATGTATATTCCTTTGCATAAAAAAAGGGACAAAGACATAAATAATCATCCGGGTGGAACTGCTGATGCCGGATGACCCATGAAACATAAAAGACATTTTTAGCATTTTCAAATAATTTCATTTTGTAGCTTTTTTTCAACTAATTCTAGCATGTGTATACAAATTGTATCATTGTTTTATATAATATATTTTTCAAAATAATTACATTTCGTAGCTTTTTTCGACTAATTCTAGCATATGTATAGAAATTGTATCACTGTTTTATACAATATGTATCACTATTGTATATGTATAAAAATGTATCATTATTGTATAGAATATATATCTCTACCGCATATGTATAGATACTGTATCATTACTATATAATTTGTGTATATTAAATATACAATAAATATATTATCAACGTATAATCAATGTATAATGTATACACACCAATGTACATTTATAATACACTAATTAAAATATTGTTGGTTCTGTGAAAACATGAGTTCGTTCTGTCAATACTAGGAATGAAATATCAATAAAATTTCTGCAACTACTTGTTGCCTTTCCTTTGTAGCAGTCAACCATTTGCTACTATTTGACTGGTATACTCTCCTCTGTATGTTGCTCTATTCAAACTCTTTACTCCACATTGCAGTATGCACTGATGATTCATAAAAGATGTGAATCATACAAGAACTTTAGCTTTTAACGTTTGCATGAGAAAGGTAAATGCAGAAACATAGAAATAAATCTTTCCTAATATTTAATTATCATATGCAACATCCTGTTGTGTAGTCTTAGTCAACAAATAGATTAATTAACAAGCTGAAGAAGAAATTAACAATCTTCGGGAGCCTAACAATCACGTTAATCCAATCAAATAATAGAATAGGTCAAGTTATGTGATTGAGAAAAACTTAGTCATTTGTCTTGGTTTTTCCAACAAGCAGAAAAACTTATTTTTAAACGCCAAGGATCATTAGAGTGCACCAGCCATTCACATTCTATAGCATACGATTCATGCTGGTTACTCTCCATGTCCCAGAAAGAACCATTGAAATAATAATTACATTTGGTAATACTAATAAAAAATGAAGAAGTAGAGACAACAAAATTGGACAGACAATTCCAAGTTAGCAAGATCAGTAAGAATGAATTCCAGCAATAAGGAAAAACTAAAAGCTTAAAATCAATATTGAAGAGCAAGACTAGCTGTTACAATATTTTATAACCTGAGAACTATTTCTCCACGGCGGCAATGCCCCGAAAGTGCAGAATGAAAGTTTAGGTTTTAATTAAAATTTGTCTTTATTTTAAGACTAAGAGCTATTTCCGATATTTATTTAAACTTGAATTTTTTCTTTTGCTGCTGGCCACGTCATGTTTTTTTTTCTTAAAAAAAATAAATGAATCTAAGTTGAGTGTGGCAAACCGCCCCAAGACCTAGTTGGGAATTATTCAAAGCAAAATTTTGTTTTATAAATCACAAGATCTTTCTTAAGAACCTTAAATGTAGGCTTTAAATGCAATTCTTGGGATTGTTTTTCATGATCAATCAGGTGGAATAAAATATTCATTTTATCCATTAAGTAATTGTAATATTTTTTAAAATGAACATTTTTGCGTTAATTTTTTTTTGTCCGCCTGAGCATGCTGTATAAATATCCCTTTTTTTTTATGTAGAAACAAAACAACTTTCATATGAAAGAAAACATATTAACATATATTATTAAATATAAGTAATACAAATATATATAGTGTGTACAATGTGAAATTCTAATATAATAAGGATCCTATATCTACCATAATTATACAACACTAAATATTACAAAATATATGGAGTGTATTTAATAATATACGTTAATAAAACATATATTTCTTTATATAATTTTTTATTTATTAAGTGACGACAGAAAAGAGAAAATGTCTTATTTGAGTTGTAACTAAATTTAGCTTTGTGTGTCAGCCGCTATCTGCTCTAATACTGTATTCCTTGATCTTCAAATTAAGCTCTACTTAGATGTATCGATTTGGTTGTGATATTTATTATTGAATCATCTTTAATTTATGAAAAAATACATAAAATCACTCTTAATGGGTCTTCAAAATTTATTTTAGCACTGCAATTTTTTTAGCGTTTAAATATCCTTCTATTTTCGTCAATAGTGTATTAGATATTCCCTAAGCGGAGAAAGTGCACTCACCTTCCTAGAAATGAGTGAGAAGAGAAAAAATTTAAAACCTAACAAAATCATAGACATATAATTTTTTTAGTGGGACAACATATAATGAATACTTTAATATTCATTAACGCCTCAATATGATTAGTAAGGTAATGCTTAGCTCCCCTTATGTAATTTTTCTTTGAGTTTCGATTTTACTATCTAAATAAAAAATTAGTCCTAGGCACCACGTGGAATTCCATAAAAAAAACGTTGATATATTTGCTTGATATTAGACAAATGAACTTTCATTGCCGCACCTCCGATGAACTTTTCTTCCACTCTATTTCAGTCTCGGGTGAACTCTCCTTTGTTGTACTCTTCTCCCTTTCTTTTTTTTTTCCTTCTCTCCTGTCCTGAGTTTATATACTGATTTTTGTGGGAAATCTTAATATTTGTAGAGACAAATAAAGATGAAAATGGGCCTAAATTTATCTACAAAAAAAGTGTGGAATAAAGATGAACAATAGGAAGCTTTGATGTTCCTTTCTCTCTCCGTGCATGATAGCATAACGTGCGTACCCATGGGAAGGGAAGAGAGCACGGAATCCATTACTGAAAGCGGCGATGGCAATGAAATCCAAAACAAAAGCTACAGTTCAATAAAGAAAGACGGAAGGGCCGGCTACTCAACTTAGTTTGACTACCGGCGAAACCAGACTCACGAATAATACATCGAGAAATTTGAAAATTGATGAAAAAGAGATGGAGCAAAATATGGGTCAAACTACAGAGGTTGGAAGAGAATTAAAGAGGATAGACAAGTAGAACAATAAAGATGATAAGAAAATTGAAACCCCCAATGAAATAATGCGAGAAGAGGATGTCAGAAACAAAACCAAAAACCAAGGAGAATGGGAAGCCGAGATGAATGTATCTGTAGCTCGAGGAAGAGTTCATGGGTAGATGATGTAGAAGCACAACCAACAATGGAGAAAAAATCATATGTATGAGATAATTTTGATATAGAAAAGATAGTTAATGCATGCTTTAAATTAGACTATTTTCGACTGATATGCATGGAGAAAAACCTATATGTGGAATACAGTATGATGATACAAGTTCAGAATTGATGTATTGGAAGAATGTCATTGTATGCTATGTTCTAGGAACATATCCGCCATTATCAGTAATGAATGGGTATATTCAAAGATATGAGAAAAACTAGGGATAAACAAAATATCTATGATGAAAAATGAAGTAGTATTGGTAAGATTTGATTCTAGTATAGGGAAGAATGAAGTCTTGCAAGGGGGAATATATCACTTTGATAACAAGTCATTCATAGTAAAGGCTTGGAACTCAGACATGGAGTTTACTAGAGAAGAGTTGTACACTGTCCCAATTTGGGTTAAATTATCTGGATTGAAATTCTAGTATTGGATTCAGAAAGGATTAAGCAAAATAGGAAGCTTAATTGGCAAACTATTAATGGTGGATAATCATATAGAGAAGAAGATGTGACTCAATTTTGCTAGGCTGTTGATTGAAATGGATATGAAAGCTAAATTACATGAGGTACACTTCAGGAATGAAAAAGGAAATTTAGTAGAACAGAAGATCCAATATGATTGGAAACCAACTTTGTGTAATCAATGTAAAAAGTATGGACATGAAGAGAAGGAATGTAGGAAAAAGAAAGGACATGTACTAAATGCAAAACAGGGGAAGGCAAGGGGACTGAGGTTAAGAGCATAATAACACAACCTAAGATGAATGAAAAAGATGATAAGGGGAAGAACAAAGTTGATGCAAACAAAAAATCAACAACCTGAAGAGGAGATACAGATGGAATGGATTACACCTTTAAATCCTAGAAGGGCCACAAAACAGCAAGCTCAAGGTGGACAAAAGAAATCAGGTCAGCAAATGAGAACCAGAAGAGTAGACAAAGGAGCCCAGAATTGCAAGGTCAGAGCCATAGTCAACCTTTTAAATTACTGGAGGAGGATTTTCCAGTCATGCAAGGATACCAAATGAAACTCAGAAAGGGGAGGCACTAATAACCCCCGGGATGGATATGGATAACATTATGTGATGGAATGTTAGGGACTTGAATGCTCCTAACAAACAAAAGGAGGTAAAGCTCATGTGTAATAAAGAGTCCATTGGTTTAATGGGCATAGTGGAGAATAAAATTAAAAATTATAAAATTGATAAGGCGACAAGCTTGATGTTTGGAGGGTGGCAATATCTAACAAATTTGGACCAACACAATAATGGTAGAATATGGGTGACTTGGAGACCTGATATGTTCAAGGTTCATCAAGTTAGTAGCAATGCACAAGCCATCACCAGCCAAGTGATACATATAGTTTTACAGAAGACTTTCCTGCTGACAATGATTTATGCATTTAATACAAGGGAAGAAAGTAAAAGACTATGACAATAATTGGAGATAGTAAGTACAGGAACAAATCAACCATGGATACTCATGGGTGATTTTACCTAAGTACTAAAGTTTGATGATAGGATAGGGGGTAATGTAATCAGTATAGCTGAAATTATGAATTTCAAGAATTGTGTGGGAAAATGTGAGTTGATAGAATTACCATCCCATGGGAATAAATATACATGGAATGACAAGAAAGGGAAAATGAGAGTATACTCAAAAATTGATTGGGTGTTTATTAACAATGATTGGCTTAATAACATGCCATCATTTAGTGCACAATTCCTCCCAAAAGGGATAAATGACCACAATCCAGTGAAAGTAGTTGTAGTAGTAAGACCAAAAAAAGCTAGGCAACCTTTTAAATACTGTAATATTTGGGCAAATCATCCTAGCTTTCTGGCTAAGGTGAAGGGTGTATGGAAGCAAACTATAGAAGGATACATGATGATGGGAGTTGTTAAAAAATTAAAATGGCTAAAGAAGGAACTGAGAAGATTGAATGAGGAGCACTTCATAAACATAATTGTAGAAGTTGAGGAAGATAGACTGGCATTGGAAAAAGCTCAAAAAACTGCAAGTATGGCCATTGGATACAAAATTGCAACAAATTAAAAAAAAATCAAATTCAGGAGATCATCTTATCTGGATGAGGTATTCTTACATCAAAGAAGTAAGGCTAACTAGATAAAAGTTGGTGATGATTGCACCAAATACTTCTTCTCAGTCATAAAGCAAAGAAAACTCCAACAAACGATAATACAACTAAAAGATAATTAGGGCAAACTACAGGTTGATCAGGAAGCCATTGATAATATTTTTGTGGAGTACCATAGAGATATGTTGGGTAAAAAAGCAGAAGGTAAAGGGTGAAATGTTCCAAGATGCATGAGGAGTGATAGGAGAAGATATTACCAAAGTTGTATTGGAATACATGGAGAATGGGAAGATGTTGAAGCAAATCAATGCTACCATCATCACACTGATACCTAAGGTACAAACACCATAGAATGCTAGCCAAGTTAGACATATATCTTGTTGCAATGTATTATACAAATGCATTTCTAAAATGATTTGTGTAAGACTAAGGAAAACTTTAAAGACACTAATAGCAAAAAAAAAACAAGCAGCATTTGTGGAGGATATATCACTAATTCATAATGTACTAATATGTCATGATTTATTGAGACACTACACTAGAAAGACATCCCCAAGATATCTTATGAAAATTGACTTAAAGAAAGCCTATGTCATGGTCAGTTGGGAATTCACTGAGGAAGCCCCAAGAGGATTTGGATTTCCAGAACCATTTACAAGACTAGTCATGACCTGTATTACTTCTACTATATTTACAGTAAAGGTAAATGGGGTGGAATATGGGTATTTTGCAAGACAAAGGGGCCTCAGACAAGGTGACCCTATGTCACCCATATTATTTGTAATTGTGATGGAATACCTATCATGAATACTTAAAAAGATGAGTGATCTACAAGACTTCATATACCATCCAATGTGTAAGACTACAAAGTTAACACATTTGGTATTTGTTGATGACCTAATGGTGTTTTGTAAATGAACTGTGGCTTCTGTTTCTAGAGTCATGGAGCTTTGATCACTTTAGTAAAGTCATAGGTTTGGAGGCAAATTGTGAAAAGTCTAATATCTTCTTGAATGGGTTGGATAATGACATTCAAGAGAGTATATTACTAAGAACTGGATTTACACTTAGCACTCTACCAATCAAATATCATGGATTGCCTTTATCATCCAAGAAATGGAGTATAATGGAATGTCAACAATTGGTGGATAAGATCACAAACAGAATAAAAAAATGGCTATTGTAAACATCTTTCTTGTGCAGGTAGACTACAAGTCATTAATTTTGTATTGTTTTCTATATACAACTTTTAGGCTGTTGTATTCATTTTACCCTAAAGAGTATTAAAAGAAGTGGATAGAAAATGCAATGAATACTTATGGGGTAGTACAATGGAAAATAGGAAAATGTCCTTAGTGGCTTGGGATGCAGTATGTACTCCTAAGAAATATGGTGGACTAAACATCAAGAGTTGTAGGAACTGGAATATTACTTTAATAGGAAAACTATTATGGCAAGTTGCATGCAAAAAATATGTATTATGGGTAAAATGGGTGCATGAAGTGTATATGAAAACATGTAAAGACATCTGGGAACATAAACCTAATCAAGACAGCAGCTGGTATTGGAGGAAGTTAAACTCCATTAAAGAGCAGATGAGAACTTGGTATTATAATGGACAATATAAACTTACAGCAAATGGATTGTATTCTGTCACCAACAATTATTTGAGCATGTTGGGCACAATGACAAAGATGAGAGAGGCTGACTTACTGTGGAATTCTATCATGCTACCTAAGTAGAGATTCATGCTATGGCTAGCATATAGGAACATATTATTAACAAAGATGAGGCTCCAGAAGTTGAACATACCAGTGGATGATATAAAATGTAGCTTGTGTTCTGCAGATACTGATGAAACACAATTACATCTATTTGGAAACTGCAAATGGAGTACAACACTAAGAGAAGAAACCTCAAACTGGCTGGGAATAATAATCAGACAAAGTGAAGTTAAATCTCGCTATGAGAATCTAGCTTCGCTAACGCTCGGCTAAGTCTTGAACCTTCGCGCTGACCGTTCGCTTTCTCAGTAGCAAAAGCGCTTCTCTTTGCCCCTTAACCTTAAGTAGAAGGACAAGAGTTCTTTCTTGATCTAGCTACAAGTATGGGGCAATATGGAAAGAGAAAATATGGAACCTAATAGAAATTACTACTAGTTGGACCAAAAAAAGAATTTTTCAAGCGATTGTGTGAAGGATATAGTGGATCAAGAGAAGACATTGGAGACAATTCAAGAAGGAGATTGTTGTAGTAATGTGGGGAGCCATGATATACCATACATGGCAAGCGAGGAACAAAAAAGTACTCAAGAATATGGATACAGATACGAGGGTTATTAGCACCCAAATACAGACTGAAATTCATACAAGAATTCCAGTAGTTAAATGTTCTAAGAGGGCTCTTAAATGTAGATATTGGATAGAACAAATTTCTAAATAGATAAGATAGTTGATAGCTGCTAAATGTTGAATTTTAGATAATTAACTGCATCCTTACTAGAAAGGAAGTAGTTAAACGTAAGGTACTCTCTAAAGTGTAATTATTTTGGCAGTAATGACAATACTTCTCAGTTGTTTATCAAAAAAAAAAAAAGATGAACAATGGTGCAATAACTGAAAATGAGCCTAAATTTATCTTTGAGAAATGAAAATAAGGCACGATTGTTTGCAAATGGATCTTAATTTCTGTGGAATTATCTGCAAAATAACATTTTTTGTAGAATAAATCATAATATTTCAATCAAATTCTGTGAAATAGTAACTCTCCCTACCAACAATCTTGTATAATTCTCAGATAAAGACGAAGAAATTGAAAACACATATTTAGAGAGAAACACACAGATTGCACAAAGGAAAAACACAATACAGATTAATTTCGTCTACTACACTAATTGAACCACCAATAAACCACCTCCTTCTCCATTAAATCATTTCACCATCCCACGTGCCTCACCATCAAAACCTTCCCAAGAGTTGTTGAAATTAAATAACAGAGGTATTTGTTCGTTAGATGTTGCCTATTGAGTCCTTCTTCGTGTCAAAGCTCATAAATCAGTTTGGAGAAGAAGTGTTGATTATTTTTTTTAAAAAAAAAAAACCTATTGTGGCAATTTTAAAAAGAAAAAAGATAGAATGATAATATACAAAGAATAGAAAAAAGAGTGAAATTTTAAAATTTGACGTGGCGATGATATGGCGGAAAGTGTTTTACGCAATCCATTACAAGATTGGTTTTGTATTTTTAAGTGAGTATTAAATTCACTTCAAATAAATATAATAAGGGGTAAAAAACGCCAGTAACGTTTCAATATGAAATTGAGTTTTGCAAATAAGTTTAGGGGTAATTTTATGTATTTTGTCTTAATTTATTATTATTATCTCTTCAAGGTTGAATTGATTACTTAACAAATCAATTGCGAACAAAATCTTATCAAACCAATCTCAATTCCAGAATTTGAGTAGCTCTTAATTGTGTTATATAGTCCACCTTGTTTCTCTCCCTATTATATTTGTTACATCTCCCATGTACCAAATATGGAATACATTTTTTTAATAGAAGGATAAAAAATATAGAAGATTAAAATTTTAAATACCCAATTATATTGATGAGAAGTAATATATACTTTCTCCGTCCCAATTTTTATGGTATTTTTTATTTTCCGAAAATCAAATTGACTAATCTTTCGAATTTAAATTGGGTTAGATCAATTTAATATTTGAAAATTAAATTTAAGTATTCGAAAACTATATGAGAAGTATTATAAGTTGTAGTTCTTCTCATATCAACATGATGAAATAATACATCTCGAAATATTAGTTAATATGAAGACAAACATATTCTAATAATACAATGCTTTTAAAAAAATAAGTTTACCTATTTTTTTTAGTAGACTAGAACATGTTTGACCATAAGAATTATTCATTTTTTCACTTTTTTTCAAAAATTAGTGTTTGGCCATGAACCTTCTTTTTCACAACCAAAACTTGTTGGAAAAGTTCATTTCAACAACAAAATACTATCTTCAAAAAATATGGCGAAAGACAATTCCAACTTCAAAAATTTCCAACTTTTTTTTTCTATGGCTAAAGCCTACTTATTTTTTTAAAGTTATGTGATAATTTTTTTCTGATGAATCGGGTCTGATTCATTTAAAAAAAATTATCTCCGTGGATTTTAAAAAATAAGTCTACCCATTTTTTTAAACGAACCAGACTCAATTCACCAAAAATAAAAATTACTAAGTGGCTTTTAAAAAATAAATCTACTAAAAAAATTAAATAATCATTTTTTCAAACCACGTTATAATTTTTTAATTAAAAAATAAGCTAAATAACTTTCTAAAAATATTCATTAACAAAAGGTATAATAGCAGGAATATATTTATATCATTTTTTTAATAAGGAAAAAAATATATCTTACTCTATATGACAAAGTACCTTTTCCCAATTATAAAAAGAGATAGAAAGTACAATTTGTTGTATTGTGTTGTTGCTTTCCCAAGTATCTAGGCACTCCAGGTATCTAGAAAAATTTGCAGTAGCACCCTTCAAATTTCAAAACTTGTTTTATAATTTCAGAACGGCACAATCATCTGCTCTCTCTCAATTTTTCAAACCAAAACACTAGCACCACCATGAGGTAATTTCCTTAATCTTTCCCTCTTTGCTTTAAAGTATGCATTTATACGTTTTCTTGAGTTTTTTTTGCCTAAATAAATCTCATTTTTTTCATTTCAAGTACTTGAATTTAACCCTAAAGGTATAATGTTCTTGATGCAGTTCTGTTCTTGGTTTATATGTTAGACCCTTTAAACTGTATAGCATAGAATGAGCAAAGGATTTTAAACTTTGTGGAACAGGGCATATGTTTCAGTAATTTTGAGCCTTATGTTGAACTGGGATTTCATCAGAGACGATTTTCTTTACTTTATTGTGGATGTTAACTTGGTTTGCTGAATTATGTCTATGTGCATTATTATATTTGGTTTCATTTGTTTTCTATCTTGCTGACATATTTTTCCTGCTTTGTAAAACTTATCGATGGTAGGGGTTAAGGTTTGCGTACATACTACCCTTCCCAGACCCCACTTGTGAGATTACACTGAATATGTTATTGTTGTTGGATTGGGTTTTGGGGGGTGGGGGCGTGGGGTTGGGGGTGACATTATCAATCAATATAATTCCATTGGAAAGTTATGGTCGAACATTTTGGATTAAATTGGGGCAGTGGGATTGTCTGTCCAACATTTGCGTAGTACAAGATCAACCAAAGTTGAATTATATTGATTGATAAGGTCATTTTGCAAAACCATTGGTGGTCATTTGGTTCACTACTAGTTATGCAGGATTAATATGGGATTGTTATGTGGTTTCGGTTATGCAGTGAATACCAGTGTATAAATTGTTATACAGTAAATAACTTTAGTAATATTTAGGGTGTTATGAAGAGATTGGCTAGTTTAAGGTCACTTTTGTGTTTAGATACTCTTATCGGCTCATTGCTAATGCAAGTATTCTTATTCCACATTCCATCCCGCATAAAAGTAATACTGGTGTTTTCCTGGCTTTCTGCATAAATTATTCCAGTATGTAATGCTGAGTTTAGTAGCAGAAACTAGATGCTGCAGTAATGATGAATTTAAGTAATGCTGAGTTTAATAGCAGAAACCAGACGCTGCAGTAATTATGCATACAAGAAACCAACAAATTTGATTGCATACAAACTGTTATATTAGTTATGCAGAATTTATGTCGGGATTATTATTTACTTATGCCACCAACCAAATTACTCTGTAGTGGCAGCAGGGAACAGGAGGATTTTACTAGAAGTAAGAACTACTAAAATAAGACAATCTAATTTTGTGTCCTTTTTGGTGCGTATGGAATGAAAAGTAGGAGATTGTTTGAAAATAATGGTACTATTAACTCACTAAAAAGATATGAATAATGTAGTTTTCTCATTGCCTCATATTTATGTTTTGAGACCACATTGTAGAACAATTTAACTTCTTGCTACTTTTCTTTGTTGAGAGCTAGTATTTTTGGGGAACTCATTGCTAATAACGACTAATCTGATATGTTTCACCTTGTGCTGTTTACACCTACTTTGGGAATAGGAACTTCATCTTACACTCATGGTTAAAAAGAGAAGAAAATGATGAGGACAAAAAGGTACCGATTGCTTTGGGCAAGATACTCAATTTGCTGTATATCCTTCCAATAGAGACATGAACTACTAGGACATTTCTTTTGCATTAGTATAAGATAGCATGCTGTCACTTAACTTAATCCTTATAAAAAAAAAGTATAAGATAGCATGCCTTCTTGGCTTCTTGCTAGTGTAGCATCTCTTGATACATTTCAGTGAATGTCAATTTTGCTATAGAAGTGAATGTAAGGAAGGTAATAAGTGTGAAGGGCAAAGGTTAATGTTTGGAGTTATGTTTTGCCCTGAATGATCTTTTGGTTTCTGCTCTAAACAATAATATCATTTAATGTTACTTGAGAGTGGGAGGCATTAATGGTCTAATAGTGGGGTTGGGGTTGTAGAAAGTCTCTTCCTTCGTTGTGGATTTAAGTTATATGCATTGATGGAGTAATGAAATTTTTACACTATCAGTATAATTTGACCGGTTAATAAGAAGCAACAACAACAACATACCTAGTGTAATCCCACAAGTGGGGTCTGGGGAGGGTAGAGTGTACGCAGACCTTACCCCTATCTTGGGAGGTAAAGAGGTTGACTGGTTAATAAGCAGTACCATTTATCGTTGGTTAATGATTGTTATTAAACAGAATTACCTTTAACCTCATTGTGATATATTTTACACCGTCGGTGCATAAAATTTAAACTCTTTCCTAATTTGTCATTCGGTCAATTAAAAGGCATCTTTTTTGTTGGCCTCCAAATTGTCATCTTTTTACTTGATTTAATCACACGTACCAGTGCTAATCATATCATAGTTCACCAATGTGATAATTAGTGATTTACAATCTGTTAATACATAAAGTTACGTGAATTGACTACTTAATCTCCTCATAATCATGCACCTTTATTTGCGCAAGTTCATTTTTACTGCATGCAGTTTTGTAAGTGCCTTCTAATGATGGGTTTAGTTCTGGGATAATCTGGGATTAAAAAAATTAACGCTGTTCTGATGATGGATTTAGTTCACATAGAAGCAGAACATTGTGATTTCTGATGGCGTGCCGATGGCCTTCTCAGTTATCTTTGTAAAGTTCTTTACATTATGTGACATTTATGTCGAAATGCTGCTTAATTGTAGATGATTGCAAGGAAAACATGTACTAACTACTCACTCTTTATGGTTTTATTAGAGTTGAAAGTTCTGGTCAATGAATGTTTCCTGATGATACTATTGGCTTATTGAGAACATCTGTTTTGTACAAATTTTATTTCAGCCGACATCCTGCTGTCAAGTGGGCCCAGAGGTCTGACAAACTGTTTATCACGGTTGAGTTACCTGATGCCAAGTACGTAAAGCAGAAACTAGAACCAGAAGGAAAATTCTCTTTTTCTGCTACTGCCGGAGCTGATAATGTACCATATGAAGTGGATATCGATCTCTTTGATAAAATTGATGTTGATGTGAGTAAATCTCCTTCACTTATTGTCTATGCTGATTTGTATGTTTGAACCAAAATTTACTCTCTTATTAAATGGTTATTCAGGAGAACAAATCTAGTATTACATCTAGAAATATCTGCTATCTTGTAAAGAAGGCAGAAGACAAGTGGTGGAGCAGACTGGTTAAGCAGGAAGGTAAACCTCCAAAGTTTTTGAAAGTTGACTGGGACAAATGGGTTGATGAGGATGAACAGGACAGTGCACGTAAGTAAAGTTCACCATGGTTCCCGCCTTACTGATGATATGTAACATCAATCTGTGGTGATATTTACTATGACTCTAAATTTTTCAGCAGCTGGAGCAGATATGGATTTTGGTGACATAGACTTTTCGGTAAGCATGATTCATGAAATAAGTAAATTGTAGTTATTACTGCTGATTTGTGCTGAACTTGGACTTAAATTACCTTTCTCTTGATATTTCAGCAACTCAACATGGGTGGTGGTGGTCCTGGGGATTTTGATGCCGATGTGCCCGAAGGTAAAGCGGTTTTTTGTCATATGTTAGGATTGAATCTTGTTTTATCTCCTCCATTTTTCCTGATATATTGTGATGCGGTTTTGCAGGAGAAGATGATGACAGCGACACTGAAGAAGAAATCGAGGACGAAAATCATGCCCATAGTGAACCTCAGGCAGCTAGTCCAGCAAACACTGAACCTGAGACAAAAGCTTGAAAGTTCCCATTTTTTATGCTTTTGTTAACTTCTAATGTTTTATTGCTATATATACTGTTAATTAGGGGGGGGGGGGGGGGGACATGCAGAAATTGTTAGTAATTCTTAGTATATGATATGTAGTTTGGAACTAAAGTATCTGCTTGTTGATGGAATTTCCTTACTTGTGGGGCTTACGTTTTGGCTCTGTTTTCAGTGTCTCTTTGGAATTATGTGGGAAAGTAACCAGATTAACCAATCTTTAGCACCTGAAGGGTGATAAACGCGGGCGGGTAATGCAGCTGGAGTTGTATCTGCAAAATTCTAACCTGCCTTACCTTGCGTGGCTTAGAGCCTGTTTGGCCAAGCGGTTTTGAGGTCGAAAGCGCTTTTTTATGAGAAAAAGTTTTTTGTTTTTTTGGTTATTTGAGGTGTTTGGCCAATTAGTAATTTTTTTTTAAGTAGAAGCCGAAGCAGTTTTTCTGTGGTTGGGGAGAAATAAAAAATTTATGTTTCTTGAAAAAAACAGTAGCAAATTTTTTTTCTTCAAGACAAAAATATCTCTATCATAAATACATATTTATCAAGTATATTTCTCATTAATCCATTAACTTATACTCTCTTCGTTCTAATTTATGTAACATCATTTGACTTGGCACAAAGTTTAAAAAGAAATGTTGACTTTTGAAATGTGGTGTAAAACAAATCTAAAACAATTGTGTGGTTATAAATCATTTCATTAAGGGTAAAAGATGAATTTTAAAGTTAAATTGTTTCTAATTATAGAAAGTTAATATTCTTTTGGATAAGACTAAAAAGGAAATGGGGCCACATAAATTGGATTGGGACAGAGGGAGTAATTAATAATGCTTTGTTTTTTAACTTTGTATTTTTGTGTTGAATTTTAATTTGTGAAATGATTTTAAATTTTATTTTGATTGATGTCTTTTAGTATATTTAAAACACCATGTTGATAATCAGTACTCCTTTCGTTTCAATTTGTTTGAAGCTTGACCAGTTTGGGAGTCAAACAACTCTTTCTTTGACTACGATTTTCTCCAACTCTTTTCATATATTGTGAATTATTAATTATGCAAACTTATAGTATTTTTCATGTAGTTTTCAAATATGTAAATTTTATTATAAAACACTTGAAGAATCTATGTTTAAAATTAAATCAAAGAAAAAGTTGTTTGACCCTTAAACTGGTCAATCTTCAAACAAATTGAGATAGAGGAGTAATATTTAATATTTTTTTGGTTTATCAATGTATTGTATTAACTGAAAATTTTAATATAAACTTTAAAATTTTAATTAAATAAAGGTAAAAAATTAATTAAAGTCTTTCATATATAGATATTTAAAATATTTCTCTCTATAAAATAATCTTAATAACAAACGTTCATTAATATTTGTCCTTTTTGGTAATTTGATACTCAAAAGCACTCAAAAGCATTTTTTCAAATGAATTAGTCAAACACAAACTGCTTCTCACCAAAAAAGTATTTTTTCAAAAAACACTTCTCAAAATAAAAGGTTTTAGTCACTTGGCCAGACAAGCTCTTAGCTTACTTTGAGTGCCCGACCCTACATAACACTAAGTGTAGCCAGTGGGGCGGGCTCGGGACTGTCGGATCGGGTTTGGCGGGATCGGGTCAGGGGGAAGGGGCGGGATCGGGTCGTGTCGGGTCGGGTCAGGCTGGATCGGGTTCGGGATTCGGGGCGGTTTTTTTTCCACTTAATTTAAAAAATAACATATATATAAAAAAAACTCAATAATTAAACAAGATAGTATAATAAAAATATCTCAATGCTGTTTTTGTGCCTCTTATATTATTTAATAGACATATAATTTTTTTTGTAATACAAATACAATTGTCAAAATTGCAACTTTGTGGTGTTGTTCAAAAGTTGCAAATTACATAGTAAATTGCAATTAAAAAAAATACATTTTGAAAAAAACATGTTCTAGTTTCTTGATAATTTCCTGTGGTTCTTCAGTTGGAATTGGTATTTATTGGTCAAATTAATCCACGTCGCTTCCACCACCTTCGGATAAGATTTCGTTGTAGTTTTCGTCTTCTTCTTCGTTGATCTCCAGTTGACCGCACCTTCTCCGCCCCGCTCGTATTCAATCTCTGAATAATACTACAATCTCCAAGCTGTCTCCGGCTAATGAGTGTATGTGCTCTCCTATTTGATATCTGCCGGCAGAAAAAATGCTTTCAGACGCCGTTGATGACGCTTGAATGTTCAAAACATCTCAGGCCATCATTGAAAGTGTCGGAAAGGTCTTCTCATTCCCCCTCCAGTATTTCAGCAAGTCTTCACGTCCTTCTTCATTGAGAACTGCTTGGTACGGTACAGAATCCTACAAAACAAAAATATCAAACTCGCTAATTTGGTTAGTAGAGGTACGGCCGCCGCACATTATATTTCTGAAGCTTTCAATACTAGCAGCAGAAACACCATGTCTTTTGTGACGTTGTGCTGAAGAAGAAGATGATGATATGGAAGCCGGTAGGTTGCTAGCACTTTCTTGTTGGTAAAACCTATATATTTTTTTGCATTCGTCTTCTACGCTAGACAACACTTCTTCTTTAGTTTGTTCAATAGGTGGTGGATGATTTGAATTTTTGGGACTTGGAGGTGGTAGTATTGCTATACAATCGTAAATAGTTTCAATAAGTGAATTAGTACCGTCTATTTTAATAGTCGGATTTAATACAACACCAATAATATAAATAGTGGGAATAGAAATAAAATATTTTTTATTTTGATAAATATTTTTTTAATAGTTTCCTTATAAGCTGGTTTATCCATATATTCATTAAGCAGTAAGAATATTAAAGCTATATAAAACAACATAGTTGAAATAGTAGGATAATATATACAGAAAAATTCTTTTGTTGCTTGAAAATTTTTCTCTAAAAATACAATAAGTTCGAAAATTTTTCTCCAATCGCTATCTACAACCATATCAGCTGGATTTTGATTATGAGAGTTAAAAAATAAAGTTATAGGTTTTCTATAGTCATAAGCAACAAGTAGTTGCTCGTATAAAAAATTTCACCTAGTGGTTACTTCTTCTGAAATTTTTCTATAAGGTAATTGGCAATCGTGACAAGTTTTTTTATATTATTTTCTTCGTTGTATTCTATTATTTTAAAAAATAAAGTTTATAGCAAATTGTATTTTACTAAGAATGTCTTCAAAAAGTGATAGATCATCCTTTACAATTAAGTTATATATATGACACGCACATTTTATATGAAAATGATCTGGAAAAGATGGAGTTAAACTATTTTTAAAAATTGTAATAGCGTAATTGTTAGAAGAAGCGTTATCTAATGTAATAGTCATAATTTTATCAGTTATTCCGTAATAATCGCACACTTGATAAATATTTTCTGCAATAAAAGTATCAGTGTATCTATCATCTATATATCTATACGCTAAGATACGTTTTTGCATAGACCATTTATAATCTATCCAATGATAGGTTACCGTTAAATAATCATGGTCGTTAGTACTACGGCCTATATCAGAAGTGATAGCCACTTTTTCATTAAAATGATATAATGAATAACGTAAATACTTTTGATATTATATAATCATACCAAATCCAGATAGCGAAAGAGATGAATCCGTTGTTAGGAATCATTAAATCCTATAAATGATTGTTTTCTCTTAACAGTTGATCTAGGAAAACCGTTAAAAGCAGGATTATATATATCTCCAATGTAATGAATAAAACCAGGAGATGAAGGAAATGAAAAAGGCAAACCCTCCACAACAACTAATTTTGATATTGCTTCCCTATCTCTATGTTTATCGTATTTAGGGCATACAATTCCCCCGTCATAGGGTTAATTTGACTCTATAGTCTATACTTGGTCTGGGACAGTATGTGAACCTTGTCCCGATGGAGCGGACGTTTGCGCACCCGGTTTTGAAGCCTCGTATTGGGCATATCTAGCTGGATGAGCCCTTGCTACATGTCTCATTAAACCCCCTGTCCCACCGTGACCTTTTTCAGTTTTAAATTTTAAAACATCTTTACAAATTTTACATCTAGCTACTTGATTCTCTACGTCCCTATCAAAAAATGTCCATGCATCTTATTTTAATGTTCGTTTTGTTGGACCTCGTCTTATACTAGGGGGAATAAGAGGCTTTTCAGTTGAAGGTGCACTAGTGAGTGTGTTGTCATCTACATTAGTGGGTGTATCAACTAGATAATCGTCTAAATTAAAGTCTTCTTGAGTTCCAGAAAATAGCTCCTCGTCTAAATCTAATGGTATTGTAGGAAAATGTTCAGTTTCAAAATCAACCTGTGTAGGAATAGGATTCTATCTAGAAATAGGACCATTGCCCTTGTTGCCCCTACTAGAAGAAGCATGACCCCTACCCGTAAGCATACGTTTAAATCTTTCTATTATAAATTCATACTTATACTAATAAATAATTAAGGTAAACGAAATTAAGTGCGCTAAATAAAATAAACAGACAATAATAATTTAATGAAGGAACAAATGTACCAAACGCCGACGTAACGTCGACGTGTAATCGAGAGGTTGAAAATTGAAACTTTGCTCGATGGAAGATCCTCAAGCTAGTTGTCAACTTCACTCCCAAATGAATAAATAAAATTGAATATTTAGTAGACAATGTAGACTTGTAGAGAGATAGATTGAGAGATTAGAGAGATTGTAGGAAGATTTGTGAGAAAGATGAAGATAAAATGAGGTATTTATAGTTGGGAATTTGGGTTAAAGTGTAAATATAATAACTTATGGGTTAAAAATAAATATTAAGGGGGTAGGGGGTAGGGGGTTGGGGGAGGGGGGAGGCCAAAAATGGCCGTTGCACAACGGCCAAAATGTAAAATGATCGTTCGTGCAACAGTTATTTTTGCAAAGCGGGGCTTCGGGCGGGATCGGGGCAGGACCGGGACGGGACCGGGTCGGGCCTGGGGAGATTGAGGCCAGCCTAGCGGGATTGGGGCAGGACCGGACCGACCCGGCCCACTGGCCAGCCTTACATAACACCGATACGTAAGCGTTTACTCGCATGTTGTATTTATACCCAACTAATGAATGTTAGACTTTAATACACACCTCGGAGTTCTATTAAGAACAATTCTTTGTGATGACTTATTATATTACAAAAAAAGAATGTCCAAAAGTTGCTCTAAGGGCTATAAAACACGGGTTCGTTAACGTTTTGTATTTCTTTTCAAGTTAATTTTAACCACTAAAGCGGAGTTGAGAATGTGCTAAGCTAATTAGTTTGAAAGTTTCTCTAAACCATATTGGACCCTAAGGTTTTCCCAAAATGGTACTTCCTCCTTCCTAATTTATGTGAACGTGTTTGAGTGAACATGAAGTTTAAAAATGAAATAAAGACTTGTGATATTAGTGATTTGAAACAAGCCATAAATATTTATCTAGTTATGAATTACCTCATTAAGGGTAAATAGAAAGTTTAAAATTAATTTATTACTAAATAGAGAAAGATGTCATTCTTTTTGGAACAGATTAACAAGGAAAGAGTGTCACATAAATTGAAAATGAAGTCCTAATAAGAATGTTCCATAAACACTTCATTGGAATGTATACAGTGAGATGTTCTTACTTTGATAAGGCAAGATTGTCTTTAAGTTGGACGATCATAAATCTTGGGATATATATTTCACTTTAGAAGTAATTTCATAAGCTTTAAGCTTTTGCTACAAGGAACAGTTCAATAAGATACATTTTCATGTTAGATCATATTTGTTTATTTATTTCTCAAACGCACAATACTTCAAGACAGAGCATTAGATACTGACACAATGCAACCCAGAGACGTAACTAGAATTTTTGTATGCCATGTACTCCAGTACCTTGAAATTAGTCCATGAACAGCTATTTTCTTAATCTTACGAAACATGATCCAGACAAGATAACAGGGGGAGAAAGCAATGTCATAATTTAAATACTCTGGAGGGACAACTAAAAGAGGCAAATAATTTTCTAGTGTGAATCAGTATACACCAAGTGCAGAGTATACAGTCATCCTGAAATACCGAGTCTAGCTAGGACAGAGCCATACTAAAGAGACTGTTCTATTGGGTTTCCACAAAGCGGTATCAGGATATCATATATATATTTCTCCAATATATAATCAAGTATTTCATTAAGCTCCAAAATAAGTCCTTGAAGAAATAAATTTGTATGATAACCCACATGTTAAAGAAAAGTGAGGAAACAGTTTAAGACAGTCTAGAACTAGGACACTTGGGAGCTCTATAAGAGTGAAATTGACTCAAATGTGATATAATCAATCAGTTACAAATTTAATGAATACTGTTCAACCACAACCACTACCCTGTGACATGCAAGCAAACCAAGGTTTACACAAAAACCCAACAGAAAATGGCAAGAAATAACAAATCTCAAGAGTCAGGCAATTTCATTTGCACCAGTTCAGCGGGTGGCCTCAGAGTACAAACCATCTCATTTGTCTTCCCAAAATATACCTGCAGGTTTAAGCAGGTTTTGAACTCAATTTCACGGTCTGTTATAACAAAGAAAATACAGGAAAAAGGTCTCTTGCTAACAAAGCCTAAAGCATCCCCTTTGGGACTCCTCCAATTTGGATAAATTCAAACTTACTCCTAATTTTTTTCCATGTGAACCACGATTTCCCTAAACTGTATTTACTACCTGATAACACCCTTTGTTCCACCTCTCTGCTTCCAACTAAGCATTTTCTGGTACAGAAAAAAGTAAAGTATTTTCCAGTAAGAAAACTGGAAAAAAGCTAGTACTAGGTAACACCCTTTCCTTCACCTTTCCGCTCCAACTAAGCATTTTCCAGTGAGAAATGTGCCTCACATCAAGGGAGAATAACAAAGAGGTGCAAGTTATTGATTTCAATAATTACTAATTATTAGGATGAACTAATCAGCGCCACATCAAAGGAAAATAAACCATCAAATACGTCAAAGAAAAAGAACTTTTAAAAGTAAAGACATGTACCTGATCCAAGGAGTTTCTCAGCTTACCCTCCATCTCTTCAATCATCTTTCCCATGTTACACAGATGACCGTCTGAGACAGAGAGCTTCATACTCATCTATTCATGCAAAGGAGGAACAATTAGGAAAAGGCACTAAGATTTCCAGTAAAGAGTCTTAATTACACCATCCATAGAATGAACAAGGACTTGCAGGGGTCAGTTTAATGGAGGAATCCGTTCAGGGGTTGAGCTAGGTTGTGGCAAGGGAGTTCCATAAAATTATATTATATTTGGCCCCCATGTTATATTTTAATACTACAGACATATAGTTTTGGACGTGTGTGGAGAGAAGGTTTAAGTGGCTCACATTGGTTGAGGGAATAGACCATTGTTTTCTAATATGGTATTGGGTAATTCTCACCTTAAAAGCTAGTTTTGGAGATAAATTAAGCCCAAGGTCCATTTTCTTTACACAACACATTGTAGATTCATTAAAATTAAATATTTATGACAGAGTATTGGTGAAAATTCTATATATTACATGGTAGAAAATTCTAAATTATTTTAAGGACTATTGCTTACCTTATTTCTATCAATTTAAACTCCTATATAAGGATTCCTCTGATATATTGTACATAACCAATTCATGGCACTCTCTTTCTTTTATCTCTATTGTCATACCGCTCAAATAAGATAATCAAACATCCTCCATGAAGGATTTTTTTTTTGATAAGGTAATATTTTATTAAAAAATAAAAAAGTACCAAGATGGTACAGGATTCAAAAGTCCGATTACCACCACTAACACGACAACGCTACAACTCTCCTATCTCTTCTAGAAAGTTCATATATTGCTCCATATTTTCCATGACACTGCTTTTCCTTCATGGAATGAAGGAAATATGATGCTGCATTTAGGACCAAAATTAGATATAGTAATTACGTTTCATAGATTGAACTAGAATTTAAGTGTGTTGGGAGAAAGTAGTGTTAGAATGAGTGACCTCCATACATCTTTAACAAGCAAAGCATTATATAACTGCAACAACATCCATTAAATACCTGTCTTCTAATTGATCCAGACAAATTGAACGAGCCTGATGACTCATTGTCTGTAGTCAAGGTCAGCATCACTGTACTAGTCAGGCAGTAGTGGACAATTTCTTCCTCTTCTGGTCCCACCTGAACGATTTGGTAACAATTTTAAGCCACGCTCATTAAATGAACAAACAAGAGAAGGAAGAGATGACCACAGAAGTTCTCTCTTTCTTTGCTCAGGTGCTAATACCTCAATAACATGTATGGCATCCCAGGCTCCTTCCTGGAGATACCCCCTTCTACCATGTCCAGTTTTGGAGCCATCTACATCCTCCAAGAAAAATTGAAAATTAGAAGCAGAAAAATTACACTTGTTATAGGAAATGCAAACAGATTTATTTTTATCAGGTAAAGTAAAATTTGATTGATAGAAGCATCCAGAGGATGCAAAAACGGACGGAAATGCAAACATAATTTACCTTTCTTTATTAAAAAGCAAGCAACAAAACCTTCATTTTCATCTTCCCACATATAAACTGATGAGATGCCACCTTCATAGTACCTAACAGTGTTTTGGTCAGTGAAACTGCAGAAAATGCTGTGACTAACCAAGAGATGAAACTAGTATGGATGATATCTTATTAGCTAGTCCAATCATAAGTTAACATGAAACCAGGAATAGGAAAAATCTGAAAGAGATATCCCAGCTTTATCTGAAGTTAAAGCAAAGCTGAACCAAATGTTTGTGAATGAGAATTAAATTGGCATGAGGGAATTTGCAAAAAGAGATTTTGCATTATGTAGCAAATGTTTTATTTGTGGGAGAAAGGAAGAGGCCATCTGCCGTATATTTTTGCACTGCCAAGTTACTGCTCAACCATGGCAAGCTTTGCTTGAACATCACCAGTATGCAGTGGGTTATGCCAAAACAACCGACTAGTTGAGATGCTGGACCAGAAAAGGAAATAGGAAGAGGAAGCTACTACGGTGGAATACTATACTTGCTTGTATATGGTGGACTGTTTGAACTGAGAGAAATAGGAAGTGTTTTGCAGAAAGTGCCAACTCAATTCAAAAGATAAAGACTAATTGTATAATTTTGTATTGTTTTTAGTGTAGTTTGAACATGTAAATGAGGCTGATTTGACAGATGTTAGAATCATTGCAAGATAAGCTGGGGCATACTTTTGGGTTTTGTTTTCTGGATTTGTACAGTTTGAACATCAGTCTTAGTGTTGGTTCATCTATAAAAGTGGGTACAACTGCATAGCAAGAAGAAAAGACGAGGTAAATAAGGGACCTCACTGGTCACAATAGATAGCAAAGACTTCATTTGCTTCAACCTCAAGTTTCCTCAGCTCCGGAGAAGGTTGAGGCGCATCTTCTAACGGTGGATGATACTTATTTGACCAGGGAGACCTACAAGTGAAAATATCTTAGTTACAGATAGAACATCTATCAAATGTAGCAATTATGTCGTTTTATATGTCTTGAAACTTGGTTAATCTTGAAATGCAGTAGAAAACAACTAAACTAGCCAAACATGTACTCCAAGAGTGTTAAGCTTATTTAATCCACCTGGTATCATAAATTGGCTGTACAATCATGTCAATATGTTGTTAGCCAACTCTACAACAATCAAGAGCTCTCTCACTAGGAGGGTATTCTTATGGTCAAACATATGGAGAGTCCAGCACCCCAGAAAATCAGATAAAGAGAATGAGTGATGTAAACAGATAAACTAAGACCTGTAAGGCCAAAAATCTTGGCCCACATACATGTCATCAGGCTCATTCTTTGGATGACTCTCATCCTAACAAATCAAACAAAAATTTATAGAAAACGCAGCAAGAATTACAACTACAAAATCCTAATCAAAGACAATTATAACAAGTCCTGCCTTTATCAGAGGTTCTAAGAAGAGTTTAAGTGGGTGATGATGGAACAATTAAGAAGGTGGTATCGCCTAGGAATACCATTTTGTTGGATTGAGTCCCACAGGCATTGACTACTGGTGATAGAGGATCATCTGAGGTACAATGCATGGTGTGAACGTCTGGCAAAAGGTACCAGATGCAAGGCTTCTGAAGAGTCAGACACCATTTAAGTGGAGTGATGGGTACAGACAAGTTTTAAATATTTAGAGATTGTTATGGTCAAATATGAAAATAGCACCTTATGAGGAACAAATAACAAGAGATAAACATGGATGAAACCAACATTTAAATGGGTTGAAGCTGCCACAAAAAATTAGGACTTGTACACGGAAAGTGGAATTCCTGCCAAGCAATTCAAATTCATGAAAATATTATGATCATCTTCTAGTGCATGATGAGCTGTAAAATCATTTGTGCAAGCAAAGAAATCTTAAATAAGTCATTTAAAAATGACAGCAGGCAGAATCCTCTATGGGTAGGGTTTGATGCCGTTCAATATCGCTAAAACCATTTTGATACAAGCAATTAAACAGTTACCTATATGAGTCGGCATCTCTGTTATACTCACATAGTATGAACTCTTTGCCGGAATCCATATCGCACAAGACCTGATAATCCAATTTCAAAACATCAGCTTTATCAAAATGAATGAATTTTGAGACTTAATGAGCTCAAATACCTATAGGTATAGCAACAACTGACAACATTTGCTCTAACCTGTAGCTACTAATAACCAGCATATCACATGCACATATCATGGCCATTATCCATAAAAGTTTTTCTAAACCAAATAACCAACAAGAGAAGAGAATGAAAACGGAAAGAGAGCAAAATACGGAGCTTGGTTTTTCAAGAATATAATTTTATGAAAAGATAAAATACCACCAAAACCATGCTTCCTTTTGTTATGACATCAAAATGCAATTTGCAGTGGATATTTATCTTCTCATTAAAGGTTGGTCATCCACAAGTCAAAAGGCCAGCATCAACAAATGCACAACTGTGAAAGATAATAATATAAAGTTCGGCTCATAATCAAGATAAAAAGAGTAGCTCCACAAAAAAATGCTTAACCCCTCCAAAAATCATTGTTTGGTACTGTAACCCAAGAAATGTAAGGTCTCGGTATAAGTATCATTAAATTTGTTGCAAGAAAAAGAAATAAATTATCTGTAAAAGAAAATGCAACAGTAGGTTAAAGCTCTGACATCTAAAGGTAAGATATGATGCAACCAGGTATTTGCATTCTGAATATCTCATACATTCCATTCCCTAATTTATAGTGGCATGTAAAAGATGTGTTAATATCATTGTCCAAACCACTGTAACAAGCAAACAGGAAACTCTTCTGGGCTTTCGTATAATTTCAAGTGACAAATTTTTCTGTACTTGAAGTAATTCTATAATTTCAATAGAAAGGTAAATTTCATGCTTTCACTTATCTTATTTTTCCTTTATCAAAAAAATTTCCTCTTCTCTTTTTGTTTACCTTCTGATGTGGTTGGTGATGATTCTGAACCAGAGAGATGATTTCAGTTAGCTATTTATTTGACTTGGTTAAGTAGATAAAAAGAGCCTCGATCTAATTTGGAACATGTCTCAAACTTAGATCATTTCCAAGTTGAGAAGAATCACTTATCCAAATCATGATAAAAGTGCAGTATCGCATAGAAGTCCAAACTCTATTAAATCAGTGAAGGAAGTCACACCATCAAACTAGATAAGTTGTACTGATGTTAATCCCACTATTAATACCGGAAGAGAAGAGGTGAATCTTAAACTTCCGCGGAAAGTCGATCATTCAAATTAATAGGGAATCAAACTAGATAGGGTTGGTTAAAATAGATTCTTCATTAGTTACATCTTGTTCTCCAATACTCAATAATTTGTATTTTTGACTAATTATAGATTCTCTTGTACTAGGGCTCTAAATCTCATTCTTATCCCTATTTTGCCATAGTAATTTCTAATGAAACTTAAGAAACTCCAGCCAAACACGGGACCTAATGGAAAACATAATAATAACAACTAAACCTCAATCTTATCTAATTGGTATTACCTATGTAGATCCTTTGCTTCCGTAGTGTTTTGTTATTAGCTAAATTTTCATGGATTCTGAAAGATTCTAGGTCTTTTGAGACAACTCCCCTCCATGTGATGTCATATACGCATACTGTAAAGAGCTGCGTGATGTCAAAACTCACGAAAAAATATTAACTTTTCACTTTGCAATTACATTTTCAGTAGTCCAAGGAAGAGTAAAGTGACTACAAAGAGAAAAAAATATGTGAATTAGTGACAGCGCAAAGCCAAAACCTAAATATTTGATATTCAGTAGTTCGCAAGAAACTGATTTACACATCCAGAATACTGAAGCAGTTGCAACTAAGGCTGTCCAGTGGGACGGGACGGGACGGCCCGATCCGATCCCGCCCCGGTACCCACCCCGACCCCCTTTTAAAATACGGGATAAAAAATGTCGGTAGCGAGGTTCGAACTCGGGACGGGACTAGGGCTCGTCCCGATCCCCCCGACCCGTCCCGCCCCCTTTGCAGAAGCTGTTGCACAAATGACCACTTTCAATTTTAGCCGTTGGCAACGGCCATCCCCCCCCCCCCCCACACACACACCCTATAAACCCCCCCCCCCCTACCCATTTATTTTTAACCCCTAAGTTAGTATATTTACACATTAACCCTATTTCTCAACTATAAATACCTCATTCTCCTCTTCATTTTTCACACAAATCTTCCTACTATCTCTCTAATCTCTCTCTACAAGTCTAAATTGCACACTAAATATTATATTTCATTTGCTAATTTCTACCAAAGTTCAAAAATTGGGAGTGAAGTTGGCAACTAGCTTGAAGATCATCGAACAAAGTTTCAATTTTCAACCTCGATTACACGTCGGCGTTTGGTACCTTCGTTCCTTCTTTTATTTAAATTATTATTGTTACTTAATTTTAATTATCGTACTTAATTTCATTAACTTTAATTATTTATTTGCATAATTATAATAGAACGAGGTGGACATTTTTCTGATAGAGGTATTAGGGGTAACAGGGGTAAGGGTGCATCTTCTAGTAATCCTAATTACGATAATTTAACTCATGTAGATGAAACTGATCTTTTTAATGTTAATATTAATATACCATTAGATAATGAGGTATATTCTGCATCTGAACCAGATTTTGATTTAGAAAATGAATTAGAAGATAATTTAGATAACACACCCACTAATGCACCTCCACCTCAGGATTAGACTGAGTCTCAAGCTGAAACTGAAACTGAAATTCATCATATTCCCCCTAGTATAAGAAGAGGACAAAAACAACGAAAATTAAAATCACAGGCATGGGATTTTTTTGAAAGGGACAATCCTAATCAACTAGCTATTTGTAAAATTTGTCGCGAAGTTTATAAATTTAAAACTGGAAAAGGTCAAGGTGGGATAGGAGGTTTAATAAAACATGTAGAAAACTCTCACAAAGTAAGGTATAACCAATACTTGGCTGACAAAGCAGATGTGCAAATGACTTCTGAGTCGGGACAAGGTTCACATAGTGTCCCCGACCAAGTACAGGGTCGAATTAACCCGATGACGGAGGGAGTTATAGGTCCGAAATATGATAAACACAAAGATCGGGAAAATTTAGCAAAATTAGTTGTTGTGAAGGGTTTGCCTTTTTCATTTCATTCCACTCCTGATTTTATTCATTACATTCGAGAAACATATAATCCGGCCTTTAACGGTTTTCCTAGATCAACTATTAGAAGATATGTTTTTAAATTTGTGCATGAATATCAATAATATTTACGTTATGCATTGTATCATTTTAATGGCAAAGTGGCTATCATTTCTGACATAGGTCGTAGTACTAGTGGTAATGATTATTTAACGGTTACATGTCACTGGATAGATCACAATTGGTCTATGCAAAAATGTATATTAGCATATAGATATGTTGATGAAAGGCACACTGGAGTTTTTATTTCAAAAAATATTCATGAAATTAGTGAATATTATGGAATTACTGATAAAATTATGACTATTACATTAGATAATGTTACTTCTAATGATTATGCTGTAAAAAATTTAAAAACTCGATTGACTCCATCTTTTCCCCATATTTTTCATGTTAGATGTGCATGTCATATTTATAACTTAATTGTAAAGGATGCCCTAAAAAATTTTAAAAACATCCTTGATAAAGTACAATTTGCTATCAACTTTATTTTTAAAGGTAATAAAATACAAAGGCGCAAAAAGTATAAAAAAACTTGTCATGATTGTAGATTACGTTATAAGAAAATTTCAAAAGAAGTTGCGACTATGTGGAATTCTTTGTATGAACAATTACTGGTTGCTCACGAGTATAGAAGACCTATAACTTTTTTATTTAACGCTCATAAGCAAAAGATAAATTTTTGAAACTTATTGTATTTTTAGAGAATTTTTCTAGCTACTAAGGAATTTCAGGTATTTATTATCCTACTATTTCATCTATGTTATTTTATATAGCTCTAATATTTTTGTTATTTAATGAATATATGAAAAAACCAACTTACGCTCCAACTATTGCAAAAATGATTGTAAAATTAAAATTTTTTTACATATTCCCACTATTTATTTTATTGGTGTTGTATTAAATCCTACTATTAAAGTAGACGGTTGTAATGCCCTTATTAAAATGATTTATGAATGCTTATAAATACTTCCAACAAACCCAACTTACGAACCAACTAAATAAGAAGTTATGTCTAGCATACAAACACAATGCAAAAATATGTATATGTATTACCAAGAGCAAAGTGCAGTAATCAACCGACTTCCGTACCATCTTCTTCTACTTCACTTCAACCTTATAACAAAAAACATGCGGTTTCTGCTTCAAGTATTCAAGGCCTTCGAAATAGAATGTATAGTGGTTCAAGTTCTTCACAAATTAGCGAGTTTGATGTGTTGTACCGTTCGAATCAATTGTCAACGAAAATGGATGTGAAGACTTGCTGAAATACTGGAGGGAGAATGAACAGACATTTCTGACTCTATCAAAGATGGCCCGAGATGTGTTGAATATTCAAGTGTCATCAACAGCTTCTGAAAGCGCTTGTTCTTCTAGAAGATTTCAAATAGGATAACACAAACACTCATTGGCGGGAGACAGTTTGGAGATTGCAGTTTTATTTAGATATTGGATTAGAGTGGAGCGTAGAAGGTGCGGTCAAACAGAGATCAATGAAGAAGAAGACTACAACGAAATCTTATACAAGAGAGCAGGAAGCGACGTTGAACAATTTGACCAACAACTTCCAATTCCAACAGAAGATCCTCAAGAGATTGTCAGAAAATTAAAAAATGTATGGTTGAATATGTAATTTTTTTAATGACAATTTTACTATGTGATTTGCAACTTTTGAACTACAAAACAAAGTTGTAATTTTGAAATTGTATTATAAAAAAAATCATATTTCTATTCAATAATATAAGAGGCAATTAGCCTTGGGATATTTTTTCACTATCTTGTTCAATTATTTAAGTGTTTAAATATATATATTTTTTAAATTGTCTAGAAATAAAGTCACCCCAAATCCCCCTACCCGACCCGACCCATCCCGTCCCCCCAAATCCCATCCCTTCTGCCGGCGGGATGTGGGGCGGGACGGGACCTCTTCCCGTCCCCCATATCCCGCCAAACCCGATCCCGACCCCCCACTCCGTCCCCCCAAATCCCGTCCCGTCCCATCCTGTCCCACTGGCCACCCTTAGTTGCAATTAAGTCAAATTGTTTTACATGGAGCCACAACCCTAGCACATTGAGAACTTAAATTATTGACTCTTGGGAACACATTGTCACCATAAATCCTTATACATAGCTAATTCATTCAGTAAGAATGCAAAATCAACTACTCCCGTCTCCAAGTCCATCACTAGACATCATTACCTAGAAACTAAATTGAATCAATCTGCACATACATACAACATTAACAACAACGACAACAACAGCTAACCCTCACAAACTAGTTAATTTCAGAATACTGAAGCAGTTGCAATTAAGTCAAAACTGTTCTGCGCGGAGCAACCCTAGCACATTGAGCACTTAAATTGTTGACTCTTCAACAAATTGTCACCATAAATACTTACACAAAGCTAATTCATTCCATACAAATGCAGAATCAACTAACTCAAAGTCCATCACTAGACATCATTACCTAAAACTAAATTAAATCAATCTGCACATACATACAAGTACAACAACAGCTAAGCCTCGGAAACTAGTTAAGATCAGAATACTCAAGTAGTTGCAATTAAGTCAAACGATTTTGCACGGCGCCACAACCCTAGCACATCGAGAACCTAAATCATTGACTCTTCCGAACACATTGTCACCATAAATCCTTACACATAGCTAATTCATTCAGTACGAATGCAGAATCAACTAACTCCAAGTCCATCACTCGACATCATTACCTAGAAACTAAATATATGCACATACATACATACAACAACAACAACAGCTACGCTTTGAGAACTAGTTAAGATCAGATATATCAATCATCTATATCGATTCTGCTCTATTTGAAGCCAAATTCATTCCAATGCTCAATAATTAGGGTTCTCCGAAACCAGAAATTCTCTAAATTGAACATAAATTTCAATAATTACAAAAATGAACATATTCGATAATGCATTTATAACTTAAATTGCAAAGAGTTTTTACCTGAAGAGGTTGATCAACTTGAGAAAGGAGATCTGAAGAGTGGTGAGGCAAGAGAGTCAGGAGAGCAGAGAGAGCAGTTTCAGTATGCTTTGGTGGAATTCTTCTCATCAATCCCATTGCTGCTTCCATTTCTGTGGCTTTCTTTCCCCTCTTGTAGAGAGACAAATTCACTGAAATGATTTTGGGGAAGTTTTAGAGAGAGAAAGAGAGGATCCGAGTTTCCCTCGCGGGAAAATTATATTCCGTCTCTCACAATTAATCTGTCTCAAAAATAATAATACATTTTTATATTTAAAAATAATTTATTCAAACTTTCGAAATGATTGAATCACAAATTTTAAAAAAAAAAAAATTTAAATTATGTATCTAATCAAACTATATCACGTAAATTGAGACAAAGAGAATAAAAAAAATTGGATTACTTTTTTTGTGCTTAATAAAAATTGGATTATTTATTGTTAGTTGTTTATTTAATTTAGTTCATTCTATTTTCATGGATCATTGAATACTTTGGTGCAACCAATAAGGGTGGTGGTGGAATCAATAGATCCCTCTATCTTTAATTTCATGTCTCGAATTCGAGTCTTAAATATTAAAAGATTATGTTAGGGAGCACGTCCTATTTAAATAGTTTACAAGAATTCGAATTAGTCGAGACCTGGATATCGACAATGAGTGAAAAACTAAAAAGAAAAAAGAATACTATAGTGCAGACAATATGGTATCAATAGGTCAATTCGCTTGGCTATTTCAAAAATATATGACATACCAATTTTCTTGAAAAATAATTGTTGACTATTGACATCCCTAAGTAAGGTAATTCCTAAAATTATTGTAGTAGTATTTATTTTACTACAATAAAGCTAAGTAGTTAAAAAAAAATCAGAGAAAATTCGAAAATCTAATTGCACCAATTTCTTTAGGACTTTAATACCAATCAAGTTGAAAAATAATATCTTATCCAATAATCAATAAAAATCCATTAATTTCATGTATATAACTAACGAAGTAAACATAATTAAATTGACGATGTTGCAAAAACGAATTGGATAGTATGTGTAGTAATATTAATAAACTAACTAAAATTTATTACATAGCTTGATCTTTCTGTGATATATAATCTATTTTAAATTCTCAAAAAAATCTGATTACAGCTTCCCTGCTTCGCTAAATCGTTAGCGACTTTGTCATTCTCTTTAAAAGTGTGTTTAATTTCTTGATTACGACTTTACGAGCCTCGTTGTAATATTTACCTGCAATCATAAATCAAATGAGAGTCGCATACGTGTATTGCCGTTTATATCATTATAAATAGTGGGGGTTTTATATTTATGAAACAAATACATTTTTTAAGATTCAAATCACATGTTCAAATAAAATTTCAACTTCAAATCAACCTGATTATAACCAAACGGGCCCTAAGTATGCTCTTAAAACCAGTTTCAATTACTAACGTTTTTTTTTTTTGTTGTATTTGTTGTCTGCTAATTGAGTTTTATTGTCTTATTGATATTACTAGAAGATTTTTTGTGTTCTTAATCTTATTCACTTGGCAAGCATAGTTGTTATTGTCCTAAAGATTCTATAAACATTTTCTGTTATACTATGCCACTGAAATGAGTGGTTTGGTTTGTGATGAAATTTGTTGCGCAAGTGATATGGTAACCGTAAGAGTCTCACATCGGATATGAAATGGAAACATTGACTTCTTATATGAACTTGAACAATCTTCAACCTACAAACTAGCTTTTGGAGTTGAGTTAGACCCAATATCCATTCTTTACATGGTATCAGAGTCAAGTTCATTTCAATTATTTGTTCACCGGTGTTAAGCCCCCAAATCAATTATCCACGCTCCACTTAACAAGATCTGGGCGTGCGGGGAGTGTTAAGAGTCTCACATCGAATATGGAATGGGAACATGGACTCCTTATATGGACTTGGACAATCCTCACCCTACAAGCTAGCTTTTGAGGTTGAGTTAGATCCTTATAGAATACCGTGTATATCCCTATGATATACATGATTTTGACTAGTCTTGTACCATAAATAGAAGTATTAAATTATGTTGTATAATTACCATAATTGTAGAATTCTTGTACAAGTAGAACTAGGATATTAGAAGTTTACTAGGAATAAGATTTTCCATATTTGGAGATTGTAACTTGTATATATACCTATTCATTCAATAAGAATAATTAAGGGATTAATTCTTTCATGGTATCAGAAGTCTAGGTCTAAACTACCTCCCTTCCCAATTTTCTTCCGCTAGTCTCGGCTCAAATTCGAGAACCTTTCTCGGTTTTCGGCCAACTTCTTCCTCCTCCCTTTCCAAATTTTCTTCCAAATGCATAATTCTCCTATTGTTCTTTCATCATGTCTACGTCAAAGAACCTATTTCATCCAGCCCTTACAGTTTCCAACATTAGGAACCATATCCCTATTGTTCTTGAGATGGAAAACATCTAATACGCGACGTGGCGAAATTATTCAAAATTCACGCACGCTTGCATTAAGTCTTTCATCACATAATTCCCTCGAAACCTGGCACAGAAGAGGTGCCTAACCCCGAGGAAAATCCTACGTTATGGACGATACTTGATTCTACCGTTCTCCAGTGGATTTATTCACTATTTCTACCGACCTCTTACAAACGATCATTGAGCCCGGCACTACGTCAATGAAAACTTGGAATAGGGTGCGTGATATCTTTCAAGATAATAAGAATTCATGTAATGTCACCCTCGAGCAGGAATTTTCACATGTTCATATGGTAGATTTTCCTAACGTTTTGGCCTATTGTAAAAGGCTAAAGGAATTGGCATACCAACTCCGCAACATTGGTGCGCCAGTTACCAATGATCGTCTTATTCTCCAAATAGTTGCAGGCTTGTCTGAGGCTTATAACGGCGTTGGCACACTACATCGTCAAAGTAACCCTCTACTACCCTTTTGTCACGCTCGTTCCATGCTCACGTTAGAAGAAGCCGGCTTAGCTAAAAAGGCGGCTACATGTGCCAATTCCGTCGTCATGATGACCACGTTAGACGACCCTCACTCATTCTCCGAGAATTTTGGCCAACACCGCAACAACGGTGGTGACAAAAATGGTCAAAATCTTAAAAATAATGGCAAAAACCGCGGTGGCAATAGCGATGGTAACGGAGGTGGCCGAAACAATGGTGGCAGTGGAAGTGGGCCTCGGGGTAGTGGGCCGCAGGCCAATTGGTCTCAGCCGTGGGCCCCCTGGCCATGGAACTGGGCCAGTGGCCATTGGCCCAACAATCCCTATTTTCCTCCCAGTCTTTACCCGGATAACTGGGCCCAGTTTCATATTTGGAGATTATAACTTGTATATATATCTATTCATTCATTAAGAATAATCAAGGAATTAATTCTTTTAGATCCAATATTCATTCTTTAGGGTAATCATGTATAAAAGGTCCAAAACATGGGACATGTTAGGTCAACTTTCTCATGGCTACATCATTTGCCCAAGTGTTTGAGTAGATTTGAAGGCATGCCTACTTAGCTTTAACTTCTTTTTTTTTAATAATCCAGAAGTTTGAGGGGTTGGTGTGCATAATTTAAATTTTGGTGAATAATTCTTTTGTATTTCTGCACTTAATCTCCAAATTTTTATTTACTGTATAATTTAAATTCATGACGTGAGCGTAAATCATATATAATGAACAACGCTAACTTCTATCTTGTGGCCCCAAAGCTCACATCAAGGCCACATTCGCCTAGCTTGATCACTGCAACCCTTTTCGCGAAGAAACATTTTTCTCCCCAAAGTTATGACTTTAGAGGCTATTTTGTCGAGTTCTTTCATCATCTAATTGACTTTATCTTATATTTTTGCTTCCATTGTTCAAGGTCATTACTTTCTCTTCCTATTTGGATTTGATTACACATCAAATAAATTTCAGAAACTTGATTGCTACTACTATATAGGAGTATTAAGCTAAACCTTATTAATTGTATAGTCACTTTCACCTTCAAAGTTCCTCCCTATAACCCTATTCTAATCAAAAGTATAGTTACTTTTTACATGTATACTTTCCAAGAGACAAATAAACGATGTAAATTTAGTGCCATCAGAGAAATCTTTTTTTTACTTTCTTGTTATCATTATTTCTTCTTTTGTTATATTATAAGCTCATGATGTATTTATATGATTCGAGATTACAAACTCTATCTATGCTTCCGACATCATCCGTTTGCCTAGCGATAGAAGAAGCTTCCCCTTACAGGTAGGGCTATCCAACCGAACCGAGAATTTCGGTAATTCGGTATTCCGTACCGTGTTCGGGAATATTTTTTATAATTTCGGTTATCGGGATCGGTATTCGGGAAATAAAAATATACTATTCGGTAATGTTGGTTACAAAGATGCACGAAACGGAAATTACAAGTAACTAAAATTACAATTGAACAATAAACTGAAATTACAATGAACTTGAAGAACAAAAATATACTATTTGGTATCTTGAGTCGAGTGTTTACACTCTGTCTTTAAGACAATATTGCCCCGTATGTATCCTTTCTACGTCCTGGACAATTGTCTCCCAAGATAAAACAGCAAATGAACAATTGAGCAAAGGAAACTCAAGTGCTACCGTGAAAGTGAAGAATTTTGAGTAATGAAATGACGGTGGAAGGTAGTAGGAAGACTGATTTCGTTTCTGTTTTGTGTGTCTGTTTTTGTAGCTCAACAATGGTGACAAAGGGTCATTTATATAGTTGAAGGAGAGGCTTACCAACTGCCCACATAAGTGCTGGTTGACGTTCTGTTCTCTGCCCCATCTGATTTCTCTTGAAACTTGAGGGACCAAACTGTACATATGAAAGAATTCTGGTCCAAAAAGATAACGTGAACCCGGACCGGACGGGACGGCGGCGTCGCGCGTGTGGGCTTTCCTCGAACCGAAGCACATCTAGGTCCTCCCTCCTTTAAACACATGGGATACCCCTTGGGGTCCCAAACCCCAAGCCAACTTTGAGACTTATAAACAAAACAATTCTTTCTTCCTCCACCGATGAGGGAGAATTGATCTCAATACCACACTTTTCCATGCTTCAAACACCCCCACTTCGTGGACCAATATCTCTTTCATTTCTCAACGAAATTTGACGATCATTGGCCCTACGGTTATCTACTTACTTAGTAGATTATGCACGTGTGAAGAACCGGATTCTCCAACATGCGTAACACTAGTGTTTAAGCTATTGAAGTTGATCGGATGCAACTCCTGCCAAAGACAAATTTCCAACAAGTAATTCGGTAAATACCGAATACCGATATAATTTTTAATAAAGGCCCAATATCAATATTAGTGTATTACAAATCCGATAACTGGGTGATTAAAATGATATAAATACTGCCTTTTTCTGAAATTAACATGGTACCAAAAGGAGTATATTACTGAAAATGAGATTCTTGATTCACATTACTCTTATGTATATTATGCACTGCCTAGTGCCTATAGGTGATTTATATACGGTTAGCACTAGCGGAGAACCAAAAGAAAATAAGAGGAAAAATTTCCCAATATACGATAATGATATTACGATAGCCGACTCCAGATTCAATATGGTATTACCGAATACTGAATCGAACCGAAGTTTAAAAGTTTGGTATTTAATATCTACTTTTAATTACTGATTAACGAATTACCGAACTCGATCTTTGAAAATACCGAACACCCACCCCTACTTACAGGTTCGAAAAAGTAGTGCCCTCCATTATATTTTCATATGATGATTTTTGATTGAATTGTAGAAAATAAAAGATGACTCTTGATCCCAAAATTAGGAGTATATTCTAATTATTTTCTTATTGAGGGATAATAATAATGCAGTCTAATATGAAGAACCCAGAAAATATAGAAAGAACAAAGGAAAAAGCTAAGCTAATATCCAAATGGATTGTATTTCATTGATAATCTTTGAAGAAGACAAATACAGCTATTTGTAATGCTGCACTATCTGACATCAGTACTATTTCTTCCACCTATCCTGAATTCTAAGTTTCTAACTGAAATGACAGGGACTATAATGCAATATCCTAAGGGACTTAAATGAATGAAATAACAAAAAGGTAATTATAATTGACTATGGGACTAAACTGTAACAACTATAACTTATTTAATATGCCCATTCCAACTAACTTAACTACCAGATACCACCATCAATGCTCATAGTACATCATCCATCTGCACAACAGTGTTCTCTTTACTTCCAATTGCATCATTGCCCATCCCTTGAAGAACTTCCTTGTCCTCAAGGAAGAACTTAGGAAACATTGTCTTCATACCTTGTAGATCCTCCCAAGTCAGTTGTAAATCATGTAATTGTGTCCATTCAACTAGAACTTGAGTGATGACCTTATTCCCTTTTTTGGTCATTCTATGGTCCAGAATAGCTTTAGGATTTGGACAGTAAGGGCCTGCTAGGTCAAGTATGGGTGGGTGGTTTGTGATTTCTGAAAGTTTGTGGCATGATTTGAGAAGAGAGACATGAAAAGTGGGATGTATGGTTACTTAAGCTAGCAAGGCAAGTTTGTATGCTATTGATCCAATCCTTTGTAACACTTGGTATGAGCCATAGTATTTGGCTGTGAGTTTGTTAAAATGAACAGAATAGAGTGAAACCTGTCTATAGGATTGAAAACACCCTATCAGACCTATGCTCATTAGCTAGGGAAATCATTCTTTGCTGAGCCTTAGCCAAATGAAACTTCAACAGTTGAGCCTTAAGTTCCCTAGTCAGCAAACTTTTATCCACTTGTTCATCAATAGCATCACCTTGTAAGTATGGAAGGTGAAGAGGGGAGGTTGCCAATACAATGCTTCATAAGGAGATGTCTGAATTGCTGAGTGATGGGTGGTGTTGTACTAGTATCCTGCAAGTGGTAAGTACAAGAACCAATCTTGAGGATAATCAGTACAATAACACCTCAAGTAAGTTTCCAAACTTCTATTGAGCACTTCAGTTTGACCATCTGATTGAGGATGGTAAGCTGTTGATGTACTCAGTGTGACCCCATGAGCTAAGAACAACTACTGCCAAATCTTGCTCACAAACACAGGGTCCCTATCACTTACATTATTTACTGGCATTTCATGCAGCTTGTAAATGTTGTCCAAGAACAATTGAGCAATATCAGCTACAGAATAGGGATGAGACACACCTACAAAGTGAGTATATTTTGTAAGTCTATCCACCACCATCCGGATTACTGATTTTCCTTTTGACTTAGGCAGTCCTTCTATGAAGTCCATGCTAATACTCGACCAAGAACCATTTGGAATAGCAAGAGGCTGTAGCATACTAGGGTATGGGATAAATCATACTTACTCCTTTGCCACACTTCACACTCCTTGACATAAGTGGTGATGTCCTCTTTCAATCCCTTTCAATAAAATAGAGAAGACATTTTTCATTTTTCTATAAGTACTGTTGATCTCTGAGTGACCTTCATTGAGTTGGTTGTGCCATATCCTAAGTATTTCCTTTTTAATTTCAGCATCCTTCCCAATCACCAACTTGCCATTTCTTCTAAGTTGTTGATTGAAGAATGTATACTGATTATACTCACCACCCTGGTCCTGCACCATCTTGATGAGTCTCTGCATCTTAGGGTCTTGTTCCCAGCACTTGACTATGGATTGAAAAAGCATCTCACCTGCAGGATTTGTTGGGTACTCTATTGTAAAGCAGTACGGGAAGTAAATAAATATTACAAGTGTTCGAAAGGATAAACAAATAGTCAATCTTCAGAACCGCCGCAAAGTTGTTGAGTCTTGAATCTTGATAACCTTGAAATCAAGAAATAACTAAATCTGGATGGTTACAACTGTGTGCTGAGTCGAGTGATTGCACTCTGTCCTTAAGACAAGATTGCCCCGTATATATGTTTTTACGTTAGTTTTTCCATTGAACCAAATTCTTAGGATCTCCAATCAGTATGGTTGGGTTACCATCGCAATGGTTCGTATTGTTTGGGTGTTAAGCTCATTCCCCTAGACATGCAGAACACTTGATCTCCGGGTAGTCCCTTAGTTAGTAAACAAGGATGTGACACCCGTGATGATCAACTGCCATACGGTCTTATGTCTCCGACAGATATGTCCAGACGCCGTCATCCGTGTCCTTTCTGAAGCCGACCGGCTAGGCACAGTGTATAACTGCTGAAGGCACGGGTTTCTCCCAATAAGGGACGTCCTCTAAGGAGTCGTGAAGTTACTTAACTTCTTTCATGCTTTGTATAAAGCGATAAACTCCGATTCCATCATGAATCGGCCGATACAAGTTTGCTTAGAGGTTTTCTAAGACCCACCATACACATTTACTTATGGCTTTGGTGTTCTTCAGATCTGATGTCCAGTTTGCATCACTGTGTTCTCCCAGAACCGTTGGACATCGAGAATACTATAATCCGTAGATAAGCGAATAATTCAGATATCGTCATGTCCGACTTAACGCCTTCTATTGATAATTTATTAAGATCATCAGTGAACCTTAGTTCAACTGATCTGCTTTGTAGGCTGATACCAGGTCGGTTGTAGTGTGTACAATACATTGAACTACACGTGACCTGTGCATATCTTTCCCTGTCTATGGGTGCACCATGATTTCAATCAGTTCTATGATTCATATCCATTGGTGGCTTCAACGAGATTGTCAATTATCTCACAACTGAGTTTGGAGTTAGACCAGTCCGTTAGATTTCTTAAAAATTCAATTCCTAAGATGTCTTCTGTGGCACACATATCTTTTGTTTCAATATAATTTCCACTCTTAGACTGTTGGTTTTCCAATTGTTGGCTTTCTAACTTCAGAGTCAATGTTTCTGTGGTCATATTCATTGTTTCTGTTTTATCTTAAACTTTCAGGACCAAAATGTAACATTTCAGGGACCAAAATGAAAGTTCAGGAAGAAGCCCAACAGTTCAGCAAACCAACTCTGATCCTCTTCTTCCAACTCTCCGATTGGGAATGTTGTTTCAACATCCATGCCACGCAAGACTGCAATGGCCCTGGATTTTAAGCTACTCACAGGGGAGCACATTTTACAGCCCAAAGGTTCTTTTCCCAGAGGAAGATCAACCATTACAGAAGTATGGTTCTATATGATGGAATCCATTTCTCTCTTTAGCTTCTTTCCAAAGCAGTGCTTTTGGAGATGACAATTCTTTATTAATTGTACATGGTTCGTTCTCAATCATACAAGCTAGAAGGACTGGAACAAGTCTTTGTCCCCTTCTTTGCTCTGTCTCGGTTCAACATCTAGAATCCCAGAGTTCTGTAGATCTGGAATATTAAGTTCCGGATAGACAAAGCAACTTCCGAGTCCTGTAGATACGGAACGTCTAGTTCCGGACAGTCAGGCCCTCGCGGGTTCTTGTTAACCTCGAGCAATTACTCATTTTTTCTTTTTTCAAGGAAAGTTATCTTCAAAGAATTCAGCATTCTTTGACGCCAAGAGGTGATAAGCACTACTGTTATTTGCAGATCCAGTGGATATGCAATCTACAGTCTTAGGTATGAAACCACCTCACATCACAACATTTGTATGTGAGATCCTTTCCATGTCTCACACGGAGGGTTACCCTTATCCTTATGCGTATTTCTGTTGAGAATCGCATTAGCGGTAAGGATCGTCTTGCCCCACATACTTTGGGCGTACGGCTTTGCGCTTGGCTAACACCATTAGACTGAGGTGAGTAATGAGCAATCGTTTGATGAACGATGCTTCACATTCTCCCCCTCTATCACTACGAATTCCTCAATCCGTAGGCTTAGTTGATTTTCAACTTCTGCTTTGTAGTGCTTATCCGCTTCAATAACTTCATCTTTGCTTTTCAACAAACAAAGGATGCAATACATTGTACCATCATCAATGAAGGTCACAAAGTACTTGTCTCCCCCCTCTATTTTGTATAAACTTCAAATCACCCAAGTAGGTGTGACTAAGTTCTAGAGGAGCGGTGCTTCTTTCGCTATTCCCTTGACGGAATTTGGAAAGGTGATTTTGCCTCTTCGCCTACCTCACATTTATTTTGAGGGTTTACGTCGACAGAAGGCAACAATCTCAACTTTGTTAGCTTTTGAACGATTTTCTATTTAACGTATCTTAATCTATGATGTCATAGATGCACGGATTACAAATATATCATTCATATGGCTACAGACATATTGTATCATTCTTAGTTATTACAGACCTGTTGGACTAGTCTCAAACCAGCTTGACCAACAATGTCCCTTAAACCAAGTTTAGGACAAGTATCACCTCCATTTGGAGTGATCCCATCCCCTGAAGTCCTATTGAGGACAACCTCTCCAACCCCTTCTACTTTAGAGGTGGCGTTGCTTCACATGAACAACCTCTTGCCCGTGGTTAGAGCGTAATCGGATCATATGTGATCTGGATACTCTGGCTCACTCCAATTGCTTTGGCAAACTGAGTGACCAATTTCTTTTCTGCCTTTCTTTAGGCCTTCAGATCATTTAAGACCTGGAAACTCTGGCCCACCTTACAAGGTGTCCATTACTTTTCTTATGAAATGAATTCTGGCCCACTCCAGTCGCCCGTAGGCTTTGTATGACTGAGTGTCCAATATCATCATATCAAAGGAATTTTGGCCCACTCCAGTCGCCCGGAGGCTTTGTATGACTGAGTGTCCAATAACATCCTATCAAAGGAATTTTGGCACACTCCAGTCGCCCGTAAGCTTTGTATGACTGAGTGTCCAATATCATCTTATGAAGGATCTTCTGCCAACTAGTGTGACAGCTTAGGAGTGGCCAGTGGGCCGGGCTCGGGTCTGGCGGGCCGGGACAGGGAGAAGGGGCGGGGTCGGGTCCGGCGGTCTCTTGGCGGGGTCGGGTCTGGCGGGATTGGAGCAAGTCCGTCCCGATCCCGATCCCGTCGGGCTCGGGTCGGGGCGGGTCGGGATACGGCGGGTTTTTTTTTTTTTTTTTTTTTTTTAAAAAAAATAACATATGTATAAAAAAAACTCAATAAACAAAACAAGATAGTGTAATAAAAACATCCCAAGGCTGTTTTTGTGCCTCTTATATTATTTAATAGACATATGATTTTTTTGTAATACAAATACAATTGTCTAAAATCTAAATTGCAACTTTGTGGTGTTGTCCAAAAGTTACAAATTACATAAAAAAAATTACAATTAAAAAAATTACATTCTCAAAAAAACCTGTTCTAATTGTTTGATGATTTCATGTGGTTCTTCGGTTGGAATTGGTATTTGTTGGTCAAATTGATCCACGTCGCTTCCACTACCTTCGGTTAAGATTTCGTTGTAGTTTTCATCATCTTCTTCGTTGATCTCCGGTTGACCGCACCTTCTCCGCTCCGCTCGTATCCAATCTCCGAATAATACGCAATTTCCAAGTCGTCTCCGGCTAATGAGTGTCCGTGGTCTCCTATTTGATATCGTCTGCAGAAAAAGCGCTTTCGACGTTAGATTGACGACGCTTGAATGTTCAAAACATCTCGAGCCATCATTGAAAGTGTCGGAAAGGTCTTCTCATTCCCCTCCAAAGTATTTCAGCAAGTCTTCATGTCCATCTTCATTGATAACTTCTTGATACGGTACAGAACCCCGCAAAACAAAAATATCCAACTCGCTAATTTGGTTAGTAGTAGAGGTACGACCGCACATTCTATTTCGACGCTTTCAATACTAGCGCGAAAACAAGATGTCTTTTGTGAGGTTGTATTGAAGATGAAGAAGATGGTATGGAAGTTGGTAAGTTACTAGCATTTTCTTGTTGATAAAATCTATATATATTTTTGCATTGGTGTTCTACGCTAGACAATACTTCTTCTTTAGTTTGTTCAATAGGTGGTGGGTGATTTAGATTTTTGGGACTTGGAGGTGGTAGTACTTCTATACAATCGTAAATAGTTTCAATTAGTGATTTAGTACCGTCTATTTTAATAGTAGGATTTAATACAGAACCAATAATATAAATAGAGGGAATAGGAATAAAATATTTTTTTATTTTGAGAAACATTTTTTTAATATTTTGCCTTATAATTTGGTTTTTCCATATATTCACTAAGTAATAAAAATATTAGAGTTATATAAAATAACATAGTTGAAATAGTAGGATAATATATATCGGAAAATTCTTTTGTTGCTTGAAAAAATTTCTCTAAAAATACAATAAGTTCGGAAATTTTTTCCCAATCACTATCTAAAATCATATCGGTGGCTTTTTATTATGAGAGTTAAAAAATAAAGGTATAGGTAATTTATAGTCATAAGCAACAAGTAGTTGCTCGTATAAAGAATTCCACCTAGTGGATACTTCTTGTGGAATTTTTCTAAAAGGTAGTCCACAATCATGACAAATTTTTTTATATTCTTTTCTACGTTGTACTTTATTACTTTTAAAAATAAAGTTTATAGCAAATTGTATTTTACTAAGAATGTCTTCAAAAAGTGATAGACCATCCTTTACAATTAAGTTATATATATGGCACGCGCATTTTATATGAAAATGGTCCGAAAAAGACGGAGTTAAACTATTTTTTAAAATTGTAATTGCGTAATTGTTACTAGAAGCGTTATCTAATGTAATAGTCATAATTTTATCGGTAATTCCGTAATAATCGCACACTTGATAAATATTTTCGCAATAAAAGTACCGGTGTGCCTATCATCTATATATCTATACGCTAAAATACGTTTTTGCATAGACCATTTATAATCTATCCAATGACAAGTTACAGTTAAATAATCATGGCCGTTAGTACTACGACCTATATCATACGTGATGGATACTTTGCCATTAAAATGATATAATGAAAAACGTAAATATTGTTGATATTCATGCGCGAATTTAAATACATCTCTCTTAACAGTTGATCTAGGAAAACCGTTAAAAGCAGGATTATATATATCTCTAATGTAATGAATAAAACCGGGAGATGAAGGAAATGAAAAAGGCAAACCCTCCACAAAGAACTAATTTTGATATTGCTTCCATATCTCTATGTTTATTGTATTTAGGGCCTACAATTCCCCCCGTCATAGGGTTAATTTGACCTTGTACTTGGTCCGGGACAATATTAGTATGTGAACCTTGTCCTGATGGAGCGGGCGTTTGCGCACCCGGTTTTGAAGCCTGGTATTGGGCATACCTAGCTGGATGAGCACTTACTACGTGTCTAATTAAACCCCCCGTCCCACCGTGACCTTTTCCAGTTTTAAATTTTAAAACATTTTTACAAATTTTACATATGGCTACTTGATTCTCTACGTCCCTATCAAAAAATGTCCATGCATCTGATTTTAATGGTCGTTTTTTTGGACCTCGTCTCATACTAGGGGGAATAGGAGGTATTTCGGTTGAAGGTGCACTAGTGGGTGTCTTTGTCATCAACATTAGTGGGTATATCATCTAGATCATCGTATAAATTAAAGTCTTCTTGAGTTCCAGAAAATAGCTCCTGGTCTAAATCTAATGGTATTGTAGGAAAATGTTGAGTATCAACAAAATCATCCTGTGTAGGAATAAGATGACTAGAAGAAGTACCCTTGCCCTGGTTGCCCCTACTAGAAGAAGCACCCTTACCTTTACCCTTAAACATACCTTTTAATCCTTCCATTTTAATTATGATAATAAATAAATAATTAAAGACAATAAAATTAAGTGATCTAAACTAAATAAACAGACAATAATAATTTAATGAAGGAACGAATGTACCAAACGCCGACGTAACGTCGACGTGTAATCGAGAGGTTGAAAATTGAAACTTTGCTCGATGGAAGATCCTCAAGCTAGTTGCCAACTTCACTACCAATTCCCAAATGAATAAATAAAATTGAATATTTAGCAAACAATGTAGAATTGTAGAGAGATATATTGAGAAATTAGAGAGATTGTAGGAAGATTTGTGAGAAAGATGAAGAGAAAATGAGTTATTTATAGTTGAAAATTGGGTTAAAGTGTAAATATAATAACTTATGGGTTAAAAATAAATATTAAGGGGTAGGGGGTTGAGGGAGGGAGGGGGGGGGCTAAAATGGCCGTTGACAACGGCCATAATCTAAAATGGCCGTTGGTGCAACGGCCATTTTTGCAAAAGGCGGGGTCGGGGTCGGGGCGGGCTCGGGTCTCGCGGGCCTGGGGCGGGCTCGGGTCTCAAGGGACGAGACCTCGTCCCGTCCAGAGTTCGAGTCCCGCCCCCGTAATTTTTTTTTTTTTTTTTTTGGCGGGGTCGGGGCGGGACCGGGGTGGGCTCGGGACGGGCTCGGGTCGGGGTCGGGCTGTCCCGGCCCACTGGCCAGCCCTAGACAGGCTCAACGTCTTTAGCTTTTAAACTTCTTCCGTTATGATTGGTGCCCAGACAATTCTTGGCGCTTACTTAAGAGTGGTAATAGTTTTCGCACAGTTAGTGGATCTTTCTCCAACGTATGTGCGAACATACTTTACACACTTTTAATAATTACACTTAAAAGAACGGATCTTTTTAAGTCGTTTACAAAGTCCAATCTTTAAACGAGAAAGAAGAAGAGATTAAACTTCTGATTTTAAAGCGTAAGGAATATAAATTGTTTCGTAAAACATTTTCATATTCCTCCTAACTTTTAAGTCATTTTTAATCAGACATCATTTAATCTTTATTCTTGATAAGGAAGAAAATAATTTATCCCAATTTCGGATTCTGACCCACTTCAGTCACTTCATCGGACTGAGTGTCCATTTCCTTCTTACCATAATTCGGATCCTTTGTCTGGGACATATATAGGACTTCTGCTGCAAGATAAAACCACATCTTCAGCCTTCTCCTCTTGTCCCAGTTGACATCCTCATCCTCTCGTGAGCGCTTGTTCCCACCACTCTTGGGAGCGGTGACACCTTGAACACGTTCCTTCGACAGCATCATCATCACTCTCTTCTACCAGAAAACCACAGCCATATCCAGATTTGGTCACACAACTTTTGACCGACATCTTTCGAACACTAGTACTAATACAATCTTGTCTTAAATTGTTGGGCACTCTATTGTAAAGAAGTACGGGAAGTAAATAAATATTACAAGTGTTCGAAATGATAAACAAATAGTCAATCTTCAGAACTGCCGCAAAGTTGTTGATTCTTGAAACTTGATAACCTGAAATCAAGAAACAACTAAATCTGGATGGTTACAACTGTGTGCTGGGTCGAGTGATTGCACTCTGTCCTTAAGACAAGATTGCCCCGTATATATGCTTTTAAGTTAATGGGCAATAGTCTCTCAAGATAAAACAACACTTTAATCTCAACACTACAAAGCAAATAGGTTGAGCCTGGCGAATAAAACAAATACGAATCGACTTGCTGAAGATATGGAAAGGAAGGAAGAGTTTCTATTTTCGTCCAACGTTTGGAGTGACTTTCTCTTATGTTTTGTCTCTGTGTATATATTGTGTCTCTGTAGTGTATATCTTGTGTATATGTGTGTCTTTCCTCACTGTTAGTGCACTATTTTTCGTGACTGAAAATGTTATTTTTCTGTCACCTTATTGAGCCAAAGAGGCATCAATATATAGCATAGAGGAGGGACTCCTCAACTGCCACAAACATGACTGTTAATAGCCATTAGTGAGGGCTGTTAATGGCCATTACGGAGGCAGATTAATGGCATGTTTAAGGGATGTTCATGGCCATTGAAGAAGGGCTGATTATGGAGGAGTTAATCAGCCAAGTAATGGCTGATTAATGCCCAAAAAACAATTTCAACGGTAGGCAGAAAGTTTCTGCCTTCCGTCGTTCCAAATTCAATTTTCCAGAAACTTTAGGGACCAAACTATAAATATTAAGCAATTTGGGGTCCAAAAAGATAATATCAGAAACAACCCATAGCCCACAACCCACGACCCGAGACCAAGACCGGACCGGACGGGCGGGCGGCGCGCGTGTGGGCTTAGCCTTGAACCCAAGCACATCTAGGTCCTCCCTCCTTTAAACACATGGGATACCCCTTGGAGTCCCAAACCCTTTACCACTTTAGAGACTTATAAAGAGAGCAATTCTTCCTTTTCCCACCGATGTGGTAGATTTGTTCCACACCATATTTTCATACCTCAAACACCTTACTTCGTAGACCAATATCTCTTTCATTTCTCAACGAAATTTGACGATTCTTGGCCCTACGGTCATCTACTCACTTAGTAGATTATGCATGTGTGAAGAGACAAAGCCTCCAACATGCGGAACACTAGTGTTTAATTCATTAAAGATGGGTGGACGCATCTCCCCGTCAAAGGCAAATTTCCAACAGGATTAACATGAACAAGAACCAATTCACCAACTGGTAATCTTGACAGTAAATCAACAGCCTTGTTTTCCTTTCCTCTTGTCAATGTCAAAATCATATTGCATGATCTTGGTGATCCATTTCATCTGAGTACCAGTATGCAGCTGTTGGTCTAATAAGTATTTCAAAGCCCTTTGATCAGTCCTTACCAAAAATGCCTCCCACTTAAGTACTGAGACCACTTAGTTATTGCTAGCACAAAGGCAAGAAGTTCCTTATCATAAACTGATAAATACTGATTCCTTTGAGATAAACCCTTGTTGTTGTAGGCTATATGATGTCCCAATTGCATCAGCACTACACCAATCCCAATATCATAGGCATCTGTTTCTATCATAAATTGAAGATTGCTATTGGGTAAGGCTAGAACTGGAGCACTAGTTAAAGCCTTTTTCAGTGTTTGGAATGCTACTGTGGCCTTGTCATTCTATATGAACCCCTCTTTCTTCAACAAATCAGTCAGAGATTTGCTTATAGGACCATAGCTCTTGATGAATCTTCTGTAGTACCCAGCAAGACCCAAAAAACTTCTTAGCTGTCTAAGGGTGGTTGGTATAGGACACTCTTAAATAGCTGAGATCTTTTTTGAATCAGTTGCTACCAACTCGGCTGAGATAAAATGCCCCAAGTACTCAATCTTATCACAGGCAAATGAGCACTTAGATTGCCTCAGAAATAGTTGATGTTGCTTTAACAGTTCAAAAGCTATCTTCAAATGAACGATGTGCTCTTCCATGCTTTTGCTAAAAACCAATATATCATCAAAGAAGACAAGAATGAACTTCCTTAAATGTTGTAGGAACACATTATTCATGAGGCTATGGAAGCTTGAAGAGGCATTAGTGAGCCCAAAAGGCATCACTAAGTATTCATAATGCCCAACATGAGTTTTGAAGGCAATCTTCGCCACATCTTTAGGGTGCATTCTGATTTGGTGGTACCCTGACCTCAAGTCCAACTTAGAGTACACCCTTGAACCACCTAACTCCTCCAACAACTCTTCTATAATGGGGATGGAAAATTTGTCTTTGATAGTAACTTTGTTCAAGGCCCTATAATCAACACAGAGCCTCCAAGACCCATCCTTCTTCCCTACCAATACCACTGGAGATGCATAGGGGCTTGAACTGGGCTGCACAATGCCCTGTTTCAACATCTCTTGAACCAATTCATCAATGATATACTTCTGTGTTGAGGAATATCTATATGGTCTCAAGTGGACAGGATTAATGTTATGGATCAAAGGAATTTTGTGATCAAATTGGGTTCTATGAGGAGGTAATTCTTGGGGTTCAGAAAACAGTTCCTTATATTCCTTGAGAAGTCTTGACAAATCAGTTGGACTCTCTATAATATGCATTATATTGCCCTCCTAAATAACATCAGGATCCAAGACCTTAATCATGAACAATTGATATCCAAAGGGACTTAAATGAAATAACAGAAAAGTAATTATAATGACTATGGGGTTAAACTGTAATAACTATAACTTATTTAATATGTCCATTCCAACTAACTTAACTACCAGATACCACCATCAATGCTCATGGTACATCATCCATCTACACAGCATTGTTCTCTTTACTTCCAATTGCATCAAATAAGGAGTTTTCATGTCTGTTCATCTTTTTCTTTTCTAATGGAGTAAATTGTAATACTAACTTTTATACCAAATCTAGTCCTAACAAATGCTCATATTAAATAATGGTAAATCAAAGGATGACTGATATTACCGACAACTTTTCGCTGAAATAATTTCACTCTAATAAATAAAAATTAAAATACATTTACTCAAGAAAACTATGAGCTTAGTTTTGAATTTTAGAGCCTATTTCTTTGGGATTATCAAATTGATCTGGAAAAGAAAGAAAATAAAAAAAAGTTATACACACCTGCAAGAAAATTATTCATGTATTAAAACTAGAATAGTTAATATCATGTTTGGTTGTTTTTTAGTTGCTTGTATATATAAATAATAAAATTTAGCACACAAAGTATGATGTTTTGTTAAAATTGAGAGAGAACGGAATTTTAGAGAAGAAAAATATTTGGAGAATTTTTTGTTGGTTTCATTCATCATAATGACCTCTTTATATAGAGGCAAAAGTTCTCATTTCCTTAGTCTAACAAAAAAACTCTATTCTAATAAACTACTATGATTACAATTTACCAAATATACTTAGACTAGAATTTTACCATAAAATTAATAGAGTTAAACTAGAAAACAAGTATCCGGGGTCGGTCACCACTTGATGTCGGTGTCGGTCTCAATACCCCCTCAAGTTGGAGCATGGAGATCTCGAATGCTCAACTTGTCAAGCAGATATTCATGTTGTGATTTGCCCAAAGCCTTTGTAAATACGTCGTCTAATTATTTGTTGGTTGACACATAATTCGGAAGAATTATACCAAACCAGAGTGCGTTCTGGACATAATGATAGTCAACTTCAATATGTTTAGTCCGTTCGTGAAATATCATATTTCGTGCAATATACAATGCTGCTTGACTATCATAATACATTTTAATCGGAGATTTATGTTCGACGCCCAAGCTATGTAGAATTCCCTTCAACCATTTCAATTCATAAACCGGCATTGCCATTGAACGACATTCCGCCTCTGTTGACGAGTGAGAGACAATGTGTTGCTTCTTGATTTTCTATGATACCGGTGAATTCCGAGGAGATAAACCATTCGGTGAGCGATCTTCGGGTCAATGAACATTCAACCCAGTCCACATCACTCCACCCATACAATTGGAGATCACAATCCTTACTTAACATAATTCTTTGCCCGAAATTCTTTTTCAAGTATCTTACCACCCGGAGGGCGGGTTTTCAGTGCACTTCCATTAGTTGGTGTATGAATTGGGACAGAACATGTACACAATAGGATAATTTCGGTCGCGTAAAACTAAGGTATATCAATATGTCGACCATATGTCAGTATGATTCCGGATCTTTCATATTGGCCTCTTTAGCCAACGCCATATTGTGATTCTGGTTCATGGGAGTTTTAATCGATTTTGCTCCCAGGAGCCCAGACTCAAAGATTATATCTAAGGCAAGCTTTCGTTGACAAAGGAATAATCCAGTTGGTCCATGCGCAACTTCAACTCCTAGAAAATACTTTAGGGGACTCAAATCCTTCATGTGAAAATAGGCTCGGAGATAGTCTTTGAACCGTGCAATGACACCATGGTCATTTCCAAAGATAATCAAGTCATCCACATAAACGAAGATATTAAGTTATATACTTCCCTGGTGCATCGTGAAAAGAGAATAATCGGAGTATGACTATTTGAATCTATATTTCATTAAGGTACTTGACAATTTTGCAAACCAGACCGGAGCTTGTTTCAATCCATACAAAGATTTTCGGAGTCGACATACTTGCCCCTGACCAGACACACAAAATCCTAGTGGTAATTTTATATAAACTTCTTCTGCTAGTTCACCGTGCAAGAAGGCTTATGAATATTCATCTAATGCAACTCCTAATTTCGAGCGCCCGCTACCGCTAAGAATGTCGGAACGATCACTACCTTCACAATAAACATTTTATTGTAGTCAATACTTCCTCTTGTTTATTATCGAAGATGACCAACTGAGCTTTATATCGTTCATTTATTCCGTCTGAGTTGTATTTAATCTTGTACACCCATCTACATTCGAGTGCTTTCTTATCCGACGACAATATTTCCAATGTCCATGTGACATTGTCCTCTAATGCTTGGATTTCTTGTTGCATGGCTTTTCTCCAACATCCCTTTTTCATAGCGTTCGAGAAGGATTTTGATTCAATTCCTGTGGTAATTGCTACGATAAAGCTTTGGTGTTGTGAGGAAAAATTATCACATAATATATAGTGAGCTAAAAGATAAAGTGCGCCTTAGGGTTGTTGAGGATCGAGTGAACTCATTGATGGGCTTTCTTTCCGGAATATTTCAGTAGCATAGTCACGTAATTGAACCGAGTCATGCTTCTGACATTTACCTCGACCTAATTGTTCCTCCAGTGGCTTTTCATTGGCTCGAGTACCTTCTCTCTATACTTCTTCCACGTTTTCATTATTTGGACTAGCATATGTTCGGTCTAATTCTAGATGATCCATAGGTTCGGTATTCGATGTCCGAATTTCTTCTATTCGAGCTTTGTTTGCACCTATATTATTTGTTTGATCTTCTTCGAAAACGTGTTGATTCTTTTCGCCCTTTGTTTCATCCGGGATCGCATCTATGTTGTTGACCAAGTTATATGTTCCTACGACAAAAGGGAACTTAGTCTCATAGAATTTCACATCTCTTGAGACTAAATATTCATCATTTTCTAAGTCATACATTCTCCAACCTATCCGTAGGGGTATTCCAAGAAAATATACCTACGATTTCGACTCTCAAACTTGTCTCTTGTTCTTCTCTTTGTATGTGCATAACATAGTGACCCTAAGAACCTTAAGTGATCATAATGAGGCACCTCCCCATATGTAAAATTTCATAGGGGGTTTTCCCATTCAAAATCGAATATGGTGTTCTATGATCAAGTATCCCGAAGTCAAAGCACATTCTCCTAAGAATTTAATCGGAAAATGACCCTGAAATCTCATTGCTCGGTCCATATTAAGAATATGACGGTGTTTTCTTTTGACTCTTCCATTCTGTTGAGGTGTCCTTGTGCAAGACGTTTGAAACAAAATTCCATGTTCGAAGAAGTAAGTCTTCATACACGTGAACTCAATTCCGTTATCACTTCTAACTATCTTCACCCTTTTTCCGAACTACCTTTCCACAAGAGCGAATAAATTCTTCAAGATTTGGGACACTTCTTTCTTATCAACTAAGAGAAATTTCCACACGGCTCGTGAATGATCATCCATAATAGTAAAAAAATATGAAGCATCACAAGAGGAAGGGGTCCTATATGGTCCCCATAAATCGCAATGGATCATCTCAAAAGCATCTGAAGCAATATTCTCACTTAAAGGAAAAATATTTCTCGTTTGTTTTGCTCGTTGACATACATCACATTCTCTATCCAAGTTATCACCATTCTTTTTTAAGCCTATTGTTGTAATAGATTTTGTTACTTATGTTGAGGGATGACCCACCATTTATCCATTGGGTGTTCAAAGATGGATAAAATAACTTCGTTAGAGTGGGATCTACTTTTTGAGGAATATGAGTTGAAGCAATAAAAATAATATTAATAGTAGAACATCTTTCACAATCCCCGGAGAACCCGGTGAAAAAAAAGCATAAGAAGAGTATGATAGTGGTCGGTCTTTAAAGACCCTTAAGAAAGAGGCTTAAGGCATCGATTCCAATCCGATAATGCATTTATTTTTATTTGTATGTCGCTCCGGGAGAGTAGTAGCACACCCTCCCCCCCAATCAACCGCCACCTCATGGACGTCATTCTCTTTGGCGATGTGATCCAAAAAGTGCAAAAGCTAATTTGGGATCAACTCAAGGTTGACATAGAGAAAGAGCTCAAACTTTAATGACTTTAACGATCATTTTAGAAGTAGATCTTTACTAGCCTGACGATTCAAATCAAGGCCGAAATTCATCCCTCTTTTTAAAACTGATTAATTAACGACCTACCAAACAAGGGATCCCTCCGGCCTAAGACTAGTGGTAGGTGGTCCTGCGGAGCTTTCGTTGGTCTCTTTCTCTCGTACCATGCATGTTGAAAGTTTATTGCCTTTTCTCTCTCCTTGTAGGAAAGATATGGTAGAGCTAAGATGGTTATTGTATGAGGTCTACCCAATGCTAGATGCAGAGGCGCATAATAGATCGATATGAACATCATAGGTTATCCCATAATAAAATCAGTTGTTGTTGATACCTTCTTCTCGGTTCCTTCTTCCATAACCAGAGATCGAAGAAGGAAGAGATAAGAGGGCTTTATGGAGAACTCGTGTCACAGCTCTAATTCGAATGGATTGTTCTTCCACTATTCACGCAATTTCCAGTTCGAGCAAGAGCAGTTTTTAGAAAAATAAAGAAAGACGAAAACAGATTTGTCGTTAAGTCTGGATCACATGAATTGCTTTAAAATTGGGAACCTACGGGTTTTTAATATTTTCAATACCTATGTTTTTTAAGCGACACTTTATTCCTGGTCAATGTCAAATTCTTCCTAAAAAATAGGGCATTCACATGCTATTTTTTATGTATGGGTGTGAATATCTTGACTTCTATTCAATTGTTCGAGGGGGAGGGACGAATAATTCTAGTCTAGTTCTTTTTCTGTCGGAAAATTATTTTATGATCAAAAATTATGTCATTTCAGTTATTTTTCAAGAAGGTCCTACCTATAGGAAAAGCGGTTTCTCACAAAGATTGATTGGAAGACCCATAGCTTGAGAATTCCTCAGTTGTTGTTTGAGCTTTTCCAACTAGCTATGCGCTAAATAAGCTCTCCCTAACCTATAGCAAGAGTAGTGCTACTAAGAGAAATATTTTTGATCTTTTTTCCCCAAATGTGCATCTTTGAGTGTTTCATCCGATCCCCAATCTCCCAGTATCAATATTTTGGCTGCTCAAGCCGATACTCTTCAGTTTAATGTTGAGGTCTATCCTATAGATGTACTCAAATTGGATCAGTAATTGGATTAATAGATCATCCGATTGGAAATGATAACAAAATGTATAAGTCGTTAGAAGGAGTTCTAAAATACATATGGTATACCACATAATTACCCTATTTCATTTATGGGGAAGAAATAAAATTAAGAAACCCGCAAATATAAAAAAAAATGACAATTATTGTTAACCAAGGAAAATAATTCGTAGTAAAGATAAGATACACTTGGACAAAAAAAACTCGTGCTCGCACAAAAAAGCCGTGGCGTAGGCTCTTGAAGAGAGAAACACTTGTAATTGTCATGCTCAAACTAGGAATCTACCTTTGATACAACTACCTTAACAAGATTGTTGGAGGAAGCTTGGCTAATCTTCACCTTGTACTAAACATCCGCATGAGATTCCACTTATTATATGTCATTTTAAGCCTTAGGTAGTTGTTCCTCCCGCAGTTCTATTCTTCGTCTGATAGTCTTGTTAACACTTTCTAATCTATTTTCTATCTTGTACAGATCTTTTGCGGTTGTTGCTCACCCAAAACGGATCGTACGAGGTGACAATTCACCCAACACGATCATTCAGGGTGAACATGAATTGGGGATCGGATGCGAGCGAAATTCCCCATCAACTCCAATTGTAGCAGCGAATATTCACCACCCGATATTACATTAAGAGTTTGTATTGCATCAACGGTGAAAATATAGAGCATGGTCGAAATATAATCAGCTTGAACCGCTTAGGCTTTTTGCACCTAAATAAATAGTAGAAAATGCTTATAAACCTCTATTCACTTTCTGGAGGGCAAGCCCTGCAAGAACCAACCAGAAAGAAAGATTTTGTGCTTTTCACCTTTCCGCCAAATCAGAACGAGAGTCAATCGGGTCGATCAGAATGTCCGTGAGAGGTCTCTTTTCTTTCTTACTATTGAACTCGGAAATTGCGTAGATTACTTTGCTTAGGATTCCCACCGGGGCCTCCTCAAGGTAATTCGAAATCACTTGTTGGTTGTTTAGCCTTCTGCCTTACGGTTTATACACCTTACCTGACTAATCTTTATTTTCTCCCTCATAATTTAGTTTGAGTTGTTGTCTCAGTAGTTGCATTCCCTCTAGTTCCCTTGAAAGAGGAAAGGGGCCTAAGCATGTTTAGTTCCTGAGAGGTAAAAGAAAGGGCTCGGGATGGATTTAGAGTCTTTGTGCGAGCCGTATGCGGTGAGAGTCACACGTACAGTAACGATGGGGGTTCATCTGGGTTCTTCTACTTCAAATTTATTTAGTATGAATATTTTCCCTCTCTTTTTTATATCATTCATTGAGTCCCATAAGTTTGATCCGGTAGAATTTAACCCATTTTCTCATTAAACGAAAGGTACGAAATAAATCGTGCCAAAGATCAAACCAACCAACTGCCTCTGCTTTCATATCCTGAATCAACAGTACATTCCGAAAATAGTAAAGTCCACCTCGACGCTCACCCTTTCCAGTCAGCTTCCTCGTGGCAGAGTCCAGTATATCACACATAATTCTATTAAATGTCACATCACAATCTAAATAATTAACTAATTGTGACATAGAAATTAAATTACATGTCAAATTTAAAACATAAAGAACATTCTTCAACCATATCCTATCATTTAGCATGGTTGTTCATTCGTTTGTAGCCACCGAGCTACTTTCATCCGAAAGCCCAATCGAACACTCAGGAATGTCCCGATGATCGCTCAATTTCTCTAGATTACCTGTCACATGATTGGTAGCTCCGGAGTCAATAATCTAAGATGATTTATCGGTCTTACCATCTATCTTGCCATTTGGATTTATTTCTTGTGAATTCAACACGTGAATCACCATTTTCGGATTTCCTCACTCAGATTGTGGGGTCTTATCACGCCGTGTTCATCTATTTTATTTCCGCATGTGTATCCTTGATAACAACGGCCTTAGCCCGGTAGTTGCCTTTTTCGCGATTGGATCTCGGGCCTCCGCTCTATTGTTGTTGTCCTCGTCTCTTCCTCCAGATTTTTCGTCTCCTTTTTATTTTTCGACCACGATTCTGGATACCCAATAAGTTGAAAACAACATTCCACAACGTGTCCGGAGCTCTTGAAATATGTGCAGTATGCACCATCATTCTTCGCTTCACCTTGATCACGATATGAATTTTTTTCCTTGTACGAAAAATGCCATGGTTTCACTATGTTCCTCCGTTTTTCATGTGAGTCCTCTTACACGCTCTTCTTACACTAGCTTCGAATAGACTTTGTTTATTGATGGCAACGGTTCCTGGGCCAGTATGTTCGATCTCTCTGTTTCATACATTGCCTCATCCAATCTCATGAGGAAAATATGTACTTTTTCTTTCTTTCTTTTGGTTTTCAAGATCATCCCCAGATTACACGTACACTTTCCACACTTGCAAATTGAAATATGTTCTTAGTTTGCTAACTATTCCCATAGCTTGGTTAATTTTCCATAGTAATCCACTATGGTCTTTTCCTATTGCTTGCATTCCGCAACGTTTTGCTTTCAGTTGTTGCATCTGAGGTTCGTTGATAATATCAAACCTCTCCCGGATGCTCGTCCGTAATTCTTCCGCTTCCTCTTTATGCGAGATCATTAAGTGAAGAGTTGATTCGATGGTGTTTCAAATCCACGATACCAACAAAGAGTTTATAGTCCACTAGTCTTCTAAGTCCGTAGATTCTTCGTCCGGCTTCTTGATCGTAACATCAACGAAGCCGAATTTTTTCCTAGCTTTTAGGGTCGTTCTCATGGATTGAACTCATTCTTCGTAATTCTCTCCTTTCAACTGAACTTGTGTCACCATAATTCCGGGATTATCCTTTGGAGTAATATCGTACGTGGAGATTGTTTTTCTTTTAATTTTGGTTTCTTCATCGGCAATTTCTTTGGTTTTATCACCGATTTCTCCGTCACACGCCATTATTTAGGGTTTTTGTGTTCTTTCAACGTGGCTCTGATACCATGCTAAAATTGAGAGAGAAGGAAAATATTTGGAAAATTCTTTCTTGATTTCATTCACCATAATGACTTCTTTATATGGAGTCAAAAGTTCTCATTTCCCTAGTCTAACAAAAAAACAATATTCTAATAAACTACTATAATTACAATTTACCAAATATACTTAAATTGGATTTTTATCATAAAACTAATAGAGTTAAACTAGAAAACAAGTATCCGAGGTCGGACTCAATATGTTTGGTTATTATTTAATACAATTAAAATATTATAAATTATGAGTCAATTTATATATTATTTTATACTATAATAAAAAAATAAAAAAAATAATACTTGAATAACTAAATCTCCATAACTAATTTATGCATTACTAATACATACATAACTCTAATCGGCAACCAAACTACCCGAACTTAGTACTTACACAAACTTAATAATACTACATAACATATGTTGTTATACACATTATTATGCTATGTCATGGATAACAATATACATTCAATTCTCATATCAATTTTTACCATGTCCCTTTAGAAATTAATACTCTTACTATGATTCTTTTTAGTATAAATAAATTTAATGTTCATAAGCTTGAAGATATCTTTAGAATAACTTGTAAAGTTGTTATCATGTGATCAGGAGTTCATGCGTTAAGCTACGAAAACAATCTCTTGCAAAAATGTAAAATAAAATTGCGTATAATAGATCTTTATGATCCGTTCTTTTTTCGAACGCTGCGCATAGCATAAGCTTTAACCCAAGATTTCTTTTTTAACGTTGATAAGTTTATTCCAAAGAGAATATACGCGCAAAATAGAAAAACAATTTGCCACGTTATCAACCCCCAATGCTTTAAAAATAAGCTCAAACTTTCATATTTCTAACGACCTCCCCTCAGCTTTCCTTTTTCGTTTGCCTTCACCAGCAAAGCTTCATCAACACGCCATTAAAAAAATGGTGGAGATTAAAGAAGCTTCCGCCGACGAAGCGACTCCACTAATATCCAATTTAAAGCCTAACCCGAACCCGCCAAACAGGACCCGGTCCGTAAGAACCAATGTCCCAGAGGTGGAGGTCCACCTGTACCGACGTGGCAAGGGTCCCATCGATGAATTCAAAGCATACCTTGGTGGGTGGGACCAGGATCAGCTTGATGTTAGAGAAATTCTCGACAAATACGGGTTCAAATCGGTTTATGCGTTCAAGCCGGATATGGGTCGGGGCGTTGGGATCCGATTTAATCCACGTAATGGACGATCTATAATTACTTATCGAGATGGATCAACGATTTACGTTGATGGAGAGCCTAAGGTAATTTTATTTTTTACCAAGTCACAGTTTTATTTGGGTAATTGTTACTGTTCGTTTAAAAAAAGAGTGATATTTACATATTTAAGGCTACATCATCTTAGTTTGAAGAATTATATATATATATTTAGAACCTATACAAAAAGTATTGCAAATTACAATTTTTATTTTTTTTTAACTATATTAGTAAATATATTTGGACAACTTTTGGTTTATAAAAAAAATGTTTTGCATAAAAATTTGTGCAATCGATAGTTCTTTTTCAGAATTTCTTTTAAAAAGAAAAAAATCTGTATGTGTTTTTGATAAAGCATGGACTTTTCTTTCCAAATTAGGAATACTAGGGTTAATTTTTAAATATTCGTGTGAAATGGGATAATAATTTCTCAACTCCGGTGGAGTAAATTTTATAAATTTCAGAATTATTGCTAATAATTTTTTTTTATATTTATAAATGCTTGAATTTTAAAAGATGTATTAGTTAAAGAGAAGTTGTTTTACTCTCCTAAATAGTAATAGTGCTACTCTTTTTTGTGGGAGAGTAATTTGCATTAGTAAACCCTGTCATTGAATTTTCAATCAAATGTATTGTTAAAAGGCATATATATTCTCAGCTTATATTTGTTTAACATGAGCATAAAGAAGCTAAGTATTTTGGTTTCTTCATCAAATAGTAACTAAGTATTTTGTAATGCATGAACTTTTGTGACAATATTAAAATGTTCTAGGTAAAGCACTTACTTTTAATATAAAGTGACCAAAATAGTAGCATGATGTTAGCTAAAAAACTTAGCAAGAAATAGGAATGCGGTTACGCATGAGGTGGATGATATGGCCCTGTTGATTTTATTGCCTTTTATTATTCTTTAGCTTGAAGATTGATGAATGTTAAGCTAAAAGTAAAGCGTCTATTGCTTGGATTGCAGTCTTCTAGATGCTGCTCTAAGTTGTTCATTCTGTTTTCTGTTGTTCAAATAATTTATAGTTAGTCTTATACGCATAGTGATGGGTTTCTTTGCATATATGCTCCAACTTTTAGTAGCTTAGAATTTTGGTCTACTATTAGTCTGAGAGCACTATTTTGTTCTGCTTGGACGTTGGAGAGATCTTAAACCTAGTCAATGTCATTTTCTCTCTATTTGCTAGTTCCAAATTCTTTTGGTGTTGCACCATACCTCTGTGACAAATGTCCATTTGAATGGTCCTTCACTCTTGTTTGCTCCATGTGAGTTTAATGTGCATCTATAGATATTATGCAACCTAATATTTGTGCTTTCTTAGAACTTGGCAAGGAAAACTTAGTCACCAAAAACGTTAGGGCAACTTTCAGGCGTATAACATGACTAATTGATGGTGAACCATGTATGGATGAAGGAAAAGTAGTTTCTGAAGAGCAGCGGTGTCCCTTCTTTGTGTTAGTATCTTTATATTTTTAAAACTCAAAATCTATCCATGATCCAAGTAGAAGTCTGGGCTTCCACTCATTCATAAGGAGAGTAAGTCTGATAGGCTCAAACGTCTTTTTTTTTTTTTTTGGGTTTATTATAAAAAAAAAAAAAGAATAAGTTTGATAGGCATGTGCCTTTTAGATTTTATACAGTCCACCAACCACGTGGGAAACAGATGATACAATTTCTAATTATGCCCAGCTCCTTTCTGTACTCTAGTTTTCCCCTTTTCTAATGAGTCACGAAAGGATTTTTGGGTCAAAGTGACATCTATTTCTTTTTTCCTATAAAATATATCTCTAGTCGTTTGCACATTCCTTTTTTTTTTGTAGATTTTTTCTTATGGTCTGATAGCACGTTCATATTCTAAATTAGTAGGTATTAACATCATAACTCACAAGTGAATCTGAGACGACCTTAGTGCAAAGAGGGAAAAGGTTAATTTACTGGAATTATGCAGTTTAACCTTTCATTGTCAATCTGGACTTCCAAAACTTTCAAGCACTTTGAAACTTCTTTAATTACAACAACATACCCAGTGAAATCCCACAGCGTGGGGTCTGGGGAGGGTAGAGTGAACGTAGACCTTACCTCTACCTTAGTAGTTAGAGCGGCTGTTTCCGTTGAAACTTCTTTAATTATTTCTGTAAAATGGTTTAGCAACATGAACTGGTGTCCATCTCACCTATATATCTTGAATCTCTTGCAAAAAGTTTTTAAATTTGAAGAGCTGATTTCACGTTGTCATGATGCTTTCAGAAATGATATCAGCTTTTGGTGAGCTGTAAAGATACTAAATTCTGATGGTCTGATAGTAAAATAATTATGATAAAACAAGAAATTGAATTCTGAGGATATTACTGATATTCCTATGGTTCCCTGCACATAAATTGGGTAAAAGTTGGATCTACTCTGAAGACATTTATCTCAGTTGTACTTATTTCACTCAGAAAATTTCAGTCTGTGTCCTCTCTCCTAAGGTAAGCAGGCAATGCCCTGACTGTGAGAACTATGTAAGCTTGAAGGCAATCTGTCATTCTGTCTTCCACTAGCTGCTAGAGATTTAAGAATAAGAAAATGTCGCTAAAATTCTTTTTATCAGGAATAATGTATTTCTCAGACCAAGAGCTCAGCCACATATTGTTGTTTTATGTTATAAAATGGGTTTAGTGAGACATTCTCAAGCATGTATTATCCTTTTGCAAGTATTTGCTTGCTTCATATGGTTCTATTAAAAATAGACGTTTAGATGCATATGAGTGAGTTGTAATGGTTCCCTTGTTTGATTCTCAGGACTCGTTGATCAAACCTATAACCAGGATATTGGTCGGGGTTGCTGTGATAACCATACTTATAGTATTACTGGTGATAAGAGACCCTCCAGGGTGGGCAAAAAAGTTGAATCTCGCTGATGGTCGTATCCCTCCATGGCTTCTGGCTTGTGCATTTGTTGCCTTCACACGCATGAGGAAGAGAACCAGGGATTTCCTGGAAAGTCGCCGAAAATAAGCTGGTGCTTGGCACTGGTAGATGAATATTCTCAAAATTTTGCAGGCCTTCTTTGTCTCTTGCTTTCTCTATTTTATTGTATTCACATATAACAAATCATTAATATTATAACCCCGTGAAGGCACATTCCCCACCTTTCCCCCTCAATCTTGTGGAGAATTTTCGTTATGGCTATGGCCTATGAATCTAGAATTTCACAAGGCAAAGGAGTATTCCTTTTGCAATTCTGTTTTACTAACTCATATTCATCTTCTGAAGCATTTGGATAGAAATATAGAGATTCTGAGCGGGCGAAGGGTCCAAAGAACACGTAGTCTGGGATTGAACCAGAATTTGAAATTCAAGTCAAAGAATAAGCAAAAAATGTAAGCGCTCCTGGACTATGTCAATGGCTTTTATGGTATTACCATATCTTGCTTGAGGCAGATTCAACGTTTATAGAATCTTTTTAATGGTTTTGAACTACGGCATTCAGACTTACAGTTTAGCCATTACAATTTCACCCTGCACTAGTTGTAACTTTAATTATTTTCCCGAAATTTCTATGTTTGCTGCGGAGATAACTATAGAAGGAAAAAGATTTTTCAAAGTGTTACATCTCAGAAGTGCATGACAAGTTCCACCAAACGTTTAACAGTAAGCCAAACTTCAAATAGCGAGTTGATGTATACTTTTTCGCAAAGTACATAGGTAAATATGACAGTTTTCCCAAATAAAAATACTTATGAAACTCTCACACTCACTTATTTGAAGAATACTTTTCGGTATTGTGAGTAAATTTGATAAAATCTTCTTAATCTTTTAAACTCTATGTCTAATTAATATACCGTTTGACAGTAAGATATATTTAGTGGAATTGAAATATATAAGATAATTGCGAATAAAGAACATACCAAGTTGAATAGAACAAATGATTTAACTTGTCGGTAATTATGCGAAAATGCTATAATAGGATATTTGGTGGGTCCCCAATTTATGTAGGCACCTGGTGTTTCTAAGACCTACTTAGGGGAGGACAAATCATAAATAAATTGGACAAATTAAAACTTCCAATCAAATATATAAACTACTCTAAAGTCTAAACTATGGATCAAATTTTTACCATATATATTGATAATGACAGGCATTTACACTGTCAATATAGTTTTACCTGACATGTTAGTTACTTATAAATTATCAAACTGTGTTTGTTACAAAAGATTATGCCAGTAATAAGTTTTTAAGTAATTTGATAGTGTTAATTTCTTACACCATCAGTATAAGTTAAACTCAAAATGAAAAAAATAGAACTAGAAACAAGAGGCTTCTTTTGTGAAAATTTAATCAAAATTATTTGACTTTGCGTTGTTGCAAACTTCTCAAGGATAGAAATTAAGGAGAAACGAGGAAATTTTCATATTATGTCCACATCCAATGAGTGTAAACATAGTCAAATTGCATGAATGGTTCCTTATTTGGGCACAACTATGAGCTTAATTTAATTATTTTCTTTTTATTCCTAAGTCTAGTTACGACAGCTAGCTAAGATAAGTCACAATCTTGGGAGTTGAGGTGTAACATACAGTAAACTGAAAGACCATAGAGGAGACTAAGTCACATATAATATCTAATCTAATCTTTGGATTTTAATTAGGTTGAAATTTGTACACGATTTAATTTCATGCATAATAATATAGTTTCAACTACTGCTTAAGCTTTTAAATGGAATTTTTCTCCCACCAGTTATCACATTCTCAATGAGAATTCAATTAAGGAGATGTTGTACCTATAATCTTTTTTGGTGAAAGAACAAAAAATATTCATCACCCAACAACACCATTACACTTCAAAAAGAAAAGAAACAATGACTAACAGGCTAGTCATTGTACCTATAATCATTTACTCAGTACGTGTAATAAGTTTTGTCTTCGATATATAATTGTAGGAGGAGAATTGACATCTATTTATAGAAATGACATACATATCTAGACTACACATTGTTAATTTCTATCTTTTTTTTATTTCCTATTTAGGATTCAGCATTGGCTTTGGGCCAACTAATTCGAATTCGTGAGCGCTCACTATTAGATTTTTTTGTTACATTCCAAAAGCTCAAGTCTGAGACATTTGACTAAGGAAAGACATTTTATCTATCGTAACCATAACCATCAGTCATTACTTGTTTCTATTTATAATAATTTGATCAAAGTATACTGTCTTTTTTATTAGGTTAAATAATGAATTAACGTAAAGTCTAAATTTCACGATGACTACAAAATATATCCCTCCTTTCACAGCCTTTATTTTTGAACTTGGTCACCATGACACAATTCTCTGGTCAAGTTTGAAAAGATGTACAGAAAGACTTATTAGAGTTACCTTTTAAGTTCATATGAAGCTTGAACGGTTAAGAATTCCATATCGGATATAGAATAGAAACATGGACTCCTTATATGAATTTGAATAATCCTCACTTTACAAGCTAGCTTTTGGGGTTGAGTTAGGCCCAAGATCCATTCTTTACATATTTAGAACTCAATTTAGTTCCAAAAAAATAATATTTCCAAAATGATAAATTTTGTCTTACGCTAGAAGTATCAAGATGATATCACACTCCGTATTGGAATAGGGTGGATGAAATGGAAGCTCAATGTGCCACCAAAATTTAAAGGCAAGAAATCTCACGTCCAGAAGATGAAGATTGCGGAAATAAGGATGTTGCAAATGTGTGGGCATACTAGGAAATATATGATTAGAAATGAAGTTATTCCGGACAAGGTGTGAGTTGTCTTAGTGGAGGACAAGATGCAGGAAGCGAGACTAAGATGGTTTGGGAATGACAGAGGAAATGCACAGAGACCCCTGTGCGGAGGTATGAGAGATTGGCTACGAATGGTTTCAGGAGAGATAGAGGTAGGCTGAAGAGTATTGGGGAGAAGTGATTAGACATGACATGACGCAGTTACAACTTACCGAGGACATGACCTTAGATAGAAGGTTGTGGAGGACGCGAATTAGGGTAGAAAGTTAGTAGGTAGTAGGGCGTTGTCTCGGGTATCCTTCCATATTTGTAGGCGTAGTATTATTTTTGTAGTTTCTTATCCTTCAATTTTTGTTACTATCTAACAGTCTCTTGTACTTCAATTATCGTATTAGTTTGTTGCATTTAATGTTACTTTTTCCATAATGCTTATCTATAGTATTTTGCCATGACTGTTTTACTTCTGTCAATTCTTGTATGACTTTTTTTGTCATGCTTTCTCTTGAGCCGATGGTTTTTCGGAAACAACCTCTCAAAATAGGGATAAAGTCTGCGTACACTCTATCCTCCCCAGACCCCACTTATGAGACTATAATGGATATGTTGTTGTTGTGTTGTTGCTGCAAGAAGTATCAAGATACACCCTACCATGTTGGAATATTGATTTACAATCACGTCATACTATAATTGCCAAACACCTATTCTAAAATCCAATTTATTTAGAATTTATTTAGAATTTACTTAGAAAACTTTCACAATGTTTGAAATTTTAATTTGTCTTAATGCATTGTATAATTGCCATCTAGAAGCCAATCATAAATACTCCGTATGTAACAATTTAGTTTAGTATTAACTTTAACATTTGCTCCTTGACTAATTTATTTGGCTCGTTTTAGCTATGTTATAGTCTTTCTAACAAATCAAGTAAATTAATAAAAACCAGAAAATTATGCAAGTCAGAATATAATATCATCATATCATGCATGCATCCGCAAAGCTTGTTGTGCTTAGCTTACCTTTTGAAAATTGATCCCAATGTGTAAAAAGAAGCATTGGCTTGAGCTGACTTGCAACTTCTTCTTTTCCCTTTTCTCTATTTTTTTGGGGAATTTTCAAAAATATACAGCCCTAACATAAAATATTACGCCACGTAGCCTAATATACAATATTATACAACATTATCAGGGGAAAGCGTTATACATATATATCAACCATGTATAAAAATGTATAATAATATATAAAAGGTGTTTAAACATAAATATGGGTTAAATGGGTAACAAACTCAAAATAGGGTTACATGGAATAAATATTTTCTTTCAATAGATATAAAACGTAATTTCCCCATCTTACGCGTATTTATGAGATATGTATATCCAGTAAAATATTTTATTAATTCTTGAATATCTAACAAATTTTTTTAACCAAAAACTAAGATAGTTTATAAATTAAGTATCGGCAAGCTTCATGAGTTGACATTTTGGTCAGTAAGCATCTCAGATTGTAAGTACTCGTTTGGACATGGATTTAGCGTTTGGACATGTGATTTCATCTCATAGGATGAAATATTAAATCATCCAAAAAGACATGATTTGGGATTCCAAATTATGATTTCAATTTTTTTAAATATAAAAATTGACTATAAGTTTATATTTTGTAAAAAAAAGAATCCATAAGTTGGTAGATATATTTACCAAATCATGTTTACCAACCATTTATATCAAATATTAAAAGATTTACAAGTTGATAGTATATTTACAACAAATTTACTTTTACCAATCATGTGAGAGAATTATATTAAAGAGTAGTTATACTACAACTCAGGTTAAATCTTCACCACTACTATTAACATCGGGCTTGACAATCATTTGTTGTGGAAGAGTAACTAAATCATCTTTCATCTCCTATCATATGCTCTTCTCCATTTAAAAAATAACTGAATGTTGGATCTGTTCTTGCTCTCATATTTTTTGTTAGCTTAATCTTTTTCATTTGATGCCATAAGTATGATTTTACCAAGCTAGCATTTACAGTCTACGCTCTCGCTGATTTTGGAACTACCAATAGTACTTGACGAAAATTATCAACTTTGCTTTTCTTATCAATTTAGCACCACCACTATGCTTTGACTTATTTGTGATGGTCATGTCGTGAGCTTTACGATCCCCTGGTAAAATTGTTTCTGCCACACCACTTGATATAGTTGCTAACGCTATCATGCCTCTTGATCTGACATTTACAAGTAATGAACGATATAGGAATGTTTTTCCAGTTCCTCCCGGTCCATTTGAGAGCTTGCTCTTGTTTAAGATTAAGCTTTGATTGTACATTTAATCTTCCTCTAACACGTTTATAGACTTTTATTCAGTTATTTCTCTGCATTATGATCTAACTGTATTACCTATAACTTTATCAATTTTGGGTATATCATAATTTTCAACACTCTTGCCCATGCTCTCTAAGTAACCGTTGAGTATTAGATGATCTGACATGAATCCTTCTTAAGTCGAATGACATATCTTAGTGATATATATCCCACAATTTCTAATATCGGTTGAATTACAATGCACCAATATAGTTGCAAATAAATTCGAAAAGCTGATGACATTTTTTAACAAAGCTGCCTCGCGTAAGCATTCAAAAATGCTGTTATTTTATTCTACTAACCTTCTTTTTCTTGCAACTTTTTTGAATGTTTCACAATTTCTTTCATTAATAGTGAGTAATTCTTCAAAGAAAATGATCCTTTGACATGGTTCAACAACAATCTCAAATAGTACCTTTCAACTTCTTTAGGGTTTCCTGATATTTAGGAAAATAGGATAAATGGATTAGATTTACAAAATATATTAAAAATTAAGTGTAAATATTATATTGCTTACCGGTAGCAATTCCACCAATTACAAATATTTCTTTTAGTCCATATCTTCTTCTGGGAGTTCGAGACGTAATATTCTGAAAATTCTTTGTATAAGCATTTCCGTGCTTCATCGTTCAGGGAGCACGTCACAAAATATTTTGTAAGCATGATTTTCTTGATATTGTCGATAATGAAAGAATTAATCTTTGATTATTCTTATTGAATGAATAGGTATATATACAAATTACAATCTCTAAATACGAAAAATTATATTTCTACTAAACTTCTAATATCCTAGTTCTACTTGTACAAGAATTCTACAATCATGATAACTATACAACATAATTTACAACTTCTATTTATGGTACAAGACAAGTCAAAATCGTGTATATCATAGGGATATACACGGTATTCTATCACACCCCCGCAGTCATAGTGGACGGTTGTCATACACTGAGACTGTCCCTAAATTCTTCAAATAAAACCGAGGGAAGGCCCTTCGTAAAGATGTCAGCAATTTGGTATCGCGATGGCATATGTAAGATGCGTACTTGTCCACGAGCTACCTTTTCACGAACAAACTGAATATCCATCTCGATATATTTAGTGCATTGATGTTGGACCGGATTGCCAGAAAGATAAACTGCACTAACATTATCATAGTAGACCAATGTAGCTTTCTGAATAGGAAAGCGTAGTTCTAACAAAAGATTACGCAGCCAACATGATTCTGACACCACATTTGTCACGCCTCGATACTCGGCCTCTGCACTAGATCTAGATAATGTAGCTTGTCGTTTTACAGACCATGAGACCAAGTTATCCCCAAGAAACATACAATAACCAGAAGTCGAGCGTCTGGTATCAGGACATCCACCCCAATCAGCATCTGTATAAGACACAAGTGTAGAAATGAACGTAGGATATAAATGCAAGCCATAATCAAGTGTGCCCTGGATGTATCGTATAATGCGTTTGAGCGCATTCATATGCTCAATCCGTTGATCATGCATAAACAAACACACTTGTTGAACTGCATAAGTAATATCTAGCCTTGTAAATGTAAGATACTGAAGTGCCCCTGCAAGGCTGCGATAGTGGGTGGGATCCTCGAACTTAGTGCCAGATGTAGCACTCAACTTTGGGTTAGTATCAACCGGAGTAGAAGTAGATTTACACGATGACATACCAGCTCTTTCAATGATCTCAGCGGCATACTTCCTTTGTGATAAAAATAGACCACTTGAATGACTAGTGACAGCAATCCCCAAGAAATAACTCAAGGGCCCCAAGTCTTTCATAGCAAATTCGGAACTGAGAAGTGTCATGATAGACTTGCGTAGATTATCAGATGAAGTAGCCAATGTAATATCATCGACATACAACAAAATATATGCCAGAGAAGTACCACGATGATATATAAAGAGAGAATAATCAGACCGGCTGTGAGAAAAACCAATAGAAAATACATAATCTGCAAACCTTTTATACTAAGTCCGCGGGGCCTGCTTAAGTCTATACAAGGACTTCTTCAGCAAACATACATGATGAGGATGATTAGGATCTCGAAAACCAAGGGTTGATGCATATAAACTGTCTCCTTAAGATCACCGTGTAAAAAGACATTTTTCACATCCAACTTATGAATGGGCCATGCTTTTGAGAGAACCAAACTGAGAACAATACGAATAGTAGCCGGTTTGACCACCGAACTATACGTTTCACCACAATCCACGCCAATCTGTTGAGTTTTACCATCACCTATAAGATGAGTCTTATGCCTCTAAAAAGAACCGGCATAATTTTCTTTATGAGTAAAAATCTATATAGACCGAATAATATTAACACCAGAAGGACGGGACACCAACTCCCACATCTTATTTTTAATAAGAGCATTATATTCGTCAGTCATAACCAATATCCAATTCGTGTCATTTAATGCAGACACAAGGTTACGCGGGAGGGCGGATTTAAGGACATTAGCATTGAGATTAAAATGTCATTTTGGTTTTAAAATACTCATTTGACTACGAGTAACGGGCCCTTGACTAGAGGAGGAATTGGATGGATTTTGGGCAATATGTGGAACGAGGACGGACTATCCAGAATGCAGTGGGCCTGCTGGCCCAACAACTGGAATATGAACAGTAAAATGCTCGGGATTGGGCTGAAACACTGGAACAATACCGATATCAGTACTAGACCGTGTCATCGGCCCACTGGGTAGAACAGTGATTGCGGTAGACTGTGGGTCAGCAGGCAGTGGGCCTGCTGGCGTAGTTTGGTCACGGGACAAGTCAGAAAAATGATGGATAATAAATGGTGAGACCTCGTCAACTAAAAAATTATATGAACTCGACACGGGACTACTCACTTTAGTAAAAGGAAATTGGGTTTCATCAAAAATAACATGACGATTAATTATGATTTTATTAGATGGTAAATCAAAACATTTGTAACCATGATGATTAGACGGATAACCCAAAAACACACAAGCGGTAGAACGGGCCTGAAGTTTGTTAATTGTAGTTGGCGGAATAAGTGGATAGCATAAACACCCAAAGACCCTAAGATGAGAATACGAAGGATCTTTATTATAGAGAACTTTAAGGAGAGATTTAGATGCTAATCATTTGGTAGGAAGTATGTTAAGAACGTAATTAGTCATTTGTAGTGCATGATGCCAAAAAGAAGGGGGTACAGAAGCATGGGCTATTAAAGTTCGGACAATATTATTAATGGTACGATTTTCTCGTTCAACTTTCCCATTTTGTAAGGACGTATGAGGACAAGAAAAATGGAAAAACTATGCCATTAGCATCACAAAATTCCCGAAACAACTCATTATCATATTCCTTGTCATTATTGAATACTTTTAATTTTCCGTTCGAATTGGGTACGGATTAATGCTCTACATTTTAAGAATATGGAAAAAACATGAGACTTTTTCGATAAAGGAAAGGTCCACAAAAAATTAGAATAATTATAAAAAAAATATGATATAATAATGATGGCCCACAGAACTTAACACAAGGGATGTCCATAAATCACTATGAATAATGTCAAATGGCATCAAAGTACTAGAATTAGAGGCTACAAATGGTAATTTAACATGTTTCCCTAACGAACAAGAAGGCAAAGTGGAGTACTACGCGTACCCTTACAAGAAATAAAATTATTTTTATGCAAATAAGAAATAATAGACAATCCCGGATGACCCAAACGGGCATGCCACAAGGAAGGAGTAAAGGCGACAAAAGTAGACGGTATGTCTTGACTCGCGAAAGTGGTGGTATTTGTGATAGGATAAAGCTCTCCCCTACTATTGCATCTTATTAGAGGTATCCCCGTTTTGAAATTCTTCATAGAAAACCCAAAGGGATCAAAATTAACAGAAATCCAATTATCAGTGGTAAATTTTCGGACAGACATCAATTTTTTAATTAAGTTAGGGGCATGAAGGGTATTTTTCAAAACTAGAGTTGGATGTGGGAAAGACAAAGTTGTATGTCCATAACCGTGAATTGAAATTGAATTTCCATTACCAACAATAATACCACGATTTTTGCTCAAATTGAAATAAAACGAGAGAGTAACTTGGTCAGACGTCATGTGAGAAATGGCTCCGGTGTCCATATACCAATTCACGTCTGGAGGATTTAATCCAAGTGTGTGCATTGCGGCCTCAATATCTGTCGTAGTTGGTGTGGAGCCCACTACCTGAAATGTCTGCGAAGGCCGAGGTCCAAGAAAACCTGCCTGCGGCCCCGACCCAGAAGTGAATCTGCTACCAGTATTTGGACATGAGAAACTGGGCCTGGCCTGTTGCTGGAACTGGGCCCAGTTACCGGGTAAGGGCTGGGAAGAAAATAGGGATTGTTGGGCCAATGGCCACTGGACCAGTTCCATGGCCAGGGGGACCACGGCTGGGACCAATTGGCCCCATTACCGCGCCACCATTATTTCGGCCACATCTGTTACCACCACGATTGCCACCATAGTTTTTGCCATTATTTTTACAATTTCGATCCTTTTTGCCACCACCGTTATTGAAGGTGTTGGCTAGAATTCTCAGAGAATGAGTGAGGGTCGTCTGACGTGGTCATCATGGCGACGAAATTTGCACATGTAGCCATCTTTTTAGCTGAGCCGACTTCTTCTAACGTGAGCATGGAACGGGCCTGATAAAAGGGTGGTAGAGGGTTACTTTGACGAAGTAGTGTGCCAACGTCGTTATAGGCCTTAGACATGCCTGCAACCATTTGGAGAACAAGACGATCATCGGTAACTGGTGCACCAACGTTGCGGAGTTGGTTTGCCAATTCCTTCAGCCTTTTACAATATGTCGAAACGTTAGAAAAATCTATCACGTGGACATGTGAAAATTCCTGCTCGAGGGTGACAACACGAAAATTCTTGTTATCTTGGAATATATCACACACCCTATTCCAAGTTTTCATTGCCGTAGTGTCGGGCTCAATGAACGTTTGTAGGAGGTCGGTAGAAATAGTGGAATAAATCCACTGAAGAACGGTAACATCAAATGTCGTCCATAACGTAGGATTTTCCTCGGGGTTAGGCACCTCTTTTGTGCCAGGTGTCGAGGGAATTATGTGATGGAGGACTTGATGCGAGCGTGCGTGAATTTTGAATAATTCCACTCATGTCGTGTATTAGACGTTTTTCATCAAAAGAACAATAGGGATGTGGTTCATGATATTGAAAACTGTAAGGGCTGGATGAAACATATTCTTTGACGTAGACATAACGAAATAACAATAGGAGAATTAGGGATTAGAAAGAAAATTTGGGAAGGGAAGAGGAAGAAGTCGGCCAGAAACCGAGAAGGATTTTCGAAATTTGAGCTGAGAGTAACGGAAGAAAATTGAGAATTTGAGCCGAGAGGCATTCAGGCAATATGTCAACCATGGTCGTGGCTTGGGAATTGTTATGTTATGGTGCAAATCGTGTAGAGTAAGGAATGAATTTATAGAATGCTATTTTGTAACAAGTCACAATCCAACACGGAGAGACCTAGTCAAAAGTCAAAACCTTTTCCTAGACAGAATCGGCAGCTCCCCTCTAATAAAAATATATACTTTTACTACTCTCTTGCTTTTTCCGGTCACTTATTAGTCAAGTATCTATATGAAGAAAATTGTGGATTTTAAATTATTTTTTAATGATTTATTACTTATTAGGATTTATAAATTTAATTAAACCCCCACCCTGTATGTAATAAAAAAAGGCTTGATTTCAATCAAGTGCTCAATTTTTAATCCCTTTTATGATTTCCTATTTCTTTTTTTCCAGTTTTGCTGGAAATTTGCTTTATTGTATATTTATAAATGGGAAAATTTCAAAAAATACACTTTACTCACTTATATTGCAAAAATATAGTCCAAATTTACATTGCAAAAATATAGCTCAAAACACTTCTATACAATGTTATACACTTATATACAAAACTATACAAGTCAAATACATTATGTATATGAATTTATAAAATTTGTAATAGTGTATAAGAGGTGTGTATACACTCATATACTATATTATACAAACACCAACAACAACCAACGATGAAGCAGCAATAGCGGAGGAGCTTCGGCGATCACCAACCACACAAAATCTGAGAGAGAGAGATGAGGAGGAACCGGTGGAGCAGAAGTAGCAGAGGAGCTCCGGTGACCACCAGTCACACTAGATATGAGAAAGAGAGGAGGAGGAACCGTTGAAAACCATCAGCCACACCAGATCTGAGATTCACCACCACCAGATCTGAGAGAGCGAGAGAGAAACTCATCACAGCATCGGTGGTGATAGCATCGTCGACGGCGGTGGTGTCACTGTCTTCTCCATGAGACGGTACCTTATTGATTTTCTTCTACTTCCGCCACCTACTACGACGGCGCTCGCTCTCCTTTGATTTCCTAGAACCGGCGTAGGAGGTTCAAATCGCTATTAGGGAAGACAAATTTAATAGATAATGACTTGAAATTAATTTAATAGATAATGACTTGAAATTAAATTCTTAGAGGTCAATTGCAGATTTTCCAGTAAGGGACTGTCAATTTTTGGATTGAACATTTTCATTTACTATCTTTGACATTTTAATAAGCTATATTAAAATTATTATTAGTTTTTTTTTTCATGTTTAACAACTTCGACCAATAATAGTGGCAAAATATCATTTTAAATCAGAAAACATTATGTTCCACAGTTCCATTGATATAGCACAAGACAAGAAATTGATCGGTATCACTCTTATTTGAAAATAAAAATACCTTTTCAAGAAATTGATTCAACCGTATACAAAAATAAAAAATAAAAAAAATCAGAGACCTCCCTCCATTTTTGCCTATATGAAACTGACCTCCCCTATAATTTGAAATATTATACCAACGTCCCTTATTTTAATTTTCTTATAAAAAAACTTGTTTAAATGATATTCTTGTAAAAAAAAAAAAAAAATGCCCTTTGAAATCAAAATAAAAGAGCCATTAATTATGGAACTAATGGCTGTCGAAAACTTCATTTCCAAAATTTCATGTGTGCTTGAATTTTTCAGAATTTTCTTGCTACTTTTATCAGAATTACATAAGTATAAACAACTTCTACGATACAAAATTAATATATTGCGTTCCTTTTCTGTTTTCATTTTCCCTTTTTCTGCAAGAAATTTTACTATTTTTTTGTTATTAATTATGTGAGTCATTATTGATCATTTTCTTTATCCATTCAATTCCTAAAATTGTAGTACGCTATTCTGCATGTTTCATTACTCAATTATTTTAAGTATCCAATTAAAATGAGTGATTGAAACAGTTTAATGACTCATACATTACCTAAATACTTGCAGCTTCTTTAAATGGCCAAACAAAAACTAAATCAAGTGTCATGTTTTGATTACGGTAAAAAAAGTGATTTTTTTCTTGGCTTTAAGAATATAGTAGTACTAATAAATAAGAAAATCTAATGCCCGTAATTTTGGTTTCAAGGGACACTTTTGGAATATTATTAGAATTTCATCATTTAAATAAATTTCGTTATAAATAAATAGAATAAGTGATGCATACATAATATCAAACCACAAGGGAGGAGACTGTTATAAAGAAAAACCTAGAGGAAATTTTCTGAAATTATCCAAACAAAAAAAGAACAAAAAAGATTCAACTGTAAACACTAAAATATGTTCCCGATTCCCATATAAATATACATTTAAAGAAAATATATATAATTTGAATAGAAAATAATAAATTCGTCATGGTATGTATTTGCATATTCTTACCCGCGAGGGGTGCTCTACAACTCTTATAGCATGTGAAAACATAAAATTAAGTTTATATCTGCATAGACCGCACTACACTAAACCTAAGGCTGGCAAGCGGGGTGGAGCGGCCCGGTCCCGCTATAAAAAAAATGGTAACGGGACTCAAATCGGGATGGGATCTGGGCTCGTCCCGCCCGGGCCCGTCCTGCCCTAGTCCCGCTACGCCCGCCCCGCCCCTATCCCGCCCGGTCCCTCCCCTTTACAAAAAATGGCCGTTGCACAACAATCATTTTATATTTTCGCCGTTGTGCACCGACCATTTTTTGCCTCCCCCTACCCCCTTAATATTTATTTTTAATCCCTAAGTTAATATATTTACACTTTAACCCAATTTCTCAACTATAAATACTTCATTTTCTCTTCATCTTTCTCACAAATCTTCCTACAATCTCTCTAATCTCTCAATCTATCTCTCTACAAGTCTACATTGTCTACTAAATATTAAATTTTATTTATTCATTTGTAATTTGTATAACTACCTCAAAGGTCAAAAATTGGGAGTGAAGTTGGCAACTAGCTTGAGGATCATTCATTGAGCAAAGTTTCAATTTTCAACCTCGATTACACGTCGACGTTACGTCGATGTTTGGTACATTCGTTCCTTCTTTAAATTATTATTGTTACTTTATTTTAATTAGCGCACTTAATTTTATTAACTTTAACTGTTTATTAGTATAATTAAAATGGAAGGATTAAGAGGTATATTTAAGGGTAAGGGTGTGCTTCTTTTAGTAGGGGTAACAAAGGCAGAGATACTTCTTCTAGTCATCTTATTCCTAGAGAAGAAGATTTGGTTGATCACACACATATAGATCATGAAACTAAATTTTTTCCTAAAATACCATTAGATTTAGACGACGGGATATTTTCTGCAACTCAACCAGACTTTAATTTAGAAGATAATCTAGATGACACACCCACTAATCTAGATGATACACCCACTAGTGCACCTCCAACTGTAACGCCTCTTGTTCCTCTAGTATGAGACGAGGCCTAATAAAACGAAAATTAAAATCAGATGCATGGATTTTTTTTATATGGACGAAGAGAATCAAGTAGTTAGATGTCAAATTTGTAAAAATATTTATAAATTTAAAATGGGAAAAGGTCAGGGTGGGACGGGAGGTTTAATGAGACACGTACAAAACTTTCACAAAGCTAGGTGGGACCAATACCTGGCTGAAAAATCGGGTGCACCAATGCCCTCTCAGTCGGTACAAGGTTCACATACTGTCCCGGATCAAGTACATGGTCAAATTAACCCTATGACGGGGAATTGTTGGCCCTAAATACGATAAACATAGAGATAGGGAAGCAATAACAAAATTAGTTACGGTGGAGGGTTTGCCTTTTTCATTTTCTTCCTCTCCTGATTTTATTCATTACATTAGAGATATGTATAATCCTGCTTTTAACGATTTTTCTAGATCAACTGTTAAGAGAGATGTATTTAAATTCGCACATGAATATCAACAATATTTACGTTATTCATTATATCATTTTAATGGAAAAGTGGCTATCACTTCTGATATAGGCCGTAGTACTAACAACCATGATTATTTAACGGTAACATGTCATTGGATAGATTATAAATGGCCTATGCAAAAATGTATCTTAGCGTATAGATATATAGATGATAGGCACACTGGTACTTTTATTGCAGAAATTTTTTATCAAGTGTGCTATTATTACGGAATAACTGATAAAATTATGACTATTACATTAAATAACGTTTTTTCTAACAATTACGCTATTACAATTTTTAAAAATAGTTTAACTCCATCTTTTCCAGATCATTTTCATATAAAATGTGTGTGCCATATATATAACTTAATTGTAAAGGATAGTCTATCACTTTTTGAAGACATTCTTAGTAAAATACAATTTGCTATAAACTTCATTTTAAAAAATAATAGAATACAACGAAGAAAAGAATATAAAAAAAACTTGTCACGATTGTCAACTAACTTATAGAAAAATTTCAGAAGAAGTACTCACTAGGTGAAATTCTTTATACGAGCAACTACTTATTGATTATGACTATAGAAAACCTATAACTTTATTTTTCAACTCTCATAATCAAAATCCAGCTGATATGATTGTAGATAGCGATTGGGGAAAAATTTCCGAACTTATTATATTTTTAGAGAAATTTTTTCAAGAAACAAAATAATTTTCCGGTATATATTATCCTACTATTCCAACTATGTTGTTTTTATATAGCTCTAATATTTTTATTACTTAGTGGATATACGAAAAAATCAACTTATAAGGCACCTATTAAAAAATGTTTATCAAATTAAAAAAATATTTTATTCTTGTTCCCACTATTTATATTATTGGTGTTGTATTAAATTCGACTATTAAAATAGACAGTTGTAAAGCACTAATTGAAACTATTTATGATTGTATAGCAATACTTCCACCTCCAACTCCAAAAAATCCAAATGACCCACCACCTATTGAACAAACTAAAGAAGAAGTGTTGTCTAGCATACAAGATGAATGCAAAAAAATATATAGGCATTACAAACAAGAAAGTGCTAGCAACCAACCGGCTTCCATAACATCTTCTTCTTCTTCAACACAACCTCAAAAAAGACATATCGTTTATGCGACTAGTATTGAAAGCCTTAGTCATAGAATGTATAGTGGTAACACTACTAACCAAGTTAGCGAGTTTGATGTTTTTGTTTTGCAGGATGTTGTACCGTACCAAACAGTTCTCAATGAAGAAAGACGTGAAGACTTGCTGAAAAATTGGAGGGAGAATGAGAAGACATTTCCGACACTGTCAAAGATCGCCCGAGATGTGTTGAATATTCAAGCGTCATCAACAACGTCTGAAAGTGTTTTTTCCGCCGACAGATTTCAAATAGGAGAGCACATACACTCATTAACGGGAGACAGCTTGAAGATTGCAGTATTATTCAGAGATTGATACGAGCGGAGCGGAGAAGGTGCGGTCAACCGAGATCAACAAAGAAGAAGACGAAAACTACAACGAAATCGTATCCGACAGAGGTGGAAGCGACGTCGAGCAATTTGACAAATAAATACCAATTTCAACCGAAGAACCACAAGAAATTATAAAGAAGCTAGAAAAGGTGTTTTTGAATGTAATTTTTAATTGCAATTTTACTATGTTATTTGTAACTTTCATCAACACAAAGTTGCAATTTTGACAATTGTATTACAAAAAAATTATATTTCTATTAAATAATATAATAGGTAGAAAAACAGTCTTGAAATATTTTTATTACACTATTTTGTTCAATTATTGAGATGTTTATATATATGTTATTTTTTTAAAATTAAGTGCAAAAAAAAAAAAAAAAAATTAGAAAAACCCGATCCCGTCCCAACCCGATCTCCTTTTCCGACGGGACCAGGAATGGGATGCGGATCCCACCAGCCCTCCCTACACCGTCCTGCCGGGACCGCCCCCGCACCCCCCACAACCTTAAATCTGCACCACTCTGCATAATCTTGAAAACCGCCCGAACCCGTTGCCATCCCCAATACCACTAGAAAATAAATTATGCCACGCCCGAATAACGAGGTAACTATGTGATCGACACCAAATATCATTAATAAGTATCGAGTTTACCTGAATCCATGGCCAGTTGAAGGTTAAAGCTATTGAAGCAGCCTTAGGCCCCAATTTTATATAGGTGGAGGATTATTTGTGCTCCACTGTATAAAATAAGGATTATTTTGAACCAAGACCCAAACTTAAGGGACTATTTTGGGCCTTTTCTCGTAAGTTCTTGGTCACTTTGATTTGCTTCAAATTCTTGCACCGCACCTTTACTAAGCACTATTTTTCTTTATTAGATTAATTCAGGGGGCAATTTGCTATTGTTTACAAGCACAGGTGTTCATAATTCTTAATAGTAGTTTCATTTTTACTGATTATTTTTCAGCGATACGCAATGGCTATCAACTCCAAGACGGAATTGCCGGGTAATTATCTCTACATGTCCTTTAGCTGCCTTGTTTGAAGAATAACCACCGGTTATTTTCTTAATTGAAGCATCCACATTGTTTATTGGGCTGCATTCATTCCGTTTCAAGTGTCGAAATTTGAAATTTAAAAGCCCATTGACTCTAAAAGAGTTTAATTGCTCAATTTGGATCCCAATTCGGGTGTCATTGTAAATCATTTTTTTAAAATGAAGTTTGTAACTAGAGTTAAATTGACAGTTTTACTGTATGTGCAATGATTAAACATGTACTTTTAGGAAATTTTGCATCACCTGCTCGAAAGCTTAATTGGCGTGGTTTCAGTTCAATTCAGCGTGGTGATTACACTCGTCTCACATTCATGAGTTTGGTGTATACACCGCGTGTGAGTAAGTTTTTACCAAAAAAGAGTGACCAGGTTTGGGGTACGATCTAGTTGCTCAGTTTGGACACAGATTCGGATATATTTGTAAATCATTTTTAAAAATGAAGTTTGTAATTATAGTTAAATTGAAAGTTTTACTGTATGTGCTATGATTAAACATATACTTTAGGAAATGTTGCATCACCTGCTCGAAAGCTTAATTGACGTGGTTTAAGTTCAGTTCAGAGTAAAATGATGATTTTATTTTAACCCTATGATATTTGTGAATCTCAATCTTTTATTAATATTCTGGATAAGTAAACTTTTTTTTCTGTTTCATGTGGTGTTTAGAATAATTCAAAGGTAAATTATCATATGTACTAGCTAGATTGGTTGCAGTCAGCTGAACTATTAAGTTGACGTGCGTGCTTTTCCTTTTCACCAGGCTACTTTCATTTGCAAAATCATTGTTCTTTATACCTTTCACAAGTTTCGAAATGATTCGTAAGACCTTTAGAAAAGGTTAGATAAATCAGATGATTGATGTTTCCTTTTGGTGCTTTTGATGATACGAAATTCTTCTTGCAGAAGATAGACTGAACTTCGACGCACTTAACTGCCACCACGAGTCAAAGAAAGCTATTGCATCAATCAGCAAACAACAGAGTCCATTTGATCTCTTACGCATACTATGTGGTAAGTTGTCTTATTGCTCTGGAAGTTACCGCAATATTTTCTAGAGTTTTACTGATTAGATCAAGACTTTTAGCTTTACTAGAGAGTGATTGAACCTTTTAATATGAACCTGAAAAAGTAAAGATGAAAATAGAAGATTTAAGGAAAGAATTTTGCTTCTTCTGGTAAATTTTACGTCGCCTTTGAAACGAATTGTGTTTTAAAAACTTTCAGTTCACTTATTTATACAAATTTCAGACGGCTTCCAGGATAACCGCAATAATTAGCAAGACTATAATACAGAATTATGAATTTTCAAGTGAAACAAAATTTGGCATACTTAATAGTGTTATACGGGGACCATTGCTTGTGCTCTGTCGTGTCTGCACTAGGTCACCACTGTGCATGAAGTCCGCATAGAAACATATGCAGAGGATGGAGTGCTTGGGAATTCGTAAAGCTAAGTTTATTCATTTACTTATTGACTAGAAGCCCATTCTATTAATAAATTAGATGTACATTATGTTTGAGTGGCTTTTGAAAAGACTGGGGGATTTAAAGGTCGGTAAAGAAGCCTATTTAAGTGTGATTGAAATCATCTCAGGAGTCAGAAGATTTTAGATCTGGTATCTTTGTGTTTTCTTTATCATTTTATTGCGGCACATAGTTGGGGAAAATGGTGTTAATTTATGCATCTCATCCGATGATTTTGCAAAATTGAGGTGGTATTGCTGAATGACTCCTTTAAGTGCTCTTTTGGATTGTAGATGAACTCGGTTGACATTATATCCCTCTAGGGAGAGCAGTTGATAGTTATATCTCCGCAGCTTTAGAGTTAAAGCCTTCTATTTGTGTTGCTTTTGGTATTGTGTACATTTCTTGTGACAGATTCAAGACAATGACTTTTACCATTTACCTCTACTTTTTTATTATAATATCTTACACTGGACTTCTTTAGAGGGAGCTGTAGCTGGAGCTGCTGCTGGAGTTGTTGTAGAAGCTGCTTTGTATCCAATTGATACAATTAAAACTCGACTTCAAGCAGGTTTATTCTGTTAAACATTTCATGGTGTATCTTCTATGATTGTTCTTCCTTCTTCCTACTACTTATCTTTTAGCACATACTAACTCTGAAAGTTTTTCACTTGATATTTTGACTCTGAGTAGTTAAGACCATGAGATTAGCTTTTGACAATTTCTAACTAATTCTAAACCTTTTATTTCTCATCTATCTAGTTGCTAAATGGAGTATCAATTTCTTTAAGTTTGATTTAATTTATACAAGGACTTCAGATAAGTGAATCTTGTCAACGCTTATACTATACTAGTTGATTTGACCAGTTTTTCATGATTTAATGTTAGGCAGTTCGTGGTGGGGGACAAATCATTTTGAAAGGTCTTTATTCAGGATTGGCTGGAAATCTTGTTGGTGTCCTACCGTAAGTAGTTCGTATTTTGAATATGTGAATCTGAATCCATGGATGAACTCCTTATTCGATGCATATTGTGCATTATAAAGATTTCACTCAGGTCCTTTCTCAATATATTATGTGTACAAAAGGCTTGTCCAGTCCGAAGACTTAATTGAACTGAACAAGACATCAAACTGTGTGAACTTCTTTTGCTGACAGTTTATATATTTGGCTTCATCATCACTAAATCATATGCAGTTGCTTGAAATAGTAATTTGGATAATGACTACTTTGTTGATAACAAAAAATAGGAACATGCACATGACAGGAAGTTCGATAAAGGACTCTGGACACTATCACTTTCATCTTTGATGTGAGGTGTTAACGTTTTATAGTTCTGTATGATACTTGTCTGCCTAATTGAGTTTATAGTAACCTGAAATGAAGCCAAACTAGTTATCTTCTCCCCCTTAAACAGTAAGGAAAATAGAGAGAGAGAAAGATGCAAGCATCAATTATTGTAGGCAAGAAAATTTAGGCTTGTGATTGGGCTTCTCTCTGTTGTACTCCCTCCGGATCAAAAAGAGTGTCCACTTAGCCATTTGCACACCCCTCGGGAAAATACTAACTCTTAGGCAAAAATATGTAATTTGACTAAACTACCCTAATTAAATAGGTATTGGGATTTGGTCACTTAACACTTAATAAGGGCAAATCTGGAATTTCTTGATTTGATAAGTGGACACTCTTTTTTATCCAAAAAATAAAGGCTAAGTGGACACTCTTTTTGATCCGGAGGGAGTACCATCTAAATTTTTTATATTCCTTTCTGAAAATTGTATAGGTTTCTGCATGCATGACAAGATTAACACTAAATTTCTTTTACCAATAGCTTCCCTTATTAATATTTTCCCACTATATTATCTAAAAAAAAACACCTTTATTTAAAATCTGCTGTTTAACCCACCTGACATGAGTGTTACTTACAATTAAGTGGATCAAATGTGAAAGGACTGATGTTATTTGTAATTGTTTGACTTGTGTTCGGTAATATAACAACAATGAATGAAGAGAATTGTGTGTTAACCATCAGGGTGATGATGAGAAATATTTCCCTAGAAGAGATATGGTCAGAAATGAAGAAATTCGGAGCAAGGTGGGAGTGGCCTCCGTGGCAGATAAGATGCGGGAGGCGAGGCTGAGATGGTTTGGACATGTCCAGACGCTCCGGTGAGGAGGTGTGAGAGGTTGGCGATGGAAGGCTAGAGGAGAGGTAGAGGTTGGCCGAAGTATTGGGGAGAGGTAATCAGGCCGGATATGGCGAGTTTCAGCTTACCAAGGACATGACCTTAGATAGGAGGGTGTGGAGATCGAGGATTAGGGTAGAGGGCTAATATTAGGATTAGTATTTTTTCCCTTTAGTGTAGGATCAATCTTATTTCCGTCATATTATTTTAGTATTCTCATATTTCCTATTCTTAGTTTTCTATTACTACTTGCGCGTTTTTTTCACTTCGTTATCTCATTTTCTTGCTCCTATTACTGCTTATTATTGCCATTTCTCTTCACTTCTACTTGAGCCGGGGGTCTATCGGAAACAACCACCATATCTGTCAAAGGGTATGTTGTTACACTCTACCCTCCCCAGACCCCACCTGGTGGGATTATACTGGGTATGTTGTTGTTGTTGTTGTTGTAAGCACCTACAAAATCACTGTTGTACTTGTACCATTCAACAATATGGTCACTAGATCTTTATTTGTGGAATTCATCTTCTACACATTATTGAATTCTATAACCAAGTTGCAGCCTTCAAATATTTTAGTCTTTTGGGATTCTGGGAATGCTTTCCTCCGAATACATTACTTTTGCTCATCAAAGCAGATTTGTGACTCCACATTGTTCTTCGCAGAGCATCGGCAATATTTGTTGGTGTATATGAACTTGCAAAGAGAAAATTGCTGGACAGCGTACCTGAAAACCTTAGTGCCATAGCTCATTTGGTAAGTATTACAACTGATAAAATGTCAGACACCCCTTATTTATGATGAATAAATTAAGAAAAGGGCCAGCAATAAACGTCCCACATTTCAAATATATAGAGTATAAAAGCTTATTTACACTTAATTTAGACTGCAGGTGCTGTTGGTGGAGCTGCTTCTTCTATTGTTCGTGTACCCACTGAGGTAATGAAACCTTAACTGTCCCATCCTACGTTTTGGTGTTGCTTCACGGGTTTAAGCTGTGAATAACTTACAGGTAGTTAAGCAAAGGATGCAGACTGGCCAATTCGCTTCTGCCCCTGATGCGGTCCGACTCATTGTTGCTAAGGAAGGGTTTAGAGGCCTTTATGCTGTAAGTAGGTGTTTGTTTCGGGAATTTATCACAAACTTATATCCTAAGTTGCTCGGACTCGGGTGCAGGTGTCCGATACGGGTGTGGATCTAGAGGTCGGATCCTTCAAGATCTAAATTTTAAGATTCGGGGATACGGGTCCAGGTATGGATACGGGTATGTGGATTCGGCTAAAAATAATTCAATTATCTAAAAATAGAGTTATAAAACCTCAATTATGAGATATTATGTGAAAAACTTGAGGAGAAATTTTGATCAAAAGGAGAATCCCGGAAGGAGATAAATGGAAAATGAGTGACACAGAAATTTCTATATACAAGGTATTCCATTTTCTTCAATTTCACCTTAGCTTTTGTTTGGATTAAAGAAATCATTGAATCTGTCCGAAATTCCTCCATTGATTTTGGTCGAAGTACCCAAAATCGGTTGACCAAATCAGGTACGGATCCCACACCCACACCCGTGTCGACACGGGTGCGGCACCGAAAGTGAAGAGTCCGAGCAACATAGCTTATATCTATGTTGAATGATGGTTTTCTTTGCCCAACCTTTTGAAAACCCATTGTTTTCTTTCTTGGGTGCAGGGTTATGGTTCTTTTCTACTGCGAGACTTACCATTTGATGCTATCCAGTTCTGTATATACGAGCAGATGCGGATGGGGTATAAGTTAGCTGTAAGTTGGCTGTGTAATCAATTGCATCAATATTACCGGTTCTGTCACACATGACAAATTCAAAGCATAGTTGCGTCGTTAAATGTCTAGTTACAAAATTCACCTTCTGTCTTCAAACATAAAGATTACAAGAGTTGACAATTACAACGGAAGTTTTCAGCCTTTATTCCTTTTGTGCAATTAAGTAAAATAAAATTGAAGCACCAGTATACGAGTAAGATTTCAACCATTTATTATATTTTTCTTTATGCATTGAGGTGGAACTGCTTAATTTCATTCTGCTTTTCACTTCAAGAGAATTTACATAAATTGTATGCCGACTGATTGTATATAAACTCTTCTTTCTGCCGGTAAATATACAAAAACTTGTTCTTACATTCTTATTCTTGGAAAAGAGACATACGTTTGTTCTTATGCAGGCAAAAAGGGACCTTAAAGATCCCGAGAATGCAATGATTGGTGCCTTTGCAGGTAATCACATGTCTTGGACTATTTCCAATTTCTCTGATACCATCTGTGTCATTTAACTTCTAGACTGGTACACTGATATTTGCAGAAATCCATCACTTAAGAAACAATCATACATTAGCAATGTACTTTTTCAAAGAGTGGAATAGTCTGTATCCTTTACACACATGAACACGGCACATATTTATGAATCAACAAGAGCCTTTTGCTTACAGTCTATGGAATAATCTATGGATTGAGGATCAATTTCAAGCTAATCTATGTTAGGACATGCTTCTCAAAAAAAAACAAGAAGAAGAAAAACTTTAGAGAGAAACATTATCACTTGACAGTCGTCCTTCATCCTATGTAGTGTCTTGGACGGTAAAGACTTCCATTATTTTGTTCCTCCTGCTCTGAGAAGCTCTGATGTGACAGCATCATAAGATGCTGAAGAATTAGAGGCTATAGGTGGCAAGGTTTGGATACAAGTGAGTTGAGCTTCTCCTATTAGAAATCAATTGGAAATGGGTGCAAAGAAACAATATGCATAGCTTGTATCTAAATTCTTCTGACGTTAAGCCCATTATACATTTAATATCACGGCAATAGTTTCTATTCTTCCGAGATCTGTTACATTTGAATCTCACATTAATTGCAGGTGCAATAACAGGAGCTATAACTACTCCTCTTGATGTGATTAAAACCAGATTGATGGTTCAGGTTTGGTGCCCTCACATCTCTCTCTTGTTCATTATTGAAAACCTGACTGCTTATGTTTATTTATTTTACGCTTGCAGGGTTCAGCAAAGCAGTATGAAGGCATTATGCATTGTGTTAACACTATTGTAAGAGAAGAAGGAGCCTCTACTCTTTTTAAGGTAGTGACTTCGTATCCTATGACTTACGTGCATATGCTTGATTACAAACATAGTGATTTCAATGCCACTTTTTATCTTTTCCCTCCAAAAAGAAGAGTGCAGATGTCCGTGGCATAAACTTCCTTACGCTGATTGAGTTACAAATTTTCATAATAGCTTGTTAGTTTGTCAGCCACAATATATGATAGGAACATCATCCTCGATCATTCTCTCCTTTTCTCGTATTTTATTTCCAAAACTTTGTCTTGAAATTTGACATATCGTCTGTCATCTTTCATTTGTTGGTGAGAACGAAGATCCAAAGTAACATCAGTTTCTTCGAACAGTTAATCTCTTCAACAATTTCATATAAAAAGCACTAGGATTTTTAGTGTTGCAACAGAGTTCAGCAAGAAATTCCTGTGGGAAGTGATGACTATATATAATATTGACAATTAATATAATATAACTATGATTGATGATGAAGCAAGCAAAGTTAATTCTTTATCGTTGTATTCCAGGGAATGGGACCAAGAGTACTTTGGATAGGCATTGGAGGATCCATATTTTTTGGTGTTCTTGAAAGGACAAAGAAATTAGTTGCTGCTAAACACCCTGTTGATTAGAATTTGAATCTTTCGCAATTGGACTATCAATTTGTGTCAGGTACATTGTAGCTACGCGACTAGACAGTTCTCTTGAACATTTCTTCATTTATCTGTGAATTATTATTGGCTTAATCCTGTTGGGATAAAGGGGTGTGGCATTACTAAGATTAGTGCAATGCAGGAAGAATTGGGTATATTTTGCAGTTTGCCTCAACTTTTCTTTTCTGCACTATTATTCTCAGATTATTACACTTTCAGTAAACAAAGTTTGAAAGTCTTGGAAGGTTTACACGACATTTTAAATCATATAGAAGGTAAATAGTACATGATGAATTCTCAGGGAAGATATGCATAAATCATAATCATCTAATAAGAACTGGCTTCATATTCTTGGGAGACCAATTCTTTCAGTCGAAGGATCAACATGTCAAAATCATGCTGGCCCTTCAACAGGCTGAGTCGAACATAACGTTCCCCTACAAAGAATCTGCTACCTGGACGACCTATGATTTTTGCAACTTTGAAGACTTCTGTGCAGTTTTTTTCTTTCCTCTTACACTTCACCCACGCATAAGCTGCCAATAATGCCAGAACGATTTCTCTTTTAGAACATGTAATAAGAAGATATAGAGAATAATCTTTATATTACTCAAAGAGTACAAGGATATAAATACATAATGAGACTAAGTTAACTAGATCATCAGATCCTTAGAAATCAACTACACTATCCATATACATAATTGAACAGATTTTGGAACACACTCCCTCAACCTGGAGCATAGATATTGATCATGCCCAACTTGTCACAAAGGTCATCAACTCGAGTTTCACTCAACGGTTTTGTGAACAAATCAGCTACTTGCTCTCTTGTCTTCATGTAGCCAGTGGAAATCACATTTTCCTGAATCTTCTCACAAATGAAATGACAGTCAACCTCAATATGTTTAGTTCTTTCATGATACACCGGATTTGAGGCAATATGAAGAGCCGCTTGATTATCACACCAGAGTTTTGTTGGTGTATTATGCTTCAACCCAATTTCAGTTAAAAGATGATATATCCACATAATCTCACTTCGTGACATAGCTCTATACTCAGATTCTGCACTAGATCGAGATACAATGCTTTGCATCTTACTCCTCCGTGATACTAGGTTCCCTCCAACAAAGACACAATAGCCTATGGTAGATCTTCGATCGATTTTAGATCCAGCATAGTCAGCATCTGCAAAACATTCAACACGAGTGTGGCCGTGATTGCTATACAATATGTCAACTCTAGGAGCTCCTTTCAAGTAACATATAATCTGCTTCAATGCTTCCTAATGTTTGACCGTAGGTGTAGACATGAACTGGCTAACAACACTTACTGCAAAAGCAATAGCTGGACGTGTCATAGTGAGATAATTTAACTTTACAACTAACCTCCTGTATCTTTTCAGATCATCAAAAGGATCGCCATCATCTTTCATAAGATGCACATTAGGAGTCATTGGACTACTACAGGGTTTGGCTGCCAACTTTCCAGTTTCTGCAAGCAAGTCAAGAATATACTTTCTCTGAGACATTCTACTCCCAAAAGTACTTCAACTGGCCCAAGTCCTTCGTATGAAATCTAGTATGAAATCTAGTATGCAAGAAAGACTTGGAGGAGATCCCCACAAAATCACTTCTTGTGATGACAATGTCATCAACATAAACAACAAGGAGAATAATGCCAGTTGCAGATTGCCTATAGAAGACTAAGTGGTCATATTTTCTCATTTTCAGTCCCAACTCTTGAACTACCTCACTGAACTTTCCAAACCAAGCTCGCGGACTCTGTTTCAAGCCGTACAAGGACTTCTTCAAGTGACAGAATTTCCCATACTCCCCCCTGAGCAACAAAATCGGGTGGTTGCTCCATATGTACTTTATGTTGAAGGTCTCCGTGAAGGAACGCATTCTTGATATCCAACTGATATAAAGGCCAACTCTCAGAAGCAGCTAGAGAAATGAACAGCCGGACAGAAGTGAGTTTGGCAACCGGGGAGAATGTGTCTGAATAATCCACCCCATAAGTCTGAGCATACCCTTTGGCCACAAGTCTAGCCTTAAATCTAGCCACAGAACCATCTGGATTAACTTTAACTGTGAACACCCACTTACACCCCATTGGTTTCTTTCCCTTGGGTAAATCCACCAAATCCCATGTGTGGTTTTCCTCTAAGGCGTGTATTCCTCAAGCATTGCAGCATACCATCCAAAATGACTCAAAGCCTTCTTCACTGTTTTAGGTGCAGAGATGGAGTCTAGAGAAACAACCAAAGATCTGGACGTAGAGGATAAACGGTCATAGGAGATAAAATTAGCAATGGAATATGTGGGTTTGGAAGTTCGTGTACCTTCACGTAGAGAGGTTAAGATTTTCTGGAGGATCAGTCGAAGGAAGATTTGATGACGAAGAAACTGGTGCAAGACATGTATAATTGGTCTCTTGCCTTCTCGAATAAACTTGAACAATTTGAGGTCTTCCTAGCGTAGACGAAGTAGGAGCTGAGGGTACAATAACCGATTGATGCTCAACAGAAGAACTGGGAGACGGAGGAACAACATCAACTGATTGTTCTATCGAAGCACGGGTAATCTGATAGACTAACCAATCATCTTCTTCCCCCTAACTCGTAGAAATGGGAGGTGCATAGAAAAATGGGGTAGTTTTTGAAAATACCACATCGGTTGATACCAGATATTTCCCAAGTTCAGTAGAATAACACTGATACCCCTTATGAAGGAAAGAATAGCCTAGGAAAACACACTTCAATGCCTTAAGATCTAACTTGGTAACAGATGTTTATTCTTCCTCTCAACAACTCCATTTTGAGAGGGTGTATCAACACATGAAGACTGATGGAGAATACCATATTATCTCATGTACGGCTGAAACGATTATGACATATATTCTTTAGCATTGTCACTTCTTAGAGTGCGTACCGAAGCATTAAATTGAGTTTTAACTTCAGCAGAGAAGGCACAAAAGTGAATAAATACTTCAGGGCGACTCTTCATAAAATAAATCCAACTCATCCGAGAGAAATCATCTACAAAAGTGATAAAATACTTATGCCCAGTTTTGGAAATGACAGGACATGGTCCCTAAACATCAGAATGAACTAACTCAAAAGCCGACTCAGCCCGCTTATTAACCATTGGACTTAATGGGCTGCGATGATGTTTTGCAAATCGACATGACTCATATTCCAATAAAGAAATATTCTAGAGCTGAGGACAAAGCTTCTTTAACAGGGGTAGAGAAGGATGTCCCAATCGACAATGTGCTTCAAAGGGAGACACGACATTAGAGCAGGCAAGAAATTGAGGCTCTCATTCATCAAGGATGTAGAGATGATCTGATACATGTCCTTTACCAATAACCTGATTCGTCGTAAGATCACAAAACAAACAATGATCGGGAAAAAACGAGATATAACAATTAAGGTCTCTAGTAACTTTGCTAACAGAAATCAAATTAAAGGCCAATTTTGGTAGACTTAATACATATGACAAGGTAATAGTGGATGTTGGCTTAACAGTCCCAAATCCAACATTGTTACAAGTTGATCCATCAGCTACAATAACTGAAAAGGGTGCTTTGTGTGATTGAAAGCTAGAAAAAATATTAGGATTACCTGTCATGTGATTTGTGACACCTGAATCAATCACCCATTTATTTGAAGAAGTGATAAGACATGTTTTATCTGACTCCGTAAAAGCATTAACTGAAGTGGATTCCTTCAATGATTTTTGATATTGAAGAAATTTAGCAAATTCCTCGGCCGAAACCAAAACTATTTTATCAGATAATGGACTAGAAACCATCACTTTCCCAAACTCACAATATCAAAATAAATTGAGAGAATCTTCCAAACTCCAAAGTTAAAATTTTCCAAATGAGGTCTATGCTAGACACTAGTAAAACTTTCAACTAGTAAATCACTCAAATAGATCAAAGAACCAAGTAAAATCTGATTCCAACCAACCAAACTAAGAGAATAACTAAGACCCAGCAAATAGCAAGTCTCAAGTTGTAACAGAGGAAGAACACCCAAATACATCACAAATTGATCTCAACAACAATCTCAACTAACAGATGAAGAACACCCAAACAAATCGCAAATCGATCTTTTATCACAGATTATTGTATTCCTGGGATGACTTACTATGATTTGCTCAAGAAAATTAAGGAATCTTCATCTCTGAGAAACATACATGTGGTGATTATGACATCTGAAAATTTCTCTTAAAAATCAATAGATGCTTAGAAGAAGGGGCAGAAGAATTTTTCTTGAAGCCAGTGAGATTATCAGATGCTAATAAACTTAGACCCCATATGATGAAAACCAAATGTAAACATCAACTACAAGAAGAACCAAACTAAGTGGCGACAGATCTGGTATGAGTTTGTTCTTCGTCAAAACATGGTTATATGATCTAAGAACCACTAGAAATTAGCCGAAAATACTAAGGCGACCTCGGAGCTTGAAGCCGGATTGAGAATGGTCCACGTACGTGCTTTCATGCGCTATACAGTGTGGGCTGTCGGAGTTCAGTTCGCCGGCGCGTGAGACACACAAGCGTCTCCTCCGGCCACCGGAATCTGGTTAATGACAGATCGGGTAGAGGCGGTCCTTCCCAAGTAGGTGATTTGTTCACAAAACCGTTTAGTGGAACTCGAGTTGACTATCTTTGTGACAAGCTAGGCATGATCAATATCTATGCTCCAACTTGGGGGGAGTGTTACAGAATCTGTACAGTTATGTGTATGGATAGTGTAGCTGATTTCTAGGAATTTGATGATCTAGTTACCATAGCTGATACCATGTAATCAGAAGATATAGAGAATGATCTTTATATTATTCAAAGAGTACAAGGATATAAATACATAATGAGATTAAGTTAACTATGATAACTAGATCATCAAATCCCTAGAAATTAGCTACACTATTCATATACATGATTGTACAAATTCTGTAACAGAACACAAACACAAGCACACAGTGCATAGGCAGGATAATTTTGTGCCAGTGGTATCGGCCTATATGTCACAATTCTGCATGTAAAATGATTTGGTATAAGGCTGTAGTGGTCTTAAGGTATTACTTCTTGTCTCATGTTGATATTTATTTTGTATTATTTTTCACTAAGTATTGGCCTATTGTATAATGCATATATATTTTTCAAGAAAAAACTATTTACTTAAAAGTTTTCTTAAGAGTTAAAAAAGGTCACCTGGAGATGGCTCTCTGGCTCTTTCAAGAAATGTGCAATACTGAGTTGGAACTCTTTGGAGGCTAAAACGTTTAGAAAGAGAGAAGATTTGACTCAATTTTTCCCAACGATCCCTCAAAATTTGATGTGCAAAATTGAAGAGTTGCTTGCCATCTCCTTCACCAACAACTTTCAAAAGAGTTAAAGCTCTCAATTGGGCATCCTTCGAGATCCCCATGTCAGCCAAACCAATATATTCCATCATTTTTTCATACACTTTCACATCCTTCACAATAGCCCACCTACATTAATGAATAGCAATGACATAAAAAATAATCCTCAAAAGAGATTAAAAGGGGTACAAAAAAATAGCCGCTTTTCAGATTCTGTAATTGAAAAATAGCTATTTATCTCGAGTTTTAAATTTCTCAAAAGAAACCCAAGATAATGTGATGGAGTTTCACTTGTGGAATTTAAAACTACAAAACAATTATTGTTATACAAAAATAGGGTCCACAAGTGGCTAGTGTACATTATTTTTATAATTAAAGACGCAATTTAGCTATAAAATAAGAAAACCATCACGATATTGAATTTGTTTTTTTTTTTTTAAAATTATTTTGTCTTTTGAATTTCTTGTGTAACTAATTAATTGTGATCTTTGAGCTCAAGGTTAGCACTAGATCTTTTTTCTTCCTTATAGGTTGATGTGAAGAAGATGCTAGATGTATAGTACTATTATAAAAGGGTTTTTAACTTCTTTAAAGATTAAATACAGAGTATAAATTTATAGACTTACATAAATCTACACTAAAAATGTGTTCGGCCGAAATAATTAACCTTTGTAACTCAACATGGAGAAATTGGCGGATAGAAGAAAAAACATTACTGATACTCGTAAAATAATTTTTCCATGAAGAGGCTAAAAAACATCTATTTTTATTTTCTTTTTTTCCTGCTTCCCTTATTTTAATGTGTATGAGTGATTTAACACATTGAATAAAATGTTGACAAAAATGCATGGGAATTAGTTATATAAAAAAATGTTCTTGTTAATTATCTCTATTGTACTAATTTTATGCCGTTGATGAGGCTGCTCCTACTTGGGAATAGAAAAATCTTTGGTAGGGAGCGCTTTCCCCAAAAATGGGCCTTACCCGATACGAATCCGGATATAGTCAAGTTTCAATGCGGATATTAAGAAATCCAAAAAGAGTTATTCAAAAAGTAATTTATATTAAATATGGAGAGTTGTTTATTACCCAAATCTGCTTCCAGCATGACCAGTGAACTTAGAAATGGTGAAAATCATGAGATCTTCATCAGCAGGAGCTGGAATTGCTGTGTAATGAGGCCAATAATAAGCACGATCATAAATGAGCTTCACATTTGGGCCTTTCAGTACTGGGCTTCTCAAATTCCCATCTGGATTGTTTGGTGAAGTCACAAACTCAACCACATCTCCAATAATATCTGATTTGTTCTTCAACAGAGATGAATCTCCTTCAAATTCATAATGTTGTGTTTGAAGAAACTCCGTTTGAAACTTATAAAACTGATAAATTAAAGTTCAATCAAATCAGATACAAGATGGTAAAGAAGCATATATTATTTTGATTACTAAGATTTCAAGATTCAGTACACTAATAGTGCAAAAAACAAATACACGTTCAGATCACTTAATAGGTAACTGCAAGTCTGAAGTAGAGGCGAAGATTATTAACTTAAACAAAATAAGGTAAGTAGCCTTATATACTTTACTTTTTGATTTAATCATCCGGCATCTGGAATTTACTGGCCGGTTTAACTCAAATTCGCATCTTAAAAACCCTACCATCAGAACCAAAAGAAGACTCCATTCCCGAGATCGAACCGATATTAGTGTACAAGTACTATTGCCATGAGACTAAATACGAGTGCTATTGCCGCGAGACTAAGCTATAGAATTAGCTATAAAATTTGAGTTTTTGTGGCAAATAAATAATTTTTTGCTACTATATAACACCTTGTGGCTACAATATGACGATAGCTACTAATATTGTTCGTCGTGGCAAAACAATAACATCACTTGCTATAAGTGTATTTTTCGTGGCAAGAACTTCTTACCATCACAACTACAACACAAAAATTTAAGTATTAACCCTTAGCCACAGACTATGTAAAGTCTATAGCTAACTTTTCTTACGCTACATCTTGCTACGAATGAAAACAAATTATGGCTAAAGTGTTTAACCACGGAAATTTTCATATTTAGCTACTAAGTATTCTATAGCTATATAAGCATTATGTTGTAGTGACATGCTTATTATTCAAAAAAATTGTACTAGTTTATGAAAGAAATAATCCATTGATTATTTTCATTAATTAAAAGAGAATATATACAATTTACATATTTCCATAATAGGAAAATCATATTCATATTTTCTACTCCTAAAACCTTATTCTATTTGGAAACTAACTATACAAATATGGTAAGTGTACAAGACTAAATAAGGTACAAGAGTTATACACCTTATATACAAAAATCAGCTCAACCGTGGGTCCTGCTACAGTAAACCCGAGAACACTATTCATTTGATACGGAAGGGACATGGCGAGACGCGTACTTGTCCACGAGCTACCTTTTCGCGCACAAAGTGAATGTCCATCTCGATATGTTTAGTGCGCTGGTGCTGAACCGGATTACCAGAAAGGTAGATGACACTAATAATATCACAATAAACCAAGATAGCTTTCTGAATAGGACAATGAAGCTCTAAACGAAAATTACGTAGCCAACATGACTCAGAGACCACATTGGCTACCCCTCGATACTCGGCCTCTACACTGGAGCGGGACAAAGTCGACTGGCATTTCGCAGACCATGAGACCAAGTTATTACCAAGAAACATACAGTAGCCAGACGTAGAGCGTCTGGTGTCCGGACAGCCACCCCAATCAACATCAGTATACGAGACAAGTGTAGATGTTAATGACGGATATAAATGCAACCCATAGTCAAGTGTCCCCTGGATGTACCGAGTAATGCGTTTGAGCGCATTCATGTGCTCAACCCTGGGATCATGCATAAACAAACACACATGTTGTACGGCATATGTAATATCTGATCTCGTGAACATAAGATACTGAAGGGCCCCTGCAAGACCGCGATATCGGGTCGGATCCTCATAAGAGGAGCCAGCTGCAGCACCCAATTTTGGTTTAGTATCAACTGGAGTGGAAGTGGACTTACAGGATGACATCTCATCCCTCTCAATGATCTCGGCTGCATACTTTCTCTGTGATAAGAACAATCCATATGCATGACGAGTGACAACAATTCCCAAAAAGTAACTCAAGGGCCCCAAGTCTTTCATAGCAAACTCAGAAGTAAGCATTGCCATGATAGACTAACGTAATGCATCAGACGAGGCAGTCAAGATAATATCATCCACATATAACAGTATATACGTCAAAGAAGAACCACGACGATAGATGAATAATGAACTATCAGACCTGCTGTGAGTGAACCCAATAGTCGAAACATAGTCTGCAAACTGCTTATACCAAGCCTGTGGGGACTGATTAAGCCCATACAATGACTTCTTCAACAAACAGACATGATGAGGATATTTGGAATCCCTAAACCCCAATGGTTGATGCATATAGACTGTTTCCTTGAGATCACCATGTAAGAAAGCATGCTTCACATCTAACTGATGAATGGGTCATGCTTTCGAAAGAGCCAAGCCGAGCACATAGCGAATGGTAGCCGGCTTGACCACCGGACTAAATGTCTCACCACAATCTACAGCCACCTGTTGAGTCTTACCATCACCTACAAGACGAGTCTTATGCCTCGCAAAAGATCAGTTAGAATTTTCCTTATGAGCAAAAATTCACATAGCCCGAATAATATTAACACTAGATGGACGAGGCACCAACTCCCACATCTTATTATCAATAAGAGCATTATATTCATCGGTCATAACAATTCTCCAATTCGGGTCATTTAAAGCAGACACATGATTACGAGGTAGGGGTGATTTAAGGACATTAGAATTTAAACTAAAATGTATTTTTAGTTTAAAAATACCTCGTTTACTAACCTTAGCAAACGGAAATTGGGACTCATCAAAAATTACATGGCGACTAATGATGATTTTATTGGATGATAAATTAAAACATTTGTAACCACGGTGATTTGATGGATAACCCAAAAACACACAAAGGGTAGACCGGACCTGAAGTTTGTTAATTGTGGTGGACGAAAGAGTGGATAACATAAGCACCCAAAGACCATAAGATGTGAATACGAAAGAGTCTTATTATATAAAATTCGAAGAGGGGACGAATATGTCAAACCTTTGGAAGGAAGAATGTTAAGAATATATGTAGCCATTTGTAGAACATGATGCCAAAAATAAGGGGGTACGAAAGCATGAATCAATAAAGTTCAGACAACGTTATTAATGGTACGAATTTTGCGTTCGGCTTTCCCATTTTGTGAAGACGTATGAGGACAAGAAAAAAGAAAATTGATCCCATTATTAGCACAAAATTCCTTAAACACCCCATTATCATATTCTTTGTCATTATCACATTGAATATTTTTTTATTTTCGTTCGAATTAGGTTCTAATGAATGCTCTAAATTTTAAGAAGATGGAAAAAACTTGAAATTTCTTCTCTATCGGAAAAGAAAATAAAAACATAGAATAATCATCCAAAAAGAGAACATAATATTGATGACCCAAAGAACTAAGAACCGGAGACGTCCATAAATCACTATGAATAATATCGAATGGCATTAAAGTGTGAGAATTAGAGTCTACAAATGACAACTTAACATTTTTTCCTAAAGAACAAGATTGATAATTCGGAGTACTACGCGTACCCTTACAAAAAATAAAATTGTATTTTATCTAAGGTAGACAAAATAGACGACCCCGGATGACGTAGGCGTGCATGCCACAAGGAAGGAGCAAAGGCTGCAAAAGTTGACGGCAAGGCTGGACTCGAGAGATCGGAACATGGCGTGATAAGAATAAAGATCTCCCCTACTATCACACCTCATGGGAGGACTCCCCGTCTTGAAATCCTTCACAGAAAATCCAAAGGGATCAAATTCAATAGAAACGGAATTATTAGTGGCGAACTTTCGGATAGACACTAAATTTTTAATCAATTTAGGGGCATGAAGGGTATTTTTCAAGATAAGGAGTGGATAGGAGGAGACAAAGTTTTATGACCATAACCACGAATCGGAATAGAATTACCATTACCAATAATTATGCCACTAGGGTTGCTCAAATTGGAATAAGATGAGAGAATACCTTGATCGGATGTCATTTGAGTAGTGGCACCGGTGTTTATGTACAAATTCAGGTCCGAGGGATTTATTCCAAGTGCGTGCATCGCGGCTCAATGTCGATAGGAGTGGGGCCCGCTGCATGATGGGCCTGGTGGGGGCCAAGCCTGCCTCCCTACTGACCCGGTACCCCACTGGATTGCTGGACCGAGACTGGGCTGGAGTAGCTGGGCCGAAAGGAATGTTAAAATTGGGCCCAATTACCGTGGGATGGGGGCGCTGGAAAGCCGAGACTGTTGGGCCACTGCCCACTAGCCAGGGGGCCCAAGGCTGGGACCAGTTGGGCTGTGGCGGACTGTTGATGGGGCGGGGACCACTGTCGCCGGTATTGCCGATGTTACCACCGCGTTTGCCACTGCGATTTCTTCCATTATTTTTCGAGCATTCTTGCCACCACAGTGAATACGGTTTTGGCCTGAATTATCAACAAAACCTGTAGAATTTGTGGAGGACGTCATCATGACCACGGACTTGCCCCGATAGCCGCCTTCTTAGTTAATCCGGCTTCTTTCAAAGTAAGCATGGAGCGGGCTTGATAGAACTTTGGGAGAGGGTTACTTTGACGAAGTAGGGTCCCAACGCCACTATATGCCTCGAAGAGGGCAGCAACCATCTGTAGAACAAGGCGATCTTCACTAACGGGCGCACCAACGTTGCGGAGTTGGTCCGCCAATTCTTTCAACCTTTTGCAATATGGTGAAACGTTCGGAGTGACATGGGAAAATTCCTGCTCAAGGGTAACATCACGAGAATTCTGATTATCTTGGAATATATCACGTACTTTATTCCATGCCACCATGGCCGTATCGTCGGGTTCGATAGTCGTTTGCAAGAGGTCGGTAGAAATAGTGGAGTAAATCCACTGAAGAACAGTATCATCAAGTGTCGTCCATAACTTAGGATGATCCTCGGGTTTGGGCACCTCAGTATCCGTATGAGCCGCGGGGATAATAGATACAGTCTTGTGTAAAGCCTTTCCGCCTATCTATTCTTTTTTTTCTCTTTATTCAAAGTAAGCAGATCGAAAGCACAACGAGGTAGTGCCTAATGTCACCGGGAGCGAGTTGGTAAGGGGGCCTAAGGAAGAGACTATTCATGTGCTGTTGATTGAGCGTGCATGAACTTTGAACAGTTCGGCCACGTCGCATATTGGACGTTTTCTATTTAAGAATGATAGGGATATGATTCTTGATATTAGAAACAACAAGGACATGGTGAAACATGTTCTTAGACATAATAGCACGCAAGACGTGATGTATGGATTTGGAGGAAATAATTTGGAAGAGAAAATTATTTTCGGGCACGGAAACCGAGGAAGGGAGCTCGGAACCGGGTTGTTTTGGACGGAAATTTGGGAGAAAATATTAACTTAGACTTCTAATACCATGAAAGAAATAATCCCTTGATTATTTTTATTAATTGAAAGAGAATATATACAATTTACATATTTCCATAATAGGAAAATCATATTCTTATTTTACACCTAAAATCTTATTCTATTTGGAGACTAACTATACAAATATGGTAAGTGTACAAGACTAATTAAGGTACAAGACTTATACACCTTATATACAAAAATCAGCCCAACCGTGGGCCTTGCTACAGTAAACCCGAGTAAACGGGTATATTGTGTATATCGGATGAACAGTTTATCTTAGCAGGTTGTTAAGTTTATGACAATTTCAAACTTTGAATAAATCTTCTGTCCATCAGAGGAGTTCGCTTACAAAGGTTGTTGCTTCCTTCTATATTTAAAAGCTATCACTGATTCAGTAAGGTTCATAAAAAATTTGTACCTTTTACTTAAATTCTTATGTAGTATCATAGTCTGAAAATTGTAATGAGTGAAGCAATGCATGTGCACTCATTGTCTTCAAATCCTGAATTCGTCTCTGCTTTTCGGTTAGTAATGTAAGTAAACATGTTACACCTAGTTACTATACAATGGTGAGCATATTTAAAATACTAACCTAATATAAATAGTTATTAAATTATATATGTCGATAATCTAAAAATAATTTATGTTATCGGTATATATATATATATGTGTATAACTCGATATTACTACTAATACAATGAGATTGATTAGATGCAATAAATAGAAAAGATCGAATTACCGAATAATAAGGGATTCTTGCAACCACTTTTGCTGCAGGATAACTATCCATAGAAAGAGCATAAACTGCAGCATTTAGGAGCTGAGTAGAGCCAACTCCAAAAATAATGTATCTTCCATCTGTAATAGCATTCTTGGAAATTGCATGTATTTTTCTTATGTTTTTCTCAAGCTCTATGGATATGAAGGACTGGTTAGGAAAGATATAACTCATTCTATGCCAACCTGATGTCACTACTGCACTGCTAGCTGCATTTTGCATCCAATAAGGTTCCAAGAATAGGGGATCCCCACTGCATATTAATTAAACAAGCAATTACACATTAGTAACTTCTTCTTTTTCAATAAAATGATGAAAGTGCATTAAATCGACACAAATATATGATATATATATATATATATAAAGCCAGATATCTCTGATTCGAACCTTGAGTATGTTGTATGGAGAGCTTCTCCTTTAAATGACTATGTACGAATTTGAATTAGTTAAACCAGTAAAGTTCGTATGTCGAGTTCGATCAAGTTGGATGAGTTTAATTGAATTGCAGGATTGAGTATCTGGGACACAATCAGATGTATCAAGAACAAGCTAAATCACCTGAACTCTTGAAGTATTCAACATTGTTTAGAGGCAAGAAAGGAATTCGCCCTTTGACACTAGGGATAAGAGTTGATTGTTGTTGGCGATGACTTGATGAAGGGAATCTATGAGAGAAGGTTCTCAAATTGGATACGACCAAATGGAGCGTGGAACAAACGAGCTATAGAGATGGATGATTGAGATTAAAAAAAAGAAATGCAGGAAGGAGAATGTTATCTATTAACATCAACAGGACAATTGGGGGAAAATAAGGAGCAATCAGAGCCAGCATAACAAGAATAACATTCACAAATAGGCTTTCCATTTACAACAAAGCATCAATATATGCTCTTCCATGGCCAGAATATGAAATTGAAGCCACTTTTTCTGCTGCTCTTTGGCTCCAACTCAACTTCTCCTTCTCATAATACATCTTTCTAAAAATTAATATATTTACAAGTACTAAAATCAAGTGACATAAAACATAACTAAACCTCCGGATCTTTCCTTTTTTTTCTCTGAGTATTAAATGATGTCTTTTGCAGTGAAGGCACCAGTAAGGAGGTGTAAGAGGTGACTATAGCAAGTTTTGAGAGAGGTAGAGTTAGACTAAAGAAGAACTGGGGAGGTGATTAGACAAGATATTACACATCTTCAGTTTACTAAAGACATGACCCTAGATAGGAAGGTATAGAGGTCGAGAATTATGGTAGAAGGGTAGTGGATAGCCGAGTGTTGTAATACTTTACATGGGAGAAGCAGGGTGCTAGTCTACTCTTGTCATCTTCTCCTTGTTTAGTAGTATTATCTAGTACACATAGTATTTTATTCTTCAAATTTTTACAACCCTTATACTTCATTTGCATTGTTTATCTTGCTATTTTATTGTCAATATTTTCTTCTATCCTGCTTTGATTACACTTTTTTTGAATCGAGAGTCTATGGAGAACAACCTCTCTACCTCATTAAGATAGAGTTAAGTTATGCATATATACTACCCTCCCCAAACTCCACTTATGAGATTATACTAAGTATATTATCGTTGAAAAACTTGAAGAGAAAAGGTGTTGTTGAAAAAGCTTGAAAAAATGGTCAGCTACCATTGTAGCAAAATGAATTTGTTAAATTTGTTGTTTTTTTGACAAAATTAATTATTGAGGTTTGCTCTTTATGATATATGTAATTTATATTTCAAATTTGAGCTTTCTTGAGGTAAATTTAAGTTCTATGTGATACGAATCTAAATTAGTTTTGCAGCAAGGAGAATATTTACCTTTCAACATCAGCATGACAATTAGGGGAAAATAAAGAGCAATCAGTGCCAGTATAACAAGAATAGCATTCACAAATAGGCTTTCCATCAACAACAAAGCCATCAACATATGCTCTTCCATTGCCTGAACATGAAATTGAAGCCACTTTTTCTGCTTCTTCTGCTGCTCTTTGGCTCCAACTTAACTTCTCCTTCTCATAATACGTTTTTCTAAAAATGAATATATTCACAAGTAATAAAACCAAGTGACATAAAACATAACTAAACCTCTGGATCTTTGCCATTATCTCTCTATTTGAGAATTAAGTTCATGGATTATGCAGATGACTTTATATTAAGTGTATGTTGTTGTGATCTATAATTTTTTAATTGACTTGACTTGACTTAAAATCAATGTTAAATATTTTCTTTGGATTTTAAAACCAAAAAGAATATGATTTTTTTGGTAAAATGGATATTTAAAGAGGAAAAAAACGAGTAAGAAACGATGAATAAGTAGTGGAACGTGCAATGACTTTGTCAGGCGGATTCAATTTTATTTTTCTTCAATGGAACGTGCAATGGAACGTGACTTTGGGCTTTGGTTGAATGGATTAAGAAATATGATATAATTTATTAAAAGACTTTGTCTATATTTTTTATCTGACTTTTTTTTTGTGTTTTTTCTTGAGTCGAGGGTCTTTCATGAACAGTCTCTCTACCTTTCAAGATAGAGATAAAGTTGCGTACAATCTACCTTCTCCAGACTCACATGTGAAATTTCACTCGGTATTATTGTTCTTGTTGTATTCTTTGTATGTACTTTGAAGTAGTTATCATTGTTAAGCTAAAAAAACTAAAAATATGATAAAGAATTGTAAAAAATCTTTCATTAGAGGGTCATTTCAAAGAATTATGGCTCTTGCCGTTTGAGAATAACTATTGCAGTTTCTTTTCAAGTACTAGTATTTAACTAGGTAGGGATGATAATACTTTGATTTCTCAATTATAATAAATTTTAATGTGTTTTGATCCTTTTATATATAGAATAAGTCATAAAACACACCTAAATTATAATGAAATTATCAATTACATACCTAAACTATGGAAGGTCCTTTCCGTTGAACTTTTTTTTGTATTATTTACCTCCTTCACTAATTATCTAGTAAAGAAAACAAGTTAAAACATACCATGTGCATATGTGCGCTAAACTAGGCAAAAAAAAGGATTTTAATGTCATATTTCAAATATTTATAACATTTGAATCATATTTAAAACTATACTACCCTCATGTATTGAGTAACGTCACAAACTTAACACAATTTTTAGATAGCGACGTAATAGTTTACACGACATTTTATTATATGTTACATGATGAAATTTCATATGCGTAATCATCTAATAAAAACCTGGCATGGCTTGTGCACTGGCTTCATGTTCTTGGGAAACCAATTGTTTCATTCGCCGAATTAACATGTCAAAATCATGCTGGCTCTTGAGCAGGCTGAGTCGAACATAACGATCTCATGCAAAGAATTTGCTACCTGGACGACCTATGATTTTTGCAACTCTGAAGATTTTTGTGCAGTTTTTATCTTCTTTCCTCTTACACTTCACCATGCATAAGCTGTCATCAATGCCACAATGAATTATTGGAAAAATTACAGTCTAATTCTTTTGGATGATTTCGTTTACAAAATATGACCAAATGTATAGGCTTTGTATATTTATACATATAATATGCATAAACGGTGTATAGATTTTGTATATTTTCGGTCATATTGATAAACAAGTTTGGTTGAATTGTACATAACGGTAAGGCACCTTAATTACTAGCACCCTTATTTACTAAAACACACACAAGCACACAGTGAATAGGCAGGATAATTTTGTGCAAGTGGTATCTACATATATATTGTCACAATTCTGCTTGTAAGCCATGTGTTTGGTCTAGGGTTGTTATTCGTAGTGATTTTAAGGCTTTACTTTCTCAATTTTCTGATATTTACACATCTTCTTAATCTTCAATATGTGTCGGCCTATTGTATGAATAAATCTATTTATGTGTGTGTATATGTATATATTTAGAAGATCATGATGGGTAAAAATCATTTACATCCTCCAACGGTCCAATTTTGATATAAGAATCATACCCTCCTTCAACTTGAATAATAGACATTTCCCCCTCTTATCAATTACTATAAGATGGGAGAATGTCTTGTTCGAAGTTGAGGAGGGGAGTTTGATTTTACACATAATTTTTTTTTTTGAAAGTGGTGTCTACGTTAATAATGTAAGAGAATTTTTACACTTACGTACATTGTGTATATTACTTACACTAATTATAATGTTATAGCCTAAACTATACCATGGTAACTTATAACCTTAAAATATTTTTGGAAGTTTAATTTTGGGGTCCTAATCCCTTTTTAGTAATATTTGTTCGATACCATAAAATAAAATAAAATAATCTTTTTTTACGTTTAGGTCTTCAGTTGACCTTATGAATGAATTTGGATATGCTTTTATTGGTCAACAATCAAGAAGAAGAAGAAAAAACCTCATGTACATGCGTACAGCTAGGGAAGTTACGTTCTAAGACGAACTCAATTTCCAAAGCTATAAGTCCTAAATTGAAAGGAGATTTGTTTTATATTAAGTCAACTCTACGATATTGAAGTAGTTCTGATGATTCAATAATTCTATCACATTAATTCGAAGTTCTTAGTTACTTCAACTAATGAGTCCTAGCGAGGGATTAATTAACTCGCAATTCATTGGTTGAATTGTTTAACAAAGCTAATAATTGGTTTTCGTTTGTAAAAGGTTTTCTTGAGTTGAGATTAAAACAACTTAATTAAATGGAACATAACTTAATGAAGAATAATAAGAATAAATACCCGGAGATGGCTCTCTGGCTCTTTCAATAAATGTGCAATACTGGGTTGGAATTTTTTGGAGGCTAAAACGTTTAGTAAGAGAGAAGATTTGACTTAATTTTTCCCAACGATCCCTCAAAAGTTGATGTGAAAAATTGAAGAGTTGATTGGCATCTCCTTGAGCAACAACTTTTAGAAGAGTTAAAGCTCTCAATTGGGCATCCTTTGTTCACATTTCAGCCAAATCAATAAAGTCCATCATTTTTCTATACACATTCACGTCCTTCACAATAGTCCACCTACACCAATGAATAGCAACGAGAGAATAAAATAATCTTCAAATTAAGAGACTAAAAGGGTACAAATAGCGGCTTTTCAGTTTCTGTAATTGGAAAATAATCATTATTCTCGAGTTTCAAATTCCAGAATAGAAATCCGATAAGCTACTGAAATTTGAAACTCCAAACTAGTTATTATTTTTCAAAAATAGGATTGAAAAGTGTCCTATTTCTACGATTAAAAGACACAACTCGAAAAATAAGTAAGAAAACCATCATGATTGTTTTCCCCTATTTTGTCATTTCAATTTCTTGTGTAACTAATTATTTGTATTCTATGACCCCAAGGTTAGCACTAGATTATTTTTGTAAGATAATATTAATCTTCCTTGGGAAGTCTTTCATTAATATCAAGGTATATATAGAGTACAATATTCATCCCTTATACAATAGGAATCCTAAGCCTATACAAAAGAGGAATTCTAGTCTTACCATAATTATATTTACACAATATATGGAAATATTCTAATTATGGGTAGGGAGTTTATTGTTTCCTATATTTACACGTTTACACACCCCCTCAGTCGGAGCGGGGAGGAGGCCGGACGGCCGAGGCCGGATCGAAGTCAAGAAATAACTGTCTGGGAAGTCCTTTGGTAAATATGTTTGCATACTGATAGGATGATGGAACATGTAACACTCTGACATGGCCTAACGCAACTTTCTCACGAACGAAGTGTAAGTCTATCTCAATATGCTTGGTTCGCTGATGTTGAACCGGATTATGAGAAAGATAGATGGCAGAGATGTTATCACAATACACAATAGATGCCTGACGCAAAGGACACTGAAGTTCTAACAGTAAATTTCTGAGTCAACAAATTTCAGCTACTACATTTGCAACGCCTCTGTACTCAGCCTCGGCACTGGAGCGAGATAGGGTAGCATGTCGCTTGGCAGACCAAAAAATCAGATTATCCCCTAAGAAAACACAAAAGCCGGAGGTGGAGCGTCGCGTGTTCGGACACCCTGCCCAATCTGCATCCGTTTATGAAAGCAACATGTCTGGTGCAGAGGGGTATAGGTGCAAACCATAATCAAGAGTGCCCTTAATGTATCGAATGATACGCTTAAGAGTAGTGAAATGAGACTCCCTGGGGGTATGCATGAATAAGCACACCTGCTGAACAGCATAAGCTATGTCTGGCCTGGTGAATGTGATATACTGAAGTGCACCTGCAAGGCTCCTATACAGAGTAGGATCAGAGACTGGAGCACCATCCATAGCACTGAGCTTAGATTTGGAATCAACTGGAGTAGGCACCTCTTTGCAGTTCGTCATCTTAGCCCTGTACACAATATCTTCTGCATACTTACGCTGACACAAGAACATATGATTGGCAGACCTGGTCACTGATATCCCCAAAAAGTAACTCATCTTCCCCAAACCAGTCATTGCAAATTCGGACTTGAGCAAGACAATAATCTCATTTTTCAATCCGTCGGAGGAGCGGTAAGAACAATATCATCCACGTAAAGTAATAAGTAAGCGAGTGCTACTACCTCGATGAAAAATGAAAAGTGATGTATCACTCTTGCTTGCATACAAACCCAATACGCAAGATATACACCGGCAAAGCGATCATACCACGCACGGGGGCCCGCTTCATGCCATATAGTGACTTACGGAGACGGCACACATAGTGAGGCTGGCTGGATGGGTGAACCCTGGTGGTGATGCATGTAGGCCTGTCTCTCTCGGATCCCCATGTAAGAATGCATTCTTCACATCAAGCGATGGATCGGCCGGTGTTTGCCCATGGCAATGCTCAAAAGCTTGTGCGGATGGTAGCCGGTTTGACAACCGGGCTGAAGGTCTCACCACAATCAATGCCCTCCTGCTGATTTGTGCCATTAGCCACAAGACGGGCCTTATACCGCTCAAGATCCCCATTGTCTCTGAACTTGTGACGAAATAGCCACATACAACGAATGACATTCACCCCCTCAGGTCTATATACTAGATCCCACGTGTGTTGTTTAGTTAAAGCATTGAATTCCTCATACATAGCCGCATTCCAATTAGGGTCTTGTTTGGCCAATTTTGGGTTCTTTGGAAGTGGAGAGATGGTTTGGGCAGACAAGTTGAAATGGACTTTGGGTTTGAAGATTCCATGCTTTGAACGAGTTTCCATTGGATGGGTAGGGACAATGGTGGCGGAGTGGTGTCTGAGACGGGGGGTAAAGTCGGATAAGAAGAAGGTGGGGGCGAAGCCGTCGGAGGTGTCGCGGCTCCTGGATCGAGAGTCGCGGCGCTAGAAGGTTGACAGGCTTCTCTGAAGTTTGGGCGCCGCGGCGCTGTCAACGGTGTTTCAAAAGATTGCTCTCTGGAAATCAGGCGCCGCGGCGCCTCCCCTCGAGGCCGCGGCTCTGACGACGGAACAAAGGATGTGAGTTGTTCGATTATGAAGGGAGAGATGGCAGACTCGTCAGGAAATGAGTAGTCCTATTTTTGGAATTTTGGAAGATTCGAAAACGGGAATGTGGTCTCGTCGAATGTGACGTGATGAGATATGTGGATCTGACGAGTCGACAAGTCATAGCATAGATAGCCCCTATGGTTCGGCGGGAATTCTAGAAAGACACATGGAGTGGACCTAGGAGCGAGCTTGTGAGGGGCGGTGGAGCTAAGGTTTGGATAGCACAGACAACCAAAAATCCGTAGATGATCATAAGAGGGGATTCTATGGTAGAGGATTTCGGTAGGGGTCATATTGTGAAGAGTGCTAGTAGGGAGAATATTTAGAGTGTATTCTGACATTTTAGCAGCATAGACCCAGAAGGGTGGAGGGAGGGAGGCATGAATCAATAGGGTGTGAATCATATTGTTAATGGTGCAGATGATTCTTTCAGCTTTACCGTTTTGTGGTGAGGTGTGAGGGCAGGAGAAGCGAAAGACCATGCCATTATTGATAAAAAAGCGGTGAAACATAGAGTTATTTAGAGTTATTCCGAAATTTGATAAACACTTCCGATTATGGGTAGGGAGTATATTGTTTCCTATATTTACACGTTTACAATTTTCTTCCCCGCATGTTGATGTAAAGAAATGGTTAATTAGTTGTATTATATTATAATAAAAGGGTTTATAACCCCTTCTGAAAATTGGTAGGAGTAATAATTTTTTAGACTTTATATATTTAGATTATATTATGTTTCTGCACGCATAAGAGTTTTTCCTTTATGTTCGGTGGAAATCACATGTTATACTAATTGTGTTTGACCGAAATAGTTAACTTTTGAAACTCAACATATGGAGAAATTGTCGGATGGAAGAAAAAGATTACTGAATCTCGTAAAATAATTTGTCCATGAAGTGGCTAAAAAGCATCTTTTTTTTCTTATTTTATTTTCTTGCTTCCCTCATTTAAATGTGTATGATTGACTTAACACATTCAGTATAATGTTGACACAAATGCATGAGAATTATTTATAAAATTTGTTCTTTTTAATTACAACTGTTTTTCTACTAATTTCATGCAAAAAGAAATATAAATTAAATATGGAAAGTTGTTATTATTACCCAAATCTTCTTCCAGCATGACTAGTGAGTTTAGATATAGAGAAAATCATGAGATCTTCATCAGCAGGAGCTGGAATTGCTGTGTAATGAGGCCAATAATAAGCACGATCATAAATGGGCTTCACATTTGGGCCTTTTAGTATTGGGCTTCTCAAATTCCCATCTGGATTGTTTGGTGGTCACAAACTCAATCACATTTCCAGCAATGTCTGATTTTTTCTTCAACATGGATGGTTCTCCTTCAAATTCATAATGATGTGTTTGAAAGTATTGCGTTTGAAACTTCTAGGGCTGAGAAAATTAAATCAAATCAGATCAGTTTCAAGAAGCATATATTTTGTTAATTACTAAGTTGAAGGGTAAACAAAAGTTACCCTCGAGAACAAATATTTCAAAGACCTAGTATAATTATTATATACGTCAGTGTAAAGAACTTTTATATGTTCAGATCACTTAAAAAGTAAAAACTATAAGGGGTCGTTTGGTAGGAGGGATAGGATGAGATTGAATTATTAGTCTCATGGAATTGGAATTAATCTCATGTTTGATTGGTGGGATAACTCATTTGGTATCCCACCAATCCTATCTACATGTGATAAAAGATGGGATAAGGTATTCCACATAGAAGGTGGGATAAGTTATCCTATCTTATCCCACCCAATCTCATCTGCATGGGATAACTTATCCCTCCTACCAAACGACCCCTAAGCGTCCCGTCTATAAAAGGTCAAGAATATGTAGCCTACTTTTCTTTTGGTTTAACCATTCCACGTCAGGAACTTATTGGCCGATTTAATTCAGATGCACACCTTGAAAGCTCATTATGATAGGTTATAGAACTACCTACCAAAAGAGTATTCCATTCCCGGAAACCTGATATTAGATCACATGCTTATTGGTCAAAAAGTTGTTAGTTTATTTCTTCTTTAGAAGATTGTTTGGATTTAGTGTTAGTTTAATATTCCTTCTTTGTTGGCAATTTCAAACTTAAATCTCCTTATTAAAGTAGTTAGCACTGCAAATTTTGTTTAGTTCTTCTATATCAAAGGGATTAGTTTATGAAGCGGATTCCTTCTGTATTAAATGTCATCACTAATTTAATAAAGTTCTTTCAAGTTTTATGTCTTTATTGTAGCTCTTATATGATATCTTCATTGCGGTTCTTAGATGGTATTAGAGCCTAAAAATTCTAACGAGTAAAGATCCTCATTTTTATTTTTTTCATGGCTTATTCACTTCCGTATTTTCTGTTTCCTAACTGCTTTGAAATGTTTTCTTTGAGCCGGGGATCCTTTGGAAACAACCTCTCTACCTTCATAAGATAAGAATAAAGTTTGCGTATTCACTAGCCTCCCCAGATTCCACGTGTGAAATTACACTAGGTATGTTATTGTTGTTGTAATAATGTAAAATTAATTTACGTTATAAGTATATATATCCATACTTGCAACCCAACATTACCACTAAACCATTAACATTGAGTATATGCAAATAGTAGAGGAGAATGAATTACCGAATAATAAGGGATTTTATTTGCAACCACTTTTGCAGCAGGGTAAGTAGAGGAAGAAGAATTGTCCATAGAAAGAGCATGAACTGCAGCATGTAGGAGCTGAGTAGAGCCAACTCTAAAAATAATATATCTTCCATCTGTGATAGCATTTTTGGCAATTGCATGTATTTTTGTTTATGTTTTTCTCAAGCTCTTTGGATATGTGGGATTGATTAGGAAAGAAATAACTCATTCTATGCCAGTCTGCTACAACTACTGCACTATTACCTGCATTTTGCATCCAGAAAGGTTCCAAGAATAGGGGATCCCCATTGCATATTAATTAAACAAACAATTACATTGAGAAAGTTATATATTTGGCTGCTCGATCAAAAATATTTACAACTACTAATTAATATACATGTATTATACACTAATTATACATATATTATATACTTAGCTTGTAGGCTGTTTTTTTGGACGGACGACTATTTAAGTTTGTTTCACTTACCCCATTAGCAACTTCTTTAATTCTGCTCAAGCCAAAAATAAACTCTTTCTTCAATAAAATGGTGAAAATACACCATAAATCTACAATTATAGTGGGTTAATAGCACATATTACACAAGCCTCTTTTCTTTTCATTAGTGTAACAAATCGTTTCGTAATTACTTATATATATACACACATTTTTTTCAAACGTGTCTACTTTTATGTTACAGAACAGTTTTGTCTCACTAAATCTATCAAAAAGGGGATATTGGTGCAAAAAAAAACTGAGTTATTTCTTTTGATTTGTTCAAGCTTTGGTGGACAGAGTTATACAATATATATTCTAGTTGGAGATAGCAAGTGTCATATAAAATTAGTCGAGATCCCCGCAAACTGATGTTAGGAGATGGGCGATGTTTGGCCTAGGGGAGAGGAGGAGGAGAATATTACCCATCAACATCAGCAGGACAATTGGGGGAAAATAAAGAGCAATCAGTGCCACCATAACAAGAATAGCATTCACAAATTGGCTTTTCATCTACAACATAGCCATCAATAAATGCTCTTCCATTGCCAGAACATGAAATTGAGGCAACTTTTTCTTCTTCTTCTTCTGCTCTTTGGCTCCAACTCAACTTCTCCCTCTCATAATATATCTTTCTAAAACAATATATATTCACAAGTACTAAAACCAAGTCACACAAAAGATAACTAAAGAAATATGTTCCTTAATTTTATTGATGAATGATTTATAATATATATAGTATTACAAAAAAATATTTACCTTGCTACAAACTAGGTAACTAATTAACCTAATTACAAAAGGAATATAATTCTACCTAAAATAGGATATATACAATTAATGTAAGAATATTCGGTAAATATTCTATTATAAACCTGTTAATCTTTGTCATTAATTATCTCTATTCTTGGCTTCCTTTTTTTCCTTTTAGAATTAAGTTCATGGATTTTGCAGTACTTAACATTACATTAAGTATGTCCTTGTGCTCTAAAATTATTAATTCTACTTGCTTGATTTGAAAAAAGATAAATCTATTAATAAAACACCAATTAAAATCAATGTAAAGTATGCAAATGCTAACAAAATAGGCCTTGTTTTCCACATAAGAAGCATAATAAGATAACGAGAAGAACAAATATTTGAGCATTTAAAACTTGTGTAAAGGGAACAAAACAACAACAACATCATATTCAGTGAAATCACACAATGTGAGATTTGGGGAGGGTAAAATGTACGCAGACCTTATCTCTACATTGGTAGGTAGAGCGGTTGTTTTGTTTTGTAAAGGGAATAAAACAAAAGAGAAATTGTTAAATGAGGAATCAAAACACGTTCAATTTGCTTTTCGGGATTAGACTATTAAAAACTTCAGGTTGTAATTAACAATTATATTATGGAATGAGAAGATTTAAAGTCATAGATTAATGCTACAACTAGGGATGGCAACGGATAGGATCTGGACCGGATCATACTAGATCCAGATCCAGATCCGTTTTTCATACCTGAATCCAGATCCGGATCCAGATCCATCGGGTTCATAAAAATCAGATCCAAATCCGGATCCATCGGTTCCACAGGGTCTACGGATCGGATCTGGATCCACATGTAAAAAAAATTGTCTTGCTAAGAATGTAACCTTGCTAAGAATTTTCTTTTGAACTGACAAACGATTTTTACTTGCTAACAATTTATTGTGTTTCAATTTTGAAATGTTAATATGAGATATTTTGTTCGTTGTCTCGTTTTGATTGTGAGCTATTAATTGAAAATGTTGGACAATGACAATAGTTGTGGAAAATGCTGACTAGTATTTCCACAAATCGAACTTGCATGTGCTTGGAATCTTCACAAATGAAATGAATATAATTTTAACTACTTGTCTATGGAGATGTTAGTCATTCACTAATATAACATTGATTTCATTATCGAAGTTACCTCTTTATTTTTTGGTTTTTGAGTTAACGCATGGATAAATTAAACTTGCAAGGATGTGCTTAGCAATTTTAAGAAAATACTTATAAAATTACAGTCTAGGTTATGAATATATTTAATAAAAAATGGATCCACGGGTCGGATCTGAACCGGATACGGATCTCAAATACAAGATCCGGATCCGATCCGATCCGTCGAAACGGATCCGGTCCGATCCGGATCCGTCGGGTCCAAATTTTGAAGATCCATATCCTAAAATGGATCTGGATCCACCGGATCCGGACCGGGTCCAGGATCCACTGCCATCCCTAGCTACAACGTATGATTGCTAGATTTGAATAACTATCTATCGATGTCTACAATTGTTCTAATTTGAGTGACGGAGCCACAGCCAATGGTGTTCACCCGAACAGGCTTCGTTGAAAAATTATATCATGTAAACAAATAATTATTACGTATTATAAATATATATTACATATTGAACATCTTAACAGAATATATTATATGTTACTTCTTCAAAATTTCAAACACCCTAGACAAATTTTTTGACTCCTCCACTTATTCCGTAGATTGACTAAATTAAAGGGCAGCCTCTCTCAATCACGTAAGTTTACTGGCTTGTACGTACTGCCTAGTACTCCTACCCTTTCAATTTATGCTGTCAAATTTCTTTATAAGGGTATCTTTTATTCAGATTTTTTTGGTTGCTATAGTAAACTATTATTATAGAAAATATATTATGTAACATAATATTAAAAAATGGTTCAAAAAAAATTGACCGTTATAATAAAATATTGTTATAGAGGATGATTATTATTGAGAGGTCTTACTTTTAATTTAATCCGTATCAAAAAGGATATTACTTTCTACATCTAGTAACATTAGAATTATAATATTCTATATGTCATGTTTAAGATCACTATAACATTCAAAAAATATTTTGGTATATTATATATATATATATATATTATTTTATTTTTTATTTCGGACTACATTATTTAAATATTTTGTTTACTTTCTTAAACTAGGTATCCAATCAAATTATGATGAGCAATCAAAGGATCTTTGCATGAAGGGGTTTGTTGCGGTATTTCTAGATGCTACGCAAGTGTACGTATCGCAATTTGTAATAAATTTCGGCAAGACCGAGTATCGTCCACAGAGACTGATTTATCAAGTATCAATTAATTAATCTTTAGTTTTTATTTGGCCAACGAATATAAGTGGTGATTTCTAAACTAACGAATTAACAACTAAAATAGATTGCAATAATAAACTAGTAGTGAAAACACACGAAGTTAATTCAGTAATGAAAGAAATTAGGGTGTTCAATCTCATCAACAATCCACTCTATCATTCATTAATGCAAGACTAGCGATTCTTCTTCTTGTTAAGATATCAGGTTAACTTAGATGTTCTATATTCCGGTTAGGACATATAAAAACTCAACCTAAATGATTTTTTTTTATATTTCTATGATAAATTCGATCACATAAGAGGATTGTGATCAATAACCTAAAAAGCTACACATGCAATCGTGATACTCTCGTTCAAGATTAAACCTACGTCTAATCAACTATAGCGTATTCAAATCTCCCTTTTTCAGATCTCGATTTGAAATCATATAGGTAATGAAAACTAATGACCAATTAATTCTCATTCAATAAACGCAAGTTGAAAAGATCTTAATAGATGAAGAAGAACATTAGCAATGCATTAAATCATAACAGAGTTTCAAGTGATTCAACGAAAAACCCTAACAAAAGTAATTAGCTCATAGACATGCTAAGAAGACTAATTAACTTAATATCCAACATGAACTGAATTAAAGTAAAGAAAAGGAAAAGAACTTGAACAATAGATGTCTCTAATGGCTTCTTGTTCTCTTGTTTCTTGCCTCCCAAGTGTCCCCTTTTTCAAATGCACCTCCCTCAACATATATCCCGAAAAACCCCCGAATTGACCTTTTTGCCCTTGTTAAATTTAGGTTTTTCGCTGCCCTGACGTCATCGGTGCCGCGGCTCAGCTTATTCGAGCGTTGCGGCTCTAGTTCGCTTCTGAAAGTTGCTCACTTTCTGCCAGTGGATCGCCGCGGCGCTAATGTTGGGAGTCGCGGCCCTTCAGCGCCGCGGCTCTATGTTGTGTTGCGTCGCGGCTCTTCAGCGTTCTTCGTCCGGAATTTGTTTAGACTGCTTTCCAAGCTTCCCAGGGCTTCTTTGACTTATTTCTTGTGTCCAGATATGCATTTTTGTCCTCAATAACTGCCTATTTCCTTTGGATTTGCCTTATTCCTTTCTGAATCGCTTAAAACCTGAAAATACAAAACAACACACATAATATTGCACAAGACAACTAAAAGACCAACAAAAGACTCCCTAAAACACACTCTAAAACATTACTAAAATCTACCTAACAAACACCCCCAAACTTATCCTTTGTTCGTCCTCGAGTAAAGAACTCTAGACACCCTAAAAAGAAAAACACACAGACTCTAAACATAAATCAAGTCAACCACAATAGATTATGCCTCGAATATCATGAACAACATGCAATAAAATCTTCCGGAACATTCTAGCCACTAATTTTCTATCTAGAATTTCAAGTCGGATACTCCTCAAATTTGCTTAAAGTTATTAATGCATATGATCACTCAACCATGATTATTAACTTAAACAAGTATTCAATATTAGTTCATGCACAACTAATTCTTACCAATCATCCATCAGGTCCAAGTTCTATAGGCTTGCTAACTTGCTACTCTTCCCTAATTTAGACAACACATGCTCAAGAATCAATAGGACTTTTATAGGTTATAACGATAGGCTTAGGCTCGGGGCAGATAAAATGTCATTGAGGCTCAAAGTTACCATAAGCATATAAACCAATCAACCCAACTCGATATCACATACAAACCAAAAGCGGTCCCTAATTTTTCTTTTCTTTTCGAACTACACCCCCAAACTTGTTTTTCAATGTATGTACAAGGGGAGTGTAATATATTCTTTTTTTTCATTCTTCATTCATTTTTTTTTGAAGAATGTTTCTCAATCATTTGTTCTTCTATTGATAGCACCAATTACAAAGTGTCAATCCCCCAATCATATATTTATATGCTCATGGAATTCAAGGGAATGAAAATAGTAAAAAGGTTTCAAGTAGGCTCGGAATAGGTGTCAATCAAAGAATGATTATTTAAGGCTGAAAAAAAGAAGTAACTAAGGATTAAATTAGTCAAGGGTGGCTTGAAAGGCTCAATCATTCCAAAGATGGCCTAAATCATCTTCCTAAGCATGCATTATCTATGATTTCGTCTCAAATATCAAGCAGCAAGTTCTAAAACTTTCCACCATATTTCCTCAAACAAAAATTAATCATGCATAAACCAATATTTGAGTACAAGAAATTCAACAATCATGATCAAATTTTCATATTTATTAATAATTAAAAGTAATTCAAGACTTATCCAACTCAAGCACACAGATTTATGCATTTCATGACTATCAATTTCATCCAACTCTATCACATATTTTCACTCAATCTCATGGGCTATTGCTATTTATTTGATTCATTGACACAAGACACTTAAACACTGACACTAAACAAAGACACTAACAACAAACAAACCTAAACAATTAAAGACTACTACACAAATTAACACAAAACAGTAAGACTCCCTCCCCCCCCCCCCCCAACTTAATTAACACATTGTCCTCGATGTGATAAGTAAATCAAGAGTAAACAGACTTACTGAAATTGTAGAGAAGCGATTCAGAATGGTGGTAGCGGCGGTGGTGGCTGATAGGGCTGGTACTGGGTAGGATAGCCAAAGTAGGGCTCATTCGAGACATCACCCATTGACCAATGATCGACCAAAGAGCTTTGTTGGTCGATGTGGCGGTTCTCATAATCATGTTGCTACTGTATATAGTTGCTCAAATGTTGATTTTGAGTATGGTGCGACTGGATCATGTATTGATTCTGTCGGATGATATAGTCCAACTGATCATGAGTCATTTGGGTGTGTGAATCAATAGGACCCTCAAGAGAAAAAGTTGGTGCATTGCTGCTCTGTCCTGGATCACCCCTTCAACTTCTACATTCTCGTCATCCATCCCCCTCTGCTGGCGTTATGGCTGGGTTCGGTTGCCTTCTCCCAGTGTAGGTGCTGGTGTATGGTCTGGGTATGCATCGACCATCGTCCGGATTAGAGGCTGTTGCACTTTGCCTTTTACATCACTGCTACCCTCAGGCACTCCATGTGCAACACATAGTACAATGATCAACGATCTATGCCCCAACCTTGCTGTTGTGTTCAGTCGGCATATCCAATTGAGACTATTTCTGACAGCTCGACCCACATCTACTAAAAATCCCTTCATGATAGCATAAACCAGCTTGATACGATACACTGTATATCAGAGAAGTGTATGGATGGAATCAGGCAGATCTCACAAAGTAAAGCCAGGCTTTGGCAACTTTGTTGAATTGGCAACGGAACATGCCTTTGGGCGCGTCGTATGTATATGTGCAACGTGCCCCTGGGTATCCTACTATCTCGACCACCTCCACCCAGTCAATTTTTGAATTTTTCCAAACAGTAAAGTCATCCTCCTTCTCTTCCTTCAGAAAATTTGTGACCCCACATATGGCATTAATCGCTTCAACCCTAACGGGTACCCTTCTCTCTTGTACGAACCAAAAGTTATCTTGCTTTTCTGGGTAGTTGGCATAAAATTCGTAGACTAGTAGAGTATTTGGCTTTGCCACATAAGGATTGACAAATTTACCCCAACCTCTATCAGCAATCATGGCCCTGATGGGTTCATATACCTCATCTTTATATGGCGCAGTCTGGAATTTCATCCCCCTTTCCGGCACCAGGGAACGAGTACACAACTTGTTATACCTGTCTTGGGCATCCTTGTTGGCAAATCTTTTCTTATCATAGTCGGTCCTTGGTGGTAGATTCACAGGGCCCCGAGAGGAGGATGCCTTGGAAGTAGCTCGTCGTGGACCAATTATGCCTTGTTTAGCAACTTTGAAGTTTTCTAGAAATTCGGCAACACTTCCCCTTAATTTTTCACTTCCAAACAACAACTTAACACCACCAAAATACACTCAATCAACCCACAATATCTATAACCATAGTTCAACCACTCTATAATACAATTATTCCCCTAAAAATGCAAGCAACCCCCCAACTTAGATTTCCTCCAAAGTTATAAAAGAAAACACAAAAAAATTCTCAAGGCTTGAATGCAGTAATTACCTTATGGCGAGAAACCTCATCTGATGCTTGACTTCCCAAAGTATTGAGGATTGGAGGAACTTATGGAATAATCTTTGAAGGATTGGGATTTTAGGGTTTGGAAAGGGGATTTAGGGAGAGTGTGAATTTAGAATTAATGAAGAATTGAGGAAAGAGAATAGTTTTTGTGGTAGGAGGAGTTTGTAATTGAGATACAATGGGGGTTTCGACTTTTTTGGGTTGGAGAAGAGAAGAACAGAGAAGGGTTATGTGAATTGTATTTGGGAATAATGAGAAAAGTGTTCTTGTTTCTCGGTTTTAACCTGGAATCCGCATGGGTGCCGTGACTCTCATATTCAGCGTCGCGACTCTCATATTCAGCTCCGCGACGCTATCACGTATACCGCAGGAGCCGCGGCTCAAATTCTGAGGCACCGCGGCACTTCAAACGCAAAAAAAAATCTTGACTTACTACCTCTCAGGCCCCGCGGCTCTAATTCTGGGCACCGCGGTGCTAATTCAATTCAGATTTCACAGTTTCTGCCTTCACAGCGCCGCGACACTAATTCATATCCGGGGTTCTGACTTTTGCTGCTGATTTCAACATCCCGCGGTACTTTTTTTACCCCAAAGTTGGCTCACAATTCACCTAACATAAACACACATAACAAGAAACATCAAGACAATAAGATTGTTCAAAACAAAATAAATAAAATAAAATAACATAATTAAAATATTGGGTTGCCTCCCAATAGCGCTGTCGTTAACGTCATTTAGCCGGACGCAAATTTCTTCTTCATCTTGAATTCAGGAGGATAACTGATTTTTCCTGCTCACTGGGACCACCCGAGTATGGCTTCAATCTTTGTCTGTTCACTTTGAATGGCGCACCATCCTTTCCTCGCACCTTGACTGAACTATATGGAAAAACTCTCTCAACGGTAAATGAACCCGACCATCTAGACTTCAACTTGCCTGGAAACAGCCTCAACCTCGAATTGAATAGCAGTACCTGTTTTCCATGTTGAAACTCTTTTCGGACCAAATTCTTGTCATGTCATGCTTTAGTGCGTTCCTCATAGATCTTGGCATTCTCATAGGCTTCATTTCGAAACTCATCAAGCAATTGTAGTAGCCTCTTCTGTCCGACGGCTTCCTCATCCATATTCAACTTTTTCATGGCCCAGTATGCTCGATGCTCTAGCTCTACTGGTATATGACATGCTTTTCCAAAGACCAACCTATAGGGCGACATTCCAATAGGAGTTTTGAATGTCGTCCTATAAGCCCAAAATGCATCATTAAGTTTCGTAGACCAGTTCTTCCTAGAGTTATCCACCGTATTTTCAATTATACTCTTCACCTCTCTGTTTGAAATTTCAGCTTGACCATTCGTCTGAGGGTGATATGGTAAGGCAATGCGGTGGTAGACTCCATAGCGAGCAAGGAGGGCATCAAACTGCTTGTTACAAAAATGACTCCCTTCATCGCTAATGAGAGCTCTGGGAGTACCAAACCTTGTGAATATGTGCGTGTGCAGGATGTTCAAGACGGTCTTACCATCATTCTCCTTAGTTGCTACTGCTTTGACCCATTTGGACACATAATCCACTGCTAGCAAGATGTATTGATTATTGAAGGATGGTGGAAAGGGGCTCATAAAGTCAATGCCCCATACATCAAAGAGTTCAACTTCTAGGATCTCATTCAGCGGCATTTCATTCCTTCTTGAGATGTTCCCAGTGCGTTGACAGCGATCACAGGCTTTCACAAAAGTATTAGCATCTTTGAACAGTCCTGGCCAATAGAACCCGTTTTGAAACACTTTAGCAGATGTCCTTCAAGCCCCAAAATGCCCACCACATTGTAAAGTGTGACAATGAGTGAGAATTTGGTGCATTTCATCCTCTGGCACACAGCGTCTGATGACTTAATCAGCACAATGCTTATAAAGAATAGGCTCCTCCCAGTAGTAGTGCTTCACTTCAGAGTAGAACTTCTTTAATTGTTGCCTTGTCATCTTAGGAGGTACAATCTTTGCTGCAAGAAAATTAACAAAGTCAGCATACCACGGCACAATTGAATTGGCACTTACTTGGAAAAGTTGCTCGTCTGGGAAATGGTCATTAATCTGCACGTCTTTGGCATTCTGGCTCTCTTCCACCTCAAGTCTTGACAGGTGATATGCAACCAAATTTGTTGTTCCCTTCTTATCATGAATCTCCATGTCAAATTCTTGCAGTAACAGCACCCATCGAATAAGACGGGGTTTTTCATCCTTCTTTGTCATCAAGTATTTGATAGCAGCATAGTCAGTGCACACAATTACCTTGTTCCCAATGAGATATGGCCTGAATTTATCGAATGCATATACTATGGCTAGCAACTCTTTTTCTGTTGTGGCATAATTCAATTGTGCATCATTAAGAGTTCTACTAGCATAGTAAATGGACCGAAATACCTTGTCAATCCGCTGCCCAAGAACTGCTCCCACCGCATAATCTCTAGCATCACACATTAGTTCAAATGAAAGCTCTCAATTTGGTGTAATAACAATTGATGCTGAAATTAATTTCTCCTTAAGTGCCTTAAAAGCATTTAGGCACTTTTCATTAAAATTAAACACAACACCATTCATCAACAAGGTCGAAAGAGGCTTTGAAATTTTTGAGAAGTCTTTGATGAATCTCCTGTAGAAACCAGCATGCCCAAGGAAACTTCTAACCCCTTTCACTAACACTGGGTGTAGATTTTCAATAGCAGAAATCTTAGCTCGATCTACATCAATGCATTGGTTAGAAATTTTATGGCCAAGAACAATACCTTCGTTCACCATAAAGTGGCACTTCTCTCAGTTCAACACAAGATTTGACTCTTCACAACGCCGCAACACTGCTTCCAAGTGCCTCAAACACTCATCAAAGGACGACCCAAAAACTAAAAAATCATCCATGAAAATCTCAATAATACTTTCCACCATGTCATAAAAAATGGTCATCATACCTCGTTGGAAGGTAGCATGGGCATTACAAAGTCCAAATGGCATTCTTCTTAAAGCAAATGTACCATAGGGATAAGTAAAGGTGGTTTTCTCTTGATCTTCTAGTGAAATTGCGATCTGATGATACCCAGAATAACCATCCAAGAAACAATAGTAGTTATGGCCTACCAGTCTATCGAGCATCTGGTCTAGAAAAGGCAAGGGAAAATGGTCTTTCCTGGTTGCCTTGTTCAACTTGCGGTAGTCAATGCAAATCCTCCATTATGTCACTGTTTCGGGATGGAATAAGCTCATTATTTTCATTCTTCACCACGGTCATACCACCCTCCTTAGGCACTACTTGTACTGGACTCACCCATGCACTATCAGAAATAGGGTAAATCACCCATACATCAAGCCATTTCAGGATTTCTTTTCTCACCACCTCCTTCATAGTTGAGTTTAACCTCTTTTGTACCTCAATTGACGGCCTGCACTCATATTCCAAACAGATCTTATGCATCACTGTAGAAGGACTTATCCCTCTAATATCTGTCAATGTCCACCCAATAGCAAGCTTGTGAGCCCTTAAGACTCTCAACAATTTTTCAACTTCCACCTTAGACAGATAAGCAGACACAATCACTGATAAGGTTTCATTCTCACCTAGATACATATAGTGCAAATGATCTGGTAAAGTCTTCAATTCTAACACTGGAGCTTTTTCTATGGAATGTATTGGTTTCTCTGGCATTTTTTCCAACTTCTCATATTTCTTCCATATAGAATGACTCATAGGAGTTCACCCACTTGACATATTCCACAAACTCAGTATCTTCATTGTCATCTTCCTCGCATTGTGTTAATGCCACTTCAAGAGCATCAGTACTCATGAAGTTTTTCTCAGAAATCGCTTTGTCAATCACATCGATGGAAAAACAGTTGTCACTTGCCCTTGGATAAGTTGTTACCCTGAATACATTAAAAATCACTTCTTCTCCCTGGACACGGAGTTTTAATTCACCCTTCTGAACATCTATAAGTGCTTTCCATGTAGCTAAGAATGGTCTCCCCAGGATGATGGGCACATTTTCATCTTCTTCCATATCCAGAATAATGAAATCAGCAGGAAAGATGAACTTATCCACTTTCACTAGCACATCTTCAATGATACCTCGTGGATGCTTGATCGAACGATATGCCAACTTCAAAGTAATGGTTGTAGGCCTTGCTTCCCCCACACCAAGTCGACAAAATACAAAATAGGGCATCATGTTGATACTTGCCCCCAAATCACATAGAGCATGATGACACTCAAAATTCCCGATAGTGCAGGGAATAGTGAAGCTTCCTGGATCTCGCAATTTCTTGGGAAGCTTCTTTTGCAAAATGGCGTTGCACTCTTCAGTTAAAGCCACAGTCTCATAACCTTCCATCTTTCTCTTTTTAGAGATAATTTCCTTCATGAATTCACATAACTGGGCATTTGTTCTAGGGCTTCAGCAAAGGGAATATTGATGTGCAATTTCCTGAACACCTCTAAAAACTTGGAAAATTGTTTATTAAGAGAATTTTTCCGAAGTCTTTGGGGGTATGGAATTCTGATTTGAGGATCAACAATAACTACTTGTGATGCCTTTTCTATAATAGGGTGGTCTTCAGTAACCCCCTCTTTCTCTGAATTAGGTGTCTCACCCACTTTGTCCGTCTTCTCCGCAGATGGTAGAGGTACAAGTGGTTCAACTTGCTTACCGCTTCTCAAATTTATAGTCTGACATTTCTCCTTCGGATTTACAATAATATTGCTAGGGAGATTCCCCTGTGATTTGTTGTTTAACATATTTGCTAGCTGACCCACTTGTGTTTCCAAGTTCTGGATAGATTATCTAGTTTCAGTCATGAACTGGGTTTGGGAATTGGTAAGGGTCAACAAGGCTGCTTGCAAGTCATTGGGGTCAGCTTGTTGAACTTATAGTCTGGGTTGCTGAGATGACGAATCTTGACTCATGGGTTGTTGTTGAATGATTTGTTGATACTGCCTTTGGAACTGTGGTTGCTGGCTCTAGCTGTTTCTCCATGAAAATTAGGGTGATTCCTCCACCCAGGGTTGTAAGTGTTAGAGAATGGGTTGTTGTAGGGCCTCTGAAAGTTTCCAACTACCTGAACTTGTGCTTGATCCATAGGTACAATGTTGAGATCCATTGTTGTGCAATGATCAAAGTATGTGGCCACCCACAAATTTCACATCACACTTGCGTCTGAACAACATTGGTTGCCATAGTATTCTGATGTAATTGCTTTGTCAAAGAAGCAACTTGACCAGTTAACGTAGTGATGGCATCTAACTCGTGAACTTCAACCACCTTTCTGCTGTTAATGGATCTTTCATCGGACTATTGATGGTTATTTGTTGCCATATCTTCCAATAGCTCATACGCCTCATTAGCATTCTTGCTCATGAATGTCCCTCCAGCAACAACATCAATTATGGTACAAGTAGTACCACACAAACCATTGTAAAAATTATGGACTAACATTCATTGCTCAAGACTATGATGAGGACACTTCCTTTGCAATTCTTTAAACCTCTCTCAAGCATCGTACAGTGATTCTCCTTTTAGCTGATAGAAGTTGTTTAGTTCTCCCCTTAGCTTAACAGCATTTGATGGAGTGAAGAATTTTGCAAGAAACTTCTGAGCCAGGTATTGCCACGTAGTGATAGAGTTAGCCTACAGAGAGTTCAACCAGTTTTTGGCTCGGTCCCATAGTGAGAATGGGAAGAGCCTCAACCTAATGGCATCATCGGTAACACCATTGTACATAAAAGTAGCACATAACTCCAAGAAGTTCGTCAAATGCATATGTGGATCTTCAGAGGGCAACCCACCAAACTGAACTGTGCTCTGGACCATCTGCAGGATTGTTGGCTTAATCTCGAAATTATTTGCCTCCACAGCTAGTGGCCTTATGCATGTCTGCACTCCTGTAACAGTTGGCAATATGTAGTCCCGTAGGCTCCTCGCAGCAGGATTCTGGGCTTGTGCCTACACAAATTCTGGCACCCCTCTATTCAACCCATCATTATTATGTTGGTTTGTCATAACAGTTAAATTAGCAATTCTTTTATTCTTTCGGTTCTGCTTGCACGCTTTTTCAATCTCCGGATTCAGAGGAACAAGTTATATGTCCCTCTTATGCTTCGCATATAACAAAGCTACCTAAAATTGATCAAAAACAATGCACGTAGATCAAGTCAAAAATGTGTTCTAGAAACAATCAAATTAGAAATAAGATTAATTATTTTGATATTGATAATACTTCAGTCCCCGGCAACGGCGCCAAAACCTTGTTGCTGTATTTCTAGATGCTACGCAAGTGTACGTATCGCAATTTGTAATAAATTTCGGTAAGACCGAGTATCGTCCACAGAGACTGATTTATCAAGTACCAATTAATTAATCTTTAGTTTTTATTTGGCCAACGAATATAAGTGGTGATTTCTAAACTAACGAATTAACAACTAAAATAGATTGCAATAATAAACTAGTAGTGAAAACTAGGGGTGGCCAGTGGGCCGGGCTCGGGTCTGGCGGGCCGGGTCTGGCGAGGTCGGGGTCGGGGCGGGACGAGCCGGGGGGTCGGGATCGGGACTAGCGGGCCTAGCGGGGTCGGGTCAGGCGGGACTGCTCCGGTCCGTCCCGATCCCGATCCCGTCGGTATCGAGGCGGGCGGGCTCGGGTCGGGCTCGGGGGGGGTCGGGTTTTCCTTTTTTTTTTTTTTTTAAATAACATATGTATAAAAAAAACTCAATAAACAAAACAAGATAGTGTAATAAAAACATCCCAAGGTTTTTTTTGTGCCTCTTATATTATTTAATAGACATATGATTTTTTTGTAATACAAATACAATTGTCTAAAATCTAAATTGCAACTTTATGGTGTTGTCCAAAAGTTGCAAATTACATAATAAAATTGCAATTAAAAAAATTACATTTTCAAAAAAATCTGTTCTAATTGCTTGATGATTTCATGTGGTTCTTCGGTTGGAATAGGTATTTGTTGGTCAAATTGATCCACGTCGCTTCCACTACCTTCGGTTAAGATTTCGTTGTAGTTTTCATCATCTTCTTCGTTGATCTCCGGTTGACCGCACCTTCTCCGCTCCGCTCGTATCCAATCTCCGAATAATACGCAATTTCCAAGTCGTTCGGCCAATGAGTGTCCGTGGTCTCCTATTTGATATCTCGCTCGCAGAAAAGCGCTTTTTCGACGCGAGCTTGATGACGCTTGAATGTTCAAAACATCTCGAGCCATCAATGAAAGTGTCGGAAAGGTCTTCTCATTCCCCTCCAAAGTATTTCAAACAAGTCTTCTTGTCCATCTTCATTGATAACTTCTTGATACGGTATGAAACCCCGCAAAACAAAAATATCCAACTCGCTAATTTGGCTAGTAGAGGTACGGCCGCACATTCTATTTACGAGGCTTTCAATACTAGCCGCAGAAACAAGATGTCTTTTGTGAGGTTGTGTTGAAGATGAAGAAGATGGTATGGTAGCCGGTACGTTACTAGCATTTTCTTGTTGATAAAATCTATATATATTTTTGCATTGGTGTTCTACGCTATTCAACACTTCTTCTTTAGTTTGTTCAATAGGTGGTGGGTGATTTAGATTTTTGGGACTTGGAGGTGGCAAGTACTTCTATACAATGGTAAATAGTTTCAATTAGTGATTTAGTACCGTCTATTTTAATAGTAGGATTTAATACTGAGAACCAATAATATAAATAGAAGGAATAGGAATAAAATATTTTTTTATTTTGACAAACATTTTTTTAATAGTGCCTTATAATTTGGTTTTTCCATATATTCACTAAGTAATAAAAATATTAGAGTTATATAAAATAACATAGTTGAAATAGTAGGATAATATATACCGGAAAATTCTTTTGTTGCTTGAAAAAATTTCTCTAAAAATACAATAAGTTCGGAAATTTTTACCCAATCACTATCTAAAATCATATCGTGGGTTTTTATTATGAGAGTTAAAAAATAAAGTTATAGGTAATTTATAGTCATAAGCAACAAGTAGTTGCTCGTATAAAGAATTCCACCTAGTCGATACTTCTTGTGGAATTCTTCTATAAGGTAGTCCACAATCGTGACAAGTTTTTTTATATTCTTTTCTACGTTGTACTTTATTACTTTTAAAAATAAAGTTTATAGCAAATTGTATTTTACTAAGAATGTCTTCAAAAAGTGATAGACCATCCTTTACAATTAAGTTATATATATGGCACGCGCATTTTATATGAAAATGGTCCGGAAAAGATGGAGCTAAACTATTTTTTAACATTGTAATTGCGTAATTGTTATTAGAAGCGTTATCTAATGTAATAGTCATAATTTTATCGGTAATTCCGTAATAATCGCACACTTGATAAATATTTTTACGCAATAAAAGTACAGCAGTGTGCCTATCATCTATATATCTATACGCTAAAATACGTTTTTGAATAGACCATTTATAATCTATCCAATGACAAGTTACGGTTAAATAATCATGGCCGTTAGTACTACGACCTATATCGACGTGATAGATACTTTGCCATTAAAATGATATAATGAAAAACGTAAATATTGTTGATATTCATGCGCAAATTTAAATACATCTCTCTTAACAGTTGACCTAGGAAAACCGTTAAAAGCAGGATTATATATATCTCTAATGTAATGAATAAAACCGGGAGATGAAGGAAATGAAAAAGGCAAACCCTCCACAACAACTAATTTTGATATTGCTTCCCTATCTCTATGTTTGTTGTATTTAGAGCCTACAATCCCCCCCCGTCATAGGGTTAATTTGACCCCGTACTTGGTCGGGACGATATCGTATGTGAACCTTGTCCCGATGGAGCGCCGTTTGCGCACCCGGTTTTGAAGCCTGGTATTGGGCATACCTAATTTGGATGAGCACTTACTACGTGTCTAATTAAACCCCCGTCCCACCGTGACCTTTTCCAGTTTTAAATTTTAAAACATTTTTACAAATTTTACATATGGCTACTTGATTCTCTACGTCCCTATCAAAAAATGTCCATGCATCTCGATTTTAATGGTCGTTTTTTTTGGACCTCGTCTCATACTAGGGGGAATAGGAGGTATTTCGGTTGAAGGTGCACTAGTGGGCGTGTTGTCATCAATATTAGTGGGTGTATCGTCTAGATCATCGTCTAAATTAAAGTCTTCTTGAGTTCCGGAAAATAACTCCTCATCTAAATCTAATGGTATTGTAGGAAAATGTTGAGTATCAACAAAATCATCTGTGTAGGAATAAGATGACTAGAAGAAGTACCCTTGCCCTGGTTGCCTCTACTAGAAGAAGCACCCTTACCCTTACCCTTAAACATACCTTTTAATCCTTCCATTTTAATTATGATAATAAATAATTAAAGACAATAAAATTAAGTGCGCTAAATAAAATAAAAACAGACAATAATAATTTAATGAAGGAACGAATGTACCAAACGCCGACGTAACGTCGACGTGTAATCGAGAGGTTGAAAATTGAAACTTTGCTCGATGGAAGATCCTCAAGCTAGTTGCCAACTTCACTCCCAATTCCCAAATGAATTAATAAAATTGAATATTTAGCAAACAATGTAGAGAGAGATATTGAGAAATTAGAGAGATTGTAGGAAGATTTGTGAGAAAGATGAAGAGAAAATGAGTTATTTATAGTTGAAAAATTGGGTTAAAGTGTAAATATAATAACTTATGGGTTAAAAATAAATATTAAGGGGTAGGGGGGGGTTGGGGGAGGGGGGGCCTAAAATGGCTGGTTGGCCAACGGCCATAATCTAAAATGGTCGTTGGTGCAACGGCCATTTTTGCAAAGGGGTTTAAGGGTCGGGGGTCGGGGTCGGGGTCGGGACGGGCTCGGGCGGGCTCGGGTCCGGCGGGCCTGGGGCGGGCTCGGGTCTGGAGGGACGAGACATCGTCCCGTCCCGAGTTCGAGTCCCGCCCCCGTTAAATTTTTTTTTTTTTTAGAGCGGGACCGGGGCGGGGTCGGGACGGGGTCGGGTCGTCCCGGCCCACTGGCCAGCCTTAGTGAAAACACACGAAGCTAATTCAGTAATGAAAGAAATTAGGGTGTTCAATCTCATCAACAATCCACTCTATCATTCATTAATGCAAGACTAGCGATTCTTCTTCTTGTTAAGATAGCAGGTTAACTGAGATGTTCTATATTCCGGTTAGGACATATAAAAACTCAACCTAAATGAATTTTTTTTATATTTCTATGATAAATTCGATCACATAAGAGGATTGTGATCAATAACCTAAAAAGCTACACATGCAATCGTGATACTCTCGTTCAAGATTAAACCTACGTATAATCAACTATAGCGTATTCAAATCTCCCTTTTTCAGATCTCGATTTGAAATCATATAGGTAATGAAAACTAATGACCAATTAATTCTCATTCAATAAACGCAAGTTGAAGAGATCTTAATAGATGAAGAAGAACATTAGCAATGCATTAAATCATAACAGAGTTTCAAGTGATTCAACGAAAAACCCTAATAAAAGTAATTAGCTCATAGACATGCTAAGAAGACTAATTAACTTAATATCCAACATGAACTGAATTAAAGTAAAGAAAAGGAAAAGAACTTGAACAATAGATGTCTCTAATGGCTTCTTGTTCTCCTGTTTCTTGCCTCCCAAGTGTCCCCTTTTTCAAATGCACCTCCCTCAACATATATCCCGAAAAACTCCCAGAATTGACCTTTTTGCCCTTGTTAAATTTAGGTTTTTCGCTGCCCTGACGTCATCGGTGCCGCGGCTCAGCTATTCGAGCGTTGCGGCTCTAATTCGCTTCTGAAAGTTGCTCACTTTCTGCCAGTGGATCGCCGCGGCGCTAATGTTGGGAGTCGCGGCCCTTCAGCGCCGCGGCTCTATGTTGTGTTACGTCGCGGCTCTTCAGCGTTCTTCGTCCGGAATTTGTTTAGACTGCTTTCCGAGCTTCCCAGGGCTTCTTTGACTTATTTCTTTTGTCCAGATATCCATTTTTGTCCTCAATAACTGCCTATTTCCTTTGGATTTGCCTTATTCCTTTCTGAATCGCTTAAAACCTGAAAATACAAAACAACACACATAATATTGCACAAGACAACTAAAATACCAACAAAAGATTCCCTAAAACACACTCTAAAACATTACTAAAATCTACCTAAGTTTCAATTTTCAACCTATCGATTACACGTCGACGTTACTTCGGCGTTTGGTACATTCGTTCCTTCATTAAATTATTAGTCTGTTTATTTTGTTTAGCGCACTTAATTTTATTGTCTTTAATTATTTATTATCATAACTAAAATGAAAGGATTAAGAGGTATGTTTAAGGGTAAGGGTGCTTCTTCTAGTAGGGGCGGCAACTAGGGCAAGGTACTTCTTCTAGTCATCTTATTCCTACACAGGATGATTTTGTTGATACTCAACATTTTCCTACAATACCATTAGATTTATACGAGGAGCTATTTTCTGGAACTCAAGAAGACTTTAATTTAGACGATGATCTAGATAATACACCCACTAATGTTGATGACAACACACCCACTAGTGCACCTTCAACTGAAATGCCTCATATTCCCCTTAGTATGAGACGAGGTCCAGCAAAACGACCATTAAAATCAGATGTATGGATATTTTTTGATAGGGATGTAGAGAATCAAGTAGCTATATGTAAAATTTGTAAAAATGTTTAAAATTTAAAACTGGAAAAGGTCACGGTGGGACGGTGGGTTTAATTAGACACGTAGTAAGTGCTCATCCAACTAGGTATGCCCAATACCATGCTTCAAAATCGGGTGCGCAAACGTCCGCTCCATCGGGACAAGGTTCACATACTGATATTGTCCCGGACCAAGTACAGGGTCAAATTAACCATATGACATGGGGAATTGTAGGCCCTAAATACAATAAACATAGAGATAGGGAAGCAATATCAAAATTAGTTGATGTGGAGGGTTTGCCTTTTTCATTTCCTTCATCTCCCGGTTTTATTCATTACATTAGAGATATATATAATCCTTGCTTTTAACGGTTTTCCTAGATCAACTGTTAAGAGAGATGTATTTAAATTCGCGCATGAATATCAACAATATTTACGTTATTCATTATATCATTTTAATGGCAAAGTATCTATCACGTCTGATATAGGTCGTAGTACTAACGGTCATGATTATTTAACTGTAACTTGTCATTGGATAGATTATAAATGGTCTATGCAAAAACGTATCTTAGCGTATAGATATATAGATGATAGGCACACTGGTACTTTTATTGCAGATAATATTTATCAAGTGTGCCATTATTACGGAATAACCGATAAAATTATGACTATTACATTAGATAACGCTTCTTCTAACAATTACGCAATTACAATTTTAAAAAATAGTTTAACTCCATCTTTTCCAGATCATTTTCATATAAAATGTGTGTGTCATATATATAACTTAATTGTAAAGGATGGTCTATCACTTTTTGAAGACATTCTTAGTAAAATACAATTTGCTATAAACTTTATTTTTAAAAGTAATAAAGTACAAGAAGAAAAGAATATAAAAAAACTTGTCACGATTGTGGACTATCTTATAGAAAAATTCCACAAGAAGTATCCACTAGGTGGAATTCTTTATACGAGCAACTACTTGTTGCTTATGACTATAGAAAACCTATAACTTTATTTTTTAACTCTCATAATCAAAATCACAATTTGATATTATTGTAGATAGTGATTGGGTAAAAATTTCCGAACTTATTATATTTTTAGAGAAATTTTTTCAAGCAACAAAAGAATTTTCCGGTATATATTATCCTACTATTTCAACTATGTTGTTTTATATAACTCTAATATTTTTATTACTTAGTGAATATATGGAAAAACCAGCTTATATGGCAGATATTAAAAAATATTTATCAAAATAAAAAAATATTTTATTCCTATTCCCACTATTTATATTATTGGTTCTGTATTAAATCCGACTATTAAAATAGACGGTACTAAATCGCTAATTGAAACTATTTACGATTGTATAGAAGTACTACCACATCCAAGTCCCAAAAATCTAAATCACCCACCACCTATTGAACAAACTAAAGAAGAAGTGTTGTCTAGCGTAGAAGACCAATGCAAAAAAGTATATAGGTTTTATCAACAAGAAAATGCTAGTAACTTACCGGCTTCCATACCATCTTCTTCATCTTCAACACAACCTCACAAAAGACATGTTGTTTCTGCGGCTAGTATTGAAAGCCTCAAAAATAGAATGTGCGGTCGTACCGCTACTAACCAAATTAGCGAGTTGGATATTTTTGTTTTGCAGGGTTCTGTACCGTACCAAGAAGTTATCAATGAAGATGGACATGAAGACTTGCTGAAATACTGGATGGGAATGAGAAGACCTTTCCGACACTTTCATTGATGGCCCGAGATATTTTGAACATTCAAGAGTCATCAATCTGCGTACGAAAGCGCCTTTTCGTCGGAGATATCAAATAGGAGACCACGGACACTCATTAGCCGGAGACGACTTGGAAATTGCAGTATTATTCAGAGATTGGATACGAGCGGAGCGGAGAAGGTGTGGTCAACCTGAGATCAACGAAGAAGAAGACGAAAACTACAACGAAATCTTATCCGAAGGTGGTGGAAGTGACGTGGATCAATTTGACCAACAAATACCAATTCCAACCGAAGAACCACATGAAATTATCAAGCAATTAGAACATGTTTTTTTGAGAATGTAATTTTTTTAATTGCAATTTTATTATGTAATTTGCAACTTTTGACAACACCACAAAGTTGCAATTTAGATTTTAGACAATTGTATTTGTATTACAAAAAAATCATATGTCTATTAAATAATATAAGAGGCACAAAAACAGCCTTGTGATGTTTTTATTACACTATCTTGTCTTGTTTATTGAGTTTTTTTTTATACATATGTTATTAAAAAAAAAAAAGGAAAACCCGTCGGAACCCGCCCCGATCCCGATCCCGACCCCGACCCGACCCACCAGACCCGAGCCCGGCCCACTGGCCACCTCTATCTAAAACACACTCTAAAACATTACTAAAATCTACCTAACAGGGTTACATTACTAATATATAATTGTCACAACCTAAAATGTCATTAAGTTTTCTTTTAATTTTCAAGTCTCCATTGATCATTGATGTACAAAAAGTTATATTTTGAATTTGGCATCCCAATTTTATACATGATCAATTAGTTGAGACTATTAATCTTTGTCCTAACAAAAAAAAAAGGGAAAAATAGTGTGAGTTGATTAGGGAGGATCATAAGTAATGTTAGAAGGTTTTGTTCTAAAAGATGGTAAGCTTCATTTGTCCATATTTACTAGTCACTTGATATGGTTAGGTAGATCAGAGAAGAGGTTAACGACCTTGATTCCATCAATCCTGTTGGGGGAGATTGTTCTTCCTCAGCTGGCTTGTTAACCATGGTCTCTTGAATGTTTCATTCTTTTACCAGCTCTCCCAGCCAACAACCTTGATTTAATGTTGCAAGACTGTCTGCTCACTTGTTAGCTTTTCTGAAATAGTGATTGATGTTGAAGTAGTGATCTTCAGTCATCTTCTGAATCTCTTTGATTTGTTTGACCCATTTTGATCAGGAGTAAAGAGTCAGTCTCTCCCTCCGGTCCGTCCGATCCCGATCCCGTCGGTATCGGGGCGGGGCGGGCTCGGGGCGGGCTCGGGGCGGGGCGGGCTCGGGGCGGGCTCGGGTCGGGGCGGGGCGGGCTCGGGTTTTCCTTTTTTTTTTTTTTAAATAACATATGTATAAAAAAAACTCAATAAATAAAACAAGATAGTGTAATAAAAACATCCCAAGGCTGTTTTTGTGCCTCTTATATTATTTAATAGACATATGATTTTTTTGTAATACAAATACAATTGTCTAAAATCTAAATTGCAACTTTATGGTGTTGTCCAAAAATTGCAAATTACATAATAAAATTGCAATTAAAAAAATTACATTTTCAAAAAAATTTGTTCTAATTGCTTGATGATTTCATGTGGTTCTTCGGTTGGAATAGGTATTTGTTGGTCAAATTGATCCACGTCGCTTCCACTACCTTCGGTTAAGATTTCGTTGTAGTTTTCATCATCTTCTTCGTTGATCTCCGGTTGACCGCACCTTCTCCGCTCCGCTCGTATCCAATCTCCGAATAATACTTGCAATTTCCAAGCCGTCTCCGGCCAATGAGTGTCTCGTGGTCTCCTATTTGATATCTCGCTCTGCAGTAAAAGCGCCTTCCGACGCAGTTGATGACGCTTGAATGTTCAAAACATCTCGAGCCATCAATGAAAGTGTCGGAAAGGTCTTCTCATTCCCCTCCAGTATTTCAGCAAGTCTTCTTGTCCATCTTCATTGATAACTTCTTGATACTGTACAGTAACCCTACAAAACAAAAATATCCAACTCGCTAATTTGGTTAGTAGAGGTACGGCCGCACATTCTATTTCGAGGCTTTCAATACTAGCCGCGAAAAAAGCATGTCTTTTGTGAGGTTGTGTTGAAGATGAAGAAGATGGTATGGTAGCCGTACGTTACTAGCATTTTCTTGTTGATAAAATCTATATATATTTTTGCGGTGGTGTTCTACGCTATTCAACACTTCTTCTTTAGTTTGTTCAATAGGTGGTGGGTGATTTAGATTTTTGGGACTTGGAGGTGGTAGTACTTCTATACAATCGTAAATAGTTTCAATTAGTGATTTAGTACCGTCTATTTTAATAGTAGGATTTAATACAGAACCAATAATATAAATAGAAGGAATAGGAATAAAATATTTTTTTATTTTGACAAACATTTTTTTAATAATTTTGCCTTATAAGTCGGTTTTTCCATATATTCACTAAGTAATAAAAATATTAGAGTTATATAAAATAACATAGTTGAAATAGTAGGATAATATATACCGGAAAATTCTTTTGTTGCTTGAAAAAATTTCTCTAAAAATACAATAAGTTCGGAAATTTTTTCCCAATCACTATCTAAAATCATATCAGCTGGCTTTTTATTATGAGAGTTAAAAAATAAAGTTATAGGTAATTTATAGTCATAAGCAACAAGGAGTTGCTCGTATAAAGAATTCCACCTAGTGGATACTTCTTGTGGAATTCTTCTAAAAGGTAGTCCACAATCATGACAAATTTTTTTATATTCTTTTCTACGTTGTACTTTATTACTTTTAAAAATAAAGTTTATAGCAAATTGTATTTTACTAAGAATGTCTTCAAAAAGTGATAGACCATCCTTTACAATTAAGTTATATATATGGCACGCGCATTTTATATGAAAATGGTCTGGAAAAGACGGAGCTAAACTATTTTTTAACATTGTAATTGCGTAATTGTTATTAGAAGCGTTATCTAATGTAATAGTCATAATTTTATCGGTAATTCCGTAATAATCGCACACTTGATAAATATTTTCTGCAATAAAAGTACCAAATGGTGCCTATCATCTATATATTTATACGCTAAAATACGTTTTTGCATAGACCATTTATAATCTATCCAATGACAAGTTACGATTAAATAATCATGGCCGTTAGTACTACGACCTATATCGGACGTGATAGATACTTTGCCATTAAAATGATATAATGAAAAACGTAAATATTGTTGATATTCATGCGCAAATTTAAATACATCTCTCTTAACAGATTGACCTAGGAAAACCGTTAAAAGCAGGATTATATATATCTCTAATGTAATGAATAAAACCGGGAGATGAAGGAAATGAAAAAGGCAAACCCTCCACAGCAACTAATTTTGATATTGCTTCCCTATCTCTATGTTTGTTGTATTTAGAGCCTACAATTCCCCCCGTCATAGGGTTAATTTGACCCCGTACTTGGTCGGGACAAGACGTATCATTATGTGAACCTTGTCCCGATGGAGCGGCCGTTTGCGCACCGGTTTTGAAGCCTGGTATTGGGCATACCTAGCTGGATGAGCACTTACTACGTGTCTAATTAAACCCCCCGTCCCACCGTGACCTTTTCCAATTTTAAATTTTAAAACATTTTTACAAATTTTACATATGGCTACTTGATTCTCTACGTCCCTATCAAAAAATGTCCATGCATCTGATTTTAATGGTCGTTTTCTTGGACCTCGTCTCATACTAGGGGGAATAGGAAGTATTTCGATTGAAGGTGCACTAGTGGGCGTGTTGTCATCAATATTAGTGGGTGTATCGTCTAGATCATCGTCTAAATTAAAGTCTTCTTGAGTTCCGAAAATAACTCCTCGTCTAAATCTAATGGTATTGTAGGAAAATGTTGAGTATCAACAAAATCATCCCGTGTAGGAATAAGATGACTAGAAGAAGTACCCTTGCCCTGGTTGTCTCTACTAGAAGAAGCACCCTTACCCTTACCCTTAAACATACCTTTTAATCCTTCCATTTTAATTATGATAATAAATAATTAAAGACAATAAAATTAAGTGCGCTAAATAAAATAAACAGACAATAATAATTTAATGAAGGAACGAATGTACCAAACGCCGACGTAACGTCGACGTGTAATCGAGAGGTTGAAAATTGAAACTTTGCTCGATGGAAGATCCTCAAGCTAGTTGCCAACTTCACTCCAATTCCCAAATGAATTAATAAAATTGAATATTTAGCAAACAATGTAGAGAGATATATTGAGAAATTAGAGAGATTGTAGGAAGATTTGTGAGAGAGATGAAGAGAAAATGAGTTATTTATAGTTGAAAATTGGGTTAAAGTGTAAATATAATAACTTATGGGTTAAAAATAAATATTAAGGGGTAGGGGGGTTGGGGGAGGGGGGGCCTAAAATGGCGTTGCCAACGGCCACAATCTAAAATGGTCGTTGGTGCAACGGCTATTTTTGCAAAGGGGGAACAAAGGCGGGGTCGGGCTCGGGGTCGGGACGGGCTCGGTCCGACGGCACGGGGCGGGCTCGGGTGCGGCGGGACGAGACATCATCCCGTCCCGAGTTCGAGTCCCGCCCCGTTAATTTTTTTTTTTTTTTTTTTTTTAGAGCGGGGTCGGGTCGGGACCGGGCGGGGTCGGGACGGGGGTCGGGCGGGGTCGGGTCGTCCCGGCCCACTGGCCAGCCTTAGTTTCTCCCAAGGCTATGTTAAGACCCCTTTATTTATTTATTGTTTTTTTTATATATCCAGCTTCCCCGCTTACGTCAGACTATTCCTGGAGATAGTAATATCGGTCCCTCAGCACTACTACCAGTAAATCGTGGGATGTGCCTGAATGACCAGGGTTTGAGAACAAAGCAACTGATATCACATACAAGGTCTTACCCCATAAGAGAGCAAATTGCTCCCACCAGGATTCGAACCCACGCTGCAGGCCTCCAGCTGGATTTTAAGTTTTCCTTCTTTGTCATCCAGCTATGCCCGGGGAACTGTTAAGACCCCTTTATTGCTAGCACACGACCATTTTAATCCAAAACGTCCGAATAATCTTTAGCTTGAAAAGGGTAGGGATGTTTTGCTACAATTTTGTGACTTGTAAGGGTACGTTTACGAAATAATTAATTTGAAGTTGCATTGCTGCCTAGATAAAAATAAATAAATTATAAATTAACTAAGTGTATTGGTTAAATGTAAAGTGTAATTTAAGTGTACCCTTAAACCATGCATAAAATGTGATTACCTATCTATTTAGGTTGGTTCTGAAGAGAAAAAAATGCTACAGGCATTCGAAAACAAAAAAAAATGTAATTATTGTTTGTGTATACTCAATGTCATGCTAATTAACATAGACTACAGTTACTCCATTATACATTGATTATACATTACATAGGCTGAAGCTTATAAAAATTTGAGATTATTTTTATTGTAGACCTTATTGAGCTGTTGTATACGTATAATATATAAAAAAAAATCCCTTTTGTTTATCCCGTGATATAAAATCTAAAAACAAAAAGTCCTCTTTATCTATCCCAAACACCACGTTTTTATAGTCGAACTTATTAGCACTGTCTTATTTATCTGCATGGAAACTATAGAAAGAAAACATAACTCATGAACCACTTGTCAACTTGTTTTATTTTAGACCAATTAAAAAAGACTAAAGAAAATAATGAGAATTTTTTATATAATATCCTTCGAAATAGAAGGGCGTCATATTAATGTGTATGGCATCTACCTAATTGCATAGTGGATTTGTCAACATCAAAACTTAACAACCACGACGTGTCCAACTATAAAAAGCAAACTTTAATGCAACAATAATGTGATTGACCCCAAAACTACTTTAGCTAACACACGAGGTCCTATCGAAATTAATTAATTAATTTAGTTTATCTGAAATTATTTTCTTATTAATTTGTTTATAAAAAAGGTCATGTTTCTATGTTAGGAAACAATTAACTCTACCCTTTCCATTTTATACTACTTAACAAGAAATTTTTATAGGCTATACAGATGTTATGACATGTCTAAGGTCACAAGTTTCAAAAACTTTATAATCACATAAATAATATTATGACATTCAGGAAAAAGTTCTCAAAGTGTGTGACGATTCAAATTGTATCATATAGGAGTAATTGAAACGGATAAAGTATACTTGTTAATGTCATATTAAGACAAGAGGGGATTGTTCAGATGTTAAGCGCTCTCAACTTTCAATCCAAAGATTACGAGTTCGAATCAGCAAGGGAGCAACGGGGAGCTCATGGGGAGGGGTAAAAAAATATCATATTAACAAGCTAAATGTGTCCAGCTACTGTTGTCATGTGAATATGCAGCGATAGGTATTGAGCTGGTGTTTCGGAAAAGGTGACCTTTTTAATTATCTTTTGTCTAAAGAAATGTACTACAATAGTAACCTTTTAATGAAAAGAAAAAACAAAGTTGTCTTAATTTTGATTTAAAAAGGAGAGTCATGCCGGCATAAACTTTTAAAATGACCAAGTGAGAATTCAAGGGGTTAAGTTCACAAATGGTGGGTTCTTGATTTTTTGATCTCGCTTAATAAAAAATTTAAAAAGTAGCCTCCGGTTAGGAAAATTAGCTAAGCAAATTTTTTGTTGTTCGTCGAACATAAGTTGTGGATATAAATTAGTTTTGCCTATAAAGTAAAAGTTCATGATATTTAAAGATCATAATGAACCTGCTCAATTGACCATAAGTTCTACCTTATAGGCAAAAACTAGATTTTATGTTGATGGGCTACAAAAGTTCGTCTTTGAAGTTAAGATCATTTCTTAAATATTTTACTAAGCTTGGACAAAAATTCAACACCAAACACTTTTAGGAACACCACAGAGTCATTTAGTTAGATAAAATCTAGATTTTCGATCCATTTAGTCTTTTGGGCTTTGGAAGAATTTAGTAGGCTTTCATCGCAGCTTTCGGAGGAAGACGGGTGAAACAACACCTTTCACCAAGCCCAATAGAAGTAAGTTACTGGATCAAAATAGCCATATTATGGGCTTTCTCTTGTCAAATCCTTTATAACTTCAAAATTTTGCTTTGAGTGATACATTATATGCTCCCCATTTGTTTGTAAAATTTAAACACAATAATAATTTAGGAGGCAATTCTTTTTTTTTTTTTTTAGATTTAATTTTGTGCAATTACAAACTTTAGTATTCAATTGTATAATCGTATAATTCTAGTTTTCCAGACTAATGTGTCCACAATGTAATCTTGATTTGAATGTGTAGTGTTCTCGATCTAATTTACGTGTATCAATAGACTCTTACAAGATGATTAGCTAGTCTTGTACAATAATTGATCAAACTCATTTAACCCAACTTTTAACATGACTCCAACCATGATAAGATTCACAAATAGCAATAATTAGTACAGATTCCCTATAGTCCTTGATATATTTGTCCGCAGATCGCAATCAAACCTCTCCTGTAATGATTTATAATTTAAAGGTACAATTGTAACTTGGTAAAAACTTACTAGCTCAGAAAGTTTATACCAAAGCATATCAACTTACCATTGATTTCATGAGGTAATAATTTACATTAAATGATCATGGTTTGGTGAAAAAAGTCTTTGTTCAAACGCTTACTTATTATATATCTATTGATTTGATTAAATTTTTATCATTTTAACACTATCGCCCTTCAGATTAATCTCAATTTATCTTACGTCATCGTTAAAAATAATGTTGCAAAATATATAATATTTTTCATGTTCAGTGAGTATATGGGATCATATACTAATTTTCTTAATACAAAAAAAAAAAAACAGACAAAACATAAAAACAAATATTCTCAAGAAATAAATACCATTTCGACATAAACTAAAAAAAGTTGTAGTTAAGTTGGTTAAACCCTTTCCATTTAGATATTTTCCCAACCTAATATTATATGATTGAATTATTTTCTACATTGTTTCACTCTCAAACCGTCCAAAACTTGGCTGCGACTTTTTAATTGGTTTTCTTGAGTTTGATTCCACGGCTGAGGAAAAGTAAAGGGCAGCCCGATGAAATAAACTCCCGCTATACGCGAAGTTCAGGGAAGGGTCGGATCATAAGAGTCTGTTGTACGCAGTCTTATCTTATATTTCTATCAGAGACTATTTCCACGTCTTAAACTTATGACCTCCTGATCACGTGGCAATAATTTTACCAGTTACTCCAAAACTTCATTTCGACTAAGGCAAAGTATAATTAAATAAATAAACCTCCTTTGACAAAGTCTCTCCACTTGTGCGGACATTAGGTTGCCACGATATTACATGTTGACTTTAGGTAATACTATATTAACTTTAATCTCTACTTTTGTTAATCGGTGCCGACTTCTACTGACGTTTCCTCTAATTCTTTGTTTATAACATGTAAGTATGTGCGTAATAGAATTCTCTTCAATCATGGAAGTTTTCCCTTGTTCCATACTTCTAGTTCTAGATTATTCCATTGATAGTTAGACTATTAGTGGTATTTTTACTTTGAATAATTATTTTTTGATACCTCAATTATTAAAAATTGTTGTTTTTAGTCCTTATAATATTTCAATAAAAAATTTAACCTTAAATTAATTAAAATATATATTTTTATCTCATTAAGTGAAAAATATTATATTTATATTATTTACATAACAATCTTAGTATATTATTCTGAAATATAGAGTAACAATAAATTGCATTGATATTATAGAAATTCTTTACATCGTCAATATATAATAAAAAATCATAATATAACTATCTAGGAAATATAGATATTACTGGTAATTGTATTTTGGGATAACCTCACTTTTGATCCCGGTCTTGATAAATTTTAATTTCAGTCTTTGTGATATTTTACTATGTGAATTGAAGTTTGAAATGGTTAGAATTTCTGATTTGATCCATTTATATAGGAAACATATTATATTTAGATTACTTTTAAAATTATGTTACTTTCAAATATAGAGTAATAATAAATTACATTAATATTATAAAACTTTTTATATTATTAGTATATATATTTATGTATATATATATATATATATATATTATAACATTTTTTATAGAAATGTTGTGTAAAAGAATTCTCTTCATCATGAATGTTTTCTCTTGTTCCATATTTCTAGGTTGTTCAATTGACCTTTAGATTGTTGGTATTTTTTTTTTAATTGTAAATATTTTGGGGGTGGTACTGTGGTAGTAACTTTTAGGAGGAGATAGTGTTATATAAACTATTGAAAACTCTAAGTGCTAGTTGACTACCTTTGACAATAATGTGTTAATTTTTATTATTTTAAAGCATCTCCTTTTGACTTTCATGGGATTAAGCTAAGTTGAAAGCTATTTTCATTTTCGTCCATTAAATGTTTTTAAAAAAATATCTTTGTGTTTGACCTATGAATGCACTTCACAAAAGATTGATTACTTTAACATTATATTTTCTAGTTCCTTGTTACTTTTTCATATATGTATGCCTAGTTCTTTTTTTCTTTTTTGTGTCTCTAAAAATTAGAATGTGTCTATTTTGATAGTACAACGTGTAGAACATTGTAAATCTCCTTGATAAAGTTCTCTTATTAATGTAATATAGAGAGTATACAATTGTAGTCCTAATAGAATTAGAATCTCTATTTTATATTAATTACACTAAATATGAATTACAGAATATATTGCGAATATATATGGAATATATTCATTATCACACCTCCTCAGTCGGAGCGGGAGGAGGTCGAACGCTGAGACTGAATCTGAAGTCAATGAACAGTTGCCGAGGAAGTCCTTTTGTGAAGATATATGTGTACTGATACGAAGAAGGACCATGCAACACCCTAACGTGACCCATTGCAACCTTCTCACTAACCAAGTGAATATACATCTCAATATGCTTGATTCGATGATGTTTAACCGGGTTATGAGATAAGTAGACAGCAGATATGTTATCACAGTAAACCAAAGATGCCTTCCGTATGGGATAATGAAACTTAAGAAAGCTTGCCTTGCCCATAGTCAAGAGTGCCATTAATGTACCGAATGATACGCTTAAGAGCTATAAAGTGTGGCCTGGCGCTTGGCAGACCACGTTATGATATTATCCCACAAGTACACATAATAGCCGAACGTAGAGCGACGGGTGTCCTGACAGCATGCCCAATTTGCGTCTGTGTAAGAGAGCAATCTAGTTGTGCATGAACAAGTACACATGTTGAACCGCATATGCAATATCTGGTCGAGTGAAGGTGAGATACCGAAGAGCACATGTGAGACTCCTATAAAGAGCAGGATCACTGACTGGATCCTCATCACCTGCACTGAGTTTGGACTTGGAGTCGACAGGAGTGGGTATGATCTTACAATTGCCATTTTAGCCATGTAGACGAGATCATTTGCATACTTACGCTGACACAAAAACATGGCATTTGCGGATCTGGTTACCGATATCCCAAAAAATAACTCAACTTACCCAAGTCAGTTATATCAAATTCGGACTTGAGTAGAGCAATGATATCTTGCTTCAGGCCATCTGAAGAAGCTGTCAGTACAATATCATCCACATATAAATAGAAGGTAAGTTGTGTCAGTACCTCGATGAAAAATGAACAATAAATGATCACTCTTGCTGCACACGAAACCGATATGTATGATATAAGTGGAAAACCACACATACCAAGCCCTGGGCTTGTTTTAGCCCATATAGCAACTTACGAAGACGCCAAACATGATGAGGAGCCTCCGGATGCACAAAACCTGGCTGTTGATGCATATATACGGTTTCTTTCAAATCCTCATGTAAGAAAGCATTATTTACATCAAACTGGTGAATAGGCCAATTCTTCCCCATAGCAATGCTCAAAACCGTGCGGATGGCAGTTGGCCTAACCACTCGACTGAAAGTTTCACACAATCAACACCCTCTTGTTGCCCCTGTGCCATTTGCCACAAGTTTGGCCTTGTGATGTTCAAGGGCACCATTATCTCTGAACTTATGATGAAATAGCCATATACAACGGATTACATTCACCACTCATGTCGCGGAACAATATACGCTATAAAGTAAGCGCATTAAACTCCTCTCGCATGGCCGCATCCCAATTGGGGTCAAGTTTGGCTAAGGTTGGGTTTTTAGGTAGTGGGGAGATGGTTTGAGTAGTCAAATTAAAGTGGACTTTTAATTTAAAAATCCCGTGTTGTGCACGGGTTTCTAGATATTAGATTGGGGGCTGAATCGGGTGTGGTAGGACTGTAGGTGGGGACTGCGGGTTGGGCTGGATGTTTGCGGGACTGGGTTGTGAGGTAGTGTGCTGGATAGTGGCGTCATTAGGTTGGGCGAATGGACTGGGCCGTGGGTTATTGGGCTGGAAAGTTTGGTTAATTGGTTGGGTTGTGGGGTATTGGGTTGGGCATTGGTTTCGTTAGGCTGTGCAGCATTGTAATGTGGCTGGGCAGTGTTGTTAATTGGCGATGGGTCGGGGCGGGTCAAACCGGGTGTAGTGTGTGATGGGATGTGTGATGTGGTAGTGGGTCCCGTAGATGGGGCAGTGGGTGACGGGTTGGTATTTGGCCTATATAGTGCATTTTGAAGTAGAGGGGATGTGTCCGAGTCATCAAGAAAATCGTAATCAGTGACTCAAAATTTTGGGATGTTGTCAAACGAAAAAAGGTACTCAACAAACGTGATATGTCGTGAGATTAAGATTTTATCTGTGAATAACTCATAGCACAAGTACCCCATACGACGGAAAACCTATGGAGACACATGGAGTGGAGAGAGGTGATAATTCGTGAAGGACCGTGGAGGCCAAATTTTGGTAACAAAGACAACCGAAAATTCGAAGGTGATCATAGGAAGCTATCCGATGGAAGAGAATTTCGGTGGGTGTCCTATTTTGGATCGTACGGGTAGGTAAGATGTTAAGAAAGTGTTCTACCATTTTTAATGCATATATCCAAAATATATGGGGAGAGACACATGAAAAAAAGGGTACGAATCATATTGTTAATGGTGCGGAAAATTCTTTTGGCTTTACCATTTGGAGAGGAAGTATGGGGCCAGGAGAAACGAAAAAACATCCTCATAGCCGCACAAAAATTATGAAAAATGGAGTTATTGAACTCACGATCATATCGCATTGAAATATTTTGATGTCTTTTTCAAATTGTGTTTTAACCAATGTACAAAATTCAAGGAATTTGGAGTAAACTTGATATTTAAGTTTAAGCGGATAGACCCAAAGGAAGTGAGAGAAGTCATCCAAAAATACCAAATAATATTTATGACCTATGTTGCTAGTTATAGGAGATGTCCATAAATCCGCATGAATAATATCAAAGGGAGAGAAAGTAATACTTAAAGAAGACGTAAATGGAAGTCTAACATGTGTTTCCTAGATGACAAGAGGAGCAACTATGGGAAAGTTTCCCTTCATTACATTGGATTAAATTTTGGTTTCTAAGGGAATAAAAAACATGAGCTCTCGGATGACCAAGTATATTATGCCACGTTGATGAAGATACTGTAGCTAAAACGGTGGGTGGAGCGACATGAGAAGTGGACATGGATAGGAAAGGATAGAGGTCTCCCACACTATTGCATCTCGTAAGAAGTCTCCCCATACGTATGTCCTTTACAGAAAAACCAAATGGGTCAAAATCAATTAATACAGAACTATCAGTGGCAAATTTTCTAACAGAGATCAGGTTCTTGATAATGTTAGGGGCATATATGATGTTTTTAAAGGAGAAGTGGGGATGCAGTGCTGGAGTTAGTGTGTGGCCAACCCCTTGAATTGGAAAGTGATGACCATTTACGACCATAATAGATTGAGGAGTAATTAAATTGCGCAGTTGAGGAAGATTACCAAAATTGTTGGTAAGGTGATACGTGGCACCCGTATCCATATACCATGCACCATCTGGATGCAGATTTTTTAAAGAACCAAAAGAACGGCCCAAATCTATTGGATTGAGGTTGGACGATTGCTGTTGGGCCACTGTGTAGTTGGCCTGATGGCTGGTCAGATTATCGGTGGTGTGGGCGCTGTATATTAGGCCTCGGCAGTGCCCACTATTATTGTTGGGCCTGGCTTGGAAACGGGTTGGTCGACAGTGTCCATTGTGGCTACGCCGCTGTATAGTGGGCCTCGACAGTGCCCACTGTTCCTGTTGGGCCTGGCCTGTGAAAGAGGGTGGTCGACGGGGCCCAGTGCCCGAACTATTACCGAGGACATGGGATGGCCTACTATTTTGGGTACTGGGCCTGCGACTGATTATTTGTGACGTCGGGTGTTGAGAAAGACGAAATGAGGGAAGCTATGTGGGCCGCGGGTAACGCCATGAGGGCTGTCGAAAAATTGGTAGAAGGATATAGGATTTGGAGCAGTCATATATCAGTGGTATACAGGGCTTTTCGGGTGATAAGGGGTTCGGGTGTTGTGTATATCACATGTATACCGGATATATACGGGCGAGATAGGTAGAAAAAAGGTCTTATTTGACCTTATATCACTAAACATCACATGTATACCGGATGTATACGGGAGAAATAAGCAAAGAATAGGCCTGATGGGGCTGTATACGGTGAGATATCACCTGTATACCAGATGTATATAGTGAGATATCTAAAGAGGAGGGCCGATGTGGATGTATATCAGTAGATGTTACCTGTATACCAGGTGTATACATGTTAATATAGGTAAGGAAGAGGGCTGATTTGGATGTATATCATCGAGAAGCAGATGTATACCGGCAGTATATGACAGTTTTGCGGCGGTAGAATGGGGAGGAAATTTAGGGTATGGCGGCCAAAAATAAGGTTTAGGGTAGGGAGGGATTTTTTGGCTCTTGATACCATGTAGAACAGTGTAAATCTCCTTGCCGGAGTTCTCTTATTAATGTAATATATATATATATATATATATATATATATATATATATATATATATATATATATAGTATACAATTGTAGTCCTAATAAAATTAGGATTTATATTTTACATTAATTACACTAAATATGAATTACAGAATATATTGTGAATATATATGGAATATATTCACTATCACAACGCTTTACTTGAATAATTCATATATTATCTTAAAAATAATGTTTTCCTTTAGTTATTTACACAAAAGTTACTTAAGAATCAAGAAGAAAGCTTATCATTTTGTAAGGAACTTTTCTATGTCTAAAAATACTTATTGAAAATTTTCAGTCTATGTGTTTTTCTCATATAAGCCAAAAACTGGCAATTAATCCAACGTTAATTATTCATTCGATAAATAACAAAAGGTAAAGATTAATGCAACTGAACTGTAATATTTTTTTCATTTTTTGTTCTTGATTTTTTTATAGTGGGAATAGGAGTTGAAAGATTTACTTTTTCGGTTGGAATTAAGGAAATAAAAGGAATGGAAATGGAAGTAAAAAAAAAAAGATTAGTTAATGTGGATAAATTAGAATTGATCACATAGAAGAGGTTGTCCAAGTGGACAACACTTCTTTTTTCACTTTTTTCTAAATATTAAATCAAATTTCTTATCAATGTAACAAAGCGCGTTTGGACTTACAAACTTTTAGCTTTTTTCAATTATTTTATAAAAAGAAAAGGCTATATATTGTAATTAATTTTTCACTCTAACCTGACGTTGAGTTTTTTAAGATTGAAAAAGTGAACTGCTCTCTCAAGTAAGAATTAGAAAATTTCACCACAATTTCCATATCTTTTCAAACAAATGCATGTTCAAATATAATTTATAAATTTTTTTCAATTTAACTTCAAATACTATTTTTTAAAATATCACGAAATTCATATTCAAATGCCAATAACATGCTGTGATTTTTTGAGATTTTGAATTCAATGTTTTACGTAAAGTAGTAGAGTAAGAGCCTGTTTGAATTAGCCGAATAAGTAAATGTTTTACAATCTGCCTTATTTGTACATTGTTATTTAACATGTACTTATTTTTTAAAATTATTTAAATGTATCCGGATTTATAAATTTGAAAAGTGAGTTTCAATGAAGCGGGTGTTACTGAAAAATATTAAAAACATTGATAAATCACTATTATTGTAAAATGAATTTGTCAATTTTATTGTTGTTTTCAAAATTTTATTATTGAGATTTGTTCTTTACGATAATTGACTTAATCAAGCTCAATTGGAGTAGATTTTGGTGTGTGTTGAATAGTTGAAATTTGTAGAATAGTATTATTTTTTAGCAAAAAATTGTTCAGCTTAACATTGGGCCATATGTCGTTGAAGTACATTCAAACATGGTTGAAGGCAAAATGGTTGAACTTCAATCATATTACATGAAAAAATGTATGTACGGTCATATATACAACCTTCCAACTTCAAACAAAATTCGTAATTAACTACAAATACATATTTTGGCAACTTCAAGCTCGTATATTTGAAATTAAAGTGAGTAAACTTGTAAAATTTTATAAATTCGAGCATGTCTTAAACAACGACACCAAAATTAGCTATTTGTGTACTTATCCCGTTGATTAAAAAGCCGTACATAATCATAAGTATTGAAAAGAACTTTTAGGTATTGGAATTATTCTATAAATATGCACTTTTACATTTGGATAGAAGTGTTAAAGCTTATACTAAGCAGTTGTGTGTTTAGACTTTAGACAACATGTCATATCTTTAGCTTAGTGACTATATGATCCTAGATAGGAGAGCATGGAGATCGATGTTAGGATAAAATGTTAGGAGGTAGTTGAGTGTTTTCTCTCTTCCTCGTGAGAGAACATGGTTCTAGCTAGGAGCACTAGATTTGCTTCCTCTTATCCTTTGAAGTATTATTAAATATTTTTATTATTTTATCATTATCTTATTCTTATTCCTCATTTTCCTTACTAATACTGTTTTTTCTTTTGCTTTGATTATCTTATTATATTTTTTGTTGTTTTTTCTTTTGCTTTGGTTATCTTATTATATTTTTTGTTGTCAATATTTCTCTTTCTTAGTGTTTTCATCAGAGCTTATTTCTCTCTTGTATTTTTCAAGCCTATTTTGAAAACATTTTTCATAAGTCGAGTGTCTATTAATTGGTAACAACTTCTCTATCTCTACAAGATAAATGTTAGGTGTGCGTAATTCTACCGTCTTCAAACTCCATTTATTGTATCATAATGAATATGTTATTGTTGTTATAGTAGCAGTAGTTATAACTCTCTATATATAGTTGTTAGTTATGCATATATTGTTGGGAGATTTTGCTCTATGGTACTTTATAAAGCAGTACGGGGAGTATTTAACTATTACAAGTATTCGAAAGGATAAACAAAGATTTCAATAATTCAACATGAAATCTGAAATTACAATCGTTACATAAGTAAAAACTGGAAATTCCAGTTTTGTAGAAGACGGAAAAATTGTAAATTGTTTTTTTTTTGCTGAGTCGAGTGTAGCACTCTGTCCTTAAGACAATATTGCCCCGTATGTATCCTTTATACGTCCTGGACAATTTGTCTCCCAAGATAAAACAGCAATGGAACCCTTGAGCAAAGGAAACTCAAGAGCTACCGTGAAGAATATTGAGTAACCAAATGATGCTTGGAAGTTGTAGGAAGAAGATTTTTTTTCTGGTTGTGTATTTTCGTGCATATCAAGTGTGCTCAACAATGGTGTAATGGGGTGTTTATATAGGAGGGGGAGGGGCTGTTTTCGCTGAAAGCGCCTCCATAATAGCCAAATAATGGCCATTATGGAGGTAGTAAAGTCACCAACATAAATGGTGAAAGACCAACGGATTTGGCCATTATAGGAGGAGTAATTCAGCCAAAATAAATGGTGAATTGAGTGCTTGGATTTTCTCGTCTTCCGAACTTCGGGGACCAAGCGCACATACGAAAGAATTCGGTCCAAAGCGTACTTCGGCCCAAAAAGATAATATCCATGGCCGAGAGCCCGAGAGCCCGAGAGCCCGAGCCCAGAGCCCGGAGCCGAGAGCCCGAGAGCCGAGAGCCCGAGAGCCCGAGAGGCCGAGAGCCCGAGAGGCGAGAGCCCGAGAGCCCGAGAGCCGGAGCCCGGACCGGACGGGACGGGCGGGCGGCGCGCGCGCGTGTGGTCTTTCCTCGAACCGAAGCACATCTAGGTCCTCCTCCTTTAAACACATGGGATACCCCCGGGGTCCCAAACCCCAAACCAATTTCGAATCTTATATACACAACAATTCTTTCTTCCTCTACCGATGAGGGAGAATTACACACAATACCACACTTTCCCACCTTACTTCGTGAACCAATATCTCTTTCATTTCTCAATGAAATTTGACGATTCTTGGCCCTACGGTTATCTACGTACTTAGTAGATCATGCATGTGTGAAGAACCGGATTCTCCAACATACGTTACACTAGTGTTTAAGCCGTTAAAGTTGGTCGGTCGCAACTCCCGCCAAAGGCAAATTTCCAACATATATATTTTGTTTAAGTTTTTCTTCCTTTTTTAATTGATTCAATATTCAATATAGTCACAACTAACGCTCACGTGCCAAAAGACAAAGACCCTCACGTACATTATAAGTTGTATGATTTACAATATAATAATTCTTCGGAAAAGATCGCAAATAATCAGTTTTAGCTTATATAAACAGAAAATATTATTATTTTAAAATTTTGAAATACTAAAATAACAATAATAATACAAAAATTCACTAGTAAAATTTAAGACTTTTAAGAGTGTGTTTGGCATTGAGATTTAATTTTTTCATGTTCGGTAGGTCAAATTTTTGAAAAAAAATATTTTCTTTAAAATGAGAAAAATTACTTTCCTAATAGAAGTAAGGAAACAAGTTTCACAAGTGATATTTTTTTAATTGTGTCCTTCCTATCCTCCAATACACCACATCTTCACCCCAATCCTCGTATTCCCCATTCTCACCACCCCACACCTTTCATAATATTTGTTTAGATTATATACAAATATTTTTAAGATTGCTTACTTACCGAACACAAGAAATTAAGTAAGAAACTAAATTTTTTTTCGAAAAATATTTTTCATGGAAAGTATTTCCTTTATAACAAAAATACCCTAAAACTGTAACTATTTTCTATTAATATTTACGAAAATGACTAGTGTATGTTATTTATACTCCCTCCGTCCAGTTTTATTTGTCACGTATTGACTTCACACGCCTATTAAGAAGCCAAAAATAGAACAAAAAGTTTACCATATTACTCTTAATTATTGCTAATTAACTAATGATTGAAATCAATTAAGGCTTACCAAAAATAATGTACAATCAACTAATTAAGTAATGTGTTCCAACAATTCACATATTTCACATAAAAAAATAGTGTTGGAAAAGGAATTGGAAAATTTGACTTATTAATTATTAAGAGTAAAATAGGAAAAAAGGTAAATTATCTCTTAATTTTTAAACTAAATAAGTAAAATTGAACAAGTATTTTTAATATAGTGGACAAACCAAACTGAATGGAGGGAGTATTAATTCTCCTCAAACTTGATAAAAAATCATTAGAACATATTCCTTTACTTTAGCTTTTTATGTTAATAATGGAGTATTTAATAACTCTGATAAAAATACATCAGGTTCCTTTTACTTCCACCCGAAAACTATAGAAAACACAACAATCATTAATTCGAACAACAAAGTCCTCTCAACAAATAAAAATTCGAAACGTGTATGTACACACTATGACTGTATGACATGCATGTTCTCATGAAAAACTCCATAAGTAGCCCCACAAAATGTGATGGATTTAATCCAAGGACAGAAATTTTTTAGAAGATTTAAATCTGGAAGATGGTTGATCCACGTGTGTACTTAAGTTAGGTCACATATTACTATTTATTACCCACTTTGTCCCAAATATTATCTTAGTTTGACTTGACATAATTTTAAAAAAATAAAGAAAGATTTTTAAAATGTGTTTTCAAAATAAGTCTTAGAAATTTGTATGACTATAAATCATCACATAAAAATAAATTATTTATAAATATAGAATTATTCTCTTTGTTCAACTTTTACTTGTCACGTTTTACTTCTCAAGGGTCAATTTGATTAATCTTCAGACCTAAATTGAATTAGATTAATTTAATATTTAGAAATTAAAATTTTGATGTTCGAAAACTATACAAAAATACTATAAGTTGTAATTCTTCTCATATTAATATGATAAAAAATACATCTTAAAATATTGATAAAAATTCATGCAAATTTAACTCTCAAAAAAGTAAATTTTGACAAAGTAAAAGTGAACGGCGGAGCAGGACCAGGACGGATACTTTGCTTAGCTAACACATCTTTACATTGCCTTCCCTCCAAATATGTCTCAATTCACACCTCCAATCCCTTCTCATTAGCTCTCAGGATAATATTAAAATGTATATGTCAATCTTTTTAGAATAAACTAATAAAAAAAGTAAGATAATTTTTTGGGGCCTAGATAATAGTATTATATTTTGGAACTTAAAAATCAAGTTGCTTGTTGTTAAGTAATTGGATGGATACAACTCACTTTTAGTCCCCTTGTCTAAATATCTACCAGATATTTCTGTCCTGCCCGTTCGATTCCCTGACCGTTGGTTATTAGCCACTGGATCCTCGTGCGTATTCGCATCTTCCTCTATTTGATTCGCTTCGGGCAACTCTTCTGCCCTTTGCCTCTCTATTTGATTGATACTCTCAAGTTGAAGGTTCGGGATTAAAGTTTACGCACATTCGATTTTATATTAGATTAATCATACAAGTTTAAGCCATCGTCTCAAAATATTTATTGTTCTTCTTAAAAATATCTGTTATTTTAAAAAAAATAAAAAAATTAAGTATTTTCATTTTACCTTTTGTATTAATTATAATAATCAAGAGAGAGTATATCACTAATAGAGTTGGTATAGATAAGTAATAAATAATTATTAAGTAGAGATAACATGGTGAAATACAGAGCCGTCTATAGGGCGTTCGAGGCGGTGCCGCCGCACAAGGCCCCGGCCGGTGGGGCCTTCGCCCCAGTTTTTTTTTTTTTTTTTTTTTTATTAGTTTCAAATATTAAGATATATATACAAAATGACTCCAATCTTATAAATGAGAGTTGTAGCCTAGTGGTTGAGGACTTCCTTCAAAAGTCCTTCCCAATGAGAAGTCGCATGTTTGAATTTAATGAGCAATTAAAGGCTTTTTTTTAAACACAAAATCAAATTTGGCACTTGACAAAACATTTTGTTTTTGTTGCGTTGTTTAAAAAGGGCCCTCAACCAAGTTAATTTTTCATGTGAATAAAAAATGACATTTTTTATTTCTCGCACCAGGCCCTTAAAAGTATAAGAACGGCTGAAATAGTATAAGAGGATAAAATAGTCAAAATGTTACCCTTATTAATGTTTTCTTCAAGGACTTGTATAAATGAAAACCACGACAACTTGGAGATTTCTTACTCTAACTATTTCAAGAGTCTCCGTTAATTGGATTGCGTCTAGTAAGCTACCCTTGTTCCACTCATTTATCAAACAGGAAAGAAGAAAATCAGTTTCCCTTGTTTCTTTTTGTTTTCCTTGATTCAATTTTCTACTTCTTTGCTTTCTTACCTGTCAAAACCACGAATTAAATATGGTATAGTCAATTTGCAAATGATGCCACTAAGGCCGTGGGAAATGCTTAGGAGTAATATATATAGAGCGAATAGATGTTACATTTCCACTGTCCATTATATAAAACAAGTCAAATACTATCTTTAGATTGTTAGAAACTTGATATAGGGTTAGACACTTGTTTCGTGCTACTATGTTATTATAATAATAGTTGAAAAAAACTCGTTCATGTGTAAATGGTCAATTTTTATTCAATTAGACGCCCAAAATTGAAAACGCTATCTTAAGATCGAATCGAACAAAATCTATTACGAAAAATAACTAGATTGGATCGAATTTTAAAAAATTGAAAACTGAAAAAATCAATTAAGATTTTATCCTCTCAACCTCAAAAAAGTCTCTCATATGCCCATTTTTATCTCCAACGATATCTTTTAACCTAAAAAGACTAACCCGTAACATCAATTGCAAAAGAATGAGATTCAAGTTGATGAGGCTAAGGAACAAAACTTCTCTCAATCCTATCTTGCTCGCCGTTATTTGTAATCTGGCCTTTTCCATCACCTTATCACTTCTATGTGTGTATGATAAAATAAAAATGAAAAGAATCAAAGGACGGTCACATTCTCACATCAATTTATGACGTGTTTTCACCCCTCTCAATTTTGATCTCCAATAAGATTAGTTTAGCAATCTTTTTCCCATGATGAAGTGTACAAGCACTACCAATATGTTAAACTCTTCAATCTTGTGTCTATAGTTGAGTGGTTTCACTAAAATATTATTATTTAAAGATGCATTCACCTCCTTTTTAATGAGTCAACTATTTATTTATTTTTACAACTTTAGCCTTCCAATAAACTTCAAGTATGATTAGGCTCGATCACTACGGAACTTCTTCACTGTAATGTATCTTTTACAAAATTGCTGTTGGCTATTGAAAAAAATTATTCTTCTTATAAAGTTTCCATTTGAAGAAAATACATAAAGATATTTTTTTCTCTGTTTATATACAAGTTAATTAGCATATTTGGTTCTTTGATATGGGAAAATTTATGTAAATATGCTCACATATAAAAGTTGTCCACTAATTGTCTAAGTTGTAGTCCTTCCATCTCAAATTATTTATCGTAAATTTTAAAAAAATAATTATCTCAAATTATTTGTAATTTAAAAATTTCAAGACAAAATTAATTATTTTTCCCATTTTATCCTTAGTAGTAATTATTCTTGAGTAAATATTTAATGAGAAGGATTATATCTTAAGACATAAATGAGAATAAAATAATCAAAATCCCTTTTAATTAATATTTTCTTTAAGTGTCGTGTAAAATAGAAATGCTACAGATTATTTGAGATGTACAAGTACAATATAAGATTTTTCTTAGTTTACATATGTACACTTATATGCAATCATTTAGTAGATATTTTGTATTTTGGTTCTCAAAGTGCATTACTTTCTTTTCTTTTTTGAAACTTCATTTTAATATAATGGGATTAGGTAAGTTCACAAAATAGACAAACTTTTTATATATTTCCTTTCATTTCTTAAGCACACCACTATTATGATATAGGAAATTACAAACTCAGAAAAGAAAATAAGGATGTTGTCATTTACTTTCGCAATATTCAATATTCTTGGTGTCTCATTAGAATTATTGGCACATTTATTTATTTAATTAAACTAAAGCATGCTTAAGGAAGCTTACACTCAAAACAAGAAACACAAGGCTCCTTAATCATTCTGTTTAACCTAAGGTTGACAGCTTCCTGACGGCCCAAAATATCTTGGACAAGTCCTCTCCCACTAATATATAATAAGTACTCTATTCAATCACTAACCTAATTAAATAATTTTTAATTGCACTTCTCTTCAGCTTTTTGTCCAACTAATTTCTCCTATAGAGTACCATTCCTCTTTTCTTTCTCTTTATTTTTCTTAATTAATTTGAGCTGTCACTTGTTTGTAAGGAAGAGACAGTTCATTTGCCGTGGAGATTCACATAGAGGAAAAAAACTTATTTTCTTCTTCTATTCTTTTGTAGAAAATAAGTTTTTTTTTTTTTAAAAAAAAAAATCGTATATTCTTGAAAACAATTTAAATTCTTAAACAATTGAGGAAATCAAGGTTATGAATACTACAATTATAAGTAGGGCAATTGAGTTTGTTCCTTTTTCGTGAAATATGTGATCAAAATTTTTCTCTAAATTTAAGATTTTTTATCAACTAAATTATTTGTTTCTCGCCAGATCAAATACTAAATAACTGACTAACTCTACTCTTTAGTGAGTCCAAGAGGGTGAATGCTCCCTCCATTATGATTCCTTCCCGAGCTCATTGGGAACACATGTTGGTCGGGATAGAAACTCCAACCAAAATGAATAGTTGAGTATAACAACTTAAAAATACTCTTCTTAACATAGTATATATTTTTATATTTTATATGTAGCTTATTTTTCTTTTTCAATTACCCATATTGGACTTTATTTGTACTCCCAACTTTCTGCATCTTCAACTAAGTTCCATTTGGCCTATCACGAACTAATTTCTGTATGACTCATTACCTTATGAGCTTATCTGGAGATTAAATATGTGTCACCCGTATTACTAGAGTATTTATGACTTTCAAAACTCATTATATATCTTTTTTTTTTTTTTTTTTTTGTATGCGTCTTCAAAGCTATAGATAAATTTAGTAAACTGGTATGTAGACGGGCAAAGACACCGAGCCACGCTCTATACCATCACTTCGTCATCTACATACTCGTCTCGTCGAATCATTAACTTTGATATCAATTGTTAAGCTAAAATGACCCAAGAATACTTCTTAACATGTAGTGATATTATCCGCTTTGATAAATCCGCACATTTTTTACCAAGAGGTCTCACACCTTTAAGCTTACTTTCCTTTTTCAACTACTAATGTGAAATTTTATTCGCTCACCAAGCATCACCGCCTCTCTCAATTTTTTTTGTGAAGATATAATACTTCCTTCATTTCAATTTATGTGGTAGTGTTTGACTGGACACAATCTAAGAATGCAAGATTTTTTTTGAAATTTATGGTCTAAAATAAGTATATTTGTGTAGCTATATATAAATCTTCTCATTAATAGTAAAATGAGGAGTTTAAAGTTAAATTGTTACTCCCTCTACCCCGATTTACATGACACATTTTCGATTTAGACAATCTCGAAAAGAATGACATTTTTTTTATTTGACAAGAATTGAACTTTAAATTTTATTTTTTACGTTTAACAAGATGATTTATAACAACAAAAAAAATCTTTGACTTGTTTTAGACCACAAGATGCAAAGTCTTCCTTTATTTTTAAACTTTGTACTCAATCAAACTAATCACATAAATTGAGAGAATATTAAATATGAAAAGGTACTCCCTTCATCTCAATTTATGTGATTTAGTTTAATTAGACGGAGTTTAAAAAAGAAAAGAAGACTTTTAAAATTTGTGATTCAAAACAAGTCATAAATATGTGTGTAGCTGTAAATCAATTCACTATGGGTAAAATGGAAAGTTTTAAGTTAAATTATTTCTAAATATGAAATGTATTTTTTTAAACAGTCTAAAATTAAAAGTGTATCACATAAATTGGAACATAAGGAGTATCTTTTATTAAAAACGGATTAAAAAGAAAAGAATAGTAGTAATTGGAAAGATAGGAATAGTTTTTTTTACCACCTATTTTGAAGGATCTAGTGTTTTCACGCTTTCCCTCTCGTATGACTCGAACCGTGATGCTCACTTGTCAATGGAAGGAGTAATTAGTTGGATAACAACAACAACAATAACATACCCAGTGAAATCCCACAATGTGGAGTCTGGGATGATAGAGTGTACACAGACCTTATCTCTACCTTGGTAGGTAGAGCGACTATTTTCGAGAGACCCTCGGCTCAAGACAAAGCACAAGCCCAAGCAAAGTAAGACACACAAAGTGCGTAAGTCATGACACCGCATTCTGAAAAGACAGAAGAAAAAAGAAACAATAGCTAATGCAAGTAAATGAGACAAACAAAATACACATAGAAACATAAATCAAACGACAAGGGATTATAAGACAATATGATAGGCTACGCAAGCCTACAATAATAACACTACAACTACCAGTTTGTAAACGTAGATAGGACTACGCTGGATTACCTACTATCCTTCTACCCTAATACGTGTCCTCCGTAACCCCCTACTAAGGTCATGTTCTCAGTGAGTTGCACCTGCGCCATATCCCGTCTAATCACCTCTCCCCAATACTTCATTGGCCTACCTCTACCCCTCCTGTACCCGTCCATATCCAACATTTCACACCTCCGCTCTGGGTCATTTATGTCTCTCCTCTGCACGTGTCCGAACCATCTCAACCTAGCTTCTCGCATCTTATCCTCCACCGATGCCACTCACACTCTGTCCCTGATATCATCATTTCTAATTCTATCCCTCCTTGTATGCCCACATATACATATTAGCATCCTCATCTCCGCAAGAATAGTATTTAAGGGAGTAATTATTCACATAAAAAAAGAAAAAAAGAAAAGTGAGATGTATGTATGAAGTTGTATATGTGATGAATGAAGCACATGGTTGATGGGATGATAGGAAGAATCCACTTGATTGCCACATGGCCTCTTAAGATGTGAGGAAAATATCATCGCCACGTATGCAATCCCCAAAACAGCGTTAAAGATCTCTACTCCTCCTCCTATTTTTCTTCTCTATATTTTCTCTCCAACCCTCAAATCTAAAAAATAATTCCTAAAATCCTTCAATTAATCTCACACACAAAATAGTACCAGATTTACACAACAATTTTCAGAATTTCCATCTCCGGTAATTTCCTAATTTTTAAAAAATAAAAACTTTGTTCTAATAAATTTTCTGTAGCAATCTGTAATTTTAGAACAACGTACATCAATTTTTCTGTTTTTTTTTCGTGCTTAACATGTTATGTTTATAGATGTTCAGCTGTATTTCTTTTTAGTTTAATTTAAGTTTTTTAAAAAAAAGATAATCAGTTTTATTTTACTAATTTAAAAGTTTTTGTAGGAATAATACACTTTTTTTTTTTCTGAATTGATTTGTATGGAGGGATATATACTTATCTTTCGAACAAAAAAAATACACATTTGTTGGGCTTGAACTGTTAATTTTTTTTTTTTGACAATTTGTGCAAGTGATAATTTTCTGGCAAGTAAAATGAACTGCAAACACTTTTTTCTGTTATTGAGAAAAAAATGAAAAAAGTAAATATAAATTGTTCCCTTTATTTTTAGGAGAAAAGGTTCATTTTTGAGCTTTCAAAAGGTACTAATTTCGTTGAACTTTTTTTTTTTTGACAATTTGTGCAATTGATGATTTTCTGGCTAGTAAAATGAACTGCAAACACTTTTTTCTGTTATTGAGAAAAAAATGAAAAAAGTAAATATAAATTGTTCCCTTTATTTTTAGGAGAAAAGGTTCATTTTTGAGCTTTCAAAAGGTACTAATTTCGTTGAACTTTTTTTTTTTTGACAATTTGTGCAATTGATGATTTTCTGGCAAGTAAAATGAACTGCAAACACTTTTTTCTGTTATTGAGAAAAAAATGAAAAAAGTAAATATAAATTGTTCCCTTTATTTTTAGGAGAAAAGGTTCATTTTTGAGCTTTCAAAAGGTACTAATTTCGTTGAACTTTTTTTTTTTTGACAATTTGTGCAATTGATGATTTTCTGGCTAGTAAAATGAACTGCAAACACTTTTCTGTTAAATGAGAACAAATGAAAAAATAAGGATTTTTGTTCAAATTTTATGCTTTCAAAAGGTACGAATTTCGTTGTCCATTTGTGTAACAGTTATATGGCTTGAACGTTTTTTTTTTTTTGGGAAAAATTGTGCAAGTGATAATTTAATCAAGTAAAATGAACTGCAAACACTTTTTTCTGTTAATGAGAAAAAATGAAAATAAATCATTTATTTTAGGAGAAAAAGGTTTATTATGATGTACTAATATCTTCTTTTTATGCTTTCAAAAGGTGCTAATTTCATTGTGCATTTGTGTAACTGTTTGAGGAATGTTTTTTTATGGTTTTGCAGGATCAAGAGGTGTATTATTGTCTTCTTACTGTTAAAATAGTGAAATTTACAACTGTCATAAGCTGGTTATAACTTTGAAGGGAAAAGCTTGAATCTCTTAAGGTGATTTTTTCTTGATAAAGAGACCTGGACCATCCTCGGATTGGGATCCAATTATGTTGAATTACAATATTTTGATCGGCTGTTGTGGCGGTTGATGGCTTTAACGTTTACCGGTCAGCATTTTCTCATATCACTAAAAATTCTTGGATTGTCAAACAGTTATATGGCTGCTTCTGCAAGCGAAAGGTGGATTGATGGTCTTCATTTCTCCTCATTATTTTGGCCTCCTCCACATGATGCACAGCAGCGAAAGGTGTGCTCATTTGCTTCACTACAATATCTTTGTAAAGAGACATTTTAAACTAGCTATGGTGACCTTTCAACTTTCTTTTTGCCGGTAAATGTGTAGCTATGATCAGTATTGCGTAGAGAAATGCACCTTCTTAGGGACATAGATATAATATGGATAACGAAGTATCAAGTAACGGTTCCTTTTGGGGAAATTTTAAAAAACAAATATCATCTTGGCTAATATTAAGTTGCTTAACTGTTGTATTTACTTGTATGTTGTGATAATTAAAGAAAATGTAGGTAGAAGGGTATACAAAGGAGGAAGACAATGTCCTCGAACCTAACATACTGGTGCATGTGACAAAAAAAGCCCCTCCAATCTAATTAAAGATAGGTTGAGGGAATATCATGTAAAACGCCTATTGCTTTGCTCCATTATAGAAGATAGACAGACTATTTTCCCCAAACATGTTTTTTTAAAACAAATGGGTCTCGAAATGTTGAGGTTATGCTCTATCCATAGACCACACCACAACTAACGAACCATGCAGCCGAAGAATACCACTCTGTACATGACTACAAACAACAACACCAACATACCCATTGTAATCCCAACCGGCAGGGTCGGGGGAGGGTAGAGTGTAAGCAGACCTGACCCCTACCTCTACGAGGTAGAGAAGTTGTTCTCGATAGACCCTCGGCACTCTGTACATGACGAGAGCCCCAATATTTAACAATCACAAACTAATGAGGTAGAGATGATGTAACAAGAGACTCCTCAAACAACACAAATAATCTTTGCCACAACTCTCTTGCAAAAAAACAACTTGCACATAATGCAACTATCTGGATTTATCATTTGAGGCCTTCTTAGTTGTATTTTGTTATAAACATTAAACGTCTCTTGCTCGAACACGAAGTAAATGCCTGGTACTTGGTGGAAACTTTAGCTAAAAGGATTCTCTTCAAAGGCGGTGACAGAATTTGGTAATAGGATTCCAACCATTAAGAATGTCTGTATGTCTATGACAATGAGAAGGATTTGCACGTGGAACTTTTTTCTGGAGTTGGAAACAATGACGTCATATAATCTAAGTGCTTGGGGTAACATTTACTTTTTTTATCATTTAAGTCCATAAAGAAATGGAATCAAAGAGAAAGAGTTGCTTTTCTGATGGTTAAATGATGAAGTGGGAATATAATAAACGTTAAAAATCTAGTCTTGGTTTTATAAGATAGTAAGGAGCATCTCTAATCAAATAGTCTTACAAAAAGCAAGTTATTGCATTATGGTTTATTCCTTCTCAAACAAGAGGACGAATGAAGGATATAGATGTGAGATACACTTCTTAACTTACAATTCCCCAAGAGGATGGTCTAGTGGTTGAGGCTCGGGATTAACATTCTGGAAATCCTATTTACAATACTTAGTATGAAGCTCATCTGCTCCAACCTTGGGGGACATGATTATATTTGCAACCTGTGCTCGTGCCTTGTGGATTGGACAGGCTACAGTTGAACTAGTTGAGATGTGTAGAAACTGGCCTCAACACTTAAAAAATAAAAACAAACTCATGGACTTTCACATGTGATATTTGTACCTATAGAGACCATACTTGCTCTGGTCACCCTGCGGATAAATTAGGTTCTTCAATTAGTTTCCCCAACCTTCTTCCTTATCTTGTACTTGGTGCTGTCAGAGACATACTTCAAACAGATGAACAAGAGGTTGCTTTTGAGGGGTGTCTATGCTGCATAATATTCAACAAGGAAAAATGTTAACCAAGGAACAAACAACTTTACATATTGTATAATGGTTCTCCAGTAAGGTTGAGAGGAAAGACGAAAAATGTTCTATTTACAACGGAAGAAAATGGTGCGTAGGAAAAGGAACATAACCTGAAAGGTCTTTTATCAGGAAGGTAGCAATTGCTTGAGCATGAGAACTCCTACTAAATTTCCAGAAAGATCTCTGAGAAATATGCACTACATAAAGATCTCTCACACAGGATCCGACCATCCAATTCTATTGATCTTGACTTGAATTAGTCCCATTGCATTATCATCTTAAACTCTTTGATGCCCAAAAGACTTCTAGTTCTTTTTTTTCTATAGACTACATTTTGTATTTTCACTCATGACAAAACTCCTTTTATATTTTCTTCATAGGCTCAAATTACTGCGTATGTTAAATACTTTGGTCAGTTCACATCAGAACAATTTCCTGAAGATATAGCTGAGGTATTCTGTAACTATCTCTGTTTATAATTTTCAATATCTGAATTAAATTTTATTCATTCTTCCATGTAAACTAACTACATGTGTTATAATTGGCAGCTCATACGGAACCGGTATCCATCGAAGGAGAACCGACTTTTTGATGATGTTTTAGGTATTTTTATTAATTCTCACCTATTATTTGGCATTTACAATATTGCTTCCACCTACTTGTGAGGCTTGATTGAGTTGTTTCTATTTTTGCTGTTTGTTTCAATTGCCAGCAACTTTTGTTCTTCATCACCCAGAGCATGGGCATGCTGTAGTCCATCCAATTATTTCATGCATCATTGATGGTACACTGGAGTATGATAAAAGTAGTCCACCTTTTGCTTCTTTTATATCATTGGTTTCCCCAAGCAGTGAGGTATTCAGATTCTTTAACAATTAACTTAATTCCATCATGCTTTTTTACTCTATGATTTGTTTAAATCCTATTCTGAATATCATAATCCGAGTCTCCCTGCTAATTGTTAACCCTTAAACACAGAAGGAATATTCTGAACAATGGGCTCTTGCATGTGGAGAGATTTTACGAATCCTAACACACTACAACCGCCCGATTTTCAAAGTTGATCGTCAGGACATTGGAGCAGATAGAAGCACCAGTGGAAGCCACACTTCAACAAGTAAATCTGCCAATAGTGAACCTGGTGTGCCTTCTATACTGCATGAGAGAAAACCCCTGAGACCATTGTCTCCATGGATCACTGATATATTGCTTGCTGCACCACTAGGGATTAGAAGCGATTACTTCCGTTGGTAAGCATCTATTGAAGTTGCTTATGGGTTAGATGTTCCATTACACTTTAAAATTCATCAAGGATGCAGGAAAATTTTCATTTGGGCTTGCTTACAGAGAGCTTAAGCTCTAAAACTAGGTGCAAAATAGGTTGTGCGCTTCGCCTCGCTAGATCAGTGTTCTGTTGCAAGCACCAAAGAGCCAAGGCATGCGCCTCATCACCCATGGGTTCTGTCTTGAAGAGAGCAATTCTAAACAATAAAAAACTTCACCTAATTGTATCTTTTTCAATTCTTTTGTCAAAATAATTGTGGTTTGGGTTGTTCTTGGTGTGAGTGTGTGCATGTATTATTTCCCTTCAATTGCGCCTTTCTTTGTTAAAGTCTGCGCTTTATTAGTGCTTTGCATTTAAGGCCCCAAATAGACTTCAGAAAGCTTCTTCTTTTTTCACTTTTCATTTGGTAACACTGCATCTGAGTCCATTTGATTCCTTCAGAACTTGCTCCAATGCTAGTCAACATTTATCTTCGTTTTGGTGCTCTTCAAATTAATTAACTTTTGTGACACTATCATTTTATAGACCTGGAATATTTTTCATTGAAATTCTCTAACTTGTTAACTTACAGAGTTTGAGACTGATGAACGAGGATAACCAAAAACTATACTATCCTGTTAAATGCTGTGAAACTTCCATGCTTATGCAGGTGTGGCGGTGTTATGGGAAAGTATGCTGCTGGAGACCTCAAGCCCCCATCAAGTGGTATGTAGACTTTCGTCTCATGATATATTTGCTCCTGTTATGGCTCTAGACCTGCACTTTCAACTTCTATTTTTTAACACCTAGTTGTGCAATTCCTATCGACGCTGATAACATGTTTGAAAATCAGTGCAAGAAGTCTTTTCTTACCATGCTAGGTAAAAATGGGAAAATATTATTGAATTCGTTTTACTTACCGTATGTATAGCCATCATTCATCACCTAGCTAGTGAAAATAATGCTCCGAGTTCATGTTTCTTACCAAGTCTTGCAAAAGAACTATAATCTTCTTCACATTAACATTAGTTCCTTTTCTAGATTATGTTTCTTGAAAAGAATAAGAACTAGGAAGAGTTGGTCCTGACCGCCACTGCAATTTTCCACTTATTGTGAGATGAATTGTGATAATGTGAAAAAATCTTAGCATTCACCCCTAAAACCTTAAGGCACTGGGTGGAATACTTAAGATCTTTATAACACTTTGGAAGCCCTTGTACAACCAATTTGGGGCAACTATATAGCTGAATAGTCAATACCTTTTTGTACATGTAAGATTCATACATTAACTGTAGCGCGGATTCACTAGTGGGAGAATTGGCTTACCAAAGGGATGTATTTGATACTTTGTGAATCTGAGGATCCAACTCAAACTCAAAATCTGAAGGTTGTGGGTGGAATAGCTAAAAACATTATAAATTTATTTGGAAGCTCTCACACAATCTGTGTATGAAAACTAAAATAACTCAACATGTTACATACATTTGCTTTGTTTCTCTTCATTTTCTTCCACTTGTCCCTCCTATAAGACGTTGAGTTACCCAACTTTCTTATAGAAGGCTGAGATATTAATTTTGAAGTGTTTTCATATGTTAGAATTGCAACAATATTGACTTGACATTTTATTTTAGCTGCTTCTCGTGGGTCTGGGAAGCATCCGCAGCTACTGCCTTCAACTCCAAGGTGGGCTGTTGCTAATGGTGCCGGAGTTATTTTAAGTGTTTGTGATGAGGAAGTTGCTCGCTACGAGACTGCTGCCTTGACTGCAGCCGCTGTTCCTGCACTTCTGCTTCCACCTCCGACGACGCCTATGGATGAGCATCTCGTTGCAGGACTACCAGCACTTGAGCCATATGCACGTTTATTTCATCGGTAAGACTAAGAGCATGATTTGACTTAACTTACAGAGCTTTGAAATAAGGAACTCATTTTAACTTCTGTTTCTGGATTAGATATTATGCAATTGCTAGTCCAAGTGCCACCCAGAGGCTTCTTGTTGGACTTTTAGAAGCTCCACCATCTTGGGCTCCGGATGCACTTGATGCTGCGGTACAACTAGTGGAACTTCTGCGAGCAGCTGAAGATTATGCATCTGGATTGCGTGTGAGTTTTGAAAAGATTCTGTCAAATATCACAATACTTTGAATTCTGCTAGATCTTCCCACCCATCATAGGACCTATAATCTCTCAGAATTCATACACACAGTTTCCTTAATAGATTTGTTATGTCAGTAGAGCATAGAGAAGACTTCTGGTTTTAGAGAATCTATTATTAGAAAACGGGCCCAAATGTACCAAAATGGATACTGCGGATCCATATTATCAACCCCGACTAGTTTGGAATTGAAGCATAATTGTTCTTGTTGTAGTATTAAACTTCTGTCTCGTTGCTCTCAGCTATCCTTGTAATCCTTTGCATAAACTATGATCTCTGGGATTATTAAGGAACTTGATTGATCTGTTGCTTGAGTACACCTTTCTATCTTACATTAGTGGAAGTTTTTTTTATTGCACCTTTTCTGAGAATCTCCTATAGAATTCCTAACATTTTATGTATTGCCAAAGCTTCCTAGGAATTGGATGCATTTGCATTTCTTGCGTGCAATTGGAATTGCCATGTCCATGAGAGCAGGAATAGCTGCAGATTCTGCAGCTGCTTTGCTTTTCCGAGTACTTTCTCAACCTGCTTTGCTTTTTCCTCCCTTAAGGCAAGTTGAAGGAGTTGAAGTTCAACATGAACCTTTGGTTGAGGACATTTCATGTAATAAAAAACAGGTACCGGCACCAGTTATGATTTGTTGAGTTTATCAATGTTCTAGTTCTTCCTTTCTGTCAATTTCTTCTTTTTATTTGGATTTATATATATGTGTGTGTTTGACATATGTGGTTACCATTGTTCTTATACTTTAGAGAGAAGTGCCTGCTGCAGAAGCCACAGTAGAAGCCACTGCCCAAGGGATTGCATCAATGCTTTGTGCACATGGTCCGGAAGTTGAATGGAGAATATGTACCATCTGGGAAGCTGCCTATGGCCTGATTCCTTTAAGTTCATCTGCAGTTGATCTCCCTGAGATTGTAGTTGCGACCCCTCTACAACCACCCATTTTGTCATGGAACCTGTATATACCCCTTCTTAAGGTTCTAGAGTATCTTCCTCGTGGGAGTCCATCTGAAACGTGTCTCATGAAAATATTTGTTGCAACTGTTGAAGCAATTCTTCAGAGAACGTTTCCACCTGATTCATCTAGAGAAGAAATCAGAAAAACCAGATATGTTTTTGGCTCTGCCTTCAAAAATCTTGCTGTAACAGAACTGCGAACCATGGTTCATTCATTGTTCTTGGAGTCATGTGCCTCTGTTGAGCTTGCTTCTCGACTTCTTTTTGTTATCTTAACAGTATGTGTTAGTCATGAAGCAAAACCCAATGGGAATAAAAGGGCTAAAGGTGAAGATTCTCACCCACCTAGTGAAATAGGGGTGGACGTGGTGGCAACCATCGGAACACAGAGACGGATAGGAAGTAAGAAAGTGAAAAAACAAGGACCTATTGCAGCATTTGATTCTTACGTTCTTGCTGCTGTTGTTGCTCTTTCTTGCGAACTTCATCTCTTCACTTTGATTTCAAGAGGGACTAATCATTCAGATCCAAAAATCATCATGGATGAAGCAAAGCCTGCAAATAATTCATCTACTGAGCTACGAAACGGGATTCATTCTGCCGTCTGTCATACTCGGAGGATATTGGCAATTTTAGAGGCCCTTTTTTCTCTGAAACCATCGTCTGTTGGAACCTCATGGAGCTACAGCTCAAATGAAATAGTTGCTGCAGCTATGGTAGCTGCTCATATTTCTGATCTGTTTAGACGCTCCAAGGCCTGCATGCAGGCTCTTTCTATCTTGATACGGTGTAAGTGGGATAATGAAATTTATTCCAGGGCTTCGTCACTTTATAACCTAATTGATATTCATAGCAAAACTGTCGCATCAATTGTCAACAAGGCTGAACCATTGGAAGCTTATCTAATACACGCACCAGTTCTAAAGGAGCGGCCCAGATGCTTAAATGGGAAAAAACATTGTAAATACACCAGTCGTAACTGCTTAACATCAGAACAGCCATCAGGGACTCAGTGTAAAGACTCGTATGATTGTAAAGCTACACTTGTGTGTGAGAGAACTTCAGACTCAAGTTCACACTCAAGTGAGGTTGCTGGGTGCACCATCAGCAAAGTGTTTGCAAATTTCTCCTTGGATGCTTCAGATTTGGCCAATTTTCTGACAAAGGACAGGTATATAGGATTTAATTGCAATGCACAAGATCTTTTAAAATCAGTGCTTGCGGAGAAACAGGAATTATGTTTTTCTGTTGTCTCATTGCTCTGGCACAAGTTGATTGCATCACCTGAAACACAACCCAGTGCAGAAAGCACTTCTGCCCAACAAGGATGGAGACAGGTATCTACCTTGTTTCTTCTTCATGTTAATCGCTGTTATTAATGGATTAATAATTCCTGTGGCAATTATCTAACAAGAAACAAGATAACATCCTCAAATAAGATGCAACATACCTGATAGCATATGCTATGTGCAATGCCATAGCTTGGTATCCCAGATTGATAGTTTGTAGTTGATTTTTCCGTAAGTATTCTCGCTTGGAACTTCACTTGAAGTTTCAAAAGGTGGTTGGTCCTTAGTTTTGGCGTCAAAGATGTGAAAACCATTTTTCATGCAGAACAAGCACCCCCTAGAACAACATTATCAAGTTAGAGCACATGTTGCTTTTGCATTATATATTCGAATACACGAGATACGTAGTAGCTTTTTTTCATGGTACTAACAATCTTCTGTAACTACAGGTGGTTGATGCACTATGCAATGTTGTATCAGCGTCACCTGGAAAAGCTGCAACAGCCATTGTTCTTCAGGTCCAAATTTCGCTTTAACTGTATTTGCTCAAAATAGATCATGAACTTTTTTTGTTAGGCTGCTGCTAGTATGCAAAGTTTCTATTTATTTGGATCCAAAAGGCTTAACAGATTCACCTGCTATTTCAAAACTCACATGTTTTCTAGGGAAAGGAACAAGTTTGTCCTTGTACTATCCGAAATTGACGCAGTTTACCCTCCGTTAAACTTTTGGCCTAATAATACCCCCGCGATTAGATTTTTGTCTTTGACTCCTAACGAAGCTCCAACTTGAGTGTAATTTTAAACTATAGTCAAAAGACAAAGGGTGAGTTTGGACCTTTTCTCTCATAGAATTTGGACACGTGGAGTCCACCTATTTCACGTTGGAGCTCCGTTAATGGAAAGAGCAAATATTAAGACGATTTGCTAATGGCAAGGGTATTAATAGACCAAAAGTGTAATTGAGGACAAAATTTAGCAATTCTGAATAGTATCGGGGCAAATTTTGGATGTTTTCCCTTTTTCCTATCATATTTTTGACCCCATCACATGACAAATACATCTTTTTATGTTAATGAGTACAATATACTTATCTGGCTCCGGAGCTTCTTAGACTTGCATGCATTAAAGTTATCATAACTTTGCTTTTAGGTTAAGTAGGTCTTCATCACCATATTTGTTTGGTCACTTTCTTGCCAAACTTTACTTGTCAGGCTGAGAGGGAATTGCAACCATGGATTGCTAAAGATGATGATCTTGGTCAGAAAATGTGGAGAATTAACCAACGTATAGTAAAATTGATCGCAGAACTGATAAGGAATCATGATATAGCAGAATCTCTGGTAATTCTGGCTAGTAACCCAGACCTCCTTTTACGGGCCACAGATGGGATGCTTGTTGATGGAGAAGCATGCACCTTACCACAGTTGGAGGTAATGGCCTTTTTAGATTTCTGGTAACATCTTTTATACTTCTCATTTGTCACCATGATGAATCTAATGATTCAGAAAGCTAAGACTTATATTTTTGCGAGTGTGCTTGAATATGTTGAGGATAATTGATTCATCATATCCAATATTTTCTGCATTTTCTGATATATTTACATCCTTGCTCTTTAAAAAACACCGAGCAGCTTTTGGAAGTGACAGCTAGAGCAATTCAACCAGTGCTTGACTGGGGAGAATCTGGACAGTCAGTTGCTGATGGCCTCACAAACCTATTGAAGGTGATACTCTTTGTTAGACTTTGTTCAAATTAGGGAACAATAAGAGTGAAAAAATGTGATCTTATGTTCTTGAATTTTACTTTAGCACTTAATGATAAGACAAACTTAGGTTACAATACTAACTAGGTTTTTTTGGGTTATAATACATTACAGTGTCGCTTACCTGCCACAGTTCGCTGTGTTTCTCATCCAAGTGCGCACGTCCGTGCTCTCAGCACATCGGTTCTTCGTGACATTATGTCTGCTGGTTCATCAGTAAAACCATGTGCTAAACAAGCAGATGTAAATGGTATTCACAATCCTGCTTATCAGTACCTAAGCATAAGCATCATTGACTGGAAAACGGATATTGAGAAATGTTTGATTGGGGAAGCTAATAGCCGGCTTGAAAATGGAATGTCTGCTCAATTTCTTGATATTGCTGCTAGGGAATTAGGCTGTACTATATCAATCTGAAATCTCACATTTCTGGGGCATGCATATATTAGGTCTCTGGACCTATCTTGTAAAAGTCACTTTTAATAGGCTCGAGGATGAGGAAAGGGTAGTAATATATAAATGAGTATGATATTTATTTAGAAAATGATATTGAGAGTCCTTCCGCTCATCCATGATTGTTGTACAATGGCATGTAGATAGTCCTTTTTGTTTTATTTTGATTTCGTCCAGATTATGTTTGGTGTACGTCCTAATACAGACATAATTGTGGAAGTAGATGTAGCAGTTTAATATTCGAGTGACCAACAAAAGGCTGGCTGCTTTAGAATTTTTCCTCGAGCCGCCTCCATGTAACAACCATGTCTTACTTTGTTGTATTGTAGATTCATCAGATTAATCATCTATGCATTTTTGTATTTTTGTTTTCCTTTCATTTCCTTTTTGATCTGGCTCCTGATTTAGATAACTTACGGTTATGTGAATGCCTTGCAATCTGGTCATGGTAACGTAATGGGATCAACTTTTGTGCCAACTTATGGCGGTAGTCTAGCTGAATAATACAAGTTATATGTGCTAATGTATAAGTCTTTGAAATTATTTAACTTGTAGCTGATTTGGCATGCAAAGTCTGCTCCTCCGCTTCTTTTCTTCGTCTTATTCTTTATAAACTTTGCTAGGTGCTGGTTAACAAAGATTTCATGGCATTGATTGCTATGTGAGATACCAACACATATGTAATGCTCTTTCGGCTGTGTTTTAGTTATGCAGAATACATCGACCCCTTAAACTTGTTAGTACATTTCACTTGGGCACTTAAATTACATTCCATTTCAATTAAGTACTTGAACAGATGACGGCGCTTCTTGGAGCTAATGTGTATAATTAGAGGAGGTGACATACTTACGTAATGGGCGCTTGAGAATATGCGCAAATACTTTCCAAAATTTTGAGCGGGAAGTGTCTAAAAGAGACATTATCATGTTAAGTGTTCAATCGGAATAGGCTGTAGTTCGATTGTTTAAATAAATTTTATTGCAAGTTAAAGGGGGCTATCGTTGTATCCCGCCTTCCGTCATTGTATTGTAAATCCTTGTAGATTTTATTTAATCTAGACTAACTTTTGGTTGAAAAGGAATAAATTAAACGGAGGTGCAACAACATACCCAGTGGAATCTCACTGCGTGGAGTTTGGGGGTAGAGTGTACGCAAATTTTAACTCTACCTTGGTTGGTAGAGCGGTTGTTTCCGAGAGACCCTCGGCTCAAAACAAAGCATATGCACAAGCAAAGCAAGAGAAACGGTCAGGCCCGGGCAAAAAAATTAAAGCAGTATGAAAATGCTATCAAAAGCGAATAAGCCATTATACAGTAACTAACACATGTAAATAAGATAGACAAAGTACACTAAAGAACACAACAACTGAAATCAAACTACATGGGACTATACAATAATACTGCGCCTATTAGTATGATAGGCTAAGTGGGTCTACACTAAAAACACTACAACTACCAGTTTGCAAGCGTAAGTAGGACTACACTCGACTACCTACTACCCTTCTATCCTAATTCGTGTCCTCCACAACCCCCTCTCTAAAGTCATGTCCTCGGTAAGTTGCATATGCACCATATCCCGTCTAATCATCTCTCCCCAATACTTCTTCGGCCTACCTCTACCCCTCATGAACCCGTCCATAGCCAACCTCTCACACCTCCGCTGGGGTGAGGTACCATGAGTAAAATGAAATGGATGAATAAATTGATTTCAGGATAAAAAGGAATAAATTAAATTGAAGTACCATGGATTAAGTATCATGAGTGAAATGAAATGGATAAATGATTGAGGAAAGAAATGGGATGATTAGGCCGAAGTAGTTGGTAAAGTCGTAATTTCTTTCTTTTCTTGCTTTCATCTCTATGTTTGTCTTCTGAGACCACTCGACTGATTTCATCCACTTGAAAATTCGTGTAAAAGTTGTTAATTCGACAATTTTAGTCTGAAATTTGCTTGCACAAATAATAAATACTTATCGATTATTGTGGATTAATAGACTCAAAATAGATAACTAGTAGAATAAAGAAGTTGCTTTGAGAATGCCGATTATTGCGTAAATCCACACTATATACAACACCTATTGAACGGAGAAACCTTATTGAATTGAGTTTCGGTAGAAGGCATAAGCAAGGGATTTGGATTGAGTCCAAATTTTGGAGAAAGGGGGCATTTTTTTTCCATCTTTCCTAAATCGATCAATCAAATTCTTCATATCCGAAGTTAAGCTTGACACACCTAACTTTAGAGGCATATTATTTTCAGTCCCGTAGGTTTAAAGTTGATTATGAAGCGGTTAAACTTAATAAATTTATATACTTCGGCTATGGCTTAAATAGCGGTTTTCAAATCCACTATCCATGCACTTGCCCCTCCTTTTTACATATCAATGGTGTTTGGGGCACAGATTTTGCTGAGCTATTAGTCAGCCCACCAAAAGCTGAAGATGGAGTTGCATCAATGGTGTTGTTGGAACGTCGAAACTGGGATTAGGCATGTTAGGTTGTTGCCTTGTTGATAGAGGTTTTCGCAAAGAATTCCGTTGGTTCTGGCAACAATTACCATTACTTGGATGAGCTATGGCACTTTTGGAAGGAGGAATTAGACTAATGTCATTATTTTACAAGAGCAACTGTGGTTAGGCATGTCTGAAAAATTACGTTCACTTCGGTCTAAAAGGACAGCTCGGTGTACTAAGATCCTGCTATGCGCAGAATTCGGATTCAGGAAGGTCGGATCACAAAGATCTATTGTACACAATCTTACCAAATTTCTGCAAGAGGTTGTTTCCTGATCACATGACAACTTTACCAGTTACGCCGAAGCTTCCCCTTCGATCAGCATCAACTTACCACTTCACTTCGGTCTAGCATGATTATATTGGATTGGACATTTCAATTTGGACCATCTTAAAAGGATTTGAATAACTTTACGTTTGTGCATAAACAGTAAACTGGACAAGTAGTAAATCATAGCAACATTAGCTGGAGCCAGGGGAATTAGAGATTTTTTATGCGTCTGCACCTAAAAAGTTACCCGAGAATTGCTCTGTTTTAATCATCGCAGGACTAAAACTAAAACAACAAAAATAAGACTTTCTTTTTTCAAAAAAAAAATATTGAGGAGAAGTTGTTCAATGTATACTGAAGTAAATGTAGATATTAGTCGTCCAAAATAAGTAACTGAAGACTGCTTCAGAGAGAAAAATGCATGCAAAAAACTCATCACTATAAATTATTTGATCAAATAGGATAGGAGAATGAGAGAAGCCAAGCTCTATACTGAAGTCTCAATCTCTTCTGACTGATGTTATATGATCAAGAAGGAAGACTTATAAGATTAAGAAAAATCTAATTCGAACGAGCAGGTGTGTATGTAGAGTCAGCTGACTATAAAAGTTCCTGGTTTTTCGCTATCTCTTCTGTTTCAGCTCCAATTCTAGAAAATCTTACACCTTATCATCAAGTTGTGACGAATCTGATCCATGCTTAATTGAATGGCTACGACGCTCTTTACCACCAGGTTTAGACGAGGCATTTCCATACCAGATCATTCCAAAAACTGCTATAATCATGCCAACTACCACTTGTATGTTGAGACCTTCTTTCCCGAAAAACAAAAATCCCAGTATCAAAACGAGGATCGTTTTCATATGACCGATAACTTGGAATGAAACAGCAGTGAATCTGCCAATGCATATGAACTGGCTGAGATTGGTGCCTACAGCAATAGTGCATGAAAGAATTATGAACACCTGCAGAAAAAGAGAGAGAGTTAATAGAGTGTAAATAAAGAGATGCATGATAGAGTGGGGAAATAAGATGTTCGAATTGATGGCAAATTAACTATAGTGCTATGATCGCATTAAACGGATGTTACATACATTGGTGAGCACTAAATACTAATCTCTTGAAAAGAAAGTCAAAACAGTAAAGCAAGTTAGACATGATATGAACATTGTTCTGAGTGTTCCACATCAGCTTTATTCAGCAGTAGCAAAATTCTGGAACCTGTTCGTACAACATTTTTTTCCGGGTTGAAATAAGACAGCTCATACAACAATTAACATCGGACGGATGCATCCTAAAGTTGTAGTTCATCAATATTGCAGGTTTATAAATTACATCAAAGTATCAGACAAGAAAAACATATCCCTAAGACTGCTCAAGCTTTCGATTTATAAGTAAGAAGCATTTCAGGTTGTACTCCCACCAACGTAAGAATCACTTTTCACTACCAATTTTCCTGAAGAACTAACAAATAAACAGCAATCCAAGAGCAAAGTACTAACCAGAGATGGAAAAGTGAAGGCAAAGTGATCAATCCTCTTGTTGGTCAACCAATAATCCACAAGGGGGCCTAATATCAGCAGACTTCCAGCCTGAACTGGTGCAGTATGTCCCAGCAGATTGAAAGAACTAAGGGAGTATTTCCTTTGAAGGTAATGAACGTACTGCAGATACAAAACCAAGTGCAAATTTCAGTCTTTAATCAAGTGCAATTACATTCAAAGAGACTCATTGACAACCAACAGTAGAATTATTGGAGGCAAAGGACAAAGCTCCCAAGTAGCACAAGGTGTAAGCAGAACATATCCTCAATTAGTCCCACCCAAAAAAATGATATCTCCTCAAACGGTGTTTGTCGTAGCTTGAATGAGAAAGAGGTTCACCTATACACTTAAAAGAATGTAAATAGAGAATATCATTTTCAAATCTAAGTCAAGTACAGAAGTGACAAGTTGTAACAATTTCCCAGAAAATAAGTTTTCAATTTCTCTTATAAATAAACGAGTCTTAGGTCTTGGTTGATTCCCCGACAAACTTTGCATTATCAACAAAACGTCTGATTTTACTTATCCAAAAAAAGATTGACTAATATAGTGTGATTTCCCATATAAAACTCTATATTACTAATACAACTCTGCATTGCTAATACAACCTTTGGCTTCCTATAGAAAACTAATCATAAGCAATACCTGCATATTTTATGCAGGACATCAGGGGCCTACTTATGTGCTATCCCTTTTTTATGTAGAATAAAATGTGTGCAGAAGCAATACCTCAATAAGAGCACCTAAACACAAAAATTCCTTTAATGTGGGGGACTTATGTTTAAGTAAAAGTTGAATCAATACAATAATAATACTAATTGTAAGAATCCTTACAAATTTTTTAGTTTTTTTAGACTATAAATCTTTATAAGTATACTATTTAATAAAGCAAATCTTGAATTCGGTACATATGATTATTGTTGCATACAATTCCTATATTATAATCCCTGAATAACTATCTTTTTACAACAGATGTATCCAACTCAACTCGCATGCAACTCAACTAATCCACTAAGCCGCCTGCTACAACCACAAATATAGTTTCCTTTGTGCTATAATACCTGGATTACTAGTCCGGTAATCGAATGGCACCTTATTGATAGTGCATCTTTCCCTTAGTGTATTGGTGTATTGTTTAAATGATCTGATCAAGATGGCATAAGATATTAAATTGCCGAGACAACTTACATACTGTTGCAGAGCAGTGCTCCATACAGCTACAAAAGCAGCAACGAAGCCTTTGGTATTAACACTCACGTCTGTAACTGTGCAAACAGCAACACCTAGGAGTACCACAACAATGCTCAGCTTTGTGTCCCTTGAATAACGGATCTTGTCAAAGGCAACTTCGAGTAAGCAGGAGACAGGGATCATACTCAACTTTGCAATCTGAGAGTGATAATGGAGATTAGTATTTGAAGTCCTCAATAGAATCAGAAGAGCAGGATGAATGTGGTGCGCATAGAATTACCTGGTAGAATCCCACCGAGTTCCACATCAAACTGATGTTCATCCCGACAATAGAGAAGTTTGCAAACAGTACAAATTTTAGAAGATCTGCAAGGGGTAAATGAGAAGCTTGGATGTACCCGAGCCACCTAAGAACAATTGTCATCAAGGTTGTTGTGACAAAATGCATCCCCGTTAACGTTGTTGCTGCAAAGATTGTTGTAATCAAAAGCTTAGAACAACCCTATAACAAATGACTGAAAGAATGTATAGTAATATAAAATCTTCATTGTTCACCAAGCGAAAAAAAACATTTATCAGTCTTAACGCTTAACATGAAAGTGCTTGTGTTGCAAACCCTCTTAGGTTCAAGTTTGTCTTAAAGTCTCTTTTCAATATTAGAAGTATTAAATATGTATCTGTTAAGAATTTTTTGTATTTACTGTAAATTGTGAGCTGTTCGAAGAAGCATGTGTTTCACTTGTCGCTTCTCTCTCGCTAATAAAGAGGCGGATGCAGGATTTAAAGTTTATGGGTTCTTACAATGACCTCAAGTTAATAATATAATAATAACTGGGTACACAGTAAAATATTTACAGATTTTTAGAAGAATTCTTAATATATATACAAAGTTTGGACAAAAATTATTGGGTTCACATGAACCCGTAATCAGGCTTCTAGATCTGCCCCTATCGCTAAATGTCCTATCAGACTGTCATTTTCTTATTGCTTTTCTTTTTAAAAAATAACGTGTATATCTTTAGCACTTGTAGATCTTAGAGTTCAGCATATTATATTCCATGATATTATATCCTGATTTCTTCTAATTAAAATTATCAGATATAACCAATGTAGCTTGAATCTTAAGACAAAGGGAATGCTGTTCTGAGAAAGTGACTAAATATCGCAGAGAAATTTACCAAAGAAAAAGCCATAGTTAGCCATTAAGGCCTTGTTGACAATAATGATTCCAACTGAAGTAACCACATTGAACATCCATGCAGCTACATCGCCTGCAGCCTTCTTATCAGCCTTGCTTGAAGGAGCCATTTGTTCTTTATTTTTTGCTGCGAGAAACAAGTTTTACCCTCCAAGCAGCAAATAGAAGCATTCACACTTCTACATCAAAATTTCCAAATCTTTTATTTGTTCTTCCTGCCTAAAACAGGTAGAAGAACACATTATGATCCATAACAGATCAAGCAAACAGAACACTTCCCTTCTATAACCGGATCACATAAGTAAGAAAATGAAGTTAATAAAACCATTTCCATAATTGAATCTAATAGGATCTAAAAACAAAACAAGTATAAAAGCAATATAACAAGCAAAGAAAGAAACAATTCATCATATGATCCAATTATACTAAAATCTATGTTGCTCGGACTCTTACAGAAATGTCAACGTGTGTGAAGTAGTGCATTTTTGGAGAATCCGACACGGGTGCAGAAACAGTTTTGGAGAGTCCGAGCAACATAGACTAAAATAAGCTTTTAGTGAAACTCCACCAGCACTTACTTTCCTTGATCAAAACTCTTTTTTTCATTTTTTTAAATTTTTTATTTTTCTAGTCGAAAAGCAGTGTAAGCCAGTAAAAATCACAAATTGCAGAACGACAACAACAACATACCCAGTGAAAACCCACAAAGTGAGGTTTGGGGAGGGTAGAGTGTACACAGACCTAACCCCTGTTTGGGAGGCTGCGAGGCTGTTCCAGTAGACCCTTGCCACAAGGACAAACAACACAAAGCAATATGAAAACAGAAATAACGGTAGACAAATGAGTCTAATTAACTCCATACAACAGCAAAACCTCAATCCCAAACTAGTTGGATTTAACTATACCAATCCTCATTATCTATAGCACTCCATTTCAACCCGAATAATTCCAATCACACAGTAAAACATTAAATAAAAATTAAATAATCACTAGAATCACATCAATCAGAATGCAGATCCACATACTTTTCAATGAACTTTGCTTCAAATGAAAGAAGAGTTGCGCTATTTTATTCTTAGATCTAAATAAAAAACACGCAATTGAATTCAATTAATAAGATTCTCACAAATAATTCAACAGATCTACAAGAAACAACCAATTTTACATATACATTTGCAGTAATAACACACCCAATAGTCAAAGAAAAAAAAACAGTGAATGATTGACCTACCAGTTAAGAAGTAAACGAGAAATGAAAGTGACCCGTTAGATGAATTGAATTCAGATCTTAACGTACGAGATGGGTCTTACTATTTGTATCCTTTTTTTTATATGTATAATAAGCGAATTGAAGTAATTTGAATTGTATTTGTGTGAATGTAGGATGTCAGAAAAACAAATTGGGAACAAGGAAGAGAGAGTTGAAGTTGTTTTTCTTGATTTGTCAGAGCTTTTTAGAATTGACAAATAAGAAGTGAAAGAAGTTCAAGAAACACAACTGTTTGAAGTGTATGACATGTTGTGTTACATTACAATACATGTACAAAGATGATGAGAGGGATCGGGGTAAGGGGTGATAGTGGGGGAGTTGTGGAATATATACTATTTTCCTAGTTGGTTCATGTGTTTCATTGGGTTCTTTTTTACATTGGGGCTTAGCGAGTATGGGAGTAGCACTAAAATTGATGTCACGTGATAATGAGGTTAGAGGTTCAAATCAGGATAAATATAATAAATAATTATATGTACGGACGTATACATTAAATTAATTTAAGTTATAAGTTAGCGTTTGGTCATAAAACTTGGATTATATTTTGAAAATTATCTTTATATATCTGTTTGGTCATGAAATTTGATCAGATTTTGAAAATATATCTTCAAACTATTTTCAAGTTGGGAGAAATTTCATTTCCACTCACAAAAAATTAATTTTTTTGGAACATGTTTTACAAAATTTCACTCTTTATTCCATATTTCTTTTCTTACTGATTGAATTTAGGTAGAGATAGAAATATTTGATCAAAACTCTTAGTCCGACAGGGGGATAATATACATTCAATATGGATAAGACGCTGAGATGAAAGATGAATCGGAAGTTAAGCCCTATAAATATTTACTGGAACTAAAAAGACAAACAAGACCAATACTTCACAGACTAAAGCAGGAACAAGGGGTGCAAGCAATCTTTAGAAGTCAGATATTGAATAAAGGGACGACCGAGAGGGCACTGATTTGAGGGAAACATTGGCTCCTTTCACTTTGTCTTACAGCCAGTCATGCAAGATAGCAAAGCCAGCGCAGAAGCAGTCACCGGATCCACACATGGTACTTTAAAGGGGTTATCTTTAACCTATTGCTCCATCTATTATAAGTGATCCGAACCTACCTGAAGACTGGTTTCTTACCAATCCGCGAAGGGTTTTAAAAATGCATGTCCAAATACAACTTCTAAAATTCAAATTTTCAAGTTCCAAGTTTCAACTTCAAAATATATATCCAAATGGGAGCTAGGTTAACTGAATTAATGAAGTAAAAGTACATATTATTAATCATAGTTAAGTGATAGTTATGTATATTCATAGACATGTCATGCATTTATTGATTTGGTTTAAACATCTGTTGCGCGTGAGTTTATACCGATAAATATTTACTCAAGTTTATACCAAATCAAACAATTTAGTTTTAGTAGATAAAAATTAAAGTACATATCACTTAATCATGATTGATAGGTTATTTGGTCAAGTTTTTAAAATATATCTATTTATTTTGACAAGTATAAATTTCAGAAGTGTTTTTTGAAAAAAAAAATATTTTTAGAGATTAACATTTTATGTTTGACTAATCAATTTGAAAAGTACTTTTGCCAATATTAAAGCAGCAATATGTGTTTGGTCAATTTCCAAAGTGTTAGGGGAACTAATTTTTTCAGCTTATGAAAAACAATCTCTATTATTACTCAAAACATTTACTGTTTTCTAAAAGCTTGTCCAAACACCCTAAATAAATTATCTATATCTATATGTATCTATATTATATTAAAAACATGAACTCCTAGTTTTTTAAAATTACCAAAATACCCTTCTAAATAAATTAAATATTTTATTATGAAAAGGTGTTATCAGTCTTAAAAGGTGTTTTCAATATTAAAGGGTACATCTATTATTGAAAATATATATTTATTGTTTGTTGAATCTCTATAAATACTTATCCTTCTTCACATAAATCTCTATAAATACTTATCCTTCTTCACATAAATCTCTATAAATACTTATCCTTCTTCACATAAATTTTACACCAATAATCTAATCTTGTCATTCCAGGTAAACATTTGCAATAGCATGTACATTGTCACTAAAATCTACACAATTAGTAAATCTAATTGCAATGCCACTATTGATTTTGGAAGATTACATCTACTTTTTTCTTTATCTCAAAGACTTTTCGTGACACCATTTAATGAAATCTTTTCATCACTAGCATTTTAAATTAATTTCAATTTTTTTTACTATTTTGAATAGCATTATTTACTTGACCAATTCATTAGGCAATGACTTCTTATATAATATTGTCTACACATAGACTTGGATATGACCTTATTTGACTATTATAATTCTTAAATATCACAATATGTATCCCAAGAGTCCTCAAAATCATTGAAATACGAGCAACTCCACAATGTAATTTGGTTAATTTTTGAAATTTCAGAAAATAATTCATGCAGATTGTATTCTGACATATATTTGTTTATTTTAACTGATCGTTTGTGATATATTTATCTTATTTTCCTTTCTTTTCATACAAAGTGAGTTTTAAGTTATGATCATAACTGGTAGATAAATTACTTCGAATATCAAGAAAGTTAAGAGATTGAGTTTGTGTACTCATATTATTTAAACAATCATAATATCGGTCTTTTTTTAATATAAATCATAGATACTATTTGTAGCCATGCAATATCAGATTATAGGACACTGATCAATGCTTTTACGCCTCAATGCAACAAAGTAATATTTGAACAGTAACAATTCTTATAACATTATGGATAACAAATATTTTTGTTAGCTTTATCTTTTTTTCCTACGTGTTTGTCATGATTGATTTGCTATGTTCAATAGTTTTACATTAGATGCAGAATAATGTTCCATCTTGCAGATACCGTATATAATTTTCTTATCATGTATAAATAAAATAGCGTGATTAATAAAGATATTAAATATTTAAAATACAAATAATTATTATTAACATTCGTACCTCGACTTGACTTTTGTCTAATTCAAAAGATATCCTACTTCATACTATAGAGCTACTGATAGCAATAGTTAATATATAAATTTATCAAAATAATATATTTTTTAACTAAATAGATAATAAAAAAAGGGCAGTCTGATGCACAAAGCATCCCGCGTTAGTAGAATCCAGAGAAGGACCACATTAATAGATATTATCTATTAATTAAATAGTTTATAACGTAAATTAACTAAAATCACATGGCAGGGAAAGAGATGAGACTGAATTCATCATCAAACTTTACTAATTGGAGATCTCATGACGAAGGTCAGTGTGATAATAATAAGGTGTCCAACAATCTGAGAAGTACCATAACTTTTCGTACTATTTTACTCTTACAGTAATTAAGTTTATGTATTTAATATGAAGATAGCAAAGAAAATAAGTTTTGAATGAATTTGTAGCAAATTATGCAGGCTATGTACACAACTCCTTAATAAAATAAATATTGTGTATTACGAACAAATAACAAATGCATGGATGAAAGACATGTATTTCATTCATTACTTTGGTGTAACATCTAATGCAAGTAAGTTCTTGGGAAGGAAAGTGGAATTAGTTGGAATCAAACTCACACCAATTTTATGAGAAACTCTATCAATACCGTTAGGTTCTTATTATTGTTCGAGATAAATGTTGTTTCCAATAACTTTGTCCAATACTTCACTTAACACACAATGTTCCTCAAGTAATAAGATTGAATAAATGACTTTTTCCATCTATTTTTTCAACTTTTCTAGTATAATGCAGGCAAAGAAGGGGAAGGAGGAAGGAAACAATAGGAATTGAACACATGTCTATTGTGTTAAAAACTTTATTGATAACGTTAATTAATGTTACATCTATTAATCATTGATATTGTAACGTACATATACCCTATTTTTTTTTTTTTTTTGTTGACGAAGGAACCCACAGCCGCTACTCTCGAGTGCGCACAGGGTAAACCCCGGACTGACGCAATAGCCTGCAAACCACGTCAGCCGATTAACCACACTTGGCAATACATATACCCTATTTGATTATTATAAGGTTTGTTCTATAAAAGCAATACCCTTTGTTGATATTATGTATATTTAATGTTTTTTGTTTAAGTTATAAATTGGAAACTGAAGCATGCAGTAAAGTTACCACTAGGTATTTGAAATTAGAATATCACTCACATTGTTACTACTTTGATGATGTTATTATGAGTTCGAAATGAGTGGATATTATATAAAATCAAATATGAATAATTAAGTTAAAGGAAATTAGTTAGATATTACTGGTAAGAAAATTTGCTTGAGTTTTACTTTTAGAGGAATCAACACGTAAATCAATCATATCCCTCACATAAATTTTTGTTTTAATGATTTCTTGGTGCAAGTCCCTTCTGCTATTTACTTGCTCTATCATATTAAAACTTTTTTTTATCAACATTGGTATCTCTTTTTAAAATGCTATAGTTTTCATTTTAAAAAAACCTGTGAAAAATACAATCTAATAGTGGGGCTATTTGACATGTACTGTATTTATTGTCCTTGCAAAACAAAAATAGTCAATTTCCCTTAACTTCTTTAATCTTTTTAATAGTTTGAAATAATACTTCTTTATCTTTGAATGAGATCACTAATCCCTTGAAATGATATTTTTCGGTAAGCTTTAGAACTTTAGATATTATTGTCTTTTTTGTCTTTTATTAAAGGTTCGATAAACAAAGCATCTGAAGTTAACTAGTTATCCTAAAATCATATCGTAACAAAGGATAAATACTTACACGCACGGAGAGTTTATATCGATGAATATGTGATACATGCCTTCACAAATATGATTATCACTATATCATAATTAATTAACTTATATTCTCATCTTAATTTACCACTTAATTATGATAAATCAATACTATAATTTGACGTAAACATCTTATGTGGGTAAATTTTTATCGTAACAAAAGTTAGTGAACTTACTATATTTGAATGTCAATCGAAAGAGATATTTTCAGACCTTACAATCCTAATTTCAATTTAGTATCTCTCCATGTTCTATTATGTTTACCCGATTCTATAGATTACTGCATTAAATATACATGTATGAATATCATACCAAAACAGAACATTTACTTTATGAAAAAATAAAATAATCTTGCACAAGAAGTAAAAAAGTCCTTTTGCTAAACTTAGGAGGTGGGCATCCTTGGACTTTAAGCCAACAAGGTGAAATAGTACTTAAAATTATTGGGAGAAGGGACCTTGCTATAGTCCTAATTTATAAATTTGCCTCAAATATAGACCTAATTTAACTACAAATAGCAATGAAATGAGAGCTACATATATTTTTCATACCTCTACAATCATGTTTCAGGCTCTTTTTCAGATTTATAAATATGTATCGTGATATATAAGCACAATTCACATGAAGAAAACTAAATTTGAGTAGATTGTGTTCTTGTATTAACCAACTCAAAAAAAACAATAATTTTTCTTTTGTAGTAAAATTTTAAAGCTCACCGAGAAATATTTTCAAGCGGATTATCGATCACATTTAATGATGAAGATACTATATTATTTTTCCTAACTATTAATGATTGAAGGGTTAAGTGAAAATTATTGAAACAAAATAGCAGGGGAGATGTTTTTGTTGGGACCGAAATTATCAAATGTCATGCGAAAGCTAACAAAGCAATAGAATACGATATTCAAATTGACCTTCGTGCTCAATCTCTTCTGAAAAGTCTGCCAAAATCATGTTGAGGAACTACGCTCCTCTATTAGAGAGATGATCAAAATAGTGAAACCATGCAGCCGCAAAACTTTCTTAATTTATAGCTGAGCAGTGTCTATCATCTTCATCGAAACCGCAAATTGTTGTCATTTAGTCGGTCAAGAAAAACGGTAGCTTTGTGCTCCTCTTCTCTCACGATTGCTTGCATAAGTCAGCTGACTTTATAAGTATGTCTATAATCAGGCATAACCGAGGCATGTTTATTGTAGGTGAGGGGTAATCCTATTAGAAAATTACATTAATCATCTCCAACTTCTATTTGGCGAAGCGTGCTAAGCATACCTTAGATTTTCCCCAAATTCTGCGTGATGCACAACTAGTTCAGGAGACATTGTGGAGAATCTGTTTTTTATGGTACTATGGTTGTGCAATGCACAACCCTTTTGAGTATGAAAACGTTAATTTTCTTCATTTTTCTCACTTTCAAACTGTCCTAACATTCTTTCCAAATTTCATACATTTCATACCTTTGTTAGCACATTTTAAAGGTATCATTATCCTCAAATGAACTTCGAACACTGTAGGTAAAAGTTGTGGTAAAGTGTATCCGAAAGGTTAAATAAAAGAAATAATGAGTCGAGAGATGATTCTCTGTCTTTAAGACAAAATTATTCCGTATAAATGCTTTTATGGTATTGGGCAATAGTCTCCCAAGATAAAACAACAATTAATCAACTGTACAAAGCAAATACAGTTGATTCTAGCGAAAAAAATCAATAAGAACAGATTGCTTGTTTGAGTTTCTGATTCACTGTTTTCTGTATGTTCTGAAACAGAAGAGAAGATTTTGCGTTGTGTTTTATTTTTTGTTTTTCGAATTGAATAGAAACGTTCAATTTATAAGAGTAGAAAGGGAGGCAAACAATCATGTCTGTTGGTGTCTTCAACGCTCTGTTCTGTTGAACAATCATGCATGTTGGTGTCTTCAAGAACCGTTCTAACGTTCCGAAAACTTCAGGGACCAAAATATAAATGGTTAATATTTTAGGGATCAAAAATAAAGTTTCGGAAGAAAGCAACAACCCAACAGCCCACAACCCGTGACCCGAACCCGAGCCCGAGCCCGAGCCTGAGCCGGACCAGACGGGCGGGCGGCGGCGGCGCGCATGTGGGGCTTAGCCTAGAACCCAAGCTAACCTAGGTCCTCTCCTTTTTAAATACATGGGTTACCCCTTAGGGTCTCAAACCCTTACTCAAACTTAGAGTTTATATATATCATACACTCTCCATCTTCTACTAATAAGGGAGATTTGTCATTTTTGGCCAACTACACTCTATATTTTCATGTCTCAAACACCTTACTTTGTGTACCAATATCTCTTTCATTTCTTAACGAAATTTGACGATACTTGGCACTAATATTGTCTACTCACTTAGTAAATTAGGCATATGTGAAGAAACGATATTTCTGACATGTGAGCCCCATGTTTTTAAGTCATTAAAGACGGGATAAGCTCAATCCACATTAGTAAATTTCTAACAATCCCCTCTTAAAAGAGAATTGGTGCGCACAAGGTGCCAACGTTCAACAATCTTTTAGCAGAAAGATATTGCATCAGGAAATGTAGCTTTCGGCTTTGGACGTTCCTTAGTCGATTACCATCGGATTTACTTACTGCGCGGTAACCGTCAGTGTTTTAGTGTAAACCAAGACAGTGATATCAACACAATAACTCTCCTTATTAATTTCTTCTTATTGTTTTGTCCGTTATGGCCATGGACAACGCTTGGATTCTTAAGTGCGTAGATTTGAAGTGGGTTGTCTTCGCACTTAAATAGGTGATCTCTTATAAGGTATATTTCTCTACCCCACTCGCAAGTGTTAGGAATCATTAAAAGTTTCAGAAACTTATCCTTTACCCATTATGCATGTAGCACTTAATATCTATTGCGGGAACGACTTTGGAGTTATCATTCTTTAAAGAATGATAATCCGAAGTGCTTTTATTTCAAGTGAAGCACTAAACTGAACCTCTATAGTTTAGTTTTCCCATTGAACCAAATTTCTGGGATCTCCAGTCATTAAGGTTGGGTTACCACTATAAAGATTCTTATTGTTTGGGTTTTAAGCCCATTCTCCTAGACATGCAGAATATTTGATCTTTGGGTAGGCCTTTAGTTAATGGATATGCTAAGTTATCCTTTGATTTGACGTAATCAATGGAAATGACACCCGTAGTGATCAACTACCTTACGGTCTTATGCCTCCGACAAAGTGTCTAGACTTGCCGTTGTACATATTACTCTGTGTCCTTCCTAAAGTCGATTGGTTGTCACAGTGAATCATCACCCAAGGTACGGGTTTATCCCAACAAGGGATATCCTCTAAGAAGTCGTGAAGCTATTCTGCTTCTTCTCCTACTTTGTCTAAAGCGATAAACTCTGATTCCATCATGGATCGGGCGATGCATGTTTGCTTAGAGGATTTCCAAGACACAGCCCTACCACCAATTGTAAAAACATACCCACTGGTGCATTTGGTGTTCTTTATGTCCGATATCTAGTTTGCATCACTGTATCCTTCCAGTACGACTGGATATCTTGAATAGTGTAATCCGTAAGTCAACGAATATTTCAGATATCGTAGTATCCGATTTAACGCCTTCCAGTGATCATTTCGAGGATTACGAGTGAACCTAGCCAACTTATTGACTGGATAAGTGATGTCGGGTCGGGTGCAGTTTGTAATGTACATTAAACTGTCAATGACCTGCGCATATCGCTCCTGGGATACGGTTGCACCACAATTTTTATCAATTCTATGATTCATATCCATTGGTGACTTCATAGGGGGACTGTCAAATACATCAAATTTCCTCAAAACATCTTCAATGTAATGAGATTGAGATAAGACCTGCCCGTCATGTGTCTTAGAAATATTAATTCCTAAGATTACATCTGCAATACCCATATATTTCATGTCGAAATATTATTTCAACATATTTTTGGTTTCCAGGATCAAGTTAAGACTACTTTCGGTGATGAGCATGTCATCTACGTAAAGGCATATCATGACAAATGAGTCAGAGTTCCATTTGATATAGATACATTTCTCACATTCATTTATGGAGAAACCTTTTGATAATAAAGTATTATCAAACTTTTCATGTCATTGTTTCGGGGCTTGTTTGAGTCCGTACATAGACTTAACAAGTCGACATATTTTCTTTTCTTGATGGAATCACATACCCCTCGGGTTGTTCCATGTATTCCTCTTCCAACTCTCCATGTAGGAAGGCTGTCTTAACATCCATTTGATGTATCTCAAGGTCACGCAAAGCTGCAATGGCTATGAATACCCTTATGGATATTAATCTAGATACATGGGAGTATTGTCAAAGTAATCGAGGCCTTCCTTTTGTCTGTAGCCTTTGACTACTAATCTGGCCTTATATTGTCAATAGTTCCATCTGCTTTGTACTTTCTTTTGAGTATCCACTTACAACCCAAAGGTTTTCTTCCCGGAGAAAGATAAACTATTTCCCAAGTATGATTTTGCATGATGGAATCTATTTCGCTTTCTATAGCTTCTTTCCAAAGCGGTGCTTCTGGAGTTGACAATGCTTTTTTACTTGTCCTCGGTTCATTTTCAAGCTTATAGGTTAGAAAGTCTGGACCAAAGGTTTTGTCTTTTTTGGCCCTTTTTCTCCGTCTTGGTTCAACCTCTAGAACCCCCAAGTTCTGTAGGTTTGGAACATTAAGTTCCGGATAGTCAGTAACTTCCGAGTCCTGTAGATTTGAAACGTCTAGTTCTGGATAATCAAAGACTCCTGGGTCATGTTTGTTCTGAGCATTTTGTTCATTACTTCATTTGCGCGAAATTATTTCTTTTTCCTTTCTATGAAAGATTTGTTCAAAGAATTACGCATTCCTTAATTCCATGATCGTGCCCTCGTGGATATCAGGTATCTCTGACTTATACACTAAGAGGCAATAAACACTACTGTTATTTGCATATCCGATGAATATGCAATCTACAGTCTTGGGTCCAATTTTGACCTGTTTTGGTTTAGGTACTTCGACCTTTGCCAAACAGCCTCACGCTTTCAAATATTTGTAAGTGGGTTTCTTTCCTTTCCATTATTCATATGGAGTTTTATCCTTACTTTTGTGCGGAACTCTATTGAGAATTGTATTAGCGGTAAGAATCGCTTCGCCCCCACATGTTTTGGGCTAAACCAGAATTGATAAGTAGAACATTCATCATTTCTTTTAACGTACGGTTTTTGCATTCGGCAACACCGTTAGACTGAGGCAAGTAAGGAGCGGTCGTTTGATGAACAATGCCGAATTGAGCACATTATTCTTCAAACGGTACTACGTATTCTCCCCCTCTATTACTACGAACTGCTTTAATCCATAGGTTTAGTTGATTTTCAACTTCTGCTTTATAACGTTTAAATGCTTCAAACGCTTCATCTTTACTTTTCAACAAGTAAACATAACAATACCTTGTACTGTCATCAATGAAAGTCACAAAGTATTTGTTCCCCCCTCTAGTTTGCACAAACTTTAAATCACATATGTTGTTGTGAATAAGTTCTAGAGGAGCGGTGTTTCTTTCGACAAAATGGAAAGATGATTTGGTTAATTTTGCCTATACGCACACCTCACATTTATGTTGAGCGTTTATGTCGAAGGAAGGCAACAATTCCAAATTTACTAACTTTTGAATGGATTTGTAGTTAACGTATCCTAATCTATGATGTCATAGATTAGAAGACTCAAGCAAGCATGTAGAAGGCTTTGTTTCATTGGATTATAGACATATCATTCATTTTGAAGAGGCTGTCACATGCTAAACCTCTTCCTGCAAATATACCATTCGTAGTTATTACAAATTTGTTGGACTCAAAAACTAGTCAAAAACCAGCCTGGACCAACAGTGGCCCTGAAACCAAGTTCTTGCAGATGTCAGGGACGTGCATCACTTCTTTCATAGTAAGATCTTTGCCTGAAGTCATTTTGAGAACAACATTTCCAACCCCTTGCACTTCAGAGGTAGCGTCGTTGCCCGTGAGCATCTTTTTGCCTGAGATTGGGGCGTAAGAGGAGAATGGACTCTTGTCTGAGCAGATGTGATGGGTTGCACCCGTGTCTATCCACCATTGCCTTGGGTTCTCCACCAGATTTGCCTTCAGCACCACTGCCGAGAAAACCACAATCTTGTCGTCAAGATTTGAAGGATTACCCTCGTCTTGTACAACGTTAGTCTCTGCCTTGCGTTTGTTCTTGGCCTTCAGGTCATTTGACCTAGATATTTTGGCCCACTTAAGTCGTTGTGTTAGAATGAGTGTCCATTGCATCCCCACCATAAGGAGGATTTTTTGTCTTTGATCGTGACAGGCTCAACGCAGTAAGATAAAACAACATATTTAGTCTTCTTCTCTTTTTGTAATTGTTATCCAGAACCTTACCTGGGCTTTTGCTTTGGAAACTGTCAGGAGCAAGGACAACAACATTTCCTTGAGTAGCGCCAGAGACAACAACATTTGGTTGACCAACAACAGCAGAACTGGAAATATAACTATTGACATGAGTAGAACTAGAACCACCAACGTAATTGTTAACCGGACTGTCAACAGAACAGTTTGCAGAAATAGAGCCAAGCCCAGAATTAGAACCAGAACTGGAAACACAACTGTTGACAGACATCTTTCGAACACTTATAAGATTTTGTCTTAGAATTGTAGGTAAAAGTTGGGGTAAAGTGTATCCGAAAGGTTAAACAAAAGAAACGCTGAGTCGAGAGATATAGGGATGACAACGGATGGGATCTGGACCGAATCCTACTAGATCCAGACCCAGATCCATTTTTCATACCTCAATCTAGATCCAGATCCAGATCCATGAGGTCCATAAAAATCAGATCCAAATCCGGATCCATCGGATCCACCGGGTCCACGGATCGGATCTGGATCTACATGTAAAAAATTTTGTCTTGAATAATATTCCCACATGTTGAAAGCTTTTTTGACAAAATAAAAGTCAATCTGATTGAAAAAAATGATTGAGTTCATTTAATCAACCTATGCTAGAAAAAACAGAAGAAAACAAATTAAAGTTTACAAAATTCATAGACAGATTTAAGCAAAAAATATATTATCCTTTAACATGTCTAATTCTAAGACATGGAAGTTTATCTTTGGTCATTCCAAGACATGTCTAATTCTCTGTTTGCCTGAGATAGATTTGATATTTTGCTTTTACTTTTGAGAAAGGTCAATACCCAAATAAATTACATCAAAACATGAAGTAATAGTAGTCAATTAACACCTCTAGGCCACTCTAGACTCTACAACCATGTTAAACAAAATAATAGCCTCATTGATCATATGTGACTTATTTTTCTTAATTATTTTGTGAAATAGCCTACATATTGCAATAGCTTAAAATTCAATGACAACAAAAATTACAAGTGCAAGAATAATTGGCCTGGCCAATGGGCCGGGCTCGAGTGTGGCGGGTCGGGTCTGGCGGGGTCGGGGTCGGGGCGGGATGGGCGAAGGGGTCGGGGTCGGGTCTGGCGGGGTCGGGTCTAGCGGGACTTGCTCCAGTCCCGTCCCGATCCCGATCCCGTCGGTATCGGGTCGGGGCGGGGTCCGGCGGGTTTTCCTTCTTTTTTTTTTAAAATAACATATGTATAAAAAAAACTCAATAAACAAGATAAGATAGTGTAATAAAAATATCCCAAGGCTGTTTTTGTGCCTCTTATATTAATAGACATGATTTTTTTATAATACAAATACAATTGTCTAAAATCTAAATTGCAACTTTGTGGTGTTGTCCAAAAGTTGCAAATTACATAATAAAATTGCAATTAAAAAAATTACATTCTCAAAAAAACCTGTTCTAATTGCTTGATGATTTCCTGTGATTCTTCGGTTGGAATTGGTATTTGTTGGTCAAATTGATCCACGTCGCTTCCACTACCTTCGGTTAAGATTTCGTTGTAGTTTTCATCTTCTTCTTCGTTGATCTCCGGTTGACCGCACCTTCTCCGCTCCGCTCGTATCCAATCTCTGAATAATACTGCAATTTCCAAGTTGTCTCCGGCTAATGAGTGTCTATGGTCTCCTATTTGATATCCACCGGCAGAAAAAGTGCTTTCAGACGCAGTTGATGATGCTTGAATGTTCAAAACATCTCGAGCCATTAATGAAAGTGTCGGAAAGGTCTTCTCATTCCCCCTCCAGTATTTCAGCAGGTCTTCATGTCCATCTTCATTGATAACTTCTTGATACGGTACAGAACCCTGCAAAACAAAAATATCCAACTCGCTAATTTGGTTAGTAGTAGAGGTACGGCCGCACATTCTATTTCTGAGGCTTTCAATACAAGCCGCAGAAATAGCATGTCTTTTGTGAGGTTGTGTTGAAGATGAAGAAGATAGTATGGAAGCCGGTAAGTTACTAGCATTTTCTTGTTGATAAAATCTAAATATTTTTTTGCATTGGTGTTCTACGCTAGACAACACTTCTTCTTTAGTTTGTTCAATAGGTGGTGGGTGATTTAGATTTTTGAGACTTGGAGGTGGTAGTACTTCTATACAATCGTAAATAGTTTCAATTAGTGATTTAGTACCGTCTATTTTAATAGTTGGATTTAATACAGAACCAATAATATAAATAATGGGAATAGGAATAAAATATTTTTTTATTTTGACAAACATTTTTTTAATAGCTGCCATATAAGCTGGTTTTTCCATATATTCACTAAGTAATAAAAATATTAGAGTTATATAAAACAACATAGTTGAAATTGTAGGATAATATATACCGGATTAGTTGAAATAGTTCGGAAATTTTTACCCAATCACTATCTACAATCATATTAGCTGGATTTTGATTATGAGAGTTAAAAAATAAAGTTATAGATTTTCTATAGTCATAAGCAACAAGTAGTTGCTCGTATAAAGAATTTCACCTAGTGGATACTTCTTGTGGAATTTTTCTATAAGGTAGTCCACAATCGTGACAAGTTTTTTTATATTCTTTTCTACGTTGTACTTTATTACTTTTAAAAATAAAGTTTATAGCAAATTGTATTTTACTAAGAATGTCTTCAAAAAGTGATAGACCATCCTTTACAATTAAGTTATATATATGGCACACGCATTTTATATGAAAATGATCTGGAAAAGATGGAGTTAAACTATTTTTTAAAATTGTAATTGCGTAAATGTTAGAAGAAACGTTATCTAATGTAATAGTCATAATTTTATCGGTTATTCCGAAATAATGGCACACTTGATAAATATTATCTGCAATAAAAGTACTAGTGTGCCTATCATCTATATATCTATACGCTAAAATACGTTTTTGCATAGACCATTTATAATCTATCCAATGACAAGTTACAAGTTAAATAATCATGGCCGTTGGTACTACGACCTATATCGACGTGATAGATACTTTGCCATTAAAATGATATAATGAAAAACGTAAATACTGTTGATATTCATGCGCGAATTTAAATACATCTCTCTTAACAGTTGATCTAGGAAAACCATTAAAAGCAGGATTATACATATCTCTAATGTAATGAATAAAACCGGGAGATGAAGGAAATGAAAAAGGCAAACCCTCCACAACAACTAATTTTGATATTGCTTCCCTATCTCTATGTTTATTGTATTTAGAGCCTACAATTTCCCCCGTCATAGGGTTAATTTGACCTTGTACTTGGTCCGGGACAGTATCAGTATGTGAACCTTGTCCCGATGGAGCGGACGTTTGTGCACCCGGTTTTGAAGCCTGGTATTGGGCATACCTAGCTGGATGAGCACTTACTACATGTCTAATTAAACCCCCCGTCCCACCGTGACCTTTTCCAGTTTTAAATTTTAAAACATTTTTACAAATTTTACATATAGCTACTTGATTATCTACGTCCCTATCAAAAAATGTCCATGCATCTGATTTTAATGGTAGTTTTGCTGGACCTCGTCTCATACTAGGGGGAATATGAGGCATTTCAGTTGAAGGTGCACTAGTGGGTGTGTTGTCATTAACATTAGTGGGTGTATCATCTAGATCATCGTCTAAATTAAAGTCTTCTTGAGTTCCAGAAAATAGTTCCTCGTCTAAATCTAATGGTATTGTAGGAAAATATTGAGTATCAACAAAATCATCCTGTGTAGGAATAAGATGACTAGAAGAAGTACCATTGCCCTGGTTGCCCCTACTAGAAGAAGTCTTACTCTTACCCTTAAACATACCTCTAATTCCTTCCATTTTAATTATATGCTAACAAATAATTAAAGTAAATGAAATTAAGTGCGCTAAATAAAATAAACAGACAATAATAATTTAATGAAGGAACGAATGTACCAAACGCCGACGTAACGTCGACGTGTAATCGAGAGGTTGAAAATTGAAACTTTGCTCGATGGAAGATCCTCAAGCTAGTTGCCAACTTCACTCTCAATTCCCAAATGAATAAATAAAATTGAATATTTAGCAAACAATGTAGACTTGTAGAGAGATATATTGAGAGATTAGAGAGATTGTAGGAAGATTTGTGAGAAAGATGAAGAGAAAATGAGTTATTTATAGTTGGAAAATTGGGTTAAAGTGTAAATATAATAACTTATGGGTTAAAAATAAATATTAAGGGGTAGGGGGGAGGCCTAAAATGGCTGTTGCCCAACGGCTAAAATCTAAAATGGCCGTTGGTGCAACGACTATATTTGCAAAGGGGGAGAAATCGGGCGGGGTCGGGACGGGCTCGGGGCGGGCTCGGGTCAGGCGGGCGTGGGGCGGGCTCGGGTCTGGCGGGCCTGGGGCGGGCTCGGGTCTGACGGGACGAGACATTGTCCCATCCCGAGTTCGAGTGCCGCCACCATTTTTTTTTGCGAGGTCGGGGCGGGCTCGGGTAGGGGTCGGGCCGTCCGGCCCACTGGCCACCCTTAGAATAAACCAAGAGATGGTATGATTGGGAAACAACTTTGGAGGATAGGGGTTTGTTGGGAGAAGAGAGCTAAAAGAGCTAAAACAAGAGAGTAGTTACAACTCTCTACTGGATTTTGTTATTTTTTTAATTTTCTTTAAGTCTTTAGAATTTTATTTTTCTTACTTGATTATATATGAAAACATCTTTGCTTACCAATTGTATGCTATCTAGCTTGCTAATTTATTTAATGTGTTACTAATTTTCTAGTAAGGATCAATCTTTAATTAAACACTTAAATGCCACAAGTTAAAAGAGAAGGAAGCCTTTTTACTCGCATGGTACAAGACAATTTTTAATTTCTGCAAACCAACTTCTAGACATATATATATGACAAAAACTAGTAATCACATCCTTTACAGTTCTACAACTCAATTGTTATTTGTTAGGGACATCTTTTGATCCCTTTCAGCACCTCTCCAATATGAAAAAATATTACTTTTTAAAAAGAGATAACTAAAAAAATTCATCTCAATAAATGTTCATCTCAATAAATATTTATGATTAAACATATCATTTACATATAAGAAATTATGAATTTTTTTTTAAAGAAAATACTTATAAAATTACATTCTAGGTTATGTATATTTAATAAAAAAAGGATCCACGGGTCGGATCTGGACCGGATACGGATCTCAAATACAAGATCCAGATCCGATCAGTCAGAAATGGATCCGGGTCTGATCCGGATCCGTCGGGTCCAAATTTTGAAGATCCATATGCTATAAAACGCATCTGGATTTATCAGATTCGGATCGGGTCCAGGATCCACTGCCATCTCTAGAGAGATGCCTCTCTGTCTTTAAGATAAAATTGTCCCGTATAAATGCTTTTACGATATTGGGCAATAGTCTCCCAAGATAAAACAATAACTAATCAATTGTACAAAGCAAATACAGTTGATTCTAGCGAAGAAATGAATAAGAACATATTGCTTGTTTGAGTTTCTGATTATCTGTTTTCTGTATGTTCTGAAACAGAAGAGAAGATTTTGCGTTGTGTGTTGTGTTTTTTCCCGAATTGAACAGAAACGTTCAATTTATAAGAGTAGAAAGAGAGACAAAAAGTCATGTCTGTTGGTGTCTTTAACACTCTGTTCTGTTGAACAATCATGCCTGTTGGTGTCTTTAAAAACCGTTGTAACGTTCTGAAAACTTCAGAGACCAAAATGTAAATAGTTAACATTTCAGGGACAAAAAATAAAGTTCCGAAAGAAAGCAATAGCCCAACAGCCCATGACCCGTGACCCGAGCCTGGACGGACGACGCGTGTGGGGCTTAGCCTCGAACCCAAACTTACCTAGGTCCTCTCCCTTCTAAACACATGGGTTATATATAAACTCTCCATCTTCTCCCAATGAGGGAGATTTGTCATTTTTGGCCAAAGACACTTCATCTTTTCATGTCTCAAACACCTTACTTTGTGTACCAATATCTCTTTCATTTCTTAACAAAATTTGACGATACTTGACACTAACATTATCTACTCACTTAGTAGATTAGGCATGTACGAAGAAACAATATTTCCGACATGCGGGACCCACGTGTTTAAGTCATTAAAGACGGGATAAACTCAATCTCACATTAGTAAATTTTCAACAAACACCTTGGTCATGCATTAACCACAAATCATTGGGACAGTAATAATCCAAATAAGTCTAGAAGATTTAGGGGATCTTATAATTGCGAAGCTATAGCAATACGCCATACAACACCTGGACAAAATTTCAAGTTAGCCTATCACTAAGGCTGTGCGTACACATTATCTTGAAAAATTTCCAGGTTTGTCTGGTGCGATGCCTATACGACAAGCAAGACATTCCTGGGTTTAAATTTTTACTAAACATAAAAGTAATTAGGGGTGAAAATATATCATCGATATACTTTCTTGAAAGCGTTTTGAAGGGAGAATATATCACATATATATACTTCCTTGAAAGCATTTTGAAGGGAAAAAGGGATCAAGGTTCAATACCTAATCCGAAGGCAAAATTTCTACCATGGAGTTGTGTAAATTTCGCTAAATTAACTCTAGCTTTATTAATAATTCCTGAAGTTTAGGATTTTACCAAGAATTTAAAAACTCTTTAAGAACCAAAAACTCAGGATTTGTGGTTCAAGATAAAGTTGGATGATAAAGGTTGAGTTAACGGTCTAAACTACCTAATTGCAAAATTTAAAGAATTGTGTACACATATTGTTGGAGGAGGACTTGAAATTGCAATTTTGAGGTAAGTTGAGACAAACTCTCCTAAGATTAGAGATTAAATAAGAAAATATAAATTAACATATTTGATAAATTATCTAAGTATTATATGCAAATTCCAAAAAATATAGGTTAAACATGCTTGCACGAGCTTGAGATTTTTTTTTTAATGAAAAGTATATCTTAACATTCTTTGAGTGTCCTGATAGTTAATGTTAACTCCAATTATTTTCAACACAACCAATATTATTATATTAACGAGCTCAATTCAATTTATAACCGTCTCTCACCTATCTTCGCACAATTAAAGAGTTTAACTATTTGTCTCCAAGTCCATTATTTTGAATTATTAGGCATAAACCAAATTCACTCCCTCATTTCATACTTTTAATAGATTAATTTAATAATCAAAACCATAAAAGTGCAGAACTAGAAAAAATACTTTATATTAAAAATAACTTGTCTTTTAGTCTGGAATAAGTCATTCTTCATTGTTTAATTTAATAATCATCAAGATTTTTCGACAAATACTAACTCTCTAACTTTCTTTTGCACAAACAAAAAAAATCATTATAAGGAGTTTTATTAAACTCTTTTGAAATGATTAAATTCTTAGATAATGCATAATATGTGTGAAGCTACATATAAAACATGATTACATATATAATTTTTTTAATAAAAAGAGTAATTGATGATAATGTTATGCTAAAATATAGTTGATGGAACATGTGCTTTACATTACATGTTACATATTTAAAAAGAACTGATAAAATCGACTAAAACCGAATCAACAAAAAAAAAACAGAATTAATTAATTTGATTCAGTTCAAAAATTTTGAAAAATCAACTAAAATAATTTATTTTTTAGAAAAATTGATTCAAACCCAACCATAAACACTCCTATACACAAAACTTTAAATTTGAAAGGAAAAATGTGCAAATATACCATAATCCAATGCCAACACCAATTACTGTTTTCACATCCAAACATTTGCTTATATAAATAAGTAGAATATTTCAGACCAACAACCTCCGCCGCGAAACTCGTCGAAATCTACCCGATAATCGCCTGAGATTTTATTTATTTTGGGGTAATCGAAACGACTGAAAAATTGAAGAGATAATATCGTATCGATGGGGAAGAAAAGGAAGTCTCTAGCATCGAGCCTTGATGAGGTCGATCGAACCATGTATTCCACCTTTTGTAGTGCGGCGAATTCGCTTTCTCAGCTTTATACTCAGGCTATGAACCAACAGAAACTCTCCTTCCTCTCCGGTGAACGCCACGGAATGGTAATTTTTTTCTCTGTCTTATATGTTTAATTATTTGTTCTTTGGATACGGATTAGGGCAGAAAGCTAGTGGATAATTGTGCGCCGTCCTACTTATCAATTTGTACTAGTAGTCTTAGTATTACTGGTGTAGTTTCTTGTTTCTCTATTCTACTTGATAAGTCTTCGTACAATAGACCCTTCTGGTCGTTCCCCGAACCCCGCGCATAGCGGGAGCTTAGTGCACCGGCTGGCGGTCCTTTTTATATGTTGTTTCTTGTACTTTGATTATCATATTCATTATTTTTTCCAAACTGCTTTACCCTGCTTTTTATAATATTTTTGTCATGACTTTTTATATTGCTTTGGATTGCGTGTGCCGAGAGTCTATCGGAAACAAACTCTCTACCTTCCAAAATAGAGTTAAGGTCTGCTTACACTCTACACTCCCCAAATCCGAGTTGTGGGATTTCATTAGGTATGTTGTTATTGTTGTGTGAATAGTTTTTTGTTTAATTTTTGGTATCTAGGAATAGTTTTTTTTGTGTAGTTTTGGAATTTGTAGCCAATGGTCTATCGGAAATAGTCTATCTACCTGCCAAGATAGGGTAAGGTTTGCATACACTCTACCCTCCCCAGATCTCACTTTGTGAGATTACACTAGGTATGTTGTTGTTGTAGTTTTGGAATTTGAGCTGAGCTTTGGAAAGTATAGCTAGTCAGGATAAAGGATGAGGGTTGCTGTAGGATGAAAGCCTGTAGAAAAATAGGTCTTATTATGAGAATTCCTATGGTCAAATACCAACTAGTTTGGATTAAGGCGTAGTTTTTTATTTTTATTTTAGTTTTCGAGGATTGGGTCATAGTTGATTCACTTCCAAGGATAGTAGAAATGGCAGCTCGGTGCACTAAGCTTCCGCTATGCGCGGGGTCTGGGGAAGAGCCGGACTACAATGGTCTATTGTACGCAACCTTACCATGCATTTCTGCAAGAGGCTGTTTCCACGGCTTGAACCCATGACCTCCTGGTCACATGGATAGTCTTTTTCTTTTTTTCCCTTTGTGTTTTTTTTTTGAAATATGAACTCTTTCTAGATATGTTACAAATTTTAGTTGTTGGCTGTATAGTTTTATGTTTAATTTTTGGTATCTAGGAATAGTCTGTTTTTCTTGTTTCTGTAGTTTTCGAATTTGGACTGAGCTTTGGGAGTATAGCTGGTCTGGATAAAGGAGGAGGGTCGCTGTAGGATGAAAGCAAGTTGAAAAATAGTGGAAAAAATAGGTCTTATTATGAGGTTTTTTATGGTCAATACCAACTAGTTTGGATTGAGGCCGTAGGCGAATCTAGGATTAAACTATGTAGGTTTAATCTTCAAAGTTTTTAGTTTTGAACGCGTTGTATTTTTAAAATTATGGGTTCATACATACTATTTGTCGGATTATAGTCTCAACTATGAGGATTATAGTCAATACCAACTAGTTCGGATTCAGGCATAGATATTTTTTCTCTCCAAGAATTGAGTCATAGTTGATTCATTATGGTATGGAACTTGATCTTTGCGTGCTTTTTCTTTTGATTGTTTGTAAACCCCATCCCAAAATCTCCTATGAGGAACCAAATAGTGATTTTCCAGTTTGTTTCCTTGGTGACTCGAACCGCCAACCTCATTGTGCATTATCCATCCTACATGGTGAAGGACGGGGTTTAGCTAATTAGTAATTAATATAAGAATGATTTTAGCTGATTATGTTATTAACAAGTCAATAATTGAGTATTAACGTGCACTCAATATTCTTAAACTATCAACGTGTGGCTAGGTAAAATCATTCAAAACTGTTAATGTGTGCTCAGTCGAACACCACCATCATAAAAGGGAGGAGGAAAAAAGTAGGATCCCTCTATGCTAAGGTTCAAGCTGGATGCTTCAAGTCATTAACGTAAGCAGTAAGGAATTCTTATGCAGTTAGCTTGCGTAAGGAGATGATGAAAGGATAAAATATGCTTTATGGTATATAAGAATCACATTGGGATATGGCATAGGAATTAAGTTTCGGAGAGAGGTGTGGCCGAACAATACTAGAGGAAGCATTCCCGCAGAACTTGAAGTGGCAGGATGCTATGGCGAGATAGCCTTATCCAGGACTACTGATCATTGGAGGAGATTGAGGAATTTCTTCACTGGTGTATGAGTGGCCTATATCAGGTGCCACGGATGATATGATGGTTCTTTTTTTTTTTTTTGGTTTGGGGGTGGGGGGTAGGTGGGTGGGATGAAGTCATATAGGGTACATATAAGCAGGAACTATGCTGTGATGGGGATAGAAAAGAGGCAGGGAAGAAGTATGGGATACCAAGGCACTTAAGGAAGAACTTTCTTTTAATTGGTTTGTGGTGCAAGATGCAGTATTAGCAACATATAGTTCAAGGAAAAGAGGATTGTGGTGAGTTAATATTGCTTGTGTATAGAATAGGAGAGAACACCTACCGTAATCTGATGCATTCGGAGTCAGTGCATAGCTTTGGAATCTCGCGTTTTTTTTTTTTTTTTTGGGTTTCGTATTATATCAATAATGCCAAGCAGAGAAGGACCATCACTAGTTGGAGATTATAGAGGATGGAACATGGATAATAAGGTTCTCGGAAGAAGAATGCCATCGTTTATTTATCGGCAATTGGAATTTAGAGGAACAGGATATTATTGCATAATAGAGAGTGCGTTTCCCATGTTTAGATGTTGTGTACTTTATTGACAATTGTGGTCAAGCCACTCACACTCTTTGAAAGTACTTTTGATGCTGGTATGTAATTAATGAAAAGGCTGGTAAAAAAACAAAAAGTCTATGCATTTTGATTGGAGTGCAAGTGTGAAGTTTTCCTGATACTTAATATGTAGTTATGGACTTACGGCTTTACACTAGCTCGTGACAGCAAGTACTTTTGGTTTCTAAGCATAGATTTTTCTAAGGCTTCTAGATGTTTTTCTTGGAAGACATGTGCTGTGATCTTTAATGTAAATTATTCTACTTTTGTTTGTCAAGAATTTAGTTTTTGATGAGTCTTGGCATATTGTCCTTTTGACAGTGTTTCATCATAACTAATATCACATTGTTTCAATAGGAAAAACTGTATCAATGGATCTTGAGGCAACAAGAGGGCGGATCCAGAGTAACAACTGTTGACATAATGAACTACTTGCAGGTTTCTTTTCTATTATCTCGCTTATGTATCCACCTTTTTCATGGTGAAATGTTTGATTTTCCTTTCATGTTTATGCTATGGAGCTTCATCTTTTTAGCAAAGAATAGTCAAGTTTCTTGTTCTCCTTAAATGTTCAATTTACTCCTGAAAGCTTGATATTGATCTTTTCTAGTCTATGAATCACCAGATGATCCCTTGTCCCACCAAAAAAAAAGGGGGGGGGGGGGAGAATCAGGGAGTCTCATTCTTTATCTTTTTTTTCGGCCAATCGGAATGTTGGCACTGTCACAAACTCACAAATTGCTCTTTTGTGGGTAGAGATATTGTAGATTACCTAACAAAAAGAACAAAGCTTGTTTTTGTAGGTCAATCAATATTTTCATCTTGAAATCCAGGAAATAATAATTAATAATGTGTTTGTTTGGTTTGAGGAGCCGTGTTCTCAATTTTAGTACACGGGATCAAGTAAGGAGAATGTCCAAATTCGACTTTTTAAAATTTTCTTAGAAAGAGTAAAGAGGCACTTTTAAAGACTGACAATTCGGAAATGGCGAATGGAATCAAAATTATTAAATAAGTACAGGTATTAAAGAGCATAGGGTCTTGAAATATCAGGGCTTTAACGAGGAAGTCCATAGAGCTAGTTAAGATTCTTAAAAAGAGGAAGATTAATATAGCATGTGTCCAGGAGTCAAATGAGTAGGACCTAAGGCCAAAGATGTGGATGGGTATAAGCTATGGTTCTCGGGTAGGTCGAGGTATAGGAATGGGTAGACATTTTGGTAGACAGCGAGCTAAGTGATTAAATGGTGGAGGTTAGGAGGGTCAATGACAGGATCATGATGATTAAGTTGGTAGTTGAAGGGTCCACTATGAACATTATTAGTGCTTACACGACGCATGCGGGCTTGGACGAGGGGGAGAAGAGGCGCTTTTGGGAGGATTTGGACGAGGTGGTGGGAGGCATACCGCCCATTGAGAAGTTATTTATAGGAGGGGATTTCAATGGACTTATCGGGTCACTTCCGGGGGTTATGACGACGTATATGGAGACGTTGGCCTCGGGGACAGGAACGGAGGAGGCATCTCACTCTTGGAGTTTGCCAAAACTTTTGGGATGGTGATAGCCAATTCGAGATTCATGGAGAAGGATGAGCACTTGGTGACTTTCCGTAGCTCGGTGGCTAAAACTCAAATAGACTTTTTGCTCCTTAGAAAGGTTGACAACAATCTTTGTAAAGACTGCAAGGTTATTCCGAGGGAATATCTTATAACCCGACATAAGCTTTTGGTGATAGATTTGGAGATCAAGATGGAGAAGAAGAGGAGGGTTGTGGATGCCAGGAAAATAATCAAATGGGAGAGTTTGACCATGGCTAGTGCAAAAGAGATGTGGGAGAGGTTGATGGCCAAGGGGGCTTGGGGGAGTAGTGGGGATGCGACAAGTATATGGGACAGGACAATCAGTTACATCTGGGAGGTAGCTAGAGAAGTGCTAGGGGTCTTGTGGGGTAGCCGTGGTGGGCATCGAGGGGTCTGGTGGTGGAATGGTAAAGTTAAAGAAAAGGTGAAAGCAAAGAAAGCGGCTTATGCGAAATTGGTAGAAAGTGAGGATGAGGTAGAGAAGTGGACGAATAAGGAATTGTATAAGATGGCGAGGAAGGAGGCAAAGCTAGTGATTACGGCGGTGAAAATGATAGTTTTTGAACGTATGTATGTGGAATTAGAGGAAAAAGGTGGGGATAAGAAGTTGTACAGATTAGCCAAGGCGAGAGAGAGGAGGGCTCGTGACTTAGATCACGTGAGGTGCACCAAGGACGAGAATGACAAAGTACTGGTGGAGGACGCACTCATTAGACGGAGGTAGCAGTCTTACTTTCATAAACTCTTGAACGAAAAAGGAGACAGAGACATTATGCTGGGAGATCTGGAGCAATCCGAAAGGTACCAGAATTTTGGGTATTGTAGAAGCATTAAAGTTGAGGAGGTTAAGGGGGTTGTTCGCAGGATGCGTAGGGGATGAGCGACCGAAACGGATGAGATTCCAGTTAAATTTTGAAAGAGCGCATGCATGACAAGTTTGGAGTGGCTGACTGAGTTGTTTAATGTCATTTTTAAGATGGTGAAAATTCCCGAAGAATGGAGGTGGAGTACAATGATTATGTTGTACAAGAACAAATGTGACATCTAGAGTTGCAACAACTATAGGGGTATCAAGCTGCTAAGCCATACTATGAAAGTTTGGGAAAGGATCGTGGAGATGAGGGTGAGAAAAGATGTGTCTATTTTTGAGAACCAGTTTGAATTCATGCTGGAGCGTTTGACTACAGAAGCCATTCATCGTATTTGGAGGTTGGTGGAGCAGTATAGAGAGAGGAAGATAGACTTACATATGGTTTTTCATCGACCTCGAGAAGACATATTACAGCCCCTAGTGAGGTTATATGGAGATGTTTGGATGTTAGAGGTGTACATGTGGCGTACACTAGGGCGATCAAGAATATGTATGATGGAGTCAAGATCATGGTACAGACAGTAGGAGGAGACTCGGAGCACTTTCCAGTGATGATGGGGCTGCACCAGGGATCAGCTCTGAGCCCATTCTTATTTGCCTTGGTGATAGATGGACTGACGCGACAAATCCAAGGGGAGGTGCCTTGGTATATGTTATTCGCAGACGACATAATCCTGATTGATAAGACTCGCAGCGGAGTGAACACTAAGCTGGAGATTTGAAGACAAACTCTGGAGTCTAAAGGATTCAGGCTGAGTAGTATCAAGACAGAATACTTGGAGTGCAAGTTTAGTAACGGGAGCGACCATCAGACAGGCGTGGATGTGAGGCTTGGTACTCGGGTCATTTTAAAGAAATGAAGCTTCAAGTATCTCGGGTCTATTATTCAAGGGAATTGGGAGATTGATGACGATATCACACATCGGATGGGGGCAGGGTGGATGAAATTGAGGCTCGCATCTGGAGTCTTGTGCGATAAAAAAGTGCTACCAAAACTTAAAGGCAAGTTCTTTAGGGTGGTAGTTAGACCAACTATGTTGTATGGGGCGGAGTGTTGGCAGTCAAGACTTCGCACTTCCAAAAGATGAAAGTTGCGGAGATGAGGATGTTGAGATGGATGTGTGGGCATACAAAGAGGGATATGATTAGAAATAAGGATATCCAGGACAAAGTGGGAGTGGTCTCGGTGGAGGATAAGATGCGGGAAGCGAGGTTGAGATGGTTCGGACATGTGCAGAGGAGAGACACAAATGCCCCAGTGCGAAGGTGTGAGAGATAGGCTAGGGACGGGTTCAGGAGGGGTAGAGGTAGGCCGAAGAAGTATTGGGGAGAGGTGATTAGACGGGATATGGAGCATGTGCAACTTACTGAGTACATGACTTTAGATAGGGGTTGTGGAGGACACGGATTAGGGTGGAAGTGTAGGAGATAGTTGGGCGGAGTCCTACTTACGCTTACAAACTGGTAGTTGTAGTGTTATTATTGTAGGGGGCTTAGCCTATCATACTAGTAGGCGCATTATTGCTTTATAGCCTCTGTCATTTGATTTCTGCTGCTATGTATTTTTTTTTAGTATACTTTGTTTATCTTATTTACCTGTGTTAGTTACAACTTCTTTGTCAGAATGCGCTATCATGACTTATTCGTTTTTGTTACCATAATTTTCATACTACTTTAAATTTCTTGTTCGGGTCTGACCGTGTCTTTTGCTTTGCTTGTGCCTATGCTTTGTCTTGAGCCGAGGGTCTTTCGGAAACAACCGCTCTACCTTCCAAAGTAGAGGTAAGGTCTGCGTACACTCTACCCTCCCCAGACCCCACGTTGGTGGGATTTCACCGGGTATGTTGTTATTAAAGTTTTTAGGTATTACCCAGATTCCTTCTACCCAAAGATTCTCGGTATCTGGTCATCCAGAATTAGTGCTGCAGCCACAGATACAGTTGAACTTTTTGACTTTTGTTGCAAATGCCTAATCTTTTCTAGGAGAGAGTGAGAAAATCCAATTCCAATCTCAAAAAAGGAGAGTGAGAAACTAGTGGATCCTCTGTCGTTTTTGTGTGTGCAATCATTTGAGTTAGACACTATTGGAGCTTCAAAGAATGCTGGGCAGTATGTTGTTGAAACACTTGGCCTCATTAGTCTTGCTAACCTATCAACGTAAAGAAAAAGCCCTGCTCATACATAATTTGAGGACCTGCTATTTATTTTCTTGCCGTGGCAGGCATTTTACTTCTCTGTAATGGTTGAAATAGGTGCTATTCAGAGAACTGTAATTTACTGGGAACCTTCCGCCTTCCTTTTAAGATGCAGGACTTTTTCAGTGGTGATGAGAATTGATGTTTGGTTTGTGTGGATATTCTTTTTAGCTGCTTGCAGGAAGCTTTTAAGAAGTCTCTGTGGATGATAACTAGTAGAAACTGATTTTAGCTTTATCTCATTAAATCTGTTATGCTTAAATTTCTGTCTCCATTTTTCTAGTATATGTAGACCTTGATGATTTAATCTTTCCAAGAGTCGAAATAACTGGGTGAAACATGTCATTTTTAATTATGCATTGCCTTTAGGATAAGTATGTATCTAGCTGGCCTTTTGATCCAATGTTTTACTGTCCGTAGGTCATAAATTTCAGCAGAATGTTAGTCTACAGTGACCTTATCACATCACCGACCATATACGTGGTGAAATTTATTATATATCTGAATAGGGTGATAAAATGAGAATGAAATTCATTGGAATTAGGCGGGAGTTTCAGGAACTTCCAACTTGCAGTTGGATAGACCAAGCTATTTGATTTATCTGGACATGCTCTATCAGAAAGGTTGTGTGTAGTTACTCATCCTTGTTGAATAATGACTTGTCCATGACTCAATAAATAATCTTGGAGTTCCGTCGTAAACATATTAAGCAGATAAAATTTTTGTATTTGAGAAAAATGACTACTTTTTGCTATGACTAGGGAAATGTGCCTCAACTATTTCTCTCTCGTAATCACTCTCTGGCGAGGCCTTCCAACGTTGGTAGTCTTAATATGTGGGGGATCAGATTTTTTTCGTTTTAGATGATGAATCTTTTTTTTTTTGTTGGGATAACCATGGTGTCCGAGCTGCTTGTGCGCACCTCGACTAATTCCACCGGATACCTGCCACCTCCCATGCGCACCTCGACTAATTCCACCGGATACCTGCCACCTCCCACACGCAACAGGTACAAGGTGACTCCGTCCACCAAGGCTAGGACAGATGAGAAGAAATCACCTAGTGTTTTGTTTCGCGAGGATGTTGACCTGAGACCTCATGGTGCTTAGATGACAAATCCTTTGAAAGTACAAATATCAGTGACAACACTTTTAGATGGTTCTCTATCACCAAACGGTTTTCTATTACTGAACGCACTAGGCATTTCTCAAGCAAAATCACAATTGATGAAGTTAACATTAAGATGGGTCTGAAAAAATCTCAACCAAGCTTCAAGGGGGTACAGGGAACCTTTACCGAAGGCGGGGAAGGAAACAACAAGCATACCTTTACGTAGTATATCAAAATTACAACATTGGACTAAATATAAAAAATGTGTCATTCTTTTTGGGACTGACTAACAAGGAAAGAGTGCCAAATAAGTTGGGACGGAGGGAGAACATTGAAATCTCTCCATGATGATGTGTTTTCAGTTTAAAAAGCATGATGTTCTGGCATTTGATGTTGATTTTTACATGGCACAGTAATATAATACCAAAAGAGATGTGAACGGCAATTAAATTGCTCAGCCTTATGATTAATTTATTGTTTCCTTCTACATTAGGCTTTGGGGCTTGTGTCTTCAAGAATTTTGTATAAATCTCGAGTGGATCTTGTAGCTGTTTTGACTTTTGTATGTGTTAATCCTGTTATCTCTCAAATAGTGCTTTATTTGAGATTAAATGTTTACTGGATTATAGATTGCAAGAATCATTTTTGATATATTTGATTTGATTGTTTCCGATTCATAGTGTTCATAATGACGAGTTGTATCATCAGAGAAATTGGAAATTATTGGCTTTTCAACTATACTTGATCTTCCTGTCCTGCACATATTTAAGATACTTTCCTCTAAGACTTGATTGATTCATTTATTTGTTGGGAAAATGATATTCTCCTCTAAAAGACTATCTATCACTATGTAGATTGGACACAGAAGTTTTTTTAAAAATAAATTTTACTTAAAATTGTACGAGGGCTTTCTACATAAAATAAACTTTGCGCAACTAACAAAAATTTCACCTCATGTAACTGGTTGAGGGAAAATTAGTGAGGAAAGAGAAGTAACAAGGAGCAGAAGTGTGATGATGGAAGTGTGCTCTTGACATGCTTAAATCTGCCTTGGCTCAGCTTTTGGCAATCATGGGGATCAAGCTTGTGGAGATCTTCTTATTTTGTAATTTGTTAATAAAAACCTGTGTCTCGCTTTCTTCAATCTTATTCAAGTATGTTCTGTTTACCTACTCTGCTGATGTGCACTGATCTTATGGAAGTTGGGTTACTAGTTTCTTATGGTTGCCTATTTAACCATGCTGGTTGCCAATTTTTACAAGATTGGTTATACTACTGTTCCATCCTTGTTTGATATTGACAGCCCTATTTTGATGTGTAAAAATGCATTTTTTTTATCTTGTCAGTCTGAATTGGATTATAATGGAGAGGACCAGTCGATGTCACCTAGGCCACCACCTCAGCATCAGCATGCCCAACAGTTGCATTTTGCAAACTCAGGCTTCCAGGTCTCTTCAGGCCCAATTGGCGTAGCAGCAGCTGCAGGACATGGCTTACGATCTGATCATGATCAGCAACCAAAGAACAATGTTTTCTCGAATGCTCTTTCAAGCCCTGTTCGCCGAAGCCTACAAAATTATCACATTGCACAAGGGGGTCACTTTTCGAACAATGCTCAACCTCCCAATGGTACAAGACACAATGAAACTAACTGCCATCACCAAAATAGGGATTCTAATAGTTATAACTCTGCCGATGCATCCATGGATATGCATTCCGATAGTCCAGGTCATGACTCTACCTACTGATGAAGTAATGTTTTGGAAGCTGCCTTATGTCATGCCAGGGTGGTCAGATTGCAAGTTCAGGTAAGTTGATGTATACTGTCGTGTTTAAAGGTGAAAAAAGTAGATTATGAAATTGGCTGCTTGATGATAAGACGAGAAGTGTCCAGACATCAATATCGCTGTGCACATCCTCATCGATAAAATGCTATTTGATTAGCACCACACCTACCTCTTTTGAATACACTCCTGTTTTCGGACCAGCTAGTTTTTTTCTTTTGGATCTTGTGATATTTGTGAATTTTTTCATTAATTACCAAACTATGTGATTGGTGTGGTGTTGGTTCCTTCCTTGTGTTTCTGCCTTTGTACCGAAGTAGCAGAATGGAATATTTACTAGAGCAATTTGCCAAAGATTTTACAAGTTATGCCCGTGTAAAGAAAGATATAACCTTTGCAATCAAAATGAATAGAGCATAAATCCAGATTCCAGACTATTTTAGGACCTGAACCAGGTTTATTAGCTTGTAATTTATGCTGCTCTTCTGCATTTGAGTTCTCATTGTTAAGAGTACTTATCCTCTCCAAGTTTGAAGTCTCTTCCTTTCTATTAAATCTAAATGAGAATAACAAAGCATTTAATAATTATACTTATACATATGTAAATAGATACTATATAACATCTTAAGTAATTATATGTATGTATATATCTGATGCATGATTTAGTTAATATGTAGTCTAGAAGAAAGAAAAGAAATAAAACAATACAGCAATTATAAGTAGTGACTATGTAAAATGTTTATATATACATGTTTATCCTATTCGACTATTTGTAGTGCATGGATATTACTTTTTCTTTAAATAGATGCTAATTGCTACTTCTCATAAAACTGATTCCCACGAAAAATGTTCAGTGGCTATTTCCCACTGAATGTCGGTGAGAAAAACCTAAATAGTGGTGTTTTCACACGGAAAAATGAGAAAGTTTCCTAGCGTTTCAATGAAAACTTGTTTCCCGCCATGCGTATTCCCAGTAAGCTAGTTCGGTGGGAATAAAGTGCAAAAAATTATATTTTATAACACAAATTTATCATTGAATGTCGGTGGGAAAAATTCTATTTCTATTAGTGATATAATATGTACATATCCATGACATGTTCCTAGAAAGAAAAAAAAGTAAATCCGGACACAACAGAGAGTCCCAAAACCAGTCACGACAATAGGGACATGGTAAATACAATAAAATTTCTCAATAACACGTTTGTTTGAATATATTTTGACTGCAATAGCAAAAGGCCGTTATAAAAAACATGTAATATAATATGAAAAAACAGTTTAAAAAGAACTCTATCGTGATAGTGAAATGTTATCCTAACGGTGTTTGCACAATTCAATTTGAAAAACATTTCTTGCATGCACCGACTTAGTGTAAATCCCAAATGCGATAAGTTTATACCATAAATCCATTCTCATGTCTTTGACATATTACTGTAAATCCTTTCTCCTGTCTTGACATAATACTATTTTCAAGACAAGCTCACATGTATGACGACCAAGGTTTTACCTCTTTTAAGAAACCATACTGTAGTAAACTAATTAATTATATAATACTGTCCTCACAGCCAGGTTTAACACATCAGATTTCGCGAAGCTCAAAAGCAGATTATTATACAAGCATAAAACATCAGTGTACACATTTGTTCTAGGATTAACATTATAGTCCTGAACTGTCTTAGGGAGCTTTTCTTGTTCAGGCTGATCCTAAATCGTGTACCCCAACACCCTCGTGGCTCGGTTCAATGCACGAGGAACTATGTCGCCTCCAACAATTACATTATTCATTGATTTCAGAACATAATCAACCAACCCTGTATCACCAATGTGGAGACTAGCAGCATCCCGCGCCTCTTGTCTACTCATTCCACAACTCCCGAATTTGCTTGTTGCTGCTCTCTTTTCTCTCAACACTTCAACAATCACATCTTGCAGTGAACTCAAGTCTTCTCACTGGCCATCTACTGTCAAGAGACGATGCAACATTCGAAAACTTTCTGTACCTCATCAATTTTTCCTTCCCTGCAGACTTGTTTGGTACAGCAATTCTCGAAGAACGGGCTAGTAAAACAGGAGCATTGTTATGGATTTTTCCTCTCCAATGCAATGTAGCAGCAAGCAGAGGTGCAAGCTGCGAAGTTTGGTACTAGCTGGTGCATACAGAAGAAGTACGGGGACTTCATCCTGGAAAGTGACTCTTCAACTATCACTCACACTACTAAAAAAAACAGGAATTAGCGAGGACAAGTTGTGTAGCTAAACAGAAAAATCCATTACTAATCTTATTTAGCAATGGATTAGCCACTTATTTTCAAAAAAGTATGTTAGCTACAACCAATTTAGCACAAAGTTTGTAGCTAATTCCAATTTTTTTCTTGTAGTGTCAGATGCTTACCAACAAGAACGCTAGCAACTATAAACTAAACTTGATGAATCAGGTCAATATCAAGGCTAGACACGGCTTTAGAGCAGCTACCAGTTGGAGCAAAGGGTCCTTTTTATCGAGACAAAGGCCAAATGCCATCTCTTAGGCTCAAATATGATAAGGAAAATTTCTGTGTCAGTTAGTCTGATATGACATTCTTTTTTGCCAAGATTTTATCCTTGTGTTGTAATCTGAGGTATGGCCAAGCGCTCCTCTTGTACACTATCTCAAGGTATATGACATCCCCAGCCAATCTGGGAAAACTTTAAAATAAGTGAATTGTTAAATATACACAATATACACACAATATATTGTGTATATTAGTCTCGGATGGCTGCTCTCGGTTTTGTCCCCTTTGTACCGTGTAATTTATGGTAAATATTTAGTATCCTAGTTTAGGTAATGTTGTAATGTAATTAGTATTGTACACTTACCATAATAATTATATTACTATAAATGTATAATTAGTATCCAAGTAGAATAAAGTTTTAGGAATAGAATAGGAATAGGATTCTCATATGTAACTTGTATAAATAGTCTTTCAATCAATGAAAATAATCAAGGGATTATTTCTTTCATGGTATCAGAAGTCTAGGTCTTAAAATCCTCTCCCCCTTTTCTTCCTCTTGACCGTCGACCGGCCAGTGCACAAAGCCGAGACCAAAGTTTTTCCGCAACTTGTTCTCGGATTGGTTGATTCCAACGGTACCTCTACTTCCCAATTTTTTTCTCCCAAAATCCTCAATCACATATTGTTCTATCAATATGTCTACATCCCGGAACACGTTTCATCCAGACCTTACAGTTTCTAACATCAAGAATAACATCCCTCTTATTCTTGAAATAGAAAACGTCTAATATGCGACGTGGGCCGAACTGTTCAAAATTCACGCACGATCGCATCAAGTCATCCATCACATAATCCCCGCGGCTCCTGAGGATACGGAGGTGCCAAAATGCGAGGATGATCCTAAGTTGTGGACGACTCTTGATGCTACCGTCCTTCAGTGGATATATTCCACAATTTCTACCGACCTTTTGCAAACAATTATTGAGTCTGACGCTATGGCACATGCGACTTGGGATAGACTGCGTGATATATTCCAAGATAATCAAAATTCTAGAGCCGTTACCCTTGAGTAGGATTTCTCCCACGTCAATATGGAAGATTTTCCTAATGTTTCAGCTTATTGCAAAAGATTAAAGGAATTGGCGGACCAACTTCGCAACGTTGGCGCGCCAGTTTCAAACGATCGTTTGGTCCTCCAAATGGTTTTCGGCCTCTCCGAGGCCTATAGTCGTGTGGGAACGGTTCTTCGGCAAAGCAATCCGCTTCCGCAATTTTATCAGGCTTGTTCTATGCTTACACTCGAAGAAGCAGGCATGGCAAAACGAGCGGCTACCGGTGCTAGTCCCGTAGTCATGATGGCCGAGTCCACGGTGTATCCTACCGATTCCAACAACTCGGGCCAAAACCGCAACAACGGTGGTGGCAAAAAGGGTGGAAATAAGAAAAATAATAGCAAGAACCGTGGCGGCAACAATGGCGGAAGCCGGCAGAATGGTGGTGGCGGTGGGGGTCCTCGCGGTGGTTATCAGCAACAACAGTTCTGGGCCCCACAGTGGGCCACTATGCAGTGGCAGTAGGCCCCACAACAACAGTTTGGGCCCAACCAGTTTTCCTACAGTAGTAGTTTAGGCCCAGCCAGTTCTCGCCCAACTGGCAGTGGGCGGCCCATCAGCAGTCCAGGCCCAATTCAACCTGGTTCACATACAATTAGCAGTCTGGGTCGAGGCCGTAAGTAGGGGTGCTTGGGCCTCGGCCCCCGCAGGCCCATCACGCAACGGCACCCACGTCTACCGACATCTAAGCCACAATGCACACGCTTGATTTAACTCCTCCGGACCCAAATTGGTATATGGATACTGGTGCCACTACCCACATGACATCCGATTCAGGTACGCTCTCGTCTTATTCCAATTTGAGCAACCCTCGCAGCATAATTGTTTTTAATGGTAATTCTATTCCAATTCGTGGTTATGGTCATAAAACTTTGTCTCCCCCTCATCCACCTCTTATCTTGAAAAACACCCTACACGCCCCAAAATTGATTAAAAACTTAGTCTTTGTCCGTAAATTCACTAATGACAATTCCGTTTCTATTGAATTTGATTCATTTGGTTTTTCTGTAAAGGATTTCAAGACGAGGAGTCATCTCATGAGGTGTGATAGTAGGGGTGATTTTTATCCTATCACACCCGATTCCGGTCCATCGAGTCAAGCCCTGCCATCCGCCTTTGCAGCCATTTCTCCTTCCTTATAGCATGCTCGTCTTGGTCATCCGGGGTCCTCTATTTTGTCGTCATTAGATAAAAATAGTTTTATTTCATGTAAGGGTACGAGTAGTACTCCAAATTGTCAGTCTTGTTCTTTAGGAAAAAATGTTAAGTTTCCATTTGTAGACTCAAATTCTCATACTTTAATGTCATTTGATATTATTCATAGCAACTTATGGACGTCTCCTGTTCTTAGTTCTGTGGGTCATCGGTATTATGTTTTTTTTTGGATGATTATTCTAAGTTTTTATGGACATTTTCGATAGCGAAAAAATCTCAAGTTTTTTTCGTCTTCTTAAAATTTAGAGCATTCATTAGAACCCAATTCGATCGAGAAATCAAAAATATTCAGTGTGATAATGGCAAAGAATATGACAATGGGGGTGTTTCGGGAATTTTGTGCTAATAATGGGATCAATTTTCATTTTACTTGTCCTCATACGTCTTCACAAAATGGGAAAACCGAACGCAAAATTCGTTCCATAAATAACATTGTTCGAACTTTATTAATTCATGCATTCGTACCCCCGTCTTTTTGGCATCATGCTCTCAAAATGGCTACCTATCTTCTTAACATAATTCTTTCCAAAGGTTTGACATATTCTTCCCCCCTTCAAATTTTATATAATAAAATTCCTTCATTTTCGCATCTTAGGGTTTTTGGGTACTTGTGTTATCCGTTATTCCCGTCCACCACAATTAACAAACTTCAGGCCCGGTCTACTCCGTGTGTGTTTTTGGGTGTTCCACCTAATATTCATGGTTACAAATGCTTTGATTTATCCTCTAATAAAATCATCATTAATCGCCATGTCATTTTTGATGAATCCCAATTTCCATTTTCTAAAAGTAATACTCCCGTGCCTAGTTCGTATAATTTTTTGGATGATAGTATATCCCCGTATGTTATTCAGCATTTTTCGGACGTATACCGCACCCAAAATTCTCCAGTGGGCCCATTGCCCGCTGGCCCCACTGGTCCATCACCCCCTGCCAGTCCCAGTACTGCCACTGGGCCAGTTCAGCCCAATTCTGGAACGGGTCCAGTTCCTGCTCCAGTTTACCGAGTTGGGCCAGCAGACCTACTGCCTGCTGGCTAGTCCGTCCCGAGCCCAGCAAATTCCCAAAATCCGCCCAATTCTCCCTCGAGTCATAGACCGGTCACTCGTAGTCAACGAGATATTTTTAAACCAAAGAGACATTTTAATTTACATTCTAATGTCCCTAAATCCCCTTACCCCGTAATCATGTGTCTGCCTTAAATGACCCGAATTGGAAAATCGCTATGACCGATGAATATAATGCTCTTATTGATAATAAGACGTGGAGTTGATGCCCCGTCCATCTGATATTAATATTATCAGGTCTATGTGGATTTTTGCTCATAAGGAGAATTCATATGGTTCATTTGCTCGACATAAGACGCGACTTGTAGGTGATGGTAAGACTCAACAGGTTGGTATAGATTGTGGTGAGACGTTTAGTCCGGTGGTCAAGCCGGCTACCATTCGCACTGTGCTAAGCTTGGATCTTTCGAAGGCATGTCCTATTTATCAGTTAGATGTAAAGAATGCTTTCCTACATGAGGATCTCAAGGAAACAATCTATATGCATCAGCCTTTGGGATTTAGGGATCCTAAACATCCTCATCATGTCTGTTTATTGAAGAAGTCCTTATATGGGCTTAAGCAGTCTCACCGGGCATGGTATACAAGGTTTGCAAACTATGTTTCAACTATTGGGTTCACTCACAGCATGTCGGATAATTCCTTGTTCATCTTCCGTCGTGGTTCGTCCTTGGCCTACATTCTGTTATATGTGGACGATATTATCTTGACTGCCTCTTCCGATGCCTTACGCCAGTCTATCATGACCATGCTCATCTATGAGTTTGCTATGAAAGACTTGGGGCCCTTGAGCTACTTTTTTGGGATTGTTGTCACTCGTTATTCCGGTGGGTTGTTCTTATCTCAACGGAAGTATGCAGCTGAGATCATCGAGAGGGCTGGGATGTCATCCTGTAAGTCCACTTCCACTCCAGTTGATACTAAGTCCAAGCTTAGTGCCGCGGCCGGCGTACCCTACTAGGATCCGACCCGCTATCGCAGTCTTGCAGGGGCCCTTCAGTATCTTACCTTTACGAGACCGGATATTACATATGTTGTCCAGCAGGTGTGTTTGTTCATGCATCATCCCAGAATTGAGCACATTAATGCACTCAAACGCATCATTCGGTATATTCAGGGTACACTTGACTATGGTTTGCATTTATATCCTTCCTCGACGTCCACACTTGTCTCGTATACGGATGCTGATTGGGGTGGCTGTCCCGACACCAGACGGTCTACGTCTGGCTATTGTATGTTTCTTGGCAACAACTTGGTCTCCCGGTCTGCGAAGCGTCAGTCGACTCTATTCCGCTCAAGTGCCGAGGCTGAATATCGATGGGTAGCTAATGTGGTCTTGGAATCATGTTGGTTACGTAATTTGCTTTTGGAGCTTCATTGTCCTATTCAGAAGGCAACCTTGGTTTATTGCAATAATATTAGTGCCATCTACCTTTCTGGTAATCCGGTTCAGCACCAACACACTAAGCATATCGAGATGGACATTCACTTTGTCCGCGAAAAGGTTGCTCGTGGTTAGGTACGCGTCTGTCATGTCCCGTCAAGATATCAAATTGCAGACATCTTTACAAAGGGTCTTCCCTCGGTCCTTTTTGAAGATTTTAGGGACAATCTCAGCGTTCGAAGACCGCCAGCTATGATTGCGGGTGTGTGTTAAATATACACACAATATACATGTATATTGTGTATATTAGTCTCGGATGGCTGCTCTCGGTTTTGTCCCCTTTGTACCGTGTAATTTATGGTAAATATTTAGTATCCTAGTTTAGGTAATGTTGTAATGTAATTAGTATTGTACATTTACCATAATAATTGTATTATCATAAATATATAATTAGTATCCAAGTAGAATAAAATTTTAAGAATAGAATAGGAATATGATTCTCCTATTATGGAAATATGTAACTTATATAAATAGTCTTTCAATCAATGAAAATAATCAAGGGATTATTTCTTTCATGAATGATGAAGCGCAGTGGCTTAAGCCATAAATTAACAATTCCATAAGAAGCGCTTGTGATCATCTCAAAACAAATATATCATGCTACAACTACATCTAATAATTCCAGTACAACTTTACCAATATGCAAAAGCAAGTTGAGTATCAAAACACTATTCTTAAGAAAAATTCAATGGGACTATGGGAGAACTTAACTTCAAACTTCTTAATTATAGTAAACTTTATAAATGAATAAGTGCATTCAATTAAAACTACACTAAACTACATCACCAGTCTAATAAAAAATAAATTGCATCCATCTCCGTAAGGGTCGCTAGTTCTTCACTTCTGAGTTCCACAGCTGAGCCAAATTTGTAGGCTCTTACTTCGTTTAATTGACTATGACAACGCTGTCTTCCATGAGAAGTAGAATGACTCGAATTCATCACATACATTAAACGATTCATGAAGCATGTAATCATTTCAATAGTGGCCACTCTTGAGATGATCTTTTATCTTTAGACATATATACATTTAAAACGTCCACTTGAGGGGTAGAAACACTATGGTACAGTTGTAAATATTCCATGTTGATCTCAGTCCATTTGTTAAAATGAAGGAAAAGGTGAGACCAAGAGGTCAATTTGATAGGAATTTCGTCAACTTACGAAACCATGTAGCATTAATTAAATCCTTGTAACAACGAAGATCTGTTCGTGGGTTCTTCAATTTACCTGACTCTTTTGCAATTTTAAACGCAGGAATTGTACTTCCAACATATTCAAGTGATGCCAAATTTGAAGCATCAATCTGCCCTACGTCCTCACAATTTTGAATCCCCGAGACCTTTAGGGGTTGTTTGGTAAAGTGTATTAGAGAAAATAATGCATGCATTAATTTTGTGTATTACTAATACCTTGTTTGATACACTTTTTCATTCTATGTATAACTAATGTATCCTATGCATAACTAATACCTAGCAAACCATGATATTAACAATGCAATTAATTTTAATGCATGCATAAGTATGGTTAAAGACACAATTGCCTATGAAGTCTCTCACATGGTATAGTATGGAGTGTACTTTTGTAAACAATCAATTATTTTTAGAAAATATGCAATGTTGTTATTTCTAATACATCAAACCAAACAGTGGATAAAAAATAATATCTGCATAACTAATGTCAGCATTACTAATACCAACATTACTAATACACTATTCAACATTATTCTTATACACTCTGCCAAACTACCCCTTAGGGATTGACTCCCGCAAATGGTTAAAGTTCTCCAAACTACCAACGCCATCTAATATCAAACTCTCAAAGTATTGAGATGTAGAAAAAAGGTGCTGGAGAAATCCTTCAGATATCTTCATATGGTATAGCTCTAAAGATTTTAGATTCTGACATTCAATAATATCCAATACAGGGGGCTCTCCCCACACCCAGAATAAGACAAGTGTTCCAGAGTTGGTGTTTGGATTTTAACACTCTGGGTGATATGAAGATTATAACTTGTTGAAATAGAAAATGACTTGATGTTTTAAAGATTCCGCAGCTCAATCTTTGTCAATAAAGGACAGCGTGCGATGATGAAATTGACAATCAAGGGACAACAATTAAGCAGAGTCTGAAGCAATTTGTCGTCTAAACGAACATTAGTTAGAGAAAGTTTTCTCAAAGAATGACATTTCGCGACTTGACTAGTAGATAATGAAAGATCACAACCCGTCAAATCCAATTCTCTTAAAAATTTTGATGCCAAGAATGTGGAAATAGGGAAGGGGTATGTGAAAATATATTTATTTCCTAGAGACAATCTGTATTAGGAAAAATATACTTTATACACATTCATATTATTATTAATGGAGATTAATATTTTGACATTTGAAATTATTGAATTATTATTTGATCGTTTGTAATTATTCATTAATGTGCATCCCGTGAGCTTACGTTGTCATTAATAGAGTGAGTTATTGATGATATAGCGTAACTCTTAAAATAGTCTCGACTAATGATCATCGAGAATGGGATATCGATGATATGTGATAAGTCGACATGTGGTCTGCATCACATCCTTAGAGGATGTAGTATGTCTCACATGCTATTAGTAATGGTTACTCGTGATGGACACATGGATACTTTGGAAGTATTGGTATACCCTGCTACTGTTTGTTATACTTGTCTAAAGTATGATCAACGTGTGGGAGATAGAAGTCCTTAGACTTGAGGTCAATGCTCGCCTTGTCTACAAAGTAATGTACTTTGATCCCGTCCTAAGCTCAAATGCCTTATAGGTTGAGATACAGCTTGTATTGGGTACATTACGATGTGGATTGAAGGTGGTAGTTGAGTCAAGATTAGGATTCATTCCTCGAATGTATATTCGAGAGAACACTCAGATTCTCAGTGATATTAGGTTGACTAAGTCGTTGGCCAACGCAATAGACATATTTAGAATATGGTCTAGTTGTCAACTAATATAGATGAAATACAATGATTATGCCATTTGGATAGACACTTGATAAATCCTAAGCTTGATCGGGTGTGTCATGAATGAAAGGATTTTATCTTACCACATAAAGGTTAAGTTTACTGGATTCGTGTAAACGTACTTCACATATTGAGTTCGTCTTCCGGCGCCGTCTATGAGTTCCGTGTAGACCTTAATTTGATTAATGTCGATATGAGAAGGCCTGTAGGGTCACACTATGTCGATTGTCCGTTTCGATCTAAGGATGTATTGAGAGAGTAATTGAAATGTTCGATTTGGAATCGAGACATTTAATAGAATAATGATTATTTTAATTAAGTCAAAATTGGATTTTTGGATTTAATTAAGAATGCACGAAAAATAAAGTTGAGCGCCGCGACACCCATACCATAGGGCCGCGGCGCAGTGCAGGCGCATGCCGAGTGCCGCGACGCCCATACCCTAGGGCCGTGACGCCTCTGCCTCGATTTTTGGGCCAGGCCCAAGGTCAAACCCTAATCCGGTTTTGACCTATTTTTCAACTATAAATAGAGGCATTCACCTCATTATTCAACACACCATTTTCTGAAAACATTCTAAGCCTTAGAGACTTAGAATCATATACTCTCGAACATCTGCCGGGTTTCCTAGCTTTCCGAAAGAGAAGTACATTGAAGCTTGCAATCGGAAGGGCAACCGCGTGTGCACCTTATAGTAGACAAAGATTCCAGATTATTACAACTTGTAAGTAAATGTTTTATGTTACAAGTTCCATTGTTGTATAATCATACCAGAATTATTATTGGGTAAGTAAGAAGCACAACTTTTAAACTTCCGTTGTACCTTACTTATGTGTTTTGAACCCAATAAAACCCTACGGTATGAGGGGACAGAAACCTCAAATACCACATCTTTTACACCATTCTGAAGGGCAGTGCCGAGCCACTTATCAATCCAAGGAATAACAAGAGGACGATGATAATTAGAAGCTGAAATTGAAAGAGCAAACTTTTATATAGGGATTTTTCTGTCCCTATATCTCTCCATGACTTTATCCACTGTTTTCCTATTATTATTACCTTTGCTATACTCAACTTTGAACTTCAAGTTGGGACAAGTGAACTATGCTTGTAGCCATGTTTTGGACAGCATGCTCGACTTGGCTGCTTCTTCAAAAGTAAGGTTAGATAATATTTTTTGAATGAGGTATTCAGGCTATATGTCAGCCATGGTCGTGGCTTGGGAATTGTTATGTTATGGTACAAATCGTGTAGAGGAATGAATGAATTTATGGAAGTAATAATTACATCACATAGCTAACTCTAGGACATATAATCTTTAGTAATTATTGTTTAATTAAATTACAAGGAATAACTATAATGTGTATTTGAATTACCTATCATAGCTACATATATATTTAAAGTAGAATACTCTATTTTTATTATTTTTATCTTAACTTCTCAGCTTCTGCTCTCCGCCGCTGTCGGTCACAACGAACCGCCGTCGGAACTCCGGCGAAATCCATTGCTATCATATCTGAGCTTCTGCTCCGTCATGACCCATCGTCGGCGCCTCCATATATGATAACAATGGACTCCGTCATGACCCACTGCCCGCCGGAGCCTCCAGATCTGAGCTTTGCACTCCCGTCGTGACCCACCGCAGACGCCTTCAGATCTGGAGTTCTGCTCCATCGTACCCACTGTCACGTTCCATATCTGGAGTTCCGATCGCGTTCTTTATCTTCTTCCGGTCACGTTTTGGTTCTTCAATGCATTGATGACAAGTGCGGTGGCAGAGGGAACGACGGAACCCTTAGATGACAAGTGCAGCGACGGAGGGATCGTTTCGGTCTGAGCTTCTTCCGGTCATGTTCTGGTTCCTTAAACGGTAGAGGGATCTGGAGTTTTGCTCCATCGTACCCACCGTCACGTTCCAGATCTGGAGTTCCGATCACGTTCTGGTTCCTTCAACGCATTGATGACAAGTGCGGCGACGGAGGGAATATCGGAACCCTTAGATGCCAAGTGCGGTGACAGAGGGATCATTCCGGTCACATTCCGGTTCCTTCAACGACGGAGGGATCGAACTTTGTCATCATTTGTTTTTGGTGTATTTGTTATTTTTTGTATTCAGTTTTTGAGTTTATTTGTTAAAATTTTAGATTGTATTCAATTTGTTATTTTTTTGTATTCAGTATTTGAGTGTATTTGTTAAATTTTTAGTGTATCTATTTTTTTGTATTCAGTATTTTAGTGTATCTATTACAACTAAAGCTATTTTTTTTATATTTATGTTATTTGAATACAATCGAATTTAAAATACAATAAGCTAAATACAATATTTTTTGTATTTATATTGTTTGAATACAACCGATTTTTAAATATAATAAATTGAATACAACGTAAAAATAGCTACAAATGAATACAACTGAGTTGAATACATTTGAAGTGAATACATCTGACTTGATACAACGAAAAGAATTTTGAATACATTTTTACTCGCAATGAGATTGTTTTATGAATATAACGAGCCGTTTTATGAATACAACGAGTTAAAAAGTAGCTATGTCCCGTAAATATTAAAATTATAATTATAATAAATTTAAAATTCTTAAATTATAGTTATTTGGGTAAGTTTCACTTTATAGAATTATGATTTGTAACGAGTCACAATCCAACACGGAGAGAGAACTAGTCAAAAACCTTTACCTAGACAGAGTCGGCCGCTCCCCTCTAATAAAAGTAGGAATAATTAAAGGGTCTTTAAGCAAGGACGACTATAAGCACGCAATAGTCCAGAGTCCTTAAAGTGTTCACGGGGCAACCCGTTCGAACCAAAGAGGCACGCACCAACAGGTAATCCTGAAACCCTGAACTTTAGATACGCTTTCCTTACGTATTTAACTACCTATACCTACTAGGCAAGCCTTAGGATTTCGTTAGGCAAATATAAGATTGCGTTTGGTTAACTACTTGAGGATGCTTGATTTGTGTACTTCTTTAACAAACTCCGTTATTAAACTCCGGGCCTGTCCGGATTTAGCTTCTTCTTTTGTCCCTGGATAAAATTGTATAATAAACTCTAAGTCCTGTAATTTGACACCGGGCCTGTCCGGTTAAATATAGCGTACTTTCATTATCTTCTAATTGTAAAAGTTCGCGCAATTATATCCACCGGGCCTGTCCGGATTTAGGTTCAGGCAATTTTACTTGTAATCTAGACTATGGGCAAAGGAAAAAAGAAAAAAGAGTTTTTTAAGCCTCTAAACATACGGGTGGGTCAGGCACCCATTGAGGTAGGGATAAATGACCCCGTTGTCTTCCCTCCAATTGCCCCCGGCCCCGCTCTTCAACGGACCGCAGGCAATGGACTTCAAGCGGGGGGAGACAATACGGGTGTGAAGATTACATTGGCAAAGGAGGGAGCTTCGGACTTCACTCCCTCCTCGGTCACGCTAGGCTCCAAAGACACTACCTCGGATTCGAAGGCGGTATCAATGGCGACACGGCAAAGAATGAGCCTACGCCGAAGGAAAACCAAGACAAAGGTACAAGCGAACAAGAAGGCTTACGCATACGTGCTTAAAGGAAACGTAACGTCTCCAATGGGAGACGTACGCATTTTGTGAAAGATAGGCTGTCATGACGGGCCGGTGGAACTAGCCGAGAGCGGACATTGACGACCTCGGCGACACATGGGGCTATTTACTAATTGGCTACTTTGCGGGTACTTTCCGGGGAACATAGCCCTTATGAAGCTATGTAGATCTTGGGGAGTAACATACCGGTTCACTGTCCATGCCTCAGGTTGGATCATCTTTAAATTCAACAGTGAAGCGAGACAAAGAAAAGGTTATGGCCAATGGGCCACATTTTGTCTACTGGCACCCCCTCGCTAAAGGACATTCCGCCTTTGCTTCACTTTTGACGGGCGGGGAGATATGTACTATACCTATATGGGTACGGCTACCGTCCCTACCACCTGGAATTATGGAATGAAATGGCTTTAAGCCGAATCCTTTCGCGGATAGGGAGGCCAATTGGAACGGATAAACTCACGAACGACAAGGGTCGGGCTTCCTATGCTAGGGCTCGGTGGAGATTGACCTCTCAAAGGAGGTAGTTCATTCGTGGAACTAAAGCATTGGGATGGTACTCATATTGACCGAGGATCTCGTGTACGAGAAGCGACCGAGGATGCGCAATAAGTGTAAACGGATCGGCCATTATGCGGAGGGATGTGAAAAACACAAGGCCGAGATTAAGAAACGCTTGCAAGGAAAAGGAGTGATCCACACCCCAAATCTTTGCGGCAAAAGGGGTACATACCTACCTCGATGACGAAGGAAGGGCTCACGGGCCAGGAGAATGGCACTACTTCGGCCGTGGGGGAGAAAGATGTTAGCATGGGTGGCCAACCCTCGGGGGTGCAAACCGGGGCTGGCAAGGGTCGGACTGGAACGCACAAAAATGATAGCCAAAGAGCGGGTAAAGCCCCGCTGTTGACTTGATTACTTCGGACAAGATTACGGGTGGCCAGCCCTCGGGGATACAAACCGGGACTGGCAAAGGTCGGACTGAGTTTCGAAAGATAGAGGGGAAGCTCGTGGGTAAAACCATGGCTGTCGGATTGACTAAAGGAGTGGAGGACGTTGTTAAGGGTGCGGAATTGAGAGGCCAGCCTATCGGGGACCAAATCGAGGCTGGCAAAGGTAGGAGATCAGGAGAGGCCATGGATGGCCAGCCTTCGGGAACACAGACCGAGGCTGGCAAAGGTGGGATATCAGGAGAGGCCACGGATGGCCAGCCTTCGGGGACACAGACCAAGGCTGGTAAAGGTGGGAACAGCCAGGACACGGCTAAGGAGCAGATCTTTGCCCCTCAAACCGTACGTCCTAAAGAAGCGGAAGGGAGCACCACATCGCGGGCCCATAGTGCTATTAGCCGGTACGTGATACGATCCGCCATATTCGAAAACTTGCGGATATGCATGGCAATATTGAAGAGCAAAACAAAATAGATCATAAGGCAAAAACCGCTATAGAAATAGCTATGGCACAAGGTGGTGGGGAAGTCGGGAGCACGTCGGGAGGCCACCTACGGGGGCACAAGCCGTGGGCGGCAAGGTCGGACAACTCTAGCGGCCCAACCGTCGGCCCCTCGGCTAGGGATGGGAAAGGTGGAAACAATGATCGGGAAAGTAAGGTTACTCCGGATGAGGATGGATACATGGAGGTAAAAAGAAAGGGGAAGCCAAAAGGTAACCCGTTAGCCGAACCTAACATTCCCCCAAGCAAAATGCCGACCCTTACTTCCAAAAAGAAGGGTCAGAGTAATGACCTTTTGCCAGCCAAGAACAATGAGGATAGCACGAAGGGGACTAACCCCCTTTCGTTATCTAAATGATTATCGCTTCATGGAATATAAGGGGGCTGCACAAGTCCTCAAAGCAAAAGGAGATCAGCTCCATAGTGCATGAGGAGAACATTGATGTATTTGGCATCCTAGAATCCAAGTTAAATCACTCCTCCCTGCAAAGCTTTTGGACTTCCAAATTCAAGAATTGGAAGGTGTTGGACAACTTTGGGCATCATCCGGCAGGGAGAATCTTTATTATTTATAACCCTGCTAAGGTCAGACTCCAAGTTCAGGATATCAACCCTCAAGCTATACACTGCTGCGGCATCACACGCTTGATCTCTTCAAGATTATTCTATGCCACTTTCGTCTATGGGCTCCACTCTACGGTGGCCGCCGAGGCCTATGGGACAAGCTACGAGACTACGGGTGCGGTATCTCGCGGCCGTGGATAGTCCTCGGGGATTTCAACGCGGTGATGAGTGAAGAGGAGAGATACAACATGGCCCCGATTAGTATCTATGAGATGAAAGATATTGTTGACTGCTGTCGTGACTTGGGACTCTCGGATATGAATTCCACCGGATGTGAGTTCACTTTCAACCGGGAAAACAAATTCAGCAAGCTTGACAGGGCTCTCACCAATGGAGTTTGGTTGCAAGAGGGATGGTATGGTAATGCACATTTCCGTCGGTCCGGGCCCTTCTCGGACCATACGCCGTGCATTGTCTCTATTTTGGATCCCCCAAGGCCGAAGAACAAACCTTTTAAATTCCTGAATATGTGGGCTGCACATGCGGAATTCGGAAATATTATAGCAAATACTTGGGAAAGGGACATTCCGGGCACTGCCCAATATACTTTGTGTCGTCACCTGTATAGTCTCAAAAGACCCTTGAGGTACCTCAACGCAATGGAGTTCTCCCATATCTCAATGAGGGTCAAAAGAGCAAAAGAGGAGCTAGATATAGCGCAAAAAGAAGCTTTGGATAACCCGCACCTGGATCATCTACATGTGAGGGTTACGGAGCTCAGGCACAGTTCCAATGCCCTTATTGAGGCGGAAATGAGTTATCTTCGACAACTTGCCAAATGTGAGCACCTTAAACTTAGTGACAGGTGCACCAAGTTCTTTCACGCCATGGTCAAGAGAAACTCAAAGAGAAACTTTATCGCGGCAACGGAAAAGAGGGATGGCTCACTCACGACATCTATTGACCAAGTCGCTGAGGAATTCATATTTCATTACAAAGGACTCCTTGGCACTAGGGAGTATTGTGAGCCTATTGATGTTGGGGTCATTGCTTCAGGCAAGTGCCTCTCGGCAGAACAGGGGGAGGTCCTTGTTCGAACTATCACAGATGCAGAGATTAAAGGGGTACTATTCGGCATTGGCGAAGACAAAGCACCAGGCCCGGATGGCTTCTCCTCGGGTTTCTTCAAAAAGGCACGGAATATCGTGGGAAGGGATTTTTGTGATGCGGTAAAAGAATTCTTTCTATACGGCAAGCTTCTAAAGCGAGGTCAACCACACCACTATAGCTCTTGTCCCTAAAGCTCGCGCGCGCCCTACGGTGGGGGACTTCGAGCCCATATCATCTTTGCAATATTTTGTACAAGGTGATCACAAAGATAATTGCCTCAAGGTTGGAATCGGTCTTGCCTAACATCATTGACCCGGCCCAATCGGCGTTTGTACGGGGACGGAGTATGTACGATAATATTCACCTCGCTCGGGAGGCTGCTCGGGAGTTATAACCACAAGAGAACTTCAAGTAGATGCATGCTTAAGGTGGACCTCGGAAGGCGTTTGATTCGATAAATTGGGAATTCCTTACGGCTATTTTAATTAGTTTAAACTTCCCGGAGAAGTTGGTAACTTGGATCATGGAGTGTGTTTCGACAGCATCCTACTCCATCTCAATCAATGGGAGTTTATACGGGCATTTTAAAGGCCGCAAAGGATTGAGGCAAGGGGACCCTCTTTCCCCTACCCTTTTTGTTATTTGCTTGGAGTATCTATCAAGGTTGCTTAAAATGAACACCGGCGGGAGATTTTTAATTTCCACCCGAAATGTGGCGGCTTGATGATCACACACCTAGCCTTTGCGGATGACCTTCTCCTCATGTCGAGGGGGGACGCAAAATCGGTTCGGATACTGATGAAATGTCTGAGAGACTTCCAGACTTGCTCGGGCCTTAACTCCAATGCGCTTAAATCCAGCATCTATATGGCGGGTATTGAGGACCACGTCTCAGAGGACATTAAACGGATAACAAACTTTGACACAGGAACCATGCCTTTCCGCTACCTTGGTATCCCGCTTGCGGCGGAAAAGTTAAAACTAGTGCATTATGATCCGTTCTTGAGCAAAATTTCGGGTTACACTACCGCTTGGATGGGTGCTACCCTTTCGTATCTTTGGAAGACTAGAGCTTATCAAGTCGGTCCTGCAAGGGGTCGAGTGCTTTTGGCTCTCTATTCTTCCCGTTCCGGCATGGTTTGCGAGAAAGTAACGGGCCTTTGCCGTTCTTTTCTTTGGCGGTCCAAGCACCCTATTGTGGCTGGAAGGATTGTACTAAGCCCAAAGCCGAAGGAGGCACTGGGCATTAGAGATATCAAAGCTTGGAATCTGTCTCTTCTTTCTAAATGTTTGTGGAACATTCACCGAGAAGAAAGATTCCCTGCGGATCGGGTGGATCAACCATAAATACGAGCGGTTCGGATAATATTTGGACTGGAAGGCTAAGAAAGAAGACTCTCCTTTAATCAAGAGGCTGCTGGACATCCGTGACATCATCCTCTCCGAGAGAAGGATCTCCGAGATAGCGGTCACTACTATGACTAAGTGGCATGCGGTCGGGTCTTGTGGCACGCGAGTGCATATGACTATTTCGGGCCGAAAGGCCAACTAGTGCTATGGGCAAAGGACGTTTGGAATGCTTGTATTATCCCCGGGCAATCTTTCATCTTATGGCTATGTGCTAGGAAGAGACTACGCACCAAGGATAGAATGGCCCACATGGACATTGACGGACTATGCTCACTTTGTGGGCAAACGGATGAATCACTTGCGCATCTTTTCTTTACTTGCCGGTAAGTAGACACATTTGGACAAGTATAAGGAGTTGGCTCGGGATCACTAGGGCCATGACTACCATTGACGGTCTTATTTGAAATACATCAAGAAGGAAGGGCGTGGTACGGGATGGCAAGCAAAAGCCAAGCGCGTAGCGCTTGCCGCAACGGTCTACCACATACGGAATGAGCGAAACAAGATTATTTTCAATGGGTCTAGATTAGATAAGGGGCTCTCCTCTTCAAAATCAAGACTAATATCTACAAAATCCTTTTTGCTCTTTTCCCGCTTTTCTTGGAAGATTTTGTCTCCTTAGCAGGTGGTTAGCTAGCATAGATAAACATTAGCTAGGGTAAAACCTCTAGACTACCCGGTTTGTGGGACTAGCTAGAGTCTCCCGACCTCCCGGGGTGTGGGATCGGCGGGAGTATGTTACGCTTTGTATCCGCGTTAGCCGGTTTGTGGGCTGCACGGGAATACCAGTGTTTAGGTTGCGTACCGAGACAGTACCGCCCAGCAGCACACGTGACGAGGGTGGGGTTTTACCCATGACCGAATAGGTACTCTTCCCTTGACCGTGGGTTTATCCCGTTAGGGTTTACCACGGCAAGGGTTTAAGGAGGCCCACGTTTGCAACCTTGTGCCTTGGCATGAGGGATTTGTCTTTCGGATGTAGGGATGGGGTCTATACCCCTTCATTTTCTTCGCTTTGGTGCTCTCGACTACCGGTATGTGGGAATAGCTTGAGCTTTGCGCGACGAGCCGAATGTGGGGTTGATCTGCCTGGCAGGGACGCCCTAGATTTACATCGTCACTATGATTGTGAGTACGCTCACAAACACTGTACATTTGATGATTTTTATACACATTTACCTTTCATCAAAAAAATAATTATACACTTCGCCCTTCTACTTTATCAATTATAGCCCAATTGTTACTATATTTATATTACCACACTATCCATTTGGACAAAGCTGTGAACCTCATTCTCACTTTTCTCTCTCCCACGGGCCAAAATCTTTCCCAGCTCCTTTTTTTTAAAATCTTTTTGCAAAACAATATAGAACTCTACATGCCACATGCATAGAAATCATCTATAAATTTGCTTGGCTGGAAATAAAGTCTCGAAAATCACAATATTTTATTCTGTATATATGGATTTTGATTTTTTGAAAAAGTTAATTTTGATTTCATCATTATCTTCACGACAGTTCAATTAATTAATTAATTATTATACAAAGCATATACAATATATATATAAAGTTACAAAAAAAGTTGAGCAATTTATAGATAACTTAACTATACATTACATATACATTATCTATACACTGATGATACCGTGAGCTACATGACTGTAGCTAGATGTGTGAGCTGTATATATGAGTTATTTTCCCATAAAAATATATACTTTTGATACTCTGTTGCTTTTTTTCCGGTCACTTATTAGTTAAGTATCTCCATGAAGAAAATTGTGGATTTTAAATTAATTTTTTATGATTTATTACTTATTAGGATTTAGAAATTAAATTAACCCTCCACTCGTATGTAATAAAAAAAGGCTTGATTTCAATCAAGTGCTCAATTTTTAATCCCTTTATTTATGATTTTCTTTTTCTTTTTTTCCGGTTTTGCTGGAAATTTGCTTTATTGTATATTTATAAATGGGGAAATTTCATAAACATGCACTTCATTCACTTACATTGCAAAATATAGCTAGAAAATATTTTTATACGATGTTATACACTTATATACAAAATTTTATAAGTCAAATACATTATGTATATGGGTGTATAAAATTTATAATAGTGTATAAGAGGTGTGTATACACTCATATATACTATTATACAATATTATACAAAACAACACAACCAACGACTGAGCAGCAACAACGGAGGAGCTCCGGCGATCACCAGCCACACCAGATCTAAGAGAGAGAGAGAGAGCAAGAGAGAGGAGGAGGAACCGGTGGAGCAGCAGTAGCGGAGGAGCTCCGGTGACCACCAGCCATACCAGATCTGATAAAGAGCGGAGGAGGAACCGATGAAAATCACCAGCCACACTAGATTTGAGAGAGCGAGAGAGAGAAACTCATCGCAACATCGGTGGCGATAGCATCGTCGACGACAATGTCACTGTCTTCTTCATGAGACGGTACCTTATTGATTTTCTCTTATTTCCGCCACCTACTACAGCGACGCTCACTCTCCTTTGTTTTCCTAAAGCCGGCGTTAAGAGGTTTCAAATCGCCGTTGGAGTAGCCGGTGGTGTTCGGAGGAGAGGAGGGAGTGGGCCATTTTTTGTAAGATTAAAAAAGGTGGGTCAATTTTGGTAGTATTGTTACCCTAATTAACATACAACGTAATTATTCCTTTATAAATTGGAAAAATGCCTAAAATACACTCCAACCATTGCCTAGATTTGCTGTAACACACCTAACATTTACGGTGGTCCTACTACCCCATGAATATATTTTTAAAGTATTTCTTTGGCATTTATCTAGAAAAATCGAATCAAAATCTAATAAGACACAAGCCAAGACTCGATTATGAAAAAATATAGTGATTCATAAGATCAAATCCCAAGAGAATCAACTGCTTTCTCCATGAAAAAAGTTAAGAGTGTAGGAGATAATTCTAATTCTTTGTTTTGTTCGAAGAGTGATATGACCTGAAAATGAATGAACTCTTTTGTTTTATGTCGTTTTGTGTCAGCACGTGTTTAAATTGCTATCCAACTCACTCGATAAATGCTAAAGAAATTTCTTAAAATTTTATCCAAGGGGGTAATAGGACCCCATAAAAGTTAGGTGTGTTACAACAAATCCGGGCAAAAATCAGGGTGTATTTTAGGCATTTTTCCTTATAAATTCAAAAAAAAAAAAAAAGTGATTTCAACCTTACCTCTTAACGTACAATATGGGCTATTAAAATACTTGAGCAAACGACGTGTGTGATTCTTGATACTTTAGAAACTGGCAATCTACTCCGTGTTAATTTATGTGATTATTATACATGGAATTAAGAAAGAGAAAAAAACTTATGATTCTTAGGAAATACACATATTGCAACCTAAAACTAAAAGTGCCGGAAAAGTTACTTTAATACCTTACCTCTACGGGCAACTTATTATTCCTTATTCTTGTTTCAACGTGACTAATACCACTACCGACTTATTTTCCGAATGTGAGTTCGACCGCGACTTTCCTCTTTTTTGGAACATATACAATCAATTTCATTGTTTATGTCTAGGGATGACAAACATTGCGGGGCGCTGAGGTTTCGAGGCAAATTCGCATAAATTCACGAAGACTACAACCCACCCCACATAGCAAAAAATTATGTTTTCAACCCGCCCTGCCCTACCCCGCATATTTTCTTTCTATTTTTTTCTTTTAAAATTAGTTTGATACTAAAAATGAATTTATAAAATTCTTTTCCATTTTCCTGCTTAGGTGTATTAATTTAATAGGTAATGGCTTGAAATTAAATTCTTAGAGGTCAATTGCAGATTTTCCAGTAAGGGACTGTCAGTTTTTGGATTGAACATTTTCATTTACTATCTTTGACATTTTAATAAGCTATATTAAAATTATTATTAGTTTTGTTCATGTTTAACAACTTCGACCAATAACAGTGGCAATACCAAACGAATGAACGATCAAAATTTTGGTCAGAGAGCAAAACAAAACCAAATTCATAGAAATCAATATCTAAAAAAAAGCAAAAAAGCATTTTAAGTCAGAAAACATAAGGTTCCATTGATATAGCACAAGACAAGAAATTGATCGGTGTCACTCTTATTTGAAAATAAAAATACATTTTCAAGAAATTAATTCAATGGTATACAAAAAAGGAAAAAAGAAAATTTCAGAGACATCCCTCCATGTTTGCTTATATCAAACTGACCTCCCTATGATTTGAAATATTATATCAACCTCCCTTATTTTAATTTTCTTGTAAAAAAACTTGTTTAAATGATATTCTTGTCAAAAAATTTCAAAAATGGCCTTTGAAATCAAAATAAAAGAGCCATTAATTATAAAACTAATGGCTGTCGAAAACTTCATTTCCAAAATTTCATGCGTGCTTGAATTTTCCAGAATTATCTTGCTACTTTTATCAGAATTACATAAGTATAAACAACTTCTACGATACAAAATTAATATATTGCGTTCCTTTTCTGTTTTCATTTTCCCTTTTTCTGCAAGAAATTTTACTATTTTTTTGTTATTAATTATGTGAGTCATTATTGATCATTTTCTTTATCCATTCAATTCCTAAAATTGTAGTACGCTATTCTGCATGCTTCATTACTCAATTATTTTAAGTATCCAATTAAAATGAGTGATTGAAACAGTGTAATGACTCCTGCCTTACCTAAATACTTGCAGCTTCTTTAAATAGCCAAAAGTAAATAAATTACATTTTCTATGTTCTTCCTTCTTCCTCTTTCATCGCCAGCAAAACAACCTTACTAGCATTTTCTTCTTCTAGCTAAACTCAAATGCATCGGATATAACTTTCAAAATTCAAGGTTAGATCATTCCTTCGTATTCTAAATTAAAGTTCTAAACAAAGTCTATAATTTGAAGGACATTGATAACGAAGATACCGAATTTAAAATAAAGGGGGGAAATTAAAATTTGTTCGTTATAGATTGCTCCCATATCTGAACACCTCAAATTATAATATGGAAAAAGTTATATTGGTATATGCTATTAAAGAAATTTATCGATAATTGTTGGCCGAATAATGAATGTTGCGTCATCAGATGATTTCATGTTGCTTCGTGGATGATTGCTACCGTTTATATCTTAATTCTCATATACCTGTTATTGCTGAGGCAAACTAAACTGATAAAAAATGAAAAAGATGTTTAAAAGTGAGCAAGTAATCAGGGATGCAGTATTGACAGCTAGTAAGCTTGGATATTGTATCTTTCAAATGGTAATATAGAAATATAGTCTGAATATTGGAATACTCAATATGCATTCTAGAAGGGTGAGAGTATATAAATCAACTTGCATGAGTGAGTTAAAACAATTCCAATTTTGAAATATTCAATATAGTTAGTAGGATCTCACCATAATATACTAATTAGTTGTAACACGTAAGGTTATCGAGTTACTAAAAGAGTAACATGTCTCGATTCAAGCATATATACTTTTTGTTCGTTAATATACTATTTGACAATTAATTTTTTAACCAAAAAAAAATATGCAATTAATTGCTCAATTGTGTGAAACAAATATCTACCAAAAGTTTGTTTATTTATTTATTTATATATTTTCTCATATATAAAATATAATTGTGAGAGACATTTATATATTTGTGAGAAACATACATTTATACCAAGAGTTTCTTTATTTTAAGTCCTCTACCTGTTGCTCGTTCAGACATGAATATTTTCCATTTTTTCAAAACATCGTCGGATTATATATTTGATCTTCTTATTTTATTTTTATAATGAATTTCAAGTTTTAAAAAGTGATTTTGATAAGTTTTTCAAGTGAAATTTATTTTTCACTGAAAAAACTTTTTCTTTTTCAATAAAATACATGTCCAAAAACAAGTTCAAATTTAAATATATTTTTGCAATTTATTTTTAAACATTATTTTATTTGAAAATATCATATTTTTTTACTTCCAATCCAACGCCTACTTAGTGAGAAAAAAACAAACTGAAGAATTTCTCTCGAGTTTATGACTATTCTGATTTCTGACTAGACAGAGTAGTTGACTATATAAGTTGCGAGACTTGGCCACATTTTATCCACAAAATAGTAATACTTCCATTTCCATACACTCTCTTTCTGATAATAAAAACACTTAAAAACCAAACACTATCCATTGATTCTTCTCCTCCCATAGTGTGACACAGAAAAGAATGAAGAAAATGTCAGTAGCATCATCATCTACCTTCCCCTGCATTAAAATCCAAACATCTTCTTCTTCTTCTAGTACTTCTTGTTACACTTTGAGATTATGTACAGCAAACTCCACCATACTTACCATAAGGAATTCTCAAGCTGATGGTCCATTTAGAAGACCTGTTGCTCCATCACCACCTAAGCCTAATATTCCACCATCCTCACCCCCACCACCAAGTTCTACTACTAGTGTTCCTCTTAAGCCTGTGGCTGTGGCAACTTATGAGGGTAAAAATGTAATTACACTTAAATTTCAGAGGCAAAAGGCTAAGGAACTTCAAGGATACTTCAAACAGAAGAAGCTTGAAGAAGCTAATCAAGGACCCTTCTTTGGTTTTATTGCCAAGAATGAAATTTCCAATGGCAGGTAATTAAAGAAATTAATTCAAGAATTAATGTGTTATTCTTTGGTTTTTGGTTTGTTTTCTTGTAGGTTTTAGTCTTAATTTAATGTGTCATTTTTGTATGATGCTAAATTGTTTTTTGTTGAGGAAGATATTTGATAATGTTGGAAGAATAATAAACTAAATTTGTTTAGGATTCAGTATTTGTTAGTTTATTTAGTTCGTATCTAAATATGATTTGTAGTCAAATTAATATAGGAATATGTCAAAGTAGATTTGTACTATTATATATATAGAGGTGCTATTAATTATTTTCATGTCGTGGAGAATTGTAGAGCACAATAGATTATTTTTCCTTCAGATAATATTGGAATAATTCTCGCTGTGGGTTTCAAAAATCCAGCTTGGGGTTAGTATTAACTTACAAGAATGACATAGGCACATAACTCTATTTAGTGGTGAAACCAGAAATTTTGCTAAGAGTGTTTAAGGTTTAATGTATTGTATAAAAAGTAAATTTCAACCAGTATAATTTTCCGATGAGATGTTTAACCGACGACCCTTCTCTCTATGTGGCTACGCCACCGGCTCTGTTTAAGTACCTCCCTTGGCATGTGCAAGCCTAAAAATTAGACCTTGGAAGTGGAATTTGAGCTGAGTTTAAGCATTTTTTATGGCACTTTGGCAATTCTTGATCAGTTATAGGTGTTCTTATTTATTGAATTAAACTGTGCCCCCTCCCCGATAAAGTGCTGCTGAAAGTAAAAATTGGAAATGTCTGTTTGCTTGAAGCCCTGCAATGTCTAACTATGAATAGTGTTTATTTGGCCATAAACTAAAATTGGTTGCATCTGAAGTGTGCGGAGCGGATTCAACAGAATGAGAAATAATCAAATATTAAAAGTGTGTTATATCTAACACTATCCACTGGTTTTAGAATACATATTTGTCTTTATCGCGTACAAGATAAATGATATCAATTAAGAAACTAATATCATTTCATCTAACAAGCATGTCTGCATGATAGAACTCCGGCTAGATCATGATTCAAATGCAATCATTTAAGTAATAACTGGAATAACATAACAATGTTAACTTAAACAGTATGTAAATGATGAACAGTGAGTAGACTCTTGGAGGCAGGAGCTGTATATAAGTAGTGCAGAAATTAGTGTAGGTTCGTTTCCTACATAGGAGGAACTTAGGCCTGATCACCAATTAATCTACCGTAGATATATTTAGTTATAACTATTCTTCGTACCCTTAGCACATACATATTCTTTGCACTTGATCTGACGGAGGTTAATAATTTTTAGCAGTCTACAAAATTAGAAGCTTTTAAGCCAGACGTGTTCAGTTACATGCTGCATAATCATTATCTCAAAGGGCTTGGCTTTGTCTTAAGATTATGTCGCATAGCCGTAACTTCGATTGCAGATTACTCATTCTGATACAAGATGTTGGTTCCACACTTAGATTATGTAGACCTAGTTGGTGTTCCATGTTCATGATAGTGATGGTGCTTCAAATGTTGATATACAGGCTTCCAGGACCGAGCCTGGACTGCTACTATTTAGGTTTTCTTTTCTTGTTAGTGGATTCTATTTTTCTTGATTGTATTTGTAAAATGGAGATGATAAGATAGTAGATACACAAGATATTTTGAAAATTTCTTCAAATATTATCCAAACTTTCTGAAGATCATGATCTGTAGAAACAATTCTAAAGATTTCAATCTTGCCGTGCATCGTCTCCCTTCCTTATTTACTGATGAGGATCAAAGATGATGTTTCAAATTTTGCTTGCGACATATTCATGTACCTATTAGTTTACTTTCTTAAGTAACCTTTGCTGGAACTATCTGCATCATTTGATCAATGAACCTAGGAAAAGCAAGAAATCCTAGACAGTCGAGCACTTCAGTTAGCAACTTTTCTTTGTCACTCTTGGATGAATAGGCCATAAGTAGGTGAATTATTTCTGCATCATTTTGAAAAAAACTTGTATATGGAATTTGGCTAGTTCCAGATAGCTTTGAACCTCCCCTTGGATTCTTTGTCGTTGACATAGTGATTTCTATCTTGTCATAATCTTTCGGTTGAGCAGATGGGCGATGTTTGGCTTTGCTGTCGGGATGTTAACAGAGTATGCAACAGGCTCTGACTTTGTCGACCAAGTTAAGATCCTTCTCTCGAATTTTGGGATAGTAGACCTGGAATGAGACTCTGCTGTATATGTATCATCATGAGAGCTTATAGATTCTCTCCTCTTGTAATTTTAAGCTATAAAATACATTTGTTTCTTGTAACTTCTTTGTTCGATTTTTCAAGTTTATTTGTTTGAGCCACAAATGGAGTACATTATACCTTACAACTCCTTTCATTTTTATGAATATAGAAAATTTGTATTTTTTGTGTAATACCTCATTTTCTCTCAATTTTTACATACAAAGATTCTTGTACTTGGATTACGACTTGCTTATGCTTTTATCTCTATCTTTTTACCTTTATATTTGCTTTTCCCTCAGTCTTCAGCGACCAAAACATCGGAGTGTGAATGTAAACAAGACAAGGCATGTATTTTCTTCTCACTTTTAACTCAAAACAGTACACTTCATCGCCACCATACAACTTTGAGAAAGTCAAAGAAACACGAAAAGGAAATAAGATTCCCTCATATTCATCATCTGCTTTAGCAAGAACAACTTTGAGAGCAGAGAGTGAGGACTTGTACATTTGTAAGCCGAAATGAAGAGTACCTTGTACATATCGCAAAATACGTTTGAGGGCATTCATATGTTCATCCGTTGGGCTGTGCTTATGTAAGCATATTTTTGCACAACTGAGGATATATCTGGTCTCGTGAAAGTGAGATATTGCAACGCTCCTGCTAAAATGCGATAGTAAGTCGGGTCAGCATACGGAGAACTCGAAGAAGCACTGAGTTTGGAATTAGTGTCTCCTGGTGTGTGGGACCGGTTTGCAAGATGTCATGCCATCAAAGATCTCTTCGGCGTACTTCCTTTGACAAAGAAATAAGCCGCATGCATGTCTCGTAACAACAATGCTAAAAAATAGTTTAGGAGGCCCAAATCCTTCATAGCAAACTCAGAGGTAAGGAGTGACATAATGGATCGGCGAAGTGCATCAGAAGATGTGAGGATGATATCATCAACATATAGTAGGATGTATGCCATATCATTACCCTTGCTATAGATGAATAGTGAATGATCATATTTGCTATGTGAAAACCCGATAGAGGATACAAAATCAGCAAACCATTGGTACCATGCACGAGGTGTCTGTTTCAGTCCATAGAGTGATTTCTTCAAAAGACACACATAATCTGGATGAATCGGATCCCTGAATCTCATAGGCTGATGCATATATACGGTTTCATTAAGGTCTCCATGCAAGAAAGCATTTTTGACGTCAAATTGATAAATAGGTCAAGACTTGGACAAAGCAATACTGAGAATGGTCGGGATAGTCGTTGGTTTCACCACCGGGCTGAAAGTTTCATCACAATCCACTCACCTGTTGAGACCTGCCATCACCTACAAGACAGGCATTGTGCCTTTCAAAAGAACCATCAAATTTTTTTATGTCGAAAAATCCACATAGAACGAATAATATTAGCATCAGAAGGACGAGGTACTAGATCCCACGTCTTATTTTAATAAGAGCATTATATTCGCCAATCATTGCATTTTTCCAATTAGGATCGAACAAGGCATCTTTCAGATTACGAGGAACATGGGAAGGGGCTATCGAAGTGGACACGTTAAATAGCCGTTTGGGTTTGGCAATATCGTACATAGCACATGTTTCCATTATTTGTAGGTGTGCCGCGGGAGATTGGGCAGGATTAGGATGGGGTGGCCGAGAAGTGGAGGTGGGACTCGGTGGACTGCTGGGAGTGGGGGTGGGGCCGAGAAGGGGCAATGACGTTGGGGACGGGGGGCTGGCAGAGACGAAAGACCGTGACGGGATATTTCGAGGCTCCCGTTGTGGGGCTGGGTGCACTGCCCGCCTTGGGACGACAGTGGTGGGGACGACTGCATGTGTCAGTAACGACTGATTTTGCAAGTGATGAATTGGAACCTTTAGGCCATCATTTAGGAATTCATAGAAATTTGGGGATGGAGAATTGAGTTTGGCAAAGGGGAATTGGGACTCAATATGATATGCCGAGAAATGATTATTTTTCATCTTGACAAGTTTTAACTATTGTAACCTCGATGATTGCGGGGGGGGGGGGGGGGGGGGGGGGGGGGGGAGGGGGTAGCCAAGAAAGACGTACAGGGATGACCGAGATTGCAGCTTGTTGATTTGTGTGGAGGGATGGAGGGGGTAGCACATACATCCGAAAGTTCGTAAATGCTTATAGGAAGGATCCCGACGATAGAGAACTTGAGTGTGAGACTTTTGTTTGAGAGACTTGTTTGGGAGAATGTTCAAGAGATAGGTTGTCATTGAGAAATAGTAATGCCAAAAATGGGGGAGGGGGATAGAGGTGTGAACAAGGAGGGCACAAACCAAGTTGTTTATGGTTCTAATTTTTCGTTCGTCTTTGTCATTTTGTGGAGAGGTGTGGAGACAGGAAAAATGAAAAATAAGGTCGTGTTTGACGTAGAAAAGTTTGAATTGATTATTTTCGAATTCCCTCCAATTGTCAAATTGGAAACATTTAATATTCTTTTCAAATTGTGTCTTAATGAAAGTGTTGAATGACGAAAAATAAGAATAGACTTGAAACTTATTACCAATGAGAAACGTCCATAGGAAGTTTGAATAATCATCTAAAAATAACATATAGTATCGATGCCCAGCCGTGCTTAAGATAGGAGAAGTCCATAGATCATTGTATATTATATCAAAAGGCATTAAAGTACAAGTGGATGAAGAATAAAATGGCAACTTGACATGTTTTCCAAAAATACAAGATTCACAAACAGGAGGAGAAGGGACATTTGCAAGTAATAAATTTATTTTTGCTAAGAGAGCGTAAAACAGAGTCTCCCGGATGTCCTAATCTATTATGCCATAAAGGAGACAAAATTGCTGTAAAGGTTGATGGAGAAGAGGCTGGATGGCTGACGGAGGTAGTGTTAGGATAAAGGTCCTCGGTGCTATCACATCTCAGTATTAGCATCCCTCTCATAAGGTCCTTCATAGAAAAACCAAAAAGATCAAATTCAAGGGAAACATTATTGTCGGTTGTGAAATGACACATAGAGATTAGATTTTTGATAAGTTTTGGGACATGGATGACATTTTAAGGCTAACGGGGGGAGGGGGTGTAGTAGGGAAAAAGATGACTGTCCATAACCTCGGATGGGAATGCCTTATCCACTACCAATAATATTATTACAATTTAAATTGCTCATATTGAAATAAAACGAGAGAGTATCTTGGGATGCCGTCATATGAGATGTGGCGCTAGTGACCATGTACTAATTGTTGTCAGGAACATTGAGAGACATCGTGTTCATAGCTGTCTCAATATCCGTCGGTGCATAGGTTGAAGGAGGAGAAACATGTGCAATGTATGCTTGCTGTGGACATGCGCCGAGGATGTCGGACTGAGCCTGTCGGGTCGGAGGTTAGGCTTAGAAGGACTTCGGGTAGGGGCAAAGTGGAGCAGCCCATGCTGGTAGGCCCCACGAAGCCCATGACAGGTAGGTAGCCCATAGCGGAGGCTGCTACCATTGTTGCTCCCGATGTTGGTGGCTGCCTCCTGCCGCTGCTGCCACTATTTTCGGCGCTGCCGCTGTTGCTGTGGTAGTTCCAGAATTTCTTCCTCTGTTGTTATTCCGGGAACGTGAGCCACGTGTTGTTGGCTTGACTGTGGTATGGGGCGAGAGCCGAGCCTCTCGGGTCAGCATGGTTGCCGTCGGTGGCTATGAGGGCGGCGTCGGCTATGCCGACATTAGTTGTTGCCCACTTTATTTTTTGGGTTTCTTCAAGAATGAGTCTCGAACGAGCCTCATATAACATAGGCAATGGTGTGCTTTGTTGGAGGATGGTAGTGACGCCGTCATAATTTTCATTCAAACTCACAATAAGTTGCATCACCAATCGTTGATTAGTGACCGGTGCACTGACGTTGGAGTGTTGATCGGCACTCATCTTAAGTTCTTGACAATAGGATGACGCATTAGGAAAATCGTCCTGATGAATGACCTGAAATTGATTTTCTAGATACAAGGTATGTTGTGTCTTGTTGTAATGAAAAATACTTTCCAAGAGCTCTCACGTTTGTCGTGCAGTGGCATTGATTTCAATGATTGTATGCTATAGATCATGTCGTAGATCCATTGTAGGACAACCGCATCTAAGCGGGACCAAAATTCATTGTCAGAATCATCAGACTTTCTAGGAGCTTTGATTTTGGAGGAATGATATGGTTGATGACTTTGTATACACAACAATGAATCTTAAATAATTATGCCCAAGATGAATATTGAACTTTTTCCATCTCAAGAGTTATGGAAATGAAATTCTTAATGTTGTTAACTGCAAGAGCAAGATGAAATTTAGGTTGTTCAACCATTGAAAATTTGGGAGGAAGAGATGAAAGTCGAAGAAAGAAGGGAGAGGGCTGCCGAGGGGGGAGGGGCGACGGCTTAGGGAGAAAAAGAAGTTAGAGTTTGACTTCGGATACCATGTAGGAATATGTTCCTTGCCTTTCATTGATTATTGTGTACAATATATATAGTGTTACATAATTACAAACTAGGTAACTAAATCTTTCTAATTACAATTGGAATATACATTTATCTAATATAAAAAGTATGATAATATTCTATCAATAGTAATATACAAGATATGGTAATATTTTATCGCTAATGTACAAATAACAATGCATGGATATACTCCAACTATGCTGAAAATATTAAAAAACACATAAAACCTTGCTTCTTATTTTACAACACTTTAAGGACAAGAAAAATCTAGTCCTCAAACTACTATGGTTATGGATTGCTGAAAGATTTGTGTGAAACATAAATCTTTTCTTTAATATCGGCCGTCAACCTTTGCTTCCATCAAAAGAGCAAACATCTTCTTCTATTGCTAGCCCCCGTTTCACATAAAACCCTCTACAACCCACAACCACACAAAATGTTGAAAAATAAAGAAAGCAAGTTCCAGATATTTTGCATAATACATGTAGCTTAGTCCACACACGCTTAGACAATGTTCTACATATTGGAACAAACACTTCAACTTTTACAAAATAAGTAATATATTTATTTATGCAATTTGGAGTCGGTAAAACTTTAAAAGAGAAAAGGTCGAAGGAAAGCATAGTCAAATTTGACTTAAATTTTACGTTAGAAAAACTTATATGTGATCACGCAAGAATATTTTGGTATCCTTAATAAGACTACAAGAGGATTCCTCACCAATTAATCAAGGCATATAAAGGCAATGAGATCTGGCAAATTAACAAAAATATGCAGAACAGCGACTCAAATATTAACAGTAAATAACTCCATAAAGATATTTTGAAGACAAAAGTAAAGAAAACACAAGCATAGTTCCAAAAAGATATTGTTAAATACTTAATACCTTAGCTTAGATGTGAGCAAACAAAAATTATTGCATCAAAGGCATCAGACAGAAGACATGTTGTAACTCTCCTTTGATATTCCAATGGACAAAATACAAGATGCAGCCTCAACAAGTATAAGCTTTGCTAATCCAAACAATGCATGGATATACTCCAACTACGCTGCAAATATTAAGAAACATCTAAAACCTTGCCTTCTTATTTTACAACACTTGAGGACAACAGAAAATCTAGTCCTGAAATTAACATGGTTATGGATTGCGGAAGGGTTCGTGTGAAACATAAAGGTTTTCTGCAATGTTTGTTGTTGACCTTTGAGTAATTGCTTCCATCATAAGAGCAAATATTGCTCGCCTGTATGTTTCACATAAAACACTCTGCAACTCACAACCATGCAAAATGTTGAAAAATAAAGAAAGCAGTTCCAGATATTTTACATGATACATGAAGTTTAGTCGATACACGCTTACACAATGTTCTACATCAATTGGAGCAGACAATTCAGCTTTTACCAAAAGAAAAAGTATTCTATATATTTATGCAAGTTGGAGTTGACAATTCTTTAGAAGAGAAAAAGTTGGTGGACAGCACAGTCAAATTTGGCTTAAATTTTGCATAGAAAAATTTATATATGATAACACGAGTATTTTTGTATCCTTAATAGGACTACAATCGGATTCCTCACCAATTATCAAGGCATAGAAATGCAATCACATCTGGCAACTTAACAAAAATATATGGAGAATCGCTACACAAAATATCAACAGTGAATAACTCTAAACACCGATATATTATATAGCACGGATGTAAATACACTCAATCACTCATTTTTTAAAAGGAAACACTAGAATATTAGCTCTACATAATGAAAACCATAAAATGTCTTGACAAAATTAAGGAAAGGGTATAAGAGCACACAATTCTTGCATCAAAGGCAAAACACTTAAGGGCAAGGCATGTTTGTGACTTGTGTTTGATATTCTAATGTTTTGTGCATGACCAAGAACCTAACCACAAAAACAATAACAAGATGCACTCTCTAAACAATGCATGGATATACTTCAACTATGCTACAAATATTAAACAAACATCTGAAGCGTTGCTTTCTTATTCTACAAGACTTGAGGACAAGAAAATTCTAGTCCCAAAATTAATATGGTTATGGATCGCCGAGGGTTTCACGTGAAACATAAAACTTTTCAATGTGTATCGTTGACCTTTGTATTGCTTCCATCAAAAGAGCATGTATATTCTTCTATTGGCCCGCCTATTAGTTTTACATAAAAACCCTTCAACCCACAACCATGCCAAATGTTGAAAAATAAAGAAAGCATGGTCCAGATGTTTTGCATAACACATGTAGCTTAGTTCTCACAGCTCATACAATCTCCATTCTATATGTTTATGCAATTTGGAGTTCTAAGTGTCAGACAGTTAATATTTTAGCATTTAATAGGACTATAATAAGATTCATCACCAGTAAATAGGGGCAGTTCTATAAATTTATTTGTTAAAATTTACTTATATTACAATAAAAATAAATGAGCCAAATTATTGACGAGTGGCATAAATGATCCAAACTATTGACGAGTGACATAAATGAGCCAGATTATTGACGAGTGACATAAATGAGCCATTTATGATAGTTCGATGACATATTTAAGACTTCCGTTATACATGTACAAGGTTTGGGCAAAAACTATTGGGTTTACGTGAACTCTGTTGGAAATTTACCTTTGGTGGGGAGGTTGCGTCCACCCATATTTAATGACTTAAACACTAGGGTTCCGCATGTTGGATGCTTTGTCTCTTCACACGTGCATAATCTACTAAGTGAGTAGATGACCGTTAGTAGATGATGGTACAACGTACTGCATCCTTTGTTTGTTGAAAAACAAAGATGAAGCTGTTGAAGCGGATAAACGCTACAAAGTAGAAGTTGAAAATCAACTAAGCCTACGGATTGAGGAATTCGTAGTGATAGAGAGGGAGAATGTGAAACATCGTTGATCAAAATGACTGCTCATTACTCACCTCAGTCTAACGGTGTTAGCCAAGTGCAAAGCCGTACGCCTAAAATATGTGGGGCAAGACGATCCTTACCGCTAAAGCGATTCTCAACAGAACTACACATAAGGATAAGAGTAACCCTCCATGTGAAACATGGAAAGGATCCCACCTACAAATGTTGGGATGTGGGGTGGCTTGGTAGAAGTTGGAATACCAAAACAGGTCAAGTTGAACCTAAGACTGTAAATTGCATATCCACTGGATCTGCAAATAACAGTAGTGCTTATCGCCTCTTGGTGTCAAATAATGCTGAATTCTTTGAAGATAACTTTCCTTGAGAAGGAAAAAGAAGTAATTTCTCGAGGTTAACAAGAACCCGCGAGTGCCTGATTGTCCGGAACCAGACGTTCCAGAGCTACAGGACTCGGAAGTTGCCGACTATCCGGAACTTAATGTTCCAGATCTACAGAACTCAGGGATTCTAGATGTTGAACCGAGACGGAGCAAAGAGGGGACAAATACTTGTTCCGGGCCTTCTAACTTGTATGGTTGAGAACGAACCGTGGACAATTAACAAAGAATCATCTCCAGAAGCGCTGCTTTGGAAAGAAGCTGAGAGAAAAATAGATTCCATCAGATAGAACCATACTTGTGTAATGGTTGACCTTCCTCCGGGAAAAGAACCTTTGGGTTGTAAAAGTGGATACTCAAATTGAGTACAAAAATAGATGGATCTACTGTCGAGTATAAGGCCTCGTCTACTTGGACATGTGCTACTCTGTGAATAACTTAACATCCAGGGCCATTGCAGTCTTGCGTGACATGGATGTTGAGACAACCTTCCTAACCGGAGAGTTGAAAGTGAAGGATCAGAGTTGGTTTGTTGGACTGTTGGGCTTCTTCCTGAATTTTTATTTTGGTCCCTGAAATGTTTACATTTTGGTGCTGGAAGTTTCATGTGAAACAAAAATAATGAATTTGACAACAGAAACATTGACTCTGAAACTAGAAAACCAACAGTCTGAAAGTAGAAGTCATATTGACACAAAAATCTCGATATGAAAGATATGGGTATCACAGATGACATCTTAGGAATTGGAATTTCTAAGAAATCTAATGGATTGGTCTAATTCCAAACTCATTTGTAAGGTAGTTGACAGTCTCGTTGAAGCCACCAATGGATATGAATCATAGAATTGATTGAAATCATGGTGCATCCATATACCAGGAGCGATATTCGCAGTCACATGTAGTTCAATGTATTTTACAACTACAACCGACCTGGTATTGGCTTACAAAGTAGATCAGTTGAACTAAGGTTCACTCGTGATTCTAAAATTGATCGGTAGAAGGCGTTAAGTCGGATATGACGATATCTGAAATATTCGCTTATCTACGGATTATGGTATTCTGGATGTCCAATAGTTCTGGGAGAACACAATGATGCAAACTGGACATCGGACTTGAAGAACACCAAAGCTACACGTGGATGTGTATAGTGGGTCTTGGAAAATCCTCTAAGCAAACTTGCATCGGCCGATTCATGATGGAATCAGAGTTTATCGCTTTAAACAAAGTATGAGAAGAAGTTGAGTAACATCACGACTCCTTAGAGGACGTCCCTTATTGAGAGAAACCCGTGCCTTCGGCAGTTAGACATTGTGGCTAGCCGGTCGGCTTCAGGAAGGACATGGATGACTATGTGTGGACATATCTGCAGGAGAGATAAGACCGTATGGCAGCTGATCATCACGGGTATCACTTCCTTGATTACTATTCAAAGGATATAGCGGACCCTTTAACTAAGGGACTACCCGAAGATCAAGAATTCTGCCTTTCTAGGGGAATGAGCTTAAAACCCAAAAAATACGAACCTTTGCGGTGGTAACCCAACCATTCTGACTGAAGATCCCAAGAATTTGGTTTATTGGAAAACTAAGCGGCAAAAGGTTCAGTTGAGCACTTCTGTGGAAGCAAGAACACTTCGGATAATGATTTCTATAAGGAAACATGAATCCAAAACTGTTCCCGCGATAGATGTTAAAGTGCTACCTGCATGGTGGGTAAAGGTTAAGCTTCCAAACCTTTAACGATCCTCAAACGGTTGAGGTTAAGGTTGGGGAAACTTTTAATGATTTCTAACACTTGTGAAGTGGGGTATAGCAGGATACCTTGTAGGAGATCACCTATTTAAGTGCGAGGACATGCCTCTTCAAATGAACGCACTTAAGAATCCAAGTGTATCCACGGCCACAACGGACATAACAATAAGAAGAAAACGAATAAGGGGAGTTGTTATGTTGGTATCATTGTCTTAGCTTACACTAAACACTGACTGTTCAAGACATCACGTTCACTGCGCAGTAAATAAGTCCGGTGGTATTCAACTAGGGAAGGTTCAAAGCGAAAGCTACCTCTCCTGATGAAATATATTTTCGCTGAAAGTAGGCACTTTGTGTGTGCACCAAAATCTCTTTCAAGAGGGGATTGTTGGAAATTTGCCTTTGGTGGGGAGGTTGCATCCACCCATATTTAACGACTTAAACACTAGGGTTCCGCATGTTGGAGGCTTTATCTCTTCACACGTGCATAATCTACTAAGTGAGTAGATGACCGTAGGGCCAAGGATCGTCAAATTTCATTAAGAAATGAAAGAGATATTGGTTCATGAAGTAAGGTGTTTGAGGCATGAAAATATGGCGTGGGAAAAATCTACCACATCGGTGGAAAAATGAATAATTGTTCTCTTTATAAGCCTAAAAAATGGATAAGGGTTTGGTACACCAAGGGGTAACCTATGTGTTTGAATGAGGGAGGACCTAGGTGTGATTGGGTTGGAGGCTAGCCCCACATGCGCGCTGCCGCCGCCCGCATGTCCTGTCCGGTCCGGGCTCGGGTCTCGGGTCGTGGGCCACCAATACTCCTCTTAAAGGACTTCTTAATCATCTCTCTCGTCCTCCTAAACACTATATATTGCCTGAAACAGATTTGAGATAAAAAGATAGCAGAAAAACTGTAAAAACCAAAAAACAGAAACTGTTCCTTCCTTTTCCTCTAAAATTTCTATTCTTCATCACGTCGTTTCGTGTTTGTTTTCTTCGTCAGAATCAACCTATTTGCTTTGTAGTGTTGATTAGTTGCTGTTTTATCTTGGGAGACTATTGCCCGCTAACGTAAAAGCATATATACGGGGCAATCTTGTCTTAAAGACAGAGAGCCATCTCTCGACTCAGCCACAGTTGTAATAATTCAGATTTAGTGTTTCTTGATTTCAGGTTATCAAAATTCAAGACTCAACAAGCTTGCGGCAATTATAATCTTGGCTGTTTCTTTATCTTATCGAACACTTGTAATATTTATTTACTTCTCGTACTGCTTTATTTCCAACAATTATATCCTACAAACTCACATATCACATTATGAATCAGCCACTAGTGGAGATATTACTACTACTAGACACTACATGTCTAAGCAGTGGCGGAGCCACAAGTATCCAAGGGGTGTCACATATACTATGTGTTGAATCCCCATAATTTCTTCGTATATTTAATTTTCCATATTTTGACAGTCCTTGGTAAAAGTTCTAGTTCCACCACTGAGTCTAAGATAGGTGGTGCCTAACCGATCAGTAGTAAGCCGATCCAAAGCAAAAGATAGAGTAGTATCAGAAAGTGTGACAGAGCTGGAGGTAGACATACATGCATGTGCTTTACAAGGCTATTATATTTTGCTTCCTGTATATATGTATGAGTCTTGGAATCAAAAGCCAAAAACACAAAAAATTGCCAAGGTTAGTTTGGTAAGGCTTTAAAATTGAAGCACGATTGAGCGTGGCTTTAGATGAAAAAAGGAGATAATTTTAAGCTTCTTATATAGTTTACTTACTAGGTTAATTTAATTTGAAAATTCTTTTTCCTAATAAGTACTTAATAGTAAATGCATACAAAATAGAAATTCTGAAAACATAAAACCAAAAAAGTAATTGAAAATCCACAATTTTCTTCATAGAGACACTATTAATAAGTGACCGGGAAAAAGCAAGAGAGTAACAAAATATATCAACTAGGGTATATATATATTTCTTATTAGAGGTGAGCGGCCGATTAAGCCTAGGAAAAGGTTTAGTCTAGTTCTCTCCTTGTTATAAAATACGCATTCTATAAATTCATTCCTCTACAGGATTTGTATCATAACAATTCCCAAGCCACGACCATGGTGATAGACGAATTGCCCGAATGCCTTATTCATAAAATATTATCTAACCTTAGTTTTGAAGAAGCAGCCAACTCGAGCATGCTGTCCAAAACATGGCTACAAGCATGGTTCACTTGTCCCAACTTGAAGTTCAAAGTTGAGTATAGCAAAGGTAATAATAATAGGAAAATAGTGGATAAAATCATGGAGAGATATAGGGACAGAAAAATCCCTATAGAAAAGTTTGCTCTTTCAATTTCAGCTTCTAATTATCATCGTCCTCTTGTTATTCCTTGGATTGATAAGTGGCTCGGCATTGCCCTTCAGAATGGTGTAAAAGATATGGTATCTGAGGTTTCTGTTCCCTCATACCCCTTCCCTGTTTCCACATTCTTGGCATCAAAATCTTTAAGAGAATTGGATTTGACGGGTTGTGATCTTTCATTATCTGCTAGTCAAGTCGCGAAATGTCATTCTTTGAGAAAACTTTCTCTAACTAATGTTCGTTTAGACGATAACTTGCTTCAGACTATGCTTACTTGTTGTCCCTTGATTGTCGATTTCATCATTGTGCGTTGTCCTTTATTGACAAAGATTGAGCTGCGGAATCTTCAAAATATTAAGTCAGTTTCTATTTCAATCAGTTATAGTCATCAGATCGAGTGTGTTAAAATCCAAGCACCAACTCTAGAACACTTGTCTTATTGTGGTTGGGGAGAGTCCACTGTATTGGATATTATTGAATGTCAGAATCTAAGATCTTTAAAGCTATCCCATATGAAGATATCTGAAGGATTTCTCCAGCACCTTATTTCTACGTTCCAATTCCTTGAGAGTTTGATATTAGTTCGCTTTTCTGGAGAGTTGGGAAAGTTTAACATTTGCGGGAGTCAATCCCTAAAGATCTTGAGGATTTGTAGTAGTGGGGACATAGGGGAGATTGATGCTTCAAATTTGGTATCATTTGAGTATATGGGAACTGAAATTCCTGAGCTTAAAATTGCAAAAGAGTCAGGTCAATTGAAGAACTCAAAGACATATATTTATTGCTCCAACGATTTAAATGCCGCATGGTTTTGTGAGTTTAGGAAATTCCTGTCAAACTTGACTTCTTGGTCCCAGGTTTCTCTTTATTTTAAAAAATGCAATGAGATCAACATGGAAGATTTGCAAGTGCACCATAGTATTACTACCCCTCAAGTGGATGTTTTAAATGTATCTACGTCTGAAGATAAAAGGTCATCTGAGGAGTGGCCAAGTTTTGTGGATGCTTTGCTATGGAGTTGTCATCCTAGGAGACTCAACCTATGCTCTACTAGTGAATTCTTCTCCTCATGGAAGAAAACCTTGACAGAGTCAATTGAATGAAGTAAGGCTCGACGGGTGGAACTCGGAAGTGGAGAACTGGCAATGAAGACCCCTACAGAGAAGGAGGAAATTTATTTTCTATTAGATTGGTGATGTAGTTTATCCTAGCGTAAATTGAATGCACTTATTTATTTATAAAGTTTACAATAATTTTAAGGATAGATTCCAGATAATTAAGAACTTCAAAGTTGAGTTCTCCCATAGTCCCATTGAATTTCTCTTAAGAACAATGTTTCGATACTCAACCTGCTTTTGCATACTGGTCAAGTTGTACTGAACTTATTAGATGTAGTTGTAGCATGATATATTTCTTTTGAGATGATCACAAGCGCTTTGTATAGAATAGTTAATTTGTAGGCTTAATTACAAACTATGCCTTAATTACATATCGGTTGGTATACAAATCTCTAAATCAACAAGCTACAAGACTCCTGCACCAACTTTGCTTGACTCTTAATTTGCATAATGCATGGATAGTTTTCAGTCAAATGATATCATTTGAATACAACATAAATAAGTTGGTCTCTGTTGTATTACTAGCTAAAAGTGAGGGAACGATGATATTTTTAGGTATTTTAGTACCTTCCCATGTGACCAGGAGGTCATGGGTTCAAGCCGTGGAAACAACCTCTTGCAGAAATGTGAGGTAAAGCTGCGTACAATAGACCCTTGTGGTCCGACCCTTCTCCGGACCCCGCGCATAGCGAGAGCTTAGTGCACCGGGCTGCCCTTTATTTTTAGTACCTTCCCAAATTGAACTGATAATGACGAAAAGTTTCAACCTTTGTAGCTCTTGAAAGTGGAAAAAGTTGGTATTTTTTATTCTAAGGAGAACTGATATACAAGAGATCTATTAAGATTTTGGGGCTTGAATTCTTTATGATCATGGAGAAACAGGTTAGTTTCCAGGGAGCAACGATGGAAAAACAACAGAGTTTTCCAAATGCAGCGATGGAGAAGCAAATCGAAGAGCTTTAGAGAAATAATGGAGAAACAGAAAAGTTTTCGGATACCAATGGACAGGCAAATGAGCTTTGGTGGTGAGATGAAAAGTGGTAAGGATTCACCGGGTAAACGAGTGGATTCCCCGCTGCATATTGCAGCTAGAGCAGGGAATATGGGGAAATAGTTAAGAAGTTTGATAACAAATTGCATAAATAAAGATTTGTTATGTAAGCAAAACCAAGAGGGTGAGACTGCTTTGTATGTTGCAGCTGAGAATTGAAATTGCTTCTATTGTGGCAAATAATGGCAAAGATACACTCGATATTGCAGCAAGGCAGGGTCATCATGGTGAGTCCTCTAAGTAGTTCATACGGCTCCTCCTTTGATCCCTCCCCCGGACCAAAAAAGAGAATGTGGACTTCCATGGATGAGATGTATAATTGTGCTTTATATTTGGTATAATGTGGACTTGAACAGTTCGTACTTCACATGCAATTTGTTACTGCTAATATTGGTGACATATAGTCTGCAACTTCTATCCTGGATCTTAGTTTTCAAACCTTTAATTTGATATGCTGTAGTTCAGAATAGAATGTAAATAAAATCAATACACAAGTTTCCACAAGACTAAATATGAATAAAAGGGCGGCATTGCATCCTTCTTGCTCAACAATTAATGGACAAGACCAACTGTGTTGAAGCCCTCAGCCAAATCTAACTTCCCTTGAATTTTACCAAAGAACAAGTAATTCTGAGAAGTGGAGACATTTTGTCACATACGTTCCTAGCAGATAGATACTTTTAAGTAAAATATTACTACACTGCTTCGTTGGGATTCTGATGGATAGTAGCTGATGGAAAAAAGCCACATTTGTAGTGCTATAACCACCATCAAGAACTAGATTTATACCACTCACATATTTGGAATCATCACTTGCTAAGTACATCACTGATTTTGCTACTTCTTCTTCATCTAGTAAAGCTCCTTTCAAATTTGCTCCTTCAATCCATTCGTTTCCTGTTTCTCTATCAACTATTCCAAGCGCGTTCAATGTAAGTGGTGTGCTAATGTAATGAGGAGAAACACAGTTAACTTTTATTCCGTATTTCCCAAAAGAAAAACAGGCTTAATTAAGCCTGTTTGGCCAAGCTTATTTCTTTAAAAAAAGTGTATTAAAAAAAAAAAATTGACAAAACTTTTGGGAGAAAATAAGTCTTCTGGAAAGTAGCAAAATCAGTTTTTCAGAAGCTAAAAAATAGTTTTTAACCAAAAGTACTTTTAAAAAAAGTATTTTTGGGAAATGTCTGTTATGAGGGGATGGGATTGAGTCGGTAGATCACCTGTTCTTTGTATGCCCATTCTTCAGTGGATGCTTTCTTGGCTAAGAAACAAAGTGTTAGGGAAAGAACTTGGATTGATACCATACTTAGTTGCTATACTTGTAATTCAATTTTGGTAGTGAATAGATAGCATGTAGATGCGAGGGAGATAAACATTGTAAGTTGTTCGTGGAGATTAATAAAGCAGTTTTTCTTCACAAAAAAAAGAAATAGCTTGTCTGACAAAGTTTTAAGAAAGCCAAAAGTGTTTATTTTAGAAAGTTGAGTTGTTTGGCCAAATTTAAGGGAAGTGTTACTGAGTAGTAGAAGAAGTTTAAACAAGTAGTCTTTTCCGTAAAACACTTTTAGAATCTTTGTCAAACACAAATTTTAGCTCTAGTATTGACAAAAATATTTTTTAAATTGATCAGACAAACGTGAATTGTTCTCTCTAAATACTTTTGCGAAAAACATTTCTGAAAAAATATTTTTAAAATAAGTAGATTTTAAAAACATAACCAATCCAGCTATGAAAGAAATTATAAATTTAATTAGTAAACTACATTACGTGTAAAGAAAATGTAGAATTCTTTAGTCTTATTATGGAGTTTGGACCATATATACTAACTATCTCTTGGATGTGTGGGTCAAAACCCAATTTGCATATTTCATTTTTTTTAATCTCCTATATTAATGCTATTGTCAAAGTTTGGTGTGGGTCGTTTTGAGTGAAATGGAACTCATACCTAAATTTTAGTTAGACTCTATTTTTTTAAAGTTCATTGAACTTTATGGCTTTGATTTGAAATTTTGTGGTTGTATTAGCTAAATCAACGTCTTAGCAAAGAACGAGATGCCATTATGACGTTCATAATATCTTTAACATGTTTCTTTCCTTGAAGCTCACCCTTAATTAATAACCTATATTATGTATAAGTTTGTGATATAATTAATGAAAGTTTTTTATTCATAACATGAATTTTTACAAAGCAATAACAAGATTATAAAATAATACTATTCTCGAGAGTTAAAAGTGCAAGTAAAAGAAAAGCAAGTAAAACCTTTTATATAGGGTCTATTACATGAGATACAAATGTGTTTTTCCAATGTGGGACAAAAGCAATGTGGGAAAGAGTTAATGCTAATAGTTTGAACGGAGATTAGTAGTAATTAAGTAAAATAGATGTTGGAGCTAAATCAACTCATCGCAAAAGTTAACTTTAGAGATGAAAATTGTTTCAACTATATAAAGAGACTCTATAACTTAGTTCCTAAATCAAAGTGGGACGGTATGGTTGAACTTAAAAAATAAGGGCAGTCTGGTGCACTAGGCTCTCGCTATGCGCGGGGTCCGAAAAATGGTCGAGTCATAAGGGTCTATTGTATGCATTATTACCTTGCATTTCTGCAAGAGGCTGTTTACACGGCTTAAATCCATGATTTCCTGATCACATGGTAGCAACTTTACCAGTTACTCAAATGCTCCCTTCTTATGGTTGCTCTTACAGAACATAATAATTAGGATGTGTTTGGCTTTGATACTATATTATAAATTCGTGGACATAACTCAACATCTACATGAGAACCGTTAGAACCATATCAGCATAATGCAAAGAGTTTCCTCAACTAAAGTAGATTAGAGCTCTCTAACAGAAGGAGGGGCCAAAAAGAAAGTATCCTGTTAGAAAAATGAAAGGGTATCTCAAAAGGAAGTCACACTCATTGGTTAGGAATTTGTTTTCACTTTATAATGAATCATCCTTTAGTTTGACTTGTAAAAAACTCTTAAAAGGGAGTGAGTTTAGAAATGGGCTTGAAGGCAAAGGAGGTGGATTTGCTTTCGCGCCAGATATACGTAAGAATTAATTCAATTTTAAATTTATTAAAAATTTAAAAGTTCAAATTCATGCTTACCAAAATATGTCCAGATACAATATTTTGATATTAAATATGTGTTAACTCCATATAATGATTATTAGTATTAATTAATACTAATCTTACAACAAGACATCTTATTACGTTGATAAAGGTTCAGAGTTCTGATAGTACTAATCTGTAATCCAAGATCATGCACAAGTGACATAGTTAAGGCATCTAACCTCGGGAAATTGAAGAAAGAGAGGTCATGATCTGCTAGTACTTTCTGCAAGTGTCAACACCTGCTTTTTGAACTTGGTAAGACAATGACCAACCGAATATGGCTAACCTTTTCCGAAAAATATAAACAGAAGTATAATGACTTAATGAGCAATCAGCCAAATCCTGGAGGCATTTCAGGGTCTTCTTCATCGACATTATCTGGATTCTTCTCTTTCGTGACTATAGCAAAGCCAGGTGGCGCACCGACATCCACACTGTCGGGCACCAAAGGGTCAAGTGAGCAATTGGTCTCTGACTGGGCTGGAACAGGAATTCCCGATTCCTCTTTGGGTGTTTCCTTATGGTCACTTTTGCTGTTCCTAATCGGGCAAAACCAGGAGGTTCACTTGGCTCCGCATCAACAGAAGAAGCAGCAATATGTCCATTAATTTCAACTCCGTTCTGAGTTGGCTGCAAGTCTGAATGAGAGGATGATTCGCCAGCTTCATTTAGTTGTGGGTTCAATAACTTAATATAAACTGATTGAACAGTTTGGGTTATCTCTGTTTGAATGACATCGCCAGTTCTGATTGTATTCCACAAATCTTCTGAAATTTTACCCATGACTTTGTCCCTATATTTCATGACCAAAACAGGTTAAAACACACTCTCATAATTCTCTGCTCGAATAAAAGGGAAAAAGGGACTAGAAGCCATAGACCTTGTTGAAAAAGTAAACTAGATTCATCCCAAGCACATGAGTTTACCTAGTTCATGTATTAGGAAATTAATACTAAGAATGCATGCATGTTCTTATTCATGAACTAGGGAATAGGAAACTTTTAGAAATAAATTATGATACATGTACTAGTATAGGGACATGTTGGATGAGTTCCTATAAATACCTACGCACTACAACATTTTATGTAAGTCAAGTTGGTGAAAGAATATTTTCCTCCACCTGTCTTGCTTCTCCTCCCTAATTTTCCAACAGACCTTTCATTCATTCATCACTTAGGCTATTTAATTTTCTCTCCTCACTTGACCCACCCCTGAAGTACCAACATTTACGCTGCATTTCTCAGAGCTTCTTTTTCATTCTGTTGATAAACAATTGTTCCCTCAATACCAAAGAGAGGTCATTTATGCTTTATTCAATATTTGATAGTTAGAATGTTAGATTAGTATTAATTAGTTTAATATGGTCTGTTATGTGCAATGTGAGCTTAATGTTGGAAATTTGCCTTTGGCGGGAGTTGCGACCGGCCAACTTTAACGGCTTAAACACTAGTGTAACGTATGTTGGAGAATCCGGTTCTTCACACATGCATGATCTACTAAGTACGTAGATAACCGTAGGGCCAAGAATCGTCAAATTTCATTGAGAAATGAAAGAGATATTGGTTCACGAAGTAAGGTGTTTGAAGCATGGAAAGTGTGGTATTGTGTGTAATTCTCCCTCATCGGTAGAGGAAGAAAGAATTGTTGTGTATATAAGATTCGAAATTGGTTTGGAGTTTGGGACCCCAAGGGGTATCCCATGTGTTTAAAGGAGGGAGGACCTAGATGTGCTTCGGTTCGAGGAAAGACCACACGCCGCCGCCGCCCGCCCGTCGTCCGGGTCGTGTCTTAAGACATGAGTGCTACACTCGACTAAAGCAAAAACAATTTACATTTTTCCATCTTTACAAAAGCGGAATTCCCAGTTTTTTACTTGTGTAACGATTGTAATTTTGATTCCATGTTGAATTATTGAATCTTTGTTTATCCTTTCTAATACTTGTAATAGTTAAATACTTTCCGTATCTTGCTTTATAAAGTACCATAGAGCAAATCTCCAAACAATCTTAAGACAATATTTGTATAGTATTACTATTAGTATTCGAAAGATGTCGGTCAAAAGTTGTGTGACCAAATCTGGATATGAAAATGGTTTTCTGGTAGAAGAGAGTGATGATGATGAACGTGTTCATGGTGTCACCGCTACCAAGACTAGTGGGAACAAGCGCTCACGAGAGCACGAGGATGTCAAGCCGGGACAAGAGGAGAAGCGAAGATGTTATTCTATCTTGTATCGAAGGCCTATATCATGTCCCCAGACAAAAGAACCAAATAATGGTGAGAAGGAAATGGACACTCGTCTAATGAAGTGGCGAAGTGAGCCGAGAATCCGAAATTGGGATAAGTATTTTTCTTACTTGTCAAGAATAAAGATTAAATGATAAGTATGTTTCTTACTTGTCAAAAATAAAGATTAAATGATGTCTGATTAAAAATGGATTAAAGTAAGGAGGAATATGAAAATAATTTATATTCCTTACACTTTAACAAATCAGAAGTTTAATCTCATCTTCTTTTCCGTTTAAAGATTGGATTTTGTAAATGACTTAAGAAGATCCGTACTTTTAAGTGTAATTATTAAAGTGTGTAAAGTATGTTCGCACATACGAGGGAGTAAGATCACTTGGCGTGCGAAAGCGTTACCACTCTTAAGTAAGCGCCAAGAATTATCTAGGCACCAATCTTAACGGAAGGAGTCTAAAAGCTAAAGACGTTGAACCTATCATACTATTTGGCAGAAGATCCTTCATAGGATGATATTGGACACTCAGTCACATAAAGCCTCGGGCGGCCGGGTGGGCCAAAATTCCTTTGATAGGATGATATTGGACACTCGGTCATATAAAGCCTCAAGCGGCGGAGTGGGGCGAATTCATTTCATAGGAAAAGTAATGGACACCTAGTAAGGTGGGCCAGAGTTTCCAAGTCTTAAACGATCTGAAGGCCTAAAGAAAGGCAGAAAAGAAATTGGACACTCAGTCTGCCAAAGCAACTGGAGTAGGCCAGAGTATCTAGATCACATATGATCCGGTTACGCCCTAACCACGGGCAAGAGGTTGTTCATGTGAAGCAACTCCACCTCTAAAGTAGAAGGGGTTGGAGAGGTTGTCCTCAATAGGACTTCATAGATTGTGATCACTCTAAGATGAGGTGATACATATTCCTAACTTGGTTTAAGGGACGCCTGTTGGTCAAGTGGTTTGAGATTAGTCCAACAGTGTCCGTAATAACTAAGAATGGTATAGTATGTACGTAGCCAAATGAATGATATATTTGTAATCCGTGCATCTATGCCATAGCAAGTCCGTAACGATGGAATAGCGAAAACCCTCAAAATGAATGTGAGGTAGGCGAAGAGGCAAAATCTTTTCAGAACTTAGGGAATCACACCTCTAGAACTTAGTCACACCTACTTAGGTGATTTGAAGTTTATACAAAATAGAGGGGGGAGACAAGTACGTTGTGATCTTCATTGATGATGGTACAACGTATAATATCCTTTGTTTGTTGAAAAGCAAAGATGAAGTTGTTGAAGCGGATAAGCGCTACAAAGCAGAAGTGGAAATCAACTAAGCTATGGATTGCGAAATTCGTAGTGATAGAGGGGGAGAATGTGAAGCATCGTTCATTAAACGACTGTTCATTTCTCACCTCAGTCCAACGGTTCTCACCTCAGTCCAACGGTGTTAGCCAAGCTCAAAATCATACGCCCAAATTATATGGGGTGGCTTGGTAAAAGTTGGAATACCGAAACATGTCAAGTTGTACCTAAGACTGTAGATTGCATATCCACTGGATCTGTAAATAACAGTAGTACTTATCGCCTCTTGGCGTCAAAGAATGCTGAATTCTTATAAGATAACTTTCCTTGAAAAGGAAAAAGGAGTAATTGCTCAAGGTTAACAAGAACCCGCGAGGGCCTGATTGTCCGGAACTAGACGTTTCGTATCTACAGGACTCGAAAGTTGCTGGCTATCCGGAACTTAATATTCCAGATCTGAGAACTCCAGAGATTCTAGATGTTGAACTGAGACGGAGAAAAGAAGGGGACAAAGACTTGTTCCAGTCCTTCTAGCTTGTATGGTTAAGAATGAACCATGGACAATTAACAAATAATTGTCATCTCCAAAAGCTCTGCTTTGGAAAGAAGCTAAAGAAAGAAATAGATTCTATCATATAGAACCATACTTGCGTAATGGTTGATCTTCCTCCGGGAAAAGAACCTTTGGGTTGTAAAATGTGCTCCCCTGTGAGTAGCTTCACATCCAGGGCCATTGTAGTCTTACATGGCATGGGTGTTGAACTAGCCTTCCCAACCGGAGAGTTGGAAGAAGAGAATCAGAGTTAGTTTGCTGAACTGTTGGGCTTCTTCCTGAACTTTCATTTTGGTCCCCGAAATGTTAACATTTTGGTCCCGAAAGTCTCGGATAAAACAGAAACAATGAATACGATCACGAAACATTGATTCGAAGTTAGAAAGCCAACGGTTGGAAAACCAACGGTCTTAGAGTGAAAATCATATTGAAACAAAGTCTCGATATGAAAGATATGGGTATCTGAGATGACATCTTAGGAATTGGATTTCTAAGACATCTAACGGATCGGTCGATAGTTGACGGTCTTGTTGAAGCCACCAATAGATATGAATCATAGAACCGATTGGAATCATGGTGCACCCATAGACAAGGAGCGATATGCTCGGGTCACGTGTAGTTCAATGTATTGTACACACTACAACCGACTGGTATCGTCCAACAAACAGATCGGTTGAACTAAGGTTCACCGATGATCTTAATACATGATCAATAGAAGGCGTTAAGTCGGATATGACGATATCCGAATTATTCGCTTATCTACGGATTATAGTATTCGGATGTCCAGCGGTTACGAGAGAACACGGTGATGCAAGCGGACATCGGATCGAAGAACACCAAAGCCACAAGTAAATGTGTATGGTGGTTCTTGGAAAAACCTCTAAGCAAACTTGCATCGGCCGATTCATTATGGAATCGAGTTTATCGCTTTATACAAAGCATGAAAGAAGTTGAGTAACTTCACGGCTCCTTAGAGGACGTCCCTTATCGGGAGAAACCCGTACCTTCGACGATTATACATCGTGGCTAGCCGGTCGGCTTCGGGAAGGACACGGATGACGGCGTACGGACATATCTCGTCGGGATCCGTCGGAGACATAAGACCGTATGGTAGTTGATCATCACGGGTGTCACTTCCTTGTTTACAAACTAAGGGACTACCCGAGAGATCAAGCGTTCTCGCTCTGTCTAGGGAATGGGCTTAAAACCCAAAATATACGGACCAATACGGTGGAAACCCAACCTTACGAACTGGAGATCCCGTAATTTGGTTCAATGGGAAAACTAAGTTGTAAAGGTTCGTTGATCGCTTCGGTGGAAGCATGAGCACTTCGGATAGTTATTTCGAAAAGAAACACCAAATCCAAAGTCGTTCCCGCGATAGACGTTAAGTGCTACACCGCAGTATGGGTAAAGGTTAAGTTTTCAAAACTGTAATGTTCCTCAACGCAGTTGAGGTTAGGTCTTTGGGAAACTTTTAATGGTTCCTAACACTTGTGAAGTGGGGTATAGCAGGATACCTTGTAGGAGACCACCTATTTAAGTGCGAGGACAGCCGCCTCAAATTGAACGCACTTAAGAATCCAAGACGTTGTCCATGGCCAAAACGGACAAAACATTACGAAGAAGAGAGTAAGGGAATTTGTTGTGTTGGTACCGTTGTCTTGGCTTACACTAAACACCGACGATTCAAGACATCACGTTCACCGCGCAAGTAAGTAAGTCCGATGGTATTCAACTATGGAAGGTTCAAAGCCGAGGCTACCTCTCTTTATGCAACATCGGTCATTTGAAATATTCTTTGGAAATGAAAAGACACCATATGAGTGCGCCAAAATCTCTTTCAAGAGGGGATTGTTGGAAATTTGCCTTTGGCGGGAGTTGCGACCGGCCAACTTTAACGGCTTAAACACTAGTGTAACGTATGTTGGAGAATCCGGTTCTTCACACATGCATGATCTACTAAGTACGTAGATAACCGTAGGGCCAAGAATCGTCAAATTTCATTGAGAAATGAAAGAGATATTGGTTCACGAAGTAAGGTGTTTGAAGCATGGAAAGTGTGGTATTGTGTGTAATTCTCCCTCATCGGTAGAGGAAGAAAGAATTGTTGTGTATATAAGATTCGAAATTGGTTTGGGGTTTGGGACCCCAAGGGGTATCCCATGTGTTTAAAGGAGAGAGGACCTAGATGTGATTCGGTTCGAGCGAAAGACCACACGCGCGCCGCCGCCGCCCGCCCGTCCCGTCCCGTCCGGTTCTGGTTCCGGGTTCCGGGTTCCGGGTTCTCGGGTTCTCGGGTTCTCGGGTTCTCGGGTTCTCTCGGGTTCTCGGGTTGTCGGGTTCTGTGGGTTGGGTTCGGGTTGTGGGTTCTGGGTGGGTTGTGGGTTGTGGGTTGTGGGTTGTGGGTCTTCGATATTATCTTTTTGGGCCAGAAAAAAACTTTGCCGAAGATGTACTTTCGGATGTTTGTTTCCCGAAGTTTCGGATGTACAGTTTGGTCCCTGAAGTTTCAAGATGTACAGTTTGGTCCCTGAAGTTTCCAGAACAATCAGAATTTCGATGGCTGAATTACTCCTCCTATAATGGCCAAATCCGTTGGTCTTTCCCATTTATGTTGGTGACTTTACTACCTCCATAATGACCATTATTTGGGTATTATGGAGCAGTTTTCAGGCAGTAAAATAGTCCATCCCTCTCCTATATAAACACCCCTTACACCATTGTTGAGCACTAGAGTTAACAGTAAGAGATGCAGCAAAACAGTGCACGAAAATACACAACCAAAATAGTTTTCTTCCTACAACTTCCAAGCATCATTTCGTTACTCAATATTCTTCACGGTAGCTCTTGCGTTTCCTTTGCTCAAGGGTTCCATTGCTGTTTTATCTTGGGAGACAAATTGTCCAGGACGTATAAAGGATACATACGGGGCAATATTGTCTTAAGGACAGAGTGCTACACTCGACTCAACAAAAACAATTTACATTTTTCCATCTTCTATAAAACTGGAATTCCCAGTTTTTACTTGTGTAACGATTGTAATTTCAGATTCCATGTTGAATTATTGAATCTTTGTTTATCCTTTCGAATACTTGTAATAGTTAAATACTTCCCGTACTGCTTTATAAAGTACCATAGAGCAAAACTCCCAACACTTAATACTGGTGATTAGGTGTTATTTGTATCAAGTATGTTGTGATTAAGTTCGAGTATTTAATCAGTTATCTGTGTGTAGCATATTGTCAATAGTTCATCAGAGGGATTTGTATGCCTATTACTGTATTTCTTGTAATTTAAGGCTGACTCCGATGTTAGATATCATGTTACGTTCATAATATGCCCATAATAAGTTCTTGTTTAGTGAAAATCCTATTGGATTCTTGATGTTCTCTCTTCTGTTTTAGTGAACGATGAGACAACCAACATATACCTTGTGTTTGTCCCCGATCTCTGAATAAGACTGACTGAAGTTGTTTTAGGTTGTTTCAAGCATATTTTATCTTTGCCATGTCTAATTTGGGATAATCGAACTGGTATTTGTAGTCTTGCACATCTACGATATTGTCTCAAAAGAGCTAACTGATCATGTCATGATAAGTCTTAGGTCCTTGCTTGACTATATATGGTTCACAAGTTCATTTTTTGAAATATGCATAGATATGTCTGAAATACTGTATTGGTCTGAGAGTTCTGACTAAATAAATTGAATGTATGTCTGCATATAGATTTCTGTTAGGACATGTGTTACCTAACTTAGCTATTCAGTTCATGTAAAAAATATATGTTTGTCCTGCTTTGTCTCTTAGATTAGACTATGTAAGTTTGACTGTTTTGTATCCCTTTGACAGTAAGTATGCATGTTTAATTTAGCCTAAACAGTCCTATTTTGCAAAAGTATGCTTCGGATTAGCCAGTCCCTCATTTGTATATCTAGCATCTTCCTTGTATAATGGATTTTCTTGCTCAAGTGTTTTCATGTCTACAATATAGCATAAATGAAACCTTGCATATTCAGAATCAGTTTAGTTGACCTTGCAAGATTTTTATCTGTACACTCCCTGGTCCCTCCTATATCATGACTTGGAAATTGAATTGTTAAAGGATGCCTAGGACTACACCCTGTCTGTTGGGGCTGATTCATATCATAATACTTTTAAGTCCTTATTTATATACTCTCTGTTTGTAACACTTTTTGTGTAAGCATGTTTGAAAATCTGATATGGTATAAGAATGAGTAGAAGTAACATGAGAATATCCTTTGGTTTGATCACATACAGTGTGTGTAGTCTGCTCAAAAGGTTAAAAATGTACATTGGAAGTAGTTTGTGTATATCAACCTCTTATGTGCCTAAGCACGCTTAGTATGGGCCTGTGTACTCGTTGAATGTTAAGGGAATTTGATCAATGCATATTGGGACTGTTTTTCTTTCCTCTTTGGAACCTTAACGTGCGTATTGGGCTTGTTTGCTTTTTTTCCTCATGAACTTCTAAATATTTGGGCTTACTGTTTTGTCTAGCCTTAACCAATTAAATATGTAGGATAAAAATATTAATTTCATATTTAATTATAGTTGATATAATTAGATGCTTTACTAACTGATCTATGTGTTTTCCCATTTTCTTGTGCATGATCTATGTGTTTTCCCATTGTCACGACTATTTGAGCTGGTGGGTCTGAGGGCCCAACAACATATTACTTTTCATGAATTATTTATTTACATTTCTTATGTATATATTGCCATGTTCCGTCTCCTAATCATTTTCTTTCTTACGTTTACATGAAATGCACCGAGAGCAACGAAGAGTCTCGTTATGAGACTCATCATGACCATTGTCAAACGAAGACCCGCATCCACATTTCTTGCACTCCCCCGGCCTCGGGATTTCTAAACAAATATGGTGGGATGACATCGTCATCCGCCCTAGTCGCTGCTTTAAATTCTTTAATCCTGCCCATTTTTATTTTTTGTTGTAATTTAATTATTTAATTTTGTGCGGTCATCGGAACACGTAGAATAATAAAACCTGGAATGGATAGATTAATAGGGTAGTTTAAAGTTGGAAACCCGCCGCTAGTTTATTTTTTTTATGCTCGGGTAATTTAAAATTGGAAATTCGCCACTAGTTTATTTATTTTAGGCTTGTCATGCATGTTTTAAAACTTTCAAAACAATTTGGTCATCTTTTACTCGCATTATTAATCATGCAAATAAGGTTTCATTTTTCATTCGATTTGCAATTCAAAATGACTTCCATAAAAAAATCACTTCTTTGCATCATAAACAATTTGCTTTTCTCGTTTCTATCAATTGCCAAAAATAAGTATTTTAAAAAACAATGTCATACAAATGCATGCTTTTATCCAAAAATTAATTTCTTACATGTATTTATAAGATGCCATACATACTCTTTTTGGATTTTACATCGGGAATTTATTCCTTGGGATCACAATCACCTTTGCATGAATCCTTTTACGTTGTCAAAATGCATCTTTTAAATTAACCACTTACAACAGCCTTTTAGCTTTATATTTTTAAATATGTATTTTTCTTAGCATAATAATTAACCTAAGTTTGACCGGACAACCGTAAGTTAGCGGATCTTAAAGGATGCCTAAATCCTTCCCTTTAGGATAATAAATAATCCTTACCTAGAATTTCATAGTTTAGCATACAATTAACCGGAGTTCATTTTGCAGCCTTTATTTTAACATTTAGGTGCCCTAATTCACCGTAGAATAATTAGGTGACGACTCCTTAACCCTTAATTAATTCAGGAAATGCCCATACGTTGCGATCGTGTCGGATCCCCTCCCTCACGGACAGGGCGGTCAAAAGCGGGTGCGACATCTCTCACTTAACATTACAGTACTTCTTGTTCAGTTGGATTGAGAGTGACTTTCTCCGCTTGCTCTATTTGCTCAATTAGGAAGCGGAGGTACCCTCAAGTGGTGTATGGTCTGTGATATTTGTGGTAGCAGGGATAAAATTCAGAAAGTTGGATAAGCATACTTGTTCTGGACCATACAGTTAGATTGAATCTGTCACCTTCCTATTTAAATAAGGAATGAATATCAAACATGTTGTCGTTCAACCAATAATCGCGCCTAATGCTGCTTACGATTTTTTTTTATTCGTCTTGGATTGAAAATAGTGAACAAGAAAGGAGAACAAAAGGAAACTTCTGATGTAGTAGCGAAGGGATGTCAAAAATACTAGGATACAGTATAAGTCATAGGCTTAACACTCAGATATCACGTTTATCTTTATTTTGAATTTTCTTAATGAAATAATATTTTTGCCGTGAAAAAAGATCGTAGAGTCATCATAAGTCCATCAGACTTTTAGATCACTTGTACTTTATGCTAAAAAGCTCACCCACTAAGCTAATACTAGCTTTAACCATCCTAGCCCCACTAATACATAGATAATCCCCTTGTTTAAAATATTTTTGGATGAGGATTAACTTTGTTTTATAGTATTAGTTTTAACAAAACAAGCTCCTGAGCAAGGACAAATTTAACAAAGCAATTTCAATTGGTATCGTATGGATGACATAAACCGATGGATGGATTTGCATGCTTCCTTGGATGGGACAATTAAACAAAACAAATATTTAGCAAAAGGGACCCGAGATGACATAAAAGATAGACTCACTATAAAGGACAAGGCATAGGTCCAAATAAAAGATTTAAATATAAAATATCTACAGCCACAGACAAAGCAAAACTAATTAGATGGAATTGTCACTTGCGAAGATTAAAAAAAAGGGAATAGACAACTTGTTAGTTGACATGTTTCTAACCCAATATTTTTTTCCATTAATTATATTAATTGTATATCTCCTATTTTAAGTAGAGTTATAATCCTTTTATAATTAGAATAATTAGTTACCTATTTTGTATCAAAGTAAATATTTTTGTAACCTTATATATATTGTAAATCATTTATCAATAAAATCAACGAACATATTCCTTTATGGTATCAGTAGCCTAAAACTACAAACTCTACCTCAGCCGCCGATACACCTTCTCGGCCGCCACCTTTTTCCCACATCGGCACCTAGCCCACGTCGGAACCTAGCCGCCGACCTTTCTCGACCGCCCCCCCTCTTTTTCCCACGATGGAACCCTAATTTTTTCGGCCATCCTCCCTCCCTCTTCCTCCTAAATTTCCTCTTCATGACTGACAAAACCAAATTTCATCCAGCACTTGCCGTAAACAACATTAAAAACTTCATACATATGACTCTTGAGATGAAAAATGGTCAATACTCCTCGTGGGCGAAGCTTTTTAAGATTCATTTTCGTGTTTACGAAGTTATCAACCACATCATCCCTCCCACGCCGAAGTCCACAGATGTACCATCCGCTTCGACTTCTGATGATGCACTCTGGTCTCGTTTGGACGCAACCGTCCTCCAGTGGATATACGACACGATATCTAATGATTTGTTGCACACCATCATTGAGACCGATGTTACTGTCCGCCAAACGTGGGAACGTTTGGACAGTATTTTCCACGACAACAAAACTCAACGAGCGTTATACCTTGAAAATCAGCTCAAGGACGTTCATCATGACGATTTCCCAAATGTGTGCCTATTGTCAAGAACACAAGATGTTTGCCGACCAACTCTCCAACGTCGGCGCACCAGTCACTAATCAGTGATTGGCCATTCAACTTATTGCAGGTTTGAATGAATCATATGACGACGTTGCCATCATCCTTCAGCAATACACGCCGTTACCAACGTTTTATGAGGCCCGTTCGAAACTCATCCTTGAGGAAATCTTGAAATTCAAATGCAGCACCACTCGGCCAGCATTGCTGACGCCCCCCTCACCACCACCGTCGGGCCCTCCGCCGACGGTAGGGCCTCCCAGTCTGGCAACCAGAACCCGCAACAATCTTCTTCCTCCCGTAACAACCGCCGGAGCAGACAGTCTGGAAAGGGCCACGATGGAAGAAATTTCGACAACAACAGCCAGCAACAACCGCGGCAGTAGCATCATCCTCCACCATGGGTTGTTTACCCACTGTGGGTCGCGTGGGCCCCACCGTCATGGGCCTCACTACTTGCCCGTATACGACATCCTTATGGACTCCATCTCATAACCGACAAGCCTAACCTGACATACTTGGCCCACGTATACAACAGGCCTACATAGCACAACTTCCCCCATCGACATATGCACCAACTGACATTGAGGCAGCTATGAGCACAATGTCACTCAACACTCCAGACGAAAATTGGTATATGAACAAAGAGTTGTCCTAAATGCCCCTTGTTAGTTGTCACATGAAGTGGTGAGGGCTCAGGAAGTGAAGCAAACTCGATCAAAGGACAAGTCTGTTCCTCCTTCATTTTCGGTTCCCGATTCAATCTTCACCTTTCCTGAATGAAGAAAGAGAGTGAAAGCCAGTACTAGGCTTTTGCTTTCTTGTAGTTCTTCTCTTTACATCTACCTCCAAAACAAACAAATAGGCGCCACATCTCACATGACGGCATCACAATGTACTCTCTCGTCTTATTCCAATTTGAGTAATTTAAATCAAAATATTATTGTTGGTAGTGAACAAGGCATTCACATCCGTGGTTATCGTCATTTCTCCCTATCCCCACCACATCCACCACTAATCTTAAAAAATATCCTCCATGCCCTTAAACTCATTAAGAATATAATCTTCGTGCGACGTTTCACAACTGAGAATTGGGTTTCCCTTGACTTTGATCCTTTTGGTTTTACTATAAAGGATTTTACGACAGGAAGACGAATAATGAGATGTGACAACACCGGAGATCTCTGCCCTATTTCAAACGCCGTCAACAATCCAGCCTCAATTCCCTCAACCTTTACTACTCTTTCGTCTTCCTATGACATTCTAGATTAGGACATCCGGGAGACTATGTTTTACGCTCCCTTAGAAAAAATAATTTTATTAATTGCAATCGTATTTCTAGGACTCCTATATGTGAATCTTGCGTTTTGGGAAACATGTCAAATTACCATTTTCTGCATCCACAAATTGTACTTTAATTCCTTTCGATATCATACATAGTGATTTGTGGACATCCCCTATTTTGAGTACGGCTGGCCATCGATATTATGTGTTATTTTTGGATAATTATTCCAACTTTCTATGGACTTTTTCCAATTGGAAATAAATCTCAGGTCTACCCCATTTTTTCTTCATTTAGTGCTTTCGTAAAAATACAATTTGAAAAGAGCATTAAATGTTTTCAATGTGACAATGGCAGAGAATTCGATAATAACTAATTCAAACAGTTTTGCTCCAAAAATGGTCTTACCTTTCATTTTTCCTGCCCTTCACACATCATCCCAAAATGGTAAAGCTGAACGAAAAATCCGAACCATAAACAACATCATTCGTGCCCTACTTGCTCATGCCTTAATTCTGACATTACACACTCTCCATGGCCATATATCTCCCAAACATAATCTCAAACAAGTCTCTAGCTCAACGGTCGTCCACCCAAGTTCTGTTTCGTAAGAACCCCTCCTACCAACACTTGCGTATTTTTGAATGTCTTTGTTACCCTGTCCATCCGACCACTCACAAACTCCAACCCGGTCTTCCTCGTGTGTGTTTCTGGGTTACCCTGCCAATCATCGTGATTACTCGTGCTATGACTTGTCGAGCCGTAAAATTATTATTTCACGTCATGTCCTATTTGATAAGTCTCAATTTCCCTTTGCCTCTCTACACTTGCCACCTCGACATTCATATGACTTCCTAGATGATGGCCCAAACCCTCTTCTAATTCACCATTTACATAATCCGCCGTCCCAGACCCCGGCACCCGCCACCACCTCGGTTAGTCCGGAACTAGCTGCCCACCCTGTTCTGTCGATGATGACCCAGAACAGCCCGCCTCAAGGTAATTCCATATCCACCTCTCGGCAAACCGAGGTTCGGCCAGCCAGTACTGTCACCCTTGCCCTTCCTCCTCTTCCCTGTAGTCCCGCGGCAAACCCCTCTACCATCCCTCATTCCGACACACACTCTTGGACCATGAAAACCCGTGCCATATACGTAATTCATAAACATACACGGATGTTTAACCTTTCCGTTTCAGTTGTCCCTCCTCTGACCCTCGTAACCCGAAGGATGCCTTGTCCGACCCTAATTGGAAAGCCACAATGATTGATGAATATAATGCTCTTATTTTTAATAAGACGTGGGACCTAGTACCACATCCACCTGATGATAATATTATTCATTTTATGTGGATTTTTAGACATAAAAAAATCTGATGGTTCTTTTGAGAGGTACAAGGCTCGTCGTGTAGGTGATGACATGTCTCAACAAGTGGGAGTGGACTGTAATGAAACGTTCATCACAGTCGTAAAACCCACAACCATCTTCAACATTGTCTAATCCAAATCTTGGCCCATTCATCTGCTTGATGTCAAGAATGCCTTCTTACATGAGGATCTTCATGAAACAGTATATATGCATCATCCTATGATTTTCAGGAATCCTATTTATCCGAGATTATGTGTGTTTGTTACGGAAATCGCTCTATGGACTGAAACAAGCTTCTCCACCATGGTACCAGCGGTTCGCTGATTATGTCTCCTCTATCATTTTTTCACACAACTGATTCGATCATTCCATGTTCATCTACAATAATGGTACAAACATGGCTTACCTATTATAATATGTTGATGACATCATCCTCACCACATCATCTGATGCTCTTGCCAGTCCATTATGCATCTCATTTCCTCTAAGTTTGTTATGAAAGATCTCGGGGGCCTGATTTATTTTTCGGGCATCTCTGTCACCCGACATTCTGGTGGCCTATTTCTATGTCAGAAGAAGTACGCCGAAGACATCCTTGACCATGCAGGCATGACATCTTGCAAACTATCCCACACGCCTATAGACACCAATTCCAAGCTCAGGCGACTGATTCTGGCCCTTCATATTCAGACCCGACTCACTATCGTAGCCTGGCTAAGGCCCTGCAGTACCTCACATTCACGAGACCAGACATATCATATGTCGTACAACAAATATGCTTGCACATGCACAGTCATACGGAAGCACACATGCATGCCCTCAAACGTATTTTACGCTACGTCCAAGGTACACTTCACTTCGAATTACATCTATACAGGTTCTCGCTCACTGGTCTCACTACTTATTTTGATGCTGACTGGGGTGGATGTCTTGACACCCAATGCTCCACATCTGGTTATTCCGTTTTCCTCGAGATAACCTATTGTCTTGGTCTTTCAAAAGGCAACCTACACTATCCCGATCCAGTGCACAAGCAGAATACAGAAGTGTTGTCAACGTCGTCTCTGAGTCTTGTTGGATCAGTAACTTTCTACTTGAGCTTCACTGCCCGATTCAGAAGGCAACATTAGTCTACGATGATAATATTAGTGAGATATATCTTTCTGGCAATCCCGTCCAACATCAGCACATTAAACACATTGAGATGGACATTCATTTTGTTCGCGAAAAAGTGGTTCGTGGTCAAGTTCGTGTCCTTCATATACCTTCGAGATATCAGATTGCCGACATCTTCAACAAAGAACTTTCGCACATACTATTTGATGATTTTCGAGCCAGTTTCAGTGTTCAAGAACCTCCCGCTTCGATTGCGGGGGTGTAATAGAATATTTCTCAATATTCTTTTTCATTAATTATATTAATTATATATCTCGTATTTTAGGTAGAATTATAATCTTTTTATAATTAAAATAATTAGTTACCAAATTTGTATCAAACTAAATATTCTTGTAACCTTATATATATTATAAATTATTCATCAATAAAATCAAACAACATATTCCTTTAGTTTCTACAAATTTCCTTTGGAAAACGTCAAATTAAATGACATAAACATCCAAAACTTTTCATACCATACTCCTCCTAAGAAACCTACTAGATTTTCTGCTTTGTCGTGGATGTGTAATTTAAAATCCTTGTACCAAACTATGCTTAAGAAACTAAGATATTACGTGGCATTTTAAAATAAATCTTACAGTGCATATTCGAATTAATTGAAACTTCAATACACATATATTGAATTAATTGAGACATCAATGCACACATACTAGATACCGAATAAAACATCACAAAAGAACGTTTTCCATGCAGAATAGTATTCTTATTTCATTTAAATATTGATTGAATACTAAATTTAAAAAATATATGACTGAACACAACATATAAGGAAGAAAGCTTCTCATTGTGACAAAAGAATCTTTAAAGCTAATTATGAGCATAAACATATGATATTTTATGATTGTACCACCATGTCATTAATAGCAAAATCAATAATAAAAAAATAAAAAATAAATAAAATTAACATTTTTTGTTGGGAATAAATAAACTAAAACGACTAGAGGAAGAGTATGGCAAAGGCAAGTATAAACCTCTTACTTTTAAAAAATAATGACCACTATAACAATGTCCTAATAATAGATACCCCTGCCTACCTCTAATCTCTCTTCCTAAGTGTAAAGTACATATTACAATAAAATTACAAACCAATATTCCAAATAAAAAGGAAAAATATGCCGACTACCTATCTCTCAAATACATAAATATTGTAAAATCATATTAGATTAAAAAAAAAAAAGTATAGTACCAGAAAAATAAAATAGAAATTTGAGAATTAGCTAGAAGATGGTGGATATTGGCTAGAGCTACTCCAAAATGGTGCAGAAAAATTAGAGCTGCTGCTACTGTTGGTTCCTTGGATTTGATTAGTTTGTGGCCTGTAATTATAACTAGAAAATAGCAGGGGATATGAAGTAGAAGTAGCTAATGATGAAGAGGAAGAAGAAGGGTACGTATTCGAATGCAACACAGCCATTGATGAAGCTAAAAACATTTGCTCCAACAAATTAGATGGCTGTTGATCACAAAAATCTCCCGGATTTTGTAGTAATTGTGAATATTCCCAATAATCTCTTGTCATATCTGAACTCTGCATAGGCGGTTGTTGATGATAAAATGTTGTTGGTTGAGATATCGGAGCCATAAATTGCGACAATTGAGGTGATGCAGTGGATGAGGAGCTGGAGATGGATAGTCTTGTGGTAGTAGGTTGAGAAGGAGCTTGAATTTGTGGTTGTTGTAATAATCGGGCGTTTTCGGGGAAATTGAGTTTTGCTCTGTTACCTCTGAATCTTAAGGCAGCTTCATCATATGCTCTTGCTGCTGCCTCTGCTGTGTCGAATGTGCCTAACCAAACTCTTGCTGCTTTATGTGGATCTCTTATTTCTGCTGCCCATTTTCCCCATGGCCTTTGCCTTACTCCTCTGTAATTCCTCCTCCTCTCTCCTCCCGTTTCTTCATTCGAACCGGTTGCTGTTGCTGTTGCTGATGTGGTTGTAGTAGTGGTTGTTGTTGTGAACGCTGGAAGGGTGGTTACGGTGGAAATTGTGGTGTTTGATGGTGCCACCATACTTGTATTTTCTTCTGCCACAAGGTAATAAGTCATCAGGCGGATTTCATTTGAACTCAGTACCTCAACGCGAAACATAAATATGTATAAAGATAAACAAAAATTTCAATAAATATTAGTAAATATATACTCAATAACTTTAAAAATAAAAATATAATAGATTCAATGCTAAAAATTTAAAAGATTGAATTAAGAAAATTAAATTTTGATTCCGCGCCTCTGATAAGTTATATTACTTGATCAAGATTGAGACAAAGCAAAATGAATGAAGAGCAAAACTAAATTAATACTTATCAAATCCAATATCATCCAACTACATGCAATAATATCATTTAATAGAATTAAGAAATCCCCCCAAAAGGGCCCATTCTTTTAATTTTAATAAAGAAAAATGATTAAAAGGGAAAACTGAACTACTAAAAAAAAAAGGAAACAACTTGATTTGAGCTGTTCAAATGTCGAGTTCACTTTGTAAATAAATTCACGGATAATAAATCGCCCAATTAATTAAAGTGTGAAATCGATATTCCGGATGTCATTTTCCTTTTGAACTCTTCTAAAATATTATTGCACCCATCTGATAAGGATATCCACCTATATTTTTAAAGTCAGAACAACAAAAATTCAAAGTGAAACTTCTAATCCATAAACCAAGATAAGAAGTAAAAAGAACTTTGAAACAAAAAAAGGAAATTAAGTTGTGAGGCAATTGAAAACTACAAAAAATTGAAAATACTTATTACTAACCAGCTTTAACAGAGGAAGATGGTAAGCCACCTCTAAATTCTCCAAACCCTCCATAAACACCATGATGACTTTGTGGTTCCAATATCTGCGTAACACTTTCTTCTTGTTCACGGCTTCTCTTTTGTCCAGCTCTAGAACCTGAACTAGAAGAAGAATAAGCTGAAGATGGTGAATTTGCTGAATAATAAATCCCACTAAAACCACCACCACCACCAAACGACGACGTAACGGAACCACTCATATCGGGTCTGTAATCCTGACCCGACACCACATGTGTCACCGCTGTCCCCATCGCCGACATATGTCTCATCTGACTGAACCCTCTAAACATCGGCAAATAATCACCTTCCTCCTGTTGTATTTGCTGTTGAATTATTTCATCGAAATATTGGGATTGCCCATAAGGCTGAGCACCGCTTTCTGCGACGGCGGCTGTGGCGGTGGCAGTGGTTGTGGTGGCAGCATCCCCTGTATCTGTAAATCTGACATATTCACTGGGTTTTCTTGGGTTCGCCACCTTAAACAAGCACATGTACGGATGTAACCACTTCAAAATACACCAAAATTACGTCAAGAAAACACCAACCCAGATGTTATTTTTGTGAATTATAAATACCCTTTTCACCAAAAACACAGTATTTCTGCAGAATCTAAAGCCACCGACTTTAAAACTCTTAGACAAAATCAATGGGTAGCTCAAAGGTAAGACAAAGTCAAATCGTATCTTTCTGAATTGATTGTATCCCTTATGGTATTTGACTCGATTTCTAGCACATGCACACGGTAGGAAACTAAAGATATATAATTCCAGGAAATAAAAACGGCTATATAAAGAGGAAAAAAATAATTCAAAAACAGTCAAAGTTTGAACAGCCGTGCAAGGGAATAGTTGAATCTTCCTCTATTTTCTTCTTATAGAAGTGCACCAAGCTTGCTTCCAATCTCAAAAGATATGCATAAATACTCACTTTTGTAAACAATTAATTTTTGGTTCCTATTTATTTACTTTATATAGTAAAATAAATAAAAGAAAGATTTGATGCCTGCCAAAAAAACAAGAAATAGGGCCCGACTATGTTCCCACCGTTGATTTGTGATGATGGTGAAGTTACATGCATCTATATCTATCTGCTTACGACCTTTCGAACTGCTTAAAGAATGTCGGTTTATTATTATTATTATTATTATTATAGAGAGAGAAAGAGAAAGAGGATGACAAAGGTTTAAAGAGATTGTCTTCAACTTGAGTTCTTTCTTCATTTTTTTTTTCAACTTGGATTAAATTTTTTTCAACCCCAACTTGGTTCACTTGTGTTTGACAAAAAAAAAGTTACAAACTAACGGTGAATTTTTAATTTTTAGATATGCATAACCAAGAATGTGAAAGGAGAAAATTACACTATTTTTAATAGGTCTCTTAGGTCTCAAAGTTTTTATTTTTGTGACAAATACTCTAATTAAGAGAAATTAAGGAGTAGTTAGAACAATTATTTGAATAATTAAAACTATTAAATAAAGAGCTTAGAGTTTAAATGAATACTATAATGATTAATGTTATTAAATAAGGTGTGTATAAATAATTTAAAAGTTAAAAATATAGACAAAGATACTTAGTAGGCGTTTAGACATGAACTTGATGATATTTTTAAAAAAATACTTAAAATTAACTTGAAAATTTGATTTCAAATTGGAGTGAAAATTAATTATAATATATTAACAAAATAGTTACTTGAGAAAAACATTAAAAAGAGCAAACATGTTGTATATCCAAAGGGACCCTTGATAAATTAATTAAGACTACGGATTAGATTTTTTTTAGATTTTTTAATGCCCATTAAGTTGGTAATTGAAATAGTGCGCTTTAACTTTCACTTGGGCTTTAAGTTGAATCTTGAAGATGGGTCAGTCCATATCTCTGTTTAATAACCAAAAATTTACCGGAGTTATACTTCTTAAGGATATTCATTTAATTTTTAACATTATTAATATAAGTTTAACAGATTTAGAATCTTTCCAGGAAATTGCTTTTTCTTCCTCCTTTTTTCCATCTTCTTCCTCATTTTCATTGCTTATTTGTGATTGTAATTGTGTAAGTAATATTCTACTAAATTTATATTATATATTCTTAACAGTTTAGTTTGAATTGGTTTGGTTGGAAAAAAAAATTAAGATCGCCATTGTGGAATTTTTTAGCTTGAAAAAATCTTGTTGAAGAAGACAAAGTGGGTCTATTAATTTTTGAAGGTTTAAGTTTAATCTAATGTACGATTGAAAAATGTTTTGACTGACATTAAAAGATTATATATCAAATTTGGAGTAATTTAGAATTGATTTCAATTAATTTTCTGTTAAACTGAGCCATATACATGTGATATACACTGAATATACAGCAGTGTATATCACATATATATGGCTATCAAAGCAGTGGGCTTTCGACCAATTTCATATAGTAAACCAGTGGGCTTTCGGCCAACAGTCCAGCAGCCCACATTAACGTGTTAGTGTATATATGGTATATATAGTTGTAGTATATTGTAAGGAAAAGGATACCTTAATTAGTGTTATACACTTACCATAATTGTATAGTTAGAATTATGGTAGAATAAGGATTTAGAAGTAGAATAGGAAAAGGATTTTCCTATTATAGGAATATGTAACTTGTATTTATAGCCTTTCATTAATGAAAATAATCAAGGGGATTATTTCTTTCATGGTATCAGAGACTAGGTCTAAAACAAAAGTTTTTTCTCTCAAACTTTTGCCTCCCTTTGGCCGAGACCCCCCCCCCCTCCTCGGGTTTTCTCTTCCAAAATTTCGTCTTCCGCTCTAAAAACCTCTCTTAAATTTATCCTCCTTCTTTGTTCTTTCAAATATGTCTAAGAACAATTTTCACCCTGCCCTCACGGTTTCCAATATCAAGCTAAGTGTCCCTATTGTCCTTGAGATGGAAAACGTTCAATATGCAACGTGGGCAGAGTTGTTTAAAATTCACGCTATATCTTATCAAGTTCTTCATCACATCATTCCTCCCGCTAGACCCCGTCCTGCGGAGGATCCTGAGCTATGGATTACACTTGATGCTACCGTTCTTGGTGGATATACGCCACTATTTCGGTGGACCTTCTACGACGATTATGGAGCCGATACCATGGCTATGGCTGCATGGAATAGATTGCGTGACATATTCCAAGACAACCAACATTCCCGTGTCGTCACACTCGAGCAGGAATTCTCTCTCGTTCGAATGGATGTATTTCCGAACGTTTCGCATATTGCAAGAAACTAAAGGAATTAGCGTGATCAACTCCGTAATGTTGGCGCACCGGTAACAAATAATCGTCTAGTTCTACAGTTGGTTGCCGGTCTTTCGGAGGCCTATAATGGTGTTGGAACTCTCCTTCGCCAAAGCAACCCTCTTCTCGACTTTCATCAAGCCCGCTCCATGCTGACGTTGGAAGAAGCCGGTTTGACTAAAAAGGCGGTTACCGGAGGAAGCCCAGTTGTCATGATGGCGTCCTCTCCTAATCCTTCAGGTTTTGTTAATAATTCGGGCCAAAACCATAATGGTGGCGGCAAGAATAATCGCAAGAATAATAACAAAAACCGCGGGGGCAAACACGGTGGTAATGGTGGAGGTTCCGGTAGTCAGCAAAACGTCGGTGGGTCCCATCCAATGAACGGTGGCCCACCACCCCCATGGGCCCAGCGGTGGGGCCCATGGCGGTGGAGCAGTGGCGGTGGACCGTGGGCCGGCGGCCCATACCAGCGGGCGGCAGGGAATTCCGGCGGCCGGTGGGGCCGGCCAACGTCCGAGCCCAATACCCAAGCAGTGGCGGCCCACCGGCCGGTGGCCCACGGCGGCGGTGGTAGCGATTACGGGCCAGTCCCGCACGGCCAGGAGTTCTTGGGCCCCGACCTCCGCAAGCCCATCATGCGGCAGGCCCTACTCGGACCGATATCGAGGCCGCGATGCACACGTTGGGATTGACTCAACCGGACCAAAATTGGTACATGGACACCGGGGCCACTACTCACATGACTTCCGACTCGGTACTCTCTCATCTTATTCCAATTTGAGCACCCCTCGGGGGATAATTATTGGTAATGGCGTTCTATTCCAATTCTAGGGTATGGTCGAAAACATTGTCTCCCCCAATCCACCACTCCTCTTGAAAAATACTTTACATGCTCCTAAATTGATTAAAAATTTAGTGTCCGTCCGAAAGTTCACAAATGAAAATTCGTTTCTGTTGAATTTGATCCTTTCGGTTTCTCTCGTGAAGGATTTCAAGACGGGGAGTCATCTCATGAGGTGTGATAGTAGGGGGATCTATATCCTATCATGCCCGGTTTTCGTCCATCGAGTCCGGCCTTGCCATCGCTTTTGCGACCATCTCTCCTTCCATGTGGAATGCTCGTCCGGGTCATCCGGGATCTTCTATTTTATCAGTTTTAGATAAAAATAGCTTTATTTCTTGTAAGGGTACGAGTCGTACTCCAATTTGTCGATCTTGTTCATTAGGAAAAATTGTTAAGTTGCCATTTGTAGACTTCCAATTCTCATACTTCTATGCCATTTGACATTATTCATAGCGACTTATGGACATCTCCCGTTCTTAGTTCAATGGGTCATCGATATTATGTTCTCTTTTTAGATGATTATTCTAGATTTTTGTGGACGTTTCCAATTGCGAATAAATCACAAGTGTTTTCCGTCTTCATAAAATTTAGAGCGTTCATTCGTACTCAATTCGAAAGAGAAATAAAAAATATTCAATGTGATAATGGGAAAGAGTATGACAATAGGGAGTTTCGAGAATTTTGTGCTACTCATGGGATAAATTTTCGATTTTCATGTCCTCATACATCTTCACAAAATGGGAAAGCCGAACGCAAAATTCGTTCCATAAATAACATTGTCCGAACTCTCCTAATCCATGCCTCCATACCTCCGTATTTTTGGCATCATGCTCTACAAATGGCCACTTACCTTCTTAACATAATTCCGTCTAAAGGTCTGACATATTCTTCCCCTCTCAAAATCTTATATAATAAGAACCCTTCTTATTCTCACCTTCGGATTTTTGGGTGCTTGTGTTATCCGTTATTCCCATCCACCACAATTAACAAACTTCAGGCTCGGTCTACCCCGTGTGTGTTTTTGGGTTATCCGTCAAATCATCGTGGTTATAAGTGTTTTGATTTATCCTCTAAGAAAATCATAATCAATCGTCATGTCATTTTTGATGAAACTCAATTCCCGTTTACGAAAGTTCATACTCCCGAACCTAAGTCATATAATTTTTTGGATGACCAAATATCCCCGTATATTATTCGGAATTTTTCGGACATCTCCCGTACCCAAAATCCTCCGGGGCGGGCCCACCGCCCGCCGGCCCCACAAGACATCGTCACGCCCGGAAAATACAGCCACCGGAGCAGTTCCAGCTATTGGGCCGGTCCAGCCCAATTCAGGAACCGGTCCAAGCCGATTCCAACGATCACCGATTTGGGCCAAGAAAGCCCACCGCTTGGCTTGGCCGATCCGTCCCGAGCCGAGAAAATTCTCAAAATTCCCTTAATTCTTCCTTGAGTCATAGACCGGTCACTCGTAGTCGGCGGGTATTTTACACCTAAAAGACATTTTAATTTACATTCTGATGTCTCTAAATCCCCCTTGCCCCGCAATCCTGTGTCCGCATTAAATGACCCTAATTGGAAAATTGCTATGACTGATGAATATAATGCTCTTATTGATAATAAGACATGGGAGTTGGTGCCCCGTCCATATGGTATTAATATTATCAGGTCTATGTGGATTTTTGCTCATAAGGAGAATTCAGATGGGTCCTTTGCCCGGCATAAGGCGCGACTTGTTGGTGATGGTAAGACTCAGCAGGTTAGTATTGATTGTGGTGAGACGTTTAGTCCGGTGGTCAAACCGGCTACCATTCGCACTGTATTTAGCTTGGCTCTTTCAAAGACTTGGCCGATTCATCAGTTGGATGTCAAGAATGCTTTTCTACATGGAGATCTCAAGGAAACAATCTATATGCATCAGCCGTTGGGTTTCAGGGATCCCAACCGCCCTCATCATGTCTGTTTGTTGAAGAAGTCATTATATGGGCTTAAGCAGTATCCACGTGCCTGGTATACACGATTTGCTGATTTTGTTTCGACTATTGGGTTCACTCACAGTAGGTCAGATAATTCTTTGTTCATCTACCGCCGTGGTTCGTCATTGGCCTATATTCGTTATATGTGGATGATATCATCTTGACTGCCTCCTCCGATGCTTTGCGTCAGTCTATCATGGCCATGCTCGTTCTTGAATTTGCTATGAAGGACTTAGGGCCGTTGAGTTATTTTTTGGGGATTGCCGTCAAACGTCATTCAGGTGGCTTGTTTCTGTCTCAATGGAAGTATGCTGCTGAGATCATAGAGAGGGCTGGGATATCATCATGTAAGTCCACTTCCACACCGGTTGATGCAAACCCAAAGCTAAGTGCCGCAGCAGGTGCACCATACGAGGACCCGACCCGCTATCGCAGTCTTGCAGGGGTCCTCCAGTATCTTACCTTTACCAAACCGGATATTACATATGCGGTTCAGCAGGTGTGTTTATTCATGCATGATCCCAGGGTTGAGCACATGAATGCAATCAAACGCATCATTCGGTATCTTCAGGGGACACTGGACTATGGGTTGCACTTGTATCCTTCGTCTACATCCACACTTGTCTCTTACACAGATGCTGATTGGGGTGGTTGTCCCGACACCAGACGGTCGACTTCTGGCTACTGTATGTTCCTTGGCAACAACTTGGTCTCATGGTCGGCAAAACGTCAAGCAACTCTGTCACGCTCCAGTGCAGAGGTAGAATATCGAGGGGTCGCAAATGTGGTCTCCGAGTCATGTTGGCTATGTAATTTGCTTTTGGAGCTTCATTGTCCCATTCAGAAGGCAACCTTGGTCTATTGCGATAACATTAGTGCCATCTACCTTTCGGGTAACCCGAGTTCAACACCGGGCGCACCAAGCATATCGAAATGGACATTCACTTTGTCCGTGAAAAGGTTGCAAAAGGTCAAGTTCGCGTATGCCATGTCCCGTCTCGTTATCAAATTGAGACATCTTTACAAAGGGTCTACCGGCGGTTCTCTTTGAAGATTTTAGGGACGATCTCGGCGTTCGAAAATCGCCCGCTATGTTGTGGGGGTGTGTTAAACGAGTCATATACATGTGATATACACTGAATATGCAGCAGTGTATATCACATATATATGGCTAGCAAAGCAGTGGGCTTTCGGCCAATTTCAGATAGTAAACCAGTGGGCTTTCGGTCAACAATCCAGCAGCCCACATTAACGTGTTAGTGTATATATGGTATATATAGTTGTAGTATATTGTAAGGAAAAGGATACCTTAATTAGTGTTATACACTTACCATAATTGTATAGTTAGAATTATGGTGAATAAGGATTTAGAAGTAGAATAGGAAAAGGATTTTCCTATTATAGGAATATGTAACTTGTATATATAGCCTTTCATTAATGAAAATAATCAAGGGGATTATTTCTTTCATTTTCAAATAAAAATGTGTTGGTGAATTTCTTCATAACAATTAATGGTGATCGTTGGAATGTTGACTACAAATTCTGACGAATCACCAGGATTTTAGCCATAAATGTCAAAAAGATCTTGGGAATTTCACAGGGTCTAAATTTTGACCATCACCATAACTTGTTGTTAAGGCAAATCTTGCTCAATAACAAATAAAAAGTCCAAATGACTAGCCTGGTCATTCACTCCCCATTATAGTGAAAAGATTATTTATTCTGACAATCATCATAACTTATTATTAAGATAAATCTTACCCATTATCAGATAAAAGATTATGGCGACTCGCCACGATTTTGCTCCAGATTCTGATAAAAAATTGTTTCACTTTTGGTCTAAATTTAGATGGTAGCACTTGAAAATCCCGTTTGTGCAAATCACTCTTTAATTAATGAGTTTAAATTTAGTGCACATATCATTTTTTTTACACCATCAGTCAACATTAACATGCTAAAGCAGGTTACCAACCTTCTCCTAATTTTTTTTTCTTTTTTAAAAAAAGATTTACACTGGTTTTTTCTACATTCTTTATCTTCTCTTCCTTTCATCCTCAATTCGGTTTTCTTTTTCTTTTTTGCTTTATCCCCCGTTTCTTTCTCCCCTTCAACTCCTTTGTCTTCATCTCTCCCGATTAGAGTTTCTTTCTCTTTGCTGTTTTTACCACCGTAAGCTGTTGTTCTCCTTCAAACCCTCCATTGTTCTAAATGTTGATTCACAATGAAAGTAACAAACTTTACAAACACATTAAATAGTGATATACGTATTTAAAGCTTTCTATTACAGTATTAAAACATTCAACGTTAGTAAAACTTTGATTCTAAAAGTTTCATTCCAGCAACCTTAAGATACAAGAACCCTTCAGATGCTATAGACGAAAAAAAAAAAGTCCAAAATTTATTAATAAGGACTTATTGTTCAACAAGAAGTTCCCCAAAGTTAGATTTTTTAGGTGTTTAGAGAATTATTTCTTTTGAAGAGTTAAAGAACTATTTCGGCAATGATGTTGAGAGAAAAAAGACGTCAAATTTGTAGAATGAATAATTTGGTTACATAAAACTAAGGATGTCTAGTGAATCGGGTCGAGGCCGATCCCAAAAAAAAAAAAAAAAAAAAAAAAATCGGTGTCGGGGTTCGAACTCGGACGGGACCTGGGCTCGTCCCGCCCGTCCAGATCCCTATCTGACCCGCCCCAACCTGACCCACTAGCCCCCTCCCCCTTTGCAAAAATAACTATTGCAACAACGATCAAATTTCGATTTTGGATGTTGTGCAACGGCTATAACGATCATTTTTGGCACTCCTATCCTATAAACTCCCCCTACCCCTTAATATTTATTTTTAACCCCTAAGTTAATATATTTACACTTTAACCATATTTCTCAACTATAAATACCTCATTTTTCTCACAAATCTTCCTACTATCTCTCTAATCTCCCAATCTATCTCTCTACAAGTCTACATTGTCTACTAAATATTATATTTTATTTGCTCATTTGTATAATTGTATCAAAGTTCAAAAATTGGGAGTGAAGTTGACAACTAGCTTGAGGATCATCTATCGAGCAAAGTTTCAATTTTCAACCTCGATTACACGTCGACGTTACGTCGGAGTTTGGTACCTTCATTTCTTCTTTAAATTATTATTGTTACTTAATTTTAATTATGACACTTAATTTCATTTACGTTATTTTTTTATTTGCATAATTATAATGGAACGCCTTGGACGTATGATTAAGGGTAATGGTAAGGGTGCTTCTTCTAATAGGGGTAACAAGGGTCAGGGTACTTCTTTTAGTAATCTTATTTCTAGTTCCGATGATTTGATTGATTTCACTCATATAGATGATACTGCTTTTTTTAATGATATACTATTAGATGATGAGGTATATTATGCATCTGAACCAAACTTTAATATTGACGATAATATAGATGACACACTCACTAGTGCACCTCAACCTCAACCTCAGACTGAGTCTCAAACTTTTTGAAAACATTCTTGATAAAATACAATTTGCTATAAACTTTATTTTTAAAGGTAAAAAAATACAAAGACACAAAGAGTATAAAAAAACTTGTCACGATTGTGGATTACCTTATAGAAAAATTTCTGAAGAAGTAGCGACTAGGTGGAATTCTCTATATGAACAACTACTTGTTGCTTACGATTATAGAAGATCTATAACTTTATTATTTAACGTTCATAATAAAAATTCAAGAGATGTGCTTGTAGATAATGATTGAGAATTTTTTTTAGAATTTATTGGATTTTTAGAGAAAATTTTCAAGATATTAAAGAATTTTCTGCTATTTATTATCCTACTATTTCAACTATGTTATTTTATATAGCTCTAATATTTTTGTTACTTAATGAACATATGGAAAAACAAACTTATAAGGCATCTATTGAAAAGATGCTTAAAAAAATAAAAAATACTTTTTTTCCTATTTTCACTATTTATATTATTGGTGTTGTATTAAATCCGACTATTAAAGTAGACGGTTGTAAAACACTTATTGAAACGATTTATGATTGTATAGCAGTACTTCCACCTCTAAGTCCAAATGAAGAACCAACTCACGAACCAACTAAAAAAGAAGGTACGTCTAGCATACACACTGAATGCAAAAAAGTGTATATGTTAATCCAACAACAAAGTGCAAATAATCAACTGGCTTCTGTACCATCTTTCACTACTTCGTTGCAACCTTATAAAAAATATGTGGTTTCTGCTGCTGCTAGTATTCAAGGCCTTAGAAATAAAATGTTTAGTGGTTCAACTTCTTCACAAGTTAGCGAATTTGATGTTTATGTTTGTAGGGTGTTGTACCGTACGAATTAATTGTCAATGATGAAGGACATGAAAACTTACTGAAATACTGGAGGGAGAATGAGAAGACATTTCCGACTCTATCAAAGATGGTCCGATATGTGTTGAACATTCAAGTGTCATCAACAGCGTCTGAAAGCATTTTTTCTGCGAGAAGATTTCAAATAGGAGAGTACAGACATTCATTGGCGGGAGACACATTGGAGATTGCAGTTCTATTCAGAGATAGTATTCGAGCAGAGCGTAGAAGGTGCGGTCAACCGGAGATCAACGAAGAAGAAGACTACAGCTACAACAAAATCTTGTCCGAGGGAACAGGAAGCGACGTCGAACAATTTGACCAACAACTTCCAATTCCAGCCGAATATACTCAAGGCATTGTAAGAAAATTAGAAAAATTATGGTTAACTATGTAATTTTTTTAATTGCAATTTTCCTATGTGATTTGAAACTTTTGAACAACACCACAAAGTTGCAATTTTGAAATTGTATTACAAAAAAATTATATTTCTATTAAATAATATAAGAGGCACAAAAACAGCCTTGGATGTTTTTATTACACTATCTTGTTCAATTATTGAAGTGTTTATATATATATATATATATATATATATTTTAAATTAAGTGTCTAAAAAAACTAAAATTCTGATCCCGACCCGTCCCCCCAACACCCGTCCCCTTTCCAGAGGGATGTGAGACGGGACGGGACATCTGCCTGTCCCGCTAATCCCAACCCGCCTGTCCCGCCGGAGACCCGATCCCGACCCGTCCCTCGTCCCCCCGGATTCAGTCCCGCCCCGGTCCACTGGCCACCCCTACGTAAAACTAGGAACTAAATTTGGTTAGAGTAAAAATAGGATTATGCTTTCCTTAATGTTAATTAATCTTTCATAAATTACAGTTTCATTTAAGAAAAAGATAAATATAGCTACTTAAGAAAGTTACCATATTTATCTTTAAAATGATTTGATTGCACAAAACTGAAAGAAATAATCTCTTGATTATTCTCATTAATTGAAAGAGTATATATACAATTTACAATTTTCCATAATAGAAAACCTATTCCTATTATAATCTCAAAACCCTATTCTAGTAGTACAAGAATCATATAATTATGGTAAGTGTACAATACTAATTAATGTAATATTTACACTAAAACATTACCTAAAATCTAGACCATATACACGGTCATATATACAAAACTGAGGCCCAATATACATAGGATATACACGTGTATATCCTATGGATATTTAACACACCCCCGCAGTTATAGCGGGCGGTCTTCATACTGAGACTGTCCCTAAAATTTTCAAAAAAGACCGAGGGAAGACCCTTTGTAAAGATGTCTGCAATTTGATACTTGGAAGGGACATGACAGAAGCGTACTTGTCCACAAGCTACCTTTTCGCGAACAAAGTGAATGTCCATCTCGATATGTTTAGTGCGTTGGTGCTGAACTGGATTACCAGAAAGGTAGATGGCACTAACATTATCACAATAAACCAAGGTAGCTTTCTGAATAGGACAATGAAGCTCTAAAAGAAGATTACGTAACCAACAGGATTCCGAGACCACATTGGCTACCCCTCGATACTCAACATCTGCACTAGAGCGGGACAACGTCGACTGACGCTTTGCAGACCAGGACCCCAAGTTATTACCAAGAAACATACAATAGCCAGACCTAGAACGTCTGGTGTCCGGACAACCACCCCAATCAACATCTGTATACTAGACAAGTGTAGATGTCGATGAGAGATATAAATGCAAGCCAAAGTCAAGTGTCCCCTGGATGTATCAAATAATACATTTAAGCGCATTCATGTGCTCAACCCTGGGATCATGCATAAAGAAACACACCTGCTGTACGACATACGCAATGTCTGATCTCGTGAACGTAAGATACTGAAGAGCCCCTGCAAGACTGCAATAGCGGGTTGGATCATCGTAAGGGGAGCCAGCCACAACACCCAATTTGGGTTTAGTATCAACTGGAGTGGACGTGGACTTACAAGATGACATACCAGCCCTCTCAATGATCTTAGTTGCATACTTGCTTTGCGATAAGAACAACCCACCTGCATGACAAGTGACAACAAACCCCAAAAAGTAACTCAAGGGCCCCAAGTCTTTCATAGCAAACTCAGAACTGAGCATTGTCATGATAGACTAGCGTAATGCATCAGAAGAGGCAGTCAAGATAATATCATTCACATATAATAGTATATAAGCCAGGGAAGAACCACGATCATAAATGAATAATGAATTATCAGACCTGCTGTGAGAGAACCCAATAGTCAAAACATAGTCTTCAAACCTCTTATACCAAGCCCGTGGGGAATGCTTAAGCACATACAAGGACTTCTTCAATAAATAAACATGATGAGGATATTTGGGATCCCTAAACCCCAAGGGCTGGTGCATATAGACTGTCTCCTTGAGATCACTATGTAAGAAAGCATTCTTTACATCTAACTGATGAATGCGCCATGTTTTCGAAAAAGCCAAGCTGAGCACCATGCTAATGGTAGCCGGTTTGACCACCGGACTAAATGTCTCACCACAATCTATACCAACCTACTGAGTCTTATCATCACCCACAAGACGAGCCTTATGCCTCGCAAAAGAACCGTCAGAATTTTTCTTATGTACAAAAATCCACATAGACCGAATAATATTAACATCATATGGATGAGGCACCAACTCCCACATCTTATTATCAATAAGAGAATTATATTCGTCGGTCATAGCAATTTTTCAATTCGGGTCATGTAAAGCAGACACAGGATTACGGGGTAGGGGTGATTTAAGAACATTAGAATTTAAATTAAAATATCTTTTTGGTTTAAAAATACCTTGTTGACTACGAGTGACCGGTCTATGACTCGGGGGAGAATTGGGTGAATTTTGAGAAATATCGGGACACGTGATGGATTGGCCAGCAGGCAATGGGCCTGCTGGCCCAACACGGGAACTGAGTACTGTTTCGTTCGTAGAAACAGGAACAAGAACTGGGCCAGAACTCGGCTGGGGAAGCAACCAAGTTTCTGGACCAACGACTAGAGGCAGTGACGGGACTATAGAACCAACGGGCAGTGGGCCCGCTGGCGGTTTTGGGGTACGGGACATGTCCGAGAAATGGTGGACAATATACGGGAAGACATCGTCATCCAAAAAATTATACGAACTAGGCACGGGACTACTCTCTTTAGCAAACGGAAATTGAGATTCATCAAAAATAACATGACGACTAATGATGATTTTATTAGATAATAAATCAAAACATTTGTAGCCACGATGATTAGATGGATAATCCAAAAACACACAAAGGATAGAACGGGCCTGAAGTTTGTTAATTGTGGTGGACGAAAACAACGGATAACATAAGCACCCAAAGACCCTAAGATGTGAATACGAATGAGCCTTATTATATAAAATTTGAAGAGGGGACGAGTATGTCAAACCTTTGGTAGGAAGAATGTTAAGAAGATATGTAGCCATTTGTAGAGCATGATGCCAAAATGAAGGGGTACGGAAACATAAATCATAATGTTCGGACAATATTATTAATGGTACGAATTTTGCATTCGGCTTTCCCATTTGTGAAGACTTATGAGGACAAGAAAAATGAAAATTGATCCCATTGTTAGCACAAAACTCCCGAAACATCCCATTATCATATTCTTTTCCATTATCACACTGAATATTTTTGATTTCTCAATCGAATTGGGTTCTAATGAATGTTCTAAATTTTAAGAAAGTGGAAAAAACTTGAGATTTTTTTGCTATCGGAAAAGTCCATAAAAATTAGAATAATCATCCAGAAACAGAACATAATAACGATGACCCAAAGAACTGAGAACGGGAGATATCCATAAATCACTATGAATAATATCAAATGACACTAAAGTATGTGAATAGAGTCTACAAATGGAAATCTAACAATTTTTTCTAAAGAACAAGATTGACAATTCGGAGTTCTACGCGTATCCTTACAAGAAATAAAATTATTTTTATCTAAGGAAGACAAAATCGACGACCCCGGATGACCTAGACGAGCATGCCACAAGGAAGGAGCAAGGGTTGTATAAGTTGAAGGCAAGGGTTGTAAAAGTTGAAGGCAAGGCTTGATTCGAGAGACCGGAACATGGTGTGAAAGGATAAATATCTCCCATATTATTACACCTCATGAGAGGACTCTCCGTCTTGAAATCCTTCACAGAAAAACCAAACGGATCAAATTCAATAGAAACGAAATTATCAGTGGTGAATTTACGGACATACACCAAATTTTTAATTAATTTAGGGGCATGAAGAGTATTTTTCAAGATAAGGGGTGGAGGGGGGGAGACAATGTTTTATGACCATAACCGCGAATTGGAATTGAATTACAATTACTAACAATTATGCCACGACTGTTGCTCAAATTGGAATAAGACGAGAGAGTACCTTGATCGGATGTCATATGATGTACCAATTCGGGTCTGGCTAATTCAATCCAAGTGTGTGCATTGCGGCTTCAATGTCGGTTTGTATGAGGCCCGCTGCATGGTGGGCCTATGGAGGCCGAGGCCCAAGCACCCCGGCTTGCTGCCCCAGCCCATCACTGCGTCGAAAACCACTTGGATGTTGCGAATTGGGCCTGAAACGCTGGCCAGGCCACTGCCCGGGATAAGAATCTCCAGAAAAATAAGGGTTGTTGGGCCACTTCCCACTGGCCCAGGCCCACTGCCAGGGTGCCCAAGGCTGGGACCAGTGGGGTGGTGGTCCATTGTTTCCAGGATGGGGCCCATTGTCATTGCTACCATTGCTGAAACCGCCGCGTTTGCCCTCACGATTTTTACCATTATTTTTCCGACTATTTTTGCCGCCCCCTTGAGAATGGTTCTAGCCCGAATTGTCACCAAAATTCTGAGAAGTAGTGGAGAACGTCATCATGACCACATGACTAATACTCATAGCCGCCTTCTTAGCCAAGCCAGCTTCTTCCAAAGTAAGAATGAAGCGAACTTGATAGAACTTTGGGAGGGGATTACTTTGACGGAGGAGAGTTCCAACTCCACTATAGGCCTTGGATAGGCCAACAACCATCTGTATAACGAGACGATCTTCACTAACGGGTGCACCAACATTGCGGAGTTGGTCCGCCAATTCTTTCAACCTTTTGCAATAAGCTGAAACGTTCGGGAAATTTTCCATGTTGACGTGGGAAAATTCCTGCTCAAGGGTAACAGATCTAGAATTTCGATTATCTTGGAATATGTCACGTAGCCTATCCCAAGCAGCCATCGCCGTAGCATCTGGCTCAATAATTGTATGCAACAGGTCGGTAGAGATAGTGGAGTAAATCCACTGAAGGACGGTGGCATCAAGAGTCGTCCATAACTTAGGATCATCCTCACGTTTAGGCACCTCCGTATCCTCAGGAGCTGCGGGGAGTATGTGATGGACTACTTGATGCGAACGTGCGTAAATTTTGAACAGTTCGGCCCACGTCGCATATTGAACGTTTTCTATTTCAAGAAGAAGAGGGATATGATTCTTGATGTTAGAAACTGTAAGGGCATGGTGAAACGTGTTCTTTGTGGTAGACATAATGAAAGAAAAATAGGTGATTGAGGGATTTAGAAGAGAGAATTTGGAGATCGAAAATTGCACATAAACCGAGGTGAGAGGGGCTCGGAACCGACGGCAACTGGGGGAGAAAATTTCTCAACCTAGACTTCTGATACCATGAAAGAAATAATCCCTTGATTATTCTCATTAATTGAAAGAGTATATATACAATTTACAATTTTCCATAATAGAAAACCTATTCCTATTCTAATCCCAAAATCCTATTTTAGTAGTACAAATCCTATAATTATGGTAAGTGTACAATACTAATTAATGTAATATTTAAACTAAAACATTATCCAAAATCTATACAATATACACGGTCATATATACAAAAACAGAGGCCCAATATCCATAGAATGTACACGGTCATATATATACAAAAACAGAGGCCCAATATCCATAGAATATACACGTGTATATCCTATGGATATTTAACAAAAACTTACTCTAAATTTATTCTTCTAAAAACTATTTATTTACCGCTTATATAAGGTACAATAGTATCACGAATTCGAATATTAAGAATTGGTGATGGTAAGCTTAATGTCTTCCACAGTTGAGATGGAATATTCAAACTTCATCAGTAGCGAAACACTTCCTTTCCATTTCTCCTCTCCCTTCCTTGATATAAGGAAAATGAAATATTTTAAGAAAATATTAGCAATTGCATTTATTATTGCCAAGTTAGCTTTAGAAGCGAATACATGATTTTAAGAGGATGAGTGCACCATTTTTTTAAGACCGCTTTAGATTTTTTTTCTTTAAAAATAAGCTACAAAAATGTAGCAAATTGGGTTCGATCCCTCATCCTTAAGGAAAAGGAATTAAAGGTAGTGCTTAACTAGTACACCACTCAATCTTGTTTGATCATGTGTTCCTTTATATAATATTAGATATATTTTAAGAATTATACGCATAATATATTGAGTTTAGTCAGATGATCATGATTTCATATTGACCCATTTTTTCTACATGAATTCGTCCATGGTTAGCTCCATCATATTCTGGTTATATGTGTGAAATAATAATAAAGGTGTAATAACATTTTTATAATGTTTACATAATAGGAAAAAAGTTATTCTTAACCATTAAGAGCAAATAGTTATTGTAATCATAATCAAAGAAAGGATATTATTTAAAGGTTTGACTTTGGAAATACTAGAAGTAGTCATTATAAGCTCTCTCATAATTTTCAATGTTCATGTTTATCAACACATGAATTTATATTGAAATAAGATAAATAATGATGCAGACTTTAAGAAGAATATGTCTTTCACGTTTATCCATTCTCGGGATTTTATTCCATTAAAGCGACTTGAATCTCACAGTACATTTAATTGTTAATCAATGTTTTCAAGTGTTGAATGGTTTTTATTTTTGTTTTTTTACATGACTTTGGAACGAAGGAATAAAACAAACTTAATTGGTGACAAATTTAGAATTTAGATGTGACGCCTTTGACGAAGAGCGTGCGAATGAGGACGGTTAACCAGAATGATAAACTTTTAAATTGACAAGCTTATGAAGATGAGATACAATGATATACATGATACCGTAAGCGATTCTCACTTCGAAATAGAGAAAAAAAGTAAAGATCTCTTAAAGCCTAAGTCAAGTTTATATAGTATCATCTGCCTAGGTGGATGGTCATGTGGATAATTTTTTCCACATGGCACTTTACCGTCAGCATCCAAGTCGGTCCGTTAAAGAGATGAGCATTTGAGGTCCCTTCGATTGATGGCGAGAGAATATTTGGTACAAAAAATAAATGAAAGGTAAATCGCTTAAATGTTGCTAATTAATAGAAGGGTATAATAGGAAAAAGTTAATTTTATCTTTGATTAAATAAAATAACAAATATTTTGAGATAAATAATTTTAGAAAGGACGATAAATATTTTGAGACGGAGGGAGTACGCAAAAATAATCTTTAGATAGTGGAATATCTTTTGACAAAGACAAGAAATTGTCATCAATGGGAAAACAATAATAATCAGAAACTAGAATACATGTGTTACACAAGGCACGGTGTGAATAAAATCAGGATGCCCTACCCTGAATCTGGAGCTGGACACATCAATTGAGATTTGGTATTTCTGGCCAACATTTTTTTATATAAAGGTAAATTTAATATATGATGACGTAATTATCACTTAATTTGTCACAAAAATCACTTAATTATTTATTCTGACACAACATTACACCACCGGAAAATCCTATATTTTCGATGAATAACTCTTTTTTCTTAAATCTAATAAATGAAAATTCAATTTAAAAGACCCGGCCCTACTCAAAACCCACATGTGACCATCAGCTCAACAGATGTACACACATTTTACACTATGTAATTCCCTCTGTAAATTAAACTCGTAACATTTAACAATATGTAAATTTAGTTTTAAAGACTTCTTATTCAACCGAATGTTTTACAGAACAAAATTGTTTAACCATACGGCGAAAAAAATTAATTTTAAAAAAGAACAAAATTGCTTAAAGGGCGTGCAATTTGAATAAAATGTAATAAAAGAAAATATTAATCACTACGTTTTATTTTGGGTTGACAGTCCTTTGAATAAATTAATTTTCTTATTGCTGCTCAAAATTTTATTGCTCTCTTCCACCTGTCACACCCCTTTTTTCCCGCTAATAAAAACTACTGAATTTTATGGTTAAAAGGATTTTTTCAATTAAAGTGACCTTTTAAAAAGAGATTATTTATTTGTTACATAGTAATAACTTGGAATTGAATTCTAGTATTCCAACTTCTAAGTCACCTTAAGAATCCCTAATAAAAAGTAATTGACTCTTTATTTTTGGTCTGCGAAAATAAAGTCCGAATAAGGAATTCTGTTGACCGAGGGGAAGGTGTGAGGCACCCCCGAATCCCGTGTTTCTAGCACGGTCGCTTTATTGACTTATATTTGGCTTAAACAAATTTTCAGGATACATTATGCTTATGAGCTTAAGAGTACTTATTTCCCACCTTCTTTGATTTGTTTTAAACTTGTTCAAAACTGTCTTATTTTTAATAATGTGTGGTGTACTGGTAGCAGCGCTTTCCAGCCTTACCAAGAATTTTGATTTCTATCTCGCGCCTTTTAAGACATTTATGGATCGTTTCCTATTTTTCCTCGCCTAACAAGCATCTAAAGTATTTGAAGTCTATCCACTCCAATTAGTGCTGCTTAAATATAGTAGTTGAATTTTATTTAAACAATTTATCGATAGCTGTGCTTTTCGACTTCATCGTTAAGTATCGTTTAAATTAATTAACACTTCTAGCCTCTTTCGGGTTAAAAACCTAAGCTCAGTCTCTTTCGAATAGCTCTCTTAACAACGGGTTTGAACTTTGAAGTAACTTCGTAACCCATCTTGCTCAGGTCACGAATAATTAATCAATAACGAGGCCTGAAACTTTAGCCTAGATCGTAAATACATTTAAAATACTGGTTATTCCCAATTCATGAGGTCACGTTGAATCATCACTATCACCACAAACACATAACTAGAGATGACAGTGGATCCCGGACCCGGTCCGGATCCGGTGGATCCAGATCCGTTTTATAGGATATGGATCTTCAAAATTTGGACCCGACGGATCCGGATCGGACCCGGATCCGTTTCTGACGGATCGGATCTGGATCTGGATCTGGATCTTGTATTTGAGATCCGTATCCGGTCCAGATCCGACCCGTGGATCCGTTTTTATTAAATATATTCATAACCTAGAATGTAATTTTATAAGTATTTTCTTAAAATTGCTAAGCACATCCTTGCAAGTTTAATTCTCAAAACAAGTTTAATTTATCCTCGCGTTAACTCAAAAACCAAAAAATAAAGAGGTAACTTCGATAATAAAATCAATGTTATATCAGTGAATAACTAACATCTCCATAGACAAGTAGTTAAAATTATATTCACTTCATTTGTGAAGATTCCAAGCACATGCAAGTTCTGCATTGTGAAAATACTAGTCAGCATTTTCCACAACTATTGTCATTGTCCAACATTTTCAATTAATAGCTCAGAATCAAAACGAGACAACGAACAAAATATCTCATATGAACATTTCAAAATTGAAACACAATAAACTGTTAGCTAAGTAAAAATCGTTTGTCAGTTCAAAAAAAAATTCTTAGCAAGGCAATTTTTTTTACATGTGGATCTAGATCCGATCCGTGGATCCTGTGGATCCGATGGATCCGGATTTGGATCTGATTTTTATGGATCCGACGGATCTGGATTCAGGTATGAAAAACGGATCTGGATCTGGATCTAGTAGGATCCGGTCCAGATCCGATCCGTTGTCATCCCTACCCATAACCAAATAAACAAGAAAAATTACTCAAGCATTTGAAGTAAATATTGAATCTTAAAAAGTAAACCAAAATAACTGATTAACGTATCATTCTCCGACCAGCACCAGGACATAACTAACTAACTTTTTTTTTGTAATTCCCATTCCACAACAGAATGACCCAACCAAATAATGTTAAGTTTATTTACACGATATTAACACATAAAAATATCTTGTAACAACAAAAGTACAGTAAATAAATAAACGACTTTGCAGTCATGACATCTTGCAAATCATCCCACACGCCATTAGACACCAATTCCAAGCTCAACGCTGATTTCGGCCCTCCGTATTCAGACCCGACTCACTATCGTAGCCTGGATGGGCCCCTGCAGTACCTCACATTCATGAGACCAGACATATCCTATGTCGTGTAATACATCTGTTTGCACATGCACAATCCAACGGGAGCACACATGCATGCCCTCAAACGTATTTTACGATACGTCCAAGACACACTTCACTTGAGATTATATCTATACAGGTCCTCGCTCACTGGTCTCACTACTTATTCTGATGCTGACTGGGGTGGATGTCCTGACACCAGACGCTCCACGTCTAGTTACTGCATTTTCCTCGGAGATAACCTATTGTCTTGGTCTTCCAAAAGGCAACCTATACTATCCTGATCCAGTGCCAAAGCAGAGTACAGAAGTATCACCAACGTCGTCTCTGAGTCTTGTTGGATCCGTAACCTTTTACTTGGTCTTCACTGCCCTATTCAAAATGCAACACTGGTCTATTGTGACAATATTAGTGCGATATATCTTTTCGGAAATCTCGTCCAACATCAGCGCACTAAACACATTGAGATAGACATTCATTTCGTTCGCGAAAAAGTGGCTCGTGGTCAAGTTCGTGCCCTTCATTTTCCTTCCAGTTATCAGATTGCCGACATCTTCACCAAAGGACTTCCGCGCATACTATTTGATGATTTTCGAGCCAATCTCAGTGTTCGTGAACCTCCCGCTTCGTCTGCGGGGGTGTAATACAATATTTCTCGAATATTCTTCCATTAATTGTATTAATTGTATATCTCCTATTTTTGATAGAATTATAATCCTTTTGTAATTAGGTTGATAAGTTACCTAGTTTATAGCAAGGTAAATACTTTTGTAACACTATATATATTGTAAATCATTCATCAATAAAATCAAGGAACATATTCCTTTAGGGAACGAACCTTCAAATTCTTTTCTATTAACAACGAAAGCAACTTACAATCTACAGATTTCCAAAGCTGGCAAGGCTAACTTTCATGTCCACGAACTCAAAACCACTAATGAAAAATTCGAACTCCAACTTAACTTTTAAACCAAACCTTTTTGAAACTGGTAAGTCTTCTCTCTCAGTATTTGCTCTCTCTTTTCTGTGTGTGTATTTCGTCTCCTCCTTTTGGTGTCTGTGTGTGTATATTTATATAGATATGTATGTTGCAGTTTGTAAGGGAGAGGGAGATTAAGGGATAATTATTCTAGGAGAGTTTTAAGGGATAAAATTGTTTTTGATTGGGATTGGGTTTGGTTGGGGTAGTTTAGGATTGGTCTCTTTTTTTAAAAAAAATACGTGAGGAAGAGGGAGTAATATGTTTTGCTGAGAATTTGTAGGGAGAGGGGTTTAAAGTAGGGGTGGTCAATGGGCCAGGTTCGGTGGCGGGGCGGGTCCCGGCGGGATGGGACCCGACGGGACTGGGGGAGGACGGGACCGGTCCTCCGGCGGGACTGGAGACCATTTTCCCATTTTAAATTTATAAATATTTTTACAAATTTGACATCTAACTACTTGATTCTCTTGATCCCTATAAAAAAAATCACATGCAATAGATTTTAATTTTCGTTGTGTCAGGCTTCGTCTCATACTAGGGGGAATAAGAGACGTTCCAGTTTAAGTTTGAGGTGCACTAGTGGGTGTGTCATCTAGATTATCTTCTAAATTAAAGTCTGGTTGAATTGCAGAATATATCTCATCGTCTAATGATATATCATTAAAAAATTCAGTTTCATCTATATGAGTGTAATCAATCAAATCATCTTGTCTAGAAATAGGATGACTAGAAGTACTCCTGCCCTTGTTACCCCTACTAGAAGAAACATCATTACCCTTACCCTTAAATATAACTCTTAATCATTCCATTTTAATTATGCTAATAAATAATTAAAGATAATGAAATTAAGTGTGATAATTAAAATAAAGTAACAATAATAATTTAAAGAAGGAACGAAGGTACCAAACGCCGACGTAACGTCGACGTGTAATCGAGGTTGAAAATTGAAACTTTACTCGATGAATGATCCTCAAGCTAGTTGTCAACTTCAGTCCCAATTTTTGAACTTTGATACAATTATACAAATAAAATATAATATTTAGTAGGCAATGTAGACTTGTAGAGAGGTAGATTGAGAGATTGTAGAAAGATTTGTGAGAAAGATGAAGAGAAAATGAGATATTTATAGTTGAAAAATTGGGTTAAAGCGTAAATATATTAACTTAGGGGTTAAAAATAAATATTAAGGGGGTAGGGGGTTGGGGAAAGACCAAAAATGGTCGTTGCACATCGGCCAAAATATAAAATGGCCGTTGTGCAACGGCCATTTTTTGCAAAGGGGGCGGGATTGGGGCGGGTCGGGCGGGATCGGGCCCCGGGCGGGATGAGCCTAGGTCCCGTCCTGAGCGGGACGAGCCCAGGTCCCGTCCCGGGTTCTAGTCCCGTGCTGGTTTTTTTTTTTTGGGGATCGGGGCGGGACCACGTCGGGTCGGGACCGGGCCAACCCGGCCCACTGGCCAGCCCTAGTTTAAAGGGAAAGGTTTTGGGTAGTTTGGGCGGATAGGGATAGCCAGGGGCGTAAGTGCTGGTGAGTTTATATTTTAGGCTAGTAATTTAGTTTCTTAGCTTTTCTTTTTCTTTTTGGTTCCTTTTGTGCTTTAAAATATAAGATATGATAAAAGATACTACTTAACTATTTTTAGATTAATAACAATATAGAAAAGTTAAATAGGTAGTCTAAAAATAAAATTTAAGCTAAAAAGAATACTAAAAATCACTAGCTTATATTTTGAAATCTAAATTAGAAGAAAAAAATATATTTTGTAAATTTTCTTTTCTTTTGGAAAATAAAGACAAAACTTATCCTAAAATGTGATTCTATTTTTTATTGTTTTCAAAAATTTTAAAAGTAATATTTACTTAAAATTAAAAATTAAAAATATTTAATTAAACCTAAAAGAAATATTTAAACGCTACAAAGGTGTAAAATCTTAAGTTGGATAAAAAATTAGTTGTTCACACCACCAACTATTCACTTTATAGTGTTTCCAAACTTTTCTTGAACACTACATTCGAAGTCGCATTTAAGTTTTAACAACAAAAAAGTAAAGACTTGTAAGTTGTAACCTGGGGCACCAAGTACATATGCCATGGTGGCAAACCAATCCCATTAGCACAAAATATGCTAAATAGTTTGACTAACAAATTCATGATGGGCATAGGGTATTGATACGTGTACACTCCTAATATTTGACTAAATTTTTATGTGCATTTGATATTTTACATCAAATTAATGAATGCAAGATATATATTTTTTATACAATAGTTTTACTAAGTATATGATCAAGTAATACTCTTAATTTAATTTTTAATTGTATAAATATTTACCTAACACTTGTTATATTTTCTTTCTTGTAGTAGAAGTCGTAATTAACAATAGGAGAAGAGACTTTAATTTTGTCAACCCGACTTTTTAGTTTGACAAAAATGTCGCTGAATTTGCTGAAGGGACGTGCAGTTTGACTATCATTTAGTAGATTCTTCAACTTCAACCAATTCTACTTAACATGTCCTTGTACTATCATTTACCTTCTGAGTTTAACTTAGTAAACTGACGAGGTAAAAGTTTTTTGTACCATCAAGTTAAAGATTACCTACAAAAATATATAGTTGTGTGTTGTAATCTTAATTTGGTATTATAAAAGTGCAACAATAATCTGATATGATACATTATACGGGTGAGTTCAGTATGAAAAATGAAAATATTTTTTAATTTAGTTATTTAAAAATGAGGAAAATGACTTTTTTTTTTAGTGAAAATAGGAAAAAACAAATTGTATAAATAACGTTCCACATCAATTGTGTTCTCCCTCCCGTATCTTAACAATGACAACAATTTGGGTGGAGGAGAGTGCCGACCAAGACTTGAAATGTGCGTGCCCATGCACCCGTGTATATATAAGAGATTTCTTTGGATATTATGATGTCTAATAAACTAATAAGCTTATTTAAATTAATTAGATATATGGGTGTAATGTTTCAACATGACAACATATTTAATCTATTCTAAGTTGCTTCCACACCAATAACGTAATTATAAAATACGTAAAATCAAGACGATATGAATAAAAGAGCGTGGCAAAATTTGTTCCGTCTCCCCCATTTTCTTTATTAATTAATGGTGTGTTCCATCCTTTCCTATCCGTCGTTTCAACAGTTTGCTTATGGTCGAATTGAGAAGAAATGGTTGCACTAAGTGCCTGAAACAAAATTTAATTTCGGTAAGATTATATTAATCTCTCTTGGGGAGCCTTTATCATTAATACAAATATATATAGGGGTACAATGTTGAATCATTCTATAACAAGGATTCCAATCCTATCATAATTATACAATACAAAATATGGTAAATATGTACCATAATAGGACTATAACACATGTGCTAATACACCCCCTCAGTCGGAGCGGGAGGAGACCGGACGCTAAGACTGGATCTGAAATCAAGAAATAGTTTTCTAGGAAGGCCCTTTGTGAATATGTCCGCATACTGATATGAAGAAGGCACATGCAATACCCTGAAATGACCAAGAGCAACCTTCTCATGAACAAAGTAGATGTCTATCTCAATATGCTTGGATCTCTGGTGCTGGACCGGATTATGAGACATGTATAGGGCAGATATATTATCACAATAAACCAAAGAAGCCTTACGTAATGGACACCGAAGCTCCAGAAGAAGGTTTCTAAGACAACAGATCTCAGCAACAACATTAGCAACGCCTCTGTATTCTGCTTCTGCACTCGAACGGGATAATCTGGGTTGCCTCTTGGCAGACCAAGAAATAAGATTATCCCCTAAGAACACACAAAGAGCTCCGAGGTGGAACGTCGCGTGTCCGGAAAAACCCGCCCAATCAAGCATCCGTATAGGATAATAATATGGACGGAGATGATGGATAGAGATGCAAACCATAGTCAAGTGTGCCCTTAACATATCAAATGATACGTTTGAGGGCAGTGAAGTGAGGCTCACTGGGGGCATGCATAAACAAGCATATCTGCTGAACAACATAAGCAATATCTGGTCTGGTGAAAGTGAGGTAGTCTCGTAGTGCACTGCGAGACTCCGTGAGAGAGTGGGATCTTAATAATGTTTAGAGCATACGGGACATTGTTAAGAGAAAATGGTGGATGAGGCGGTTGAGTGTAAGTGGTACCATATCCCCGAATTGGAATGCGGTGGCCATTACCGATAGTTATATGTTGAGGATGCTTTAAATGAAATAGTTTGGGAAGAATACCGCGAGAACGAGTGAGGTGAGTAGTGGCCCCGTATCCATGTACAAATTTTCGTCGGGCTGCTATAGGTTGAGATCGCTAAAAGCCCGACCCAACTCGGATAGGGCCATACACTCGGGCGTGCTGCGGGAATGGGCCGGGGCAATGTGGGCACGATGGTGCTGAAATTTAGGGTGACGGGTTACCGAGCTTGGGCCTAAGAGACCCTCCGGTAGCCTTGAAACCGGGTCGCGGGTATGAGGCCTAGTTTTAGGCCTGAAACTATCCTGCTGGCTACTGAAAGTGAGGCGAGAAACTGGGCTGCTGCGAGTGTGGGTTGGGTTGCTATCCCCTGCCTCCATTGCCGAGGCCCTTGCCGCCACGACCACCGTCCCGACCTCTCGCCGCCACGACCACCGTCCCGACCTGCCGCGCCCTCCCGTCGCGGTTGGTCGGCGGCGGTATTTGGTGGTGTAGATTTTTCAACCGCTAAGGCTTTTTGGGCATATTCGTCTTGCTTTGCACGATGTGTCTCTTCCAATAGAAATTGCGAACGAGCCTTGTTAAAACTGGGTAGTGGGTTAACTTGTTGTATTATGGTGGCAAGAGTGTCATATTCACCATTCGGTAGGTCTACAACCAATTGTAAAACCATTTTTGTTTCAGAAATGGGAGATCCGACGTTTGACAATTGATTAGCCACTAGTTTTAACTGTCTACAATATTCAGACATATTGGAATAATTTTCCAGACGGGTGTTGTTGAACTGCTCTTCCAAGTACACTACGCGAGTGTTCTTGTTGTCTTGAAAAATTTCTTCCAATCTTGTCCACAAATCACGGGTTGAAGCCCCTGTTTTCATAATCGTGAGAAGTAGGTCCTTGGATATAGTGCCATATATCCACTGTTTAACCACGACATCAAGACGATGCTATGTGGGGTCATCAATCTCGGGGTGGGGGGTGGAGGGGCGAGGAACAGAGTCGTCGATGTGATCAAGCACATGGTAGACACATACATGAATTTTAAACAGTTTCACCCACGACCAATATTGACCATCCTCCTGATCAAGAATGAGAGGGATGAAATTCTTGATGTTCTTAACGACGAGAGCCGGATGAAATGGTGACGAAGAGATTGTGGGAGGAGTTTGGATGACGTTTGGGTTTGAAGTGGAATCATCGGAAGAGGTGGGAGTAGTCAATATATCCATTAGATTGGGAGATAATGGAAGGAAAGCAAAATAAGGGTGAGAACGAAATTTGTGGGCAGTGGCCGTGCAAATCAGTGGCCGAGAGAGAGGGAATGGTGGCTGCAAAAATTTTGTTTTAGGGTAGGGTTTTGACTTCTGATACCATGTAAGATTGTATTAATATCCCTTGGGGTGACTTTCTCATTAATACAAATATATATAGGTGTACAATGTTGAATCCTTCTATAACAAGGATTCCAATCCTACCATAATTATACAATACAAAATATGGTAAATATGTACCCTAATAGGACTATAACACGTGTGCTAATAGATTCAAAGTAAACAACTAAAAGTAAAAGACTTTTAAGTAGAGGCGGAGTCATGATTTGAATTTTATGGATTAAGATTCTAGTTTTTTAAATTATTAGGTTCTAAACTAAATAATTTATACATATTTAAGAATATTTAAGATAAATATAAGATTTTGACTAAAGTTACAAAGTTCAACTGAACATACAAACTTTGCACTAGCTCCGGCCCTGCTTCTAAGTTCTAAAACTCCATGTGAAGTATGTTACAGATCTCATTTCTACAAAAAATATGTTATAAAAACAAGCATTATAAGCAAGAGCCAGTGAAATCTCGAAGAAATTGGCACGATTTGCTCTTCAAATGGGTTTGGTCCTTAATTTCCCCCTTCAAAATAGGCTGGTATCTATTCTCTCCCCCCCCCCCCATCCCTCATCGGCGAACAAAACTTATATTTTAATGATTTAGAAATTAAAGTCATGTGGAGCATAACTTATGATATATTATGATTCGAAAATATAAATTTATGTCTCGCGAAAAATTATTTGTTAGGAGAAGCAAAAATTAAAGACAAGCACAAAATAGGGGGAAAAGTATAAATTGACCCTGAAATTTTTACTTAAGGCTCCCAAAAGTTTGAGGTTCCAATTTTTTTATAATTAATAGTGAATACGATGTAATTTTTGCTTTGATAATATTGAAGTTTGTAGAAGAAAGAAAAAAATATAATTAAAAAGAAAGAAAGAAACAAAATCTGCCTACTTTTTTATAGGATAAATATTTTAGAATTTTGAATCAACTACTCACATCTTCACACCAGTAAATTAAATTTTATAGAACAACATCCAAAAAATTATATTACAAATACATGACTAACATTTTATTAATTTGAATTAATGCTTATTAATATAAAATAATAGTAATAGTATTACTATGTGAAATTAAAGGTTTTATGTTTTAGGATATCTACTCTATAAACAAGTATAAAAAAATGGCATATACCTCTTATTAAATTTAGGTCATTAATTTTATTGAATCACTCTTGATTATGGTTGAAGATGCATGTGCATGTAGTGAGGCGTCCTTTGTGACAACCGTGGTTGTGAAACTACTCTTTCTGTCATGATTTGAAATCATAAGGAGTCGTGACTAGTATTAAATTTGTCAATGGGGTCGGACAGTGCCAACCCGACCCCTTAAAAGTGAGTCCCCGTCAATTTGGAGCTGGCGGGACCGAGGTTATTAGGGGTCGGGTGGGTAGAAAAGAAAGTCCGACCCAGCCTAAATCCATTAAGAAATGTAATAATTTTTTTAATTAGGTCACGACATCAATAAAAGTGAGTATTTCTTGTTCAAACAAATAATTTTATAAAAAGCTGAAAAGTTTATCTCTCCATTCATTATAACTGAGGCTTTTTCATATAGGAATTCAGAAACATAATACGGCCAAACTCTTGTTGATTATCATGTATCAACTCATTCATCATGTTAAAAAAGATTGCAACCTCTTTTGAGTTCCAATAGATTATCACGTTGTATATCCATTTTGCCGTTTTGTTCACTTCACTCACAGTATCAATTTCTAGAGAAGTAAACAAGTTCCTAAATATCATACATACAAAGACGTTCTGCAGATCATTTTTTACGGCCTCATCACACAAAGATAAGAAACCTAATAGGTCTTCTTTCATATCATTAGCTTTACACTTCTCTAGTTTATCTTTTTGGGGATCTATTATTTTTTTTCATAGTGTTAGACTTATCATTGTCACGCCATAATTTTTTCTCTCTAGATTATTTTACACCATCTCCTTTAGGATTTGCAGCATTAGACATATTGCTAGTAAGTTATGGTCTTTTCCTCTTAGATGAAGGCGGTTGCACAATTTTATGTTTCTCCTCAGCGTCTTCTTCTTCTTGTTTCTCAACATCTACAAACTCATCAAAAAAAAAAATAGAAATTCAATTTTTTTTTCTCTTCGTCAAACATGATTCCATTTCTAATGTTCTTGTAGGCAACCCCAACTCTGTTAATGCCTAGCATTGCTGAGCTAATTTGTTGAAACATTTTTTGAAGTTTGATCCAAGACCGAGGTATTAGGTATTTATATAATTATACCTCCACATATCACTTTTTTTATTGTTGTACCCCCCCCCCCCCCCCTCTTTGCCTTTAATAACATTTTTTTGTTGACAATAAGAGGTTCTCCTTAGAACTTCTTCAGGACATGTATACATCTTAGAGCCTCGGCATGGGTTAGAAAAGTTTTTGCAGAACATTTAGTAATTATACCATTAATCATGAACGTGCACTTTTGAATACCAGTATGCTTATCAACCACATAAGCGGGTTCTCAGTGAGAAGAGGGTTGTTGTTAAGGCGGTGCATTATTTACCTCTTATATCAAGGTTAAAAAGGTTGTATGCATCAAATAGCTTCGTTCCTCATATGAGATGGCATACTGAAATAGAAGGTCGCCTGATGCTATGTGTCATCTATCAGATAGTGAGACTTGGAAGTATTTTGATAGAACCTATCCAGACTTCGCAGCTGAACCACGGAACATTAGGCTGGGTTTATGTTCAGATGGTATTTACACCACATTCTGTTTCTGCTGCACCATATTTCTGTTGGCTTGCGTTCTTAACCCCGTATAGTCTTCCACCTGAGTTGTGTATGACTACTCCATATATATTCCTTAATTGCATTATTTCTTGCCCCCGTAATTCAAATATTTTGATTGATGTATACTTGCAACCTTTGATTGATGAGTTAAAACTGTTGTGAGTTGAAGGAGTTGAGACATTTGACGTTTCGTTTAAGCATAATTTTAATTTGAGGGCCACGTTAATGTAGACTATTAATGATTTTCTTGCGTACAGGATGATGTTTGGGTGGATGACAGCTGGAAAGTTAACATGTCTTTATTGCATGGAAGATACTAAATCATTCACTTTAAAACATGAAAAATCCATGATTTGATTATCACCGTCAATTCTTGTCAATGGATCATGAATTTCGGAGTATGAAAAATGCACTCAGAAGAAGACAATTGAACAAGACTATCCACCTCCAATATTATTGGGGGGGGGGGGGTATTTGGGATAGTGTTTAGAACTTTCCGAAGATTACTAAAGAACAACCGTACAGGTTCGATGGATCTGGGATTGTACATAACTGAACTAAGCAGAGAATATTCTGGAGTTACTATATTGGAAGGATAATCTTCTAGGGCATAATCTTGATGTCATGCACATTGAAAAAAATTACTTCGATAATTTGCTTAACACAGTGATGGATGTCAAGAACAAGACTAAAGACAATGTTAAGGCTAGAATGGACTTATCTAAATATTGCAGGCGAAAAGAGTTATGGTTGCCGGACAAATAGAACAAGGTCTTCAAACCTAAGACTAGTTATCCATTCACATTGGAGCAAAAGCTAAAGATTTGTGAGTGGGTCCTGAACTTGAAGATGTCTGATGAGCATGCATCAAATTTGGCCTCATGAGGTCGTTTTTTTGCAATTTCTGAAAAAATTAAATAAAATACCGATTGACCTCATGAGGTCGACTTGTAATGATTTAAATGTGTTTTACATAATAAGAAGTAATAAGAATTCTAAACCATGAGGTTGGAAAGTTCAAAAATAAAGTAAAATATATTTAATTAACAGATCTCATGAGATCGGTAATGTTTTAAATTATAAATTTAGGAAAATAAATTACCAATCTCGAGGACGATATTTTATTTAAATAATTTGCGATGTAAATAAAATACCGACCTCATAAGGTCAGTTTTTTGCGACCTCATGAGGTCAGTTAAATTTCCGACCATGTCTTTTACGACTTGCGCTTGAGGTCAGTTTTGAGGTTGGAATTAGCCATTTTCCGACCTCATGCGGTTGGAATTCGGTTAAAAATAAATTTTTTATTAGTGGTTCAACATGTTTTTCAAGTGAAATTTGTGATCAAACATAAAGTACTCTATTTCAACTTAATTTCAAAATTTTATTCTTCTTTTTCAAACATCCAAATATTGTTTAAACGCCTAAACTATTTTGGTCAATTTCCATCAATCTAGAAATTATCTTTTCTGAAATTTGGCGGAAAAGATTATGATATCAGTACTTAATAAATATTCAGCACCTATAATGCATTACATTTTAAAAAGGTGTATTTGAATTCAAGTAACAACAACTACTTAGACTTGGTAAATCTTCTTCTATACACCAAACACGAATAATTTATAATAACCAAGACTTAATGATTTATTCCACATTTAGACTAAGCTAGCTCTCGACTGAATAGCTTGCTAGCGCTTACCTTGATCTTACAAGGAGGTACTTTGATGCAATGAGGTTAAATAGTCAAAAGTATATATGAAATTTTCGATAAATTCATGGTATAACTTATATGAAAAGAAAATGACACAACATTTTCATAGGCGAATTTAGGATATGAACATTATAGGTTCAAGTTTGGAATTCTATACCGCACTCGTAAGATTTTCTGGATTCAAATCAATAAGTAGTTGCAATTATTTAGTAATTTTTTAACACATATATATGGTTCGAGCTAAAGCTACAGAGTTCGGATGAACTCATAACTCAAAATCAACGTACATCTGCCTCAAACATTTCTATAATAGGTTGAAAGATGAATGTCATATTACTAAGTCGTAGACTCATGCTAATGAGTACGGGAACATATATGTTTGAGTTTAAGCTCTATGCTCTCAACATGTGTATAAAAATTGTTTACACATTAATCATGTCATATATATAATAATACGAAATTATAGCCAATCCCATATGATAAGTATTGAATAATTAGTACTCCATATAACTTTGAAAAATGACAAGGCTTGTTATAACATATTAAACTATAGTGATAGTTTAAAGTATCTTTACAACTAATAAACACTTCATAGTTGATACACGGTACAATATTTCGCTTGCATTCTGAAACAAGCGGAATAGACATTATTATTATATATCTTCTCATAATTATTTATTCATTGAAAAACTTAAAAAGTTACCGATGTATTATCTTATAATTACATTAACCACTCAGATACCTTTCCAGCTAATTAGTGCCTTATTGATGTACCAAACTATAGTGTAAATGATTATTTCTGTGCATCCATTTAGTTTTATTTTTTTAGTTAGTTTAGTTATTAAGTTGTTATTGTACTTAATGAAAGTCATTACTATATATATTGAAAGAAAATAATCCCCTCCTTCTTTTCATTAATGTAATAGATTTATATACATGATATACAATAGTAAACCTAGCCTATAATTATAGAAATTAAATATACATTTTTCTAATACTAAAGATCACTATCATAATTACAGATGTACAATATCACCAATAATATCAAGAAATATACATAGTATATTAGGAATATACTACGTATATTCTATCATATATAATCTATTTCACGTTAATATTATACTCAACAAAATTATTATACTTATTTTTTCATTTATTGTACCCACCCAAATATATTTTTATACTCAATTTAATGTTATTGATGCACTCCTTTTACATCTAGCAGTTATAGATGCTATAAAAAAAACATCATAAGAAAATATCTAGAGAACTTTTTGGTCAAATTATTTGCCGAAAGAGTTCTCCGACTCTGGGGAAGTCGGAATAGGAGAGCACTCATCTTGGGGTGGGCTTACTACTTAGATGCTTTCAGCAGTTATTCGCTCCGCACTTGGCTACCCAGCGTTTACCGTGGGCACGATAACTGGTACACCAGAGGTGAGTCCTTCCCGGTCCTCTCATACTAGGGAAAGGCTGGGCTGGGCCACCTCGAATGGCGTGAACCGCACGTACGCGCCCTTATGGTATCTCGTACACATTCCGACGATTGGCCGAGCGAATAAGTCAACTTCAAAGTGGATTTGTTGTGCGAAGAGTGCGCTATGACCCGTGGCTGCCTGCCTGGTGGGGGCGGCTCCTCCGTTGTGGGTAAACGGGAAACCCGAGGAAAGGCTGCGCAGCAATAGTAGGGGCGTTAAGACCGGAGCTTTTTATAGTGCTAGCAGAAATGCAAGTGAATGAATCCAATATCGAATTAGGCTAGTTTTTGAAATATGATATACTTGAGATACTTTAATGAGTAAACTAGTCATAGATTTATTTCTATGATTTGCTTGGAAGTTATACGTAAGAGCTTTACAAAATTAATATGATACTTTAATAAGTATCACAAAAGGAATTATGTTAGTAATTCATATTAGACTTTTAAAAAAAATTTCCAGTGTTATGCAATTTTCACAGACTATAATTTCATATATTTATATCACGGTAGAGTAGTACCAAACTAAATAATCCCCTTATAATGTTACTAAAATGTACGATGTTTAGTGAAAAAGACTAATTAGAAAATATAATCATCACAAACACACACGTGCATCATGTTTATTTCATCCCAAAACATAAGTTTAATTACTCACACTATCAACTAATTGAAGCTCCCCGTCATATGTAAAACTATCATACTAAAAAAAAAAACCTCAAGGCGCGCGCACACACCCACATATATATATATTGATATTCTCTCACAGAATTTTAGTTTGTCTCATTAGCATATGAAAATAAAAAAAAACGAGATTTAAAGTGATATCTCAAATTCGATGGAAAGGCTAAAAACTCACATATATCCTCTCTAATACAAAGTTAATGTCCTTATAGAAAACTAACTAAACTTGGTACGTACTACTTGTGAAGATCTTTGATAGCTGATAAAATATTTGGATAGTATAAATATTGTGCATATTCCTAGGTCTTATTTTCTCATAGTAGGTTGGAAATGATCTTGTGACACTGTCCGGGCCACAAACGTTTACCTTTTTAACAAACTTCAACATAATAAAGCAAAAGTTGGAATAGCTTAGTTGGTTAGAGTGTGTGGCTGTTAACGACAAGGTGGGAGTTTCAAGCCCTCCTTCTAGTGATTAGTCTTCCAAAATCATTTTTTTAGTGGGCTTATGAACTTCCGACCCGAAGTATGAAGCCCACACTTGTATTCGACATGGCCCAAATTTGGAAATCAAAAAGTTCTAATGGAAAAATTCAAGGGTGAATGTGATACTCAAGAGAGCTTTATGATATACAAAATTCTTTCGATAGATCAATGTCATTTTCACTTCAACGCTATATCGTGATCAACATTTTTACTTTTAACTATGAACAAATTCTCATTTTAACTTTCATACTACACCATTATCAATATCCACTTTTATGTTTTAGGGAAACAATCGTGTTACTAGTGTTTTTGAGGTACCTGAAGATATTTGTTCTGAAGAAAAAAAAGGATAGAAATTGCATTTTAAGTGGGCTTGTGAACTCCAATCCAATTTATGAGGCCCAAACATGTATTCTATGAGGCCCAAAGTTGTATTCAATGTGTCCCAAATTTCTCTTAGCTGATTTACGGTTTGCAATTCCCTGGAATATCATTCATGTTTTTTGCTTGAGTTTATGAACTGTCATAATTATAAACTCTGAAATTCACTTGGAAATACAAGTTCTTGTCTTCACAAGTGAAACAAAGTGCTTTCCTATGACAATTAAAATACAACTGCAAAGGTAAAAGCATTTAGCAATTGAATTGCTTTTATAGTTTGGTAGTTACTTTCATATAAACAAATACAAGAAAATCATTTCTGACTATATCAATGTCCGATCAACAATTTAGAGTCGTGTATTATACTCTCTTTATATTTGTCAATTTTTTATGTAGATACGCAGAATATTAAAGGAAAAAGAGTCATATTTACCCCTTTACTATTGAAAAGGGTTTAATATTGTCCTTTGTTATACTATCGATTCATATATGTCCTTAATGCTATATTATCGGTCATAAATATACCCTTGACGTTATAAAAGTGGCTCACATTTACCCTTCCTCCATTAACCCATCCCTTTTAGTCAAAATGGCATATCAACTCACCAAATCAATCCTTCTTCTACCACTATCCAAAATCACCAACATCTTCACATATATAATTATCACCATCAACATAAACCATCTGCCTTAAACATTCTTAAGATATCTCTTGTAAATTCACAAATATAAAGAAAGGATAGTATTAAAACTTTTCAATAGTAGAGGAGCAAAGTGCCAAATTTGAAAAACTCATAGGACTAAAACTGTTCAAAAAGCAATACCAAAAAATAAAGAACCATTATTGTTCTTTTCTAGTGCAATTCGAAAAAGAAAAAAAATTTGGGAGCTTCTTGCATTGAGTTCTTTGGCCCCAAGTGAACATTGCCTTTTGGAGTCACTATACCCAGGTGCAACATTTCACTTAACACCCTGTTTGGATGGTAGTTATATATTGTTTCATAATGCATCATATTATATTATATTGTATTATTGTATATTGTTTTGATACTCGCATATTATACTTACCAGAGAGGAGAGAAACATGTATGTAACTTTGATGACATATATACATCTAAATCGTATATAGAAACCTAAAATTGAGCTTAAAATCAAGCAATTCACCCATTTTTATCAATTCAGAATGTTTGTTTAAGCATTCTAAAGGTCAGTCAAAGACTCAGAAATTGTTCTTCGTGGGACGGGAAGACGGAAGTTTATATTTTTGTGGGTTATTATTTCTAATCTCTGTTCTGGTTTTTTTTTTTTTTTTTTGCTAGATCCATTTCAAGATTTGATTTTTTGGGTTTTTTTCTTCATGACTGAGTGTTATGGTTTGCTTTTGAAGAATGTCCATGTGGGATCATTAAAAATTTGCTAGATTGGTGTAGTTGAGTGACTTTTTTTAGTTAATTTTGATTTAAATGGGACTTTTATGGATCATGTTATTGGATAATTTTAATATTTCATGACAGTTCACTTCTTTATCCACATTTTAATATTTCATGTTTCTGCTTTTAAAGCGTTATGTATTATAATCACATGAACCTCATTCACTATGTAGTTAGCTAACTTGCGGTCCTATTAGAAAGTACTATGATTCTATATAATATTAGTACCTTCCAGAAGGTGGAGCTTTTTCTTCTTGATAAATAAATAAAATTTTAACCAAGTGCATCATTAAGCCTTTTGTAGCATATCTAATTTCGCGAAAAGACCATGCTTTCACATCGCCCGAGAATATCACATAAATCCGCCCCTGGTGGAGAATACACCGGACAAACAACAATTGTAAAAGTTTCATTTCTCCATTCATAAACGAGTGCTTAAATACCAGCAATATTTCCTAACAGTAAAGCTACCACCAACAACCATATACCTCTAATAATACTGGCTAGCAGCCATTAATCATAATACAAAATTACACAACCTTTTGACAACATTAAGAACTACTAAAGCATGACACATTAAAATAATGAAAAGGGACATAGTGGGACATTAAAATTGAAAGAAATAATCCCCTTGATTATTTTCATTAATTGAAAGGCTATATATACAAGTTACATATTTCCATAATAGGAGAATCCTAATCCTATTCTATTTCTAAAACCTTATTCTACCATAATTCTAACTATACAATTATGGTAAGTGTATAACACTAATTAAGGTAACATTTACACTACAATATACTACAAATATATATACCATATATACAAGATTGTGTTGCCCTCAATCTGTCCGAAATGGGCCACTGCCGAGAGCCCATTTCTGGGATAGTGCCGAAAGCTCACTGCTGGCCAAACAGTCCAGTTCACTGCTTCAGTCCACTGCTTTGCCTGTGATATACACTGCTGTATATTGGGTGTATATCACAGGTATATTGTGTTTAACAAAACTAAGCATATGGCGTCACGCTTAGAACAATATCCGTGAATATGAGATAAAACTGTACTGGTAGTGATTCATTTTGTAAAAATCTAAAAGAGAAAATTCTTCAACATAATAAACCCCCGGATCCCACGCATAACGGGAGCTTAGTACACCGGGCTGCCCTTTTTTTTTAATATTCGTGATCAATCTAAAATATAAAAGGGCAGCCCGGTGCACTAAGCTCTCACTATGCGCGGGATCCGGGGAAGGGCGGACACCAATAAATTTTCTTTTCTTTCTTTACTTGCATATGCTTGAGTAGGAGGCTGAGTTGTATTACGAGTTGTCTCGTGTATGCTGTTATGCTGTCTTTCTTCAGTTATTCTCTATGAGAGTCTAATGTATCAAAATAATGTTTGGGTTCTGAGCTAAAATCATCCCAATTAGATTATGCGTAGCAATAATAGTTTTAGTCCAACTCCAACTTTAGAGTTAAAATTTAACAGAACTACCACTGCTAGTATGCTGCCTTCCTAAAACAAAGAACAGTTTTCTATTTCAAGTGGAATTAGCCTGAGATCAAGCGCTAATTGCAGTCCTTGTCTTGGTGCCAGGAGTTACATAGCTGAAGGAGGAGATACGATCATGCATCTCAATATGTGTGATCGTGTCTCTCCATAAAACGGGACAATGCAATCGCGTATACATTTAATACGCAATTGCTTATCGCATGCTGGACAAGTTTATGTTAAAGCTAGTTAATGAATAAAACTAGCCAAGTTGGTGTTGAAAGATAGAATAATTTCCCTTCGGGGATTCCTTTCATTATTCACAATATATATAGCTGTACAAAGGTTGATTCCTAATATGGTACGAATCCTAACTTACCTTACAAAGGTTGATTCCTAATACAATTAGAATCCTAAGTTACCTTAAATATACATCTATCATAATTACAAAATATACAGAGAATATTCGGAGAATATTCGCTAATACTCCCCCTCAGACGGAGCGGGAGGAGGCCGAACGCTAAGGCTGGATCGGAAGTCGGTGAAGAGCGTCGCGGTAGTCCCTTTGTGAAGATGTCTCGCATACCGATAAGAGGAAGGCACGTGTAAAATTTTGACCACGACCACGGCAACCTTCTCTCGCACAAAGTGGATATCCATCTCAATATGCTTAGTCCGTGATGTTGGACCGGATTATGAGACATATAGATGGCAGATATGTTGTCACAATAGACTATAGACGCCTTGCGGAGTGGACAACGGAGCTCTAAAAGAAGATTTCGGAGCCAACGGATCTCAAAGCAACTACATTAGCAACACCGCGATATTCTCGCCGGCACTCGAACGGGATAGTGTGGCCCGCCTCTTGGCGGACCATGAGATAAGATTATCCCCAAGAAATACGGTGCACACGAGGTGGAGCGACGTGTGTACGGGCATCCCGCCCAATCCGCATCCGTGTAGGCAAGTAACTTGGTTGGGGCGAGAGGGGTATAAGTGTAATCCAAAGTCTAGTGTGCCCTTAACGTATCCGATAATACGTTTAAGGGCGGCAAAATGGGACTCTCGGGGGTCGTGCATGAACGGACACACCTCGCCGAACGGCATATGTAATATCGACCTAGTGAATGTAAGATATCGAAGAGCACCTGCTAGACTCCGATATAGAGTGGGATCGAAAGCGGCGCACCGTCATTGGCACTAAGCTTGGATTTGGAGTCCACCGAAGTTGGCATAATTTTACAATTTGCCATCTTGGCCCCGTACACTATCTCTTCGCATACTTACGCCGACATAAGAACATAGTGGTACGCAGATCAGTTACCGATATACCCAAAAAATAACTTAGCTTGCCCAAGTCGGTCATAGCAAATTCAGTTTTGAGTAGAGCAATGATTTCATTATTCAAACCGTCGAGATGAGGCGGTAAGAATAATGTCATCGACATATAATAGCAAATATGCGGTCTTGCTACCTCGGTGAAAAGTGAAGAGAGAGTTATCACACCCGCTACATACAAAACCAATCTGCAAAAGATACGGCAAAACGATCATACCAAGCGCGGGGTGCTGTTTCGATCCATACAATGACTTTACGAGACGACACACAAGCCGCGGAGCTACGGATGAACAAAGCCGGAGGTGATGCATGTACACGATCTCTTTCAAATCCCCATGAAGGAATGCATTCTTGACATCAAGCGATGAATTGGCCAATGCATGCCCATAGCAATACCGAGAACGATCCGAATAGTGGCCGGTTTAACAACCGGATCGAATGTCTCACCACAATCAATACCCTCCCGCCGATTAGTGCCATTGGCGACTAGTCTTGCCTTATACCTCTCTAAGTCACCACTTGTCTCGAACTTGTGCCGAAATAGCCACATACACCGGATAATATTCACACCTTCGGGTCTAGGTACCAAATCCCAAGTGTTCTCGCTTGGTTAAAGCGTTAAATTCCTCGCACATGGCCGCATTCCAATTTGGGTCCGTTTTGCTAGTTTTGGATTTTGTGGAATGGGTGATAAGGTTTGTGTGGAGAGATTGAAGTGAACCTTGGGTTTGAAGATCCCGTGTTGTGCACGAGTCTCCATACAATGAGACGGCGGTGGCGGTGGATCGGGGCCGGGAGGTTCCGGTCCATCGGTTCCGGACCGGTGGGCGCAGATTCATTTGGACCGGTTTTCGGTGACTCGACCGGGGGTTGTAGGGGGTGAGCGAGGAGGAGGCTGTTGGGGTGGTGCCGGACGATGGCGAGACCGTCGGAACGGTGGGGCTGCTTTGTTGATATAGATTTTGGATGATCGGGGACAGACTTGGTTCATCGAGAAAGATGTAATCGGTGGTCTGAAATTTCCGAAGATTTGAAAAAGGAAAGGTTGTCTCATCAAAGGTGACGTGACGGGAGACGATGATTTTGCAAGTAGCAATGTCATAGCACAAGTAGCCCCGATGATTAGGAGATAGACCAAGGAAGACACATGGCGAGTGCGAGGTGCAAGTTTGTGAGGTGCGATGGAGGCCATGTTGGGGTAGCATAAGCATCCAAAAATACGTAGGTGATCATATGATGGTAGCCTACGGTATAAGATTTCGGTAGGGGTCTTGTTTTGGAGTGTGCTAGTTGGTAAAATATTAAGAAGGGATTCTACCATTTTGACAAAGATAGACCCAAAAAGGCGGTGGTAGGCAGGCATGAAACAGAAGTGTGCGAACCATGTTATTGATGGTACATATAATTCTTTCAGCCTTTCCGTTTTGGGAAGAAGTATAGGGACAAGAAAAACGGAAAACCATACCTTGTTTAGAACAGAGATTGTGAAATGTCGAGTTATTAAATTCACGTCCATTATCACATTGGAATGATTTGATAGATTTTTCAAATTGTGTTTTAATGAAGTTGTGAAACTCGAGGAATTTTGTAAAAACTTCAGATTTGAATTTCAGTGGGTAAATCCAGACAAAATGTGAAAAATCATCCAAGAATACTAGATAGAATTTATGACCCAAAGAGCTAACAATCGGAGATGTCCACAAATCAAGCATGAACAATATCAAAGGGAGAAAAAGTAACACCGCTTGTTTGATGACATAAATGGAAGACGAGTATGTTTGCCTAGTGGACAAGAAAAAAAAAGTGTTGGGCAATTTTTCCATTATTACATTTAATACGCTTAGAAGTCCTAAGAAAAGTAAAAGCGGGTCTCCGGGGTGTCCGAGTCTGTTGTGCCAAGTGGAGGGAGAGATTGCCGCAAGGGATAGAGGTGCTTGCGGCACGACAAGCGGAAGATTGAGTGAATGGGTAGAGGTCTCCCACACTATTGTGGCGTGTAAGAATTTTCCCCGTATTGAGTTCTTTCACAGAAAAACCAAAAGGTCAAATTCGACGGACACACGAATTATTGCTAGTGAATTTTCTAACGAGAGATTAAGTTTTTAATGATGTTAGGTGTGTATAGGACGTGGTTTAGGGAGAAAGGCGGGTGTGTATGTTTGGTGTGTGTGTTACCGTAACCTTCAATTGGAATGCGATGACCATTGCCGACAAAGTAATAAATTGAGGACACTTTAACCGACGTAGTTGAGATAGGTTACCCGACGACCGGGTGAGGTGAGATGTGGCTCGGTGTCCATGTACCAATTGTCGTCGGGCTGTTGAAGGTTCACGGTGGTGTAGGCTCGGCCCAAATCGGTCGGGGGGACGCCGGGCCGCCGCCTTGCTGCGGTTATTCCGTCGCCGCTTTATTCTTTGCGATTCTTTATTCTTGCTGCGATTGCTTCGGCTGAGATGCTAGTCTTCTTGGTCTTTAGTCGCTTGCAGTGCTGCCGGTCTTCTTGGTGCTTTGGTCGGCCTTTCTTCTTCTTCGTGGAGCGATTCTTTGGACATCTTTGTGATGGTGGTTCTTCTTTGGCCGCAGTGTTGCCATCCCGTCAACGGCTAACGCCCGTTGATTATGTTCCTCTTGTTTAGCACGTCTAGTTTCTTCCAACAATAGTTGTGAACGTGCCTTGTTGAAACTTGGGAGAGGGTCGGCTTGTTGAATCATTGTTGCGAGTGTGTCATATTCACCTTTCGGTAAACCCGCAACAAGTTGAAGCACCATCTTGGTTTCTGAAACAGAAGTCCCGACGTTGGATAGTTATCGGTTATGAGTTTCAGTTGCTTACAATATTTGGACATGTTGTTAAAATTCTCGAGGCGGGTATTGTTGAATTGCTCTTCCAAATACACAGCCCGAATATTTTTATTGTCCTGAAAGATTTCTTCTAGCCGGACCCAAAGTTCACGTGCCGTAGCACCTGTTTTCATGATAGTGCATAACAGATCTTTGGAGATAGTGCCGTAGATCCATTATTTGACGATGGCGTCAAGACGACGCCAGATTGAGTCTGTAACATCGGTGGGACGAGGAACAGATTCGTCAATGTGATCGAGCACGTTGTATGCACATGCATGAATGTAGAATAGTTCCATCCACATGGAATATTGATAGTCTTCTTGGTCAAGAATTATAGGGATAAAATTCTTGATGTTGTTAACGGCGAATGCCGATGAAAAGAAGATACCTTGAACGTTGAGAGGGTTTTCAAGTGTGCCGGTGGATGAAACGAAATTTGTGAGGGAAGACATGGTTGCCGCCTGTCGAGGAAGGGAATTTTCTGGTTTGGCCGAAATATGGAGGAAGAAACCGAATTTTTTTTTCCGTGAAATCGAGAAAAAAAAATCGATTTCGGCCGGGAATGAGGATTTAGGTTTTAGGCTCTTGATACCATGAAAGATAGAATAATTTCCCTTCGGGGATTCCTTTCATTATTCACAATATATATAGTTGTACAAAGGTTGATTCCTAATATGGTATGAATCCTAACTTACCTTACAAAGGTTGATTCCTAATACAATTAGAATCCTAAGTTACCTTAAATATACATCTATCATAATTACAAAATATACAGAGAATATTCGGAGAATATTCGCTAATAGGTGTGAATGAGAAATGGAAGGCAACCTTTCCGAACAGTCACCAACTTATTCCGAAGAGGCACCTTCAAGGCTATATAAACTAAGGCAATGCCTCATTTTAAAGATACAAAAACCAAAAATTTCTGCATCTGAAATTCTGCATTCCATTTTCACAAATAAAACTATCGAGTCTTACTGTGTTTCGTTGCCAACTTTGAGTTCGTCGAAGTCGAAGGCGTTTGACGTACCGCTACTCCTGCGACAGGTATATCCGTTTTATCCTGGGAGGAAGTAATCCATAACCTCGGGTACAAAGTGAGGGGATTAAATTTCTTAAGGACACACGGTGAATTCGTGGTCTCGGATATTTTCTTACTTCGTATTATTTTTCCGGTTTTCGTTTTCTCGGTTTTTGTCTTTCCGTTTGGTTTCGTTTTTCCGATTTTTTGAACACAGGCACAACAACAAGCTTAAGGAATTTAATCATTATTTCTGTGTTCATTTGTCCTTGTTTAACAATTACAGAACATTGTCGGGAAAAAAAGGTGTATGTTTGTTGTTTCGATGTAACGAACTTGTATGTTGTTTGGAGACTAAAATATTCGGATTTTCTACTCCGGTTGAGATTAAAGTTTCCATAACTTTCTACTCCTTTGGGTACTTGATTTGAAGATATAAAAACTTCATCAAGTATACAACATACAATTTACTGGAAAAAAAAAAGGTGTTTGTTGTTTCGGTGTAACGAACTTGTATGTTGTTTGGAGACTAAAATCTTCGGATTTTCTACTCCGGTTGAGATTAAAGTTTCCATAACTTTCTACTCCTTTGGGTACTTGATTTGAAGATATAAAAACTTCATCAAGTATACAACATACAATTTACTGGGAAAAAAAAAAGAAAAAAAAAGGTGTTTGTTGTTTCGGTGTAACGAACTTATATGTTGTTTGGAGACTAAAATCTTCGGATTTTCTACTCCGGTTGAGATTAAAGTTTTCATAACTTTCTACTCATTTGGGTACTTGATTTGAAGATATAAAAACTTCATCAAGTATACAACATACAATTTACTGCATTTCGTTTCAAGTATTTTAAATCTGTTTGTGTAACCTTGATTTGGTTTGAAGAAATAAAATCTTCACCGTTGTGTATTATAATTGTTGCTGTCAAAACTGATTCAGTTCAATAATTTATGGCATTCACGTTTAGGACATGTCAATTATAGAACCTTGAAGTCAATCCCATCTCGCGGTGGAAAGAAGTATTTCATAACTTTTACTGACGATAGTACGCGGTATTGCTACGTTTATTTACTTAATAGTAAAGATGAAGCAATTGAAGCATTCAGGCAATACAAAACTGAAGTTGAGACTCAACTTAACAAAAAGATTAAAATGATAAGGAGTGATAGGGGCGGTGAATATGAATCTCCTTTTGAACAAATATGTTTGGAATATGGCATTATTCATCAAACAATCGCCCTTACTCGCCACAATCAAACGGAATTGCGGAAAGGAAAAATAGAACCCCGAAAGAAATGATGAATGCCTCGTTAATAAGTTCGGTTTACCCCGAACTTGTGGGGGAAGCCATTCTAAATGACTAGCCGAATACTCAATCGAGTGCCCCATAGCAAAACAAAATCTATTCCATACGAAAAGTGGAAAGGAAGGAACCCCAATTTGGGATACTTCAAAGTGTGGGGTGTTTGGCCAAGGTGCAAATTCCTAAACCCAAAAGGGTAAAAATAGGACCTAAAACCATTGATTGTGTTTTCATAGGATATGCCACAAATAGTAAGGCATATCGATTTCAAGTTCACAAATCGAGAAAATCCCGACATTCGGGTAAATACGGTAATTGAATCGAGATAATGCCGACTTCTTTGAAACCATATATCCGTATAAAAAGGAATGTGAGTCGTCTAGCAAATAATCTAAACGACCTCGGGAAGAAACAAAGGAAAATATTCCCGATGAGGAAAAACCGAGACGCAACAAACGTCAAAGGACGTCTACTTCATTTGGACCGAATTTCTAACATTTTTGTTGGAGAATGAGCCTCGAACCTTCAACGAAGCTATGTCTTCATCGGAAGCTCAATTTTGGAAAGAGGCAATCAATAGTGAGATAGAATCCATCTTAAACAACCATACTTGGGAATTGGTTGACCTTCCTCCAGGGAATAAACCTTTAGGTTCCAAATGGATTTTCAAGCAGAAAATGAAAGCTGATGGTACTATTGATAAATATAAGGCAAGACTAGTTGTTAAAGGGTTTAGACAACGAGAAGGTCTTGATTACTTTGATACATACTCGCCGTAACGAGGATTACATCTATTCGGGTGTTAGTAGCGTTAGCCGCCGTGTACGGTCTTGAAATCCATCAAATGGATGTGAAAACACCTTCTTAGAGGAAGAAATTTACATGGAACAACTTTGAGGGGTTTGTAGTTCCAGGAAAGAGAAGAAGGTGTGTCGACTTGTTAAGTCTCTTTACGGACTAAAACAAGCACCCAAACAAGGTGGCATGCAAAATTTGACCATACAATGTCGTCAAATGGATTCAAGATAAATGAGTGTGATAAATGTGTCTACATTAAGAACACTCCAAACCACGTAGTCATTGTTTGTTTGTACGTGGATGATATGTTGATAATGAGTAACGACATTGCTAACATAAATGCTACTAAGCGCATGCTTGCTAGTAAGTTTGATATGAAAGACTTAGGAGTTGCCGATTTAATTCGGGAATTAAAATCCATAAGACTCCTCAAGGTCTAGAATTGTCTCAATCTCATTATATTGAAACGGTACTTGAAAAGTTCAAGTATTTGGACTTTAAAGTTGCAAAGACGCCAATTGATATGAACCTTGCTCTTGCAAAGAATAAAGGTGAAAGTCATTCTCAATTGGATTATGCGCAGTGTTGGGAAGTTTGATGTATATCATGAACTCGTACGCGACACGATATTGCATGTGCTATAAGTAAACTAAGTCGCTACACTAGTAATCCCGACCAAAAACATTGGCCGGCAATGAAACGAGTTTTGGGGTATTTAAAACATACTCAAAACTTTGCTTTGCATTATAACAGGTATCCTGCAGTTCTTGAAGGATACAATGATGCAAATTGGATCACCGGTTCAATCGAAACTAAATCCACAAGTGGGTATGTTTTTACCATAGGTGGAGGAGCAAAGTGTCTTGGAAGTCATCCAAACGGACATGTATCGCCCGCTCTATAATGGAATCGAGTTCATAGCTTTAGACAAAGCCGGTGAAGAAGCATTTTTTTTTGAATGGCTCCGGAATTTCTTAGAAGATATTCCATTTTGGCCCAAACCGTTGGCTCCTATATGCATACATTGCGATAGCCAAGCGGCAATAGGAAGAGCCGGGAGCCTTATGTACAACGAAAAGTCTCGTCACATACGACGAAGACATAATACCGTTAGACAACTACTCTCTAGTGGAATTATCACAATTGACTATGTTAAGTCAAGAGATAATGTGTCGGATCCACTAACTAAAGGCCTAACTAGAGAGGTAGTTGAAAGATCATCAAGGGGAATGGGACTATGGCCGAGGACAAGTCATCGTGACGGTAACTCTACCTAGAAGACCGGAGATCCCAAGATCTAGGTTCAAAGAGATCAAACAAAGTCATTAATGACGGTTCAACATTGTCACAATAACTCTTTGGTCCATTCTCGTGATGAGACAATGTTCGATACCAGGATAAAGCATTGCGGCTTTTTAATGGTTCCTAAGTTTGGTACGGGGTATATCAAATAGTGTATCTACGGGATGACACATTTAGGAATCACCTATGTAAGTGTGAAGTGTAAGCCGCTTCAAGGAGAATTATGTAAGGCCAATTCTCTACGCACTTATGAACCAGGCAAAGTGTTCATGGTCGAAACGAACAAAACAATGAGAACCAAAGACGGTTAAAGGGTTAATTGTGTGACATGTGGTTGTCTAGGTATACACCAAAGCTCGACGGTTCAAGGATATCACATCTACCGATTGACCGAGTATATCCGACATATGTTCACTACGGAAAGTTCAAAGAGAAATCTACTTATCCGGATGCGATTAATCCTTGCTTACGAATCACACAGCTTTTTGTCATGCATGTTTTTCATCATATAGCCATTCCCCATTCATGTGGGGGATTGTTAAAGCTAGTTAATGAATAAAACTAGCCAAGTTGGTGTGAATGAGAAATGGAAGGCAACCTTTCCGAACAGTCACCAACCTATTCCGAAGAGGCACCTTCAAGGCTATATAAACTAAGGCAATGCCTCATTTTAAAGATACAAAAACCAAAAATTTCTGCATCCGAAATTCTCGCATTCCATTTTCACAAATAAAACTATCGAGTCTTACGTGTTTCGTTGCCAACTTTGAGTTCGTCGAAGTCGAAGGCGTTTGACGTACCGCTACTCTCGCGACAGTGTATATCCGTTTTATCCCGGGAGGAAGTAATCCATAACCTCGGGTACAGTGAGGGGATTAAATTCCTTAAGGACACACAAGTGAATTCGTGGTCTCGGATATTTTCTTACTTCGTATTATTTTTCCGATTTCTGTTTTCTCGGTTTTTGTCTTTCCGTTTGGTTTTGTTTTTCCTGATTTTTTGAACACAGGCACAACAACAGTTTAGACAAAGATAGCAATCACATACGTGCTTAAGGACTGCGATAAGCAAAAGTTATAAACCTTAGTACGTTTTGTAAAACATTTGAAACTCGTTAAACAAAGCAATATACCCGTGATATACACCCAATATACGAAATGTATATCACGGGCAAATGGAGCAATGGCCCGGCACAGAATCCCATCTCTCAGTAAACCCTGGAGCCCATCACGGGATAATTACAAGATGTCAATCTTGTATATATGATATATATATTTGGTGTATATTGTAGTGTATTTGTTACCTAAAAGTAGGATTATACACTTACCATAATTGTATAGTTAGAATTATGGTAGAATAAGGTTTTAGGAATAGGATTCTCCTATTTTGTAACTTGTATAAATACCTTTCAATTAATGAAAATAATCAAGGGGATTATTTCTTTCAGAAACTAAATAGTATAAACATCTCTACAATGATCTTATATTTATAGTAGGTCTCAGGTTTTACAAGATATGGAGTATGAACATTTTCCTATATGAGTGGATTGTTGGATCGATGATGTGCAATAAGGAGATTTGTGGCAGGTTATTGATGGAGTTAAGTATACTTTTAGGGATAATTCTACGGAAATTTCTGTTAATCGAGCCACTAAGTGACAATTACAACTCCTTATCTAGAGTCATGACTCAAGACAGATTTAAGAAGGCAAATTGACATCCGCATTTTGTTTTTTGTGAGAACACTCGTTTATTGGACTAGTAATGATTATGTTTCTCAAGATAGGTACTAAAAAATGTTCCATGAATAGTAAATACATGAATTTCACTCGTTTATTTAGTGTAAACACCACATGGATAAGTTTTTACTAAAGTCTCATTTCACCATCCACTAATATGAGTAGCAGCCATTAATCATAACCCTACTTACACGCTTAAGACCATTAACAACCCTAAAGCACAGCGCACTAAAATAATGAAAGATGGACAGCTAGTGGAGCATTAAAATAAGACAATCCTTGAATATGGCTTAAAACTATACTGGCAGTAATTCACATTATAAAGATTCTAGATATAACTTATGTACCCAGTATAGTGAGTTAAGTACTATGGCTGCAAATGCGAAACTTATAAATGTATGATAAGATTCTTTTTTGTTTTGTCATTACATTAGATAGCATAATCCTGTTGCTTTTGTATTGTACAGAACATGGACTCAAGATGCTAACCCCATAAGCTGTCTCATAGAGGCTGATATGCTTCGTCTTTCTACATTTATTGTTTATGGCGATCTAATTTATCCACATGTAATGTCCCAAATACAATTGTTAAGGTATTGTCCGTTTTGACTTGACCTTTAGACAATTTTTTCCCCTTGAGCTTTGACCCGAAAAGCGCCTCAACAATTGAATTTTGAACTCATCCTTATATGACCCCGAACTTTTCCCTTCCGTACCGATGTGAGATTTGCCTAAAGGTAAGTTTTCACAATGAACCTCCTTTCAAGTTCAAACTTTTGCGCTTTGTGGGTTTTTACCCTCATCCCCTAAGGGACTCATCGAGGACGCTGAGGTTTTCTCCACCATTGTACAAGGGGAGGTATAGGCTCTAATACCACATGTAAAGGTCTAGCTCCCGCTGTATATTGTATGCTTTGAACTGACCCTCGGAGCCACCTCAAGGCTTTTAGATCTCACCATTTCATCCCATTGGGCTTTAACTCTAATTAAAAGACGCCTCAAAAGGTGAACTTTTAAATGACCAGTAATTTTTTCCCTCCCATTTCTATGTGTGATTTAGGCAAGTTTTCACAGTGAACCTCAAAGTATGCTGCATGTACTTGAGATACTATGAATTGTGTCATTTATTTGTGATTTCAGCTGTTCAGTTTGATTACGTTGTGTAATGTTCTGCAATATGTTGATGAGCATTTGGATGAGTTAGATTGATATGAAATAAGTAAGTTGGTTACAATTGAGATGGTTAGCTTAGTGGGATGAGGGTAAATTTTAAAGATGATCACTTAACTATTACTTTTTTTCATAAAAGTCACTTAATTATTATTTCTAATACAAGTCACTTAACTTTGAGCAACTATCACAAAAGTCACCAAAACCACTTTCACGTGAATAACTTATTTTTTACTCTTTTTTTATTATTATTAAAATCTAATAAATAAAATTTTAATTTAAAAGGTTCAACTCGACCCGATCCAAACCTCATATGAAAAAAACAAATAACCTTTCATATTCTTCTCTTTTCCCTTTCATTTTAAATTTACTTTATCTTTTAACTTGTATTTTTTTTACATTGTTAAGTTTGTAAAAATTTATTACTCTATACATAATCGTCAATTATTTGTGAAATTAGCAATTTAAACCATAAGGCAAATGACTCGCTACAGAAATAATACTTATAGTGTAAAAGTTATTTAACATATCATAAGCGGTCATAACTCCTAAAATTAATAACCCAAAAATAAGGCAGGTAAGTTCTTATATCAAGTAAATTTGAAATTTATGAAGACAGTATAACATTTTACTAAGAAACTTCCAAGACTTGCCGGTAAGAAATATTTCATATGTTTAAATTTATGTGACATTTTTTGTTTTTCGAGATTTAAATTAGTACACTTTGACCGATATTTTATAATGTATTTTTCATCATGACATGAGAAAAATAACAACTTATAATACTATTGGTATATTTTTTAATATCCAATTTAGCCTCAAAAATTAATTTAATTGACTGTCATGAATCGAAATTAAATGTGCCACGTAAATTGAAAAGGAGAGAGTATAAAATAGGTTGGTTTTTAGTTAGGAGAAGAAACATGTTGCTTTTTAGCAGATAAAAAGGTTCGATTTTGTGACTTTCAGGATTTGCCGATATTTTAAACATATTAAAATGGTAGGAAAATGAGAAGAATATGAAAGATTATTTACTTTTTTCATATGAGTTTTGGGTCGGGTCGGGTTGAATCTTTTAGATTAACATTTTATTTATTAGATTTTAATTAAAAAAAGAGTAAAAAATAAGTTATTTACGAAAAAGTAATTTAGTGACAACTGAAAATGGTTTTAGTGACTATCATATACCAAACGTCTTGTCTTAGTAGAAAACATTTCTTACGCAATGTTGACTCTTTTTCCTTCTCCACATATGGGAATAATTTTGATCATCGTTGTGTTTCCACTCGTTTCTGCGGGGGGGGGGGGGGGGGGTGTCAGTGGGCCGGAGCGGGGCAGTTCCCGGCGGGATGGGGAAGGGTCGGGACCGGGGTTCCGACGGGATTAGCGGGACAGATCGATGTCTCATCCCGTCCCACATTCCGCCGGAAAAGGAGACCGATCTTGGGGGACGGGGTGGGGTCGAGTCTGTAGGGGGATTTAGGTTTTTTTTTAGATATTTAATTTTAAAAAATAATATATATATAGATAAACACTTCAATAATTGAACAAGATAGTGTAATAAAAACATTCCAAGACTTTTTTTGTGCCTCTTATATTGTTTAATAGAAATATGATTTTTTGTAATACAATTTCAAAATTGCAACTTTGTAGTGTTGTTCAAAAGTTGCAAATCACATAGAAAAATTGCAATTCAAAAATAAATAGTTAACCATAATTTTTCTAATTTCCTCACAATGTCTTGAGGATATTCGGTTGGGATAGGAAGTTGTTGGTCAAATTGTTCGACGTCGCTTCCTGTTCCCTCGGACAAGATTTCGTTGTAGTTGTAGTCTTCTTCTTCGTTGATCTCCGGTTGACCGCACCTTCTACGCCCTGCTTGAATCCAATCTCTGAATAGAAATGCAATCTCCAATGTGTCTCCCGCCAATGAATGTCTATGCTCTTCTATTTGAAATTTTCCCGCATAAAAGCGCTTTCAGACGCTGTTGATGACGCTTGAATGTTCAACACATCTCGGGTCATCTTTGTTAGTGTCGGAAATGTCTTCTCATTGTCCCTCCAGTATTTCAGCAAGTCTTCATGTCCTTCGTCATTGACAATTAATTCGTACGGTACAACATCCTGCAAAACATAAACATCAAATTCGCTAACTTGTGAAGAAGTTGAACCACTAAACATTTTATTTCTAAGGCTTTGGATACTAGCAGCAGAAACCGCATATTTTTTATAAGGTTGCAGCGAAGTAGTAGAAGATGGTACATAAGCCGGTTGATTATTTGCACTTTCTTGTTGGTAATACATATATTATTTTTTTTGCATTCATTGTGTATGCTAGACATAACTTCTTTTTTAGTTGGTTCGTGAGTTGGTTCTTCAGTTGGGTCTGTTGGAAGTACTTCTATACAATCATAAATTTTCAACAAGTGTTTTACAACCGTCTACTTTAATCGTCGTATTTAATACAACACCAATAATATATATAGTGGGAATAGGAAAAAAGATTTTTTATTTTATTTTTTAAATATTTTTTCAATAGATGCCTTATAAGTTTATTTTTCCATATATTCATTAAGTAACAAAAATATTAGAGCTATATAAAATAACATAGTTGAAATAGTAGGATAATAAATACCAGAAAATGCTTTAGTAGCTTGAAAAAAAAATCTCTAAAAATCCAATAAGTTCTAAAAAAAATTCCAATCATTATCTATAAGCATATCTCTTGGATTTTTATTATGGGCGTTAAATAATAAAGTTATATGTCTTCTATAATCGTAAGCCATAAGTAGTTGTTCATATAGAGAATTCCACTTAGTCGCTACTTCTTCAGGAATTTTTCTATAAGGTAATCCACAATCGTGACAAGTTTTTTTATACTCTTTGCGTCTTTGTATTTTATTACCTTTAAAAATAAAATTTATAGCAAATTGTATTTTATCAAGAATGTTTTCAAAAAGTTTTAGGCCATCATTTACAACTAAGTTATAAATGTGACACGCACATCATATATGAAAATGATCAGGAAAATATGGAGTTAATCGAACTTTTAAAAGTCTTATAGCATAATCATTAGAAGAACCATTATCTAATGTAATAGTCATAATTTTATCAATTATTCTATAATAATCACAAATTTCATGAATATTTTGTGCAATAAAAGTTCCAGTGTGCCTATCATCAATATATCTATATGCTATAATATGTTTTTGCATAGATCAAGTCTGATCTATCCAATGACATGTAATGGTTAAATAATCATTACCGTTAGTACTACGGCCTATATTAGAAGTGAGAGTCATTTTGCCATTAAAATGATATAATGCATAACGTAAATACTGTTGATATTTATTTGTAAATTTAAAAAACGTCTAACAGTTGATCTAGGAAAATCGTTAAAAGCATGATTATACATTTCTCTAATGTAATGAATAAAATCAGAAGAGGAAGGAAATAAAAAAGGCAAATCCTCCACCTTAACTAATTTTGCCATAATGTTAGTGCTATTTATCTCTCTGAAAATCCGGTTAACCACCAACGCACTAAGCATATTGAGCTGGATATTCACTATGTTCGCGAAAAGGTTGCTCGTGGACAAGTGTGTGTCTTACATGTCCCATCACGCTATCAGATTGCAGATATTTTTATAAAAGGTCCTCCGCTGGTTCAATTTGAAGAATTTCGGGACAGTCTCACCATATGCCGACCTCCCGCTTTTGCGGAGTTGTGATAGAGTAATTATTGTAATTGATAGAATGATAGAGTAATTATTGTAATTGATAGAATATTAATTGTAATTATCTAGTAATAATTGTAATTGAGTAGAGGATAATGTAGGTAAATAACTTAGTCAACAAATGATTTAATTCTAGCCTAATCCTAGCCTTAGATGATGATTGTAATAGTGGTATAACTACAACACTTTTGGAATGTAATCATGGAGGAAAATATTCTTACACTACCCTCTCCAGACCCCACGTTGTGGATTTCACTGGGTATGTTGTTGTTTTTGTTGCACTTTCGAAAAGAAGAGCCCAATTTGAGCAAAGAGAACAAAATAAGGATCTTTTTCCATTTGGAGCTTCGACGGGAAGATGACATACGAGAACATCATCAGAGCAACAGAGGGCTTTAACAACAAATATTGCATAGGAAAGGGAGGACAGGGAAGTGTCTTCAGGGTTGAGTTACCAACCGGGCAGGTCATTGCGGTGAAAAAAATGTTGGAAATTTGCCTTTGGCTGGAGTTGCGTCCTACCAACTTTAACGGCTTAAACACTAGTGTTACGCATGTTGGAGAATCCGGTTCTTCACACGTGCATGATCTACTAAGTAAGTAGATAACTGTAGGGCCAAGGATCGTCAAATTTCGTTGAGAAATGAAAGAGATATTGGTCCACGAAGTGAGGTGTTTGAAGCATGGAAAAGTGTGGTATTTAGATCAATTCTCCCTCATCGGTGGAGGAAGGACCTAGATGTGCTTCAGTTCTAGGAAAGCCCACACGCGCGCCGCCGCCGCCCGCCCTTCCGGTCCGGGTCCGGGTTCACGGGTTCACGGGTCGTGGGTCGTGGGTTGTGGGCTGTGGGCTGTGCTTCTTCTGATATTATCTTTTTGGACCAGAGAACTTTGCCATATGTACAGTTTGACCCCTGAAGTTTCTTATGTACAGTTTGGACCAGAATTCTTTCATATGTACAGTTTAGTCCCTGAAGTTTCAAGAAAGTCAGAATTGGGCAGAGATCAGAAACGTCCACCAGCGGTTCAATTCAGCCATTTATTTTGGCTGAATTACTCTTACTAAATGGCCAATCTGTTGCACATCTTCACAATTTATTTTGGAGGAATTACTACCTCCATAATTGTCATTACTTGGCCAGTAATGGCACTTATGGAGGCAGTTCATCAGCCTCTCCTTCAAGTATATAAAGACCCCCTTTGTCACCATTGTTGAGCTACACTTAACACAAACAGAAACGAATTCAGTCTTCCTACAATCTTCCAAGCATCATTTCATTACTCAAAATTCTTCACAGTAGCACTTGAGTTTCCTTTGTTCAATTGTTCATTTGCTGTTTTATCTTGGGAGACAATTGTACAGGACGTAGAAAGGATACATACGGGGCAATATTGTCTTAAATACATAGTGCAAACACTCGACTCAGCATACCACAAACAGTTCCAGTTTGTTCTTTATAATTTCAATTTGTTATTGAATTGTAATTTCAGTTCTTGTAATACTTAGTAGTTATTTGTGTTGGAAATTTGCCTTTGGCGGGAGTTGCGACCGACCAACTTTAACGGCTTAAACACTAGTGTAACGTATGTTGGAGAATCCGGTTCTTCACACATGCATGATCTACTAAGTACGTAGATAACCGTAGGGCCAAGAATCGTCAAATTTCATTGAGAAATGAAAGAGATATTAGTTCACGAAGTAAGGTGTTTGAAGCATGGAAAGTGTGGTATTGTGTGTAATTCTCCCTCATCGGTAGAGGAAGAAAGAATTGTTGTGTATATAAGATTCGAAATTGGTTTGGGGTTTGGGACCCCAAGGGGTATCCCATGTGTTTAAAGGAGGGAGGACCTAGATGTGCTTCGGTTCGAGGAAAGACCACGCGCGCGCCGCCGCCCGCCCGTCCCGTCCGGTCCGGTCCGGTTCCGGTTCCGAGTTCCGGGTTCTCGGGTTCACGGGTCACGGTCGTGGGTCGTGGGGTCGTGGGTCTTCGATATTATCTTTTTGGGCCGAAAACTTTGCCGAAGTACGGTTTGATCCCGAAGTTTCAGATATACGATTTGGACCGAATTCTTTCGGATGTGCGTTTGGTCCCCGAAGTTTCAAGATGTACGCTTTGGTCCCCGAAGTTTTCGAAAGTTGGAATTTCGACGGTCAAATCGAAACGTCCAAGCTCTCAATTCAGCCATTTATTTTGGCTGAATTACTCCTCCTATAATGGCCAAATTCGTTGGTCTTTCACCATTTATGTTGGTGACTTTACTACCTCCATAATGGCCATTATTTGGCTATTATGGACGCAGTTTTCAGCCCCCTCCTTCACCTATATAAACACCCCCTTACACCATTGTTGAGCACTAAGACATATGCACGAAAATACATAAACGGATGCGAGAAAAAAAGTGCACGAAAATACACAACCGAAATAGTTTTCTTCCTACAACTTCCAAGCATCATTTCGTTACTCAATATTCTTCACGGTAGCTCTTGAGTTTCCTTTGCTCAAGGGTTCCATTGCTGTTTTATCTTGGGAGACAAATTGTCCGGGACGTATAAAGGATACATACGGGGCAATATTGTCTTAAGGACAGTGCTACACTCGACTCAAAGCAAAAACATTTTACATTTTTCCGTTTCTTCTACAAAACCGGAATTTCAGTTTTTACTTGTGTAACGATTGTAATTTCAGATTCCATGTTGAATTATTGAAATCTTTATTTATCCTTTCGAATACTTGTAATAGTTAAATACTTCCCGTACTGCTTTATAAAGTACCATAAAGAGAAAAATCTCCCAACAATTTGTAATTTCCGTTTCCTGCACCTTTGTAACCAACAAAAATATCACCCATTATCTAATGGTGAATTGGACAGCCTGAAAGCTTTAAAAATGAAACAAAAACATTGTCAAAAATCCGCCATCGTAATATTGCAAAGCTGTATGGATTTTGTTCACATGCAAGTCATTCTTTCTTGGTTTATGAGTTCTTTGAAGGAGGAAGCTTGTCAGAGAGATTTAGAGATGGTGAAAGAACCACAGAGTTAGATTGGATTAAAAGGGTGGACATTGTGAGAGGAGTAGCATATGCATCATGAATGGTCACCTCCTATTCTTCACCGGGATATATCAAGTAAGAATGTTTTGTTAGATCATGAAGACAGGCCTCATCTTTCTGATTTTGGTACTGCAAAACTCTTAAGGCCAAACTCCTCTAATTGGACTTCTTTTGCTGGAACTTTTGGATATATTGCTCCAGGTATGCTCTGTCTAATTCTCTGTCCCCTAATTTCAAGTTTACACTAACCCTTATGTATTAACTACTATCGTGAATTTCAAGTGTCTCAATGACTTACAAAATTAAACAGGATTTTCCATTTTTACTGTAAAAGTTAAGATATACATAACTAACAGCTTTCTCCTGGAGATAACCTTAATGTCTTTCATTAATCCATTGATGCATAGTTGTATTATTAGTTGAGTTGGCTAATTGCATACTTCATTCAGTTAAATGACCTTTTCAGTTCATTACTATTTACTTTATGAACTGAAGAAAGGAGTTGTAACCACCTTCTTTGAACTTTGAACTTTGAACTTTGGAACTTGAGAGAAACATATTATAATCATTTAATAAAACATAAAACTAGTTGCTTTTGAGTCTTATGTCATTTTCATTCTCTTGTATTCTGCTCAGCTTCTCTTATCTTAAAAAAAAAAATTGTACCTTTGCTTTCTTTTATTGCTACGGTTCTTTTCTCCATTATCCTTTCACTTTATTTTCTTTTCATACCTGTTTGATATGCTTTACTCGAGTCGAGCGTCTATCCAAAACAACATATCTACCTTCACAAAGTCGGGGTAAGGCTGCGTACACACCACCCTCCCCAGACCCCACTTGTGGAATTTCACTAGATATGTTGTTGCTTTCTTTTATGTCGTGTTTTACACGGGTTTTAATTTATGTGCACTGAAGGTATATAATTTTCTTGCATCAGATGACCTACAGCAATGGATAACTATGTATGGTAATCCTAATTTGGAAAAATACAAAATCAACAAAATAACCTACTATAATCAGTAAGAATGCATTGAAAGTGTTAAAATTATTTGTACTGTTAGTGTATATAATTTAAATGCTTTTCACGTGTATACAGAGCTTGCTTACACTATGGAGGTAAATGAAAGTTGTGATACCTACAGCTTTGGAGTGCTATCATTGGAAGTGATTCTAGGTCGGCATCCAGCTGATCTTGTTCATGTTATATCATCATTTTCATCAACACCAGAAATCCTTGACATATTGTTGAAGGATTTCATTGATCAACGGCCATTACCTCCATTTCGAGTGGCTGAAGAATTGATCAAGATCACAAAGATAGCATTTACATGTCTTCATCCAAATCCTCAATGTAGGCCAACCATGCGACAAGTTTCTGCATCTTTAGGCAAAGAAGAGCCACCTTTGAAGAACCGTTTCCCTTTTATTACAATTGGCCAACTGATTGATCTTGAATTAGGAAGTTCCTAAACTTCTTGTGTTCTCTTTTTCTACGTTAGTAGTTGCGATTTTTTCTCATATTGTACTCCAAGTTTCCATCTTTATGCAATAGAGTATATATATCCTCCCTTTGCCATGCATTACGCCCACTTGTGGGATCACACTGGGTATGTTGTTGTTGTTGTAAAGCCCTATGTTGCTCTAGTGATGTTCTTATATGTCAACTGCCTGTCAAAGCTCCAGATGGAAAAACGATCCTCTCTTTGCTCAATTTAGTTACTTCTTTTCCAAAATGTGGCAAAAGGATGTCAACTAATCACCATCAAACTAAAAAAAAATCCTTGAAGACTTTTATTCTCCTTGTGCTGATTATAGACAAAGAGCAAGGCTTCAAACAAATGAGATGGCTACACAAGCCTTTATTGTCTCTTAGTTCATCAAGTGACACATTGTGAAATGATATATATGTTGTAAGGAACAGAGCTACCGAACAATTGATTGTTAGATATGTCAACAAACCTCAAACTAAAGCACTGATTCGAATTTGATGGGGTTGAACCAAAAACTAATTATGGCATTGCATCAAAACAAACTTTGATTGTTATATCATCCCAGTTGCGATGGTATCTCACCATTAAGCATGTTATTGACTAACTGATGTAGTGATATTGTATGACTTCCTGACAAGTTAATGAAGTTTTGCAGGTGTAGGGAAAGAATAGGATTCTACAATGACTTTGTTTACTTGGGGTCTAGTTAATTTGTCTAACTTTTTCAACTAAGTTTTTTGGTTTGTGTTTTGCAAGATCGGATAAGCTATTATTTGCAAGTAAAAAAATGAACTCAATTTGCTTAGCTTTGGTATTTCTTTTCTAATTTCAATTTCTTCTTTATAAGAACAACTTTTCATACATTAAGGACTATTTCAATTGCGTGTTATATGAATGAAGGACTAAAGTGATCACTTTTAACATACATTTAGGACTATTCTGATTACATGGTATATATAAAAGATTAGAATAGTCCAACCCCCATACATTTAGAACCATTTTGATCATTTTCTCTATAAAAAAAAAAAAGAATGCATATTTCATTCTTAATTTATGTGTCCTTACTTTCCTTTTTAATCTATTTAAAAGAGAAAATTACTTTTCGTATTTAGTACTATCTAATGAAAGTTACACATGTGGTTACTCTGCTAAAAATATTCACACATTAAGGAATATGAATCATATATACATATATTATGTGTATACAATCAAATCTCTCTATAACAACGTTGGGTCCGAAATTTTTTAATTGCTATAGAGAATGGTTGTTATACACCTATAATGGTATTTGATATTTAAATAATAGTTGGCTTTTATAGGCAAAAAAGATGCATAAAATCTAATTTTATTTTTTGATGTTGTAAAATAACAAAATTATTTAAATTTTAAATCTCAGAGATACAATTTCAATAAATGCATAACTGAATGTGTAAAGTTTTAAGCTCTAAGGCACATATTTTAAATATATTTGAAATTTAAATTCTTTCGAGATTGATGGAGAAAATTTTATAGTTGTAGCTTGTTTAAAAAAGATTCGAAGGAATCAAATATTTGTCTCTTTGCTTGCTCAAAAGAATAGAATTCATACTCCTTATTCACATTATTTTTTCTTTCTGAAAATTATTTATAAATAAAAATAGAAGACAACGATATTTTTAGATTGCAATATGTATTCATATGTAATATTTTGTCATAATTATAGTATATTAAAGTATCAAATTAAATATTTGGTAAAAAAACTGTACATTTATTATTGATAATCATAGATATTATATTTTATAAATAAAGATAGTTAATTATTATTTTACCAAAAAAAAAAAGATAGTTGGTATACGGGGGGTAATTCTACAAAGATCATACTATTATAAAGTTGGATGTTGTTGTTGTAGGTAAAATGATGTTATAGAGAAGTAAAATATAACATAAAAATTGATTCTAAAGAAACTTAGTCGTTATAGAGAGGTGTTGTTAAATGTGGATGTTGTTATAGAGAGGTCTAATTGTATTACACATTGGCCTACTATTCTATATATAAAATAAAATATTATATATTATATAAAAAACCATATAGATAATAATTGAAAACATCAAGATAAAATAAATATTGCATACGATAACAACAACATACTAGTGTAATCTCACATGTGGATATCGGGAGGGTAAAGTGTTTGCAGACCTTAGCTCTATCTCGTGGAGGTAGAAAGGTTGTTTTAGAAAAAACCTCGGTTCAAGTAACTCATAGCAAAACAGTTTGAAAAAGAAAATACATAAGTAAAGAGGACATATCAAATAATAGGAAAAGCATTACATAAAAAAAGGCAGTTCGGTGCACAATATGTGCGGGGTCCGGGGAAGGGTCGGACCACAAGGGTCTATTGTACGCAATTTTACCTTATATTTCTGCAAGAGGCTGTTTTCACGGCTTGAATTTGTGACCTCCAAGTCACATGGCAACAACTTTACCAGTTACTCTAAGGCTCCCCTTCGAAATCATTACATAACATTTAGGGGGGGAAAGAAATAGTAACAACATCCAAAAAAAAGCGAATTGAAGCACAAATGGATCAAATGCACCCTGAACTTGTCCCCGGGAGTCGACTTCACACTTCAATTAATTGGGCAACTTATTACCTCTTACACATTATAAAAATAAATTTAATATCACCCTAACTAACATTTAACCAGTCACACGATGGAAGGTATTGTACACTCGCCGCCACATCATCGCCATGTCACTATCACGTCTGATACATGTCAAATTTTTTAAAGAAAAAATCCATGTCACCCTAATTGCTTCTTCACTATCCACCACAACCCACCATTAAATCACCACTATTTTTTGTAGGCATATGTCACACTCAACAACACTGAATCCATATTTTGCTTTTGAAAGTAATTGAAGAAATTTTTGTTTTTGTAGACAAATTTATCTCGTTGAACTAACAGAGATTGAATTTAGATAGTCGCCTAAAAAAACAGTGTGCAAATGGCCAATGTTTGCGGGAAGATTTGCATAAATAGGATGATTTGAGACAACTATTTATATTTTGACATTTATCTTTTGAATTATATTCAAAATTTTATACTTAATTATAACTATACAAGTTTAAGTTTAAGTTTAATTTAATTTTAACTGTTTAAATTAAATGTTTTAATTTAGTATAAATATCTGAGAGGGAGCAATTGTTTATCAATATCTTATTAGTAATAACAAATGGAATGGTTTTACATTTTAAAACATAAAACACAATACTTTTGATCGAAAAAAATGAAAGCTCACCGAAAAAAATAGGAGCTTATCGGAAACAATGGTTCTCGCCAGAATGAGTTCGAAACAGTGGTATTTTAAATCAATCTGCTGCTGAATTTTTAGTGGTGGTTCAACAATGATTTTAGGCGGAGAAATGAAAGGGTACGGTGGTGTTATGATGGTTATCGCAAATAGATCCCAAAAATCTATTTTGCAAGAAATTAAAAGAAAAAATAAATAAAAAACCCCAGAAAAGGAAAATTTAAATAAATTGGGGGTGGGGAAAGTTACTTCCTTTTTCTTTTTTCTTTCTATTTTTTTGGCCTTGTATTTTGATTGCCACTCGCCCCTTTTTAATTTTTATTTATTTTGTTGCCGCATCAACCGTTAGGGTGATATTAATTCATTAAAAATAAAGATAATTGGGTAATAGATCATCAGATTAGTTGGAGTGTGAACTCGATTTTTTGGGTATAGTTCAAGGCGCAATCTATGTATTTTGTCAAAAATAACAGGTAGTAACAGAAATCGAAGAATAAAAAATTATTCCCTTCGTTTCAATTTATATGATGTAGTTTGAATTGGCACGAAGTTTAAGAAATAAAGAAGACTTTTGAATTTTGTGGTTTAAAACAAATCAAAGATATTTGTATGGTTATAGATATCTCGTTAAGTATTAAAGGTAAAGTTTAAAGTTACATTGTTGTCAAATAAGAAAATGTGTCATTTTTTTTGGACGGATTAAAAAAGAAAATATGTTATATAAATTGGGACTGAGAGAGTACAAAAATAATGCTACGACTATTGGGGGAGAAAATGTCTATTATTCAAAATTGAATGGGAAAAAATAATTTTTAAAGCAAAATTGGGTGTAAATGATTTTACCCGTCGTTTTTAATTTTTTTTTTGAAAAACAAAAAATTGGTTTAGAGGTGATTGCTTGTCTACCGTCTGATCCTTGTGGGCTCATCAATACAAAAGGGACTCCCATTAGTATTTAGGGTAAAAAACACAAGTATAAAAAGGACTCCCATTTGCAAACAAAGTATCATCATCGCCATCAACAAATTTTTTTTTTAATTTGTTATGAGCCATTTATCTTTCACCTTCATATTTGATTCTTCTTTTCTGTAGAAATAGGGTGCTTTGTAGTGAAAGAATGATGAGATCTTATTGCATATGTGCAAACGCAACATCACCTGTTTATGGGTGGTGCAATGAGCGGCACTTTCCACACGAGATTTCTGACTCTCCCTTCTTCTTTTTTTCTTATCATTCAACCTAACAATTTATAATTTAAATAGAAGAAAATTAAGATGAGCGCTTTTATATGTTCTTTTAATTCTATGTAAACAAAACCTGATGAAAAAAGCAGGGACCTATTGCCTTTTTTTGTGAATTGGTCTCTTGTAAACTTCAGGGACATGAAAAAAATTGCATTGTTATTGGGTGAACCACTTGACTTGCTTATGATGGAATGGTTCAGTAAACGATGATACATATTCTTCTGTCTACTAAACTTAGTTTGTCCATAGATTCCAAATATTTTAAATTTTATTTGGTATTTATAATTATGAGGTTGAAAATAAAGTTATACTTATTTAGTTATAATTTTTGCGTTTGTAGCTTCATGTATATCTTGGGCTAAATATCTAGATAGCTCTTAAATTTGACAAGTTTTATAAGTTAGATTTGGTATATCTGTCTTTTTATTACGTTTTCCCTCCTTTCCAACATTTTCCACCATTAAAACAATTTCAAAGCTTCAAATGAAAGAAAAAACAAAACCCATCACTCAAAAACTACCAAAAATCAACAGAAAACTACAGAATATTATTTCATTAAAAATCAAAGATTAGTATGAAATTCTTAACCGGGAAGAAGAAAACTTTTCACTAGCTTAAATTAAAAAAAATAAAGAATCGTCGGAGTTGAAGAGGAAGATGCCGGAGGTGTCGGGTTTTTTATGAAATAAAAATCTTTATATATGTGATATCTCAAATTGTAATTTGAAAAATATAATGGCCCTCCTCGCCTTCACGGTCACTGCCGCAGACTCTCCTCCATCACCGCCACCATCAATCCCACAGTTCCTTCATAAAAATGCCGTCGCCGCCACCACTGACCACAACCTCTCAAAAATTCATATAGAATTAAGAAACCCAGAAAGTGAATCCAGAGTTTGAAAAATGGGTTTGAAGGGCCGTGGTTTCAATGCGCAGATCTGAGAAAAAATCGGTGGTGGTGGTTATGGAGCAGGTTTGGAGGATGGAATGGCTTCAGTTGTGATGAAGCTGGCGGTATAGATTGTGTCGAGTGGTGGTGGTGGCTTTTGGTTGTGTTGGAGGAGGTGGTGGAGAGGTAGCAAGAGGTGATGATAAAGGAGAGAGAAAAAAATATTTGATTAATAAAAAATATTATAAAAATAATTTTTTTAACGTTTTTTGGCTTCTCACTTTCAAGTTTGGGTGGCCGGTGGGCTGGGACGGCCCGACACCGATCCGACCCTGTCCCGAGCCCGCCTCGGTCCCGCCCCAATCCCGCGTAAAAAAAAAAATAGTAGCGGGACTCGAACTCGGGACGGGACAATGTCTCGTCCCGCCAGACCCGAGCTCGCCCTAGGCCCGCCCGTCCCGACCCCGCCCGAGAGCTCCCCTTTTGCATAAATAGTCGTTGCACCAACGATCATTTTAGATTTTGGTCGTTGGGCAACAGCCATTTTAGGCCTCCCCCTCCCCCAACCCCCCTACCCCTTAATATTTATTTTAATACATAAGTTATTATATTTACACTTTAACCCAATTTTCCAACTATAAATAACTCATTTTCTCTTCATCTTTCTCACAAATCTTCCTACAATCTCTCTAATTTCTCAATATATCTCTCTACAAGTCTACATTGTTTACTAAATATTCAATTTTATTTATTCATTTGGAAATTGGGAGTGAAGTTGACAACTAGCTTGAGGATCTTTCATCGAGCAAAGTTTCAATTTTCAACCTCTCGATTACACGTCGACGTTACCTCGGCGTTTGGTACATTCGTTCCTTCATTAAATTATTATTGTCCATTTATTTTATTTAGCGCACTTAATTTTATTATCTTTAATTATTTATTATCATAATTAAAATGGAAGGATTAAGAGGATCAAGAAGACTTTAATTTAGACGATGATTTAGATGATACACCCACTAATGTTGATGACAACACACCCACTAGTGCACCTTCAACTGAAATGTCTCCTATTCTCCCTAGTATGAGACGAGGTCCAGCAAACCGACCATTAAAATCAGATGCATGGACATTTTTTGATAGGGACGTAGAGAATCAAGTATCTATATGTAAAATTTGTAAAAATGTTTTAAAATTTAAAACTGAAAAAGGTCACGGTGGGACGGGGGGTTTAATTAGACACGTAGTAAGTGTTCATCCAGCTAGGTATGCCCAATACGGGCTTCAAAACCGGGTGCGCAAACGCCCGCTCCATCGGGACAAGGTTCACATACTGATACTGTCCCGGACCAAGTACAGGGTCAAATTAACCCTATGACGGGGGAAATTGTAGGCCCTAAATACAATAAACATAGATTGAAAGCTCACAAAAGACATGTTGTTAACTTACCGGCTTCCATACCATCTTTTTCATCTTCAACACAACCTCACAAAAGACATGTTGTTTCTGCGGCTAGTATTGAAAGCCTCAGAAATAGAATGTGTGACCGTACCTCTACTACTAACCAAATTAGCGAGTTGGATATTTTTATTTTGCAGGGTTCTGTACCGTACCAAGAAGTTATCAATGAAGATGGACATGAAGACTTGCTGAAATACTGGAGGGAGAATGGAAGACCTTTCCGACACTTTCATTGATGGCCCGAGATGTTTTGAACATTCAAGCGTCATCAATTGCGTACGAAAGCGCTTTTTTACGTCGGCGAGATATCAAATAGGAGATCACGAGACACTCATTAGCGGAGACGACTTGGAAATTGCAATATTATTCGAGAGATTGGATACGAGCGGAGCGGAGAAAGGTGCGGTCAACCGGAGATCAACGAAGAAGAAGACGAAAACTACAACGAAATCTTATCCGAAGGTGGTGGAAGCGACGTAGATCAATTTGACCAACAAATACCAATTCCAACCGAAGAACCACAGGAAATCATCAAGCAATTAGAACAGGGTTTTTTTAGAATGTAATTTTTTTAATTGTAATTTGCAACTTTTGGACAACACCACAAAGTTGGAATTTAGATTTTAGACAATTGTATTTGTATTACAAAAAAAATCATATGTCCATTAAATAATATAAGAGGCACAAAAACAGCCTTGGGATATTTTTATTACACAATCTTGTCTTGTTTATTGAGTTTTTTTATACATATGTTATTTAAAAAAAAAAGGAAAATCAATCGGACCCCGCCCCGACCCCGGCCCGACCCGATTCCGATGGGATCTGGATTGGGACGGGACTGGAGCAAGTCCCGCCAGACCCGACCCCGCCAGACCCGGCCCGCCAGACCCGAGCTCGGCCCATTGGCCACCTCTACTTTAAAGTATGGGTGGCCAGTGGGCCGGGCTCGGGATTGGCGGGATCGGATCGGGGCGGGGCGGGTCAGATGGGAACGGGATAGGTGGGATTTTCCGAAGTCTCGCCCCGATCCGGATCCCGTCGGAATCGGGTCGGGATTGGGATCCTAGGCAATTTTTTTTTTTTGCACTTAATTTGAAAAATAACATATGTATAAAAAAACTCAATAATTAAATAAGATAGTGTAATAAAAATATCTCAATGTTGTTTTTGTGCCTCTTATATTATTTAATAGACATATAATTTTTTTGTAATACAAATACAATTGTCAAAATTGCAACTTTGTGGTGTTGATCAAAAGTTGCAAATTACATAGTAAAATTGCAATTAAAAAAATTACATTTTGAAAAAAACTTGTTCTAGTTTCTTGATAATTTTTTGTGGTTCTTCGGTTGGATTTGGTATTTGTTGGTCAAATTGATCAACGTCGCTTCCACCACCTTCGGATAAGATTTCGTTGTAGTTTTCTTCTTCTTTTTAATTGATCTCCGGTTGACCGCACCTTCTCCGCTCCGCTCGTATCCAATCTCTGAATAATACTGCAATTTTCAAGTTTCGTCTCCGGCTAATGAGTGTCTGTGCTCTCCTATTTGATATCTGCCGGCAGAAAAAACGCTTTCAGACGCAATTGATGACGCTTGAATGTTCAAAATATCTCGGGCCATCATTGAAAGTGTTGAAAAGGTCTTCTCATTTCCCCTCCAGTATTTCAGCAAGTCTTCATGTCCTTCTTCATTGAGAACTGCTTGGTACGGTACAGAACCCTGCAAAACAAAAATATCAAACTCGCTAATTTGGTTAGTAGCGGTACGGCCGCACATTCTATTTCTGAGGCTTTCAATACTAGTCGCAGAAACATCATGTCTTTTGTGAGGTTGTGTTGAAGGAGAAGAAGATGGTATGGAAGCCGGTAGGTTACTAGCACTTTTTTATTGGTAAAACCTATATATATTTTTTGCATTGGTCTTCTACGCTAGACAACACTTCTTCTTTAGTTTGTTCATTAGGTGGTGGGTAATTTGAATTTTGGAAATTGGAGGTGGTAGTACTTCTATACAATCGTAAAAAGTTTCAATAAGTGATTTAGTACCGTCTATTTTAATAATCGAATTTAATACAGTAACAATAATATAAATAGTGGGAATAGAAATAAAATATTTTTTATTTTGATAAACATTTTTAATAGCTGTCATATAAGCTGGTTTTTTTTATATATTCACTAAGTAATAAAAACATTAGAGTTATATAAAACAACATAGTTCAAACTTGAAATAGTAGGATAATATATACAGGAAAATTCTTTTGTTGCTTGAAAAAATTTCTCTACAAATACAATAAGTTCGAAAATTTTTACACAATCGCTATCTACAACCATATCAGCTAGATTTTGATTATGAGAGTTAAAAAATAAAGTTATAGGTTTTCTATAGTCATAAGCAACAAGTAGTTGCTCGTATAAAGATTTCCACCTACTAGGTACTTCTTCTGGAATTTTTCTATAAGGTAGTTGGCAATCGTGACAAGTTTTTTTATATTTTTTTCTTCGTTGTATTCTATTATTTTTAAAAATAAAGTTTATAGCAAATTGTATTTTACTAAGAATGTCTTCAAAAAGTGATAGATCATCCTTTACAATTAAGTTATATATATGGCACACACATTTTATATGAAAATGATCTGGAAAAGATGGAGTTAAACTATTTTTTATAATTGTAATATCGTAATTGTTAGAAGAAGCGTTATCTAATGTAATAGTCATAATTTTATCAGTTATTCTGTAATAATCGCACACTTGATAAAAAAAAAATTGCAATAAAAGTACCAGCGTGCCTATCATCTATATATCTATACGCTAAGATGCGTTTTTGCATAGACCATTTATAATTTATCCAATAACAAGTTACCGTTAAATAATCATGAATGTTAGTACTACGGCCTATATCAGAAGTGATAGTTACTTTGCCATTAAAATGATATAATGAATAACGTAAATACTGTTGATATTCATGTGCAAATTTAAATACATCTCTCTTAACCGTTGATCTAGGAAAATCGTTAAAAACAGGATTATACAAATCTCTAATGTAATGAATAAAACCGGGAGATGAAGAAAATGAAAAAGGCAAACCCTCCACTGCAACTAATTTTGTTATTGCTTCCCTATCACTATGTGTATTGTATTTAGGGCCTACAATTCCTCCCGTCATAGGGTTAATTTGACCATGTACTTGGTCCGGGACAATATCAGTATGTGAACTTTGTACCGATGGAGCGGCCGTTTGCACACCCGGTTTTGAAGCCTCGTATTGGGCATACCTAGCTGGATGATCCCTTACTACGTGTCTCATTAAACCCCCCCCCCTTCCCCGTCCCACCGTGACCTTTTCCAGTTTTAAATTTTAAAACATCTTTACAAGTTTTACATCTAGCTACTTGATTCTCTATGTCCCTATCAAAAAATATCCATGCATATGATTTTTATGGTCGTTTTGCTCGACCTCGTCTCATACTAGGGGGAATAGGAGGCATTTCAGTTGAAGGTGCACTAGTGGGTGTGTTGTCATCAACATTAGTGGGTGTATCATCTATATCATCGTCTAAATTAAAGTCTTCTTGAGTTCCAGAAAATAGCTACTCGTCTAAATCTAATGGTATTGTAGGAAAATGTTCAGTATCAACAAAATCATCCTGGGTAAGAATAGGATTTTATCTAGAAATAGGACTCTTGCCCTTGTTTCCCCTACTAGAAGAAGCATGACCCCTACCCGTAAGCATACGTTTAAATCCTTCCATTATAAATTTATAATTATACTAATAATTAATTAAAGTAAATGAAATTAAGTGCGCTAAATAAAATAAACAGACAATAATAATTTAATGAAGGAACGAATGTACCAAACGTCGACGTGTAATCAAGAGGTTGAAAATTGAAACTTTGCTCGATGGAAGATCCTCAAGCTAGTTGCCAACTTCACTCCCAATTTCCAAATGAATAAATAAAATTGAATATTTAGTAGACAATGTAGACTTGTAGAGAGATAGATTGAGAGATTAGAGAGATTGTAGGAAGATTTGTGAGAAAGATGAAGAGAAAATGAGGTATTTATAGTTGGAAAATTGGGTTAAAGTGTAAATACAATAACTTATGGGTTAAAAATAAATATTAAGGGGGTAGGGGGGAGGCCAAAAATGGCTGTTGCACAACGGCCAAAATGTAAAATGGTCGTTGGTGCAACGATTATTTTTGTAAAAGAGGAGTTTTGGGCGGGATCGGGTCGGGACTGGCGGGCCTAGGGCGGGTCAGGACGAGACCTTGTCCCATCCCGGTTCGAGTCCCGATACCGCAATTATTTTTTTTAAAATACTCGGGTTCGGGACGGGACCTGGGCGGTATCGGGGCGGGATCGGGCCGAGATCGGGCCGACCCGGCCCACTAGCCAGCCTTACTTTCAAGAGTGTGATATACTTTTTTTGTCACATCTAACAGTTTTTTGAGTTTTTTCTGCCACATCAGTGGTGGATGAGTAAATAATTCCACTTTAAAATTGTTTAGATGTGTAATAAAACTACGGTAAATATATAGTGTGTAATTAAAAATCTGGTAATAGGGGGAGGGGGGGGGGGGTATTTGACCAATTTCTCTATTTGTGAATACAACTCATCAGTTGACGCCACTCTTAAATGCATACTAATCATCTTTATTCTTAAATCTTGATTTCTTATTCTAACAAATATTTATGATAAAATATTTATGTTTTTGTCTAAAAATAATTCAGCACTACCAATTGAAAAAACTATTTATTTGAATGAATAACAAATATTTAAGAAACGCAGAAGAAGTATCACCCTTTTTAACTCTTCGGGGAGATTTAGACAAATAGTTACTCCCTAATTCATGTAGGGGTGTTTGATTGGACTAAAATAAATTGTAAACAATTATATAGATAAAATGAGAAATTTAAAATTATATTATTATTAAAAATTGAAGATGTAACTTTTGTTGGAACTGCCTAAAAAAGTGTATCATATAAATTTTTATAGACGAAACATTTAAGTTTTACACCATTAAAAAGTTTGCCAAAAATAAATTGAGAGTTTGACGGTTAGAACTTCGCTGCAAGTATTGGCGGGTTGTTAGAAGTTTAGATAGATAGGCAAAGACTTGTCTTGCCACAAGTCCCGGCCGATCACAAGAAAGTTTATACAAATTATGTCACGATGTTGGAACAAATTGTTTAAGAAAGTTTATACAAATTATGTCACGATGTTGGAACAAATTGTTTATATGTCCTAGCGGATCAACAAGAGTTTTTAATGCATGAGCAAGGACTTACTTGCCACAAGTTTTGGCGATCACTAAGCTAGTTGGGACATAGATTTGGTTGAAACTAAAAAAAAAGTTTTGTAAGATGTGATGCAAAATAATTTTCGAAGTTGAAATTGTGTATGTATATGCATTTTACTTAAAAAGAGGTTGAAGTTTTGTGAGTAGAAAATTTGAAAAACTACTCTAAACCACTTTTTGAAACTTGAAAAAATTCATCGTCAAAAACTACCCAAAAACTAGTCACTTTTTATTACCAAACAATGTTTTAAAAATATTTTTGAAAACAAATGAAATTATGACCAAATGGGAGCTAAGATTTTAGTATAAATTGTGTCATAACTTTGTCACATATTATTCAGAAGTCCTAGCCAATTATCAGGAGGAAAAAGGAATATGCAGAAGTTCTAGCGGAGATGTAGCGTCAAGGCTACTTTGCACAAATTTTAACAGGAACAAAAGTTAAGTTTTAGGTCTTAAAAAGAATATCGCGTGAAAATTCTAGAACTTATTGTGCTAGTTAAGGCAGATGGTTACTCCCTTTATTCTATTTTCCACCACTCTTTCCTTTTTGTTTTGTTCGGAAGAAATGACATATTTATTTGATTTTTTATTTATTTTTTTCCTTAATAATATATTCTTATAAAAATGTCATGATATGTTCAAGACCAACAACAATAACAACATATTCAGTAAAATCCCACAATGTGGGATCTCGGGAGGATAGAGTGTACGCAGACCTTACATCTACCTTGGTAGGTAGTGAGGTTGTTTCCAAGAGACCCTCGGCTCAGAACATGCAAAGCAGGAAAAAAAAGTCAAGCCCGGTAAAAAAAATTAAAATTTTAAAGCGGTATGCAAATGCGATAGCAAAAGCGAATACACCATAATAGCGTATCCTGAAAAAGAAGGAAGAATCAGTAACAAACGTAGATAAATGAGATAAACCAAGTACATTAAAGAACACATAGCGGAAGAAATACAACTACAGAAGACTATAAAGCAATACTACACCTATTTGTATGATATGCTAAGCGGGCCTACAGTAATAACACTACAACTTCCAGTTTATAAGCGTAAGTAGGATTACGCTCGACTACCTACTACCCATCTACCCTAATTTGTGTCCTCCACAACCCCCTATCTAAGGTCATGTCCTCAGTAAGTTGCGCCTGCTCCATATCCCGTCTAATCACCTCTCCCCAATATTTCTTCAGCCTATCTCTACCCCTTCTGAACCCGTCCATAGCCAACCTCTCACACCTCCGCATTGGGCATTTGTGTCTCTTCTCTGCACATGTCCAAACCATCTCAACCTCGCTTCCGCATCTTATCCTCCACCGAGGCCACTCTCACTCTGCCTTGGATATCATTTCTAATCTTATCCCTCCTTATATGCCCACACATCCATCTCAGCATCCTCATCTCCGCCACTCTCATCCTTTGGGTATGCGACGTCTTGACTAGCGAACACTCTGCTCCATACAACATAATCGATCTAACCATCACCCTATAAAACTTGTCTTTTAGTTTTGGTGGCACATTTTTGTCGCACAAAGACTCCAGATGCAAGCCTCTATTTCATCTACCCTGCCCAATACGATGTGTGACATCATCATTAATCTCTCCATTCCCTTGGATAATAGACCCGAGGTACTTGTAGCTTTCTTTCTTCGAAATGACCCGAGTCTCAAGCCTCACCTCTACGCATGTCTCACGGTCGCTCCCGTTACTGAACTTGCACTCCAAGTATTCTGTCTTGGTCCTACTCAGCCTGAACCCTTTAGACTCCAGAGTCTGTCTCCAAACCTACAGCTTAACGTTCATCCCGCTATGAGTCTATTCAACCAGGACTATATCGTATGCGAATAACATACACCATGGCACCCCCCATTGGATTTGTCGCGTCAGTCTATCCACCACCAAGGCAAATAAGAATGGGCTAAGAGTTAACCCCTGGTGCAGCCCCATCATCATAGGAAAGTGCTCCGAGTCTCCTCCCACTGTCCGTACCCTGGTCTTGGCTCCATCATACATATCCTTGATCGCCCTAGTATATGCCACAGGTACACCTTTAGCCTCCAAACATCTCCAAAGAACCTCCCTAGGGACTTTATCATATGCCTTCTCGACGTCGATGAAAACCATATGTAAGTCTCTCTTCCTCTCCCTATACAGCTCCACCAACCTCCTAATAAGATGAATGTCTTCTGTAGTGGAACGCCCCGGCATGAATCCAAACTGGTTCTCAAAAATAGACACGCCTCTTCTCACCCTCATCTCCACGACCCTTTCCCAAACTTTCATAGTGTGGCTCAACAGCTTGATACCCCTATAGTTATTGCAACTTTGGATATCACCTTTGTTCTTGTACAAAGGAACCATTGTACTCCACCTCTATTCTTCGGGCATTCTCACGGTCTTAAAAATGACGTTCAACAACTCAGTCAGCCACTCCAAGCCTACCCTGCCTGCGCTCTTCCAAAATTAAACTGAGATCTCATCAGGCCCGGTCGCTCGTCCCCCGCGCATCCTGCGAACAACACCATCAACCTCCTTAATCTTAATGCTTCTACAGTACTCAAAATCTCGGTACCTACCAGATTGCTCCAGATCTCCCAGCACAATGTCTCTATCTCCTTTTTCGTTCAAGAGTTTATGGAAGTAAGACTACCACATCTGTCTAATATGTATGTCCTCCACCAGTACTTTGTCGTCCTCGTCCTTGATGCACCTCACATGATCTAAGTCACGGGCCCTCATTTCCCTCACCTTGGCTAGTCTGTACAATTTCTTATCCCCGCTATTTTCCTCTAATTCCACGTATAGGCGTTCAAAAGTCGTCGTGACTGCTAGCTTTGCCTCCTTCCTCACCATCTTATACAGTTTCCTATTCGTCCATTTCTCCACCTCATTCTTGCTTTCTACCAATTTCACATACGCCACTTTCTTCGCATCCACCTCTAGCCACCTCCCGGATGCAACTGGTCATTTTGTCTCACAGACTGGTCGCATCCCCACTACTCCCCCAAGCCCCCTTGGCCCTCAACCTATCCCCCATCTCCTTTGTACTAGCCATGGTCAATCTCCCCCATTTGATTCTCAACCTGTCATCCACAACCCTTCTCTTCTTCTCCATCTTGATCTCCAAATTCATCACCAAAAGCTTATGTCGGGTTGTAAGACACTCATTTGGAATAACCTTGTAGTCTTTACAAAGACCGTTGTCAACCTTCCTAAGGAGTATTTAACTTATTTTTTTTCTATCTTTATAGCTCGCTCTACAAATTCACTAGCAACACACTTATATAGCAGTAGCTATAGCAATAACTAATACAATGAATTAGGAGTTAGGTGAACTTGATAATATATAGATGCATGTTGACATTTCAGTCTTCTCTTTTTTTTTCTTTTTTTGAAAGAGCTAATGCGGGTAACTTGGTTTGTAGGAAATAAAACTTATTATTACGCTAGAAAGAAGAGTGAAAAGCTATATAAAGTGAAAGAGGAAAGGATCGCCTAGTGTTACTAAAAACCTAACAAAACTTTTCAAAATCCATTTAAAAATTCAGTTTTTAGGTCCGTGTAAGGCTCAAGGGTAGGATGGGCATTGAGGTCCAAAGGTGGTTTTGGCCAACTGGAGTGAGACCAGGCCTTAACCTTCCAACTTAACAGCACCATTCAAGTAGGCAAAGACAATAAAAAGGGCAATCTGATACATCAAGCTTTCGTTATGCATAGGATTCGAGAAAGGGCCGAATCATAAGGATCCATGGTATAATGAATAGTGCAAAAACTTTTTGAATTTTGTGCAAAGTCAATATCATTATTCCATCTGTCTTAAGTTATTTGTCGTGGTTACTAAAAATAGTTATCTCAAATTAGAAGTTCAAGGCACAATTAATTATTATCTTATATTTTATCCTTAGTAAAAATTTGTCATTAAAGGAGATATGCATTAATAGAATAAACATTTAGTATATAGAAATTATAACTTAGACATAAATAAGAGTAAAAGTTCAAATTAATTAATATTTCTTAAGAGCCTTGTAAAACAAAAAAAGCAACAAGTAATTTGAGACTGAGGGAGTACAAACTAAAATGAATGGAAATATCATAATTACTATTTACTACGGTAGTTAAAAAGAAAGATGAGCAAAAGATCTTTGTTTTCCTCTCTATTATTTCTTTTACAATTACTTACATCTTATGCTATCTTTACTTCCATCTTTTCAACTTTTCTTTTTTCTGCTACTCCGATTGTTTATGGTACAAACTCATAGCATTGTTCTAATGCAACTCACTCTGCACCATTGTCATAAAGAATGGGAAGGGGGTCTATGATCTGCTTAAAAGATTTTTCTACAATGTTGCAAATGAAATGATAAAGTCAGAAATTGTGAAAAGAAAAGCTAGAGAATGTCTTGACAAGAAGTTATAATTTAGAGATTCAGCTACAGAACTGAGTCTTCGCAAGACTTCACATTGAACTGCATAGGCCTGTACTAATACTAGGAAAGGGAGCCTTGGCGTAACTGATAAAGTTGTTGATATGTGACCAGGAGGTCATAGGTCCGAACACTGAAAACAGCCTCTTGTAGAAATGCAGGGTAAGGCTACGTACAATAGACTCTTGTGATCCAGCCCTTCTCTGAACTCCGCGCATAGCAGGAACTTAGTGTACCTAGACCTGTACTAATACTATGGTTCTACCAAGATCACATTAAACCATAGTGATTAGCGAACGGATTTTAACGCAACAATCAAAATGTTTTGCCAGTTCATAGCATCGACTAACAATGTTGAGATCTGAAGCAAGAAAACAATTATACAGTGCAAGAATCTGGGCATCCAGAATGATAATGAAAATACAAGTTATAGAACAAAACACCAGAATCCAATTACACTTCCTTTCAAATGGCAACCGCGGAACAAGGGGTCCTTAACGACTGATGACAAAAAACATTTCCGTGTGAAATCCCTTATTGAGAAGGGGATATAACTTATGACAACTAATTATATGTTCTTTTGGGATTACAAATATTGCAACTCCACCCGACAAAGCCACAAATCCCAAAATGTATCAAAAAGAATCAAGAAACACTTTGCAAACAAATATCAATGTGCTACCTGCCTTTTAATCTATACACAATCACCAGCGCTCTTCCTCGTATTCATTGATGATCCAACAACATTGTTAGGGGATTAAACTTCTCCCCGATCGTTCTCATATACACTCGAGCCATTTATGCGTCTCCTATTTTACTCGCAGTCCAACCCACATACTTCTAATGAGAGTCCACCTTTTGATCTAAATGGGTTGACTCGGACCCACAATAACGAAAGGATAGAAGCCAGAAGGATAGACCACACAAGAATGATAGTGGGAACGTTGCTTTGTCTCCCCATCATCCCTTTGAGGAAGGGGTACAAATGAACAATCACCCATAAGGCAAAGAAAAGCCTTCCAAATAAAGGACCCCATGAATCATACCCGTTGTTGATTGCATCTGAAACTCCAACTACAACTCCTATGATGTTCATAACTAACAAGGTCATTGGAGGGATCAGCAAAGATGTCCACTTGAAGAGGTAAAGCTCGGAAAACTCCCCGTCATCTGCTGCTTTTGATGTGACAGTGAAGCTTGTGTTGACACCAGCCAAAACTTTAAGAAGACCTTGGAGAAGAGCAAAAAAGTGGGATGAGACACCACCAATAACCCAGAATTGTTCATTTCTCCACATGTCATCGATGCCAACACCTCCCCATCGTATCTCCAGAATAGTAGTGGCAGCAATTGATATAAAAAGGGCCATAAACACAATGCTAGCATAGTTGCTAAGCTGCAGACACCAACGAATAGTCAGCAAAAAACATGAAATGAGTTGAAACAAAGTTTATGATGTTTTATTTTTGTTCTGTCATGTTATTAAACCAGACCCCACTTGTGGGATTACATTGGGTATGTTGTTGTATCATGTTATTAAAATTTTACAGGAACTAAAGATGGTGAAATTCAAGTTGGCGGTCACAATCATAGTCCAGGGTGAAGAAACATAGACGTCAGAGATTGGAATGATTCTGTATGGGCTAAAAGTGTTAACTTTTAGCAAACTTAAAGGACCAAAATTGTCCAATGCATACTTAAGGGACTATTTTGAACCTACCCTCAAACATAAGGGACCATTTTTGTCATTTTCAAAAAAAAGTTCAATATGCATTGATACACAGTTCATGCAACATGAACAAGTGAATAGATCAAAGAACTTAATAACAGGAAACGATGAAGGGGAAGCCGTACCTCTGGAACAATGAATTTCCCGGTAAGCAAACAGATGGCTGGCAATGTACAATATGCAAGCAGAGGGAGGGAAGTCAATGGATAGACAATTGAGTTTATGTATGAAAACCGCTCCAATGGTTTAAGGCCACACCCATATCCATACCAAATGGGACAATGTTTACTAAAGAAAATCTCAACGGATCCCAAGGCCCACCGCAGAACCTGATGCAAACGATCTGAAAGATTTATAGGAGCTGACCCCTTAAATGCAGGCCTTTTGGGCATGCAGTACACAGACCTCCAACCATGGCAATGCATTTTGAACCCAGTTAAAATATCCTCAGTAACAGATCCATAAATCCATCCTACCTGGTAAAACATGAATAGTGAGCCCAAACACAAAATGCATCTCTAGCTTAAAACAAATATAAAAAGGTTAGAAATCAAGTAGTTCTTTTACCTCTTTACCCCATTCTGTTTTGTCTTCAAAACCACAACTAATAACATGGATGGCTTCTTTCAGGAGAGATGCTGACGATGCTCCTGGAGGAACACCACCGTCTTCTAGAAGTGTTGAAGCAACAAATACTGGTGATTGTCCAAATTTCTTCTCGAGTTTTATTTGGGGCATGAGGACAGCTTTTTCACTATCTATTCCTGTATAACATGGCTTGGTTAGCAGTAGATATACAAACATATGTCTAAAAAACTCTAGCATGAGCAAGGGAATAACGTGCCGCATAAGCAAATAAAGAGGAAGTTATTTTGTAATGATAATAATTAGTCTCTGTCCCAATTTATGTGAAGGTGTTTGCACAGAGTTTAAGAATGAAATGACTTTTGAAACTTGTGGTAAAAAACAAACTATAAATATTTGTGTGGCTATAAATAATTTCATTAAGGGTAAAATGAGGAAGTTAAATTGTTAAGTACTAAATATACAAAGGTGTCATTCTTTTTGGGACTAACTAAAAAGGAAATAGTATCACATAAATTGGGACTGAGGGAATAACAAATATGCAAGTAGAAAATAAATCCAAATTCAACTATCTATTTAAAACTTTCGGCTAGAACTAGCCAGTGGTTGCATCTCAAAGGTCCTTTTTTTCTTACCTTCAATTCCTTCCTCAATATTCTCAAGAGCATGAATCTGAGTTGAAGCATCCTTGCCTCTTATCTTCTTTTTATCCTTGCTCGTTTTCCCCTTCTTATGCTTCTTTCGAGATTTACAACAAAAGCAACACCAGTTCGGCCAACAATTACACGTTTTTCCTGGAGGTTTTGCCTTCTTTGGAGCATCATGTCCATAAAGCGCTTGCCTCCTGAAGACGCATCCAGTTCCCACATAAATTGGACCCTGGATCCCATCAAGTCCTTTCATGTTTATCTGTTCACAAAAACATAAAATCAGCTTAAGGTAGCTGAGGCATAAGCAGATAATAAGATAAGGATCTGTGATACATCGCATAAACAAAATAACTAAAGGCAGTTTACGCACATCAAAGAAGACCACATTGCGGTTTGAGTATCTATCATGTCGATCAATGCCATCAAATCTTTGAGGAAATTGGACGTAGCATATTTTCTTTCCTGAAGTGGGGTCCATCATAAAGCACATTGCTTCTCGCAGTGCCTTCTGTTATTTATATAGTGATCACAATCCACATTGAGTAAATAAGGAGCATTTGAGATAACCGCTGACACCCGCATCTACAATCACATTTTAAAGTGAGTTGATAGCCACTGGAGTAAATCTAAAGCTATATTTTCAGAAGGAAAAAAATGAAGATGGAAGAGACTTACCAAAGCATTCATGGCACCAGCCTTTTTGTGGTGATCAAATCCTGGCCTCTTCTCACGAGAAACATAAATAAGGCGAGGAAGTACCTTGCCGTCAATATCACGGACACCGTCATGACCCAGAAAGACCTGCGTAAAAAAATGAAACAGTTCAGTTCACAATTTTAAGTTTTTAACATTTTAAACTTTCCCCGTGAAATTGGAGTATGAAGGAGAAGCAGAACAAAACCTGAATCATTCCTGGATGATCCCTGACATTATTTCCCGGCCAAGGAGTTCCGTCTTGCATGGTCCAACCATCCTCGGGAACCTTTTGAGCCATAGCAACCAATCCATTTATCCGAACCTTAAATTCTTCATAGTCTCTCTGTGCCAAAAAATGGTACCAAGTTAGCTTATGTCTTCACCAATAATTATTAACAATCGAGGAAGCAGAACGAAAATTTAAATAAATTGTGCACCTTCATGGCACGGCGTTCCCTCACAAATGATGCATTTACTTTGTTCTTCAAATAATCAACCTTCTGAGCAAAATACCACTCGGGGGCTCGAGGCTCTATTTGGAATTTCTTGCAGAACGGGACCCATTTCCTTGCAAACTCAGATGTTTCAGAGAGTGCCTCAAAAGTAAGCATGGCGGCACCATCGTCAGAGACGTAGCATGAAACCTTGTCCACCGGATAATCCACAGCAAGAATGGAGAGAACAGTATTTGCAGTAATAAGTGGAGGCTCTTTCAATGGATCCACTGTACTAACAAAAATGTCAATATGGGCTAACTCAGAAGGCTTCCCTTCTTTTTCATATCTGAGTAAAATATACAACAGAGAATAGGTTAGGACACAATAAAGGGGCAAAAATGTCAATAATACATTGCATGCAATAAAAATTTTATACCTCAGTGATAGCCTATCTAGGTATGTCTCTCGCTGAATGGGAACCCATTTTGGGAACTGATCGAATATCCAGGATACGGCGAACCATATTTCACATATAATTGATGTCAGCCACAATCCATAAGCATCATTGACAGGATGCCTTATTCTATAGTGGAAAAAGAGCCCAAGAATTACAAGCCGAAGTAAAATGATTAATCTGTATGGGCTTAGCTTGCTAGACGCAATAGGCCTCTTTCTTGAAAGTGGTTGTCTGCCTTCATCCATCCTGCAACATGGTTATAGGAAGAGACATAAATCTCAGGATTTCACAAACATTCAAATAAAGCACTGAACAACATTTAGAATAAAGTCTGTTTTCCAGTTATAACCTTGATTTGAATATTTTATCCATGTGTAGCTAATTATTGTATTGTGAGTGTGGGATTTAATAATACAATGATTCTTGTATGAAATAATACTGGTATTAACAACACCAAATTTGAAATGGTAACCGAACAAAGTATGAAAAAATACAGTTTTTTATACAAGGATTATTTCCCCTCATACTCGTAACCAAAAGTGCGCTTAGTAGACTACACTAGTTTCCAGCTTTTACTATTTTTTAGAGCATCATCTTGAATCATATATAATGATGATTTGAATTTTGAACTCCCTTGTTAGTTTCGATTAATCAAGGGCAAATGGGCAGCCAATAAAGGGGAATCAAGGAAAAACTAAAAAGAGAAACAGTAAGGTATGAATTTACTCCGGTAGTAGAATCTGTATTTGCATATCATGCTTTCTGTTTCTTCTTCTCTTTTTCCTTTTTTCTTATTAATCTAACTAATTCAAATTGAAATAAAGACTCTTGAAACAAAGTGGTTTGTGCACCAAAAGCACATCTGAGTTCCTAACTAATCCTACAGCATTCTCCACTTAATTTTCCATTTTCTTTTACTGGATAAGTGCAACTTGCATACGCTTTATAGCTTTTGATCAAATATGCCTGGTTTATTTTGTCCAAAAAATCACCAGATCCTCCCACAAGAGTGGGGAACAGCAGACAAATCCCATTAGTGTGGAAATTTGATTTGATGAAAAAGCAAGTTCATACGAAGTGTCAAACCAATCCAACCAAAGCAACAGCTATGAGGGGGCCTCAGTTATTTTTAAATTTTAACCCCAATTAGAACAGATGCTATTTCCATTTATGTACTTAGTGAAATTATGATAATATTAACTAAATTTGGAATTATATAAAATAGCGAGGAAGATGCAAAGCTAGAGGTTACGGCGGCGAAAACTACGGTTTTTGAACGCCTGTATGTGGAATTAGAGGAAAAAGGCAAGGATAAGAAGTTGTACAGACTAGCCAGCCAAGGCCAGGGAGAGAAGGACCCGTGACTTGGATCACGTGAGGTGCATCAAGGACGAGGAAGGCAAAGTACTGGTGGAGGACACGCGTATTAGACGAAGATGGCAGTCTTACGCAGTCTTACTTCCATAAACTCTTGAACGAAGAAGGAGATAAAGACATTGTGCTGGGAGATCTGGAGCAATCCGGAAGGTACCGGTATTTTGGATATTGTAGAAGTATTGGAGGTTAAGGATTCGCAGGATGCGCAGGGAACGAGCGACCGGGCCTGATGAGATTCCAATTGAATTTTGGAAGAGCGCAGGCAGGACATATTTAGAGTGACTGACTGAGTTGTTCAATGTCATTTTTAAGACGGCAAAAATGCAAGAATGCCTGAGAATGGAGGTGCAGTGCAGTGATTTTTTTGTACAAGAACAAAGGTGACATCCAAAGTTGCAACAACTACAGGGGTATCAAGCTGCTAAGCCACACTATGAAAGTTTGAAAAAGATTCGTGGAGATGAGGGTGAGAAGAAACGTGTCTATTTCCGAGAACCAGTTTGGATTCATGTTAGGCATTTGACTACAGAAGTCATTCATCTTATTAGGAGGTTGGTGGAGCAGTATAGGGAGAGGAAGAGAGACTTACATATGGTTTTCATCGACCTCAAGAAGGCATACAACAAAGACCATAGGGGGGTTCTATGGAGATGTTTGGGTGTACATGTGGCGTATACTAGGGCGATCAAGAATATATATGATGGAGCCAAGACCAGGGTACGGACAATAGGAAAAGACTCGGAGCACTTTCCAGTGATGATAGGGCTACACCAGGAATCAGCAATTAATCCATTCTTATTTTCCTTGGTGATGGATGGACTGACGGGACAAATTCAAGGGGAGGTGTCATGGTGTATGTTATTCACAGATGACATAGTCCTGATTGATGAGACTCGCAGCAAAATGAATGCTAAGCTGAAGGTTTGAAAACAGACTCTGGAATCTAAAGGGTTCAGGCTGAGTAGGACCAAAACAGAATACTTGGAGTGTAAGTTCAGTAACGGGAGCGACCATGAGACAGACGTGGAGGTGAGACTTGGTACTCAGGTCATTCCAAAAAAAGAAGCTTCAAGTATCTCGAATCTATTATTCAATGGAATGTAGAGATTGATGACGATGTCACACATCGTATTGGTGTAGGGTGGATGAAATGAAAACTCGCATCTGGAGTCTTGTGCGATAAAAAAGTGCCACCAAAATTTAAAGACAAGTTCTATAGGGTGGTGGTTAGACCGACTATGTTGTATGGGGCGGAGTGTTGGCCAGTCAAGACTTCGCACATCCAAAAGATAAAAGTTGCGGAGATGAGGATGTTGAGATGGATATGTAGGCATACAAGGACAGATAGAATTAGAAATGACAATATCCAGGATAGAGTGGGAATGACCTCGGTGGAGAATAAGATGCGGGAAGCAAGGTTGAGATGGTTTGGGCATGTGCAGAGGAGAGGCGTAAATGCCCCAGTGCGGAGGTGTGAGGTTGGCTATGGAAAGGTTCATAAGGGATAAAGGTAGACCAAAGAAGTATTGGGGAGAGGTGATTAGACGGGATATGATACATGTGCAACTTACTGAAGACATAACCTTACCGGTAGTTATAATGTTATTATTGTAGTCCTGCTTAGCCTATTGTACTAGTAGGCGCAGTATTGTTTTATAGTCCCCTGTCTTGTATGTTCTTTCGCGTACTTTGATTATCTTATTTAAATGCGTTAGTTATTGCTTCCTTTTTTAGAATGTTTTATCATGGCTTATTCGCTTTTGTTACTCTCATTTTCATACTGCTTTAAATTTCTTGTCCGAGTCTGACCGTTTCTCTTGCTTTGCTTGTGCTTATGCTTTGTCTTGAGCCGAGGGTCTTTCAGAAAGAGCCTCTCTACTTACCGAGGCAAGGTTTGTGTACACTCTATCCTCCCCAGACCCCACGTTGTGGGACTTCACTGGGTATGTTGTTATATTAACTAAATTTGGAAGATTCCAGACTTGGATACAGCCTAAGATGCCGTCTTGAAAGGCTCCAAATTCCATGACTTAAGAAACAGGTTGTCTCCATAAGTAGGACCTAAAAAGATAAACACATGACAAACTCTTTGGCCTCATACTGGACTACCAATACATAATCATTCAGAATGCTACAATTTGTCTGCACTTGCTAACAAGTTACCATTGCCAAGAATGAAACAAACAAGTCACATCAACATGAGTACTCACTTAAGAGATTGAAAAAATAAAAGAAAAAGGAACCTACTTGGGCAAATCAGGATCCAGCTCATCTCCGTCATTGTTACCACCTTCATGCTTAACCATTTGTAATTTCTCGTTCTGTTTTTTCTTCCAGTCCTCCATTCTTTCTTTCCATGCAACACTACCATACCCATAAACTGCCAGGTCTTTCTTAGGATCCATGGGGCGAGGAGGCACTGCAAACACCAGCCATATTAAGCCTCTACTAGTTCACAAATTGGTCAATGAATTATAACAACAAATTCTAATTAGCTTACATGACATGGAAGAATCCGAAACCGGATGAACTCTCTTTCCACGACTCATAAATGGTGGGATTATAAGAGCATGCTTGTCAGCTGAAATTCCATCCTCCTGCAAAACAATATGCTAATTCTTTAGTTTAAAGGGATTTTTTTCAGTTTTGGATATACAAATCTACACGCTGATTATGTATATTTATGTACATTATATGTGGCTATTATTCTTTTGAACGGTCCAAAAATGTAATTATACCTAGTTTAAATCTAGCAAATTATGAACACCAAGATGAAAAATCTTGAGTCATTATTACCTCTTGACCATAAGTAAGAAGAGGAATCTCTGTGCCAAGGGCAGCAGGATCCATCTCTGATGGGGTAGCATATCCAGAACCATTAGGATTCCCCCGGCCAACGTTAAGACGAGCCGAAAGGGCAGCCTCAGCAGTTTGATGAGGGTCAAACTCATTGTCTAAATCATCAAATTCATCTTCTTCATCATCCCCTTCGACTCGGGGACTTCCTTTTATACGCTTGTACCTAGTTTTGCATTGAGGACAAGCTTGATTCCCCTCTCTCCTTTCATACTCATAGCAAGGTCTACAAACGGGAAATGCACATTCATTGCAAGCAACAAATGGCTCCCCATCTACCGTAATTTCAATCTCATCGCCACAAATCTGGCAAATCTGCCCACTCAATTCTTTTACAGAAGTTACCTGCAATCAAGCAACAGCACAAAGAGATCAAAATTAGGATGATCAAGAAGTACCATACTTCGTATCTATAGCCACATTTAACATATTTAATAATCTATTAGCTAACAGAAAAGCCTACTAGGACATATAAGCAAACTTGACTCAAAAAAATTGCAAGAAAGAAGGCTGGAAATTAATGTAACTTATTGACATGAGCTGAGGGTCTATCGGAAACAGTCTCTCTACCCCACCAAGGTAGAGGTAAGGTCTGCGTACATCCTAACCTCCCCAGACCCCACTCGTGGGATTACACTGGATATGTTGTTGTTGTTATTGACATGAGCTGAAAGATCCAATTTTGGACAGTCATAATAAAGCATTGAAATCTAGGAATTTACAAAAACAAGTGAAATCCAACTTGGTCTTCAAGTTAATTGCTTAATACTAGGAAAGCTTGGAACTTTTAGCACAAAATAAGGAAATGAGCAAATAGGCAACTTCATAAATGACAAATGTGGTCAAGAACACCACCACCGACACAAAAATACACCTCAAAAAGAACACCAGACCTTCAAATCTCATCAAACAACACAGTATGGAGCTATAAATAAGCTTATAATACAATAAAATCAACAAAGATTGGATTTTTAAAGCACTTACTTTTCCAACTTCATCAGCATTGATAAGAACAAACTCATTTCTATTATGTGAACCAGCAATAAGTCTCCCTTTAGTATCCATTTGAACTACTCCACCAAAATATACTTCAAACACCACTAAATATGAAGACCCACTTCACTCAACACACAATAAAACATACCCAATAATTTTTTTCCTCTTTTTTTTCTACTATTATTGAACACCCATTACAAGAAACAACAACCCCTTAATTCAAGAATGACCGAAAATGATGTACAAACATACGCTTCGTACACTATAAAGAATTGGGTGTGTATAAAAATGTAAGGACTATACTAATATGTGGGAAAATTTTAATCTTTTTAAGGGGGGTAGTGGGTAGATTCTTGATTCTTTACTTGTTTGAGAGAAACCCAAGTTAATGTAGCTAATGTGTTTCTCTCTCTTTTATCTTTCTCTCTCTAGAAATGTCTCTTCAATGTTGAGCTGTAAGTGGGTGGGGGAGAGATCAGAGAATCAATCACAATAGAGTTGAATAAAAGACAGAAAAAAAGAAGAAAAAAAAGTTGAAAGTTCAACGCGTTTATACACAAGGGAAACAGATCTTTGATGGTCAAATACTAGTAGAGTAGAGAGAGCAAGAGGTGTGGGACTGTTTAGGTGGGGCTCAATTCGGTGGTGGTAATGAGGTGGGACCTACAAGGGGTGACCGGTGGTTCTTGGAAGGGGGTGCGGGGAGGAGGGTGTATTTGTAATTTTGGTAGTGAAGTGGTTTTCTTTTAGCTTAATGAGGTTTTAGTTGACAGTAATTTTGTAAGCAAAAGTTAAGGAAAAGTAATAATGATGAGGAAGATGATTGTGATGTCTCAAATTTTAAAATGTTTTAAGGTTCTTTTATTTTTTAGTCAAATGAGAGAGAAGGGTATGGCAAGGGGTGAAATATGGTTCACATGTTTTTGTGTTCAAGTGTAAAACAAAAATTGGAAAAACATGAGTACTCCCTCAGTCTCTATTTACATAATGGTATTGGATTAGGCATGAAGTTGGAAAAAAAAATTATTTAAAGTAAGTAAGAAATATTTGTGTGATTATAAATTACTTCATTAAAGGTAAAATTTAAAATTTAAAGTATTATTTTTAAATAAAAAAATATGACTTTTTTTGTTGACAGAATAAAAAGAGAAGTATGACACATAAATTGAGACTAAAGGAATATTAATTATGAATTATATAATTAAAACATTTTAAGAATTATTTCAAAAACGGTCTCTCAAAATAGAAATAAGATTTGTATATACTCTATGCTTTCTCAGACTTCACTTGTGCGATTATACTGAATATGTTGTTGTCATTGTATTTAAGGATTGTTTCAATATTGTAGGAAAGATAGGTAAAAGATGATATATGAATTTGACCGAACCTAGTAGTTTTTGCTCGAGCAAAGTATTTGTATTAAGAAGTTTTATTAAATATGTATACATATTAAATTTAAAATTTAATTATTAGCATTTAATCTCATTGTTTTTAAATTCATAACTCATAAAATTAAATCCTGGCTATGCCCTTCTTTCACCCTCTAAATAATCATATTGCCAAATAATTATTATAGTGGGAGAATTGTTTTTTAGCATTTTACACCTTCAATGTATACATCAATTATTCTTTTGCACACAATCTTCTTTTCTTTTTATTTTTCACAATTTAATAAATAATTATTCATGCTTTGTGAATCATGAAATAATTCATTTTATGAGAAGAAAAAATGAAATTATAATTTTTATTTTTTTAAAAATGCTTGGAAGGAAGAATGACAGAATGACAATTTTTCCATGGTATGGGTTTATCTTCGGATAGAATTTTTATTCACAAAATTTCACCAATCGTCCTTAAATTTTAATAGTTGGTATTTAACTTTTACAACAATAATCCATATGCGAGGTCCGGAGAGGATAGAGTATGCACAGACCTTATCCTACCTAGTGGAGATAGAAAAGTTGTTTCTGAAATACTCTCAACTCAAGTGGCCCTATCAAATTTGTTTAGCCAATATAAATATACAACTGGAACTTGTCCTGATTTTCTTCTCCTTCTTATTTATATATATCATAAAAAAAAATTGAAAATTCATCATCCATCCGAACTTCTGATAATCAATCAGGATTCTACGGACAAGTTCTAACACGAGAGCTATTTTTGTACTATTTATTTAAATGGAGTTAAAACTTATTCCGAAGCTATTTTGAGCATCTAGATCTAAAAATAACTCAACTTTTGATTCTTAAAAAAATCTGAAATAATCATTAAAACAGAGAATAACACTAACCATGAAAATAATTAATATTTAAATTTTAATTCCAAAGAAGGGATATGAGAATCATATATAAGAGGGAAAATTAAATAAGATATAGGAAGACCAAGCATGTGTACAGAAATGCATCCACATGCCCTCTATAGTTTCTCAACAAAATACTCAGAAAACAGCTTGCTCTCTTTAATATAATAAATATATACTACTACACCAAGGTGGACCATTTGGATGCTTCTTCACCAGCTTTGCCCGTCTGTTTTATTTTTTCAATCACCAGATCTCTTGCCCTTAAATGTTCACTGACTTATATCTGAAGACTGAAGTGGTATTTAATTTGATTTTTGTTTAGTTTCCGGTAGTAGACTTTTGGAAATAAAAAATATAATATTGTTTAAAAATATTATTTGAAAAATAATTAAAATTAAAGGTATTTGAAAGTTGAAATTGTGCTTTAATATGCATTTAATTAGAAAAAAAATGCATAAATTTTATGCGTGAAAAAAATTCACTTGAAAAACTAGCCAAAATCACTTTCTCAAACTTGAAATTCATCTTCAAAAGAAATTCAAAAAAATCAATCAAATATATAATAAAGCAATGTTTTGAATTATGTCCAAACGGCTCCTTAGAGTTTCTAAAAAGAAAATTGGGAATACTTGTAAATTAGCTTGTAATAAGGTGCTAATTCTTATAAAAAATTAGTAGTCTTTGAAAATGTTGGGTTCTACTATTTGTTATTTGTGTTTGAAGACAGCCACTTTGATTTTCAAGAAGATAAATCTATTTCTTTTTAATAGATACGTCAATGGAATCGGTTTTCCTTTTTGGAAAATCCTTAAGTAACAACATTAGGTTAGTCAGTGTTCCGGCGATTTAGATTTTTGAAAATAGGAATTTATTTTTAGTAAGAAGAGAAAAATGGTAGAAGAGTCATTCTATTACAATATTGTCCTGAGCATAACTTTTGAACGCATTATTATACTCTAAAACTCACTTCATTGAATACATTTACATTTCACAATTGCTCAAGATTGCACGCAAATTGATTTTGATGCCAAATTTAGCCGTTGAATTAGTTTTTAATAAGATTTTTGAAAAGATTAGTTCTTGAAATGTTATGGTTCAATTTGTTTTTAGTGTTTAAACTTTAAAGCATTTACTTTGATTTTCTAAAAGATAAATCTACTTTTTCAATTAATAGGTATTTGGCTTTCTAAAAATCCTTAAGTAATGACATTAGACTAGTCACTTTTCTGGATTTAGAGTTTTGAAAATAATTTTTTTTACTAAGAACAAAAAATGATGAAAAGGTATATTTTGACAACTCAACTCGCTAGTAATTTGGTCTGCAATATGTCTAGTAGGCCTACATGGCTTTGAAGTCTATTGGGTCCAAAGGTTGCTTCGTTACACTTTGGGTCATCTCATTCGAGGTTAAGAAGTGGAATATTCATATATTGAAATTAGCATAATTAGTATTACGTTTGATAATATTTTAGTTGGCATTAAACTGTTAAGCCACACGATAATTTTTTTGGAAAGGGTGATTGAGTTGAGGATGAGAAGGAGTGTGCCTATCTCTAAGAACCAATTCGAATTCATGCCGGGTCGTTCGACTACAGAAGTCATCCATCTTGTAAGGAGATTATTGGAGCAATATAGGTTCAACAAGAGGGACTTGCACATGGTGTTCATTGATTAGTCCCTAGGGAAATTCTTTGGAGATGTTTGGAGTCTAATGGGGTACATGTAGCTTATATTAGGATTATTCAAGACATGTACGATGGTGTCAAAACCTGGGTTAAGGCAGTGGGAGGTGACTTGAAGCACTTTCTGGTCGAGATGGGGTTGCACCAGCGATCAACTCTTAATCCATTCCTATTTGTCTTAGTGATGGATAAATTGACTCGACATACTCGAGGAAAGGTGACGTGGTGTATGTTATTCGCTGATGACATAGTATTGATTGACGAGACACATAATGGTGTTAATGATAGGTTGAAAGTGTGGAGAGAGGCCTTAGAGTCAAAAGTTTTCAAGTTAAACAGGATTAAGACAGAGTACCTAGAGTAAAAGTTCAGCGATGTGGTGTATGAGCCGGAGGTGAAAGTGAAGATTGAGCCACTAGTCATACCTAAGAAGGACAATTTCAAGTATCTTGGGTCTACAATTCAAGGAGATGGAAAAATTAATGGATGTCGCACACCATATTGGGTGGGATGGGTGAAATGGAGGCTTGCCTCTGGGATACTGTGTGATAAGAAAGTGTCGCCTAGGCTTAAAGATAAATTCTACAGAGTGGTGATTAGACCAACACTATTATATAGGATTTAGTGTTGGCCAGTTAAGAGTGCCCACATTCGAAAGATGAATGTAGCGGAGATGAGTATGCTCAGATCGATGTACGGGAACACTATGAGGAGTATGATTAAAATGAAGTTATATGGAATAAGGTGAGAGTGGCCTTAGTTTCGGACAAGATGAGGGAAGCGAGGCGAGATGATTCGAACAAGTGAAGAGGAGGTGCGAGGATGCGCCAGTGAGGAGGTGTGAGAGGTTAGCTATAATAGGAGTGAAGAAAGCCATAGGTAGGCCGAAGAAGAACTGGGGGGAGGTAATTAGACATGACATGACACAATTCTAGTTGACTGAGGACATGATCTTAGATAGAAAGGTGTAGAGGTCGAGGATTAAGGTAGATGGTTAGTAGGTAACATAAGATTATTGTACTTGTAGTTAGGGATGGCAATTGGGCGGGGCGGGTGGGGGTACCCCCTCCCCCGCACCCGTACCCGTACCCGCCAGAAAATTTTATACCCGCCACATGTGACGGGTATAATTTTCAACATCCATACCCGCCTAGGCGGGTATATTCCTAAATCCACACCCGCTCCACCACTCAAGTGGATATCCGTCACCCGCCCGTACCCGCCTATCATACTTTGTAATCAATTAATTTGTAATCAATTAGTGATCAACATGATCCCAAAAATTCAAATTCCAAAAATTTGAGTCAAGAATCAATACTGTCACGGTCTCATTTTCTTGGGGAGAGAGGGAGGAGAATTTCGGATTTTTTCACCATCATAATTCTCCATTTTTTTCACCTCTTCCCCCTTACACAACAAAGAATCTAGAAAACAAAATTTCTAAGAAAACCCAAAAATTATCCACCCAAATAGCTATATATTACAAATGTAGATAAAACTCAGATATTATTTCAGTTATATAAGCTAAAGTTTTTCAACTTTTTCAATTGAACTCCACAAACCCAATAGGTAAAACTTAACAAATGCACAAAAACTGACCTCACCAAGACAACCCCAAACCACAAAGCAAAGACAACAATATTTTTCGATTTGCATCTCCTTTAAAGAAAAAGGCAGAGACGTCGAGGTGGTTCGTGAAAAAAGTTTGTGATTTTTCCTTTAAATAAAAAGGCAGAGACATCGAGAATGAGAGAGGGGGGAGAGATGACGTGAAGGGGAACGAGAGAGAGGGAGGCATGATGGGGTGAAAGACTGAAGAGGCGTAGGGTTTTGAGTTTTGTTGGAGAATGAGAGACTTGTCGTGACTTATGGGCTGAAGGCACGACTTATGGACTGCTAATATTTTGGGCTTGGGGCGGGTATAAGGCGGGCGGGTAGGTGGTTGGATGCGGGGCGGGGGAGGCGGGTATGACTGCAAATCCACCACCTACCCGCCTACCCGTAACAGGTACATTTTCAATACCCATACCTGCCTATTACCCGCCAAAGTTATACCCATACCCGCCCCAGTTGGGGCGGGTATGGTGCGGAATCCGCAAAATTATACCCACCTGCCATCCCTACTTGTAGTCGTATGATTTAGGTAGTTGCGTAATTTTTTTTTTGCCAATGTGTATCGATATCTGTTACTATATTTGTTTTGCACATTTGTTATTTTATTATCTCTTTTTTTCTATATTCATGCATCGAGTACATTTCTTTTGAGTCGGGGGTCTATCGAAAACAACCTCTCTATCATGTACATGTAAATGTAAATGTAAGGTCTGCGTACATCTACCCCCTCTAGACCCACTTATGGAATTACAGTGGATATGTTGTTGTTGTTATTGTTTCATAATATTTTAATTGTTATGTATAAAATTTAACAAACCAAATATATTGCTTGAGTCATAGTTATAATCTTGTATAACTAAAATATGTATAAGTTATGAGTCAATATGTATATTTTATGCGAGATAGAAGATTGAATAACTAATATATAAATTAGTAATATATAAATAACTAAATCTTTCATTACTAGTATCTTCATAACTCTAACCAACAATCAAACAACTCATTTACTTTAGCTTCAAACTTGGAAACACATCAAGGGTCAAAGACTTGCTTTTTAAAATACTTAATATCTCTTGCGTATTTTACATATATAACATCTCGGAAAATTATCTCTTAAGTATTACATTCCTTGCTCAAATTCTAAGTTGGATATATGTATTGCCAATGCCTTTTTAAAAACCTATATAAACGGCTAAATCGAATCATATCAAATTGTTATTAATTTTTTAATTAAATCATAGGTTTCTATATAAATTTATAATCGTACCGAATAGCAGATTTTAAATTTTATAAAAAAAGAAATTTTAAAAAAATTGAACAATAAATTTATATGTACAAAATATATTTTATTTGCACAATTTCATGTTCTACAAAAGTATGCACAATATTGTGTTCTAATTTCTACTTTTGAATCTTACTTAACATTTTCTTAAAAAATATCAAAAATTAACAGAACTGTACTGATTCCAAAAAAAAATCGAGATGATGAGACAGTTATAAAAATTCTAATTTTAGTTATTAGAAATTAAATAGCGAAAAAACTGATACGGTATAAATTTTATAAAATAACCCATTAAACTATCCTTTGGACACCCCTAGATACAAGGGTATTCAGAAAGTGGTGAAGGTGTATAATGCTTAAATCTCATGTTTGGAAAGTTGTATGGATGTTTCCAAGAGGAAATAGGTAGTTCGGAACAAGTTGGAAATGTTTAAAGGAAGAACAATCATGTTATGAGATTTATATCGAAATTAAATTCCTTCAAGTCTAGTTTTTAACACATCAAATTGTCCTTGTAGAAAAATGAACTCTAAGGAACAGCGGGGTGCCTCCTTAGTGCCTGAACCAGAAAAGTTTGATCCTTGAATGCTATAGGGAGTGCGATGCGATGTGGTTATCATTCAGGCTAAATATGTAAATAAAAGAGAAAAATCATTCTTTCTCTCAATTTTTTGAGGAGAAAACAAGTTTAAGAGTTCTACACTACTCTCCAAGGTAAAACTTTTACCACCAATTTGCATTAGAAGCAAAAGATTAACCTCGTTCAACACCTTTACATTTACTCGATTAATTCGCTACTTTGCCACGTTTACATTCTCTTTATTTTTTTATTGATTGTCAAAAAAATATCTAATAGATAGTAGATACTCATTTTTAGTAGTATAGGCCTTTTTTTCTTTTTTACTCTTTCCTTTGCAATGAACCAAAAAATGAGAGACAAGTCGTTGAATATAAAGTGTTCAATAGAAACAACTATTAAATAAGGTGTCAAAACGAAAGATGCAGATAAGTTTAGGGGTCGCTTATGACTTTAATCATGTTTTACTTGTTAACGAAGATTAAATTTATGTTTGTTGTATCAATGATTTATTTGTAATTGAGTCATAATATGTGTTGGTAAAAATACAATAAATTTCTGTTGAAAAATAAAATGAACAAAAATTAAAAAATAAATATTCAGGGTGAAGCGCAGATCGGATAACTCGTTCTCTTTAACGAGATTCAAGCTCATTGCGGTATAATCTTCACCGGCTAAGCAGTTCGACAATATCGTGTGGCTCGAACAACTCCAGACTAACTGTTGAGTCCAAAGATCCACTGCGAAAAACATTGTCCATTAACAAAATAATATTCTCTGAGAATAAGTTAAAGACTTAAAATATTTTTCTTTGTCTCAATTCTTTCTTTCACTGCACCAACCTCAAATTATAAACACAATATAATATTTTTTCATCTACAACATACTCTTGTCCTCTACACAACACAATAAATTAAGAAAACATCCTTTATATAGGTACAACATTTCTTCCACATAGTAAATGAGATAATGGATAATAATTTGAGGTATAGTAGGGTAATTACTAAGAGATAATGAAGAGAATAGGTCTTAGTGATTACCTGAGTTTCAACCAAGCAAGCTTCCTTTTCAATAGAAGAGCCTCCGATAATGCTATTGTCCATGAATAGATCACCCAATTAAAAAAAATGAAAGGCAATAACATTAACATGATCATCAAGATCGATTTAGAAAAGGTCTTTGATAGAATTGAGTAGTCGACTTAACATGGCTGATTGGAAACCAAACTCCTCAACATGACTGGCAGAACTACTCTGGCTAAAGCCACTCTCAATAGGATTCCCAATCATGTAATGCAATACATTGCCCTTCCTACCACTATCACCAAGCAGATAAATAGGACTCAAAGGAACTTCATTTGAGGAATAATCTATGTCAAGAGAAAAATTCACCTACTTGGATGGGACACCATCACTCTTCCAAAAGACAAAGGGGGTTTGGGCATTCAAAAAGTTGAAACTAAGAATATGATTGACAATGGAAATATATTGTCAAAGATGTGTTCATACCCCATAACTCCAACAAGTAGCCTCACCTGGAAATTGAATTGCAATGGCAAATTCTCCACTAAATCAGCTTACAATATGATTGACAATGGAAATAGGAACATCCATGTTAATCATCCTGTTAACTATAAATGGGTATGGAAGTTAAATACTCCCTACAAAATCAAATTCTTTTTGTAGATATTTTATCATGAAAGACTTCCTACCAACAAATACTTCTCATTCACAGGGCTCAATATCCCCAAACCTCTGTAGCTTCTACAACAGTGGCAATGAGGACATCATTCACATTTTCTTTAAATGCCCTAATGCCAAAGCCTTCTAGGAAAGTATGTGAGCACTAAGTAAACCTGACAACCAAGGCAACAAAGTCCATTTCACTCTCAGAACTGGCCGACCATTTTATTCAACATGAAGGATAGGAATTTTGGCCCTTACCTCACTTGGGAAGACATCTCCCGTTTCTGCCTATGGTACATGTGGCTATCCAGAAACAGTATTCAATTCAATCACAAAAAAGATTGATGTTAATCACAAGGATGCTGTTAACACTCAAAAGTGTTTAGCCGAATCCAGTGACAGCCGAAGATGAAAAATGATTCTAAATCGGTAACTGAGCGGAATCATAGCCGAATTTGTTAGTCCCTACCCTCGGCTAGAAAAGCATCATCGGCTATTACAATGGTCTGGCCGAGTCATAATTCCGAAGAACGGCTGAGACCCACACATACTCGGACGCCTCGAAGACCAAGTCAAAGGACATTCTAGAAAAGGTAGCAACCAGCAATAGCCTGAAGGGAGTGCCGTCGATCGTGCTAGAGGTCCAGGAGAAAAAATCGGCACCACTTCCTCATAGTTGGCTAGTGAATTTCGTGGGTAGTTCGATGGCTAACATAGGGGGTCACATTTATTTTTCTTGTACTATAAATGTAAAATACTTGTACAGAATAACACAACACAATCAATCAAAATATGATTTTTACATATCTTCATTTTATCCTTATCGCCTTTATTGCACTCTAGCTGTATTTATGTTTCTTACCACCTAGTTTACTCAATCACCATCCTAACACTTTCTGGAGTAGTTGGGAAACCCATTGCTGGAAGTTAGAGTTCCGCTTCCGGCCCAAATCGCTTAAGTTAAGTAATTAATTTGTCATCCGATTTCGTCAAACACTTCGGAGGGAAACAAATTTGACACGCCCAATGGGACCATAGGTGATCTTATAGCGAAGTTTGATTCTCCAGGTCAGGATCACACTTGGTGTATACGCCTAAGGTCTGGTAAGAAAATAAACTAAGAGTCCAGTCCACATCCTAAATAGAATCCTCCCAGAAGGAATAACGAGCCACCATCTTCTTCGGGTATGCCTACATCGGTTGATACCCCTCCACTTTCTCCATCAACCCAAGCTGTGTATGAACCTAGTTATGACCACGTCATTCATTAGACAACATATTGACTTGGGCATCCACGACATTATGTACCAGGTTTCCAAACAATTGGCTGACATTGTCAAGCCAATGGTGCATAATGAGGTGCAGCATGTGAGAGATCTGGAAGCTAATCGACTGCATCCAGGAGAAGGTTCTGCTAGTTCTGCCATCCCTCTGACGAATGGCGTTGTGCATCATGCAACTGTGACTCCAGGTGTTGTTCTTCAACCGAATATGTATCAGTCAGTACCTACTCAGGTGCAACCGATAGCACACCTAAGAGCACAAGCTCAGTCACTTGGTAACCGGTCTACTGTATAGTTGTCACCAAACACTCGGGGGAAAGTTGTGCCACTCGACCAAGCGAATCTGCAGTATGAACATATCAATATAGCCCGGAGACCAGTTCAGACGCCCGGACACCTTGGTTTGCCGCTCGTTATACCGTACGCTTATGCAAATGGCCCTACAGTACATGCGACCAATGTTGGCCAGCCGAACTGGCAGTCGATGGCCCCTGGATATGACCTTGCTAGGCTATCTGGTGACACTGTCTACAGCGGGACACCACTCCAGCAGTCACAACCGGTACCCAATCCATACCATCCAGGAAGCGCAAACTTTCTAAGAACTGTTGATGTCTGAGGAGAGGAAACATGGAACACTGTTCCACTTTATCCTCAAGTTCCATCGGCTGTTCTAGGAGCTCAGGTTGCAGACTTTGGTGGCTATGCCCAACAACAGCAATGGGGATATACCCCACCTATTGGTAATGGCCAGCAGATCACCTACAACTTTCAAAATCCTATTCAACAAGGTGCAGAATGGAGGCCTCCAGTATAGAACGCCTACCAGCTGGTTCCAGTTGAGAATCGACAGGGGACGCCACATCTGATGAACCCTGAAACTATTGCAAATACCATGATGAGGTACTTTGGCATCCAATTGAAACCCTTGGACATGCCTATTTATAGGAAGCCCTACCCCTATTAGGTAGATCGAGTAGCACTACTGCCAAGAGGCTTCAAAACGCCTGATTTCGCCACCTTCTCGGGTGATGATGGCAAATCTATCATTGAGCACATCAACAAATTTACCGCTTAATATGGCGAAGTTGGCCAGAACGAGTACCACAAGATGCAGTTATTCCCCGTTTCTCTAACCGGAACGACATTTGCCTGGTACTCATCCTTGACCCCCTACTCCGTGCAAAGTTGGGCTGATATGTAGTGTTGTTTCCATGATAGATTTTATTGGCCCCAACCTCAAGTCACTGTGATGGATTTGACGAATCTCAAGAAACAGATCGATGAGTCGGCTATCGATTATATCGGGAGATTCAGAAGGAAGGTTGGAAAATGCACTGTACACTTACCTGAATCAGAATGCGCTCATATGATAATCAACAACATCCATCCACAGCTAAATGAGAAATTAGTGGGGCAATCTTGCTCTGACTTAAGTCAGTTAGCCGAGAAGGCTAGCCAAATAAAGTAGTTTATCCAGGAGAAGGAGAAAAAAAGAGCTAACCGAAATAGAGACTCCCATTTGGTATCCATTATTGAGGTAGATAAGTCTGACTCAGAGTCAGCTGATTGCACAACAGACACAATGGTAGCCGAGATCGTCAAGGGTAAGGTTTACTCTTACCCAACCCTGAAAGCTACGAAGGGCAAGGAGGCGAGTTCGACTGATGACAAGGTCGGTTACTCGTTTGACATTACGAAGGCAGATCAGATCTTTGATCATCTGCTTAAAGATAAACAGATTCGGTTGCTTGATGGCTATAGGATTCAGTCTGCCGAAGAACTCAAGGATAAGAAGTACTGTAAGTGGCATAATTCATATAGTCACGCTACTTCTAATTGTGTGGTCTTCAGGAAGGCGATTCAAAAGGGCATCAAAGAGGGCCAGTTCAAGCTAGCCGATAAAAGCATAGCTGAAATGTCTGTTGATACTGACCCCTTCCCCGCAGTACTGATATCTATGGTATCATTTGCTAAGCCAGATCAATCAAAGGACGTCAAGGGGAAACAACTGATGAAAACCATGTGGGTCCCAAAGAAACCCACTAGTAAGGAGAGGGTCACTAGGATCTCTGTGTTTGATCGGCTAGGCAGCTCACGTGACATCTATGAAGACTTGGGCAGGCAGCCAGCTAGAAGCAGTTTTCGTGGCCGCCCTTATAAACCAGAGCACATGGCTCGGGAACCTCACAGACAGTACCCGGTATTCAAAAGAGACCCAGTAGACCTCAGAAGCAGGCTTGGGGGGCAATCATGGTCGCCAGTCGAGGAGAAGCCGAGCGTGCCCCAGATAGGCGAGGAACCACTACCCATGACTAAATAGAGGGTGACTGAGTTTAATGTGAAAGAAGGCATTTATTCCCTACGTATCACAGGAAGGGATGAAGGTCAGCTAAGATCCCGGAGGATGATCAAGCCAACCGCCAATATAGAGGAAGGAAAGTGGTTCGTCAATTAGGCTTATGGAAAGAAAGAGGCATCGCCAGATGTCATGTCCAAGACGCAGAAAAGAAGGATGCAGCGTACCAAAGCCTTGCGCAATATGAAATTAACGTTGCACATGATATCCAGTGCTAAGGCAGATGATAGATAGGAAATTCCTGAGTTTGCCGTGGCTGAAGCTATAGAGTGGGCATTTGGCTCAGCCTCTTCAGAGACAGAGTCGCATGAAGGAGAAGCTTTAGACCAGCCAAAGCTGATCATACAGCCGGGTGACGGCCCGACAAAGGGACTTCAGCAAGAGACTACAGTCTTGAAGGAATCTCTAGCCGAAATGGTTCCACAAACCGTGCAAAGAATCCAAGCATTGGAACCTTAGCCAGTTTCTATATGTCTCTAGGAGATGGAAGGTATTAACTTTTTGTCAACCGAATTCGATGAGGTAGGAGATTCCATCCTTGATTTATTTAAGTAGGATTCGGTCCATAAGATCTGGGCAGCTATTGAAATGGTCAGCCTGATTCCATGTGAGTTCTGGGCCGGCCGCCCTCAGCTGGATAGCCTAGAAGGCGATGTATGTGTGGAAGACACCGAATGGGCGACATTAGCCGATACCACGGCTAGAGACGCTTTCAGCTCTGTATTTGGTGCACCTACGGAGGAGATGGTTAAACACCTCAAGCCCCCTCTATGTTAAGGCTTACATTAACGGTAAAGCTTTTAGCCGAGTGTTTGTCTACAATGGGGTTGTGCTGAATGTGATGCCGCTGCTTACTTTGAAAAGCCTCAACAAAACCAAGGAGGATCTCATCCCAACTAACATGAAGATGGCTAGCTTTATGGGAGAAACCTCTGAAGCTTTGGGGATCTTAGTAGCAGAAATCACCGTAGGTCCTAAGACGGTCAGATTTGCCTTCTTTGTGATAGATGGCAAGTTGTCCTACGCTATCCTGTTGGGTAGAGACTGGATTCACACTAGACGATGCCTTCCTTCCACCATGCATCAAAAGCTCATTTTCTGGGAATGAGACAAGATAAAAATTGTCTCAGTCGACGATAACCCATTTCCAGTAGGGGTGAAAAACTTGGAGGCTGTCTTATATTCACCCTATGTGGCTCCCACAGCTGTTGCGGAGCAGTATGAAGAAGGATCTTGGGAATACTGCAATTTTACTTCATAAGGTTTTGAAATAAAATAATTAGCCTAACCACGACTTACCTTGGAAGAGTTAAATGATTGAGGAGACTCAAATCATACATGACCTGTGGCATCGGCTGACTGCTTTAAATTCTGAAGCAAGGATAGCCGAAGCATCACAGGTAGAAGACTACAACAGAGAACCAACACTGGTGACCGATGACATTGAGTTGCCAATGGAACTTGAATCGCCCATAAGAAGGGCTATGCCTAGTTTTGAGTATTAGGATCCCTTGGAAGATATCAACTTGGGTACTGAGAAAGTCCCTCGGCTAATACATATTAGTGGCTTGCTGAAGGAGGAGGATAAACGAAGCATAACGACTCTTCTACTGCAGTATAAGGACTGCTTAGCGTGGGATTATTATGAGATGACTGGGTTGGCACGAACTTTGGTAGAGCACCAATTGCCAATTAAAAAGGGTTTCAAGCCTCATAAACAGTCGCCCAGAAGATATCACCCTCAGTTGATACCTCAAATTAAAGCTGAGATTGAACGACTACTGAAAGCCGGGTTCATCAGAACGGCTAGGTATGTACAATGGTTGGCAAACATTGTACCAGTCAAGTAGAAGAATGGCAAGGTTCGGGTATGTATTGATTACATGAACCTAAATCTAGCCACTCCCAAAGATGAATACGTCATGCCTATAGCCGATATGCTAGTCGATTCGGCGGTCACAAACAGAGTGCTGACATTTATGAATGGATACTCCGGCTATAATAAGATAGCAGTAGCCGATGATGATATTCACAAGACCGCCTTTAGGTATCCAGGAGCCTTAGACATTTACGAGTAGGTAGTTATGTCATTCGGTCTGAAGAATGCTGATGCTACTTATCAAAGGGCAATAAACACCATCTTCCATGATTTGATCGACAAGACTGTGGAGGTCTACATTGATGATGTGGTGGTGAGGTCTAAGGACTTCAAAGATCATTTAGCCAATCTGGAACAAGCACTAAAAAGAATGAGGATTCATAATCTTAAAATGAATCCAGCCAAGTGCATGTTCGGGGTATCGGCTGGCAACTTCCTCGGCTTCTTGGTACATAAGAAAGGTATTGAGATAGATCAGAACAAAGCCCCGGGCAGTAATGGAGTCGGCACCACCCAGAACAAAGAATGAGTTACAAAGCCTACTATAGAAGATCAACTTTACATATCTTCATTCTATCCTTATCGCCTTTATTGCACTCTAGCTGTATTTTTATTTCTTATCACATAGTTTACTCAATCATCATCCTAACGCTTTCTGGAGTAGTTGGGAAACCCATTGCTGGAAGTTAGAGTTCCGCTTCAGGCCCAAATCGTTTAAGTTAAAGAATTAATTTGTCATCTAATTTCGTCAACCAATAAAATGACAAACACTTCGGAGGGAAACATATGCTTTGTCTAAAGCAATCGAATACCATATGCTTATCAACAACCAAAGGCCCCAGACATCCACCACTACCATTCGTGTAAGATGGATTCCACCAGATGTTGGCTACTTCAAACTCAACACAAATGGTGCTAGCTTGGGGAACCCTGGAATAGGGGGATGGGAAGAGTCATTAGGAACAACAATGACAACTTGGTGATAGGTTTCACTAGAGGAATGCCTAATGCTATAAATACCCACGCTGAAATTGCAGCACCCCTGGAAGGTTTAAACACAATTGTTTAGCAAAACCTTCAACCTTTATTAGTGGTGTTGAGAATATAATCAAATATTAAAAGTATGCTCTATCTAACATCTTAAGCTTTTAGATCAGATGGTCACACACTTCAATATGGTATCAGAGCAGGCCAAAGGTCCTGAGATCGAACCTCACTGCCACCCATTCTCAAAAAGAATTTTCACGTGCTTGGACCATGAAAAAAATCAGGCCAGCACGTGAGGGGGCGTATTGAGAATATAATCAAATATTAAAAGTGTGTTCTATCTAACAGCTTAAGCTTTTAGATCAGATGGTCACACACTTCAATAAGTGGAAACTGATTCCACTGAGGTAATTAATATGGTTACTAGTGGACATGATACTTACGATGCTTTAATCTATGAGTGCAGGTATTTGATGATAAAGCTGAGAATCCTCAGATCAGGTATGTCTAACGGGAACAGAATCAGGTGACGGATGCTCCAGCTAATGAGGGAGCAAGAAGAGGAGTTTTCGGTGCTCTGCCGAATTGCTAATAGTTCCACCGGTATATGCAAACAATTGTTTTTGGGCATACATGGGAGAAAATAGTTTCACTAGAAAAATTAATGTTTGTAGTGTAAACTTAAGTGATCGTTCTGGACAAAATCGGAGCAGGTCTCCGGCAAACTCTATTGTTCCATGATCTTATGTTTTATTTAATTAAGTTGTCTGAATTACCAAAAAACAAAGTACAGCCAAAGATCGATTTCTTCTTAAGAAAAGAAAAGGCTAATTAGAAAAGACAAACAAGCCAATTTTCCTTGCTCTTTCCCAAAGGAAATTAAATCATTTCTTGACATGTTACTTTCAAACAATTTTATCCCTTCTCCCACCAAACACGAAACAGCTCACTAGTTCTCTCTTGTCATATCATATTAAATCTGATTGACATAAAATAAACTTTATAGATTTTGGTATTATTGGAAACATAAAAAAACTAAGGAAAACGTTAAGATGTAAGTTTATGGTTCGCTTTATTTCCAAGAACAAGAATAAAATATTTTCATGATCTCGTCTTGTTTTAAAAAAATAAAAGAAAAAACAACTTAAAATAAAATGGAAACCTAATTAAAGTTCTATACTTAAAAAGTTTTATAACTTATTTTTGAATTCAAAAAAAGAAGGAAAGAAAAAGTCTCACTGAAATAAAAGGCTGGATTAAAAAACTAAACACCGTTCAAAGTAACATGCAATCGAAATGTCAAACCTTTACCGACCATATGTACCTCGAAAGTGACACTCAAAACATGTTCGAACAATATAAAAGTATTAAAAGAACATGTTCTAACCACTTTATTCATAAAAAATATAAATTTGTGGTGCGTTTGCATGCAATATTACTTGTAACCAACTTGATATCTAAGTGAATAAATTATTGACTAATGAAGAACCATTTGATTAATATGTTGAGTCTATATACCTTGATTTAACATAGACTTTCTCAATTAACGAAGTAAAATTAAGTTAATTAATGTGGAGAACACATTGGCAATTGGTTGGACCATGTGGTAATTAATGAACATGGCCAGTTACTTTCTCCGTTTCATAATAAGTGGTGTTTTTAGGTTATGCACACTCCTTAAGAAATTGTTCACTCTTAAAAAATTATGAGTATTTTTACTAACTTACCCATAATTAATACTTAAAAAAGAAAAAACTACTTATTGATTCTTGATTATGTCAATATGGATAATTTTGGAAGAATAATTTCAATTTCTTCTTGAAATCCTAAAACACCTTTTATTTTGAAATAAAATAAAAAATCTAAAACACCACTTATTATGGAACAAAGGTGGTATTTAAGTGAACAATATTAAATTCAGTTCCCCATTTAATGCATCATTCCTTTTCTTATAAAATTTGAAATAATTATGTGATCATTTTTATAGGCGTAAAGCAAAAGTAATAGTTGTTTTTTTTTTCTTCAGAAAACACCACTAGCAAGCTTTTCCATTTTGGGCAATATTTTCAGTTAAGCATCCAAATTAAGAAGATTTGGTCATTATGTAATCTAGTTTTTAAGAAATGATTAAAAAAGATTCATTATTGTAATTATTAAATCACTATGATTTGGAGACTGAAAACTTTTAAATTGAAAAAGGAAAGTTAAACTTTTTTTCTGATTGATTAAGGACCTCATAGGTATTATTACATACAGCTAATTGACAAAATCATTTAAAATTAGTAATTAGAGCAACAACCCCCACTCTTTCATTCCTAGCTTAGATATACATTATTTCGCTTTCTTAGATCAAATTTCAACATTTTTAGCAAAAAAAAAAATCAATATACTTTAAACATGAATGCATCTCTCGTACTTTTATAGAGTTTTTAAATATACAATTTTAATCTTAAACAGCCCTAATTTACTATAGAAGAAACTCAAAGGTAGTAATTAACAAGGAATGAATACCTTACAGGGAATTTCAGTTCAATTTTTAAGACCAATGATTGAAAATAGAAACGGAGAACAAAATTAAATGAATGCCTTATTTTTGTTGATTATTGCAAAAGCAAAGTGTAGACAAATCGTCAAACCTAAGTGGTTATGTCCCTAATATGATTCTAGAGAAAATACTTAAGTACTAGTACTACTAACTTATTTATAGGGAATTGAAGAGTTGTATTTTTCCATAATAAACGGTGGTTGAGTACTCTAGTCAAATTGATTGCTAACTCCAAGAGTAATAGAATTCTTAATTAATGTGAACTTAGATTTGGCTAGCTTCCCAGTTTTGCTTTGGATGCTTCGATATTCCATGTGTTGGACGGCATTAGTGATTGCCTTATTAGAAGGTGAAGAATAGCCATGGTTGAAGGCTCGTTTATAGTTAAAAAATGTATTAATATTTGATGTTTATAACAAATTATATGAGTTTACCATGATTAATTGATTTAATAGACTGAATATATACATTAATTGATCATGATAAAATACAAAAAAGTTTATGCACAAATACATATCATCAATATATTGAATAAGTGTTAGAACCTTAATTAAGTTCCTTGGCATGCATGGGTGTAGCAAGAATTTGGCATGATAGCCTCGTCACCGCCTGATCAAGAGCAACAATATTATAACACGAGACACTACTAAAACATGTCTTCACCAAAGTTAATCGACGGCAATCCGTCGGTTAAGACGGATTACCAATAAAAAATCGATGGATAGTGATGTGTCAAAAATGATTAAATTTTTTTAAAAAAAGGTCTTTCCTGACAATTCAGTTGGAAAAAAAAAAGATGAACTCAATCAGAATTTTCAATTATATTTTTACTGTTTTATAAGTTTGATGATTATTGATCAATGATTTGATATATCCGGACCTAATTCCAAGGCCATAATAGGCACCTAGAGAGTTGTCAGCAGAATCTGGATACAATTCCGAAATAAAACATAAAAGAAAATGACATCAACCACCATGGACATAGTCTGGTTAGTTCATGTCAGCAAAATCTGAATCATCCCTTCAGACTGAGATCAAACGTGTCCCGCAACACCGTTAGTAGAAAGATCTGTATAGAGCAGTAAGTGATTTTTTTTGTGAGCATTACTCCTAGTAAGATCCTCGATTTGCCGATTCGTCTTAGCGCTCACAGCAAGTAATGTTGGGAGTTGACTTGAATTTTTTATCTTATTTGGATTCTACAATAAATGTACTTGATTGATAGAAAATATTTTTTTTGTGGAAAATGATTCTACCATAACTATCATTTTCTTGGAGAAGTTTTGAACTTCTATAAATGGAAGATTTTTCTTCTCATAAATAACACAGTAGCATCCACAATGTAGTTATTAAGGAGTCTTATTTAGGGTGAGATTATTCTTTCAATAGATTTTATGTTTTTTTTAGTATTATTTTCCCCAATTTATAGGCCACTTGACCAAATCATATTAATATTATGCTTCTTTTACTATAATTTATGTGCCGTATGACTTATCTCCGTCAAGATTTGTAATTATAAGTTTCTGCATGACGTCCTGATTATTTCGATCCCAACAAATGATATCAGAGCAAATGGTTGTGTCAATAGTCCAGTCGATGGTTCAACAAGGAAGACAGATTCAAGGCGGATTCAGATCAAGTTGCACCTAATTTGGTGATAATGAAGATTTTTGGTAAAAAAATAATCCGAACTACTACATGTGGAAACCAAAACTCAACCATATTTCAATAATCCTGCTGCTCTCTTTTTAAAAACAAAAATTAATTTTCGACTCATTCTTACTTTTAAAAGTATGAGCTCTAACTATCAACCCTTGCTTACTTTTAATGCTTGGTTCAATTTCCCACATGTTCACTTTTAACCCGTGGGCTCCACTTTTAACATGTGTTCACTTTTAACATACAAGACTTAATTTTTAACCATGACAAGCAACAATGATGAAGATAATATGAAGATGAAAAATCAAGATTATTTTATCGGAAAATTCAGGCTGAAGGGAGATTTGTTAGGGTTTACCATGAATTTTCTAGCTTATTTGGATTCCAATAATTGGATTTTACTTCAAAAAGGATTGCTTGGTACGAAAGGTTTTTTTGTGGAAAATGATTCTACCATAACTACCCTTTTCTTGGAGAAGTTTTGAACTTCTATAAATAGAAGATTTTTCTCCTCATAAACAACACAGTAGCATTCACAATGTACTTATTATGGAGTCTTACTTAGAGCGAGATTATTATTTCAATATATTTTATGTTTTTTTTAATAACAGTTTTCCCAATATATAGGTCTTTTGATCAAATAATATTAATATTATGCTTTTTTTAGTATAGTTTATGTGTCGTTTGATTTATCTCCATCATGCTTTGGAATTATAAGCTTCCGCATGACGTCCAGATTATTTCGATCCTAACAAGTGGTATCAGAACCATTGTGTCAATGGTCCAGTCGATGGTTCAACAAGGTTGAAGACAGATTCAAGGCGGGTTCGGATCAAGTTGCACCTAATTTGGTGATAATGAAGTTTTTTTTTCAAAAAATAATTCAAACTACTACATGTGGAAACCAAAACTATACCATATTTCAATAATCATGTTGCTCTCTTTTTAAAAAATAAAATCAATTTTCAACTCATTCTTACTTTTAAAAGCATGAGCTCCAACTATCAACCCTTGCTTACTATTATTGTTTGGGCCAATTTCACCCCATGTTCACTTTTAACCACTGCGCTCCACTTTTAACATGTGTTCACTTTTAACGTACAAGGCTTAATTTTTTAACTCATACATATTTTTAACCATGACAAGCAACAGTGATGAAGATAATATGAAGATAGAAAATCAAGATTATTTTGTTGGAAAATTCAGGCTAAAGAGAGATTTGTTAGGGTTTACCCTGAATTTTCTACCTTATTTGGATTTCAATAATTGGATTTTACTTCAAAAGGGATTGCTTGGGACAAAATGTTTTATTTGTGAAAAATGATTCTACCATAACTACCCTTTTCTTGGAGAAGTTTTGCACTTCTATAAATAGAAGATTTTTCTTCTCATAAACAACACAGTAACATCCACAATGTAGTTATTAAGGAGTCTTATTTAGGGGAGATTACTTTTTTTTAATATTAATTTTCCCAATATATAAGTCACTTGACCAAATCATATTAATAGTATGCTTCTTTTAGTATAGTTTATGTGTCGTTTGATTTATCTCCGTCAAGGTTTGCAATTGTGCAAGTGTAGGCCAATAATTGGATTTTACTTATTATGGAGTCTTACTTAGAGGGAGATTATTATTTCAATAAATTTCATGCTTTTTTTTAATAACAGTTTTCCCAATATATAGGTCTTTTGACCAAATCATATTAATATTATGCTTCTTTTAGTATAGTTTATGTGTCGTTTGATTTATCTCCGTCATGCTTTGGAATTATAAGCTTTCGCATGACGCCCAAATTATTTCGATCGCAACAAGTGGTATCAGAGCCAATTGTTGTGTCAATGATCCACTCGATGGTTCAACAAGGTTGAAGATAGATTCAAGGCGGGTTCAGATCAATGTGCACATAATTTGGTGATAATGAAGATTTTTAGTCAAAAAATAGTCCAAACTACTACATGTCGAAATCAAAACTGAACCATATTTCAATAATCCTGCTGCTCTTTTTTAAAAAACAAAAAATCAATTTTCAACTCAATCTTACTTTTAAAAGCATGAGTTCCAACTATCAACCCTTGCTTACTTTTAATGCTTGGGCCAATTTCACCCCATGTTCACTTTAAACCCGTGGGCTCTACTTTTAACGAACAAGACTTAAATTTTTAACTCATACATATTTTTAACCATGACAAGCAACAATGACGAAAATGGAAAATCAAGATTATTTTGTCGGAAAATTCAGGCTAAAGGGAGATTTGTTAGGGTTTAACCTGAATTTTCTACCTTATTTGGATTCCAATAATTGGATTTTACTTCAAAAAGGATTGCTTGGGAGCTGGTAAAGAAGTTGTCGCAATTTCTGAGTTCCAGAAGGAACTAAGGGTAGTTCAGAGTGCCAGTTGTCCAATAACTATTTATTGTGACAACACTGGTGCGATTGCACAGGCTAAGGAACCAAGATCAATAAATAGAAACAAACATGTACCAAGGAAGTACCACATACTCAGTGAGATGGTGGAGACTGAAGAGATTAGATTAGACTAGACTATGTTCCCAGAGACGATAATTTAGCTGACCCATTCACTAAACCATTAAGCTTAGTCAAGCATTATGGTCATTTTGAGAATATGGACATTCGATATGTTGGAGATTGGCTCTAGACCAAGTGGGAGATTGAAAGTATATGTATTTCCTAGAGACAATATGTATTAGGACAAATGCACTTTATACACATTCGTATTATTATTAATGGAGATTAATATTTTAGCATTTGCAATTATTGAATTATTAGTTGATTGTTTATAATATTCTATAATATGCATCCCTAGAGGTTACGTTGTTATTAATAATGTGAGATATTGATATTATAACGTAACTCTTAAAATAGCCTCGACTAATGATCATCGAGAATGTGATATCGATGATATGTGATAAGTCGACATGTGGTCTGCATCACATTCTTAGAGGATGTAGTATGTCTCACCTGCTACGAGTAATGACTACTCGTGATGGACATATGGATACTTTGGAAGTATTGGTATACCCTGCTGATATACTATTTGTTATACTTGTCTAAAGTAAGATCAACGTGTGGGTGATAGAAGTCTTTAGACTTGAGGTCAATGCGCACCTTGTCTACAAAGTAATATACTTTGAACCTGTCCTAAGCTCAAATGTCTTATAGGTTGAGATTAGACCTGTCCAAAGCTCGGGTCGGGTCGGGTGGCTTTTTTTTCCTGCTTGCCCGACCTTGACCCTATTTTTTTTTAAATTTCCGACCCTGGCCCTGACCCTTCGGGGACCCTACGGGTCACGGGTCGGCCCTAACCCGTCGGAAGGGGAACGGGATTTGGCGGGTCGGGCCGGGTCGAGGCTTTCTTTTTTAAAATTGAATTTCGAAAACTGAAATTGACATTCACACCTACACTACCATGAAAATTCGAGGTTGAAATCTACTGTGTATCGTGAGATGTTTACTAATGAAAAAAGAAAATTAGAAATCGATTTGGGGGAAAATACAAATTGATTGGGAAAACAAACGTTTTTCTAAAAATTGGCGGCGCCAAACCACCTAATGGCGTTTGGCCGGCCCCGTCTCGAAAAAATACGCAAAATAAAAACAATCGGGTAAAACGGACATCCGAGCGCAGAGTTATGACCATTAAAAATTTCACCAATTTACAACTATTTTTCTCTCCTTACATTATGCTTCCGTGATATTAACATAAACGACTAATAATATAACATATTATTAATAATCAGCTACCATTTTTATCTTATTTTATGTCTAGCTCAGTGTAGATTAGAGCATTACATATATTATAAAAACATGCATTATATCACTTAAATATTAATGGCAAAAAATATATATAAGTACAAAATAAATATTAATGAAGGAAAAATAATATAAATTATATTAAAAAAACACGCGGGTCGGGGTCGGGTCAAGGTCGGGTCGATGGTCTGGTCGGGTCAGACGAGTAAAATATTCTGATCCTGGCCCGACCCTACATAAGATCGGGTCCCCGCTTTCTCGGGTTGGGTGGCTCGCGGGTTAGCTATAAGCCGACCCTGGCCCTGGAATTTTTGGGTCGGGTCGAGCCGGGTCAGGTGGGTCCCCGACCTATTGGACATGTCTAGTTGAGATACGACTTGTATTGAGTACATTACGATGTGGATTAAAGGTGGTAGCTGAGCCAAGATTATGATTCATTCCTCGAGTGTATATTCGAGAGAACACTCAGCTTCTCAATGATACTAGGTTGACTAAGTCGTTGGCCAACGCAATAGACATATTTAGAATATGGTCTAGTTGTCAACTAATATAGATGAGATACAATGATTAAGCCATTTGGATAGACACTTGACAAATCCTAAGCTTGATCGAGTGTGTCGTGAATGAAATGATTTTATCTTACCACATAGAGGTTAAGTTTATTGGATTCGTGTAAACCTACTTCACATATTGAGTTCGTCTTGTTGTGCCGTCTAGGAGTTCCGCGTAGACCTTAATTTGATTAATGTCGATATGTGAAGGCCTGTAGGGTCACACTATGTCGATTGTCTTTTCGATCTAAGGATGTATTGAGAGAGTATTAAATATTCGATTTAGAATCGAGATATTTAAATGAATAATGATTGTTTTAATTAAGTCAAAATTGGATTTTGAATTTAATTAAGAATGTGCGGAAAATAAAACGAGACAGTGTAGGGCCACGTCAGCGCCGCGGCGCCCACGCCATAGGGCCGCGGCACTAATACACTTGATTTTCATATCATTATTCTAAGTCTTAGAGACTCAGAATCAAAAGACTCTCTCGAACCTCTGCCGGATTTCCTAGCTTTCCAAAGGAGGAATACATTGAAGCTTGGATCTTGCAATCGAAAGGGCATTCGCGTGCACACCCACAGTTGATAAAGATTCCAGATATTGTAAACATGTAAGTACCATTCAAGTCTTATGTTTACAGTTTAAAATTATCATATAGTCAAACAGTTCTACATTTGTTGGGTTTGAAATAAATTTTCAATATCCGATGCGTACAACAACCCAACAAAAACCTTCAGTCTTAACATAGTAATGTGTTCAAATTAAAGTGTCAGCCTTAATTGTATCATACGGTTGTTGTGGATCATATCAACATGTTTAACATAATTTCTTAACATCTGATAAATTATTTTACTAATTTATAAGAATTTAGTTTATCTAACTATATATTAAAAATTTAATTTTGATTTGATATTTTGTTCAATCATCACCTTAATAACATTTGTTATTATTAATATACGTTTAATTAACGTCTTACATTCCATGTCCAATTAAATATCAACAAAAAAAAAGAAAGATGAATGGTGTAGTATTCTTCTTCTGTGACTTTTCCCTCTACCCGGACTGGAAATACTGCAACTTTGTTGCTTGATTTAATTGCAGAGTTTAATCTGCTAATATTCTTATTAATATTTAAATTTTTTTTTCAAAAATACATTTCTTCTAGCAAACCAAACACCGAAACTATTATCGAAAATGACTCCAAACACACTAATGATTTAAGTATCTTTTATTCATATATAATCGTAGTCCGCATAGAATTACAATATAATATAAAATAATATTAGTAAAACTAGGAAATTTGGAGAGAAATGAGCCTTGGATTATTGTTGGAGTATAAATTAGTGTATAATCTTGGCGGTTTTTTCTTTCTTTTATGTTTTCCTCCCCCTTGAAAAGAGATAAGCAAAATGCTAGTAGAATTAAAGAGCAGTTTGACCACGAGAATTATTTATTTTTTTTGAAATAATTTTTTTTCATTTCAATTTTTTTTTGGAAAATTGGAGTTGTATTTCAAAGTTGAAAAAGTGTTTCAAATTTGTTTTCCGACTCCATCTTCATAAATTTCCAATCAAGTATTTTTTTTATTTTTTTTTGCAAAAGATATAACTAAACACAATTTTATTTAAGCCAATCTTCATAAATTTCAAGTAAAATAAAAAATATTTTGAAGGCCATGACCAAACGTCTACTTAAGAGACCCGATTTCTTTTTAAAAAAAATACAAAAGAGATACTGCAAAACCGTCTTTGCATGTGTAGTCCACATGATAAAAGATTACTCCTTCAGTCTCAAAAAGATTTATATTTTTCATATTTTGAGAATCAAATAAGTTATTCTTTGATCATAATTTTTCAAATATTTTTTAAATATTTTAAATTATTAATTATGATAATTTATAATACTTCTTATGTAGTTTTCAAATATTTAAATTTTATTTTATAGATTTTATGTTTTGACACATGGTCAAAATTAGAAAATTTGACTCTCAAAAAGTGAAAAGTGTCAAAAATTTCAAGGGAGGGAGTATTTAAGTACACATAGGCTAAGGACGAATTTTGCAAGTTCCAGTACAAGTGAAAAAAAAGATTTTTTGGGTCCGTATTTAATTTTAGGCGATATTTAAAATGTAGTTCAAACTAAGGTTGGCCAGTGGGCCAGGTCGGCCCGATCCCGGTCCTGCCCCGACACCGTCGCGGTCCCGCCCCGAACCCGACACCGTCGTGGTCCAGCCCCGAACTCGGCTTTTTTCAATTTTTTTTGCGGTATCGGGACTCGAACCGAGACGGAACATGGTCTCGTCCCGGCCCGCCCCAATCCCGCCAGCCCCGACCCGGTCCCGATTCTGCCCCAATCCCACCAGAAACCCCCCCCCCTTTGCAAAAATAACCATTGCACCAACGACTATTTTACATTTTGGCCGTTGTGAAACGATCATTTTTTGCTTCCCCTCTACCCCCTTAATATTTATTTTTAACTCATAAGTTATTATATTTACACTTTAACCCAATTTTTCAACTATTAAAACCTCATTTTCTCTTCATCTTTCTCACAAATCTTCCTACAATATCTCTAATCTCTCAATCTATCTCTCTACAAGTCTACATTGTCTACTAAATATTCAATTTTATTTATTCATTTGGGAGTGAAGTTGGCAACTAGCTTGAGGATCTTCCATCGAGCAAAGTTTCAATTTTCAACCTCTCGATTACACGTCGACATTTGGTACATTCGTTCATTCATTAAATTATTATTGTCTGTTTATTTTATTTAACGCACTTAATTTAGTTTAGTTTAATTATTTATTAGTATAAGTATAAATTTATAATGGAAGAATTTAAACGTATGCTTACGAGTAGGGGCCAGGCTTCTTCTAGTAGGGGCAACAATGGCAATTATCCTATTTCTAGACAGAATTCTATTCCTACACAGGATGATTTTGTTGATACTGAACATTTTCCTACAATACCATTAGATTTAGACGATGAGCTATTTTCTGGAACTCAAGAAGACTTTAATTTAGACGATGATCTAGATGATACACCCACTAATGTAGATGACAACACACCCACTAGTGCACCTTCAACTGAAATGGCTCTTATTCCCCCTAGTATGAGACGAGGTCCAGCAAAGCGACCATTAAAATCAGATGCATGGACATTTTTTGATAGGGACGTCGAGAATTAAGTAGTTAGATGTAAAATTTGTAAAGATGTTTTAAAATTTAAAACTGGAAAAGGTCACGGTGGGACGGGGGGTTTAATGAGACACGTATCAAGGGCTCATCTAGCTAGGTATGCCCAATACGAGGCTTCAAAATCGGGTGTGCAAACGTCCGCTCCATCGGGACAATGTTCACATACCGTCCCGGACCAAGTACAGGGTCAAATTAACCCTATGACGGGAGGAATTGTAGGCCCAAAATACGATAAACATAGAGATAGGGAAGCACTAGCAAAATTAGTTGATGTGGAGGGTTTGCCCTTTTCATTTCCTTCATCTCTCGGTTTTATTCATTACATTAGAGATATGCATAATCCTGCTTTTAACGGGTTTCCTAGATCAACTGTTAAGAGAGATGTATTTAAATTTGCACATGAATATAAACAATATTTACGTTATTCATTATATCATTTTAATGGCAAAGTGGCTATCACTTCGATATAGGCCGTAGTACTAACGACCATGATTATTTAACGGTAACCCTGTCATTGGATAGATTATAAATGGTCTATGCAAAAATGTATCTTAGCGTATAGATATATAGATGATAGGCACACTGATACTTTTATTGCAGAAAATATTTATCAAGTGTGCGATTATTACGGAATAACTGATAAAATTATGACTATTACATTAGATAACGCTTCTTCTAACAATTACGCTATTACAATTTCAAAAAATAGTTTAACTCCATCTTTTCCAGATCATTTTCATATAAAATGTGCGTGCCATATATATAACTTAGTTGTAAAAGATGGACTATCACTTTATGAAGACATTCTTAGTAAAATACAATTTTCTATAAACTTTATTTTAAAAAATAATAGAATACAACGAAGAAAAGAATATAAAAAACTTGTCACGATTGCCAACTACCTTATAGAAAAATTCCAGAAGAAGTACCCACTAGGTGAAATTCTTTATACGAGCAACTACTTGTTGCTTATGACTATAGAAAACCTATAACTTCATTTTTTAACTCTCATAATCAAAATCCAGCTGATATGGTTGTAGATAGCGATTGGGGAAAAATTTCAGAACTTATTGTATTTTTAGAGAATTTTTTTCAAGCAACAAAAGAATTTTCCGGTATATATTATCCTACTATTTCAACTATGTTGTTTTATATAGCTCTAATATTTTTACTGCTTAATGAATATATGGATAAATCAGCTTATAAGGCAGCTATTAAAAAAATATTTATCAAAATAAAAAAAAAAGTTATCTTCCTATTCCCACTAATTATATTATTGGTGCTGTATTAAATCCGACTATTAAAATAGACGGTACTAAATCACTTATTGAAACTATTTACGATTGTATAGCAGTACAACCACCTCCAAGTCTTAAAAATCCAAATCACCCACCACCTATTGAACAAACTAAAGAAGAAGTGTTGTCTAGCGTAGAAGACGAATGCATAGAAGTATATAGGTTTTACCAACAAGAAAGTGCTAGCAACCTACCGGCTTTCATACCATCTTCTTCTCCTTTTGAAAGCGGTAGAAATCCGCTTCAAACTACAAGAAATTTTTATGGAATTTGAACTACCACATATCAAACTCTAGCATTTTATTTTAGAGTTTGGGCTAGAGTTGAATTGATCCAAAAAAAATTGATAGAATTTTCACTTGAAACACTTTAAGCTTCAGGAAGATTTTCCTAGTCTTGCGGGATAATTCTATTTGCCCACAAATGGACGTACCTGTGATTATCTGGGTAATTAAGGACAAAAGAGTTATACATTAAATTAAAGAAGAAGGGCTTTAATGAAAATGACATCACGATCAATACTTAAAGATAATATTACAAGACTCTCCGCAAAACTAAGCATAATATTTATACAGTGAACCAATGCAGATGATATCAATGGCGTTTCGCCCATTTATCGCGAAGCGAGACCCAAAATGCTCTCTAGTACAGTGTGATGAGGTTTCACTTGTAAAATTTTAACTCCAAAATTATGACATGATTTTTGAATTTATGAAAGTAAAACTCCAAAACAGTGTTCTAGAGTTTAAACTTATGCAGTGGCATTTCAATATAATGTTTGAAGCTGATAATCGGATAAAAGATGAGAACCCGGCTACCCATTTTTTAAGAAAAGGCTGCTGATTGCTTTTATCCAGAGAGTAGAAAAGGAAGGGCGTCTAAGTCAAGCCCATCTAAGCCAGTTCTCAACTTCTTGATCTGCTACCAGCTCCCTGGGTAGCCATCCGTCTAATGAGCTAACTTCTAGACCTTGCTTTAGGCTAAAAGGGTCTTTATTTCCTTCTTCTTTCAGCTCCTCTCCTTTTATAATAAAGTCAAGTGGCTTCCACTCCTCTCTTTCCTTATAGTCAAGAGAGTTGCTAAAGCTCCTCGTCATTTGATTTGCATGGTTAGTCGCTGCTTGTGGCGCCGCTGATGAAGCCACATCCGGAAAGTTTGAAGTTAACTGCATGTTGAGCGCTTAAGCAGAGCTTGTGGTCACTCGTTCCTCTCTTGTTCGAAAGAGCTTCTGATTGGATTCAACACTACATACGATATTTCAGATCTTTGAGCAAGGGCTAGCTTTTCAACAGGCGAAGAAAGGCCTCACCAAACACTTCATGTCCAAAGGAAGAAGCAAATGAGCAATCGAGCCACGAGGAAACGAATAGTGATGCAAGTCTTCATCAAAGCTCACACGCGTTGTTTGGAACCCTTACCCTTTCCTGCGAAAACCAAAGCATCAAAGACATCGGCCACCTAGTAAAAAACCGACAGTCGATGAAGAAAAATGCTTCAATTATGTTGCATGATTTACTCAAATTTGAAGAAAACCCTCGGAATTTGAACTGATAAGGACTCTAATCATGAATTTTTCCTAGTTTTTCACATGTAAGGAATTCAATGTGCTAAAATAAATAAGATAATTATTTTCTACAATTACTTTTTAAAAATATTGACAAGTGCATAAATATATGTTAGCGGATTATGTATTGAAAGTATATTTGTGTCCTAGAGACAATCTGTATTAGGACAAATGTACTTTATACACATTCATATTATTATTAATGGAGATTAATATTTTGGCATTTGCAATTATTGAATTATTAGTTGATTGTTTATAATATTCTATAATATGCATCCCTAGATATTACGTTGTTATTAATAATGTGATATATTAATATTATAACGTAACTCTTAAAATAGCCTCGACTAATGATTATCAAGAATGGGATATCGATGATATGTGATAAGTCGACATGTGGTCTGCATCAATTTCTTAGAGGATGTAGTATGTCTCACCTTCAACGAGTAATGGCTACTCGTGATGGACACATGGATACTTTGGAAGTATTGGTATACCCTGCTGATATATTGTTTGTTATACATGTCTAAAGTATGATCAGCGTAGGGAAGATAGAAGTCCTTAGACTTGAGGTCAATACACACCTTGTCTACATAGTAATATACTTTGATCATGTCCTAAGCTCAAATGCCTTATAGGTTGATATACAACTTGTATTGGGTACATTACGATGTGGATTAAAGATGGTAGTTGATCCAAGATTAGGATTCATTCCTCGAATGTATATTCGAGAGAACACTCAGCTTCTTATTGATATTGAGTTGACTAAGTCGTTGGCCAACGCAATAGACATATCTAGAATATGGTCTTGTTGTCAACCAATATAGATGAGATATAATGATCAAGCCATTTGGATAGACACTTGACAAATCCTAAGCTTGATCGAGTTTATCGTGAATGAAATGATTTTATCTTACCACATAGAGGTTAAGTTTACTGGATTCATGTAAACGTACTTCACATATTGAGTTCGTCTTGCGGCGCCATCTAGGAGTTTCGCGTAGACCTTAATTTGATTAGTGTCGATATGAGAAGGCATGTAGGGTCACACTATGTCGATTGTCCTTTCGATCTAAGAATGTATTGAGAGAGTATTAAATATTCGATTTAGATTCGAGATATTTAAATGAATGATGATTGTTTTAATTAAGTCAAAATTGGATTTTGAATTTAATTAAGAATGTACTGAAATTTTTTGGGCCAGGCCCAAGGTCAAACCCTAATCCGGTTTGACTTAATTTTTCACCTATAAATACATACCTACACTTCATTATTCATCACACTTTATTTTCATATCATTATTCTAAGTCTTAGAGACTCAGAATCAAAACACTCTCTGGAACCTCTGCCTGATTTCCTAGCTTTCCAAAGGAGGAATACATTGAAGCTTGGAGCTTGCAATCGAAAGGGCATTCGCGTGCGCACCCACAGTTGATAAAGATTCCAGATATTGTAAACATGTAAGTACCATTCAAGTCTTATTATTACGGTTTTAAATTACCCTATAGTCAAACAGTTCTACGTTTGTTGGGTTTGAAACAAGTTTTCAATATCCGCTGCGCATACAACAACCCAACAAAATCCTACAGTGGTATCAAGAGCCAGGGCTGTTTTGTATGATTATAAGGTAATTAGTTAATAATAATATGAGTTAGAATTTGTTTAAATCTGAAATTTATGTCGTTTAAAGCTTGAAAACCTAATATCTTAAAAACACATCATCCTTGTCTCCCAAACTATTAAACAATGATGTAATCGAGAAAGTCATTCCGATCTAACTCTTCTAAGTCAATGTGCGTAACCGGTTCATTGCGAACATGGTGCACTGAAGCGAAGAACGAGAAGGGATTGGATGATGGTCGATGAACGTGTTGTTTGATAGTGAAGGGTAACGAAGATGAATCTGCAAATCTGACCCTGAACCAGTTTTAGGATTTCGGAAATGCGGATTTTGTGCTTCTGAGACGGAGGCACCGCAACTCCACGATGGAGCGCCGCGGCACCGAGGCTCCAATTTTTCAGAACAGTGAACATTAATCGAACACTGTTTCGGCATTTTTTAAAAAAATAATAATAATAATAATTTTTCCGGAACAGTGAACAATACGGAACACTGTTCCGGCGTGACGGCGGGGCAATGACAGTTTCTGAAATTGTAATTTAGCCCTTGGGGAAAATCTAAAATTTTTAGAAGTTTCTGGAATTGTAATATGGTCCTTGGAAAAGTTTTTAAAATCATCAAATTTGGTCCTTGGGACAAATCTGTAAATTTCAGAAAATCAGATTTGGTCCCTTGGGCTAAATATGTAATTAATTTAAAATTTTGGAAATTACAGACAGGTCCCTGAAATTTGAAAATATTTTTAGAAAAATAAAATTGGATTTTCCGAATTTAAAGGGGTTCAAAATTGAAATTTTAAATTATTGAGGGACTAAACTGTAAATTTTGAAAATCTGAAACTTACAGAAATATCTTGAAAATCAGTTTTTAAAATCAGAAAATGTTTAAGGGATTGTTTGGATTAGACTTAAATTTTAGAATTTAGACAAGTTAACCCATGATTATTATTAATTGTATATTATTGAACAATATACGAACTATATGCTAAGTGTTTAAATGGTTTCATTTAATAATTAGCATAGTGTCCGCTATAACTGTCTGGGCAGGAGGCGCCCAATATTTGATTAAACCATCTTATATCATGCATATTGGGTTGACGGTTCCCAACTATATGTGTCATTAGTTTTGCATGATATTAAGATGTCATATTGGATATGACGTAAAACAGTTGATCTTGGTTAAAACCCTGAATTAATATATTCCCTAAAAATTTAAATACAAGTCTAAATTAAAACGCGTCGTCCATTATAATTGTTAGAGTGCAAAATCCTTTTCGGCGATACGAGTATTTATGCCAAAGCATTTGCTCTAAGTCTATGAGGACCCTGACTCTTTCATAGATGTGTTTTAAATGTAAAGGTAAACGATAAACTTTTGTGGGTATTTACACCAAAGTGTTTGCTCACAAATGCCCAATTTACTTAGATACATAAACACAGTCGTGTAATATGGTTGACTTGCTTAGAAAAATCTTGGCGCCAAAGTGTCGGACTAATCTAAGGATGCAAGATTAAATATAATATTTGATCAACCAAGAGTTGCAAATAAGTTTTGCAATTGGTTTATAACCTACCAAGATGTGTTGTTGAAGTTATCAGCCAAAGCAAACACGAAGATAGCATAAGCTTGGATCTTGGCCCATTATGACCTCAATTAATATAGGTCTGTATTCTACCATGGGGTCGTAGAAGTATGTTAAAATAGTGGAAGCTAATTAAACAAAAGTCCATATTGATTAGCCTAAACGAATGTGTATAATAGGAAATAAATTTTGAGTTTGATTTTCAGTCTATCTAATTCTTCAGATTATCAAAGATGTTGAGCTTATCATTGAAAATGTTGATTGAAATGAACAAATTTACTGGACCTAACTACCTTGATTGACTAAGAAATTTGCGAATAGTGCTGAGACAAGAGAAATTAGAATACATGTTGGACACGGTGTTCCCAACAGTCCATGCGACAGACTCTGCTGAATATGCCTCTTTTGATAAGGATGCTTACCAAAAACACCTAGATGATGCCACTTAAGCACAGTGCGTGATGTTGTCTTCCATGTCTATGGAACTTCAGAGACAACATGAGAACATGAGTCCCAATGAGATGTTCGAACACTTGAAGAGTCTCTATGACTTACAATCTTAGACTATGGAATGAGTTACTGATAGAACTTTTTAAGTGTAAGCTCAATGAAGGGGCCCAGGTCTCGCAGCATGTGTTGAAGATGATAGAGCTGATAGAGATACTTGCTTCAATTGGAACGAAGCAACAAAAGAATGTCGCTACCACCTTCATCCTAAACTCTATCCCTCGTTCCTTTGAAAACTTCATAGTGAATTACAATATGAATGGAACGAAAGCGAGTCTATCGGAGCTGCACAACATGCTCAAGACCTTTTAGTCTTCCACTTCTAAAGACAAAGTTGTGCTCATGGTGAGCTCTACTAGCCAACCCAAGCCGAAATGTAAGGAATGGCAGAAGAAGAAGGGCAAAACAGTCACTGCGCCCTCATCTATGAAGCCTATGGGAGGTGTGAAAAAGAAGAATCCGACTAAGGATGTATGCCTCAACTGCAACAAGAAAGGACATTGGAAGAAGGACTGCACTGCATTAGGAGGATAAAAAGCACCAGGTGTTTCTACCTCTGCTGGACAAGGTATGTACGTCATTAAAATAAATATGACTATAAATAACTCTCATTCCTGGGTATTGGATACCGCTTGTGGCTCACACATTTGTACCAATGTGCAGGGGCTAACTGATAGCAGGAAGGTTGGACCAAGAGAGGTGGACCTACGCGTTGGAAATGGAGCACGAGTGGATGCTGAGCACGTAGGAGCTTATAGATTAAATTTGCCTTCTGGGTATTGTCTAGTGTTAAATGATTGTTACTATGTACCCTCGTTAACGAGGAATATCATTTCTATCCATGTTTTGGACATGAAGGGTTTTTCCTCATATATTTATAATGGCAGTCAAGTATTGTCTTTTGATAATGTTATATATGGAAGTGCTCCTCTTGTGGATGGATTATATACACTAAACTGTAGTCGAGAAATATTCAATGTACAAAACAAATGAGCTAAGATAAGTAATAGAAACTCTACCTACCTATGGCATTGCAGACTTGGTCATATCAACGAATCAAGGATAACAAGGTTGAGGAAGTTAGACTACCTCGAACCATTTGACTTGGAGTCTTACGGTAACTGCGAATCTTGATTGAGAGGAAAGATGACCAATACTTCATCACTTTTAGTGACGACTTCACAATATATGGATATGTGTATCTTATGAGACATAAATCCGAGGCTTTTGAGAAGTTCAAAGAGTACAAGTCGGAAGTACAGAAGCAACTTGCAACAAGTATCAAGACCCTTCGATCGGATCGAGGAGGTGAATATTTGAGCAAGAATTTTCTAGATTACTTAAAGCTACATGGAGTCCAATCAGAGTGGACACCTCCGTAATACCACAGATGAATGGTGTTGCCGAAAGGAGAAACCGAACCTTATTAGATATAGTTCGATCCATGATGAGCTTCTTAGCTCTACCGACATACCTTGGGGGACATGCTACACAAACCTTAATATATGTTCTGAACATGGTTCCTTCCACGTCAGTAGAAAATATATCCTATGATATATGGTGTGGCAAGAAGCAAGCTCTTAAACATATGAGACCCTGGGGGTGCCCTGCATATGTTAAGAAGATGCTCACTGACAAGTTAGAATCCAAAAGTGAGAAATGTTACTTCGTGAGGTATCCAAAGGAAACTAAGGGATACTACTTCTATCTTCCTGGAGAACGTAAGGTCATTGTTTCCAGGAACCGAACTTTCCTTGAAGAAGAATATGTCTACAAGGAACATAGTTGCACCTAGATAGAACTTGAAGAAATTCAAGAACCGTAAGATAACATAGATGTTGAATCCTTGCCGAATGACCAAGGCAAGAATTCAGTGGGAGTATTTGGCGAAGATTGGGTACTTCAAGTACGCCCTTCGGCTAGTGGGAGTGTTACGAGGAACAATGCAGAAATGCAAGATCCTCCTACACAGCCTTTGGGTGTAGATGCAATGGTTGCACTTCCTCCCATTCAGGAAATACATGAAAATGATATTCCTGAAAGCTCTTAAGTTAGTGGATTATCCAACACACAAGAACCCTCTCATAATCATAATATACCAAGCACTGAACTACAAAATAATCAACTCTGTAGGTCCACTAGGACTCATTATCCTCCTGAAAACTAAATTTACTTGTGGAAACACACAGTGAGATAGATATTCCCGATAACAATGAGCCTACAACCTATAGCGAAGCAATGTTGGACATTGATTCGAAGAGATGACAAGAAGCTATGAAATCCTAGATGGAATCTATGTACATCAATCAAGTGTGGAACTTGGTTGATTTGCCAGCTAGGGTTAAACCCATGTGATGCAAATGGGTCTTCAAGAAGAAGATCGATGCATTTGGAAATATTGACAAGTGCATGAATATATGTTAGCGGATTATGTATTGAAAGTATATTTATGTCCTAGAGACAATCTGTATTAGGACAAATATACTTTATACACATTCGTATTATTATTAATGGAGATTAATATTTTGGCATTTGCAATTATTGAATTATTAGTTGATTGTTTATAATATTCTATAATATGCATTCCTAGAGGTTATATTGTTATTAATAATGTGAGACATTAATATTATAACGTAACTCTTAAAATAGCCTCGACTAATGATCATCAAGAATGGGATATCGATGATATGTGATAAGTCGACATGTGGTCTGCATCATTTTCTTAGAGGATGTAGTATGTCTCACTTGCTATGAGTAATGACTACTCGTGATGGACACATGGATACTTTGGAAGTATTGGTATACCCTGCTGCTATATTGTTTGTTATACATGTCTAAAGTATGATCAGCGTGTGGAAGATAGAAGTCCTTAGACTTGAGGTCAATACACACCTTGTCTACATAGTAATATACTTTGATCATATCCTAAGCTAAAATGCCTTATAGGTTAAGATACAGCTTGTATTGGGTACATTACGATGTGGATTAAATATGGTAGTTGAGCCAAGATTAGGATTCATTCCTCGAATGTATATTCGATAGAATACTCATCTTCTTATTGATATTGGGTTGACTAAGTCGTTGGCCAACACAATAGACATATCTAGAATATCGTCTTGTTGTCAACCAATATAGATGAGATATAATGATCAAGCAATTTGGATAGACACTTGGCAAATCCTAAGCTTGATCGAGTGTATCGTGAATGAAAGGATTTTATTTTACCACATAGAGGTTAAGTTTACTGGATTCATGTAAACGTACTTCACATATTGAGTTCGTCTTGCAGCGCCATCTAGGAGTTTCGCGTAGACCTTAATTTGATTAGTGTCGATATGAGAAGGCATGTAGGGTCACACTATGTCGATTGTCCTTTCGATCTAAGGATGTATTGAGAGAGTATTAAATATTCGATTTAGAATCGAGATATTTAAATGAATGATAATTATTTTAATTAAGTCAAAATTGGATTTTACATTTAATTAAGAATGTGCTGAAATTTTTTGGGCCAGGCCCAAAGTCAAACCTTAATCTGGTTTGACATAATTTTCACCTATAAATACAGACCTACACTTCATTATTCATCACACTTGATTTTCATATCATTATTCTAAGTCTTAGAGACTCACAATCAAAACACTCTCTCGAACCTCTGCCGGCTTTCCAAAGGAGGAATTCATTGAAGCTTGGAGCTTGTAATCGAAAGGGCATTCGCGTGCGCACCTACAGTTGATAAAGATTCCATATATTGTAAACATGTAAGTACCATTCAAGTCTTATGTTTACGGTTTTAAATTACCCTATAGTCAAACAGTTCTACGTTTGTTGGGTTTGACACAAGTTTTCAATATCCGCTGCGTACAACCCAACAAAATCCTACATGTATAATGTGATTACTTTCTTTATGTGTACTATTATACTGATTACTTTCCGTGCGTATGTGTACTATTATACTCCCTCCATTTCAAAATATATGATGTTTTTAGCTTGGGCACACCCCTTAAGAAATTGTTGACTCCTAAAAAATGAAAAGTATTTTTTACTTACCCTAATTAAATTTTATCTCTTTCTAGAAAAGAAAAGCTATTTAAAGATTCTTGATTATGTAAATAAGGGTAATTTTGAAAGAATAAGATCAATTTCTTCTTGAAACTCTATATCACCACTTATTTTAAAATAAAATAAAAAGTCTAAAACATCACTTATTTTGAAATAGAGGGAGTAGAATAATACATTGGTTTATGGACGTGGGTATTTTTTTTCTCTGAACTCTGTAGAAACCAAGGTAATTGGTAATGAAGATTGGTTTCTTGGTAATTCTTATAATCCTAGGATTATTCACTGTTGCTTCTTCATGTGTTATTACTTAAATAAAAGGGAATATGATGCACTAGTTTGTTCATTGGGTAGCCTTTTTTTTTTATAACTTTGTAGAGATTAAGATAACTGTAATGATGACTATTAATTAAGAAAGATTAGTTTCTTGGTAATAGCTAATTTCCATGATTACTCATTGTGTTGCTTCGTCTTGAGAAAGAGCAGACTGACTTTACTTATAAAGGTTTCTAATTTCTAATTACAGCCTACTAAGCCTAGAAAAAACGTGTCTCACGTCATCAAAATAATCAAGAACTTGTTTCTTGCATTTTCCCTTTTAAGTGCACAAGTAAGGGATATTTCAGTTATATTTTTAATCTAAGCAATGCAGGGATGATTTTATAAAACTTAATTATTGTATGTATCAACTAGAGAATGAGTCACCTACTAATTTTAACTGTTTCTTCCTCTAGTTAGAGTTGTTTTCCTTTAATCTGTGTATACGTACATTTTATATACCGTATAAATGTTATCATGTATTTTAATATATTCATAGTTTCATACCAAGGAAATGTTGATTTTAACAAGAAATCACTGCTCTGAACCCTGATTTTATACAACAGAAAGAAAGAAAAAACTGCACAAATAAAGAATTTCATTGGATATCATCATTAGAGCTGATGTTTGTGGGAGCTAATTATTAAGTAGTACAGTTGATAAGTGAGGTTTTCACATGTCTAAACTTCCAAGAGAATGGCTCAGTAACTAATCAAATGGCTTAAACTTCTTATTGTATATAATAGAATATTCACCAAATATTCTTACATTAATTGAATATCTCTTATTTTAGGTAGAATTATATTCCGTTTGTAATTAGGTTGATTACTTACCTAGTTTGTAGTAAGGTAAAATTTCCGTAAATACTATATATTGTAAATCATCAATTAATGAAATCGAGGAACACATTCCTTTATGGTATCATTAGCCTAACCCTAAACAAAAACCCTCCCCGCCGCCAACCCCCTCTCGGCCACCACCCACCCACGAAGGAACCCTAGTGTTTCTTTGGCCATTCTCTCTCCCTTCTCCTTCTAAATTTCATCTTCCATGGCTGACAAAACCAAATTTCATCCTGCACTTACAGCCAACAACATTAAAAATTTCATCTCTATGACTCTTGAGATGGAAAAGGATCAATACTCCTCGTGGGCGGAACTATTCAAAATCCATTGTCGTGTCTACGAAGTTATCGATCACATCATCCCTCCTAAATCGAAGTCAACAGACCTACACTCGACTTCGACCTCTGATGATGCACTTTGGTCTCGTTTGGATGCAGCTGTCCTCCAGTGGATATACGTCACGATCTCTAATGATCTGTTGCATACAATCATTAAGACCAATGCCACTGCCCAACGTTTGGAAAATATTTTTCACGACAACAAAACTCAACGTGCATTATATCTTGAAAACCAGTTTAACGATGTTCATCAGGATGATTTCCCAAACATTTCTGCATATTGTCAAGAACTCAAGATGCTTGTTGACCAACTCTCCAACGTTGGCGCACCAGTCACTAATCAATGATTGGTCATGCAATTTATTGCAGGCTTGAATGAATCCTATGACGGCGTTACTACCATCCTTCAGCAATGCACGTTGTTACCACCATTTTATGAGGCTTGTTCGAAGCTAATTCTTGAGGAAACCCAGAAAATCAAGCGCAACACCACTCAGGCCAGCATTGCAGACGCAGCCCTCACCACCACCACCACCGTCGGGCCCTCCGTCGATGACAGGGCCTCCAATTCTGGCAGTCATCACCGTTGACCCGAGGACCCGCAATAGACCGCGTCGACCCGTAACAACCGCAAAGGACGACAGTCCGGCATAGGCCACAACGGACGAATTTAGACAGCAACGGTGGCAGCAAAGGGCAGTCCCCGCCGACAGGAAACAACCAACAACGACCACGACAGTGGCACCATCCTCCGACGTGGGCTGCCTACCCACTGTGGGCCGCGTGGTCCCCACTGTCATGGGCCTCTCCTCATTTCCCGTATCTGATATCCTCATAGACTCTACCTCCAACCCGACAGGCTCAACTGGCATACTCGCGCACGTCCACAACAGGCCTACACAACACATGCCCTCCGCCCTCAACTTACGCACCGACTAACATTGAGGCAGCTATGAACACAATGTCACTCAACACTCCAAACAAAAATTGGTATATGGACACATGCGCCACATCTTACATAACGGCATCACAAGGTACTCTCTCATTTTATTCCAATTTGAGTAATTAAAATTAGAATATTATTGTTGGTAGTGGACAAGACATTCCTATTCGTAGTTTTGGTCATTCATCCTTATCCCCACCACATCCACCACTAATTTTTAAAAATGTCCTTTATGTCCCTAAACTCATTAAGAATCTAATATATGTGCGATGTTTCACAACTGATAATAGTGTTTCCCTTGACTTTGATCCTTTTGGTTTTTCTGTGAAAGATTTTACGACAGATAGACGAATAATGATGTGACAACACCGGAGATCTCTACCATATTTCAAACATTGTCAACAATACAACCTTAGTTCCATCAACCTTTGTTGCTCTTTCGTCTTCCTTATGACATTCTAGATTATGACATCTGAGAGATTCTGTTTTACACTCTCTTAGGAATAATAATTTTATTCTATGCACCGTATTTCTAAGACTCCTATATGTGAATCATGTGTTTTTAGGAAACATGTTAAATTACCATTTTATGCATCCATAAATTGTACTTTAATGCCTTTCGATATAATACATAGTGATTTGTGAACTTCCCCTATTTTAAGTACGGCCGACCATCAATATTATGCGTTATTTTTGGACGACTATTCCAACTTTCTATGGACTTTTCCAATTGGTAATAAATCACATGTCTACCCCATTTTTCCTCATTTAGTGCTTTCATAAAAAACAATTTGAAAAGAGCATTAAAGGTTTTCAATGTGACAATGACAGAGAATTCAATAATAACCAATTCAAACAGTTTTTCTCCAAAAACGGTCTTACCTTTCATTTTTCCTACCCTCACACCTCCTCCCAAAATGGTAAAGCCGAACGGAAAATCCAAACCATAAACAACCTAATTCGTGCCCTACTTGCCCACGACTCAATTCCTCCTCAATTCAGGAATTACGCACTCTCCATGGCTATCTATCTCCTAAACATAATCTCAAACAAGTCTCTAGCTCTACGGTCGCCCACTCAAGTTCTGTTTTGAAGGAAATCCTCCTGCCAATACTTGCATATTTTCGGATATCTCTGTTATCCTCTCCATCCGACCACTCACAAACTCCAACTGCGGTATTCTTCGTATGTGTTTCTGGGTTACCCCACCAATTATCATGGTTACTCTTGATATGACCTATCAAGCCGTAAAATAATTATTTCACGTCATGTCCTATTTGATGAGCCTCAATTCCCTTTTGCCTCACAAAACTCGCCACCTCGACATTCCTACAACTTTCTAAGGCCTGAACCCCCTTCTAATTCATCATTTACATAATCCGACGTCCCAGTCCCCAACAGCCGAACCCATCAAGATCGTTCGGGACATGCTGCCCACCCGGTTCCGCCGACGGTGGCTCAGAACAGCCCATCTCAGGGTGATTCTGCAGCCACCTCTTGACAAACTGAGCCTTGGTCAGCCGATCCCGCCACCCCTGCCCTTTCTCCTCTTCCCGGCAGTCCCGCGACACCCCACCCTCCTCCCATCCCGCCTCCCGAGGAACGCTCTCGGACAATAGAAACTCGTGCCATGCACAAAATTTCCAAGCCTAAACAATTGTTTAACTTCTCCATTTCAGTTGTCCCTTCTCATGTCCCTCGTAATCCGAAAGACGCCTTGTCCGACCCAAATTAGAAAGTCGCAATGATTGACGAATATAATGCTCTTATTGATAATAAGACGTGGGACCTAGTACTTCGTCCTCCTGATGCTAACATTATTCGTTCTATGTGGATTTTTAGACATAAAAAGAAATCTGGTGGTTCTTTTGAGAGGTACAAGGCCCGTCTTGTAAGTGATGGCGGGTCTTAACAGGTGGGAGTGGACTGTGAGGAAACGTTCAGCCCGGTCGTAAAGCCTGCAACCGTCCGGACTGTCCTCAGCATTACCCTATCTAAGTCTTGACCCATTAATCAGCTTGATATCAAGAATGCTTTCTTACATGGGGATATTCATGAAACGGTATATATGCATCAACCTATGAGTTTCATGGATCCTATTCATCTAGATTATGTGTGTTTTGCGGAAATCGCTCTATGGACTGAAGCAGGCTCCTCGAGCATAGTATCAGTGGTTCGCCGATTATGTCTCATCTATCATTTTTTCACACAGCAAATCCGATCATTCCCTGTTCATCTACAACAAGGGTCCAGACATGGCTTACATCTTATTATATGTTGATGACATCATCCTCACCACATCATCTTATTATATGTTAATATGTTTTTATTCGCATGCCATATTGGATATTTTAATGTCTATATTAATGCAGGAATTAGGTAAAACCAAATGATAAAAATTTATCCGCATTCGATGTTTACACTAACGGGCAACTAAATGAATATACATGATAAATACTTCAGAAGCACTCTTATAATAAATTCTAGTTAATTAATAATATATATTTTTCTTTAATGATTTAATTATTATAAATTAATATAATTTGATATAAATACCAAACGTAGATGTGAATAGGTTTTCATTAGGAAGGAATAATACGCATATACCTTGGGTTATTTGGTTCTTTGAACCAATTGCCTAATAGAAAGGATATGGGCTAAGATTAGGGAAGTCTACATCAAGCTTGGGAATGATTTTTGGGATCCACCTCTATGACCCACTACATACATTGGATGGTGATAGGCCCATATGCTCGACAATGAAACATTTTTTTGTGCGGACTGAACTTCAAAGACACTGGTATTTATTTTTGCCCCTCAAATTTGAAATTTTTAATTTTTGCTTTTTGCTTAAAAATTCATGGGTTTCGAATTCGAACCCTTGGTCAAGTAAAAATTTTAAAAAAATTTACAAGACAAAGTTTATAGCAAAACTAGGCCTATATCGGCAGATGTTTGCCTTAAGGCCTAATTTTGGATAATAGTTTACCTTATGGCAAACCTCTGCCGAATAGGCCTACCTATACCCGGATTAGCATATTTTTGCTACAAACCTCTGCCTTGCAAAATTCTTTTTAATTTTTGTCTAAGTAGAGATTCGAATCCAGAACCTCGGGGTATTAGGCGAATGACAAAAATTAAATATTTTAAATTTGATGGAAAAAAATTAAAGACCACCCCAAAATAAGGGTATTCGTACGAATTGTCCATAATGAAATTAAGTTAGCGCAATAATTTTGCATCTTTTATACAAAGATTAATTGCTCGATTAAAATATATAGCTTGATGCTTTCCATCGAGCTCTCAGGGAGATTCCTCTAAAAGAAATCTTTTAGTCATGAAACAATGATCTCAATTTTAATTCAACAAATTAAGTACATGGAGTCTTACATTTACAAATCAAAGAATATATATCTTTAATAAACTATATACAAGTCTAATCTTGGCAATGACCAATTGAATTTTCACCCATAAGATTTTCCAATTTCCTCAATAACCAAAGTTCTAGCTCGATTAATAGTTAAAAGACACAAATAAGTATGCTCTTGAAGCTCCTCAACTTGTTTCCTAAATCCAACATTGCTCTTCTTCAACTCCTTCAACACTTGCAGTGAAATGCTATCTTCCCTTCGATCCAAACACAATTGTATCATCGCCTTGTTATGTTCAATCTCATTGTGCAATCGATCCACGAGTCTACTTATAGTATCGAAATCCCTTTTCAAAATATACGTACCCTTTGCTGCTACATCAAGTTGTGCACCAATTTTGCTTAAAAATCCACATTTCAATAATCGAAGACGATTCGTAAATTTACTAATCTTCGATGGCTTTAAGGGTATAATGGTCAAAATTGCTGGCCCCATGACTAGTGCAACTAGTGTATGTGCTGCTAGTACCACGGCTGCAACAGCTACTAGTCCACATGCTGTTGTCACAAATACCCCTGAAGCCTTATTTACACTTTTGATCAGTTTTATTTTCCTAACCACTTTTTTCCTCTTAGTACTCAAATGTTGCAAAATCGACGAATATTCATCGTTGATTCCCGTAAAAGCTTGTTTCTTGAGGTCGGAAAACGGGTTGTTGTGGATAATATAAGCTCTTAGTTCTAGTACTAGGTAACCAAATTGTTGAGAAGAACAATTGCTATCGATCGATTCAAGGACTTGTTCAACGAAATTGTAATCATTTTGGACTTGGTTGATGGATTTGAGAAGGTGGCTGCAAAATTTTGAGGCTTTTGCACTAATATTGAAGTAATTGGAAAGAAGGGCTTTGAGATTATATTTTCTTGGAAATATATTTGTTGATTCAAGAATGGATGTTATTGTTTCTTTGCCTGGCTCAAGAAGTATATCTGAGAATAATGTATATTGAGAGGTGGGAGATAATGGCTGATTATTTTTATTATTTTCAAGTAGGTCATTAGCTTTCAAGAAGAAATCACCATAGGATTTTGTCCTTAATGCCCCTAGGTATTCTTCATTGACATTGAAGCTTCTTCGAGCCTCTTTCATCGTGTTCTTCCCAGCTGAATAAAATTTATATATTTAGAAATTATATATGTATAAAGTATCATAAATCACAATACAGATCATTCAAAAATATTTAAAAGATATGAAAAAACGCTATAAAAAGATTCCTTTCGATTAGTAAATAATAGTTATCACTAAAATGGAAGAGAGGGTAATTTACTTAAAAGAATAACAGTAAACTTGTATTTAATGTGAGAGATTTATTGAACGTCCTAGGTTGGATCATAGTAGTTTAAAAGAGAGAGAAGTACGTAAAATTTGACCTTCTTTACTTGTACTTCTCTTTATGAAGTTTTATTAGTAGTAATAAAAAACCACACAGATTTTTGCCCGTGTGATTTACCTTTTTTTAACAAAAAAAGAAGAAGATGAAATCCACTGATCTTTATATTACAAAAGAGGTGAAAACTAAATTTTACTTTCTTAAGACTAAATAGAGAAACAAACAAATGAGTAAATGCTAGAAGGCAAACATCTAATGATTTCTCAATTTCTGAAAAACAAGTGCTAGTAGGAGCTAATCATATCTCAATTACTCAGTACATAAATTAAACTACTTCAAGGAGCTCATGAGAATTCCCCTTTCCTTAATAAATGGAAATTCAAATTAGAAACCAGTAATTCGACGTATAACTAACGAAAAAGAATAGTAATCATATGTTTAACTTACCTTTGATGGTTTTATAAGTATTGTCTCCTGCACCCATATCTTGAAACTCTTCAAAAATTAAAACCTAGAAGGATGGATATATATATTGTTTAGAAGTTGCTTCCATGCATTGAAATATATAGTACTAAGAGTTTGTGATCACTCCAAAATGTGTGTATCACATTAAAACCTTAGAAGCAATGCAAGATGATGAGAGAGGGCTGCCAAAAAGAATTAAATCCTAGGTTGTGTGGCTAAGTTGTGAACCTTTTAAAGCCACTTATAAGATTGATAGTTTCAAGGATTGTATCTTACGTTATCACTTTGTGATGATAAACTCTACATATTCACTTTCTAGGTAAGAAGAAGAGAGAGAGAGAGAGAGAGAGAGAGAGAGAGAGAGAGAGAGAGAGAGAGAGAGCTTGTGCCATGTGTTTGCTAGTTTGAGGCTAATATGGAGTAAGAGGTTTAAATTAATTAAAGCTAGGCTACCCTTATCTCTCCTCAACTTTATTTTCACGGTTATATGCCTTTTTTGCATGATTTATGAACTAAAGTATACTTTACATATCTAATGAGAATCAAGTTTGCTAATTGAATAAAATGGTGCATGAATCATGGGATAAGTTAAAAAAAAAAACTTGGGAGAATTAATGTAGGAGATAGATTAAAATAAATAGGCTAATGAGTGGATTTGAAGTAATATTAGTAGCTCGATGAGCTGAATTGAGAGAGAAAAACATAAATTGAGAAAGACAGCCGGAACAACTCCATGGGATAAGTTGAAATTTCACAACCTCTTATACAATTGATGAGGGATGCACGTAACATCTCTGACATAATTATGGAGAATAAGATTATTGAAAATCTGAATTATTTAATTAATTAAAATTAAAATGATTGATTAGGTATAAATATTCATACGAGTAACTTTTTACCAAATTCAGGTAACCAGTAGTTCATTAGCTTATTAATTAGTCATTTCGAAGGACTTAAGGGAATATAGCTGGAGTTGAGTTGTACTCTCACCCTTCTAAGTTAGTATGTAACAATTTTTTTTTACTTAGTCCAAAAAATATATTTTTAATTGATAATAGTTTAATTTTAAACTTCTCATTGTATCTTGATGAAATAATTTCTAATCATAATTTTTTATATAACTTATTTCAAGTTATAATTTTAAAAGTTTTTTTAAAAAAAAATTGTATTCAGTCAAACGAACTATTACGAAGCTTGAAGGAGGCTCTAAAATACCCCTCCGAACCTACTTAAAGTTAGGCAGACAGAACAATTTTGTTAAGCAACTTCACTTAACAGAACTTTCCTTGACATGCATATCTCTCTCTGTCCTCTACTACGTAAAGAAAATACCGTGTCACAATACACGTCGCTTGCTAATGTGCATTAGTGCATATAAGTACGATAAACACTTGGTGTTAACATTATCGGTGAATTTTGACGGATTCTAACATATTATTGGCTTGCCGAAAGTTTATTGGGAATAACTTCTCTACCCCTCAAAGTAGAGGTAATGTCTGCGTACACTCCATCTTCCTTAGACTTCACTTGTGAGATTATACTGGATTTGTTGTTGTTGTTGTATAACATATTATTGGCCCTTTACAAACTTTTTTTAGTTTTATGACTCTTTTATAAGATAGCTTCATTTTTCACACATAGAGATCTGGAAAAAAACATAGAGATCTGAAAAAGTCATTTTCTCCATTCAAATTGTAAGAGGCCGAGAGATCTCATTTCCTCCATATTATTACTTTATTTTTGAAATTATCATGCCAAATCTGCTGTAAAAAGTTACTTATTGTTATTAACGCGCGGTTTAGCTTAATGGTGTAAGAATTAATTTACAGCGCATTAATATTATACAAAAAACTCTTTTAAGGGTGTGTGTGCTTGGTATGGAAGAAAACATTTTCAATTTTCAATGTTTGGTTCCTAAAATGTTTTGAATATAATTTCAATAAAAAAGAAAAGTTGTTTTAAAATTAGAAAAATGACCTTCTGAATTGGTTCCTAATATGTTTTGTATATATTTTTAATAAAAAGTATAAGTTCCTTAAAAGTTTGAAAAATGACCAACAACAACATACCCAGTGAAATCACACAACGTGGGATATGGGGAGGATAAAGTGTATGAAGACCTTATACCTATCTTGGGGTAGAGAGATGGTTTCCGAATAACCTTCCGAATGAAATTAGGGGAAACAATAGTTCCATAAATGACATTGCATGTGGGTTCCTTCTCCCATCCCATCCCCGCCTCCACCCCTCACCTCCCACTCCCAGCACCCCCTTTCTCCACCCACCAAACACCCTACCCATATCCCTAGCACCTCGACCCCCATGTCACCCTCACCACCCTATCAGCTCCATCCCCCAGTGTTTGTCTAAGTTTTAAATATGAATGCTTTTGAAATAATATATTTTTGTTTATTTATCAAACTTCAATAAATAAACAAAGATATCATTTATTTTTTAGAAAAAAACATTCCTTTTGTGCCAAAGAACCCTAAAAATTATGTATACTCCGGAGAATTGTGTATACTAAAAGATTCAGATTGTTGATGGCTGATGCAGTCATTAATGTTCATCTCTCGATCACTTATTTTAAACATCTATCTCGCATGCATGCTTCGTATCTTCTTGAATTCTAGTGTTAACTTATCCTGTTGAGTTTTGCCTACGTAGTGTCCCATGCTACATCCTATTAATTTTTGTTAAATATACACGTGATATACACTTATCATAAGAAGTGTATATCACGGTTTTGTTCCAGATTTGAAGCTGTTCAACCTGTGATATACACACCGTGTATATCGCGGTTTAATGGAAGATTTTAGGTAAATATTGTAGTGTAATTATTGTATTAATTAGTATTGTACACTTACCATAATTATAGGATTCTAGTACTACTAGAATAGGGTTTGGGGAGTAGAATAGAAATATGATTTTCCTATTATGGAAAATTGTAACTTGTATATATACTCTTTCATTAATGAAAATAATCAAGGGATTATTTCTTTCATGGTATCAGAAGTCTAGGTTATATATTTTTCTCCCCAAATTTCCGTCCAAATTTTGCATCGGTTTCCGAGCCCCCTTCTCTTGGTTTCCATGCCCGGCAGTGTCTTCTCTCTTCCTAAATCCCTACATTACGTCTTTGCGTTGCTATTATGGCTAAGAACACGTTTCACCCTGCCCTTACTATTTCTAACATCAAGAATCACATCCCTATCATTCTTGAAATATAAAACGTCCAATACGCGACGTGGGCCGAACTGTTCAAAGTTCTCGCACGCTCGCATCAAGTCCTCCATCACATTATTCCACCGGCTCCCACGGCTACGGGAATTCCTAAACCCGAGGATGATCCTCAATTATGGACGACTCTTGATGCTACCATTCTTCAGTGGATTTACTCCACTATCTCTATTGACCTGTTGCAAAAGATTATCGAACCCGACACTACGGCGATGGAAGCTTGGAATAGAGTACGTGATATATTCCAAGATAATCAAAATTCTCATGATGTTACCCTTGAGCGTGAATTCTCAAAATTCTCATGATGTTACCCTTGAGCAGGAATTGTCCCACGTCAATATGGAAGATTTCCCCAACGTTTCAGCATACTGCAAAAGGTTGAAAGAATTGGTGAACCAACTCCTGAACATTGGTGCGCCCGTTACCAACGACCGTCTTGTCCTTCAGATGGTTGCAGGCCTATCTGAGGCCTATAATGACGTCGGTACGCTTCTTCGTCAGAGTAGTCCTCTTCCGCCGTTTTATTAGGCCGGTTCCATGCTCACGCTCAAAGAAGCCGGATTGGCTAAGAAAGCAGCCACTGGGCCCCCGCATGTCATCATGATGACCGAGTCTAATTTTTCTCCTTCCGGTTCCAATAATTCCGGCCAAAACCGCAACAACGGTGGCGGCAAAAAGTGTCAGAATCGCAAAAATAATGGTAAAACCGTGGTGGAAACCGATGAGGGAATAACGGGAGTGGCAATGGGCCTCGAGGCAGTGGGTCGCAAGCCACCTGGCCACAGCCCTGGGCCCCATGGCCGTGGAAGTGGGCCAGTGGGCCATACAACCCCTATTTCCCGTCGTCAGCCCAACCACCGTATTGGGCCCAATTTCAGTATCCAGCTTTCATGCCCAATTTTGCCCAGAATCAGTGGGTACCGAGAGCAGTTTCTGGGTCGGGGTAGCAGGCTAGTATGTTTGGGCCTCGGCCTCCTCAAGCCCATCATACAGTAGGCCCTACCCCTACAGACATTGAAGCTGTGATGCACAAACTTGGATTAAATCCCTCAGACTCGATTGGTACATGGACACCGGAGCCACTACTCACATGACGTTTGACCAAGGTACTATCTCGTCTTATTCCAATTTGAGCAACAATTGTGGCATAATTGCTGGTAATGGTAATTCAATTCCAATTCGTGGTTATGGTCATAAAACATTGTCTCCCCCTCATCCACCTCTTGTCTTGAAAAATACCCTTCATTCTCCTAAATTGATTAAAAATTTAGTGTATGTCCGTAAATTCACCACTGATAATTCAGTTTCTGTTGTTTTTTATCCTTTTGGGTTTTCTGTGAAGGATTTTAAGACAGGGATTCCTCTCATGAGATGTGATAGTATGTGAGATCTTCATCCTATCACGCCCACATCCAGTCTCTCGAGTCAAGTCTTGCCATATACTTTTGCAGCTCTTGCTCCTTCCTTGTGGCATACACGTGTAGGTCATCCGGGGTCGTCAATTTTGTCTTCCTTAGATAGAAATAATTTTATTTCTTGTAAGGTCATCGGAAAAATTGTTAGATTACCGTTTGTAAAGTCTCGTACTTTAATATCATTTGATATTATTCATAGCGATTTATGGACATCTCCTGTTCTCAGTTCTTTGGGCCATCGTTATTATGTTCTATTTTTGGATGATTATTCTAACTTTATATGGACTTTTCCGTTGGCGAAAAAATCTCACATTTTTTCCACCTTTTTAAAATTTAGAGCTCTCATCCGTACCCAATTCGAACGGAAAATTAAGAATATTCAATGTGATAATGGAAAAGAATATGATAATGGCTTATTTCGGGATTTTTGTGGTAATAATGGTATCAATTTTCATTTCTCTTGTCCTCATACTCCTCACAAAATGGGAAAGCCAAACGCAAAATTCGTACCATTAATAATATTGTCCGAACTTTATTTGTACATTCTTCCACACCTCCTTCCTTTTGGCATCATGCTCTACAAATGGCTACCTATCTTCTTAACATTCTTCCTATCAAAGTTTTAGCATATTCTTCCCCCTTTCAAATATTATATAATAAGACTCCTCCGTATTCACATCTTAGGGTCTTTGGGTGCTTATGTTATCCACTATTTTCGTCCACCACAATTAACAAATTTCAAGCCCGTTCTACACCTTGTGTGTTTTCGGGTTATCCATCTAATCATCGTGGTTACAAATGTTTTGATTTATCATCTAATAAAATCATCATTAGTCATCATGTTATTTTTGATGAATCCTAATTTCCATTTGCTAAGGTTAGTAGTCCCGTGCCTAGTTCGTATAATTTTTTAGATGACGATGTCTCCCCATATATTATCCATCATTTATCGGACCTATCCCGCACCCAAAATCCGCCAGCGAGCCCACTGCCCGCTGGACATACAGTACCGTCGCCTTTGCCCATTGTTCCAATTACCGGTCCAGCAACTGGATCGTCTCTCCAGCCCAGTTTCTCCTTCTGCGTCTACTGTTTCCAGTTCCAGTGTTGGGCCAGCAAGCCCCTTCGCCTCTTTGCCGATCCGTCACTGTCCCGATATTTCCCAAAATTCACCCAATTCTCCAACGAGTCACAGATCGGTCACTCGTAGTCAATGGGGTATTTTTAAACTGAAAAGACATTTTAATTTAAATTATAATGTTCTTAAATCCCCTCTACACCGTAACTCCGTGTCCGCATTAAATGACCCGAATTAGAAATTGTCTATGACTGACGAATATGATGCTCTTATTGCAAATAAGACGTGGGAGTTGGTACCCCGTCCTTCTGGTGTTAATATTATTCGGTCTATGTGGATTTTTACTCATAAGGATAATTCTGACGGTTCTTTTGTGAGGCATAAGGCTCGTCTTGTAGGTGATGGTAAGACTCAGCAGGTTGACGTGGATTATGGTGAGACGTTTAGTCCGATGGTCAAACCGGCTACCATTCGCACTGTTCTCATTCTGGCCCTTTCAAAGGCTTGGCCCATTCATCAGTTAGATGTGAAGAATGTTTTCCTACATGGTGATCTAAAGGAGACCATTTACATGCATCACCCCTTGGGTTTTCGTGACCCTAAATATCCTTATCATGTCTATTTATTGAAGAAGTTTTTGTATGGGCTTAAGCAGGGCCCCCGGGCTTGGTATAAGAGATTTGCAGACTATGTGTCGTCTATTGGGTTTACGCACAACAGGTCTGATAATTCGTTGTTCATATATCATTGTGGTTCTTCCCTGACTTATATTCTATTATATGTGGATGATATTATCTTGATTGCCTCTACCGATGCGTTGCGCAAGTCTATCATGACCATGCTCAATTCTGAGTTTGCTATGAAAGACTTGGGGCCCTTGAGTTATTTTTTGGGGATTGCGGTCACTCGTCATGCAAGTGGGTTATTCTTATCACAACGTAAGTATGCAAATAAAATCCTTGAACGAGCTGGTATGTCCTCATGCAAGTCTACTTCCACTCCAGTTGATACTAACCCCAAGTTGGGATCTACGGCTGGCTCACCTTACAAGGATCTGACCCGCTATCACAGTCTTGCAGGGGGCCTTCAGTATCTTACTTTCACGAGACCAGATATTGTGTATGCCGTAAAGCATGTGTGCTTGTTTATGCATGATCCCAGAGTTGAACACATGAATGCGCTTAAACGCATTATTCGATACATCCAAGGTACACTTGACTATGACTTACATTTATATCCGTCTTCGACCTCTACACTTGTCTCGTATAAAGATGCTGATTGGGGTGGTTGTCCAGACACCAGACGATCTACGTCTGGCTATTGTATGTTTCTTGGTAATAACTTGGTCTCCTGGTCTACAAAGCGTCAGTCGACTTTGTCCCGCTCTAGTGCAGAGGCCGAGTATCGAGTGGTAGCCAATGTGGTCTCTGAATCTTGTTGGTTACGTAATCTTCTTTTAGAGCTTTATTGTCCTGTTTAGAAAGCTACATTGGTTTATTATGATAATGTTAGTGCCATCTACCTTTCTGGTAATCCGGTTCAGCACCAGCGTACTAAACATATCGAGATGGATATCCACTTTGTTCGCGAAAAGGTAGCTTGTGGACAAGTACGTGTTTGTCATGTCCCTTCCAAATATCAAATTGAAGACATCTTTACCAAATGTCTTCCCTCAGTTCTTTTTGAAGATTTTAGGGGATAATCTCAACGTACGAATACCGTCCACTATGACTGCGGGGGTGTGTTAAATATACACTTACCATAAGGAGTGTATATCACGGTTTTATTCCTGATTTGAAGTTGTTCAGCCCGTGATATACACGATAATGTATACACCGTGTATATCACGGTTTAATGGAAGATTGTAGTTAAATATTGTTGTGTAATTATTGTATTAATTAGTATGATACACTTACCATAATTATAGGATTCTTGTACTACTAGAATATATTTTTTAGAGTAAAATAGGAATAAAATTTTCCTATTATGAAAAATTGTAACTTGTATATATACTATTTCATTAATGAAAATAATGAAGAGATTATTTCTTTCAATTTCTATGTTTCTTCCTCTTCTACTCCACTCCTAGATGAAGGGGTAATGACACGCGTATATCCAACAAAAAAAATTAATAGAATTAGGTAGGCTTTGACAAAACACAAATGTCCCTGAAAGAAATTTCCTTAAATGTAATCCACTCGTACCAAATTAATTTAGTAATTATGTCTTCAACATTCTTGAGTTCAATTTCACCATCGCTAACTATGAAGAAAATAATTCACGTGCTTCGTTTATGAAAAAAATCAAAAGTAATAGGTTAACAATATAATTAAATAAATTATACATCAATAATTATAGATAAATTGGTCACGCAATTTCAATGTTAATTGATAGTAAAATGAAAGTTGGTGAGTGCCTGAGTGGAGTGGTGATGGAGGGTTACTTAGGGGTAGTTTGGTTGCGGAGCTAAGTTATTCATATCTTAATCCTTCATAATTGTAATATTATTATGTTTGATAGTATTTTTTACTATGTATAAAATATCACATTTAATACAGTATTTAATTCGTAATTTAAAGATAACATAACTAATATATTATCATGAAAGAATTTCAAGGGTGATGATGAACGTGAATGGTTACAAACAGGAAGAATGCATGGAAAATGGCGGCGGCTGAAACTGCATTATTACTACTTAATTCTGTTTCATTGCTTGAACAAAAAGTAAACTAATGACGTCTTCATTGGATTCTATAACCTAACAAAACGCCGAAGAAGAGGAGGAAGAAATGTATAGTTTAATGAAATCAGGCTTTATTCATGTACTAACGTCCAAGTAATTTAGGTATTTGATAACAGTTTGCAATAGTCGTAGCGTCTAAGAATATTTTTGTAAATGTATATCTACACCTCATCTATATATAGACAGGGCGTAGCTAGAGTATAGCTTACAGGTTCGGTTAAAGTCAATAATTTTAGTTCAAATTTTATATTTATTTTAATAAATTTATTGAGTATGTATAGATTAAGTATTAATTTAGAATCTATTAACTTAAAAGTACTAGAATCTCAAATCCATAAAATTCTAAACCTTGCTCCGCCCCTATTAATGTGTACCATATATTATACTCCAAATATTGTGTAATACTTAGTGATGTATAAGTATGGTAGATTTAGGATCATTATTGTATTAGGATTTCAGATTGTACATTATATATATTTGTATTAATGAGAAAGACTCTCCAAGGGAGATTAACGTGTACAATATATTATACTCCAAATATTGTGTAATATTTAGTGATGTATAAGTATGGTAGATTTAGGATCCTTATTGTATTAACGTGTACAATATATTATACTCCAAATATTGTGTAATATTTAGTGATGTATAAGTATGGTAGATTAGGATCCTTATTGTATTAGGATTCCAGATTGTACACTATATATATTTTTATTAATGAGAAAGACTGACCAAGGGAGATTAATATAACGCTACATGATATTAGAACCAAAACCTAAGCTCTTCCCTTCCTGAGAACACTGACAAGCACCACGAGTTGTCAGTTTTCTTTTTTTCCTCTTTCTTGTTCTCTGTAGCTTGTTGTATGTTTTTGAGTCTTCTCATGTCTTCATTCAACTGAGAATATCTCAAAAGCACCAACCATTGTCTGCAACTCTGTCTGTCTTTTTGCTTTCTCACGTTTTCCTGCAACCAAGAAACAATTAAAAGCACAAAACTTTTTACCCTTCTTTTCTCCTTACCCGAGAACCATCAAAAGTTGTCCTTTTTCCGAAATCAAAATAAAGTTTTGTAATATGCATTTTGTTTTTCTTTCCCGAGAACAAAATCTTGTCACATTTTTTTTTCTTTTCCCTCATCCGGAAACCTTCATGGCAAGCAAACAATTTTGGGCTCAATTACAAGAGGCCTACCAGTCTGCCCCAAGTCAGTCAATGGACCACAGTAATCCGTCCCTATTTTTCGGAGCCCAACAGTCCACTCCATGCCTCTTCCAATCCAATTTTGGCCCGACTTTCGTCAGATTGACTCTTTGACAGCCCGATAATGCGTGGTATATGGATACGGGCGCCACATCTCACCTCACCAACAATTTTGGTAATCTTCCTCAACCTTGAAGTTTAAATACTCCACAATCTATTATGGTTGGAATCGGTCATTGCATTCCAATTCAAGGGTTTGGCCACACACTAACCCCACCACTGCATCCCCACTTCTCCCTAAATAACGTCTTATATGCTCCTAACATTATCAAAAACCTAATCTCCATTAGGAAATTTGTCACCGATAATTTTGTATCAATTAATTTTGACATGTTTGGATTTTCCGTAACGGACCTCCGTACCGGGAACCTCCGTACGAGATGCAATAGTGAGGGTGATCTCTAACCTTTCCTATCCATTTCCGCTACTAGTGTCACTCCTCCCACCGCTTTGACAACAATTTCTCCGTCAACCTGACACAATAAACTTGGACACCCAGGAGCCCATGTTTTTAATTTTCTTAGAAACAATAATTTAATTCGTTGTCATAATGGAAAATTTACCCAACAGTGTCTTTCTTGTCCTTTAGGCAAACATGTTCGCATTCCGTTTCAGTCTTCTTCGAGTGTTACGCATTCTCCCTTTGACATTGTTCATGCAGATTTATGGACATCTCCCATTACTAGCTCATTGGGTCATAAATTTTATCTCGTCTTATTAGATGACTTTTCTCACTTTGTCTGGGTCTATCCGCTTAAATTCAAGTCTGAAGTGTTTATCAAGTTTCTTGCATTTCGTGTCTATGTCAAAACACAATTTGAAAAAGACATAAAATCGCTTCAATGTGATAACGGTCGTGAGTTCAATAATTCTGCGTTTCACAATTTTTTCTCTACTAACGACATGGTTTCCGATTCTCATGTCCCCACACCTCCTCTTAGAATGTCAAGGCCGAACGAATCATTCACACTATCAATAACATGGTTCGTACTGTTGACACCCAATTTTGTCCCATCTTTTATGATTTTATTCGTAATTTCTAATATTTTTGACACTTTTAAAAACAATTTTAAAATATAGGCATGTATGTGTATATATCTTATTATTATTATTATTCGCATTTTTTACTATCATTTGCATCTTTATCATAATCATAGTTTTATCCATAATATTCTATGTTATTTTATTTTTCGCAAAATGGCATCGCATTTCCGTTTTTTATCAAGCATTGAACATTTCGCAAATATTATATTTTTTATTATCACTTCGTTATGTTATTTTAAATAATTCACATCTTTTACAAAATATATATATATATATTTAATGTTAAAACCCTTTTATATTTTTAAACCCAAAACAATTTCTAACCCATTTCATTTTCCCAACCCAATACAAATCTCCCAAACCCAATTCCCTTTCCCTTTTTCCCAAAAAACCGAAGCCCAACTCCCCTTTCTTATTCCCCATCGCCCAAGCCCAAACTCCCCAATTAAATCCCCCAACCCGTCGGCCCAACCATTCGGCCCCAAACCCGAACCAGCCCAAAACCCGCAAGCCCAAAATCCATTCACCCTTTAAAACCCCAAAACCCAAAAAAAATCAAAACAAAAAAAACCAAAAATCAGAAAAACCTAAACCCTACCCCCCCTGAACCAGCGCCGCACACCCCACGCCCCCGACCCCACTCGCCGGTCACCTTGCCCCTGCCATCACCGACCCCTGACACCACCAACCCCCCTCTGTTACGCCGACAACCGAAAATTCGCGACCCATGCCCCTCAAATCCGCGATTTTGGCTCCTTTATTTTGAATTTCAAACTCGTTTTTTAAGGGGGAATCCACCTATAAATACCCCATGTTGTTCTTCATTTTGGGGGGAGATTGGACAGATTTTTGGGAGGATTTTCAAAGGGATTTTTTCGGAGGTCCAAATTGGATATAAATATTTTGTTGTGTTCTTGATGGTAAGCATTTGCCCTCCTTGTTATTCAAGAATCAAGTCCGAAAAGGTTTGTTCTCCATTTTTGATTCTCTGATTTTGGATACTTGATTCGGGTCGGGTCGACCCGATTCAGGTAACATTTTCAGAATTCTTGCATTTCATATTTATGTATGTTGGTTATCTGAAATTGGTGAATATTTGAATTCGGATTTTGGATACTTGATTCGGGTCGGGTCACCGACCGGTTCGGGTCGACCCGATTCGGGTAACATTTTCAGAATTCTTGCATTTCATATTTATGTATGTTGGTTATCCGAAATTGGTGAATATTTAATTTCGGATTTTGGATACGATTCGGATCGGGTCACGACCGGTTCGGGTCGACCCGATTCGGTAACATTTTCGAGAATTCTTGCATTTCATAGTTGTGTATGTTGGTTATCCGAAATTGGTGAATATTTAATTTCGGATTTTGGATACCGATTCGGATCGGGTCACCGACCCGGTCGGTCTACCGGTTCGGGTAACATTTTCGAAATTCTTGCATTTTCATATTCATGTATGTTGGTTATCCGAATTTGGTGGACATTTGATTTCGGATTCGATACCGATTCGGGTCGGGTCATCGACGGTCGCCCTCAAGTCGACCGGTTTGGGTTTTCCAAATTTTCTTGCATTTCATATTCTTGTTATTGGTTATCGAATTTGGTGTTAAAATCTGATTCGGGTTTGGATCATCGATTCGGGTCGGGTCATCGACCCGGGTCGGTCGACCGATTTGGATTTTTCCGAATTCTTGCATTTTCATATTCATGTATGTTGGTTATCGAATTTGGTGTTAAAATTTGATTCGGGTTTGGATCACCGATTCGGGTCGGGTCACCGATCCGGTCGGGTCGACCCGATCCGGATATTTCGAGAATTTTAGAACTTGGGTCGGATACTTAAATTGCTCACGTTGCTCGTTGCTTTTCTTGTTTTGTTGTTTTATTAATATTGCATTAAGGCCGACGAAATTGAGTTCGAGGCCGCGCTTTTCTTTCGTTTCATTTCTCTCGTTTTTCAAAGATTTGTTTTGAGAATCCGGCAACGGATATTTTATCGTTTTAAACTAAACACCGCCTCTTTTTTCGGAAATTATTTTTCGCCATGTTTTACCGTCTCTTTCTTTCGTCATTTCTTTGTTTCATTTTAATTTTACCGATTTGAACACGATACTACACGGCCAATGAAAATATCCGTCGATTTTGAGGCCTCCATAGTTGTAAAGACGGAAATGTAACTTCGGGCAATGATGAAGACTTAAACCTTTTATTTCATCCGAGATCAACATGTTTAGTAGGCGAGGTGACTAAAATAACCAACAAGTTATATATTCGCGACCACGACGTGATTATAGTGATCTTTTCTATTTCACCCGAGAGACCAACACGTTTAGTAGGCGAGGCAATCAAAATAAACCACATTAGTCATATGTTTGCAGCCACGACGTGATTGGAATGTTCTTTTCAAAATTTAAGTCGAGCCCTCCGTGATCAAAACATTCACTGTTTTGAATACGGATATGAAGTTATTTGTATTTAATTGTTTCTAACCGTTTGTTCTTGACAGCTTGCAGGGATTAAAGTAAATAAAGGCAAATGTTTCGCGGAGTTATTTATTTCATTTACTTTCTTTTTATTCGGCTTTTACCCCGCTCTCCGTATTGTAATATTATTTATCGCACTTATGTAACTATTGAAATGCTTAGAATAGGCAAACTTAGGATTAATTCATAGGGTAGTTTAAGATTTGAAACCCGTCGCTAGCTTATTTATTTGTAGGCTCGGTTAAATTCAAATTTAGAAATCCTTCGCTAGTTTATTTATTTTAGGCTCGTCACGCGTATTCAAGATTTTCAAAACAACTTTTGTCATCTTTTATTTGCTTTATTAAATCATACCGAATAAGTTTATCTTTTTACAATTCATTGATTCCCCAAATTTTACTTCTTTGGCATTATAAATAATTTGTTTTACTATCAATTGTCAAATACATATTTTTTCAACTCTATATGTATTTCTCTTTAAATACCATACAAATGCATATTTTTAAAAAATCTCTACATGTATCTTTCTTTTTAAAATGCATCATTTTACTAATTATTTGCAAACATTTTTAAATCTGTTATACTTGTAAAAATATATATTTTTTTAGTAATAATTAACCTGAGTTTGATCGGATAACCGCAAGTTAGCGGATCTTAAAGGATGCCTAACCCCTTCCCTTTAGGATAATAAAGAACCCTTACCTAGAATCTCGCTAGTTTCACAGACCTTAAAATTGGAGTTACATTGCAGCATTTAGTTTAAATATTTAGGTGTCCTAATTCACCATAAAAATAATTAGGTGGCGACTCCTCAATTTTTTACCCAGGAATCACCGGAACACGTTGTGCTCCGCTTTTTGACTCGAGCCAGGTCAAAAAAGGGCGCGACACGTACGGCCCTGTTTCATGCCACTCTCCCCCCCTCCCCCACTCCACTTTTTGGGTCTATGCGGTTAAAATGGCCGAATATATTCTAAATAGTTTGCCCACCCAAACCCTTCAAAATAGAACATCCACCGAAATTTTATTCTGTAGGATCCAATTTATGAGCACCTACGGATTTTCGGTTGTCTGTGCTACATGAATCTTACTTCCACAACCTCGCATAAACTTGCACCCCGCACCACTCCTTGTGTGTTCTTAGGTTTCTCGCCTAATCACAGGGGTTATCTGTGCTATGACGTGTCTTCCCGCAAAATTATTGTGTCTCGTCATGTCACGTTCAATAAAGCAATCTTCCATTTTGCAAATATCCAAAAGTTTCAAAACACATACTATACCTTTTTAGACGAGTGCGACCCCTCACCCATCATACTCGTCGAACTCTATCGAACAATCCCCACCGTCCCTGCATCCCCGTCCCTGCAAAATACCACTGCCACCAGCACTATTTCCGAACACCCTCCGCCACTGTCTTTGCCATATACCAGTTTCGGTATCATATTTGTCTCTCTTCTGCCATGTTCGTCCACGTCCTTGCATCTAGTTACCGCCTCCTCCGATAGCAGTCGACCCTCTGTCCCCAAGTCAAATATGGTCACCATCCAGAATACCCACCGGCAAAATAAACCAACAACCATCATGTCACCACCACCGACAACATTCTTTCCTCGAACACAACCCAACACCGACACGCTACCCGTCACCGAAACCCCTAGCTGTACCTACCCTAGTACCTAGACCACAACTAACCTACTAACTTACCGACACTCGAGCCCTAACACACTACCAACATCCTACCCAACAGCACTCACCCCACACCCCTCATCTCAGTTCATCGACCCCACCGAACCCATCATCACCGTCACCTTACATGATGCCCTATCCAGACACTGCTCACCCGCAGCTAGGTCCCCATAACTGTGACCCATAATCGTAAACCCACCACATTGACCCACAACCGCAAACCCAGAAAAATAACCAACCACCCACTGCCCCAACGCACCCAATTGAAACCCGTGTCCAATACAGAATTTTCAAACCCAAAATCCAGTTTAACTTATCCACCCAAACCATTTCCCCAATTCCCAAAAACCCAAAATTAGCCAAACTAGACCCTAATTAGAATGCAGTCATGTATGAGGAATTTAATGCTTTAATAAAACAACACACTTGGAATTTGGTTCCTAGATCGGAGGGGGTGAATGTGATCCGATGCATGTGGATTTTTCGTCACAAATACAGAGACAATGATGATCTACAAAGGTGCAAGGCGAGACTTGTGGCCAATGGCACTAATCAGTAAGAGGGTATTGATTATGGTGAGATGTTCGGTCCGGTTGTTAAATCGGCTACCATTCGCACAGTTCTGAGTACTGTTATGGGTAAGCATTGGCAAATTCATCAGCTTGATGTGAAGAATGTGTTTCTACATGGGGACTTAAAAGAAACTGTCTATATGCACTAGTCCCCTAGTTTTGTCCATCCAACAGCCCATCAGTATGTATGTCACCTTCGTAAGTCACTTTATGGTTTGAAACTTTGAAACATGCCCCTCGAGCGTAGTATGATCGCTTTGCACAGTACATTGAAAATTGGGTTCGTATGCAGTAAATGCGATAATTCTCTATTTAGTTTTCATCGAGGTAGTAGCATTGCTTATTTATTATTATATGTGGATGACATTGTGCTCACTGCATCCTCTGATTCATTGAAAAATGAGATCATTGCATTGCTTAAATCTGAATTTGCTATGACTGACTTGGGGAGGTTGAGCTATTTTTTGGAATATCAGTGACTAGGTCTACAGATACTATGTTGTTGTGCCAGCGCAAGTATGCAGAGGAGATAGTGTGCGGGGCTAAAATGGCGAACTGCAAGATCATGTCTACTCTGGTTGACTCTAAATCAAAGCTTAGTGCTGGTGATGGTGATCCAGTGTCCGATCCCTACTATTTACAGGAGTCTTGAAGGTGCACTACAATATCTTACTTTCACCAGGCCTGACATTGCTTATGTCATTCAGCAGGTGTGCTTATTTATGCATGCCCCCATAAAGCCTCATTTTACTGCCCTTAAGCGCATCATTCGGTACGTTAAGGGCACACTTAATTATGGATTGCACGTATACCCCTCAGCACCTACCAGATTGTTATCCTATACGTATGTTGATTGGGTGGGCTTTCCGGACACGCGACGCTCCACCTCCGGCTACTGTGTGTTCTAGGGGATAACCTCATTTCCTGGTCTGCCAAAAGGCAAGCCACCTTATCCCGTTCGAGTGCAAAATCAGAGTATAGAGGCGTTGCAAATGTTGTTGCTGAGATTTGTTGGCTTCGAAACCTTCTTTTGGAGCTTCAGTGTCCCTTGCGTAAGGCGTCTTTGGTCTACCGTGATAACATATCCGTCATATATTTATCTCATAATCCGGTTCAGCATCAGCGAACCAAGCACATTGAGATGGATATACATTTTGTTCGTGAGAAGGTTGCTCTCGGTCATGTTAAGATGTTGCATGTGCCATCTTCCTATCAGTATGCGGATATCTTCACGAAAGGCCTTCCTAGACAGCTCTTCCTTGACTTCAGATCCAGGCTTAGTATCCGCCTCCTCCCGCTCCGAATGAGGGGGTGTATTAACGTGTACAGTATATTATACTTCAAATATTATGTAATATTTAGTGATGTATAAGTATGGTAGATTTAAGATTCTTATTGTATTAGGATTACATATTGTACACTATATATATTTGTATTAATGAGAAAGACTCCCCAAGAGAGATTAATACAATTCTACCGCCACTATACATAGATATTGACAGAAGTGTTTATTAGATCGATCTAAGCGAAATATATTTATGAGTATTTTTGATATGATATGACGAAATTAATATTTTCGCTAAAGGCATTCAAAATATAAAGAAATGAACACATGAAGAAGTCAAGATCTTTTAGTCAAGAGAATTCAACATAATATATATATACATAAAAAGAATTGACGTATCTAGACAGTTTAATTTTTCAGCGTAGAGCTGAAAGAGGTCGGTGTTAATTCACTTATTTTGGACCAGAGTAGCTTCGTCGCAAGTGACTATGTGCTTTTATGTTTAGGCGGTAACATGAGTTGTTGAAGTGTCCCACATCGGATGAAAAAGGGATGGATGATTTCCTTATTTGGTCTTAGACAATCCTCACCTCATAAGCTAATTTTTGGGGTTGAGTTATGCTCAAGATCTTTTTTTACATGGTATCAGAGCAGGACTCATCCCAACTTGTTTTTTACCGATGTGACTCATCTCAATTTATTTTTACCGATGTTGGGGCCCATCTTTTCCCACGCTCCAGATGTCCGGCCCTGGACGTGAGGTGGGTGTTGAAGTGTCCCAATCTTTCCTTCATAAGCTAGTTTTTGGAGTTGGGTTAAGTCAAGATCTCCTCTTTCCATGAGTTAAGTATCTATTCACTAATAGTGTAAATAGTATTTGCATAATTAGGTCATATTTAAAATAATTGTATTCTTGCTAACTCTCCGATAAACGTTATTGATTGTTCAAACGAAAGAAATAGTCAAATTCTATTATAACTAGTTAAATAAAACTCTATAGTATAAAAACTTTAAATATTATCCATGTACATAACTTAACATTATCAGTTTCACGGCACAATTTCAACTTCCTCCTACTTTCTTTCGAACATGTAAATGACAAATTTATATATGCGTAAGAAGCCAGTTGAAAAGTTGAGGAAACAGATGTCATCTTGATTCTCGTGGGACCTTAATCCTCTTAAAGTTACAGTTCTTATTTATAAGGAAATTAGAAGATATCCTATAAAGTTATTGTATCGTCACGTGTTAGTGTTACCAAAACTCCAAATCCAAATCCAACAGAAACAATACTCAGCAGAAAAAACCAAGGAATGTATGTAAACCTTAAATTGCATCCTTTTGTCCCACAAATTAAACTTAAAAGAATTTCTCTCTAAAAATTCTTATGGGACTTTTACCGAAATATACTAAAATAAATTTATATTTTTCATAACTAATAATATTATTCTCTTTTCATAATATATGAATAGTTGATTTTCAAAATATATACAACCTCCAATTACTACTAGAAATAGAGTTTTTCCCCACAAAAACCAATGGAAAATTAGTGTTATAAAACGTGATTTTCTCACCTCATTCCAACCGTACCTGGAAAAATGCATGGCGGAAACAGGTTCCTATAGAAACACTGAAAAACTTTCTATTTTTTCGTGTGAAAACACTACTATTTTTTTCTCACGGATTCAATCAAAATATATGTGGAATAGCTATTGAACATTTTTTAGTGCGAAAATTCAGCGGAAATATAGTGACTTTTTAGTAGAGAATATTAAATCCCACAAAATTAGAGATTTTGGAGATCTTTCTTTTCTCTTTCTTACTATCTTCTCTTCCCACAAGCCCTAGCCATCGTCGTTCTGCTGCCTGCCGCTGGCCATTGTGCTCCGCCACCATCTGTCGCTGATCTACCCTGTCTACTGTTGCTCTGCTCCCGTCCACAACTTCTCTGGTGATTATTTTGAAGTTTCGCCAGAAAATCAGATGACTAGATTGCTCTTCGCTGCAATTTTCTTCTTCGTCGGAATTCTATCCTATGGCTTTCACAACTTCTTCTTTCCATGTACCTTGAATATCATTATATATGACATCAATATATATGTTGATATACACATGATATGATATACACATAACATACAATAATATAGGTTACATCAAACATACACCAAATATATAGTGAAACTACACTTCTTTTTCATATCATATCAACCACAGTTTTTGCATCAGACAAGATTTGCACCTTTGACCATCCATTTTCCTTAGCGTTTTCAGTGCTTCACGAATTGCTAGTGCTTCAGCGATGATGGCCTTCCCAACAAATTGAATTGGGGTACCAACGGCTTGAAGCAAATGACCACAACTATCCATAGCCGTCACTCCAATGCTTGCCATCTTTTCCTCCTTTTGTAAGCTAGTATCTGCAAACAGAACAATAACATCTTGTGCCACAATAATATTTTTATCATTAGCATAACCATATACAAGCATAGGAGAAAATGTAGTAAGCGAATTATTTTCGTATTCATGAAAATCAAAAAGTGCTTTGTTTACAATATCATGGGGTTCACAAATATCCCCGTCAAAGTTCATTGAGTTTCTAGCCTTCCAAATTTGCCACATGATAGAAACACTTAGTTTAGCAAGATTAATAGAATCATGATATTGATTAGCATTAAGAAAAATATCATTCCACCATCTAGCAAAATCATGGTGCTCTCAATATTCAGTCAATTAATAGGATATATTTTCCCAACCAATTCTGCTTTTAGGACATTTAAAAAGCATATGATCAATAGTTTCACTTTCAATACCACAAACCTTACACACATCACAATTATATTTTAATCGTTTAGAAACAACATGATTAACCGACAGCACATTCAAAATACATTTTCGAATAATCACTCTATCAAATTATTTAATTATAGTAAGTTACATCACTTTGATACAAACACCCAGTGCGCGTATAAATATCTACCGTGGAAAACGTATAGATACACTTGCAATTAAGGTCTTTTTGTTGCAACTCTTTTTTTTTTTTTAATGTTTTGAATTTTAAACCCAAAAAACAATGCGTAGTTTAGTAGTTGCAGAATAAAGCAGCCAGCTTAAGGACTAAAATAGGACATTTGATATAATTGAAGGTCAAATATTCTATCATGATTCATGAATAATACATGGAATAAAAAAATATAGCAATAATTCAAGAATTAAAAATGCTATTTTTGCAATAATATTTATAGTGTATTAGACACACCTTTAATTTACAATTACAAGAATTAAAAGTCTATTTTACGATTTTTAAGAGTAGTAAATAATTTTTGCCCTGATGAAAGCCTATCAACATGTGCCGATTGGCTTCGATTACATTCCTCCTACATTTCCTCCCTTTTCATTGTGCTCACGAATTTCGTTGACCTATTTTATGACATACTTGTTTCATTTAAATTTATATGATCTAATTTAGTTGAGTACATAATTTAAAATAGAAATGAAGATTTTTATTTATATTTTTAAATGCATCATAATATTTGTGCGGCATAATTTTTTCCCCTTGAGTTAATTATTTTTAAGTTAACTTTTATTAAGAATGAACCATCACATAAAATAAAATAAACAACGGAATATATTTGAAGTTTTGAACATCCCAATTTTCTTCCCATGTTTTATTGATCACCGTGTATGTATCTCATCATTATTATCCATGATATCCATCTCTGTCCACCATTTCAAACTGGTCCAAACAAGCCTGACAATTTCTTTACCACCTTGTTCCCATTCCCAAATTCTCCATCCTTCTCTTTCTTTGTGCAGCACTAGCACACTTTCTTTTTCCCTTCATTTAATTTAATTGGAATGCATGGCCTGAAAGAAATAATCCCTTGATTATTTTCATTAATTGAAAGAGTATTTATACAAGTTATATATTTTCATAATAGGAGAATCATATTCCTATTCTACTCCTAAAACATTATTCTATTTGGATACTAAATATACAATTATGGTAATACAAATATTATGGTAAGTGTACAATACTAATTACACTACAATATTACCTAAACTAGGAGACTACAATATTACCTAAATATCTACACTATATTCGGTTCCTATACATAATCCGAGAGCCCCATATACACACAATATACATGTATATTGTGTGTGTATGGGGTATATTTAACAGGGCCAAAAACTTTAAATAAAGGAACTAACTCTAATTATTGTCACTTTAATCCCTTTTCTTTCATTCTAAGCATCACCAAAACAAAATAATTTATTAGCAGAAGCTTCATGGGAGTTCTCACCATGTTTTGGTTCATTTTCTACATTCTTGAAACTCTAGTCTTTCAGTTTTCTCAGTCAGCAACTTTAGTGGTTGATGGAGTTTCAGCATGGAAAAACTCAACAACCATCAGTAAGTCTTGCAAATTTGACTTAACATACAAATTTTTGGAGGTATTACATTGAAATTTGTTGATCCTTTTGATTTCTTTGATTTTTATTCTCAGTTTTCCAGCATAAGTATCAGTACAATCTATACATTGTCCAGAACCGGAATGCCTTTACTTTGTGCAATTTCACTGAAGCTACACTTCTCACCAAATCCAACTCAAAATCATACACTGTAAGTTCAAATTTCTTGGAAATGTCCCAGCTTCAAGAATTAAGCTTCCATTGAATAATGTTAAATATCCATAGGATATACACATGTATATCCTATGTATATTGGTTCTCGGTTTTGCTTCTTTGTCCGTGTATATGCTATAGAGTTTAGGTAATGCTTTAGTCTCCTAGTTTAGGTAATGTTGTAGTGTAATTAGTATTGTACACTTACCATAATACTTGTATTACCATAGTTGTATAGTTAGTGTCCAGGTAGAATAAGGTTTTAGGAGAAGAATAGGAATAAGACTCTCCTATTATGGAAATATGTAAATTTTATATATACTCTTTCAATTAATGAAAATAATCAAGGGATTATTTCTTTCATGGTATCAGAAGTCTAGGTTTTTTATTCCTCTCTCAAAAAAAATTTCGTCGACCTCTCCAACTTTTCCGGCGATCTGCCTCGATTTCCAAGCCCTCTTTCTCGGATTTCATGCCCGACAGTACCTCCTCTCTTCCCAAAATTTTCTTCCAAATCCCTCAATCACATATTGTTCTATCAGTATGTCTACATCCAGGAACACGTTTCATCCTGCCCTTGCAGTTTCTAACATCAAGAATAACATCCCTCTTGTTCTTGAAATAGAAAACGTTCAATATGCGACGTGGGCCAAACTATTCAAAATTCACGCACGCTCGCATCAAGTCATCCATCACATAATCCTCGTGGCTCCTGAGAATACGGAGGTGCCAAAACGCGAGGATGATCCTAAGTTATGGACGACTCTTGATGCCACTGTCTTTCAATGGATATACTCCACAATTTCTACCGACCTTTTGCAAACAATTATTGAGTCTGACGCTACGGCGCAGGAAACTTGGGATAGACTACGTGATATTCCAAGATAATCAAAATTCTAGAGTTGTTACTCTTGAGCAGGAATTCTCTCACGTCAACATGGAAGACTTCCCTAACATTTCGGCTTATTGCAAAAGATTGAAGGAATTGGCAGACCAACTCCGCAACGTTGACGCGCCGGTTTCAAATGATCGTTTGGTCCTCCAAACGGTTTTAGGCCTCTCCGAGGCCTATAGTGGTGTTGGCACTCTTCTTCGTCAAAGCAATCCTCTTTCGCAATTTTATCAGGCTCGTTCTATGCTTACACTCGAAGAAACAGGCATGGCTAAAAAGGTGGCTATCGGTGCTAGTCCCGTAGTCATGATGACCGAGTCCACTTTTCATCCTATCGGTTCTAACAACTCGGGCCAAAACCGCAACAACGGTGGTGGCAAAAAGGGCCAAAATAAGAAAAATAAATTAAAAAAATCGCGGCAGCCGGAACAATGGTGGTGGCGGTGGTGGCCCTCGGGGCGGTCAGCAGCAATAGCAGTTTTGGGCCCTGCAGTGGGCCCCACAGTTTGGGCCAAACAGTGGCAGCCCAGTGTTTCAGCCTCGCTGGCAGTGGGCTGGCCAGCAGCAGTCGAGGCCCAACAGGCAATAGCCCAATTTCAGTAATACATTTGGGCCGAGGCAGCAAGCAGGGTACTTGGGCCTCGGCCCCACAAGCCCATCACGCAGTGTCCTCCACTTCTACCGACATCGAAGCCGCAATGCACATGCTTAGATTAAATCATCCGAACCCAAATTGGTATATAGACATCGGTGCCACTACCCACATGACCTCCGATTCATGTACTCTCTCGTCTTATTCTAACTTGAGCAACCCTCGTGACATAATTGTTGGGAAAGGTAATTCTATTCCTATTCGTGGTTATGGTCATAAAACTTTGTCCCCCCTCCACCCGTTATCTTGAAAAATACCCTACATGCCCCCAAATTGATTAAAAACTTAGTGTATGTCCATAAATTCACCACTGACAATTCCGTGTCTATTGAATTTGATCTGTTTGGTTTCTTTGTGAAGGATTTCAAGACGGAGAATCCTCTCATGAGGTGTGATAGTAGGGGGATCTTTATCCTATCACGCCAAGTTTCGATCTATCTAGTCAAGTCTTGTCGTCAACATTTGCAGCCCTTGCTCCTTCCTTGTGGCATGATAGTCTTGGTCATCCGGGATCGTCTATTTTGTCTTCCTTAGATAAAAATAATTTTATTTCATGTAAGGGTACGCGTAGTACTCCAAATTGTCATTCTTGTTCTTTAGGAAATATTGTTAGGTTACCGTTTGTAGACTTTAATTCTCATACTTTAATGTCATTTGATATTTTTTATATTGACTTATGGACATCTCCTGTTCTTAGTTCTTTGGGTCGTCGGTATTATGTTCTCTTTTTGGATGATTATTCTAAATTTTTATGGACTTTTCCGATAGCGAAAAAATCTCAAGTTTTTTCCATCTTAAAATTTAGAGCTTTCATTAGAACCCAATTCGAACGAGAAATAAAAAATATTCAATGTGATAATGGCAAAGAATATGACAACGGGGTATTTCGGAAATTTTGTGCAACTAATGGGATCAATTTTTGTTTTTCTTGCCCTCATACGTCTTCACAAAATGGGAAAGCCGAACGCAAAATTCGTACCATTAATACCATTGTCCGAACTTTACTGATTCATGCTTCCGTACCCCCTTCGTTTTGGCATCATCCTCTACAAATGGCTACATATATCTCCTTAACATTCTTCCTTCCAAAGGTTTGACATATTCTTCCCCCCTACAAATTTTATATAATAAGACTCCTTCGTATTCTCATCTTAGAGTCTTTGGGTGCTTGTGTTATATGTTATTTCCGTCCACCACAAATAACAAACTTCAGGCTCAGTCTACTCCATGTGTGTTTTTGGGTTTTCCGTCTAATCATCGTGGTTACAAATGTTTAGATTTATCCTCTAATAAAATCATCATTAATCTCCATGTCATTTTTTATGAATCCCAATTTCTGTTTGCTAAGGTTAGTACTCCCGGGCCTAGTTCGTATAGTTTTTTGGATGATGGTATATCTCCGTATATTATTCACCATTTTTCGGATATATCCCGCACCCCAAATCCTCCAACGGGCCCACTACCCGCTGGTCCCACTGGTCCGTCGCAGGCCACTGTCCCCAGTCTCGTCACTGGGCCAGTTTCAACAATTGGGCTAGTCCATAGTCCAGTCCATGTATCCGCGACTGTTTCGGCTCACCGAGTTGGGCCAGCAGGCCAGTCCGTCCCGCGTTCAGAAAATTCCCAAATTTCGCTCAATTCTTCCCAGAGTCACAGAGCTGTCACTCGTAGTCAATGGGGTTTTTTAAACCAAAAAGGCATTTTAATTTAAATTCTAATGTTCTTAAATCACTCTTACCCCGTAATCCTGTGTCTACGTTAAATGACCCGAATTGGAAAATTGCTATGACCGATGAATATAACGCTCTAATTGATAATAAGACGTGGGAGTTGGTGCCCCGTCCATATGGTATTAATATTATTAGGTCTATGTGGATTTTTTTCTCATAAGGACAATTCAGACGGTTCATTTGCATGACATAAGGCTCGACTTGTAGGTGATGGTAAGACTCAGCAGATTGGTGTCGATTGTGGGGAGACGTTTAGTCCGGTGGTCAAGCCGGCTACCATTCACACTGTACTCAACTTGGCTCTTTCGAAAGCATGGCCCATCCATCAGTTAGATGTCAAGAATGCTTTCTTACATGGTGATCTCAAGAAAACAGTGTATATGCATCAGCCCTTGGGGTTTAGGGACCCCAAATATCCTCATCATGTCTTTTTGTTGAAGAAGTCCTTATATGAGCTTAAGCAGTCTCCACGGGCCTGGTATAAGAGGTTTACCGACTATATTTCGACTATTGGGTTCACTCACAACAGGTCGAATAATTCCTTGTTCATATATTGACGTGATTCATCCTTGGCTTATATACTATTATATGTGGATGATATTATCTTGACTGCCTCTTCTAATGCCTTACGCCAGTCTATCATGATAATGCTCAGTTCTGAGTTTGCTATAAAAGACTTGGGGCCATTGAGTTATTTTTTGGAGATTGCGGTCACTCGTCATGCATGTGGTTTGTTCTTATCACAGAGGAAGTATACAACTGAGATCATTGAGAGGGCTGGGATGTTACCCTATAAGTCCACTTCCACTCGAGTTGATACTAAACCCAAATTGGGGGCAGCGGCCGGTGCACCATACGAGGACCCGACCCGCTATCGCAGTCTTGCAGGGGCCCTTCAGTATCTCATAATCACGAGACCATATATTATGTATGTTGTACAACATGTGTGTTTGTTTATGCATGATCCCAGAGTTGAACACATGAATGCGCTCAAACACATCATTCGGTATATTTAGGGTACACTTGACTATGGCTTGCATTTATATCCTTCGTCGACGTCCACATTTGTCTCGTATACAGATGCTGATTGGGGTGGCTGTCCGGACACCAGACGGTCTACGTCTAGATATTGTATGTTTCTTGGCAATAACTTGGTCTTGTGGTCTGCCAAACGTCAGCCAACTTTATCCCGATCCAGTGCCGAGGCTGAGTATCGAGGGGTAGCTAATGTGGTCTCGGAATCATGTTGGTTACGTAATTTGTTGTTAGAGCTCCATTGTCTTATTCAGAAGGCGACCTTGGTTTATTGCGATAATTTTAGTGCCATCTACCTTTCTTGTAATCCGGTTCAACACCAGCGCACTAATCATATCGAGATGGACATTCACTTTGTTCGCGAAAATGTTACTCGTGGTAAAGTACGCGTCTGCCATGTCCCGTCCAGGTATCAAATTGCCGACATCTTTATAAAGGGTCTTCCCTCGGTCCTTTTTGAAGATTTTAGGGACAGTCTCAGCGTTCGAAGATTGCCCGCTATGACTGCGGGGGTGTGTTAAATATCCATAGGATATACACGGTATACACGTGTATATACTATGTATATTGGTTCTCGGTTTTGCTTCTTTGTCCGTGTATATGCTATAGAGTTTAGGTAATGCTTTAGTCTGCTAGTTTATGTAATGTTGTAGTGTAATTAGTATTGTACACTTACCATAATATTTGTATTACCATAATTGTATATTTAGTGTCCAAGTAGAATAAAGTTTTAGGAGTAGAATAAGAATATGATTCTCCTATTATGGAAATATGTAAATTGTATATATAATCTTTCAATTAATTAAAATAATCAAGGGATTATTTCTTTCAAATAATACTCCTCTCGTCTCAATTTATGTGGTACCTTTCGAATTTCAAGAGTTAACGAATTTTTGTTTGACTGCAATCTTTTCATGTCTTTTGAATACTTTAAATTATCAATAATTGTGAAATGTAGTATTTTTAATATAGTTTACGATATGCCAATTTTATTTAAAGAAAAAAGGTCCCGTTTGGCCATAATTTTGAAGTTGAAACTTGAAACTCAAAAATTTGAATTTTTGAAGTTGTGATTTTAAGAATTTGAAGTTGTGTTTGAACGTGCATTTTACTTGATAAAAAAATGAGGTTTGTGAGTAAAAATGAAATTTCTCCCATGACTGTTTCTGGAATTTAAAAATATTTTAAAGATCAATTATCAAAACTTGATGAAATTTCATGGTCAAACTAATATTTGACATTAGCTTAAAAATTTTATGTACAAATTTATGATCAAAATTAAAAGTTTGACCTTCGAAATCTAAAAATAACACATAAATTAATACAGAAAGAATATTTCAAAAAGGGTGTCAAGATTTGATTTTTTATTTTTCTAATGAATTTTCTTGAAAAATGCAGTGGCACCCATCAAGGCTTGGTTTCTTTTATTTCTCATTCAACAATGGCACTAATGCAGCATGTTTACAAGGCCAAAAACTAGCAATTAAATGTCGCCGACTGCAGCTCCACCGTTGATATCTGGCTGCATTGTGTCATCTTTTCCGGCGTACACGTGGCCGTTGCCGCTTCGAGAAACTAATTCTGCTGCTAATAGCCCAATGGTGGCACATGAAATTTCATTTATAAACAGTAATCCAGCAGTTCCTCTGCCCACTGGTGAATAGATTCTGCTACTGTTCACCATTTCCCTACTTCTGGTCACGGTGAAATACAGGTAAGTATAATATTTAATACTCCTTCCGTCTCAATTTATGTGATATTGTTTGACTTGTCATGAAGTTTAAGAAATAAATAATGCTTTTGAATTTTGTGATTTAAAATCATCTCGTTAAGCTAAAAGGTAAAGTTTAAAGTTAAATTGTTGTTAAATAATGAAAGAAGTCATTCTTTTTGGGACGGACTAAAAAGGAAAGTGTATCACATAGATTGGGACGGAGGGAGTATTAAATATTAATCCCTCGTTCTAATTTATTTGATGTAATTTGACTGGTCACGAAGGTTAAGAAATAAAGGAAGACTTTTGAATTATGTGGTGTAAAATAAACCAAAGATATTTGTATGGTTATAGATCATCTTGTTAAGCGTAAAAGGTAAAGTTTAAAATTAAATTATTATCAAATAAATTTTTTTTTTTACCGACTAAACAAGAAAGTGTTTCCCATAAATTGAGACGGAGGAAGTATTATTATGATAAGTATCAATCTGCCCACTAATAATGCTAATATTATTACTGTTGTGCCCTTGTTTCAATTTATATGAATGCATTATTGTTTAGGGAGTCAATAAATTTTTCTTGAATTATAATTCTTTCAAACTTTTTAAATATTTTGAATCATTAGACATGTTGACTCGTAGTATTTTTATACTATTTTTTTCAAATATATAATTTTAAGATATATAAAGAATCTACCTCGTAGTCATAGTTAAAATTAAGCATTGTGAGCCTCGTGAATACCTTCACATTGAGACACATAATTAACTTAAAACATTTCTTATATTTTATGTATGGAGCATTGGAGTGTATTTGTAATCCAAGTCACCTTCTCTACTTTATGACTAGTTCTTTTTTTGTTTTTCAATCATAGAATCATAAATCTGATCTAGAAATATTATTAAAGTTAGGCGTCTTGACATGATTTTGTTGATTTGAAATAAAAGAGTATTGGAAAATTTTAAGTTAAAATAGTACTTACTTTTGAAATTTGAGATGAATTTTATTTGGGAAAAAAGTTAAAGTTGGTGAATAAAAACTTAAAATACTCCTCGAACCCTTAACTAAGTATTGGCTATTTTTTTCCTATCTTTTGTTCGATACTTGCATTGAGGCTCCGATTAATTTGGATCTGCACCGCTTAAGATCCATTGATTAAGGAAAAAGTCCTCTCTAAAGGGATTTTATAAATACCCAGGAATCGAAATTCGAAATCTTGGTTAAGGATGAAGAAATCATATCCATGTCGTGACAATCCTTATTGATTAACTTGAGTTTTTTCTAATTCTAGTACTAGTAAACATAAAATTGGTCATTTTGGGGGGAAATTGTGAATACTACAAATTTAAAAATCTTATTTTACTTCTTAAAATTTTGAGCAATTAAACTACTATATGTCTATATCACATGAATTAAAACGGATGGCATTTTGTTTTTTGTTCAAAGAATAGAGAACCATCAATTGAAGATTGATTAATAGCATGAATTAAGATGGAAACTTACTAAATTGTATACCATATGGAGGCTGATGATGGTGTTATTGATTAGATTCATTGTTTTCTTTTAATTTGTCATTGTTTATTTATTTGGTTAATTTTGAGGTATTCGAATTTGTATGCAGGTGGTGAGTTTTGTAGCAATTCAAAGCTCCTTGTGCTGTGCAATTTTCTTGATGCTGATTTAAAAAGGCCAAATGGGAGAGGAAGTAAGAGATATTTACAATTCAGTACATGTCAAAAAAGAGAAATTGCACTACATTTTTTTTGATATCCAGCTACCCGGCTTACGCCAGATTATTCCTGGGATAGTAGTTTCGGTTCCTCAGCACTACTACAATAAATCGCGGGATGTACCTGAATCAGGGTTTGAGAACAGAGCAACTGATATTGATAGAATACCTTGTATATCCCTATGATATACACATTTTGACTAGTCGTGTACCATAAATAGAAGTTGTAAATTATGTTGTATAATTACCATAATTGTAGAATTCTTGTACAAGTAGAACTAGGATATTAGAAGTTTAGTAGGAATAAGATTTTTCATATTTGGAGATTGTAACTTGTATATATACATATTCATTCAATAAGAATAATCAAGGGATTAATTCTTTCATGGTATCAGAAGTCTAGGTCTAGACTACATCCCTTCCCAATTTTCTTCCGCTTCTCTCGGCTCAAATTATGAGAACCCTTCTCGATTTTCGGTCGACTTCTTCCTCCTCCCTTCCCAAATTTTCTTCCTAATCCCTAATTCTCCTATTGTTCTTTCATTATGTCTACGTCAAAGAACATGTTTCATGCAGCCCTTACAGTTTCCAACATCAGGAACCACATCCCTATTGTTCTTGAGATGGAAAACGTCAAATACGCGACATGGGCAGAATTATTCAAAATTACACACGCTCGCATCAAGTCCTCCATCACATAATTCTCTCGACACCTGGCACATAGGAGGTGCCTAACCCCGAGGAAAATCCTACGTTATGGACAACACTTGATGCTACCATTCTCCATTGGATTTATTCCACTATTTCTACCGACCTCCTACAAACGATCATTGAACCCGACACTACGGCAATGGAAACTTGGAATAGGGTGCGTGATATATTCCAAGATAACAAGAATTCCCGTGTTGTCACCCTCGAGCAGGAATTTTCACATGTCCACATGGTAGATTTTCCTAACGTTTCGGCCTATTGTAAAAGGCTGAAGGAATTAGCAGACCAAGTGCGCAACGTTGGTGCGCCAGTTACCAATGATCGTGGTGTTCTCCAAATGGTTACAGGCATGTTTGAGGCCTATAACGACATTGGCACACTACTTCGTCACAGTAACCCTCTACCACCCTTTTTATCATGCTTGTTCCATGCTCACGTTAGAAGAAGTCGGCTTAGCTAAAAAGGCGGTTACAGGTGCAAATTCTATCAACTGATGACCACGTCAGACGATCATCACTCATTCTTCGAGAATTCTGGCCAACACCACAACAACGATGGTGGCAAAAAGGGTCGACATCGTAAAAATAAATCTGCAGTTCAAGTCCGTATAATCCTATAAGAATTTTAAATTTGTAATATTCATTTCTACATAATTATTTCTTGATCATAATATATATCACTACATCTAATAAATATTAACTTTTTAATTGCATATAAATAAACCAACAAAATTTTATAATATATGAGTTCGAATGTAATATTATGCTATGCGTGGGATTTGAACCCTCCATCTCAATTAGGGAAAACAGAAAACTCATTTGAGCACCCTCTCAATGATTTGATGCAAGTTTCATTTTCTTCTTCATCTTGATCTCCAAATCCATCACCAAAAGATTATGTCGGGTTGTAAGGTACTCCCTCGGAATAACCCTGCAGTCTTTACAAAGACCTCTGCCAACCTTCCTAAGGAGCAAAAAATCTATCTATGTCTTAGCCACCGAACTATGAAAAGTCACCAAGTGCTGCTCCTTCTTCAGGAACCTCGAGTATCACCATCCCAAAAGCTCTCGCGAACTCCAACAGTGTGATGCCTCCCCCGTTCCTGGCCCCGAGGCCAAAGCCTCCATGCACGTCGTCATAACCCCCGGAAGTGACCCGATATGTCCATTAAAATCCCTTCCTACAAATAACTTCTCAGTGAGTGGTATACCTCCCACCACTTCGTCTAAATCCTCTCAAAAGCGCTTCTTCTCCTCATTGTCCAAGCCCGTTTGCGGCGCGTAAGTACTAATAATGTTCATAGTGAACCCTTCAACTACCAACTTAATCGTCATCATCCTATCATTGACCCTCTTAATCTTTACCACCTGATCCCTTAGCTCACCGTCTACAAAAATGTCTACCATATTCCTATACTTCGACCTACTCGAGAACCATAACTTATTCCCGTCTACCTCCTTAACCTTAGGTCCTACCCATCTGGTCTTCTGGACACATGTTATATTAATCTTCCTCTTCTTAAGAATCTTAACTAGCTCTATGGACTTCCCCGTTAAAATCTCAATGTTCCAAGACCCTATTCTCAGCCTAACATCTTCTTACCCCCACTTACCCCTAACCCTCGCCCCCGTTATTTTATGAAATAAATAAGCAAGAAAAGCAAACGCAAGAACATGGGGCAAATTAGTGAGAAGTTAGTCATTACATGAAAATGGGTTTCTTTGACTAGAATTAACTTTGTGGCTACCATTATCGAAACCTTTTACTCGGTCAACAAGAAAGTCATAGTTTTGACTAGGGGTGGGCGTATATCGGTTCGGTTCGATTTTGTATCCGAAAAATATAAATCGAATAAAATTCATTTTTTTTTAAAAATGAAAACAACTTTTTTTAAAAAAAACACCTGTATGTTCGATTTATATGCCGAACGTATCGGATTATATCGATTTATTTCTAGTGGGTCGGGTCGGAGAATTTTTTATTTTTTTTTTAAAATTGAATTTCCAAAACTGAAATTGACATTCACACCTACACTATCATGAAATTTCGACGTTGAAATCTATTGTGTATCGTGAGATGTTTACTAAAGAAAAAGGAAAATTAGAAATCGATTTGGGGGGAAACACAAATTGATTGGGAAAACGGATGTTTTTCTAAAAATTGGTTGCGCCAAATTGCCTTTCGGCAATTTGACCGGCTCCGTCTCGAAAAAATACGCAAAATCAAAAAAAAAATCGGATAAAACGCACATCCGAGCGCAGAGTTATGACCATTTAAAATTTTATCAATTTACAACTACTTTTTCTCCCTACATTTTCTGTAAATGCTTTCGTGATATGTTAATCAAGTTCATGTGTATGCGACTTCCATAAAAGCTTCATAGATTAGCTTCAATGGCTATGATTCAAGAGATAGTAGTAGCCTAAAATAAAAAAAAAAAAAAAAAAATAAAAAAAAAAAAAAAATATATATATATATATATATATATATATATATATATTTAATTCAGTTTTTCGGTTCGGTTCGTATCCAAGATTTAAAAATCGAACCGAATCACTAAATCTTGATTCGGTTCGGTTTTTCAAAAAACCGGTTTTTTAAAAAAAACCGAGAAAAAACCGAACCGAATTTCGGTTTGATTCGGTTCTTTGGATTTTTTGCCCGCCCTAGTTTTGACCAAAATCTTGAGACCACAACTCCTTTCAGCTCAGATGATGTGAATTGTTTAATACTATCCTGAAAGATACGAAAATTTCAAGTAGAAAATAGGAACTTCTTCAGATAGTCATTGGTAAAAAAAAACCTTTTAACAAGTCATTAAGAAAGTTCAATGACAAAGCCAACACTCATGTCAGGAAAATAAGAATCCTGAGATTTGAAAGGGTAATTTTTGGGTCAAGCAGAAAATGAAAACCAAAAAAGGAAGTGTATCCCATGCAACAGGAGAAAATAGTAGGCTAAGGGATGTAAAGAGAATAGATTTGTGCAATGAAAGATCAGAAACCATACAAAAATTATCTGAAGAAAATGCCCAAAATACAACAGTTAATCATGACAGAAGCTCAAAGTAGAATGCAAGAGCTTCAATGAATGCATGATGTATTGATATATATTATCACCAATTACGGAGACATAAACAAAATATTGAAAAGAAAGTCCGTTACAGAGGTAAAAGAAAACTGAGTAACTTGAATACAATCCTAAACAAGATGAACACCACAACATGGACCAGAGATCCAACTATTTTGCATTCTTTACATAATACATAGTGATAAATACATGACTTGTTACCTCATTAAACTATTTTAGGACATTGCACCATTTCATCCTCCCTCTTCTTCTCATCTAAAAAAGGGCAAACAGAAAGAAACGAAAAGAAAAGAAACAAAGGGAAAATTGAGAGCATAATCAAGAAAAGAAACAAAGGGAAAATTGAGAGCATAATCTGCTCTTCTAACAATGGTTGCAGACACGCACACACTCGACTACTACAACACTAAATGTAATCTTTTTTTTTCTTTAAGAATCCGAGCACAAATGGGGGTTGAATCTCAGTGGATCGTGGCAGCGAGGCCACTCTGCCACTTAGGATACCCCATCACGTATTTAAGTCGTCCGGAAGTGAATCTTGAATCCCTTATCCAAAAGAGTCGAGCCCTTCAGTCCTGCTTCGAACAATCCGATGAAACACTTCTCTTACCTGGCGCTCCAACGGGCCCAACCCGTCTTTTAGACTATAGTAAACTAACCCGAGCTCCTGAACTCTTTGCTTAACTTCCACTTCCTTTTTCTCTGAAAGGGGGAAGTGAATGGTATCGGTCAATTCATTCATATGGCGAGCACATTTCTCAATCTTACTAATCTCCCTCAACAATCCACAAGCATTTCTACGCACCCTCTTCCTCGACTCCTCCAAAATCCTCTCATGAAGGGAGAGAAGCGGAACAGCCCAAATAAATTGCCTAGTAACATGAAAATGCGTCTGAAGCCCACGGTCTTGGCACGGAATCGCAGCTACAAGGGCCCACATTACGAAATAAAGCACATAGCTCATTGTAAAAACAGCTACAGCTAATCCATTGGTGGCAATAATTTCATTACTTTTCGGAGCATTTAGGTTTTGACCGATCGCCTGAAGTTGCTTAGCAGCGGACCAATTCCGTGATACACTCCACGACAATGATCGAAATTGGCCCAACGAATTCTGATCCTTGTTTCGTCCAAACGACCTGTTTCTATGAGCAAAACTCGTATTACTCTCTTTCTCATCAAGCATTCCAATCGCCAAATCAATCAAAGCTTTCATGGAACGACGAATTTGCCCTTCCCCAATACTCCTCTGATTGTCCAACGCGTAATAAACAATCTCCAACTGCTTCTGCCATTGCCTAATCAACTCAATCCCATCTCGTATCGCGTTACACACATCTAAAGCTTTCACACTCCTCTCGAAATACTCCATTACATAACGATCGGCGGGAGATTTATTGACGCACCCTTTATTATTCTTAAACACAATAGACCTAAACTGTTCTTGGCAAGACAGGAACACATCTAATAATTTATGAATCCACGGAATCGAAAGAAGCTCATCAGTATCAGCTGATGCTAAATCATTGAAACCCTCAGCTACTTGTTTTTGAAAAGCTCCGAGTTCGAGTTCTTGGCTAGAGCTTTCATGACCAGATTCCATTGAATGTACTTGATGATTACGTATACTTAAAATGGATCGCCCAAAAGATGCAGATGCTCCTTCATAATCTGTAGCTGGCATTTCTTGATTTTTACATTAAACAATCAAACTAGCCCCAAAAATCTCGAAATTCGAACCCAAAAAAACTGGAATTTAATTCAAATTTCTAAAACCCAGATGGGAAACACAGCTTAATTGGACTTGGAATTGTTGAAATGATCAAACAAAGATCAATTATTTCAAGATTTTTTCAGCTGAAACACTAATTTACATATACAAACTGAACAACCCAAGACAAAAATTGAAACTTTGAAATGAAAATTAGTGCCAAACCCAGAAAAAATCGACACTATAACAACCTAAATATGATCAAGGATTGATGGAAATGATTGGGATTTGACAAAATTCAAGTACCGACAAAATGAACTTTACCTTTAGTTTCAGTAAAATGAGAGGAAAAGTGAGGTAAATTTCAAGAATTGAGTAGACAAGGAAAGAGAAAAATACAAAAGGGGCAAACCGAAAGACAAAGGTAAGGATGTTTTTTTGGAACCCTAAAAAAGGGGTTTATATTGTGGTCGATTTGTATTGTACCGCGTATATTGGTTTGTTGGGAACAAAAGAGAAAAAGGGTATGAAAGAGAAATCGGTGCCCTGACGAAAAAGTAATCACTTTAATGACATATACTTTACAAAACTAGATGATACACTAATTGGAAGCTAATTTTGTTAAATTAAGCATTAAACAAACTCTTCTGGTTGTTAAACTCATTTATAATTACTGTAGATTAACACACATCAGTAGATATAACCAACAATCCAGCTTCTAAGAGGTAAACAAACTGACACTTCAATACGAATCTAGTCTGACCCCTCTTATTCTCAACTTTCTACCTAGGTTAAGTAACTACAACTCCACATGATCAAAGGTTTATACCACCTAAGGCTGTCCAATAGGACGGGATATTCCGTCCTGTGCCGGTACCGTCCAGTCTCGTCCCATTCTATCCCATAAGCTTTAGTGAAATGGGACGGGATTAGTGTTTCGTTCCCCATATCACGTCCCACTTCCATCCCGGTCCCCCTATTCCCTTAAGGCCGTCCCTTATTCCGTCTCGTCCCACTTAAATTAGAAAAAATTATAATTATAAGTTTTTCATTTACAATTTATCAATTTAAGTTTGAAGTTTATTTTAAATGTGTTCATTTACTAAATTTATATCACACTATTATCTTCTTTTATAATTTTTAGTGCTTAATTATTTAAATTTATACAAATTCTTTTTTTAAAAAACCCCACTAAGGCGCCCGTCCCTTTAGCTTAGTGGGATGGGACGGACACCTTCTGGTACCCCTATCCTATTGAGTTTCCGTCCTATCCCACTAAAATCATTATGTTCTGCCCCATCTTGTTAAACAACCTTAGTACCACCAAAGGTTGTAGGGTAATAAGTATATCTTCGTGTGTAAAATGAAATTTCGAGCTAAAAAATGGGATCGTCATTGTAGAAAGAGTTTTACTTTTCAAAATGAGATTTTTTTATAACGAATTCAAATTAGTCGGATTCGAAAATAAATACTAAATAACAAGTGAGAAATAAAAAAATGTCAGTGAACTTTTTATTTGTGATTATATTTACATTTTAATGATTATACTTCCACTTTATAGTTTATACTATATAATTAAGTAATAAAAACTTTATATTTCAGAATTAAATTAGAGATAAGTTACAGAATTGGTTTGTGATGTAGGTCTTGTAATGTATGTAATTAAATCATTTGAATGGCGAGGTTATTTTTTGTCAGATGTTCAGTCTGGAGTATTAAAAAACTAATAGTACATGGTATATTAAAGTATGTCTGTACTTTTGAACAAAATAAATGTTTGTTTACTATAATGAGAATAAGTTTTGTTTTTTTATATTGTTTTAATCCCATGCATTGTTAATACTCTTATATAGATTTTTATACGAAAAAAATGTCAAAACGCTTTTAAAGTACCCGAAATTCACAGTAAGGACCAACCATGCCAATTGGTCCAAAAAAGTTCTTATTTTACACAAAAATTAACCCAGCATAACAAGAAGACTAATAATGATATATTTAGACCCATATTCAGTCCAATTTAATTTCTAACTGCAATTATGCAATAAATTGTGGAGTTGCATTTACTAAGCAACTTAATTGAATTGTAGTGAATTTTCTCATCAATTTAAGGCATCACATAGGCACATTCGAGCCATTTTTAAGCAGCTTAACGTGTCATTTTATGTAATTTAAATTCAAAGTTCTAGGTACAGATACAATAATCATAATATCATAAAGTAAGAAATTTATTATATTGCCGAACACCAAAATGTTTTTACATTTCATCGAATCACCAAATACCATAAAATTCCATCAAATAACAAATGTAGTTACATTGCATCGAAATAACATAATTGCACCCACCACAAAATATTTTTACATTCCATCAAATCGCCCAATGCCATAGATTTCATCATTCCTAGACATGTGATTTTCCTTGTTAATTAAGGACGAGTACCGACTGAAAGAATTAGTTTGCAGACTTTTAATAATCTTTATGCTAGTTAGAAAGAATGTCATTTAAATTTAAGACCTCGCACTTTAATCTTATATACAGACAAGGTAGGTACAGCCATAACATGTCTCAGCCACCTATAACCTTCCATCTCTTCCAATTTCGCGGTTTGATGGAATATAATGCCATTTGGTGGTTTAATGGAATGTAAGGATATTTTGTGGTTTGAAGAAATATAATATCTTCTTATTTTCTGATATTATGATTGTTTTATCTTTACCTAGAACTTCAAATTTAAATTGTAAAAGACACGTTAAATTGTGTAAAATGACTCAAAATATTGGTGCAAAGTTTACTATAGTTTAACCAAATTGTCTCATAAATGTAGTTTTACAAGTCGTTGCATAATTACAGTTAGTAACTAAATTAGACCAAATATACTCTTAATGTATGCGTACAACAACAACATACCCAGTGTAATTCCACAAGTGGGGGTCTGCAAGAATATGCCCTTATTAGTCATCTAATTATGATCGGTTAGGTTCTATGTGAAATAAGAGCAGTTTTTGCACAACTAAGTAACAACATGAGCATAATAGGGTCAAATTATTATTTGAGGGCAAACATTATGCATTTTGCATATTTTAGGAATATTTTTAACACTTTTTTCAATTTTATCTTTATACAATATATGTGGATATTATTTAAGATAAAAAAATTAGCAAATACCTTTTTTCATAAAATAATAATCCTAAATTTTAAGTGAACATTTAATATCTTTATCCAATTAAACAAACAATCTGATACAATTTTTTGATTGAAATCGTATTTTTGTGAAAGAACTCAAATTTGAGGAACTAATCTTCTATAGTCAATTATAACTTGAGTAAAAGAACATGATTTTGTCAAACATTTTGTTTTTCATTTACTGATATTTTATATTATTTTTTATCAATCTCCTATAAAAAAAAATAACAACAATAATAACATACCCAATATCCTTATCTAACTAATCAAACGATCTGACACATTTTTTATTGAAATTTTATTTTTGTGAAGAACTCAAATTTGAGGAACTAATCTTCTATGGTCAAATACAACTTGAATAAAGAACATGATTTTGTAAAACATTTTGTTTTTCATTTACTGATCTTTTATATAATTTTTTACCAATCTCCTATAAGAAAACAACAACAATAATAATAACATACCCAATGTAATTCCACAAATGAGGTCTGAAGAGGGTAGGATGCACACATACCTTATTCCCTTTCTTTGTAGGATAGAAAAATTATTTTCAATAGACCTTCGACTCAAGATTGAGGTCGGATTGAAAGAAAATGAGATAACAAATAGCAATATATGTACAAAACAGTGCAGCAACATATATTAATACACATTGGAGGAAAAAAAACTACATGATACTTAAATCATACTATTAAAAGTACGACAACACTCAACTATCTATTAACATTCTACCCTAATCCTCGACCTTCATATCTTCCTATCTAAGGTCATGTTTGTAGTTAGCTGAATTTGTGTCATGTCATGTCTAATCACCTCCCCAAATTATTCTTCGGGCTATCTCTACTTCTCTTAACTCCTGCTACAGTCAACCTGTCACACCTCTTCACTGGCGCATTCTCGCACCTCCTCTTCACATACCCGAACCATCTTAGTCTCACTTCCCTCATCTTATCTGCCATGAAGGTCACTCCCACATTGCTCATATAACTTTGTTCCTAAGTATATGAATGAAGAAGCAAATCATACAGGACAATTTATGATCTACAGAATTCATAATCATCAGATAAATCAACAAAACTTAGAAAAAAGTTCGTCACAAAACTAACGAGAGAGAGAGCGCTCATAGAAATATTTTGCAGAAAACAGTGAGATATACGGTTGAATTGCATCACAGAGTAGACAAAATTTTGAGAAGCTCATCGGTTCGAGCAAAATCATCGGAACCGAAGCTTCGAGAAGCTTTAGACAACAACTTCATTGAGTCAAAGCTTAATCAACTATTAATTATAATAGTTTCTAAAGATGCATATGTAAAGTTATAAAAGAAGTTGAGTAACTTATACATAGTTATATTGTACAGATACATTATCTGTATACTGTAATTTGAGTTGATTTATGTGTTTATACATGATTATAAAAGATATATACATTATATATATAGAGAGTATATGAATGTTTTATAAGTTATACATAACATATAAGATGATACAATGGGCTACAATGACTACAAACTAAATGTGTGGGATGTATATTTCCCCAATTTGTTTCTTAATAACCATTTGGTATCGAAAATTCACTTATTGATTAACTTAGGCTTGCGTCTCATAAAAATCATTAAAAGAAAAGTGTTCCTAGTAAATACTTATTTATTTCTAAAACTTAAATCCAAAACCCATAATTAAGAGTTGAGAGATTTCTTTGATCCTACCATGACCAAAGATGGTATATACTCTTATCTACTTTAATCTTAAACTCCCCGCGATCTAATGCCCCACTCAAGAAAGAAAATAGAAAAAAGAAAAGATTTCATTCCTCAACGCGGACTTTCACACGCATCAGACACGCTTTACCACCAATGGAGATGGGCCAAGCAAGAACGTGAACCAAAAAAATTAAAGAAGGAATCTCTAATAATAAATCCCCACCCTTGTTTGCACTTTTATTTTATTTAATTTTAATCATAGTTTTTAACCATATTGAAGAGATCATTAAAGAGCTGTTCACACTCAAGGATACTTAAGAAGCTGTTAGATTGTATTAAGTAATATATACATGTAACTTTTTTTTCTTTTTGGCTAAAACATATACATGTAACTTTAAGAGATCCATTATTTAAATATACTTGTAATGAGAAATTAAACTAAAAATACCACATTACGAACTTTTTCACATTTTAAAAGTATTTAAATTTAAGATGTTTTATTCGGAGAATATTAAATTCAATTTAAATAGATTGATATGAAGCTAATTACAGGAGAGAATAAATACAAATTATAATCTAGCTTTTATGAAGAACTGAAATCTAAGTGACCTAGGTATATCTTCACTTGTAGTCACTGGAGTAGATCATACTCTTTTTGGCTCCATGGAAGGACTATTAACTCCTTCCTTTCCAATTTATGGATGGATATTTGACCGGTCAAAGAGTAAAAAAACATACATAATGGTCTAAAGTAAATTGTTTATTTATGTGATTACAAATTATTTCGTTAAGCGTAAAATATAAAATTTAAAGCTAAAATATTTTAAAATAAAAAATTCTGATAATCATTTTGAAACAGATTTAAAAAGGTGTATTATATAAATTGAGACGGAGAGAGTATTATATTATTGGAGTTCCTAAAATCATATGGCGAGAAAAAGTTTTGCGAAATTCTTTTAGTTTTTTACAAATTAAAAAGAATCATTCAAAAGTTTTTCCCTCTATTCAACCAAACAAGGAAACGTAAAATTTATTGGATCAAGTATTTATGTTATTAAATCGATAGATGTATGACATGTATTTATATATAAAAAAAATTATTTAATTATGATTAGTTAATTCATATTCTTATTAAATTATTTAGCTATAGTAAGTTGAATTAATTTATTGTAAACTCCCAATATGGATAAATATTTACCGGAAAGAAAACTGTGTCTTCGGCATGATACGTTTCTTGGTGTTTTTTTCCTCTTCAATATAAACGAACTTTTATTTTCTTTTTTGCTTTGTACTTTACAGCATTAGGTGTTGGAAATTTGCCTTTGGCGGGAGTTGCGGCCGACCAACTTTAACGGCTTAAACACTAGTGTAACGTATGTTGGAGAATCCGGTTCTTCACACATGCATGATCTACTAAGTACGTAGATAACCGTAGGGCCAAGAATCGTCAAATTTCATTGAAAAATGAAAGAGATATTGGTTCACGAAGTAAGGTGTTTGAAGCATGGAAAGTGTGGTATTGTGTGTAATTCTCCCTCATCGGTAGAGGAAGAAAGAAGTGTTGTGTATATAAGATTCGAAATTGGTTTGGGGTTTGGGACCCCAAGGGGTATCCCATGTGTTTAAAGGAGGGAGGACCTAGATGTGCTTCGGTTCGAGGAAAGACCACACGCGCGCCGCCGCCGCCCGCCCGTCCGGTTCCGGGTTCTCGGGTTCACGGGCCACGGGCTGTGGGTCTTCTGATATTATCTTTTTGGGCCAGAAAACTTTGCCAGAAGTACAGTTTGATCCCGTAAGTACGATTCGGACGAGAATTCTTTCGGATGTACGAGTTTGGTCCCTCAAGTTTCGAGAAACGGACGATCAAAGCGAGTTGCCAAGCACTCAATTCAGCCATTTATTTTAGTGAATTACTCCTCCTATAATGGCCAAATCCGTTGGTCTTTCACCATTTATGTTGGTGGCTTTACTACCTCCATAATGGCCATTATTTGGCTATTATGGAGGCAGTTTTTCAGCCCATTCCTCACCTATATAAATACCCCCTTACACCATTGTTGAGCACACTTGATATGCACGAAAATACACAACCAGAAAAAATCTTCTTCCTACAACTTCCAAGCATCATTTCGTTATTCAATATTCTTCACGGTAGCTCTTGAGTTTCCTTTGCTCAAGGGTTCCATTCTTTGTTTTATCTTGGGAGACAAATTGTCCAGGACTTATAAAGGATACATACGGGGCAATATTGTCTTAAGGACAGAGTGCCACACTCGACTCAGCAAAAACAGTTTCCATTTTTCCATCTTCTACAAAACTGGAATTTCCAGTTTTCGTGTGTAACTATTGTAATTTTCAGATTTCTAGTTGAATTATTGAATCTTTATTTATCCTTTCGAATACTTGTAATAGTTATATACTTCCCGTACTGCATTATAAAGTACCATAGAGCAAAAACTCCCAACAACTTAAGACAATACTTGTATAGTATTACTATTAGTGTTCGAAAGATGTCGGTCAAAAATTGTGTGACCAAATCTGGATATGGAAATGGTTTTCTGGTAGAAGAGAGTGATGATGATGAACGTGTTCATGGGGTCACCGCTACCAAGACCGGTGGAAACAAGCGCTCTCGAGAGCTCCGAGGATGTCAAGCTGGGACAAGAGGAGAAGACCGAAGATGTTATTCTATCTTGTAGCAGAAGGCCTATATCTGTCCCAGACAAAGGATCCGAATAATGGTGAGAAGGAAATGGACACTCAGTCTGATGAAGTGACTGAAGTGAGCCAGAATTCGAAATTGGGATAAGTAGTTTTTCTTACTTGTCAAGAATAAAGATTAAATTATGTCTGATTAAAAATGGATTAAAGTAAGGAGGAATATGAAAAATAATTTATATTCCTTATGCTTTAACAAATCAGAAGTTCAATCTCATCTTCTTTTCCGTTTAAAGATTGGATTTTGTAAACGACTTAAGAAGATCCGTTCTTTTAAGTGTAATTACTAAAGTGTGTAAAGTATGTTCGCACATACGAGGGAGTAAGATCCACTGACTGTGCGAAAACTGTTACCACTCTTAAGTAAGCGCCAAGAATTATCTGGGCACCAATCTTAACGAAAGGAGTCTAAAATTTAAAGACGTTGAGCCTGTCATATTATTTGGCAGAAGATCCTTCATAGGATGATATTGGACACTCAGTCATACAAAGCCTCCGGGCGACTGGAGTGGGCCAAAATTCCTTTGATATGATTATATTGGACACTCGGTCATACAAAGCCTCAGGCGGCGGAGTAGGGCCAAAATTCATTTCATAGGAAAAATAATGGACACCTAGTAAGGTGGGCCACAGTTTCCAGGTCTTAAATGATCTGAAGGCCTAAAGAAAAGGCAGAAAAGAAATTGGACACTCAGTCTGCCAAAGCAACTGGAGTGGGCCAGAATATCCGGATCACATATGATTCGGTTACGCCCAACCACGGGTAAGAGGTCTGTTCATGTGAAGCAACACCACCTCTAAAGTAGAAGGGGTTGGAGAGGTTGTCCTCAATAGGACTTCATGGATTGGGATCACTCAAAGATGAGGTGATACATGTCCCAAACTTGGTTAAAGGGACGCTGTTGGTCAAACCTGGTTTGAGACTAGTCCAACAGGTCTGTGATAACTAAGAATGGTACAGTATGTCTGTAGCCAAATGAATGATATATTTGTAATCCGTGCGTCTATGCCATCATAGATTAAGACACGTTAAATAGCAAGTCATTCAAAAGCTAACGATGTTGAGATTGTTGCCTTCTTCGACATAAACCCTCAAAATAAATGTGAGGTAGATGAAGAGGCAAAATCACCTTTCCAAATTCCGTCAAGGGATTAGCGAAAGAAGCACTGCTCCTCTAGAACTTAGTCACACCTACTTGGGTGATTTGAAGTTTATACAAAATAGAGGGGGGAGACAAGTACGTTGTGATCTTCATTGATGATGGTACAACGTATGGAATCCTTTGTTTGTTAAAAAGCAAAGATGAAGTTGTTGAAGCGGATAAGCGCTACAAAGCGAAGTTGAATATCAACTAAGCCTACGGATTGAGAAATTCGTAGTGATAGAGGGGAGAATGTGAAGCATCGTTCATTAAACGACTGCTCATTACTCACCTCAGTCTAACGGTGTTAGCCAAGCGCAAACCCGTACGCCTAAATTATGTAGGGAAAGGCGATCCTTACCGCTAATGCGACTCTCAACAGAACTCCGCATAAGGATAAGGATAAGGATAACTCTCCGTGTGAGACATGGAAATGATCTCACATACAAAAGTTGTGATGTGGGATGGCTTGGTAGAAGTTGGACTACCGAGACAGTCAAGTTCGACCTAAGATCGTAGATTGCATATCCACTTTGGATCCGTAAATAACGTAGTGTTGATCGCCTCTTGGCATCAAAGAATGCTGAATTCTTTTAAGATAGCTTTCCTTGAGAAAAAAAAAGGAAAAAGGAGTAATTGCTCAAGGTTAACAAGAACCCACGAGGGCCTGACTGTCCGGAACTAGACGTTCCGTATCTACGAGACTCGAAAGTTCCGGCTATCCGAACTTAATATTCCGATCCGCAGAACTCGGGGATTCTAGATGTTGAACCGAGACGAGAGCAAAGAAGGGGACAAAGACTTGTTCCAGTCCTTCTAGCTTGTATGGTTAATAATGAACCATGAACAATTAATAAATAATTGTTATCTCCAAAAATGCTGCTTTGGAAAGAAGCTAAAGGGAGAAAGAGATTCTATATATAGAACCATACTTGTGTAATGGTTAATCTTCTTTCGGGAAAAGAACCTTTGGGTTGTAAAATGTGCTCCCCTGTGAGTAGCTTAACATCCAGGGCCATTGTAGTCTTGCGTGGCATGGATATTGAACTAGCCTTCCCAACCGGAGAGTTGGAAGAAGAGAATTAGAGTTAGTTTGCTGAACTGTTGGGCTTCTTCCTGAATTTTCAGTTTGGTCCCTTAAATGTTTACATTTTAGTCCTGAAAGTTTCGGATAAAACGAAACAATGAATCGACCACGAAACATTGGCTCGAAGATAGAAAGCCAACGGTTGGAAAACCAACGTCCGAGAGTGAAAATCATATTGAAACAAAGTCTCGATATGAAAGATATGTGTATCTGAGATGACTTCTTAGGAATTAGATTTCTAAGACATCTAACGGATGGTCAATAGTTGACAGTCTCGTTGAAGCCACCAATGGATATGAATCATAGGCGATTGGAATCATGGTGCACCCATAGACAAGGAGCGATATGCTCGGGTCACGTGTAGTTCAATGTATTGTACATACTACAACCGACCCGGTATCGTCCAACAAACAGATCAGTTGAACTAAGCTTTTTGGTGATCTTAATACATGATCAATAGAAGGCGTTAAGTCGGATATGACGATATCCGAATTATTCGCTTATCTACGGATTATAGTATTCGGATGTCCAGCGGTTACGAGAGAACACGGTGATGCAACCTGGACATCGATCCGAAGAACACCAAAGCCACAAGTAAATGTGTATGGTGGTTCTTGGAAAATCCTCTAAGCAAACTTGCATCGACCGATTCATGATGGTATCGGAGTTTATCGCTTTATACAAAGCATGAAAGAAGTTGAGTAACTTCACGACTCATTAGAGGACGTCCCTTATTGGGAGAAACCCGTGCCTTGCAGCGGTTCTACACTTCGTGGCTAGCCGGTCGGCTTTAGGAAGGACACGGATGACGGCGTCTGGACATATCCGTCGGAGACATAAGACCGTATGGCGAGTTGATCATCACGGGTGTCACTTCCTTGTTTACTAACTAAGGGACTACCGGAGATCAAGTGTTCTGCCTGTCTAGGGGAATGGGCTTAAAACCCAAAATATACGGACCAATACAATGGAAACCCAACCTTACGAACCGGAGATCCCGTAATTTGGTTCAATGGGAAAACTAAGTTGTAAAGGTTCGGTTGATCGCTTCGGTCGAAGCATGAGCACTTCGAGATAGTGATTTCGAAAAGAAACACCAAATCCAAAGCCGTTCCCGCGATAGACGTTAAGTGCTATCTGCGGTATGGGTAAAGGTTAAGTTTTCAAAACACGTAATGATCCTCAACGGTTGAGGTTAGGTCTTTGGGAAACTTTTAATGGTTCCTAACACTTGTGAAGTGGGGTATAGCAGGATACCTTGTAGGAGACCACCTATTTAAGTGCGAGGACGGGCCGCCTCAAATTGAACGCACTTAAGAATCCAAGACGTTGTCCATGGCCAAAACGGACAAAACATTACGAAGAAGAGAGTAAGGGAATTTGTTGTGTTGGTACCGTTGTCTTGGCTTACACTAAACACTGACGGTTCAAGACATCACGTTCACCGCGCAGTAAGTAAGTCGGATGGTATTCAACTATGGAAGGTTCAAAGCTGAGGCTACCTCTCCTTATGCAACATCGATCCGCTGAAATATTGCTGGAAATGAAAAGACACCATGTGAGTGCGGCAAAATCTCTTCCAAGAGGGGATTGTTGGAAATTTGCCTTTGGCGGGAGTTGCGGCCGACCAACTTTAACGGCTTAAACACTAGTGTAACGTATGTTGGAGAATCCGATTCTTCACACATGCATGATCTACTAAGTACGTAGATAACCGTAGGGCCAAGAATCGTCAAATTTCATTGAGAAATGAAAGAGATATTGGTTCACGAAGTAAGGTGTTTGAAGCATGGAAAGTGTGGTATTGTGTGTAATTCTCCCTCATCGGTAGAGGAAGAAAGAAGTGTTGTGTATATAAGATTCGAAATTGATTTGGGGTTTGGGACCCCAAGGGGTATCCCATGTGTTTAAAGGAGGGAGGACCTAGATGTGCTTCGGTTCGAGGAAAGACCACACGCGCGCCGCCGCCGCCCGCCCGTCCGGTCCGGTTCCGGTTCCGGTTCCGAGTTCCGGGTTCCGGGTTCTTGGGTTCTCGGGTCACGGGTCACGGGTCACGGGTCGTGGGGGCCGTGGGTCTGTGGGTCGTGGGTCTTCGATATTATCTTTTTGGGCCGTAAAACTTTGCCGAAGTACGAGTTTGATCCCGAAGTTTCCAGAAGTACAGTTCGGACCAGAATTCTTTCAGATGTACAGTTTGGTCCCTCAAGTTTCCAGAATCTGGACAGTCAAAGCAGTTGCCAAGCACTCAATTCAGCCATTTATTTTGGTTGAATTACTCCTCCTATAATGGCCAAATCCGTTGGTCTTTCACCATTTATGTTGGTGGCTTTACTACCTCCATAATGGCCATTATTTGGCTATTATGGAGGCAGTTTTTCAGCCCATTCCTCACCTATATAAACACCCCCTTACACCATTGTTGAGCACACTTGATATGCACGAAAATACACAACGAGAAAAAATCTTCTTCCTACAACTTCCAAGCATCATTTCGTTATTCAATATTCTTCACGGTAGCTCTTGAGTTTCCTTTGCTCAAGGGTTCCATTCTTTGTTTTATCTTGGGAGACAAATTGTCCAGGACGTATAAAGGATACATACGGGGCAATATTGTCTTAAGGACAGAGTGCCACACTCGACTCAGCAAAAACAGTTTCCATTTTTCCATCTTTTACAAAACTGGAATTTCCAGTTTTCGTGTGTAACTATTGTAATTTTCAGATTTCTAGTTGAATTATTGAATCTTTGTTTATCCTTTCGAATACTTGTAATAGTTATATACTTCCCGTACTGCATTATAAAGTACCATAGAGCAAAAACTCCCAACATTAGGTTGAACATTTCCTTTTTCCGCAACTAAAACTAAATGAGGTATTTAGATTTATTGTTTGGGAAATAATTTTGCCAAATTTTCTTCTTAAATGATTCTTTTAAGAAAATGTTTTCGAGAAATGGTGTGTTAATTAATCTTCACGAAATTCGATCTTGATTTTCCTTTGGTTGCTTAAATTTTTTTTGACTACATTACCTAAAAAGAGAACTACTTACAAATTAATAAAACTGCCTTAATTAGTTTAGGTCTTTGGAAAGTTTTTGACCAAATGTGAAATAATAATTCGTTAAATATTGCATGCACACGTATGGAGAGACCAAAGTGTAGTCTACGTTGGCGCGTAGGTTGTATAGAGAGGACCGTATACATAGAACTTTTGAAGGAGTATTTCCCTTCTAGATAATTCTTGAAGCTTTGATTCCATAATGTCAAATGGCAGAATACAAGTTGTTAAAAGTGGTCTTGATCCCTTGAAAAAAAGTCAGAGTTAACATAGAATAATGGTCTAATATTATATTAGATTTTCTATTTTTATCGATAGAATGACTCGATTAATTTAGATTCGTGTTGCCTAGGAGTTCATTTAAAAGAAACATATTTCATATTAGAAAATTTTCTATTTTTATGGCTCAAATTCAAAAGCCAGAACCTGATTAAAAGTGTTGAAATCACGTCCATCCGGCCGTTTTTATGCCTGGATGATGGTAGATTGGCAGGATAAAGACATGGAATTATATGGCATAAAAAAGTTTTATGGTCGTTGTCTAAAGCAACTCCTTTTCATTTACGAGAGTTCGTAATTCGATCAAAAACTCTTACTATTTCTTAAAAAGAATTTAATCCTTTACTCTTCATGATAAATTCGAGAGCAAATAGATAAATACTTGTACTTCGAATAAGCTTGCTGTTCACATTTCTTAATTATACAATAGGTCTGTCAAATTGTGCAATGGAAAGGCTAGAACTGCAGTTTGTCTTGGTAATTGGAAGGAGCACCTGAATTTATCGTGTTGTGTTTATAAAAAAGAAAGACTTTTCACATGGTATTTAACCATTTCTTTTTGAAAAAGGTCTCACTGCCTAGAACAACACCATGAGATCTGCTCGTGGCTAACACATACTCCCTCCGTCCTATCGTCCCACGTTATTTGTCCACATTATTAAAAATTATTTATTCTAAATTATTTGTTAACATATAAAATCAAGATAGAATTAATTAAATATTTTGCATCTTACTCTTAATATTAAGGGCTCTTGAATAATATATTGATTAGAGTGTAATTTATTGGAGAAAGATGAGGATAAAATACTAAAAATACATCTTTCATTTATAATTTCTAAGGGACGTGTAATGAAAAAGTAGATAAAGTAATACGAGATGGAGGGAGTTGATAAGCCTAATCTTGCATATTCCTTCTTTTACACTATTAAGGATATAAATGTACTTTTGAACAGAGATATTAGTTGAGAAATTAATTATGTCAGATAAAATACTGTTTTTAATTTTTATTTTTATGAAATTGCAGGTTGAATGAAGTGGTGGCCTAAGCCAGCCCCAAAGCACAGTTGACATGGTGTGATACTTCCAATTTTCAGTAAAATTCGTTTTATTTTTCTCAAAAGACCATATATTATTGAGAGTCTTTTTACACCTTTTACATGTACTTTTTTTTCTTATTAATTTTTAATTAATGTATCCAACAATTCCTATTGAATTAATTATATAACACCCATAACCAATATTCATGAGTTAATTTGAGATTTTATTGTATAACTCATATCTTTCGTGTATTTATCGTCATCGAAGTTTATACACTTATCCTTGTGTATCTCCAAACTAAGGAAAAAGACGGTAAATAAAGTCATTACTTGGTAAGCATGTTTATTTGCTCTTTATGAGCCGTAACATTAGAGCTACTCTCCATCATTTTCATATTTGTCTTGCTGAATTATTAGTTTTGATGTTAATTTATTTTGCTAAGTCAATTCAAATATATTCTTAATATCGCGATACTTTTCGATTGCTTTGAATCAAGCTCACGCGATATTTCTCAAAAACATTCACCATTCAAGCGTCTAGATAATACAACACGTTTCCTTATCCAAACTAAACAAATCCAGAGCATAATAAATCAAGGGATCATAAAACTAGAAACCCCACACAATAGAAATAAGACAAGTGTCAAAACTTGTGGTTCAATTTTTTGCCTTTCCCAAAAGTTAACTATCTATGATCTTTCTGTTTCTTTCTGTTAATCAACTTTTTAGGGTATTAAAAAGTGATCACTAGCACTTTCTGAAAATTTCTATTTCATTAGGAAATTGGAACCAAATCTAAATTCCAAAATTTAGTTTATTTCAAAAGCTGAGTTAATGTCACTATCAAAAGCCCTTTCTTACAATTTTGTTTTGGAATCCTGGAAAACAAACAATTTAGGAATTGACAGACTTTCCAATTATTTCTTCTTCATATTGGCCAAACTCCCAAAGTTCCCCCTTTGATTGAAGAGGATGAGGCTTAGACCTAACTGTTGACCCCATAAATTGTGCCATTTCTTGGTCTCCAATAAAAAAATAATCCCAAAAATATTTTTAACAAGAAATAGAGTTCAAGGTGCATTTTTATCCACACTATATTAATATTTGATATCTTGACCTTGACTTTGAAAGATTCATCAAGTTAACTCCCTCAAATCAGCACATTAGCGAAACAAAAGGGCGAAAAGAAACACACACATATCTTTGTCAACAGAGATAGAAACAGCGCAGCCCAAAGGGAGGCTAATAAAATTTTTATTTTAGGCCCTCATAATTTGTTAGTCCAAAAGGCATTAATATTGTTTACCCGTAAAACGGTATAGTTGAATTTGTATACGTGGTCAAGGACACGTGGATCTCAAGTGACTGATTTGACAAACATATCAGATAATGCGTACAATAGATTAGTAGTATTAGGACAAAGTAAAAAAATAGTTAGCCTGAGCCTCGTATTAGCTTCCTGGAAAAGCAGCACAAGAATTGAAAGTAAAATGTATAAGTGTATTGTAATAACTTGCATATGATGTTTTACAATGGATCAAAGTGTTCAACTTATACATGAGCTCATGGGTACACACCCCACGATATATGTCATAATTAATACAAGAGAATGAATGTTGTAATAATTGGACAATTAGTGTCTCCATAAATGTCATTAATGCTCTGTTGGAAGGTGTGAGGTCGAACTAGTAATGGCTGCCCGTTGGGATTCAAATGGCTCACCTAATCATAAGAATTACCGGTACCTCATGTACACACTACACCTCCGGTCCTGCTTGTGCTTTACCGGTAGCGCCACAGGCTGATTCGGACCTGAATCAGCGCTATCTGCCACGTGTCACAACATAATTTTTCCAGCTTTATTATACGAATTTTGTCCTATATAGATAGTCCCCGCACTTTTCGGGCGCAACCTTTGCATGCCCGAAAGTGGATTTAACCACCGAACTAATCAAATCCCTACACTTTGGTGGAAAAATTGAAACGCAATGATTGCAAAAACGTCAAACGTCATATCTCTTCAATGCTTCTAGAATGACGGCAACTGACCATTCGCTCTGATCGATTTGAAGTATTGCAATGGTGGTGCATGTCTTTTCGTTGCCCAAACGTTATAATTTCATTCCATAGATGGAGTCCAAAATCTCACTTAGAAGGCAACTAAAATTTCCTCTAAACTTTTAACCCCCAAAGATCTTCCTTCCTTTTGCATACCTACTTCCATAATGTTTTCTTTTAAGTGATCTCCTTCGCATTCCCCCGACGATAATGGCGGTTCTCCCCCTAACCGTCGCCCAGTGAAGGAACATATAACTCCCAAAAGCCAAGAAGTTGAACTTCATTCTCTTGCCACAGAAATTCTCCATTCAGGGTGTGATTTTTCTGCAGATTTTCGTGTATCAGAATGCTTCGAACTCGTTAAAGAGATTGAATCTTTGATAACAACAAAGATTATTCCTGATGTCATGAAGGATTTTAACTTCGACTCCAATATGGTCGTCAGAACTGTAGACCCAACTGACCATATGAACCACCATGTTGAGGGTTTTTCGATGGTTTATACGTACCCATTTGCTATAGGTTTTCGACTTCCTGTCCCACAGATTATCGAGGACATCTGTTGTCGATTTAGAGTTTGTTTAGGACAAGTAGCCCCTCAGATTTAGAGGTTAGTGTACTGCATTCAGATGCTGACCGACTGTGCCAACGCGCCTTTCACAATCGATCATCTCTTACTCTTTTACTACCCCTGTGTGTTTCGGGGTGGCATAATTCACTTGAACCCCCGTGGAGCTCGCAACCTTGTTAATGCTGAAGATGACTTTCATCATGGCTAGTTAACTCGGTTCATAATGATCAGGACTGACTAAATTCATCAGCCTCCCTTTGATCCCTTCCCTGGAAGAGTGGAACACTACTTATAAGTATTTTTAATTAGAAACTTATCTTTCCATAGTAAATAGAGAAACCCCCCACTTATATGCAAATTTTACATCTCTGCGGCTATTTTAGTCGAACCACAAATCATCAATGGGATTTTTAAGTGGGTTATGAGCCTTCTTCGTGCCTCTCCAAACATAACCCGGTCATGAAAAAACATCACCTCTGATTGGTGGAAAGGGAAATATCATGGTGAGTTCAACCCTAATGCACCTCGTTATGTTTTATTTGTTTTTCTATGCTCTCTTCTCATTAACTACGCTCCTTATATAGGGCTCCTAACAAGAAAACATGCGGCCCAAAAAGTACCCTCTCGTACAGCCACTTTGACTAACATACTCCAGTCTTCTTCCGGCAACCAAAAACGTAAACCCCAAGAAGGAACTCCTGAAGCCGCAGCAGGGATCGGTTCCCGGGTTAGAAATTACTGCCGGCTTACTGAACTCTAGAGAGAGGTGCAAATGGGCGTTATTCAAATTGATGAGGAAACGAGAGAAACTGGCAAATACATGAATCTCGTGAGCCATCCACATGAAGTTTCGGGAACTGAGACAGTTGTTCCACCGGCCTATCCTTTCAAAGATAGCTCTATTCCTACCTCCGGTACTGAGCCCGGTATATCTGCCTCCTCCCGTTGGAAGAGCCCGAGTGCTACTCTAGAGGCTTTTCTCACGTATCTGACTGAATGGCTTCTTCAAGTAAAATATCACCCCTTTCAATTTGTCTTTACAACCGTGCTTCCTTAATGACACAACTTTTCCTATTCAGGGGCATGCAACTGGTCTAACCACAATGGATTTAGCTAAAGTTATGGATCTCTCTCATGAAGAAAAGAAGTTTTTAGAGGAAGTTCAGCATCTTAGAGTCGAGGTTGTAAACCTTAGGGCTGACATCAGATATTCTAAATCTCTACAAGCTTCCTCATATTGCGTTTGTAGGATGCTGTTGAGTCATTAAGAGACCGGAGGATTCCCTTCAAATCTTGACCTCTTTATACATGACCATTCAGGGGAAAACGACTAGACTAGAAGTAGATTTGGCCACTGCTAGGGAGTAGTTTGTTTCCTCTGAGAATATCATCACTGAGCTCCATGCCAAATATCGAAGGTGGAAGCTCTGTAGGGACCTGGATATTTTAAAGACTCACATAGATACGCTTGACGAAGCCAGCAAGCCACGAATTGACATCTCTTTTGAAATCCTAAATGCGGAGATCGACCATCACTACGCAGAGCTATCCTTGGAGGAACTTCATGGTGATAGAGAGGATTCTGATGTGCAAGCTGATGATGACCCCCCCCCCTCCCTGTTTGACCTTTTGGTCTCTTTATTTTGTTGGTAACACTGAAACCCCTTAAAGACTATGGAGCGAGCGTATCGTAACCTTTCGGGCGGGTTTTAATTTCTGTTTCATTTTTTATATGTCACTTTTGGGCCGGTAGTACTCTTTTATAACCAAGTTGGTTTCAGCCCGATAAAAATATTAATGAATGAATTTCCTTTTTTCGCAATTTGCTCAAGGTTTTCACTTCATTCCATGCTTTATCTATAGAAGCAAGTTCCCATTTTCTCATAAATTTATTTGATGATTGCAATTTCACCATTATTAGTGATTCAAGTAACAATTTGAAGCTTTTTTTTACACTTAATAAGTTCTAAGTCTTGATCCTTTAACAACTTCTCATCAAACTTGAATTTATTCTAAAAATGTATTTTTCCATCTTTTATCGAGGCTTCACATGACCTTTCTAGTTGGTTTCGAACTTACCTCGTTTGGTTCCGGTCAACTTAAAACTCTGATACTTTGAGTAATCAGAGCCTTAACTTTTTATTTTCTGTTAAGGTTTTTCATAAGCGAGGGCTCTTATTTTTAATGGTGTCGTAGAAAAGGACGTCTCTTGTTCATTATGGCACGGAATTTTTGATATGTTTATAACAACACAAGTTTTATGCTCTTAATCACAAAGTTCTTGATGACAAAGATTTACTTAATCATAAAAGGAAAATTTTATTGATTTCTTTAACTTGCAAATGTGAAGACAAGTGTAAGAATAATCCGACTATCATCTAGTGTATTCAGTCCGATTACATTTATGTAATTGTTTGATGCTCGAGAACTTCGAGTAATACATGTTTTCCCTTGAAGCTTCGAATTTACCCTCTTACTCGGGTGCATATGGCAACTTTCCTCTGTAGCAAGACTGTAAACATGTTTTTATTGGTGTTGCCTCATTAAAAACCTTGCCGGAAAAACCTAATTGGAAAAAAATCGAATGAAAAAAAAAGTGCATCGCATGTTTGTCCTACTACATATAATACTTCTTTAAATGGCTTGCATTCCAATTATTAGGAAGTTTGTTCCCTTCTTAGTCTGTCAGTTGGTAAGCTCATTTACCAGCAATTTCGGTGAAGGTATATGGACCTTCCCAGTTTGCGCCTAGTTTTCCTACATTATGCTCTCATGTGCTCTGAGTTACCCTCCAGAGCACTAAGTTTCCGAGTTTAAAATGTCAGAGATTTGTGCGCCGGTTATAGTAACGCTTCATTCTTTGCTTTTGAGCAACCATTCGGACGTATGCAAGATCTCGATACTCCTCAAGTAAGTCTAAATGAACGGACATCGATTTCGAATTAGCTTGCTCCCCTACCGGAGATACCTCAAGCATGTAGTTTCAACTTCCACTGGAATCAAAGCTTATGCACCATAGAGCAAGAAAAAATGAGTTTCTCGATACTCATTTTTGTCGTGGTTCTATACGCCCATAATATTTCTGGTAGCATGGAAGACCACTTTCTTTTTGCTGCTTCCAATTTCTTTTTCAAGTTTTATATTACAGTCTTGTTTGTTGATTCTACTTGACCATTTGCACTGGGATGGTAGGGAGTGGAGGTGATACGCTTGATGTTCAATTCATCCAGGAACTTCGTAACTTTGGCCCCAATAAAATTTCGATCGTTGTCACAAGCTATCTTTTTTGGGATGCCAAAACGATAAATGATGTGTTTCCAAATGAAGTCGATCACCTCCTTCTCCGGAGCTACATATAAGCTACAGCTTCAACCCATTTAGAAAGATAGGCAGTCATAAATATAATTTGAGATACATGTTTTGGCACCGCATGCAAAGATCTAACTGTATCCATTCCCCTTTTCATGAATGGCCACGAGGACACGACCGGATGCAATACTTCTCCCGATTGGTGTAGCAACTGTACATTCCACTGACATTTGTCGCATTTCTTCACAAACGCTTTTGTGTCTTCCTCGATTTGGGGCCTATAATATCCGGCCCTCATGATTTTTCTCATCAAGGATTCCACTCCTGAATGGTTTCCACACATGACTTCATGTACTTCTCTCATCATGTAATCAACTTCCTCATGGCCTACGCACCGAGCTAAATGGACTGTAATAACACCGCCGATAAAGTTTTCCATTTTCAATGCAGTACCGAACAACTTTGGTCCTCAGAACTCTGGATGCTTTTGGGGTCCTCCAGGAGCTTTCTGTTCACTAGGTAGTCCAAGAGTTCATTCCTCCAGTCCCAAGTTAGGCTGGTCGAGTTCACCTCATTGTACCATTCTGAATCCAGTGTTGAATGTAGCAGCTGAACAACCAACTAAGCTTTAGGACCTTCTTTTTTCGTGTTGGAGCTCAAGTTTGCGAGTTCATTAGCCTCTATATTTTTTTCCTGAGATATATGCACCACCGTCCATTCTTGGAACTGGGAAAGCAACTTAAAAAACTTCTCGAGGTACCTCGACATACGTTCTCTTTGGCCTCAAATACTCTATGAATTTAGTTCACCACCAGCAATGAATCCTATTTGACTTTAATGTTTTGAGATTATAAGCCTCGGGCTAATTCCAGTCATGCAATCAAAGCTTTATACTCGGCTTCATTGTTAGTTAAAGGGTAACTATGAATTGCATGTCTTAAAACTTCTCTAGTGGGAGTATGCAACACTATTCCTAGATCGATCCCCTTGATGTTGGTGGCTCTATCTGTGTGAAGCGTCCAGACCCCGGGGGAAGTCCCCGAGATCAAAATAGCTTCTTGTTCTGCCTGAGGGGTTACTCCTGAATTGAAATTGGCCAAAAAATCTGTGAGGACCTGAGACTTTATCGCGTCTGGGTCTATATTCAATATCAAATCCACTTAACACGTTCTTAAGTGGAAACATAAGTACTATAGTAATTGGGTCACTAAAAATATGGTCGAATCTTTCGTGATGACATAACTAAAGCGAAGGACAACCTTTCTAGTAATGGGTATCAGGTTTTGGCCCCTAACATTACTCTACTTACATAGTAAATAGGAAATTGCGTACGGTTTCTCTTCCCGTACTAGAACTGCACTTACCGTTACCTCCGAGATCGCGAGATATATGAGGAGTTGTTCTCCATCTTTTGGTTTTGACATAAGCGAAGGACTGGATAAGTAAGCTTTCAGGTCCTGTAGGGAGGGAAAGTAAGCGGAGGACTAGGCCACTTCTTCTACCGCATAGTAGGGAAACTAAGATTTAGGCCTAACATGCGAGTTGCGACTTCTAGAGGGATTCTATCATATCCTTATGTAACCACCCAAAACAATCATTGTTAGCTGTAAGATAATTAACAATTAAACCCTAAGCTCTAGGGTTAAACCCGTGCCCAAGTATACCTTCATGTCAGGAGTTTCTTCATGCAAAGATATTTGCTCGAGCTCCTCTACTATGGATTTGATGGCGTCTGACTCGTCTGGTACCTGAAAATATCTAGGCACCTGATACCAGTCTGAAAACTCTTCTTCCATATAGGTTGATTCTATTTCTGATGGCGAAACCTAGTGGACGTCTTGTGATGTGGGTTTTCCTTCATTTAATTACTATTTAAGATTTGTCGCTGCCTCCGGTTCTTCTATTGCATACATCTCTCTAGCAGTGGGTTATTCTCCCTTAATTTGTTGGATCTCTTTCGGTGTAGGGAATTTCACCAGTAGATGTAATATTGACGAGACTGCCTCATATCGTGTATCCATGGCCTCCCCAATATAGCATTGCACCTCATGTCATCGTCGATGACATAAAATTTAGTCATTTTTATGACTCCCATAGTATCCACCGGTAGGTCAATTTCTCCTTTAGTGGTTTTTCTAGACATATTAAAATTTGAGAGGATTCTTGCAGTCGGAAAAATCTTAGCGCCATGTTTATTTCTTCTACAAGCTTTAACCAGTTAATGTTAGTAGAGCTTCCGAAATTGATTAAAACCTCTTCACCGGGAAGCAATCAATAGGTACCAAAATCATCAATACATCGTTATGGGGGAAGATCACTCCAGTAGTGTCTTTCTTAGTAAAAATAATAGTATGTTTATCTGGTATCTCATGGAATCTCTTCTCCCAAGTCACTGGAATTTCTATTTCTTATCGCAGTGAAGGATGTAGCGGCAATCATATTCAACTATCCTCGATAAGTGGTCCCTACTCATAGTTATTAGAAGTCGAAGATGGTCCCTGCTCAGCATTTCTACCACCTTTTCTCGTAGATGTCTGCAATATGCAGTTCGTGCCCGTGCGTGCCATGAAAATCATATCATATAGACTGATCTCTTTTATTCATATCAGACTGTAATGGTTTGGAGGTCGGGACGCTGGATGAGTTCTTAGCACCGCCATCATTTGGACTTCATTGATGCTAAATTTGTACTCGGATAATTTTGGGTATCTAGGACCCTTTGCGGAGGAGTTGGATGAATTTCCTTTGTCAAAATTCACCAATCCCTAATTTTTTCTTTCAGGGCCTCCCTTGTTATTTGTTATTTGTTATCTCAAGGTGTTCCGATCTGTTCTAGCTCTTTTATCTGATTTTTGAAAAATACTCCCGGCCTGATTCCGCAACAAATCATCTTCTATCCGGATCTTGGACTCATACCTATTGTGTACCTGATTCCGCAACAAATCATCTTCTATCCGGATCTTGGACTCATACCTATTGTGTATATCTTCACAGGTTGTAGTCTGGAATTCCAAAAGATTTTTCTTGAGCTTCCGTGAGGTGTCCGAACTCAAAGGATTCAAACCCTTGATGAAAGGCTCTGCAGTCCACTCATCCGAGACCACGGGTAGCAGCATCCGCTCCTTCCGAAATCGTGTAACAAAGTCTCTAAGGAGTTCTATCTCTCCTTGTGCAATCCAAAAGATATCTGCCTTTCTCATCTTTACCTTCCGTGCCATTCATGAGCTTTTATGAACATGTTGGTAAGCTGGGCGAATGACCCAATTGAGTGCTCATGGAGGAGTGAATACCATATCAAAGCTCCCTTAACGATTGTTTCAGCAAACTTTTATATCAGAACCAATTTTATTTCGTGTTCCCTTTTCCTTTTATGGCGGTAGTATAAGCCGTTATGTGTTCCTGTGGATCAGTAGTCCCATCGTACTTGGGTATGAATTATATTTTGAATCTTTTGGGGATCAGTTCGGGCGCAGCCTCTAGCTTATACGCCAACTGAATATATCTCCTCACGTCCGTTCCATCGACCACATGAGGGGCTCCTGGTATTTGATTTAATTGGTACTAAAACTCCTTTGCATTTTTCTCCGCCTTCTTTATGTTGGTATCCACTTTGCTTGTCATATCCTTCATAAATTTCAAAACATGCCCTTGGAATGGATTTCAAGAATAGTTTCGCTTTCTGAAGCACTATCATTTCTTGATCTATTCTGATCGTTCCTCGTATCTCCGGTCGTATTTGGCAGTACTTCTCTGGCAGTTGGAGTACTGCCAGCATTTTAGACACGAACTCAGAGAAAAACTACATCAAATGGTCCAACTATCCGCTCATCGCGACATTCTGCGCCTTCAGGTTTTGTATGGCTTCTTCGGGCGTCTCATCGTTGGGAACATCTTCCTCTTGGGTCTGATCGCCTATGGAGGTTTCTCCGTCTACAACCATCAGATTTTTGGTACCGTATCTTCTACCGGTAGGCCATTTGGTCCGATGGGGAGATTGTTAGTGTTATCCCCAGTGATACGGTTGCCTCCGAGTTCTTCCTTTCCTGTCATCAGTTTGTTGTGAACAAAAACAAGACTCAGAGAAAAGATTAGATTAGTGGAAAATGAGTCACTTGTGACACCACAATTGCTTAGGCGCCACGGTGGGGGGCAAATTATTTACCCGTATAACGGTACAGTTGAATTTATGTACGTGATCAAGGACACGTGTATCTCAATTGACTAATTTGATAAATATATAAGATAATGCGTAAAATAGATTAGTAGTATTAGGACAAAGTAAAGAAATAGTTAGCATGAGCCTCGTATTAGCTTCCTGGCAAAACCTCTGTAATAGTTATGAAAGCACAAGAATTGAGAGTAAAATGTATAAGTGTATTGTAATAACTTACATATGATGTTTTACAATGGATTAATGTGTCCTATTTATACATAAACTCACGGGTACACACCCCACAATATATGCCCTTATTACAAACTGTTTTATGCCTTACTTCTATTTAAAAATATTAAAGTTTAAAGAGAAAAAGATATCCAAAATCTTTATAAGGAATAGAAACGAAGACGGTCTACTTGTAATTGTTGGTGATTGAAAATGATTCCTAAGAAAAGGAAATATGAAAATTTGAAAAATACAGGATATTATATTAACTTTGAATGTTCCTTAAAAAATGATGGTCATTCATATTGATGGTGAAGACTTGCTTTCTAAATTAAAAGTTCCAAGAGAAATTGTTCAAGTACAAGATAATACTTTATTGATGTACTTATCAGATTAAAAACTTAATTCTTTTTCTAATACATGTATCACTTATAAAAGAATGTTTATAGTTCGTATAAAAGTTGCCTCGCTGCAAGATATTTTCTAATTTAAAGTGATAGTTTATCCAAGATTAATCTCAAGAAATATTAAATGGACCGGCTATGTTGTCGAATGAAAACATAAAATATTGGAAGAAATCAATTATATAAAAAAACAATTAAAACTTTGTATTTCAAAAAGTTAGTATATTCTTTCCTCTTTAGTTAACAATTAAAATTACCACTAAAGATTTAGATAGGTCTATTGGAGATGCCAAGTAATAAATGCAAAGGAAAGAACCATTCTCTCAAAGCCTTCTAGTTTTTTTTCAATTTGTGTCAACTAGTTAGCTTTCTACAAAGGTTAAGTACATGCACCGTGCATTGAAACTTAAAAGGGACTCTTAGCCAAAAAGCCACTTTCAACATTTATAAGGGTGAAAAGGTAACAAGTCTTAGAGTATTAGTAAAAGAGTCACTTATTATTACGTCATCATTGTCAGAAAATACTGTTTCCAAACCTAACCCCAAAGGTATAAAAAATATGTTTTGTCCCCCGACCCCCACTATTTTAATTACCAAAAATAAATAGAAAACTAAATATTTCCCTCCAATATCCCTCCAAAAGCTCCGATTTATTGATTTTCCAGATCCCGTTTTCGGTGACTATTTAGGCTATTCATCGAAAAATCAGTCCCCAACGATTGAAGCTTCCTATTTTCACCATTATAGCTAAAAGTCCGTTGAAATCGTTGGAAAAAGGCTTTCTCCATTGTTTTAAAAGATCAGTTTTCGGTCAAAATTTCGGCATCGGTCGACATTGGAGTTTGTTTTGGGAATTCAAATTCTCTTGTAAAGTCAATTATCCATTAAAATAGTTCATTCATAACCGGTAAGTGCTTTATCCCTACTCCTTTTGGTTCTGAATCTGGTACCGTTTGTCGGCAAGTCATCATCGAGTCATCGACCGGTCATAAATCATAACCGTAGTCTATTATGGCGTCGATTGCAGAATATATTATAGTAGGCAGTGATTACATGGATGAATGGGTGAAGACCCCAAAATTATGGAATTGGATTTATGCGAGCAATGTGACGATATTGATTGTCGTGCGTCACAATGATACGTATAACAATTTGGTTATGAGCGTAATGGAAAGCGGGGACTTAAGTTGTGAGCCCGCCGACTTGCGCATTAGTTATATGATTAATGCCCTGCCCATGAAGGGAAAAACGCTCCTTCTTTCATAATGAATGATAGGCATGTGGTATTGTACATGCTTGATGTTGCTGCTGATGGTTCTAGTCCTGTTTTAAGAGTAAATGTTGTTGAGAGGTCTCAAGAAGCTTCTACTTCAGCAGCAACGCCACCCTTACCCCACCTCACCCCACCCCACCACAGCAGCCAGCCGATGGCAATTTAATACAAGTTGAAAGCATGTGTGATCATTTAATGGATACGAATGAAAATAGTGAGGATGGAGAAACTGATGGAGGTGATGAGCAGCCAAGTGGTACACAAAGCAGCCACATCTTCATTGATGGAACTGGTTTTTCCTTGGGCAAACATTTGATAACAAGGAGTGTTTAAAGGTTTTGTTGAAGAAGGTTATGGTAAAGACCCCATTCTGTTTTAAATCGAACAAGAGTAATAACAAATATTATAAGGTGGAATTTAAATCTCATAATTGTGGTTAGATGGTGCGGGACAAGAGGTACGAGAACTAGGATAGGTTCTGCATTTACAAGTACGTTGTTGAACACAGTTTCGGAGTTAAAAATGTTACGAGCACTATTAAGAGTATCACGTCAGTTGTCCTTGCATCAGTATTGATGAATGACTATATTGACAATAAATGGCCAACGACAAAGGAAATACATAGGATTATTTTCGGGGAGTTTCGTTGTAAACCAAGCTACTATATGTGTTGGAGGGTAGGTGTATTGGCTAAGAACAAGGTTAGGGGGACACCAGAGCACGAATATGACATCTTTCCAGCTTATTCTTACATGGTTCAAACTTTAAATTCGGGTTCTATGATTTGCATTAGTCTTGATGATGAGAACATGTTTAAATATTACTTTATAGGCTTACGGAGCTTGCATTCGAGGATATACCCACATGCGAAATGTTATTGCCGTTGACGGCACACATTTATATGGCAAGTATGAGGGTGTGTTATTGACTGTCGTCGCATAAGATACTAAGAATTATATCTATCCAGTTGCATTTTGCGTGGTGGATAAGGAGTGTGATGAATCTTGGACCTACTTCTTCGAGCAGCTGAAGTATATAATCGTCGATGAACCTGACATGTGCATCATCTCAGATAGGCACAAGAGCATAGCCAACAGTGTTTCAAGGATTTTTAAGCATGCCTATCATGGACTTTGCATTAAGCATCTTGCTGGAAATCTTTAAAAGAACTACTAACATGGAGACGCTCTTCATTATTACTATGATGCAACAAAGACATATAACACCAAGAGTTCAGCGAGCATTTTTAGGAATTAACGGATAAATGTCCCGAAGCAGCTAATTGCCTCCAATTTGATGTAGGATTTGACAAGTGGAGTAGGGCACATTTTCCAGCAAATAGGTACGATGTGCTGACCACAAATATTGCTTAGTCGCTAAACTCAATGTTGAAGGATGACAGAGAGTACCCGATGACTACCATATTCAATTTCGTTTTAGGAGGTTTGCTGATATTTTTTGGCAGAGACATGCAGATGTGAACGCGACAATCATTTTATTTGTGCCTTCGGCTGAAAAAACGCTAAGGGAAAAGATGAATAAGGGCTACTTCTTGTTTGTCAATAATATAAATGGGGATGCCAAAGAGTTCACCGTAGTCGGCACTGAAGCGACTGCCAAAGTCAATCTATTAAACAAAACATGTTCTTGCAGAGAATATGACTTGGTTAAATTACCGTGTGCTCACGCGATGACAACATTAAGGTTAAAGTATAGATCCGGATATGGTACAAGCATTTACAAGTATTCTTCATCTATGTATAAAGTTCAATCTCACATTCTTACATTTGCTGAAACTATTTATGTAGTCTCTCCAGAGTCAAATGGGATGTGCCAGAGGAGTATGCTAAAATGTACATTTCCCCACCGATTTACACGCCCAAACCTGAAAGAAAGAAAATGAAGTGTATTTCTAAAATCGGGGAATCTTTCAAGTCTATTAGAAGTACAAAAGGAAGGAGAAACAAGTGCTCAATTTACAAGGGAAGTGACCACAAGAAAACAATGTGCCGATATTTGAGAGATCATCCCATCCGATTATTTTTCATTTTAATGTATTTTTGTTGTATTTTGAATTTTTATTCCTGCTAATGTATTAATTCTGAATGTTAGTTCAATAGTAATCAACTCTGTTTTAGTCTATAATATAATAGCGTGGGTTTATAATATACCTAATACTTATTCTATAATACCACATTTAATAATTTTAATCGACCCATCTAACGGTCTATATTCCCTATGCAAAATCCTAATTCATTTTGAAATAAGAAACTTACTAATTAAGTTTTAAAAAGCTGCAAAACTACGTCTTATCAGTCTGATACCAAACGCTACATCCATGTGGCCAGCCACGCGTCGATCATCCATTCGTGGACCTTTTAAATACCCGATGAAACAGTCTATATATCGGTGCTTGTCTATAGTGTCTCCTCAGTTTGAAATATACAAACACTTCATTCACAGTCCCAAAAATCATCAACCTTTCAATGGCGAGAAGAATCAGAAGTTGTGTAGCGAGGCACCAACATTTTCAAGCCCCATCGTGGGACGTCCTCCTGCTCAGAAATAATTTTGAGGCTTTTCAGGGGTCTCGAAGAGGACAAGGAACGGATTGACACTACTCTCCATAGGATCATGCGCCTTCTGCGTGTGATCCTACAAATGAACAATGTCGACGCCGATGCCCTCATCACCCCTGCAAACCCCTAGTTATTTTAGTTTAATTTCATTTCATTGTTACTTTTGCAAAACCTTCATTTATGAAAGTAATAAATGGAAGCTTTTGCACTTTCATATATGAAAGCTTTTGTATAAATGCACTCCTTTTGTTGAATGAAATGAAATGAATATTGGGGTTGTTTGTTTTGCTATACATCTTTCTTATGATTTCTGCAATTTTCTTTCTTTTCTGTTCTAAGTGAACTAGGTAAATTATAAACCACATGACTAAGTGCACACGAGTATTATAGACAATGCTATTTTAAAATTTTCATAAATTTAACTAAATACTATAAATTAAAATTTTAATAAAATAGTTATATAGGAATATAATTTATAATAATATTTTTATATCATATAAATAGTTGAATGTTTCCAATACTTAAAGTAAAGTACATATTTATTATTAATTATTATTATTATCAAAATCGGAAGAAAAAAAACTCAAATCCCAAACCCCAAATCTCAAATCTAAGCGACCGTTTATTGGTATACCATAAACCTATCATTGTCAATTGCCAACATCAATAGTCTAGTCTAGACTTCTCAAATGGTCTATAATCTATCTTTTGTTATATATAGACCAAGGCCATTTTTTAAAATGTAAAATAAATAAAATTACTTGATGATATTTAAACATACTAAGAACTTTTAGATACATCACATGAGGGTACACATCCATTATATACATGATTCAAAGAGTTTTAGGACAAGTGTATGTCCTTACAATAAGGTTATGTTTTGAGAACAATAACGTGGTGTCTGATCAATTGGATAATAGTATTCTAAAACTCTTTGGATCATGTGTATAAGGGATAAAGACTCACATATGATGTAATAAAGAGTTATTAGTATGTTTAAATATCATCAAGTCATTTGATTTATTTTATTTATTTATTTATTTATTACATTTTTAGATAAATATTAGTGATTTAAAATCATTCCTTGTCCTAAAACTCTTTGAATCATGTGTATAATAGATAAGACTCTCATGTGACGTAAGAAATAATTTTTTATAATATTTACATATCATGAAGTGTATTTATTTATTTTATTATATTTATTTATCTATTTATTGTATTTTTAGGCCTTTTTTTTTTCTTCACAAGCATGAGGGTAGTAATTGAGAGCAATATTTGGGAGCCAAATCCAGTATTATATTGAGAATAGTCATATCTCGACTTTTGGCTTTGAAAGTTCAATTTGATTTTACATATCTAATTATCTGCATCTGGAATAATATTTATTTCCATAACAGTTAACTTTTAATCTCTGTGACGTGTTGGTGAATACCGAAAAGGGGTCAGATCTGATTGTTATTTTCCGGCGAAGGCCGTTGAAGCAACGCCGTACTCCACTGCTCACCCCCAGATCCCCTGACCCCACTGTTTCTCCCCTCTTCTCCGGTGACTGTTATATATTCCGGCGTCGCTCTGGTACAAGCCGTGGAAGTGACGCCATAACTGCATTCTCTCCTCCATTTTATCACTGCCACTATTGTTTTGGGCTATGAGATTTTGCACCTCGATTTGGGTTCAATCTTGAGTTACTTTCACTATAGTTTCTTCACTGTTGGATTTATTTTGCTCCATTGTTGATATCTATTGTGACTGTTCGTCAGAGCTCCGACTCCGGCAACCACTGCTTGTTGCTCTGTTTTATTTTTGCTACTGTATTGCTCGTTTGGGATCTGCACAGGTAATCGGCGTTACAGCAGTTCCGCCGGTGAACAGTGTTATGCCGGTGAACAGTGCTCTACCCAACAGGTTCTACCCAACTGGAGTTGGTACGTCCGGTCGCCCTTACTGAGCCCTTACTGATTCTTAATCTCACATCCTTGTAGCTAAATCATGAATTTTACATTCTAGCATATAGTTCTATCATTCTTGTCGTAGTAGTTAGACTTGCTTCTACATTCTTGCGGACTTGTGCTATAGTATTGATTCCTACTCCTTTTAGTGTGAACTTGTGATTAGTTTATATTTGTTTTAGTGGAGTTGGTAAACTATGGTAGACTAGGGTTATATTCACGGTCGGGGTCGGGGTCGGGGTCGGGGGCGAGGGTTGGGGGTAAGTGGGGTAAGGGAGATGCTAGGCTGAGAATAGAGTTGAAACATTGGGACTTTAACGGGGAAAAGTCCATAGAGCTAGTTAAGATTCTTAAGAAGATGATGATTAATATAGCCTGTGTCCAGGAGACCAAATGGGTAGGACCTAAGTCTAAGAATGTAGACGGGTATAAGTTATGGTTCTCGAGTAGGTCGAGGTATAGAAATGGGGTAGGTATCTTGGTAGACAGCGAGCTAATGGATCAGGTGGTAGAGGTTAGGAGGGTCAATGACATGACGATGACAATTAAGTTGGTAGTTGGAGGGTTCACTATGAACATTATTAGTGCTTACGCGCCGCAGGCGGGCTTGGACGAGGAGAAAAAGAGACGCTTTTTGCAGGATTTAGACGAGGTGGTGGGAGGTATACCACCCACTGAGAAGTTATTTGTACAAGGGGATTTCAATAGACATATCGAGTCACTTCCGGGGGTTAAGACGATGTGCATTATAGGGACGACGGAATACATCCATTGTTGGTGGATATTTCGATGTAATTCTACAAAATTATAGGGATATCCTATCTAATAGCTGTTAAGATAATTAAGTGACTGGTATGCTTTGAAGGGAAGTACTACTAAGGTTTATTGGTTTTATATCTAAGTGGTAACTAGCAAATGGACTAACAAATGGGAACTTTAAGTGTGTAAGCTTCTCTGTTTGATGTTGATATTGAGAGACCATGTTCTCTTTGGTTAATGAAGTAAAAAACAGATCTTGCTTTGTCAGGCCCCTTAATTTTTTAGCCTTGAGGGTTGTATGTTGTAAAAAGGATGCTACTTTTTGCTGTAAACTAAATGATGAAATTTATTACCTTATCCAATAACATAAGGAGGAAAGGAAAACCCTGATCTTGAATTGGCATTACATTGAATAATGCGATTAAGAACATCATTGTGAGATGTCCTAACCAGGTTGTGTCATCAAAATTCTTCCAGAAGAAAGTCAAGACCCTTGATCTTCAAGAGAAAAGCTCTAAATTGGCTTAAAAAGTATCCTTGTTGAGAGTCTCTTGAGAAGGATAAGCACCATTATAGGCTAACTAAAAAATTTATGCTTTCGGTTGATGAGGAAGAATCTTTTTAGGGTAAGCAAGAATCGGTATGTGCAGTTAACTAACATGATTGTTGATGATAAGCCATGAATAAAGACTGAATTATATGAGACTTAGGGGTTGTTTGGTTGGTGGAATAAGGGATAACAATCTTCGGATAAACTGCAGGATTATTTATCCCGCGTTTGGTTATGGGTATTAATTAGTCCCGGGAACCATTTTGTACTAAAATGGTGGGATTAACTATCCCATATAGAAGGTGGATAGATAATCCCATTGGATATCCTTGTCTATCCCTTCCTGGTAACGAAACAACCTTTAAGGAATTTAGGTTTCCTGATGATTTGCTCAGGGTTGAATCGAAGCATTAACTGAATGGTGAAGATTTCCCTCACTGAGAGGTGAAGGTTCAGTCGAGACTGAGATCCTGGTCCTTTATCCTAATTTAGCTGCTGTTGCAATAGAAGAAATGACTAGAAAGGAAGGTCAAAAGCCTTATTTTTCATGATCCTTGCCTCCAACCTAGGTCCAGGAAAGGTTTATAGATTTAATTCGAACTCCATATATTCACTTTATTCCCAGCTTGATGGTTACTATGGGTTCAAAAGAGATGCATAAGAGATCAACGGGGCTGACTGGTGCATGAATTACTGTCACAGACATTGTAGAAAAGAACATCAATTTTGAAATGGGGTCATTTTAGAGAAGAATTTTGCCTTCCAGAGGAATTAAATGTTTTGTTGATCAAGCATCTTGGCGTAGATATGTTCTCTTCTGTTCAAATCTTTCCAAGAAGCTCTACTTAGGTCTTTTGTTCAATTTGTTTTTCAAACTTATCCTTCTGTTGTTCAGAGTTTGTGAGACTTAAATACCTTAGTTTTCTTAGTTCTCAAGGAACAGAGAAGGAGAAAGAGATGTCATCGAGTTTGCATATTGCATCTTACATGATCTGCTTATAATTTTGACAAAATGTAGAGTATAACATTTAGGATAAGTTTGTGATGTGAGAAACTTATCCGGCCACCAAAATATAAGTGCAGATCTGAGATTGTGCTTCTTATGCTTGTCATTTTGTTGTCTAACAGTCTTGAGCTTTAGCACTTCTAATTTTGCGGCTTTGGTGTTTTTACATGAATGATTGATTGTTGCATAATTTTCAGGCAAATGAGGCGTAGTCTTGAAGTTTGGAAGATGGGCACGGTCAACTACTTGGAGGCGCTGAAGCTGCAAAAGAAGCTGACATCTGATAGAAAAGCCCTAAAAATTACTGATACCCTATTATCTCTACAACATCCACCGACATATACAGTTGGCAAACGGGAAACAGTTCATAATCTACTCATTCCTGATTCAGAGCTCAAAGCCATTGGGGCAGAACTTCACTATACGCAAAGAGGAGGTGACATTACTTTTCACGGTCCTCACCAAGCGATCTTGTATCCCATTGTTTCGTTGCGGGATATTGGTTTGGGGGCTCGAAAGTATGTCGAGAAGCTTGAGCTAACCATGATTGAATTGGCATCCATGTATGGTGTGAAAGCAAATGTTGGAAATAAATGTGAAACTGGGGTTTGGGTTGAGGACAGAAAGATCGGTGCAATTGGAGTTAGAATATCATCTGGGATTACGTCTCATGGATTAGCATTCAACATGGATCCTGATTTAAACTACTTTAAGCATATTGTGCCTTGTGGCATTGCGGATAAAGGTGTTACATCTTTGAAGAAAGAGGCAAACTTAGAGCTTCCTGCTGAAGAAGTGATCCAGGAGCAGTTGATCTCTTGTTTTATGAGAATATTCGGGTACCACGATGTTGTATTAAAAGATAAGTCATTCTTATAATTTGATAAGCAACAATATTGACACACATTGATACATTGTCACGAACTTTTTTTGTAAACTTCCACTATTTCATTCAGTTATAAGAACATTTTGGATGAATAAACGTTGATTGTAGTAGCTCACTGCAATTCATTATTTTAAATTATCAAGCTTGGGAAGAAGGTACATCTCTGTGGATTTTTCTTGTAGGATTCCACTACATTAGCTTTCTTCATCCCCTTTATGACATAGAAAGTTAGGGCATCTTAATGTTACCTGTTTCAAGAAAAAGAAAGTTAGGGCATATCTCCATTCTGCCTCCAAAAACTAGGTGACTATCCACTGTTAGCAAATATGGATTTTTTTACTACTCCATTTAAAATTATTAGTATGTCGATCTGCTTTTTGAGGTCTTATTTGACTCGCGTCAGAGATCAAGGGGGAAATACCAGTTGCAGTTTGTTACTACACTTGGTTTCATCTGAGGCTTATGTTTACTTTTAGTATTTTTGTTCAAAAAGCGTAATTAATGTAGAGAACACCGCATCTAAGTTCCAGTGTTATTTTAATGACATTTGAGTCGTCCAGCTTAAACAAATGCTTAAGTCATGTTAAAGATTCATCTTTCCATAACATGCTAGATCATCAATTTGAAAGTAGATAACATAAGTGGAGACAAAGGGAGGATAGTAAGGACTAAGGACAAACACTCGTGACATTCATGCAGATATTTTGTGCTATTTAGACAACTTCTTTTGCTAATTAAATTTTTTTCCTGTGTCCCGCAATCTACTGATATTGCTCTGAAGCAGAAATATAGCTATGAATTGTGTCATGAATCTTCGGGTGACATTTTGACTGGCTCACAGAGTGATGGGCTATGTTTTACATACTGATGACTTGTATGTAGACAGATTTTATTCGTAGTAAGATAGTGAAGAAACACTTCCGTGCTGCATTAGTTTGTTGGTATAATGGAAAATTATGGGTTTTCTTTTTCCTTCTATCAATCCATGTTTTCACCTTGGAGAAGTGGGAGAGAAACTATAAAGAAACCGTAGAATACTAGGACCTTCATTTGATAAGTTTTCATTTGAAGGGACTTGCTCACTATCCTCTGGCATTTGAGCATGCTCTGACCAAATAAAAAACCTGCTATAGTAGCTCTACAGACTACAATTCCAACAAATATTTATTTCACTCTTCTTTCTCTTCGATATGTTATATAAAATTCAATTTATAGGGTTCTTGGTCCCTATCCGATGTCCTATGTTCCTGATCAATTAATTACCCGGTTGCTCTTTGGTAGGTAATTTTAGCTTCGACATTTAGTGAACTCATTAAGTTCAGGTACGAACTGTTGTCTCTCTTCTACCTCATTAGCAGGTCTTTGAGGAAAAAAGTTTGTTTCTTCTATCTCGTGCAAAAGTATCTGAAAGTAAGTTAAAAGCAACATATGACACGAAAATTCTTACTTTAGTCATTCGAACAACGAAACAACCAGTTGCAGTATGGAGCCAACTTTAACATTTTTGTCTATTGCAAGTAATGTCTTCTCGTCTTGAAAAACTAGACTTACCAGTTAGAAGACCAATGCGCATTTGCCATAAAAGACTGTTTTTCTCTCTTCTTAACACCGTGAAGAGAAATCAGTTGGCACGAGGAGATCAGTTATTGTTTCTCCTGCTCATTCCTAGCAAGAACATCAATCCCTTTGCCCTTGCTTCTCTCTATCTCGTTCAGACCTGCACCAACATGTGGTTATTGGCCTTTGGATGCAAGGTAAAGCGATGAGGTAACAACAGCGGTTTTCAATTTTCTTTGATAGACCTTTGCCTTTATTTCCTTGCAACCCATATCCCTATGTCCAATGTGTCTACGTATGGATCTGCACAACTATATATATATCCCTTAGGGTGCAGCTCTGCAGGTAGAAAGTTTTCTCAGAGAATCTATTTATCTGGATGGTTTTGGACATGATTTTCTTTTTTCTTCTGTCGTTGACCCCGTAGAGGTCATGGTGGGGATTGGCCTAGTGGAACCAAGTTTTCTCCATGAGCTGACACAGAGCAAGGGGTAGCAACTTGCAATAATGTCAGTTCAAACTTTTACCTTGTTATCCAGAAGCATGAGTTTACCTCTTTAGGTGGAAAACGGCACTCCTTTCTTGTTCATTAGTACATAAATGACACATCAGTTACCTCTTTAGGTGAATAACGGTACTCCTTTCTTGTTCTTTCCATGAACCGCTTGTTCAAATTTTCATGATACTTAACCAAAGGCGCGCCTGGTAACAGGGTCCACAAGCTGACATGCTTGGAATGTTACCTTCAGCTAGAGGAAATTAATGTAATGTCTTGGATGAAAACAGGATTTAATCAAGATGCAAGTTAGGTCTGGACTAGATCATAACCATGAGTAATCTGGTCATGTTGATGAGGATCACATGGTTTTTGACTAATCATAGAGACTATAAACTGGCTATTAATATTGTTTCTAAAGTATGAATGGTATGTCTTTGGCTGTTAATATTGTTTCTAAGTTGCAATGCTTTTATTTTCCAAATATCTTGATCTGTGAAGCTTAAATTAATACTTAATTCCTGTTTGAGTTTCATCTTTCGCAGCTTCCTAGCTGATAAATTGGAGAGTAGATACCACAAGTTGAGATAAGGGAGCTTCGACGATTAAAGATATTGATTCAGATTTCTTGTACTGTCCTTCAAATTTTTACGGAAAAGGGCTAAATGTACCCCTGTACTATTGGAAAAGTGCCAAATATACCCCTCGTTATACTTTGGGTCCAAATATACCCCTCGTTATACTTTGAACATTTTTTCCGCAGCTCATTTCTTGAATGCTGAAGAGTTATGTAGTCAATAGATTAATGGAAAAACATTTTCACATGAAAGTCAGCAGTTTTCTTGAATTTGACTGATTGTTATCCTTGTACATATCATATAATCAAGAAACAACTTGTGAAATACGATTTACCTGACTTGTTTATGTTGCTTGTAAGTTTCTCAGTTTCATTGCAGTTGTTCCAGGCTTCCTATGGCTAATAGTTTACATAATACCAGTGCCTACTGTTATTATACTTAACTCCACATCGTTGTTCAACTGTCAGCATCCTTCTCTTGATATAATTCTAGTTTACTACTGTCTCTTAAGTGGGTCAAAACTGGAGTCTCTGTAATGCATCTTGCTGAAATGAGAGGAAGCTAAACTAGGCTGCTCTCCTATCATGCTGCCTTATTTTGTTTTGGAAATTTATTGTACCAAAAATGTTATAAGTCTGTAGTTCTAATTGATTTGATTGCGAAAGAACTATATTGTCTCTACAAAATACAGGTTTTTCAAATGACCAAATTGAGAAGCTCATTCTCAAGGAGGGTGGTAAAATTGTGTAAAATTCAGGGCAGCTCCAAGAAAATGGTTCAGAGAGTGAAAATGAGTCCATATTTCTCTCCAGTTGGAATAGTGGTCTATGGAATGCAACTGCTGCTTCATTTTTTTTCTTTCTGATTTCCGATAAGTTTGTCTTTAACATTTGGTGCCGTTCATGCTGTTCGATGAATTAGAAGTACCATATACACTATGGATATTAATTCATATTATCAATGATGATATATGCCTGGTTTCAGGACATAGTGCAGAGAGTGGTGAATGCTTTTGGCATGTTCTTCTATGAAGTTTATGTCTTTGCTTAGATCAGTGAGCCACTATTAGAGAAGCTGTTTGCAATTTTCAGGAGTTAATCAGGGGTCGGAATGTACCTTATTGTTTAACTCTCTTTGAGGATACAATCAAGAGGAAATTAGATTTTCTTATGAAGGAATTCGGATTAAAACCAGGGAGCTTGGCATTTGCGTCCCTTTTATCATATTTCCTGGAGAAAAGAGTCCTTCCACGGTCATATGACCGACCTTCGCTATGCTCTGCAGCCTCTGAGCCCAACGATCGATCTGGGTGTGCATAAAGGCCCGGTATGCAGTAGTAGTGGTCAAATGCTCGTCCCGCTGATAGTGACGGTGCTCCAATCAACCGAGTCAGGTACATTCTGTACATGCCCAAACTGTCGTAAGACGCAGTGGGGCGCGTGGTCCTCAATACAATTTTTTTTGGGACGGGCACAATAAGCCGTCAAGCAGAAGATGATCTTAGCAATGATGTAAACTAAAGTAAAAAAGTTTGTTTTGTTAGAATAATTATGGGGCAATCCCATAATTATCTCTAATCTCCATTATTCATGACTATGATTGATATTGTAATATATGTAATTTAGGAGTGTAATCTCATTAGTTAGGACGATTGTAATTAGCTTCTTATAATTTAGGTAAATTAGATAAGTCTTCCATAAGACTAGCATCTTATGATTGTATATATATTATTTATTTAATCATTGGAATGAAATTACTCAAGGAATCAATTTCCAATATGATATCAAGAGCCTAAAATCGTTTGCCCTAAAAACATTACTTCGTCCTCTCGGTTTCTTTTCCCTTAACCGAACATACAATTTTTTTTCCATTTCTTTTGTTCCTCGGCCACTAGGCTTTTGTTAAGACAAAACCCTAAACCTAAAACTACTTCACAAACCCTAAACCATCCAACGACTTCTCTAAACCTAAGACTACCCTACTCGGCTTCCTTAATCCCTAGACGACAATAATCCCTAGCCGAAAACAATTAGGGTTCTTTCTTCTACTTCCATCAAACACAAAACATCTTCCCTCCTTTCTTTGTTTGATTTCTAGTAGAAACTATGGCCGAAAAACAAAATTTTCATCCTGCTCTTGCCGTAAATAACGTCAAGAACTTTATCTCCTTAACACTTGAAATGGAAAAAGAGCAATACACCTCTTGGGCGGAACTGTTCAAAATTCATTGCCGCGCTTATGAGGTAATAGACCATATCATCCCTTCCGAGTCATCGTCGATACCACTACTGTGGACAAAAAACTATGGTCCCGGTTAGATGCTATAGTCCTTCAATGGATTTATGACACAATATCAAATGATTTTCTACATACCATATTAGAGCCGAATTCTACGGCTCAACAGGCATGAGAACGTTTACAAAACATATTTCAAGATAACAAACTTTCTAGGGCTGTATATCTTGAACACCACTTTACTAATGTTAAATTGGATGACTTCTACAATGTTTCCGTCTATTGTCATGAATTGAAGGTGCTTGCAGACCAACTATCCAACGTTGGTTCGTCGGTCACAAATCAAAGGTTGGTCCTTCAATTAATTGCCGGATTGAATGAATAATATGATGGAGTTGCTACGTTTATTCAACAGAGAAATCCATTGCCTCCATTCTACGAGGTTGATTCTTGAAGAAACACGGAAAGCAAAACAGGCATCTTCTGGAGCAGTCAACGCCGGAGCCTCCCTCATTTCCACCAATTCTTTTTCCACTGATTTTCAACAACAAAATTCCGGTTCGGGTAGTGACAGAAACTGAAACAATAATGGTAAAAATGTGGCTCAAATCGTAATAATAACAAAGGAAAAAATCATGGTGGAAAGGGACGGGACAGCCAGCCGCCAGTAGCAACCAAACCGGGCAGTGGCAGCCCATTGCTCAGTCCATCGGAAATCAGTGGGAGTAGTACCCATTGTGGGGCGTGGGTTGTCCCGCAATTCCCAAACCCGACCTCAAATTGGGCCAGGCCCTCTTCTTCAAACCCCTAGTCCGGAATTCTCGGACCTCGTCCACAACATGCATTTGCAGCCCAAGCACCGTCCTCTGTTGACTATGCTTACACGGATATTGAACATGCCATGAATAATATGAATCTGAATGTTCCAAATGAGTCGTGGTATATGGACACAGGAGATACGTCTCACATGACTGCATCTCAAGGTAATCTCTCGTATTATTTTAATATGAGCATTAATAAAAATATTGTTGTCGGCAGTGGGTAGGAAATTCCAATTCGTGGTATTGGTCAGGTAAATCTACCCCTTCTACACCCACCATTAAAATTGAAAGCGTCTTACACGCACCAAAACTAATTAAAAAATTTATATATGTGCGACGTTTTACAACTGACAACAATGTTTCTGTGAATTTCGATCCGTTTGATTTTTATGTGAAAGATTTTCAGAAGGGGATGCCACTAATGAGATGCAATAGCATGGGAGAGTTGTATCCCCTCACGATTGTTTCCAATAATTGCATGACCAACCCATCTACTTTTGCAGCCATTTCTCCTACTTTGTGGCACAACCGGTTGGGACACCCGGGAGCACCAATTTTTGATAATCTTAGGAAGAATAAATTTATTTCTTGTAACAAATTTTTGGACTCTTCTGTTTGCCAAACGTGCGTGTTTGGTAAACATGTTAAACTTCCTTTTGCATCTTCTACCAGTACTCTTATGTCATTTGATCTGTTGCATTGTGATTTGTGGACATCACCTGTTTTGACTTCTGCAGGTCATAAATATTATTTGCTTATTTTAGATGATTATTTGAATTTTCTGTGGACATTTCCATTAGGGAATAAATCGCAAACCTATACCATTTTAAAATAATTTAGTGTTTTATCAAAAATCATTTTGAAAAATCCATTAAATGTTTTCAATGGGGGGAATTCATAAATGCCCAATTTAATGATTTTTGTCATCAAAATGGGATGTCTTTGCGTGTTTCATGTCCACATACATCTCCACAAAATGGAAAGCCGAAAGAAAGATTCGAACAATTAACAATATGATTCGCACTCTACTTGTGCATTCGTTCACACCATCAATTTTTTGGCACCATGCTCTTCATATGGCCAAATATCTTTAATATTATTCCTAGTAAATTACTCTCCAATGTGTTACCTACACAAATGTTGTACCACCGTCTCCCATCATTTACACATTTACGGGTTTTTGAGTGTTTGTGTTATTCTTTATTTTCATCCACCACAATTAACAAACTTCAATCCCGTTTCACTCCTTGTGTGTTTTTGGGATACCCACAAAATCATAGGGGATATAAGTGTTATGATATGACAAATGGAAAAATCATTATTTCTCGTCACATCATTTTTGATGAATCTACATTCCCGTTTGCAACATCTCAAGTGGCATCCTCACCTTCATATAATTTTCTGGACGATGGACTACATTCAATTTTGAGGTATCATCTAAACACTCAAAACAACGTGGGGCTTTCCCAAAACCTCTTGACCCAAACCCAAAATGAGAATGGGCCGGTCCGAGGAGCATATGTCACTCTTCCCTCGGCCTCGACCCAATCCATCGTTGGAATCGGGCAAGCTCAACAAAAGGAAAACTTACGACCCTACCCGTGACACAACCCGATACACAAGCCCATTCCCATGGCCAAACCGAGCCTACCATTTTGGCCCGAAATCGATCAACCACCCAGCTACCTCACATACCCGACAGCCCAACCTCGGACCATTGAAACTTGTGCAATGCACAAATTTTTTTGACCTAAGCGCCATTTTAACCTAACCACCTCCGTCCAACCGTCACCAATACCAAAAAATCCCAAAGCTGTCTTATCTGACCCGAATTGGAAAGCTGGCATGTTAGATGAATTTAATGCTCTTATTAAAAATAAGACATGGGAATTAGTACCACGTCCATCTAATGTGAACATAATTTAGTATATGTGGATTTTTTTATCATAAAAAAAATTCTGATGGTTCTTTTGCGAGATACAAAGCTCGTCTTATTGGTGATGACAGGTCTCACCAGGTTGGAGTGTATTGTGGTGAAACATTTAGTCCGGTAGTTAAGCCAACAACTATCAGGACTGTTCTCAGCCTGACACTTTATAAATATTGGTACATTCATCAGTTGGATGTCAAAAATGCATTCTTACATGGCCACTTAGAGGAAACAGTGTACATGCATCAGTCTTTGGGTTTCTGAGATTATACCCGTCCGGATCATGTTTGCCTGTTGAAAAAATTCTTATATGGTTTGAAACAAGCTCCTCGGGCATGGTATAACAAGTTTGCAGGATTTGTTTCCAAATTGGGTTTCTCTCACAGCAAATCCAATCAGTCATTATTCATTTATAGGAAGGGAGGTGACATGACATATATACTTCTGTATGTCAATGACATTATTCTCACGGCATCATCGACTTCACTTCGCCAGTCTATTATGTCACTTTTTGCGGCTGAATTTGCAATGAAGGATTTGGGTCCATTGAATTATTTTCTTGGCATTCCTGTAACTCAATATGCAGGTGGTCTGTTTCTCAGTCAAAAGAAATATGCAGAAGAAATAATTGACAAAGCAGGGATATCTTCCTGCAAACCATCACATACTCTAGTTGACACAAAGACAAAATTGAGTAACTATGCAGGTACTCCATACAGCGATCCTACACATTACCGCAGCCTAGCAGAGGCCTTGCAGTATCTGACTTTTACGAGACTCGATATTTCCTATACGGTCCAGCAAGTTTGTTTACACATGCATGATCCGAAGGAAGAACATATGGATGCTCTCAAAAGAATCATGCGGTATGTTAAGGGTACGCTTCATTTTTGTTTGCATCTATATAAGTCTTCCATCTCGAGTCTCTCATCCTATACCGATGCGGATTGGGGTGGCTGCCTGGACACACGTCGTTCCACTTCCGGTTATTGTGTGTTCTTGGGGGATAATCTTATTTTATGATCGTCAAAATGATAATCCACACTGTCTCGGTCAAGTGCCGAGGCAGAATACCGAGGGGTAGCCAATATGGTTGCTGAATCATGTTGGCTTCGTAATCTACTGTTAGAGTTACATTGTCCGATTGAAAAGGCAACCGTGGTCTATTGTGACAATGTGAATGTGATATACTTATCCGGTAATCCTGTTCAGCATCAGCGCACAAAACACATTGAAATGTATATCTTATTTGTCCGAGAAAAGGTTGCCCGTGGACAAGTATGTGTTATACATGTACCATCCAGCTATCAGATTGCAGACATCTTCACAAAAGGTCTTCCGCGCGTACTTTTTGATGATTTCAGGGACAGTCTCAGCATCCGTGAATCTCCCGCTAAGACTGCGGGGGACTGTTAGAATAATTATGGGGCAATCCCATATAATTATCTCTAATCTCCATTATTCATGACTATGATTGATATTGTAATATATGTAATTTAGGAGTGTAATCTCATTAGTTAGAATGATTGTAATTAACATCTTATAATTTAGGTAAATTAGATAATTCTTCCATAAGACTCTTATGATTGTATATATATTTTACCATTGGAATGAAATTACTCAAGGAATTAATTTCCAATATGTTTTTCTTTATTTCCTTCCTTTTTCTGTCTCTTTACGTGTATATATATTAGGCATTTATGATTAATCATTTGAGCATATTCTTGGTTTTGGCTTCTCAAGAATGGAGAAGCCAGCATATTATGCAACAACATACTTCTAAGCTGCAAACAGATCGAGAACTTGCAAGTTTAATGTTCATGTCTTTTCTTGTGCTTTACAACATTATGATGTCCTCTGATTTTGGGAAAGGTGATCAGAAATCAAAATCAAAATCAAATGGTAAATGATCAGCTGAAGCGATAGTGCACATAAGTGCACATACTAGGGATATGTTGGTAGAGACGAATTCAAGATTTAGAGCTACTATTAAGATAAATGTCATAAATTTTACATTTTTTTTATATGCAAAAAGTGATTCAAATCAAAAGTAGTGAATTCAATTGAATTCGCTGAATCTGCTCTAAATCCGCCTCTTTGACTCATGTGTTGGATACTCAACATGAGTGCATCAAGACAAATGAAGTGTACAAGTAAAACATGGAACTCAAGTGAAGATTGAATGTACAAATTTTATAGCAGAGTGCTCACTTCTCAGATATCTGTCATTGCCAAATTAGGAGACAAATGGTTCACTAATATTGGCCTTTTAAAAAAATTGATTGTTGTTTTAGACAATTTGTTTCATCATTTCTAACTTCAGTTTTCAATCTTCTTTATCATCTCAGCAAGCAGATCAATCTTCCACATGGAGTTATTGGAACAAATGGAAATGTTTATGCCTTTTAGATGAATAATTAAGTTTAATGCATTTTTAGATGAACAAGGATTGAAAGCTTTTTAGGATCTATTTGCAAAGGGGAGATTAACTCATATAAGTTGATAGTGTAATTTTTTTATTTTATACCATCAATATAATATTTTTGTAATCTTGAAAATAAAATAGGTATCTCATTATGACATATAAATATGACCGGATAGTGTAAGAAAAATTAAGATTTAGGGTCATATAAGTTAAAACTCTTTGCAAAAACTCAGTATAAATTTGATCTAAATTGAGTTATCATCTTCTTTTGTTGGAGATGTACTGATCATTAATGAAATTAGGTATTTTCTCCGTCTCAATTTGTTTGAAGGTTAACAACTTTTTCTTTAATTTAATTTTAAATATAGATTTTTCAAGTATTTTATAATAAAATTTACATATTTGAAAACTATATAAAAAGTAGTACTATAAGTCTGCATAATTAACAATTCACAATATATGAAAAGAGTTGAAAAAAATTATAGTAAAAAAAAGAATTGTTTAACTCTCCAAACTGATCAACCTTCAAACAAATTGAGACGGAGGAAATACTACTTATCTATTTCAGCTTTCTGTATTTGTCGTCATTCTTTTAGGAGGCTAAATAAATCTTTTTTAATATGTTACTAGTCATATTTTTATATGTCGTCATTATGTTTCTATTACCTTATGATTTAAACTTGAAGTAAAACTGAGTAGTAAATTAATTATTAAGTGTTTTTACAGACTTTATTCTGGTTTAATTAATCTCCATTAATACAAGAGACTGTTTAGCAAGGTTCTCGTAGGCCTCATTTATTTTTATCAAGATTAAGACTTTTTACTAAGATTAAGACGTTTGAATTTGAATGCACATCTGAATGATTAAAATGTTGTCTTTAGATCTGAACACTTAATGATTAAGACTGTTTGTATTTTCAACATCTAAATGTGTACAATTTATCTATATTTAAATGTAATAAAAATGATTATATTTTATATCAATTAAACAATTGTTGTAACATATGTAATTATAAAAAAGTTCAACATAAATTAATCTCTTAATCAAAGTATAAGGGAAGAATATAGTAAAAGTTACTACAGCTGTTCCACTTGATATGACTTTTGGAGGAAAACAAATTTTTTCTTTGATTATGATTTTTTTCCATACAGTTTTAGATACTTTCAATAATAAAAAGTGATTTCTAGTTATCCAAAGTTTATGTGAAAAAGATTAAGAAATTAATATCCGAATTAAAATTAAAATTAGAATGTTTGATCATTGTATTCCTAAAACCCTTAATACTTTTTTGAGAGGGAGTAAAAGGTTAAGAAAATAATAAAGGACATTGAGAAAAGAATAACCGACTAAGCTGATTAACTAATAAGAATATCATGCACTGCTTTTGTTATAATCTCAACAGAATGCACACTGAGAAAAGAATAAAGGACGTTCAAATTGAAATTGATGGAACTATCAAATTTCTACTATAATTTGATTGACGTTTCAGTGAGTAATAAAATAATAGCTCGGCATGATAATCAGGGGCGGATGTATCTCATTCGGATTCGGCAAAATTCAGTAATGTCAACACAGATTCTATATTTGTGTTAAAACTTCATTTAATATGCATAAGATCTATCTTGAATCCAATAAATTGTTATGCTCTAAAATTTAAAATCTATAAACTAAAAAAAATGGATTTGTCGCTGATGATAACTAAAGATAAAGGTGATAAGACAACTAAAATCAGAATTAAGCTTCAATTTGAGGGACAAAAGTAAATATAATTTTCTTGATGGAGTTCTAAAATATATGAGAAGTCACTCTCAACATCTTCCGGAGGATCAAATAAATGATTAGCTACTCATTTCCAATTGTTTAATCTAATAATTGTGACATTAATATTAAGAATATATATAATGGCATATCAAGAGAATATAATATGTGGGGTTGGCCTCTTAATAATCATCATATAGAAAAAGACTGGAAAGAAAAATCTCACCTTAATAATTGGCATGTCTAAAATGCAAAGCCTCCTTTTTTTTCCTATTGTTTGAATAAGCAAGTGAATAATACTGGTCCTTTAATAAAGGCTTTCTTTATATTTGAAAGAAATAATCCCCTTGATTATTTTCATTAATTGAAAGGCTATATATACAAGTTACATATTTCCATAATAGGAAAATCATTTTCCTATTCTACTTCTAAATCCTTCTTCTACCATAATTCTAACTATACAATATGGTAAGTGTATATCCTATTCTAAATATACTACAATATACACTTAATATACTTTTCTTAATATACAAGGTTTGGCCACCGATTTTCTGTCCTAAATTCGTCCATGGGCCGGACGTGTTGGACCACGAACCGGAGGCCCAACCGCTGATCGCACCGTCGCCTTATTCACGAGTTGGGCCACCGCCGAGAGGCCCAACCGCCGCCTCCGGACCGCCCTTCGTTTGTCTTTCTTCAAAGAATATACATGTGATATATATTCGTGTATATCACATGTATATTGCTCGTTTAACACACCCCCGCGATCATAGCGGGCGATTTTCGAACGCCGAGATCGTCCCTAAAATCTTCAAAAAGTACCGCGGGTAGACCCTTGGTAAAAATGTCCGCAATTTGATAACGAGACGGGACATGGCATACGCGAACTTGACCTTTAGCAACCTTTTCACGGACAAAATGAATGTCCATTTCGATATGCTTGGTGCGTTGGTGTTGAACCGAGTTACCTGAAAGGTAGATGGCACTAATGTTATCGCAATATACCAAGGTTGCCTTCGAATGGGACAATGAAGCTCCAAAAGCAAATTACGTAGCCAACATGATTCGAGAGACCACATTCGCCACCCTCGATATTCGCCCGCACTTGAGCGTGATAGAGTTGCCTGACGCTTTGCCGACCAGGAGACCAAGTTGTTTCCAAGGAACATACAGTAGCCAGAAGTCGACCGTCTGGTGTCGGGACAACCACCCCAATCAACATCCGTGTAGGAGACAAGTGTAGATGTAGATGAGGGATACAAGTGCAAACCATAATCAAAGTGTCCCCCGAATATACCGTATGATGCGTTTGATTGCATTCATGTGCTCAACTCTAGGGTCATGCATGAATAAACACACCTGCTGTACTGCATATGTAATATCTGGTCTGGTAAAGGTAAGATACTGGAGGGCCCCTGCAAGATTGCGATAGCGGGTCGGGTCCTCGTATGGTGCACCTGCTGTGGCACTTAGCTTTGGGTTTGCATCAACTGGTGTGGAAGTGGACTTACAGGATGACATCCCAGCCCTTTCGATGATCTCAGCAGCATACTTCCGTTGAGATCGAAACAACCCATCTGAATGACGTTGGACAAGCAATCCCCAAAAAATAACTCAAAGGCCCTAAATCTTTCATAGCGAACTCAGAACTGAGCATGGTCATGATAGACTGGCGCAAGGCATCGGAAGAGGCGGTCAAGATGATATCATCCACATACAACAGAATGTAGGCCAACGAAGAACCACGGCGGTAGATGAACAAGGAATTATCTGACCGGCTGTGAGTGAACCCAATAGTGGAAACAAATTCAGCAAACCTCGTGTACCAGGCCCTCGGAGACTGCTTAAGCCCATATAAGGACTTTTTCAACAAACATACATGATGAGGACGGTTTGGATCCCTGAAACCCAAAGGCTGATGCATATAGAACTGTTTCCTTGAGATCACCGTGTAGGAAAGCATTCTTGACATCCAATTGATGAATTGGCCATGTTTTTGACAGGGCCAAGCTAAGCACGTTGCGAATGGTAGCCGGTTTGACCACCGGACTAAACGTCTCACCACAATCAATACCAACCCGTCGAGTCTTACCATCACCAACAAGTCGCGCCTTATGCCGAGCAAAGGACCCATCCGAATTCTCTTTGTGAGCAAAAATCCACATAGACCCGATAATATTAATACCATATGGACGGGCACCAACTCCCACGTCTTATTATCAATAAGAGCATTATATTCATCGGTCATAGCAATTTTCCAATTAGGGTCATTTAATGCGGATACAGGATTGCGGGGCAAGGGGATTTAGAGACATCGAATGTAAATTAAAATGTCTTTTAGGTGTAAAAATACCCCGCCGACTACGAGTGACCGGTCTATGACTCGAGGAAGAATTAATGGAATTTTCTCGGGCTTGGGACGGATCGGCCAAGCAAGCAAAGTGGGCCCGCCGGCCCAAATCGGAAATGGCCGGACTCGGCCGGACCGTTCCAGATCCTGGACCGGCCCGCTTTGGCCGGAACATTCCGTGGGCCGGAAGAGCTGGGTGTGGCGATGCTTGTTGGGCCGGCGGGCGGTGGACCCGCCTTTGGAGGATTTTGGATACGAGAGATGTCCGAAAAATTCCGAATAATATACGGGGATATTTGGTCATCCAAAAAATTATACGACTTAGGTTCGGGAGTATGAACTTTCGTAAATGGGAATTGAGTTTCATCAAAAATGACATGGCGATTGATTATGATTTTCTTGGAGGATAAATCAAAACACTTATAACCACGATGATTCGACGGATAACCCAAAAACACACACGGGGTAGACCGAGCCGAAGTTTGTTAATTGTGGTGGATGGAAATAACGGATAACACAAGCACCCAAAAATTCGAAGGTGAGAATAAGAAGGGTTCTTATTATATAGGATTTTGAGGGGGAAGAATATGTCGACCTTTAGACGGAATTATGTTAAGAAGATATGTGGCCATTTGTAGAGCATGATGCCAAAAATATGGAGGTATGGAGGCATGTATAAGGAGAGTTCGGACAATGTTATTTATGGAACGAATTTTGCGTTCGGCTTTCCCATTTTGTGAAGATGTATGAGGACATGAAAAACGAAAATTTATCCCATGAGTAGCACAAAACTCTCGAAACTCCCTATTGTCATATTCTTTCCCATTATCACATTGAATATTTTTTATTTCTCTTTCGAATTGAGTACGAATGAACGCTCTAAATTTTATGAAGACGGAAAACACTTGTGATTTATTCGCAATTGGAAACGTCCACAAAAATCTAGAATAATCATCTAAAAAGAGAACATAATAACGATGGCCCATTGAACTCGGAAAGGAGATGTCCATAAGTCGCTATGAATAATGTCAAATGGCATAGAAGTATGAGAATTGGAGTCTACAAATGGTAACTTAATAATTTTTCCTAATGAACAAGATCGACAAATTGGAGTACGATTTGTACCCTTACAAGAAATAAAGCTATTTTTATCTAAAGCCGATAAAATAGAAGATCCCGGATGACCCGACGAGCATGCCATATGGAAGGAGAGATGGTCGCAAAAGTCGATGGCAAGGTGGACTCGATGGATCGAAACCGGCATGATAGGATACAGATCCCCCTACTATCACACCTCATGAGATGACTCCCCGTCTTGAAATCCTTCACAGAGAAACCGAAAGGATCAAATTCAACATGAAATTAATTGTCATTTGTGAATTTTCGGACGACACTAAATTTTTAATCAATTTAGGAGCATGTAAAGTATTTTTCAAGAGGAGTGGTGGATTAGGAGGAGACAATGTTTTCTCGACCATACCCTAGAATTGGAATAGAACCGCCATTACCAATAATTATCCCCGAGGGGTGCTCAAATTGGAATAAGATGAGAGAGTACCGATTCGGAAGTCATGTGAGTAGTGGCCCCGGTGTCCATGTACCAATTTGGGTCCGGTTGAGTCAACCCCAACGTGTGCATCGCGCCTCGATATCGTTTGAGTGGGGCCTCGCCGCATGATGGGCTTGCGGAGGACGGGGCCCAAGGACTCTCGGCCGTGCCGGAACCGGGTCGTTACCGCCGCGTGGGGCCGTTCCGGGCCACGCCGTGGGCCGCCAATGCCGGGTATTGGGCTCGCCGGATCGGCTTGTGCCCCACCGGCCGCCGGCAGAACCGCCGGAGGGTGCGGGTGCCACCGCCATCGGCCCCACCGCCGGGCCCACGGTGGTGGTGGCCCACCGTACCCCGAATGGGACCCACCGCTCGCTTGTTGCTCACCGGAACCGCCACCGTAACCACCTCGTTTGCCCCCGCGGTTTTTGTTATTTTTGCGATTATTCTTGCCGCCACCATTATTATGGTTTTGGCCCGAATTATTAACAAAACCCGAAGAACTAGGAGAGGATGCCACCATGACAACCGGGCTTGCTCCGTAGCCGCCTTTTTTAGCCAAACCGCTTCTTCCAACGTCGCATGGAGCGGGCTTGATGAAAGTCGGGAAGAGGGTTGCTTTGGCGAAGGAGAGTTCCAACACCATTATAGGCCTCCGAAAGCCCGCAACCAACTCGTAGAACTAGACGATTATTTGTCACCGGTGCGCCAACATTACGGAGTTGATCCGCCAATTCCTTTAGTTTCTTGCAATATGCGTAAACGTTCGGAAATACGTCCATTCGAACGAGAGAGAATTCTGCTCGAGTGTGACGATACGGGAATGTTGGTTGTCTTGGAATATGTCACGCAATCTATTCCATGCACCCATAGCCGTGGTATCGGCTCCATAATCGTCGTAGAAGGTCCACCGAAATAGTGGCGTATATCCACCGAAGAACGGTAGCATCAAGTGTAATCCACACCTCGGGATCCTCCGGGAAGGGGTCTAGCGGGAGGAATTATGTGATGAAGAACTTGATAAGAGATAGCGTGAATTTTAAACAACTCCGCCCACGTTGCATATTGAACGTTTTCCATCTCAAGGACAATAGGGACACCGAGCTTGATATTGGAAACCGTGAGGGCGGGGTGAAAATTGTTCTTAGACATATTTGAAAGAACAAAGAAGGAGGATAAATTTAAGAGAGGTTTTTGAGAGCGGAAGACGAGATATTTGGAGAGAAAACCCCGAGGGAGGGGGGGGGGGTTCTCGCCAAAGAGGCAAAAGTTTGAGAGAAGAAAACTTTTGGTTTAGACCTAGTCTCTTGATACCATGAAAGAAATAATCCCCTTGATTATTTTCATTAATTGAAAGGCTATATATACAAGTTACATATTTCCATAATAGGAAAATCATTTTCCTATTCTACTTCTAAATCCTTCTTCTACCATAATTCTAACTATACAATATGGTAAGTGTATATCCTATTCTAAATATACTACAATATACACTTAATATACTTTTCTTAATATACAAGGTTTGGCCACCGATTTTTTCTGTCCTAAATTCGTCCATAATGGACGTGTTGGACCACGAACCGGAGGCCCAACCGCCGGGATCGCACCTTCGCCTTATTCACGAGTTGGGCCACCGCCGAGAGGCCCAACCGCCGCCTCTCGGACTCGCCCTTCGTTTGTCGCTTTCTTCAACAATATACATGTGATATATATTCGGTGTATATCACATGTATATTGCTCTGTTTAACAATATTATCCCTTCGGTGATATTCTATAAAATTGAAATGATACGGAGAACATTAACATGATGCATGTGCAAGGATGACACTCACAAATTGAGAAAGATCCGAATTTTTTAAAAAAAAAGGCATCCAATTTTTTTTTAAAAAAAGGGCTTTCTTTATACTTGTTTTGTATTGGTTAAGCTTTCTTGTTTGAGCTAGGCAGAAAGTCTTAAGATAGGACCACAAATAGGTTCTACCAAGAATCGTGTTATATACTATATACTTTCTTTTAAATTGAAGCAAATTAAGAAGTTGGCATTCATGTCAACAATTATATTGCAAAAAAAGCCTATCCCTTCACAGCCCTAACAACCCTCCAACATCCCTAAGTTAATAATAAACAATTAGAGCCTAGTTGGGTTAGCTTAGAGCCTATTTGGGTTAGCTGGTTCTACATAGTTCATAAGCACTTTTAAATGTTGAGATTAACTTTATGAATTAAGTAATTTTTTTACTTTTAAATAGCTTAGAGCCTATTTGGGTTAACATAGTTCATAAGCACTTTTAAATAGCTTAGAGCCTATTTGGGTTAGCTTAGAGCCTATTTGGGTTAGCTGGTTCTACATAGTTCATAAGCACTTTTAAATGTTGAGATTAACTTTGTGAATTAAGTAATTAAGTATAAACGGCATATATGGAAAGGAGAGGAAGTTATGAATCTTGTTTGAGAAGGTATTTTAAGAGTTAGAAAAAATATTAAAGATCAAAAAAGTTATAAAAAAATTGATGAAACTAAAAATGCTTATAATAAGATGAAAAATCATAAGTTAGGGATGATCAACTTATGACTTTTGACTTATTTTCTCATATAAACACTTTTGAGTGTTTACAAACGCATAAATAAGCTAAAATATGCTTATAAGCCAGCTTGACCAGCTTGTAAACTTAATTAAACACTCTTTTACAATAATATGAATCGTACAAGCTATCTTATTAAAGCTTTTTTTTTTCCTCCCATTTTGAAGGATCTATAGTGTTTCCACACTTTCCCTCTAGCGTGACTTGAACCCTAGATCTACCGGTCGTGGACGAAGGTGTTTTACCAACTGAGCAACCCTCATTTGTCTCTTATTAAAGCTTTGAGTTGCTCGAACCGAGCTTATATCTTAATTAATTAAATTCATTGAAAGGCAAGGAATTCAATTACCTGAATCAGATTCATCAAAAGGCAGATCATTTGGTTACCTTTACATTAGCCCAACCACCAAGTTGGAAGGCACGTGTATAATTAATGAAGAAGGTTCAATTTCTCACTCGTGGAAAGTTATATATATATATATATATATTTAAATTATTAATCTGTTTAACATAAAGAAACTTTTTAATCCATGTAATGACGTAATTTAGAAATTACAGACTTACAGTGATACAAATGTTTTCAGTTGTTTGATAATTTGTGTAATGTTCTTAAGAATGGGAGGCCTGAAAAGCAGTCATCATCTTCTTTTGTGTGTAATATTTCACGTGGCAAGCGGTATATGAGAGGGTGTTGAAAGCTTTAAAAGATGGACTTGGTTTTAAGAGGGCAATATAGCAGTGGAGGAAAGAGCATGGGTAAGAGGGCTATAATATATAGTTGCTCAATAAAACTGACAATCATTTGTTGGAATATGAGAGGATTAATGAGGCTAAAAAAGATGGCCAATCTATTGTTGAGTAAATGGAATGGCAAACACAGTATGCCTAACAGAGATTAAAATTTAGGAAATAAATCATTCTTATATCAAACTGTATTGGGTAAAATAAGTATACACCAAGTCAGTGGCGAAGCCATGATTTTGGTCAAAGGTGTTCATACTTTTAAGCCAGAGGAGGGTTGAGAAAAAAATCAAAAAAAGTTAGAAAATTGTAGGGGCTGAGGCTCAAACCCACACCTCTAAGGAAAATTTAAACACTCTTAGCCGCTGGACTATCTTTCTCTTCTTTGTCAAGGATGTTCAACATTTAATATATATAAAAATGTTTACCCAAAAAAGGTACAATTGAATTTGTAAGTGATTTTAAGGATATGTGGTTTGATTTGTAATATAAAATGATAAGCTATTAGCAGTAAATAAGAAAAATAGCCTGCAACGTCGTAGCCAAGGTGAATTCCTTCAGTTTAGGGTTTAGGGTTTAGGATTGATCCGGGCCTTAGCTTAACTGTTTTGGTTCCGAGCCAACGTTTGAGAACTTTTACAATCAAGAGTGTAATTAACAAAGCGTACAAGTGTAAGATAAGAATGAGATGCCCTTCCAACGTGAAGGTTGGGCTCCTTTGATAGCTATCATTACAAGGTATTCATATCCGAAAATGATTTTCTAATTAAATGCAATTAAATGAGACTAATGGTCACTTAATGAGCAACGAGTAACGGCTGACGCCATATCCAGAACGGGTATGCGTTGAGCTCCTCCGGTTCTTCACCCGGTGTCACCTGGTTCGGTCACTATCCGGTCTTGCTTCGATACCTAGACTCACTCCGGTGCAACTCGTATCCGATGCAGAATTATGTCGCCCCCTTCGGTGTCTATATCTAAATCATGCCACATGTCGTGCCGGTTTTAACCGTAAACAGATAGTCCCCTCACTTTCCGGATCAAAGTTTACCAAAGTGATGGAAAGTGAAAATGATTTCCTCGTTATCTTCTCTTACAAGCTTCTTTTTCAGATTATTCTGAAATAAGCGAGAAAATGAAACGCTTCCAATTCTCCAAAATCTGACTCACGTCTTATCACTTTGCATCTTCGGACACGTGTCACTCTCTGATTGAATCGTCATTTCAGTTCGTGAATCGATGCATTTCGCAATGATGACAACCTCCCCTATAGATGCTCCCCCCCTTCAGTTCCTAAACTGTTTCGTTTAAAGCATCCTCAATATGTTACAGTTGGTATGGACAACGCATTCCGGTTAAGGGTTATGGTACCTCATACACACAACCTCCTCATCCACCATTCTCCTCAAAAACACCCTATATGCCCCACACATGATTAAGAACCTCATATCTGTCCGCCAATTTACTCGTAATAATTCTGTCTCTGTGGATTTCGACCCTTTTGGTTTTACTGTGAAGGATCTTCATACGGGGACACCTCTTACGAGATGCAATAGCACGGGGGATCTCTATCCATTCACTTCCACCTCCGCTGCCAGATCTTGCTCTCCCGTCACTCTAGCGGCTGTTTCTTCTTCAACTTGGCATAATAGGCTTTGTCATCCAAGAGTCCCAGTTTTTAATTTTCTTAGAGGCAACAATTTCATTGCTTGTAATGGGGAACTTGCCAAAATTGTGTTTCTTGCTCTTTAGGCAAACATATTCGTCTTCCGTTTAAATCATCTACTAGTGTTACATTTGCTCCTTTTGATATCATACATGCCGATTTATGGACATATCCTATCTATAGTTCTCTCGGTCATAAATACTATCTTGTGTTGCTTGATGATTTTTCACACTACGTTTGGTTATACCCTCTTAAATTTAAATCGGAAGTGTTTGTCAAATTTCTTGAGTTTCGCAAGTTCATTCAAACACAATTTAGAAAAGGCATAAAATCATTTCAGTGCGATAATGGTCGTGAATTCAATAACTCTATGTTTCACCGCTTTTGTACCAATAATGGCATGGTCTTTCGCTTCTCCTGCCCTCACACCTCACCACAAAACGGTAAAGCTAAAAGAATCATCCGCACTATTAACAATATGATTCGCACCCTATTGATTCATGCCTCCCTCCCTCCACCCTTCTGAGTCTATGCTGCTAAAATGTCAGAATACACTCTAAATATTCTCCCTACTAGCACTCTTCACAATATGACCCATACCGAAATCCTCTACCATAGAATCCCCTCTTATGATCATCTACGGATTTTTGGTTGTCTGTGCTATCCCAACCTTAGCTTCACCGCCCCTCACAAGCTCGCTCCTAGGTCCACCCCATGTGTCTTTCTAGGATTCCCGCCGAACTATAGGGGCTATCTATGCTATGACTTGTCTACTCGTCAGATCCACATATCTCGTCACGTCACATTCGACGAGACCACATTCCCGTTTTCGAATCTTCCAAAATTCCAAAAATAGGACTACTCATTTCTTGACGAGTCTGCCATCTCTCCCCTCATAATCGAACAACTCACATCCTCTGTTCCGTCGTCAAAGCTGCGGCCTCGAGGGGAGGCGCTACGACGCTTGATTTCCAGAGAGATCTTTTGAAACACCGTCGATAGCGTCGCGGCCCTGTGCTGAGGCGCCGCGACACCCAAACTTCAGAGAAGCCTGTCAACCTTCTAGCGCCGCGACTCTCGATCCAGGAGTCGTGGTGCCTCCGACGGCTTCGCCCCTACCTTCTCCTTATCCGACTTTATCCCCCGTCTCAGACACCACTCCGCCACCCATTGTCCCTACCCATCCAATGGAAACTCGTTCAAAGCATGGAATCTTCAAACCCAAAGTCCATTTCAACTTGTCTGCCCAAACCATCTCTCCACTTCCAAAGAACCCAAAATTGGCCAAAAAAGACCCTAATTGGAATGCGGCTATGTATGAGGAATTCAATGCTTTAACTAAACAGCACACGTGGGATCTAGTACCTAGACCTGAGGGGGTGAATGTCATTCGTTGTATGTGGCTATTTCGTCACAAGTTCAGAGACAATGGGGATTTTGAGAGGTATAAGGCTCGTCTTGTGGCTAATGGCACAAATCAGCAGGAGGTCATTGATTGTGGTGAGACCTTCAGCTCGGTTGTCAAACCGGCTACCATCCGCACAGTTTTGAGCATAGCCATGGGCAAACACTGGCCGATCCATCAGCTTGATGTGAAGAATGCATTCTTACATGGGGATCTGAGAGAGACAGTCTACATGCATCAGCCACTAGGGTTCACCCATCCAGCAGTTCCTCACTATGTGTGTCATCTCCGTAAGTCACTAAATGGCCTGAAGCAGGCCCCCCGTGTGTGGTATGATCGTTTTGTCAGGTATATCTTGCAGATTGGGTTTGTATGCAGCAAGAGTGATACATCACTTTTCATTTTTCATCGAGGTAGTAGCACTGCTTACTTATTACTTTACGTGGATGATATTGTTCTTACTGCCTCCTCCGACGGATTGAAAAATGAGATTATTGTCTTGCTCAAGTCCGAATTTGCAATGACTGATTTGGGGAAGCTGAGTTACTTTTTGGGGATATCAGTGACCAGGTCTGCCAATCATATGTTCTTGTGTCAACGTAAGTATGCAGAAGAGATTGTGTACAGGGCTAAGATGGCGAACTGCAAAGAGGTGCCTACTCCAGTTGATTCCAAATCTAAGCTCAGTGCTATGGATGGTGCTCCAGTCTCTGATCCTACTCTGTATAGGAGCCTTGCGGGTGCACTTCGTATCTCACATTCACGGGCCGGACATAGCTTATGTTGTTCGGCAGGTGTGCTTATTCATGCATGCCCCCAGAGAGCCTCATTTCACTGCTCTTAAGCGTATTATTCGATACATTAAGGGCACTCTTGATTATGGTTTGCACCTATACCTCTCTGCACCAGACAGGTTGCTTTCATATACGGATGCAGATTGGGCAGGGTGTCCGGACACGCGACGCTCCACCTCCGGCTTTTGTGTTTTCTTAGGGGATAATCTGATTTCTTGGTCTGCCAAGCGACATGCTACCCTATCTCTCTCCAGTGCCGAGGCTGAGTACAGAGGCGTTGCAAATGTAGTAGCTGAGATTTGTTGGCTCAGAAATTTACTGTTAGAACTTCAGTGTCCTTTGCGTCAGGCATCTATTGTGTATCGTGATAACATCTCTCGCCATCTATCTTTCTCATAATCCGGTTCAACATCAGCGAACCAAGCATATTGAGATAGACCTACACTTCGTTCGTGAGAAAGTTGCGTTAGGCCATGTCAGAGTGTTACATGTTCCATCATCCTATCAGTATGCAGACATATTTACCAAAGGACTTCCCAGACAGTTATTTCTTGACTTCAGATCCAGTCTCAGCGTCCAGCCTCCTCCCGCTCCGACTGAGGGGGTGTGTAAACGTGTAAATATAGGAAACAATATATTCCCTACCATAATTAGAATATTTCCATATATTGTGTAAATATAATTATGGTAAGACTAGGATTTCTCTTTTGTATAGGCTTAGGATTTCTATTGTATAAGGGATGAATATTGTACTCTATATATACCTTTGTATTAATGAAAGACTCCCCAAGGGAGATTAATATCATCTAACATGGACAAATAAAAATAAAAAAGTTTACTTTTGATATAATGAATAAATAAAAATGAACATGAAAAATACTACTCCCTCCGTTTTAAAAAGATTGTCTGATTTTGATTTGGTATAAACTTTAATAAAGTAAATAATACTTTTGAATCTCGTAGTTTTAAATTAACGATGTGTTGAATGTACTAAAATAATATTTAATCTTATAATTTTAAACATGTCATGTGAAAATTTAAAATAAAAAATTATAAAAAAAAACATTTTTTAAACTGATTAAAAAAGTAAAACAAATATTTTAAAGCGGAGGAAGTAGTACTATATACTACTCCATAAAAATCCTGTCAAGTTTTATCTTGAAAATATACTTTGATTTTTTAACTTGAAGATGAAGCCAACTTCTAGAATTTGTCCTTTCAACATGCATGTGGAATCAATGCATATATTGGTCACTTCTGAATTTGGATTTTTCACTTTTATCACTTTGCATTATATATTATTTCTTATGATGAGCCATATTTACTCAAACTTTAGCTTCCCCTTGAAGGTGAATAATTGAAATGATGTGCATCTTTTGACTTACTACGTGGTCCAATTAATTAATTAAGCTGCAACTACTATTTAGAACAGTGTACACGTACTAGTTGATTGATGAATGATGATATATTCCAACTTGTCATATATTCTTATATGAAATTATAACAACTTTAAGGTCTGGTGGAATTGACAAGAACGAAAGACTTTCTCTACAAGTAGGAATAAGAAACAAGAAGTTCATAGCCCTCGGGGCACGGGCGAGTGTAAGTGGCAAGGTGATTAGGGTACAATTACTTCAACATTGCGGGTTCGAATCCGTGTGGTGACAGTCTTTGCTGGAATATTACAAGGGTTGTTGATGGGTTCGTGTCCCGTTGGTCCTCTCCCTTTCAGGGCTGCCACTCGCGCATATCCCTCGATTTACATCCCACCTGGCGAAGGGGCCTCTGATACAGATGGGGGGTTTCGCCTTCGGGACTTTCCCCTTCACAAAGAAACAAGAAGTTCATAGTATATACTCAATAATTAATACTCATTTGTAGGGATGGCACGTGTGTATAATTTTGCGGATTCTGCACCGCACCCGTCCCAATTGGGGCGGGTATGAGTATAACTTTGACGGGTAGTAGGCGGGTATGAGTATTGAAAATGTACCCGTCACGGGTAGGCGGGTAGGTGATGGATTTGCAGTCATACTCGCCTACCCGCCCGCCCGCATACCCGCCCGCCTTATACCCGCCCCAAACCCAAAATATTAGCAGCCCATAAGTCGTGCCTTCAGCCCATAAGTCACGACAAGTCTCTCATTCTCCAACAAAACTCAAAACCCTACGCCTCTTCAGTCCTGCACGCCTCCCTCTCTCTCGTTCCCCTTCACGCCGTCTCTCCTCCCTCTCTCATTCTCGACGTCTCTACCTTTTTCTTTAAAGGAGATGCTGATCGGGAAATATTGGAAAATATTGTTGTCTTTGCTTTGTGCTTTGGGGTTGTCTTGGTGAGGTCAATTTTTGTGCATTTGTTAAGTTTTACCTATTGGGTTTGTGGAGTTCAATTGAAAAACTTTAGCTTATATAGCTGAAATAATATATGGGTTTTGTCTACATTTGTAATATATAGCTATTTGGGTGGATAATTTTTGGGTTTTCTTGGAAATTTTATTTTCTTGATTCTTTGTTGTGCAAGGGGGAAGAGGTGAAAAAAATGGGGAATTCTGATGGTGAAAAAATCCGGAATTCTCCTCCCTCTCTCCCAAAGAAAATGAGACCGTGACAGTATTGATTCTTGACTCAAAATTTTGAGATAATTTTTGGAATTTGAATTTTTGGGATCATGTTGATCACTAATTGATCACAAATGAATTGATTACAAAATATGGCAGGCGGGTATTAGCGGGTGACGGATATCCACTTGAGTGGTGGAGCGGGTGTGGATTTAGGAATATACCCGCCTAGGCGGGTATGGATGTTGAAAATTGTATCCGCCACGGGTGGCGGGTAGGTGACGGGTATAAAATTTTCTGGTGGGTACGGGTGCGGGGGAGGGGTACCCGCCCCGCCCAATTGCCATCCCTGCTCCTTTGGTTTTATTTTATGTATTTTAATTTGATTGCAACGAAGTTCATAGAATACACAAATGCAAGACATATTTTTAAATTTTATGATTTTAAACATGTTATGTTGATATTGAAGAGAATTTAAGAATCTCTTTTTAAAGCAAATTAAAAAAAGAAAATAAGATACATAAACTAAAAAGTATATATGTATATATTAAATTATGGCAAAATAGAGATAGAGGCTGATCTAATATTTCAGATTTGATTAGGTTCAATTAGATTTAGTCGGTTTAGAATTTTTAGGATAATGTCCTGAAGTTTTATTTGTAGAATTTGAAAGTTCAAGATAATGATTATTTTCAACTACAAAAGCTAAAATGGGCTATTTTTATGAATTTAACTCATATAGCTCTGTCGCAAACAGTATATCTACCTTATAAGGTAAAAAAAAGTAAGACAATACATCGTTCACTCTCCATACCCGCTTATTAAACTAAACTAGATATGTTATTGGTGTAACCCATATAGGTCTGCCTCTGATTGGACACCTATCTGACAATTAATATACAATACTAGTACTTTTTGGTCCAAGTGCTCCTATTATCAAAAATTGTCTCAATTTCTGCAGATAATTAGAGTTACAATCTTCACTTTATACTAGTCTCCCTCAATATCATATTCTCCTTCCACATTATATAACTAGATGTTGACATAGATTTTTACGTATATATATATATATATATATATAGTTACTTAAGTTTGCATAGTCGAGTCACTAAGAAATAAATACAACGTAAAGCATCCGACAACTCTCTTATCCAGTATATATCTTAAAAGAATCACAACTTGATGTAAATTCTATTCCCATTAGATTCTTACAACTTTTCTACAATGCTACTATTTTTTTTGTGGTAACAGCATTTTGATCCTCAGTTATGAGTAAGTTTTAATTTTCATTCTTGTAATATCAAACGAAACACATTCAATTTTAATTAATCAAAATGTGTATCTTTAATCTTTTATGTAGAAAATATGTTATATTTGAACTACTTTTAGAAGTATATTAATTATCAAATATGAAATAGCTTAACATAACATATCGGTAATTAAGTGGTGGAACGAATTTTCATAGTCAGATAGATCAAAACTGCACATTTAAATTAATTAAAGGTTAAATGTGCTTAGTCATCAAATATAACAAGGATTGACAACTCGGTTCACTAAGCTCTCACTATGCATGGGGTTCGGAGAAGGCCAGACCACAAGGATCTATTATACGCGGTCTTATCCTGCATTTCAGCAAGAGGTTGTTTCCACAGTTCAAACCCGAATATCACAAGAATTGAAATTAAAATATACCAATAATTGAGGGACTAAAATTGCTATTGACCCTTCTTTTTGAATGCCTATATAAAGGGGTTCCAATGAATTTATCTATACAATAGAAAGCAATTAAGTTATCTACTTGTTTCAATTTCAAGAATTAATATATATTCCAATATGGCACCTCAAGGAGAATTTGTGAGGATTTTAAAGAGAGATCTTGGACTTTCCTTTTTGGAAGGTAGAAAGAGAAGGTCCCCTCCTTCTAGTCCACAAAGAGTTGCAAGTAAATTAGCTGAAGAACCAAAACAAGCTTGTGTTTACAGATATTATCCACATTCTGATATTGTTCAGGTGAATCCTGTTTCTGCTACTGAGGAGAGAGTTTTCAACAGCAAATATCAAGTGGCTCAAGTGCAATTTCCTGGGAGCAAATCAATTGCCTTGGCTTATTAATTACTACTAGGTTATCTAACTTAATGTAGTATATGTACTAATGCTTATTAGGTCTTAATTAAATGAACTTTTTTGTCATGTCATCAATCGGTGTACTTTTATCTGGTTTCTACGTTCTTGTTTTCTTCTTTTTTCCCTCGAATAATTAACAAGGAGGAATAAAAGACTTTGGTCGTTGTGATTTTAACCTATATATATGTGACTACTCACTACTAAAAACAAAGACTTTTTCCACCGATGAATTAGTAACAATTCGTGTGGAAACATGATTCTTCCACCTCAAGACTTATCAATGCACTATTCCATTGAAGAACTATATATGTGCTTTCTACGTTAGTATTTATGTTACGTTGTTCAAACTAATTTTTAAAAATATTGTGGAATGCGTATCGGATCTTTAAAAAATAGTGAGTTTGTGAAAAATCTGATATGAGTGCAACAATATTTTTAAAAAGGGTAAGCAACATATATTACAACTAAGAAATGTCACTTTGGTAATTTAATCAATTTCTGCGCCTATACAAGTTTGAAAGTGAAAGTTTGTCCTTAATTAATTTCTAAACAAAGATATATAAGCCCAAGATGTGTTGATTCTCCCACATCGGTTGTGGGATGTGAATTGGACTTCTTATATGGACTTGGGCAATCCTCCCCTCATGAGCTAATTTTTGAAGTTGAGTTAAGCCCAAGATCCATTATTTACATAGTAGCAGAGCCAGAAACATCCCAATTCATTATTTACCCGATGTTGGGTCCCCATCATATATTGTCCACGCTCCAGATGTTCAGCCCTGGGCGTGCACGGGGGTGTTGATTCTCCCACATCGGTTGTAGGATGAGTATATGGACTCCTTATATGGACTTAAACAATTCTCTCTTCATGAGCTAACTTTTGAGGTTGAGTTAGTATTTTTCGGTGAAAATGATTCTAACCAAAAACACAGTTAGAGATTTATATTTTTAGGATTTAAAGACAAGTAGGTTGTATCCGATTCGGAGACCCTCTTTAGTGAGTCGGGTGTCAGGAGTTTGATTATCAGTATATAAAATGAAAGGCTAAATGCTTACAAGAATAAACAAGTAAAATGAACAAATAAGTTAGATTCAGAAGAAATAGTATGAAATTAATGAATAAGAGCTTCGTAAGGTATATTGCTTGAGATAGATATGGGTTACAAGTGTAGGATTAGAGAGAATACAATGTCCCCTAATTCTCTTCTAAGTTTCTCATATATAAGACAAAACTAGACTATTATGTCCCTCTAAAGTTATAATGACGTGAGCGTGCTGATATCACCGTACCCACACGCGTTGTGGCACTCTGATCTAGGAGAGCTAATGTGATAGGAGTTGTTGGGAGTGGGAGACAGTTGTGTGAAGGCTCCGGAACCACTGGGCTTCTCAAATACGCTAACTCCCCCGGAGGCCCTACCCAATACAGATAGTCCCCCATTTTTCGGGCCCTTCATTCCATAAGCCCGGAAAGTGGAAGAGTCTGTGTGCCTATTCAGAACTTTTTCGCGAGAACTAAAATGTCACATCTTTTCCCTCTATCAGACGTTTTGTCAGGCGATTATTAATTGCGCTCAGGCGCTCATTCGACGGTGCCCTTTGAAGGACACCGATTGACGCTTACTAACAGGGCACGCCGCTACATTTTCAAAGAGTAATGATTACCCCATTTGGCTATATAAACCAATGATCCTGATCACTTCTCCTTACTTTTATTCTTATATTCCATCATCCGGTTAATGCCAGTGTTACTTTACACATCCCTGGGATGTCACTGATTTACACATCCCTTTCACTATTAGGTTCGGCATCCCAGTTCATCGAGTCATAGAGGCATTCTATCACCGTTACAGCATATGTTTGGGGAAACTAGCCCCTCAAACTTGGAGAATAGTTTGCTACTTGCAGCACTTGGCAGATCTCGTCCACCTTCCCTTTACTCTGGATCACCTGATCCATCTCTACTCCACCCGAGTGCTCTGTAGGGGAATAATTAACTTAGCGTTCAGGGGCTCCCGAGCCCTTATTACCAATGTTGAAGACGATCACGACCGAGGATGGTGTGATCGGTTTGTGATGATTCATATCCACCACCTCCATAACGCTGATTTTGGCCCTTTTCCGTAGCAATGAAATAGTGCTCGTAAGTATCCGTACTTTCATTTCTTGTATTTCTCCTACTTATTTCCTGACCGTGCTATTTTTTGTTCTTTTAGCGGCCCCGGTGGTCCCTAAGCCCCTGCCTAATATCTTCAGCTGGGTGATGGGTCTGCTTCGCGCCTTCCATAGCACTGAGTGGACTTGGAGAGCCATTTCTGCTGATAAGTTGAAGGGCAAAAGTCACGATGAGTCTTCTTTCGCTGATTTTGTATGTTTACCGACTGTGCGTCGATGTGCCACCCTAACTTCTTTATCTGTTCTTTTTTCTGAAAGGTCTTCCTACCTAGAGGGCTCGGCCATGAAGGTGCCCTCCCAAGATGAGGCCTAGGTCCATTACAAAACAAAGAATTTCGTTCTTATAAGTAAATACTCAAGACCCAAGTAGGCTTATAAATTAGATCATGGGCTCGTATTACAAAGGTCGTTGCATAGGCTAAAGAGAGTAGGAAGCGCGCACTTCCAAATTATGTTAGGGCATATACCTCCGAGATCGGCTCGCGTGTGAGAATGTACCACCGATTTAATAAGTATTGGAGGAAGGAGACGCAAAAGGTCATCCACATGGAGGATGATGAAGAGGAAGCCACATCACTCGAGGACGCAGGGATCTCCTCTACCGAAGCCGTCGGGGAATTAGGACTTAGTGAAGGACAACCCGAGAGCATAAAAGGTGGAGACGCAGGTGCTGGCCCTTGGGATCCTCCCCATGTTATTGGTTATGACCTCAGCTTGGAAGCCTCCCTGACCCATCTTATGGGAATCTTTCTTCAGGTTACCCGAGTCTTTTTCCTCGAACGCTTTACTTTTAGCATGAGTGCATAGGCTAAGTTTATTCTGTCTAACCTTTTTTTAAGGGCATGCCATCGTTTCCTCCACCATCAAGCTTTTCAAGAATATGTCTTCGTCATCTCAAGATGTGGAGAGGCTGATAGAGGAGAATTGGTGCCTTCGGAAAGAGGTTGCCCAACTCTGGTCACCTGGAGGGAAGTGGGATAAATGGCCGATACTACTGGAAGGATTCCTGATGTCCTAGAGCGGAGTACCACATTGGAGGGTAAGTGGGAAGAGGCCAAGCAAGCTTTGGTAATTCGGGAGGAGACCCTCCAAACTATTTCAGGCTTACCAATTGACAAGAGAGAGGTTGGTCCAGGCTGAGATTGATCGAGATGCTGCTCGGGCACAGACATAAGCGCTTGAGGCTTCCTGCACCCAGCTCCCAGCCCTGAATCAGTGGCTAATTCTTCGTTGAGAGGCTTACCAATAGAAGTCTATCTTGCTTCGGAACTATGTTGTCCTCCAGACTCGATTATGCAAGAGGTGGATGTGGGAGCGATTGATGTCTTCTCGGCCCTTGTAGACGTAGAGGTTGATTTGGGAGCTGCTGAGGCTGACATGGATGAATTATGCGAAAAGACGTCTCCCTCCTTCGATGCTTCTACTGGCTCCTCTAGTGGCGAGGGTGTTCCCCCATCCCGACTTAGCTTTGTATCTCTTGAGCCTCTGGTCATTGGCTTGGGGGCCTTGATCAACAGCAATACATGTGGTTGGTGCTAGTTCCTTCAGCTTTAGAGAATTCATGATGGGCCTGTGTGCCATTTTAATGAGTATTTTTATGATGGGCATGTGTTCCCCATGGTAGATGTCTTTTGTTGCTTGTTTTGGCCTGCGTACCATGTGGTGATCGATGGATACTTCCAGGACTCTGTGCCCTTTGTTGTTTTAGTATTGAGCCTTTGCGCTCTATTTTGTTGGATCTTTGGGGCATGTATGCTCCTCAAACAAAAGAAATATTTTTGTACGAGCGCTTCACGCTCCTTTTGTGTAAATAATTATCGGTTTGCTCTTAGTTTTGTTTTACTATGCTTTGACATGCGCTTTGTTTTTTGTAACAATTGCGATCATATAATGATATGTTGACTTTTTTATTTGAACTTAGCCATCGGGACATGACCGATGCGCCCGTATACTAGAACTATGCTAATATTTGAGCGTTTGTTTTTTAAGCCAAGGTTTGACGATCGGTGTAAGCTTATGTAACTTTTGCATTTTGTGTTTGAGGTCATCTTTCCTTGACTCAATTCGAGAATGTCATATCCGAGAACACTAGAGCAAAATTGGGATTTAAGACATCCAGTTTCGAAATAAAAGAAGATACTTTATATTCTGTGATGATAAGGAAGACGTCTTAACTCCATGTAAAGGCACAAGGGTTCAAAGAACCTGCACGCGCGGAGGCTCTATGGCTGTGTCGTGTTGTTTATAGCGATTTTACGAGTCTGTATGGCTTTCGAGTTCGGTTTTGCCCCGAACGTTCTTTCAATGTATAACTTAGTCCGAAAAATCAGCAAAGGCTTTTTACTTTATTATTTCAAGATTACAAGGGATGACTCGCCCTGTAAATACATGATCCCTCTTTGGGATTTTTACAAGATTACAAAAAAGCAACCGGCCAAGTTCAGTGACTGCCAGCAGTTCCAGTTTGAGCAAGTCCGCCCTCGAAGAGATTTTGCCTTTTGAACACACAGACCCATTCTCTTCCCCCGAAATTCGAGTGCAAAGTACCGAGGAATCGAGTTTCGGGATGCGATACGCCAAGCCTGATGTGCCTTTGAATTGTCGCCTCATTAAAAACCTTGTCGGGAAAGCTCGATGGGGACAAAACCTCGGTCAAGAAAAAGAGTGAAACACATATCCATCCCTTATGGGGAGATTATGGTTTCGTGAGCTGTCCCTGTCACGGAAAGAGACAATTAACCAAAAATAAATACTCTTTTGTAGACAAAACATACCTGTCTTCTCTTAAAGGTAGAATTTTTTTAGGTGACTAACGTTCTAGTTGTTCTTCAGTTCTTTTCCGAACTCATCTTCGATCCGGTAGGATCCTTTTCCCGCGATTCCTGTTATTTGATATGGTCCTTCCTAGTTTGCTTGCAGTTTACCGCATCCGGATCCCTTATTGCAAAAGTGACTTTTCGGAAGACGTAGTCCCTGATTTTGAAATGTCTTAAATTCATCTTTCTGTTGAAGTACCTTTCTACTCTTTGCTTTTGTGTAGCCAAACGTACGAAAGTCAATTCTTTGCGCTCCTCCAATAACTCCAGTCCTACTGTCATGGCTTCTTTGTTGGATTCCTCAGTGGTTTGGGTGTACCGAAAGTTGGGTTCTCCTATGCTCGTTTTGGCTGTGGTTCTATAAGCCCACAACACCCCTGACAATTCTTTCGGTCACTTTCCTTTTAATCTTTCCAACCTCTTCTTGATGCTCTGGATGATAGTATTGTTGGTCGACTCAAATATGCTAATTCCCTCGGAGGCATTTCTACCTAATATAATTAGGTCTAAGATCCATTCTTTACTATTTATTTCTCTTCTTTGGTTGAAAGATTGAATTATCACTAGTACGAGTTCTATCGAGAATTAAACATTTGTATAATTAGTATATGCATAGCTAAACATGGCTGCCACCACACTCCAACAATTGGTTGGGGAAAGATCCATTTTCTTTCCTTACATATGACTCAACAACCTTCCCATGCTTTTCTTCTTAAAACCTTAATTAAATTCAAAATTTCAATTCAACAAAATTCTCTCAAATTTGGAGATTGCTTAATTACTAGAGATACTAAAATTAGCTCATAAAAATATAATTCGTCCAATCCATTTAAATTTGAGCGAGATAATAATCCGTCCATATATTAATTAACCTATTTTGACATGTCCAATTAGCTTATTTAAAAGTTGGACTGATTTAGACTAAGGGTGTGTTTGGTTTCCAATTTTCTTATGTTTGATTGGTCAAAATTTTTGGAAAATATTTTCTTTAGGAAAACAATTCCTTAAAAATGAGGAAAATAACTTCCGTAATGAAATTAGGGAAAACAAGTCTCGCAAGTGACGTTCAACCAACTACCCCATCAAACCCCAACCACTACCACCACCCTATGCACCCTCCACCCCCACCCACCCACCCCACTTCCCCCCAATTTATTTTTAAAAAAGTTTTTAATTTTTTTGGTTTTCTACATCACTCCCCCCCCCCGGTGCGATCCACCCCATATTTTTTTAAAAAAAAAGTTTTAAATTTCTTCTTTGGTTTTCTACACTTTCCCGATGCGAACCCAGCCCCTCTCTCTGATCCCAACACCCCTCCAATTTTTTTTTTTTTTCAAAATAAGTCTTTCATAATTATTTTTGTTTTCTACACCACCCACCAACACCCCCTCCCACATCCCCACTCTTACCCCTCCTGAATTTTCTAATTCATATATTTTATTTTTATTTTATAAAATTAAAATTTTACATGGTTAAATTTGGTGTGGGTGGATTGTGGTAGGTCGGGGGGGGGGGGGGATAAGAAAAAATTTCTCATTTTTTTATAAATGTTTTATAAAAATAAAATAAAATATATAAAATAGAAATTAGAGGGAGGTGGAACAATGATGTGGGGTTGGGTTGGGGGGGGGTGATGTCGAGTAAGGGTGAGTGAAGATGAAAAGCGTTCGAGGGTGGTGGTTGGTTGGGGTGGATGGTGGAGAGTGGGTGCTTGGGGTGGGGGTGGGGTTGGTGGGGCTTGAGTGAGTATTTTCTGAATGAAATCCCCACTCCACACCCCATCCCACCCCGATAATATTTTGCTAGATATATAAATGTTCTCAGGATAATATTTTCTTTTACTTACTTACAAAACACTAGAAAATAAGCAAGAAACTCACTTGTTTTCCAAGAAAATATTTTCTAGGAAAACAGTTTTCATGAGAAACATTTTCCTTCATATAAAACACACCCTAAATATGCTACGTAAAATAAATTCGTAAGAAACCTTATCAAAATATTTTAAAGTTTTTATTTGATTTTATATGTTAAATCTAGTCATAATAGAGGAAAACAAATACTATTTCATAATTAGAAAAAATCAAAAGAAAGAAATAGTAAAATTAAACTTTGTAAGCGTTGGAGAGTTGAGTTTATTATTAATTTATTTGAAAAATGAAATAATTATATAATACAATGCTAGTTAATAACTTGTGAATATCATTTTCATTATTATTTATTTGAAATACATATTTAATAATGTTTAAATAAATTTATATATTCAAATCATAAGAAAATAAAGAATATTAATGATCAGAGTCCATTGAAATTTTTAATCTTAATCTAAATAAAAACAAATGGAGCCTTAATCTCTTCTCCAATCTCCCTAATATACATAAATCATGTTTCTTAATTTTAGTTTGGTTTTTTCTTTATATGTTTCCTTAGTGCCCAAACAAAGCATAATTTTTTTGGTAATTAAGACTTTATTTAATCAGCCGAGAGGGGGAGAAAAGGAAAACGAGTCAATTTTTTTTCTTTACTTTGTCGGTTTGTCCTCCATTTATTTTTGCATAGAAATATCTTCACTGTTAATCAAGTAGCTTAAGGCCTCATTTATTTACTCTTAATTGGGGTCTAAATCTGAATCTTTCAAGGTCATTAAATGCATTTGTTTTTGTTATTTTAAAATTCTACAACTCTATGCCTATTATTTTGTCAAATTTATACTTCTTCTGGTTAATGGGTTCTTTGATAGAGGGTAAATTAGAAGAAGGGTTTGAAAAGTTTGTGGTTCTGAATGAATTGATTAACTTGTTTGGATCGATTTTGTTTTATCTTTCTATTAATCTCTCTCACGTCGACTCTGATTATTTTTAGATTAACAAACAAATCAGTATTAACTTAAGGTTGGAAAGAAAATCAAATGTCTGTTGAGGGTATTTTGACAGAGCAGCTAAATGTTTGTTGTTTGGGATTTTCGACTCAATTCAATTGCTTGTCTCCTTGACGGTATGTTTGGTGTTTTCTTCTATATAAAGATGAATAAGCTATATTAGGGAGTTGAAAGACAGTGGATCTGAATTCACCGCAAAAAGCCTATTATTGTGTCAATTTCTTTCTATATCTCTGTCTCTCACCAATTTTCCGATATGTCTTTTGCGGAGAAAGAAAAAAGGACAAGTCCAAAATAGTCCCTTAACTTGTGCTTATGCTTAAAAGGATCCCTTATATATAATTTAGACCACATCTAGTCCCATAAGTTTACTAAAATAGAGGACTTTTGATACTCTCGAATAGAAACTGTTTAATATTACCCTCTGTTTAATGGTAGTACTCTCGTTTGGTTTGGTAAGAGGAACAAGATATATTTAATTCCAACAGTGGACCTGAATTCACCGCAAAAAGGCTATTGTTGTGTCAATTTCTTTCTATATCTCAGTCTCTCACCAATTTTCCGATATGTCTTTTGCGGAGAAAGAAAAAAGGACAAGTCCAAAATAGTCCCTTAACTTGTGCTTATGCTTAAAAGGATCCCTTATATATAATTTAGACCACATCTAATCCCATAAGTTTACTAAAATAGAGGACTTTTGGTACTCTCGAATAGAAACTGTTTAATATTACCCTCTGTTTAATGGTAGTACTCTCGTTTGGTTTGGTAAGAGGAACAAGATATATTTAATTCCGACAGTGGATCTGAATTCACCGCAAAAAGGCTATTGTTGTGTCAATTTCTTTCTATATCTCTGTCTCTCACCAATTTTCCGATATGTCTTTTGCGGAGAAAGAAAAAAGGACAAGTCCAAAATAGTCCCTTAACTTGTGCTTATGCTTAAAAGGATCCCTTATATATAATTTAGACCACATCTAGTCCCATAAGTTTACTAAAATAGAGGACTTTTGGTACTCTCGAATAGAAACTGTTTAATATTACCCCCTGTTTAATGGTAGTACTCTCGTTTGGTTTGGTAAGAGGAACAAGATATATTTAATTCCGACAGTGGATATGAATTCACCGCAAAAAGCCTATTGTTGTGTCAATTTCTTTCTATATCTCTGTCTCTTACCAATTTTCCGATATGTCTTTTGCGGAGAAAGAAAAAAGGACAAGTCCAAAATAGTCCCTTAACTTGTGCTTATGCTTAAAAGGATCCCCTTATATATAATTTAGACCACATCTAGTCCCATAAGTACTAAAATAGAGGACTTTTGGTACTCTCGAATAGAAACTGTTTAATATTACCCCCTGTTTAATGGTAGTACTCTCGTTTGGTTTGGTAAGAGGAACAAGATATATTTAATTCCGGAATTAAATTTGAGATGAGTTTATCTCATGTTTTGTTGAGATAAAATCGCGGTATAACTTATCGTGGAATTATAGTGTTATTTTAATCCATGTGGGAGTTGGGACGGTGAAATAACTAATCCCGAGATAATTTATCCCGAAATAACTTGTTCTCAACCAAACGACCCATAAATTGAGTGTGTATATATATATATATAATTTTTTATTTATTTATTTTAACGCTAACACACCCTTGGTGGTTGATAACTTGAGTATATATGGTTTTACTAACAGAAGGAAAAAAAAAACCTACGACGCTATTAAAATTAATAGTAACTTCTTTAACCAAACTTATAAGAAGCTAAAATAAAAAAATTTCGTAAGAAAATATTTTTCAAGGTTTAAAGAGTTTGGCCCAAAAAATGTGCTTTTAAGCAGCATGGAGAAAAAGTTACTAACATTTCCCAAAATACAGGAGTAGAAGCAAAATATAAATTTCTTTCAAATCAAAAGTATTCTTACTAAAAATTACTCCTACAATATTTACCTAACTATACCTTATAAGTTATAAGTACAAATATAAGTACAACTTTCTTCTTCTTGAACTTGATATTATTTTTTTAATGTAGTTTGTGTTGGGATTTTTGCTCTATGGTACTTTATAAAGCAGTACGGAAAGTATTTAACTATTACAAGTATTCGAAAGGATAAACAGAGATTTCAATAATCCAACATGGAATCTGAAATTACAATCGTTACATAAGTAAAAACTGGAAATTCCAGTTTTGTAGAAGACGGAAAAATGTAAATTGTTTTTGCTTTGAGTCGAGTGTAGCACTCTGTCCTTAAGACAATATTGCCCCGTATGTATCCTTTATACGTCCTGGACAATTTGTCTCCCAAGATAAAACAGCAATGGAACCCTTGAGCAAAGGAAACTCAAAAGCTACCGTGAAGAATATTGAGTAACGAAATGATGCTTGGAAGTTGTAGGAAGAAAACTATTTTGGTTGTGTATTTTCGTGTGTTGTTTTCGTGCTCTCTTTTTTGTTAACTCTTTGCTCAACAATGGTGTAAGGGGTGTTTATATAGGTGAGGGAGGGGCTGAAAAACTCGCTCCATAACCGCCTCCATAATAGCCAAATAATGGTCATTATGGAGGTAGTAAAGTCACCAACATAAATGGTGAAAGACCAACGGATTTGGCCATTATAGGAGGAGTAATTCAGCCAAAATAAATGGCTGAATTGAGTGCTTGGCTTTTCTCGTCTTGACCGTCGAAATTCGAACTTCGGGGACCAAACTGTACATCTTGAAACTTCGGGGACCAAATCGCACATCCGAAAGAATTTCGGGTTCGTATATCTGAAACTTCACGGGATCAAATATCGGTAAAGTTTTCGGCCCAAAAAGATAATATCGAAGACCCGTGACCGTGAACCGAGAACCGGAACCGGACGGACGGGCGGCGGCGGCGCGCGCGCGTGTGGTCTTTCCTCAAACAAAGCACATCTAGGTCCTCCCTCCTTTAAACACATGGGATACCCCTTGGGGTCCCAAACCCCAAACCAATTTCAAATCTTATATACACAACAATTCTTTCTTCCTCTACCGATGAGGGAGAATTACACACAATACCACACTTTCCATGCTTCAAACACCTTACTTCGTGAACCAATATCTCTTTCATTTCTCAATGAAATTTGACGATTCTTGGCCCTACGGTTATCTACGTACTTAGTAGATCATGTATGTGTGAAGAACCGGATTCTCCAACATACGTTACACTAGTGTTTAATTCATTGAAGATAACTTTCCTTGAAATAGGAAAAAGGAGTAATTGCTCAAGGTTAACAAGAACCCGCGAGGGCCTGACTGTCCGGAACTAGACGTTCCGTATCTTCAGGACTCGAAAGTTGCCGGCTATCCGAAACTTAATAATCCAGATCTGCAGAACTCAGGGATTCTAGATGTTGAACCAAGACGGAGCAAAGAAGGGGACAAAGACTTGTTCGAGTCCTTCTAGCTTGTATGGTTAATAATGAACCATGAACAATTAACAAATAATTGTCATCTCCAAAAGCGCTGCTTTGGAAAGAAGCTAAATAGAGAAATAGATTCCATATATAGAACCATACTCGTGTAATAGTTAATCTTCCTCAGGAAAAGAACCTTTGGGTTGTAAAAAGTGCTCCCCTGTGAGTAGCTTCACATCCCGGGGCCATTGTAATCTTACATGGCATGGGTGTTGAAACAAACCTTCCAAACTGGAGAGTTGGAAGAAGAGGATCGAATTGGTTCTTTGAGCTGTTGGGCTTCTTCCCGAACTTTCATTTTGGTCCCCGAAATGTTAACATTTTGGTCCGAAAGTCTCGGATAAAACAGAAACAATGAATCCGATCACGAAACATTGACTCGAAGTTAGAAAGCCAACAGTTGGAAAACCAACGGTCTTAGAGTGAAAATCATATTGAAACAAAGTCTCGATAGGAAAGATATGAGTATCACTGAGATGACATCTTAGGAATTGGATTTCTAAGACATCTAACGGACCGGTCGATAGTTGACGAGTCTCGTTGAAGCCACCAATAGATATGAATCATAGAACTGATTGGAATCATGGTGCACCCATAGACAAGGAGCGATATGCTCGGGTCACGTGTAGTTCAATGTATTGTACACACTACAACCGACTCGGTATCGTCCAACAAACAGATCGTTGAACTAAGGTTCACCGATGATCTTAATACATGATCAATAGAAGGCGTTAAGTCGGATATGACGATATCCGAATTATTCGTTTATCTACGGATTATAGTATTCGGATGTCCGGCGGTTCGAGAGAACACGGTGATGCAACCGGACATCGATCCGAAGAACACCAAAGCCACAAGTAAATGTGTATGGTGGTTCTTGGAAAATCCTCTAAGCAAACTTGCATCGACCGATTCATGATGGTATCGGAGTTTTTCGCTTTATACAAAGCATGAAAGAAGTTGAGTAACTTCACGACTCATTTAGAGGACGTCCCTTATTGGGAGAAACCCATGCCTTCAGCAGTTATACACCGTGGCTAGCCGATCGGCTTCGGGAAGGACACGGATGACGGCGTACGGACATATCTGTCGGATTTGTCGGAGACATAAGACCGTATGGCGTTGATCATCACGGGTGTCACTCCCTTGTTTACAAACTAAGGGACTACCCGAGATCAAGCGTTCGCATGTCTAGGGGAATGGGCTTAAAACCCAAAATATACGGACCAATACGGTGGAAACCCAACCTTACGTCTTGGAGATCCCGTAATTTGGTTCAATGGGAAAACTAAGTTGTAAAGGTTCGATTGATCGCTTCGGTGGAAGCATGAGCACTTCGGATATTGATTTCGAAAAGAAACACCAAATCCAAAGTCGTTCCCGCGATAGACGTTAAGTGCTATCTGCAAAGATGGGTAAAGGTTAAGTTTTCAAAACCCGTAATGATCCTCAACAGTTGAGGTTAGGTCTTTGGGAAACTTTTAATGGTTCCTAACACTTGTGAAGTGGGGTATAGCAGGATACCTTGTAGGAGACCACCTATTTAAGTGCGAGGACGGGCCGCCTCAAATTGAACGCACTTAAGAATCCAAGACGTTGTCCATGGCCAAAACGGACAAAACATTACGAAGAAGAGAGTAAGGGAATTTGTTGTGTTGGTACCGTTGTCTTGGCTTACACTAAACACGACGGTTCAAGACATCACGTTCACCGCGCAAGAAGTAAGTAAGTCCGATGGTATTCAACTATGGAAGGTTCAAAGTGAGGCTACCTCTCCTTATGCAACATCGGTCCGCTGAAATATTGCTGGAAATGAAAAGACACCATGTGAGTGCGCCAAAATCTCTTTCAAGAGGGGATTGTTGGAAATTTGCCTTTGGCGGGAGTTGCGACCGACCAACTTTAATGGCTTAAACACTAGTGTAACGTATGTTGGAGAATCCGGTTCTTCACACATACATGATCTACTAAGTACGTAGATAACCGTAGGGCCAAGAATCGTCAAATTTCATTGAGAAATGAAAGAGATATTGGTTCACGAAGTAAGGTATTTGAAGCATGGAAAGTGTGGTATTGTGTGTAATTCTCCCTCATCGGTAGAGGAAGAAAGAATTGTTGTGTATATAAGATTCGAAATTGGTTTGGGGTTTGGGACCCCAAGGGGTATCCCATGTGTTTAAAGGAGGGAGGACCTAGATGTGCTTCGGTTCGAGGAAAGACCACACGCGCACCGCCGCCGCCCGCTCGTCCCGTCCGGTTCCGGTTCTCGGGTCGCGGCGTCGCGGGTCGTGGGTCTTACGATATTATCTTTTTGGGCCGAAAACTTTGCCGGAAGTACAGTTTGATCCCAAAAGTTTCAGATATACGATTTGGACCATAATTCTTTCGGATGTGCGTTTGGTCCCGAAGTTTCAAGATGTACAGTTTGGTCCCCGAAGTTCGAATTTCGACGGTCAAGACGGAAAAGCCAAGCACTCAATTCAGCCATTTATTTTGGCTGAATTACTCCTCCTATAATGGCCAAATCCGTTGGTCTTTCACCATTTATGTTGGTGACTTTACTACCTCCATAATGACCATTATTTGGCTATTATGGAGGCGAGTTTTCAAGCGATTTTCAGCCCCTCCCTCACCTATATAAACACCCCTTACACCATTGTTGAGCGAGAAGAGTTAACGAAAAGAGAGGCGGCAAAACGGTGCACGAAAATACACAACCAAAATAGTTTTCTTCCTACAACTTCCAAGCATCATTTCGTTACTCAATATTCTTCACGGTAGCTCTTGAGTTTCCTTTGCTCAAGGGTTCCATTGTTGTTTTATCTTGGGAGACAAATTGTCCGGGACGTATAAAGGATACATACGGGGCAATATTGTCTTAAGGACGAGTGCTACACTCGACTCAAAGCAAAAACAATTTACATTTTTCCGTCTTCTACAAAGCTGGAATTTCCAGTTTTTTACTTATGTAACGATTGTAATTTCAGATTCCATGTTGAATTATTGAAATCTCTGTTTATCCTTTCGAATACTTGTAATAGTTAAATACTTCCCGTACTGCTTTATAAAGTACCATAGAGCAAAAATCCCAACAGTTTGACATTCAAAAAGTACTTTTTACCCAAGATTAGCTAAACATAGTTTGGTTATCCAATATTGGAAAAGTACTTCGCATATCCATTAGCCGAACACAAATTTTTTACTCCATAAAGTACTTCTTGCAAAAACTATATTGACAAAAATAATTTTCAAAATAAGCAATTTGTATAAGTTTAATCCTAAGTTAATCTCAGGTGACTTGCACATTAAATTTAGGAGCTTTTTGGACATGATATGAAGTTGAAGTTTAATTTGGACATGCAATTTGGATTTCTCAAGTTGTATTTTTTCTTATAGACATAAAAAAGTCCTACAAGTTGTGAAAATCATCAAAACTTTCTCACTTCTTATACAATCTTACCAAATGATCAAGTCATAGTTCATAACAAAATTAATACGCTATAGAAGACCTTTCTAAAAAATACAACATCAATTGATCAAACTTTAGTTCAATAAAATGGAAAATTGAACATGAGTGGTGGTGTAACTACTCTTTAATATAATCTTTTCACATGGTTGGTCATAGTAAATTTGTTATAAATATACTACAAACTTGTAGATCTTTTAGTATTTGATATAAATGGTTGGTAAACACGATTGGTAAATATATCTACCAATTTATGGATCTATTTTTACAAAATATAAACTTATGGGTCAATTTTTATATTTAAAATATTTGAAATCATTATTTGAAATCCTAAATCATGTCTTTTTAGATAATTTGGAATTTCATCTCATGAGATGAAATCGCATGTCTAAACGTTAATTTATCGCACATCCAAACACCTACTTAAAAAAAGGTTGAGTGGGATCATCCTTCCATCAAACACATTGGCATTTGGCTCAGCAGCTTATACAGAAACAGAAAGCAACAAGTTTACAATTTTCTATTTAAAAAACGCAGGCATCACGTACTAAACTACAAAAAGTATGTCATCCAATAATAATCTATATATAAATATAAAGCAGGGACATAAGCCCGGTGACGTGACACTCTCCTAAACCAGAATTGCTATTTATCTTTTTTGTCATTTTCAACTTTTTTTTTCCTGATAGTCGTATTTCATTTTCTAAAAGATGTTACCGAACAGATTGTTTCGGTTACAATTTTATCCATGCGTTTTGAAAAAGACTCCTCACTTAATTACACACCATTTCGGAAAACACTCCTTGCCTACTTTACCCATGCATGCTGTTAAGGGTGGACGTATATCGGTTCAGTTCGATTTTGTATCAAAAAAATATGAACCGAATAAAATCATTTTTTTTAAAAAAAACTGAATACAACTTTTAAAAAAAAAAACAGATATGGTCGATTTATATACCGAACGTATCGGATTATATCGGTTTTTCCTAGTAGGGCCGGGCCGGGCCGGGGATTTTTTTTTTTTAAATTGAATTTTCAAAACTGAAATTGACATTCACACCTATGCTATCATGAAATTTCGACGTTGAAATCTATTGTGTATCGTGAGATGTTTACTAAAGAAAAAGGAAAATTAGAAATCGATTTGGGGAAAAACACAAATTGATTGGGAAAATGGACGTTTTCTAAAAATTGGCTGCGCCACCGGCCCTGGCTCGAAAGAATACAAAAAATCAAAAAACAAATCGGGTAAAACGGACATCCGAGCGCAGAGTTATGACTATTTAAAGTTTTATCAATTTACAACTACTTTTTCTCCCTACATTTTATGTCAATGCTTCCGTGATATGTTAATCAAGTTCATGCCGCATGCGACTTCCATAACAGCTTCATAAATTAGCTTCAATGGCTATGATTCAAGAGATAGTAGTAGCCTAAAATAAAAAAATAATAAATAATATATATATATATATTTAATTCGGTTTTTTGGTTCGGTTCGTATCCAAAATTAAAAAATCGAACTGAATCACTAAATCCTGATTCGGTTCGGTTTTTCAAAAAATCAGTAAAAAAACCAAAAAAAATCCAAAACGAACCAATTTTTTCGGTTCTCCGGATTATTTGCCCACCCCTACTTGCGCTTTCCTTGCTTCTATCACAGGAAACCCTTCTATGAAACTTTTCTACTTCAAGGTTCTCTACTCTCTTTTTTTTTTCAAATATTTTATGCCTTTTATAATTTTATTGTTTGAGAATAGTAAAAATTGATTTTTTTTCCTTATACGGAGGAAGTACAAAATTGATAGACACAAAGCAATGAGAATGATTGACAATTTTGACGCAACCCATGAAAAGGGATCGAATTAACACAAGACTCCTTAACCGAGTGCTCGCTGTTGCGTTTTTTGCCAATTTGAATATAAACGCCCTTGCTTAATTTAGCAGTCACTTTTCTCAGATAAATATTTTAGAAGATCCTGCACTGCCTGCTGAAAAGAGTGGTCATGGACTTCGTCATGTTATCTCTTTGTCTTTTCTCTTTTTTTTTTAATTAATTCTCTGTTAAAAGTCCCACATCGGATAGAATGCACCCTACAAGAAGTTAGACTCAAGAAACATATCGTAGTCGGAGCTCATTCCAATTCTTTGTTCATTGATGTTGGACCCCCAAATTATATTATCCATGCTCCAATTAACAAGATCTGGGCGTGCGGGGAGTGTTAAGAGTCTCACATCGGATATGGAATGGGAACATGCACTACAAGTTAGTTTTTGAGATTGAGTTAGGCTCAAGATCCATTCTTTACATAGTATCAGAGTCAGACTCATTCTAATTCTTTGTTCATTGATGTTGGGCTCCCAAATTATATTATTCATGCTCCAATTAACAATGTCTGGACGTGAGAGGAATGTTAAGAGTTACACATCGGATATGGAATGGGAACATGTACTTCTTATATTGACTTGGACAATCATCACCCTACAAGCTAACTTTTGGGATTGAGTTAGACTCAATATCCATTATTTACCTTCCCTTCCTTTTGTGATACTTAATTTGTGATTTTACAAGCATTTGCATATAGAAGTTTTGTGAATCTACTGTTCCATGGCCTCAAAGCTGTCTTTCTTACATTAACTATTACAACAGAAAGGCAAGGAAACACTATAGAAAAGGTAATAATATATCATTCATGCATGAAGGGCCGGCTCTGTTGAGGTATACTTTCGTTTTTCATTTTTGTAATTGGCTCATTCCATACTGTTGGTTCCAACTATGTTAGATGCTATTAATTCATCCAGACTTAAGGTAGGCGGACCTTGAAAAGTTTTTAACTTAAGCGGGAGGGCTTCACAGATCATTCAAACATAGAATAGAGTTCACAGGGCTTTAAACCGAAAATACATTACTCACAATGGAAGCAAATATGTTGGTATCTGTGTGTGAATAAGGAAGGAAATTAATCTCATAGTTTATTTCATTTCCAAGATTATAATTTATATGCAAGTGTACAAGATCATTCTATGGTTAATATTAAGGAAGACTTATCTAATCATATTCTAATCATCCTAATAATATGAATCCTAATTATATGATAATAAATACAATTACATTGGTGATTTGATATGATTGAGATAATTATGATCTTAGCGGGAGGTTCTTGTATGCTGAGAATGTCCCTGAAATCATCAAACAGTATGCGCGGAAAACCTTTCGTGAAATATCTGCAATCTGTTAACGGGATGGTACATGGAGAACACAGACTTGTCCACGTGCAACCTTTTCACGGACAAACAAGATTTCCATTTCTATGTGTTTTGTGCGTTGATGTTGGAGAGGGTTACCTGATAAGTATATCGCACTCACATTATCACAATAAACCACGATTGCTTTTTCAATCGGACAATAGAGTTCTAAAAGAAGATTACAGAGCCAACATGATTCAGCGACCACATTAGCTACCCCTCGGTATTCTGCTTTAGCGCTTGACCGAGACATTGTCGGTTGTCGTTTCGACGACCATGAAATGAGGTTGTCTCCCAAAAATACACAATAACCAGAGGTGGAACGTCGTGTGTCCGGGCAGCCACCCCAATCAACATCTATATAAGATGAGAGACTCGAAATGGAGGACTTATACAGATGCAATCCAAACTCAAGAGTACCCTTAACATATCACAAAATTCGCTTAAGAGCCCCCATATGCTCTTCTTTCAGATCATGCATATGTAAACATACTTGTTGAATTGCATAGGAGATATGAGATCTCGTGAAAGTAAGATACTACAATGCTCATGCTAAGCTGCGGTAATGTATTGGGTCACAGTATGGAGAACCCGCAGAGTTACTCAATTTTGCTTTTGTATCAACCGGCGTATGTGACGGTTGTCACGAGGACATGCCGACTTTTTCAATGATCTCGGCATATTTCTTTTGACAGAGAAACAGACCACCTGCATATTGAGTTACATCAATGCCCAAGAAATAGTTTAAAGGACCCAAATCCTTGATAACAAATTCCGAAGCAAGGAAAGTCGTAATAGACCGGCGAAGTGACTTAGAAGATGATGTGAGAATAATGTCATCCACATAGAGAAGAATATATGCCATGTCATTACCCTTTTGAAAATGAACAAAGACGGGTCGGACTTGCTGTGTGAGAATCCCAATATAGTTACGAACCATGCAAACATGTTATACCATGCCCGGGGGGCTTGTTTCAAACCGTATAATGATTTTTTCAACAAGCAAACATAATCCGGATGAGTCGGATCTCGGAATCCCAATGGCTGGTGTATGTAAATTGTTTTCTGCAGGTGACCATGTAGAAATGCATCTTTACGTCCAGTTGATGAATGGACCATGATTTTGACAATGCTAGACTAAGAACAATCCTGATAGTCGCTGGTTTAACCACTAGACTGAACGTCTCACCGCAATCCATGCCAACCTATTGAGATATTCTATCACCAACAAGTCGAGCGTTGTGCCTCGCAAAAGAACCATTAGAATTCTTTTTATGACAGAAAGTCCACATAGATTGTATGATGTTTACATTTGAAGGACGGTGCATTAATTCCCACGTCTTATTTTTAATAAGAGCATCAATTTCGTCTAACATGACAGCTTTCCAATTGGGGTCTGATAGGGCCGCTTTTGGATTTTTTGGAAGTGGAAATGGTTGGACCAAAGATGTTAGGTTAAACTGATGCTTGGGCCTGAAAATCCCGTGCATGGCATGGGTTTCAATGGTCTGAGGTTGGGCTAGGACCGAAGGCTGGGGCAGTGGGCTCTTAATTTATGAATTGGGCCGATGGGAGGTTCAAGATTGGGCCAAAACCGAATGTTTAGACAGTGGGTTTGCGGTTTGGGAATTGGGCCGAGGGGGGTAAGATTTTGGGCCAAAGGAGCTGGGCCTATTGGCCTGGTTGGGAACACGGATGAGGGAGCAGTGGGCTCCCTCCTGTGGGTCTGCCCATCACGAACAGTGACTGGGCCGACACCGAAGAGGAGAAGGCAGTGGGCTCCTCAATTCGGACTGGCCCAGTCCCATTTCATTTTTGGGCCGTCATATTTGGTGGTGTATTTTGGGCTGGTCCATTATGAGTTTGGGTATTGAGATGGTGATTTAAGATTAGATGTATTCGTCATCCAAAAATTCGTATGAAGGTGGGGATGCCACGTGAGATTTAGCAAACGGGAATATGGACTCATCGAAAACAACGTGACGAGAGATGATAATTTTCCCATTTGTCATATCATAACACTTATATCCCTATGATTTTGTGGGTATCCCAAAAAGATACTAGGAGTAGAACGGTTTTGAAGTTTGTTAATAGTTGTTGACGGAAACAAGGGATAACACAAACACCCAAAAACCCTCAAATGTGTATAAGAAGGAAGACGATTGTACAACATTTGTGTGGATGATATGTTTGAGAGTATCTTGCTAGGAAGAATATTTAAAAGAGATGTGGCCATTATAACACAAACACCCAAAAAACCTCAAATGTGTATAAGAAGGAAGACGATTGTACAACATTTTGTGTGGGTGATATGTTTGAGAGTAGCTTGTTAGGAAGAATATTTAAAAGATGTGTGGTCATTTGAAGTGCATGATGCCAAAAAATCGGTGGTGTGGACGAATGCACAAGAAGTGTGCAGATTAAATTGTTGATTGTTCGAATATTTCTTTTGGCTTTCCCTTTTTGAGGAGAAGTATGTGGACACGAAAGAGCAAGGACATTCCATTTTGGTGACAAAATTCTTTAAATTGGGTATTTATGAATTCCCTCCCATTGTCACGTTGAAAACATTTAATGGATTTCTCAAATTGGGTTTTGATAAAAACACTAAACTGTTTAAAAAAGGGAAATACCTGTGATTTATGTCCTAAGGAAAATGTCCACAAAAAATTTGAATAATCATCCAAAATAAGCATATAATATTTATGACCTGCTGAACTTAAAATCAGTGATGCCCACAAATCACAATGCATAAGATCAAATGACACAAGTATATTTGAAGTACATAATGAAAAATGAAGTTTAACATGCTTCCCAAATACACAAGCATGACAAACAGAAGAGTCCATATGTTTGTTACAATCAATAAAGTTATTTTTTCTAAGAATATTGAACACATGTGCTCTCGGGTGTCCCAACCGGTTATGCCATAAAATGGGAGAAATAGCTATAAAGGTTGATGGACTGGTGACTTGGTTGTTGGTAGTGGTGGTGATGGGATACAAGTCCCGAGTGCTATTACATCTCATTAGTGGCATCCTCGCGTGAAAATCCTTCACATAAAACCCAAACGGATCAAAATTAATAAAACATTATTGTCAGTAGTAAAACGACGTACATATACCCAGTTTTTAATCAGTTTGGGTGCATGTAGGACGTTTTTCAAACGTAAAGGTGGGTGAGGGGCGGGAAGATTTAATTGGCCAATATCACGAATTGGAATTTCCTGCACACTGCCAACAATAATATTTTAATTACTGCTCATATTAAAATAAGATGAGAGATTACCTTGAGATGTCGTCATGTGCGACATTGCTCCAGTGTCCATGTACCACGAATCGTCGGAAACACTTATATTCATGTTGTTCATGGCCTGTTCAATATCGTGGGAGCATAACCTGCGGAAGATGGTCCATAGGCTGCAAAAGCTTATTACGGACAAGAACCGAGAACCCCAGGTTATCTAGAGATGGGAGGAGGTCGGGCCCACTGAGTCGTGGGATACGAGCAGGGTGGGGCAACCCATAGTTGTGGCTTCCAGGCCCACGGTGGGTACTGTCCCCACTGCCCATTGGCCAACTGGTTGGGCGGCTGCCAGTGGGGTCTGTTTTGATCCTGCTGGCTGCGGTTGTTGCCGGCGCCGGCGGCCTGTCCTCCTCCCTGACCCCGCCTCTTTCCACCATTATTTTTCCCTTTGTTATTGTTACGATTTTGACCCATTATTTAGTGGATTTGACCCATTATCGGAACTAGAATTTTGAGTGTCAAAATCATCATTATACGTGTTGGTAGAAATAAGAGCGGTGCCAACAGTCGTTGCCGCCCCCGCGCCTATTTTTGCTTTTGGGTTTCTTCCAGAATCAATCTTGATCGAGCCTCATAAAATGGTGGTGAGGGATTGCTTTGTTGAATGAACGTAGCAACACCATCAAATTGTTCATTCAATCCCGCAATCAATTGGAGAACCAACCTTTGATTTGTGACCGGCGCACCAACATTTGAAAGTTGATCGGCAATCATTTTCAATTCTTGGCAATATACGGAAACGTTTGAAAAATCATCCAATTTTATATTGGTAAATTGGTTTTCAAGATATCTTGCCCGAGAAATTTTATTATCTTGAAAAATATTTTGTAGACGTTCCCAAGCCTATTGAGCCGTAGAGTCTGATTCTAAAATGGTGTGCAAACGGTCGTTGGAGATTGTCCTGTAAACCATTGAAGGACTATAGTATCTAAACAAGACCATAAATTCGAGTTAACAACGGTGGTCTCCGATGAAGACTTAGGAGGAATAATATGATCTATGACCTCGTATGCTTGGTAATGGATTTTAAACAATTCGTCCAAAAGAGTATTGCCCTTTTTTCCATCTCAAGTGTAATAGGAATAAAGTTCTTGACGTTGTTTACGGCAAGAGCAGGATGAAATTTTTGTTTGTCGGCCATTGTTGCCCAAGAAAATAGAAAGAAAGTAAGAAAAATAGGATTTTGGAAGATGAACACCCCTAGGGTTTCGGCTAGATGGTGGCCGAATGGTAGAACCCTAATTAAGGTTTTGGTTTGGTGGGAAAACTGAGAAGGAGAGTAGGAGAAAAGAGGGGCGACTAGGGTTAGGGTTTAAGAAACCCTAATTAGGTTTTAGAAAGAAGGGGTCGGTCGGTTAGGTTTAGGTTTAAAAAAACAAAAACTTTATTTGATTTTAGAGAGGGGAGGAGGCCGAAATAGGGTAGGGCAAAAACTTGAGAGTTATTTTGTGGCTCTGATACCATAAATGAAATTAATCTCATAATTTATTTCATTTCCAAGATTATAATTTATATACAAGTGTACAAGATCATTCTATGGCTAATATTAAGGAAGACTTATCTAATCATATCCTAATCATCCTAATAATATGAATTCTAATTATATGATAATAAATCATATCCTAATCATCCTAATTATATGATAATAGATACAATTACATTGGTGATTTGATATGATTGTCCATAATTATCTTAACACATATGATGAATGAAATATACGGATAAAAAACATACACTAGCAATAACAAGATGCATGAAAAAGTTAATTGAAGAATTGATGGCGGGGAATATGGTAAAAAACATCACTGATTAAATATTGTTTTTCGAATACATGTATAATTTCGGTACTTGTACATTAGCCACATGATATATATAGGTTAAGTTTTCATTAATTTTTTATTTACCTTCTTATATTTAAAATTATATAGTGGTATAAGTATGACCAAGAAACACATTTAACTATTTGCTGGGAGAAAGGAGTGTTTTAGTTGGATTATAGACCATTAGTGTTTGAAGACTTATTACAATGATATGATGAAACGGAGAGAAATAATGATAGAAATTGTAACTTGAATCCATAATTGAAAATTAGTGCCCAAAATATGCTCCCCTTCTCTATCTTCAGAAATTGAGCAACTGATTGAAATGTAGTTTCACCTATAACGAACTATAAGACCTCTATATGAATAATTTCTAATAGTTTCGGAAAAATAAGATGTACCTAAATTTGAATACTAAGAACAGATTAAAATGAACAAGATGGTAAAATATTAAGTGTCAGAGAGTTTTTTCTTCTTCATAGTTAATAATTTACTTTTATCACCGCGTGAGGCGTGAAGCGCATCAAATTTTCAGATTAATAATAACTATGCTTCAACCTAATCAAATGGGATTGACTATATGAATCCTCGTTGTTTCATTTAAACGTCCTACCAAGACAAAGTACAAACCTCAATTAAACAAATGCCAATATTTTCATCATTAAAGTAATCCTTAGAGCTAACAATTGTCACAACTCAGGTACAACAAAACATTGTTTATGTTTAATGTTTACATCAATTATTTTTCTCATTAATTAATCCCATTAAAGCACAATCCTTATCACAATTTTCTGACAACTGATTTTAAACTTGAATTTCAAATAGGCTTTTTAAATTAAAATGTCAAACTAAGAACCTCTACCAAATCTTTCATTACTATCTTACAGTATTAGGAAAAAGGTCAACCATAGTCCTCCGGGGCATAGTCCAGTGGTAAAGCCTGGGTGCTATAAGGCGCTCTGGCATGGACAGCGTGGGTTCGATTCCCCGCAAGCACGAAGAAATTCTGCATGTTGGGGAATTTGACCTTGTCTCATTGATCGTTGTACGCTCCCCTAAAACCCGCCACCGGAGCACATCCCGCGATTTACCTGCAGTAATAGTGTTGAATTCCTCCGGGACGTCTGGGTAATACCAGTGAAGTAGTAAAGGGCAAGCAAGCGCAGAAACCCTGGATTATCAAAAAAAAAAAAAAAAAAAAAAAAAAAAAAAAAAAAAAAAGGTCAACCATAGATGATGAGAGCAGAGCAAGCACTGCAGCAGTAGCCAAAAAATTATACTGGTATCATAATGGAAAAGAATAAGCATAAGAACAAAAAATAGAGTACATTATCTTCTGCTAACCACTGGTAATATGGCTCCTGCTTCGTGTCATGCGAAACTTCCATTGACATCAGATATCCCCCAATCCCATTCATTTTCCCAGGTCACCCTTTCTATCTAGACTATTGTTATTACTTCCTATTTATATTTTTATTAGTCCTTTTTAAAAAAATATGCTACTCTCTTCATTTTAATTTAAGTATTTTAACTTTTTTTTATCTGTCTCAAAAAGAGTATTTTTTTATATTTAGTAATTTTTTTAATTTCAAGACAAGTTCAAGACCATAAGATTTAAAAGACATCACATCTCTTTAATTTAAGAGCACAATATTCAAAAGTCTCCCTTTATTTTTTAAACTCTTAAGTTAAATTAAGACACTTATTGAGACGGAGGGAGTATATTTTTTTATTTGACAATAATTATTTAAACTTTACTTTTTAAACTTAACGAGATGATTTATACCCACGTAAATACTTTTAATTTATTTTAGATCACAAGATACAAAAGTTTTGTTTCTTTTTAAACTTCACGCTCAATCAAATTATACCACATAAATTAAAACTGAGGAAGTAGTACTTTACTCTCTCGATTTTAATTTTGACCAACGTATTTGATTGAGCATAAAATTTAAATATTCCGGACGAGCTTTGAAATTTCTAACTTAAAATAAATATAAGTTATTTTTGTGACTATTAATCATTTTCAAAATAAAAAATTTAAAATTAAATTATTATTAAATATAAATTTTCTATATGCCTAACTAAAAAGAAGGTACTCACTCAATTCACTTTTATTTGTCACATTTTATTTTTTGAGAGTCAATTTAATTAATTTTTAAATTTATATTAAATTAGAATAATTTAATATTAATTTCAAAATTAAAATTAAAATATTTAAAATTTATACGAAAAATATGCAATTTCTTTTATATTAATATGATTAAAAATATATATGTAAGTTCATATACTCGGAGAGAGTATATTTCTTTTATCTTCATACTCGGAGAGAGTATATTTCTTTTATCTTCTCGTGTCAACATCGAACCTCCCAATTTTTCATATAGAATTGTATTACTAGTATATATATACTGCTTGATTGCTGGAGAGTTGACGGGAAGAAGGAAAAGCTAGCCATGGATCACGCAGCGGATGCTCATAGGACGGATTTGATGACGATAACAAGGTTCGTGTTGAATGAGCAGAGTAAATACCCAGAATCTCGGGGGGACTTCACTATCTTGCTCAGTCACATTGTTCTTGGCTGCAAATTCGTCTGTACTGCTGTTAACAAGGTCTGTTTTTATAGATATAGATGATTTTCACATACCCAATTCCATTGGAGCATCAACAATAACAAACAATAACATATCCGATGTATTCCACAAGTGTGTCTGGCCTTTTTGTGGAGTAGAGAGACTGTTTCTGATAGATCTCGACTCAAAAGAAATATAGTCGATGCACAAATTCAAAAAGATAGCAAAATATCACAATATAAAACAAATGAAGCAACATGTAGTAATACACAAATAAGAGTATGAACCTACACGAAACCTAAGTAATACTACAAAGAAAAGGAGAAGAGGAGAGAAAGAGGCTAGCCCCCTATATTTCCATTGGAGCATCGTTGACTGATATTTTTCTTGCTAAGTTAAATAGTGTATACATAAAATTTGTGTTTGGTATTCTCGGAGATGGCTATTTTACATTTTACTTGGATTGACTTATTAGAATCTTGCTTAATCATACTGCTTTAAGCTAGAAAAATTGTGCCACGGTTGATTTCCTCATCCGATCATCTCTATATGTACATGCACAATCCTCCTTCACTAATTGCTACATGGGTTTTGAGTTTTATTATAATCTTGTGTATGATGCATGTGCGGGTGAGAGGTAGTACTAGGTGGAATAGTCAAAGTGCACACTTTATTATAATCTTGTGTATGATGTCTGGTGGGAGATAACAAGTACTAAGTGGAATAGTCAAAATGCACACTTATCTTGTGTATGATGCTTCTGCTGGTGGGAGATAGCAGGTACTAGGTACTAGGTGGAATAGTTAAAATGCACACTTTATTATGATCTTGTGTATGATGCCTCTGCTGGTGGGAGATTACAGGTACTAAAGTGGAATAGTTAAAATGCACACTTTACTATGATCTTGTGTATGATGATGCCTGTGCTGGTGGGAGAAAGCAGGTACTAAGTGGAATAGCGCGCACAAGCTGGCCGGACACAACAGTCGTAAACGAGATAACCTTGTGTATGATGGGTGCCAATTTACTTTAGAAAATGATTGCTATGCTTAGGCTATGCATGAAAATGTATAATCTTGCTATCGAGAGTTCTTTTTTTCTTTTTAATGGTAATCCGCATATGACTGTGCTATTCACTTTGAGGTTTTCTCATCATTCTCTGTTAGTTTTGGGGTCAAGACTCAAGATAAAACGAAATAACTCTTAATTAGTGTGAAAATAAACTTGAATTTTCACCCAAGGGTGTGGCCTAGCGTGGTCAATGAAGTGGGTCGAGTACCGTGAAGTCTCCCGTTCAATTCCCAACGGAGGTAAAAATATTAGGTGATTTCTTCTAATTTGTCCAAGCCTTGTGGATAAAGTTACCCGGTGCCTGTGCTAGTGGGTGGTAGTAGGTATCCCATGCGGAGGTAGCACGCGTGCAAGCCGACGCCCCGGACACCACAATTATCAATTTTACATATTTATTTATTTATTTATAATAAAGCTTGAATTTTTACAAGTCCACGCACAATTGTTTGAGCTTTTCTTTGATAAAATTGTTTTCCTTATAGTACTTAGTTGAATGGATGAATGTCAATTCGTCTTTATCTCTTCTCTACTCAAATTGACAGCAATTCATGATGCACATGCCCAAGAACTGCTCTCTAATGTATCCTTCGTTATTATGTTAATGTTCGAGGCAGAGGAAGCTTCACTGCATTGACTCTTTAGTTTTAAGTTGTTTTGTTTTATCTTTCCTTCCATTATTGATGTATTTACCTGTGGATACATCTTTTCAGGCAGGTTTGGCCAAACTCCTTGGGCTTGCTGGTGAGACTAATGTGCAGGCAAGTTGTTAGAAATGCTGCACTCGTAGTGTTAAAACATGTAATTCTTTGTTTCTTATCAGAATGTTATAATTTCTAATTTCAGGGTGAAGACCAAAAGAAACTGGATGTACTCTCAAATGAAGTTTTCATCAAGGCTCTGGTTAGCAGTGGACGAACAGTAAGACCCACTCATGTTTTGTGTACTGTGTTAAAATACCTAGTGGTTGTGATCTAAAAGATCTCAAATTATACAGTGCGTTCTTGTGTCTGAAGAAGACGAAGAAGCTACTTTTGTAGAGCCAGCTAAGCGTGGAAAGTACGTATTTTATCTCTTCATAGTTTTCACAACTTTTAAGAACTAGGGTGTTTCATTAATATGACTGTATTTTATTCAATATTAAAAACAGGTACTGTGTAGTTTTTGATCCTCTGGATGGATCTTCCAACATTGATTGTGGTGTTTCTATAGGAACGGTATTATTCCACTTTGAGCTATTTAATTTTCATTCACAGGCTTTCAACTTGTATAATGTTTACTTCTTACGTGATGGCACAGTGACAAAATGCATCTGTTTTATCTAGATCTTTGGGATTTACATGATGAAAGATGCTCATGAACCAACACTAGATGATGTCTTGCAACCTGGAAAGAATATGTTAGCTGCTGGATACTGCATGTATGGAAGTTCTTGTACGGTATGGATATTGCTTCTTATTGTAATAGATTTGAGGGTGTTGTTGGATTCCACAAACATAGATCCAAAATTCCACGAATTTTATGGTTCTTATTAGAAACTGTTTCGAAGTGTTTGAATTGCAAGTGCCGGTGACAATTTATTTTTGGGGCTCGGTTGTTTGCAGTTTGTCTTGAGCACTGGAAAAGGTGTTAATGGTTTTACACTTGACCCGTCTCTTGGCGAGTTCATCTTAACTCATCCAGATATCAAGGTAACATTGTTCCTCAGCTATTTTCTTCTATTTAAAGCGCGCACGTGTCTCCTTACCTACTGAGTACTGACTAGGTTTAGTCATCCTTTTTGGACATGTTATGAGTACTTAAGATTGTCTGAGAACTTAAAGTTGGATATAGTCCCGGAGGTGGAGTTTGGATGGGAACGAGATTTTTCGTTTTTAGATAATTTTGGAAGATACTTTCAAGACGTGTAAATTGTTCTTTACTTCTTTATGTTATTATTTGATTAATTAATCATCTCCTTACTGGTTATCTCCTGCGAATTTCTGATAATGTATCTAGTATCAATCTTAAAGTTGTAAAAAAGTACTTGTTGAAAATATAGTTATCATGGTTTGGAGATGACTACAATAGTTGGTTATTCATTTATCTTTTATTTTAGCATGTTATTTTAAATCTTCTCTTATAATTGTTTTCTATTTGATATTATTGAATATTGGTAACTATAAATCTTTTATTATAGTTCTTATTAATAGTATGGGAATGATTTGTAATTACATCACAGTGAAACTAAATATTAAACCCCAGACCCCACGTTGTGGGATTTCACTGGATATGTTGTTGTTGTTGATAAAATAAGGTAAATAGGCCAAGGATGTGAATGGAAGCAAAGTAGATTAAACACTGTATATTCAAATTTAAATATAATTGACCAAACAGATGTAAAAGAATTGAAAATAATCAAGTGACTGTTATTGACTGTATTACAGTTCCCTAAATAGAATATGTGATAGCTTGTTGGTGAACCAAACAACATAAATTTATAATTAAAATGGTTTAATATGTATATGCTCTCTTTGTGAGAATGCTAGACAGCATGTATGTCCTTTTCTTACTCTGAAGTCTGAAGTAACCTCTGCTTAAGATTTAAATCCTCTCTGCTATTTGATATTTTCAGTTCTTGACCTCATCTTTTCCACATCACTCATTCCATATCTTGTCTGGCTTTTGTAAATATTATTTCAGCCTATAACCATTCCAATTTATGATATTCTATTTGTTTTGTTTGATGTTATTTCGATTGATACATCTTTCTAATTAGCAAGATTATTACATTTCTTCCTACATACAGATTCCTAAGAAAGGGAAGATTTATTCAGTGAATGAAGGAAATGTCAAGAACTGGGATGGTCCAACATCCAAGTATGTGTAATGAGTTTAATATGGTGTCTTAATACATTTTCCAGTTTCTATGATGTCTTACTACTCTTCGAATATCAGATATGTGGAGAGCTGCAAGTTCCCCAAGGATGGTTCTTCACCCAAATCTTTACGATATATTGGAAGGTACTTGAGCTATGTAGTATGAGATTTTAAGTGCTTAAATTTCTTCGGTTCTTATGTGTATTGTTGTGGGTTTTAACCGTTGTGATTTCATTTCCTTCCATAAAAGAGTAGCATCTTCAAAATCACTGCTCAAGCATTGAATGATTGACAAATCTGTGTAAATGAACTAATCATGTTGTATTAGATCATAAATGTAATGTTAAATGTTGCCTGGTGTAAATAATTATTAGTACCACCTAATTTTACATGACATATGGACTGTAACTTGCAGCATGGTAGCTGATGTTCACCGTACATTACTCTATGGAGGTATCTTTTTGTACCCAGCTGATAAGAAAAGCCCCAACGGGAAGCTGCGGTAAGTTATGAACATCTTCTGAGTCACGAAGGAACTACTCAACTATGATTTTCTGAAAGGTTACAAATGAAATTGTACGAAACAGGGTTCTCTATGAAGTATTTCCCATGTCATTTCTGATGGAACAAGCAGGAGGCCAAGCATTTACAGGAAAGGAGCGGGTAAGACTTCTGAATATTTAGTTATACTATAGTAAAAGACAAACTGTAAGTTTCTTTTGGTTCAACTTATACTGGAAAGTGTGGTGAAGCTGATATTCTCATTCCATTTCTATCATACCTCTCTTCTTGAGACTTGAGTTCAGTGCTCAAAACATCAATTTATGTTTACTTTTATAAATCAAGATTAAGATTATCTGAATCTAGTGAAAAATTGAACAACAACAACTATGCCTTAGTCCCAAACAAGTTGGGGACGGCTATATGAACTCTGACTGACCATGTTATGCAGGCACTGGACTTAGTTCCTACGAAGATACATGAAAGGGCGCCGATATTCCTTGGTAGTTATGATGATGTGGAGGAGATCAAAAGGCTTTATGCTGCTGAAGAGAAAAACTAATGGATGCACATTTACTTCTCTCACTTTACAATTCTTGCTGATGCTCATTACTAATTTGTTGAAATAGAGCAAATTGGTGTTTGTTTTAAGTTATAAAATCATCAATTATGACTACAGATGTATCTTGCACATTTGCTTGTTAGCTACTGTGATAATAATACGTGCATATAAATGAGCAATCTGCAGATAATTGTTTTCTGTTTGAATGTATTTATTTATTTCGAAATGATGATTCAAGAAGATATACTGAAATTCTCAAGAAAAAGTAGACTGGAAAATATAGATTTCTAGCTGCTAGGTTCAAATGTTGTTTGAGAATTCACTTTATTTTTTCTTTTTCAAATAAAAGGGGTGTTTTTTTACCAATACTTAGATGGAAAAAAATTACCTACAATTATTTTAGGCCTCTATTGGATTTGAACCGTGATCTCTAAGATGAATTTCAGCTTTACAAACCAATAGCACACTTTTGGGCGCGTACCATTTTAGTTGATCTGTCTTAAGGAATCTTTTTGGCTCAATCTAATAAAAGAAAAATCCCATAAACAGATTTGTATTGAAAATAGAATATTTTTTTGAATGCAAAGATGTAATGATTCCTTTACTTTGTGATATTTGTGATATCTTTTTATTTGTGATATTCACAAATTTATATTAACATTGACCGTTTTACGATTTAATTACTCATATTATGTTAAGCTTGTACTATAACTTCATATTTGACGATAGTGCTTCTTTGAATAAATAAATAAGGGTAGAGTCATTCTAATTGAGTGCGTGAAGAATCTCTTTCGAGCGAGTGAGATCTTTCACCACTCATAACTATAACTAAATGAAAGAAAGGAAGAAATAGCCTTAATATATTATGATTCCTATATAAAGGGATAAAAATCATATTTCTATCAATTGAAGATTAAATATACTAATTAAATATTATAAGAATCAAAATAAAAAATTTCAATACTAGAACGATCGGGTGGGCACAAGCTGGTCCGAATATCACATTTATGTAAAAAAGAAAAAAGGTAAAAAATACCCCTCTACTTTCCTAAATTGGCTACTTTTACCATCCGTTACAAGTTAGGACCAAATCTACCCCTCCCGTTAACAAAGTTTCTAAAAATCCCTTTCATTTGACAGAAACTCTCAAATCAACCCAAATAACCCGATTTCAATTAAAAATATCGATCCCCTCTTTTAACCCGACTCGCGACTCACTAAACCAAATTGACCCATACCAAATTAAAACGTCCTCCAACGAACTGCCGTCCTCCTCCACTTCACCACCAACGAATTTCCGCCCTCCTTTTCTCCCATATATGTCATCGTCCCTCCATTGCTTCGACTAGAATACCATCAAAACCTCATCACAACCATCACCACACTCACCCGACCGCCCAACTACCACGCACAACCACCCCTTTTCACTCACTTCTCCACACCACCACAAGCGTGATATAATTAAAGGTTATTTCGAAAGGTTTAATTTGGTATGGGTCAATTTTATTTAGTGGGTCGCGGGTTGAATTAAAAGAGTGATTGGTAATTTCAATTGAAATCAGGTTATTTGGGTTGATTTGAAAGTTTATGTCAAATGAGGAGTATTTTTATAAACTTTGCTAACGGATGACCTTAACTTATAACAGAAGAGGTAGATTTAGTCCCAACTTATAACGGGTGATAAAAGTAGTTAATTTATGAAAGTAAAGAGGTATTTTTAACCCTTTTCCATTAAAACAAATGTAAGCTCCTTTAATACAGTAGAGTGAGAGTCTGATTGTTTTACTGTACATTCAAATATAGAAAAGGTCTTTCCTCCATTCACGGTGAAACCTTTCCACCAAAAACAGGGTTCCTCTTTTCATACTTCTCAACATGGCATCTCTAATTTCCCCAATTACCATCTCCAAATTCAAACTCACCTACAAGCATTACAAAATTCTCAACGTACACAAAAAAATTCACACAAACTGAGACAAAATGTCAAGCGACAGTGACGAAGATGAGCTCTTACAAGAGCAAGCAACTGGAAAAAACCCGTCAGAGCAACCGCCAAAGCCGAACCCGAAGAGTGCTAGCAGCAGAGGAGCTGCAGGAAGTGCGACGCCTAACAGAAAAAGTTACAATGCAGTGCAGCAGAAGCAGAGGAAAGGAGTGGAAGAGGATGAAGATGATTCAGACCTGGAGATACTCAGCATTTCCTCTGTATATGAGGATCAATCGGCCTCGAAGGATCAACGTAAAGGAGCGTCGTCGAAAAGAAGAGGTGCAAGTAGAGGTGGAGGGAAGGATGATGATGAATTATGGCAAGGTGGTGAACCTGATTGCTGGAAACGCGTTGATGAAGATGAGGTAGTATCTAATTTATCTTACTTTGCCTAATGTAATTACAAGTCAGTATCTAAGATTTATAATCAGTGGTTTTAGAGTATGTGACAATATGTATATTTAATCTGTCCGTTTTAATTTATATTTCTTAATTTGACTGAACATGGAGTTTAACAAATTAAAAATACTTTTGAATCTGGTGATTTTAAACTAAAGATATATATAATCTAGAGTTGCTAAATTAGGAAAAAAATATTCTTTTTGAAACCGAGGAAAATAAATCAAATAAATTGAAACAAAGTGACTACTATGGTTTCATACATATACATGATCCGACCCAAAAATAGCACTGCTCTCTTACTCATGGAACACCAGCTATCTTGAATTATCATCCTCTTTATTAGATTCTCACGTGTAAGTATGTACTGATGATGCTAACAACGAAAAATCAGATGGTCGTGGGGACCTACATTGAGGACTGAGAGAAATCTTGTTCTCCCTTCTCAGTAATGTATGAAGAAGGATCTTACAGTGAAAAGACCCTTAATTTGTCTCTCCCATTTCCATGTGTCATTGAGATCTTCTTCCCATACAATAACTCAAAGAGATTCCAGGAAAAGAGAAAGATGAAAAGCTCGGCTTAGGGGGTGTTTTAAGATCAGCGCCACTTTTAGTCCCATCATTTGCATTTAATAAAGTTTAAAACCTAGTTAGATATTGTAAGGTAGTTCTTGTTTGTTCTGAACTTAGTTCTACAAAAGACCGATTAAATATTAAAAAGATATTCTTTTTGGTCAGTTATTTAAGTTATTTTTATGCCAATAAGTAACATTTAAAGAGTTTAACATTGTCTTTAATGTTGATTAAGAATTAGCTATTAGTACTTCTAACTTTGTTCTCTATCTATTTCCTGTGAACTTCTATGCTTGTCATGTTTGAGAGATCTGGCTTTTCATTGCTTAATTCTTATAGAATAGGAAAATGCAGGGTATGCCGTGAAAAAAACCTCTTCTCTTCCTAATAAGAATGTTTGGCATTTTCTTTCCTCCTTTAACTCGGTGTAATAGTGTCTCCCCTTATGGGTGTGGTAAATGTTATCTAGCTTTACATATGGCACTTCATTCTGACTTATCTACAATAGGAAAAAACTTTGGACATAATTCTGCTATTTTTCAGAACCACAGAATTCGAGGCTTGCTTGAGAAATGCTCTTTAGATCATGAAGCAAGGATGGAGAATTTACAGAACAAGATGAGAGAAAGAGCTTTATCTGATATAAAATGGAAGCAAATTCAGCAAGATCTGAACCATTCCGTAAGTATGACTGCCTGATTATTAAATAAATACGAATTAATGATTCTCATTACATGTTATAAATGATGGTCAGTCAGACATTGATTACTCTGCATCTGTTGGAAATACACATCTTCCTGGTGATTTGGAGCCGTTAGAGATGACCGGTGAACAAGGTGATGCTCTTAGAGGAAAATATATACGTAGGTTGACTGCTGTTGTTATCCATCATGTACCTGCCTTCTGGAAAGTTTCTGTTTCTGTTTTCAGTGGAAATTTGCAAAGGTAATGAGACTCTCTTACCCCTTTCACATTATTTATCAGGTTGGTGCATATATTCTAAGATAAGATTAAGGTATCCTCTGTCATCTACCAATCTACCAAGTCAGTGACGACCTTTGAGGCGTTGATGCGAAATTAGTACTTGCCATATGTAGTCGATCTCGCTCCCCCCGCTCTTAAATTTGTTTTTCATTACTAGCGGCTATTTTGGATCACTTTACTCTGGCTAGTTTGTTTACACATCTTGAACTCGTGGGATATAGTAAAATTTTTCTGATGTGAGTTTGAAATTAATTAAGTATATTTCTTATGCTTTCATCTAGTCCAGCTTAAATCAGATGGGTTGATTTGCAAGTTTCTAGGAGAACTTACTCTTAAAAAACAAGTGCTAATTCTCGAGAGTATGCAAAATCTTTGAAGATTGAAAAGTCTAAATGGTCTTATGATGTAAATTTTCTAAGCTTAGATGTGGGCATTTTAAGATTAGATTTTGCAATTTTTTACTTGGGGCTTGTGAAAAGGACAAACATCTGAATAATGTTCATTAACACAGGCCAGTCGAAGTATAATGCTATTAAATTGTAAGTGTGTGCTAATGTATCTATTTTGCATCTTTACATGTAATAGTGATAGCATTTACCGAATTGATAGCATTCATCAACATTCACAGTTTGATACATCTTTCATACTTGTTTACCTTAGTTTTGGAAGAGCTAACCAACACAATATAAGATGAGGTCCCTGGTGTATGCTATTTGCTGACGATATTGTGTTAATTGACGAAACCAACGAGGGTGTCAAACTGATATCTTTGGTTTCGTCAATTAACAAGCATCCATGATTAGATAGCTGAAATTTGATGCACCATTGCCACACTGAATTTTGGTTGTGTCCATCCGTGACGGCCATCTATCTATTCCTTTTGATTATAGTTTCTCTGTCATTCTTTTTGTAATGTTTGTATCTTCAAGTGGTGTATTTCTAGGAAGAGCTTGTAACTACCAATTTTTTCTCGTTTATTAGAGAAATTTGTTGCTTCTCCAATTTTTGGGGATGTGCATTAATATTGAAGTCTTTTCTATGAAGATTTATTATTTGCTTCCATTTGATAGCTCTTTGATTTAATTGTTCATTTCTTGTAAATAGGGTTCCCAAGTGTCTTCTGGTTCAAATGTCAATGTCTCTGCAAAGAAAACTGAAGAAAAAGTAGGAGATGGGAAGTACTCAAGTCATTCTCTTGATGAAGTTACTGGAATGTTGCAGAGTACTTTATCAGCTTATGGATCCGAGGTAAATGCTTCCTCTTGATGGCAGGAGAGTAAGTTGCAGTAGGTTAGTTTACTTTGAGACGTTTTTGGACCTAGTTGTTTCCGTTTTCTGGCTGTTGATAGAGTAAGTTATTGTTTTTGACACTGCCACTTTGGAACTTTGTTTTCAATTGTTAGGCCAGCTAAAATTGGTCTTCATCTTTTAAATTTTGTATTACTTTTTGTTGAGACAACTGCACCATTATTGCCAAACAACCTATTTAACCTCTGCCTAGTTCAGAACAGAATCCTGATATGACAATCCAGATTAAAAGGGACTAGCTTAGACCTCATTGAAAGATAAACAATCAGGTAGATAGAAATGAATTTCCTGCAAAATATGAAATCTCATGATGATTCCGGAAATAAAAGATCCTTAGATTTATGCCACAAGTTTATAGACAACTTGCTCCTTTATCTTTTCTTTATCTATCATTTCCATTCTCTAGAAGATTTTGTCTAAATATCTGAATTGTGTGTGTTTGGGATCCAATAATTCCATTCGATCTTACTTTATCTTCGTTGTTATGGAGATTGGAACTTGCAATCCGTATAGTATGTCTTGCTTCTACTATTCTAAAACCCGTCATCTCTAGACTGCTTTTGTTTTGACTTCCTTACTAGTTTCATCAATTAAATATCATTTGCAAAAGCATGCACCATAGAATCTCATTCCAAAACTATTAATTAGCTCATCTAGGTTAAACATGCGAAGTCTCAAGGCAAATACTTGGTTTACATCCATGGCCTCTGTATCTCTCTCTCATTATTCTCATATGTGGAATCTTCCATTCATATTAATCTTTCATGGAATATATATTTTGATATGGATTCTTTTCATGCCAATAACCTATCCCTCTCTCATTGTTGTCAAATTTATAACTTTTCATTCATATTTATCTTTTTACGGAATTTATATATTTGATGTGGATTCCTTTCATACGAAGCACCTATTGAAGAACTTTCTTGGCACTCTATTGTATGCTTTCTCTGTGAATATCCTTCTTCCTCTTCTTATAAATTCATCTTAGCAAACATATAACCTCTACTGTAGTACTAGGCATAAGCCACACTTGTCTCTATCACCCTTATAATGTCCCTAAATCTATGCCCTATAGTTCGTTCCCAATTTTCAACCTATGGATCATAAGTCTAATACCGAAATGGTATCAGGTAAGTACAATTTTGAATATCTCCTTTGTTCTTAAACACTGAAACCAACATGCTCCTTCAGCCGTTTGACATTTTTTCACTCCTTGATATAACTTGAATAGCCTGGTTAGACATGCCACTGTGCTTTCTTCTTGCCATTTCCATGCTTCTACAGGGAATAATCTAGACCGTTCGATTTTTTAACCCTCATATTCTTCATGACATCTTTTTTTCCCAGTAGACCTTATCATATGGATGTAGCTAAGGCTTCTGTCTGTTTCAGTTGTACTTTTGTACAGTTATCTCAAAAAATAAGTATAATAAAAGAAGTGTAATAAAAGCATGATAGAAAGGGAAACAATGGCAACAAAATAGCAAGATAAACAGAGCATATGAAGCAACATGTAGTAGTGAAAATTTGAAGAATAAGATACTACGCGAATACTAACTAATACTACTAAGCAAGGAGAAGATGAGAAGAGGAGACTGAACCCCCTGCCTCTCCCACATAAAGTACGACGATGCTCGGCTACGTACTACTCTTTTACCCTTATCCTCAACCTTCAAACCTTCCAATCTAGGGTCATGTTTTCCAAGTCCATCTTCATAAATTCCAAGTAAAGTATTATATTCTTTCCTTCACAAAAAATATAACCAAACACAACTCCATCTTCAACTCCAACTTTATAAATTCCAAATAAAGTGAAAAATATTTGGAATCTATGGCCAAACGCCTACATAAATTGGGACGGAGGGAGTACTGAAAGTTTGGTAACAATGGAAGCATCTAGAAATAAAAAAGAAGAAACTAACTATCAGGCTGATATCTAATGTGCAAGGAGCACAGGGAAGGAGAGTATATATCTTGCAGGAAACATAGAATGGAGTAAAATTGGCAAATGATGGTCACTTTATATGCAAATCAACAAAATGATATACTAGCTTTCTTTCTCAAGTTTTCAATTGCAAAAGGTAAAAGAATGTTGGCAGCTAAAGTAAACGAAAGATCAACAAGCGACTCCATAGAATTATAACAAAATTAGTACACAGATAAAGAAAGTAACTCATTAATCATTAACAAAAGAAAACTGAGAAAGTTGTTATTCAGTGGAGCAACCAGACAAGCAAAAGAAAATCATCCACTCAACAACTCAGCAGTCTGGAATTAAGTGAAGGAGCAACGAATCCCATAGAATTTTCCATTGAATGAAATAAACTCTTCATCTCTCTTTGATCTCACTATCTTATGTCAAAACTTGTTAGGATAGAAATTCATGGTTTGACTTTACCTCTCTTCTATCTCACTGGTGCTAGCTTAATATCTTATGTATTCAATTTTTGTCATACACGTTGCGAGTTGAAATTAGTTTTATGCTGTACCAACCTTAGCCACCTTTGGTAATTCCCAGTCCACCTTGTATAGATCTTTTGGTGTATTTAGTCTGTTTAGCTGACACGTGATTTGAAATCGATTTGGAGCTTTTTCTAGGAGATCGCATATAAGTTTTTATGATTTAATGTGTTCATGCTTCTTCCTAATGCATATCACAGAATTTTGAAATTACTCACAGGTGCAGAACACATTTCCTGATCTTGAAGAATCAAATATTCTTTGCCCATACATGAGTGATTCCATGAAGGAAATATCTAAAGCATGCCATGCTTTTGAAGCCAAAGAATCAGCACCTTCAGTTGCTGGTACGTAAATTTTCCAAGTTGATGTATGCTATCGTCTGTGAAATGTTTCCGAGTGATTTCTCCGGTGATTAACAGTTACGGCATTGCGCACACTTTAGTCTGAGATCACAAAAATTTATATATTGAGGATCTGTTCTTGGATGCGTGCTACAACTGAGAAGATATCAAAAGATGAGACCTGGATCCCAGTATCAATTTTAGAAAGGAACAGATCTCCATATACAATTTCTTCCTTGCCTTTGCCTTTCCGTTGAATTATCACATTTGCAATGGATCAGATCAATTCGTAAGTTAAAGATGTCACAAAATGCTGTATGTACATTTAAACATAGCTGTACATGTGATCTAATCCTCCTGCTACATACTGCGGTAAGCTGAAGGGTTTTCCCCAGCTAGCTTCTTTTCAATATGCAAAACACTTGTTAAATTTCCTTGGATGTTCGTCAGGAAGTAATTTAATTTAGCGTTAATTAGTTTAAAATTAAAATACGTGCATCCAAATGTATGTGTTTGTGAATCTATCAAGAGAGATTCAAGAAATACATAGGCTCGAACAGAATTATATTTGTTAAAAATAGATTTTTGTTTCCTCAGTTCTATTGACACACATTGTGTCCATATTCATACTAGGGAAGGAGGAATTTATTTGATTTGAATTGTATTGTGCTTTGGGGATACTTACTGTAACGAGGTATGCTTATTGATTTTTTTTTTTTTTGATTGGTGACGAGTTATGCTTATTGATAACTATTATGGAAACTCCTCCTTGAATGTTTTATCAGTGACAAACAATTTTGAATTTCATCTTCATTTGGAATCCTAGCTAATCTTAGCATGATATTGGGAAATCTCATTGCTACTACTCAAACAAGCATGAAGCATATGCTTGCATATTGTCCATAGGCCAAACCAGATATGTAATTATTTGGTCTATGTACCGGAACTGATAAAATTCAAGATTATGCAGGATTATTCCCAAAAGATCCTTTTTTGGCTCTCTCCTTAGAAGATATATAATTTCTTTTAGCAAAGATGTAGTGCCTCTTGTCTTCTTAAGTTGTTTGGACCGTGTAATATAGGCCTTAAGAAAACAGACTTGAAATTGTTACTCGGAGTGAATTTTGCAAAATGTCCGAACAGTTGGTCGGTTATTGCACACATTTATGCATATTTGTTCTTTCCAGAATGATTCAGTCTTTGAGAAATGAGGCTATGAAGTCAGGACATATTCTTGCAGCTTCAAGAAATTCAGGAATCTGTTAGACTTGCCTTTTTGAACTGTTTTCTTAATTTTTCCGGCATGTAAAGCAGTTGATACCTCACATTTCAGTAGCTGATAGACTTTGGAATATAATACAAATATTTGCACTCTAATTAGGCCAGCTGGGACACACTGGCAATCAGCTTCTGAACGAATATGACAGAGAATTTACATTTTCAGAACGGACATGCTGAACCAGAAGAAAAATCATCGGATCCTCTTCCAGGAAATATTGTTGATCCACATCGGCAGTTGCTGATGGTCGTAAGTAATATTGGATTTTTCAAAGATGAACTTGCTCATGAATTGTATAGCAAGTAGACGAACTTGGCTGCAGTTGAGGTACTAAAATAGCATTGAGTACTGTATAGCTTGTAAATCAAGTTAAACAGTACAAGTAGCTTTCTAGTACTTTATAGCTTGTCTATTTTGTATGATTTGTTCCATCGAATGTGATGTCAGAAACATTGGGAACTATTCACTCAATAGGGGTGGACGGGGTTAAGGGTACTTCGTTATATCAATATGTTGCTGAACCACTTCCCAGGTTTATTGCCTAAAGAGTTGGCAATTTGATGGGAAATAGGAGTTTGTATGTTTTCCGAACCACTTCTATTCCACACTTTCTATAAAATAACCACGGAACTAAAATTGACTAGTTTTAAGGGCCTGTCTCTCTTAACATTTTAAATGGAAAAGCTTCCCCCCCCCAGGAATCTGAAAGCTGTCTCTGAACAAAGAAGTAGCGATGTGCTATTAGGACCTAAAATGTTTACTTGAGTAGTTCTTTTCGGCAGTCATCTCATCTTTAAAGACTTTGACAGAATATTATTTTGTCGAGCTACCTAACATTAAATTAACATCGTATATCTAGTGTTGTTAAAGGCCCAACTGAGATGCGCTAGGCACTTCATCTTGCTTAAGCGATGCGTTAGTACAGGCACTTGCACTTACCTCTATGTTCTTGGGCTCTTTCATAAATAGAACAACAATAAATGGTAAAAGGGAAATCACAAAGTACTATACTGATTGTAGGCTTATTTTAGTGGTTATGAATAGGAAATTAGAAATTTAGTAATCAAAACTAGTCCCTAATCTGTAATGGAAAATCTTCATCATAAATTAAATGGTTATTGAATTTGATTGACATGGTTTTCTTCATATAGTCCAATTTTTTGAGTATTTGTTGTTATCTTTTCTTGGATTACATAATACACACACACACACACATATATATTGTTTTGCTGTTTGTCTACTTTTTTTGTTTACTTCAGCTCTAGCTTTGTACTTAAAGCCTTTAAAGATACTTGGCGCTTTTTTATGTTTTTTTGCCTTTGTTAACGCTGATACTAAAGTGTTGTGCTACTGCAGAGTCAAGATGAAAAGGACAGTGATATGCAAGATCTGATTGAGTCTTTCTCTGGGCTTTAAGAAAATGTTCTTGAGCAGTATACTTTGGCAAAGGTGTTCATCTGTAATAAATATCCGTTGTTTCATTATGGTTTCAACTTGTTATTGTGATAGAGAACTCCTAAAGGTATTTTCCGAAGTAAATTTGAGCTACATGTCTGTAGGAATTCCAAGTGAGCAATGGTGCACAAAGCACTCTGCTAGATGCAGAAATTGTTAGTTATATAATTAGAGAGACCTGTGCCTTTTGAAATAAATGACTTAAGGACATTCTTACTTTCATAACAATAAAAGGTTTATGCTCCCTATCGTCTCTTTAAAAGGTTCCAATTCCCCTTTCAGTATTCTCCTTACTTATCATGGTGTCCTTTACTTTTTTTTCCTAAAGAATGTGGCTTTAAGATGTAAACTCTACCAGTATCCTCAAGGAACACCCTGCTGACCAGATAGTCTCTCTGCCTTTATTAACCCCCAGACCCCTGATAACTTGATCCTGAATAATTGGGAGACAGACGACTTAGCTGATATGTGTTTGCCCCATCAAGGGAGGTGAAACCTGAAAACCCCAAAAGATGGTAATAAGATAATGATATTGGTGATGAAGATTTTTCTAAAAGAATAGAGGATTCCCTCTTAAAACTTTTCTTTATCCCTGATTGGAGGATCCCTAAATATTCTATTTTTGGACATATTTTGTCAGACAAATTTGTTTAGAACAGCTGCTGTAAACTATTTATTGGAGGGTGGTGTACAATGGGGTGCTGCACCAGCAGTTAAGGTGAGAACTCTTTCTCATCTTTGCCTTCTATAACAGGAAATATTTCCCACTTGGAATGAAAGCAAGAATCTAAATCTCAAATCTCTCCGGCATTGCTTAGTCTTTCTAAATTTGTTTTTTTCCCTTACAGGTCTTTGCTGGTTGTAAGCCTCTGCTGGATAAGACACTTGGTATTCTCGTTGAGGGCCTAATAGATACGTTCTTAAGCCTTTTCCATGAAAACCAAGACAGATTTTACAGTATTAGACGTGAATGGCTTTTGTCAACTTATGCTTGAGGTCAGTTAAACTGCTAGTGCTTCCAGGAATCACTTTTGTTCTGTTAGACAGCTTCTGTTTGGATGATGCAAATATAAATTGAACCTAAAGAAAACGTTAAGGGCATTTTAACCTAATAGGTGGAAGGAGGGCATTTTAAAATCATTTCCAATAGGTTAAGGGCATTTTTGAGCTTTTTCCGTTTTTGCTTTTGTTTCTTTGACTGCTTTTATATTGCTTAAGCTTTTATGCTGTCTGCAACAAGTAGAAGCCGAAAAATACTTGAAACAAAAATGTAGAGAGGGAGATTTAGATTCCATGTTCTTGCATTTGTTTCTCTAAATATTTTTATGGACTACCAAAAGTTGATAGAATAAAACAGGAAACTGAAATGGAGAGGTCACGCTCTCCCATGACCAAGTGCCTGGCATTGACTCTGATAGTCTGTATGGCTTAATCCTGCAGCTTGATTATTTCGAGACCATGTTGAACCCTTATTTTACACATGAAGCAAGGGAGTCTTTGAAAAATTTACAAGGGGTCCTTTTAGAGAAAGCAACTGAGAGTGTCCCAGAGACTATTGAGACTCCAAGTCGTAGTTGGGCAACACGTGGAAATGATGATGTACTTCAAGATGACTGACAGCAAGGGGGGACTGTATCACCTGATGACCTGATTGTATGAAATACTTCCCTTCTCTATCGACTTTTTTCCAGATTTTTTGTCTGTCTTTTTTCAATGCGAGCTGTAAACATTGTTAAGAGATAAATTTTCTTACAGAATATTGTTTACGATCACAAGGTACAGGCCAGCCAGCAAATTTTCTGTTGGCTATGATATTTGCATTGCACCAAATCATCTAGTTTAGACATTGGCACATTGCCTTACATGCCTTTGAATTTTTCCCAATTTCACAGGCTCTTGCGCAGCAGTATAGTTCTGAGCTGCTTCAATCTGAACTTGAGAGGACTAGAATCAATACAGCATGCTTTGTGGAGTCAATTCCTCTGGATTCTGTCCCAGACTCAGCAAAAGCAGCTTATGCTTCTTTTAGAGGATCAATGGATTCTCCCGGTAGAGGATCTCAAAATATTGGACCCCCAAGCTACTCCAAGCAGAGATGCTGATAGATTAGAGGTATCCATTTTTTTTCTCATAGTCATCTCCCATAATGCTTGTGCAGTTGTTTTATAGTAAAATTAAATTTTTAATCGAGTGAGAGGAACATTTTGCTGATAATTTAACTATGATCACAAGCCTAATTTTAATTTCAGTGTTGCTTAGAGCACCTTGTCTGCTCCCTCTTCCACTAATCAGTATCATTATTATTATTATTCTATTATTATCTTATTCTTCAATTATATTACTGCTGTTGTTTCTTTTAATTGGATTATCTTTACTATTTTTGTTGTCAGTACTTTCCTTTCTACAATATTTTCAACATAGCTTTTACTCTTGTAATTGTCAAACCTGTTTTTTGAAAACGCTTTTCGTGAGCTGAGGGTCTATCGGAAACAACCTCTCTACCTCTCAGAAGGTAGGGGTAAGGTCTGCGTACACCCCACCATACCTAGACCCCACTTGTGGGATCACACTGGGTGTGTTGTTGTTGTTGCTGATAATGAAACCATAATCACAATCCTCATTATAATGAGTTTGTTTTTCCAGTATGAGTTGATTTTAACAGTATCAAGGATGATCAGCAGTTGGATGACAGTCTTCTGTCCTGTGTATAGTGTTTTCAAGTGTCCCGGTTTTCGTCCCATATTTCCAGCTGCTGCACAGTCGCTTCATTTAGCTGTGAAACACAAAGGCCGGAGGTGATTTGACAAAATAATGTGTAGGTGTATCCTGCAAGTTGTTCATTCTATCCAAATTTACCTGGGCCATGGACTTTTATGGCTTTCATTATTCTTGACCTCGTAGAAGTCCTTCAGCTGGCTCTCTTCTAAAATAATCTTCTCGGAGAAAGGATTGGTCTTCATTAAATCAGCACAATAATGGTGGAAAAGCAAGGAATTCCTCTTTGGGTGATTTGCTGTTCTAAAAGCGCATTCAGTTTCTGCATTTTGTTACCTGAAAGTTGTGCAAAACCGCGAAGTTACTTGCAGTTTCTATTGTTTCATCATCTAGATCATGCAATGTTGCATCCTTTTAAAGTTAGCGATAGTATTGAAGGTTTCTATCTTTCATGCAATATGTTAGGATAGAGTAGTTTATTGATTTGCACAATTTTAGGTTTCATTTTTTCGTTCTTGAGATTCACTAAGCAATTGGAATAAAGGAAATGTTCCTATATGCAGGAAGTGTGTTAAATTTTTTGTGAAGCTACTACTTTTATTTATGCTCTAATTTGTTTCTTTGCTTTGGGCTGAAAAGTTGGCAGTTTTTACATAATACTAATGAGGATCTTGTTGATCTTTTAGAGTCCTCTATCATCTTCCCGCTCCCTAGGCAAAGTAAAAATTACATGAACTCATTATTTACACCAAACTAATACAACACATATCTTTTGAATATAAACTTACATCAGTTAACCAATTTAATCATGGTCAAGTAATATGTATTCTTACTTTTATTTGTATCTCTGTATTTGACTTGATGTAAACACCGAATATGGATAAGTGTCCCTGAGTCGAAGCAAACTTACCGTGCACCGGTAAGTATCTCCTTAGCCTGAGTTACATGAAGTGAAGAAAACGAGAATGTAAAATCAATGATGCCACTATTGATCCTCATCTAGTGGAGAAAAATCTTCATCCTCGTAGTTTTGGTTAGCCTTCTGAGTTTTAATCCTCAATCGAATGCGATTTATACTTGAATTTTTACTTCTCTTGGTTGAAATCAATTTAATTGTTAATAGTATTCATTGTATGTTATGAGGTTCTGAATAGAAGGCTTAGTCCCCCCCCCCCCCCCCCCCCACACCAATTGAGATAGGACTCAACTCAGAGGTACCGTGACCCTATAGGAAATCTTAAATGGTGGGTCAATTTCACATGTAGTCGTTGAAATTCATTTATAACAGAAAAGTTGCGAGATTATTTTAAGTAACATTAATAACTAAATTATGTATGAGTTCATTTGTAAATACAATAATTGTTCTCATCTTTATATTATTTTAGTATGAATAAAATAACACATCTTAAAGTGCAAAAATTGGAATTAATTAGATAGTCTCAAAATTTCAGAAAAACAAAAAAGACCCTCCAAATCTTCAAAAGAAGCATGATATGAGATGGAGTGGATATCAGATTAGTAGGTATATAATTGTTGAGATGCTTCAAAACATTTGAAGCATAATAGTTCAACTGGGAAACTTTTTATAGCAAAAGTTATCCAAGCTATATAGATCTCTTACATAAATTAAGGGTAGTTTGCTAGGAGTTTATTGTTAACATTGGGGTTGTCAACATTGTGTGTGTTATTTGTAGAATGTGATAATAAGGTAGTAGTTAACATGATTAAGCAGAAGTGTGTCCTAAATATTTTGTACTTTTATCCTTCAAAGTAGTTTTTCATCCTTTTTTGCTTACTACAAATGAATTCCATGTCACATAAAATAAAAAGAGAAAAACCATACAACAACTGAAAAAGGAACAACCAGATGTAATTGGACTACAAGTGCATCAACATTTGGTGTTGCATATATATATTAATGAAGGGTTGGAGGTACCAACTGGGAAGTAATGGCCATGAGGTCACCAAGATTTGAACTTGTGCATTATAATTTGGATGGTAACATCTTGACCATTGGATTGTCCACTACCAGAAATAGAGATTTTTTTCACCGACATTCAATGAGAAATTTGTGCTATAAATATGATTTTCCCACCTTATTTTCACTAAACCAGCTCATTAGGAAGACGCATGGTGGGAAACAGGTCCCCATCGGAACGTCAGTAAACTTTCTAATTTTTGTATGTAAATATTATTATTTAGATTTTTTTCCATCGACATTCAGTGAAAAATAACCATTGTACATTTTTCAACGGAAAATTCAATGAGAAAATAGAGATTATTAGTAGTGATCAGAGGAAGGATAAATAGGTTGATATTTATGAGCAAACCAAACGAACCAAAAGAAAAGCCATAGAATAATATAGGTTGCAAACAAAAAGCTAATCCAAATGTGGGTTTATCCTCTCTTGTTACATCACATTGAAGTGGACATGAGTGAAATCAAAGATAAAATAAAGAGGAAGTGCACTTGACACTCTGAAAATAACATTAGCCATATGCCCACAAAGCATTTCTTTTTTCGGAACTTAACGAGTATCTATGCACCAAAAATATATATTCATATCTATTCAAGAAAATATATTTATAAAATATTCAATATACGTTGTATACTTTGGGTATACAATTCATATTTTATATACCTTAGGGGTTGTTTAGCACGTGTCATAAGGATAATGATCTCAGGATGAAATTTGGAATTTAACTTTATCCTATGTTTAGCTTTGGGTATTAGCTAGTCTTGGGATTATTTATCCCGCCATTTGTACTAAAATGCTAGAATTACTATCCCATATAAAAAGTCGGATAAAATAATCTCTTCTCTTCTATATTTCAGTTGCCGAGTTTGATTTGTATAATTTCAAAGTTTAAATTGAAGCTTCACGTCACAGAACAGATTTTTAATTTTCAAATCAGCAGAATTTTATAAACGAATATAAGCGGATAATTCTTTTTATCCCGCTGGGATAATCCTGTAAAAGTCCCTTTTTTTTTTTTTTTTTTTTTTTTTTTTTTTTTGAATTGTGGTTTCTTGTTTGAAGCCAACATGAGTTTTTCTCCCTTTTACACACAGCTGCTGATTGTGGGCTTTTTCATGTGCTTTTCTTTTGGTCCATTTATTATGGGCCCAGTAATAGTGACATTTAACATGCACCTTCATTTTCATGGGCCATACTTTTCAACTTATTATCCACTTGTAATTTAAGCTTTTCACCTTTTTGCTCTCTTTCTTTTTTGGGTACTTTCTTTCATACTTTATTTATTTATTTATTTCGTTTTTTTGCCTAATATGAAATTAGCATTTTGAGGGAAAATCATTCTTATTTGGTGACATACTAAATTTGCTGTTATACTTTTTGCAGCTTAATTTGCAAAAACAATGAATATACTTTCAGCTTACTCTTCAATTTTAGTAATTCTATCAATTAAATATTAAAGATAACAGAGAAAAAAATAAAACTATTCTAGGGAAGTGTTGGTCCCTCTACCATGCCCTTTTCCATTCCGCCGCCCATCCTCAATAAAAAAATAAAAAATAAAAAAATAAAAACAGAAGGGAAAGAAAAAAAAAAGGTGAAGAGAGTTTGGGGGAGAGGTTTCTTTAAAATAAACTAGTAATCCCTCTGTCTCAATTTATGAGAGAACATTTTCTTTTAATCCGTCTCAAAATGAATGTTATTTTTTCTTATTTCACAATTATTTAATGACATCACCTCTATTTTATCTTTATTGGGTCTCACTTGATTTTTAAAATATAGTACTTATTATGAAGAAAAATCATTAAAAATAGACACTAAAATAAAGACAATTTATTAAATATAAAAAAATCTTCCCTTATTTGTTAAACATCGTACCCGATCAAATAGTGTCACATAAATTGAGATAAAAAAGTATGATTTTAGGCTTCTTAGTAATGAAAATATATTTGCCCACCTTTATTAGATAGGGAGAGATAACTTCTTTTGTTAAATAATAAAATTTGTTTCTAATCTTATTTGATGACGGGTAATTAAAAAAATTGTTAATTAGGAGTTATTTAGTGATAGTTTAGCTATGAAAGATAATCCTACTTTGTCATTATTAATAATTTTTGGAATTTCTAGTTTTGCACTTCTTTTACTATAGACCTATATATACAAAAATTCAAATTCTTTTTCTAAAAAATATGGGGAAAAGTGTTTTATGATTATTTTTCCCATTGGAAATATGTTTTCTGGAATTCCTTAAACCTTTGAAAAAAATATGATCCATCAAGATAGTGCTCTCAAAATTATACATTGGTTTACTTTTCTTCTTTACTCTCTCTATTACATTACTATGAATCTTTAGGTACTTTTTATGAGATTTATGAACACTATCTAATAGTAAGAAGTCTAAAAAATAAATCTTTTTTATATACATTTGAATCACTGTTGGTCATATTGCTCTTTATCGAGAAATCAAAGAAGCTATACATGGATTTTCTCGGTCCCACCTCGGGTCAGTTCTAATCTTACTAGATGAAGGAAAGTCAAAAGGCCAAGAGCGCATAGGAGGTTCAGATAATTAACATTTTTCAATATGTCACCAATATGAAATTCGAATATTTATATAGTGCCTAATCAGTTATAAAACTCTAAATCATTGTACTTGAGACCGAAAAAGCTAATGCATTATCTTACACATGTACTATAATGATAATGGGATTCAACATTCATCGCCTTTTCTTTGTGGAGGGAAAAGTCCCGAGGCGAAACCCTCCACCTGTACCAGAGGCTCTTTGGCGGATGTAAATCGAGGGATATGCGCGAGTGGCAGCCCTGCAAGGGAGAGGACCAACGGGACACGAACCCAGTAACAACCTTTGCAATATTTCAGCAAAGACTGTCACCACACGGATTCGAACCCGCGACGTCGGAGTGATTGTATCCCAATCACCTTACCACTTACCAACTCGCCTGTGCCCCTGGAGGCTAAAAATGTGGTAGCCTTTTCTTATGTTATTGGAATCGTCAATTGAGTACTCTCTGTTCATATTAGTTGATGATTTTAGTATTTTTATTTGTACACTAATCCATTATAATTTCGAAATTCTGTCAAAAATTTCCACCTGCTTAGCTAGGGTTGAACACACTCTTACAAGTAGAAATTTACAAACAAAATGTAAATTCCTGATTGGAATTAAAGAAACGAAACACTGAACATACATATGAAGGGAAAAAGGGAGTAAATACGTGTATTTGGTTGAAGAAAAATGTTTTCTAGAAAAATAAATGTCGTTTTACTTATTTGATGTTTGGTAACTGTAGAGATGGGCAAAGAGCCGGGTTGGCTCGAGGCTAGGCTCGGCTCGTTTCGAGGAAAGCTCGGCCTCATTCAACTCGGTTTCAGTTAAATTTTGGCTCGACTCGGCTCGGTAAAGCTCGGGCTCGGTTAAGCTGGCTTGACTCGGCTCGATTAACTCGATTTGAGAAATAACATCCATTCATTAGGCTCAATTATTAAGTACATTAGAAATTTAAATTAATACACTATGTTAGTTTAACAGTTATATAATTAATATTTATTCGACGTAAGTAATTTTTTAACCACAATGTAACTTAAGCCTACTATATCATACGAGTAGGGGTGTTCATGATTCGGCTTGAGTCAATTTTTTTATAAAAATCAAATTAAAGTTATAACTTTTCTTAATCATTTAATTTAACATGAATATTATTTTTAACGTATTCATTTTTAGATAACAACTAAGATTATCATGTTTTTTACTTAATAATGCAAATTTATTTTTTCATAATATATAGCTTGTTTAATCATGAACACACACTTCCTTTAAATCATACTTTTAATTTACTACTTATTAATATTATTTTTAACAATTCATTACAACTAAAATTATCATATTCATCACTTAATAATGTAAATGTTCCTTTTTATGATAGGTTGTTTAAATTACATCTTTTTTTTAAAAAAAAGTCAGCTCATGCTCGGTCAAAATGTAGAAAAGCTCGGGGAGCTCGACTTGGGCTCGGCTCGATACTGTTTAAAGCTCGGCTAGGCTCATCTTGGCTCAATATGCATTCGGCTCGATTGGGCTCGGCTCGAAAGAAGAAAAATATTATATGTCCCACAAGCATTTATATAATCTTGGCTAGCACTATGAGTTGCGCGGAGCTACCATTCAAGTTACGGGTTTGCAAAAATCAGTAATTTTGTCTTAAATCCTGTTTTTGTATTTTAACATTTGATTAAGATAATCGATCTAGAACTAGTAAGTAAAAGAAAATATAGTCCAATCCAGAATACATAAACTAAAATTTCTAGCTCTATCTCTGAGTCTATAACTATGAGGTTGAGGGTTGGGGATAGGGTTTTGGAGGTGGTGGAGATAGAGGTTATGGGGGTGGAGGTGCGATGGGATGTATTGGAGGAGTGAAATGTCACTTAATGAACTTATTTTCTCTACTTCAATAGAAAGTTATATATTTTCCTCTTTTCTAGGGAGTTTGTTTTCTACAAAAATATTTTTTCGATTTTGATCAACTAAACATGAAAAAATTACCATAAATGAAATTTCTTCTCCGTAAATCTTTATTTAACCATTTGACAGTATTATTAAAAATTCATTAACAGTATATTCCCCTTAGTGGAGGCATGTGTAGAAGCAACATATATATAGTTAACAAACAAAAGCATGTGGATTACTTTATGACTTTTGTAAGTTATTTAATTTGATCATTAAACATATTAAGCAACATCTTTTCATGTGTGTTATTAAAGCTTTTCTCACAGAACCATATTAGATTGCAATTAAATCTCTTCACATGCTTGTCTACCTTCTTAATCACACTATAATTGTTTATTCATCTATGATCTATCTGGTTACCTCCAGACAACCCCCAGCATAGTCCTTTAATTAGAAATTAGGTTGTATACTTTTCTAGTGTTTGGCTTAGAAAAGCTTTCTAAGACAAAAAAAAAAAAGGTCATTTAATTGTTAAAATAAAGTTTGATTTTACGTAAATGATCAGCACAAAATGTTTTTTGGAGACTAAGACCAATAAAAATCTAGGTTTTTCTAGAAAATAATAATTATAGACAAAGTTTCTCAAAAATTGATTAGAGTTCTTGGAAAGAAGTTTCTTGAGAACTAGAATACACAAATATTTTCAAACTTGTTTTCTAAAACCATTTTCATATTCTAGTTTTCAAATTAAAATAACGAAATTAAAACTAATCCAAAAGCCGATGTTCTCCCATGTCTCAAGAAAATTGATTTAATATTATATTGTTGAGTTTGTGTATAATTTGGTATTCTCGAAATTGAGACTTGCAATCTTCTACCTTATGAACTACAAAAACATAATTATGTTAATTGAAAATAGTTGGACGAATGTATACATTGTCAAATATTATAAAAAAAACAAGACATATACATTGACGTCTAGAATGTGAGATTGTAACACTCCTGATACGTCCGGAACGAGATATCTAGAATGTGAAATAAACTAATGTGTGATTGAACATTAGGTATCCCAAAACTAAGGATGGGCTTGCCATGGATATTATATTGAGAAAATTGACTTTGGACTAGCAAACTCAAACCCAAAGTTAGTTTGATAATAATAGGTAAAAAAAAAAAAAACAATTTTCTGAACTTGTAATTGAAAAATAACCATATATTCAATTTTTATTGGAAAATAGACACCATCTTGGATTTCAAACTTAAAAAAAGTGAAACTACATGATCATGTCCAAGATTTTCACTTGTTTAAATTTAAAATTCATGATACTATCATGGTATTTTCACATAAAAAGTGATTACTTTACAATGAAGATTTGTAAAGATGTCGGCAATTTGATATCTTGACGGGACGTCAAGCGACGTTTTACCGACCATGAGACCAGGTTATCACCAAGAAACATACAATAGCCAGACGTAGACAGTCAGGTATCCGGACAGCCACCCTAATCAGCATCCGTAAATGAGACAATTGTGGATGTCGAGGAGGGATATAAATGCAAACCATAGTCCAGCGTACCTTGAATATATCGAATGATGCGTTTGAGTGCATTCATATGCTCAACTCTGGGATCATGCATAAACAAACACACATACTGGACAACATACTTAATATCTAGCCTCGTGAATGTAAGATACTGAAGGGCCCCTGCAAGACTGCGATAGCGGGTCGGATCCTCGTATGGTACGCCGGCCGCGGCACTAAGCTTGGGCTTAGTATCAATTGGAGTGGAAGTGGACTTACAGAATGACATCCCAGGCCCCTCAATGATCTCAGCAGCATACTTCCTTTGAGATAAGAACAGCCCACCTGCATGACGAGTGACATCAATTCCCAAAAAATAGCTCAAGGGCCCCAAGTCTTTCATAGCAAACTCAGAGCTGAGCATTGTCATGATAGACTGGCGTAAGGCATCGGAAGAGGCAGTCAAAATAATATCATCCACATATGACAGAATATAGGCCAAGGACGAACCACGATGATAGATGAACAAACAATTATCCGACATGCTGTGAGTGAACCCAATAGTCGAAACATAGTCTGCAAACCGCGTAACCAGGCCCGTGGAGACTGCTTAAGCCCATATTAGGACTTCTTCAACAAACAGACATGATGAGGATGTTTGGGATCCCTGAATCCCAAAGGTTGATGCATATAGACTGTTTCCTTGAGATCACCATATAGGAAATCATTCTTTACATCTATGATCTAACTGATGAATAGGCCATGCTTTCGAAAGAGCCAAGCTAAGCACAATGCGAATGGTAGATGGCTTGACCACCGGACTAAACGTCTCACCACAATCTACACCAACCTGCTGAGTCTTACCATCACCCACAAGCCGCGCCTTATGTCGGGCAAATGAACCATCTGAATTTTCCTTATGAGAAAAAATCCACATAGACCTGATAATATTAATACCAGATGGACGGGGCACCAACTCCCACGTCTTATTATCAATAAAAGAATTATATTCATCGGTCATAACAATTTTTCAATTCGGGTCATTTAAGACAGACACAGTATTACGGGGTAAGGGTGACTTAGGGACATTAGAATGTAAATTAAAATGTCTTTTTGGTTTAAAAACACCCCGTTGACTACGAGTGACTAGTCTATGACTCGAGGAAGAATTAGGCGGATTTCGGGAATTTTCTGGGCTCGGGACGGACTGGTCAGCAGGCAGTGGGCCTGCTAGTTCAACTCGGTAAACAGACGCAGGAACTGGACCAGTTCCAGAATTGGGCTGGACTGGCCCAATCGCTGAAACTGGCCCAGTGACTATACTGGGAATTGCAGTGTGTGACATACAAGTGGGACCAGCGGGCAGTGGGCCCGCTGGAGAATTTTGGGGTGCGGGATATGTCCGAAAAATTGTGAATAATATACGGGGATATACTATCATCCAAAAAATTATACGAACTAGGCACGAGAGTATTAACCTTAGCAAATGGAAATTGGGATTCATTAAAAATTACATGGCGATTAATGATGATTTTATTAGAGTATAAATCAAAGCATTTGTAACCACAATGATTAGACGGAAAATACAAAAATACACACGGAGTAGACCGGGCTTGAAGTTTTTTAATTGTGGTGGACGGGAATAACGGATAACACAAACACCCAAAAACCCGAAGATGTGAATATGAAAGAGTCTTATTATATAAAATTTGAAGGGGGGGAGAATATGTCAAATCTTTGGAAGGAATTATGTTAAGGAGATATGTAGCCATTTGAAGAGCATGATGCCAAAAAGACGGGGGTACGGAAGCATGAATCAATAAAGTTCGGACAATGTTATTTATGGTACGAATTTTTGCGTTTGGCTTTCCCATTTTGTGAAGACGTATGAGGACAAGAAAAATGAAAATTGATCACATTATTAGCACAGAATTCCCGAAACACCCCATTGTCATATTCTTTGCCATTATCACACTGAATATTTTTGATTTCTCGTTCGAATTGAGTTCTAATGAATGCTCTAAATTTTAAGAAGACGGGAAAAACTTGAGATTTTTTTGCTATCGGAAAAGTCCATAAAAACTTAGAATAATCATCCAAAAAGAGAACATAATACCGATGACCCAAAGAACTAAGAACAAGAGACGCCCATAAGTCGCTATGAATAATATCAAATGGCATTAAAGTATGAGAATTTGAGTGTACAAATGACAACCTAACAATTTTTTCTAAAGAACAAGACTGACAATTTGGAGTACTACTCGTACCCTTACATGAAATAAAATTATTTTTATCTAACTACAACAAAATAGATGATCCCGGATGACCAAGACGAGCATGCCACAAGGAAGGAGAAAGGGCTGCAAATGCGGATGGCAAGGCTTGACTCGATGGACCGGAAGTGGGTGTGATAGGATAAAGATCTCCCCTACTATCACACCTCATGAGAGGACTCCCGGTCTTGAAATCCTTCACAGAGAAACCAAATGGATCAAATTTAATAGAAACGGAATTGTCAGTAGTGAATTTACAGATAGAGACTAAGTTTTTAATCAATTTGAGGGCATGTAGGGTGTTTTTCAAGATAAGAGGTGGATGAGGGGGAGATAATGTTTTATGACCATAACCACGAATTGGAATAGAATTATCATTACCAACAATTATGCCACGAGAGTTGCTCAAATTGGAATAAGACGAGAGCGTACCTGAATCGAATGTCGTGTGGGTAGTGGCACCGGTGTCCATATACCAATTTGGGTCCGGATGATTTAAACCAATTGTGTTCATTGTGGCTTCGATGTCGGTAGAAGTGGGGGCTACTGCGTGATGTGCCTGCGGGGGGCGAGGCCCAAGCACCCCTGCTTGTTGCCTCGGCCCAGAAGGCTGACTGAAACTGGGTCACTGCATGTTGGGCCGTGACTGAGGCTGGCCGGTCCACTGCCATTGAGGTGAAAACATTGGGGCCGCCTTTGTTTGGCCCGGCATCGCGGGGCCCACTGCCACTGCATAGGGGCCCACTATGGGGCCCAAAACTGCTGCTGCTGACCGCCCCGAGGGCCACCGCTGCCACCACCATTGTTTGGTCTGCCAATTCCTTCAATCTTTTGCAATAAGCCGAAATGTTAGGGAAATCTTCCATATTGACGTTGGAGAAATCCTTCTCAAGAGTAACAACTCTATAATTTTGATTATCTTGGAATATATCATGTAGTCTATCCCAAGTTGCATGCGTCGTAGCGTCAGGTTCAATAATCGTTTGCAAAAGGTCGGTAGAAATTGTGGAATATATCCACTAAAGGACGGTGGCATCAAGAGTCGTCCATAACTTAGGATCATCTTCGCGTCTTAGGACCTCTGTATCCTCAGGAGCCGCGGGAATTATGTGATGGATGACTTGATGCGAGCGTGCGTGAATTTTGAACAGTTCGGCCCACGTCGCATATTGGACGTTTTCTATTTCAAGAACAAGAGGGATGTTATTCTTGATGTTAGAAACTATAAGGGCAGGATGAAACGTGTTTCGTGATGTAGACATACTGATAGAACAATATGTGATTGAGGGATTGGGAAGAAAATTTTGGGAAGAGATGAGAGACCATCGGGCATGAAATCCGAGAAAGAGGGCTCGGAAATCAAGGCAGATCGCCGGTAATGGGAGGAGGTTGATGGAAATTATGAAGAGAGGAATAAAAACCTAGACTTCTGATACCATGAAAGAAATAATCCCTTGATTATTTTCATTGATTGAAAGACTATATATACAAGTTACATATTTTCATAATAGGATAATCTTATTCCTATTCTACTCCTAAAACCTTATTCTACTTGGATACTAACTATACATTTATGGTAATACAAATATTATGATAAGTGTACAATACTAATTACATTACAACATGACCTAAACTAGGATACTAAAATACTACTTAGTTCTACACGGTACAAGGGGAAAAACCGAGAGCCAAATATACGCATATACACATGTATATTGTGTATATTTAACAATATCGATTATTTAAAAATCGGTCGAAAAAATAACCAATCGGTACAATATTTACGATAGTAATAAGAATCATATATCCACAATCACAAATAGACTGCAACTCATAGTCGTTGCTTAATCGTTTCCAACTCCAGTATGGCTTTTTGATCATGTGAGGAAGTGAAATTGCATTTTCTCTTTTAAGGGAAAACCAACTTAGTTATGATTAGCAATAACACTAAATTAAAGATAACATAATGTTAGTAACAAACCTTTGATTTTTTGTTTTTGTTATGGCCACATAACATAGTGTGGAACCCTAATTTAAAAGGTGGCTAAAACATTCAACTAAGTTGTAATTAAATACCTGCCATTTGCACTTTTTCCCTATTTTCCATCGGTCTTTAATTTTTACCCCTTAAATGAAACTTATGCCTTCCGGGACATAATTTCTTTAAGGGATTTGACTCTAATTGTGCCGAGTCGTAAAAAACGTATGCCCCAGAAGGCATAAGTTTCATTTGAGGAGCAAAAAATAAAGACCAGCCCATTTGAAGGGAAAACCGTGCAATTTTTTGTTGACAGGCCACCATTAATTCTTATAGATTGAAAAATAAATTTGTTTTTAACTGTTATTTGTATAGTTCTAATTTCTCCACTATTCACGGTCTGTCCCCACCACATTTTTTTTGAAATCTGTATATATAGTTATGTTCATTCAAAAGTGTAGGATACGATTATTGAGAATTGTTGTGAGATGGTTTCATTCACTCTTAATCAAAGATCTCAGTTTTAAACTTTAAGTATAAAAAATCCTGATAGAAATCCGCCCCCCCCCCCCTTAAATGTGTCTTATGCACGTATGCCTATTAGTTGGGACCTTAATGTGTATACTAAACAATACTAAACACCGAGTGAAAACCCCCAAGAAAAAAAGTTGTCGCAAATTCTCCTAAAATAAATTTAGTGAAACATGGGAGATTAGGTTGTAAATCCGCGCAAAGACAAAAATAAATATCAAACGAATTGTTCTTTTCGATCTAAATCTTGATGATAGAGTTATTTGGTATGTAGATCAATAGAAAATAGCGTATACACGAAGAACTAGTCGGTTTGTGCATAAACAATCTCCATACAGTAGGCTACCTAAAGTATATGGATTGTAAATTACTCTACCCTTTTTAATCAGCACTTTACTATTTCAAAATCAATAATTATGTTTTAATACATGTTCAGTGTAATTCGACAAGTGAGATCTGAAGATGGTAGAATGTACGCAAACCTTATTCCTATCTTTGCAGGGTAGAGAGACTGTTTTTAATAGAGCTCGGCTAAAAAGAATAATTATATTTTACTTTTTTTTTTTTGTGGAGGAGGGAGAAGGATGAAAAGGAAAAATCCAGTAGGGTGGTGCTAATGCCAGAAAACTGAAAAGGTTAAATCACATGGATGACACATGGTATATGTCTATATATTCACATGCCTATCAGGTTCAATTAAACCTTTGTAACTTTAAATTTCCATATGGGAGCCACCCAATTGTTTTAGATCATACAGCTCACTTTAGTCCATGTCACACTCTTTATTATTTTAGTTAATTACTTGTTGCCACTCACACTAATATCTCCCAATCTCACCAAGTCTATATTTGTTTGTTCTCTCTTTCATCATTGGATGAGATATAAATTCAAAATTTTACATCAAAATTGAACCTTTCAATAAAAATAAAACATTTTCTTTACTGCTTGCTAGATCAATCAAGAATTAGTTTGAAAAACACGATTCCGAGAAAATCCACTATCATACTTTAAAGAAAATTAAAGAACCAAAAAAATAACAAAAAGATGAATTCCCAGCTATGTTTATTGGTGATTTTCTGTTTGTCTTTTCCATTTTCTTGGTGGACTAAAGAGAAATAACAGTTACTTACAGCCACAAAAGTTGCAAAAAAGGAGTTAAAAAATTTTAAAAATAAAAATTGAGAATATAGATGAAAGAGAAACAGAGTGGGAAAATCCATATTAAACACAGGTCCACAATGATGACTTGTTTTGAGGAACTATGAATTATTTATAGCTTTATATTGATGAGTAATAAAGGAAGCTGCCTCCATATTGAGATTTGAAGTTTATGCTTGGAGTTCTGATTGATCCTTTAAAATTATTGAGTTATTTATAATTTGTACATATTAAATAAATATTTTAAAATAAATATAAAATTAAGTTAAAGTTAATGAATTCTGTTGAATTTATGTCATAAATGCAAGAGCATCTCAAAGGAATTTGCAATCAAAAGACAAAATCATGCAATGTTTGAAAAAAAAAAAGACTCTTTGTGATGTCAATAAAAGGAGATAATAGCCCTTGCCACATTCCCCTTGCAGCTTGGGCCATCCATGTGTGTGTACATTTTCCATTGAAACTAGGAAAATTGGTTGTTACAACCTACAAAATTGAAGGACCCTACCATAATGTATAGTTCTTGCCACGTTCAAAAAGAAAATGTCCATGTGAATCCGTGTATGGGTTTATATGTAGAAGTTATTTGTAAAATTATTGATCTTATGTTGAAAAAAAAAGAAGAAAATTACTATTATCATCTTTAAAAAAGAGTGAATTTTGGAATATGAAAGTTAATATATACTCCTACTACCAAAAATACAAATTTGTGGTGTAACATTTATAACTGACTGACATACCGATTAGAAAATTGTGATCGATTTGTGATAATTTTATGACAATTTTCTTCTTTCATCACAATCTTTCAACGCTCGAATTTGTGCTGAATCGTAACGAATTTTGCGTCACAAATACGCATTTTTCCTTATAGTAATCTATATGGAATTCGATATTCATTTCTTACTTCTACGGAAAAATGTATAAGTATTTAGATATCGGATACATAAAAGTACTACAAAATTAAAAAATTTAACAGTATGAATGAAAAATTGTTTGACTTCACGAGTAACAATAGTGTCATTAACTTTTTGGTACAGAATCTAATTTTTTTTTTTTCAATTTCAACTTCAGATACTCGTTTTCTCAATATTACTATAATTTAATATTACTAAGCACCTACTTATTATATTCAATTATTTAACTTTGGTTTCTAATAGGTTCCTTTTAAAGTTTGAAGAATAAAGTTAGATAATGAAGTTAATAAAGTATCCCACCGCTGGTAAGATTCCGGCAGCGTGGAACTGGAATAATTCTTCTATATTATTTACTAGAGAAGTTTGAGTTTTTTCAAAGTTTAAACTAATTAACCATCAATTATTGTGATTAAGTGGTAAGCACTAATTTATTCATAACATAAATATTAGGTTAGAGTCCTAGAAATGAAGTCTTAGCATTTTATCCTCTAAAGTTGAATTTCTCAACATGAATTCCAATTGATTGGTCACGAACTCGAAACAAATAAAATATCAAATATCGGATGAAAAAAATATTCCACCAATTTTACATGGTAGGTAACCACTACTATACCTTATTAGAGTATTAATCAAACTCAAAAATTGACACTAATAGAATATTTCTCGAATATTCTTTTATTAATTGTATATCTCTTATTTTATGTAGAATTGTATTCCTATTGTAATTAGGTCTCCTATTTTAGGCAGAATTATATTTCTTAATGTAAATAGGTTAATTAATTACCTAGTTTAAATATTCTTGTACTATTATATATATTGTACATTATTGATGAATACAATCAGGGGAACATATTCTTTTATGGTATCAGTAGCCTAAAAATACCTCCACTACCGCCGACCATAGCTCTCGGCCGCCACCTCCACGAAATCCTAGTGTTTTTTCAGCCATTCTCTCTCTCTCTTCTCCTCATAAATATCATCTTCTATGGCTGACAAAACCAAATTTCATCATGCACTTCTTATAGTAAACAACATCAAAAACTTCATCTCTATCACCCTTGAGATGGAAAATGGTCAATACTCCCCGTGAGCGGAGCTTTTTAAGATCCATTATCATTTTTACGAAGTTATCGACCACATCACCCCTCCTACACCGAAGTCCACAGACCTACCCTCGGCTTCGACTTCTGATGATGAACTCTGGTCTCATTTGGACGCAGCCGTCCTCCAGTGGATATACGACACAATCTCTAATGATCTGTTATGATCTGTTGCACACCATCATTGAGACCGATGCCACTGCCCGCCAAATGTGGGAACGTTTGAAAAGTATTTTCCATGACAACAAAACTCAACGAGCGTTATACCTTGAAAATCAGTTCAAGAACATTCATTAGGATGATTTCCCAAACGTGTCTGTATATTGTCAAGAACTCAAGATGTTTAGCGACCAACTCTTCAACGTCGGCGCACCAGTCACTAATCAGGTCATGCAACTTATTGCAGGCTTGAACGAATCCTATGACAACGTTTCCACTATCCTTTAGCAATGCACACCGTTACCTCCGTTTTATGAGGCACGTTCGAAGCTTATTCTTGAGAAAACCCAGAAAATCAAGTGCGGCATCACTCATGCCAGCATTGTCGACGCCGCCCTCACCACCACCGTCGGGCCCTCCTCCGATAGTAGGGCCTCCAACTCCGGCAACTAGAACTGCCGGCCTGAGGACCCGCAGCAGCCCACATCCACCCGCAACAACCATCGGAGCAAGCATTCCGGCAAGGGTCGCGGCGGACGGAATTTCGGCAACAACTGTGGCTGGAAGAGGCAGTCCCCACCGACAGGAAACAACCAGCAGCGACCGCGATAGTGGCAGCAGCCTCCGTCGTGGGCGCCTACCCGCCGTGGGCCGCGTGGGCCCCACCGTCATGGGCCTCTCCTCCTAGCCCGTATCTGACATCCTCGTGGACTCCGCCTCAAAACCGACATGACCATCCTGGCATACTAGGCCCACATCCCCAACAGGCCTACACAACACAGCTCCCAACCCCGCCCTCAACTTATGCACCGATTGACATTGGGGCAGCTATGAACACAATGTCACTCAACGCTCTAGACAAAAATTGGTATATGGACACAGGCGCCACATCTCCACATAACGGCATCTCAAGGTACTCTCTCGTCTTATTTCAATTTGAGTAATTTAAATTGGAATATTATTGTTGGTAATGAACAAGGCATTCTCATTCGCAGTTTTGGTCATTCATCCTTATCCCCACCACATCCACCGCTAATCTTAAAAAATATCCTACATGCCCCTAAACTCATTAAGAATCTAATATCTGTGTGACGTTTCACAACTGATAATAATGTTTCCCTTTACTTTGATCCTATTGGTTTTTCTATGAAGGATTTTACGACAGAGAGACGAATAATGAGATGTGACATCATCGGAGATCTCATATTTTAAACGTCGTCAACAATCCAACCTCAGTTCCATCAACTTTTTCTGCTCTTTCGTCTTCCTTATGACACTCTAGATTAGGACATCTGGGAGATTCTATTTTACACTCCCTTAGAAAAATAATTTTGTTAATTGCAACCGTATTTATAGGACTCCTATATGTGAATCATGTGTTTTTGAGAAACATGTTAAATTACCATTTTCTGCATCCACAAATTATACTTTACTACCTTTCGATATCATATATATTGATTTGTGGACGTCCCCTATTTTAAGTACGACTGCCATCAATATTATGTGTTATTTTTGGACGATTATTCCAACTTTCTATGGACTTTTCCAATTGGCAATAAATCCCATGTCTACCCCATTTTTTCCTCATTTAGTGCTCTCGTAAAAACACAATTTGAAAAGTGCATTAAATATTTTCAATGTGACAATGGCAGAGAATTCAATAATAATCAATTCAAACAGTTTTGCTCCAATAACGGTCTTACCTTTCATTTTTCTTGCCCTCACACCTCCTCAAAAAATGGTAAGGTCAAACGAAAATCGAACCATAAATAACCTAATTCGTTCCCTACTTGCTCACGCCTCAATTCCCCCTCAATTTTGGCATACTCTCTATGGCCACCTATCTCCTAAACTTAATCCCAAACAAGTCTCTAGCTCAATGGTCGCTCACTCAAGTTCTATTTCGTAGGAACCCCTCCTATCAACACTTGCGTATGTTTGGATGTCTCTATTATCCTATCCATCCGACCACTCACAAACTCTAACCCCGGTCTTCCTTGTGTGTATTTCTGGGTTACTCCGCCAATCATCGTGGTTACTCGTGCTATGACTTGTCAAGCCATAAAATTATTATTTCACCCCATGTCCTATTTGATAAGTCTCAATTCCCCTTTGCCTCCCTAAACTTGTCACCTCGACATTCCTACGACTTCTTATATGATGACCTGAACCCTCTTCTAATTCATCATTTACATAGTCCGTCATCCCAAACCCCAGCACCCGCCCCCATCTCGTACAGACTGGGACACACTGCCCACCCGGTTCTGTCGATGGTGGCTCGGATCAGCCCATCTCAGGGTGATTCCATAGCCACCTCTTGGCAAACCGAGCATCGACCAACCGATCCCCCCACTCATGTCCTTCATCCTCTTCTCGGCAGTCCCGCGGCACACCCTCCTCCCATCCCACATCCCGAGACACGCTCTGAGACCATGGAAACCTGAGCCATGCACAAAATTCATAAACCTAAACGGTTGTTTAACCTATCTATTTTAGTTGTCCCTTCCCATGTCCCTCGAAATCTGAAGGATGCCTTGTCCGACCCTTATTGGAAAGCCGTAATAATTGACTAATATAATGCTCTTATTGATAATAAGACGTGGGACCTAGTACCCCGTCCACCTGATGCTAATATTATTCGTTCTATGTGAATTTTTTGACATAAAAAGAAATCTGATGGTTCTTTTGAGATGTACAATGCTCATCTTGTAGGTGATGGTAGGTCTCAACATGTGGGAGTGGACTGTGATGAAACGTTCAGTCCGGTCGTAAAGCCTGCAACCATCCGGACCGTCCTCAATATTGCTCCATCCAAGTCTTGGCTCATTCATCAACTTGATATCAAGAATGCCTTCTTACATGAGGATCTTCATGAAACGGTATATATGCATCAACCTATGGGTTTCAGGGATCCTATTCATCCGGATCATGTGTGTATGTTGCGGAAATCGCTCTATGGATTGAAACAGGCTCCTCGAGCATGGTACCAGCGGTTCGCCGATTATGTCTCTTCTATCGATTTTTCACACAGCAGATCTGATCATTCCATGTTCATTTACAACAAGGATACATACATGGCTTACCTATTATTATATGTTGATGACATCATGTGATGCTCTCTGTTGGTCCATTATGTCTCTCATTTTCTCTGAGTTTGTTATGAAGGATCTGGGCCTCCTGAGTTATTTCTTGGGCATCTCTGTCACTCGACATTCTGGCAGCCTATTTCTGTGTCAGAAGAAGTACGCCAAAGAGATCCTTGACTGTGCAGGCATGACATCATGCAAACCATTCCACATGCCAGTAGACACCAATTCCAAGCTCAGCGCTGATTCCAGCCCCCATATTCAGACATGACTCAATATAGTAGCCTGGTTGGGGCCCTGCAGTACCTCACACTCACGAGACCTGACATATCCTATGTCGTGCAACAAATTTGCCTACACATGCACAATCTGACGGTAGCACACATGCATGCCCTCAAACGTATTTTACGATACGTTCAAGGTACACTTCATTCGGATTACATTTATACAGGTCCTCGCTCACCGGTCTTACTGCTTATTCTGATGCTGATTGGAGTGGATGTCCTGACACCCGACGCTCCATGTCTAGTTATTACATTTTCCTCGGAGATAACCTATTGTCTTGGTCTTCCAAAAGGCAACCTACATTATCCTGATCCAGGACCGAAGCAGAGTACAAAGGTGTCGCCAACGTCGTAGTGCGATGTATCTTTCTGGCAATCCCGTCCAACATCAGCGCACTAAACACATTGAGATGGACATTCATTTCGTTCGCGAAAAAGTGGCTCGTGATCAAGTTCGTGTCCTTCATGTTCCTTCCAGCTATTAGATTGCCGACATCTTCTCCAAAGGACTTCCGCATATTCTTTCATTAATTGTATATCTCTTATTTTAGGTAGAATTGTATTCCTATTGTAATTAGGTCTCCTATTTTATGTAGAATTATATTTTCCTATTGTAAGTAGGTTGATTTGTTACCTACTTTAAATATTCGTGTACTACTATATATATTGTATATTATTGAAGAATACAATCAAGGGAACATATTCCTTTGCACACAAAAAAAATTGCAAGGTTATCGTGGGGGTACTAATTAAATAATTAAAACTAGGGTTTGAAAATAATGCAATCAACAATAAGTGATTCGGTTAAAAATTAGAACAAATTAAACTGAGTTACAACTGTACAAAAGATGTATATCAAATGTCTTTTTAATAATTTAAAATATGGATGTTGACACATCATCTTCATCCAACTCATAGCATTAACTTCTTCAATAGTATATGGGGCTATGAATAGTATATTTAATTTACAATGATTACAATCTCATATATGTAACTTACTAACATGAACACAGCACCTAATTCATTCTGTATTTCTAAAAGTAAACTCATTATGCCAACAAGGGCCATTTTCACATTGCCGTCAAGGATTTCTAATTAATTCAGATTAAATCACATTAATTAAACTAATAAATAATGTTAGCTAGAAGGATCTTTCTTACTCACCACTAAATTGACAGTAAGTAGTGCTTGGCATCAATTATATCAGTCTAGACACCTTATAGCATTATCTACATTATCACGAAACATATCATTGTCTTCGTCGAGACGGGCGTAGAAAGTAACTTGTGAATTTATTCAAATTCAACTTTTTTGGCTCGAATCTTTTATATATATCAAATAAATAAAATTAATAAATTTAATTAATATATTATAATAAAATCTCGAACCCAAACTCATAATATTTAAATTATGAATATACCTTTCATACTCATCATTGAAATGACCAAAAATGACTTGCTAAAGAGTACAATAACGGTCACAACAAAGCTTAATCAATAAATGGAAATTTCAGGAGAGTTTTTATAAAACATGCATACCTCATTAACATGTTAGAAATTTTCTTATTCAATTATATTTATATCCTTACAATTCATCACATCAATTCAACTAATAAGCATTCATCTAAAATATCTCAACATCCTGTAACCAAATTTAGATAAAGTAAATGCGCAGTTAGAGTGACATTTTTGCTACAAGAATAATATAGCGACTCTCTATAATAACTATTATATAATTGATATATGAAAGATAGAATAATTTCCCTTCGGGATTCCTTTCATTATTCACAATATATATAGTTGTACAAGGTTGATTCCTAATATGGTACGAATCCTAACTTACCTTACAAAGGTTGATTCCTAATACAATTAGAATCCTAAGTTACCTTAAATATACATCTATCATAATTACAAAATATATGGAGAATATTCTGAGAATATTCGCTAATACTCCCCCTCAGACGGAGCGGGAGGAGGCCGAATGCTAAGGCTGGATCGGAAGTCGGTGAAGAGCTGTCGCGGTAGTCCCTTTGTGAAAATGTCTGCATACTGATAAGAGGAAGGCACGTGCAAAATTTTGACCGACCACGGCAACCTTCTCTCGCACAAAGTGGATATCCATCTCAATATGCTTAGTCCGCTGATGTTGGACTGGATTATGAGACATATAGATAGCAGATATGTTGTCACAATAGACTATAGACGCCTTGCGTAATGGACACTGGAGCTCCAAAAGAAGATTTCAGAGCCAACAAATCTCAGCGACGACATTAGCAACTCCGCGATATTCTGCTTCAGCACTCGAACGGGATAGCGTGGCCTGCCGCTGGGCGGACCATGAGATAAGATTATCCCCAAGAAATACACAGTACCCTGAGGTGGAGCGACGTGTGTCCAGGCATCCTGCCCAATCCGCATCCGTGTAGGCTAGCAACTTGGTTGGGGTAGAGGTGTATAGATGTAAACCAAAGTCTAGTGTGCCCTTAACATAACTGATAATACGTTTGAGGGCGGCAAAATGGGACTCTCGGGGGTCGTGCATGAACAGACACACCTGCTCAACGGCATATGCAATATTAGGCCTAGTGAATGTAAGATACCGAAGAGCACCTGCTAGACTCCGATATAGAGTGGGATCAGAAACTGGCGCACCGTCATTGACACTAAGCTTGGATTTTGAGTCCACCGGAGTTGGCATAATTTTACAATTTGCCATCTTGGCCCTGTACACTATCTCTTCTGCATACTTACGCTGACACAGGAACATAGTGGCTGCAGATCTTGTCACCGATATACCCAAAAAATAACTTAGCTTGCCCAAGTCAGTCATAGCAAATTCAGTTTTGAGTAGAGCAATAATAAACTGTTAGAATATTATTAAATAATATTATTATGTATTAATGTAGTATCATGTTATATATGGTAAGTAGTAAAATATTAATTAGGAATATTATATTAATTAGGTAGAAAATTATTAGAGATTGATTATAAAGAGCTTAAGCAAAGATCCAAAATAGTTTTATTTTCTTCCAATTTTCCGGTCCTCTTCCTCCCTAGAACCCTAGTTGGCCGAATTTTTTTTTCATTTTTTTCTTACTCCATTATTGATTATCCTCCATCACAACCAATTATGTCTGAATTCAAATCATCCTTTCACCCCGCCCTTGCTGTCTCAAACATCAAAACACATGTTTCCATCAAACTAGAAATGGAAACCGTTCATTATGCGACTTGGGCGGAATTATTCAAAATATGTTGTCGTGCTCACAAAGTTCTTCATCATATAATTCCTCCGAAAGATGGAAAGGGGAAAGACGTAACAACCGATGCAGACAAGGAATTGTGGGATACACTTGATGCCACAATCCTTGATTGGATTTATGCAACAATCTCCACTGACTTGTTGCATACGATAATGGAACCAGATTCAACAGCTATGGCGGCTTGGGAACGCTTGCGAGATATTTTTCAAGATAACCAAAACTCTCGCGCTGTTACATTGGAACATGAATTCTCAACCATTGACATGGCGGATTTTCCTAATGTTTCTACATATTGTCAACGACTCAAAGTGTTGGCAGATCAATTAAGAAACGTTGGTTCACCGGTTACTAATAACCGGTTAGTCTTGCAATTGGTCGCCGGTCTCACCAATGCGTATAGCGGCGTAGGAACTCTAATCCGTCAAAGTAATCCTCTACCACAATTTTATCAAGCAAGGTCCATGCTTGTACTTGAAGAGTCGGACTTGGTTAAAAAGACATCAACTACTTCAAATTCCGTCATGATTGCCATTTCTTCAAATGATGGTAATTTTTTTGACCCTTCTCAACAAAATAAGGGACAAAATGACGTAATAACAATAAAAATAAGGGTGGAAATCGCAGAAATCACAAAGGTGGAGGCCACCGAAATTCCGGTGGCGACGGAAATGGCGGCAACATCAACTCCGATGGCGGGCATTGGCAGCAGCACGACGGCAGGGGTGGTAGATAGTGGCAGCAGCATGACGACAGGAGTGGTGGACAGTGGCAGCAGGCCAACGGCTGGTAGTAGCCTTGGGCTATACCACCCAGCCCAGCCCCAACAGGCAATTGGGTCAGGCAGCCCTAAAGGCCTACTAGCCAGCCTCAGCCCACCCCATTTTTTCCAAACAATTGGCAGCAGCAGCAACAGGCCCAGCAGACCCATTTCGCTGGGTCTGTTAACACGTGGCAGTGGGCCTCAACCGACCTAGTAGTATGAGGCCCATTCAACAGGGGCCCACCCCACGAATATTGAGTCCATCATGCACACTCTTGGACTTAATCCACCGGATTCAAATTGGTATATGGACTCCGGAGCGACGTTCATATGGCGTCGTCCCAAGGTAATCTCTCATCCTATTTTAATTTGAACAATGATAATTGAATAATTGTCGGAAATGGCCATTCAATTCTAATAAAAGGTTATGGTTCTAGCAAATTGTCACCACCAAACCCACCACTAATTTTAAAGAATGTCCTTCATGCTCCCAAATTAATCAAAAACTTGGTTTTTGTTAGAAAGTTTACAACTGATAATTGGTATCTGTTCGTTTTGACCCCTTTGGCTTTTCCGTGCATGATTTTCAAACAGGGAAGCTTCTCATGAGATGTGATAGCAAGGGGGGAGCTCTATCTAATAAATTTGTCAACACAACAATCCAAGTTTCCATCTGTTTTTGCAGCCTTGGCACCAACGTTTGGGACATCCGGGAGAGGTTGTTTTGGCCTCTCTTAAACAAAATAATTTTATTTCTTATACCCAAACACGGACTCTAAATAAGTGTCATTCTTGCACACTTGGTAAACATGTTAAGTTGCCATTTATTTCCTCTACTTCATGCACCCTTTTGCCATTTGATATTTTACATTGTGATATTTGGACATCACCCGTTTTGAGTTCTTCTGGGCATAGATATTATTTGCTCATACTTGATGACTACTCTAATTATTTGTGGACATTCCCTTTTTCAAAAAAATCATAAGTGTTTTCCACTTTTCTCACATTTAGAGCATTCATCCGAACTCAATTTGAACGTGATATCAAAATTATTCAATGTGACAATGGGAGGGAGTTTGACAATAAACAGTTTTGGGATTTTTTCAAAACAAATGGTCTTAATTTTCGTATGTCTTATCCTCATACTTCATCACAAAATGGGAAGGCGGAACACAAAATTAGAACCATAAACAATACTGTTAGAACACTTCTTTCTCATGCTTCACTTCCCCCTCCCCCCCCCCCCCCCCCCCCCATATTTTGGCATCATGCACTCCAAATGACCACTTACCTGTTGAATATCCTTCCTCATAAAAACCTATCTTACCAAGCTCCTCTAAAAATGCTTTATTTACGAGAGCCCTTATATCACCTCATATCATTACTTAAGGGTGGTTGGTCATCTTTGCTACCCCCTCTTTCCATCCACCATAATCACAAAACTCCAAGCTCGGTCTACTCTATGTATTTTCTTGGAATATCCTACTAATCATCGCGGTTACCAATGTTACGACATTTCTTCCAAAAGAATATTTATAAGTCGTCATGTAATTTTTTATGAAATAATTTTTCCATTTGCTAAGATACATGACACCGGGACTCATACCTATGATTTTTTGAATGATGATAAGCTTTCATATCTAACACATTATTTTCACAGCTCGGTACCCATTGTTAGTGTTGAAAACCATAATTCAGGCCCATTGGACCAAAGAACGATGACCCAACTGACTGATATTTCAATGCAACAGCTTGTGCCTTCGGTTCTGAGGCCTAGTCCCAACACCTGACAATCTGCCTAGCCCAGTAGCTTGGGCCAAGCTATCGCTACAGGCCCAATTATAGGCGCCACAAACAACCAGCCCACTGGACCGTCGGTTTCTCACCCTTCGATCAATGGCATCCAGTCCACTGACCCAACAAATCATCCGGTCACCCGTAGTCAATATGGAATTTTCAAACCCAATACCAAATATAGTCTACACACCCAGATCTCAAAATCACATTTGCCTCATAACCTAGTGTCTGCTCTAAAAGACCCGAATTGGAAAATAGACATAGATGATGAATATCATGATCTAATTACAAATAGGACATGGGATTTAGTACCTCGTCCATCTAATGCTAATATAATTCGATCTATGTGGATTTTCAGCCATAAAGAAAATTTGATGGAATTTTTTAGCGACATAAAACCCGTATTATAGGTGATGGGAAGACACAACATGTTGGTGTAGATTGTGGAGAGACATTCAGTCCAGTGATCAAACCAGCAACTATCAGAACAGTTCTCAGCCTGTCTTTCTTAAAAAGATGGTCACTTCATCAATTGGATGTCAAAAACGTCTTCCTACATGGACACCTCAATGGAACTGTATACATGCACCAACCGTTGGGATACAGAGATTCTAAATATCCCAACCATGTGTGTTTGCTCAACAAATCATTATATGGCCTCAAGCTGGCCCCCAGGGCGTTGTATAAGTGGTTTGCAGATTTTGTGTCACACATAGGTTTTTCGCACAGCCGTTCAGATAATTCTCTATTTATTTATCATCAGAGTAATTATACTACTTATCTTCTTCTATATGTGGATGATATTATCCTAACAGCATCTTCAGACTCTTTTCGCAAGAGTATCATGTCACAACTTAGTTCTGAATTTGCTATGAAAGATCTTGGTCGACTACACTAGTTTCTAGGAATTGATGTGACAAGACATACAGGTGGATTATTTCTCTCCCAGAAGAAGAATGCATCCGAAATTGTGGAACGAGCTGGAATGTCTTTCTGCAAACCTTCGGCAACTCCGGTAGACACAAAGTCTAAATTGAGTGCCATCTCTAGCAAACCCTTTGAAGATCCATCGTTATACCGCAGCCTAGCAGGAGCTTTACAGTATCTCATATTCACCAGACCAGATATTACATATGCAGTGCAACAAGTGTGTCTATTCATGCATAATCCAATGGAGGAACATATGCATGCTCTGAAACGCATTGTGCGATATATTCAGAGCACTTTGGAGTATGGATTACATCTATACCCATCCTCTGTTTCCCAACTTGTCACTTACATTGATGCAGACTGGGCAGGATGTCCGGACACAAGACGATCCACCTCTGGGTATGAGTCTTCCTTGGTGACAATTTAATTTCATGGTCCTCAAAAAGGCAAGCACGGTATCACGCTCAAGTGCCGAAGCAGAATATCGTGTTGTGGCCAATGTTGTATCTGACTCATGTTGGATTGAGAACATGTTACTTGAACTTCATTTCCCAATTCCGACAACAACAATAGTATACTGTGATAATGTTAGTGCAATCTATCTCTCTGGGAATCCAATCCACCATCAACGCACTAAACATATTGAGTTTGATATTCATTTTGTACGTGAGAAGGTGGCTCGCGGACAAGTGCGAATGCTACATGTCCCAACGCGTCATCAAATCACAGATATCTTCACAAAAGGACTTCCGCTAATATTATTTGAAGAATTTAGGGACAGTCTTAGCATTCACCGTCCTCCAGCTTCGATTGCGGGGGAGTGTTAGAATATTATTAAATAATATTATTATATTAATGTAGTATCATGTTATATATGGTAAGTAGTAAAATATTAATTAGAAATATTATGTTAATTAGGTAAAAGATTATTAGGGATTGATTAGGAAGATTAGGCATGATTTACTCTTCCTAATTAAATGTATATTGTATATATTGTTCCCTTTTAGGATGAATCGATTGAGGAAAATATTTTCAAAGTCTTACAATATCAGGTTACCAATTAATTTTTGACATAGAGATTAATTTGTAATAATTTGTATATTGTAATAAGTAATCTGATTGGGTATAGAGGCAAATGAGGCATGTATTCATTAGGCTTAACAAAAAATCATTAGAATTCTCTACGTATATTAAATTTTAAATCTATAATTTTAACAGTAAAATAAATTCAACTTTAAGAATTTAAAATTAGATCCATCAAATTTAAATAAAAAATTTCTTTTAATTAAATAAATTCTTTTTGTTCGATTGATGTATAGAACTAAAAAATAATTGTAATTACTATCCTTTAAAGGTTTTTTCTTCCAACTAGTATACTACTATTTTTCGATTTTATTTTACCTGAGTAGGTAAATTTGTGACAAATATGGTGTTTGTGTAGCCACGTGGGTATAGGGAACCCTACAGCTGGAGGGTGGCAATTTTGGAGTTTAAACTTTAAAAAAAGAAGTTGTAAGGAATTTTTAATATTGAGTTAAATTAGTTAACTATCAAATGTTAAGCTAGCTTAAAATCGTCCAGTTTATTTGCCAAAAAAAATGTTAAGCTAGCTGGTAATTTCTTTATCTTTAATAAAAAAATTTAATTCAAATCACAGAATAACATTGTCATTGATAAGAATATGTTACCGTCCAAACTCTAAAGTGAAATTTTTGTTAGTCGAGATCCAAATGGATATAAGACACAAGATAAAAAAAAAATTAAACTAGCTAGATGTAGGTCATTTTATTAGGCTATCCCATTTGATGTCGAAATTAAGTAAATTCTGTTAGGCCTGCAACCTACCGTAATAAATGGTAGAGATTTCAATAGCAAGTTCTTACCATTCATTCAGTTTTATTTTAATTGTACAAGTGTAAAATTAATTTAGGGACCATTTCACGTAGCTATTTTTGTCTTTCAATACGTATGCAAATCGCAATATAGTTATTTTTTTAACTCTGCATAGAGATTGATACGTCTATTAGATGAATAATTAGCAATTATGTGCTAATTAATATTGTTATTCTTTTAATTTCTTTGATTAAAGTATATGGTACATTTTCAACAATAATTTCTATTGGTAATTAGAGTATATGCAATCATAGGCAAACGAGCCCCACAGGCTGTGTGACTGTGAACACATAAGTCATTTCCTCGTCTCAATTATGTCGTTTTTCTCCTTTACGTTCCTTATAAAAATATTAGTCAGAAAGAGTTCATGATTATTTTACTTTATAACTAAATTATTTATAATTTTCAAGAACAGTTGCTACTTCGGCTAAAAAAAAAAAAATTAATTTTATTTAGATCTTCTAAAATGACAATAATTTAAGATTTTTTTTAAAAAAAAAATCTAAATAATGCCAACCTGTGGACCCTACCAATCAATAATCCATTAAATACAAATGAGCAATAATTACACATTTATAATCGAATACATACATATTCACATATAACATATATAATCTTGATTGTATGTTGCGTGAACAAGTGAGATAAGCAAAATATACAGTTTGTTGGGGTTGAGGTAGGGTGCTGGAAAATCAATAATGCATTTAGTGTTATTTTTTGTCATTTCAACTAATTACAAATTGAATTATTAGAAGAATATAAAATAGACTAGAGGAAAGGGCAAAAAAGTGAAAATACAAAAAAGGTTGTTAAGTATGAGAAGAAAAACGGGGCACCCGTTCTTTTGTTGCACATATATTTTTATAGAGAGACAGAAAAAAGAGGTGAATGGCACGTAATTTATGATGAGAAGACTAGCCGCATTTTCTCACTTTACAGTTAGGATGTGTTTTGTTGGAAGCTAAATATTTTTCCAAAAAATATTTTAAAGTAAGTAAAAGATATTAATTTTAAAGCATTTATAAGTAAGCAATGCAAATTAGGGAGGTAAGGGTGAGATAGGGGTAATAGGTGTGGGGACCGGGGATGGGACCGTTTGATACTATAAGTGGGGTATGAGGAAGGTGGGGTGTATGCAGATCTTACTCTTACCTTATGTGAGGTAGATATATATTTTTCGATAGACCCTCTAGGATAGGGAGGTGACAATAGCGTAAAATGTCATTTATTAAACTTATCTCTATATTTTTATTAGAAAGTTATTTTAGGGGTGACAAAGTTACTCATAAAATTATGACCCGCCTAAGTTTAGCGGGGTTAAATGATTCATCTATTTATTAACTCAGCTCATTTTAAATCGTTCGATTCAGTCGATCTAAAAGTTAAAATAATGTATAGCTCAAATTAACTCATGAGAAACATCATCGAAAAATTTTCTTAACATTTCTTTTTTATGTTATATAAGACTATCATAAAATAAAATAAAAGTTTATGTTAGAATATTATTTAATATTCTAACAGATATAACTAACTTACTATAATAAATTAAACCACAGTAATAATATTATTATTCTTTACTATCAATGAAGATAATTTAAATTTCACCGTAATTGTTTTTCTTCTAATTCAACGACATTTTAGAAAATTTTCAAAATTAAACTAATCAAGGATTATAAGAAAGGAGATCTCATATCATTCATCATCAGGTGAAGTAATATAAAATTAGTCAGATTAGCATCTATGATTTAAAAGGTCAATGGCATTCATGTTATAGATGCTTTTACCTTTTTATATATTAGCCACCCCCACCCCGTCAATCTACCCATGGTAACTGCCCCCCCCCCCCCTTCCTCTCTCCCTTTTATTTGCCTTTTTTACAAGTATAACCAACACCCCAATCTACCCTGGTAACTCCCCCGCACCCCCACCCCCTTCTCCTTTTTATTTGTCTTTTTTACAAGTAGAGCCAACAGCCACTGAAATCCAAAATGCCAAAAAAGCAAAGATGACCTACTTGAGCCGGCTTTTAACTATATTTAGCTTGGACAGACAAAAACCAACTTATTATCCTCATCATCTCTTTCTGCACCTCTTGCTCTTTCTTTTTTTTTCATCCATCTTCTACTATACAATTATACATATATCTTTTCTATTTATACATACCGCCAACCTATACATACACATTATTTAGTATTTTTTCTGTCTCAATTTAGAATTCTTACTTTCCTTTTAGTTTGTCTCAGAAAAATATATTTTTTATATTTAGTAAGTTGACAACTCAAACGTCCTACATGTTAAGTTTAAAATCACAAAATTCAAAAAACATTTAAGTACATTACATACATTTTTAATTTATAATCACAAGATTCAAAAGTCTTATTTTATTTTTCTTAAATTTTGTATCTAGTAATATACTTCAATTGAGACGGATGAAGTATGTACTTAATAGATATTTGTTTTGAAAGAATTATCTTTCCCAGTTTATTTTATATTTATAACAGCTTGGATGAACTAAAGTGACCACCCTTCTGGTTATCTTGATAATAAAGAAAATAAATTTGTTTTTTTTTTATGTCTACGCTTTTTTCTTTGTATTTTAAGAGGTGTGATTGACAGACAGATCCCACCGAAATAAATTACCAACAAATTCACCACATCCCATCTTCATAAAAACCCACAGAATTCACCAATCTATTTTGTTGTTTGATTTATTTTTATTTATAATTTCAGTTCCTCTTTTCTTTTTTTTCCTTTTGTTGTAGTTCTTTCAGAAAAGATGCTTGGTGTTTCCTCAGGTTTAATTTCCAGTAATACTGTTTCAGGTGATGGAGCTGCCATTCCGGCAGCTCCACCACAGTCGCCACCGCCACCCCAAGAAGCTAATCCGGAAAGTGGAGGAAGTAGCGAGGGTGGCGGTGGTGGAGATGTAGGGGTTGGCGGTGGTGGTTTTAGTGAAGAAAAGAATTCAGGTGGAAACAGGTGGCCAAGACAAGAAACTCTAGCGTTACTGAGAATTAGATCGGAGATGGATGTTGTTTTCAAAGATTCAAGTCTTAAAGGACCCTTATGGAAAGAAGTTTCAAGGTACTTAATTTACTTTTGTTCTTTAGCTACTAATTAATCATCATGCATATAATTCACAGTAATAGAATCTTTTTTGAAAAAATAAAATAGATTTGGTTTTTGAAGAACTAAAAGAGATCTATACATGAATTATAATTCCATTGAAGTATGTATTAAGTACTTCCTTTTGATGAAAAGTGTTATTGGTTTCAGTTCATTTACCATGAATTCAGCAGCTTTTGAGGAATTCAGTTTTGTTGTTATGCCATTTTTCTGCTAATTCCAACAAAAAATTTAGGATGAGTTACTCCAATTATCCTCTTCAACACTTTTTGTACTTCCCCATTTCTAGAAAATTTAGCAAAGATAAGAATGAATTATAGTACAAAACCTGGTAGCTTTTTGGAAGTTGAGCACCAGGTCTTGAATACTAGAAATTTGTAAGAGTTTGAGCATAAGTCTCTATTTGAGCAAAATCAGAAACTAAGATTTTTCTAGGTTTTCTAAGATCTTACATAATCATAACTATTAGTACTAATTCTTTTTTCTTTTCCTGATCCGATAGTCCATCGAAAACATGCTCTCTAACTCTTAAGGTATGGTTAAAGTCTGCATACACTCTACCCTTCTCCGGACCCTATTTGTGGAATTACATTGTGTATCTTGTGATTGTTGTTCTTTTCCATGGAAAAATGTGTGCTTAGTGTTTTTGGACATGACTTTCCAGTTTTATAGGTCTTTCATTTCTTATCATTGTTAAATCTTCTTATATAATTACCTTAGTTTTGATTTTATGTAGGTAAATACTAGTATTAGTATTAGATTTTGTTTTATTAATAGATTCATGGATATGAGATCAGATAACACGAGGTGTTAATTAAGATCTTTCTGTGTATTTCTTCTTGCCCGTCTTTTATTCCAATTGTTTCATTTTGTGTTATCAGGAAATTGGCGGACATGGGTTATCATAGAAGTGCCAAGAAATGTAAAGAGAAATTCGAGAACGTTTACAAGTATCATAGGAGAACGAAAGAAGGTCGTGCTTCTAAAGCAGATGGCAAAACTTATCGCTTCTTTGATCAGTTACAGGCTTTGGAAAACAATCCAGCTTCTCATTCTTTACCGCCACCTCCATTGGCAGCAACACCACTAACAATGGCAATGGCAATGCCAATGCCAATGCGATTAGGAAATGCTTCAATAAATCCTCCTCCAGTGCCAATGTCGTCACAAAATAATGCTTCATCAACACAAAATTATCCATTTGTTGTTTCCCAGAATAATGTTGTGACAGCAGCAACGCAGGCTGTTAGTCATCTCATGACTACGCCCGTGCTGCCACTATCACAGCCACAGCCACAGCCACAATCATCGCCAGCTGTACAACCGATAACTAACTTGAACCAGATAAATCACCCTCAAGGTAATACCGCCAGCTTTTCATCTTCTTCGACTTCATCAGATGAGGATATACAAAGGCGACACACAAAGAAGCGAAAATGGAAGGACTTCTTCGAGAGGTTGATGAAGGATGTGATTGAAAAGCAGGAGGAATTGCAGAAGAAGTTCTTGGAAACGCTCGAGAAGCGCGAGAGGGACAGGCTGGTGAGAGAGGAGACATGGAGAGTACAAGAGATGGCGAGATTGAATCGGGAACACGATCTTTTAGTCCAAGAAAGATCAATGGCAGCTGCTAAAGATGCAACGATCATCGCATTCTTGCAGAAAATAACCGAAGAGCAAAACACACCAATCCCGAACAGTACTAATAATACTTCTCCAGCTCAAATACAATTAAAATTGCCCGAAAAGCCATTGGCCACGCCACATAAGCAAACACAACAACCACCAACACTAGTACCAGTACCAGCACCACCAGTGACAATACATGCTCCAGTACCACCAACACCGCAAGCATTGTCATTGCCCGTGGTGACGAAATCATTTGAAGCTCCAAAATACGATAATGGTGGTGAGAATTTTTCTCCAGCAAGCTCTTCAAGATGGCCAAAAGAAGAAATCGAAGCTTTGATTAGTCTTCGAACATGCTTAGATCTAAAGTACCAAGAAAATGGACCAAAAGGACCACTATGGGAGGAAATTTCAGCTGGAATGCGAAAACTTGGGTACAACAGAAATGCCAAGAGATGCAAAGAGAAATGGGAGAACATCAACAAGTACTTCAAGAAGGTTAAAGAAAGCAACAAGAAGCGACCAGAAGATTCCAAAACATGCCCATATTTCCACCAGCTGGAAGCATTGTACAAGGAAAAAGCCAAGACTGAAGTTGTACCAACAAATACAGATGGGTTCGGATTGAGACCCGAAAACAATACTCCGATAGCTCCCATCATAGCTCAACCGGAACAACAATGGCCACTTTCTCAAAATCAACCTCAGCTCCAACAACAGCACGGTCAAGCAACTAACGATATCAATCAAGATCATCACGATAATGGAAGTGATAGCATGGATGAAGACGACGATGATATGGAAGAGGACGATGAGGATGGTTATCAAATAGTGACAAACAAACAACAACCATCATCAATGACGGCTGCTACTGCAGTTTGAATAATAAGCACGAAAATAAGACAGGCGATACTCAAATAGAGAGAAGGAAAAAAAAAAAGCAGTGGCATCAAAGGAGTTAACAAAAGTAATTTTTGTGCATTGGGAATGTCAAGTGGGTCAACAGATTTTGCAGAGATTTGTCGTATTCAGAAATTCCTGTTGGCGAGAGAAGACGGAATGCAAAGGCATTTAAGTTACACATGTGGTTTTTTTTACATATTCTTTTTTTCTTTACTTTTTGGTTTGGATAAGGGTATAGTTAGTTTTTTTTTTGGTAAAAGTATATTTTCACTTTCATTATTTATTATTTGAAATTTGAAAAATAAAGTTTTATTGAGGGATGGGAAAGGAGACATAAAAGAATAGATGCAGGGATAATGTAATTTGTACTCTTTTTTTCTTCTATTTTGTTCATGGGGGTGTAAATGTGAGAAAATGGTTACTACATTTTGCATTTTTCTTCTCTATTTTCTTTGATTTTATCAGTTTATTTGAATGAATTAATCATGTTAAAAGTACTTTTTATAATTTCTTGTCCAATAGATACTACTCCTCGTCTCAATTTATATGAGAGTTGGCCATTTTTTAGAGTCAAATAACTCTTTTTATTTGACTCAATTTCAATTTGAAACTACATAAAAAATATTATAAATCTGCATAATTAATAATTCATAATATATGAAAAGAGTTTGACAAAATGATAGTAAAAAAAGTTATTTGACTTTTTAAACTGGTCAATCCTCATATAATTGGGACGGAGTACATTGATAATTATACTAATTAAAATAGCATGTATTTTTAATTTACTGAACGGAACAGAAAGAGAAAAAATAAAGAACAAGGAGAACAGAGAATAATTCTGTCCCACATACCAACTTGTGAGGCAACGTTAGAGAAATATTACTCAAGTTGCAAAAACAGCTGGTAGTATATTTTTGTGCTTATGATTCCATCTTCAAACTAATAAAGAAAAGAGGAAAAAATATCCAAAGTGTTTGGCCCAGTGGCCAATACATTAGGGTATTGTTGTCTGAGGTTCCGTGTTCGAGTCCTCGATCGGCGAGAGTGGGCGTGTTCCCCCAAAAAAATCCCTCCATACGCGTAGGGCCAAGCGGTGTATACTAATCCGTAGGGCTGAGGCCGGAGGTGGGATTTTACGGGGTACGGGCCGTAATGCGGTGGGACCGATCACTTTAAAAAGTTTACCCTACCACAGTTTTATCCAAAGTGTTTGGCTCTGGCCAATACATTAGGGTATTGTTGTACGAGGTTCCGTGTTCGAGTCCTCCGATCGGCGAGAGTGGGCTTGTGTTCCCCAAAAAAATCCCTCCATACGCGTAGGGCCAAGCGGTGTATACTAATCCGTAGGGCCGGGCCGGGAGGTGGGATTTTTACGGGGTATGGGGCCGTAATGCGGTGGGACCGAGTCACTTTAAAAAGTTTACCCTACCACGGTTTTATCCAAAGGGGTCGAACGTTGCGCGAGGGAGTCAAGTTTGCGGCCTTAGGGTCGCAAGTTCGATTCCCCCCTAAGGATATCGTCCTCCGGGGCACATACGTGTGGTAAAGCACGGGCGCTAAAAGCGCGCGGGCATGTTGCGGTGTGGGTTCGGTCTCCGCCAAGCTTTAGGGATGGGGCTTGTGGGGGGGTCAACCTTGTAGCATTGATCCGTTGGACGCAAGCGACACCGACCATGTGTGCATATCCCGCGATTTACCTGGTGGTGGGGTTTGAGACCGGTCCCATCACCTCCAGGAGCCTAGTACCGTACTTGTGCGGTACTAGCGATATGGGGGTACTAAGGCCACCCCGAGACCTGGATTATCAAAAAAAAAAAAAAAAAAAAAAAAAAAAAAAAAAAAAGAAAAGAGGAAAAAGATTAACTGTAGGTACTTGATCTACTCTGTCACTTGTTTCGTTATTTATTTTTTGGATTTTGTACCAAAACAACAATCCAATAAAGCCCACAATAAAAAAGAAAGAAAAGAATCCTGCGTAATATGAGTAGTTTTTTATAATTTTCAGTCGGTATGCAGTGTATATTCACTGTAAGATCTGTATATATCAACATGCAACACTAATTATGATATATTCAACAGTAATTATACACCGGTTATACGTAGAGTATACACTTGCGATGACTAGGAGTGTTCATGGATCGGTTTGAGTCGGTTCAGGATTAAAACCAAAACTAAATCAACCTAGTCGGTTTTTAAAATTATTAAAACCAAACCAAACCAAATAGAATAAATATCCATCGATATGATTGTAGTCGATTTGGTTTGGTTTGAGTCGGTTTTTTTATTTTAAAGAAAACTAATTGTATTTCTCTTTCATCTTTTTCCCTACAATTAAGAGAGAATTTTCTATTCTATTCTAACTTATAATTCGTTATTACCCTTTTATTGTGGTAGCTATAGTTTTCTTGCATTAGAAAATGTCTTAGGATTTATGATTTTAATTAAGTGAATACATTTTTAAGGAATACAAACAATAAATCTAGGTAAATCTCATAGTTGTTTCTTTGAATAAGTGAGTTTGAATTCATGATTTTCTTTTCAAAAATGGACTTAAGGTATAAAGTTCATTAGTCTATTAGAGATAAGTAAAATTTAGCTTAAAAATATATAAATTATTTAAAAGTATTTATAAAAATTAATATAGTTCTTATATATAATTATAAAATTATATATAAAATTTGATGGTTCGGTTCGGTTTGCTTTTAGTAAAACTAAAACTAAATCAAATATTATCGATTTTTAAGAATTCAAAATCAAATCAAATCAAACTCAAACCCAAATAAATATCAGTTTAATTAATCGGTTTGGTTTGGTTTGATTTTCGGTTTGGATCGGTTTTTAACCAAACCGTGAACACCCTTAGCAATGACTACAGGTTATTTCAGCTAGACGGGATTTAGCCGGTTGGCTAAGAATGTTGAAATTCCTTAGTTTTTCCGTTGATATTTATTCATTAATTTATCTCTCTTTTCTTATTTGTGCATCCATTATCATCGTATAGAAGATATAATTGTGATTTGGAGAATGTAACTTATACATATTACTCTTTACCTAGGTGTATACGTATGTCTAGGTTTCGACCCTTTCCTCTCTCTCTTAGAAGATACACCCCCCCCCCCCCCCCCATCCACAAAAAAGAAAAAACTAAAAAATAAAAAGGAAAAAAAATGTTTTACACAATAGATTTAAGTATCGTGTAAGAAAAAAAAAAAGTCATACCAAAAAATTGCCAAGTAAGGTTATTAGAATCAACCTTGATCATGCATGATCAGCAATAATCTTAGGGAGTATTGTGTTTTTCTTTCTTTCAACCAACTATTAACATTAATTTTACACAGAGATAACAACAATATTGATAAATTAGGTTTTAAGAGATTGTATAATACAACTATACCATTATTGTGAAATTAAAATATCGGAGGTGGGGTCGTATAAACTAAAAAGAAGGGTTCGAAAAACTTTAAATGTAGTGAAATGAGTATAATTTTCATTGAATTGTTGACTTTCACATAGCCCACAAATGTTGTTGTTAGAAGAAAGACACAAGGGAAGAAAGACACAAGTGCGGATATAGCTGTTTTTCCCTTAATCAAGTCTCGAATTCGAGTCTTGAGTATGAAAAAATATTTGATAGGGAGTGTTTCCCTCGAAATGGACCTAATACGATCTGAATTTATATATAATCTACTTCAGTATGAATATTATACACCGGTGAAAAAAAAAAAATAAAATAAAATAGAATAATGATGATGATAATGGATGGTGAGGAAAAAGAGTGAATTATTGATAAGTTGTCGAGTTTATGGTGATGCTTTTTCTCCCTCTTCCCACATGAGCTGTTTGGTTAAAACAAATTGATCTATTCTCACTTTCTTGGATAACAGCTTTTGTTATGTTGTATAGAATTTATGTACGTACTTCTTTTTTCGACCGCCAAAGAAAATTTCAATTTTTTTATTGATAACTATTAGCAAATATTACCATATATTCGGCATATATTTTATAATTAATAGTAGTGTATAATTATGATAAATAGAGAATTCTTATTCAATTAGAATTCAACATTGTACACATTATATATTTGTATTAATGAGAAATACATCTCAAGGGATATTCATACATTCTTATATGATATCAAAAGTCAAACCCTAAAAAACACCTAAACCCCTCTATTTTTCTTGTCTCGTCACCCCCCCCCCCTCCTTCGGCCGGCGGCTGCCCTAGTCTTCGAAACCCAAATTTTTGGTTTCTTTTTCATTCCTCACCAAAATTCAGCCACTCTAATGGGTCCCATGACTACTCCCACCTCTCCCACATCTTCATCTTCTTCCCCGGTCATCATCCATACCCCACCCACCTCCTCCTCCACTCCGTCTTTCCATACGACTTTCACCGTCACCAACGTCAAGAACTTCATTCCTTTGATTCTTGATCAGAAAAAAATGGTCAATATTCTTCGTGGGTTGAACTTTTTCGCATACATGCATGTGCCTATAACGTGCTTGATCATATTGACTACTCTTCCCTCGCCCTATTGAGGTTGATGACACGGCATGGCGCCGTCTTGACGCCATTGTCAAATAGTGGATTTATGGCACCATCTCTAAGGACTTACTTCGTACGATTATGAAAATCGGTGCCTCGGCTCGTGAGTTATGGATACGGTTGGAAGAAATATTTCAGGACAACAAGCACACCCGTGCCATATACTTGGATGAGCAATTCAATAATACACGTCTTGAGAATTTCGCTAACATGTCCGAGTATTGTAAATAATTAAAACTAGTTGCGGACCAATTGTCCAATGTGGGGACACCGGTTTCCGAAATGGAGATGGTTCTCCAACTAGTTGTTGGCTTACCGAAGGGTGAATAAGATACTTTAGCAACCATGATACAATAAGTCGATCCACTACCTAGCTTCAACAAAGCCCTCTCACAATTATTGTCGGAAGAAACACGATGTGCCAAACAGGACGAACACACTCAAAACGCGTTAGCGGTTAAAAATCCGGCGATAAACGCCGCCCTCACCACCCAACCACCATCGTCGGACATCCAACAACGCGCGGCGGCCGCGGTAGTGGCAGAGGCCGCGACAACGAAAATGGCGGCCGTGGTCGCAGACGTAGAGGTTGCCAAGCTAGCCAGCAACAACAATCCATCCATTTTCTGAATTGGGCCTGCCCAGGGCAGTGGCCCAACCCAAGCACCTGGGCCTCAGCTTCTTACCCAGGACAACCTGCAGCAGTCTAGTATCCAGCAGCCTAGTAGCCCGGGATTTTGTGTCACTCCCCAGGCCCATGCCGGCTCCACTTCCTAGCCCAGCAGGCCCATATAGCGACGACTCCAAAGACAACGGTCCACTTACTACCGCCCCCACCGATTCGAGTCAAGTCTTTAGCACATTAAATCTCCAGCAGCCCCATGAAAATTGGTACATAGATACGTGAGCCAATTCCCATCTCACCCCTCCTCATGTAATTTCTTCAAACTACTTCATTTAAAGTATCCTCAATTTATTACGGTTGGTAATGGTCATCGTATTCAATTCAAGGTTATGGTACCACATACACTCAACCACCTCACCCACCCTTCTCTCTAAATAACATCATTTATGCTCCCAACATCATTAAAAACTTAATATATGTTAGGAAATTTACTCATATCAATTTCATGTCTATTGAGTTTGACCCCTTTGGTTTTTCTGTGAAGGATCTACTTACGGGGACACCTCTTACGAGATGCAATAGTGTGGGGGACCTCTATCCCTTCTCATCCACTTCCGCTGCCAGATCTCGCTCACCTACCTCCATCGCTGCTATCTCTCCGTCAACTTGGCACAATAGACTTGGACACCCAGACGCTCCTGTTTTTAATTTTCTTAGAAGCAATAATTTTATTCGATGTAATAATGAGAAACCTGCCCAACACTATTGTTCTTGCCATATATGCGAACATGTTTGCCTTCCATTTCAGTCATCTTTAAGTGTTACGTTTTCTCCCTTTGACATTGTGCATGCAGACCTATGGACATCTTCTATTACTAGCTCATTGAGTCATAAATATTATCTCATTTTATTAGATGATTTCTCTCACTTTATTTAGGTCTACCCACTTAAATTCAAGTCTGAAGTTTTTGTCAAGTTCCTTGAATTTCGTATTTATATCAAAACACAGTTTGAAAAAGCCATCAAATTATTTTAATGTGATAATGGTCATGAGTTTAATAATTTCACATTTCATAAATTTTGCAAAAATAATGGCATGGTTCATACAATCTTTTTCATGTCTCTCTCCCCCCTTTTTTTGATTCTATGCAGTCAAAATGGTAGAATATATCCTTAATATTTTACCTACCGTACTCTTCATTATAAGACCCCCACCGAAATTCTCTACCGTCGGATCCCCTTATATGATCACCTTCGGATTTTCGGATGCCTTTGCTACCCAAATCTTGCTCCACGACCCCGCATAAATTAACACCACGCACCGCTCCATGTGTCTTCTTAGGCTTCCGTCTAATCATAGGGGGTATTTATGTTATGACATATCTACACGTAAAATCCACGTCTCTAGTTATGTCACGTTTGACAAGACGATCTTCCCATTTGCAAACATCAAAAAATTCTGAAACACTAACTACACCTTTCTCGACGAGTCGGACGCCTCCCCTGTCTTACTTATCGAACTCCATCGTACCACCGGCACTTCCCCCACTATTCAGTCACCACCCAATCTCATTGCTACCACCAATGCTCTGTCGGAATTTTCCCGGAAGCGTCGACCCGACCCGCCGTCGTCTCTCACACCCGCCGGCAAACTAGTTCGACAAACCCAGTGTCCCCGTCGCGTCGTCACCCATCCTTCCGTCGTCTAACCCAGCCCAACGACTGCCCCACCACAACTCTGTCACTGTCCTCTCATCTAGTCACTCACCTCAAACCCGTTACCGACATCGGACCTAAAACCAAGTCAACCCTATCACGTCGATCTAACTCGATACCCACCCACCCACACCCAACCAATCACAATCACTAGAATCGATCCCCATTCACCCCTATCCCGTCGATTTATTCTCGACAATCACCCGTCGCTGCCACTGCCCCGATGATCCAAACCTAATAACCAACCCCTGACTCGATAACCCAACAAACCGCACCATACCCATCTACCTAAACAACCCATGCCCCCCACACAGAATGGAAACTCGTGCTCAATAAAGGATTTTCAAACCCAAAGTTCATTTTAACCTATCCACACAAACTATATTCCCAATTCCCAATTCTCAAAAACCAAAATTAGCCAAACTCAAACCCGAATTGGAATGTGACCATGCGTGAGGAATTTAATACTTTAACGAAAGAGCACACTTGAGATCTGGTTACTAAGCCAGATGGGGTTAATGTGATTCGATGTATGTGATTGTTTTATCACAAATTCAGAGACATTGGTAACCTTGAACGCCATAAAGCGAGACTTGTGGCTAATAGTACTAATCAAGGAGGGTATTGATTGTGGTGAGACATTTAGTCCGATGGTTAAACCGGCTACCATTTCCATAGTTCTAAGCATAGTTATGGGTAAGAATGGACCGATTCATCAGCTTGATGTGAAGAATGCATTCTTACATTGAGACTTGAAAGAAACTGTTTACATACACTAGCCTCCATGATTTGTCCATTCGGAGGCTCCTCATTATGTCTGCCATCTTCGTAAGTCACTTTATGGTTTGAAATAGGCCCCAGAAGTGGTATGCACGTTTTGCTACTTACATTATGCAGATTGGGTTTGTATGCAGCAAGTGTGATCATTCTCTATTTATCTTTCATCGAGGTAGTAACATTGTGTACTTGTTATTATATGTGGATGATATTGTTCTCACTGCCTCTTCTGATGTGTTAAAAATGAGATAATTCTCTGCTTAAATTCGAATTTGCTATGACTGACTTAGGGAAGTTGAGTTACTTCTTGGGGATCTCAGTAACTAGATCTGCAGATACTATATTCTCGTGTCAGCGTAAGTATGCAAAATAAATTATGTACAGGGCTAAAATGACAAACTAAGAGATCATGCCTACTCCGGTCGACTCGAAGTTTAAACTTAGTGTTGTTGACGGTGATCTAGTGTCCGATCCCACCCTTTATAGGAGTCTCGTAGGTGCACTTCAGTATCTTATTTTCACCAGACCTGATATTGCTTATGTTTTTCAGCATTTGTGTTTATTATGCATGCCCCCAAGGGCCTCACTTTACAACTCTTAAATATATCATTCTATACGTTAAGGGTACTCTTGATTATGGATTGCATCTCTACCCTTCTGCACCGACCATGTTGAAATCATATACGGACGTCGATTAGGTAGGTTGTCCGGACACGCGGCGTTCCACCTCCGGATACTATGTGTTCTTGTGAGATAATCTCATTTCGTGGTCTGTCAAGAGGCAAGCCATCCTATCCCGATCAAGTGCAGAGGCAGAATATAGAGGCGTAGCAAACACTGTTGCTGAGATCTGCTGACTCCAAAATCTTCTCTTGGATCTTCATTGTCCCTTGCGTAAGGCGTCTATGGTGTACTATGATAACGTATTTGCGATCTACTTATCTCATAACTCGGTTCAACATCAGAGAACCAAGCACATTGAGATGGATATACATTTTGTTTGTGAGAAGGTTGTTATAGGTCATGTTAAGGTGTTGCATGTGCCTTATTCGTATCAGTATTCATATATATTCACTAAAGGACTATCTAGACAACTATTCCTAGACTTTAGATCCAGTCTCAACATCCAACCTCCTCCTACTCCGACTGAGGGGGTGTATTAGTGAATATTACCATATATTCGCCATATATTTTTTAATTAATAGTAGTGTATAATTATGATAAAAGATGATCTTTATTCAATTAGTATTCAACATTGTACACACTATATATATTTGTATTAATGAGAAATACTCTCCAATGGAGATTCATACATTTTTACAATAACATTTCTAGAAAATACAACAACATACAGAGTGTGAGATTTGCAATAGGCGAGTTGTACGCAGAATTCGAGATAGTATTTTCGACAACATGACTAGAATATACATTATCGAAATTAGTAATATCACTTTTACTTAATTTTCTTCTTGATCCTTTTCACTTACCGGCATATAAATATATACTTATATGATAAGGTTAAAATACTTTTAGAAAAACAATTAATAGGTTCAAAATCAATCGTACGTACTAACAAGACTAAATCTATTTCTAACTAGTAAATATTATCTATATCAAAAAAAAAATTCATTGTTTCCCACCTTTATCTAAGTCTCGTTGGTTCCAAAACATTGTAGGTATTAGATCGTCTACCTCGACCCCTTTTAGCAACTTCATGCACCATACTTTCACATCTATAGACCAGTGCATTTGTTGGTTGATGTACAAACATGATCAAACTATCTCAAGCGATCTTCTCTCATTTTTACATCAATGTGTGTTATTTGAATCTTTTGGCAAATATAGTGATTTATGATATTATCTAACCATATATGATTGTACAAATAAATATATATGATTGCACATCCATCTTAACATCCTCATATTTGTAATCATATATGATTGTATAAACAAATATATATGATTGCACATCCATCTTAAAATATATATGAATATTGAACTTTAACAAATATATATATGATACATCCATTTAACATTCGCATTTCTGTAACACTTATTTTATGAATATGTTGAGCTTTACCGCACCAATATTCACTACCATATATATTATTACCGATTTTAAGACCATTCACTAAAAACTCAACATGGAATGGAAGAAAATATATGATCTGGGCTCCGAGATCTCAACTTCATAATGATTAATGAATGCTGAAAATCAAATCCTTACACGCTATTATTTACTAGTGCCAAAGAGAACAAATAGTAGTACATAACATACAACTTTTGTCATACCACAACTTTTGCCAAATGCAGGCAAGTTAGCTGCTATTTCTTACTTATATTCTTCTTCATATAATTTTGTAAAGTTAGTGGAGAGACGGCCTCTCTTTAATTTGTTACTATGTAGTTTGTATTCTTTCTTTTCATTTCATCTTAATGTCTCGAGGCCCTAGTTCTTTTGTATATTTTTCTGGCATTTGCACCTCACCAAATGTTCGAAATATAACTGGACACACCTTATGTTATTGCTTTTACGACTTTTATTCAAGTTATATATCATAATTAAGAAGAAAAGAAGACCTATTTTATATGTCAATTATTCAATCATGTATATCTGTGATTCTGTGGGTATATATATTATATAAATCAAGTATTACCATGTCATAAGATTCTTTCTGTCTTCAATTATTCGTAGACGATAAGTTACTTCAACTTAACAATATAATTACGTAAGTTTTTTAAGACAAAACAGAAAAAGCTAAACTAACTTTTTAATAAGAAACTAAACTTTCATAGCATGTATACGACTACTAATACATGTCAAACTAGAATCATCAAATTAAAAAAGAGAGAAAGAACTTGACGTAATTTAATGCAAATAATATTTGACACATCAAGGTATATAATTGAATTTACGTAGTTCACTTGAAATGAGTGAGGAAATAAGTATCATGCAGCGAAGTAAATTTGAAAATTGAGTTTAATGTAGTATACAAACTAACTCAAAGGAAAGGGAAGAGAAAAAAATAAGGGTCACACAAAATTGTCCTTGGAATTTAACAATCCAAATTTTCATATTCCAAGGAATTTTCTTGATTACATTCTTGGTTTGTTAATTTTACATGCCACATACAAAGTTCTATATATTCTTTCAAATAGTTTGGCTTCTGGGGATTAAAGGGTGAAAGTAAGAAAATGAACAAGTTAACTCCAAACAAATTTTAAAGTGAATCTTTCCTTTTCTTAAAATCTTTTATAAATTACATAATTTAAGTATGTGTAGGTAAAATTGGTGTAAAGTATATCTGAAAGGTTAAACTGTAGGATTTTGTTGGGTACAAAATACATTAGTAAACACATAAGTAAAATTTTGTTTCTTACTCATCGGAAGTTTAAAATTTTGTTTATTACTTACCCCAACAATATTTTTGGTATGGTTATACAACAATCAAACCTGTAACATAAAACATAATACTTACAAGTTAGAATATCTGGAGTCTTTATTTACTATAAGGTGCACACGCGGTTGCCCTTCCGATTGTAAGCTCCAAGCTTCAATGTATTTCTCTTTCGGAAAACTAGGAAATCCGGCAGAGGTTCGAGAGAGTTTAATTCTAAGTCTCTAAGGCTTAGAATGATAATCTGAAATTGGTGTATGAATAATGAAGGGAATGCCTCTATTTATAGTTGCAAATTAGGTCAAAACCGGATTAGGGTTTGACCTTGGGTCTGGCCAAAAAATCGATGCAGAGGCGTCGTGGCCTAGGGTATGGGTGTTGCGGCGCTCGATGAGTTTTTGCACTGTCTCGATTTATTTCCCGTGCATTCTTAATTAAATCCAAAATCCAATTTTGACTTAATTAAAATAATCATTATTCATTTAAATGTCTCGATTCTAAATCGAACATTTAATTTCTCTCTCAATACATCCTTATATCGAAATGGACAATCGACATAGTGTGACCCTACAGGTTTTATCATATCGACATTAATCAAATTAAGGTCTACGCGGAACTCCTAGAAGGCGCCGCAAGACGAACTCAATATGTGAAGTACGTTTACGCAAATCCAGTAAACTTAACCTTTATGTGGTAAGATAAAATCCTTTCATTCACAACACACCCGATCAAGCTTAGGATTTGTCAAGTGTCTATCCAAATGGCTTAATCATTGTATCTCATCTATATTAGTTGACAACTAAAACATATTCTAAATATGTCTATTGTGTTGGCCAACGACTTAGTCAACTTAATATCACTGAGAATTTGAGTGTTCTCTCGAATATACATTCGAGGAATGAATCCTAATCTTGGCTCAACTACTACCTTTAATCCATATCGCAATGTACCCAATACAAGTCGTATCTCAACCTATAAGGCATTTGAGCTTAGGACGGGATCAAAGTACATTACTTTGTAGACAAGGCGCGTATTGACCTCAAGTCTAAGGACTTCTATCTCCCACACGCTGATCATACTTTAGACAAGTATAACAAACAATATATCAGCAAGGTATACCAATACTTCTAAAGTATTCATGTGTCCATCACGAGTAGCCATTACTCGTAGCAGGTGAGACATACTACATCCTCCAAGGATGTGATGCAGACCACATGTCGACTTACCATATATCATCGATATCCTATTCTCGATGATCATTAGTCGAGGCTATTTTAAGAGTCACGCTCTATCATCAATATCTCACTCTATTAATGACAACGTAAGCTCAAGGGATGCACATTAATGAATAATTATAAACAATCAAATAATAATTCAATAATCGCATATGTCATAAATATTAATCTTATTAATAATACGTACGTGTTCAAGTACATTTGTCCCTAATAATGATTGTATGTAGGACATACATACTTTCAATCCCCACTTGGCCTAGAGTCAATCTCCAATGTATCTAATACCCATGTTTTCAAAATGACCATTATGCTTAACTAAGCTTAAATATTTAGTAAACGGGTCAGCTAGATTATCATCTGTGGGAACATAGTCTAATCTAATCTCTTCAGTCTCCACCATCTCCCTGAGTATGTTGTACTTCCTTGGTATATGTTTGTTTCTGTTTGTTGATCTTGGTTCCTTAGCTTGCGCAATCGTACCAGTGTTGTCACAATAAACCGTTATTGGATAAGTGGCATTTGGAACAACCCTTAGTTCCTTCAGGAACTCAGATATCGTGACAACTTTCTTTCCAGCTTCCGATCCAGCAATGTACTCATCTTCTGTTGTCGAATCAGCAGTTGTATCTTGCTTGGAACTTTTCCAACTCACTATTCTGCCTTTGAAAATGAAGGCATATCCAGACTGAGATTTAAAGTCATCAAGATCTGTCTGAAAGCTAGCATCAGTGTACCCAGTACATACCAACTTCTCTTGTCCACCATAGACTAAGAAATATTCTTTAGTTCGTCTAAGATACTTAAGAATACTCTTGACTGCTTTCTAGTGTTCTTCCCCAGGATTCTGCTGGAATTTGCAAGTCATACTAAGTGCATGGGCCATATCTGGCCTCGTACATGTCATGACATACATGATAGATCCTATAGCTGAAGCATATGAGATTCTTTTCATGCTTTCAAGTTCTGGAATAGTAGAATGACTATCCTTCTTTGATAACTTGATCCCTTGACCCATAGAAAGATTTCCCTTCTTGGAGTTTTCCATAGAGAATCGTCTTAGCACTATGTCTATGCATGTGGACTGTGACAGCCCTAACAATCTATTAGGTCTATCTCTATAGATCTTAATTCCAAGAATGTAGCAGGCTTCACCCAAGTCCTTCATCATGAAGGTGCTGGATAACTATTTCTTGACTGATTTCATGAGAGTCTTATTATCTTCAATTATCAATATGTCATCTACATATATAACAATGAAGACAATACTCCCTTCCTTGCGCTTACTATAAACGCAGGGATCTTCTTTGCTTCTAACAAAGTCAAACGATTTGACTGCTTTGTCAAAGCAAATATTTCAACTCCTTGAAGCTTGCTTAAGCATATAAATGGACTTTTGTAGCTTGCATACGGCATTTGGTTTGGACTCAAATGAAAAACCCTCAGGTTATTTCATATACACCTCCTCAACTAGATTACCATTGAGGAAAGCAGTTTTGACATCCATCTGCCAAATGTCATAGTCATAATATGCAGCATTGCAAGTAAAATCCGAATGGACTTAATCTTCGCAACAGGTGAAAAGGTTTCATCATAATCGACCCTAGGCCGTTGATTATAGCCTTTAGCCACCAATCTTGCCATATAAGTCTGTACCTTGCCATATGCATTAATCTTCTTCTTGAAGACCCATTTGCATCCTATGGGTCTAATCCTGTTGGAAAATCAACCAAGTTCCAAACTTGATTGATGTACATTGAGTCCATCTCAGATTTCATAGCTTCTTGCCATCTCTGCGAATCAATGTCTAACATAGCTTCGTTGTAGGTTATAGGTTCATCGTCATCAGAAATACCTATCTCATTGTGTGTTTCAACAAGAAGATTAAGTCTTTCAGGTGGACGATGAGTCCTAGTGGTCCTACGGAGTTGATTATTCTGCGTTTCAGTATTTATTGTATTCTGATTGGGAGAAGGTCTTTTTGTGTTGGACAATCCATCACCTTGAGAGCTTTCAGGAATGTCATTTTCATGTATTTCCTTAATGGAATGATGTACAACTATTGTATCATCTTCCATTGGTTGTGTATGAGAGCCTTGCATTTCTGCACTATCTCTCACAACACTCCCACTGGCAGAAGGGCGTACTCTAAGTACCCAATCTTCACTAGATACTCTCACTGAATCCTTATTTAGGTCATTCGACAAGAGTTCAACTTCGGTGTTATCTTGAATTTCTTCAAGTTCTATCTCTGTGCAGCTATGTTCTTTGTAGACATATTCTTCTTCAAGGAAAGTTGCGTTCCTGGAAACAATGACCTTATGCTCTCCAGGAAGATAGAAGTAGTATCCCTTTGTTTCTTTTGGATACCCCACAATATGATATTTCTCACTTTTAGATTCCAATTTGTTAGTAAGCATCTTCTTTACATATGCAGGGCACCCCCAGGGTCGCAAGTGTTTAACTGCTGGCTTCTTGCCATTCCATATCTCATATGGAGTTTTCTTTATTGACTTTGAAGGAACCCTGTTCAGAATATAAATTGAGCTTTGCAATGCATAGCTCCAAAGGTATGTTGGTAGAGCTGAGAAACTCATCATGGATCTAACCATATCTAATATGGTTCGATTTCTCCTTTCAGCAACACCATTCATCTATGGCGTTCCAGGAGGTGTCCATTGTGATTGGACTCCATGAAACTTCAAATAACCCAAAAATTCTTTAGTTAAGTATTCACCTCCTCGATCTGATCGAAATGTCTTGATACTTGTTTCAAGTTGCTTCTCTACTTCTAACTTGTACTCCTTGAATTTCTCAAAGGCTTCGGACTTATGTTTCATAAGATACACATGCCCAAACCTTGTGAAATCGTTTGTAAAAGTGATGAAGTAAGGGAAGCCTCCCTTAGCTTGAGTTGAAAATGGCCCACATACATCAGTATGGACCAACTCAAGTACCGATTTGGCTCGCACCCCTTTCACATAAAGTGGCTTGTTGGTCATCTTTCCTCTCAAGTAAGATGCACAGTTACCATAGGACTCCAAGTCAAATGGTTCCAGGTAGTCTAACTTTCTTAATCTTTCTATCCTTGATTCATTGATGTGACCAAGTCTACAGTGCCATAAGTAGGTGGGGTTTCTTGGATTACTTATCTTAGCTCATTTATTTTGCACATTGAAAATTTCACGACTACAGTTTAAAATATACAATCCATCCACAAACAAAATCATTAAAAGACAGTACATAACTGCCATTGACAATAAATGAGGAAAACCCCTCAATGTCTAACATTGGGATAGAAATGATATTCCTCGTTAATGAGGGAACAAAATAACAATTATTTAGTTCTAAACAAAAGCCTGAAGGTAAATCTAGTCTATAAGTTCCCACGCGTTCAGCATCTACTCGTGCTCCATTTTCAACGCGCAGGTCTACCACCTCCCAAGGTCCAACCTTTCTGCTATTAATTAGGCCATGTACATTACTAAAAATGTGTGAGCCACAAGCGATATCCAATATCCAGCAGTGGGAGTTACTTATAGACATATTTATTTCAATGACAAACATACCTTGTCCAGTACTGGTAGAAACACCTAGTGCTTTGCCTCCTCTTGGAGCTGTGTAGTCCTTCTTTAGAACATGCGCTGACATTTGTCCCCTTTCGTGCAACTTACATTTGAAAGGGTCTCTCAACAGTTCATACTCCATTGTTTGAGACTGTTTTTCATAGAGACTCTTCAAGTGTTCTAGCATTTCGTTGGGGCCCATGTTTTCATGTTGCCTCTGTAACTCCATAGTCATGGAAGACAACATTATACATTTTGCCAAGGTAGCATCGTTCAAACGTTTCTGATAAGCCACGTTGTCAAATAGGGCATACTAATCAGAATTTTCAGCAGGGACTGTGGGGAATACTGTGTCTAACACATACTCAATTATTTCTAGTCTTAACACCAATCGCAGATTTCTTGACCAGTCAGGGTAATTTGATCCAGTCAACTTGTTTGTCTCGACCAACATTTTCAGTGATAGATTCGACATTTTATACGACTGAAGAAACAAATAGACTTGAAATTAAACTCTAATATAATTTATATTGAACACATTCGTTAACTAATTAACATGGCATTTAATTTAATTAGCTCTCACTATTTTAACATACTCTTCGACCCTATGAAAGAATACAGACTCATATCAAATATGGTCATAATGGGCCATGATCCAGGTTCATGCTATCTCCGTGTTTGCTGTGGCTGATAACTTCAACAACACACCCTTGTAGGTCTCTAAACCAATTACAAACAATTCGTAACTCATGTTTGACCGAATGTTCTAAACAATCAATCTGCGTTCCTCGGCTTGTCCGACACTGTGGCGCCAAGATAGCCTAGCAAGTCAACCCCGTTATGCGACTGCAATTATGTATCTAAGTGAGTTTTGTCTTATAGAGCAAACACTGTGGTGTAAATACTCATGAAGGTTTATCACCCACTTCTACATTTAACATGCATCTATGAAAGAGTCTGAGTCCTCGTAGACTTAGAGAAAATGATGTGGCATAAATACGCATCTCGCCGAAAGGGATTTTGCACTACAATCAATTATAATGGACGACTCGTTCATTTTAAATGAGACTTGTATTAAAATTTTAGGGAATATTTTAATTCAGGATTTTAACCAAGATCAACTCTTTTACGCCATATCCAATATGACATCTTAACATCATGCAAAACTAATGACATACATAGTTGGGAACCGTCAACCCAATATGCATGATATAAGATGGTTTAATCAAATATTGGACGTCGTCTGCCGATACAGTTATAGCGAACGCTATTCTAAAAATGAACTCTAATTTTTTTTGTTTCTGTATAGGTGGGGCCGCGGTGCTAATCATTAGAGCCGCGGCGCCACTGAGGCAGAAGCCTTTCGGTTTCTGAAAAAATGCACTAGCGTCGCGGCGCTCCACCACGAAGTCGCGGCGCTGCATAGGCAGAAACATTTCTGCTTCAGTAAATGAATTAGCGTCGCGATGCTCCACCATCATCCGTTCTTACTCATTCTTAGCCGTGCACCGTGCAATGAGCCGGACAACGCACTTTTGGCTTAGTTCAAGTTAGAGCGGAATGACTTCCTCGAGTTAGCGTAAAAGATAATTTAGGGTGATATCAAAAGGTCAACATTCGTTCAAGACATGTACGATTTCAAGAAACCTCATTATAATCTAATTTTATGTTTAATCCATATTATTATTCTATTCAATTGTTATATAACCATTGAACCAGCATTGGCTTTGATACCACTGTAGGGTTTTGTTGGGTACAAAGCACATAAGTAAGGCACAACGAAAGTTTAAAATTTTGTTTCTTACTTACCCCAACAATATTTCTGGTATGGTTATACAACAATCAAATCTGTAACATAAAACATAATACTTACAAGTTAGAATATCTGGAGTCTTTATTTACTATAAGGTGCACACGCGGTTTCCCTTCCGATTGTAAGCTCCAAGCTTCAATGTATTTCTCTTTCGGAAAGCTAGGAGATCCAGCAGAGGTTCGAGAGAGTTTAATTCTAAGTCTCTAAGGCTTAGAATGATAATCTGAAATTGGTGTATGAATAATGAAGGGAATGCCTCTATTTAAAGTTGAAAATTAGGTCAAAACCGGATTAGGGTTTGACCTTGGGCCTGGCCTAAAAAATTATGCAGAGGCGCCGTGGCCCTAGGGTATGGGCGCCGCGGCTCTCGGTGAGTTTCTGCACTGTCTCAATTTATTTTCCGCGCATTCTTAATTAAATCCAAAATCCAATTTTGACTTAATTAAAATAATCATTATTCATTTAAATGTCTCGATTCTAAATCGAACATTTAATTTCTCTCTCAATACATCCTTAGATCGAAAGGGACAATCGACATAGTGTGACCCTACATGCCTTCTCATATCGACATTAATCAAATTAAGGTCTACGCGGAACTCCTAGAAGGCGCCGCAAGACGAACTCAATATGTGAAGTACGTTTACGCGAATCCAGTACTTAACCTTTATGTGGTAAGATAAAATTCTTTCATTCACGACACACCCGATCCAGCTTAGGATTTGTCAAGTGTTTATCCAAATGTCTTAATCATTGTATCTCATCTATATTAGTTGACAACTAGACCATATTCTAAATATGTCTATTGCGTTGGCCAACGATTTAGTCAACTTAATATCACTGAGAATCTGAGTGTTCTCTAGAATATACATTCGAGGAATGAATCCTAATCTTGGCTCAACTACCACCTTTAAACCACATCGTAATGTACTCAATACAAGCCGTATCTCAACCTATAAGGCATTTGAGCTTAGGACGGGATCAAAGTACATTACTTTGTAGACAATGTGTGTATTTACCTCAAGTCTAATGACTTTTATCTCCCACACGTTGATCATACTTTAGACAAGTATAACAAACATTAAATCAGCAGGGTGTACCAATACTTCCAAAGTATCCATGTGTCCATCACGGGTAGCCATTAGTCGTAGCAGGTGAAACATACTACATCCTCCAAGGATGTGATGCAGACCACATGTCGACTCATCACATATCATCGATATCTCATTCTCGATGATCATTAGTCAAGACTATTTTAAGAGTCACGCTCTATCATCAATATCTCACTCTATTAATGACAACGTAAGCTCAAGGGATGCACATTAATGAATAATTATAAATAATCAAATAATAATTCAATAATCGCAAATGCCATAAATATTAATCTTATTAATAATATGAATGTGTTCAAGTACATTTGTCCCTAATAATGATTGTCTCTAGGACATACATAATTTCATAAACAAGAATAAAGGTTGAGTCGAGAGATGACTCTCTTCTTTAAGACAAATTTGCCCCGTAAAGATGCTTTTACGGTAATGGACAATAGTCTCCCAAGATAAAACAACAACAATCAATTATACAAAGCAAATAATGTTGATTCTAGCGAAGAAAATAAATATAGAAAACTGCTGAAGAGAAGAGAAAATTTCTATCGAAATTCATGTTTCTGTTCACTATTTTTCGTGCAGAACAGAAGAGTTTTTCGTTGTTTTTCTAAACTGAACAGTAATGTTCAATTTATAGTTGAAGAGGAGGGTCGTTGCAACGTTTCCAAAATCTTTCGAACCGTTGCAACGTTTCTGAAATCTTCAGGGGCCAAAGTTTAAATAAAAAATACTTCAGGGATCAAAAATAAAATTGCAAAAGAGAGCCCACAGCCGTGACCCGAGCCCGATCCAGACGGGCGGGCGGCGGCTCGCGTGTGGGGCTTAGCCCCAAACCCAAGCTCACTTAGGTCCTCCCTCTACTTAACACATGGGTTACCCCTTCGGGTCCCAAACCCTTACTAAAAAATAAAGCTTTTACATTGCTCAATCCTTCCATCTTCTACCTATGTAGGAGATTTGTTATTTGGCCTAAACATCATCCATCTATTCATGTCTCAAACATCTTACTTTGTGTACCAATATCTCTTTCATTTCTCAACGAAATTTGACGATACTTGACACTAATATAATCTACTCATTTAGTATATTAGGCATGTATGAAGAAATGATGTTTCCAATATGCGGGACCCATGTATTTAAGTCACTAAAGATAGGAAGAACTCAATCCCACATAAATTTCCAACAATCCCCTCTTGAAAGAGAATTGGTGCACACAGGGTGCCAAAGTTCAGCAATCTTTCAGCGGAAAGATATTGCATCAGGAAAGGTAGCTTTCGGCTTTGAACCTTCCTTAGTCTATTCCCATCGGATTTACTTACTGCGTGGTGAACATGATGTCTTGAACCATCAGTGTTTAGTGTAAACCAAGACAATGATATCAACACAATAACTCCCCTTATTCATTTCTTCTTATAGTTTTGTCCGTTGTGACCATGGACAACTCTTGGATTCTTAAGTGCGTACATTTGAAGCGGCCAGTATTCACACTTAAATAGGTGATCTCCTATAAGGTATCCTGCTATACCCCACTCGAAAGTGTTAGGAATCATTAAATGTTTTAAAAACTTATCATTTACTCATTATACGGGTTGAACCAAATTATTGGGATCTCCAGTCAATAAGGTTGGGTTACCACCATAAAGATTCTTATTATTTGGGTTTTAAGCTCATTCCCCTAGACATGCAGAATATTTGATCTTTGGGTAGGCCTGTAGTTAATGGATCCGCTATATTATCCTTTGAGTTGACGTAATTAATGGAAATAACACTCATGGTGATCAACTACCTAACGGTCTTATGTCTCCGATGAATATGTCTAGACTTGCCGTTGTGCATAATATTCTGTGCCCTTCCTAAAGTCGATTGGTTGTCATAGTGAATCATCACCGAAGGTACGGGTTTATCCAAACAAGGGATATCCTCTAAGAAGTCGTGAAGCTATTATGCTTCTTCTCTTGCTTTATCCAAAGCAATAAACTCTGACTCCATCGTGGATTGGGCAATGCATGTTTGCTTAGAGGACTTCTAAGACACATCCCCACCACCAATTGTGAAAATATACCCACTGGTGGATTTGGTGTCCTTTATGTTCGATATCCAGTTTGCATCACTGTATCCTTCCAATACGGTTGGATATCTTGAATAATGTAATTCGTAAGTCAGCGAATATTTCAGATATCGTAGTATCTGATTTAACACCTTCCAGTGATCATTTCCAGGATTACGAGTAAACTTAGCCAACTTATTGACTGGATAAGCGATATAGGGTCGGGTGCAGTTTGTAATGTACATTAAGCTACCAATGACATGCGTATATCGCTCTTGGGATACGGGTGCACCATGATTCTTATCAATTCTATGATTCATATCCATTGGTGACTTCATAGGAGGACTGTCAAATACATCAAATTTTCCCAAAATATCTTTAATATAATGAGATTGAGATAAAATCAGCCCGTCAAATGTCTTAGAAATCTTAATTCCTAATATTACATCTACAATACCCATATCCTTCATGTCGAAACATTATTTCAACATATTCTTGGTTTCCAGGATCAAGTTTAGACTACTTCAGGTGATGAGCATGTCATATACGTAAAGGCATATCATGACAAATGAGTCAGAGTTCCCTTTGATATAAATACATTTATCACATTCATTTATGGAGAAACCTTTTGATAATAAAGTATTATCAAACTTTTCATGCCATTATTTCGGGGCTTGTTTGAGTCCGTACAGAGACTTAACAAGTCGACATACTTTCTTTTCTTATCCTGGAACCACATACCCCTCGGGTTGTTCCATATATATTTCCTCTTCCAACTCTCCATTTAGGAAGGTTGTCTTAATATCCATTTGATGTATCTCAATGTCACGCAAAGCTGCAATGGCTATGAATACCCTTATGGGCGTTAATCTAGACACAGAGGAGTATGTGTCGAAGTAATCGATGCCTTCCTTTTGTCTGTAGCCTTTGACTACTAATCTGGCCTTATACTTGTCAATAGTTCCATCTACTTTGTACTTTCTTTTGAGTATCCACTTACAACCTAAAGGTTTGCTTCCGGAGGAAGATCAATCATTTCCCAAGTATGGTTTTGCAAGATGGAATCTATTTCACTTTTTATAGCTTTTTTCCAAAGCGGTGATTCTGAAGTTGACAATGCTTCCTTAATTATCCTTGGTCCATTTTCAACCATATAGGTTAGAAAGTCTGGACCAAAGGTTTTGTTTTTTTGGCCCTTTTGCTCCGTTTTGGTTCAACCTCTGGAACCCCTAAGTCCTGTAGGTCTGGAACATTAAGTTTCGGATAGTCAGTAACTTCTGAGTCCTGTAGATCTGGAACGTCTAGTTCCGGATAATCAGAAACTCCCGAGTCTTGTTGATAACTTCGTTTGCGCGAAACTATTTCTTTTTTCCTTTTTTAGGAAAGATTTGTTCAAAGAATTCAGCATTCTTTGATTCCATGATCATACCATCGTGGATATCAGGTATCTCCGACTTATACACTAAGAAGCGATAAACACTACTGTTATTTGCATATCCGATGAATATGCAATCTACAGTCTTATGTCCAATTTTAACCAATTTTGGTTTAGGTACTTCGACCTTTGCCAAACAGCCCCATATTTTCAAATATTTGCAAGTGGATTTCTTCCCTTTCCATAATTCATATGGAGTTTTATCCTTACGCTTATGCAGAACTCTATTGAGAATTGTATTAGCGGTAAAAATTGCTTCGCCATATATGTTTTAGGCTAAACCGGAATTGATAAGTAAAACATTCATCATTTCATTTAACGTACGGTTTTTCATTCATCATTTAATTTAACGTACAGTTTTTTCGCTCGGCAATACCGTTAGACTGAGGCGAGTAAGGAGCGATCGTTTGATGAACAATGCCGAATTGAGCACAATATTATTCAAACGGTGCTACGTATTCTCCCCCTCTATCACTACGAATTGCCTTAATCCGTAGGTTTAGTTAATCTTCAACTTCTACTTTGTAACGTTTAAATACGTCAAACGCTTCATCTTTAGTTTTCAACAAGTAAACATAACAATACATTGTATTATCATCAATTAAAGTCACAAAGTACTTGTTTCCCCCTCTAATTTGTACAAACTTTAAATCACATATGTCGGTGTGAATAAGTTCTAGAGGAGCGGTGTTTCTTTCGACTGAATGGAAAGATGATTTGGTTTAATTTTGCTTCTACGCATATCACATTTATGTTGAGGGTTTATGTCGAAAGAAGGCAACAATTCCAACTTTACTAACTTTTGAATGGATTTGTAGTTAACGTGTCCTAATCTATAATGTCATAAATTAAAGGACTCAAGCAAGTAGGTAGAAGGCTTTATTTCATTAGGTGAATGATTAAAGATAATATTCATTTTGAAGAGGTTGTCACATGCGAAGCCCCTTCCTACAAATATACCATTTTAGTTATTACAAATTTGTTGGACTAAAAAACTAGTCTAACGCCAGCCTTGACCAAAGTGGCCCTGAAACCAAGTTCTTGCGGATGTCAGGGACATGCAGCACTTCCTTCAGAGTAAGCTCTTTGTCTGGAGTCATTCTGAGGACAACTTTTCCAACCCCTTGCACTTCAGAGGTAGTGTCGTTGCCCATGAACTGCTCTTTGTCCGAGATTGGGGCATAAGAGGAGAATGCACTTTTGTCAGAGCAGATGTGACGGGTTGCACCCGTGTCTATCCACCATTACCTTGGATTCTCCACCAGATTTGCCTCCAACACTACAGACGAGAAGTCCACAATCATGTCGTCAAAGTTCGAAGGATCATTCTTGTCTTGCATAACATTAGCCTTGGCCTTGCCTTTGTTCTTGTCTTTTTCCTTCTGCTCTCGCTTCAGTTTGCGGCACTCTTTGATCATATGAACAGGTTTTCCATAGTGATGGCAATTTCCTTTGAACTTCTCCATCGTTTGGCTTTTGTCGTCTCCCTGGTACTTACGCTTTTTGTTGGCGTTTCCTTTTGAATCAACCAGATTCGCCTTTGCCTCAATTGACTGTTTTTCCTTAGATATAGCCCTTTTATTGTCCTCTTGTATTTGCAGTTTGACAATAAGATCTTCAAACCCCATTTCCTTTGTCTTTAGTTTGAGATAACTCATGAACTCATTCCACGATGGAGACAATTTCTCAATCAAAGACACAATCAGAAACTGCTTATTTGACTTCATTCCTTCCAAATCCAGATGATGAAGAATCATTTCAAACTCTTGGATTTCGGGCCCGTTTCGAATTAATTAAGGGATCCGACACGGTCGCGACGTATGGGCGTTTCGAATTAATTAAGGGTTGAGGAGTCGCCACATAATTATTCTACGGTGAATTAGGGCACCAAATTGTTAATATAAATGCTGCAAAATAAAGTCTGATTACTGGTCTGTAAAACTATGAGATTCTGGGTAGGAGTTCTTTATTATTCTAAAGGAAATGTGTTAGGCATCCTTTAAAATCCGCTAACTTACGATTGTCCGATCAAACTCATGTTAATCATTATACTAAGAAAAAATACATGTTTAAAAATATAAAGTTAAAATGATGTTGCAAGTAGTTTATTAAAAGATGCATTTTGATAATGTAAAGATTTTACCACTTATTCTTTTGAAGAGTCGCACAAAGCTGATTGCGATTTTCAAAAATAAGAAATCCCGACATAAAAATCTGAAAAGTAGGCATGTCATTGTTTATGAAAAAAAAAATTAAAAAGCATGCATTTGTAAGGCATTGTTTAGAAAATATATGCAAAGTTGATTTTTTGAATAAAAGGCATACATTTATATATCATTATTTATAAAATACAAGCAAAGTGATTTTTGAGATAAAACATGCATTTGTATTGCATTATTTACAAAATACATATAAAGTTAGTTTTTGAATTAAAAAAATACATTTGTATTGCATTATTCACAAAATACATATAAAGTTGGTTTTTGAATAAAAGTAAGCATTTGTATGCATTATTCATAAAATACATATTTTTACAATTGATAGAAAATGAGAGAAGTGAATTATTTATAATGCAAAGAAATTATTTATATGGAAATCATTTTTATAGCGAATCAGATAAGAACAAAATCTCATTTGTATGAATAATAATGCGAATAAATGATGACCAAGTTGTTTTAAAAGTTTTAAACGTGCGTGACGAGCCTAATAATAAATAAGCTAGCGGCGGATTTCGAATTTTAAACTAACCAAGCCTAAAAATAAATAAACTAGTGGCGGATTTCCAATTTTAAACTACCCTATTAATCTATCCATTCCATGCCTAATTATTCTAAGTCTTCCTATGATCGCACAAAAATTGAATAATTATTACAACCCGAAAAATAAAAAAAAAGAACGGTATTAAAGAGTTGAAAGCCGCGACCAGGGCGGATGACAATGTCATCCCTTCCGAGGCCGGAGAATGCAATGAGTGTGGATGCGGGTCTTCGCTTGACAATAGTCATAACGAGACTCATTGTTGCTCCCGATGCATTTCAGGTAAATAAAAGAAAAGAAAAGGATTAGAGTGTTTATCCCTGGTAAAAGCAGCAAAGTGATATAATAGAGATATAAAGGTAGTGAAGCAAATGCTCAGTTATTTCCAGCATTTAACTATAAGTTCCAAGCCAAGCATTCAAATGAGACGAGATCACAATGAGACAGTGGGCTCATCCAAACAGTTCTACATTCTAGTGATTTTTGTTTACTAAACAAATGAAGCGTGTGTTAGTCGTTAATCAAACAGAACCTCCTAATGCACCCTAATATCGAAGAAGGTTTTCAGAGTCGAGCTTACCACCTAACTAAGACAACTATAGGCGATTCATTCTCATACTAGTATGAATTTTCAAGACATCTCTACAACCTGCTATAGTAATCAAATGACAAGAGTTGTGCAGCTTTCAAATAGTTACAAATACAGGTCCTAAACTAAGCCATTTTCGAGTAGCTTATCATAACATTTTAAGACGATGGCTGATTAGTTTAAAAACCCATGATTCTCACAAGACTTAGCAAATTCAGCATGCTTTTCAAATTTATATTGTTGACAACTCCAAACACACAAAAGAAGCAAACAAATTGCATTAATGATGGTGAGCAAAGTTATCTTTATGAATCGGACATGTTAACTAAGGTTCAGAATCCACATACAGGTGAAAAAAGAAAACAAGACTCAAAATCTTATATGGAAATAAACATGGAGAAATCCTTAAACAAATGTCACTTTTGATCAATTTTTGTTAACTTGACAGACCATTTGAAAGAGCTTCTTAATACAGAGAATAGGATCAAATAGCCCAGAAACTTTAACAAATTAGAGATTTACAACCAACCCACCCGAATCCTAAATATATTAGCAGGGGATTAACACATTCAAATAAGACCAAGATTTCCAAAATAGAGTTACAAACATTCAAAGACAGAACCAAACAGCCTACTATGATACGGATTTGCTATGTAATTAATTTCAACAAAATAAGGCTAACTAATTCACTTGAGGAATAGAATCCCCACAACAAGCAGAGAGGTGTACTAGTCATATCCAGATGGCAATAGTTATCAATTTAAGCGGGAATTTACACATTCATTTCAGTCTCGAACTTGAAAATAAAAGAGGGTAGAGTAGTCTAAAACACAAGACCTAAGCATATTCTTTTCATATAGGTCATGTAAAACCAGACTTCTTGCAAGCATTTAGAATGCAGTCCATAAGACACACAGTCATCCACATGCTTTACAAGTTCATCGATAATTCCTTTAAGCATTCTCGATCCCTACTTAACAATTTTTTACATTAAACTCAAGGAAAACGGATGAGAAAAACAGTTTCACACAAACAAAAATGAAACCAACAACTAAACAATTAAGTTACTACATTTATCCCTAAGAAACTGGAAGCAAAGTGAGTCGAAGGCGATTACTGACCTTCTCCGGGCAGCGAACCGAGACGTGTTTCGAATCGTCGACCCCGCCCGGAGAAGTTATTTCAGAATTCTGATTTTTGGACCCGGATTCTGCCCGACCCGGTTTTCGACCCGACCCGAAACAAAAACAAATTTTTTGTTTGGATTGAAAAATTAGGAACTAGAAAAGGGGAGTATTTTCGGATTGGAAAATTAAGAACTAAAAGGAGTATTTTCGGGTTATTGTTTATGAAACAAAGAGGGTATTTTTTCTAAGCAAAATTTAAGAAATAACAAACCATTTTTTTTTATTTCCTTCTTGTTTTTCGATGTTTTTTCTTTGTATTTTTCAGACTGATTTAGGACCAGAAAAGATAACAAAATAAAGGGGCAAAGATACGTTTTTTTAGAAGAGGATTTTGGGGGAAGGGCATGGGTGACGTGACGGGGAGGGGTTGGCGGTGTCATGGTTGGGTTGGCCGGTGAGTTTTGGGGGTGCAGGGTATGGGGGTTGCGGCTGATTGAGGGGAAAGGGTGAGAGAAAAATGAAAAGGGTTTGTTTTGGTTTTTTTTTGGAGGATTAGGTTTAAGGGGATAAGGGTTAGGTTTAGGAGAATGGGTGGATAATAGGGTGTTGGGTCGGTGGGGCCGTAAAAGGGTTGGATGATTGGGCTGGAATGGGGGATGGCCGGTTGGGCCTGGTTTTGGGGTGGATTGGGTATAATGTTTTGGTGGGTTGACCTTGTTTTTTTGGGTGAGGGAAAATAAAATGGGATGTGATTAAAAAATATAAAAATGGTCTTTTTTAAAAAAAATGCTTTGAAATATAAATTATTTAAAATAAAATAACGATGTGATAATAATAAAATATAATATTTTCGAAATGATTATTGCTTAATAAAAAATGTGATGCTATTTTGCGAAAATAAAATAACATAGAATATTAGGATAAAAATATTATTAGGATATTAAAAGGCAAATGGTAGTGAAAAATACAAATAATAATAATAATAATGATAATAAATAATGATATTGAGAATATATATATATATATATATATATAAATTATTTTATATATATAAAATATATTAAAATTTTGAGGTGTCAAAATTATTTAAAATTGCAGACAAATAATCAGAAAAGATGAGACAAAATTGGATGTCAACATCACTGATTTACCATCCACCATTTGAAATTTCAGAAACTTTCAACGATGAATTTCTTAGTACCCGCATCCTGTGTGATGTACTCTTTCTTGAGTTTTCCCCATAACTCTTTTACCGTCTTCACGGTGCAATACACAGTATAGAGTGTATCCAACAGATCATTCAGAATGCAGTTTTTGCACATGAAATCACTATTATTCCAAGAATCCAGAGTTAACTTCAGGGAATTTGTGACGTGGATATCGTCGCCCACTTCAGTTGTTGTGTTAGAATGAGTTTCTATTAAATCTCCTCCAGAAGGAGGATCTTAGGTCAGAAAGCGTGACAGGTTCAACGTAGTAAGATAAAACAACATCTTTTGTTGCCATCTCTTGAAAGTTGTACTAGAAACTTTTCTAAGCGTTCTCCTTGGAAAGTCGCATGAGCAGGGACAACAAAATTCCTTTGAGTGGCAGCTGTAGCAAAACCAGAAGAAAATTTGAAACATATATCTTTCGAACACTCATAAATTTGTCTTAAATTATAAGTAAAATTGGTGTATAGTGTATCTGAAAGGTTAAACAAGAATAAAGGCTGAGTAGAAAGATAACTCTTTGTCTTTAAGAAAAAATTGTCCCGTATAGATGCTTTTACGATAATGGACAATAGTCTCCCATGATAAAACAACAACAATCAACAATACAAAGCAAATAATGTTGATTCTAGCGAAGAAAATAAATATAGAAGACTGCTGAAGAGAGGAGAGAATTTTTGTTCTCTGTTTTTCGTGCAGAACAGAAGAGTTTTTCATTGTTTTTCTAAACTGAACAGTAATGTTCAATTTATAGTTTAAGAGGAGGGTCGTTGCAACGTTTCTAAAATCTTTCGAACCGTTGTAATATTTTTGAAATCTTCAGGGGTCAAAGTGTAAATAAAAATTACTTTAGGGATCCAAAAAAGAAAATTTGGAAGAGAGCCGTGACCTATGACGGAGTCGGACTAGACGGGCGGGTGCCGCGCGTGTGGGGCTTAGCCCCGAACCCAAGCTCACCTAGGTCCTCCCTCTTCTTAACACACGGGTTACCCCTTGGGGTCCCAAACCCTTAATCAAAAATAGAGCTTTTATATTGCTCAATCATTCCATCTTCTATCTATGTGGGAGATTTGTTATTTGGCCAAAACACCATCCATCTATTCATGTCTCAAACACCTTACTTTGTGTATTAATATCTCTTTCATTTCTTAACGAAATTTGACAATACTTGGTACTAATATCATCCACTCATTTAGTAGATTAGGCATGTACGAAAACGATGTTTTCGACATGCGGGACCCACGTGTGTAAGTCACTAAAGACGGAAAGAACTCAATCAAACATAAATTTCCAACAGTATGTTCGGAGAATAAACTTCATTTCCTTAAACCTATTCTTTTACATTAAGAAATTTATTTCATGTTTGTAGCTTTCATTCTAAAAAAACATATTTGTTTACATCAACTTGTTGACTTCAAATAAATATTTGTAATATATCAGGGGCATATCTAGATATCGTTTGCGGGTTTCCGAGAACCCAATATTTTTTGCATAAATCATATATTTATGTTGAGAAATTTATTAAATATATAAAAACTATTTGTTGGAAACTCTATAACAAGATAAGCTCTTGGTCCAGCGTTAAGCTACGTTACTCTCTTCAATGAGGGTTTAAATCCCATCGGACACTTATAATAAAGTTTTCTTTTTAATTTGAAATCACTGAAATTTATAAATTTTGAATTCGCCGTTATATACGGTTCTATAAACTGAAAATTAACCATGACTCTCCCTCAATACCCAACGTTCCCTCTCGGAGAAGCTATTTTGGCAGAAGGTGGATAGGATTATTGTATAGATGGGGGTCCAGAAAATGAGTGTTCAAAGATAAATATTAGGGATACACGAATGGACAAAATATAAATGAGTTAGTAATACAGTTGAACTGTAACAATAATGAAGTAAGAAGTAGTAGTAGAACGAGTGCACATGGGCGGCTCATGCATTAGGCCACTAAGGCCATTGTCTAAGGCCCCATATTTGGGGGGGGCTCAATTTTTTTTAATGTATATATTTAATATGTATTGATTATTTTTAATTTTGAATATTACTTTTTAAAAAAGTATTCCCTCTATTTCAATTTATATGAGCACCATTTCTTTTTAATCTATCCTAAAAAAGAATGTCATTTTTTTTTATTTAGAAACAATTTAATTTTATGAGATAATTTACAACCACACATTTATATAAGACTTATTTTGGACCATACATTTCAAAAGTCTTCCTTTCTTTTTAAACTTCGAGCCAAGTCAAATGGTACCACATAAATTGGGACAGAGGGAATACTATTTTTTGGACCCACTTTTTACTATATTTAAGAGTTTGTTGGTGCCAAAAAAGGTATGACAACTTTCATTAATGATTCAATCGCTTATTGTGTATAGATTTTGATAGAGAAATTGTTTTATTAAAGGCAATAAGTACTAATATAAAAAAATCTTATCATTAGTGCGATTTAGTCTTACTTTTCTCCTTTCTCTTGGACTCTCACTGATCAAAAAACATCTCTTATTGCTTTGTATTTTTTCAATCAAAAGTTCATTTTTAATTTTCAAGATCAAGTGATCAACTCATCAAGTTTTTAGCATTACATCAACTACATCATATTTCGATATCATGTTATCTACCACTTGATCAGAAATAGGAAATAATGTTCTTTGGATGAACAATTTTGTAATTTAGTTGCGTTAGATAGTAATAACAATATATATGATTCTATTAGTAGAAAAGGGATCAATCAAAATTACTGATGTAGAATTTTCGAAGGATGCATTTTCTAGACATTTGTCTAATACACATTACATTCAAAATTGGTAAATGAGGAAAAGTATGATAGAAGATGGCTAATATACTCAATAAATTGACTCAGCGGAGTGTATCAAAATTAAGATAAAATTTTATTTAAGATCAACAATATCTCAAGAGAGATTAAGCAGTTTAGCGATACTATCAATTGAAAAGGTATTATTACAAGATATTAATTATAAAAATATTATTAATAACTTTGCATCTCAAAAGTTAGAAAGATAAATTCTAGATAAAACATATATGTATATACGCTTTAGTCATGGAATGAACATATCAAACAAAGGAGAGAAGTATAAGTCCTTCTTCGATCTGGGAAAAGCATCGAACTCTAAAAGCTAAGGGTTTACCTTTGGAAATGCGCTAAATTGGCCTTTGCACTTACGCCTTTCTATTTAATAGAAGAAAATGTTCTAGTTGTATATAGAATTAGCCAGATCGTCTGAAGCATGAACATAATCATCTTTGTTCTGAAGGCCTAGTGATTTCCCCCTTTTTCTTTTCGTATGATTTTGCTTACTATACCTGCCGTTGCAGCATTATAAAATGTATTGTTACTCTTGGTGCCGTCGGGATAAATCTGACCCCTTCCCCTGTTCCCGCCTACGTATATAGGATATTCTAAGAAGTGAACATCTTTCTTAGTAGCAGGGTCCGGAGAAAGAATATGGAAGGTTATTTCACTATATTTTTTATTGTTGTCACATATTAGTTGTTGATCTAAGCCATATCTTTCAATGTCTCCAAGTCTTCTTTCCGATCGAAACAAAGAGGCTGGCTCTAACGCTCTCACCCCTAATCCCTCGATCCCGAGCCGAATCACAAACCACCAATCTAATTCGACCACCTCTCCTGTATTTCCATATCCAATGTCTGGAAGCTAGGCTCGAGTTTGCCATAAAACCTTGAGGATAAAAGAGCCAATCAATCAAATGATCCCTATCTTCTGAAAAAAGAAAAGACAATCCCCACCTTCTCTTTAGCCCTCTGAACCTAGTAGCTAATGAGCTACTTCTGATCCGATTCGTAGTTTCCCTTCGCCAAAGAACACCAACTGGGGTAGTGTATACCATCTCATTCAGTCAATAAATCATATATTTCTTCAGGTCAAATTCAAGGAATTGCTATAGAAAGCGAAAGGGCACCAAATAGTTCCCTCGTTTTGGTGCTGCCATCTTTCCTATTTCATCGGTCCCACCAACTACTCAATCTCTTTGTTCCCCCTTATTGATCCCAGGGCTATGGAGTTTATTCAGAAATCTTCGGATCTATGCTTATTTTCAACTCCACGAAGTATTTCATCGATTACTACGCCCTTCCTCGTCTATGGGTACCTAGGTATCCACCATAAGCCTTTCCTCGTTTGAACCTCATCCTTCACTTTTAAGGCTATGCCATCCTAAGATGCTGCTAAATGGATGGATCTTATCAATGTCTATAAATAATAAATTATAGATCGAACCGTTGAATAAAAAATTTGGGTGCTATCATAAAGCTTTTTACGGCAGTGGACACACATGCACGCAGCAGTTCATGTTCCTATCATAATTGCACCATCTCTAAAACTTATCTTCTCCTTTTTAACTTAGCTTACTCTTACTTAATTCCTCTTTTTCCTTTTTATAATGGAAAAATCATTTGATGTAGAGGTTACGACCCCTTTATTACGTTTTATAGCAGTATTTTTTTAAAAAATTATAAAATATAGTGTTATCATGAATTTTTATATACGTATCTGTGTATCTAAAAATTCTAGCAGTGAGCACTCTCTCAGTAGATAACACATCTCAGGCGTATGACATACATACAACATATATTTTTAGGTGTTGGTTTTCCCATACATACAACATACACTTCACATACACTTTACATACTCTTTACATATAATACACTTCACATACTCTTTACAGTTTGAAAACACATACATTGGATCCAGTTGGCAACACACACAATTGATATATTCACATACATAGACCTACATGCAGCTTCTGCTTTGAAAACACATACACACACATATAATTAAAATCAAATGCGTGATTTCAGTTAAGATTAGATATTGTATGGCACGAATACAATGTATTTTGCTACCTTTTAAAAGAAAAATGCTTTTACGTTTTGAATAACCCAAAATCTCGCTATATTTTGCAAGAACGAGTAAAAATAGCGCTACTGATAGAATTTTCCCACATGTTTTCTACCAAATTCTTCATTCTCTAAGCCCGAATTCCAAACGTCTAATTAAAGAACGATTGCATTCAATCTATCGTACAACATAAAAATAGTGATTTATACTCAATTTTCAATAAGGCTGCGTAGAATACCTTATGGTTCGGTCCTTCCCTGGTCAAATGCAAGGAATTGCTATAGAAGGCGAAAGGGCACCAAATAGTTCCCTCGTTTTGGTGTCAGCCATCTTTCCTATTTCATCGGTCTCACCAACTACTCAATCTTTTTGTTCCCCCTTATTGATCCAAGGACTACGGAGTCTATTCAAAAATCTCTGGATCTATGCTTATTTTCAACTCCCTGACTACGCCCTTCCTCGTCTCTAGGTGACTAGATATCCACCGTAAGCCTTTTCTTGTTTGAACTTCGCCCTTCACTTTTAAGGCTATGCCATCCTAAGATGCTGCTAAATGAATGGATCTTATCAACGTCCATGAATGATAAATTATAGATCGAACCGCCGAATCAAAAAAGTTGGATGCTATCATAAAGCTTTTGTATGGCAATGCACACACATGCGCGTACCAGTTCATGTTCCTATCATAATTGCACCATCTCTAAAACATATCTTCTCCTTTTTAACTTAGCTTACTCTTACTTAATTCCTCTTTTTCCTTTTTATAATGGAAAAATCGTCTGATGTAGAGGTTACGACCCCTTTATTAAGTTTTATAGCAGTATTTTTTTAAAAAAATTACAAAATATAGTGATATCATATATTATTATATACGTATCTGTGTATCTAAAAACTCTAGCCGTGAGCACTGTCTCAATAGATAACACATCTCAGGTGTATGACATACATACAACATATATTTTTAGGTGTTGGTTTTCCCATACATACAACATACACTTCACATACACTTTACATACTCTTTACATATAATTCGCCTCCAAACAGTTGGCCAACACATACAGTTTGAAAACACATACATTAAATCCAGTTGGCAACACATGCAATTGATATCTTCACATACATAGGCCTACATGCAGCTTCTGCTTTGAAAACACATACACACATATAATTAAAATCAAATGCATGATTTTAGTTAAGATTAGATATTGTATGGGGCGAATACAATGTATTTCGCTACGTTTTAGAAGAAAAATGTTTTTACGTTTTGAAAAATCCAAAATGTCGCTATATTTTGCAAGAACGAGCAAAAATAGCGCTACTTATGGAATTTTCCCACATGTTTACTATCAAATTCTTCATTCTCTAAGCCCGAATTCCAAACGTCTAATTAAGGAAGGATTACATTCAATCTATCGTACAACATAAAAATAGTGATTTATATTCAATTTTCAATAAGGCACGTAGAATAGATCCTTTGTGGTCCGGCCCTTCCTCGGACCCCGCGCATAGCGAGAACTTAGTGCACCGGACTGCCCTTTATACTCAATTTTCAATAACTAGTAAAATCTAAGGTTCTTTTGTACGTTTTTCATGATGGCAGAGAAGGGTATGGCACCTGGTCATATTAGATTCTTTTTTTAAAAAAAAAAACCGTAGTGGGATGGAGAAGTTGGTAGTATTAGATGAACCTTAGACTATCCTACATTGGTTGAAAAAATAAAATTGAATGTTCTTCTTGCTTAATTTTTTATATTAACCCTTATGTCATGAATTAACTTTTTAAGTTGAAAAATAATAGTGTGTTTAATGAAAAAGTAATTATATATTAAAATAACTATATTAAAAAAAAGTAGTATACAAGTAATTCAACCTTTAGCGACCACGGTTTAGCGAAGGAATATGAACCCGGTCGTTATAAGTGTATTTATAGTGATTAAATTTTTCCCCGACATTAAAAAATAATTTTTTGTTCAACCATAACAAGAGGATAATATCCCATTGTTAAAAAGTATAATTTCCCCTAAATCGCATTTCGATTTCCTGCAAGTAAAGTCGCGTGCCAGCAAATTGAAGCTTCAATTATGGAAATCCTTATGAAGATAGTTACGATTGTGGGTGTTCTTTTCTCAATGCTTTCTAGTTAGCAGTAAAAAAGTTCAATAAGATATTCCATACTTCAATTCTCTGATTCTTTTAGCGTCTGGTTTGGTTCCAATATCAGCAGTTCAATATTATCTAATTCGTGTTGTGATTTTGTAGCTCAATGCTCGCATCATGTGTTTATTTTGTTAAATACTTTTATTTTTTTCTCTTACTTGTTGAAACATTGTTTGTTCACTCTATTACATATTGCACTGATTAAATAAATTTCAGATTTTGAGCGGACTTGTGGACTAAGCAACATTTGTTTTATAGCTTTCACTTGCTTATCTTTTCATTGAACTTAGAGTGTACTTCATTATTTAAGGGGTTACTCCCACTCCACATCATTGTAGGATGTTCAATTCTTTTGGGTAAGTGGCATTTGGATGTTCTATAAGTGAGTCCTTTGAGATTACATTTTTAAATTGGATGTCGAAGCAAGCTTATATTTCTTTGATTTGATCTTCCATTGGTCGTATTGAAGTTCCAAGTTTCGAAATAAAAAATTCTTCTGAAAGGTCAGTAATTTAATTAGAAGAAGTAGCTGAATTTATGATGCCTCCATTGGTGAATATTGGGATTATGAGGATTGAGGTGATGAATGGGGTCCTGGTTCTGTAAACGTGCACTAACCATCTTGCAATTTTCTGTTTAATCAAATTTTAATACCTATAGAGTAGTTAGATTTTGACAAATTTGTTCTCTAGTCTGCTTTTCTTTTTTCTTCTTTGCAGCAGAGCAATCGGTCTTAAGAATGTGAAGTCTGCTACACTCGTATACTTGATCAACCTCTTTCTTGAAGGTATATCACCAGTTCTCGATCTCATTCATTGGAGCATTTTATCTATCTCCTATGTGGGGTTGCATAAATACACATAATATTCTAAAATGGTAATTGTTTCTAACTTTGAGAGACTATATCTCTCTGGTTTATATATTAGTTTACATTCTATGTTGTTATTTTCCAAATCCACAGCATTTAGTTGTAGGAGTCACCTTAGGCATGCGCGTAAAAATGTTTGTCACGAGTAGGAAAAATTGAAATCGAGCTGAATAAGGTGCTACTGTGAAGTTCAAATAAATGCATTCTTTTTGTGTAAAGGAGATATACTGAATTTGAAAAAAAAAAAGTATCACCAGACTTAGCGGATCACTTTGTTAAAGAAATATACTTGTACAGTTATGTGTTAGAGTAATTATGGGTCAATCCCATAATTACCTTCAATCTTCATTATTCATAATTGATATTGTAATATCTCATTAATTATGATGATTATAATTAACATCTTATATTTTAGATAAAGTAAATTAGTCATCTATAAGACAAGCATATTATAATTGTATATATATATATATATTATACCATAGAAATGAAATTAATCAAGGAATCAATTTCCAATATGGTATCAAGAGCCTAAAATTATTTGCCCTAAAAAATTTCTTTCCTCTTTCGGCTACTTCTCCAAACCGTAATCAACATTAGTTCTTTTTCCTCCATTTCTTTTGTATTTTCAACCAAACCCTACCCTAATCCTAAACCACTTTCTAAACCCCTAGCCGCCAAATATAATATAACCCCCCCCCCCCCCCCAAAACCTCGACTACAATATTTTCCTCTCCAAAAATTAGGGTTCTTTACTCTACTTCCATCAAACCAAAACAATTTTTCTCCTTTCTTTGCTTGATTTCTAGTAGAAACTATGGCCGAAAAACAAACTTTTCATCCTGCTCTTGCCATAAATAACATCAAGAACTTTATCTCCATAACCCTTGAAATAGAGAAAGGGCAATACACCTCTTGGGCAGAATTGTTCAAAATTCATTGTCGCGCTTATGAGGTCATAGACCATATCATCCTGTTCGAGTTATCATCGGATACCACTACGGTGGACAAAAAGCTATGGTCTCGGTTGGATGCTATAGTCCTTCAATGGATTTATGACACCATATCAAATGATTTTCTACATACCATATTAGAGCCGAATTCTACGGCTCAACATGCATGAGAACAGTTACAAAACATATTTCAAGATAACAAACTTTCTCGGGCTATATATTTTGAACACCAATTTACTAATGTTAAATTGGATGACTTTTCCAATGTTTCCGCTTATTGTCAGGAATTTAAGGTGCTTGCGGACCAACTATCCAACGTTGGTTCGCCCGTAACAAATCAAAGGTTGGTACTTCAGTTGATTGCAGGGTTAAATGAACAGTATGCTGGAGTTGCTATGTTCATTCAGCAAAGTAATCCATTGCCACCTTTTTATGAGGCCCGTTCGAGGTTGATTCTCGAGGAAATACGGAAAGAAAAACAGGCATCCTCTGGAGCAACCACCGTCGGAACTGCTCTCGTCTCCACCAACTCATTTTTCACGTATTTGGAGCCCCAAAATTCAGGTTCGGGGGGCAATGGTAATCGTCACAATAATGGTAAAAAACGGGGTTCAAACCTTAACAATAACAAAGAAAAAAATAATGGTGGAAAGGGAAAAGGCAGAGGCGGTGGCCAACCTCCCGCCGGCAGCGGCCAGTTCGGGAAGTGACGGGCTGTCGGTAATCAGTGGGGGTAGTACCCACCGTGGGTCTGGGCCCCACAGTGGGCTGTCTCACCATGCCCATATCCAACCTCATCGTGGGCCATGCCTCCTTCATCAAATCACCAACCCAAAATTCTAAGGTTTCATCCACAACATGCATTTGCGGCCCAAGCACCATCTTCTGTCGGCTATGCACCCACGGACATTGAACAAGCCATGAACACCAGGAACCTCAGTGTTCCAGATGAGTCGTGGTACATGGACACAGGGGCTACGTCACACATGACGACATCTCAAGGTAATCTCTCTTTTTATTTTAATATGAGCAGTAATAAAATATTATTTTCGGCAGTGGGTAGGAAATTCCAATTAGGGGTATTGATCAGGTAACACTACCCTCTCCACACCCACCATTATACTTGAACAACATCTTACATGCACCGAAACTGATTAAAAACTTGATCTCTGTTAGACGTTTTACTATTGATAACAATGTTTCTGTGAATTTTGATCCGTTTGCCTTTTTTGTGAAGGATTTTCATACGGGGATGCCACTGATGAGATGTAATAGCACGGGGAACTTGTATCCCGTCACCATTGTTTCCAAAAATCTCATCACCAAATCATCAACCTTCGCTGCCATTTCTCCTACTATATGACACAATCGGTTGGGACACCCGGGAGCACCAATTTTTAATAATCTTCGGAAGAATAATTTGTTTTCTTGTAACAAACTTTATGACTCTTCTGTTTGCCAAACTTGTGTGTTTGGAAAACATGTTAACAATATGATTCGAGCTTTATGCCATTTGATCTTGTGCATGTTGATTTGTGGACATCACCAGTTTTGAATTTTGCAGGTCATAAATACTATATGCTTATTTTTTATGATTATTCAATTTTTTTGTGGACTTTTCCCTTAGGACATAAATCACAAACATACACCATTTTAAAACAATTTATTGTTTTTTTTTTATCAAAACTCAATTTGACAAATTCATTAAATGTTTTCAATGTGACAATGGGGGGGGGGGGGGGATTCATCAATGCCCAATTTAATGATTTTTTTCACCAAAAATGGGATGTCTTTGAGTCTTTCATGTCCACATACATCACCACAAAATGGAAAAGCCGAAATAAAAATTCTAACAATTAACAATATGATTCGAGCTCTCCTTGTGCATTCTTCCACACCACCAAAATTTTGGCACCATGCACTTCAAATGGCCTCATATCTTTTGAATATTCTTCCTAGTAAATTGATTTCCAATGTATCTCCTACAGAAATGTTGTATCATTGTCTCTCATCTTTTACACATTTGAGGGTGTTTGTGTTATCTGTTGTTTTCATCCACTATCATTAATAAGTTGCAGGCTCGTTCAACTTCTTGTGTGTTTTTGGGATACCCATAAAATCATCGAGGATATAAATGTTATGATTTGACGAATGGGAAAATAATTATCTCTCGTCATGTAGTTTTTGATGAGTCTACATTCCCGTTTGCTAAGTCTCATGTGGCATCCTCACCTTCATATGATTTTTTGGACAACGAAATACATCTCATTTTACACCACCGCCTTAATACCCAAACACAAGTGGTACCGACCCAACAAAATGTCCAAAATATCTCGGCCTAGGTGGGGGAGCCCACTGCTCTCTCAAACGTACCCTTACCGCAGCCTAATGACCGATCGGCTACCCACTCTCACTTGGGCCACACTACCCCCTCTCGGCCCATACCCGGAATCCTACTACCTAACCGATGATGGTACAACCTCGGACCATTGAAACTTGTGCCATGCACGGGATTTTTTTGCCCAAACATCAGTTTAACTTACTATCTTTGATTCAACCATCACCTCTACTAAAAAAATCCCAAAGTTGCCTTATCCGATCCGAATTGGAAAGCTGTCATATTAGACGAATTTAATGCTCTTATTACAAATAAGACGTGGGAATTAGTACATGTTCGTCTAATGTGAACGTCATTCGGTCTATGTGGGTTTTTTGTCATAAAAAGAATTCTGATGGTTCTTTTGCGAGATACAAAACTCGTCTTGTTGGTGATGGCATGTCTCAGCAGGTTGGAGTTGATTGTGGTGAAGCTTTCAGTCTGGTAGTTAAGCCAGCAACTATCAAGACTGTTCTCAGCCTGACTCTTTCCAAATTTTGGTCCATTCATCAATATGATGTTAAAATGCATTCTTACATAGCAACTTACAGGTAACAGTGTACATGCATCAGCCGTTTGATTTCTGAAATTATACCCGTCCAGATCATGTTTGTCTGTTGAAGAAATCCTTATATGGATTGAAGCAGGCTCCTCGGGCATGGTATAACCGGTTTGCAGGATTTGTTTCCAAGTTAGGTTTCTTTCACAACAAGTCCGATCAGTCTTTATTCATCTATCGGAAGGGCACAGACATGGCGTATATACTTCTGTATGTCGATGACATTATTCTCACAGCATCATCGACTACACTTCGCCAGTCTATTATGTCCCTTCTTGTAGCTGAATTTGCAATGAAGGATTTGGGTCCGTTGAATTATTTTCTTGGCATTGTTGTCACTCAATATGCATGTGGTTTGTTTCTCAATCAAAATAAATATGCCGAAGAAATAATTGACAAAACAGGATGTCTTCCTGCAAACCGTCACATACTCCGGTTGACACAAAGGCAAAATTGAGTAACGCTTCCGGTACTCCATACAACAATCCTACACATTACCGCAACCTAGTAGGGGCCTTGCATTATCTGACTTTTACAAGACTCGATATTTTCTATGCGGTTCAACAAGTTTGTTTACACATGCATGATCCGAAGGAGGAACATATGGTGGCTCTTAAGAGAATTTTGCGGTATGTTAAAGGTACTCTTCATTTCGGCTTACATCTATATAAGTTCTCCATCTCGAGTCTATCCTCCTAGACAGATGTGGATTGGGGTGGCTGCCCGGATACACGTCGATCCACTTCCGGTTATTGTGTGTTTTTGGGGGACAATCTCATTTCATGGTCGTTAAAATGACAATCCACACTGTCTCGGTCTAGTGCTGAGGTGGAATACCGAGGGGTAGCCAATGTAGTTGCTAAGCCATGTTGGCTTCGTAATCTCCTGTTAGAGTTACATTGTTCGATTGAAAAGGCAATCGTGGTCTATTGTGACAATGTGAGTGCGATATACTTATCCGGCAATTCTGTTTAGCATCAACGTACGAAATACATTGAAATGGATATCTTATTTGTCCGAGAAAAGGTTGCCCATGGTCAAGTCCGTGTTCTCTATGTACCGTCCCGTTATCAGATTGCTGACATCTTTACAAAAGGTCTTCCGCACGTGCTTTTTGATGATTTCAGGGACAGTCTCAGCATCCGAGAACCTCCCGCTAAGACTGCGGGAGACTGTTAGAGTAATTATGGGACAATCCCATAATTACCTCCAATTTTCATTATTCGTAATTGATATTGTAATATCTCATTAATTAGGTTGATTATAATTAGCATCTTATATTTTAGGTAAAGTAGATTAATCTTCCATAAGACAAACATATTATGATTGTATATATATTGTACCATGTGAATGAAGTTAATCAAGGAATCAATTTTCAATATTATATTCATTTTAGCTTGCAAATATCTTTTTTTAATTATTACAAGTGTTATATTTTTCCTTTATAAATATTTGTAGAAAATATTATATGACAAATGATTACACTCTTATTTCTTTGGCATGAATTAACTGTTCCAGTACTGAAACGTACAACAGTCAAATATTGATCCACGCCAAAAATGAAAAAAAATCTTGAATAACGCTTGAAAGTCATGACAAGCATGCTAAATGGCGTAAAATGTATGCCGATACGGCTATGGCTGAAAATAATGCACTTTTATTGCAACAACATGTGAAAAAGAGAGAGATAACAAGTAACCGTCTTCGCCTAAGTAGAAATTGTGTCGATCTTGTTGAACCAACATCCATAGTTCAGGGTAATCTTGTTGTTGGAGGCTCTTGTTCTATTTCAAAAACAGGTCAGAGTATGAATTTCATTATTTGCTTATATATGCGTGTCCGTGTGCGAGCCGTGCGCTTGAAATGGTTACGCCCCTATAATCTCCAGGTTTATGAACAATTCTTTACTATAGTGGTCACTGAGTGTGTAGTTTTTATGCCACCAGATGTTCTTCAAAGGGGAAAAAATGTGATTCATCCTATCTCTGTGTTTTGAAAAAGGTGAACCTTCGTACTGATCATTTATGTTTCTACATTACTATGCGCAAGGATTCAATCACGATTCTCTTGAATCAGGTTCAACATCGGGTACCTCAAGTATCAGATGCTCCAAGCTTTGAAACGGTTTTGACTGATGATTAGTATGAATATAACACACCGCTTTTGTTGTTCCTTCTTTCTTCCTTTCTTTTATTGCTCAAGGTTGTTTGGCATATGGCAGGTCAGGTAAAGAATAAGAGAAATATGACTATTATTATCCAATTACGCTCTGATTATGTTCAGTTAAAAAGAATTCCAAATTGTGAAAGATATGAATTCAGCTGGATTCTTGTTTTACCCAGCCAATGGTGTAACTGACTTATTTACCTATTTAAATCAGCAGAATCGCACATTGTAAGTCACATCTAGCAATGCTTGACATAGAGATAAAAATAATGAGCAGGACTTTTGTATATTGTATAGATTTTGATTGTGTTTCTCCAAATGACACAAAGATCAATTTATCTTTCAACGTGTAAATTATGTCTAAGTTCTCTGTTAGTTCTCCTATTTTTTTCATTCTCTGTCTTCCCACTATGTGTTCCTTGATTTCAATTAAAGTGATTTTGTTGAAATCCACCACCATACCTCAATCTTTTGACGTAGATTTGTTGTAATTGTTGGAAATTTGCCTTTGGCGGGAGTTGCGACCGATCAACTTTAACGGCTTAAACACTAGTGTAACGTATGTTGGAGAATCCGGTTCTTCACACATGCATGATCTACTAAGTACGTAGATAACCGTAGGGCCAAGAATCGTCAAATTTCATTGAGAAATGAAAGAGATATTGGTTCACGAAGTAAGGTGTTTGAAGCATGGAAAGTGTGGTATTGTGTGTAATTCTCCCTCATCGGTAGAGGAAGAAAGAATTGTTGTGTATATAAGATTCGAAATTGGTTTGGGGTTGGACCCCAAGGGGTATCCCATGTGTTTAAAGGAGGAGGACCTAGATGTGCTTCGGTTCGAGGAAGGACCACACGCGCGCCGCCGCCCGCCCGTCCCGTTCCGGGTTGTGGGTTGTTATCTTTTTGGACCAGAATTATTTCAGATGTACAGTTTGGTCCCTGAAGTTTCAAGATGTACAATTTGGTCCCTGAAGTTCGAATTTCGACGGTCAAGACAGAAAAGCCAAGCACTCAATTCAGCCATTTATTTTGGCTGAATTACTCCTCCTATAATGGCCAAATCCGTTGGTCTTTCTCCCATTTATGTTGGTGGCTTTACTACCTCCATAATGGCCATTATTTGGCTATTATAGAGGCGTTTTGAGCGCAGTAAATCAGTCCATTCCTCACCTATATAAACACCCCCTTACACCATTGTTGAGCACACTTGATATGCACGAAAATACACAACCAGAAAAAAAAATCTTCTTCCTACAACTTCCAAGCATCATTTCGTTATTCAATATTCTTCACGGTAGCTCTTGAGTTTCCTTTGCTCAAGGGTTCCATTGCTGTTTTATCTTGGGAGACAAATTGTCCAGGACGTATAAAGGATACATACGGGGCAATATTGTCTTAAGGACAGAGTGCCACACTCGACTCAGCAAAAACAGTTTCTATTTTTCCGTCTTCTACAAAACTGGAATTTTTCAGTTTTTCTTGTGTAACAATTGTAATTTTCAGATTTCATGTTGAATTAGTGAATCTCTGTTTATCATTTTGAATACTTGTAATAGTTATATACTTCTCGTACTGCTTTATAAAGTATCATAGAGCAAAAACTCCCAACAGTAATTTGATATGTAATCCTACCTATATCTGTCTTACAATACAACAAAGTCTCACCTTTTCTTGAAGTTTTTAGTATGTAATTGTCTTGATTGTAATGAGCTTCTTTATGAAAATACCATAAAGCTGAGATAAAATGGTATGTTCTAAATTGATAATTATGGAGTTTCATGAGTACTTGTAAATCATATGCTCCCCTACCTCTTCTCTTTGATAGTATCTTTTACAAGATACGTCAAGGATAAATTATCTAGCTAATCTAATTCTTTTTATAAATATGTAGCTTGCAAGTTGTATTGATAAAAAGCATCCGTTAAATCAAGAGGATTCCAAAAGGCACGTTAAAAATAATTTTCTACTTTCTGCTCATGTTATGGTATTTTTATGGCAATTGTTTATATTTTTTTTACTTAGCATATTTCTTTCTCATGATGGTGTCTCACCTATAATAGTGGTAGCCCCAAGTGTCTTTGGCATTTGTTTATATCTGGATTAAGATTTTATATGTTTTAAATATATGCAGCACTGGAACTAAATTTAGTCAGGCAGAAGGCATGCTTTAATTGTGCGAGATGTGGATATTTTTATATTTCAAAAACATACTCATCTTACTAAATTGAATATTGTTATTAATCTGTATTGCAAAACCGATGAAGCAGTAAAATTAATTTCTGAAAATAAACAGAATCAGTGTTGAAAAAATAAGAATAATTTTTTTCAGAATATAATCGAGCCCACTTAGTTCAAAGTGTGTCCTTAAGGAAATTATTCCCCTCACAGTACTCGAGGTTGATGGAATATCCCCTCCCATGATAGAACGATTATCTTACCAGAATAGTAGTACTCCAAATTCAGGTAGCGGCGAACCACTCAACGGCAGTATATCACACATAATTTATTTGTGCAGAAGAAGAAGTTTGTGTTGTTCAGAAAATTAGTAAGTAAAATTCTGAGGAATCAAACGAATTTATAGCCATGGAAGTACTGTTTCTGAAGGTTTGCAACCCTTTTGAACAGCCACTAAAAACTGGTGGGAAATTTAAATATGGGAAAGAAACCGGGTCGCGGGTCAGACACACGGATCTGGGGATAAGTTAATTAAATAATAATTAATTAAATAATTAAAATTAAAGAAAATTTGGTCCAAAAAGATTATCAATCAAATCATTTGACCGAAGCCGAGCCGAGCGACGACGACGGCGCGAGGGGTCCTTGCCCCCTCAACCCTTTTAGTGACTAGAGAAGGTGTAATGTAATATATACACCTCTCTTTTCCTTTCTTTTTCCGATGTAGGACAACTGGTTTACCCAAGGCAAAAGGGACCTTTTACATTCCCTTCACTTTTCATCCCATCATTTCCCATTCACCAATATCAATACCCAACAATCCCCCACATGAATGGGAATGACTATAATATAAAAGAATGCGCGGACAAGAGTGATATACAAGCGAGGATTGACGGCATCTGGATAAGTAGGTTTCCCTTTGAACTTTCGTAGTGAACTTATATCGGATATATTCGATCAATCGGTAGATTTGATATCTTTGAACTGTCGAACTTTGTTGTATACCTAGACAACATAAGTCACACAATCAACCCTCAACCATTTATGGTTCTCACGGTTGTGTTCGTTTCAGCCATGAACACCTCCTGGTTTCATGAGTGCATAGAGAATGGGCCTTCACCGTCATTCCCCTTTAAAGCGGCTTACACTTAACACTCACATAGGTGATTTCTAAACATGTGGTCCTATAGCCACATTATCTGGTCATACACCGCCGATTTAGATAATCATTAAAGAACCTTAATGCTTTATTAACTCATTAACAAGCCATAAGGTTTTATCCTTATTTCTGAACATTGTCTTCATCCGAGAATGGGTTGAGTTATTTGACAATGTTGAACCGTCAGTCACAACTTTGTTTGATCTCCTTGAACCTAGCTTTTGGGATCCCTAGTCTACTAGGTAGAGTTACCGCCATGATGACTTGTCATCGGCCTTAACCCCATTCCCATTGATGATCTACTAACTCCCTCTCTAGATAAGCCTTTTGTAAGCGGATCTGCCACGTTATCTCTTGACTTTACATAGTCAATCGTGATAACGCCACTAGAGAGGAGTTGTCTAACGGTATTGTGTCTTCGTCGTATGTGACGAGATTTTTCATTGTACATTACGCTCCCTGCCCTACCTATTGCTGCTTGACTGTCACAATGTATACATATAGGAGCCAAAGGTTTGGGCCAGAATGGAATATCTTATAAGAAATTCCGGAGCCATTCAGCTTCTTCACCGGCCTTGTCTAAAGCTATAAATTCAGATTCCATTGTAGAGCGGGCGATACATGTCTGTTTTGATGATTTCCAAGACACTGCTCCTCCACCAACGGTGAAAATATATCTACTCGTGGATTTAACTTCAGATGATCCAGTGATCCAGTTTGCATCACTATATCCCTCAATTACTGCGGGATATTTATTATAATGCAAAGCATAGGTTTGGGTGTGTTTTAAATACCCCAAGACTCGTTTCATTGCCATCCAATGAGTTTGATTGGGATTACTCGTGAATCGACTCAGCTTGCTTATAGCCCATGCTATATCTGGTCGTGTACAATTCATGATATACATCAAACTTCCCAACACTCTTGCATAATCCAATTGTGAGTCATTTTCACCTTTATTCTTTTGAAGTGCAAAACTTACATCAATTGGAGTCTTTGCAACATTGAAATTTAAATACTTAAACTTGTCAAGTACTCTTTCAATATAATGAGACTGCGGTAATGCTAGACCTTGTGGAGTTTTATGAATTCTGATGCCTAAGATCAAATCAGCAACTCCTAAGTCCTTCATATCAAATTTACTAGCCAGCATACGCTTCGTAGCATTTACATCGGTAATATCTCTACTCATTATCAACATGTCATCAACATATAAACAAATAATGACTTCATGATTTGGAGTATTTTTAATGTAAACACATTTGTCACTCATTAATCTTAAATCCATATGCCAACATTGTTTGGTCAAATTTCGCATGCCATTGTTTGAGTGCTTGTTTAAGTCCATAAAGTGACTTAACAAGTTTGCACACTTTCCTTTCTTTACCAGGAACCACAAAACCCTCAGGTTGTTCCATGTAAATTTCTTCCTCCAATTCTCCATTTAAGAAAGCTGTCTTGACATCCATTTGATGGATTTCAAGACCATATACGGCCGCCAGTGCCACTAACACTCAAATAGATGTTATTCTTGTTACCGGCGAGTATGTGTCAAAGTAATCAAGGCCTTCTTTTTGTCTATAACCTTTGACCACAAGTCTTGCCTTATATTTGTCAATAGTGCCATCAGCTTTCATTTTCCTTTTAAAAATCCACTTTGATCCTAAAGGTTTATTTTCAGGAGGAAGATCAACCAATTCCCATGTATGGTTGTTCAAAATTGATTCAATCTCACTATTGACTATCTCTTTCCAAAATGCTGAATCAGAAGAAGACATCGCTGCTTTAAATGTTTGAGGCTCATTTTCAAGCAAGAATGTCACAAAATCTGGTCCAAAGAAAGTAGATGTCCTTTGACGTTTGCTACGCCTTGCATCCTCTTTACTTGGTGTATTTTCCTTTGGTTCTTCCCGCGGTCGTTTAGATCTTTCACTTGACGACTCACATTCAGTTTTATACGGATAAATGTTTTCAAAGAATTCAGCATTATCTGATTCAATTACCGTATTAACATGAATTTCGGGATTGTCCGATTTGTGAACCAAAAACCGACAAGCTTTGTTGTTTGTAGCATAGCCAATAAAAACACAATCCACAGTTTTTGGTCCGATTTTTACCCTTTTGGGCAAAGGAACTTGGACCTTTGCTAAACACCCCCACACTTTGAAATATTTCAAGTTGGGTTTTCTTCCTTTCCATAGTTCATATGGAATAGATTGTGTTTTGTTGTGGGGCACCCCTGTTGAGTATTCGGTTAGCGTAAGGATAGCTTCCCCCACAAGCTTTGCGGTAAACCGGAACTTATTAGTAAGGCATTCATCATTTCCTTTAATGTTCGGTTTTTCCTTTCCGCAATTCCATTTGATTGTGGTGTGTAAGGGGCAGTAGTTTGATGAATAATTCCATATTCTAAACATATCTCTGCAAAAGGAGATTCGTACTCTCCACCCCTATCACTTCTAATCATTTTTATCTTTTTATGCAATTGATTTTCTACTTCGTTCTTGTATTGCGTAAAAGCATCAATTGCTTCATCCTTACTATTAAGCAAATACACATAACAATATCGAGTGCAATCATCAATAAAAGTTATAAAATATTTTTTCCCACCGCGAGATGGTATTGACTTCATATCACATATATCTGTGTAAATTAAGTCTAAAGGATTTGAATTCCTATCAATAGACTTATATGGATGTTTAACAAACTTAGATTCAACACATATTTCACATTTTGATTTATTACACTCGAATCTAGGCAATACTTCTAAATTAATCAATTTCCGCAAGGTTTTGTAGTTGACATGTCCTAAACGAACATGACATAAATCATTTGACTCCAATAAGTAAGACGAAGCTGAATTCTTATTAATACTGTCAACAACCATTACATTGAGTTTGAAAAGGCCCTCGGTGAGGTAGCCCTTTCCTATGAACATATCATTCTTATTTATTACAATTTTCTCACTAACCAGCACGCACTTAAACCCGTTTTTGACGAGTAGTCCGGTTGAAACTAAATTCTTCCTGATTGTGGGAACGTGCAGAACATTGTTGAGAGTCAGCACCTTGCCGGAAGTCATTTTCGAAGTATCTTCCCATATCCTTCAACCTTGGTCGTTGCAAGTATTTCCCATAAACGGTACCTCTTCGAGTCCAAATGAGCGTAGGTTGCAAATGCTTCTTTTACAGCGCAAACATGTCGAGTGGCACCAGAATCAAGCCACCACTCCTTTGGGTTTCCTACCAAATTGCACTCCGATAGCATTGCACACAGATCATCCATATCATCCTTCTTTTCCACCATATTGGCTTGTCCTTTTCCCTTGTTCTTTTCGGGAGACGACAATCTGGGGCTTTGTGGCCAGCTTTTCCACAATTAAAGCAATTGCCCTTGAATTTTTTCTTGTTGGAATCCTTCTCCTTTCCAGAAGGCAAGAGTCCTTTTCTTGTTCTTTTTCAGAGCAGCATCTTCAACGATGTTTGCCCCTTCAATTGGTGAAGTCTTACGGTACCTCTTCTCAGTGGTTTTGTTATCTTCCTCGATCTTGAGACGAATCACAAGATCTTCCAACTTCATTTCCTTTCTTTTGTGCTTAAGATAATTCTTGAAATCTTTCCATGAGGGCGACAACTTCTCAATCATTGCAGCCACTTGGAACGCTTCATTTACTACCATACCTTCAGCAATAAGGTCATGGAAGATAAGTTGAAGCTCTTGAACTTGGGTTCCAACGGTTTTTCCATCCACCATTTTGTAGTCTAGGAATTTGGCAACCACAAACTTCTTCAAGCAAGCATCTTCGGTTTTGTACTTCTTTTCAAGTGCACTCCATAGTTCTTTGGAAGTCTCTACTGCACTGTAGACGTTGTACAAGTCATCTTCTAAGGCACTCAAAATGTAGCATTTGCACAAAAAATCAGCCTGTTTCCAAACCTCAGTAACCATGAACTGTTGGTTGTCAGGCATGTCGGTGGCAAGCACGGGAGGGTCTTCACTGGTGAACTTTTGCATACCAAGGGTGGTAAGCCAAAAGAACATTCTTTGCTGCCATCCTTTAAAGTTGGCACCGGTGAACTTCGCAGGTTTTTCAGCCGGTGGCACAGCGGTACGGGTTGTAGGAGTAACCGTTGGTGCAGTATTCGCAGAGGTAGTTCCAGTCTCAATTGCCATTATTCGTTTGTCACTGTCAAATCGACAAACTGTTTTAGTTAATAAAACTAGAATAGCAATTCAATCACAGACTTAAACGATGAAGATTTTATTTCTTCAAATCGCAGTATAATTATGAAACTTTAGTATTCCAACGAAGTTTTTATATCTTCGAGTCAGAATACTAATATTCATATGGAGTAGAAAACTGCACAAGTTTTAATCTCCAAACCAGAATACAACAATGATGAAGTTTTTATGTTCTTCAAATCGTTGTACAAGTATGAACTTTAATATTCCAACGAAGTTTTTATGTCTTCAAGTCAGAATATGAAATTTCATACGGAGTAGAAAACCACACAGGTTTTAGTCTCCAAAACATAATACAGATTAATCTAAAAAATATAATTTCCTTAAGATTGTTATTAATCTGTATTGCAAAACCGATGAAGCAGTAAAATTAATTTCTGAAAATAAACAGAATCAGTGTTGAAAAAATAAGAATAATTTTTTCGAATATAATCGAGCCCACTTAGTTCAAAGTGTGTCCTTAAGGAAATTATTCCCCTCACAGTACTCGAGGTTGATGGAATATCCCCTCCCAGGATAGAACGATTATCTTACCAAAATAGTAGTACTCCAAATTCAGGTAGCGACGAACCACTCAACGGCAGTATATCACACAGAATTTATTTGTGCAGAAGAAGAAGAAGTTTGTGTTGTTCAGAAAATTAGTAAGTAAAATTCTGAGGAATCAAACGAATTTATAGCCATGGAAGTATTGTTTTTGAAGGTTTGCAACCCTTTTGAACAGCCACTAAAAACTGGTGGGAAATTTAAATATGGGAAAGAAACCGGATCGCGGGTCAGACACGCGGATCCGGGTCACTAACGGGTAGGATTGGATAAGTTAATTAAATAATAATTAAAATTAAAGAAAATTTGGTCCAAAAAGATTATCAATCAAATCATCCGAATCCGAGCGAGCGAGCGACGACGACGCGCGAGGGGTCCTTGCCCCCTCAACCCTTTTAGTGACTAGAGAAGGTGTAATGTAATATATACACCTCTCTTTTCCTTTCTTTTTTCGATGTGGGACAACTGGTTTACCCAAGGCAAAAGGGACCTTTTACATTTCCTTCATTTTTCATCCCATCATTTCCCATTCTCCAATATCAATACCCAACAAATATCTACCCTTTGAACTGAACTGAGTTGTTTTCTTGTTTTTTCTACTGTTTGTCAACATCTGATCGTCCAAAAGATCCTGTAAGAACTTTTCCTTGAAGAAAGTATACAAGAAGTGTAAGCAACTGAGGTGATAATGAACAAGAGAGATTCATTTCCTGATTTCTTTTTAGTTGTTTAAAGATATCCCCATTTGTACATGCCACAATTCTATTTTCTAGTGTAACAGTTGACAATAATATTATACAAGTCGGATTGGTATATTTTTGGTGTAATGATGCTTTAGTTCATCACTTCACTGTAATCAATAATCAAATTTTGTAATGATTATTTTGTATGTTTTCAGATGTATTCATATATACTGTGTGTTCGCAACATTGCATGTTCATATGAAACACTTATAATGACCGGGTTTGTTGTCGTAGATAAAGGTTTTTAGCTACTGGAATTACGAGTAACAAAGGGATACTCGGTCGCTATTCACTGAAACCAACGACCGGAATTTTGTTGTTGCTTATACGACATTAACGACCGGATTTCAAATTCGGTCGTTCAATATTAACGTCGGGGATTTTACCTACCAGATGACGACCGGATTGTCTCCGGTCGTTATTGATGTATAGTGACCTGGTTTAGACTTTTGATGACTGGATTTCCCCTCGTAATTTTGAAACTATCATTTCATGAAAAATGACAATTTGAGAAAATGGAAGGAGAAGGAGATAGACATTTTGTTTTGGGAATTACAAAAAACATTAGGGATTAAATATAGTAAATTTTTTAGCAAATCAACATTTTTATAAGTTGAAAAGTCATAAGTTGAGGTGACCAACTTATAATTTTTGGCTAATTTCAATTTATAAGCACTTGATTTATAAATACTTTGTTAATTTACGGATAAATAAGTCCTATTAAAAATACTTACAATAAGCAATTTATAAACTTATCCACGCACTCTTATATCTTAAAGACGTAAATCATTTGAAAAGGAGAAAATCATGTGTCACAACCTAAATCGAAAGGTCATGACGGGCACCCGGACCGTACTTGCCGAGTACCACAATCATGTAATTAGCACCTAACCATAATTAATCATGGCCACAAGGACCGTCACCAAATATCCTGCCGACATATGGGAATAATAAACTGGAAAGGTATCGTGTAAACTCTGGCAAACAGAAGAACTCAATCAATGCATATATACATACTAATATCGACAATGTCATACATAACTACTATACACAGGATAACTGTCTACAAGCGTCTAAAGAGTATGTAACATCATAAAGTCGGGACAGGGCCCCGCCATACCCCTATGCATATCCAAAATATCATACCAAGACCAGACTGCAACTCTGGAACAAATAGAGTGCTCTAAGATCAGCTGAACCATCAACCTACTAGTGTGAATCGTCACCTCTTTTCCTGAACCTGCGGGCATGAAACGCAGCGTCCCCCGACAAAAGAGACGCCAGTACGACTGATGTACCGAGTATGTCATGCATGAAGAATAGCATAATAGAGACCTGAAAGTAACGTGAGACAAGAAACAACCAACCAGTAGAGAATGCCTCTGAGGGTCATAATATGCCTAAGTACCATGTCTGTGCAGAATGCCTCTGAGGGCCATAATATGCATAAGTATCATGTCTGTGTAGAATGCCTTTGAGGTCCATAATATTTCTAAATTTCATGCACAATGCGATCATGCATATACATATGCGTATATAACGCCATCAAGCCTCTATGGGCATCCCATCATATCATATCAGCCTTTGTGGGCATAATCATTATCGTGTATATCTGTACCAGTTGCATGTGGTGTGCGTATATAACGTCGTATCCATTTTCCCATGCCCCATACATATATAATGCATAGGTATAGTAGAGTATATAACTCTCTTGAGGTCAAGGTATGTACATGAATGTAATGCATGAATGATATGATAATATGACACTATAAGTTTGTCGGAGTGATGTAATGTCGCTTCACCTCCGATTAACATTATGAATACTAACATTTTTTCCATATACCTCAATAGGGATTTAGGAACGTATTTAGATATGCTTTGACAATAATAATGAATAACATGCCGTACGCAAGTCTACTTCTCTTCTTTCTTTAGCTTCCTCTGACGCTACTGTTCTCATCTCATCTCAGCTTTCTGATCTCATCGAAAGGAAGACATCACATTAGTTATTTCACTCCCCTCGCTCTGCTAATTGGTATGATAACCAGTAAAGGGAGGGAACGCATAAAAACATGATAGTTGTGGAATAGTGAAGTAGACCATGGGTATGGGATACGAACGAGTCTGAAAGAGTCTTCTTCAATGCTTTCATCAGAAGGTCGATTAGCACATATCTAAAGACAGCTAGTTAGCTAGGCTGGCCGGTAAGGGCTTGTTAGGGAGGTCGGGCTCGGGTGGAATAGGAGTAGAAGTGGATTAGCTCTTCTTTGCATCTACATTTTTCACTACTAAGAGTAGAATCATTTATGGGACATTATTAAGTTTACCGTGGGGTCACTGAATGAAGTCCTCCGTTTCTTTCGGAGGTGCTGACCCGCAGCGAGGCAGAGATGACTAAGTGACATATGGAATATGGCGACGACAACAGCATGTAGCTTCGTACTTAGAACATGCCAAAAGAAAGAAAAATTTGCCTTAACATACCTTATTGCTAACGACTCCACGTACCGCATGTAGTACCTCAACCTACATCAAGGTATTTGAACAATGGTTAATGCCACGGAAGGACTCAAACGTATTCCTAAGCTAGTACTCTCTTGCGGAAAATCGAGCAGCATTTCCCCTACATTTCCTCACTTCCCCAACTTCAAAACAGCACCAAACAACGATATTAACAATATCAATAACCAATCCCATTCATCCATCCCCTCAACAATATAAGAAAAATTCCGACAATTAAAACAACATCAATACAATTAACAATAAGCTTTCCAATTTCTTCAACAACCACTTTGAGCGGCAAGCTTGTTTTTTTACGAATAACAAACATAATTCGAATCCAACTCTTATTCCATAAATCAGTTCACAACCTTCCGACCACATACTTATGTGTACCATATGATTCCTAGTTTAAAACGTCTACAACATGCCTTCCAAAACAGTCCACAACTTTACCCTTTAAACTCTACTTTCTGTTCGTAGTTTCTATATGTTTTCCACTCCATTTCACTTAATTAATACATGAATAGTTTTAAAAATAATAATCACAATATAACAAGATGATATTCCATAATTTCCAGCCATTAGAACCCATATTTATAATTTCAAAACAGTCCAACAAAACAATAGCCATAGCTTATGCTATTTCAATGCCATCTTGTAGTGTTTTGCTTCAACAACCTCACCAACATGAAATTAAGCTTATGCACAACCAAAAGAATGTTAAACTTACCTTAATCAGTACATATGATGCAAACCCCACAGCTGGTTCAGCTTACCATAACCCCAAATCACACCACAATACCATAGACTTATTGTTCTTGTGATTTCCAACACTTTGATGAAAGATTGGATTGATTTCTCTTCAATTTGGCTTTAAAACCTTGGATACATGTAGATAACGATGTTGGAGAGTTGTGGACGAAGTTTGGTGAAGAAATTAGTTGAAATGAAGTCTACATCTTAATTTAAAGGGCCAAAGGTCGGCCACCGCCTTGAGTGGGACCCGAGCGACTGCTTTGCAGTGTGTTGTTAGAACACGCATAACTTTTTATACATAGCTCCGTTTGATGAACGATTTATTGAATTGAAAAGTAGACTCACTGAACTTTAATGTAGATATATTATGCACCCCATAACGACTTATATACTAGGAGATATACCCCCCGACAATTTGGGCCAAAAATCAAGTCTGAAATTCTGTTTGTCTTTCCCGGAGTTTCGACGAACTTAGTTTCTTTGATTCGTTTGACCCCGAAATCTTACGAAGCTTTCATAACACTTGTTTAAGCTTATTTTCATCCTAATATTGGATCTTAGCCTCACTGGACTTTATGTTACTTTATTTACAATGCGTACGAGTACGAAAATACAGGGTGTAACAGCATGATTTGTTTAACAGACATATCATGTACATTACGGAAATTATATGCTCTTAAACTTGCTGATAACATGAACCATAATAGTAGTATTAGCAACTAATTAATAATAGTATTTTAGACTGCAACTATCTTTCATGCAATTTTTTATGTGTGACGGTGTCCATGAAATAATTCACTGAATTTATGAACTATAATTTACAATTCTCCAACTCTTGCGTAACGGGTTTTCCTCTCAGTTTTTATTCTGATAGTTACATGTATATGTTGGTAATAGTAGTACAAAAGGATAGGGACTTGATATAGTGCACTATATATGAAAAGTCATACTTTGAACCTTTATTTTATTTGTTTGATTTTGTCTACAAATTCATATCTATCTTACCAAATTTTGTCTAGTTTTGCGGCTTTGAGCCAACATATGGATAATACACATCTACAAACATTTGTGGAAATTTCGCGGATATTTTACATATTTACTTCCTTTGATAAGTACAAAATTATGAATGATTTCCGCGGTAAAATATTCAATAGACACGTGGCATATATATAGAGAGAGAGACTAGTTCCTTGAACCTTTATGCAGTCTTCATCCACAACCAGAGTCGATTTTAGTCAATTTGATTTGAACGGTTAGTGCAAACTATAGTAGTATCCAATTATATAAAATACGTAGTATTTATGGAGACTTGGAAGAACATTTATGTCCATAAGTTGTCCTATTTGTTTTTCTAAAGAATAAAAAAATTGAGTAGGGCTGTCCAACGGAACAGGGCGGGGCAGGTCCCGGCAGGACGGGAGAGGGTCGGGTTCCGACGGGCCAAGCGGGCTGGGAAGGCTGGACGGGAAGAGGTCCCGCCCGCTGGAACGGGGTTGAGTTGGGGCGGGGCGGGGCGGAGACATGTAATTTAAAAAAAAAATATATACAAACACTTCAATAATTCAACAAGATAGTGTAATAAAAATATTCCATGACTGTTTTTGTGCCTCTTATATTATTTAATAGAAATATGATTTTTTTGTAATACAATTTCAAAATTGCAATTTTGTGGTGTTGTTCAAAAGCTGCAAATGACATAATAAAATTGCAATTAAAAAAATTACATATTCAACCGTACTTTTTCGAATTTCCTCACAATGTCTTGAGGATCTTCCGTTGGAATTGAAATTTGTTTGTCAAATTCTTCAACGTCGCTTCCTGTTCCCTCGGACAAGATTTCGTTGTAGTTGTAGTCTTCTTCTTCGTTGGTCTCCGATTGACCGCACCTTCTGCGCTCTGCACGAATCCAGTCTCTGAATAGAACTACAATCTCCAATGTGTCGCCCGCCAATGAATGTATGTTCTCTCCTATTTGAAATCTTCCCGCAGAAAAAGCGCTTTCAGACGTTGTTAATGATGTTTGAATGTTCAACACATCTCGGACCATCTTTGTTAGTGGCGGAAATGTTTTCTCATTCTCCTTCCAGTATTTCAACAAGTCTTCTTGTCCTTCATCATTGGCAATTAATTCGTACGGTACAACACCCTGCAAAACATAAACATCAAATTCGCTAACTTGTGAAGAAGTTAAACCACTATACATTTTATTTCTAAAGCCTTGAATACTAGCAACAGAAACCGCATATTTTTTATAAGGTTGCAGCGAAATAATATAAGATGGTACAAAAGCCGATTGATTATTTGCATTTTGTTGTTGGTAATACATATATACTTATTTGCATTCGGTGTGTATGTTAGACTTAACTTCTTCTTTAATTGGCTTGTGAATTGATTCTTCAGTTGAGTCTATTGGAAGTACTTCTATACAATCATAAATCGTTTCAACAAGTGTTTTACAACCGTATACTTTAATAGTTGTATTTAATACAACACCAACAATTTAAATAGTGGGGATAAGAAAAAAGTATTTTTTTAGTTTTTTAAACATTTTTTCAATAGATGCCTTATAAGTTGATTTTTGCATATATTCATTAAGTATCAAAAATATTAAAGCTATATAAAATATATTTGAAATAATAGGATAATAAATACCGAAAAATTCTTTCCCAACACGGATACCAAACACCCAGGGAGAAAAAGGAAAAAACACTCTTTTAACATCTTGAAAGCTACAAGTAAATTCATCTCTTCATTACCATTATATGAACATATAACATTCATAACATCTTGAAAGCTAACAAAAATCCAGTGTCCCACCTGAGATACAAAGCACAAAGAAACCAAGTCTATCACTCAGTTACCAACATTACACGTGAACCATTACAAAGTCACATCTGATATATTTTCTAGTATATAGAGTTCAAAACTGCAAGCAAATCCACATTCCACGCTATTGAAAAAAATTTGATTACATGAGAAATATAATCACAACTGTCTTGACCTGAGAAGCAATAGAAACAGAAATGTTAGTCCCTTCTAAAGACGGCCGGTCGACCAATTCCATGGCTTAAAATTAATTGATAGAAAAGAATAAAGCACTACCAATCTCGATATATCACAAAAAGAAAGCATCCCATGCATATATTGTGTGGGCGTGCACACTAAAGATACTGCTCACAAGATCAGGAATCACTTAAAAAACCAAACATGACAAACACTTGGCACTCCAATACACTTCTTATCATCCTATCAATGTGACAGAAGTGCAGCATCCATTTGACAATATAAACCAGCCCCAACTCCCCAACCCCGAAAAAAATAAAAAAGAGAAAGCGCCCGAGTTATTCAGAAAAATAAAGAACCAAAGTCCTTACCAACCTTAGAAGCACTTCCTATGAACAATTGCAGGACCAGATTCATCATACTCGGCCTTTGAAATCCACATCTGCATAGCAACTAGAAATTAGTGCTAATCTCTTCAGGCTTGAAGAGTTAACAACAAGAAATTCACAATTAAAATAATCCGTTTTTCTTTCTCTAAGTCAAATAAAGTGTAGCAGAACTAACTTGTTGGAAAGTACTGAGAGAAGCTAGAATTGATCCTCCTATCCAGACACTGTACTTCCTCTCGGGTGGTGCAACCACCTTGATCTTCATGCTGCTTGGAGCAAGAGCAGTGATTTCCTTGCTCATACGATCTGCTATGCCAGGGAACATAGTTGATCCACCACTGAGCACAATGTTTCCGTATAAATCCTTCCTAATGTCCACATCACATTTCATGATTGAGTTGTACGTTGTTTCATGAATTCCTGCTGCTTCCATTCCGATCAACGATGGCTGGAAGAGGACCTCAGGGCAACGGAACCTCTCAGCACCAATAGTGATGACTTGTCCATCAGGAAGCTCGTAGCTCTTCTCAACTGCTGAGCTACTCTTCGCTGTATCAAGCTCCTGTTCAAAATCCAAGGCAACATAGGCAAGCTTCTCCTTCACATCACGAACAATTTCCCGTTCAGCAGTTGTGGTAAACATATAACCTCTCTCGGTGAGAATCTTCATGAGATAATCAGTAAGATCACGACCGGCAAGATCTAACCGTAAGATTGCATGAGGAAGTGCATATCCCTCATAGATAGGGACAGTGTGGCTCACACCATCACCAGAATCAAGCACAATACCTTTTTTGGATCACAAAAATCAAATTAGCAATCAAATAGCAATAAAAAAGTAGTAAGATAGACTTCTATTCTGCTTACCAGTAGTACGACCACTAGCATATAGAGAGAGAACGGCCTGGATTGCAACATACATGGCTGGCACATTGAAGGTCTCAAACATGATCTGGGTCATTTTTTCTCGATTTGCCTTGGGGTTAAGTGGTGCCTCAGTAAGAAGAACAGGATGTTCCTCGGGAGCAACACGAAGCTCATTGTAAAATGTATGATGCCAAATTTTCTCCATGTCATCCCAGTTGTTGACGATACCATGTTCAATGGGATATTTCAAAGTTAGAATACCTCTTTTAGACTGAGCTTCGTCACCAACATAGGCATCTTTTTGCCCCATTCCAATCATTACTCCTTGGTGTCTAGGACGACCAACTATACTAGGAAATACAGCCCTTGGAGCATCGTCTCCAGCAAAGCCAGCCTAAAATAAAGAATAGGAGAAACTATACATTAACATGCCACATAGGGAGTAATACAATAAACTATAAACAGTATGCTAAAAATTGCAGGCTATTTTTTTTCCTAACTAACCTTAACCATTCCAGTACCATTGTCAACAACGAGTGGTTGAATGTCCTCCCCGTCAGCCATCTTCTAAGGGACTACAAATATTACAAGTACAAGTACAATTTAGGTGAGATATCACTGGTACAAATGCAGAGTCGAAGTAAAGAATGTTAACAATATCAGAGCAGCTCCGTTTGTACAAAAACTTGTCCAATAAATTGAGTAAGGGAAACAAAAAGCATTGTGTAGAAAGTTGAGTTATTAATTCCACAAAACTATAACTTGCCAAAATTCCATAACAGGACTATGCCATGCATCTCAACAATATGAAGAATCCTGTACGCATGTTGAGAGACATCCTACAGCAATTGAAAGATAAACTTGAAGCAAATAGCTAAATAGCATCCACAAAGTAACATCCTCTTTTTCTTTGATTTTTTCAGAAAACAACCACATGATGGTTAAAAGCCATGCTCTCTACAACTGAGATAAAATGTCTTGTGAGCAGCATCTCCTTCTCCCATTGTCAAGAGAGATTAGCACTTTTATGGTGCAAGTTTGTTGGAAAAATACTATACACCTAAACACATATCTTCATTCATCAAATGCAATGCACATTAAACTTGAAGAAGTTACAAGTTTTGAGACCCAAGCCAATACCCAAGATTCCAAGAAGTTCAACATATTTACTGTAGAATATCTGTCTTAGATTAATAATTACAAGAAAATGATTATATTTGGCAATTTTAGAAGTAATATGGTGCTTATAAGTGGAGCACGGTCATTTTCACTCGAAGACGTCATCCCTTTCCAACCTTGAAAAACTCAGCATGTCTAGTTCACTTGTCACTCACAAAAATGAGTGTATTTGCCTTTGGCTTGTCCACTTACATTCTATAGTGGACCCGAATTCCACACACTGAATCACTATAACAAGACTATCCTGAAAAAAGAAAATCACTATAACAAGACTAGGTAAAATCTCAAACAAAAGCAACGCCACTCTCAATGTGTCCAAGATACATAATGTTTGCCTATATTCCCCCATGATAAGCATTAGTATGAAGTTAAAATGACCTTAAAGAATAAGAGACCACTACTTGAATGTTCAGTACAGTTTCTTTTTACCACAATTTTTTAAGCATTTTAAATATTTTCAATTATCTTTGTAATATCTTTTTTCAAATTATTAATTACTATGACTTGTAGTGATGAAACAAAATTTACTTTTTTGAAACCTACTACGACTTACAGTACCTTTCATGTAGGTTTCAAATAAGTGAATTTTGTTTCAACAAAAAAGTTGATGAATCTATGTCCTGATTCATACCAAAAGTTGGAAGTTTATGCCTTCTCACTCCGAAACCTTTGACATATAATGGAACAAAAGGCCTTCTCACTCCGAAACCTTTGACATATAATGGAACAAAAGGGAGTACTGTGAGTCAGAATAGTCAATAGTTCAAAATATTTCAGAAATGTTTGAAAAACTTAAGGTCAAAGAAAAACATCTTCGACTCACCAAACACTACTAGTGTTACATAAAATAGGACAGATAAAGTATTACTAAAAGATAAAAATGAGCCCTTCTTATTAACTTCTAGCCACCAAAACTACGTATCAAGCATACGGATCAAAATCACAAGGAGATCATCCAAACAAAGTCCCAAATGAACTTCAAATCAAAACTAAGAACCAGTGTGAAGCTAAAATGACCTTAAAGAATAAGATGACTCAGATGTCCTGATTCATACCAAAAATTAGATGTTTGGATCCTCTTACTCCGAAACCTTCCATGGAAGGAGTACTATAAGGGGTCGTTGGTTGGGAACAAGTTATCCCTGAAAGAATTAATCTCATAGATATATATATATAAGTTACAATCTCTAAATATGGAAAATCCTATTCCTACTAAACTTCTAATATCCTAGTTCTACTTGCACAAGAATTCTACAATTATGGTAATTATACAATATAATTTACAACTTCTATTTATGGTACAAGACTAGTCAAAACAGTGTATATGATAGGGATATACACGGTATTCTATCACACCCCGCAGTCATAGCAGGCGGCTGTAGTACGCTGAGACTGTCCCTAAAATTTTCAAATAAAACCGAGGGAAGGCCCTTTGTAAAGATGTAAGCAATTTGGTATCGCGAGGGCACAGGTAAGACGCGTACTTGTCCACGAGCTACCTTTTCGCGAACAAAGTGAATATCCATCTCGATATATTTAGTGCGTTGATGTTGGACCGGATTGCCAGAAAGATAAACTGCACTAACATTATCACAGTAGACCAAGGTAGCTTTCTGAATAGGAAAGTGTAGTTCTAACAAAAGATTACACAACCAACATGATTCTGACACCACATCCGTCACGTCTCGATACTCGGCCTCTACACTGGATCTTGATAATGTAGCTTGTCGTTTTGCAGACCATGAGATCAAGTTATCCCCAAGAAACATACAATAACCAGAAGTCGAGCGTCTGGTATCAGGACAGTCACCCTAATCAACATCTGTATAAAGACAAGTATAGAAATGGACATAGGATACAAATGCAAGTCATAATCAAGTGTGCCCTGGATGTATCGTATAATGCATTTGAACGCATTCATATGCTCAATCCGTGGATCATGCATAAACAAACACACTTGTTGAACAGCATAAGTAATATCAGGTCTTTGTGAAGGTAAGATACTAAAGTTCCCCTGCAAGACTGCGATAGTGGGTGGGATCCTCGAACTTAGTGCCAGATATAACACTCAGCTTCGGGTTAGTATCAACTGGAGTAGAAGTAGATTTACACAATGACATACCAGCTCTTTCAATGATCTCAGCGGCATACTTCCTTTGTGATAAAAATAGACCACCTGAATGACGAGTGATAGCAATCTCAAAAAAATAATGCAAGAGCCCCAAGTCTTTCATAGCAAATTCGGAACTGAGAAGTGTCATGATAGACTTGCGCAGATTATCAGACGAAGAAGTCAATATAATATCATCGACATACAACAAATGTATGCCAGAGAAGTACCACGACGATATATAAAGAGAGAATGATCAGACCGGCTGTGAGAAAAACCAATAGAAGATACATAATTGGCAAATCTTTTATACCAAGCCCGTGGGCCTGCTTAAGTCCATACAAGGACTTCTTCAGCAAACAGACACGGTGAGGATGATTGGGATCTCGAAAACACAAGGGCTGATGCGTATAAACTGTCTCCTTAAAATCACCGTGTAAAAAGACATTTTTCACATCTGAAGAATGGGTCATGCTTTTGAGAGAGCCAATGGGTCATGCTTTTGAAAGAGCCAAACTGAGAACAATACGAATAGTAGCTAGTTTAACCACCAAACTAAACGTTTCACCACAATCCACGTCAACCTGTTGAGTTTTACCATCACCTACAAGACGAGCCTTATGCCTATCAAAAGAACCTAATTCTTTATGAGTAAAAATTCACATAGACCGAATAATATTAACACCAGAAGGACGGGGCACCAACTCCCAAGTCTTATTTATAATAAGAGCATTATGTTCGTCAGTCATAGCCAATTTCAAATTCGGGTCATTTAATGCGGACACAGAGTTACGTAGGAGGGCAGATTTAAGGACATTAGAATTGAGATTTAAATGCCGTTTTGGTTTTAAAATACCCCTTTGACTATGAGAAACGAGCCCTTGACTAGAGGAGAAATTGGATGGATTTTGGGCAATGTGTGGAACGGGGACAGATTGGCCGGCCTGGGCCTGCTGGCCCAACAATTGGAACAGGAACAATAATAGGCTCGGGATTGGGCTGAAACACTGGAACAGTACCGAGATCAGTACTGGACTGTGTCATCGGCCCCTTGGGCAGAACAATGATTGCGGTAGACTGTGGGCCTGCCGACGTAGTTTGGTCACGGGACAAGTCGAAAAAATTGTGGATAATATATGGTGATACCTCGTCATCTAAAAAGCTATATGAACTCGGCACGAGACTACTCACTTTAGTAAAAGAAAATTGAGTTTCATCAAAAATAATATGTCGACTAATTATGATTTTATTAGATGATAAATCAAAACATTTGTAACCACAATGATTAGACGGATAATCCAAAAACACACAAGCGGTAGAACGAACCTGAAGTTTGTTAATTGTAGTTGACGAAAAAAGTGGATAGCATAAATACTCAAAGACCCTAAGATGAGAATACAAAGGATCCTTATTATAAAGAACTTTAAGGGGAGATTTATATGCTAATCTTTTGGTAGAAAGCACGTTAAGGAGGTAAGTAGTCATTTGTAGTGCATGATAATGCCAAAAGGAAGGGGGTACAGAAGCATGTGCTAATAAAGTTCGGACAATATTATTAATGGTACGAATTTTTCGTTCGACTTTCCCACAAGAAAATGAAAAACTATGCCATTAGCTTTACAAAATTCTCGAAACAATCTATTTACATATTCCTTGCCATTATCACATTGAATACTTTTAATTTTCCATTAGAATTGAGTTCGAATGAATGCTCTAAATTTTAAGAATGTGGAAAAAATATGAGACTTTTTCGATAAAGAAAAGGTCCACAAAAAATTAGAATAATCATCCAAAAATAAGATATAATAACGATGGCCCACAGAACTTAACACGGGGATGTACATAAATCACTATGAATAATGTCAAACGACATCAAAATACTAGAAGTAGGGGCTATAAATAGTAATTTAACATGTTTCCCTAACGGACAAGAAGGACAAAATGGAGTACTACGTGTACCCTTACAAGAAATAAAATTATTTTTATGCAAAAAAGAAATAACAGACAATCCTAGATGACCCAAACATGCATACCACAAGGAGCAAGGGTAGCAAAAGTAGACGGTATGGCTTGACTCACGGAAGTGGTGATATTTGTGATGGGATAACGCTCTCCCCTATTATTGCATCTCATTAGAGGTATCCCCGTTTTGAAATCCTTCACAGAAAACCCAAAGGGATCAAAATTAACACAAACCCAATTATCAGTGGTGAATTTTCGGACAGACGCTAAATTTTTAATTAAGTTAGGGGCATGAAAGGTATTATTCAAAACTAGAGGTGGATGTGGGGAAGACAAAGTTGTATGTCCATAACCGCGAATTGAAATTGAATTGCCATTACCAACAATAATACCACGATTTTTGCTCAAATTGAAATAAAACGAGAGAGTACTTTGGTCAGACGTCATGGGAGAAGTGGCTCCGGTGTCCATATACCAATTCACGTCTGGAGGATTTAATCTAAGTGTGTGCATTGCGACCTCAATATCTGTCGAAGTTGGTGCGGGCCCACTGCCTGGAACACCTGCGGAGGCCGAGGCCCAAGCAAACCTACTTGCGACCCCGGCCCAGAAGTGAATCTGCTTCTAGTATTTGGACCCGAGAAACTAAGCCTGGCCTATTGTTGGAACTGGGCCCAGTTACCTGGGTAAGGGTTGGGAGGAAAATAGGGACTATTGGGCCAATAGCCACTGGCCCAATTCCACGAGCCAGGGGGCCACAGTTGGGACCAGTTGGCCTGCAGCCCACTACCGCTGCTACCATTGTTTCGGGCACCTCCGTTACCACCGCGATTGTCACCGCGGTTTTTGTCATTATGTTTACGATGTCGACCCTTCTTGCCACCACCATTGTTATGGTATTGGCCAGAATTCTCGGGGAATGAGTGCGGGTCGTCTGACGTGGTCATCATGGCGACGGAATTTGCACCTGTAACCGTCTTTTTAGCTAAGTCGGCTTCTTCTAACGTGAGCATGGAACGGGTCTGATACAAGATTGGTAGAGGGTTACTGTGGACGAAGTAGTGTGCCAACGCCATTATAGGCCTCAGACAGGTCTGCAACCATTTGGAGAACAAGACGATCATTGGAAAGTGGCGCACCAACGTTGTGGAGTTGGTCTGGCAATTCCTTCAGCCTTTTACAATAGGCCGAAACTTTAGAAAAATCTACCATGTGGACATGTGAAAATTCATGCTCGAGGGTGACAACACGGGAATTCTTGTTATCTTGAAATTTATCACGCACCCTATCTAAGTTTCCATCGCCGTAGTGTCGGGTTCAATGATCGTTTGTAGGAGGTCAATAGAAATAGTGGAATAAATCCACGGGAGAATGATAGCATCAAGTGTTGTCCATAATGTAGGATTTTCCTCGGGGTTAGGCACCTCCACTGTGCCAGGTGTCGAAGGAATTATGTGATTAAGGACTTGATGCGAGCGTGCGTGAGTTTTGAATAATTCCACCCATGTTGCGTATTGGACGTTTTCCATCTTAAGAACAATAAAGATGTGATTCCTGATGTTGAAAACTGTAAGGGCCGAATAAAACAGGTTCTTTGACGTAGACATAATGAAAGAACAGTATGAGAATTAGGGATTAGGAATAAAATTTGGGAAGGGAGAAGAAGTCGGCCGGAAACTAAGAAGGGTTCTCGGAATTTGAGCCGAGTAGCGGAAGAAAATTGGGAAGGGATGTAGTCTAGACCTAGACTTCTGATACCATGAAAGAATTAATCCCTTGATTATTTTATTAAATGAATAGGTATATTTACAAGTTACAATCTCCAAATATGAAAAATCATATTCCTACTAAACTTCTAATATTCTAGTTCTACTTGTACAAGAATTCTACAATTATGGTAATTATACAACATAATTTATAACTTCTATTTATGGTACAAGACTAGTCAAAATCGTGTATTTCATAGGGATATCACGGTATTCTATCAATCCCGGGATTAGCTATACCACCTTCCCACATGGACAAAAATAACACTACAATCCTGGGATAATTAATCCCAAAATTAATTATAATGCGATTTTATCTCAACCAATCATGGAATAAACTCATCTCAAATTTAATCCCAGGATTAATTATCCTTATCCCTCATACGAGACCTAACATACAATAGTCAATAGTTCAAACTATTTCAGAAATGAAACTTATGGTAAAAAAAACATCTTCAACTCACTAAATACTAGTACTAGTGTTACATAAAACAACACTTATGAAGTATTACTTTAAAAAAATAAAAACGAGCACTTTATTAACTTTCTAGCCACCAAAATTAAAGCATACAGATCAAAACCACAAGGAGATCATCCAAACAAAGTTCAAATCAAATCTAACAACCTAAAAATTCAGTTACCAGTAACAACATAAAAAAGAAGTCGAGCAACTAATAAAACAAAATCAAACAAAAAAAAAGACAGTAAATTAACAAAATCAAAATAGTTAAACAAGTGAAGAGGAATTGAAGCATACGTTGATGAAAGCAAAGCCTTGAGCGGTGGGTAAAGAGAAGAGCGTTTATTAGGAAAGAGCAAAAGAGAAGGCGCTACAAAAGAGTAACGAGAATATTTAAGGAAACACAAAGGGGGGGCCATTTCTAGAAGATTCTTCTAGAGGGTCAGGGGTATCTCTGGTAAATAAAATGTAAATGCAAATGAAAGGGGAATTCGGATGACATTGTGGGTGTGTTTGCTGTTGAAGAAAAATATTTTAGAGGTGTGATTGATACGCCAGTAGCAAAATGTAATTTTAAGTGTATTTTGTCTATATTCAAAGTAAAACACTATCAAGTCTTTGAATTTGAGGTGCAAATTTTAGTGGTGAGGTAGGCGGGATGGGGTGGGGTGAGTAGACAGGGGAGGGGGTTACTTGTAGATGGAGTGATGCGGTTGATGATATTGGAAATGATAATGAAGATACGGAGGATCAGGAAGGTTTGGATGCAAATACACAGTAGGGGGTAGGGTGGAGGTGGAGTGAAGATGTGGGGGTGATAGATGTGGTTGGGTGGAGCCGTGGAAGTGATTGGGGATGCGTTGGTGTTTTTTTATTGATTCAAAAAATATATTTCATCAATTCTTTAAGTAAAATATTTTTCCTTTTTGAAAAATCATTTTTCAAGACACTTATGTCATGACCCAAACCGGAGGGCCGTGACGGGTACCCGAACCCCATCCGCCGGGTACCGCTAATCGTACATCCAACACCTAATCACAATTAAATACGGACTAAGCCGAAAAAGATTATAGAAAATCTTAACCAGAAATCCAATTTTCATATACACACACCAATACCAAGGCCGACAAGGCCATACATGACAACTAACCACAGGACACTTGTTTACAAGCCTCTAAAGAATACATGACATCACAAGGACGGGACAGGACCCCGCCATACCCATATGCGGATGCAAAAATATTGTACCACGACCAACTGCAACTCTGAAACAAATAGAGTGCTCCAACATCAGCTGAACCAACAACCTACTAGCGTGAACCGTCACCTTTTTAACTGAACATGCGGGCATGAAACGCAGCGTCCCCCGACAAAAGAGACGTCAGTACGACTGATGTACTGAGTATGTCAGACATGAATAATAGCATAACATGGATATACCAATAACTGAAACAGAAACAACTTACCAACAGGGACTACCTCTGAGGGCCCTAATACATATGCTTAAATGTGATGCACAATGCAGTTTCCATATACATCAGCCTCATCAGACATCTCTCTTACCATAACAACCTCTGTGGGCATCATACCAAGTAATGATTAATAAATGTATGCATAATGCAAATGCGGTATACTAATGTCCACACAATCCTCCCATAATCGCCTCTGTGGTCATCAGGTTATATCGCCACACAAGGGCATCACAACATATTGGCCTCTTCGGGCTCTTTCATGATAGTATGTACCAGCTGCAGGTGGTGTGCGTATATAACGTCTTTCCCTCTTTTCCCATTTCCCATATATATATATATATATATATATAATATTTACCATATAGTAGTGTGCACAACACAAGTGGTCCAGGGTAGTATATGAATGTAATGTAAATAAAAATGCATGAATGATAACACAATATTCCAATCTCAACGGGTGACATAATACCTTTATACCTTCGGCTAACATTGGAAAATCAACATATTTTTCGTATGCCTCAGTAAGGACTTAGACACATATTTAGACATGCTTTTAGTATAGGAATCAATAACACGAATATTCTTAACTATTATGAGTAGAATAAATTATGGAGCAACATCACGGTTATATTTTATTATATGAAAATGCCAAAAGAAAGAAATAATTTATCTTAACATACCTTTAATGTCGAATATCTACTGACAATGTCGAAACGTGCTTTGTCAAACTCAAAACTGTCGTTGTTGCCAAGAACTCAACGTTACATTTCTATTATATGAAAGTAAATGCTACAAATTATCTCCTTCAGTTGCCTCTCATAAAATGAGCTATGCTATATATCTATATACATAGGCAATCCTAGAATATGTTCACTGCCGCCTAAAATTTATAAGCCACCTTCTCAATTTGCCAAATTTCTTTAAAGTTGTGAATATACAAGTAGACACATGAACAATCCCTTTTTCTTACACGTGGGGTCCTTCCTCTCTACTCTTTCTCTGGGATAATGACACTCAATCATTAAATGTAGTGGTGTGAACACACATGATAGATGCACATGCATATCTAACCAAATAAACACCTATGTAAATAATTTACTTAATAAACAAACATGAATATATCTATTTAAGGGGACAATGTCACGTGATAGTTACCTTGAAAAATGTAAAAGGCACTAAATTTTATCCTTATCTAAATATACTACTATTGTTGAATATAACTTACTATTTTAAGTATTCTTAATATTCATACTAACTAAATAATTAACACTTCTGCTAATCATAACTTTTATTACTACTTATCACCAATATAAATGTTACTAGAGATATAATTTAAAGAAAAATATTTTTCTCACGTCGTGTATAAAATTTAGAGTGCATATTGAGAAGTAGTAATAATATTTTCAACTACCTAAAATCATAGTATATTAAGTCCTCAATTATTTTGGACCACATTCGTTTATATACTAAGCTCTTTATTGACGTACATAAATATAACATAAAGTTTTACAACGCTCGGGTCTATTTACACATGTCTAGCGATTTATATACACCTAACAATTTAAACCGTGATCTGAAAGTACGGGATGTTACAACTTAGTGCGACCAAACAAGGAAGACATTTTCCATTATATAAAAACATCTTAGTCGTAAAGTCGTTTTTCTCATTTTAAGAATTTTTTTTTTCCAAAATTTTTAATCAACAGAGAAAATTGAACCCCACACCTCCATGTAGCTCGAACCGGCTCCTTTTATTCCCTTTTTCAAGAGAGATTAGATTATTTTATCTCTATTTTTATAACTTAGAATAAAAGAGATTATTGCAATTAATTTTAATATAATTAGATTTATTGATTTTACAACACGCTATTGTGATTTTGTTGCATACGTTATCCTTATTTGATTTTAATACATACATCTTAGGCTTGTATTTTTTATACTCGCTTTCAAGAGTCATGCATTTTATTATTCTATTTTTGAGTTGAGACATATAATCCCACAACTAAAATTAGCGTGTAAAAATGGAACTTCATTCAAGCGGTGTTAGTTTTTTTAAGGGAAAAACAAGTTTTTCTTCTTTTTTTTCAATTTCGCTCTGAATTAATTCACAAGACTGAATAGTCAATTCTCCTCCAAAATCATGTTTTCATATATTCATTTTTTTCCTTTTTTGTGTTAAATTTAATAGCCAATTATTCATCATGTTATACTTGAAGTAAGAACCCATTTTACATGTTTATACAAATAAAAAAAATTATTATGTATCTCGCACAATTACATAAATTATGTAAAGCTTATTTTGTTTATAAATAAAAGTCAACCCAAACTTTACATTTTTGGGTTGACAAACTTTGAGTCCACTTTTTTTTTTTTTTTGTTAGAAAAAAAATCTCACACAACTGATACAATTATGTGAGGCGCATAAAAAATTAATAAATACATAACATAATATCTTATATACACGTTTCTCTCTCAACTATGGAGAATTAATGTGCAATTGTGCATATATTCTCACCTCAAAATAAAAGGTAAATTAGTATGATTCACTATAAAGACTTGGTACTGTAAGTTCGTTCAACAACTCTATCGATTGATTGCAAAAATAGCTGGATGTATAGTTATCTTAATGGAGTGTATTAAAATAATTTTTTATTTTATTTTTCATTTGATGTCTGATATTTATATTAAAGTCGATTATATTAAAATTCGTGCCGCGTAGGGTCCATTCGAGAAAAACATTTTCTACTAAATTTTTTTTTTCAAACTCAATACTCAAACCTGAAACTAAAACCAATCTCATCCATGGTCTCATATCCTTTGCCCTTTGGTGGTAAAATAATTACTCCTACTTATATGTGTTGATGACGCAGACCAAACACATTCGACACGCAAGTCATTCTAGTTCATATACAATAATTTCATAATTATTGATTTTACATATGTGTCCTTTTTTACTTTTATGGACTGTGCTGTTAAGGAATGAGCTAGGTCGTGTTACAACCTCACATCATTATCGATGGTTCAACTAAAAATAAACAAAAGTGAAGAATAAAAATAATCTAAATAAAGTTTAAAAAATTTATTTAACTTTTGAATAATTCCAATTGATTTATTGTTAAGGATAATTATGGATATCATTATCCTTAATTATCTCCATTATGTAAAATCATCTATGTAATTAAGGACATTATTAAATAATTAGTATGATTATATAATTAGCATATAGTTAGGATATGATTAGGTTAGTCTTCCAAATTCATAGTCATAGATTGATCTTATAGGCTTATATATATATTGTATTATGGGAATGAAATAAAGGATGAAATGAATTCCTTCATGTTATCAAGAGCCAAAATTTGAATTTTTCTTGCTCTACTTCCCTAAGTCGGCCGCCCACCCCCTTCTCTTCTCGGAAAACCACAAAACCACCCACCCGAAACCCTAGACCACTCGGCTACCCTCCAAACCCTAATTTGGGTTTTCCTAATCATAACCCTAGCCGACATTATTAGGTTTCCTCCACCAAACACAAAATACTTTTTCCTCCTTTATTCTTGCTTATTGTGTTTTCATGGGCAAATATGGCCGACATTATTAGTGTATATCACTTAAATTTATTTAATCATAGTGTGGTTGTTGTCAGCAAATAAGCAGAGAAGGATGCAATGTGTGGTTAGCGAGTTCAACTTGTTGGTATTATTAACTCTGTAATTGCTAATGCAAAAATAAAGATTTTTTGTGAATCCCTTTTTTCACCTCATGTGAAAGACTAAAAATCCCGCAGAGGAAGATGAAAGCTATTTTGAGCACTCTATACACAAACCTCTTTCTTATGCGATAAATTGAGTTTCCTCCACTTGAGTTAAGTTGAAATATGACAACCACACATGCCGCCGCGAAGTCCGTCCGGCTCGGCTTCGTGACACGTGGCACGTGACGCATTTTCACTTGTCATTAACTTTTTTACTGACAGTTTTTTTCAGCGTGTAACTGCTCCAGAAAATCTCCTGTAATAGCCCTTTCAATATCTAAATAGTTCCTGTCCGCTTGGGCAGCTCAATTGGTTTCAAGGGGGATATTTGGAGCAAAGACCAAGAATCGAATCCCGTCAGCGGCAGTGTGGGGTTTCTTCTTGAAATAAAGGAGGGCCCCTTGTGCGCAGCGTGGTAGTGGTCTAACCTTTGAAATCAATTGAGTCACTATGATTTATCTCCTTCACAGACCTGTCGGATCGGGTGTGGGGGCTCCTGGGGTGGGAGATTCCACCTTTTGGAGCAAATATCTAAATAGTTCCTGAAATCACTTCTTTAACAACTCATGTAACAACTTTTTTTTTCTGTAACAGCTATGTTAAATTCTATAACAACTCTCAATCCTCTCGTAACTACTCCAGTAGTTTGGCCTATTAAAGCAACACCCTTTTGTGAAATTATCACACTTAAATAGTCTCATTCTCTCTGCTTCCCAAATATGTTTTGGGACAATTGTTTTATGAAAATTTCAAACTTTCAGCCATGAGTGTACGTTTGGAAGTATTGCAGAACCTTGGAGAGCAACTACTCTTAATGATTTTCATCTTAGTCAGGCCAAAATCACTTTCAGGGCAATGACTCCTACAAATAATATTTTAATCGATAAGTTTTTCCCAATTTGTTCATTGCAAATTTATAATACTTTTCCTACAGAACTGAACCTATTATTATTATTATTAGTCACACAGAACAATATATATATATATATATGTGAAATATCACTAAAAATTTAAAAATATTAAAATATGATTAACCTACAATTGTAAATGCATTGGCTTCAATGACAATTAAGAACAAAGGCTGAAGCGATCAAGTTTAAATCCTTAATATTGCATGTGCTAGTTAGAAAGAGATGTCTCTCTTCTTCTCGTCTTCTTCTACTTTAAATAGCTAAAATGTAGTTCATTTTCTTATATCACAATATATGTAAATTATGGTGTAATACTAAAATGAAGAAACTCTGTCAGGTTTACAAATTTTGTAGATGGGGTGAGACCAAACGCTACAAGGTAGAAGGTAACGGTCAATCAATCAAACAAATACTTGACCAAGTCATTATGCAAAATTTCTACATTTCCAATACCAAAGTTGCATTCTCTTTATATGATAAAAAGTTCAGATTGCGTTACTCTTTAGGCAAAATGTCCTCGCCAAATAGCACTACTAATTAGGTACATGCCGTCATTAGCCGGCTGATTACCCAATTTTAACATCCTATAAATATGTCCTCTACATGTAACCCTTCAAAACATCCAATTTAACAAACATTCTACAACGAATAATAAAAAATTAAGAAAGCTTTCAAAAACAGTAGCAACAATAAATTCCAAATGGCGTCGAAAACTTTCTTGATTGCACTTGCTGTTGTTAGCATGGTTGTTGCTCCAGCTATAGCAACTGAGCATTTGGTAGGAGATGATCAAGGCTGGAAACTCAAATTTGACTACAATAAGTGGGCTGAGAGCAAAGAATTCCATGTTGGAGATAAGCTCAGTATGTTAATTTAGCCTCTTCTTATATTCTATGTTATGCCTGAAAATTTTATTAGGATATATAGTATATTATACAATGGTATGTCAGGATTTACTTATATACTATGTTGCTCGGACTCTTTAAAAATGTTGTCGCGCCTGTGTCGGATCCTCCAAAGCATAGCTTATACTATATACCAATAGTACTGTAAAAGAATTTTACATTATCAATATATACAACAACAACAACATACCCAGTGAAATCCCACACCGTGGGGTTTGGGGAGGGTAGAGTGTACACAGACCTTACCTCCACCTTGGTAGGTAGAACGACTATTTTCGGGAGACCCTCGACTCAAGACAAAGCATAATCACAAGCAAGACAATCAAAACAAAGCAAGAGTAAAGAGTAAAGCAAGAGAAACGGTCAAACTCAGATAAGGAATTAAAGCAGTATAAAGTGCATTCGAACAAAAGGGAGCAGTAGCTAACACAACTAAATAAGCTACACAAAATACCCTAAAAAACACATAGCAGCAGAAATACATTATCAATATATGTAAAAAAAAAAAAAGTTATCTATCTTATTTTTTACTGTACTAATTTCACTCTCATGGACAATTATGTGTAATTATCCTTTAGGTTACCTGATAGCACAAAAGTTTTTTTAGACTATCAACTGTTGTATAGCTTGTTACTTGCCATAATGTGTAGGTTACCAAACCATGCTTAGTTGCAATTTGTAACTTATAAGTAACCTGATAGTGTGAAATTTTTTTAAGTTGTCAATATGTAGAAGTGAATATTAGTAGAATATTCACCATATATTTTGTAATTATTAGTGTTGTATAATTATGATAATTATAGAATCCCTTTTGTATTAGGATTCCACATTGTACACACTATATATATATATATATATATATTGTATTAATAAGAAAGTCTCCCCAAGGGAGATTGATACAATTCTACTTGGTATCAAAGCCAACAATCCTTCCCAACCCAAAACCTAATTTCGGCCGACCGTTCCCCTCTTTTTCCGGCGCCGAACCGACTGTATACTAACGGTATACAGTCGATATACAATAAATATACAATTACTCAGCCCTCAAAATCTGCTAACAGCCCTGTATATTCGTATATCCCTGGTATACTGCTGATATACATCCCTACCACCTTCCTTATCTCTCCAACAAGTCGTATGCCCCTTGTGTACAACCTATACACGCAGACATACACTTTGTATACGACTGATATAACTCTCTGTCACTATATACTATTCGTATACCACCTTCCTAAGTCGTTATACACCCCGTATATGGTTGTTTCTGCCTCATATATGATTTGTATATGTCCCAAAACTCCCCTTTATTGTTTCTCTCTCCTACCCGATCTCCGGCAACCACCATGGTCGAAAACCACCACGAATATGGCAGTGGACAGAGGCGCAGTAGTGGCAGCAAGGGTTGAGCTGGGAATTGGGCTTCCAGCTTGGGCCCAGCAGCCCCCAGACAGAGCCCAGTAGCTGCGGCCACCAGACACTGCCCAAAAGCTGCGGCCCACCTTACATCACCAGTGCAGCTCGCCCCAGACCAACTGTTGGGCCATGACCATCCGACCCACAATCATTCAACCCAGCAACGGCTTAACAGTCTGGGATCACATTTGATGGCCCACAGAAGTCAGGCCTAATTTCCTGGGGCCCACTTCCCTACTCCGGACCATCCCTAATCCAGTTTGGGCCAGGTTTTCGACACATTGACTCCTCAGAAACCTGATAATTCATGGTATATGGATACGGGCGCCATGTCGCACCTCACCAATAATTCTGATAATCTTTCTTAAATGTGAAATTTAAATACTCCGCAATCATTATGGTCGAAAACGGTAACCGCATTCCAATTCAAGGCTTTGGCCACACTCTAACCCCATCACTGCATCCCCACTTCTCCCTAAATAACGTCCTCTATGCCCCACACATTATCAAGAACTTAATCTCAATTAGAAAATTTACCACATATAATTCCGTATCAATTAATTTTGACCCGTTTGGGTTTTCTGTAACAGACCTACGTATCGAGAAACTCCTTACGAGATGTGATAGTGAAGGGGACCTTTATTCTTTCTTATCCATATCCGCTGCCAGTGTCACCTCTCCCACATCTCTAACTGCCCATGTCACTCCTCCCACCGCTTTAGCAACAATCTCTCCGTCAACTTGATACAATAGACTTGGACACCCAGGAGCTTTTGTCTTTAATTTTCTTCGAAACAAAAATTTTGAACTATCGATTACACATTCCTTGAGGAGTCTGAACCCTTCCCCCATCGTTTGCCACCTGCTCAGTCCTCTGGTTACTGTACCGTCTAGTTTGCCACTACAGGGTTATCCTTGCCAATTGATGCCTTCCAGATTCCGGCATCCACCAACACTGCAGGTCATTCTCGATCACTGCCGATTTCCACCGCTACCGCTGGCAATCAGTCCCCTTTTCCTCAGACCAATCCCGTCATCGTCGATCCATCTCTTCCACCTGCCTGCTCTCTGTCACCGTCACCGTCGAGTGCCACCACCACCGATAATCGATCCATAATCTCAGCACCATTACCAGTCCCCATCCCCATATTTGAATCATCACCGCAACCCCAAAACCACCCGCAACCACGCCAGCCACCGGTAACCCACCTCATTTAGATTCCCCCCACCAAATAGAATATCGTTACCTTTCCACCACCGACACCGTACCCTATATCGTCGAACTCATCCAGTCTCGATCTACCAAGATCGGCGACACCACACAACCCAGCCATTGTTCCGGCCTCGACCCATCTAGATCAGCAACAACAAACACACCCGCCATTGTACCGAGTCACCAGTCTGACACCCTACCCCAACACCCGATTCTGAACCCAAACAGTGATCCCAACCCGAAACATAACAACCATACCCAGCCAACACTCTTGCACCATATGGAAACACGTGCTCAACATGGGATTTTTAAACTCAAAGTCCAATTTACCATGTCTACATAAACCATATCACCAATTTCCAAAAGCCAAAATTTGCCAAACTATACCCCAATTGGAATGCGGCTATGTGTGAGGAGTTTAATGCCTTAACGAATTAACATACTTAGGATTTGGTTCCCCGACCGGTGGGGGTGAATGTGATTCGATGCATGTGGCTTCTTCGTCACAAGTACAGAGACAATGGTAACTTAGAGAGATAGAAGTCCAGGCTTGTGGCTAATGGTACTAATCAACAAGAGGGAATTGATTGTGGTGAGACATTCAGTCCATTTGTTAAACCGACAACCATTCGTACAGTCCTGAGCATTGCTATGGGTAAACATTGGCCGATTCATCAGCTTAATGTAAAAAATGTGTTTCTACATGGGGATTTAAAAAACACTGTTTACATGCACCAACCGTCTGGTTTTGTCCATCCAGCATCCCCTCAGTATGTATGTCATCTCTGTAAGTCACTTTATGGTTTGAAACAGGGTCCTAGAGCGTGGTATGATCGTTTTGCACAGTATCTTATGCGGATTGGGTTTGTATGTAGCAAGTGTGATAATTCTCTCTTCATTTTTCATCGAGATAACAACATCATTTATTTATTGTTATATGTGGATGACATTGTGCTTACTGCCTCATCTGATTTGTTGAAAAATGAGATAATTGCATTGCTTAAAATCGAATTTGTCATGACCGACTTAAGAAAGCTGAGTTATTTTTTGGGGATATCAGTGACTAGATCTGCAGACTTTATGTTTCTATGTCAGCGTAAGTATGCAGAGGAGATAGTACATAGGGTTAAAATGACAAACTGCAAGATTATGTCCACTGCAGTTGACACTAAATCAAAGCTTAGTGCTGTTGAAGGTAATCCGGTGTTCGATCACACAATTTACAGGAGTCTTGCAGGTGCACTACATTATCTCACCTTCACCAAGCCTGATATTGCTTATGATGTTCAGCAGGAGTGTCTGTTTATGCATGCCTCCAAGGAGCCTCATTTTACTGCCCTTAAGCGTATCATCCGATACATTAAGGGCACACTTGATCATGGGTTACATATATACCCCTCTACACCTACCATGTTACTATCATATGCAAATTGGGCAGGTTGTCCGGACATGCGACGCTCCACCTCAGGCTATTGTGTATTCTTAGAGGATAATCTAGTTTTCTGGTCTGCCAAGAGACAGCCAAACTACCCCATTCGAGTACAGAAGTAGAGTATAGAGGTGTTGCCAATGTTGTTGCTGAGATCTGTTGGCTCCGAAATCTACTTTTGGAGCTTTAGTGTCCTTTGCGTAAGGCGTCTATAGTCTATTGTGATAACATATCTGATGTTTATTTATCTCACAATCCGGTTCAGCATCAGCGAACCAAACACATTGATATGGATATACACTTTGTTCGTGAGAAGGTTGCTATTGGACATGTCAAGGTATTGCATGTGCCTCTTCATATCAGTATGCAGATATATTCACTAAAGGACTACTAGACAGTTATTCCTCGACTTTAGATCCAATCTAAGCGTCCGGCCTCCTTCCCGCTCCGACTGAGGGGGTGTATTAGTGAATATTAGTAGAATATTCACCATATATTTTGTAATTATTAGTGTTGTATAATTATGGTAATTATAGGATCCTTTTTGTATTAGGATTCTACATTGTACACACTATATATATTGTATTAATGAGAAAGGAATTCTACAGTTAAACTAGGGGTGAGCACGGGTACAGGGTACCCAGCTACCCGATCGGAACCGACACTAACGGGTAGGTTCCGGGTAGATATATTATAACAACGGGTAGGGTCCGGGTAGTAAAATTAGGAACCGATCAATGTCGGGTCCGGTTCCGGTTCCGGCAAATAGAGACAGGGTACCCGGACCCGGAACCGATACCCGAAACCTATAAAATATTAAATATTTTTACTTTTTTTTAGAAACATTTGGACCACTTTTAACTTTCTCCAAAATTGTTTGTTGCACGCATGTACATTGATTTTCACCCTTTTATTCTAGAATGCTCTTTGTGCCCTAAGAGAAAACACCCAAAACTCTCTCAATAACAATGACGTTTTAGCTACACCACCGAGCTTCATTGTCGTCGTTGTTGAAGCTTTCTCTTAGGTACTTTCATCGTTGTCGTCGTTGAAGCTTCACATTTGCCTCTTTCTCTCCCTTGGTTGTGTTCACGTCGTCCCTAAAATGCATATGGGTTCATATCTAACTCTTCAATTTCTTTTTAATATCCTATGCTTCGTTCTATTTCGGGTGATACTCATTTTCAATTTGTATTACTTTTTTATTTGAAATGTAAATCTATTTTTAAAATTTGTGTATATTTTTGTAGTTGTGAAGATGAAATTTAGGGATTTACTAGTATAATAAAGCTTTTCTTTTGTATCGAAGAGCTTATGAACACAAAAATAAGTTTAATTCAGATATTTTCAAATTTATTTTGAAATCAACACATTCAATTAATTGAGTATCAAATTTGGCTTGCAATTTTAGGTTTTGGTTACGAATTAAATTTTCTAAAACTTCTTATAATGGTACTAAAAACTCCGATTGCAGGCTAAAAACTATTGGATGAAATTATTTTAGAACTCTTTTTTATTCTCATAGGCTAAAAAAATGTTGCTTAATCTGTGTTTTTTTATTTACGGTGGTACCGGGAACCCCCCGGACCCCCGCGGGTCCGGGTAGGTTCCGGGTAATGATTGCTACGGGTAGGTTCCGGGTAGTAAATTTAGGAACCGATCTTTTACCGGGTAGGGTCCGGGTAGTTAAAAAATGTTAGGGTACCCGGACCCGCTCACCCCTAAGTTAAACTCACTCAATTTTTGTGGGTGCAGTTTTCAAGTACAAGGAGGAAGTTCACAATGTGTACAAAGCAGATATGACTGCCTTCCAAAGCTGCACACCAGGTGCTAATGTTGAACCCTTAACTTCTGGAAATGATGTGATTGAGCTTAAATCTCCAGGAAAAAAATGGTACTTTTGCGGAATAAAAAACCACTGTGATCAAGGCATGAAGGTCGCCGTTAACGTTCTGCCAGCTGAAGTGGGATCTCCTTCTACTGCACCTTCAAGTCCCTCTGGCTCATCAGCTGCTTCTGGAATTGTTAGACCTAATTCTAAATTTGTTGTTGTAATGGTTGCTGCATTTGCTATGTTATTGATCATCATCGCTTAAGAATAGGGAGCAGATGGTTCTTTAATTTCTCTGTGTCTGTTGTTTGGTTAATTAATTTTGTCATTTTTTTTTCATGCACTTGAGATTTTTTCCATTATTTCAAAATTTGTAATAGCAAATACGGCTCTAGCTTAAGTTCTGTACACCATCAGTGTTGGATTTTTATATTATCAGGTTAACGTTACCTGTTATAGCAAGTAATTTGTCTTAATTTCAGGATTACAGATCACACATTTTCAACTATGTTTTATGCAATTTCAACAACAATTCTGAAGTTCCTTCAATGGTAACATATTCTATGCTTAGTGGAAATACTAACCAGAAAGGAAGAACAAGAAAAAGACTGTTGATTTGGCCTTCTATTTAAAATTTCAAGGAAATATCCTTGGCTAAACAGCTGTTTTTAGCCTCAGTGGATACTCATTGAAGGAATGATCATCTTCACAAAGTTGCCTCATTCTACTTTTCACTAGCATATAACTCAATCCAACTTTCATTCACAAGACTCGATTCTATGAAGCTAAATAAATTTGCAGTTGATCAGCCTATTGACAATCTAAATTTCGGCGCAGAGGAGTGTTCTGATGCTGAAGGAATATAGTTATAATTTGAACTTCTATTCCAATCTCCAAAACGGATTTATCAACTGACTAGATCACTAGAAGGTTTCACCCTTTTATTTGATTATTGTGTAAGCGCTATTTCGTCTCTTCAGCAGTGTTCCAATGTCACTTAGGTCCTCTGCATTTGCCAGCAGGAGTCTTGGATGATATATTAAAATTGCCTTTCGAGAACAATATTACTGTACCATCCTACTGCATATTGCAAACACATGCATCAATCCAGCATTGGCCTTTGTAGTTTTAGCTTTAAGGTGTTTCTTAGCCCTGTTGGCGAAACCAGGCATGAGAACAAAGTCCAATGCTACCAGTGTCGGGCTAGGTGGAAGAAGGTAAATTTATTGGATCCCTATGTTAAAAGTGTTGGAAATTTGCCTTTGGCGGGAGTTGCGACCGACCAACTTTAACGGCTTAAACACTAGTGTTACGTATGTTGGAGAATCCGGTTCTTCACACATGCATGATCTACTAAGTACGTAGATAACCGTAGGGCCAAGAATTGTCAAATTTCATTGAGAAATGAAAGAGATATTGGTCCACGAAGTGAGGTGTTTGAAGCATGAAAAGTGTGGTATTGTGTTCAATTCTCCCTCATCGGTAGAGGTAAAAAGAATTGTTGTGTCTATAAGACTCAAAATTAGTTTGGGGTTTGGGACCCCAAGGGGTATTCCATGTGTTTAAAGGAGGGAGGACCTAGATGTGCTTCGGTTCGAGGAAAGCCCACACGCGCGCCGCCGCCGCCCGTCCAGTTCCGGGCTGCGGGCCTTCTGATATTATCTTTTTGGGCCGAGAGAATTTGCCAGAAGTACAGTTTGATCCCAGAAGTTTCATATGTACAGTTTGGACCAGAATTCTTTAAGATGTACAGTTTGGTACCTGAAGTTTCAAGATGTACAGTTTGGTCCCTGAAGTTTTCAGAAAGTAAGAATTTGGACAGTCAAAGCAGAAACGCCCAGCACTCAACACCATTGTTGAGCAACACTTACAATACATGAAAATACACAAGCAAAAACAGTTTCTTCCTACAACTTCCAAACATCATTTCATTGCTTAATATTCTTCACGGTAGCTCTTGAGTTTCCTTTGCTCAAGTGTTCTATTGCTGTTTTATCTTGGGAGACGAATTTTCCAGGACGTATAAAGGATACATACGGGGCAATATTATCTTAAGGACAGAGTGACACACTCGACTCAAAGAAACAAAAACAGTTTCCAGTTTTTCTTCTTCAACAAAATTGTAATTTCAGTTTTGTTGTTCTATTGTAATTTTCAGTTCTTGAATTACTTTGCAGTTACTTGTAATTCCCATTTCCTGCAACCTTTGTAAACCCAACAACTTAAGACAATATTTGTTTACTGTAACTGCTATAACATGGCTGGAAACATGACCGATGTGTCGCTCATCGCTGTCGCCTCTCGAGGCAACGTTGCCGCCTTCCCCGCCACTGTCGCTACCGGCCAAGGCCGTAACTCTGCCGCCTTCATTGCTACTGCTGTTGCTGCTACTGTTCAAGGCAGTAACACCGCTGCCTTCCCGACTGCTGGAGCTCCACCTTCTCCATCACACCACCATGATCGCCCTGAAAAATTCATGGGATCAGAATTCAAAAGATGGCAGCAAAAGATGCTGTTTTACTTAACATTTATGGGCATGGCCCGGTTCCTTACGGAAGATCCTCCACAAGCTGGAGATGAAATGGACTCTTCGCCTGTTGAAACGGGTGAAGGGGGTCTTGGTATCCATGTCGTTAACGGCATGAAGATGGTTCGTGATGTGTGGAATCATAGCGATTTCATGTGCAAGAACTATATACTGAACTGCTTGGCAGACCTTCTCTACATGGTTTATTGCACTGTTGGCACTGCCAAAGAGCTGTGGGAAAAACTGTAAAAGAAGTACAACGCACAAGATGCGGGTACTAAAAAGTTCATCGTTGGGAAATTTCTAAAATTCCAAATGGTGGACAGCAAGACAGTGATGTCCCAAGTCCATGAATTCCAGATGATTATACATCACCTGGATTTGGAAGGACTGAAACCAAATGAGCAGTTTTTGGTTGCATCGCTAATTGAAAAGTTACCTCATTCATGGAATGAGTTTATGAGTTACTTGAAACTCAAGACAAAGGAGATGACCTTTGAAGAGCTTGTTATCAAACTGCAAATCCAGGAAGATAATAAGAAGACATTGCCAAGGGGTAGACTACCTGCTGAGGCGAAGGCGAATCTAGCTGAGGCCAAAGGGAACTCAAGCAAGAAGCGGAAGTTCCAGAAAGACGGCAAAGCCCCTGCAGCAGAGACGTTCAGAGGTAATTGTCGCCACTGTGGAAAACCTGGTCATAGAATCAAGGAATGCCGCAAGCTCAAGACTGAGCAACAGCAGAAAGCCAAGTCTAAAGGCAAGGCTCAAGCAAACGTTGTCAAGGACACGCTCCTGGATGACATGGTTGAGGAATTCTCGGCAGTAGTGCTAGAAGCCAACTTGGTTGAGAATCCGATGCAGTGGTGGATGGACACAGGTGCTACTAGGCACATCTGTTCCAAAAAGATGCCTTCTCCACGTACACTCCAGTCGCTGACAAGAAGAAGTCGTTCATGGGCAACAACGCTTCTTTCCGACGTGCGGGGGTTGGAAAGGTGGTCCTGAAGATGACTTCCGGCAAGGAACTTACTCTGAAGGAAGTGATGCACGTCCCAGAGATTAGAAGAAATTTAATTTCTGGACCTTTATTGGTTAATGCTGGTTTTAGGCTAGTGTTTGAATCCAATAAGTTTGTACTCACTAAAAATGGCACATTTGTGGGGAGGGGCTTCGTCTGTGAAGGCCTCTTCAAAGTGAATGACATGTCTGTATTGCGTCAAGGAAATAAAGTTGAACCTTCTTCTTATTTGCTTGAGTCTTCTAATTTATGGCATCATAGATTAAGACATGTTAACTACAAGTCTATTCAAAGGCTGGTAAAGATGGAGTTGTTGCCGTCTATCGACGTAAACCCTCAACATAAATGTGAGGTGTACGTAGAGGCAAAACTCACCAAGGTTTCCTTTTCGATCCGTCGAAAGGAATACCGCTCCTCTAGAACTTATTCACACATATATATGTGATTTGAAGTTTGCACAAACTAGAGGGGGGAACAAGTACTTTGTGACATTTATAGATGATAGCACAAGGTATTGTTACATTTACTTGTTGAAAAGTAAGCATGAAGCCTTTGAAGCGTTCCGACGTTACAAAGCAGAAGTTGAGAATCAACTTAGCCTACGGATTAAATCCATTCGTAGCGATAGAGGGGGAGAATATGTAGCGCCATTTGAGGAATACTGTGCCCAAGAAGGCATTATTCATCAAACGACGGCTCCATACTCACCTCAATCAAACGGTGTGGCGGAACGTAAGAACCGCACATTAAAGGAAATGATGAATGCCTTGCTTATCAATTCCGGTCTTCCCCAAAACATGTGGGGAGAAGCTGTCCTTACCGCTAATACGATTCTTAACAGAGTCCCACATAAGGGTAAGGACAAAACTCTATATGAATCATGGAAGGGAAAGAAACCCACCTACAAATATTTTAAGGTGTAGGGTTGTCTGGCAAAGGTTGAAGTACCCAAGCCAAAGTAGGTCAAGATTGGGCCTAAGACTGTAGATTGCATATTCATTGGATATGCAAATAACAGTAGTGCTTATCGCTTCTTAGTGCATAAGTCAGATATTCCAGATATCCACCAGGGTACAATAATGGAATCAAGGAATGCTCTATTCTTTGAAAGTACCTTTCCTAGAAAGGAGAAAGACATAACCTCTCGCAAACGAAGTTATGCACAAAGCTCTCAAGAACCGGAGTCCTTGATCGCCCGGATCTGAATGGCTCAGATCTAGCGAATCTCGAGGTGGCTGAACATCCGGAATCTAGTGTTCCAGATTCTCAGAACTTGGAGACTCTAGAGATGGATCTAAGGCGAAGTAAGAGGGCCAGGAAGGATAAATCATTCGGTCCTGACTTTGTAGCTTATATGGTTAATGATGAACCAAGGACAATTGCTCAGGCGTTGTCAACTCCAGAAGCACCTCTCTGGAAAGAAGCTATTGAGAGTGAAATAGGCTCCATTCTGCATAACCATACGTGGGAGTTGGTTGATCTTCCTCCGGGAAATAAACCGTTGGGTTGTAAATGGATACTCAAACGGAAATACAAGGCAGATGGGTCTATAGACAAGTACAAGGCCAGGTTGGTAGTCAAGGGCTATCGGCAGACAGAAGGCTTAGACTACTTTGATACCTACTCCCCGGTATCTCGGATGACATCCATACGGGTATTTATTGCGATCGCAGCTTTGCGTGACCTTGAGATACACCAGATGGATGTTAAGACAGCCTTCCTAAACGGTGATTTGGAAGAAGAAATTTATATGGACCAACCCGAGGGGTATGTGGTTCAAGGGCAAGAGAAGAAAGTCTGTCGACTTGTCAAATCTCTGTACGAGCTGAAACAAGCCCCGAAATAATGGCACGAAAAATTTGATAGTACTCTACTATCGAAGGGGTTCTCCATTAATGAGTGTGATAAATGTGTTTACACGAAAGGTAACTCTGACTCATTTGTTATGATATGCCTGTATGTAGACGACATGTTAATAACAGGAAGCAGTCCTAGGGTAATCCTAGAGACTAAGAACATGTTGAAACAATGCTTCGACATGAAGGATATGGGTATTGCAGATGTCATCTTAGGGATTAAAATCTTTAAGACGTCTGACGGACTGGTCTTATCACAGTCTCACTACATCGAGGATGTTTTGAGAAAGTTCGAGATGTTAGACAGTTCACCGATAATGTCACCAATGGATACAAATCAAAAGCTTGATAAAAATCTTGGTGCACATATATACCATGAGCGATATGCACATGTGATCGGTAGTTTGATGTATATAACAAACTGCACCCGACCTGATATTGCTTACGCGGTCAATAAGTTGGCTAGGTTCACCTGTAATCCGAGTGATAATCACTGGAAGGCGTTGAATCGGGTATTACAATACCTGAAATACATGTTAAATTACGGGTTACACTATTCGAGATATCAGTTGTACTAGAGGGGTACAAAGTGATGCAAACCGGATATCCGATATAGAGAACACCAAGTCCACCAAATGGGTATGTATTTACAATTGGTGGTGGGGCCGTGTCTTGGAAATCCTCTAAGCAAACTTGCATCGCCCGATCCACGATGGAATCGGAGTTTATCGCTTTAGACAAAAGGAGAAGAAGCCGAGTGGCTTCATGACTTCTTAGAGGATGTTCCGTGTTGGAACAAACCCGTACCTTCGGTAATGATCCACCGACGATCGGTCGGCACTAGGAAGGGCACGGAATGCTATGTACAACGGCAAGTCTCGTCATATTCGACGGAGGCATAAGACCTTAGGCAACTGATCACCACGGGTATAATATCCATTGATTACATTAAGTCAAAGGATAATATAGCAGACCCATTGATAAAGGGCTTACCCAAAGATCGATGACTTGCACTGTCAGGGAATGGGCTTAAAACCCAAAATATAAGGACTAATACAGTGGTAACCCAACCTTACTAACCGGAGATCCCGTAATTTGGTTCAATGGGAAAACTAAGTTGTAAAGGTTCAGTTGATTGCTTCGGTGGAAGTATGAGCACTTCGGATAGTGATTTCTGAAAAGAAACACCAAATCCAAAGCCGTTCCCGCGATAGACGTTAAGTGCTATCTGCAGTATGGGTAAAGGTTAAGTTTTCAAAACCTGTAATGATCCTCAATAGTTGAGGTTAGGTTTTGGAAAACTTTTAATGGTTCCTAACACTTGTGAAGTGGGGTATAACAGGATACTTTGTAGGAGACCACCTATTTAAGTGCGAGGACGGGCCGCCTCAAAATGAACGCACTTAAGAATCCAAGACGTTGTCCATGGCCAAAACGGATAAAACATTACAAAGAAGAGAGTAAGGGAATTTGTTGTGTTGGTACCATTGACTTGGCTTACACTAAACACTGATGGTTCAAGACATCACGTTCACCTCGCAGTAAGTAAGTCCGATGGTATTCAACTATGGAAGGTTCAAAGTGAAGCTACCTCTCCTTATGCAACATCGATCCGCTGAAATATTGCTGGAAATGGAAAAGGCACCATGTGAGTGCGCCAAAATCTCTTTCAAGAGGGGATTGTTGGACATTTGCCTTTGGCGGGAGTTGCGACCGACCAACTTTAACGGCTTAAACACTAGTGTTACGTATGTTGGAGAATCCGGTTCTTCACGCATGCATGATCTACTAAGTACGTAGATAACCGTAGGGCCAAGAATCGTCAAATTTCATTGAGAAATGAAAGAGATATTGGTCCACGAAGTGAGGTGTTTGAAGCATGGAAAGTGTGGTATTGTGTTCAATTCTCCCTCATTGGTAGAGGAAGAAAGAATTGTTGTGTATATATATTCAAAATTGGTTTGGGGTTTGGGAGAAGTTTTATATGTACAGTTTGGACCAGAATTCTTTAAGATGTACAGTTTGGTCCCAGAAGTTTCAAGATGTACAGTTTGATCCCTGAAGTTTTCAGAAAGTCAGAATTTGGACAGTCAAAGCAGAAACGCCCAACACTCAATTCAGCCATTTATTTTGGCTGAATTACTCCTCCTATAATGGTCAATCCGTTGGTGTCTTCCACCATTTATTTTGGTGGCTTTACTACCTCCATAATGGCCATTATTTGGCCCATAATGGCTGTTATGGAGGCAGTTAAACATCCCTCCCTCACCTATATAAACACTCCTTACACCATTGTTGAGCAACACTTACAATACACGAAAATACACAAGCAAAAATAGTTTCTTCCTACAACTTCCAAGCATAATTTCACTGCTCAATATTCTTCACGGTAGCTCTTGAGTTTCCTTTGCTCAAGTGTTCCATTGTTGTTTTATCTTGGGAGACGAATTGTCCAGGACGTATAAAGGATACATACGGGGCAATATTGTCTTAAGGACTGAGTGTCACACTCGACTCAGCAAACAAAAACAGTTTCAGTTTTTTCTTCTTCAACAAAATTGTAATTTCAGTTTTGTTGTTCTATTGTAATTTTCAGTTCTTGAATTACTTTGCAGTTACTTGTAATTCCCGTTTCCTGCAACCTTTGTAAACCCAACAAAAAGTTCATGTTGCTCAAATAGGGTAAAAACGTATATATTTCACAAGTTCAAATCTCATATGTGGCATTCTAGTACTTTTTGAATCCTCTTGTATAAATTCTGGCTCCGCACTAAGTATCAGCACAAGAATTGACTGAAACGGGTGGTGTATCAAGACTAAGTTTAAGCTGATCGAGAATCAAATGAAGTCGATGAGATGGTCTTCAAGAATGTATCAAAGAGCAATTGATCCAAGTCTGATTAAAAGAAATGATGTGAAATTTGATTTTCTACCCACCCCGGGAAGAATATGGTACGTTAATTTGTGGGATTGTCAAGCTGATAAACTCAAAACAGTAGCTTCAAATACCTCATCAGTTTCACATCTAGTGGTTGCTTCTACACATTTCGGGAGGACGAGGGGTGTGTTCGGTAGGGAGGAAAATGTTTTCCATGGAAGATGTTTTCCTGGAAAATGAGTTCTTGGAAAATAAGTGAATTTCTTACTTATTTTCTTATGTTCTTTGGTCAGTAAAAAATAAATGAATTTCTTACTTATTTTCTCATGCTCGATTGGTAATAGAAAACATTATTATAAAAATACCAAAAAAACTTTAAAAAACGTTTTTTTCTAAAAAGTTTAAAAAATTTGTAGGGTGGTGAGGGTGGGGTGTAGAAAACCCAAAAAATTCAAACTTTTCAAAAAAAATAATAATAGGGGTGGGGTGGTGGTGTAGAAAACCAAAAATAAATTAATACTTTAAAAAAAACTTTGGGGGGTGGGGGGAGGGGTGGTGTAGAAAATTAAAAAAAATCAAAATTCTCAAAAAAAAGAATTTGGTGGGGGTGGGGGGAGGTGTAGGAAATCAAAAATAGTTTAAAACATTAATAAATTTATTTAGGGTGGGGGTGGGGCAGATGGGGTGCGGAGTGCATAGGGTGGTGGGAGTTATTGGGGTTTAGTAGGGTGGGTGGGTGGTGGTGGGTTGAATGGTGATAGGTAGACCTGTCCAAAGGTCGGGTCGGGTCAGGGCCGGGTCGGGTGACTTTTTTTTTCTGCTTGCCCGATCCTGACCCTATTTTTTAAAAAAAACTCTGACCCTGATCCTGACCCTACGGGTCATGAGTCGGCCCTGACCCGTCGGAATTTTTTGGCGGGCCCGGGTCAGGTCGAGTCGAGGAATATTTTAAAAAAAAAAAATTGAATTTCCAAAACTGAAATTCGAATTCACCCCTATATTACCACGAAATTTCGACGTTGAAATGTATTGTATATCGTGAGATCTTGACTAAAGAAAAAGAAAATTAGAAACCGATTTGGGGAAAAACACAAATTGATTGGGAAAACTGACGTTTTTCTAAAAATTGGCTACGCCAAACCGCCTTCTGGCTGTTTGACCGGCCATGTCTCAAAAAAATACGCAAAATAAAAAAAAATCGGGTAAAACGGACATCTGAGCGCAGAGTTATGACCATTTAAAGTTTCACCAATTTACAACTATTTTCTCTCCCTACATTATGCTTCCGTGATATTAATAGAACAATTAATAATATAAATATATAATTAATAATCAACTATCATTTTTATCTTATTTTATGTCGAGCTCAATGTAGATTAGAGCAATATATACATTATAAAAACATGCATTATTTCACTTATTAATGACAAAAATATATATAAGTACAAAATAAATATTAATGAAGAAAAAATAATATAAATTATATTAAAAAATATGCGGGTGGGGGTCGGGCCGGGTCAGACGGGTAAAATATTTTGACCCTAGCCCGACCCTGACCCTGATCGGGTCCCCACTTTTTCGGGTCGAATGGCTTGCGGGGTCAGCTATAAGCTGACCCTGGCCCTGGTTTTTTCGGGTCGGGTTGGGCCGGGAGGGTCACCGACCCGGTGGACAGGTCTAGTGATAGGGTAGTTGATTGAATGCCACTTGTAACTTGTAAGACTTGTTTTCTGTCTCTACTTTTATTAGAAAAGTCATTTTTCTCATTTTTAAGGAACTTGTTTTACTAAAAAAAATATTTTTCAAAATATTTGGTCAAATAAACATGAGAAAATTGGATAACATTTTCCGAAAAATGTTTTTCTCCATACCGAACACACCCAAATTCTTTGTTATTCTCAACTGTATATTGTTCTTTATATATATTATATTAGAGTTTAAGTTCTGCATATGAACATTATATCAATTTTGCGCATCATCATTTGATGGCTAGATGCACACGTCAAAGATCACACTTGGGCCCTTGACGAGTTCTTCAATTTTAGTTAGACCGTCATGTTGACCTACACAATAGCTCATCATAGCAAATCTTGTATGATATTCCTCGAAAATAGAATATAACTTGCTATTGCCGATTAAATTGCATTGATAATGTTAAATTTTATTTAGGTAGTAAGTATATGTAACTTAAATCCATTTGATAATAGTACGGTTGTTGCCAGCAAATGTTCTAGCAAGCAAAAAAATGCAAATTACCAATGGGTTCAACTGGTCCCATCATCTCATATATATATATATATATATATATATATATATATATATATATATTTATATAGTACGGTTGTTGCCAGCAAATGTTCTAGCAAGCAAAAAAATGCAAATTACCAATGGGTTCAACTGGTCCCATCATATATATATATATATATATATATATATATATATATATATATATATATATTTGATAATAGTACGGTTGTTGCCAGCAAATGTTCTAGCAAGCAAAAAAATGCAAATTACCAATGGGTTCAACTGGTCCCATCATCTCATATATATATATATATATATATATATATATATATATATATATATATATATATATATTTGCAATCTAACAAAACTCTAAATAATTACAAAGTGCATCGGATTCTATGGTAATTAAGAATAAAGAGACTAAATTAATCAAGTTTAAATTCAGGATGTCGCCTCTGCTGGCAAGAAATTTCTTTCTTCTACAATAATTAGCAAAAATAAAGCAGTTCATTTTTTATCATCAATATTTGTATGTTATATGTTTACCCGTAAAACAGTACAGTTGAATTTGTATACGTGGTCAAGGACACGTGGATCTCAAGTGACTGATTTAGGAATAAATTTAGATAGAATATATTGTGAATAAACAATAATAAGACAAGGAAAAGTAATGATTAGCCTGAGTCTTATGTTAGCTTATGGGCAAAGTCACCGCACTTGTATGAAAGCACAATAATCGAGACAAAATGAATAAGTGTATTGTAATAACTTGAATATGATGCTTTACAATGGAACAATGTGTCATATTTATACATGAACTTTTCAGGTACACACCCCATGAAATATGCCTTCAATAATACAATAGAATGAATGATGTAATAATTGGACAATTAGTATCTCATTAAATTCCATCAATGTCCTGCTAGAAGACGTACGACCGGTTCAGTAACGGCTGTTTGTTGTAATTCAAACGACTCTTCTGACCTTCAGAGTCACCGGTACCAACTATGCATATGACACTTCAGGTACCACTCGTATCTTATCGATAGCGCCTTAGGCTGACCTGGACTTGACTTAACATTGTATTCCTCGTGTCACATTATAATTCATACAATTGTCTTATACGATATTTTCCCTATACAGATAGTCCCCGCACTTTCCGGACGCAACTTTTGTGCACTCGGGAAGTGTATTTGAACACCAGATCGAATGAACCTTACACTTTGGCGGGAAATTTAAAACGTAATGATTACAAGACATGTCAAACGTCATATTCATTCAATGCTTCTAAAACGGCGGTAATTGAATAATTGCTCTGATCGACGTGAAATATAGCAATGATGATGCACGTCTTTTCGTTTTCAAACATTATATTCACATACCATAAATAGGAGGTCAAATCGATAGAGAAGGCAACTACAATCTTTCTCAAATCTCCAGTTTTTATAAACTTTTCATCCTTCTTAAAATTTTCTTCCATAATGTCGTTCACTAAATATTCTCCTTCTTGCTCTCTGGGCAACAATGATGATCCAGAAAACCGTCGTCCTGGGAAAGAAAATATTTCCCCAGAGAGTCAAGAGGTTGACTTGCACTCCGTTGCTGCGGAAATTCTTCCCTCTGGCTTTGACTTCTCAGGAGACTTTCGTGTTCAAGAAAACTCCGAGCACATTAAAGAAATTGAATCTTTGATTACTGTCAAGATTCTTTCCGATGTTATGAAAGATTGTAACTTTACCTCCGACACAGTTATTAGAACAATTGATCCAGTCGACCGAGTGAAACACCATGTTGAAGGGTTTTCCATGGCTTACACATACCTATTTACTATTGGTTTTAAGCTTTCTATCCGAAAAATCATTGAAGACATTTGTCGATGATTAGGGTTTGTTTGGGAAAAGTTGCTCCGCAAATTTGGAAATTAGTTTACTGTATCCAGATGTTGGCGGATAGTACCAACACCCCATTTACTATTGACCACCTTTTTCTTCTTTACTACCCTCAGGTTTTACGGGGTGTTATTATCCATTTGTACCCCCGTGAAATCTGAAGTCTCGTTAACGTCGAAGATGATTTTGACTAAGGTTGGCTAACCTGGTTTTTTTTTATCGAAATTGACCAAATCCATTGTCCTTTTCTGCAGACCCTTTACCAGAGGAGTGGAACCTTTCTCGTGAGTATCTTTAACCGCGAACTTGTTTATTTTGCTTTTTGATTAATAGAACTACCTTTTCTCATACAAATTCTGTACTAACTACTTTCTCATGTAAAAAAAATCGGGTAAAACGGACATCCGATAACAGAATTATGACCATTTAAAGTTTCACCAATTAAAACTACTTTTTCTCATTACATTTTATGTCAATACTTCTGTGATATGTTAATCAAGTTCACGCCGCATTCAACTTCCACAAATTGTTCATAGATTGGCTTCAATGGCTATGATTCAAGAGATAGTAGTAGCCTAAAATAAAAAATAAGATTAATTACAAATTTTCTCCGGTTTTTCGGTTCGATTCATCCCAAAATTAAAGAACCGAATCGAATCATTTAATCCTTATTTTTTAAAAATAAGTTTTTTTTTTAAAAAAATGATTAAAAACCTAACAGAATCGACGTCGGTTCGATTTTTCGGTTGTCCGGATTTTTTGCGCACCCTGTGTAAGAGAACTAAACTGCCCAGGTGAGTAAGTTTTAAAACTAAACACAACTTCTACCAGTTCATTTGGACACCACCATGTCTCTCCTCGTCTGTGCTCAAGTAAGGCCAATGATAACTCCCTCATCTCCTTTCTCCCCTTCTTATTTCTCTGCTCACCTCCATTCTTTTCTTCTCTCTCGCCCAATTCCCTTTGGTTCCATTTATTTTAGATATATTTTTTATCTGAAACTGAGAGGAATTTGGTATGTAGTTTGATTTGTTTTCTGTTTAGTGATTCTCTTGAGACTGTAAACTATAATTTCCATTAAATTGCTTAAATGTTTCAAAGAGTTTGGCTAAAGTTATGCACGTAACCTGTTCAACAAATTGCCTGAGAGGCGATTTCATTCGCTGGTGAAGTCTGAGTAACCGAGCGCTATTAGGAGTCGATTGTGAGTAAGTTTTGGGTAGTCAAGTAGGTACTGTTTAGTCAGGTAGCTCGAGCTGAGAGTTTGATAGGCAGTCTTTTGGTGTCGAATTGTTAATAGGCTTCTGAATGACCATTTTCTTTGCTGAACCTAATATGAACATGATATTTAACTGAATATGTGACCGTGTCGGGTGTTTAAATGGTGTTTTGTGAACTGCTAATAGGTGGAATGACTGTGTACTTGGTCCTTAAGCATTTTAAGCGTCCCAGTGATGCAAAAATCTTACTTGCGGGCATGAGTTCGACACCTCGCTAGAACTTAAATATAAAGAAATGGTTATGCAACTCTTTAGTATTGTGTCACTGCTATGCTGTGGATGATATATTGAAATGTTTCCTGAATGTGCTTAATGTGAATCGCTAGTGCAACTTGAAGTTTACTGAGATGGACACTAGCAAGCATATCTTGACATATTTGCAATGATACAATGTTTTCACCTATCTACTGGAGAGACAATGAATTAATAGAAATGGTGTGCTTTAGTGAAGAATTATCTGTTTGTGGAGGTCATTGAACCTTAGCGTATAGTGAATTTTAAGGTGCTGGTGAGTGAAGTTTGCGGAATTTGTGAGAAATTTAGTTGAGAGCTTGTTTGAAGAATTGTGAGATGTGGGGTACTGAGTTTTCTAATGTACTTGATATGCGTTAGAAAGTATATACTGTGATTTCTTCGTTACAGTACTCTCACACAAGATGCCTTCAAGTTCACCCTATGCTCGATGCCTGTGACACAAATGAATTCTACTTCACCTGAAACCACTCAAGGAGGAGGGGATCAAGTCATAGAGGAAGAGGTCTTTGATGCTACCATAGTTGCCCATCTCACAACACATGTTTTCCGGGAGTCCCTCCTAACTTTTGCTTTAATTACATAGTTACATTGAGGACAATGCAACACTTTAAGTTTGGGAGGCTTTATTTTGATAGATATTTTTTTGATGGGATGGAGGCTTTATTTTGATAGATATTTTTTTGATGGGATGTGATATGTCATGATAGATGATAATTTGGTGTATTGACTTTATGTTTTTTTCTTTCTATTACATCTTTATGTTAGTATTTTTTTTTTAATTACTAGCTTCTTTAGTTTTTGTTAGGAGTAAAAGTGGTGTGGGATGTGATTTTTGCTCCTTGACCAATTTGTGGCTTGCTTGGTACCAACGCACTTAAACCTTGGCATATGAATTTTTTATTTAAAAAAAAGGAAAATTAGTGAAGTGATGATTCTTGTTGTGACCTTTAGACTCAATTTTTGGCTCTTATGTTCACTAATTAGTCTCTTTAGGCTATGGGTGACTTTTTGAGTTCATTTGTTTCAATTGGATTTTGAATACATATTCTACTTGAGTTTTCATGTGCCATGTGTGATGAGGTTTATTTGTGAGTTCTCTTGCATATCTTGTGGTCTAAAACTTGCCCGAAATGTGTTTCAAGGCGAAATCCTAAACTACACTTGGTTTGGAAAAGGATGTTAGGCCTTCCTTGGACCGTTCTTGTGCCTTAATTTCCTACCCTTGCATATCTTCCCTAGTCAACCCTTTTTGTGCCTTTAACCTTTTCTTTGACAACCATGTTACAAGTTTTACCCTTTTGTTCTTTATTGATCCATCTTTTGGCCCCTTACCTCCCTAAGTGCTTTGGAAGTGCAAACATAGGTTAAAACCTAAGTTTGAGGGTGATGGTTGATAAAACTGTGACATGAAAATTGCTTGAATGGTGGGTAAGAAGTGAAAGAAAATGAAAAAAAATGGAACCTTCCTTGTTGGCTTGAAAATGAACAAAAGAATGAAAAAAGAAGAAGGAAGGAACAAGAATTAAAGTTGTGAATAAAGGGAAGACTAGGTGGTCAAATGAAAAGATGAAGATAGGGTAGAAAAGTTTTAAAGAAAGAGTGCTTTGATTGTTGAAAATTGTAGTGCTTAGGGAGGTTTTAGTCACTATTTTCAAATTATGCCCCTACCTTAACCAAAAGCCTACATTACAATCCTTTAAGTCTTAATTAATTTTAAATCAAGTGTGTCTACATTAGTGGAGAAATACATGAAGGGCAAGCCTATGGTTCTATGTGTATGCATTTGAACATCTTTGTGTGTGTGAGAGAGAGTTTTACTTCTTTTCATTTGCTATCCCATGTGTGTGTTGAATTGCATTTTCTAAAGTGTGGGATTGTCTCTTGAGTGTGAGGGCGCATAAAAATTTGAGTTGTGAATTTGTTCCATTTTTAAACTGAGAGGAATGAACAAAAGAAAGTTATTTTGTGATAACGAGGTAAAATTTAAAACTTTAGTGTCATGACTTGATTGATACTTTGATTAGTTTGGTGTTTGAGCACTTGAAAAAAAAGAGAGTTTGAGAAGTTAGTGATTCATATGTTTTGGATTAATTGTTGATACAAATCAAAGTCATGTGTTTGTGCTTAAAGTGAACCTTTTTGACTTAATATGATGTTGGTGCACTATTGAGCTTAAATGTTGATTCTTTTGAAGGAAATTGTGAGTTTTGATTTGCTTGAGGACAAGCAAAGGTTTAAATTTGGGGGTTTGATAAGTTGGTATTTTACCAACTTATCTCTTCTTCTTACTTGAGACTTTTGTGAATTATGGGGGCTAAAATAGTGCACATATTGTAAGTTTATTGCATATTTCAGGTTTTATATGTTGGAGAAAGTTTTGGTTGAAAACAAGTCAAAAAGAGGTCAAATTGAAGAAAATGAAAAAATTGGTTAGAAGTGCAAAAAGTGGTCAGATTTGTAAAGCTGAAATCTGAAAAGTTAGAGGTTTTTTTCGTCACTTTGAATGGGAAAATTGGGGGAGATACAAAAGCAAGACTTAGAAAATATTTTTCACTTTGGCCATATTTTCGAACGTCGGAAGCTAGGGTTCTTACACCACACCATTGGGGAGAAGATTGGAGCACTATAATGAGAAATTTCTTAACTCTCTCTTCAATTATTTGCTTTGTATTGAATATTTAAGTGTGTAGTATTTCATTCATTTACTTGAATCTTGTGTATGAAAATATTCATTATTAAAGTTTGGTTTGAAACTCTTGTTTTGCTTATGTATTGAATGATTTTTATGTCTAATGAAGTAGGTCTTTGTTTCTTTAATTAATCTTATTCTTTAATGTTTCTTAAGGGATTAGCTAACTCTAGGACTTGCCCATTTACTTCGATTTGAACTCGAAAGAAAAAATTGAGGTTGAGAAAGATTAATTAACAAGGATTTGAGGCTTTAAATCTCATCTAATAACTTGAGCTAGAAATAGGATAACTTGGAGTTAAATTGATTGTGCTTGATTACACACTCTAAGGCTTGGAATAGTTTAGAGTGAAATTCATAAATTTGGTTGGAAGGCTTTCAATGAGATTTTAGAAATTATTATCTATTAACATAGACTCGCTCTTAGTTGTAAAATCTTGAAATACATTGGATCGTTACTTGGGAGTAATTTTCCTTTTATCTATGCTTGTTGTCATTGATCATTTTACCCACTTTCTAGTTAGTTTTATCTTTGTTTGTTCTTAAATAAAAAAAATCGAATATTGAAAAAGTGTTTGGCTTAGCATAGAGAGTGATAATTTCTTACTTGCTTGATTGCCTAGAATATTTGTTCTATGTGAGATTTGACCCCGATTCATAGTTGGGTAATTATATTGCATACGACCGTGTACACTTTCTCACTTGAGGAGTGGGTTTGGACGTTATCAATTTTGACAGACAGGAATACTTACCACTATCTTGGGCTTTTGCCAAATCTGCGGTCAACCTTGCTATCTTTCCTTGAAGGGTCACGTATGAAGTGGTTAAAGTTTGACGGAAATTCTCCCGGTCTCTAAGAGAGTGAGCAGCATTCTGTAAGCGCAGCCGAATAGAGGCTTGAAGAGAGCCTGAATCTCTAAGATCAGCTCGGAGGTCCTCAACTTTTGCCCTGGGATGCTGGATTTCCTCCTTCAATTTCTTTTCCTCGCAAGAAAGACCCATTTCCTTAGCCAAATCCGCAGTGAAGAGAGCAGCGGCATGCCCTGAATGAAGGAATTATGACCGGTAATGAGACATGAACGACTGGAGAATAATTGTTGACACCCAATTTTGTCCCGTCTTTTTCAATTTATTTGTAATTTTAAATATTTTTAACACCTCAAAACAATTTTAATCTATATACATACATGCGTATATATATATATATATATATATTATTATTATTATTCTCTTATTATTATTATTCGCATTTTTTATTATCATTTGCATTTTTATCATAATCATAAGTTTTATCCGAAAATTCTATGTTATTTTATTCTCGCAAAATTGCATCGCATTTCCATTTTTTATTAAGCATTAAACATTTCGCAAATATTATATTTTTTATTATTATCACATCGTTATGTTATTTTAAATAATTCACATCTTTTACAAAAAAAATATTTTTTAATGTTAAACCCCTTTTATATTTTTAAACCCATAACCCATTCATTTCCCAACCCAAAACAATTTCTAACCCATTTCATTTTCCCAACCCAAAACAATTTCTACCCAAACTAATTTCATTCCCCACAAACCAACCCAGCCGAGCCCAAATTATGGCCCAACCGGCCATTCCCTTTAATCCCTAAAAAAACCCCAAACTAGCCCACAACCCAATTGGCCCAACACCCGAGCCCAAACTCCCATTTAAAACCCCCATCATCCAACAACCCAACCAAAACCCCTACCCAAAATTGCACAACCCATTCCCAATCCAAACCCACCAAAGTCCAACTCCCCAACACCCGAGTCCCACTCGTCGGCCCAAACCCGACCCATCACCCTTACCTTTAAACCGACACCCCTTACCCCATTTTAACAAAGGCCCTAATCTAGAGGGGTCAGCTTGCTGGTAGGGAGTCAACTTTGCGGCCTTTAGGGTCGCAAGTTCGATTCTCCCCTCCGGATATCGTCCTCCGGGGCACATACATGTGGTAAAGCCTGGGCGCTAAAAGCCGCGCGGGCATGCTGCAGTGTGGGTTCGGTCTCCGCCAAGCCTTGTGGATGGGGCCTGTGGGGGGGGGGGGGGTCAACCTTGTAGCATTGATCCGTTGGACGCAAGCAGACACTGATCATGTGTGCACATCCCGCGATTTACCTGGTGGTGGGGTGTTGAAGAACCGGTCCCATCATCTCCAGGACGTCTGGGTAATACCGTGAAGTAGTCAGGCGCAAGCCTGGAAACTTGGATTATCAAAAAAAAAAAAAAAAAAGGCCCCAAAACCTAAAAAAACCCTCAAATCGCCGCACCCTATACCCATGCCCCTCAACTCGTCGCCGCACCCTACGCACCCTACCCCACGCCACTACCCTGACACCGCCGAACCCATCACCTCACCAACACACACCCCAAAATCCGCAACACATGCCCCAAGAAATCGCCCCAAAAATCAGATTTTGTCCCCCCTTTATTTTGAAATTTGAATTCTTTTTGTAAGGGGTATGAGGGGTAAACGTTGGGGTTGATACCTATACCCCCCCCCCTTAGCTCACTGTTTTTGGGGGTTGGATTTCGGATTCCAAAGGTTTTTTGGAGGAGCTTTAGGTCGATATTTTTAAGTTCAAGCTTCTTTGTTCTTAATTTTGGTTAAGAATTACTTCTTTTGTTCATTAACTCCCAAAAATCCGAAATACCCCTTTTGTTCTTATATTTTCGAATCCGAAATATTACTTTAGCCCTTTAATTTTGCAATCTGAAAATTTCATTTCATTCCTCATATTTTTCTCTCAAATTGGGTTTGATTTGATTCCTAGTCGGGTCACTGCCGGGTCGGGTCGGGTCAGAAAATTTTCAGAAACAGTATCTTTTCAGAATTACCAATTCAGAATTGGGTGATCAAAAATCCAAAATCTGAATTCTAAACATTTTCGGGCTGATTCGACGATTCAAAACAACACCTCGGTTCGCTACCCGGAGAAGGTTAGTAAACACAAACCCTTTTGATTTTCTATGTGATTAGCTTAGTGTAATTTACATTATGTGTTTGCGTGTTGATTAAGCATGTTCAATTATTGTTTGAGACTGCTAGTTAATTATTTATGTATGTTTTGTTAAATTAGCTCGCCTAGGATCATTAGGTTATCTATTAAGCATATTAAGCATGTCTGGTTATAATGGTTACTGCTTGTGTTCATTAACCAATTATTAGTGTGTTAACTACAGTTTGTTTTTAACCATTTCTTGATTGTTTGGCTCATATGATGTTGGTTTGAGAAGCATGTTTGACCCCTTAAAGACTCTGTTTAGCCAATCCTTATGCCTATGGCCTTGCACACTTAAGTTGTTAATTTTTTAATGACCATGAAAGTCTCTTCTGTTTGCCTCTCATGTTTATCCTAAGTTGGTTGTGCATATATCTTTGCTTATCTTAGTGTAAGTTTGTTTTTGTGCTAGCCTAAAAATCATTTTGGAACCAAGTGGTTAGTGTATGTTGCTTACCTGAAAAGATATGCATGTTTGGTCTAGCTTAGACAGTGATGTGCCTACAAAAATGTCATCTTTGGATTAGTCAATTCGGTGGTTGTATGCCTATGAATGTGTTTATGTGTCTATCTTACTTATTTAAGGGTTATCATGCCTAATGCATAGCATGAATGTGACTATAAATGCTTAGTCCAGCTTATGTGATTCTACATATCAAATGCCATGTATGTTTAGTTACCTTTTTATTTCTAAGTCTGCATGTTTATCAAATTGGCTATATACTTGCCTTGCTTGCTTAAGTGTCAAAATTCCTCCACCATTAGCATGTAAAGTTCTCCTAAGCTATCTTGCACATGCCATGTATGTTAAATTGTTAAATAAGGCCTATGCTAGTGTTTCGTACCCATCCGAACTAGCTAGTTTCATTTATGATATTGCTTATTCGCCTCTTATGTTCAACTCAATCATGATCATGTAGTGGCATGTTTCAATGTATACAAAGTATAGACATCTAGGTATACCCCAGATGAATATCTAGGTTGTATATCCTTGTATATTCCCAAGCATATCATGTATACTTTGAATATTTCATGAATATCAACGCCTCTACATGGCTGAGTATGTATCTGACTGGAAGGGTTTGTATTTCATGTTATATGAATCCTCTATGTTTGAAATCACCCACTGTTCTACAAGTTTGAATGATAAGTCTGTGTTCCCAGTCCTTCCATCTCATGTCTTGTTCCTGTCTTTGTTTGAGACTTTCAGAATATATATGTTAGGTTTTATATTTATCTTGTTATGCTGGTTGAAAGCGAAGACAAGCTTCGGGTTGGGTTTAGCCTTCTTCGATAGCCTGCCATGCCTAAGGTTCAAGAAGCCTTTTGAATCTTGTTGCGGCATCGGAAATGAATGGTGGTAGCCCTCTTTGTCTTCTTATCTTTCAAATTTGAGGTTTAGTGTGATTAGTTTTTAAGTTTACCTTTCCCTTTGTGTCTTTGCTGTGCTACCTGTGGTTGTGGTATCCTGTTGCACCTTGAGATTCTGGATACATGCCATCTTTAAATAGTTCTCGTTATGGGTCTTGTTGCATTTTGGTTGCTGATTCTCGAGATTGCCGATTCTTTGCAATACTTAAATTTGATTCATCGCACTTTTGAGCCATTATTCGTCGATGCGTTTGCCGCGCTGTTCGCTGCAATCTTGTCCATTTATACCTCTTTTCGGAAACATTTTACTGCTACATTTTGAGCATATTTGATGTCTTATCACTGCTGTATTTTAGCCCAAATTTGCCGTTTTTCTTGGCTGAAAAATAGCTGCTTTAAGGATGTTTTGGATGCCCTTCACGCCTTTCAAGTCCACCGCTTATGTGTTTCAAGCCCCTTCTTTGCGTTATTTTTTAAAACCCGATTTCTTTTGTTGTTTTTCTCGACCGAAAATAGCTGGTTTAAAACTGCTTTGGGCAACTGCAATATTTCGGTTTTACTGTTTTGGTATTATTTTACTGATTTGAACAAATACTACACTTAGGCCGATGAAATTGAATTCGAGGCCGCATTTTTTTTTGTTTCTCTGTTTTCAGTTTATTGTTTTAAACATCCGTGCAACGGATATCTTACTGTTTTGAACAAATACCGCGTCTGTTTGGGCAATCGTTTTTTCGTTTCGGTTCACTTCGCTCGGTTTTGATTATTGTTTTCTTGTTTCGAACAAATACCGCGTCTGTTCGGGCATCGCTTTCATTTCGTTTCGGGTTCTTTGCATCGGTTTCGCTTAATCGTTTTGAACAAATACCGCGTACTGTTCGGGCAATCGTTTTTTTGTTTCGCTTTGCCGGTTTCAGATTGATTATCTCGTTTTAAACTAAACACCGCGTCTTTTCGAATTTACTCTGTTTTTACGCTATCGTTTATCGCCTACTACGTTGCTTCTTGTTTCCAATCTAATTTTTTGATTTGAACACGATACTACATCGACCGATGAAAAATATCCGTCGATTTTGAGACCTCCACAGTCGTAAAGACGGAAATATAACTTCTGGGCAAGGATGAGACTTAAACCTTTTTATTTCATCCGAGATCAACATGTTTAGTAGGCGAGGTGACTAAAATAACCAACAAGTTATATATTCGCAGCCACGACGTGATTATAGTGATCTTTTCTTTTTCATCCGAGAGACCAACACGTTTAGTAGGCGAGGCAATCAAAATAACCACTCAGTCATATGTTTGCAACCACGACGTGATTGGAATGATCTTTTCAAAATTTAAGTCTGAGCCCTCCGTGACCAAAACGCTCACTGTTTTGGATACGGATCCGAAGTTATTTTTTTTTTTAACCGTCTCTAACCGTTTGTTCTTGACGGCTTGCAGGGAACAAAGTAAATAAAGGCAGATATTCCTCGGAGTTTATTTATTTTTATTTATTTTCTTCAATTCAGCTTTTACCCCTCTCTTTATTGTAATATTGGTTATCGCACTTATGTAATTATTGAAATGCTTAGAATAGGCAAACTTAGAATTAATTCATAGGTTAGTTTAAGACTTGAAACCCGTCGCTAGCTTATTTATTTGTAGGCTCGGTTGATTTAGACTTAGAAACCCTCCGCTAGTTTATTTATTTCTAGGCTCATCATGCATATTTAAAAAATTTCAAAAACAAACTTTGATCATCTTCTATTCATTTTATTAATTGTATAACTAAAAATGATTTTCAAAAATTACTCCTTTGGCATTACAAATGAATTGCTTTTCTCCTTATTATTGTCACAAATGCATACATGTACAAAAATGCATCTCTTAAATTAATTATTTGCAAACATCTTTTCAACTTCATAATTAAACATGCATTTTTCTTAGTATAATATTTAACCTGAGTTTGACCGGATAACCGCAAGTTAGCGGATCTTAAATGATGTCTAACCCCTTCCCTTTAGGATAATAAAGAACCCTTACTTAGAATCTCACTAGTTTCATAGATCTTAGAATTGGAGTTTACATTGCAACATTTAGTTTAATATTTAGGTGTCCTAATTCACCATAAAAATAATTAGGTGGCGACTCCTTAATCATACCCAGGAATCACCGAACACGTTGTGCTCCGCTTTTGACCCGCGGGTAAAAAACGAGCGCGACAATAATAAAAGGAAGAAATGTGTTACCTGCAAAAACAAGTCTGCAAGGTGTGCAAGAGAAGCCTCAAGAGTAGCATTGGAGGATTTTCGGGGGGAAAAGCATATGTTTAGGCCTCAATACCAGAAGTAGAGATTGAGTTGTGCTTAGAAGGGTCATCAGGAGGAACGATTGTCTCCGCCTCCGGAGCTTCTCACTGGGAACTTTCACGGTCGCTCTTTCCAGTATTCCGTAAGCCGATGATGGTTCTTAACCCGGAAATCAATTACCACCGGAGTCTCGAGAGCCTCGTCTCGAGTATTCGCTTCCGGTTGCTAGAAGCAAACTGGAGAATGCTAGATAAAGCTGTTGCGCGGGATGTCACTTCCTGGGCTGCAGATTTCCTTACCGGAAGCCCTGCGGAGGGAGAAGGTAAAGTGAAAAGGAATCCCGGGGAATTTGGTGGGAAAAACATATGTAACAGGGAAAGTTAGGGTTAAGACTTACCGTGATATTTTCCCTTCCACCACTCGGAGGTGATACTCTTCCACGATCGGGTGATGTCGGGGGAAGCACGGAGAAGGACAACAACCCACTCGAAAATCCCTTCAATCAGTTGTGGCTCAACTAAAACGGTTGAAAAGTTACAATACTTGCATAAGAAGGGGATACTCCTTTATTCGAAAATCAAACAAATAAGTTTGTATGAAAAAAATACTCACGGGAGGGGTCCCACTCCTCTAGAAAATGATATGAAGAAGGCGGATGGATTTGGTCGGTCTTGATTAAAATAATGCAGGTCAGCCAACCTCGGTCGAAGTCGTCCCCAACGTTAATGAGGCTACATATTCCCAAGGGTATAAATGGATAATTTCACCTTGAAAGACCTTAAGGTAGTAAAAGAGGAAAAGGTGATCGATAATGAATGAAGCATTGTAATTATTGGCTAACATCTGTATGCAATAGACTAATCTCCAAATTTGATGAGCAACTTGGCCCAAGCAGATTCTATAACAGTGGCAAATGTCTTGGATGATATTTGGAATGGGGAGTCTGAAACCAATGGTGAATGGGTAAGTATAAGTCATGGAATACCCTTCAACATAATTTTGTACTCGATCGACGGGGTCAACTGTTCTGGAAACTATGTCGGAGGAAAACCCACAATCCTCTACAATGTCAGGAAAAATCTTGGCAGTTATCTTAGATTCAAAGTTCTCAACATGTTCATAGTTGTTTTGAACACGAAAATCTTCTAAGAAATCAAAAACTTGAAGGAAGGATTTCAGCAGTAGTGGAGTTTAAGTCGACCTTCTGAGTCGTAGGGGAAATAGGTTCTTTCCCACGACGACGGCTTGGAGGGTCATCATGGTTCTTAGAAGAATGAGAAGGAGAAGACTTAATGGGTGACATTGTGGAAGAAGATTTCGAGAAAGAAAGAAATCAAATGGATGTTGTGAAGTTCACGGTTACCTTTTGTGGGGGATATTTGGCCTCCTATTTATGGTATAAAAATATAACGTTTGGAGATAAAAAGGTGTGTACCATCATTGTTGAACTTCACGTCGATCAGAGAGATGGTTCAGTCGCCGCCGTTTCAGAAGAATTGAATAGATGTGATGTTTGACAAGTTTTGTAATCATTATATTTTAAATTTTCCGTTGAAGTATAAGGTTCATACGGTTAGGGGTTCAAATCCACTTCCCGGGCGCGCAAGATTTGCGCCCGGAAAGAGCGGAAACTATCTATATAGGGAAAATTTTGTATAAGACAGCTATATGAATTATAGTATGACTGGTGGAATGCGGTGCTGAGTCAATGCCACGTCAGCCTAAAGCACTACCGATTAAATACAAGTGGTACCGGGAGTGTTATATCCGAAGCTGGCACCGGTAATGCAGAAGGATGAGAGAGTCGTTTGGATTCCAACAGACAACCGTTACTAAATCGGTCTTACATCTTCTAATAGAGTTTTAATGGCATTTATTGAGATACTAATTATCCAATTATTACAACATTCATTCTCCTGTATTTATGAGGGCATATTTCATGGATTGTGTACCCGTGTAGCTCATGTATAAATAGGACACATTATCCCATTATAAATCATCATATTCAAGTTATTACAATACACCTATTCTCATTCTCTCGATTTATGTATTTGCATACAAGTTATTGTAACTCTACCTAGAAGCTATCACAAGGCTTAGGCTAATCATTACTTTTTTGTCTTATCATTGTTTATTTTCATTATATTTCATCTAGAATTCTTATCAAACGTGACATTTGAGATCCACGTGTCCTTGACCACGTATACAAATCCAACAGTACCGATTTACGGATAAACAATACTAATTAAATACTCCCTTTGTCCATTTTTACTTGTCATGTATTGACTTGACACGCTATTAAGAAGTCAAGATAGAATGATAATTTTATCATATCACCCCTAATTATTACTAGGTAACCTAATAATTGAAATCAATAAAATGTTCTTTAAAAATTGTGCAACCACTAAGAATTCCTTGAACTTTTCAACCCAATAATTAATAATAAGGGCAAAATAGGTAAGAAATAATAAATTATCTCTTAATTTTCTAAATTAGACAATGAAAATGAATAAATATTTTTAATATACAAGACAAGTAAAAATGGACTGAGGGAGTATTCAACCCTTAAACCAAGTTTCCGTTTATGGCCCATGATGCAAAGTGGAAACGAAAAATAGAAAGGGACTTAGGAAAAGAAATGGTTGAAAAAATAAATAGAAACAAAAAGAAAATTAAGGAAACATAAACATTAGGACTAATCTAATCCTATGGTATTCTTAGGAGTACTATTTTCGAGGAGAAATGACTCCTTATTTCATTTTAGTAAATATGAAATAGTAATTTATATATGTTCCTTCAAACAATTTAATGATGTTTTAAACCCAACTCACACGCCAAATTAAATTGACTAGAATATGTTTGTACATGATACCATCACGAGTTCAACTATTTAATTTTTAGTCACAACATGTAGTTACATGTAATGTTTGCATAAACATAACGTTAATTGGACAAGAACCTTTTTGGAATCATTAATCTAGTCACAACATGTAGTTACATACTTACATGTAATGTTTGCATAAACATAACTTTAATTGGACAAGAACCTTTTTGGAAACTTTTAGAAGAAAACAAAAAATGATTTGTCCGCTTGGAATATACTCCATCCGTTTTAAACTGCTTGTCATATTTTAATTTTTGAGAGTTAAATTACATGAATGTTGATCAATATTTTAAAATATATTTTTCACTATATTGATATGACAAAAATTACAACTTATAATTCTTTTCAATTTTCATATAATCTTTAAATATCTAAATTGTAATTTTAAAATATAATTAATCCAATATGAATTAGCTTCAAAAATTAGTTAAATTGGCTCTTGAAAAGCCAAACATAATAACTAATATGGGGGAGAAGAAGTATTAGAATAGGAAATAAATTTACTTGGCAACTTTTCTTATAGGAAAGCACCCGTTTTATTATGTTGTTTATTACCTTTGAATTGGTTCACAATTAGGAACAAAAGTCATTGTAACAAAGGAAAAATTAAGACGGTGCTTACAAAACAAGTTCTCACGTGGGACCCATAAAATTTCCCGCAAAAACCCCAGTTCTGTTACTATTTCTCCCGGGAAAAATTAACCCCCCTAAGAAAATATACCCCCATAAATTTGTAATTTTTTAATTATTTCAAAATCTTATAAATTGAATCAATCAAATTCAATTTTTTTCACAAGTATAATACAATATACCTTATTATTTATCCACTCTAAGATCTTGAATGAAATATGTTATAAATTTTCACTTCATTCACAATAAATTCCTATTTTCATAAGGTACTCGAGTTCAATAATCTAATCAAGACATTTAATTACATCTAATGTTTGCATAAACATATGCTAATTGGAGAAGAACCTTTTTGAAAATTTTAGAGGAGAAAGCACGATTTATTGTCTTGAAAAATATATCAATTTATTAGGTAAAAATAAAATTTAGTAACTTTCCTAATAGGAAAATCACTACTAAAAAAACTGAAATTGACTATGAACTTCGTGGCTAATCCGTCGCTATATTGCTCGTAGCTAATAGAATTTTATGATAATTCATCCCTAATACGTCGTTAAATAAAAATAACGACGGATTTTGCTGTTTAACTACGGAATTTGTCCGTCGCTAAACCCTGATTTTTAGTAGTGAAGCACACTTTTTGTTATGATGTTAGGAGTTGTTTGGTAGTTGGCTAGGAAATAAGGTATTTATACATTAAATTCTGCATAAGTTAAACCACATTTGGTAGCTAGTTAAGAGGTAAGTTATTCATATATAAAATTAAATTAGGGTATCTGGTTTAGAAATTCGCATAAAATAATATATAAATTTCTTCATATAACTGATCTCTGCATTACTAATACCTATATAACTCTAACCAGCTATCAAACTACCCCTTAGTTGTTACTCCCCCTATTCTAATTTATATGACATAATTCAGATTTCAAGAGTCAAATAAATTAATTTTAATCATGAATTCAAGCATAGAATCTGTAAGTTTCTTAAAATAATATTTATATATTCGAAAACTACGTAAAATGTATTATAAGTTATAATAATTGATAATTTAAAATATTTAAAAATTATATGAAAAGAATTACGATGAAGGAAAATATATTCTATTCAAGTCTCGAAATTCAAAAGATTGACACAAATTTTAGGACGGAGAAAGTAGTTAAATTAAGTATCGAGAAATGAAATATTGGAAAAGAATTAACACACGTTTGGTTCAAAATTAGGAACAAAAGAAACTAGGAAAGTATATAAAACGGTGCTTTATTCTTAATATGGGACCCACAATATTTCCCGCAAAACCTTAGTTCTGTTTACTATTTCTCCCGGGAAAAAATTATTCCCTTAAAGAAAACATTACCAATCCCTCTTCATCTTCTTCTAGGGTTTTCAAGAATTATCTATGGACAACCCCAGCTCAAGTTCCATGCACCCTCAATCACCACCTAATCCCAACCCCAAAACTCCATCTAAGACTAATTTAATCAATTCATATCATCCTTCTCCTTCTCGTTCTATTTACAGTGATCGTTTTATCCCTAGCAGATCTTCATCGAATTTCGCGCTTTTCGACTTGCCATTGTCGAATAAAGAGGATTCTAATTCTAGCAGCAATGCGTATACTTGTCTTCTTCGTACTGCGTTGTTTGGGCCTGTAGTAGTGTCTCCGGTGACACCGGAAAAGAATGTTGTTGGGGTAAATGGGAGGAGGGGTTTGAAGAGACCTAATTGTAATATTTTTCGGTATAAGACGGAGACACGTCAGCGTTTGGATTCTTTGTTGCCTTTTGGGGTTGATGATCAGCTACCTGGTGTAGTTAGTCCTAACCCTGTTAAGATTCCCCGGAAAGTTCCAAAATCACCTTATAAGGTAAAAAAAATTGAATCTTTATGATGATGATTAGTGTAGGTTATTTGTGGGGGTAGTGAAGTGGTTAATGTAAGGAGAAATAATATGTGCGTCATAAGTTCGTATGTTAGCTAGAACACTTGGGGGTCGTTTGATTTGAAGACAAGTTATGTTGGTATTAGTTATGCTGACATTAGTTATTATCGACTGTTTGGTTTGTTGTATTAAAAATAACGTTCATTGCATAATTTCTAAATCGTATTGAATAGGGTGTATTAAGTATAAGAATAGTACCAGGCTCGCTTGGTTCGAAGACAAGTTATGCTGGGATTGGTAATGCTAATGCTAATGCTAATGCTGAGATTAATAGTGCTGGGACTAGTTATGATGGCATTATTTCTTATGGACTGTTTGGTTTCTTGTATTAATAATAACATGCATTGCATAATTTCTAAATATTGTTAATGCCATGATTTACTATGTATAAGAATAGTACTACTGAATAAGTAATAGTGGTATTAGTTGTACTAGGCTTAAAATTTGCAACCAAACATTGTACTAAAATTTTATAACAGCATTATTCTACTTGATACACCCTACCAAACGACCCCTTAGTGTCAGCTCATTGCTATGGTGGGCAAGTTTACCCGGCACCTCTACATGTGGGCTGTAGAGTAGGAATGTCACATATTATATGTTAGTGCATGTTCCTTTTTTCTTGGTTTTTGGGTTCTTGATTATTATCCGGTTAGGGTTCTATAAAGTTGTTATTTTGTGAGGTTTCCTTTTATTTCTTTTTAATTTTTTTTGCTGCGAGGTGAATATGTTATTACCAGATGAGAAGGCTTATGTTGGTACTTGTATGGTTCTTACTAGGTACTGGATGCACCTGCGTTGCAAGACGATTTTTATCTAAACCTTGTGGACTGGTCTTCACAGAATGTGTTAGCTGTGGGACTTGGGAGCTGTGTATATCTATGGCATGCATCTAGTGGCAAGGTGAATCTTTAGGCTTCGTTATCTTCTCCTTGATGGAGATATTTATGTAACTTTTGCTCGACTAATGCATCTATCTGGCTGATAAACATAATTTATTTCTGTTGAATGCTATTGCAGGTAGTGAAGTTGTGCGACTTGGAAAATGATGGTGATGTTAGTTCAGTTGGGTGGGCTCAGCGAGGTACACATCTTGCTATTGGAACAAGTAATGGGAACGTTCAGGTGTGGAATGCTTACTTTGTTCATCTTGTTTCATGCTCTTATATGAAAGAGAACTGCTAACAGTATCAAATTACATATTCTTGAACAATTTTTGACTTTTTGTGCTAATTAGGTCCAGTGGTACACATCCTTGAGTAAAAAACGTAGTCTCTGTCTCTATCAAAACCTTATCCAAAAAAAAAAACATAGTCCCTTTATCAAGAAAACGACTTGTCCTAGCATTGCTGGTACTATAATATACATAAATTGCCTTAATCTTACTTAACTGTGTTTTTATCTCGATCTTCTCTGTATATGTTAATACTAGAAGCTAATTTTTCCAATGAAATAAAGTAGCATAAAACTTGAAGAACTTGCTGAGGCTGTTCTCTTTGCAATATTTGGAATTTGCATATAAAAGAAAAAGTTTTTAAGACATTTGTCGTGAAGTTGTCATATTGTGGTATATTATGAACGAAGTTCAGCACAAACTAAGTTTACGACTCAACATAAATTCTGTAGGAACTGGAATTATTTGAATGCTTGGGCTTGTTATCCCGGTTTTTGTTCCATGTTTTTCTTAAGCAAGACATAGAGCAATGAGGTTTAAAGCTTGTACACATAATTTATAGCCAAAAAGCATACACTTGTTATGTTTTTTCCTTTTCTCATCTATCCTATAAATTTGGGCGTCCTAAAGCTAACATTAGCTCCGTTGCTGCAATAAATTGGATTTCCCCCCCCTTTATTCATGCACAATCTATTGTTGTGGGATTACACTTGATATGTTGTTATAATCTATTGCATGAAACTCAGTTTTCTATTTGACATGAAACTTTATTTAGATCCTCTCTATTGGGTATCTGGATGAAGAATATAGGATTATGTCATAGTACCTTTTTTGTTTATGTGGTTAACTGGTGTTAAAATCTCATTTTGTCATAGTTATGGGATGCCTCTCACAGTAAGAGGATAAGAACAATGGAGGGGCATCGTTTAAGAGTTGGTGCGCTAGCTTGGAGCTCCTCCCAGTTGTCTTCAGGAAGCCGGGACAAGAGTATTCTTCAGCGTGATATACGAGCTCAAGAAGATTACATCAGTAAGCTAAGCGGTCACAAGTCAGAGGTCAGACTTCCTTCTACTTCTCATCGCTTAACTCGTTTTATCAGAGTTTTTGTTTTACAAGCAACTACCTTGTTTCAGGTTTGTGGGCTCAAATGGTCTTATGATAGCCGTGAATTAGCTTCTGGTGGAAATGATAATAGAGTATGTGGTTAATTTCCAGAATCAAGTTGTTCTTATCATGATACTTGCTAGATGATATTTTGCTTTCTCTTAGGCTCTTGGTTACAGTTTCTCATATAAATCTTGATGATGACCAGCTTTTCGTATGGAACAACCATTCAACACAACCTATATTGAAATACTGTGAGCATATTGCTGCTGTAAAAGCGATTGCATGGTCTCCTCATCTTCACGGGCTTCTAGCTTCTGGTGGTGGCACAGCTGATCGATGCATACGATTCTGGAACACAACCACTAATACACACCTCAGCTGCATGGACACTGGCAGTCAGGTATTTTCCTATTATTATACATATCGAACACCTCTTTTAGATTTCTGCCTGTCTAGATCAGCTTGGTTATTACATAAATCGTACCTGTTAGTAAATTTTATCTTTCTACCGAAAAGATAATACTATGCTGAGTTATGTGATCAGAAGAACAATCATGCCTTTCAACTCCCTTTCTGATTATTCTGTGGCGTTTGGATTAGAAAATAGTTTGATTTTTGTAAACTTATTCAACGAGCAATTCATTCACCCACAAGTTGCCATGGTAATGATGTTTACTAAGGTTGGAGCAGGTGGGCTCACCCTAAGTGTTCTAGTTGGGATTAAAACTGTTGTCACTACCATGGCTTAACTAGTAGGCCATCCCGTTGGGATCTTCCAAGCACATTTTAAACCATTCAAGACTAGGTTCTGCCTTTCAAATTGATTTGCTGAACAGTACTGTCGTCATCTTTCTGTCATTTCTAATAGAGAGAATACATAATCACCCTCTTCAACTACAACACTTTTTTTCAAAACGACATTGAAACTTTGCGGGGGTCCTAATACCCCCTTGAACAATTTAAAAGTGGTATAAATACCTCCTTTCTCAGCCAATCCCAACTATAAAAAGAAAATACAACTCACGCACCAATCATTACTTGTCACGTGTTAAATTTAATTTTTGTTCACTATTACATTTTTTCTTATTTTATTTTATTTCTTTTTTTCTCTCCCCTCCTTCAATCTTCACCATGCCCGTAACTCCAACCCTTTTTGCTCCTTGCCGCCGGCCACGGCGCAGCCACCGCCACTGTTACATCACCACCTCCACCGTATCTACCACCAAACTACCGCCAGATTAAAATCAGCAAACTCATATTTCAGAATTCAAAGCAGCACCAAATCACAGCAAAAACAAAGCACGAAGAGACTAAGTACTACTGATCATTAAGCTAGGCGGAAATAGCATTAACCATTACCAAATCAAACTTTGAAAATTAAAAATCACCTCCAAACTATCATTCTGGCTTCAATGACTTACCCTATTATAGAACTCCATAACAAAAATCAAAAGAAAAAAAGAGTAATGATGAATCGGAGAAGTCTACAGAAGAAATATCTTGAAGAAACAGAGGAAAAAGAAGATAATGGGAAAAAGAGAAGCAAGAAAGTAGGGGGATATGATAGAGAATGGGTGAGGCAATTGGGTCTTCTTGGTGAAGAAGATAAAGTAAAAGAAAAGATATTTTTAATGAAATAAATGCTGATGCGAATAAAAAAAAAATTCTTATCTCACTTGCTATTAGAGTGAAATACACTCTACATGCCACGTGGGCTCATAAGCGGGTGATAAGTTCACTTTGAACAAGAATAAGGTGGTGTTAGGACCCACCTTATCAAAAAAAAATGGCGTGTTAGGACCCTTGCAAAGTTCTAGTGTCTTTTTGAAAAAAGTGTTATAGTTGGGGGGGGGTAATTATGTATTCTCTCTTTCTAATACTCAGTTTTAATTCATTTGTATGAGAATGACAACATTAGGGATATTGCTGTTACTACACCTTATCTTGCTTATCGAGTCCTCCTTTATTCTTAAGAGAGAGTTGTCCTCAAATTTATTTCTTAAACATTGTTATCGGACTTATCAAACATTGTTATCGGTCTTATCAAACCATCTTAACCTTCCTCTTTAACCTCCCCCGCCCATCCTCTTCCGTCTCTTTGTTGATCCCAAACTTCCTTCTCTACGGCCTTCCCACGAATCTATTTTATTTGTGTACAAGACAAGCAGTACTATAGTTGTATTATTGATAGTATAGGCCCTCTACAGGTACATTAAAGAGAAGTACACATTAGAATTGCATAAACAGTTTCCATCAGAACCTGAGGGGGTTTTTAAAGCCTTGGAAGATAATATCAAGTGTTTTTCTAGTTACACACCCATCCCATTGATTGTGTTAAAGTTCCCAAACAGCTAAAGAATTGGAAGAGTTGCTGAAACTTCAGAAATCCTTGACTATGAACGAGACAAGGGCGGGCAAAAGAAAATGGGAGTTGGAGAGGGAAAAGGGGGAAAAAAAGGGTGTGTGTGGAGCATTCTCATTGTGAAGGAGGTCCTTGAAAGTAAATTCACTTCATGAAGTAGGGAAAGAACCAAGAAAAGATAAGCGAGACAAAAATAAAACTAATCAAAAGATTCGCAAGCTCACTAGGTTCTGCATAAGAATTGTTTTCCGAGGTCTTCCAGATAAATTCTGAGCACCTAGAACTGCTGTTAGAGAAAGTAAAACTGCAAAAAATTGTTTATGAGGAGTTAAAAGTAAGACTTCTGCCATTTGTATACCTTTGGCTGGGAATTGGACTAGCAGCCTGACACGCAAAAAGACAAGGTATGCCTATGGCTTATATATCTAGACAAGTTATGCCAATTTGAGGTGCTTCACCAGGGAAGAGCTAGCATGAAAGGCACGGTGGGAAGTAAGAACCCCAACATCCAGATTCTTAGACCTATAACCCTCAGGAATTACCATCACCTCAAAAGCATTGGGATATAGGCCAAAGGAACTCAGAAAACAAAATTATCATCGGAATATTATCTTTGAACTAGTTTTTGCAAGTGTTCTCCGTCCCCTCACCCCCTCCCTCCCTGGGTCTCTCCGGATGTTTTGAACTTTCAGATTTACAAGCGCAGCCATGTATGGTTACTCGGATATACTAAGTCATCTGAATACTGTGGCAGGTTTGCAATCTTGTGTGGTCGAAGAACGCGAATGAATTAGTCAGCACTCATGGTTACTCGCAAAACCAAATAATACTTTGGAGGTATCCGACAATGTCCAAGGTATTTCACCTAAGTTTTCAAAATGTTACTCTGCAAGAAAAAGTATATGACAGACCTTTATTTTTAAACATATCATCTGGTACTATTTTCATTATATGTTTCTTTTCTATTATTGCAGATAGCTACTCTGACGGGCCATACATATAGAGTCTTATATCTTGCCATGTCTCCAGATGGACAGGTAGCTTAGCAAAACTAGTTAATCTCATCTATTAGTTTTAGCAGCTGCTTCATTTCTTCTATTTTGATGATTCTAACTGCTATTTTCATCTTTGCAGACGATTGTGACTGGAGCAGGTGATGAAACACTTCGGTTCTGGAATGTGTTCCCTTCTCCTAAATCTCAGGTAAAGCATATGTAGAAGGATAGCAACTTTCGTTCTTACATTGTATCTTCATATTTAGGGTTTTACCAAATGCAAGTCATCTCACATGTGAATGAAATTGGCTATGCAGAACACCAAGTCTGAAATTGGGGCATCTTCTCTCGGCAGAACACAGATTAGGTGACTCCAGCGTAATTATTTTGAGTACCCGTTAAAGTTTTTTTGTCATGAAGCACAAGCAGTGAAGAGTAACGTTCTGATCTGTAACGGGAAAGAGTTGGGAAGCTGTAAAGCTTAATGTGCATCTGATATGATGATATCTATCATCTTTCAGTATTATGCATTAGAGTGAATATTCCTGTGAATAGATCAAAAGTGTACAGTTAGAGATGTTATTTATTCTTCATTAACATCTCTCGGGGCGTTCTGTAATATAAAAGAGAGGGAGGGTGTTCTTTTAGGAACATCTAATTTTACGCAAATTTGTGATCTCTGTTGTAAATAAGGTTTTTCTTTTCTGTTTTCTCCCTTCTAATTCATTGCTACAAACTGAATATTGAATAAGCTATTGAAAGAGTAAAGCTTTAAAAAGATGTGAAGGAAGGAAATGAAAGAAAATAATCAAATGATAATTGAAAGCAACAGAATTGCTGTGCTTTTTGGTTCAATGATAAGGACGCAACTGAATCTTCTTCACCTTCTTTCTGGGAATTCAACTCTTCTTTCATAGATTGGGAACATAAGCACCAGTGGCCCATTGAGTTAGATGAGCTACATACGGCGATCATTGGTTCAAATGCAATAGTAGGTAAAATGATCGAAACCCCTGCTTTTGCCACCATGACAGCAAGCACAGACAGGGAAAATCTATATTGTCCGTGCAAATCTATATTTCCCCTGGTTCTCGAACTTGTGTGCCAACTTGAGTCGTGACCCGCGTGGAATCGATATTTTAAAAGATAAAAAAGAAAAAAATGTATCCATCATCTTTATCCCCAAAATGGGTATTTTTGTTCCAATCCAAGACACTTGAATTATTTACATTTTAGAATAAATAATTAGATTAAATAGAAAAATTGGGTTCGCTATTCTGCAATGCTCTCCCTCTCTCTTTATCTGACGGTAATATTTCTGTAACGCTAACGGACATTTGTCCACCGTCGGCTCCAGCGATCTCATCGGTCTGGCGGACAAACCAGCTAACGGACATCTATCCACAGTCGGCTCTAGCAAGGTCCGGCGGACAAGTAAGGTCTACCTCTGTTTTCTCGTTCCTCTCTCCATCTCTCTCCCTTTTCTCTCTTGTTTTCTCTTTTCTACCGTTATTTCTTTATTCCCTTTCCGGTGGTCTTCTTCGATGACAACGCCATCGACCGGAACCCTTATTTTCTTTCTTCCATGTCTGGTAGTGTCCCTCTCCGGTGAACATCGTCGGCGACCGAACCCTAGCCGCGTACGGAATTTTACCTAGGTACCATCTTTTGTGGCCACTGCTCAGGCGTGCAGGTCGGAGCCAACATTTTTCAGCGGGCGAAACCACTACCAGCGTCGCCGCCACCGACCAGGTTCTATCGTTCCTTTTTATGTATTTTAGTTTCTGGATATCAATTAACGTCATGCTGCGTATTGATTTCTGTTTGTGAATCATGTATGTTGACTGTATGCTTGCTTAGTTATTCTTTCATTCTTGCTCTAATTTTTTTTAACTGAGTTGTTTTCCGTCTCTGAAATTCTACGGTTCTACTGGATATACTTAATTAAATTACTCTGTTCTTGTTGTGATTGTGTATTAAGTTTTTTGGTTTCTCCATCTTGGATATTGTTGCACTTATGATTCTGTTAATTTCTGGTGACATTAGGAGTATTGTAGTAAACTGAATTGATTGTCCAAACATTCTTGTTTGATTGTATCTTAGTTAGATATTTTGCCTTGTTTGGTGTGATTATTGTACCTTTCTTGCTTGGCCTTTCTGTTGTTGGCTTTTTAGTGTAAACCTTGAGTAGTCCTATTTGCTTTAGTGACACTGGTAAACGATGGTAAACTAGGGTCATGTTCTCGGTTGCGGCGGGAGCGGGGCGAGGGTCAGGGGTGGGAAGTGGGTTAAAGAAGCTTCTAAGTTGAAGGTAGGGTCTTGGAACATTGAGACTTTAATGGGGAAGTCCATAGAGCTAGTTAAGATTCTTAAGAAGATGATGATTAATATAGCTTGTGTCCAGGAGACCAAATGGGTAGGACCTAAGGCTAAGGATGTGGACGGGTATAAGTTATGGTTCTCGGGTAGGTCGAGGTATAAGAATGGGGTAGGCATTTTGGTAGACAACGAGTTAAGGGATCAGATGGTAGAGGTTAGGAGGGTAAATGACAAGATGATGACGATTAAGTAGGTAGTTGGAGGGTACACTATGAACATTATTAGTGCTTATGCGCGTAGCCGAGCTTGAACGGGGAGGAGAAGAGGCGCTTTTGGGAGGATTTGGACGAGGTGGTGGGAGGTATACCACACACTGAGAAGTTAGTTGTAGGAGGGGATTTCAATGGACATATCGGGTCACTTCTGGGGGTTATGACGATGCATTGAGGCTTTGGCCACGGGGAAAGGAACGGGGGAGGCGTCTCACTCTTGGAGTTTGCTAAAGCTTTTGGGATGGTGATAGCCAATTTAAGGTTCATGAATAAGGAGGAGCTCTTAGTGACTTTAAGTAGCTCGGTGGACTAAGACTCAGATAGACTTTTTTTCCTTAGGAAGGTTGACAACGGTCTTTGTAAAGAGTGCAAGGTTATTCCGAGGAAGTATCTTACAACCCGACATAAGTTTTTTGTGATAGATTTGGAGATCAAGATGGATAAGAAGAGGAGGGTTGTGGATGACATGTTAAGAATCAAATGGGGGAGTTTGACCATATTTAGTGCAAAGGAGATGAATGATAGGTTGATGGCCAAGAGGGCTTGGGAGAGTAGTGAGGATGCGATCGGTATGTGGGACATGACGACCAGTTGCATCCGAAAGGCAGCAAGAGAAGTGATAGGGGTCTCGCGGGGTAGCCGTGGTGGGCATCGAGGGACTGGTAGTGGAATGTTAAAGTTTAAGAGAATGTGGAAGAAAAGAAAGTGGTGTATGCGAATTTGGTAGAAAGCAAGGATGATGTGGAGAAGTGGACAAATAGGAAATTGTATAAGATAGCGAGGAATGAGGCAAAGCTAGCGGTTACGACGGAGAAAACGATGGCTTTTGAACGCATGTATGTGGAATTAGAGGGAAAAAGTGGGGATAAGAAGTTGTACAAACTTGTCATGGCAAGGAGAGGAAGGCCCGTGACTTGGATCACGTGAGGTGCATCAAGGACGAGAATGTCAAAGTACTGGTGGAGGACGCGCATACTAGATGGAGGTGCAGTCTTACTTCCATAAACTTTTAAACGAAAAAGGAGATAAAGACATTGTGCTGGGAGACCTGGAGCAATCTGGAAGGTACCGGTATTTTAGGTATTGTAGAAACATTAAGGTTGAGGAGGTTAAGGGTGATGTTCGCATGATGCGTAGGGGACGAGCGACCAGGCCTGATGAGATCCCAGTTGAATTTTGGAAGAGCGCAGGCAGGGCAGGTTTGGAGTAGTTGACTGAGTTGTTTAATGTCATTTTAAGACAGAGAAAATGCCCGAAGAATGGAGGTGGAGTACAATGATTCCTTTTATAAAAACAAAGGTGACATCCAAAGTTGCAACAACTATAGGGGTATCAAGCTGCTAAGCCACACTTTGAAAGTTTGGAGAAAGGGTCGTGGAGATGAGGGTGAGAAGAGGCGTGTCTATTTCTAAGAACCGGTTTGGATTCATGCCGGGGCGTTATACTACGAAGCCATTCATATTATTAGGAGGTTAGTGAAGCAGTATAGGGAGAGGAAGAGAGACTTACATATGGTTTTCATCGACCTCGAGAAGGCATACGACAAAGTCCCTAGTGAGGTTCTATGGAGATGTTTGGAGGTTAGAGGTGTACATGTGGCGTACACTAGGGCGATCAATGATATGTATGATGGAGCCAAAACCACGGTATGGACAAAAGATGAGACTCAGAGCACTTCCCAGTGATGATGGGGCTACACTAGGGATCAGCTCGTAGCCCATTCTTATTTGTCTTGGTGATGGATGGACTATGGCGACAAATCTAAGGGGAGGTGCCATGGTGTATGTTATTCGCAGATGACATAGTTATGATTGATGAGACTCGCAGCGGAGTGAACACTAAGCTGGAGGTTTGGAGACAAACTCTGGAGTCTAAAGGGTTCATGTAGGTCCAAGAAAGAATACTTGGATTGCAAGTTTAGTAACGGGAACGACCCTGAGACAGGCGTGGAGGTGAGACTTGGTGCTAAGGTCATTCCAAAAAATGAAGCTTCAAGTACCTTGAGTCTATTATCCAAGAGAATGCGAGAGATTGATGGCGATATCACACATCGTATTGGGGCAAGGTGGATGAAATGGAGGCTCGCATCTGGAGTCTTATGCAATAAAAATGTGCCACAAAACTTAAAGGCAAGTTCTATAGGGTGGTGGTTAGATCAACTATGTTGTATGGGGCGGAGCGTTGACTAGTCAAGACTTCACACATCCAAAAGATGAAAGTTGCGGAGATGATGATGTTGAGATGGATGTGTGGGCATATAAGGAGGGATAAAAGTAGAAATAATGATATCCGGGACAAAATGAGAGTGGCCTCGGTGGAGGATAAGATGCGGGAAGCGAGATTGAGATAGTTCGGGCATGTGCATAGGAAAGACACAAATGCCCCAGTGCGGAGGTGTGAGAGGTTGGCTATGGACGGGTTCAGGAAGGGTAGAGATAGGCCGAAGAAGTATTGGGGAGAGGTGATTAGATGAGATATGACGCAGGTGCAACTTACTGAGGACATTACCTTAGATATGAGGTTGTGGAGGACACAGATTAGGGTATAAAGCTAGTAGGTAGTCGAGCGTAGTACTACTTACGCTTAGACCACTGTTGCCCTTTCAATCGGACAATGGAGCTCCAGTAGTAGATTACGGAGCCAACATGATTCAGCAACAACATTGGCCACCCCTCGGTATTCTGCCTCTGCACTTGACCGAGACAGCGTGGACTGACGTTTGGATGACCATGAAATGAGATTGTCACCTAAGAACACACAATAGCTGGAAGTGGAACGACGTGTGTCTGGGCATCCACCCCAATCCACATCAGTGTAGGTAGAAAGACTCGCGATGGAGGATTTATACAGATGAAGTTCGAAATGAAGAGTACCCTTAACATACCACATAATCCTCTTGAAAGCCCCCATATGTTCTTCCTTCGGATCATGCATGTGTAAACAAACTTGTTGAACCGCATAGGAAATATCTAGTCTTGTAAAAGTCGATCACTGTAAGGCCCCTGCTAGGCTACGGTAATGGGTAGGATCACTGTATGGAGTTCCGACATCATTACTCAATTTCGCCTTTATATCCACTGGAGTATGTGAGGGTTTGCAGGACGACATCCCTGCTTTGTCAATTATTTCTTCGGCATACTTCTTTTGACTGAGAAATAGACTACTTGCATATTGGGAGACATCAATGCCAAGAAAATAATTCAACGGACCCAAGTCCTTCATTGCAAATTCTGCTGCAATAATGGACATAATAGACTAGCGAAATGAAATGGATGATGTTGTGAGAATAATATTATCGACATACAAAAGGATATATGCCATGTCGCCGCCCTTCCGATAAATGAACAATGCCGATCAGACTTGCTGTGAGAGAATCTCAATTTGGAAACAAATCCTGCAAACATGTTGTATCATGACCGATGAGCTTGTTTCAAACCTATATAAGGATTTCTTCAATAGGCAAACATGATATGGATGAGTATAATTGCGGAAACCCAGCGGCTGATGCATGTATACCATCTCCTGTAAGTTGTCATGCAAGAAAGCATTTTAACATCTAACTGGTGAATGGTCCAAGATTTGGATAGAGCAAGCTGAGAACTGTCCGGATGTTGTTGGCTTAACCACTGGACTGAATATTTCACCACAATTTACCCTAACATGTTGAGACCTACCATCACCAACAAAATGAGCTTTGTATCTCGCAAAAGAACCATCATAGTTTTTCTTATGACAAAAAACCCATATAGATCGAATGATGTTAACATTAGACGGACGTGGTACCAATTCCCACATCTTATTTGTAATAAGAGCATTAAATTCATCTAACATGACATCTTTTCAATTCAGGTCGGATAAGACAGCTTTGAGATTTTTTGGTAGAGGTGATGGTTGAACATAGGATAATAGTTAAAATAACGTTTGGGCCAAAAAGTCCCATACATGGCACGAATTTCAACGGTCCGATGATGGTCCGTCACTGGTTGGGTAGTTTGGTTCTTGAGTATGACATTGGGCCAGGGGAAAGATGGTGGCCCAAATGACTAGGTGTAGCCGTCGCGGTATGAGGCTGGGCTCGAGAATGCTTTGGCTAAGGGTGTGGTTGTGGAATGCCCTACGTGGGCCGGACCGCCATGGAAATCGGATTGGGCCGAGACCAACGGTGACAAAATAGTGGTCTCCGATCCAGCCCTATTTTGTGGTTGGGCTGAAAGGTGTTGGGTATTTTATTGGGTCGGTTCCACATGTGTTTGTAGATTAAGATGGTTGTGTAAAATGTGATGTTGTCCATTTATCCAAAAAATCATATGAAGGTGAGGATGCCACATGAGACTTAGCAAACGGGAATTTAGACTTATAAAAAATCACATGACGACATACAATTATTTTCCCATTCGTCAAATCATAACATTTATATCCCCTATGATTTTATGGGTATCCCAAAAATACACAAGAGTAGAACAAGCCTGCAACTTGTTAATAGAAGTAGATGGAAACAAAGGATAACACAAACATCCAAACACCCTAAAATGTGTAAAAGATGGGAAACGATGATTTAACATTTGTGTAGGAGACACATTGGATAACAATTTACTAAGAAGAATATTTAAAAGGTAGGTAGCCATTTGAAGTGCATGGTACCAAAACTTTGGTGGTGTGGAATAATGCACAAGAAGAGAACGAATCATATTATTAATCGTTCGAATTTTTCTTTCGGCTTTCCCATTTTGTGGTGAAGTATGTGGACACGAAAGACGCAAAGACATCCCATGTTGGTGGCAGAAATCATTAAAATGAGCATTTATGAATCCCCCTCATTGTCACATTGAAAACATTTAATGCTTTTGCCAAATTGAGTTTTGATAAAAACACTAAATTGTTTTAAAATGGTGGATGTTTGTGATTTATGTCCTAATGGAAAAGTCCACAAAAAATTTGAATAATCATCTAGAATGAGCATATAGTATTTATGACCTGCAGAATTCAAAACGGGTGATGTCTATAAATCACAATGCACAATATCAAATGACATATAAGTATGAGAATTAGAAGAGGCAAAAGAAAGCTTAACATGTTTACTAAACACGTAAGATTGGCAAACAAAAGAGTCCAAAGGTCTATTACACAAAACCAACTTATTCCTCTTAAAATTATTAAAAATTTGTGCTCCTGGGTGTCCCAATCGATTGTGCCACAAAGTAGAAGAAATGGTAGCAAAGGTTGATGATTTGTTCATACTATTTTTGAAATCAGAGGTGATGAGATATAAGTCCCCCGTGTTATTGCATCTCATAAGTGGCGTCCCCGTCTGAAAATCCTTCACAGAAAAACCAAACACATCAAAATTTACAAAAACATTATTATCAATTGTAAAACGTCTAACATAGATCAGGTTTTTAATTAGATTTGGCGCATGTAAGACATTTTTCAAGTGTAAATGTGGGTGTGGAGAGGGTAGTGTTACTTGTACAATACCACGAATTAGAATTTCCTGCCCACTGCCGACAATAATATTTTTATTATTGCTCATATTACAATACGACGAGAGATTACTTTGAGATGTCGTCATGTGTGACGTAGCCCCTGTGTCCATGTACTATGACTCATCGGGAACACTTAGATGTATGTTATTCATGGCCTATTCAATGTTTGTGGGTGCATAACCAACAGAAGATGGTGTCTGAGCCGCAAACGCATGTTGTGGATGAGATCCGAGAATATCGGGTTGGCGATTTGACGAGGAGGGAGGCCGGGCCCACGAAGAGGTCGGATATGGACATGGCGGGGTAGCCCACTGTGGGGCCAGGCCCACGGTAGGTATTGCTCCCACTGGTTGCCGCCACTGTTAGCCCGCCACTACCGCCGGCAGGCTGGCCACCGCCCCTCCCCCGCCCATTTCCACCATTATTTTTTTCTTTATTATTACGGTTTGAACCCCATTTTTTACCATTATTAGAACGATTACTTTGGGCCCATGAACCAGAATTTTGAGGCTCCAAATCTGTGGAAGATGAGTTGGTGAAGACGAGAGCGGTTCGGCGGTGGTTGTGCCCGATGATGCCTATTTTGCTTTCCTCGTTTCCTCGAGAATTAACCTCGAACGGGCCTCGTAAAAGAGAGGTAACTAATTGCTTTGCTGAATGAACGTAGCAACACCATCATATTGTTCATTCAGCCCTGCAATCAACTAAAGGACTAACATTTGATTTGTTACGGGCAAACCAACGTTGGATAGTTGGTCCGCGAACACCTTTAATTTTTGACAATAGGTTGAGATATTAGAAATGTCATCCAATTTAACATTTGTAAATTAGTGTTCAAGATAAACGACCCTAGAAATTTTGTTATCTTGAAAAATATTTTGCAACCGTTCCCATGCATGTTGAGCCGTAGAATTGGGTTCTAAGATGGTATGAAGAAGATTATTCAAAATAGTGTCATAAATCCATTAAAAGACTATAGCATCTAACCGAGATCATAATTTCTTGTCCACCGTAGTGGTATTCGACGGTGACTTGGACGGAAAGATATGGTCAATTACCTCATAAACACGACAGTGAATTTTGAATAGTTCTGCCAATGAGGTATACTGCCCTTTCTCCATTTCAAAAGTTATGGAGATAAAGTTCTTGACATTATTAACGGCAAGAGCGAGATGAAAGGTTTGTTTTTCGGCCATAGGTTCCACTTAGAACCAAAATAAGAGGAGAATGAAGTGGTGTTTTAATGGAAGTGGTGTTTTGATGGAAGTAACCTAAAGGTTGGGTAAGTCTAGTCGAGGGGGTGGGGATGGGTGTAGTAATCGGCTAGGGTTTATCTTAGTGTTTAGGTTTTGAGGAATTATTTAGGTTTAGAGTTTAGGACTACTAAACCTAGGGGGAGCCGAAAACAATAGAAAAGAAAAGGGAGAAATCGGCTAAGGGAAAAAGAAAAGAGAAGAGTTTAGGGCAAATGATCTTTGGCTATGGATACCATGTAGAAAATGATTCTTTGATTAATATTCTCTCAAAGATACAATATATATATATATATATATAATCATATATGCTTGAATAATGGAAGATTAATTTATCTTACCTAAAATATAAGATATTAATTACAATCATAATAATTATAATATATTATATTATCAATTATAATAAATGAGAGATAATTATGAGATATCCCCTATAATTACTCTAACATATATAACATCATTTTTCTTTTATTTTTTCTTAAAATAGTTTTTCCTAGTATATTATATATATTTCTAGAGAAAAAATAGTGTCCAATCAAATAGTACTTTCAATTTCAGTACTATTTCCAGGGTAGCACGTAAGGTGGAGCCGTAAAAGTTGGTGTTTTGTAATAATAAGGCGTGGAGGCACTCAAATAATCAAACAAATCTATCAATCTTTTTCGTCTGTCAATGCTCCGTCTAATGCACATTTCATCATATAAAGCAGGAAAATCCTTCTATCTCCACTTGAATAAAAAGCTCTGATTTGCTTCAATTATCGGAAATATCTGGAAATTCAAAATTTAAATTTACAGCACTACGTTATAAGTTTTGAGTTTATGTGTTTAAATTTTAGATTTTATTATCTTTCAGGTTTTTCATATATCATTACAACGTTAATAAAAGCTTCTGCAAAAACTTTTTCAGATTTCAGAGTTAATTTCCTTTGAAGTGGGTTTAGTGTTAATGCAGATTCTTTTGAAAGTTAGATTTGTCAAGAATTGCATGGCCTTTAATTTAAAAGAGTACTGATTTAATAAAAGAGTTTGTTGCTAAGTATTGTTAGGGATATTTAAGGAGTACAATGATAATCTATTACTTTCATATACTAAGTTAGCAAGATTTATATCTCCCGTTTCAATTTTTGTGACATTCTTTCATTTTTAGTTAGTCTAAGAAGGAACGATACCTTTTTATATTCAGTAATAAATTAATTTTAAACTTCTCATTTTTATCATTAATGAGAAGATTTATAGAGACATAAATATTTATAATTTATTTTAGACACAAATTTTAAAAATCTTCATTTCATTCTTAAATTATATGCATAATTTAACGATTCACACAAATTAGGACGAAGAGAATATAATTTAAATAGAAAAGGTATGTTCCGTTGAACTCACATATATCAATATACACCCGCCTCTAAGTGAATGATATAGTGAGTTCTGAGTAGGCGTTAGGACATGAATTTTGTGATACTTAAATAAAATTATATTAAAAGTTAAGTTGAAAAAAATATTTGAAGATGGAAGTTTCTTTTAGACATACATTTCACTTGAAAACATATTAAAGTTTTATGAGGGAAAAAACATCTTACCTAAAAAGTTGGTTCCTGAAAACTCAACATAAAGTTGAAGTAAAAAATTAACTACATTAGTGTACAACTAAATAGTTATTTATTTTGTTTAACAAGATATGGAGCGTTTTACTCATCTTAGTCAGCTTTCAGAGGTAGCCACGAATTGGTGTAGCATAAATCTTCTTGGTTGAGCCTGTCACACATGGCGGGATGGTTAATCGGCCGACGTGGTTTTTGCTATTGCGTCGATCCGGTTTAACCCGTGCGCACTTAGCGGTGCGGGTTCTTCGTCAACAAAAAAAAAAGAGTGCATTTAATTAGAGCGCGGGACCGCAAGGGTAGCCAAGTTGGTTAGAGCGCGGGACCGCAAGGTCACGAGTTCGATCCTCTCGCATGGTCACACATGGCTTGCCAAGTGTGGTTAATCGGTTGACGTGGTTTGCAGGCTATTGCGTCAGTCCGGGGTTTAGCCTATGCGCACTCGAGAAAGTAGCGACTACGGGTTCTTTCGTCAACAAAAAAAAAAGTGCATTTAATTAACTCAGGACAGAGGGGTTTGAATACAAAAGATTAAATTGAATGGAAAAAAATTGGTGGAAAAGAAGCCCCGTTCCCATTTAAAGGATTTACTTCACATTTAGACTTCCAAAATGTCTATCGGATTAGCTAATTTTCTTATTTTAAAGATGGTTTGTAATTATGCTTCAATAATTCTTCTATTCAGCTACCAAACGTCTAAGCAAAAATTGCAAATCCATCTATTGTGATATCACTACAATAGCAAAGATTTGATAACACTTAGGGGTGTTTTTTTTTCTAGAAAATGTTTTTTCGGAGAATAAGTCGTGATTCTTACTTATTTTTTAGTGTTTGGTAAGGAAGAAAAATTATATTATTCCAAGGGCATTTATATGTAATCTAGCAAAACTCTATGGGGTGGGGAGTGGGGGTTCGGGGGTAGCAGGGGATGGGATGGTCAAGGGGTGGGGGTTGGGGTGTTGGGTAGGTGGGGATGAGACAATGAACTTGAAATATCGATCACTTATATAACTTGGTTTTTCTACTTCTATAAAGGAAGTCATTTTCTTCATTTTTGATTAACTTATTTTCCTAGAAAAAAATTTCAAAAATTTTGCCAACCAAACATGAAAAATTGAAAAACTTCACACCAAACATACCATTAAACTGAAGGTCAACTAAACTTCACTAAGTTGAAGACCAAGTAATGATTAAGAAGGGTAGCCGGTGCATTAAGCTTTTGCTACGTGTGGATCCGGGAAAGGATCGGATCACAAAGGTATATTGTATGCATCCTTACCTTGCATTTCTACAAAGCTTGTTTTCACGGCTTGAACCCGTGATCTTCTTGTCACATGGGAGAAAATAATCAGAGTTGCAATTGATTAACTATGTTAATTCACACATTAAAACAATTGTTATTGTATATCTGCAATAAATAGATTCCAACGTAAATCTAAGCACTATTTAATCTGCTAACATTGTTATCAATCCTTAAAAAATATTCTTAATTTTTTTAATCTCTAATAAAACTCTATAAAGTATTTTTCTAAAATAATTAGTTTATTTGTGAAACATACATATTTATCAACGACAATATGAGATCCACGAAAACCACGTTTTCAAAAATTTTGCCTAGTATATTGTTAAGAGTTCCACATCAGAAATGAATGAAAACATGGACTCCTTATATGGACTTGAACAATCCTCACCCTAAAAGATCTTGGGCCTAACTCAACCCCAAAAACTAGCTTGTAGGGTGAGGATTGTCCAAGTCCATATAAGGAGTCCATGTTTCCATTCCATTTCTGTGGGACTCTTAACACTCCCCCGCACGTCCAGACCTCGTTAAATGGAGCGTGGACAATATAATTTGGGGGCCGGTGAACAAAGAAGTGGAATGAGCCTGACTCTGATACCATGTAAAAAATGGATCTTGGGCCTAACTCAACCCCAAATTATGTCATCCACGCTCCAGTTAACGGGGTATGGACGTGCAGGGGAATGTTAAGAGTCCCACATCGAAAATGAAATGAGAATATGGACTTGGACAATACTCACCCCAAAAGCTAGCTTGTAGGGTGAGGATTATCCAAGTCCATATAAGGAGTCCATGTTCCCATTCCATTTTTGATTTGGGTGTTAGAGTAATTATGAGAATATCCCATAATTACCTCTCATTTATTATAATTGATAATGTAATATATTATAATTATTGTGATTATAATTAGTATCTTATATTTTAGATAAGGTAGATTAGTGTTCCATTATTCAAACATAGGATGATTGTATATATATTGTATCTTTGTAGAAAGTTATAATGTCAACTATTCACACACACACATAAAAGAAAAGTGATGTTATATAGACCGTTATAATCTCAACTATTCACACAGACCTCACCTCTGCTACCTTTAACAATTTAATCTAAAGACAATATTTTCTTGGAGAATATTTTTTTTTTCTAAAATATCTATATTAAGAAAAAATAAAATATTATTCGATATATATATATATATATATATATATATATATATATATATATATATATATGATATTTTTTTATTTTTAGCCGTCTAAAAAAGAATAATAATTTTTATATTTAGTAATTAACAATTTAACTTTAAACTTTTTGATTTATTCTTAATGGGATTATTTGTTGTCACACAAATATTATAGTTTATTCTGGACCACAAATTTCAAAAATATTCATTTCATTCTTAAACTTCGTGTACAATCAAACACTTTCACATAAATCAAGTCACAGAGAGTACATATTATATAACGAGCCAAAACTGGAGGGTGGTGACTGACCCCTAGTAAACTATCCAACCAAACCACAATATATAACCCATCCGATCCTTTTTACTTTGCACTTTTTCTAGAAATAATATTTTTCAAAATACTTATTAGTTTTTTTAGAAATTAAACCATAAAATAATTAGTTATATTTCCTAGTCTACCCTTAATACTATAAGAAATATTCTAGAAAGAAAAAAAGGGTGATAAGAAAGAAAGAAGGTTATTTTAGTCAAATAACTCTTATTATTAATGTTATGTTAAAAGATGCAATAGAAAAAATTAACAAATAAAGTTTCATAGTGAAGGATGTTGAGTTTGTTAGGATATACTAGCACGTCTTTCAAGTCAAGATGATTCTCCATCCCATTTAAAAGGAAAAGAAACTATTGTTTTTTTAAAAAAAAATGAATGGTCAAGGGAATTAAATAAAATTTAAATTATAAAAATAGAAGGTTGATATTTTATTTTTTGAACATACTCTTTTGTTTCTTAAGAAAATTGAATAACAAATATCTAATAATTTAACCGTGATTTATATCTAGTTTTAGTTAAGGAATCTTTACACAAATAATCAGTCGGATTTATTGTTTATTTTTTTCAAGTCAGTATACATAGATTATATATCTATTATACATGATTATACACATATTATATATTAATTTTACATATATTAAATATTTACTGGTTATTTTAATTTTAAAAATTATTGAATAATTATACATACATGATATGCTTTCTCTTGAGCCCGGGATGTATCGGAAACAACTCATCTACCTCCCAAGGTAGGGGTAGATATGTGTACACTATCTTTTCAGACTCTACTTGTGGAATTACACTAGGTACGTTGTTGTTGTTGAATGAGAGACAATTTAAATTAATTTTTGTAGTGTTAGTTATTTTGAATTTTTAATTAAATAGAAGCTATTAATATTAAAATAAATTACGTGTCACTCATTTCGAGTAAGAACTTGAAAAAATGATTAGGAATAAAAGAAGTTAATAAAAAATTAGCCGTAAACACATTAATTCTTATTTTTGGAATTAACCAAAAATTAAGAATTTGGAGTTATTAGTAGAGGTGGCTAGTGGGCCGAGCTCGGGTCTGTCGGGGTCGGGGCGGGACGGGACGGGCGAAGGGGTCGGGGTCGGGTCTGGCGGGGTCTGCGGGGTCGGGTCTGGAGAGACTTGCTCCAGTCCCGTCCCGATCCCGATCCCGTCGGAATCGGGTCGGGGTGGGGTCGGGGTCGGGTCCTGTGGGTTTTCCTTTTTTTTTTTTTAAAATAACATATGTATAAAAAAACTCAATAAACAAGACAAGATAGTGTAATAAAAACATCTCAATGCTGTTTTTGTGCCTCTTATATTATTTAATAGACATATGATTTTTTTGTAATACAAATACAATTGTCTAAAATCTAAATTGTAACTTTGTGGTGTTGTCCAAAAGTTGCAAATTACATAATAAAATTGCAATTAAAAAATTACATTCTCAAAAAAACCTGTTCTAATTGCTTGATGATTTCCTGTGGTTCTTCGGTTGGAATTGGTATTTGTTGATCAAATTGATCCACATTGCTTCCACCACCTCGGATAAGATTTCGTTGTAGTTTTCGTCTTCTTCTTCGTTGATCTCCGGTTGACCGCACCTTCTCCGCTCCGCTCGTATCCAATCTCTGAATAATACTGCAATTTCCAAGTTTGTCTCCGGCTAATGAGTGTCGTGGTCTCCTATTTGATATCTGCCGTGAGAAAAAGCGCTTTCGACGCGATTGATGATGCTTGAATGTTCAAAACATCTCGGGCCATCAATGAAAGTGTCGGAAAGGTCTTCTCATTCCCCCTCCAAGTATTTCAAACAAGTCTTCATGTCCATCTCCATTGATAACTTCTTGGTACGGTACGAGAACCCCGCCAAACAAAAATATCCAACTCGCTAATTTGGTTAGTAGTAGAGGTACGGCCGCACATTCTATTTCGAGGCTTTCAATACTAGCGCGAAACAACATGTCTTTTGTGAGGTTGTGTTGAAGATGAAGAAGATGGTATGGAAGCCGGTAAGTTACTAGCATTTTCTTGTTGATAAAATCTATATATTTTTTTGCATTGATATTCCACGCTAGACAACACTTCTTCTTTAGTTTGTTCAATAGGTGGTGGGTGATTTAGATTTTTGGGACTTGGAGGTGGTAGTACTTCTATACAATCGTAAATAGTTTCAATTAGTGATTTAGTACCGTCTATTTTAATAGTCGGATTTAATACAGAACCAATAATATAAATAGTGGGAATAGGAATAAAATATTTTTTTATTTTGACAAACATTTTTTTAATAGCTGCCATATAAGCTGATTTTTCTATATATTCACTAAGTAATAAAAATATTAGAGTTATATAAAACAACATAGTTGAAATAATAGGATAATATATACCGGAAAATTCTTTTGTTTCTTGAAAAAATTTCTCTAAAAATACAATAAGTTCGGAAATTTTTACCCAATCACTATCTACAATCATATCAGCTGAATTTTGATTATGAGAGTTAAAAAATAAAGTTATAGGTTTTCTATAGTCATAAGCAACAAGTAGTTGCTCGTATAAAGAATTCCACCTAGTGGATACTTCTTGTGAAATTTTTCTATAAGATAGTCCACAATCGTGACAAGTTTTTTTATATTCTTTTCTACGTTGTACTTTATTACTTTTAAAAATAAAGTTTATAGCAAATTGTATTTTACTAATAATGTCTTCAAAAAGTGATAGACCATCCTTTACAATTAAGTTATATATATGGCACACGCATTTTATATGAAAATGATTTGGAAAAGATGGAGTTAAACTATTTTTTTAAATTGTAATTGCGTAATTGTTAGAAGAAGCGTTATCTAATGTAATAGTCATAATTTTATCGGTTATTCCATAATAATGACACACTTGATAAATATTATCTGCAATAAAAGTACCAGTGTGCCTATCATCTATATATCTATACGCTAAGATACGTTTTTGCATAGACCATTTATAATCTATCCAATGACAAGTTGCAGTTAAATAATCATGGCCGTTAGTACTACGACCTATATCAGACGTGATAGATACTTTGCCATTAAAATGATATAATGAATAACGTAAATATTGTTGATATTCATGCGCGAATTTAAATACATCTCTCTTAACAGTTGATCTAGGAAAACCGTTAAAAGTAGGATTATATATATCTCTAATGTAATGAATAAAACCGGGAGATGAAGGAAATGAAAAAGGCAAACCCTCCACAACAACTAATTTTGATATTGCTTCCCTATCTCTATGTTTATTGTATTTAGGGCCTACAATTCCCCCTGTCATGGGGTTAATTTGACCCTGTACTTGGTCCGGGACAGTATCAGTATGTGAACCTTGTTCCGATGGAGCGGGCGTTTGCGTACCCGATTTTGAAGCCTGGTATTGGGCATACCTAGCTGGATGAGCACTTACTACGTGTCTAATTAAACCCCCCGTCCCACCGTGACCTTTTCCAGTTTTAATTTTAAAACATTTTTACAAATTTTACATATAGCTACTTGATTCTCTACGTCCATATCAAAAAATTGTCCATGCATATGATTTTAATTGTCGTTTTGCTGGACCTCATCTCATACTAGGGGGAATAGGAGGTATTTCAGTTGAAGATGCACTAGTGGGTGTGTTGTCATCAACATTAGTGGGTGTATCATCTAGATCATCGTCTAAATTAAAGTCTTCTTGAGTTCCAGAAAATAGCTCATCGTCTAAATCTAATGGTATTGTAGGAAAATGTTGAGTATCAACAAAATCATCCTGTGTAAGAATAAGATGACTAGAAGAAGTACCCTTGCCCTGGTTGCCCCTACTAGAAGAAGCACCCTTACCCTTACCTTTAAACATACCTCTTAATCATTCCATTTTAATTATGATAATAAATAATTAAAGATAATAAAATTAAGTGCGCTAAATAAAATAAACAGACAATAATAATTTAATGAATGAACGAATGTACCAAACGCCGACGTAACGTCGACGTGTAATCGAGAGGTTGAAAATTGAAACTTTGCTCGATGGAAGATCCTCAAGCTAGTTGCCAACTTCACTCCCAATTTTCAAATGAATAAATAAAATTGAATATTTAGTAAACAATGTAGACTTGTAGAGAGATATATTGAGAGATTAGAGAGATTGTAGGAAGATTTGTGAGAAAGATGAAGAGAAAATGAGTTATTTATAGTTGGAAAATTGGGTTAAAGTGTAAATATAATAACTTATGGGTTAAAAATAAATATTAAGGGGTGGGGGGGGGGGGGGTTGGGGGAGGCCTAAAATGGTCGTTGCCCAACGGCCAAAATCTAAAATAGCCGTTGGTGCAACAGTTATATTTGCAAAGGGGGAGCTCTCGGGCGGGGTCGGAACGAGCTCGGGGCGGGGTCGGGGTGGGCGGGCCTGGGGCAGGCTCGGGTCTGGCGGGACGAGACATTGTCCCGTCCCGAGTTCGAGTCCCGCTACCGTTTTTTTTTTACTCGGGGTCAGGGCGGGACCGGGACGGGATCGGGTCGGGGTCGGGCCGTCCCGGCCCACTTACCACCCTTAGTTATTAGTAGGAAAGTCAGAGGGCGTAAGTAGTAGGGTCAAGTAGGGAAACTATAATCGTCGATTACTGAACCGCCCACGTATTAATATTTTGCCGTGCACCCCACCCTAACCACCAGCTTAGAAGCAAGCAACCGTGAATTTTGGTATTTTTGTTTGAAATAATTGACGAAGTCAGAATTTACGCTTATTCAAGATTTAATATGTATCAGTAAAAAGTAATTTTTAACGTATTTTCAAAGTTTAATAGTACTATCTTTTTATAAATAAAAATGGATTGCTATAATCTATTAGTTCGCCGGACAAATTGGGATTAGGTATCATCACAACTTAATCGAAATGAATCATGATAGAACATGACATCATATATGCATTATAGAATTTCCATATGCATAATATAATTATCAATAAAGGACATTCAGTTGATCACCCTTCAACCTAGGTAGCTTCGTCACTACTGAAAATAAGGTAGAAATAAATGGAAAACTTTAAATTTTTCCAAGAACGGATAAAATTACATGATAAAAAATGTTCCTTCATGATAAAAAAGAGTGTCCACTTAGTCATTCGCACACCCTTTAAGAAAATATTAATTTCTAACAAAAATAGATAATTTAACTAAAATATCTCTAATTAAATAGGTATTGAGATTTGATCACTTAACAGTTAACACTTAACAAGGGCAAATTCAAAAAAATAAGATTAATTCTTTCTTAATTTGATAAGTGGACACTCTTTTTAACTCAAAAAAATAAAGACTAAGTGAACACTCTTTTTTATGCGAAGCAATTATATTCTAACTCTAATTTCTAAGATTAAATTATTTAAAATTCCATACGCATCCCTCCATTTTTCTTTGCCTCTTTTGTCGTTTTCTACATTGATGATACATACACGTATGAATAGTTGAATACCAATCTTCGAATTAGAAAGTCTATAAAAACTTAAAGCAAAAGCGACTATGTAAGTGAGAAACCAAAATTCCAAAAAAGGGCAAAATCCCCTCTACCAACGCTTTCCCTACACCTAATTAATCATACTACTACTATATAATAGTCATATCAAATAAACTTAGAATTTGCCCAAAACGCATCGGAGGTCGTTTAGATGAATTTTTGGGCGTTTTTCAGTTTTTTGAAAAACAATTGTTAAATAAATTTTTTTATTTCAGCAAATCTTTGTGGTAGGGTTCATTTTCTATGGTCTACAATATGTATAACAGTAATATAATGAGTTTATATATTAACGTAGGTTTTCTTATCCATCAGATGGATTCATTATGGTTAATTATTCTGCCTTAAACCTTAGTTAATTGATAACTTGTCTTGACTCTCCAACTGAGTTACACGTTGGTTCAATGAGACTATGATTCATAAAAAGTGATATTTACCTAACTATAATTAGCAGTTTACTCTCCATCTGAGTTGGTTCTGTTTTGATTTATACCATTTATCTGGCTTGACTCATATATTTTGCATGAATAGTTATGTTTCCCTATCGAATCTAACTGTTCTGTATGCATGGTTATATATTTGATGTTTTTTTTTAATATTATTATTCTTTTTGCATAACTAATGATCTATTTAATGTTTATATCTCTCAAATTAATCATGTCTTCTTTCAACCCACTTACCTCCATTTTGAACCAAAAATAAGTTAGAGGGTCCGAATTATGTTGGATGGAAAAGAAATCTGAATATTGTCCTAACTGCTGAAGGTTTCAAATTTGTGTTGATTGATGAGTGCCCAGAAAAATCTGGCGAGGATGCTTCGAAAGACCAGATTAATGCCTATAAAAATGAGTTAAGGCTGATGAGATAACGCGATGTTACATTCTTGCCTCTATGGCGAATGTTTTGCAACATCAGCATCAGTCGATGTGGTATGCGTACGATATGCTTGAAAATATTAAAGAGATATTCGGAGAGAAAAATCGTGCGGCTAAGTAGACAGCCATGAAAACCCTTTTGAACACTAAGATGGTTGAAGGATCATCGGTTAGGGACTATGTCCTTAAGATGATGGGTCTTTTGAACGAATTCAAGGTTCTTGGAGCTATGATTGATAAGGAATTTCAAGTTGAGATGGTCTTACAGACTCTGCTTGACAGTTTTCAGCAATTTCGCTTGAACTATAATATGAACAAAATGAATTTGTCACTGGAGAAATTGTTGAATGAGCTACATGCGGTAGAGTCCATTATCAAACAACAAGCTCGTGTTGTGGCACTATTTGTTGAGAAAGGTTCAGCTTCTAAGCCAAAAGGTAGTCAGAAAAAGAAAAAGGTCGGCAAAGTTGTGACTCCTGGAGTTGCTGCTGGTGGGGTGAGTAAACCTAAGGGTAAGTATTATCACTGAAAGCAGTCTGACCATCATAAGAAACAATGTCCTGGCTATCTGGCTAAGTTGAATAAGCAAGGTAATTCAAATTTAAATGTCGCTGAAACTTATTTAGCGGTTGTTTCTATCATGTCATGGTGTGTAGATTCGAGAGCCACTAATCATATCTGCACTTTTTTCCAGGGGTTTCAGGAAATGCGGCGGCTAGTGAGAATGAAGTTTGCATCTTTCAAGAAAATGGCAAAGCAGCACCAGCTTTAGCATTAGGAGATATTAGAGTTAAGTTTAGTAGTGATAGAGTATTAGATTTAAAAGACGTTTTATATGTACCTTCCATTAGAAGGAATTTGCTTTCAGTTTAAAAAATAATGGATGCTGGTTATAATATTTTTTTCATTAATAACTCTGCTATTATTAAGTATAATAGATGTTTTAACTACAATGCTGCAAGAATACATGATCTATTTATACTTGATATTTCTCTTGATGTGCTACAACCAAAAGAACTAAATAACATTGATTTGCCACGTAAAAGAAAACATATTTGTGAATTAAGTCAAACTTATTTATGGCATTTACGTCTAGGTCATATAAATCTAAATAGGATTTCTAGGTTGGTTTATGGTGGACCTTTGAGTTCATTGAAAGTGGAGGCACTACCAACCTGCAAATTTTGTTTAGAAGGAAAAATGACCAAAAGACCCTTCCCTTTGTAAGAAAATAGAGCTAGTGATAAGTCGAATTAATCCATTCTAATTTGCATGGTCCTATGAATATACAAGAAAAATGTGGTTTTGACTATTTTGTGACATTCACATATGACTACTCAAAATACGGATATATTTATTTGTTGCGCCGTAAGTTTGAATGCTTTGAGAAATACAAGGAATTTAAGACAAAACGGAGAAACAACATGATAAAAATATCAAATCACTGTGATCTGATCACGGTGGTGAATACCTTTCTGTAGAGTTCATTAAATACTTGTCAGATTATGGAATAACATCTCAACTATTTGTTCCAGGAACGCCACAATAAAATGATGTGGCAAAAAGAAGAAATAGTACCCTTATGGAAATGGTCAGATCCATGTTGAGTTGTTTAGAGCTATCTTCGTCTTTTTGGGGATATGCTTTAGAAACAACAAATTATATTCTGAATTTGGTTCCTTCTAAGTTAGTACCTTCAACTCCAACAGAATTGTGGACTGGGCGCAAGCTCAGTCTGCGACACATTCAAGTTTGGATTGTCTAGCACGTGTGCTGAATGGGAAAACAGACAAATTAGAATCGAGGATAAAGGTGTGCATTTTTATTGGATATCCAAAGGGAACGAAGGAGGTTTATTTTACCGTCCCAAAGAAAAGAAGATGATTATGACAACAAATGCCAAATTTATGGAATAGAACTATTTAATAAATAATGTTCCAAGAAGCAAACTTGTTTTAGAGGAATTGAGCAAAAAAATAACAAAATATTCATCTCAAGATAGTATCCCGACAACCAATATTGACCTACCATTGTGTTATCATAGTGGAAGAAATGTCAATAGGCAAGAGGACACACAAGATAGTATCCCGACAACCAGTATTGACCTACCTGTACTTGAGGAAGAGGTTAATGAAATCCTACCACCGCAAGATGTGGAGGATAACATTGATCCTACGGTTACTCAAAATAATACCGTGGATCCACCACATGATCAAAATGGTGTAAATGCCCCATGTAGTGTCTCATCCTAGTGGGAGAATTATTAGAAAACCTTCTCGATATATGCTCTTGGGAGAATATTATGATAGGATCCCTGAAGAGCCTAATACAGAACCTCTAAATTATGACGAAGCACTATAGGATATAGATGCCGAAAAGTGAATTGCATTTATGAAATTTGAAATGGAGTCTATGTACTTCAATAAAGTTTGGGATCTTGTAGAACCACTTACGGGAGTCAAACCTATTGGTTGTAGATGGATCTATAAGAAAAAAAAAGGAGTGGATGAAAAAGTGCAAACTTTTAAAGCTAGGCTTGTTGCAAAAGGAAACACTCAGAAAGAAGGGATCGATTATGAGAAAACTTTTTCGTTGGTAGCCATGCTTAAATTCATAATAATCCTCTTATCTATTGCTGCTCATTACGATTATGAGATCTGGCAAATGGATGTTAAGACGATTTTTTTTAATGAAAGTCTTGATGAGTGCATTTATATGGCACAACCAGACGGTTTCATGAAAAGTGGCGATGAGCACATGATTTGTAAACTTAACATATCCATTTATGAATTAAAACATGCATCTAGGGTGTGGAACACATGTTTTGATAAATTGGTTAAGACTTTTGGTTTTGATCAGTGTGATTATGAATCTTGTGTCTATAAGAAATGAGATAAAGAAAAAGTAGCATTTTTGGTACTGTATGTAGATGACATCTTGCTCATAAAAAATAGTGTGAGCAAGTAGAATTCAGTCAATAAGTGGTTGTCCTCACATTTTGATATAAAGGACTTAGGAGAAGCGACTCATATCATTGGAATCAAGCTCACGCGAGATCGTAAGATAATGATATTAGATTTATCTCAAGCACTTTATATTGATACTATTCTGTCAGATTTAGCATGCAAAATTTCAAGAAAGGGTTTCTTCCTTTCAGGTATGGAATCTCTATGTCAAATGATCAATCTCCTAATACAACTGATGAGATAAAGAAGATGAAGATGGTCCATTATGCTTCTATTGTATGGAGTCTCATGTATGTGATGCTATGTAATAGACTTGACATCTGTTTTGTTGTTGGCATAGTCATCAAATTTTAGTCTAATCCCGAGTGAGAACACTGGACTGCAGTTAAACATATAATTAAGTACCTGAAAAGGACTAGGGATTACATGTTGACTTTTCACTTAGGCGATCTTATATACATTGGGTATACCAACTCAAATTTCCAGTTAGATAGAGATTCTAGAAAATCTACCTTAGGATATGTGTTTACCTTATGAGGAGGAGTCAGAAGTTGGAGGAGTATCAAACAATATTGTGTTGCTGATTCCACTATGGAAGTCGAATATATGACTGCCTATGAGGCATCCAAGGATGTTGTTTGGCTCGGAAACTTCCTAAAGAACTTGGTGTGGTCTCTTCGGTTCAAGCACCAATTACATTTTATTGTGATAATAGTGGTGCAGTTGCAAACTCAAAAGAACCATGGAGCCGTAAGAGGATTAAACATATTGAACGTAAATATTATTTAATTCGTGACATAGTTCAGAGAGGAGATGTGAAGATTTTGAAGATTGCGTCACTAAACAATTTGACAGACCTATTTACGAAGAGTTTGATGCACAAGACCTTTGTTAGGCATATGGAAGAAATGGGTGTAAAAGTAGTACATGCATGGTTATGAGTCTAAGTGGGAGATTGTTAGAATATACTATTAACCATGTGGTTTAGTTATAATATTATATTTTATTCTTTATGGAACAATTGTTTATTTGTTTATTCAATTCAATAAAGTCTTATTTTAAATGGATCATTTATTCACATGTGTGTCTTTACTTATATAGTAGACAATTTAGTGTATAAAGTTTTAGCTCATGCGCGAAAAAATTAAATTATCGATTCTTATAAGTTATAAAGTTATGTTCACAATCAAAGATAAAAATGGACAAGGTATCTTGATAATTGTAGCACAAGAATAAAATATAATTTATCTTGATTATGGGAATGACCTTATTCAACTTCTTGTGCTAGTGCATTTTGTATGTATTGAATTGACCAAGTAGAGATAAGTATTTTCATACCGAATATATAAAACAATCTCTCTAGCTCATTAAATGAACTTATATTATTAATCTTGATATGATTATTATGATCAATGTCATTTGTTTATTATTTTAATTTATCAAAAGGTACGACTCAATTATGAGTCAAGGTATTCTTGATAAGTTGGATAGTGACAAATGACATTTGTGAAATAATAATTAATTGAAAGAATCTGTGTCTCGACTTTGAGATTGATGATACTCCTTTACGGATGCTTATAAGTTTTCATGTGAAAATCATTCAGGTGGATTTCATATCCGTCACATGAAATAAGTTAAGCAAAAGTATAAAATATTTAATTATTCATTAATTTAATTTAGTTGATTGGTATCTGTAATCTTAATATGGGGAGTTAAATAAGTATTTAATGGAGGATTCCAAAATTAAATAGAGGAGTGCAAATACAGTTTTAGTGGAATAAATTATAATTTACTGTGGTAGAAATAATTCATTCACATTCCGAATTAATACCACAATAGGAAGCCTCATTATTAAAATCTGTGGTCCCTATTCTGTCTGAACATTCTAGAACAAGGAAAAATAGTATTCTTTTGGGGCAAGGAAAAGCCATACATTTTTTGTAGGGTTTTTACCCTAAAACGTGTAGTATAAAAGTAAGGGTTTTCAGCCCTAATAGACTTACTATTTTCCCTAGCCGCAATACTCGTCACTCGAGTGTTCATAAGTTTAAAGGATATTCAGGATACACACTACTGTGAAACTGGCGTCCGTTGTTGCTGTGGAAGATTTCTGTCAAAGCTTCAAGAGGTTAATGCTTCTATCTAATTTATGAATTATATTGTCTAGATTACATGTAAGTTGATCTTGGTTGTTAGCTTCCGCTGTGTTTATGCTTGTATTCTATTAGAGTTCTCCACATCGGTGGGATAAGTGGCCATTGTTCTCCTTATATAGGTGGACAATCCTTCTCCCTTTGAGATAACTTTTGAGGTTGAGTTAGACTCAAGATCCATTCTTTAAATGGTATTAGAGCATATATATATATATATATATATATATATATATATATATATATATATATATATTTTCTCATCCATGCTTGACCTAGATTGAGAGTACTTGAGCTGGTATCAATGGAGTCCTTGCTCTATCTCATCTCAACTATATATATCTATATATATATATATATATATATATTCTCATCCATGCTTGACCTAGATTGAGAGTACTTGAGCTGGTATCAATGGAGTCCTTGCTCTATCTCATCTCAACTATATTTCTGAATATGATATTAGAGTCATGCCCGTTCCAGTTTATTATTTTCGATGTTGGTCCTTGTTTTATATTATTCACGCTCCAGATGTCTAGTCCGGGGAGTGTTGAGTATTTCCACATCGGTGGGATAGATGACCCTTCATCTCCTTATATGGCTTGAGCAATCCTCCTCACTTTGAAATTTGTATTTTGGAGTTGAGTTAGACCCAAGATCCATTCTTTATGGAGGAAGCAAAATTAAGTTTGGTAAAGTTAACTAAACTTCCGTTCAGGTAAAATTTATAATTTAAAATAAAATTTAAATTTGGAATTTCCTGATATTTTTGGATGATGGAATCACAACTTCTTATTCTAAGTAGACGTTTGGACATGCGATTTCATCTCATGATTTCATTTCATTAGATGAAATCCCAAATTATTTAAAAAGGCATGATTTGAGATTCCAAATCATATTGCAATTTTTTTAAATGTAAAAGTTGACTCGTAAGTTTATATTTTTTAAAAATAGATCCATAAGCTAGTAGATATATTTACCAATTATTTATTTCAAATATTAAAAGATCTGCAAGTTGATAATATATTTATAACAAATTTACTCATACCAACCATGTGAAAGATTATATTAAAGAGTAGCTACACTACAATTCATGTTTAATTTTTTATTTTATTGAACTAAAGTTTGATCAATTGATATTGTATTTTTTTTAGAAAGGCCTTCTAGAAGCGTATTAATTTTGTTATGAACCATGACTTGTCATTTTATAAGGTTATATAAGAATTGAGAAAGTTTTGATGATTTTCATAATTTATGGGGTTTTTATTTCTATAAGAAAAAATACAACTTAAGAAATTCAAATTGCATGTCCAAACAAAACTCCAACCTCAAATCATCATGATTTCAAATCATATCCAAACGGCTCCAAAGTGGTCGTAGATGGATTTTCATGCTTTATACGAGGATATGTGCATTAAATGGAGCGCGTGACTGGAGGGGAACCCTACTGGCCGGACATGCTAACAAGAAAAAGACTTGATAAAATTATACTCCGTCCCATAATAAGTGTCACCTTAGCAAAAAAAATTATCCAAAATAAGTGTCACTTTTGAAATTCAAGACATAAATTGACTACTTTTTTCCAGTTATACCCTTAGACAAAAACTGAAAAGTTCTCTATTCAAGAAACATTTATTGGCTAGTTTTTTTATTCAAGACATAAATTATTATTATCCATGCATGCTCTAATCAAGAGGATTTTTTTTTTATTATTAAATAAGGATAATTTGATAAATTTTATATTGCATTATTAAATTTTTAGTATGTTGTGACTAAAATGACACTTATTATAAAACGGAGAAAATAGTTTAATTATTTGAGTGCCTTCACGTTTTATGCGTTTGCAAGGCCCAAACACCAACCTCACATGCTACCCTGGAAATAGTACTGAAATTGGAAGTATCAATTCCACTATTTGATTGGATACTATTTTCATTTTCTAGAAACATATCCGAAAAAGATATATTATTTTCTCTATTTTAAAATATTTGTCTTACTTTCCTTTTCAATCGCTTAAAAAATAATGTATCTTTCTTTTTTGGCAACTCTTAACTCCAACTTTCCACATGACATATTTAAAATCACAAAATTAAATGACATTTTGGTATATTCTCATCTTTAATTTAAGATCACAAGATTCAAAAGTCTTCTCTACTTTCTTAAACTTTGTGTCAAAACAAGACAAACATTTTAAAACAGAGGGAGTAAGAAAAATAAATGAAAGTGATGTCATATAGAACATTTAAAATAAGGACCTGTTTGGACATGATTTCAAATCATAATATGAATCAGATTAATTTGAAGTTGAAGTTTTGTTTGGATATGAAATTTAAATTTCTTAAATTGTATCTCTTTTCATAAATATCCCGCGCGCATGGCGGGAGCTTAGTGCACCGAACTGGCCTTTTTTTTTTTTTTTTTTATCTCTTTTCATAAACCTGAAAATTCCACAAGTTGTAAAAACTATCAAAACATCTCCAACTCTTATACAATCTTACCAAATGAGAAAATCATTTCATTACAAAGTTAATACGCTACCAAAAAGCATTTTTTCAAAATTCAACATCTAATGATCAAATTTTAGTTCAATAAAAGAAAAATTGAACATGAGATTATAGTTAACTATTCTTTAATATAATCCTCTCACATGATACAGACAATATCTTCACTTCGAGCATGCATTTCTGATCAGATTTCGAGAACACGAACCAACATTGTTACTTTGAGTCAAGTTTTACATTTAAAAATATATATCTACCAACTTATGAATCTTTTTTTATATATAAAATATAAACTTATGAATCAAGTTTTACTTTTAAAAAAATTGAAATCGTGATTTGGAATCCCAAATCCTACTTTTGGAGAATTTGAGATTTAAAATAATGATATGAAGTTGAAGTTAAATTTTGTACAAATTTCATAAACAAACACTAATTTAAAATCAAAATATGAAATCATGATTCCAAATTGAATATCCAAACGCCTATATATATATATATATATATATATATATATAATATGAATATAGCAACAAACGTAAATTATTATTACTATTGGAAATATATGACATTCCTAGTGGCCCATTGGATGAAATTTTTAATATTGCATCTCTGAACTTGACAAACATGATCCCAAATAACAACTCTTTACTTAAACATGAAACATAAATATTTAACCAAACCACAACATATACTTTCTCATCCTATTTGCTTGCAACTTTTGATAAAAGTAATTGTTTCAAAATAGTTTTCATTTTAAGAAACTAAATCAAGAAATAATTATTTATATTTTTCAAGTCATCAATTATATTTTCCAAGCTTACCATTATTATAATAAATATTCTAAAAAGAGAAAAAATGAAAGATCAAACTTTTTAAGAAGAAACAGGAATTACAGATAAATTCTGTTGTTTAGCAACAAATTAAATTCATAGCTAATACTGTTTAGCAAAGTATTAGTGATAGAGGATTAAAAGTTCAGTTAGTCACGAACTATTTAGCAACAAGATAGTAATGAAGTTCCTAATTAGTTTCAGTTTTCAGTTTAGTCAAATAACTCTTGGTACTAATGTTCTTTTAAAGGTGGGGAAAAGGCAAAAGTGACAATAAAGATAAGATTTGAAGGAGTATATACTTTTATGTAGCAATGTATATCTGAATAAAATGTAAGGTTCCAAGATGTAAGCAATTTAATTCAAAACTAAGTGGATAAAAACACTTGCGTGTTGTCAACCACAAACATAGTTGGACAGAAATATCTCATGCCATTGTCCAAAATATTTGGTTATATGTTGTAGCCTCAAAAACTTGGTCATGAATTCTTAATGACGAAAGTACAAAGACCATTTCGCTAAATGCCAATTGTGTCCTTTAAATGCACGTGGACCAAGCATTCACCCAACCACAACTCTCCTTTAAATACAAGTATCAACATCGATTGGTCTATTTTTACAGGAAGTACTACACTCTATGTACACTCATTTTTAACTTTTTCTTATGGGATAAAAAATTTAATTTAATTTTGTTGAATGAAGGTTAAATTTAATTTTTACTTTACATTAGATTACAGAACAAAATATTTATTGCATGGATCAATAAAAAAGATATTGATAATATTTAAAAGGTATTCATCTATCCACAGTATTTTGAAAGGGATTTCAAATTGAAGATTATCATATTTAAAAGGTAATTATATTATGATTTGTTAAACCTTAAAAATTATCTTTTATTATATAGGAGTGTTGTGGACGATCAAGGGCATCATAGTCATTTCAAGGAAATTCCTATATTGTTTGCTTATAAATTAATAAGTAGTAGCCTTAAAAACTTGGTCATGATTCAATGACAAAAGAACCAAGAACATTTCTCTAAATGCCAATCGTGTCCCCTGTGGTGCAAATTTGTCAACCCTGGCATCGAGTCGAGGATTTTTTTTTAAAATAGAATTTCCAAAACTGAAATTGACATTCACACCTACACTATCATGAAATTTCGACGTTGAAAAAATACGCAAAATCAAAAAAAAAATCAGGTAAAACGGACATCCGAGCGCAGAGTTATGACCATTTAAAGTTTCACCAATTTACAACTACTTTCTCTTCCTACATTATGCTTCCGTGATATTAACAAAACAACTAATAATATAAACATATTATTAATAATCAGCTACCGTTTTATCTTATTTTATGTCGAGCTCAATGTAGATTAGAACAATACATATATTATAAAAACATGCATTATATCACTTAAATATTAATGACAAAAATATATAAAAGAACAAAATAAATATTAATGAAGGAAAAATAATATAAATTATATTAAAAAACACGCGGGTCGGGGTCGGGTCGATGGTCGGTCTGGGTCAGACGGGTAAAATATTCTGATCCTGGCCCGACCCTACATAAGATCGGGTCCCCGCTTTTTCGGGTCGGGTGGCTCGCGGGCAGCTATAAGCAGATCCTGGCCCTGATTTTTTCAGGTCGGGTCGGGCCGGGCGGATCCCCGACCTGTTGGACATAGGGCTGGCAATTTCACCCTAACCCGATGGATATCCATCCACCCGACCCGATTATATGGACGAAAAAACCGACAAAACACAGATTTTAATCGGGTGACGGATGGATCGGGTGACAGATCGGGTCGAATTCGGGTGGACATACATCCAACCCACCACCCGACCCATCCATCCACCCGTTTATAAATTAGTTATTTTTTGTGTAGTTCAGTGATAACATACCCTTGGACTCATGTCGTTACTAGTACTTGATTTTATTTCCAATAGTTGTCTTTATTTTTCTAAAGTGAATGAAAATTCTTTTTCAATTTCAACATGACAATAACGATGATTCCTAGTATCAAAAATGTTATTTTTGTACTACGTTATACATAATTGATATTTTTTATGTTGAACATCACTCTATATATGACTATAGCTGTTAGCAATATAATAGGTTGATGAATATTATAATGGGATCAAAATCAAATTATAATGGTAAAGCAAGATAGTATGAAAAGCAAGATAGTATGAAAACTGAAAAATAAATCAACAGTACCAAACTGATTGTGCTATAATTTTCATCCGCGAAGCACCCGATCCACCCGATTCACCCGTGGATGATGGGTGGATCGGATGTGGATGAAGAAAAAATAGGGTGGTGGATAGATGGTTGGCGAGTGGAGGCGGATTAAGCTCCACCCGATCCACCTCCAATCCATTGCCAGCCCTAGTTGGACAGGTCTACCTAACCACAACAAACTTGGTGATGAATTCCTTTATGACTAAAGAACCGAGAACATTTCTTTAAATGCCTTCACATCATATCTTGTACTTCCTCCGTCCCAATCCCAATTTGTTTAACACTTCTCAATTTCAAGAATCAAATAAATTATTTTTTTAACTGTATTTTTAATGTACTTTTTAAATATTTTAAACTCTTAATTATGAGGACTTATAGTACTTTTTACATAGTTACCGAATATGTAAATTTTATTTAAAAAATTTAAAAATTTTATGTTCAAATATACATTCAAATTAATAAGTTTGGCTCTCAAAAAATGAAAGTATCAAACAAATTGGGACAGAGGGAGTAGTATAATAAAAGCAAAAAAACACAATTTAGTTTTTATGTAATTTTATCCAGAATAAGCATAGTTTCTATGAAACATTGTCTTGCGAAATTATTTTTGTTTTACTTTGTTGGGTTCGAACCCAGAATCCGAATTTGTTTTCTTGACGTCAGAGGTATGTTCGGCCCTTTTTTATTACTTAAAGTATCGAATAACAAAAATTAAAGAAATATAATTTGAGAGGCAAAAGTTAAAGACCATGCCAAGATAGGGGCAATAGTGCGAATTGCCCTTTTCTCATCTAGTTTTGATTATATAAATATGAAAAATGATACAACAACCAATATACATCCAACACATGAAAACATTAGATTATAATTACTGCCTCGTCATTAAAAAAACATATACCACTTTGTGCTTTTTTTCTTTGCTTTGGTCATCAACTCAATAAAATTACAATTGCAGAAGCTCAAAATCTAACTTTCTTAGCTAGAATTAATAATTAATGGGGACGTCGTTTTTCAGGAGGTCCAATAAATAGTTGTGTCTCTACGTCCATTGTTTGTCTTTGAGGATCTTCCCCTTCTTGTCGATCAATAAATAAAGGCAGCGGTCTAATCTCATACTGAACAACAAATTAAAGAAAGTTTAGCTTTTGTTATATATAGTAATTGAAATATCATTCATGCATAATAGAGACAAGTGATCGCTAAAGTAATTGAACATAACAATACTACAAATGGAGGTGCAACTCCACTTTAAGATTACACAAGTTGTGTCAGTTCCATCTATAAAAGATGGTGCAATATTCTTGACTATTTCCGAAATTGATTTAAGGCATTGAGCTATTCTAACTCGTATATATAGAGAATAATGTGTATTATTAGGTGACTTAAAAAATAAATTACAGGCAAAAGCCTATAAGTGACATTAAGGAATTTGAAAAAGTATTCAGATATCCTACTAGAACAAGGTAAATTATACTTGATAAACTAACAAAAATTGCACTGCCAATCAGGGGCGGATCTACATGGAGTCCAATGGCGTCGAAAAATTACATTATATATTTAAGATTAAAATTTTATTTTATGTGTATATATTTTGAACTCATTTAACAAAATCAAACTAAGTATACATGTTAGAGTCTCACTAACAACTAAGTATTTCTTTAATTTTTAAACCCCTTGATAAAAATTCTTCCTCCGCCTACCAAATTAAATCCGCGAGGCAACAAAATTAAGGTTGGTCAAGTTAACTAAACTTTCTTACTAAGTTTTGTTGGCCCCATAGTAGCTTATAACTCAACGTTCGAGAACCAAAACAAAAATCACCCTAACTTTTGTATTTCTCTCTATATCATCGTATTTTGGACCATATATCAGAGGGACTTGTCAACTTCATGAATTGCTAATATGAGTAGACCATAAATACATTAAAATATTACTCCTTTCGTCTCGTTTTATGCCTTTTGATTTGACCGATCATTGAGTTTAAGAAAAAAATATGTTTTAATCTTGTTATTCTTTGAATTTTTTAATTTTAAACTTGTCTTTTGCAATATTGAAATTGAAGAGTTACTAATATATAAAAAAAAAAAAAAACACACATAAACTGAAATAATATATGTGTGATTCAAGAACGTTGAAATTCAAGCAATTTCTCACCTTTTTCCGCAATTCTGCATTTTCCTCCATTAGGACTTTTTCCTAGGACAAGAAATCAAGGGAAACTTAGAAAGCAATTATTACACTATTTCACAGTGTTTTTGAACTGAAATGTAAATTAAATATCTAAATAAATAAATAAATGAACTGATTTTCTGGATACATATACTAATGCATTTACCTCGTCCTTTAGCAGAGTAATCTGTTCCCTGAATAGCTGGTTCTGAAATAAAACAGAAGAATACCATAATATTTATTCCATTGTAAAAACTTCACTTTAGATTATTGCTCCATCAATTTTAGCTTATATGAATCTAATTTAAGTAATTATGTAATTATAATCAATTCTCAATCCCTTCGAAAATTATTGAGTATAATTACCTCCTTCTAATTACACCAAATTCCACACTAAGTAATTACTTTATCAAACAAACAAGTCAAACGGTATAATTACACTAAAATCCAATTCTCATGTATCCTTCCAAACAGGCCCTTAATCTATGTAGAAAAAGAATAGTTCCGTTTTAAATTTGTAAACAATTTATTTTAAACTTATAGCCACACAAATCTCATAGAATGTTTAACGTCCTATATTTCAAAAGTTTTAGCATAGCATATTATGATATGTTTAAGATCAAAAGTTCTAAAACTCTGAATTTATTTCTTTTTTAAGTGTCTTACTTTATTCGGTGGCAACATCCTTTCATTATTATGCCGGATTGGCTTCTCTATTTCCGGTGGCATAATATTTCTTTTTAGTCCATTTAAAAAATGTCTCTTTCTATTGGTACTCTAATTTCAACATACTATAAGACATGTTTAAGATTACAAAATTCAAGATACATTTTGATAAGTACATTACACACATCTTTAGTTTAAGACTATAAAATTCAAGTCTTTCTTAATTTCTTAATATTCGTACAAAATCAAACTAAGAAACTTATTAAAACGGAGGAAGTACGTATACTAACGTACCTTTCTTGTCCTAATGTTTTTTAAACTTCGATCTAACTGTTCTTCAACCTGTTCTAGTTCATCAATGGAGCAAGCATCTAAATCTTGTCCTAGAAGCCTTCTGCAACGTACAACATAAGAAGACAAGAAATATTTCAGAATAATCTGCCAATTTGTTAATCACACAATTAACAATTAGCTTATTGCTTAACTTAATTATGATATTAATGCAACATTGGTAAGTAGTACAGATACCTTTTAGAGTTTTCAAGAAGCTCCTGCTTCCTACTCATGCTAACAACCTCCTCTTTCAAATGCTACAAAAAAATTTAACAAACAAAACAGAAAGCAAAAAATTTAAGGGCTTATATTAAAAAATTACTTCCTCTATCCTAATTTGTATGAAGGTTGACCAGTTTGGGAGTCAAACAACTATTTCTTTGACTACGATTTTCTTCAACTCTTTCCATATATTATGAATTACATTAATTATGCAGACTTATAGTATTTTTTATGTAGTTTTCAAATATGTAATTTTATTATCAAATACTTGAATAATCTATATTTAAAATTAAGTAAAAAAAGTTGTTTAACCCCTAAACTGGTCAACCTTTAAACAAATTGGGACGGATGAAGTATAATACATAGATAGACAGTGCCCCTTCTTCTTGCAGTTGAGGCACACATCTGAAGCTACCTTCGCCTTCTTCTGAACACCTCATCTAGGTTTTAAAACTGTGGGTGCAGCAATGGCCTTACCCTTCTTCTTCTTCGCATGTTCTTACCCTTGGGTTTGAATTTGCTAGAAGAACCCACCATGAGCACAAATTTACCTTTAGAGGTAGATGATTCAAAGGTCTTCAACATGTTGTGAAGCTCTAGAAGACTTGCCTTGGTCCCATTCATATTGAAGTTCACAATGAAATTCTCAAATGAACCAGGAAGTGAATTCAAGATCAGGTTGACAGAGACATTTATAGGCAGCTTCGTTCCAATCGAAGCCAACCTTTCTATCAACCCAATCATCTTCAGAACATGCGCTGACACTTGACCCCCATCGTTCAGCTTACACTTGAAAATGTCTCTCAACAGTTCATACTCCATTGTTGAGACTCTGAGTCATAGAGACTCTTCAAGTGTTCTAGCATTTCGTTGGGGCCCATTTTTCATGTTGCCTCTGTAACTCCAAGGTCATGGAGGACAACATTACACATTGTGCCGAGGTAGCATCGTCTAGATGTTCCTGATAAGCCACCTTGTCAAACAGGGCATACTTAGCAGAATCTTCAACGGGGACTGTGGGGAACACTGTGTCTAACACATACTAAATTCTTTCTAGTCTTAATACCAATCGCAGATTTCTCAACCAGACAGGGTAATTTGCTCCAGTCAACTTGTTTGTTTCGACCAACATTTTCAGTGATAGATTTGACATTTTATACAAATTCTGAAGAAATAGATAGACTTGAAATTATACTCTAATATAATTTATATTGAATACATTTATTAACTAATTAACATGGCCTTTAGTTTAATTAGCTCTACTATTTTAACATACTCTTCGACCTCATGGAAGAATACAGACTCATATCAAATATGGTCATAATGGGCCAAGATTCAGGTTCATGCTATCTCTGCGTTTGCTGTGGTTGATAACTTCAATAGCATAACCCGATACGTCTCCAAACCAATTACAAACAATTTGTAACTCTTGTTTGACCGAATGTTCTAAAAAATCGATCTGCGTCCCTCGGCTTGTCCGACACTGTGGCGCCAAGACAGCCTAGCAAGTCAACCCCGTTATGCGACTGCAATTATGTTTCTAAGTGAGTTTTTCCTTACAGGGCAAACAATGTGGTGTAAATACTCATGAAGGATTATCACTCACTTCTACATTTAACATGCATCTATGAAAGAGTCTGAGTCCTCATAGACTTAGAGAAAATGCTGTGGAATAAATACTCATCTCGCCGAAAAGAATTTTACACTACAATCAATTATAACGGACAACACATTCATTTTAAATGAGACTTGTATTAAATTTTGGGGAACATTTTAATTCAGGGTTTTAACCAAGATCAACTCTAGCATGCTATGCTCAACAAATCATCTTGACTATCATGCAAAACTAAGCGCATATTGGGTACCGCCTTCCCAAGCATGGTATTAAGCGATTTAAATACATACTGGGCGCCGCCTACCCAGATAATTATTTGCGAAGCTATTCTAGTAATTTAAATGACAAACATTTTGATTACACTTATCAAATAATGTACTGTATAATAATAATCGTGGGTTAAACATTTTGAACTGATTTTTTTTGGACCGGTGGGGCCGCGACGCTAATCATTAGAGCCGCGACGCTAGTGAGGCAGAAGCCGAAATTCTGCTTCTGCAATGCATTAGCACCGCAACGCTCCACTATAGAGTCGCGACAACTTCTGTAATGTATTTAGGGCCTCAACGCTCCACCATGGAGCCGCGACGCCTCATGTCCAATAGTCCAGAATTTTAAAACGAAGCTTTTAATCGCAGATCTCGGACAGGAGCAGACGATCCCTGCCTGTCACCGTGACTGGCACCGCGGCGCTCCACTATGGAGCCGCGACACCCTACCATAGGGTCGTGATGCCGACGTCCTGACAGAACGTTTCCATGTTGATTTTCTAAAAATCATCCAAACCCTAAATTCAATTTAGGGATCAGATCACATATCATTTATCATCACCTACCATTATCAATAACGCACATATCGACCATCATCCATTCCTACTCGTTCTTCGTCGTGCACCATGTTCACAATGAACCGGTTATCTGCACTTGGCTTAGTCGGTTATAACGGAATGACTTCCTCGATTTAGCGTAGGTGATAATTTAGGGTGATATCAAAAAGGTTAACTACTCGGTCAAGATGTGTAGGATTTCAAGAAGCCTTATTTTAATCTAATTTTATGTTTAACCCATATTATTATTTCTTTCAATTGTTATATAACCATTCAACTAGCCTGGACTCTGATACCACTGTAGGATTTTGTTGGGTTTAAAACACATAAGTAAAGCAGCGGAAGTTTAAAATTTTGTTTACTTACCCAACAATTCCTTCTGGCATGGTTATATGACAATCAAAACCTGTAAAGAGAACTTAAACAAGAACTTACAGGTTATAAAATCTGGAGTCTTTTACTTTAGGGTGAACACGCAATTCTCCCTTCGATTGCAAGCGCTTTGCTACGATGTATTCCTCTGTCAAGAAAGCCAGGAAATCTTGGCAGAGGTTTGAGAGAGTTTTATCCTAGACTCCAAGTCTAGAATTACTTTGTATAATCAATGTGTTTAATAACAATGAGGTTGTGTTGTATTTATAGTTAAAATTAGGTCACAAATCAGATTAAGGTTGGGCTCCAAGCATGGCCCAAAACCGAGATGCAGTAGGCCAGTCCGACTGGGACCTCTGCCAGGTTGGCGCCGCGGCGCCTTACGTCAAATAATGTTTCCGATTTTTGTTTAATATATATATTCAACACATTAAATCCAAAATCCAATTTTGATTTAATTAAATAATTTCCATTTAATAGAAATTATCCCATATTTATTATCAATTTAAATATCTCGATTCCAAATTGAATATTTAGTACTTTCTCAATACACCCTTAGATCGAAGAGACAATTGACATAGTGTGACCCTACAGGCCTTCATTTATCAACACTAATCCAATTAAGGTCCATACAGAACTCCTAGACTGCGTCGTACGACGAACTCAATATATGAAGTACGTTTACATGAATCCAGCAAACATTACCTTTATGTGAGATGATAAATTCCTTTCATTTGCGACACACTCGATCAAGCTTAGGATTTGTCATGTGTCTATCCAAATGGCTTGATCACTTTATCTCATCTATATTAGTCGACATCTAGACCATATTCTAAATATGTCTCTTGCATTGGCCAATGACTTGGTCGACCTAATATCACTGAGAAGTTGAGTATTTTCTCGAATATCCAATCGAGGAATGAATCCTATTCTTGGCTCAATTACCACCTTAATTTACATCATAATGTACCCAACACAAGCCGTGTCTTATCCTATAAGGAATTTAAGCTTAGGAAATGGTCAAAGTACATTACTTTGTAAACAAGGTGCGTATTGACCTCAAGTCAAATAACCTTTATAACCCACACGCTGATAACACTCTAAACATGTCTAACAAATAGTTTATCAGCAGGGTATACCAATACTTTTCAAAAGCATCCATGTGTCCATCACTAGTAACTATTACTAGTAGTAGGTGAGACATACTACATTCTCTAAGAATGTGATGCAGACCATATGTCGACTTATAACATATCATCGATATCTCATTCTCGATGATTATTAGTCGAGACTATTTTGAGATTTACGCTCTATCATTAATATTTCACTCTATTAATGACAATGTAAGCTCAAGGGATGCACATTAATGAATAATTACAAACAATCAAATAATTATTCAATAATTGCAATGCCATAATATATTAATCTTATGAATAATAAGAATGCGTTCAAGTACATTTATCCCTAATAATGATTGTTTCTAGGACATACATATTTTCAAAACATCTCTAGACATCACTTTTCACAATTTAACTGTTTAATTTTTATCCAAAATTAGTTTTTATATCCATTTTCAAATTAATAAATAATATATAATACCATCCGGACGATCCCTTAAAACACTGTACAATCCCATATTTTAAGGGATTGGAGATACAATAACCTTCTCCATTCAAACAGGGAACGAGAGACTCCTCTTCCCAAATCAATTATGTATAGCTTTCCTCCTAATGCATTTACATCTTCATCAAAACCAATTAAATTTTCTCATCATCTTCTTTGGAGAGAAACGTCGGCAGCTATCACAGATTACTTCAATAAATCTATATAAAACTTTAGGTAGTAATATGAGACAAGAATGGAATATAGGTCTAAGATCAACTATGATGTCCTAAAAAAATTTCAAATTTATCCCAATTAATCAATTTTATTTATTTATTTTAAAAAAAAATGGGGGTAGGGGAAGGACAAATGGGGGAAGGGATTACAAGATGGGGAATCAAACTCTCACCAATAAGGTGAAGTTCACGTAGCCAATCAACTGAGCTACTAAGATATTCAATTTAGGGAGGTCTTTTTTTTTGTAGTATAGTTACGCTTTAGGATATCCCTTAACTCATGCACACCCACTATTAAAGTATCCCATCAATTCAACTGCTATGCTACTCTAAACACTACCTGAAAATTAGAAGATGGCAATCGAAACATTGAAATATAGGCAAGTTGAGCTCCACAACTATACTGATGTTCACAAAAAAGATATCGTGATTGCTAAATGGATTGATTTATATAAACTAAGATTGTAAAAAAAAATTACACGATCAGTGTAGTTTAACACTTTAACTTACTATAGCAGGTTGGTTACGTTTTTATAGAGTTACCAATTAATGCTTATTCTAAATAATTTACGTAATATTACCTTATAAGTGAATTGACTATGTTAGTTTTTTACACCGTCAGTACATAAACTTAATTAAACTCTTGTAAAATACATATGCAAACATATAAACATGACAAAAACGAAAAGAATGCTAACCTCTGTATCCTGCAATATTTTGTCATGTCTCAAATTCTTGTCGGTCTTCTGATAACGTTCTATTGTCTTGTTAGTACTGTAAAAAGAAAATGGAAGAAATTCACGTTATTAGTTCTCCAACATGTTACTGAACAATAATGGAGCGAAAATGAGGTGGTATAGTTGAATTATTAACCTAACTGTGATAGACTTTGAAAGGGTTATACAAGCTTAAATCCATTGATCATAACAAGTTTTAATATGATTTCCAATTACAAAGGAGGTGATTTGTTAATTAGTACCTGAAATGAAGACGGTTGTATTATTTATGGTAATTTGCATAAGATAAATGCTTTGAATGGGAAAGTGAAAGACTAAGGGGTTGTTTGGTATGATGGACGAGGAAAAACAGTCTTGAGATAAAAATTTAGCACCGCCATATTCTTTGTTTGGTTATTCCAGAATTAAAAATAGTAATGGAATAAGTTATCCCGACAAAGTGGAATAATAATCTCAGGATTAGTTATCCCAAGATAAAATAATGAAAATGACAAAAATAGGCATGAGGTCCCTCAAACCCTTTTTCTACTAAATAAGGTGGAGGTGATTTTTGTAAACAAATAACTTTTTCTTAGAAATTTTGCAAAGTTTAACACAACAAACCAAACAATCAATAAAAATATCTAATCCTAACATAACTAATCCCAACATAACTTGTCTTCAAACCAAACGACCTCTAATAATATTGCCTCAGATTCATCTAACCCGCCAATTCAATGCCAAGTGAGCAGTTAAGGTTAGTATGGTTGAAGCCTTGAAGGAGCCTTGGCAGTCAACCACAAGACCCAAATCAAAGGTAATAGTTCAAAGAAAATTACCCACCTTATCAACACTACGATCATCCTCTATTCAAATGTTGGGAAAGACCAAATACAAAGTGTAAAGATTTGCAATTAGATTGGTCATGAAGCTATAATTTGTGAAAGCAAATCTTAAAAGCATGAAGCAGATGGCCAAGTCACCAATGAAGAAGAAGATCACTTGTTTATGGCAACATATTTTCAACAAAGAGTTTGATTATTTGCTGATCAATAGTAGTTGTACAAATCACATGACATATGACTGAAATCTTTTCAAAGAGTTCACGTCTAGGGAAACAAAAAAATCAGAATCAGAAATGGTGATTATATTCCTGCAAAAAAGAAAAAATGACGGTTTCAATTCCAAGAAATTCATGTACAAAAATAATTGTAGATGTTTTTTGCGTACTTGATATTGAATAAAATATGTTGAGTATTTAGCCAGTTAATGCAAAAAATATTTAACTTGTTCTTTGAGACAAATATTGTTGAATTCTTTGATGCCACTAAACAAGATATTTTACGAGTTAAATGAGAGGGATTTTTTAAAAATTAATCCAATTGAAGATGAACAATGGAGCTAAAATAATCTAAAAAGAGCATATTGATGTTCAAAAATATTTGAAGAAGATGTTTATAATAGAAAGCAAAAGATCCAAGACAAAAAAAAAATTGAAAGATGATCCTCCAACGGAGGACATATTTGAACTTGCCAGGCATGAAGAAGTTGCCAATGTTTCAAGAAGGACTAAAGCAATAGAAAAGTTGTCATTATTTCAGAAAAATACAATTTGAACGCAAGTTGACGGGACTTGAAACAAGATGCAAATGAACCAGGGACACAAGAAGAATCTTTTGTTGACAATCAAGGTTGCAACTCGGAGATGCGAACCAGAGGTAAATTGACAGATATATTCGCTAATTCTAGCCAAATTTAGAATTTGTAGTTCCTAAAGCAAGTAGGAGTGTAGAATTATCCCTTTGGACTGCAGTAATTATATCTTACTACAGTTTTTCAATAAATCCTATTAATATATAATTAGTTAGCCAACTATTCCTATTTTGTAGTAAGTTAGTTGAAGTTCTGATTTTGTAGAGATATTATAGCCTAGAATTATAATTATTTTTTATTTGTTCTTACTACTGTAAGTGCTATAGATGTAGAACTCAACAAAGCTTAATAAAATAGTCCTTTTTTGCTGCATAGTTCAGTATATTTCTCATAGCTTTCCTTTGATTTCTCTAAGTTTCTTTGGTTAAAAACCTACACACAACTTCACTTCCCTCCTACTAACTGTAATCAAAGAATTAGTAGATTTGTTTCTTCCCAAAATGGGAATGAGCGAGGGTTATGAACTCATAATCTAATGATCGAGTCGATTTCATGATTATAAGTTCATTCTATACCTGACTAGGCCGGAATAGGGTTATAAATATACATTCTTATTATGAGAAGGGTCAGTCAGGCCTATCTAAATAGATATTATGTTTACATATGGATCCCTACATCATTACATTTCATTTAGGATCGATTATTTCATTTTCTCATGTTAGCCATGCATGTACAATGGTCAAATTGGATCATTTTCATCCGGAACCTTTTACTCTTTTTTTTTCATCAAGTGAGAGTTAGAATTAATTCTTGTTTCTCTCTTCTAGCCATGTGGGGAGGAAGAAACATATGTACTCAGATATAAAATTTATTGTATACACGGTGAGGAGTTCTATTACCCCTTCTCTCGCGCTTGCTTACGTGAACCTTAGAGCTCTTTTCGCTTGGTCAAAAGCTTCCCAAATGATCTGATCCAATAATAATTCCATATTTAGTATAGCTGATATGCGGCTACGGCTAGCCGATTCTCCTTCTGATGGCTGAAATGAGAATGAAGATTGCAATGCCAACATGCATCTACTATATTGAATTTACTCGATAGTTCCCATTTTGGGAACGTTAGTGCCTACAATAGTCAAGAATTATTGATGGTATCAAGCTGGAACAACATGTTCTTCCTGAATATCTCGATCTAAGGCTAAAGAGATTCTTGTCTCTACCATGTAGTATTCATCTCTACCTGATGATAAATAAAGCATCTGTACCTCGGTTGACCTCTCAGAAATTTCATAAAAAGAGCTTACTAAAGATCCCTAAATACCAATTCTCGCATGAATTTCTAAATATTCAATAAGTCCAACATTGATTTCTGCAGATGTGTCAATTGCTATGATGAATATCTCGTATTTGAAAACTAGCAGTGCGCCTTGTCAGTCCTTTCACTACAAGAAGGTATAGAATTGGCAACAAAACTTTAGCAACAAAAAATATATCGTTGCTAAAACACGTAAATGACAACAAAACTTTAATATAATATTGCTAAAAACGTAAATGGCAACAACTTGTTATTGCGAAAACTTTTCTCATCAGAGATAATTGCAACGACATGCAAGAATTTTTGTTGTTGCAAAAGTACTTTTGGCAACAACATCCAACATATGGCAACAAAAAATGTTGTTGGCAAATTTCTTCCTTCTTGTAGTGTTTGGAGACCTAATAACTTATTTCTCCCATGAACTATTTGTGCCAATGGATTAGTTCGATTTAAAGGTAGATGTAACGTCTGCATACACTCTACTCTCCTCAAACTCCACTTGTGAATTACACTAGGTATGTTGTTGTTGTTGATGATTAGTTCGATTCAAACTTAAGATAATGGGTGTAAATCGAAAAATGATTCATTAGTAGTTGTTAATGGATTTGAGGTTATCAAATTTTGAGATGTCGGTATCAATTTATGTTGAATTTCTCCACATATAGTCCCCCGAAGCACATTTCTAAACGAATCAAAGTCAATCCGAATTGATCTTGTAAAAGTTTTGCTACAGAACGAATACATTTATTGTTCAGATGATTCATATCGCCAAGTGCACCCATTCCGAGTTTCAGCCCAATCAAATGATCGGTTGCTGTCAATATATCTCGTGGTAACAAAATATATTTTTCTGGGGTATATCAAAGTTCAGTCTTCGATTCATATGTCGTCGATCAATTCTTCCTAATTCACATCTTTGTTGAAAGATGATACAACAGTTGGTGATAGGGGAGACTTATTCCTTATTGTTGTCAAGCTATATTTCACAAATATGCCCTATGTTGTTGAAAGTCTAGCTCATTCTCATCAATCCTAGTCAGCAGTTCCAGCTCCATATCAAAGCCACTGCCTTCAGTGTCGATCTCATCAAGAAGAAAACTTTTAGACTTTTTATCGAAGAACTTCTCCGAAAATACCGTAATGAAAGGAACATATGAATTTGTAGCTAGGTATTTGACCAAATAGGATTGTCCAGTTCATATAGAACCTATCACTAAAGTGCCCCTCTAGGGTGGATAAGGCAAAGTGGAGGGAAAGGGGTTTTCCCACGTGAAGTTTGTGAATAAGTGATTGTCTAATAATGAGCAATGAATATATGTATTTCTGCTAAACATGATGGATTGCACTCAAAATTCATTAGATACTTTTTATGAATGTCAACTAAGTATCGCAAGTAAATTATTCGATTGTTCAATCATTTGATAACCAAAATCATTCTTTGATAGATTCTGTCCAGGTCTCGATAGACTTCACTTCAAATATTAGATAAGTATAATTAATGTTGTTAAAGTGTATCTCCTATAATACTTGATGAGTGTTCTCCTTTGTGTGCAATTGAGTTGTATTTAACGGAGGAAATGCTCCTTAGTGAAAGTATCCGAAACCAAAGCAAATCTTTGAAGTTGCAAGTTGCAACACTTTCAATGAGGACATGCACTGTATAAGCCAAATATGATACTTTCTATTTCTGAAAAATCAATAAGGGAAAGATCATACTGCTTGAGTGAAGAAATTAAAGCTATTTGTGGAAAGGAACTTAAAGAAAAGAAGGAGATGGATTAAATTGTTATGGCGTTTACTTATGAACAGAAGCAAATATAAATGCATTTCATTTCCATACACATATGTCAAGTTACTTAAAAGCGGATTAAGATTAATAAAATCTTTGATCTTTCAAAACAAATGTAATACCTACTAGTGAAGGAATTAGTCAATGTGTTAAAAGAAAGGAGAAAATGATGCAAACTAACTTGGTCGCAAGTATAAGAGGACTATCAGACTATATGATGTGTATACTGATAGTATTAAGGAATTTTTACTCTATTAATAACCGTAAGCGACCAGTTTTATTTTTTAGGTTACTAATCCGATTTTTTTTACGTATGGCTATATGTTGTATCATTTATCTTAAATTTATAAGAAGTTAAACTCTCTATCTTTGCTATGACTACGTGAACTAAAGGAGATGTTTGGCCATGAGAATTATTTATTTTTTTCGGAATAATTGTTCACTTTATTTCAAAATTAATGTTTAGTTATAATTTTCAAATAAAGTGCTCTCTTCTCTCTTCTCTCTTCTCCAAAAAAGCATGACCAAACGCAACTTCATTTTCAACGTCAATTTCATAAATTTCAAATAAAGTGAAAAAATATTTGAAATCTACGTCCAAACGCCTACTAAAAAAGGAAAGATTTAGCAGATATCCATACAGGTACAATTTCCCTACAGGTATATCCATATTATGTTCCAAAAAGAAAGCCACAAATAGCATCTTGTCACATAGTTCAAAATTTTACTTTCTTGTTTGAAGAGTAGTTTGCCACATATTTTACATAAAATCATCTAGAAATTGTAAAATTTTCACCTTAAACAAGAATTGTACATATATTATATATACTTCATGTACCATATAATCATGGAGTCAATAGAAATCCATAAAAAAAATTAGATGGAAAGATTATTAATTGGACTCAAAAAAGAAAAAAACAGCAGAAGCAAGCTGAAGGGTCCCTTTAGCACAGTGAGCTCTTTGTGATCATTGTACTTCAGCTCTTGTTACATTAAATATATCATAAATGCCAGTTTAGTTCGTAAGGATCCTTCAAATTTGTTGTATAACACACTATATAATATGAGCCTAGGGTCTATTGAAAATAACCTTTCTATTTTTCAAGGTAGTAGTAAGGTCTGCGTACACTCTATCCTCCTCAGAACTCATACTTTGTGGGATTACACTGGATATGTTCTTGTTGTTGTTGTAACACACTCTATAATATAATGATAATTAAATGAGTAATCTTTAATTATTTATAACAAAGAGATGAATTTATGTATGTACCTGGAACTTGAGAACTCATATAGCTTTCCTTTTTGGGAAAAAATGATAAGACTAACTTCAGCATCACAAAGAACTGAGAGCTCAAATGCCTTCTTTAAAAGTCCACTTCTCCTTTTAGTGAAAGTCACTTGCCTGCTTGTTGCATTTTCAATCCTTTTTAACTCAGTTTTTCCCCTCACCATATTTTCCTCTTCTTCTTGGAAAAAATAATAATCAACAACTAACCTCAGAACAAATAATCAAGATATGAGACAAAGAAAAATATGGATATATGAATTATAATCTCTTACAGGGTCAACTTTTAAGTTAACCAAATCAAGAAAATCCTAGCAATTCATGGGAAAAGTTTCCAAAAATAGAAAGGATCTAAATCAAGATTTTAGACAAGTTAATCATGGATATGAATAATCTGCTAAAAGGGTTAATTTTTAAGTCAACCAAATCAAGAAATCTTAGCAATTCATGGGAAAAGTTTCCAAAAATAGAAAGGTTCTAAACCAAGATTTGAGACAAGCAAATCATGGATATGAATAATCTGCTAAAAGGGTCAACTTTTTAAAAAGGAAATAATACAACCCAAATCAAGAAACACTAGCAATTCATGAGAAGTTTCCAAAAATAGAAAGGTTCTAAATCCAAAAATAGAATAAATCGACAGACCCCCAAAAAAACTTCATGGGTTTCTCAGATCTAAAAGATGAAGAGAAATTGTAGAGTTAGAAACTGAAAATGCTCAAATAGTTGTTGTACGAAACCCTAGCTAAGAAGATGATTGTTGACCAGAAAAAAAAAAAACAAAGATCATTGATTTGCCAAGACTTTTTTGCTAGTGTATTATCTTTCCCTTTTGAGTTGCTACCCGTGGATATATATATATATTCCCTCAATTTTAAAATGTTTGTCTGATTTTGACTTATTACGGAGTATAAGAAAATAAAAAAGACTTAATCATGTGGTTGTTAACTAAAGATACGTAAAATGTACCAAAATGTTCTTTAATCTTCTGATCTTTAATCTATCATGTGAAAAGTTGAAATTAAAGAGTGTCCGAAAAAAGAAAGAGTTACTCATTTTGAAACGAATTAAAAAGAAAAGTATGACAAACATTTTAAAATGAGTATAGTAAAAGAAAAAAGACCTAAAATGATTAAGGAATGAAGGCCACTTGTTTTTTTTCTTCTTTTGGTAAATTTACTAGAGAGGTGTACTAAAAACAGTTGCAAAGAAAGAGATAAAAATAAAATGTATATGGTTGGCAACAAGAGAGAATCATAAGAGTATTTAAGTCATGGAGACGCTCTCTGGGACCACCAATGGCTCAAAAAAAAAAACGTTTAATTCGAGACCCTTTTTTTTTTTGTTGCTTAATTGGTATCTAGAACCTAGTCACCTACTGACGTAATTAATGTAAATTTGTGTTGTGTAGGACCCACTTAAGGCAAGCATTTTCTACAGAAATTCATTTATAATTGAGTCACAAACCCGAAACCTCTGATTATGAGTAGAGGAATTTATCCTGCTACATCTTTAGATATGTTGTTGTAAGTATAAGGCTACGTACACACGATCTTTTCAAATCTTACTTATGGAATTTGACTAATCCACCGAACAACTAACATTGATCAACTAAAGCAAGACTTTGAATTTCTTTTTCTTTTTTTGGTCTCTTCTTTTGTCACATAGGTAGGGGGTGGCAATGGGGAAGGGCAAAAGCGGGGCAGGGAAGGACGAGGGTTTAACGGGGCAAGATAGGGGAGTGCTTAAACGGGCAGGACAGGGCGGGGTGGGTCAAAATATATTTTTTAAAATTTTTAAATAAGGTAGGGAGGTCCAAAATACCTTTTTGGAAAATTTTAAATGGGACTGGGCAGGTGGTAGTTTCTCAAATTCACTTCAATGTTAAAAATGAAATTGTAGCTGGCAAAGTGCAAAATAGGATTCACATATCCTTTTTCCTACCGTCACACCATAAACAAGCTTAGAGAAGTCAGCTGGCTAGTAACTTTTCGATTAGTTTCTCTGGGTTTATTTATAGAATTTAGACTAGTGATGATTTAGAAGAACTTGCTTGAGATGGTTTGTCTACCATATTTTATTATACAGCAATATTCCATATCATGATGTGGTTTGAGCTATTGCAATATCTCCCAGGAAGGAAGAACTAATCGAATAGATATTAGCCAAGAGTCTATTTCCATTACTAAAGTCAGAAGTAAAGCTATGAAAGCCTAACTTTATGAAAACACAAGATTCGTTGGTCAAAATATTATGGAAAATATTTTCTTTAGAAAAACACGTTTCTTAATAATGATAAAAGTGACTTTCCTAATGAAAGTAGAGAATACAAGTTTCATAAGTGACATTTCAAGTACTATTCAACTCCTCAACCCCCAACCCTACCCCATCCCGGCTTGAACCCTCACTCCCCACCCATCTCACATCCATAATGTTTTGTCAATTGAATTACATTTAAATGCTCGGAAAGTAATATATTTTACTTAATTACTTACTAAATACTAGAAATTAAATTAGAAACTCACTTGTCTTTCAAGAAAATATTTTCTAAACACACCCATTGTATGATCTTATTCCTTTCTCTATCCTGGAAATTCCATAAAAGAAAATCAAGATTTTGGAATTTCAATTTGAGAAAAGTCGAAATTGTACTACTATTTTTATTATTTTGTATTTGGTCGATGCTTATTAATTAGTGTAGTCGTGTTTCACTTAATAGTAGTTGATATTTATTTATTTTTGCATTTCAAATTAAACTTGTACTATAACTCTCACAATTAAAGTGACATACATTCGTATGCCAGGCCTACTTAGTTGATAACCTGATCCAAATGATAACTAACTTATTTATAATAGGTTAACCCTTTACACTACTAGTTTACTTATTCCTTGCCTCTCGCAAGTTAGTTTACTTAGAGGATGTTTGACTAAGCTGCGCTCTAAGCTGGTCAAATTGGCATATAAGCTTATTTGCGCATTTGATAAACACTCAAAGTGCCTATAAGCTAAATTCAATTAAAAGTCATAAATTAGTCACTCTCAATTTATCAGCATTTTTGGTTAAATTGGAAGTTTTACTATTTTATCTTCACTATTTTTACTAAATTCTCAAAATACTTTTTTTCAAAACAAATCTTTAACTTCCTCTCAATTTCATATCTGTCATTAATCCTTTTTAAATAAAGTACTTTTACCAAAATAAGGACATTCTATACATTTTCCAAAATAATAGCTTATTATTATTTGTTTACCAAATACATCAACGATTTATTATCAATTTCAACACTTTAATTTAAATACGTAACTTTTTCAGCACTTAAAAGTATTTATCAGCAAATAATATTTATCAACTATTTATAATCCGCTAATTCAAACTAGCTTATTCCTTTGTCTGTCGCAGCTTTAACTAGTTTGCCTTTGGGTAGAAATTTTCTCATGTCTTCACAAATTTGTGAAAGGGTCAATCTTGAAAATGCTATAGCTTCTGCCTTGCAATATTGAGGAAAAAAATCAAAAAATAAAATAAAATTAGTATCCCAGAAGCGTCTCAGAGTTTATTTTCTCATAGAAGTAATTCTGTAAAATCTTCTTTAGGGCCTGTTTGGAAAACCACACGGGTAATTGGAGTTGAATGTAATTGAGTGTAATTATACAATTTAACTGTTTATTTGATCAAATAATTATTGGTTATAAAAAAACATTTCACATAATTAAATTGTTTAAAATAACAAGCCTCTTTAAGGTCATAAATTTTCAAGAAGCAACATTAATTATAGATAAGCACACATGAGTCCCATGCAATAAAACAGATTGGAATGCCCCTTCTTCACTGGCCTCCGTCAGTTTAAAAAATAAATTGTCCGTACAATTTTTAAAATTCAGTCCGTATTATAAGATAGTTCAAAGTTCAAAGTTCAAAGTTCAAAGTTCAAACTAAGGGTGGCCAGTGGGCCGGGACGGTCCGACCCCGCCCCGACCCAGTCCCGAGCCCGCCCCGGTCCCGCGTTTAAAAAAAAATGGTAGCGGGACTCGAACTCGGGACGGGACAATGTCTCGTCTCGCCAGACTCGAGCCCGCCTCAGGCCCGCCAAACCCGACCCCGCCCCGAGCCCGTCCCGACCCCGAGCCCGACCCCGCCCCCCGATCCCCCTTTGCAAATATAACCGTTGCACCAACGGCCATTTTAGATTTTGGTCATTGGGCAACGGCCATTTTAGGCCTCCCCCGTCCCCCAACCCCCCCTACCCCTTAATATTTATTTTTAACCCATAAGTTATTATATTTACACTTTAACCCAATTTTCCAACTATAAATAACTCATTTTCTCTTCATCTTTCTCACAAATCTTCCTACAATCTCTCAATATCTCTCTCTACAAGTCTACATTGTTTACTAAATATTCAATTTTATTTATTCATTTGGGAATTGGGAGTGAAGTTGGCAACTAGCTTGAGGATCTTCCATCGAGCAAAGTTTCAATTTTCAACCTCTCGATTACACGTCGGCGTTTGGTACATTCGTTCCTTCATTAAATTATTATTGTCTGTTTATTTTATTTAGCGCACTTAATTTTATTATCTTTAATTATTTATTATCATAATTAAAATGGAAGGATTAAGAGGTATGTTTAAGGGTAAGGGTGCTTCTTCTGGTAGGGGCAACCAGGGCAAGGGTACTTCTTCTAGTCATCTTATTCCTACACAGGATGATTTTGTTGATACTCAACATTTTTCTACAATACCATTAGATTTAGACAAGGAGCTATTTTCTGGAACTCAAGAAGACTTTAATTTAGACAATGATCTAGATGATACACCCACTAATGTTGATGACAACACACCCACTAGTGCACCTTCAACTGAAATACCTCCTATTCCCCCTAGTATGAGACGAAGTCCAGCAAAACGACCATTAAAATCAGATGCATGGACATTTTTTGATAGGGACGTAGAGAATCAAGTAGTTATATGTAAAATTTGTAAAAATGTTTTAAAATTTAAAACTGGAAAAGGTCACGGTGGGACGGGGGTTTAATTAGACACGTAGTAAGTGCATATCCGGCTAGGTATGCCCAATACCGGGCTCAAAACCAAGGTGCGCAAACGCCCGCTCCATCGGGACAAGGTTCACATACTGATACTGTCTCGGACCAAGTACATGGTCAAATTAACCCTATGACGGGGGGAATTGTAGGCCCTAGATACAATAAACATAGAGATATGGAAGCAATATCAAAATTAGTTGTTGTGGAGGGTTTGCCTTTTTCATTTCCTTCATCTCCCGGTTTTATTCATTACATTAGAGATATATATAATCCTGCTTTTAACGGTTTTCCTAAATCAACAGTTAAGAGAGATGTATTTAAATTCGCGCATGAATATCAACAATATTTACGTTATTCATTATATCATTTTAATGGCAAAGTATTTATCACGTCTGATATAGGTCGTAGTACTAACGGCCATGATTATTTAACTATAACTTGTCATTGGATAGATTATAAATGGTCTATGCAAAAACGTATTTTAGCGTATAGATATATAGATGATAGGCACACTAGTACTTTTATTGCAGATAATATTTATCAAGTGTGCCATTATTACGGAATAACCGATAAAATTATGACTATTACATTAGATAACGCTTCTTCTAACAATTACGCAATTACAATTTTAAAAAATAGTTTAACTCCATCTTTTCCAGATCATTTTCATATAAAATGCGCGTGCCATATATATAACTTAATTGTAAAGGATGGTCTATCACTTTTTGAAGACATTCTTAGTAAAATACAATTTGCTATAAACTTTATTTTTAAAAGTAATAAAGTACAACGTAGAAAAGAATATAAAAAAAACTTGTCACGATTGTGGACTATCTTATAGAAAAATTCCACAAGAAGTATCCACTAGGTGGAATTCTTTATACGAGCAACTACTTGTTGCTTATGACTATAGAAAACCTATAACTTTATTTTTTAACTCTCATAATAAAAATCCAGCTGATATGATTTTAGATAGTGATTGGGTAAAAATTTCCGAACTTATTGTATTTTTAGAGAAATTTTTTCAAGCAACAAAATAATTTTCCGGTATATATTATCCTACTATTTCAACTATGTTGTTTTATATAACTCTAATATTTTTATTACTTAGTGAATATATGAAAAAACAAACTTATAAAATGACTATTAAAAAAATGTTTGGCAAAATAAAAAAATATTTTATTCCTATTCCCACTATTTATATTATTGGTTATGTATTAAATCCTACTATTAAAATAGACGGTACTAAATCACTAATTGAAACTATTTACGATTGTATAGAAGTACTACCACCTCCAAGTCCAAAAAATCTAAATCACCCACCACCTATTGAACAAACTAAAGAAGAAGTGTTGTCTAGCGTAGAAGACCAATGCAAAAAAATATATAGGTTTTACCAACAAGAAAATGCTAGTAACTTACCGGCTTCCATACCATCTTCTTCATCTTCAACACAACCTCACAAAAGACATGTTGTTTCTGTGGCTAGTATTAAAAGCCTCAGAAATAGAATGTGCGGCCGTACCGCTACTAACCAAATTAGCGATTTGGATATTTTTGTTTTGTAGGGTTCTGTACCGTACCAAGAAGTTATCAATGAAGATGGACATGAAGACTTATTTGAAATCTTTGGAGGGGGAATGAGAAGACCTTTCCGACACTTTCATTGATGGCCCGAGATGTTTTGAACATTCAAGCGTCATCAACTGCGTCTGAAAGCATTTTTTTTTGTCGGCAGATATCAAATAGGAGACCACATACACTCATTAGCCGGAGACAGCTTGGAAATTGCAGTATTATTCAGAGATTGGATACGAACGGAGCGGAGAAGGTGCGGTCAACCGGAGATCAACGAAGAAGAAGACGAAAACTACAACGAAATCTTATCCGAAGGTGGTGGAAGCGACGTAGATCAATTTGACCAACAAATACCAATTCCAACCGAAGAACCACAGGAAATCATCAAGCAATTAGAACATGTTTTTTGAGAATGTAATTTTTTTAATTGCAATTTTATTATGTAATTTGCAACTTTTGGACAACACCACAAAGTTGCAATTTAGATTTTACTTTTTAGACAATTGTATTTGTATTACAAAAAAATCATATGTCTATTAAATAATATAAGAGGCACAAAAACAGCCTTGGGATGTTTTTATTACACTATCTTGTTTTGTTTATTGAGTTTTTTTTATACATATGTTATTTTAAAAAAAAAAAAGGAAATCCGCCGGACCCCGCCCCGACCCCAACCCCGCGCCGACCCGATTTCAACGGGATCGGGATCGGGACGGACTGGAGCAAGTCCCGCCAGACCCGACCCCGCCAGACCCGACCCCGACCCCTTCGCCCGTCCCGTCCCGACCCCGCCAGACCCGAGCCCGGCCCACTGGCCACCTCTAGTTCAAACAACCAAAATAATATGCCACCTCATCCACTCAGCTTTAGCCGTCCAGCCTATCCACATTACTCTCTCCTTCTCAAATTATTGTAGGTTTTTATTTTGAACGCCCTTTAAAAAAATATTAATTAGGAGATATATTTGATTATTTTATTTTTATTTATTTTTAGTTTATAATCTCTTTACTAAATGTTTACTTTATTTATGTGTTATCTTCATTAATGACAAAATTCTACTACGGGTAAAATGGAAAGAACTAATTAATTTTGTCTTGAACTTTTAAAACGATAACTAAGATGACACAACTATTTTTACTAACCACGACAAAAAATTTGACAGAGGGAGTAACTAGTTTTGACTATTCTCTTAGCCCCCCTTTTTCCAGAACTTCCAGATATCTTTAAAAAAGAGGCAGCCCGATGCATAAAATATCTCGTATTAGCAGGATTTAGGAAAGGCTCGCACCCTAAGGAGTGTGATGTATTCAGCCTAACTTCGTTGTTTTCACAGCTCGAATCTGGTCACACGAAAATAACTTTACCGTTGCTCCAAGGCTCTCCTTCAGCTTTCACATATCTCAGAAAGCTATATATATATATATATGTAAAGTGCACCCGGAGGAGTTCATGTGACCGAGGGCTCGGAGAATCTGGGAGATCTCTACAGTTGTTCCCCAGTCCTACCAACCCGAGTCACATCTATCAGTTTCGATCAGAGTGTCGTATCATACATGAACATTTAAGCTACAGAGATGTCATATCACCCGTACTTTGGGGATGAAAAAGTCCGACTTTGGTTTATAAAAGGTAGCTTACGAGGGAAGGAAGGGCATCTTGCTTACACTTTGTAACCCTAGTTCTCTTTTTTCTCTAAGCAATATACAGAAGAACATCCATTGAGTTTACATAAAATTTTCCTAAATCATTGCTTGATTGTTATCATACATTACTTACTAGTTGTACTCACTATTTATCAGTCTAACTGGACTCGTAAAGGAATTTACCGGATCAGATACAACTCACTTGTCTTCAAACCTTGTTAAAACAAATCTTTAATTGATCTCTTGTTAGATCTATTTTCACTAGAAAATAGTTTGGCACTGTCTGTGGGGACAGACAACTGTGGTATTGTCCTGATTCGTCACCCGAGACTATCAAACTTACGCTTATTCAGCACTAGTCCGTTACAAAACGCTCAGTCATGGTTGAACCAACTAACACCATATCTGGGAGCAATGTTTCACTCAGAATAGGATACTCGCAAGGATCACGATCGATAGATCTACAAGACTCTAACAGGGAGAACAATGTGGAGTTAGGTGCTTGAGAAGAAAGGGGAAAGATAACAACACCCATAGTGAAAGCCCCCAACAAGATCCAGAATGAGAAAATGATCTTGCCATTCGGCAAAGAGCAGGGAAATGCTACCCAAAGGGCGTTACTCCACGAAAAGGAAAATGTGCCTTCACTCTAGGGTGAATGAGATGTATAAAGAAGAAAAATCCCCTTCGGAAGTAGCTTTGGCCGCTGTCCTGGCATTAAACAGCCCGATGATGGAGCGCATGGAAAATCTCATAAACTCCTTAACTGGGGTAACACAGGTTAGCCGCCCCTTGAACAACCCATAAGTCGTTGATGCACCTGAGACTTTCGTAATGGCTGCGATAAATGAGCTCCATGAATGAATGAGTCAGATACCGAGGGGCCCTCCTATTTTGAAGGGAGCAGGAGCAATAAAGTATGGAAAAATATTCTACAAATTGAGTGTGGCTCCCGAACTCATCCCAAAAAAGTTCAAAATACTAGACATACCCAAATATGACGAGACCACAAACTTGGAAGAGAACATAACAACCTTCGAAGCAGCTATTACCGGACACGATATAAATCAACATGAGATCGAATCAGTTATGCTGAAGATATTCAATCAACGCTCATACATGGAGCACTTTTTTGGTATACTCTTTTAATCGAAAACTCTATTGATTCTTTTGCTGCTCTTGATGATACGTTTGTGAAGGCCCATGCAGGGGCCCGTAGGGTCAAACACACACAAATAAGACATTTTTACCATAAAACAAAATAAGGATGAGTTGTTTCACAGCTATATGAGAGATTCCAGCAGGAGATGATGATGTTGTCAATTATCCAGGGGACTGGGCCACTGCGGCGTTCACGGATTGGTAGAACGACAATTGTTTGGATGCATCGAGAAACTAAAGAAAAGTTTGAGGAAATTTTCGATCAAATCTTAGAATAAGATGAATAATAGGTACACGACCAAAATGAGGATAAAAGATAACCTGATAGCTAACACTCGGATTGAGATAATGGGTAAGCCACAGGAAAGACCCAGAATAGCACCTGAATCTGGGCAGAGGAATATGAGGGATTGGTATCAGCCATACTCAACTCGCCCACCTCTGATGGGTGAGGTAAGGATGAACAAGTTGCGTTACGACCAAGGTCAACCCAGGAAAGACAGGGAGACGCCACAAAGGAAATCATCGAATGAGTTGGGCTCACCGAGCGAGGCGTATTACAATTTCAATGTAGAGATCGAAGAATCGGTCATGGTGATGAAAATCATAAAGGAAGAAAAATTTCCGGTAGCAACATGATCTAACCCTGATAGGCGGGAATTTCACGGTATCCCAAGTCACTCAACTGAAGATTGCAAACATTTGTGTCTCCAGGTGGCAGACATATGGAGAAGAGGATACCTGAAGGAGTTATTTAATAGTCGATCCAAGTATGTTTGGGAGAAAGGGAGTGGGACTTTGCGAGAGCAACGAGCGACTCTTGGTGTGATCAACATAATTACTGAGTGGAAAATAGTCTAAGCGGTATCTCTAGAACCATGAGACAATGAACCTTCCCCTCTAGAAAAAAGGGGAGAGACCATCCAGAAGATCCCATCATATTGAATGAGGCAGATAGGAGAAGCATTGGGGGCCCATACGCTGATGCATTGGTAATATCTAACCAAATATTTAATTTTAATATTAAGTGTGTGCTTGTTAATCAGGTAGCACTATAAATGTAGTGCAACTCCGCGTTCTCAAGGAGATGCATCTGTCAGAACAGGTGATCCCGGTGATCAAAATCTTGATCAGATTCAACCTATCCAGCGAAACAACCTGGGGATAAATCAAACGGACCACCCATGTGGAGGGAGTCTCTTTGAAGGCCTTGTTTGACGTCCTTGAGGGGGAGATGCCCTTCAACTTGATAATACGGAGACCTTGGCTACATGATATGAAGGCGATCTACTCTACTTTTCATTAGGACATGAAGTTTCCAACTCCGTGAGGGATCGCTGAAATCCGGGAAGACTCAGAGCCTGATCAGGAGAATATGACTCGTGGTAGCCACTAAAGACGAATATGATGGGATGGTCGCTAGAAATTACAGAGCTTTGACCCCGGTACCGAACCAGTGGCCAGACACAAACAAAAGCAGGCAAAAAACCCATCTTTAGAGAATTTGCAAGACCGGATACCAAAGAATTTGTTATGCCAGAAGAAACAGACATAGAGAGGACCACACAAGAGGACCTTGAGCTAGCCGTTTGCTGTCTAGACCTTCCTAATAAGCATGTATACCTGGGCTCAGGTGGTTCAAGGGAAAGCTACTTAAAGTTTTAACAGATAACATGGATAGTTTCACTTAGTCGGGGTTGGATCTATTACAGGTGTTCTCCCGGATTTAGTCATCCATAAGCTGAGCGTAAACCCATATTATTATCCTATTAAGCAAAAAAGACATCCGGTATCAGTAGAACGCAGTCAGTTCATAAAGGAGAAAGTAGCCCGACTCATCAAGCTAGAATCAGTTTGAGAGGTAAAGTATCCTGATTGGCTGACTAATGTAGCGGTACTCCCTAAAAAGCCTAATACATTTCAAATGTGTTTAGATCTAAAAGCCCTAAATAAGGCATGCCCGAGGAACTCGTACCCCATGCCCTATTTAGACAAAATTGTTGATTCGATGGCCGAGAATGAATTACTCATCTTTGTGGATGTTTTCTCAAGGTTCGACCGAATTCGGTTGGACCCGGTGGACCAAGAAAAGACTTCATTCATTACGGAGCATGGGATCTGCTGCTATAATGTCATGCCCTTTGGCTTGAAGAATAGTAGGGACCACCTTCCACCGGTTGACTAATCGGATGTTACAACATCAGTTAGGTCAATGTATGGAGGTATATTTGGATGACATAATTGTTAAGTCCCTTGAAATAGAGGAACATATAAGACATTTGTAGAAAACATTTGATGTTCTTTGCAAATACAACCTAAAGCTGAATCAGGAGAAGTGTGTTTTCGGAGTGGGCTTCATTCGACCCTACTAAATACTAAATATTGGAATTCAAACCGGAAAATTCACGAACCGAAAATTCTTAGTATTCATAGTGTGAAACATAGGCATCGAGGCCAACCCGGACCTCATTCGGAGGATCGATCAAATACTGGATGTGCTTGATAATGCTAGAGAGGTACCACAACTGACTCAGATAATAACTTCTATGGGAAGATTAATATCAAGGTTGTCCGAACATTGCCATAAGTTCTTCAGCGTACCAAAAAAGAAAAAAAGACTTTGAGTGGACCCTAGAATGCCAACAGGCACTAAGAGACTTGAAGAAGTACCTATCAAACCCGCTGTTGTGCACGAGACCAGAGGTAGATGAGCCCTGCTGATCTATTTGGCAGTTTTGAGACCGCGGTAAGTGTTGTGCTGATCTGAGAGAAAAAAGGTACGCAATTACCTATCTATTAAACAAGTAAAGCTTGGTTTGAGGCTAACACTTGTTATCACATCTTGAAAAACTCGCCCTAGCTCTAGTAGTCGCGGCCCAAAAACTAAGACCATATTTTCAATGCCATCCAATATGCGTACTAACAAATTTTCCCTTGAGGTACATCTTGCACAAACCCAAGCTTTCGGTAGGCTAGCAAATTGGTTGATTGAAATATGCGGATATGATATTATTTATCGGCCCTGAACTACATCAAGTCACAAGCCTTAGTAGATTTCGTGTCTAACTACAGTTCGAGCATGGTGCCATGTACTAAAAAAGAAGCGATCTTGAAATCCAAAGCCGTTTTTGGAGAATGGGTCCTTTATACGGACGGAGCTGCTAACGTAAATGGCACAGGGTGGGGGATTATCCTGATTACCCCATTATAGGAAACAATCAGGAAAGCTATTAAATGTTTATCTTTGACTAACAATGATGCCGAGTACGAAGCCGCAATTACAGGTTTGGAGTTAGCCCGAGGGCTTGGGGCTGAGAATGTAGAGTTGAAAAGTGACTATCAACTAATCATAAAATCAAATCCTCGGCAAATACGAGGCCAAAGATAGCCGAATGCGGGTGTATTTAAGCAGAATCATGACATTGTTGGCTCATTTAAGATGATGGAAAACTACTTAGATTCCTTGAGAAATGAACACCGAAGATGATGCCTTGGCAAACTTGGGTTCTTCATTTGGGACAAATAGGGTGTAGTCAAATTTTATAGTCTATCTCTTTCATTCCGTCCTGGACCCTAGCTCGCATAAGGTAAACTCCACCAGTTTGACATAGGACTGGCGGAGTGACATCATAAATTATCTGTAAAATGGGATTCTTTGTGAAGATTGCAAAGTCGCGCGAGCCATGATAATTAAAGCTGCGCGATATTGCATTCATAAAGGAGGGTTGTATCGAAGGTCTTACCTCACCCCCTAGCTAAATGTTTGGGGCTAACGGAGGCAGAATATATGATGAAGGAAATATATGAAGGTAGCTGCTGGAACCATTCCGGGTATGACTTGCTAGTCAGGAAAGTAATAAGGACTGGATATTATTGGTCTCGGATGGAGAAAGATGCCAAAGCCTTTGTTCGAAAGTGTGATAAGTGTCAACATCACTCCCCTATGATACATCAGCCTGCCAAATTGCTTCACTCAGTAGTGGCCCCTTGACCATTCTTAAAATGGGGAATGGATATTGTAGGACCACTGCCAGGAGCCGTGAGCAAGGTGAGATTCCTGCTAGTGCTAATATGTTATTTCTCAAAGTGGGTGGAGTCTAAAACATACAAAAAGGTCCGGGAGAAAGAGGTGATAGACTTTATCTAGGATCACATCATATGCAGGTTCGGAGTACAAAAGGAAATAACCTACGATAATGGTCTCCAATTCATTGGGGCAAAGGTCACTAAGTTTTTTGAAGGGTTGAAGATCAAACGAATAGCCTCTTCACCGTACCACCCATGTACAAATGGAAAAGCTAAGTCAACTAACAATTTTTTTATCCAGAACATCAAGAAGAAGTTGGAAGACGCCAAAGGGAGATGGCCATAGGAGTTGCCTAGGGTATTATGGGCCTACAGAACTACCGTAAAGACAAACACATGAGAGACTCAGTTTTCCCTAGTATAGGGGGTGAAGCCTTAATATATTTGGAAATCGGAGAGCCTAGCCACCGATACACTCAGACCAAAGAGGAGTCTAACAAAGAAGCAAATGCGGTTGGATTGGAGCTGTTAGAGGAATGCAGAGAATTGGCCCTCGTACGGTTGATGACATAAAAATATAGGGTTGAAAGGTATTTTAATAGAAAAACAAATTTGAGACATTTTAAGATCGGAGACTACGTTCTCCGGAAGGCTACGCTCACAACGCGGGATGCCTGCACCAGCACGTTGGGGGCTAACTAGGAAAGTCCCTACCAGTTAGTGGGGATCGCATGCAAGGAATCTTACCGAATCAAAGATGAAAATGGAAAAGAGCTGCAAAGTAGCTGGAATATCAACAACTTGAAAAGATTTTACCACTGAAGGGCAACAGGTATGATCATATTTCTACATCATTTATCATGTATTAACTTGATTTCTCTTCCTGACAGGGACTGCCCTTGGAAGATTATCTCCCGATCAAAAGAAGGAAAACTAGAGATACGTGTTGCACTCTTTTTCTTGACCTAGGTTTTGTCCCAAATGGATTTTCTCTGTAAGGTTTTTAATGAGGCAACAATCCAAAAACGTATCACACTCCGCCTATACCACGCCGGAATTTTGGGGAAAGCCATCCGGATGGTTATGATCCATCACTTGACTCCTCGGGACCTCACATTCGAGTGCCGGGGAAGAGAAAAGGGTCTAGGAAAATTTGTGAGGATGTCAACCACATTTCTTTTTGAACTAATATTTATGCATTCTGAGACTGCTGAAAATCAACATGTGCACCCGATTCTCTCTATTATACATCTTATCAAGATTTTATAAAAATCTTGAAAGGGCATATGTATTAACAGGACGAGTCGTCCCTCAAAACTTCAAGAATGAGATAAGAATCCTCACTTGTTGTCAACAAGACATCTTTTTGAACTCAAAACATTCATGGCGAAATTGGACTCTGAAGCCACACAGCCTCACAAAACCGTTTCTAACACATGACACGACCTTAGAGCCTCAGAGTGTACATGTTCCATGAACCTTTGTGACATTAAATGAGATCGAGACGTCCTCCTCATCAACCCTAAAATCAAAAGGCCCTCATTTATTGAAAATTGGATGATTAATAAAAAACATTCAAATCGCAAAAAGTTTTCTCGGAAGTGACATGCCCGGATTGAGCTGAGAATGATGACCACAAATACAAAATGCAAAAGAAAATAAGTGTACACTGGTAAACATTTTTTAACTTAACACACCAACACCTGAATATGAACATAGTTCCAGAATACAGGCATAGAGGTCATGCCCTGACGGTTAAGTGTTAAATAAATCGCTAACAGGTTATTCGTAAGCACAATCGTTGCAAATAAATCGCATGTCAAAGCGTAAAAATAAATGCAAGATTGAGAGCTAACGGGCAAATGTCATTCAATTTAAAAATAAAAGAGCATGAAGGCTCAAGCAAAAACATAAAAAGGGTACACAAACCCCAACGGTAAACTGAGCAGAAGAAAACAAACATAGTGGCACGAAGGCCCTAAAAAAACTGACATAGCTAAGTAGGGGAATCTTCATCACTCGATGAGCTGGCAGAAGTATCAGAAGAAGATGGTATCTCATGCGGAGGTCATCCAGATCCATTTCAGCAGCAACCCAAATTCACTTCGGCGTCCGTTAAAGCTGAGAGAACGTCGATCCGACCTTCATCTACCCTTCGAAGAACCTCGGTCCAGGTATTAAGGAAGGCGTAGTTCCGATGCAGCATGGCCCTATTTTGATCAGCCCCCTGGTGGAGCCCCAAGCAATGGTTACGAGCCTTAAGTCGAGCACGAGAGGCCTCCAATGCCTGCACCCACCCCCGGGAAGCATCTTGCTCTGCCTCCATTCGAGTCAACCTCTCCTACAGTAGTTGTCGGGATACAGTGAGGTGTTGGAAAGTATCCTCCCTATTGACCAGGGCCTGCCTGGCCTCCTCCTCCTACTATAATCCTAAAGCGACCCTCAAGGCTTGAAGATCTTTGTTTGCTGATTGAAGCATGGATAGGTCAGTCTTGATTCTCAATAGTTAATCTCTCTAGCTCGTGAGGGGAAGAAGAGGGCATGTTCCTGACCAACTCAATGGCTGAGGTAGTGGCAGCATGACTCTAAGTAAAAAGAAAAGAAAATAAGTGGCCTTAGAATACAAGCTCACTCCGTTGTTACAACGGTGGTGAAAGAATAAGCTTTCAGCTTATCTGGAGAAACATACCGGCCAAGTGAGAAAGAGAAGCTTCCAGGCCAAGGCTGGGACTGTCAGAAGGTGGAGGTGGGGCCGAAAGGCCAACTCCCGTATCATCAGGTGAGTTCTCACCACCCTCTGCTTCATCAGGTTAGTTCTCATCAACTCCACCATCCTCAAGCTGCTTCTTACCACCTCTCGTGCAAGCAGGCACCAGAGTATCTCCCAAACATGTAGCAGCATCAGGAGAATGACCTCTCGTTTATTCAGTATTAACGTCCCCTCCTTCGTCCTCGTCAGTATACATATACTCTGAATAGCCACCCTCCAATAACCAAGGAAGTAGCGACACAACCTAACTCGAGAACCATTCTCCTCTGATGAGAGAGCACCAACATCACACATGGGCCCACTCTTTCAATTGCTTTTGGCTTCGGTGGCTGCTCGCGCGATACGGGCAAGTTCGTCCTTTCGAAGGGCGCCCTCCTAGAGGAAAATCCTTGAGCAGAAATACGTTGTAAACAGAGGAGGAAGCATAATCACATCACTAAAGGGAAGGATAACAGAGAATGTTAGAGAGAAGAAATTTTCTCAAAACTCACCATGGCTCTTGCCCCTCCACAAACATACTCCTCGTGTCCTTTCGATATCCCCAGAAAGGTGCAGGATGTTCATCACCCAGCTGAATATTTCAGGCAAGAGTTCAGGTTCTACAAGGGCCGCTGCAAAAAATATGAAAAGAAAATTAGAAACAACATTTTGTAGAAGAAAAGAAAGAGACGATAAAAGAAACGGTTACGTATGTGCACTATTCCATTACTCTAGGAAAAGCTCGGAGGAAGCATGATGAAGGCGGCTAGTACGGATCATCACAAACCGATCACACCACTCTCGATCATGGTCGTCCTCAACACTAGTAATGAGGCCCCGAGAACCACAAAAAGGCAGGTTAATCATCCCACTACGAAATATGTTGGGAGAGTAGAGATGGATCAAGTGATCGAGAGTGAAAGGAGGTCCTTCGAGGTCTGCTAAGAAATGGAGACATCGAACGATTCTCTAGGTATGGGAGGCCAGTTGCCTCAAGAAAATGCAGTAGCGGCAGCAGAATGCCTCAATCACCTCATGAATAGGGGGCAAAAACCAATGGTAAAAGGATAAATGTATACCATAAACATGCCCAGGACGTGCCGAGAGATATTAGCATTGGTAGTAGGGGTAAGGATCTCAATCTCAGGTCCCAACTGGTAATCTATGTGCACCTAGGAGATCAGGGATTCATTGATCAGAAAAGATATCCCACGACGGACTCATATTGATGACTTGTGCGAAAATATTTGTCGTAGTGGAAATCGGGGGGGAATGATATCGGTAGCTAAAGAACCCAGGTCTACCTCTTGAATAGTAGATGATGTGGCATGATGGCGAGAAAGGGTAGCAAAAGCATTGCCCATTTGTTCCCCGGGAGGGACAATGGGTTGGTCCTCGGATGAAGAAGATGATTGAGAGGATGAAGAAGACATGGATATTTGAATTTCAAGTAAAGCGGGAATTTAGTGCACAAAGGAAGATATAATAGCATGTAGAGAGCAAGTGAAGAAAATGGATAGATTGCTTGTTTAAATTACCAAAAAGGGAAATCATTAGCCTCGAATAGTGGAGCGGCATGCCTAATCTGCAAAGTCAACCGTTACCTCTAAAGAGACACCGCCGAATGAGTAAGGGGGCATATTAGCCCTGATAGGGAGTCTAAGTGTGAGAAGAGTGGCAAGGTTTCATTAGGATCCCGCGTAAAGTTTGAATGGTGGCGGACTCTTCCACTTCCTTGGCTCATGCCATGAAGGTCCCGGAAAGTGGGGGACTATTTGTATTGGGTGTAAAATACATCTGGAGGAGTTCATGTGACCGGGGACTCGGAGAATTCGGGAGATCTCTATAGATGTTCCCCACTCTTATCAACCTGAGTTACATATGTCAGTTTCGATTAGAGTATCACAACATACATGAACGTTGAAGCTACAAAGATGTCACATCACCCATACTTTGGGAGTGGAAAAGTCCAACTTTGATTTATAAAAAGAGTAGCTTATGAGGGAAGGAAGGGCATCTTGCTCACACTTTATAACCATAGTTCTTTTTTTTCTCTAAGCAATATATAGAAGAACATCCATTGATTTTACATACATTTTTCCTGAATCATTGCTTGCTTTTTATCTTACATTACTTACTAGCCGTACTCACTATTTATCAGTATAACCGAACTTGTAAAGAAGTTTCCTTGATCGGATACAACCCACTTATCTTCAAACCATGTTAAAACGAATCTCTAATTAATTTTCTGGTTATATCCATATTCACCGGAAAACAATATTCATATTAGTTGTCTAGAAATGAAAAAGGACCATACATATCCCTATATTATGTGAAACTTAACCTCCGTTATACTATTTGATGGGTTTTACCCCTTTCTTTATCCTTTTAAATATTTCTAACCCCAATCTAACAACGCCTTTCGCGCATACATGTAATCTAAACGTCCCAACCCTCTTTCTTTTTTATTTAATTTTAATTTAAATAGTGTGGCAAAATTTTGGTTATTTCTGAAAATGTAGCTTTCTTCCTTTTTTTTTCCAACTAATTTGAAGCTGAATTTCACTTAAAACCTCACCGAATTCTTCATTAAACTATCCGAAATTTCAGATATCAACTCTCCAAGACGTAATTAATCTTTTGCAATAGCATTCACTCGAACCAGAGCTTGTTTTCTGAAATCCGAAACTTGAATTTGAAGCTTCATTAATGGTTCGTCCCATTTGAATTGTCTTCAGCACTTTGCACGTTCATTAAGAAAATAGTAAATAATTTACTAAATTATCCTTGTTTAATAGAAGTAGATTGATTTAAGTGTATACTAACTTCTTTAAGAATAAGGGGTCGTTTGGTACGTGGACCAAATTATCCCGAATATAATTAAGAGATTATAGTTTTGGAAAAAATTATCTCATTTAGGAGGTGAGATAAAATAATCTCAAGTTTGATGGGATAATGTGGGATATCCCTAGGAATGGCAACGGATCGGATCTGGACCAGATCCTTCTAGATCCAGATCCAGATCCATTTTTCATAGTTGAATCCAGATCCATCGGGTCCATAAAAATCATATCCAAATCCGGATCCACGGATCGGATCTGGATCCACATGTAAAAAAAATTGCCTTGCTAAGAATGTAACCTTGCTAAGAATTTTTTTTTTGAATTGACAAACGATTTTTACTTAACTAACAATTTACTGTGTTTCAATTTTGAAATGTTCATATAAGATATTTTGTTCATTGTCTCGTTTTGATTGTGAGCTATTAATTGAAAATGTTGGACAATGACAATAGTCGTGGAAAATACTGACTAGTATTTTCACAATACAAAACTTGCATGTGCTTGGAATCTTCACAAATGAAGTGAATATAATTTTAATTACTTGTCTATGGAGATGTTAGTCATTCACTAATATAACATTGATTTTATTATCGAAGTTACCTATTTATTTTTGGGTTTTTGAGTTAACGCGGGGATAAATTAAACTTGTTTTGAGAATTAAACTTGCAAGGATGTGCTTAGCAATTTTAAGAAAATACGTATAAAATTACATTCTAGGTTATGAATATATTTAATAAAAAATGGATCCAGGGGTCGGATCTGGATCGGATACGGATCACAAATACAAGATCCAAATCCAAATCTGATCCGTCAGAAATGGATCCGGGTCCGATCCGGATCCATCGAGTCCAAATTTTGAAGATCCATATCCTATCAAACGGATCTGGATCCACCGGATCCGGACCGGGTCCAGGATCCACTGCCATCTCTAGATATCCCAGAGTTAAGTTTCAGTTTTATTTTTATACTCTGTTTGATAGAAGGTATAAATGTATCCTAGGATGAATTTATACCTTCTACCAAAAGAGTATAAAACTAATCTCACACTTGATCCTGGAATATCCCACTTTATCCAGCTTACCAAAGGTATAGCTGAAATAAAACAATTGTCAACTTTAATTCCTAAAATGATAATTATTTTAAAATAATTTTTTTGAGCTAACATGTCTGTTAAATTGGGACGGATGGAGTAGTAAAAAATATTTTTTTAGTTATGATTTTAAGGGGCGTGCAAAATGAAAAAGAAGCAACTAATATGGGATGGAAGGAGTAATATTTTCTCCGTCCTAATTTATATGCGTATTTAATTCGATACGGAATTTAAAAAAAAGATTATTGAAATGTATGGTTCCAAAATAAGTCATAGATATTTTTTATTATAAATTATCTCACTAAAAGTAAAATAAAAAAATTAAAATTAAAATAACAAGTACTTTTTGAAAATTCACCTTTCAAAATAAGTAAATTTTAAAAACATAGTCAAACAGGTTATAAGTTTAACAAAGTTATTAGGCCAATTGTAGCAAGTAGCAATTACTTTGTTATATTGTATATCACTAGATTGGGAACAAGGAACTTCCTATGAATGCTAAAAGCACACAATTAGGAGACTTTTAACGAAGCAAATGGATGAAATCATGCCTAGATTTCATGATCAGAAAGATTATTGACATGTTTGAGATAATGGTTTAATTTGGGCGTGTTAATGGTCAATGACCCTATCAGTGTGTTAACAGGCGAGGGCGCAAAGCGAGGCATTTTATGCGGCACGGGGCAAGACGTAAGTCTTGGGACACGGAGCGTAAGTCTCATGGATCTACGGAGCGTATGTCTCATGCATCTTTAATTTTATAATTTTATAACTAAAAAATTAAGCAAAAGTAAAATTTTCATTAAAATTCTGCAAATAAATTACCATTAATATAAAGAAATTATTATAATTATTATTTGAACACAAAAAAAAAAAATAATAGTCTAGATAATCTTTAAAATAATTTTTTCATCCACTTCATCATTAATCTCCATATCTATTAGTTGCTTCAAGAACATTGTACTATGAAATATCTATCCTACCAATTTTACACCAAATTATAAATCCATGATATATGTTGGAATATATATTACTCTTACTTAATTAATATACATATTTTAATTAATTATGATAAATTGATTGATTTAGTGTAAATATCGATATTACAGATAAATATTTACCTAAGTAGTATAGGGTGGCTAATATATACAGCATTAGCTACCCGTTCACAATTAATTTTTATGATAGCATTAAATTGGGAACTATTTCTTTAAACGAGCAAGTCTTTCAAAAGAGAACTTATAAGATGATGTTAAACGTTTTTAAAATTATCCAAAAAGATTTCGATGATCCACTCAAATGCAAAGCACCTTATCCAACTGGCCAAGTGGATCATGATTTTATTATCAACTCAATAGCTTTACAAAGCTTATCCGGTGCCAAGAAAAAGTACAATGAACTGATAGAAGTATTTATGTAAAGTACCTTACGTAGTTGAGTATACTATATAGTCAATTTTTACTGTAATATTCTCGTTTGTTCGATTTTTGTTTGTTTGTTATAACAATTATTGTTATACATCTATAATAACATTTTATATTTAGAAATCACACAAAACTCATTTTTAATCTTTTATGTTATAATGGATAACAAGAAATTAAATAGTCAAAGTTAAAAGTCACTTGAAAAAAGAAAATTTAAAGTTAAAGCTAAAGAAGAAAATAATTGAAAGTTGCAGTTACATTTGAACTTGAACTTCATTTGGACAGAAAAGTATTATAAAAATTACAAACTGTTATCAATGAAAAATAAAGTTTATATATTATACTCCTCAAACTAATATTTTTATCTATATTTTAGCTACTGAATTTTAATATATGCAAATATTAAAATAAAATGTGGTTTATTTAAGGAATTTTTGGGGTTTAGGGTTTCACTGAGTACGTTGTTGTTAAGGAATTTTTGAATTATAAAAGATTTGAGAAACGAAGTTTGAGAACATCTAGAAAAGCTAATCCCTTAGTTTTATTTATGTGAATTTATTTTAATGGACACAAAATAAAAGAAATAAAATATCCTTGTAACTTTAATCTTAAATATGTCAAATAAACATATGTGTGGCTCTAAAATCATGTAATAAAGGTATACTTTAAATTGTTTCCCAAGTTAAATCATACTTATATAATTTTTTTAAACAGAAAATATTCTAAAATGAAAAAGAGAAAGTACATGTTTGTTGCAAAAACTTTTCCAAACAGTTTTTGCGAAAACCGAAAAAAACTTTTTTTCCCAAAACTCAGATAAATTTGCAAAAGCTCAAACCAAGGACACCATAGTTTGAGTAGTTGATATTGGGACCCATGTCATACCCGACGCCGACAGTAACAACTCAAACTAGTCTAGCACGCTAGCCCATGAGCCTCTGTTCCTCCTTTTAACAGCAAATTACTGTTACAATTTATATGATTTTTCATATTTTAAAAAAACATATTTTTTTTTATCAAATTAGGCATTGGGACATGTAGTAATCTTTCAATTTCCCATATATGAAAATATTTAATATTATAAGATTTAAAGAACATCTTGATATATTTACACATAAATTCAAAATTTACTCTTACAACAACAGAAACATATCCAGTGGAATCTCATAACGTGGGGTTTGGGAGGGTAGAGTGTACGCAGACTTTATCTCTACCTTTGAAGATAGAGTGACTGTTTTCGAAAGACCCCCGGCTCAAGAAAAAACATAAAAATGTCAAATAAGAACAAGAAATTTAAAAGCAACAGTATGAACATGAATATAACGAAAGCGACTAAATCATGATAAAACACTGTGCAAAAGGAGCATTAACTGCCACATATAAAATAAGATACTCGAAGTACAAGAAATAACGGATAGCAGCATAAATCAAAGGACAAGAAACTATAGAGCAATACAGTGACTACTAGTATGAAAGGATAAACAGGACTATCTACTAGCCTTCTACCATAATCTGAGTCCTCCATAACCTCTTATCTAAGATCATGTACTCAGTAAGCTGTGACTACGTCATTTTCTTCCTAATCACCTCTCCCCACAAAATTTACTCTTACTCTTTTAAATTTTATATATCTTGTCAAGTTAAGACTTAAGACACATAAAATGAAATGAAACTAGCCTTTGCTTACGTCGCCTTATATTATCATCTTCATAGATCTCTCTTGATTTCTTATCTCCTTTTTTCTTTTCGGATATTATGAGCCTCTTAACGTGTCATCATCATATTTTGATCGATTGACCATACCATTCAAATAACTATCATATTGAAAAGGTTATTTCTCAGGCACTTGGCATAGTGAAATAAATGGACAAGTTAGGTAATGACTGTAAGAGATCCATTTTGTTGTAATAAAAACATAAGAGTTTAATTTATATATATTGATAGTGCAAAATAAGATTTTACTATACTTTCAAGTAAGTCAAGATATTTACAGATAATCTCTTCAATTTACAAATTGAACTCCAGATGTAGGTTCTTGATGGAGCAGTTCAATGATACGTGGTAATTCCAGTACGCCTCATCCTAGATGGTGTTTGTGTCGTTGGGCCAACCCAACTTGCACTGGTTTAGTGTGCTTTCGCTCATTTTTGGGCTCACCCAGAAGCTAGCTCTCTTCTTCTGCTTTAGTTTGGGCCAACCAATTGGTCAGACTCTTGGCATAACAAGTGTCACCATACATAAGTTAACATGTCAAATGGTATTTTCCTCAAAATTTTTTGGGGGGAGGGAGGGGGAGGAGAGTTCCCCTATATGGACCATTAGAGAGTTGTCAGGTCGATAGCTCTTGATTTGAGATCTCTTTGTAATATAATATAACTGAATTTGCTAGTTTTAACTGAACAAGATTGTTCGCATAGTAGTAGGTTTGTGAACCGATTCAAACCATCTCATAGGTTGACCTCAGTACAAAAGGTCAATGTAATTGATACACTAAGCTCTCTTTTGCAGCTTGAAATGAAGCATTTTCTATAAAAGTGAGATTTGTAATCTCGAAATAAGATAGAGTATCTGCTATTACATGTTATATGATTTGATAGTATAAAAATTCTTTATGGTTATGCACTTTGAGATATGTCGTAGCATTGAGATTTTACTAAACTCTAACCTTTTATACAGAACTATCGCAAATTCAAATCGCAATAGTTTGTGGAATTAATAGGTTTTTCGAATATGTACAATTTGAATGACATAATCGCATGAAGCAATATTGTATAGTTGTATAGCACTATCTCCGAATGCTTCATTTTCAGTTCAGTTCGTTGGTTCCTTACAATATTGGAATATTATCTCACTACAAGAAAAAGACATTTGCTAACAACATGTTTTGTTGCTTTATATTGAATGTTGTTGTCAAAAGTATGTTTCACAACAACAAAAATTATTGCATGCCGTTGCAATAACATTCGATGCGAAAAGTTTTTGCAACAACAACATATTAAATTTGTTGTCATTTACGTTTTTCAGCAACAATATATTAAATTTTTATTACCATTTACATTTTTTTTTTTTGCAATAATATATTTATTGTTGTTAATTCTATACTTTCAATAGTAAATGACACCTTTTCAGATTAATTCGACAAAAAAAGTTTTCTATCTTTTAACAATTAAATGATGTTTGAGCCGACATGATCCTATCCTCATATAGAATGTTCACTACAAAGTAGTCCAACGTGAAGAACATGATCTTATCAGCATTTTAAAATGTTTCCCCACAAAGCAGCTCAAGTAGTGTATACTTTAATTGGTGAGTTTGAATTATTAAATACTGATGCATGGCTTGACAGATGCATGTTCATCATATCAGGGGTGGTTGGATGAAATTGGTGATACAAAGCGAAATCTAAATAACAGGTAGGGATGGCAATTAGGGCGGGGCGGGGCAAGGGGCAAGCCTGCTAAGATTTTGACTCACCCTACCCTGCCCCTGTTTACTTTTCTTTCAAAATTTAGCCCTACCCCGCCCTACTCTATTTAGCCCTGCCACGCCCTACCCCGTTTAAACTTTTTTCATTCTTCTCTCTATTTTTTTAATGAAAGTGTATCATTATATACATACATCATATACACAGTATACTATCTTGTGTATACTGTGTATATCACGAAAACCCAAGGCAAATGGGAGACCGTGATATACACAGTATACACACCGTGTATATGAGGGTTTTTGGTAATAGGTTTTTGTATATAATTAAAATTGTACACTTACCATAATTATAGAATTCTTGTACAAGTAGAATAGGGTTTTGGGAATAGAATAGGAATAGGATTTTCCATATATATGGAAATTGTAAATTGTATATATACTCATTCATTAATGAAAATAATCAAGGGATTATTTCTTTCATGATATTAGAAGTCTAGGACAAAAATACTTCCGCTCATCTCCAAATTTCTTCTCGATTTTCGACACCCTTCTCGGCCGAGACTGCATCGCAATCCATACCCCTTCTCGAATTTCGTGTCAAATTTTACCTCATCTCTTCCTAAATTTACTTCTCAATCCCTTTGTTCTTTCGTTATGTCGACATCAAAGAACATGTTTCATCCTGCCCTTACTGTTTCTAATATCAAGAACCACATTCCCTATTGTTCTTGAGATGGAAAATGTCCAATATGCGACGTGGGCAGAATTGTTCAAAATTCACGCAATCTCTCATCAAGTCCTCCATCACATAATTCCTCCCGCTATCCCTCCTCCCGCGAAGGATCCTCAGTTATGGATTACTCTTGATGCTACCGTCCTTCGGTGGATTTACTCCACTATTTCTACCGACCTCTTACAGACGACATTGAACCAGACACTACAGCTATGATTACCTGGAATAGATTGCGTGATATATTTCAGGATAACTAACATTCTCGTACTGTTACCCTTGAGCAAGGATTTTCCCAAGTTAGCATGAAAGATTTCTCGAATGTTTCAGCTTATTGTAAACGGCTCAAGGAATTAGCGGACCAACTCCTTAACGTCGGAGTACCTGTTACCAATAATCGTCTTGTTCTACAAATGGTTGCAGGCCTATCTGAGGCCTATAATGGCATTGGGACTCTCCTCCGTCAAAGTAATCCACTTCCACCTTTTTATCAAGCCCGCTCAATGCTCACGTTAGAAGAATCCGGCTTGGCCAAAAAGGCGGCTACCGGCGTCAGTCTCGTGGTGATGATGATGTCATTCGATAATTCTCAAGGTTTTGTTGATAATTCGGGCCAAAACCGTACTCACGGTGGAGGCAAGAAGAATCGAAAAAATAATGGCAAACATCGCGGTGGCAATCGTGGTAGTACCGGGGTGGTGGGGGAGGCCAAAACAGTGGCGGCGTGCCTCGGCACGGTGGCAGTGAGCCGCAGTCCAACTGGTCCCAGCCATGGGCCCCCTGGCAGTGGGGCTAGGCCAGTGGGCAGTGGCCCAACAACCCCTATTTTCTAGCTTCAGCGTACCTCGGCCAGTGGGCCTCTCAGCAGTCCTTCAGGCCCAATTTTTCACAGTCCAGTGGGTTTCGAAACACTGTTGGGCCTGGACAGCCAGGAGCTTCAGCATACTCGTTTATGTATGTTTTATTATTTTATAAGATGGAGTACTATTTTCAACAGTTGACTATGTTGCCAGAATGATTGCTTGAAAGTCGTTAAGATTTTCCTGGAGAAGTTTTGGCCACTAGAATCTCATGCAGAAAAATTGCTAATAAAAATGACTAAAAGAATGATCAAAATAATTATTGGAAGAATTGGTAAAATATTACAGGAATAGTTAATAACAGAGAATAAGCACGGGATGGTTGCCAGAAAAGAAGGCATGCTACTGGAATGATTCACTTAAAAAGAAACTTAGGTGAATTTCTACAAAATCCACCTGCCCTGCCCTATTTAAATCTCTAGAAAAATATTTTTTCCCTGCCCCACCCCGTTTAAGTCTTCCCCTGCCCGCCCCGTTAAGAGTGCCCTGCCCCAATTGCCATCTCTAATAACAGGTAAAAAAAGAATTTATTAAATCCCTGTTCTTATTTAAGTTTTTATATATAAAAGTCATGATATTCGGATCATCTTATATTTCAGGTATTGAAGTACCCGATTCAACGTCTTCCAGTGATCATCACTCGAATTACGGGTAAACCTAGCCAACTTGTTGACTGCATAAGCAATATCAGGTCGGGTGCAGTTTGTTATGTACATCAAACTTCCGATCACCTGTGCATATCGCTCCTGGCATATGGGTGCACCACAATTTTTATCAAGCTTTTGATTTCTATCCATTGGTAACTTTATAGGCGAACTGTCAAACATCTCGAACTTTCTCAAAACATCCTCGATGTAGTGAGACTGAGAAAAGACCAGTCCCTCAGACGTCTTAGAGATTTTTATCCCTAAGATGACATCTGCGTGATACCCATATCCTTCATGTCGAAGCATTGTTTCAACATGTTCTTAGTCTCTAGGATTACCCTAGGACTGCTTCCTGTGATCAACATGTCATCTACATACAAGCATATCATGACGAACGAGTCAAAGTTACCTTTCGTGTAGACACATTTGTCACACTCATTAATGGAGAAACCCTTTGATAGTAGAGTACTATCAAACTTTTCGTGCCATTGCTTCGGGGCTTGTTTCAGCCCGTACAGAGATTTGACAAGCTGACAGACTTTCTTCTCTTTCCCTGGAACCACATACCCTTCGGGTTGGTCCATATAAATATCTTCTTCCAAATCACCATTTAGGAATGCTGTCTTGACATCCATTTGATGTATCTCAAGGTCACGCAAAGCTGCGATCGCAATGAATACCTGTATGGACGTCATCCGAGATACCGGGGAGTACGTGTCAAAGTAGTCAAGACCTTCTTTCTGCCGATAGCCCTTGATTACCAACCTGGCCTTGTACTTATCTATATACCCATCTGCTTTATATTTCCGTTTGAGTATCCACTTACAACCCAACGGTTTATTTTCCGGAGAAAGATCAACCAACTCTCAAGTATGGTTATGCAGAATGGAGTCTATTTCACTCTCAATAGCTTCTTTCCAGAGCGGTGCCTCTAGAGTTGACAATGCTTCAACAATTGTCCTTGGTTCATCATCAACCATATAAGCTATAAAGTCAGGACCGAAGTATTTATCTTTCCTGGCAATACACCGTGTAGAGAGGGTCTGGCAAGCAGTTCAATATGTAATTCTTACACATGAAATCTCACTATGATTCCATGCATCAAGAACCATCTTCATGCCATTAATGACATGGATACCTAGGCATCCTTCAGCCGTTTCAGTAGGCGAAGGGTCCATTTCATCTCCAGATTATGGAGGATCTTCTGATAGGAACCTAGTCATTCCCATAACCGTCAAGTAGAACAACATCTTCTACTGCCATCTCTTAAAGTTTGAGCCCATGAATTTTTCAGGGCGTTCAATGGTGGAATGCGGAGGGTGGAGCAGTAAAGGCACTCGGACGTGCCTTGGGCAGCAGTGGGGAAGGCAGAGGAGTTGCCTTGAACAGTAGCGGCAAGAGGAGGGATGGCAAATTGTTGCCTTGAGTGGCGGCAGCAGCAGCAGCGGAATCAAAAGTGTTTCCAGTCATGTTACTAAGCAGTTACAACAATCTAATCTTGTCTTAAAATTGTTGATTACAATGGTGCAGGAAACGAAAATAAGTAACTGCTAAGTATTACAACAAAATAAAATTACAACAAACTGAAATTTCAATAAACTGGAACAAGAAACTAGGATTACAACCACTTTGATTTGCTAGATCGAGTGATGACACTATGCCTTTAAGACAAGATTGCCCCGTATATATCCTTTCTACGTTCTGGACAATAGTCTCCCAAGATAAAACAGCAACTCAACAAATGAGCAAAGAAAACTCAAGTGTTACTTTGAAGAACTTAGTGTAATGAAATGATGCTGGAAAGTAGTAGGAAGAATCTGATTTTTCGTTTGTGTGTTGTGTAGTCTCAACAATTGAGCAAATGCTTCATTATATAGTGCAAGGAGGGGACTTATCAACTGCCCACATAATTGTTGTTACTGACCAAGTAGTGACAATTAGTGAGGAGTAATTCAGCCAAAATAAATGACGAATTCAGCCACAAGTTCTCTGCCTAATTTAACTTACCTGAAACTTCAGGGACCAAACTGTAAATATGAAGCAATTAATATCAGAAGAAGCCCGCGGCCCGAGCCCGGACGGGACGGGCGGGCGTGTGGGCTTAGCCTCAAACCAAAGCACATCTAGGGTCTCCCTCCTTCAAATACATGGGTTACCCCTTGGGGTCCCAAACCCCAAGCCAATTTTGAGACTTATAAACTAAACAAATCTTCCTTCCCCCACCGATGAGGGAGGATTGGTCTGCTTCAAACACCTCACTTCGTGAACTAATATCTCTTTCATTTCTCAACGAAATTTGACGATCCTTGGCCCTACGGTCATCTACTTACTTAGTAGATTATGCACGTGTGAAGAATCAAAGTCTCCAACATGCGGAACCCTAGTGTTTAAGTCATTAAAGATGGTTGGACGCAACTCCCACCAAAGGTAAATTTCCAACACATTTGCCTACATCTGGACCAAAATACCCAATGGCAGAAGAAGGATGCAACTTACGATTAAATCGGATTCTTAGTTGGCAAGGCATCCATAGGCAAGAGATGGATTGAAATGCTGAGTTGGAATGGGCTATACAATTTGCAAATGGGAAGAACTCTAAGGCTGAATTGTACAAAGTGGCACTGGCTGGAACATTATACTACGTATGACAAGAAAGAAACCACAAATTGTTCCAGAAGAGGAGGACCAGGGCTGGAGATCAAGTTGTCAAGCTGATTATACTGGATATCATGATCTGTCTTCATGGAGTACCAAGGCTAGCTAAACTCATGGTTACGATGAATTTATATCCTTAACTGTGCTTATTATGCTAGAACAATGACTAGGAGCCGATAGTTGATGTAATTAGCTAGGAAAATTTAGAACGGGACGAAAGGGGGCTATCGTAGTCTAGAATTGGGGCTGTCCAGTTTTAGTTTGGTTTTTGTTCTGATTGTAAATACTTTTCTTGGTAATAAAATGTCCTCTAATTACCAACAAAATATATAATACTCCTTTTTTGAGAGAAAAAAAATTAGAAATCTTCTATCTCCTTTTGTGCTAATTTTATTAGTAGTACTATTAATTTAGAAGCACGAAAGAAAAGGTAAAGAATAGTTGCGTTTTCAAATACTCCTCGGACGATAATTTAGTGTTGTAAATTATTATTACTAAAACAGAAGTTTTTTTTTTTTTTAATATGTTAAGATTTTGGACAGTTTAACACACAATATCATGCATTTGATCGCACACGTGGGATGTGATTACTTGTTTTCTACTTCTTCCCTTTTCATTTATAGGGTTTTTAATACATAACACACTATTAAATTTGAAAACAATTAACGTAATTTTGATTTTACCTTTAACAAAAAGTTTTTTATTATCACAGAAATGTTATAATAGTTTTATAGGAACATAATGTTAATGCAAATCAAAGTAACATCTAATGGGAGGTAGAAAGAAGAGTTGCTGCAGCAACAACAATCCCAGCAAGATTCTGAAGATCATCATTCTCCTTACTAATAGTAGAAACATACCCAGGTGTTACTTCAAACGCCGCTTCACAATTAAAAGCATCTTTGACAACAATAATTGCCGCCGTGTTTAAATTCTGGTACTGTCCCATATTCAAAAATTGCTCAGCATTACCCAAATTTCTAACGGCCCCGTTATAATTAGTTGTGCACAAGTTATATATCACTTCCAGTTTTGGATCGCTCGTTTGATTTAAGAGCAAATTTATCTTTGTTGCGGTGGCGGAGGCGTTTGCTGCTGCTAAATTGATAGTTGTTTCTGTTAAATCGTGAAGATTTAGAGATTGATAGTCATATAAGACGGACAAACAAAATTTTGGATTTTTCGATTTGGCGCATACATCGGCTAAAGGGTTACTCGTACTTGGATTCGTTAAAAAGGAACATACGAGACATAAAAGTAAAGAAGAAGATGTTGATGCCATTTGCTTCTTTTCTTCTTTTTTTCCTTCCTTTGATTGTTGATTTTTTAAAGTGATTTAGTTGAATATATACAATTCTCCATGGAGTTTAACTTCTTTATAAAGAGTTTTTATCTAGAAAATGATTATAAATAACTCTCCATATTTAGTAAAAATTAGTAATCCGATAGCGCAATAAAATTTTTAACAATTAAGTCATCTAAACAATAAGTATAAATAATTGTCCTTATTTAATGAAACAGTAACATGGTAGATAAGGCATATAATCTGCTATAAAAGGTATAGTAAATAATATGCTATAACATGTGAATAAATCCCTTTTAAAAAGGAAGATATTCAAGGTAAAGGATTAAATATCTCAAAATGGATTGCATGCATTAACGAGGAAAACAATTAATTTATTTCCATTATTGACATGGGAAATAATTGTTCATCTGAAACTGCAAAGAACTCGATGTATTATATGTGCTAATTTGTTTATGGTATCGACGTATAGACTTTCCTTGTACAGATTAAGTATACATTTAGAATTCAATTTACTGTGGAATCTCTCGAAATTGAATTATTACCCTTTATGTTGTAATGTAGTAAATTTTGTCCATTTTTTAATTCTCCAAGTTGAGCTAAAATTTCAATATTAAGTTTGTGCTCCATCCATTGTATTAGTTTCAACCGATTGATTGATAATCTTTTTGGACCAAATTTTCTTTAATTTTTAATTATTTAATTAATTATTATTTAATTAAATTAATTAACTTATCCAATTCTACCCGTTAGTGACCACGACCGCGACCGGCCGGATCCGCGTGTCGACCCGCGACCCGATTTCTTTTCCTTATTTAAATTTCCCACCATTTTCGGTGGTACGTTCGAAAGGTTGCAAACCTTCGAAACGATACTTCCATGGCTATAAATTCGTTTGATTCCTCGGAGAATATTACTTACGAATTTTACGAACAACACAAACTTCTTCTTCTTCTCGCATAAACAAATTCGTGTGATATCCGCTTTGTTGAGTGGTTCGCCGCTACCGGAATTTGGAGTACTACTATTCGGCAAGATAATCGTTCTATCCTGGGAGGGGATATTCCATCAACCTCGAGTCGGGAGGGGATATTCCATCAACCTCGAGTCTTGTGAGGGGAATAATTTCCTTAAGGACACACTTTGAACTAAGTGGGCTCGATTATATTCGAAAAATACTTTTATTTTCCAACAACGATTCTCGTTCATTTTTCAATTATTATTGTTTCTTGGTTTTTTTTTGGAATACGGATTAATAACAATCTTAAGGAAATTATATTTTTAGATTAATCGTATTTTGTTTTGGAGACTAAAACTGTGTGGTTTTCTACTCCGTGTGAAATTTCATATTCGACTTGAAGACATAAAAACTTCGTTGGAATATTAAAGTTCATACTTGTACAACGATTTGAAGAACATAAAAAATTCATCGTTTTTGCATTATTCGCAGTTTGGAGATTAAAACTTGTGCAGTTTTCTACTCCATATGAATATTAGTATTCGACTCGAAGATATAAAAACTTCGTTGAAATACTAAAGTTTCATAATTATACCGCAATTTGAAGAAATAAAATCTTCATCGTTTAAGTCGTGATTGAATTGCTATTCGGTTTTATTAACTAAAACAGTTTGTCGATTTGTGATGACAAACGAATAATGGCAATTGAGACCTGGAACTACCTCTACAATTCTTGCACCGGCGGTTACTCCTACAACCCGTGCACATTTGTGCCACCGGCTGAGAAACTGCGAAGTTCACCGGTGCCAACTTTAAAGGATGGCGACAAAGAATGTTATTTTGGCTTACCACCCTTGGTATGCAAAAGTTCACCGGTGAGGACCCTCCCGTGCACTGCCGCCGACATGCACGACAACCAAAAGTTCATGGTTACCGAGGCTTGGAAACAGGCTGATTTTTTGTGCAAAGGCTACATTTTGAGTGCCTTAGAAGATGACTTGTACAACGTCTCTACGGTGCGAGTAGAGACCTCCAAAGAACTATGGAGTGCACTTGAAAAGAAGTACAAAAGCGAAGATGCTTGCTTGAAGAAGTTTGTGGTTGCCAAATTCCTAGACTACAAAATGGTGGATGGAAAAACCGTTAGAACCCAAGTTCAAGAGCTTCAACTTATCTTCCATGACCTTATTCTTTGAAGGTATGGTAGTAAATGAAGCATTCCAAGTGGCCGCAATGATTGAGAAGTTGCCGCCCTCATGGAAAGATTTCAAGAATTATCTTAAGCACAAAAGAAAGGAAATGAAGTTGGAAGATCTTGTGATTCGTCTCAAGATCGAGGAAGATAACAAAACCGCCGAGAAGAGGTACCGTAAGACTTCACCAATTGAAGGGGCAAACATCGTTGAAGATCTTTGCTCGAAAAAGAACAAGAAAAGGAAGAGGCCTTCTTGGAAAGGAGAAGGATTCCAATAAGAAAAAGTTCAAGGGCAACCGCTTTAATTGTGGGAAAGTCGGCCACAAAGCCCAGATTGTCGTCTCTAGAAAAAGAACAAGGGAAAAGGACAAGCCAATATGGTGGAAAAGAATGATGATATGAATGATCCGTGTGCAATGCTATCGGAGTGCAATTTGGTTGGAAACCCAAAGGAGTGGTGGCTTGATTCGGTGCCACTCGACATGTTTGCGCTACAAAAGAAGCATTTGCAACCTATGCTCCCGTTGGACCCGAAGAGGTACTATTTATGGGAAATACGCAACGACCAAGGTTGAAGGATATGGGAAGATACTTACGAAGATGACTTCCGGCAAGGTCGACTCTCAACAATGTTATGCACGTTCCAACAATTCGGAAGAATTTAGTTTCAGGGACTACTCGTCAAAAACGGGTTTAAGTGTGTGTTGGTTAGTGAGAAAATTGTATTAAGTAAGAATGATTTGTTCATAGGAAAGGGCTACCTCACCGAGGGCCTTTTCAAACTCAATGTAATGGTTGTTGACAATATTAATAAAAATTCAGCTTCGTCTTACTTATTGGAGTCAAATGATTTATGGCATGTTCGTTTAGGACATGTCAACTACAAAACCTTGCGAAAATTGATTAATTTAGAAGTATTGCCTAAATTCGAGTGTAATAAATCTAAATGTGAAATCTGTGTTGAATCTAAGTTTGTTAAACATCCATATAAGTCTATTGATAGGAATTCAAATCCTTTAGACTTAATTCACACAGATATATGTAATATGAAGTCAATACCATCTCGCGGTGGGAAAAAGTATTTTATAACTTTTATTGACGATTGCACTCGATATTGTTATGTGTATTTGCTTAATAGTAAGGATGAAGCAATTGATGCATTTAAGCAATACAAAAACGAAGTGGAAAATCAATTGAATAAAAAGATAAAAATGATTAGAAGTGATAGGGGTGGAGAGTACGAATCTCCTTTTGCAGAGATATGTTTAGCATATGGAATTATTCATCAAACTACGCCCTTACACACCACAATCAAATGGAATTGCGGAAAGGAAAAATCAAACATTAAAGGAAATGATGAATGCCTTATTAATAAGTTCCGGTTTACCGCAAAGCTTGTGGGGGAGGCTATCCTTACAAATTGCTAACCGAATACTCAACGGGGTGCCCCACATGCAAAACACAATCTATTCCATATGAACAATGGAAAGGAAGAAAACCCAACTTGAAATATTTCAAAGTGTGGGGAGTTTAGCAAAGGTCCAAGTTCCTTTGCCCAAAAGGGTAAAAATCGGACCAAAAACTGTGGATTGTGTTTTTATTGGCTATGCTACAAACAACAAAGCTTGTCGGTTTTTGGTTCACAAATCGGACAATCCCGAAATTCATGTTAACACGGTAATTGAATCGAGATAATGCTTTGAATTCTTTGAAAACATTTATCCGTATAAAGCGAATGTGAGTCGTCAAGTGAAAGACCTAAACGACCGCGGGAAGAACCAAAGGAAAATACACCAAGTAAAGAGGATGCAAGGCGTAGCAAACGTCAAAGGACATCTACTTCCTTTGGACCAGATTTTGTGACATTCTTGCTTGAAAATGAGCCTCAAACATTTAAAGCAGCAATGTCTTCTTCTGATTCCAGCATTTTGGAAAGAGGCAGTCAATAGTGAGATTGAATCAATTTTGAACAACCATACATGGGAATTGGTTGATCTTCCTCCTGGAAATAAACCTTTAGGATCAAAATGGATTTTTAAAAGGAAAATGAAAGCTGATGGCACTATTGACAAATATAAGGCAAGACTTGTGGTCAAAGGTTATAGATAAAAAGAAGGCCTTGATTACTTTGACACATACTCGCCGGTAACAAGAATAACATCTATTCGGGTGTTAGTGGCACTGGCGGCCGTATATGGTCTTGAAATCCATCAAATGGATGTCAAGACAGCTTTCTTAAATGGAGAATTGGAGGAACAAATTTACATGGAACAACATGAGGGTTTTGTGGTTCCTGGTAAAGAAAGGAAAGTGTGCAAACTTGTTAAGTCACTTTATGGACTTAAACAAGCACCCAAACAATGGCATGCGAAATTTGACCAAACAATGTTGGCAAATGGATTTAAGATTAATGAGTGTGACAAATGTGTTTACATTAAAAATACTCCAAATCATGAAGTCATTGTTTGTTTATATGTTGATGACATGTTGATAATGAGTAGAGATATTACCGATGTAAATGCTACGAAGCGTATGCTGACTAGCAAATTTGATATGAAGGACTTAGGAGTTGCTGATTTGATCTTAGGTATCAGAATTCATAAAACTCCACAAGGTCTAGCATTATCGCAGTCTCATTATATTGAAAGAGTACTTGACAAGTTTAAGTATTTAAATTTCAATGTTGCAAAGACTCCAATTGATGTAAGTTTTGCACTTCAAAAGAATAAGGTGAAAGTGACTCACAATTGGACTATGCACGAGTTTTGGAAAGTTTGATGTATATTATGAATTGTACACGATCAGATATAGCATGTGCTATAAGCAAGCTGAGTCGATTCACGAGTAATCCCAATCAAACTCATTGGATGGCAATGAAACGAGTCTTGGGGTATTTAAAACACACCCAAGACTATGCTTTGCATTATAACAAATATCCCGCCGTGATCGAAGGATATAGTGATGCAAATTGGATCATAGGATCATCGAAGTTAAATCCACGAGTGGTTATGTTTTCACAATTGGGGGTGGATCGGTGTCTTGGAAATCATCAAAACGGACATGCATCGCCCGCTCTACAATGGAATCGAATTTATAGCTTTAGACAAGGCCGGTGAAGAAGTTTGAATGGCTCGGAATTTCTTAGAAGATATTCCATTCGCCCAAACCTTTGGCTCCTATATGTATACATTGTGACGATCAAGCAAACAATAGGTAGGGCGGGAAGCGTAATGTACAACGAAAAATCTCGTCACATACGACGAAGACATAATACCGTTAGACAACTCCTCTCTAGTGGCGTTATCACGATTGACTATGTAAAGTCAAGAGATAACGTGGCGGATCCGCTTACAAAAGGCTTATCTATAGAGGGAGTTAGTAGATCATCAATGGGAATGGGATTAAGGCCGAGGACAAGTCATCATGGCGGTAACTCTACCTAGCGGTGGAGATCCCAAGAGCTAGGTTCAAGGAGATCAAACAAAGTTGTGGATCGACGGTTCAACATTGTCAAATAACTCAACCCATTCTCGGATGAAGACAATGTTCGAGAAATAAGGATAAAACCTCATGGCTTGTTAATGAGTTAATAAAGCATTAAGGTTCTTTAATGATTATCTAATTACGGCGAGTGTATGACCGGATAATGTGGCTATAGGACCACATGTTTAGAAATCACCTATGTGAGTGTTAAGTGTAAGCCGCTTTAAAGGGGAATGACGGTGAAGGCCCATTCTCTAAGCACTCGTGAAACCAGGAAGTGTTCATGGCTGAAACGAACACAACCGTGAGAACCATAAATGGTTGAGGGTTGATTGTGTGACTTATGTTGTCTAGGTATACAACAAAGTTCGACGGTTCAAAGATATCAAATCTACCGATTGATCGAGTATATCCGATATAAGTTCACTACGGAAAGTTCAAAGGGAAACCTACTTATCCAGATGCAGTCAATTCTCGCTTGTATATCACACTTGTCCGCACTTTTATATTATAGCCATTCCCCATTCATGTGGGGGATTGTTGGGTATTGATATTGGTGAATGGGAAATGATTGGAAAGAAAAGTGGGAGTTGTCCCACATCGGTAGTGGAAAGAAAAGTGGGAGTTCCCTCTTGCTTTATAAAATAAGCATTTATCCCACATCGGTAGTGGAAAGAAAAGTTCTTCTACTTATAAGTAGAATTACTCCTTCTTGTCAGTAAAAGGGTTGAGGGGGCAAGGACCCCTCGCGCCCGTCGTCGTCGCTCGCTCGGCTTCGGATTTGGATTTGGATTTGGTCAAATGATCGATTGATTGATAATCTTTTTGGACCAAATTTTCTTTAATTTTTAATTATTTAATTAATCATTATTTAATTAAATTAATTAACTTATCCAATCCTACCCGTTAGTGACCCGACCGCGACCGCCCGGATCCGCGTGTCGACCGCGACCGATTTCTTTTTCTTATTTAAATTTCCCACCATTTTCGGTGGTACATTCGAAAGGTTGCAAACCTTCGAAACAAGATACTTCCATGGCTATAAATTCGTTTGATTCCTCGAAATTAGTGCGGCTAAAAGTATAGACCAAATTCATTTTCATATATTACTTACTATAAGAAAAGGAACTAGTTCGGTATTTGAAGGTGGACAAATATTTTTAGTCAGATCAGTTCTAACTTTTAAGATAACTTGACTTATCGAGAAATTTCATATTCAAATAGAAAGAAATATATGTTTATATAAGAAAAGTAATTATATCCAATTTAGTATATGTTGGTACTTTTGGTGTGCAAACAAAATTTATTTTTTGTAATGTGGTAGTGGTGTAAATATATCTTGGCATGAACAGAAGAAAGAAGATACGACTCAGAAATAAAATTTATTATTTTAATAAAAAAATCAATTTTTTTAAAGAAATTCAAGTTCTAACTTTTTTACTACTGTAGTATATCAATTTTGAAGTACGAAAGAAAAGGTAAATCATAATTGTCAACTTTTCGCACTGATTGCCTTTCATACGTCTTTAATTTTTGCCCCTCAAATTGCTGCTCTTTAATTTTTGCTACTTCTTCCCATTTAATGAAAATTTGTGAGCCAAAGTATCCTTATTCACTAGTCTACCAAACGAGAGATTCTGGCCCAGTAGAGTCGGGAAAAAAAACACAAGGTAAAGTTTCATGTCCGGCATAAGATTTTTAAAATGAAGTTATCCGACATAAGTTGTGTAGTAACTAATTCACATGCAAAGTTATCCGACATAGAAACTTCGCCTTATCTAACATAAGTTTTGTAGAAATGAAATTATGCTAGATAACTTAATTCCTACAAAAACTAGGTCATAGATAGGGATAGGCCGACTTTTTTTTTTTTTTTTTTCGATGTCAGAGATATTTTCCAAACACTTTTTTATTACTTAAAGTGCTGAAGGGCAAAAATTAAAGACGAACAATTTAAGCTGACAAAAATTAAAGACCACCACAAGATAGGACATTCGCGAATGACCCCATAATTGTGTTTTCATAATACTCTTCTTTAATCTCCAGTAAATTAAGACCTATGGATACAGCTTGTGAAATAAAATATTTTGCCAAATAAAATCAGGCGATAATTTTTAGTATTATAAGTTACTATATCTTTTTCTGAAATAGGTTAAGATTTTAGACACAATATCATGCATTTGATCGCACACGTGGGATGTTATTACATGTTGTGTCCCTTATATATATGATGATCCAAATTATGACAACTTGCAATATGCAATTATTTCTCTGAGATGATACGCAATTTAATCCATTAAATCACTACAAGAAAGAACTTCACATCTCATCTTTTGAGTTGTCCCACACAAACAAATTTAGATTCTACCTGTTATTGCAACTTCCAGACATAGGCAATTGGAGACAATTGTATGATTCTTTGCTATATGCATTAATGAACTTTGAAAGCTTTACATTTTCCCTAGGAGGAACAGCCAAGCATCAATAACCAGCACCAAGCTGAGGTAAATAAAACATCAACTTATGAAAATTTACAGCAAATAATACATAAGAGCCCAATCAAAAGTACATCCAACATGGTACGAGAGCCAACTCACTGTGTGTACCCTCAGATTTCGAACCCATAATATTCAATTCTTGGATCCGCCTCTATGTAGACGATCCTCTTCTATCTAAAGCTGAGTCAAGTCTCGTATTTGCATACATAATGATTATAGCTAAGTCAGGACCCTATTCCGACACTTGTATCAGTTGTCCAATAGTAGATATTCGTAGAGGCTTCATAGAGAGTGTATATGGGTTCATTTATATAACATTTGCATGTCAGGTGCCAGTGGCCACATTTACATACAAAAGTCATTTTTACTTGCATATTTATCTTTCAGTTATGTCATATGATTTGTATAGGTTTACAGTAGTTGCATATAGATTATGGTCCATCCCATCAGGATTTGGGGCATGACAGAGCACCTCTAGCCAGTTGTGCTACTGCTCTAGATGCAGAACGCTGAGAACTGGAGTGTTGACCACTCTACCTAAGTTGGGCCAGTCTCTCATGCAATGTCCCACATTGCCACACTCATAACATCCACGAGGGGACATAAGCTTCTGAGAAGAGCTAGAAGAGCCGAAATGACCACCTCGAAGGTTAAAATCCATAGGTAGCATGCCCTTCAACATCCTCATTTTCCCTCCCCATATGTTAAACGGGGAAAAGAAGGTATATAACAAGCAACAGGAGGATAGGAAAGGGGTGAGAAATAGAATAGTCGATTATATCATCGTATGCATACAAGAGAGTGAATCAGTAAAGAGAATTGTAGGTACGACATGTTGCAACAATGGACCCTATGCATATCAGAAGTGAAGGGAGAAGAGTAACATTCAAGAGCCTGCTCTGCCCTAAATATCCAGCAAGAGTTATATTTACATCAGCAATCACCCGAGCGATTGTGCCAGCTTCTGTGGACAAGAGACCTCCGTTGTAGGTTCCCCGAGAAAGTCTTGATGACATTACTCGAGAGAGAAGAGATAAATTTACACCTGGGTCATCAGCCAAATCATAGCGATTTTAGAACGCAAGGTGGCATAAAACCAACAAAATTTCACCATTACACCTACCCAAATCTTGTTAAATGTCAAAGGGTAGGCAGATATTAACACCAATTATAAATACCTTTCTCAGTATTGTATTCGCTTGTCTAAAATGTGCTTATGTTAACTTTTTTTTAAAATAAATAACTTCTGTTAGGATGCGATGGCTGATATATGGCTCATTTGGTGGAAAAGAACTAGTATATATTTGTACTTTAACTCAATTATATACTGCACAGTTAAAAGGAAAACCTACAAATCAAAGTTATTAACATAGTTTGTTCACAACAACAAAAAAACTCCAATTGGGGTTAGCTAGAGACTAGGATGCAACATCATTTTCCTTTCTTCAAAGATCTAAATTATAGAAGCAAATTATGCTTGGCATGCTTGGGGACCAGTGTTTTATATATCTATCTTCCTACAACCAAAGATGTGTTCTCAACAGCTATGATACCGTCCACTGCAGCAACCATATATGCCAAATTAGTAGAGGGTGAGTCCATACTTACTCATTCAACTATACATTATGTTTCTTCCACCAGGTTCTCGTTGAGCAGAGTTTCTGTCAACTACATTATTCTTATTTTCTTTTTTAAGATTTCAACTACATTATTATTTTTTATCATCATGATAGGTTATATTGAGAATTAAGAACTAAGTATGTTTCTCACGGAGGAAAATAAAGGGAAATAGAGATCATACCTTCTAATACTTCAGCAGATACAAACATTAGGAGGCCTGAGCAGACATATTGCGGTACTGAATACGGGATAATAACTTGAAAACTCAGGAGTATGCCAAGACAAACCATGATTTCAGATGCCAGCAAAATTTGCCTGTAGAGAGGATAAACTTATCGTATACTGATGACAAACATTCAACATGATAGAGCATAAATTCCGATGGCGAACACTCAACATGATAGAGCATCGTGAATTTTCACAGGCTTGACTTTCTCTCCGTAGTAAGGTTATTCCCCTTTTATCTAGGTCACAGTTTTAAATAGCTAGGAATAACAAGATGAGACTTTTTAAAATCCTACAATTCGATTAATGCGACATAACTGCTAAAACTTTAATCAATCAATCATCTATGCCTTATTCCATCTAGTTCTGGACGACAATAAAAATACATGCATAAGCATTCCAGCAAGAACTTAATGTAACAGCAAACACGAAGGCTAAAAATAATGCTACAGTTAAGTAATTCTTCTAATAAATTAAATACTATCCAGTAACAACATCCCATTGCAAGCAAAAGCACATCTGCATTTTCAGAACAGACTCCATCAGTTAGGAATGGCAAATTTGTGTATAGCCAAATAGTCATGTTTATAACATCCCCTCCAGAAAATAAGCTTCAAAACTACTACTAAAAAATCTCTATTTTCCCACTGAATTTCCCACTGAAAAATGTTCAGTGGCTATTCCCACCGAATGTCGGTGGGAAAACCTAAATAGTAGTGTTTTCACACGGAAAATTTAGGAAGTTTCCAGTGTTTCAACCTGTTTCCAACCATGCGTTTTCCCAGTGAGCTGGTTCGGTGGGAATGTGGGGGGAAATCATATTTTATAGCACAATTTCCCTCTGAATGTCGGTGGGTAAAACCTTTGTTTCTAGTAGTGAACATTGTTCTTGTTTCAAAATAGATTACCTGTCCTCAAAGATGTTACTTATGTAGCTCCCTACAGCAATATTTACTGGAAGAACTGTGAGGCCCAGACATGCAAGAAATATTGCGACAGTGCTCGTTGACCAGCTAAAGTAATATGTCGTGACGACACTAGATTCTGAAAGTAAAACCTCCATAGCATATTTCAGCATAAAATAGATTAATAATTGAACCTGCATCAAACAGTCACATGAATGGTCATTGGTTAGTATAATTCTTAATAACACAATCAAATGATAGATAATGTAATGTGATGTTGGGCAGCAAGTCAAAAGTGGTTCATCCTTTTTGTTTGTTTTTCCCTTTTCTTGGTGGTGCCAAGGGAATGTTGGCATTGCTCAAAATAGATTTTCATACCAGTGCACTTCCTGAATTCTATCTCACCCCTGTAGTTCTGAAGCAACACAGTCATCTGTTCATTAATTTGTATCCTATATTACCCTTTCAAAATAACAGTGTTATCCAAGAATGGAGAATTTGTTATCAGTATGTGTTTTTCCACTTAACGTGATGAATAACAATAGAGGATGTGGCTCTCTAATAGTTGATAGGTAAAGTGGAAAATATAAATTAGAAAAGAGTCTCACAAGAAACCATTTCGAAAGTGGTACAAGATGTTTTCCCATTTGATTAGTATCTGTAGATTACCAATGCCCAACAAGGAGCTTGTTAATCAGGATGTCAACCAAGAAAAAATTTATGTAGCTAAATTGATTATAGGGTGCCATGATAATATAAAAAGTTCATGTCCTCTGCCCAATCCTTTTTTTCCTTCTTTAACACTGTGATCTATCTCCCCAAAGAAGAAGAATTTCAAACTACAAGCAATATTAGGGAAGCAAGTGCGCCAGATCAGGGGTTGACACCCAACAGACAAAGAAAGCAACTAATTTGACTGGACCACTTTTTCACCCATAAAAAAATATTACTCTGAAATGAATCTTGGAAAGAGAAAGGAGCTCCACAAACCTTCACAGAAGGAGTCAGCAATCTATATGCTTCTACTATGGAGTTGGCTGGACGACGAGACTCCTCTGGAGCTTCTTCACTGCCATCACATTCTTGGTCAGCTTCATTGTCTTGTTCATCACCCTCTGGCTTTACTAGTAATGGTTGCACAACACCCTTTTCAAGGGCATCATTTTCTACTGGTATCAAAAGATTTAGTATCAAAAGCATTTAAAGAAGACTCTTATCTTACCACTCCATAGACAATTTTATTTTGGAAGTTCCAAATAATATTAACTAAATTACTCATACTGAAGAGTGAAATACAAGTTTTATCGTTTTTATTAAATATGTTCAATATATATACAACAACAACAACATACCCAGTGAAATCCCACAACGTGGTCTGGGGAGGGTAGAGTGTACGCAGACCTTACCTCTACCTTGGTAGGTAGAAAGGTTGTTTCCGAAAGATCTTCGGCTCAAGACAAAGCATAAGCACAAGCAAAGCAAGAGAAACGGTCAGATCCGGACAAGAAATTTAAAGCAATATAAAAATGATGGTAACAAAAGCAAATAAGTCATGATAAAGCATTCTGAAAAAGAAGCAGTAACTAACGCAGGTAAATAAGATAAACAAAGTACACGAAAGAACATACAACATCAGAAATCAAACGACAGGGGATTATAAAGCAATATTGCGCCTACTAGAATGATACGCTAAAAAGGGCTACAATAATAACACTACAATTACCGGTATGTAAGCGTAAGTAGGATTACACTCAACTACCTACTACCCTTCTACCCTAATCCGTGTCCTCCCAAACCCCCTATCTAAGGTCATGTCCTCAGTAAGTTGCACCTACGTCATATCCCGTCTAATCACCTCCCCTCAATATTTCTTCGGCCTACCACTACCCCTCCCGAACCCCTCCATAGCCAACCTCTCACACCTCCGCACTGGGGATTTGTATGCACATGCCCGAACCATCTCAACCTCGCTTCTCGCATCTTATCCTCCACTGAGGCCACTCCCACTCTGTCCCGGATATCATCATTTATAATCATATCCCTCCTTGTATGCCCACAGATCCATCTCAGCATCCTCATCTCCACAACTTTCATCTTTTGGATGTGTGAAGTCTTGACCGGCCAATACTCCGCCCCATACAACATAGTCGATCTAACCACCACCCTATAGAACTTGCCTTTAAGTTTTGGTGGCACCTTTCTATCGCACAAGACTCCAGATATGAGCCTCCATTTCATCCACCCTGCACCAATACGACGTGTGACATCGTCATCAATCTCTCCATTCCCTTGGATAATAGACCCGAGATACTTGAAGCTTCCTTTCTTTGGAATGACCTGAGTATCAAGCCTCACCTCCACGTCTGTCTCATGGTCGCTCTCGTTACTGAATTTGCACTCCAAGTATTCTGTCTTGGTCCTACTCAGCCTGAACCCTTTAAACTCCAGAGTCTGTCTCCAAACCTCCAGCTTAGCGTTCACTCCGCTACGAGTCTCATCAATCAGGACTATGTCGTTTGCGAATAACATACACCATGGCATCTCCCCAGGACTATGTCGTTTGCGAATAACATATACCATGACACCTCCCGTTGAATTTGTCACGTCAGTCCATCCATCACCAAAGAAAATAAGAATGGGCTAAGAGTTGATCCCTGGTGCAGCTCCATCATCACTGGAAAGTGCTCTGAGTCACCTCCTACTCTCCGTACCCTGGTCTTGGCTCCATCATACATATCCTTGATCACCCTAGTATACGTCATAGGTACACCTCTAACCTCCAAACATCTCCATAGAACCTCCCTAGGGACTTTGTCGTATGCCTTCTCGAGGTCGATGAAAACCATATGTAAGTCTCTCTTCCTCTCTCTATACTACTCCGCCAACCTTCTAATAAGATGAATGGCTTTTGTAGTTGAACGCCCCAGCATGAATATGTTCAATATATATATATATGAAAATAGATAGACAGTAACATGTTAGTGTGTAGGAATATCGGCATTGATAAAAAGAAAAAGTTGAACATACCAGCATTAGATTTCCGAGTAACATTGTTTACTTCATCAGTTTCTTGAGCAGGTTCTCTAAAAAAGATCCACAACCATATCAAATAGAATAACCATGCAAAAGCCATAACCCAACCAGGCAAAGTATCTTGATTGAAAGTTAACTTGTAAATCTTAAAGTTTGTCTGAAGTAACCCAGCAAGTGCAGGGCCACATGCCATTCCAAGTGCACTAGCACTTACAAAACCTGCTGAAGCCTGCATCCGGATTCTAAGTGGCACACAGTCACTGATGTAACGTCGGTTCACTGCTCTGGCGGAACCCAAACTGCAATTCAAAAGACGGGGAAAACCTCATCTTGTTAACTTATAATCAAGTGCAAAGTGCTTTTCGAATATCACATTAACCTCCCAAAAGCAGAGACAAGAATGACACTAAATTATATTATAAAGATAATAAAGCAGATGATGCTACTAAAATCACATTGTTAGCGAGAAATTATTGGTTTGTACGATCTTCAGTGTTACGTTGAAAATTAGATTCTACACATGGTACCCAAAGAGATGTTTTACTTTTAGTAGTCCTCAATAATTGACTGAAATCTTTGAAGCTGTACAAATGTTTTACCAGGAGACTTCTTGGCCGAGCACTATTGTTCTCGATGAGAAATCACCCAAAAGGTAGAAGGAACTTCCCTTTAGTTCTATTTTGGGAAGTTTTTGTGATAGTTGCTCTAAAGTAAAAAAAGGGCAGCCCGGTGCACAAAGCATCCCGCGTTAGCAGGGTCCGGGGAAGGGCCGCACCCCAAGAGGGGTGTGATGTAGACAGACTAACCTAATGCAAGCATTCGTGGCTACTTCCACGGCTCGAACCCGTGACCTATAGGTCACACGGAGACAACTTTACCGTTGCTCCAAGGCTCCTCTAAAGTAGTAGCTTTAAAATTCTATCCTCAACAGTTAGATCAGAATCTTTGAAATTTGGCTACAGTATCGAGAAGACGGAATTTTTTTTATTTTGGCTGGTTGGATGAATAAGGACATTTATAATCAAGGAGGAAGAATCAACAGGAAAAGTATTTAAGAACAATGAATAATGAATTTCATCAACTACTAACATACAAAGACATAAAGTTAACTATAGTCCGAAATTTGCTTTAAATTTGCAGAATATATCAACAAGTATGGCTAGACACAAGTGTGATCCTAGAAGGGCATAAAAGTAAGACACAATATACTGTCCGCCTGACATCCTTCTACCAAAGTATAGGAAAGAAATATCACAACTAATCGTAATGAAAGTTGAATACATCCAAACTTGCACAGATATGTTTGCTTACCCGCAAAATATACGACCGATAAGGAGAACTGGTATTGAATTGAGATCATAGGCCAATGCATACATCACATTCCCCACAAAAAGAACTATACTGCTAAATACCAGTGGTCTGAAGTAAGACCTGTTTGACCAGGCACTGAAATACACAGACGAAAAGACCTGCGCAACAGCCATTGCTCCAATCACAATTCCACAAACCGTTGCAGCAGCACCAAGGCTCATAGAATAATCATCAGCTGTTGGAACAACGATATATGTATTGATCATATAAAGGAATGTATTTGCCAAGTTCAAGAGGAGTGACATAAAATGGTATCTCTGATCATCGACTTGTTCCTCAACAGGTGTAGGTAACTCTTCTAGCATGATAAGTGAACGTTGGACCGAAAAGTTAAGGAAGTTAGTTGAATAACTTAATCTATCAATAGCAGCTTCCATCGAGTCAACTACAGGTTCCTACAAAATGGATTTATACCAGATAAGAATATAGTAGAGCATAACCAGAAATTTAAAAAGCTAACCAGCCAGAAAACATAATGTTAACAAAACCTAAACAAATACCTAAACGTTAACTAAAGGAAGTAGGCGAAAACCTGAAGTGGAAGAGAAGGCTGATCATAAATTGATAAGTAGCTTCCCTCATGGTCCTGAAGGTCTGCAAGATTACGAGATATTGCTCCAACAACTGCCCCTAATCCCTGCAATTATCGTTACTGGTCACTTATATTTTTTTCTAATTAAAACAAAATTCAGAAAAGAGAAATTTTAGACTAAAGTGTAATAGTAGTACTAGTTTTGTAGTAGCAACAGCAGCTTTATTATCAGAGGAAGACTAGCATTTGAGTTTAGCATATTACCACATTGTTGAAGACTTGCTGAAGTTGGGAATATGGATGATTTGCCCGGGTTTTGACATAGTAATCAGTGAATTTATAGCCGAAACGTTTGTCAAACTTCTTAAGGATCTTCCGTAATCCAATGGCATTTATTTCAACAAAAAAGAGAAGCTTTAAAAGATCACGCCCGATGCATCTATAAGCTTCTCGTAGCTCAGTTACTTTGGATATATCAGGCTGTTCTTGAAGAAAATTTTGCTGCTCGTTGAGTTCAGATATCCTTCTTGCAAATACTCCTTGTTGTTCCAACAAAAATAGCACAACTTTCTCAATCTGCAGATGTTACAAAGACAAATAAATGAGCTCTTATACATCAGTACTCCACAATGTACCAGGAAAACTCTTCCCGACAAGAAGAATTCTTGCAAATAGTAAGAGTGCCAAACAATTTAAGAATTAGTAGATATGACCGTCACAAATCCATACCTCTTTGTCCAGCATCCTTGAGAAATCCTTAAGAACATATCGCTGATTGAGTGATCCAGCCTGGATTTGATCAGCGTATTCTTTAACCTTCTTCTTCATTACTTTGTAATTGATATAGTATCTGAAAGTCCAAAACAATCCTTATCAATCAACATAAGCGCTAGAATTCAAACTATTTGTTGTAGCTTTCTTGTTTCCTTTCCATTCATTAGTTGGTAGTATCTGATTTCTCTGTTTGCTCGATTACTTTGCTTCATATGAATTGAGGGAAGTTAATCCTTATCTCTTTTATTTGCACAAACAACCAGAAGCGGAATTTGCTCTCTATCTAAGTAATGCACCTTCTGTTACTTATTTTTCAGTATAAACAACATTATCACTGACAATTGCAACCCAGTTCGCGCTCAAGAAGCATATATCATATAATTGAGTTTAACAGCATGTTATTTCCTAAGCATAAATAGTACTACAAATAAGTGAATAACACACTCAAACATAGCTAGGTTGGAAAAAAATCCAAACTTGCACAAGTGATAGGACTCAAGGTAGGAAATTAGTAATGCAATCTCTAGTTGCCAACTATGTTGCTCACTCTTCAAAAAGTATCACGTTGTGTGCCGGATCTTTCAAAGGTAGTGCATTTTTGAAGGATCCAACACAGGTATAACAACAATTTTGGAGAGTCAGAGCAACATAAATTTGCCAACAAGTTGAAATGAAAGAAAGGATACATAGATTAAAGTCTATAAAGGACTTTGGACATACCCTTGCCATTCTTGAATTTGTCTTTCCTTTAACTTCTTCCCAAAAGCAACCATTTCTCACTGTAGTTATCCCAAAATGGATGAAAGAAAAAAAATAGATGAGATAAATTGCAAAAATTCCAGTTTTCATATGATCTGGGAGAATACTATTAACACCACCAAGAACTAAAATAATTAACAAGTGTATCTTGCTATGATTTTAGAGAATCAAGATCCTGCAATATGCACAGAGACGTGTTAGGTTTTTGGGTTGACTAAACTTGTCATCCTTACACCACTTAATATAGCCAAATTCACATAAAAGAGTAATTATTAATACAGTCTCAAAAGCTTTCTTGATAGTGACTAAGACTAGATATGTACACGTTTTTTTCTCCAATATATTCTTAATATCAACTAAGACTAGATAAGTTATTTCTCAAATGATAATCCATACCATTATATCCTAATAAATTTGGTTAAAAATCCATTTAACTCTACCAAAATAAGTGAACCACTTCACAGAACACCCACCTAATAGCCAATAGGCCGAAAAAGGTGGCAGTAAATTGCCCCCAAGTTTTTTACCCAAATAAAGACCTAACCCGTTTTATTAGTTGTCTAACATTGTACTAAAGGTACCTTCTTTTCAAACTTTTCCGAAACTCCTTATACAAAATCTTACCGCTACATCACATTTGAGCCATCCCGTTTGAATGAAGAGCCATGAATTGGTGGAAACCACATACTAGTACTCCCTCTGTACCAATTTATATATTTATAAAATTGTGAAATTTGAGTATTTTGGATGATTTCATAGAAAAGTATGTCTTACTCGGTCATTTGCAAACTCCGAGTGCGCGAGCGATTTTGTAGCATCATTTATCTTGAGGTAGCATGTTTGGTTGGTATCCGGGGGTCTCGGGAGCGTTTCGGGTGTTTGATAGAGAGTTGCTAAGTTTTCCTAGTTGCTGATTTCTAGTGTGCCGCACTAGTGGGCTTTTGACCGCTTCTTCGGGGTCGCCTCTCGAAGGTTGGCTCGCAGAGGCGGGCCTTGATGAGATTGCGATTTCCATGTCTGCATACCCTTTTTTCGTAGAGGCGAGTCGCCTCTGCGGTGTATGTTCCGCTTATATGCCTACCTAGTATTTTAAGTTGTTCCGCCTCGGTGGTGGTTTTTCCATCGAAGCGCTCCGCCTAGGTGATGTCGATTTTGCCAAAGCGGAATCAGGTATTCTAGACCTGAATTTAATGCCTTTTGCGAATTCATTTCCCAAAAATTATTACTTGGACTTAGAGCTCGGTAGAGAGATGATTTTTGGGTCTTCCATCATCATCCATTCTTGGGGTAAGATTCTCCATTCCTTTTTTCTTTCTTATTGCTATTATATCTTCTAATCTAAGTTGGATTCTTAAATTGGGGAAGAAGATAATATGGGTTTCAATGGTAGAATAAGAGGCTTGTGATTCATGAATTTTAGGTGTATTATTGATCTTATTGCTTTAATATTGTAACCTAGTGTTGGGTATTGATAGTAAATGGTGTTGTGAAGGTTAATTTGATGATTAGAATCCATGTCTAGATTGGAAAAAATCTAGGGTTTTAATTTGGGGTTTTGCTAATTATAAAATTGAGGGTCCAAACGTGATTATTTTTTAAATTAACTTAAGGATATGACTCTTTAGTGTATTATCATGCTTTTTGAGTAATAAAGTTTAGATTTTTACCACCGTGGGCTCGGAGATCGATTTTGGGTGGACTTTTAGATTTCTTTTAAGGACTAAGTCCTTGTGTTTGTGTTAGATTACTTATTAACGTAGAATCTATATGTTAGACTATGCGTATTACGAGGCGCTTCGCAAGGGAAAGACTTTGTTAAGGGTTGAGGTTCGTGGCTCCTTCTCGGCTTTGAGGTAGGATGATTTATCTTTATAGACTTTGATAGAAGTACATAGTTGTTATGAAAATTTATGGTATTGGGCATGTTTGGGGGTTCCACCTTAGCTTTTGTGATAAAATCTTGGGTGGGTATCGATGTTAAATTGTGTTGATGGGTTATTTGGATAATCAATCTTAGGGTTGATTTTGACTGTTGTTATTTGAGCTTGTCGTCATTGATTGATAATTGTTATGATTACTCATCACATTTGCTTCTGATATGAAAGACTAATTACTTGGGATTACGTGTTATTGAATGCTAAAGTATGTGATATTCATCTCCTATATTTGATTGCATCTTACACACCATGATTACTTGCCTTATTACTATTGCAATCATACACTTATGGTTATTTTAATACTGAAATGGAGAGGTATGAAAATGTTGTGGGTCTAATTGAGACAGGAAAGAAGGAATGATACTATTATGAGATGGTGGAAATACTAAGATGATGATTCATAATTAATATGGCTCGAAAGCAATATGTGATTGATATTTTGTCCAAACCGAGGGACCATTCCGGTTGGTTGTATGCGATATAAATGTTTATGGCTAAAAAATGACTCTCTGGCTCTAGTCAAATTTGTGTGTTGAATTACGGCTAGCTAATAGCATATGCGGGTTCCTCATGGGTCATGATTCATAGAATTTGAATGTATGTATACCATGTTGATGGAAAGGTACCTTGCATTCACATTTGCATTTGTATTTGCATTCATGCCATACATTCATATGCATTGATTTGTTGAGAAATCATATGTGGTTGGATTGATTATCATGAATTGGATTGATTAATATAGACTGGATTTATTACCGTGAATCAGATTGATTATCCTGAATTGGATTATGTTGATGGAACTTTCATAATTTCTGAGTTATTTAGTTGAACTGCTATTGGGATCTGAGGTGTCTAGTTGTTGAACTATTAGGTAATTGAAAATAATCTACGTGAATAATTGTATTGTTTGATGAATGGTAGCGTTATTTGGTAGAGAGTCTAGTGGAGGAATGAGTTGATGTGTTGTCGTTGCAAGTACCGATTTGTATGTTATACATGTGTTCAACCTCTCTCTAAATAGAAGATTCATGACGTAATTACTTACTTGAAATAATGAGGATGTATAATAAACCGACATGCTCCTATACTCTTAAGTGTATAAATAGGAACAAATTCTATGAGTTTGAGATAATAATAGGTCAATATTGTTGTGGTAAGTCAATTTATTATTTCGTAAAAAGGATCGTTATGTGATTGTGTGTTCTAAGTGTTAACCTATTTTGGTCAGTTGGCAACTAAAATACGTGGAGTCAAGATAAGTATGACTTAGGCATCGATTAATGATTAGTGGGTATTACTCTATGATTCTTATACCATGAATTGGACCGTACTTAACTATGAATTTAACCCTTATGTGAACAAGGTGATTTAAGTGATTATTAAATTGTATAGAATAAGGTTATGTGAGAGTCAACTTGGTATTTATGTCAGTTACTTATCTTCCATCGTTGTCGACCTATGATGCCTACGGGTTACATTGTGTACTCATACTACGCTTGCTGCATCTTTTACGTAAATGCAGGTATACGATCGATTCAGTTGTTGCATAGAGGTTAATGCATGCCACTCATCCTGGGCGGCCTTGGTCTTCATCCTAGTCAGACCATCCTTATTCATTCAGAGTGGTGTTATTTTATCTTCAGTTTCATTCTATCTTAGAGTCTTTGTACAAGTTAGACCAGGGTTTTGAAAAAATATTGTAAAGGTTATGATAGTTATATGATATTAATGAGATTTGTTATATCTTGTATTCTTAATTTATTTACGCAGTGTTTAAGATTGTGTTTAAAGGATTTTGGGATGGTTCGCCTATCGGGGGATAGTGTAGTATGCCATCCGATGCCCCGTGAATTGGGTCGTGACAAGTTGGTATAAGAGCTTTAGGTTCACCGATCTCATTAGTACAAGGGAAATATTTAGTAGAGTCTCGCGCATAGGTATTTAGACGTCCGTACCCATCCTCGAGGGGCTATAAGACATTTAAGAAACTTACGTTCTTTCGTTCCATTCATGCTACTTCATTAAAATTGGTATTTGAAACTTCTTCATCCTACTCTATCACTGATGGTGGAAGCACGCTCTTAAATTTGTACGTGAGTGGTTTGTTATAACGTCATGTGGTAGGATATAAGATGTGTCACTATGATAAGGACTCGTGACCAAGTTCGTTTTCATTTATGATTTAAGGTTCGGGGTTATAATTTGGACTCCTTAGTTCGGTGATATCTTTAGGAAAAATGGGAATGGTAATACAAAGGCGCAAGTAAATAAATTGGATGGATCAATCTTCGTTATATAAAGGGAAAATTGGTATCTGACGTGCTCGTTAGGATAAGGTTGCAAGCATACGAGGGTAGATATCATATAAGGTTATGAAAAGTTAAGTTGGGCTTCGACGTGTGGCAGAGTTGTAGTAGTGGAGTGAGAACTAGTTGTTTATGAGTTCATTTAGGAAATGGCTATCCATTCCAAGTTAGGTGGTAAAGTTACTAGTGACGAGTGAAGTTTAAGGAAATGGGCAATTGTGATCTTTCAGTAAAAGGTGTGTTCGTAGGGTCATTGATGTTTTAAAGTTAGTGATGGAAGCGAGCCGTCTGAAACCAAGAGTTGTTAGTCTATGAGAAATATTATAGTTGTTTAGTATAGAGTAAGTGTAAACGATCGTGTATGAGATGGTACGTTAGACTACATTGTAGGCTATAGAGGAGCCAATGGATGATTGATAGAAATGACTCTAGCACAAGGCGAGGGTGAAGTTTTATTTTGGAGAAGTTACCGAATGTTGTATCTAATTTTTGAATAAGGCATGTGGGCCTAGTGTGTAAGGGTTAACATTTGAGAAGTTTCTACAGTTCGCACGATGTGTTGAAGGTGTTCTGGTTCAGCAATTAAGGCAAATGGTGGTTCTTCGCGGGCAAACATCACTTAAGGATTCTCGAATAAGATGTTGGTCAATAGAGATATTACGGTAACAAGTGGATGACGGTTTGAACGAATTCTAGTTGTGAAGAGCTTTCGGATATCGATGATTGGGTCAGTAAACTCATAAATCAAGATGGAAGAAGGAATATCTCGGTTAAAGATTTTTGGCAAGGGCACTTCAGCGAGTTATATGTGGACATTAGTAAGATAATGTAACACCCCATATTTTCGGATCATGGTTTGAATTGCTAGGCGTATGTGAATAGACCCGAGCGTTGAAAGATTTATGTCATATTCACGTACGTAAATAAAAAGTATAGTATATAAAATAATATAACCCCGAAATAATTTTGGACGTAACAAGTGTGACGACGGGGATCAAAAATAAATAATAGTGTCCCAAAATAGGTTATGGACTAGTGCTATATGCACAATTATGACATTGAATATATGAAGGTTTTATAAGTCATAAAGATTTAAGTGAATTGGAATTAAGAAATTAATTATGTGTGTGATTGATTAGTAATGTGAGGGACAAAAGTTAGTGGGTGACTAACAAATTAGTTAGGGGATAATCTTAGGGTGGATATCGTCCACCCATGTGGCGGCAATTAGAGAAGACTAATGACTAAGCAACATTAGAATTCTAGATGGCAACTTAACGTCAAGGATTAAGTTAAGTGGAGGACAAACATTTATCTTTGTCCATACAATACATGCTATTAAATGTCTTCATTTCCTAAGCCCATGTAGAAGTTTTCTTTGGAGAATTAATTGGTACTTCTTTCCTACGAATAGCTCTCCCTTTCGCTTTACCTTAAAAGGAAAATCGTACAAGTGCAATAGCAACCATATTTAGCCCCTATCCGATTCAATTAAGTGCAACAATATTCCTTTCGTTCTCCCAATTTCAACAAGATGTAGAAAACGTTCTCCTTCTCTTTCTAATATCAAGGTATGTTAAGGCAAATCATTTCTTTCTTTTAGCATGTTCTATGTACGAAACGTAATCGTAATATTGCTCCATAAATTATTCTACTCTTAGTAGTTAGAATGTTCATATTATTGATTCCTATGTTAAAAACATGTCTAAATATATTCCTAAATCCTTATTGAGGTATATAGAAAAGATGTTGATATTCTCAATGTTAGCCGAAGGTACATGTTAATATTCCTAATGTTAGCTGAAGGTACAAGGATATTATGTCATCCGATAAGTTCAGAATATTTGATTGTCATTTATGCATTTTTATTTGCGTTAAATTCATTATTACACTGGACCCACATGTGTTATATATACTACTATATAGTATGAATTATTTATATGTAGGGGATGTGGAAAAGAGAATGGCGTTATATACACAATGCCACCTGCAGCTGGTACAGATATCACGAAAAGGAAGATGCCCAATGAGGCCAATATGACAATGATTATGCCCACAGAGGCTGAAATGATATGATGCCCACAGAGGTTGTTATGGGAAGGAAGATGCCCATGTGTGGCCAATATATATATATATATATATACCTCATTTGCATTGTGCATGACATTTAGGCATATTATGGCCCTCAGAGGCATTCACTATTGGTCGGCTGTTTCTGTTTCAGTTTATTATTATATCACCGTTGTGCTACCGTTTATGCCTGACATACTCAGTACATCAGTCGTACTGACGTCCCTTTTGTCGGGGGACACTGCGTTTCATGCCCTAAGGTTCATGTAGACAGGGCGACGATCCGCATTAGTAGGTTGCTGACCTAGCGATTTTGGAGCACTCCCCTTGTTTCGGAGTGTCGATCTAATTTCGGTACAATAATTTTTCATGTATATATGGGTATGGAGGGGCCCTGTCCCGACCTTTTGATGTCATGTACTCTCTTAGAGGCTTGTAGACGGTGTCTTGTATGTAGTTGTAGACGGTGTCTTGTATGTAGTAGTCATGTACGGCCTTGTCGACCTGAGTATGTATATATACAGAGGTTGGGCTTTCTGGTTAAGATTTTACATAGTCCTTTTAAGGCTTAGTCCGTATTTAATTATGAGAATATGTTGACTGTATGACAGGTGGTACCCGGCAGGTAGGGTCTGGGTGCCCGTCGCGGCCCTCCGGTTTGGGTCATGACAAACTTGGTATCAGAGCATGTCTATCCTAGGGAGTCTAAAAGTCGTGTCTAGTAGAGTCTTGTTTATGGGTGTGTTGTGCACCATACTTATATGCATGAGGCTACCTAACATTTAGGGATGATTTCCATTCTTTCATCTCATAAATCGTGCAGTAGAGCTGAGTTATAAGCATTTCACTCTTAATTCGTCTCGTGTTTATGATTCCAACAATGCCTACAACAAGGAAGAAGTTCAAGAGTATGAGGGTATTGGATACGGCTGTCGGCGAAGGTACTAGCCGATTTCCACCCTCTAGTAAGGGCGAGTGACACCCGCGGTGCGACTCCTTCGTATAATTCCCCGACTTCACCACTTCCAGAGGAGATTAGTGGGGATGCAGTACCCCCAGTTCCTCCACTTGATACTCCAGATGTGGATCTTGATATGCGAAGTGATGTACAATTATTGACACGACTGTGGCCACTCAGGCCCAACGTCAGATTCCCAGTCCTTCTGATAGAGCTGCTAGCGAGAGAGCTCGGGATTTCATTAATCTAGACCCTCTGGTATTCACAAGATCAGACCTGAATGCGGACCCATGAATTTTCGGATCGATTTACGAGCGTACCTTGCGGGTAATGGATGCTACCGATACTGAGTCGGTAAAGTTTGCTTCTTATAGATCGCGGGATGTTGCGGTGACCTGGTATGAGACATGAGAGCAATCTAGGAGACCTCGTGCTCCACCAGCAGGATGGAGAGAGTTTTCAGAGGCCTTCTTACATCATTTTCTACCAGTCGAGCTTCGACGGGCCAGGCAGGAAAGATTCCTACTTCTTGAGCAGGACAATATGAGTGTTGGAGAATATAACTTGCAGTTTAATTCATTGCCAGATATGCTCCTACGATTATAGCTGAGATGAGTGACCGGGTGCATAGGTTTGTTACCGGCTTAGGGACGCACTTGGTCAACGAGTGTACTACGGCTTCTCTGAATCTGAATATGGATATTGCTCGCATTCATGCTTATGCACAGAATCTGGAGGATCGTAGGAGGCAACAGCGGGTAGATCGAGAACGTGGTAAGGGCCAACATAAGAGGGCTCGATCCGTCGGTGACGTAAGAGAGTTCAGAGTTGGGCCCAGGCCACAACTTTATAGACGATCATCTTACCCAGCAGCTAGTGTATCATTACCATTTTCAAGGCCGAGGGTTGATCAGTTTGTTCAATCGGGACTAAGTCAGAGTTCACGAGCGTCAGGGTCTTATTATAGAGGGGATTCTATTCAGATGAGGTCGTCGTTGGCTCGATGCGAGCAGTGTGGTAAGGCTCATACAGAGTCATACCAACAAGGATCAAATATGTGTTATTCTTGTGGTGAACCTGGTCATATTAGGCGAGAATGCCCAACAAGAGGCGAAGGTGTTAGGGCTCAGCCGGTCGAATCTACAGCAAGTTCATCTCATTTAGTACGCCTATCAGGGCAAAGTCAATAGACATTATCCGGTCGAGGTAGATATAGGGGCCATAACCGCACTTATGCATTGATGGGATGACAGGATCAGAGTCCTCACCTGATGTCATTACAGGTATATTATCGGTCGTTTCACATAATATGTATGTGTTGTTAGATCCATGCCCCAATTTATCATATATCACCCCTTTTATTACCTGTAAATTTGGCATGGAACCTGAGTTGATAAGATATCCATTTGTGGTAACTACACCAGTTGGTGAGTCGGTAGTTGCTAAATGAGTCTATAAGAATTGTGCAGTATTAGTTTTTAGCCATCAGACCTTAGCAGATTTGGTAGAACTAGAAATGATTGATTTCGATGTTATTAGGCATGGATTGGGCGGCATCGTGCTACGCTAATGTTGATTGCCGAACAAAGATTGTTAAATTTCAGCTTCCAGGCGAGCCAATCCTTGAATGGAAGGGTAATACGGCGTCGTCAAAAGGTAGGTTTATTTCATACCTTAAGGCAAGGAAGATGATCTCCAAAGGTTGTATACACAATCTTGTTCGGGTTAGAGATGTCGATGCCGAACCACCTACTTCTCAATCAATTTCGGTGGTTAATTAGTTTCTTGATGTATTTCCAGATGAACTTCCAGGTCTTCCTCCCGAAAGGGAAATTGAGTTCGGTATAGACGTGTTGCCAGACACTCAGCCGATATTTATTCCTCCTTATAGAATAGCTCCAGCTGAATTAAAAGAATTAAAGGAGCAATTAAAGGATCTGCTTGAGAAAGGCTTTATTAGGCCTAGCATATCTCCTTGGGAGTGCACCGATATTGTTTGTACCAAATAAAGATGGCTCGTTACGGATGTGTATCGACTATCAGCAATTGAATAAAGTCACTATTAAGAACAAGTACCCTCTTTCCAGAATTGATGATTTATTTGACCAGTTACAAGGTGCAGGATGTTTCTCAAAGATCGACATAAGGTCGGGGTACCATCAGTTAAGGGTTAAAGGGAAGGACATTCCGAAAACGGCTTTCAGAATAAGGTATGGGCACTTCGAGTTCTTAGTAATGTCATTTGAACTCACAAACGCGCCGATAGCATTTATAGATCTAATGAACAACGTGTTTCGCCCATTTCTGGATGTATTTGTGATAGTATTTATAGACGATATTCTGGTTTACTCTCTCTCGGAAGCAGAGCATGTGGATCATTTGCGGATAGTACTATAGACGCTCCGGGATCATAGGTTGTATGCAAAGCTCTCCAAGTGTGAGTTTTGGTTGAATTCTGTGGCTTTCCTTGGTCATATAGTGTCAAACAAAGGTATAAGAGTTGACACTCAGAAGATTGAAGCGGTGAAGAATTGGCCGAGGCCCACGACTCCATCAGAGGTTCACAGCTTTATAGGATTTGCCGGCTATTATAGGAGGTTTGTAGAAGGGTTTTCTACCATATCAGCACCATTAACAAAGTTGACACAAAAGCCATAAAATTCTAGTGGTCCGATGCTTGTGAGCAGAGCTTCAAAGAGTTGAAAGACAGACTAACATCGACACTAGTTCTTACTCTTCCAGAGGGTCCAGAAGGCTATGTTGTGTATTGTGATGCCTCGGGAACAGGTTTAGGATGTGTGCTGATACAACATGGTAAAGTGATTACCTATGCTTCAAGGCAATTGAGGAAATATGAGAAAAACTATTCGACACACGATTTGGAGTTAGTCGCAGTGGTCTATGCACTGAAGATTTGGCGGCACTACTTGTATGGTGTTCATGTAGACATTTTCACGGATCATAAAAGTCTGCAATACATATTTAAGAAAAAAGAGTTGAATCTGAGGCAGATTAGGTGGCTTGAATTATTGAAGGACTATGATGTGGACATCTTATACCATCCCGGTAAAGCTAATGTTGTAGCAGACTCGCTCAGTCGTAAGTCGATGGTCAGCTCGATGTCGGTGTAGGTTGAAAGGAAGAAATTAGTAAGAGAGCTCCATCAGTTAGCTAGTTTGGGAGTCCAACTAATGGATGCAGATGATAGTGGTTTTGTGATTCAGAATGTGTCAAACTCGTCCCTTATATCGGAAGTTAAGGAACGTCAGTGGAAAGACCCAGTTTGATAAAGATCAGAGAGGGCATTCAACAGAAAAAGATAACAACCTTTAAGATTGACGAACATGAGATTCTCAGGCACCAAGGTCGTTTATGTGTTCCTAATATAGCGGGATTACGAGATAAAATTATGATGAATGTCCATTGTTCACGATATAACATTCATCATGGATCTACTAAGATGTATCATGATCTCAAGGGTATCTATTGGTGGAACAACATGAAGAGGAGCGTGGCGGAATTTGTAGCTCAGTGTCCTAATTGTCAGCAAGTAAAAATAGAGCACCAAAAGCCCAGTGGTCTGACTCAGAACATTGAGATTCCGATGTGGAAATGAGAAATGATTAATATAGATTTTGTTATGGGTTTAGCTTGCTTTTACCGTAAGTTTGATTCCATTTGGGTAATTGTTGACAGACTGACCAAATAAGCTCATTTATTGCCGGTCAAAACTACCTATACAACCGAGGACTACTCGAAGTTGTATGTTAAGGAGATTGTTCGCCTTCATGGTGTGCCTATTTTAATTATATCAGACCGAGGTGCTCAATTTACAGCTAACTTCTGGAAATCATTTCAAAAAGGTTTAGGCACCCAAGTTAATCTTAGCACAGCTTTCCACCCTTAGACAGACGGGCATGCCGAACGTGCGATTCGACGCTCGATGACATGCTACGAGCTTATGTATTGGACTCTAAAGGAAGTTGGGATGATCATTTACCCCTTATTGAGTTTGCTTACAATAACAGTTATCATGCTAGCATTAAAATGGCTCCGTACGAGGCGTTGTATGGACGGAGATGCATATCTCATATCGGATGGTTCGAGGTAGGTGAATTAGAGTTATTTGGGCCTGACTTAGTACACCAAGCCATAGAAATGTGAATCTCATCCAAGAACGACTGTTAACTGCTCAGAGTCGTCAGAAGTCGTATTCAGATGTGCAACGGCGAGACTTAGAGTTTCAGGTAGATGATTGGGTCTTCTTGAAAATTTCTCCTATGAAGGGTGTAATGAGATTCGGAAAGAAGGGAAAGCTCAGTCCAAGGTATATTGGGCCATATCGTATAATTCGACGAATCAATCAAGTAGCTTATGAATTGGACTTGCCTTCGGAGTTAGAATTTGTTCATCTAGTTTTCCATGTTTCTACGTTGAGAGCATGTATTGGAGACCCTTCCCGAATTGTACCGATTGACGATCTGAAGATTACAGAAAATTTATCATATGAAGAGATTCCTATTGCTATCTTAGATCAACAAGTCTGCAAGTTGAGGACTAAAGAAGTAGCCTCCGTGAAAGTTCTTTGGCGGAATAAGAATGTAGAAGAAATAACATGGGAGGCGGAAGAGGAGATGATACATAAATATCCATACCTATTCCAGACCAACGTTGAGGTTCCAAGAGAAGCATAAGGTGAGTTCTAATTCTTAATATTATAATTAATGCTTAAGGACCATGTGAGGTCTGATGTAATGATGTATGTTACATTATAAAGCCGTGAAAAATAATAATAGTTGTATTTTCGGGTTACGTGAGGGGGATTAGATATGTCACCCTAACATTCGAGGACGAATGTTTCTAAGAAGGAAATGATGTAACACCCCGTATTTTTGGGTCATGGTTTGAATTGCTAGGCGTGTGTAAATAGACCCGAGCGTTGGAGGATTTATGTCATATTCACATACGTAAATAAAGAGTTTAGTATATAAAAGAATAAAACCCCAAAATAATTTTGGACATAACAAGTGTGACGACGGGGATCGAAAATAAATAATAGTGGTATGACCCAAAAGAGGTTATGGACTAATGCTATATTGCACGATTATGACATTGAATATATAAAAGTTTTATAAGTCATTAAGATTTAAGTGAATTGGGATCAAGAAATTAATTATGTGTGTGATTGATTAGTAATGTGGGGGAACAAAAGTTAGTGGGTGACTAACAAATTAGTTAGGGGATAATCTTGGGGTGGATATTGTCCACCCATGTGGCGGCAATTAGAGAAGACTAATGACTAAGCAACATTGGAATTCTAGGTGGCAACTTAACGTCAAGGATTAAGTTAAGTGGGGGACAAGCATTTATCTTTGTCCATACAATACATGCTATTAAATGTCTTCATTTCCTAAGCCTGTATAGAAGTTTTCTTTGGAGAAATAATTGTTACTTCTTTCCTATGAATAGCTCTCCCTTTCGCTTTACCTTAAAAGGAAAATCGTACAAGTGCAATAACAACCATATTTAGCCCCTATCCGATTCAATTAAGTGCGGCAATATTCCTTTCGTTCTCCCAATTTCAACAAGCTGTAGCAAACGTTCTCATTCTCTTTCTAATATCAAAGTATGTTAAGGCAAATCATTTCTTTCTTTTGGCATGTTCTATGTACGAAACATAACCGTAATATTGTTTCATAAATTATTCTACTCTTAGTAGTTAAGAATGTTCATGTTATTGATTTCTATGTTAAAAAGCATGTCTAAATATGTTCCTAAATCCTTATTGATGTATATGGGAAAGATGTTGCTATTCCCAATGTTAGCCGAAGGTATGTTGTTAATATTCCTAATGTTAGCCGAAGGTACAAGGATATTATGTCATCCGATAAGTTCAGAATGTTTCATTGTCATTTATGCATTTTCATTTGTGTTATATTCATGTATTACTCTGGACCCAGATGTGTTATATACACTACTATATGGTTTGAATTATATGTATGTAGGGGATAGGTAAAAAGGAATGACATTATATACGCAACACCACCTGCAGCTGCTACATATATCACGAAAAGGAAGATGCCCAATGAGGCCATTATGACAATGATTATGCCCATAGAGGCCGAAATGATACGATGCCCACAGAGGCCGAAATGATATGATGCCCACAGAGGTTGTTATGGGAAGGAAGATGCTCATGTGTGGCCAATATATTTATGTATACCGCATTTGCATTGAGCATGATATTTAGACATATTATGGCCCTCAGAGGCATTCACTAATGCTCAACTGTTTTTGTTTCAGTTTATTATTATATCCATGTTGTGCTACTGTTTATGCCTGACATACTCGGTACATCAGTCGTACTGACTGTATGACCGGTGGTACCCGGCAGGTAGTGTCTGGGTGCTCGTCGCGGCCCTCCGATTTGGGTCGTGACAAGATGATTAAGGATCGCCCTACAGATTATTAGGCTATCAATTTCACCCTGACCCGATGGATATCCAATCCACCCAACCCGATTATATGGACTAAAATCTGACAAAACATGGATTTTAATTGAGTGACGGATGGATCGGGTCGGATTCGGGTGTACATACATCCAACTCACTACCCGACCCACCACCCGACCCATCCATCCACCCGTTTATAAATTAATAATTTTGTAATGTATATATATAAAAGATGTGCAAAGTTCAATTAATAGTAGAATATGTAAGGGTTATTATCATTGTATATGATTTAATGTAGTTAAATTATCTATTTAATAATTATTATTTTTATATTAGGGATAAAATAATCAATCAATTTTTGAAGGGAATTATCGTAATCTAACTTTTAATAAGGGGTTCACACTTTTAGAATATATATATATATATATATCAATCAATTTTTGAAGGGTATTATCGTAATCTAACTTTTAATAAGGGGTTCACACTTTTAGAATATATATATATATATATATATATATATATATATATATATATATATATATATATATATATATATATATTGGCTTTTGGCTCATTTCTGTTTTTTTGATTGCATGTTTGGAGCATAGACACGGCTTATACTCCACATTGTCTGTTTTTGTAGTTTAGTAAATGTAAAAGGGATTCATTTTTTTGGTTGATTGATTGTGCTATAATTTTCATCCGCGAAGCACCCGATCCCTCCGATTCACCTGTGGATGATGGGTGAATAGGATGTAGATGAAGAAAAAATAGGGTGATGGATGGATGGATGGATGGTTGGCGGGTAGAGGCGGATTGAGCTCCACCCGATCCACCTCCGATCCATTGCTAGCCCTACAGATTATGGTATAGTTCAGTTGTAGTTTGGAGGTATTGCATCGGTAATAATTGGGTCTTGTTGAAATATTCAGAGTTGGTCAGTACCTCCTAGTGAAAAGATTTAATGAAGGATTGTGCATGTGATGCGCCGGATTGGGAGGAGCTTTCATTTTTAAAGTTCGAGTGAGGCGAGGGAGACTCTCGGTTGTTTGAGTATGCAGTGTTCTATTATCTCCAAGATCGGCTCAGCTATTTTTGCAGGACGTATGATATTGCGGCATAATTTGAGTGGGATAGAGTGGTAGTCCGTCGATAGCGGTATGTGATATGAATGGAATAGGTAAATTGGAGAATTAAAATATTTATAGTTGATCGAGAATCGGGATGAGTAAGGTACATCTCCGGACAAAAGAAAGGATTTGAATTTGAAGCAGCAACACTACAAAAAAAACAGCTAACAGCGACAGACGAAATCCATCGCTAAACCTATTTAGCAACAAATTTGCGTCTGTTACTATTATGCTCGTTGATAACCTCTTTGCGACGGAAAAATCTGGTCCATTGCAAACGTAGCGACAAATGTTATCCGTTGCTAAGTTAAGCGACGGAAAAGACTATCGCTACTTTTGTTAATATTGTCGCTGAATTCATAATTCAATTTCGTCGTTTGAACTAATTCGCGACAAAAAATCTATCGCTAATCCATCATAAGATATTTTGAGAGCCATTATTGCCTTTCATTTGGCGACAAAAATCTTTTGTTGCAAATCCGTCACAACATTTTATTTGTTTTAGCTACAAAAATAGTTCGTTGCGATTCGGTCTACAATTTTTTAAATCTATCCATGCAAATTACATAAATGTTACTAATTAAATAGCTTTAAAATAATTAAAATTTATATAAATTGATAGTTTACAATATCCAAATATATTATTGGACGGTTAAGTTCAATACATCTGCAACACCAATAATAAAGTCCAAACAAAAGAAAAAGCTAACTAATAGGCTGGACAGGGACGTCATCATCATAAATCGATGCATGAACCTCATCAGCATTAGCAATAGAAGGAGTAGGAACCGTAAGACCACCTCAAATTTTCCTGGAAATCATCAAAAAGATAATTAGCAGATGAAAGCAATACTTATTGAACCTCATTAATAAATAATCAAAGAACTATAGAATAATAGATGCGCCTTTATTAAATGAACTAGCTAGATGGGACGTGGCGAGTACGAGCTACCGTTATCATTTAAATATGAAGAAATTTCGTAAATAACAAAAGTGCCAATGAAATAACAAACAAAATAGAGGGATGACAGCCAATGCCTTATCACTACATGAACAATCTACCGTTATAATAATAATAATAATTATAATAATAAAACTCAACCCCTTCATATCTTTCAGCCTAGGATAAGAAATTCTGTAATGATATCATAGATAGTATTATCTTAGAGCAAATAAACAAGACCTCATTAAATATTGCCAAATTGCATTACCAACCATGTAGTTCTTTCGGTTAAACATGTTTCAAGTAACTAATCCTATCAGTCATTCTCTTTCACACACAATAGACAATATTACATGGAGAACATAACCCTCGCGAGCAGCATTTAGTCTAAAAGTTCTTGTATGGTGGGAAAATCTTCATAAAAAGTTAATCCGCAATGAGATCGAAGTATCAACAAAAGAATACGAGACAAATAAGTTTAATAAAAGAATACCAAGTTGAGACACTAACCTCACTGACAAGGATCATGGAAAAACTCTCAAAGAAGGCATCAACAAAATCAGGATCATTCTCACCCCTTACAACACCTGTATTGAATTTTTCAACAATAATCTGCCCAACAAAGTAAATGTAAAAACTCATTAAAATTTAGAAACAAATTGTGGTATCATTAGAATATAGGGATTACTAGAATAGTACTATCAATATCTTAACACGCTTTAGTAACAACTGAGTGTAGAAGATCTCTAAAGGGAAAGGAGTCGGCACTTATTTATGGCACCATTTCCACCACAATTCTTAGAATTTTTTGTTCAGTTTGGAGACCATAAAGATCTTCCTTTCAAAGGCCTTGTTTTAAATATAATCACCATGAATATATAAGACAACTTCAGAACTTCCAAACATTTTATCTTTGAGTTAGGGCCTTAACAATGTTGATAATGCCAAAGGAGTGCACATTTGTATGCACATGTTCGTAATTGAAAGAAATAATCCCCTTAATTATTTTCATTAATAGAAATGTTATATATACAAGTTACATAATAGGAGAATCTTATTCCTATTCTATTCCTAAAACCTTATTCTATACATTTATGGTAATACACTAATTATGGTAATACACTACTAATTATATTACAACATTACCTAAACTAGGATACTAAATATTTACCATAAATTACATTGACTAATTACCATAATCCGAGAGTCCTAAATAGGCACAAATCCGAGATTCAATATACACATGTATATTGTGTGTATATTGTGTGTATATTGTGTATATTTAACACACACCCGCAGTCATAGCGGACGGTCTTCGAACGCTGAGACTGTCCCTAAAATCTTCAAATTGGACCGAGGGAAGACCCTTTGTAAAGATGTCGGCAATCTGATATCTCGGCGGGACATGGCATACGCGAACTTGACCACGGACAACCTTTTCACGGACAAAGTGAATGTCCATCTCGATATGTTTAGTGCGTTGGTGCTGAACTGGATTACCAGAAAGGTAGATGGCACTAATATTATCGCAGTATACCAAGGTTGCCTTCTGAATGAGACAATGAAGCTCCAAAAGCAAATTACGTAACCAACATGATTCCGAGACCACATTAGCTACCCCTCGATATTCAGCCTCGACACTTGGGCGGGATAGAGTCGATTGACGCTTCGCAGACCAGGAAACCAAGTTGTGACCAAGAAACACACAATAGCCTGATGTAGACCGTCTGGTGTCGGGACAACCACCCCAATCAACATTTGTATACGAGACAAGTGTGAATGTGGAGGAATGATATAAATGCAAATTATAGTCAAGTGTACCTTGAATATACCGAATAATGCGTTTGAGTGCATTCATGTGCTCAATTCTGGGAGCATGAACAAACACACCTGCTGGACAACATATGTAATATCCGATCTCGTGAAGGTAAGATACCGAAGGTCTCAAAGTTCTTCAAGAGTAACACTTGAGTTTCCTTTGCTTACTTGTTAAAGTTGATGTTGTATCTTGTGAGACTAATGCTCAATACCGTAAAAGGAGATATACGGGGCTATCTTGTCTTAAAGACAGAGTGTCATCACTCGACTCAACAAATCACACAAGCAGTTTGTTAAGGTTTTGATTTCCAATTTATTGTAATAGTTTGTTTATCCTTTCTACTATTGTAATAGTTACTTACTTCCCGTTCCCTACAACAATTGTATCCCAACATTAATGATCATGAAAAAAAAGGGTAAAGTACTTATTCAGTTGCAACAAACAAATGTTGGACGAAAACTCCTTCACCATCTGGAATATCTTCTCAATAGAGAACAAACAGAGTTTCTTAATTAAGGGAAATCCACCATCTTGGCCATCTCTTGGTGGACCACCCAAATCTTCACATAAGACGTGAAATTCTTCATCTGAATAATTAAGTCATTATCTTCGATGACTTCGAGTATCTAATCCAAAAATGTTTTTATGTCAAATTCAATTGTTAAAGTCAATAAATAAGTCATCATTCAAATCTTTTAAATTGTAATCAAGTAAAAAATAGGTTAAGTGAAAATGAATAAATAATTAATCGGAGAGTTATATTTTTACACTTCTAGATGTCAAACACGATATAAATTGAGTTAACTGTGTTAAACACATTAAAAAGGGAGAGTCAATATACGGGTCATGACTTGACTTGTTCAATATTTACTTAGATGTCATGCCTTCTTAGTTGCCCTGCCTATTTTACCCCTCCCCTTTCACTTATTTATTCACCACTAACATTTCATTCATCCACCGCTATTGCCATTGTTAACACTTCTAAAGTTTGTCTTTTTAGTTAGGAAAATGGCATAAGTACTCCCTGAACTATATCCGAAGTTTTAGGGACACACTTGATCTTTACGATCCTATTCTCCTTTAATTTTTTTCTGTATTTTTTTACATACTATGTGCTAACAAGGACCCAAACCCTAGTTATAACATATATGATGTATGCATGCGTACACGTCATTTTATTACTTTGGCTTTTTTTTTCTTTTTTTTTCATTTCTTCTTCGTTGTTTTTCCTCTCCTTTGATTAGTAACAAAAATAGAGGTGATTTTGTGAAATGAGTAGTGTGTATGGAGTGACGATTCAAGGTATGGTGGAACAGAGGTGACATCATTTTGTACTACCTAATATTGCTTAGATACTATTGGTGTCGTGAAAGAAAACGATAACCAAATGAACATTTAAAAACAATGATAAATTCATGAATAACAAAAAATAAAAATTAAATTTTAAACTTCAGTGTTTTAAATTTCTTCTTTAGAAAGGCAAATTAACATATGAATATTTTGTAACAAAATGGACCACGTGGTAATTACATTCTCCAGAAAAGAATACATGAATTGCGGAAAAATCAATAACATATAGTAGAAAATATTCAACAAGATCTGTTGCATTTGCCTCAAAATGATTAAAAAAAAAAAAAAAGGCAGCCCGGTGCACTAAGCTCCTGTTATGCGCGGGGTCCGGGGAAGGACCGGACCACAAGGGTCTATTGTACGCAGTCTTACCTTACATTTCTGCAAGATGTTGTTTCTACGGCTTGAACCCATGACCTCCTGGTCACATGACAACAACTTTATCAGTTACTACAAGGCTTCCCTTCAAATGATACTTAATAAAATTAATCGAGATATTTCTACGTACGACAGGTACGTGTTGCAATTACTTTCATACCACATGAATAGTATGTACATCCTTTATTATTCTATCTCTCCAAGAGGTAAGTTGTGGTATTTCTTTCATTCACTTCGGGGAATCAAACCTAATCAATAACTCATTATTTTTCTCAATCACAAGAAGAATATTGTTTCAGAATATATCTTAGACATTTTTCAATGTCTAACTATTTCAGGAGTAAATTTTAAAGTTAAACTTTTTCGAGAGTAAAGTTTAAAGTTTTACTACTTTGGGAGTAAATTTTAAAGTTTAACAACTTCAAGAGTAAATCTCAGAGCTCTACTACTTCTGGAGTAAATTTCAAAATTCTAAAATTTCGGGAGTAAAGTTCAAAGATTTTTCACTTCGGGAGTAAATTTTAGAGTCTTACTACTTCAGGAGTAAATTTCAGATTTACTGCTTCAAGAGTAAAATTTAAAGTTTTACTACTTTCAAAGTTCTATTACTTCTGGGGTAGAGTTCAAATACTTAAGGAGTAGAGTTCAAAATTTGCTACTTCGAGAGCAAATTTTCGAGTTTGCTACTTCGAGAGCAGATTTATAAGTTTGTTACTTCATGAGTAGATTTCTGAGTTTATTACCTCGGGAAAGTAGATCATAGAATATTTAGAATATTATTTCTCAATTATTTTACCTTTTCTGGAGGTGAGTTGTGATAACTTTACAACCAAACGCACGTCCGTATATATAAGTTTTACTACTTACTGTCACATTTATTTCATGGAATAAATTTGTATTTATAATATTTATCAAAAATTCTTATTCTTCATGACCGAAATATATCTGAACGAGCCTTGACCATATAACATATTTTAATTAAGATATTGCTATTTCAGGAGCAAATTGAACATAAATATAGAAAAAAAATCTCTTTTTTTTAATTATAGAGAATAGTAGTAATATGTAGTTAGTAAAGATATAAGTTTACAAAAATCTCTAAGCTATAATTATATTCTCTAGAATAAACAGTTTAAGGGGAAAAAATCAAAACATAGAATTTTTTTTTCAACTCCCAAACCACAATCTTGCTTATGATAAAATAAATTCCAACATCGAATCACAACCAACAAGTAAAGTGGGTAAGTTGATTTTCCTTGACACATGGTCAGAATTACAATGATCTCAGCAAAACGTGACTTTCTTCTCCAATAATTTCCGAAAGAACAGAGGGAGAAATAGCACGGAAAACGAGTAAATAGAAAAGAAAGACGTTAACAGGAATTTTTATTTTGGACTGTTCATCGTTGGGTCTCGCCAATACAGCCTCATATAATTTTTTTCATTGTGCCTTTTAAGTTAATTTAAGAGTTTTTTTAATGAAAACCCTCTCCGTGTCTATTGAGCAGTGTATCGTTCCAATAAATTATTCGAGAAAATGATCAAATGCCCCAAACGTATTAACAGATTATCAATTACACATTATATTTTTGCGGGTTCTATTACACTCCTGACTAATTTTAAAAGTGGAAATATTTACTTCCTAATACTGATATGGAGAGAAGTGTTGATGTGATAGAGAGAGTGTACAAAGAGAGTGAGAAGCCAAAAAGTGTTAAGAAATTATTTTTATAATTTTTTTTATTAACCAATTTTTTTTTCTTTCTCTTTATCATCACCTCTCCACTACCATTATAACCGGCGACACCACCTCCTCCAACAAAACGAAAAACCACCACTACCCTTTGACACAACCTATACTGCCAGCTCCACCACCGAGATATCATATATATAGAAAAAATTATTTCATAAATTATCTGGTTCCGCCATCTTCCTCTTCAACTCCGACGATTTTCTATTTTTTTCTTAATAAAGCTAGTACAAAATTTTCTTCCCGATTAATAATTTCATAAATAAAACAGATCCAAAAATTTGGGCACTTAGGTGCTGTACAAACTACAATAGATGGTTTGTTCTAAGTAACCTTCAACACCAAACAGTATGTACACAGCGGTAGAGAATTTAAATAGAAATATAGCAACCAAAATATTTGCAGAAGTTGGTCCAGAAATTAGTAGGAATCCTTTAGGTGTCTAGTGCTTTCAAACAAGTTTCAATGAAACAATATTCTATTGATTTTTGGTAGCTTTTGAATGATGAATTTTTGTTTTTTCTTTCATTTGGAGCTTTGAAATTGCTTTAATGGTGGGAAATGATGGAAGGTGATGGGAAGAATAATAAGGAGGGAAAAAGTAATAAAAACAGATTTCAATAGAAAATGCACGTGCTAAATCTTGGTTGGTGCGTGTATTTTACCTCATAAGCATTTTAGGGGTAATTAATTCCACTTTGTTTAGGGGTAATAGGACCTCGCAAGAATATAATGTGTAGTTGAAAATTTGATAATGAGTTTGCATTTGATCATTTTCTCTAATTCATTCTCTGTTTTATCTTCTTTCTTATTATCCCCAATTTTCTTGATTTAAAAAGCCCAAAAGTCATTTACAAAAACCAAATGTTTATTTTGGTGATTTCTCCAAACAGTCTCTTTTGTTTCATACTTCTACAATTTTGCCTATTCTTCTTATCCAAGAGTTCTGTTAATGATGAAAAATAGATCAGAAAATATAACACACTTTTTAAAATTCGTTAAGGTTGAAATCATATATCCTCTCTAATTTTGCTTTAAAAATTAAATTCTCCTCTCCTCCAACTTTAAATAATAGGCATTTTTTCCCCTTTGTCCTATTGATTTTTTTAAATGTCTATATGGTGAAGTCTTTGGATTGTTTCCAACTTGATAAAACTGTGCCACCAAAAAAGGAAAAGGGAATGAGTTAAGAATCTCGTCGTTAATTCATTGTGAAACTGAATGGGATAATCCGTCGCTAAATAGAATTAGCTACGGATTTTACTTTAGCTATAAACCCTTCGTTCATTTTTTGTTTTTAGTAGTGTACGTTGTAATTTTATCCAATTGATCACAGGGTTACCGATTTCCTTATGGAAATTACACAATAATCTACAACTCTGTTTTCTTCTGCATCTGTCCTTTTATTGGTTGTTTTTTTTCTCTTTTTTTACTGAGATCTCAGTACAACAACTGGTCAATGTAATCTTTAAAATTCGAGAAGAATAATCTCATGATACGCCAAACAAATGTTGCACTTCGTCGTATAAGCCAAATGTTTCCAGTTTTGGTGACCTCTTGGTTGATAATCGGTGGTGGAAACAACATTTTCACTAAGGATATAGAATATAAAAAAAAGTAAATACACAAAGAAGTTAAGTGATTCATCCTCTATAATATATACATAAAAATAATTGACCTTGCATATACATTATAATATAATTTTTCTACGAATTTAATTACAAAAGGAGAAAAGACTATGCAGAAAAAGGAATTCAGACTTCGTTTGAATTTTGTATTTACCACATGTATAGTCGAATAGATCCTAATGACAGCAAAGCTTTATCGAGTTTCATTACTTGTCGCTGGATCAAGAATCTACTTTGTTACTAGGTTTCCAACAGATATTTCTTTAATGAATTTCTCAATCTAAATATAGAGTCTGCACAAAAATTATTGAGTTCCGGAACCCCATCCCTAACACTAGATCCTCCCTTGTTTACGAGGTCATTTGCTCTATGTTTCATGGTTCTACAAGTTTATTCTGATGGGTCCCCAAATAAATATTACTAATAAAATCATATATCTCTTTGGTTTTTCTTTTTAAGAGGAAAGTACATCTGGTGGTCCTCTTAACTCAGGGGCGAATTCATGATTTTAAGAGGATGGGTGTACCATAGAAGACGGATCTAAGGAGTCAGGTGGGTGTTCACCAAAACCCCCTCGGCAAAAAGTTTTACTATATATATAAGATAATATTTTATTTTTTTATGAACATATATAAAATTTGAATCTCCTAAACTTAAGACTAGATGTTGGCTTAGTGATTTTTGGGGTCAAAATTTATCTTGAGGCTTCAAGTTCAAATCTCAAGCACTATATTTTTATTTGTATTAAAAGAGAGAAAATGAATTTTAAGTTTATTGATAAAAAATTGATCAAAGGAGGGAAAGTAGAACCTAAGTTTAGAAATAAAAAAAAGAAAAAGGAAATGAAGAAATAAAAGAAAGGAAATAAAGAAAAACGGACAAAGCAAAGGGGATCAATCCCACGACCTTAAGATTTAGTACCCACACTCAAACGAATGCATCACTCAATTTCTTTTCATCATAAATTCTTTCAAATAATACTAAATATATTTCAAGAATTATATATATAATTTATTAATTTAAATTGATTGACTATGAATTTGTTATCAAGCTTGTTAAGATTATGTAAAAAGGAGCATAAGACGTACTTTCTGAAAAAGAAAAACGAAAAAGAAAGTTGACTTCGTCAATGGAAGTAATTAACTTTCATTTGGAATATTCGTACTTTGAGAGTTTACGTGTGTGCGTACTACAAGCTCTTAATTACTAAACCTTGATTTCGTCAAACCTTAAAAGCTTTTTGTCCTCATTGACGAAGTTAGAAACAAGAAGACAAATCATTCTTTTTGTCATTACATCCAAACACTAGTACGTTCACAAACATTCTTAATCACTAAGGGGTCGTTTGGCAAGAGGTATTTATTAGCGAATATTCTTCGAATATTCTCTGTATATTTTATAATTATGATAGATGTATATTTAAGGTAACTTAGGATTCTAATTGTATTAGGAATCAACCTTTGTAAGGTAAGTTAGGATTCGTACCATATTAGGAATCAATCTTTGTACAACTATATATATGTGAATAATGAAAGAAATTCGCAAGGGAAATTATTCCATCTTTCATGGTATCAAGAGCCTAAAACCTAAATTCCTTCTCTTCCTCATTCTCGGCCGAAATTAACATTTTTTTTCTGATTTCACAGAAAAAAAATAAAAAAAATCTGCTTTCCTCCCCTTTTCGGCCAAACTAGAAAATTCCCTTTCCTCGGCAGGCGGCAACCATGTCTTCCCCCACAAATTTCAGTTCATCCACTGGCACACTTGACAACCCCTCTCAACGTTCAGTATCTTCTTTTCATCCGGCATTCGTCGTTAATAACATCAAGAATTTTATCCCTATAATTCTTGACCAAGAAGAATGTCAATATTCCATGTGGATGGAACTATTCTACATTCATGCATGTGCATACAACGTGCTTGATCATAGTGACGAATCTGTTCCTCGTCCCACTGATGTTACAGACTCAATCTGGCGTCGTCTTGACGCCATCGTCAAACAATGGATCTACGACACCACCTCCAAAGACCTGTTGTGCACTATCATGAAAACAGGTGCTACGGCATGTGAACTTTGGGTCCGGCTAGAAGAAATTTTTTCAGGACAATAAAAATACTCGGGCCGCATATTTGGAAGAGCAATTCAATAATACCCGCCTCGAGAATTTTAACAACATGTCCGAATATTGTAAGAAACTGAAACTCATAACCGATCAACTATCCAACGTTGGGACTTCTGTTTCAGAAACCAAGATGGTGCTTCAACTTGTTGCGGGTTTACCAAAAGGTGAATATGACACACTCGCAACAATGATTCAACAAGCCGACCCTCTCCCAAGTTTCAACAAGGCACGTTCACAACTATTGTTGGAAGAAACTAGACGTGCTAAACAAGAGGAACATAATCAAAAGGCGTTAGCCGTTGACGGGATGACAACACTGCGGCGGCAAAAAGAACCACCATCACAAAGATGTCCAAGCGACAGCAACAGAGAAGCACCATCTCGGTTGCGGTAACAACAACAACAGCGAAGAAGAAGCAACAACAACAAGAATAACAACGCGCAGAAGAAGAAGAATAACAATCGCAAAGAAGAAAGAATCGCAAAGCAACAACAACAAAGAATAATCAAGCAAGAAGAAGCAGCCCGGCGGCCATCCCCCGGCGATTTGGGCCAGGCCTACACCACCGTGAACCTTCAACAGCCCGACGACAAATGGTACATGGACACCGGAGCCACATCTCACCTCACCCGGTCGTCAGGTAACCTATCTCAACTACATCGGTTAAAGTGTCCTCAATTTATTACTGTCGGCAATAGTCATCGCATTCCAATTGAAGGTTACGGTAACACACACACCAAACATCCACACCCACCTTTCTCCCTAAACCACGTCCTATACATACCTAACATCATTAAAAACTTAATCTCTCGTTAGAAAATTCACTAGCAATAATTACGTGTGCGTCGAATTTGACCCTTTTGGTTTTTCTCGTGAAAGAACTCAATACTGGGAAAATTCTTACACGCCACAAATAGTGTGGGAGACCTCTACCCATTCACTCAATCTTCCGTTGTCAGACCGCAAGCACATCTATCCCTTGCGGCAATCTCTCCCTCCACTTGGCACAACAGACTCGGACACCCCGAAGACCCAGTTTTTACTTTTCTTAGGACTTCTAAGCGTATTCAATGTAATAATGAGAAAATTGCCCAACGCTATTTTTCTTGTCCACTAGGCAAACATACTCGTCTTCCATTTATGTCATCAAACAAAGTGTTACTTTTTCTCCCTTTGATATTGTTCATGCTTGATTTGTGGACATCTCCGATTGTTAGCTCTTTGGGTCATAAATTCTATCTAGTATTCTTGGATGATTTTTCACATTTTGTCCGGATTTACCCTTTGAAATTTAAATCGAAGTTTTTACAAAATTTCTCGAGTTTCACAAATTCATTCAAACACAATTTGAAAAATCTATCAAATCATTCCAATGTGATAATGGACGTGAATTTAATAACTCGGCATTTCACAATTTCTCGTTCTAAACAAGGCATGGTTTTCCGTTTTTCTTGTCCCTATACTTCTTCGTAAAACGGAAAGAAATTTGAAAGAATTATACGTACCATCAATAACATGGTTCGCACACTTCGTTTCATGCCCGCCTACCACCACCTTTTTGGGTCTATCTTTGTCAAAATGGTAGAATCCCTTCTTAATATTTTACCAACTAGCACACTCCAAAACAAGACCCCTACCGAAATCTTATACCGTAGGCTATCATCATATGATCACCTACGTATTTTTGGATGCTTATGCTACCCCAACATGGCCTCCACTGCACCTCACAAACTTGCCCCTCGCACTCTGCCATGTGTCTTCCTTGGTCTATCTCCTAATCATCGGGGCTACTTGTGCTATGACATTGCTACTCGCAAAATCATCGTCTCCCGTCACGTCACCTTTGACGAGACAACCTTTCCTTTTTCAAATATCCGGAAATTTCAGACCACCGATTACATCTTTCTCGATGAACCAAGTATGTCCCCGATCATCCAAAATCTATACCAACAAGACGCCCACCTGTTCCGACGGTCTCGCCACTATCCAAGCACCACCCCAACAGCTCCCTGCTCACCCCTACAGCCCCCAGTCGAGTCACCAGAAACCAGTCCAGCTGAACTGCGCCCATTGGTCCAGAACCAGTGGACCAGCAACCTCCCAGCCCCGACCCACCGCCACTGCCGTCTCATCGTATGGAGACTCGTGCACAACACGGGATCTTCAAACCCAAGGTTCACTTCAATCTCTCCACACAAACCTTATCACCCATTCCAAAAAATCCAAAACTAGCAAAACTGGACCCAAATTGGAATGCGGCCATGTGCGAGGAATTTAACGCTTTAACCAAGCAGAACACTTGGGATTTGGTACCTAGACCCGAAGGTGTGAATGTTATCCGATGTATGTGGCTATTTCGGCACAAGTTCAGAGACAGTGGTGACTTAGAGAGGTATAAGGCAAGACTAGTCGCCAATGGCACTAATCAGCAGGAGGGTATTGATTGTGGTGAGACATTCAGTCCGGTTGTTAAACTTGTCACTATTCAGACTGTTCTCAGTATTGCTATGGGCATGCATTGGCCGATTCATCAGCTTGATGTCAAGAATGCATTCCTTCATGGGGATTTGAAAGAGACTGTGTACATGCATCAGCCTCCTGGCTTTGTTCATCCGGCAGACCGCGGTTTTGTGTGTCGTCTCAGGAAGTCATTGTATGGATTGAAACAGGCACCCCGAGCTTGGTATGATCGTTTTTCCAAGTATCTTTGCAGATTGGTTTTGTATGTAGCAGGTGTGATAACTCTCTCTTCACTTTTCATCGAGGTAGCAGCACTGCATATTTGCTATTATATGTCGATGACATTGTTCTTACTGCCTCATCTGACGGTTTGAAGAATGAAATCATTGCTCTACTCAAAACTTAATTTGCTATGAATAACTTGGGCAAGCTAAGTTATTTTTTGGGTATATCGGTAACCGGATCTGCAGCCACTATGTTCCTGTGTCAGCGTAAGTATGCAGAAGAGATAGTGTACAGGGCCAAGATGGCAAATTGTAAAATTATGCCAACTCCGGTGGACTCCAAATCCAAGCTTAGTGCCAATGACGGTGCGCCAAGTTTCGATCCCACTCTATATCGGAGTCTAGCAGGTGCTCTTCAGTATCTTACATTCACTAGGCCTGATATTACATATACCGTTCGGCAGGTGTGTCTGTTCATGCACGACCCCCGAGAGTCCCATTTTGCCGCCCTCAAATGTATTATCAGATACGTTAAGGGCACATTAGACTTTGGATTACACTTATACCCCTCTGCCCCAACCAAGTTACTTGCCTACACGGATGCAGATTGGGCAGGATGCCCAGACACACGTCGCTCCACCTCGAGTCTTGTATATTTCTTGGGGATAATCTTATCTCATGGTCCGCCAAGAGGCGAGGCCACACTATCCCGTTCGAGTGCTGAAGCAGAATATCACGGTGTTGCTAATGTAGTTGCTGAGATCTGTTGGCTCCAAAATCTTCTTTTAGAGCTCCAGTGTCCACTCTGCAAGGCGTCTATAGTCTATTGTGACAACATATCTGCCATCTATATGTCTCATAATTCGGTCCAACATCAGCGGACTAAGCATATTGAGATGGATATCCACTTTGTGCGAGAGAAGGTTGCCCGTGGTCAGGTCAAAATATTACACGTGCCTTCCTCTTATTAGTATGCAGACATCTTCACAAAGGGACTACCGCGACAGCTCTTCACCGACTTCCGATCCAGCCTTAGCGTTCGGCCTCCTCCCGCTCCGTCTGAGGGGGAGTATTAGCGAATATTCTCCGAATATTCTCTGTATATTTTGTAATTATGATAGATGTATATTTAAGGTAACTTAGGATTCTAATTGTATTAGGAATCAACCTTTGTAAGGTAAGTTAGGATTCGTACCATATTAGGAATCAACCTTTGTACAGCTATATATATTGTGAATAATGAAAGGAATCCGCAAGGAAAATTATTCCATCTTTCAGTATTAACCAAAATAATGCATGTATTAGCTTTATGTATTAGTAATATTTTATTTGGTACACTTTTTCACATATGTATAACTAATGCAAGTGCTAGTTATACAACTTATTTGGTATTATCCTATGTATAAGTTATAATTAATACATAGCAAATCATGATATTAGCAATACAAGAGTTTTATGCATAAATATGATTAAAGACACAATTGCCCCTCAAATCCTTCAAAACCTTCTCCAAATCCTTTCTATTGTATTTTGTAGAAAGGGCGGTGGTCTCTCTTCTTGCTATTTTTCTTGTGATTAATTTAATTTTATTGATATAGATTTGATAATAGAAACTTCGAAATTAATGTTACCTAGAGAGTGAACCTTTTCATTTTCGTTTTGCAGATAGTTGGATATGTTAGTATTACTAATTGCTATAAAATTGTTATTGAGCTCTTCTTTTAATTTTGTGTCATTTTTTATTAATATTTGTATTCCAGTTTTATTCTTGTAATATACTTTCAGCACACCCTATCACCTCAGCAACGAACAGGTCAATAACTAATTTTAGACATAAGTGACCAGAGGCGGATATAGTGAAAGAAAATATGAGTTTATCCGAGCTAGTAGTTTTTTGGAAATAAATTTTGGACTTCTATAAATAAGAGATTTTTTTTTCTCATAGACAACATAGTGTCGGATACAAGGTTGCAGGAAACGAAAATTACAAGTAACTGCTACGTATTACAAGAACTGAAATTACAATTGAACAATAAACTGAAATTACAAGGAACTTGAAGAAAAAACTGGAACATATTTTGGTATGCTGAGTCGAGTGTTTGCACTCTGTCTTTAAGACAATATTGCCCCGTATGTATCATTTCTACGTCATGGACAATTGTACTCCCAAGATAAAACAACAAGTGAACAAATGAGCAAAGGAAACTCAAGTGCTACCGTGAAGAATTTTGAGTAATTAAATTATGCTGGAAGGTAGTAGGAAGAACTGATTTCGTTTCTGTTTTTGTGTGTCTGTTTGTATGTTTTCGTAGCTCAACAATGGTGACAAAGGGTCCTTTATATAGTTGAAGGGGAGGCTTACCAACTGCCCACATAAGTGTCATTACTGGCCAAGTAATGACAATTATGGAAGTAGTAATTCACCAAAATAAATAGTGAATTTGATGTGCAACGGATGACATTTAGGAAGAGTAATTCAGCCAAAATAAATGTCTGAATTGAGTGCTGGTTGACGTTCCGTTCTCTGCCCAATCTGACTTTCTTGAAACTTCAGGGACCAAACTGTACATATTGAAACTTCAGGGACCAAAATATACATATGAAAGAATTCTGGACTAGACTGTACATATGAAAGAATTCTGGTCCAAAAAGATAATATCAGAAGAAGCACAGCCCACAGTCCACGACCCACGACCCGTGAACCCGGAACGGACGGGATGGGCGGGCGGGCGGCGGCGCGCGTGTGGGCTTTCCTCGAACCGAAGCACATCTAGGTCCTCCATCCTTTAAACACATGGGATACCCCTTGGGGTCCCAAACCCCAAGTCAACTTTGAGACTTATAAACAAAACAATTCATTCTTCCTCCACCGATGAGGGAGAATTGATCTCAATACCACACTTTTCCATGCTTCAAACACCTCACTTCGTGGACCAATATCTCTTTCATTTCTCAATGAAATTTGACGATCTTTGGCCCTACGGCCATCTACTTACTTAGTAAATTATGCACGTGTGAAGAATCGGATTCTCAAACATGCGGAACACTAGTATTTAAGCCGTTAAAGTTGGTCGGACGCAACTCCCGCCAAAGGCAAATTTCCAACAATCCCCTCTTGAGGGGATTGAATAGTGGCGGCTCGTTCCCCTACGAGTTCATCATCGGAATCAGAATATGAAGCCATCACACCTACACAACAATAAACAACAAAAAGAGTAATATGGAAAATATAGACTAAAGGTAGAGAATTACACTAATTTGCAAATTTGTAAATCGTATCCCCGACAACTTGCGGTAGAGAATTACACTAATTTGCAAATTTGTAAATCGTATCCCCGACAACTTGCGGTAGAGAATTACACTAATTTGCAAATTTGTAAATCGTATTCCTTGATAGCGGCGCCAAAATTTGATACACCTAAATTATACCTCCGAACAGGATGTAAAGTGGTCGTTAGAAATATAGAACCAACGAAAGTTGGGGTCGAATCCCACAGGGAATACAACAAGAAATGCACACTTTAATTGTAAGTGTCAACGTATAGCTGATATTTGAAAATGAAAGAAATAATTGTTTGGTTGTTTTGAACTATGATTATATGACAACGTAACAAGTAATAAAATTAAAGATGATCAACTAACACAATACAAATTAATTGAGTGTTTACTATCAATTTTATAGGAATGGGTATGCGAAAGAGTTCAACCCACGATGAATATTGACCATCTTCTTGATCAAGAACTAAGGGCATGAAATTCTTGATATTCGTGACGGCGAACGCTGGATGGAAAGAAGGAGTGGATGAGGGAGCGGAGTGGGGGTTGTCTATGATGAATGTGGAGGAGGCGGAAGCCTTGGGAGAGGTGGGGGTAAACATGGAAGTCACGGAAGGGGACAAGAGAAAAATCGAGTTTGTAGATGGGGGTCGCCGGCCGAGGGAGGTAGGGGGCGGCGGCAATGTAGAGAGAAAAGAATTAGGTGTTTTTAGGATTTGACTCTTGATACCATGCAAGATTGTATTAATCTCCCTTGTGGATTATTTCTCATTAATACAAATATATAGGTGTACAATATTGAATTCTTTTATAATAAGGATCTCAATTCTACCATAATTATTCAATACAAAATATGGTAAATAGGTGACCTAGTACACATGTTAATAAGTGTGTACAATGTTGAATCCTAATTGAACAAAGATACTATATTTACCATAATTATACACTAATATTAATTACAAAATATATAGCGATTATATGGTAATATTCACTAATAACTCCACAAGGACACCTCAACATCACTTTCCACATCATCCCAACTGAAATGACTCCCTAATAAGCATGGATTTGGTGAAAACAAACATCCTTCTTCCATGTTTTCCTGCCATTCCTTTGTCCCAAACATTCCTACCTCTCCGCATGAATTATTGTACAAAACATTTTCTTCAGCCACCATATTATAATCTACATTCCCTTGTGGTGCTGTCTTTATTTCCATGTCATCACCATTTTCAACATTATTATCCCCTCCAGAATTAACATCAATTTCCTCACTTGGCCCGAACGCCTCTGAGGCTCTAGCAGCCGCTTGGCGTAACTCCTTAGGGTCCGTTGATACCGGCACTTGCAACCGCCAAGCGGAGTCCGCGAAATTCAGAGTGGCTAATTGTCCTCTAAGGGCCAATGCAGCTACATCGTGCGCACGTGCAGCCATTTCCGCGGTTGGGTAACTTCCCAACCATATCCGCTTCTGTTTGCTCGCCTCGCGTAGTTCGCAAACCCACTTATTGTTGTTTCTCCTCCTCACTCCCCTGTATACTGGGTGGCGAGTTTCCTTAAACTTCTTTCGTCCTGAACACTTCTTAGGCTTGCTCGACGCTAATAGGATAACTTCTTCATCCAAAGCGTCCGTTCTAACCAAAGAACACGAACTTGAGTTATTCATCTTTGTTTATGAATTTCGATTAATTAAATCTGACACGTTAAGTATATTTCTAAGTTTGCTGTAGTTTGTACGTTGTATTTTGTAGTAGTAGTAGAATGTGTTAAAAGTGATTTTATAGATTTGGATTATGAAGGAACACGTGGATATACGATGTGGACGCGCACACGGAACATATCAATTTAGAGAAAGGGCAAGAGGAAAAGAACGGGAGAGGGTTTGCATTTTTTTTGTTGTGGGGCCAGCTTGACTGTGTCAATAAGACAGATCTTAGTGAATAAGAAAACGTTGGGGTTTTTTAGCACGTTGACATTAATAGTTAAAGAATGAGTCTTACTCTCATTTCTTATTGGGTGAGACAGAAATTAAACCTGTTTCTCGCTTGAGGAAAACAAGATTTTACTACACGTGTAATACACACGTATAAGTAAGCTTTCAGGTACAAACAATTAATTGGTCGGTTCTGTTATTTTATTATACTATCTCCCGATTAAAAAGAGTATCTACTTAATCATTTACACACCCCATAAAAAATATTTTTTTTAGCTAAAAATAGATAATTTGACTAAAATATTCTTAATTAACTATGTATTTAGATTTGATCATCTAACACTTAATAAGGGAAATCTGAAAAAGTAAGGTTAATTATTTTTTAATTTGGTAAGTGGACTCTTTTTTACTTAAAAAATAATTAGTAAGTGAAAACTCTTGTTGACTCACAAAATAAAAGTTAAGTGGATTTTTGATCGGGAGGGAATACTCTTTCCGTATTAATTTATGTAACACATTTTTTAATCACTAAAAATAACATATTTAATAATAAATTAATTCTAAATTTTCTTATAATTACGAAAATAATTTTTAACCACACAAATATCTGTAACTTATTTTAGATCACAAATTTTAAAAATCTCTTTATCATTCTTAACTTTTATGTCAATCAAACATATTCACATAATCGAGACGGGATCATGAAGGGAGGAATGATAATGTTTCATTTTATATGAGATTTTTTTATTTACTTTGAAATAATTATTGTAACGACTCGTCCGGTCATTTTTAGCTAAAGACCTTTATTTCACTAAATTACCCTTTCAGTAGACTCTGTATGGGGTTTGTGACTCGCGGGGATAGGTAGCAAAGTTCCCGAGGTGCTTTTATATGGTTTTTGGAAGAAAAACCCAAGTTGAGTAGTTTTGAAAAGAAATAGTTGATCCAAAGTTGACTTTTGAGTATATGGGTTCGTTTTCGAGTTCAGTCGCTTTTGATCCGGAGTGTCATTTATGACTTAGTCGAGTGTTACACCTTATATTTTGGGAGTCGTTGCTATTGTAAGTTAGCCGACGTAGGCTAAAAAAGAGTGAGACCCCTACACGAAGTTAGTAAAGGTTAATCGGAGTGTCAAGTAGGTTTCGAGGAAGTTTGAGACTAATCGGATCAAATGAAGTAAGTGTCGACGAAGTTCGACAAGTATGGAATGATAACGGAGCAATATGCCCCACATAATTAGATATGACACCACATATCAGGTTGGAAAATTGCTAACATTTTTGTTTTGAAATGCGGTTGGATCTGCGGCCATATAAGGTGATATGCGCCGCAAATTAGGCCGCATATGGGGAGGCGGTGGCCGACTTTCTTTAACTATTTAAGTGGTGTTTCACCATTTTCATTCATTTTTCTACCTAAACAGAGCATAAGCACTCATAAACTCTCTCTAGACCTCCCAAATATTCCCAAGCAAATCCAAATATTTATCACTCAAGTATTTCATTAAAGGTGTAAAAAGGTGAAGATGATCACCTAGATGATGTTGTGGCTAAGTTGTGGGTTGTCTCAAGCTTAAGGACAAGGGTTATAAAGCTCCTTCTTGCTGTGTTAAGGTAAGTTATTCCCCCCCCCCCTCATGGAATTGAGTATGTCTAACTCCTAGATAAGTTGTATGGGTGAAATGTAAGGTAGATACTTAAAAAAGTTGTGTTATTATTGTAAGCTTGTTGAGGTGATTGCTAAGGTAATTGTAATAACTATGAGATGAAGGTGTGAGTATGATGGTTGTGATATGGATTGTTCTTGGGTAAGTTTTGAGATGTTCATGGCTAGAAATTATATGGTGTGGTAGTAGAGATTATGGGATATGTAGTTTTGGTATTGTTGTTGTTGTTCTTGAAAATGAGTTGATAGGATATTGGTAACCATGGAAATCATAACTTGAAAAATACGTCTTCTAAGTATTCGTTGAATTGTCATAGTGAATCGATTCATTGTTTATTGATCCTATCTTGACATGAACCATCTATGTTGTATAGATAATCATTCGTAATGCATTCGGGGGTTCGTGAAGCATTGTTAGCTAAATGACGCAGGTATATTAAGGCACTTTCTTTCATTCTTTTGGCATGATTCCAACGAAATGTAAACGAACGAACGATATTCAAAATGACTCTATTCTTAGTGAAAGTAGGAAGCTCATGTTCATTAATCCTAAAAGCGTATTTTCCTAATTCATGATCCTTATTCTTGGTCTAGTTGAAACGAATATTAATGATGTAAGTTCCATAATGATAATCGGAGGTGTAACGACCTTACGTCACTCTGATAAGTTCATGATGTCTCTTCATGGGTCTTCATGCATTGTACATATATATATGCATACGTATGCTAATACTCTTCATGTATATTTAGTATTCATGAAAGCACGATCATTGAATTCTTATTTATCACCGAGCGATGATCGGTTAGGCAGTTATCACTGATCAGTTGGGTAGATAACACCGAGTCTTATTAAGGCTGAGTATGATAACATCGAGTCCCATTTAGGGCCGGGTACGATATAATATTTGCATTTCCCCAAAGTGTGGCTATATATATATATATAACTGATTTTCAATGATATTATGCATTGTATATGCCTACATAGGCTTCCCGATGTTAAAAATGTTTCTTCACTTTGCATTGCTCTTGTTACTGCCCTTATTTATGTTATATGTCTTATACATTCAGTACATATTTCGTACTCACGTCTCCTTTTGGGGCACTGCATTTCATGCCCATAGGTACAGATAAAGATTCAGATGATCCCTCGTAGTAGGTGTCTCGACTCAGCTGAAGGGTGTCACTCTCCTTTCTTCTGGAGTTGTTTAGTGAATTGATAGGTATGGTGGTTGCATATGTACATAGTTGGGTATGGCAGGGCCCTATCCCTACCAGTTGTTGGTAATGTACTGTCTAGAGGCTTGTAAACAGTCATCTTGTGTATAGTAGTCTTGAGTATGCTACAAGTATCATGAGTGGTACACTCGGGCCTTAGGACACCGAGTGTCGGCCACACCTCCCTAGGTTGGGGTGTGACATCAAGTCGTTGGTTCACTTCCTGAGGCGTTCGGATGTATTTCGTGACTGTATTTGTAAAACTGTAGAATTTGAATATTTTGGATGATTTCGTAGAAAAGTGAGTCTTAGCTCGGTCGTATGAGAAATCCGAGTGCGCGAGTGAGTTTGTAACGTCTTTTATCCTTGGGTAGCATGTTAGATTTGTATTCGGGGGGATCTCGAGAACATTTTGGGTGTTTGATAATGAATTGTCTAGATTTCATGTTGATGGCTTCTAGTGTGCCGCATGAGTGGATCATTGGCCGCCTCTGCAGAGGTTGATTCGCAGATGAGGGCCTGGGAGAGATTGGATGTTTTCGCTTCTGCGAGCTTTGTTGCACAAAGGTGATCCGCCTCTATGGTACATTTTTTGCTTATGCGTCCTTCGGTATTTTAAGTTGTTCTGCCTTGGTAATCGCTTCTGTGGTATATTTTTTGCTTCTGTGTCCTTTGGTATCTTAAGTTATTCCGCTGAAGCGATCTGCCTCGGTGAGGTCAATTTCACTGAAGCAGAATCATTGTTTTCCGAACCTGAATTAAATGCTCAATCTGAATCCATTTCCCCATAAATAATATTTTGGGAGTTGAGCTCGGTAGAGAGAGAATTTTGGGAGCTTTATTCATCATTCATCTTGGGAGTAAGATATTTCATTCTCTTTTACTTATTGATAATTAACTTGCCTTCTAATCTAAGTTGAGTTCTTAAATTGGGGAGGAAATGGCCTATGTATTCAGGCTAGAATAAGAGGCCTATGAATCATGAATTGGAGGTTGATTAATAATTTTATTGCTTTAATATTGTAACCTAGTGTTGGGTAATGATAGTAAAAGGTTCTGTAATGATTAATTTGATGATTAGAATCCATTTTGAGATTGGGAAAAAAGCTAGGGTTCAATTAGGAATTTTCCTAAATGTTAAATTGGAGGCCCAAATGTGATTGGTTCTCAAATTAACTTAAGGATATGACTCTATAGAGTATTCTCAAGGTTTGTGAATAACAAAGTACTGGTTTTTACTATCATGGGTCCAGGGCCGATTTAGGGGTAGACTTTTAGATTGCTTTTAAGAGACTAAGTCCTTATGCATGTATTAGATTACTTTATTAACGTAGAATTTATGTGTTATACTACGAGTATTACGAGGCTCTTCGTAAGAGCAAGGCCTGCGCAGAGGACTAAGGTTCGTGGCACCTACTCGGCTCTGAGGTAGGCTACAATTTATTCTTCTAGACTCTGATACAAGTACGTAGTTGTTATAAATAGTGATGTGGTATTGGGTGTGTTTGGAGTCCCACCTTAGTGGTTGTGATGAGCGCTTTGGTGGATACCGATGTTAAACTGTATTGATGGTTGATTTGGGGAATCAGTCTTAAGGTTGATTCTGACTGCTGTTATGTGGGCTTGTCGCTATTATGTGGGCTTGTCGCCATTGATTGATAATTTTGTGTCGACTCATCACATATGCTTATGTTATGAAAGACTGATTACGTGAAACTACGTGTTATTACATTCTGAAGCATATGTTACTCATCTCCTATATATTAATTACATCTCGTACATCATGATTACTCCTTACTATTGTTGTTGCATTCATATACTCATGTCTATTGTGATATTGAAAGTGGAGTGATATGAAAATGTTGTGGGTCCAATGAGTCCAAAAAGGTAGGGATATTCTTATGAGATGATTGGAAGCATTGAAATGAGGGAAATTATTGATATGGCTCGACAAATGAGTCTTAGGCTCTAGTCAGATTTGTGTGTTGAATTTAGGCTGGCTAAGAGAGCTATATGGACGACGCGAGTCCCCCATGGGTCATATCTATAAGGCAAAACCTATAGAGTGTGTATACCACGTTGATAGAAAGGTGTCTTGTATTGCATTCATACCATACATTCATATACATTGATTTACTTGATGAACTATACTTGTTTGGATTGATCATTGTGACTTGGATTGATTATCGTAATGAGGTGGATTCTGTTGATTAAACTATCATGGTTTCTGAATTGTTGAGTATGAACTCTTATGTGAATAAGGTGGCCTAAGTGATTTATTGAACTGTGTAGAATAGGGCTAAGCGAGAGTCAACTTGGTATTTATGTCAGTTACGTATCTTTCATCGTTGTCGGCCTATGATGCCTACGGGGGTACGTTGTGTAATGATGTTACACTTGTTGCATTCTTTTTTGATGCAGATTTTGTGCCTTCTACCAGTTCGGGACCACGTGGATGAGTCCGGAGTTGGAGGAATCGAGTGTTCGGGGTGAGCTTGCATCTTCACGGCATGCCGGGGATCGGACATCTTCTTTACTTATGTCTTTATTTGCATTCGAGAGACATTTCAGACTTTCAGACTTGTTATTTCCGCTTTTTAGTGCTTTTGTATTATAAACTAAATTTTGGGGTTGTATAATCAGATTATCAGATTTGGCTTCTTTATTTATGTTGTGACAAGACAGACTTATGATTATTGTTATTATTTCACTTGTGTTGATCTTACATTGATTACTATTTTGAAAGTGGTTCACCTATCGGTGGAAAAAGTTTAGGTATCACCACGACGGCCGAAAGGGGCCGTGACAATTATAATATTCTTTTGTTATTTTATCATTGAAAACATGATGTTTGTATAAACATTGTATGTCATAAAATCACAATGTATAAGAGAACATATGCTATTGTCAAGAGTCTTCCTTTTAAAAGTGAAACGGAGGAAGTAAGTTCTTTAAACTTTTACTTATAGTGAAGGTTATGATATGCATTTTTAATTATTCACTTACTAATATCCTTCTTGTTTATATATATTAAATTAATTATGTATTAAAACTATGCCGCGCCATTTAAAAGATAGAAGGCTGAATTATTTTAAATGATATTCAGTATTTAATAAATTAATTTTTTATTTGATAAGTGTTTTATAGACATTAATTGTCAATATATAAGAGTACATTTGATTTTGTCAAGAATCTTCCTTCTAAAAGTGAAAGAGAGGAAGTACTCTACACTCTTACTGATAGTGAAGGTTAAAATAAATTCCCTTTTTATTCACTTTACTAATATCATTCTTTTTTATAAATAAAATAATATAAGTAAAACTATGCCGTGCTACTTATTAAATTAATTTTTAATTTTATAAAGACTGCCTAAAACTATTCTGTTTTATATTGGACATCCAAATCAGTTGAAATTTTAGAGCAATTAGCACACATTATGCTTGGACTTTTCAAAAGTCTTCACAAAATTACTTCCACCATTTCATTTTACGTGTCTTAATTTGGAATTGAACACGAAATTTAAGAATAAAAAAAGATTTAAAATCATACAAAGCCCCCACTTAAATCTTGTAATTGTGAGAAAATAGGATCATATAAATCAAAATGGAGAAGTATTGTCTTAAAAAGTCATTCCTACGTACTTCAAAACCTATAAGACTACGTACATATGAATTTTAATAAAATTGGATAAATTCTAAATTCAAGAAATATCAAATCAAAATCAAAATTTAGTATTAAGCCCTATTAAGTCCAAAAGATTGATTGAACTTCAAGTTCTGAATTCATCTAGCCAAGTCTATTTAGCCTTCAAATGATGAGCCAATCTTATTAGCCCAAAGTTTGAATAACTATTTGTTCATCTTAAAGCTCACACCAACGCCACACGTACTAAATTATATAGCGCCAAGTCAAATAAAGTAGTTAATGAAAATGGCACATGTCGAGTAACGTAGCATGTCAAGTCGGTTCAACTTGCAAGCTCGCCATATATATTATTTATTGCAATTTTAGTGAGTTTTCATATATAAATTTATGCTATGCATTGAAAGTACTGAATTCGGATAAACCTGATAACATAAATGTTGCATTCGCTCCTGAGGCCAAAAGAACCATAAGAGCATCACGCAAGCAGAAGAAAAGCTTGAAGAAGAGCATTGGAAGTCTTCCTCTACATCCACAATCTTCAACATTGATCAAATTCGCTGATGAGGTTCAATTCAAGATTTCAGCGGGCAGTTCAAGCCAAGATTTCAAGCAGACAATTCAAATATTCTGTTCGTGATAATTGGATCTCAAATTCAGATTCGTGATGATCACCAAAATATTTGTCACACACAACAAATCCAAGATCTCGAGCTAACCGACGTTTGTGAGGAGAAAAATCAGAAAACTACGTCTCTTTAGATTTGAAATGTTGTAGAAATTGTAATCCTCCTCAGTTTTTAAATGAACTTTTTTTATTTGCAGGTCATTTCTTATCTAATTACTGTTAAGTACAAAAGTGTGTTTACACATGTTAATCACATCTTTATGGAGTATATATGAATAGTTTAATCATGACGGTTCATAGGGCCTTTAGCTAATTGTAATTTACAAATGAATTGCCTCACGTCATTATCAATGACATATATAGTCAATGGCGGATCTCTTTTAAACGATAATTGTCTGCATTCTGCAACATAGTAACCAGGGAAAATGGTTAAAAATTGACTGGCGGCTCCGACATTGGTTAAAAATTAAAATGTGTTAAGGTGCTGTCGCAATTGGTTACCATGCATTGCTATCTCATATTTTTACCAAAACAAAAAAATAAATAGTCACAATGACATGTTTTCCTTACAACCATTTCTTATTTCGTTGTAACTTTGAAGTCATGTTTGATATGTATTTTATCTGAATTTTTTTGAAATGAAAGTGAAATTTCTCTCAAAATCTGGTCTGAACCAGTTTTTGGAACTTAAAAATATTTTGAAGATAAATTTTTAAAATCTGATCAAATTTAATTTCATGATCACATAAATATTTGAAGATAATTTTTTTAAAATTTGATCTAAAATCTACGGCCAAACACCCAAGCTCAAGCTAAGTATTTGAAATTGAACAAATATGTCATTTATTAATAGTTTAGCTCACATATACTTTAACTATTTAATAGTTGGTCCAATTACTCCTTTAATTTAATTAGAGCTTCAATTAATCTAATTAGCTGATTAATAATTTAAAAGGCCAAATATGAAAGTATGTGAAATTAAGCAAGATATGCCCGTCATTAATGGTTTAACATTTTTTTAAATGTACAAGTTTAACATTTCTTTAAATGTATAAGTTTTAACATTTTTTCTCTGCTCGTGTTTATGTACCAACCAAAGTCAAACACCAAATTTTAAGTGCGAACGTAAATAGTTTAGTTTAAGTTAATATTATTATTATTATTATTTATACTTACATACTAACGATATAATACTATATCAATGTTTCAAACGTTCATATCTTCGTTGATAAAAATTATAATTTATAAATGTATTCTTATTCTTCTATTTATTCTCTACACTACACTTGTATCTTAAATTACGGACGAGATAATACACTATTAAAAAAAAAGCAAAAACCGACATTTGAATTCTATTAAAAGACGCTGAGTTTGAATCGTGGCAGTCATAATGTTGGAATTTGTATTGTGGTAGTTCAAAACTCAACAAAAAATCAATATGACGAATATTCACTAGTAAAAGTTTTGATTCAGTATATTGTGCTGGCGTTTTATTGTTTGTTTGTATTTAGGTAGTGTATATTGTCCAAAATTTATTTAAATAATAGTTATTTATCAATTACATTTCAACGGTGGCTAAATATTAACAATCGGTCCAAAACTGGTCATTCCACCCAATGTTTACTATTTTCTACAATATTGCCGAGAGATATAATTGGGCCTCTCTAAGTATTAGGCCTATTGAAGCTTAAGAGTTGGGCCTACGCAACTCGGGCTTCTGAGTGGACTAAATCAGCTCCACTTCTAAAAAAGGAATTTAAAAGAGTTACACTACTTTAAAATAGGGGTGAGCGGGTCCGGGTACCCTAACATTTTTTAACTACCCGGAACCTACCCGTAGCAATCATTACCCGGTAAATAAAAAACACAAATTAAGCAACAAATTTTAAGCCTATGAGAATAAAAAAGAGTTCTAAAATAATTTTATAAAGTATTTTTTTAGCCTGCAATCGGAGTTTTTAGTACCCTTATAAGAAGTTTTAGAAAACTTATTCATTGTAGAAAAGCTAATTCTGTTACCAAAACCTAAAATTGCAAGCCAAATTTGACACTCAATTAATTGAACGTGTTGATTTCAAAATAAATTTGAAAATATCTGAATTAAACTTATTTTCGTGTTCATAAGCTCTTCGATACAAAAGAAAAGCTTTATTATACCAGTAAATCCCTAAATTTCATTTTCACAACTACAAAAATATACACAAATTTTAAAAATAGATTTACATTTCAAATAAAAAAGTAATACAAATTGAAGATGAGTATCGCCTGAAATAGAACAGAAGCATATGATATTAAAAAGAAATTGAAGAGTTAGATATGAACCCATATGCATTTTAGGAATGACGTGAACACAACCAAAGGAGAGAAAGAGGCAAATGTGAAGCTTCAATGACGACAATGATGAAAGTACTTGAGAGAAAGCTTCAACAACGACGACGATGAAGCTCGGTGGTGTAGCTAAAACGCCATTGTTATTGAGAGAGTTTTGGGTGTTTTCTCTGAGGGCACAAAGAGCATTCTAGAATAAAGGGGTGAAAAAGCTAAAATATTTACGTTCTGGGGTGGGGAAAATCAATGTACAGGCGTGCAACAAATAATTTTGGAGAAAGTTAAAAGTGGTCCAAATATTTCTAAAAAAAATAAAAATATTTAATATTTTATAGGTTCCGGGTATCGGTTCCGAGTCCGGGTACCCTGTCTCTATTTGCCGGAACCGGAACCGGACCCGACATTGATCGGTTCCTAATTTTACTATCCGGACCCTATCCGTTATTATAATATATCTACCCGGAACCTACCCGTTAGTGTCGGTTCCGGTCGGGTATCTGGGTACCCTATACCCGTGCTCACCCCTACTTTAAAATATAATTTATTCTAATTTTTAACTTTTTAATTACATTATTTATAACTTTTCATATCTCTTAAATATCTCTATGAAATGCATTAAAATTGAAAACTTGACTTCCCTAAAATTCTAATTACGTATGAATTACCACTAAAATAGGATCTTAATTAATGATTGACTCCCCATTCCATAAAAAATTGACTTCCTTTCTGCCATCACATATTTATTATTCAAATTTTCTCTCTTCCATGAAATAGAAAATTTAACTCAATTGTTTAAATTTATATTTATTTAATATAGTATATAATATACACCTAATATATGAATATTATATTCTGCTTGTTTAATATACCTTATCTATGAATACAATAATGTATGCTCAAATATAATATATACATAAATAACAGATAATACTTTTTGTATAATATACAAGAAATGATATCATATGTCGTATATAATAGTTAATATACATAACAAATAATATATATAGTTATTTATTGTACAAAGAATTGTATAATATATATTATATAAACAGTAATATACTTGTTTATGAATTGGAATGCTAGCTAAGTATGTTAGAGATTTCTAGAAAAGTAATTAATGTGTTTTGATATGTATTTAATTTGATTATCACTAATATAGGAAACTCCTTATTATTAGCCTTTTATTTATAGCAAACATTCTTGATTTATGGTATAAAATCATAAATACCCTATATATTATAGAGTATATATTGTAGATTATGTAATTTAGTTAATAATTGTAGATTATGAAGTATTTCATTCGTTTACTAGTATTTATGTAACTTTCGCCTAACTACTTTACAGCCATCAAAACTGATGATTTATACAAAACAAAGAATAGTAAATAGAGCAGTGGGAAGAACAACTCTACTCTTCCACCAACAACTAAGAAACCAGATTCTGACTCATTCTTCTCTAGATCTTACAGGTTTTGCTGGCTGAATCATGTTACCAAGTGGTATCACTAGAATTGGTACAACAGTTCCAATATAGTACACACTTCCATAAGCAGTAATCGTTTCATGCAGGCTTAGTACCTGTGAAACATAAACAAGAAAACTATTGTTATTTTATGTTAAAGATTTTAGCTCATACTCCCTCCGTTCAATTTTATATGACCATTTTTTACTGGATACGTTGTTTAAGAAAGAAAAACTTTAAGCACATACGAAATATTTATGTAACTTATGGTCATGAACAAGTCATGCCTCTTAAATTTGCTAGTATATTTCATTTGAGGCACTCGAATTATGACATGTTCCAATTGAACTCCTAAACACATGATAAAGTGTTCCCATTACACTTCCAACTAAAGTTTTTGAAAAGCTTCTGCACATGTTCTCAAGTGTCCATAGAGGTGACATATTTTAAGTGATTAACTCATCGACGTAATGGACGCTTGTGAACACGCACAAAAGCTTTTCCAAGATTTGAGCCAGAAGTGTCTAGTAGGAATACTTTATCATGTGTTCAGATATTCATTTGGAACATGCCATAGTTGAGTGTCTAAATTGAATATATTGACAAGTTTAAGGGGTTGTCGATGTGTTCCGCCTTTTCTTAAGAAACAGATCAAAAAGAAGATGTCATGTAAAATGAAACAAAGGGAGTAATAAACAGCATTCCAACAAATAGGCAACCAACCACGAATCCAACAGCTGAGTAGTTCAGAACCCGCCGCGGCTGTCGGTCTATCTCATATTCGCAGAAGAAGGAACTTGGTTAATGCCATGCCGGAAGTGTAATGTTGTAGGCGGGTATTTATAAAGTTCATGAATACCAACATCTTCTAAAAATGAGTACTTGTAGCTTGTTGCCATCTGTAAATGACTGCTCATAAACAATGCAAGATTAGAACTAAAGCATATAGTAAAAGCTAAATAAGCCTCATCTAGCTAGGTATATTTGTAAGTACCTCTTGATCCAGCAATCATCAAAGCAGACTGAACGAAGAATATGATGTAGCCAGGATATAACCCCTGCAGTGTAGCACAATAAACTGCATTGAGTACTTAATATTATCAAGACAAAGAAAATACTCTCTGTAAATTAACATCTGTCCAAAGTATCTATCACTTTGCATTTACTTAATTTTGGATTTCTGAAGTTACAAAATAGAACCAGTTAGTGCGGAGAAGCGTAAGTATAAAATAGAAAATTCTCCCTTCTATTGTGTTCAGCATTACATAAGTGGCAAAAGTTTTGGAGGACATGTAGGGATGTCAACATTGTGGGTGGAATTCAATAGTTTTATGTAGCATAAATGAATTTACAGACATATATTAAAAGATAAAAAGCGTGAGAACTTGTATTTGAACTTGTATTTCTATAGTTAGGAAGCTATATGAAAAAAATTTAACATTAAACAAAATACAAAACTACATAGAGTAGTGTAAAGTTCATTTTAGTGAAATTCTGATGCCACCATAGGCAAAATCAATTTCTGATGCATGACTGAATAAATGTTTGTGCATACAAGTTATAGTTCCATGAAAAATCATCTGGACAAGATTATGCGTTATCATATGAAGCTTTCAGAAGATTAATTGAAGAACACGTTGCATGAAAATATCCACTTACATGCCATACAGCACTAACAGTTTGTGTGGCAAGCAACTGGAAGAAACCAGACTTCCTTCCCTTTTGTCTAAGCCTTTCATATACATCTGCAGAAAAGAGAAGAGATTTGAACATAAAATAATTACAACATGTTTAGCTTTGTCACAAAGTTACACATTTGATAAGAGATGATGGACAAAGAAATCTAAGGCACATGACCCTTATTTGATAGTAAATCATAAAATTGTCTACATCAGTTTCCTGGAAAATACAACAGATGCAACATAACAAGTGCTCCCTGCATCTCATTTTATATGCGGCATTTGAATAAACACAACATCTAAAAGAACAAAAATAAGACTTTTGGCACATATCAAGAGTGGCCTTTGACCTTGTTGTCTTAAACATGTCACGACATTTCTATAGCTATAAAAGCACGTTGGGAAAAAATGAGAAGTTTAAAGTTAGAAGTTTCTAAATATAGCGTTGTACTTTTTGTTCTTTTTATAACATGCTAGGAAAAAGAGTCATATAAAATAAGGAGGGAGTAGGAGTAACATAGCTTAGAATTCTTCACATTGTGTTTTTGCAAGTATCACGACATACAAAATGATTAAAAAAGAGAAGTATTCTTACAGTGCCTCAGCCAGGTGCTAACTTGAATGTTCCATACAAGAGGTATTTGAACTGAGCTCTTTGCAAGTTCAACACCCAATATATCAACATTTTTCGCACGGTCCCATTGTGGTTTTGGTGGATTAATCATATCTGACCAACCACTGAAACCAAAGCCAGATACGATGATAGCAACTTCTGAGATTGACCATATGAAATAATATTTACACCGCGCAGTAAAGCTAGCCATATATTGGTAACCCAACCGTGTCCAAAAAACCCATTCATGATACATTGGGTCCAAGAACTTAGAAATCGGGAAAAGAGGCACCAGATTGCTTGAAGAATAACCCTTAACGTTGCCCCAAAAGGCAACGGCTGTCCTTTGTCTGAAGGTTTTCAAATCTGAAAAGGACAAGCAATGTTAGCCTATTGACACGATTCGCCTTGCAAGTAAGTTTGTTTGGGAATGCAGTGCCTTAAGGTTTTACTCCTATCTTTAGGCAATGCCAATATATTGTATACATAAAAATTGTTTTTTAGATATATATAATTTACACACATAATTTTTTTCTATGAAATGGTGTCGGATGATACCCTTTGGCAGAACAACAATAAATGGAACAACAATTCAGTGATGATATGAACTTACACCGTTTCTTTTTGTGTATTCAAGGTAATCCTTTATTTCATAAACTGGACCAGAAAAATGACTTCCACAACAAAGACAGTAACCAAAGTACTCAAGTAATGATGGCAGCTTGAGCAAACGATTTTTCTTCTGAGCCTCACGCAAATCTTCCTCCTTCAATAATCCGTCTTGGTAATTCATCACACTTGAAATTATTTTTAGCGAAATCACCATTAAAGCTCCTAAAATTTTATAAGAGAGAACCAATTGAATCAATGTACAGTGAGCTAAATGCGAACACTATCAACAGTACAATATCCAGAAGAGGAAGAAAGATACAAGGAACAGATTATAATGATATAGAGTACTCCTAGCTGGATGATCGCAAGTTTTTCATCCAATCTGTACAAAATCAGTTCGCTGAAATCCATAACTCGTGTTTCGTGTTTTAAATTCAGTAGATTTCTACATAATCAACAATGTTCAACCTCATTATGAACTGAGATTTTAGTTATCTCTATTAACAAGAAATATTTTGATCTAAAGAAGTATAGTATGCGCAATTTGTCTCAAACACCAAGTGGATTGAACACATTAACAAAATTTCAGGAGTTTGAAACCGTGATTTGTTTTGTTATGTTCAAAAGATAAAAACAAGACTAACACAAAGAGTAAGTCAAAAAACAAAGAGGAAGTACGATCTTACCCGTAGCATCCATTCCTCCCTTTTTCCATGCATCCCCACTCATGTAGTAAACATGGCTGTACTAAAGAGTCTGAATATTATCATGGAGTTTAAAAGGTTTTCATTTACAGAATTATAAGAAACTGCAACTAGCATAACAAGGAAATGGTTCAACAGGGAATGTTTTATTTCCTATTCGGGGTTAGGGGAGATTCACTTGGAAAACAGTTCACACAGCAATAATAACATCGAATGTTTGCTAAAGAACTAGAGGGGTCGTTAGATTCGCGGACAAAGTTATCCCGGGATTATAATTCTTGAACTAATTTATCTCACCTCCTAGGTGGGATAAAATAACACCAAATTTGAGGTATAAATTTATCCTGGATTAATTATACCTTCAACCAAACATAATATAAATTTAATCTCAAACTTAATCCTACAATATCCCGCCTTATCCGATGAACCAAACGACCCCTAAGTGTTTCCTCATTAGCACAAGATCAACATAAAAATACAGGTCAAAGAGCCCCAGAGTTTAGTCTAGTGGTAAGAGTGCACTGATGCACAAAACTCTGTCCCAAACAAAAGCCTAAAGGATCTTCACAAAAAATAGCAGGCCGAATTCACTGTTTACTTTTCCTAACCGATATACATAAGTTATATATTTATTATACACAGTTGTACGCATATTATACATGAATTTTATATATATTATGTACTCACCGGCTATTTTTAGTTTAAGTAATTGGGCGGGCGGCTATTTAGAAACAATGACAGTGGAAGATTTCCACAATTAAATGGTATTGTAACCATCAGATTCAATACAATGAAGATAATGCAGTTATACTCAGCCGTTATTAACTACTGAAATTTCCAATCAAACAGAGATCACAGATGAAAATAATTCAACGAGACAATATACGTACCATCCAATAAGATATCCAAATGCAAGGAAGAACGTGATGATCCCACAATAAGGGCGGCAGAAAACCATAGAAGCATAACCCAAAAGCATGGGCACCAGAAATGAAAATTGGACGACAATCCAAACGACACGTAGGACAGAACAGCACCTGACAGAGCAGCGTAAATATGCCTACCATTGGCACAAGGAACAAATCGATGTAGAAAACTCACAGGAATAGTGGCAACGAAACAAAGTAAGAAACGGAGCACCGGAATCGATACTCCGATTGCCGACGCCATTGATTCCATCTCTAGCAGCTCCATATTGTAAAATAATTCAGGTTACGTTGTAATATGTCTGTTGAGTAGTATTTTTATAACTATATACGTACAAATTTTCGGAATCTAGCATTTACAACAATGAGAAGTGTGGTTATACGTGTAGAAACAATGTTGAAAAGGTCATGAATTCATGTCATAAATCATAAAAATGAGTGGAACATAGCATAACAAACGAGTCGAGTTACCTTCTCACGTAGACACATTTATCACACTCATTAACGGATAAACCTTTCGATAAGTAGAGTACTATCAAATTTTTTCGTGCTGATCGTTTCTGGGTTTGTTTCTTAAAATTTCTCGTACACAGATTTCACAAGCTCGATTGTGCACTTCTCTTTCTCTTGTCCTTGAACCACGCATCTCTCTAGTTGGTCCATATATATTTCTTCTTCCAAATCACCATTTAGGAAGGTCGTTCTCATGCCCATTTCGCGTATTTCAAGGTCACGCAAAGCCGCTATCGCAATGAATACCCGTACGGGGATGTCATCCCTAGACATCATGTGGAGTAGGTATCAAAGTAGTCAAAGCTCTTCGTTTTGCCGATAGCTCCTTGACTACCAACCTTGGCTTTGTACTCTGTCTGCTAGCACCCATCTCGCTTGGTACTCTCGTTTCGAGCATCCACTTACACCCAAATCTGTTTATTTCCCGAGGAAGATCAACCAATCTCTCACGTATGCATATGCGTAATCGAGCTCTATTTCACTTTCAATAGCTTCCTTTCCGCAGCGGTGCTTCTCCTGAGTCGACAACGCCCGAGCAATTGTCCTAGGTTCATCATTAACCATATAAGTTACAAAGCTCTGACCAAAGCGATTTATCCTCTCCTCGGCCCTTTTACTTCGCTTTAGATCCATACCCGAGTCTCCAAGTTCTCGAGAATCTCTGAACACTGGATTCGGACGTTCAGCCCACCTCGAGATTCGCTAGATTTCAACCATTCAGCATCCTGCGCTCAAGGACTCCCTATTTGGTAGAGCTTTGTGCATAACTTCTGCTTGAGAGGGCTATGTTCTTTTTCCTTTCTCTAGTGAAAGCGTATCTTTCTAAAGAATAGAGCATTCCTCGATTCCATTATTTAAAATTTCCCCGTGGATACATCTGGAAATATCCTCGACTTATGCACCTGGGTTGTGCCTTTATAGCACATACCGTTATTTGCATATCCGATTTAATATGCAACCCATGCGCCTTCCAGGGCCCAATCTTGACCCTCGCTTTGGCTTGGGTACTTCAACCTTTCGCCGTGACAACCCCACACCCTTAAAAATATTTGTAGTGTGGGTTTCTTTCCCTTCCATGTATCTGCATATGGAGTTTTATCCTTACCTATGCGGGACTCTGTTAAGAATCGTATTAGCGCAAGAAGGGACAGCCTTCTCCCCACATGTTTTCGGGGAACACCGGAATCAGATAAGCAAGGCATTCATCATTTCCTTTTTTAATGCGCTGGGGTTCTTCTCGCTCCACTACACCGGTTGATTTGAAAGGTAGCATGGAGTCGTCGTTTGATGAATAATGCCCCTCGGGCACAACATTCCCCAAACGGTTTTACATATTCTCCCCTCTATCGCTAATGTAACGGATTTAATCCGTAGGCTAAGTCGAGCCTCAACTTCGCTTTGTAACGTCGAAACGCTTTCAAAGGCTTCATCCTTACTTTTCAACAAAGTAAAGGTAACAATACCTTGTGCTATCATCTATAAATGTCACAAAGTAATTGCTCCCCCTCTAGTTTGTACAAACTTCAAATCACATATATCTCGTGTGAATAAGTTCTGTAGTGAGAGCTGCATTCCTCTTTCGACCTGATCTAAAAGCCAGCTTAGTAAGTTTTGCCTTCTACGACACACCTCACACTTATGGGCCGAGGGGTTTTACGCTCGATAGAAGGCAAATAACTCCATCTTTACCAGCCTTTGAACAGAGACTTGTAGTTTACGTGTCCTAATCTATGATGCCATAAATTAGTAAGACTCAAGCAAATAAGCAGTTAAGCACTAACTTTATTTCCTTTCGACGCAATACGTATTACGGCATTCACTTTGAAAAGGCCTTCACGCACTTAAGCCTCTTCCTACAAATGTGCCATTTTTAGTGAGTACAAATTTATTTGATTCAAATACTAGCCTAAACCAAAGATTAACCAATAAGGTTCCGTAAAATTAAATTTCTTCTAATATCTCTGGACGTAGCATCACTTCCTTCGTAGAAAGTTCCTTGCCGAAGTCATCTTCGTGACCACCTTTCCAACCCCATCACGCTTCTAAGCGTTGTTGCCCATGAACAATGCCTTTCTCTTGTGCAATGCATCGATCATGTGTACGCGGAGAAGCGGCATCTTTGTTGGAACAGACGTACGTGTCTTTCAGTAGCACCTCGTGAAACCAACCACCACCGCACGGTTCTCAACCAAGTTGGCTTCTAGCACCACCGCAGTGGACTCTCGATCATGTCATCCAGAGCGTGTCTCAATTGACGACGTTTGCTTCCAGCCTTGCCTTTAGACTTGGCTTTCTCGTTGCTGCAGCCTTGAGCTTTGCATGCATTCCTCGATCCTCCATGACCAAAGTTTAATACAAAGTTGATTACAATTACCTCTCAACATCTCTCGTGCTTGTGTGGCTAAGCTGCCGCTCTTCTCTCGAACTTCCGCTTCTTGTTTGAAGTTCCCTTTGGCTCGCCCGCATATCGCCTTCGCATTTCAAGAAAGTTGTCTACCTCTTTTCGCAAGGTCTTCTTATTATCTTCCCCGGGATTTGGTGCGCTTGATAACAAGCCTTTTCAAAGGTCATCTCCTTTTGTCTTCGAAGTTTCAAGTAACTCATATAAACTCATTCCATGGAAGGAGGTAACTTCTCAATCGGGCTGATGTAACCAAAAACCGGCTCGCTTGGTTCTTGCAAATTCTTCCAAATCCAAAGCGATGTGTAATCAATCTCAAATTCCCGCACTTCTCGGGGATATCATCTGCTCCTCATTGCCGTCCACCATTTGGAATTTTAGAAATTTCCCAATTTTATGAACTTTCAGTAATCGTATTCTTGTGCGTTGTACTTCTTTTGGCAGCTTTTTCCCACAACTCTTTGATGGTGCCAATCTGCAAGTAACAGACCGTGTAGGAGAGTGGTCTCCGCCAAGCGCTTAGTATATAGTTCTTCGTACATGTAATCGCTATGATTCCATGCATCACGAACCATCTTCATGCCGTTAACGACACGGATACCAAGGCCCCCTTTCACCAAGTTTCAAAGAAGGCAAGAAGAGTCCATCTCATCTCCACTTTCCAAGGAGGATCTTCCTCCAGGAAGGAATCGGGCAACGCCCATAATCGTTAGGATAAACAAGCATCTTTTCACTGCCATCTTTTGAATTCCGCATCCCAAGAATTTTTCTGTATGGACATCATGTGTGGCGGGGAAGAAGAGGGTGGAGCTCCAAAGAATGCTCTTAGGTTGCAAGGTGGCTTGTTACCGTGCCTTGAGCATATAGCACAGCAAGAAGAATAGCAAAGAAAAGTGAAGCACAAGTATCGTCTTCTCGAGCATAGAAAGATTGGTAGCAACATCGCTTCTGGAGAGGCAAACAGCAGTAGTAGCAACATCTTTATTATCATATTTCCTGTGCCTACAGTTATAGCCAGTCAGTAGGTTAATATTGTCTCAAGTTTGCTGGAAGCTTACAAGGGATTGCGGGCAGTGAAAACGGGAATTACAAACAATCATGAATGTAGAAGAATTGAAATTACAATTCAACTATAAAACTCGGAAATTACAAAGATTTAAAACGAAAAACTATTTTTCTGCTTTTTGCCGTAGTCGAGCGTGGCACTGGTTCTTAAGACACAATATTGCCCCCGTATGTATCCTTGATACGTCCCTGACAATTTGTCTCCAAGATAAACAAAGAATGGAACACTTGAGCAAAGGAAACTCAAATGCTACTCTTCAAGAATACTCGAGGAAGAAATGAGTACGGAAGTAGAAGTTAAGAAATCGATTTGCTTGTGTATTTTCGTGTATATAGCTTGTATATTTTCCGTGTTTCTCAACAATGGTAAGTTAGTGTTTATATAGGTGAGTGGTGAATCGCTAGTCGCTTCCATAACAACAGTATTATTGGCCAAATAATGGCCATTATGGATGTAGTAAAGCCACCAAAATAAATGGTGAAAAGACCAACTAATTGGCCATTATTTTAGGAGTAATTCAGCCAAAATAAATTAGCTGAATTGGAGTGCTTTTAAGCGTTTCTGCTTTGACCGTCGAATTTTTGATTTCTGAAAACTTCAGGGACCAAACCGTACATCTTGGAAACTTCAAAGGACTAAACTCGTACATCTTGAAACTTCGGGATTTTCAAATCAGTACATCCCCTACCATTGGCACAAGGAACAAATCGATGTAGAAAACTCACAGGAATAGTGGCAACGAAACAAAGTAGAAACGGAGCACCGGAATCGATACTCCGATTGCCGACGCCATTGATTCCATCTCTAGCAGCTCCATATTGTAAAATAATTCAGGTTACGTTGTAATATGTCTGTTGAGTAGTATTTTTATAACTATATACGTACAAATTTTCGGAATCTAGCATTTACAACAATGAGAAGTGTGGTTATACGTGTAGAAACAATGTTGAAAAGGTCATGAATTCATGTCATAAATCATAAAAATGAGTGGAACATAGACGGATAGAGAGACACAAGGAATAGCGGTCAGTTAGCTAAGGGACAAAAAAGAAAGTTATTTAGTGAGTGGAATAATTTTGTGGCAATGATCACATGTGAGATTACATGGAAGCTGCCTTTAATCAAATATTTAGAAATTGAAGTACTGTTTAAACATGAATTTTTTGGGGAAAACAGTTGATTTTATGCGAGTACAAATAAGTACTACTTATTTTACTTGAATACTACTCAAAGGAGTTTTATAGTTTTAAATTCTCTATCACAATTTCCATTTTGGATATGAATCCAAATTTCAACCCCATCTGATGAGAAAATTGGGAGAGTTGCCATTTTTTGGATCACTTATTACGTAATATTTAGCCATTATTTAAAATATAATTAAAAAATATACTCTTAATACAGAAATAAAATTTGGATAAAAATTATCTTGCATAAAACACAAAAAGGTCTATTGGAAACAATCTTCTAACTCACAAAGGTATGTTCTTATTAAAACACGAAAAAACTTCAGACTACAGTGTGCTAAAGCTTTTACAAGTAAAACTCCAACACACTATATTGGAGTTCAAAAATCTCCTTCACCACAAACCTCTAAGACTCTTTCCTTTTTAAGTTTTCAGTCGTAGAATTAAGACTCTTGATTCAGATTTTGAATGGGTTTCAGCACTAACAGTCTCTGATGTTTAATTGGAGGCAGTGTTGTGTTCATTCCCTAACTCTATGAATTGTTGCTACAATTTGTACTGGACGTTTCAAACTCTAGAAAGAATTCATGAAATTTGAACTAACAAGTATTCAAATTCCAGTAATCATTGCCGGAATTTGAACTAACAAGTATTCAAAGAATTCATAAATGCTTTAATTTTGAATGTACCACACACCTCTCTTAAGTTACGCAATAATAATTTTTTTAACAAATCAATTGCATCGCTGGATATTTCAGAAACAAACAAGTGATAAAAAAAGTTCTAAAAGTGACAGATTTGTTGTAACTCACTGCACTACACACCCAATTCATTTTCAACCAAACAAACATTCAACAGATGAATCATAACCCGTATAACAATCCCACATTTTAAAGAGGCTCACCACCTGTAAATATCTTTTGAGTGACATGAGCGTAGAAAAATCTCTACCCTAACAATGTACATAACTTAAAGCTCTCATCCAAATCTAAGGACAGAAGAGGAATAGAGGCAAAGCACACTGAAGTTTAACAATTTGAGGAAGCTTTGTGAGTGCGGCGGTCATCAACAATATCATTCAATGCAGGAAAAGGAATTGAATATTTCAATGAAACCCAAAGGAGAGTGATTACACTCCTACACAAATCTAGCTCCAGTCGCTTGCAAACACTAAGAACTCAGTACAACAACCCTCCTGCATGAGGGGTGTGTCAAAAACTTAAAGAAAAAGCCCTATGGTACCTACTAACGAGTAGTTGGGATTAAAAAAGCCCACCATACACGTCCACACACACTGACTCGATCTAATATAGATGATCGTTGTTCCTTACTAACTTCTCCATAACTATGGATAGTGCTACCTCTAACTTTTACATAACTCTTTTCTAAAGAGAAGGTTAACAGCAAATTAAAAACGCTTTAACCTCTCTGTAAACTCGATCGGGCATATTAACACAGAATCTACACAAAGTCCACCTTTGGTGTGTGTACAGTCGATTTGGGTCATGGAGAACTTAACTTTCGTAGTTGTCGTAGTAGACCCTGTGGCAATAAAGTCTCCTACATGGTGGTATTTCCATTTTCCAGGTTCTTTCATGTAACACTGGGTTGTAGATTGCTGGCCATCTGATGTTGAAAGCTGGAACTGTACTGGTTTTTTATCCCATCCGTGAACATGCTCGGAGTTGCAAACTCGCCGTCCAAATCTCTGAGAGGCACGGCCCACTTGCAGCCTATAGAAAATGCTATAGGACCCTGCTGGGAATGGGAAATCAACCTCTCCATACACTTCGAACCACCAGATCTGTTGGAGGTACGCAACGGACTTGAATCTGCAGGGAAGGAAAGGAAAAGAAATCCTTAAGTATTTTGAATCAAGATGTAGTAGCTTTTAGTTTACAACACTAAGCAGTAAATTTCAAACGTAATGCAAGTGTGTCATAGTTTAAAAGCCAGACCTTTCAACAAATACAGATCATTTTTCGCTTTTCTTATGGAGGCTAGGCGAAAGAGGCAGTCTTGAAAATTTTACCAGTACTAATTATATATTCAAAAGATATTGGCTTCGCACATCTAGGGTATGAAATTTGATTATTAAAGCCCCATTTGAAGCCTTGAGTCCGTGGTAGGAATTCATTTTATCCTCAATTGCAGTATCCAGATACACACAGACATGCACACAGGTGAAATTGTGTGGTGCCAAAAGCACGATCTTCGTTGTTATCCCTAACTTCCGTAGACTATTGGGGAATATGAGAGGTCTTTATGGTACTTCTGTATTGGATCTCTAAGAAACAAGGACTTATGTTTCAATGAAGGTTTGAAGGTTTGCCTGTGTGTTACAAGCTTCCGGTGTGATGAGCATACTACTGGAAGGAGAGTTCCCAACTAGAATTACCAGGTAAATCATGATGACTTGCAAACAGTGGAAGGTGAAACTCGAAAATTTCTCTTTTCAAGGAAATAAATTGCCCTCAACTAAAGATAATAATATAATAAATACTACTGATATCGACAACGTACAGGACAGCCCCTTGTGTAACAATTTTTGGGTCAAAAGAGAGCTTATTACTCCAAAGGAGGGTACAGCATCTTGTGTAACTCAAGCACAGATCTTCCAAACAATACTACTACAAATGTGTCAAATCATTCAGATTAACTTCCAAGTACCATACCATAAAACACTTCTCCAAAGTTGTTCCACTAATTTTTTGGTATAGCCCACAAGGCCAGAATGAGAAACAGCCAAAGAATTAAAGTATCATGCACCAGACTTGCATAAGGAATCAATTTACCACTCAGGTTTCAATTTCAAATTCAGAAGTAAACGGGCAAATAAGCACAGTTCATATGCTCGACTGCAAGCATCTTGAATAAGAAATGACCAACTAGACAAGATAAATCACCTAAAAAGGAATCTTTTGGAAGGAGGGTTTCAGCAAAAGTGTCCGAACAGACTTGATCGGCCAATCTAAAAACACACGCATCAATAAACACACACATACAAATATACATTCTGCTATATCTTAATAACAGAAGTAAAACAATTTTAACTCCTCACCTAGATTCGTCTGTTTCAATACGACTCCAATATCTCCTATCATCAATGCCCGTTATCACCAAGCCGTTTGCAGATATTGATAGACAAACCCTTCCTGTACCCTTATCTAACCAAACCTTCTGCATATATTCCAATCAATAAAACCATCAGAACAATTATGATGGTTTAAATTATTTGCTTCTCCTATTTGAACAATTATGCAGAATATTAAATCACAAAAATCATACCCCTACGATATTTCCTAAAAAGTAGACGACCCCTTTTCACCTAAATTCCGTTCAATCATTTTCAACAGAACTTCTCAACATTCCTATAAGAAAATTATCTTTCAACAAAATTTTAAAGAAAATTGTTTGCTGCTCCTATTTGAACAATTATACAGAATATTTAATCATAAATGCATACCCCTATGATATTTTCTAAAAAGTAGACAACCCAATTTTACCCAAAATTTCGTTCAATCATTTCAAAGATTTTAACATTCCTATCCAAAAAAAGAAGAAGCACTCTTTCAAGAAAATTAATTATCTCCTCCAAGAATGAACAATAAATGGGGGGGGGGGGGGGGATCTAACCACTACAACAAAACCCCATATATGCTAGATAAATTGAGATTTTAAATACTCCGTCTGTCCCAATTTATACGACACACTTTACTTTTTGGTCAATCCCATTATTTGACAATAATTCAACTTTAAACATTAACTTTTATATCTATAACCACACAAATATCTTTGGTTTATTCCGATCAAACAACGTCATATAAATTTGGGACGGAGGGAGTAACAAGTTTCCTAATAATAAAGATGTAACATAGAAAGGGTAAAGATCGAACCTTTGTACCACCATCAAAATAACTGGGTCGACAAAGCCTAGCATAAATATCCCTTTTACACAAATTAGTATCAAAATTATCATCCCCACCAAATACTCTCTCAATTAAAGATCCATAATTTAAAGGCAACTTAGATTCCCACACAAAATCAGCAGAACTAGCAGCCCTAAAAGCCCTATTAAGCATCGATAAGCTACAAATCTCCGATGGTTCCAAATACACCATGACTGACGCTACACAACTCTCCGGCAATTCACCGAGACCGGGATCCGCCGGCGCGGAGGCGGCGGCGGTGGAATGACGTGGAATCAAGAAAAGGGATAAAGAAGAACCCATTTGTTGTGAATCAAGAAATGGATGGATGGATGGTAATATTTGTTTTGACTTTTGAGAGAGAAAAAAAGGGGATAAAGAGAGTGGGGAAGAAGACAGTTCAGAACAGCTGGATGTATAGTTGTGTATATATAGAGAAGTGGAAGGCGCGCGCCACTTAGTGCACCGCGCGTCTTTTTTTATATATAGAAAAGTGGACGCGTACGTATTTCGGTGTACCTTTTGTTTCTTCTTTACGTCGGATCCTGCGGGAGATAAAAGATGGATAATATGCATTCGGATCGGCGGGTCAAAACTGCGAAAATAGAACATGTAACTTTTTTTTTTTGTAAGTTGAATTTTATTTACCAGATGAAAAATTTACAAAGCATAGTTAAAAAAATAAGTTTTGTACAACCCCAAAACTTGTAGGCTTTTGTACTTCCTATACAACCATACCACAAAACAATTGAAAAAACTACATAAGCTACTATAACAGAGGATGGTAACGGCTGTTTGGCCATAAAAAATGTGCAATTTGAAAAAATAATTTTTATTTTAAAACTGAAAAATGGTATTTGAAAATGAAATTATATTTGGTCATGAATGCAAATTGGATTGTTTTTGAATTTTTATAACCGATTTGGAGTGAAAAAAAAATAAAACAGCTTTTTGATATTTTCAAATTTTAAAAGCGTTGGAAATTCAACTTCAACCAAACGTGATTTTCAGAACTCAACTCAGAAAAAAGTAAAAAGTATTTATGATGAAACGCCCACTAATTTAGACTGTGTTTCATTAGTACCTCAACTTCCGTTTTATGCTTCTGAAAGACTTGTTATTCCTTTCCTGGCAGATTACGTAGCAACAACAAGCCAAAGACATTCGAAAGATTGCAGCACCAACACTTCTGCCTTTAGCATGCGCAGTTGCCCAGTTAACCTCTTCATTCCAGCTCATAGCACTTCTACTTATCCTTCCTCCATACAACAAAATAAGAACATTCAAAGAGAAGGTGATCAATGGTTTCATTTGCGCTTTCACACAACAGGGGCACATCTAAAGGTGGATTTATAGCCCAATTTGTGGTGCATGTGAACCCATGATCTCTGCTAAACTATAGGTATTTTATGTATATATTTTCTATAATTAATTTAATATTATCTGTTGGTACTTATACTTCAAAAAGGTTAAATGATAGTATTTATTAGTTGAATGTTGAGTTGATTAACCAAAGGAAATAGGATCAATTCCCATTTATAAACTTTCTTTTTCTCCTTTTTCAGTGGTGCACATGATATAGCAATTCTGGATCCGCCTCTGGGCACATCAGGTCATCAAACTCCTTCCATCTTGTCAATCTACCCTTGTGAGCAGTCTATTTGATGATAAGGGATGGGATAATTAAGAACCATTTAGGTGCTCCCAAGTTGTTACTGTAGGATTTTGTTGCGTACAAAGCATATAAGTAAGGCACAACGGAAATTTAAAAAATTGTTTCTTACTTACCCCAACAAGTTTTCTGGTATGGTTATACAACAATTGAAACGTGTAACATAAAACATTTACTTACAAGTTGTTATAATCTGGAATCTTTATCTACTATAAGGTGCACACGTGGTTGCCCTTCCGATTACAAGCTCCAAACTTCAATGTATTTCTCCTTCGGAAAGCTAGGAAATCCGGCTGAGGTTTGAGAGTATTTGATTCTAAGTCTCTAAGGCTTAGAATGTTTTCAGAAAATTGGTTGTTGAATAATGAAAATGAATGACTCTATTTATAGTTGAAAATTAGGTCAAAAAACGGATTAGGGTTTGACCTTGGGCCCTGGCCCAAAATCGGCGCAGAGGCGCCGCGGCCCTAGGGTATGGGCGCCGCGACGCTCGACGTGCAGTTTCACTGCCTCGATTTAATCTCCGTGCATTCTTAATTAAATCCAAAATACAATCTTGACTTAATTAATGTAATCATTATTCATTTAAATGCCTCGATTCCAAATCGAACATCTTAATTACTCTCTCAATACATCCTTAGATCGAAACGGACAATCGACATAGTGTGACCCTACAAGCCTTCTCATATTGACATTAATCAAATTAAGGTCTACGCGGAACTCCTAGACGGCGCCGGAAGACGAACTCAATATGTGAAGTACGTTTACGCGAATCCAGTAAACTTAACATTTATGTGGTAAGATAAACTCCTTTCATTCACGACACACCCGATCAAGCTTAGGATTTGTCAAGTGTCTATCCAAATGGCTTAATCATTGTATCTCATCTATATTAGTCGACGACTAGACCATATTCTAAATATGTCTATTGCGTTGGCCAACGACTTAGTCAACCTAATATCACTGAGAATCCGAGTGTTCTCTCGAACATACATTCGAGGAATGAATCTTAATCTTGGCTCAACTGCCACTTTCAATCCACATCGTAATGTACCAAATACAAGTCGTACCTCAACCTACAAGGCATTTGAGCTTAGGACTGGATCAAGGTACATTACTTTGTAGATAAGGCCAATATTCAGTGTGAGTGTACAATCTATGTGTGTATACCTTTGCTATTCACTTACTATACATTTAATGGTGAATGTGGGATTGCAAGTCACAAAGGACCAGGCAGCCAAATTCACCTAAGCTTACAATTGCATAGGGTAGTCTGATGAAGAATGAAGCAAGCTCGTCTTGATACAATAGTCCACCAAATATCGGCTTGGGCCTGTCTAGGCATTGTTTTCACGGCCGAAGTGCACATATACGATTTTGGGATCTCCATATTTAAGTCATATCCGCAATGGGTAAATATTTGCAAATCTTCTCACTTTAGAACAACTTCAGGCATGCGTGTCTAAAGTTTCAAACACATATAACTGAAGTTCAGATTTTTGCCTGAACTCAATCATTTTTGCCTGAAGTTCATGCACATATGCGGAGGCGGAGCTACCCTTGTCCAAGAGGTGTCAAGTGACACCCTTTTCCGCCGAAAAATTACATTGTATAAATAAGTCAAATTTTGGTTATATAGGCATATATACTAGTGTTGACACCCTTTGACACAAGTTGAAGGTTCAACATAGTGATTAAGGAGTTGCAAAAGTTTCATGTGGTCACAAGTTCGGTCCTAGCTTGTGACATAATTATTATTTTTTGACACCCCTTAATAAAAGTCCTGATTCCGCTACTGCACATATGGCTGAACTTTAGTCTGAAACTTCAGATATTTTGTCTGAAGTTAGGTTTAACTTCAGATACCGAAGCTGCTCTAAAATGAGTGACTTGCAACAATTAGCCTTTGGCTTGGGCGTGGTGAAGCAAGGGGTCAGATCGATCCGAATTAGTGTAGTTAGAGTTAGTAGTTTCTTCAACAATCCTAAAAAGAGGAGTTGCTCTTAGAGTTAGGGAGCGAGTGGAATAATCGAGTTCTATAAGTTGGATAAGAAGAGTATTATACAAATTAGTGATCACTAGAGCAAAAGAGTGTATTAGGCAATAAAAAAAAACACTACTAGAGCTATATACTTTGAGAATAAGTGCAATATATACCTAAAATAAGAGAAATTAGGTAAACACTTTTTCCTTTTAAGCATGGGTACATGTTAAATTGTAGTGTCTAAATAAGTTACTCGTGAAATTTTTACCTCTTTTCACTTTGTTCCAAAAAAGAGAACGACACAGATATGTGTGAGCCTCGAGCATATAGCATGCAAAAGCACCTTAGAATGAGGCAAAATTGACGATTAATGTAAGCATTACTAGTGAGGACTAGACAGACACATCCAGCTGAATGTCTATTTTTGAAACTTCCAAATGCTCTATTATTGTTTAACATATCTAGAGATGGTCATCACTGATAAAAGTGAAAAAACTACGATTCAACCGCAAGTCTTTCCCTTCTTCACAAATTCTAGAATCAGTTCAGGAGGAACAAAGTTCGTCCAAGAAAATCTTAAGTTGCAATCTTCTGATTGAAAGAAACTTGATCTGCGACAAGTAGATAAATGACTGGTATTGCATGATCTTTCTTATTGAAGTTACTTGAACACATTTCTACATTAAAATATACCCCCTCTGTCCCAATTTATGTGACACCATTTTGTTTTGTTTTTTTGTCTTTCTCAAAAAGAATGTCATATTTTCTTATTTAGAAACAATTTAACTTTATGAAATGATTTACAACCACACATTTATATAAGACTTGTTTTGGACCACACATTTCAAAAGTCTTCCTTTCTTTCTCTCTTAAACTTCATATCAAGTCAAATGGCGACACATAAATTGGGATGGAGGGAGTAGCAAATAAATATTGGTAGTGGTACTAACCATTAGTTTCTAGCAGCTCATTGAAGTGTCACCACTAAACAGCTCAAGAAATTTAATGTTAATGCCATGACACATGCCATAAGTTCGATCTAATCTCATTCATATTCATATATAATGTATATTCTAATGCTTCATTACTCATTATTAGGATCTTTTTGAAAAGGAGTACTCATTATCAGTATCCGTTACATGGTACTAATAACTTCAGGCCTCAGAGTTGACCTGCACTAGATATATATATATATATGTCCTTTATATTCAAAATCACTAAATGAATGTAATTCAGAACACATATAGATGTTACCGTTATGCAGTCATATTTAGTTCCTATTGATGGAAAATCTTGTGCTGAACTGCCTGAATTTTGGTGAAATTATTTAATTTGCTATGTCTAAGACTTACCCTTCAAAGAAAATAAAGCTGTTAAAGATGGTCTTTACTTAGTCTAAGACTTCTAAATTTCACACTCCCTCCGTTCTATATTACTTTGTCCACTTTCCTCTTTACACGCCCTTTAAAAAATCATAAATAAATTATATTTTTATTATATTACCCTTACCTCTCTCCAATACTAAATTACACACTAATTAATATTAATTACTTCTAAAAACAAAATTCTATCTTGGTTTTGCAAATTGACAAGTCTTTTGAGAAGGATATTTTTAGCAATGTGGACAACTAATATGGGACCGAGAGAGTATCTTTTAATGCTATTAGCACTTTCTTATTGCTATTTCTGCATATTTACTGCTCTAACAAGTGACTCAGAATGAGGGCTAATAAATGTGTACTTCATTACTCTATTAATTAAAAGCAACCACTTTATTGAATACAATATCTGGCTCTTCTTGCTACACTGGACGACTAACAACTATAGATCCTTACAAACAAATGAGCACATCACCGTAGTTTGAGTAAACTATTCTCAGCTTACAAAAGGAACAAAAGAATAAATATAAATATGAACCCAGAGAGACAAATGAAGCCTAGAGACGAATGTTGCATTTATCTGCAGTTGCATATAATATATATCTATAGATATGCTAGAAAAAGTAATCTGTACAGACGAAAATACGCACAAACAAAAATAGGTGGGACAAATAAGCTACGACTCTGTTGACATAACAGCACGTGTAAGAACTCGCAACTAGCACCTGCAGTCTCGTCAACGACCTTCCTAAACTTCTTCACAGCAACCGCGAGCCCCAATGATGCTACGCTTGCAAAGGGGACAGGTCGCACTCATATATAGCCATTTGTCAATACAAGCACAGTGAAAAAGGTGACCACAGGGAAGTTCTCGAAGTTCATCTCCATCATCATAAGTAGACAGACATATGGAACATTCCTATTCACAATATATGGACATACTATAAGGACATTTCTCCAGAACTAGAGTAAAACAAGGCAAAAAGAAAGAAAATCAAGACTACATACAGCATCATCTATGGAAAGTGAGCGCTCATCTTTTGGTGTATCTCTCCCACACAGGGTCATGAATCCAGCAAATGGTCCTTCGATCTCACCAGTACAATTCTCAATACAACCATTGCGTCGGAACGTGTACTTTGACAGTTGTTCAATATCTTCTTTCTCTGCTCCGTTCTGTAGAAAATATTGAAAGAATCATAAAAGAAAAAGGTGTGGTAAACATGTCACACAAACATTACTAAAGTTACAGTATGCGAAAAAGGGAATTCCTTGTTCCACGATTTTCACATATGTTTGTGATTAACACGTGCATTTAAAAACAGAAAATACAATTCTACTAATGAACTGCTGAAATTCGCAGCACATTTGGGACAATGGGGTACGTATAGCTTTTTTTTTTTTTTGCCAAATCATGTTCTTGGAATAGAAGTAGAACGATCTTGTACCGCAATTCTACATTAACCTAATTACCGACATTCTGCCAGGCTGCCACTATTGACACCACCAATGAAGACCAGCACTTCATTGAATTGCCAATTATCTTGGTTAACAAAAAATTCATTTCATTTTCTTCTGAAAAGAGCATCCCAAGGATCTCCTTTCAGGGAATGGAGAACATATATCTTCAGGGAAATGAAAGTATATCGACAATTTCTTTTATACTCCTAAAGGAAATATTAAATTGTAAGTCTCCAGTCCACCAAGGCAGCTTGAATGTTCAAACCAAGTAATCAGACAAACTCAACTTAACGAAGCCTCATCTCAAACTTATCAACAGCAGGAACAAGTCAAATCTACATTTCATGACATTAACAAAGGTTACCCATGTAAACCTTACTTTATTGACAGACTATTTCTTCTGCTTCATCCCTCTAGCTCTTAAATGCATTAAGGGCATCATAAAACACAACCAATCGAAAGACTGAATAAGAAAAGGATACACAAAGTTTAAAAAAGAACTAGAAAAATCATGAGAGTGTTACCTTATCAGCTACAGCGTATAGAACAGCAATAATGCATGGAAGGCAACAGCATATTCCGAGACCAATAGCACAAGCCATCACAAGTAAAAAGACCACAAAGAATACATCAAAAGCCAAGAAAACAATGCAAAGCCTGCATTCAGATTAAGTTATTAAAGATGACAGCTTTCATTTGAACAATTAAACTGAAAATAAAGGTCATACATTTTTCTCAGATAAAGAAAGTTTTCCACGTGTACCAGTATAATTGAGGAGATTTATCCACCATCCGCTGCCCACCAGTACATACCCAATAAAATCCAATGATCCACCAGAAGAATGATAACATTGTATTTGCAGAATCCATATACTTTGTTATGTTACTGTAACATTCGAAAACAAAAATGTTATAAAGACCAGCATTCATAGTTAAAATTATAGCAGTGTCTCAGCTTAAAAACATAAATTATCCTACCAACCAGAGGCGGATGCGGCTTCTCGGTACTGGGTTCATATGAACCTAGTACTTTGCGGTGCATAAATTTATGACTAAGAATTTACAAACATTGCAACAAATAGTAGATATGAACCCATAATTTTAGAGGTATAATGAGTTTAATGCTAATTACCATAAATGTTGAACCCATAAAACTTAAATCCTAAACCTGACTCAGCTACAACTATGAGGGGGAAAAAAGACCGAGCAAATAAAAATAAGCAACATTGCATTGTAAAGAACTTTACTTTAGCTTCCAAATGTAACAAAACTAGATTCCTATACATGAAAAATCCATTACTTTCCAGCTTTGAAGCTCGGGGGATAATGGGTCATCCCTTCTACCCTTCTCTAATTAAATATCAGACTTCGCTCACCATGTGTTGTTGAACCAAAGCCGAGGGAAATCTATATCCTCTTCCGTCCAAATTTATGTGACACTCTCCCCTTTTTAGTCAGTCTCAAAAAGAATGACAACTTTTTATATTTAGTAGTAACAATTTATCTTTACAATACTCATTTTACCTTTGCCAAAAAATTACTCATTTTACCTTTAGTGAGATCATTTATAACTACAGAAATATGTATGACTTATTTTAGACCACAAGTTCAAAAAAAAATCTTTATTTTTCTTAAAATACGTGCCCAATCAAAGATAGGAAGGTTTGGAGGTCGAGGATTAGGGTAAAAGGGTAGTAGGTACTAGTTTTACTAGAGTGAGGTAGGGAGCTAGTCGCCTCTTCGCATCGCCTCCTTATTTAGTAGTCTTACCTAATATTCACATACTATCTTATTAATTTTACTACTACTTGTTACTTCAATTGCTTTATTTATCTTTCTAATTTGTTGCTGCTATTTTTCTTTTTCTATCCTACTTTGATTACACTTTCTTTGTAGGGGCAAGGTTAAATCCTATCCTTCGCAGACCCCACTTGTAGAATTATACTAGGTATGTTGTTGTTACATGACAATCAAACACTATCACATAAATTGAAACGAAAGGAGTATAAATACCACATAGTACAACATATTTTCCTATTTTTAACTGATCGGAGCGACAAAGGACTGAAATTCAGTGGATATATTCCACATGATACATAGATATTGAAAAATTCAAATGGGAATTCCAAATTCATTGAAAATATACCTTGTTCTTTCAGGTGTCAATTCAACCAAAGTGACATACCCACTAGAACCCGACCCGAACTCCTCTTGCCCATATCCTCTTCTCTTATACTCCAATAAAACACTAACAACATGAAGCACACAAAACAAACAGTACCCAATGATCCAAGTCCTTAAAGGCACTTCCGGGTCCTCTTTTCTACTCAACACTAAAACCAAAATCGCAGCAATAATATACATAAAGTTCCATAAAACATCAATAATCACAACGGGCTTTGAATAGGCCCAATTACTTTGCCGGTCGTCGACTTGCAGCCCAGATGGTTCACGCATCATTAACCCGGTTCGATTACTTGCTCTTTGGAAAACCCCAATCGCTTCTCGAAGACTGTGTCGACGAGGTGATCGAAGGTGAAATGATTCATCATTAACGTTGGATCTTAGTAAGGGTGAAGCTGATGAACTGGGTAAAAACATTTTTTTTTTATGAATAATTGTGAGTATTGTGAATATCTTTTTTTGTTTAACACTGATGGAAATCTTGAAAGGGTCAATAATTGGATATGGTTTATGATCAGATAAAGACTGGTTTAACAGTATTTGGATAATAATACAAGATAAGTGGAAATTTCCTGTTTTCGTTAGTTTGTGAGTATCAGATTAAGACGTGTGATGGTTTTGGAGGTACACTTTTACTTGAAAAAAAAAAGAAGAGAAATGAGGATTTGTGATTGCAAATGATTATTCACTTGAAATAATCCTTAAATTAGTATTTTAATATTTGTTATATTAAAGATATAATGGTCAAAAAACACAATTCATACCCAAACTATAAGTTGTTCTATTTTTCTATTTGAACTATTACTATTTATGTATTTTTTTAACTGGACTATCAACACTTATGTATTAAAATACACTTAGCTGAATATATAGTGATAGCTCAAGTACGAAAAGAGAATAATTGATAGTTTGTCTAATGAATTTTAAGGTATATTTTAATACATAGATAGTGATAGTTTATATAAAAAAGGAACAATTGATAGTTTGGTGTGAAAATAAAAAAAATGATAGTTCAAACGTGTGTTTTACCATAAACTCTATTTTAAATATTAAAATTTAGTATTTGTTACTGATGATCAAACAAGTATTTATATAAAAAAAGTTTAAGTAATTATAACTAAAATAATATATGATGCTTCAATAGAGGTGCTTAACTCTCTTTTTTTTTCCTGCACGGAGGAAGAACGAAGATGTACATGACGATCAGACAATTGTTGAAAAAATATGAAGAGAGATATTATTGAGTATGTGATTAAATATTTAGTGTGTCAGTTGGTTAAAATTGTACAACAGGAATTAACATGATTAGTTATTTTAATACCATAATAAAAGTGGTGATATGAGATAATCATGAACTTTGTCTCTGAATTTCTGAAGACCGTCTCTTAAGTATCACTTGATTAGCAAACAAGTAACTTAAGAATTATTATCATATACTATATGAATTTGAAATTTAGAAAACGTAAAAGGAAAAGGATTTAACTAATGTGATAATCGGTTTTATAGAGCCACCAGCAACATTTTCCTAGGCACATTAGGTCACGTATTTCATTTTTATTTTCGAATTGATGAATTATCTTTTTGAAAACTCCTTCGAAACTGTAAGTCTTTTACTAGTGAGCTAACCTAAATTCCACTTAAATGTTCATTTGGCCAAAAGAAAGTGTTAAGCACTCTTTAAGTACCATATTAACTAGGTTATTTTAAATATTACATTAAATTTATTGTTTGATGTTAAGGGCATTCAAGAAACTCGCACGAGCAAATTTAATAACATCCACCAAAAGGAAAGAGAAAAAATAATTATTACTTGCTCAAATAATAAAAAAGTAGATGACTAATTTAGCCGAAAAGGAATCATGGATAGGGCTGGCAATGGATCGGAGGTGGATCGGGTGGAGCTCAATCCGCATCCACCACCCGACCCATCCGTCACCCTATTTTTTCTTCATCCACATCCGATCCATGGGTGAATCGGGTGCTTCGCGGATGAAAATTATAGCACAATCAGTTTGGTACTTTTGATTTATTTTTCAGTTTTCTACTATCTTGCTTTTCATACTATCTTGTTTTATCATTATAATTTGATCTTGATCCCAATGTAATATTCTTCAACATATTATATTGTTAACAGTTATAGTCATATATAGAGTGATGTTCAACATAGAAAATGTCAATTATGTATAACGTAGTACAAAAATAACATTTTTGATACTAGGAATCATCGTTATTGTCATGTTGAAATTGAAAAAAAAAATCCGTTCACTTTAGAAAAATAAAGACAACTATTGAAAATAAAACCAAGTACTAGTAACGACATGAGTCAGAGGTATGTTATCACTGAACTACACAAAAAATAACTAATTTATAAACGGATGGATGGATGGGTCGGGTGGTGGGTTGGATGTATGTCCATCCGAATCCGACCCGATCCGTCACCCGATCCATCCGTCACCCGATTAAAATCCGTGTTTTATCAATTTTTCGTCCATATAATCGGGTCGGGTCTGGTGGATGAATAACCATCGGGTTAGGGTAAAATTGTCAGCCCTAATCATGGATGTGGATGTGGTTACATTACAAAATAGTTGGATATATCCCAGCTCAATGAATTTCATTTTATTTGTTATGTTTTTTCATTTGCATGTTTCTTAAGAAAAATTAACTAAAAGTATAATTTGATTAAATTATTTTTATTTATTTTTTATCTTAATTTAATCTAATTTTTTTACCATATTAATCTCTCTCCACATTTATTAAGTAAGTATAAAAGTAGAAACTATTAATAATTAACAACCCGCAATGAATACGAAAGGTATAGTAATGCTATGAATGATATCGAATACTTGTAAATAATTTCAGCAAACGAAATCATATTGTAATTTTTAAAATAATAACTATTTAAAATCAGTTATTGTTAATAAGCACAACAACTAAAATGGACCAGTAGAATAAACGTCTTTGTTTTTCTTGCAAAGAAACCTAGGTTTGTTCGAAGCTAAACATTGAGTTCGTGAACTATCTCTAGTTCTAAGCCTGTAACTCAAATGTTGGACTTGTCTAGCCGAAAATAACGGGCTTACAAAATCAGCTAAAATGGACCACCCAAGTTCAGTCTGGCCCATTATGATATGTTTTGTGTAGATTTGAAGGTATATGCAGAAATTAGCAGAGCATTAAATGGTAGCTGAAACTGGGGATCCCATGCAGTGTTAAGACCTCATTTATCATCACCCTATAGTTTCGTGCACTTCACTGATAGTGGTGGCGCTGGCGGCGATAGGGCCTTGGCATATTGTAGTAAGGGCAGCAAATGGGCGGAGCCGTGCAATTGAGTAAAGAGATTGGAAGAGGTATTTGTTAAGAGTGCCAACATCGGATATGGAATGGGAACATGGACTCATTCTATGGATTTGGACAATCCTCACCCTACAAGCTAGCTTTTGGAGTTGAGTTATGCCCAAGATCCATTCTTTACGGTATTCTTGAGACCTTGGGCTGATATTGTTGTATTGGTGACATAATCGATACATAAGTCAATACGTTGCAAACATCATCTAATCAGCACCAAGTCAGCTAGGTTCACCTAGACAGGAGATTGAAGAACAGTTTGGGAAGCTCATTCTGGGTTTGCTTCAAACTCATTCCAAACTTGTCATATCATAGTTAAACATCTCCATCCATAAATAAACTATCTGCTTGGTCATCAGTATCTGTTGGAAATTTATCTTTGGTGGAGAGGTTGCGTCCACCCATGTTTAATGACTTAAACACTAGGGTTCCGCATATTGGAGGCTTTGTCTCTTCACACATGCATAATCTACTAAGTGAGTAGATGACCATAGGGCCAAGGATCGTCAAATTTCGTTAAGAAATGAAAGAGATATTGGTCCACGAAGTAAGGTGTTTGAGGCATGGAAATATGGTGTGGGACAAATCTACCACATCGGTGGGAAAAGAAAGAATTGTTCTCTTTATAAGTCTCAAAATTGGCTGAGGGTTTGGGACCCCAAGGGACCCATGTGTTTGAAGGAGGGAGGACCTAGATGTGCTTGGGTTCGAGGCTAAGTCCACGCGGGCTATGGTCTTTGGGCTTTGGATATTATCTTTTTGGACTCAAATTGCTTAATATTTACAGTTTTTTCCCTGGAGTTTCTGAAAAGATGAAATTGGGAACGACGGAAGTTGGTTTATGGAGCGTTAAAACTCCATTAATATGCACATAACTCCTCCCTAAAAGCTCTTTTATGTTGCACATTAAATCAGTCATTTACTTGGCTGATTAACTCTTCACTAATGGCCATTACTTGGCTTTTAACAACCATTAGTTGGCAGTTGAGAAGTCACTCTCCTTATACTATATATTGAAGCCTTTGGCTCAATTGTTGAGACTACAAAAAGACACAAACAGAAGAGAGAGCAAAAATGTGAGCAGAAACAGTGGACAAACAGAAAACTCTTCCTTCCTTTTCCTCTAAATCAACAAGTCATTTCGTGTTAGTTTTCTTCGTCAGAATCAACCTATTTGCTTTGTAGTGTTGATTAGTTGTTGTTTTATCTTGGGAGACTATTGCCCGCTAACGTAAAAGCATATATACGGGGCAATCTTGTCTTAAAGACAGAGAGTCATCTCTCGACTCAGCCACATTTATAACAATCCAGATTTAGTGTTTCTTGATTTCAGGTTATCAAGATTCAAGACTCAACAAGCTTGCGGCAGTTCGGAATATTGGTTGTTTATTCATCCTTTCAAACACTTGTAATATTTACTTACTTTCTGTACTGCTTTACATATACAACAGTATCTACATAGGATAAGCTACTAAGCCAACAAACTCTAGAATATCCGGAATTCCCTATTTAACTCCACAACGATTACAAATTCACATGTATGATGTACGGACGTACGAAATATGCTGATAATTAAAAGAATATGTTTCTTGATTTTATTAATGAATGATTTACAATATATATAAAGTTACAAGAATATCTACTTTGATACAAACTAGGTAACTAATTAACCTAATTACAAAAGGATTATAATTCTACCTAAAATAGGAAATATACAATTAATACAATTAATGAAAGAATATTGGAAAATATTCTATTACACCCCCCGCAGTCGAAGCGGGAGGTTCTAGAACACTGAGATTGGCTCGAAAATCATCAAATAGTATGCGCGGAAGTCCTTTGGTGAAGATGTCGGTAGTCTGATATCTTAAAGGAATATGAAGGACACGAAATTGGCCACGAGCCACTTTTTCACCAACGAAATGAATGTCCATCTCAATGTGTTTAGTGCGCTGATGTTGGACGGGATTTCCGGAAAGATATATTGCACTAATATTATCACAGTAGACCAGTGTTACCCCTTTTGAATCGGACAGTGAAGCTCAACTAGAAGGTTACGGATCCAACAAGAATCAGAGACGACGTTGGCAACACCTATGTATTTTGTTTCTACACTAGATCGGAATATTGTATGTTGCCTTTTGGAAGACCAAGACAATAGGTTATCTCTGAGGAAAACACAATAACCAGACGTGAAGCGTCGGGTGTCAGGGCATCCACCCCAATCAGCACTAGAATAAGCAGTAAGACCAGTGAGTGAAGACTTGTATAGATGTAATCCGAAGTGAAATGTACCTTGGACATATCGTAAAATACGTTTGAGGGTATGCATGTGTGCTTCCGTCGGACAATGCATATGCAAGCAGATTTATTGCACGACATAGGATATATCTGGTCTCGTGAATATGAGGTACTGCAGGGCCCCAGTCAGATTACGATAGTAAGTCGGATCTGAATATGAAGGGCCAGAATCAGCGTTGAGCTTGGAATTGGTGTCTATAGGCGTGTAGGATGGTTTGCAAGATGTCATGCCTGCACGGTCAAGGATTTATTCAGCATACTTCTTTTGACATAGAAATAGGCCGCCAGAATGTCGAGTGACAGAGATGCCCAAGAAATAACTCAGGGGGGGCAGATCTTTCATAGCAAACTCAGAGAAAATGAGAGACATAATAGACCGACGGAGAGCATCATTTGATATGGTGAAAATGATGTCATCAACATATAATAATAGGTAAGCCATGTATGTACCCTTGTTGTAGATGAACATGGAATGATCGGATCTGTTGTGTAAAAAACCGATAGAGGAGACATAATCGACGAACCGTTGGTACCATGATCGAGGAGTCTGTTTCAGTCCATAGAGAGATTTCCACAAAAGACACACATAATCCGGATGAATATGATCCCTGAAATCCATATGCTAATGCATATATAATATTTCATGAAGATCCCATATAAGAAGGCATTCTTGATATCAAGCTGATGAATTGGCCAAGACTTGGATATGAAAATGCTAAGGACGGTCTAGATTGTTGCGGGCTTTACGACCGTGCTGAACGTTTCATCACCGTCCACTCCCACCTATTGAGATCTGCCATCACCTACAAGACGAGTCTTGTACCTCTCAAAAGAACTATTAGATTTTTTTATGTCTAAAAATTCACATAGAACGAATAATATTAGTATCAGGTAGACGGGGTACTAGGTCCCATGTTTTATTATCAATAAGAGCATTATATTCGTCAATCATTGCGGCTTTCCAATTAGGATCGGATAAGGCATCCTTCGGGTTATGAGGGACAGGGGAAGGGACAACTGAAATAGAAAGGTTAAACAACCATTTAGGTATATGAATTCCGTGTATGGAATGAGTTTCCATAGTCCGAGAGTATGTCTCGGGACGCGGGACGGGAGCGGGATTTGTCGCGGGACTACTGGGAAGAGGAGAAAGGGCAGGGATGACGGTACTGGCTGGCCGAACCTCAGTTTGCCAAGATGTGGCTGCGAATAACCCTGAGGGAGGATGTTCTGGGCCACCGTCAGCAGAACCGGGTGGGCAGCTAGCCCAGACTGGTCAAGGTGGTGGCGGGTGCCGGGGTCTTGGATGGCGGACTATGTAAATGGTGAATTAGAATAGGGTTTAGGCCATCATCTAGGAAGTCGTATGAATGTCGAGGTGGCGAGTGTAGAGAGGCAAAGGGGAATTGAGACTCATCAAATAGGACAAGACATGAAATAATAATTTTACGGCTCGACAAGTCATATCACGAGTAACCACGATGATTGGTAGGGTAACCCAGAAACACATACGGGGAAGACCAGAGTTGGATTTTGTGAGTGGTCGGATGGAGAGGGTAACATAGACATCCAAATATACGCAAGTGTTCGTATGAGGTGTTCCTACGAAACAGAACTTGGGTAGGCGATCGTTGAGCTAGAGACTTATTTGGAATTATGTTTAGGAGATAGGTGGCTATAGAGAGTGCGTAATGCCAGAATTGATGGGGAATTAAGGCGTGAGCAAGTAGGGCACGAATGAGGTTGTTTATGGTTCGAATTTTCCGTTCGGCTTTACAATTTTGGAAAAATGTGTAAGGGAAGGAAAAACTAAAGGTAAGACCATTTTTGGAGCAAAACTGTTTGAATTGGTTATTATCAAATTCTCGGCCATTGTCACATACAAAATATTTAATGCTCTTTTCAAATTATGTTTTTACAAAAGCACTAAATGAAGAAAAAATAGGGTAGACATGGAATTTATTTACAATTGGAAAAGACCATAGAAAGTTGGAATAATCGTCCAAAAATAACACATAATATCGATGGTCAGCCGTACTCAAAATAGATGATGTCCACAAATCACTATGTATAATATCGAAATGCATTAAAGTATAATTTGTGGATGCTGAAAATTGTAATTTGACATGTTTTCCAAAAATGCAAGATTCACATATATGAGTCCTAGAAATACGGTTATAATTAATAAAATTATATTTCCTAAGGGAGCGTAAAACAGAGTCTCCCGGATGTCCTAATCTAGAATGTCATAAGGAAGACAAAAGAGCAGCAAAGGTTGAGGGGACTGGGGCTGGATTGTTGACGACGTTTGAAATAGGGTAGAGATATTCGGTGGTCACATCTCATTATTCATCTCCCTATCGTAAAATCCTTTACAGTAAAACCAAAAAGATCAAAGTCAAGGGAAACCCAATTGTCAGTTGTGAAATGTCACACGGAGATTAGATTCTTAATGAGTTTAGGGGCATGAAAGATATTTTTTAAGATTAGTGGTGGATGTGGTAGGTATAGGGAGGAATGACCATAACCACGGATGGGAATGCATTGTCCACTATCAACAATAATATTTCGATTTAAATTACTCAAATTTGAATAAAACGGGAGAGTACCTTGTGATGCCGTCATGTGAGATGTGGCGCATGTGTCCATATATTAATTTTCGTCTAGAGTGCTGAGTGACATTGTGCTCATAGCTGCCTCAATGTCAATCGGTGCATAAGTAGATGGCGGGGGGTGAGAGGGAGGGGTCTGTGCTGTGTAGGCCTGTTGTGGACGTGGGCCAAGTATGGCAGGTTGGGCATGTCGGTTCTGAAGTGGAGTCCAAGAGGATGTCATATAAGGCCCATGACGGTGAGGCCCACGCGGCCCTTGACGGAGGTGGCTGCCACTGCCGCGATCACTGCTGGCTGTTTCTGGCCGGTGGGAACTTTCACCTCGTCGTTGTTGTTGGAATTTCTTCTACCTAGTTACTCTCCAGGGCGGAGTGGAAGAAGGGGGGATTCTCGCACTCCCTTTATTTATTGTTATTGTGAAAGCCAGTTCCTTGTGATAGAGCGGCCCTTGTCGGACTGCCTGCTCCGGTAGTTGTTATGGGAGAAAGTGGACTATTGTGTGTCCTCTGGCCGACGGTTCTGGTTGCCGAACCGGGAGGCCCTACCGTCTGGTGATGAGGGCGGCGTCGGCAATGTCAGCCCGAGTGGTGTCGCGCTTGATTTTTCGGGTTTTCTCAAGGATGAGCTTCGAACGGGCCTCATAAAATAGAGGTAACAATATGCATTGCTGAAGGATGGTGGCAACACTGTCATAGGATTCGTTCAAACCTACAATAAGTTGCATGACCAATCACTGATTAGTAACTGGTGCGCTGACGTTGGAGAGTTGGTCGGCAAACATCTTGAGTTCTTGACAATAGGTGACACGTTTGGGAAATCGTCCTGATGAACGTCCTTGAACTGATTTTCAAGGTATAACGCTCGTTCAGTTTGTTGTCGTGGAAAATATTGTCCAAACGTTCCCACGTTTAGCGGGCAGTGGCATCGGTCTCAATAATAGTATGCAACAAATCATTGTGTTGTATATCCACTGGAGGACGATTGCGTCCAAACCAGACCAGAGTGCATCATCAGAAGTCGAAGCCGATGATACGTCTGTGGACTTCAGTGTGGGAGGGATGATGTGGTCAATAACTTCGTAAACACGACAATGGATCTTAAAAATCTCCGCCCACGAGGACTATTGACCATTTTCCATCTCAAGAGTTACATGGATGAAGTTTTTAATGTTGTTTACGGCAAGTGTCAGATGGAATTTGGTTTTATCAGCCATGGAAGAGGAAATTTAGGAGGAAGATTGAGGGAGAATGACCGGAAAAATTAGGGTTCCGTCATGGGTAAAATAGGGGGGGCGGCCGAGAGAGGTCAGCAGCTAGGGTTCCGATGTGGGCTAGGTGCCGACATGAAAAAAAGGTGGCGGTCGAGAAGGTGTATCAGTGGCTAGGGTAGGATTTGTAGTTTTAGGCTATTAATACCATAAAAGAATATATTACTTGATTTTATTGATGAATGATTTACAATATATATAAGGTTACAAGAATATTTACTTTGATACAAATTAGGAAACTAATTAACCTAATTACAAAATGATATAATTTTATTTAAAATAGAAGATATATAATTAATGTAATAATATTAGGAAATATTCTATTAATAATGCTAAATACTATTGCATGATGAGAATAATTAGTACTGCTTTGGCTAGAACATTCTGGAACTTGACAAATGCCACATTTACTCTTCGAGAAAAGATCAACACAAAAATCACACGAAACAATCAAGAGATACTCACTATAAAAAAAATCGAATTTAATAAATATAGTAACATTACTTCCAGAAAGATAAACCTTTGTGCAGTTGACCATCTCTCGATCCTACTAGTCAAGCTTTAAATCTAAATCAAATTAATTCAAAATACTAAATTTTCGACCGATATGACTAAAGATAAGTAGACACATAAGGGTTATAATTGATGAATAAAATCATTTCCCTAAGGCCTATCGTTACAGCTTCATCGTCAAAATACGACAAACTTTATAAACTATAGAATTAATTTTACACAAACTATCCAAATGTAAATTCACATAAAGAAGCATCAAAAACTTGATCGATTGAAACAATATACATAATTCACACTACAAAATGCAGCTACTTCTGTAAGTACCTAAAATTTATCGGATTTAATCCGTAAAATAATTTGAATTATATTAAACTCAAGATATTAGTTCAAATAAATTGTGGGCTAATATTATTGGGTTAATTATTATTTATGTCCAATAAATATGAATTTAAATTAAAAGTCTAAATGCATTGGGCTAGTCCACTGATTTGGACTACAAATGATGAGCCCACTTTTTCAAGCCCAATATGTCATCTTATCCAAGAGGCCAACTTTGGTGCCACATGTTAAATGACGAGGCACGTCGAGTCAAACGAATGAGCCAATAGGATCATGTCACGTGTCAAAATGATGCAGCATGTCTAGTAAAATCAAAGACCAATGAAAATGCGTCATATGTACAAGTGACATGCTTCGACCAATCAAATATCAATTTTGGACAAAGACATATCCAAAAGAAGACCTTCAATTATTTCATTTGTATGTGTAGTTAAGAGAGACAAAGGAAAGATCAAATAGACGAATCGCATTTATTTCAAATTCTTGGATGTGTTTCTCTCGCTCTATGTGTTATTTATATATTTTTCGTTACACCATAGTATTATATATATATATATAGTTTAATTTTATACAGAGCCTGCCACAAACAATTGGAGTTGATAGCAATTTCGAGATGTTTTTGTGAAGCTCTGGTTGCATAAATAGCATCATTTATATATGTGAATTTGTGTTTATATTGACATACTCCATGTGTGTAATAATTTGAATTTGGCAAATCATTGATTAGACTAGAAAATAATTACTATATGTTCCCTTTTATCAAATGTTGTAATCATTTACACACATGATCTTGAATACTAAATTTTGATTTTCAATTTATAGCTTTCAGTTGTCAATTTGGTGATCTTGAATTTCTTTCCCATCTTGAGCTAGCACAATTACAAGAAATTTAGTATAATGGTAGTCAACTTTGTCAATTAAACTTACAAATATAGCATCATTCTCGGTTAAGATGACGACATACTATTTAGTTTAGTCATGGTATAAAAATAAGAATAATAATTTTAATTGACTTGGATAACTAGAAGAATTACCTAATATTATTTTAAACCAAACATGTTAAAATGGTAGGGAAAAGAGTTATTTACATTTTTCATATGAGTTTTGGATGGGGTCGGATGGACCTTTTTAATTAAAATTTTATTTATTAGATTTTAATAATAAACAAAGTATAACATAAGCTATTTAAGGGAAAGTGGTTTAATGACCTAAAAGTGATTTTAGTGACTTTTGTGTTAGTTGCTCAAAGTTAAATGACTTTTATGTTAAAAAAGATAGTTAAGTGACTTTTGTGGAAAAAAGTGATAGTTAAGTGAAATATGTGAAATTTACTCCTTGTATTACATAGTTATAAATAGTTCTAATTTTATAGCCTTCAAGAGCAGAAAACAACCCTGAAATTTGGACCAGCAGGACATGTAAGCAAACTAGTTGGATCATCCTGTGGATAGCTATAAGCATTTGAGCACCTTGTCTCGAACCACACAATCCAGGCCCATTCGTCTTGAAAACTGTGCACGGGTTGTTACGTCCACCTCGTGTTCGTAATTGGCATGGGCATTGCTTGTTAATAGGTGCGGTGCATCGAAGATTACCGTTGGTTGGGCTGAATTCCATGGGATTGTTGAATCCATCGACGAGAAATATCGACATAATCCAAGTTATTGGGCTGATTAAGCGCGAATTCAGCTAAAGTGTTGGGTGGACTACCATAGCCTTGACATTGTAAAAGCCCGTTACAGTCTCCAGTCTCACATTTGCCTCGGCCATTGGCATCAAAGTTACATTTGGTTCGGCCCCAAATGCGAGCCTGGACTCTTCCTGGATTCACATTAAGATTCCAGGATTGGCCCGAGTTGAGCCGCCGGCCTCCACCAGGAGAGTTGTAGGTGCACCGATTGATAATGTTAAAAGTGGCAGCATGAGTAACAAATTAAAAATATTGGCCAAAGTAAAGGAAGACAAAAAGGGGGAAGAATTTGAGGAAGGTCATCTCTTTTTTTTTTCTTAGTTAAACTTGAGAATGTGTATATTTGGAGACACTATCTATGGTTTTAAATAGCTGATTTACTGGCTCTAACAAGCTCTGAAATTTCAGACACTATGATTTTCTTGTGGAAATTTGTGTTATAATCACTGAATTAACAAAAAAAATTGATGTTGGTCCTTGTGTTATTTAGATAGGTACATTTAATCTTCAATTGATTTAAATGTGCAATATTGATCCTTTACATTGGGATGATTATAAGAGAACTTTCAGTTGAGAGCAAAGCTCAAATAATTATTGTAAAACTGGGTATTACTTAACCAACCAATCTGTTGACTTGGGGATTTTTGTAGTAAAATTAATCAAAACATAGTATTTCCTTCACCCGTATATCCTAACCCTGAATGTTATTTAGATAAAAAAAAAATGAAGTGAGGACAAACATCTACATACGCTTTGAATACAATATCTAATGACCCAACGTAATTTTTGTATAAAGAATAGAAGAAATGGCGTAAATCAATTCCACAATGAAGAAAGAATCGAATATTTATTGATCAAATCATTCTTCATAGTCCAATAGATCTTTTGAAGAATTTATTAATTGGACGAGAATAAAGAGAGAGTCTTTGTTCTACATGTCATTTACTTTTTGTATTCTGTTTTCTCAAGTTTTGTCATGAAAAAACAATACCTGCTTGTTGCTTGCAGAAAAGTAGTTGAACACGTGTGTCTGCTCAAAGGAAAGGAGGACTTATCTGAAGAACAGGAAAAAAACATGCTGGATTACCTTTATACAACCCAATATCAAATGCGTGGCATTCTTTCCATCTCATTAGGTCATAGTTACTTCTTGTTTGACTTCCGCCTTGATATAATAAGGGCTGTGAGTTTTTGCTTTACTCGTGCTGTGTGGTAAGCACGCCAATGTTTATACTTTGTCTTGAGCAGAGAGTTTTCGGAAACAACCGCTCTACCTACTAAGGTAGAAGTAAGGTCTGCGTATACTCTATCCTCCCCAGACTCCACGTTGTGGGATTTCACCGGGTATGTTGTTGTTGTTGTTGTTGTATGTCTGGTAAGCACAGTATGAGATCTATTGTCAAGTCCTAGGCAGAAAAATGAGGAGTCCAAATTTTTTTCTTCAGAAAAAGGTTAAAACTTCTCCAAAGTTGAGTTGCAAAATAAGGTGTCTATCCTGTAAATTTTTGTTTAGTATTCTATTTACTGCTGTAGGACGCGTCTCTGGTGGGAATGATGATAAATATAGCCATGCTATCTACATGCGCTTTCAAAAGAAGGAGGATCTGTTGAAGTTCTATGAGAACCAATTCTATGTGGGAGTCCTTAAGGACCATGTAGTGCCTAACTGCCATGTATGATGCCCTAACATGTAAAGAACAAGTCATCTGTGCCTTTTGATTTGTATTCTTTAGTTGCAGATTGAATCCCATCCCGTTCTTAAAATTCTATTATTCTGAAATTTTTTAGTATTACTTGTTGACAGGAGATTATCAATGCTGACTTTGAGTCCGAAGTAGAAGATGACATACTGTCAATATTTCGAAAAGGAGAGGTTGAAACATATCCATTTATTAATTTTGTAGTTAGAGTTGTTATTCCTTTTGGTCATTCAATTGATTTATGTTCTGATATACAACGCGGGATAGGCTGATCACCAGACTTCTTCGGGAATAAGTCAATTGTTGATCCCAACAGTAAGGCCTACCCTCTTTCCTATAGTTTTTGACTCTTTAATATGTCTATTATTTGGTGTTTTCCAAATTTGACAAGAGAGCCTTCTAAAACAATCCAACCTATATTTCTCTCCCGTCTTTCAGTAGTTTTAGTATTTTTCTAGCAAGCATTAGTAGTGGGGGGGGGGGGGGTAGGTTTTCGTATCAAAATGAGATATTTGACCGTCTTTGGGTGGCAGGAGTTCATCTATGGTGTGGAGCTTGTACTTCTCATAGCATTCAGTAAGAGTTCTTTGGATGGTCCTTCCGAAGATGCTTGCTCTGTCAAATCTGACAATGGATTTCCCGTCCTTAATCGTTCAGGCTACTACTGGTATTCCTGGAACATCTTATTGATGATATACTTATCTGTAGATTTTCCTCAATTGACATGCTGTATTTTCTTGTTTGGCTAGAAATCATATGGAAGCATATTTTAGAAATTAAAGTTGGAGATGAGAGATATCTAATAACCTAAAGGGATTATATTAATCCATTTCCATTTGATTATTCTATCACTGATCAGATCAGCATTTCCTGTGCTCTTAACTTGTTCCCTGGTGCTATTTTCTCTGCCAGTTCCCCAGCACCTCATAGAATTATTACTTCTCATTTTCAGGTTCAATTTTTTAACATTTCCAGTGCGGAATATACTCATGCTGTAGTAATATATGGTTTCGCTCTTGTGAGCTCTCATTCTTTTTCCTTTAAGTTGCACTTTGAAATATTTTCAACATCTAACTGTGCATTTGTTAATCAGCGGAGGCCTTCCAAATGTTCATGAGCAGTTCAGAATACAAACGCGCCATCTATGGCAGGTCTTCCAATACATTATTCGTCAGTTGTCCAAAACATATTCCAATGTAATCACTCTCTAACTTAGTTGCTCTTTAGCAGATGAGATTTATCTTTTAATTTACTACAAGATTCTGCTATTTATATTTATATTTATTGCCCCTTTTAATTTTTAGGTTGTAAGATTGATTATTTTGAAGATAACACTTCCTATAACATGGCTTGATTTACTTTCATTATAATGACATGCTGAAATCATTGGTTTAAACGAAGCTAGCAGTAGCTTCGGCCTAAATTGCACGACTTGATGATGATGAATCTAGTTGCCCAAATCTGAAGCTTTGTTTATTGAAAGCAGATGTGGAGATCTAAATTTCAGTCAATTGTCCAAAAACATCTTTCTGTTCATTTTTCGATTGATCCTGTGGGCACAGAGCTTATGTAGCAAAAGTTTCACCCCGTTGCTGGTTCACTTGTGCTCCTTTGACCTGAGTTACATATATAGCGTTTAAACATTTTGTTTTTTATATTGACCGACCACTGTAGCTTTGAGATGCCTTCATTACATTGCATTGAAATGACCTCTTCCAGACAAATCAGCAGGTTAGCATCTAAATCACTACATTATTTAACTTGTCTTGTGTTCAGCTTTGCCTCATCAACTACATTATTTAGTGATTATGTAGTATCTTTTATGGCTTTTGCATCATTTTTCTGTTTAATTGAACTGGAATTAATCTCATCCAGTTAGTAAATACACTGGAATACAACTTCTTTAGTTGTGTGACATACATGCTATGCATAGGTTAGGCTCCAGTTACTTACTTGAAGATCTTGTGGGATAGCAAAATGAGTTGACATATTCAAACATTATACGAAAGATTTTCTCCAGAATGTTGGAAATATGGCTCGTTGAAAATCCATCTTTTTAGTTTTTATCCAGGAGCACACTTGCAAAATTATGTAGCTGACTTTTGATTTCGAGGGTAAAAGAAGTCGTTTTTTTTTTTAGATCCATTAAATAATTTTGCATCTTTTGTATTTCTCATAGAATAGGGAAAAAAATTAATCTTTCAACTTGGTATTGCAACAGGTAGGAAACTACGTACCAATTGCCACATATCAAGATTGTCATCCGTCTGGGAATACACATCGAAATAGTTCAAAATGAGATGTCCGACTGCTTGGAGAACTTACTAATAGAAATTTCTTATGTAGATGTACTATATACGTGTTTGTTTTTTACATTTGTATCCGATGGATCAAAAAGCTAGTTGGGTTCTCCACCAGTAAGGTTATTATTACTTACATGTTTATTAGCCAGACATAGGACAGAAAATAAGGAAGAAAAATTTACCTTATTGGCTGCTTTTGAATCTAGCTAGTTGACTTCTTTGCATCAGCAAAGTTTTTGTTTTGAATGGACATTATAATCAAAGTCGGTGAGTGATCCAAATGTGATTGGTTATCAGCAAATATTAGAAAATTTTCTTTTGGCATCTACCTCCCTTTTCATTATCTGTTGCCTTTTATTATTATTTTAAAGTTGTATAAGTTGTAGAATTGTGAAATTCCACTTGTTGGAGGCTTTTATTAATGAAATATATATAGGTGTTTACAATTATAAACTTAATTGTATAAGGATATCTATTTTACATAATTATATCAAATTAATAATTACAGAATATATGGAGAATATATACATATTCTCTATCACTCCCCCTCAGTCGAAGCGGGAGGATGCCGGACGCTCAGACTAGATCTGAAGTCAATGAACAACTGCCGAGGAAGTCCCTTAGTAAATATATCTGCGTACTGATAGGAAGAAGGAACATGTAACACCCGAATATGACCCATGACAACCTTCTCACGAACAAAATGAATATCCATCTCAATATGTTTGGTTCGCTGATGTTGAACCGGGTTATGAGACAAATAGACAGCAGATACGTTATCACAGTAGACCATAGATTCCTTACATAAGGGACAATGAAGCTCTAGAAGAAACATTTTCTGAGCCAACAGGTTTCGGCAACAACATTCGCAATGCCTCTATATTCTGCTTCTGCACTCGAAAGGGAAAGCGTGGATTGTCGTTTTGCAGATCACGAGATGACGTTATCACCCAAGAATACACAATAGCCGGAAGTAGATCGACGTGTATCGGGACAACCGCCCCAATCGGCGTCCGTGTAGGATATCATCTTGATCGGTGCAGATGGATAAATATGTAATCCGTAGTCAATAGTACCTTTAACGTACCGAATGATACATTTCAGAGTGGTAAAGTGAGGCTCCCTGGAAGCATGCATGAATAAGCACACTTGTTGAACGATATATGCAATATCGGGCCTAGTAAAGGTAAGTTACTGAAGTGCACCAGCGAGACTTCTATAAAGAGAATGATAAAGCACCGGATCCCCATCATTGGCGCTAAGTTTCGACTTCAAGTCGACTGGAGTGGGCTTGATCTTGCAGTTTGCCATTTTAGTCGTGTAAACAATCTTTTCGGCATACTTACGCTGACATAGGAACATTGCATTCTCGGATCTGGTCACGGAAATTCCCAAGAAATAGCTCAACTTACCCAAATCTGTCATAGCAAATTCGGATTTGAGCAAGGCAATGATCTCATTTTTCAGCACATCATAAGAGGCAGTCAAGGCAATGTCATCTACATATAGAAAAAGATATGAGGTGTCATTACCTCGATGAAAAATAAAAAGTAAATTATCACTTTTGCTGCACACAAACCCAATCTATATGATGTAAGTGGAAAACCGCTCGTACCAATCCCGAGGGGCTTGTTTCAAACCATAGAGTGATTTTCAAATACGGCAGACATACTGAAGAGCTAATGGATGCACAAAGCCAAATGGTTGATGCATATAGACGGTTTCTTTCAAATCCCTATTTAAGAACGCATTTTTCACATCAAGTTGATGAATCGACCAGTTCTTTCCCATAGCAATGCTCAAGACCATACGAATGGAGGCCGGTTTAACTACTGGACTGAAGGTCTCACCACAATCAACTCCTCTTGTTGCCCTATGTCATTTGCCACAAGTCTCGCCTTATGGCATTCAAGCTTACCATTATCCCTGAATTTGTGACAATATAGCCACATACAATGAATCACATTGACCCTCTCTGGTTTCGAGACAAGATCCCAAGTGTGCTATGTAGTAAGCGCATCAAATTCCTTACACATTCCAATTCGGGTCAAGCTTGGATAATTTCGGGTTCTTGTTTATATGTGAGATAACTTAAGTGGATAGGTTAAAGTGGACTTTCCATTTGAAAATCCCGTGCTGGGCATGGGTTTCCATTCGGTGCGTAGGAATAAGAGCTGGTGGGCAGTGTTAAGGGTGGGCTCGAGGGATGGGGGTAGTCGACGGTGATTATGGGCAGTAGGGCAGTGAGGTTGGTGACGTTGGATTCAGGTAATAAGGGAGTGAGGTGGTGGGGGGGAACACTGGGCGGGGTTGTGGTCGACGTGATTGACGACGGGAAAATTGGGCAGTGGGGGTAAGGAAGTGATGGTATCCGGGGCAGTGGGGTGTTCGACGGGATCAACGGGGAGTGGATCTATGTCGGGGAAGACAGTGGGCGTTGGGTCGGACCACGATTTTCATGGATTACATTTCTTACGAGGGGGAAGTGTCTGAATCGTCAAGAAAGTCATAGTTAGTGACTTGAAAATTTTGGATGTTTGCGAAAGGGAAATTGTTCTTCTCAAACGTGACATGGCGAGAAACTAGGATTTTATTTATGGACAAATCATAGCATAGGTACCCCCTATGATTTGACGGGAAGCTCAAGAAAATGCAAGGAGTGGTTCTAGGTGCTAATTTGTGAGGAGCCGTGGAAGCGAGATTATGGTAGCATAGACAGCCAAAAATTCGAAGGTGACCATAGGAAGGGATCCGACGGAATAGAATTTCAGTAGGAGTTTTATTTTGAAGGGTACGTGTAGGTAGTATATTAAGGAGGTATGCTACCACGTGTAACGCATAGACCCAAAAGGGAGGGAAAAGAGAAGCATGAAATAGCATGATACATATCATATTGTTAATGATGCAAATGATTCTTTCGACTTTACCATTTTGAGGTGAGGTATGTGGGCAAGAGAATCGAAACACCATGTCATTGTTCGAACAAAATCTATGAAATGGTGAATTATTAAACTCACGACAATTGTCACATTGAAATGATTTTATGTTCTTTTCAAACTGTGTTTTAACATATGTCGAAAATTCAAGAAAAGTGGAATAAACTTGAGACTTATATTTGAGGGGATAAACCCAAAAAAAAATGGGAGAAATCATCTAATAACACCAAATCATATTTATGATCCAGTTTGCTAATAATGGGAGATATCTATAAATTTGCATGAACGATATCGAATGAAGAGAAAGTAACACTCAAAGATGACTTAAAATGAAGTCTAACATGCTTTCCTAATGGACAAGAATAACACTTGTAGGTAAATTTCCCTTTATTAAATTGAATCAAATTTTGACTTCCAAGAAATGTAAAAATTGGTGCTCCCGGGTGCCCAAGTCGATTGTCCCAGGTTGAAGGACAGATTGCAGCTAGAGAGGTATGTGGATTGACACTTGCAGCGAAATTGGATGAGAAAGGATAGAGGTCCACCACACTATTGCATCTCGTAAGAGTTGTCCCCGTACGTAGGTCCTTCATAGAAAAAATAAAAGGATCAAACTCAATAGATACGGAATTGTCACTATCAAATTTCCTAACAGAGATTAAGTTTTTAATAATGCTAGGAGCATATAAGACATTTTTAGGGAAAATGGAGGGTGATGTGGTGGAGTTTGAGTGGTGTCATAGCCTTGAATTGGAATGCGATTGTCATTTCTGACCAAAATAAATAGAGGATTGTTCAAATCAAACAGTTGAGAAAGATTACCGGAGTTATGAGTGAGGTGGGATGTGGCGTCCGTATCCATATACCAGGCATCGTCGGGCTGGTGTAAATTATGGTGTTGTAGGCCTGGCCTAGTTCAGTAGGGGTAAGGAGACTGTATGGTTGTTGTTGCTATTGGGCCGCCGAGAAGTGGGCCTGCTGTGGTTGGGCAGTCGGACGTGGGCCAGGAGGGGGCTCAAAATGCTGGGCTGCTATTACTGGCTCGTGTTTTGGGCCGAGATTGTCGGGTAGGGCATGGGGGCTAGGCCTAATTTCGACAATAGGCCAAGGAAGTGGGTCGGCCCACTGAGATGGCTATTGGCCTTGTTTTGTTTGGCCGCCAGAATTGGACCGTCCCCTGTGGTCTTTTCCACTGCCGCCACGGCCGTTGCCGCGGCCGCCCCGCGACTGTTGGTTGTCCGTGTGCTGGGGCTGGACGACGGGTGTGGTGGTGATCACCGGTGTATCAACCACCAACGCATTTTTATTATGTTTGTCTTATTTGGCATGCCTAGTCTCCTCCAAGAGCAATTGTGACCGAGCCTTGTTGAAACTAGGGAAAGGATCGGCTTGTTGGATCATTGTCGCAAGTGTATCGTACTCACCCTTTGGCAAACCATTAATTAGTTGCAAAATCATCTTCGTTTCTTAAATTGGTGTGCCTACATTAGATAATTGATCTGCAACTACTTTCAATTGTTTACAACGGTCAGACATATTCGCAAAGTTCTCAAGACGGGTGTTATTGAATTGTTCCTCCAGATACACGGCATATGTATGTTTGTTGTCTTGAAAGATTTCCTCTACTCTTGTCCATAATTCGTGAGCCGAAGCACCTGTCTTCATAATAGTATGAAGTAGATCCTTGGATATGGTGTCATATATACATTGCTTGACGATAGCATCAAGCCTCTTTCACGTCGTGTTGTCAACGTCGGGCGGACGGGGTGTGGTGGCTTCGATGTGATCAAGAACGTTGTAGTCACAAGCATGTATCTTAAATAATTCAACCCAGGAAGAGTATTATCCATCCTCCTAATCAAGAACTAAAGGGATAAAGTTTTTTATGTTTGTCACGGCAAACACCGGATGAAAGGTGTTGGGAGAGGAGGAGGACGTGTGACGTCTTGTGTGGAGAAGGAGGAACCGGGAGAAGCCATGTGACCGCCAGAAGTAAGGAAAGATAGGGGGGTCGGCGGAACCGCTTTAGGGTTAGGGATGCTACCGGAAGCAAGGAGAGGGGGGGGGGCGAATTGAAATTAGGGTAGAGTTAGGGTTTGGATTTTGATATCATGTAGAATTGTGAAATTCTCCTTGTTGGAGGCTTCTCATTAATGCAATATATATATATATATAGGTGTTTACAATTACAAAACTAATTGTATAAGGATAACTTTACATAATTACATCAAATTAATAATTACAGAATATATAGAGAATATATACGTATTACCTATTATAAGTTACAAAAGATATTGTATATATTTTAAAGATCACATGATGCAGCTTTTGAACGACTTGATAACTAGATCAAGATCCCCTGCCAAAAAGAGCAACTGCTGCAGTGTATAAGTAAACAGGAAGTATAATGAAAATTTTGTCCATTTGGTAAACAAACACTCTCTTGCACTTCTCTTATCATCTCCTCAATCCTACCTCTAACAGTACTCGACGAATTTGATGATCCTTTATCGGATTCTCGAAGAAATGTTTGTGGCTTTTGGGATTCAGCTACTTCTTTTTCAATCATTGAGGAAGATGATGATGCTTGAATTTGAGATGAATAGTTGGGTGTTGGTTTTTTAGTTGTGCAGTAGGGAATGGTGAGGGGCAAGTATAGGGATTTATTCAAAGAGGAAGAATGGAGGGAAGGAGAGTAAAGAAATGGGGTGGAAGAGGATGACGGAGAGGAGAGAATTGGAGTAAGCATTCTTGATTAGTGTTGAAATTTTTGAGATGGAAGTGGGAGAAAAAAGACTAGCTTTTTTTTGGAATGGAAGATTTGTGATAAGGAGTTTACAAGAATCCAAAGGGTCTTGATTAAAAAAAAAAAAGCAAAAGTGAAAATATACCCCGTGACTTTGCGATATGAAACAGATATATCTCTCGTTAAAAAAGTGATACATATATATCCGTGTCGTTACACAAATGGTGCATACATAAAACTTCAAAAACAGAAGGCAAAATCAAGAAGGACAAGAAACTTTCAAGTTCAATGAAATATAATTCTCTATACAGTATTACTTGTAACATGTAACAGAAGACTTTCCATTACTAGTTGCGAATGTTTCCTAGTATACATTTGTGAATTGCCACAATACAATCAAACAGAAGAAAACCATAAAGAATTAAACATATCTAACACAACTAACTGCAAAACCTGTGATTTGGGAGAAACAGTATGATAAGTGAAGGAAACAATCAATTCATTTCAATTGTGTAAAGGGTTCGGTCCTCCCGGAACCGCGTGATGTGAAACTCTGTAGCTTTGGTCAAAATCTTCATTTCTTGATGCTTTAGGATCTGGTGTAGAGAGATGCCATGAAAAACTGGAATCTAAGTCTCTTTTGAATCTTTGCTCTGTGCTTGTAGTGGTAAGTTTTTGGTTGTTATGGCAACTTGAGAGTTGGCTCACAATGAGTATCACCATGATTAGTAAAAATGGAAGAGAATGGTGCTGAGCTTTCATGACTGGTGATAGGAAGTAGAAGAAGAATTAGAAAATGAGCTTATTCAATTGTACAGACTGATGAGTTGTCTTATTAATATGCGCTGAAAAACCTATGGTGCAGACAAGAAGAGCTGGAATAAAATAAATACACTAGCTACTCTTGGCCGGTGTAAAATGACAAGTGTACCCTCAAAATAATTCATTATTAATGGTCAACGGTTTAAGAACATTCAATTTTGAATGTAAATGTACCTGGCCAACAGAGATATCGGATTCGAGTCTCCTTGGGTATGGAGTCGCTTGTTATGGAGGGTTTTGCTCCCCTATGTGGGACTTTCTGGCACGAATCTATGCTTAATCGGGTCCCCATGTGAGTACCAGACACCGAATAGGAAAGCAAAAAATAAAAATGCACCTGATCAAATAATTCATCTTTGTTGTGTAAATGTCGAAAAGGGTTTCAATTTAATCTGGCGAAAAGTTAGTAGTACGGGTTGAAATTTCCAACTATAAACAAGTGTAGAGAAGGAAGGCCGGAATGCCAACAAGCGTCTATTATTAAATTCAACTAAGTCGTGGCCTTGGAAGTCATCCATTCAAGTCTTCCTATTTCCTTATTATTGTTTTTTAATAGGATTTTTTAAATTCATATGATATGATATTACTTTAAAGCTTCCTAGTTTGTATGTGAGTAAGTTTTAATGAAATTGCTTTAAAGGTGATCAGGAAAATCAAAGATGGAAAGGGCAGAAATGGCCAATTTGGAAATGGAGTGAGAGAATAACATGAGAAATTTGAAAAATTTATGCTCTCCAGGACTCTCTACATAACTTGGCTTCAATTTTTTAACTAACATCCTACATATAAATATTGATCATAGATTAAATGTCAGTACACTATTCTGAGACAATGTAATTGTAATCGGTAGATATTATATCCCAATTATATGTCAGTACACTATTCTGAGAGTCAATAATACCATCTGTGACTGCGATTTGTAAACATTTTTATTCTAAAATAATTGTGATCCACGGTATTTATGTACTTTCTGCCTATGTCAATTCTATTTCGAAAAAGAAAAATAAGAATTGACAAATTAATACAGAATTAGGGGATGCTCATACTGTATTTAATCATTTCATAATAACATATATGCAGATTTCTTTTGTGTAATTTTGATTAAAAAATACGCGAAGTTTAATTAAATGAATTTTATCTAAAGGAGCAGGATATTTAGATAAATCGTTTTTTGCGGGATATTGCATGTTTGAGAAGACAGTACATTACATCCATATTCCATATGGAAACAACATTTCAATTCCATTTTTTGTTACTTCTCTAACATGACGTCAGCTTTGAGCCTAAGGGCCCTTGTGCATAGTCCAATTGTCAAAACTCATTCGTTTTCAGGACCCACATAAATAAACTCAGAACAGTATGATAAATGGAGAAAATAATATATCACGTAGAGGGGCCTTTCGAGAAGCTAGACAAATTCAAAATTTGAAGTTTATGTATTTTTATAGCGGTCTCAAATGAACATACAATAATAATGGCAAATATTTATCCACATTAGGTGTTACGCCAAACTAATACAACTCGCTGTAATTTAAGTTTTTAATAGAGTGAATACAACAACATATCCAGGGAAATTCCATAATGTGGGGTCTGGAGAGGTTAGAGTGTTCGCAGACCTTAACTCTTACCTTGTTAGGCAGAGAACGGTTGTTTTCGAAAGACCCTCGGCTCAAGACAAAGAGAGGTTAATGGGAATTGACCATGGTTATGCATATTCATTAACATGGCATACATCTATTTGTTTGGTGTACATCTGGTGTGGATAAATTTTTACCCAATAATAATTGAATTTACAGTTAAATATTCATAAATATTTTAATGTATATATAAAGTCTAGCCAGAAGCTTACTAAATTCCCATAAAATCATAGGATGTATTCCAAATCCACCGCCACTCAAAACAGAAAAAGGAGGACAAATATGAGACGAATTGCTATCTTAAGGGTACTGACATTCAATTCTATGATGATAGGAAGTATTAGAAAAAGGGTAAAAGCAAAAGGAAGCAATTTAAACTGAGCTTATTCACTTGTATAGACTGATGAGTTGTTTTATTATATGCATTGAAAAACTATGGTGCAGTTGTGCCGTGAAGATAATAGACTAACTTTGGCTTATCTGAGAATGACAAATATACTCTCAGTTCCATCGGTAATACTCAAAACAGTTTAAGAACACACAAATTTGCATGTAAATGCACTTTATCAAAAATTCAAAATGATGCAAATATCCAAATGAAGGGTCAGAAGTTTAACTTAATAGAAAAAAGAAGAGTAAAAGACAACTTACCACATTTTTGGGTCATATATATTCATTTAAATGATACATATCTGTCAAGAAAATTTAACACATTCACAAGATGTGGAAATTTGTCATGAATAGACACGAAGCACAATAACAGGTCCTCGTTGGAGGTTTACAGACAGTTCATTCAGTACTCCAATATTTACATTCATTTTCAAGAAGACTTAACACACAAGATGTCCAAATAGACAGTCAAAACACCAAACACAAGTCCTGCTAATGTTGTTTCTGATCTATGTTAAAGAATCCATATAATGTTGTACCAATTGGCCCGAGGCCAAATCACTGCATGTTCAGTTCATCATGTGTAAATTGCAGAAAACTGTGGATACTACTACTCTCAAGAACCCCGTGCTACTTCCGTATCCGAATGCCAGGAATATCTTTCAATCCCATCTTTAGAGCCGTTCTACGGAATAGCGAAGGAGGCTTTTGCAAACCAATAGACTCGCTAAACTGGTTAGCTAACTCGACAAGTGTTGTCTTGTCTCTTCCTATTTCCCTTACTGAGTTATAGTAACCAAGCCAAGCATGATAAGCTGCTTCTTTGACACTAGTATCCATCTTTTCCAGTGCATCTTCCATCTGCAATTATCACATCATCAAAATCTAATTGCTAACAAATGATTTCCAGCAGTAAATGAAACAATTATTTTCCATTGGGTGGGCAGAGCATGGGGATAACACTCTGACAGGGTCTACAGCATCAAGAGTACTAAACATACTCCATAACAAAAAGGTGCTGACATCCTTGTTCAGTTGTTTGTGATGACAGGTGGAAGTTTAAGAAACAACTGAACAATTCATCTACAACACCGACTTCAGGTTGCCAGGCGCAAGAAATGAAGTGATTTACAATCATAATTGACTGAAACCAAACTTAAACACTAATGGCTTGAAATAAAATCAAGAAAAGGACCTGTCAAAAGTCCCACTCATAGAAAAAAAGGAAATACTCTTAGATGTCCAGCATACTAATCCGAGATTTTATTATAATCCTCTCTAGTCTCTAAATAGTGAATTTCCTTAGGGAAATGAGGAGTATTTTGTGTTCTATGGCCTATCAGTGCATAGGACAAAGCAGTGTAATCAAAAGCGAAAAGCGGAAAAAAGCTGGGGTTTTAAGCGCAAAGCACAAATAAAGTGTGGGCTTCAATGAAAAAAAGCGCAAATGCAGAAAACATACAAATATATATATTTTTAGTCCAAAACTAATAATTATAGCATGAATAACAAATATATAGACAAAGAAATTGAAAGAAAATTACGCTAAAGTGAAATATCAATTGTTTTGTGTCGCATCTTCATGAAACGCTACTTGGCAAGGAAAATATGTCTTAGAGCCTTGATGACAATACTAAAGCGCACATTAAGCGAGGCGAAGCGCTCAACATGTTTTGAGCCTCGCTTCAGGGCTTAAGCGTGCTTTAAGCGCACCTTTGACAACACTGGGACAAAGTAAATGAGTGTATGAAGCAGCTAACCTTGACTTTAGAACGAGGATCAAGATGTGGAACCGGCCAGTTTTCCATGGGGAGGTCTTTTATGTCATCCAAGAAATATTGTTCCCAAGGTGCAAGCACCAGGATACCTTCTCCTTCTTTGCCTTCTCGCCCAGTTCTTCCAAGCCGATGTATATACTGCTCTCGATCAACAGGAATACCAACCTGATAAACAGAGATACCCCAATGAGAGGGATAGAGTTAGGAGAATGGAAACAGGCCACCAGAAAGAACGGAAACTGAGTTCCCACATGATGCACACTCCTTGATTATCAGACCACAAAATTGATCAATCACTGGCAGAAAACACTTTAGATGACAAATCACGTAAATAGTGACTCTAATTATCTAAAAGATGGCAAATTTGGAGGGAATGGAGCTTAAATAAACTTGAGCCTTCAGAGTTATGCTTTGATTGATTACTTCAGGTTTGTGAAAGAAGTTTGATTAGAGAACCTCCTTCGACACACTGGAAAAGATAATATATTTAGATTTTTTCTTATTCTTGTCCTTTTAAGAGAAGGTAATGCTAGCAAGATAATGAACCCAAAATTATTTAGCCATGTGATCTACGTTAGCTTCATTCTTCATGTTCATTGTTCCCAAGAGAACTCTTCCAAGAACAAGTTTTAGCTTGCTTGTAAGCAAACAGACTATTCAAAAGAAGAGTCCAGGATAACATTTAAATTTAAAGAAATATCAATGTGCATTATAAGCTCTCTAAATGGCCATATACCTGAATTACCAGTGTAACATCAGGATAATTCATCCCTCGAGCTGACACGTCAGAGGTAATAAGAATTACACGTTTTGTTTCCTTGAATTCATCGGAGATACGAGTACGATAAAGTTGAGGTTTTCTGGAATGGATCTCTCTCACGTTCATTTTCATCCCGCAGAAAAGGGAAAACATGAGAGATGTCATCATAGCTGTTGTACAAAAAACAATGACCTGTATGACAGTCAGATTTCAAAGAACATCAAAATAGATATGAGAGAATAAACATCACAACCAAGAAGGCAGATGGTATTACAAAAAGCTTCAAGAGTGCAAATAAATTCCAACATTAAGAAATAATTATTACCTTGTAATCAGGCACTTCTGAGATATGGCTTGACAAAAGATGGTGCACAAGTTGAAAATGTTGTTCATGAGGTGCAACTAGATAAAATTGCTTAACCTGCTTATGAGCCCATGCATTTAGGATAGATATTACAGAACTCAAAAATATAACCAGATTGCAAATAAAGAAGGCTGAAAACATAGACAGCCCCTTAAACTTGTTTCAATTTTTCATTTGGACACATAAACTAAGCCCATCACCTATTAGGCAAACTCTATTCAAACTGTGTCTATTAGACACAACTCTGAGATGGTCAAGACAATAAAATGTGTGTACTACACACACCAGTGATGTGGCATAAGAGACAATGAAAAGAAGACAAGTGGTTCTTAATGCCAAATAATTCAGAAAAAAAAAACTAAAAATAAGAAAAGGTCTGTTTCTATTTTCAACTTCCTTCCCTGTTCATCTTCGTTCCCCATAAAATTCCATTTTTTTTGCTGAACCATTAATTCAAGTATTCAAGAAAAACTTGAATGTGCTAAGAATCAGGAGAACCCTGAACATAAAAGGCTTGCGAGCATCATCGTTTCCTCTCCTAAATTTTGAGCATTTGAAAAGAACTAGTCTACAGACACCATAAGTTTAAAGATTTACTCTCTTAGTTAATGAATTACTCCTAATAAATTGAGATTTCCTTGCTGATCCAAAACCATGTTCTTCATTTTATACTCAATGGACAACATTGAATTGTTATGGAATAAACAAAAATACTTCTGGTTTTGTTCATAAGGTAAGTAAGGGTTCGCGTTTTACCATTAAACAATTAAATTAACCTCACATCGAAAAAATTCTTTGACAGGGAAGGAAATAAAAACGAAAATATGAGTTGAAATTTCTTCTTTTAAAGTTGGGTGCGCTTTTTCTTCTTTGTTGCTATGTGTATTCTTGAAATTCTGTGTACCTTTGTATGCTAGGTTGCTTTTATGTGGTTGTGTTTTCATGAAGAAGAAAGAGCTTGGGTGAAGTTACTCATTTTAAAAGAAAAGGGTCATTTTCTGCCAAGTACTTTTTGATGAAATTATTTCTTTGTTGCTAGGTAATTTGTAAGTTATGAAAGAAAATCTCTATTTGTGTTTTGTGTATAAAAGTTGAGTTTTTCTGCAGAAAGTGGGGAAGGATATCCAATGGTGAAGAAGAAGACCATTTCAGCTCTTTTTGACAAGTTCACGCGCTCAAAATATGTGAGACTCAAACTTTATGCCATGTCAGTTATTTGTGTCTAATAGACACAGTTTGAAAAAGTTTGAGTGCCTAATAGGTCATGGGCTTAGTTTAAGTGTCCAAATGAAAAATTGAGACAAGTTTAAGGGGATGTCTATGTATTCAGCCAATAAAGAAATTGCGCTGAATCTAGAACCTAACAGTCTAAATTTCTGTAAAGACGCAGGAACCTATTCCGTATCTTTAGCGGAAACCAAAATCAACGCATACCTTTGGATTTGTTTCCAGAGCAAGCCCAACTGTATCAACATAGTCATATTCTTTTCTCAGAACAAGTTGAGAAATGCGACGGACCTGCATTTGCATAACATTTCTTTCAACAAGCAGGAAATTTACAAGTGCTAACACACTAGAAAGACCTAAGTTCTTGGATTACAAAGCACCAGTCAATTTCTTTTATTATAGTGGTGTTGCACCAGATTGCACACACTTCAACTATCTAGTGGACAGGCTGCTATAGCCCACAGTCCACCTTTTACAATATTAACAAGAGGAAACGAGGAAAAGTCTAACCTCCTTTGGGACGGTAGCTGAAAATAGTAAAGACTGTCTTCGCCGAGGCAAGCAATCAACAAGTTTCTCTATGTCTTTCCGGAACCCAAGATGCAGTAAGTGGTCAGCTTCATCAAGTATTAGCATCTTCAATCCCATTAATCGTGTAGAGAAGCCAGACTTGTTCTCAATGTGATCTAATAATCTACCAGGTGTCGCAACTATAATCTACAGAAATAGCATAAGCCACAATGAACTTAGATGCTAGCTAAATACACAGAAAAAGACAGAAACATGCACTCAGCTACTTAATAGAGAGAAGAAATATTCACAAAGCTCTAGCAGTTTTGACCCTGAAACGTTAATATTGCTGCATGAAAAATAGTATCTGATCTGGTAGTAAGATTCTCACTTAGGTTGAAACATGTCCTGAGTTCAATTATCAAAATGGCCCATTTGATTATCTATCTGTATAATCGCATGGAGGTAATTGTGTTAAAAGACCTATAATCTCTAGGAATTAATGTGAATTTGGCAAAGAATAGAAGACAGAGAGAAACAAAAGCTCCATAAATGTGATACCAACTAGTGAGATTAAGGCATGGTCGTGTTCATACATTTACATTACGTCTGGTGTTTGTCAAAACATAAACGGCTTTTCACTGCTTACTGATTTGTATGTCAACAAAAAAATAGAGAACTTCTAGTGTTAAACAACCCCTATGTTATCCTAAAAAAAATTATAGTATTGCAAATTTGCAATGAAACAAGAAGTAAACCGGGGAACAAATATCGAGGATTCTTATAGCCAACTCCAACTAGTTAAAGATTGAGACATAGTTGCTATTCCTGAAGGAAAGAAAAAATATTAACAACATGTCGTTTGGACCCTTCAAAACCCAAGCCGCATCCATGTCAATTCGACAAATTTGGGTGTGGGATCCACACGTATTTGGTCAACTTACATTTGGTGATTTGACTACATCTATGACCAAGAATAGATTGATTGGTATTGGTATAATTTTAAGTTTTATATATATATATATACATATATAGTTATAGTATGAGAATACTTTGTAATTACATGAGATATCTTCTGAAAAAATGTCCCGATACAGATACAATGCAAATATACCTGGCATGGATTAGACTCTAGGCGTCTCTGATCCTCTTTGAACCGTGTCCCTCCAACTAGTGTCTGTACACCAATGCCTTCATGGTACTTTAACAAAACATTAGCTTCAGCAGCTATCTGACTAGCAAGTTCTCGTGTGGGACAGAGAATAAGTACATCTATTGGCAAGACCCTTAGGGCGCTCTTCTTACTTGAGGCCTTCAGAACTGTTTCAATGGCTGGAAGCTGTTGGCCTTTAATAGCAGCAATAAAAGAACAAGGAAGTGAAACATGCAAATAATCTGCAGGGAATAACATATAAAAGAAAAGCTAATTTACCAAAAAAGCAGCACTTTTCCCTGTGCCTGTCCGTGCTTTAACTAAAGCATCCTTTCCTGTAATTGGCAAAACCAAAAGTGAGAACTAGTTCATCTAGAAGAGATATTACAGGTCTAATCTTGCACTTGCTCATCAGTTAAACTTGTCGTAAGCATACATCCTACACACACTGGATTCATTTTTTCAGGATAGTTAACAATGAATTTATAGTTGCACCAATCAGATTATGGGCCTGATAAAAAAATTGAGGAATGAAACATGACTCTCATTTATCAAGACTATGTTTATATAATGAAAAAAACTAAATATTTACAGCAAATCACTTTCTCAAATATTTGAGTGGTAGTAACAACATACCCTCAAGACAAGCAGAAAGTGTTGCCTCTTGAACTTTCGTCATCTGCACATAACCTGCTTCAGTAAGGGCCTTGACTGTCAAAGGAGATACATCATATTCATCAAACCTAATCGATCATACGCCACATTGTCACTGAAATATCATAATACATATGAACCTTTTGCAATGTCAAGTGGCAAACTGGAAAAAATAATTTATTTACCTTTTAGAGCTAAGAATTGATTCCTTCTCGTCTTCGCCCTCCTTCCTTATCGCCTCCACATGCAGTGATAAATCATCTTCATCTTCCACAAACTTCAACGGAACTCTCTTCTTTGTCTTCACATCATATTTCCCTAAAGCAGCATTACTCATCATCTTTACACTCCCTCTACATCGTCTTTCCTCATCGTCCACATCCTCAGTATCTTCATCATCCTCGTCATCGGTTGACTCCTCAAGATTATGTCGAAACCTTGGCCATATCGCTTTACGCTCATCACCCTTCACCACTAATCCCTCTGAATTCGATTTACCCTCACTAGTCGAACTCTCATTTTTCGTAAAATCTAATTTCCTCAACCTATCCCTGTTTCTCCTATCCGTAGAATAGCATCTATATTTCGATAAACTATTCGAATTATTCACAGTTCTATTCTCAGCATTAACCATCCTCCATTCAAACATTAAAAAATATGTCGGCATTCTAGTTCTCCAATTTTCAACAATATCATTCCTAACATTAGAACAATAATGTCTAGCTCTCTGAAAACTATAATTTCGTGACACATCACTAGACCTAGGATCCCTAAAATTCAAAATTTCCACAATGTTATTGCGAAAATTAGTACAAAAATGTCTAGCTTTCTCAAAATTGTAATTTCGCAACATGTCACTAGACCTAGCATCTCTGAAATTCCATTGCCATTTGTTGAGTCCACCTGGGAAAGTACGACGACCGCCGCCCATTCAACGGTGATGAGAAGTCAAAAGTGTGATGAAACAAATGGGGGTAGTGATTTAGTTGATGATAGAGAATTGAAGAAGAGGGGTTTAAGCCTCAAGGAGGATTTGTACTTTCACCCCTTATTGTTGCTATAATTACATTTCTCAATCCTTTTTAGTCTATCTAAAAAAATATCATCTTTCTATATTTAAAAATTAATTTAATTTTATAAAATAATTTATAGTCATATAAATATCTAAAATTTATTTTGGATTACAAATTTTAAAGTCTTCATTTTAAAAAAAAAATCGTGACAAATCAAATGATGTCACATACATGACGAAAGGAGTATTATTTTTTCCATCTCATTTTATGTGAAGTATTTTGACAATTTACGAGTTTTTTTAGTAATCTAAAATAACTCATAAAATTTATATTAATTATCTCATTAATATTAAAATAATAAATTTAAAATTAACTTATTTTTTTATAAATAAAATATTATTTTTTGGAAAATTAAAAAGAACTGTACACATGAATTAGGAAATGAAATGCAAACTCTTTCTTTGAGCTCTACGGATGTGGTGTACAGTGTTTAACTTTATTTTCTGTAAAGTAGAATATGTATATTAAGAAATAGTAACATAAATGATAAAATTGAAGTATTATTAAATAAGGAAATAGGACAGTTTTGAACTGTTAAGCATAAACAATTATCTATTGTTTATGTACAGTAATTCTTTTACTCCCGTTGACACATTTATTTTTCTTAGAACTACTTTTCACACCGCTAATAAAGAATTAAGCAGTCCTTCGGGGCATAGCTGGATGGCAAAGGAAGGGAACTTAAAATCCAACTGGAAACTTGCAATGTGGATTCGAATCCTGGTAGGAGCAATTTGTTCTCTTATGGAGTAGGACCTTGTAGGTGATATCAGTTGCTATGTTCTTAAACTCTGGTCATTCAGGCACATCCCGTGATTTACTGGTAGTAGTGTTGAGGGACCGGGACTACTATCTTCAGAAATAGTCTGACGTAAGCCATGAAGCTGGATATAAAAAAAAATAAAGAATTATCACTTGATCATTTCATATACTCTTGTTTCAAACAAGTCCTCCCCTGACTTGCCTGAATGAAAACGTTTGGGACATGACACTCTAGGACTTAATATAACTTAGAGCTCTCATATTAAGTTTGTCACTATAATGATTTAATTTTTCTTTTCTGGGTGTGAGTTTAAAATCGTGATTTGATACCTTATATAAGTCAATAATACTATTTTAAATTTATTGCCTAGGTTTGAATCGGGATCCGAGGGACTCTGACGATAATTCGGCATAATTTGAACTCATCTTGCATTGTAGATTTTTTTGATCAACTTCTTGTTTTGCTTATATGTGATTGGAGTTGGTTTTTATTACATTGTCAGTTCTGTCTCATCATTTATAATCGATAGGAATTGATTATCGAATTTCAACTTATATTGTAGATTTTTGGCACGTTCCAAAATGAATATCTTTCTAAATAGTGAATAACATGATGACATAACAATTTTTAGTTTTAGAAGTTCGAATCATGTTCCGAGACTTCTAGTAATTCGAGATAACTATTCGGCACTTATCTGTAAAATTTGATTAGATTTCAAGGTGGTTCGGACATTTGGGATGCATTTTGCATAAATAACATTTTTTTAAAAAAATTAAAGAACCTAACCCCTCATTTTGTGCATATGTGGTCCAAATGAAGGATAATTTGATCGGACGTTAGGCCCGTATAATTATCTGTGACTCGTAAATATTGATTTTGTTCAATTTTGAGTCTAGCTGATATGTTTTGGACAATTTAAAGTGAAAAGTGTTGATTGGCTGATGCAACAATTGTAAAAAATACTAGACTCTTCTCAGTTGTGTTATAATTTTTTTTGGTATTTACTCTTTATTATTATTTTGGAAATTTTGAGAGTATAGTTTGTGGGATAAAGGTGAAAAGCATTAGGGTAAGGAGGAACATTGAGGTAACGCTTCACACCTACTTTCATCATTATAACATGTTTGGATCATGAATCTAACACCAAAATCATGCCTTAACGCTAAATTTGAGAAAATTATTATTTAACCATCGTCCATCGATTTCCAATCAAATTCAGATTTTGACTATGAATTAGGAATCCTTGAGTTGTAGGCTTCATAAGAATAAAAAAATTATAAGATTTTGATCCCGTTGAACGCATGGTAATTTTACACGATATTGAAAAATGACTCGCATTATTTCTCTTCAAGATTTGACTTTGAATATATATTTGGACTCCTCTAAGTGAGGACTATCAGTTGGAGTGTGTGTGGACGGATTCAGGAAAAGTTATCCGAGCGCTTAAATTTTGACTTTGATTGGGATCCCCAAATTCCAAAAATAACTATTTTGAAGTTTTTAATCGTCCTGAGCATGACTTTGAATAGATGAAGGCCATTGGAGAACAAGCACCCAAATCCAACCGCAATACTTGGTGCTTTAGTGATGCTTTGCACCCTCAAAGCACTCACCCGAATCTTTTCTTTCTTATGTTTTTCTCTTGTTGTTCGTCTCCTCGGTCCATTTCTACGTAACTCTTGTTCAATCTGGGAGCCGTTTGGACATGATTTGAAATAATGACATAAAATTATGTTGATTTAAAGTTAAAATTTTGTTTGGACATGTAATTTAAATTTTTTAAGTTATATTTTTTTATAGACGTAATAACCCCACAAGTTATGAAAATCATCAAAATTTTCTCAATTCTTATACAACCTTACCAAATGATCAAGTCATAGTTCATAACAAAATTAATACACTACTAAAAGGCCTTTCTAAAAAAATACAACATCAAACTTTAGTTCAATAAAATGGAAATTTGAACCTGAGTTATAGTGTCTACTTTCGCCTTTGTCTTATTTTAAGTTTTTAACCCGTATAAGGAAATAACATTCACGTACTTTAAAACATCTGTATAACAGGACTAAGCTAAGTTCCACACCTCAAAGGTCTAAACATCATTACTTAAGCCCAAATAAACATTCACGTACTTTAAAACATCTGTATAAGGAAATAACATTCACGTACTTTAAAACATCATAAGAATGCTACATGTTATTCTCTAGATTGGTTTAAATATGTTGCAACTCCAGGACCTTCTTTACTCAAAACACCTCAGGCAAAGCCTACTGCTGAATCTCCTCCTGACTAAGTAGTTATTGAAAGTATGCTTTAGTAGCTGCATCTATGATCTGTCATAAGAGCACATATATGACAAATACTCGAAGATTTATTCCAAGTAGATTGATTATCTACCGATACCAAATTTATAAGAGTAACGGGAAGGGAGACCTAGAATAATACATTGTCAAAAAGTGCACTGTTGCACACGTACGTTTACCTACTAGATATTGTTGGGTATTGATATTGGTGAATGAGAAATGATGGGATGAAAAGTGAAGGGAATGAGAAATAATGGGATGAAAAGTGAAGGGAATGTAAAAGGTCCCTTTTGCCTTGGGTAAACCAGTTGTCCCACATCGGAAAAAAAAGGAAAAGAGAGGTGTATATATTACACTACACCTTCTCTAGTCACTAAAAGGGTTGAGGGGGCAAGGACCCCTCGCGCCGTCGTCGTCGCTCGCTCGGCTTCAGCTTCGGCTTCGAGTCGTCAAGTGAATCAGATAATGCTGAATTCTTTGAAAACATTTATCCATATAAAACTGAATGTGAGTCGTCAAGTGAAAGATCTAAACGACCGCGGGAAGAACCAAAGGAAAATACACCAAGTAAAGAGGATGCAAGGCGTAGCAAACGTCAAAGGACATCTACTTCCTTTGAACCAGATTTTGTGACATTCTTGCTTGAAAATGAGCCTCAAACATTTAAAGCAGCGATGTCATCTTCTGATTCAGCATTTTGGAAAGAGGCAGTCAATAGTGAGATTGAATCAATTTTGAACAACCATACATGAGAATTAGTTGATCTTCCTCCTGGAAATAAACCTTTAGGATCAAAGTGAATTTTTAAAAGGAAAATGAAAGCTGATGGCACTATTGACAAATATAAGGTAAGACTTGTGGTCAAAGGTTATAGACAAAAAGAAGGCCTTGATTACTTTGACACATACTCGCCGGTAACAAGAATAACATCTATTCGGGTGTTAGTGGCACTGACGGTCGTATATGGTCTTGAAATCCATCAAATGGATGTCAAGACAGCGTTCTTAAATGGAGAATTTGAGGAAGAAATTTACATGGAACAACCTGAGGGTTTTGTGGTTCATGGTAAAGAAAGGAAAGTGTGCAAACTTGTTAAGTCACTTTATGGACTTAAACAAGCACCCAAACAATGGCATGCGAAATTTGACCAAACAATGTTGGCAAGTGGATTTAAGATTAATGAGTGTGACAAATGTGTTTACATTAAAAATACTCCAAATCAAGAAGTCATTGTTTGTTTATATGTTGATGACATGTTGATAATTAGTAGAGATATTACCGATGTAAATGCTACGAAGCGTATGCTTGCTAGTAAATTTGATATGAAGGACTTAGGAGTTGCTGATTTGATCTTAGGCATCAGAATTCATAAAACTCCACAAGGTCTAGCATTATCGCAGTCTCATTATATTGAAAGAGTACTTGACAAGTTTAAGTATTTAAATTTCAATGTTGCGAAGACTCCAATTGATGTAAGTTTTGCACTTCAAAAGAATAAAGGTGAAAGTGACTCACAATTGGATTATGCAAGAGTGTTGGGAAGTTTGATGTATATCATGAATTGTACACGACCAGATATAGCATGTGCTATAAGCAAGCTGAGTCGATTCACGAGTAATCTCAATCAAACTCATTGGATGGCAATGAAACGAGTCTTGGGGTATTTAAAACACACTCAAACCTATGCTTTGCATTATAATAAATATCCCGCAGTAATTGAGGGATATAGTGATGCAAACTGGATCACCGGATCATCGAAGTTAAATCCACGAGTGGATATATTTTCACCGTTGGTGGAGGAGCAGTGTCTTGGAAATCATCAAATCAGACATGCATCGCCCGCACTATAATGGAATCTGAATTTATAGCTTTAGACAAGGCCGATGAAGAAGTTGAATGGCTCCGGAATTTCTTAGAAGATATTCCATTCTGGCCCAAACCGTTGGCTCCTATATGTATACATTGTGACGATACAAGCAGCAATAGGTAAAAAGGGGAGCGTAATGTACAACGGAAAATCTCGTCACATACGACGAAGACACAATACCGTTAGACAACTCCTCTCTAGTGGCGTTATCACGATTGACTATGTAAAGTCAAGAGATAACGTGGCGGATCCGCTTACAAAAGGCTTATCTAGAGAGGGAGTTAGTAGATCATCAATGGGAATGGGGTTAAGGCCGAGGACAAGTCATCATGGCGGTAACTCTACCTAGCAGACTGGAGATCCCAAAAGCTAGGTTCAAGGAGATCAAACAAAGTTGTGAGTGACGGTTCAACATTGTCAAATAACTCAACCCATTCTCGGATGAAGACATTGTTCAGAAATAAGGATAAAACCTTATGACTTGTTAATGAGTTAATAAAGCATTAATGTTCTTTAATGATTATCTAAATCTGGCAGTGTATGACCAGATAATGTGGCTATAGGACCACATGTTTAGAAATCACCTATGTGAGTGTTAAGTGTAAGCCGCTTTAAAGGGGAATGACAGTGAAGGTCCATTCTCTATGCACTCATAAAATTAAGAGGTGTTCATGGCTGAAACGAACACAACCGTGAGAACCATAAACGATTGAGGGTTGATTGTGTGACTTATGTTGTCTAGGTATACAACAAAGTTCGACAGTTCAAAGATATCAAATCTACCGATTGATCGAATATATCCGATATAAGTTCACTACGGAAAGTTCAAAGGGAAACCTACTTATCCAGATGCAGTCAATTCTCGTTTGTATATCACACTTGTCCGCGCATTCTTTTATATTATGGCCATTCCCATTCATGTGAGGGATTGTTGGGTATTGATATTGGTGAATGGGAAATGATGGGATGAAAAGTGAAGGGAATGTAAAATGTCCCTTTTGCCTTGGGTAAACCAGTTGTCCCACATCGAAAAAAGAAAGGAAAAGAGAGGTGTATATATTACACTACACCTTCTCTAGTCACTAAAAGGGTTGAGGGGGCAAGGACCCCTCGCGCCGCCGTCGTCGCTCGCTCGGCTCGGCTTCGGCTTCGGATTTGGATTTGGATTTGGATTTGGTCAAATGATCTGATTGATTGATAATCTTTTTGGATCAAATTTTCTTTAATTTTAATTATTTAATTACATTAATTAACTTATCCAATCCTACCCGTTAGTGACCCGGATCCGCGTGTCTGACCAGCGACCCGATTTCTTTCTCATATTTAAATTTCCCATCAGTTTTAGTGGCTGTTCAGAAGGGTTGCAAACCTTCAGAAACAGTACTTCCGTGGCTATAAATTCGTTTGATTCCTCAGAATTTTACTTACTAATTTTCTGAACAACACAAACTTCTTCTTCTTCTGCACAAATAAATTATGTGTGATATACTGCCGTTGAGTGGTTCGCCGCAATCTGAATTTGGAGTACTACTATTCTGGTAAGATAATCGTTCTATCCTGGGAGGGGATATTCCATCAACCTCGAGAACTGTGAGGGGAATAATTTCCTTAAGGACATACTTTGAACTAAGTGGGCTCGATTATACTCTGAAAAAATTATTCTTATTTTTTTTTCAACACTAATTCTGTTTATTTTCAGAAATTAATTTTACTGCTTCATCGGTTTTGCAATACATATTAATAACAGATATAATTTGAGTATATTAATCCAATCAATCCTATCGAAATAAAACTTCATGCAACTGCTAGTATCACAATTTAAACTCAAACATAAATAATCAAATTTCAAACCTATCCTATGATGCACCAAGTAAAGACAACGCTTCATTCGACTGAGCTTAGATCAGAACACATTATCATTCATCCTCTGTCCAAAATTAAATACAATAATCCCCGTAAAATTTATCTTTTTTTTTCATCATAAAATCTTTTAGAATAACTTATTAGTGTTTTATGAGCTGATGTCTTTTTTCTTTGTCAATAAACAAGAAGAGGTACATGACTGCACACAATTAAAACAGAGTATGAAAATGCGAGGCTTTGCAATTAACAACAAGGAAAATAACACGAAGTTGAATCAAATCGACACTTTGAATTTTTCATATAGTACTATTTTTCTGATTCCAATATGCATTAACTGGTGACCAAATGTGCATGAACAACAACCGTATATTATTCTCATGTACTATATGAACTTGAATCAAATCTAAGCTTTCAATTTCTCATATACTATTTTTATGATTCCAGTATGCATAGCTGGTGACTAAATGTGCATTATACTAGTACAACTAAAACATGAACATAACCCAACAGAGAAAAGAATTGGTTATAGTACGTAATTGCCGCTATCGAAAAGAATTAGAACTAAAGCTAATGAAAGATTCAATTGTTTAATTTTGCAATGATAACAGAATATGACCTTTCACTTAATTTTAGCATTGGAGGCGAACTCCGTGTCACTCTTGTAGAAGCCGATGAATTTCCCCCAGAAGTGGACGTTGTACCTTTAGCCTTCTTGGATTTTGGTGGTTCCGGGTCAGCAGCAGAACCCATTTTATCTTTGCCCCGGTTAGTCAAGCTAGAAGTAGACTTTGTGCTTTTAGCCTTCTTGGTTTTTGGCGTTTCCGGGTCATCAGGAGGAGTCGGGTCAGAACCCATTTTGGCTTTGCCCCTAGAAGTGGACGTTGTACCTTTAGCCCTTTTGGATTTTGGTGGTTCCGGGTCAGCAGCAGGAACCGGGTCAGAACCCATTTTGGCTTTGCCCCGGCGGGTCGAGCTAGAAGTGGAAGATGTAACATTAGCTTTCTTGGTTTTTGGTGGTTCCGGGTCAGAACCCAATTTGGATTTGCCCCGGCGGGTCGAACTAGAAGTGGTAGTTGTACCTTTAGTCTTTTTGGATTTTGGTGGTTCCGGGTCAGCAGTAGGGGTCGGGTCAGAATCCATTTTGGCTTTGCCCCTAGAAGTGGATGTTGTACCTTTAGCCTTCTTGGATTTGGGTGGTTCCGGGTCAGCAGTAGGAGTCGGGTCAGAACCCATTTTGTCTTTGACCCTGCGAGTAGTCTTGATTTTTGAGTCTTCCACATTTGCCTTTTTCTTTGATGACGAGGTTCTTCTGGTTGGCAGAATATCACCTTCAACTTTACCTTTGCCTTTCGCATGGTAAATCATGCCGCGTGTCCGAACACCAGAACTCTGCACATTTTCCGTTTGCTTCGACGGCGGTTTACCCTCAGAGATTCTTAATTGACCAGAAATTCGAGCCGAGCTTCGAGTCACAGTAGTACTACTGCGAGTAACAATGGCGGCGGTGGGCCCCACATTTGCCTGTGGTGTTTTGGGTTTCTTGAACTTGGGCGAGTTGAGTATTTCTTTACTTCTAGTGTCGATTGAAGAAGACGCGCCCCCGCCATCAGTGTTTGTTTTGCCACGTTGACGAGTAGAGCTTTGAGTAACAATAGCGGTGGTGGGATCCACATTTGATTTTTTCTTGGAAGCCATGGAAGAAGACGCGCCGCCATCATCAGAGGTGTTTGTTTTGGCTTTGCTACTACTGCGAGTAGAGCTTCGAGTAACATTGATGGTTAGTGGTTGAGGATTTTCAGAATTCAATTTGGCTTTGCCACTACGAGTAACAATGGCGGGTGGCTTCGTAGTTTTCTTTTTCTTAGGTGCCATTGGAGAACAGAGCTTTCTTTCTTCTTCGTGTGGAGTTTGTTGTAGTATTTGAGTTAGACGGTTATAAGGATTACGAGAGATATAGAGTAGTAGTTATAGAGCTGACTTTGAGTTGATAGTATATATACGGGTTCGTTTATGAAAATTTTCATTAATTGAAAGAATATATATACAATTTACATATTTTCATAATAGAAAAATTTTATTTCTATTTTACTCTTAAAACAATATTCTAGTAGTACAAGACTCCTATAATTATGATAAGTGTACAATGTAATATTTACAATACAATATTATCTAAACTATAGAACATAACATGGAAATAAACATATACACAAACCGTGATATACACAACACCCCCCGTCATAGCGGGCTGTCTTCGAACGCTGAGACTGTCCCTAAAATCTTTAAAAAGGACCGAGGAAAGACCATTTGTAAAGATGTCTGCAATTTGATACTTGGAAGGGACATGACAAACGCGTACTTGTCCACGAGCTACCTTTTCACGAACAAAATGAATGTCCATCTCGATATGTTTAGTGCGCTGGTGCTGAACCGGATTCACAGAAAGATAGATGGTACTAACATTATCACAATAAATCAATATAGCCTTCTGAATAGGACGATGAAGCTCTAAAAGAAGATTATGTAACCAACATGATTCAGACACCACATTGGCTACCCCTCGATACTCTGCCACTGTACTAGAGCGTGACAAAGTTGATTGACGATTGGCAGACCATGAGACCAAGTTATTACCAAGAAATATACAATATCCAGACATAAATTGTCTGGTGTCTGGACAGCCACCCCAATCATTATCTGTATATGAGACAAGTGTAGACGTCGACGAAAGATATAAATGTAAGCCATAGTCAAGTGTCCCCTGGATGTACCGAATGATGCGTTTGAGCGCATTCATGTGCTCAATCCTAGGATCATGCAAAACAAACACACCTATTGTACGACATACGTAATATCTGGTCTCGTGAACGTAAGATACTGAAGGCCCCCTGCAAGACTGCGATAGCGGGTCGGATCCTCATAAGGGGAGCCAGCCGCAGCACCCAACTTGGATTTAGTATCAACCGGAGTGGAAGTGGACTTACAAGATGACATCCCGGCCCTCTCAATGATTACAGTTGCATACTTCCTCTGGGATAAGAACAACTCATATGTGTGACGAGTGACAGCAATCCCCAAAAAATAACTCAAGGCCCCCAAGTCTTTCATAGCAAACTCAGAACTGAGCATTGTCATGATAGACTGGCGTAATGCATCAGAAGAGGCAGTCAATATAATATCATTCACATACAATAGTATATAAGCCAAGGAAGAACCACGACGATATATGAACAATGAATTATCCGACATGCCGTGAGAGAACCCAATAGTCAAAACATAGTCTTCAAACCTCTTATACCACGCCCGTGGAGACTGCTTAAGTCCATACAAGGACTTCTTCAATAAACATACATGGTGAGGATATTTGGGATCCCTAAACCCCAAGGGCTGATGCATATAAACTATCTCCTTAGGATCACCGTGTAAGAAAGCATTCTTCACATCTAACTGATGAATATGCCATGCTTTCAAAAGAGCCAAGCTGAGCACAGTACGAATGGTAGCCGGCTTGACCACCGAACTAAAAGTCTCACCACAATCCACACAAACTTGCTGAGTCTTACCATCACCTACAAGACGAGTCTTATGCCTTGCAAACAAACCGTCAGAATTATCCTTATGAGCAAAAATCCACATAGACTGAATAATAGTAACACCAGATGGACGGGGTACCAACTCCCACGTCTAATTATCAATAAGAGCATTATATTCATCGGTCATAATAATTTTTCAATTCGGGTCATTTAAAGCAAACACATGATTACGGAGTAAGGGTGATTTAAGAACATTAGAACTTAAATTAAAATGTCTTTTTGATTTAAAAATACCCTGTTGACTACGAGTGACTGGCCTTTGACTCGGGGAAGAATTGGGCGGATTTTGAGAAATATCATGATACGTGACGGACTGGCTAGCAGGCAGTGGGCCTTCTGGCCCAACACTAGAAAGTGGTGACGGGACTAGGCTGGAACCCTTCACTGGAACAGTGGCGATAATGGGCTGGGAATCTGGCCCACTTCTCGTCACTAGTCCAGTTTCGGGACTGGTTACCGTGACTGGAACTGTGGGGCCAGCGGGCAGTGGGCCCGCGGGTGGATTTGGGGTGCGAGACACGTCCGAAAAATGGTGAATAATATATGGTAATATATCATCATCCAAAAAATTATACGAACTAAGCACATGACTATTTACCTTGGCAAACGGAAATTGGGGTTCATTAAATATTACATGGCAACTAATGATGATTTTATTAGATGATAAATCAAAATATTTGTAACCACAATTATTTGACGGATAACCCAAAAACACACAAGGGGTAGAACGGGCCTGAAGTTTGTTAATTGTGGTGGACGGAAATGGTGGATAACACAAGCACCCAAAGACCCTAAGATGTGAATACAAAGGAGTCTTATTATATAAAATTTGAAGAGGGAACGAATATGTCAAACCTTTGGAAGGAAGGATGTTAAGAATATATATAGGCATTTGTAGAGCATGATGACAAAAAGAAGAGGGTACGGAAGCATGAATCAATAAAGTTCGGATAATGTTATTAATGGTACAAATTTTGTGTTCGGCTTTCCCAATTTGTGAAGACGTATGAGGACACGAAAAACGAAAATTGATTCCATCATTAGCACAAAATTCCCTAAACACCCCATTGTCATATTTTTTGCCATTATCACATTGAATATTTTTTATGTCCTGTTCGAATTGAGTTCTAATGAATGCTCTAAATTTTAAGAAGATGGAAAAAACTTGAGATTTTTTCTCTATCGGAAAAGTCCATAAAAACTTAGAATAATCATTCAAAAAGAGAACATAATACCGATGACTAAAAGAACTAAGAACAGGAGACGTCCATAAATCACTATGAATAATATCAAATGGCATTAAAGTATGAGAATTAGGGTCTACAAATGACAACTTAACTATTTTTCCTAAAGAACAAAATTGACAATTTGGAGTACTACGCGCACCCTTACAAGAAATAAAATTGTTTTTATCTAATGAAGACAAAATAGACGATCCCGAATGACCTAGACGAGCATACCATAAGGAAGGAGCCAGAGCTGCAAAAGTGGATGGCAATGCGTGACGAGCCAGATCTCCCCTACTATCACACCTCATGAGAGGACTCCCCGTCTTGAAATCATTCACAGAAAAACCAAATGGATCAAATTCTATGGACACGGAATTATCAGTGGTGAATTTTCAGACATACACCAAATTTTTAATCAATTTTGAAGCGTGAAGGGTATTTTTCAAAATAAGGGGTGGATGGGGAGACAACGTTTTATGACCATAACCACGAATTGGAATTGAATTACCATTACAAAAAATTATAACATGATTGTCGCTCAAATTGGAATAAGACGAGAGAGTACCTGAGTCGGATGTCATGTGAGTAGTGGCATCGGTGTCCATGTACCAATTTGAGGCCGAAGGATTTATTCCAAGCGTGTGCATCGCAGCTTCAATATCGGTAGGAGTGGGGCCCGCTACATGATGGGCCTGAGGGGGCTGGGGCCCAAGTACCCCGGGTTGCTGTCCCGGCCCAGAACTGGGGTGAGAACCACTAGGCCAAACTGGATTGGGCCTGGAAAAACGCTATTGGGTAGTCCAATGGCCAGACGTCGAAACTGTTGGGCCACTGCCCACTGGCCCAGGCCCACGACCAGGGGGCCCAAGGCTGGGACCAGTTGGGTTGTGGCCCACTATCGTTATTTCGAGACCCACTTCCACCGTGACTATCTCCGGAACCACCGTGTTTGCCCCCGCGATTTTTGGCATTATTTTTTCGACTACTTTTGGCGCCACCATGAGTACGGTTTTGGCCGGAATTATCAACACCACCCGGAGAATTTGTATAGGACGTCATCATGACTACGGGACTAGCACCGATAGCCGCCTTTTTTGCCAAGCCGACTTCTTCGAGGGTAAACATAGAACGAGGCTGATAAAATTACGGAAGAGGGCTGCTATGACGAAGAAGCGTGTCAACACCACTATATGTCTCTGAAAGGCCTGCAACCATTTGTAGGACCAAACGATCATTCGAAACAGGCGCGCCAACGTTGCGGAGTTGGTCCGCCAATTCCTTTATCCTTTTGCAGTATGCCGAAAAGTTTGGAAAATTTCCATATGAACGTGGGAAAATTCCTGCTCAAGGTTAACAACACGAGAATTCTGATTATCCTGGAATATATCACGTACTCTATTCCATGCCTCCATCGCCGTAGCGTCGGGTTCGATAATTGTTTGCAAGAGGTCGCTAGAAATAGTGGAGTAAATCCACTGAAGAACAGTAGCATCAAGGGTCGTCCATAACTTAGGATTATCCTTTGGTTTGGGCACCTCCGTATCCGTAGGAGCCGCGGGGATAATATGATGGAGAACTTGATGCAAGCGTGCATGTACTTTGAACAGTTCGGCCCATGTCGCGTATTGGACGTTTTCTATTTCAAGAATGATAGGGATGTGATTCTTGATATTATACACAGTAAGAGCAGTGTGAAACATGTTCTTAGCCATAATAACAACGCAAGACGTGAAATAGGGATTGAGTAGAAAAATTGGGGAAGAGAAAATAATTTCCGGGCATGAAAACCGAGGAAAGGAGCTCGGAATCGGCGGTTTGGACGGAAAAAATTTGGGAGAAAATATTAACCTAGACTCTTTATACCATGAAAGAAATAATCTCTTGATTATTTTCATTAATTGAAAGAGAATATATACAATTTGTATATTTCCATAATAGAAAAATCATATTCATATTCTACTCCTAAAACATTATTCTAGTAGTACAAGACTCTTATAATTATGGTAAGTGTACACTGTAATATTTACAATACAATATTACCTAAACTATGGAACATAACACGGAAATAAACATATACACAAACTGTGATATACACATATGTCTTCCATATCCCATATTTAACAGTCTAATTAATCAAATAAAATTCATAGCAGTGTAAGCATTAAAAAATCATATATTTTTTTATTTATAAAATTTTGTCTAATTAATTTTAAAAACCATATACTAGTAATTTCATTCAACTTTGTGTAATTAACATAAAAAAAATGTAAGTTTATACATATCATTGTAAGTCATAAAAAAATCATATATTAATAAGTTCATACAATTTTGTGTAATTAATAAAAAAATCATATACGAGTAAGTTTATACATATCAGTGTAAGTCATCAAAAAGAAGCTTTATACTAATAAGTTTATACAACTTTGTGTAATTAATCAAAAAAATCGTATACAAGTGAGTTTATACATATTAGTGTAAGTCATCAAGAACAAAAACTACATACTAAGAATAATAAAACTACTGTATAATTAATCAAAAAAATCATATACGAGTAAGTTTATACATATCAGTGTAAGCCTTCAAAAAAAAAAAATATACTGATAAGTTCATACTAATTTGTGTAATTAATCAAAAAATTATATACGAGTTAGTTTATACAAATTATATACTAGAAAGTTCATCTCTATCTTGTCAACTGAGGCTTGCATGTGTCATCTGGTCAATATTGTCTCATCTTGTCAAAGGATTTTATTCATTTAGTCAAATATTTTCATATCTATTTATCTTTTGACTGACGATTGAATTACTTTTATTTTTCATTTGTTTATCTTAATTTTTTATTACAAGCTTTGAATTTTTTTAATAATAGTAACAGTCTTAATTGGAATAAAAACAAACTTAAATGGAATACACATTTAAATAGAACAAAAATAATTTCATAACAACATTCACTAATTCAAAATACATTAAAAAATAAGTTCAAATTGTTGGAAATTTGCCTTTGGTGGGGAGGTTGCGTCCACTCATATTTAATGACTTAAACACTAAGGTTCCGCATGTTGGAGGCTTTGTCTCTTCACACGTGTATAATCTACTAAGTGAGTAGATGACTATAGGGCCAAGGATCGTCAAATTTCGTTAAGAAATGAAAGAGATATTGGTCCACGAAGTAAGGTGTTTGAGGCATGAAAATATGGTGTAGGACAAATCTACCACATCGGTGGAAAAATGAAGAATTGTTCTCTTTATAAGCTTAAAAAATGGATAAGGGTTTGGGACCCCAAGGGGTAACCTATGTGTTTGAAGGAGGAAGGACCTAGGTCTGATTGGGTTCGAGGCTAGCCCCACACGCGCGCCGCCGCCCGCCCATCCCGTCTAGGTCGGGCTCGGGTCGTGGGCTTCTGGGCTTCTTCTGACACGTTTCTGGCCATGATTACACCTCTCTTAATCACCTCTCCTTCTCCAAAAAATACTATATAAACTTCTGAAACAGATTTGAGGTGTATGAAGAAAAAAAAAGGACGAAAAACAAGAGAAAATCTGTCCAAAAGTGAGCAACAAAAACAGAAACTTTTCATTCCTTTTCCCTCTAAATCAGCAAGTCATTTCGTGTTCGTTTTCTTCGTCAGAATCAACCTATTTGCTTTATAGTGTTGATTAGTTACTGTTTTATTTTGGGAGACTATTGCCCGCAAACGTAAAAGCATATATACGGGGCAATCTTGTCTTAAAGACAGAGAGTTATCTTTCGACTCAGCCACAGTTGTAACAATCCAGATTTAGTGTTTCTTGATTTCAGGTTATCAAGATTCAAGACTCAACAAGCTTGCGTCAGTTCGAATATTGGTTGTTTGTTCATCCTTTCGAACACTTGTAATATTTATTTACTTTCCGTACTGCAATTATATCCAACACAAATAACATTCAATAGAATTGGGTCGTCGTTGACAACCACAAATTTCACTATGCTCTCAGAGCTCTTATACATAATCATATCAAGAACAATTCCTTTTTGGTAACCGGACTTCTCAACGAATCTCAACCAACCTAATTGTATTCTCCTTTTTCTTCCACAAGGTGTTACTTGTGTTGTTCATATTGTATCTAGATGACGAATTCAAACCAATATTGGTTGAGAAAAAATATTGTCACAAATATTCGTTGGCAACTGAAAGATGGAATAATTTCCCTTGGGGATTCCTTTCATTATTCACAATATATATAGCTGTACAAAGGTTGATTCCTAATATGGTATGAATCCTAACTTACCTTACAAAGGTTGATTCCTAATACAATTAGAATCCTACGTTACCTTAAATATACATCTATCATAATTACAAAATATACAGAGAATATTCGGAGAATATTCGCTAATACTCCCCCCTCGACGGAGCGGGAGGAGGCCGAACGCTAAGGCTGGATCGGAAGTCGGTGAAGAGCGTCGCGGTAGTCCCTTTGTGAAGATGTCCGCATCGATAAGAGGAAGGCACGTGTAATATTTTGACCGACCACGGGCAACCTTCTCTCGCACAAAGTGGATATCCATCTCAATATGCTTAGTCCGCGATGTTGGACCGGATTATGAGACATATAGATGGCAGATATGTTGTCACAATAGACTATAGACGCCTTGCGGAGTGGACACCGGAGCTCTAAAAGAAGATTTCGGAGCCAACGGATCTCAAAGCAACTACATTAGCAACACCGCGATATTCGCGGCACTCGAACGGGATAGTGTGGCTCGCCTCTTGGCGGACCATGAGATAAGATTATCCCCAAGAAATACACAGTACTCGAGGTGGAGCGACGTGTGTCGGGGGCATCCCGCCCAATCTGCATCCGTGTAGGCAAGTAACTTGGTTGGGCGAGAGGGGTATAAGTGTAATCCAAAGTCTAGTGTGCCTTTAACGTATCCGATAATACGTTTGAGGGCGGCAAAATGGGACTCTCGGGGTTCGTGCATGAACGGACACACCCGCTTTGAACGGCATATGTAATATCGGGCCTAGTGAATGTAAGATCGAAGAGCACACCGCTAGACTCCGATATAGAGTGGGATCGAAAGCGGCGCACCGTCATTGGCACTAAGCTTGGATTTGGAGTCCACCGGAGTTGGCATAATTTTACAATTTGCCATCTTGGCCCCGTACACTATCTCTTCGCATACTTACGCTGGCATAGGAACATAGTGGGCTGCAGATCCAGTTCTTGATATACCCAAAAAATAACTTAGCTTGCCCAAGTCGGTCATAGCAAATTCAGTTTTGAGTAGAGCAATGATTTCATTCTTCAAACCGTCGAGATGAGGCGGTAAGAACAATGTCATCGACATATAATAGCAAATATGCGGTCTTGCTACCTCGGTGAAAAGTGAAGAGAGAGTTATCACACCTGCTACATACAAAACCAATCCGCAAAAGATACCGCCAAAACGATCATACCAAGCGCGGGGTGCCTGTTTCAATCCATACAATGACTTCCGAGACGACACACAACCGCGGAGCTGCCGGATGAACAAAGCCAGGAGGCTGATGCATGTACACAGTCTCTTTCAAATCCCCATGAAGGAATGCATTCTTGACATCAAGCCGATGAATCGGCCAATGCATGCCCATAGCAATACCGAGAACGGTCCGAATAGTGGCCGGTTTAACAACCGGACTGAATGTCTCACCACAATCAATACCCTCCTGCTGATTAGTGCCATTGGCGACTAGTCTTGCCTTATACCTCTCTAAGTCACCGCTGTCTCTGAACTTGTGCCGAAATAGCCACATACACCGGATAACATTCACACCTTCGGGTCTAGGTACCAAATCCCAAGTGTTCGCTTGGTTAAAGCGTTAAATTCCTCGCACATGGCCGCATTCCAATTTGGGTCCGGTTTGGCTAGTTTTGGATTTTTTGGAATGGGTGATAAGGTTTGTGTGGAGAGATTGAAGTGAACCTTGGGTTTGAAGATCCCGTGTTGTGCACGAGTCTCCATACGGTGAGACGGCGGTGGCGGTGGGTGGGGGGCACGGGAGGTTCTTGGTCCACCGGTTCGGATCGGTGGGCGCGATTCAGCTCACCGGACCGGTTTCGGTGACTCGACCGGAAATTTTGTAGGGGTGAGCAGGGAGCTGTTGGGGTGGTGCCGGACGATGGCGAGGCGAGATCGTCGGAACACGGCGGGCTGTTGTTGGTATAGATTTTGGATGATCGGGGACGAGACTTGGTTCATCGAGAAAGATGTAATCGGTGGTCCGAAATTTCCGGAGATTTGAAAAAGGAAAGGTTGTCTCGTCAAAGGTGACGTGACGGGAGACGATGATTTTGCAAGTAGCAATGTCATAACACAAGTAGCCCCGATGATTAGGAGATAGACCAAGGAAGACACATGGCAGAGTGCGAGGTGCAAGTTTGTGAGGTGCAGTGGAGGCCATGTTGGGGTAGCATAAGCATCCAAAAATACGTAGGTGATCATATGATGGTAGCCTACGATATAAGATTTCGGTAGGGGTCTTGTTTTGGAGTGTGCTAGTTGGTAAAATATTAAGAAGGGATTCTACCATTTTGACAGCATAGACCCAAAAAGGCGGTGGTAGGCAGGCATGAAACGAGAAGTGTGCGGACCATGTTATTGGTGGTACGTATAATTCTTTCAGCCTTTCCGTTTTGGGAAGAAGTATAGGGACAAGAAAAACGGAAAACCATGCCTTGTTTAGAACAGAAATTGTGAAATGCCGAGTTATTAAATTCACGTCCATTATCACATTGGAATGATTTGATAGATTTTTCAAATTGTGTTTTAATGAATTTGTGAAACTCGATGAATTTTGTAAAAACTTCAGATTTGAATTTCAGTGGGTAAATCCAGACAAAATGTGAAAAATCATCCAAGAATACTAGATAAAATTTATGACCCAAAGAGCTAACAATCGGAGATGTCCACAAATCAGCATGAACAATATCAAAGGGAGAAAAAGTAACCTTTGTTTGATGACATAAATGGAAGACGAGTATGTTTGCCTAGTGGACAAGAAAAACAGTGTTGGGCAATTTTTCCATTATTACATTGAATACGCTTAGAAGTCCTAAGAAAAGTAAAAGCGGGTCTCGGGGTGTCCGAGTCTCTGTTGTGCCAAGTGGAGGGAGAGATTGCCGCAAGGGATAGAGGTGCTTGCGGTCTGACAGCGGAAGATTGAGTGAATGGGTAGAGGTCTCCCACACTATTGTGGCGTGAAAGGATTTTCCCCGTATTGAGTTCTTTCACAGAAAAACCAAAAGGGTCAAATTCGACAGACACAGAATTATTGCTAGTGAATTTTCTAACGAGAGATTAAGTTTTTAATGATGTTAGGTGTGTATAGGACGTGGTTTAGGGAGAAAGGCGGGTGTGGATGTTTGGTGTGTGTGTTACCGTAACCTTCAATTGGAATGCGATGACCATTGCCGACAGTAATAAATTGAGGACACTTTAACCGACGTAGTTGAGATAGGTTACCTGACGACCGGGTGAGGTGAGATGTGGCTCCGGTGTCCATGTACCAATTGTCGTCGGTCTGTTGAAGGTTCACGGTGGTGTAGGCCTGGCCCAAATCGGTCGGGGACAGTCGCTGGGCTCTTCTTGTTGCAGTTGTTGCTGCAGCTGCTGCTCGCATGCTTTGCTTCTTCTGCATTGTTCTTGCTGCAGCTGCATTGCTGCTGCTTCTGCTTGCGGCTGCTGCTGGTTGCTTCTTGCTGCAGGCTGTTGCTGCTGCTGCTTTGCTTGCTGCTGCTGCTTCTGCTTGCTGCTTCTTCTTGGCTGCTTCTTGGACATCTGCCGCTGCTGCTGCTGCTTCTGCTTCTTTGGACATCTTGCTGCTTGCCGCTTCTGCTTCTTGGACATGCTTGTGATGGTGGTTGCTTGCTTGGCCGCAGTGTTGCCATCCCGTCGGCGGCTAACGCCTTTTGATTATGTTCATCTTGTTTAGCACGTCTAGTTTCTTCCAACAATAGTTGTGAACGTGCCTTGTTGAAACTTGGGAAAGGGTCGGCTTGCATTTGAATCATTGTTGCGAGTGTGTCATATTCACCTTTTGGTAAACCCGCAACAAGTTGAAGCACCATCTTGGTTTTCGAAACGAAGTCCCGACGTTGGATAGTTGATCGGTTATGAGTTTCAGCTTGCTTACAATATTCGGACATGTTGTTAAAATTCTCGAGGCGGGTATTATTGAATTGCTCTTCCAAATATACGGCCCGAGTATTTTTATTGTCCCGAAAGATTTCTTCTAGCCGGACCCAAAGTTCACATGCCGTAGCACCTATTTTCATGATAGTGCACAACAGTCTTTGGAGATGGTGCCATAGATCCATTGTTTGACGATGGCGTCAAGACGACGCCTTGATTGAGTCGTAACATCGGTGGGACGAGGGAATGATTCGTCAATATGATCGAGCACGTTGTATGCACATGCATGAATGTAGAATAGTTCCATCCACATGGAATATTGACGAGTCTTCTTGGTCAAGAATTATAGGGATAAAATTCTTGATGTTGTTAACGGCGAATGCGGATGAAAAGAAGATACCGAACGTTGAGAGGGGTTGTCAAGTGTGCCGGTGGATGAACCGGAATTTGTGGGGGAAGACATGGTTTTCGCTTGCCGAGGGAAGGGAATTTTACGGTTTGGCCGAGAAAGGGAGGAAAGCAAAAAAAAAAATTTTTTTTTTTTTGTGAAATCGGAAAAAAAATGCTAATTTCGGCCGAGAATGAGGAAGAGAAGGAATTTAGGTTTTAGGCTCTTGATACCATGAAAGATGGAATAATTTCCCTTGGGGATTCCTTTCATTATTCACAATATATATAGCTGTACAAAGGTTGATTCCTAATACAATTAGAATCCTACGTTACCTTAAATATACATCTATCATAATTACAAAATATACAGAGAATATTCGGAGAATATTCGCTAATAGCAACCACTGTATAAAAAATATATATTTTAATCTTGATTTACCAAAAAAAGGTTAATGAAAATAATGATAAATATGTGTACCATATTATCTAATGTAGTGTAAGATCTTGTTAAAGTGATTGAGAAACGGGGGTGGAAAGGGCGTCTTGGATCAATCGATGTGAATGATGCCATATGATGAGAACTAATTTTTAGTAGCAAATATAAGTTATGAAAAGTTGAATGTGGGAATTGGAAATAGGAAACGTAGTTAAATAGGAAAGGGATTTGAGATATGCAACTTTTCACTTTCCCTCTCAAAAGTGGTTTTTTTTTTTCAAAAATTTTGAATCTACCTCCATCAATTGCATCATAAAAAAAAACGTGTACACTTAAATTTGCGACTTAAGGGAAAAAATGAAAATTTATTAGTACTCTACTTAATGTGATACTTAGATAATATCTTCATGTAGTAGCTTTTGAAAAGTGTTTAATATTGAATTACCGCACATCGATCTTTAATTTAACCCATTATCTATGATCACTATATGTTGATTGCTCTATTTTATTAACTTGATTTTGGCATAATATGTTTAAAATAATCAAATTGATTAAGCTAACACAAATGTGCAATTCAAACATTAGATCAACTTCAATTTAAGTAAGTGTTAGATTAAGTATTTTTGGGGTCCAATTTAATCCAATTTAAGAAAGTTAACACAAATGTTTGACTTCAACTGAACTATTAGAACAACTTCAATGTTGAGATCCAACTTGATCCAATTGAACCATTAATGATTAGTGAAATAAATTCAAGCTAACACAAATGTGTGACACCAATTAAACCATTAAATCAAGATTAAGTGTTGTTGAGATCCAATATGATTCAATTTAAGAAAGTCAACACAAATGTTTGACTCCAATTGAACCATTAGAACAACTTTAATGTTGAGATCCAACTTGATCCAATTGAAGCATTAATGATTAGTGAAATCAATTCAAGCTAACACAAATGTGTGATACCAATTGAACCATTAAATGAATATTAAGTATTGTTGAGGTCCAATTTGATCCAATTTAAGAAAGTCAACACAAATGTTTGACTCCAATTGAACAATTAGAACAACTTTAATGTTGAGATCCAACTTGCTCCAATTGAACCATTAATAATTAGTGGAATGAATTCAATCTAACACAAATGTGTGACACCAATTGAACCATTAAATCAAGATTAAGTATTGTTGAGGTCCAATTTGATCCAATTTAAGGAAGCCAACACAAATAATTTGACTCCAATTGAACCATTAGAACAACTTCAATGTTGAGATCCAACTTGATCCAATTGAATCATTAATGATTACTGGAATGAATTCAACCTAACACAAATGTGTGAGACCAATTGAACCATTAAATCAAGATTAAGTGTTGTTGAGGTCCAATTTGATTCAATTAAGGAAGTCAACACAAATGTTTGACTCCAATAGAACCATTAGAACAACTTCAATGTTGAGATCCAACTTGATCCAACTGAACCATTAATGATTAGTGGAATTAATTCAAGCTAACACAAATGTGTGACACCAATTGAATCATTAAATCAAGATTAAGTGTTGTTGAGGTCCAATTTGATCCAATTTAAGGAAGTCAACACAAATAATTTGACTCTAATTGAACTATTAGAACAACTTCAATGTTGAGATCCAACTTGATCCAATTGAACCATTAATGACTAGTGGAATCAATTCAAACTAACACAAATGTGTGACACCATTTGAACCATTAATTCAAGATTAAGTACTGTTAAGGTCCAATATGATTCAATTTAAGAAAGTCAACATAAATGTTTGACTCCAGTTGAATCATTAGATCAACTTTATTGTTTAGATCCAACTTGATCCAATTGAACCATTAATCATTAGTGGAATCAATTCAAGTTAACTCAAATGTGTGACACCAATTGAATCATTAAATCAAGATTAAGTGTCGTTGAATTCCAATTTGATCCAATTTAAGGAAGTCAACACAAATGTTTGACTCCAATTGAACCATTAGATCATCTTCAATGTTGAGATCCAATTTGATTTGTATGTTGAGCTTCAATTTGATTCAATTTAATCAAAGTGATATGTTAAAGTAAAATAATTCATTTGTTAATATGTTACAATTTGTATGTACACGTTGTCATGCAATTAAATTAATTATTCATGATTTGATCATACTAAACTTAATAATGATCGTAATTTATCATTATATTAAACTTTTGTGATTTCATATTAACTAACTTCTAAAAATTAGAATAAATTTAAAAATGTACATTAACACTAGACTATACTATTAAAGCTTTTCTAATCTGTTCATCTTTTATTTATTTTTGATTAATAAACTGTAAAAACTGTTCTATTTTTTTAGTTAATCCTTTCTACTTTTTGTTCTTTGCACAAAAATGGCTGACAAGCGGCAATGGGGTGGTTTTGACAAGTATAAAAACGTCACCAATCCGCCTAAATATGTGAATGAGCGTCTTATAAACGTTCATTTTCTTTTGATAGACATTGCTGAGAAAGTATGAATGATCAAGTTGAGTAGAAATTCATGCAGGAGAAGATGGAGAGGATGGTCAGGGCTACAGCCGAAAGCGTTGGCCTCGAATTTGAGATTATGGTTTGTTAGTGACTCCCCCACCCTCACCCTCACCCTGCATGTGAATGTTTTTTGCCAGGGTTAGTTAGTAGTTAGTACTTAAAATTTTTTAGGGGTTTGATTTTGTTGTTTTGATTTGGATATGAGGGGATGTTTTTGTATATGTATTGGAAGTTTTATTTTATTATTAAATTATGCAAATTTTAGGGCTAAATTTATGTTGTGAGAATATTATTTTTAGCGTACTATTAACCGACTTGTATTTAATTTCGCATAATATATCATTATAATTAATATAATATTTCATAATAATTCTTTTTTGTTAGTTGATGTAACAAATACAATAAACACAAAAAATATAAATATACAGTATAAAATAAAATATAAAATATTTTAAATTCTTTAGTCGAATTAATACTACATTGTATTGAATATCATAATGGAATCTTATTAAAGTTAATGGAATATTTAATTTCACATATTATATCATAAGAACAAAAAAAATACTCCAGAATAATTATTTTCTGTTAATTAATTTAACAAATGCAAAAAATCAACCCAAATGCAATATAAAATTTTACAAAATAAAAAATAATATATTTTAGATTCTTTAATCGTTTTAATACCATATTATATACATGTTGGTAAGGAATATTATAATGAAGCTTTGTTAATGAAATTTATATGTAAAACTAGAGATGGAATTTACAAAGTAAATAAATTGAGAAATTGTATCATTTGAGGAAAATAAAAAAAAATGGTGGTGATAATTATGACTTTATGTATATCAGCGCACATTGAATATGGCAAAAGCCACATTTCTTCATATACTAAGACAAGTCACTAACTATTATTGGGTAGGCGTGCTTTGTTCTTAAATTGGTTACAACCTTTCACTCCTATCAGTTGTTATTTAAACCCTACTATATAAAAATATGTATGTCATATAGACAATCATTATTAGGAATAAATGTATTTGAACACATTCGTATTATTAATAAGATTAATATTTATGACATTTATATTATTGAATTATTATTTGATTGTTTGTAATTATTCATTAATATGCATCTTTTGAGCTTACGTTGTCATTAATAGAGTGAGAGATATTGATGATAGATCGTAACTCTAAAATAGCTTCGACTAATGATCATCGAGAATGGGATATCGATGATATGTTATAAGTCGTCCGCATCACATTCTAGAGAATAGATGTCTCATCTAGTAATGGTTACTAGTGATGGACACATGGATACTTTTGGAAAGTATTGGTATACCCTGCTGATAAACTATTTGTTATACATGTCTAAAGTGTAATCAACGTGTGGGAGATGAAAGTCCTTTGACTTGAGGTCAATACACACCTTGTTTACAGAGTAATGTGCTTTGACCCTGTCCTAAGCTTAAACTCCTTATAGGATAAGATACGACTTGTGTTTGGTGCATTATGATGTAAATTAAGGTGGTAGTTGAGCCAAGAATATGATTCATTCCTCGATTGGATATTCGAGAGAGCACTCAACTTCTCAGTGATATTAGGTCGACCAAGTCATTGGCCAATGCAAGAGACATATTTAGAATATGATCTAGTTGTCGACTAATATAGATGAGATAAAGTGATCAAGCCATTTGGATAGACACATGGCAAATCCCAAGCTTGACCGAGTGTGTCGCAAATGAAAGAAATTTATCATCTCACATAAAGGTTATGTTTGCTCGATTCATGTAAACGTACTTCATTGTCGTATGGCGCAGTCTAGGAGTTTCGTATGGACCTAATTTGGATTAGTGTCGATATATGAATGCCTATATGGTCACACTATGTCGATTGTCTCTTCGATCTAAGGGTGTATTGAGAAAGTATTAAATATTCGATTTGGATTCGAGATATTTAAATTAATAATAACTATGGGATAATTTCTATTAGATGAAAATTATTTAATTAAATCAAAATTGGATTTTGGATTTAATGTGCTAAATATATATATTAAATGAAAAACGGGAAACAAAATTTCACGTAAGGCGCCGTGGCGCAGCCTAGGCAGTGCGCCTAGTCATACTGGCCCACTGCACCTCGGTTTTTGGGCCAGACTTAGAGCCCAACCCTAATATGATCTGTGACCTAATCCTCCCTATATAAACAGCACTAAACCCCATAAGTTAAACACACCAATTCTATAAACTTTCTAGACTTAGAGTCTAGGACAAAACTCTCTCAAACCTCTGCCAAGATTTCTTGGCTTTCTTGACAGAGGAATACACCGTAACATTGTGCTTGCAGTCGAAGGGACAGTCGCGTGTAATCCCTAAGTAAAGACTCCAGATAATACAACATGTAAGTACTCATGTTTTATGTTACAGATTTGACTTCCGCTGTGCCTACTTATATATTTTGAACCCAACAAAATCCTACACTATATACAAGATCTTATAATCATCACAAGCAATCTTAAAAATCTTGAAAGATATCATTACTACTCTTCATGTACATCCACCTTGTATATATCATTCTTATTTTTTTTTATTTGCAGGTGAAATGAGTAACTCAATGAATATTCCTAGCTCTTCTCGCCCCCAAGTCCATCTGTATCCAATGAACAATCCGCTTAAGTCTCTTGTTTGTCAGATTAATGAATTGAGAGTGAAAATTGTCACGTTAAGTCGATGTGGGGATCAAATGACCCACAAGCAGGAGATGATGATGTTGCGTATGGAAGCTGTTGCGACTAGGATGGAAAGAATGATGTCGCCTTCAATCAGCAAGCCTAACAATGACCTCCAAAGCTCGTCCCTCCCCCATAAATTATTTTAGACATAGTTGATGTCCCTTTTTAATGTAGTTTCTAAGTTCACATGGTTGAATGAGTTTGTTTCCTTGTCATCATAATTTTAATATCAGAACAATTTTAATTTTATGAGGAATTTGTGTTCAATTTTTTAATTTCTATATTAATTAAAATTATAATATTTAATGGGAATTAACTATATTGTAATAAGTGTCACTCATTAATTGAAGTTCAAATGTCTATTTAAAGAGAAACACTGCACCACACTCCTTATTCTCATTGTTGACATACAAATTAATATTCTAACCCGTCTTTATCAGGTATAATACATGCATTTTTGTATTTTAATAGTTCAATAAGAGTTTTATATGCTTATTAAATTTATTTTCAACAAAGTAGTCAAACTAGGATTTCATACATTCAATCTTAGGGAAAATTATTAAAAAATTTATTTGCAGAAATCATGCGTAAGTTGGATGATACAGATTTTTTGATTACACGACGTTCAGATATACTGAAAAATTGATTCACTTTTACTAATGAAATGTTTATCCACTGTTTAAATGCCTTAGAATCTCAGTTGAACGAGGTTAGGTACCGTCACTCAACATTCACGGGACACCTTAGTGCAATTGAATGGAGATTGAAGAGGATGTTCAGAGTCCTATTTCATTTTGCTAAGTTGAATGCAGATGATGTTGTTACTCCCCCGTCCTCTCCCCCTCTGTTTTAGTGGGTATTAGGTTTCTATGATTAAGTTAACTTTTGTTACGGGGATGATATTTTATATTTCTATGGTTAAGTTAATTATTAGCATATAGTACTTTATGTTAGGGAATGTTATTTTACATTCCTAGTCCTTTCTATAAGACGAGTTAATTATTAGCAATATGGTACATTTTGTTAAGGTGTGTTATTTTGCATTCCTACCCCTTTATATTAGACAAGTAATTTGTTGTTGTGCCTGTGTTCAAAAAATCAGGAAAAACAGAAACCAAACGGAAAGACAAAAAACCAGAAAAAACAGAAACTGGAAAAATAATACAGAAGTAAGAAAATATCCGAGACCACAGAATTCACTGTGTGTCCTTAAGGAATTTAATCCCCTCACTGTACCCGAGGTTATGGATTACTTCCTCCCAGGATAAAACGGATATACCTGTCGCAGGAGTAGCGGTACGTCAAACGCCTTCGACTTCGACGAACTCAAAGTTGGCAACGAAACACGGTAAGACTCGATAGTTTTATTTGTGAAAAAAGAATGCGAGAATTTCAGATGCAGAAATTTTTGGTTTTGGTATCTTTAAAATGAGGCATTGCCTTAGTTTATATAGCCTTGAAGGTGCCTCTTCGGAATAGGTTGGTGATTTGTTCGGAAAGGTTGCCTTCCATTTCTCATTCACACCAACTTGGCTAGTTTTATTCATTAACTAGCTTTAACAATCCCCCACATGAATGGGGAATGGCTATATGATGAAAAACATGCATGACAAAAAACCGTGTGATTCGTAAGCAAGGATTAATCGCATCCGGATAAGTAGATTTCTCTTTGAACTTTCCGTAGTGAACATATGTCGGATATACTCGGTCAATCGGTAGATGTGATATCCTTGAACCGTCGAGCTTTGGTGTATACCTAGACAACCACATGTCACACAATTAACCCTTTAACCGTCTTTGGTTCTCATTGTTTTGTTCGTTTCACCATGAACACCGCCTGGTTCATAAGTGCGTAGAGAATTGGCCTTACATAATTCTCCTTGAAGCGCTTACACTTCACACTTACATAGGTGATTCCTAAATGTGTCATCCCGTAGATACACTATTTGATATACCCCGTACCAAACTTAGGAACCATTAAAAAGCCGCAATGCTTTATCCCGGTATCGAACATTGTCTCATCACGAGAATGGACCAAAGAGTTATTGTGACAATGTTGAACCGTCATTAATGACTTTGTTTGATCTCTTTGAACCTAGATCTTGGGATCTCCAGTCTTCTAGGTAGAGTTACCATCACGATGACTTGTCCTCACCATAGTCCCATTCCCTTGATGATCTTTCAACTACCTCTCTAGTTAGGCCTTTAGTTAGTGGATCCGACACATTATCTCTTGACTTAACATAGTCAATTGTGATAATTCCACTAGAGAGTAGTTGTCTAACGGTATTATGTCTTCATCGTATGTGACGAGACTTTCCGTTGTACATAAGGCTCCCGCTCTTCCTATTGCCGCTTGGCTATCGCAATGTATGCATATAGGAGCCAACGGTTTGGGCCAAAATGGAATATCTTCTAAGAAATTCCGGAGCCATTCAAACTTCTTCACCGGCTTTGTCTAAAGCTATGAACTCGTATTCCATTGTAGAGCGGGCGATACATGTCCATTTGGATGACTTCCAAGACATCTTTGCTCCTCCACCTATGGTAAAAACATATCCACTTGTGGATTTAGTTTCAGCTTGAACCGGTGATCCAATTTGCATCTTTGTATCCTTCAATAATCGCAGGATACCGTTATAATGCAAAGCAAAGTTTTGAGTATGTTTTAAATACCCCAAAACTCGTTTCATCGTCGCCCAATGTTTTTGGTCGGGATTACTAGTGTAGCGACTTAGTTTACTTATAGCACATGCAATATCATGTCGCGTACAGTTCATGATATACATCAAACTTCCCAACACTCGGCATAATCCAATTGAGAATGACTTTCACCTTTATTCTTTGCAAGAGCAAGGTTCATATCAATTGGCGTCTTTGCAACTTTAAAGTCCAAATACTTGAACTTTTCAAGTACCGTTTCAATATAATGAGATTGAGACAATGCTAGACCTTGAGGAGTCTTATGGATTTTAATTCCCGTAATTAAATCGGCAACTCCTAAGTCTTTCATATCAAACTTACTAGCAAGCATGCGCTTAGTAGCATTTATGTTAGCAATGTCGTTACTCATTATCAACATATCATCCACGTACAAACAAACAATGACTACGTGGTTTGGAGTGTTCTTAATGTAGACACATTTATCACACTCATTTATCTTGAATCCATTTGATGTGGCATTGTATGGTCAAATTTTGCATGCCACCGTTTGGGTGCTTGTTTTAGTCCGTAAAGAGACTTAACAAGTCGACACACCTTCTTCTCTTTCCCTGGAACTACAAACCCCTCAAAGTTGTTCCATGTAAATTTCTTCCTCTAACTCTCCATTTAAGAAGGCTGTTTTCACATCCATTTGATGTATTTCAAGACCGTACACGGCGGCTAACGCTACTAACACCCGAATAGATGTAATCCTCGTTACCGGCGAGTATGTATCAAAGTAATCAAGACCTTCTCGTTGTCTAAACCCTTTAACAACTAGTCTTGCCTTATATTTATCAATAGTACCATCAGCTTTCATTTTTCGCTTGAAAATCCATTTGGAACCTAAAGGTTTATTCCCTGGAGGAAGGTCAACCAATTCCCAAGTATGGTTGTTTAAGATGGATTCTATCTCACTATTGATTGCCTCTTTCCAAAATTGAGCTTCCGATGAAGACATAGCTTCGTTGAAGGTTCGAGGCTCATTCTCCAACAAAAATGTTAGAAATTCTGGTCCAAATGAAGTAGACGTCCTTTGACGTTTGCGCGTCTCGGTTTTTCCTCATCGGGAATATTTTCCTTTGTTTCTTCCCGAGGTCGTTTAGATTCTTTGCTAGATGACTCACATTCCTTTTTATACGGATATATGGTTTCAAAGAAGTCGCATTATCCGATTCAATTACCGTATTTACCGAATGTCGGGATTTTTCGATTTGTGAACCGAGAAATCGATATGCCTTACTATTTGTGGCATATCCTATGAAAACACAATCAATGGTTTTAGGTCCTATTTTTACCCTTTTGGGTTTAGGAATTTGCACCTTGGCCAAACACCCCCACACTTTGAAGTATCCCAAATTGGGCTTCCTTCCTTTCCACTTTTCGTATGGAATAGATTTTGTTTTGCTATGGGGCACTCGATTGAGTATTCGGCTAGTTTGTTAGAATGGCTTCCCCCACAAGTTCGGGGTAAACCAGAACTTATTAATGTGGCATTCATCATTTCTTTCGTGGTTCTATTTTTCCTTTCCGCAATTCTCGTTTGATTGTGGCGAGTAAGGGGCGATTGTTTGATGAATAATGCCATATTCCAAACATATTTGTTCAAAAGGAGATTCATATTCACCGCCCCTATCACTCCTTATCATTTTAATCTTTTTGTTAAGTTGAGTTTCAACTTCAGCTTTGTAATGCTCGAATGCTTCAATTGCTTCATCTTTACTATTAAGTAAATAAACGTAGCAATACCGCGTACTATCGTCGTAAAAGTTATGAAATACTTCTTTCCACCGCGAGATGTGATTGACTTCATGTCACAAATATCTATATGGATTAAGTCTAAAGGACTTGAATTCCTTTCAACTGACTTATAAGGATGTTTAACATACTTAGACTCAACACAGATTTGACATTTTGATTGATTGCATTCAAACTTAGGCAATACTTCCAAACTAATCATTTTTCGCAAGGTTCGTAATTGACATGTCCTAAACGTGAATGCCATAAATTATTTGACTCAAGTAAGTAAGACGAAGCGTAAACTTTATTATTATTGGCAACGACCATTACATTCGGTTTGAAAAGGCCCTGTGAGGTAACCTTTTCCTATGTACATCTCGTTCTTACTTATTACAACCTTGTCAGAAACAAAAACACACTTAAAACCGTTCTTTACTAGAAGTCCGGTAGATACTAGATTTTTCCTAATTTCAGGAACATGACAGACGTTGTTAAGAGTCACCACCTTGCCGGATGTCATCTTCAGCAAGAGATATTTCCATAACCTTCAATTTTGGCCGTTGCGAATTTACCATATATATGGTATCGTCGGGCCGGCGGGAGCATATGAAGCAAAGGCTTCTCTAACAAAGCACAAATGTGGCAAGTGGCGCCGCAGTCAATCCACCACTCTTTCGGATTTCCCACTAAGTTGCACTCGGACAACATAGCGCACAAGTCATCAACTTCCTCGTTTGTTTCAACCATATTAGCCCGACCCTTCTTCTTTACCTTTTTCGAGCACGACGATGCCGCAACTTTGTGTCCGATTTTTCCACAATTGTGGCAGCTTTCCCTTGAATTTCTTCTTGTTGGGATAGCTCCTTGGTCCCGATGCATTTTTCCTCTTTTTCGCATTAGTTGGGGCGAGTTTCAACAATATGTGCTCCCCCTATGGTTGATCTCACATTTGCCTTCTTCTCCGCCGCCTTGTTATCTTCCTCGATTCTCAAACAGACGATGAGATCCTCCAAAGTGTCATCTCCTTTCGCTTGTGTTTCAAGTAATTTTTGAAGTCCTTCCATGAAGGAGGCGGCTTCTCTATTACCGCCGCAACTTGAAACGCCCCACTAATCACCAAACCTTCGGCGAGTAGATCGTGGATGATAACCCGCAACTCTTGAACTTGAGTAACAACAGACTTGCCATCTACCATTTTGTAGTCCGAAACTTGGCGCGATAAATTTCTTTAATCCAAAGATCTTTCGTTTTATATTTCTTTTCCAACGCATCCCATAGATCTTTTGATGTTTCCACATTACTATAGACGTTGTAAAGATCATCCTCCAAATCCGCTAAGAATATAATTCTTGCACAAAAAATACGAGTGCTTCCATGCCTCGATTACAACAAAACGTTCATTCTCGAGTGCCGATTCCGGCAAAATCGGAATGACCTCCTTAATAAACTTTTGGAGGTTTAAAGTAGTTAAATAGAAGAACATCTTTTGTTGCCATCGTTTGAAATCAATTCGGTGAATTTTCCAGGCTCTCTCGGAGCGGTCTGGTCTGGTGCAAGACGACCGGAGGACGCAAAGCATTGCTCGTAGAACCAACCATGGGGGCTAGTGTGGCGATGCAAGTAGCATTCAAATTTGGAGTCATGTCTCCCATTTCGTCGCAAACGAAGCAACGAGAAAAAGTTTAATAAACGGTGAAGACTTCAAACCGAATCGCTTTTGACAAACGAGCAGATGTAATACACAATGGTGAAGATTTTATTTCTTCAAACCGAATCAAGGTTACACAAACAGATTTAAAATCCTTGAAACGAAATGCGTAAATTGTATGTTGTATACTTGATGAAGTTTTTATATCTTCAAATCAAGTACCCAAATGAGTAGAAAATTATGAAAACTTTAATCTCAACCGGAGTAAAAAATTCGAAGATTTTAGTCTCCAAACAACATATTAGTTCGTTACACCGAAACAACAAACACCTTTTTTTTTTCTTTTTTTTTCCCCAAGAATTGTATGTTGTATACTTGATGAAGTTTTTATATCTTCAAATCAAGTACCCAACGGAGTAGAAAGTTATGGAAACTTTAATCTCAACCGGAGTAGAAAATCCGAAGATTTTAGTCTCCAAACAACATACAAGTTCGTTACATCGAAACAACAAACATACACCTTTTTTTTTTCTCCAGTAAACGTTCTGTAATTGTTAAACAAGAACAAATGAACACAGAAATAATGATTAAATTCCTTAAGCTTGTTGTTGTGCCCGTGTTCAAAAAATCAGAAAAAACAGAAACCAAACGGAAAGACAAAAAACCGAAAAAACGAGAAGCGGAAAAATAATACGAAGTAAGAAAATATCCGAGACCACGAATTCACTTGTGTGTCCTTAAGGAATTTAATCCCCTCACCGTACCCGAGGTTATGGATTACTTCCTCCCAGGATAAAACGGATATACCATGTGAGAGTAGCGGTACGTCAAACGCCTTCGACTTCGACGAACTCAAAGTTGGCAACGAAACACAGTAAGACTCGATAGTTTTATTTGTGAAAAAAGAATGCAGAATTTCAGATGCAGAAATTTTTGGTTTTGGTATCTTTAAAATGAGGCATTGCCTTAGTTTATATAGCCTTGAAGGTGCCTCTTCGGAATAGGTTGGTGACTGTTCGGAAAGGTTGCCTTCCATTTCTCATTCACACCAACTTGGCTAGTTTTATTCATTAACTAGCTTTAACATAATTGTTATGCCAGTATTTATCTTTGAACACTAGATTAATTGGACACGAATAATTACATGATGAATCTTTGTGCGACTAATTTTTCAAATACAAAAGTTTTTAAAATATCACTTAATTTTCTTAATTTTTCACATCTGATGTATGATACTTGATTATTTTTTTAGCAAAGCATCTAGTAAGTTTCTTAAGAGAGAAAAATTTGAAATTCAAATTCAAATTCACACAAGTCGGTGCACCATATCAATTTTGTGTATTTGGCTTGTAAAAAGAAATTTAAGTGAGAAAAATAATCATCCTATTAAATGTTTTTACCCCTTTAACTATCAAACCCTAACAAGCAAAAAATCACTCATCCCTTTCAAGAATCATTCCTAAGAAATTGAAAAAAGAAATGTATTCCCAAAACTTAAGTTCAACTTCTCTAAGTTCTTCGGAGGATCCACTGCCCGATCCATTGTGGGAGTTGCGGCTTTGAAGGCTCAAGTGAAAGAACTTACTGATCATTTAAAGAATGTTAGGCAAGAATTTTGAGAGCTGAAGCACAACTTTTTTACCTACATTGAAAAAGTCAATAATATTGGTGGCGTCTTCGTTGGTCTTTAGTATGGATGATTTACTTTTTGTATTGAAACATGTCTGTGGTGGGATGGTTTAATTTTTGTTTTGAAAGATGTTGGTAGTGGGATGGTTTAATTTTTGTGTTGAAATATGTTAAGATGGTCTAGTTGTGTTCTGTTGACTGTTTTATTCATCGCCTTTTTTGTGGGGGTTCATGAACTAATATAGCAACAATCTATTGAATGCAAGATTTGATATTTGTTTATGTTGCTATTGTCTTTGTGAACTTGTTAACGGCATTTTTTGAATTGGTACACAATAAATACTTGCATATAGATAGAAATTTATTGCTTTCATTAATATGTCGAATAGCCAAAAAAAAGTCTAACAACCAACATAATAGGAAGGAACAGAGCCATTGAAATTCATCCGGATTGAGTCATTATTAACAACAACAAATTTGACATGTTGTAGTGAGATTTTGTATAAAACTATGTCAAAAACGTCTCCCTCTAGAAAACCGGCCTCCTCAACGAAATCCTTCCGACCAAAATTTGATTCTCCTTTTTCTTCCATAAGGTATAACTTGTGCTGTCCAAATGATATTTAGATGATGAATAGTATTTTTCATTATTTGTGGAGGAATAAACTAAATAATATTCCCTGGCAATCACTATAAATATGTTTTTTAAAAGAATTATTTTAACGTTGACTTAACAAAATAAAGTACTAGAAAATAAACGTACCACATCATCCAACATTGCATAAGATTGATTTAGAGTGATTGTGAAATGGATTAGGGACCATCTGTTTGGGTCTACCGGAGTGAAACTTGCCATTTGTGAAGACTATTGTGAAGGGAAAAATATAAGCACAATATGCAATATTTGATATGATGGTTGCCCAATAACTAGGATGGATGCATCTTTTCACTTTCCCTCTCAAAGTGGGTTTCAAAATGAAAAAAAAAATGAATTCTCTCCGTTATCCCAATTAAAAATGTGTTGAAACTTAATCAATCTCAATGTCTTTTCAATTGAATTAGTGACTGCTATCATATTTGGCACAACATTTTTTTGGTACACAATTAATACACTATACTACTTGCATATACATAAAAATATTTCTACTACAAGTAGATTAGTCAAGTTAAATAATTTAGTACTTCCAATATTAACAAACAATGCATCATATAGTACCATAACATTTACACAATTTTGAGAGTCAAAATTCAACGTCGACATCAATTAAACTTGGCATGCAAGATCATAAGATTAGCAATAAAACATTACACAACGACTTGCACTATTAGTTTGAATCCAATTGTCCTTACACCACTAGTTGGCCAATTTCAATATCCCCACTTCGACTACTTCTATTATTCCTACCACCACGTCTATCACCCCCTACACGGCTACCTTTTGTGCTTCTACAACTATTACTACCTCCCCTACTACCACTATTATTATCACCTGCATTGGCATCACCTCCATTATTATCACCTCTATTAGCATTATCTCCATTGATATTAGGTCCAGTTCTTGCACTCCCTCATGCACATCTTGTTGTACTTGTACCACCATTATTATCACATTCATTAGCATTATTTTCATTGGCATTAGGTCCAGTTCTTGCACTCCCTCATGCACATATTGTTGTACTTGTACCACCATTATTATCACATCTACCGATATTATCTCCATTGACATTAGGTCCAGTTCTAGCGCTATATCCTTGTCTACCCCCTCGCCTAAATATGTTTTCACGTCCTCCTCTATGTCTGTTAGTTATGGTCTTCCACGTGAAGGAATCTCTGTTGGGTTTCTTATGTATGTTAAATCATCATCATCTGAATCATCACCACCAACGTCTATCACAACTATATCATCCTCTCAATTTAAATATATAGTCAATCTGGTTTTCATTACATTATTAAAGTCACAAATTTTTACATCACTGTTCAATGCAACATCACAGATCATGTCAAACCATTTCTTCAACACGTTATATTTTTTTAACTCATCAGTCATGCTTAGGTAACCCCCAGGAATAAATTTCTTCAGGTGGGGACGAATGATATCTCTTCTCCACCTTCTCATATTATACCTATCGGAGAGTCTCTGGATCATTTTATGTGTCATAACATTTAGTATATGACAGCACACCATGCCAGCAGATTCAAAGTTTTTGTAATTACATTCCAAATAAGGGACGCTTGATCTGTATTCCACCAGGTACACAAATTGATTGTCATGGAAATCATTCCTAATTGAAAATTTTGTAATGTTGTACTTCTCCACACCATCCACTACTTCAGCATCTTGATGAATGCTCAAGTCACAGTGAAACAACCTTTGTACCTGCACCATGGAAAGATCATATATTGTACGAGTGTAATGAGTTTGTAGTTGTTCCTCCCACTCGAATTCAGAGAAAACTCTTGCTTCTGTATACCTAGACTTAAATTCAGCTTGTAACTTTTTATCATACTTGACTCTCAAAGTTATCTCGTATTACTCAACAAACTGCTTCAGGGTGCTAGAACCATTGATATAGCCATCAAAGAGAACATGCATACCCTCACACTTTTGTGTGGACAACATACCAACTCAAAAATAGTGCTTTAGGTATACATGAACCCATTTCTCTTTTTTTCAAAAAATAGATTAGAGAACCATCTTCTATTTTCTAAGCCATATTTTTTAGTAAATACCTCCGATTTTCTAATAAATTCCTCAATAATAATGCTATCAAGGACTACGAATTTAAATTCAATCCTGTCAATTTTATGATCATGAACTTGTTTTAGCCTGAAAGGCAACTTTGTGAAAATGTGCCAAATACAATATGTGTGAATTGCGTCTGGCATCACTTCTCTGATAGCTGTCTTAATACTCTCACATTGGTCTGTCAACATATCAGTTAGAGGTACATTATTCATGGCTCTAATCTAAAAAGAGAAGACATATTTGTAAGTTTTAGCATCCTCGCTTATAATCAAAGCACATCTAAGAAGTATGGGCCATTGGTGCTGATTCACACCAATAAATTAAGCAAATGACAGTGCGCCATTGATTCACACGGTATGTCGTATAAAAAAAATATTACATCACAATACTCACGATATGCATACTTATAATTTGTATGAACCCATACAGAGTTACGGAGACTGTCAGAATTATTTGGGTCTACTGCATAGAAAACTCTCTATCCTTAATCTGCATATCAAGAAAAAACCTGTTTATTGCTTCTCTATCAGTGGACAAGGTTCTCAACCTCTTCTGTTGCAGAATGTAATTTCTGCAGTCCTTGGGGGTACATCTCAAATTTTCAGGACCACCAACTTGATTTTCGAAAAGTCTTATGCTCTTTGAAGGTCTTAAGCCAGCATATCGTGAGCTACAAGATGCCTCTTCAAACTCTGGATCACTTCCCTGTGACAAGGCATAAAGCGTGATAGTCTGGCATCTAATGCATGAGTATACTCTCCAACAATCTTAGTAACACGCCATGAACTATCATGCAACATAACAACATTAATTTGAGCTTTACAGTCAACCCTTTTGCTTTATTTCTTTTGTTTTCCTTTCCTTCCCTTATCATAAGCAAACATAACATAATTAACTGTAGAATCACCTTTTTTTACCGATGTTTTTTTCAACACTAAGCCCTATCAATCTGGCGTGCTCTCTGTAAAATGCAAACATTGAATCTTTACTTATGAATGCCATTCCTTCAATAGGCACTTGTAAAAATTCTTGATGAGTAAATGTTTCTTCATTTGTTCCTTCTCCATATTCATCTTCTTCTACCCCATGATCCTCATATTCTTCTTGATCCGACATTGGATCCTCTTCGTCTTCCTCCCATTATCAGGCATATTTAGGTCTTCTTCTAGACACAACATGTTGAGCTCTTCATCCTTGTTGTCTAAATATGGGTCTGGGCCATCAATGAAACTCTCGCCTGAACTTCACCTTCTCCACCACCATCATTAGCGAGCAAACTGTCACTATTTTCAATCCCTAAAATATTATTTAAGGTTTTCCTTAAACTATTGTCAATATTTTCATTCTTATTATCAATATTTTCATTGTTTGAGTCCATTTTATGTTTGTGATTTTGACAAAGGAAGAAGAGACAAGAGTAAGAGGCAACTGTTGTAGAAGGGACAAGAATAAGAAGCAATTGTTGTTTGTAATTAGGGCTTTTCCTATTGTTTAAATGGTATAAAATTGAAGTTAATTAGTAGACCGTATAAAATTGATGTTAATTAGTAGACCATATAGTAGTTAATTTGTAGGTGTTTGTATAAAGTATGAAGTATGCATGTATAAAAATGAGATTAATCATCTGTTCGAGGTGTTGGAAAAACGGAAAAGTTGAGCATGCCGAAGTGTAATTATGTGTTAGTCTTGGAGGGAAATATTTTGGAGGAAAATAACATGGTTTGAAGACAATTCTTCATTAAGGGTACAACATACTTTTTATTCGAGTTGTGCCAAATAGCATCACCCTAAGTATTAATCTTTCTTACGGTTTGTAATATTACGTTTACCTCCCTACTCTATCTTTGGAAAAAAAGTTAAAAATACCTTTAACGTTTGTGATTTATTTCATATTTGTCCTTCATTAACTTATCGGCTCATAAATGTTCTTCATATTATCTTTTGTATCAAATATATTACAAACAATTAAAAATATCCAAATATATCCCCATGTGGCTTCCACTAATAGTGTGAGGGGTATATTTGAATCTTTTTAATTGTTCAGGATATATTTGAGATAAAAGATAAAATCAAAAGCGTTTATAAGCCGATATATAAAACAAATCACAATCATTGAGGGCATTTTGACGCCTTCCAATTCTAACTTCTGTGTAACAAGTGTTAATTTTTTTGTAATAATATTAGATACTTATGATGTTCCAAATTTACCCTTTTGTACCATTAATATTATTTTCTCTGTCTCAATTTATATGGCACCATTTTTTTTATCTGCCTAAAAAAGAAAGTTATCTTTTTATATTTAGAAATAATTTAACTTTATTAGATGATTTACAGTAACACATTTATATAGGACTTGTTTTGGACCACACATTCAAAAGTCTTCATTTTTTTCTTAAATTATTGTCAAGTCAAATGGTGTCACATAAATTGAAACGGATGGAGTAACCTACAAAAAAAAGTCGAACGGAAGACGGAACCTGTTCTTTCCCATCTTCCTTTGCCATTTATTTTCCAATTTAAAGTCTTAGGGAACAGATTTTACATCTAATATTATTCCTCTAATCACAATAGGATCCAAGATCCTTCAACGCTGCTCTGTCGTTGTAAGCCAAAATTTTCAACTTTGTAAATTAGACCACCTATAAATGATTAAAGCTCTTGCAAAATTTGGCACTGAAAGCTTGCCTACAAAAGTACTTTCAAGCTGTAATTTTGATCCTTTTTGAGGTCTAAGTGCACTTCAATTGTTGAAAAAATGTAATATTATTATGAATCAGTTAAGTGGTTAACCACAAACAATTTCTATGAGTACTAGTTAATCCCTTAGCAAATGATTTCTATGAATAGCAATCACTTTACAGTTATTTGTTAACCACAAAAGCATTAGATGTTTAAGTGTTTCAAGAGCAAAAAATAATTTCTTGAGTTAACAATAGTTCATCTGAAAACTCAAATGCAAGGTTGGTGAACCGGTTATGACAATCGTCAATTCAATGGGAGAGGAAGAAGTAGTACTTAGGGAATTCAGTCCTTATTTTAAGGAGTTTCTTATAAAACATATTCCAAATTAATTACACAAGTATAATATTAGAAGAGGAAAAATAAGATCCGACTTTTTTGAGATTGAGACATAGTTATTATAAGTTATTCTTGAGTCAAACACACATTATATTCGTCAAGAATAGATAGAAAACATACCTAACTAGCATAATTATATTCGTCAAGAAGAAAAGAAATTATATCATTACATGATTCATATGGAGTTTTGTCCTTACCTTTATGTGGGACTCTGTTCGTAATCGTATTAGCGGTAAGGACGGCTTCTCCCCACATGTTTTTGGGGAAGTCCGGAATTGATAAGCAAGGCATTCATCATTTCCTTTAATGTGCGGTTCTTACGTTCCGCCACACCGTTTGATTGAGGTGAGTATGGAGCCGTCGTTTGATGAATAATGCCTTCTTGGGCACAATATTCCTCAAAAGGCGCTACATATTCTCCCCCTCTATCGCTACGAATGGATTTAATCCGTAGGCTAAGTTGATTCTCAACTTCTCGCTTTGTAACGTCGGAACGCTTCAAAGGCTTCATCCTTACTTTTCAACAAGTAAAGGTAACAATACCTTGTGCTATCATCTATAAATGTCACAAAGTACTTGTTCCCCCTCTAGTTTGTGCAAACTTCAAATCACATATATCTCGTGTGAATAAGTTCTAGAGGAGCGGTATTCCTTTCGACGGATCGAAAAGAAGCTTGGTGAGTTTTGCCTCTACGCACACCTCACATTTATGTTGAGGGTTTATGTCGATAGAAGGCAACAACTCCATCTTTACAAACCTTTGAATAGACTTGTAGTTTACGTGTCCTAATCTATGATGCCATAAATTAGAAGACTCAAGCAGATAAGAAGAAGACTCAACTTTATTTCCTTGACGCAATACGTACATGGCATTCACTTTGAAGAGGCCTTCACAGACGAAGCCCCTCCCCACAAATGTGCCATTTTTAGTGAGTACAAATTTATTTGATTCAAACACTAGCCTAAAGCCGCATTAACCAATAAAGGTCCGTAAACTAGATTTCTTCTAATATCCGGGACGTGCATCACTTCCTTCGAGTGAGTTCCTTGCCGGAAGTCATCTTCGGGACCACCTTTCCAACCCCTAGCACGTCCGAGGAAGCGTTGTTGCCCATGAACAGCCTTCTTGTCGGAGACCGGAGTGTACGTGGAGAAGGCATCTTTGTTGGAACAGATGTGTCTTGTTGCACCCGTGTCCACCCACCATCGCATCGGATTCTCCACCAAGTTGGCTTCTAGCACCACCGCAGAGAATTCCTCGATCATGTCATCCAGGAGCGTGTCCTTGACGACATTTGCTTGAGCCTTGCCTTTTGACTTGGCTTCTCGTTGTTGCTCGCCTTGAGCTTGCGGCATTCCTTGATCCCGTGACCAGGTTTCCCCATGTGATGACAATTACCTCTCGAACATCTCTCTTTGCAGGGGCTTTGCCGTCTTTCTCGGAACTTCCGCTTCTTGCTTGAGTTCCCTTTGGCCTCTCGCCAGATTTGCCTTTTCCTCAAGATGTTGTCTACCCTTTGGCAAGGTCTTCTTATTATCTTCCGGATTTGCGCTTGATAACAAGCTCTTCAAAGGTCATCTCCTTTGTCTTGAGTTTCAAGTAACTCATAAACTCATTCCATGAATGAGGTAACTTTTCAATCGCCGATGCAACCAAAAATCGCTCATTTGGTTTCGATCCTTCCAAATCCAGGTGATGTAAAATCATTTGGAATTCCCGGACTTGGGACATCATGCATTTTCCGTCCACCATTTGGAATTTTAGAAATTTCCCAACGATGAACTTCTTAGTACCCGCATCTTGTGCGTTGTACTTCTTTTGCGCTTTTTCCCACAACTCTTTGGCGGTGCCAACGTGCAATAGACCGTGTAGAGAGGGTCTGCTGGCGATTCAAGATATAGTTCTTGCACATGAAATCGCTATGATTCCATGCGTCACGAACCATCTTCATGCCATTAATGACATGGATACCAAGGCCCCCTTCACCCGTTTCATTGGGCGAAGAGTCCATTTCATCTCCAGCTTGTGGAGGATCTTCCGTAAGGAACCGGGCCATGCCCATAATCGTTAAGTAAAACAAAGATCTTTTGTCGCCATCTTTTGAATTCGATCCCATGAATTTTTCAGTGGCGATCATGGTGGTGTGATGAAGAGGGTGGAGCTCCAACAATCGGGAAGGCGCAAAGCAGCACGCCTTGAACAGAGCAAAGAAGAAGAAGCAGAAGCGAGGCCGGCGGAGTTACCGCCTGGGCAAAGAGCTTGGCGGTGGCGGGGAAGGCGCAACATTGCCTCGAGAGGCAGCAGCAGTAGCAGCAACATCGGTCATATTTCCAGCCATGTTATTGCAGTTACCGTAAGCAAAATATTGTCTTAAGTTGTTGGTTTACAAGGATTTGCAGGAAACGGAAATTACAAGCAACTGCTTATGTAGGAATTGAAATTACAATTCAACAAGAAAGCTGAAAATTACAATATAACAACAAAATTGAAATTACACTTTTGTTGAACAAGAAAACGGGAAAGTTGTTTATGCTGAGTCGAGTGTGGCACTCTGTCCTTAAGACAATATTGCCCCGTATGTATCCTTTATACGTCCTGGACAATTCGTCTCCCAAGATAAAAAAAGAATGGAACTATTGAGCAAAGGAAACTCAAAAGCTACCGTGAAGAATATTGAGCAATGAAATGATGCTTGGAAGATTAGGAAGAAACCGAATTTTGCTTTGTGTATTTTCGTGTATGTTAAGTACTCCTCAACAATGGTATAAGGGGTGTTTATATAGGTGAGGGAGGGCTGTTTAACTCGCCCCCATAACAGCCATTATTGGCCAAATAATGGCCATTATGGAGGTAGTTAATCCACCAAAATAAATGGTGAAAAATGCCAACGGATTGGCCATTATAGGAGGTGTAATTCAGCCCAAAATAAATGGCCGAATTGAGGCCGGACGTTTCTGTTCGGGACCGTCGAAATTCTGATTTTCCGAAAAACTTCGGGGACCAAAGCTGTACATCTTGAAACTTCGGGGACCAAATCGTACAGTTGAAACTTCGGGGACCAAACCGTACATCCGAAAGAATTCGGTCCAAACCGCACATCCGAAACTTCGGGATCAAAGCGTACTTCGGCAAAGTTTTCGGCCCAAAAAGATAATATCGAAGGCCCACGCCCCGTGGCCCGTGGCCCCGTGAACCCGACCGACGGGCGGGGCGGCGGCGCGCGTGTGGTCTTTACTTGAACCGAAGCACATCTAGGTCCTCCTTTAAACACATGGGATACCCCTTCGGGGTCCCAAACCCCAAACCAATTTCAAGTATTATATACACAACAATTCTTTCTTCCTCTACCGATGAGGGAGAATTGATCACACACCACACTTTTCCATGCTTCAAACACCTTACTTCGTGAACCAATATCTCTTTCATTTCTCAATGAAATTATATTCGTCAAGAAGTACATCAAAAGAAATTCTATATCAGTGTTTTATTGTGCTAATTTCCAACATTATTTCGTCAAGAAGAAAAGAAATTATATCATTATTGTGTTTTAAAAAATAAAATGAATAAATTTCTCAAATAATCACTCAACTTAATGAGAATGTATAGTTAAGTCACTTATCTAAGTGTCGAACACATGAGATAAACCACAAGCAAAAGAGTCCAAAAAGCTTCTAATGAACAATGTGCCTTCGGATGTTATGAAATGTTAGTTGAGCTTGGAGATGTTTGGCTAGCATGGCATTGACTTACAAGATTGATCCTCAAAACAACTACTCCTTCAAGATCTTACTTTTCATGTCTGGTGGGAGGTCAAGGCAACTAATTTTTGTTCTACCTTCTTGAAGTTCTCCATTTAAACTATTCTAATAGATTCTTTTCAATCTACTTCATTTATTATATAAAGAATTTTTTTTTTACTTTATAAAGCTATTTTTGCAAGTATATATATATATATATATATTTCATAAACATTATTTGAATAATTAATAGTCCCTCCATCTCATTTTATATGGCGTAGTTAGACTAATTGACACGTAGTTTAAGAAAGATGTCTTTTAAAATTTATGATCTAAAATAAGTCATAAATATTTGTATGGCTAAATCATTTCATTAAGAGTAAAATGAAAAGTTTAAAGTTAAGTTGTTTTCAAATATAGAAATGTGTCATTCTTTTTAAGACAAAACTACAAATAAAAATGTGTCACATAAAATGAGATGAGAATAATAAATAAGACGAATAAGTTCTTTTTATTCTGCATATTCACATGATTCAATAGGCGATATTCCGAGCAAGATAATCTACCGCTATCCAGGAAAAACTTAACATCACAGTCTTTAATCTCCACGCAGAAGCTTTATGCTCATTACGAAGTTTGGTTGTCAGCATCAGAAAGATCATAAGAACTAAGTCCTACGAAAGAATTTCTATACTCCTTCCACAATCTGTCGTATACCACCTTTAACTTCACTTTCGACCTCCCACTATTATTATTACTATCCTTTGGCTAAAATCACATGTTTCACTCCAGAGAATAACAGTAAAAACAAAAAAGATTAAACATTTGAAGAAGACAGATTTATATTAAAAAATCAGGAAAGTATTCGTAAAGAGAAACCAACCGCTGTAGCGACTTTCTTTTAATTTGTTTCTTTAACAGGCTTATTAACTATTCTTACTTTGAATAATTTATTGTTGTATGGATTACACATAAATTATGTTCCTTTTTTTATTTCAATAGTCAAGATTTATATGAAAAAAAGAAGACAATTTTCTTGCAATCTTTTAATTCAAGCTAATAAGATGTTAGTCATGTATTTGCAACCTAATCTATTGAATGTCAAATAAAATTTTATTTGCTAATATGAAGATCTAAGTAATTTATATAGAACTAATCAGTTTGTGACAAATTTTCATGTATAGATATGAATAACAACAATATACCTAGTGTAATCCACAAGTGAGGTCTAGAGAGGGTGGAGTTTAAACAGATCTTACTTCTACTCCATGAAGATAGAGAAGTTATTTCCGGAAGACCCTCGACTCAGGTGCAACAAATAAAAATAATTATGAAAAAAATATGACATTGAAAAAAACATTAACAAAGCATATACAAAGCATAACAGAAAAAGAGCAGTAACACAACGAAACAATGTGATAGCAGAAATAAAATTAACAACAGATACTAACAAATATCAAATGACAACCAACTACATGAATAGAGCTAATACTATGTCAGACACAATGAGCTAGACTATCATTACACCCATTCCGTTTTAAAACAACGCTCAACTACCTACTAACTTTCTATCCTAACATGAACTCCATACCCTCCTATCTAAGGTCATATTCTCGGTAAGCTGAAGATGTGTTATGTATTTTTTAATTATCTCTCTCCAATACTTCTTCGGCATACCTACACCACTCCTCATACCTACCATATTCATCCTCTCACACCTCCTTACTAGGACATTTAGATTTTCCTGTTCACATGCCCGAGCCACCTTAGCCGCTCTTCTCTCATCTTGTCCAGCATGATGTCCGCTCCCAATATAATAATATTATCAGTGAAGATTATAAATAAATTTAAATACAATAATATAATCATCGAAGATTTATAAATTGCCGGAAATTGATTCATACCAATAATAATGATAGTGGTTGTATGTGCTATTTGAGCATTTCAACGAGTTTGTATAATTATTTTTGTTTGTGTGGGCTCTTACTTCAAATGTTATAATCAATGAGAAATATATGTTTCTCACTAGATAATCAAATCAAGTATTTTAGCGTGGAGAATTTTTACTCAAGAGAGGAAAAATCAAAATCTACCTATATAGGAGTTTTTCAAACTCTCCACTAAACTAAAGCAACTTTTAAGGTTACAACTATTTGTACACCTAAGGAACTATTCCAAGTAGTCTTTACCCCAACTTTCTCTTTCCTCTACTTCAAGAGCACTCATTCATAAACTGGTTATTGATACGAATAACATAAAGAAATGTAACTAATGTTTACTGAAAAATGCAATCCCAAAGATTCGGGGACTTAAAGGAGGTTAGCGGTGACTATTGAATAAACTTTTTCGGCTTGAGTTGGGTTTATAGCACGGTTCTTATAGTGCTTGAAATATTTTTGTCTTCTCCATATTACTATATCTCTATAATCTTCCTTTTTTCTATCAAATATAAACCTCATTGGCGTCAAACGTGAGAAAATGCTACACGTTTGGTAATTTCTCCTCCGACCAAAATCAAATGTCATATTGAAGCGGCTAATCCCATTCATATTTTATGAATATCTGGTCGCATAAATTACATAATATCATAAATAGCGATCCCTAGTATTACTCAGCCCCAAGAGAGGTTATGAACAAATACATACAACTCTTTGATTTCATCTAAAATCAATAATTTTATATGAGGAACTACTGAACTAAAATTATAAAATTTTACCACTATAACACTTAAATAACCTTAATAGATAAGTTTTGTTGTTATAGTGGGCTGGTATAAGTTTAGTAACATTACTCTTATAGCAGATAAAGTGCAATTATCTTAATGTGACAAATATTAGTTCGTTATTTTATTATTATAGAGATTAAAGTTTAATAACTTTATTGCCATTGTAAATAAAGTTCAATTACTTCAATAGGATAGATATAATTTTATGGCCTTTAATTAATACTAGTGAATTTGATCACGCGCGGTATTTTAGTAAATTAAAAAATAATCTTTTATAAACTATGATGAGATACTTTTTTTTGCTTAGATCCGAACTTCTTTTCCTTATCAACAAATTATATAATTATAAAATGCAACGCCGTTGAAAATGATCAGAAAGAAAGATATACACATAATGATTTTTTTGGGTTGGTTGTACTAAGTCAAGAAGGAAGATACAACTTCATAAAAGAGGAGATAAAATAGTTGAAAGCGTTAATAGTGTTATATTTCTGAAATCTAAGAAGTATTCTCTTTAATTACACACAAACAAATGATGTTAGTAATGACCATGTTACCACACAGAATTCTATATGATACAATATATCTATTGTAAAAAAAATGACTTTCTTTTTAGCTGAACTTCTAAACTTGCAGAGATGAATAATGTATGAAACACATTTAAAAGACGAGGAAGTCAATCTTCTTTCTTTGTGTTTGTCAATTGTCATGTAGAATCCAGTTTCAAATACTTTGTAGTTGTTATGTAATTATGTATTCACCTTCTTCTCATATAGAATTAAATATGAACGAACTGCAAGAAGACTAAGAGTTAAAAAACATGTAACATTTAATTTATCTTTTTTCACTTTAATTTTAAAAGTTATTGTGTGTAAACACCTTAAATAGGGAAAGAGGACCTTCTGATCATTCATTTTTCTAAATGTCTTCCTCATTTAACATTTTTTAAACATAACACAATTAATCATAATTAAGAGAGTTAAGAATTGACTTTTGATTTTTTTTTTTAACATAGCACATATAAATAAGGGGAAATAGAAAAAATGTCAAAAAATAAAGGAAAAAAATAATTATTCTTGTCCAGAGAGGGGAAAAGATCTATTATCATAGTTGTTTTTTGCTAATATTAAAAAAAGAAAGTTCATAAATCAGTAATATTCTAGCAATTTCTAAAGAGAAAAAATACATAAAATCCTCTCTAAATTTGCATCGAAAACTCACTTTAGCAATTAAACTTTAAGAAGGTTTAAAGACCCTCCCTAAACAACTTTCAAATAATTTTTGTTCAACGCGTCCTTGTCTAAACCAGGTCAAAGTTGGGGGTTGTTGAGTCACTTGCTTCCTGATTGGGCCACGTCATTTAATGAGTTTTTAAAAATATAATTCGTCCAAATTAAAAATAATTATAATAAATTCAATCTATCCCCAAATAAAAATCCCGACCCGTTTCCAAAAACCCGTTACCCCTCTTAACACCATAGCCATTGTCATCTCAAATTTTCGGACAAGCTGAAAGCTTCTGAAAACCCAACAACAATTGAAACCAAGATTGTATAAACTCGTAAAGTTTTCACGCGCTTCTAAAAGGGTGAAAACACCTCCTTCGCCACGTAACGTATTAGGATGCTATTAATTTCGCCTCACATTAGAATAAAGGGGTATTTAAACGTTATTAAAGTTCAATTGCTAAACTAAATTTTTTATGCAAGTTTAGGGGTAATTTTATGTATTTTTTTTATTTCTAAATAAACTAAAGAATATTATAAAGACCATGAAGGAGAACAAAAATAGCAACATACCTTGTATTAAATTTTCAATGAAGAAGCGGAAGAGAAACGTGATTTGTTTTTGTGGAGAACCTAAATTGAGATTTTTGAAGATAAATGTGTAAAATCTAAGAAAAAAAATCAAATTTCTGATAAATAAATGGTGTCATATCATCTTCCCAAAAACATCACTTATTCTTATAAAATTAATTAGGACGTTCATGCCAACAATAAGATAAATAGGAAATATGGGGGGGGGGGGGGGGATTTAAAAAAGAGGAAAAAATATAATTGTGTTTTTTGGCCAAAGAAAAGTGTCATGTCACTCTCCTTTGCTTAGCTTTATAATATATATGGATATAAATGGTAGTAGATTTTGCAAGAATTATTTGGCTTACAAATACACTCAAACACTTGCTAAAATAAATATTTGAGTACCTGACATAGGAATAGTTCCTTCTCAATCAACATTTTCTTTATTTTGAGCTTTTGATCTCCTCCTCAGTTCTATAATTTGTGCTTTTGATTTCCTCATCTATTCTACAACGAACAAGCTGAAAAAGAAGATCAACAAAGAAGTTCTATAACATAATAATTTAAAGGGTGAAAAAAGTTAAACATTCTAAAAGATATTCATATTTTAAAAGTATTAAGACACTCACTTGCTAAAATAAATATTTGAGTACCTAACATGAGAATAGTTCCTTCTCCATCGACATTTTCTTGATTTTGTGCTTTTGATCTCCTCATTTATTCTACAATATTCTTCATTTATTGGAACGAGAATATCATAATGGGTGTGATTTTAATTAGGTGTCATAACTTATACATTAGATTAAAAATTATGAAATTAATTACTAATACTAATTAAGAGTAGAAGTTATGAAGATGAAGGGGTGTGAGTTATGGAGATGACTTTTTAAATTAAAATAAAATAATTAAAAATAATATAAAAAGCTAAAAAAAGAGAAAAAAGATAAATAGAATCCTTAGTTATAGATAGGTGTCACATAAAATTATCTATTCCTAACTTTATATTAACTATAGATATATATTTAAATTAATTGTTTGGCATGCTTGAAAATAAGTTAGGAGCTGATAATAAGACGTTGCCACCTCCGAACGGCCTATGCTGACTGATCTCTTACATTTTGCACCCTTGATGTATGCATTGCTTTGTCATTTACACCATATCCTTTTATTTTTAGCGGGTTGCCCCCTAATTTATTACATTTGGCAAAATTTTAAAGGTGTTCATTTTATAAGGGGTAAAATAGAAATTAAAATTAAAAAAAAATGGTGTGCCTTGTATGCATGAAGCACCAATCTGCATTTGATGTTAGGTGAATCGGTGCCACTTCCTGTTTCTTTAGTTAAGTTTTGAATTTGAAGTCTTCCTAATGATTTAGCTTCTACATTATTAGAGGAGTCATTCATTTTCTTTTAGATTTACAAGATTTTAATTTTAAATATGGATGATACTAACTAGGGAATTTAAGAGATATTATCATCCATTAACTTACTCAATTTTAAGGATAAAAATAATGCTCGGCACATTCTTTTTTACAAAAGACGTTAGTTATTATCCTCTTGAAACGGTAAATAAGACACTTTTTATATAGAAATGATAAAATTTCATCTTTGTCCTCACAAAATGATCATTTTTGTGGTTTTGCTAAAAAGTTAATAGTATGAGGGTACACAAAATAAGAGGATATGGTACAAATTAAAAAAAAAGAAGAAGAGAAATACATTGAGGGTACAAAATGCTAAATACTCCATGAGAGGACTGATGAGATACCGTGATATAACGGGTTCGATAGAATTCAGTAATTTTGATTCATATTCTATATCTGTGTTTAAAATTTCACTTAAAATATGTAAATAATTTGTTAGAATCGTACCCAATAATCTATTATATATTTTTTAGAATTCAGATTCATAAACTCAAAATTTTAGCTTATGTTCTGTAAGCCATTATGGCTCCTCTCTTTCTTTTTTCCTGTCGTTACAGTTTTTACTTCTAAACTTATGCAAGTATTGACTTAAGTGTTGGGAGTTAATTTATCTTTTGACTCACCAAGAATATATTTAATTTTGACCACATCTTGTTTGATAGAATTGAATAATTTTGATTCATATATACTCTATATTTATGTTTAAAAATTACTTTAAAATATGTAAATAATTTATCAGAACCATACCCAATAATATAAGCTATCATTTTTTAGAATTCAGAATATATGAATTCAAAATTCTAGCTTAGCTTCAACATGAACACATTTTACTTTGTAAGTGTTAGATATACATAAGTATACACGATATACACGTGTATACTTATGTATATTTGGTCTCGGTTTTGTGAATAGTAAGCCCACGGGTTGGGCAGATTTGTAGTGTATATTGTTGTAATATTTTAGTGTAAATATTACTTTAATTAGTATTGTACACTTACCATAATTATAGGATTCTTGTACTACTAGAATAGGGTTTTGGGATTAGAATATGAATATGTTTTCTATTATCGAAAATTGTAAATTGTATATATACTCTTTCATTAATGAAAATAATCAAGGGATTATTTCTTTCATGGTATCAGAAGTCTAGGTTGAGAAATTTTCTCCCCAAAATTGCCGTCGGTTCCTTCTTCCTCAGTTTCCGTGCAAAATTTTTGATCCCCAAATTCTTTCTTCCCAATCCCTCAATCACCTATTATTCTTTCGTTATGTCTACATCCAAGAACACGTTTCACCCTGCCCTTGTTGTTTCTAACATCAAGAATCACATCCCTCTTATTCTTGAAATAGAAAACGTCCAATATGTGACGTGGGTCGAACTGTTCAAAATTCACGCAAGTTCGCATCAAGTCATTCATCACATAATCCCCGCGGTCCTGAGGACACGGATGTGCCTAAACGCGAGGATGATCCTAAGTTGTGGACGACTCTTGATGCCACCGTCCTTTAGTGGATTTACTTCACTATCTCTACCGATTTGTTGCAAACGATTATTGAGCCGGACGCTACGGCGATGACTGCTTGGGATAGGCTGCGTGACATATTCCAAGATAATCGTAATTCCAGAGTTGTTACCCTTGAGCATGAATTTTTCCATGTCAACATGGAAAAATTCCCGAACGTTTCAACATATTGCAAAAGGTTGAAAGAATTGGCAGACCAACTCCGCAACGTTGGTGCGCCCATTAGTGAAGATCGTCTTGTCCTACAGATGGTTGCTGGACTATCCGAGGCCTATAGTGGCGTTGGAACTCTCCTTCGCCAAAGTAATCTTCTTCCGAAGTTCTATCAAGTCCGCTCCGTGCTTACTTTGGAAGAAGCCGATTTGACTAAGAAGGCGACGACTAGTGATAATTCCGTGGTCCTGATGACATCCTCCTCCAATTCTCAAGATTTCATTGATAATTCGACCCACACCATGAATCCACTCTTTCTTTTTTCCTGTAGTTACAATTTTTACTTCTGAACTTATGCAAGTATTGACTTATAGTGTCGGAGTTAATTTAACTTTTGACTCACCAAGAATCCTTTTTTCCTGTAGTTACAATTTTCACTTCTGAACTTATGCAAGTATTGACTTATAGTGTCGGAGTTAATTTAACTTTTGACTCACCAAGAATCTCATTTTGACCACATCTTATTCGACATGATCTGTTGGCAATGTGAGTTAAATCCATTTTTCAACAGGATTGGATATATTATTTTTTGTTTAGAACATATATATTGTCCGCATGGCATGCAATTTATTGGTGACAAATTTTTCAGCATTACCTGTTCTTTAATTTCTCTCAATCTCTCAACAATCATAAAGAATCACACATATTTGATTTGCTGACCTGTCACATGTGATTATGGCAAGTGCCAATTCATTGTCATAAACCTTCCAATTTGCCAACTCCATATTATTCGATGAATATATGTTTTGAGATCCTCTCTGAGATTCGTAGTTAGGAGTAATATTTATTTGAGAACAACAAACGTAACTCAAGGAAAAATTTGTATAATCGAATTTCTTAAAATGTAACTACAAATAATTTTTTATATTAATATTTATTGATAACCTTAGAAAAATTATTAGTCCTAACTACGAATCTCAGAGAGGATTTATTTATGTACCTCCTCCGTCTCAAAATAAGTGTCATGTGAGTAAAAAAAATTATTCAAAATAAATGTTACCTTAGAAATTCAAGACAATTTGACATGTGTTTCCAACTATGCTCTTAGCATTAAAGAAAGAATCCTCTTTAATATTGTTCAATTCTCAAAAAACATCTAATAAATAGAGGTATTTTAGTAAACTATACATTGCATTTATGAATAATTTCTTAATGAACGTAATTTTTGCTAAGATAACACTTATTTTGAGACGAAGAGGATATAATACCGTGATAATATAAGAAGACCTTTACACTATCGATATATAACTTAAAACTCATTCAATAATATCCATGTTTCCAAGAATCACTTCAAGTGTCGCCTAAATCATTGTACTTTTGTCTTGGAAAGTGTTTTTCTTTTTGGGTGGTCTTATATGTTTTAACAACTCGTCTTAATGAAATATTCGGTGTTGCAAAAAGGACCATTCAGATATATCTGTGGAATAATGTTCAATATCTTTTACAATCCACAGGCGATGCTATTTTCGACTCAACCGAAAAAAAAAAAAATCAAAATGGTTTCTATACATCAAACTTTGCCAATTACTGGCTCTCAGACCAATAAAACTAATCAAAATTTCCTTTTTACATTTATATTTTAAATAAAGAAAGAAAAACAAAAGTATATGTGCTTTCTATACAGGCAAAAACACTCTTTCTTTGGATCAGAAATTTCAAGTATAGAGTGTGTTGTTCTCTTTAATAAGTCTTATGTGATGCGAGTTTGATTTAATCGGACTTCAATATAACACTGAACATGTGGTGGTCATACGGTTGAAAATCCTAGTATTCACAACATATGTCGGATCAAACCATAAACAGTCACAAGAGCCATCACAAGTGAGTGATCAACATTAGCCTCCACCACAAGACTTAATACATCATCCCCAAATTGAACTGCTGATGATGATTGTTTTTGCTTTACCTGCCCAAAATAAAATCACCCACACTGTTAAAACAAATTCCACTTGGAAAATTGTGGAAGGTATAATTAAGTTCATGAAAGTTTTTTTCTCCTTAACATCTTTTAAAATCATGCATTTCAACATAGTACTATCATAGCAGATAAAAAATTTGGATTCAAGTCTTTATACACCCTTCATATTTTCGCATATAAGAGGGATGTATTAAAAATATGATGAAGTAAATAAATCTACTCTCTTTCTAATCGTTTAACTTTATAGATGAGATTGTCATTGTTAAGAGTTCTACATCGGATATGAAATGGGAAAATGGATCCTTATATGGATTTGGACAATTCTCACCCTACAAGATAACTTTTGGGGTTAAGTTAGGCCCACGATCCATTCTTTATATGGTATCAGAGCCAGACTCATTCTAATTTTTTGTTCATCGATGTTGGGCCCCAAATTATATTATACACGCTCAAGTTAACAAGGTCTGGGCGTGCAAAGTAGTGTTAAGAGTCTCACATCGTATATGTAATGAGAACATGGACTCCTTATATGGACTTGGACAATTCTCACCCTACAAACTAGCTTTTGGGGTTGAGTTAGGTTCAAGATCCATTCTAAAGCTATCTTGTAGGGTGATGATTGTCCAAGTCCATATAAGGAGTTCATGTTTTTATTCCATATCCGATGTGAGACTTTTAACAGTAACACAATTAAATTAAAACATACCTCTGCAACAAGTCTGCTTTCTTCGTTGACAATCTTGAAGCCTAGTTTGCCTGTTAAAGCAACAATCCTATAGCTGTTTGTATCACACCCAAAAATAACATTGTAGTTTAAATCTCCCGTGAGTAAATTGCCAATTCTTTTCACTTGAAAACATGGTATCTCCTCATCCATCTTATATCCATTCCAATGTCCCAAAAGTGACAATTTCTGGAAAAAAATAGTAACATCATTCAATTAGTTAGCAAAAATTAGGGTAATATGAATATTCATCATGATAGCTATTTTTAGGTTAAAAAAACTGTCGATTTAATTTTTGTTTTACCTTTTTACGTAGAGAAAAGAGAACTGTTCCATGAAGATCCATGAGATGGACTTGTTTGCTAGATTTTTTGTTGTAGTTGTCGATTCGATAAACAAGCTGACCTTGTGAGTCAAAAACAGCACAGCCATTTCCATGGAATACTAGTGATTTCATCCATAAAGTAAATGTTTCTCTTTTTATTGTCACATATTTATTTGTACAAGTAGAAGAATATGAAGAACAAGAAGAAGAAGAAGTTTGAGGATAAATTCTTGCCATTGGAAAAGCTTAATTTAGAGAATACAAATTATGTTGAGCTTGAGATAGAAGACACCTTTAAAGAGACTTAAATATATGAAGTATTTCAAGAAATGTAGTTGAGGAAGTACCATTTAGATAATTAAATTAATTGGCATGTCCCACTTAAAAGTGAATAATGTCAAGGATTGAGATAAAGTTCAAATTAAAAAATGTAGTCTCTCACTTATTAGTTTCTTTATTAATTTGTCCAAAGTCCACAAACTAAAACTAGACTTTTATTTATAAGTGTTCGCCATCTTCTTTCTTTGATGAATTAATTATTATGTATTTTTTTGTTAAACAAGGGTGTTCGCCATCTTCTTTCTTTGATGAATTAATTATTATGTGTTGTTTTGTTAAACAAGGGTGGTCGCCTAGAAAGATAATGGAAAGATGATGAAATAGTAATGATCACGTTTAAAAGCATAGCCCTATATGCAGGGAAAGGTTTGTTTTGTCATTCATTATGTTGGCCATTCACGGTTCGAGACATTATTGTGAAATATAATATACTACATTATTTTGAAGTATAAATATTTTGATGGTACTGTTTTGGTTGTTACTTCTAGTACACCATAAATGGTGAAAAAGATTTTAAAAAACGCAGTTTAGTCATTGATAATATTATAGTTTTTAAAGCGTTCATGTCGCAAGAAAAAGAAACATTTATTTGTTGCTTTATCACCTTGTCGATTGTTTGCAGGAAATTTTTGATCTACTATGGTTTAGTAGGGACTTGTTTTCTCAGAGATGAGAGACAAAATTAAATTGGCAACCCACTTACTGTTTTCACTTTTTCTTTTTTTATGTCACATCATTATATGTTTCATTGCCCTCCTTATAAGGACTAAACTTTTACTCGAAGAAATTGACTAATCCTCTCTAGTGTAACATTACCAGGAAGATTTTACATACTTGACCAATTGATCGGGAACGTTCTTACTAAACATGAAAAAAATAAAGCTGCTATTGCGGAAGCTTAAGTTATATATTAACAAGGGTTATGATAGAGTGATAAGTATTCTTTCATCTTTAATCATAAACTTGAGTTCGAGTCCTAAATATAGAGTCGTCTTTATTAGGGAGAACGTTTTATCCCCAATGTAGGACTTTCTGACGTGATTATGAATTTACTCGGATCCTAATGAATACAGTACATGAACTAAAAAAACTAAGTTATATTTCAAATTTAATTTAAAATTATACTTGATTGAGACTTCTTATGAAAGTATGAAAATTACCGAGATTCGTTTAGAAGATTAATTTGAACATACACTGTCACCTGACTCTTCAAATGGTTGAACAGTTGAATAAGTACGATATAAAAAAAGTATATAAACTTTGATACCGATCCCGAGCGTAAGTAAGGATTTGAAGGAATTCAACTCTCAATTTCTTTGAAATACAAACAAGTGCACATTGGGTGAACTCTACAGCTTACACACGTGGGAAGAGTGTTAAACTATAGATAAACATCACACATCAGACATATATGAATATTCAAAGGAGTTATAAAGGTCTTGAACCTCCTTTGTTTTCATTTTTTCAGTTGAATATTCAAATACTTATACAATGGTACATAACACAATAATCAAAATAAATAAATAATGTATCATATATATATATATAATCTAATTTTTTAGGTTAGATGTTCAAACAATTCAACAGGGGGGTTTGTGCATGTAAAACTAATAGTTACGGTAGATAAAATAAATGAAAGTATCTCCTTAATTCTAGCATGTCTTAATTAAACGAAACTATTATCAAAACAAGAAGAAAGAATGTCAGTTTATGATATATTTTTTCCTCTCCGTGCTCAATGTTCGCCTCAAATATGACTAATTTAATTTGACAAGTGTGAACATCCAAAATTTGATGAGATTAAGTCCATACGAGATTTGGACTATGTTTTAATTCAAAATATATTGATTCAAGTCAACATTTCAACAAATACTTGACATATGTTTCTTAAATAGGATTTATCTTCTACCCATGGTTACTTAAATATTTTCACTTTAATTTGTAATTACAAGGTTACGTTAAATAAATGATTTTGTGCAAACATGGCTCATGCATGAGTACATTCATGTGACAATATCCTCTGCATTTGAAGGAGGTGTAAGAAAATGACAAGAGAAATTAAAAACAGAAAATTAATTTAAATAGTTGTCCACCCAAAACAATAGCTTACAGATATATAATATATTTATTACAAGCAATTTTTTTGATGTAGAGCTCAAATTTTACATTTTTTTTTGTTGACGAAGGAACCCGCAACCACTATTCTCTCCAGTGCGCACAGGGTAAACCCCGGACTAACGCAATAGCCTGCAAACCACGTCAGCCGATTAACCACACTTGGCAAGCCATGTGTGACAGGCTCAACCAAAAAGGTTTATGCAGGGGATCGAACTCGTGACCTTGCGGTCCCGCGCTCTACCGCTACACCAACTTGGCTATCCCGGGTCAAATTTTACATCTTTGAGTCCATATTTGCTGGTCAATTGGCCGTAATTAACAGAAAAGTTGTCAGGGACCAAAGGAAAATTTCTAATAGGAAAAGCTTCATTGTAAATCGACCTCACGTGATACGTTTCTAAATTAGTCGGACAGTAAATTTTATATACGAAATTGAAAGAAATAATCCCTTTATTATTTTCATTAATTTAAAGGTTATATATACAAGTTATATAATAGGAGAATCTTATTCCTATTCTATTCCTAAAACTTTATTTTATACATTTATGGTAATACACTAATTATGGTAATACAATACTAATTATATTACAACCTTACCTAAACTAGGTTACTAAATATTTACCATAAATTACACATAATTGTGTATATTTAACACACCCCCGCAATCATAGCGGGCGATCTTCGAACGCTGAGACTGTCCCTAAAATCTTCAAAAAGGACCGAGGGAAGACCCTTTGTAAATATGTCGGCAATTTGATATCTCGACGGGACATGGCATACGCGAACTTGACCACGGGCAACCTTTTCACTGACAAAGTGAATGTCCATCTCGATATGTTTAGTGCGTTGGTGTTGAACCGGATTACCAGAAAAGTAGATGGCACTAATATTATCGCAATATACCAAGGTTGCCTTCTGAAATGGGACAATGAAACTCCAAAAGCAAATTACGTAACCAACATGATTCTGAGACCACATTGGCTACCCCTCTATATTCAGCCTCAGCACTTGAGCGAGATAAGTCGCCTGACGTTTCGCAGACCAAGTTGTTGCCAGGAAACATACAGTAGCCAGACGTAGACCGTCTGGTGTCTGGACACCCACCCCAATCAGCATATGTGTATGAGACAAGTGTAGATGTCGATGAAGGATACAAATGCAACTCATAGTCCAGTGTACCCTGAATATACCGGATGATGTGTTTGAGTGCATTCATGTGCTCAATTCGAGGATCATGCATGAATAAACACACCTGCTGGACAGCATACGTAATATCCGATCTAGTAAAGGTAAGATACTGAAGGGCCCCTACAAGACTGCGATAGCGGTTCGGATCCTCGTAAGGGACTCCGACCGCGGCACCAAGCTTGGGCTTGGTATCAACTGGAGTGGAAGTGGACTTACATGATGACATCCCAGCCCTCTCGATGATCTCGGCGGCATACTTCCATTGTGACAAGAACAACCCATCTGAATGACGAGTGACAGCAATCCCCAAATAATAACTCAAGGGCCCCAAGTCTTTCATAGCAAACTCGGAGCTGAGCATGGTCATGGTGGACTAGCGCAAGGCATCGGAAGAGGCAGTCAAGATAATATCGTCCACATATAACAGAATGTAGGCTACGGACGAACCACGATTGTAGATGAACAAGGAATTATCCGACCTGCTGTGAGTGAATCCAATAGTTGAAACATAGTCAGCAAACCTTGTATACCAAGCCCGTGGAGACTGCTTAAGCCCATATAAGGACTTCTTCAACAGACAGACATGATGAGGATGGTTGGGATCCCTGAATCCCATCGGCTGATTCATATAGACAGTTTTCTTGAGATCACCATGTAGGAACGTATTTTTGACATCCAACTGATGAATAGGCCATGTCTTCGAAAAAGCCAAGCTAAGCACAGTGCGAATGGTAGCCGGCTTGACAACCGGACTAAACGTCTCCCCACAATCTATACCAACCTACTGAGTCTTACCATCACCCACAAGCCGCGCCTTATGTTGAGCAAATGAACCATCTGAATTCTCCTTATGAGCAAAAATTCACATAGACCTGATAACATTAATACCATATGGACGGGGCACCAACTCCCACGTCTTATTATCAATAAGAGCATTATATTCATCAGTCATAGCAATTTTCCAATTCGGGTCGTTTAAGGCAAACACATGATTACAGGGCAAATGGGATTTAGAGACATTAGAATGTAAATTAAAATGTCTTTTAGGTGTAACAATACCCCGCTGACTATGAGTGACCGATCTATGACTCGAGGAAGAATTGAGTGGATGTCGGGAATTTGATGGGCTCGGGACGGACTGGCCAGCAGGCAGTGGGCCTGCTGGCCCAACTCGGGAAGTAGTACGAGTGGCGGAAAGAAACTGGACCAGTTCCAGTATTGGGTGGACATGGCCAATTGCTGAAACTGGCCTAATGACAAAACTGGGCAGAGAGGACTGTGACGGGCCAGTGGGACCAGCGTCAGTGGGACCGTTGGAGAATTTTGGGTGCGGGAGATGTCCAAAAAATGCTGAATAATATACGGGGATATTTGTTCATCCAAAAAATTATACGAACTAGGCACGGGAGAATGACTTTTAGCAAATAGAAATTGGGATTCATCAAAAATTACATGACGATTAATGATGATTTTATTGGAGGATAAATCAAAGCATTTGTAGCCACGATGATTAGAAGGAAAACCCAAAACCACACATGGAGTAGATCGGGCCCGAAGTTTGTTAATTGTGGTGGATGGAAATAATGGATAACATAAACACTCAAAAACCCGAAGATGAGAATAAGAAGGAGATTTATTATATAAAATCTGAAGAGGGGAAGAATATGTCAAACCTTTGGAAGGAGTTATGTTAAGTAGATATGTAGCCATTTGAAGAGCGTGATGCCAAAAATATTGGGGTACGGAAGCATGAATTAATAGAGTGCGGATAATGTTATTTATGAAACGAATTTTACGTTCGGCTTTCCCATTTTGTGAAGATGTATGGGGACAAGAAAAATGAAAATTTATCCCATTAGTAGCACAGAATTCCCGAAATACCCCATTGTCATACTCTTTTCCATTATCACACTGAATATTTTTTATTTCACGGTCGAATTAGGTTCTGATGAATGCTCTAAATTTTAGGAAGATGGAAAAAACTTGAGATTTCTTCGCTATTGGAAATGTCCATAAAAATTTAGAATAATCATCCAAAAAAAGAACATAATACCGATGACCCATAGAACTAGGAATAGGAGACGTCCATAAGTCGTAATGAATAATATCAAACGGCATTAAAGTATGAGATTTTGAGTCTACAAATGCCAACTTAACAATTTTTCCTAAAGAAGAAGAAGATTGACAAATTGGAATACGACTCGTACACTTACATGAAATAACCCCGGATGACCAAGACGAGCATGCCACAAGGAAGGAGAGATGGCTGCAAAAACGATGGCAGGGTTTGACTCGATGGACCGGGACTGGGTGTGATAGGATAAAGATCTCCCCTACTATCACACCTCATGAGAGGACTCCCCGTCTTGAAATCCTTTACAGAGAAACCAAATGGATCAAATTCAATAGAAACAGAATTGTCAGTAGTGAATTTACGGACAGAGACTAAGTTTTTAATCAATTTAGGGGCGTGTAGGGTATTTTTCAAGATAAGAGGGGGATGAGGGGGAGACAATGTTTTATGACCATAACACGAATTGGAACAGAATTGCCATTACCAACAATTATACCGCGAGGGTTGCTCAAATTGGATTAAGATGAGAGAGTACCTGAATCGGATGTCATGTGGGTAGTGGCACCGGTGTCCATATACCAATTCGGGTCGGGTTGAGTCAAACCCAGTGTATGCATCACGGCCTCGATATTTGTCCGAGTGGGATCTGCTGCGTGATGGGCTTGCGGGGGCCGAGGCCCAAGCACCCCTGCTTGCGGTCTCGGCCCGAGGCTCGCTTGTTGGTCGTAATCTTGGACCAGCCGAATTGGGCTTGGCTGCTGGCGGGAGGTAAACCGGGCCGGGCCCAAACTGCTATTGTGGGGCCCACTGCCACTGCATAGGGGCCTACTGTGGGCCCCAGAACAGTTGTTGTTGCTGCTGACCACCGCGAGGACCCCCACTGCCACCACCATTCTGCCGGCTGCCGCCGTTGTTGCCTCCGCGGTTTTTGCCATTTTTCTTATTTCCACCCTTTTTGCCGCCACCGTTGTTGCAGTTTTGGCTTGAGTTGTTGGAACCGGTAGGATATACCGTGGACTCAGTCATCATGACTACGGGACTAGTACCGGTAGCCACTCGTTTCGCTATGCCTGCTTCTTCTAGTGTAAGCATAGAACGCGCCTGATAAAATTGCGGAAGCGGATTGCTTTGCCGAAGAAGCGTTCCCACACCACTATAGGCCTTGGAGAGGACGAAAACCATTTGGAGGACCAAACGATCGTTCGAAACCGGTGCGCCAATGTTGCGAAGTTGGTCCGCTAATTCCTTTAATCTTTTGCAATAAGCCGAAACATTAGGGAAATCTTCCATATTAACGTGGGAGAAATCCTGCTCAAGGGTAACGGCTCTAGAATTTTGATTATCTTGGAATATATCACGTAGTCTATCCCAAGTCGCATGTGCCGTAGCGTCATGCTCAATAATTGTTTGCAAAAGGTCGGTAGATATTGTGGAATATATCCATTGAAGGACGGTAGTATCAATAGTCGTCCACAACTTAGGATCATCCTCGCGTTTTGGCACCTCTGTATCCTCAGGAGCCGCGGGGATTATGTGATGGATGACTTGATGCAATCGTGCATGAATTTTGAATAGTTCAACCCACGTCGCATATTGGATGTTTTCTATTTCAAGAACGAGAGGAATGTTATTCTTGATGTTAGAAACTGTAAGGGCCGAATGAAACATGTTCCGGGATGTAAACATATTGATAGAACAATATGTGATTGAGGGATTAGGGAAAAAAATTTGGGAAGAAAAGAGGTCCCGTCGGCACACAAACCGAGAGCAAAACGTCTCGGAAGTGGAGGGAAGTCGACGAAAAAATTAGGAGAGTAGAGAGAGGATTTTAAGACCTAGACTCTTGATACCATGAAAGAAATAATCCTTGATTATTTTCATTAATTGAAAGGCTATATATACAAGTTACATAATAGGAGAATCATATTCCTATTCTATTCCTAAAACCTTATTCTATACATTTATGGTAATATACTAATTATGGTAATACAATACTAATTATATTACAACCTTACATAAACTAGGATACTAAATATTTACCATAAATTACACATAATTGTGTATATTTAACAGAAATGATTAAAGAAAGAAAGGAGTTTATTTTTATGACAAAGTAAGAGAAGAAGAATGACTATCACCCTTCAGACAAACATTGCTATGTATTTCTCATTTGAAAAAGGATAGAACCTAGGTATGGAAATAAAGTTTAAATTAAAATGAATCCCAGACTGATTAGTTTCTTCATCATCCAGAGTCCACATAAACTAAATAAAACCAAAATTGGGGTTTTAAAAATTTGCCATCTTCTTTCTTTGATGAATAAACTATGAACTTTTGCACCCAAGCGGAGTAGCCTAAAAGAAAATGAAAAAGAAAATGTAGCAATGATCACGCTTTTTTAAAACATATTTATGAATTTATACATTTGTCCAGAAAGGTTTGTTTTGTCATTCATAATGTTTGTCCCTATTAAGGCTGGCCAGTGAGCCGGGTCGGCCCGGTTATGCCCCGAATCCGACATTAAAAAAAAAATCGGTATCGGGATTCGAACCAGGACGGGACATGGTCTCGTCCCGGCCCGCCCTAGGCCCGCCAGTCCCGACCCGATCCCCCCGATCCCGCCCGAAACCCCCCCCCCCCCCTTTTGCAAAAATAATCGTTGCACCAACGATCATTTTACATTTTGGTTGTTGTGCAACGGCCATTTTTGGCCTCCCCCTCCCCCAACCCCCTTAATATTTATTTTTAACCCATAAATTATTATATTTACACTTTAACTCAATTTCTCAACTATAAATACCTCATTTTCTCTTCATCTTTCTCACAAATCTTCCTACAATCTCTCTAATCTCTCAATATATCTCTCTACAAGTCTACATTGTCTACTAAATATTCAATTTTATTTATTCATTTGGGAGTGAAATTGGCAATTAGCTTGAAGATTTTCCATCGAGCAAAGTTCAATTTTCAACCTCTCGATTACACGTCGACGTTTGGTACACTCGTTCCTTCAATAAATTATTATTGTCTGTTTATTTTATTTAGCGCACTTAATTTCAGTTACTTTAATTATTTATTAGTATAATTATAAATTTATAATTGAAGGATTTAAACGTATGCTTACGGGTAGGGGTCATGCTTCTTCTAATAGGACCAACAAGGGCAAGGGTCCTATTTCTAGACAGAATCATATTCCTACACAGGATGATTTTGTTGATACTGAACATTTTCCTACGATACCCTTAGATTTAGACGAGGAGCTATTTTCTGGAACTCAAGAAGACTTTAATTTAGACGATGATCTAGATGATACACCCACTAATGAAGATGACAACACACCCACTAGTGCACCTTCAACTGAAATGCCTCTTATTCCCCCTAGTATGAGACGAGGTCCAGCAAAACGAACATTAAAATCAGACGCATGGACATTTTTTGATAGGGACGTAGAGAATCAAGTAGCTAGATGTAAAATTTGTAAAAATGTTTTAAAATTTAAAACTGGAAAAGGTCAAGGTGGGATGGGGTTTAATGAGACACGTATCAAGGTCTCATCCTACTAGGTATGCCCAATACGAGGCTTCAAAACCGGGTGCGCAAACGTCCGCTCCATCGGGACAAGGTTCACAACTGTCCCGGAACAAGTACATGGTCAAATTAACCCTATGACGGGGGGAATTGTAGGCCCTAAATACGATAAACATAAAGATAGAGAAGCAATAGCAAAATTAGTTGTTGTAGAGGGTTTGCCTTTTCCATTTCCTTATCTCCCGGTTTTATTCATTACATTAGAGATATGTATAATCTTGCTTTAAACAGTTTTCTAGATCAACTGTTAAGAGAGATGTATTTAAATTCGTACATGAATATCAACAATATTTACGTTATTCATTATATCATTTTAATGGCAAAGTGTTTATCACTTCTGATATAGGCCGTAGTACTAACGGCCATTATTATTTAATGATAACTTGTCATTGGATAGATTATAAATGGTCTATGCAAAAACGTATCTTAGCGTATAGATATATAGATGATAGGCACACTGGTACTTTTATTGCAGAAAATATTTATCAAGTGTGCGATTATTACGGAATAACTAATAAAATTATGATTATTACATTATATAACGCTTCTTCTAATAATTACGCTATTACAATTTTTAAAAATAGTTTAACTCCATCTTTTTCAGATCATTTTCATATAAAATGTGTGTGTCATATATATAACTTAATTGTAAAGGATGGTCTATCACTTTTTGAAGACATTCTTAGTAAAATACAATTTGCTATAAACTTTATTTTAAAAAATAATAGAATACAACGAAGAAAAGAATATAAAAAAACTTGTCACGATTGCCAACTATCTTATAGAAAAATTCCAGAAGAAGTACCCACTAGGTGGAATTCTTTATACGAGTTGCTTATGACTATAGAAAACCTATAACTTTATTTATTAACACTCATAATCAAAATCCAGCTGATATGGTTGTAGATAGCGATTGGTAAAAATTTCTGAACTTATTGTATTTTTAAGGAAAAATTTTCAAGCAACAAAAGAATTTTTCGATATATATTATCCTACTATTTCAACTATGTTGTTTTATATAGCTCTAATATTTTTATTACTTAGTGAATATATGGAAAAACCAGCTTATAAGGCAACTATTAAAAAATGTTTATCAAAATAAAAAATATTTTATTCCTATTCCACTATTTATATTATTGGTGTTGAATTAAATCCGATTATTAAAATAGACGGTACTAAATCACTTATTGAAACTATTTGATTGTATAGAAGTACTACCACCTCCAAATCCCAAAAATCCAAATCACTCACCACCTATTGAACAAACTAAAGAAGAAGTGTTGTCTAGCGTAGAAAATCAATGCAAAAAAGTATATAGGTTTTACCAACAAGAAAGTTGCAATTTTGACAATTGTATTTGTATTACAAAAAAAATCATGTCTATTAAATAATATAAGAGGCACAAAAACAGCCTTGTGATATTTTTATTACACTATCTTGTCTTGTTTAATTATTGAGTTTTTATATATATGTTATTTTTAAAATTAAATGCAAAAAAAAAAAAAAAAAAAAAACGTCCGAGATTCTGATCCCGACCCGACCCGATTCCGATGGGATCAGGATCGGGCCGGGACATCGGCAAATCCCGCCTATCCCGATTCCGCCCGACCCGATCCTTCCCCCCAAACCCGGTCAGAATGTCCCGATCCCGGCCCACTAGATATGAGAAATGGAATTTGATTTGTTGCTAGAACTTCTGTATGCAATTCCGATTGGGTCATTCTCAAGTAATGCTTATTTTGACGCCCATGAAGAGTTGGAAAAAAACCCCTATAGGAGACTTCTGAGGGAGCTCGGATTCCGGATGATTTTATTGGAGGTTAAAATCCCTCTCTACTCTCCTAAATTTTCGGTCGACTTCCCCCACTTCTGAGATGTTTTGCTCTCGGTTTGTGTGCCGACGGGACCTCTTTTCTTCCTAAAAGTCATTCTCCCGTGCCTAGTTCGTATAATGTTTTGGATGAACAAATATCCCCGTTTATTATTTAGCATTTTTCGGACATCTCCCGCGCCCAAAATTCTCCCGCGGGCCCACTGCCCGCTATTCCCACTGGCCTGTCACGCCTCTCTCTGTCCAGTTTTGTCACTGGCCAGTTAATTGGGCATGTCCAACCCAATACTGGAACTAGTCCAGTTTCTGTTTCCACCACTGGTACTACTTCCCCGAGTTGGAACAGCAGGCCCACTGCATGCTGGCCAGTCCGTCCCGAGCCCAGCAAATTCCCGACATCCACCCAATTCTTCCTCGAGTCATAGATTGGTCATTCGTAGTCAGTGGGGTATTGTTACACCTAAAAGACATTTTAATTTACATTTTAATGTCTCTAAATCCCATTTGCCCCGTAATCATGTGTCTGTCTTAAACGACCCGAATTGGAAAATTGCTATGACTGATTAATATAATGCTCTTATTGATAGTAAGACGTGGGAGTTGGTGCCCCGTCCATATGGTATTAATGTTATCAGGTCTATGTGGATTTTTGCTCATAAGGAGAATTCAGATGGTTCATTTGCTCAACATAAGGCGCGGCTTGTGGATGATGGTAAGACTCAGCAGGTTGGTATAAATTGTGGGGAGACGTTAGTCCGTTGTCAAGCCGGCTACCATTCGCACTGTGCTTAGCTTGGCTCTTTCGAATACATGGCTTATTCATCAGTTGGATGTCAAAAATGCTTTCCTATGTGGTGATCTCAATGAAAATGTCTATATGCATCAGCCGATGGGATTCAGGGATTCCAACCATCCTCATCATGTTTGTCTGCTGAAGAAGTCCTTATATGGGCTTAAGCAGTCTCCACGGGCCTGGTATACAAGGTTTGTTGACTATGTTTCAACTAATGGGTTCACTCACAGCAGGTCGGATAATTCCTTATTCATCTATCGTCGTGGTTCGTCTGTAGCCTACATTCTGTTATATGTGGATGATATTATCTTGATTGCCTCTTCCGATGCCTTGCGCCAGTCCATCATGACCATGCTCAGCTCCGAGTTTGCTATGAAAGACTTGGGGCCCTTGAGTTATTTTTTGGGGATTGTTGTCACTCGTCATTCCGATGGGTTGTTCTTGTCACAACGGAAGTATGCAGCCGAGATCATCGAGAGGGTTGGGATGTCATCCTGTAAGTCCACTTCCACTCCAATTGATACCAAGCCCAAGCTTGGTGCCGCGGCCGGAGTCCCTTACGAGGATCCGAACTGCTATCGCAGTCCTGCAGGGACCCTTCAGTATCTTACCTTTACCAGATCGGATATTACGTATGTTGTCCAGCAGGTGTGTTTATTCATGCATGATCCCCGAATTGAGCACATGAATGCACTCAAACACATCATCCGGTATATTCAGGGTACACTGGACTATGGGTTACATTTGTATCCTTCATCGACATCCACACTTGCCTCATACACAGATGCTGATTGGGTTGGGTGTCCAGACACCAGACGGTCTACGTCTGGCTAGTGTATGTTCCATGTCAACAACTTGGTCTCCTGGTCTACGAAGCGTCAGGCGACTCTATCCCGCTCAAGTGCCGAGGCTGAATATAGAGGGGTAGCCAATGTGGTCTTAGAATCATGTTGGTTACATAATTTGCTTTTGGAGCTTCATTGTCCCATTCAGAAGGCAACCTTGGTATATTGCGATAATATTAGTGTCATCTACCTTTCTGGTAATCCGGTTCAACACCAACGCACTAAACATATCGAGATGGACATTCACTTTGTCCGTGAAAAGGTTGTCCGTGGTTAAGTTCGCGTATGCCATGTCCCGTCGAGATATCAAATTGCCGACATCTTTACAAAGGGTCTTCCCTCGGTCCTTTTTGAACATTTTAGGGACAGTCTCAGCGTTCGAAGATCGCCCGCTATGACTGCGGGGGTGTGTTAAATATACACAATATACATGTGTGTATTGTGTATATTAGGTCTCGGCTATGCTCACGGATTGGCCCTCGGATGGGATGATTATTATGTGTAATTTATGGTAACTATTTAGTATTCTAGTTTAGGTTAGGTTGTAATATAATTAGTATTGTATTACCATAATTAGTGTATTACCATAAATGTATAGAATAAGGTTTTAGGAATATGATTCTCCTATTATGTAACTTGTATATATAATCTTTCAATTAATGAAAATAATGAAGGATTATTTCTTTCAGAAACCTTATCCACGAGTTCAGGAAATGGTGCTATTTACTTCGCAATTCTGAAATCTAATCCTTACCACCGACACCTTCTTTGAATAAAAATTTAGACCCTTCAAGATCAACAACTGGAAGATTTTGTTCCATCTAATTGTATAGGTTTGGACAGAACAGGAATAATTGAGGAGGAGGGCTTTCTTTTCTTTTAAGCCCTTAAACAGAAAAGAAAATAGAAAGTGAATATGTTGTAATCAGTCCCTTTGTTTAAATCCTTAATCTACATTACAGTTCCACGTTTAGTCGAGGACATGATTATTATTTTTGGATGATGTACTTTTCTTCACTCTTCTCATTCAGTTACTAAAAAAATAAAGAACCAATTGGTGTTCAACTGCAGACTCGAAAAGTCACTATTGGAAGCCCAAAATAACTACCAAGAGAAAAGAGTCCTTCCTTCCTTCCAATAAATGAAATTTTGGGATCAAAGGAATTCAAGGGATATTGTAGGTATTGCATGAACATGACACAGTGCAAGGTTCTGCAAATAATTAACTGTTTATTAATCTTTTATCCTTCTTTCTGCTATTGTTGCCTATTCTCAGTTTATATGTTACGTGTTGTTCAAAATTCTTTTTTATTTTTCTTTTTTGGGGCAAAAGGTTGAAATATACGTGTAAATTAAATGTGTAAGATGTTAAATTCAATTTATTTTGATAACTTATAACTTTGTGTTCTTGCTCTAGTGCAATCAAGATTAAAAAAACTGAATTTCTTAGTCAACTAATATGAGAAAATAAAGGAGCCCGGTGCACTAAGCTCCTGGATTACAAGGGTTGTACGCAATCTTACCTTGCATTTCTACAAGAGATTGTTTTCACGGCTTAAGCTCATGACCTCCTGATCACATGATAACAACTTTACCAGTTACTCCAAGGCTCTCTTTTCAACTAATATGTTCTCATATTTTTTTTCTTTTTCAAGTAATATGAGATTTTTTTTATTCCAGTGTCTTAAATGAACGCTGTAAAAGTGCAATAATTCAATTGAAAAATGGGTCAAAATCTGTTTGCCGGAAAAGGTAAAGGCAGAGTGCTGCGATTTACACCTCACTGAGCAATGCATAATTTTCTTATATATTCTGTTTGATATCATCTTATGGTTTGAGAACTATGAAAGTTAACCATTGCTGTAGATATTTTTGAAGCAGAAGAAAGTAGAAAATGCGGAGATGCGAAGTAATGGGACTGATTGATCGTTATGAAGCGAGTCGTGAAGGATCAAGATTGTTGATATCCAGAAATTATGTGTGAAATTAGTTGTGGAGACAGGATTTGTATGATAACTTTTTAAAATTATTGGGTCTTGATTAATAATATGTAATATGCAATGAATTTTTACGAAAATTATTGAGTTCGAATGACCAGTAACCGATACTCTAGCTCTGCCTCCTTAGGATATAGCATGTGTTTTATTATCCTGTTGATATTCTTTTTCTTTATATGATTCGGACAATTTTTATATCATAAACTAGCCTTTTGAGTTAAATTAGATCAAAGGTTGATTAATTTCTTATCACTCTCGTAAAGTCTTGAAGTTATAACTTTATGAAATGAACATAAAGAAATCACAATTACATACACAGTCCTTTCCAGCGTTGCCTTTCCCAATACTCCTTTACTATACCACTAAAATGAACTTCTCTTTAGTATTTACACATACTACCGCGAAAAAAACTAAAGCTATACCATTAATGGAACCTAAGTGCCCTGTTAGAAAATTCATAATTGGGCAATAACAATGAATCGTGTACCTTTCAATTGCAACGAAAATCGTTGAACTCATCATCAAACAATTGCCCAAGATCGACTTCGTCGCTCTAGAAAACAAAGTTCTTCTCACCAACTAAATGCTCTAATATGTGTGTCTTTTCTTTATCAAGAGAATAAGTTAGAGAGATGAGATATATCAATGAGAAGAGAATACTTGTTTTATTATATGCAGAGTAGAAGCAGTTAAAAGGAAATAACTCCTCCACTCTTTCTGCATGTTCACTTCTTGAGAGGGGATGTGGTAACTCCTCTTAACCACAATCCCTTTTCCTAACCGAGTCGGGTCATCCCACTTGGAGTGACACGCGACCCATAATTCAACATCTCTCACTTTGCTCATAGTGGACTAGATCCACAACACACGAAATTCATACAAACAAATAATTGGTGCGATCTGCGAGCATCAATAGCTATGCCTATTAAGGTTTTACAAGAGCTCCACGTAGGAATCCAATCACATGCGGAAAGAATTCATTGCTAACATGATTATCTTATTACTCGCAATAGCCCAGACATCAATTGCTACACCAATAGCCATTTATTGGACCCCTCATCCTCCTAAGAGGTGAAATCGAGTTCATGTTTAACTTTATATCCACACTTACACTTGACACCCTTACGGTAAAACGGCATGTGAATACTAGTCAAATTACTAATTTTTATTTTCTTCCCTTTCTACTATCAGTTTCAGATCAACCGCTTTCCTAAAGTAGCAACACTGATTTGTACTTCAAGAAACAGTAAAAGGTCAAAGGCTATTCCAGTAAAAGGCAATATTACTTTTTGGGTCTCACACAATGAAGAAGCAAGGATCCATTTTTTCATTAACCCATTGGTCGCCAAGCACACATGGTATGAAACACGTGCTATGATGTTCTCACCTTATATTGGCACGTGTCTCATTATTCTACACATTCAACACCGTACAGATCTTGGTCTAGACACCTCTAGATGTCTAACCCGAGCTTCTCTCTTTAATGATCCTTAAATCCATCTTCTTATAGAAACTCATATCTGGCTTACAAAATAAGTCATAACATGGTGGTACAATTCATCTCTTTACGTTACTCAATGTAAGAGGCGATTGCTCGTGTGAGAGAGCCAATCTCGAGACTTGTTCGACACACTTTATCAATAAAATACATTATCACATGCATACAAGATATGAACATAAATTCAAGAGTGTAATATTGATGATAATATTATAACAATTAAGTCATTAATTTTACAATACAGAAGTATGATCATTTTTACGCAAACCTAGAGACATAACATGTTTCTAAAATAGGTCTCTAGATATCGCATTTGTAAAATGATCACCTACCATTTTTCTTGAGAATAAATAATTTGAATGTGTCTGGCTCTGATATCATGTAAATAATGGATCTTGGGCCTAACTCAACCTCAAAAGCTAGCTTGTAGGGTGAGGATTTGTTGGGAGTTTTGTCTCTATTGTACTTTATAATGCAGTACGGGAAGTATATTACTATTACAAGTATTCGAAAGGATAAACAAAGATTGAATAATTCAACTAGAAATCTGAAATTACAATTGTTGCACAAGAAAAAAAATGGAAACTGTTTTTTTGCTGAGTCGAGTGTGGCACTCTGTCCTTAAGACAATATTGCCCCGTATGTATCATTTATACGTCCTGGACAATTTGTCTCCCAAGATAAAACAGCAATGGAACACTTGAGCAAAGGAAACTCAAATGCTACCGTGAAGAATATTGAGTAACGAAATGATGCTTGAAAGTTGTAGGAAGAAAACTGTTTTGGTTGTGTATTTTCGTGTGTTGTATGAACTGTTATACTTAGTGCTCAACAATGGTGTAAGGGGGTGTTTATATAGGTGAGGGAGGGGCTGAAAACTGCCTCCATAACATCCAAATAATGGTCATTATGGAGGTAGTAAAGCCACCAACATAAATGTGAAAGACCAACGGATTTGGCCATTATAGGAGGAGTAATTCAGCCAAAATAAATGGCTGAATTGAGTGCTTGGCGTTTCTGCTTTGACTGTCCAATTTCTGACGTTCTTGAAACTTCAGGGATCAAACTGTACTTCTGGCAAAGTTCTCTGGCCCAAAAAGATAATATCAGAAGACCCACAGCCCGTGAACCCGGAACCCGGAACACGGAACCGGACCGGACGGGCGGCGCGCGTGTGGTCTTTCCTCGAACCGAAGCACATCTAGGTCCTCCCTCCTTTAAACACATGGGATACCCCTTGGGGTCCCAAACCCCAAACCAATTTTGAGTCTTATATACACAACAATTCTTTCTTTCTCTACCGATGAGGGAGAATTACACACAATACCACACTTTTCCATGCTTCAAACACCTCACTTCGTGAACCAATATCTCTTTCATTTCTCAATGAAATTTGACGATACTTGGCCCTACGGTTATCTACGTACTTAGTAGATCATGCATGTGTGAAGAACCGGATTCTCCAACATACGTAACACTAGTATTTAAGCCGTTAAAGTTGGTCGGTCGCAACTCCCGCCAAAGGCAAATTTCCAACAGGATTGTCCAAGTACATGTTCTCATTCCATATTCAATGTAGGATTCTTAACATACCTAACTGCTACGAGCATCAGCTATACTATTTTGGAGCTCCTAAATTTTTTCCTTGTTTGTTTCCTTTTTGGTTCTTTGTTGAACCACCAAATTTGAAAAGTGCAAAAAGTGTATGCAGAGAAATCCAACGTGTAAAGAAGAAAATAGATATCGATGCTTACACGAAATAAAAGCAACGAGCTCACTGCTTATTTAATTATACTTTTAACAAAAGAACAAATTGAATTATTGATCATGATCAACTTGTATTAAAAGAAACTAGTTATCCTTGAAAAAAACAAGAGAAGTTAACCCACTCCCTTGTTTAATTATCAAACGCAAAGGAGTACCTAGAAAAAGAAAATTGGGGATTTGGTATATATAGTATAAAAAAAGAATTAGATGGACAATTTATTTCATTTACGCAGAAAAAATCTGCTGCTAATCCTATTTAAAGACTAAATATAAAAAAAATTATGTTAGTTAGGGGTATTCAACACGACTTTCGTAGCTAAATTATTTCTTTGAATATAGAATATAGTGTCTTACAAAATGTGCTGATTAAATTGATAATTTAAATACTCTTAAGAGATACATATAGAAGATATGGAGTAATACATTTCAAGACAGCTGTGATTCTAAGGAGTTTTTCTTTCATTCCTACTACACCATTTGACAATATTGGTGTAATAGAGCCTAAAATCATTAATTAAAGTACTAAGTTTGACTCTAAATGACATTTAAGTAATTAAGTCAGTCACGTGCTACACCCACGAACTTTTTTTAGCTCGATTATCCTTTGACTTCCATTGTTTCAAGTTTCAAACCTTCCTAGAATCTTCTATTAATTTCTTGTACCAAATGAAATCTTATACAGATTTTAAAAACACAAAAGTCTTAATGTAAGCAATCATTTTAAATTCAATTTGTATACAAGAAATTGGTTACGTTTGCCAGAGACGTAATCAGAATTTAAAGTTCTTAGCATTGAACTCATTATATTCTTAAATTTATGAGTTCATATCTTTTATTTGTTGTAATTTTAGTAAATATGACATAAATTTATGTTCTGCGTTGAAAATATTGAGTTCAGATGAACCTGATATCTTAACTGTGCATCCGGCCATGGCTCATAGTAACAATGAAACTTAAAAAAGGAGGGTTCCATTAGAAACAATGTATCATGTATTTTCTCTCAATGATAATTTTGTAGTTTATATATAGGTAGAATTTGCGGTAAACGTCGGAAGAATTTTTCATTTTTCAGTTATACTTAAGCAGATATCTAGATTATTATACGGGATTAAGTAGTTCATTTAGTTTCTATCTCCAATAGGAATATATGTAGTTTAGCAAGTTGTCACTATTAACAACTTTCAAATTGCTGCAAGTCATACAAGCAAATAAAGGGGAGGATTATATGGATTGTACCCATGTAAAGTAAAGAAACCATTTACAACTCATTTTAGGCCCATAGCCAATATGTCATGGTTTAACGACTGTAAGCCCATTGTTCCTGATGGGCTTTGACTGGATTTTGTTCTTCAGTTGATAGCCATAAACAAATTATACCAATTAAATTATTTAATTGCACACTTTGATCTTCAAATAGGATGGTCTTTAATTTTTACCTTTTAAATGAAATGGTCTTTAATTTTTGCCTTTCAAAATTGAACTTATGCCTAGCGGGACATAAGTTCTTTAAAGTACGGGGTATAACTTGTGCGAAAATATTAACTTATGCTCCGCAAAAAAACTACTATGTATTTGTTATGATGAGAAAATATTAAAGTTCAGCACAAAATTGCAACAAAAGTGCAAATGACCCTACATCATATACTCTAACCAATTATATCAGCACATATACCACATCGGGGTAATAAATCTGTTCATTGTGAGTGAAAAATGGCGCAACTACGTCCTGATTAACTTTCAGTAATTTATATATATTCATGTAAGGTAGCGACCAAGAGATCATAGTTTAATAAATATCGCAGTTCATAATCTAATTATTGAAAACATCTTGTATGTGACAAGGCTCAGATAATAATTCGGGTCGAAGCTTAGTCTAATATAACACTTTGTTTGACGAATTTGGTGAAGAAACTTGTGCACTTGCTATCAACATCTTAATTAATTACTCAATGCAATCGTCAAGATAACCTCACGTTCTAGCAGGTCTTCATGCATTATGTTACTATATTAAGTAGGTCGAAGACATAATCATTAAATAATGGGTAACCGTTTAAATTTGCCTTTGTGTCTTGTGAAATAGTTCAAATTTCTCCTCCATTAATAATTAGGGTACGTCAAATACACCGTTCTTATTACAAAGATTGGTTCAAATATGCTCTTATTTATTAACATCGAAAGCTTCCAGAAACATGAGACTTTTTAACAAGAAACATGAGTCTAACTTAAACAGTATAAAGTAAATTTATCCTTCAACTTTGAAAAATGTGATTACTGTTTCGGCGACATCAAGGTGGGATTACAATAGTTGAGGGGTGGTGGTTTTACAACAAATGTAAAATGTGAAATAAATAATCTCCTTCATTATTTTCATTGATTTAATAGATATATATACAAGTTACAAATAGGAGAATCTTATTCCTAATCTATTCCTAAAACCTTATTCTACCATAATTCTAACTCTACAATTATGGTAAATGTATAACACTAATTATGGTAATAAATATACTACAATATACATTCCTTAATATACAATATTTATCCACTATTTTTCTGCCTTTAATCCCGAGATGGGCTGCGTGCTGGGCTAACAACGGCCCACTGCCGAGAGGCTGAGCTGCACGACTGCACTGTTGAGTTGATCTAGCAATATATATGTGATATACACTGCTGTATATTCAGTGTATATCACATGTATATGGCTCTGTTTAACACACCCCCGCAGACATAGCGGGCGGTTTTCAAACGTTGAGACTGTCCCTAAAATCTTCAAAAAGTACTGCGGGTAGACCCTTGGTAAAAATGTCTGCAATTTGATAACGAGACGGGACATGGCATACGCGAACTTGACCTTTAGCAACCTTTTCACGGACAAAGTGAATGTCCATTTCGGTATGCTTGGTGCGTTGGTGTTGAACCGGGTTACCTGAAAGGTAGATGGCACTAATGTTATCGCAATATACCAAGGTTGCCTTCTGAATGGGACAATGAAGCTCCAAAAGCAAATTACGTAGCCAACATGATTCAGAGACCACATTCACCACCCCTCGATATTCTGCCTCTGCACTTGAGCGTGATAGAGTTGCCTGACGCTTTGCCGACCAGGAGACCAAGTTGTTGCCAAGGAACATACAGTAGCCAGAAGTCGATCGTCTGGTGTCGGGACAACCACCCCAATCAGCATCCGTGTAGGAGACAAGTGTGGATGTAGATGAGGGATACAAGTGCAAACCATAATCCAGTGTCCCCTGAATATACCGAATGATGCGTTTGATTGCATTAATGTGCTCAACTCTGGGATCATGCATGAATAAACACACCTGTTGAACCGCATACGTAATATCCGGTCTGCTAAAGGTAAGATATTTGAGGGCCCCTGCAAGACTGCGATAACGGGTCGGGTCCTCGTATGGTGCACCTGCTGTGGCACTCAGCTTGGGGTTTACATCAACTGGCGTGGAAGTGGACTTACAGGATGACATCCCGCCCCTCTCTATGATCTCGGCAAAGATACTTCCGTTGAGACAGAAACAAGCCACCTGAATGACGCTTGACGGCAATCCCCAAAAAATAACTCAACGGCCCTAAGTCCTTCATAGCAAATTCAGAACTGAGCATGGCCATGATAGACTGGCGCAAAGCATCGGAGGAGGCAGTCAAGATGATATCATCCACGTACAACAGAATATAGGCCAATGATGAACCACGGCGGTAGATGAACAAGAAATTATCTGACCTGCTGTGAGTGAACCCAATAGTCGAAACAAAATCAGCAAATCGTGTATACCAGGGCCGTGGAGACTGCTTAAGCCCATATAGTGATTTCTTCAACAAACAGACATGATGAGGGCGGTTGGGATCCCTGAAACCCAACGGCTGATGCATATAGACTGTTTCTTTGAGATCACCATGTAGAAAAACATTCTTGACACCCAACTGATGAATTGGCCAAGTCTTTGATAGAGCCAAGCTAAGCATAGTGCGAATGGTAGCCGGTTTGACCACCGGACTAAACGTCTCACCACAATCAATACCAACCTGCTGAGTCTTACCATCACCAACAAGTCGCGCCTTATGTCGAGAAAATGACCGATCTGAATTCTCCTTATGAGCAAAAATCCACATAGACCTGATAATATTAATACCATATGGACGGGGCACCAACTCCCACGTCTTATTATCAATAAGAGCATTATATTCATCAGTCATAGCAATTTTCCAATTAGGGTCATTTAATGCGGACACAGGATTGCGGGGCAAGGGGGATTTAGAGACATCAGAATGTAAATTAAAATGTCTTTTAGGTGTAAAAATACCCCGCTGACTACGAGTGACCGGTCTATGACTCGAGGAAGAATTGAGGGAATTTTGGGAATTATCTGGGCTCGGGATGGACTGGCCAGTAGGCAGTGGGCCTGCTGGCCCAAATCGGTAAATGCTGGGCTCGGTGTCTGGACCAGTTCCAGAAGTGGGCTCGACAAGCCCAATTGCTGGAACTGTTCCAGTGGTAGAGACTGCTGAATGTGGCGGTACTGTGGGGCCAGCGGGCAGTGGGCCCGCTGGAGGATTTTGGGTACGGGAGATGTCCGAAAAATTCCGAATAATATACGGGGATATTTGGTTATCCAAAAAATTATATGACTTAGGTTCGGGAGTATGAACTTTCGTAAATGGGAATTGAGTTTCATAAAAAATGACATGGCGATTGATTATGATTTTCTTGGAGGATAAATCAAAACATTTATAACCACGATGATTTGACGGATAACCCAAAAACACACACGTGGTAGACCGAGCCTGAAGTTTGTTAATTGTGGAGGATGGGAATAATGGATAACACAAGCACCCAAAAATTCGAAGGTGAGAATAAGAAGGGTTCTTATTATATAGGATTTTGAGGGGGGAAGAATATGTCAGACCTTTAGACGGAATTATGTTAAGAAGGTAAGTGGCCATTTGTAGAGCATGATGCCAAAAATATGGAGGTATGGAGGTATGTATTAGGAGAGTTCGGACAATGTTATTTATGGAACGAATTTTGAGTTCGGCTTTCCCATTTTGTGAAGATGTATGAGGACATGAAAAACGAAAATTTATCCCATGAGTAGCACAAAATTCTCGAAACTCCCTATTGTCATACTATTTCCCATTATCACATTGAATATTTTTTATTTCTCTTTCGAATTGAGTACGAATGAAGGCTCTAAATTTTATGAAGACGGAAAACACTTGTGATTTATTCGCAATTGGAAACGTCCACAAAAATCTAGAATAATCATCTAAAAAAAGAACATAATATCGATGACCCATTGAACTAAGAACAGGAGATGTCCATAAGTCACTATGAATAATGTCAAATGGCATAGAAGTATGAGAATTGGAGTCTACAAATGGCAACTTAACAATTTTTCCTAATGAACAAGACTGACAAATTGGAGTACGACTCGTACCCTTACAAGAAATAAAGCTATTTTTATCTAAAGTTGATAAAATATATAATCCCGGATGACCCAGACGAGCATGCCACATGGAAGGAGAGATGGCTGCAAAAGCTGACGGCAAGGCTGGACTCGATGGACTGAAACCGGACATGATAGGATATAGATCCCCCCTACTATCACACCTCATGAGATGACTCCCCGTCTTGAAATCCTTCACAGAGAAACCGAAAGGATCAAATTCAACAAAAACAGAATTGTCATTTGTGAACTTTCGGACAGATACTAAATTTTTAATCAACTTAGAAGCATGTAAAGTATTTTTCAAGAGGAGTGGTGGATTGGGGGGAGACAATATTTTCTGACCATACCCTAGAATTGGAATAGAACTGCCATTACCAATAACTATCCCCCGAGGGGTGCTCAAATTGGAATAAGATGAGAGAGTACCTGAGTCGGAAGTCATGTGAGTAGTGGCCCCGGTGTCCATGTACCAATTTGGGTCCGGTTGAGTCAATCCCAACGTGTGCATCGCGACCTTGATATCAGTCTGAGTGGGGCATGCTGCATGATAGGCTTGCGGAGGTCTGGGCCCAAGAACTCCTGGCCGTGCTGGGCCGAATCGCCGGGCAAGTGCGTTGCGTTCGGGCCACCGGCCGGTGGGCCGCCACTGCTGGGTATTGGGCCTGGAGTGTTGGCCAGCCCACTAGCCGCTGGCAGAAGTTGCTGGAGGGTGCGGGTTCCACTGCCACTGTCCCCACTGCTGGGCCCACGGTGGTGGTGGGCCACTGTACCCTGGATGGGACCCACCGCCTGTTTGTTGATCACCAGAACTGCCTCGTTTGCCCCCGCGGTTTTTGTTATTTTTGCGATTATTCTTGCCTCCACCATTATTATGGTTTTGGCCCGAATTATTAACAAAACCCGAAGGACTAGGAGAGGATGCCACCATGACAACTGGGCTTGCTCCGGTAGCCGCCTTTTTAGCCAAACCGGCTTCTTCCAACGTCCAGCATGGAGCGGGCTTGATGAAAGTCGGGAAGAGGGTTGCTTTGGCGAAGGAGAGTTCCAACACCATTATAAGCCTCCGAAAGACCGGCAACCAACTGTAGAACTAGACGATTATTTGTTACTGGCGCGCCAATATTACGGAGTTGATCTGGCAACTCCTTTAGTTTCTTGCAATATGCAGAAACGTTCGGAAATACGTCCATTCGAACGAGAGAGAATTCATGCTCGAGTGTGACGATACGGGAATGTTGGTTGTCTTGAAATATGTCACGCAATCTATTCCATGCAGCCATAGCCGTGGTATCTGGCTCCATAAGCGTCTGTAGAAGGTCCACTGAAATAGTGGCGTATATCCACCGAAGAACGGTAGCATCAAGTGTAATCCATAGATCAGGATCCTCCGCAGGACGGGGTCTAGCGGGAGGAATGATGTGATGAAGAACTTGATAAGATATAGCGTGAATTTTAAACAACTCTGCCCACGTTGCATATTGAACGTTTTCCATCTCAAGGACAATAGGGACACTTAACTTGATATTGGAAACCGTGAGGGCAGGGTGAAAATTGTTCTTAGACATATTGAAAGAACAAAGAAGGAGGATAAATTTAAGAGAGGTTTTTGAGAGCGGAAGACGAGATATTTGGAGAGAAAACCCGAGGGAGGGGGGGTCTCGGCCAAAGGAGGCAAAAGTTTGAGAGAAGAAAACTTTTGTTTAGACCTAGTCTCTTGATACCATGAAAGAAATAATCTCCTTCATTATTTTCATTGATTTAATAGATATATATATACAAGTTACAAATAGGAGAATCCTATTCCTAATCTATTCCTAAAACCTTATTCTACCATAATTCTAACTCTACAATTATGGTAAGTGTATAACACTAATTATGGTAATAAATATACTACAATATACATTCCTTAATATACAATATTTATCCATTGTTTTTCTGCCTTTAATCCCGAGATGGGCTGCGTGCTGGGCTAACAACGACCCACTATCGAGAGGCTGAGCTGCACGACTGCACTGCTGAGTTGATCTAGCAATATATATGTGATATACACTGTTGTATATTCAGTGTATATCACATGTATATGGCTCTGTTTAACAAAATGGTAGCAGGGGAAAACCTGAAAAGCGATAAAGATATAAGTGTGAGAGATTATTTCAATAGGTGATCATTTTTGTGTAGAATTTTCGTGTGTTCTTTATGTGAGTGTCGTCGGGGTATCCAAATGGTGACAATTTTTGTGTTTTATTTATGTGGTGATGGAGTAATAATGGTCTTAGCATCAGGGATCAATTAACCTCCCAAGTTTTGCATGCTCTTAGCCCATTTTTATTTGCCTTAGTGATGGACGAATTGACCCGATATATCTAATAAGAGGTGTCATGGTGTATATTATTTGCAGATGACATAGTTTTGATTGATGAGACGCGCAGTGAAGTTAACGATAGGCTGGAAGTCTGGAGGTCGACCTTAGAGTCAAAAGGTTTTAGGTTGAGCATGACGAAGACAGAGTATATGGAGCGTAAATTCAGTGATGTGATGTAGGAGGCGGATGTGGAAGTAAAGATCGAGGCACAAGCTATACCTAAAAGAGGAAACTTCAAGTATCTTGGATCCTCACGCAATTCAGTAAATATATGTCAATGGTAATGTTTGGCAGAATTTTTCATGCGCAAAGATATCAGTTTCCTGCGCAAAGATATCAGTTTCCTGCTATCTATTTCATCTCCCTATCTATATTATAGGATTTCTAGTTTGCTTATTAATAGTGAAAGCTAGCGGATCTAATACGGCACTATTTACTTTACTTTCTTTGTTTCAAAATAGTTGTCTGCTTAGCAAAAATCACGCTCATTAAGAAATCAATAAATATAATATGAAATTTACTAAACTACTCCTATCAATTAGATATTTTTGTAAAATTGAGCAATATTAAGTAGGACTACTTCTTTAATGCTAAGGAAATAATTGAAAACTATCTGCTAATTTTTGTCTTGAATTTATGAGTTTTTTTTTATATTAAAATGACACTTCTTTTGGAAGGGGTATCTTTTACGCATCTCTGCGTTTGCAACTACAAAGGAGATGATGTGTACTTAACACAAAATAAATAAATAAAATAGACGTAGCTTAGGAGTTTTTTTGACCTTCTAAATTGATATGGACAGGAATTGTCAATTTGTCCCTTTTCCACTTTCAGATGACATCAATGTTACATTTTTTTCTTTACTATTTTGCCTACTTGACCCGAACAACAACATTGCAAATTGTAACATTTGATTACAATCTAGTATAATTAAATACCCACAGGCGTTGGGCCAGTTTTTGCTTTGAGGCGTAATCTCAGAAAACCTCTTCAAATTAGAGTTTAAATTACTAAATAAATTTTAATTTAATACCATAAAACAGAGAAATTATTTCTATTAAATTTAAAAGTTTAAAATTTTAAAGTCAAAAGATTTTTTAGCCCTTTTTTATTCTTTTTCTTCTCTTCTAACCGGTAACTAGGAAAATGATCACTTTGCAAGTTACAAAGTGAAAAACGATTCATCGATCATCGCTTGTTCTGATTCAATATTACTAATTGTAGATTTTCTTCTTCACTTTTCTTTCTTTTCAAGTTCTTTTGCTCTTTCAAGTTAGTTTATAAATTTCTACTTCTTTTTTCTTTCAAAGTATGAAGTATTGATCATTAGTTTCATTTAGATGAACCAATAGTTTTTGGCTGAATTGTTGATTCTGATTAGCATTTTAAGATGAGACCGTTCTATCTATCTCTCTCTCTCTCTCTCTCTATATATATATATATATATATATATCATTTCGTTCATATGTTTTTGATTTTTTTTATAATTTTTATGTAATTTGACTTTCTTTTTATATTTATTTATAGTATATTAATCTATAAACTATTAAAAACTAAAAATTCATATGGCTTACGCCTAGCGCCTCGAGGCTTACACCTCTCCTCGCGTCCGCACCTTTTAAAACACTGATATTACATATAAACTTTTATTTCCTTAACTATCTTGAGATAATGTGCATTTTTCACCTTCAATTGTACACAAAAAATCTATTTCTCGAACGGACACATGCTTTTCTTATGTAAGCAAGTCACCAAACAATGTGCTATTGTGGGTTACAATAATTGCAGGAAACGAGAAGTAAGTAAATATTACAAATTGCTAGAAAAGATAAACTAAAGATTACAACAAAACTGGAATCAAGAACGTAACAAACTACTTGTGATTTGCTGAGTCGAGTGATGACACTCTGTCTTTAAGGCAAGATTGCCCCGTATATATCCTCTTACGTTGTCGGGCAATAGTCTTCCAAGATAAAACAACAACTTAACAAATGAGCAAAGGAAACTCAAGTGTTACTCTTGAAGAACTTTGAGTATAGTAAACTTGCTAGAAAGGAAGAAGAAGATTTCAGAAAATTCTGTAGTGTTTTCTTTTTGTATTGAACAATTAAGCCAAATGCCTCAATTTATAGTGTAATGAGATGACCCCCCAACTAGCCAACTAATGACCTTCAATAGCCATGTAATGACACATATTGAGGGGTTACATTCAGCTAAATAATGGCTGAATTCATGTGCCAAATAATGGAGATTCAATGCTCCAAAACCAGCCCAAAAGTCAGAACTTTCCATCTTTCCGTCGCAGCATTTTGCCTCCGAAGCGTCGCGGCTCTGTGAATTAACGTCGCGGCTCCAGTGACTGAACACCCAATTAGCGCCGCGGCGCTGCCTGTGAGGCGCCTCAGCTCCGACGGGGCTGCGTCGCGGCTCCGCGGCGACTTCCGACTCGTTTCATCTTACACTTCTTCCTTCGTTTACCAACGTGGAATACTTTGTCATTTGGCCAATAACTGTCCATCATTCTATGTCTCAAACGTATTACTTATGTACCAATATCTCTTTCACTAATAAAATTTACGATACTTGACACTACGTGTGCACGTGTGTGGAAACGATGTTTCCGACGTGCGGGACCCTAATTGTTCGAGTCATAATTAATGGGATAAACTTAATTCCACATTAGTAAATTTCCAACAATCCCCTCTTGAAAGAGATTTTGGCGCACTCACATGGTGCCTTTTCCAGTAATCTTTCAGCGGATCGATGTTGCATCAGGAGAGGTAGCATTAGCTTTGAACCTTCCATAGTTGAATACCATCGGACTTACTTACTGCGCGGTGAACGTGATGTCTTGAATCGTCAGTGTTTTAGTGTAAGCCAAGTCAACGGTACCAACACAACAACTTCCCTAACTCTGTTCTTCGTAATATTTTATCTGTTGTGGCCGTGGATACTTCTTGGATTCTTAAGTGCATTCATTTGAGGCGGCCTGTCCTTGCACTTAAATAGGTGGTCTCCTACAAGGTATCCTACTATACCCCACTTTACATGTGTTATGAACCATTAAAAGTTTCCTCAAACCTAACCTCAACCGTTGAGGCTCATTAAAGTTTCCTCAAACCTATCCTCGATGTAGTGAGACTTAGATAAGACCAGTCCGCAGACGTTTTAGAGACCTTTATCCCTAAGATGACATCTGTGATACCTATATCCTTCATATCGAAGCATTTTTTCAACATGTTCTTAGTCTCTAGGATCAAGCTAGGACTGCTCCATGTGATCAACATGTCATCTACCTACATGCATATCATGACGAATGAGTCAAAGTTACCTTTCGTGTAGATACATATGTCATATTCATTAATAGAGAAACCCTTCGATAGTAGAGTACTATCAATTTTTTTGTGCCATTGCTTCGGGGCTTGTTTCAGCCCGTACAGAGATTTGACAAGTCGATAGACTTTCTTCTCTTGCCCTGGAACCACATACCCCTCGGGTTGTTCCATATAGATTTCTTCTTCCAAATCACTATTTAGAAAGGTTGTCTTGAAATTCATTTGATGTATCTCAAGATCACGCAATGCTGCGATCGCAATGAATACATGTATGGACGTCATTCGAGACACCGGAGACTACGTATCAAAATAATCAAGACCTTCTTTCTGTCGATAGCCCTTGACTACCAACCTGGCCTTGTACTTATCTATAGACCCATCTGCCTTATACTTCCGTTTGAGTATCCATTTACAACCCAACAGTTTGTTTTCCGGAGGAAGATCAACCAACTCCCAATTATGGTTATGCATGATGTAGTCTATTTCACTCTCAATAGCTTCTTTCCAGAGAGCGGTGCCTCTGGAGTTAACAATGCTTCAGCAATTGTCCTTGATTCGACATCAACCATATAAGCTACAAAGTCAGGACCGAAGGATTTATCATTCCTGACCCTTTTACTTCGCATTAGTTCCATCTCCGGAGTCTCCAAGTTCTGAGAATCTGGAACACTAGTTTCCAGATATTCAGCCACTTCGAAGTCCACCAGATCTGAACCATCTAGATCTGGGAAGTCAATGACTCATGGTTCATGAGAGCTTTGTTCATAACTTCATTTGTGAGAGGTTTTGTCTTTTTCCTTTCTAGGAAAAATATCCTCAAAGAATTGAGCATTCCTTGATTCCATGATTGTACCCCCGTGGATATCTGGAATATCTGACTTATGCACTAAGAAGCGATAAGCACTACTGTTATTTGCATATCCGATGAAAATGTAATCTACAATCTTAGGCTCAATATTGACCTGCTTTGGCTTGGGTACTTTGACCTTTGCCAAACAACCCCACACCTTTAAATATTTATAGGTGAATTTCTTTCCTTTCTATGATTCATATGGAGTTATGTCCTTACCCTTATGTGGGACTCTGTTAAGAATCGTATTAGCGGTAAGGATGACTTTTCCCCACATGTTTTGGGGAAGACCGAAATTGATGAGCAAGGCATTCATCATTTTCTTCAATATGCGGTTCTTACGTTCCTCAACACCGTTAGACCGAGGTGAGTATGGAGCCGTCGCTTGATGAACAATTCCCGATTCGACATAATATTCCTCAAACGGTGCTACATATTCTCCTCATATATCGCTACGAATGGATTTAATCCGCATGCTAAGTTGGTTTTCAACTTCTGCTTTGTAACGTCGGAACGCTTCAAAGACTTCATCTTTACTTTTCAAAGAGTAAAGGTAACAATATCTTGTGCTATCATCAATGAATGTCACAAAGTACTTGTTCCCTCCCCTAGTTTGTGCAAACTTCAAATCACATATATCTGTGTGAATAAGTTCTAGAGGAGCGGTATTCCTTTCGACGGATTGAAAAGGAAGCTTTGTGAGTTTTGCCTCTACGCACACCTCACACTTATGTTGAGGGTTTACGTTGATAGACGACAACAACTCCAACTTAACCAACATATAGATGGACTTGTAGTTAACATGTCCTAATCTATGATGCCATAAATTAGATGACTCAAGCAAGTAAGAAGAAACTTCAATATTATTGCTTGCACGTATTAGAGACATGGCGTTAACTTTGAAGAGGCCTTCACAGATGAAGCCTTTTCCCTCAAAAGTTCCATTCTTGGTGATTAAAAATTTATTGGACTCAAATACTAGCCTAAAACCAGCATTAACCAATAAATAACCTGAAATTAAATTTCTCATAATCTGAGGGACATGCATCACCTCCTTCAGAGTGAGCTCCTTTCCAGAATTCATCTTCAGGACTACCTTTCCTACCCCCCAGCACGTTAGAGGAAGCGTTGTTACCCATGAACAGCTTCTTGTTTGTAACTGGTGTATAAGTGGAGAAGGCATCTCTATTGGAACAGATGTTTTGGTAGCACCCATGTCCATCCACCATTGCATGGGATTCTCAACAAGGTTTGCTTCAAGCACCACCGCCGAGAACTCCTCAATCATGTCGTCAAGAAGCGTGTCTTTGACAACGTTAGCATGTGCCTTGCCTTTGGCCTTGGTCTTCTCTTGTGCTCAGTCTTGAGCTTACGACAGTCCTTGATCATGTGACCAGGTTTCCCACAGTGGTGATAGTTTCCTTTGAACTTCTCCACCGCTTGGGTCTTATCGTCTTTCTGGAACTTGCGATTCTTGCTTGGGTTCCCTTTGGCCTCAACCAGATTTGCCTTTGCCTCAGCGGGTTGTTTTCCCCTAGGCAAGGCCTTCTTATTATCTTCCTGAATCCGGAGTTTGATAATAAGTTCTTCAAAGGTATTCTCCTTTGTCTTGAGTTTTAAGTAACTCATTCCATGATGGAGGTAACTTTTCAATCAGTGATGCAACCAAAAACTACTCATTTGGTTTCATACCTTCCAAATCCAGGTGATGTAGAATCATTTGGAATTCCTGGACTTAGGACATCACAGTTTTGCTATCCACCATTTGAAATTTCAAGAATTTCCCAACGATGATTTTTTTAGTACTAGCATCTTGTGTGTTGTACTTCTTCTGCAACTTTTCCCATAACTCTTTGGATGTGCCTACGGCTCAATACACTATGTAGAGTGGGTCTGACAGACAATTCAAAATATAGTTCTTATACATGAAGTCACTATGACTCCATGCATCAAGAACCATCTTCATGCCATTAATGACATGGATACCTTGGCCCCCTCTAGCAGTTTTATTAGGCTGAGGGTCCATTTCATCTCCAACTTGTGGAGGATCTTCCGTTAGGAAACGAGTCATTTCCATAACAGTCAGATAAAATAACATCTTCTGCTGCCATTTCTTGAAGTTGGAGCCCATGAATTTTTCTGGGCGTTCATGATGGAACCCGGAGGGTGGAAGAACTGTAACGTTCCCTTGAGCAGCAGGAAAGGCGTTGGATGAGCCTTGAGCAGTAGCGAATGCATTAGGTGTGCCTTGAGCAGCAGTAGGGAAGGCAGAGGGGTTGCCTTGAGTAGCAGGAGCAGAATCAGAAGCGAGTTGTTCTCTTCCAGTCATCTTTTTAAGCACTTACAACAAATCTTGTCTTAAAACTGCGGGTTATAACAATTGCAGGAAACGGGAAGTAAGTAAATGTTACAAATTGCTAGAAACGACAAACTAAAGATTACAACAAAACTGGAATCAAGAACGTAACAAACTGCTTGTGATTTGCTGAGTCGGGTGATGACACTCTGTCTTTAAGACAAGATTGTCCCGTATATATCCTCTTACGTTGTCGGGCAATAGTCTCCCAAGATACAACATCAACTTAACAAATGAGCAAAGGAAACTCAAGTGTTACTCTTAATGAACTTTGAGTATAGTAAACTTGCTAGAGAGGAAGAAGAAGATTTCAGAAAATTCGGTAGTGTTTTCTTTTTGTGTTGAACAATTGAGCAAAATGCCTCAATTTATAGTGTAATGAGATGACCCCTCAACTAGCCAACTAATGGCCTTTAATTGCCATGTAATGACACTTATTGAGGGCTTACATTTAGCCAAATAATGGCTGAAGTCATGTGCCAAATAATGGAGATTCAGTGCTCCAAAACCGGCCCAAACGTCAGATCTTTCCATTTTCCCGTCACAACATTCTGCCTCCGAAGCGTCGTGGCTCTGTGAATTAGCGTCGCGGCTCCAGTGACTGAACACCCAATTAGCGTCGCGGCGCTCAGGCACCTCGGCTTCGACGGGGCTGCGCCGCGGTCCTTCGCAGCGACTTCCGACTCGTTTCATCTTACACTTCGTACACTTCTTCCTTCGTTTACCAACGTGGAATACTTTGTCATTTGACCAATAACCGTTCATCATTCTATGTCTCAAACGTATTAGTTACGTACCAATATCTCTTTTACTAATGAAATTTGCAATACTAGGCACTACGTGTGCACGTGTGTGGAAACGACGTTTCCGACGTGCGGGGCCCCAATTGTTCGAGTCATAAATAATGGGATAAACTTAATTCCACATTAGTAAATTTCAACAGCTATAATCTGCTAAGGATTCGTAACCCTTTTAGTGCAAGATCTTAATAAGCGTTGCTAAAATATAAATATTCTGCGAAAATATGAATTAATTGAGAGCAAATAACAACCATATAATATCCTATGCTTTGCAAATGTATGATGTGATGTCAAACCCCTTACAATTTACTAGCCATGAAATGTATACACACCTACACGGCTACACTGATTTTCTTTTTCTTTTTTAAATGGAGAAGTTTCTTGTGTTTTAATTTAATTTTTTTGTGAAAGGGACATAATACCTAACCCTTGACCCTTGTATTATCTAATATGAACATTAATGGAAAACTAATCATTAAATGGTTTAATGATTTTGAGATAGACGGAGAAAACAAGTAAAACAATTGGATATCTGTTAACGCTTTAATCAGCATGATTATGAGATATTATTAGTATGTGAAGTCATAATGCACTGCTGGATCACATACAAGTTATCAAAGGAAAGCATGTCATCTATTTTAACAGCAACATGAGAGGGTCGGAACCTTTTCTTATTTTAAAATTTTAGCTACTCCTTAAATTAAAGTCAGTTATGGAGATAATTAAGTAGTGGAATTTTGAATATACTACCAACCCTTTTTTGTTCTTTTTGGGGGGGTAGTGGGAGAAAGGTTGTGACATTTCACTTACCATTTTACTAAGTCGAGTGCAGTTATATGAATAGAACACACGCAAAAACTCTTTCTGAATTTGAGGTGGAAATATTTAATAGGAGCATTATATCTTATATTCAAGTACCTAATTGAAATAGATCGTAGTTTAAATGTCTAAATAAAATATACGGAAAAGGGCCTAAAATGACATTGAAGTATTGAACTATTAGAATTGGTATAAAAATATCCTTCATCCACCTTTGAGCCATCCCTGATGTTAACCTCTTGGGTCTACTTTGCCCTTATTTTTAACGGCCTCATTTTATTTATTACGTGGCAGCATCTCATTGGATAGCTATATAATTAACCAAAACTAATTAATTCTCAACTCATTTAATCCGACCCATCAACTAAACCCTGACCCGCCCCAAATAAATTCTAACAAACCAAATTGAAAAACCCTCTAACTCATTTCATTACAAATCAAAAGAAGGAAAAATTAACTCACATTAAGTGTTTAAATGAAAAAAATTGATTCTAAGTTTTTATTGAGTATATTTGTGTAGAAATTTAGTTGAATACTGCAAAAAAAATACTTATTTAATCTCATGAAATCTCCATAAAACTTGTACATTCATTGGTGAACATTGACCTCAATTTGAAAATTTAATTTCGAAATTTGTTGGCGATTTGAACTTGGTATGTTGGAATTTGGCTCTTAAGCTCAAGCATGATTGAGTATACTTGAAAAAAAAACCATTAAGGAAGTGAACTAAAACCACTATTAAAGGAGCTTTTTGAAGCTTGCTTTAAATTTCAAAATCTGTAAATTTAGATGTTTAAATCAATTGGGTGATACTATTTTAAAGTTGGTAGCATGAACAACCATAGGGCTTAGAACCCGAAGAAAGAAGTAGAAAACTCCATGAAAGTCATTAATGAAGCTTGAAGCTTCAAGTTAGAAGATGACATGGCAGTGATAGAGATTTTCTCACACAGGTCGGGTCAAAATACGGGCATGGATGATTTTTTTTTAAAATTTGAGAAGGATTTAAATTTGGGTCAATCAGATATGGCCACGTAATAAATAAATATTTAATTATTTTATTTTTAATGTGATCATTAAAAATAAGGGCAAAGTAGACCCAATAGGTTAACGGCAAAGGTATTTGGAGGCTCAAAAGTAAACGGAGAATATTTTTGTACCAATTCTAATAGTTTAAGGGCATTTTAGGCCTTTTTCTGTAAAATATATTAATATGTTTAAGAGGTTTTCGATATATTTATCTTATTTTTAAAGTGATAATATGATTCTCATAAAAATAAAAGTGTGTGATTTGAAATTCAAACATCCCCACAAGATTTGTAATGTCCCCAAAGCATGGGGTGGTGGAGAACACCCGAAAGAAAATGACTATGGTGGAAATTATGAGAATGCTTATTTGAGAGGAAATAAACAAACTATAAGTGGCTAAAAATTAAATAAAAATAGAAACCCGCACAAACAAAGGCTCACGTATCTTTGTCTAGAAATTTAAAATAAAAATCTCTTTTAAAAGACCAACTTATCTTATCTCTCATGCATAATAATGGATAAAGAAATAATATCTGCCAGAAACATATTGGTCTTTAACAGAGCCATAAATAAAAGACCAAAATACTTCCTATTAATTCCCTTCATTTTTTCTTTACCTTTAATTTTAACCAATAACATCTGACCCTGTTCCAAGTCAAACAGGAAAATACTTTACTCTTTCTTTTCTATTTTAATTAATTATAATGCACCTAATGTTTACATTAAATAGTAAATCTAATACATGTATTTTGTTATAAACTTTTTTAATTAGTTATAATAAAGCGATATGTAGTGTCCTTTTAATTAGTTCTCGTCGAATTATTCTTTTTGTTAAATTAGTGTGGACACCAATTACTGATTAAAAAAAGTTTAAACTTGAAATAATCTATTTTCTTAATTTCTTTTTAAGACATTATTGAAATGTCACTTTTTTGTATTGTTTTGCTTGTAAGCACTGTCAAGGAGGACCCTCCATGTTTAATACTAAAAAATCTCGTGCTGTTGTCCCACCTACTAGTATTTAATTTATACTTCATTTCAGTATATATTAAACAAAAAATATAGTAGGCCTTAATTTATAAAATGTCACCATAACATAATCAACAAGTAAATAGTGTTTTGAACAAAGTAATTTTTTATTATTGTAGGTATGTAAATATGAAAATGATTTAAGTATGTTTTTTTGTTCTTCTCTTTCCAATAATGATGCCTAAGTAGGTGAATAGCCCCTATTGTTTTTTTACTGCATTTTTAATATCTCAAGCTCATAGTCATAGTCACAGGAAAAAGCAGGTGGACTTCTTATACTCATTCCTTTTTTAGGAAAAAAAGTCCAACAGTTTCATAATTGATTGATAGTTCACTATACATTCTTGAATAATGAATTATGATAATAGTAGTAATTTGTGGTTGTATGAAGTGATTAAATGTTTAGCTAAAGGCATAAAAAGTATTTTTTGCAGTTTGGAATAAAAAAATAATACCCCAAGGTTAGTCATTTAAATAAGCATCTACGTTTGGATTATGAGGATTTTTCAATTGAATTAGAAGTAAAAGGAAATATTTGTACAAGAATAGTAGTTTTTCATTAAGAAAAATAAGTTACTTATTATAGTCAATTGTATATAACCGATTAGGCAAAATCATAGTGTAAAGTTGTTGCACCGTAAAGGGTATAGAAATTGTTACGGATATTATTATATATTGTGGATGTCTATTTTTAGGAGAAATATTAGGACTAATAATTTTGGGACCAAGTCAATTTCTCTCCTATAAATAGAGATGTTCCCCTCATTGTATTTCATTCCTCAAGAGAAATAAAGAATTACCCTCCCTTTCTCCACAATATTCTTGATCTAGTTTTGTTCTAGTTTTATTATTTTATAACACGTTATCAGCACGAGGCTCTGCATTTTTTAGTTTAATTTTCTATTTCAGGCGCAATTCTTGAAGTTACACGAGTGTAAGATTAATGCTCTCTTACCATGGATCTGCCCCTTAACATATTACTCCAAAGAGGAGCTAAGGTAAGTGGTTACTTGAGCACTTATTTTTAAAAGGTTACAAACCTACGGAGAAAGCATTAATTGCTCCTGAAGAGCAATATGTAATAATTTATGCCTCGATTTGCTCCTGAAGTAGCAATATCTTAAAATAGCAATATTACGGAGAAAAGTCTCTATGTTATAATTCATGTCTCGATTTGCTCCTGAAGTAGCAATATCTTAAAAGAGGTTCTAAGCGATTATAATTTTATGTGGTTAAGACACTTTCAGATGATTATGTTCCATTCTTGAAGAATGTCAACTTTTAATAAATGTTATAAGTACATATACATTCCCTGAAGTGAATGTGACAATATGTAGTAAAACTTATATATACGAACGTACATTTGGTTGTGAAGTTATCACGACTCACCTTCAGAAGAGGTCTAATAATTGGAAAAAATATATATTCTAAATATTTTATATTTTACTCCTGAAGTAGTAAACTCAGAATTATGTTCATGAAGTAGCAAATTTTGAACTCAACTCCTGAAATAGCAGAACTTGGAACTTTACTTCCGAAGTAATAGAAGTTTGAACTCTACTCCCGAAGTAGTAGAACATTGAACTCTACTCTCGAAGTAAATAAATTTTAAGTTTACTCCTGAAATAGTAAGACCTTGAAATCTACTCCTTGAGTAGTAAGACTCTGGAATTTACTCTTGAAGTAGTAACTCTGAAGTTTACTCTCGAAGTAGTAAATATGAAATTTACTCCCAAAGTGGTAAAACTTTGAACTTTACTCTTGAATAACTTTGTAGCTTTGTAGGTTATAATAATGATTTGATTGGTTATCAAAATCTGGCATGCTTACTTTTACTTTTTTCATTCAGAGCCCAGAGGCAATCGTGTGTACCAAAGTCAAAAGATTATGCTACTGCTATAACTTGATGCATATGAAATAGTCACATGATCTATGCTCAAAAGAATGACTAGTCACATAACGAATATTTTTCATGAAATCATTTAAGATGTTCTAGCATATATTGTTATGTCTACTAGGGGTGAGCACGGGTACAGGGTACCCAAATACCCGACCAGAACCGACACTAACGGGTAGGTTCCGGGTAGATATATTATAATAACGGGTAGGGTCCGGGTAATAAAATTAGGAACCGATCAATGTCGGGTCCGGTTCCGGTTTCGGCAAATAGAGATAGGGTACCCGGACCGGAATCGATACCCCGGAACCTATAAAATATTAAATATTTTTACTTTTTTGAGAAACATTTGGACCACTTTTAACTTTCTCCAAAATTGTTTGTTGCACGCCTGCACATTGATTTTCCCCACCCCCAAGACGCAAATATTTCAGCTTTTTCATCCCTTTATTCTAGAATGCTCTTTGTGCCCTAAGAGAAAACACTCAAAACTCTCTCAATAATAATGGCGTTTTAGCTACACCATTGAGCTTCATCTTCGTCGTTGTTGAAGCTTTCTCTCAGGTACTTTCATCGTTGTCGTCGTTGAAGCTTCACCTTTGCCTCTTTCTCTCCCTTGGTTGTGTTCACGTTGTTCCTAAAATGCATATGGATTCATATCTAACTCTTCAATTTCTTTTTAATATCCTATGCTTCTGTTCTATTTCAGGCGATACTCATCTTCAATTTGTATTACTTTTTGATTTGAAATGTAAATCTATTTTTAAAATTTGTGTATATTTTTGTAGTTGTGAAGATGAAATTTAGGGATTTACTAGTATAATAAAGCTTTTCTTTTGTATCGAAGAGCTTATGAACACGAAAATAAGTTTAATTAAGATATTTCCAAATTTATTTTAGAATCAACACGGTCAATTAATTGAGTGTCAAATTTGGCATACAATTTTAGGTTTTGGTTACAGAATTAGCTTTTCTACAATTATTAAGTTTTCTAAAACTTCTTATAAGGGTACTAAAAACTCCGATTGCAGGCTAAAAAACTATTGGATGAAATTATTTTAGAACTCTTTTTGATTCTCATAGGCTAAAAATTATTGCTTAATCTGTGTTTTTTTATTTATAGGGTACCCGGGAACCTACACGGACCCTGCGGGTCTGGGTAGGTTCCGGGTAATGATTGCTACGGGTAGGTTCCGGGTAGTAAATTTAGGAACCGATCTTTTACCGGGTAGGGTCCGGGTAGTTAAAAAATGTTAGGGTACCCGGACCCGCTCACCCCTAATGTCTACGATATATTTATTTTGGGTAATTATTACCTCAAACTGATAAGCACCATATCTGTTCAAAGTGAAGTTATAATATTTTAAGATGCATGTCGTACTGCTAACGGATAAAGTACCGACTAATTATCATCTATGATGTGATAACATATTTGTGAAAATAATATAATTCTTAGTAGATTAAAAATTACTGAACAGTTGATAATGACTGACAATTGATTACAACTACAACAACCCTTTTGACAATAATTATTAGTTTGAGTCCTTTTTTTGTTTTTTTAGATATAAGAAGATATTTATGGATAGTCATTGAAATATATTACTAAATTATTATATTACTAAATTATTATATTGATCATATAAGTAAATTATTGTATCCTAATAGGATTTATCATGATATGTCAAAATTTCTTTAAGATGGATACAGAGAGTTGTTATATTTTAATAGGACTTGTCCAAACTTATCAGTTTTAAATATATGACACCGTTTGTTATATATTTAGTCTTCACTTTGTATTTTCTGATAATCTACTTATTTTATTTTGTGCATGTCATTTCATTTGAATATATGGATAAGATATGAATAACTTTCAAAGCAAGTTTGGATTAGAATTGAATTATGCATTTATTATTTCTAAATATTCATTCGTTTACCATTTACTTTCATGACATCAGAAGTGTCTAATTAAATTTTCTTCATGACACCAACAGTGGCTAAGAAATATTTGATAGTACAAAACCAATTAAGAGCTCTAGAAGAGCTAACTATTTATCAAGAATATCATGTCATTAGTAGTGTCCAAGCAATATGTGATTGTGGAGAATAGATTAAATGCTCCTGAAGAGATTATATAATATTATATCATTCGTTCTAGATTGTAACATACAAAGTTGTTATGATCGAAGCACAAGTTATAGTAAACCCGAAGTTTACTAAAGTAAATGGCTATCATAATGAAACTATAAATGATTGGATGACTAAATATCTACAAAATCATAGTGGGTAAGAAATATGTATTTGAAATGTTACCCTCTTTATTCTCCAAATTGTATTGCACAATATAAGCATGATGAAATCACATGTCACGATAAATCAGAAGTTTATTATACAAAATAGAATTCATGTCATAGTAAACAAGAATTTTACTAAAGCAAATAGCACATGACATGGTAAACCTGAAGTTTACTAGTACAAATAATGTTATCAATTGACGTGACAATTTTGATTGTCTTGATTTAAATCTGATGTGCTAAGTTTGTATTCGGAATATATTGAAGAACTAGAAGATTCTTCAAGAATTAATTTGTTTGTTCTCATGATAAGTTGATTATACTGACTAATGTTGGGATTGAATTTCCTAAATTCTGAAAAATATAAAAGGTGAATAAGGGTTCGTTCACATGTTATGTGATGTCTTAAATAGATGCATCGATAAGACGGTCACATGTGCGTTTATTGTCAACCCGCAGTTTGACATATGCAAAATTGCTTGCTCAAAATAATTGAGTTGAGAGCATAATTTTCAGATTATGTAATCAAGATAATTCATCTTGTTAATACTGGTTTATATTCAAGCTGTTTTAGCGTTGAATGCCTTCAATAAATAGCTAAACTGTTGTGAATGAGAACAAAGCTTCATGTGTTGATATGAAATATGATATATTGCATACAACGACGTTTGTATGCTTCAAACTAATAAATTATGATAAATTCTCCCCTCATAATTGGTTCAAGGTCAGGAACCAAATGTTTTCATCTAATAGTTTTGTTGTGAGGTATATGATTAATGAATCTACCACGATGCACACACATGGATTTCTCAAAGAAGGTGAAAATGTATGTTAGTTTTTCTAACATAAGGGTAGAGAGAATAAACATCTAAGAAATATATTGTGAATTATCACCAGTATGATCCTCGTTCAAACGATAATTCAAGTCAAATGCTAGAAGCATTTGCTGACCCAACTATTTCATATTCCAGTTGTAAGATGCTCCTAAATGTTCCTGAAGGATAGGATTTACAACATGCGTGAAACATGGTAGACAAATCGGTTTCAAACGCAATAATGCTTGAAAAGGGAGATGAGCAAATGATCAAAATGATTATAATAAGGTGGCAATGTGCTCTTGAAGAACCTACGATATAACACTTCATAAAACCTCATAAGAGGTTTATGTACCAGAAAAAATAATGAAGTGATGAGATCTCAGTAAGTTGTGTATAATTGCAAATCGATACAAAATGATATCTCGTCGATGATATATTTGATACAATATAGTGCACAATATTGTATAATATTATGAGGATCTGAATTCTACGTCTCTTAAAGCATATTGATGTAGGAATAATTACCAAGTAGATACATCTTTGTAAATTTATTGGACCTGCAGTCCTAACACGAGAATATGTCATGTAAATTAAATACTAAATGAAAATTGTCTCAGTCTATATGGCTCACGTGATAAAATTATATGATTTTTTTAAGGATTCAAAATGCCTGGAGCATATACAAGTTATTGAAAAACTTGTTTGTAATCCATAAATGAATTAAATGAACGAAGGTTGATGTACTGAAATCACCTTAATAAATATTTATTGATGAGGGGTACAAAGATGATTCTGTTTACCCTTATCCCTTTACGATATTCAAAACCTTTCATAAGGTTGTGCAAGTTGCTGACTTAAATGTGATTGGAGATTTTGAAGAGTTTTCGAAAAGCAGTAGACTAGCTACTAAAAGAAGTTGAAATGAGAAAATTAGATTGGTCCTGAAGTACCAAATATTTGTTCAATTGATGCATTTATTTATCTTGCTATAACTATGAGCATGATATAATTTCTTCCTTACACGAAGATACTGAAATAAGATCAATTGCATATTGTCGATTTGATGAGAGATTTTTTCCAAAATTAGGGGGAGAAAATAATGAAATAAAAAGGAAAATTTTGTGGGAAAATCCATCATCGTCTCATCTTCATCTACGTGCTTCTATTAGTGAGCAAGAAGTCCAAAAGATTATTCGCTTGCAGAAAATAGTAAATCAAGTGCCAGACGCATTTACAGATTTGAAAAGGATTATCGAATCACATATCCATGCATAGAATGTCCCAATTCGAATTGATGTCCCTGTAGGATCATCTACTAGTGTCATAGAAAATGAGTCCAGGCGTGATAGACCATTGTGTTCTAAGGATCGGAATCCTAAAAAAAGAAAAATAAATGGTCAAGATGACACTAAGAAAGAATCTCATAAAGAAATGTAAGATTTGATCAATCTTGATATTCTTGAAGAAATCAATGAGCCGCAAACTCAATAAAATGAAGAAATATATGACTATTTGAATCGCTTTAAAGTAAATGTGGTTTGAAATACCCACAACCTTATATGAAGATAATGCAACATGCATTGCTCAATTAAAGAGATGATTCAGAAAAAGGAGATAGGACAAAAGCACATTTCACCAAAGTTGTTCTTCACACACGAGCTCCAAAAGAATGGTGATATCAACGTGCAACAGATTCATTCAAGTGATAATATGACTGATTTGTTCACTAAGTCTCTACCAACTGCAACTTTCGAGAAGATGGTGCACAAGATTAGAATACGAAGACTCAAGCATTTGGATTGAAGTTCTCATCAGGGGGAGTTAACACATGTTGTACTCTTTTTTCCATATAAGGTTTTGTCCCACTGGATTTTTCTTGTAAGATTTTTAATGAGGCAACCAAAATGTGTATTATTAGAAATATGTACTCTTTTTCCTTCACTAGATTTTTTCCCACTGGGTTTTTTCAAGTAAGGTTTTATAAGGCATATTATCTATCAAAATAGACATCCTAGGGGGAGTGTTATGAATATTATCATATATTATGGATGTCTATCTTTAGGAGAAATATTAGGGCTAATAACTTTGGGACCAAGTCAATTCTCTCATATAAATAGAGATGTTTCCCTCATTGTATTTCATCCCTCAAGAGAAATAAAGAACTCTCCTCTCTTTCTCCAAAATATTCTTGTTCTAATTTTGTTCTAATTTTATTGTTTTTATAACAGAAATCAAATTCAAAGAAAAACTAAAATTGCTCAGTGTAATTTAGAATATTTAGAAATAATGACAAAAAATATTTTGATAAATCTAAAATATCAGATAAGGAAAAGTAAATTAATGTTCCAATTTTTTTTTGGAAAAGAATATAATAGGAATAATCCAAGCAATGAACCTATCATTTAAAACATTGAGAAACTGCAGTTATTGTTTGCATTGACTATAAATTTTCCAAAAAACAAAAAGAGTAAAAAAGCATATAAGAAAAGGCTTATTTAGGTAAATTTCCCATTTAATGTATATAATTTAGATTTTATCCTTATTTTTAAAAGTTGTGTAAATATAGAACTTTGAAAAATTACTCTTTCGGATAATATTAGACTCAGATCTTATATTTGTTCATACATTGTTAAACCTTAAAGACATAAACATTAGATTGTTGTCTAATAATTGCAACGACCTACAAAAGAGAAAATAGCCAAATGAGCCTCCAACGTTTGACCGAAATCTCAACTACACACCAAATCTTTGCGGGAGTCCTATTACCCCCTGATCCTTTTAAAAGTGAAATATATACCTTCCTAAATACTTATGTGGCAAAGTGAGTGTATGTCACTCTCCTCGAGAGAGTGAGCACCAAAAATAATATTAAAACTTATTTTTTAATTCTTTTCATAATTATATGTATTATTAATTATTATTATTTCCTTATTTGTTTCTAACTCATTTCTAAAAAAAGATTTTCCTTTCCTTTTTAATATGTTGAAAACTTTTCTGGTGAGCGACGCCGTAAACGACGGCGAAAGGAGGGGCTATTTGGTTGTTCGTTGGTAGCGTTGGTTTGTTCCGGCAACAACGAATAGAAGGGGAAAGGGAGAAGAGCGTTTGGTTGGTGGTTTTGTGTTGGTGTGGAGATGGAACAGTCGTCATTACCAACCGTTCGGTGGTCAAATCTGACGGCGGCATCTGGCAGAAAACGGAGAGGTATGAGAGAGGGAGATGAAGCAGAGGCTTTGGGTGGTGCATGGGCTGTATGGTGGAGTTTGTCGGAGCTCTGGCATGAGAGCTTGTCGGCAGCTTTGCCAGCGAGAGAGAGAGAGAAATGGAGAGGGATAGGGGAAGCAATGTTTTATGGTAGAGTGATTGGTTGGGCTTTTCGCCTGAAATGGCAGAGGTCCGCTGAAGAAGAAGCAACAGTGAGGGGGTGATGGAGCTGAAGAATTTTAGTTGAAGAAGATGAAGGAAAGAAATTAAAAAAATTAAATAATAAACTCAGAAACCGAAGTAGTACTATTTATTTCTCTTTTTTTCTTTCTTTTTAAGGGATGTTTTAAAAAATGGAGAATCATAGGCAAAATCAGAAATAAGAAAAATGAAATTTTTAGGTGTCAAGCGCGTGCGTGGTACCAACAAATACATATGTGGGTGTGATTTTTTAAGGGTGTAAATATTCCACTTTTAAAATGACCAGTGAATAATAGGATCCCCATAAAAATTTGGTGTGTAGTTGAAATTTTGGTTAAACGTTGGGGGTTAATTTGAACATTTTCTCCCTACAAAATAGATAGTGATCATAATTTTTCATAAGATTTTTAATTTGCTCATATTCTTCGAACCATAATTCAAAAATCTAGGTTCTGCCTAGTCATAGAAATTATTTATTTTTTTTAGAATAATTTTTCCCTTTATTGAAAATCATGTCATGAAAATTTTAAATTCAACTTGAAGATGTCTTACAAATTTGAAAAACACCTTATAACCTATTTTCACTTTTTTTCAACTCACTTTTCACTTTTTGTATTTAAGTACATTTAAAACATGTTCATTGTTTCAAATATCCTTTGCAAAAAATATAATCAAATACAATATCATCTTCAACTCTAACTCTATAAATTTTAAATAAAGTAAAAAATATTTAAAATCTATGGCGAAACGCCTACCTATACATTACAAGAAAAAAAGGACCATTTACTTAACACTTGTTCTAAAAAAAGGATGAAACATTTTTATAAATTGGAGTAAGAAAAAACAAAAATAGCGCAAAATTTAAAAACAAAATTAAGGTGTAGACCCACATATACTACACCTTGTTCTTTCCACTTCCTTTTCCCCCGCCGCTCTCCCTCTCCTCTCTCCCGCCGCTCTCTCTCCTATACATTTGTTTTTTCACTTCTCTTCATCTGCATTGCAGTTTAATTTCTCTTTTTCACTTCCATATATTTTCCATTTCCTCTCAAAAAAAAATCTTCTTCTTCTGAACTGTCTCTATTTCTGACACCAAACTATCTTTGTACCCAATTCTTCTATACTAGCTAGTTGACACACAAAATAGTAACTCACCGCTTTTAAAAAATTAATATATTTTTATATTTATAAATAATTTAATTTTATAATAAATAAATATATAAATAAATTCTTTCATTATTTTTTTAATTTCATGCCAATTCAAACTAACTCAATTTTTTTGGACAGAGAGTGAGTAGTTTTCTTTCAACTTGGGTTGTCACATATTAGTACAATCTTGAATTCATCCTTAAGCTTTCTCTGTTTTCTTTAGTTTTTTTTCCTCATTCGAACAAACAAAAATCTGTTTTTTCAGCTCCTACTACCTGTCTTTTTCTGTTTCTTGATAAACCCATTTCTCCAACTTCCGTTATTTTGTTTCTTTTTTTGTCTATAAGTATTTCGGTACTGTTATTTTGATGGGTTCTTTCAGTTCTGGGTGTATGTAAAGTATTGGTCTTATTATGCATTTTTAATCTTTGGGGACTTAAAGAGAAAAAACAAATGAGAACTTGGGTTTTATTTGGAGTTTTAGCTACTGTTGGACTGATTTTTCTGACATGTGATGCTTTTCCATCAAATGAAGGTACGTTGCCATCAAATTCAACTTGTTTTTATTGATTAGATCTTGATTTAATTATATTTGTGAAGTTTAATTAGTATATAGTTCAGGACAATGTAGGCAATTTTTTGTTGTTGTTTAGTGAATATCTTTGTTTTATTGTGTTGAGATACTAATGGGGAGTATTTTTTTTTTTTTTTTTTGCAGTTTATGCTTTAAAGAGTTTTAGGAAGCTATATATGAAGACCCACGTATGGTATTCTCAAATTGGAATGCCTTAGATTCAGATCCTTGTGATTGGTCTGGAATTTTTGCTCAATGGCGCGAGATCATGTCATAAAAATGTAAGAAAAGTGTCTCATTTTCATTTTACCTCTACAGTCAGACCTCTCTGTAACAACATCGTTTGTCTTGATATTTTTTGGTTGTTATAGCAAAATGCTGTTATAGAGAATATATAATATACTCCAACATAGCATGAAAGATCGGTTCCACAAAAAATATGGTTGTTATAGTGAAATGTTGCTACAAAGGATGATTGTTATAGAGATGTCTGATTGTATATGTTTATTGAAATGATGTTTCCCAATTGGATGCAACTTAATCCCAACTAAGCCTCTAATATGCATGTACACCTTCTTTTGTCTTTCTAATTTTGTAGTAATATTTCTGGTGCTTCTTTGAAGGGTTTTCTTTCGCCGAACTTGCATTTTATCTCTTCTTTGCAAGAACTGTAAGCTATCTCTTCCGTGAAAAACGTATATATCTAATTCCGGTGCGTAAAACATTTGGTAAAAAGCTTAATGCTATGTATTGGTGATATGCAGGATATTACATGGAAATGTACTGATTAGTACAATACCAAGGGAGATTGGCTTGTTGAAAAACTTAAAGGTTTTGGATTTGGGTTCTAACCAGCTAATAGGACCAATTCCCCTCGAGCTTGGCAATTTGACAAACATTATAAAAATGTTAGTGTGATTTAAGTGTTTGTTGTTGTATGTGGATTTTCCTTTTTGACTTCAATGAAGCTCCCTTATCTCTTCTAGTTTTGTTATGTCTCTTGCAGAAACCTTCAGTCCAATGGATTAACGGGTAAATTGCCCGCTGAACTTGGTGATCTGAAATACCTTCAAGAACTTCGTCTGGACAGAAATAAGCTCAAAGGAACACTGCCTGCCAGTAATGGCTCAAATTTAACATCCAGTGCTCGTGGAATGTAAGTTGAATTTGGACAGCGCTTTTCTCTCCTTTTTTTTTCCTTCAGTTTTATGGGTTTATTTAATCTTTGGATATGCTGTTATGTGGGTATTACATTATGATTTGCTATTTAAGCCTCTAACTATACCTTACTATATGATTCACTGTTGATCTAAAATGTAATATTGCCAGGACTGAGCATTATACATTTGAAATCTTTGGATTTGCTATTTAAGCCTCTAACTATACCTTACTAATTACTATATGATTCTCTGTTGATCTAAAATGTGATGTTGCCAGGACTTAAGAGCATTATACATCTGAAATCTTTGGATTTGCTATTTACCTTTCTAACTATACCTTACTAATTACTAATATGATTCTCTGTTGATCTAAAATGTAATATTGCCAGGACTAAGAGCATTATACATTTGCAATTTTTGGGATATTTGAAGCTTGATTAAATTTATATATCTTTCTAATCTTCTAATGAACCCATAGTATCTCAATTAGCGTATGATTTTTGCTGCAACATTTTTGGCTGCCATATGTCTGGATGTTTACAGAGTCCTAAAATTGAAAGATTATGGCTAACGTTAATCTTTTCTGTCGTCTTGATTGATATTGCTGGACTTCTATTGACATGTATGTCTGTTGTACTTGGAACTTAATTTAATATATTTATTGTTCTCCTAGAAGCTTCAAACGTTTTCCTTCATGCATCTGCGGGGTGACTTGTGAGTACTGTGTGGCGGGGATTTGGATGAATTGGTCGACATTCTCTTAAGTATTTGGTTATGCTATACCCTTAATATCGACGATAGCAATGAGTGTTATGGAATCTTAAGGAGTTCAACATGTGTATTAAAAAATCATCACTGATGATGTCAGCAATATTCTGTATACTTTTCTAGAAAAATCAGAAAAACGTTCTATGATTGCTTGAGCTTCTCATTATTGATCTATATAGATCCCTTTGAGTTTTATCTCACAGTTGGTTTCTTAGTAACTTTCTTTTGTTTTTGTTTTTAGGTATGTCTCTGGCGCCAAACCTACTGGTCTTTGTCGTTTATCTCAACTGAGAGTTGCTGATTTCTCCTTCAACTTCTTCTTTGGAAGCATACCGAAGTGTCTGGATTACCTTTCAAAGTATAGTTCTTAATTCTGATCCACAACCGCTTTTTATACTCTATACATTTTCTATTTCTGAATACTTGTTATTTTGCTCTTGCTACAGATCTAGCTTTCAAGGAAATTGCCTTCAAGCAGAAGATTCCAGACAGCGCTCTACTGCTTTATGTGGTATATAATCTGCTATACAACTTCTAACAGTCGCAGTTGAAAAGATCAAGTTTAATAGGACTGAATTGACTGTTGTAACTTTTGCATTATAGGAGACACTCCACCTGCCAAAAACCATTCAACACAGAGTAATAATAAGCATCGGCTTGTTGAAGGAAGAGCCAAAAATCAGTCTGCTTCAAAACCCACCTGGCTTTTAGCTTTAGAAGTGGTAACCGGAGTTATTGCAGGTTCTCTCTTACTTGTGGCTATTTTGACTGCCATTCAGAAGTGTAAGAACAAATCTTCAATTATCATCCCTTGGAAGAAATCAGCAAGTGAGAAAGACCATATGACAGTTTATGTAGGTGAGTTGTCATGCAATTTCAGTAGGGCGTTTTTAGTTAAGAAGTGCCTTTAAGAAATATGTGTGTGAGACCAAATATGCCCTAAAAGTATGTGCGTGGGACCAAATATGCCCTCAAAGTATGCGTGTGTGACCAAATATGCCCTCCACATGGGGCTGGGTAAGTCTAGGTCTCTAAGGATTATGACACGTGTCAAGATCTAGTGCTAATTGACTAATTAATCTCGTAATTAGGTTAAGGTGGGGAAACATTTAAAATGAGGACATATTTGGACCAAGTATTTGATGGTAAGGGTGTTGGGCTAAAATAGCCCAAGACACTCTTACATGGTGTGATATTGTCCGCTTTGGGTCAAGCCTGCACGGTTTTTCTCAGAAGGCCTCACACCATTAAAAGAATCCTACACCTTATATGTAGGTTCTTTTTTCTTTCCACTTCCGATGTGAGACTTTGTTCGCACACTCCAACAATCTCTACCTCGAACTAAGTTCCACAACCCATCACCAGTTATGGGCTAATTTGGAGATTAATTGTGTGTCACCCACATCATCCTCCAATTATTTATGGCTGCCAAAGTCTGCTGCTACTTTGGTGTGTAAGCGTCTTCAATCTATGGGTAAAGATACTGCACCGGCCCAATAGACGGGCAAAGTCACTAAGCCAGGCCTCACGCCACACTCCGCCATTTTCATACTCGTCCCGTTAACCATGAACTTTGATACCAATTGTTGGGCTAAAATAGCCCAAGACACTCTTACATGGTGCGGTATTGTCCGCTTTGGGCCAAACCCGCACGGTTTTTCCCAAAAGGCCTCATACCATTAAGAGAATCCTACACCTTATATTTAGTTTTTTTTTTTTCCACTTCCGATGTGGGACTTTGTTCGGTAGGTGAGCTAAAGTACTAATTGGGGGCAAATCTGCTCAATTTCGCATAGTATGAGGTCATATTTGGACCTTTTCGGTTGCCTTAATTCTTTTCATAGGATTACAATTTCAGAAGCATTGGTTATACTTCACATTTTCTATTAATAACAAATATTTCTTCGTTAGATACTGAGATGCTAAAGGACGTTCTAAGATATAACAGACAAGAACTTGAGGTAGCTTGTGAAGATTTCAGTAATATTATTGGATCCTCACCAGACAGCTTGGTCTACAAAGGAACCATAAAAGGCGGACCTGAAATTGCTGTAATTTCCCTTTGTATCAAAGAAGAGCAGTGGACCGCCTATCTAGAACTTTGTTTTCAGAAAGAGGTGAAACTATTATTGCTGAACTTTCATGTGCAATAAAAGCACCAAATATTTTCACCTTGCTGCAATGCTTTTAACTTCTACGGTTTTACAATCTCAGATGGCAGAATTGGCCAGAATAAATCACGAGAACACTGCGAAATTTCTAGGTTACTGCAGAGAGAGCAGTCCCTTCACACGGATGTTGGTGTTTGAGTATGCATCTAACGGGACATTAAACGAACACCTTCATTGTGAGTGGAATACACTATTTTACACATGCACTTACGATATGTTTTAGAGACTGAAATCCAAATCCTTTGAACCAATAACAGATGGAGAAGGATGCCAACTATCTTGGACGCGGCGAATGAAAATAGTTATTGGCATCGCTAAAGGACTAAAATATCTCCATTCAGAACTTGACTCACCATTTACCATATCGGAACTGAATTCAAATTCTGTATATCTCACAGAAGATTTTTCTCCCAAGGTAAGTGAAATATTTCTTTATCACTGCTGCAAAACCAATTGTCTTAAAATTTCTAGTTAACTGTACTGGCTATTTGGTGCAGCTTGTTGATTTTGAAAGCTGGAAATCAATAATTGCTAGATCAGAAAAGAATTCTGGTGCTATCAGTAGTGAAGGAGTATGTGTCCTTCCAAATTCTCTAGAGAGCCGTCATCTTGACATTCAGGGTAACATCTATGCATTTGGAGTACTACTGCTTGAAATAATGACCGGGAGACCTCCATATTGCAAAGACAAAGGGTGCTTAGTAGTGGTAATCATTTCTTTCAATGTGAAGAAGTTTTTGTATATGATAAAACTTTTCATGTAGAACCTGGACTCGTGCAAAAACTTTAGGGCTTTTTCATTTTTGACCCGTTGGCCAAAATTAATTACGGGTGCTAGCCAAAATATACAAAACCTACTGATTGTGTATATTTTGTGTATACAATATGTATATTTATACTTGGTATACAAAGCCTATACAATTGCTGGCTATTATTCTTTTGAGCGGTCCAAAAATCTAATTATCCCTTTATGGAATCTCAAGTTGACTTTGATGTGGCAGGCCAAAGAATTCCTTGACGTGCCAGAAGTATTGCCATATGTTGTAGATCCCGAATTGAAACATTTCAAATATGAAGATCTCAAAGTGATTTGTGAGGTGGTGAATCTATGTATCCACCCAAATTGCAGTAGCAGGACTTCGATAAAAGATTTATGTGCTAGGTTGGAGAGCAACATTGACACATCCATAACTGCTGAGCTGAAGGCATCGTCTCTGGCATGGGCCGAGCTTGCACTCTCATCCTAACTTCCAATGGGCCGAGCTTGCACTCTCATCCTAACTTCCAATGGGCCGAGCTTGCACTCTCATCCAAAGCTACAAAGCTAACTATACATATATATATATATATATATATATATATATATATCATAGATGTTTAATTTTCTAGTACATTTTCTATCAACTTTTTTCGTCATTTCTTTGTAATCACTTAATCCATTCTCCTTTCTAGTAATTGGGATTTATGGTGAGTTTATGTAAATTTTGCATGCTGGTAGAAAGATATATATAGAGTTCAAAAGATGCTAGTCTTGATCCTTTATATACAAACTGGACCTAAAATGACTGGAGTGTTAATGAATGAAAGTCAAATGAAGCAATTGTCCTTTTCTTGATTGTGCTTATTATTGAAGGCCTCTTTGTTTCATTTGAGGCATAGTTTTTCAAATTTAGGAATTCCATTTCCTTAATATACCAATAGTATATCCCAAATCATTATTTTCCTGGATGCATATCTTTTTTGGGGATGGAATAGGGGTGGGTTGGGGCTAAGGCAGATGGATGAAGTAAATTGGGATAATTATACGGTGTAGAATACATCTAAGAGATATTTATCTATAGTAACTATTGTTTAAATATTACAAAGCATAATTATAATGTGTATTTGAATTACCTATCATAGCTACATTATATATTTAAAGTAGAATACTCTATTTTTATTATTTTTATTCTTGCCGGAGAATCTTAGGGCTAGTCTTTGAGAAATTTCTTCTCCCTCCGCCGTCGTCGACCACCATGAAATTGCCGTTGGAACCCTAGCCCTCAGATTGGCATCGTTCTCGCCATTGACATCGTCGCCAGAGCTCCAGCGAAACTCACTCCTCCCCTCACCTTGCGAGCAGCGACCACCACGCCATGCCTCCAGGACAGTGACACAATAGCTCTAATATAAGCAAGCTGTCAAGAAGGAGTAATGCAATTCATATACAAAATCGGCTTTTTAACCATTAGATTCGCGGGCTTAGTCTCCCCTACCCTATGGATGGTTTCATAGCTTCTATCAGGTCAGGAGTGAAGGAAGGAAAGGTGGTTTCAAGGAAGCCTTCATTTGATTGTGCTTTTATGCTTTTTTCTTGCAGCTTTTAATGCGCTTTCTAATCCGCTTTTGTAAAGAAAGGAGAACTGAGAGGCGTCGGCTAACTAACTTACATGATTTAAACTAAGACCAACCCACTAAAATGAAAATAGGAATAAAAAATGTGGTCAATATCACGAAGAATAAAGAGATACCGTCTATACCCAAATAAAATTTGATGTTTTCACAAGGAAGCCATCAAAGGCTTTCCATAAATTGAAATTTGACCGTAGAAGGATCAAATTATATCCGAAGAACAGGGATACAAAAAGTAATAAGAGAGGCTTATGTTTTACTAATAAACTGATTAGAAGCCCTTCTTTCTCAAAGTCAACTTTCTCCTTTCTTGCTTTAGTGAAATAGGGGATGCTAACGTGACCTTCCTTCAACTGACTTTGCCCTATCTATTCATCTATTTTCTCAAATGCATATTTAGGGATATCTCTTGTTCACAGATCTTGAAATCAGATCAATATCAATTTCTCAATAGATCAATTTATCGATAGAAAGATATAGATCTCGTATATGGATCTATCTCCATATCTAAATATGGAAGAATCGACACTTAAAGGGCGTAATCAACGGAAGGTTCTCACCCTGTTATGTAGTCCTCACTGAAATAGGTTTCCACCCTATTGTACTTGACATACTCCTTAGGGAGAACAAGCATCAGACCTTCTACATACGGCTTATGCGTGTTCTCATCGCCGGTTATTAATGTTTCTAGACCAACTATAACGAAAGCTCTTCGCTCGCCTTTTCTTTCCTCCTTTCTGACTGCCATCATATAGTGGGGGAGGGTGGATAATTTGTTATGTCTATTGTTTTTTGGAAATCAATCACCCTTTTCCGCGCGGGAGCGGATGACATCTGGCATTTTCCACTCGCCGGACTATGCTGACTTCCTTGCTTCCGTTTCACCGGAGATTCTACATGACCATACACACACGTGTCATCTCAAACTCTTTAATGTTGGTGAGGATTGTGACCACCGTCGGCGCCTCCAGATCTGGTCGTCATCGCCTGCGTTTTCCACTCGCCTCCCTCTAGATCTGATAGTCATGGCGTCGATGCTGGATTTCAATGTAGTCTCCGGCGTGCCGACTAAGATTGATTCGCGGAGTTCAATGTCGTTTTCCTGCGTGCCGGCTTAGATCTGAGCTTTATTATTTTTTTGTATTTCAAATCGGAGTACATTTTATTTTCTTATATCTCAGATGGGGTGTATTTATTTCTTATATTCAGTATTTAAGTGTATTCATTAAATTTTTAGTGTAAAATTCAGTGTTTGGGGTGTATATTATTTCTTTTATCCAATAATTGAGTATATTCATTAATTTTAGTATAAATTATGTGTTTGGGAGTGTATTTAATTTCTTGTATTTAGTATTTGAGTATATTCGTTAATTTTTTTAGTGTAAAATTCAGTGTTTGGGGGTATATTTTATTTCTTGTATTCAATATTTGAGTGTATTTGTTAAATTTTTAGTGTAAAATTCAGCATTTCTTTATGTATTTTTTGCTTATATTTTGAAGGAGATTTTTTGTATACAAATAAATAAAGTGAATTTGAATACAACTGAATATTTTTCTATATTTTTTTGCATTTATGGTTTTTGAATACAATCAATTTTAAATATAATAAATGAAATACATTGTAAAAGTAGATACAAATGAATACAGCTGAGTTGAATATATCCGACTTGAATACAACTGAGTTGAATACATATGACTTAAATACAATGAAATTTGACTTGAATACAATAAAAATTGAAATACAACCAAATTTTGAATACATGTTACTGTAGCTACGAAATGTAGTTAGCAAAAGTATAGCTATGCCTAAAAATACCCAAACTATAGTCATTTGTGAAAATTTCACAATTGAATTTGATGGATTTGATTTTCAAGATTTTTAGCCCAAAACTCATTATACGTTGTAAATTATGACTTTGAACTTAATTTTGTTGAAATTTTACTAATTTTATTTAAATTGCGTCTAAATTGGCGTTGTGAGTAGGGGAGGGTGTTCGGTATTCAGTTCGGTATTTTCAAAAAAATTGATTTTTTGTAATTTGGTGAACTTCAAAATATCGTTTAAAGTAGATACCAAATGTCAAACTTTTAAAGTTCGATCTAATATGATAAATTAAATTTCGGTATGATGATTCTCTTTTCAGCTAGATAATTTGATCTTCTATGATTTATCATATTTTATTATGTCGCTATTTGAAAGTAATTTAATTTTATTCATGAAGTAGTTACGTTTTAATTATAATACTGATAAAGTTTATTGATTATTTGTTTATAGGGAGATAAAATGAATAGTATGATAGTAATATTATTTTAAGAAATTGTGATTTTTATATTATTTTATGAAATACTAAAAATTAAATATCCACGGAGCTTACGCCTCGTGCCTCGAGACTTACGCCTCGCTGAGGCATATGTAAAATGCCCCGCCTTACGCCCCCGCCTTTTAAAATACTGATTTTATCCTAACCAAATATGAGATAAACTAATCTTAAATTTAATCCCGAAATAAATTGGGTGGTAGGGTGGAGATGGGGTGAGTGGCGGGAGGGTGGGTTTGGGTGTGATAGAGGTGGGTGGGTGGGGTGGAGGGTATAATGGGAAAATGAAATATGTAACCACGCAAAAAACCATCAAATCCATGGTTATAAAAAATGAATTTTTTCATGATTATATAACCACATAATTACAACGGGTTGACAACACTATACAACATAATTTTAAGAACAATGAAAACAAACATGATTTAGTAGAAAACAATACAATAATGAACCATGGGAAACAATCATCCAAACAGGGGGTAAGGCTTTACGACATAATTTCTGAATTGCTGATCTATAACAAACGTTTAATTTATTGATTCGGGTGCTTTGGTTGACCGTGCCTAAGCTTTTTCTCGTTTTTGGCCCGAACGGATCTATAGTAGTAAATAAATTAAAAAAAGTCAATCCAGTGCACTTTTTTTCAAGCTCCTGCTATGCGCGGGGATTCGGGTGCTTTGGTTGACCGTGCCTAAGCTTTTTCTTGTTTTTGGCCCGAACGGATCTATAGTAGTAAATAAATTTTAAAAAAGAGCAGTCCAGTGCACTTTTTTTCAAGCTCCCGCTATGCGCGGGGTCCAGGAAAGGGCCGTACACTATACGCTGACTTACCTTGCATTTCTATAAGATGTTGTTTTCACGGCTCGAACCCATGACCTCCTGGTCACATGGTAGCAACTTTATCACGCCAAGGCTCCCTTCAAGATTCATAATAGTACATAATGGTGTATAAACTGAATTGTCTCATGGGATTGAATATGTTCTCTTGAATCTTATTTCCGATTCTAACAAAATACAAAGTCGAAATAGTAGGCATTAAGTATATACTGGTACGGCCCCTTCTTGACTAGTCAATTCCTTTTATCTGATGGAAATCGCAGGGAAGTTGGAATTTAAAATTCATATTCTCATTAGTGTACTCGCTAACTTGTTAAAGGCAAAGCTATGTGGAATGGGGTTCTATTTCTAATGTTCTTAATTTGCAGTATAAATGCATTGCATGCAGCAGAAACTGGTGTCTCTTTGTCATCCTGAAGCTTTTAGATGATTTAAATGCTTTAATGTACATTTAAATGTGTTACTTGTTAATGTAGGATACAATCACTGGTTTTTTATTGCAGGAGTTGGCAATGTTGATTTGAGGAGGAAAACTAACTATCTTATTGTGGATTCAAGTATGTTTTCAGCTTTTGGTTCTCCTCATATTTATGAACTAAAGAAAATCAAGGTTGCTTGATTAAGATTATAAGTCTTTGTCAGTGATGGAGCTTTATCATTTTGTATGACTATTTTATTTTGAAGAAGAATGTAATTTATTTTTTTACGCTCTACCCTCTCCAGACTCCACTTGTGGATTACACTAGATATGTTGTTGTTGTAGTGAATTTTATATTTCCGTTTCTTTTGGTTTAGAAACAACGGTGAAGCAGATTGAAGATGCTTTTAAAGAATTCACAACAAGAGAGGACATTGCAATAGTGTTAATCAGCCAATATGTGAGTTTTTATTCTATTTTGTCTTTTGTTTTATCAGAGCATGCATGCCGATATTTCCACTGCTGATAACCATCTTTCGGCTAACCTAGCCTCTTCCAACCGTAGCTTTTCCCCCTTGTATAAAATTTCTCATGGAATGTCGAACATTAATTATCATGTTGGTGCATATTGGAGAGGTATGATAGCTTGACGTGAGAAACGTAATTTAGAAGTGGACGATGAATTGTAGTCAGTGTGTGATGTAGGAAGTTAAGCTTCATATCTAATCTTGTGTTTTTCCACCGCTTGCCTGGTGTACTTGTATTTGCGAAGTTAACCTTGAATGGCTTCTAGAAAGTAAAATTGAGGACTTCTGTGACTGCTACTACCAAGACCTTTGGTTGGCATGAGAGGTGGAAGGCTTGAAGAAATGAGCAAAGAGGAGGGCCAATTTGTCTAAAATGAGATTGTCCCGAGCGATTGGACAATAATGAGTGATAGTATATGATATAATATTTAGTTATAATTGTATATATTTTGTATATGGTAGGGGTATATTTAGTCATTTATTACCTTAATTCTAGTCTAGGATTATACTTGTATTATGAGTATATTTACTACCCCTTTGGAATGAAATAATCAAGGAAGATATTTCTTACATGGTATCAGATTCTAGGAAAAGTTCCTAAACTCTAAATTTTCCTCCCTTGACCGTTGCCCCCCCCCCCTCCTTGCCGCCGCCATCCACTTCCTTTATCTTCCCTATTCCGTCAGCCATGTCTGACTCGAAATCAAGTCCCATATCTCCATCACTTTTGAGATGGAAAACGTCCATTATGCGACATGAACGGAGCACTTCAAAATTCATTGTTGGTCATACCAGGTTATCCATCACATAATTTCACCGGAAAAAGGCAAGGAGAAAGTGCCAAAAATTGGTGATGAAAAGGAATTATGGTTGACCCTCGATGCAACGGTTCTCCAGTGGATTTATGCCACAATCTCGAACGATTTGCTGCATACGATTATTGAAAGCGACTCCACGGTAATGGAGGCTTGGAGTCGATTACATAACATATTCCAGGATAATAAAATTTCCGGGCCGTCACACTTGAGCAAGAATTCTCCACCACTGACATGACGGATTTTCCCAACGCATCCGCATATTGTCAACGACTCAAAGTTTTGTCGGACCAACTCAAGAACGTCGGGGCACCGGTAACTAACAATCGACTCATTTTACAAATGGTTGCCGGTCTCAGTGACGCGTATAGTGGCATCGGTACACTCATCCGCCAAAGCAACTCTCTTCCGTCATTTTACCAAGCCCGTTCTATGCTCATACTAGAAGAAGCAGCTTTTGCCAAAAAAACAGCCCCCGTATCGAATTCTACCATGGTTGACGCTCCATCCGATGATAACTCGTCACAATTTGAAAATTTGCCGCCAAACTGTGGTCAAAGGGGACGAAATAGCAATAACGGCGGTAAAAATCGCGGCGGTGGACACCGGAGTGGCGGAGGCGGCGGAGGCGGCGGTAGTGGCGGCAGGGGCGGCGACCAGCAGTCGAATTCCGGCTAGGCGTGGCAGCTGCTGGCCCAGTGGAGCAGTGCACCGCAGCAGTGGGCCTGGCAGTGGCCTTGGGCTGTGCCGCCTGCCCTTTTCCTTCAGAAATTGGGCCAGGCCCAGTCCAAGGCATATTGGCTAGCCGTCTGCCAGTAGCCAGCAGCCCAACAATTGATGAGCTCGGTATCTCTCTTATACCACCAGTATCAAAAGAGGCTAGCTTATTGAGATTATGGAAATGGAGCAATGGCGGAGCCTTCTCTCATCTTCTCAACTATAATTTGAAGTTTACTAATACAAATAATTTTATTAATTGATGTGATAATTTTGGTGCTATCTGTTTTAGTGAACTTCCGATTTACTATGACATGAATTAATTTTGTGTATCAATAAACTTATGGTTTACCGTGACATGATGCTTATATTTGTGTAGTACAATCTGGAGAATAAAGAGGGTAATCATTCACATACATATTTCTTACCCACTATGATTTTGAAGATATTTAATCCTCCGATTAATCATAGCTTTAATATGATATCCTATTTACTTGAGTAAACTTCGAGTTTACTACAACTTGTGTTTCGATCATAACAATTATTACAATTTAGAACGAATTACATAATATTATATGAACTCTTCATGAGCCTATAATTTATTCTCCCTAATCACACATAGTATTTGGACACTATTAGTGTCATGATCTTCTAGATAAATAGTTAGCTCTTATGGAGCACTTGATCATTAATTTTGTACAATCAAATATTGTTTAGATACTGCTGATATTATAAAAGAAATTATAGTTAGACACTACTGGTGTCATGAAATGAATAGTAATTAAATGGACATTTAAAGACAATAAAATTTATAAATGATGAAAAGTAAATTCTAAACTTTAGTATTTTAGACATCTCCTTCAGGGAGAATACCATTAACATTCGAATATTTATCATCAAAGCTGCGACGGTAACTATAATATATCAATGTAGTTATAGTAACTATAAGACTCTTCTTAAAGTCACAATCACAATCGGGTGGCAGCACCATGTGATATATTGATCATGAAAGTTCGTTTACCATTTCATCCGAGGCATAGAAATTGCTGTTGAAGTTCGCCACAAGAGTGTTGTCCCAAGGATCCTACCCTGTATCTGGTACAATTTCCTACATGGCTTGGCATGTTGTTCTTCTCCGTTGTCTTGTTTGTACTCTTTAGAGCTACTTGCTTTCTAGGTTCACTTTCATTTTGTGAGATATCATGCAACTCCAAATAGTATTTGCTGCTAAAAGTGGATGTAATCATAGACAGACGTATGGAAAACAGATGCAGTTTCTTGATTTGTAATTGTAGCGAATGATGCTGGAAACTCAATCTATATTGAGAGTAGGTTTACTTGTGTACAAATTTGTTGATATTAGGTTTCTTAGACTGTATAAAACTTTACTGCTTCCTCGGATTATTTGAAACTTTTTTAGGGGTGTTCACTTTGATAATACAAAGGCAAACCATGCGAATGATTTATTGGCGAAAAAAATGAGTGAATTTTCACTCTTACTTTCTGATAAATTTATTGCAGCAAAAAGTGGATATGCACCAGCCGGGAATCGAACCCGGGTCTGTACCGTGGCAGGGTACTATTCTACCACTAGATCACTGGTGCCTTGTTATTATAGGGCATGCATGAAGTATACTTATCAGGTATAATTTATTTATAGATTTGGTGAATGCGCAGGATGTGCATACTTTTTTGTATATATAATCCATTATACGTCTGGTCACTTTGCATTAGTGGTACAGTGTTCTAATTATTATTTTTTTAAATGTTGCATGTGATTCTTAAATTTCCTAAATTTTGATTCATTTTTAAAATTTGGACCAAAAGATTATATTTTTTTCACACTTATTAGTTTACAGCTTTGTTGTTTTGTGGCGTTACTTAAAGTTTCTACAATTTCATTGTATTTCTATGTAATAGCACTGAGATTAAAAATGGATGTCTATATAAACCATACGTTCTCATAATTTCTTAATTTTTTTTCTCTGCTCGGGTAATTATCCTTTATCTGTTTTTTGTTTTTGTTAGACTTAGAGGTCAAAATAAGAACATCTCTGGTATTCATCTTTGCAATTTAGGCAATTAAGGAGAGGGGCCTACATTAAACAGCATAGATTAGCGAGACAGGTGTGCATGTGGGACCATGTGATGGCCATTTAATTTGGTTTGAACTACAATTAATATACAATTACTCCCTCAGTTCACTATTACTTGTCTACTTTTGATTTTTCACTCTCATTAAGAATTAATAAATGAAGTGCATATTTTATCATTATTTTATCATTATACCCATATCAATTGGTGTACAATCTTAATGAAACTTAGAAAATGATTTGAAATAAGTAATTAATGTTATGGGTAAAATAAGAAAAATAAATTATTTTTCTCTTGATATGTTAAATTTGATAAGTAAAAATAAAAATTATTTTAAGAATAATTGGCAAGTAAAAGTGAACGGAGTGAATACAATAGTTGACCAATTGACAATTCCCAAGTTTAAAATCCCATTTTCTTCCTTTTCTTTAATTTTACCACCTGTCAAATTAATCATTTATTTTCCTAATACACATGCGTTAGGACTTGAAAAAATATATCTAAGTGAATATCAAAATTTCCCTAAACACAAATAATGAGACTGAATATCCATCAAAATGTTGCCTTTTATTATTTTGGCTTGTCACACTACTAAAATATTCTCTTTTTCTCCACCGAAAAATATTTAGTGCTATTTTCACTGAATATCAGTGGGAAAAACTTAAAAAGTAATGTTTTCATACGAAAAATTTAGGAAGTTTATCATCGTTTCAATGGAATTCATTTTTCCACCATATATTTTCTTAGGTGGGAATTTCATGCTTTATAACACAAGTTTCTCGCTAAATGATCATGATAAAAACTACTGTTTCTAGTAGTGTCATTTTCTCATGTGTTTTTGTTTTCACTTTTCCACTTTTCCGGTGTTTATTTATTTACCTGTTTACTTATGTGGTGTTTAGAATACTAATAATAATTCCCATGACCAAATTTACGTAGAGTAAAACCTTTATCACCGCCAAATTTTCTTTCGCCCGCCAAAAGTTTTGGGGATTTGTTTGTTGATTGTACATTTTTATATTTCTAAGATTGACAATGGATGGAGTTCACAGTTAGCGGCAAAATCAGAAATTCAACTAAAAGGATTATATATATATATATATATATATCAAATTTTCAATCAAGGGGTTCAATTGAATCCCCTTCATCTAGGACAAATTTAGGATTTAAGCTTTATAAGTTCAAATTCGTAGCTCTATCATTTTCATCAAATTTACTAGGTTCAAAATCTATTATTTAATGAACTTTTTAACTCATATACATAGGCTAAGGGAAACCTATGGGTTGAGATGAACCCATGGCGTGTTAGTTGGATACGCCCGTGCTTGCACCCCTTTGTCTCCGTACCTATTTATAGTTTTACGTTACATTCAAATAGTGTACTATAGTGAAGAGGGGTGAGATGGTCAGAATTCCTCCGTCTCTATAAAAAACTGTATTTGAATCATGAGAATTTAAATTCTTTAGGAAATTTTAGTAGTATAACTAGTTGATTACCTGAATTTTCTTATGGATGAGATTTTGATTCTACCTTGTAATTCCATCACCCATTTTTCCTTTTCTTTTCCCAAAAAAATATTAGAAAATCTTTTAGCAAGAAGGTTTTTACCCTATTAATGGTGTGCTCAGCATGAATATCAAACCAGTCGAATACGAATATGGAATAGTTAATAATAAAAATAATAATAAACCGGCAAAATTTCACTGAACTTTCTTTTCAATTCTCCGGCCTACTACCATCTCACAAACAAATGTAGAACAAAAATACATTTTGCCAAACTTTTATAAGAAGAAAAAAAAGTCAATAACCAATTAAAAAAAGAACAAACAGTGTGTATATTATGTACTGTGTGTTATAAAATGATAGCAATAGCAATATAATACAAGAGATGTAGACAAATAAGTAGAAATGAGGAGTAGACTTTCTTCTTATTTCAAGTGTATGTTCATCTACCTTCAAAGGTGAATAACATCTCAATTTATAGGATAAAACCACCCAATAGAGGTTACAAATATTAAGTGTCCAAATTAATAGGTACATTTAAACACCCAATGTAGATTACAAATATTAAGTGCCCAAATTAATAGGTAGATGTAATATACAAAAGGTTAGTGAATGTGTATGGACATCCATACAAAGAATATGTATTTCATAACACTCCTCCTTGGATGTCCATAGATAATGTGCCTCGTTAAACCTTACAAGAAAAAATTCAGTGGGAAAAATTCTAGTGAAGGAAAAAGAATACACATTTTAATAATACATATTTTGGTTGCCTCATTAAAAACCTTACAAGGAAAACCCAATGGGACAAAATCTTATATGGAAAAAAGAGTACAACACATATTAACTCCCCTTGATGAGAACTTCAAGCCAAATGCTTAAGTTTTCGCATTCCAATCTTGTGCATCATCTTCTCGAAAGTTGCAGTTGGTAGAGACTTAGTGAACAAATCAGTCATATTATCACTTGAACGAATCTGTTGTACGTTGATATCACCATTCTTTTGGAGCTTGTGTGTGAAGAACAACTTTGGTGAAATGTGCTTTTGTCCTATCTCCTCTAAATCATCCCTTCAATTGAGCAATGCATGTTGCATTATCTTCATATAAGGTTGTGGATATTTCAAACAACATTTACTTCCAAGCGATTCAAATAGTCATAACATCAATCGAATTTATTGATATTTCTTCATTTTCTTGAGTTTGTGGCTCATTGATTTTTCAAGAATATCAAGATTGATCAAATCTTGTATTTCTTTATGAGATTCTTTCTTAGTGTCATCTTGACCATTTATTTTTATTTTTCTAGGATTCCGATCCTTAGAACCCAATGGTCTATCACGCTTCAAGCGTGCTTTTGGACTCATTTGCTATGACAGTAGTAGATGATCCTACAGGGATATCAATCCCAAATGGGACATTCTCTGCAGGGATATGTGATTCGGTAATCCTTTTCAAATCTGTAAATGCATCTGGTATTTGATTTGCTATTTTCTACAAGTGAATAATCTTTTGGACCTCTTGCTCACTAATAGAAGCACGTAGATCAAGATGAGACGATGATGGATTTTCCACAAAATTTCTCTTTTTATTTCATTATTCTCTCCCCTTAATTTTGGAAAAATTCTCTCATCAAATCGAAAATATGCAATTGATCTTATTTCAATATCTCCGTGTAAGGAAGAAATTATATCATGCTCATAGTTATAGCAAGATAAATAAATGCATCAATTGAACAAATATATGGTACTTCAGGACCAATCTAATTTTCTCATTTCAACTTCTTTTAGCAAGTAGTCTACTGCTTTTCAAAAAGCTCCAATAATATTCAAGTCAACAACTTGCACAACATTATGGAAAATTTTGAATATTGTGAAGGGATGAGGGTTAAAAAAGTCATCTTTGTACCCTCATCAATAAATATTTATTAAGATAATTTCAGTACATCAACCTTAGTTCATTTAATCCGTTTATGTATAATAAGCACGTTTCGCAATAACTTGTATATGCTTCAGGCATTTTAAATTCTTAAAAAAAATTCATATAAATTTTGTCACGTAAGCCATATAGGCTGAGACAATTTTCATTTATATGACATCTTCTAATGTCAGGATAGCGGGATCCAGTAAATTTACCCTTACCAAGATACATCTACTTGATAAATATTTCTACATCAACATGCTTTAAGAGACGTAGAATTTAGATCCTAATAATATTATACAATATTACGCACTATATTGTATCAAATATATCGTAGACGAGATATAATTTTGTATCGGTTTACAATTACACATAACTTATTGAGATCTTATCACTTTATTATTTTTTCAGGTACCTGAACCTCGTATGAGGTTTTATGAAGTGTTATGTCGTAGGCTTTTCAAGATCACATTGCCTCTTATTATGACTTTTCAAGGATTATTGCGTTTGAAATCGATTTGTCTACCATATTTCATGCATGTTGTAAACTCTGTCCTTCAGGGACATTTATGAGCATCTTGCAGCTGAAATATGGAATAGTTGGGTCAGCAAATGATTCTAGCATTTGACTTGAATTATTGTTTGAACGAGGATCATACTAATGATAATTCACAATATATTTCTTAGATGTTTATTCTCTCTACCCTTATGTTAGAAAAACGAATATACATTTTCACCTTCTTTGGGAAATCCATCTGTGTGCATCGTAGTAGATTCATCAATCATATAACGCACAATAAAACTATTAGATGAAACATTTGGTTCCTGACCTTGAACCAATTATGAGGGAATAATTTATCATAATTTATTGGTCTGAAGCATACAAGTGATGTTGTATGCAGATCAAAACGTGAAGATTTGTTCTCATTTGCAATGGTTTAGCTATTTTTCAGAGGCATTTCAACGCTAAACCAGCTTGAATATAAACCAGCATTAACAAGATGAATTATCTTGATTACATAATCTGAAGATTATGCTATCAACTCAATGATTTTGAGCAAAGTAACTTTGTAAATGTCAAACAGCAAGTTGACAATAAATGCACATGTGACCGTCTTATCGATGAATCTATTTAAGACATCACATAACAGATGAACGGGTCCTTATTCACCTCTTATATTTTTTCAGAATTTAGGAAATTCAATCCCAATATTAGCTGGTGTAATCAACTTATCATGAGAATAAACAAATTAATTCTTGAAGAATCTTCTTGTTTTTAAATATATCCCGAATACAAAATTAGCACATCAGATTTAAATTGGGATAACCAAAATTGTCACGTCAATTAATAAAATTATTTGTATTAGTAAACTTCAAGTTTACCATACCATGTGCTATCTGTTTTAGTGAACTTCCGGTCTACTATGACATGAATTAATTTTGTGTATCAATAAACTTATGGTTTACCGTGACATGATGCTTATATTTGTGTAGTACAATCTGGAGAATAAAGAGGGTAATCATTCACATACATATTTCTTACCTACTATGATTTTGAAGATATTTAATCCTCCGATTAATCATAGCTTTAATATGATATCCTATTTACTTGAGTAAACTTCGAGTTTACTACAACTTGTGTTTCGATCATAACAATTATTACAATTTAGAACGAATTACATAATATTTTATGAACTCTTTATGAGCCTATAATTTATTCTCCCTAATCACACATAGTATTTGACACTATTAGTGTCATGATCTTCTAGTTAAATAGTTATCTCTTCTGAAGAACTTGATCATTAATTTTGTACAATCAAATAATGTTTAGATACTGTTGATATTATAAAAGAAATTATAGTTAGACACTACTGGTGTCATGAAATGAATAGTAATTAAATGGACATTTAAAGACAATACAATTTATAAATGATGAAAAGTAAATTCTAAACTTTAGTATTTTAGACATCTCCTTCAGGGAGAATACCATTAACATTTGAATATTTATCATTAAAGATGCGACAGTAACCATAATATATCAACGTAGTTATAGTAGATAGTATTCTACACAATTTGTATCCTTTTGCCTTAGAATGATACATAATAAAAGTTTTCAAGATGATTTGACGTGCGACAGTTACATGGAACAATGACTTTCATACCACAAAATAACATTTATATCCTTTGTTATTCAATCTCTGTCGGAGGTGTATTGTGGTATTTATTCATTCACTTTGGAGAATGAAACATGGTCATTTAGATGCGCTTTATACATAATTTCAATAGCTCATTATTTCACTCTACCACAAAAAAACACCGCTTCAATATATTTCTCAAATATTTTTTCGCTTGTCAAAAATCATACCAATACTTCTAGACCATCAAAATACTTATAAAATCATTCCTTCGTTATTTTGCCACCTTATATTACTAAAACTGAAGCTTGCAAGAAAATAAGAAAAACTTTTACATGCATTATAAACTCACAACAGATTTTGGGGAGTAAAATAAGTAAATTTCAAAGTTGAACCCTTTTGAAAATAAAATTCAAAACCGTACTAGTGGGGAGTAAAGTTCAAAGGTTTACCACTTCGGGAGTAAATTCAAAGTTCTACTACTTCAATGGTAAGGTTCGAAATTCTACTACTTCGGGAGTAAAGTTCAAAATTCTACTAATACGAAAGTAAATTTAAGAGTTCTACTACTTCAGGAGTAAAATAAATTTTGTATTCACTACTTCAAGAGTAAATTTCAGATTTACTATTTCAAAGTTCTACTACTTTATAATAGAGTTCAAAAATTTATTACTCAAGGAGTAGAGTTTAAAATTTTCTACTTCGAGAGTAGATTTCTGTGTTTGCTACTTCTAAAGCAGAATTCTGAGTTTACTACTTCGGGAGTAAAGCATAAAATATTTAGAATATTTTTTTTCTCAATTATAATACCTCTTCTGGAAGTGAGTCGTGATAACTTCACAACCAAATGCACGTTCGTATATATAAGTTTTACTATATATTGTCACATTCATTTCAGAAAATAGATCTGTACTTATAACATTTATCAAAAGTTTTCATTCTTCAGGATTAGAACATATCTCAACGTGCCTTAACCACATAAAATTATGATAGTTTAGAACCTCTTTAAAGATTTTGCTCCTTCAGGAGCAAATCGAGGCATGTCTATAATATAGAGAATTTTCTCTAATATATCATTAGTTCTAGCCACAACGATACAAAAAAAATATTGTCACTTCGGATGATCATATATTTCTTGACAATTCTTATTTACCTATTAAGGGATATGAAATTAAAATCGTAATCCCTCTTACTAGTATTGTTCTTCATAAACAAATTTAAGCATAAATGATCCAGAACCAATTAGGTTCTCTTAGATCTTTTGAATCCAACAAAATGGATATCTAGCAAAATTAAAAATACGTGGAGTAATAATTTACTCACCTAACTTTCGGAGCAATTGCTGCTAATGTGAAACACTGAAAAATCTACACATCTTTGAAATATGAACTGTAGCACCATAAAGCTCATATGTCTAGTGTTAAATATGATTTGATATTCATCCAAAATTAATAGAAAACACTATCCAGAAGGATCATAAGTTCTTAGAAATGAAGTGGATAAATATGTCAAATACTTGACCAAAACATGATGCTTGCAAAATAATCTATCAACTGCAACATAGAAACTTACAGCAGAAACAATATAATCAATCACATAAATAAGGGTGCTAGGTGTCCATATCTCACATGGGTAGTCTTTTCTTTAAAAGTACACCTACCTTATACGTCTGAGCCTTATACGTAACAAATACCAGAGCTTCTTTGCTAATATCATGACATCTTGGTGATAATCCTTCACCGTATAATTAATTACAGTTGAAATAAAAACTTAAACTCAAAATGACAGAGTTTCGTGCTGATAACGTATTATAAAATGATAGCAATAGCAATATAAGACAAGAGATGTAGACAAAGAAGTAGAGAGGAGGAGAAGACTTTCTTCTTATTTCAAGTGTATGTTCATCTACCTTCAAAGGTGAATAACATCCCAATTTATACGATGAAACCACCCAATGGAGGTTACAAATATTAAGTGCCCAAATTAATAGGTACATGTAACCACCCAATGGAAGTTACAAATATTAAGTGCACAAATTAATAGGTACATGTAACATACAAAATGTTAGTAAATGTGTATACATCCATACAAAGGATATGTATTTCATAACACTGTGTGTATACTTGAGTGGGTAGCAACTAAATTATTTCAAATAGGAAAATTGGCTCTATGTTCCCTCTTGAATATACTTTACTGGGTTGCGAATAAATCTTGTATATTATGTTTTTCTATCATTTTCTATATATCTTATGTATATGTTGTTACGAATTTTAGAGCTACGCAAGTACACGTATCGCAATTTGTAATAATTTTGGTAAGACCGAGTATCGTCCCACAGAGACTGAATTATCAATTACCAAATACTTAATCTCTAGTTTCTATTTGGCTAACGAATCTTGATTTGTAAAGGTTAAAATAAGAAAGCATAAACGAAGGTAAAATGCAAAAATAAACTAGCAGCAAAAACACACGAATTTAATTTGAGAATGAGAGCAATTAGGGATTCCAATGTCATCAACTATCCACTCTACCATTTACTAATGCAAGATTAACAGTTCTTCTTCTTATTAAGATAGAAGGTTAACAAAAACGTTCTATATTCAAGTTACGACATATAAAACTCAACCTAAATGAGAATTTTCTATATTTCTATGATAAATTTCATCAATTAGGAAGCATTAAGATCAACAACCTAAAAGCTACACAATCAATCGTGATACACTCGTTCAAGATTAAGCCTATGTCAATTCAACTATAGCATATTCAAATCTCACTTTTCAGATTTTGATTTAAACTCATTTAGATAAACGAAAACCAATGGCCAATCAATTCTCATTCAATAACCACAAATTGAAAAGACAATAATATATGAAGAAGACAAGATAACTTTGCATTAGTTCATGATAGAGGTTCAAGTGATTTAATTAAAAACCCTAATAGAAGAATTAGTTCATAGTCATTCTAAAATTAACACATAAACTGAAAATTAACATAAAGATACTTCAAGACAAAGAAAAAGAACTTGAGGAATTGATCTTCAATTGCTCCTCCAAGGTTCCAAAACCTCTTCCTCTCCTTTCTTTGTCCGCCATTTTTCTCTCCCATTTTCCTCTTTAAAGCAAACCCTATTTTTTCCTTTGAAAAGACATTTTTGCCCTTGTGAAAAATGAGTTCTCGTAATCTGTACGGACACAAGCGCCGCGGCTCATTTGCAGATTTCCTCAAGAGCCGCGGCGCAATCCACAGAGCGTCGCGGCTCTTCTGCTTCCAGAAACATGGTCTTTCTGGAACCTAAGTGTCGCGGCTCTATTGTAGGCGTCGCGACTCATTTGTCATTTTTTCATCCGAGACACGTTCAACTGCCTCACGAACTTCCTAGGATTTTTCTGAACCGTTTCTTTGACTAAACCGACATATTTATCCTCAATATCCGCTTATTCTCTCTAAATCCGCCTAACTTCCATTCGGTATCGCTTTATCCTGAAAACAAAACAAAAACAAACATAACACGGTACAAAACAACTTAAAGACTAACACAAGACTCCCTAAAACTCACTCTAAAACACTGATTGAAGGGTCGCGACACCTGGGAGCTCCCATTTTTTCATGATTTCAAATGAGAAGCGTTTTTTTTTTGTGATAAATCGAAACAAAACAAAACAAATAAAATGTTGGGATGCCTCTCAATGGCGATGTCGTTAACGTCATCTAGCCGGACGCTGAAACGTACCATAGAGACAAGTAAATGTAGTCTTCTCTTGATCTTCTGGTGCACTGGCAATTTGATGATACCCAAAATAATCATCCAAAAAACAATAGTAGTTATGGCCCGCTAGTCTGTCATCTTCCTCAAACTGTGTTAGCGCCACCTCAAGAGCGTCAGTACTCATGCTCTTTTAAAAAATAACCCCCTCAATCACATCAATTGAAAAATAATTGTCACTTGCTCTAGGATAAAATATCGACTTGAACACATTGAAAACCACCTATTCACGCTGAACTCGGAGTCTCAACTCACCCTTTTGAATATCAATAAGTGCTTGCGTCGTGGCTAAAAATGGTCTCCCAAGAATTATAGGCACATCAGCGTCCTCCTCTATGTCAAGAACAATAAAGTCAGCAGGAAAAATGAATTTGTCCACTTTAACTAACACATCTTAAATAATACCCCGTGGATACTTCACCGAATGATCTGCCAACTATAAAGTCACTGTTGTAGGCCTAGCTTCACCCACACCAAGTCTACGAAACACAAACAAAGGCATCAAATTTATATTTGCCCCCAAATCACACAAGGCATGCTTGCATTCAAAATTCCCAATAGTGTAGGGAATAGTGAAGCTCCCTGGATCTCTCAACTTCCGGGGAAGCTTCTTTTGCAAAATGGCGCTGCACTCTTCAGTTAAAGCCACCGTTTCATAATCTCACATCCGAGACACGTTCAACTGCCTCACGAACTTCCTAGGACTTTTCTGAACCGTTTCTTTAACTAAACCGGCATATTTATCCTCAATATCCGCTTATTCTCTCTAAATCCGCCTCATTTTATATCGTTTTATCCTGAAAACAAAACAAAACAAAACAAGCGTAACACGGTACAAAACAACTTAAAGACTAACACAAGACTCCCTAAAACGCACTCTAAAATAGTACTTAAATAGACTTAACATATGCTTGTGTTGAGCCGAAGGTCTCTCGGAAACAACCGCTTTACCTACCATGGTAGAGGTAAGATCTGCGTACACTCTACCCTCTCTAGACCCCACGATGTGGGATTTTCACTGGGCATGTTGTTGTTGTTGTTGTTGCTATATATCTTATTTGCTCTGCCTTGTTACTTTTGTATTGTCTTTTTATACTACCTTGTTATATGTTATTTGAGTCGAGAGTCTTTCGGGAACAACCTCTCTATCTTCAGAAGATAGATGTAAGATCTGCATACACTTTATCCTTCCCAAACCCCTCTTGTGTTGTTGCTATTGTTGAAATAGTTCAACACAAAAGAAAATAATGAACCGACCAAATTTCACTAAAGAACTTTTCTTTCTAAGAAAACTTTTCCTTCGCCCTTATTCGCCGGTATACCCATCTCATAAAAAAATTAGAAAAAAAATACATTTTGCAAAACTTTTAGAAGAAGAAAAAAAAGTCAATAACCAATATTCCCTCCGTTTCAAAATATTTGTCTGATTTTAGAAGTTTAAGAAAACTTTTGAATATTGTGATCTTAAATTAAAGATATGAAGAATATAACAAAATGTCATTTAATCGTGTGGTCTTAAATATGTAATATGAAAAGTTGGAATTAAAAAACTACGAAAAAAGGAAAGAGGTAAACATTTTGAAACGGAGAAAAATAAGAAAAAACATTTTGAAGCGTAGGGAGTAAAATGGAATAAAGAGGATGTATACTATGTATCTGAATACTTGACTGGGTAGCGACTAAAATATTTGAAATGGGAAATTGGCTCTAAGTTCCCTCTTAAATATTGTATATAAGTCCATGGATCCTATAAACGTGCCCTCACTATTGGTATTTGACATACTACTACGTGCTTCCATGTTCAGTCAACTTAATTCTCTGTTGAGCCAAAATTAACACAACATCAATTCCACAATAGTAGAAAAGCCATGGTAGAAGAGAAAGGATCAAGAAAATATTTGTTAGCCACCAAAATGACTTCTTTTTCCAAGAAAAAAACTAAGCTTTCCAAAAAAGAAGCTAATGAACTTGGCAGCTTCTTTTATTCGATCCTTGCTAAACTTCTATTTCTCATCCCTATTACAATCCTTTTCTTGCTTCTTATCTTCTTATGGTCCTCGTCGTCCACCATTATTTCTGGTAAAATCATCCATCTTTGCTTCCAATCGCGGAAACTCAATGATCTTTATTGCATTTCTGCTGGCACACAACCGAATCTTGATTCCCCGAGCACCCTTTCAAACGGTAGTTTCCCATCCGTTAATGGTACTACAACACAATTTATCGATGATTTACAACAAAAATCAACACGTCTTGGCATACCGATCCCACCAGGGTACCATGCCTTCAGAAATGGTATGGTTAAAAGCGACGAGGAATTGCTAGTGGCGTATAACGACGTGGAGGATCAATTAGTTGTGCATCGGTCGTGGACATCAACGAGTCAGAACCATAACGCGACACTATGTGATGGCAGGGGAATTTATGTGTATGAATTGCCAACAAAGTTCAATAAAGACTTGGTGTCTCAGTGTGCTGATATGATTCCGTGGGTCGATTTATGCAATTATTTTAGCAATGATGCAATGGGTGAACCAGTACAAAAGCTAGGAAAAGGATGGTACCAAACTCATCAATATTCATTGGAGTTGATATTTCATTCGAGAGTTTTGAATCATCCTTGTAGAGTACAGGACAAAAGTGAAGCAGAGCTATTTTATGTGCCTTTCTATGCTGGACTTGATGTCTTGAGATGGCATTTCAAGAATGTGTCAAATGATGTCAAGGACTCTTTGGGACTAGAACTTGCAAAGTGGCTCGAGTCGCAACCAACTTGGTTTACAAAATCAGGTAAACAGACTTGGGTCCAAAATTTAAATTTGATAGATTCAACCTTTAAAGTACTTAATATTGAACTCATAATATGTGTATTCATGTATATTTTGTGTATATATGTATATCTATACTTAATATGCACAACCTATACAATTGTTGGCTATTATTCTTTTGCTTGGTCCAAAATGTAATTATCCCTTTGAAATATGGCTTTACAACTCAATGTTTGTTGAAATATACTGGTCTTCATACATATATATTTATGTACTGTGTCGAGAATACTGGTTCGGTTGAAGCTATAACGTGTGAGCTACATTTGTCTCTGCAGGTAAAGATCATATCTTTGTTCTTGGAAAAATTTCTTGGGATTTTAGAAGATATAGCAACTCGAATTGGGGAAGTAGGTTATTGGAGCTAGACGAGATGCAGAATCCGGTCAAGCTGTTGATAGAACGACAACCATGGCACCTTAACGACATAGGAATACCTCATCCGACTTTTTTCCATCCACAATCGGACGATGACATAATGACGTGGCAGTTGAAACTCATCAAAGCAAATCGGAAAAGCCTCGTGAGCTTTGCTGGTGCACCAAGACCCGATGCACCAGAAAGCATTAGGTCAATCTTGATCAACCAATGCATTTCAACCGGGGAATGCAAATTCTTGAATTGTAGTTTGGGTGCATGTGATCAACCCGAGTCCATCATCGAGCTGTTTATGGATTCTGAATTCTGTTTACAGCCTCCGGGCGATAGTCCAACACGAAAATCAGTGTTTGATTCTCTTATATCGGGTTGTATACCGGTAATATTTGATCCATTTACAGCATACTATCAATATCCTTGGCATTTACCGGAAGATTACAAAAAATATTCTGTGTTCATTGATCAAGAAGATGTGAGGAACATGAAAGTCAATGTTATGGTAAGGCTTATGAAAATTACTGCAGGGGAAAGAGAAAATATGAGAAGGTATATAATATATGAATTGTTGCCTGGATTGGTGTACGGAGATCCAAAATCTAAGCTGGAGAAATTCCAAGATGCATTTACTATAACAATGAATAATCTGTTTGAAAGGCTGCCCAGATTGGAAACTTGACAAATATATTTTGTATTGGTTTTGTTGGTTCAGTTAATCACATGTATCTTACTTATGTACCAGGATACCGATGAGATTTTCTTGTCTCCAAGGGGAATAGAACTTCTAATCATTTTTACATGCTCACTGATTCTGACTCAAGTACTTCATTTGCCATTTTTTAATTTTCGCTTTTATATAAAAAAAAAATAGATCAACTTCAAATGGCAGATACAATGTCCTAAGTGCAGTTATTTTTGCACTAAAGACGCATATGACTAAAGTACAATGAGTTTTTAGCATGCACATAGGATGTGTGTGTTTGAAGTGCTGGCAAAAATAGGTGCACTTCGATCATATAGTGCGACTTTCCAGTTTCAGACAAAATTTATAACTTCAGACGCGGATTTTTCTACTTTAATCACATATGTCTGAAGTTGTATCCGAAGTGAGCAACATACAACTTAAGCAGATGTCCCAAAATCGGGTATTTGTGCACTTCTACCAAATATAAGAGGTTAACTTTCAAGAATTGGTATGAGCCCTTCACATCGGCTTGGTCCATTCAATCCAATTCAACTTCAGTGGGCTACATAACAATCCAATTCAATCATACCCTAATGTTGTCTGAAGAAGTTTTATCATTATTTAATATGAATCAAATAGACACAAAAAAAAGTTGAATAAAATAAACGCTAGTGACATAGGCATGTACTATTACTCAACATTCACTAAGCAGTAATCACAAACAAAAATGAGGATTTCTCCAGGAACAAGTAGTTAATTTTCAAAGTAAGTACTCCATCCATCCTTAAAAGATGATCTTACTTTCCTTATTAGTTTGTCCCAAAAAAAATTAGCACAATGTTATATTTAGAAATAATTTAACTTTATGAGATGATTTACAACGACACAAATATCTAAGGCTTGTTTTGGACCACACATCTCAAAAGTTTTCATTTATTCCTTAAATTTCGTGTCAAGTCAAACTAAAACAATTTTTTTGGAGCGGAGTGAGTATAAAGAAACTCGGTTGTATTCCTTTGGTTTAATTTAGGGTTCTGTTCTTTAAATTTTCCCCCCTACTTTTAGGTTAATCTATTTTTTCATTACTTTATAATTTAAAGTTTTGACCCCATGGGCCAGCCTCATCCGACCCTTTGAAGCCACCAGACCAATTGGGATTGGGCTTAACTAGAAGAATCGGGCCATAACCCATTTTTATGACTATTTTTGGACCCAATTTATATAGAAAAATGGGCTCGATCCGAAGTCAGCATTCAAAGGGGCATGTGGACAAATAATTATTTGGAGGATTATTGTTTAAAGAAATGTAAAAAAAATCATAAAGTATTTAATATTTAGCCGCCTCATAATCAAATTTAAATCTATGAGATTGAATTTTCAACTTCAATCCTTCAGGTCTCTGAAGTTTGAAAACTGGTCAAGTCTATCCTCAAAACTTCAGACATTTAAATTTGAAGACTAAAGTTCTGCTTCCAACTTCATATGTTTTATCCCATGTTATTTCGTTTCTTTATTAACTCATTACAAGATCCCTTCGTTTATAAATACTTAGGCAATCATAACACCTTTTTATTGCGATTTGTCAAACTAGGACCTTCCCTGAATTGATTGTAGGGACCTAAAGTTGGACACAGGGTCTCTTCCTCAAACAATTGTCTAAACATTGGAATTATTATGGTGAATTCTATTGCTCATAACTTTTTAGTTCAACTGATTAATAATTTTTCATTAACAATGAGCAAGTTCAATTTTATTTCGAACTATTTCAAATGCATTGAGTTATTTGAGTCGAGGATCTTTCGGAATCAAACTCTCTACCTCCATGAGGTGGGTAAGGTTGCGTACATCTTATCCTCCCTAGATTTCATATTGGATTATACTAAGTATGTTGTTATTGTTATTTCAAAGGCAAACATATAGCTTGATATAGTTTCAATGCCAACTGAGTTAACTCTCAGACAAATTTAATCAATTAACACGAACACAATCTGATGTAAAGAAAAAAAACAACTAAAGAAACTCATAGAACTCATATATCTTTTAGCTTTATATCAGCTGCCTCAAAATCATTGAACATGTGATTATATCCATAATATGGCCCAATGAACAAGTGGAAACACACTTTAATACTTTACCTAACGTCCCTCTAGTCAAAATTTTTATACGGTGTAAAAGGGATTCGGTGAAAAATACCCAAGACTGGTCAACATCGTTGTAGAAGCAAAAAAATAATGATATTTGAACTTGCCACTAGATTTATAGCAGCAATGTAATTTTGGGTTTGTCGGAGGAAGATTTTACTGTAAATACTAAGTTTAAATCATTCTTTATGTGTATATAATTGATGTTGAATTCCCTTGACTTCTTCGTGTGTTTACTTCTTTATATTTTAAACCCCTTTAGTTGTAGAAGCAAAGCCAAAATTTAAAATTTATGATATTTGAACTTACTAGATTTGAACATTTATATATATTTTCTTATATAAATACATTATCTAAACAAAATTACTTGGTTCATCCGAACACGAACATAATACTTTGCCTCCCCCTACCCCTGTTTCAGTGGAATCTTCCTGAGCTTCCAGAAGATTGGTACAAAAGATGCAGTAATTAAAATGTGAATCCAATTGGCTGTTTTCCAGCACATCCGACACAGAGGTAGACCCAGATGCCCACTCTTCAAATGGTCCAAATACTATTTCAAAGCCTTATTATTAAGTTAGGTACGTTCACATCATTCGTTTCGTACCATGTTCTTTTTTCACTGAGCTAATAAATGCTATACATATGTTATGCATATAAAATTTAACATTCAATTATAATAAAGTACTCCTCCGTCTATTTTTATTTGTCAAATTTGAAATATCATATTCAGAATCATAAGTTTTAAAACTCTCTTGCTCTTGGTTAACCTTAGTGAATCAAACTATACCATAGAAGTGGAAAGCTAGTTACTCTCTATAGTCCATATTAAGTGGTGTTTTTAGCTTGAACACACCCCTTAAATATTTACTTATTCCTATAAAGTAATTTTTTTTACTAACTTACCCTTAATTAAATAGTGTCCACTCCCTCTACAAGTAGTCATGTTTGCTTCAATAGTCAATTTGACTAATCTTCAAAGCTACATTTGATTAGATCAACTCGATCTTTCATACTTAGAATTTAGATATTCAAAAACTATACAAATAAGTACTACTCGTTACAACTTTTCTCATATCAATTTTATAAAAAATATACATTTCAAATAGTTTTTCTCGAAAAGTGAAACATGATAACTAATTTGGGACAGAAAAAGTATTTAATATAGTTTTTTGGTTACATTAAAACATACTTAACTAAATTGGGGTAGATTTGAAAGAAAACAATTAATATCTCTTGATTATGTGGAACACCACTTAGGAATCATTTGGTAAGAGGTATTAGAGAAGATAATAATGGTATTAACTTTGGCATTATTTAATCCCTTATTTTGTACTATTTCAATTGTAGCATACCCTATTCATTTAGCACGAAAACCCAAACATTCGATAAAAATAATGTCCACATAAATAATTCCTACATAACTAATTCATGCATTACTAAGGGGTCATTTGGTAGGTGGGATATCCCAGAATTAAATGTGGGATTAATTTTATACTCTTTTCGATAGAAGGTATAAATTAATCCCAGAATTAATTTATACCTTATACCAAACAGAGTATAAAATGAAGTCAATCTTAATTGTGAAATATCCCACCTTATCTCATTAGACTTGAAATTATTTTATCCTATCCCAGAGGAGATAAATTAGTTTCACGATAATTTAGTCCGTGTACCAAACGACCCCTAATACTTTATATTAAGTACTCCCTTCGTCCCATTGTAAGTGTTTAGTTTGACTTGATACAAAATTTAATAAATAAAAAGAGATTTTTGAATCTTATGGTTCTAAATTAAATATATGCATAATGTAATTATTTTTTTTGTAATTTTAAATTTATCACATAAGATGTTTAAATTATTAATTTATTAAATATATTTAAAAAAACTATATTTTAAAGAGACCAAAAAGAAAAGTAATACTAGAGTACATTGTTGTTCAACCTATCAAACGACCCTTTATTTGGACCACTTAATATGTACGGGAGGTAGTAGTAAATATTTTTTATTTAAATAGTGTTCCACTGAGGTGCCACCTATCAGAAGTGTCGTTGACGATTCTTGTCCCCCCAAAGAGGTCAGAATAGGAAAAGGCTTTGAACTTTCTAAAGGCCAACATAAGTCACCTGAATTTGAAGGTTCGTTCGCTTTCAAATGATTGAATTAGTGTCAAAAGAGTCACTAATCAGATGTGTTTTATCTTATCTTTTTCAGAAGTTAATCCCATGAAGCAAGTACCAGCCATAGCTCATGGAACGTTTGTGCTTTTTGAAAAGTAATTTTCTTACATAGGTCCTTTCTCCGTTCTAATGTATTTGACATCCTTTAGTTGGTTAAAGGCAGACTTTTAGGGCTCGTTTCTTAGCTGGTTAAATTACAAATCAAACAGACCCTCGTGGTCCGGCATAGCGGGAGCTTGGAGCACCGGACTACTTTTCGTTTTAATAGTGAAGATGGAGGATTTTCTATGTTTCATTTAAGAAACTGGTGGCTTCTTTAATAAACTACTAGAGCCACAAGCAGAGTGTGTATGTTCTTTTCCTTACTAAATGGTGGATGTTAAAAAGATTTATTTGCCCTTTACTAAGTGGTGTATGTTCTTTTCTTTACTAAATGGTGGATGTCAAAAAGATCTATATGTGCACCAGAAGTTACTTTAAGTGATACTTTCCCCTATATTGTATGTATGATGGTATTACCATCAACCTTGCCTTCCCTAATGAAAAATTATTTAAGAATTCTTTTTGTGTAATTTCTGTTTTGTTGGGAAAGGGTCGTGGAGATGAGGGTGAGAAGAGGCATGTCTATCTCCGAGAACCAGTTTGAATTCATGCCGGGGCGTTCGACTACATAAGTCATTCATCTTATTAGGAGGTTAGTGGAGCAGTATAGGGAAAGGAAGAGAGACTTATATATGGTTTTCATCGACCTCGAGAAGGCATACGACAAAGTCCCTAAGGAGGTTCTATGGAGATGTTTGGAGGTTAGAGGTGTACATGTGGCGTACACTAGGGCGATCAAGGATATGTATGATGGAGCCAAGACCGGGTACAGACCAAGTAGGAGGAGACTCGGAGCACTTCCCGGTGATGATGGGGATGCACCGGGGATCAGCTCTTAGCCCATTCTTATTTGCCTTGGTGATGGATGGACTGACGCGACAAATCTAAGGGAAGGTGCCATGGTGTATGTTATTCGCAGACGATATAGTCCTGATTGATGAGACTCGCAACGGAGTGAACGCTAAGCTTGAGGTTTGGAGACAGACTCTGAAATCTAAAGGGTTCAAGATGAGTAGGACCAAGACAGAATACTTAGAGTGCAAGTTCAGTAACGGGAGCGACCTTGAGACAGGGGGGATGCGAGGCTTGGTACTCAGGTCATTCCGAAGAAAGAAAGCTTCAAGTATCTCGGGTCTATTATCCAAGGGAATAGAGAGATTGATAATGATGTCACACATCGTATTGGGGCAGAGTGGATGATATAGAGGCTTGCATCTGGAGTCTTGTGCGACAAAAAGGTGCCGCCAAAACTTAAAGGCAAGTTCTATAGGGTGGTGGTTATACCAACTATGTTGTATGGGACGGAGTGTTGGCCAGTCAAGACTTCGCACATCCAAAAGATGAAAGTTACAGAGATGAGGATGGTGAGATGGATGTGCAGACATACAAGGAGGGATAGGATTAGAATGATGATATCCGGGACAAAGTGGAAGTAACCTCGGTGGAGGATAAGATGTGGGAAGCGAGGTTGAGATGATTTGGGCATGTGCAGAGGAGAGACACAAATGGCGCAGGTGCAGCTTACTGAGGACATGACCTTAGATAGGGGTTGTGGAGGATGCGGATTAGGGTAGAAGAGTAGTAGGTACTCGAGTGTAGTCCTACGTATGCTTACAAACTGGTAGTGTAGTGTTGTTATTGTAGGCCCGCTTCGCCTATCATACTAATAGGCGCGGTATTACCTTATAGTTCCTCGTAGTTTGATTTCTGCTACTATGTGTTCTTTAGTGTACTTTGTTTATCTAATTTACCTGCGATAGTTACTGCTTCTTTTTTCAGAATGCGCTATCATAGCTTATTCGCTTTTCGTACCAGCATTTTCATACTGTTTTAAATTTCTTATCCGGGTCTGACTGTTTCTTTTGTCTTGCCTTGTTGTGCTTGTCTTGCTTATGCTTATGCTTTGTCTTGAGCCGAGGGTCACTCGGAAACAACCGCTCTAACTACCAAGGTAGAGGTAAGGTATGCATACACTCCACCCTCCCCAGACCCCACGTTGTGGGATTTCACTGGGTATGTTGTTGTTGTTGTATGTCTTGTTGCAAGCTTTAAAAGCTTGCTAACAATTTTTTCGTGTTCTACAGTCATGCAATTCTTAGATATCTAGCTTCTGCATTTCCAAGAGTTGCTGATCATTGGTACGTTTAGTTATCTCCATTTGTTAATTTACAGTTCTAATTTGCCATAGGGCCGGGGTCTTTCGGAAATAGCCTCCCTACCTAGTAGATGTAAGGTCTGCGTACATTCTAATCTCTCCAGACCCTGTTAGGATTTGAGTCCCAAATCCTACCTAATAAAAAAATAGTAAATAAGTGAAGAACAAATAACATATACAGATTTATAGTGGTTCACCCTCAATGCGAGATCTACATCCACTTTGTCGCCGCAGATTTTACTATAATCAAATAGGTAGTTTGAATTTACAATTCTCTCTTTTTCTCTTGCACAACCACAAAGAAAAAAAACGGCGCCCTAGTCTATATATAGCGAAAACTAGGGCAAACATAATACAAGCCTAAAATTCCCAAAATACCCTCCACTAAATAAAATTCCCAAAATACCTCCACTAAAATTCCCAGATTTATAGGTCGATCAGCGTTCCACACTCTGCGTAGGGTCTTCATAGTGTCTGCGATGAATTAGGCTCCACAACTCAACAATCTCCCACATGTGGGATTGCACTGGGTATGTTGTTGTTGTTGTATTTGCCATAGGGAAATTTTCTAGCCTTTAATGTCACAGTATATGACATATAACTGTTCTGAGATAGATGGTTAACAGCAAATTTTCATTTAATTGAAACACTTAACTGTAGGATTTTAATCTGAAATTCTCACTATCTAATGATTTATATTGAAGGTATCCAAGTGACTTGCAGAAAAGAGCAAAGATAGAATCTGTCCTGGATTGGCACCACTCTAACTTACGCCGTGGTTCAGGTGCCTTTATGTTTATGTTGATGATTCTCTTACTTCCTACTGTTCCATTGATCAATTTACAATGAGCTTTTGAAATTGGGATAGATTGGGAAAGAAAGTGCACAGATGAATTGAGTAAGATACTAAAGGGAAATTTTGATCCTCAAAATCCATGGAAAATTTGTTAGGTGCCACTTGCTATTTTTTGGTTTAGTCGCAAAATTTGCTGCTAACGTGATCTAGATACTGCTGCGCACCTATTACATACATTTGTAAACTAGTTGATATGTTCTCGTTATATTGCTGTGACCTCATCAGTTCTACTGCAACGTACTTCTTTTGTCCTGAGTTTGGCTTTCTCAAGGAATGCTTCTGTTTTCAGTGGGATATATCTTTAACACTATACACCTGCATTTGGATTGCTTACGAATCCACAAGCAGCTGCAGAAGGCAAGAAGCTCCTCTCTGCATCTCTTGCCACGATTGATACCTTTTGGCTGCAGAAAGATGGAAGCTTTTTGAATGGAAATTCCCAACCTTCCCTTGCAGATCTTAGCTTAGTGTGTGAGATTATGCAACTCGAGGTATAAAGTCGCTTCTTGTTTTTGATGTTGCATCTTCCGGCTTCAAATTTGATATTTATAATGATTATAAATACACTTGCATAGCATTACTTTTGAAGCCCAACATACCATCATCCTGGAGCATGCGTTTCTAAAAATATGTTACACCTCACTATGCTGACCAGGACACGTTCCTAATATCGTGTCCATTAAAGTTTGGTTTCTTCTTGTTGAATACAGTTTTTTGATGAGAAGGATCGTGACAGTATATTAAGTCCGCACAAGAACGTTTTGAAGTGGATTGATGATTTAAAGAGTGCCTTAGCACCTCATTTTGATGAAATACATGCAACTCTCTTCAAAGTTAAAAGAGATGGTCGAGAAGAAGCGATCTGCTGGAGCAAGCAGTTAGACTACATGATCAAGCTGAAGACGTATCTGCATTTGAAACCTATTATAATGTGTCAAGGCTTGCATATGCCTGCATTATATCATTTTGTGTGCTTTCGAGGATGAATATTTCTTAGTATAAAGAGATCTTTGGCATGCTTTTTGTTATTTCTTATGACAAGTCTGATAATGTTGAGTTGGCAGTGTGGCACTAATCTTCTGAATAAAAGCAGTTCTTATTCTGTGTGTCTAAAGGCTCTATCCTTTCTTCTTCTTTTTGGTGCAACTCCAATCAACTTACGGTGTTTTAAAACATGATATTTATCCAAAGATCACCTTTGATATGAGTAATCACTACTGTCATAGTGTCTTGAAAGTAAAGTTATGCCTATTAAATTTAAGTGTAAAAACATATAGGAAATAATGAAAAAATGAAGAATCGTCCAAATTTTATTGGTGCTTTATTGTACAGAAGAATTGATGCCCAAAGTGAAATTAAATGCAAGGGAACGAATGGACAACGGAAGTTTCGAATAAAGAAAGTCTACCTTAATATTTTCTAAATTAATCTGGCATGTCCATTACCTATGGTGTATTGATTATTCGGGATGCTAAAGTTCGCCCAATCAATAAACAGAAAGTAAAAGCAATTAAAGTACTAATTGATGTGTCACATAACTTGCTTGATTATAATTGGTGCGTCTGAGTAGGCAATAAAAGATGTGAAATAGGAAGTGAAATGTTTATAGCAGAGAAAAAGGAAAGGGAGTTATTCAATAGGCCCTTAGTAAGCAGTAAGGCTGTCCAGTGGGGATCTAACTCGAGACGGGACTAGGACTCGTCCCGCCCATCCCGATCCCGCCCCGACCCCTCCTCTTTGCAGAAATAACCGTTGCACAACGGCTAAATTTTGATTTTAGTCGTTGGCAACGGCTAATAACGGCCATCCCCCCATCCCCTTAATATTTATTTTTAACCCCTAAGTTAGTATATTTACACTTTAACCATATTTTCAACTATAAATAACTCATTTTCCTCTTCATTTTTCTCACAAATCTTCCTATCATCTTTCTAATATCTCTCTCTCTCTTTACAAGTCTACATTGCACACTAAATATTATATTTTATTTGCTAATTACTATCAAAAGTTCAAAATTTGAGTGTGAAGTTGAGAACTAGCTTGAGGATCATCGAGCAAAGTTTTAATTTTTTCAACCTCGATTACACGTCGACGTTACATTGGCGTTTGGTACCTTCGTTCCTTCTTTAAATTATTATTGTTACTTAATTTTAATTATCGTACTTAATTTTATTAACTGTAATTATTTATTTGTATAATTATAATGGAACGAAGTAAACGTTTTTTCTGGTAGAGGTACTAGGGGTAACATGGGCAAGGGTGATCTTCTAGTAATCTTAATTATGATGATTTCACTCATGTAGATGAAACTTATTTTTAATGTAAATATTAATATACCATTAGATCATGAGGTATATTTTGCATCTGAACCAGACTTTAATTTAGAAAAGGAATTAGAAGATAATTTAGATAACACACTCACTAGTGCACCTCCACCTCAGGCTCAGACTGAGTCTCAAGCTGAAACTGAAACTGGAATGCCTCCTATTCCCCCTAGTATGAGTCGAGGACAAAAACAACGAAAAATAAAATCACCTGCATGTGATGTTTTTGATAGGGACATTCCTAATCAACTAGCTATTTGTAAAATTTGTCGCGAAGTTTATAAATTTAAAATTGAAAAAGGTTAAGGTGGGACGGAAATTTAATGAGACATGTAGAAAACTCTCACAAAGTAAGGTATAACCAATATTTGGCTGAAAAATCGGGTGTGCAAATACCTTATGAGTCGGAACAAGGTTCACATAGTGTCCCCGATCAAGTACAAGGTCGAATTAACTCAATGACGGGGGAGTTATAGGTCCTAAATATGATAAACACAAAGATCGAAAAAATTTAGCAAAATTAGTTGTTGTGGAGGGTTTGCCCTTTTCATTTCCTTCCTTTCCTGGTTTTATTCATTACATTCGAGAAACATTTAATCATGCTTTTAACAAATTTCCTAGATCAACTGTTAGAAGAGATGCTTTTAAATTTACACATGAATATCAACAATATTTACGTTATGCATTGTGTCATTTTAATGGCAAAGTGACTATCACTTCTAACATAGGTTGTAGTACTAATGATAATGATTATTTAACTGTTACATGTCATTGGATAGATCAGAATTGGTTTATGCAAAAACGTATATCAGCATATAGATATATTGATGATATGCACACTGGAACTTTTATTTCAAGAAATATTCATGAAATTAGTGAATATTATGGAATTACTGATACAATTATGACTATTACATTAGATAATGCTTCTTCTAATGATTCTGCTGTAAACATTTTAAAAACTCGATTGACTCCATCTTTTCTTGATATTTTTCATGTTAGATGTGCATGTCATATTTGTATATTAGTTGTAAAAGATGGATATATATATGTGTGTGTATGTATTACCAAGAGCAAAGTGCAAATAATCAATCAGCTTCTGTACCGTCTTTTTCTACTTCACTTCAACGTTATAAAAAACATGTGGTTTCTGTTTCAAGTATTCAAGGCCTTCGAAATAGAATGTATAGTGGTTCAAATGTTTCACAAATTAGCTAGTTTGATGTTTATGTTTTGCATGATGTTGTACCGTTCGAATTTTCAATTGCTAATGAAAATGGACGTGAAGACTTGCTGAAATACTGGAGGGAGAATCAAAAGACATTTCCGACTCTATCAAATATGATCCGAGATGTGTTGAATATTCAAGCATCATCTACAGCTTCTGAAAGAGCTTTTTGTGCTGGAATGTTTCAAATAGGAGAGCACATACACTCATTGACGGGAGACAACTTGGAGATTGCATTTTTATTCAGAGATTGAATTAGAGCGGAGCGTAGAAGGTGCGGTCAACCAGAGATCAACAAAGAAGACGACAACAACTACAACAAAATCTTATCCGAGGGAGCAGGAAGCGACGTTGAATAATTTGACCATCAACTTCCAATTCCAACAGAAGATCCTCAAGAGATTGTGAGGAAATTAGAAAAAGTATGGTTGAATATGTATTTTTTTTAATGACAATTTTACTATGTGATTTGCAACTTTTGAACTACGAAACAAAGTTGCAATTTTGAAATTATATTACAAAAAAAATTATATTTCTATTAAATAATATAAGAGGCACAAAAACAACATTGAAATGTTTTTATTCACTAACTTGTTCAATTATTTAAGTGTTTAAATATATATTTTTAAATTACGAGTCTAAAAAAATTAAAATCCCCCTACCCGACCCGAGCCGTCCCATCCCCCAAATCCCGTCCCCTCTTCCGGCGGAATGTGGGACGGAACGGAACCTTTTCCCGTCCCCCTATCCCGGCCCACCAATTCCTATCCCGGCCCACCAATTCCTATCCCGACCACCCACCCCCCCCCCCCAAATCATGTCCCATCCCCTCCCATCGCATCCCACTGGCCACCCCTAGTAAGCAGTAGTTGATTTAGAGTTGATAGTTGCCATTTGGAGTGGTTGAAGATTTAAAGTTTTACTTCAAGGAGTAAATGAGTCTCATAAAAAAGTTTAGGTAGGCAAGTTGCAAACTAAGTCAAAGTTATGTATTATTCAAGCAAAAAATGGTCATTTTTTTTATAACCGTGGTGCCATGTAACCTTTATCCACCAATACTTAGATATATGAAAAGAAATTATCTACTATTTGTTTGAACCACTTCATTGATCACATCCTTGAGCCCTCTATTATAATATTCATATAAAAATAACTTTGACGTTACTCAGATAGCACTAATATACCTCTTCTAGATCTATTCAAGGTGAACACTCAATCCAACGTGACACTAACATTTTAGTGGGATGAACACCACGTGTACATCACTGCTCCAACTCATTTTACCCCCTTCCCTATACTTCTTCCAACTAGCATCTCCTCTCCTTATATCACCACTGTCACCATTTAAGAATGCGAGGTATATTTGAATCATTTAAGTAATGTTCAAGATATTTTTACACAATTAATATAAAAAAGAATAAAATTAATTCCCCTTTTTGTGTAATAGAGGGACAAATTTAACCCTTATCTAATTATAGATGTTAAAGGTGAAGTTGAATCCTTTCACCTTGATTTCATGAATTTACTTTGTACAACTTACTAGAAAATAAAAAAATTCAAACTATCGACCGAAAAAAGGACATCGTCAACTACTAGCATAGCATGTTCCATGTAGTGTTTGAAAATTACCCTAAAGACGACACTCCTTTTCATTTAAATAAGAATAAGAATTAGTTTAATCTTCTACATTGCCTTAATACATGTACTTCCTCAGTTGTCTACTTTTCTTATTAGATTAACCCAAAAAAAAGATTAAATAAAATTAGAGAAATCTTTTTAAGAACGGAGGAAGTATTTTTTTTCTGGGTTTCAGTACCTGAAGCCAAATTCTAGCAACGACAATGGCCAGTCAATCTGTTTATGAATTCACTGTAAAGGTTAGCTCCTAATTAATTCTGCTCAATCATTTATTCTAAGTTCATCCATTCAATTTTCCAATCAACTTTAGTTAGATTATTTGTACAATTGACCAAAGAATGTTTTTATCCTTTGAAGATATCAACCCTAGTTCATTGCTGCCCAATATAAATTGCCAAAAGTTCTTTAAGAAATTAACAGTAAGCTTATCTCCAATAGTTTTTTGGAAGGGGAAATATTACACAAATTACTCTAGAATAGGCACCTGCGGAAGGGATTTCTCGTCTGTTTGGTTGCATTTATGCTTTATCATCAGAGTTTTGAGGGGAAGAATGGATGGAAGTATGATAATTACCTTATGTTTGAGTAGTGTTAAGGAAATGGATCTTGGGCATGGGCGGAGCCACCTTAGGTGAAGGTAGTCAGGTGCACACCCTTCGCCGGAAAATTAAGCGGTGTCATAGGTTAAAAGTTAGCTATTATGTGTATATATTTAATTTTGCACACCCTTAACACAAGTGAGAAGAAACTTTAGACACCTTCGCCAAATTTCTTGCTCTGCCACTGATCTTGGGCTTAATTAACCTCAAAAGCTAGCTCAAGGTGAAGATTGGCCAAGCCATATAAAGAGATCACCTATCCCTTTGACCCTAGACATGGGACTCTTCACAAGTAGTAATCATTCCCTTTTATTTTCCAACTTTTTATAATAGTCTTGTAAATCCAACTTGCATGTATCTAGACTATTTCACCAGGTAGTTGATACCTCTTACCAACAGTTTCTGTGTACTCTGTCACTAATGCTTAAACATTAGTGTTATTTTTTGTCTCTGTCGAGGTCTGAACCCTGGTCTTATATAGATTTAACTCACTTCATTGAGTACTCGGACACACCTTGGGTAAGTAGAACCATGCTTTTTGGTGGAATTTAGGACTACGAGTAATGGGATAATAGCAAATTGAATTTGGAAAACTGAACTAGAGCCTTTTGAGGTGAAACATTTCATGTATGGTAATTAAACATTATGCTTGAAATCAGTAGACATTCCTTTGAGGAGGTTCTCAACCATCTGTCCATGTAACATAAGGAGATTCATGTTTCTCTTTGTAAAGTTCTGTGTTGTAACTAGGAATGTATAACTATTGAACAAAAGCACTCCGGCCCAATCAAAGGATTTTTACATGCTAAGAGGGATAAGAGAGACAGGACTTGAAAATTAAGTTTTTCTTTCATAGATCTTTGCATCGTCCTTTTTATGCACTTAGACCTATCCCTTATGACAAATTTACTATCTAATCACTTCCATTATACCCAAAGTTTGCCCATTTATAACTCCCATTTCCATCTTAAAAGGATCTGAAATAATCAATGATATTCAACTACTCAACAGAATGAAAAAAAGGTAGTGAGAATATATACAAATACAAGCTTCTAGCCTTCTATTAACAATTGCTGCATCCATACATGCAAAGATCTAGAAACTATCCAAAAATCAATCATTCGCATATATAATAGAGCTAAATTTTTGAAAATGTACAGTAATGAGAGGCAGATAGAGATGGAGATTGGTGAAGGCAGATAGAGATGGAGATTGGTGAAGGTAACGGATTTCTGGCGAGAATGATTAGAAAGCATCCTGACTGAAGAGAGAAAGCTTTATACATTGAAAGTTTCCGGTTAAAGAGATAGAAAGCCATTATATTTGGGTGAAAAATGTTGATGTTGGGTTTGGTGTTGTGACATTTGACCCAACATATCCTCTGAAGTACTGATTTGAATACATAAAGATGTTGGGACAAATGTCATAACATTCGGACCAACATCTTCGAAAAACAATTTTGCCTTAATTCACGTTAAACAATAATATTTTATTGTGAGGTAAAAACGACTTAGGCGTTGTGAATTGGAGCTGTGTAAAACGTGGGAGAAATAGTCAAAGCTTGGGGAAGAAGTCGAGTAAGGAACAAGTCAAAGTTGTTGAAAATTTCACTCCTTAATCATCTACCACAAGTTGCTCACCTTTCCCTCAACTTCCACAACCGATCGATGAGACTTTCAAGGGAACTCTTTACTATAAATAGAGAGGCCACAACAGTGAATCGATCATCCAGAATTAGATTGCAAAAATACCAAGAGAGTTCTCGGGATTTCAACTCAGAAATATGGATCATAAGTGTTGCCTGAGTGTGTCGACAACATTCTGTCCAACATTACAATTGTTGTTTAGATTCTAGATTAATTTTGTATGGAGCGATTGTAATGAGAGGTTGTCTATGTCTACGTAGTTAGATTTTTCAGTCAGAAGTCATTTGCGACTTCAACTTTTAATTCCTTTCCATTTTATACTGTATATCTGTAAAGAAATGAATTTGTAATTTTGTATATAATATATATACAATACATCTGGTCATTGACATAAGTTATATAATATATATAACTTATGAAAATTTTAAATCTTTGTGTTCTTTAAATTCCACTGCATTTACCCTTCAAAGTTTCTGTTTTGCTAAAGTGTTCTTACTGGTGTCAGACGACATAACTGCTGACATTCGGAAACAGAATTGACATTCGATTTATTTCATCTCTTATTTTTACTTTCAGTAGATTTTGACACCCTTCAAAAAAAGATAAAGGAACAGAGATAAATGATGACATTGTACTGCTAGAATGTTGCTAGGATCAATAGTGTCAGTTTACAGCTGAGGTGGAGAAAATCTTGGACCAGTACATGGCTGGTGCTTAATGGTTGCTGACTTGCTTAGACATTTATACTAATTTTGCTGCACCTTATTTGCAATTTTTTTTCGCATCACGTCGATCTACATAGACAAAGTGCTTAGACGTTTTTCTATGGAAAATTCCAAGAAATGCGGTCTACCTATGGGACAAGGCATCAAGTTATCTAAGAAGGATAGTCCTAATTCTATAGAACTTGAACGCATGAAAAGGATCCCATATGCTTCGGCTATAGGATCGATCATGTATGCCATGACTCGTACTAGGCCGGATGTGGCCTTTGCACTTAGTATGACTTGCAAGTTCCGGTGAGAATGCGGGAAAGAACACTGGAAGGCAGTCAAGAGTATTCTTAAGTATCTTAGACGAACTAAAGATTACTTCTTAGTCTATGGTGGGGAAGAGAAGCTAATATGTACTAGGTACACTGATGCTAGCTTCCAGACGGATGTTGATGACTATAAATCTCAATCGGGTTACACATTCATTTTCAATGGTGGAGCGAAGTCGGAAAAGTTCCAAACAAGCTACAAGCGCCGATTCGACAACGAAGGCCGAGTACATTCTTTGGATCGGAAGCTGGTAAAGAAGTTGTCGCGATATATGAGTACCTGAAGGGACATAACTGCTGACATTCGGAAACAAAATTGGCATTCGATTTATTTCATCTCTTGTTTTTACTTTCAGTAGCTTTTGACACCCTTCAAAAAAGATAAAGGAACAGAGATAAATGATGACATTGTACTGCTAGAATGTTGCTAGGATCAATAGCGTCAGTTTACAGCTGAGGTGGAGAAAATCTTGGACCAGTACATGGCTGGTGCTTAATGGTTGCTGACTTGCTTAGACATTTATACTAATTTCGCTGCACCTTATTTGCAATTTTCCAATTTTCATCGAGCTTTAACCTCATGCCTCAGCGATCTAGTTCTTCTCTATGCTTAAATAGCCCATCTGCACACCTTAGCCCTATAAACACTCAGAAAATTCATAATAAAAGTTTGAAATAACATGTACTTTTCCCCTTTCTCAGTATACTCTCTCCTTTGCTCGCAGGATGCAATGGGAAATGATGTAAATCTTAGTATCTTCAAAGGAAAAGTACTTCTTATCGTGAATGTTGCCTCCAAGTGGTAGAATCATTTAATTTCCACCATCATATTTGTAGTTGTATGCGTGATTTTTTTTTTATTATATCTCTGGTACGAGTTGAAATCCAAGGAACGAAACAACCTGTCCAGAAGATAATCATGACTTTAAACCTTGTTGTCTTCTGCTTATACGTTTAACACATTCTGTGGTTCATATGATATTTTTTTCGAATTGAACTTTTTAATCATTTATCTGTTTGATTGTCTACAGCGGGATGACTAACTCAAACTACACGGAACTCAACCAATTATATGAGAAGTACAAAGAACAAGGTATACGTCTTTAGTTAATTGACCACTTTACTCTTGCTGGTTGTTTCACAACTTTCATCTCTCTATTCCTGGATTGGTTCCTCCGGAGAAGAGGAGATAATTCCTCCAAAAGAGAAGAAGAAATGGTTAGTGTTTGTGACAAATGGAGTATTTGACATCTTTGGTTAAAGTTTAACTTCTGGACTATTTAAATCATTATGGTTTGAGCATCAGTAAAATTGCCTTCAGATCTCTCTTAGTTGTTTCCATTCAATTTTTTGAAGTTAAAGTCGTTTCTTACTCAAACACAGGCCTGGAGATATTGGCATTTCCTTGCAATCAATTTGGTGAGGAAGAACGAGGGACCAACGAACAGATCTTAGACTTCGTTTGTACTCGTTTCAAGTCAGACTTTCCTATTTTTGACAAGGTAATGAAAGAACAATAATCCTGATAGATGTCATCGTATTAGCTACTAATTGGTGATTTTCTTGGTAGTGTATCCCGTCTTTTAGACAGACCTTCTCTCCCTGCTTATGTATGTCAGTGTTTTTAAAATGTTCAGTCTTTCAGTAGAATATTTTGAGAAATATAGAAAGTTTATCCATCAATTAGATTATTTGCTAAAATTCGTTACACATTAGCTGTTCTAGAATTTATAGTTGTGGAATCATGAATTACTATTTCAATGGGGTCTCATTTTACTCACGACTATGTATCTTTCTTGAATTAGATTGAAGTGAATGGCGAAAATGCAACTCCTCTTTATAAATTCTTGAAATCAGGCAATTGGGGAATATTTAGGGATGATATTCAGTGGAATTTTGCTAAGTTCCTGGTTGATAAGAATGGGCAGGTTGTTGATCGCTATTATCCTACTACATCTCCTCTGACTATTGAGGTAATCAGCTGCTTGAAAATTGAAATACTCTTATGTAAATTTCCTATAAATTTTCGTGTAACATAATTTATGTACTTATGGCTTCATGATTTTATTGTAGAGGGATATGAAAAGGCTTCTTGGGATCGTATAGTTGCCAGGGGTTGAGCCTTCGACGATGTTGATCGATTTTCACTTGTTAATCATGCGGGCTTGGTTTTATTTTAGAAATTTGTCTCTTACTTCCATTTAGTTATCTGAGTGAAGAGACCTTACATAAGGTCTGTTATCATGTAGATGATCGCCAATGAAATATTGCGCAACAGAATTCGTGTATTATGTAAGAGAAGTTTTAAACTGATTTATAATTAATCAACCTGTGCATGTTCTTCATCTCTTGATAGTTACTAAATCTGCTGGAACAGTTTCCGAAACTGGTTTGTTTGGTGTCCAATTGAAAATAGTTTTTGATTGACATTCTTGATGTTTATTTAGACATACTTGATGTTTATTTATGGAAATTCTGGTTGATGAAGTTCATTTGGGGGCATTTTTGTTCTGGAACATTCTGTAATGTATGCTAAAAGAGTTCTACATGATTTCCAACTGCTTCAGAAGCATCAAAATTTTTATTCTGGCAGGGGGCGTGTAAGCAAGTTAAGTGTTACACCTTCCAACCTAGTCATATTCATCGATGAGTATGACAATGGCTTCAGCTTCCTGTGATACCCAGTGAAAGTGGAGAAAAAAACGTGAGATGGGGCTGAAATATGGGTGAGATTTGCTGGGTAAGTTTTAATCAAATGGGTCGTGGGCTGAAATATCTGTCACTATCTGTTGTTTATTTTATTTCTGTTGTCGCATTCGTTGTGTTATTGTGTTTTTCTGTATACTCTGTAACGCTTTTCTTATTAGTTGTCATGTTTTTTTCTTGGCTATATTCTCTTCATAACTATTTTGATTTGTACTTAAGCTGAGGGTTTTTCGGAAACATCCCTCTACCTTCATGAGGTAGGGATAATGTCTGTGTATACTCTACCCTCCCAGACCTGACTTGTGGGATTACATTGGATATGTTGTTGTTATTGTTGGTATGCCAAGTCAGATTTATGGTGCCTGGAAATGGCTACACCGGTTGTCCTAAACTAAAGAAAAGCGATTTTGATTGAAAATAAAGTGATATCTTTAACTAGAGTTAACTTTTGAGGAATTAACTCATGAATTTATTTATTAATAATAAAATCACTTAGCTATTTATTTGTTTGCCCCTGAATTACGCAAAAAGAAACAGTTTTGTCTTCTGTTAATAGTTGGAGTCAAATATGCTTTCGCGACTACTAAAAATGGGTTAAATTTGCCCTTATTTTAAAAGATGAAAGTTTAGGTATCCGGTGATGTCACATGACTCGCAATTAAGGATATAGTAAAGGGTACATTTGAAGTTTTGAACCTTATCGCATAATTCAGGAACATATTTAAACCTTTCTCATATTTTAGGGGTATATTTGAACCTTTCACCCCGTTCAAGAACAAATTTAGACATTTCTCATAATTCAAGAGCAAATTTGACCTTTTTCCCAATTTTGAGTTTTACGGTCTTTTTTGTTCCTCATTTCTCTCTTCCCTCCTGTGCATCTAGCACCAATCACCTTTTCTTCCTCCTTGTCTCTCCCCCTACCATCTTCTCTTCCCTTTTCCTTTCTCTTTCTCTCCCCCTTCCACCCCATCGCACCTCCACTGCTATGAGAGTGTGCTAAACGACTTGAACATGCAACATTACTACTATTTTAGTGCAGGTATATAGCCGCATAGGGGTTATAGGAGGAAGAACGAAGAAAATGTGATTGACATGATAGGTAGTGTCCGGGAGACAGAAATGAGGAATAAGTAAAGTTAAAACTTAAAATTAGGAGGAAGAGTCATGAGAATACTAAAATAAGGTATATCTACACTCTACCCTCCCCAGATCATATCTGGTGGGATTATACTGAGTATCTTGTTATTGTTGTTAGGAGGAAGAGTCAAATTTTCCCTTTGTTTAAAAAAATTAATTTTTGATTGTAGGACATGTGGCTTCCGTCGTTTGAAAAGACGGGCAAATTTAGCTCATAGTAATGACGGGGACATATTTGACCCCAATAATTAACGAAGGACAAATTTATTTCATTTTGCATTAGTCCAGCGACAAATTTAATTCTTTACCCTATATTGAAAACCCATTTAAAAGAAATGGTGGATTAAATGTATTTTGTTTTAGGTGTTTGGGTTGGTGTTGCTGGTAATGGTACTAAATGTGTATTAGGTGAACAATTGGTATTGCTATTACTTCTTGAATTTTGGTTGTTTAAAAACTAAATTCTGAAAGTTTTTGCATTGTTTATTTGTGCAGTAAGTCAGTAACTTCACCTTAAATGGAGCAAATTCTATCCAGCAATTTCACATTAATACATCTTGATGAAGTTACAGCACACCCTATACACAACAACATCTGCAAAAATGCAGCTTAATAAACAAGAGATTTTATACTATTTTTTATAATCAAGGATGTCATATTTCTGCATAAGTTTGCACAATAACCAAAGAGCAGATTCAATATCTACAATATTTCCTATAGTCATGAATGTCATAATTTATCTACACAAGATTGCACACAAATCAAAGACAGATGCGACATCTTTTAAATACTACTCTTTCCGTTCATTTTTATTCATCCATAATACACGTCATATTTTTTTTCAAAATAATAAATGAAAGTCTCTTTTGTCATAATATCTATATTAAAATTTGTGTATAATTTCAATAAACTTGAGAAATGAGTAATTAATATTAATAAAAAAAAGAAAATTATTTTTCAAAATATATTAAAGGAACAAGTAAAATTTAAAAATTATTTTTAGTTCAATGGATAAATAAAAGTAAATGGAGAGACTATTTTCTATATTTACGGATGTCATATTTTGGCTGCATCTGAAGTTTTTAACCTATTCACTCAAAACAATTTATAGGTATACCATCACTTCAAATTTTTTGGAAGTGTTTTTGAAGCGTGACGTTCATATAAATTTATAATAGTTTAAAAAAATTCTATAAACACCAATAAATTAAATATGAAACATGCAAAATCATGATAATTTAGAAAATTTAACTTATTGACTCAATAACTTAAGTAACTTGGTATACTAACAAATTAGATTACTCTTTCCATTTTAAAATATTTATTTAATTTTGATTTGATACGGAGTTTAAGAAAATAAAGAAGACTTTCAATTTTTATGGTTGTTAATTAAAGATATGTAGAATATGATAGGTCCGGGTATGCTATGGAACAATAAAAAACAAAAATAAGTCGAATGCCAATTCTGTTTTCGAATGTCAGTGGCAATGTCGTTTGACACAAGTGACAACACTTCAATAAAACTAAAAACATTTAAGAGTAAAATGCAGCGGATATTTAAAGAACACAAATGTTTAAATGTTACATAGGTTATATTTATTATATAATCTATGACGGTCAATGACCGAAAGTATTGTATATATTTTATATACAAAATTACAAATTCATTTCTTTACAATTTTACAAGATGAAACGGAAAGGAATTAAACATTGAAGTCGCAGATGACTTCTGGCTGAAAAATCTACCTAAATAGACATAGACAACTTCTCATTACAATTTCTTCAATACATAACAAATCTAGAATCTAAGCAGCAATTATAATGTTGGACAGAATGTTGTCGACACGCTCAGGCAACACGTGTGATCCAGTTTTCTGAGATGAATTCTTGAGAGCTCTCTTGATATTTTTACAATCTGATTCTGGATATCGATTCACTCTTGTAGCCTCTCTATTTATAGTAGAGAGTCTTCCTTGAAAAACTCATCGATTGGTTGTGGAGGTTGAAGGAAAGGTGGGCAACTGGTAGGGTTTGTTGGAGAAGATCATCGAGCAAAATCTTCTAACTTCTTGGACTTGTTCCCCAAGCATAGCAACGACTTTGACTTGTTCTTCCCACGTTTTTCATCAACTCCTATTTACCTTGCCAAGTCACTTTTACTTCGTAGTAAATTTTCTACGAATATTGCTTCATTCCGTGAAGTAAGGCAAAACTGTTTTTTCATAAAATATTGGTCCTAATATTGTGACATTTGTTCCAACATTTCTTAAATTCAAATTAGTACTTAAAATGATATGTTAGGTAGAATTTCACAACACCAAACCCAACATTAACATTCTCCCCCTTTTTGCCCTTTTTCACAAAACCCATTATAACCTGTGCAAATGACTTACGACAATGTCATAGATGTTGGTTATGCTCCCCCTTAACCTATGATGTCATACAATCAAATAATATGTATACCAGTGTATACCAAGACATAAGATTAAACACAATATTAGCACATGCATTAGTATACATATCATCCAATATACAAAAGGGAATACCCAAATGTCAATTTTTAAACCAATGTCTCAACAATCAATCAGTTAACACTTCAGCCAATTAAAACAGCCAAATAAGATCATTGTTCAGCAAAACAACTCAGTCAGATAGCAAATCAGCCTGCTCCTCCTAGCTTATCATGCATCAGTAGTAGCTTCAGACGCTTTATACTTTTGCATAACAAACTCAGCTTGCTTCTCCCTCTTCCTGGCAGCTTCGGTCCTCTGTATAACATCTTCAGCTTCGGCCTTCAACCTCAGCCTTGTCAACAAGACTTTTCTTCCAACAACCTCTTCTCTTTGCATAGCAGCAACAACAGTTTCTTCAACAGTAGCATCTTTAGTACTAGCAATATTGCCTTCAGAATTTTCAGCCCTTTGCCCCCCTGCACCGAATCATCTCCCCCTTTTTGGGAAGAAGCAAAAGCAAGAACTTGTCTCTGGCCTGAAACAGTGCATCTCTGACAGCATAAACTTATGATATTTGTTGGTTGAGTTTGACTACTTGATCAACTAACCATTCAGTTGTCAGAGGTGAATGTCTAGAACCAGTGTTGCCCTAAATGTGTGTAACATTTCTGACAACATTCTCACTGTCAGCTTCCTTTTTTCATGGAAGGTCAATGACTCTTTCTTTACTTTTCAAAATTGCCTTGTTAACTGAATATACCTTAGGAGCTTTCCCTAAAATATCTTATCTTCTAGGCTCAAAGCCTTAGGTAGTTAGGATTTGGTAGATTAGATAGGGGAATGGAAGGATTAAAGTTGACGCTTTCTCTGCCAAATTGGCTACTTGATAGAAAATCATACTTCCTAAGTCAACTTTTAATCTTTTTCCAATTTTGAACAACAGTGAGGCTTGATCAGATGTTACAATTGACTCATTTAGTGAAGGGAGCCAATTGTGAATGACAATCTTATGGAGAGTGGAGAATAAGGCAGTTAACTTTGAAGCAGGGCATCGAGGGATCCATTTCTTCATTATACCTCCAGTGAGGTATTTAATTATCACATCCCTATTCTTTGCTGCTCTTTCTATAGTGCTACTTCTTTCTTCATGCTCAATTCCCAAACATTGATTAATAATTAAGGGTGTAAAGTGATAAATTTTGTTATAGAGGTATACCTGCCCAAATTTCTTTGATGAGGCATCTTCTATAGCAGAATTTAAGTTCGCATAAAACAACCTGATTACTTCATCAATGAATGGTTCTTTCTCAGTTACAGTTTTAAGTAGCTTTCTATCATTGAGGAACTCAACCAAACCATAGTCTGAATATGAGGCTACATCTAACACTTTTTCAGCCCTGATAACTCTATTCTTAAACCAATCCCATTTATCAAATTTAGCTTTGGAATAGAACTTTATTGAAAAAGCATTTACCTCACAATCAGAGTCAGATTTGATTTTGTTGGAGGAGGATGGTGTTGGTTCTCTTATGAGGTTTGCTTGAATGTTGCTTGAGATGTTGTGGCTTTATCGATAACATTTTGGGCAGCATATGTTTTAGCACGACTGGAATTCTTCGGGACAGAATCTCGTCAGTGGGGTATCATCAGGAAATTCCTTGTCTTGAGACACACTTTAAGAACCAGAGGCAGCAGGTTCTTCTTCAGTTTCTTCAGAGAACATCTCAAAGTCCATATCTTTAGTGTCACTGCTTGAGCAAGTAGGTACAATAGTTTCAAATCTGAACTTCTTGGTGATAGCTCCTGTTGGACTATTTTTTCGAACACTCTACTCGATCTATGAGTAGGGAATGAGGAGGAACTGTGTCTTTTACCTAGGGTCGAATAATCTGATGTAGCATCTACATCTATGGGATTATTGTCATCCCCGGGGTAACTGATGTCTAGTGGTTCCTCATCACCTATAAGAACAATATTTGTCTGTTTTCAAGCAAGTGTGGAGAAGAAGATGTGTCTGGTTGTTGAGGTGGACTGGTGCTCATGGGAGTGTTGGTCGACATAGGTGTTGACGTAGGGGATGTTTCCATCGGTGAGTTTTGATAGAGTTTTGAGGGTTTAGAGTTTTTGCAAAATGATGGGGTTTGAACTGATGAAGGTTCCATCGGTTAGGTAGGGGATTTACCGAGGTTGTGATGTGATGTTTCGAAAAAAAACATGAGATGAATAGAAATAGAAAATAAGAGGATTATTTTTATACATGACAAAAATTTTCTAAGCAAAACAAAATCTTTTTAGTAGTTTGAGATTTATCTAAAAACTTACACCTAAAACTTTGGGATAAAAATATAAGCATCACGGTAGGAATTTAATCTTATCATATTAAGGTTTGAAATTCATAAAAAAAAAACAAGGCATAAAAATAGGGAGAAAAATCTGATTTTTCTGGAATCAGTTACGAACAACATCCCAACAAATATCATAATCTGAAAATGTCAACAACAACGTTGGCAACATTTTGGACGACACAAATATTTTGATCCCTCAAGAAATTTTCGTATTGGCAACAAATCAAGACACGCTTTATACATATTTTATGAGTTCGATCACTGGACCAATGTAACATTTTCCCATCGTGTCCTTGACCTAATCATAAAACACATATAAAAGGATTTTTCGTGTAAAAAATAAGAATACTTATTTGGTATTCTCAAATTTCCTTTTGATGCACTCGATACTCCTATAGAATAGGAACAATATCTATTTAAGGGCTTTGCCCATTTTGGAATGAATTAGAATGGAATGAATTGGAAGTTCAAACCTAAGGCCTCTTTATAGGCTTCAAAAGAACACAAGTTAGGATACCTAATTTTGGTAGCACACCAAGTTTGATAACACATCAAGTTTGGCTTCACACCCTCCTATGTTGAATTCAAAGTCTATACGGGTTGTCTCATATTTTGCACATTTTCCATATTTCCCACATAAGGGACTTCACCCTTCACATTCTCCCACTTGAAGTCGCCTTTTGTAATCCCTCCATCCTTCCTCACTCGCCGATACCATGCTTGCTTACGTCTCCGCTAGGCCACATGAGGATCGACACCACTCAAACTTGTTAGCATTAATTGGCTTCGTCATAGCGTCTACTACGTTCTCATCAGTGTGGATCTTTTGCATGTCCACACTCTCTTCCTCCACTACTTCTTGAATGAAGTGGTACTGGACCCGTATGTGTTTTGTCCTTGAATGAAAGGCCGGATTCCTTGCAATGTGCAAGGCACTCTAATTGTCACAAAACAGAACCATCTTCTCTTGTTTGTGCCCGAGCTCCTCCAATAACCTTTGAATCCAAACAACTTCCTTGCAAACTTGTGTAGCCGCCATATATTCTGCTTCTATTGTTGATAGAGCCATAACAATTTGTAACTTCGACGCTTAGCTTACAGCTCCTCCTGTAAGAGTAAACACACAACCCGTAGTGGATTTACTTTTATCGAGATCGCCTGCGAAATCTGAATCTACGTAGCCGTTGACAGTAAATTCTGATCCTCCGTAACATAATGCAACATTTGAGGTTCCTTTGATGTATCTTAGAATCCTCTTCACAGTACTCCAATACTCTCCAGTAGGATTCGCCATAAATCGACTAACCGCTCCTACTGCTTGTGCATATCTTGGCAAACATTAAACTTCCCACTGCCGATGCATACGGTACTCGATACATCTACATCCTCTCTGCTTCATTTCTAGGACACATACTTGAGGATAATTTGAAATTAGTAGGAAGTGGGGTAGAAATTGGTTTACAATCTTGCATGTTGAAGCGTCGCAAGATCTTGTTAAAGTAGTTCTTTTGGGAAAGCCAAACCTTCATGCTATCTCTGTCTCGGTGAATTTGCATCCCTAGAATCTTGTTTGCTAGTCTCAAGTCCTTCATTATGAACCTTGGATACAACAGACTTGGTTCAGACCATTGTGTGTACTACAAGAGGTTTGGTGGTAATAATTTTATTATCTTACTGTTGTATGTGGATGACATGTTGGTAGCAGGCCCCAACAAAGATGTGAAGGGTGAATTCCCTTATGTGGGAAATATGGAAAATGTGCAAAATATGAGCCAACCCTTCTAGACTTTGAATTCAACAAAGGAGGGTGTGAAGCCAAATAAGGTGTGCTATCAAACTTGGTGTGCTACCAAAATTAGGTAGCCTAATTTAGGTTGTCTAACTTGTGTTCTTTTGAAGCCTATAAATAGGCCTTAGGTTTGCACTTCCAATTCATTCCAAAATCTCCCTAGAATCTCCTAGTATTCTTAAGAGAGAAAAACATAGGTTTCTCCTTAGATATTGGTTTAGAGATTGAGTGTTCTCCTAGTTACAAGGGAGATAGGTAATTGTTGTTATCTCCTTGTACATTAGGGAGAAGTATTGCAATCCCGTTATCTTAGTGAAATTCTTCTACACTTACCCCGTGGTTTTCCCCCTAATTTGTTTGGGGTTTTCCACGTAAATCTTGAGTCTAAAGTTTATTTCCTCATTTTCTCAACTTTCAGTTTAGTAGTGAGGTTGCTTTGACCCCGTAATTTTTCCTAACATAATCCTTGGACCAATTTATCCCACCTGGGAGGTGGGATAAAGTAATTCCAAGTTTGATGGTATACCGCAACAAAACACATTATAATTCTATCTCAAACTTAATCCTAGGATATCCCACCTTATCCCACATACAAACCGACCCCTAAAATGTTTTCTGAATGTTTTATCATCAGTGCTTTGAGGGGAAGAGTGGATAGAAGTATGAGATATACCTTATGTTTGAGTAGAAACCGTTTTCTTTTTCCAAATAATGGTGGGGTCCGGCACTCAAGTCCAACTTGTGTGCACCTCGACTATTTCATGGCTTACCTGTTAACTCTCATGATTTTTTGGAAGAGAGATTCAAGCAGCAATGTTGAAAATCGGATGGAATGTGTCTCTTAAATTTCATTAATCATAGAGCTTTAAATAGTCACAATAAACAATTCCGATAATTAAAGCATCAGACTCTTGCTATAACTAATAAAACAAATGTTATAGTAATCAAAAATTAGATTCCATTTATGACTAAACAACTATTTGTTCTAGAAAAACTGTAGAAGTAACATATGGAACATCCCATACTAACTTCATCAGTATAGGTACGGGATAACTACGCCCACCAAGGGTTAAGCAAATGAGAAGAAATCACATATTATTTTTTGTCTCTGCTGAGATTTGAATCCTTGATAATCTATGATTTTCACTCACTTCATTGGCTACCATGCCATAACCTTGGCGCTAGTATGACTATGCTTCTTGGTGGCATTTCATACTCTGTGTGATGGGATAATCACACATTGAGTTCGGAAGACCTGAACTAGAGCCTTTTGTGGTGAAAATTTCTTGTAAGGTAGTTAAATGTTATGTTTGATATTAGTAAAATTCCTTCACAAGGCTCAATCTTTATCAAGATATAATTGACTATATTAACACTTTTTCCATGTAACATGTTGAGTTCCACATCGATAGGGATGAGGAAAAGGTTTTTGGGCAATCCTTACTTCATGAGTTACCTTTTGGGGTTTAGTTAGATTCAAGATTCATTTTTTATCATGGTATCATAATCGGATCCATCCCAATTTGTTGTTTACCCAATGTTGGTCCTTATCTTATATTGTCCACGGTCCGGATGTCCAGCCTTATGCAGGCGAGGGGTGGGGGTGGGGTGGTGTTGAGTCTCACATTAGTGGGGATGAGGAAAATTAGTCTCTTTATATGGTCTTGAGAAATCCTCACCTCATGAGTATTTCTTTTTCGTTACCTAAGGAGGCACATGTTTCTATTTGGCAAGTTCTGTGGGTTCTAACTAGGACTGTGTACCTATTGGACTAAAGGTGCAAGGACCCAAACAATGACCATTTTGCATGCTAACTGGGATAAGATAGAGGATATTAAGTTCGTCATCTTTCATAAATCTAACAGCTTTGCATTGTCATTTCTATGCACTTAGTTTACTATCTAATCACTTTCATTATTATCCAATGTTGCCCATTTATAGCTCCCATTTCCATCTTAAGGACCTGCAGTAACTGCTAAGTGTTATCTGTCTAAATAAAGAAACTTTTCAACCGTTATCTGTTTTGTTGTTCACAGCGGGTTGACTAACTCAAACTACACAGAACTTCACCAGTTATATGACAAGTACATGTTGGAAATTTGTCTTTGGTGGGGAGGTGCGTCCATCCATATTTAATGAATTAAACACTAGGGTTCTGCATGTTGTAGGCTTTGTCTCTTCACACGTGCATAATCTACTAAGTGAGTAGATGACCGTAGGGCCAAGAATCCTCAAATTTCGTTGAGAAATGAAAGAGATATTGGTCCACGAAGTAAGGTGTTTGAGATATGAAAATATGGTGTGGGACAAATCTACCACATCAGTGGAAAAATGAAGAATTACTCTCTTTATAAGTCTCAAAATTGGCTAAGGGTTTGGAACTCCAAGGGGTAACCCATGTGTTTGAAGGAGGGAGGACCTAGATGTGCTTTGGTTCGAGGCTAAGCCCACACGCACGCCGCCGCCCGGTCGGGCCTCGGGCCTCTTCTGATAGACCCCCAAATTGTTTATTATTTACAGTTTGGTCCCTGGAGTTTCTAGAAAGATGAAATTGGGAACGACGGAAGGCAGAAAGTTTCTGCCTACCGTTTGGGTTGATTTTTGAAGCGTTATTGCACATTAACCAGCCATTACTTGGCTGATTAAATCCCTCCATAAACAACCATTACTTGGCTGATTAACTCCCTCCTTCAATGACCATTACTTGGCTGATTAACTCACTCCCTCAATGGCCATAAACATCCATTTTCTTGGCAGTTGAGAAGTCTCCCCTTATGCTATATATTGATGCCTTTTGGCTCAATTGTGTGTGACAGAGAAACGAGACAACAATATATAAACACAGAGACAAACAGAAGAGAGAAACAACACACATTCTGTCAAAAAACGTGAGCAGAAACAGTGTCAAAAACAGAAACTCTTCCTTCCTTTTCCATTCTTCAGCAAGTCGTTTCGTGTTTGTTTTCTTCGTCAGAATCAACCTATATGCTTTGCAGTGTTGATTAGTTGTTGTTTTATCTTGGGAGACTATTGTCCGTTAACGTAAAAGCATATATACGAGGCAATCTTGTCTTAAAGACAGAGAGCCATCTCTCGACTCAGCCACAGTTGTAACAATTCAGATTTAGTGTTTCTTGATTTCAGGTTATCAAGATTCAAGACTCAACAACCTTGCGGCAGTTTTGAATATTGACTATTTGTTTATCCTTTCGAACACTTGTAATATTTATTTACTTCCCGTACTGCTTTACATATCCAGCAGTACAAAGATCAAGGTATGTGTCTTTACTCAAGTTACCATTTTACTCTTGCTGGTTGTTTGACAACTTATATCCCTCTGTTCCCCGACCAATTCTTCCTAAATGGAGGACGAATTCTGCCAATAAAGAAGAAGTAAAAGGGTAGTGTTGGAAAAGAATGAAACATATGACATCTTCTGTTGAAGTTTACATCCAGACTATTTGAATCACATTATTATGGTTTGAGCATAATAAAACCGCCTTCACATATCTCATTCTTTCCATTTTAGATTTTAAAACTTAGGTTCTTATTTTGGTATTTAAACATAGGCCTGGAAATATTGGCATTTCCTTGCAATCAATTTGGTGCGCAAGAACCAGGGAGCAATGATGAGATCGTAGAGTTTGCTTGTACTCGTTTCTAAGGCAGAGTTCCCTATCTTTGACAAGGTAATGAAAGAACGAGAGTCTTGATAGATATTACTTTTTACGAAAAATGGCTAAATGTACCCTGTAATATTAGAAATGGTTTAAATATACCACTCGTTATACTCTCGATCTAAATATACCCTTTCCATTATGCTTTCAGTCCAAATATACTCCTCCCCTTATACTTTGGCACTAATTTACCCTTGTTATTAACGGAATCACACGTCACCTCAGAAATAAAAAGACCTGCCCCAATTTTTTTACGCACTACCCGACCCAATTCCAAAGCGAGAATACTCACCACAGTCCACTTGAAAATCGTCCTACTCACAATAATACAACCAAGATCCACATTCGTCTTCTTCTGCTCCGTCAGACCCAACAGCCAGCTCTATTGTGTCTCATCCAACCGTCGGAGCCGGATGTTTTTTCAGTACAAATAGCATTAAGGGAAACGAAGCACAATATATACATCAATTTGAATAAGTCAAGGATCTTAATAAGAGGAACTGGTTTCAGGAAATAGTGATGTAAATGGACATCGAGACCTCATTTGTTTTCATTAAGATTAAGACGTCTGAATCTGAATACACATCTGAATGATTAAGATGTTGTTTCTAGATCTGAACATTAAATGATTAAGACTGTTTGTTTTTCAACATCTGAAGGTGCATAATGTATATATTTAAACATAATAAATATACAATTCAAATAAAAAATAACTAAATATTAAAAACTCTATAAATTTAATAAAATTAAATTATTATTTGATAAAAAATGAAATATTTATGTTCGTTAGTGGTGATGGAGATGTTTTGTACGTAGTGGTGATGATTGGTGCTAGTAGCTAGTAATAGTGGTGGTGATAGTTATGATGGTGGAGCTGGTTGGTGTTGTAGTGACTGACGCGATGGTGGCGGTTGATAGTGGTAGTGATAGTTGTGATGGTGGAATTGATTGATGTTAGTAATTGGCGGTGGTGGTTGATAGTGATAGTGGTATTGGTGATAGTTGGCGGCAGTGCTAATTATGATGGTTGAGGTGGTTGGTAGTAAGGATTGGCCGCAGTGGTGGTAGTGACCGATAGTGGTGGCAAGGCGACAATTACCAATGGTGGTTATTTGTGATGGCAGAGATGATTAGTGGTGGTGGGGTGGTGATGGTAGTGGTGTGGTGGGGGTGGGTGGTGGGATGGGTAGGTGGGATGGGTAGATGGGTGGGGGTGGTGGAGGGGTGGGGGGTTGGAGGTGGAGCTGGTTGTGGACAGAGTGGTGGTAAACAATTTCCATACAAAAATACATTTTAATGATATTAAGACTTTGTTCAATATCTTAATGATTAAGATCTGTTCAGACCAAATAAGTGCTTAGATATTAATGTAAACAAATGCACTTAATGACCAAAGCCCTGAAACCTCTATTAAGTGCAAACAAATGAGCCCTAAACCTACAAGGTTATAGAGACAAAACTGACACCCCAGATATGGAATGTATAGCTCAAAAGTTTCATTAACATAGAAAAGGCACATTTTTAAGTTCATTGCTGTAGCAATTTAAGTAAAACAAGAACAACACGGAAGGAAAAAACTCAAGGGAAGCTAGTCAGCACTGAAAGGCTAAAAAATGAAGGAAGAATGTGGTTGTGTGAAATCCTTTGCTTTGGAATTGGGTCGGATAGTGGGTAAAAAAATTAGGGCGGGTCTTTTTATTTTTGAGTTGACACGTGTTCCGTTAAAAATAAGGGTAAATCAATGCCAAAGTATAAGGGGAGGGGTATATTTGGACCGAAAATATAATGGAAGGAGCATATTTAGATCGAAAGTATAACAAATGATATATTTAAACCATTTCTAATAGTACGGGGTATATTTGGCCCTTTTCCGTACTTTTTAACTGCAAATTTGTGGTTTTCTTGCATTATCAAACAATTGGTGGTTTTATTGTTGTCGTGTCCCATCTTCTAAATACATATTATCTCCCGCGTATACGTGTGAGTGAAATGTTTGATATTTTAGTAAAATATTATTAAATAATAGAAAACTTGCAGGATACCATTGCGTTCAGAAATTACTCTTCCCTTAGAGTTCATGGTTGTGGAATCATAATTTACTATTTCAATCGTGTATCTTTTTATTCACAACTGTTTATCTTTCTTAAATTAGATTGAAGTGAATGGCGAAAACGAATCTCCTCTTTATAAGTTCTTGAAATCAGGCAAGTGGGGAATACTTGGGGGTGATATTCAGTGGAATTTTGCTAAGTTCCTGGTTGATAAGAATGGGCAGGCTGCTCATCGCTATTATCCTACCACATCTCTGCTGACAATTGAGGTAACCGTTTTGTGCTAATCTTTCCTCCAGCTGCTTGAAATAGTCGATGCAACTTTCCTATAAAGATTGTGTATAAAATAATTTGTGTAGCGATTCTTATGGTTTTATGCTCTTGTTGTAGAGGGATATCAAAATGCTGCTGGGAATCGCGTAGCCTCAACGATGTGGATCGTTTTTGGACTTGTTAATGCTGGCTTGGTTTTATTGTAGGAGTTTGTCCCTTATTTTCATTTTGAGAAATTTTAAACTGATTTTATGTTGATCAATTCCTACATGTTATTCTGTCTCTTGATAGTTACCAATCTGCCGGACATGTTCCTGAAACTGGTATCCAGGCATTTGATATAATTCGTCTGTCAGTTTTGTTGTTTGTTGAGAATAATTTTGTGCTTGACATTCTTGATGTTTATTTATTTCCATCTTCTAGTTGTTTATGTTCAGTAGGGCTATCATTGTTCCTATGAAAGAAAAAAGAAGCTTGTTGCCTGCTAACAGTATAATGTTTTCCACTGGAAAGTCCATTCTGTAAAATATACTGTAGAAGATATCAGTTCTGAATATTAATTTGTAATAGAAGTGTTCTACATGATTGATTGCTGGATCAGACTACCTCATAGGTGAATACCTGAGATACCTTCTTGAAATGGACGGAGAAGGAGGGGGGTGGGGGTGGTATGACCATTACTTTAGCTGATCCCTTATCTACCTAAGAGAACAGATATTGGGATGCTTATTGAATTCTTCCTTCCAACAAGGTTATGAGCAGTGGATACATATAGATGACCAAGAGCAATTATGTATCATCTCCTGTCGAAAAGAGAAAAAACCTCTTCTTCTATATGAGACCTAGCTCATTCCTTCCTTTATTCAAAATTATTCTCTCCGGTCTTGTCTCCTCATACACCTCTCACAGATAGAGTCATGTATTAGATGGGTATTTACTTGTTTTTTTTAACATGTGCTGGCTAAAGGGTAATCTTTGTTTTGCTGGTCGGTTGAGGAAAAGGCAAATGGTATTTGGAGGAACCGATAAACCGCATAAACCGAATCACCAAACTGACAAACCGAATCAAACCGAAAAAAAAACCCGATTAGTGGTTGGTTTGGTATTGAGAATTTTTTTTGATCATAATAGGTTTGATTTGGTGTGAACTAAAAAAAGTCAAACCGAGGCCAAACCGATCCGATTATATATACACAAATTTTTAATTATTTTATACATATATAATTTATGATTATTTTAGTTTCATAATATTTTAACATCAGGTTTGACTTATATTTTTAGCTCATATTACCTATAGATGTCCAACAAATTACAAAAAGCCCAAATCAAAATTAAATTTAGACCCCTACAATGTAATAATTTAGATAATTTAGAGTATTACTCTATGGATTCTAAGAAGGATTCTTGACATTTATATTTTGGTGTTGTATAAATGTATGTGCATATTTGACTTGGAAGTTTTTTTTTTTTTTTGTTCATGACCAACAAGGGATCAAGAAAAAATGGGTAACCAACCCACTGTAACCAAGAAGACAGGTAGCACTCTTCAAATCAAGGGACAAACAATTGAGCAGAAGAGCAACTATTGTAGCTAATTATTAATGTCGTTGCAAAATGTCAAACAAATTGTAACTAAAAAAGAAAAATTGGATAGGGAGAAAAGGGTAAAAAAAAAATTATTTTTGTTCAAACAAATGCTACTGTAAGATGCTTTACATCGAACAATAAAAAAACCGAAAAAACCCAAAAAATCCTAGAAAAATCAAAATTGAAAAACGCAACTTCTTTGGGTTTGATTTGGTTTGTAGATTTAAAAACCCGACATCATTGGTTTGGTATTTGAAAAACCTGAACCAATCCGGTCCATAGTACACCCCCTACTCTTTGTCTTTTTCTTTCCAACTACATTCTGCATCCTAAATATGTAAAAGGAAATGTCATGTGTTAACATCCTGTTTATCTTTGATGCATTTTAGTTCTAAGTTTTCATCTCTCATTTGCTTTCAATTTGACTTTTCTAGAGAACTAATCCAAGTAACAAGTGCAGAAAAAATTATATTAGGAATGTACCCTACAACAAAATAGTAATTTAGCTGACTTAATCCATACTTGAGTTGATAGATATGGAGTTTACATGTCATGGTCACCACTACTCTCGACAGAAAAAGAAAGAAAAAAAAGATGAAAACAACAAAAATATGATTATTATGCTTCAATCTTAAGCAAGTTAAGATTTGCTATATGAATCCTCAATATTTATGTGGCATAAGGAATACATCAATAAACTATTGATATATGCAAGTTAAAAAAGGGAAGCTTGATACACTAAGCTTCCGCTATGCGCGAAATTCGGGAAAGAGCCGGACCACAAGGATCTATTATACGTAGTACTTTTTCTAAACTTCATTTTGTCAAAAATACTTTTCAGAATAAATAATTTTAAAAGTTTGGTCAAACAAGTCCTAAATCAACATTATCTATTAAACTTGTTTAATAATTTTCATTTGCAACGTGATAAAAGAACCACATATTTATAAATGAAACTGAATAATTTTATGTCGATATAATACAACTCATTTAAATAATTAGAAGTAACTTTATATTTAAAAAGGAGAAAAATTAGTGGAATAAAGTCACTTAATTTAGTTTTGTATTAATAAAATCACTCAACTTTTTTTTTTTCTTACAAAGTCTCTCAAGTTAAATTAATTTTCACACAAAGTCATTATAACCAAAAACTAAAAGAGAGAATTATATAAACCTCCCCTCAAGTTTGGTTATGTAATAACTTACTTCATTTGTGGTTTATAATATTATGCTTACGGCTCTTATTGTAATTTATTTTTGTAATAGTTCTTTTAACTTAATTATTATTAATATAAAAAATTTAATTTAACTAATATATCATTTGTTATATATTATTTTGCTTAATTAATTGTGCCAACATCTTTTTCCAGGTTATCAAAATAATCTGACTTGATAAAATAAATTATTTTTTATGTTACGTAGACATAAACCCCATCCTAAATGATAGCATGATATTAAAAGACTCATATAAAATATTAGACCCACAAAAATAGATTTCCAAGAATGATTGTTGGTATTTGAAGCCTATTAGTTGTTTCAGTTATCCAAGCAATGACTGTATCGAAAATAAAGCAAAAGCTTAGGCTGCACCTCCTCAAGTGATTTTTTCAGCTTGGTCTTGTATATGGGTCGCAGATGAGCCGTTTGCCACCCCTAGTCTTGCAGTATTGATGGAAGAGCCGAAATTTCTTATAAAATCATAGAGGGCATACCATTAAGACTTACATCCCCCTGGAAGTCCTGTTTTCTTGCCTTTTAATTGAAGATCCATTTTGATTTGAAAGCCGGGTATTTAATATGATTTAGTATAGAATTCATGTCCACCTGACATAAAAAGAAAAAGAAATACTTAAATTACAATTTTTTATATTACTAATAATTAGGTTAAAAAGTTATTACTGAAAAAATTAAAATAAAAGAAGTAAACATAATATTTTAAACCACAAGAAAGTAAGTATTACATAATCAAACTTGAGGAGAGGTTTATATAATTATCTCTTTTATTTTCTTGATTATAATGACGTTGTGCAAAAACTAATCTAACTTAAGTGACTTTGAAAGAGAAAAATTCATAAGTTGAGTAATTTAATTGATACAAAACTAAGTTAAATTGATTTTCTAGAAAAAAAATTCATATGTTGAATGATTTTATTTAACAAAACTAAATTAAATGACTTTACAAAATAATTTTACATACTTGAGTGATATATTTACTCTCCTTCTCCTAAATATAATTATTTTACCTTTTTTTTTTTTTGGTCAAACTAAACAAGGGTATATAGAGTTGTGTATTACCGTTTTCCTTTACTTTCTTTACGCGCAACTAGTTTCCATTTATAAGATTCAAACCGGTTTAGGAAATAATACTATAAATGGAACTAACGGCAATATCGACAAATCCGAAACCAAAACGAACTCGGAATACAACATATACTTATTAATTTCCCAAAAATGCACTAGGAGGTATTTATCTCTATATATAAGTTCAGTGTCAATGTAACTAATTCTACATAGTTTTCTGCTTCTCGTGTTATTTTCAAGAACTCAAAGAAATCCCGAAATAATTTTTGTTTAATTTGTTCTTTTTAGTGTTATTGATCCATCAAAGGAACAATGAGTAACTCGCATACTCATTCTTCTTCTGATTATCGCAATTATCCACGTTCGCAACAAGCCTATCGACGCATGCGTAGCCTTCGAATCACGTTTAGGGGCACCTATGTTTATTCTTTTGGTAGACGACATCACACATCCATTGATCATCCATCCTCTCCTGTTCGTCTACGTAACGATGAACCGTACGTTTCAAGGCAGCAAGGCGCAATTACTCCACAAAACTATCAACCCTTGGCGTCTATTGGTGTTCACAGTGAGTTGATTAGAAGGATTTTGCATCGTCATTTGACTCACTTTGATGACTCTCTGGATGATGATCTTGAGGATGACATGGATGATCGAACGGAGAATGAGGAGGATGACATGTATGACCAACCGGAGAATGAGGAGGATGACATGGATGATCAAATGGAGAAAGAGGAGGATGCTATATTATTGGGGTGTTTTAGAACAAGAACTCATCACGTTGCTGCGTCTAAATACGGAGTAAATAATCCCACAAAAACTGAAGATCAAGTTGCTGATAGAGAACCTGCAGATGTTTGTGCCATATGTCAATCGGAATTTGAGCATGAAGAGACCATTGGGACACTTTTGTGCGGACACGAATATCATACCGACTGCATCAAACAGTGGTTATTGAGGAAAAAAGATTGTCCCATGTGTAGAGCTTCAGTTTTCCCTTCCCATCAAATTGAAAATCATGTCATATAATAGTATTTATAGAATATTTTACTCTTTAATTCATTTGTATTAATCTGAAGTTTTCTTTTTCTAATTTGCAAGACCTATACTTGTTTGTGTATATTTTAATCTCATCTCATTAAACTTAGCAAGACAAGTTGTTTTTAAGTTGTGGATGTCATGCACTGTACGTCACGTCTTTGATACATACAAGAACACTTGTTTCCTGTTCTAAATATTGTTAGGAGACAATAAGTTATGTATGGAAATAATTTGTCTTTTCCACAACTGTAGTAATGTCATTATTGTTAGGATTTGAGTTCCAAATCCTATCTAATTAGAAAACAGTAAATAAGCGAAGAACAAATAACACACAAGATTTAAGAGCTACGTCTACTTTGCCGCTGCAGATTTTTCTATAATCAAATAGGGAGTTTGAGTTTACAATTCTCTCTTTCTCTCTTGCTCGACCTCAAAGAAAGAAAAAACGCCCTAGTCTATATATAGCGAAAACTAGGGAGAACATAATACAAGCCCGAAATTTCCAAAATATCCTCCACTAAATAACCTTACATTATAAAAAAATTTAGGAGGCTCCGCCCCTACTCCCCCAAGAGGGGGGGGGGGGGGGGGGCTTACCACCCCCTTTCAACCCCACGTCGACCTGACCGGTCAGGTCGATCAACGTTCCATACTTTGCGTAGGGTCTTCATAGTGTCGGCGATGAATTAGGCTCCACAACTAAACAATCTCACACTTGGAGACTAATTTCAATCATATGTCTCCATCTGTAGAGGCGACTCCGATCCTCATCCAAGAAGTCCACCTAAAGTTGCACACAACTTTAGTTTATCATTCGGCACGGCCTTCGTCGGCATGTCTGCTAGATTCTGACTCCCTGGGATATTCTCAAGCACTAATACTCCATCTTCCAAAGTTGATCTCATGAAATAGTACTGGAGTTGTATGTGCTTTGTGCGAGTATGGTAGACCGGGTTCTTTGCCAAATGAATGGCACTCTAGCTATCACATTATAACACACTCTCCTCGTGGTCCTGATCCAATTCCCACAGAAAAGATTGTAGCCACATCATCTCCTTCATGGCCTCCATCACAACAACATACTCAGCCTTATAGCTAGAGAGAGCTACTATCTTCTGCAACTTTGAAACCCAACAAATCGCAGTACCTCCGAAGATGTAAACATACCCGGATGTGCTCTTTCTGCTATCAACATCACCACTATTGTCAGCATCAACATATCCATGCAATTATGTCTCTAACTTTCGGAAACATAAATCTGAACTTGAGCTGCCCTTAGATACCTGAAAATCCACATTATAGCCTTCCAGTGTTGCTTTCCTGGATTGCTCATAAACCTGCTAACAACTCCCACTGCATGTGCAATGTCTGGCCTCGTACATACCATCACGTACATAAGACTACCAATAGCAGAGGCATAAGGTACCTTGTCCATATGCTCCTTCTCGTCCTCGGTCACATGCGACTGATCATTTGACAAACGAAAGTGTCCAGCCAAGGGAGTACTGACTGGCTTGGCATCATCCATGTTGAACCTCTTGAGAACATTCTTCATGTGCTTGAGGCCCTCCTTACTTCTGATGATTCTCAGCGCGAGGATTTGGTTTGCGGCTCCCAGATCCTTCATTGCAAATTCTTCTGAAAAATTCTTCTTCAGCCTATCAATCTCATGTAGGTCTACTCCTATGATCAACATGTCGTCAACATAAAGGAGCAGTATCATGTAGGAGTCTTCAAATCTCTTGAAGTAACAACAATGATCTGCTTCACACTTTAGAATTCGGCTTTCTTCATAAAGCTGTCAAACTTCTTACAGTCCGTACAGGCTCTTCTGAAGCTTGCACACCAGCTTCTCTTTCCTTTTGACCTCAAATCCATCAGGTTGCTTCATGTAGATTTCCTCTTCTAAGTCACCGTGAAGAAAAGCAATTTTCACATCCATCTGTTGAAGATATAGATCTTTCTTTGATACCAACCTAAAAACAGTTCTGATTGTCACCAACTTGACTACGGGAGAAAAGATCTCGTTTAGTCAATGCCTTATTTCTGTTGAAATCCCTTCACAACCAACCTTGCTTTATAACGCTTACTTCCATCGTGTTCTTCCTTTATCCGGTAGACTCATTTGTTCTGCAATGCCTTCTTCTCCTCTAGTAACTTAGCTAACTCTCATGTATGATGTAACATCCCGTACTTTCGGGTTACGGTTTAAATCGCTAAGCGTGTATAAAATCGCTAAGCAGGTGTAAATAGACCCGAGCGTTGAGAAAATTTTATTATATTTACGTATGCTAATAAATAGATTAGTATATAAAAGGATGCGGTCCGAAAATAATTTTAGGCGTAACGATGAGGATTAATAATAATTGTTGTATATCCCTAAAGAGGTTATGAACTAGTGTCATATCACATAAATTAGGATATGGGGTATATGAAGATCTTATAAGTTATCAGAGTTTAAGTGAATTGAGATCACAAAATTAACTATGTGTGTGATTGATAAATTATGCGGAAGGCGAGTTACTTAATTAACGGAATTGGATGACTTGTTGGTGTATGTGGCGTCATCTCATGACTCCACCGCCAAGAATAATTTGGTGGGAGACCAAATTATTAGCCTCCATTAAATATTAAGTGTAGGCATCTTTTAAAAGGGAAATCGTGGTCAGTATATAAACCACTTTGATTCTCTACTTTAGTTCTTAGTCTGATGTATAAACTTCTTATTTGAAATAGAAACAAAGTAGATGCTAGTTGCTCTGTCATTGCTTAGTAAAGTTTTAGAGGCAAGCAGATCTTTTATTTTAAAAGCAAATCGTTCCTTTCCTTTCCTGGAAATCCAGTGTTATGATCGACCAAAATTCCTATTTTGGTTGAGGTTTGCTCCACGTATTGAGGTATGTTAAGACAAATTATTTCTTTCTTTTGGCATGTTTCACGTAACAAAATAAAATCGTGATATTGCTCCATAATTTATTCTGCTCCTAATAGTTAAGAATATTCATGTTATTGATTCCTATGCTAAAAGCATGTCTAAATATGGTTCAAAGTCCTTATTGAGGCATACGAAAAATGTGTTGATATTCATAGTACTAGCCAAAGGTGCAAGGATATTATATCACTCGGGGTATTTTATTGTCATTTATGCATTTTCACTTGCATTGCATTCATATATTATCCTGGACCACTGGTGTTATGCACACTACTATATGGTAAATATTATATATGTAGGGGATATGGGGAAAGGTTAAGGCGTTATATACGCACACCACGCATGGTACAGACTATCACAAAAGAGCCCGAAGAGGCCAATATGATGTGATGCCTGCATGGCTTATTGGGACGGGTTGCACGATCCGCAACACTAACATATATTGGACGGGTTGCACGATCCGCAACACTGACATATTATATATATATATATATATATATATATATATATATATATATATAACCGCACTTGCATCTTGCATATATTAGTTAACCATTACATGGTATGATGCCCACAGAGGATGTCATGGTAAGGAAATTGCCCGATGAGGCCAATGAATATGGACACTGCATTGTGCATAACATGTAAGCAAATGTATTAGGGCCCTCAGAGGCAGTTACTGTTTGTCAGTTGTTTATGTTTCAGTTATTGGTATATTCCTGTTATGTTGTTATTTATGCCTGACATACTCAGTACATCAGTCGTACTGACGTCCCTTTTGTCGGGGGACGCTGCGTTTCATGCTTGCAGGTTCGCATAGGCAAGGCGACGACCCACGTGAATATGTTGCAGATTTCAACGGATTTTTGGAAGCACTCCTCTCTTTCCGGAGTGTCGGTCTGATTTTGGTATGATACAATTTTGCGTGTCTATATGGGTATGGCGGGGCCTTGTCCCGACCTATTGATGTTGTCTACTTTCTTAGAGGCTTGTAGACATGTGTCATGTGTGTAGTAGCCTTGTATGGCCTTTTCAGCCTTGGTATATGTATATATATAAGTTGGTTACCTGGTTGTTCATAATTTTCTTTCGGCTTAGTCCGTAATTATTTACGATCAGATGTTCATTGTGAGAATGGCGGTACCCGACGGGTGGGGTCTGGGTATCCATCGCGGCCCTCCGGTTTGGGTCGTGACATATGATTTGACAACAGTAAGTCCATTTCATCTTTCATTACCAGGTCCCACTTGATCGATTCATCAACTTGCGTCGATTCTTCGTAACATTCCGGCTCCCCTATGTCAGTGAGCAGAATGTAGTTGTAGGATGGAGAGAACTTGTGAACCGACTTACTAATCCTAGATGATCTGCGTAATTTTGTGATTGGCGTCCACTGATTTATTTCAGAATCAGCATTTTTATCAACCTCGCCATCACTGTCTTGTCGCCGTTCTTCTAGTGCTGTTTGTTCCTCTGCTACAGTAGTACCTTATTGTAGCTCGGGTGCCGAGAAGTCTCTCAAATCAACTATTTTCGATTCCTTATTCTTAGATTCGAAACTCTCATGCAACTTGTCCTTGTACAACACCTGTTCATTGAAGACGACGTCCTTGCTTTAGATGATCTTCCGATTTTGGTCATCCCAGAATCGATAACCAAAATCGGTGTCACCTTAGCCAATAAAATAACACTTCTTAGATTTTGGATCAAGTTTACTTCTAGCAGTAGCATCAATATGACATAAAGGATAAACAACGAAACACTTTCAGTAAAGAAAGATTTACCTTTTTTCACTCCAAGCCTCTTCTGAAATTCTGAAACTCAAAGGAATAGACGATCCTATGTTAATCAATAAGGCTACGATATTGATTGCATCTTCCCAGAATTTCTTGGGCAGTCCAGTGTGTATTCTCATACTCCGTGCATGCTCGTTCAATGTTCGATTCATTCTTTCCGCTATTCCATTTTGTTAGGGCGTTCCAGGAATAATCTTCATTATCTTGATAAATGCAGTTCTCACACATATGATGATCCACCGACTTCAGCTCCGAAATCATGTCGTAGTCACTAGAAGCTTCATCTCTTTCTCGGTCATATGCCCCAGCATGCAATGCCACAACTATGTCTTCTTGGTGTTGTCAATAACAACAACTATATCACTACAACTTATCGTCATATAAAGAGTACCAATTTTCTTACCTCGACCAACCACCATAGCACCCTTCGTTACCTTCCATGACCCATTACCAAAATTAAGATCATGTCCCTTATCATCAAGATGACTCACTGAGATCAGATTACGCATCAACTTCGGTACATGTCTGACCTTTGTGATCTTCCACATGTTTCCATTTGACATCTTCAAATTAATGTCTCCAATACCAATAATTTCTAAAGGCTTACCATTTGCCAAATAGACTTTCCCGCGATTCCCAGCAACGTAATTCATCATTATATCACGATGTGGGGTGGTATGGAAAGACGCTCCTGAATCAAGCACCCAAGAGTCGATCGGGCTATCAACAAACAACAACAACGCATCACTAATGTCTTCAGTGGCAGCATTGATTCCACCCCCTTGTTGTCCTCCTTCTTCGGTGCCCTGTAATTCTTTTTGATATGACCCGGTTTTTCATAGTTCCAACACTCAAGTGTTCGCCCGGATCTGGATTGACCCTTGCCATTCCTTGACTTTGACTTGCCCTTATTTCGGTTGTAGTTTCTGTCATAATTTATGCCTTTGTTCTCAACATTCAAAGTAGAACTCGTCGATGCCTCATTGCGAACCTCCTCAGCAAGGATACGATCTCTAACATCATTGAATTTCAATTTATCAATGCCAACAGAATTACTAACCACTTGCTCTCACCGGCTCCCAGCTATTCGGTAGAGACGCCAACAAAATTAGGGCTTGCACTTCATCGTCAAACTCGATTGCAACAGATGAAAATTGATTGACAATCTTGTTGAATTCATTCATGTGCGTTGCAATAGGAGCACCTTCCTCCATCTTTAGGTGAAACAGTTCCTTCATGAGAAATACCTTATTGTTTGCCAAATGTTTCTCATACATGTCGGACAGAACCTTCATCATGCCAGCGGTGGACTTCTCCTTCGCCACGTTGTGAGCAACATTCTTCGACAACGTCAATCGAATGACTCTCAGAACCTGTCTGTCAAGGAGATTCCACTCTGCATCATTCATTTCCTCTGGCTTTGGACTCAACGGTTCATGAAGCTTTCTGCCGTACAAATAATTTTCAATCTGCATTCTCCAAAACACAAAATCCGTACCATCAAATTTCCCGATGCCGTGTGCCGAACCATCTTCGCTTCCCATCGTTTTCTGAATTGCAACATAACCTGTCACTCTAATGCAAGTTGTTAGGATTTGAGTCTCAAATCCTACCTAATGAGAAAATAATAAATAAGCAAATAACAAATAACACACACAGATTTATAGTGGTTCACCTTCAATGCGAGAGCTACGTCGACTTTGCCGCTGCAGATTTTATTATAATCAAATAGGGATTTTGAGTTTACAATTCTCTATTTCTCGACCTCAAAGAAAGAAAACGGCACCATAGTCTATATATAGCGAAAACTAGGGCGAACAAAATATAAACCCGAAATTTCCAAAATACCCTCCACTAAATAATCTTACGTTATAAAACTTTTCAGGGGCCTCCGCCCCTACTCCCCCGGGAGGGTGGTTTACCACCTCCCTTCCAACCCCCACGTCGACCTGATCGGTCAGGTCGATCAACGTTCCACACTCTGCGTAGGATCTTCATAGTGTCGGTGATGAATTAGGCCCCACAACTCAACAATCTCCCACTTGGTGCTTGAATATCTTCCAACGTTCACCCCCTTAGCTCCGGGCACCAGTTTTGCGACGAACAAAACAATTGAGGCACAAACAAATGCAAACATAAAGAATGCACTTGCTAAAATCTGCGGCTTTAGTTCAATCAATCAAATGCAAGAGAACAATAAAAACAGGAAAAGTGATGTAAAAAAGCTGATCAATACATAATTAAGAGAGAATAGGTCACAATCCCAGAGCTAAACCAATCCAGCAACATTATGAAGCTCATAAAAAATTACAATAGTTCGTTGCTTACAATAAGTGAATGAGCTAATCTTTCGGTTGAATATATAAGTCCAGGACAGCTGCTGAATGGTTTCTATGTAGTCCTTGACGAAAACATCACAAAAATCAGAAACTACTGGTTGGGTAGTTACTTTGATTTCATCAGCTTCTTGTGAAGCATCAGAGTTTTTTTTTCTATCACCAACCCAACACTGAAAACATTTTCTAGTTGCAATGTAATTGTAAAGAATGTATCTTGGGCCTAACTCAACCCCAAAATCTAGCTTGTAGGGTGAGGATTGTCCAAGTTCATATAAGGAGTCCATGTTCCTATTATATATGGGATGTGGACTCTTAACACTCCCCGCACGCCCAAACGTTGTTAACTGGAGCGTGGTATAATTTGGGGGCCCAACATCGCTGAACAAAGAATTGAAATGAGTCTGACTCTGATATCATGTAAAGAATGGATCTTGAGCCTAACTCAACCCCAAAAGTTACCATGTAAAGAATGGATTTTGGGCCTAAATCAACCCCAAAAGCTAGCTTGTAGGGTGAGGATTGTCCAAGTCCATATAAGGAATCCATGTTTCCATTTCATATGCGATGTGAGACTCTTAACCGTAATCCCTGTTGACTCTTTCTCTAGTAATGATAATAGTCCTCTTTCATGCCCCTTTCATATGAATAGACAAATATGTATATGTAGAATCTATGTGTATGAGTGTCTTGGTTGAGGGAAGGGGTCTTTTTGATCTTTTCTAAGTTATAATTAGCTTAGAAAATGTATTAATTTCCATCTGCAAAAAGTATCATGTCCTTTCATCAGTGGTTATCAATGATGCAGCATATTGTATGTTATTTGCTTTCCTTGGATACGCGCTAATTCCGGAAATACTTATGCTTGTTATATTCCTCTGAATTGCGAATCTGATAGTACATTCCTCGCTGCAGACAATGAGGTCATTAGAGTTATGTTTTATCGTAGGGCGGCTTACCACTATATTTGCAAAGGTGTGTGCCTAACATTCCGCTTTCTAATATTTAACATTTAAGATTACAGATATCTGTTGATACTCAAATTATCGGGGACCTCTCTGATAGTCCTGGTACATGTTGAAACTAATTTAGCATACAAGAATTGATACATGGCTTGTGCCTCTTTGGTGCATCCATTATAAAATTCGACAATTATTATTTCAGTGTTACTTGCTTAACCCTTGAAATCATGTAATTGGTTATGATAACTAATTAAGATCAGAAGTAAGTAACTAAGTTAAATGAAAAAGCGAAACTCAGAAACTAATCTTTCTGTCTATCGGAAGGTTATTTCAAGATCTAACCTAAAATGTTTTGACTACTTATTTAAAGAATGTTTGGTGACTGAATAGTAGCTATGATGAATAAGGCATGGAGCTGGATTTCGTTGTTACGAGGTAACTTTGCAAATTTTCTAACGCATTTCCCATCGTTCCACTTTGATTAGAAATACAATCAATAATGCAGTCACCTATGTATGTATCCTAGGTGGATCTACCACTGCTGTTATGGTAAGTGAAATAATGCACATTGCCAAGTTGGATTAGTGAATCCCAACGTATTTTACACAGTGAAATTAATTAGATTGCTGAACTTGCAGTCTATAGTACTATCTTGTGCCTTTACCGTGATATTCTTAGTTACAATTTTTATGTGGTTCAAGGGAATCGTTTCCCTATTGCTTTACATATTCTTCATTCCAGAGTCCACTGATGTTTAGGTGTATTGCTTTCCTTATTGTTCTCTTTTATTTGATTGATTGGACAAAAGCTGCAGATTTTAGCAGGTGTATTCTTTATGTTTGCATTTGTTTGTGCCTCAATTATTTTGTTCGTCCCAAAATTGGTGCATGAGGCTAAGAGTTGTATACATTAGAGTGTCTACATACATAAGCTAAATGTCGATGATATATATTCTACTTTGTTGTCTCTATACAATATTTAGGACAAGAAAAAGAATGTTCTTGTATGTATCAAAGACATATAGTGCATGATATCTTCAACTCAAAATCAACTTGTCTTACAAATCCAATGAGATCAGTTTTAAAATATACACAAACAATTATCGGTCTTGCAAAATTAGAAAAAGAAAACTTCAGATTTTGGTAACCGTGTGAATATTACCATTAACAAAGAAAAACCAATACACCTAAAGAGCACTTACTCCCACACCCAGCTTAAAATGCTATCCGTTTCTATAGTCTTTGTTGATGTGAAGGGCAAAACTGAAGCTCTACACATGGGACAATCTTTTTTCCTCAGCAACCACTGTTTGATGCAGTCGGTATGATATTCGTGTCCACACTGAAGTGTCCCAATGGTCTCTTCGTGTTCAAATTCTGCTTGACATATGGCACAAATATCTGCAGATTCTTTATCAGCAGCTTCTTCAGTTAAAGTAGCATTATTTACTCCTTTAGGCGCAGCAACATGATGGGTTCTTGTTTTAAAATAGCCCAATACAACATCTTCCTCTTTCTCCTTTTGATCGTCCATGTAAACATCAAGATCAAGTGGATCATAAATGCCAGGCAGATATTGTTCAAGATCATCAAGGCCTTGCAGATTGTCTGTTACATTTGACCTTAAGAGCCTATCCACTGAATCGTGATCAGTCAAGTTAATAATATTATTCCCATTCGAATTCTCACCTGTAGACGCCATGGGTTGATAGTCAAAATCAAAGCCAGTCAGATGATTATTATACTCATCAATCATTAATCTATCGAAGTCAGTATCATTCGAATGCTCACTGTAAACACCACCAGTAGACGCCACAGATTGATAGTCAAAATCATGGCCAGTCTGATGATGATACTCATCATCAATCATTAATCTAATAAACTCATAAAGATCATCAACTAGTTCACTTGTTGACTGAGAATAATATGGAGGAATGCCTCTATTTTGCGAGGATCGGCCTTGCAGATTGTCTGGTATAGCTGGACTCATCAGGAGCCTAATAAACTCAATATTATCAATTAGATCACTCGCGTTAGTTCCATTCGACACCATGGGTTGATAGTTGTGTGGAGTAATTGTTCCTTGATGCCTTGAAACGTACCGTAGATGAGGCAGAGAGAACGAACGATCAACTGAAGTGTGATGTCGCCTACCAGAAGAATGATCATAGGGGCGCCTTTGAATTCGAGGGCTACGCCGATAGGCTTGTTGCGAACGTGGATAATTGCCATGATAATTATCTGGAGAAGAATGAGTATGCGAGTTACTCATTCTTCAATAACACTAAAGAACAAATTTAACGAAAACAAAGTTGGGATTTCTTTGGGTTCTTGAAAGAAGACGAGCAGCAGAAAACAATGTATGTATGATAAGTTCGATCACATTGAACTATATATAGATGCTGGCCTACCATATTTTTGGGAAACTAATAAGTTGTATTCCTTGTTCATTTGGGAAATTAATAAGTTTTATTCCTAGTTTGTTTTGGAATCGAATTTATTGATAGTCGTTAGTTCCATTATGATATTATTTCCTGGGTTTGAAACTTAAAACTTTTTGTTCTTGGAAACTAACGCGGAAGGAAAGTAAAAGGAGATACAGTAAAAAAACAATTCTATATCCCTGTTTAGTTTGCCCAAAAGAAAAATACTACGTTCTAATTTACGTGGCAAGCTTTAAATTTTGAGAGTCAAATTTCATAATTTTTATCCTGAATTCAGACATAAAATCTTTAAATTTTCTAAAGTAAAAATTATATAATTGGATACTATATAAAAAGTACTCTAAGTCACAATAATTAATAATTCAAAATATTTAAAAGATAAGAAATTATGCAGCAAAGTCATTTAACTTTGTTTTGTATCAATAAAGTCACTCAACCAAATCTGTCATAATCAAAACTCACTTTACCCCCTTAACATATTGAGTTAGGAAAATAATACCCCTTCACATTTTGAATGAGATAATTAATACACTCTCGATCTTAAATCAATGGCTAAAAATGAATAGGATTATTGCATATATATTTTAAACGTCAAGAATGATCTTTAAAAAGCTTGTTAATATATAAAAAAGCTTTCATTCAAACCATATTCATGTTTATAAGAAACTAGTTTGCGAACGTGCGTGATACGTTAGTCCCTTATCATTATTATAAAACTTCTATATATTTAAAAAGTTGAATTATAAAATAGAAAATGCTAAAATCAAGACTATTGATTTTAGCATTTACATTTTATTTCATTAAACAAAATTCGTAATAGCAAGACAGTGTGTTGGTGTTTATGCATTTTAGTATTAAAATTAAAATATTAAAGTGTATTAGATATTGTCATGTTAGTGGCCATAAATTGACAAGAAAATGGTGGTGTAACTCATCATATTAATTAACCCACTAAGACATAAATTTTGTAACCTCATTCACACAATCTATCTCACTTATTATTTCACTATATTGTATTTACTCTATGGAATAATTCTAGACCTATAAATAGTGGTGTTTCTTCCTTGTATTGGTGGGTGGAAAAAGTATGAAAAAAATATTATGTTCTAATGTGAGAATATGTTTTAAAATGAGGTTGGTCTGTAGTGAAAGAGAGAGTTGTGGGAAAGAAAAAACATTTCAAAAGTTGTGAGAGTAATATTTTTGAAGGAAGGTATTCTTAATAGTGGAGCTTTGGACTCTTCAACTAGTCCGAAATTATTTGTGTCACACGACGTTGTCGGGTTGTTGTATCATGGAGGGGACAAGTCAAGAGTGTTACTGTTGGACTGGTGAAGATTATGCCGCAGTGGACTTGAATCTCTTTAAAGAGAGCGAGCTATCTGCGCCTCAGCCTGAATTTTTATTTTTGTTCATTTTTTTTATAATTTTCAACTGTAATAATTTATGGTATATTCACCAACAGTTTTAAGGAGGTTCATTTTTGTTACAGTTTGGAAATAACGGATATCAAGATAGGAGATGTCAACATCATTCCGCTTCGACGTCGCTAGATCTCTTTAATAGATGGAAGGGTAAAATATTTTTTTCTACTTGCTCAACTCAAGCGGAGGAGAGGTACCTTATATTTTTATGAATAAAGTGATACTACTTTTCAAGAGTATAAATTATTATTTAAATTTCTAGAATTGTGGGGGCTAGAGAAGTGAGAAAAATATTTATCATGAAAAGTAATTTCTGCATCTTTGCAAATATTTTATAAAGTGTGGTAAATGCATGTATTAATCTTGAAAAATTCACATGTTATTTTTGCCTCAGCGGTTGATCATTTGTTGATCTTTGACTCTAACATTAGTGTTGTTAAATTAAATTAAAAATATATATAGCATCCATTTTGACGTGAGAAATTTGAGTGAGGCAAATTTCATTCTGGAATGAAAAATATAAAAAACATGTGATAGAACTTTTCTTAACTAGTCACATTATGTTGAGAAATTTGTGAAGTACAATTTTGTGGATTGTACATGTGTTGCAATTCCTTTTGATTAAGTGTTTATTTATTTTCAATTCAAAGTGAAAAATTGTGATAAATACAAAAAGAGTATGCTAGCCGAATTATGAGATGTGTGACGACTACATTTGGTCTGATATTCATATGCAGTAGAAGTAGAAGTATGTAGCAGGTACAAGAAAATCAGATATATTTACTTGATAAGATAATTTGTGGCTTGTTCTATAAAAAAAAACATCTTGCTGTATCCAAAGATTTTTTTTGACGTAGATGAGAAAATTTGGTGCTATGTATTAGAAGGAACCTTAAACAATTTGGGGGTCTATCAGAAGAATCCCACAGCCTCACAACCCGAGACCTGAGACTCGAGACCCAAGACCCGAGCCCTGACCAAACGGGACGGGCGCGCGACGGCGGCGGCGCGCGTGTGGGCTTAGCCTTGAACCCAAGCACATCTAGGTCCTCCCTCCTTCAAACAAATGGGTTACCCCTTGGGGTCCCAAACCCTTAGCCAATTTTGAGACTTATAAAGAGAACAATTCTTCTTTTTTCCACCGATGTGGTAGATTTTTCCCACACCATATTCTTTGCCTCAAACACCTTACTTCGTGGACCAATATCTCTTTCATTTCTTATCGAAATTTGACGATCTTTGGCCCTACGGTCATCTACTCACTTAGTAGATTATGCACGTGTGAAGAGACAAAGCCTCCAACATGCGGAACCCTAGTGTTTAGGTCATTAAATACGGGTGGACGCACCTCCCCACCAAAGACAAATTTTCAACAATCCCCTCTTGAAAGAGATTTTGGCGCACACACAAGGTGCCTACTTTCAGCAATCTTTCAGCGAAAGAATATTGCATCAGGAGAGGTAGCTTCTGCTTTTAACCTTCCCTAGTTAAATACCACCAGACTTACTTACTGCCCGGTGAACGTGATGTCTTGAACCATCAGTGTTTGGTGTAAGTCAAGATAATGATACCAACACAATAACTCTCCTTATTCGTTTTCTTCTTATTGTTTTATCCGTTATGGCCATGGACACACTTGGATTCTTAAGCGCGTTCATTCGAGGTGGCATGTCCTCGCACTTAAATAGGTGATTTCCAACAATGTATCCTGCTATACCCCACTTCACATGTGTTAGGAATCATTAAAAGTTCCCCAACCTTAACCTCAACCGTTTGAGGATCGTTAAAGGTTTGAAAGCTTAACCTTTACCCACCATGCAAGTAGCACTTTAATGTCTATCGCAGGAACAACTTTGGATTTATGTTTCCCTATAGAAATCATCATCTGAAGTGCTCTTGCTTCCACCGAAGCGCTCAACTGAACCTTTTATAGCTTAATTTTCCCATTGAACTAAATTCTTGGGATCTCCAGTCAGTATGGTTGGGTTATCACCGCAAAGGTTCGTATTGTTTGGGTTTTAAGCCCATTCCGCTAGATACAGGCAGAACACTTGATCTCCGGGTAGTCCCTTAGTTAAAAGGGTCTGCTATATCCTTTGATTAGTAATCAAGGAAGTGACACCCGTGATGATCAACTGCCATACGGTATTATGTCTCTGACAAATCCTGACAGATATGTCCAGACGCCGTCATCCGTGTCCTTCCTGAAGCCGACCGGCTAGCCACAATGTATAACTGCTGAAGGCACGGGTTTCTCCTAATAAGGGACGTCCTCTAAGGAATTATGAAGTTACTCAACTTCTTTCATGCTTTGTATAAAACGATAAACTCCGATTCCATCATGAATCGGCCGATGCAAGTTTGCTTAGAGGATTTTCCAAGACCCACCATACACATTTACTTGTGGCTTTGGTGTTCTTCACATCTGATGTCCAGATTGCATCACTGTGTTCTCCAAGAATCACTGGACATCCAGAATACCATAATCCGTAGATAAGTGAATATTTCAGATATCGTCATATCCGACTCAACGCCTTCTATTGATCATTTATTAAAATCATCAGTGAACCTTAGTTCAACCGATCTTGCTTTGTAGGCCGATACCAGGTCGGTTGTAGTGTGTACAATATATTGAACTACATGTGACCTGCACATATCGCTCCTTGTCTATAGGTACACCATGATTCCAATCAGTTCTATGATTCATATACATTGGTGGCTTCAACGAGACTGTCAAATATTTCACAACTGAGTTTGGAGTTAGACCAGTCCGTTAGATGTCTTAGAAATCCAATTCCTAAGATGTCATCTGTGATACCCATATCTTTTGTTTCAATATAACTTCCACTCTCAGACTGTTGGTTTTTCAACTGTTGGCTTTCTAACTTCAGAGTCAATGTTTCTGTGGTCAGATTAATTGTTTCTGTTTTATCTGAAACTTCCAGGACCAAAATGTAAACATTTCAGGGACCAAAATGAAAGTTCAGGAAGAAGCCAAACAGTCCAGCAAACCAACTCTGATCATCCCCTTCCAACTCTTTGGTTAGGAAGGATGTTTCAACATCCATGTCTCGTAAGACTACAATGACCCTGGATGTTAAGCTATTCACAGGGAAACACATGTACAAGTAGTCGAGGCCTTATACTCGACAGTAGATCCATCTACTTTGTACTCACTTTTGAGTATCCACTTTTACACAACCCAAAGGTTCTTTTCCCGGAGGAAGATCAACCATTACACAAGTATGATTCTATATGATGGAATCTATTTCTCTTTTTGTAGCTTCTTTCCAAACTAGCGCTTTTGGAGATGACAATTATTTATTAATTGTCCATGGTTCATTCTCAACCATACAAGCTAGAAGGCCTGGAATAAGTCTTTGTCCCCTCTTTACTCCGTCTCGATTCAACATCTAGAGTCCTTGAGTTCTGTAGATCTGGAATATTAAGTTCGGATAGACAACAACTTCCGAGTCCTATAGATACGAAACGTCTAGTTCCGGACAGTTAGACACTCGCGGGTTCTTGTCAACCTTGAGCAATTACTTCTTTTTTCTTTTCAAGGAAAGTTATCTTCAATGAATTCAACATTCTTTGACACCAAGAGGCGATAAGCATTACTGTTATTTGCAGATCCAATGAAAATGCAATTTACAGTCTCAGGTCCAACTTGACCTGTTTCGGTATTCCAACTTCTACCAAGCCACCCCACATCACAACATTTGTATGTGAGATCCTTTCCATGTCTCACACGGAGGGTTATCCTTATCCTTATGCGTATTTCTGTTGAGATCGCATTAGCGGTAAGGGTCGCCTTGCCCCACATAATTTGAGCGTACGGCTTTGCACTTGACTAACATCGTTAGACTGAGGTGAGTAATGATCAGTCGTTTAATGAACGATGCTTCACATTCTCCCCCTCTATCACTATGAATTCCTCAATTCGTAGGCTTAGTTGATTTTCAACTTCTGTTTTGTAGCGCTTATCCGCTTCAACAACTTCATCTTTGCTTTTCAACAAACAAATGATACTATACGTTGTACCATCATCAATGAAGGTCACAACGTACTTGTCTCCCCCGTCTATTTTGTATAAACTTCAAATCACCCAAGTAGGTGTGACTAAGTTCTAGAGGAGCGGTGCTTCTTTCGTTATTCCTTTGACGGAATGGAAAGATGATTTTGCCTCTTCGTCTACCTCACATTCATTTTGAGGGTTTATGTCGACAAAAGGCAACAATCTCAACTTGGTTAGCTTTTGAATGACTTTCTATTTAACGTGTCTTAATCTATGATGGCATAGATGCACAGATTACAAATATATCATTTATTTGGCTACAAACATACTGTACCATTCTTAGTTATTACAGACCTGTTGGACTAGTCTCAAACCAGCTTGACCAACATCGTCCCTTAAACCAAGTTTGAGACATGTATCACCTCATCTGAGAGTGATCCCATTCCCCAAAGTCCTATTGAGGACAACCTCTCAAACCCCTTCTACTTTATAGGTGGCGTTGCTTCACATGAACAACCTCTTGTCCGTGGTTAGGGCGTAACCGGATCATATGTGATATGGATACTCTGACCCACTCCAGTTGCTTTGGCAGACTGAGTGTCCAATTTCGTTTATGCATTTCTTTTGGCCTTCAGATCATTTAAGACCTAGAAATTTTGGTCCACCACACTAGGTGTCCATTACTTTTCCTATGAAATGAATTCTGGCCCCACTCCAGTCGCCCGTAGGCTTTGTATGACTGAGTGTCCAATATCATCCTATCAAAGGAATTTTGGCCCCACTCCAATCGCCCGTAGGCTTTGTATGACTGAGTGTCCAATATCATCCTATGAAGGATCTTCTGCCAAATAGTGTGACAGGCTCAACGTCTTTAGCTTTTAGTCTTCTTCCCTTATGATTGGTGCCCAGACAATTCTTGGCGCTTACTTAAGAGTGGTAACAGTTTTCGCACAGTCAGTGGATCTTTCTCCCTCGTATGTGCGAACATATTGTACACACTTTTAATAATTACACTTGAAAGAACGGATCTTTTTAAGTCGTTTACAAAATACAATATTTAAACGGGAAGGAAGATGAGATTAAACTTCTGATTTTAATGCATAAGGAATATAAATTATTTCGGAAAACATTTTCATATTCCTCTTTACTTTAAGCCATTTTTAATCAGACATCATTTAATCTTATTTTTGACAAGGAAGGAAAATTACTTATTCCAATTTCGGATTCTAGCCCACTTCAGTCACTTCATCGGACTGAGTGTCCATTTCCTCCTTACCATAATTCGGATCCTTTGTCGGTGACAGATATAGGCCTTCTGCTACAAGATAGAACCACATCTTCAACCTTCTCCTCTTGTCCCAGTTGACATCCTCAGCTTCTCGTGGGCGCTTGTTCCCACCACTCTCAGGAGCGGTGACACCATGAACACATTGACCTTCAACAACATAATCAAAACTCTCTTCTACCAGAAAATCACAACCATATCCAGATTTGGTCACACAACTTTTGATCGACATCTTTCGAACACTAATACAATCTTGTCTTAAACTTGTTGGATATGTAAAGAAATATGGGAAGTAAATAAATATTACAAGTGTTCGAAAGAATAAACAAACAAGCCAATATTCAGAACTGTCGCAAGCTTGTTGAATTTTGAATCTTGATAACCTGAAATCAAGAAACACTAAATCTGGATTGTTAAAACTGTGGCTGAGTCGAGAGAGAATGACTCTCTGTCTTTAAGACAAGATTGCCCCGTATATATGCTTTTACGTTAACGGACAATAGTCTTCCAAGATAAAACAACAACTAATCAACACAACAAAGAAAATAGGCTGATTCTGACGAAGAAAACAAACATGAAACGTATTTTTGAAGAACAAAAAATGAAGGAAGAGTTTTCTGTTCACTGTTTGTGCTCACGTTTTGGAGTGATATGTTTCTCTTCTGTATTGTCTCTGTGTAGTATATTGTAGACTCTGCAATTGAGCCAAAAGGCTCCAATATATAGCATAAGGGGATGGACTGGCTGATTTAATGTGCAACATAAAGGAGCTGTTAGGGAGGAGTTAAAGTGCAGATTAATGGAGTTTTAACACTCCAAAACTCAACTCAAACGGAGTTTTTGCCTTCCGCGTTCCCAATTTCAGCTTTCCAGAAACTCCAGGGACCAAACTGTAAATATTAAGCAATTTGGGGTCCAAAGAGATAATATCAGAAGAAGCCCATGACCCGTGATCGGACGGGACAGGCGCGCGGCGGCGGCGCGCGTGTGGACTTAGCCTTGAACCCAAGCACATCTAGGTCCTCCCTCCTTCAAACACATGGGTTACCCCTTGGGGTCCCAAACTCTTAGCCAATTTTGAGACTTATAAAGAGAACAATTCTTCCTTTTCCCACCGATGTGGTAGATTTGTCCCACACCATATTTCCATACCTCAAACACCTTACTTCGTGGACCAATATCTCTTTCATTTCTCAACGAAATTTGACGATCTTTGGCCCCTACGGTCATCTACTCACTTAGTAGATTATGCACGTGTGAAGAGACAAAGCCTCCAACATGCGGAACCCTAGTGTTTAAGTCATTAAATATGGGTGGACGCACCTCCCCACCAAAGACAAATTTCCAACAATAATCAAACATCATAGGTCCTATATATGGATTTTTATCATATATTAGTAACTTAAAAATCCAAAAAATATTCAATAAATATTAATGCATAATTTTTTACACCGGCGGTGTATATTACTTAAATTCTATAGCGACATGCGGATAAAGATTTAATACACAGTTTACCCAGTTCAAGGGCGACGACACTTAATGTAGAGCAACCAGGGCCTCCAGTAAACCATAGAATAAGAGGATCCGTTTTAGGATTAGACTGCGACTTCACAAAGTAGTGGTATAGTTGCACTTCGTCTGCTTCACCTACTCCTATATAACTGTGGATATACATAACAATTTTAGGATTATATATTTATCAACAATTCAACATATATACAAAATTCATCTTACCTAGTCAATTCAAAGCACTATTATAAAATATACCATGCAAACTTGTTCTTAAGGCTAGGAGCGGTATATGGACTTCGCGGATCCCCCATGGGTGTAGGGATCATAAAACCTTGACGTACTGTATACTAGGTTGAGAAAGGTACATTGTATATGCATTGCATTCATATCATACATACTTATGCCATTTTATTGATAAACCGTGATTGAACTTGTATTTGAAGTGATTGTTGATAATCTACTGCATTCTGGATTTGAAAGGATTATACATGCTACTTGATACTTGGATTGTTGTTGGACTCTGTAAACCGCATGATGCTATATGACTTATTTGGATTATTGAACTGTTAGTATAGGGTTACTTGGTGTCAACTTGATATTTATATCTGATTATGTATCTTCCGCCGTTGTCGGCCTATGATGTCTATGGGGGTATGTTGTGTACTCATGCTACACTTGCTGCATTCTTTTTGGATGCAGATTCAATACCTTCCACCTCCGCAGGACCACGTGGCTAAGTCAGAGCAACTGACCTTCAGTGTTCAGGGTGAGGATGGTACCTCCAGCATACCCTTAGATGCTCCTTCTCTATTTACTGTCTTTTTGTTCGTACTTGAGAGACATGTTCAGACTATGCATTCAGTTTTGGCACTCGGTTGCCCATTTCAGACTTGTATCATATTTTAGAGCTCTTGTATTCACAGACTAGATCTCTTGGGGTTGTTTTGGATGTATTAGACTTATTACTTTCTTCCGCATTTATATTATGAGACAACTTATGTAGTAATTGCTATCTTCCGCTTTCGTTTATATCATGACTTGTGAATGATTGGGAGTGGTTCGCCTACCAGTGAAATTATGTAGGTGCCACCACGATTCCTGAAAAGGGATGGTGATAGTAACTACCTTTCCTATTTTACTTTGACTATGTAATATTCACATGAACTAATTTTATGCATTTTTATTTCAGGCTGCTGGAGAAGGAAGTAGTTCAGGACTAAAGAGGAAAAGGGGTAGAACTGAAGAAGTAGAAGCGCATGAAGAAGTTCATGATGTTAATAGTTCAGCCCCTCAACCAACACAAGAAGATGACTACCATTTCATGCCCACACCTGAACTGCCACAGTAACAACAACAATATGAACCATTTGGTCCTCCTAGAGAGACTGAATGTGATCCAGATCTAAGGCCTAGAATTATTTCTGAACAGTTCACAAGGCTGAAGATGAGACAAGCTTAGATAGTTCAAACTGGGAGTAGAGTGATCTCTTTCTAGGGTTACCATAGTAGAGTGAGCCTACAGATCTGCCTTGCCTTACTCACCTACTAAGATCACATGGAGAGGACAAGAAGCTATCACTAGCAACTAGTTGGAAAGGGCAAGAGAGAAGAATGTGGAGAAGTTGAAGACTAAGAAAGCTAATAGGAAAGATCAAATTTAGACTCTTGGTTGTTGTGGTTGTTGTGGTATAGTTAGTTGTAGGTAGTAAATGGTGTGCCAGAAAATTTATTTCCAACTACCAAATAGGATCAGTTTTGGAATGATTTGGTTGTTGAAAATCTATGTTGTTGGTTTTTGCTATTTAATATGGTCTGGAAAGTGCAAACAATGGCATGTGTAGGTTTATGGTTGCAAACCAATGAATGTTTATGTTATATTTTGGCTTGAAGTTGGTATTTAGTTATGAAGTTTGGTGAAGCATTAATGTCCAATTCTGTCCAACTTTTGTATGCAGTTTTTAAGTCATTTTATGTGCAGTTGTTTCCAGTTTCTGACCAGCTTTCATGTCCAGCTTTTTCCAGTTTTTTGAACTCATTATATGTGCAATATTTTGCCAATTTCTGTCCAGCTCTAAAGCATGGGCATTTCCAATTTTGCACTTCAATTTATGTGCACTTCATATCCAGTTTCTGTCAAGATTTGATGTAGCAATATTTCAGTTTTTACACTTCATTTATGACCACTTTTACATTACCATGCGACATACACTTTGTCACTAAATAGAAGCAACACATTCAACACCAAATAAGAAGATAGCGAACACAATAACATACACTAAGTTCATTACAACACAACAACATACACTAAGTTCAACATCATACGTCAACTTCATTACAACAACATAGATAACTAAATTCTCCTAAAACAAGAAATGAAGCACATGAACATCAATTTGATTGTTTTCAACTTCATTCACTTCATCATCCCAACAAGTAACACAAGGAACAAAGCACATGAAACTAAAATGATTAGTTTTCAACTTCTTGATTTTCTTCTCCAAATTCACAACTTTTCCAGCCTCTTGCGCTGTTATAAACTCCATTTCTTCAACTTTCTCCTCCAAAATATAAATTTTGGCAGCCTCTTGGACATTGACAATATCTGTTTCTTCAAGTTTCTTCTTCAAACTATTCATTTCAACAATAATAACCTCCATCTCATCAACTATGTTCCTCATATTGTCCCTTTCACTACCTTCCAATCCATCGACTATCCTTTTCAATTTGTTTCTTTCAACTTTCATAGCATCCAATTTACCCTTTAGCTCCAATATAACAGTTACCGCTCTTGGTGGAAGTTGTTGTTTGTTTTGCCATTCTCAATATCTACATGAAGTAACCTACAACAAAATTCAAGAGATTCAATGTATTTTAGCCATCAAATACTATTTTTTCCAGAAATACGTACTAATTTACCAATAAAATTCAGCAATCAAACAATCATATAACCAATTAATCAATCACTTAGTTCAACATTGCAGTATATAAACATACCAAACGAAAATTAATTTACAACTTACTTTGGGCCTTGGACATTTGTAGAACCTTCTCCCAGCATGTGATAGAATATATGAATCCACCAAATAATGCAGAGAACCGGGTTCTCTAACTGTTCCCTTGACTAAGGCAGAAAGAAAATAACACAAGATATTTACGTGAAAAACTCCTTGCTTAAGGGATTAAAAATCAGGACCTATTGTAGTAGGATTTCCTCAAACTTCACTATAACTGAGCAACTTCAGATTACAACCTATTGTAACTTAAGAATTACCCTCTTAATTCCTCCCCCTTACAATATCTCTATTGCAAGACCTTTACAATAACTCTATTGTAAATAACACACCTTGACTAACTCTAGCCAAGAGAACAACTCAAAGGTTGAGAATTTGTCCTACTATGACACTTCTTGAAAGTAATGTAGGAATACAATGTTAAGAACAAAAGACAAAGACTCAACAAACCTAAGGACTTCAAACATCTTCAGTGATAGAGAACATGTCCTTCAATTTGTTGAAGCTTTGTTCTTGATGATAGCCCTTTGAGAGGCGGCGACTTGCTTTTGAGATATGAGAGAATTTTATCTTGCAAGCTTAGGTTTTTACTCCTTAACATATTGTATATATATGAGATATGAAGGAAGTGACAAAATCTTAAACCATGGACCAATAGGAGGGCCGCAATAACTGCTGTGACACTGCCAATATGTCAGCAGTTTTACAGCTGTAGAGTTGACATGCGTCGACAGAACTGGTCCTTTAAAACACGAAACAGGTTCCTTCATATATGTTTGTCAAATCATCAAAATAATGCATAGCATACATTATCAATTGGGATCGGTCCAAGCTGTCAACTTTAGAGCATTAAGTCCACAATTACGTTCTATGGCATTTCAACTTTCAAACGAATTGATGGAACCTTCCGACATTGCTTGGAGATTCAATGGAGAAGAAAGGTTTTTTCTCAAATTAGGGTTCTAATTTGGAGTTGGTTTTGTAAAAGTGTGAAATGAGGGTATACCGATTTTAATCCATTAATTTATCCGATGGGTGGGTCGGGTGGGTCTGGTTATAAGCTTATGTGGACAGTCATGTGGCAGTTTTTTTCCATGTGGACGACGACCCATTTGGTACCAAAAACAAACGGAGGGTATATGTGGTCTATTTCGAATAGTTCAAGGGTAATTTTGAGCCTTTTCTGAATAAAAGATGGAGATTTATATAAGAATTGGGAAAACGCTCAAATATGCCACTACACTTAACGAAATGATTCATATATACCACTCTTAAAATGAAGGGTTTGGATAATGACACGTGGCAAAATATAATAGTAGTAGAGTTCTGTTAGTAAATAATGACATATATGACTCAAAATGATAAAGGTGACGACATTTTTGAGCCAAACTATTAACGAGTGCCATAAATGAACTTTTTCTGGTTGTTCGATGTCATATTTGAGCATTTTCCCTATAATTAAATGGGACTCACGTGAGTGTATCAGAGTTTCTAAAACGTGTTAATTAATGAACACACAATGCCATATGAAATTTGATGGAAGCGATAAAGACGCTTAAAATACTGAAAACTAATAAAACAAAACATCCCGGGACTTGAACAGGCTTTGTGTCGCACAACCTTCAACAGAATAATTTTCAGTGATGTTATGTTGTGGTTATGCGCCACACAGGACCTGAGAAAAATCCCAGGTATGCCTGGTGCTATGCCTTGCCACACACATGGTGTTAGAAGCGGAGCCAAGATTTAAGATTTGGGGTTCGAAATTTTAAGACAAGACAACGATCATAAGCTAATGTATAACAATTACCAAACTAGCGAACAAGTATTCGTATTTAATATATTTAAGAAAGCGACGTACTGAAAGAGTTCATATACGTACCAGTCACCAGCCGGAGGTTTGGACTCCGGCAGAGGGTAGGTGGCGGGTGGGCAAAGGCTTTTGTAGGTTTTGAAGAAGAAGAAGACCTGATAGATTTTAGATCTTTGTAGAAATCTGATTTTTGGTTTGATATTTATAAAAGAAACAGAGAGCCTCTTTTATTTTAGAGTGGACGGTTCTTTTTGCGTTTTTTAATTGCCAATCTTATGTTTTAAAAATAAAGTTTTTTTTTTAAATCTGCATATATAGCAGAAAGGGCAAAATTGTATAGAAAAGGGAAAAGGTACATGTAAATACTTATGTGTCCTTAGACCGCTGAACAATTTTCTGCCTTCTTCCTTACCATTGGAGCATCATCTAACTTTGTAAGTTGGTTCACAATTAAATAATTATATACTTTAACTGAATTTTCTAATACTAATATATGGTCTATTCAAAAGTTATTGGGTTCGCTCGAACCCCGTGTTACACTGTAGTTGCGCCCCTGCATGGTGTGCTGTCTCTAGGGTCCAGAAATTGTAGAATATAATAAGCACGTTGGAAAAAGAGAAAACACTTTATATTTTCAACATTTTGAGAGTTTGGAGGAGAAAAGCGACGTCAAGTTCAGAAGAGTGAGAAATATTCAACCTTGCTATATGTCATTATTTGTGATGCTTGTTGGAAATTTGCCTTTGGCGGGAGTTGCGACCGACCAACTTTAACGGCTTAAACACTAGTGTAACGTATGTTGGAGAATCCGGTTCTTCACACATGCATGATCTACTAAGTACGTAGATAACCGTAGGGCCAAGAATCGTCAAATTTCATTGAGAAATGAAAGAGATATTGGTTCACGAAGTAAGGTGTTTGAAGCATGGAAAGTGTGGTATTGTGTGTAATTCTCCCTCATCGGTAGAGGAAGAAAGAATTGTTGTGTATATAAGATTCGAAATTGGTTAGGGGTTTGGGACCCCAAGGGGTATCCCATGTGTTTAAAGGAGGGAGGACCTAGATGTGCTTCGGTTCGAGGAAAGACCACACGCGCGCCGCCGCCCGCCCGTCCCGTCCGGTTCCGAGTTCCGGATTCTCGGGTCGTGGGCGTGGGGCGTGGGTTTGTGGGTCTTCGATATTATCTTTTTGGGCAGAAAACTTTGCCGGAAGTACGGTTTGATCCCGAAGTTTCGGATATACGGTTTGGTCCCCGAAGTTTCCGAACATCGAATTTCGACGGTCAAAAACGAAATGCCAAGCACTCAATTCAGCCATTTATTTTGGCTGAATTACTCCTCCTATAATGGCCAAATCCGTTGGTCTTTCTTCCATTTATGTTGGTGACTTTACTACCTCCATAATGGCCATTATTTGGCTATTATGGAGGCGCTTTTCAGAGCGATAAACAGCCCCTCCCTCACCTATATAAACACCCCCTTACACCATTGTTGAGCACTAAGACATATGCACGAAAATACATAAACGAGATGCTGAAAAACAAGTGCACGAAAATACACAACCGAAATAGTTTTCTTCCTACAACTTCCAAGCATCATTTCGTTACTCAATATTCTTCACGGTAGCTCTTGAGTTTCCTTTGCTCAAGGGTTCCATTGTTGTTTTATCTTGGGAGACAAATTGTCCAGACGTATAAAGGATACATACGGGACAATATTGTCTTAAGGACAGAGTGTCACACTCGACTCAGCATAAACCAGTTTCCATTTTTCAGTCTTCAACAAAATCGTAATTTCAGTTTTGTTGTTATATTGTAATTTTCAGATTTCTAGTCCAAAATATTATTGAAATCTTTGTTTATCCTTTCGAATACTTGTAATAGTTAAATACTTCCCGTACTGCTTTATAAAGTACCATAGAGCAAATCTCCCAACAATGCTTGTATTCAATACAAATCCAGTTACTGGTGTGATCATGTTTTGTTTGGGAGAAGTGGCTAACCTTCCCTTGCGTGAGTTCCATGTAAGTCACGGTTAGTTACCTCACACACGCAAGTGCCAATTGTTTGTTGAGGAAATAGGCCTACTCGTGCATGTTGTCAAATCCTCGTGTACACAGAGCTACTATGTGGAAAAAAAATCTGCTCAGAAAGTTATATATTTTTAAATAACTGTTACTAATTTCAGCTTCAGTGGCAGAGTACTAGCAGAAGCAGTTGGCCGAAGAGTTGTACGGTATTTGTTTTTCTTGGATACTCGCTAGATTCTGAATTGTGAATCTGATAATTCCTCATTGCAGACAATGTGGCTGCTAAAGTTATGTTTTATTGTATGGCGGCTTTCCATAATATTTGCAAAGGTGTGTGCCCGACATTCTGTTTTTCTCAAATTTAACACTTAAAAGTTAAAGACTACAAGTATATGTTGAAACGTGTGTTTAAGTGGAAGATGATTTAATGATCCGCTTGATCGTTTTAAGCTAATTTAACATACAAGAGTTGTTACATGGCTTTGCCTCTTTGGAGTAATTATTAGTTCAGTGTAATTACTTGCTTAAAGATTGAAGTGTAAACTGTAATAGTTTTAGAAAATTAATAAGTTGTATTCCTAGTTTGTTTTGGGAAAACTATGAACAATATGTTCGATTACACTGAACTATATATTGATGCTGGCCTACCATATTTTTGGGAAATCAATAAGTTGTATTTCAAGTTTGTTTTGGAATCGGATTTATTAAAATTTCCGTTAGTTCCATTTATGGTTTTATTTTTAAAATGGGTTTAAATCTTATAAACCTTTTATTTTTGAAAACTTGCGCGGGAAGAAATGAACAAGAATTATCCAGAGACAACTTGTGCAAGCAGCCCACCAGAGACAAAACAGCATCTCTTTACAGAATGCGCCTTCATAAGGCAATTATGGACTAGGATCACTCTTTGGCTACAAATCTCAGCACCAAGTACCATCTTAATTACCAAAAAAAAAAGACATCTTAAATCTACAAAATACGAGCACACAAAGAAAATCACTTCTACATTTCTAGAAATTTGGCCAAATAAATTAAAATTAGCTACTAGTGGTGTGTTTGGTAATATTTTCTGAAAAATATTTTTCAATTTTTTCATGTGTCGTTGATAAAAAAAAAATTAAAATGTTTTCTTCAGAAAATAATTTCTTGAAAATGAGAAAAACGTCTTCCTCAATAAAAGTTGGGAAAACAAATTCTACAACTAGCATCCACAATGATTGTCTCCTTCCCCCCTTCAACACTCCACCCCAATTTCCACCCTTAATTCCCCCCACCCTACCTTAACCCCCCGCCACCTCCAACTTCTATAATATTTTTCTAGGTTATACGCAAATGTATGGTATAGTTATGCCTCTTAATTTCATCTTAATTAACCATTGAATTTGTCCGCGCTTCGTGCAATCATGAAAAATTTCATTGAATTTACGGGCTAAACCTTTTTCTAATATCAAATATTAATAAATACAATTGGTGCCAAAATTTGAGGGGCTATCTTAGGCATTTAGCCTAATGAAAAGTTTGTTTCATCTTACTTTTGCTACTATTAGCGTACAATTGTAATTTTTTATGAGCTTCATAATATTAATGTATTTAGATTGATTTAGCTCCTGGATTGTGACCTATGCTTTTAGTTTCTTATTTCACCTGAGATCTATCATCATCAGGTAAAACTCTATTCTCACTTATATGAACTGATCTGCTTTTTTATATCATTTTTCCTGTTATTGTTCTCTTTTATTTGATTGATTGGACTAAAGCTGCAAATTTTAAGAGGTGCAGTCTTTATGTTTGGATTTGTTTGTGTGGCTCAATTGTTTTGTTCGTTGCAAAACTGGTGCCTGAGGCTAAGCGGCAAACATTAGAAGAAATTCAAGCATTAATGACATTACTTTAGTTGTTGAAAAGACAAACTATTACCATACATATTTTGTCTAATATATGTATACGTTAGAGTGTACATAAGCGCTAAATGTCGATTAGTCAGATGATATATCATTGTCTTGCAGGATCGGAAAATATTTTTTGTCTTATCAAGTTTAATGAGATAAGTTATAAAGCATACACAAACAAGTATCGGTCTTGCAAAATTAGAAAAAGAAAACTTCAGATAAATACAACAGAATTTCAGAGTAAAATAATCTCTAAAAGCTATGCATTTCTATAGTAATCTTTGTTGATGTGAAGGGCAAAACAGAAGCTCGGCACATGGGACAATCTTTCTTCCTCAGCAACCATTGTTTGATGCAGCCGGTATGATATTCGTGTCCGCATCGAAGTGTTCCAACGGTCTTTTCATGCTCGAATTCCGCATGACATATGGCACATATCTCTCTATCAGCTACTTCTTCAATTTTCATGGGATTATTTACTCCGTCTTTAGGAACAACAACCTGATGAATTCTTGTTTTGAAATACTCCAATGTAGCATCCTCCTCATTCTCCGGATTGTTCCGATTTTGCGAGGATCGGCGGTGCAGATTGAAAAGTTCATGTGGCGGCAATAAGAGCCTATGCACTGAATCGCCATCACTCAAGTTAGTTATATTTATTTCATTTGAATGCTCACCAATAGACGCCATGGGATGATAGTTTTGTTGAAAGGTACTTGATGTGACAATGAAGTATATATAGAGATGGCTTCCATATTTCCTACTTCATCTGGGAAATTAATTTGTATTCCTAATTTGTTTTGGAATCTGATTTATTAAATCTGCTTTTGAATTGCTTACCTAAATGAGTTTAAGTCTTAAGTAATTTTTATTTGGTAACTTGCGTGGAAAGAAATTAAAGTAAAAGGAAATACAGTAAAACATATATCTATATCTTTGTTTAGTTTGACCCAAAAAAAGAAGGTACTGAAATCTAGTTCGCTAAGGAGATCTCCACTAAATTTTCTCTCATTTTGGTAGGAAAGGAAATATAAAAAGATAGATCTATTTATTTGAATGTAAAGTTACTTCTAGTATTTTAAGAGTTTACGTAATATAATATTTTCAGGTCATTTTTACCTATTGTAATATGTACAACAACAACATACTCAGTGTAATTCCTACAAAGTAGAGTCTAGGAAGGGTAGGTTGTACTTGAGCCGAGGGTCTTCAGGAAACTGCCGCTCTATCTACTAAGGTAGAGGTAAGGTCTGCATACACTCTACCCTCTTCAGACCCCACCTTGTGAAATTTCACTGAATATGTTGTTGTTGTTAATATAAAATGATGATTTAGGATCTATTTGGTCAAACTTCCAAAATCTATTTATTCTGGAAAGTATTTTTGACAAATGAAATTTAGAAAAAGTATCTTGCATATATCAATAGTTTATTGTGTTTGACAAAAAATCATTTGAAAAATGCTATTATAAGCATCTTGTGTTTAGCTAAAAGAATATTTCCTTAAAAAGTTTTTTAGCATCAAATTACCAGGGGGGAAAAGTATAGATTAACTCTACAACTGATATTATTTGAATATATAAAAAGTTTCAAAATATTTGTTAGGGAAAAAGGTCAAATATGCAAAATTATTATTTATGCCACTCATTAATAGTTGAGTTTATTTATGTCATCGTCGTGACACATTTGGTTCACGTGCCACTAACCACTAACAGAGCCTTACTACTACCAGATTTTGCTACGTGATATTATCTAAACCCTTCATTACTGAGCAACCCCCACCCGTTTTTACTATTGGCATATGTGAGCCATGTCGTTACTTTCTCAATCTCTTATTTATAACTCTCTTGGGTAACAATACTAACTTATGTTATTTTTCTGTTTATCATGTGATGCATGACATTCAACCTTTTAGAATCATATTCCTAAATAAACCTCCATATTTTCTAATTTCATGCAACTTATAATTTTATGTGACAAACTTATCTCTTATATAATAAAATTATTATTTTACATGAAAAAACTATACTTTCTTATTTAATTGGATTATGAATCTAATTTTATTCTACATCATTCAGAACATTCACATACTTTATGGCTTCTGAAAAAGATCTAAAAAGCACATAAAATTTGTTTAAGAAAAAATGAGACACGTTTAAAAAAGAGTACATTAGAGAGTTATAGCTAGGTGAAAGTTATAGCTTGGTGTGAAAGTACATGAGTGTGTGAATTAAGAGTATATATGTCTTTTCATGAGAAAAATTGGGTATTATATGGGAAAAGGCTAATATGTCACTGAATTTAACGAAATTGATTACATATGTCACTCGTAAAAAGGGTTGGGGGTTGATAAGAATGAAAGGTTTAGATAATGTCACGTGGCAAAATCTGATAGTAGTAGAACTTCGTTAGTGGTTGCTAGCACGAAGAACCAAATGTGTCATGACGATGACATAAATGAACCCAACTAATAATGAGTGGCATTAATAAGTCATTTATGATATTTCGATAACATATTTGATCTTTTTTTCCTATTTTATTAGGAGAGAGTTTTATTTTATTTCTCGTCCAATGTTTGGTATTCATATTGATTCCTAATTAATTAGATTCATGATACGTAAAGCTCATTTAAGGGAAACACTCCCTAATAGAAGTTTTTTTCATATCTACGATTGAGTTTAACTAAGTTTTTTCATTTCATGTAATTAAAATGTAATAATAAGATGTTGTATTTAAATTTTAGTACAGAACATTTAAAATTATTTACTTTCTTGTATTTGAATGTCTATAGTTTTATATTTTTAAAAATCAATGAACATAATATAAAAAAGATACAATTTTAACTTTGAAACACCAGTAAATTTGCCATTCTTGTAGCCCTACATCAACCACTGAGAAAAAAATTCCAAATCTCCATTGAAATCCTGTTTAGCCTCCAAATCTCAAATAGTAACTATGCTTTCCTAAACCTTAATACAATTGATAGCACATATATTACCATATATTCGCCGTATATTCTGTAATTAATATTTGTGTGTAATTATGGTAAATAAAGATCCTCATTCAATTAGGATTCATCTTGTACACACTATATATAGTTGTATTAATGAGAAATATTCCCCAAAGGAGATTAATACAATTCTACATGGTATCAAGAGTCAAACCCTAAAACACCTAAAATTCTTTCTCGCCTCCCCCCCCCCCTTCTTCCTACCTATCTCGGCCGGCGACCACCAAAACCATAACCCTACCGAAATGTTTTCCTTTTTCGTCTCTTCCTCAACAAAAATCAGCCCCTCTAATGGCTTCCATGGCTACTCCCACCTCTCCCACTGCCACATCCTTCTCCTCAGTCGTCATCCACAACCCTCCCACCTCCTTCTCCACCTCCTCTTTCCATCCATCATTCGCCGTCACTAACATCAAGAACTTTATTCCCTTACTTCTTGATCAAGAAAATGGTCAATATTCCTCATGGATTGAACTATTTCACATTCATACATGTGCTTACAACGTTCTTGATCATATTAACGACTCTTTCCCTCGTCCTATCGAGGGCAACAATATGTCGTCGTCTTGACACTATCGTCAAGTAGTGTATTTATTACACCATATCTAAGGACTTGCTTCATACGATCATGAAAATAAGAGCCTTGGCTTGTGAGCTCTGGATACGGTTGGAGGAAATCTTTCAGGACAACAAGCACACCCATGCCGTATACCTTGAGGAACAATTCAATAACACGCGTCTTAAAAACTTTGCAAACATGTCTGACTACTGCAAACAATTAAAGTTGGTTGCCGATCAACTATCCAATATGGGCACTCCAATTTCCGAAACCAAGATAGTATTGCAACTGATTAATGGTTTACCGAAAGGTGAATATGACACACTAGCAATGATGATACAACATGTCAACCCCTTTCCCAACTTCAACAAGGTCCGGTCACAATTACTTTTGGAATAAACCAGACGTGCCAAAGAGGAGGAACATAATCAACATGCACTGGTGGTTGATGTTCCGGAGACCACCACGCACCCGCAGGCCCCACCGACAACCAGGAGAGGCCGATGCCGCGGTGGAGGATGCGGCGGAAGACGTAAGGATGGAAAAGGCAAAGGCTTGGGTAATCAACCACAACAAACATGTTACTCGGTCTAATGGGCCAACCCAATGCCATGGCAGCTTCCCGGCGATTGGGCAGCACCACCCTGCCCATACCCAACTGCCGGGGCCCATTAGCAGTAGCCTGATCTACTTGGCCTGGGTCCGGTCCTTCGTATTCGGGTCCCACACCACAGGCCCATATCACGGAGACCCAACACGGGCAGTCTCAGTCCGGTTTGCTCACCCAGATGAAATTTACCCAGGCCTACAACACGATAAATATACAGCAGCCCAACGATTCTTGGTACATGGACACGGACGCCACATCCCACCTCACTCGCAACTCCGGTAAGCTTCCACTTATTTTTAACTTGCGCACTTCTTAATCTATTTTGGTCGGAAATGGCAATCGCATTCCAATTTATGGGTATGGAACCACACATGTACCAAAACCTCACCCAATCTCTTCTATTCGGATCATGGCATGGTGTTTCGATTCTCGTGTCCTCATACCTCTCCTCAAAATGGTAAAGCTTAAAGAATCCTATGTATCATTAACAATATGATTCGTACCTTGCTCCTTCATGCTTCTCTTCCACCAACTTTTGGGTATATGCTTTAAAAATTGGTAGAATACATACTTAACATATTACCTACCAGCACTCTCTGTATTCGAACCCCGATTGAAATTCTATTTCGTCGAATCCCCACATATGGTCACTTATGCACGTTTAGATGTCTTTGCTATCCTAATCTCGCCTCCACGACTTCTTACAAGTTAGCACCTAGGTCCACTCCTAGCATTTTCTTGAGTTTTCTGCCCAACCATAGGGGATATCTCTGCTTTGATCCGTCCACAAACAAAGTCATTGTCTCCCGTCACGTCACGTTTGAGGAAACTATCTTTCCTTATTCCAAAATATGTCAGTCTACCATCTCTGACTATGGATTTCATGATAATTCAGACTCATCTCCCCTCTTATAGCACATGATACATGGGACTCCCAATCTGGCTCCACGACTACCACCTCAGGCAGCCCTCCTGACGCCGCCTACCTCCCCCCCGCCCCTGCGTGCTTCCTCTTCGGCACACCCACCCATCCCGAAAACTGTCGCATCCCCACCTCCGATCGCGCATACACCCGCCCTTCTGCAACACACTGCCCAACCCCGTACCATATTGCCCTATCCCGCAAGACCCCACCCTACACACTGCGTCTGTCACACAACCCGTAACCTACTGGCAAGCCCCCATCCCCACACACCGAATGAAAACCTGCGCCCAACACAAGATTTTCAAGCCAAATGTCCACTTCAACCTATCCACACAATCCATATCACCAATACCTAAAAAATCAAAACTAGCAAAACTTGACCCGAATTGGCATGCTGTAAAGTCCTGAAAAATTAATAAAAAAAACAACACATAACAAACCACTCCCTCACGTTCCTAAAATTTTACAACACATACACACACTCACAGCACACACACACAACACAACACACAAAAACACCTATTTAATAAACACACTGAGAGAAAAATACTTAGAGTAGTTCATTGGTTTTGAATTAACCTTGGATAAAAAGAAAGCATCCATGTAAAATACTTTATCTCGTAAGTGTAGCTATGTTCTTGAAATAGGATGAAATTGGTTATAGAATAGAAGGGAAAAAACGCTAGCGGTCTCGAGATTTAGCGGCAACGTGACTTGAATATAGAAAAGTTCTTGCAATTCAAAGTGATACGTCCAGATTGAAGCTATTAGAGATCGTTTGAAGAGAAGTTGGCATTTCAACAGAGGTTGTGTTCCGGTTATACGACAAGAGGTTTCGATACTAAAGTTTCAAATTCGTGGACTTGAAAGTTAGCTATTGTTAACTTGGAAATCAGTAGATCGTAGCCATTTTATTATTGTGAATTAATCTTCGCAAAAGATCTTGAGGAGGTCGGGAAAGATTGCGGAGAAATAATGGTGAGTTCTCTCACTCACAAGTTCTTAGAAAATCCTTTTATTTTGAGTTACAATGCATGGTAAAACATAGTATACATGTTGAAAAAGAAAAAAATATATTTCTGCTGCTCCATTTGACACATATATGATTACGTTTATTCTTGATGAGACTATGTCTGTAAAGTCCCGGACTTTAAATAAAAAATACATAAAGAACAAGGGGGTAGTATAATTTGTGAGGAACTAATTGATATAAGTATTATCCTGGAACAAGTTGGAGTCATGTAATTGCGGACTGTTTTCGCTGAGTTATCCTTGCTAGAATGGGACGAAATTTTCCAATGTTGTACATATCTCTTTCATGGTCATATTGAGCCTAAACGGGGCCAAAACCAACATAGGATTTGAGAGTTATCACTGTTTAAAGTTTCTTCCTCAGATCGATTGAAATCCGGAAGGACAGAATGTATAATGAAAACCTGTACAAATCGGTAAAGAATCTAAAAATTTGTGCTAAATAAAAGTTCTATTTTTATCTGTTATTGACAGTTTGAGACCTTACTGAGGTCGATCTGACTTACAGATAAAAAATTATGATTGTTTTAACATTATTTTTTTTCAAAAATCTGGCGAGATAGTTTTCATAGGGTTGGTTCTTTCGTGAATTTGTACTAGTTACACTAAGTATATTCAAAGAAAACTTGATATAGTGATAGGTCCCTATGTTACTTTCAATTCGGCGCAAGAAACACCTTATTTGGGGTTACGGTTTGAGAGTTATAACTATTACAAGCGAGAAGGGCGAAAAGTTGAAAGAAAGAATTTTTATTTGAATCTTCTGAAAATATGACTAAGTATGGAAGTCTATTATTATGATATGCATGACTTCGTTATGTTATGTTCCCAGTATGGTAATCATGTATGATGTTATCATCGTTGACATTGAAAGCTTCTTTCCAGTAAGGTTAATCGGAGGTACAGTGACTTTACGTCACCCCAATAGATTCATAGTGGTCTTAGTATCACTCAGGCAACATATATACATATAAAAATATTAGATCGAGTTACACGTTTCGCAACAAATACATATATATAAAATATTTGATCGGGTTGCATGTTCCGCAACATATATATATAAAATATTGGATCGGGTTGCGCGTACCGCAACAAATACATATATATAAAATATTGGATCGGGTTGCGCGTACCACAATAAATACATATATAAAAATATTGAATCGGGTTTCACGTTCTGCAACATATATATATATATATAAAATATTAGATCGGGTTATTGATTTGGGTTGCGAGTTCCGCAACAAATATATAAAATATTGGATTGGGTTGCGCATACCGCAGCAAATATATAATTTAATATATGGGATCGGGTTGCGCGTCCTGCAATTTCTTTCGTGAGCTGGGAGGAGATTTTGTGTGTGAATAATTATTATTGACTTGTACATTTAAAGTGTTGTAATGTGGTTTCATAACGTGCTTATTATGTTTATAGTAAGACTGTACTTAGAACATTGCGATGTTACTTTGAATTGTAAGGCGAGGTTCTCACTCATCCCCGGATGGTAGGGCTGACTCTTTTATTTAACATGTTTCAGGAAAGCGTGATAAAGGGAAAGTTTCGCAACATGGCTAGAAATTGTCCCGCAGCCTCATTGTTCCACCAAATCCATTGCTTCGGATTGGTGAATGTACCTCTTGATTAAGTAGGTCGAAAAACCAAGTTTCGTTATCTCGAGGAATACCCCACATTAGATTATTTCCTTTTAAACTTCAAATTTCTTATTCTATATATTATTTCCGCACCTAGATACATGTTTAATTTAGGAAGAAAAGAAGTTAATGGTTCGCCTGGAAAGGGATGGTTGCTCAGGTGACATCACCCCCTAAGGGAAGACTTGAGATAAGTCGGGGTGTGAAACATACGGCCATGCGTGAGGAGTTTGATGCACTTACCACTCAGCGCATGTCGGATCTTATTCCAAGACCAGAGGGAGTGAATGTGATTCGTTGTATGTGGTTCTTTCATCACAAGTTCAGAGACATTGGTGATCTTGAACGTCACAAGGCCAGACTTGTGGAAAATGGCACAGGGCAACAAGAGAGTATTGATTGTGGTGAGAGAGTATATATAAAATATTGAATCGGGTTGCACATTTTGCAATATTTATATATAAAATATTGGATCGGGTTAAGCATACCGCAACAAATACATATAAATAAAATATTATCGGGTTGCAGGTTCCGTAACATATTTATATAAAATCTTGGATCGGACGTACCGCAACAAATACATATATATAAAATATTGGATCGGGTTGCACGTTCTGCAATAAATACATATATAAAAATATTGAATCGGGTTTCACGTTACGCAACATATATATATATATATATATATATATATATATATATATATATAAAATATTGGATCGGGTTGCGTGTTCCGCAATATATATATATATAATATTAGATCGGATTGCTCATACCGCAACAAATATATAATATAATATATGGGATCGGGTTGCGCTTCCCGTAATTTCATTCGTGAAGGTGTACTAGTTAGACTAAGTATTTCCCTAGGGTGAGTTGGGAGGAGATTTTGTGTGTGAATAATTATTATTGACTTGTACATTGAAAGTGTTGTAATGTGGTTTCATAACGTGCTTATTATATTTATAGTAAGATTGTACTTAGAACATTGCGATGTTACTTTGAATTGTAAGGCGAGGCTCTCACTCAGCCCCGGATGGTAGGGCTGACTCTTTTATTTAACATGTTCCAGGAAAGCGTGATAGAGGGAAAGCTCCGCAACAGGGCTAGCGATCGTCCCACAGCCTCATTGTTCCACCAAATCCATTGCTTCGGATTGGTGAATGTACCTCTTGATTAAGTAGGTCGAAGAACCAAGTTTCGTTATCTTGAGGAATGCCCCACATGAGATTATTTTCTTTTAAACTTCGAATTTCTTATTCTATATATTTTTTCCGCACCTAGATACATATTTAATTTAGGAAGAAAAGAAGTTAATGGTTTGCCTTGGAAGGGATGGTTGCTCAAGTGCCATCACGCCTTAAGGGAAGACTTGAGATAAGTCGGGGCGTGACAAGTTGGTATCAAAGCTAAACCAGGTTAGGAGATTCTAGGAAATTCCCTTGAGTTGGGTTTTTGAACGGTTACTTATTGCAACGGTGTGCGCGCCACCTTAGTAATAAGTGAACGCGATAACATCCTAAACAGTTTCACTTCCTTCATACCCTCCTCGTGCCTATCTTGAGTCTTTTCAAATACTTAGTTCTCGCACTACCTCATTCAAAGGATTCTGGAAGGGGGTTGTGTAACGATAAACTAACTAACGGTTATTTTTGTAGCTATGGTTACAATATGAGTTCCAACCAAGAGGGAAGTGCTCATTGAAACGAAAAGGATAATGCGAGCTCAAAAGGAGTTCATGGACTGTAGGATGGACTCAGGAGACTATTTTGGTGTATATGTGGATGACACAATCGCACGTTGTACATATTTGCTTAGGGCTAGACGGAAGAGGTGTTCATTTGACTCGACCTTTTTCAATTATCCGATTGGAGTCATAGTACAAATAATAGTCAACTCTATCACGGGAGATTTCCACTCCTCGTTTAGAAGAGCAAATATGTTATGTGGAGATAGTAAATAAGGCTCATTGCCCAAATTTCTACGTCAAGTGAAGAAAGTCTGGAAGATGAAGGAAAGAATGGACGATAGGGAAAGGGAGGCAAGGAACAAGGTTCACAAGGAGCTGAATACCAACCTGCGGAATAGGCGAGTCACACTGTTAAACCCTTTAACACATGTTGTAGTAAATGCAAGTTTGAGTTGGATATTTATAATGGGTGACGGAGAATTATCTGATAAGATTTAGTATAATGTTATGTCATTTGAGAGTATGATGGAATGAAGTATTATGCATGCAAGAAAGAAATAATATCATTTTTTTTATTTTTCTTGTGGTGTTGCATGCTTATGAAGTATAAGAAGATTTTGGGGAGTTAAAATAGACATCTTGCCTTCAAAAATATGGGCGCGCTTGTCTTTGCAGAGAATGGTAGACTCACAAGTACTGGTAGTGCGAAGGTCGATCAGAACTACCCGGGGAAGAGCGAGGGGACAATATCAACCCCCAAAAGTTCTGGCATAGGAACCGAGGGCTCAAGAAAAGGTTCACCATGAAGCTCCTATACCTCCGGTTGAAAGAGAAATCTCAAGAAAGCATGGAAAATGTTAAAGAAAATGAGAGTCAAGCGGCCCAGGAAATGATAGGACAAAAGTTAGATAGACTTATCGAGTTGATGACAGTTGTAGCCCCACCCATGGTTTAGCCTACACCTAGTGTCTCAGTTTTGGCCCCGACCCAGAACCCGCCAGCCCAGGAACCAGTTGTGACTGCACCACTAGCCAAAAATGTAGGAGCTCAGTCAGTACCAGATAGACTATGGATGAATTTTATGACGAGAAGGGAACCTATCTTCACGGGGAAGGACTCCAAGTCTGACTCGATAGTGTTTTTTGATGAGGCAGAAGACCTACTATTTACCCTGGGATATGTAAAGACACATGGCGTCAATTTGGTGGGCGCATGTTTAGTGGATGACGCGAGGGTGTGGTGGAGAAATTTTTAAAGAAATCATTCCCTGATGTCACCACAGATGACGTGGGGGAGTTTAGAGCTGCGTTCATAGAAAAGTACATGCCCAACACCCGAAACGATGTGCTCAAAAGTGAGTTTGAATAGTTGAAATAAGGAGACCGTAGTGTGCAAGAATACGACACCCAGTCCATGCGATTGTCGGCATACAACGCACACTTTATTCCTACGGAGAGAGAAAAGGTCAGGAGATTTGTTGAGGGTTTAAACCCGAACTTGGCAGAGAAGGTAGTGGCATTAGCCAATGTTCGGACTTACCTTCAGATCATCGATATGGCAATGAGGGTAGAAAGTTTTGCTAAAGAAAAAAAAAGTATTCGCAGAAGAGGATTAAATCGTCGGGATCCTTTCAATAGAATTAAAACCAGAGGCAAGAGGGTAGTAGGGATTCTTCAAAATCGAGTTAATCAGTAGGCTAGTCTCATTACAGACCCCAAGGGCATAAATGGTTCAATCATCAAGGTAGCAACGTCAAGGCCACCAACCCTAACATAGAGAGTGACAGACCGGTCTGTAAGGTTTGTCAAAAGAAACATTTTGGAAAATATAGGTTCTCAAAGAGAGGTTGTTATAATTGTGGAGAACCAGACCACTATATCAAAAATTGCAAAAAGAGAACCCAAACTCAAGTTTCTCATTGGAGGTCAGAAGTAACCACAGCTTCCCACAAAGGAAATCAGGGCAACCAGTCTCGACAGAGTCAGAGAGGTCAACAGTACAACAACCCTAACTGGCTCTACCCTTTACCCCAGAGGAATGAGGTGGAGACATCTAATGCGATGATCGCAGGTATTTTGTTGGTCTCAAGTATTTCCTGCACTTGTATTATATGATCCCGGTTCTACATTTTCGTACGTGTCAATGGATTTTGCTAAGAATCTACATGTAGAACATTCATGTTTAAGTGAACCCTTTGAGGTCATGACACCAGTGGTGGGCCTCAGTTTGGGCCTCTCGAGTAATTAAAAACTTCCCGTTAGAGGTAAATGTTAGAAGAACAATAGCACACTTAGTATTACTTGATATGATAGACTTTGACATTATTTTGGGTATAGATTGGCTGTCAGCATGTTATGCCACGTTGGATTGTCGGCAAAAGGTTGTAAAATTTTCTTTTTCCTGGGAACCAGAAGTTTTTATAAGGGGTAGAATTGGGACACCCTCGAGTTGGCTTATTTCCTACCTTAGGGCTCAAAAGTTATTAAGAAGTCATGAAGTGGAATACTCTTACCTGGCTAGTATAGTTGATACCCAAAAAGAGTCCCAGAGGTACATACTATCCCTATTGTTCATAATTTTCCGGAGGTTTTTCCTGAATATCTTCTAGGCCTTCCCCCGGACAGGGAAGTGGAATTCACTATAGAATTAATTTATGGTACAAGACCCATTTCCATTCCTCCATATCGAATGGCCCAGCTGAGTTGAGAGAGTTAAAATAACAATTGAAAAATATTTTGTATAAGGGCTTTATAAGGCCTAGTGTTTCCCCCTGGGTGCACCAGTCTTTTTTGTGAAGAAGAAAGACGGTTCGCTCTGAATGTGCATCGATTATCGACAACTCAATAAGGTCATGATCAAGAACCGGTACCCATTACAAAGAATCGATGATCTTTTTGACCAACTTTAGGGAACCAGTTATTTTTCAAAATTGACCTTCGTTCGGGATATCACCAGCTAAAAATAAATCCTGATGATATATCCAAAACAGCCTTTAGGACCCAATATGGCCATTATGATTTCTTAGTCATGTCTTTCGGGTTAACCAATGCCCTAACAGCTTTTATGGATCTTATGAACCGAATTTTCAAACCATTCTTAGATTTATTCGTGATTGTATTCATCGATGATATTTAAATTTATAGCAAGAGTGCTGAAGAACATGAAGAGCATCTAAGGGTAGTGCTTCAAATCTTAAGACATGAGAAACTTTATGCTAAATTTTCAAAGTGTTAATTTTGGTTGGAAAATGTGGCTTTCTTGGGCCATGTTGTGTCAGGGGATGGAGTTATGGTAGACCCCCAAAAGATAGAAGCAGTGAGGAGTTGGCCAAGGCCTACCACTTTGACAGAAATTAGGAGTTTCTTGGGTTTGGATAGGTATTATAGAAGATTTGTCTAGTCTCGCTGCTCCCTTGACCCGATTGACTCAGAAATTGGTTAAGTACCAGTGGTCAGAGGCGTGTAAGGTAAGTTTTCAGAATCTGAAGGAGTTATTGACTACTGCGCCAGTCCTAACCTTACCATCGGGACAGGAAAGATTCACAGTCTATTTCGATGCCTCCAAGATTGGGTTAGGATGTGTCTTGATGAAGTTTGGAAAAGTTATTGCGTATGCATCTCGACAATTGAAGATACATGAGAAGAATTATCCAACTCATGACTTGGAATTGGCCGCGGTAGTGTTCGCCTTACGAATATGGAGACACTATTTGTATGGGGTGCATGTAGATATATTTACATATCACAAGAGTTTACAGTACATAACCACACAAAAGGATTTGAATCTCTGAAAAAGAAGATGGCTAGAGTTGTTTAAGGATTATGACCTTAGCATTCTTTACCATCCTGGAAAAGCTAATGTGGTGGCTGATACACTCAGTAGGAGATCAATGGGCAGCTTGGCCTACTTGGCAATACAAAAGAGGTATTGTTTGTAAGGTGCAAAAATTAGGAAATCTTGGGGTTAGTTTAACTGAGGTCAACGAAGTCAGGGTGGTGGTGCATGATACCTCTTAGTCTGCCTTAGCTTCGAAAATAAAAGAAAGTCAGTTTGAGGATATGGAATTTGTTGGGTTTGGGGAGAAGTTTTAATTAGGAAAACCTTCACAGTTTACATTAGGGGACAATGAAGGTACCCTTCGGTATAAGGGTAGGTTATGTGTTCCTAAGGTGAGGTAACTAAGAAAGAAGATCTTGAATGAGGGTCACAACACCAGGTATTCCATTCATCCAGGATCAACAAAAATGTATCAGGATCTCAAGGCAAATTACTGGTGGGACGAAATGAAGAGAGATGTTGCAGAGTTTGTTGGAAGGTGTCTTATATGTCAACAGGTAAAAGTTGAACATCAAAATCCCGGCGGACTACTTCAGGACATTGGTATCTCCATGTGGAATGGGAGGAAATTCATATGGATTTTGTGACAGGTTTACCAAAAACTCGAGAAGGTTATGATTCTATCTGGGTGATTGTAGATCGGCTTACAAAGTCAGCCCATTTTCTACCGGTCAAGACTACATATCGAGCACTGCAGTATGCGCAAATTTATTTGAAAGAGATAGTGAGGTTACACGGGATTCTATTACAAATTATTTTGGATAGGGGTTCCCAGTTCACCCCACACTTTTGGAAAAGTTTTCAACAGGGCCTCGGGACAAAGGTTAAATTGAGCACGGCCTTCCATTCAAACAGATGGACAGGCAGAACGAACAATTCAAACAATGGAGGACATGTTGCGGTCTTATGTGTTCGACTTTCGGGGAAACTGGTTGGACCATCTATGTCTAATTAAGTTTGCATATAACAACAGTTTCCATTCAAGTATGCAGATGGCTCCATTCGAAGCATTTTATGGGCGAAAATATAGATCTCCGCTTGGGTGGTTCGAGGTTGGCGAAACACTACTGTTCAGACCCGAAGTCATTCAAGAAATAAACGACAAAGTGCAGATAATTTAGGAGCAGATCAAGACATCTCATAGCCGCCATAAGTCTTATGCGGATCATCACAAAAGAGATCTCGAATTTTAGGAATGGGAGAAAGTATTTTTAAAAATCTCTCCAATGAAGGGGGTGATGCGATTTGGCAAGAAAGGGAAGTTGAGCCCAAGGTTTATTGGACCATATGAGATCTTACGAAGAGCGGGAAATGTGGCTTACGAACTAGCACTTCCACAAGAATTAGAAGTAGTGCATCCGGTATTCCACGTGTCAATGTTACAAAAATACTTGCACGATCCAAGTCACGTCATCCAATCCCAAGAGATAGTCCTGAACGAAGAGCTTCAATATGAAGAAATTCCGGTAGAAATACTGGATAGACAGATTAAGCGCCTTAGTAATAAAGATATTGCTTCCGTGAAAGTCCTATGGAGAAATCACTCCATAAAACAAGCAACCTGGGAAGCCACAGATGCGATGAAAGTCAAATATTCGTTCATGTTTGAGTAAGGTAATAAAATGTGTTAAGTTGTGTTTCATGTGTGTGCAATTTGCGTGTCTATGTGCATGTGTTACGACCTTATTCACATTCGAGGACGAATGTTGTTTAAGGAGGGGAGAATGTAAAGTCCAGAAAAATTTATTAAAAAAAACAACACATAACAGACCACTTCCTCACGTTCCTAAAATTTTACAACACATACACACACTCACAGCACACACACACAACACAACACACAAAAACACCTATTTAATAAACACACTGAGAGAAAAATACTTAGAGTAGTTCATTGGTTTTGAATTAACCTTGGATAAAAAGAAAGCATCCATGTAAAATACTTTATCTCGTAAGTGTAGCTATGTTCTTGAAATAGGATGAATTTGGTTATAGAATAGAAGGGAAAAAACGCTAGCGGTCTCGAGATTTAGCGGCAACGTGACTTGAATACAGAAAAGTTTTTGCAATTCAAAGTAATACGTCCAGATTGAAGCTATTAGAGATCGTTTGAAGAGAAGTTGGCATTTCAACAGAGGTTGTGTTCCGGTTATACGACAAGAGGTTTCGATACTAAGGTTTCAAATTCATGGACTTGAAAGTTAGCTATTGTTAACTTGGAAATCAGTATATCGTAGCCATTTTTTATTGTGAATTAATCTTCACAAAAGATCTTGAGGAGGTCGGGAAAGATTGCGGAGAAATAGTGGTGAGTTCTCTCACTCACAAGTTCTTAGAAAATCCTTTTATTTTGAGTTACAATGCATGGTAAAACATAGTATACATGTTGAAAAAGAAAAAAATATATTTCTGCTGCTCCATTTGACACATATATCATTACGTTTATTCTTGATGAGACAATGTCTGTAAAGTCCCGGACTTTAAATAAAAAATACAAAAAGACCAAGGGGGTAGTATAATTTGTAAGGAACTAATTGATATAAGTATTATGTGGAACAAGTTGGAGTTATGTAATTATGGACAGTTTTCGCTGTGTTATCCTTGCTATAATGGGACGAAATTTTCCAGTATTGTACATCTCTCTTTAACGGTCATATTGAGCCCAAACGGGGCCAAAACTGACAAACGGTTTGAGAGTTATAGTTGTTTAAAGTTTCTGCCTCGGATCGATTGAAATCCGGAAAGACAGAACGTGTAACGAAAAGCTGTACAAATCGGTAAAGAATCTAAAAGTTTAAGCTAAATAAATGTTCTATTTTTCTCTGTTATGACAGTTTGAGACCTTACTGAGGCCGATCTGACTTACGGATAAAAAGTTATGATTGTTTTAAGATTATGTCTTTTTTCAAAAATTTGGCGAGACAGTTTTCATAGGGTTGGTTCTTTCGTAAATTTGTACTAGTTACACTAAGTATTTTTTAGAGAAAACTTGAAATAGTGATAGGTCCTTGTGTTACTTTCGATTCGGCGCCAGAAACACCTTATTTGGGGTTACGGTTTGAGAGTTACAACCCTTACAAGCGAGAAGGGCGAAATGTTGAAAGAAAGAATTTATTATTTGAATATTCTGGAAATATGACTAAGTATAGAAGTCTATTATTATGATATGCATGGCTTCATGATGTATATTCTCAGTATGGTAATCATGTATGATGTGATCGTCGTTGACATTGAAAGCTTCTTTCCGGTAAGGTTAATCGGAGGTACAACGACTTTACGTCACCCCGATAGATTCATAGTGGTCTTAGTATCACTCAGGAAACATATATACATATAAATATATTGGATCAGGTTGCACGTTTCGCAATATTTATATATAAAATATTGGATCGGGTTGCGCGTACCGCAACAAATACATATAAATAAAATATTGGATTAGGTTGCATGTTCCGTAACATATTTATATAAAAATTGGATCGGATTGTGCGTACCGCAACAAACACATATATATAAAATATTGAATCGGGTTGCACGTTCTGCAATATATATATATATATATATATATATAAAATTTGGATCGGGTCGCGCGTACCGCAACAAATATATATATATATATATATATAAAATATTAGATCGGGTTGCATGTTCCGCAACATATATATATATATATATATATATATATATAATATTGGATCGGGTTGCACATACGCAATAAATATATAATATAATATATGGAATCGGGTTGCGCGTCCTGCAATTTCATTCGTGAAGGTGTACTTGTTAGACTAAGTATTTTCCTAGGGTGAGTTGGGAGGAGATTTTGTGTGTGAATAATTATTATTGACTTGTACATTGAAAGTGTTGTAATGTATTTGCATAACGTGCTTATTATGTTTATAGTAAGATTGTACTTAGAACACTGCGATGTTACTTTGAATTGTAAGGCGAAGTTCTCACTCAGCCCCGGATGGTAGAGCTGACTCTTTTATTTAACATGTTTCAGGGAAGCGTGATAAAGGGAAAGCTCCGCAACAGGGCTAGCAATCATCCCGCAGCCTCATTGTTCCACCAAATCCATTGCTTCGGATTGGTGAATGTACCTCTTGATTAAGTAGGTCGAAGAACCAAGTTTCGTTATCTCGGGGAATGCCCCACATGAGATTATTTCCTTTTAAACTTTGAATTTCTTATTCTATATATTATTTCCACACCTAGATACATGTTTAATTTAGGAAGAAAAGAAGTTAATGGTTCGCCTGGAAAGGGATGGTTGCTCAGGTGACATCACCCCCTAAGGGAAGACTTGAGCTAAGTCGATGTGTGACACATAAGGCCATGTGATGCGCTTACCACTCAGCGCATGTGAGATCTTGTTCCGAGACCAGAGGGAGTGAATGTGATTCGTTGTATATTGCTCTTTCGTCACAAGTTCAGAGACAGTGGTGATCTTGAACGTCACAAGGCCAAACTTGTGGCAAATGGCACAGGGCAACAAGAGAGTATTGATTGTGGTGAAACTTTCAGTCCGATAGTCAAACCGTCTACCATTCGCACTGTTTTGAGCATAGCTATGGGTAAGAACTGTCCGATTCATCAGCTCGATGTGAAAAATACGTTCCTACATGGGAATTTGAAAGAAATTGTTTACATACACCAACCGTCAGACTTTGTACATCCAGAGGCTCCTCATTCTATATGCCGTCTTTGTAAGTCATTGTATGGATTGAAACAGGCCTCCCGGGCTTGGTATGAGCGCTTTGACACTTACATTATGCAGATTGGGTTCATGTGCAGCAAATGTGACCATTCACTGTTTATTTTTCATCGAGGTAGTGACATTGCATACTTATTATTATATGTGGATGATATTGTTCTGACTGCCACTTCTGATATGTTGAAAAATGAAATCATTACGCTGCTCAAATCTGAATTTGTTATGACAGACTTGGAGAAGTTGAGTTACTTCTTGGGGATTTCTGTGACTAGATCTGTAGATACTATGTTCTTGTGTCAGCGTAAGTATGCGGAAGAAATTATGTACAAGGGTAAAATGGCAAACTGCAAGATTATGCCTACTCCGGTCGACTCAAAGTCGAAACTAAGTGTTGTTGACGGTGATCCGGTGTCCAATCCCACTCTTTATAAGAGTCTCGTAGGTGCACTTCAGTATCTCACATTCATCAGGCCAGATATTGCTTATGTTGTTCAGTAGGTGTGTTTATTTGTGCATGCCCCCAGGGAGCCTGACTTTAACTTTACCTCTTAAACATATCATTCGATACGTTAAGGGCACTCTTGATTATGGATTACATATTTACCCCTCTGCACCGACCAGGTTGATATCATATACGGATGTCGATTGGGCAGGCTGTCCGGACACACTGTGTTCCACGTCTCGCTACTGTGTGTTCTTAGGAGATAATCTCACTACGTGATCTGCCAAACGACAAACCACACTCTCCCGATCGAGTGTAGAAGCAGAATATGGAGGTGTTGTAAACGTTGTTGTTGAGATCTGCTGGCTCCAAAACCTCATCTTGGAGCTTCATTGTCCCTTACATAAGGCGTCTATGATTTACTGAGATAACATATCTAAAGTCTACCTATATCATAACCAGGTTCAACATCAGGGAACTAAGCACATTGAGATGAATATACATTTTGTTCGTAAAAAGGTTGCTATAGGTCATGTTAAGATGTTGCATGTGCCTTCTTCGTATCAGTATGCAGATATGTTCACTAAGGGGCTTCCTCGACAACTGTTCCTAGACTTCAAATCCAGTCTCAGTGTCCGGCCTCCTCCCGCTCCGACTGAGGGGGTGTGATAGTGAATATATTACCACATATTCGCCGTATATTCTGTAATTTATATTTTTGTGTAATTATGGTAAATAGAGATCCTCATTCAATTTGGATTCATCTTGTACACACTATATATATTTGTATTAATGACCCGCGGGAGCTTAATACAATTCTACAACAACAGGTAATTTCAGAAAAAAACAATCTCTAAATGCATTTGTAGTAGTCTTTGACTCTTTGTTGATGTGAAGGGCAAAACTGAAGCTCTGCATATTGGACAATCTTTTTTCTTCACCAACCACTGTTTGATACAATCTGCGTGATATTCGTGTCCGCATCGAGGTGTCCCAATGATCTCTTCTCCTTCAAATTCCGCCAGACATATGACACAAATCTCTACAAATTCTTCAGTTTTCGGTCTAGTGTATAGTTCATGTGGCAATAAGAGCCTATGAAAACAATTGTTCCAAGTTTGCGAGGATCGGCCTTGTTGATTGTAAAATTCATGTGGAAACAAGAGCCTGTGCACTGAATCAAAATCACTCAAGTTGGTAATATTAATTCCATTCGAATGCTCACCAGCAGACGCCATAGGTTGATACTTATGTGCGTGATTATGATGGGATTTCTTTGAGTTCTTGAGAGGAACACAAGCAGGAAGAAACAATCTATAATAAGTTTGAGAGACAATATTGCAGTATATATATATAGGAGATGGCCTGCCATATATATTTCCTAGTTCATTTGGAAAATTAATACTAAGTTGTATTCCTAATTTGTTTTGGAATTAATAAGTTGTATTCCTAGTTTAGTTGGGAAATTAATAAGTTGCATACCTAATTGGAATAAGAATCATTGATATGGCCGTTAGTTCCATTAAGGTATTATTAAATTACCTAAATGGGTGTATATCTTATAAACCTTTTGTTTTTGGTAACTTGCACGGAGAGGAAGTAAAAGGAAATATAGTAAAACATATCCTTGTTTATGTAGTTCTATAATAAATACAAAAATGGTAAAAGAAAGAAAGTTGGAGAAGGAGAAGGAATAAAATTATTTTTTTACTAAATTTTCTTCCCCTTTGGTAGGAAAGGAAATATAGAAAAAAATAGATCCATTTATTCTTCCATATAAAGTTAATTACTTAAATAAATGGTATTATTCGGAAGAAAATTAATTAGAGTCATCATAGAATTATGTGGTTCTTTTATCATGTGATAATGGAATGATAATTAGTAGTTTAATATAAAATGTCGAGTCTGTTTGGCCAAATTTCCAAAATTTACTTATTCCTAAAAGTATCTCTATAAAATGAAGTTTCAGAAAAAGCACTTTAAAATACCACAATTTATTGTGTTATATAAAAATTATTTAGAAAATGCTTTTGTAGTATTATAGAAGTAGTTTGTGTTAGCTAATTGCTAAATTGTTTTTGAGCATCAAATAACGAAAAAGGGCATTTAGAGATTAACTCTAAAATTGATATTACTTAAATAGATAAATTTCTAAAATATTTATTATGAGATAATTTTTCATTTAATTAAAATATAAAAACAAAATCACAAATTAGAGAGACGGAGAATGTTTATGAGACATTAATCGTAGATCTATTTACAATAATGCATGATGCATGACTTGTAATAACTTGGGAGCACCCAAGTGGTACTTTATCTCCCATCAATCATAGGCTGATCACAAAAGATAGATTGGTTGTTGTACCAGATTTAAAATAATATAATGGAGTTATTTTGTGCCAGATAAATTTGATAAATAAATTAATGAAAGAAATCACAAGAGAGAATTCAATTGAAAACACATAACGAATAGGTAAGACGTTTCTAGGAAACTATCTTTAGGATAGTTATTTCTCCCACAAGTTGTTAACGGGAAAATTCATACTCATGATGCATACTCTGAAAATTAAAATTGCATTCTTTGATTTCTTCTACCACAAGAACTCAACCCAATAGAATGAAAAGGAATTGGAAGAAGACAACAATTTTAATGGCAGAATGTATTTTGGAAGATGGCAAAAGTAATTCAACAGAGAGATGTACTTCGTCTTTCTAAGGCACTTTTATGGGCACTTTGTAACTAGTAAGCCAACGGTTAGAAACAATTATGAAAGAATCAGTTACTAACTTTCTGGAATAAACACATCTCTTCAGAAAGGTCACAATTAATCACTTAATTTATTTATATTAAATTAAATAATACTTATATGTTTTAATATATATGACATTGGCAACATGGAAGGAGGGAGCTTGATGACCTGATGTTCCCCTTGTGTGAGAGTGAAAATGAAACCATTGTTCACCTCCTGTTTGAATGTGCTTACTCTGTTGTTGTATGGAAGAAAGTAGTGTATTGGCAAGGGATAAACAGAAGTGCTATGTGCTAGCATGAGGAACTGAACTGGGCAACTTTGCATGTTAAAAGAAAAGGTGTTGGTGTTGCCATCTTTCAAATGTCTTTGGCCTGTAGTTCCTATGTAATTTGGCAGGAAAGAAATAGGAGAATTTTCCAGAAGCTAGTGGAAAACATAGTCCAGGAGATGCATTGTCGAGAAGCAAAGTCCAAAACTTGCTGATTTATACTATGTTTTGTAAATTCTCACTTGGTAAATAGAATTCTTTACTTGTCAAAAAATAAATAGCAAAACCAATATAGGCGCTAATGAAAGGATGATTTAATGTGCACAAAGAGGATCTTTCACTTTCGCCATTTAAAGAGATTTTGGGAGGAAGCAAGACGGGAATGTTCTTTTATTTCTTAAATAAGATAATACTGACTTGTCTTGGGTACGTGACACTCATGCACTGATATGATTTGAGATACACAAATCTTAAAGAACAGTATATAATTGAAGTAAATTAAAAATAGATTTCAATTAAAATAATAGAAATTAGTATGAATAGCCAAAGAAAGGAGAATTCTAGAACCCTATATGAACGTCTGAGACAATACTAAATACATGAATTTAATTCACCTCCCAAAAACGATGAAATAAATCTAAGATATAAAGAAACAAGAAGAAAATTTCCTTCAACAACCATAAATTAAACTCGAACCAAGAGGATTTTCTATTTTCTCAATATCTAAGAACATCTATCTATATATGGCAAACGAAACATTTTAGGTTTAATTAATAAGTGTTGAAAATAACGATGAAAAAAAATCCCAAAAATTAAGGTTTTAGTTCGGTTGGGGTTAAACCACTCACACGCAGTATTTTAGCATTTGAGCGCAAATCTACGTTGTTATATTGCGCTTGAGCACAAACCTATGTGGCATTGGGCAGTAGGTTTTCTTTTGTGCACTGCAATTTTGTGCTAAATCTTAGATTCTTGCGCAGATCCAGCTCAGATTCTTGACTTCCAATTTGATCCAAGCAATTTTCAAGCTTTCATACGTGGTATTTTTTGCATGAATTATCAAGATGGCTCGCCAAAACACATTCTAACCATTTCTGGAAGATCATACAGTTCCCTAATGGGAATTAATCCGTAAATATTATTGATCTTAGAATGAGTTAACGATCCACTGAACATCTTCAGATAGTCCGCAATACGCTACATGTTATTCGAACTTTTAGGGATCATATCATGCGGTCATTAACAAAGAGGATACTAGATATGTTGGCAGTACAATATTACTCTGTCAAATATTCTACTACTCCCTCTGTCCCATTTTATACGAAGATATTTGTCTTGATACAAAGTTTAAGAAATAAAGAAAGACTTTTGAAACTTTTGATCTAAAATAAACCATAGAAATTTGTGTGGCTAGAAACATTTCATAAAGTTGAATTCTTATTCAATATAGAAATGTATCATTCTTTTTTGGACTGATTAAAAAGGAAAGAGTGTTATATAAATTTGGATGGAGGGATCAGAGTACTATACCTTGTTGAATCTTTTGTAATTTTGGTTCCTTCTCTAAATATATTATACTTCATAACGACCTTTTAAGCTTCCTTCTAACATATGATGCTAACCGTGCACTATATATTTTTTAGATTGCCTTCTTGCAGATCATAAATCAAGAAGCAATTTTTGTATGCAAGAGGAAACTCAAACTAAAGAACTAAGTTCAAGCAATTGAGTTTAGTTCAGTTCTTTAGCTTGTTTTGATCTTGTTGTAGGTGTTTCGAGTTGTAACCTTATTTGCTTAATTGAGAAGCATTGTGGCGAGTGTATTGTTTAACTCAGATGCTTCTCAAGAAGCTGATGAAATCAGAGTAATTACTCTACCATTTGGATAAAGATAATCCTTCCATTAGCATAGTCATCAGCGCAAAGAACATAGTGAAGCAAATGGATTCTTGGATGAATAATCTTCTGTATCCTTTTACAACAATTCTAATTCCTCTGCCTTCCAAACCATCAAATTTAGATACTGCAAAGAGAATTATACACAAAAAATCAAATCCTTTTCAACCTCCACCTGCAGCTAATGGGAAAATCAAAGAGGAACTCTATACATAGGTACTGGAGTTGCAACACACTTTTTTCTGTTACTGTGTGTGGTTTCTTGGGTCATCCTTCTTGCTTTCTCTAAGAAAAATGCTAGAAAAGTTCTGTCGAGTCCTGAAGGCATCCTCATTGAGATAGCAAACAATGATCATGTCCCTAAAGTTTTCACATTCAAAGACATTGAAGCATGCTACGCAAAACTTTGGCTCGAAGAACTAGATAAAAGAATCTGTATACCTGGAAGTGTTTAAAGTGGAAACCTTGGCAGTCAAAAGGACGAACATGGATATACCTAAGGAAGTGAACATGCTGCACAAGATCAATTACTTCAATCTTATATATCTTTGTTGGTATTGTGAACATAAAGGGTGCTTCTTTCTTGTCTTTGAATACATGAAAAATGGCTCTCATAGAATGGCTGAGCAAAACCATTTCTTAGATTGTCGTGGATGTAGCTAATGCTAATTGACTTTATCATCTTCACAACTTTAACAAACCAGGCTACATCCATCAACTACAAAAACATTCTCCTCGACAACAACTTACGAGCAAAGAATTGCAAATGTCAGTCTTGCTAATGAAACGGATACATGAGGCACAACAAGGGAAGTTGTGGGAGCGACAGTTGTGCCTTTGGAGTTGTACTGTTCGAATTAGCCACTGAAAAATATGCTGTAATTGTAGAGGAAGGTGAAGAAATTCTGCTTTTTGTAGCAGTATAGCTGCAATAATGGAAGGAGGAAATGCAGAAACTGACCTCAATAGAGACCATTCAGCAGATTTGTGGACTTATTCACTTATTGTAAGTACGGAGTACTGGATAGATAAGTGTGAAATTGTTCTGTGACCTATTCTTTTAGTTTATTCTTTCAATGGAGCTCATCAGGTATTTTCTCATATATGTACTCAGCCTTTCTGATTGATTGGACTAAAGAAGAAATTAAAGCATCAATGACATTACTACAGTTGTGAATAAGACAGACCATCCCATACAAATCATTTGTCTAATATGGATACAAATGTATATGATATTGTAATTAGTTGTCTCTTAACAATATTTAAGACATGAAAGAAACTGTTCTTGTATGTATCAAAGATATATATATACTAGTATCTGGAAACGAATATATCTAGTGTAAATTATTTTTAAAAAGTAATATAAAAAGTTCAACCTTATTCAACTGGAGTCTTGATAATTCTCTGGTCATTCAATTAATTTTAAAAGGTATTAATATGATTTGCAAAGTTGAGAAAACATAGTTACTTATAAATATATTAGGAAAAAGAAAAAGGAGAGATATCTTATTTCTTGTTGTATCTCGGCAAACTCTTTAATTCGACATCAATAAGTAAAATATTTTCCTCCAACACACAACAAAAGTTTATTATTTTCCAACGTATACTACAAGTAAACATGTCTACCACAACACTTTTCACCGACTTTTATAATAATTGACACTAAAAATTAAGTTTCTTGACATTTTAAAACAAATACTGTAAAAATGAGATGGTTAGTGAAAACTGTGAAAAAAATTGACTTTTGACTTGAGTATCACAAAATTAGTCGAAATTTAACAACTTTTATAACTAAGTGTTGGATTTTACTACTTCTATAATTAAGTCTATAAAAATAAAGAAAGAAATTAGTAAATAGTAACACACATTTTGGTTTTCTAATAATCCCCCGAGCATTCACCATCTTGCGAAAGAGAATAATCAATTGATTATTTTCATTAATGAATAGGTATATATACAATTTACAATTTTTAAATATGAAAAATCTTATTCCTAGTATACTACTAATAACCTAATTATACTTGTACAAGAATTCTACAACTATGGTAAGTTTGTACATCAATTTGGTTTTGGTCTCGAATACCCGTGGGCAGTGTATACCGTGTATATCATGGGTATATTTATATCACACTCCCGCAGTCATAGCAGGCGGTTGTCGTACGCTGAGACTGTCCCTAAAATCTTCAAATAGAACCAAGGGAAGACCCTTAGTAAATATGTCTGCTATCTGGTACCGCAAAGGGACATGGAGGACGCGTACTTGTCCACGAGCTACATTTTCTCGAACAAAGTGTATATCCATCTTGATATGTTTAGTACGCTGATGTTGGACCAGATTTTCAGAAAGATAGACTGCACTCACATTATCACAGTAGACCAATGTAGTTTTTTTAATAGGAAAATGTAGTTGTAGTAGAAGATTACATAGCCAACATAACTCAGACACCACATTAGCTACCCTTCGATACTCGGCCTCCGCATTGGATCGCGATAAAGTAGCCTGGCGTTTTGCTGACCAAGAGACCAAGTTATCCCCAAAGAACATACAATAACCAGATGTCGAACGTCTGGTATCTGGACAGCCACCCCAATCAGCATTTGTATATGACACAAGAGTAGAGACGAAGGACGGATATAAATGCAATCCATAATCAAGTGTGTCATGTATGTATCGTACAATGTGTTTAAGCGCATGCATGTGCTCAATCCACGGATCATGCATAAATAAACACACTTGTTGTACTACATAAGTAATATCTGGTCTCGTGAAAGTCAGTTACTGAAGAGCCCCTGCAAGACTACGATAGTGGGTGGGATCCTAATATGGCGTGCTAGAAGTAGCACTCAGCTTCGGTTTGGTATCCACCGGAGTAGAAGATGATTTACAAGATGACATGCTAGCTCTCTCAATAATCTCAGTTGCGTACTTCTTCTGTGATAAAAATATACTACCTGCATGACGAGTGACAGCTATACCAAAAAAATAACTCAAGGGTCCCAAGCTTTCATAGCGAATTCTGAACTGAGAAGGGACATGATAGACTTGCGCAAATTATTCGAAGAGGAAGTCAAAATTATATCATCCACATATAACAAAATGTATGCAAGAGAAGAACCACGATGATAAATGAACAGAGAATGATCAAACCTGCTGTGAGAAAACTCAGTAGTAGAACATAATCTGCAAACCTCTTATACCACCCCGTAGGGCCTGCTTAAGCCCATACAAGGACTTCTTCAGCAAACAAACATGGCGGATACATGTATATTGTCTCCTTAAGATCATCGTGTAAGAAAACATTTTTCACATCTAGCTGATAAATAGGTCGTGCTTTTGAGAGAGCTAGACTAAGCACAGTGCGAATGATTGCCGATTTGACCACCGGACTAAATGTCTCTCCACAATCCACACCAACTTATTGTGTTATACCATCACCTACAAGACGGGCCTTGTGCCGCTCAAAAGAACTGTCAGAATTTTCTTTATGAGTAAAAATCCACATAGACCGAATAATATTAACACCAGGGGGACGGGGCACTAACTCCACGTCTTATTTTCAATGAGAGCATTATATTCGTCATCTATGGCCAATTTCCAATTCAGGTCATGAAGGGAAGACATTGGGTTATGTGGTAGGGGAGATTTAGTGACATTAGAATTAAAATTGAAATGATGTTTTGGTTTAAAAATACCCCACTAGCTATGAGCAACGGGCCCTTGACTCGAGGTAGAATTGAACGGGATTTGGGTAAGCAACGGGTTGGCAACGGACTAGCCAGCAGGCAGTAACAGGCCCTTGACTCGAGGTAGAATTGGACGGGATTTGGGTAAGCAACGGGTTGGCAACGGACTGGCCAGCAGGCAGTGGGCCTGCTGGCCCAATAACTAAATGAGAAACAGAAACTGGGTCACTACGTGCAGTGGACCGTGATTCCTGATCAGTATCGATACCAGAACTGGGCCGAGACCCGAGACCAAGACTGAATTATACAAACTAGGCACGGAACTACACAATTTAGCAAACAGAAATTGGGTTTCATCAAAAATAATATGGCGACTAATTATGATTTCGTTAGAGGATAAATCAAAATATTTGTAACCACGATGATTATATGGACAACTCAAAAACACACAAGCGGTAGAACATGTTTGAAGTTTGTTAATTGTAGTAGACGGAAAAAGTGGATAGCATAAACACCCAAATACCCTAAGATGAAATTACGAAAGATCTTTATTGTAAAGAATTTTAAGTAGGGATTGATATGCTAAGCCTTTGTTAGGGATGATGTTAAGTAGATATGTAGCCATTTGTAATGCATGATACCAAAAAGAAGGACGTAATGAAGCATGGGCTAACAAGGTTCGGACAATATTATTAATGATACAATTTTTTCTTTCGGCCTTTCCATTTTGTGAGGATGTATGTGGAAAAGAAAACTAAAAAGATATGACATGAGTGTCACAAAACTCTCGAAATGGCCCATTATCATAATTTCTACCATTATCACATTGAATGTTTTTAATTTCCTGTTCAAATTGGGTACAGATGAATACTCTAAATCTTAAGAAGGTTGAAAAAATTTGAGACATTTTGGATAAAGGAAAGGTCCACAAAAAATTAGAATACTCATCCAAGAATAAGACATAATAACGATAGCCCAACGAACTTAAAATGGGAGATGTCCATAAATCACTATGAATAATGTCAAAAGGCATAAATGTACGAGAAGTAGAGGCTACATACGGTAATCTAACATGTTTCCCTAATGGACAAGAAGGACAAAGTAGAGTACTACGCGTACCCTTACAATCAATAAATTTATTTTTATGCAGAGAAGGAATAATAGATGACCCCGGATGACCCAAACGGGCATGCCACAAGGAAGGAGCAAAAGCGATAAATGTGGAAGGTGTGGCTTGACTCGTGGAAATACTGGTGGTGGTGATTGGATAAAGGTCTCCCCTACTATTGCATCTCATTAGAGGTATCCCCGTCTTGAAATCCTTCACAGAAAATCCAAAAGGGACAAAATTAACAAAAACCAAATTATCAGTGGTGAATTTTTGGACATACACCAAAATTTTAATTAAGTGAGGGGCATGAAGAACATTTTTTAAGACTAGAGGTGGATGTGGGGGAGACAAATTTGTGTGACCATAACCACGAATTGGAATTGAATGACCATTGTCAACAGTTATACCACGCTTATTGCTCATATTGAAATAAGACGAAAGAGTATCTGGTGCGGATGTCATGTGAGAAGTGGCACCGGTGTTCATATACCAATTTGCGTCCGGGGGGTTTAATCCAAATGTATGCATCGCAGCCTTGATATCCGTGGGCGTGGGTACTGTCATTGGGCCCGCAGCAGCGAATGCCTGCTGAGGTTGAGGCCCGAGCAGGCCAGCCTGCTGGCAAGGCCCAACAGATCGGGAAGCAATATTCTGGACCTAGAAACTGGACCTGGAAGCATTCTGGAATTGGGCCAATTTCCAGGATATGTCGACGATGGGTAATAAGGGCTATTGGGCCAATGGCCACTGGCCCAGCCCTACGGCCAGAGGGCTCAAGGCTGCGGCCCACTGTTCCGAGCACCACCGCTACCGCCACCACTGTTCCATCCACCACTACCGCCACCATTACCACCGCGACTGCTACTGCGGTTCTTGCCATTATTTTTATAATTTTGACCCATTTTTCCGCCACTGTTGGTACGGTTTTGGCCCAAACTTCCAGAGAATGAGTGAGGGTTGTCTGACGTGGCCATCATCATGGCAAAATTTGCTCAGGTATCCACCTTCTTAGCCAAGCCGGCTTCATATAATGTGAGCATGGAACATGCCTGGTAGAATGGTGGGAGATGATTACTTTGACGAAGAAGCGTCCTAAAGCCATTATAGGCCTCGGACAGGCCTGCAACCATCTGAAGAACAAGACGATCATTGGTAACGGGTGCACCAACGTTTCAGAGTTGATCCGCCAATTCCTTCAACCATTTACAATATACTGAGACGTTCGAAAAATCTTCCTTGTTAACATGGGAAAATTCCTGCTCAAGAGTGACAGCCCGGGAATTTTTTATCTCCTCCATTTATCACGAACCCTATTCCAAGTTTCCATCGTCGTGTCATCTGATTCAATAATCGTTTGCAAGAGGTCTGTAGAGATAGGGGAATAAATCCACTGGAGAACGGTACCATCAAGGGTCGTCCATAATGCAGGGTCATCCTCGGGGGTAGGCACCTTCTCCTTGCCGGTTGCCGAGGGGATGATGTGATGAAGGACTTGATGCGAGCGTGCGTGAACTTTGAATAATTCTGCCTACGTCGCGTATTGGACGTTTTCAATTTCAAGAACGCTAGGGATGTGGTTCTTGATGTTTGAAACAGTAAGGGTAGGATGAAACGTGTTCTTTGAGGTAGACATGATGAGAGAACAAGAGGATAATGAGGGATTGAGAAGAAAAAATTAGGAGAAGAGAACACAATTTTTGTCCGTCGGCCGAGGTGTATATCTCGGTTTCCGAGAATCAAAGTAGGGCTGCGGAAGGTGTTTGAGAGAAGGTATTCTTGCCCTACACTTCTCATAACATGAAAGAGAATAATTCCGATCATTCATCATCTTCTTCTCCGTTTTCCTAGTTCCAAGCTTACCGAACAACAAATCATCGTCATTCGCCTGATATTCAACCATCCAGAGGCCTTGGAGAAGCACCTGGTTAGAGAAAAACAAACTGATTTAGATTTGTAATAAGTAAAAGGAAATAAAATAACATCTATTCATGAATGCAATAGGTAAAAGACAAGAAATCATGCAAAAAAAATTAAAACAGATAAAAGTAAAATTTTCATGCTTCCTCCACTCAATCAACCTAAAATTACCACTATTTAAACTTGACAAGTAAGTTATCGTTCATGCAACTTTTGGTAAGTTTATGTGGTAATTAATGTTGGATTTAAAAGTCTAATAATGGTAGGACGTGGAAGAGACTCACGAGCTTCAATTACATGAATGTTACTACTGTTACGATTGTAAAGAATTGGAAGGGACTCACATTGTTAATAATGAATGGTGTAACTGAAATTTTATTCATTTAATAGAAGTTTTCCTGGGGCAAAAAATATTATAGCATAGTGTTAAATGAAGGGCAAAAAAGTCATTTAATATTTTATGGGCATTATGGTAATCTACTTTACACTTGAGGTGGTTCCACTTTTAATAATATACTACTTTATAAAAAGATATACTTCTACTGTCTCAAATTATATGACATACTTTTCTTTTTGGTCAGTTTCAAAAAGAATGACACGTTTTCTTATTTAACCACAATTTAACTTTAAACTTTACCTTTTACGCTTAACGAGATGATCTATAACCACACAAATATCTTTAATTTATTTTAGACCATAAGATTCAAAAGTGTTCCTTTATTTCATAAACTCCGTGCTAAAACAAAGACCTTCATATAAAATGAGACGGATGGAGTAAATAATATTCGAATATGTGTTTGATGAGTAACTCAAAATTTGAAGACAATAAATTTAATTGAAAACTGATAAATAATGAGTCTATACTCTACTAAATTCAATTTAATAATTTAGACAAAAACAAAGAGATTAAAAAAAAAATTATCAAATTGCGGTCACAAAAATAAAATACAAATAATGATGACAAAAAGTTTAGGAGAGGAAATTTATTACGTATGATACCTCGGTCCGCTTCTTCTATCATAAAATATCAAACTTTAACATATCTTCAAACAAAATTTCCCCATTTGTATGACCATCTTTTAGCAATAAGAGTAAATGATTGTAATGTATTTAAGAAATTTCTTTTAAGATTAAGAGATTAAAAACTTAACGAACGTAAATGTTTAATAGAAAGTCATTGTAAAAGAAAGAAACTATTTTCTGATGGAATTTAGTACGCAATATGGAGAAAGCATTCTAGCTTTTCCGCTTAAATACCACAATGTTGATGCTTTATATGGTAGAAAGTAAGACTATAATCGGTATAAGAATTGAAAAGTAAAATACACTTACAATTTCATATTTGGAGAATCTCTATCTTGTAACCATGACAATTATTGTATTTCTCAACAAAAAGAAGATGAATAAGAAATAAATATAATTAAAGAGATAAATGAAAGTCAAAGTATTTACTGCTACAGATCAACAAAAATGGATAAACCTTTTGTTGTTATTGTGCTATCCAAATCTAGGAAATTCATATGCAATTATGTGCAAAGCATCCTAGCTTTTCCACTTAAAGATCACAACGTTTGTGCTTTTATTGTATAAATAATTAGGTTATAATCGATACGAGAATAGAAAAGTAAAAGTTCACAATTTTATATTTGAAGAATCTTCATCTTATAACCATAACAGTTCTGGTATTTCTCAACAAAAAGAAGAAGATAAATAAGAAAGTAATATGCTTAGAGACAAATGAAAGTTAGAACATTTACTGCTACAAATCTACAAAAAGAATTAACCTTTTGTTGTTCTTCTGTTATCCAAATCGAGTTCTCTCCTAAATGAATATAGCACATCAAAAGTTTGTGTTGAAAATCAACCACGAATTCATGTTTTGATAGCAATTTTTTTATGGGTTACATTTAGTAGTATTTAATGTATTGAGTCATTAAAAGGAATTAACTTTACACTTCTCTAGATGTTACTCCTCTACAAAAGCATGCAAAATTTGTTATTAAAAATTATTAAATGTAGGACAAACGAAATGTTGATATTTGGGAGGCAAATAGACTTCTTTCGTCCAAAAAAGGGAAGCTCCAATTAACCATTTTCACAATAGTAGTAATTATCATTAATTGTATTTAATTAACCCAACTTAGATGCAACAAAAATATAATATTTAATAAGAGCTTATAATGGTCAATAAACTTTTAAAGAGTATTATCGTAATCAAACTTTCAATAAGGGGCTTTCCAGTTTTAGAATATATAGATGATATGATATAGAGCATAACATCCAAAACTTAAAAACAACTTGTCTTACTAAGTTTAATGAGATGAGCTTTAAAATACACGTAAACAAACAAGTATTGATCTTGCAAAATTAGAGAAAGAAAACTTCAGATCAATACAAGAATTCTTAAAATAAAAAAGGCACCCCGTGCACTAAGGGTTCGGGGAAGGACTGGACCACAAGAGTTTATTGTACGCAGTCTTGCCTCACATTTCTGCAAAAGGCTTTTTCCACAGCTTGAACTCATGACCTCCTAGTCACATGGCAACAACTTTACCAGTTACTCCAAGGCTCCCTTAAAAAAAATTAAAATAAAATGATCTCTAAATGCTATGCATTTGTATGGTCTTTGTCGATGTGAAGGGCAAAACAGAAGCTCGACACATGGGACAATTTTTTTTCCTCAACAACCATTGTTTGATGCAGTCGGTGTGATATTCGTGTCCGCACCGAAGTATCCCAATGATCTCTTTATGCTCAAATTTCTCATGACATATAGCACAAATTTCTGCAGGTTCTCTATCAGCAACATTTTCAGTTTCCTTGGGATTATTTACTCTGTCTTTAGGCACAACAACATGATGAGTTCTTATTTTAAAATACTCCAATGTAGCATCCTCCTCATTCATCTTTGGATCATCCATGTCAAACAGAGAGTTAAAATCAAAATCTAACATGGCCTGATACAACGGATGGTCAACTGATATTGTGTTATGTCGTCCTCCAGAAGAATGAGTATGTGAGCTACTCATTGTGCAATAACACCAAAAAAAAAAAATTAACAAAAACAAAGTAGGGATTTCTTTGAGTTCTTGAAAGGAACACGAGCACCAGAAAACATTCTTTGATAAGTTCTAGTGACAATAAACTTATATATAGAGATAGCCTGCTATATTTCCTAGTTCATTTGGAAAATTATTAAATTGTATTCCTAACTTGTTTTTGGTAATTAATAAGTTGTATTCCTAGTTCAGTTTTGAAGTTAATAAGTTGTATTCCTAATTTGTTTGGAATCGGATTCATTCATATGGCCATTAGTTGCATTATGGTATTCAATGATTCTCACCATAAATAAATTACCAAAAAAAGTGTCCTTGTTAAAGTTGATCTTGTGGTGTATCAATGAGTTGATGACTCAAATCAGAAGTTTTGATGCACAAAATATTATTTCTATTGGTCTACTCTAATGAAAAATATTGGCATTTAGATACCAGTAAAGCAATAACTTATTCATACCGAAAAATTAAAGTGATATATATTTCAGATGAGGTACTATTGTTTAGGAAAAAAAATTAAATATACCATCAAACTATTAGAAATAATTTATATATATCACTCGTTAATAGTTGGGCTCATTTATGACATCATCGTTATACATTTTGTCCATTCATGCCATTAAGCTCTAACAGTAACAACTCACACCTCTGGTTTTTAAAAACCAAATTTATCACGTGTGTTCAATTAAACCATCCACGTCATTTAACCCATTTCCTCTAGTTTAACTCACATCCTTTATTTTTAACCCGATCCACATTATAACCTGACCCAAAACTCATTTTATCCCAATCCGGCAATCCCTAATGATCTTCTTCTTTTCATTTCTCTCTCTTCCCGTTTTCTTTTTCATTTCCCAAATCCACTTTCAGAAAGTCAATGTATGGGATTGGAGTAGTTATCCTTATTAGCGTATTAAGTCTTGACATCAAGTACTGGATTTTATTCTGCATAACAGCATTGTCCAGACTCTATCTTGTCTTAATTCTTTGTCTCCAGAACGAAGTGCTTCTCTGGCTTCTGATGTATAGCTTAATGACATAGAAGTTTATTATTTATGAATATAGGGGAACGATGACCAGCTAAAATCCACCATAGTACTGTTAGTTACCGATTTGGCACACAATTGAATTGGCAAGAACGCCTTATGACTGTAAAAGGATTTTTTTTAAGTGAGAAATTAAAGAAAGAAGATCATTAGGGGTTGGGTAAAAATGAGATTCGGGTCGGATTAAAAATAAAGGTAATGGGTTAAATGACATGGATCGTTTAATTGGACAACACGTGGCAAATCTAGTATTTAAAAACCAGATGTGTGAGCCATTAGAGCTTAATGGCACGAATGGACCAAATGAATAACGAGTGGCATATATGAGTCAATTCTAATAGTTCAACATATTTGATTGGTAAATGAAAGCAATTTTAGTGAATAAGCTACCCTGACGAAGCTGATGAAATCAAAGTAAATACTCTACCAGTTGGATAAAGTGAGTCCTTCCTCTTTAGCATAGCCATCAGTGCAAAGAACATATAATTGAAGCAAATGTATTCTATTCTCTTTTGTATCCTTTTACAACAATTCTAGTTCCTCTGCCTTTGAACCATGAAATTTAGATTAAAAAAAGGGCAGTCTGGTGCAATAAGCTCCCGTTGTGCGCGGTGTTCAGGGAAGGACCAGACCACAAAGATCTATTATATGCAGTCTTACCCTGTATTTCTGTAAGAGGTTGTTTCCACGGCTCGAAATTTAGATACTGAAAATATATAGAAACAATCAGATGCTTTTCACCTCCACCTGCAGCTAATGGGAATATGAAAGAGGAATCTTTACATAGGTAGTGGAGTTGCAACAGGCTTCTTTCCATAATGTTTTCAAGTTCAAAGACTTGAAGCATTATATTCTACGTGAAACTTTGGCTCCAAGAGCCAGATAAAGGGATCTGTATACCTGGGAATGTTTAAAGTAGAAATCTTGGCAGTCGCACGGAATTGAACATGCTGCACAAGATCAATTACTTCAATCCAATAAAGCTTTGTTGGTATTCAAGTAAACATAATGCTGCTTCTTGTTGGATATGTAAAGCAGTACGGGAAGTAAATAAATATTACAAGTGTTCGAAAGGAAAACAAACAAGCCAATGTTCAGAACTGCCGCAAGCTTGTTGAGTCTTGAATCTTGATAACCTGAAATCAAGAAATACTAAATCTGGATTGTTACAACTGTGAGCTGAGTCGAGAAATGGCTCTCTGTCTTTAAGACAAGATTGCCCCGTATATATGCTTTTACGTTAACGGGCAATAGTCTCCCAAGATAAAAAAACAACTAATCAACACTACAAAGCAAATAGGTTGATTCTGACGAAGAAAACAAACACGAAACGACTTGCTAAAGAATAGAAAATGAAGGAAGAGTTTTGAGTTTTCTGTTCACTGTTTGTGGACATAATTTCAGTTGTTCTCTTCTGTTTTTGTCTGTGTATTATATTGTGTATATTTTTGTCTTCACAATTGTGCAAAAAGACACCAATATATAGCATAAGGGAGGGACTCCTCAACTGCCAGTTTATGTCCATTAGTGGGGGAGTAATGGCTGATTAAGACCATTAGTGAGGGAGTTAATCAGCCAAGTAATGGCTGATTTAATGTGCAACATTCCAAAAAAAACCAACCCAAACGGTAGGCAGAATCTTTATGCCTTCCGTCGTTCCCAATTTTGGAGTCTATCAGAAGAAGCCCAAATCCCATGACCCGAGCCCGGATCGGACGGGCGGGCGGCGGCGCCGCACGTCTGGGCTTAGCCTTGAACCCAAGCACATGTAGGTCCTCCCTCCTTCAAACACATGGGTTACCCCTTGGGGTTCCGAATCCTTAGCCAATTTTGAGACTTATAAAGAGAGCAATTCTTCATTTTCTCACCGATGTGGTAGATTTGTCCCACACCATATTTCCATGCCTCAAACACCTTACTTCGTGGACCAATATCTCTTTCATTTCTCAATGAAATTTGACGATTTTTGGCCCTACGGTCATCTACTCACTTAGTAGATTATGCACGTGTGAAGAGACTAGGCCTCCAACATACGGAACCCTAGTGTTTAAGTCATTAAATATGGGTGGACGCAACTCCCCACCAACGGCAAATTTCCAACACTGCTTTTCTGTCTCTGAATACATGACAAATGGCTTTGGCTGAGCAGAACCAAGTCGATGTCAAGATACTATCAGCTTGGACGAATTCGATTCGGATTGTGTTGGATGTAGCTAACGGACTTCATTATCTTGACTGCTTTACCAAACCAGGGTACATCCACAAGAACATCAACAACAGAAACATTCTCCTCGATAGCAACTTACGAGCAAAGAATTGCAAATCTCAGTCCTGCTAATGACTTAACCACATGTAATTTGAAAAAAAGAAAAACCTTCAAAAGCCCCTCACTTCTTCCTCCCCCCTCCCCACCAACCCCCACCCCCAAATCTCTTTCTTCTTCACCCGATTCAGTAGCTCCCAAAATTCCCAATCTCTTTCTTCTCTATAAAAGCATGTCGCTATAGCAGCATAAAAATATCCGGACAAACAATGTCTAGATAGAGAGGTATGACTGTAAAAATATGTGGTTCTTTTATCAGGCCATACTGCTACTCCAATTGACACATTCCTTAAATAATTGTTAACTTATAATCATTTTGGGTTTTGAAAGGGCTGGATCATAGAACAAAGATGTACAGTGTAGCTTTGTCAGAAAAATAGCAGAAAGGATAAACTGTGAATTAGCAGTATTATCTATTTGACAATATTTTGAAACAACACAAAAAGAAAAGAAAAAGGCAGATTATTTCATTGCTAGGAAAGAAAAAGACTAATAGTATTACCTACTATATTAACAGCGTTTTGGATGGTAGTTACCTATTGTATTGTATTGTGTTATTAGTTCAAATATAATGTTTGTTTTGCTTGTTACTTAAATTTTATTGTATGGTATATATGGTGTGATTGCATTTTTTTCAAAATCGTAAAAACAGAAGGGAAAGTGAAGAGCGGGGTATCGATTCCCATACCACTCGCATGCTAAGCGGGCGCTCTACCATCTGAGCTACATCCTCGGCTTATTAGTGTTTTCTGGTTTCTCTCTATGGCAAAATACGCCAAGCACTTAGCTAAATGCAAAACCCTGGATGTATACATGTAGACAACATATGTATATGTAACTGTAAGTATGTCATATACTCATGTTTTGTGTGGTACAACCAAATCGTGTGATTAACTGGGCATAGTGCATTTCTGATGTTATTGATCCGTGTATCCGTATATATAATCAACGGCGCAACACACTGCTAATGATTTAACCACACGAAATACTTTGTGAATTAATCCTTGAACCACACTGTTTGACATTTAATTCTTATTATCTTCCAACCTCATTCTGGACTATTCAGCATTCAGTTCGTTGCTGACTATTGAAGTAACCATTGGTTTTTTTATCAGCAGAGGTTGTTGGCTGGAGAGTTTTATTATTAGAGAAAGGATTACATGAGACTTGTAGGGCCTATTTATAATTAGTAGAAGTTAGAAAAGTTAGTTTGTTATTTAATTAATGCTGTTTGAAAGTAGTTAGTTTGTTAGAAGATATTTTGTATATATGTTGAGCATATGTTGTACAGAATCAGTTAATTCAATACAAGAAAATTCCCGAAACTCTTCTCATCTTTTCCATTGTTGATTGTTCTTAGCTAAGACTAAATTCATTGTTATATTCAATATGGTATCAGAGCTACACAATCACTGAGAAATGATTAACTACGATTCTAATTCTTCATCTTCGGTAACAGAGGTGAAACTCGAAGAACTCAACAATGGCAGTTGTCGATAATGAATTGCCGAAAAATTGAGTCACAATCATCCTCTATTCCTCAATGCTTCTGATAATTTAGGAGCGATATTGATCTCTCTTCAGCTTACATGAATAGAATTATTTTGTATAGAGTTGCACAATGAGGATTGCAATCCTAGGGAGAAAGAAGCTAGGGTTTATAGATGGCACATGCAAGAAGGAAGCCTACGGTCCTAATTTGGTTGATTTATGGGAGAAATGCAACACAATAGTCCTATCATGGATAATGAAAAGCGTATCGAAAGAACTGTACAGTGGAATCGTATATTCTACGAATGCGACATCAGTTTGGAGTGAATTGAAGGAAAGATTTGACAAAATTGATGGATCGAGGATATTTCAACTCCACAAAGATATTGCAACTATCAATCAAGGTACTAGTTCAATCTCAGTATATTTCTCAAAGTAACGAGATATTTGGGTTGAATTTGATAGTATAGCTCTAATTCCTAGTTGTGATTGTGAAAAGTCTAGGATTTTGTTGCGTTTATGCATAATTTAAAACTATTGCAATTCTTAATGGGCCTTAATGAATCGTTTGAACAAACTAGAGGTCAAATTCTTATGATGATACTAATGTCATCCATAAACAAAGTATATTCTATGTTAATTGAGAGGAAAATCCAAATGAATATCAGTCAAAGTCACTTAGATGCTACAACACTCATGTCCACAAGAAATGAGGCTAATGTCATAAATAGGCAGAAAAGGGATAACAGCTATGGATATGATCCAAATGTATTATGTGACCTATGTAAGAGGAAAGGTCACATTACTAAGATATACTATAGAATTGTTAGATATCCACCTGATTTCAAGGGGATAAAGGAGGGAAATTATCAAGGTGATAAAGGCAACTATCAAAACAAAAGAGGAAACTATTAGAATGAAGTAGGAGGTTATCAGAATGAGAGGAGAAACAACTACTTTGAGATAAGGAATTTCCATGCTCACAATGTTGTTGATGATATTGTGAACTACTACACACAAGGACAAGGGACTTCTGAGAAGTTTGATCCAGGTTCATTCAGTTATGAAGAAGGATATACAAATCAGGGCAGTTATGAAAGAACCAACACTTGGCAAGGGAGAAATCAAGGCAGAGGCAGTATCATGGGCTTCAGTAATGACCAGTACAATCAGATAGTGCACATGCTTGGTAAAACTAATATGCTAGGAAACAATTATGTGGCTACAAGTGTTAAAGTTAACAACAAAAGCAAGGCAATTGTAGGAGCTTGTTATAGAAACTCTGCAGGTATCATTACTGCCTTTACTGTATGTCACACAAAATGATTGGATTGTAGACTCAGGGGCTACAAATCATATGAAATCTTACTCGGATGTATTAATCAAGAAGGAGCAACTTCAACTAACCAGTGTTAGGAGAGTACAATTACCTAATGGAGATTCTACTACCATTACACATACATGATCATGTCCTCTGAATAAGACAGATTGGATCAATAATGTTCTAGTAATACCATATTTTAAATTTAATATATTATCAGTGTCAAAAATAACAAGGGAATTACAGTGTGCAACAAGTTTTCTTCCTGATTTTTGTGTCTTTCAGGACCTCTACAATGGGCAGGTGAAGGGAGTTGGTAGACAAGAGGATGGACTCTACCTTCTACCTGCGTTCAGTCTTAATAACAACAACAATAATAAGGATCAATCCAATTCTGCACAAAGTAAAGTATATTCAGCAATAACAATATTAACTGGTACTTCAGTTTCTTTGTGGCATAAAAGATAAGGTCACCCCTCTCCTACTATATTAGCTAATATACTTTCTCAGCCTTCTAAGGTGTGCTTAGATGAACTCTATGATTGTGCAATATGTCCTCTAGATAAATAACACAGATTATCATTCACAAATAGTGATTCTAAGTTTGATAGTCAATTTGCACTACTACATATAGATGTATGGAGCCCCTTTAAAGTGTCAACATGTAATGGTAATAGATTTTTTGTGACCATTGTTGATGATTGTACCAGAATGTTGTGGCTTTTCTTGATAAAACTAAAGAGTGATGTATTGTGATATTGCAGAATTTCTTTGTGTTGGTCAAAACTCAATTTGTTTTGCCTATAAAGGCTATTATAACAGATAATGGCACTGGATTTGTAAACACTAATTGTCATAAATTGTTCACTAGTCTTGGCATCATACATCAAAGAACTTGTATACATACTCAATGAGTTGAAAACATCCTTCCACAACGTGTCCGGATCTCTTGTAATGTGTGAAGGATGCACTATCGTTCTTCCTTTTACCTTGGTCACGGTAAGAATTTCTCCCTTGTACGATAAAGGCCACGATTTCACTCTGTTCTTCCATTTTTCGTGTGAGTCCTCTCACACGCTCTTCTTGCACTAACTTCGAATAGACTTTATTTAATGATGACAACGGTTCCTTGGCCAATATGTTTGATCTCACCATTCCATACATTGGCTCATCCAATCCCATGAGGAAAAAATACACTTTTTCTTCTTCTCTTTTGGTTTCCAAGATCATCCTCAGATTGCACATGCACTTTCCGCACTTGCAAGTCGGAATTTGTTCGTAGTTTGCCAATTCTTCACACAACTTAGTTAGTTTTCCATAGTAATCCACTTGCACTCCGCAAGTTCTGCCTTCAGTTGTTGCATCCGAGGGCCGTTGATAACAGTGAACCGCTCTCAGATGCTCGTCCATAATTCTTCCGCTTCCTCTTTATGCGAAATCATTGAGCGAAGCGTTGGTTCGATGTTGTTGCAAATCCATGACACCAGCAAAGAGTTTATAGTCCACCAATCTTCTAAGTTTGGCAACTCTTTATCTGGCTTCGTGATTGTACAATCAACAAAGCCAAATTTCTTCCTTGCTTTTAGGGTCTTCCTCATAGATCTAGCTCATTCTTCGTAATTCTCTCCCTTCAATTGGACTTGTGTCACCACAATTCTGCGATTATCGTTTGACGTACTGTCATCAGGGAAGATTGTCTTTCTTTGAATTTTATTTTCTTCACCGACAGTTCCTTTATTTTTATCGTCAGTTTTTCCATCACCCGCCATTATTTAGGATTTTCGTGTTCTTTTAGGGAGGCTCTGATACCATGTTAAATTCAAGAGGGAACGGAAATTTAGAGAGAAAAAGAATAATGGAAAAATTATTTCTTGCTTTTCATTCATCACAATAATCTCCCTATATAGAGGTAAGTTCTTCCTTTTCTTAGTTTAACAAGGAAATTCTATTCTAATAAAACTACCATAATTATAATTTACCAAAAATAAACTATTAGACTTAGAATAGGATTCTATCAAAAATAAAACTATTAGATAACCTAATTTGTCAAGTCCCACACGGACACAACTGGTCTGTGCCCGTGTTCTCTCAATAGTTATACACCCTAATCAATCCCTTGTCTGGTAGTATAGCAACCCATGACATTAGCATTACCAAGATTATTAATAGATGGATAAGCATCGTTAAAGAACGAACTGCCTTTGAAATCCGTCAAAACCTTTTCCAAATCTTTGTAGATTTGACTGATATCCACATGTTAAGTTCAATAGATACATAAAATTTGAGAAAATGTGTCTTAGAGATATTATTCAGAGGAAAGCGTAATAATTAGTTTATCAATTATCAGGATCAGTAATGAAATCAGATAGCTATAGTTTTCTTCCCATGGCATTAGCAAGTTCCTTTTCGTTTCCTTGAAACTTTTGTTTTAGGGTTACTGTGTGGTGGCTGTTTAGAAATTATTGGGAGTAATGGATGACAAGGTGACTTTTTATATAGCAATGCATTAAGCTTATGACTGATTTGAGTATTTCTTTACTTTTTAAATTTTGTTTATTTTTTTGGATTTCATGCTCTATAGTTATATAGTATGGATCACTTCTTTTCCAATTTATCAAGATGACAATTTTCCCCCAAATAGTTTAAGTGAACACAAGATTTTTCGGTTTTTTCGTTGAGGATATTTTTGTTTAACTAAATAAATTTGTTTTAGAAATTCTGAAATACATGTTATTTTTAATACACCAAATTAAACAGTCGATAAGAAATAAATCCAACATTACTAATTTCAGCATTACAAATACACCCTATTCAGTATTATCTATGCATTTGTATAGTCTTTGGTGATGTGACGGGCAAAGCTGAAGCTCACCACACGGGACAATCTTGCTTCCGCAGCAACCACTGTTTGATGCAGTCTACATGATATTCGTGTCTTCAATGAAGTCTCCCAATGATCTCTTCACCTTCAAATTCCACTTGGCATATGACACAAATCGGGCGATAGACAAATTCATGTGGTGCCCAAAAGAGTCTATGCACAACACGAATGTTCCAAGTTTGCAAGGATCGGCCTTGCTGATTGAAAAATCATGTGGCGCCAGTAAGAGCCTATCCCTTGAATCACTATCACTCAAGTTAATTATATTAACTCCATTCGAATACTCACTGTGAACATGGCATTTCTTTGAGTTCTTGAAAGGGACACAAGCAGCAGAAGCAATGTATGCATAATAAGTGTTGGGAGATTTTGCTCTATGGTACTTTATAAAGCAGTACGGGAAGTATTTAACTATTACAAGTATTCGAAAGGATAAACAAAGATTTCAATAATTCAACATGGAATCTGAAATTACAATCGTTACATAAGTAAAAACTGGAAATTCCAGTTTAGTAGAAGACGGAAAAATGTAAAATATTTTTGTTGAGTCGAGTGTAGCACTCTGTCCTTAAGACAATATTGCCCCGTATGTATCCTTTATACGTCCTGGACAATTTGTCTCCCAAGATAAAACAGCAATGGAACCCTTGAGCAAAGGAAACTCAAGAGCTACCGTGAAGAATATTGAGTAACGAAATGATGCTTGGAAGTTGTAGGAAGAAAACTATTTCGGTTGTGTATTTTCGTGCACTGTTTTTCAGCATCTGTTTATGTATTTTCGTGCATATGTCTTAGTGCTCAACAATGGTGTAATGGGGTGTTTATATAGAAGAGGGATGGGCTGTTTCGCTGAAAATCGCCTCCATAATAGCCAAATAATGGCCATTATTGAGGTAGTAAAGTCACCAACATAAATGGGAGAAAGACCAAGCTGTTTTGGCCATTATAGGATGAGTAATTCAGCCAAAATAAATGGCTGAATTGAGTGCTTGGCATTTCTGTTTTTGACCGTCGAAATTCGATTTTACGGAAACTTCGGGGACCAAATCGTACATCTTGAAACTTCGGGGACCAAACAAAGCACATCCGAAAGAATTTCGGTCCAAACTGTATATCCGAAACTTCGGGATCAAACCGTACTTCGGCAAAGTTTTCTGGTCCAAAAAGATAATATCAGAAGACCCACAGCCCACAGCCCACGACCCGTGACCCGAGAACCCGGAACCGGACCGGACAGGACGGGCGGGCGGCGGCGGCGCGCGTGTGGACTTTCCTTGAACCGAAGCACATCTAGGTCCTCCCTCCTTTAAACACATGGGATACCCCTTGGGGTCCCAAACCCCAAACCAATTTCGAATCTTATATACACAACAATTCTTTCTTCCTCTACCGATGAGGGAGAATTACACACAATACCACACTTTCCATGCTTCAAACACCTTACTTCGTGAACCAATATCTCTTTCATTTCTCAATGAAATTTGACGATTCTTGGCCCTACGGTTATCTACGTACTTAGTAGATCATGCATGTGTGAAGAACCGGATTCTCCAACATACGTTACACTAGTGTTTAAGCCGTTAAAGTTGGTCGGTCGCAACTCCCGCCAAAGGCAAATTTCCAACAATCCCCTCTTGAAAGAGATTTTGGCGCACTCACATGGTGTCTTTTCATTTCCAAAGCAATATTTCGGCGGACCGATGTTGCATAAGGAGAGGTAGCCTCGGCTTTGAACCTTCCATAGTTGAATACCATCGGACTTACTTATTGCGCGGTGAACGTGATGTCTTGAACCGTCGGTGTTTAGTGTAAGCCAAGACAACGGTACCAACACAACAAATTCCCTTACTCTCTTCTTCGTAATGTTTTGTCCGTTTTGGCCATGGACAACGTCTTGGATTCTTAAGTGCATTCAATTTGAGGCGGCCCGTCCTCGCACTTAAATAGGTGGTCTCCTACAAGGTATCCTGCTATACCCCACTTCACAAGTGTTAGGAACCATTAAAAGTTTCCCAAAGACCTAACCTCAACTGTTGAGGATCATTACAGGTTTTGAAAACTTAACCTTTACCCATACTGCAGATAGCACTTAACGTCTATCGCGGGAACGGCTTTGGATTTGGTGTTTCTTTTCAGAAATCACTATCCGAAGTGCTCATGCTTCGACTGAAGGGATCAACTGAACCTCTACAACTTAGTTTTCCCGTTGAACCAAATTACTGGGATCTCCAGTTCGTAAGGTTGGGTTTTCACTGTATTGGTTCGTATATTTTGGGTTTTAAGCCCATTCCCCTAGACAGGCAGAACACTTGATCTCCGGGTAGTCCCTTAGTTAGTAAATAAGGAAGTGACACCCGTGATGATCAACTGCCATACGGTCTTATGTCTCCGACAGATCGTGACAGATATGTCCAGACGCCGTCATCCGTGTCCTTTCTAAAGCCGACCGGCTAGCCACAGTGTAGAACTGCTGAAGGCACGGGTTTCTCCCAATAAGGGACGTCCTCTAATGAGTCGTGAAGTTACTCAACTTCTTTCATGCTTTGTATAAAGCGATAAACTCCGATACCATCATGAATCGGTCGATGCAAGTTTGCTTAGAGGATTTTCCAAGACCCACCATACACATTTACTTGTGACTTTGGTGTTCTTCAGATCTGATGTCCAGTTTGCATCACTGTGTTCTCTCAAAACCGCTGGACATCCAGAATACTATAATCCGTAGATAAGCGAATAATTCAGATATCGTCATATCCGACTTAACGCCTTCCTATTAATCATGTATTGAAATCATCAGTGAACCTTAGTTCAACTGATCTGTTTGTAGGACGATACCAGGTCGGTTGTAGTGTGTACAATACATTGAACTACACGTGACCTGAGCATACCGCTCCTTGTCTATGGGTGCACCATGATTCCAATCAGTTCTATGATTCATATCCATTGGTGGCTTCAACGAGACTGTCAACTATCGACCAGTCCGTTAGATGTCTTAGAAATCCAATTCCTAAGATGTCATCTGTGATACTCATATCTTTCATATCGAGACTTTGTTTCAATATGATTTTCACTCTAAGACCGTTGGTTTTCCAACTGTTGGCTTTCTAACTTCGAGTCAATGTTTTCGTGATCGATTCATTGTTTCTGTTTTATCCGAGACTTTCGGGACTAAAATATAAACATTTCAGGGACCAAAATGAAAGTTCAGGAAGAAGCCCAACAGTTCAGCAAACCAATTCTGATCCTCTTCTTCCAACTCTCCGGTTGGGATGGCTGTTTCAACACCCTTGCCATGTAAGATTACAATGGCCCTGGATGTGAAGCTACTCATGGGGAGCACTTTTTACAACCCAAAGGTTCTTTTCCGGAGGAAGATCAACCATTACACAAGTATGGTTCTATATATGGAATCTATTTCTCTCTTTAGCTTCTTTCCAAAGCATCGCTTTTGGAGATGACAATTCTTTGTTAATTGTCCATGGTTCGTTCTCAACCATACAAGCTAGAAGGTATGGAACAAGTCTTTGTCCCCTCTTTGCTCCTTCTTGGTTCAACATCTAGAATCCCCGAGTTCTCGCAGATCCGGAATATTAAGTTCCGGATATCCAAGAACTTTCGAGTCTCGTAGATACGGAACGTCTAGTTCCGGACGTCGAGCCCTCGCGGGTTCTTGTTAACCTTGAGCAATTACTCCTTTTTCCTATTTCAAGGAAAGTTATCTTCAATGAATTCAGCATTCTTTGACGCTAAGAGGCGATCAACACTATCGTTATTTGCGGATCCGGTGGATATGCAATCTACGATCTTAGGTCGAACTTGACCCGTTTCGGTAGCCCATCTTTTACCAAGCACCCCTCATAATTTGGGCGTACGACTTCGTGCTTGGCTAACACCGTTAGACTGAGGTGAGAAATGAACATTCGTTTAATGAACGATGCTTCACATTCTCCCCCTCTATCACTACGAATTTCTCAATCCGTAGGCTTAGTTGATTTTCAACTTCTGCTTTGTAGGCTTCAACACCTTCATCTTTGCTTTTCAATAAACAAAGGATTCCATACGTTGTACCATCATCAATGAAGATCACAACGTACTTGTCTCCCCCTCTATTTTGTATAAACTTCAAATCACCCAAGTAGGTGTGACTAAGTTCTAGAGGAGCGGTGCTTCTTTCGCTATTCCCTTGACGGAATTTGGAAAGGTGATTTTGCCTCTTCGTCTACCTCACATTCATTTTGAGGGTTTATGTCGACGTAGGCAACAATCTCAACATCGTTAGCTTTTGAATGACTTGCTATTTAACGTGTCTTAATCTATGATGTCATAGATGCACGGATTACAATATATCATTTATTTGGCTATAGACATATTGTACCACTCTTAGTTATTACGGACTGTTGGACTAGTCTCAAATCGATTTGACCAACAACGTCCTTTAACCAAGTTAGGAACATGTATCACCTCTTTTAGAGAGATCTCATTCCTTGAAGTCCTATTGAGGACAACCTCTCCAACCCCTTTGATTTTAGAGGTGGCGTTGCTTCACATGAACAACCTTTTGCCCGTGGTTAGGGCGTAACCGGATCATATGTGATCTCGATACTCGGCCCACTCTAGTTGCTTTGGCGGACCGAGTGTCCAATTTCTTTATCGCCTTTCTTTAGGCCTTCGGATCATTCAGACACGGAAACTCGGCCCACCTTACTAGGTGTCCATTACTTTTCCTATGAAATGAATTTTGGCCCCACTCCGCCGCCCGGAGGCTTTGTATGACCGAGTGTCCAATATAATCATACCAAAGGAATTTTGGCCCACTCCCGTGCCGGAGGCTTTGTATGACTCGAGTGTCCAATATCATCCTATGAAGGATCTTCGCCAAATAATATGACGGAGCTCAACGTATTTAACTTTTAGACTTCTTCCGTTATGATTGGTGCCTAGATAGTTCTTTGGCGCTTACTTAAGAGTGGTAATGTTTTCGTACGATCGGTGGATCTTACTCCCTCGTATGTGCGAACATACTTTACACACTTTAATAATTACACTTAAAAGAACGGATCTTCTTAAGTCGTTTACAAAATCCAATCTTTAAACGGGAAAGAAGATGAGATTAAACTTCGATTTGTTAAAGCGTAAGGAATATAAATTATTTTCATATTCCTCCTTACTTTAATCTATTTTTTTTTTAATCGACATCATTTAATCTTTATTCTTGACAAGTAAGAAAAATACTTATCATTTAATCCTTATTCTTGACAAGTAAGAAAAATACTTATCCCAATTTCGGATTCTGGGCTCACTTAGGTCACTTCATCGACTGAGTGTCCATTTCCTTCTCACCATTATTCGGATCCTTTGTCTGGGACAGATATAGGCCTTCTGCTACAAGATAGAATAACATCTTCACTCTTCTCCTCTTGTCCCAGTTGACATCCTCAGGCTCTCGAGAGCGCTTGTTTCCACCAGTCTTGGTGGCGGTGACACCATGAACACGTTCATCATCATCACTCTCTTCTACCAAAAACCATTGCCATATCCAGATTTGGTCACACAACTTTTGACCGACATCTTTCGAACACTAATAGTAATACTATACAGATATTGTCTTAAGTTGTTGGGAGATTTTGCTCTATGGTACTTTATAAAGCAGTACGGGAAGTATTTAACTATTACAAGTATTCGAAAGGATAAACAAAGATTTCAATAATTCAACATGGAATCTGAAATTACAATCGTTACATAAGTAAAAGCGGAAATTCCAGTTTAGTAGAAGACGGAAAAATGTAAAATGTTTTTGCTGAGTCGAGTGTAGCACTCTGTCCTTAAGACAATATTGCCCCGTATGTATCCTTTATACGTCCTGGACAATTTGTCTCCCAAGATAAAACAGCAATGGAACCCTTGAGCAAAGGAAACTCAAGAGCTACCGTGAAGAATATTGAGTAACGAAATGATGCTTGGAAGTTGTAGGAAGAAAACTATTTCGGTTGTGTATTTTCGTGCCTTGTTTTTCAGCATCTGTTTATGTATTTTCGTGCATATGTCTTAGTGCTCAACAATGGTGTAATGAGGTGTTTATATAGGAGAGGGAGGGGCTGTTTCGCCTGAAATCGCCTCCATAATAGCCAAATAATGGCCATTATGGAGGTAGTAAAGTCACCAACATAAATGGGAGAAAGACCAACTGTTTTGGCCATTATAGGAGGAGTAATTCAGCCAAAATAAATGGATGAATTGAGTGCTTGGCATTTCTGTTTTTGACCGTTGAAATTCGATTTTCTCGGAAACTTCGGGGACCAAACTCGTACATCTTGAAACTTCGGGGACCAAACCGCACATCCGAAAGAATTCTGGTCCAAACCGTATATCTGAAACTTCGGGATCAAAGCGTACTTCGGCAAAGTTTTCTGGTCCAAAAAGATAATATCGAGAAGACCCACATACCCCACGACCCACGACCCGTGAACCCGTGAACCCGGAACTCGGAACCGGACGGGACGGGCGGGGCGGCGGGCGCGCGTGTGGTCTTTCCTTGAACCGAAGCACATCTAGGTCCTCCCTCCTTTAAACACATGGGATACCCCTTGGGGTCCCAAACCCCAAACCAATTTCGAATCTTATATACACAACAATTCTTTCTTCCTCTACCGATGAGGGAGAATTACACACAATACCACACTTTCCATGCTTCAAACACCTTACTTCGTGAACCAATATCTCTTTCATTTCTCAATGAAATTTGACGATTCTTGGCCCTACGGTTATCTACGTACTTAGTAGATCATGCATGTGTGAAGAACCGGATTCTCCAACATACGTTACACTAGTGTTTAAGCCGTTAAAGTTGGTCGGTCGCAACTCCCGCCAAAGGCAAATTTCCAACAATCCCCTCTTGAAAGAGATTTTGGCGCACTCACATGGTGTCTTTTCATTTCCAGCAATATTTCAGCGGACCGATGTTGCATAAGGAGAGGTAGCCTCAGCTTTGAACATTCCATAGTTGAATACCATCGGACTATCTTACTGCGCGGTGAACGTGATGTCTTGAACCGTCAGTGTTTAGTGTAAGCCAAGACAACGGTACCAACACAACAAATTCCCTTACTCTCTTCTTCGTAATGTTTTGTCCGTTTTGGCCATGGACAACGTCTTGGATTCTTAAGTGCATTCAATTTGAGGCGGCCCGTCCTCGCACTTAAATAGGTGGTCTCCTACAAGGTATCCGCTATACCCCACTTCACAAGTGTTAGGAACCATTAAAAGTTTCCCAAAGACCTAACCTCAACTGTTGAGGATCATTACGGAGTTTTGAAAACTTAACCTTTACCCATACGCGCAGATAGCACTTAACGTCTATCGCGGGAACGGCTTTGGATTTGGTGTTTCTTTTCGAAATCACTATCCGAAGTGCTCATGCTTCGACCGAAGCGATCAACCGAACCTTTACAACTTAGTTTTCCCATTGAACCAAATTACCGGGATCTCCAGTTCGTAAGGTTGGGTTTCCACTTGTATTGGTTCGTATATTTTGGGTTTTAAGCCCATTCCCCTAGACAGCAGTAACACTTGATCTCCGGGTAGTCCCTTAGTTAGTAAATAAGGAAGTGACACCCGTGATGATCAACTCGCCATACGGTCTTATGTCTCCGACAGATCGTGACAGATATGTCCGACGCCGTCATCCGTGTCCTTCCTAAAGCCGACCGGCTAGCCACAAGTGTAGAACTCGGCGAAGGCACGGGTTTCTCCCAATAAGGGACGTCCTCTAATGAGTCGTGAAGTTACTCAACTTCTTTCATGCTTTGTATAAAGCGATAAACTCCGATACCATCATGAATCGGTTGATGCAAGTTTGCTTAGAGGATTTTCCAAGACCCACCATACACATTTACTTGTGACTTTGGTGTTCTTCAGATCTGATGTCCAGTTTGCATCACTGTGTTCTCTCAGAACCGCTGGACATCCAGAATACTATAATCCGTAGATAAGCGAATAATTCAGATATCGTCATATCCGACTTAACGCCTTCCTATTAATCATGTATTGAAATCATCAGTGAACCTTAGTTCAACTGATCTGTTTGTAGGACGATACTAGGTCGGTTGTAGTGTGTACAATACATTGAACTACACGTGACCTGAGCATACCGCTCCTTGTCTATGGGTGCACCATGATTCCAATCAGTTCTATGATTCATATCCATTGGTGGCTTCAACGAGATCTGTCAACTATCGACCAGTCCGTTAGATGTCTTAGAAATCCAATTCCTAAGATGTCATCTGTGATACTCATATCTTTCATATCGAGACTTTGTTTCAATATGATTTTCACTCTAAGACCGTTGGTTTTCCAACTGTTGGCTTTCTAACTTCGAGTCAATGTTTCGTGATCGATTCATTGTTTCTGTTTTATCCGAGACTTTCGGGACTAAAATATAAACATTTCAGGGACCAAAATGAAAGTTCGGGAAGAAGCCCAACAGTTCAAAGCAAACCAATTCTGATCCTCTTCTTCCAACTCTCCGGTTGGGATGGCTGTTTCAACACCCTTGCCATGTAAGATTACAATGGCCCTGGATGTGAAGCTACTCACAGGGGAGCACTTTTTACAACCCAAAGGTTCTTTTCCCGGAGGAAGATCAACCATTACACAAGTATGGTTCTATATATGGAATCTATTTCTCTCTTTAGCTTCTTTCCAAAGCATCGCTTTTGGAGATGACAATTCTTTGTTAATTGTCCATGGTTCGTTCTCAACCATACAAGCTAGAAGGTATGGAACAAGTCTTTGTCCCCTCTTTGCTCCTTCTTGGTTCAACATCTAGAATCCCTGAGTTCTGCGCAGATCCGGAATATTAAGTTCGGATATCCAAGCAACTTTCGAGTCTGTAGATACGGAACGTCTAGTTCCGGACAGTCAGGCCCTCGCGGGTTCTTGTTAACCTTGAGCAATTACTCCTTTTTCCTATTTCAAGGAAAGTTATCTTCAATGAATTCAGCATTCTTTGACGCTAAGAGGCGATCAACACTACTGTTATTTGCAGATCCAGTGGATATGCAATCTACAGTCTTAGGTCGAACTTGACCTGTTTCGGTAGCCCATCTTTTACCAAGCTACCCCTCATAATTTGGGCGTACGACTTCGTGCTTGGCTAACACCGTTAGACTGAGGTGAGAAATGAACATTCGTTTAATGAACGATGCTTCACATTCTCCCCCTCTATCACTACGAATTTCTCAATCCGTAGGCTTAGTTGATTTTTTCAACTTTCGCTTTGTAGGCTTCAACACCTTCATCTTTGCTTTTCAATAAACAAAGGATTCCATACGTTGTACCATCATCAATGAAGATCACAACGTACTTGTCTCCCCCCTCTATTTTGTATAAACTTCAAATCACCCAAGTAGGTGTGACTAAGTTCTAGAGGAGCGGTGCTTCTTTCGCTATTCCCTTGACGGAATTTGGAAAGGTGATTTTGCCTCTTCGTCTACCTCACATTCATTTTGAGGGTTTATGTCGACAGTAGGCAACAATCTCAACATCGTTAGCTTTTGAATGACTTGCTATTTAACGTGTCTTAATCTATGATGTCATAGATGCACGGATTACAATATATCATTTATTTGGCTATAGACATATTGTACCACTCTTAGTTATTACGGACCTGTTGGACTAGTCTCAAATCAGATTTGACCAACAACGTCCTTTAACCAAGTTAGGAACATGTATCACCTCTTTTAGAGAGATCTCATTCCTTGAAGTCCTATTGAGGACAACCTCTCCAGCCCCTTTGATTTTAGAGGTGGCGTTGCTTCACATGAACAACCTTTTGCCCGTGGTTAGGGCGTAACCGGATCATATGTGATCTCGATACTCGGGCCCACTCTAGTTGCTTTGGCAGACTGAGTGTCCAATTTCTTTACTGCCTTTCTTTAGGCCTTCAGATCATTCAGGAACTGGAAACTCTGGCCCACCTTACTAGGTGTCCATTACTTTTCCTATGAAATGAATTTTGGCCCCACTCCAGTCGCCCGGAGGCTTTGTATGACTGAGTGTCCAATATAATCATACCAAAGGAATTTTGGCCCACTCCAGTCGCCCGGAGGCTTTGTATGACTGAGTGTCCAATATCATCCTATGAAGGATCTTCTGCCAAATAATATGACAGGCTCAACGTATTTAACTTTTAGACTTCTTCCGTTATGATTGGTGCCTAGATAGTTCTTTGGCGCTTACTTAAGAGTGGTAACAGTTTTCGCACAGTCAGTGGATCTTACTCCCTCGTATGTGCGAACATACTTTACACACTTTAATAATTACACTTAAAAGAACGGATCTTCTTAAGTCGTTTACAAAATCCAATCTTTAAACGGGAAAGAAGATGAGATTAAACTTCTGATTTGTTAAAGCGTAAGGAATATAAATTATTTTCATATTCCTCCTTACTTTAATCTATTTTTTTTTTAATCAGACATCATTTAATCTTTATTCTTGACAAGTAAGAAAAATACTTATCATTTAATCCTTATTCTTGACAAGTAAGAAAAATACTTATCCCAATTTCGGATTCTGGCTCACTTCAGTCACTTCATCAGACTGAGTGTCCATTTCCTTCTCACCATTATTCGGATCCTTTGTCTGGGACAGATATAGGCCTTCTGCTACAAGATAGAATAACATCTTCACTCTTCTCCTCTTGTCCCAGTTGACATCCTCAGGCTCTCGAGAGCGCTTGTTTCCACCAGTCTTGGTGGCGGTGACACCATGAACACGTTCATCATCATCACTCTCTTCTACCAAAAAACCATTGCCATATCCAGATTTGGTCACACAACTTTTGACCGACATCTTTCGAACACTAATAGTAATACTATACAGATATTGTCTTAAGTTGTTGGGAGATTTTGCTCTATGGTACTTTATAAAGCAGTACGGGAAGTATTTAACTATTACAAGTATTCGAAAGGATAAACAAAGATTTCAATAATTCAACATGGAATCTGAAATTACAATCGTTACATAAGTAAAAACTGGAAATTCCAGTTTAGTAGAAGACGGAAAAATGTAAAATGTTTTTGCTGAGTCGAGTGTAGCACTCTGTCCTTAAGACAATATTGCCCCGTATGTATCCTTTATACGTCCTGGACAATTTGTCTCCCAAGATAAAACAGCAATGGAACCCTTGAGCAAAGGAAACTCAAGAGCTACCGTGAAGAATATTGAGTAACGAAATGATGCTTGGAAGTTGTAGGAAGAAAACTATTTCGGTTGTGTATTTTCGTGCACTGTTTTTCAGCATCTGTTTATGTATTTTCGTGCATATGTCTTAGTGCTCAACAATGGTGTAATGAGGTGTTTATATAGGAGAGGGAGGGGCTGTTTATCGCCTGAATCGCCTCCATAATAGCCAAATAATGGCCATTATGGAGGTAGTAAAGTCACCAACATAAATGGGAGAAAGACCAACTGTTTTGGCCATTATAGGAGGAGTAATTCAGCCAAAATAAATGGATGAATTGAGTGCTTGGCATTTCTGTTTTTGACCGTTGAAATTCTGATTTTCTGGAAACTTCAGGGACCAAACTGTACATCTTGAAACTTCAGGGACCAAACTGCACATCTGAAAGAATTCTGGTCCAAACTGTATATCTGAAACTTCTGGGATCAAACTGTACTTCTGGCAAAGTTTTCTGGTCCAAAAAGATAATATCAGACGACCCACGACCCGTGACCCGTGAACCCGAGAACCCGGAACCCGGAACCGGACGGGACGGGGCGGCGGCGGCGCGCGTGTGGACTTTCCTTGAACCGAAGCACATCTAGGTCCTCCCTCCTTTAAACACATGGGATACCCCTTGGGGTCCCAAACCCCAAACCAATTTCGAATCTTATATACACAACAATTCTTTCTTCCTCTACCGATGAGGGAGAATTACACACAATACCACACTTTCCATGCTTCAAACACCTTACTTCGTGAACCAATATCTCTTTCATTTCTCAATGAAATTTGACGATTCTTGGCCCTACGGTTATCTACGTACTTAGTAGATCATGCATGTGTGAAGAACCGGATTCTCCAACATACGTTACACTAGTGTTTAAGCCGTTAAAGTTGGTCGGTCGCAACTCCCGCCAAAGGCAAATTTCCAACAATAAGTTGGAGAGACAATGAAGTATATATAGAGATGACCTGCCATATTTCCTAGTCGAATTTGGGAAATTAGTAAGTTGTATTTCTAGTTCACTTGAAAAATTAATAAGTTGTATTTCTAATTTATTTTGGAATCGGATTTTGCTAATATGGCCTTTAGTTGCATTATGGTGTTACTTACCTAAATGGGTTTAAATCTTATAAACCTTTTGTTTTTAGTAACTTGCGCAGAAAAGGAAGTAATTAAAAGGAACAGTAAAACATATCCTTGTTTATATAGTTCGACAAATACAAAAATGGTAAAAGAAAGATAGTTGGAGAAGGAGAAGGAATAAAATTAACTTTTCACTAAATTTTCTCCCCTTTTGGTAAGGAAGGAAATATAAAAGAAAATAGATCAATTTATTCTTCAATATGAAGTTACTTACTTAAATAAATTGTATCAGATCGGCAGAAGATTAATTAAATTCATTATAGAAATATGTGGTTCCTTCATCACGTGATAATCAAAGCAAATGATAATTAGTGAACAGGTTTAATATTAAATGCGACTTAGAGTCTGTTTGGCAAAACTTTAAAAATTCTACATATTCTTAAAAGTATTTTAATCAAATGAAATTTTAGAAAAAGAACTTTCAAATATCTGCAGTTCATTGTGTTTGTGTTAACTAATATTGCTAAAGTATTTTTGAGCATCAACTTATGAAACAAGACAAGTGAATATTAACTCTACAATTGATATTACTTAAATAGGTTAATTTTCTAAATATAGATTATGAGACAGCTTAATTATTTTTTAATTATATTTAATTAAAATATAAAAATAAAATCACAAATTAGAGAGAGGGAGGATGTTTATGAGATATTGGTCGTAGTGTATGATGTATATACATTTTTGATACTATTGAAATAGTTTGGTAAATATGATATTTTGATAATCGTATTTTATTTTGAAAAAACTTAAAATACAGTTTTACATCTAATTCAAAGGAGACTTTACTTTTTTCTAACTCCTCCCCACAATAAAAATAGCTTCTATTACTACTCAAAGTTACTTAATTTTCCCAAATTAAAGCTTGGTTGGACACCTAAAATCTTAGCACAGCCGAGACAGCGATGGTTCTCTGCCCCTGCCGAGATGGAGTGACAAAAGTTTTTTTGAGAATTCAAGAGGAGGTCACGGCAAGACGAGTCATTTATCATTACGATAGGTGTTAAGTGGAAGTATCTAAGGTGAGACAGATAAACACAAGAAGTTGAGGGGTCATTTTCCTAAAGTGCACTGGAGGAAGCTGACTTGTAATAGTTTGGAAGCATCCAAATGGTGTTTTATATTATATATGTTGGATGTATAAAGTAGTGCGGAAAGTAAATAAATATTACAAGTGTTCCGAAAGGATAAACAACAAAGATTACAATAAAAAGTTGTCAATCTTTTAATCTTGAACTAGAACTTCAAATCTGGATCTTATATTCAGAAATACAAGAACATGAACTGCTACACTTGTGGCTTGTAGAATCGCTGAAATCCGAAGGTTAGAGTCCTTTGAGTTTCAAGTTGACACCTGAAACACTTAGCAACCAATTAGATAATCACAACACCACCGGCTGAGTCGAGAGATGACTCTCTGTCTTTAAGACAAGATTGCCCCGTATATATGCTTTTACGTTAGCGGGAAATAGTCTCTCAAGATAAAACAGCAACAAATCAACACTACAAAGCAAATAGGTTGATTCTGACGAAGAAAACAAACATGAAACGACTTGAAGATTGGAAAATGGAAAAAAGTTTTTGTTCAAGAAGAAGAGTTTAGGAGGAAGTGTAGGAGGAGGGTTAGGTTGTTTAACCCAAACACATCTAGGTCCTCCCCTCCTTCAAACACATGGGTTACCCCTTGGGGTCCCAAACCTTTATCCATTTTTTAAGCTTTTAAAAAGAACAATTCTTCATTTTTCCACCGATGTAGTAGATTTGTCCCACACCATATTTTCATGCCTCAAACACATTACTTCGTGGACCAATATCTCTTTCATTTCTTAACGAAATTTGACGATCCTTGGCCCACGGTCATCTACTCAGTTAGTAGATTATGCACGTGTGAAGAACCAAAGTCTTCAACATGCGGAACCCGAGTGTTTAAGTCATTAAAGATGGGTGGACGCAACCCCCATCAAAGGAAAATTTCCAACAATATCTTGTCATCAATCATAGGTTGTTCACAAAAGATAGATTGACAAGATGGAAAGAGCATGATGACCTAATGTGCTCCTTGTGTGAGACTGCAAATGAAACCATTGACGACCTTCTATTTGAACGTCCTTACTTAATATGCTAGTATAAACAAAAGTGCTGGTGTTGCCATCTTTCGAATGTCTTTGGCCTGTTATTCCTATGTAATCTGGCAGAAAAGAAATAGGAGAATTTTTCAGAATTAGAAAATGGAAGTTGGGTAATTGTGAAACACATAGTTGTGTGACCTAATGTGCTCCTTGTGTGAGACTGCAAATGAAACCATTGACGACCTTCTATTTGAACGTCCTTACTTAATATGCTAGTATAAACAAAAGTGCTGGTGTTGCCATCTTTCGAATGTCTTTGGCCTGTTATTCCTATGTAATCTGGCAGAAAAGAAATAGGAGAATTTTTCAGAATTAGAAAATGGAAGTTGGGTAATTGTGAAACACATAGTCCAGGAGGTGCTTTATCGAGGAGCAAAGCGCAACAGACTGCGCGCTGAGCCAACTTAAATAGTTTAAATTACTACTCTTAGTTATATTATCTTGATGTAGTTAATTGTCTAGTGGTTGTGGTTGTGGTTGTATAGGAAGTATAGAAGCATGCAGGTTTGGGGTTGTCCAAAACTTGCTGATTTTTTACTATGCTTTATAAATTCTCACTTGGTAAATAAAATACTTTACTTACTAAAAAAATATCAAAACCAAATATAGGCGTTAAAGAAATGATGATTTAATTTGCACAATTCACTTTCACCGTTTAAAATTTGATCCAATGAGAAAATAGTCTTCATGCAAGACATTGAAGCATATTCTCCTGGTAGTTGCCATGATAATCTTCGTGGATTACTAAGCGAAATCCTACAAATTTGATATTCTCCCGGATGTGTCTTAATAGAAAGTTACGGTGATTCGTCGAAGATTTCTAAGAATAATACTGTGAATCGTCAAGATTACTTTAGATTTATCTTAACAACAAATTATGGTTATTCATCAAATTTTTAGTCAAATCCTGATTCATCTCCGAAATTATTTCAGCATTAATTTGTAGTTGAACTCCTGGCGATCCGCTAGAATTTTTTGTCAGAATCAGCTGGTGATCACAATAACATATCGGGTATAAATTCACCAACATATTTTTGCTCCATGATTGATCCAAATCAGCTTCAAATGACGGTAAGTTCAATATATAGTTTTATAATACCAATCTAACAATTTTCAATGTCTATATTTAACTTAAACCTTTAAATATTAATAGGCATACTTTGTCATCTTCAATATTTTTTATAAAGCTCAACAAAATTCAATAATAGTTTCCTTCAATTAATTGTCGACTCATAATTTATTTAACGGAAAAGTGCCTAATGTGCTTTTGAACTATCGAATTTGGTATAAAAATGTCCTTTGTTTACCCATTTGCTCTAAAGTGCCCGACCCTAACACCAACCTATGGGCCCTAAAATACCCTTATTTTTTATGGCTCCATCCGAAAATATAATTAAAAGCTTCATTTATTAACGTGGCACGATATTACTAGTTTGTTTTATAATTAACCTAATTCATTAAATAACTCAAAACCCGGATCAACCTAATGACCTATAACCCCCCACACACACACCTAAAAGCCCCATTAAAAAGGAAGAAGAAGAAGAGCACAAGCCCTGAAACCATAACAAAGACAAGATAATTACAGCTCATGCATTTTTATAAGAACACATTAAATGGGAAAAAACTCTAATTCATTCAACTTTTATCACATAATGTTTACTTTGGTTTACTGATTAAGTAATTCATTACTCAATCACAAATAGACAAACTTTTCTTTTTCAAAATTCAAAAGTTGTAATCTGGTTTACTAAAAATTTACATCTTAAACCCCTAAATTATCTCTAACACCTCATATCTCGGGCTAAGGTTAGACCCGTAAGAGGGATGTAAAGTCCTATGGATTTGTTACTTTCTAATTATTGGCTAAAATAATTTGCAATACTTAAAGATTATATTTGGAAGTAATATGAGTGTTTGGAAGTGGAATGGAATGAGTTGGAAAATAATTAGAATGATTGGGGTGAAATCAGTAGCGAGCGTTGCTTAGATCTAATAGAATGATTTTGCCGTATCCAGACTAATACCAATCCAAGTCATTTCATGAATACAATGTGATCAATTAACCAACCAAGAAAACCACTTGTTACAAATAAGATCTTGTTGTTGCATCGAAAGAGAAAAATGTTGACTAATCTAGCTAACATTGAACTTGGTAAAATGAAATGGTTGAATAATGGAAAAATGAGATTATTCAGGAATACACATTGAATTTCTGGTAGTAGATCCATAATAAAAAAAGTGTTTGTGCTTGTTCCAGAAGAAATGAAACAAAAGATATGGTAGAGCTAGGACAGTTATTGTATGAGGTCTACCCAATGCTAGATGCAGAGGCGCATAATAGATCGATATGAACATCATGTCCGAATCATGTTGTACATGAGCAGGCTCCGTAAGATCCAGTATAAGTGAACTAGATAAAACGAAATCAGCGATCAAAAGTTGACAGCTGCGACGGTGCAAAAATCCCTTAGGCAGATGCGACCGTCACAACGATGAAAAGTTAATCGCTGCAACGGGCGACGCTGAAGCTAAAATATTAAGTACGAAAATTCAGAATTTTAAGAGTAATTACACACTTTCTTTGGACGACTTTGAGAGAAAAAAATAACCCCCAAGCCCTAGCACAAAGTTTCTCTCTTCCTCTCATCCTCCTACATTAAGGTAAGATCATTCATATGATTCTTAATCAGTTCTAGCATTAATTTCGTGATTCTAAACAATATTAAACATTGGAAATTCATAGAATCTTGCTTGAGTCTTCATCTTGGACAAGAAACCCTAAAATATTAAATTTAAGATTTGGATATCAAAAGATAATACCTTCATCCTTTAATTCATTATAACTTTGTATTGATGATTATAGATTATAAGTTCATGAGATATGAGTTGATGGATTTGATAGAAAAGCATGAACCATTGTAGGGTTTGGGATTATTGATTAAGGGTGTTGTTTATGTTATGGGTGATGAAGAATGATATTGATTACATCTAAATTTGATTGTAGAATCACCTAGAAGTGATAGAATGAGAATTGGGTGAAAAAACACTATTTATGAAGGTTGTGGAGCTTTATGCCCACCAAGTGTTTGATAAAATGCCTAGATGGCCAAAACATGAGTATAGTTGCTAATGTTGTTTCCATTGACTTATAATGCTATAGATTAAAGTTGAAGGAGAGCGGCAAACGTTATATTACGCTCAAGAGCATGAAGTTAAGGTATGTGAGTCAATCTCTCAACGTGTGGGAACATTATTAATCATCACCACGCCTCGTTCATCAGAATCCCTACTAATTACTTCAGAATTAGAGATTATGCCCTAGTTCATGAAGAGTCTAGAACTTCTATCTTTTAAGATTGTAATTTTGTACTTGTTCATAATTATCACTTCGTGTATTGTGAACTCAATACGTAATCAGTATAGACTCGTGTTCAATATTTCATGAGTCTCAGTTAGGATAATTCAGTTACTATGAACAGTTAATGCTTTAAACTTCATAATCAGTTTATGAGAACATGTCTCAGTCTAGTTTTATTCAATATTTTCAGTATCATGTATTACAGTAAGATTCTTAGTCTCTTATTTTATATTCCTGGATGTTGAACACCTGTATTTGGGCTTGAGGTCGTAGTTATGTATATGTATATTTGGGCCCGAGGCCATAGCTTGTGCACTTATATTAGGCCACGAGGTCGTAGTTTATTTATTCAGTTAAACATGTGATTCTTCAGTCAGGATAAGGAGTACTTTTGTTCAGTTTCAGTTTCAATTACAGTTTTCAGTCTCGTATTTATCCCTATTTATTGTTTTTGGGTTGCCCCTATCCCAAGCACCCCACAACTTGTTAATTCCTTGTGTTGGTTTTACATACTTGTGCAATTCAAATGTACTAACATCCTTTTGCTCGGGGCTTGCACTTACGGTGCAGGTAACGACTTTCAGGACGACACATCTGCACGCTAGAATCTCTGGTATCAACTGAATTGGTGAGCCCAGTCTTTCGGGGTCTTATAATTTATTTTGCAGTCTTTATAGCTTATTATAGACAGTCAGGTATGTAGGGGGTCTTGTTCCCAGCAAACAATTAGCATCTTAGTACTCTTCAGAGGCTTCATAGACTAGAGTAATGATTAGACTGGTTTATCATATTTTCACATTTGCGGTGTTGGCACTTCTACTATGTTCAAACTTATTCAGTATCTTCCCCACTTAATGATTATTCGGCAAGATTTTTAGTACATCAACATGTGTTAGTTTAATCCATTTTTCAATATGTTTTGATATCACATGTTGATTTAGCCAGCCAGTTGATTCTCTCGATCACATGCAGTCAAACACCGAGTGTCGTGTTACATCCAGATCATGGTTCGGGGTGTGATATTATCCCCCTTTCATTCGGTGATTTTGAATTTCTTCATCGATGCAATTTTGATGAAGAAATTGGTGAAATCTATGTTCATTTTGCTCCATATCTTCTTCAAATTTGTTGTCGCTGCATTTTCTCTATAGCGAATCGGTTGCTTTGAGGTCAGATTCAGAAATGAATTTAATCTTGGTGAAGATGATGTATCCTCGTTTAATTTGTTGCTTCTCCGACTAAAATATGAGTAGCTGGCGTGTTTAATGGGGTGGGTATGGGTCATTAGATGAATTCGGATTTTGGGTTGGGATTCAATTAATTAGGTTAATTATAAAAGCCAACCAATAATATCGTGAGACGTAATAAATAGGAAGGAATAGTAAGAGAGTACATATTTAAGGAAGCTTAGGCTATGGGCTTCAGATACATCTTATTTGGATTGGGCCAAACGAATTTAAGAGTTCTTAATGGACGTTTTAGCATTGAACCCAATAACCACTTTTCAGATCGGTGAAAGGATTTAACCATTATTTCAAAAGTAATTAACTTTTAGCCACATTATAATAAGTTGGAAAAAAATATCTCTAAGATAAATACGGAAACCTACGCTCTTTTTCTTCACTTCTTTCCCTATCCCATTGAATCCCATTAATTGTTCTGAGTTTGAACGGATAAAAAGTTTGAATCTATGTATTGTTTATGAGTTTTGAAACTCTAGGAGATTTTCACACTTAAATTGTGAAAAGTTTGAACCCCTTGAATTGTTCCTGGAGATTGAACTTCATGAGTCTTTCAAGGAGTTTGAACTCAATAACACTTTCCTTGAGTTCGTAGTTCTACCGCTAACAACTCGATGATTTTGTCCTAATTGTACTTGAATTTGTGGTTTTACAGCTTAGGATTCAAGATTTTTTGTCCATAAGTTTGAACTCCAAAATAATACTTGTCAAAGTGAGAACTTATGGATAGAATTTCTTAGTTCTATCATTCTATAGCTAAGAATTGAGTTTATGGTTTTATAATTGAAAATTCAAGAATTCAGTCCTTGAGTTCGCACTCAACATATTGTGCTAGAGTTTCACTTATTAAAATTTTAAACTCCAGTAAAGTATGATGAACTCTTTTGTGTTTCAGCTAGGAAATTTAAATTTTGACTCTTACCTAAAAATAGTGATTTCTCAATTACATTTCAAATAGTAACTAAATATTCATGGGCGATCCTCAAAGAGACCCATCCCACCTATTTTTTCCAAACCTAATGGACAGCCTTTGCCAACCTGCACTTCTCTATATTGTCGCATTTAACATGGGTGAATCTCATTGAATAATTTTGGGACCTTAATACTTTTAGCTAGCCTATAAAAAGAAAAGAAAAATTACCCATCTAATTGTAACAGTTTATAGTTCTCGTCAATGTATATTCAGTGTGTCATTTAGACACACAGATTAAGATTATACATTGATTAATTATACACTATGTATTGACTAAAATTTATAAAAAATAAAAACTAGAATTATTCTTTATTGTGGGCTTTGTTGGACTGTTATCTAGTGTAAAAATTTCATCCTTGGGTGAAATCTTAAGAATTGTTTTTGCATTACTATTAAAGGGAGAAGTACTCCCTGCTAGAAAAAATTTCTATTTCTAAGACTGGAACCTCTATTAATTAATTAGGTCTCTTCGGTGGTTAAGGATGTCCCTAGCTAGTTTCAAATCAACCTGACTTATATACCTCAATGCAGGGAACTTTAATTTTATGTTGGGTGAAAGAGAATAAACCTGAAAACCCTGTGGTCCTATGGACAAAGGGAGAATCAGAAAGAGTGTGTATATATGCGTGTATATATATATATATATATGTGTGTGTGTGTGAGAGATTAATCATCACAATTCTGGAATCATCCAGCTGTATTATGCTTTGCAAAATTTTCAAATGTTGCACACAAAGAATATATGCCAGTTAATTAGTGCAAAGCTGAGTGATAAACAGTTGTCTCTCTTGCTACTAATGAATGTTCAGTTGCTTTTTTCTTGTCAAATCAAAAACTATTGTCCAGTACAAGTATCACACTCATAATGCAAAGTAATTGTGTGTGAGTGGTGGTGCTTTATGTAAGTATATTGCCTTTTCTATTATTCATCAAAACTCAGATGATCCGGAAATGTTATAATGATTTGTTTGTCTTTTTCTTCCTTTTTTTTCCATTTGCCATTTAGTATTCTGTGAAATTACTGTCCATTGAAGAACAGGAACAGTGATCAAATGGCAGAAACTGCCATGAATGATCAGTGTTAAGCTCGATGAAGAAGCAGAAGTTCGAGAAGGAGCAGAAGTTCGAGAAGGGAGCAGAAGCTCTGAATTGTGAGTTTGAGAAGAGAATTTTTTTATTATTGCAATGAAGAGTATACACAACTATTTATACACACACATATCTACATATCTAGAATGTTTTAACCAACTATTAATTACACTTAACAACTTGTAATTACTTTTCAACTAACTAACAAACTCAACTAACTATCTAAATGGTAGATATTTCATGTATTGCACCTCTTGGCACTATTGTACACTTTCATAACTCTTTCACCCCCCCCCCCCCCCCTCAAGCTAGGAGATATGACGATGTTCTTCATGCCTAGCTTGGACACTAAATGAACATGATGTGGTCGATCAAGAGCTTTAGTTAGTAAATCTATTGGATGATTAGTAGAAGGCAAAAATGAAGTGCAGATCAGACCTTTCTGCATTTGTTCTCTCATGAAATGACAGTCTATATCAATGTGCTTTGTACGCTCATAAAAAACTGGATTGGCAAGCAATCGCATTGCGTACTTGTTGTCGGTATATATTGAAACCGGTACATGAACCTTAACTCCAAGTTCCTGATATAAACCAGTGAGCCATATCACTTCTGCTACTAAAGCATCTATTGCCCTATATTCAGCCTCTGCTGAGCTTCTGGATATTGTCTCTTGCTTCTTAGACTTCCAGGATATTGGTGAAGAATCAAATAGTACCAAGAACCCAGTAACTGACCTTCTGCTATTAACACAAGATACCCAGTCTGCATCACAGAATACCTTGAGCTGAGGAACACTGGAACTGGAAATAAAAATCCCAAATCCTGGTGCTTGTTTAATGTATCTCACAAGCCTAAGTACAACTTCCATATGTGATGTCTTAGGGGCATGCATGAACTGACTTAAACACTGCATAGAAAAGGCAATGTCTAGTCTAGAAGTTGTTAAGTACAACAATCTCCCAATCAACCTCCAATAAACACTAGGATCTGGCAAGAGCAAATTTGGTTTTAAATCTAGTTTTGATGATGAGGATGATGTAGAACTAACATGTTGATCAAACTCAATAGTAGTAAGCTTTTGATTCATATACATAGGTGATAATGCAGGTTTAGCACCTGCAAGTCCCATGTCTGATATGAGCTCCAAAGCATACTTCCTTTGATGCATAAGTATATCTTGAGCACTTCTTGCAAACTCTATTCCAAGAAAGTATCTAAGTTCTCCCAAATCCTTAATCTTAAAAGTTGACTGCAATGCCTCCTTGGTGGATTGAATAAGGACTGGATCATTTCCAGAAAGCAGTAAATCATCCACATATACCAATATCACCACTATGCTGTCATCTTCCAGTTTAGTGAACAAGGAATAATCCTTGTTATTCCTTGTGGCTTTGTTGAAAACCATATGAAACCAAGGTTGTAGTAAGTTTAATGTTCCATTGTCTTGATGCCTTCTTCAAACCATACAAGAATTTCAACAATCTGCAAACTTGTTTCTGCCCATCTTTAACATCAAGACCCTCTGGAATTGTCATGTATACTTCTTCATAAATATCTCCCCGTAAAAGCATTGTAGACATCTATTTGATGAATTATCCACTGTTTGGATGCTGCAATTGAGATCACTGACCTCACAGTAGACATTTTTACTACTGGTGAAAAGGTCTCCTGGTAATCAAGACATTTCTTCTGATTGTATCCATTTGCTACAAGTCTGGCTTTAAATCTCTCCATTTCTCCTGTCGCTTTGTATTTGATTTTGTACACCCACATGCATCCTATAGCCTTCTTTCCTTCTGGGAGTAACACTAGCTCCCATGTTCCATTATCTTCCAAAGCTTTGATCTCATCCTTCATTGCCTCAACCCATCTTTTATCCTTTTTTAGTTGTTGAGTAGCTATATGGCTCAGTATTAAGGGAAAACTGAGTCACAAAAGCTTTGATATTTGGGTGACAGTCATGTGTAATCTACACCAGCGAATATAGAATACAAATAACTAGAGGAACCATGCTTAATGATATAGTCCTTATGTCAAATAGAAGGTCTACTGGTTCTTGTAGACCTTCTAGCATTAGACTCTGATAAATCTGTTGCTAAATGATCATGTCTGGGATTTGTATTGATCTTATGTTGAGTTTCAGCAGGTATGCATACATCCTGAGTCTCTAGATGTGGGCTACTGTGTTCATCACCTGTTGGTATGATGGTAGGCATTTGTGAAGTCCTAACATTCTGTTGATGAACTAAATCATCAAAATAAAAATGCTCATGTGATCTGATATGACTAAGATTGTCATCTGCTCCACCTTTAAGAGGAAAAACAGTCTCTATGAATACTACATCTCTACTCATGAAGAATGTTCTATTTTCCATATCATAGAGTTTGTATCCCTTATGTGCAGAATCATAACCAAGAAAAATAGCTCTTAGAGCTCTAGGACTAAACTTATCTTATTTAGTCAGGATAGAAGCAAAACACAGACAACTTATTACTCTTAGATGAGTAAGTGGTGGTGTCTTATTATACATCATCTCATAAGGTGATTTATTACCTATAACAGTAGAAGGAATTATACTCATGATGTACACAACTCCTTCTACACAGAATCCCCAAAATCTGTTTGACAACTCTGCTTGAATCTTTATAGCTCTAGATATATCCAATATGTGTCTATGCTTTCTTTCCACAACACCATTTTATTGTGGTGTGTGTGGGCATGAACTCTCATGTACTACACCATGTTGCAGAAATAATTCCTTGCAACTATGATTAAAAAAAATTGTGTCATTATCAGATCTTACTCTTTGTATCTTCACATCAAACTGAGTATGAATTTCAACAAAGAAATTTCTAAATAGTGTAACTACATCAAATTTTAATCTCATCAAAAAAATCCAAGTCCATCTGGAATAATCATCCATAATTGTCAAAAAGTATCTCATTCCATTATATGTTTCTACTTTGTAAGGTCCCTATACATCCATATGTAACAATTGAAATGGTCTTATTTTTCTACTAGTACTGACAGGAAATGGAATTCTAGTTTTTCTAACCAAAGGAAATACTTCACATTTATTTAAAACAAAGGCAACATCATTCTTGAAACATGGAATTTTCTTTAAGACATTCATAGGTACATGACATAACCTCTGGTGCCAAATAACTGCATCCATATGTTGAATTGTTGATAGACACCTAGTCAATTCTCTTTTCTTATTTTGTGCTTCCAAACACAATATGTATAGTCTTTCTTCTTCATTATCAATCCCCCTCACCTTCCCATATGAGAGATCCTGAAAAACACAACATTTTGAAAAGAAAGTAACATTGTAATTTAATTCTCTGGTTACTTTTGAACAGACATGAGATTAAACTTGAATGTTGGTACACATAATACATTTCTAAGAACATCACCTCCTCCTAGGTGATAATCACCAACATGTGATATTTTGGCTGAATCTCCTATAGGAAGTTGCACCTTTCCTGTGTTTTTTGTCAAAGTTTTACTTTGTAAGTACTTCTGATCACTAATCATGTGATTAGTTTCACATGTGTCTATAATCCATTTCATCAGTGCTTCATTTATCAAATATACTTTTACCTGCCATATTAGCAGTAGTATTAGTTTCTGCTTTGTTGTTAAGTAGGTTGAGAAGCTGTTGATGTTGACTGGTGTGAACTGACTATGTGAAGTTGCATGCTGTGAAATCATTCTTTGGCTGTGACTGTAATTTGACATGAATTGGTACTGTGAACTTGTTCTATAGTTCTTCCCAGGCTGTTGTGGCTGCTGCATATGCTTCATATCATGTTGATGTATTTCACATTCTCGTACAGTGTCTTCAAAAGACAAATTCCCCATGTCACCACATATGCCTTCTTATTCTTATTTTTAAAATTCTCAGAATATTCATTAATCTTATAATAGTCATCCTGAATATGTCCAGTTTTGTGACAAAAATCACATTTCATCAGTTTGAAACAGTCCACCTTAAAATGACCTTTCCCATGACAAAAGTCACAAAAAGCATTAGGATTATTTGATTTCTTCTGTCTTGGACCTCCATTTCCACCTCTTCCATTTCCACTCCTGGCTGTGAACATGGCAGATGAATCCACTGTTTCTTGCATCATCTTGCTTGTTCCTGCAACTATCCTCTGGCTTTCTTCTTGATTAAGCATTGCATACACTTGATTCAGGCTTGGTACATGTTGCATCATGATCACCTGACTTCTAGCCTGACTATAACTTTCATCAAGTCCCATTAAGAACTGCAACATCCTCTGATATTGCACATGATCTATAAAATCCTTGGACTTAGAACAACAAGCTGGTGGTGGCACAATTGAATCATATTCATCCCAAAGATCCTTAAGTCTGGAATAATACATTGAAACTGATAGTGTTCTTTGCCTCATTGTAAAGATTTCCTTATGTAGTTGAAAAGCTCTAGAACTGTTTATAAACTCTGATACCATGTGGAATTATTGTTCCATTGAAGAACAGGAACAATGATCAAATGGCAGAAACTTTCATGGATGATCAATGTTAATCTCAATGAAGAAGCAGAAGTTTGAGAAGGGAGCAGAAGCTCTGAATTGTGAGTTTGAGAAGAGAAACTTCTTATTATTGCAATGAAGAGTATACACAACTATTTATACACACACATATCTACATATCTAAAATGTTCTAACTAACTATTAATTACACTTAACAACTTGTAACTACTTTTCAACTAACTAACTAACTCAACTAACTATCTAAATAGTAGATATTCCATGTATTGCACCTCATGGCACTATTATACACTTTCCTAACTCTTTCACATATTCAAAAATCAAAATTTAACTCCTTATCTGATTAATTTGATTTCGCGTTGAGTAGACTCACTAATGAAAGGTGTCCCATCTTTATCAAAAAGTATTTCATTTTAAAAACTCAAAATCATGATATATATGTTGACGATGGAGGAATTGTATAATAATGAGTTTTTTTTTTCCACCATCTAAGAATGTGGTGCAATGGATGAAACTGCTTTTCTCTTAACCAGAAATCGGTTTTGAACTCTAGGTATGAAAAAAATTCTTGGTAGGGAGCGTTCCCCCTAGTGAGCCTAACACGACGCGAATCCAAATTAATCGGACTCCATGCGAATCGGGATTTCTTTTCCTTTTGATTGGTCGGTGGATATATCATTTGTTTAGTTTAGGTACCTCAGCAATCAAATGGAGCCAAATGTATTTCAAGTAATTATTAAGAGGATAAGTACCTGTCATGAGTCATGATGAGAATGTAACACAATTATTAGCACCTATATATTTGTATCAATTTTGACAAAACTTGAAATCACAAACTGTTTTTTTATTTAGTGATTGAGACGTGCAATATTATTTATTAGTCACATACCCTAATGTTGGCCCGTAAATAATATGCCTATATATAAGAGATGCACTTAATCTCTTATCTTCAACATTTAATACTCATTATCTCTCAATTTATGTGACATCATTTTCTTTTTAATCTGTTCCAAAAAAAAATGTCTAGTTCTATATTTAGAAATAATTTTCTGAATTAAATCTATATTGGTGTGTTTTTTGCTTCCTTCTTTTAATGTTAATTTTTTTTAAATGGTATGTTGTGGTATTCTCCCTCCGTCACTCAATAAAAAATTGCAATAGTGGCTAAGAGGCCACTTCTCTAATATTAAACATTATAATATGGATGCTTATCACATTGATAACTCCACAAATTTTGTGTGCAACATTAACAAATTGATCAACATTTGTGACATTAGCTGATGAGAAGATGGATAATAAACAGGGTTTGGACGGCTAAGTATTATTATTACAACATCTTAATGTATTTTTTTTCTCTTTTTTCTATTTTTTGCTCTTTTTATATAGAGTACCCACGAAGGAGAGGAGACAAAAAAAAAAGAGAAATAAACTTGCATATACATAAATTTATGGATTATCACCTTTGGTTCATGAGTTATTTGTAAATTATGATTTTGATCTTTATAAAATTTGATGAATCACATGTGACCTTCAATCCGTTGAAATGTGCGCTTTTAATTCATTTGCTTGTAAATATTCATAAATTTATTATAATTATTAATCGTCCCGCCACTTAACTACTCATGTATCATGTTAATATAATTTTAAATATAATCCAAATATAACACAATTCTTGCATAAAGGACTAATAACAGACATTTCAATTATTGAAGCATTATTGTATTCCATAGATATCATAAAGATCAAATCACGAATAGGAATTTTACCGAAGGTAATATTAATAGTAGTAGCACAGAAAATAGTATAGAACAATAATAATATGAAGAAACATCCGTCGTTTGCAGAAGTTAATGGAAAAAATAAAATAAAATGGTTATGTAAAAAATTAAAACACCACTTAATAGAAAGAAGAAACCAAAATGAAATACTATTAAGATGTTACAGTGAATTATTATCATTAAAGAAACAGAGATCAGAAAACATGATAGAAAATGATAGTGAGCTAGCAGAAATTAGTACAGACTTGGATAATATTATAAGAATATATAGAGAATTAATAAATCTAAACACATAAATAAATATACTAAATCATTTAATAGCAGATTTAAACGCAGACCTATGAATGACAATAGAACATTATGGATGAAAATAAATTAAGTCAACTTCAAAAAATAGCTGAAAAACATTTTACATATAATAGAGATATAAATCAACATATAGTAAGTTGCAGAATGAGTATATATCTTATAAAAGAAAGAGATCAATGTTTACAAGAAAATTTCCAAAGAATAAGTGAACAAGAAAATACTATTAAAACCTTAAGAAATATGATAGTACTAAAAGACGAAAGATTGAGACAAAAAGAAGAAGAAAATATATAACTAAGAGAAGAAAAATTAAGAGAAATAATCGAAAGGATAATGAAATAAAAACCCAAAATGAAGAACAATATGAATACATTAACAAATTAATTAATGGATAAAGGAAAATAAATAGTAGAAGATTCAAATGAAACATATTACCAAATGAATACATATGAATGGGGTATAACACAAACTTTAAGCTTTAAACCAGACATATATCAAAAGATACAAGGAGAAAAAGAAGAATTATCAATTAAGAAAATATTTAAAACAAAATGGTTTGAAAGAAATAAAGAAGTGAGATATATAGTACAAAAACATGAAAATATAATTGACACAACTAGTGTAAATGGAAAAGCAAAAATAAGCTTAATAACATATGAAATTATCAAACGAGAATTAGCAAAACTATCTACGAAAGAAGCTAAAAATATAGAAACATATATTTTGGAGGATAGAATTTACTATAAAAGCATATTTTCAGAAGAATATAGACACACCTATACATATTAGATGATAGAATATTAGATACAAGACTCCTTAATATCAATAATAAAAGAAAATTTAATATACCAAAAATTAAAATTTACAGTACAACCAGATTTTAGTATATCATTAAAATATGAACATAAAGAATTAGCTTTAACACTATATTATAAATTAGATGAAATAAAAATGTCATCAGGTAGCAAAGTAATAAGTATAGAAACTAAAATAATATATGCTTTAACCGGAAATCACCATGTAAGAAAACAACATGAAATGAATATTGTAGTACCAAAACTATATCAAGATATATTAGAACAGATAGAACACAAGGAAAATGCTAGAATAACAATACCAGAAGAAATACAAATGGATTTTAACAATAGAACTATAACACCATCACATAAGATTAAAACCACAAATAGAAGGATCCAAACTAATAATTAGAAGTGAACCAAGAATATCTAGACAGAATAATTTAATAGGTAGAAAACCAAGAACATTAGATTTAATAAATATATTGAGCAACTGATTAAGAATTAAATTAGTAATATTTAACGGAATTATAACAACTGACTGTATAGCTGAAATAAATACAGAAGCCGTAAAAAACTTCATACATATAAGTAAAATTAATGAAAAAGATTATAATTTGATAGAGCCACAGACCTGCACTTACCCTGAAAATGAGAGAGACATAATAATCACTAAAAATATTAATCTAAAATTTAAAATTCAGAATTTAGAATATAAAATAAACATAGGAGTAATAAAAGATGACAGTTTTAATGAATTATTGTTAGGAAGTGACTTTTAACCATGATAAAGTATAAAATTACTAATGAAGAGATTGAAATTAGTGACCAAGGAAAAATAAGATTTGTAAATAAAATAAGAATATTCAAGAGAAAATACGAAAGAAGATTTAGCCTTATTACACCAAAAAGGAAAATTTTAATGGATACACACGAACATAGTGTAATAACGTTTCTTAAAAATCATGGAACATATATAATTGAAAAAGAAAGATATAAGTATGAACCTATGAAAAGCAAAGACTCTAAAAATATATCAAATAAAAATAATAATTCTTCAAAAGATGGAAGTATTGTAGTTTTAAAAGAAACCAGAAAAAGTGAAAAGATTGAATATTTACAATTAAAATTAGACAAACAAGAACAACAGATATCAGAATTAAAAAATAAAAATATAAAATTAACATCACATAGTAATGAAGAATGGTTAAATAAGTATAGAGATACTAAGAAAGAATTAAAAGAAACTAAGAGAGAATTAAAACAATTAAGAAATGAACTAAGTCAAGTAAACCAAGATATGGAAGAATTAAAAGAAGAACTAAATATTTTGAGACAACAAATGAAAAATATTAAAAGAAAGGAAAAGTAGAAATGCAAAACAAGTGATGAAAGCTCATGTAATTCAGATAGTACTAATAGTATAACTGAACAAGAATTTACTAACTCTGCAAAAGAAAATGAATTAACCATGGAAACTCAAGGAATAAAAACAGTAGATTTTATAGAAGAAGTGGAAAGTGAAGAAAATTCTGAAATTGAAAAAGAAAATAATCAAATAATAGAAGCTTTAGGAAAAATGAAAAATGTTAATGCAATTATAGAAGAAGAACAAGAAAGTGATATAGAAGATGAATTTAATAGACCGATAGAAACAGAAATAGAAACAAATGATATAATAAATGAAGATGCTAATGACTACCCTGAAAAAGAATTGGTGGACCCTAATTTAGAATCAATACACATAAGACATACTAAAATACCATACCATATACCGATAGGACAACAAGCTGAATTTAAAGAATTTATAGGATCAATGTCACATGGTGTAAGTTTTAATGTATATTTCTTAGACTTAGACAATATTTATGATAAACAAGAAATAAGTAGATGAATAAATGACTAGAATCTTGGAATGTACATAGCATTAATAAACTCTACATATATTGATAACTTATATTATATTTATGACTTAATATCTAAAACATTATTAGGAAAAGTACCATTTTGGATAGAATCCATAGCACATCAATTAAGACCACAAGTATTTAGTCATGCAAAAGTTTGGAAATCTATGTTAATGTTATTTGATATAGTATTAAAAAGGAGAATTCTTAGGAGAAAGATGGTTAGTAGCAAGAGAGAATGTACTAGCAGAAAGAAAAATAGAAATCATAATGAACCTAAATAATATGAAATGTTGTAAAATTAATAAATTACCAGAATATACAATAAGTTTTAGTAAATTCTTTTATGAAGCAAGATTCTTACCAGATGAAGGTATAATATATCAACAACTTTATTATGACCATTTACCATCACCTTACAATACTGAAGTATCTAAAGAATATAACCAATTAGAACCGAAAGAAAATACATTAGGAGAAAAAAATAAGAGTATTAAGATCATACTTAATGAGAAAATGTGAAGAATACAAAATACAACAAAAGATTAACAAAGAAAAACAAAGATTAAAAGAAATATGTGGATTTACAGAAAAAAGACTAGTATTTGGATGTAGTGATAAAAGAAAAGAAATGAGATATAAGAAAGGTCATAAAAATAAAAAAATATCAAAGAAAAAGATATCAAAAATATAATAATTATAATAAACAATACTACAAACCTTATAGGAAAAGAGATTTACAAGATATAGAAATACTCCTGATAATAGAAAGAAATTTAAACATAAAAGAAAATATATAAAATCTTTAGAAGAAGATATTAAAGAATGTAAATGTTGGAATTGTAATGAAAAATGACACTATGCAAATAAGTGTCCAAAATTAAAGAAAAAAGTGTAAAATATATATATATTAATACGACATAGTTTATAATGAATTTACAACAAATAAAAGAAGATAATAAAAAATGGTATGAATATGAATATTTTTATGTTAGCCAGACAAAAAATGAAAGTGAAACAGAATCAGAAAATATTAACTTTATTAAACAATACTCAAATAGTGAAAGCAGTTCTGAATAAAATGAAAGTTAAAGAAGAAAAATAGAAAAATGTTGGAAGAAAGAGACTACTGAATATAGTGTGAAAGAGAATATGTCTATAAGCTTAGTACAATTACTAGTGAAACATGTTATAAATACTATCATGATAGATATAAAAAAGTTGCTAAGAACCTTAATAGAATAAGAAAAAGATTGAGTGAAATAAGATGGCAAGAATTAAGAGAAATAAGTAAAATAATAAAAAAAATAGAACAAGACCCTAACATTCAACAAGAATTAAAAGAGATAGAAGAAATCGAAAAATGGAAAATCTAATGGCAGCAATTTATATAGAAGCTCGTATAGAGTACAAGCATAATAAAATGATAAAGCAAAAAATATTCATAGATAGTGGATCAGATGTATGTTTAGCAAAGAAAAATGTATTAGTATCACACAAATGGAAAAAATCTAAAGGACATAGGATAAGAGTAACAGAATTTAATGAACAAATGAAAGAATTAGATATAATAGCAGAAAATATGAGAATAATATTAGGAAAAATAGTATTTAAATTACCGATAATATATCAAGAAAATACTATGAAACAACAAGTATTATTAGGAAATAACTTCCTAGACTTCTTTAAGACACAAATAATAAACAATAGTACTTTGAGTTTACAAACACCCTAATAATGGTATCCTTAGATATTTCAAAGAAGAATGAATCAGATATTTAGAAAATTACAAGACTTTTGTATAGTATATGTTGATGACATACTAATATATAGTGATACATTAAAAGATCATATATACCACTTAGAGAATTTTATAAAAATCATAAAACAACATGAAATATTATTATCTGAAAAGAAATCTGAAATCTTCAAAAATAAAATAGAATATTTAGGATATGTTATAGACAAGGATGGAATACAACTGCAAGAACATATTGTATCAAAAAAAAAATTAAAGATAAGCCAGAAAATAAGAAAGAAGTACAACAATTCTTAGCAATAATAAATTATGCTTCAGACCATATAAAAGATCTACCAATAATAAGAAAACCATTACAAGAACTGATAAAATAAAAAAATAAAAAATTTGAGTGGAAAGAAGAACATGATAAAGCTATTAAAAATATTAAAGAAATAGTACAAGCTTTATCAAAACATAGAATATCAACTGAACAAGATCAATTAGAATTATACATTGATGCTAGTGATATAGGATGTGGAGCAGAACTCATAGCATATGAAAAAAAATGATATAGATAAAGAAAAACCATTGATATGTGGATATGGAGGAGGAACTTGAAAATCAAATGAGAAAAATTATCATATTAATGAAAAAGAGTTATTAGCTGTAAAATTAGGAATAAAACGGTTTATTATCACTTATTACCAGTAAAATTTATTGTTAGAACTGATAATACTCAAGTAAAAGCCTTTGTTACTAATAAAATCGACCCTTTGCCATAATTTAATAGAAGAAGAAAATGGCAATCATTTTTTTTGTTGTTATGATTTTATTGTTAAAAATATCTCTCGAACTAAGAATATTTTAGCTGATTTTCTTAGCAGGTACAACAATGTCAATTACCAGTGATAATTTTGAAGACTATATTACCAATGTCATGGATTCCATTATCCAAACCAATGAGACCTTAATATCCAAGATACAAGAAAATACACATCTTGTTAACCAGCTTAGAGAAACCTTGCAAGATTTACAAACCTATAAAACCTTAAAATCACCACAATCACCTAAACCTACCACAGAAAAAATTAAATTTCTCTACTACAAACCTAAAAACCTTTTCATCCAAACTTGTAACCATGCCATTAGCAATGTCATCATCTTTCCAATTACCAGTAGTATTTATGAGTGATAAATTAAAATTTTCACCAGATTATATTAGTGCATATGAACAGATAAATAAGTTTTATGATTATAAATCTAACCCCTATATTTTGAGAAGTACTAAATTAAGTAAATTCCCTAGATTTTTATACAATGAAAATGCTAACCCCGATATAGTTTTAAAATTATTTACTTATGGCTTTATTGATAAAATAATAGTAGATGACACTTTTTATAATATTTGTAAATTACCTAATGTTATCATTGACTCTGTTCGAGCAATGATGGACTCTTTGGAAAAGACATATGACATACAACTTTTTGACGCATCAACCGATTTAACTGGTAAACCTATTGTTATTTGTCAATTATTTAAAATCGAGAAAAATAGCAATATAAGTGGAGATGATGGAAATTTAAAAATGAAGATTCCTTGTACTATTGATAAATTTCAGGAATGGCTAAGTTCTAAAAGAGCCATTGGACTACTAACATTAAAATAAAAAATAGAAGACATGTTAAAGGCCAGAAAAACCTGTATTATTGGAACCTCCAAAGGTGAAGAAGTGGAAGAAATTATTACTCTATACTATAACAATGATATCATATCACGTGATACTATGAGACTGACAAATTTGCATGATAGAATTATAAATATGAAACATCGACATGCAAATGAGACTATGGAACACTATCACATGATAATAGGTCAAAGAAAGAGGCATGTAATCCATGCTAAACATACTACTAATGCTACAAATACTACTAATGTGATAAAAGGAGAAGGATCTTCTGATCCTTTTGCCTAAAAATGTAATCTCATATGATACTATGATAGGGATCATGTAGTCCTACTACATGAAGCCCAATATGATACTATGTTACGGCCCAATGTAGTTTTACTACAGTAAGCCATATACTACCTATATTACAATTCATATTACTCTATGCAACAAGCACAATGAAGACATTCAAGAAAAACGTGACAAGATAAGCTGACAAAAACGCCTAAAGATAGCTGACACCAATGAAAAAAGAAGACACCTGGAAAATTATTTGTGGAAAAAATACCAGTGGTCCCAGCAATTATAAAAGCTGTCGGACCCATGAAGATAACAAAATGACAAAGTTGAGGCAAGCCATTCTCTGCAAAAAGATGAAAATATTTTCAAAAATAAAAGAGACAAGAAAGGGACATGACACAAATGGAAGAAAAATACAACAAGTTCTCTCCAAAGATGAAAGAAGTCATTATTCCACTTTGGACACAATGACAAGAAGACAAACAACTATTACAATCAAGTTAGATAAGTTTATGACTTTTGAAAAAATAATAGACAAGACATTGTAGCCTTTACGACTTTTAGAAATTTTTTGTCATCTTACAATCATGTATATGATAGAGGGTATCTATATAAAGAGACTGTTGTAAACATTGTAAGGCATTAAAAAAGTCTTTCAATAAAAACTCTTCCTTTGAAAAAATTCATGTCTAGCTAAACTCTCTCCTAGTCTATAATCAATACAAGAATAATATCATAATACTAGAGAAAAAACACTTTAAAAGTTTATATTTAAAATCATATTAGTCTCTAAACCTGCATCTTAAAAAGAATTTTAGAAAGAGTCTGTTGAGTCTCCTAGCACCTAAACCATTTATCCCGTCGAATTCAGTGAAGAAAAAGGGAGTCAAGTGTCAGGTGGGAGCATTCCAGTGATCTGAAATGCTGCTAAGAGGTATAATTTTTAGACTATGTGTTTAATTATAATCTTGATAAGTGTAGTCTCTGTAATTATGATGTTAATATTGATTGAAGTTTATAGACTTTTATTTTAAAAAATGATTTTTGAGTTAATAATAACCGCTTCCATGCTACCTACTTATTATGTGATAAAAATTGAAATAATTAATATTGATATAATTATTGTTAAAATACCATCTATATTCCTTCCTTTTTAGGGTTATTAGATGATGAAAAGATCTAGCCTAATAATGGTATACCAATAACCGAGGAAGTGCTATTATCCCTATATATAAGATACATGATAATAGCGGAACTATCGTGCTTTTACATTCTAGTCTCTTTGAACAAATCGACAAATAGTATTTCTTCGGTGTCAATTGATGTGACACTTTTTTTAGTCGCTTCATAAAGAATGTCATCTTTTTATATTTAGTAAAATTACCCTTAACGAAATAATTTATAGCCATATAAATTTCTATAGATTATTTAGATTATAAAATTAAAAATCTTTTATTTTCTCTTAAATTACGTATCCCGTCAAACACCTTCTTGAGACGAAAGACGTAGTACATCAGAGTCTTACATGAATTACACGAAGTAAGGTGTTTGGATGGAAATGTCGGGCTCGGGTTTCGGGTCACGGGTCGTGGGGCGTGGGGCGGTGTGTTGTGGGGACTTTCGATATTATCTTTTTGGACCGAGAGAACTCGCCGGATGTATAGTTTAATCCCGAAGTTTCATATGTACAGTTTGGACCGAATTCTTTCATATGTATAGTTTGGTCCCCGAAGTTTCAATATTTACAGTTTGGTCCCCGAGTTTCGGGAAGGTGACGGAAGGCAGAAAGCCTACCGTTAGGACTGTTTTTTGAGGCATTAATCAGCCATTACTTGGCCGATTAACTCCTCTATTAATGAGCCCATTAGTTGGGCAATTGAGCACCTCATTCATGGCATTAAAACTCGCCATTACTGACCCCTCCTTTAAGGGCCATTACACCTTGTTTTTCAGCTATTGGATATCCCCTCCTCATGCTATAAATTGAGCTTCATATGGCTCAAAACAAGAGCAGAAAACTAGCCGAGAAACAAGTGAAAACGGACCAAAAACACACCGAAAAATCAAGCAAACCGGTGGCTGAAAAATCGGCAAACCGGTGGCTGAAAAATCAGCAAAACAGTGGCTGAAAATCAGTCAAAAAAAGTGACCAAACCCTCACGTATACACAAGATATACACTATAGAGACACACTATATACACGAGAGACAAAAGAGAAGAGTAAAGAGAAACTCTTCCTTCCTATTCCATATCTTGACAAGTCGAGTCATATTTGTTTTCTTCGACGAGGCTCAACCTATTGGCTTTGTAGTGTTGAGATTAAAGTGTTGTTTTATCTTGGGAGACTATTGCCCGCTAACGTAAAAGCATATATACGGGGCAATCTTGTCTTAAGGATAGAGGGCTATCCTCGACTCAACACACAACGTTGTAACCTTCCGATTTAGTTGTTTCTTGATTTCGGGATATCAAGATTCAAGACACAACATACTTGCGGTAGTTCTCAAAGTTGGCTTTGCAAGGTGATCAAGATTCAAGACACAACACACTTGCGGCGAGTTTTGAAGATTGACCATTTATTTATCCTTTCGAACATTTGTAATAGTTATTTACATCCCGCATCTTGCTTTATAAAGTACGATAGAGTACCAACAACTTAAGACAAGATTGTGTTGTATTACTATTAGTGTTCAAAAGATGTCGGTCAAAAGTTGTGTGACCAAATCTGGATATGGCAATGGTTTTACGGTAGAAGAGAGTGATGATGATGAACGTGTTCATGGTGTCACCGCTACCAAGACCGGTTGGAACAAGCGCTCTCGAGAGCCCGAGGATGTCAACGGGACAAGAGGAGAAGATCGAAGATGTTATTCTATCTTGCGGCAGAAGGCCTATATCCGCCCCGGACAAAAGATCCGAATAATGGTAAGAAGGAAATGGACACTCGGTATGATGAAGTGATGAAGTGAGCACGAGAATCCGAAAAGAGGATAAGTAGTTTTTCTTACTTGTCAAGAATAAAGATTAAATGATGTACGATTAAAAATTGATTAAAGTAGGAGGAATATGAAAATAATTTATATTCCTTACGCTTTAAAGAAAAAAATCGAAGTTTAATCTCATCTTCTTTCCGTTTAAAGATTGGATTTTGTAAACGACTTAAAAAGATCCGTTCTTTTAAGTGTAATGATTAAAAGTGTGTAAAGTATGTTCGCACATACGATGGAGAGAGATCCACTAATCGTGCGAAAAGCGTTACCACTCTTAAGTAAGCGCCAAGAATTATCCGGGCACCAATCATAACGGAAGAAGTCTAAAAGTTAAAGACGTTGAGCTCTGTCACACTATTTGGCGAGAAGATCCTTCATAGGATGATATTGGACACTCGGTCATACAAAGCCTCCGGGTGACCGGAGTGGGCCAAAATTCCTTTGATATAATGATATTGGACACTCGATCATATAAAGCGTCGGCGGCCCGGAGTGGGGCCGAGTCGTTTCATAGGAAAAGTAATGGACACCTAGTAAGGTGGGCCGAGTTTCCGTGTCTTAAATGATCCGAAGGCCTAAAGAAAGGCGGTGAAGAAATTGGACACTCGGTCCGCCAAAGCAAGCTGCGGTGGGCCGGAGTATCGCGATCACATATGATCCGGTTACACCCTAACCACGGGCAAGAGGTTGTTCATGTGAAGCAACGTCACCTCTAAAGTAGAAGGGGTTGGAGAGGTTGTCCTCAATAGGACTTCAGGGAATGAGATCACTCTAAAATGAGGTGATACATGTCCCTAACTTGGTTTAAGGGACGTTGTTGGTCAAGCTAGTTTGAGACTAGTCCAATAGGTCTATAATAACTAAGAATGGTACAAAGACGTACGTAGCCAAATGAATGATATATTTGTAATCCGTGCATCTATGCCATCATAGATTAAGACACGTTAAATAGCAAGTCATTCAAAAACTAACGATGTTGAGATTGTTGCCTTCTGTCGACATAAACCCTCAAAATAAATGTGAGGTAGATGAAGAGGAAAAATCACCTTTCCAAATTCCGTCAAGGGAATAGCGAAAGAAGCACCGCTCCTCTAGAACTTAGTCACACCTAATTGGGTGATTTGAAGTTTATACAAAATAGAGGGGGGGAGACAAGTACGTTGTGATCTTCATTGATGATGGTACAACGTATGGAATCCTTTGTTTGTTGAAAAGCAAAGATGAAGTTGTTGAAGCAGATAAGCGCTACAAAGCTGAAGTTGAAAACCAACTATGCCTATGGATTGCAAAATTCGTAGCAATAGAGGGGGAGAATGTGAAGCATCGTTCATTAAACGACTGTTCATTTCTCACTTCAGTCCAACGGTGTTAGCCAAGCGCAAAGTCGTACGCCCAAATTATGTGGGGTGGCTTGGTAAAAGTTGGAATACTGAAACATGTCAAGTTGTACCTAAGACTGTAGATTGCATATCCACTGGATCTGCAAATAACAATAGTGTTGATCGCCTCTTGGTGTCAAAGAATGCTGAACTCTTTGAAGATAGCTTTCCTTGAAAAAGGAAAAAATGAGTAATTGCTCAAGGTTAACAAGAACCGCGAGGGCTCGATTGTCCAGGAACTAGACGTTCCGTATCTACGAGACTCGAAAGTTCTTGGCTATCCGAAACTTAATATTCCGGATCTGAGAACTCGGGGATTCTAGATGTTGAGCGAGACGGAACAAAGAAGGGGACAAAGACTTGTTCCAGTCCTTCTAGCTTGTATGGTTAAGAATGAACCATGGACAATTAACAAATAATTGTCATCTCCAAAAGCGCTGCTTTGGAAAGAAGCTAAAGAAAGAAATAGATTCTATCATATAGAACCATACTTGCGTAATGGTTGATCTTCCTCAGGAAAAGAACCTTTGGGTTGTAAAATGTGCTCCCCTGTGAGTAGCTTCACATCCAGGGCCATTGTAGTCTTACATGGCATGGATGTTGAAACAACCTTCCCAACCGGAGAGTTGGAAGAAGAGGATCAGAGTTGGTTTCTTTGGATGTTGGGCTTCTTCTGAACTTTCATTTTGGTCCCGAAATGTTTACATTTTGGTCCCCGAAATGTTTACATTTTGGTCCCTGAAAGTCTCGGATAAAACGAAACAATGAATCGACCACGAAACATTGACTTTGGAGTTAGAAAGCCAACGGTTGGAGAATCAACAGATGCGAAAGTAAAAGTCATATTGAAACAAAGTCTCGATATGAAAGATATGGGTATCACGAGATGACATCTTAGGAATTGGATTTCTAAGACATCTAACGGATCGATCGATAGTTGACGGTCTCGTTGAAGCCACCAATGGATATGAATCATAGAACCGATTGGAATCATGGTGCACCCATAAACAAGGAGCGATATGCTCGGGTCACGTGTAGTTCAATGTATTGTACACACTACAACCAGGCACAGTATCGTCCTACAAAGCGAGATCGAGTTGAACTAAGATTCAGCGATGATCTTAATACATGATCAATAGAAGGCATTAAGTCGGATATGACGATATACGAATTATTCGCTTATCTACTGATTATAGTATTACGGATGTCCGGCGGTTACGGGAGAACACGATAATGCAAAGCTGGACATTAGATCGAAGAACACCAAAACCACAAGTAAATGTGTATGGTGGGTCTTAGAAAAACCTCTAAGTAAACTTGCATCGACCGATTCATGATGGAATCAGAGTTTATCGCTTTATACAAAGCATGAAAGAAGTTGAGTAACTTCATGACTCCTTAGAGGACGTCCCTTATTGGGAGAAACCCGTGTCTTCAGCAGTTATACACTGTGGCTAGCCGGTCGGCTTCAGGAAGGACACGGATGACGGCGTCTGGGCATATCTGTCAGGATCTGTCATGAGACATAAGACCGTATAGCAGTTGATCATCACGGGTGTCACTTCCTTGTTTACTAACTAAGGGACAACCCGGAGATCAAGTGTTCTGCCTGTCTAGGGGAATGGGCGTAAAACCCAAACAATACGAACCTTTGCGGTGGAAACCCAACCATACTGATTGGAGATCCCAAGAATGTGGTTCAATGGGAAAACTAAGCGGCAAAAGGTTCAGTTGAGCGCTTCGGTGGAAGCAAGAAGCACTTCGGATGATGATTTACGTACGGAAACATGAATCCAAAATTTGTTCCGCGATAGACATTAAAGTGCTACCTGCATGGTGGGTAAAGGTTAAGCTTTTAAACCTTTAACGATCCTCAAATGGTTGAGGTTAAGGTTGGGGAAACTTTTAATGATTCCTAACACTTGTGAAGTGGGGTATAGCAGGATACCTTGTAGGAGATCACCTATTTAAGTGCGAGGATGGCCGTCTCAAATGAACGCACTTAAGAATCCAAGTGTGTCCATGGCCACAACGGACGAAACGTAAGAAGGAAAATGAATAAGAAGAGTTATTGTGTTGGTATCATTGTCTTGGCTTACACTAAACACGACGGTTCAAGACATCACGTTCACCGCGCGATAAGTAAGTCCGATGGTATTCAACTAAGGAAGGTTCAAAGCGAAAGCTACCGCTCGATGCAATATCTTTTATTTGAAAGATTGCTGAAATGTAGGCACCTTGTGCGTGCGCCACAATCTCTCTTTCATAGAGGGGATTGTTGGAAATTTGCCTTTGGCGGGGAGATGCGTCCACCCATCTTTGATGAATTAAACACTAGTGTTCCGCATGTTGGAGACCTTGTCTCTTCGCACATGCATGATCTACGGAGTGAGTAGATGACCGTAGGGCCAAGAATCGTCAAATTTCGTTGAGAAATGAAAGAGATATTGGTCCACGAAGTAAGGTGTTTAAGACATGGAAATGTGGTGTGCGACAAATCTACCACATCGGTGGGAATAGGAAGAATTGCTCTCTATATATGTCTCAAATTGGTAAAGGGTTTAGGACCCCGGGGTATCCCATGTGTTTAAAGGAGGAAGACCTAGATGTGCATGGGTTCATGGCTAAGCCCACACGCGCGCCGCCGCCGCCCGCCCGTCCCATCCGGTCCCGGGCTCGGGCTCGGGTTTCGGGTCACGGGTCGTGGGCTGTGGACTGTGGGGACTTTCTGATATTATCTTTTTGGACCAGAGAACTCTGCCAGATGTACGTTTGATCCCCGAAGTTTCATATGTACGTTTGGACGAGAATTCTTTCATATGCACGGATTTGGTCCCCGAAGTTTCAATATTTACAGTTTGGTCCCCGAGTTTCACGGGAAGGTGACGGAAGGCGAAAGCCTACCGTTAGGACTATTTTTTGAGGCATTAATCAGCCATTACTTGGCCGATTAACTCCTCTATTAACGACCCATTAGTTGGGCAATTGAGCACCTCATTCATGACATTAAAACTCTGCCATTCTGACCCTCGCTTTGGGGCCATTTGTTACCTTGTTTTTCAGGTTGTTGGATATCCCCTCCTCATGCTATAAATTGAGCTTCATATGGCTCAAAACGGTAGAGAGAAAACTAGCCGAAACAAGGCGAAAACGGACCAAAAACACACCGAAAAATCAAGCAAACCGCATGGTGAAAAATCAAGATTACAATTTGCAGAAAGTAAGGATTGACAAATTAATAAAAAGATGATGGAAGAATCCAAATTAACAAATTATATGTATGTGAATCTCACCTGGGGCGGACCTATGTGGATTTTGGTGGTGCTCGAGTACCCATTAAATCCGACGCAGATTAGTTATAGTTATATCAGAAATATATTAGAATTGGGTATAACAATTAAAAAAACACCCTAGAAAACAAAAAGACAGCTAGGTGCTTTGATTTGCATGTGGAACTTAAAGGATTTGGGTGCTTGGGGTCCTGTGTTTGAACCTCTCCCCCAACATTTTGTTTTTCAAATTTTAATGATGCTCAAAGTACAGCTTTTGGCCCCATCTTTTTCTTGTCCGTAAGTATATGTTAACGGTAGCAATTTATGTAAAATAACATGAAGCACCCACGACCCTTAAATCATGAGTCCGAGACTGATTCTCACTTGCTCCTTCCCTTTCTCTTTGTTCAGTTTCCTTCTTATCTTTTTTGTTTGATATTCCTCAACTAGGGTGACACAAGAAAAAGCTGAACGAATTACAATAAAACAACAAAGTAAAGAAAACCAAAACATATGCATTTGATGGAGTGGGGGTTGGAGGTGCGACAATATAGAATGTGAGTAGGGCTAAATGCCAATTAATCATGTCACTAGTATGTTTTGTATAGACCATGATTGGATATTCCTCTTTTTTCGTTTTAATACATATAAAGATCAACCTGTTTGCTGGAAATTCTAAATAAAGCTACCAAACAAAGACAAATTTGTAGAATTGACCCACAAATTCCCACAAATGCTCCGGTAGTGGATTAAAGGTGGGGAGCATGAATGATTTGTTCTTCTTCTTTATATGGAACTTTTCCTGGAAAAAAAATTAGGCTTTAGATATAGTAATTAGTGATAATAAGGACAATATTAGAGCAATATGTTTTTGTGGGAGTCATTTTCTCCCTCAAACGTAAGGGGCCATTTTTTTCATTTTCTCCATAATTATTTATTTTTCAGCTTAAATCTTGTAATTAGAATTAAATTGCACTTAGTTTGTGAATAAATCATGTCATATTTTTAAATTATTGTTGACTAAGTGAATTTGCAGACGCTACCCTTGGAGTGCGCACAAGGTAAACACTGCTTCAATGTAATAGTCCACAAACCACACAGGAGAGGTAAACCGCATTAGGCAAGCCTGATATGATGAGCTCGATTGACAAAGCATGCAAGGAGTTTCAAACCCGAGAGCTCCTATTTGGGAGATCACCTCAACCTAGGGGTGTTTATTGGTCGATTCAGTTCGGTTTTGTGTATTATTGGTTCGGTTTATCGATTTTCGATTTTTAAATATGCTAAATCGATAACCAAACATATAAAATATTTGTTGTCGATTTTCAATTTATCGATTTTTGGTACTTAATGATTCGATTTTCGATTTAATCAATAAAAAATGCTCCACTATTAATTTTTTGCTTTTTCTTATTTTCATTTGTTCATATATACACTGTCTTCATGCATAAAAGTCTAAATAAATTAGAAGACAAAAACTATAAAATGCATTGTAGCAATCTCTCATAAAGAAAAACAAGGCTAGTGTTCACATTGATGGGTAGAATGCCACCAAGCCAACTTCTTCAAAGACAAACAAAGATGCACAAAATTGAACAAAAATGAGATACAAAATGCTTCCAAAGCATAACACAATGTTTTGGTTCCTAATTACAAATATAATTGAGTCATGAGAAATAAAAATGCAAGATTATTGCCAGAATGATCTAAATAGGACGGCCTACCGAATCCAAGTGCACAAATGACGAGTTCCAACTCCACTACTCCATCGCTCCACGTCAATCCACGTTAAAAATAAAATAGGATTTGTATTTAAAAATTAAAATTTAAAGTCACTATTATATTAAAAGATAATTTTAATATAAACTTATCGGGTTATTTGTTTTAACCATTAACTAAATTCTTAAAATCAAAAACTGAACTCATAACCCAATAAAAAAAATTATAAAAATATTTGCAAACCGTTAAACCAATAACTAAATAATGATAAACCAATAACATTTTTATTAGCTCAATTTATTAGTTAAATCGATTTTTTCACACCTCCGCCTCAATAAAGGACTTTTTTCATAAAATGTTATTCTTGGATCGTCTATTCCTTTTCAGCTACAGGTAAAACGGCTAACTGCTACTAAAAAATGGGCCCTAAATTTGAATCATACTGCCTGCCAGATGATACTTCCTGGCCATAGGGTCTTAACATGCAATGTTATTGAAAAAACAGTCACTTTTTATTAACGGTCACATAAACAAACGGCTACTTTTTTCTCAGCCACTCGATCACCTTCACATCTTTCTTTCTTTTCTTTTGTTTTCTTTTGAGTTATTGTGGGGTGGGCTGTGGATGTGATTTCCCAAAAATAAAGAAAACAGGGTTAAGGGCTCAGTATGAGCTTTTATTCAAAAAAAAAAAAAAAAGAAGAAGAAGAAGAAGGTGAATTTCCCTTCATACGGGATGATCTTCAATTTTTGTCCCTCGATTTACTGATTTTTAATTTTGTTCCTATTTTTTATTTAATAAAAATTTATGGGTTAAAGTATTTTTTATTTCACAGGTCTACTAAATTAGAAATTCTAGGTTTGAATCTCAGAGATGCAAAAAAAATTGGCAAAGTAATTTTTTATAAAAATTAGGCATATTCGACCAAAATTATAGAAAAGACTATGCCCCAACTAGCCGAAAAATGAATAATCTTAATTTTTCAATGGAACTTTGTGTTCATGTGTAGTTACATAGAAACTACGCCCTTAGACATAATCTCTATATAACTTTGATCGAATATGCATAATTTTTATGAAATCTTGCTTTGCGATTTTTTTTACTCTGCTGGGATTCGAACTCATAACCTCGGAGATATTTTCGGAGGCATAATTATATATAAACTATGCACCTTAAGGTAAAATTTTTATATAACTTTGACCGAATATATATATTTTCTAATGAAATTTTGTCTTGCAAATTTTTTTATTTTTAACTCTGTTAAGATTCGAACCCACAACCTCATAAGTATTTTCGATTATAGTTTTAAGTGAAGAACAAAAATTAAAAACCATCAATTTAAGGAGTAAAAATTAAAGATACTTTAGGGTAATCGTGTAAATTGGCCTTTAGCTTTGCTTATGCCCATAATCTCCCAATAATATTATTCTTTCTTTTTATTACTTTTCTTTTGTAGTGATTTTCTAAATTTTAGTGGGAAGATTCCGGTGTTGATAAGAGGCTCAAAGAAACCTAAGTCATTACATAATTGTAGAAAAAATAGAATAATAAAAAATAAAATACACAATAAATAACATAACATGGTAATAAAAAATAAATTCGAGGTAAAATATGTAAAAAAATTCATGTTTAATACTCTATCTGTTCACCTTTACTTGTTCATTATATTAAAAAAATATTTTTTTACTTTTATTAGTCCAATTTAGCATATCAAGAGAAAAATAATTTTTTTCATGTTTTATCCTTAACATTAATCACTCATTTTTCAAATCTATTAAATTATACACTAATTAATATGAATATTATAATAAAATATATATCCTTCATTTATTAATTTTTAATGAGTGTGAAAAGTAAAAAATGAACAGTTGAAAGTAAAGGAAGTAGAATTTCTCAATTACTGAACTACTAGTTTCGAGATTGTTTATACTATAATTGTAAATGTTATATTTATACCAAACTCCTATAGTGGATAACAATTCGAAATGAGATAATAAAATGACGTTTTGTCAATTTTCAAAGCTTTTCTCCCAAAGTTTGTTAAGAAAATTAATATTAAAAATAAAATTTTATCCAAATTTATCTAGTTTAAATCAAGTACGTATTATATCCTATATATCCCTTCTTAGTCCAATATACCAAATATTTATCAACAAAAACATATTTAATAAATAATTCCTCACTGTTTAATCTTCTTATTAAGATTCAGGCACTCTATTTTAGTATAACTTATTCACAAATCAAAGAATTCTTAATGTAAAGAAAGTGTAAGAACAATCTTTCGAGGCAAAATGCCTTCATAAACCCGCTTACAAAATTGCTACACTTTTTAATTTATAAATAAAAAGAAATAATTTATGATGACAATACAATTTCTAAATTTTGCTTAGCTGCATAAGTTGGCCCCGACCAGCAAATCAAACGGAGCAATATGTGTTTTTTTAAAGAAATAAATATTGTGACACTCTGTAGAAGATAAGGACAACTAATAAAACCATTAAAAATCTATCAACATAATCCAGAACCTTCTTTTCTTTCTTTACCAAAGACAATACTCTCATTCTGTAATGTCCACAATATGCCATAAAAAATTAAGGAAAAAGTTTAAATATGTTGAACTATCAAAAATAATTTATTTATATCACTCATCAATGATTTAATTTATTTATTATTATTATTATTATTATTATTAAAATGGCTTATTCATATTATTTTTCATTAATATCGATTTTATAATATTATTTTTTCTATGACATAGATGAGTCATTTTGATAACAATAATGACGTAAATAAGCTATTTGATAACGATAATGATATAAATGAGTCAAATATTAACGAATAACATAGTTAAGCTATTTTTGATAGTTTAATGATATATTTAAGCTTTTTCCAAAAATTAACTAGCTTAAAAGGGATTAGACTGACCCAATAATTTATACAACTGGTGAAAGAAAAAAAGAACGTTGCACACTTGGGAGTTGTTTGGTTGCTAATTGAATTATTTATATATCAAAATCAACTTAATCAGTATCATGTGTGGTTGTATTTTAATTACTATGTATAAAATTCAGTATACAAAATATGATGTTTGTTTACAAATTTACGATTTTGCATGATTAAATCTTATATAAATTTATGAGTCAAATTTATATATTATTTTATGAAAAAAATATATTATTAATATATATAAATGAATCCTGATCCTGCATAGTTAACCTCCACGTTACTAATATATATGCATAACTCAAAGGATCGTTTTGAAGGGTATTTGATAAGATAATGCTGGTATAAATTTTAGTACCATATTTGATTGTGAATTTAAATTTAGTACAATTGATATCAATATTACTTATACATCTTATTTAATACTATTTTTTCATCGTAATAAACTATGACATTAATATTATCAATACTATTCTTATATTTATACACCTATTCAATATTATTTAAAATTATATAATATATATATTATTTTTACCGTCAATAAAAATTAATGTCAGCCACATAACTAATTCGAGCATTATTAATGTCAATATAACTTGTCCTTTCAACCAAACGACCCCTTATATTTTTGGGAGTGAATGATGAGTTTTCCTCTATAAAACAAGACAAATCCTTATCATGTCTCAGCACATAACTTTCTTTTTGGATTCCATTAAGCACTCAATAACACACGGAGAGAAAAAAGAAGAGTGAGTGAGCAAAAAAAAAAAATGGCAGAGAACAAGGAAGAAGATGTTAAGCTTGGAGCAAACAAGTTCAGAGAAACACAACCCTTAGGCACAGCTGCACAAACAGATAAGGACTACAAAGAGCCACCACCAGCTCCTTTATTTGAACCAGGAGAACTGTCATCATGGTCATTTTACAGAGCTGGAATAGCAGAATTTATGGCTACTTTCTTGTTCTTGTACATCACTATCTTGACTGTTATGGGTCTTAAAAGGTCTGATAGTTTGTGTTCTTCTGTGGGTATTCAAGGAGTTGCTTGGGCTTTTGGTGGTATGATATTTGCTTTGGTTTACTGCACTGCTGGTATCTCAGGTTAGTAGCACTACTTAATTCTTTCTCAAATCTTGTTTTTTTGTGCTAGTTATACAACAACAACATATCTACTGAAATACCACGTAGTGGTGTAGTGGTTTGGGGAGGGTAGAATCTTTTTTGGTCTATAGTAATACTAAAGTTGATCTACTCCGTAGAAAACAGTCTCTTATGGTCCTGCTCTTCCCATAGTGGAAGCTCGGTGCCCTGCCCTTTTTTGTTTGATCCCTATTTTGGCAACTATTTTTTTGGATGTTCTAAAATACCAACTAAATAAATACCCTTTTATTTTTCCTGGCTTGGTATCTCAGGTTAGTTAAAGAAATTCCCACTCTTGTTATTACTACATAATTCTTTCTCAAATCTTGTTTCTTTGCTAGTAATGCTTAAAAAGTTGTAATCTTTTTGTTTGTTCTTGGGTTTTTTCTCCCTTAATTTTGTGACTGATTTTCATGGTTATGCCTTGTTTGGCAACTATTTCTATGGATCTTCTAAAGTTCCCACACAAAAATATTCATTTCATTTATTTAGTTTGGATTTTTTAGGGTATGTTTGGTCTGAAAAAAATATTTTTCATGGAAATTGATTTCTTGGAAGATGTTTTTCTGGAAAAAAAGTGATTTTTTATTTATTTTTGGTGTTTGGTAAATAAGTAGAAAATATTATCTCAAAAATATTTATATATAATAAGGAAAAAAAACACTACCGGGGCTAGGGGTGTGAGGTAGTGGAGGGTGGGGGACAAAAGAAGTCATTTTCTCATTTTAAGGAAATTTTTCCCTTAAAAAATAAGTTGTTTTCCAAAAATTTTGACCAATCAAAAATGAGAGAATTAAAAAATGTTTTTTTCGCTCACCCGAGTTCATGAAATTTGGTAAGTGCAACTCTTTAAAACTGACTGATTCCCAAATTTGTATTGAAACAGGAGGACACATTAACCCAGCTGTGACATTTGGTTTGTTCTTGGCAAGGAAGTTGTCCTTAACAAGGGCAGTGTTCTACATAGTGATGCAGTGTCTTGGTGCTATCTGTGGTGCTGGTGTTGTGAAGGGTTTCATGGTGGGACCCTATCAGAGACTTGGTGGTGGGGCCAACGTGGTTAACCCTGGCTATACTAAAGGTGATGGACTTGGTGCTGAGATTATTGGCACCTTTGTCCTTGTCTACACTGTTTTCTCTGCTACTGATGCCAAGAGAAATGCTAGAGATTCACATGTTCCTGTAAGTGACCTAGCTTAATACTACTCTTTTGGCTCAAAGTTTTGATTTTTAGTGATGATAAATTGCTTATTTGTGAATTTTAGTCGCATGTTCTTATCACAACTTTGGTAGTAGGTTGGCTTTAGAAGGAGATGGACCATTTGGATGTTAATTTTGATAGATTCTTTTCTTGATTTACTTTTTGATTTCTTGCAATAGTAGTAAAGCTGATCATGCTAGATGTGGTGTTTTGTTTGGTTTGTCAACAAGTGCTTTGATTTCGAATGATGAGGATATGAAATGAGCTTAGATGAAGAAGTGAGATTTATATAGTCGACCCTGACTTGTTTGAGACTGAGTTGTTGTTGTTGTTGTTGTTGTCCTTGTCCTTGTCCTTGTCCTTGTTGTCATCAACAAGTGCTTTAGTTTGATGTAGAGAGTTAAATGGTTTGATAATATACACAATACAATTACTATTGTCTTAAGAACTTGTGACAAAATTGGTATTTGTTTGTATAGTAATTGGCCAGCCATGGCCCATTGACACTGCCTTCTTTGTACTGGTTTCAAGATTACCACGTGTAAAGCCACTGGTCCATGGCTTAAGTTTTTCTTAGTTGAATGTTGTGTATAGTATAAAATTACAAGTATAGCTTTAACTTTTAAGTTATGTAGTGTGAGTTTTCATGCATAACTTTGAACCATAATGACAGATTTTGGCACCTCTTCCCATTGGATTCGCGGTTTTCTTGGTTCATTTGGCTACCATCCCAATCACCGGAACTGGTATCAACCCTGCCAGGAGTCTTGGAGCTGCTATCATCTTCAACCAAGACCAGGCATGGGATGACCATGTAAGTCCTAACGCTGGAGATGACAATTTTTCAGACCTTTCTTTCTAATTTTGCACTGTAACTGAAAGGGTGTAACATTATCTAACAAAGGTATTGTTTTTTCCGTGATAATATCAGTGGATCTTCTGGGTTGGACCATTCATTGGAGCTGCCCTTGCTGCAGTTTACCACCAGATAATCATCAGAGCTATTCCATTCAAGAGAAGTAATTGAGTTTCTTGAAGAGTTCTCACGTTATGTCATTTAACATTCTCTGTACCTTTTTTTTCTCGTTTGGTGCCCGTTGTCTATTGTGATTTTCATCACTTAAGATGTCAATTATGTGTGTAAATTATCAGGTTAATGCTATTTATCTAAAGCTTTCTAAGTGAAAGATTCTAATTCCATCTCTTTTCATCTTTCGTGACCTTGGAGGGTCTTAATCATTTTATGTTTTTGAGTACTTTTCCTATTCCTTTCCGGGGCAATTTTCGATTATTTTCATTAATTGAAAGAGTATATATACATTTTTTACATCTTTCTATATAATAGGAGAATCTTTTATTCCTATTCTATTCTTAAAACTTTTCTATTTGGACACTAACTATACAATTATGGTAAATATATATATAATACTAGTTACATTCAAATACTACCTAATTAATATGTACAACAACATGATAAGGCACGGCAATATACATATATGTGTATATATACATATACATTTTACATATTTTCATAATAGGAGAATCTTATTCCTATTCTACTCCTAAAATTTTATTCTACTTGGACACTAACTATACAATTATGGTAAATATATAATACTAGTTACATTCAAATACTACCTAATTATTATGTACAACAACATGATAAGGCACGTCAATTTACATATGATCATATGTTATATCATCAGCGGACTTCGTAACCTGAGATTGTCCCTAAAATCTTCAAATAGAATCGAGGGAAGACCCTTCGTAAAGATGTTTGCAATTTGATACCTGGAGGGACATGACAAACGCGTACTTGTCCACGAGCTACCTTTTCGCGATGTTGAACCGGGCACTAATATTATCACAATAAACTAAGGTAGCTTTCTGAATTGGACAATGAAGCTCCAAAAGAAGATTACGTAACCAACATGATTCAGAGCTTTCTGAATTGGACAATGAAGCTCCAAAAGAAGATTACGTAACCAACATGATTCAGATACCACATTGGCTATCCCTCGATACTCGGCCTCTGCACTGGAGCGTGATAATGTAGACTAGCGCTTTGCAGACCACGAGACCAATTTATCACCAAGAAACACATAATGACGTGAAACGTCTGGTATCTGGACAACCACCCCAATCAGTATCCGTATACGAGACAAACGTGGACGTCGATGATGGATATAAATGTAAGCCAAAGGCAAGTGTTCCCTGGATGTATCGAATAATGCGTTTGAGAGCATTCATGTGCTCAACCTGGAATCACGCATAAAACAAACACACCTGTTGTACATCATACGTAATAGTTGGTCTTGTGAATGTAAGATACCGAAGAGCCTCTGCAAGACTGCGATAGTGGGATGGATCATCGTAAGGTGAGCCAGCCGCAACACCTAGCTTGAGTTTAGTATCAACTGGAGTGGATGTGGACTTGTACGAGGACATACCAGCTCGCTTAATGATCTCAGCGACATACTTCCTTTGTGATAAGAATAGCCCACCTGCATGAGGAGTGACAGCAATCCCCAAAAAATAACTCAAGGGCCCCAAGTCTTTCATAGCAAACTCAAACCGGGGAGGGGCATGATAGACGGGCGTAAATCATTAGAAGAGGTTGTCAAAATAATGTCATCCATATACAAGAGAGTTGCTAAGTCTCACCACAATCCACATAGTCTTACCATCACCTACAAGACGAGCCTTATGTCGCGCAAAAGAACCATCAGAATTATCTTTATGAGTAAAAATTCACATAGACCGAATAACATTAACACTAGAAGGATGGGGCATCAACTCCCACGTCTTATTTGCAATAAGAGCATCATATTCGTCGTGCATAGCCAATTTTCAATTCGGATCATGTAAGGCAGACACTGGTTACGAGGTAGAGGGGATTTAAAGATATTAGAATTTAAATTAAAATATTTTTTCAGTTTAAAAATATTCCGTTGACTACGAGTGACCGATCTGTGACTTGGGGGAGAATTGGGTGGATTTTGGGAAGAACTCGGATGGGGGACGGGCTGGTTAGCATGCAGTGGGCCTGCTGGCCCAATACGGGAAGCAGGAACTGAATTTGGAATGAGAGCAGGAGTAGAGGCAGAAGTGGGTTGGATATTCGGCCCAGTTGCTGGACCCGTGACTGGAGACTGCACTAGAGGTCCAACGGGTAGTGGGCCCGCTAGTAGATTTTGGGTGCAGGACAAGTCCAATAAATGATGGATAATATACGGGGAGACATCGTCATCTAAAAAATTATACGAACTAGGCCCGGAACTACTTACTTTTACAAACAGAAATTGAGTTTCATAAAAAATAACATAGTGACTAATGATGATTTTATTAGACGATAAATCAAAATACTTGTAACCACGATGATTAGATGGATAACCCAAAAACACACAAAGGGTAGAACGGGCTTGAAGTTTGTTAATTGTAGTTGACAGAAATAGTGGATAACATAAGCACCCAAAGACCCTAAGATATGAATACGAATGAGTCTTATTATATAAGATTTGAAGAGGGGAGGAATATGCCAAACATTTGGTAGGAAGTATGTTAAGAAGATAAGTAGTCATTTGTAGAGCATGATGCCAAAATGAATAGGGTACGGAAGCATGGATCAATAAAGTTCGGATAATATTATTAATGGTACTAATTTTTCGTTCGGCTTTTCCATTTTGTGAGGAAGTATGAGGGCAAGAGAAATGAAAAACTATGCCATTAGTGTCACAAAAATCCTGAAACAACCCATTATCATATTCTTTGCCATTATCACATTGAATATTTTTTATTTCAAGGTCGAATTAGGTACAGATGTGTCACGACCCGACCCGACGGGCCGCGACTAACCGTCCTAATGACGTCACTATACTAACCTGTCACACATAATCCAACTAACACTTAATGAGTCTGAAATCCGACAACATAACGTTGCAATAACAATATATGCCAGGGTAGGCAAGCCGACAAGGCTGCCTTTACCCCCGAATGTACCTGCCTCCTGAGGAGTCACAACTAGCCAACACAATACAACAGGCAAGCCGACAAGGCTGCCACTAGATAATGTCATATATACACGGGGACACCCCAACACAGAGTACAATAGCATGACTGACCAAAACAGAGTTATAACCCTTACATAAGTACAACCCACAATTGTCTACAGACCTCTATAAGAAGGACAACGACATATGACGGGACAGGGCCCCATCGTGCCCCTAAATACAAACATAAGTCTAAAAGAGGTTCGGTACCAAAATGACAAAGCTCTGGATCAAAGGAGCTTCACAACCTGCTGAGTAGGAACCTAGGCCTGAGGTTCACCAAACTGAAAACATGTACCTGCAGGCATGAAACGCAGCCCCCCCGAGGAAAGGGGGTCAGTACGAAATAATGTACCGAGTATGTAAAACATGAAGCTATAAAAGAGATCATAAGTAGCCAACAGAAAACAGGAGATCAGTATAAAAATCAGGATCCAAATCCAACTGTGCCATAAACCATAAAAGTCAGTTGTGCCTTATAAAAATGAGAGTCAAGTCAAGAAAACATGAATGGCTGTCCATATACATATATATACCTGTAACGTAACCCGACCCACTAATGCGGGACTCGGTGGAATCATATCATAACCCGGCCCATGCTGGGACTCGGTAAAGTCATATCTCATCTATGGATCCATCCTACGTAACCCGGCCGTCTAGTGAGGGTCTCGGTGAAAAATGCAAGGCTGTGCACGAACGTAACCCGGCCCGGGACTCGGTGAGGTGAAGTAGTAACACTTAGCACGAGTAGATATCATGAGTAACCATATGCAAGTAAAAATTATCATTTGACTCTCAATAAAATCATTATAATAATGTCATAATAAACTCTTTGCTGAAAAAACATAGGCACTTCTCATAACAATCCTCTTTAGGAATTAAACTGTATAAGAATCAAGTACATCCGCCGTACTTTCATTAAATCATGTCAAAAGAAAGAAGTAAGGGTTTCACATACCTCGTAGACGAACTAATCAACTCAATATTAGAGTACGTCTCGTTTTAGAACTTCAACCTATAATAATGGTAATACGTTCGTCAATTCTATGATTACTAGCATACTTTATATCGAATAACGACTTCTTATTCTATAAAAATTTAAAAGCACTTCCCCGTTTATACATGCTTCCACAACTTACAAACGAGGTTAATAACATCAATAACCAAGCACCAATTGAGGGCACAACCAAAACAACAATAAAGGGAATTTACACACCCACTTCTCATGTAAATTTAGCCTCTTAATCCACCTTAAAAACAGCCCACAAAACAGTCCATGTTCCAACAACAACGAGGGTAGAATGTGAATCCTTTCTACGCCTTTCTACACCCTTATTCCTTTAGGACTTACATTAGCAATTACCACACTTAAACATGCATAATGGTAACTAAATTTTCAGCATTATAACACCACAAAACAATCCCTAAAACAGTCCATATACATCACAACATGTCCAACAATTTCATGCAAGTTCTTGGCCACAACATGTCATAATTCCATAACTCTTATCTTAACTCCTAAAATCCAATTTCGTATTTCAATACTTCCATATAACTAATTCCAACTAAATATCAATGTTTCCTTTCAATTTCATCATGCAATTAGTGACAATAATAACAACAATAACCAACGAATCCAATAACACCAAAATCTGTCCCAAATTGGCAACTAGCCCAAAATTGTCACATGCAACGCTTAAATTCCAATTTCCCCTTAACACAAATTCATTACCTTAATTCTAACAACATGCATTCCAATTATATCATAGAAAGAAGAATTTTATACCTCAAATTCATCCCAAAACAGTCCACAATTTTCTGCCCACTGTTTGTCCGAAAATCCCCACTGTTTTCGTATTTCTATCCCTTTCTTGTTCACTTCTTCAACTCCAATTGACATGCAAGTGTTCTACAATGTTAAGCCATCATCCCTACATGTTTTTCTTCAAAATTTCATCCCAAAAATCTCAAATTTCTAGGCAGATTTTCGGCCATGATGGTTGTTTTGCGTTTTTGCCACTGTTTTTGGTGTTGTTTTGGCTTCCAATTTTTGGTGAAAATGTAGTCTAAGAAGAGGAGATAAAAACCTTAAACTTGGTTATGGGTGGAGGGTGATTTTCGGCTGAGTTTAGAGGAGAGAATGAGAGGAGAGTTTTTTTTTTGTTTAAGTTTAGAAAGAAGATGAAGAGGTAAGTGTAGGTTTATAAAAAAAAATCTAATTTTTCCCTTTTACACTTTGGCCCCCAAGTTCTTCAATTAATAAATCTCAAGCCCACTTCTTTTAATTCCCGAGAATTTCATAAGCCTCGTATCCTCCATGTCATAATTTTATACTACAATACTATTCCATAACGGGAATATACAATTATTGCTATAAGTATCCAACGTCACCCTTATTGTGACCAACATCTTTCCGGAATCACATCCTCTTGTATACTAATTTCCGGATTAGCATATATAAATATACTCTATATCCAAGATTCGAATCTTACCTCCTTAATTACGTCCTCTAATTATTGTCTTAAAATTACGAGGTGTAACAAGATGAATGCTCTAAATCTTAAGAATGTGAAAAAAACTTGAGATTTTTTCGCTAACGGAAAAGACCATAAAAAATTAGAATAATCATCCAAAAATAGAACATAATAATGATGGCCCACAGAACATAAAATGAGAGATGTCCATAAATCGCTATGAATAATATCAAATGACATTAAAGTACGAGAAGTAGAGACTACAAATGGTAATCTAACATGTTTTCCTAAAGGACGTGATTGACAAATCGGAGTACTCCGCGTACCCTTACAGGAAATAAAATTATTTTTATGCAAGGAAGAAACAATAGATGACTCAGGGTGACCCAAACGTGCATGCCACAAGGAAGGAGCTAGAGCTGCAAAAGTAGATGGCAAGGCTTGACGCGAGAGACCGGATGCGGGCGTGATAAGATAAAGATCTCCCCTACTATCACATCTCATGAGAGGTATCTCCATCTTGAAATCCTTCACAGAAAACCCAAAAGGATCAAAATCAACAGAAACTCAATTATCAGTTGTGAATTTATGGACATACCCCAAATTTTTAATTAAGTTAGGGGCATGAAGGATATTTTTTTAAGACAAGAGGTGGATGGGGGGAGACAAAGTTTTATGACCATAAACACAAATTGGAATTGAGTTGCCATTACCAACAATTATGCCACGATTGTTGCTCAAATTGGAATAAGACGAGAGAGTACCTTAGTCTGACGTCATGTGAGAAGTGGCGCTGGTATCCATGTACCAATTTGCGTCTGGAGGATTCAATCCAAGTGTATGCATTGTGACTTCAATGTCGATCGGAGTGGGGTCCACAACATGATGGGCATATGGAGGCCGAGGCAAGCACACCTGCTTGCTGCCCCGGCCCAGCGTTGTTGCGAAAGCCACTGGACCATATCGAATTGGGCTGATAATATTATTGGGCAGCCTACTGTCCATGGGCTGGTGAAGCTGGAAAATAGGGGCACCTGACCACCGGCCCAGGCCCACTGCCATGGGGCCATGGCTGGGACTAGTTGTCCTGCGACCCACTTCCACCGTATCGGGGCCCACTGCCACTGCTCTGGCCGCCCCCACCACCACCAGAACCATCACGATTGCCACTGCGATTTTTGCCATTATTTTTTTTATTTTTTTTGCCTCCACCGTGAGCACGGTTTTGGCCCGAATTATCAACACAACCCTCAAAATTAGCTGAAGATGTTATCATGACCATAGGACTAGTGTCGGTATCAGCCTTTTTGGCCAAACCGACTTCTTCTAATGTGAGCATCGAGCGGGCTTGATAAAACGGCGGAAGTGGATTACTTTGATGGAGGAGAGTCCCACACCATTATAGTCCTCAGATAGGCATGCAACCATTTGTAGAACAAGACGATTATTGGTAACGGGTGCTCCAACGTTACGGAGTTGGTCTGCCAATTCCTTGAGTCGTTTACAATAAGCTGAAACATTCGGGAAATCTTCCATGCTGACTTGGGAAAATTCCTGCTCAAGCGCGGGAATGTTGGTTATCTTGGAATATATCACGCAATCTATTCCATGTAGCCATAGCCGTAGTGTCCGGCTCAGTAATCGTATGTAAAATGTCGGTAGAAATAGTGGAATAAATCCACTGAAGGACGGTAGTATCAAGAGTAATCCATAACTGAGGATCCCCGCGGGAGTAGGGGTAGCGGGAGGAATTATGTGTTGGAGAACTTGATGTGAGATGGCGTGAATTTTGAACAACTTCGCCCACGTCGCGTATTGGACGTTTTCCATCTCAAGAACAATAGAGATGTTCTTCTTGATGTTAGAAACAATAAGGGCTGGATGAAAGTGATTCTTTGACGTCGACATAACGAAAGAACAAAGGGATTGAGAAGAAAATTTGGGAAGAGAAGAGGTAAATTAGCACGAAATCTGAGAGGGGGCACGAATTCCGATGCAAGCTCGGCCGAGAAGGGACGGCGGAACCGAGACTAAATTAGGGAAAATGAGCAGAAGTAATTTAGTCCTAGACTTGTGATATCATGAAAGAAATAATTCCTTGATTATTTTCATTTAATGAAAAGTTTATATACAATTTACAATCTCTAAATATGATAAATCATATTCCTACTATACAACTAATCTCCTAATTATACTTGTATAAGAATACTACAATTATGATAAAAGTGTACAACAAATATGGTAAGAGGAAAGGATGGAAACCGAGAGTTGGTATACATGGTATACAAGGCTGGATAGTGTATATCGTGTATACCCAATGTGTATATTTATCAGTGCGCACGTGTAATACACCTCAACCCCATAAATTTGGTATTATACTCTCAAGGTGCTATTAATTTTTTCCTGAACAAAAATAGGAGAATAAATAATTGTAAGTAAAGTTTAATTGGTAAAGTGAGTTTTCGGTGTAAGTTTAGGAGTTAAAAATGTATTTTCCCCAAAGAATACATTGAACTTAAGTCTTAAGCTAATTTTATCATATGAGTAGTACAAATACCTATGACACGTAATATTTTACTGTTCATAAATCAGAATTTGTGGCAGTCGTCGTACATGGGTAGTTCACCTTTCATCACTCACCAACAACCTGTTGCACAATCAACGTTATGCAAACATCATTCAGCAGTCATTCACATCAAATGAAGAAAACAAATCCATCAACCGAAAAAAGCACAAGTTTAGGGTGAATTTCACGAGTGATGCTAAGTTTGTATAAATTAACAGTTAAATCAATAATCCGAACCGATAATTGAGTTTGGGGTTAATAGTTTAGATTATTGATTTAAGTCATCATGCCCTGGGCGACACACGTGCTACAATGGCCGAGACAAAGGGTCACGATCCCGCGAGGGTGAGCTAACCCCCAAAACCCGTCCTCAGTTCGGAATACTAAGATTGAGAACACTCCTAGCCCCACAGCTCTTTGACCTTCCCTCTGTTAAATAGCTCAACGACTTGGGAAAGAGCTGTTGAAAATTTGTCTTTGGCGGGAGTTGCGTCCGACCAACTTTAACGGCTTAAACACTAGTGTTTCGCATGTTGGAGAATTATGTTCTTCACACATGCATAATCTACTAAGTAAGTAGACGACCGTAGGGCCAAAGATAGTCAAATTTCGTTGAGAAATGAAAGAGATATTGGTCCACGAAGTGAGGTGTTTGAAGCATGGAAAAGTGTGGTATTGAGACCAATTCTCCCACATCGGTGGGGTGAAGAAAGAATTGTTTTGTTTATAGGGTTTGGGACCCCAAGGGATATCCCATGTGTTTAAAGGAGGGAGGACCTAGATGTGTTTCGGCTGTGGGCTGTGCTTCTTCTGATATTATCTTTTTGTACCAGAATTGTTTCATATGTATAGTTTGGTCCCTGAAGTTTCAAGAAAGTCAAATTGGGCAGAGAACTTTGTGGTTTCTGGAACGTCAACCAGCACTCAATTCAGTCATTTATTTTGGCTGAATTACTCTTCCTAAATGCCAATCCGTTGCACATCAATTCACCATTTATTTTGGTGAATTACTACCTCCATAATTGTCATTACTTGGCCAGTAACAACAATTATGTGGGCAGTTGGTAAGCCCCTCCTTCAACCTATATAAAGGACCCTTTGCACAATTGTTGAGACACACAAAAACATAAAAACGAAATCAGTTCTTCCTACTACCTTCCAACATCATTTCATTACTCAAAATTCTTCACAGTAGCACTTGAGTTTCCTTTGCTCATTTGTTCATTTGTTGTTTTATCTTGGGAGACAATTGTCCAGGACGTAGAAAGGATACATACGGGGCAATATTGTCTTAAAGACAGAGTGCAATCACTCGACTCAGCATACCAAAAACTGTTTCAGTTTCTTGTTCAAGTTTATTGTAATTTCAATTTGTTGTAATATTTAACAATTACTTATTTCGTTTCCTGCACCATTGTAACCAACAAGAGCTTGCCCACTGCACACTGATTGATTCGTTCGGATATCAGTTCACTATCCCAGATTATTGGATTATTATTTTAGGTCTCAATTTTACCACTTGTTTTAATGGGTGAATCGATAATCCGATAATAATTTATTTAATTACAAATTTATCCTTCAATATATAAAGGGACTTAGTCAACAACTTAGGCACATCAACAGCTCCGTTAACTATACATGTTTGAGAAAATGGTTTGTACTTTGTCAACAACTTAGGCATATCAGCAGCTCTTGCATTTCTAGGACGAAAATTGTTACTTGCTGGAAAGACTGGAATAGCTATACATTCAATAACACAATGGTTATGCTTCTTCATCTTAGGCCTCATTTATTTTTATTAAGATTAAGACGTCTGAATCTTAATGCACATCTGAATGATAAAGATATTGAATCTAGATCTGAACGCTAAATGATTAACACTGTTTATTTTTAAACATCGGAATATGCATGATATATTTATTTAAACATAATAAATATACAATTCAAATAAAAAGTAACTAAATGTTAAAAAATAAATATAAAATTAATAACATAAAATTTCATTTGATAAAAAATAAACATTTACATTTACTAGTGAAAGTGGAGATGCTTTGTAGTTGTAGTGGTGGTGATGATTGGTGTTAGTGGCTAGTAATGATGGTGGTGATAGTTGTGATTGTGGAGGTGGTTGGTGTTGTAGTGATTAGTGTGATAATGATAGTTGATAGTGATAGTGGTTATGATGGTAGAGTTGGTTGATTGTGTTAGTAATTGACGGTGTTGGTGGTGGTAGCAGAAGAACGTGTGGTGGTTGACGACGGTGTTGATTGTAGTTGACGACGGTGCTAGTTATGATAGTACAAGTGGTTAGTAGTAAAGATTGACCGCAATGGTGGTAGTGGCGGCGATGGTGGTGACTGTTGATATAGTTATAATGATAGATGTGTTATGTGTGGTAGCGACTAACAATTGTGGTTGTTAGCGGCTGTGGTTGTGATTACAGAGGTGGTTCGTGGTGGTGTGGTGGGGGTGGAGAGTGGGTAGGGGTGGATGGCTGGTGGGGGTGGAGGGTGGGATGTGGTAGAGCTGGTGGTTGTGGACAAAGTGACGGTAAAAAATATTCATACAAAAATACATCTTAATGATATCAAGACTTTGTTCAAGATCTTAATGATTAAGACCTATTCAAATCAAATGCGTGCTTAGATCTTAATGTAAACAAATACACTTAGAGGTCGTTTGGTAGTTGATTAGAGTTATGCAGATATTAGTAATACATTGATTAGTTATGAAGGAATCTATATATTATTTTATGCAGATATTAGTTATGCAGGATTTAGTTATTCATGTATTAATTATTCCACCTTTTGCCCTGCATAAAATAATATATAGATTCTCTCATAACTTATACATGTATTAGTTATACAAAATTTTAAATTGCAAACCAAACACCCTACTAATTTTGTACATGAATAACTCACCTCATAACGATCTATCAAAGAAAGTATTACTTATGCAGGATTTTAATACATGAATAACTTACTCCTATCCAGCTACCAAACGACTTCTTAATGCCCAAGGTCTGAACCATTCAGATTAAGATCTCCATTAAGTACAAACAAATGAGGCATTTGTCTCGTCTCTGTTATGAAGATGAAATAAGACAAATCTAACGAACTTGCAATATTTAACCAAATATTTTTACTTTTTCGGTTACACTTTGTCTTTAAGTGATTTTCAATTAAAAAATTTCATGTGAAATCTTAATGCTTAAATCAATAACCGAATGTATAACAATTAATAATCGATAATTAATAAATCGATATCTTAACGGTTCTTAACAGTTTAGCATGTCTATAAATCAATAACCAATAAATCAAATTGATAACTTTAAAAATCAAACTAAACCTATCGATACGCAACCCTAAGTGATACCCGAACTAATGATTTATTGCTTAATAGTACCTAACCAAAATTGTATAACCAGAATATACCTAAACTATACATATATCTAATGAAAAGTACAACTCACTGGAAATATGAATTCAGGCTACTGAATTTCAATTTCCAATACAAAATGTATATAGTTATACTATATACAAATTATTTCAACTCAGAAAATTACCCAAATCTGATCTCATTTACCCAATTATTTTACTAATCTAGCCATTATGACATATTAATTTAAAGTCAAATGAAAGAAAAATTCACTAACCAGAAATATAGGTGAGACCAAACTTCTGTTTTGGTCCAAACACTCTCTTTACCCTTTTTTGTTTAAAAAACTCATAGGAAGTAGTAGCTTTCCTTTTCTGTTAGACGTGCCTAAAGAAGTTTTTTCAAGCATTTTTGCAAGCCAATTTATAATGATAAAAGACGTGTGTAACGAGATATTATACTCCCTCCGTCCTAATTTAAGTGAACATATTTGATTTGACACAATTTAAGAACGAAAAATAGAATTTTAAAATTTTATGATTCAAAATAAAGTATACATATTTGTGTAGCTATAACTTATTTATTAAAAGTAAAATGAGAAAATCTAAAATAAAAGTGTTATTAAATATCTTCATATATCGTTTTTATCTATAAAGGAAAGAGTGTCACATACATTAAATACATATTTTTTTGGGGAAACTTACGCATATAAACCTTCGGCCAAACTTATTACCGGCAATAGCCCAAATATACAAAAACCTACCATTGATACATATATTTATACTTAGGGAAAATGGCTAAAATGCACTCCAAGCTTTGCCCGTTATAACACACCTAACATTGATAGGAGTCAGAAAGTCCTTTTACCCCGAACAAATTTAAAGTGAAATTAATTTCACCCCGAAAAGCCATAACCAGATCTGTCTCATGCGGGTGAAATACACGCACCTTACACGTGCATTTTACCACTTAAATATTTTTCTCTTCTTTTTGTTTCTTTTCCTAATCTATCTTCTTCCACCATTCACCACTCCGAAAATCACCATTACAAGACTTGGCCAAAGAAATTAACTTTTCTATTTATCTTGAACATTAGACAGCGCCCGTACAACATTTGGATTTGCCAATATTACTCTTTCGTAATGCTCCTCAGCCTTTGAATTTGTCATGGGTTTCTTGATTTAAGCTGAATTCGATCAATTTTTTTTTTTTACAGAAATAGGCATCTGTACTGTTGCCCATCCCAACTATTTCTTCCTCTTGAACAACTTCTAAAATCAATGATGATTTTTTTTGGGGTGTGGTATCAATGGAATTCCTCCACTTGAAATGTAAAATCTGTTGAGTCTTTCTTAATTTGGGTTTTGAATTAGTTTGTAATAGAATAAAAAAAAAATCTCTGGCAGATTTTAATTTTTGGGTTACTAATTCGGTCTCTTGATATTTCATTTTCTCATCTTGTTTTTCCTAAAAATTGATTTGTAATTACTGACAATTCTTGAAAGCAGTGAAAAATCAAAGGGGAAAGAAAGACCAAAAAAAAAAAAAATTTGTCAGAAAAATCATCGAAACTGCATATTTTCCGGCAAGAGAAAGTGTTAGTAACAAAGAAGAAGAGTCGAATCAAAGAGAAAGTAAAAAGGAAAATAATAAGAAAAGAAAAAAACTAAAATAAAAAGTAGAAATGTTGAAAAATATTATTTTAATATTTTTATTAGCTTGAGTGAAGCACCTCACCATTCAGGGAGATATATATTTCAATTTAAAATAGGTTAGAGGTAATAGAACTCCCCTAAATATTAGATGTGTTATAGTAAATTCAGATAAAGTATAGGTTGCATTTTAGCCATATATACATCACACATTCATTTACTGGCTATTGGGCTGTACAACAACTTACCAGTATATTATTTACATAATGATGTCCGAAAAGAATAGAGAGTACGCATATCAAAAAGTTAATGTAGAAGTGAAAAGACATAGTAAATAAAATATACTAATAAATAATAAAAAAAATGTAATAACATCCGGAGTAGGGATGACAACGGATCGAATCTGGATCGGATCCTATTAAATTTAGATCCAGATCCGTTTTTCATACTTGGATCCAGATCCGGATCTAGATCCATCGGGTCTATAAAAATCAAATTCAAATCCGAATTCACCGGATTCCCGGATCGGATCTGGATCCACATATAAAAAAATTTGCCTGGCTAAGAATGTAACATTGCTAAGATTTTTTTTTTGAACTGACAAACGATTTTTACTTAGCTAACAATTTAATGTGTTTCAATTTTGAAATGTTTATATGAGATATTTTGTTCGTTGTCTCGTTTTGATTGTGAGCTATTAATTGAAAATGTTGGACAATGACAATAGTTGTGAAAAATGCTGACTAGTATTTTCATAATGCAGAACTTGCATGTGTTTGAAATCTTTACAAGTGAAGTGAATATAATTTTAACTAGTTGTCTACGGAGATATTAGTCATTCACTAATATAACATTGATTTATTATCGAAGTTACCTCTTTATTTTTTGGTTTTTGAGTTAACGCGGGGATAAATTAAACTTGTTTTGAGAATTAAACTTACAAGTATGTGCATAACAATTTTTAAAAAATATTTATAAAATTACATTCTAGGTTATAAATATATTTAATAAAAAACGGATCCACACGGTTCGGATATGGAACGCATACATATCTCAAATACAACATACAGATCCGATCCGTCTCCGGATCCGTCCGTCCAAATTTCTATAAAACGAATCTACATCCAACTCACCGGATATGAATCGGTTACATGATCCCCTGCCATCTCTAATCCGGAGCAATATAACAGAAATGTAGGAATATAACACATATATTTACCATCATCCTTTACTTTTAGCCATTAGTCGAAAAGAGAAGGTGGTCTCGAAAACCACTTTGAAACTTGCCAAGCGTTTGTTGCTTTGTCAAATTGACTTACATTTTCTCAATCTTGAGCACTATGGCATCGCAAGAGTATTTGAATAAGATGCAGGTTCGACAGAATTATCGCAACCTTTGGCATACTGATCTTATGCGCTCCATTCAAGCTGATACTCCTTGTAAATAAATCTCTATCTCAAATTGTAATTCCAGTGAAGATTACGTGTTTTAATTATGCTTTTATTGTTTTGTTTGCAGATTGCTGCTTTGCCTTGTGGTGGTAACTATTTTTTTCTTTAAAGAAATCTAATGTGGATCTGTTGTTATATGTTTATTTTATAAAGTTAGATGTTGCAATTTGTGTGATTTCATCATGAAACTCTAAAATTTTTGATTATTGATTTGGAAGGAATGAGTGTCTTGCTGTAGTGTATGATAAGTATATGGTTGTGTTTGTTCCTTTTTCAATAATATATGTAATGTTATTGATTTGATCTATTGATACATGCTTATTGTATAAAATTATTTGTTGCAATTTGTGTGAGTTCCTCTTGAAAGTTAATTTTTTTTTGGTAGTGTTTCGTTAAGCAGGAGAACTTTATGTTTTGATTGTTGATTTGGAAGGAACGAGTATCTTGCTGAGAGAATTCAAAGTGATTTGACTTGGTTCATATGATCTCTTTAGACTTGAGTAAGTTTGAAGGCTTAAAAAAGTTGTAGCTGATGTCTTCTACTTAGATGTTTATAGATATCTGTTAAATAAGCTGGATTTAGTTTAGTACCAGGATTAAGAGGTTTAGTCTGTTAATTTAGGAAGGTTTAGTCTAGTACCAGTTCTGTTAAATGCCTTAACAGTCTTACCTTTACTTAGAGAGGGGTAGCGGTTGAAAGAATAAGATACGTAGAGCGTGAACCAAGGTTCATAGGCGGATCAAAGTCGAAAGACAAAGCTGTTGGTTTGAGTTAGAGAAATAATACACTTAGGGCTGTTTGTTTCGCAGTTAAAGTTATGTAGGGATTATAATAAGATTGTAGTAATGGAGAGCATTGGATTAGTTCGTGCATATGCATTTTGTTTTAAGTTTGGTTTATTGTGTGGAAATTGAATATACGGTGCACAATCTAGAACATGTGATTTTGTTTACGATTATGCCCCCCTAGCATTCTTGAAGGGCTTGAGAAGAATTAGTAGGAAAAAGGTATTTTGGGTCTTTTTAGATCTTTTATTCAAGTTTAGCTAATACAGGGGTCCTGTATCTGGTATAAAATAATACGAATATTCCCGTATAAGTTATACACTTATAGAGGATATGTGAATAATAACCAAACAAGGGATTAAGAAATGCAAAAATTTATACTGATTATCTCTCTTAATACCTAAAACAATATGACCCTAAGACCTGCAGAATTTGGTTGATGGAATTTATAATAGTAGAAAATGCAATTGATTGTTGGATAGTTACTTGATGGCACAAGATTTATGTATCAAAGTATAGGACACTGTATATGGCTTAAAATACGAGAAGAGTTGATGAAAATGCTACAAAAATCACTAGGTGATTCTTCACCTCTGTCTAAGCCTTGGTGAGCAGATTTACCCGGTACCTTTGCTAGTGGTAGATAGTAGGTACTCGGTGGAATATTCAAGTTACAAGCAATAACATACATGATCTGATTTGGAATCTCAGTAGAATTGGAATCAAGTTAATGACCTTGAAACCTCTATTCTATAAAAAGGAAAAGGTAAAGAACTGAAAGTTAAATTGTACATCCTAGGAAATTTAATATGAGAAATCAGGGGTCAAAAACAAAGTAAATAATCACACAGATTTTTCCTCCAATTCCTACCCCACTCCATGCAAAAAAAGAAAAAGAATCCCTTTCATTAAAAGTTGAAACAGCCTATCCATTCTCTATGCAAAAATAGATACCCCCTTCAGTTCATTTTATATGGTGTTTTTTTACTGTGTTTGGAGATTAAGAAAGAAAGACAATTTTTTTGGCACATTTTGAAAGTACCTTTAAAACATGTGCTCTTAAATTTGCCATGACATTTTTATGGCTGTATGAGCATGTCATTAAGGGTAAAATGAGAAGTTTAAAATTAAAGAGTTACCATGCATAGAAAGGTATCATTTTGGTATTGTATAATATTAGTCTGAGATGATTTTAAATAGAAAAACATGGTTAGTGAGGATTCATATAATTGATCCTAGCTTGTTTGGGACTGAGGCATAGTAGTTGTAGCTGGCGCCTGTAATTTTACAATTTTGGGATTTCATCTTTGTGAATGGCTCCATTTCATCTTCCTGTTAATATTCAAATTTCATATTGGCCAAAAATGTTTGCACAAAGAAGCCAAGAGGTCAAACAATCAACAAAAAGATTTTGTGAACGCAAGATGAAGACATTGCTTGTGAAATGGTTGGTGGGAGAGGCTGAGTATAAAACTTCAAAATTAGGTCATTGATTGAGAGAAAGAAGATAGAGATGCACTGATAACGTGAGATGGAGGGGAAAATGGAGGTTTGCCGCAGTCTTGTTCTGCAAAAGAGCCATACCAATTGTTAGTTCCGTTTAAAAAAGAATTATTAGTTCTGTTTAGGGCTAATGAGGGAAGAAAAGACGAAGATGGAGGTCACTGTGCTAGTATTTATATGTAAGGTTCACCGGGAAAACACGAAAAAGTTTACAAAACCCAGGCCTGTTAACTCTTATAAGATATAACCAACGAGTTAGGCATCAATAAGCCTGAGCTTTAGCTTTGGCTCGCTTTAGTAAGTCAACTCTCCTGTTAATGAATCTAGGCTGCAGCTGCTGAGAATTGGGATATCTGCAATGCCAATACCCTAACATGGGAGTTAATTATAAAATAGAAGGACACAAACAAACAGCTGGTATGAGAGTCAAGTGAAGAGAGAGGAAATAGACACACCAGGCGTTCCAGCAGTAGATAATTTTCGTTTTAAGTTATTTCTGATGTTAGCTTGAGAGGTGTTGGACTGTGTTGTGAATGCAAAAATATAAACCTAGCATGTCGGAGGATATGGAAGAGTATAATATTTTGCTGCTTGGTGTTTCCTATATTTGGATTATCAATTTTGTTGTTTTCTGTCTTATGTACATTTTTTTAGTAGACTCCATATTTTTTAAATTTCTTTTTGATAGCCGAGAAATCCTCGAGGGGTAGTTGGTGTATGGTTTGAAACTCAGTGGATAATGGACCCGTCCCTCTACCATTCTCCACTTTAATACTAGGGATTTAGTAGACCAAATTATAAAACAAGTTTAACTTATCAGCAACAGTGATGCGCCAAGTGATTCAAGTATTTACACCAATTGAAGCAGGGGAGTAAAAGGAAAGGATGTTTATTTTCTCGACTTGGCTGGTAGCTGGATTATCTCTCTGCTTACAACGTGGTGTCATGTGTGCAATCACACATGCTTGTCCTGTTAATCAAAAGTAGAAAGTTTAATTGAGATACTGAAAAATGTGGTGCAAATAGTTAATCACCGCTTTGAATTTGTGTTTACAAATTGTAGGCTGTCTTCGAAACCACAATTTCCAGATTTTATTTGGGGGGGGGGGGGGGGGGGGGGGGGATTGCTAATGTAGTCGAAAGAGGGGCCTTGTTTTACTGGAATATGTCTTGGGTTTTGCAGAGTACTTCTAGTACTGGAGCATCTAATTTTTTCATATGTACTGTACAGCAAGAAATAGTGAAGGATATTTTCCTCTGATCTTAGGATGGTATTTGGGTTTAACCCCAGTTTGCTAGTTCTTTTCAATTTTGTTTTAACTCTTATCTAACTGTAGGATACATTAGCTTTCATGCATATCTAGCTGAAGTCCCTCAGTGCATGTGTAGTGTTTCGATGCCAAGATATTTCTTGATAACATCCTTAACTGGATTCTTGCTATACTTTTTCTGGTACTATGTAACTAGTCTTATCTTTTTGTTACTTCAAGAAATAACTTCTTTTACTTAGTTATGTAACTTGTATTACTAAATTTTCATATTGCAGTGCACCATGTGCATCATATTTGCTTCGAAAACGTGCTCTCTACGGTGATATGACAAGGTAATACATTTTATCTTTCATCATTCTCTGATGGTGCTAGCTTTGGTATAATGAAATCTTCTCGTCTGTCATAGGTATACATGCTGTGCGGGTTATATGCCCTGCAGTGGTCGGTGTGGAGAAAGTCGTTGTCCTGAATTTTGTTTAGCAACTGAGGTGAGCACAAGTTGGTTTATTTTATTTCTGTGTCTAGAATATCAAGAAAATTAATGTAATTATAAAGGTTAAATTGTGTAGAATCATTGTATTTGAATTGAACAGTGTAGTAGAAAATTCTCTAGCATGAGAAATTTTACTTTCTTTACTTTACTATATAAAAACTTCATATAAGGAGCCCCATAAATCTCTTCTTTTCTTTTTAAATTCTTTACATGGTAGCATAGTCTCTGCCATCTTGCTTTCTCTTCTTCAGTCAACCAACACTCTCCTCTTAATCTGATGACCATTCTAATGGCGACAGCCTCATGGATCTTTCGAGTGGTTTCCATGGCCAAGATTTTTTTAAGCAACTTCTCTTTCTCAAAAAGCAAACTCAAGTTGGTTTTTGCTATTTGAGTTTTGAGGGGAGTGGTAGAATATAAAAAATATTGATGCAAAAAATTGGATGGGGTCAAGACGCTGCTGTCGGGCGCCGGCGGCTGACTCAAGTGCCCCCCGAACCGCGCGAAATGGTCGCCTATTACACGGCTCACTAACTCTGCCTGGGGTGTGGGTACCTATTATTCTTCGGGTAATGTTGCCGCGTATTCCCAGACTATAGAATAGAGTCTGTCTTTCTCCTTTATCGAGGAGAATTTAAAGGAGCGTTCAACAACTCTCTTGACTATAAAGAAAGAGATAGGTTAATATTGTGCTAAATTAATTGTATCTAAATAGGAAAACATTGCAGAATATGTTAATATTATTTTATAGAATATTCTCGAGTAAGAGAATAATTACTTTTGTATCTTACTAGATGAAGATTCCTAAATAAGGAGGTCCTCTTGTAGTCAAAATCGAGTCTTCCATACATCACTTTTTCTCTCTTTTATTTGCTCACGTTTACAGTATTTTCTTTTGTGATGACTTTACGTTTCTTTAGAAGCAGGAGCTGAATCTGATGTTTTGCTGCATTTTCTGTACTCTTTTGAGCTTAAATTAGATAGTAAATAACATAGCATCAGATGCAAGTGTAGATTCTTTCATTCACTAGAAAATGGGGTGAAAATAATTTAGATGACAATGGAAATTTCCAAATCAACGGACAGTTGTGTACTTTATAACTTTAAAGTTGGTGAAATGAAATGGCTAAGAAACTTCCTTCCATCATCCAAACATCAGGTGAAGCCACTTTACGGTGGTGACTAGGTGATCAAGATATCGAAACCCTCTTATATATGTTTCTCTTTGATTCTGATAAGTGTCCTATTTCAAGCATTTTCTCACGGATGGCGATAGTTTAAGTTTTTATTTTGAATGTACACTACGTAGGATTCAAATGTTATTTTATCCGAACAGTGGTATCTACCTATAATTTTTTGTTTAATAAGTAATTTTACCTTTAGATTTCTGTTCTTGTGGTGCATTTCCCCAGTCTCATTGGTATAAGTATCTAAGTTATTAATTGCCTTAATGGTACTGCAGCTGTATAAAAAATGTGTTTCAATATTCTGATAACATGGTCAGCTAATTGATCTTTAAATCTACCAGGTTTTTCTATGCTTCGGAAATTCAGTGGCTTCAACCCGCTTCATGTTGCAAGATGAGTTCAACATACAAACAACGCAATGTGATAATTGCATCATTGTAAACTCTCTCTCCAAGTTCCCTTTTTCACTGGATTTTGAGTAAATCTGTAGGGCATTTCGTCACACATTTCTTCCTGCTTCATAGGGTTTCATGTTCTGCCTCCAACAACTGGCTTGCATATTTTCAATTGTGGCTATGATTGTTGGAAGCGAGGAGATTTCGGAAGCTTCTCAGTTGCTATCATGTTTGTCTGACATGGTCTACTGCACGTAAGCTTCTCTATATTTGCTCTATTCCTGAACTTTATCTATATACATAACATATCTCAAAGTTCTGCCCTAAATATACTGCATCTTCTTGATTGCAGGGTTTGTGCCTGTATGCAGGTAAGCAAGAAACTTAATTTAACCGTCTCAGAACATTGAGTGCTTCTCAAATTGATTAGAACAAAATTTGTACAATTGTTGATACGGAAAAAAGTTATTCATGATAAAATGAAGTTAAAAGATGAGGTTACTCATCAAAAAGACCAAGGAACTTACAAGTAGTCCGAACTTTACTCTTTCTACTGTAAGTAGCCAACCCTTTCCAAGTTAATAATTTGCATCTGAGTATTATGTTTGATGAGCATCGCAGACACAACACAAGGTTGAAATGGACAAGAGAGATGGCAAGTTTGGTCCTCAACCAATGGCAGTGCCACCTGTGCAGCAAATGTCACGACTAGATCAGCCTTACCCACCAACTGTTGGATATCCTCCTCCAGCATATGATGCAGCTTATGGTCAACCACCTCCTCAACAAGGTTATCCACCTGCTGGCTATCCACCTTCTCAACAAGGTTATCCAGCTCCCGCATATCCACCTGCTGGCTATCCTGCCTCTGGTTATCCACCTCCTGGCTATCAGAAGTGATCTTTTAAAGAATTTGGTGTCTTTTCGAAATTAAAAAGAAAGTTGGAAATGAGTTTATCTCCCGTAGGATTAACGGGATGTGTATTTGTATAGATTCGTTGGTGAATGGCAACCGTAATTGGACTTGCGTGCACTGAAGTTTTTGGTCTCAGGGAAAATGTGTGTTCCTCTTAAACGAGGAAAATAACATTGCTCTGCATCCTACAGCCACGTTTAATTGGTGTTTGAATTTGAATCATGATATGTGTCGAGCTCAGAGTTTAATTGGGGCTTGAATTTGAAGTTGTGTCGTGATGTGTGTCAAGCTCACTAATTCATTCGGATTTAAATGGGATTATTTGCAAAAAATTGGTTCATGAAATCATAATGCATATTTTGGTTAGGTGCATGGACTCCCCAGATCCCACTATGTGATTACACTGGGTATGTTGCTGTTGTTGGTTAGGTGCACGGACTAGGTGACTGCAAGTTGCTGAGGCTCTTTAAATCTCTATGGTACTGTACATCCTTTTAAACATTTAGAGGGTATGAAGTATAGTACCAGAGCTGAAATTCGTACAATGTTTAAGGGGATGCTTTCGTAAAGCATGGTTCCAGTCAATTAGATCCCCTTCCATAATTTGGATCTCTAAAATTCAAAATTTAAGCGTTTTCATTACCTTATCATGACCTTTGAACCTTGTAAAATTAAATTATTTAGTGAAGTATGAGTAGTTTTTATTTGGTCAGTTCTAATTCAGTATGAGACACCTTACCAGACTTCTTATACAACGTACGTATAGTTTAGTTCTAATTGAGTATGAAATGAACATCTTACAATTCTATCTAAATATTTTTAATTTGATTCTCATTGAGTATGAAATGAACATCATACAGATCCTGCTACATTCTTGTGTAAGTGGTGTTACTTAATCATGAATATAAATCAATCCTGGTTGTGTAGGAAAAAAAAAGGGGAAATTGATGGAGTAGTGTATCAAGCAGTGGCACAGACAGAGGAAGCTAAATATTTGTATCCAGTGTTAACATCAAATCCAGCAATTTAACTTTTATAATTACAGATTAAAGTGGTAGTGCATGTCATTTAATCACATGTTTTGTATTCATTTGTCTGATATAACAGCTAAAATGCAAGTAAAAAGTTTTCCTATAGAAAAATAATAGAGGCCGTGGAAGACAAGATCCGGTTTAATGGGCAAGGCACCAAACTTCTGTTAGGATATACTATTAACCATGCTATTTAGTTATAGTATTATGTCTTATTCTTTATGGAACAATTGTTTATTTATTATTCAATTCAATAACACTACTAAAAAAAAGCTATTTTACCTACCTCAGTTACCTACTTCATGAGGTAGGCTACGATTGGGTCGGTAAATTATTTAAACGGGCTGAATATTTATTAAATTTACCGACCAAATGAGGTTGGTAAATTAATAATAAATCGCCTACCGACCTAAATGTCTAAAAATTTTAAAAATAATTAAAATAACCGACCTCATGAGATAGGTAAATTTTCAGAAATTCAACCCTACCGACCTCATGAGGTAGATAATTTAGAATTTCTGCAAATTTACCTACCTCATTTCTGCAAATTTACCTACCACATGAGGTCGGTAAGTTTGAATGTCTCGAAATTTACCAACCTCATAAGGTCGGTTTACTGCAGAAAAAACTGCAAAACCTGACTGCTATTGAAGCTGTCCACCTGCCAAATTCAAAACAATTTATATATTCAACTAAATCCAGCTCTAATAGCTGCCACAATTCACCAAACAACGCATACTACATCAAATTCAACTATAAACTACCAAAGTTTAACAAAAACATTCACAAATGACATTAAACTACTTCAACCTTCACACTAATTATAAAACGTTAAACTAGTCCAAATTAAATTAGTCTAGAATATCAAACTACTTAAACACCCACAAAACGCTTAAACAATTCTTATAAATTCACCAACAAGGCCATAAAACAGTTTACAATTCAAGGAGGTCATTGTGTGTTTGACACATGATCCCCTTCTTCTTCCTCACCACTAGTGGGCTCATCTCTAAGTTGATATTTTTTATCGTCCACTCTACGTCGTGCCCTAGACAGAGATGGGGGAGGTGGAGGACGCTGGTTACGAGCGTCATTGGGACACAGGAAAATCCCCCTAAAGCAAGTAATGCATCTAATTGGGACTTCATACCCACAAATTGATGGTCCCTCTGCCTTTCCCTATCCTCCACTGCCCTTAGCTGGCTAGAAAGCTCTGTAATCTTCTTCTGCATGATCATACCACTAGCTCTATCCATTGATCCGGCATTACTGGAACAACCTATGGGCGAAATAACGAAGAAGACAAAATGCTTTTTTGCTTGAGAGTCACAATGCAAGTCCGGCAACATAAGCTTACACCAAAGAAGATGGATTTTCAACAAGCATATGACATGAAAAGATCAACTTATAATTTGCTTTATTTTTCAAGCTTAGAATAATGAGACGCATAAACTAAAAAGGCAAGCTAAACAGATATAGGCATATACAAAAAACTATGTGATTGGACTCTCCTTAATCAATATGAAATGTATTTATAGTAGTAGTTGTTGTAGTAGACCTCCTTGATGTTAAGTGTTAAACAAAGGTAATATACCTGTGATATACACTGAATATACAACAATATATATCACAGGTATACAAAGCAGTGGAATGGGCAGTAGTGGGCAGCAGTGGGCCTCTTGGGCCTCGACAGTGGGCCTCTTGGCCAGCAGTCTTGGGCCTCGGCAGTGGGCCTCTCGGCCAGCAGTGGCAGATTGTTGACAAATACAATCTTGTATATATAATATATATATTTGTAGTATATTGTATTGTAAAGGTTACCTTAATTAGTGTTATACACTTACCATAATTGTATAGTTAGAATTATGGTAGAATAAGGATTTAGAAATAGAATAGGAATAGGATTCTCCTATTATGGAAATATGTAACTTGTATATATAGCCTTTCAATTAATGAAAATAATCAAGGGGATTATTTCTTTCATGGTATCAAGAGACTAGGTTTTACAAGAAAATTCTCTCCCTAAATTTTTTGGACCTTCTCGGCCGAGAACCCCCCCCTCGGGTTTCTCACCCAAATTTCGTCTTCCGCTCTCAAAAACCTCTCTTAAATTTCTCCTCCTTCTTTGTTCTTTCAATATGTCTAAGAACAATTATCATCCTGCCCTCATGGTTTCCAACATCAAGAACTGTATCCCTATTGTCCTTGAGATGGAAAACGTCCAATATACGACGTGGGCGGAGTTGTTTAAAATTCACGCTATCTCCTATAAAGTTATTCATCACATCATTCCTCCCGTTAGACCTCTTCCTGCGGAGGATCCTGAGTTATGGATTACTCTTGATGCTACCGTTCTCCGGTGGATCTACGCCACTATTTCAGTGGACCTTCTACATACGATTATTGAGCCGGATACCACGGCTATGGCTGCGTGGAATAGATTGCGTGACATATTCCAAGACAACTAACATTCACGTGTCGTCACACTCGAGCAGGAATTCTCTCTAGTTCGAATGGATGAATTTCCGAACGTTTCTGCATATTGCAAGAAACTAAAGGAGTTGGCGGATCAACTCCGGAATGTTGGCGCACCGATAACTAATAATCGTCTCGTTCTACAGTTGGTTGCCGGTCTTTCGGAGGCCTATAATGGTGTTGGAACTCTCCTTCGCCAAAACAACCCTCTTCCCGACTTCTATCAAGCCCGCTCCATGCTTACATTGGAAGAAGCCGGTTTGGCTAAAAAGGCGGCTACCGGAGCGAGCCCCGTCGTCATGGTGGCGTCCTCTCCTAGTTCTTCGGGTTTTGTTAATAATTCGAGCCAAAACCATAATCATGGTGGTGGCAAAAATAATCGTAAGAATAATAACAAAAACCGCGGGGGCAAATGCGGCGGTTCTGGGGGCGGTTAGCAAACAGGCGGTGGGCCCCATCCAGGGAACAGTGGCCCACCACCCCTGGTCCCAGCAGTGGGGCCCATGGAAGTGAGGCTCGGGCAGTGGGCCGTGGGCCAGCAGCCCTTATCAGACAATAGGAAATTCCAGTGGCCAGTGGGGCCGGCCAACGATTCGAGAGCCCAACACCCAGCAGTGGCGGCCCACTAGCCAGTGGCCCAGCAGCAGCGGCAGTGGCAGCTACGACCCAGCTCCATCACGGACAGGAATTCTTGGGCCCGGACCTCCGCAAGCCCATCATACAGCAGGCCCCACTCAAACTGATATCGAGGCCCCGATGCACACACTGGGGTTAACTCAACCGGACCCAAATTGGTTAATGGACACCGGTGCCACTACTCACATGACTTCCGAATCAGGTACTCTCTCATCTTATTCCAATTTGAGCACCCCTCGGGGGATAATTGTTGGTAATGACAGTTCTATTCCAATTCTAGGGTATGGTCAGAAAACGTTGTCTCCCCCCAATCCACCACTCCTCTTGAAAAATACTTTACATGCTCCTAAATTGATTAAAAATTTAGTATCTGTCCGAAAGTTTACAAATGACAATTCTGTTTCTGTTGAATTTGATCCTTTCGGTTTCTCTGTGAAGGATTTCAAGACGGGGAGTCATCTCATGAGGTGTGATAGTAGGGGTGATCTGTATCCTATCATGCCCAGTTTCAGTCCATCGAGTCCAGCCTTGTCGTCAGTTTTTGCAGCCATCTCTCCCTCCATGTGGCATGCTCGCTTGGGTCATCCGGGATCTTCTATTTTATCGGTTTTAGATAAAAAAAATAGCTTTATCTCTTGTAAGGGTACGAGTCGTACTCCAATTTGTCAGTTTTAATCATTAGGAAAAATTGTTAAGTTGTCATTTGTAGACTCCAATTCTCATACTTCTATGCCATTTGACATTATTCATAGCGACTTATGGACGTCTCCTGTTCTTAGTTCAGTGGGTCATCGATATTATGTTCTCTTTTTAGATGATTATTCTAGATTTTTGTGGACGTTTCCAATTGCAAATAAATCACAAGTGTTTTCCGTCTTCATCAAATTTAGAGCATTCATTCGTACTCAATTCGAAAGAGACATAAAAAATATTCAATGTGATAATGGGAAAGAGTTTGACAATAGGGAGTTTCGGAAATTCTGTGCTACTAATGGGATCAATTTTAGGTTTTCGTGTCCTCATACATCTCCACAAAATGGAAAGGCCGAACGCAAAATTCGTTCCATCAATAACATTATCCGAACTCTCTTAATTCATGCCTCCATACCTCCATATTTTTGGCATCATGCTCTACAAATGGCCACATATCTTCTTAACATAATTCCTTCTAAAGGTCTGACATATTCTACCCCCCTCAAAATCCTATATAATAAGAACCCTTCTTATTCTCATCTTCGGATTTTTGGGTGCTTGTGTTATCCGTTATTCCCATCCACCACAATTAACAAACTTCAAGCTCGGTCTACCCCGTGTGTATTTTTGGGTTATCCGTCGAATCATCGTGGTTATAAGTGTTTTGATTTATCCTCCAAGAAAATCATAATTAATCGCCATGTCATTTTTGATGAAACCCAATTCCCTTTTACGAAAGTTCATACTCCCGAGCCTAAGTCGTATAATTTTTTGGATGACTAAATATCTCCGTATATTATTCAGAATTTTTCGGACATCTCCCGCACCCAAAATCCTCGGCGGCCCACCGCCCGCATTGGACCCACAAGACCGCCTGCCAGTTCCAGGATCGGATCGGTCCCAAGCAATTGGGCCAGTCCAGCCCAATTCTGGAACTGGTCCAGTTGATGAGTCATTTTTCCGATTTGGGCCAGTAGGCCCACTGCCTGTTGGCCAGTCCGTCCCGAGCCCAGAAAATTCCCAAAATTCTCTCAATTCTTCCTCGAGTCATAGACCGGTCACTCGTAGTCAGCGGGGTATTTTTACACCTAAAAGACATTTTAATTTACATTCTGATGTCTCTAAATCCCCCTTGCCCCGCAATCCTGTGTCCGCATTAAATGACCCTAATTGGAAAATTGCTATGACTGATGAATATAATGCTCTTATTGATAATAAGACGTGGGAGTTGGTGCCCCGTCCATATGGTATTAATGTTATCAGGTCTATGTGGATTTTTGCTCATAAGGAAAATTCAGAGGGTTCATTTGCTCGACATAAGGCGCGACTTGTGGGTGATGGTAAGACTCAGCAGGTTGGGATAGATTGTGGGGAGACGTTTAGTCCGGTGGTCAAGCCGGCTACTATTCGCACTGTGCTTAGCTTGGCTCTTTCGAAGACTTGGCCCATTCATCAGTTAGATGTCAAGAATGCTTTCCTACTTGGTGATCTCAAGGAAACAGTCTATATGCATCAGCCGTTGGATTTCAGGGATCCAAACCGTCCTCATCATGTATGTTTGTTGAAGAAGTCCTTATATGGGCTTAAGTAGTCTCCAAGGGCCTGGTACACGAGGTTTGCTGACTTTGTTTCATCTACCGCAGTGGTTCGTCCTTGGCCTACGTTCTGTTGTATGTGGATGATATCATCTTAACTGCCTCTTCCGATGCCTTGCACCAGTCTATCATGACCATGCTCAGTTCTGAGTTTGCTATGAAAGACTTAGGGCCTTTGAGTTATTTTTTGGGGATTACCGTCAAGCGTCATTCAGGTGGCTTATTTTTGTCTCAAAGAAAGTATGCTGCCGAGATCATAGAGAGGGCTGGGATGTCATCCTGTAAGTCCACTTCCACGCCGGTTGATGCAAACCCCAAGCTGAGTGCCGCAGCAGGTGCACCATACGAGGACCCGACCCGCTATCACAGTCTTGCAGGGGCCCTCCAGTATCTTACCTTTACCAGACTGGATATTACGTATGTGGTTCAGCAGGTGTGTTTATTCATGCATGATCCCAGAGTTGAGCACATGAATGCAATCAAACGCATCATTCGGTATATTCAGGGGACACTGGACTATGGGTTGCACTTGTATCCTTCTTCTACATCCACACTTGTCTCTTACACGGATGCTGATTGGGGTGGTTGTCCCGACACCAGACGGTCGACTTCTGGCTACCGTATGTTCATTGGCAACAACTTGGTCTCCTGGTCGGCAAAGCGTCAGGCAACTCTATCACGCTCAAGTGCAGAGGCAGAATATCGAGGGGTAGCAAATGTGGTCTTCGAATCATGTTGGCTATGTAATTTGCTTTTGGAGCTTCATTGTCCCATTCAGAAGGCAACCTTGGTATATTGTGATAACATTAGTGCCATCTACCTTTCAGGTAACCTAGTTCAACACCAACGTACCAAGCATATCGAAATGGACATTCACTTTGTCCGTGAAAAAGTTGCAAAGGGTCACGTTCGCGTATGCCATGTCCCGTCTCGTTATCAAATCGCAGACATCTTTACAAAGGGTCTACCAGCGGTTCTCTTTGAAGATTTTAGGGACAGTCTCAGCGTTCGAAGACCGCCCGCTATGACTGCGGGGGTGTGTTAAACAAAGGTAATATACCTGTGATATACACTGAATATATAGCAATATATATCACAGGTATACAAAGCAGTGGACTGCGCAACAGTGGGCAGCAGTGGGCCTCTTGGGCCTCGGCAGTGGGCCTCTCGGCCAGCAGTGGCAGATTGTTGACAAATACAATCTTGTATAGATGGTATATATATTTGTAGTATATTGTATTGTAAAGGTTACCTTAATTAGTGTTTTACACTTACCATAATTGTATAGTTAGAATTATGGTAGAATAAGGATTTAGAAATAGAATAGGAATAGGATTCTCCTATTATGGAAATATGTAACTTGTATATATAGCCTTTCAATTAATGAAAATAATCAAGGAGATTATTTCTTTCATTAAGATATGTTATCCCTTTTACCAAAATAAACAAATAAAGTGTTCAATATTACGTAATATTTAACCAAGTATTGAATACTCCAAAAACCACAAAACATGCTTCAAAGCTTAAGCTGAATTCCAAATAAGTGATAGATTACTTTCCAGAATAAGTAATAGATGCATACCCTATAAATTCAAAACCTGTCTGCAGTTCACACATGTAGATATTTGAGCAGTCTAGTCACTGATATCCCCAAAAGATAACTCAATTTCCCCAAGTCTGTCATAACAAAAATTGATTTTAAGCAGTGCAATGATCTCATTTTAAAACAAATTAGAGGAGGAAGTAAGCACAATGTTATCCACATATAACAACAAATAGGCAACACTACTACCTTTATGAAAAATAAATAGAGAATTATCACACTTGCTGCAAACAAACCCAATCTGCATAATGTACTGGGTAAAACGATCATACCATGCTCTAGGGGCATGTTTTAAACCATAAATTAACTTACGAAGACGACATACATACTGAGGGGCTGTTGGATGGACAAAACAAGGCGGCTGGTGCATGTAAACAGTTTCTTTCAAATCCCCATGAAGAAACACATTTTTCACATCAAGCTGAATATCGACCAATGCTTACCCATGGCAATACTAAAAAATGTGCATATGGTAGCCAGTTTACAACCGGACTGAACGTCTCACCACAATCAATGCCCTACTACTGATGTGTACCATTAGCCACAAGTCTCGCCTTGTATGTCTCTAGGTCACCACTGTCTCTGAATTTATGATGAAAAAGCCACATGCATTGGATCACATCACCCCATCCGATCTAGGAACCAAATACCAAGTGTGTTGTTTTGTTAAAGCATTAAATTCCTCACACATGGCCGCATTCCAATTTGGGTCAAGTTTGGCTAATTTCGGGTTTTTAGGAATTGAGGATATGGTTTGTGTGGATAGGTTAAATTGGACTTTGGGTTTAAAAATCTCATATTGAGCCCGAGTTTCCATATGGTGCTTGGGTTGGGTATTGTGGTTGGGTGTCGGGTCTAGGTTAGCGGCGGGTGCGGGATCTATGGGGCTGTGACTGTCGGTATTGGTTGCTGGGCATTGTGGATGGGGTAGAAAATGTGGGTTGTGGTGTCGGGTGATGATGACGGGTTGGGTGTGGTTGGGGATCCGGTCGGAACTGATAGGGTAGGGTGAGTTGGCGACAGTGGGTCAATTGGGGACGGCGATAGTGGGTATGTGGGCAGTGTGTGTAGGTGTCGAAATGGGGTGGTCTGGGTCGGTTTACTGGTTTGGTTAAAGGTCCGGTGGGTTAGTACTGGGTTTGGGTGACCTGAGGGACGACAATGGGTGGCGGTGACACAGGGGACCGATTGCCGGCGGTAGCGGTGGCAATCGGCGGTGATCGAGAGTGACCGGTAGTAGCGCCGGAGGTGGCAGTGGTGTTTTGCAGAAATAGAGGTGCTCGGTCAGTGGTGGTAGTACAACTGAGTTCGGTGAGTATGATGGGGGAGATGTCGGACTCGTCTAGAAAGGTATAATCCGTATTTTGGAATTTTTGGATGTTTGCAAACGGGAATATGGTCTCGTTGAACGTAACGTGACAAGAGACGTGAATTTGACGAGTGGACAAGTCATAGTACAAATAGCTCCTATGATTAGAAGGAAAACCTACGAAGATACATGGGGTGGTACGAGATGCTAATTTATGAGGAGCAGTGGAGGCAAGATTTGGGTAGCACTGGCAACCGAAAATTCTAAGGTGATCATAGGAGGGGATTCGACGGTAGAGAATTTCGGTGGGGGGTTTTGTTGTGAAGAGTACTGGTAGGTAAAATATTAAGGATGTATTATACCATTTTGACTGCATATATCCAGAACGATAGGGGGGAGAGGCGTGAAAAGAATGGTATGAACCATGAAGTTGATAGTACAGAGGATTCATTCGGCTTTTCCGTTTTGGGGTGAGGTGTGGGGACAGGAGAAACAGAAGACAATGCCATTATTGGTGCAAAAATTATGAAACGCGGAATTATTAAACTCACGACCGTTATCACATTGGAATGATTTGATGGATTTTTCAAATTGTGTTTTGATAAAGTTACGAAACTCAAGAAACTTGGTAAAAATTTCAGACTTGAACTTTAGAGGGTAAATACATATAAAGTGAGAAAAGTTATCTAACAACACAAGATAAAATTTATGACCCAGTGAACTAATAACAGGGGATGTCCATAAATCTGCACTAACAATATCAAACAGGGGATGTCTATAAATCTGCACTAACAATATCAAACAAAAAAAACGTAACACTTAAAGAAGACTGAAAAGGGAGGCGAACATGTTTGCCTAAAGGGCAAGAAAAACACTGTTGGGCAGGTTACCCACTAGAACAACGAATTAAATTAATGTTCCGAAGAAAATTGAAAATAGGAGCTCCGGGATGTCCAAGTCTATTGTGTCAAGTTGACAGAGAGATTGTTGCTAAAGTTGTGGGAGGAGAGACTTGGGAAGTTATAGATGTGGGAGGGGTGACACTGGCAGCGGACGTGGATAGGAAGGGATAGATGTCCATTACAGAAAATCCAAACGGGTCAAAATTAATTGAGACAAAATTATCTATGGAAAATTTTCTAACGGATATTAGGTTCTTGATAATGTGTGGGGCATAGAGAACGTTATTTAGGGGAAATGGGGATGCGGTGGTCGGGTTAGAGTGTGGCCAAAATCCTAAATTGAAATGCGATGACCGTTTCCAACCAAAATAGATTGTGGAGTATTTAAATTACGCATTTAATGAAGATTACTAAAATTATTGGTGAGGTGAGACGTGGCGCTCGTATCCATATACCACGCATTATCGGGATTTCGAGGAGTCAACTTTGCCGAAAGTCTGGCCCAAACTGGATTGGGGAAGGCCTGGAGCGGACTGCTGGGCACCAGGATAGTGGGCAGGATGGTTGTGTCATATTGGTGGTGCGCCCAGGCTGCTGGGCCGTTGCTGGGCTGCAGGCATTTGGGCCTGATAGCTGAGGCCCGGCGGTATTGTGCCCAGGATGCTAGGTCGCTGAAGTAGCCAATTTGGCATTTGGGCCGCAGGCTCTAGGTAGCTGTTGGAGGCCCAGGCCCCCTGTTTGCGTCCACTGCTGCCAGAAAACCCACCAAGGGTGATCTCGGCCATAGGTTCTGCCGGAAAATAAAATATGGGGGGTTCGGGGCGTAGCCGAGGTGGATATGAGGCAGAATTGGTCGAATACAAGGTGTATATCGGCTTAGGGAGGCTGTATACGGGCAAGGTCAGCCATATACGAGGTGTATATCATCTTCGAGAGGCTGTATACTAGTAGTATACGTCATGTTGGAGAATTATTATAGGAGAGAGGACCATATATTAGTGATATATCAGAGGTTTACGAGGTCGTGGAGGTCTAGGTCGCTATATATGAGGTGTATATCGATGGTATACTAGTGGTAGATGGTCGGTTTGGCACCGGAAAAAGTAAGGGGAAGGGCGGCCGATTTGGGTGTTTAGGGTAGGGATGAAGTTTTGGCTTCTGATACCATGTAGAATTGTATTTATCTCCCTTGGGGAGTCATTTTCATTAATACAAATATATATAGTGTATACATTGTGGAATCTTAATCCAATAGGGATCCTATTTATACCATATTTATACAACACTAAATATTACAAAATATATGGAGTATATTTAATAATATATGCTAATAAAACTAAAATTTTAACCTAGTCAAAAAGTGCAATTTTCTCGGAGGAGTGTCAATTAACCCTCCTTAGCATAAGGTGGCTCCGTCACTGCAAGGTAAAATGAATGTAGGGTGACGCGAGTTTAAGCAATTTAAAATCAGAGCAGTTGGTGCGGCTTTAAGCAATTGTCCCTCGTCAACTTTAGTCTCTTCCATTTTGTCGTTGTTGTTACTGTGTTTGCTGCTGCGCTCTCAAGAATAACATATCAAAGGGACACCATAGGCAAAAACCGTATATACCCATGAGCCATATTGATTCATTATATTCCTAAAGATTATTTGTTTGGCCAAGCTTGGATGGTAGGGGTCAACATTCATTTTCGTGATTATGCGAGGTGAAAGCCTAAGTCGATGACCTCTTTTTTAAAGCTTGGCTTGAATGGGATGAGACACTCAGAACTCATTCGCTTTCATTAAGATTAAGATGTCTGATTGGGAATACACATCCGAATGATTAAGGTGTTATCTCTAGATCTGAACATTGAATGATTAAGACTGTTTGTTTTTTAATATCTGGACAGCGGTGGTGGCAGGATTTTGACCAAGGTGGTTCGAAAAAAGAAGAAGTAACCCGTGAAGATTGCAACATGATAAAAAGGTGTGAATCGGAGCGAGGCGGGGCGGGTCAAGATTAACCTTAACCCGCTAAATTTTAACTATCCTAGTCATGCCCCCGTTTAACGTTTCTTTCTACTTTGCCCAGCTTCATCGAGCTCTTTTAAAATTTCTTGCATTTTTTTCTTTTACTTTGCAATGTTCTACTTTATTTTAATCTTTTTTTTCTTCCGAATTAGTGCCTCTTCAATCGTATATTATTTTTTAAAATTGCCAAAGTTCTTGAACGAGAAAGAGACTGATAAAATTTATGAATGAGAGAAAAAGAGGAACAAAATAATAAGAATCTAAATGTAGTCCTTATTTTTTAAAAAAGATAAAGAATATACGAATAAAAGTAATATGTATTTTGTTTAAATGTGCTACATTAATTATAAAATGCTACAATGGAAATAATCCAAAAATGAGGATATTAGTATAGTTTTTTTTATAAGAGACCTACAATGTAAGAAACTATATACTTGGGCTGGCCATTTCTAGTATATTTCTCCTATGAAATGCAAAATTGAAAAGAAAAAAAAAGTATACCGATCTTCTTTAACTGATTTTAGGAACTACCATTATGTTCATATCTTGGGATAAAATGAATCTTGAAATAGTTTAAGTTGAACTTTTACTATGGGAAAGTAATCATGGGTCTTAATGGATCCAATACTGGAAATTGTTTGCCGTAAATCTACCAATGCTGGAAAATAAATCGGGGGCCTTAAGGAAGCTTTTAACTTTTGCATGAAAGCCGAAGGAAAGCTAAAAAATTAATGAAAACACGGCAGTCAGCCACCGTCAAACCCGCGAGCTCAAAGAAAAATTGAACCCCTTGACCACTGAGCTAAGCTTCTCAGTTATCGCAAGGGGTTCATTACATAGTATATATAGGAATCGATTGAATTTGATCTTATAGTGAAATTTTTTGGCGAAGGGGGTTCATGATGCCTTAGCTTCGCCCTTGCATCTGAATGTGCATAATGTATTTATTTAAATATAATAAATATATGATTATTAAAATAAAAAAGTAACTAAATATAAATCTAATAAAATAAATTATTATCTGATAAAAATATGAAACATTTGTGTTTGCTAGTGATGGTGAAGATGTTTTGTATTGGTGGTGGTGGTGATAGTTGTGATTGTGGGACGATTCGTGTGTAGTGATTGGCGCGATAGTGGCAGATGATAGCGGTGGTGGTAGCTTAAGAATGTGTGGTGGTTAACGATGGTGTTAGTGGTAGATGGCGGTGGTGCTAGTTATTATGGTAGAGGTGGTTAGTAGTAAGTAATGGCCGCAGTGGTGGTGGTGGCTGATAGTGGTGGCGGCACAGCAGCGACGATGACGACGGTGGTGGTGGAGACAATGACGTTAGATGTTAATATAATTATAATAATGGAGATAGTAGGTATGGTAGCAATTGACAGTAGCGATTGTCATTGATGGTGGTTGTCAGTGGTGGTTGTGATGACAAAGGTAATTGGTGGTGATGGCTGGTAGTTGGTGACGGTTGTGGTGGTTGATAGTGGCGCTGGTGGTGGTATTGACAACAGCAGTGATTAGTGGTGGTGGGGTGGGGTTAATGGGTGACGATCGGGGTGGGGTGGAGAGTGGATGGGTGTGCTGGGTAGTGGGGGTGGTGATGGGTAGGGATTGGGAGGGTGAGGGTGGTGGTAGTTATGATTGTAGAGGTGGTAGAGTTAGGGGTTGGTTGGGAGGGTGGGGTGATGGTGGTTGATAGCAATGGTGATAGTTGTGATAGCAAAAGTGGTTAGTGGCGGTGGGGTGAGGAGTGGATAGGAGACGGGGTGGGGGTGGGGTGGAGTAGGTGTGGAACCGGTCGTTGTGGAACTAGTGGTGGTAAAAATTATCCAATAGGTTCGAGAGCTTTGATGGAAAACCTTTCCTATCTAGTGTCAGCTGAGGATATTAAGATTTTATTTAAGATTTTAATGATTAAGATCTATTCAGATCAAGTAAGTGCTTATATCTTACTTTAATGCAATTCATTTGGAAAAAAAAAACCTAGTGCAATTCTACAGAAACGGGATATGAGAAAAGCAAAAGATAAACAATTTTTTTTTGGTAAATAAAAAAAGTTATAATGCAAAGCATAAGTTAATTTATTTTATTTTGATCCTTCTTTTTTCTCAAAGTTTTGGGGTATATATAACCATAGCTGAATATTAAGGAAAATATTAGAATCAGAGTTTATTTGATTTTGTTAAGACAATTATGGGTCAATTCCATAATTGTCTACAAAATCAATCAGGAATATTGTAATTGTAAATTAGTATCATAGAATTAGGTTTGATTAGATCAATTAGGATTGATTAGATCAATTACATTAATTAGTATATTCTTATAGATAGAAAGACTTAATTGTTAGAGTTGTATATATTGTAAACTTGGGAATGAAATAAACTGAAGGGAATAAACTTCCTTCAGATTTAGCTGAATTTAAGTAATTTTTAGGTACAATTTCTTAAAAACACTTTTTAAAGTGTTCAAGCTGAATTTATAAAAAACAGATAAAAATGTTGAAGTTGAAATAACCAGTTGATGTATTTGATAAAATAAATACTGATAAATATTTTTTCTATTAAAATAATTAAAACGCCCTTAAAATAATGGATAAAATGGAGTTGAAAATAAGCAATTGATATTTTTGATAAAAAATATGCTGATACTTTTTTTTTGTTAAATAAACGGAAATTCCTTTAAAATTGTTAACATTAAAAATAAACTTATAATTCAACATCTTTTAACAATATCAAATGTATAGGGCAAAATTCGTGTTACACAGATGGAGGAATTATGACATGAGGCATGAAGAGATGAGTCGGATCAAGATCAACTTTCGATATGATCGGTAGTGCTGAAATCACACCGGGGTATCATGGAGTCACATGTACCGAAAAGTAAGGAGTTCAGAGGGTCAGTTCAAATCCCAACGGGCAGCCGTTACTTGTTTAATTATACGCCTTCCAATAGTGCATTAAATGCATTTATGAAGACACTAATTATTCAATTATTACAACATTCATGTATTGATATTATTAGGGCATAATTCATGAATGTGTACCCATGAGTCCAAGTATAAATAGGACCAATTAAATCATTGTAAAGGCATCATATTCAAGATAATACAACATTGCTTTTCAATTTATATTGTTTGTCCCAATACTTGTGCTTTCATGCGGTTGAAAACATCTAATCCGGAGGCCTCATCACGAAGCTTCTTTCAAGCTCAGACTAACTATATTCTAATCTCACTTTGTTATTCATTATTTGTGATAATTATTTGCTAATCAATTTGTTAATTTGGTCACTTGAGTCCCATGTGTCATTGACCACGTATACAAATTCAACTGTACCGATTTACGGATAAACATCAAATTAACTCAAAACACAGACTAATTTGTGTTTCCATTCACTTTAGGATATAAATTGATTAGATAAGATTATGTTTAATAAATATAAATTGTTATTTAAATAGCACGTAATAATTAATAACTTGATAAAAAAAGTTTTTTCCTTCGTAACTACAGATCCTAAGGTAACAAGCTAACTCATAGAAAGGGATTAAAAAGTATTCTTTTCTGTTTTTGTTTTATTTTTTAAGACAATCCTATAAAATAAAATGACACCTTTGTGCCATAAATTAAAGAAATAATTGAGCTAAAGTTTCAAAATTTTATTTGTATTTGGGAGTTGGATATTGGATAGAGATAAGAAGGAAAAAAAATAAAAGAAGAAGAGGGGTGGGCGGAAGAGGGGGGAAGGGGTGGTGAGTGGTGAGTGTGTAAACGAACCCCCACTATCCAAGTGTCAAAAATAGAATGGAGCCTCACACAAATATTGTTGGTTGTGCCCAATTTTTTTATTAAGGGCAATCAAAAGTTAGAATGGAGCCTCACGGGATGACAACGGATCAGATCTGGATCGGATTCTACTAGATTCAGATTCAAATTCGTTTTTCATATCTTAATTCAGATCCGAATTCAGATTCATCGGGTCCATAAATATCATATCAAATTCGGATCCATCGGATCCACCGGCGGGTCCACGAATCGAATCTGCATCCACATGTAAAAAAATTTGCCAAAGAATATTGAGACAATCATCAATCTAGCTTCAGGGAAACATATAGATAAACCATACACCAAGAACTAAACTAATTTAAACTAGGTGCAAACAGTAGGCATTCCTCATATTCTATCAAAAGTTTTTTTTTCTAAGGATAAATAGCAACAAAAGCCAAACAAAAACAAGTAGCATAGTACTTATGAAATCCTCGACAGCGTTCTCGCAGTGTTTAGAAAAAAAATAGTTTCCAAGATCATTTCTTTAGAACCTCAAAGGGAAACACTGACATAACCTTTAAAAAGACCAACAACTCATATTAACATATTGATAACTCAAATACATAACTAGGTAAATGTAATAAAATTTTAGGACATCAACTATCCAAAAATAGTAAGCACGGATCAATTAACGGATTTTACAGAAATTATGAATTTTTTTAAGAAAATACTTATAAAATTACATTCTAGGTTATGGATATATTTAATAAAAAATGGATCCACGGGTCGGATCTGGACAGGATACGGATCTCAAATACAAGATCCAGATCCAGATCCGTCAGAAAAGGATCCGGGTTCGATCCGGATCCGGGTCCAATCCGGATCCGTTGGGTCCAAATTTTGAAGATCCATATCCTATAAAACGGATCTGGATCCACCGAATTCAGACCAGGTCCAAAATCCACTGTCATCCCTACACACAACTATTGCTTATCACCGGCTTCATTTAGTGCTCAAAACTCCTTTTTGTTTTGAATACTATGTGCATATTTTGGTAAAACTCGCACACCGATTGAATTTTTGAGCCTAAATTACACATTGTCAAAGATTTCCAATTAGGAGCACCATTTAACCCTATAGTTTAGGATTTGTACATAACTCTTTCTAATAGAGTCCAATTAAGTGATGCCGGTTGATTGAATTGAAGGGACAAACAACATCAAAAGAAAAAGATCAGGTCACATGATGATGTTGGTTGATTGGTTGCTTGATTGAACTGAGAGCGTGCTCGCGGATCAATTGATTTTATCACTTTTAATAAAATTATTTCAAATTTTACGTCTTTTTTATGGAAGATATTTAAAATTTTGAAAATATCACACAAAAAATCTTTGCAGGATCATTTCATTTCTTTTGCATTCATCCATTTCGTCCTCGAACTCCCTCATCTATAGTCTAAATCTACGGATATACGTTGCTTCTTATTTTTTGTTTGAGTTACCATACGAAGCCTAATTTTAAGACTTTTAAGACCTATAAGAAAAGCTCAAACTCCAAGTTCATATCAGAGTTCAATAATCGAGAACAAAAAGACACAAATAAAGGGGTGCGAAATTGCCCATCGAAATCCCGGAATTCCTCGTCATAAATAAGGTCCTTTGACTTGAGGTCAATATGCACCTTGTTTACAGAATGATGTACTTTGACCAAGTTCTAAGCTTAAACTTCTTCTGGATAAAATACGGCTTGTGTTGGGTGCATCATGATGTAAATCAATGTGGTAGTTGAGCCAAGAATATGATTCATTCCTCGATTGAAAATTCGAGAGAGCACTCAGCTTCTCAATGTTATTAGATTGACTAAAGTCATTGGCCAGTGCAAGAGATATATTTAGAATATGGTCTAGTTGTCAACTAATAAATGTGAGATAAAGTGATTAAGCCATTTGGATAGACACTTGACAAATCCTAAGCTTAATCGAGTGTGTCGCGAATGAAAGAAATTTATAGTTCTGCATAAAGGTTAAGTTTGTTGGATTCATGTAAACGTACTTCACTTATTGAGTTCGTCATACGGCGCAGTCTAGGAGTTTCGTATGGACCTTAATTAGATTAATGTCGATATGTGAAGGCCTATAGGGTCACACTATATGCGATTGTTTCTTCGATCTAAGAGTGTATTGAGAAAATATTAAATATTCGATTGAGAATCGAGATATTTAATTTATATAATTATGGAATATTTCTATTTGATAGAAATTATTTAATTAAGTCGATTTGAATTTCGAATTTAATCAAATGTGTTGGATATATTATATGGGTACTCTGACAAATACAAGGAAGCAATTGGGCCAGAAGTTACCGGCCCAAAACAAGAGTCTGGCCGTCCACTGTGGACGTGTGAAGCTGGTCCACTGAACATTAACATGAGCTAGGTTTTCCTGTTTTGAATCTGCTTAGGTTTTATCTTGACTCCTATACATACAACACATACCCCATAATTATGAAGTTACAGAAAATTACTTTTCAATTCCTAAAGCAAGATTTCCTAGCTTTCTTGCAAAGAAAATGCACTGGAGTTGGACTTTGCAATCGAGGAGACTAATCGCGTGGATACCTTAGTGGTGAATCCAGCGCTCGAAAATCTGTAAGTTTTTCTTATCGTGTTTTAAACACTTTATATGATTATCGTATAAGTCATGCCAGGATCATTGTTAGGTAAGTAAAATTTTAAACTTCCGCTGTGCTTATAAACCCAACAAATCCCTACAAAACTTAGTTCAAAGAGAAAATTGTTAGGTGTGTATGCACAAAGTCCTGATAGCTAAATAGAAGAAAAAAGAATTACTTATAAAGTGTTAGATACTCTTAATAATGATATGAGTGATTTTGAAGAAAATATTTAGGGCCCAAAGTAAATAATATCACATCATAATTAAGATCATCTTTGAGTTGTTTTAGCCCAATATTTCATTGTTCCCATTATTTAACTTCCTTGTTTCCATTATAATTAAGAATATATTATTTCGCTGGCAGTAAGACTTTTTCTTTTGGTCGAAAGCATTATGACTTTACCATATATGACTTTAATCTAAAATAACTTGTGACTAAGATGAATTTAAGGGAAGAAAAGGAAAAAAAGAATTTTTCCACGTTTTCCTCAATGAAATGATTTGGCCCCTTCAGAATGAGATAGTATCATTTAATTGTGAAAATGCCCTATCAGAGGTACCTATTAGTTCTCAAACAGATAAATTACCAAATTCATCCATCATTATTTTGGATGACATTACTTGCCGGAAAGCCCGGACAATCTATTTTAGAAAATATATTTTGTTTTATACGGAACTAATATTCTCATCTACGATCTCTATTAGGGATGTCAATTGGGCGTGGCGGGTGCGGATACCCCTCCCCGCACCCGTATCCGTCAGAAAATTTTATAACTGCCACCTACCTGCCACTCGTGGCGGGTACAATTTTCAACATCTATACCCGCATAGGCGGGTATATTCCTAAATCCACACCCGCTCCACCACCCAAGTGGATATCTGTCACCCGCCAATACCCGTCTGTACCTGCCTGCCATATTTTGTGATCAATTAGTGATCAACATGATCCCAAAAATTCAAATTCCAAAAATTATCCCAAAAATTTGAGTCAAGAATCAATATTGTCACGGTCTCATTTTCTTTGGGAGAGGGAGGAGAATTCCGGATTTTTTCACCATCAGAATTCCCCATTTTTTTCACCTCTTCCCCCTTAGACAACAACGAATCAAGAAAATAAAATTTTCAAGAAAACCCAAAAATTATCCACCCAAATAGCTATATATTACAAATGTAGACAAAACCCAAATATTATTTCAGCTATATAAGCTAAAGTTTTCAACTTTTTCAATTGAACTCCACAAACCCAATAAGTAAAACTTAACAAATGCACAAAAATTGACATCACCAAGACAACCCCAAAGCACAAAGCAAATACAACAATATTTTCCGATCAGCATCCCCTTTAAAGAAAAAGGCAGAGACGTCGAGAATGAGAGAGGGAGGAGAGACGACGTGAAGGGGAAAGAGAGAGAGAGAGGCGTGAGGCGTGAAGGACTAAAGAGGCGTGAAGGCGTGAAGGACTGAAGAGGCGTGAAGACGTGAAGAGGCGTGAAGGCGTGAGGGACTGAAGAGGCGTAGGGTTTTGAGTTTTGTTGGAGAATGAGAGACTTGTCGTGACTTATGGGTTGAAGACACGACTTATGGGCGGCTAATATTTTGGGCTTGGGGCGGGTAGGCGGTTGGATGCGGGGCGGGGGAGGCGGGTATGACTGCATATCCACCACCTACCCGCCTACCCGTGACGGGTACTTTTTCAATACTCATACCCGCCTACTACCCGCCAAAGTTATACCCATACCCGCCCCAGTTGGGACGGGTGCGGTGCAAAATCCGCAAAATTATACCCACCTGCCATCCCTAATCTCTATGAACAACAAAAGAACAAAACCTTAAGTCTGGACAACACTATACACAGGGTCATGTCTAAAATTTAAAATTTATGAAATTCTACAATGATTTCAAACTAATATATAATAATTATTAAATTTCACAATCAAATATTTATATATATTTGATATTTTTTTTATTAATACAAAGACTAGATTTGAGCAAAAGCTACCTAATTTGCTACCGCACAAAGATAGAGAAAAAGTTTGATTACATAATTCCATCCCCTAGAATATAGATGGTGTTGTTGGAGTTGTGCTATTAAAACTAGGATAATTAAGTAAGCAGCATTTAGCTCGATGAACATAAAAAAAAAAAGATAAAATGAAGAACCACCTTAAGATAAGAAAAAAAAAGATTTTAAACTAAAACAAAAAGAAGACAGGAACAAAATAGGTGTAGCTTATTATTAGCTGCATGAAGCTGCAAAGAAGTTACTCTCCTCCTATTCTCTGGATACAGTTTAGCAACATCATGTTAATTTCATTATTTTTGTTAGCAATGATTTATCCTTATTTTATTATTTAATTTCCAAAAGGCTTTTGAAAGAGAATAAGAACTTAATACGGGAGATGTTCATATATCACTATGAATAATATCAAAAGGCATTAACATACTAGAAGTAGAGGCTACAAAAGGTAATCTAACATGTTTCCTTAATGGACACGAAGGACAAATAGGAGTACCACACGTACTCTTACAATCAATAAAATTATTATTTTGAAGAGAAGAAATAAGAGACGACCCCGAATGACCTAAACGGGCATGCCACAAAGAAGGAGCAAGAACGGCAAATGTTGAAGGTGTGGCTTGACTCGTGGAAATGGTGGTGGTAGTGATTGGATAAAGCTCTCCCCGACTATTACATCTCATTAGAGGTATCCCCGTCTTGAATTTCTTCACAGAAAATTCAAAAGGGTCAAAGTTAACAGAAACCCAATTATCAATTGTGAATTTTTGGACAAACACCAAATTTTTAATTAGGTGAGGGGCATGAAGGACATTTTTTAGGACTAAAGGTGGATGTGAGGGGGGGGAGAGGGGAGGGGGGAGGGGCAAATTTGTGTGACCATAACAACGAATTAGAATTGAATTGCCATTACCAATAATTATGCCACGATTTTTGCTCAAATTGAAATAAGACGAGAGATTATCTTGCGCGGACCTCATATGAGAAGTGGCTCTGGTGTCCATGTACCAATTTGCGTCCGGAGAATTTAATTCAAGTGTATGCATCGCGGCCTCAATATCTATAAGTGTCGGACCGTAAAGCGGGCCCCACGGCGCGAAGTCCCTGCGAGGCCGAGGCCCGCCCGGGCCGCTTGGGCCGGTAATGTCTTTGAACCGCGAATTGGGCCTCTGCTGGCCACTTGCCCAATTCACTGGAACGCCTGGAAAATAAGGAAAAGTCATGTTGGGCCACTGGCCCAGCATCCCCACGATCATTGTGCATTGGCCCAAGGTTGCGGCCCAGTCGGCCACTGCCACCACGTCCACAACTTCGACCACCGCCACTGTCGCGACCGCCGCCGCAGTTCTGGCCACCATTTTTCCAATTTTGACCCTTTTTTCCACCACCGTTGTTACCGTTTTGGCTAGAATTATCCGAGAATAAGTGAGGGTCATCGGACGTGGCCATCATCATGGCGGAATTAGCGCTGATAGCCGTATTTTTAGCCAAGCTGACCTCTTCTAATGTGAGCATGAAACGGGCTTGGTAGAATGGTGGAAGAGGATTACTTTGACGAAGAAATGTCTCAACAGCATTATAAGCCTCGGATAGGCCTGCAACCATATGAAGAACAAGGCGGTCATTGAAAATGGGCGCTCCAACATTCTTGAGTTGATCCGCCAATTCCTTCAGCCTTTTACAATAGGCTGAGACATTCCGAAAATCCTCCATATTGACATGGGAAAATTCCTCCATATATCACGTACCCTATTCCAAGTTTTCATCGTGGTGGTGTCGAGTTCAATAATCGTCTGCAAAAGGTCCATAGAGATAGTGGAATAAATCCATTGGAGTACGGTAGCATCAAGAGTTGTCCATAGCTCAGGGTCATCAACGATGGTAGGCACCTTCTCCTTGCCTGTGTCTGAAGGAATGATGTGATGAAGGACTTGATGCGAGCGTGCGTGAACTTTAAATAATTATGCCCACGTCGCGTATTGAACATTTTTCATATCAAGAATGATAGAGATGTGGTTCTTGATGTTGGATACTGCAAGGGCATGATGAAACGTGTTCTTAGTAGTAGACATAACAAAAGAACGAGAGGAGAATTAGGGATTTGAAAGAAAATTTGGGATATGGAAAAGAAGACTCTGCCGGCGGCCGAGAGTGAGGTTTCCGAGGAGAGGAGGGTTGCAAAAGTTTAATGTGGAGAAGGAAAAATTGTCATAGACTTTTGATGCCATGAAAAAGAATAATCCCCTGATTATTTTCATTAATGAAGAGGTATATATACATGATATGTAATATCTAAATATGAAAAATAAATCTATTTCCTAATACAAGACTAATATTTATTCCTAATATAATACTAATACCATAATTACAATTGTACAAGAATTTTACAAAATATGGTAAGTAACCAAATATATTTCGGCCACTTGGTATACACGGTTTGTACCGTGTATACTTCCTTTCTATCAGCTTTAATATGATTATGAAAAAACTATTAAAACTAAAAAACGAAAGGGAAAAGGGGAGGAAGGAAGGAAAAAATAAAGGACTAAGAAGAGTTGGAAGTGAGGGATGTTCAGTTGGTAAATCACCTTCACTCAAGATCGGTAGATCCAGGGTTCGAATCAAGCTGAAGGGAAACTGTGAAAACACTATAGATTATCCGCTATTGAAGGGGTTAAAAAGGGACCAAATTCACAAAAAGAAAAAAGAAACGACATCTAAATTAGTAAACAAGTTGATCTTAACAAGGTACTCCTTATAAATATGTTCTATTGAATTTCTAATTTTCATTTGGATTTTTTATGTTTGCTTGCATGCATGTGTAGAGTATGTGTAATTTAACTTGAACATCAAGCAAATAATCTTAAACAAACAAAAATATTATAGCACAAATTGAACTGATAAAGATAATATACTCTAAAAAAAATCGACTATACACACGTAATATCTGCCTTGCACGTGGTATAGATATTTCCGTACATAATGCAGCTACTAAGCTTCGACCATAACCAGATAAATCTAAGTTAAAGTCTTACATGTTATTTATCTTGTTACTATCATGTACGGATAAACCAATTTAAATAATGGAGTATCTAACAATGCAAAATATCCAAATAGAACAAAGGATCCAGATACCATTTTGGTCATAGTGATATTTCAATTCATTCATACACGGAGGTGGATCGAGAATTTGCATTTTATGGGATCAATTTTTAAAGTTTTTTTGTATCGAATCAATTATATTTTTAAGATTATAGGTTCAGACATACTATTTATAACTATCACAATAACAACAATAATAACATACTCAATGTAATTCCACAAATGAGGTCTGGGAGGATAGGATGTACGTAGAACGATAGACCTTATCCCTACATTTACGAGATAGAAAGATTATTTCCGGTAGACTCTCGACTCAAAAGAAGTGTAATCAAAGCGACATGCTATTAGTACTATTTTACTAAATCTTTACACATAAATTTATGGATAAGGTATGCGTACACACTAGGGTATTTGCACATCTCCCTTTCACATGTCCAAATCACTTTAGCTTCGTGTCCCTCATCTTGTCAATTGTGGGGTCCACTCCAACCTTGTTCCGGATGTTTTCACCCCTAATCTTATTTCTTCTAGTATCTTATCTTTTCTAATATGTCCATACATTCATCTCAATATCTTTATTTTCGCAACTTGCATCCGGTGACCATGGGAGCTGATATTTTGTAAGCGGATTTAAAAGAAATAAATATCATAATATGGATCACTGCATGCGATCAAATATGGCCAATATCCACCCCAATAATTAGGAGCTTGTACTATAATAACGTAAGAGGGTCCCTTAAAGAGTTGTCCACTAATTGAATTTGAAGAGACAAACAACACAAAGACCAAGGCCATGGCAAATGTTAGTACAATTTGGTCCCATGAGTTACTGCTGCTTCACACTTAGACATGGGGTATTCGCCTATTGCGGCTCCTGATGAACAACACATGATGATATTGATTGCTTGATTGTCCCATTCTTGCTTGTCCTCTGATTTAAATTTCAAAATATGGATTTCTATAACGTTTTCAAATAAATAGCTTGTTTGGATGCTTGTTACCTGTTATAAAATACAATATTTATTTTAATTGTTACTTAAATTTTATTATTTCGTGTTATTAAATATATTGTTAAGTGACATGAGAAGTTTCACTTTTTGTAATAAAAAATTTGATGTGGTTCCGTTGTTATCTTCTTTTCCCCTCTCATTTTATCTTTGCTTATTATTTAATTATTTTATTTTATTTTTAAGTATCGTACCCTTTTTATTATAATTCTACTATGTATCCTACTTTTCTTTAGGTTTATCATTTAGATTGCTGATGTGTGACATTATGTAATGACAGAAAAAATGACACAATTTATCCAAACATTGTATTCATCAAAACTACACATACAATATAATACAATATGATTGATTTCTTTATATATATATATATATATATATATATATATTTATTTATTTATTTATGATCTAAACAAAAGCCACAAAGTTCCCGTGAACTCGTATATAGGCCTCTAGATCCGCCTCTGTTAGCTCCGGCACCCCATCTAAATCTAGAGATACATAGGTTTTTCATCTGAGTTTAAGTTTTATACAATGATAGTATAAAATTATTCATGTAATTAGGTTATTTGTTAGGTAATTTTTGATAAATTTCATAATAAGCACGAGTTGATAATTTAGTAAAAATAATAACTTGTGTGTTATCACTGAGTTAAAATTGATATTTGGCACACATATCTATATTTTGCGTCACTTTACCTCTATTTCTTAGTATTTTAATCGTTGTATTTATAGTGAAATCATTGTATTCGAGCTTATGTTGCCATGTTTGTGTGTTTAGGTACAACGAGGACAAATGAATGAAAACCGAGTAATTTTGATAGATTTTGGAGGCAGTTGCTAGTGAACGGGATGACGAGAGGATCATGCGACACATAGAGCGAATTTTGGCCGTTGAAGGACCATACACGTTGAGCCCGCGTGCATCGCCCATAAATCCACTCTCTGAATCTCGACACTTTTGGAATAATAGGCAGTCACGCGTTGGACCCGCGACGCGGGTGTATGCGGATGATCGTCCAGTTTTTCTAATACGTTTGAGATTTGGTCTACTTATTTTAGCTTTTAACATAGACTATAAATAGACAATTTTCATGTTAGGAACGGCGTGCGGGGAGTATTGTTTTGAGACATGTAAGTAGTGGTCTCCTTTCTTTTGTCGTTTTTACTTTTTCTTCTCCATAAAACCCTAGTTTATTCATGAATTCTTGCTTCTCTTCTCGAATCATGAGTAGCTAAACTTTTTTATTCTAGGATTGTGGCAAAGACATGATAGTTGGTTTGAAAACAGTTTTTATCTATTATATTTTTATCTTTTGGGTTGCTTATTTATTCTTGTGCTTCATTGTTTAATTACGTGATCACCATTAGACACTATCTGTGGCGTGTGAATTGAACTAGAGATAGAGAATTTTCATGTGTAATAAGAATAAATATAGCTTGTTCGAGTAATCGTTTCACTAATGAGGATAGGAATATACCCTTTAGTCTTGCTTAGTTGATTAAAGAGAGATTTAAATGCGTTCTTGTTATTTTCTGATGATCATAGGGCTATAGGCTTATTTTCTGATGATCATAGGTCTATAGGCTTATTTTCTAATGATCATAGGGCTATAGGCGTTGGAGTGATTTGAATAGACTTGTGAGCAACTCGAAAGATATTCATAAAATAATAATTAACCTGTCAACTAGTAACCCAGAAAATAAGATAAGTAGAACTGTCAGAAGACTTAACTGGATTGTCGAAAGCCATGATCCCGGAATTCATTGTCATCTGATAAACCTTACAGTCTTCGCCACAATTATCTCAGTTGCAAAATATTCATTTTTATTTGTTTCTTTCGGTCATAATTTAGTTACAACAAAACCTCTCGATTTTACTCTCTTGAATAGTTACAACGGAATTTGAGTTAGTTAAACGGTAAAAAGTATAAGTTCTTGTGGGTACAATATATGAACTTAAAATCCAATATTACTTGTACGACCATGTATACTTGCATGTGCGCGTAACAATAGTTACATTATAAATATATGTAACTTAAATCCTTATTTCTGAATGTTATTAGGAAGCCTAATATAAGAGTTAACCTAAGACCCCTACTCCTATGCAACTCAAACTCCAAAGACAAAAGCTGCATGATTGAAAACAGAAGTACACAAATAAGTAGGTGGTGCAAGTTCATAAAATAGACCTAGGGATACATACGTTAATATAAGAGGCTAATAAGACCAATACTCAACTAGTATTATGCACCTCAAATTCCAAAGATCAACTTAAAGATCCATGATTGATGAAAACAAAACGACACTAATAAAAAACGGGTGCAAATTAGGGTTGTCCAAGGGGTCGGGTTCGGGCCGGGTCCCGGCGGGGGTGGAAAAAGGGTCGGACCGGTCCTCCGGCGGGACGGGCGGCACCGGAGGGCAAGGATTGGCGGGACAGGCCGATGTCCCTTCCCGTCCCATATCCCGTCGGAAAAGGGGACCGGTGTTGGTGGGCGGGGTCAGGTCGGGTCCGGGATTCCTGATTTTTTTTAGACACTTAATTTCAAAAAAGTTGTGAATATAAACACCTAAATAATTGAACAAGATAGTGTAATAAAAACATCCAAGACTGTTTTTGTGCCTCTTATATAATTTAATAGAAATATGATTTTTTTTGTAATACAATTTCAAAACTACAACTTTGTGGTGTTGTTCAAAAGTTGCAAATCACATTGTAAAATTGCAATTAAAAAATTACATAGTTAAAAATATATTTTCTAATTTCTTCACAATGTCTTGTGGTTCTTCGGTTGGAATTGGAAGTTGTTGGTCAAATTGATCGACGTCGCTTCCAGTTCCCTCGGACAAGATTTCGTTGTATTTGTCGTCATCTTCTTCGTTGATCTCTGGTTGGCCGCACCTTCTACGCTCCGCTCGTATCCAATCTATGAATAGAGCTGTAATTTCCAAGATGTCTCCCGCTAATGAGTGTATGTTATTTGAAATCTTCTGGCAGAAAAAGCGCTTTCAGATGCTGTTGATGACGCTTGAATGTTCAACACATCTCGGGCCATCTTTGCTAGTATCGGAAGTGTCTTCTCATTTTCCCTCCAGTATTTAAGCAACTCTTCACGTCCTTCTTCATTGAGAACTGCTTGGTACAGTATAACACCCTGCAAAACGAAAACATCAAACTCGCTAACTTGATTAGCAATGGAACCACTAAACATTCTATTTCTAAATTTTTCAATACTAGCCGCAGAAACAACATGTCTTTTATAAGGTTGTATTAAAGAAGAAGAAGAAGAAGAAGAAGATGGTATAGAAGATGGTATAGAAGTTGGTTGGTTGCTAGCACTTTCTTGTTGGTAATGCATATTTTTTTTTTTGCATTCATCGTGTATGCTAAACAAAACTTCTTCTTTAGTTGGTTCCTTAGGTGGTTGTTCATTTGGGTTTTTTGGAGTTGCAGGTGGAAGTACTACTATACAATCATAAATTGTTTCAATAAGTGCTTTACAACCGTTTATTTTAATAGTCGGATTTAATACAACACCAATAATATAAATAGTGGGAATAGGAAAAAAAAAAATTAATTTGATAAATATTTTTTAATAGGTGCTTTATAAGATGGTTTTTCCACATATTCACTAAGTAACAAAAATATTAGAGCTATATAAAATAACATAGTTGAAATAGTAGGATAATATATACTAGAAAATTCTTTAGTTGCTTGAATTTTTTTTTTCTAAAAATCCAATAAGTTCTGAAATTTTTCCCCAATCGTTATCTACAAGCATATCAATTGAATTTCGATTATGTGAGTTAAAAAATAAAGTTATAGGTCTTCTATAATCGTAAGCAACAAGTAGTTGTTCATATAGAGAATTCCACCTAGTCGCTACTTCTTCAGGAATTTTTCTAAAAGGTAATCCACAATTGTGACAAGTTTTGTATATTCTTTTTTTCTTTGTATTTTATTACTTCTAAAAATAAAGTTTATAACAAATTGTACTTTATTAAGAATGTCTTCAAAAAGTGATAGACCATCCTTTACAACTAAGTTATAAATATAGCACACATTTTATATGAAGATAATTAGGAAAAGATGGAGTTAATAGATCTTTTAAAAGTCTCACAACATAATTATTAGAAGAAGCATTATCTAACGTAAGTCTTAATTTTGTTAGTTACACCATAATAATCGCAAACTTCATAAATATTTTGTGTAGTAAAAGTTCCAGTGTGTCTATCATCAATATATTTATATGCTAAAATATGTTTTTGCATAGACCAATTATGATCTATCCAATGACATGTTACAGTTAAATAATCATTGTCGTTAGTACTACAACCTACATCAGAAATGATAGATACTTTGCCAGGAAAATGATATAATGCATAACGTATCTATTGTTGATATTCATGTGCAAATTTAAAAACGTCTCTCCTAACAGTTGATCTAGGAAAACCGTTAAAAGCAGGATTATACATATCTCTTACGTAATGAATAAAACCAGGAGAGGAAGGAAATGCAAAAGGCAAACCCTCTACCATAACTAATTTTGATATTGATTTCTTGTCTCTATGTTTATCATATTTAGGACCTACAATTCCCCCGTCGTCGGGTTAATTTGACCATGTACTTGGTCCAGGACACTATGTGAACCTTGTCCCGACTGAGAGCGCATTGGCGCACCCGACTTTGTAGCCTCGTATTTATCCCACCTAGCTTTGTGAAAGTCTTGTGCATGTCTCAATAAACCTCCCGTCCCACCTTGACCTTTTCCGATTTTAAATTTATAAACACTTTTACAAATTTTACATCTAACTACTTGATTCTCTTGGTCCCTATCAAAAAAATCCCATACAGATGATTTTAATTTTCATTGTTTGGGACCTCGACTCATACTAGGGGGAATATGAGGCGTTCCAGTTTCAGTTTGAGGCTGAGACTCAATCCGAGGTTGAGGTTGATGTGCACTAGTGGGTGTGTCATCTAGATTATTGTCTAAATTAAAGTCTGGTTTAGTTGCAGAATATATCTCATCATCTAATGGTATATCATAAAAAAATATCAGTTTCATCTATATGAGTGTACTCAATCAAATCATCATGACTAGGAATAAGTTTACTAGAAGAAGTACCCTTACCCTTGTTACCCCTACTAGAACAAGCACCCTTACCCTTAATCATACGTCTAATTCCTTTCATTTTAATTATACAAATAAATAATTAAAGCTAATGAAATTAAGTGCGATATTTAAAATAAAGTAACAACAATAATTTAAAGAAGGAATGAAGGTACCAAACGACGACGTAACGTCGACGTGTAATTGAGGTTGAAAATTGAAACTTTGCTCGATGGATAATCCTCAAGCTAGTTGTCAACTGCAATCCCAATTTTTGAACTTTGATATAATTATACAAATGAGCAAATAAAATAAAATATTAGTAGGCAATGTAGACGGGTAGAGAGATAGATTGAGAGATTGTAGGAAGATTTGTGAGAAAAAATGAAGAGAAAATGATGTATTTATAGTTGAAAAATTGGGTTAAAGTGTAAATATACTAACTTAGGGTTAAAAATAAATATTAAGTGGTTATGGGGGTTTATGGGGTGGGGGGAGCAAAAATGGTCGTTGGACCGTTGCACAACGACCAAAATTTAAATTTGGTCGTTGTTACAATGACTAGTTTTGCAAAGGGGGGGAGGGAGGACGGGGTCGAAGCAGGACGAGCCTAGGTCCCGTCCCGATTTCGAATCCCGACACCGTAATTTTTTTTTAGCGGATCGAGGCGGGGTCGGGATTGGACTGACCCGACCCACTGGACAGCCTTAGAGCAAACTCATAGAAATTGTCCCTCAAAACTGCTCATTGACGTACCAGAGAATCCACACTAATTAACGGATTATAACTACTTAATTAGTACTTCACCTCAAATTATTTGTCGTGGTTATTAAAAATAGTTGTCTCAAATTATTTGTCGTTTTAGAAGTTCAAGACATAATTAATTATTTTTTCTCCATTTTATCATTTATTGTTAATGAAGATGACACATAAATAGGATAAACATTTAATGAAGAGAGATTATAATTTAAACACAAATAAGGTAAAGTAGATCAAATATCCCTCCTAATTAATATTTCTTAAGAGACGTGTAAATAGAAAAAGTGACAAATAATTTTTGACGGAGGAAGTACACAGTAAGTAGTATATGAAACCGTTTTAATTGAGTGCAGTTTATATTACTACTAATCATTATTTAGAAATTAAAGTAACCGTTGATTCTAATTGACTGTGAAATGAACATGTTACTATGTGCACCTATTTGTATCAAGAATATAAATTACTCCTAAGTTTGTCCATAAAAGGTGGAAATGAGAACTTTGGGGGTGGTGTGTGCCACATAGCAGCACGTATAGAGGAATAATTATAAAGGTGGAAACAAGATCCGATTTAATCGGCAGGGTACCAACACTAAGAACCAAACATGTGTGCAAGGCACAAATACTTTAGTCTTTTCCTATTGGCTAGTGGAATTTGCATAAATAACCTTCTTTTGAGATCACTAAATATATTCTCTCTTCATTAATCAAATGGGTTAAATCTTTTTATCAAATAAAAATTATTTAATTACTTTTAAAAGCAAAATTTAATCAGGTAAGTTATTGAAGACATAATTTAAAGAGTGGCCTCAAAAAAGGCCAAACGGTATAAATAATGTGTTTTGCTATATAACCACAATGCAATGATTTATAAAAGTAAGGAGTGACTTGTTTTACATTTTCATTAATTAGAAGATTTGAATTTTCATTTGTTTTCTTTTATTTTACAATTAATTATTTGATCCGAACATTTCTAATTCAATCCCCGCTCAGTGATTCATGTGCAATGACTTTATGATCACCACTCTATTCACTCTCACCTAGGGATGGCAACGGATCGGATCTGGATCGGATCCTACTAAATTCAGATTCAGATCCGTTTTTCATATTTGGATCTGGATCCAGATTCATCGGGTTCATAAAAATCATATTCAAATTCGGATCTATTGGATCCACCAGGTCCACGGATCGGATCCGGATCCGGATCCACATGTAAAAAAAAAATTCTTGCTAAGAATTTTTTTTGAACTGACAAACGATTTTTACTTAGCTAACAGTTTACTGTGTTTCAATTTTGAAATGTTCATATGAGATATTTTGTTCGTTGTCTCGTTTTGATTGTGAGCTATTAATTGAAAATGTTGGACAATGACAATAGTTGGAAAATACTGACTACATTTTCCACAATGCAGAACTTGCATGTGCTTGGAATCTTCACAAATGAAGTGAATATAATTTTAACTACTTGTCTATGGAGATGTTAGTCATTCACTAATATAACATTGATTTTATTATCGAAGTTACCTCTTTATTTTTTGATTTTTGAGTTAACGCGGGGATAAATTAAACTTGTTTTGAGAATTAAACTTGCAAGGATGTGCTTAGCAATTTTAAGAAAATACTTATAAAATTATTCTAGGTTATGAATATATTTAATAAAAATGGATCCACGAGTCGGATCTAGACCGGATACGGATCTCAAATACAAGATCCAAATTCATATATGATCCGTCAGAAATGGATCCGGGTCCGATCCGGATCCGTCAGATCCAAATTTTGAAGATCCATATCTATAAAACGGATATGGATCCACCGAATTCGGACCAGGTCCAGGATCCACTGCCATCTCTACTCTCACCGTCACTACTACCCGCTACTATAGTTAGTCGTCATCAATATACAATCGTGTACAATGTCCCCAACGATCTTTTTTTTTTTTTTTTTTTAAAAAGACACAGTCCGATGCACTAAATTTTTGTTATGCGCGGAATTCGAAAAAGAATCGGACCACAAGGATATATTGTACGCAGTCTTACCTTGATTTATACAAAAGGTAAAAAATGAGTGAAAAAATAAGAAATTCACCGTGAGACTTCTTTATTACAAGTGAAATATGTTGATGAAGAAAGACATACTTTAACGACACGAATTGAAAGTTGGCAAAGATGAAAAACTCGGTCAAGCGACAGAAACACTCGAAAACAAGCCTCGATAAAAAAAATTATGCATCCGCGTATTAGTTTTTCTAATATTCAGTTAATACAATTTTTAATTACTATTTACTTGAATTTTGCATTTGTTAAATCAAATAAAAATATTTTTTATAATATATTCAACAATTGAGAAACAAACCATCTAAATCCAATGTTCAAATTTAGAGTCATTACCTCAAAGTGCTCTATGCCTATTTGTTCGGAGATTTGAATATGAATTGTTCGACTTTAGGTCATTAATATCATTTGTTTAGATTAAGATCTAAGTATTTATTTGATCTGAATAAGTCTTAATCATTAAGATATTGAACAAAGTTTAATAGCATTAAGAGGTAGTTTTATATGGACAACTCCACCACCCCTCCCAACCCCCCAACCCCCACCACCAACCCCACCCCCCACCCCATCCCCACACACCACCCACCCTTACTAACCACCTCCCTGTCATCACAATCACCACCACCACCCCACCCCAACACCACTACTCCGCCCCCTCCTACCCCCTCTACACCTATATCCCACCCACCACTACTAACCACCTCTGTGCACTCACGATCACCACCACCACCCCAACCCCCACTCTCCTAGTCCATCTCCACCCCCACCACCACTAACAACCTAGCTGCCATCACAATCCCCACCCTCCCAGCCCCTACCCCACCCACCACGACCACGACCACGACCACTAACCACTTCTACCATCACAACACCACCACCCCTACTCCTCCCAACCCTATCCACCCATGTACCCCCTACCCCACTACCCCCTCACCCTCCACCCACCCGCCGCCACCACTACAAAAGCATCTCTACCATCACTATCAAACATAAATGTTTTATTTTTTATCAAATCTATTTTTTATTTGATTTGATTTATATTTATATTTTAATATTTAATTATTTTTATTTCAATTTTATATTTATTATTTTTAAATAACATATTGAGATGTTGAAAAATAAATAATATTAATCATTCTATGTTCTGGAAATCACATTTTAATCATTCATATGTGCATTAAGATTCATACATTTTAATATTAATTAAAACAACCTAGTATGCTCAAATTAATTAGTAGTAGCTATCATTAGGAGCTTATAACTTTACCGGTCTGGCTCTAATCTAAAATCATCACTTCTGATTGAGAAGGATTCACCTAAGATTTTAGGCGTGTTCTCTGTTGCAAATGTAGCTATAATTGCATTTTACTACTACATGTTTAGCGCAATGGAATTATTTTTGTCACTTTCTTTTGTTTTCTACGTAGAAAGAGATGCTAATACATACAGTAATTGACACTAACAGTAAAAAACTTATCCATATCTTATGTTCACACTAAATCACTGAGTATAAAATGTGTGTTTTCTGTACACATAATTATCACTAAACCATATGCGTTCTCACAATAATTTTTAACTGCAAAGAAAATTTTACTTTATTTGTACTCCAATACAGCTATAACAATTTGTTACTCCTCCGGACCAAAATAATTTTTTTAGGTAATTGGTATAATTATTATGGGGATATGAGAATGCGTAAGGGCAAATTTAGAAAAGAGAAATAAATAATTTTTTAACTTTGTGAAACATCAATTATTTTAAATCAATTTTTAGAGGCTAAATCTCAATTATTTTGGACCAGTGTGAGTATTGAATTATTAAACGAAAAACAATGATTGCCCATAAATATCTTTTTATAGTACCATTCACATCTTACGGCATATTCTAAAAATCTTGAATTTAAATTATCAATTTTCATTTCATAATCCCAGAAAATGTAGACTATACCAAATTCTACTCTTTTCCATCTCTCTCTATTCTTTTTCCTGCTTCTGTCCTTTTTTTCTCCTCTTGTCGTATATACATTTTACATTTTCAATTCACCAATGACCTCAACTTCTATCTACCCTCCAAAAAACATAACAAAAAAAGATTGATTACAAAAAGTGAGAGCAATATAAACCCCCGATAAGAATTGTAATGGAGTGATAAATACTTTTTTTATTTTTAATTAGAATTCGAGTTCGAATATCACTGGATACATAATTATTTTTGTTACAGAACATTTTATCTAATGTGAAATTTCCTACGTGAATTTAAATTTAATTAGACTCCAACACATGTGGAACACCGAGTTAAAAAAACCAGAAAGAAAAAAGTGCTATAAACCCAAAGTAATGGGAGAATAGTCGCCATAAAAATCAGAAATCCCAGAAGCCAACCAAACCCTCTAATTAAAAACCTCATGCATTTCCTCCGTTATAAACGTCATCCTACAAAGCGGACACGTCCGTTGATCATGGTCCATCCAACGGTCCAAACAACTCATATGAAACACATGACGACAATTTGTGAGCCGTCGGATCTCATCATTACCATCAAACTCGTACAAACAAACCGCACAGCTCTCTGGTGGGTCCACAAGGTCCGAAAACTTGACCACCGGTAAGAGCTCCCGAGTTAGTACTGCCGACATGGAATGGAGCTCCGAACATGATTCTGGTCGGGTCGGAAACTGCATTTCGGGTTCAAGAAAATGTCCTAGACCGAGAATTGTGAAAAGTGTGCAAATGAATTTTCTAATGTAACACAAAATTGTAAGCATGTGTAGTAGTAGTTTTGGAAGGATTAAATCCGTGTAACATATTGGGAAACCCATAATTTTTGGGAGATAAGAACACAAAATTGAATGGAGTAGTGGTATTATTATTATTTTTTTTTAAAATACCGACCTCAGGTTAGTGATATTTTTGTTGTTGAGGAGAGAAAACGGGAACGGGGAGCGTGGATTAATATAGTTGGGGTTTAATGGTTAAGAAGAGTGAAAAGACAGAAATGGGGTTGTTGGGGGGGGGGGGGGCGTGACAGTGGGTGTGCCATTTGGAGTATTTGTCGTACGATTTGGACTGGCAGAACACCACGTTCTCTTCTACCTCTCCTCCCTGTCTTCTAGATTATTTAAATTCTATCATACGTGAAGTTTTAGATTCAATTTACTTGAGTAAATTTATTGCCATTTTAATGTATAAATTTCTCAATGTTAAATTCATGTTTTGGGTATCTAACTGTGTCTAGTCCAGATAGTTCACCCGGAACTAGTATAGTTGAACTTTGATGAATTGCACAAACAAGTTACTCCCTCCGTCTCAATTGACGTGACGTTATTTGATCGGACATAGAGTTTAATAAATAAGAAAATATTTTGTTATATTTACTAAATTGTTCCTATTTTAGTGTCTATTTTTATTGACTCATAATAATTATATCTTTAAAATTAAGTGGAACCAAAAATAATAAAATAGAAATGGTGCTATTTAATAGTTATCAAATAAAAAAAGATAACATTTCTTTTGGAACAGACTAAAAAAATATCACATAAATTGAGATGGATGGAGTAATATTTAGTAAGTGCAATTTATTAAACCATAAAAATAACATTACTTATATTAAAATCTTTGAAATTCTTCCCACCCATCTTGTTGTAACAATTAAAGAGGGATATTGGTAGGTCTAGCATCAATCAGTTTCTCCGTACAACGAAGCTGGCCGATAGCAAAGGTTTAATCATATTGGAATAGAGATAGTGGCTGAGCAACTATAATTGCTAACCAAAAGCGCCTAAGGTAAGTATTGATTTAAGGAGCGTTTTCTTTTCAGGAAGAAAAACCCTTTAATTTCAAGAATTATAGTATTCCCTTGGTCTCAATGTGATAGCATTTGACTGAACACGAAATTTCAGAAAAAAATGAAAAATATTAAAATTTATGATCTGAAACAAGTCATAAATATTTTTTGCATAATAAATAATCTTATTAAGGGTAAAATAGGTATTTTTAAATTAAATTATCACTAAATATATAAATGTATTATTCTTTTTAAGACTTACAAAAAATGAAAAAGAGTCACGTAAATTGAAACGGAGAGTAATAACTATGATCCAATCAATGAGTAATTGTTCCTCGAAGAAGTTTAACACTGTTTTCGTCCTAAAATAAGGGTTGTTTTTTCCCTTTTTTAGAGTCCACTTAATAAACTTTGAAATTAAATTAGATTAGATTAACTTAATATTTTAACTTAAATTTTTAATATTCAAATTTATACGAAATATGTTATAAGTCATAATTATTCTTGTGTCAGTATGATAAAAACTAAATTTTAAATTATTGATCAAAATTCACATAATTTGAAGTTTGAGAAGCGAAAACGAGAAATAATTTGAGACGGAGGGAGTAGCTCTCAGTTTGATAATTTCTATATTAGTAGACTAAAATCTCAAAAACGGAAAGACAATAAATAAAGCAGAGGCAGATCTAATATTGTAGCATGGATTCATCTCAATTCAATAATTTCGATATGAAGTAAAAAAATTGTATAAAAATCACTAAAATACAATAACTTAAATAATAAATCTGAACTCATAATTTTAAAAATCTGATGTGATCAATACTAAAAGTTTAATGCTCGAACAAGTAGAACTTAAATTTTGGATATGCCACTAAATAAAGTTTCTTTTCTAGTGGGAGTCACCTATGAAGTTCAAATGACCTCTACTCTCGTACTTGCGATCAGCTTATAAAAAGTTACCAAAAAGTTTCTTAGTGAGTGTTTAAGGAGAAAGGAAAGGATATAATCAACATAGAATGTCATTTATAGAATTTTTATTTTATTTTCATTAGGGAGTCATTTTTTTTAAGAAATTTATTTCCTTAAAAAAGTAATTTAAAAAAAATTGATCAACGAATATGAGAAAATTAAACATGCACTTGCATTTTCCACACATTTTGACTAGAGGGACTAGAAGGATACATAAACACAAATATTGAGGAGTGGCCTAGGAGTTAGTCAGAATAAAATTATAGCTAGATTAAAGCCAGGGAACCAAAAGGAAAAAATCATAGTAGTAAAGAGTTCTGCGATATATAATGTACGAAGACATCAAAGTAGAGGAGAACGGCTCTTAATTTCCCCGGTTTAAAAATATTTATCTTACTTTCTTTTTTAGTTCGATTCAAAATAAATGTCTTTTTTCTTTTTTGGACAATTCTTTTATTCCAACTTTACACATGACATGTTGAATACAACAATATTAAAGGACATTTTGATACATTCTACATATTTTTAGTTAACAACCACATAATTCAAAAAGTCTTCTTTACTTTTTTTAAACTCTCGTGTCAAATTAAAACCAAATAAATATTTTAAAACGAAGGGAATATTATTTTAACTAATAGTAGCAGATCACCTTTATCTTCTTCCGCATCCTCCTAAAGATCTAATGTCTCCAAGTAGGTCTTCATTCGCACTGCCACAGTTGATAATTTTCACCATGAAAAACAGGAGGAGCCAATTGAAAAAAAAACCGTCTTCCATCTCACTCTGATATTGTGCACCATCAAATGTCTATCCTACGCGATACCTAGTTTTCGCCTATAGGATAGAATACATTACTCAATTTATTTTAAGGATAGCGTTTGCGGAATAGTAAAGATCAGTAAAGTAAGGACATAATGCTTTTACGTGGAAATCACCCGCCTCACAAACGGTGAAAAAAACATGACCTACACCTCTGTAGGATTTATCCGGAACTTCACTACAACGTGAGCCTATGCGAATTCAAGTTACAAACTCTGTAACCTAGGAACTAAACTCTAATTCCTATCTCAACAGTCTCCCTAGACTGTTGATCCCACTCCAAGTTATCCCAACTTAAAGTTGAATTTGACTAACTTTTATACCTAAGAATATGCTTCTATGAAAGTTGATAAAGGTACAACTCGATGATCAATCCTAATACACAAAATTAGACTCAAGAATTGTAAAACATAAACTCTATTAAATAGTTTCTTCAATCTCATTCGATGTACTAGGTCACACTGGTAAAATCAGAACTCTCTCAAATATGCTTGACAAGGTTTGCTCAATATTCTGATTTTCTTCTTTGTGAGTGTGTGTGCTTCCTCATGGTAGGACTTGGATATATATAGCTTTAGGTCTTCATCAAGTGGGATGAACTCAATCCCTATTTGGTAAGCCCCAATACGAGAGTTAGGGTTAGAGTTAACTTGGAATTCTTGCTCTTCAACGCGACTTCAATTTCCTTGTAGGACTCTGAAGTATCTTGATAAGTATGATAAGAAATCCGGCAGTTTTGTACGTCAAGTTCTTACCATAAACACAAAGCATACTCGTTGTAGGACTCTAAACAAGAACACATTCTTGGACATGGTTCAAGCATCTGTTCCATTTGACTCTGTTTCGCATATGTTCCATTCGACTCTGTCTCGCATCTGTTCCATTCGACTTTGTCTCGCATATGTTTCTGATATGGAACATGTTCATAGACCTGATTAATTTACTTCTACTCTATGTCTGATTCGTTAAACTTTGTAGTGCATTTGTCTATTGGATGGATCAAATCCACAAACATGTTTGATTCGCTTTGTTCATTCACCACTATCTTTGCTTCTTCAGACCTGTTTCATTCATCACTATCTTGCTATGTAATTTTGCTCTGATCTATTCAAACATCTGACCACTATATTGCTCTGCGCCTGAGATAGAATATGTCTCTCTAAGATAACATATGTTGGTTGACCTGGTTCACTCTCCTTGTTTGTTCTTGCTTCTCAATCAATCTTTATGCGTTTAGTTCATTCGATTTATCTCAAGCATTTGTCTCTAAAACACGAATCACTTGATATGTTCATTTACTTTGTCAATCATCAAAAATAAACTTTGTCATTCTTGCTAATGCCAACACACTCAATAAAACTTTTACGGATCACTCTGGTCCCCTTAAGAAGATGACTTTTTATACCAATTATTGATTTTTTTAAGAGAATAGTGTAAGGGGAATAATAGGGGAAGATAGATTCCTAATATGATACGAATCCTAACTTATCTTACAAAGGTTGATTCATAATATAATTAGAATCCTAAGTTACCTTAAATATACATCTATTATAATTATAAAATATACATGGAATATTCGGAGAATATTCGCTAATATTATTCCTGGAGTTAGTAGTCTATGTCCATCATCACTACAACCGGTAAATCAAAAAAAAAAAAAAAAACCCCATCGATCTTGGCCAAAAATAAATTCCGGCAAGCTTCCATTTTTCCCGGTTCACCTTCAATCTCTTTTATCTTTTTTCTGTCACTTCAACATGTCCTTAATATTACATTGTTAAAACCCATCGATGATACTTTGTAAATTATTCCATGAAATTGAAACCCAAAAGAACTTTCAAACCAAACAGATAAGACTATAATTTGACTTATAAATACAGGTAGCAAGTGTTGGTGATTCTAAAATTAACTATCTTTGCACTACCCCTTTTCCGTGTTAAAATAATTTCATCTCAAGGGATAAATTTTTATAACAAAATGTAGAGTAAAAAAGCTGAAACTAAAAAGGAAAAAAGTGAAAAAGAATGGAAGAAGCTCGTTGCCGGAGACGAGCTCGTCGGAGCTCCGGCATCGGAAGTGGGATGAGCTCGTAAGGATGGGGAAAATGAAGAAGGGAGGGGTGGGGTTACAAAAACTGAATTTTGTAATAAAAAATGAATTATTTTTAACCAAAACGTGCCTGTTTTTTAATTATTTTTATATTATGTGTCACATCAGCTCTCAGGATATAAATAAATTTACTTTTTAATCGTGTAAGAGGTAATAGGTCGCCCAATTAATTAGAATATAAATTCAATATTTCAAATATAATTTAGAGTGAAATCTATGTGATAGGCCTTTTAATGTATTCATACGTGCTCGTTTCATATCTGCGTTCGAGCTGTTTACATTTTTAGAGGGCCATATGTGCTCGGGATGTTGCAGCTACCTACAAGCATGGATGGTAACAAGTTATGCATGAATTAATATTAGAAATGGTGAATGATTAATGATGGTGGATCAAGAAACGTGATAGCTTACATCAATAATTCTAAGATCCAGTTTTTGAACTATTCATTCTCAAATGATATCGACATTATTCATAAATATTTATTTTTTATTTCAATTTTTTTATAATTTAATCTATAACAATTTTCAAATTACACCAACAAATGCTTGTATTTTTGAGTTACCTCAAGATCATTAAAATTTGCTTTCATAATTAAATCACCTTCCTTTGTCGAGTTTGTCTATTAAAACCTTCATTTTGATCACTATTATTTTGACTTTCATCACCACAAATGACCCTATACATGCAATTGTTGTGGAAAAAATATTATCAAATATCTCAAAAACAATTATTTTGTGCAATTGCAAGACAATATTTTCACTCCTTCAATAGTCCATTATTACCAACGTTCAAATTGACCAAAGGCAACACATTGATATAATCTCTTAATTGCCTTTAATATATACTCTTAATTGCCTTAGTCTTTATTCCTTATTAGCATTAAGTAAATTTGTCCGATGGAGCTTCTTGACATGATCTGTCCATTGAGCAACACCTCTATATATTGGGACTTCTTCCTTGCAAAGTAAAGGGTGAAACTAAGAACCAAATTCTTTTTTCTTATTCTTTGATATTGTTGGGTTATCTATCTTTATGAAATTTTTAATAGATTCTGGTTCCTAGTTTTATAGAAGAAGAGTTTGTTGAATCCGGGAGATACATCTATAAGAGTGAAATATCCTTAAGGACAGTGTCTTTGACACGCCTCAAGTTATAAAGAATTCCCTGTTGTGTTCGTGATTGAGAGTTTTTTCATAAGATTTCCAACAATCTTAAGGATATATCCCACTTTATTCTTATAGAAAATAATTTACAATTATGTTGATGTTGTCTCAATCACTCCTCTAATTCCACCCTACGGTATAAGATCTTTCACTAATTCCTTTTCAAAGAAGGTAAAGGCATGTGCTTAAACTTCTTGATATATGATTGTAAGTTTGTGAATAATTTATATTTGAGATGTTATGCTAAATACAGTACATATGTTATAATATATGGCTAGTGCAATGAAGCTCTTGAAATCTGATTCTGAAGAAATATTTTTCTTAATGGATTAATGGGTGTGTCAGAAGTTAAAGACCCTCTTATGAATTCTTTGTTTGAAGTTGATGTTTGGGTAGTGTTTGTGCTCTTTAATGGATTTATGGTAAATGTACTTTAGGTTCAGAAAAGTTAATTTATTCTTTTAATTATTTCGACAAAATTTTATTATTATATAAAAATATAATATATTAATGAGCAAGTCAAGCCTATAGCTTTGTACCTTTTGTATTGAGAAAACGTTGTTTTGGTGTTTGAATATGGAAATGAAATTGAAAAGAATTTTATCATGGTACTTGACAAAATAGATTTCATGTGTCAAACATTATGAGATTGAGATTCTACAAAGTATCAAATCTTCAGTGAAATAATAATTGTTTTGTAGTCATCATGTTCCTCCATGTGAAAGAAGATTCCGAGAAATGATAATTTCGCTAAGCAAAAATAAATTTGATTAAGCGAATAATATAATTATTATGGTCATTTCTCAAATGAATCTTGTGGCTAATGTGAGAGATTGAATGTTACATTGTGGTGCTATTAAGCATATTTGTGCTAGCAAAGTAAATTTGTGTCCGCATCCAAGTTGAAGAAGAAGAAATATTCAAGTTCTTGGAAAGAAAAGATTCTTCTTAAACTCACATTTGAGAAAATATTGACTTTAATTGAGGTGATACATATTCTTAATATGTGAACCCACATGATTTCTATGTGATTATTAGAAAAAGTTGGGTAACCATTTCATTTGAATTTGATAAATTGTGTTTATCAAAAACAACATTTTTATGGGCAATGAATTATGTAATCATGATTTATTTGTGTGTGCTTATTATGTTAAAATTAATGACGAAAAGCTAGTACCTATGTTTACTTGAATCACTCATGTAATTTGTTATCGTGTGTTAAATTTGGGAGTGTTAGTTCATCTTATAATACAAGATCTTATTTTTAACTAATTTTTCAAGCATTTTTAAGTGGGTCAAAATTCATTCTTTGAATATCTTTTTAATATGATAATTATTTCTTAAACATGTTTTCAATGTCTGTTTTGTGAAATGTAATGAAACATTCGCTGGTCTTAATGGTCTTTTCTCTGCAAATATATAATAGTATGTATTCATTTTGAAATGTGAGTAATATGATATATTCTGGTGTATGAATGTGTACAAGATATAATACCTTATAAGACTCGAAAGTCACTTATGAATTGTTAAAAAATTATTCTTTAAATATAAAATATTTGAAAGTGTGGGGTGTTTTACTAAGGTTATACTATATATTTTTAAGAAAAAGAAAATATGATCTAAGATTTCTTTTTATTTTATGTTGATATAATGTTGCATGTACTGATTTTTGGTAACCAATAATTATGTGAAACAGAAAAGAGTTGTTAAGGTTTTTGAAGAATAGTATATATATATATATATAACAACATACGCAGTGAAAATTTCATAACGTGGGGTCTCGGGAGGGTTGAGTGTACGCAGACCTTACCTCTACATTGGAAAGTAGAGAGGCTATTTCCGAAAGACCATCGGCTCAAGAAAAAGCAAGAGAAACGGTCAAACCCAGACAAGAAATTTAAAGCAGTATGAAAATGAGAGTAACAAAGAGAATAAGCCATAATAAAACATTCTGTAAAAAGAAGCAGTAACTAACGTAGGTAAATAATATAAACAAAGTACACGAAAGAACATACATCAGCAGAAATCAAAGGACAAAGCTACAATAATAACACTACAACTACCAGCATGTAAGCGTAAATAGGACTACGATCAACTACCTACTACCCTAATCTGTGTCCTCCACTATCTAAGGTCATGTCCTCAGTAAGTTGCACCTGCGCCATATCCCATCTAATCACCTCTCTCCAATACTTCTTCGGCCTACCACTACCCCTCATGAACCGTCCATAGCCAACTTCTCACACCTCCACACTGGGGAATTTGTGCCTCTCCTCTTCACACATGCCCGAACCATCTCAACTTCACTTCCCGTATCTTATCCTCTACCGAGGTCACTCCCACTCTGTCCCGGATTTCACCATTTCTAATCATATCCTCCTTGTATGCCCACACATCCATCTCAGCATCCTCATCTCCGCAACTTTTATCTTTTGGATGTGTGAAGTCTTGACTGGCCAATACTCCATCCCATACAACATAGTTGGTCTAAACACCACCCTATAGAACTTGCCTTTAAGTTTTGGTGGCACCTTTTATCGCATAAGACTCTAGATGCGAGCTTCCATTTCATCCACCCTGCACCAATACGATGTGTGACATCATCATCAATCTCTCCATTCCATTGAATTATAGATCCGAGATACTTGAAACTTTCTTAACTTTGAAATCATCATTTCCAAAATCATTGTGAACAACATGAGCATGATGATATTCTCTTTTATTGTTGATAATATTGAAATTAATTATAGTGAATTTTTCGCTATATTATAGGACAAAATGATGCTAAGTGGATCTCAGATTCAGTTGAGATTACATACACTACTATGAAATATGATTTTGTTAATTTGGAGTTGGTTGGTAATGAGGTTGAGCGGTTAAGAGACCTCTTAGCAAGTATTTCAATTGGAGTAAAACCATCATTAATTTTTTGTCTATATATTGTGGTTGTCATAGCTTTAGAGAAAAGTAAAAATTGCAACGGCAAAATAGACATATTAATTTGTGATATAATGTGATAAAACAAGCTGTTGTGAAATGGAATTATGAAAGAAACAACCCCCTTCATTATTTTCATTACTTGAAAGGTTATATATACAAGTTACATAATAGGAGAAAATTCTATTCCTAAAACCTTATTCTATACATTGGTAATACACTACTAATTATATTACAACATTACCTAAACTAGGATACTAAATATTTACCATAAATTACATTACCTAAAACAACCAAAACCGAGAGCCATTTATGGGAGCAAATCCGAGACTCAATATACACAATATACACACATGTATATTGTGTATATTTAACAAATTATTTACGTAAATAAATTATGTGAAGTCAGATGTGAGCTTGATCTATTACGGACTATAAGAAACATCGAAGGGAATGAGATTTTTAAGTCAATTTGATAAGATCAACAGTGACGATGACCCAACCTATGTGATTGGAGATCCCATGAATTAGATTCATATGGGTAATAACAAGTTTTTAGTTGATCAAGTTTGTTCTATGAAATAATGTTTCTTTCTATGGTGTGTGAATATAGTGCAGTTCTTCAAGGCAAAGTGAGATTGAGTTAAAAACTCTTAATCCAATTCATATCATTTATAGGTGGTGTATTGCTCTGCAGAATACACTTGATGATTGGACCTATATGAGTGTGGAGTGGTGTCACTCCTATGAAATTGTGACAGATTTCTAGAGCACTCATGAATAACAGAACACGCGCATGGTCTCTTAGCGTAAAATCACGATAACGACAAAGATAGTGCGAGTATAATGTGATAGAATAAGAACCTGGACTTACAAAAGAATTTTAGGTTCATAGAAGTTCTAAACTTCACCAATTGTTCTAAGATTAATTTTATTTTATCTAGGTCTGGTTTATAGTCTATGATACACCAGATTCGATGCATTGTACTCACATGTGAAAACCCAACAACTTTTCATTTCATTGTATCCCAAAACTTCTTATTTCATCATTTTCTTTAAATATTCTTTTTGAGATATGTGGGGGATTGTGGAAAACATATTATCAAATATCTCAAAAACAATTATTTTGTACAATTGCAAGACAATATTTTCACTCCTTCAGTAGACCATTATTACCAACGTTCAAATTGACCAAAGGCAACACATTGATATCCTCTCTTAATTGCCTTTAATATATACTCTTAATTGCCTTAGTCTTTATTCCTTATTAACATTAAGTAAATTTGTCCGGTGGAGCTTCTTGACATGATCTGTCCATTGGGCAACACCTCTATATATTGGGACTTCTTCCTTGCAAAATAATGGGTGAAACTAAGAACCAAATTCCTTTTTCTTATCATTGGGTATTGATGAGTTATCTACCTTTATGAAATCTTTATTAGATTTTGGCTTCTAATTTTATACTAAAAGAGTTGGTTGAATCCTGGAGATATATCTATAACGGGTGAAATATCCTTAAGAAGAATGTATTTGACACGCCTCAAGCTATAAAGAATTTCATGTTGTGTGATTGAGTATTTTTCGTAAGATTTTCAACAATTATCACCGTAACTCTAACTACCACTTATAATGGAAGTATTTATACAAATTTGAGACTGAAGATAAATAGATTATTGATGTGATTATTCCAATTATATTGAGTATTATATATACAAGTAAAAATATCTCTAAATCTTTTATTCAAATAATTCGACTTTCGATAACCATAAAAAGAATATTGGTTCACTTTACACGTGTGGAGATAATAAGATTGATTGAGCTACCAACAAAGAAAAACATGCGTGCAAAAACCTTAGTTTGATAGAAGTCTTTGCAAAACAAATGGGGAGGGGCCGTATTGAAGAAAAGTGTGCATGTGTTGGCGATAGGTGTGACTGAAGAATTCTGGGCCAACCAGCCAAAGAGCATGAGATACCTTAAATGTGAGGCGTGACGTTGTCTTAGTCAAAGTGGATGGGTGGGTAGGGAACAACTTTGTAAAAGTAAAAAAAATATACAAGAACGTCACACTTGAATTTAGACTTACGATCTAAAAGGAAAATTTGAAATACCTTTACTACTTCACTAGAAGATTTTCTTTTGTCAAAAAGATTCAAAATTATGTCGATACGCACGCATAATACGTGTTTGTTTGGTTTATCTTATTTGCAGTATGATTTTTTTTACAAAAAAAAAACTCAATTGAACCTCTTCCCTCAAAACAATGTCTTGCAAGGCCAAGACACAATGGTCCACAAAAGAATGGAGTTATTTTCATGGATTTCGGATCTTATTAATATGGCATTATATATTAATTCTCTAATGTTGAGAAGATGATGTGTCACAAGAGATGCATGGCTCCGCTCTCCAGCAAAGATTCATCAGACTTCACTAATCTCTAAACTTTCCATTCAACTTTGCTCCCTGTTTTGTTTCTTCCTTCTTGTAATTTTGTATGAATAACCCCCCCCCCCCCCAATCCACACCCACCCCCACCCCCACCCCACCACACACAGATATATATATATATATATAAGGCTTATTTATCAATATGACCGAAATATATAAAATTTATACACAGATTATGTATATTATATGTATAGGCATGTATATTTACATATACAAAATCTATACATTTGATCATATTTTGTAAACTAGATCACCCAAAGATATTGGCCTGTAATTTTCCCTTTCTCAACCCCCCCCCCCCCTCCACCCCCACCCCCACCCCCCCCAACCAAGGAAAAGAAACACAAAAGAGAAGTTATTTCAAGTTCATTTACTAATGCTCCAGAAGTCTAGAACCTAGGTCAAGATATAAGAAAATATCAAATATGATAGAATTGTTGGATATAATTCTTATTACAACAATTTTTATGGAACATTAATTTATACGATAGAATTGCATGGGATGCATGGTTGATGAAAAGTGCAGCGCGCGTGGTCTGACGTATATATTGAGACCTTGTATGTAAGATAGAATAATTTCCCTTAGGGATTCCTTTCATTATTAAATATATATAGTTGTACAAAGGTTGATTCCTAATACAGTACGAATCCTAACTTACCTTAAATGGTTGATTCCTAATATAATAAGAATCCAAAGTTACCTTACATATACATCTATCATAATTACAAAATATACGGTGAATATTCGAAGAATATTCGCTAATACTCTCCCTCAGACGGAGCGGGAGGAGGCCGAACGCTAAGGCTGGATCGGAAAGTTGGTGAAGAGCTGTCTCGGTAGTCCCTTTGTGAAAATGTATGCATACTGATAAGAGGAAGGCACGTGTAATATTTTGACCTGACCAGGGCAACTTTCTCTCGCACAAAGTGGATATCCATCTCAATATGCTTAGTCCGCTGATGTTGGACCAAATTATGAGACATATAGATGGCATATATGTTGTCACAATAGACTATAGACGCCTTTCGTAGTGGACACTGGAGCTCCAAAAGAAGATTTCAGAGCCAACAGATCTCAGCAACGACATTAGCAACTCCGCGATATTCTGCTTCAGCACTCGACCGGGACAACGTGGTCTGCCGCTTGGCGGACCATGAGATGAGATTATCCCCAAGAAATACACAGTACCCTGAGGTGGAGCGACGTGTCTCGGGGCATCCTTCCCAATCTGCATCCGTGTAGGCGAGTAACTTGGTTGGGGCATAGGGGTAGAGATGTAATCTAAAGTCTAGTGTACCCTTAACGTATCTGATAATACGTTTGAGGGCGACAAAATGTGACTCTTGGGTGTCGTGCATAAACAGACACACCTGCTGAACGGCATATGCAATATCAAACCTAGTGAATGTAAGATACTGAAGGGAACCTGCAAGACTCGATATAGAGTGGGATCAGAAACTGACGCACCGTCATTGGCACTAAGCTTGGATTTAGAGTCCACCGGAGTTGGCATAATTTTACAATTTGCCATCTTAGCCATGTACACTATCTCTTCTGCATACTTACGCTGACACAGGAACATAGTGGCTGCAGATCGGTCACTGATAAACCCAAAAAATAACTCAGATTGCCCAAGTCAGTCATAGCAAATTCAGTTTTGAGTAGAGAAATGATTTCATTCTTCAAACCGTTAGATGAGGCAGTAAGAACAATGTCATCGACATATAATAGCAAATTAGCAGTGCTGCTACCTCGGTGAAAAGTGAAGAGGAAGTTATCACACCTGTTACATATAAAACCAATCTGCAGAAGATACCTGGCAAAACGATCATACCAAGCGCGGGGTGCCTGTTTCAAGCCATACAATGACTTTCTGAGACGACATAGAAAATGCTAAACTGGAGGATAAACAAAGCCAGTGGGCTGATGCATGTACACAATTTCTTTCAAATCCCCATGAAGAAATGCATTCTTGACATCAAGCTGATGAATCGGCAAATGCATGCCCATAGCAATACTGAGAACAGTCCGAATAGTCTTAACAACCGGACTGAATGTCTCACCACAATCAATACCCTCCTACTGATTAGTGTCATTGGCCACTAGTCTTGCCTTATACCTCTCCAAGTCACCACTGTCTCTGAACTTGTGACGAAATAGCCACATACACCGGATAACATTCACACCGTCTAGTCTAGGTACCAAATCCCAAGTGTTCTTCTTGGTTAAAGCGTTAAACTCCTCGCACATGGCCGCATTCCAATTAGGGTCCAGTTTTGCTAGTTTTGGATTTTTTGGAATGGGGGATAAGGTTTGTGTGGAGAGATTGAAGTGAACCTTGGGTTTGAAGATCCCGTGTTGTGCACGAGTCTCCATGCGATGGAGGGTAGCAGTGGGAGGTCGGGACTGGAGGTAGTAGGTCCACTGGTTCTGGATTGGTAGGCAGCAGTGTTGCGGGGGACTGGTAGGCTGCAGGCTTATGGTGTCTGGACTGGGGGGCAGCAGTGCTGCCGGGGGTGCAGGAGATACGGCTGGATGCAGTAGGGGTGTTGTTGGGGGTGTTTGACCGAGAGCAAGGATCTATTTGGGTGGTGTTGGACAGTGTCGGGAATGGGACCGTCGGAACAGTGGGCGTTGTTGGTATATAGTTTGGATAGCGGGGGACAAACTCGGTTTATCGAGAAAGATGTAATCGGTGGTTTGAAATTTTTGGAGATTTGAAAAAGGAAAGGTCGTCTCGTCAAAGGTGACGTGATGGGAGACAATGATTTTGCGAGTGACAATGTCATAGCACAGGTAGCCCCGATGAGAAGGAGATAGACCAACGAAGACACAGGGCAGAGTGCGAGGGGCAAGTTTGTAAGGTGCATTGGAGGCTATGTTGGGGTAGCATAAGCATCCGAAAATACGTAGGTGATCATATGATGGTAGCCTACAGTATAAGATTTTGGTAGGGGTCTTGTTTTGGAGAGTGCAAGTTGGTAAAATATTAAGAAGGGATTCTACCATTTTAACAGCATAAACCCAAAAATGCGGTGGTAGGAAGGCATGAAACAGAAGGGTGTGAACCATGTTATTGATGGTACGTATAATTCTTTCAGCCTTTCAATTTTGGGAGAAAGTATAGGGACATGAAAAACGGAAAACCATGCCTTGTTTAGACCATAAATTGTGAAATGCTGAGTTATTAAATTCACGTCCATTATCACATTGGAATGATTTGATAGATTTTTTAAATTGTGTTTTAATGAATTTTTTAAACTCAAGGAATTTGGCAAAAACTTCAGATTTGAATTTCAGTGGGTAAATCCAGACAAAATGTGAAAAATCATCTAAGAATACTAGATAGAATTTGTGACCCAATGAGCTAACAATCGGAGATGTCCACAAATCAGCATGAACAATATCAAAAGGAGAAAAAGTAACATTGTTTGATGACATAAATGGAAGATGAGTATGCTTTCCTAGTGGGCAAGAAAAACAGTGTTGAGCAATTTTTCTCATTATTACATTGAATACGCTTAGAAATCCTAAGAAAAGTAAAAACTGGGTCTCCGGGTTTCCGAGTCGGTTGTGCCAAGTTGAGGGAGAGATCACCGCAAGGGATAGATGTGCTTGTGGTCTGATAGCGGAAGATTGAGTAAAGGGGTAAAGGTCTCCCACACTATTACAGCGCGTAAGAATTTTTCCCGTATTGAGTTCCTTAAAGAAAAAACAAAAGAGTCAAATTCGACAGACACAAAATTATTGCGAGTGAATTTTCTAACAGAGATTAAGTTTTTAATGATGTTAGGGGTGTATAGGACGTGGTTTAGGGAGAAAGGCGGGTGTGGATGTTTGGTGTGTGTGTTATCGTAACCTTCAATTGGAATGCGATGACCATTGCCGACAGTAATAAATTGAGGACACTTTAACCGAAGTAGTTGAGATAAGTTACCTGACGACCGGGTGAGGTGAGATGTGGCTTCGGTGTCCATGTACCATTTTTTGTCGGGTTGTTGAACGTTCACAGTGTTGTAGGCCTGGCCCAAATCAGTGGGGGGCAGCCGCCGCCTTGCGGTTCTTCTTGGACCGAGAGACAGCGGTGGGCTCGCCGCCGGCTTCTTCTTGGCCGGGGCCGGTGGGCTGCACTCGGTGGCTGGGGAAGAGCCCAATAGGCCAATCGACCATGCATGCTGCTGGAACTAGGCCCCTGCAGTTGGGTATGGGCATGCAGGCGAGGCCCAGTTCTGCTGGTTGGGCCATACTGGCTGTTGTCTAGCCCACTGGAAATAGGCAGGATTTGGGCCTGGCTGCTGGTTGCGTTGGCCCTTGCCGTGGCCTTTGCCTTTGTTGTTGTTGCCGCGGCCTCTGCCGCCACGACCTCCGCCGCGAGACTGCTGGTGGTGGTCTTGCGGTGGTGGCGGGGTGGTGTTGGTCGCCGGTGATGCCATCCCTTCAACGGCTAATGCCTTTTGATTATGCTCCTCTTGTTTAGCACGTCGGGTTTCTTCCAACAATAGTTGTGAACGTGCCTTGGTGAAACTAGGTAGTGGGTCGGCCTGTTTAATCATCGTTGTAAGTGTATCGTATTCACCTTTCAGTAGACCAGCAACTAATTGAAGTACCATTTTTGTCTCTGAAACAGAAGTCCCTATGTTGGAAAGTTGGTCGGTTATGAGTTTCAATTGTTTACAGTATTCGGACATGTTTTTTAAAATTCTCGAGGCGCGTATTGTTGAATTGTTCTTCCAAATACACGGCTCGAGTATTTTTGTTGTCCTGAAAGATTTCTTCCAACCGTACCCAAAGGTCACGTGCCGTGGCACCTATTTTCATGATAGTACAGAACAAGTCTTTTGAGATGGTGTTGTATATCCACTGTTTGACGATGGCGTCAAGGCGACGCCATGTTTATTCGGCAATATCGGTGGGACGAGGAACATAGTCATCAATATGGTCGAGCACGTTGTACGCACATGCATGAATATAGAACATTTCTGTCCACATGGAATATTGACAGTCTTCTTGATCAAGAATTATAGGGATAGAGTTCTTGTTGTTTGTAACGGCGAAAGCCGGGTGAAAAGAAGACGATGATCGTTGAGAGGAGTTGTCAAAAGTGTCAGTGGAGGAATCGGAATTTGTGGGGGAAGACATGGTGGCTGTTGGTCTTGCCGTCGACCGAAGGGAAACTCGAGGGGGGTGTCGGCGGCTGTTTTGAGAGAGAGGAGAGTAGGGATTAGGTTTAGGCTCTTGATACCATGTAAGATAGAATAATTTCCCTTAGGGATTCCTTTCATTATTCACAATATATATAGTTATACAAAGATTGATTCCTAATACAGTACGAATCTTAACTTACCTTAAATGGTTGATTCCTAATATAATAAGAATGCTAAGTTACCTTACATATACATCTATCATAATTACAAAATATACGGTGAATATTCGCTAATATTGTAGATGACTAATTTCTATCAACATCAATTTCTCTTTTGAAAGGAAATATCTAGTAACAATTGTCTTTTCCTTCCTTCATTCCTAATTTTAATTCTTTAAATCTGGAATTTAACAAATTCATGATATGTATTTTCATTAACTAAACAGAATATTTTCTAGTTACACTCTGAGCTTGCACAGGTTGATGCAAATAAACAAGGAACATGTCTTCATTTTCTTTTGCAATTAAAAATTACAGCTCTAATTTCTAAACAATACAGAAGGCGAAGGCTTCAGTTAGAAAATTTGCAGTTCATGGGTTTGACAGAATTTTGTGAACAAGATTTGGAGAGAGAGAGAGATGGGATGAAGGAAAAAGTGAGCTTTGTAATTGGGTGTCACGTTATTTATTGATTTGGCCCAATTCTCTTTTTCTTTGGCCCAATTCGATATCAGAAAATAAGATTGACCACTAAATTTTAAGGGAAATTCTTTTAAACTCAAACATTATAGTCATTCGCACAAATGTCCCGATTTCGGGGTGATTTTTATTTTCCCCTTCAAATTTGTGGTCTTTAATTTTTGCCCTTCAACATTTTTGGCGTGGCATAATTTTAAATTTCACTCAACAAAGTTTACATTTATCTCGGCATATGCATCATAACATCCACACAAATTATGCCGGATACGACAAAACTTTCAACACACAACATATCTAAAAAATACTACACAACATATGTTGCCTAGTTCCTACAAAACTTGTGCCGAGCGAGTTATATGTTCAGTTTACGAAAATAAAGATGTTACAAAATTTATGTCGAGCGAAGCAAGTCTGGATATTTTCATTTAAAACAAAAGTTAAAAATCATAGATATGAGAGGCAAAAATTAAATATCAGTGCGCTTAAGGGAAATCCGTACAAAAACTTCAGCATTATACCCAAATAGGAAAATCGGATATGACTATAGAACTGGAAAGTATAAAAGTGGAAGCAAACCAAACTTATATCGGTTCAATTTTGGATCGGTTTAGGTTAGCTGATTAAAAATAGCTCATAAGCATCGTGTTGAAAAAAGCACTTCTTAGATGCTAAATTTATTTTATAGATAAGTAATTAAGTGTTTGAATCGATTTTTTTTTTAAATAATAGAGCAATTTATTCATCAGCACACTAAGTAGAAAGCATAAAAGGACCAAACATTTTTATCTTAGCTCACACAACATTAAACAGTCCAGAAGCAATAGTAAACACTCTATATCTTGCAATTTTTTGTGCCCTTACCTTATCTTCACCATGATACGGACTCCAAGTTCTTATGGCAGAGCACAAGGAGATTTATCATCAATATGATGATTGGCTCGTGGGGAGAGGGATGCGGGAAAGTGGGGTCCTCTCACCTGTGCTCACTTCCGTTTTAGAAGTTCTCCATCACTCACTTCATCGCATCTATGATTAGGTTTCTTCTCTTCCTACTCGTAATACCATCATCGACATGTTGATCCTCCTCAAGTCTTGTAAATTGAATGAGACATCAATATGTATCTTCAAGAACATATTAATTCATCATTTTCAATGAACATGAGCTACAGTCCTCAGCGCAAAGAGCTATAGTCCCCAATTTAGTAGCCAACCTTCGCTATTCCGAAATCACATCATATGAGGAGTTTTAACTTTTAAGTACTACCTTCTGTTGGAAATTTACTAAATGTGGAATTAAGTATATCCCATTATTTATGACTCAAACAATTGGGGGCCCGCACGTCGGAAACGTCGTTTCCACACACGTTGGAAAGATCTGACCTTTGGGTTGGTTTTGGAGCATTGATTCTCCATTACTTGGCACATGAATTCAACCATTATTTGGCTGAATGTAACCCCCTCAATCAAGTGCCATTATATGGCTATTGAAGGTCATTAGTTGGCTAGTTGAGGGGTCTTCTCCTTACACTATAAATTGAGGCCTTTGGCTCAATTGAATACAACACTCAACACTTAGAAAATACTCCAGATTTTCTGAATTCATCTTCTTCCTCTCTAGCAAAGTTACTATACTCAAAGTTCTTTAAGAGTAACACTTGAGTTTCCTTTGCTCAAGTGTTAAGTTGCTATTGTATCTTGGGAGACTATTGCCCGACAACGTAAAATGAGATATACGGGGCAATCTTGTCTTAAAGACAGAGTGTCATCACTCGACTCAGCAAATCACACAAAGAGTTTGTTAAGTTCTTGATTTCCAGTTTATTATAATATTTAGTTTATCTTTCTTACAAATTGTAATAGTTATTTACTTCCCGTTCCCTGCAACAATTGTATCCCAACACCTTCAATACCAGAGGAAAGATTCAGAATTATTGAATCTAATAATAAAAAATTAATTTGTTTGGTAAAAACACTTCGATAAACACTTTTCTGTTGAATAATTGAAATGTTCTTAGAACTATTTAAAACCATTTTAGTTTTAAAATATTTTATATAAAAAAGGACAAATGTCGAAAAATGAATAGAGAGATAACTGAAATAATATTTTAGGAAGAGTATTTTGAAAATTATAAAAAAAATATCTACATAAAATTGTAAAGGCGTGGATAAAGTAGAAGTGCTTATATGCTGTGAAATCATTAGTTGGGGTATAAGTTTTGCCATATAAGCACTTTTTGTATGTAACAAACGTATAAATAAGCTAAAAAAATATTGATAAGATAGTTTTATCAACTTATAAATTTAGTTAAATACTCTCAATTGATTTGTGTATCCATCTATGATCTATGGAAATCTAAAACAACTAAAAAGTGAAAAATCAAACCAAATCGATCGATGTCAACCAACACACACAACATAGTAACAACAACAAATAATCTGATAACAGAAGCAAAGGAAACAACAGTAATACTAAAATCAAAGAGTAAGACAATAAGAAAGTATGAATAATAATAGAGAAAAGGAAAACTAGACGATGCTCGACTACCTACTACATTATATCCTAATTCTCAACCTGCATGACCTCCTATCTAGGGTCATGTCCTCGATATGCTGCAAGTGTATCATGTCATGTCTGATCAACTATTACAATACTTTTTCAGCCTACCTCTACCTCTCCTTAGACCTACTATAGCTAACGTTTCACACCTCTTCGCTGGGGCATCCGAGCATCTTCTTTCCATATGCCCGAATCATTTCAGTCTCGCTTTCATCATCTTATCTGTCACGGAGGTCACTCCCATCTTGTCCGATTATCTTCATTCCTAATCATATCCCTCCTAGTATGCTCACACATCCATTTCAACATTCTCATTTTTTTTACGTTCATCTTCTAGACGTGTGAGTTCTTGACCGACCAACACTCTGGCTAATACAACACAGTTGGTCTAACAATCACTTTATAGAACTCACCTTTAAGTATTACTGACACATTCTTATTACATAAACAATGGATGCGAGCCTCCAATTCATCTGCCTCGTTGCACTACGGCGTGTAACTTCATCATCAATCTCACATTTTTCTTGGATTATAGACTCAATGTACTTAGCTTGAAACTTCCTCTCTTAGATATGACTTGAGAATCAATCTTCACTTCCACATCTGCCTAGTGAGTTACGTCACTAAACTTGCACTCCAAGTTCTCTTATTTAGACCTGCTCAACCTAAATGTTTTAGATATCAAGGTTTGTCTCCAAACTTTCAACCTATCACTGGTTCTGCCGCGTACCTCATCAATTAATATTATGTCATCTTCCTAGCTAAATGCATTTTAGGCAAATCATCGATGACGTAAATGTGTAATCCACAATCAAATATTGACTTTAATTGGTGCATGGATAAGGTGCCAATTTGGAGAACTGAAAATTTTTAAACTTGCCTTATCCATTTTGTAGAATAGTATTAATCTCCCTTGGGAGGCTTTCACATTAATATAAATATATATAGTGTACAATGTAGAATCCTAGTAAAATAATGAATTCTCTACTTACCATAATTCTATATACAAAATATATGGGATATATTCTAATTATAGAGGTGTGATTGAATTGGAATTCTAGACCTAGTGGTACACGTTAATACACTCCTCTCAGTCTAAGCGGGAGGAGGTCGAACACTGAGACTGGATCTGAAGTCGAGGAACAGTTGTCGAGGAAGACCCTTCGGGAAGATATCCGCGTATTGATATGAGGAAGACACATTCAACACCTTAACATGACCGAGAGCAACCTTCTCATGAACAACGTGTATATCCATCTCAATATGCTTGGTCCGTTGATGTTGAACCGGATTATGAGATAAATAAATAGCGGATATGTTATCACAATAGACGACAGATGCCTTACACAAGGGACATTGAAGCTCCAAAAGAAGATTTCGGAGCCAGCTGATCTCAGCAACAACATTTGCAACTTCCATATACTCTGCTTCTGCCATCGAACGGGATAATGTGGCTTGCCTCTTGGCAGACCATGAAATGAGATTATCCCCTAAAAACATGCAGTAGCCTGAGGTGGAGCGTCGTGTGTCTGGAAAACCCGCCCAATCAGCATTCGTGTAGGCTAACAATCTGATCGGTGTTGAGAGGTACATATGTAATCCATAATCAAGGGTGCCCTTAACATATCGAATGATGCGTTTCATGGCAGTGTAATGAGGCTCCCTAGGGGCATGCATAAACAAGCATACCTGGTGAACAACATAAGCGATGTCCGGCCGGTGAAGATAAGATACTGCAGTGCACCTGCAAGACTTCTGTAAAGAGTGGGATCGGACACTGGGTTACCATAATCAGCACTAAGCTTTGATTTAGAATCAACCGGAGTGGACATGATTTTGCAGTTTGCTATTTTGTCCATGTATACTATCTCCTCGGCATACTTGTGCTGACACAGGAACATATAATCGGCAGACCGAGTTACCGATATGCCCAAAAAATAGCTCAACTTCCCCAAGTCAGTCATAGCAAATTCAGTTTTAAGGAGTGAAATAATCTCATTCTTTAACACATCAGAGGAGGCAGTGAGCACAATATCATCCACATATAACAACAAATAAGAAATGCTACTACCTTGATGAAAAATAAAAAGAGAGTTATCGCACTTGCTACAGATGAACCCAATCCGCATAATGTACTGTGCAAAGCGATCATATCAGGCTCGAGGGGCCTGTTTCAACCCATAAAGTGACTTACAAAGACGGCATACATATTGAGGGGCGGCGGAGTGGACAAAACCAGGTGGTTGATGCATATAAACAGTTTCTTTCAGATCCCCGTGAAGAAAAGCGTTTTTTACATCAAGCTGGTGAATGGACTAATTTTTACCCATAGCAATACTCAGACGTCCATATATGTTGACAAACGTCCACATATTTTTGCTTAGCCTTCTGTAATGTATAATTAGATTTTGTTTCTCAAACGTCCACATATGTTCACAAAATCGACTTTCACAACTTTTTGTCACTTTAAAACAAAAAAAACTTGTCACTTCATTGCTTTAGAATCACTATCACAAAGACAACAGTGGGTTACGGTTTCCCTCCCGCTCTACGTTCAGACTTCAGTTCCATTTATACATATAGTAAAGAAAATGAAAATATAGTTAAAACTTCTTAACATATACGTCCTAATAATATTAAGTTTGTACTCGTTAACATCTAGGTTAAATATAAAATAGGGTTGAAACACGCACGCATAAGTTATAGAGAGATAATAATGCAACAAGTCATTTGGCAGGCGTATAAAATTAGTAGTGAATATGGTATATAAGTACTGATGAGATTAATAATGTTGGAATTAGTTATGCTGACATTATTTATTATTGACTATTTGATTTGTTGTATTAAATGAATATGGTGCATCAAAATAGGAATAATACTGAATATGGTATATTAGAATAGGAATAATAGTGGTATTGTTAATGCATGATTTACTATATATAAGAATAGTACTGAGTAGGGTGTATAATTGATATATGTTTTAGTTATACATAGATTGAAAGTACTATCGAACAAGGGATTGAAGAATATCAAAACTAATACCAATATTATTTTCTCTAATACCTCCGGCCAAATGACCCCTGATTGTTATATAAAGAATAGTATATTGTTCGCTTCTATCGTATGAACAATTTCTTGTTGCCGTATATATAAAATAGTACTTACCTGAATTAAATATTTTAATCAGAATCGTGTGCCAAAGGTCTTTCGGAAACAACCTCCCTACTTTTCAAAATATGAATAAGATCTGCATACACTCTACCCTCCCCAGATTCACCTTATGCAATTCACCGCCTATGTTGTTGTTGCAATCGGAATCGTTTGCCGGAACTGATTTTCTCTGAATTCTTCCAATCAAGCTAAGTGTTTTCCAATACAATAGTGCATGCAATAAATCAAATGGTCAAATCCCAAGGGCATAGTCATGTAGGAAATGTCAGTTGGTAATAAGGAGTAAAAGAAAGGAGACAAAATTAGTAAATGAAAGATTGACCGTACACGGTACGAGCTATATGTAATATCAACTCTCACTCATCCATGGTGTCGGTTGTTTCAAGTGTGGGACTAAACAGAGTTAGGGGTGGATATAAATCACCTAAAATCTAATTATCAAATGGAATCGGCATTTTATCATACCAAAGTTTAATTACCGTGTCGACCAAACTTTGAACTTTTGATATTTAGTATCTACTTCTAATTATCAACTACCGAATTATCAAAATCGAAATACCGAATATAATACTGAATTACTACTCCTAATAATTATTTACCCCATATATATTATGGGTAACATTAACGATTGTTGTCTTGATTGACCTATGATGCAAATTTCATAATGTTAGGGTTTTAGAGTGGAGATCTAACTTTTATATATGATTTCTTTAAAATCTAACATGTCAAAAGTTGGACAAATTATGAATATATTTTATCAAAATATATTTTCCTTCAACACCGAATTATTGAATTATCGTACCGAAATTTGATTTACTGGATCGAACATTGAAAGCTCAATATTTGATATCTATTTTAGTTACCGATTGCCAAATTATCAAACTTTGAAAATACTAAATTGAAACTGAACGCCTATCCTGAATAAATGGGTAAATTTCATAGATAGTCACATAACTATCACTTTCTTTCATAAATGTCACTTAACTATTTTTTCTAACACAAAAAGTCACTAAACTCTGATTATACACAAAAGTCACAAAATTGGAAAATATCAACTTTCCGATGGATAACTCATTTTTTTAATCTAATAAATATTTTTTTTATTGAAAAGCTCCGACCCGACCCATAATCCATATAAAATCAGTAAATTATCCTTCATATTCTTCCTTTTTCCTATCATTTTAACATATTTGGTTTGAAACAATACTAGATAATTCTTTTAGCTACCCAATCAATTAGAATTAGTGTTTTTAATTTTATACATGAACAAGAATGCCAGTAGTATTTAACATCGGTAGTATTTAACATCGATAAGTATGAATCGAATGTAATATCTTTAGAAGCGGTGTTAATAATGAAGCCAAACGATTTACTCACCTCATGTAAAATTTTGGGTCAGGTTGGGTTGAAGCTTTTTAATAAATTTTTTATTTATTAGATTTAAAAAGAGTATAAAAATGAGTTATCCATGGGAAAGCTGGTTATTTTCGGTTTAGTAACTTTTGTATTAGAAAAGATAGTTAAATGACTTTTACGTAAAAAAAAAAAAAAAAAAAAAAGAGTTATGTATTTACCCACAAAGTGCCATTTCACTAATTTAACCTAATGCTCAAGGGCAATACGAACATCCCATGGAAACTCCAAGACTCCATAGATGATATTAAACAGATGCTATCACAAATAAATCATATTATCCAACATTGTTATAGAGAAGCTAATCAAATCGCGGACGCGCTAGTCAAATAGAGCATCGACGAACAAGATGGGCAATTTTTTTAGTCAAAAGATCTTCCTAAAGATGCGATAGGGCCATACATTCTTGACATGGCAAACATGACATAAATTAGACATAAACAAAGGAAGAACATCTTTGTGCAATTATAAATTTTTGGGTGCCTAATATTTTGCTTAGAGAGTTCATTTTCTCATTGTAAAGTACCACAAGCAAGCATATGGATCTTGTAAATGCTTTGTTCCAGAGGCTATTCTTACCCTATGTTTACTGTACATCCCATTCTGAAGAAATAAAAGGTCCACGCCACTTCAAAGGCGTAAATTATAAATAAAAAAATAAAAAAAGACCTAACGCAAATCACTCGTTTTGACTTTATGCAACTAAAAATAAAAAGTCATCCAATACATATATGAATCAAATACCAACATTAACTGAATATCGAACTTGACCTTAGTTGGAAATTTAGATACGAATTCAACAATAACAATATATTCAATATAGTCTTATAAGCGAGATATAGAGAGGGTGAGTGTGTATACAAGCTTTACCCTTACCTTTTTAGGTAGAGACGACAAATTCAAGATTTTAAATATATGAATTATTACGACGACTTCACGATATACAATCTTAATTAATATATAATGAAATAGTTACAGAAATTTACTGATTTTTTTTATATATATAAGATTTGAACAAAAATTACAAATTACACGAATCCAAAACAATAGTTATAAAGCAAAATTTCCAACAACATTGGCCAGTAACCTACCATTCCTCAACACTAATGCAAACACATGGGGAAAGTTACAAAAAAAATGTAGATTCAGAAACCCACAGTGACAACTGCAACAATTTGTCCAAAAACATTAGAATTCGAAAGAAAAAAAATGAAAGATAAAGGGACCCTCTAGAAGCTGCACGAACCTATTACTATGATTTACTAATAAAGTAAGCAGAGTTGTTACATTTCCCAACAACTCAAATGAATAAATGGGTCAGTAAAATGGACAGCGTCCCCATATCTTCATTTTAATCGACACATTCCATTTATGTTTATAAAAGTCATATTTAACACTAACCTTTTCTCATGGAAACATAAACTACCACTACTGTACTTAACAATATATATATATATATTTAAAACGAATTATGAAACAGAAGAGGAAGGAAAGTTATCATATAAAGAAACATTTAGGAACATCAAAGGATGTAGTGCATCATATGAGATTGTTTCTCCCTTAATTAGAGATATCGAGTTCAAGCTCTGAATATGAAAAAATTCTTAGTGGAAGCGTTTCATCTTAATGGGTTTATGTGGCGCAAATTCAAATATAATTGAACTCTAATACGGATACGGACACCGAGTAAGAAATAAAAAGAAAAGAATGAAGATACATCTAGGGAGTAGGGACCAGCATTGACAAAAAATGATTTGATTGGACGAAGGTCTAGCAATAAAGTTTAGATATGTAAAAAAGTCACCTTTCCGGAAAGGTTTGTAGAAATGAGAGTATACATGTGATTGTTCCATAGTTTCCTTTCACTCTACTCAAATACTCAATTAAACATCTTTCTTATGCTTGTGGAAATCTAAATAGCACATCAAAGCTTCTGCCTTCTTGTGAACTAATTTAAACTTTTCCAAGCTGGAAGTACTTGATTACAAAACTAAACTTTCCATATTAACACAACTTTAACATCATCTATCATGACATATTGGACCTTTTATCAAGCTACATAACCAAAGAAATGCTTCTTAAATTAGCATTGTCCATGGGGTACGTTATATTGAAAAGGTTCTTGTGACCTAAGTATGTCTTCTAGATTCCAATTTTAACACATGCCTCCACCATAAAATAAATAACTCTATCTGCGTAAACTTGCTCACATTGCCGATAAAGGAGGAGATAATTATAATAGGCTAACAGTTAAATATACACAATATATATGAGTATATTATGTATACTTGTGTATATTGTGGGTCTCGGTCACAGCCCATGACTGCTAGTGCAATCTATTATCTATCTTGATATGTTTAGTGTGCTGTTGTTGAACCGGATTACCAGAAAGATAGATTGCACTAACTGTTACTAATCTGTATTCCAAAAAACTAGTAAATAATAATTACTTAAAATAAACAGAATTAGTGTTGGAAAAATAAGAATAATTTTTTTCAGAATATAATCGAGCCCACTTAGTTCAAAGTGTGTCCTTAAGGAAATTATTCCCCTCACAGTACTCGAGGTTGATGGAATATCCCCTCCCAGGATAGAACGATTATCTTACCAGAATAGTAGTACTCCAAATTCAGGTAGCGGTGAACCACTCAACAAGTATATCACACAGAATTTGTTTATGCAGAAGAAGAAGAAGTTTGTGTTGTTCAAAAAATTCGTAAGTAAAATTCTGAGAAATCAAACGAATTTATAGCCATGGAAGTACTGTTTCTGAAGGTTTGCAACCCTTCTGAATAGTCACTAAAACTTGTGGGAAATTTAAATGTGGGAAAGAAACCGGGTCGCGGGTCACTAACGGGTAGGATTGGATAAGTTAATTAATTGAATTAAATAATAAAGAAAATTTGGTCCAAAAATATTATCAATCAATCAGATCATTTCACCAAATCCAAATCCGAATCCGAATCCGAATCCGAATCCGAATCCGAATCCAAAGCCAAAGCCGAGCGAGCGACGACGACGGCGCGAGGGGTCCTTGCCCCCTCAACCCTTTTATTGACAAGAAGGAGTAATTCTACTTATAAGTAGAAGAACTTTTCTTTCCACTACCGATGTGGGACAAATGCTTATTTTATAAAGCAAGAGAGAACTCCCACTTTTCTTTCCACTACCGATGTGGGACAACTCCCACTTTTCTTTCCACTACCGATGTGGGACAAATGATTATTTTATAGAGCAAGAGGGAACTCCCTCCATTTCCCATTCAATCTATCATTTAAACCCAACAATCCCCCACATGAATGGGGAATGGCTATAAGATAAAGGAATGCGCGGACAAATGTGATATACAAGCGAGAATTGACTGCATCTGGATAAGTAGGTTTCCCTTTGAACTTTCCGTAATGAACTTATATTGGATATACTCGATCAATCGGTAGATTTGATATCTTTGAACCGTCGAACTTTGTTGTATACCTAGACAAAATAAGTCACACAATCAACCCTCAACCGTTTATGGTTCTCACGGTTGTGTTCGTTTCACCATGAACACCTCCCTGGTTTCATGAGTGTGTAGAGAATGGGCCTTTACTGTCACTCCCCTTTAAAGCGGCTTACACTTAACACTCACATAGGTGATTTCTAAACATGTGGTCCTATAGCCACATTATCTGGTCATACACTGCCAGATTTAGATAATGATTAAAGAACCTTAATGCTTTATTAACTCATTAACAAGACATAAGGTTTTATCCTTATTTCTGAACATTGTCTTCATCCGAGAATGGGTTGAGTTATTTGACAATGTTGAACCGTCAGTAACAACTTTGTTTGATCTCCTTGAACCTAGCTCTTGGGATCTCTAGTCTACTAGGTAGAGTTACCGCCATGATGACTTGTCCTCGGCCTTAACCCCATTCTCATTGATGATCTACTAACTCCCTCTCTAGATAAGCCTTTTGTAAGCGGATCCGCCACGTTATCTCTTGACTTTACATAGTCAATCGTGATAACGCCACTAGAGAGGAGTTGTCTAACGGTATTGTGTCTTCGTCGTATGTGACGAGATTTTTCGTTGTACATTACACTCTCTGTCCTACCTATTGCTGCTTGAATGTCACAATGTATACATATAGGAGCCAAAGGTTTGGGCCAGAATGGAATATCTTCTAAGAAATTCCGGTGCCATTCAGCTTCTTCACCGGCCTTGTCTAAAGCTATAAATTCAGATTCCATTGTAGAGCGGGCGATGCATGTCTATTTTGATGATTTTCAAGACACTGATCCACCCCCAATTGTGAAAATATAACCACTCGTGGATTTAACTTCAGATGATCTGGTGATCCAATTTGCATCACTATATCCTTCGATCACGGCGGGATATTTGTTATAATGCAAAGCATAGTCTTGGGTGTGTTTTAAATACCCCAAGACTCGTTTCATTGCCATCCAATGAGTTTGATTGGGATTACTCGTGAATCGATTCAGCTTGCTTATAGCACATGCTATATCTGATCGTGTACAATTCATAATATACATCAAACTTCCCAAAACTCGTGCATAGTCCAATTGTGAGTTACTTTCACCTTTATTCTTTTGAAGTGCAAAACTTACATCAATTGGAGTCTTTGCAACATTGAAATTTAAATACTTAAACTTGTCAAGTACTCTTTCAATATAATGAGACTGCGATAATGCTAGACCTTGTAGAGTTTTATGAATTCTGATACCTAAGATCAAATCAGCAACTCCTAAGTCCTTCATATCAAATTTGCTAGCCAACATACGCTTCGTAGCATTTACATCGGTAATATCTCTACTCATTATCAACATGTCATCAACATATAAACAAACAATGACTTCATGATTTGGAGTATTTTTAATGTAAACACATTTGTCACACTCATTAATCTTAAATCCATTTGCCAACATTGTTTGGTCAAATTTCGCATGCTATTGTTTGGGTGCTTGTTTAAGTCCATAAAGTGACTTAACAAGTTTACACACTTTCCTTTCTTTACCAGGAACCACAAAACCCTCAAGTTGTTCCATGTAAATTTCTTCCTCCAATTCTCCATTTAAGAAAGCTGTCTTGACATCCATTTGATGGATTTCAAGACCATATATACTTGCCGCTGCCACTAACACCCGAATAGATGTTATTCTTGTTACCGGCGAGTATGTGTCAAAGTAATCAAGGCCTTCTTTTTGTCTATAACATTTGACCACAAGTCTTGCCTTATATTTGTCAATAGTGCCATCAGCTTTCATTTTCCTTTTAAAAATCCATTTTGATCCTAAAGGTTTATTTCCAGGAGGAAGATCAACCAATTCCCATGTATGATTGTGCAAAATTGATTCAGTCTCACTATTGACTGCCTCTTTCCAAAATGTTGAATCAGAAGAAGACATCATTTCGCTTTAAATGTTTGAGGCTCATTTTCAAGCAAGAATGTCACAAAATCTGGTCCAAAGGAAGTAGATGTCCTTTGACGTTTGCTACGCCTTGCATCCTTTTTACTTGGTGTATTTTCCTTTGGTTCTTTCCACGGTCGTTTAGATCTTTCACTTGACGACTCACATTCAGTTTTATACGAATAAATGTTTTCAAAGAATTCAGCATTATCTGATTCAATTACCGTATTAACATGTATTTCGGGATTGTCCGATTTGTGAACCAAAAACCGACAAGCTTTGCTGTTTGTAGCATAGCCAATAAAAACACAATCCACAGTTTTTGGTCCGATTTTTACCCTTTTGGGCAAAGGAACTTGCACCTTTGCTAAAAACCCCCACACTTTGAAATATTTCAAGTTGGGCTTTCTTCCTTTCCATAGTTCATATGGAATAGATTGTGTTTTGCTGTGGGGCACCCTGTTGAGTATTCGGTTAGCTGTAAGGATAGCCTCCCCCCACAAGTTTTGCGGTAAATCGGAACTTATTAGTAAGGCATTCATCATTTTCTTTAATGTTCGGTTTTCCTTTCCGCAATTCCATTTGATTGTGGTGTGTAAGGGGCCGTAGTTTGATTAATAATTCCATATTCTAAACATATCTCTGCAAAAGGAGATTCGTACTCTCCACCCCTATCACTTCTAATCATTTTTATCTTTTTATTCAATTGATTTTCCACTTCGTTTTTGTATTGCTTAAATGCATCAATTGCTTCATCCTTACTATTAAGCAAATATACATAACAATATCGAGTGCAATCGTCAATAAAAGTTATAAAATACTTTTTCCCACCGCGAGATGGTATTGACTTCATATCACATATATCTGTGTGAATTAAGTCTAAAGGATTTGAATTCCTATCAATAGACTTATATGGATGTTTAACAAACTTAGATTCAACACATATTTCACATTTAGATTTATTACACTCGAATTTAGGCAATACTTCTAAATTAATCAATTTTCGCAAGGTTTTGTAGTTGACATGTCCTAAACGAACATGCCATAAATCATTTGACTCCAGACGAAGCTGAATTCTTATTAATACTGTCAACAACCATTACATTGAGTTTGAAAAGGCCCTCGGTGAGGTAGCCCTTTCCTATGAACAAGTCATTCTTACTTATTACAATTTTCTCACTAACCAACACACACTTAAACCCGTTTTTGACGAGTAGTCCGACTTAAACTAAATTCTTTCGAATTGTTGGAACGTGCATAACATTGTTGAGAGTCAGGACCTTGCCGGAAGTCATCTTCAGAAGTATCTTCCCATATCCTTCAACCTTGGCTGTTGCAGTATTTCCCATAAACAGTACCTCTTCGGGTCCAGCGGGAGTATAGGTTGCAAATGCTTCTTTTGTAGCGCAAACATGTCGAGTGGCACCAGAATCAAGCCACCACTCCTTTGGGCTCCCAACCAAATTGCACTCCGATAGCATTGCACACAGATCATCTATATCATCATTCTTTTCCACCATATTGGCTTGTCCTTTTCCCTTGTTCTTTTTCGGGATATGAAAATCTGGGGCTTTGTGGCCAGCTTTCCCACAATTAAAGCAGTTGCCCTTGAACTTTTTCTTATTGGAATCCTTCTCCTTCCCAGAAGGCCTATTCCTTTTCTTGTTCTTTTTCAGAGCAGCATCTTCAACGATGTTTGCCCCTTCAATTGGTGAAGTCTTACGGTACCTCTTCTCAGCGGTTTTGTTATCTTCCTCGATCTTGAGACGAATCACAAGATCTTCCAACTTCATTTCCTTTCTTTTGTGCTTAAGATAATTCTTGAAATCTTTCCATGAGAGCGGCAACTTCTCAATCATTGCAGCCACTTGGAACGCTTCATTTACTACCATACCTTCAGCAATAAGGTCATGGAAGATAAGTTGAAGCTCTTGAACTTGAGTTCCAACGGTTTTTCCATCCACCATTTTGTAGTCTAGGAATTTGGCAACCACAAACTTCTTCAAGCAAGCATCTTCGGTTTTGTACTTCTTTTCAAGTGCACTCCATAATTCTTTGGAAGTCTCTACTGCACTGTAGACGTTGTACAAGTCATCTTCTAAGGCACTCAAAATGTAGCCTTTGCACAAAAAATCAGCATGTTTCCAAGCCTCAGTAACCATGAATTGTTGGTTGTCAGGCATGTCGGCGGCATGCACGGGAGGGTCCTCACTGGTGAACTTTTGCATACAAAGGGTGGTAAGCCAAAAGAACATTCTTTGTTGCCATTCTTTAAAGTTGGCACCGGTGAACTTCGCAGGTTTCTCAGCCGGTGGCACAGCGGTACGGGTTGTAGGAGTAACCGCTGGTGCAGTATTTGCAAGAGGTAGTTCCGGTCTCAATTGCCATTATTTGTTTGTCACTGTCAAATCGACAAACTGTTTTAGTTAATAAAACCAGAATAGTAATTCAATCACAGACTTAAACGATGAAGATTTTATTTCTTCAAATCGCAGTATAATTATGAAACTTTAGTATTCCAAAGAAGTTTTTATATCTTCGAGTCAGGATACTAATATTCATATGGAGTAGAAAACTACACAAGTTTTAATCTCCAAACCAGAATACAACAACGATGAAGTTTTTATGTTCTTCAAAACATTGTACAAGTATGAACTTTAATATTCCAACGAAGTTTTTATGTCTTCAAGTCATAAAATGAAATTTCATACGGAGTAGAAAACCACACAGGTTTTAATCTCCAAAACAAAATACAGATTAATCAAAAAAATATAATTTCCTTAAGATTGTTACTAATCTGTATTCCAAAAAACTAGTAAATAATAATTACTTAAAATAAACAGAATCAGTGTTGGAAAAATAAGAATAATTTTTTTTCAGAATATAATCGAGCCCACTTAATTCAAAGTGTGTCCTTAAGGAAATTATTCCCCTCACAGTACTTGAGGTTGATGGAATATCCCCTCACATGATAGAACGATTATCTTACCAGAATAGTAGTACTCCAAATTCTGGTAGCGGCGAACCACTCAACAGCAGTATATCATACATAATTTGTTTATGCAGAAGAAGAAGTTTGTGTTGTTAGGAAAATTCGTAAGTAAAATTCTGAGGAATCAAACGAATTTATAGCCATGGAAGTACTGTTTCTGAAGGTTTGCAACCCTTCTGAACAATCACTAAAACTGGTGGGAAATTTAAATGTGGGAAAGAAACCGGGTCGCGGGTCAGACACGCGGAGACGGCCGGGTCACGGGTCAGGGTCACTAACGGGTAGGATTGGATAAGTAAATTAATTGAATTAAATAATAAAGAAAATTTGGTCCAAAAAGATTATCAATCAATCAGATCATTTGACCAAATCCAAATCCAAATCCAAATCCGAAGTCGAAGCCGAGCCGAGCGAGCGAGCGACGACGACGGTGCGAGGGGTCCTTGCCCCCTCAACCCTTTTATTGACAAGAAGGAGTAATTCTACTTATAAGTAGAAGAACTTTTCTTTCCACTACCGAAGTGGGACAAATGCTTATTTTATAAAGCAAGAGAGAACTCCCACTTTTCTTTCCACTACCGATGTGGGACACCTCCCACTTTTCTTTCCACTACCGATGTGGGACAAATGATTATTTTATAGAGCAAGAGGGAACTCCCTCCATTTCCCATTCAATCTATCATTTAAACCCAACACTAACATTATCACAATAAACCAAGGTCGCTTTCTGAATAGGACAATGAAGCTCTAACAGCAAATTACGTAACCAACATGATTCAGAGACCACATTAGCTACCCCTCGATACTCGGCCTCGGCACTGGAGCGGGACAAAGTCGACTGACGTTTCGCAAACCATGAGACTAAGTTATTGCCAAGAAACGTACAATAGCCCGACGTAGACCGTCTGGTGTCTGGACAGCCACCCCAATCAGCATTTGTATACGAGACAAGTGTTGACGTTGAGGAAGGATATAAATGCAAGCCATAGTCTAGTGTACCTTGAATATACTGAATGATGCGTTTGAGTGCATTCATGTGCTCAACTCTGGGATCATGCATAAATAAACACACATGTTGTACGGCATATGTAATATCTGATCACGTGAATGTAAGATACTGAAGGGTCCCTGCAAGACTGCGATAGCGGGTCGGATCCTTGTATGGTGCGCCGACCGCAGCACCAAGCTTGGGCTTAGTATCAACTGGAGTGGAAGTGGACTTACAAGATGACATCCCAACTCGCTCAATGATCTCAGCTGCATACTTCCTCTGGGATAAGAACAACCCACCTGCATGACGAATGACAGCAATCCCCAAAAAATAACTCAAGGGCCTCAAGTCTTTCATAACAAACTCAGAATTGAGCATTGTCATGATAGACTGGCGTAATGTATCGGAAGAGACAGTCAAGATAATAACATCCACATATAATAATATATACGCCAAGGAAGAACCACACTGATATATGAACAAGGAATTATCCGACCTGCTGTGAGTGAACCCAATAGTCGAAACATAGTCCGCAAACCTCTTATACCAGGCTCGGGGAGACTGCTTAAGTCCATATAAGGAGTTTTTCAACAAAGAGACATGATGAGGAAATTTGGGATCCCTAAACCCCAAAGGCTGATGCATACAGACTGTTTCCTTGAGATCAATGTGTAGGAAAGCATTCTTCACATCTAACTGATGAATGGGCCATGCTTTCGAAAGAGCCAAGCTGAGCACAGTGCGAATGGTAGCCGGCTTGACCACTAGACTAAACGTCTCACCACAATCCACACCAACCTGCTGAGTCTTACTATCACCCACAAGCCGCGCCTTATGCCGTGCAAATGAACCGTCTGAATTGTCCTTATAAGCAAAAATCCACATAGACCTAATAATATTAATACCAGATGGACGGGGCACCAACTCCCACGTCTTATTATCAATAAGAGCATTATATTCATCGGTCATAACAATTTTCCAATTCGGGTCATTGAAGGCAGACACAAGATTACGGGGTAAGTGTGATTAAAGCACATCAGAATGTAAATTAAAATGTCTTTTAGGTTTAAAAATACCCCTTTGACTACGAGTGACTGGTCTATGACTCGAGGAAGAATTGGGCGAATTTTGAGAATTTTCTGGACTCGGGAAGGACCGGCCAACAGGCAGTGGGCCTGTTGGCCTCGATTTGGAATCTGAAATAGGGCCTGACGCAGAAACTGGCCCAGATTCTGGATTGGGCTCGACAACTGGACCAGTTACGGGAAGCCACTGGGGCAGAACCTGGCCCAAGTCTAGAACTGGAAAATAAGGGTGGAATCGGAACTGTAGAACCAGCAGGCAGTGGGACCGCTGGCGGATTTGGGATGCGGGACATGTCCGAAAAATGGTGAGTAATATACGGGAATATACCATCATCCAAAAAATTATACGAACTCGGCACAGGAGTACTAACCTTAGCAAAGGGAAACTAAGATTCATAAAAATTACACGGCGACTAATGATGATTTTATTAGAGGATAAATCAAAATATTTTTAACCACAATGATTAGACGGAAACCCCAAAAACACACACGGAGTAGACCGGGCCTGAAGTTTGTTAATTGTGGTGGACGGAAACAACAGATAACATAAGCACCCAAAGATCCTAAGACGTGAATACGAAGGAATCTTATTATATAAAATTTGAAGGGGGGATGAATATGTCAAATCTTTGGAAGGAAGAATGTTTAGGAGATATGTAGCCATTTGTAAAGCATGATACCAAAAAGACGGGGGTACGGAAGCATGAATCAATAAAGTGCGGACAATGTTATTAATGGTACGAATTTTGCGTTCGGCTTTCCCATTTTGTGACGACGTATGAGGGCAAGAAAAATGAAATTTGATCCCATTAGTTGCACAAAATTCCCGAAACATCCCGTTGTCATATTCCCTGCCATTATCACATTGAATATTTTTTATTTCTCGTTCCAATTGGGTTCTAATGAATGCTCTAAATTTTAGGAAGATGGAAGAAACTTGAGATTTTTTTGCGATTGGAAAAGTCCATAAAAATTTAGAATAATCATCCAAAAAGAAAACATAATACTAATGACCCAAAGAGCTAAGAACAGGAGATGTCCATAAGTCGCTATGAATAATATCAAATGACATTAAAGTATGAGAATTAGAGTCTACAAACGATAACCTAACAATTTTCCCTGAAGAACAAGACTGACAATTCGGAGTACTACGCATACCCTTACATGAAATAAAATTATTTTTATCTAAGGAAGACAATATAGACGACCCCGGATGACCAAGACGAGCATGTCACAAGGAAGGAGCAAGGGCTACAAAGGCTGACGGCGAGGCTTGACTCGATAGACCAGAACATGGCGTGATAGGATAAAGATCTCCCCTACTATCACACCTCATGAGAGGACTCCCCGTCTTGAAATCCTTCACAGAGAAACCAAACAGATCAAAAAGTTTTATGACCATAACCACGAATTGGAATAGAATTATCATTACCAATAATTATGCCACAAGGGTTGCTCATATTGGAATAAGACGAGAGAGTACCTGAATCGGATGTCATGTGGGTAGTGGCACCGATGTCCATATACCAAGTCGGGTCCGGTGGAGTCAAACCAATTGTGTTCATCGCGGCTTCAATATCGGTCTGAGTGGGGCCTGCTGCATGGTGGGCTTGCGAGGCCGGGGCCCAAGAACCCCGACGTGCTGCCCTGGCCCGTGACTGTTGCTGGAACCACTGGCGCAGTGTGCATTAGGCCATCAAGGCTGCTGGGAAGCCCACTGGCCAGTGGCTGGAAACTGTGAAGATGTTGGGCCGTAGGGCCACTGCCCACTGTTCCAAGCCCACGACCACGAGGCCCAAGGCTGAAACCAGTGGGCCGGTGGCCCACTGTAACCAGGATGGGGTCCACCGTCACTGTTTTGGCCGCCGCTACCACTGCCGAAACTGCCGCATTTGCCCCCGCGATTTTTTCCATTATTTTTTCGGCTATTTTTGCCGCCCCCGTAAGATCGGTTTTGGTTCGAATTGTCACAAAAATTTTGAGGATTAGTGGAGGATGTCATCATGACCACAGGACTAGCACTAGTAGCCGCCTTTTTAGCCAAGCCAGCTTCTTCTAAGGTAAGCATGGAGCGGGCCTGATAGAACCTCGGAAGAGGATTACTTTGACGAATGAGAGTTCCAACGCCACTATAGGCCTCGAATAGGCCAGCAACCATATGTAAAACAAGACGATCTTCACTAACTGGTGCACCAACGTTGCGGAATTGGTCCGCCAATTGTTTCAACCTTTTGCAATAAGCTGAAACGTTTGGGAAATTTTCCATATTGACGTGGGAAATTCATGCTCAAGGGTAACAACTCTGGAATTTTGATTATCCTGAAAGATGTCACGCAACCTATCCCATGCAGCTATCGCCGTAGCGTCTGGCTCAATAATCGTCTGCAATAGGTTGGTAGAGATAGTAGAATAAATCCACTGAAGGACGGTAGCATCAAGTGTGGTCCATAATTTAGGAGTCATCCTCGCGTTGAGGCACCTCCGTGTCTACAGGAGCCGCGGGGATTATGTGATGGATGACTTGATGCAAACGAGCGTGAATTTTGAGCAACTCGACCTACGTCGCGTATTGGACGTTTTCTATTTCAAGAAGTAGAAGGATATGATTCTTGATGTTAGAAACAACAAGGGCAGGATGAAACATGTTCCTTGACGTAGACAAACGAAAGAACAAGAATTGATAGAGAGATTTGGAAGAGAGAATTTTGGGAGTGAGAATCGGCACGAAACCGATAGGAGATGGGCTCAAAATTCGAGGCGTGATCGGCCGAAAATTGAGAGAGGAAATATTCAACCTAGACTTATGATACCATGAAAGAAATAATTCATTGATTATTTTCATTAATTGAAAGAGTATATATACAATTTACATATTTTCATAATAGGAGAATCATATTCCTATTCTACTACTAAAACCTTATTCTACTTGAAGACTAACTATACAATTATGGTAGTGTACAATATTAATTACACTAAAACATTATATTACATAATTGTTCAAATGATAGGAAAGCCCATGGGTGGGTTGTGACCGAGACCCGTGGGCTGTGACCGAGACCCACAATATACATAAGTATACATAATATACTCATGTATATTGTGTATATTTAACATTAACGACCAAATAAAACTTGCTCACCGATCCCAAAAGATCTACAGACTCTGGAGCCAACTGTTGTGATGGCCTCAAGGAAGAGCAACAACAGCTCAGATAAAGGAGGAGATAGTTATGAAGATAGTCCGACAACAAAACATAAAACTTGTCGATTCATGATGAATCCTCATAATACAAAGACACGAGATAAGCTTAAATGGGAAAACATGATCAGTGAGAGTTCATATAGCCGATTCCAACTTATTTGGGACTGAAGCGTAACTATTGTTGCCTCCAAAGCTCCAATGTAAAATAAAATTCACATTCTCCAATTTGTAGATGATTCGCATTAACTTAACCAAAATACTTGAAGATATCTAAAAAAAATGGGAATTTTGGAACAAGAAGGGGATTGATATTATTAAAAACTTACAGAAAACTATACTATACTGATCCTGACTTAAGAATATCAAGTATACAGCCAAGACATACTACACTAGCTCATATTTTTACTCTAGTGGCTATAAGTGGAACTTGGAAGATCCAAGAAAATTTTCTTGGAAAATTTCGCATAAATTCAATAAATGAAGAAATACAGGTGACAATCAATATACATTGTTCATCACCATACTTCACTGACTTCATCTTCCCTACAGACACCTACATCCACCACCATACCTTTCTTCTTTGAGCTTATGACTCTGCAACAATTCCTCCTTGGTGACTGTCCAACAATACACAAAGTCATTATATGTAGAAATCAAATGCCCTCTAAATAAAAGAAACTTTTTGCCATATGCCAATGCCTTGAGAGTTAAGGGGTCGTTTGGTAGGAGGTGTTAGAGAAAATAATAATGGTATTAGCTTTGGTATTATTTAATACTACCTTGTTTGGTAGTATTTTCTACCTATAGTAGACCATGACATTAGCAATACCAATACTATTTCTATTCTAATACGATACCCTATTCAGTACTATGCAATGCATGTTACATTTAATACAACAATCCAAACAGTCGATAAAAAATAATGCCAACATAATTAATCACAGCATTACTAACACCCTATTTAGTACTATTCTTATACACCCTACAAAACAGTATTGTTCAGTTAGCTAACAAGATACATTTTTTCAAAATCAGGATAGCATATAAATTTAAATCAACCCTTTCTGGGAATTTACTCTTTTTGCCTGACCAAATTAAGATATGATCCCAAGAATCAGTATGCTAATTCCAAGATTAGGTTATCTATATGCAAAACTATTGTAAATGCATGATAAGGAGGGGCTTACCCTATCCCATAAATGGGGGTCAGGCTTCTTATAAACCTGAATTCTCTCAACATCTCCAGGATTTGCCATTTTCCATCTGCATAGTGGAAGAGGAACTCGATGACGAGTATACAGACTCACAGTTTGGTTGCCGTAAGAATCCATATTAGCACTTGACATGTAAAATACAAAAGGCTTTTGACACGGGTTATGCATAACAGGCCGTGTGTTAAAAGCATAAGCAGTATAATCTGCTCTTCTATACCAATTTAAGAAGGTCCTTGATGGCATTTCTATTTCACGGGGAGACAGAACTCCGCGAAATATTTGAACTGCAAATCCCCATGATACTGAAACAGTCCAACTGTTAACTTTGTCATAGCAAATGGATTGTTGCATAACACCAGCCGAGTCGAGTTTCATCGGGATGGTGAGCTGTTTCAAAGCCTGCACTCGACTGACATTGGGAAAGATTGGCTCCACGACATCAAGGTGGTGTAACGACACCAATGGTGTTACTGGATGTGATGCTAGCAGCCCGAATAAGTTCCCGTACACATCATACTGAATTTCCAATCCACCAAGAACAAATCATAGTTAGATTGAATGTAAAATTCTTCAATGACAGAAACAACAAACTTCTTGAAATCTCTTACTATATATAACTAGTAACTAGTCAGACGATCACCTCTCCACAAGTATGTACAAATGCCAGAAAACCAAAACCTAAAATATTGCTCGCGAGAGCGTAATTCATGGTTACATAAACCACCAACAAAGTACACAACAGCTCCACAGGTGATTACTCGGGTCAATGACACACATAAATATCGTTTGGACTTTGAAGTTCTTAGGACTCTCGTTACACCCTTAATAAAAAAGCAATCAAGAGATTCACTCAGTAACAGCAGAAACATGGATAGAATGTACGTCATTTTAACCCCCAGTATTTCAACATTACAAATCAATGCTACAAAATTTCTATTAATGGAACAATTCCACAACAATACTCCAAAAGAAGGGAGATATTCTAACAACTATTATTTCAAGACAACCAATTAGCTCAAATCTGATATCAAACAGAGTCCTCTGTGTTTCTATTTTGGTGTAAACTCACATAAAAGAAGTAATCTATGAAATGTTTTAGCTCGATTAATACTTCAAACGAAATTTTTTTAACCAATTATTATGCAGAAACACACACATAACTAACAGAAGTATGATAAATTACTTAATTTCAAAATAAGCTGGCCAAATTCAAGAAACCAACAAGTTCTATATTTTTCAGGTAACTGAAAACTTTGCTCGGACTCTTCAAAAATGTCGACGAGTGCGTGTGGGATTCTCCAAAAGTAGTGCATTTTTGGAGAATCCGACACGGGTGCGGCAACATTTTCAGAGAGTCCGAGCAACATAGCTGAAAACCACTTGCTACCACATTGAAAACTAATTTCTGGATAATCATAGAACTGAAAAAGAAAGGTAAATTTGACATAAAATCGAACGAGGAGAGCAAATTAACCTGATGAAAACCGAGTTCTTTAGTGAGTGGAACACCAAGTTCAGCCATACAAGCTTGCATCCTATCATCAGAACCATAAAGTCCTGGATACCTTTGAATACATCTATCTTGCATTTTATCAAGAGCCTTAGCTAAAGGATAACTAATAGCAAATCCACCACCCCCATAAGCCATACTATAAGAAAAATAAATATTCTGCAAATGGCTCTCACTTGAACTCCCAATATAATAATACTGGTTATGATCATATTTATTCAAAATCCTCAACAAATTATCCGTTACAAAAACAGTGTCATCATCACCCATTACAAACCACCTCACATTTTCCATCCCTAACCTCAATGTCTCCGATATTATCCTCGATATCCGAATCGCCGACCTATGTCCCTGCCAGTTTTTGTAGGCAAAATGTGAAGTATCACCTGTTATACATATTAAAATATATAAGTATTTAATAATAATTTGTCTGAATGGGCCATTATAGAATTGACAATAAAATTATTTATTATTGTTAAAAAATGAAAATAACAATAAAACTTTAATATATTATTGCTAAAAACGTAAATGACAACTTCTTATTGCTAAAACTTTTCATATAGGACAGCCTACAACAAATTTGGTTGTTGCAAAAGTTACTTTTTGACAATATCATCTAACATACGTTAATAAAAAATGTTGGGAAATGACGGGCTTCTCGTAGTGTTATAATAACCTGAAATTCTCAGCTCCGGTAGTGATTTGCTTTCATTTTTCTCCATTTTCACTGAATTATCCAACCAAACAATCCCTCTCATTTTTTTCTCTGGTTTCCACCATAGCTTAATGTACTCTTTCCTCTTGTTCCATAGCTTAGCTGAAGCTGCAATTCCAAAAACAACATGCTCCAATCCATTTTTTTGCACTTCCTTCTCTAGTAGTAAAAATCTTGTTTTACTACTATCAACAAGTGAGGCATTCGTAATAGGTAAAATATTACTAGTGTGGGTGGTGAAAATGTCGTCGTTACAAGATGTAGAGGTAGAAAGGAGCTTAAGAGTGTAAACAACATAAGTTGCTGATACGAATAGTATGAGCCATACCATAAGTTTGGGCAAAGCAATAATGGAGAAGTGGATGATTTTTTCTGAATCTTTTTCTTTCTGGCTCAGTTTCATGGTTGTCATTTTTTCAACCCAAGAAAACCAAAATGCAGAACCAAATGGAGAAAAAGTTTTACCAGAGATTACAATGCTATGGTAGTGAAGAGTGAACACGGTTAATGCGAAAGGATATTTTTAACCGAAAATGTCGGCTATTTTTGTTACTTTGGCAATGATTTTATGAGGCATTTCTGAACTATTTGTTAGATCTGCTTTCTAAAAAAAGGAAACAGAAAATGCAATGGCACTTTCCTGAATTTATTAACTAAAGCCTTGGCGGAGAAAATAAAAGCTGTTTGTTATGTATTAAAAAAATAATTAATTTGTTTTACTTTATGTCAGATTTACGTCTCTCTTTCACAGTAATTGTGTGTTTGTTACCTGTGAGAGAAAGAGAGAGGAGCTAGCAGCAGAGAAGTGAAACTTAAAATCTACCATCTGTAATGTGAATTAAAATTTTAATTAAAGTAATTTATTCTTTTTTAAATTAAGTGTACTATTTCAAGGAACGTAATCCGAAAAGTTGGATATAAAAAAGAAGAAAAAGAGAGAGGAGTCACCATCTTACGCTTAGATACTGAAAATCGCGTCGATAGAGGACACGTAGTTGTGGGTATTGGTCCTCTGCGTCGGTGATTTGGCCTCTGCTGTGGGGAAAAAGATATAAATAAAAGTTTCCCCCCTTTTTTTTTTGTTTTTTACAACTAGAGACTAGAGTACTCATTATTTTTCGGTGCATATTTTAGCTAATTGGACCTCCCCCTAATAAGTATCACCTTATCAAATAAATTTCTTGCAAAATAAATTTCATATTAGAAATTTAAGATATAAATTGATTATTTTTTTCAATTATATTTTTAGACAAAAATTGATAAGTTTTTTATCAAGAAATATTTATTGGCAAGTCTCTATTTAAAACATAAATGATTATTATTCATACATGCTCTAATTAAAATAAAAAAGTAATTTATTTTAATTAAATAAGGATAATTTGATAAACTTCACATTGCATTATTGATTTCTTAATATGCATATTTTTAGCTAAGATAATACTTATTAGGAGACGGATGGAGTATCAACCAACTTACTCCCTTCGTTTTATAATAATTAATGTTTTATATTTTTAATTTTATTAAAAATAAATGGTTTTCACGAAATAAAAAAATGTTAATTTTTCTTCTAAATTTATGTTTATTTAAATAAGTAAAATTATACATAATTAAGAAATTATTAGAAGCTTTTTTTTCAAGACACTCGATTAAAGTAATAAAAATATTTTTTATTTTTTATGAATGAGTAATTTTCTTAAAGAATATATTCAAGGTAAAAACACCTTATTATGAAATGGAGGAAGTAATATAAGTTTTACCTAGTTAATAGGGGGGAAATGACCACCAATAGTCGAATATCTATTTACTCTTTTAAAAAAATTGGTGGAGTCAAAACTTTACTAAGAAAATAAGTATATTAAGAAGTTAATAGAATTCACCAGCTAATATGTATATAAATTGTTTTGAAAACTTATTATATAATCAAGAAGGAACAAATATATTCTTTAACGTATATGTAAACTCTGTTATAAAATTTACACATGGACAAACGTTTTTTTTTACTTTTTCTTTTGGATAATTAGAAGGGTACTGAGTGTGGATCTAAAGATTAGAAGAATACTGAGAGGAGAATGGCTATTGACACGTGTATATTTTGACACAGTCATAACCTAATAAAGAATTTACATATGCACAAAAGATTCTTGGATAAATAGCACTTTTAATTCGTGTGTTAGTGATATATTTTAATTTTAATCCTTATTCTATTATTATTATTATATTATGTGAGTGATTTTAATCCTTCAACTAGCGGTACACAGTGGCGGAACTTGCCCAAAATATTATGGGGAGCGGTAACTACTAACTAAAATATTATAATTGAAATTTATAAAAACAAAATATAATTTTATCAAAGATTCAAAATAACATCAACACAACAAAAATATAATATATAAAAGGAAGACGTACCTAGAATTAAAGTGTTGCCCTTCGTTCTTTTAAAGACTTGAAATGATTAATAATTGAATCAGAGCTAAAGCTTTCAGCTATCTCTTTTTCAATTTAAACCATCATATTGTCAGCAAGAAATTCATCATCCATCTTATTACGCAACCTTGTCTTAATTATCTTCATTGTTGAAAATGATCTTTTGATAGTAGCCGTAGAAAGAATCCATATCATGTATATTGGAAACAACCTGTAATTGCTTATGATGCAACTATGCATCCAAGTCATACTAGATTTATGTTTTGTAGAAGAAAAAGAGACCCAAATAAATAAATAAATAAATAAATAAATAAATCTTATGCAGTTAAGTATTACCAGAGATGGAAAGACAAGTAGAGAGAAATAGATTGTGAGAGAGTGGAGCCGTGCTGTGAGTGTGAGTTCGTGAGTATGTCGCGCGAGAAAGTGAATTTTTTTGAGTTTTTTTAGGGGGGCCACAGCTCCCCTCCGCTCCTACCATAATCCGCATTGGTCGTACATCCAAAATTTAACCGATAGTTTACTACACCCGGGGTCAATTTTGGTATTAAACTTTCACAGATCTAGGCAACAACTACTATTGAAAGACATCAACTTTTAGATGGAGATCACAGTACTACCTTCTAAGTTTTAACTATTGGTCTCGTAACTTGTCTTCACCCTTCTCTTTTTCGATTTTGTTTAATTATGTTTTGAAATTCGTACAACTGGAATTCATACAACCGGCTGAGAAGATCACTGTCGGCTGAGAAGCTCACCGTCCGTGAAGGTGATCTTTCATTTTTTTCGGGCGAATTACGACACGATCGGAAAACTCTTAAAACTGACGAGACACCCATACCACATTCGAAAGCTCCAGTTTTGGTTTGATTCATTTCGTGTCTTACTAATTTTTGGAATCTTATTTCTCGGTGTCTACTTCAGATTCGACACTCGTTGGTTTCTCTCTTCTACTTTCTTCTTTTTGTTCTTTTTTCTCTTCAATCTATACAGGTACTCGACTTTTTGGTGAAAACTCAAGTGAACAGTACTTCCGATGCCGGTGAACAGTTATTTTCACCGGCAAATAGGTTCGATTCAACTGGAGTTGGTACCTCCGGTTACCCGTATCCATTCTTTGTCCTTATCCTTATTGTTAAATTTTGCCGCTTCGATGTATTGATTCGTGACTTTACGTTCTTGTATTTACCCTTGTTGTCTTTAGTTATAGCAGTCTTGGCGTAGTGATTTTACTTACCTCTAGATTCTTGTTAGCTTGTGCTTTCACTTTAATCCCTTCATGTTTTAGAGTAAATGTTTGAGTAGTCTATTATTTTATATTTGCTTTAGTGGCTTTGGTAACTAATGATAGACTAGGGTCATGTTCTCGGTCGGAGACGGGGGCGAGGGTAAGTGGGGTAAGGGAGATGCTATGCTGAGAATAGGGTCTTGGAACATTGAGACTTTAACGGGGAAGTCTGTATAGCTAGTTAAGATTCTTAAGAAGAGGAGGATTAATATAGCATGTGTCCAGGAGATCAAATGGGTAGGACCTAAGGCTAAGGATGTGGATGGGTATAAGTTATTGTTCTCGGGTAAGTCGAGGTATAAGAATGGCGTAGGAATTTTAGTAGACAACGAGTTAAGGGATCAGGTGGTAGAGATTAGGAGGGTCAATAACAGGATGATGACGATAAAGCTGGTAGTGGGAGGGTTCACTATGAACATTAATAGTGCTTACGCATCACAGATGTGCTCGGACGAGGAGGAGAAGAGGCATCTTTTAGAGGATTTGGACGAGGTGGGGGTGGTATACCACCCACTGAGAAGCTATTTATAGAAGGGGATTTTAATGGACATATCGAGTCACTTTTGGGGGGTTATGATGACGTGCATAGCCTCGGGGATATGAATTGGGAAGACGTCTCACTTTTGAAGTTCGCTAGAGCTTCTGGGATGGTGATAGCCAATTTGAGGTTCCTGAAGAAGGAGGAGCACTTGGTGACTTTTCGTAGTTCGGTGGCTAAGACTCAGATAGACTATTTGCTCCTTAGGAAGGTTGACAACGGTCTTTGTAAATATTGCAATATTATTCCGAGGGAGTATCTTACAACCCGACATAAGTTTTTGGTGATGGATTTGGAGATCAAGATGAAGAAGAAGAAGAAGAGCAGGGTTGTGGATGACAAGTTAAGAATCAAATGAGGGAGTTTGACCATGACTAGTGCAAAAGAGATGGGGGATAGGTTGATGGACAATGAGGCTTGGGGGAGTAGTGGAGATGCGACCGGTATGTGGGACAAGACGGCCAGTTGCATTCGAGAGGTAGCTAGAGAAGTGCTTGTGGTCTCGAGGGGTATCCGTGGTGGGCATTGATGGGACTGGTGGTGGAACGGTAAAGTTCAAGAGAAGGTGGAAGTGAAGAAAGCGGCATATGCTTAATTGGTAGAAAGCAAAGAAGAGGTGGAGAAGTGAACAAATAGGGAACTGTATAAGATGACGAGGAAGGAGGCAAAACTTACGGTGACGGCGGCCTTTGAACGCCTGTATGTGGAATTAGAGGTGAAAGGCGGTGATATAAAGTTGTAAATACTAGCCAAGGCGAGGGAGAGTAGGGCCTGTGACCTGGATCACGTGAGGTGCATCAAAGACGAGGACGACAAACTACCGGTGGAGGACACGCATATTAAGTCGGAGGTGGCAGTCTTAATATAGGGTCAGTAGAGAGGGTTGAGGACCCCACGTGGATGGCTAACGTAGTTATGGTCCCCAAAAAGCTCAACAAATTCAAAATATGCGTAGACTTTAAGGATCTGAATAAGGCATGCCCGAAGGACTTATTTCCATTGTCGAATATTAATCAGACGATTGACGCCACGATCGGACATAAGCTGCTTAGTTTTCTGGACGCATATTCGAGATACAATCAAATTAGCCTACACCCGGAAGATTAGGAAAAAACTTTTTTTATGACAAATCATAGTAACTTTTGTTACAATGTAATGCCTTTTGGTCTTAAGAATGCAAGGGCCACTTACCAAAGGTTGGTGAACAAAATATTCGAGATGTAGATTGACCATACCATGGAAGTCTACATTGATGACATGCTGGTCAAATCTCGTGAGGCTGAGACCCACCTAACCTCCATGGTCGAGACCTTGGATGTTCTGTGTCACCATGTCATGAAGTTAAATCTAGAAAAATGTGCCTTTGGGGTCAGATTTGGAAAGTTTCTGGGTTTCATTGTCTCCAACCGCGGCATCAAGATGACTCCCGATAAAGTTAAGGCTACACAGGAGATGTCGAATACGCTGAATAGCATCAAAATGGTGCAAAGATTGACAAAGAAGGTCGCGGCCTTGGGAAGGTTCATATCACGATTGATAGATCGGTGTCATGAATTTTTCAAACTCATAAAGAAAAACTATCATTTCCAATGGATGCAAGAGTGAGATCAAAGCTTATGGGATCTTAAGGCATACTTGGCTAACCCTCATGTAATTGCCAAACTCGAAAGAAGGGAGAGACTGCTCACCTACGTGATTGTCTCACCCGTATCTCTTAGCATCGCCCTTATACGGGAAGGCAAAGAAAAGCAACGCCCCATCTAATATGCTAGTAAAACACTAACTGAATATGTGTCACGATATCCAGACACAGAAAAGCTGGCCCTGGCCCTCATCACTGCAACGCAAAAGCTGCGACCATACTTCTAATGCCATCCAGTAACTGTCGTGACTAATGCCCCGCTACAGGCCTTATTTCAGGAGAAGAATCTTACAAGCCGGTTATCAAAATCATCGATCGAGATGAGGGAATATGATGTGTCAGATCAACCCTGGTCAGCGATACGAACCGAGCCTGCATGCGGTTGACTTCGCCCACACAATACGACCATTAGAACCTCGAGGTATGAATTCTCTCTGTTTTCCTGTTTATGTTTTTCGTAACATTTTGTGATCGCAGGACTGGGACTAGCATTAAGATTGGGACTGGTTGCACAAATTTTAGACCCAGAAGATGTTAGAGCGAAGATCGAAAAACACGCGTTGCACTCTTTTTCTTGGCCGGGTTTTTTCCCGAATGGGCTTTTGACGGCAAGGTTTTTAACGAGGCAACAACTGGAGGTGTTTTACTTAGAAGAACTCATCATGGATATGCAGATGCAAAAGGAAACGATTTGCTCCTAAATACATAGGACAAAGGCCTTCGCCTCTTTTTGTAATTTTTAGTTTTATCAAAAACATACATGTACTCGGGTTTAAATGCTGAACACGATATAAAAAAATAAGACTTGCTTCAAAGCTTCCTTCACTCTAAAGTTGTTGGTAAGAACGCGTCCTCTCGGACATGATAATATCCACCTCGAACATACAACACGGCCTATTGGCCTTATAGCGTAAAGGAAACACAACCTTATGCCAATATAAGATGAGGTCGATAGGTTCTCCTCATCAGGATCGAACAAAAGGGGGCCCTTCTTTTAATATGAAATGGATGATTTAAATTCTCAATCATAAAATACGCGGCCAGAAGTAGCATTCCCAGATTGGGGTAAGCGATTGCTCAGAATCCCGCACATGTTGCAAAGAAACAAAAATGCAAATCATGAAACTTAAACACAAGTGTTCGAATCCCTATGGTTGAGTTTCTCCACTTCAAAGGATCGGGTAGTTCCTACATCCGGCCACAAAGCATACCAACACAACTAGAGTAACAAGCAATTGATCAAAACGCCTCATGCACGGAACTTAGGCAATTTTGAAAAGAAATTCGGCAATTTAAAGATAAGCGAAAACACTATCACAGGAAAGCATTTGATAAAAAGGCCCAAAAACATGGGCAATATCAACAGTACAAAATAAAATTGTCTCCCAGAAAAGGCCAACAAACACATATAAAAATAAGAAAAATTCCACGCACGGAGTACAAGGGTCAAGCTTCAATAACCGGAGCATTAGAGTTCCCAAAATGGGCATGTATCTTTAGGGTTGATACAACCGGTGGATCCTTTAGAGGGGCTATCCCCGCATCATATCCTCCCACTCTCGGGGCTATAGAAGGGCTCCTAGGATGGGTCACCTCCCCTTTACCTTTCATGCTCTCGCTTTTAGACATGGGAACCTCGGAAGAATGAACCTTATGCTTAGACAAGGTCTCTCTTCACCCTCATGAGACCAACTTTCATAATCAGAAGACGGAGCAAGGTCCCCGAATGGGGAACACACGGGCAAAGCCTTGTGGGCCCTATCTTCTATTCTCAAAGCATCGGCTAGGGATCTCAAACCTCCTGGAGAACTTGTCGGCGAGAATGATACACATCATGGGTCTTTTCAATGATAAAATCCAGCTTCAGCAGATGAATTTAAGCATCCGTGTCGAACATATCAACCTTCTGCAAAGCTTTTCAGAGAGAAGTATTGCTCTTGGTCATATCCTGATTACACTTAACATGTCTATCGTAACAAGTCGACATGCCCTCATATCTTCCCTCCAGTACCTTCATGGATCTTTCAGCAGAAGTCTTGTCCCTCTGACAAGCCTCGACATTAACCTCTATAATCTAAATTTGCTCGGCCATCTCCTTCTCTCTCTGGATTATATTGGCAAAATGATCCTGATGCTTAACCTACTTTCCCTGAAGGTCTAGAAGCTCCTTGTGAAATTTCATAGCTTACTCATTGTAAATCATTTTGTCCTGTTTTGATTGGGACAACTTGGTTTCCAAATCCGTCACCGAAATTAGCTGACTCTCTAGAACCGAAACTCTTTCTTGCAGCTCCTGGTATTCCAATATCATTTCCCTCTCTTCACCAAGTTTCTGTGAAACCCTCCATGGTGAGAAGGCTCACATGAGAAAGTGAGCAGTTCGGAAAACCAAATGTTATGATGCAAAGATATGGGAGATAGGTCAAAAAGAAAGAAGAAAGCATACCTATGCGGCCGCATGGGCCCCGACATTGAACAGACAGTTGCCAGAAACTCTCCCCTCATCTCCTTATTCTTCTCACTCGCCAAAGGCCGCAAGTAGTTTACCACCCCTACTAGCCTAAAAAGGTTGCATTCCCGAGGCACGGGCAAAGTGACTTGTCGGCGAGCTGTGGGATTGCAAATCAGGGCAGGATAAGTATCCACTAGCCACAACCCATGGGAGCTCCGCGAACCCCTACCATGTACTCTAGAATTGGGACCTCCAGTGCGACTTCCAGGCATGGTACCTTGAGGGATGATAGCTCATCTTTGAGAGACTAGAGCAGGATGAGCCCGTGATGATGATGGGGAATAAAAAATAGGAGCAGGGCTCGGAGCCGTATCATCAACCTAGGAAGGAGCAAGAGAAAAATGAGTGCAAAAGTTCATCTTATCAGACAAATCTATTTTCCTAAAAAGACCGACAACAACAATATCGAATTTGATAACTCTTCGGTGGGTAAGACCCAAGGCAGATCATCTTCTTCGCTGGCCTCAGATGCCAAATCGATGGTCACCGGAGGAATAGCTTGAGTGGTTGGGGTCGGCCTTTGGACATCCCACTCCTCAACACCCTGCCTGATCTTTTTTTTTTTGGAAGAGGAGAAACATGGGACAACGATCTCTTGGCTCCAGCAAAATTCGCAGCCTCTAGGCCCCTGTCCAACTGAGAAACAACTCTTTCAATTTGCTTAAGGGCTGCATCGGGATCCTTAGAAACCTCCGCATACGCCCGGACTGATGCTCCTTTCGAGATTACCATGATTTTTTCCTTTCCAATTATGCTTTAGAGCTATCTCCTAGCAGGTCTGAAAGGAAAATGACGCGTAGTCTAGGATCTTCTAGACCCATCGAGCTAAACTCGGCATGGGCTCTAGAGTCCACGCTATGGCTGACAGAGGAAGAAGGGAAATAGTCAGATATGCAACTAAGGAAGATAAAATGATAAAGACAGGCTTGGGCAGAGTACTTACGATTAAAATTCCATTGCTCTGGGATAGACGCCTCTGGGGGCTTGACCAGACCGTCCATCGCAATGATTACATATCTCTCCGTCCATCCGCGATTGGAGTCTTTATCAATGCTAGCAATCAGTGTGTTTTGCCTTCGGCGGGATAGCTGGATAAACCCCGCTCTTAAAAATTTGGGAGAATATATGTGAATCAAGTAGTTGAGGGTAAAGTCCTCCCCCATTTGAACAGAAAGGTATCGAGGACATGCAACCGTCCTCCAAAATACTGGACCAACTTAGGCCAGGCACACGTTGTATTTCCAACAGAATTCCAAAATCACTGGATCAATAAATTTGCCCAACCGCAAGGAGAATGGGTTCGTATACACGAATGAATATCCTTGCCGATAAGAAGTAATATTCTCCCCTTCCCTAGGGAGAAACACTTCTATGTTGCTCCAACCGCAGTCTACCAGCACCCGACTCAGATAACGATCGATCGCGACAGATTTGTATGAGCTTGCTAGCCAGGATCACTCTGAGTCCATAGAGACTGGGAGCTTCTAGAGGTCCTTTAGAGAGAACCAACTACTGGGAATATAGGTATCAGTTTGTTGACGGAAGAGGAAGCCCTAGATTTCTTCTTCCTCAACATCCTACTGGTTGATGAAAAAGTGTGCAAGATAGGAACCTTTTGGATAGGGACATCTGAATCACCATGAACCGAGCTCCAAGCCAAGTAGTGGCGCCATCGGCAACAGAGAAATCTGAAGACATGATAATGAGATTTAGTTTATGAAGGTAAAGAGGTGGCGACTAGTGGCGCCACGGGCAACAGAGAAATCTCTAACTATATATTTGGTTAAAATCATTTTTACCGGAAAACATTAGTGTATTGACATTTGACCCATTTAGACTCAACAACCAAAAAAATAGAAGATTTCTCCATCTTCTTCTCCTTTTTCCCTCTCAATTCTTTTTGGGGCTGAAATTTCACAAATACTAAGAAATGTAAGTTAAATATTTGAAGTGGCGTTAAGTGCGAGGGCTTCACATAATTAGAGGTAAATTAATGACGTTTTGCCTTCTATTTGCGGCAATAATTGTCTCGATCACATGTTTACTTAAATGTGAATACAATAATAGTTTCAATATTGTTAATGGTGTCTGCCTTCTGTTTGCGGCGACAAGCCAATCACATGTTTACTTAGATGTGAATATAGTAATGGTAATAATATCTTAATGCTGTATGCCTTCTTTTTGCGGTAACAATTGCCATGCCAGATGTTTTCTTATCATGTGTGAATAATAATTACTATAATGATTTTTGTTTTTATCCCAAGTCTAAGTAATCTCTAATTAGCATATCATAACTAATTGATATAACAAAACTCCCTAAGAATTGTTTGAGAAGTTTTGCTACTCCTATTTATTTACGTTAAGCTTGTGGTTATGAATTGTTTAGCGTATCGTAACATTAATGAGTGATTTGAATGTGTTGATTGGCTTGTGACTCCACATTTATAATATTAAGGCTTGAGAACTAACCTTTATATTTCTTTTCTTTAACATGTTAAATGTTTGTCAAGATGCACGTAAAAGTATCTTAAAAGCTGTTTTGTGACTTCATACATGTAGGGACAAACATGTGCTACGATCTGTAATGATTTAAAATAGGAAAATCTCTTAAGTAGTGGATTAGTGTCTTTTATTGAAAAAAATAGCGGCATTATTTTTTTCTTCAAAATGTAGTATATGCATTGTATGTGCGTATACATTATATATATATATATATATATATATACTAATACATTATATATACAATGAATATACACTGATACATTATATTCACACTGATAACATATATATAGTAGTGCACGCAAACAAGGATTATGCCTGAGATTTAGGGACACACATATATCAGTGCATATCTACTATAATTATTTAAAAGTATCGCTATAAATTACAATTATGGAGTATAACATGTTACATTTAGGTAACTTTTTGTTTAAAATAAGGAATGGTATTCCTATTACAAAAAATTGTGTGGATTTTGTCTTTAGTTTTTGCCCATACTTCTCATTTAATGAAAATTTGTGGGCCAAAGTATTCTTTATTTACGGGTCTACTAAATCAGAGATTCTGAGTTCGAATTCCAGCAGAGGCAAAAATAATTCGCAAGGCAAAATTTCACAAAAATTACGCCTATTCGGCCAAAGTTATATAGAGACTATGCCCCTTGGGGCATAGTTTCTATGTAACTAGCCGGACAAGGCATAATCTTAATTTTTCAACGAAACTTTGCTTTCAGACATAGTTACATAGAAATTATGACCCTTAAGGCATAATCTCTATTCTCTATACAACTTCCGGCGAATATGCATAATTTCTATGAAATTATGTCTTGCAATTTTTTTTCTTTTTGACTCTATTGGGATTCGAACCCACAACCTCAGAGGTATTTTCGGAGGCATAATTACATAGAAAACATGTCTCTTAAGGCATAATTTCTATACAACTTTGACCGAATAGACATATTTTCTAATGAAATCTTGCCTTGCAAAATTTTCTTTTCCTTTTTTACTATGCTGAAATTCAAACTCACAACCTCAAGGGTATTTTTGATCATTTTTTAAACAAAGGAAAAATTAAATATCACCAACTTGAAGGACAGAAATTAAAAACCACCCTAAATTAGGGATCGTGCGAATTGGCCTTGGTGTTATATAGCCTAACGAGAAAAGGAGGAGGAGAAGGAAAGAATGTAGTGGGCCGAAGCCCACAAATTGGAATTGCTCAATTGAAAAGGGGAATATAGGGAGCTGGTAACACGTCACTAAAACCTTTAGCTTCTTTAGAGAAGCTATAAAAAACAAAGCAAAAAGCTTTACTTAATTACGCCCTAAGTTTCAAATTATTTGTTATTTTTTATTTTACACGTCCTTTAAAAAATACTACTAATTAGGAAGGATATTTAACCTACTTACACTTATTTATGTCTAAGTTATAATCCATCTCCATTAACTGTTTACTTTATTTATATGTCATCTTCATTAATGACAAAGGGTAAAATCAAGGAAAATTAATTAATTATGTCTTAAATTTTTAAAACGACAAATAGTTTGGGACAACTAACAAATAATTTGAGATGGAGGGAGTAGTATAATTAGTATATGATTATTTATAGGTTTGAAATATGATTATTTGTATTTGAGATTAAATTGTGATACTAGCACTTGAATGAAGTGTTTTTGCAATATGATTAATTGGATTAATATACTTTCTCCGTCACATTTTTATATTATATTTTACTTTTCTATAACAACATTTGACCTATAACAGCAACAACTGTCTTTATAACAATACACTCTTTGTAAAATTACCTCCCTACAACAATTACATTCTTTTTTTGGTAATATAATAATTTATCGTTTTCATAAACCATATCTCTATAGTTACTAATAATAAGGGTAGAGATTTTAACCAAATATTTGATACTTTAATACATTATTTATGACAAAGATATTATATGAATATATATTTTCATCATTAAAAGATTTTTCTTCTTGATATAAAGTGTGATAAAGCTTAAGATTTGGCAATTAAAAATCAAAAATTATATTTTATGCATCTTTTTGGCTTATAACGACGAAATATTATTTAAATATCATTGTTGTTATAGGTGTATAACATCATTCGCTATAGCCGCCAAAAATCTCGGATTCAAACATAGTGTTATTAGAGAGGTTTCACAGTATACGAACAATTTACAAAGATCTAGCTTACATTTTCCTTTAGCCATTTTAATACTGATCTATCTTATTTACTAATTAAGATCTACCTTACGTTGGTCCAATTGTTTATGTAAGCCTTGGATCAAAGTTTGCCTTTTTATTTCCTAATGGATGTTTTGCCACCAATTAAGGATAGGTGTCCAGAATGGTACAAGTAGTTATATGGACAGTTGTAGCTTAGTTGAATCCTCAAAATATATATATATAGCTTCTTTGTATTCAATGGATTATCTATGAAATCTGAATTTGCTTCTCTTGTTATTTTTTTTATTTTTTATTTTTGCTCCCTTCAATCCAAATCAGTAGTTCGAGTGCCACATCACTAGAAAACATAAAATACTAGACTAGTGAAGCTTTAATTTGCTCATCCCTTCTAAGTTTAGATGGATCTAGAATTTGGAATGAATAATTGTAATATATATTTTCTACTGACCAACATGAAGTGAGAAACTCCATGAAAAATAAAGTTGAAAACAAGCATAAAAGCAGAGTTAAGAACCGCCAATTTTTTATATTTCCAATGTAAATTAAGAAAATCCTATTCTACAGTTTCCGAGCTGAGTTAGATAGATTTTGGGAAACAAAATCAAAGTTAGAAGTTTTGAAATGATAAAGGTTGACTAAAAGTTGACTTTTGGGTAAACGTGTCAGTTTCTAAGTTTTATCGATTCCATTAGGTCCAGAACACCCTTTATAACTTAGTCGAGTCTTTTAGTTCGCTTTTCGAGGCGTTCGGGTGTATTTTGAGTCCTTATTTGCTAATTGTGAAGTTTGGAAAATTTGAGAGAGATTTGTAGAAAAATGAGTCTAAGCATTATTGGATTGGTTTTCTGATGGCACGAGCAAACCCGTAGCGTCGTTTACACTCAGGTAGCATATTTGATTTGTATCCGAAAATTCTCGGGTCAGTTTCAGATGTTGGATGAAAAACTTGTTGTTTTATATAATGGTTGTTGATGGTGTAATGGCCCCTGCGATGTTTTGACCGCACCTGCGAAGCCGCTTCTGCGGAAGTTGATCCACAATGCGAGAGTTTGGGGACTTGGAAAGGGCCGCTTTTGCGGAACCCTTCGCGCAAGTGTGAAACCGCATCTGCGGACCTCGACCGCTTCTGCGCAAATTGGGAGGATAAGTTGGGACCGCTTCTGCAGTTAATTCTCCGCAGAAGCGGGGCCGCTTCTGCGAGGAATGGTCCGCAGAAGCGGCAGATAAGTTGGGACTGCTTTTGCAGTTAATTCTCCGCAAAGGCGAGGCCGCTTCTGCGAGGAATGGTCCTCAGAAGCGGAATCACTATTTTTCAGAACCTTAAAATTGCCAAGTCTGAAATATGTCTTCATTCTTCACATTCTTCAAAGTCTAGGCTCGATTTAGGGAGATTCAAGAGGGTTTTAACTATTTCATCTTGGGTTAAGATTTAAACCTTGTTTTTATTCATTATCATATTTTCTTTCTTATATTTGTAGACTGTGCTATGTTATGGGTAGGAAAACCTATGGTTTGTCCCCAAATGTTAAGAGGGTTTATTTTCATGAAATTGATGCTAAGAACTAGGCTTTTATTGTTGATTCTTCTGAATTAGGTTTGTTAATATACGGGGAAACTACTACTAAGCTTGAATTTCTAACTTAATCCTATGATTCCTATATGAGAATTAGGGTTCTTCAAATTGAGAATTTCGATGAATAGGGCAATTGAAGGCCAAATTGTGATTAGTTTTCTATCAAACTTAAGGATATGACTATTTAGGTCATGGATTGTATATTTCCAAACTAAAGTTCCGATTTTACCCCCGTAAGCCCGGGGATCACTTTTTGAGTTACGTGGTTGAGTTTCTTTGAGAAGCTTATGTTTATGATTGCATGTTGAATTGTGTGTTAACGTAGAATCTATAATATCTTGGCGTGAGGGAGTTCGTTCAATGATATTGTAAATGATATTGTTATGGAATGTTGTTGGTCCGATGTGACCGGGAAATAAAGGTAAATGATATTGTTATGAGATGATTCGAATACTGAGATGATGTGATAAGATATGGCTCGACAAATTAGTCTTTGATTAATGATCTACCAGTCCGATGGATCATTTCGGTTGGTGTGAGCGGTATATGGACTCGCGGAGTCCCCCATGAATCATAGCTACGAGGAGACGTACTGTAGCATGTGTATACCAGATTTGAAAGATGGCCAGTGCATTGTATTACATCATATCTCATACCTTTGCATTCATTTCATTTGCATCACATTCTCATATGGTTGTTGATGTGTTTACTTGTTACACTACTAGAAAAGCTTGAATTACACAGAGATTTTATCTGGAGATTTTTTCCGCAAATAATTTTTGTGATTTTTTAATGCGAAAATCTAAAAATTCCTGAATTATAAATTCCTTATAAGCACCCTACGTGATCTAAATTAACAAATCATGTGTATGGTATTGGGGTTCTACGGCGGAAGTGATAAGGAGGGGTGAGCCAAATTGATGAATAATAAATATATAAAATACATATATAGTAGTGTAATAATAATAAGTGGTTAATAGTTAAAAGTGGTAAAATACGTAACACATGTCAATACTAGGGAGATTGGATTTGTAAGTGAGAGCATGTTCCAAACTAAAATTAAAATTGACAAAAAACTAAAATCTTAATAACTTTTTAAATAATTTCAAATATTCCTACAAAATCACTTGCAGATATTTCCCATTAAAATCCGCAACAAAATTGCTCTTTTTGATGAAAATTTACCAATTTTTCATGCTAATTTTTCGTATTTCTTGCGGAAATATTCGCAGCTAATTTTCTTGCGAACTAAAAATCCTCGGGTAAATTTACATGCGGACTCATAATCCCCAGGTAATTTACTTGGGAATTTTGAAAATCCGCATGTAATAATTACCCACAAGCTTTTTTCCAACGGATTCCTTTTGGCAGGAAAATTGTTTACCTACAGATTTTCTACAAAATCCCTAAGAAATTCTCCATGTGATTCAAGTTTTTATAGTAGTGTTATGTGTGATTAAATAGTACAAATTGAAAATGATGGGTGTTCCCAGTATAAATTGATGCTAGCAATAGGTTCTGTATCGGTTCCTTATCTAGGGGAGTGAAGATTGAGTCTTTAAAAAGATAAATGCCTTAGTTAATAAAAAGTCTAAACCATTAATGAAATACCATCTTTGGTGGCATAAAAATCGGTATGTGAGAGTTTATATATGCTTAAGTTGAGGCTAAAGTGTGAGACTCGCAAATGTATTTGCTTATTCGGGGGAAAAGGGGTTAATCAGGGACCAAGTATGTATTAAGGGTTCAAGTGTGATGAAGTTGTTCTTCCTAATTGTATGATTCCCCATTCTTGTGCTCGAAATATGTTATGTGAGTAGATTAAGGTTGGGTATGCTTATGTGTTACGTGCTTTCTGTATTCTGAGATGACTTTGGTGTTGAACAATAATTGCTATGTTCAGAGGTGACCTATGTGTTGATAACAACTGTGTAGAATGTAGGATATTTGTGAGTCAACTCGATTTTTATACTTGTTACATGTTATCTGTCATTGTCGGTCTATGATGTTTAAGGGAGTACGTTATGTACTCATACCACACGTGTTGCATCTTTTATGTGGATGCAAGTTCAGCTATTTGATTCAATTTCGGCTTCCGACGTTCGTGAAGGCTTAGGGGTGGCCACCCATCCTATCAGCAGTCGTGGTCTTCCTCTATATTTATATTGTTCTTACTATTCCAAGGCAGTCTTTTGTATTAATTTTTAACTCTATTTATATCCATAGTCGCTCGTGTACAAGTCAGGCTAGGTTCTGGGGAAAGATGTGTTGTAAAGAATATTTTGATGTTTTAAGGGTTTTTTCAATGAAGCAGTTTAAATTCTCTTATAATTCTTACTATTCTACAGTGTTCTAATGAATTATTTAAATGATTTGGGGGATAGTTCGCTTATTCGGGAATAGTGTAGATGTCATCATGACCTGTGAATTGAATTGTAACACGTATTTACTAAAAAGTAATAATTTGTGAAGGTGGAGCTAATTTATAAATAAATATAAAATGAGAGGCTAAGGTCCATTTATTTGTTTTATTTGTTAGCTTTATTCTGATTTGCTTGGTCTACTAGATATTGATTGATAATTTGAATAACTTGCGTCATCAAATTGAAATATTTTAATAATTGGAATTATATAGGCTCCGTTACATCAGTTTTTGTTCAATATAGATGACACTAAATCAAATTCGATTTGACAAGGAGAGACAAACGAGTCATTAAGGAAGGCAATATCATCTCTTTATATTCAGAAATAATTTAATTTTAAATTTATTTATTTTATAATAATGATAAGTTTTATATATAGCCACATTCGTAACATGCTTAAGACGATCACAAATTTCAAACATTTTTTTTTTTTTGAACTTTCACATCTAGTCAAATATCATCACATAAGTTTAAATACAAGGTTAACTTTGTGAAAACATGAGTATCAAACATGTTTTTCTAACATATCTTACTATACCGTGTTTCTGTTGCATACAATTGTTTATGCCGTTCTGCTAATTATTTACATCCGTTCAGTTCATTCATATATTGACTCAACACAAGTTATGATATACTCCGACCACTACCTTGTTAGGGGGTGGTTGATGATATTTACTGGTTACACGTTTATTTTACTCATGCTATACTTATTGCGCTTTTTATGGATACTAATCTGTGTGCATGCAAGTGAAGCTCGAGAGCGGACTTAGGAGCTAACTTTTTAGAAATATTCAGAGTGAGCTTCTTGGATTATTTCGCAGCATATTTTGTGGAAGAGAAAGAGACAGCAAAGATTTTGGCCAGATGCCATTTGTTTTCGACTATATTAAGTCATGGGGAAGAATTAGTAGTAGTAGGGGTCATTCTGTACTTACAACACTTCATCACATGCAACACTTTTTCTGTTACTTTATTATTTTTTACACAATTAATGTCAGGCAACTTGCTCCCAAACTTTGTTGAAAAATGGAAGCTTTGCTAGTGAAAAAAATAATAATTCTGTCCTCCTTTATAACCTTAACTGGATAAACTGCAAAAGGCTGATGAGAAAATGCAGTCTATGAAAAGTTTCACATCAGTCTCATGAATATAATTTCCACAACTTACACACTACGTACTGAAAGGATTCTGCCTTTCTTTGTCTCACCATGTAATTGTTTGTGCATCTTCTTCTTGGCATTGAACCTATTACTATATTTTTTAAGTTATTGATTCATATAAACTCTTTAATTATGTAATTTTAGTACTCAGCATAATAGTGACCTGCAATTGAAGTCTAGCCTTTAGAATTTTTATATATGAATTTATACTTCATTTTAAAAGTACTGGATCCATATGAATCTGACGACACTGACTGTGAAAATAATAGAGGAGTGCACAAGAGTGCCAGTGTCATGAGAAGGAGTGTATGATATTATTATTATTATTATTGAGTTTGTTATGTTTGTTATGTTTGTTGAGTTAGTTAGTTGAGTTTAGTTAAGAGTTAGTTGTGTAATTAAGTGTGTATATATATAACACTTGTAAAGCATTGTAAAACACACATATATGAAATATATGATTTTCCATATTGCAACCGACTCTCTCTGCTTCCTTCATTTTCTCTGGTTCACATCAATGTATGTTTAGCCATTGTTGTTCAATTCTTTCTCCAAAGCAATCGCAGTAAGCTAACATGGTATCAGAGCACTCATTCGGCACAGATCGAGAGAAATTCAACCACATGCAGTGAAAAAATTCGAGGGATCTGTGTCCGCAATTGAAGAAATCGAACTTCGAAAAATCGAATACAATCGCATTTGAAGATAAAACAGTTGATTGCACTTACGATTGAAGCTTGACAAACACAAATTTGATAACAGTGGGAGCTAACGGAGAAGATTTGACAGGCATAGCTGAGGTAACAACAATGAACATCGACCATAACCATCCTTTGTATCTTTTTCCATATGATGCACCAGGTTCATGGTCGATTGGAATAATACTAACTGAAATGGACAATTACACTTTGTGGAGTAGAACGATGAATTGGCCCTATTAGGAAAGAATAAAATTGGATTCATAGATGGTACAGTGAAGAGAGAAACATTCCATGGTGAATTAGCCAGGCTTTCGGATAGGTGTAATACCATTGTGGTGTCCTGGTTAATGGAAAATGTGAGTAAGAATTTACTCACAGGGATGTTTAATTCTGATTCGCATATGATATGGGAGAACTTAAGGGATAGATTTGATAAGATAAATAGCTCAAGGGCATTTCAACTACATAAAGAGATAGTCACATTGAGACAAAGAACCTTATCAATTTCTATGTATTACTCCAAACTTAAGGACCTTTGGGATGAGTATGATTCCATTATACCACCACCTTCTTGCTTCCTAAGTCCAAAGAATTTGTAGATCATCTACAATATCAGAGAATGCTACAATTTCTAATAGAACTTAATGATAGCTATGGTCAAGCTAGAAGCCAAGTGATAATGATGCAGCAAGTGCCAAACCTAAATCAGGTTTATGCAATGTTCAACCAAGAGGAAAGTCAAAGGATGATGCAAGATACAATGGAATCATCAGCCATGTTTACAGCTAGACGTGGAAGTGGAGGACCTAGGAAAAAGAAATCATATAATCATAATGCAGTATGTGACTTTTGCCATGGCAGAGGACACTTGAGAATTGACTGTTTTAAACTAATGAAGTGTGACTTTTATCACAAAACTAGACACATACAAAATGATTGTTACAAACTCAATGGGTCTCTTGAGAATTTTAAAGGAAAAACTACTGCTACTAAGAAAGCAAATATAGTGACAGAGGAAAGTATGCAGTTTGAAGATACTGGACAAAGAGGTGAAGCCCAAAGTCACCAGCATATGCAGTAGAATCTGCAATTTGGGAAGAATACTCAGTAACATCATGGGACAATATCAATGCCAAATTCACAGGTCTGCAGCTACCATCAGGGATCACATGTTGTACCAGGATACAACCAATATCAGCATCATCAGGACTCATACATGACTGCTGGACGGTTTACCCCTAGCCAGCACCATCAGCTTCTCAACATGCTCAACAACAAAGATACAGTTAGAGAAATTAGTGTCAGGGTAAACATGGCAGATATATCTAATCCTAATATAAAAGCAATGTTAAAATGGATCGTGGATACATGTGCAACCAATCATATGATTGGCAATCAGAAATACTTACAGAACAAAAATATGGTAGAAGATGCAGGAAATGTACAATTGCCTACAGGAGATTCAGCTAGAATCACACATATTGGTGACTATAATATAGGAAGAGGTGATGTTCTTAAGAATGTCTTGTGTGTGCCAACATTCAAGTTTAATCTGATGTATGTTTCTAAGGTGACAAGAGAACTGAATTGTAGTGTTACATTTTCTCCCAAATGTTGTGTATTTCGGGACCTCTCATCTGGGAAGGTGAGGGTGATTGGTAATGAGGAAGAAGGGTATTGTGTTTAGACACACTAAATAAAGCAGGAGATATGAATAAGTGTTTGGCAGCTACTCAACATGTTGATGCAGTCATATGGCATCACAGGATGTGTCATGTGCCCATGCATGTTCTGAAAAAGATTCTATGTTTCAAGAATAATAATTTTTTTATTTTGATAATTGTGAAGTGTATCCTTTAGCTAGACAAACTAGAATATAATTTCCTAACAGTACTAGTAGGAAGACAAGACCATTTCAATTGTTACATATGGATATATGGGGACCTTACAAAGTTGAAACATATAATGGAATAAGGTATTTTGTTTTACTATAGTGGATGACTACTCTATATGGACTTGGAACTTTTTAATGAGACGGAAATGAGATGTAGTCACACTGCTTAAAAATTTCTTTACTGAAGTTCACACTCAGTTTGATGTGAAGATTAAAAGAGTAAGGTCAGACAATGGTACAGAGTTCTTTAATCACAGTTGTAAGGAGTTGTTTCAGTTGCATGGTGTAGTGCATGAGAGCTCCTGTCCATATACACCACAACAAAATGGTATTTTGGAAAGGAAGCATAGACATATACTTAAAACAACTAGAGCAATAAAAATTCAGGCTAACTTGCCATACAGGTTTTGGGGATTCTGTGTGGAATATGTTGTCTATTTAATGAATAGAATACCTTCTTCTGTTATAAGGAATAAGTCACATTATGAGATGTTGTATAATAAAATGCCATCACTTTCTCATATGAGAGTGATAGGATGCTTGTGTTTTGCTACTACTCTGATCAGACAGGACAAGTTTGGTCCTACATCTGTGAGAACTATTCTTCTTGGATATGGTTCTGCACAGAAATAATATAAACTATATGATATGAAAAATAGAACATTTTTCATGAGCAGGGATGTGGTATTCATGGAGACAGTATTTCCTTTAAAAATGATACAGATGACAAATTTGGGCTTATGAGATCACATGAGCATTTCAGTTTTGATGATCTGGTTTATCCATAAAACATAGAAGTTGTATGCAAAAATCCATAAATGTAGAATACATGTGCAAGCTCAGAAATTGAAAGTGTCCCCACTACAATAGATAGTCCAGGACAACAGTCTGCAGAGTTGTTGGGTGAAACAACAGCACCACATGACACTGCAGTTAGAAGATCTGCAAGAACCAGTATACCACCTATATGGCATACGGATTATATCACTAAGAATGGTTCCAGTAACTATTTGTACTCTATATCTGAGGGATTAAACTACATAGGACTGTCATCCATCTATCAGAATTTTGTAGCACAAGTTTCTGTTGATACTGAACCATATAGTTATTCAGAAGCAGTAACTGACAACAGATGGGTTGAAGCAATGAAGGCTGAGATTCAGAAACTGGATGATAAGAAAACATGGGAGTTAGTACAACTTCCAAAAGGGAAAAAGGTCATTGGATGTAGGTGGTTATACAAGATAAAATACAAAGCATCAGGTTAAGTGGAAAGATTCAAAGCCATGTTAGTAGTCAAATGGTACAACTAGAAGGAGGGTCTTGACTATCAAGAAACATTCTCACATGTGGTAAAACTGACCACTGTGAGATCAGTGATATCTATTGCAGCTGCTAAACAATAGAGAATTCACCAAATGGATGTGTACAATACCTTTTTGCAAGGAGATCTTTATGAAGAAGTATATATGTATGCATATTGTTAAAGTTTCTATATGATTTAAAGCAGGATTCAAGGCAGTGGAATATTAAACTTACTTCAGCATTGACTTCATCTGGTTTTATTCAAAGCCACATAGACTATTCTCTGTTTATTAAACAGAAAGAGGAGGATAAGATAGTTGTGGTACTTGTGTATGTTGATGATTTACTTATTACTTGTAATGACTCAACCCTTATTCAAAGCACCAAGGAAACACTTCAGTCAGCATTCAAGATTAAAAATTTAGGAGACCTTAGATATTTTCTTGGTATAGATTTTGCAAGAAACTCACAGGGCATCATTATGCACTAATGAAAATATGCTTTGGAGCTTATATCTGATATGGGGTTAACATGTGCTAAGAGTACCTCCTCACCCATGGAAATGAACCAGAAGCTCACAACTGTGCAATATGATCAATATGTTGCTATACATTCCACTTCAGACACTACAGCATCCACCCAGGTTCCTAACTTGCCATTAGCAGATCCCAACATTTATAGGAGACTGATTGGGAGATTACTATATCTCACAAATACCATGCCTGATATAGCATTTGATGTACAATATTTTAGTCAATTCATGCAACTTCCTAAAACTTCACACATGGAAGCTGGCATGAGACTAGTCAGATACATTAAACAGGCACCAGGGTCAGGCATTCTTATGTCCAGTTCTAGCAAGTCTCAACTTCAGGTGTTTTATAATGCAAATTAGGGATCATGTGTCAATAGCAGGAGGTCAATTATTGAGTACCTGGTAATGTTTGGACATTCACATATATCTTGGAAGTCTAAGAAACAAGTGACTATCTCAAGGAGCTCAACAGAGGCTGAATATAGAGCTCTAGCAACCTCAGTTGCAAAAGTAGTCTGGCTCACTGTATTGTACAAAGAACTTGGCATACAAGTCCAGTTGCCAGTTCCTGTTTTCACTGACAGCAAATTTGTAATTCAGATTATTGTCAATCTTGTCTTTCATGAAAGAACCAAACACATTGACATTGATTGTCATTTTATAAGAGAAAGAATTCAAGAAGGGCTCATTCATGCTACCTATCTGCCCTCTGTTGAATAGCCTGCAAATTTGCTCACTAAAGCCCTTAGCAGTGTTCATCACGCTCATTTGATGTCCAAGCTAGGAATGAAGAACATCTTCATATCTCCTAGCTTGAGTGGGGTGTGGAAATAATAGAGGAGTGCACAAGAGTGCCATGAGAAGGAGTGTATGATATTATTATTATTATTATTATTATTGAGTTTGTTATGTTTGTTGAGTTAGTTAGTTAAGTTTAGTTGAGTTTGGTTAAGTGACATATGGACCACCCATAATTAAGCTTGTAATTGCTGGCTCTACACATTTTTAATCAGGTAGCTAAATAACCCAGGGTTGTAATTCTCAGTGTATACTTAGTGTATAGCAAGTGTTTAATTTGTGTATACACACTGATTATATAATAATTATACTGACTAAAAATATGAAAAAAAGAATGGTTATTTTTTGTTGTGGGGTTTATTAGCAGTGACGGATCCAAATTTTTCACTAAGGGATGTAAAAAAAATTATAATTATGTTGCGAGCTAGAAACGAACTCACGACGACCTTAGGAAAGGTTTGCAACCCCTTAACCACTGCACTGAACTTTGAGCTTGTGGTAATGCGTGTCAACACTGGCATATATCTCTATAAAATCAAAATTTTACCTATTTATATAATGTAATTTTCCAGCAAAGGGGTGTTACTTGACACTCCTCGGGCAAGGGTAGCTCCGCCCCTATTTATTAGGCTATTGTGAAGTGTAGAAATTCCTATTTTTCAGTAAACATAGTATTAATACTCTTTAGAGTTGTGCTTGAATTTGTGCCTCATTATCCATCAAAGCTAACTCCAAATTGTACATTCTAGTCTAAGTTAATATGCAGGATAAAATTGGAAAATCTTCAAGGTTTTCTGAATTTATTGTATTTTTAAAATTATGAGTTCAGGCCTATTATTTGTTGCGATTTTAATAAATTATTATGAATAAATATTTGCACCACGTTAAAAGTATTGAATTTAAATGAATCTGTTACCAGCATCCGCCACTAATGCGGGACAGAATGAACGACAAGCAAGACAAATAATGAGAAATAGCTAGGGAAGAGTTATAAGAAGAAATAAACAAAAGACCACCAAGATGTGTGGTGAAACGGTAAAAGTTCATCCACTCTTAATTAAAGGAGATTTTGAGTTTGAACTATGAGAGTGTACTCACCTTTGATAGCTACTAAAACCTCCTATATTGATCTTTCTACAATGAAAATCCGAATGCATCGAACTATAGATTGTCATTCCAAATATGGGATGGTTAAACCAAAACAAAAAAGGCATAAGATGTTTAGACAAATAATTAAAGATTATAAAGTGGAGGTGGGAGAAGAAGAAAGAAAGCATAGATTTGTTTTTTACTTTTGAGTTAATTTCCTATTAATCGACTCCCAAATGAAGACTCCAGTGAGTACTAGTACTAGATTACAAACTTTGCTAGTCAACATATTTCCTCTCCGAAGTCCTAAGTTGAATAAATTTGATTTAATGGTTGTTATATTACCACTCTATACATTGATTTAATTTATCCTTTCAAAAGACAGAATTGAATCAATGGGACTCACACGAGGCATTGATTGCACTTTTATTATGTAATAATTACTCTATATGTCTCAAATTATTTATCGTAATTCTCTTTTATGTATCTTTTAAAATATTAATTAGGAGATTATTTTAATTATTTTATCCTTCTTTGGTATTTGACCAGTCATAACATCACTTTATAATTGAGGTGTTTGTAGTCTTCAAAAATGAAATTAGAAAAAAATAATTTTATCTTCAACTCCTAAAATAATAAATAATTTGACATAACTATTTTTACAAATCACGACAGATAATTTGGACAAGCAGAGTAAAAACTAAAAAGTAAAGACATGGTCATCGTTGGGAGGGAAGGGGGAGTTAAATTGAGAGAGTAGTTATTATCTAAAGTACAATAATGACCTCATATATGCTTTCGTATTAGTACCATAAGACCAAGCAAATACTAACACAATATTCTTGTCCCATCCCCCATACTTGTTTTCTAAATTATATTTTTCTAAGTTCCATTTAGTAGCAACAAATAATTGAGCAAATTCAGCCTCAAACAGTTGGGGACGTCTTAAATCCTAATATTGGCCGGCATTATTCCAGCTCTTGATTTTTCTCCACAACTCTCACGTCTTTTGCAGATCGAAGCACATTAGCCTGTAAAATTTGTGAAATGCCAATAATATTAATAATTAGTAATTAATACTCAAATTACCAGAACATCTTATTCACCAGAAAAAATACATAAAAAGGCTTGGAAATGTGTGTTTAGTAGGGAAGGAAACCTTTCGAAAAATAAGTCATTTTCTGACAACCAAAACATACAAAAAAAACTTTTCTCTAAAATGGAAAAGATGATTTTCTTTACTTATGTTATTCTCCACTAGTCAAGTTGAATTAGTTATCAGAATTTAGAGATTATTGGATAATGAAACAAATTTACTTCTAAAATAAAATACTTTTTTGAAAAATATTTTCTATTGTACAAATAGGGGCGGGGTTATTAGGTACTGCTTCAGAAAAGCCCAACAATTCAATATTTGTGAATTCAGTAACTAAAACGAGTACAACTATCAATTCGATGCCAAGTTCAGAACCCATAAAAGATACCTGATCATATGTGATTTCTACCGCAAAGCCATCAACAATGACTAAGGACATTTTCTTGTTGTAGCTGCCTGGCTCAAGGGTATTTTCTAACAACTCATCATGCTTATTGCACAAGTACACATCAAGCTCTTGGCTTCCCTTCTTCATTCTATAATATTATGTATGTCATTTTAGACAAATTAGTAAAAACTAAAAGTAAGAACTTTATTTTATCCATTCCGCCTTTTTTTAGTTAATCGTAAAAACACACCTAAACTATCATTTTTTCACGAGTTTCATACCTCAACTATTCATTGTTTCTTTTACATACTTAAACTATCACTTCTTTTGTATTAAAACACATTTTAATGATGAGTTGGCCAAATATATAAAATCAATTGACAATAGGTGCGTGAAGGCCAACTCAACATCGAGGTGTGCGTTAATACAAACGAGTGATAGTTTAGGTAAGAAAATGGAACAATGAAAGTTGATGTATGAAATTTGCTAAAAGGTGATAGTATATGTGCGTTTTTCTTATCATTAAGTCTCTTCTTCTTTTTTTTGTAAAAAAGGATTTTGCATTAGAAGATAATAATAAGATAATTCTAACCTGTTGGATTTAAGGCGCTCATATTCTGGATCGTAGTTCATGAAAACAAAGTAAAGTTCTCTTCTACTTGCCATCATGACCCCTCTCTCTCTCTCTCTCTCTCTTTTCTTTTATTTCAGATTTTTCTCAATAGAAAATGTGCTTGAGGAAATAAAGCTCAATAAGTGGTTATTTATACAAAAAGATTTTTCTAACACACTTTTTTTTTTTGGTAAATATTTTTCTAGCTCACTTAAAGTGGCAAAGTTAGTAGTGGCTTTACAAGGAGAAGAAATTTTTGACGCGTGGAGAAGAGGATTTACTAGTTTACTCCTCAATGAAATGGGATATGAAAAAGAATATAATAGAAGTAAAGGATTTATATAGATATATAATATAATTTATTTTAAACTATTAATGTAATTTAGTTCATTTGTTATTGCATATTACTTAGCATTTATTTTAGGTTATCTAGTAATGCTACATTAAGCATGAGTTATTTGCAACTACCTTTTAAATAATCTATTGTGTAAATATGTTTACTCCATCAACGTGTCGAACTTAAATTCAAAAAAAAAATGAGCGAATTGCACAAATAGCTGCTTTTAGGATCACTATTTAGAACGTAATCGAAATTTATAAAGTATTTAAAGTTTTTGCCTACTTAGAATCAAACTTCAGATTTCGGGTATATGAAATTTCACACCTTCAAATTTTTTAGTCCAAAGTTTGAACTACCAGAGCCTAATTTCAGATTTGAGTTCGTAAATTGGGCACTTAAGATTCGTGATCTGAAGTTCAAACTTGAAGTTAAAAGCAGATATTAGCCCAAATTTTTATTTAAAAAACACTCAATTAGTTTTTGAGCTGTTTTGAATAGGTCAATAGGGAGCTAAAAAGCGGTTATTCGTCCAATTAAAAAAATACTTTCTCCGGTTAAAAATAAGTGTTCACTTAGCTTTTAACATTCATCTTAAGAAAATGTTAACTCCTAGAAAAAAAAGTATGTATTTTGTCTAAACCACTCTTAAATAAAATTTGCATACTACTATTAACTAGTGTTTTAAAAGGCAGTTTTGGGACTTGCTTCAGGGCTCGCCCTAGGGCGGGGCACTGGCAAAACGCCTTGAGGTTCACGTGTGGGGCTTAGTTCTGTGAGGCTTATGCCCTAAGAGCTCGATTGTACGCCTTAAACACGCCTCACGCCCGATGCTCGGAAATCGCCTAACCATTCTTACACAAATTATGTGTCAAATTCCTTAGTTAATAGTATTGACCTTCATAATTCTTTAACAAATAAATTATGCTTAATAATTTTCTCCATCTATAGAAAGAAGAAGATTACGAATAACTCAAATAACAAGTCGTAGTAATGCATATTTACTATTTAAGAACACTGTGAGGGTGAATATCGCTTAACATTTTAAAAACAAAAAATAGCCGAATTCTGCATCTTCACTTATCATTGATCTTTATGTTTTTATCCTATATCTCACAATTATTACATTCTATTATTTTGCTCTTTTGAAAGTAATTTTATTTTATTCTTGAAGGAGTGATGTTTTAATTTTAATGTCAATAAAGATTATTAATTTTTTAGGGAGGTAAATTGCACAATATGATACTAATGTATTTTAAGAAATTATGATTATTTTATTATTTGAAAAGTTAAGATGTTAGAGTCAATTTGCATCTCATAATTACTTTTATATCATTGCATTATGTATACATATAAATTCATGTTAGAAGTTTTGTATTATATGAGTTTTCTTTAATTATGTTTTAATTTTTTAAAACTATTAATGTATTTTCTATAATTTTTGTCTTATTATACTATTTTTATATTATAAATTAAAAATTAAAAGATTCATGGGACTTACATCTCATGCCTCAGGACTTACGCCTCGCCCCTGTGCTAAGCAAAACTCCCCGCCTTTTAAGACATTGCTATTAACTTGACACATTGAAATCTGGTCATTTAACACTTAACAAAAGCAAATTTGAAAGAATAAGATTAATTCATTCTTAATTATATAAGATAACACTTATTTTGATTTAAATTTTAAAAAAAATTAAAAAAAGATTAAATAAACTCCTATTATGAAATATGAACCAGGGGGAGTAACATGTTCCGATAATCAAAATTCATTCTGACCTTTCACTCTAGTCTATGCGATAGCCTAGAGTTCGTTGACCTATCGTAAGGTAAAAGGAGAAAGTAAGAAAGAAGTTGGAATAAAGATATACTAGTAGAGTAGTTACTAAAATTAATTGTTTCAAATTATTTATCATTTTAGAAGCTTAAGATATAATTAATTAATTTTTTCTTCATTTTATCCTTTGTCATTAATGAAAATGATATATAAATGGAGTAAATATTTAATGGATAGAAATTATAATTTAAACATAAATAAGGATAAACTAAGTCGATTACCCCTCTTAATTAATATTTCTTAAGGGGAGCGTAAAAAAACGGCAAATAATTTGAGACGGGGGAGTAGTACATTATTAAGCTTGCATTTTGTTCGATGTTTGTCATTACTCTTTTTATAGCCTTTTTGGTCAAGTTTTTGGAAAAATAAAAATAGTGCCTATGTTAGGAAAAACATAAGTGCTTTTAAATAGTTATAGAAAATGTTTTTCGAAAGCTAAAAAAATAATTTTTCTTCAAGAGTATTTTTAGAACATTGACCTAGTTTAAAATATTTCTCTAATATTGGCAAAAGTATTTTTCAATCAAAAGAGTTAAAGATCAAAACATACCTCAAGTACTTTTATTTTGAGTTTCCTACCTGAACTATCAAGTGTGAGAGTTTCTTACCTAAATTATCACCAACTAATTGACAAAATACGCCTCAACTATCAGTTGTTCATTTTTTCTACTTCAACTATCAGGTAGGAAAAAAGTGATATTTGAGATGTATTTTTAATCATTATCTCTTTTCAAAATAAGCACATTTTATAAGTTTGGGCAATTATGCTATTAGTTCAGTTAAAAACTTACTACTAGTATTTGTTATTATAGGAATAAGAAAACAAGCCTTAAATACTAGTGACTTGTTTTTGAAAGAAATAATCCTTTGATTATTTTCATTAATGAATGAGTATATATACAATTTACAATTTTCATAATATGGAAAATCCAATTTCTATTCTACTCCCAAAACCCTATTCTATTTGTACAAGAATTCTACAATTATGGTAAGTGTACAATGTTAATTATATACAAAAACCTATTACCAAAACTAGCTTAAAACTGTATATATTATGCATGTATATCACGGACCAAATTGCTTTGTGTTTTTGTGATATACACGGTAGACACAAGGCATTGTCTATGTCGTGTATACCGTGTATATCACGGTATACTTTCACACCCCCGCAGTCATAGCGAGCAGTTGTCGTACGCTGAGACTGTCCCTAAAATCTTCAAACAGAACCGAGGGAAGACCCTTAGTAAAGATGTCGGCAATTTGGTATCTAGAAGGGACATGTAAGACGCGTACTTGTCCACGAGCTACCTTTTCTAGAATGAAGTGGATATCCATCTCGATATGTTTAGTGCACTGATGTTGAACAGGATTACCAAAAAGATAGACGGCACTAATATTATCACAATAAACCAAGGTAGCCTTCTTAATGGGACAATGAAGATCTAGAAGAAGATTACGTAACCAACATTATTCAGAAACCACACTGGCTACTCCACGATATCCGGCCTCTGCAATGGAGCGGGATAATATAGATTGGCGCTTTGCAGACCATGAGACCAAGTTATCACCAAGAAACATGCAATAACCAGACGTTGAGGGTCTGGTATCGGGACAGCCACCCCAATCAGCATCTGTATACGAGACAAGTGTAGACGTCGATGATGGATATAAATGTAAGCCATAGTCAAATGTTCCCTGGATGTATCGAATAATGCGTTTGAGCGCATTTATGTGCTCAACCCTGGAATCATGCATAAACAAACACACCTGTTGTACGGTATACGTAATATCGGATCTCGTGAAAGTAAGATACTGAAGTGCTCCAGCAAGACTGCGATAGTAGGTGGGATCCTCGCAAGGTGAGTCAACCGCAGTACCCAGCTTGGGTTTAGTATCAATTGGAGTGGACGTGGACTTGCACGAGGACATACCAGCTCGCTCAATGATTTCAGCGGCATACTTCCTTGTTATAAGAATAACCCACCTGCATGACGAGTGACAGCAATCCCAAAAAAATTACTTAAGGGCTCCAAGTCTTTCATAGCAAACTCAGAACTGAGTAGGGTCATGATAGACTTGCGTAAATTATCAGAAGAAGCTGTCAAAATAATGTCATCCACATACAAGAGAATATATGCTAAGGAAGTACCACGACGATATATGAACAGAGAATTATCAGACCTGCTGTGAGAAAACCCAATATTGGATACATAGTCTGTAAATCGCTTATACCAGGCTCGGGGGGGCCCTGATTAAGCCCATACAAGGACTTCTTCAATAAACAGATATGATGCGGATATTTGTAGTCTCGAAAACCCAAGGGCTGATGCATGTAAATTATCTTCTTAAGATCACCATGTAAGAAAGCATTCTTCACATCGAACTGATGAATGGGCCATGCTTTCGAAAGAGCCAAGCTGAGAACAGTGCGAATGGTAGCCGACTTGACCACCGGACTAAATGTCGCACCACAATCCATACCAACTTACTGAATCTTACCATCACCTATAAGACGAGCTTTATGTCGCGCAAAAGAACCATCAGAATTATCTTTATGAGTAAAAATCCACATTGACCGAATAATATTAACAACTGAAGGACGGGGGACCAACTCCCACGTCTTATTTGCAATAAGAGCATCATATTCGTCGTTCATATCCAATTTTAATTCGGATCATTTAAGACAAACACTGGGTTACATTGTAGAGAGGATTTAGAGATATTAGAATTTAGATTAAAATGGCGTTTTGGTTTAAAAATACCCTGTTGACTATGAGTGACCGGTCTATGACTCGGAGGAGAATTGGGTGGATTTTGGGAATAATTCGGATGGGGGACGGGCTGTCCATCAGGCAATGGGCCTGCCGGCCCAATACTGGAAACAGTAGCCGGGGCGAAGCAGGAACCGGTATTGGGCTGGGCAACCGGCCCAATAGCCGAAACTGGGGCAAAAATAGTGGGATATGGCGGGTCACTGTAGCGGCCCATTAAGTGGTGCACGATGTACGAAGAGACATTGTCATCCAAAAAATTATATGAACTAGGCACGGGACTAGTCAATTTAGCAAACGGAAATTGGATTTCATCAAAAATAACATGGCAACTAATGATGATTTTATTAGATGATAAATCAAAAGATTTGTAACCACGATGATTAGATGGATAACTCAAAAATACACAAGCAGTAGAACGGGCTTGAAGTTTGTTAATAGTACTTGATGGAAAAAGGGGATAACATAAATACCCAAAGACTCTAAGATGGGAATACGAAGGATTTTTATAGACTTTAAGAAGAGATGGATATGCCAATCCTTTTGTAGGAAGTATGTTAATAAGATAGGTAGCCATTTGTAGAGCATGATGCCAAAGGAAGGGGGTACGGAAGCATGGACCAATAAAGTTCGGACAATATTGTTTATGATACGGATTTTTCATTCGGCTTTCCCATTTTGTGAAGACGTATGAGGACAAGAAAAATGAAAAACTATGCCATTATTTGCACAAAATTCTCAAAACAACCCATTATCATATTCTTTGTCATTATCATATTGAATGTTTTTTATTTCTCGTTCGAATTTGGTACGGATGAATGCTCTAAATTTTAAGGTGGAAAAACTTGAGATTTTTTCGCAACGGAAAAGTCCATAAAAAATTAGAATAATCATTCAAAAATAGAACATAATAACGATGGCCCACAGAACTTAAAACAGGAGATATCCATAAATCTCTATCAATAATATCAAATGGCATTAAAGTGCGAGAAGTAGAGGCTACAAATGGTAATCTAACATATTTTCCTAAATGACATGAATGACAAATCGGAGTACTAGGCATACCCTTACAAGAAATAAAATTGTTTTTATGTAACGAAGAAACAAAGGATAACTCAAGGTGATCCAAATGTGCATGCCACAAGGAATGAGCTAGAGCTGGAAAAGTAGATGGCAAAGCTTGACTCGAGAGACTGGAGGGGGCGTGATAGGATAAAGATCTCCCCTACTATTACATCTCATGAGAGGTATCCCCGTCGTGAAATCCTTCATAGAAAACCCAAAAGGATAAAAATTAACAGAAATTCAATTATCATTGGTGAATTTACGGACAGACACCAAATTTTTAATTAGGTTAGGGGCATGAAGGACGTTTTTCAAGACAAGATGTGGATGGGGGGAGACAAAGTTGTATGACTGTAACCACAAATTGGAATTGATTTGCCATTACCAATAATTATGCCACATTTTTTGCTCAAATATGAATAAGACGAGAGAGTACATTGGTCGGACGTCATGTGGGAAGTGGCACCGGTGTCCATGTACCAATTTGCGTCTAGAGGATTTAATCTAAGTGTATGCATGGCGCCTTCAATATCGATAGGTGTCGGAATCGGATTGGGGCCCGTAGCATGGAAAGCCTGCGGGGGTCGAGGCCCAAGCAGGTCACCTTACTATCCAGGCCCATCACTGTTTCGATAACCACTGGACTGCTGCGAATAATTGGGCACGAAGGGTTGTTGGGCGGCCCACTGTCCAGGGAATAGAGCTGCTGGAAAATAGGGATTGTTGGGCCACTGGCCCAGCCCTACTGCCAGGGGGCCCATGGCTGGGACCAATTGGCCTGCGGACTACTGCCACAGTGGCGGGGCCCACTCCCACTATTTTACCCTCCACCACCATTGCCGGAATCACCACGATTTCCACCGCAATTTTTGCCATTATTTTTTCATTTTTTCTTGCCTTCACCGTGAGTACGGTTTTGGCCCGAATTATCAACAAAACCTTGAAAATTATCGGATGAAGTCATCATGACCACGGAACTAGCACCGGTAGCTGCTTTTTTTGCCAAACTGGTTTCTTCTAACATGAGCATCGAACGAGCTTGATAAAAAGGTGGAAGTGGATTACTTTGATAGAGGAGAGTCCCTACGCCATTATAGGCCTTAGATAGGCCTGCAACCATTTGTATAACAAGACGATTATTGGTAATGGGGGGCTCCAATGTTACGGAGTTGGTCCGCCAATTCCTTGAGCCATTTACAATATGCTGAAACATTCGGGAAATCGTCCATGCTTACTTGGGAAAATTCCTGCTCAAGGGTGACAACGCGGGAATGTTGGTTATCCTGGAATATATCACTCAATCGATTTCAGGTAGCCATAGCCGTAGTGTCTGATTCAATGATCGTCTATAAAAGGTCAGTGGAATAGTGGAGTAAATTCACTGAAGGACGGTAGCATCAAGAGTGATCCATAATTGAGGATCCTCCGCAGGAGGAGGGATAGCGGGAGGAATTATGTGATGGAGGACTTGATGTGAAATAGCATAAATTTTAAATAATTATGCCCACGTCGCATATTGGACGTTTTCCATCTCAAGAACAATAGGGATGTTGTTGTTGATGTTAGAAACATTAAGGACAAGATGAAACATGCTCTTTGACGTCGATATAACGAAAGACCAAAGGGTGATTGAGGGATTTGGAAGAAAATTTAGGAAGAGAGGAGGTAGAAACTGTCTCGGAAACCGAGGAAGGGCTCGGATGTTGAATCGGCCGAGAAAAGCGGAAGCTTTTGGAGAATGAGGTATGTGAGACCTAGACTTCTAATACCATGAAAGAAATAATTCCTTGATTATTTTCATTAATGAATGAGTATATATACAATTTACAATTTCCATAATATGGAAAATCCTATTCCTATTCTACTCCCAAAACTCTATTCTATTTGTACAAGAATTCTACAATTATGGTAAGTGTACAATGCTAATTATATACAAAAACCTATTACCAAAAACTAGCTTAAAACCGTGTATACTAGGCATGTATATCACGGACCAAATTGCTTTGTGTTTCCGTGATATACACGGTATACACAAGGCATTGTATATGTCGTGTATATCACGATATACTTTCAGTTTTTAAGCAATACAGACTTGATTCGGAATAGATAATGTCACTAGTGAACTGAGTTATTACAAGAATGAATCTAAAGTATTCATATAACTGACTCCACCTAGTTTGTGATTAAATCTTAGTAAATTAGTTAGATTATTGATTAATCCACTTTAATGCAGTAATAATATTATTATTTTTTTCTTTCGAGCACTTTGGATGTTATAAATTGTGAATTTTGACTTACCTTCTTCTCTAACGCAATATGTACTCACTAAAGATGATGTACAAATAATGTAATTATTGCATGATCATGCTTAAGGAAGCTTCTTCTTTCCCTTGGTTTTAGCTACATAATCTTACAACTCTGCTAACCACACGCTTTTGTATGACAATTGTCAACAAGTATATATTATCTTAAAGAAATTAATAATTAAACAGGGGATTATATGCTACATTATGATGTCCAATATTGTCCATATATAGATGCTACTTGCTAGATGGAAGAATTGATTAAAAATAAAATTATCCAAAGTGGTCAAATTGTTCATCACATTAGTTGAGCTAATTATAATACCTAAACTAAAAAATTTGTTAGAGATTTAGAGTTGAATATATCTTTTATTATAGAGATATAGAGTTCCCATCTTACTAAAGTTTATTTTTTTTTCTTCAACTTTCTCGTCCCATTCTATACACAGTTTCACTTCACCTAAAATAGCTTTAGAAAAGAAGGAAAAGAAGGAAAAGAAGGAAAAGAAGGCAAAAAAGACGACTAAATGGGGAAAAAACGACTAAAAATGATAGAATGATTTCTTAGTCGTTTTCTTTTTCATTTCTTAGTAGTTGACTTTAGCTTAGCTTAAAAAAAATGTACTGCCTTGAGGCCCTAAATAGACTTTTCCATCCCTATATGAGGATCTCAATTGACCTAAGTTGTCGGAGCACCCAAGTCCAGTTAATGAAAAAACTAGAACATCCAAACAAAAAGTCAAATTTATGATCATTTAATGCTCAATAAAGTTAGCGCTAATTTCCGTACCTATGTTTAGTCGTGTGTATTTGATCCAAAGCAAATATATAGTATCGTAAAATGTATATCTAAATTAATTGAGTTCAATAACCGATATGAAAGCCTATGATTATGCATGATAAATATGAAGATGACAGAGCAATGACGTGGGTTTAATTTACTACATTTATCAGGTAAAAGTAGCTTGAAGCCGCACACACTAGAAGAAACTAGCATTCGGTAGCCATAAGATAATCGGACGATGTGAGTGACATTCAATGAATCTCCAAATAAGCTTATAAAATAGTAGACCATGTGAAACTTAGTTTGAATGGAATTGTAGATTGGCCAATTATTGCGAGCGGCTTGTTGATAGGCTATGAGAAACTTGATTTGAGGAGGAGCTTGTTGGGTTATCGGAGCAAAAACTAGGGGGGGAAATGAAGCTACATCATAAGGTTTGTTAATGTTGGATTTGATGTTGTGATATTTGACCCAACATATCTCCTAAAGTATTGATTTGAATGTATAAGAATGTTGAGACAAATGATGCACAACATTCGGATCAACATTTTCAGAACTGATTTTGCCTTACTTCACGTAATGATTACTATGTGGTAAATATGACTTGGCAATGTAAAAAGGAGATGGTAAACACGTGTGAAGAACTAGTAAAGGTTGCTGTTTTTCGTGAGGAACAAGTCAAAGTTGTTAGAGGTTTTTGCCCTTTGATCGTCTCCAACAAAACCTACCATCTGCCCACCTTTCCCTCAACCTCCATAACCGATCGATGAGCTTTTCAAAGAAGACTCTCTACTATAAATAGAGAGGCTACTACGGTGAATCAACATCTAGAACCAGAAAGTAAAAATATCAAGAGTGCTCACTGGATTTCATCTCAGAAATATGGATCACCAGTGTTACCTAAGTGTGTTAACAACATTCTGTCCAACACTACAATTGTTGTTTTAGATTCTAGATTAATTTTTTATGGAGTGATTGTAATGAGAGGTTGTATATGTGTACTTAGTTAAATTTTTCAGGCAGAAGTCATATGCGACTTCAACTTTTAATTCCTTTCCGTTTTATCTTGTAAATCTGTAAAGAAAGAAATTTGTCTATTTGTATATAATATATATACAATACATTTGGTCATTGACCATCATAAGTTATATAATATAAATAGAGAGGCTACTACGGTGAATCAACATCTAGTAGAGAGGCTTCAACTTATGAAAATTTAAAACCTATGTATTTTTAAAATTTCCGCTACATTTACTCTTCAAGGTTTTCTGTTTTGCTAAAGTGTTGTTACTGGTGTCAGACGACATAATTGCCGACATTCGGAAACAGAATTGGCATTCGATTTATTTCATCTCTTGTTTTTACTTTCCATAGAATTTGACACCCTTCAAGTGGTATCAAAGACGACACTTAACACAATAAGTGTTTGGTCTTGTTGTCATAAGCTATGGATCCGGCAATTCCAACTATTGGTAAGCTTCATATTTTAGATGGATCAAATTATATGTATTGGAAGATTTGTTTGCGTTCTCATATCAAATCAATTGATGTTAGGGAATGTAGATCTATAACCAATGGGTATGTTATTCCAATGTTTCCACCGGATGAGAAAGGTGACATTCGTGTTAAACCTGAATCCGAATGGACTACAGAAGAAACCAATAATGTTAGCTTTAACGAAAAAAATCTCAAATGCAACTTTTGGATGGGTTGATATATATATATATATGTTCAAACTCATTTAAAACTACCCTACGGCTAAGGATGCATGAGATACTTTTCAAATTCATTGTGAATGTAGCTCAAGTATTCGTCGAATAAAGTTACGCATGCTCATGAGTAAATATGAACGTTTAAGGATGGAAGATGCGGATGATATTAAATCTTATTTTGAAAAGTTGATTGACATCTCAAATGAATGCCAAGTGCTTGGTGAACCATTAATCAACACTCAACTTGTTGAAAAAGCTCTCCGCTCTCTTCCTGAAAAGTTCAATTTAAAATTTTGTGCTATTGAAGAAGCTCACAATCTTGTCACAATGGACCTTCATACCTTGATGAGTATTCTCAAAACTTATGATATGAACATTGAGAATCAAAATAAATTATATAAAAGCAATAATGTGGCACTTCAAGTTCAATCCTCGAAGAGTCAAATCGAAGAAGAGGATGAGAATCTTGAAGAAATTGGTGATAGTGCAGATGTTGCCTTACTCACTTGAAAATACAATTCGATGGTGAGGAAGTTCAACAATGAAAGAAATCAATATAAATCTAAAGAGCACCAAAACCAAGTCTTCAATCAAAAGTCCACTAGATTCCTTTCAAATGTACAAAAAGGAAATCAACTAAGAAGAACCAACGCAGATCGTACCAAATTTGATCCCAACCAGCTTGAGTCCGTGCAGTGTCATGCATGCTCTGGTTGGGGTCACTATGCTAACGAATGTGCTAACACTCTTAGAAAATTTCGTAAGAACCTATGGGTTTCTCTTAGTGATAATGAAGATGAAGAAGACGGAGATCGTGAAATTGAAACACAAGCAATGTTGGCTATTGTTTTCGAACAGTCTCTATCGGATAATGAATATGTCGTATACAATGTTGTCTCAGATGCCATGACATTTGCTCCAACATCATCAACGACATCTGAAAGGTATGAATTCTTTAACTATACTGATGTTAATTGCTTTAGTGGTTCTATTTCTGATAGTGAGGATGATTGTATGGTTCAAGTTGAATGCAAAGATGATATGATTAATGAATTACAAAGTATTTGTAAAGCCTTAATCTTAGAATCCAAGCAACTTGACAAAAAGGTAAAATCTTTAACTCATGAGAATTTAGTATTAAAAGGCATGATAACCCGACTTGAGGTTGCACTTACCAAAAAGGATATTGAATTTGGTAAGGTCCGTACAAAATTGGATTTAGCCAAAACAACCTTCCGTAAGCTCAACACGAGGACTTGAAAATTGAATGAGATACTCAACTTTAATAAACCTTCACATGCAGGAATTGAGTACGAAAACTCTCTTAAAATTATATGCTCTTATATCTTTGATAAAAATGAGAAAATATGCTTTGTAAAAGAAAAATGGATGAATAATAAGTTCTCATATATGTCAAAGAATATGAAGTTTGTGTGTCATCACTACAACTCCTCTGGAAACTTAAAACCATATTGTTTCAAACTTCAAGATTCTATGAGCAAAATGTTGTCCAACATTTCGAATAACAATCGAAACAACATTTCTGAGCCAAACGTTAAAAAATATTTTAGAAAAGTTTGGGTTCCTAAAAATGGTGTAACATGTAATGTTTCTATTACTGCATTAAGAACTAACATTTCAGGTTCTTGGTACTTTGATAGTGGATGTTCTCGCCGCATGACAGGTACAAAAGATTTTCTAAAGAACTATGAGTCATTCAATGGAGGAAACGTGACTTATGGAGGTGGCAGTAAAAGCAAAAAAATTGGAAAATGAATCTTGGATGTTCCTGGTTTTCCAACCTTAAGAAATGTCTTACACGTTGATGGATTAATGGCTAATATGATAAGTGTTAGTCAACTGTGTGATGATGATCTTGAGGTGAAATTTAATAAGAATGTCTGTAAAGTTACGAATGAAGCAAATATATGTGTTATGACAGGTACTAGAACATGTGATAATTGCTATCTTGCTGGAGGACAAGAAACATGCAATAATGCAAAGGTCGATGACGCAACACTATGACATCAAAAGTTGGGGCATGTCAACTACCGCAATTTAGAAAAATTGGTCTCATTTGAAGCGGTTAGAGGCATACCCAAACTTATCCATAAAGATAAAATGATCTGTGAAAATTATTTGAAAGGTAAGCAAACCCGTGTCTCTCATAATGTTGTCCAACACGACGGACAACATTCATGTACATCTCACTGTTTTCAATTGTTACATATGGATTTAATAGGTCCAATTGAAGTAGACAATCTAGGAGGCATGATGTATTCCTTTGTGATAGTAGATGATTTTTCTAGATATTCTTGGATATATTTTTTGAAAGAAAAATCACAAACGTTTGACATGTTTAAAATCTTACACTCTAGAATTATAAATTTATTCTATTCTCCTATTTTTTGGATTAGATCCGACCATGCAAAAGAATTTGAAAATAGTTTATTCACAAATTTTGGTGAGAAAAAGGGAATTTTTCATGCGTTTTCTGCCCCCAAAACTCCTTAACGGAATGGGGTTGCAGAACGGAAGAATAGGACATTGCAAGAAATGGCTAGAGTAATGCTTAGTTCTAAACATTTGTCAAAACGTTTATGGGCAGAAGCCTTGAATACTGCTAATCACATAGCTAATAGAGTCTATCTAAGGCCAGAAACAAAGATGACACCCTATGAAATTATAAATGGAAAGAAACCAAACTTGCGTTACTTTCATATTTTTTTGGTGTATTTGTTATATTTTAAATGACATGGATCATTTGACAAAATTTGATTGTAACAGTGATAAAGGAATTTTTGTTTTCTATTCACAAAATAGTCATGTTTATCGAGTATACAATCTGAGATCCAAAACTGTACAAGAGTGTAAATGTTATCTTTGATGATCTTTCTGATATTTCAGGAAAAAATATTAAAAATAGCATTATAGATGCAATGGAAAGTCCATAGATTGTAGAAGAATCGGATGTTGCCACAAATGTTGTCACACCTGAAGCAACATCCAAAACAGCAATAGAGACCACAGAGGCCACAGATGAGGAGTCAAGTGTTAAATTGTTAGACCAAGTTCGTAGGGACCCCTCATCAAGGATTAGGAAGAATCATCCAACGGGCCAACTGATAGGGGAGTTTTTGAAGGAATTATAACAAGAGGCAAAAAACCACTCAACTACAGAGAAATGGTAAGGTATGTGTGTATGTCAACCATATACCAAGAGGTTAGTCTTTCTTGTTTTATATCTACATTAGAATCAAAGAATATTATAGAAGCACTTAAAGATAATTTATGGATACAAGCAATGCAAGAAGAGCTTGATCAATTTTCTCAAAATGAAGTCTGGACTTAGTTCCACGTCCAAATAATACAAATGTAATTGGAACTAAGTGGATTTTAAAAATAAAACGGAAGAATCGGGAACAGTTGTTAGAAACAAAGCACGTCTAGTTGCACAATGTTATACTCAGGTAGAAGGAATTGATTTTGATGTCTAGTTGCACAAGGTTATACTCAGGTAGAAGGAATTGATTTTGATGAAACCTCGCATTTGTAGCTAGAATCGAGTCGATTAGACTTTTACTTGCTATTGTTTGTTGTCTAAAAATTACTTTACACCAAATGGATGTAAAATGTGCCTTCTTAAATGGTTATCTAGATAAAGAGGTATATGTTGAATAACCAAAAGGATTTGAAGATCTTTACCATCCACACTATGTGTACAAGCTTAAAAAGGTTTTGTATGGGTTGAAACAAGCCCCTCGTGCATGGTATGGTCGTTTAACTATCTTTCTTATTGAATTTAGTTTTAGCCATGGCGAAGCTGATCGCACTTTATTTATTAAACGACACGGTGTAGATATTATAATTTCTCAAATCTACGTGGATGACATAGTCTTTGGGTCGACTTCACAGTCGTACCTAAATTCATTTGTTGAAGTTATGTCAACGACATTTGAAATGAGCATGATTGGGGAATTAACTTTTTTCTTAGACTTGCAGATAAAGCAAAGTGAAGATGGAATTTCATCTCACAGAGTAAATATGCCAAGAATCTAGTTAATAGACTTGGTTTGGAGAACGCTAAACAAATGAAAACGCCAATGGGTTCATCACAGAAGGTATGTAAGGATAATGTTGGTGAAAATGTCGACCCAACATTATATCGATCTATGATAGATAGCCTTCTTTATCTTACTGCCAGTCGCCCAGATATTATATTTTGTGTTTGTGCACGTTTTCAAGTCTGTCCCAAAATGTCCCCCTTAAATGCCGTGAAACGTATTATTCGATATGTTGCTGGCACATGTGAGTTGGGAATCTAGTATTCCAAAGACACTAATCCTAACTTAATAGGATTTAGTGACTCGGATTGGGCTGGAGATGTGGATGATAGAAAAAGTACAAGTGGATGATGTTTTTATCTTGGCAATAACCTTGTTTCATGGTATAGTCGTAAAAAATTGTGTCTCACTTTCAACTGCTGAATCTGAATATGTAGCAGCTGGAAGTTGTTGATCTCAATTAATATGGCTACGACACATGTTAGGCGACTATGAATTTACTAGCAACATTTGATTTTGTACTGTGATAATTTGAGTGCTATAAATATTTCCAAAAATCCAGTTCAGCACTCACGTACAAAACATATTGATATTAGACATCACTTTTTAAGATATTTAGTTGAAAAACAACTAGTTCAAATTGAACATGTTGACACTCTTCATCAACTAGCTGATATTTTTACAAAAGCTTTGGACCGTGAGAGATTTTCTAGTTTAAAGAAATTTCTTGGTCTTTGTAATCTCTAAAAAGGCATTTTTGGTGAATGTCGGCTGAAATGTTGTCTAACATTTCGGGTGACATTTACATATGTTATATCACTAACTGATTATTATTGTTGTATGATGCATAACTTAGGTCACACAAGTATGATCCTTCAATAAGCATATGTTATCAAAGTGATACCGTTCTTTGCGATGATATAAAAAAATTACATATATATCATAAAAAGGGAGTATCAAAATAAGGTAAAGCCTTTGCAAATATTTGGAAACTATGAAAAATGGGCAAAACCCGTGGAAAGATAATGTTCCTATTCTATAGGAGTATCGAGTGCTTCAAAAGAAATTTGAGAATATCATAAAGTTTTCTTATTTTTTACATAAAAAATTTATTTATATGTGTTATATGATTAGACCAAGGACACGATGGGAAAATATTACATTAGTCCAGTGGTCAAACTCATAAAGTGCATATAAAACGTGTCTTGGTTTGTTGCCAAATCTAAAAATTCTTGTGGGATCAAAATACTTGTGTCATCCAAAATGGTGCCAACATTGATGTTGACATTTTCATAATATGATATATGTTGAGATGTTGTGCTTATCTGATTGTTGAAATATCAGATCTTACTCCCTATTGTATGCCTTGTTTATAGGAATTTCAAAATTTAAAATTATAAGATTAAATTATATTCCTACAGTGATGGTTATTTTTTTTAATATTTTAGGTGTAAGTTATTATGTAAAAGTGAAACACCTAAAACTATGGGATTTGTGTTTCTAAGAAAAGGTTTGTCATGTATATAAATATTCCTCTCATTTGTTTTTGTTTTTTAAAACATCAAAAAATGGGAAAAAGTTCAGCGGGTGTATATCGTCCTACTAACCCGATGGAAACACCAAATCAAACTCCAGTCACTTTCACAAACCCTAATTTCTCAAAACTCTCTCCTCAATTCTCACCGATGAAAACTTCTCCAATGTCAGAACAAATGTCAACCAACATTCCATCCAACACTCCCATGAGCATTAGCCCTCCGTCAAATACACCTCAGGAACCAGGCCAATCTTCTTCCTCAAATCTCCCTGAGAATCTTTCTAAAACAATAGTGTTTAAAGGTTTTGATAAACCTTTAGATATCAGCTATCCTGAGACAATAATAACTCAATAGATGTCGATCAAACTTTTGATTTCTCATCTCTAGGTAAAAGGCCAAGGTCATCTACTTTTCCTACTCATCGATCGAGTAGAGTGTTTGAGAAAATAGTCCAAGAAGGTTTGAGTAGCAAAAGGCCTAAATGTGAAATATCTAAACCCGCTTACTCGAGTAGTGATAGTGAAAATACGAACTATGTTGTCTTTAACTGAGAAAGAACCATCTGCTTCTGAACAACCAAATGTGCCTCAAGAAAGGGAAATCCCAAATGAAACCCCCTTCAAATAATTTTTTCCAAAGAGAGTTCCCAGGACTACAAGGACTAGTGCTGCTACAAATGTTTTCACAGATGCCACAACATCTCAGGCAATATTTCAGCCAACATCAAAAGAGACACACGCCACAACATCTTCCAATAGTACCAAATCCATCAATCCAGACATGTCTGATTCAGACATTGAGGTATCTTCTTTCACAAATTAATTCTATTCTAAATATAACCATGATATGTGGGATTTTTACAAGAATAGAGTAATTAGGCCTGAGAAGGTGCTAGATATTGCTTTTTGTACTGAATATGGTTTGGTAGAATTCTTAAAGGACAGACAGCTTCTTAGTTCTGTCACTGAAAAAGAACCATATGTTGATGAGATAGTAGAGTTGTTTTATGCTAATTCAAGTTCAGCTATAGAGGATACCTCCTCAAAGAAATTTGGGAAGGTATATCTCTATAACAAGGTATACCTTTTTACGCCTGCTATCATAAATTAATGTATTGGTCAAAATGCTGGAGATAATGTTAGAGAAGTTGAATAGGTAATAGACAATAAGGATGAAGTAATTGAATACCTCACTTGACGTATAATGAAGAAATGGGTCCCTAGATGTCCAGCCTTCAAACTAACAGCCTTGTTTTCCTCCCTCCACAAAATTGCTATTCACAATTGGCTTCCTTCAGTGAATGAATCAATTGTGACATTCGAACAAGCCGCCCTTTTGTATAAAATTGGGAAAGGTTTGAAAGTTGATTTGGAAAAAATGATATTTCATCAAATTGCCAACTTGGCTGAGAAAGAATCATCTTCAATCCTTCCTTTTACCTCTCTAATCTACAAAGTATTAACCATCCAAGGCTTTGAGCCTAAAAGATAAGACACTTTAGGGAAGGCTCCTGAGCTTTATACTATAAACAAAGCAGTTTTGAAGAGCAAGGACAGAGTCATAGACTTGCCTTGGAAGAAGGAAGTTGAAAGTGAAAATATTGCCAGAAATGTCACCAACATTCTGGGCAACACTGGTCCAGGACAGTCTACACTGTCTACAAAATGGCTTGTGAATCACATTGAAAACATCAACCAACAAATTGCAGAAGTTGATGCTGCAAGGAATGCCCTGATACAAGCTAGAGACTATTTCATGATGATACTTTCTTCACAAAAAGGGGGAGATGATGTTGATGCAGTGGGAGGAAGTTGAAGCTGTTATGCAGGGGTAGAAAGCTGCTGGAAGCTGCTGCTGCTGTATGATGAACAAGGAGGAAGCTGAATGATGTTGTTGAACCTAAGCTATAAATATTTGTTAAATATTTTGATGGATTGATGTGGATATTTGTTGACAATGGTTTATTTCTATTCGTGCTTTGTATATATTGGATGATGTGGGTATATATGTGCTCATATTTTTTTCTATAATCTTATGAATTGGTATACACATGGTTGTTTGTATGCCATCACATGTTAAGGGGGAGCATGACATTAAAATTGTTCATCACAGATGTCGGACAATATTTATGAAAACACCTAAGTCAACTTTACTTTTTAACGAGTTTTGTGAAGAAAGGCAAAAATGGAAGATTGTTAATGTTGGATTTGATGTTGTGAAATTTGACCCAACATATCTCCTGAAGTATTGATTTGAATGTATAAGAATGTTGGGACAAATGTTGCACAACATTCGGACCAACATTTTCAGAATTGATTTTGCCTTACTTCACGTAATGATTACTATGTGGTAAGTATGACTTGGCAAGGTAAAAAGGAGTTGGTAAACACGTGTGAAAAATGAGTCAAGGCTGCTGCTTTTCGTGAGGAACAAGTCAAAGTTGTTAGAGGTTTTTGCTCCTTGATCGTCTCCAACAGAACCTACCAGCCGCTCACCTTTCCCTCAACCTCCACAACCGATCGATGGGCTTTTCAAGGAAGACTCTCTACTATAAATAGAGAGGCTACTACAGTGAATCAACATCCAGAACCAGAAAGTAAAAATACCAAGTGAGCTCTTGAGATTTCATCTCAGAAATATAGATCACCAGTGTTGCCTAAGTGTGTTGACAACATTCTGTCAAACATTACAATTGTTGTTTTAGATTCTAGATTAGTTTTTTATGGAGTGATTATAATAAGAGGTTGTATATGTCTACTTAGTTAGATTTTTCAAGCAGAAGTCATATGCGACTTCAACTTTTAATTCATTTCCGTTTTATCTTGTAAATCTGTAAGGAAAGGAATTTGTCTATTTGTATATAATATATATACAATACATTTGGTCATTGACCATCATATGTTATATAATATATATAACTTATGAAAATTTAAAACCTTTGTGTTCTTTAAATTTCCGCTACATTTACTCTTCAAGATTTTCTATTTTGCTAAAGTGTTGTTACTGGTATCAGATGACATAATTGCCGACATTCGGAACCAGAATTGGCATTCAATTTATTTCATCTCTTGTTTTTACTTTCCGTAGCATTTGATACCCTTCAAGGCTTAAGAATACTTTCATGCGGGCTTAGTCCAAAACAGATAATATTATACCATATCGAAAATATCTTTGGATTGGTTGAGCCTAATATGTTACTCCCTCCGTCCAATTTATATGATGTAGTTTGATTGGATACGAGATTTAAGAAATAAATGAAGATTTTTAAATCCGGTGGTCTAAAACAAATCAAAGATATTTGTGTGGTTATAGATCATCTCGTTAAACGTAAAAGATGAAATTTAAAATTAAATTATTTTTAAATAAAAAATGTATCATTTTTTAAAAAATTGACAAAAAAATATATTATATAAATTGGGATTGAGAGAGTATTAATCTTATTTTCCCTTTAAAGTACTTATAGAAACCGTGGTACTTTTAGAAACCAAAACTGCAGAGAAATTTGAATAAGAAAGCACCAATTGACGGTTCTCGAAATTTTTCACATTGGAAAAGGAAGTGTGTAGGGGACCATATTGTATACATGAGAATGAGATGAATAAATAGTCATAAAATTACACGTGTGAAGAGTGAAATATGTCAGTCACAAGGTGAGACTTGAGTGGTCCTTCAATTCAAATGTTTGTTTATTGGCTACTTGTATTTACTCACTATGCAAATTAGTGCAATAGCAGTTGTACCGAGGAATCAAAGGGGCAGAGGCCATTGATTCTCTGTCTGAATCCTTCGTAGAAGCCACACGTGAAGCTGCTACTCAATGTTCCAAATGTGTCTGTCTGTTCATATGTTTGGGTTAAGGGTATTAAATCAGCGGGTCTCATGGGTTGAAATTGCACATGTTAAAATGGATTGAATTAATAAATAAATTGGTTATTGATCCATTCATAAGTTATTCGAATCGAAATGGATTGAACTGAAATAAGCTAAAAGCGGAATCTTAACTCAACATGTCCAACTCTTATTAAATTTTAAATTTTTTATTTGTTTTCTTATAAATTTTTTTGAGTACTTACTAAAACTTTTTTTCTTAATAACACTTTTTTTCTTATATTATGATTATATATAACATATCAAATAAAAAAATTAAAAGTATTTAGAAAAAGTGTCTCATTGGTCAATCTTGGCTGCATATCAACCCAATTTTTTAAATGGAATGAATTAAGCGGATCAAAATGAGCTGAGTTAATAAAATAAGCGAGTCATTAATCCACCCAAATCTAAAATGAGTAGAGTGGGTCATGATTTTATGGGCTGATTTTGTCACCCTAGTTCAGGACCTCCGATCAAATTGGTGCTTCTATTTGATCAATAAGAAAAGTCTTGGCTAGAAAAGGTTTTGTGACATAGACGTTGCAATCCAACTTGATCGATAGTTGGCCACTTAATAGATGAAGTGATTCTCGATTGAATTTCAAAAAGTTTTTTTACTATTTAGAACAGTGAAAACTGAAGTCAAGGTGGGTGGCCAATAGGCCGGACTCGAGACCGACGGGCCGGGTTTGGCGGGAACGGGGCGGGGCGGGACGGGGGATCGGGATCGGGTCAGGCGGGATCGGAATAGGCGGGATTTGCCGAAGTCCCGCCCAGATCCTGATCCCGTCGGAATTGGGTCGGGTCGGGATCGGGGTCAGGATCCCTGGCAGTTTTTTTTTTGCACTTAATTTAAAAAATAACATATATATAAAAAAACTCAAAAATTAAACAAGATAGTGTAATAAAAACATCCAAATGCTGTTTTTGTGCCTATTATATTATTTAATAGACATATGATTTTTTTGTAATACAAATACAATTGTCAAAATTGCAACTTTGTGGTGTTGTTCAAAAGTTGCAAATTACATAGTAAAATTGCAATTAAAAAAATTACATTCTGAAAAAACATGTTCTAGTTTCTTGATAATTTCATGTGGTTCTTTGGTTGGAATTGGTATTTGTTGGTCAAATTGATCCACGTCGCTTCCACCACCTTCGGATAAGATTTCATTGTAGTTTTCGTCTTCTTCTTCGTTGATCTCCGGTTGACCGCACCTGCTCCGCTCCGCTCGTATCCAATCTCTGAATAATACTACAATCTCCAAGCTGTCTCCGGCTAATAAGTGTTTGTGCTCTCCTATTTGATATCTGCTGGCAGAAAAAGCGCTTTCAAACGCAATTGATGACGCTTGAATGTTCAAAACATCTCGGGCCATCATTGAAAGTGTCGGAAAGGTCTTCTCATTCCCCCTCCAGTATTTCAGCAAGTCTTCGCGTCCTTCTTCATTGAGAATTGCTTGGACGGTACAGAACCCTACAAAACAAAAATATCAAACTCGCTAATTTGGTTAGTAGCGGTACGGCCGCACATTTTATTTCTGAGGCTTTCAATACTAGCCGCAGAAACAACATGTATTTTGTGAGGTTGTGTTGAAGAAGAAGAATATGGTATGGAAGTCGGTGGTTACTAGCACTTTCTTGTTGGTAAAACCTATATACTTTTTTGCATTGGTCTTCTACGCTAGACAACACTTCTTCTTTAGTTTGTTCAATAGGTGGTGGGTGATTTGGATTTTTGGGACTTGGAGGTGGTCGTACTTCTATACAATCGTAAATAGTTTCAATAAGTGATTTAGTACCGTCTATTTTAATAGACGGATTTAATACAACACCAATAATATAAATAGTGGGAATAGGAATAAAATATTTTTTTATTTTGATAAATATTTTTTAATAGCTGACATATAAGCTGGTTTTTCCATATATTCACTAAGTAATAAAAATATTAGAGCTATATAAAACAACATAGTTGAAATAGTAGGATAATATATACCGAAAAATTCTTTTGTTGCTTGAAAAAATTTCTCTAAAAATACAATAAGTTCAAAAAAATTTACCCAATCGCTATTTACAACCATATCAGTTGGATTTTGATTATGAGAGTTAAAAAATGAAGTTATAGGTTTTCTATAGTCATAAGTAACAAGTAGTTGCTCGTATAAAGAATTTCACCTAGTGGGTACTTCTTCTGAAATTTTTCTATAAGGTAGTTGGCAATCGTGACAAGTTTTTTTATATTCTTTTCTTCGTTGTATTCTATTATTTTTAAAAATAAAGTTTATAGCAAATTGTATTTTACTAAGAATGTCTTCAAAAAGTGATAGACCATCATTTACAATTAAGTTATATATATGGCACGCACATTTTATATGAAAATGGTCTGAAAAAGATGGAGTTAAACTATTTTTTAAAATTGTAATAGCGTAATTGTTAGAAGAAGTGTTATCTAATGTAATAGTCATAATTTTATCAGTTATTCCATAATAATCGCACACTTGATAAATATTTTCTGCAATAAAAGTACCAGTGTGCCTATCATCTATATATCTATATGCTAAGATACGTTTTTGCATAGACCATTTATAATTTATCCAATGACAAGTTACCGTTAAATAATCATGACCGTTAGTACTACGGCCTATATCAGAAGTGAGTCACTTTGCCATTAAAATGATATAATGAATAACGTAAATACTGTTGATATTCATGTGCAAATTTAAATACATCTCTCTTAACAATTGATCTAGGAAAACCGTTAAAATAAGGATTACACAAATCTCTAATGTAATGAATAAAATCGGGAGATGAAGGAAATGAAAAAGGCAAATCCTCCACAACTAATTTTGCTATTGCTTCCCTATCTCTATGTTTATTGTATTTAGGGCCTACAATTCCCCCTGTCATAGGGTTAATTTGACCATGTACTTGGTCCGGGACAGGATCAGTATGTGAACCTTGTCCTGATGGAGCGGGCGTTTGCGCACCCGGTTTTGAAGCCTCGTATTGGGCATACCTAGCTGGATGAGCCCTTACTACGTGTCTCATTACCCCCCCCCCCCCCCCCCCCCGTCCCACCGTGACCTTTTCCAGTTTTAAATTTTAAAACATCTTTACAAATTTTACATCTAGCTACTTGATTCTCTACGTCCCTATCAAAAAATATCCATGCATCTGATTTTAATGGTCGTTTTGCTGGACCTCGTCTCGCACTAGGAGGAATAGGAGGCATTTCAGTTGAAGGTGCACTAGTGGGTGTGTTGTCATCAACATTAGTGGGTGTATCATCTATATCATCGTCTAAATTAAAGTCTTCTTGAGTTCCAGAAAATAGCTCCTCGTCTAAATCTAATGGTATTGTATGAAAATGTTCAGTATCAACAAAATCATCCTGTGTAGGAATATGATTCTGTCTAAAATAGGACCCTTGCCCTTGTTGCCCCTACTAGAAGAAGCATGACCCCTACCCGTAAGCATACGTTTAAATCCTTCCATTATAAATTTATAATTATACTAATAAATAATTAAAGTAAATAAAATTAAGTGCGCTAAATAAAATAAACAGACAATAATAATTTAATGAAGGAACGAATGTACCAAACGCTGACGTAACGTCGACGTGTAATCGAGAGGTTGAAAATTGAAACTTTGCTCGATAGAAGATCCTCAAGCTAGTTTCCAACTTCACTCTTAATTCCCAAATGAATAAATAAAATTGAATATTTAGTAGACAATGTAGACTTGTAGAGAGATAGATTGAGAGATTAGAGAGATTGTAGAAAGATTTGTGAGAAAGATTAAGAGAAAATAAGGTATTTATAGTTGGAAAATTGGGTTAAAGTATAAATATAATAACTTATGGGTTAAAAATAAATATTATGGGGGTAGGGGGGTTGGGGGAGGGGGGAGGCAAAAAATGGCCGTTACACAATGGCCAAAATGTAAAATGGTCGTTGGTGCAACGGTTATTTTTGCAAAATGGGGGTTTCGGGCGGGATGGGGATCGGGTCGGGACTAGCGGGCTTGAGGTGGGCCGAGACGGGTCGGGACGAGACATTGTCCGTCCCGGTTCGAGTCCCGATACCGCGATTTTTTTTAAAATACTCGGGTTCGGGGCGGGACCAGGCCGACTCGGCCCACTAACCAGCCTTACTCAAGCTAGTCACTTGGATAGGGTAAGATTAGGAACAATGATAGCTTTGTTTGATTATCTGAATTTTCATCTTATTAGTGAGGGGTAAATTCCTCAATCCTCCCCTCCCCTCTTTCGTATGTATATTTTAAAAAAATCAATTCCTTTTTGTAATGCATTTATGTTTGTTATAGTTGCATCATAAAATTATTTAATTTTATCAGTTGTAGTACATTATGAGAATGTTTTGATAAATGATAAGTGAATAATAGAGCTTGAGTTGTATATCTATTTATAGTGGGAGTTGTTACGTTTGTGGGCATGATCGTTTGCGAGGGTTGCAGGTGGCGGCAGCCCCCTGCGATGGACAAAGCAAAGAGCCGCAGGCCACAACGAATTTTCTAAAGTACATCTCCCTCAAGGGCGGATCTAGGTGGAGGGTAGGGGATCCAAACCCCTTCGTCGGAAAATTACACTATATATATACAAAGTCAAATTCAAACTTTATATTATATAATGAACCCTCTTGATATATTCAAAATGTTCAGCTCATTGGCTAAGAGGGTTCATATTTTTTCAGGGTCGCGGGTTCGATTCACACCACCTACATTGGTTTATCCCATTTTTTGCTTTGGCTTTCCCCACAGGGGAGGCAGAGATTGGGCTCAGAATCCCAACCCAACGGAAAAGCCGATTAGGAGCTTTAATCCTGGGCTGCTTTTTCTTATTATTATTTTTCTCTACTATTCTATTTCTCCTTTTCAATTTGCCTTTGTTCAAATTTATTAGGTACATTCCTTTTTATTTTTTGCCTTTTATTCGTATTATCTCTATTGCTCATTTTATTTATATGTAACTCTCTTTCCATGTGCTAACTTGAAGAAACTCTTTAAGATAATGATGAATTGTTATTAAACTTGAAATTGAGATATAAAAATATTTTAAGAATATAAGGTAATTTAAATTTAATCAAATAAGGAAATTTAGAAATTATAAAAATCCTTTTTATCAATATATATTTAATTAAATTTACTTTCTTTGATTTCATGGTATTTCTTTCCTATCTTTTTTAATTCTATTCCCGAGAGAGGAAAACTGAACTAACTAAACTTATTTGATTTGTTCATCATTTGAATTTTCTTCAAATGAATAACTAGTAGATTGAACTAAATAAACTTAAAAATCGGCGATGTCATTTATTTAGCCTCTGAATATGCATTATAATATTAGTGACTTAATCCTCCAACCTTTTAAAAGAAACTTGGCGATTTTCAAAGTAATATATGATTGAATGAATATTTATTTGGAATAAAAAAATAAAAAGTTTAAAATAAAATAGAACACTGCAAGTAAAAGAAAAAAATAAGAAATTTTAAGAAAGCTCGATAGAGCAGGGTAAAAAAAGAAAGAAATGCTAAACTGGCCATGACAAGAAGGCTAGTCTTTACCTTCCCCGCGCCGCTCCGTCTTTCATCCTGTAATTTTTACTTGTTTGCTTCTTTATTTTTTGAATCCATTAGTGAAAATTTTAACTTCGCCACTGATCTTTCTCCTTCTCTATGCCAATGATCATGATGTTCTAATATTTAAAAGTCAAATTCGGTAGTTGTCTGAAGAATTGGAATAAAGATTAAAGTTCTACCCACCCTATTTTAAGTAATGTTGCCACAATTCTATCCATGATTTTGCAAGAACCTATTTAAAAAAAAAATCAAACTTATGCAGAAATTTTTGTTAAACAGAGCCCATCACGGGAACAGCAAGCAGAAAATCAGTGGACAAATATTGTATATTAAGGAAAGTATATTGTGTGTATATTGTAGTATATTTGTTACCTAAAATAGGATATACACTTACCATATTGTATAGTTAGAATTATGGTAGAAGAAGGATTTAAAAGTAGAATAGGAAAAGGATTTTCCTATTATGGAAATATGTAACTTGTATATATAGCCTTTCAATTAATGAAAATAATCCAGGGGATTATTTCTTTCAATTTTTACAAACAAAAACCATCAAATATATTTGCTTTCTCTTAATCTACTCATTTACTTTTGGGCTTTTTTTTATTTTTGGTCTGTCGGTTGAAATTAACTACGGTCACTAGCCAAAATCTACACTGATTATGTATATTATCTGTATATAATAGGTATATTATATGTATATTCATACTCAATATACAAAAACCTATACATTTTTTGGCTATTATTCTAAATACCCCTTTCTTTTACCAGGGAAAAGCTCTCTTCTCGCGTTATGCAGCTTACAGACAAGACAACTTGTCCCTTCTACATATTCTTCCAAATGGACAAGACAGAACATGAGCTGAGGTTTAATTATTTTCTGTTGAGTTGATCATTGCTTGCCAAACAACCATATATGGTTTTGACAACATCATACATCTATATATATATGTCTGAACATAAAATTTAGGACCCTTTAATTTGTCAATGAAACTGAGGTTGGTAAATACAATAGTTGTCATGTCTTTCTGCTTGCTTTTCATTACCTGATATACAAAGAAAAAGCCTTTCATATGCTGCAGCCGTTTTGGTAGCAGTAAACAACTTCAAACCCCTCTCCCTTGCAAATCTTCCTTTCTGCTTTAGAATTTCCCTTCCATACTCCCAAACCTTATACAAAACTTTCTTCAGTTCCCCTACCGTAGGTGCATATGTATACCCCATCTCTTTGCTGACGATTATAGACCCTGTGATGCTAGCAAGTTTCGTCGCTATCGAGGGTGTGATCCAAACCTTGAGATCTTAATGTCGGGTTTATGAATACGTCTATCACGTTATAGAATCCTGTTCCAATGGTCCTAAAACCATCACATTATTCGATCTGAGGCCTTTGTATCGAGCACCCCATGGACCATTTCCAGCAACTAGTACAATGACATTGTCCCTGAATGTTGAGTTTTCCTTGAAAATTTGTTGCAAGGCTTCAAACATTAAAGGATGTCCCTTATCTTTAACTAATCTCCCGGCTAACCCGAGAATTAGGGACTTCGATTCTGGGATTTTAATCTTGGACCTAAAATCATTGCCCTTTGAAACATCAGGCTTGAATATCTCCTCATTGACACCGTTTAGAATGACATGAACGCGTTCTTCCGGGATCATATAGATTCTTTTAAGTACATTCTCCAGCATGATCGCTCGTGGAAACATGGTGAGCATAATTTGGGAAAAACTTTACCTCTGCAATAACCTTCTTCAGTCTTTCGGTTAACGCATGTGCCGACGCTGGATCTTCAGTAGTATTTCGGAGAAGCTCCTGTATGATATCAGAATGTATAGTTTCGTACGCGATTCCATGCCAGCTAACCGCAAGATTATTCAGGTTTTTCGATCTAGTATACCTGAGGCCTACGCTCTCCATATGAATCACATCGAATGGCCTTTTTGTCGCGTTTTCTTCTTGAAATTGCTTCCAAACAACGGCTTGGTCAAGATATCCGGCAGCAGTAGGCCTCGAGATGTGAAAATGTAGATTGCTTATCATTAATGGATATACAGGGAAGGATGAATTAGCTCTGAAGATATGAAGCTCGTGACCACGTTTGGCTAAGGCGAGATGGAGTGTTAAAGCGTGTCGTTCAAGTCCTCCAGCATGACGTTCATCTGGCCATTTCTTGACAAATAGAGCAATTTTAAGGAGTCTTTGAGGTGGTTCTGGTGAAAAGACAAGATGGTTCCAAGCTTTTGGGAATTTAAGGAGATTAATTGTTCTGTTTTCGTTGTTCACTGTCGTTTGGATATAGGAATAATTATAGCCAAAGAAATAAGACCAGTAGAGGAGAGAAATGAATGAGAAGGCAGAGAGAAAAACAAGAACGTGACAACAAGATCGAAAACTGAAAAAACAGTTTGATCTTTTGCCATGACAGTTTAATTCCTTTTCTGAAGCAAGAAGAAAGTACCATCACTAGTGATAGAATATTAACATATTCTTGTATATCTTTTATATTTGGTCAATCAATATTCTAATTGTAATTAGTCAAATTAGTTACCTAGTTTATAGCCTAATTTGTAGTTTTGTCAATAAGCATGTATTGCTATATATTATATACCATAATGAATGAAAAGGCAAGGGAACATATTCCTTTATGGTATCATCAGTCAAACCCTAAACCTAAGGCCTAACCCTAAGTCGTCGGCTTCCTCCTCTGTCATCTTCCTCCCTCTTCTTCTTCTCGACGTCCCTCCTCTCCCTCTCTTCTTCATCCCCCTCTTCAATGGCTGAACAACCAAATTTCATCATGTTCTTGCGGTTAACAACATCAAGAATTTCATTCCCATAATTCTTGAGATGAAAAAAGTTCAGTACTCGTCATGGGCAGATTTATTTAAGATTCATTGTCGTGTGTACAAAGTCATCGATCACATCATCCCTCATAAACCCAAGCCAACCGATAAAAACATGGAGAAACATGATAGTTTTGATGAAGAACTTTGGTCACGATTGGATGCGGTTGTTCTACGATGGATCTACGGCACAATCTCGAATGATCTCTTGCATACAATCATCGAAATCGATCCTACTGCACGACAAACATGGGAGAGATTATAGAGTATTTTTCATGATAACAAGACCCAACGTGCCTTGTATTTAGAAAATCAATTTAAGGACATTCAACAACACAATTTTCCTAATATATCAGCCTATTGTCAAGAACTTAAAATGATTGTCGATCAACTCTCCAACGTCGGTGCACCAGTCTCAAATCAAAGGTTGGTCATGCAACTAATTGCGAGTTTAAATGAAATATTATGATGGTGTTGCTACAATCCTCCAATAAAGCACTCCGTTGCCTTCATTCTATGAGGTCCGTTCGAAAATTATCCTTGAGGAAACCCGAAAAGCCAAGCAGGCAGCGGCTAATGCTAGCACCACCAACACAGCCCTCCTTACCACTGGCGGCTCATATGCCAATGAAAGGGACTCAGGTTACGGTCAGCATCATCGGCACACCAATGATCCGAAACGAGGTCAACATATCTGAAATCATAATAAAAGCAAAAACTCTGGAAAAGGCTGTGGTGGCAGCAACAACAATGGCGGAAGGGGACAACAACAACCGTCCGGCGGCCACTCACAGTGGCAGCCGCAGTGGCAGCAGCCACCACTAGAGATGGCAATGGATCCTGGACCCGGTCCGGATCCGGTGGATCCAGATCCGTTTTATAGGATATGGATCTTCAAAATTTGGATCCGACGGATCCGGATTGGACCCGGATCCATTTCTGACGGATCGGATCTGGATCTGGATCTTGTATTTGAGATCCGTATCCGGTCCAGATCCGACCCGTGGATCCGTTTTTTGTTAAATATATTCATAACCTAGAATGTAATTTTATAAGTATTTTCTTAAAATTGCTAAGCATATCCTTGCAAGTTTAATTCTCAAAACAAGTTTAATTTATCCCCGCATTAACTCAAAAACCAAAAAATAAAGATTAAACTTCGATAATAAAATCAATGTTATATTAGTGAATGACTAACATCTCCATAGACAAGTAGTTAAAATTATATTCACTTCATTTGTGAAGATTCCAAGCACATGCAAGTTCTGAATTGTGGAAATACTAGTCAGCATTTTTCAAAACTATTATCATTGTCCAACATTTTCAATTAATAGCTCACAATCAAAACGAGACAACGAACAAAATATCTCATATGAACATTTCAAAATTGAAACACAAAGAACTCGTTAGATAAGTATAAATTGTTTGTCGAGTTTTAAAAAAAATCTTAGCAAGGTTACATTCTTAGCAAGACAATTTTTTTTTACATGTGGATCCGCATCCGATCCGTGGACCCGGTGGATCCGATGGATCCGGATTTGGATCCGATTTTTATGGACCCGATGGATCCGGATCCGGATCGAATTCGGTGTGAAAAACGGATCTGGATCTGGATCTAGTAGGATCCGGTCCAGATCCGATCCGTTGCCATCCCTAGCCACCACAGTGGACTACATACCCCCGTAGGCAGCTTGGGGACAGCAAGCTTGGGCTGCTCCACCGTGCCCTTATCCGACTTCCTCATGGGCCCGACCTCCAACTCGAAAACCCCAGACCGGAATTCTCGGGGTGCGCCCATAACACGCATACAGTGCACATGCTTCTCCTCCTTCAACCTACGCACCAACGAATATTGAGGCGGCAATGCACACGATGTCTCTCAATGTTCCTGATGAAAATTGGTACATGGATACCGGTGCGACATCTCATATGATGGTATCTCAAGGTACTCTCTCATCTTATTTCAATATGAGCAATTTAAACTGTAATGTTATTGTTGGTAGTGGACAAGGCATTCTCATTCGACGTTATGGACAATCATTCCTCTCCCTACCACACCCCCATTAACTTAAACAATGTCCTACATGCCCCGAAACTTATCAAAAATTTGATCTCTCTGCGTCATTTCACAACCGACAATAATGTTTTCCTTGAATTTGATCCTTTTGGGTTTTTTGTGAAGGACCTTCAGACATAGATGCAAATAATGAGATGTGATAGCACATGGGATCTTTATCCTATCACCACCACCATTAGACATCACGTCTCCTCTCCAATTTTAAGTCTTTTACCTGTACTTTTAGGTCTTCATTATCTTTTAATGTCTCCTTCTCAACCGAAGTGGCGTTTTCCAGTGACAACTCCAACTCGGATTTTTTATTGTTTAAGGACTTGAGCTGTCCATTCCTTTCAGTATGTAAAGAGTCCAACTCTCGCTGCAGACAATTTGCTCGTGCCATCAGATCATCAATTCTAGACTTTGAGTTGGTCTGATTTCCTCAAATTTTATAAGAAGATTAGAAAATTGATCTTCTTTCTCTCGAAATGCTGCTTCCAATTCTTCAACATGAACTTGCAATCTTGAATTGCCTTTTTCCAGTTGTTTAACTTCATTTGACTTGCACGTAATCTGCTCTTCGAGTTCTTTCTTTTGTACGCATGAGGTTTCTAGCTCAAGCTTCATCACAGCAATTTGATCCTTTAACCTCTTTATCTCAGCCAACCTCTCGCTCTCGTGAACCTTGTATTTCTTGGTAAGAGACAAGAGTTCTTCTTCTTTTTCTGTTACTTTTTCCTTTAACCAGGCAGATTCTATCACTTTGCTTTGATTGCTAGGGCCCTTGAAAAAATCTCTAGATTCTGGTTCTTGGCCCGAAGATATTGGTGAATCAGGTAATGAATCCAAATTCAAATTTGCATTTTCCGGATTTGCAGTATTCAAAAAGTATGAGCTGCCTTCACCAGCGAACTGCCACGGGGAATGATATGCTTCAGAATCTGAAACTGAAGAAGATGAAGATGCAGCGTCGTCCCCGATTTTGGCACAAAGGTTGTACTTTATTTCTCTGAGATTTTCATACATAGCATAGAGGGACTGATATTGTTTGTGGAAATTGATAGAATATAAGTAGTATATATACTACGTATATTCCATGATATTATTAGAGATCATGTACATGTGTAATTATGGTATATTTGATTTTCGTAATTATAGGTTAGGTTTATTATTGTGTATCATAAATACAATAATAAAAATAATCAAGGGTTTATTCTCTTTCAGAAATCATCAACAAGTTGGATAAGTTCTGATCTTCTCTGAAAGATAGAATAATTTCCCTTGGGAATTTCTTTCATTATTCACAATATATATAGTTGTACAAGGTTGATTCCTAATATGGTACGAATCCTAACTTACCTTACAAAGGTTGATTCCTAATACAATTAGAATCCTAAGTTACCTTAAATATACATTTATCATAATTACAAAATATACGACGAATATTCTGAGAATATTCGCTAATACTCCCCCTCAGACGGAGCGGGAGGAGGCCGAATGCTAAGGCTGGATCGAAAGTCGGTGAAGAGCGTCGCGGTAGTCCCTTTGTGAAAATATCTGCATACTGATACGAGGAAGGCACGTGTAAAATTTTGACCTGACCACGAGCAACCTTCTCTCGCACAAAGTGGATATCCATCTCAATATGCTTAGTTCGCTGATGTTGGACTGGATTATGAGACATATAGATAGCAGATATGTTGTCACAATAAACTATAGACGCCTTGCGTAATGGACACCGGAGCTCCAAAAGAAGATTTCGGAGCCAACGGATCTCGGCCGACGACATTAGCAACTCCGCGATATTCTGCTTCAGCACTCGAACGGGACAGCGTGGCCTGCCGCTTGGCGGACCATGAGATAAGATTATCCCCAAGAAATACACAGTACCCGGAGGTGGAGCGACGTGTGTCGGGGCATCCAGCCCAATCTGCATCCGTGTAGGCTAGCAATTTGGTTGGGGGAGAGGGTATAGATGTAAGCCAAAGTCAAGTGTGCCCTTAACATATCCGATAATACGTTTGAGGGCGGCAAAATGGGACTCTCGGGGATCGTGCATGAACAGACACACCGCCGAACGGCATATGCAATATCGAGGCCTAGTGAATGTAAGATATCGAAGAGCACCTGCTAGACTCCGATATAGAGTGGGATCGAGCGGCGCACCGTCATTGGCACTAAGCTTGGATTTTGAGTCCACCGGAGTTGGCATAATTTTACAATTTGCCATCTTGGCCCCGTACACTATCTCTTCGCATACTTTCGCCGACACGGGAACATATTGGCAGCAGATCTAGTCACCGATATACCCAAAAAATAACTTAGCTTCCCCAAGTCGGTCATAGCAAATTCGGTTTTGAGTAGAGCAATGATTTCATTCTTCAACCCGTCGATGAGGCAAGTAAGAACAATATCGTCGACATATAATAGCAAATATGCAAAGGTCTTGCTACCTCGGTGAAAAGTGAAGAGAGAGGTATCACACCTCGCTACATACAAAACCAATTTGCGAGAAGATACCGGCGAACCGATCATACCAAGCGCGGGGGCTGTTTCAATCCATACAATGACTTCCCGAGACGACACACAACCGTGGAGCCGCCGGATGAACAAAACCGGAGGTGATGCATGTACACAGTCTCTTTCAAATCCCCATGAAGAAACGCATTTTTGACATCAAGTGATGAATCGGCCAATGCAAGCCCATAGCAATACCGAGAACGTCCGAATAGTGGCCGGTTTAACAACCGGACCGAATGTCTCACCACAATCAATACCCTCCCGCCGATTAGTGTCATTTGCAACTAGTCTTGCCTTATACCTCTCTAAGTCACCATTGTCTCTCGAACTTGTGACGAAATAGCCACATACACCGGATAACATTCACACCAATTTGGTCTAGGTACCAAATCCCAAGTGTTCGCTTGGTTAAAGCGTTAAACTCTTCGCACATGGCCGCATTCCAATTGAGGTCCGGTTTAGCTAGTTTTGGATTCTTTGGAATGGGTGATAAGGTTTGTGTGGAGAGATTGAAGTGAACCTTGGGTTTGAAGATCCCGTGTTGTGCACGAGTCTCCATGCGGTGAGGGGGCTGCAGTGGGAGGTCGGGATCGGTGGCGGCACGGGCTGCGGGGATGGTGGGAGAGAGAGTTGCGCAAGCGGGAGACTCGACAGGTGTTGGATTTGTCGGACCGGAGGCGATATTGGTGGTGCATTAGACTCAACATGGTGCAGCATGGGTGGTGTGGGAGCCGGACCGGGTGGTAGCATTGCCGCGGAGGGTCGATGACTCGTTGGAGCGACGGTGGCGTCGGAACAGTGAGTTGCCGCTTGGTACGATTTTGGATGACCGGAGACAAACTCGGTTCATCGAGAAAGATGTAATCGGTGGTCCGAAATTTCGGAGATTTGAAAAAGGAAAGGTTGTCTCGTTAAAGGTAACGTGACGGGAGACGATGATTTTGCGAGTAGCAATGTCATAGCACAAGTAGCCCCGATGATTAGGAGATAGACCAAGGAAGACACATGGAAGAGTGCGAGGGGCAAGTTTGTGGGGTGCAGTGGAGGCTATGTTGGGGTAGCATAAGCATCCAAAAATACGTAGGTGATCATATGATGGCTGCCTACGGTATAAGATTTCTGTAGGGGTTTTGTTTTGGAGTGTGCTAGTTGGTAAAATATTTAGAAGGGATTCTACCATTTTGACAAAGATAGACCCAAAAAGGCGGTGGTAGGCGGGCATGAAAGTGTGCGGACCATGTTATTGATGGTACGTATAATTCTTTCAAACCTTTCCGTTTTGGGAAGAAGTATAGGGACAAGAAAAACGGAAAACCATGCCTTGTTTAGAACAGAAATTGTGAAATGCCGAGTTATTAAATTCACGTCCATTATCACATTGGAATGATTTAATAGGTTTTTCAAATTGTGTCTTAATGAATTTTTGAAACTCAAGGAATTTTGCGAAAACTTCGATTTGAATTTCAAAGTGGATAAATCCAGACAAAATGTGAAAAATCATCCAAGAATACTAGATAGAATTTATGACCCAAAGAGCTAGCAATCGGAGATGTCCATAAATCAAGCATGAACAATATCAAAAGGAGAAAAAGTAACCTTTGTTTGATGACATAAAGGGAAGACGAGTATGTTTGCCTAGTGGACAAGAATAACAAGTGTTGGGCAATTTTCCCATTATTACATTGAATACGCTTAGAAGTCCTAAGAAAAGTAAAAGCGGGTCTCCGGGTGTCCGAGTCGGTTGTGCCAAGTTGAGGGAGGGATCGCCGCAAGGGATAGAGGTGCTTGCGGTCTGACAGCGGAAGATTGAGTGAATGGGTAGAGGTCTCCCACACTATTGCAGCGTGTAAGAATTTTCCCCGTATTGAGTTCCTTCACAGAAAAATCAAAAGGGTCAAATTCGACAGACACAGAATTATTGCTAGTGAATTTTCTAACAGAGATTAAGTTTTTAATGATGTTAGGTGTGTATAGGACGTGGTTTAGGGAGAAAGGTGGATGTGGATGTTTGGTGTGTGTGTTACCGTAACCTTCAATTGGAATGCGATTACCATTGCCGACAGTAATAAATTGAGGACACTTTAACCGACGTAGTTGAGATAGGTTACCTGACGACCGGGTGAGGTAAGATGTGGCTCCGGTGTCCATGTACCAATTGTCGTCGGGTTGTTGAAGGTTCACGGTGGTGTATGCCCGGCCCAAACCGGGATCGGGGCCGCCGCCGGGCGCCTGCAGTGCCTTTGGGCCGCTGCAGTCTTCTTCGCCGCCTGGCCGGATTGCAACGGGCCGCCGATTCTTCTGCTCGTTGTTGGACCGCAATCGGGTGGGCTCGCCGCCGGTGGGCTGTCGGTGGCCGGGGGGGGCCCAACAGCCGCCGACCAAAGGCCGCCGGACCCGGCCCCCGCGGTCGGGCACGGGCACGGCACGAGGCGAGGGCCCGATTCGCCGGTTGGGCCACGCGCCGCCGGTTGGACCTGCTGCCGCCGGTCCGGTGGCCGGGCCGTTGTCCGATCCACCGGTTGCGTTGGCCCTTTCCGCGGCCCTTGCCTTTGTTGTTGCGACCTCCGCCGCCACGACCTCCGCCGCTCTGTTGTTGCGTTGCCGCCGCGCCGCCGCCGGAACCGCCGGTTCTTTGTTGGCGCGAGGTGTTGCCATCCCGTCAACGGCTAACGCCTTTTGATTATGTTCCTCTTGTTTAGCACGTCTAGTTTCTTCCAACAATAGTTGTGAACGTGCCTTGTTGAAACTTGGGAGAGGGTCGGCTTGTTGAATCATTGTTGCGAGTGTGTCATATTCACCTTTCGGTAAACCCGCAACAAGTTGAAGCACCATCTTGGTTTCTGAAACAGGAGTCCCGACGTTGGATAGTTGATCGGTTATGAGTTTCAGTTGCTTACAATATTCGGACATGTTGTTAAAATTCTCGAGGCGGTATTGTTGAATTGCTCTTCCAAAAACACACCGAGTATTTTTATTGTCCTGAAAGATTTCTTCTAGCCGGACCCAAAGTTCACGTGCCGTAGCACCTGTTTTCATGATAGTGCATAACAGATCTTTGGAGATGGTGCCGTAGATCCATTGTTTGACGATGGCGTCAAGACGACGCCAGATTGAGTCTGTAACATCGGTGGGACGAGGAACAGATTCGTCAATGTGATCGAGCACGTTGTATGCACATGCATGAATGTAGAATAGTTCCATCCACATGGAATATTGACGCTTTTCTTCTTGGTCAAGAATTATAGGGATAAAATTCTTGATGTTATTAACGGCGAATGCCGGATGAAAAGAAGTTACTGAACGTTGAGAGGGGTTTTCAAGTGTGCCAGTGGATAAAACGGAATTTGTGGGGGAAGACATGGTTGCCGCCTGTCGAGGGAAGGGAATTTTCTGGTTTGGCCGAAATATGGAGGAAGAAACCGAATTATTTTTTTTTTTTTTTTTCTCGTGAAAGCGAAAAAAAAAAATCGATTTCGGCCGGGAATGAGGATTTAGGTTTTAGGCTCTTGATACCATGAAAGATAGAATAATTTCCCTTGGGAATTTCTTTCATTATTCACAATATATATATTTGTACAAGGTTGATTCCTAATATGGTACGAATCCTAACTTACCTTACAAAGGTTGATTCCTAATACAATTAGAATCCTAAGTTACCTTAAATATACATTTATCATAATTACAAAATATACGACGAATATTCTGAGAATATTCGCTAATATTCTCCTTAAGTTCCCATCTCTACTTCCTTTGTTTATACTTAGGGGTGTCAAATGGGCGGGTTGGGATGGGCAAAAAAATGGGTTAAAACTCAACCCGCCCAATTCTTACTAAGTTTTAATTATCTTATTTATTTTTTTATAATTTTTTAATACCTAATAAATTATTACTTTTCTTTATTATGGCGATATATAATATATCAAATAAAAAAATAAAAATTTTGAACATATTTTGATAGATTTCTCATTGATCAATTTGGGCTAGATGTCAACCTGAATTTTGATGGGTTGAACTAACAAATGAGCGGGTCAATAACCCGCCCAAACATGAATGAGTTGGGGCGGTTATGGTTTCATGAGTTAAGTTTGTCACGTCTATTTGCTCAACTTCACAATCCTTTTTACCTTGTTTTCAATCTCTGCATTAAAGAACAAACTCTCCAAGTTAGGACTCTGAGCATTCTATTAATCAATCTAATGAAGCGCGCAAAAAGCAGAAACGCCATTTGCAAGAAAATGCAGAATTAGCATAAGCTGAATGTGCATCAGTCAGAAGTTTTCAAGTCACATCAAGGTTTGCCCTTTATCCCATTTGACACTTCACACGATGAACAACTTATTTCCTACCCATGGCTAATCGGTGTGCTACAAAGTTCCACGTTAGGGAAATTGAGCTAGAACCCATGAGCACCTCGACTGATTTCACGAGGTATCTGCTACCTTCCACCGGCAGTGGTGGAGCCACATAGGAGGTTCATATGATACCCCTTGCTCAAAAAGTTTAGTACTTATTATACATGTATATCATAAGCTAAAATAATAAAATGCAGAAATATAAGGGTTGAATCCCCTTGACTTGAAACACAAGCTTGATATAGTCTGTTTTTGTAAATTTTGAATCACCTTACTGAAATTTCTGGCTCCGCCACTGAGCACAGATACCAGGTAACTCTGTCCATTAAGGATTGGACAGATGAGAAGAAAATTAAGTAATGTTTTTTGCCTCATGCTTGCAGATGTGCTTTAAATTGTATTTAGTTAGCCTCTAATAAGCTAAACCACAACCTCTCATAAGATTCTAAGGGCTAAGGCTGTTTTCAAGTGGAATAGTTTACCTATTTTTATGTGTTTCAATTGTTCTTTTTCAGGATCAATATGACTCTGAAAAGCCTTCATGGAACCCTTCAAACGTTGTTTCGCCATCTCTGCTTCCATTATTGCAAAGGGAAGTACTGATTAAGATTGACTGTTTGCATCAAAATGGCCACTCCATCTGAAACGAAGCGCACTCAGCATCTGCAACAGCCATGAAAAAGGCTTTAGGCGCTCTAAATTCAGAATTTAACAAGTCTTAATATTAATTCATGCATCTAAACATTCTTGCTTGCATCAAATAAAACCATGTTCATGTATTGCTTAAATCTTACTACATGTGTTGCTTAAAATGACATCTTTGTTCGGAGAAAACTATAAAAGAGACAGACGCGAATGAAGGCAGTATTTTCCACACGGAATGTGAAAGATCACTAAAATTTTAGTAACAAATATTAAAGGTCACCGGACCCCAGAATAAGCATAAATACAGCTACGTCGAACAATTTCCAAAGGTTATAAAAATTAAAATAAACCTGAACATGCTGATAAGAAGACCACAATACAATATTGGCAGATAATAACATAGAAGGTAACATTGAACAAAAGATTTCATTGTAGACGTAAATTTCAAGTCTGTAAATGATTTGTTTGATATTTGCATGGTCCAAACTAGTGATACACATGGAAAAGAACTATCCATAAAAATGAAAGATTTTCTGTTTATGAAGAAAAAACTGAATCAAACATCCATGCACATTTGGATTTGATGCATTAACATTAAAGAAAAATGTTTGAAAGTGAATTAAGACTCAATAATCAATACCACAATTTGGATTATCCAATTTTATCGTTCTTTATCCGTTACAACATAGAAAATATGTTGTTTTTAAAAACCTTTTTCTTCTCAGCAAGAAAATGCAGAACAAAACTGCAAATGCTTACCTGAAAAACTGGGAGAAAATAGATGAAGATCCGTTTGTATTTGTTTTCTTAACATGATATGTAGTATCTTGAATCTAAGGGGAAATTTCAGTTATACTTTTTCTACCATGAGATTCTATGGCTATTACTCATCACCATGACCCTTCTACAATTTTAATATTACTCATCATATTGACCCATTTCCATTATTAGTACTCCCTTCCTCCTAAAAAATTACTCACTTTTCTTTTTAGTCTCTAAAAAAAAATAACATATTTTTTTATTTGACAATAATTTAACTTTAAACTTTGTCTTTTACGCAAAATGAGATGATCTATAACCACACAAATATCTTTGGCTTATTATAGACCATAAGATTCAAATGTCTTCCTTTATTTCTTAAAGTGCATGTCAAATGAAAGTTAATCACATAAATTAAAACGGAGAGAGCAATATCTAAATTACTAATTAGATTTTTTTAATTTCAAAAAATTACTACTGAGATATATGTTAAGTAAATTTTAGACGAAAGTCATTTTGAGAATTTATATGTACCCAAAAGGGAGAATAGTAGGGAGAGAAAAATAAACAAGAATGATCAAGGTATTGGTACGTGTGAATAAAGTCTCATGCAGAAAGTAATTATTTTAAGTAGGGGTGGGTATATTTCGGTTCGGTTCGGTTCGGTTTTGTATCCGAAAAATATGAACCGAATAAAAATTGGTTTTTAAAAAAAAAACGAATACAACATTTTTTAAAAAAGAAAATCGATATGTTCGGTTTATATGCCGAACGTATCGGATCATATCGGGTTTTCTAGTGGGCCGGGTCGGGGAATTTTATTTTAAAAAAAAAAAAAAAGAATTTCCAAAACTGAAATTGACATTCACACCTACACTATCATGAAATTTCGACGTTGAAATCTATTGTGTATCGTGAGATGTTTACTAAAGAAAAAGGAAAAATTAGAAATCGATTTGGGAGAAAACACAAATTGATTGGGAAAGCAAACGTTTTTCTAAAAATTGGTTGCGCCAAACCGCCTTTGACCGGCCCCGTCTCGAAAAAATACGCAAAATCAAAAAAAAAATCGGGTAAAACGGACATCCGAGCGCAGAGTTATGACCATTTAAAGTTTTATCAATTTACAACTACTTTTTCTCCCTACATTTTATGTCAATGATTCCGTGATATGTTAATCAAGTTCATGCCACATGCGACTTCCATAAAAGCTTCATAGATTAGCTTCAATGGCTATGATTCAAGAGATAGTAGTAGCCTAAAATAAAAAATAAAAAATAAAAAATAAATATATATATATATATATTTAATTCGGTTTTTCGGTTCGGTTCGTATCCAAAATTAAAAAACCGAACCGAATCACTAAATCCTGATTCGGTTCGGTAATCGAGAAAAACATAACCGAATTTTGGTTTGGTTCGGTTTTTTTTATTCTCCGAGTTTTTTGCCCACCCCTAATTTTAAGGCGTCAGATACGCTTAATGGTGTGAGTATTTTTGCTAAAAATTATACAAGTTTGGCTTAGAGCAGACATTATCACTAGAGATGGTAGTGGATTCTGGACCTGATCCGGATCCGGTGGATCCAGATCCATTTTAGAGGATATGGATCTTCAAAATTTGGACCCGGCGAATCCGGATTCGGGGACCCGGATCCGTTTCTGACGGATCGGATCTGGATCTGGATCTTGTATTTGAGATCCGTATCCGGTCCAGATCCGACCCGTGAATCCATTTTTAATTAAATATATTCATAATATAAAATGTAATTTTATAAGTATTTTCTTAAATTTTTTCATAATTTCTGTATTTTTACATCATTTAAAATATTTCTTGGTATATTTTTTCGAGATACGTCATTGATTATTACTTTAGAGAGTAAAAAAAATTATTTGAAAAACATTGTCAAATGTCAAAATAATTAATGTGGAAAAACATATTACAAATTTTCGAAAATCTAGAGAAAATGTTAATTCAAGTCTGTCCTATTCAAATGTTGCGACGATACTATTTGCTAACATTAACCGATTAAGATGATGAGTGAAATTTACTCTTTTATTAATTACCGTAGTTATATCTACTTTAGCTTGAACTTTGAATCACCAGCCTACCCCTACAAAAGATGCATTAAAAAAAAGGAAACCGTGTTTGAGTTGACAATTCTAAAGAGTTGAAACATCCTCCTAAAATTAAGTTGACAAATCCTAAATATCAATTTACAAATTGCAAGCATGTAAGGTGATTTTTCAACAAGCAGCCTAATTTTGTTGCTACTGATTTGAACAGTCTTATTCGTACAGCGAAAACAATTAATCATTTGGAAATTGCTACTGATTTTACATGTGGATCCAAATCCGATCCGTGGATCCGATGGATTCGGATTTGGATATGATTTTCATGGACCGATGGATCTGGATACAGGTATGAAAAACGGATCTGGATCTAGTAGGATCCGGTCCAGATCCGATCCGTGCCATCCCTAATTATCACATTATGTTAAGAATATCTTTAGGTCATTTTAGCCCAAAAATTGGTATCCAAATCAATGGTTCGATGAGATGAGTACGAAGATGGCATAGTAATGGTTTGGAGCATGACTTACGCCTCATTTGTTTGCACTTAGTAAGGTCTTAATCTTAATCATTCAGATCTCAATCATTAAATCAGTTTTTTTTTTAGGTTTGAATTTTAATCATTAAGTGCGTTTTGTTTTTAAATTTTACAAAATATTAAGATCTATAAGAAAGTCTTAATTATATCGTTAAGAAATTTATTCAATGATTGATAATTCACCACCACTCTATGTACTTCATGCTAACCGTCGTTGGGCACCATCATCAACTATCACTAACTATTAATGCCATTTACCAGTCACCACTAACACTAGTAACCATTTACGATAATCACTACCACCACCTTTACCACAACATTACCAATAACTATCGACAATCATCAACATCATCAGTCACTATATATCGTCAATCATCATTATTCATTACTATCATTAGTTATAACTATCACCTATTACTATTATTAGCTGCCACCACCAACTACTACCATCAATAACCATCATTAACCACTATTGTCAGCCACCGTCTCATTAGCTACTACTCACAACACTATTAACCAACACCATTCTAATTGTCACCCACAATCACTATCGCTAGCTATTACCATCACCAATAGTCATATAATTTTTCAATATAATTTTTTTTATTGATAACGTATTAGATTAATTAACTATTTTATTTGAAATGTTACCTTTATTAATAATTTAAAGTGTATTCTTGTTTTTCCAAAAATATGTTGGTTTGTTCCATCCAAAATATATACAATTATTTAAAGGACTCGTTTGGTGATAAAATTATTCATTTTTATCGGGAATAATTTTTCATTTAAAAATTCGTGTTTGGCCATAGAAATTTAAAAGTCTAACTTGAAGTTGTATTTCAAATTTGAAAAGCATTAAACATGAATATTATTTCAAATATTCTTTATAAAAAGTATAACGAAACACAATTTCATATTCAATTCCAACTCCATAAATTTCAAATAAGGTGGAAAATATTTGAAATCTATAGCCAAATGCCTACTTAAAATAGTTATAGAATTTTTAGCAAATTAAAAAAAAAAAATTGTATTTCGAAACAAATGTAGGTTTATTTTCCATCCAAAATATACAATCTTGAACTAGCAGGTGAAAAAAAAAACCTCCCCCTCCATCTCGACATCGGAACCCTAGTAGATTTCCAATGGGATCCCGAGATGGCGAGCCAAGTCTAGGTTACCTCAGTCGTAAAGAAACCGAAGTAAAACTCCCTAGACCTACACGTGTGAAGAACAAAACCCCAGCACCAATCCAAATCACCGCCGAGCAAATCCTTCGCGAAGCCCGAGAACGTCAGGAAGCCGAAATCCGCCCGCCCAAACAAAAAATCACTGATCCAACCGAACTCGCCGATTACAGGCTCCGTAAACGAAAGGAATTCGAAAGCTTAATTAGTCGTGTGCGTTGGAATAAGAGTGTGTGGGTTAAATATGCTAAATGGGAGGAATCACAAAAGGACTTCAAGCGCGCGAGGTCAGTTTGGGAACGCGCGCTTGAAGTCGATTATCGTGATCATACAATGTGGTTAAAGTATGCTGACGTGGAGATGAAGAATAAGTTTGTTAATCATGCTAGGAATGTGTGGGATCGGGCGGTTACCCTTTTGCCTAGGGTTGATCAGTTGTGGTATAAGTATATTCATATGGAAGAGATGTTGGGGAATGTGGCGGGTGCGAGACAGATTTTCGAGAGGTGGATGGCGTGGATGCCTGATCAGCAAGGGTGGTTGAGTTATATTAAGTTTGAGTTGAGGTATAATGAGGTAGAGAGGGCGAGGGCGATTTTCGAGAGGTTCGTGAATTGTCATCCGAAAGTTAGTGCTTGGATTAGGTTCGCGAAGTTTGAGATGAAGAACGGGGAGATAGGTAGGGCGAGGGGTTGTTACGAGAGGGCTGTGGATAAGTTGGCGGACGATGAGGAGGCGGAGATGTTGTTTGTGGCCTTCGCGGAGTTTGAGGAGAAGTGTAAGGAGACTGAGAGGGCTAGGTGCATATATAAGTTTGCACTCGATCACATACCGAAAGGACGAGCTGAGGATTTGTACAGGAAGTTTGTGGCATTTGAGAAGCAGTATGGTGATAGGGAAGGTATTGAGGACGCTATAGTTGGAAAAAGGAGGTTTCAGTATGAGGATGAAGTGAGGAAGAATCCACGTAACTATGATACGTGGTTTGATTATATTCGGTTAGAAGAGAGCGTTGGAAATAAAGGTAGGATTAGAGAGGTTTATGAGAGAGCCATTGCTAATGTTCCTCCTGCTGAAGAGAAGCGGTATTGGCAGCGATACATTTACTTATGGTAAATTTGACTAATGTGATATTTGAATTCTATTTTGGATACCTTACCATGCAATTTTGTTCATTGTGGCTGACTTTGCTCCTTTTAGGATTAATTATGCATTATATGAAGAGCTTGATGCACAGGACATGGAAAGGACCAGAGATGTCTACAGGTATGATATCATTGTCTGGATTTGGAATATCACTACGTAGTTCATTTGGTTGATGAACCGTACTATTCATCATGCTTTATGTTTAATACTGGTAATGGAAAACATAATCTAGCTTTACGGACAGTGGTTTCCCTTGTATCTAGTTTATCTCTTCTTTTATTAGAGTGGCTGCAGGGGTTGTATGGCCAAATGTTTTGTGATATTATTTATCATGCTTTATGTTTAATACTGATTGTGCTGGGTGGAGGGCCCAATGTTGTGATATTAGGTTACTGGTAATGGCAAACGTAATCTAGCTTTACCAACAGAGCTTTCCCTTGTATCTAGCTTATCTCTTCCTTAATTAGAGTGGCTGCAGGGGTTGTATGGCTTGTTTCAAAATTATTCCCCTATTTATTGCATGGTTTAGGTACTTATCAAAACAATTTGCATGGCGTAGGTAATTATGAGATGACAGTATGAGTGCTGAGTTAAACTATTAAAGCCAGAACTCCACCTTATAAACATAATATCAGTATCGATTCTGTTCCATTTATTTGGCTTATGCCACATTGTATTTTCGTGATCAATTTACAAGCGCTTACATATTTCATTTGATTGATTCTTTGAATCATTTAATCTCTGGTCTGGTTAGTTTACGACCATAATATTGTGCTATAATTTATCACCAAGATGCACACATTTTTTTTCTTCTAGTGCTAAAGAAACTATTTTTTGTAAATGAACTGGGATGGGCTTACATGGAGCTACATGGAAAGCGAGGATTCATATAGCCATAGGCATAGTTGTTGTATACACGTGTTTTCACCGACTGCAATTTCCAACTGTTGTTAGCCTACAATTGGATGAAGAACTATTTGCGTGTCAGATATTCCAAAAGTAGTGTGTTTTTGGAGGATCCGAAACGGGTGCGGAAACATTTTGGAGAGTCCAAGCAACATAGCTGAAGAATAGGCAAAGTAGTAAGATTGTTTTGCAAGTGAAGTACTAGAGAAAGAAGTCTGACTTTGAGAGATATATGATAAGAACAACTATTAAATCTTTGAAAAGAGTACTAGGACTTCTGTTCTGTGAACATGCTGAGAAGTTTTATATAGACCACCTTGATTTGAATGTTTTATCTTGAGAAAATGCTTCGTGAAGTTACCTGACTGTCCAAAAACATTAGCTGGTTATGGCCTACAGGCTACAACTTGAAAGTCAAAAGGCAGATCTCAAGGGAATCTGTCCTCCTTCCTCATTCTTATGTATCCAGAGGAGAAGATTTAAGTGTGTCTGAGTTTCATTTTTAGGTTTACTTGTCCCTTCCATTTTCAATCATCACAAGGATGTATCAGTGTCTAGTCAGATTACTTTTTTTCCTTCTCTTGTTGTGTTGGTTCCTTGAAATGTATAGACCGCACATGAGTACTTTATCCACATAATATCATGATTGAATTGTTCCTGTATCTTGACAAAATTTCTTTTTAACATAATAGTACTTACCAACTTGCATAACTATTTGGGGCAAAGCATTTGTTTCCTAGGATTTCTTTCTTGCATTTAGCCACAAGAATTCTTCTCATATTTCATTCTCAAATAAATCTTCTTCTCATGTCGATATATCTTAGTTCCTTTCCCTGTCTTCTGGTTGACTTTATTGTCGTGAGACCTATGTTACATGAATTAAGGTCATCCAGACATCTCAATTGTTACATATTCCTTTATAATTTTATCAGGGAGTGCCTCAAGCTGATTCCTCGTCATATTTGGTTGTTTCAATAATTCAGTTTAATTCTGATTGTCCTGGATAGAGAGCTAAATGTTGTGATATGGTGGTACTAGGTTGTTGGTGATGACAAATGTATCTAGCTTTACAAACTGTTCACTTCCCTATGACTTGTTTGAAAATAAACTCATTATTCCTCAATTAATTGCATGCTTTAAGGTAACTACAATATGACAGTTGAGTTCTGTAGTTGAACTGTTAAGTTCCAAACTCCAACTTATAAACAATATCAGCTCTGTTCCATTTAGCTGTTTTCTTCCATGTTTTTTCATAATCTATGTGCAAACAATTTCATTTGGCAGTTGACTGATTCTTTGAATTGATTAATGTTTGGAATGGTAATCACATTCGTAAAGAGTTATAAACAAAAGAAAGGTCATTAGTTGTATTCAACAACCAAAGCTATCAAAGGAATCCTCCCTTCAATCTGCAAGTGATAGTGCAATTGAGACTGCCCCCCCCCCCCCCCCCCCAAATTACGAGGATACCTGTCTTGCTTCTAGCGACCAGAATTCCTCTCTTCGCTATACATCTGAAATCTTTTCCATCTTGTGTTGACTGTCTGTTTACTAGCCCTCTGTTTACACAATTAAGGTCATTCAGTTATTTCATATGTTAAAGACTTCTTTTTATTTTATCAGGGAGTGTCTTAAGCTGATTCCGCATCAGAAGTTCTCATTTGCAAAGATTTGGTTGTTGGCTGCCCAGTTTGAGATTCGGCAGTTAAGACTCAAGGAGGCACGACTTCTACTCGGAGAAGCGATTGGAAGGGCTCCTAAAGACAAGGTAGCTCCCAGACATCTTTATGTGGGTTGATTCCTCTTATGATATTCTGAGGGGTATCCCTTTGCATGTACTTACCTATATATGTCTTTTCTACTATAATACAGATATTTAAGAAGTACATTGAGATAGAGCTGCATTTTGGAAACATAGATCGTTGCAGAAAGCTTTATGAGAAGTACTTAGAATGGTCACCAGAAAATTGCTATGCTTGGAGCAAATTCGCCGAGTTAGAGAGGTCCTTGTATGAAACTGAGCGAGCCAGGGCTATTTTTGAGCTTGCAATTGACCAACCTGCACTGGATATGCCAGAGTTACTATGGAAGGTATTTGTGCTGTTCTACTGGCTGATATGCTTGTATTTTGTCAAAAAGTTATTTTAGAATTTAATTGTCTTCTAGCAACTCATTTAGTGCTACTGCTGGGACTCCAGGCAGTCCTATGTTTTGCATTTTTCTGTAGCTCATTGTATTAAGATGACCACTTTCAGCATAGTTAAGTAACTTGGCGTTGATATCAATCCAGAAAAGGAACCAGCTCAATAGTTACTTGTCTAACTGGAGGACCAGAAATGTTAGCACCTTTTATACAGTGTTCTATGTATGTCAAGCCCATCTAGATCCCTAATGAAAAAATAAGCCGGTCTTTGAAGGATGCACACAGTTCCTAATTACTTTTTACCGTGGACATCCGATTGACTCAACTGAGTATCCTGTATTTGTCCTCACTGACAGAAAAGTTTCTTTCAGTTCCAACTACCATACTCATGGCTATCATTTTGAAAATACCAAAATCCATGGTCTTTTTAAGTGCCATCAATACCTGCAACTGCAACATATATGATTTGAAAATTTCCAGGAAGTTGGTAATAGAAGAGTAGTTGTGAAGGGCCCCCAGGGCTTAGTTCAAGTGGCAAAGGTTGAGGGATTTTTGGCTTAGGTCAAAGATTCAAGCCCCGCGCCATGAGAACTAAGCCTGGTATATAAGCGGGGACGGGTAGAGGGGCAGACTTATTATCCCCCGAGTTTCAAAGGTTGCGGTCGGTTCTAATGATAGGCTCCTGACGGATTTTTCAGTCATAAAATAAAAGTAGAAGAGTACTTGTGAAGGAATAAGTGCACTAGGGAAAACAACTAACTAGTCTGGGCATAGGCTTACCCTTTTTCTTAGGATGGTAATAGAAATAGGGTAAGAACTGCACAAGGCATGAAAAGAAACAAAGCATTTGGGAAAATGCTCATCATGTTTCCTTATGTTATGCACTTTGGAGAATAATAGACAGTCACCTCTATACTGTAAGCAAGGAATTCAGCCTGCAGAAGTTGACAACTTGGGTCCTGCGCTATGGATTCATTGTTTGTCCTGCGTTCCACATGTTCCTTGTCGTTTAATGATTGAATTCTCAGCCCGATTCCCAAAATGCCTTTCTGGATATTCCTCAAAACCAGTTTTGTACTGACCTTTAGTTTGCTGCTCCCTTATTTTAAGAACTAGTATTCTCACCCAGATTTGCTGGTGTGGTCATGGCTGGGCTAGGCGTAATTAGCATTGCCTTCAAGTCTATAAGACAACTTAGTGGAAAACCTAAATCTGCATAGCGGTGAAGCTTCCCAGAAGCATTCATCTTCAGGGAACTATCTAGTAGAATGCCAACAAATGGTCTCTCCTGTTATTTCCTTTATTTTAACTTTTCTGCTGTTGATTAAGGGTGGTTTGAGACCAAATCATGATATTTGTGCACTTTAGTCTTGGAATGTGCAATCACATGCATTTTAACGAGCTACTGTTATGCATTTATGATAGGCTTACATTGACTTCGAGATCTCTGAGGGTGAATTTGAAAGAACAAGAGCACTATATGAAAGACTTCTTAACCGCACAAAACACTTGAAGGTGTGGATAAGTTTTGCGAAGTTTGAGGCCTTGGCTATGGATTCAGAGGTCGAGGAAGATATTGAACTGAAAAAGAACTGCCTGCAGCGTGCCAGAGGTGAGAAAATGCTATGATCAATTGATTATAGTTTCTCCATTAATTTTGAACTGTGTTAATAATTTTTCTCCTTTTATGGTTTAGATGTTTTTGAGAGGGCCGTTTCTTACTTCAGAAATTCGGCACCTGAACTGAAAGAAGAAAGAGCAATGCTTCTTGAAGAATGGCTAAATATGGAAAGCAGTTTTGGTGAGCTTGGGGATGCCAATCTAGTCCGTGCCAAACTACCAAAGAAACTCAAGAAGAGAAGGCAAATAGACATGGAGGATGGACCTGCAGCGTATGTTCTTTTACTATATATTTGCACATTTCTAATGTTTTTTATCTATTTTGTTTCCGGAAAAACAATTGGGACATAAGATTTTGTTTGTGGGGTGGGGGTGGGGGGTTGGTTGAGTCCCCACGTCTTTTTAGTTTTATGTTGCAGAAAGAATGAATTCTAGTGAAGCTGTTCGCTGATATGGCAGAGCTTAGTTTATTTCTAGTTTTCATTCCTTTATGTAACATTTTTTTTATTGTTTTCATTCCTTTATGTAACTTGATAAGGTGTTTCGTCACTCCCCAGTTTATTAGTACATGAATTATTAGTGATTTGTTACAAGGAATAACTTTGTTTTGCCTTCTCAAAAAAAACTGACCTTCTCAAAGGAAATAACTTTGTTTTGTATTTTAAGGCTGTTTACCTTTTGCTTGGATGTTCCTGGACCCCTTCTGATATAATATTGTTTGTGCTGATGGCATGTTCTAAATTTTGCAGGTATGAGGAATACATAGACTATCTATTCCCTGAGGAAACGCAGACCACAAATCTTAAGATCTTGGAAGCTGCTTATAAATGGAAGAAGCAGCGGGTTGCATCCGAGGAGGATTAACCAGATTCTCTGTTAAGCTTCCATTTGATTTTCTGAAATGTGGCTAGCACAATTGTGTACTTTTTGTTTTCCCCTTTCTGTCTTGTATTAAATGGTGAAAGAAAAATTAAGAAGAGAAAGTGAGAAGAGTTTGTAACTGACATTTATATCTCTATCTCAACAAATCTTATCTGGCATTGTTGTGCACTCAAAAAGGGGTGGTACAGGAGGCCTGGTCGAATGTTTTGTGGAGTGACACGGAGAGTTCCAGTTTTAGTCGTGACATTGTTCAGCTGTGTTTAATGTTGGCTGTTTCTATGATGTTAAGTTCTCATGGCAATGATGTACTGTAAATTATGCAAATGTACTTCAAGCGATTTGAACATAGTTTATCTATCTTGAACATTTCACTCGTATTACCTTTTCAGTAGCGAAAGTACTTCATTACTTAATTTCGCAGAAGTGTTTCAGACAGTGGCTGTCAGATGCCATTGCAGTATCCAAGGTACAAGAAAGTTAATCACTAGAGGAACTTTGTTATGGAAGCTTTCCTTGGGCCAAACCAATAGAGTATTATGTTTACTAAGGAATTGGTTTGACGCACAAGGTATTTTAGGCATCTTAGCTTCTACTATTTATAAGTTGAAGTTATGATGATGTAATAGTGCTTTGACTTTGTTCTCTGTTTGCTATTTAAGGTAGTTTGATGAATGATAGTACAACCCTAGAACGATAGAAAACAATTTAGTCGAGAAACTCATTAAATCTGACCAGAAAGCTAAGTAGGCATATCAGATCAACTAAAATTTCAAGGTGGCATTTCATGTGCAAGCATAGCCAAATTTTTACCCACCTAGTTGATTTGACATGCCTAATTGGCTTTCCAGTCAGATTTAAGGGTTTTGTAACCAGGTTTATTTTTTGAGTACCAGTCATAAGTTTCCTGATTTTAGAGTGACGAGAATTAGTTTAGTGATTTTTATTAAAAAAAGATGGAAGTTAAATTAATCATTTGAGCAATTCAATCCATAGGTACTAGAAAGACGAGGACAAGGATGTTGTTATCCTGTTCTTCACTCGATCCTTGGTAGCTGTGGTATATGGGTAGATTACGTTAAATTTTAAATGATTAAAATGAGCTAAGTCACGTATTATAATACAATACAACCAAAATCTAATTGGATTAAGCTGAGCTAAACACAGGCCATGATATCACCCAAGTTAACTTAAAGATTTGATTTCACCTTCATTTCGCACAGTGAGATATTTAGGACAATTATACACGTAAAAATTATATCATCCGTTACCAACAGGAAGGGCGAAATTCTATTCCATTGAAGAGACAAGGTTCCCAAGGTAGTCTAAAACTCTAAATTAGAAGAATCAAGAGCAAATTCAACATCACAGTACACAAATAGGACTCCACAGGGATTAACTTCTTTTCTCATTGGTCCCTCCTGGTTTCCCAATATTCTGTTCAGCAAGTGAGAATTTCTTTACTTTCTGCAAAAAAAAAAATGAAAATTACCATTATATGCAAATTTCCAACTCACAGCAAGACAAAATACAACTATATAAATAAGTGTAACAAACACCAAGGAAAATAATATTAATGAATCAACAACCACTACACATAGGGAGCTAAACCTTATCGTACCTTCTCCCGCTTAAATATAACCCTTCGAGTGCTAAGACATGTTGAAGTGTTGAACCAGCAGCCCAACATTCACTATCATATAACATTGTCGGCCTTATAACTATACTGTAAAGATTACCCACTTTCGTAGACATCCTTCTATCATATAATGCCATGATAGCTCTTCTCCAAGCAAGTTGAGATCAGCTATATGAATGAATCCTTACTGACCATGTTACTCCGTTTAAGCTTGTCAAATATCTTGCTAGATACCACAGCCAATTGCCTTAAAGGCTAAAGATCATCATGGGAGCATGTCTCCTGTTGGTTGGTTTATTTTCCACTTACCACCAATTTGGCTTCTTTAGTAGAAGGCTAATTCTTGAAAGATAAAGTATGTGGCAAAGAAAAGTTTAATAATGAACATTTTGGTTTCGTATGTTCTTGCATGAGGCTTTCTGTTATGCATCTAAGCAGAAAACATGAATAAGTTACTTGTAGCTGTCTCTGTTCCAAATTTGGATGAAATGGTTTTTTTGCTAAAGCCCAACATATCCACAAGATGAGCGAGTGTTACAGAGATACAGATGCTAACTCTTACCTTCTCAAAGAAAAAAAGATGCGGATGCTAGGATGGAAGTGCAGTCATACAAGAATACATAAGATTAATAAAGACCACAATTGCCGGAAGGTGCAAGTAACATGCATTGAGGATAAAATGAGAGAAGGTCAGTGAGATTGTGTAGTCATGTCCTACGTCGACTTATAAATGCACCGCTCTATAGGTATGAATTTTTTTGACTGAAGGTGTTACAGGGGAAGGAGATAGACCTAAAATCACAATGAAAGAATGTGTCTTGAAAGACCTGGCCCCAATTAAAGAAAAAGATCCAGGTGATATATACTAGTTGGGAATAGGTTTTAGTCTTGTAAATACGTTGATCTTAAAACTATTGTTTCTCTAGGAGTATTTTAACCTTATCACAGATTTATACGTCAAAAAAATATGGAGAACCTCTAATATTATTATTGTTACTATTATTTATATATATTTAATTTATTTTTGACATTTATATTTATTTGGTATGATGATGACACATGACTTGAGCTAAAATGGAGAAACATGGTCAGTAAGGATTCATATAGTCAACCCATTGTTAGGGTACATATAAAACAAGAAATAATGCTTTAAATATTATGTAGGCACTCCCAACCTTGTAGCTTTTTAAGTACAGGCCTTCATATGTCAAATATGATCTATCGGAACAGTTCACATTGACAAATTTGTTGATGAAATTTCAGAATATGAGAACAGGAAATAGTAAAGGTGATAGTGGCAAAGTAGTATTTAGTTGGTTCTATGATTTTGTGAAGTGATCTGTTTCTCCTCTTTCTATCATGCTGTGATTAAACCTCTATAAAGTCGATATCAATCTTCTGGCATAAGGTTTCTGCAAGTAGACCCAACCTTTTTCACTAGTTTTCAACATTTGTATGTCTATTGTCTCATCTAAGTTGTGTCCACTTAGATTTGAACACAATGTTGTCTGATATGGTTTACACTTAGATTTGAACACAATGTTGTCTGATATTGTTAACACTCAAAAATACTTTTAGTGTTTAGCCAAATCAAGTGGCAGCCGAATGTGTAAATCTCAAAATGAGCAGGCAATAAAATTCTAAGCCAATAACCGAACAGACTCGTAGCCGAATTTATTAGTCCTAGCCCTCGGCTAGAAAAGCTCCATCGGCTATCTCGTAACCTGGCCGAATCATAATTCACTGGGACCCACACATATTTGGACGCCTCAAAGACCAAGTCAAAGCACCTTCTAGACCCCAAGAAACAGAAACAAACCATCAACAGCTAGAAGGAAGTGTCGTCGGTCGTACAAGGAGCAAAAATCGGCACCACCTCCTCATAGTTGGCTAGTGGATTTAGTGGCTAACATAGGGGAATCACGTCTTATTTCTTGTAGTATAAATGTAGGATCACTTGTACAGAATAACACACGCAGAATCAATCAAAAAACTGATTTTTACATATCTTCATTCTATTTTTATTGCACTCTAGCTGTATTTATGTTTCTTACCACTTAGTTTACTCAATCACCATCCTAACACTTTCTGGAGTAGTTGGGGAACCCATTGGCTGGAAGTTAGAGTTCCGCTTCCAGCCCAAATTGCTTAGTTAAGGAATCAATTTGTCATCCGATTTCGTTAGCCGATAAAACGGCAAACATTTCGGACGGGAACAAATTTGGCACGCCCAGTGGGACCATAGGTGATCTCATAGCGAAGTTTGATTCTCCAGGTCAGGATCATGCTTGGCGTATGCGCCTAAGGTCTGGTAAGAAAATGAACCCAAAGTCCAGTCCACACCCTAAACAGAATCCTCCCAGAAGGAACAACGAGCCACCACTTTCTTCGGGTATACATCAGTTGATACCCCTCCACTTCCTCCATCAACCCAAGTTGTGGGTGAACTTAGTCAACCTGAAGGTCCAACTGTCATGACCACGTCATTCATTAGACAGCAAATTGACTTAGGCATCCACGACATTATGTACTTGGTTGACATTGTCAAGCCAATGGTGCATAATGAGGTTCACCAGGCGAGGGAAATGGAAGCCAATCGACTGCATCCAGAAGAACGTTCGGCTAGTTCTACCATCCCTCTGACGAGTGGCGTTGTGCAACATGCAACTGTAACTCTAGGTGTTGCTCCTCAACCGAATGTGTATCAGTCAGTACCTACTACTCAGGTACAACCGATTGCACACCTAAGAGCACAAGCTCAGTCACTTGGTAACCAGTCTACTGTATGGTTGCCACCAAACGCTTGGGGGCAAACTGTGCCACTCGACCAAGTGAGTCTGCAGTATGGGCAGATCAATATGGCTCGGAGACCAGTTCAGGCATCTGGACAACTTGGTATGCCGCCCGTTATGACGTACGCTCCTGCAAACGGCCCTACGATGCAGGCGACCAATGTTGGCTAGCCGAATTGGCAGCCGGTAGCCCCGGGCTATGACCCTGCTCGGCTATCTGGTGGCGCTATCTACAGCGGGACACCATTTCAATAGTCATAGTTGATACCCAATCCATACCATCCAGGAAGCACAAACTTTCTAAGAACGACTGATGTCCTGGGAGAGCAGACATAGAACACCGTTCCACCTTATCCTCAGGCTCCGTCGACTGTTCCAGGAACTCAGGTTGCAGGCTTTGGTGGCTATGCCCACACAAAGAATGGGGATATACCCCATCTATTGGTAATAGCCAACATAATACCTACAACTTTCAAAACCCTGCTTAACAAGGTACAGAATGGAGGCTTCCAGTTCAGAACGCCTACCATCCGGTTCCAATTGAGAATCGGCAGGGGACTTCACAGCTGATGAACCCTGAAACTATCGCAAATACCATGAAGAGGTACTTCGGCATCCAACTGAAACTCTTGGACAGGCCTGTTTACAGGAAGCCCTACCCTAATTGGGTATAGATCGGATAGCACCATTGCCAAGAGGCTTCAAAACGCCTGATTTCGCCACTTTCTCGGGTGATGACGACAAATCTACCATTGAGCACATCGGCAGATTTACCGCCCAATGTGGCGAGGTTGGCCAGAACGAGTATCACAAGTTGCAGTTGTTCCCCGTTTCTCTAACCGGAATAATATTTGCCTGGTACTCATCCTTGACCCCCGACTCCGTGCAGAGCTGGGCGGACATGGAGCGTTGTTTCCATGATAGATTTTATTGGCCCCAACTTCAGGTCACTGTAACCGATTTGACGAATCTCAAGCAGCAGGTCGATGAGTCGGTTACCGATTATATCGAGAGATTCAGAAGAAAGGTTGGGAAATGCACTGTACACTTCCCCGAATCAGAATGTGCCCACATGATAATCAACAACATGCATCCTCAGCTAAATGAGAAATTAGTGGGACAATCCTACTCTGACTTAAGTCAGTTAGCCAAGAAGGCTAGCCAAATAGAGCAGTACATCCAGGAGAAGGAGAAAAGAATAGCTAATCGAAACTGAGGTTCCCATTTGGTATCCATTATTGAGGCAGATGAGTCTGACTCAGAGTCAGCCGATTACACGGCAGACGCGATGGTAGCCAAGATTGTCAGGGGTAAGATTTACTTTTACCCAGCCCTGAAAGCTACGAAGGGCAAGGAGACGAGTTCGACTGATGACAGGGTCGGTTACTCGTTTGACATTACAAAGGCAGATCAGATCTTTGATCATCTACTTAAAGATAAACAGATTCGGTTGTTTGATGGCCATAGGATTTCGTCTGCCGAAGAACTCAAGGATAAGAAGTACTGTAAGTGGCACAATTCATATAGCCACGCTATTTCTAATTGTGTGGTCTTCAGGAAGGCAATTCAAAAGGGCATCAAGGAGGGCAGGTTCAAGATAGCCGACAAAAGCATAGTTGAAATGTTTGTTGATACTGAACCTTTCCCCGCAGTACCGATATCTATGGTATCCTTTGACAAGCCATATCAATCAAAGGACGTCAAGGGGAAATAACCGATGAAAACCATATGGGTTCCAAAGAAGCCCACTGGTAAGGAGGGGGTCACCAAGACCTCTGTGTTTGATCGGCTAGGCAGCTTACGAGACATCTATGAGGACACAGACAGGCCGCCAGCTAGAAGCAATTTTCGTGGCCGCACTTATAAACCAGAGCACGTTGCTCGGGAACCTCACAAACAGTACCCGTATTCAAAAGGGACCCAGCAGACCTCAGGAGCAGGCTTGGGGGGCAAGCATGGCTGCCAGCCGATGAGAAGCCGAGCGTGCCCCAGATAGGCGAGGAACCACTACCCATGACTAAACAGAGGGTGGCTGAGTTTAACGTGAAGAAAGGCGTTTCTTCCTTGCGTATCACAGTAGGGATGAAGGTAGCTGAGACCCCGAAGGATGATTAAGCCAACCGCTAATATAAAGGAAGGAAAGTGGTTCGTCAATCAGGCTTCTGGAAAGAAAGAGGCACCGCAAGGATGCAGCGTGCCAAAGCCTTGCGCAAGATGAAGCTAACGTTGCACATGATATTCAGCGTTGAGGCCGCCGATAAGCAGGAAATTCCTGAGCCTGCCGTAGCTGAGGCTATCGAGCGGACATTCGACTCAACCTTTTTAGAGACAATGCCGCATGAAGGAGAAGCTTTGGACCAACCAGAACTGAATATACAACATGATGACAACCCGATAGAGGAACCTCGACGGGAGACTAATATTCTGAAGGAATCCCTAGCCGAGACGGTTCCACAGGACGCACGAAGGATCCAAGCATTAGAACCCCAGTCGGTTCCTATATGCCTCTAGGAGATGGAAGATACTAACTTCTCGTCAACCGAATTAGATGAGGTAGGAGACTCCATCCTTGATTTATTCAAGCATGATTCAGTCGATGAGATTTGGGCAGCCATTGAAATGGTCAGCCTGATTCCATGTGAGTTCTGGGCCGACCACTCTAAGCTGGATGGCCTAGAAGGCGATGTGTGTGTAGAAGACACTGAATGTGCGACATTAGCCGATACCACGTCTAGGGACGCTTTGAGCACTGTATTTGGTGCACCTACGGAAGAGATGGTTAAACACCTCAAACCCTCTATGTTAAGACATACATTAACGGCAAAGCTTTCAGCCAAGTGTTCATCGACAATGGGGTTTGTGCTGAATGTGATGCCGCTGCTTACTTTGAAAAGCCTCAACAAAATCAGGGAGGATCTCATCCTCCCTAACATGAAAATGGCTAGCTTTATGAGAGAGTGCTCTGAAGCTTTGGGGATCTTAGTAGCAAAAATCATTGTATGTCCTAAGACGGTCAGATCTACCTTTTTTGTGATAGACGGCAAGTCGTCCTACGCCATCTTGTTGGGCAGAGACTGGATTCACACCAGCCGATGCCTTCCTTCCACCATGCATCAAAAGCTCATTTTCTGGGAAGGGGACAAAATAGAAATCGTCCCACCGACGATAACCCATTTCAAGCAGGGGTTAAGAACTTGGAGGTTGTCTTATATTCACCCTATGTGGCTCCCATAGTTGTCGCAGAGCAATACGAAAAAGGATCCTGGGAATACTGCAATCTTACTTCACGAGGTTTTGAAATAAAATAATTAGTCGAACCATGGCTTACCCTGGAAGAGTTAAATGATTGAGGAGACCCAAATCATACGTGATATGTGGCATCGGCTGACTGCTCTAAGTTCTGAAGCCAGGATAGCCGAGGCATCACAGGTAGGGGGCTACGACAGAGAACCAACACTATCAGCCGATGACATTGAGTTGCCGATGGAACTTGAATCACCCATAAGGGCTATGCCTAATTTTGAATCTCAGGATCCCTTGGAAGATATCAACTTGGGTACTGAGGAAGTCCCTCGGCTAACACATATTAGTGGCTTGCTGAAGGAGGAGGATAAACAAAGCATAACGACTCTTCTACTGCAGTATAAGGACTGCTTCGCATGGGATTATCATGAGATGCCCGGGTTGGCACGTACTTTGGTAGAGCATAGATTGTCAATTAAGGAGGGTTTCACACCTCATAAACAACCGCACAGGAGATATCACCCTCAGCTAATGCCTCAAATTAAAGCTGAGATGGAACGACTACTGAAGGTCGGGTTTATCAGAAATGCTAGGTATGTGGAATGGTTGACAAACATTGTGTCAGTCAAGAAGAATGGCAAGGTTCAGGTATGTATTGATTACAGGAACCTAAATCTAGTCACTCCCAAAGATGAATACACCATGCCCATAGCCGATATGCTAGTCGATTCGCCAGCCGCTAACGGTATGCTGACATTCATGGATGGATACTCCGGCTACGATCAGATAGCAGTAGAATGTTCTCTGATTGTTGTTCGGCTGCTGGCAATACTTCTTGAGTAACAGAAGCAGCGATACCTTCGGACTGCAAGTCCATAGGGATGTCGGCTGACAACTGAGCAACGGGATCAACCGGCAAAGGTAGGGGTTAGGTCACCAGCAGCCAAATCGGCGCTATCTGATCCCTGAGATAGAGAGGAAGATGAAGACATGGTTTTCTGATTAAGGAAATAGGGTTTCTTTGGAGGAGAACAAGAATTTGGGAACGACTGAAAAAGTATATGAGAAACCTCCGGGAACGTCTCTCCTAAATCTTTTTCCTTTTGGAGATGTGGCTGACACGTGTCGGGACTACTCTCTTTTAAACATGCGGTTGAAATGCGTCGGAATTTATTTGTGGTAGCCGAGATGCCTCGGTTAAAAGGAATTCAGAGAAATTCATCATTACGCGCATTTAGGGCAAAAGTGACTGAAATGACACTCGCGGCTGCCACACGAAACGACGGCTATTTTTGAATACTTCAACTCAACAGCTGCACTCGAGTTAATGTAGGGGGCAATTGTTAACACTCAAAAATACTTTTAGTGTTTAGCCAAATCAAGTGGCAGCCGAAGGTGTAAATCTCAAAATGAGCAGGCAACAAAATTCTAAGCCGATAACTGAACTGACTCGTAGCCGAATCTATTAGTCCTAGCCCTCGGCTAGAAAAGCTCCATCGGCTATCTCGTAACCTGGCCGAATCATAATTCCAAGGAATGACTGGGACCCACACATATATGGACGCCTCAAAGACCAAGTCAAAGCACCTTCTAGACCCCAAGAAACATAAACAAACCATCAACAGCTAGAAGGAAGTGTCATCGGTCGTGCAAGAGGAAAACAAGGAGCAAAAATCGGCACCACCTCATCATAGTTGGCTAGTGGATTTAGTGGCTAACATAGGGGGATCACGTCTTATTTCTTGTAGTATAAATGTAGGATCACTTGTACAGAATAACACACACAGAATCAATCAAAAAACTGATTTTTACATATCTTCATTCTATCTTTATCGCCTTTATTGCACTCTAGCTGTATTTATGTTTTTTACCACTTAGTTTATTCAATCACCATCCTAACGCTTTCTGGAGTAGTTGGGAAACACATTGTTGTAAGTTAGAGTTCCGCTTCCAGCCCAAATCGCTTAGTTAAGGAATCAATTTGTCATTCGATTTCGTCAACCGATAAAACGGCAAACATTTCGGACGGGAACATATATTATGGTTTACCTTCAAAAATAACATGCTTTAATTACAACAATACAATATTGGCCTAACAGTTGTGTCACCTAATCTTTTCTTTCCCACACCAAAAAGATCCTAGATATTCATTTACTAATCAGCATGACATCAGTAAATTAGCAATCAAAGGTTACAAATCTACTGGATATTTGCAAAACCAATAGAATAACAAAGCTCAAGAGTTTTTTAGCTTTCTTTTCTTTTCTACTCTAATTCCGTTACTTACATATGTTAAAAAATGAAACAAGAAGATACTAATTAGCTTTTCATGAATTATGTGTATGGTATTTCTTCACCTTCCAATGATCATAAAGGGCAAGCAAAGATATCAAGGAAATTAAGCATTGACATGAACTTTGAACTCAACATTGAAGGAGTTTCTAAAGTTTCCCATAACTCAGCAAAAACAAAACACACTAGGTGAGATCTTTCCATCCGCCTTAGTTTTGGTGGCAGTGTACTGGTTGGAGGACCTAGTGGAATAATCGAGGTGCTTGCAATTGTTATTAGAATAATTGCTCATAACTCAATTTGTGTATTTGCCACTACCTCATCTATTATAAGCATCCTCTGGAAACAACATGATTCGATCACGTCAACAAGAATATTCACAATTCTTTGCATTTTCAAAAACTGATATGTCCTAATCAGCTTGCGCCTAGGTCTAGTAGTCAATGTAGTACCTGCTACTTCCGACTAGCAAATATCGAGTAACTCGGTCTACCAATACTTAAACTCACGTAGTGTCACCTTTGTTGTAATTTGAACCTTGGGTTCTAAGGTTGTTACTCCAACTCTTTTACCTAGCCCCCCAACCCCCACCCCGGCACTAATTAATTTGGTTCAGGCAAAAAGAACTTTTGCTCTGAATACTAAATTACAGTTACTCCCTCCTTCCCATAATAGTTGTCACGTTTCACTTTTTGAGAGTCAATTTGACCAATCTTCAAAGCTAGATTGGATTAAATTAATTTAAGATTTTAAAATTTAGATATTCAAATAATACAGGAAAAGTAGTGTAAGTTGCAATTCCCCTTAATCAATATGAAATGTGACAAGTAATATACTACACAAAGGTGAAAATTGCAAATCAAAATTCAAAGACTAATTATATCAAAACCAATAATAAGCATTATAAATTTAATTACCTTGTTAATGACGCATTGGCGCAAAGAATCAAGCAAACGTAGGCATTTCTCCTTATCGTAAGGAGATTCAATGGTGCAATTTAGGAGATCAAGTGCTTCTTGCGCACAAACGGGTTGAGGATTTTTCGGGGCATCCATAACACTAATGGGGATTTTGTATCCTATTTTTCGGGGTAATATAGGGAATCTCTTACCACTGTTTTTGTTTTCTTTTTTGCTTTACATAAACACTGGTCATTCACTGCAATTTTCTTCTTCTTCAAGAATGCTCTAGAGGAGAGGATGCTTTTTTGAAAAAATAGGTTAATGTTGGCCAAAACATTTTAATGGTCCAAAAAAGAATGAAATATTTTTTTATTTAGTAATAATTTAATTTTAAATTTAATTTTTATATTTAACGGGATGATTTATAATTATATAAATATTTTGATTTATTTTAGTTCATAAAATTTAAAAATCTTTATTTATTTTTTAAACTTTATACTCAATTAAATTATATCATATAAATTAAAACGAATGGAATAATATAACATTAGTATCCTACAATTATAGAAGTACGGGCAGGTACGGGTCTCATGCATCTTATCATGTATTGTATCATACTATGAGGTGTAGTATTATTTTGTAGGTTATTATTCTTTGATTTTTTCTTATTATCTTCTATTTTTGGTATTCTGATTATCGTACTAATTGGTGCATTTCTTATTTTTTTTAAATCATTAAAGCTTATCTATAGCAAATCTGACCTTTTTATTATTTTTCTCTTGAGCCGAAGGTCTTTCGAAAATAGAGATAAGATCATTTTTAGACCCCACCGTATGAGATTACATTGGATATGTTATTGTTGTAGTAATTCAAATTAGGACAAATCTTTCTCTTTATTAGTATAAGTCTTGTTGAATTAGTCTTTTTCGCCACATAGGAGCTTTGGAAATTAAACTTAATATAATATTATGGCGGAATAAATTGTCGGCCCTTAATCTTGACAATATATTTCATTTAGATACTCGAACAACTGCTTCTTCTAATTGAGAAACCTAAACATATAATAACTTACTCCTATTATAGCTTGCTTGGATGGTTGTTACCTATTGTATTATATTGTTAGTTTAAATATAATATTTATTTCGATTGTTATTTAAATTTTATTATATCGTATCACTAAATTCATCATTATGTAATGACGAGAAGTCATTCATTTTATGTAATGATCGATTTGGTATGATCATATCTTTATCTTAGTTTTTTCTCATTCAGTCTTTACTTAATAGTTAATTTATTCTTTACTGTATCTTTTTATGATAACTCTACACCATACCCTACTTTTCGTATAGGTTTATCCTTCAGATTGCTTATCTCGGATATTATGTAACGACGAAAAACGATACAATCTATTCAAAATAATAAAATACAGTACAATACAACACAATACGCTATAATACTATCATGTTATGAACTAACATGTAACAACCATCCAAACAAGGTGTTAGATACTTACGGCTCAAATTTTACAAAAGGTTCCACCCTTGTTGTCAAGTGCTCATTTCATTAATAAATTAATCACTTAAAAGTATTAACTTATTTACATAGTAGGTCCACTTGGAACATGCGCATAAGCTTTTTCAAAATTTGAATCGGAAATGCATAATAGAAATATTTTATTATGTGTTTGGATGCTCAATTGAAACAGATTGTAATTTGAGTATCTAAATAAAATATATTGACAGATTAAAGGGTCAATGATGTATTAAGCCTTTATATTTATAATAAAATAATCCTTATTTGATGAACAAATAAAAAGTTCCCTTAAAATAGAATAAAAGAATTTCAATTTTTTTTTTTGTTGCTAATCAAACTTTACTTGTACGATAGTTCAGAAAAAACTTCCAATGCGATCTCTTCAACAATGTTTATAAGTTAATTTTCCTTTTTTTTAACTTCTACCTATTTCCTTTTCCCATAAGTGTCAATTTAAAATTCATTATAGTGCCTTTATTGTTTTTGCTCCTTTTCCGAAACATAAAATTACTAAAGTATTTTATTATTTTTCATTATTTTTTATGTTGCAAACTTACTCTAGTACTGACGCATATCGTTTTGGGATTTTTTTATAATATTGAAAAGGAGCTTTAAAGGCAGTGACAAAACTAAAAATAATTGTTAGGAGGGTTCGAAATTTCGTTATATATCTATCACTATTTTAGAGGATTAATAGTTTTGCAAAGTAAAATATCTTCAAGTATTTTTTATTTTTTTAAACATTTATTTCAAAAACTATTTTTGTTCTAAACCTTTTTTCTTCAAAAATAATAATTAAAACACGAATAGTTTTCAAAATACTTTCTAATATGAACATTATGTTAGAGTTTGCCTGAATTTCTTACTTTATTTTAATTTTATCATAATTGTGTTTTACTTAAAAAAAATGTATATATAGAAAATGATTCTATCATATTTATCATTTTCTATATGGAAAATGTGTTCAACACAATAGCATCCATAATGTAGTCATTTTGAGAGTTTCGTTTAGGGAGAAATTTTTCTCTCAATAGATTTTATATTTTTAATATTAGTTTTTAAATATGTAGGTCACTTGACCAAACAATATTAATATTATGCTTCTTTTAGAATATTTTATGTGTCGAGTTATTTATCGCCACCAACGTTTGCAATTATAAATTGCCGCATGACGTCCTAATTATTTTGAACCCAACACATTAAAAGATGTCACCTTATGAAATTGTTCCCGTGTAGTATTACTTTTTGCGAAGAGTAGGGACTTTATCTTATGAGTTATTATATTCGGTATTTATGTGATATATTTTTCTTTTAATTTATCTTAAAAAATATTATATTTTTATATTTAGAGATAATTTAATTTTAAATTTTTTTTACGCTTTGCCTTACAATTAATGGCTGCTTCGACTTTCTTCTTTCTTGCTAAAGGAAAAAAATAACGCCCACCGTGGGGCTCACGATCACAAGGTTAAGAGCCTTGAGCTCTACCAACTGAGCTATACGGGCTACCAATACCTAATTCTTGTGATAGCCCTACCCCTACTTCATGGTTAATCATCAGTCAGTGTTCACACATTCCTAAACTCAGACTAAAGAATTTAGTCAGACATAAAAGGAAAAGAAAACTCGGAACAAAAGAAAAATACACACCAAAACTAGCAAAACTAACACCTGATATTACTACCACTCAGATAATTCTGCAAATTAAATATAAATTCATGACTTTCAGTTTGAGTGAAAACAAAGGGTGTGCTCGGTATAGAGGAAAATATTTTCAATTTATTCATGTTTAAAAAAAAATTAAAAAAAATTCTAGGAAAATAAGATCCTTAAAATGTGAAAATTTACTTCCCTAATAGAAGTAAGAAATAACTTCCATAAGCGTTATTCTAAGTTCATTGTCTCCTCCTCACTCACCAAAAACCCCAACCCCCCATTTCCACCCCACCTCATCCCACTCTCATAGTGTTTTGTTAGATTACATATAAATACTATTGCGATAATACTTTTTATTTACTTACCAAACACTAAAAAATTAGTAAAAAACTCTTTTTTCAGAAAAAACATTTTTCATGAGAACATTTTCTTTCGTACCAAACACACCCAGAGAGAAATATAGGAGTGAGAGATTTTGGGTTGGTCTTTAATTTTTGCCCCTACTTTTCATTTAATGAAAATTTATGCGCCAAAGTATCATTTATTCATGGGTCTACTAAATCAGAGATTCTTGATTCGAATCCTAGCAGAGGCAAAAAAGAAAAAAAAATCGCTAGGCAAATTTTTTATAGAAATTATGCCTATTCAGCCAAAGTTACATAGAGAAGAGACTATGCCCAAGGGGCATAGTTTCTATGTAACTAGTCGGACAATAATTTTCAATAGAATTTTGCCTTCAGGCTTAGTATAGTAATATAGAAATTATGCCCCTTAAGGAATAATCTCTAAAACTTTGACCGAATAGGCATAATTTCTATGAAATCTTGCCTTGCTATTTTTTTCTTTTTGACTCTGCTAGGATTCGAACCCACAACCTTAGAGTTATTTTCGAAGGCATAATTAGATAAAAACTATGTCCCTTAAAGCATAATTTCTATACAACTTTGACTGAATAGGCATATTTTCTAATGAAATATTGTCTTGCGAATTTTTTTCCTTTTTGACTCAGCCGAGATTTGAACCCAAAACCTCAAGGTTATTTTCCGTCAATTTTTTAGGCGAAGGAAAAACTTAAAGACCACCAATTTGAGGGACAAAAATTAAAGACCGCCAATTTGAGGGACAAAAATTAAAGATCACCCTAAAATAGGGCAATCGTCCGAATTGCCCTTCAAATTCAGACCTTTATTCAAACAAATGAAGCCAAATGGTTTCTGTCCGCAAACAATTCGTTGTTTGGTTTCAAACCCATACTGGCAGTTTAGAAACAAATTTGGCTTTCACAAACAGTCCCAGGGTCGTTTCCAAAGCAAAACCAAGAGCCATTTAATTATCAGTCACTTCCTGACATTACCATTTTTACCTCCCTGCTACACTATTGGGTTAATCTTCACAAATCTAAACATGTCTCTATAGAACAAAAACAGACACCTAGGGATGACAACCACACAAGAATCAAACCGTGACATACTTTGACATGTGTAACTAAGTGCAATAACTAAAATAACAAATTCATATCTACCTGCCCACCTTCTTCAACCGAAAAAAAAAATTATAATCAGAAATGCTTTAAATACATAAGGGGCAGCTCAGTGCACTAAGCTCCGCTATGCGCGGGATCCGGAGAAGGGCCGGACCAAATGCTTTAAATACATGGCAACAGAAATTTGTTGCGTGATGAACAAAAATTCAATAAAAACACCATGACCTTTCAAGACATTATTAATAACTCCTCGATTTGTTTATAGCTGCAATTGGTGGTTGTTCAAACATCATAACCACTTACCGTCTGCAAACCAGATGTGTTGCATCCGTAACTTACCCTTTGGGGTTTGGTTCATAATCTCGAGAAACCCCCAAGATAAACTTCCACATAAAAGTTTGGGAATGCTCTGCAGGTAAGTGATGGCTAAAGTGCAGATGAAAAAGGTCAAAATGCATACTTTGAACCCAACGTAGAGTTTTCAACACCATTAGATTCTCACAAACAAAAAGCAAATCAAATTGTTTCAAGGACCTGTTCAACTTTTCCTTTGAGTTGATTATGCATAAGAACACAATCTCTTAATACATAATAAAAAATGCCACAGAAGAAAAGGAGCCCCTCCAGAATGGTCACCAGAAACTAACCCATGGCATATTTTTGAGTCCAGTTTCGGGCAAGTGTCTCATACCTGCTTCTATCAGTCTTGTAAATATGAGCAATCCCCGGCACCAAAGGGTCATCAGGATTAGGGTATGTTAGCATAGAACAGATAGAGAGCAATACCTGCAAGGGACAAATTAATTACACCCTATAATACAACCAACTAAAATCTAATCTGATGAATGCCTGCCTGCACTTGATTGTTCAATTATAATTAATGAATTGAGAACACAACGAATTGCTGATGATGATGCGAACACAACGAATAAATTCAATACGTACTTCCTCTGATTTATCAATGCAAATTATATTGAAGTTCTACTTTGGAACATTACAACCTGACAAAAGGGGCAGAGAATCACAGTTCCCACCTCGCCTCACCTAAATACTTACAAGACACTGTAGATTCTTTTTAAACAAACCATGAAAAAACAATTAAAAAAGGCATCATAAAATATAATTCCAATCTGTGGCCTTTGTATCAGTTGGTTTAACCCAGAACTACTCCACAAGCTTGACCAGACGGAAAGACAGTGCTATAAATATAAAATATACACAGAAATCCTCCTTGAGGCTGGTTTAATGAAAAAGGAAAACAATGAGTACATGATTGATGTGGATATTTAAGTCTTACTGATCCAATATTTACATTGGCATATCCACTCCCTTAAGGACATTTTATTCAACCAGGAAGAATACTAGTCCTCAAAAATCTTGGCATGTAATCAATGGCGGATCTAGAATTTTCACTCAAGGGGTTCGAAAAAGAAACAAAAGCTAAACATAAAAAATAATGTTGTCCCTGAGAATCACACCTAGGATGCTGGAGACAATTTTGAACGCCCTGGACTGCTTGAGCTAACCTTTTGCATTTGTTCAGGATATACAAAAGTTAATATATGTACATAAACACAGAAAATCTACCCTATAGATACAGTATAATTTTTTGCTGAGGGTGTTCCCCACCCCCTAAATCCGCCCCTGCATGTAATAGCCAAAATAAAAAAGGTCAAGTAAGTGTAGTAACCTTGGAGATTGTAAGTGCAGGGCTCCACTGTTCCTTCAAAATGTCAATGCAAATGCTACCACTGCTGTTGATGTTTGGGTGGAAAACCTTTGTCCTGAAAGTTACCTGCACATTTATCCATGTAGTCAGGATGAGAAATTTGCCGACAGGGAAAAAAAATTAATCAGAAGTAAAGAGGTTGCAGAACAACCTCCTCATTGATTTTGCAAATAGAAGTGCTATAAACTTACGTGCTTTGGCAAATGGATCTTAAAACATATTATGTCACAGTATAAAAGATGTGAAGAGAGATTCCATCATGTGATTCTCAAGCAATATGCCAAAATTGCACGTAAGTTGTTAATACACCTATAAGAAAAGAGCACCCAGATTCCAAGTTCTCATGGTTTTGACTCAACGCACCAAGCCTCGACTGAAAGGGAAATCTAAGCCATTCTTCTTCATTTTGCACAATATGATGTATTCTTCCTACCTTAGAGGCTCTAGTTAAGTTACACAAGCAACAGTACCACATGGTTGAAATAGACACGGGGAGAAACTATACTTTCTCTTGCTGACAATAGACGAGAATTCTATGCCTTAGTACCTTAGTAAGTGCTACAGAAAAGTTTTTCAAATAACAAGAAGACTCGGTACTAGACCTTCATGACTGCATTAACAAATGCACTCTGACAATGTCTGCAAATCCATGGCTTTTTACCATGAATTCCTTACTATCGAAGCTCAGTCCACAAAACACAGAAAGATATATATCCATTTGAAACTCTAATCACAGGGCATGGACCAGCGATAGAACTAAAGCTGAACCCAAGTACTTTCATCATATGTGGCATCACCTTCTCAAAAACAGTGTGCTCTGCCTGCTTAAATCTTGTAACATATAACTATTGCTGCTCATAGGTTATGGAAAAAAGAACTAACACGATTAAAATCTAATTCACCTGATGACATGGTTTCTAAAATCGATTAATTTACCAATGAAGATGTTAAACAGCCAGAAATTCAAACATCATTAAAGGCCATTTTAAGATGTCAGTTGTGAATCAACAGTTGACACCAGTTGAGTTGAGCTCTGATATCTATACTTAGCTAATAAAGTTATTAAAGTGAACAAAGACGTTTCGATCTTTGTTGATACAGTAAAATAGCAAGCCTAGAAATGATGAGCAAATTTAATTTTGTAAAAGAAGCAATAGAAGTTTCAGAAATAGCATGTTAGTAATAAGCAAACAAACAAGTAGATCATCATGTGTAATCAACAAATGCACATCCCTAATTTAATACCTTTGGTGGGATAAATGGATAGTCAGGTGGAAAATGAACAGCAAGAAGAAACACTCCACCAGCATAAGGACTGTCAGGTGGACCCATGATTGTTGCTTGCCAATGAAACATATCTTCAGCAACTGGGCCTAATATAGATAACATAAGCAAGAGCGCAGGGAATGAGACAACAGTTTGCCACATGCATATCCTTAAACAAATTTTTGACAAACTGGGTGAAATACAAACACTCCTTCAACAACTCAAAATACAAACAGCAGATTTTAACAACATATAAAAATAGATAACAGCTTTCCAGATGCAGACCATAAACAAGTCCCAAGTATAAGCTTGGACATGTCAAGCTGTCAACCTCTATGTGTGCACGTCCCCAAGTTGAGAACCCGTCCTAAGCAATGCGAATTTTCTACTAATTTGAAAACCATGAATTCCAAATTGTATCGTAATTTAAAATTCCTTCACATAAGCTTGTCTAAGGCAGTGCATGGGTCATTCTACCTGTTCCTCAGTCTCATGGATATAGACAACGGATGGCAAAGTCATATTCACTCAGTTTATACAAAATTTGAACAAGAAGCCAAAATTTCAGTTGTGAGGAAGTAATAGGGCAACACATAAGCAACCAAACTTACTAGAGAAAAGGGATCTTTTCTATCCAAAAGCAATCACACAACAATCTAGTATGTGTCATATATCCCTGTTACTAACTTCAAATTAGAAAAAAATTTATCTAGCCCTTCTTTAGGTTATCCTTGGCCTTTCTCGGGAAGATGGATAATGAAAGCTCTTCAGACTCGTGTTACCTATTAAATTAATAGATCGAGAACTCCAGGACATTACCTCTATAGACAACATGATATAGTTCAAAATAAGAATATGTACCAGGTGGAAAAAGGAGAATCGGGAGCTTAGAAGTTTGGACATAAATGCCCAACTACTTCTTCCTTAGCCTATAGTTCAAATGCTGCATAACGTCATTACAGTCATACTGAATAGGGATTTCTTCATGGTAAAGAGAGACATCAAGAGTACAGATATGCCAAGAGGACCAGCAGGCTACTGAAGCTAAATTAGTTGATCTAATAAGTCCGCTCGACCTTAAAGTATCCATTTTTAAGCTTGTAACTGAAGCTATATTTCTTGTTCTTAAGAGAAGTTCCCTGTATAGATTCTATCAGAGAAGCTCCCATACAATAGATGAGGACCTTCAAAAGCTGACAGACATTTTGCCCTTAAAAATATAACTTAATTGTTCCAAAAAGAAATACATTAATTTTCTTAGTTAATCTTGCATTATCTTTCTTAGTTAATCTCAAAAGGTAAAGAATTTAAAAGTTACATTTAATGGTTAAATAATGTAGACATACGTAGGTATAGTTTATTCTATCAAAAATCAATACTGAAAACTTACACTGAAAGGTACTCAAAAGATAGATCATTTGAAAACTTACACCGAATGGTACAATTATATAGACCAGATTCACACGCAGAAATAGAAAGTGGATTTGAACACTCAATTCCTAGGGCTATTTAGGGACCTAACGCCGGCAAGAAAGCAGCTTCAACTCTATGCACTTTCACAAACTAGAAATGTAAACCATTTAATCATGTAACTGAGCAATCAAAATGACAAATTTTTAAAAAGATCTGTTCAAATATAGCAAAAGGAAAATAAAAAAGAAATCGGAAACGCATAATCCTAACAAAGGCAGCAAGAATAGTAAAAGATAAAAAATAAATAAAAGAGGGCAAGAAAAAGGTACCAGCGCTGCAAGAGCTAAGAGGATCTTTCTGGAGATCCTTGAGCTCCTTGACAATCCGCTTGGAAGCCATTGTTTACCAAATCGCTAACCTACCACAAAAACCCTAGATCAGTTCCAAATGCACAAATATATACATACGTATAAGGAAGATAATTAGACACCATAAAAGCACAACTGAAGAAACAGAAAAACTTTAAATGAGTTTCGGTTTCAAAAAGGAAGAAAATCTCACTAGAACGAGGTTTAGTTCAAATCGGGTGAAAGAGAGCGGTCTTAAGACAGGGTTTCGACCAGTATCTGCCAACTCCGACTAGAAGAAAGAGATATTTCTATTGATAGGAACGGAACTTCTTAGAAAAGAGCATCTATATATGTAATATCCTAGTTGTCAGCAAGGGGCAGCGACTCATAAAAATGAAGGAGGTTTTGAATTAATACATTTATTGAATCTGTCGGGACCAACGGCCGGATCAATCACATTTGAGACCTAAAGAAGGAGAATTAGCGGTCGGTTAAGGTGAAGTCATAACAAGGTAGCCGTAGGAGAACCTGTGGCTGGATTGAATCTTTTCGCAATGGAAATTCACTCTTTCCCCAACTTTCCAATGTTAGTAGATTAGTCAACATTTATCTCTTTCCATGCTAGAATTGGCTCTAAAATAGTCATTTAGGTTCGTTATCGATTAGGTATCAGCGGAAACATAAAGATAAAAGTGTGTGTGCGAGTTGTTTATTTCAATAATAGGCCAAGTCCTGATTTCGTTTTGCTTCTCCCCATCGTCGAGCCTCAATAGTCCAAAACTAGTGATCTAGGCTTCTCCAGCAAAGAATCATACCCAAAAGCCCTAAGAAATGCATAGGATATCAAATACCTATTTAATCGGCATAATTTTTAATTTCCCTCTAACTTAACATTTTCGGAATTTACGGACTAAAAACTGCATAATCTGCCACATGTGAAGGAAAGGTTACCAAAGACGCTCCTTCCGGCCCTGCTAGAACATATTCGGACACGTTGTTTTGAGGGAGAGAAAGTGTGGTTGACAAACCAATCATCGGAGGCGACAACAGACTTGTTTCATAGTTTTCAACTGAGCATCAGACCCGGTCCCGAAAAAGCGGCCCGCCTTTCATCATCTATACCAGCTGCCACGCAAGAACCGTCAATGGTTCTTTTATCAGTCGTTCATTGAATGATAACTTACTTGACTTGCCCCCTCTTTTTTAAGAAAAGAGGCTCGTATCCTTCAAGTCGCACGTTGCTTTCTTTTTGTTTCCCTTTGTAATGCAATCGAAAAGAGACCAGAACCACGTGAAAAAAGACTTTCCTCGATAAAAGCCCACATAAGGGCCAAAGCACAACAATCCTACTCATCATCAAAGCAAGTCCAAGCTCATGCAAAAATGACAGAGCTTTCTCGGTCAACTAGTAGACTTGCACGAAGAAACAGACTAAACAAGGCGGAGCTTTTAGTCTTAAGCATGCAGCGGCGGTCACGCATCAAAGAGAAGATCGAAGAAAATGAAACGCACGTACTTTTCGTTGTGGGTCATAAGGTGGGTAGCCTTATCTGATTCTAGTGGATGAAATCGATCGAGTGGTCTATTTGGTAACAAATATAAAGAACTTCTAAAATATATTATAATTATTAGCCTTATCAAAAAAAAAAAATTATAATTATTACTCCCTCTGTCCCAATTTATATGACACACTTTCCTTATTAGTCGGACCCAGAAAGAATGACACATTTCCTTATTTGGCAACAATAGAACTTTAAATTTTACCTTTTAAGCTTAACGACATGATTTATAACCACACAAATATCTTTGACTTGTTTTAGACCACAAGAATCAGAAGTCTTACTTTATTTTTTAAACTCCGTGTCCAGCCAAACTACATCATATAAATTGAAACGGAGAGGGTAATAATTATAATATATATATTTTTTGATAAGGGTAATAATTATAATATATTTTATAAGTTCTTTATATTTTCCACTAGTATAAATTTATACTAGGATTAAAAAATCGTAAAAGGTATAGAACCGAAACTAAACATACTAACATGATTTAAACACATACTTTTAAGTAATGAGTATAGTCTATATAGACCGTTTTCTTCGATTATGCCTATATTTTAATAAGTTTGTGTGGATTTCAAGAGGAAGTAGTTCTTTCAAGATAACATTCTTTCATGTGATATTAGGTCTATCTCATCCCTTTTTAAGGGTTTTACTCACCATAATTTTACACTGATAAATCGGTACATCCGGAGGTTAAGGTTGGACATGACCAAATCATCTCAAGCGACTCTCTCATATTATCCTTGATGTATGCTATTTCCACCTCATAGAGAATGTCATCATTTTAAAATAGGTAAAGGGTCATATTTACCCCTCTACTACTGAAAAAGATTTAATATTGCCCTTCGATATACTATCGGTCCATATATGCCCTTATTTTTATACTATTGGTGCATATGGCGCCCTTAGTGTTATAAAAGTGGCTCAAACTTTCCCTTCTTCATTAACCCCATCCATTTTAGCCAAAATGACATGCTAACTCGCCACACCAACTCTTCTTCTTCCACACTACCCAAAATCACCAACACCTTCACCATATGTACCATTACTCTCCAACATAAACCATCTACCTATCTTCCATTTCTAACTTGTGATATTAAAACTAAAAGAGATAACAGTAGTAAAATATATCTAATAAAACCATGTTATCATCTACTCTTGAGTCTTGAATCAATCATCTCTGGTTTATTAACTGGATTGATTGGAACTTTAACAATATCTTCATCTGGTTTTATTCAATTAATTACATCTAATAATATTCTCAAAAAAAATGTAAGACTATAAAATGTTAATGCAATTTGTTAAAAAAACTTACTGAAGTTTACACAGTTAACAATCCTATTTTTATAGTTTGGGTTGTTCTCAACTTCCCTCTCTACCAATTAATTAGTTCCTCGACTCTAATAAAAAGTGAGGTCCATTATTGTTTCTAAAATAAAATTATCCTTACCCAAGTAGTCTATCATTTAGCAAAACAAAAATACTTAATAAATTCAGAAGCTTGGTTAATTAATCGTAACATCCTAAAGGTGAATATTAACAGTTCTCCACAGAAAAGTCAAGTTCAAAGAATATAAAATAAGGATTAAAATAAGGGATAATTTCAGAGACCTCTCCATAGCACTCGAAGGGTCACAATAGACCCTCTTTAGGACTTCACGGGGATTAACTTCTTTTCTCATTGGTACCTTCTGGTTTCCAATGCTCTGTTCAGCAAGCGAGAATTTCTTTACTTTCGGCAACAGAAAATGAAAATTACCATTATATGCAAATTTCCAACTCACAACAAGACAAAATACTATATAAACAAGTGTAATATACACTTAGGCAAAATAATATTAATGAATCAATCACCACTAAGCACAAGGGAGCTAAAACTTATAGTAGCTTCTCCCGCTGAAATATAACCCTTCGAGTGCTACGACATGTTGGAGTGTTGAAAAAAAACCATTTCATCCATATTTGAAAACAGAGACTGCTACAAGTTTCTTATTCATGTTTTCTGCTTAGATGCATAACAGAAAGCCTCATGCAAGAACATACAAAACCAAAATGTTCATTATTAAACTTTTCTTTGCCACATAATTTTTCTTTCAAGAATTAGCCTTCTACTAAAGAAGCCAAATTGATGGTATATGGAAAATAGACCAACCAACAGGAAACATGCTCCCATAATGAGCTTTAGCATTTAAGGCAATTGGCTGTGGTATCTAGCAAGATATTTGATAAGCTTAAACAGAGTAACATGGTCAGTAAGGATTCATTCATATAGCTGACCTCAACTTCCTTGGAGAAGAGCTATCGTGGTGTTATATGATAGAAGGATGTCTACGACAGTGGGTAAGTTTTACAGAATAGTTACAAGACCAGCAATTAGTGAATGTTGGGCCGCTAAAGATCCTAGATATTCATTTTCTAATCAGCATGACGTCATTAAATTAGCAATCAAAAGTTACAAATCTCAAGATTCTTTTTGAAAAAAAAAACAGAATAACAAGCTCAATATTCTTTTTAGCTTTCTTTTTCTTTTCTACTCTAATTCTATTCCTTACATATGTAAAAAAGTGAAACAAGAGGAAACTAATTAGCTTCTCATGAATCATGAGTATGGCATTTTCTCACCTTCCAATGATCATAAAGGGCAAGAAAAGATATCAAAAAATTAACCATTGGACATGAAATTTGAACTCAACATTGAAGTAGTTTCTAAAGTTGCTCATAACTTCCCATCCGCCTAAGCCTTGGTGAATACATAGTGGGATAAACGAAGTGCTTGTAAGCAGACTCTGACACCATTGTTATTATAAATATAGCTCATACCAGTTTGTGTATCTGCCACAAAGAAGATACACATAAACAAGAATATTCTGTCACTCCCATAAAACAATTCCTCGAAACTCATTTTCCTTTCTTCCACATTTATACTGAACGAACATGACAAGTTAGTCACTTCTTGAATATTTAGTTTTTCCCTGATCATTTCCATGATCAAGAAGTTTCACCATACAATATGAAAAACAGCCAGAAACTGTAGAGAGAAAGTTAGGGTGTGTTTGGTATGGTAGAAAACATTTTTCCAGAAAATGTTTTTCAATTTTCCCATTGGTTGGCCAAAAATTTTAGAAAATATTTTTTCTAGGAAATAAGTTCCTAAAAAATGAGAAAATGACTCACTTAACTAAAGCAGGGAAAAGAAGTTACATAAGTGATATTTAAAGTTAATTGTCTCCTCCCACCCACCCAACGTCCTCAACCCCCACCCTTTGAAAAATACAAATCAAAATTGTTGAAAAATACAAATCAAAACCAGTAAGAAACAAAGACTAACTTTATCAAAATTGTTGATGACGCATTGGAGTAAAGATCCAAGCAGCGGGGCGTCCATAACACTGATGAGGATTTTGTGAATTAGGGTTTATCGTATTTTCTGTGAGAGGTAAAGGGGAAGTGTGAATGTAGTAGAAAGATTTGATTCACATGAATTTTCTTCTTCTTCAAAATGCTCCAAAAGGAAAAGGAGAAGATTCAATACAACTTGAAAAAATGCTATTTTGTGAGTGATTTGAAGCGAAAACTGTGTAAATAGGTATCGGAAGTTTTTGAATTTTCACAATCCAAGTTGAACTCGGGAAAGTTATCACAACTATATGTCCAACACATGATCCATGAATACAATTTTGGAAAAATTTTAAGATTTATATTTGGCGGAATACATCACCTATTTATTAAAACTTTTATCAGTATATTTCATTTAGATATGCACTATTCATATTAGAGTTTGGTTGGTGTCACTTGACATGAGTGTGGTTTGTGTTATCTCCAGTGCGTTAGATGTGTCTTTGATGTATGTTTATTAGTGCGAAAATTTTGAACCGATGTTCTTTCGAAAACAATCGCTCTATCTATCGATAGAGGTATTTGCGTACATTCTATTCTCACCCGATCTCACGTTGTGAGATTTTATTGAGTATATTATTATTGTGTTATTATACTCAACACTATATTTTTCTTTTTAATTTATTTAAAAATAAAATTATATTTTTATATTTATAAATAATTTAATTTAATTTTTTTCATTTTACACTTAATAAATGAATTACACGTAAAATTAAGATGGAGGAGTACTACTTATTGTTCATCAATGCTTCTTCCTTCCAGAAAAATAACAACGTGGCAAAAATTTATAATGAACCAAACCTTTAATCTAGTAATAGTAGTCTAATACTCCTTCAATATCAAAATAAATGTCATTTTAGCAAAAAAATAAATGATCCAGAATAAGTATCATCTAAGAAATTCAAAACAAAAAATAGCAAGTGTTTTCAATAATGCCCTTAAAATTAAAATAGCCATCTTTAATATTGCTCAATTCTCACAAAACATTCAATAAATAGGGATAGTTTTATAAACTCCACATTGAATTTATTGATTTCTTGATGGGCGTGATGTTCTTAATTTAAAAAGATGAGGTGTTTGACCACCTTTGAAACTCACAATTGTTATAACATATGATTAATATGGAAAAAGCAAAGTAGGAAAAGGCGACTTTGCCTTCCAAAGTTCCAACTAAGGGGTACTTTAGACTTTTTTCCTTTGTTGCGGAAAAAAACTAAACGCCCACCGTGGGGCTCGAACCCACGACCACAAGGTTAAGAGCCTTGCGCTCTACCAACTGAGCTAGACGGGCTGCTTATACATAAATTAAGGCAAAGTTCTAACTAAGGGTACTTTAGACTTTTTTCCTTTGTTGCGGCAAAAAACTAAACGCCCACAGTGGGGCTCGAACCCACGACCACAAGGTTAAGAGCCTTGCGCTCTACCAACTGAGCTAGACGGGCTGCTTATACATAAGTCTTGTATTCATATCTCTACTTATGTGTTACACATTAGTCTCTGCTCACAGACTCCTAACACCAACAGATCAACTAAAGAATTTGGTCAAACATAAAAGGGAAAGAAAAAAGAAAAATAAATAACCAAAGCTAGCAACATTAACACTTGCGAAGGTCGATGATGCTAAAAAAAAACTTGATAGTACATACACTCAAGAAATAATTCTACGAATTCAACAAAATTCTTGATTTTGTGAAAACAAAGAAAAATAGGAGTTAGATATATATTTTCAGAGAACTTTAATTTCATCACACTTTATCGTTAGCTTTTAGTTTCCTCACATTAAAAGAAGTGGCTAAAGCAAATTAAGCCTTGTATAATCTTTCAACTATAAGCTTTTCGTATTATATTATCGAAAAAAAATTAACATCCGATATATCAATGTTGCATTCTAATTTTTAGCCATAAAAAGTCCCAGACCAAATGGTTTTCTGTCCACAAGCAATCCGTTCTTGTTTGGTTTCAGTCCCATATTAACAGTTTAAAAACCAAATTGGACTTCACAAACAGTCCAAAGACTAAGAGCCATTTTATTCAGTCACTTCCTGACATTAGCAATTTCTACCTCCCTGCTACACTATTGGGTTAATCTTCACAAATCTAAACATGTCTCTATAGAACAAAAACATACACCTAATGATGACAACCACGCAAGAACCAACCGTGACATACTTTGACATGTGTAACTAAGTTCAATAACTAAAAAGGGCAGCCCGGTGCACTAAGTTTCCGCTATGTGCGAGGTCCGAAGAAGGGCCGGACCAGTAAGTGCAATAACTAAAATAACAAATTCATATCTACCTGCCTACCTTCTTCAACCAAAACAATCTATACAGTGAATCACTTTAACTGCATGGCAACAGAAATTTGTTGCGTAATGACAAAAAATTTGATAAAAACACCATAACCTTTCAAGACATCGTTAATATGTTTGTGGCCTTGCTCTCTCGTTTATAGCTGCAATTGGTTGTTGTTCGAACAACATAACCACAAACCGTTTGCATACCAGATGTGGTGCATCCATATATTACCCTATTTCTGTGCGGATCTTTTCATCATCTAGTAACCCTGAAGATGGTAGGAATATAGATGACATATTAATAAATTTCATCTAATTTTATCAAATAATAAGCATGTAGTAAGGAAACGGGTAGTATCAACTCAAAATTTATTTTTTAAATAAAAGTCTATAACCTTTAACCAATATGCACATCATAATTACAAAGTTTAACACTTATCAAAATCATAATTAAAAACACATAATCTATAAATCATACCTCTTAATCAGAATTTCATATCACTGGAGATCTCAACTCACCCTTGGCCCTGTTTCCCTTCTTCTTCCACCGAAATTGCGGGATAATTAGCCTAGGTGCCTATGAGTTCTCAACAGACTATCTTTTAAAATTCTTATCAAGGTGTAGGCTTAAAGACTAATATGGTTCTAATTATAATCTTTCAAAGTATTTTATCTCTGGTATTATGATATTATAATTGATCTGGATTATAGACAAAGGATGGGTTTTAGCTCGACATAGAGAGTTTTCAAATCAAGATTTGTATAGAAAGTTTTCGAATGCATTATATGGTTACAAGAGGCTCTTTATATAGATAACCTTCGGTGATAAGATGACAAAATTGCTTTTTCAAAAAGTCATAAAGTAAATAGTAATCATTTTTCCAAAAGTCTAAAGTGCTACAGTTTGTCTACTATGATTGCATGATATTTTTCAAAGTTTTTGTCTTTGTTGTCCTTTTTCTTCGATTGCTTTTCAAGTGTCTTCTTGATAATATCATATTTTGTCCCTTTTCTTTGGTTGCTTTCCAGGTGTCTTCTTGATAATTTCCATAAGATTCTTTTGCTATCGTCTTCCTTGTCATGGTTTGTAATACATGGTAGTACGTAGTAATACATGGTAGTAAATTGGGTTGCAAGTAGTAAAACTACAGGCTCCCTATCAGAGTAGTAAATTGGGCTGCAAGTAGTAAAACTACAGGCTCCCTATCAGAGTGGTAAATTGGGCTGCAAGTAGTAAAACTACAGGCTCCCTATCGAGTAGTAAAATTGGGCCGCAAGTAGTAAAACTACAGGCTCCCTATCAGAGTAGTAAATTGGGCTGCAAGTAGTAAAACTACAGACTCCCTATCAGAGTAGTAAATTGGGGCTTCAAGTAGCAAAGCTACATGATCCCTATCAAAGTAGTAATTTCTCACACCCTTATGCAAAAGGATCAGAATTTCCTTCTTTTTTTATTGTATTAGTAATAGTAGTAGGTCTAGTATTTATTACATGCCTTCTATTTTATCCAATTATCTTTTGGTATTGGTCAATCGTTTCTTTTGCATGTTTATATTTCAGTTTTATAATTTTGTCATGCATTTCTGTGAGTCTCATGGTATCATGTGTCATAATGTCATTGTTGTAATACAAGGTGATAATATCTTCCACTGCTCCTCCTTTCGAGTCGCCAATAATACATGCTTTCTTTGCTCGTAACATGTCCTCTATTATAGTTTTCAAGGTTAATAATCCAAATGTTCTTTTTGCACTGAGCCACTCTTGGAATTTCTCCAAAGTGCACGGTATTTTCATGTTCAGATTTTCATCATCTCCACTGATAGTACTATTTTTTCCTGTCTTGAATATTTGACATATCACAATAGGCTTTCCCGTTAGGTCTGTTGATGCGTCAAATATTTGTATTTCATATACTCCTTTTCCGAATTATTCCATCATGAGTTTTGTAGATTCTACAATAATACTTGGTAATCTGGCAATGTTGTACATGTTCTCGTCCACTATTAGTTTATTAATAAAACCGTAAGTGAATAATTTTGATACTATTTTTGGGTTTGCTTGTTCACTGCACAAGAGTCTGGGATACTTGCTTAGTTTAGCACTGCGTAAAATATGAGGGTTAGTCTTATAATCATAAAATTTATTGATCTTTTCATAAGCACTGATATATTCAGGTGTATATATCAGTTTGTCGGTCATTGATAATGTTGATGAAGATGATATAGTTGCCAGGTTTGATACAAATAGTGCCAAAGTTTTAGTAGTAGGGTTTTTTGGTCTTTCAGGTGTAGTGATAGGTAATTTGAATTGGGTTTCATTTTGTAAAGTTTTTAGGGTTATCAAGTCTTGTATGGCTTCTCTGAGTTGGTTTATAAGATTGGTGTTTTCTTGTAATCTGGATATTAGGATTTCATTGGTTTGTATAATGGAATCCATGGCATTGATAATATATTCTTCAAGGTTATCACTGTTGATTGACATTGTTATATCTGCTAAGAAAATCAGCTAAAACATTTTTAGTTTCAGATATATTCTTAACAATAAAATCATAACAACAAAAAAACGATTGTCATTTTCTCCTTGTATTCAATTCTGGTAAAGGATCTATCTTGTTTGTAATAAAAGCTCTTACATGTGTGTTGTCAGTTCTAACAACAAATTTTATTGGTAATAAGTGGTAATGAAATCTCTTTATTCCAAATTTTACTGCTAATAATTCTTTCTCATTAATATGATAATTTTTCTCATTTGGTTTTCATGTTCCTCCTCCATATCCACAAATTAGTGGTTTCTCTTTATCTATATCTCCTTTATCATAAGCTATGAGGACTGCTCCTCATCCTATATCACTAGCGTCAGTAAAAAGTTCTAGTTGATCTTTTTCTTTTGGTATCCTATGTTTGTACCTTTTCCTTGATTTCTTTTATAGCTTTAGTATGTTCTTGTTTGCATTCAAAGGTTATGTTTTTCTTTGTTAATTCTTGTAATGGTTTTTTTAAGAGTGGTAAATCATTTATATGGTCTGAAACATAATTTATTACTCCTAAGAACTGTTGTACTTCTTTCTTACTTTCTAGCTTTTCTTTGAAATTCTTTATCTTTGTTACTATGTGTTCTTGTAGTTGTAATCCTTCATTATCTATAATATATCCTAAATATTCAATATCGTTTTTAAAGATTTCAGATTTCTTTTCAGATAATAGTATTACGTGTTGTTTTATAATTACTATAAATTCTTCTAGATGTTTTATATGATCGTCTAGATTATCGCTAAATATTAATATGTCATCAACATATACTATACAAAATTCTGTTAATTTTCTAAACACTTGGTCCATTCTTCTTTGAAATATTTGTGGTGCATTTTTTAATCCAAGGGTAGTACATTCCATTCATATTGTCCTTGAGAGGCACTAAAGACTGTTAAAGATTTTGATTATTTTGTTAGTTTTATTTGTCAAAATCCACTTTTACAATCAAACTTACTAAACCATTTTAATCCACTTTTACAATCAAACTTACTAAACCATTTTTTATTTTCTAATCTGTTACTAAGGTTTCTTTTATATGGTAAAAAATATCTATCAAATATTGTCTTTTTATTTAGTTCTCTATAATCAATTACCATTCTGGCTTTTCCTCTTTTTTGTTCACTATGTTTCCTTACTAAAAAGGTTGGGCTACTATGAGGGCTTTTACTTTCTTGTATCATTTTTAATTCTAGTAATTCTTTTAATTGGGTTTCAAATTCTTTTTGATCTGTTGGACTATACCTAATAGGTTTTGATCTAATTATATCATTTTTATTTATTAGTTTGATTTCTGCATATATTTTTTCTTTTTCCCATAGTTGAATTGGATTTTCTCCAAAGTGAAAGTATATTTATGTCCTAGAGACAATCTGTATTAGGAAAAATGTACTTCATACACATTCGTATTATTATTAATGGAGATTAATATTTTGGTATTTGCAATTATTAAATTCTTAATTGATTGTTTATAATATTATATAATATACATTCCTGGAGGTTACGCTGTTATTAATAATGTGAGATATTAATATTATAACGTAACTCTTAAAATAGCCTCGATTAATGATCATCGAGAATGGAATATCGATGATATGTGATAAGTCGACATGTGGTCTGCATCACATCCTTAGATGATGTAGTATGTTTCACCTGCTACGAGTAATGACTACTCGTGATGGACACATGAATACTTTGGAAGTATTGGTATACCTTGTTGATATATTGTTTGTTATACTTGTCTAAAGTATGATCAGTGTGTGGGAGATAGAAGTCCTTAGACTTGAGGTCAATACGCACATTGTCTATAAAGTAATATACTTTGATCCTGTCCTAAGCTCAAATGCCTTATAGGTTGAGATACGGCTTGTATTGAGTACATTACGATGTGGGTTAAAGGTGGTTGTTGAGCCAAGATTAGGATTCATTCCTCGAATGTATATTCGAGAGAACACTCAGATTCTCAGTGATATTAGGTTGACTAAGTCGTTGGCCAACGCAATAGACATATATAGAATATGGTCTAGTTGTCAATTAATATAGATGGGATACAATGATTAAGCCATTTGGATAGACACTTGACAAATCCTAAGCTTGATCGGGTGTGTCGTGAATGAAAGAATTTTATCTTACCACATAGAGGTTAAGTTTACTGGATTCGTGTAAACGTACTTCATATATTGAGTTCGTCTTGCGGCGCCGTCTAGGAGTTCCGCGTAGACCTTAATTTGATTAATGTCGATATGTGAAGGCTTGTAAGGTCACACTATGTCGATTGTCTTTTCGATCTAAGAATGTATTGAGAGAGTATTAAATATTCGATTTAGAATCGAGATATTTAAATGAATAATGATTGTTTTAATTAAGTCAAAATTGAATTTTGGATTTAATTAAGGATGTGCGGAAAATAAATCGAGATAGTGTAAGGCCACGTCAAGCACCGTGGCACCCACACCATAGGGTCGCGGCGCTAATGACCTAATTTGTCTCGATTTTTGGGTGAGGCCCAAGGTCAAACCCTAATCCGGTTTGACCTAATTTTTCACCTATAAATACATACATTCACTTCATTATTCAAAACACTTAATTTCATATTATTATTCTAAGTCTTATAGACTTAGAATCAAAACACTCTCTCGAACCTCTGCCGGATTTCCTAGCTTTCCAAATGAGAAATACATTGAAGCTTGGAGCTTGCAATCGAAAGGGCTTTCGCGTGCGAACCCACAATTGATAAAGATTCCAGATAATACAATATGTAAGTGTTCATATTTTATGTTACATGTCTTTGATTGTCATATAACCATAGCAGAAGTAATTGTTGGGGTAAGTAAGAACAAAATTTTAAATTTCCGTTGTGTCTTACTTATGTCTTTTGAACCCAACAAAAACCCTACACAAAGTCACGGCGAAGAACGAATATGAATGAATGATGGTCGATATGTGCGTTATTGATAATGGTGGGTGAGGATAAATGATATGTGATTTGATCCCTAAATTGGATTTAGGGCTCGAACGATTTTGAAAAATTAACACATAAATGTTTTGTCAGGATGTCGGCGCCGCGACCCTATGGTAGGGCGTCGTGGCGCTTGCTAGGGTTTTCAAATCGGCGTCGCGGCCCTAATGCTTCGTTTATTAAGTTTTGGACTTTCTGGACATTAGGAGTCGCGGCCCCATGGTGGAGCACCGCGGCCCCATGGTGGAGCGCCACGGCCCTAATGCAAGCCAACGGTTTCTGCCTTGCAAGCGTCGCGACCCCATAGTGGAGCGTCGCGGTGCTAATGCATTGCAGAAGCAGAATTTTGGCTTCTGCCTCACTAGCGTCGCGACCCCATTAGTCCAAAAAAAAAATATTCAGAATGTTTAACCCATGATTATTATTGTACAATATATTTATAAGTGTACTGTTTATGTGCTAAATGATTGTCATTTAGATTACTAGAATAGTGTCCGCAAATAATTGTCTGGGTAGGCGGCGCCCAGTATTTGTTAAACCGCTTAATATCATGCTTGGGTAGGCGGTACTCAATATATGCTTAATCATTTGCACGATAATTAAAATATTTTGTTGAACATAGCATGCTAGAGTTGATCTTGGTTAAAACTCTGAATTAAAATATTCCCCAAAATTTAAATACAAGTCTAAATTAAAACGCGTCGTCCATTATAATTGTTAGAGTGCAAAATCCTTTTCGGCGATACGAATATTTATGCCAAAGCATTTGCTCTAAGTCTACGAGGACCCAGACTCTTTTATAGATGTGTTTTAATGTAAAGGTAAACGATAAACTTTTGTGGGTATTTACACCAAAGTGTTTGCTCACAAAGGCCAAATTTACTTAGATACATAAACGCAGTCGTGTAATGGGGTTGACTTGCTTAGAAAAATCATGGCGCCAAAGTGTCGGACTAATCTAAGGACGCAAGATTAAATGTAATATTTCATCAACCAAGAGTGGCAAATAAGTTTTGCAATTGGTTTAGAACCTACCAAGATGTGTTATTGAAGTTATCAGCCAAAGCAAACGCGGAGATAGCATAGGCTTGGATCTTGGCCCATTATGACCTCAATTAATATAGGTCTATATTCTACCATAGGGTCGTAGAAGTATGTTAAAATAGTGGGAGCTAATTAAATAAAAGGCCATGTTGATTAGCCTAAACGAATGTGTGTAATAGAAAATAAATTTTGAGTTTGATTTCCAGTCTATCTAACTCTTCAGATTATCAAAGATGTCGAGCTTATCATTGAAAATGTTGATTGAAATAAACAAATTTACTGGACTTAACTACCTTGACTGGCTAAGAAATTTGCAAATGGTGTTGAGACAAGAGAAAATAGAATACGTGTTGGACACGATGTTCCCAACAGTCCATGCGACAGACTCTGCTGAATATGCCTCTTTTGATAAGAATGCTTACCAAAAACACCTAGATGATGCCACTTCAGCACAGTGCGTGATGTTGTCTTCTATGTCTATGGAACTTCAGAGACAACATGAGAACATGGGTCCCAATGAGATGCTCAAACACTTGAAGAGACTCTATGACTCACAATCTCAGACTATGGAATATGAGTTACTGATAGAACTTTTCAAGTGTAAGCTCAATGAAGGGGGTCAGGTCTCGCAGCATGTGTTGAAGATGATAGGACTGATAGAGACACTTGCTTTAATTGGAACGAAGCTGGAAAAGAATGTCGCTACCACCCTCATCCTGAACTCTCTCCCTCGTTCCTTTGAAAATTTCATAGTGAATTACAATATGAATGGAATGAAGGCGAGTCTGCCGGAGCTGCACAACATGCTCAAGACCTTTGAGTCTTTCACTTCCAAAGGCAAAGTTGTGCTCATGGTGAGCTCTACTAGCCGACCCAAGCCGAAAAGTAAGGAATGACAGAAGAAGAAGGGCAAAGCAGTCATTGTGCCCTCAGCTATGAAGCCTAAGGGAGGTGTGAAGAAGAAGAAGAAGAAGGTAAATCCGGCTAAGGATGAATGCCTCAACTGTAACAAGAAGGGGCATTGGAAGAAGGACTGCACGACATCAGGAGGAGGAAAAGCACCAGGTGTTTCTACCTCTGGGTGGACAAGGTATGTACGTCATTGAAATAAATATGTCTATAAATAACTCTCATTCCGGGTATTGGATACCGCTTGTGGCTCACACATTTGTACAAATGTGCAGGGGCTAACTGATAGCAGGAAGGTTGGACCAAGAGAGGTAGACCTACGCGTTGGAAATGGAACACGAGTGGATGCTGAGCGTGTAGGAACTTATAGATTAAATTTGCCTTCTGGCTATTGTCTAGTGTTGCATGATTGCTACTATGTACCCTCGTTAATGAGGAATATCATTTCTATCCCTGTTTTAGACATGGAGGGTTTCTCCTCATATATTTATAATGGCAGTCAAGTACTGTCTTTTGATAATGTTATTTATGGAACTGCTCTTCCTGTGGATGGATTATATACACTAAACTATAGTCGAGAAATACTCAATGTACAAAATAAATGAGCTAAGATAAGTAATAGAAACTCTACCTACCTATGGCATTGCAAACTTGGTCATATCAATGAATCAATGATAGCAAGGTTGAGGAAGTTAGACTACCTCGAACCATTTGACTTGGAGTCTTATGGTAACTGCGAATCTTGCTTGAGAGAAAAGATGACCAATAAGCCACTTTATGGGAAAGGTGTGTGAGCCAAGGAGGTGCTTGAGTTGTTCCATACTGATGTATGTGGGCCATTTTTTACTCAAGCTAAAGGAGGCTTCTCGTACTTCATCACTTTTACTGACGACTTAACAAGGTATGGATATGTGTATCTTATGAGACACAAATCCGAGACTTTTGAGAAGTTTAAAGAGTACAAGTCGGAAGTAGAAAAGCAACTTGCAACAAGTATCAAAACCCTTCGATCGGATCGAGGAGGTGAATACTTGAGCAAGGATTTTCTAGATTACTTAAAGCTTCATGGAGTCCAATCAGAGTGGACACCTCCTGGAACACCACAGATGAATGGTGTTGCCGAAAGAATAAACCGAACCTGATTCGATATGGTTTGATCCATGATGAGCTCCTCAGCTCTACCGACATACCTTTGGGGACATGCTAAACAAACCTCAATATATGTTCTGAACATGCTTCCTTCCAAGTCAGTAGAAAAGACACCCTATGAGATATGGTGTGGCAAGAAGCCAACTCTTAAACATATGAGATCCTGGGGGTGCCCTGCATATGTTAAGAAGATGCTCACTGACAAGTTGGAATCCAAAAGTGAGAAATGTTACTTCGTGGGGAATCCAAAGGAAACTAAGGGTCACTGCTTTTATCTTCCTGGAGAACGTAAGGTCATTGTTTCCAGGAACGCAACTTTCCTTGAAGAAGAATATGTCTACAAGGAACATAGTTGCACAGAGATAGAACTTGAAGAAATTCAAGAACCACAAGATAACACAGAAATTGAACCATTGTCGAATGACCTAAACAAGGATTCAGTGGGAGTATCTGGTGAAGATTGGCTACTTAGAGTACTCCCTTCAGCCAGTGGGAGTGCTGTGAGAGATAGTGCAGAAATGCAAGGCTCCCATACACAGCCAATAGAAGGTGATACAATGGTTGTACATCATTCCATTCAGGAAATACATAAGAATGACATTCCTGAAAGCTCTCAAGGTGATGGATTGTCCAGCACACAAAGACCTTCTCACAATCAGAATGCAACAAACACTGAAACGCAGAATAATCAACTCCGTAGGACCACTAGGACTCATCGTCCGCCTGAAAGACTTAATCTCCTTGTTGAAACACACAATGAGATAGATATTTCTGATGACGATGAACCTACAACCTACAGCGAAGCTATGTTAGACATTGATTTGCAGAGATGGCAAGAAGCCATGAAATCTGAGATGGACTCGATGTACATAAATCAAGTTTGGAACTTGGTTGATTTGCCAACAGGGGTTAGACCCATAGGATGCAAATGGGTCTTCAAGAAGAAGATTGATGCATATGGCAAGGTACAGACTTATAAGGCAAGATTGGTGGCTAAAGGTTATAATCAACGGCCTGGGGTCGATTATGATGAAAACTTTTCACCTGTTGCGAAAATTAAGTCCATTCGGATTTTACTTGCAATAGATGCATATTATGACTATGACATTTGGCAGATGGACGTCAAAACTATTTTCATCAATGGTAATATAGTTTAGGAGGTGTTTATGAAACAACATAAGGGTTTTTCGCTTAAGTCCAAACCAAATGTTGTATGCAAGCTACAAAAGTCCATTTATGGGATTAAGCAAGCCTCGGGGAGTTGGAATATTTGCTTTGACAAGGCTATCAAGTCATTTGATTTCGTCAGAAGCAAAGAGGATCCATGTGTTTATAGTAAACGTAAGGATGGGAGTATTGCCTTCATTATCATATATGTAGATGACATATTGATAATGGGAGACAATAAGACTCTCCTACAGTCAGTCAATGAGTGGTTGTCCAGTACCTTCATGATGAAGGATTTAGGTGAAGCGTGCTACATTCTGGAAATTAGGATCTATAGAGATAGACCTAATAGATTATTGGGGCTGTCATAGTCAGTCTACATAGACAAAGTGCTTAGACGTTTTTCTATGGAAAATTCCAAGAAAGGCGGTCTACCTATGGGACAAGGCATCAAGTTATCTAAGAAGGATAGTTCTTCTAGAACTATAGAACTTGAACGCATGAAAAGGATCTCATATGCTTCGGCTATAGGATCGATCATGTATGGCATGACCTGTACTAGGCCAGATGTGGCCTTTGCACTTAGTATGACTTGCAAATTCCAGCAGAATCCTGGGGAAGAACACTGGAAAGCAGTCAAGAGTATTCTTAAGTATCTTAGACGAGCTAAAGATTACTTCTTAGTCTATGGTGGGGAAGAAAAGCTAGTTGATAATGGGTACACTGATGCTAGCTTCCAGATGGATCTTGATGACTTCAAATCTCAGTCTGGGTACACGTTCATTTTCAATGGTAGAGCAGTAAGCTGGAAAAGTTCCAAACAAGCTACAACTGTTGATTCGACAACAGAAGTTGAGTACATTGCTGGATCGGAAGCTGGTAAAGAAGTTGTCGCGATTTATGAGTTCCTGAAGGAACTAGGGGTTGTTCCAAGTGCCACTTGTCCAATAATGATTTATTGTGACAACATTGGTGCGATTGCGCAAGATAAGGAACCAAGATCAACAAACAGAAACAAACATGTACCAAGGAAGTACCACATACTCAGGGAGATGGTGGAGACTAAAGAGATTAGATCAGACTATGTTCTCGTAGATGATAATCTAGCTAACTCATTCACTAAACCATTAAGCTTAGTCAAGCATAATGGTCATTTTGAGAATATGGGCATTAGATATGTTGGAGATTGGCTCTAGGCCAAGTGGGAGATTGAAAGTATATTTATGTCCTAGAGACAATCTGTATTAGGACAAATGTACTTCATACACATTCGTATTATTAATAATGGAGATTAATATTTTGGAATTTGCAATTATTGAATTATTAATTGATTGTTTATAATATTTTATAATATGCATCCCTGGAGGTTACGTTGTTATTAATAATGTGAGATATTAATATTATAATGTAACTCTTAAAATAGCTTCGACTAATGATTATCGAGAATGAGATATCGATGATATGTGATAAGTCGACATGTGGTATGCATCACATCCTTAGAGGATGCAATATGTCTCACTTGCTACGAGTAATGACTACTCGTGATGGACACATGGATACTTTGGAAGTATTGGTATACCCTACTGATATATTGTTTGTTATACTTGTCTAAAGTATGATCAACGTGTGGGAGATAGAAGTCCTTAGACTTGAGGTCAATATGCACCTTGTCTACAAAGTAATATACTTTGATCCTGTCCTAAGCTCAAATGCCTTATAGGTTGAGATACGGCTTGTATTGGGTACATTACGGTGTGGGTTAAAGATGGTTGTTGAGCCAAGATTAGGATTCATTCATTCCTCGAATGTATATTCGAGAGAACACTCAGATTCTCAGTGATATTAGGTTGACTAAGTCGTTGGCCAACGCAATAGACATATTTAGAATATGGTCTAGTTGTCAATTAATATAAATGAGATACAATTATTAAGCCATTTGGATAGACACTTGTCCTAAGCTTGATCGGGTGTGTCGTGAATGAAAGGATTTTATCTCACCACATAGAGGTTAAGTTTACTGGATTCGTGTAAACGTACTTCATATATTGAGTTCGTCTTGCGGCGCCGTCTAGGAGTTCCGCGTAGACCTTAATTTGATTAATGTCGATATGTGAAGGCATGTATGGTCACACTATGTCGATTGTCTTTTCGATCTAAGGATGTATTGAGAGAGTATTAAATATTCGATTTAGAATCGAGATATTTAAATGAATAATGATTGTTTTAATTAAGTCAAAATTGGATTTTGGATTTAATTAAGGATGTGCGGAAAATAAATTGAGATAGTGTAGGGCCACGTCAAGCGCCGCGACGCTAATGACCTAATCTGTCTCGATTTTTGGGCCAAGCACAAGGTCAAACCCTAATCCGGTTTGACCTAAATTTTCACCTCTAAATACATACATTCACTTCATTATTCAAAACACTTAATTTCATATTATTATTCTAAGTCTTAGAGACTTAGAATCAAAACACTCTCTCGAACCTCTGCCGGATTTCCTAGCTTTCCAAAGGAGAAATACATTGAAGCTTGGAGCTTGAAATCGAAAGGACTTTCGCGTGCGAACCCACAGTTGATAAAGATTTTGGATAATACAATCTGTAAGTGTTCATGTTTTATGTTACAAGTCTTTGATTGTCATATAACCATACCAGAAGTAATTGCTGGGGTAAGTAAGAACAAAATTTTAAACTTCCGTTGTGCCTTACTTATGTGTTTTGAACTCAACAAAAACCCTACACAAAGTTCATTTTTAGTATGTTAAGATATTTTTCTTTTAACAGTTGTAGGTTATTATTCCTATCGATTTTTATAGCACATAATCTTAATGTATGTATTGATAATATTCTTTTTAATACTATCCATTTATTACAAGGTGTTTGTAAGATAAAAGTATTGCTATCTATAACATGTGTCTTAAAGTAATCTAGGAAGTTGTTTCCTAAATAATACATGTTGTTTCATATTATCTAATTGATATATTATTGGTAATCTGAATATTGTTTTTCCTAATACAATTCTCATGTTTTCTGCTACCACATCTAATTCTTTTGATTATTCATTAAACCCTGATACTCTTGCTCTATGTGATCTGGTTCTCTTCCACCTGTGTGATTCTAATACATCTTTTCTAGCTAAGCATAAATCTGCTCCGCTATCGATAAAGATTTTTTGTTTTATCATTTTATTATGCTTATATTGTATATGTGCTTCTATATAGATTGCTACCATTTTATTAGGTATTAGGATTTTGTCTGACACTCATTTCTCTTAATCTTTGTTGGAGATTTTCATCTTGTTCTAATTCTCTTACCTTTTGGCGAACGTTTTCATCTTTCATTATTTCTTCTATACTCCTCCTTATTTTAATAAGTTTCCAATTTATCTCACTTAATTTTAATTCTACTTTGGTTTCCTTTAATATTTTCTCATATCTTTAAATTTGTGTTTATATTTGTTGATGTTGGATGGATGTTGTGACAACATCTATAAATGCTCAGGACAACATCTTATGAAAATAAGAATGTTGCCTGCGATGTTGTGACAACATTCCTGACAACATCCCTGTAACGATTTTGCCTATTCTTCCGGCCAAAACAGGTTGTGTTATTCTGAGTAAAAAATGACCTAGGCAAACTAACAATGATGTTGTGTTTAAAACGTGGTAAAAGAAACAATCAAAGCTTGGAGAGGAAGCAGCGTGAAGACCAAGTCCAGAACGTTGAGCTTTTGAAGGAGCAAGAACCGGTCCAAGCTGAAGCCTTCTTTTACTCAGCCTCCGCAACCAACCAGTGAGGATTTCAAGGGAAGTTTCACACTATAAATAGAAGGGAACTTCAGAGTATCGATATCCAGAATTGAACAAGAAAAATTACCAAGAGAACTCTCGGATATTCACCTTAGAAACTGGATCAACACACTTAGCCTAAAGTTGTATAACAACATCTAGTCCCACATTACTGCTGCTGCTCAGATTCTAGATCAAGCTTATATTTTAAGCAATAGTAATGAAGATGTTGTATTTATCTTTTTAGATCTTTTAACTTTAGGCTGAAGTCATCTGCGACTTCATTTTTGTTTGTAATTTTTTTTCGCATTTATTGTTCAATCTTGTAAAAAGAAATTCATTTGTAATTGTATATAATTTATACAATTCTTTGGTCATTGACCATCAAGGGATATATTAATATATACCCTTGAAAATATAAACCTTGTGTCTCTTTACTTTTCCGCTGCATTTACTCTATAAAGGTTTATAACTGTTTTATCACAATGTTGCCTCAGATGTTGACACAACATTGAAGGCAACATCCAGAAATTATTTTAATTGCTTTAGTTGTTACTATTTTATTCTTACATATTCTTGCTTATCCGTAGCCCCGGGACAAACAAGTGGTATCAGAGCCAACACTTGATACAATAAGTGTTTGATTCTGAATATTACGGCTATGGTCTCAGCTATACAAAACGTTGGTAGACTTCCAATTCTTGACGGAACTAACTATGCCTATTGGAAAATCCGACTACGTTCGCACATCAAATCCATTGATGTTCGAGCTTGGAGATCAGTTTCCGAAGGCTATGTGATTTCCAAGTACCCAGCAGACGAGGATGGTGATGTACTTACCAAACCCGAATCTGAATGGACCGCGGAAGAGATCAACAGTGCGAGCTTCAATGAAAAGGCCCTAAATGCGATATTTGGATGGGTAGATCTTTATATGTTCAAACTAATCCAGAATTGTACTACGGCCAAGGACGCTTGGGAGACCTTACAAACTCATTGTGAAGGTACCTCAAGTGTACGACGTACAAAGCTTCGCGTGATTTTGAGCCAATACGAACGCTTAAGGATGGAAGAATCTGAAGACATAAAATCCTATTTTGAAAAGTTAATTGACATTGCTAATCAGTGTCAAGTGCTTGGTTCTCCTTTAACCAACACACAACTTGTGGATAAAGCTCTCAGATCTCTTCCTAAAAGGTTTAATACTAAGATTTGTGCTATTGAAGAGGCCCATAATCTTGCTACTATGGATCTACATGCCTTGATGAGCATCTTTCAAACATATGAGATGAATATGAAGAGCCAAAGAGATCTGTATAAAGACAAGACTTTGGCACTCCAAGGACAAACCTCGGAAACTGAATTGGAAAACGAGGAAGAAAACTTGGAGGAACTGGGAAATGGTGCAACTGTTGCCTTACTTACTCGTCGATTCAATTCAATGGTGAGAAAGATCAACATTGATCGCAATAAAGCCAAATACAAACAACATCAAAACCCAATCTTCAATAAATAGCCGAATAAGTCACCTTCTGAGCAAAGAAATCACAATCCACTTAGGAAATCTAACTCCGACAGTACCAATTTCAATCCCAAGCAACTCGAGGGAGTGCAGTGTCATGCATGCTCGGGTTGGGAACATTATGCTAATGAGTGTGCAAACACCCTTAGAAAAATTGTTAAGGTTATGTGGGTAACTCTCAGTGATTATGAGAACGAAGAGGAGGAAAGAGATCAAGAAGAAGAACCACAGGCAATGCTGGCAGCCATGTTCGAACATTCACTATCCGACGATGAAGATGTTATTGACAATGTTGCGACAACATCAGACTCAACATATGGAATGTCGTCAATATCAGAGAGGTATGTATACTTTGACTATTCTGATGTAAATTGTTTTAGTGGATTTATTTCTTCATCTGAGGCTATAAATTTGGATCTAGTTGACTCCAAAGACGACGTAATAAAGGAATTACAAAATCTATGTAAAGCCTTAATCACTGAATCTGAGCAACTAGACTCAAAAGCAAAATTATTGGCTCTTGAGAATAGCAATCTGAAAGGCACAATCAACCGATTAGAGGTGGTACTTACCAAGAAGGACCTAGAGCTTGGTAAGATTCGTGCACGACTGAACGTAGCTGAGACCACCTTTCAAAGGCTCAATATGGGAACCTCCAAACTGGATGAAATATTAAACTTCAATAATCCTACAAAGGCTGGGCTTGGGTACCAATCTCCTAGCAAACCAATTACTTCCAGAATCCATAGTCAAACTGAGAGGATAAAATTTGTCAAAGAAAATACGAGCAACTCTCAGATCATTGAAATTGGATCGAAGTTTGTATATAGCTTCTGTAAAAAGTTAGGACATCTTATGCCCTACTGCTACAAACTTCAAAACTCTGCACTCAAGATATTGCCTAAAATGTCGTCAGCAATGTTGTCCAACATCACTGACAACATTCAAAGCAGCCTGCCTGAAAGTAGAAGGAAGAAAAAGGAATGGGTACCCAAATTGAATCTGAAATGTGTGCATAACTGCTTTGCGTACTAACATTACAGGGTCTTGGTATTTCGATAGTGGCTGATCACGTCATATGACAGGTACCAAAAGCCTATTGAAGGAGTATGGAGCATTCAATGGAGGATACGTGACCTTTGGAGGAGGAAGTAAGAGTAAGATAATTGGTAAAGGAACTCTTAATGTTTCGGATGTACCAGCCTTGAAAAATGTTCTTCATATAGAAGGTTTGGTTGCTAATCTTCTTAGCATAAGCCAACTATGTGATGATGATCTCGAGGTGAAATTCAACAAGCTTGGATGCAAGGTTACAGATTCTGCAGATAAATGTGTCATGTCAGAAACCCTAACGAGAGATAATTGCTACCTAGTCGGTACACAAGAGTTTTGCAACAACGCAAAGGTAGGTGACCTGACACTTTGGCATCAAAAGTTGGGACATGTCAACTACGGCACCTTGGAGAAGCTGATCTCATTTGAAGCTGTCAGAGACATTCCCAGACTGGATCCAAAAGATAAAACACTGTGTGAAGATTGTTTGAAAGGAAAGCAGACCCGAGTCTCTCATAATATTGTCCAACGTGACGGACAACATTCAGGTACGTCTCATTGTTTCCAATTATTGCATATGGATCTTATGGGTCCAATCGAAGTAGATAGCCTACGAAGAATGAGATATTCTTATGTGATAGTAGATGATTTTTCCAGATTCACTTGGATCTATTTTTTAAAAGAAAAATCACAAACCTTTGAGATGTTTAGAACACTTTACTCTAGGATTAAAAATCTGTTTTGTTCTTCGATTTTCAGAATTAGATCTGATCATGGAAAGGAGTTTGAAAATCAAATCTTTGCAAAATTCTGCGAAAAGAAAGGCATATTCCATGAATTTTCGGCACCAAAAATACCACAATAAAATGGGGTTGCCGAGAGAAAGAACAGAACTCTACAAGAAATGGCTAGAGTTATGTTAAGTTCTAAGCAAGTGTCAAAAAGGTTTTGGGCAGAAGCCTTGAACACGACATGTCACATAACTAATAGAATTTATTTAAGGCCAGGGACCAAGATGACACCCCATGAACTGTTAATGGAAAGAAACCTACAGTGCGATACTTTCATGTCTTTGGGTGTGTGTGCTATATTCTTAATGACAGGGATAAACTGGCCAAATTTGACTCTAAGAGTGACAAGGGAATATTCGTTGGCTACTCTCAGAATAACCATGCTTATCGAATATACAATCTTCGGACAAAGACCATACAAGAATCAGTCAATGTTATTTTTGATGACCTGCTGGATATATCTGGTAGATCTTCAAAAAACAACATTGTGGTTACAGTTGAAGAGGAGCAACCCACAGAAGAAACAGATGTAGTCCCAGATGTTTTCCCAACATCAGAAGAAACAGATGTAGTCTCAGATGTTGTCCCAACATCAGAAGAAACAGATGTAGTCCCAGATGTTGTCCCAACATCAGAAGAAACATCTGAACCTCAAAAAGAGAACACATAGGACGAAATTGAGAAGGAATCTGCTACTGAACTGAATGATCAAGTGAGAAGAGACCCTCCATCGAGGATTAGAAGGAACCATCCACCCGACCAGGTGATAGGGGGAGTTTTTTAGGAGAGGCGTACAAGATGGAAAGAGCCAGTAAATTACCGAGAAATGGTAAGGTATGTGTGCATGTCCACCACATATCAACAAGTAAGTTTCTCTTGTATTACATCTACTTTGGAACCTAAAAATATTGGGGAAGCATTAAAAGATAATTTTTGGATTCAAGCCATGCAAGAAGAGCTTGAACAATTTGCCCGAAATGAGGTTTGGGACTTGGTACCACGACCCAACAACACAAATGTTATTGGGACCAAGTGGATATTCAAAAACAAATCAGATGAGTTAGGGAAGATTGTCAGGAACAAAGCTCGACTTGTTGCTCAAGGATATACATAAGTAGAAGGTATCGACTATGACGAGACCTTCGCTCCGGTGGCTAGAATTGAGTCAATAAGGTTACTTCTTGCTATTGCTTGCTATCTAAAGATTACCTTGCACCAAATGGACGTTAAAGGTGCATTTCTCAATGGATACTTAGACAAAGAAGTTTATGTTGAACAACCAAAGGGATTTGAGGATCCTCACCATCCACATCATGTGTACAAGCTCAAGAAAGTCTTGTATGGACTAAAACAAGCACCACGTGCATGGTATGGTCGTCTAACTAACTTCCTTGTTGAGTTTGGTTTTACCCGTGGAGAAGCTGACAGAACATAATTCATTAAAAGACACGGTGTAGATGTAATATAGCTCAAATCTATGTTGATGATATTGTTTTTGGTTCGACTACAGAATCACTAGTAAAGTCTTTTGTCGAAGCAATGTCGACAACATTTGAGATGAGCATGATTGGAGAACTAACATTTTTCTTAGGCTTATAGATTAAACAGAATGAAGATGGGATCTTTGTATCTCAAAGCAAATACGCCAAGAATCTTGTTAGGAGATTTGGTCTGAAAAATGCTAAACACATGAATACTCCAATGGGCTCTGCGCAACAGGTATGTAAAGACGATGTTGGACAAGATGTTGACCCAACATTATACCGATCTATGATAGGTAGCCTTCTATACCTTACTGCCGGTCGCCCCGATATCATGTTTAGCGTATGTGTTTGCGCCAGGTTCCAAGCCAGTCCCAATGTATCTCATTTTAATGTTGTGAAACGTATCATTCGATATGTTACCGGTACGAGTGACTTGGGAATTTGGTACTCCAAAGACACTAATCCTAATCTAATAGGATATAGTGACTCAGATTGGACCGGTGATATAGACGATAGAAAAAGCACTAGTGGTGGGTGTTTCTATCTTGGAAATAATCTAGTCTCATGGTACAGTCGTAAACAAAATTGTGTATCACTCTCATTGCCGAATCGAATATGTGGCGTATTTGGAAGTTGTTGTGCTCAAGCGATTTGGTTACGACATATGCTAGATGACTATGGCATATCTAATAACTCCATGATTTTGTACTGTGATAATCTGAGTGCTATTAATATTTCCAAAAATCCAGTTCAACATTCACGTACAAAGCACATAGACATAAGACATCATTTTTTAAGAGACTTAGTGTAAAAACAGCTAGTTCAAATCGAACATGTTGATACTCTTTTTCAATTGGCTGACATTTTTACCAAACCTTTAAATCATGAGAGATTTTCTAGCTTGAAAAAATCTCTTGGTCTCTGTTTTCTTTGAAAATAAGACAGACTAGGTAGATGTTGTCCGAAATGTTGTCCTAACATTCTAGGTAACATTTACTGTTGAGTCAATATGCAGGATAAGTGTTGTAGTGATGTTGCATTTTTTTAAAAAGATTCAAGCATGACTCTAAAAGGACAAGATATGAAGGCGAAGCCTCTACTAAAAGATTTGGATGTATACAAAAAGAGGAAAGCTCTAAGATTGGTATCGTTCCTATTCTATAGGAGTACCACGTGTTCAAAAAGGTTGAAAATTCCTCAATATTTTTTTTAATCTGTATGTGTTCAACTAAGTTGATTAAGGACAATGGTAAAATGTTACATTAGTCCAGCGATGAGTCTCATAGGGAACATGTACGGAAATATTATCTACCAAATCAGAAAATCCTTGGAGTCTCATATTGCTTGTTTAACTTTGAAATGTTGCCAACATCATCAACAACATCGTGTTCCAGTACATTGATCAAACTGGTTTATCTTATTTTATTCATATTTTTGGTATTTAAAACATCTCTGTTTTTAACTGGAAGTCCAAAAATTCTGGATGACCGTTTTTTTAAATGATGATATGTGCTATGACAATCCTATTTTAGGTGTGTAAAGAGTTTTTATTCTTCTATACAATCTAAATTTAAGGAAAATGAGTTTAAGTGTAAGTATACTTTGCCATAATGAAACCTCCCATTTTTTGTATTGGAATTGTCACATCAGCCGACTACCAACCCATTAAACCATGGCAGCCCAAACAACACCGTCATTTCTCAAAACCCAAAGCTTCTCCAACACGCCCAATCCTTCAAAAGCCTCTCCCATGTCCGTGTTCCCAAAATAAACAAACACCAAAGATTATTCTCCAATGTTGACTAGTCCAACAAATAACGACAAGGTTTACAAGCATTATACTTCCATCAATGACTTGAGACCTGTCGAGGAGGACTGCACACATGCTATGATCCTGCTTGGTTCAGATAAGCCATTACAGGTGAGCTACCCAGGCGATAATGAAAACCCAATCGATGTTGATGCAACATCTGATTTCTCGAACCTTGCCTCAAAATTGACATTTCTGACGCAAAGGTCAAAGAGGGTTTTCGAAAACCAATTCGGTGAATACCAGTCTGGCAAAAGATCCAGGAAAGAGTCGACTTTCCCTGTTGATACTACCACAAGCAGCAGCACTGACACCAATTTCAGTGAGCCCAGTTCCTCCAGAACTCCATCGACTTCCACTCCACAAGCAGAATCTGAGAAGGAAAAAGAAGAAGAAGAAGAGATGTCTGATGACACACCTCTACGAAACTTTATTCCTAAAGGGATCCATAGAACATACTGGAATTTTGATAAATATGTTGCCTCAACATCAAAGGCAACAGATGAGAAAATGGACCCAGACTATGTTGCCCCAACATCCGAGACAACACCTGCAACCACCTCATCTGAAACAGATTCTGAGGTAATTCCCTACTCTTCCATGTTTCAAACTAAATCATGCTCCAGCAATTGGAATTGGTTTAAGAATAGAGGAGTTAGAGGGGAGAAGGTGATTGACCTAACTTCATTCACCAAAAATGGTTTAGTTGATTTCTTAAGTAGTCGAAACATCTTAAGCTATGTATCTGGTAAGAATCCTTATTGTGAGAAGGTGATTAGGGTGTTCTATGCTAATCTGATGCTTGCTGTTAAGGACACAACCTCAAAGAAATTTGGGAAAGTGTACCTATACAACAAGGTATACAATTTTACACCTAATATCATCAACTCCACCCTTGGGATAATTATTAGTAAAAGAGAATCTCAACCAAACCCCACTGTGGAGGAACTCAATTCAACGATCAAGTACCTTACAGGGAATTTGATCATTGTTTGGGCTCCTCGCAGCCCTGTGTCGAAACCCACTACCTTGTTTGCCACTTTGCACAAACTTGCTATATACAACTGGCTACCCTCTCACAACGAGACAGTAGTGACCCTTGATCAAGCATCACTGCTTTTTAAGATTGGAAGGAATCAAAAAGTTGACTTAGGAACACTTATATTCAACCATGCCGTCAACTTGGCAGAAAAACAAAGCAACCCTGCCCTTCCATACCCCTCCTTGATTTTTCAAATCCTGCTCAACCAAGGTTTTAAGACTCCAAAAGGAGAAAAGCTGAGTCCAGCCTTAGAGGTTTACTCAGTACAACGAGCAGTTGTTAACAACAGGGACAAGGTTATTGACCTGCCCTGGAAGAAAGATGAATGGGACACTAACACATCAAAAAATGTTGCCGACATTCCTGGCAACATTGCTCAAGGACATGTCCCAATGTCCAAAGACTGGCTACGACAGCACATTGCTGAACTTGACAGACAAATTGAAGAACTAATGCGAGCCAGGAACTATTACATGGGCTTACTTTCTTCACAAAAAGGGGGAGATGATGATGATGCTAATGTTGGAAGCAGACAGACAGGGGGAGCCGCGTGACGATCTCGATGTCTTACGGAAGTAGACAGACAGGGGGAGCTGCTACTGATAAGGGTGCAGGTAATGATGCAAGGGAGAGGAGGTGAGATGATTGATTGCTAACTACTTCTGAAGCCATGGAGATGAAGATGGTGTTGCACAGAGTGATTGATCACAAAAAGCGGCTGGAACCTATTGTGACTTGATTACTCTAGTCAATGATGATTATGCTGATGGAGTGTTGATTCCATGATGAATGTTTATTTGAATAGTGGACTATACTGACATTACTGACATTTGGAATATTATTTGTGTTTGTATTTTTTTACTTTGAGACATTTGGTTTGTTCTTGCAGAGACATTGTGGATGGCGCTTTCAAAAGTGTTTATATATGTTTGCACTGATGTGGATTGTTATGAATGGTTATCGTAGATCGATTACGCAGGTTGTCGTAAGTAAGTCACGACTAACAGAACATAACTCCTATCGATCAAATCATCGATACAATACTGCTTGAAATTTGCTACTGCAGGTTAAGGGGGAGCATAACACTGATCCTACTGATTCTTGGAATGTAAGGACTACATCGGGAATCAGTATTCTAGTCATTTTCGCTTCGTATGGAGTTTTGTGAAGAAAGGCAAAAAGGGGGAGATTGTTGATGTTGGATGGATGTTGTGACAACATCTGTAAATGCTCAGGACAACATCTTATGAAAATAAGAATGTTGCCTACGATGTTGTGACAACATTCCTGACAACATCCCTGTAACGATTTTGCCTATTCTTCCGCCAAAACAGGTTGTGTTACCTGTGAGTAAAAAATGACCTAGGCAAACTAACAATGATGTTGTGTTTAAAACGTGGTAAAAGAAACAGTCAAAGCTTGGAGAGGAAACAACGTGAAGACCAAGTCCAGAACGTTGAGCTTTTGAAGGAGCAAGAACCGGTCCAAGCTGAAGCCTTCTTTTACTCAGCCTCCGCAACCAATCAGTGAGGATTTTAAGAAAAGTTCTACACTATAAATAGAAGGGAACTTCAGAGTATCGATATCCAGAATTGAACGAGAAAAATTACCAAGAGAACTCTCGGATATTCACCTTAGAAACTAGATCAACACACTTAGCCTAAAGTTCTATAACAACATCTAGTCCCACATTACTAATGCTGCTCAGATTCTAGATCAAGCTTATATTTCAAGCAATAGTAATGAAGATGTTGTATTTATCTTTTTAGATCTTTTAACTTTAGGCTGAAGTCATCTGCGACTTCATTTTTGTTTGTAATTTCTTTTTCGCATTTATTGTTCAATCAAGTAAAAAGAAATTCATTTGTAATTGTATATAATTTATACAATTCTTTGGTCATTGACCATCAAGGGATATATTAATATATACCCTTGAAAATATAAACCTTGTGTCTATTTACTTTTCCGCTGCATTTACTCTATAAAGGTTTATAATCGTTTTATCACAATGTTGCCTCAGATGTTGACACAACATTGAAGGCAACATCCAGAAACTGTTTTAATTGCTTTAGCTGTTACTGTTTTATTCTTACATATTCTTGTTTATCCGTAGCTCCGGGACTAACAATATTTTTTATACTTATCATACCATTCTTCGTTATTATGTGATCTTAACTTTGTATTCTCTGTTTTTAACTCAGTTATTTGTTGTTCTTGTTTATCTAGTTTTAGGTTTAAATATTCATAGGTTGTCCATTCTTCGTTATTATGTGATCTTAACTTTGTATTCTCTGTTTTTAACTCAGATATTTGTTGTTCTTGTTTATCTAATTTTAGGTTTAAATATTCATAGGTTGTTTTTTCTGTGTCTTTTAAGTAAATGTTTTCTTCTTTTGAATTTTTATCTTCTTTTGGTGTTCTTGTCCTTATGGGTTCATATTTGTATCTTTCTTTTTCTATTATCTTTTTTCATTATTTTTTAAAAACGTAAGTACACTGGGTACACTAGGTTCTTGTTTTTCCATTAAAATTGTTCTTTTTATTTAATATCGCTAGACTATCCAATGTTTTTTCTACTTCTGTGGATAATTTTGGTTTTATTTTACTAATGTCCATCATTATAGTTTTTTTACTTCTTCTCCACGCATCAATTGGTACTAATTCTGATTGTTGTGTAGTAGTACTAATTATTGTATTTTCTTTACTTGTACTTGGTTCATTATCTTCTGCTACTTGTTTACTTTTATTTTTCTCTTCTATTATCATATTAAGTTTTTCTAATATTATCTTAAACGTTGGTATTTCAGATACATTCCATAGATTAGTCAATTCTTCTCTTATTACCTATTGTATTTGGGTTTGATTTTCTTTTATTTCATCCATTATTATCAATGTATTTTTCAATTTTTCTTTTACTATTATTTCTTCTCATATCGCATTAATTTTTTCGTTAGAATTAGTCAGGATTATTTATTCTCCTTTTCCACCCATTTCCCATATCTATCCATATTTTATCAAATCTATCACATTGTTGTTCTAATTGTTTTATCTTTTCTTCTAATTTATTTCTTTGGCTTTGTATTTTAAGCATTTTAGTTGGGAAAATATCTCTTCTGATAAAGCTGTCCTTATTACCTTTAGTTTCTGTTTCTTCGCTATTATTTCTCTTTGTATGTTCATACTTTATTTACGAATCTTGTTTTTCCTTGATCATTTATTTCAATTTCGTTATTATTTATCTTATAATTTATCATGGTTAAAAAGTCACTCCCTAAAAGTAGTTCATTGAAACTGTCGTATTCTATTACTCCTATATTTATCTTATATTCTAAATCTTGGATTTTGAATCTTAAATTAATACTTTTAGTAACTATTATTTATCTTTCATTTTCAGGATAATTATAAGTTTGTGGGTCTATTAAATCACAATCATTTTCATTAATCTTACTTATATGTATGAAACTTTTAATAGCTCCAGTATTTATTTCGGCTATACAATATGTTATTATCATGTCTTTAAATATTATTACTTTAATCTTTAATATATTTGTGTTTATATTTATTAAAATCTAATATTCTAGGTTGTATAACACTAGTTTGTCGTGATATTATTGGCTCTCTCGTAATACTCAATCTAGATCCTTCTATTTTTTGTATTAATCTTTTGGATGGTGTAAGGGTTCTGGTATTAAAATTCATATATATTTCTTCTGATATAGTTATTTTAGAATTTTCTTTATGTTCTATCTGTTCTAATATTTCTTGGTACATGCTTGGTACTAATATATTCATTTCATGTTGTTTCTTTACATGGTGGTTTCCGGTTAGGGCATATGTCATTTTTGTTTCAATACTTATGACTTTACTTCCTAGTGGCATTGTTATTCCATCTAGTTTATAATATAGTGTTAAGGCTAAGTCTTTGTGTTCATCTTTTAATGATATACTAAAGTCTGGTTGTACCGTAAATTTTAGTTTTTGGTATATTAAATTTCCTTTTATTACTGATATTAGCGCACCTTGTAGATTACCTAATATTCTATCATCTAATATGTATATTTGTATAGGCGTATCTATGTTCTTCTGAAAATATGCTTTTATGGTAAATTTTACTCCTCCAAAGTATATATTTCTATATTTCTTTGCTTCTTTAATAGATAGTTTTGCTAACTCTTTTTTTATTACTTCATCTATTATCAAGTTTATTTTTGTTCTTCCATTTACACTCATTGTATCTATTATATTTTCATGCTTATGTGCTATATATCTTATTTCCTTATTTCTTTCAAACCATTTTGTCTTAAATATTTTCTTAATAGATAATTCCTCTTTTTCGTCTTGTATCTTTTGATATGTTTTTGGCTTAAAGCTTAATGTTTGTGTTGATCCTCCTTCATATGTATTCATTTGATAATATGTTTCTTTAGAGTCTCCTATTATTTCTTTTCCTTTATCCATATTTTAATAGGTTGATGTACTTATATTGTTCTTCTATAATATCATTTAGATCTTTTAATTCCTCATCTTTTTTATTATTTGTCCTAATTTATCCTCCAGCGGTTTCAAATTTTCTTCTTCTTTTTGCCTCAACTCTTCGTCTTTTAATGCTATTCTATTTCTTAATTCATTAATAGTTTCTCCCTGTTCATATATTTGTTTAAAATTTTCTTGTAAACGTTGATCTTTTTCATTTATTAGATTTATACTTATTCTACAACTTACTATATGTTGGTTTATATCTCTATTAAATGTAAGGAGTTTATCTGCTATCATTCGAAGTTCTTCTAACTTATTTTGTTGTTCCATTTTTCTTTTTTCATCCATAGTGCTCTATTTCCATTCGTATATTTGCTTCTAAATCTGATATCATAATGTTTTATTCATTTATTCTTGTATTTATCCCTATTATCCTTCTATATGTTGCTACAACATCTTCTATGTGTTTTAATTTCTTCTATTTCTTTTTCATATGTTATATCTTTTCTTCGTTTTGTTGCTAACATCTCATCTTGAAAACCCATTATAATCTCATTTTCTTTCCTAAAGTTTATTAAAAGATGTTTCATCTCATAACATTTTATTTAACAAATTAACCTTAATAAACGATGGATATGTTTTCATTATTTCACCCTAGGTCTTAGTTTGAGACATAGAATGATCTTGAGAAACCTCTAGATAAACTCACATAAAAGTTTGGGAATGATCTGCAGGTAAGTGATAACTAAAGTGCAGATGAAAAGGGTCAAAATGCATACTTTGAACCCAACATAGAGTTTTCAATACCATTAGATTCTCGCAAACAAAAAGCAAATCAAATTGTTTCAATGACCTTTTCAACTTTTCACCTTGAGTTGATTATGCAGAAGAACACGATTTCTTAATACATAATAGAAAATACCACAGAAGAAAAGGAGCCCCTCCAGAGATGGTCACAGCAACTAACCCATGGCATATTTTTGAGTCCAGCTCCGGGCAGTTGTCTCATACTTGCTTCTATCAGTCTTGTACATATGAGCAATCTCCGGCACCAAAGGGTCATCAGGATTAGGGTCTGTTAGCAGAGAACAGATAGAGAGCAATACCTGCAAGGGACAAATTAATTAAGCCCCTATAATACACTTATGTTGCTCAGACTCTTCAAAAATGTTGCCGGATGCATGTCTGGTCCTCCAAAGGTAGTGTAACTTTTGAGGATCCGACACGGGTGCGGCAATATTTTTGAAGAGTCCGAGCAACATAGTAATACACCCAACTAAAATCTGATCTGATGAATGCCTGCCTACTTTCTCTGTTCTATCAAAATACAAAGAATATGGCTGTTTATTACTTTAGAACAAGAGCAGTTGCTTCTGGTATTCAACTCATAACATTACAATTTGACCGAAGAGGCAGAATCAGTTCCCAGTTAAATACTAACATAAGACGTAGATTTTTTTACCAGAAAAGGGTCAAAATACCCTTAAACTATCGAAAATGGATCACTTTTACCCTTTGTTAAGTTTTGGTATAAATTTTACCTCTGCTTTCTAATTTTGAGACCATATATACCCTTACTGCTAACAGCCCTCCACATAAGCTGCCAACGTGGGAAAAAAATGACGTGGCTGCCAACGTGGGAAAAAAACATGAAATCAATTCCAGCAAATTGTGTTAAAATGGTAGATTTTATCTCAAGTGACAAATCAAATGAAGTGATTTTACAGCCATGAGCAACCTGAACTGAACCAAGTTAACAACAACAACATACCCAGTGTAATCCCACAAGTGGGGTCTGGGGAGGGTAGAGTGTACGCAGACCTTACCCCTACCTTGGGAGGTAGAGAGGTTGTTTCGATAGACCCTCGGCTCAAGAGCTGTCTGAACCAAGTTGAGTTGTGGATATAGCAGTAGGTGAATCCCTGCCACTCAAAGGCAAAATCACAGATTTTTCAAGATCAAAAGCCTCAAACTGAGATGGGTTCGATTGGGAATTCAACAAAAGGTGCTCTACACCATAGAATTGGGATTCAAAAACCAATCTTGAAAATCAAAGCTTCTTGGCTTTTGAGCGGAGATTTCCAGTTCTTATAGGGAAAGCAAGATAGAGAAAATTTCTGGGTCTCTATCAATGAAAGGAATAGCACCATCAAAATTTGGAATTTCAGAAATAATCGAGTTTGAGCCTGATTGCTTTAAGGTCTGTTTGGTGGTTTGGAAAAGCTGATCACCCACGTCAATGGTGAGTGGTGACAATATTTAAACCTGAATCAATGGACTTTCTTGAGAAACCATAGGAAAGAGGATTAGATCCAGCAAAAGGCGGCATCTTCTTGTGAATTCAGAAAGACAATAACCAAACAAGATCTTCTAATCAACACACTGATAACCCAAGAATATTGTTCAATCTTTGGGGAATTCTTGGAATTCAATATAAAGACTCAAATTTTTTTCTTGGATATTTCTTGATTTGGGTAATTCAAGAATGGTCTTCAATTTTGGGGATATTGAGTTCATAAAAATGTAAATTTGCTAAAAGAGGGTTTTTTTCCACGTTGGCAGCTTAAGTGGAGGGCTGTTAGTAGTAAGGGTATATATGGTCCCACAATAAGACGGCTGGGGCAAAATTGCTACCAAAACTCAACGAAGGATAAAAGTGGTCTATTTTCGATAGTTTAAGGGTATTTTTAACCCTTCCGTGTTTTTTTAAAAACCAACCTTGAAAAAACAACAAAAATGGCATCACTTTTCAATCTGTGGCATTTGTATCAGTTGGTTTAACCTGGAACTACTCCACAAACTTGACCACACGGAAAGACAGCAATATAAATATAAATATAAACATGCACAGGAATCCTCCTTGAGGCTGGTTCAATGAAAAAGGAAAACAAGGAGTACATGATTGATGTGGACATATAAATACTGATCCAAATTTATATTGGCATATTCACTATATTTTGTTCAACTAGGAAGAATACTAGTCCTCAAAAATCTTCGAATAAGTGTGGTAAACTATACCAAGAGATTCAACTAACCTTGGAGATTGTAAGTGCAGGGCTCCAGTGTTCCTTCAAAATGTCTAGGCAAATGCTACCATTGCTGTTGATGTTGGGTGAAAAACCTTTGTCCTGAAAGCTACCTGCACATTTATCCCATGTAATGAGGATGAGAAATTTGTCGACAGGGAAAAAAATAAATGAGTAAATAGATTCAGAACATCCTGTGGGGAAGAGACACCCAAGTCCCTCGTTGATTTTGCACATAAAAGTTCTTCAAACTCATGTGCTTTGGCAAATGGATCTTAAAACATATTATGTCACAGTTTAAAAGATGTGAAGAAAGATTCCATTATGTGATTCTCAAGCAATGTGCAAAACTGGCACTTAAGTTGTTAATACACCTATAAGAAAGGAGCACCGAGATTCCAAGATCACATGGTTTTGGCTCAATGCTCCAAGCCTCGACTGAAAGGGAAATCTAAGCCATCCCTCTTCAATTTGCATAATATGATGTATTCTTCCTACCTTAGATCAGGCTCTATTTAAGTTACACAAGCAATAGTACCACTTCGACAAACTATATACTCTCTTGCTGACAATAGACTAGAATTATACGCCTTGGTACCTTAGCAAGCGTTGCAGAACAGTTTCTCGAATAACAAGACTCAGTACTAGACCTTCATGACTGCATTAATAAAATGTGTGCTGCCAATGTCAGCAATACTGACTTTTTACCATGGCTTCCTTATAATAAAATCTCAGTCCGCAAAACACAGGAAGACATATATCCATTTGAAACTGTAATCACAGGGCATGGGACCAGCGATAGAACTAAAGCTGAACTCAACTACTTTTATGTGGCATCATCTTCTCCAATACAGTGTGCTCTGCCTGCTTAAATCTTGTAACATAAGCTATTGCTGCTCATAGATTTTAGAAAAAAAGAACTAACACTATTAAAATCTAATTGACCTGATGACATGGTTACTGAAATCGATTAGATGACCTACGAAGGTGATGTCAAACACCCAGAAATTCGAACTTCATTGAAGGCCATTTACAAATGTGAGTTGTGACTTTGTATAGGAAATGAAAAGGATCACAATTAACAGTTGACACCAATTGAGCTGAGCCTTGATATCTATACTTACCTAATAAAGTTATTAAAGTGAACAAAGTCAGTAAAATTACAAGCCCAGAAATGATAAGGGAATTTGATTTTGTAAAGAAGCAAGAGAAGTTTCAGAAATATCATGTTAATAAGCAAACAAACAAGGAGATCATAAAGTGTCATCAACAAATACACATCCCTAATTTAATACCTTTGGTGGCTTAAACGGATAGTCAGGTGGAAAATGAATAGTAACAAGAAACACTCCACCAGCATAAGGACAGTCAGGTGGACCCATAATTGTTGCTTGCCAATGAAACATATCTTCAGCAACTGGGCCTAATACAGATAACATAAGAAATAGCACAAGGAATGAGAGAAAAACTTGCCACATGGAGATCCTTAAACAAGTTTCTGAAAAACTGGGTGTAATACAAACACTTCTACAGCAACTCAAAATACAAACAGCAGATTTAACAACACAAAAAGAATCAGATAACAGCTTTCTGGATGCAGACTATAAAAAGTCCCAAGCATGAGCTTGGACATGGTAAGCTGTGAACCTCTATGTATGCAGGTCAAACCCAAGTTGAGAAACTCAGTCCTAAGCAATGCTAAATCTTTTCTACTAATTTAGAAAACATGATATCCAGATTGTATCATAATTCAAAATTCCCTCATATAAGCTTGGCTAAGGCCAGTGCATGGGTCATTCTACCTATTTCTCAATCTCATGGAGTTGCCAATGGATACAAGGTCGTATTCACTCAGTTAATACAAAATTTGAACAAGCCAAAATTTCAGTCCAGAGGAAGTAATAGGGCAACACATAAGCAGCAAAACTTACTAGTAGAAAAGGGATCTTTTCTATCCACAAGCAATCACACAACAATTTACTATGTATCATATTTCCCTACTACTAACTTCACATTAGAAAAGCAATTACCTCACCCTTGTTTAGGTTATCCTTGGCCTTTTTCGGGAAGAGGGAAAAAGAAAGCTCTTCATACTCGTGTTACCTTTTAAAACAATAGAGCAAGAACTCCAGGACATTACCTCTATAAACAACATGATATAGTTCAAAAATAAATATGTACCAGGTGGAAAAGGAGAATGGGGAGTCTAGAGTCTAGAAGTCTGGAAATAAATGCTCAACTACTTCTTCCTTAGCCTATAGTACAAATGCTGCGTAACGTCGTTACAGTCATCTGAATAAAGATTTCTTCATGGTAAGGAGAGACATTAAGAGTACAGATAAGCCAAGAGGAACAGCAGGCTACTGAAGCTAAATTATTTGATCTAATAAGCCCGCTCAACCTTAAAGTATCCATTTTTAAGCTTGTAACTGGAGCAATATTTCTTGTTCTTAAAAGAAGCTCCCTATATATATGCTATCAGAGAAGTTCCTATATAATAGACGAAGTGACCTGATGTAATCTCCCCTTCAAAGCCAAAAGGCAAAAAAATAAAAAAAATTAACCGTGGAAATTTATACAATCATGTGCTAGAAGAACAGCTTCAACTCTGGCCCCAGGGCTTTGGTTGGTTTACTGGGAAAAGTAGTATGGCGCGGATGTGTGTAGGTGCACGCATAAGTTCGAATCTTGATGTGAACCAAGTGTGGTATTTAAGTAGAGGAGCGACTATCCACTGAGTTTTGAAACTAGATACACCGGATTTATGGGTTATTAATCGTACTATACTAAAAGTGGAAACATTCAAAAAAAAATTGAAAGACCAGAAAGTCCTTCAAAAGCTGACAGACCATTTTGAACTCTCATATAATGGGGAAAAAAGCTACGGTTGAAAGATCACTGGGTTTAGGAGGAGGCTAGGTTAGCCGAAAGATGGTTATCGGTTAAAGAACGTAAGGTGTCCCCCCCCCCCCCTATATAATATAGGGAAGTCACTTTTTCTACAATGTTCGAGATTTTTGTCTCGCGAGGGTGAAATGGCGATCTGTTAACCGCCAGGCCCTTAAAAATATAATTTATTCTTTCAATACTCAATACATTAATTCTCTTAGTTAATCTTGCATTAATTTTGTTAGTTAATCTCAAAAGGTAAAGAATTTAAAAGGTTACATTGAATGGTTCAATAATCTACACCAGATTCATATGCAGGTAAAGTTATTCTGTCAAAAAATATATACATTAATTTTCTTAATTAATCTCAAAAGATAGATCATTTGAAAACTTACACTGAATGGTACAATTATATTTTTAAGATGGGATAACATCATTTTTTATCAAGATGGAACTAATATTTCCAACTATTTAATTATGTACAACAACAACAAACCCAATGCTATCCCACAAGTAGGGTCAGGGGAGGGTAGTGTGTACGCAACCTCCCTACTTGAGAAGGTAGAGAGGTTTTTCTGAATACCCTAACCCTCGGCTCAGAGAAAGAAGAAAGTTTCAGTTAGTTGTGATTTATAAAAAAGATTACAATTGTACAAGGTACACATGCATCGCGCGTGCCAAACACTAGTACTCCCTCTTTCCCAATTTATGTGATATTTTTCATTTTTCAAGAGTTAAACAAGAAAATCTATGATAGCGATCTATTCGTATGTCCTTTAACTATTTTAAATTGTTAATTATTGTGACTTATATTACTTTTTATGTAGTTTCTAAATATGTAAATTATTTTTCAAAAAACTTATAGATGGTATGTCCGAATTCACGGTTAAAATAAAGGAGTTTGACTCTCAAAATCCGAACTCAGAGGGAGTAATATATATAAAAACAGCTTCAACTCTATGCAGTTTCCTAAACTAGAAATGTAAACCATTTAATCATGAAGCTGAGCAAAAGGAAATGATCTGTTCAAATATAGCAAAAAAATAAAAAGGGCAGCGCCTGGGGTCCAGGAAAGGGCGGAAACACAAGGGTATATTTCTGCAAATTTCTGCAAGAGCTGTTTTCACGGCTCGAATCCGTGACCAGGAGGTCACGTGTAAGCAACTTTAATAGTTAAGCCAAGGCTCACTTCAAATATAGCAAAGGAAACTAAAATAAAAATAAAAATAGCAAACACATAATCTCAACAAAGCCAGCAAGCATAGTAAAAGATAAAAAATAGTTAAAAGCAAAAGGAGAAGAAAAAGTTACCAGCGCTACAAGAGGTAGGAGGATCTTTCTGGAGATCCTTGAGCTCCTTAAGAATCCGTTTGGATGCCATTATTTAGACCAAATCCCTAATTACCATTAAAAAAAACTAGATCAACTCCAAAATGCACAAATTCAGATAATTAAACAAGAGAAGAAGATAACTTTACCTGAGAGATCCTCCTACTTTGCTGTAATTCAGATTTTCTGGAACTGGAGAAGCAAGAATTTTAAGGTGAAATTAGGACTCCGTTTATATAGGAGACAACAGTGTACCGTTTTGTTGGGGAATTTTCACCTGCGTCCCAATTCTTTGAAGATATGACAATTGGATCCCTTAATTCTTTAACAGTGAGAGAGATAGAGATCCTTCATCTCTCTTATAGTCTTATGTGAGAAAATGGCAAAAATGATTCAATGTTTTGTAGTATAAAGGATTAGGGATTAAAAAGGGCATATTTATGTAATTGATCGCATGTAAATAATGTATTTTAGAAAAGAAATTATAGGTTGAATAATATAACAATCAATCTAAAAGTTTATAAGGACAACTGATAGCGTGATGATTACTAATGTTGAATAGAATAGGTAAACAAATTTTTGCACACTTGTAAAATAAGTAAAATCACTACAAAAAAAAAATATAAATTAACAACTGATAAATTATGTAGCTAAACAATAAAATTGGTCATACGAAATTCAATTTTATTTTTCAAATTGACAAAATTCTCAAAATAAACATGTATTATTGACGGAAAGTTAAACATTAAGATTCATCGCTAGTTCTATTTAGCGACAGATTAGTAACGAATTACCAAAAAATAGTTTTACCTATGACCAATTTAGCAACGGATTAATGGCGAAGTTCATAACTAAATTCAAATTTTTCTGTAGTGTTTGGTATCAAATAAGATATGCGTTTTGATCACGCGCAAAGCACGTACACTGAAACTAACACACAAACGCGCGCATATATATTATCAAAGCACTTTAACATAATTTGGTATAAACATTGAATTTTTCTAATAGATATGTTCTTGACTTTAATTATATCCATTTTAAGCGTATTAGATTCAGGTAGAATTTTTTTAAACTTTATTTCATATTTTTTAAAATATTTATGAATTCCACTTCAACATCATTTTATGTCATTAGATGTGTATGTTGGTGTAAGAAAGCTCAAAATTATAATTTTTTCACAACATATAACCTATGATATATATGTCACAACAAAAAAGAAAAAGGGGACAATTTCTTAAAGACATGACACAAACTTTAAAACATGATGAATTTACAAACATAACTGTCATTGTTTATGTTCACATTAAAATTATGTGATTTTTAAAATATAAAAAATAATAATAATGTCAACTTGAATATTTGATATTCGATGAACGATTACTCATTAGTTAAATATTCTAATATTAGTTAAACTATTTTTAAAAATTATACAAATTGATCTGGAACACAAGTGCAATGCACGTGCCGAAAATTAGTGTGTGTGTGTATATATATATATATATATATTCATTTCTATTTACTACTTTATCGAATCAATTTAATAACAAGAATAGTAGAACATAAAAAATATTAGTTAAGAAAAAGGTATCGGCCCTGCAAGAGGTAGGACTCCGTAGGAGGATCTTTTTGGAGATCCTTGAGCTCTTTGAGTATAGATTGAATGCTATGATTGATCAAATTCCTGACTACCCCAAAATCCTATATCAACTCCAAATGCATAAATATATACATCTATGGGAGATAATTAAACACAATAAAAGCACAATTGAAGAAGAGAAAAAAAATCTTTAACTAAGTTTATGTTTCTAAAATGGAGAAATCTCACTAGAATGAGGTTTAGTTCAAATCGGGTGAAAGAGAGTGGTTTTGGGGCAGGGCTCCGACCCATATATAGTCAACTTCGACTAGAAGAAAGAGATATTTTTATTGATAGGAACATATTTTTTTAAAAAAGCGCAACTACATATGTAATATCTTACCTGTCAGCAAAGACCCATAAAACGATATGGTTTTTGTAAGATTGTATTAATCTCCCTTGGTGATTATTTCTCATTAATACATACATATATAGTGTACAATGTGGGATCCTAATATAATAAGGATCATATATCTACCATAATTATACAACACTAAATATTACAAAATATGTGGAGTATATTTTAATATATACGTTAAGACACCCCCTCAGTCGGAGCGGGAGGAGACCGGACTCTAAGACTGGATATGAAGTTGAGGAATAACTGTCTAGGAAGACCTTTCGTGAAGATGTCTGCATACTGATATGAGGAAGGCATATGCAACACCTTAACATGACCGAGAGCAACATTCTCACGAACAAAGTGTGTATCCATCTCAATGTGTTTAGTTCGCTGATGCTGAACTGGATTATGAGATAAATATATGGCGGATATGTTATCACAATACACTAAAGACGCCTTACGCATGGGACACTGAAGCTCAAAAGAAGGTTTCGGAGCCAGCAGATCTCAACAACAATATTCGCAACGCCTCTATACTCTGCTTCTGCACTCGAACAGGATAATGTGGCTTGCCTCTTGGCAGACCAAGAAATGAGATTATCCTCTAGGAACACACAGTAGCCGAAGGTGGAGCGTCGCGTGTCCAGATAGCTTGCCCAATCAGCATACGTATATGATAACAGTCTGGTCAGTGCTGAGGGGTTTAGATGCAATCCATAATCAAGTGTGTCCTTAACGTATCGAATGATACGTTTGAGGGCAGTAAAATGAGGCTCTATAGGGGCATGCATAAATAAGCACACTTGCTGAATAACATAAGCAATATCAGACCTAGTGAAAGTAAAATATTGTAGTACACCTGCAAGACACATGTAAAGGGTGGAATCAGTCACTGGATTACTATCAACAACACTAAGCTTTGATTTAGAGTCATCCAGAGTAGACATTATCTTGCAGTTCGCCATTTTAGCCATGTATACTATCTCCTCTGCATATTTGCACTGACACAAAAATATAGAATCTGCATATATAGTCAATTATTACCCAAAAAATAACTCAACTTTCCCAAGTCAATCATAGAAAATTCGGTTTTAAGCAATGCAATGATCTCATTTTTCAACAAATCAGATGAGGTAGTAAGCACAATGTCATCCACATATAACAACAAATAAGCAACGCTACTACCTTTATGAAAAATAAATAGAGAATTATCACACTTGTTGCATACAAACTCAATCCGCATAATGTATTGTGCAAAGCGATCATACCACGCTCTAGGGGCATGTTTCAAACCATAAAGTGACTTATGGATACATACTGATGGGATGATGGATGGACAAAATCAGGCGGCTGGTGCATGTAAACATTTTCTTTCAAATCCCCATGTAGAAACGCATTCTTCACATCAAGCTGATGAATCGGCCAATGCTTACCCGTAGAAATACTCAGAACTGTGCGAATGGTAGCCGGTTTAACAACCGGACTGAACGTCTCACCACAATCAATACCATCCTGCTGATTAGTGTCATTAGCCACAAGTTTCGCCTTATATCTCTCTAGATCACCACTATCTCTGGATTTGTGATGAAAAAGTCACATGCATCGGATCACATTCACCCCTTCCGGTCTAGGAACTAAATCTCAAGTGTGTTGTTTCGTTAAAGCATTAAATTTCTCACACATTGTTGCATTTCAATTAGGGTCTAGTTTGGCTAATTTTCAATTTTTGGGAATAGGGGAAACGGTTTGTGTGGACAAGTTAAACTAGACTTTGGGTTTGAAAATCCCTTATTGGGCATGAGTTTCCATCTGGTGTGTGGAGGTGGGGGCAGGATTGGTATTTTGGTTAAGTGGCTGGTCCGGGTTATTTGGGGCAGTGACGGTGGTGGATTGTCGTTGGTTTGGGTCGATGGAGTGCGGGTAATGGAGGAAGGGCTTGGGTGACCGCGAAGAGTGGGTTGTGAATGGTGATCTGGTAAGATCGAGGTGGTAGGGTTGAGACGATGTCGGTGATGGGTGGGGAGAGGTGTGTCGGGGAGGTGATGATGGTGACTGGGTTGGGTTGCCGGTACAGGGATTGGTTACTATTGCGGGGGTATGGGTGGGGTTACCGGTGTAGGGGCTGGTGTCAGGGCCAGATACGGTGACGGTGTTGGGTTGGGGGACTGGAGTGGCGATGACAAGTAGTGGTGAAGCATATGGAGTCGATGGTGTGGGTGGTTCAGAGTCGATGGTCGTTCGATGAAGTAGGTGTGGTGACAGAGACAGATATGTGACGGGCTGGGTTGTCCAATGGGTTACCGATGGTGGCAGTGACGGCGGAGATGTGGTGGTGGTGGACTGACGCAGTTCGTGAAGTATGACAGGGGAGGTTTCTGACTCGTTTAGAAAGGTATAGTCCGTGTTACAGAATTTTTGAATATTTGCGAAGGGAAAAATTATCTCATCGAAAGTGACGTGACGAGAGACGTGGATTTTACAAGTAGACAAGTCACAGCACGGATAGCCCCTATGATTTGGTGGAAAACCTACGAAGACACATGGAGCGCTGCGAGGTGCTAATTTATGGGGAGCAGTGGAGGCAAGATTTGGGTAGCACAGGCAACCGAAATTCTAAGGTGGTCATAGGACGGGATCCTATGATAGAAAATTTCGATGGGGGTTTTGTTGTGAAGAGTACCGGTAGGTAAAATATTAAGGATATATGATACAATTTTGACTGCATAGACCCAGAATGACGGAGGGAGAGAGGCATGAAAAAGAATGGTGCGAACCATGTTGTTGATAGTACAGATAATTCATTCGGCTTTTCCGTTTTGGGGGTGAGGTATGGGGACACGAGAAACGGAAGACCATGCCATTCTTGGTGCAAAAATTATGAAACGCAGAATTATGAAACTCACGACCGTTGTCACATTGGAATGATTTAATGGATTTTTCAAATTGTGTTTTGATAAAACTACGAAACTCAAGAAATTTGGTAAAAACTTTAGACTTGAATTTTAGAGGGTAAATCCAAATAAAGTGAGAAAAGTCATCTAATAATACAAGATAAAATTTATGACCTAGGAAACTAATAACAGGAGATCTCCATAAATCTGCATGAACAGTATCAAACGGGGGAAACGTAACACTTAAAGAAGACTGAAAAGGGAGGCGAACGTGTTTGCCTAAAGGGTAAGAAAAAAATTATTGGGCAGGTTTTCCACTAGAACAACGAATTAAATTATTGTTCTGAAGAAAATTAAAATAGGAGCTCCTGGGTGTCCAAGTCTATTGTGTCAGGTTGACGGAGAAATTGTTGCTAAAGCGGTGGGAGGAGAGACTTGGGAAGTTAGAGATGTGGGAGGGGTAACACTGGAAGCGGACGTGGTTATGAAAGGATAAAGGTCTCCCTCACTATTGCATCTTGTAAGGAGTTTCCCGGTACGGAGGTCCGTTATAGAAAACCCAAACGAGTCAAAATTAATTGATACAGAATTATCTATGGCAAATTTTCTAACGGAGATTAGGTTCTTGATAATATATGGGGCATAAAGGAAGTTATTTAGGAAGAAGTGGGGATGCGGTGGTGGGGGTTAAAGTTGTGGCCAAAACCTTGAATTGGAATGTGATGACCGTTTCCAACCAGAATAGATTGTGGAGTATTTAAATTTCGCATTTGAGGAAGATTACCAGAATTGTTGGTGAGGTGAGACGTAGCGCCCGTATCCATAAACCACACATTATCGGGCTTCCGAGGAGTCAATGTGCGAAAGCTTGGCCTAAATTGGATTGAGGAATGCTCGGAGTAGAGAAGTGGGCCCCAGGAAATTGGGTCTGACTGCAGTGGGCCGGCGGATGGATGCCAGACTACTAGGCCGTTGTGGGGCTGCAGGAGGGTGGGTCGAATGGCCATGGCCCATCAGCTGGTCTGAGGCGAGCTGGCATGCTTATGGAAATTGGGCCGCAGCCTCTAGGATGTGGGTGGAGGCTGCTGGGCCCAAGCTGGAAGCCTAGTTCCTAGCTTGATCCCTGCTGCCACCCCCACGCCTCTGTCCACAGCCATATCTGTGGTTGTTCACGGCCATGGTGACTGTTGGAGATTGTGTAGTAGAGAAAAAAATAAAGGGTAGGGTTCGGGACGTATACGAAGTGTGTATGAGGCAGAAACATCCGTATACGATGTGTATAATGGCGTAGGGAGGTAGTATATGGATAGTATATAGAGGCAGGGAGGGTATAGTAGTCGTATACAAAGTGTATATCGGTGTGTATATGTTGTATACGATGGGTATACGACCTGTTGGAGAGCTAGAGAAGGAAGGAGGGTTGTATATCAGCAGTATAATAGTGGTATGCGGGGTTGTTAGCAGAATTGGAGGGCTGTGCAGTTGTATATCAGCGTATATTGAAGGTATACATGCGGTATACGGTCGGTTCGATGCCGGAAAAAGGGAGGAAAAAGGACGGCCGAAATTAGGTTTTGTGTTGGGAAGGATTGTTGGCTTCTGATACCATGTAAGATTGTATTAATATCCCTTGGGAGTCTTTCTCACTAATACAAATATATATAGTGTGTACAATGTAGGATCCTAATATAATAATGATCATATATCTACCATAATTATACAACACTAAATATTACAAAATATGTGGAGTATATTTTAATATATACGTTAATATTTTTTCATGAATTGATATACTACTTTCACGACAGCAACTCCTTGATATATATGTCACAATAAAAAAGAAAAAGGTTATAATTTCTTAAATACATGACACAAACTTTAAGACATGATGAATTTACAAACGTAACAGACATTGTTTATATTCACACTAAATTATGTGAATTGAAATATCAAAAACAAAAATATGTCAACTTGAATATTTGATATATCAGATGAACGATTACTCATTAGTTAAATATTTTAATATTAATTAAGCTATTTTAAATTTGTATAAAAATTGATCTGGAACACACGTGCAATGCATGTGCTGAATAATAATAATGTGTGTGTGTGTATATATATATATATATATATTTCTATTTACTATTTTATCGAAGCAATTTAATAACTTGAATAGTATAACATAAAAAATACTAGTTAAGAAGAAGGTACCGGCGCTGCAATAAGGTAGTAGGATCTTTCTAGAGATCCTTGAGCTCTTCTAGTATACGCTTGGATGTCATGATTGACAGAATTTCTAACTACCACAAAATTCCTAGATTAGCTCCAAATGCACAAATATATAGGTACAAGGAAGATTATTAAACACCATAAAAGCACAATTGAAGAAGAGAAAGAACTTTAACTAAGTCTAAGTTCCAACTTTAACTAAGTTTAAGTTTCGAAAAGGGAGAAAATGCCACGAGTATGAGGTTTAGTTCAAATCGGATGAAAGAGAGTGGTTTGGGAGAAGGGCTTTAATCCGTATTTGGTTAGCTCCGACTAGAAGAAAGAGATGTTTCTATTGATAGGAACAAAGCTTCTTAGAAAAGCACAATAATATATGTAATATTCTAGCTGTCATCAAGGCCCCATAAAAATGAAAGAGCTTCTCATGAATTGATATACTACTTTCATGATAGCAACTCCTTGATATATATATATATATATATATATATATATATATATATATATATATATATGTGCTTTTGAAATATCAAAAAACAAGAAAAATGTCAACTTAAATATTTGATATATTAGAAGAACGATTATTCATTACTTACATGTTTTACTATTGATTAAACTATTTTAAAAATTTATAAAAATTGATCTGAAGTACACATGCAACACCTGTGTCGAAAACTAGTGTGTATATATTTATACACACACATATATATAAATATATTTATTTCTATTTACTACTTTATCGAAGCAATTTAATAAATAGAATTGTATAACATAAAAAAACTAACTAAGAATAAGGTACATGCGCTGCAAGAAGGTAGCAGGATCTTTCTGAAGATCCTTGAGCTCTTTGAGTGTCCAGCTTGGATGTCGTGGTTGACCAAATGCCTAACTACCATAAAAATCTTAGAGCATCTCCAAATGCACAAATATATACATATAAGAAGATAATTAAACACCATGAAAGCACAACTGAAGAAGAGAAAAAAAACTTTAACTAAGTTTAAGTTTCAAAAAAGGAAAAAATCTCAAGTACGAGGTTTAGTTCAAATCTGATAAAAGAGAGCGGTTTCGAGGCAGGGCTTAGATCAGTATCTGGACAACTCCGACTAGAAGAAAGATATATTTCATTTAATAGAAGCGAAACTTCTTAAAAAATCACAACGATAAATGTAATATTCTAGTTGTCACCAAGGATCCATAAAAACGACGGAGCTTTTCATTAATTGATATATATGTTACAATAAAAAAGGAAAAAAGTTACAATTTCTTAAAGACATGACACAAACTTTAAGACATGATGAATTTACAAACGTAACAGACATTGTTTTTATTCATATTAAAACTATGTGCTTTTGAAGTATCAAGAAACAAGAAAAACGTCAACTTGAATATTTGATATATTAAAAGAACTATTACTCATTAGTTACATATTTTAATATTAATTAAACTATTTTAAAAACTTATACAAATTGATCTGGAACACACGTGCAACGCATATATATATATATATATATATATATATATATATATATATATTCAGTGCTATTTACTATCTTATCGAATCAATTTAATAACAAGAATAATAGAACATAAAAAATACTAGTTATTTAAAAGGTACCGACACTGCAAGAGGTAGGAGGATCTTTCTGGAGACCTTGAGCTCTTTGAGCATCCGCTTGGATGCCATGGTTGACCAAATCCCTAAACCATAAAAATCCTAGATCATCTCCAAATGGACAAATATATACATATAAGGAAGATATGTAAATACCATAAAAATACAACTCAAGAAGAGAAGAAAAACTTTAACTAAGTTTAAGTTTTAAAAAGGGAGAAAATATCACTAGACCGTATCTACAGGACTCAGAAGTTGCTGTCTATCCGGAACTTAATATTCCAGATCTGCAAAACTCAGAGATTCTAGATGTTGAACCGAGACGGAGCAAAGAAGGGGACAAAGACTTATTCCAATCCTTCTAGCTTGTATGGTTGAGAATGAACCGTGGACAATTAACAAATAATTGTCATCTCCGAAAGCGCTGCTTTGGAAAGAAGCTAAAGAGAGAAATAGATTCCATCATATAGAACCATACTTGTGTAATGGTTGATCTTCCTCCGGGAAAAGAACCTTTGAATTGTAAAGTGGATACTCAAAAGTGAGTACAAAGTAGATGGATCTACTGACGAGTATAAAGCCTTGGCTACTTATACATGTGCTCCCATGGGAGTAGCTTAACATCCAGGGCCATTGCAGTCTTGCGCGGCATAGATGTTGAAACAACCTTCCTAACCGGAGAGTTGGAAGGGGATAATCAGAGTTGGTTTGCTGTACTGTTGGGCTTCTTCCTGAACTTTCATTTTGGTCCCTGAAATGTTTATATTTTGGTCCTGGAAGTTTCAGATAAAACAGAAACAAAGAATCTGATCACAGAAACATTGACTCTGAAGTTAGAAAGCCAACAGTTGGAAAACCAACAGTCTGAAAGTGGAAGTCATATTGAAACAAAAGTCTCGATATGAAAGATATGGGTATCACAGATGACATCTTAGGAATTGGAATTTCTAAGACATCTAACAGACTGGTCTAACTCCAAATTCAGTTGTGAGATAGTTGACAGTCTCGTTGAAGCCACCAATGGATATGAATCATAGAACTGATTGGAATCATGGTGCACCCATATACAAGGAGCGATATGCGCAGGTCACATGTAGTTCAATGTATTGTACACACTACAATCGACCTGGTATCGGCCTACAAAGCAGATCAGTTGAACTAATATTCACTCGTGATTATGGAAATGATCGATAGAAGGTGTTAAATCGGATATGACGATGTGTAAAATGTTCGCTTATCTATGGATTATGGTATTCTGGATGTCCAGCAGTTCTAGGAGAACACAGTGATGCAAACTGGATATCAGACTTGAAGAACACTAATGCCACACGTAAATGTGTATGGTGGGTCTTGGAAAATCCTCTAAAGCAAACTTGCATCGGCCGATTCATGATGGAATCGGAGTTTATCGCTTTAAACAAAGCATGAAAAAAAGTTGAGTAACTTCATGACTCCTTAGAGGACGTCCCTTATTGGGAGAAACGGCGTCTAGACATATCTGTCGGATCTATCGGAGACATAAGACAGTATGACAGTTGATCATCACGGATGTCACTTCCTTGATTACTAATCAAAGGATATAACAGACTCTTTAACTAAGGGACTACCCGAAGATCAAGAGTTTTGCATGTCTAGAGGGATGGGCTTAAAACCCAAACAATCCGAACCTTTGCGGTGGTAACTCAACCATACTGACTGGAGATCCTAAGAATTTGGTTCAATGGGAAAACAAAGCTGCAAAAGATTTAGTTGAGCGCTTTGGTGGAAGCAAGAGCACTTTAGATTATGATTTCTGTAAAGAAACGTGAATCCAAAGTCGTTCCCGCGATAGACATTAAAGTGCTACCTGCATGGTGGGTAAATGTTAAGCTTCCAAACCTTTAACGATCCTCAAACGGTTGAGGTTAAGGTTGGGGAAACTTTTAATGATTCCTAACACTTGTGAAGTGGGGTATAGCAGGATACCTTGTAGAAGATCACCTATTTAAGTGCGAGGACAAGCCGCCTCAAATGAACGCACTTAAGAATCCAAGTGTGTCCACGGCCACAACGGACAGAACAATGAGAAGAATCGAATAAAAGAGAGGTATTGTGTTGGTACCGTTGTCTTGGCTTACATTAAATACCGACGGTTCAAGATATCACGTTCACCGCGTAGTAAGTAAGTCCGATGGGGTTCAAAGCGGAAGCTACCTCTCCTGATGCAATATCTTTTCGCTGAAAGATTGTTGAAAGTAGGCACCTTGTGTGTACGCCAAAATCTCTTTCAAGAGGGGATTTTTGGAAATTTACTAATGTGGAATTAAGTTTATCCCATTATTTATGACTCAAACTATTGCGGCCCCGCACGTCGAAAACGTCGTTTCCACACACGTGCAATCTTAGTGCCAAGTATCGTAAATTTCGTTAATGAAAGAGATATTGGTATGTAAGTGAAGTGTTTGAGACATAGAATGATGGACGATTATTGGATAAATAACAAGTGTTCCACGTTGGTAAACGAATGAAGGATTGTGCGAAGTGTAAGATGGAATGGGTCTGAAATGGCCGCAGATAAGAGAAGGGTCGCGGCGCCTCCCGGACTGGGCCGCAGCGCCGCGGATCCCCCTTGTAGCTCCATGACGCTAATTGTCTATTTGGACACTGGAGCCGCGGCTCTAATGTTGCAAAGCCGCGGCACTTCCCAGGCAGTGAATGCTCGACGGAAGTCCAAAAATTTGGCTGATTATGGAGAGGTTTTGGAGCATTAACATGGCAATTTTTCCTCCATAACTCAACCATTATTTGGTTGCATTTGTTGGGGGTTAAATGTCATCCATTACATGACAATTGAATGTCATTATGGGGCATTAGAAAGGCCATCTTGCACACCTATAAATTGAGGCCTTTGGCTCAATTCTATAGAGGAACAAAAACAGAAATGCAGACAATATACATACAAGTATACAACACCACAAAGAGATCAATTTTCCTGATAAGCAATCCTTCTCTTAGCAATCTTCATTGTTCGTGTTCTTCGTTGAGGTCATTTGTGTAGGCTTTACACATTTGATAGTTTGTTGTTACATCTTGGGAGACTATTATCCACACTTCCGTAAAACCTATATACGGGGGCAATCTTGTCTTAAAGACAGAGAGCCATCTCTCGACTTAACCGGTGGTGTTGTGATTATCTAATTGGCTGCTAAGTGTTTCAGGTGTGAACTTGAATCTCAAAGGACTCTAAACGTTCGGATTCTAAGCGGATCTACAAGCCACAAGTGTAGCAGTTCATGTTCTTGTATTTCCGAATATAAGATCCATATTTGAAGTTCCAATTCAAGATCAAGATATTGACAACTTATTGTTGTTTATTCTTTTGATCACTGTAATAGTTATTTACTATTCTCGTACGTGATTTATATATCCAACACAATTTGCATTACAGAGATCTGTTTGCTCCGCATATCGGCACAATACGTGGGGTAATACTTGAAAACATAAATTCTTACATAAAAATTGTAATGCATCTCTATTTAAAATGAGAATCCTGTAACCAACAATCCACTCCTATTCTAATTTAGAGTCTTTTCAGAAAAAGTAATCATAGAAATAGAATTTTAGTTGGTTTCAAAATCTTAATATTATCAATTTCATCCAATATCAAGTTAGTTCGTTTATTGGATTGTTTAATTTTAAAAGAATATAAAAGTCATCAATATTGGAAGGATATTTTGGTCAACCAACATTTATATTCATGTGTTTATAATAATATCAATATAGATAGATAGATTAACCAACACCTATGGTAGCTACATTTCATATAAAAATCTTGAATAAAAATCTACTCACAACATTCATATTATATCACGTGTTAAAACCTTCGGAATAAAATAACTCATATTGTCATGAATAGAGTTAAGTCGTAGAATTTTAACCTAAATGAATGAAAACAATTCATACATATCAAAATAAGAGTATAAAAAAATATAATAATGTAGATTCCTGAAAAATAAAATAATTTTTTTCTTGTCTGTGGCTTTCTATTTCTGAAAGTATTTGGGGAAAATGAAAGTTAGGATGATCAACATTTAAGGAGAAGTTGGAATGATCTTTTGTTCAATGGAAGGTTCTAATGTGTATGTCATGTGCAAAGGAATTTGAGGTTAAAAAATAGACCGACGTTAGGTAGGTGATTAATATTGCTCCAATAGTTTGATGTATCAAATTAAAATTGGTGATCAGAATAATAATAGTTATTGAAAGTAACAAAAAACATACTAAAAACTTTGATGTATCAAATTAAAATATATTTAAAATTTATGGGATAAAATCACGAGGGAGAAGATGGGGACAGTGATAATAGCTGAAGAGTGGCATAAATGTAGGGATGACAACGGATCGGATCCGGATCGGATTCTACTAGATCCAGATCCAGATCCGTTTTTCATACCTGAATCCAGATTCATCGGGTTCATAAAAATCATATCCAAATCCGGATTCATCGGATCCGTCGGGTCTACGGATCGGATTTGGATCCACATGTAAAAAAAATTGCCTTGCTAAGAATTTTTTTTTGAACCGACAAACGATTTTTACTTAGCTAACAGTTTACTATGTTTCAATTTTGAAATGTTCATATGAGATATTTTGTTCGTTGTCTCGTTTTGATTGTGAACTATTAATTGAAAATGTTGGACAATGATAATAGTTGTGGAAAATGCTGACTAGTATTTCCACAATGTAGAAATTGCATGTGCTTGGAATCTTCACAAATGAAGTGAATATAATTTTAACTACTTGTCTATGGAGATGTTAGTCATTCACTAATATAACATTGATTTTATTATCGAAGTTACCTCTTTATTTTTTGGTTTTTGAGTTAACGCGGGGATAAATTAAACTTGTTTTGAGAATTAAACTTGCAAGAATGTGCTTAGCAATTTTAAGAAAATACTTATAAAATTACATTCTAGGTTGTGAATATATTTAATAAAAAATAGATCCACGGGTCGGATCTGGACCGGATACGAATCTCAAATACAAGATCCAGATCCAGATCCGATCCGTCATAAACGGATCCGGGTCCGATCCGGATCCGTCGGGTCCAAATTTTGAAGATCCATATCCTATAAAACGGATCTGGATCCATCGGATCCGGACCGGGTCTAGGATCCACTGCCATCTCTAGGCATAAGACTACAAAGAGAAAATGATTTAAAAAGGCCCCTAAAGGTCTAAAATAATATTTTAACTATTCTTTAGAATAATTTAATCCTTTAAATTTGTCAAAAATTAATATTTTTATATTCATCAAATATTTATCAAACTTTGTCAATTAACTTAATAAAAATAGTGGAATTTTTTTACTGACAAATATCGAAAAAGTCTCATCATCCTAAAATATGCAACACAAAAAGTTGCACTGGACACCACAAAAATATAAAAATAAAAATTAAACCTTAAAAGGATGTATCAGAATCGAGAAATATATAAAAAAAAATAGAAACTACATAAACTGTACCTCTAAATTTGAATTCAGCAATTTTTGTTTTACATAGTTCTTGTCGAAGCTAATAGACACTAGACAGAGTCGCGTAGATATTTGATGGGATTAAAAATATTAATTTTTGACAAACTTAAAAAATTAAAACTATTCAGTAAATACTTGAGGGACTATTATGAATCTCTCCTCAAACATAATGGACTATTTTTATCATTTTCTTAGACTAGTACAAAGACAATTATCTATAGCTGCTTCTGACTTTGCTCTACCAGAAAACTCAAACATAATCATCATCAGATTTCGCTTAAATCACTTCATTTCACCTTTCGATCCTCCTCGATCCCAAAATGAACGACACAGATGTGTCCAAGCAGATCCATCAGATGGTCAGATTCATCCGCCAAGAAGCGGAGGAGAAGGCCAATGAGATTTCCGTTTCCGCTGAAGAAGTAAGTCCCGTTTCAATTTGTTTCTTTTCCTTTTTTTTTTTTTTTAGAATATCCGTAATATTTAAAACCATAATATTAAAGTTCATTTTGAAACATTCTATATATCTTTAGACAACGCGCAACACATGATTCAAAAGTCATTTATTTTTTGAAACTTTGCATCAAGTCAAAATCAGACAAACAAATTGAAACGGAGTAGTACTCTAATTTTGAACTTCGAAGTGAATTTAGTTGAATTTATTTTCATATATCTAATACATTTGCTGTGATTTTTGTTGTTAGGAATTCAACATTGAGAAGTTGCAGTTAGTGGAAGCGGAGAAGAAGAAGATCAGACAGGAATATGAACGCAAAGAGAAACAAGTTGACGTTCGTAAGAAAATGTGATTTCTCTAATTTGCTCGGATTATGTGAATGTGATTAAACTTGAGACTTTATCGAAATTTTTGTTTATATATATATGCTCTTTATTGAAGTGTTAAGTTCAAAACTCGGTAGGAATATGAACGCAAAGAGAATCAAGTTGATGTTAGTAAGAAATTGTGATTACTCTAATTTGCTCTGATTTGTGTCTCTGATTAATTTTGAGATTTTTCCAAATGTTGCTCTTTATTGAAGAGTTAAGTTCAAAACTAGGTAGGAATATGACGCAAGGAGAAACAAGTTGATGTTCGAAAGAAAATGTGATTACTCTAATTTGCTCTGATTTGTGACTGTGATTGAATTTTGAGAATTTTTGAAGCTTTTGTTTATAAATATTGCTCTTTATTGAAGAGTTAAGTTCAAAACTTGGTTGGAATATGAACGCAAGGAGAAACAAGTTGATGTTCATAAGAAAATGTGATTACTCTAATTTGCTCTAATTTGTGACTGTGATTGAATTTTGAGAATTTTTGAAGTTTTTGTTTATAATATTGCTCTTTATTGAAGAGTTACGTTCAAAACTCAGTAGGAATATGAACGCCAAGAGAAACAAGTTGACATTCGTAAGAAAATGTGATTACTCTAATTTGCTTTGATTTGTGCCTGTGATTGAATTTGAGATTTTTCGAAGCTTTTGTTTATAAATGTTTGCTCTATATAGAAGAGTTAAGTTCAAAACCCGGTCTGAATTTGAAATCAGACAAGAATATGAACGGAAAGAGAAACAAGTTGACATTCTTAAGAAAATGTGATTTCTCTAACTTGCTCTAATTTGTGGATGTGATTAAATTTGAGATTTCTCGAAGTATTTTTTTTTATAGATGTTGCTCTTTATAGAATAGTCAAGTTCAAAACTCGTTTGACTTTGAACTCTTTGCTTGAATTTTTTTTCTTAAATTAATGTTTGGGATCCATATATTGCTTAACAAATGATAGTAAAATTACGTTTAATAGATGATATTCGAATGATGTTGTACTTAAACGATAATAAATACCTTTTGATTTGGCATGTCGAGTATTTGTATTCATCCGAAATTGTATGATCTTTATTTGCACTTGAAACTTTCATTTTTAGACATAAAGTTAAGTCTGGATCGTCATGGATTTATATTCTCCGTGGTGCATAGTGTTGGGTATCAATTCATTTGGCATGAGTAGCCTACAAGCCCTTGATGTCAGCGTTAACTGCCCTATAGCCGGTGAATCATAGGAATGGTTTAGAAAAAAGAATTGCTTACAAGTTACAACACTTACTAAATACTACTAACACTTACTGAATGTTTAGGCTTCAATGTTTGCCACTGATTCTGTTTCTGCTTTCATCGTTGAATACCTTTCTGTTTAACAGCAAGTAATGCAGGACAAAGTGATTACTGATTACAACCGGATTTGAACATATTGCTGTGTGACTTCTTTTTTCCTTTTCTAAAATAAGCCACAAGGTTAAATGAGATTTGATTTCATTGTGATGTTCGCAAAGATTATCTAATTTCAACTTTATTGGCCAACATAGTCTTTGACTTTCTTTTGTTATGCCTTTCTTGCAGTGAGTATTCCATGCAACTCAATGCCTCTCGGATCAAAGTTCTTCAAGCTCAGGATGACTTGATTAGCTCCATGAAGGAAGCAGCAGCGAAGGATCTCTTACATGTTAGCCATCACCACAACCACCATACCTATAAGAAGCTTCTGCATGATCTTATTGTTCAGGTACTTTTGACTAACAATAGTCCATGAGATTTTGTTCTTTGCTTCTAGATTTTCTGAAACAGACTATCAAACCTCAGAAAATTAACAGGCTTATTTTACAAAAGACAAGCTATACATCAGATGATCATCAATGTCTTCAGTTGATATGGTGTTGTCCTTATATTTTCTGCACCGTCTTATACCAGATTATGAATAATTATTTAGTTTCAATGATATCTCCTGTATTTGACAATAAAACGATAACATGACAATTGTGAAAATATATTTCATATTAAGTCCAACGTGGTGTTTAAAATGTTAAGGTTATAGGAGACACGGTTGGAGTTCTCGATACCAAGGAGTCATTTGGTTGCTGTTACAAAGAATTTGTGTTTCTTCTGTCTTCTTCAAGTTAAATCCTTCAAAAAAGCGAAGTTCTACTTTAATAGAATCTTGAGGTTGCCATATATGTTCATTGCAATAGGATATTTCTTTTTCTTTATAAGTTCCTTGTTTCTTGTGTTATTTCAAACAGCTAATTATTTGCAATTTATGTTGTCTATGGCCATAATGGGCTTGACTGTCAACGTGTCTAGGTGGCTTTTTGAATTAATGTTGCTTCTTTCTTTGGGAATAAGATGGATACTACTCTTTGATTGTAGAGTTTACTCAGACTTAAAGAGCCTTCTGTCTTACTGCGTTGCCGGAAAGCCGATGTAAACCTGGTAGAAGATGTACTGGATGCAGTAAAGGAGGAGTATGCGGAGAAGGCGATGGTCCACTCACCTGAGATCATAATTGACCACATCCACCTGCCACCAGCCCCATCTCATCATAATTCACATGGTCCTTCTTGGTAAGTTTCTTCATATATCTGTCTGAAATGCTAAGTAGCTCCTCTTTGTAATTCATCTCTCTCTATCCCGACAGCTCCGGAGGAGTGGTACTGGCTTCTCGAGATGGGAAAATTGTGTGTGAGAACACTCTTGATGCCAGATTGGAAGTTGTGTTCCGTAAAAAACTACCTGAGGTACTTGCTATTGTGCTTACCTCCATACTTCTCACAATTATGTGTTCTTGTCTTACCAATTTTCTAGTTTTCCTTTTTGCTGAGTTACTGCTGATTATTTCAATTGTCATGCATCCCTTGTCATTTTTCAAATGTCATATGGATAATACTAAGAGTTTTACATGTTCATTACCTATTAAAAAAGTGTCTTTACATGCTTTTTTTTTCCTTGGAGGGGGGGGGGGGGGGGGTAGGCATTGTTGATAATTACAGTTGCTGATTACGATGTTCTCAATAAAATAATTTTTACATGCCAATTCAATGGCTTTTTGTACTTCTAACCTTGTGGCTTAAGCATCTCCAATGAGCTCCGTTACTAGTTTTTTGTTACTACACTTTGGCATTTTGGGGTAGTGGGGATGCCTGTTACTTTCTAGTCTTTGTTGAGACTAGACTTACGGAAACTTCATTATTCATTCCCTATGGGGTAATATAATTCTTAAGCAGCAAGCACATAGAAAGACGAGTTTAGTGATAGATGAAAGTGAAGATGGACTAAGGGTGTGTTCGGTATGAAGGAAAATGTTTTCCATGGAAAATAAGTGAGTTGCTTACTTATTTTCTTGTGTTCGGTATGTAAGCAAAAACTATTTTTTAAAACTATTTTTTTTAGAAAGAAAAAAAAATAGTTTTTGCTTATATACGAACACAAGAAAATAAGTAAAACATTTATATATAATTTAGACAATGAGAGGTGGGGTAGGGGTGTGGGGATGGGGTGAAGATGAGGTGTGTTGGAGGGGTAGGGAGGACACAATCAATGTGGAATGTCACTTGTGGACTTGTTTTTCCTACTTCCATTAGGGGAGTCATTTTTCTCATTTTTAAGAAAATGTGTTCCAAATTTTTTGACCAACCAAACACACCCTAAATAAACTGGACATACTACTCACTAGTAATATGAGTCCAGTGTTTAGTCATTGTAGTAAGGGTTTCTACTGTTAGCTTCCCCTTCTTTGGGGTGGGTGGTGGTGGAGAACAGGGGCGAATTTAGGCACATGTGAACCCATGGTCACTCAATTAAACTCGATATATTATGTGTATAATTCTTAAAATATATCTAATATTAACTGAAGGAACACATGGTCAAATAAAGCTGAGTGGTGCACTGGTAAAGTATTGAGTTTAATTCCTTAAGGTCTAGGGATCGAACCCATCCCAACTTGCTACACTTTTGTGTTTTTTTTTAAAGATGCACCCATCTTTTTGAAATCCTGTATTCGCCTCTGGTGTAGAATGTTTACTTAAAAGTACTGTCCTTGTGATTGTGTCCATCAGACAAGTGCTGCTGCTTCCATCAATTTTGCAGATTTTATGATTGCTTTTCGGTAGTTCCCAAGAATTCTCTTTGCTTAATTTCTGTCCTAAATCTTGCAGATCCGCAAGTGTCTATTTGGTCAGATTGCTGCCTGAGGGGCTGAGTTAATCTATATTCATCACCTGTCTCAGATTCTGAGATTGGCTATCGGCTGATAAATTATAATCATCAAAGGCTTGCTTGTGTACCATTTCGTTTCTAAAAGACGGTACTCCCAGTTTTTCTGGTGCTAAATTCACCTGGGGCTTAAATGATCCTTAATATTCTAGCATTAAGCTTTAATAATTTTGTTCCATTATAATGTTCTGCAATAAGTGTATGTTGGTTGATCTGAGTTTGTTTGGTTGAGACAATAAAACGATATGAGTGATGGCCCTCTGTGCTCTTTAGATTGCTGCATATATGTTCTGGAACCATTTCATATGCAATTGGAACTCGAGTAAGCAGAGGAAGAAAAAGTCACTATTATATATTTTTCATGTGAAATAAATATGGATTCCTATCATGGTAGAATGAATCTATTGTGAGACATTTGAGAAAGCATATTATTAGGATCATATGCACACCTTCAGAACATATCTCGAGCATATCTTCAGATTATGTCTCAACTTACTAACTAGACATTGGGTTGACACACTTGTGTGTGTGCATTTACATTTTTGAAAAGTTAATGAAAAACAAACGAAATTAGAATAAATAAACCAAAAATTATCCTTATATTCTCTTCTTGCACGGCAGTGAGGTGATTATACAAATTTATTTCGAAAAGGGGAAAAAAATCCAAGATACTTTTTACTATTAAATCTTTTAAAATTACCATACATTAAATTGTCATAACAAATCGTCTCGTATTTGCTCTTGGCCTGCACCTTCGAACGGGTCAAAATCTTGACATGATGAATTCCATGTACCAAAGTATTTTGGGAAAATTTCAAAGTTGCCCCTCTATTTTCACAATATACTAAAATGATCCTCCACTATATTCAGTTAAAGTTTGTTTTTAATTTTCAAAGTAATGTGGAAGGATTTGAACTTTTAGTATTTGGTTGGTGAGAAATATATGACTTCTTCTCCATATATTTCTCCTTAAGATTATACTTCTTCGCATATTTGTATATGAACTTCTTATATATGGAATTATCCTATACAAAATGCTCTATGCTTACATGTAAGGCACAAGAATGGACATAATTCATATATTTTCATAAAAATGTGAGCCCCTTTTGCGCCCATTTTATTGTATAGAGAGCTTGAGGGGAGATCAACTTTATGACCATTACATATGTTGTTTTAATTATATGTAATTCTTTTGACAGAAGATCAATAAAATGTCACAAAAGATCGATAAAATAAAATACATGAGATCAGTAATTAAAATATAAATCTTTTTGCAGTTTTGTTTTTTTTTCTATTCAAATTGTGACTATGAAATATTTCTCGAATTTTGGGCTAGTACAGGGTGACTAAATTGATCCTAATTATGTCTGAAATATATGTATGATATATTTAAATAATTTTCTGCCTTTGGTTGCATGATATATGTATATATCCACGGCTTCATTACATGATTAATGACCACTTAGTTGTTGACAGAAACACTATTTATTAGGTCATAAGGACGTAATATTTATCATTGGCTCACAATTTGTTTCGTTTATATAGGAAAAAATAGCAATGTTTTTCTTAACTTTACATATCAATAGCTCGATCCTTTTTTTGCTTCCTTCTACTTAATTGGTTCAAGCAAAAACATCCAATTGCACTAAAATATTTAACAAAAATGTTTCCAATATTTAGTTACTTCGTAATTTAAATTATAAAAAAAAATCCATTTTCTTCATTGTGAGCAGATTAATAATTCGAAAAGAATTGATAAGCTGAAAATCATTTAATATTTCATTTTAGTCAATGAAAATAACATGGTAGAGGCTTGAAGACACTTTGCTTGATAGAGACCTTCAACGCTAGGGAGTGTTTCATTCATAATCAAATGAGACATTCTAAGGTGAGAGAATCAAAGACACATGGGTACAGAATCTGGTGATATTTTTACTTTCACAAATCGCTTGTTATCACGTTGTACTCTTTTTGTAAGATCAGCTCTTAAATACGAAAAATCATGAAGAGGAAAATGAAATATATGATTGAATCGCCGAAGCATGCTAAGACGAATATAGATGAATCTAGAAGTCTTTTCCCCTTATGGTATTTTATCTTGTTTATGTGTTTTGTGGTAAGATTTAATTAAATTTTCCAAAGATTATCTATAAGCTAAGTGACTTTATAGTGATAAAAAAAGAATTAGTAACTTTTATAGAGGGAAAAAATTATAAGTTTACTATCATTTTCTGCTGCTAAGAAATTGTTATTTATCATCTTCATTTTCTAATTAAATCACCTATAGATCACATAGAGCTATCATTATCATGTCCCTTTTAATGTTTTTCTTTGTTAACGATTTACTAAAATGCAAGACAAAATGGATTAAAATCGAGAAGTTGGAGCTCAACTCGTTTTCTCTTTATTAAATAAATTATTCAACACAAAGTTTTTTGAAAAATATTTATTTCATTTTTACGAAAAATCCTTCTTGATGGTTCTTGTATTAAGTTTTTTGAAAATCAAACCTTTTTCTACTTGTTTCATTAAAAAGTTTTCCTTTGACGAAGATATTTTCCCTTTCCACCTCAGCAGCTGATGTGACAAGTACGACGTCGTAGTCAATACCTTTAAGAGGTTGTTTGGCTTTAGAGATAAAGAAAAATCTTGTAAACCATTTGTTATCAGCAGTACTAAACTTTACATTATTAATAGTATGATCTTTGCATAATTAAAGGGTCGTTTACTCGTTTCGTTTGCAAACAAATTACTAATGATATTAATTAGACTGTGTGAATTATAATACCAAATTAATAATAATTGAATTATTTACTGATTATAAGTTTCTATGATATTAATCACCGGATAAGTTAATCCTAATTTAATGATAAAAACTAAACATTCTATTATCATGTTGGTATAACTTAAATGTGAAATCTAAACTATTGTTGTATACATTATAGTATATACATTATGAATATGTGTATCAACAACGGATGGTTAAGATATTAGAATTATTCATGTATTATTGCATTATATGATAATAATTTATATATTATTATTCACGGTATAATTCTGTTAAGATCAAGGGAGGAGCGGGAGAGTGGAGACTAAGGTACTAATTTGGCCTAACCCAGTAGTCTTAATCCAAACATTATGTTTATTTAAAAATAATTAATTAGTGGAATTTGGAAAAAATAGTTTTTGAAAATGATATTTGAAATCGGAATTGTGTTTGTACATGAATTCAAATTTGAGTTATTTTGAACTTTATAAGCGATTTGGAGTGACATTTGTGAAAAAAATTGATTGAAGTTTTTCGGATTCCAAAAAATTATAACAATTCTATATTCAAATAGTTTTTTTTTAGAATATTATTCCAAAAAAGGAAGCCAGAGGCACTTAATACATATAAATTATTTATTTAGAACTCGATAATTTAAAAGAACTATAATCTTAAATTCATAAGTTTTAAATTCTAACTTCACCTCTGAACTTTATGTAACCATTTCTCAATTTATGTGACACTATTTTACTTGACACAGAATTTAAGAAATAAATGAAGACTTTTAAAATTCGTGATTCAAAACAAATCTTAGATATTTGTGTGATTATAAATCATTTCATACAATTAAATTGTTTCTAAATATTGAATTATGAATTTTTTTTTGGAATATAGTAAAATGGATGATGGCACACATTACAATTGACCATTAACCCAAACAAGCCCTTAGAATTAACAATAGAAAACATGGACTCTTACACCAACCTTTCACTCCATCGATAAGTCCGTCACTGAGTCTCCCCTATATTACCTAAAATCCCACCAAACACTCCCTTATATATTCATCTTCTTCACTTCCTCAATAATTTTTCTCATTCACCATGGAAGGTGCTGCAAGTGCTCAAGCTTTATCTCGAATCGGGTTAGCGGGTCTAGCTGTTATGGGTCAAAATTTAGCATTAAACATCGCCGAAAAAGGGTTCCCAATTTCTGTTTACAATAGAACAACTTCTAAAGTTGATGAAACCCTAGATCGTGCTCAACGTGAAGGTCAATTACCGTTGATTGGACAATACAATCCACGTGATTTTGTGTTGTCGATTCAACGGCCCAGATCTGTTATCATTCTCGTTAAAGCTGGTGCACCCGTTGATCAAACAATTGCCGCTCTATCCGAACATATGGAGCCTGGTGATACGATTATTGATGGAGGTAATGTTGTTCAAGTGTGTGTGTGCATCACTTATCTAATTACTCCCTCTGCGTAGTTTTACTGAACACGAAATTTAAGAATAAATGAAAACTACTGGTATAAGCTAAAGATATTTGTGTGGTTATAAATCATCTCGTTAAGCGGTAAAGCTAAAATTTAAAGTTAAACGTGTCGTTCTTTTTGGGACGGATTAAAAAATAAAGTGTGTCGTATAAATTGGGACAGAAGGAGTCATTAATTAGCAGGTGAAAATTCTTTTTGATAATAGGTGTTAGTGAGATTCGATTAAAGGACTATACTTATTTACTTAATTATTATATTGTTAATAGGTAATGAGTGGTATGAGAATACAGAGAGAAGGATTACTGAGGCGAATTCGAAAGGGCTATTGTATTTAGGTATGGGTGTTTCAGGTGGAGAAGAAGGGGCCCGATACGGGCCATCGATGATGCCCGGTGGGTCCCACGAGGCGTATACGAATATTAGGGATATTTTGGAGAAGGTTGCGGCACAAGTTGAGGATGGGCCATGTGTTACTTACATTGGTGAAGGTGGGTCAGGTAATTTCGTGAAAATGGTGCATAATGGGATTGAATATGGTGATATGCAGTTGATTTCGGAAGCGTATGATGTGTTGAAGAATGCAGGTGGGTTGAGTAACTCTGAATTAGCTGATATTTTCGCGGAATGGAATCGTGGAGAATTGGAGAGCTTTTTGGTTGAAATTACAGCGGATATATTCAATGTGAAGGATGAATTAACTGGAAATGGGGAGTTAGTTGATAAGATTTTGGATAAGACGGGAATGAAGGGAACCGGAAAATGGACTGTGCAGCAAGCCGCGGAGCTGTCTATTGCAGCTCCGACGATTGCTGCTTCGTTAGATAGTAGGTATATGAGTGGATTGAAGGACGAGAGGGAAGAGGCGTCGGAGATTTTTAAGAAGGAAGGATTAAAGGAGGAAATAAGTTCTGATATTAATGGTAGTAGTGTTGATAAGAAGAGATTGATTGATGATGTGAGGCAAGCATTGTACGCGTCGAAAATTTGTAGTTATGCTCAAGGGATGAATTTGCTAAAGGCGAAGAGCGGTGAGAAGGGTTGGAATTTGAATTTGGGAGAGATGGCAAGGATTTGGAAAGGCGGGTGTATTATTCGGGCAGTGTTTCTGGATCGGATTAAGAAGGCGTATCAGAGGAACCCGAATTTGGCTAACTTGATGGTTGACCCGGAGTTTGCAAGGGAGATGGTGCAGAGGCAAGCCGCGTGGAGGAGAGTGGTGGGATTAGCTGTCCAGAAAGGAATTAGTGTTCCCGGAATGTCTGCAAGTCTTCAGTATTTCGATACCTATCGGCGTTCGAGGCTTCCTGCTAACCTTGTGCAGGCTCAGAGGGACTATTTCGGGGCACATACTTATGAGAGGATTGACTTGGAAGGAGCATACCATACCGAGTGGTCGAAGCTTGCTAGGAACGCCAGAGTGTAATGCTGCGAATTATGATCAAAATCTGGTATTAGTTGCGCTTTGTCAACTATTGATTTTAAATTGTGCTATTCAGGCATTTGAAATTCTGTATGTGTCTTGTTGAGAATTTTTATTTGCTAGGCATAAGAAAGATTGATAAGCTTTTTTCCCTTTAGTTCTGCAGTTAATAATGTTGTATGCCTTTGAACATTACAGGGCCTTGACTATCAAATGACTTCTTTCATTGAAGTAAAAGAAGTTGCTTTTACTACATTACATTTTGATGCATAAAACTTACCTGCATTTTTATTTATATATGGATTATTACAGCTCCTCCACTTTCCAAACTACTATTTCTGATATTTGAAGATATCATGATATAGCAAGTAGTTTGCATCTGTCTCTGCTCGGAGAGCATTATATGTATGTGTATGTTGATTCAAACTATTACCTGTTGAGATGCACGTCTGTGTATCATCTAGATCTTCCACTCCATTGTACGTTTTGAAGCTTTGATGCAACATAAATGACATGCAGTTTAGGATTGTAATAAATAAGATTCTTATTCACTGCTTCATGGAGCATCTTGCTTGGATTCTATTTGTAGAGTAATAATGATTTTGAGAACACTGGGTTAGGATTGGCTAACAGAGCGTAATATTTCATGCCGTTACTATCAGATGCTCTGCTCCTTGATTGCTATTTTTCTTTTGCTAGATTATTTTTCATGATCTTGTCTAAATGCTTGCCGAGAAAGAGCTTCATCGGCTTATTACCATGTCCAGGTTTTCATTTCTAATGACCTAGGAGTCTTGTGGTGTCTTTGTGAAAACCATAGCACATATGCCTGGCTCGTCGCCAAGGAGCGAATCCATTGTTCAATCTTCAGGATTCAATCTTTATGGGTTCAACCTTTAAGGGTTTTAGCTATTGAACCATTATATTCTTAAAGTTATGGGTTAATATCCTTTTGTTGCAACTTTAGTGAAATTTTACACAAATTTCTGCTCCGCGTTGTAAGTACATCAAACCACCCTTCTTTTCCCTTCGAGCTTCAATTTGTTATGGTTGCAAAAGATGAAAAGTGCTTCCTTTTGTGTATATCCGTTCCTATTGCACCCAGGATTAAGGATCCTGCTAAACTACTTCAACTCCGGACAAATTACTGAGCTGCTTGTGGCATTTTTAACTTTTGTAGCAGGAACATCGCACCATGTCTACTGGGTTCTATACACGTCTACTATCTCGTAGTCTCGTCAGCACAATTATTGAAGTCCTGCCAGTAATTCTGCTGGATTGTCAATCAATCGATACACTCCTTTTCTGCGTTCTAATTTTCGTGCCAGTAATTCGTATAGTTCACCTTGATTAACTTGAGATTGAGGCATAGTTATTACTGTTTCGCCTCAATTTATTTGATCTTTTACAGTCTTGGTGCAACCTTTCTAAAGGAGTTGAAACATTATTCTACATGAAATAAGCGGTTTGTTAAATCCTTTCATGTAACTCACCAGTTGTCAACCTTCTAACATTCATTTGGATATGAAAACAAATGAAGGGATAACTATGTATTATGTAATACAGGCACATATATATATATATAAACATAGCCTTCCCTGTAATGATTACCGTTATTTTCCCAACACCTTTCACTATAAGAAAAGACTACAAAATCAATGACCCGTCAAAATAGGTTACGTGAGACGATTCACTATAGCTAAATTTGGATCAAATAACAGTTGAGCACTACACAATTAACCTAACTCGTCATCATTTTTCAAACAACTTATTATTACAATTAAGACGGCATATTTTGTGTCTTCCATCTATTTGTTTCACTATTTATTTTTATTTTTATCTTTTAGCTAAATAATTTTAAATAAAAATGGCCCAAAGTAGAGGGCAAGACCGCAAGAATAAACCAGCCAGGAGCGCATTTTCAGTTCATCTAAACCTAAGTTTGGCAGTAATAAGGGTTTAACCATTTTTAGCTAATAAACCTTAAGAGAATCATGGTTCCTTTAACTAAACAAGTTACTCCCTCCGTCTCAAAATATTTATCATCCTTACTAAAAGTATATCTAAAATTACTTGTCATTTTAAAAATTCAAGACAAAATTAATTATTTTTTTCCATTAACTTTAGTAGTAAATATTCTTGAAGACTTACCAACACCTCAATTATGACTAAATATTCAATGAAGAAATATTATATCTTAAGACATAAATAAGGGCAAAATAATCAAAACCCCTCCTAATTAATGTTTCTTGAGGGGTGTGTAAATGAAAAATACGATAATTATTTTGAGACGGAGGGAGTAGTAACTAAAGAAAATTCAAAAATTTGCTGAGACTTAAATTTCGCAGCTCAAAGTGCCTGGCAAGTTAAAAGTCGGTGCAATATCAACAGATGAAACTACTGATTCTGTTAGTTTCAGTAACATACAGCAGCGCATATTAAGCCCATATAACAATTTCTACATAGGCACTAGACTTTTAATTAACCTGTAACTACAATTTAAACCATTAAACAATTTCTACATACGCACTGGACTTTAGTTAACCTGTACATACAATTTAAACCGTTTAACAGACCTTGCCTCGATAACATCTTACAGTTAGCATTCCTCCTCATCGTAAAGCCCTCCTGACATCTACATAAAGTCCCTTTCTGTTCGTAACTAAGCACTCATTGTCGGATAGTAAGCTCAGCTCGAAGATGGAGAATTCCATTTATGAAGTATAAACTATCTTCAGCCATAAAAGTAGTCCAAGGTACGCCAAACAGGTTCCTGTAACCAACAGCCTTGCCACCGGTGAATGTGTAGTTCCCCTTATACTTGCTCACATATTCCTCGGTTGGCTTTGACACTGACTCCTTCTCTTGCATGCCTAAGAACAACCCAAAGCAATGGAATGAACTCTGTTGATCCATGTTACAGTGAGCTGATAGGAAAAAACCCTGTCCACCCAAATGAAAAGCTTGCGAGTAAACTCTACCAGAAGGAAAGAGATTATTGCACTCTTCCCGTTTTAAATCTAGGTAAACGATACACTGCTGATGAGGCAGTTCAAACTCGACAACTTTAACTGGTCTATACTTGTATGCACGCTCCACAAAACGATGGTGCGAGGAATTTCCCTCCTCAGCAGCAAGCGAACGCTGCCGGTATGGTGCTTCAGCTTTGAAAAATAAAGCGTCTAAGACAACCTTGGAAGCTAGTTCAGGATCAAAATCATTGCAAGTTAGAAATTTCTTCAGCTTCCTGCATGTCATGTACGGGAAACGAATGAGGCGACAAAGATGTGAGCTCAACATTTCACGCCGTTTCTCCAAGTTTGGGTAATGGATACGAGCCCACTTTAACACAAAGTCATAGACAGCATCTTCTGAAGATCGTCATTGGAAAGAACAGCCTCAATTCCTGCAAGAGGCAAGTTCAACACCTCTTCTTGGAACCTGGTAAGGAATTTAGAATAGAAGTCAGATGACAAATTATTTTTTGCCTAAACCATCAAAAAACCATATCTAAGGAGTGAACAAGTTCTGAGATCTAGGTTAAATTGAAAGCATTCTGAAATCGATGCCAGAAGCCCTTTATTGATAAGCAAGATTGGAGGTCCTTTATTTCACTAGTTAATAATGAAACAAACAGGAAAATATTAACAGCTAGTTTAGAAAGCCCCAGAAGTAGGCATTTGGGAGAAGCACACTCATTCTGAAATAGGAGTTAGCTTGTGATACAGACGACAGTTGAAATTGAGGACAAGCCTCTTGCTTTCCTTCACATTTCATTTCCGAGAAACAGTATTAGGCTTCAATTTCAATTTCAATCAAACCAGAAAAATAATAAAAAACTATTATTTGGATGAGTTCTCACTTGGTGATATCCTTGAAACGTGCAGCGAGAAACTGTTTTGCAGCATCTGTCAGTGGCAGAACTGCATCAGCAATTAAAACACTTGAAGGAAGATCCAAATATAACAAAGCTGATTCACATGTCATGGGAAGATTGTGCAGTAAACGGCTGCTGTGTCTCATGCATGATGCAACCTCAAATTTGTCAGCAGCCATAAGCACGTCAAGCAATGCAGTAGGTGTTATTGTAGATAAAGTATTGAAACTTAGTAAGTCCATGAAAGCAGCTTCTTCTGCGAAAAAAGACTGAGAAAGGTGGATGTGAAAAGAAGAAAATTTGTGATAAAAAATAAAAGAAATTATTATCATCGATTAAGACAAATATGTAAGAACTTCTTCTTTAAATATGCTTAGAAAGCAAAACAAACAGTAGTGCTTGGAGCCTGTTATTAACCTTGCAAACATATCAGTAGACAATCAATGTCTCACACGAATGCTTCTAGGAGTATCAGACACGATTCTTGTTCTGGTGTTCAATTCTTCTATATATAGAATGATTCATCAAGATAGATAAAGTAGTGGATACGTTTAAGGATACAGCAAACAAGCACATTGGTTAAAGCATGGCTTATCAGGTATTCCATACAGTAACATGTTTTTTAGAATCATGTTTGGAGTTCAAATGTCGAACCTATGCCGTGTACACATTTGGGCTGCTCAACTGTGATTTTTCACATTTTTGGTGAAAACTGTCTCCGAGTAGTTTTTTCGAGAATATGATATTTTTAATGTAGTAATCAACATGTTTTACATAAACAACCTTTCTCCTTGATTTTAGATAGTCTATAGGAGATAGGATATTATTAGTTTATAATCACATTTACATTTCAGTTTCCAAACGCTCAACAAAAACATTTTTCCATCTTTTTTTCTTTTTGACAAGGAGAATATTTTTCCATCTTATATGTTTTAACCTTGTTGGGTCCTTGAGAAAAGATTGTTACCTTTCTATATTTGAAAACTTTTTACTTTTTAACATTTCTACTTAGCCCTTAATGATTTTTTAAATGTACCACAAATAGTAGCCTTAATGATTTTGTTTGATAAAGTAAACTTTGCCCTTAATGATATGCTCCGATAAGAATTGACATGGCTTTCAAGATCACTAGATATTATCATACTAGGGTACTTTAGGGATGCTATGTTAAATATTTAACTTATGTGTCAAGAAAATTTCTTTCTTAAACTACAAGTCAATCAAACAACATCTGATAAATTGAAATGAGGGAGTATAAGAACATCCTTCATCAAAACCTATTCTAAGAATTCACACGTGTTCAAATCTATTGGGTCTCCCCAGTTTTCAGACCGCCGCTCAGTTATCTAATCGTTAACAGCCCATGAGCACCAAAATCTCAATTTTCATTTAGTGCTTGATACACATTCCTCTCTTACTGCACATCCTGATCATCCAAAACTTGTTTAGAGAGAAATTAAATACAGATTATAAGTAGCCCAAGCTGATTTATTCATTCTAATTTTCTAACAGTAATAGCAGCCACCACCCCTATTGAATGTCAAATCATGTGCATAGTATGTGGGGCGAGGTGGAGTCTGTGTACATAAGAGTACAGCAGAGGATGCTTGTTATTACCTTTTTTTTGGGGGGGGGGGGGGGGGGGGGGGGGGGTAAGTACATATAAACAATATAGTACAGCCTACAAGAAATTCCAGTAGCTTTCTAGCCTGATAAAATGAAACAAGAGATATATAATAGACACATTTGAATTGAAGCTCAGACAACACAACTGCATCCAAAATCTGACATGGGACAAAATCAGGTTAATATTACTACTCTATGAGGACAATTTTCTAAAGAAAAGGACAATACAATGAAATGAGAACATACGAAACTACAAGTAAAAACTCAATACTAACCCGAGGCATGTATTTGTACAGTAAACATGCCGCTGCTCTGACTCTCTCATGCCATTGGAGAATAGCTATAAAGAAAACAAAAAGATGTCAAAAAACGAGCAATCAAGAGTTCCTGATTTAAGCTATAACAGAGCATTAAAGACTCCCAACCTCGTAAAGAATGGACTCTTTGCGGCCAAAACAGGAGAACTGATCTGTATAGTTCTAACTCGAAGCGCAGTTGCAGAGTTCATGTTTGTGGACGAGTCAATGCTCTTAGAAGCTTCGCCATCACTTTTAAAATTCCATAAACTTGCTTCAAGAAGAAATAGAACAGAGAAAGAGGGAAAAAAGACCCGGAAATGATAAAGGAACTTGGGTTTCACATGCCATTACATTATAACAAAACTCAGCTTTCAGATTATGCACACAAAGACATCACCTATACTAGAAGAGTGGTAGCCATGTTAGAGTATCTCTTAGGGTGTATTCAGCATGGAGGAAAACATTTCCCATGTTCGGTTGGTCAAATATTTTGAAAAATATTTTCTCTAGGAAAACAAGTTCTTTAGAAATGAGGAAAATGACTTCCCTTGTGGAAGTAGGGAAAAACAGTTCCACAAGCGACATTCCACTTATTGTCTCCTCCACACCCTCCAACACGACTCACCTTCACCCCCACCCCCGCAGCCCCCATTCCCACCACCCCATACCCCTACCCCACACCCCACCTCCGATAGTCTTTGTCTAGATTATATACAAATGCTTTTAGGATAATATTTTTTCTAACGTACCGAACACAAAAAAGTAAGTAAGAAATCCACTTATTTTCCATAGAAAACATTTTCCTTCATACCTAAGAACCTAACACACCCTTAGATTCTCATATATCAGGATCTTATGTTAGAAGAGTTAGAATCCTTAACAAATGACATTCTTGAAATAGCAGTACAATGACCGATATAAGACAATTTGGTTTATGGTGGGGAAGTGCATAGGTACCAGGGTGATCTGTAGTCATCTCAATGACGGTTGGAGATACCTCAGCCATTGCAACAGCTTCCTCATCTTGGTTCTCATAAGCAAGAACATCTTCTGTGTCCAGCATATTACAATTCAAAACCTCCTCCTCAGGTTGCGTGAGCACATCCACATCTGAAAGGTTTATGAGATGAGCATCGACTAGAGAGAAGAACATAGGGAATTTGGAGAAACTAATAAATAAGCACCAATTATGTTAAAACATAACAAACTTGAATAAGTTTTCTGATGGGCAAATAAACAAGAAACGTTACAAGAACAAGGACAAACTCAAGTTCGCACTCTGATAGCTGACAAATATAAGTATGATTTTGATCAGCAGACAAACTTAAGTTTGTGGCAGACGGAAAACTATACTACTAATATTTACAGCCAAACTTGTCATAAACACACGATGAATGAAAAATAACAACACGATTACTACAAGATCATCATTTTTTTTTCAGATAGCAAATAAGATGTAATTTGGTGCTCAAGCAACTATATTTGCAAGATTATTACTTATGCTGCTGTTGCATCTGCCAGACCAGTTGTAAAAGAGGTTCTTTATTGAGTTAAGGGTCAAAAACACACCTCAAGTATAACTTTTTTTTGAATTTCCTACCTGAACTATCAGTTGTGAGAGTCTTCTACCTAAACTATCACTAACTAGTTAGCAAAACATACTTCAACTATCATTTGTTCATTTTTCCTACTTCATAGTTGAGGTAGGAAACACTCACACGTGTGGTCCAGGTAGGAAACTAAAAAAAAATAATCTTATCTCTTCTTTATTCATCAAAGATTCTAAAAAATAAAAATCTTAAATTCGAAAAGAATTCGAGTGACCCACCCACCCACCCAGCAAACAAAATCAAAAAAGAAAAAAAAAAAAAAGAAAATTCCAATAATTTTTTTGCATCTTCTCCTAGTAAAGCACGATATGTAAAAGCCCATTCTTCACATACATTAACCATAAAAACAAAAACAAAGAATCAGCATCTCTATGTGAAAACTTAAAACAAAAACAAAATGCAAACTGAACATCCAAATACCAAATATACACACATTAAAACCCAAAATTCAACAAAAATATATTTTAAAACCCTAATAGAATTAAAAAACCTAACCATACCATTTTCTTTCTTAATTTCTTCTCTCCTGCGTTAGCGTTTCCGAGCCCAATCAACGACACTGCTACTACTACATCCCTCCTCACCGTTGGATTTGGAATCAGGAACAATCTCGACCGTCAAAATCCGATCGGAGAAATTGCTGTCGTTGAAAGCGAAGCCGAAATCGGATTCGGTACCCGACCCGTAACCAGTAGAGAAACTCCAGCAAATTGCTACCACAAGTTCGAAATCACGCTGCAGTTTCCAGCTCAATTTTAAGCTCCCTTACCATACAGCTATGCCCGGAACAATACGAGTCCATTATTTTTTTTATTTTTTTTTGTTTTAATTCAGTTTTCCAGTCTTGTGACTGACTACTTCACATTCAACACTATTACCAGGTAAATCACGTTTGCCAGTTTTTCTGGGAGCGTATAACTGATCAATGAGACAAGGTCAAATTTTCCAACATGCAAAATTTCTTCGTGCTTGCGGGGGGAATCGAACCTACGCTGTCCCATTTCAGATCGCCTTATAGAGCCCATACTTTGCCACTGACTATGCTTTATTAACCTACGCTAATCTTTATTAACAGCACACAACGCAACACACGAGTAAAGGATAAAACCAGTAAGTTTAAATATTTGCCAACTATATATGTTTTTATTTAATATCAATGTATTTTGACAATGATGATTACAAGTTTAAAATTTTAAACTGGAAGCAATGAATTAAGAAAAGAAAAATAAAGGGAGACTCGTATTATTTTTGGTAAAAGGGGAGATTACTAAGTTATAAGTTGGTGAAACATAAAACAAGATGTTATGCCCCGTATAATTTTTGTTAATTTCTAATACACTTTAATATCTTCTTCGATCGTTTTAAACATTACAAATTGTTTGGAGTAAACAATTGAGTGCTTTCCGTTGTTTTAGTTTTTTCTCATTTCAATAAATTCTAGTATATAAATATATATATATATATATAATTTATGAATTGATCAAAAATGAATTTGAGATATAATAAGGTAGTAGACGATTTTCACGATGGTTAAGCTTGAATTTAATCATCGGAGTAATATGAGAATGACATTTTCCTTATATGACCAAAGAAATCAAACATGCATGATGAACATGAACTCTTGTTAGATTTTCAAAAATTCAAAATAGTTATGTGTTTTTAGTCTCATAGATAGAGAAATCCAAAGATAGATTGATAGAACTTTAAAAGGTAGCCCGAATTAAAATGAAAGAATCTAAACCTTTCAATTAGCTACAAACACAAACCTGAGTATAGAGTAACCCAAACACTTGATTAATTCAAAGCAACTTAACAATCTAGATTATCACATACAAGAATGGAAATAACCCAAAAGGAATTCGTAGCACAATTGGGTCAAGTTTACAAGAAAGGTTTGAGTGTGACACCTAATCTCAATAATTCAATGTTCGTTAATTCAAAGTAGTCGAATAAGGTCCCCGAACATAGCTGGATGGCAAAAAAGGAAAATTTAAAATCCAACTTGAGGCCTGCAGTGTGGGTTCGAACTCTGGTGGGAGTAATTTGCTCTCTTTTGGGGTAGGACCTTGTAGGTGATATCAGTTGCTCTGTTCTCAAACCCTGGTCATTCAGGCACATTCCGTGATTTACTGGTAGTAGTGCTGAGGGAGCGGGACTACTATTTCCAGGAACAGTCTGGCGTAAGCGGAGAAACTGAATATAAAAAAAAAGTAGTCTAATAAGTATTTACAACACTTAAAAGATATACATAGTAATAGTACTGATAAAATCCGTGATATACATAGGTTTGTATACCATGTATATCACGGTTTCACAAGGCAATTTACCTAGTGTGAAACCGTGATATACACGGAATACATACCAGTTTATGTCACGGTTTTGTGCCTTATTTAGTATAACATTATTGCATTAAATTAGGATTGTACACTTACCATAATTATAAGATTCTTGTACTACTAGAATAGGGTTTTGGGAGTAGAATAGGAATAAGATTTTCCTATTATGGAAAATTGTAAATTGTGTATATACTCTTTCATTAATGAAAATAATCAAAAGATTATTTATTTCATGGTATCAAAAATCTAAGTCTCAAATTCTCTCCCAAATTTTCATCCACTTTGCATCGATTTCCAAGCCTCTCTTCTCATTTTTTCGTGCCCGGTGGTGCCTTCTCTCTTCCAAAATTTTATTCACAATCCCTACATCACGTCTTGCGTTGCTATTATGGCTAAGAACACGTTTCACCCTGCCCTTACTGTTTATAACATCAAGAATCACATCCCTATCATTCTTGAAAAAAAAAACGCTCAATACGCGACGTGGACCGAATTGTTCAAAGTTCACGCATGCTCGCATCAAGTCCTCCGTCACATTATCCCCGCAGCTCTTGCGGATACGGAGGTGCCTAAACCCGAGGATGATCCTAAGTTGTGGACGACCCTTGATGCTACCGTTCTTCAGTGGATTTACTCCACTATCTCTACCGACAAGTTGGAATCGATTATCGAACCAGACACTACGACGATGGATGCTTGGAATAGAGTGTGTGATATCTTCCAAGATAATCAAAATTCTCGTGTTGTTACCCTTGAGCAGAAATTCTGCCACGTCAATATGAAATATTTTCCTAACGTTTCAACATACTGCAAAATATTGAAAAATTGGCGGACAAACTCCGCAACATTGGTGCGCCCGTCACCAACGATCGTCTTGTCCGTCAAATGGTTTCAGCCCATCTGAGGCCTACAATGGTGTTGGTACGTTTCTTCGTCAGAGCAGTCCTCTTCCTCAGTTTTATCAGGCCCGTTCCATGCTTCACGCTCGAAGAAGCAGACTTGGCTAAGAAAGCGGCCACTGGGCCCCTTCAGTCGTCATGGTGACCGAGTCCAACTTTTCTCCCTCTGTCTCCAACAATTTCGACCAAAATCGCGACAAAAAGGGTCAGAATTGTAAAAATAATGGTAAAAACCATGGTGGAAACCGAGGTGACAATAACGGGGGTGGCAATGGGCCTCGGGGCAGTAGGCCGCAAGCCAACTGGCCACAGCCCTGGAGCCCATGGCCGTGGAACTAGGCCTGGGCCAAACAACTCCTATTTTCCATCGTCGCAACATTACCCGGGAAATTGGGCCCAAATTCCCCCCAACAACATGCCCAATTTCTCGGGTCAGCAGTGGTACCCGAGAGGCAGTTCTGGGCCGGGGTAGCAAGTGGGTGTGCTTGGGTCTCGGCCTCCACATGCCTACCATGCAGCAGGCCCTACCCGTACCGACATTGAAGCCGCGATGCACACGCTTGGATTAAATTCCTCCGGACGCAAATTGGTACATGGACACCGGAGCCACTACTCACATGACGTCCAATCAAGGTACTCTCTCGTCTTATTCCAATTTGAGCAACAATCGTGGCATAATTGTTGGTAATGACAATTCAATTCCAATTCGTGGTTACAGTCATAAAACTTCGTCTCCCCTCATCCACCTCTTGTCTTGAAAAATGCCCTTCATGCCACAAACTTAATTAAAAATTTAGTGTATGTCCGTAAATTCACCACTGATAATTGGGTTTCTGTTGATTTTGATCCTTTTGGGTTTTTTCTGTGAAAGAATTCAAGATGGGGATTCCTCTTATTAGATGTGATAGTAGGGGAGATCTTTATCCTATCACGCCCACATCCGGTCTCTCGAGTCAAGCCTTGCCATTTATTTTTGCAGCTCTCGCTCCTTCCTTATGGCATGCACGTTTGGGTCACCATGGTTCGTCTATTATTTCTTTCTTACATAAAAAGAATTTTATTTCTTGTAAGGGTACGTGTAGTACTCTAATTTGTCAATATTTTCCTCTAGAAAAATTTGTTAGATTACCGTTTGTAGACTATAATTCTCGTATGTTAATGCCATTTGATATTATTCATAGCGATTTATGGACATCTCATGTTCTCAGTTCTTTGGGCCATCGTTATTATGTTCTATTTTTGGATGATTATTCTAATTTTTATGGACTTTTCCGTTAGCAAAAAAAATCTCAAGTGTTTTTCATTTTTTTAAAATTTAGAGCATTCATCTGTACCCAGTTAGAACGAGAAATAAAAAAATGTTCAATGTGATAATGACAAATAATATGATAATGGGTTGTTTCGGATTTTTGTGGTACTAATGGAATAAATGTATGTTTCTCTTGTCCTCATACGTCCTCATAAAATGGGAAAGCCGAAGGCAAAATTCGTACCATTAATAATATTGTCCGAACTTTGTTGGTCCATGCTTCTGTACCCCCTTCCTTTTGGCATCATGCTTTACAAATAACTATATATCTTCTTAACATACTTTCTACCAAAGGTTTGACATATTCATCCCCTCTTCAAATCTTATTTAATAAGACTCATTCGTATTCACATCTTAGGGTCTTGGGTGCTTATGTTATCCATTATTTCGGTCCACCACAATTAACAAACTTCAGGCCCGCTCTACCCCTTGTGTGTTTTTGGGTTATCCGTCTAATCATCGTTGTTACAAATGTTTTAATTTATCATCTAATAAAATTATCATTAGTCGCCATGTTATTTTTTATGAACCCAATTTCTGTTTGCTAACGTGAGTAGTCCCGTGCCTAGTTCGTATAATTTTTTGGACGACGCCGTCTCTCCGTATATTATCCACCATCTTTCGGACTTATCCCGCACCCAAGTTTTGCCAGCGGGCAGGGGGCCCGCTGGAACTCCTGCCATTGGTTCGGGTCCATCAACTTGAAATATACATGCCACTGTTTCGGGTCCTCAGCCCAGTTTTAACGTCTCGGGCCCAACAACTAGGCCAAATTTTCAGCCCAGTTCTGCCCCTGCTTGTGCTATCGCCCCAACTCCTGTTTCGGTATCCATTGTTGGGCCAGCATGCCCACTGCGTGCTGGCCAGTCCGTCACCTCTCTAATTTTGTCCCAAAATCCACCCACTTCTTCCCCAAGTCACAGATCGGTCACTCGTAGTCAACGGGGTATTTTTAAATCAAAAAGACATTTTAATTTTAATTTTAATGTTCTTAAATCCCCCTACCCCATAACCCGTGTGTCGGATTAAATGACCCGGATTGAAAGTTGGCTATGACCGACGAATATGATGCTCTTATTGCAAATAAGGCGTGGGAGTTGGTACTCCGTCCGTCTGGTGTTAATAATATTCGATCTATGTGGATTTTTACTCATAAGGATATATCTGACGGTTCTTTTGCGAGGCATAAGACTCGTCTTGTAAGTGATGGTAAGACTCAGCAGGTTGGCGTGGATTATGGTGAAACGTTTAGTCCGGTGCTCAAACAGGCTACCATTCGCACTGTTCTCAGTCTGGCTCTTTCCAAAGCATGACTTATTCATCAGTTAGATGTGAAGAATGTTTTCTTACATGGTGATCTTAAAGAGATCGTTTACATGCATCAACCCTTGAGTTTTCGAGACTCCAAATATCCTCATCATGTCTATTTATTGAAGAAGTCGTTGTATGGGCTTAAGCAGGCCCCACAGGCTTGATATAAGAAATTTTAAAGTATGTTTCGTCTATTGTATTTTCGCACAGCATATCTGATAATTCATTGTTCATATATCGTCGTGGTTCTTCCCTGGCTTATATTTTATTATATGTGGATGATATTATCTTGATTGCCTCTACTGATGGTTTGCGCAAGTCTATCATGACCATGCTCAGTTCTGAGTTTGCTATAAAAGACTTGGGGCCCTTGAGTTACTTTTTGGGGATTGTTGTTTCTCGTCATGCAGGTGAGTTATTCTTATCACAACGAAAGTATGCCGCTGAGATAATTGAAAGGGCTGATATGTCCTCTTGTAAGTCTACGTCTACGCCAGTTGACACTAAACCCAAGCTAGGTGTTGTGGCCGGTGTCCCATACGAGGACCCCACCCACTATCGTAGTCTTGCAGGGGCGCTTCGGTATCTCATTTTTACTCGATCGGATATTACGTATGCCGTGCAGCAGGTATATTTATTTATGCATGATCCTCGGATTGAGCACATTAATGCGCTCAAACGCATTATCCGCTACCTACAAGGCACTCTTGATTATGGCTTACATATATATATGTAGTCGATTTCTACATTTGTCTCTTACACAAATGTTGATTGGGGTGGTTATCCGGACACTAAACGCTCTATGTCTGGCTATTGTATGTTTCTTGGTGATAACTTGGTCTCATGGTCTGCCAAACGGCAAGCTACCTTATCCCGCTGTTGCGGATTTTAGAGCTACGCAAGTGTACGTATCACAATTTGTAATAATTCTCGGTAAGACCGAGTATCGTCCCACAGAGATTGAATTATCAATTATCAAATAATTAATCTATAGTTTCTATTTGGCTAACGAATCTTGATTAGTAAAGATTAAACTAAAGAAAGCATAAACTAAGGTAAAGTGCAAAAATAAACTAACAACAAAAACGCACGAGTTTAAATTCGATAATGAGAGCAATTAGAGATTCAAATCTCATCAACTATCCACTCTACCATTTACTAATGCAAGATTAACAGTTCTTCTTCTTATTAAGATAGCAGGTTAACAAAAGTGTTCTTTATTCAGTTACAACATATAAAACTCAACCTAAATGAGAATTTTCTATATTTCTATGATAAATTCCATCATTTAGAAAGCATTAATATCAACAACCTAAAAGCTACACAAGCAATCGTGATACTCTCGTTCAAGATTAAGCTTATGTCAATTCAACTATAGCATATTCAAATCTCATTTTTCAGATTTTGATTTAAACTCATTTAGATAAACGAAAATCAATGGCCAATCAATTCTCATTCAATAACCACACATTGAAAAGGCCTTAATAGATGAAGAAGACAAGATAACTTTGCATTAGTTCATGATAGAGGTTCAAGTGATTTAATTGAAAACCCTAATAGAAGAATTAGTTCATAGTCATTCTAGAATTAGCACATAAACTGAAAATTAACATAAAGATACTTCAAGAGAAAGAAAAAGAACTTGAGGAAAATGATCTCCAATGGCTCCTCCCAAGCTCCAAAACCTCTTTCTCTCTTTGCTTGTCCGCCTCTTTTCTCTCATCTTTTTCCTTTTATAGCAACCCTAATTTTCCCTTTGAAAAGATCTTTTTGCCCTTGTGAAAATGAGGTTTTCGTAATCTGTACGGACACAAGCGTCACGGCGCCTTATTAGAGCACCGCAGCTCATTTACAAATTTCCAAAAGTGTCATTGCGCTCTCGCTCCAGAATCGTGGTCGTTTCTGCCTCCAAGGCGTCGTGGCTCTGTTGTAGGCGCCACGACTCATTTGTCATTTATTATCAGAGACACGTTCAATTGCCTCGCGAACTTCCCAGGACTTCTTTAAACCGTTTCTTTGACGAAACCGGCATATTTATCCTCAATATCCGCTTATTCTCTCTAAATCCGCCTCACTTCCATTCTGTATCGCTAAACAACTTAAAGACTAACACAAGACTCCTTGAAACACACTTTAAAATAGTACTTAAATAGACTTAACACCTGCTTTAGTGCAGAGGCCGAGTATCGAGGGGTGGCCAATGTGGTTTCTGAATCTTGTTGGCTCCGTAATCTCCTCTTAGAGCTTCACTTTTCAGTTCACAAAGCTACCTTGGTTTATTGTGATAATGTTAGTGCTGTATATCTTTCTGGAAATCCGGTTCAACATCAGCGCACTAAACATCTTGAGATTGATATATACATTTTGTTCGCGAAAAGGTAGCTCGTGGACAAGTACGCGTCCTACATGTCCCTTCCAGGTATCAAATTGCAGACATTTTTACCAAGGGTCTTCCATCGGTTCTATTTGAAGATTTTAGGGACAATCTCAGCGTACGAAGACCGCCCACTGTGACTGCGGGGGTGTGATAAAACCCGTGATATATATAGGTTTGTATACTATGTATATCACGGTTTCACAAGGCAATTTACCTAGTGTGAAATTGTGATATATCAGTGTATGTCACGGTTTTGTGCCTTATTTAGTGTAACATTATTGTATTAAATTAGGATTGTACACTTATCATAATTATAGGATTCTTGTACTACTAGAATAAGGTTTTGGGAGTAGAATAGGAATAGGATTTTCCTATTATGAAAAATTGTAAATTGTATATATACTCTTTTATTAATGAAAATAATCAAGAGATTTTTTTTTCAAAGTACTGCTCTGAGAATTATGTTTGAGCTAGAAGTTCACGTGCATATGTAGGTGTAGTCAGTAGTGAAGCTATAAATTTTAACAAAAAAATCAAAAAAATATATATAAATATAAGACCTAGAATTTGAATATGTACTTTCTTACTCAATGAAATACAAAATTTCATATATAAATAGAAAAATTATTTTGACATTTGTGGAGCTTGGCCCTTCTTTGATCCTCCAAGTCATGATTTTCAAGTTCTTTTCTTGATTAATCCTTAGAGCTTTTGGAGTTTTTTTTTTTGGGAGGTTGGCATGACTTGGGCTTTGGACTTGTGTTCAACTTTTGCTTGACCTCATTCCATTTCTACATCACCTTTTATGCATGTGTTAAAGATTACTCGCTCTGTCTCAATTTAAGTGTCTTAGTTTGACTAGACACGGAGTTTAAGAAATAAAAAGAGACTTTTGAATCTTACTGTCCTAAACTAAAGATGTGTATAATGTACTAAAATGTTCTTTAAATCTTGTGGTGATAAACTACCCAAGTAGGATGTTTGAATTGTCAATTTACTAAATATAAAAAAAAAAGTACTTTTTGGATAAATAAAAAAGGAAAGTAAGAAACTTAAATTAGGACGGGGGAGTATTAGATTAAGGGATACATCTAGACCTCTCAGCCTGTTTCATTTCGTAACACTAACCTCTCTGGTGTTTTATAATATTTCGTAAAATGTGGATGATCTGTCTTTTGAAGGAACTACTTGATTGCAGTGATGTGTGCACCTAAATATAAGAGATACAAAGCTTCAAATTCAAATTTGTAGAAAGATTTATAGTTTATCTGTTACTATTGTGGACAGGGACTTCATATAATCAATCTGTATTCTTTGAGTTTCTGTGGAGTATCCATCACGTTACATTCTTTAAGTTGCTCTATGATTACTAGTTTATTTAATTAGGTTGCCGAGTATTATGTTAAAAGGCAAGTTTATCATGGCATTTGCAACAGGGTGGACAACAACAACAACAATATAGCAGAGACATGATGGAATGACAAAGAGCATATTAGAGCTTGACTCTATTGTTGATATTGATAAAGGGAAGGGATACTAAAAATCTTGAACTCAAGACTACAATTGATGACATTTTGCAGATTATGACTCGAATGAACTGTAGTGTTGAGCATTGCTTTAGACTGAAAGAGAATAATCCCTTGATTATTTTCATTAATATAAAGGGTTTATATACATGATATTGGGTTCAAGCCGTGGAAACAACCTCTTGCAGAAATGTGAGGTAAGATTGCGTACAATAGACTGGTCCGGCCCTTCCCCGGATCCCGCGCATAGCGGAAGCTTAGTGCACCAAGCTGCCCTTTTATATACATGATATACAATAGTAAACTTAGCCTATAATTACGGAAATCAAATATGCATTTTACTAATACAAGACTACTACCATAATTACAGTTTACTAATACAAGATCTCTAATAATATCAGGGAAGGGAATATACGTTGTATATTAGGAATATACTATGTATATTCTATCACACCCCCGCAGTCATAGTGGGCGGTTGTCGTACGCTAAGATTATCCCTAAAATCTTCAAACAGAACTAAGGGAAAACTCTTAATAAAGATGTCAGCAATTTGGTACCGTGAAGGGACATGCAAGACACGTACTTGTCCATGAACTACCTTTTCGCGAACAAAGTGAATATCCATCCCGATAGACTACGTATATTCCATCATAAACAAGCCAATCAAGTTGCATATGTGATCGCTAAATTTGGTGCTACAAGTGAGGGTAGCCATGTATTCCAGAACTGGCAACAAATTTCGGAATCTCCAGGGATATTGGTTGGTGCTGAGACGCTTTGCGAAATTGCTACACATTGTAATGTACTTTGCGGAAACGAATTAATAGTAATTAGGGGGAAAAAATTAGAAATTTTATTAATGATCAACCAATCAACGATACAAGTACAATGGAGGGACGTATAGAAATTAGGGCTGGCAAGGGATCGGAGGTGGATCGGGTGGAGCTCAATCCGCCTCCACCCGCCAACCATTCATCCACCACCCGAACCCATCCATCACCCTATTTTTTTTTTCATCCACATCCGATCCACTCATCATCCACGGGTGAATCGGGTGCTTCGCGGATAAAAATTATAGCACAATCAGTTTGATACTTTTGGTTTATTTTTCAGTTTTCATACTATCTTGCTTTACCATTATAATTTGATCTTGACCCCATTGTAATATTCCTCAACCTATTATATTGCTAACATTTATAGTCATATATAGAGTGATGTTCAACATAGAAAATGTCAATTATGTATAACGTATTAACGTAGTACAAAAATAACATTTTTGATACTATGAATCATCGTTATTGTCATGTTGAAATTGAAAAAGAATTTCCATTCACTTTAGAAAAATAAAGACAACTATTGAAAATAAAACCAAGTACTAGAACGACATGAGTCAGGGGTATGTTATCACTGAATTACACAAAAAATAACTAATTTATAAACGGGTGGATGGATGGGTCGGGTGGTGGATTGGATGTATGTCCACCCGAATCCGACCCGATCCGTCACCCGATTAAAATTCGTGTTTTGTCGGTTTTTCGTCCATATAATCGGATCGGGTGGATGAATATCCATCGGGTTATGGTGAAATTGTAACCCTAATAGAAATCTAACTAATCCACCATAGATGAAGATCGTGAGCTCAATTGCACCTGATAAGAAGAAAAGAAGAAAGAGTTGATAGTGAGAATTGAGAAGAAAGTGAAGAGAGAGATGAGAAAATACCCAAATGATAACTCATAACAAAATTTGGGATATTTAATAACTAACTTGAATTGGCTTCATCCTCACCATTCACATCATTTAATCTGGCCCCTTCAAATCATATTATCCACCACCTCATTAATAAACTGGCGTTGCCGTGGACACCCTACGATCCTAATCCCTAATTCCCCAATTTGAACCCTAGACATTGAAGTAACAACCAAATTGACTGAGAAATCTGAAAATCAATTCATAGCACCAATCGAATAATGTTGTAAATTTGCTGATGGTATATTTCAATAGAAGAAGCTTCGTCTTTCGGTTAACTTTCGAAAACCTGATGAGGATGTGCAAATGTATTCATCTTGTACTATCTATGACCATGACATTTTCATACTTTTTGCACCAATGATCGATGTGAAAGGCCAATTCTTCTTTTGGAACTACAAAATCTACCATGTAATATTTGGAGATCAATTTATAAACTTAGAAAATATTAAGACCAAGGAGAATCTTTATGCTTCACTTAACACAACACAAACTTATATGTTGCAATATCAGGGAGTTCTCCCCAAATTTTAAGTGAGTTTGTTTCAAGGAGAATTTTCTGTTTTGCTGTTTCATTGAAAATCATGTATTTTTTCTATAAAAAAATTAGCTACACAAGATAGTGTGCGTCTGCCGGGAGTCAAATCGCGGGTCTATTGCTTGGAAGACAATTATCCTAACCATTGGACTATGTTGTTTCTCAAGTCAAATAAAACCTTATAGTTAAGGACTATGGCATATAGGTCGCGGGTCTATTGCTTGGAACACAAACTTATATGTTGCAATATCAGGGAGTTCTTCCAATCCTAGCTTGTTGATGTGGGGATAATATATATTTCAAAAATTAAGCTCGTTAATCAAATGTTGGCATACTATTGCATTTGGCAAATACTAATAATTTTCTATCTGTGCAATATTATTGAGGCTAAGTAACTTTATCCTAGTTTTTCTAGCTCTTTGTTCAGTTCTATTTTATTCAGAGTTGTGAAGGTGTAGCTTGAGCACATTTGTGTTTATGGTACAATTTGCACTAAATATTGGTGGTGTGTTGAACCAATTTATTATTGGTGGTAATAATATCTTCTATAAAAAAAAAACAGGTTGATACACAAAGCATCCCCATTAGCAAGGTCCGGGGAAGGGCGCACCCAAGGGTGGTAACATCTTCTATATTGTTAAGTTAATGGAAGTCCATCACTTAAAGAAGAATATGAATATTTTGTGGGTGAGTTGTGGGTGGAGGAAGACCATCAGTTATGGAATGCCACTTTTGAAATTTATTTTCTCTACTTTTACGATTAAGTTATTTTTGTGTTACCCATTTTGTTTTTACATGGATTTAAGCTAATCCGCCCAACTAATAAGATCATGAGAGCAATGTATCGTGTCTATGTGTGTGTAGGTAAAATACTTATATTTGAACCATCAAGCCATTTTATATGGATGGTATTGTCTTTCTTCTTGTAAGCCTAGCAGCTAGTTGATGGTGGGAAAAATATTTTCAAAGCATTTTAGCCAACTAAACTTGAAAAACCTTTTGAGGAAAACATAAATTTTAATTAGTTCATTAATGTGAATAGAGTTTAATTACACACCAAACACACCCTAAGTTGTGGCTTTGATATAATTAGTGGATTGTGAATAGAGTTTAATTGGATGATAATTTTTAGCACTTCGACCCTGGACGTACAACATGAAAGGATAGATCATCTAACGTGCATACTAAATAGCATAAAGTTTGATAAATACAAGCAGATAATATCGATCCTATTGGCTTAATTTCCAAACTGAAAGTACGAGAAAATGCCTCCATTTACCATACACAAAATAGCAACCAGAAATATTGACATGTCTACGTACATTGAATTCTTGTAGTAATTAAAAAGTGATAATTACAGCCCGAAAAAGACGAATTTTAAAGTACTATTCCTGCTTTGAAACATCACATTTTTAGGAAAATATCAACAAAAAAAACACCAAAATTACGAGAAAAATGGAATGAAAAGAATATATCAGTATGCAAATGAAATACTTCTCCAAAAGGCTAGCAGATAGATTCATTAAACAACTGAAGGATATTAATTTATTTATTACAAGGAGGGCAAGAACATATATAAATATCATAGTTGTCATAGAGCCTCCTCTTATCCCATTTGTCTCCGTATAACGAGTGAAGTTCAATATTGGGGTCTTCAATTAATCTGAAACTCAAAAAAGCAATCCAAATTTTAAACAATATTACGTTAGTTAGGCAACCGAAAGCAAATATAATCGTCTGACTAGATTTTTTAACCTGCAGATATACAAAGCTCAAGAGTTAGTTATACACAAAGTTAGGGTAAAGAATTCTTTACACTAATCAGATTAACCATACCAAAGGACATCTACAAGTAAATCTGCCCAAAAAGAGATATTTGTAATCTTGAAAATAAACCACGTTAATTACTTGCTATATAAGTGATCTGATAATATTAAAATTCTTTACACTACGATATATTTAACTTAAACTCGAAAAAAGCCACAAGTGCAAACCCTAAAAATAAGTTGTCTTCTGCATTGACTATAATCCTAGAAATGAGTTTTAAGTCTTGTGAATTTACAGTGTAAAAAATATATATTTACTTAATCAAGTTACTTAAATACAAGATAACTACGGGTTATGTCGATGATAAACATTACTACTACTAATTAGTGACTTGATAAATATGGTATCTAAACTGATATCTCAGGTTAAACTATAGTGATAATCTAAAAATGGCTAGATTATCAGTGTATAAAACTAAAATACCCCTAAAAGTACATGTCTTGCTTGATAGGAGTATTATATAGTAGGAAAAATAGTCAATATATATATATATATATATATATATATATGAAAGCAAGTAATTGAAGAGGGAGCTCCCTTCAGTCCAAGCAGAGGAAGCTTAAGATTCAATTTGTCTCCCACTTCATTCACTCAGCTACTAAGGCCTTCTTCAACTCAAAATTAGCCTTAGTATTTGTGTGAATGAGTCAACAGCAAATTAAACCATACTACCCCCTTTATATGGACCGAAGAAAGCTCTCTACATATTATATTATGCAAAAAATAATAATTAAGGAACCCCACAAAAGAAAAACATTTTAAGTATCTCTAGAAAGAAAAAAATTCCATGATGCATTGAAACTGAAATTCAGAAATACTTTGGTGCAAGGAGGAAAGAATGTAATGGGAAGGGAAAATTAGGGGAGAGGAAGTGGTGATTCTGATATACTTTGTGAGTAGAAGAATGGCTTTATATAAGCTAAGAGAAAGGGAATGTGATCCAGAGGGTTCAGCTTGCTGGCAGGGAGTCAACTTTGCGGCCTTAGGGTCGCAAGTTCGATTCTTCCCTCCGGATATCGTCCTCCAGGGCACATACATGTGGTAAAGCCTGGACGCTAAAAACCGCGCGGGCATGTTGCAGTGTGGGTACGGTCTCCGCCAAGCCTTGTGGATGGGGCCTGTGGGGGGGTCAACCTTGTAGCATTGATCCGTTGGACGCAAGCAGACACTGACCATGTGTGCACATCCCGCAATTTACCTGGTGGTGGGGTGCTGAAGGACCGGTCCCATCATTTCCAGGACGTCTGGGTAATACCAGTGAAGTAGTCAGGCGCAAGCCTGGAAACCTGGATTATCAAAAAAAAAAAAAAAAAGGAGAAAGGGAATGTGATAAGACAGTACTATGGTTAAAATATTGCAATGTACTATACTATTTGGAAGAAAGTTATATATTCATATGCTTCTTTTTCATACTCCCTTCCAATCTTATTGTATTCTGGAAATGTCCATCATTTTCTTTGCATAGACTTTACTTTTGCGAGATATAAAATGTCAAAAATTGCATAGATTGTGGAAGCATAAAAACTATACTACACAATATATTAATATTTATAAGTATGTCCTTGTCCTGTATTTATAATACCACTTTATTAACAGTATTGGTGTTAGACAAGTCACTCTTCCTATCATTTAGGCGAAACAAACTTTCGTCCTCTCCTATGGCCAAAGAATTTATTTATTTTTTAGCTTCAGAAGACATACATACATATTAACTAGCCATTACAAAATGTGGGAGAAATGTATATAAAAAGAAAAAAAGTGTCATATAATAGGTATATATATAAATTTTATAATTTTAAAAATATAATAGATTTTATTAAACATCTTAATATTTAAACCTATAGAGCTTAAATCTAAATGTCTTTCTTTCTTGAAAGCAAAGCTCTCTTTCCTTTTACTGATTCGAATCTTTGCCACTGCCTGAACTATGAAGTGTATTCTTTTTTATTAGTATCAAAAAAGATATATATTATTTTCCACTTATTAGATTTTCATGCAGTATAATTTTCTATTCACTTGTATTATCCTTTGGCCTGGCACCCATGCCAAAAATTGTTTCGATAAAGCATGCTGCATGCAATCCTGTCAAGCACAAATATATAAGTATGATTTATCAAGAATCTCTGAACCCACATATCTCTGTTGGCCACAAAGTCTTTGGAGAAGAATATCATACCTCACTTCCCCACTTTTTCTTGAAGAAAAAATTGTTTAATTTGGCTTCATCTTTTTTTTTTTTTATATCCAGCTTTTCGGCTTACGCCAGACTATTCCTGGAGATAGTAGTCCCGGTCCTTCAGCACTACTACTAGTAAATCGCGGGATGTGCCTGAATGAACAGGGTTTGAGAACAGAGTAACTGATATCACCTACAAGGTCCTACCTCAGAAGAGAGCAAATTGCTCTCACCAGGGTTCGAACCCACGCTGCAGGCCTCCAGCTGGATTTTAAGTTCTACTCCTTTGTGATCCAGCTATGCCACGGGTACTTTTGGCTTCATCTTAGATTTATAGAATAGGGGTATCAGAAACAACAAAAGGGTTATTATTATAATTGGAAAACAACATTTTAAAAATATAAACGGATGCGATTATATTTAAAGAGTGTCACTTCAAGAATATAAATTAGTGTGTATTGCTTTTTGGGTGATTTGCACAAAAGGATACTTTAGAATTGGTATTTAAAATTTGTTTTCCATTTTCATATTTGTGATGAATTGATAAATTTAAGTTTAATAAATAAGTTTATGATTAAAGTACCATTAAGCTAAGCGATAAAGATGGTAAAGAGACGCCATCAAGGGAAACCAGAAACGGTGAACTATGAGATGCAACTAGCAAGTCATGATAGATTGATAGGACTTTATGATCTATTCAACCTATTGTCATGTTGAATTATTCACAAATGATATTGGATCATACTAATTTAAAAATTACAAACAAAAAAAAAAAAAAAAAATTAAAATTTGGCATGCGAGTTACAACAGATCAGTATAACTTCATGCTATATTCAATCTAGATATTTTTTGGATTAGCAAAAATCACACGGGATTGTCATGATTTCAAATCAAGCCTATAAATTGAAATTAAAGAAGAGGAAAAAATATTCTTATGGCATATAAGTCATGACAAACTTGTATATGACTTAGTGTTATATTTAATATAATTGTCATGTTGGAAAACCCACAAATCACTGGATCGTAATCATTATAAAGCTATAAGTATTATGCTATATCGGCACCAATTTAAATATCTTACCTTCCTTTTTGGTATTTTAAAAAAAAAATGTATATTTCTATATTTAGTAAGCTTTACAATTCCAAGACAAGTTTAAGATCACAAGATTTAAAAGATCTCACATATTTTTAATTTAAGATCATAAAATTCAAAAGTCTTTCTTAATTTCTTAAATTTTGTGTCAAGTTAAACTAAGACATTGTAAATTGGGACGGAAGGAGTACATATTTAAGACCATACATGTTTAAAATCTTGGATTTTACGTCAAATCAAACTAGCACAACAAAGTGAAACGGATGGAGTAATTTTTATTTCTGTACTTTGGTTAGTTTCTCCAATTCTCTATACCAATCACAACGTCATACACAAAATAACTGTGACGTTCATTTCACGTAAGTCAGCAGCTGCAACAGGAGACAGTAAGAACAAGTCCTACGGTATCTCAAGAGCTAACCAAGCGGATTGAAATTTTAAATTTAAAAGCTTTTATCATTTACTTAATCTATTACTCATATTCTTAAAATTATATATATATATATATATATATATATATATAACGGTTTAAGTTAAATTGTGTCAAAAGTACTGGTTTATGTTAAATTCGTGAGACGAGCTCCATCGCCTGACCTATTTATTGGCTGGTGCGGTGCTGCTTCAGTGTCTTAATTTTTACCCTTTCTTTTTAATTTATATAACATAATTTAATTTGATACGGAATATAAGAAAAAATGCTTAGTCATAAAAATGTTATGATGTGTTTAACATTACAAATTTCAAATATTTTTATTTTTTTCGGGGAATCCTTTATGTTGCTCCAATATGCATTCACTTGTTTTTTTTTTTGTTACCCACCCAGTGTCCGTAGAGACATTAGAGTTTGATTATATCCGAAATGGTAGAGCTAATTTTTTGGAAATGCGCTTTCTACCAAATATATTTTCAGCCCCACATGGCTACTGTCCTTTTACTTCCTCACTTTGCTCTCTTCTTTCAAATTGATACTACAACTGTAACAGTAATATTCTTTCTTCTGCACAATTCATCATTTTCTTTAATTTGCAGCATGCAGGACCTTGTCATTCTCAAGTCTTTTCCCATTCAAATAACTTTCAATTTTTTTTTTTTTTGATATCAAGCTTTTCGGCTTATGTAAGACTATTTCTGAAGATAGTAGTCTCGGTCCCTCAACACTACTACTAGTAAATCGCGAGATGTGCCTGAAGGACCAGCGTTCGAGAACAGAGCAACTGATATCACCTACAAGGTCTTATCCCAAAAGAGAGTAAATTGCTCCTACCAGGATTCGAACCCACGCTGCATACCTCCAACTGAATTTTAAGTTCTCCTCTTTTGTCATCCAGCTACGCGGGGACCAAACAACTTTCAATCTTTAACTTATAACTACACATGGAAATAGAAAGAAAAAAAAAAGAAGAAGAAAGGTGTCATCCACTTAGTTACAGTAAATGGAAATGGCCTAGGTCCTTGGCATGGCTTCCTCAAGCAACTACTGTACACTTAAAAGTTTCTGGTTCCGTTAGTCGAATGTGGAAATATAATGTATACTAACTCAGTTTTCACAACTTGGAATAGTTACATTTAGTCTTGTCAATCAGCGTTCAATAGTTGAATCAAATTATGCTTGCACTTCAGTAAAGTTTTTAAAAGTACAATATTTGTCATCTGATAATTGTTTGGTCCAATCATGTCCCTATCGTTATTTAATTGGGTAAAATAATCCTTATTTAACACGAAAATACTTGATCGAGCATAATTAGAAGACTAATAAAGGCATATTTAGACTTACATGCATAAAATAATGGCATATTTGATTCAATTTTGTTGCTAACTGCTTTCATGAAGTCTTAGCTAGCGTTGACCATGAATTTTGAATTAAATTTTAAAAATTTATCTTTAAATATTTGTTTGGTCATAGATTTTGGATCATATTCTGGAAATCTTTCTTTAAAAAAAAATAAAGTTCCTTTTGATTTTTGAGATTTTCACTCACAAAACTTTAATTTTTTTCTAGTAAAATACATGTTGAAACACAATTACAAATTTTAAATATCACAACTTTAATAATTAAATTTTCAAATTTCAACATCAAAACCTATGACCAAACGGGAGCTTAAATTGTAGTGAATATTTTGCTACTTTTAAGGAATTACATACAGCCCAAACTGAGCCATTTGACACAATTTTAATTAGAAGTTCCGGGTAGAAATACAGAAACCGTAATATCATAAAATAAGGAAACTAATGACATAGCTTCAAAGCACAAAATATATTTATATTCTATCAAATTCCCAAATGTGTAAGATTCTATCAAGCGGCAAAACTATTCGCCCAACTAAACAACAAGAGTCATGGGGTTGAAGTTTGAACTATTAAGAGAGAAAAAATATTATTGAATTTCGCATACTTTAAAAGTATTTTTTACCCTTTTCGTATAATTTTATGTGATTCTTATCTAAAGAAGTGAGGAAAGACCAAAACAACATAATAACATTTTATTTGAAAAATTAATATTTAGATCATACTAATAAAATGCAATTTAAGTATATTTCTATATCTCCTCAACGATTTTTCTTTTCATTTTCAAAATGAATTAATGATAGCTTTATAAGAAATAATATAAAGTAATAATCATCAGAACTAAAATAGATTGTTACAGCTCGAATCACCCTATCAAAATTGAAATTATCGACACTTTAATTTCGATATTACTATATTTGATATGCATTTAAAATAATTTAGGTATTCGATGCAATATTCGGTATTTAGAGAAAAAAATACTAATATATTGAATATTGTACTGAAAATACTAAACTTATTACAAAGCGAAAGTTTATCAGTAGTGTGTCTTAAATCTTAATGCACATTACAAAGCGAAAGTTTATCAGTAGTATGAACCCAAAGAAGAATATTCCAAGCAGGAGGTATATTGCCTTGTCTATTTTTTTCGTCTCTATTTCCCAGAATTAGAAAGAACTTTGCAGATTCTAAATGAAAACAAGCTACGATGGAAGAAACGAAGTATTTATCAAAGGAATGAAACTTGGGAGCTTGTCGTGTCACCACCAGAAAAGAAGTTGTTGGTTGTAAATGGGTCTTCACCGTAAAATATAAAGTTGATGGTTTCATTGAAAGATTCAAAGCAATATTGGTGACTAAAAGATGCGCATGGATCGGATTATCAAGAAACATTTGCTCTTGTTGCAAAAATGAATGACTATTAGAATGTGGTGACCTACAGATTTAACTATTTTGTGGCTGAAAGTGTATAACTTGTTATGAAAATGAGTTAAAATGGTTATTTACAACATATGAGTTTTCTCCTGCCCCAGACAGCTTCGAGATTCCCATCGATTACAGAGGTTTCTACTCAATTTTTTAAACTTGGAACAACTTTACATAGTTTTGCCATGGTCCAAAATTAGATGGTTTGGGAAAAGTGTTTCTTTGAAAAATACTCCTTTTAAAATTAGACTTTTAATCAAATATATTAATTCAACCTTCAATTTCTGTAGATCTATGAATTCACTTTCTTAACTTTCAGTTTTAAGTTATTTAAGCAAACTTGGGGCTTGGGCTTTAGTTTCGAAATGTCCGTTATTAGTCCTTATAAAATGATTGGGCATTGGACTATTTTGTGGCTGCTTGAGCCCAAACCGTCCTCATCCAAAACATTTTTTTCCCGGGGGTGTCCTTCATATGGACTGGTATTTAATTTTTGTCCCAACTTTTTATTTAATAAAATTTTTATGAGTCAAAATATTTTTATTCACTGATCTACAAAATCAGAGATTCTGGGTTCGAACCCAGCAGAGTAAAAATAATAATTTCGCAAGGTAAAGTTTCATAGAAACTATGTCTTATCCGACATAGTTATGTAGTAACTAATTCCTAAGGCAAGGTTTCATAGAAACTATGTCTTGCGGCAAAGTTACATAGGAGCTATGCCTTGTTCAGCATAATTTCCGGATAACTTAACTTTTACATAACTATGCGGACAAGACATAGTTTCTATATAACTTTACGCAAATACACATAATTTTTATGAAACCTTCCTTGCGAAATTAGGTTATAGATCAATTTTTTTTTATGTCAAAAAATATTTTTGGTTACTTTTTGTTATTTAAAGTGCCGAAGAACAAAAACAAAAAAACGTGCGATTTGAGGGGAAAACTTAAATACCACCCCATAATAGGAGCATTCGTACGAATTCCCCCATCTAAAACACACTTTTGTTGATTTTAAAAAATGGAGGCTCTTTGGTCTTAAAATAATAGTAAAACTTCTCTGGAAAATACCTTTTAACTCATTTGAAATAGAATTTGACTCTTTAATTTTACTACGTTGTTTCTGAAGTAATTAAGCAACTGATTCATCACATCTGCCTGGGGATTTTCATCTAAGTTAAGAAAATAAAAAACAAAGTAAAATGTTACTCAATTTTACAACACAAATACATACATAAAGAAACAAAACTAATTGGGCTTGGCCCATTCTCGGTTTCTACTGGGCCGGTTGCAGGCTATGGAGTGACTCGATGAAAGAATATTATGTTCCAGCCCAACACAGAATACAGGAAAAGATGAGTCCATTGGACTCGTTCCGAATTGTGCCTAAAAATAAAAGAAAGGAATTAGCATTCTAAGTATCACACGATAACACATTTGACGTGTCACTAACGTAGCACATAAATTTTGAAGATGTCTAGATAATTATTTTGTAAGTTGAAGTGTTCGACCGACAAAGTGGAGACAAATTAAGGTGTCTACTTGTGCACACCAAAAGTTGGAGAACATACTAAATTTAACGGCTTATTTATGTAATATACCTTTAGGAAACCAATCACTGGTCTTTAAAAGCCGGAATAAACTCTCTTAAATGTGTTCAAACAATCCTGAAGACAAAATCAAAAGGGGTTGTGAAAATACTAAACCACACATTTATCTAAAGATTTGAAAAGAAAAACATTTGAACTCAACATCATCTTTTAGGAAATAACAGTTACTTGTTCAAATCAATTATCCTAAGTGATTTTAAGAAAAAGCAAGATGCTTGGCTCATGAAGACTTAAAGCTGATTACAAAAATACCTACAGTGAAGAAGTAATTGTTCCCGGCCGGAGCTAAAGCATGTTTCAGGAAATCAGCTAATGACTCAGAGGCGAATTCAGGATTTCAAGAAGATGGGTGTAACATCGATAAAAAATTACACGATATATATCCTCTAAGCACAAAACTGAAAGTTGGCTAAGTGATTTAGGGGTTTAAAACATATATTGAGGTTCCAAGTTCAAACACTCCAACACTATATTTTTATTTTCATTAGAAGATGGGAAATGAAGAAAATAAAGAAAGGAAAAGAAAGCAAAAGGTCAGCGAAGGATGGATCCGTCAACCTCAAGAACTTAAGCGTGTTGCATAACCAGTGCTCTACTCAATCTTCCTCATGTGTTCCTTTCGTTAATATTAATTTCTATTTATCAGAATTATAAATATAATATACTGAATTTAGTCGGTTGATTATGGGTTCACTTGACCCATTTTTTCACATAAATTCGCTCCTGCAAACGGTACATTATAAAACAGAGAAAGATGCTTGGATACTTAACGGGACTGCTACATAACCAAGAACAAGAAAAAAAGAGTTGAAATGTAATCGAACACGTAATCCGAACCCTAAGCATTCAGTGATTCTCATTAATTTACAACTAAACTAAATCTCAAAACCGACAAACAAATTCAACCATATACAAGAAACACATTCTCATGCCTTGAATATATTTTTACCAAGTGAACAAACAAACAACTTCATGCTTTAAACGTCAAGAATAACAGATCTTACCGACACTTGATGAAGCTAAGGAAACAAGTGTGAAAAAAGTTTATCATTCCTTATTCTACAGCTCGAATAATTGCTCTCAGATTCCCAACTACACTTTAAAAAAATAACAAAGAAAAGGGGAGGGGGGGTGATGCTGGATTTAAAACGTGAATGAGGTCTTTACACCCCTGCAACCGGTGGCGGATCAAGGATTTTCACTTAATGAGTTCGAAAAAAACAACAAAAGATGAACATAGAAAATAATTCCGAGAATCGAATCTAGTATGTTAGAGACAATTTTGAACATACTGAACTACTTGAGCTAACCTTTTTGCATTTGTTCAAGGTATTCAAAAGTTAATATATATACATGAATACAGAAAATCTACCCTATATATAAAGTATAATTTTTGCCGAGGGTGTTCGGATGGTAACCCGCTAAATCTGCCCATGCCTACAGCCCTTCTACAACTAGATAAAAACAGAAAAGTAATTAAACATGAAAGATATAAATTAATCTAATTCTATGAAACTAAACAGAACCAGAAAATTCTATTCTAAAATCATACTTCAATATATGAGAAATTCAGAAAAGGGAGACTAAACGTTGTTAAAATGGAAAATACCTTGAATGCACGAACTACTAAAGCTTTCATGGATATGGCTTTCGATGTAATTGGGTTTGCAAGAAGCAGACATCAGAACTCCGGCAACCATCTCAGATCGGCAAATGGGTTTATTTTGCAAGTGGGTCCATTTATTTTGAGTGAATTGAGTGTAGAATTGTATTAATATCACCGGTAGTCTTTCTCATTAATACAAATATATATAGTGTGTACAATGTGAAATTCTAATACAATAAGGATCATATATCTACCATAATTATACAACACTAAATATTACAAAATATATGGGTAGTATTTTATAATATATGTTAATACACCCCCTCAGTCGGAGCGGGAGTAGGCCGGACGCTGAGACTGGATGTGAAGTCGAGGAATAACTGTCTAGAAAGTCCCTTCGTGAAGATATCTGCATACTGATACGAAGAAAGTACATGTAACACCTTAACATGACCGACATCAACCTTCTCACGAACAAAGTGTATATCCATTTCAATGTGTTTGGTTCGTTGATGTTGAACCGGATTATGAGATAAATATATGGCGAATATGTTATCACATTATACCAAAGACGTCTTGCGCAAGGGATACTGGAGCTCCAAAAGAAGGTTTCGGAGCCAGAAGATCTCAGCAACAACATTTGCAACGCATCTATACTCTGATTCTGCACTCGAACGGGATAATGTGGCTTTCCTCTTGGCAGACCATGAGATGAGATATCCCTTAAGAACACACAATAGCCGGAGGTGGAGCGTCGCGTGTCCGGACAATCTGCCCAATCAGCATCCGTATATGATAACAATCTGATCGGTGCCGAGGGGTATAGATGCAATCCATAATCAAGTGTGCCCTTAACATATCGAATGATACGCTTAAGGACAGTAAAATGAGGCTCCCTAAGGGCATGCATGAATAAGCATACATACTGAACAGCATAAGCAATATCAGGCCTGGTGAAAGTAAGATATTGTAGTGCACCTGCAAGACTCTTGTAAATGGTGGGATCGGTCACTGGATTACCATCAACAACACTAAACTTTGATTTAGAGTCAATCGGAGTGGACATTATTTTATAGTTTGTCATTTTAGCCCTGTATACTATCTATTCTGCATACTTGCGTTGACACAAAAACATATTATCGCAGACCTAGTCACTGATATCCCTAAAAAGTAACTCAACTTCCCCAAATTAGTCATATCGAATTCAATTTTAAGCAATGCAATAATTTTATTTTTCAACATATCAGAGGAGGCAGTAAGCACAATGTCATCCACATATAACAATAAATAAGCAATGCTACTACCTGAGGTGAAAAATAAATAGAAAATTATCACACTTGTTGCATACAAACTCAATCCGCATAATCTACTGTGCAAAGCGATCATACCACGCTCTAAGGGTCTGTTTCAAATCATAAAGTGACTTACGGAGACGACATACATACTGAAGGGCTGCCGGATGGACAAAACGGGGTGGCTGGTGCATGTAGAGAGTTTCTTTCAAATCTCTATGTAGAAATGCATTCTTAACATCAAGTTGATAAATCGGTCAATGCTTACCCATAACAATACTCAAAATTGTGCGAATGATAGCCGGTTTGACAACCGGATTGAACGTCTCACCACAATCAATACCCTCTTGTTGATTAGTGCTATTAGCCACAAGCCTCGCCTTATATCTTTCAAGATCACCACTGTCTCTATATTTGTGACAAAAAAGCCACATGCAATGGATCACATTCACCCCCTCCGGTCTAGGAACCAAATCTCAAGTGTGTTGTTTAGTTAAAGCATTAAATTCCTCACGCATGACCGCATTCCAATTAGGGTATAATTTGGCTAATTTTGGGCTTTTGGGAATTGGAGATATGGTTTGTGCGGATAGGTTAAACTGGGCTTTGGGTTTCAAAATCCCATTTTGGGCATGGGTTTCCATATGATGTGTGGGGGAGGGGTGGGTCAGATATTGTGGGATGGTGGCGAGGCAAGTGTTCCGGTGGCGGGAGTTTTGGCTGGTGGGTGTTGGGTGTGGTCAACAGAACGCGGAGTAGTCCAGGGAGTGTCGGGTGTTTGGATCTGGGTATTTTGGGTCGGGGAGTTAGTGCGATCGGCGGGTTTGGGGTGATGGGTCAACGGAGATGGTGACGGGGAATGGTGGGGGTCTATAGGGTTCTGGGTGCATGCATTATTTTGTGGTTGGGTTGCCGGTACGGTGGTTGTGTTGTTGGTGGGGACACATGGGTTGGTTAGAACCGCGACATAGGGTGACAGTGACACTGGGATATCGGTGACGGTGGTTGGTGGGTGGTTGGGGTGATGACCGATCGTGACAATGGGATGATGGGCTGACTGCTGATGATGGAGGTGGCAGTCGGCGATTGCATGGATGTGGACGGAGATGCAGATGAGAGATAGCTACGCTGCCGGAACTGGCAGCGGTAGGTGGCAGAGACGGTGGCGGAGGGTGGCCAAAAATAGTGCTGACGGTGGCAGTGGTATTTTGCAGCAACGGGGATGCAAGGACAGTAGTGATTGTTCGATAGAGTTCGGTGCGTATGAAGGGTGAGGAGTCAGACTCGTGTAAAAGTATAGTCGCGTTTTGAAACTTTTGGATATTTGCAAAAGGGAAGATTGCTTCATTGAACGCGACATGACGAGACACAATAATTTTGCGGGAAGACAAGTCATAGCACAAATAACTCCTATGATTAGGCGGGAAACCTAAGAACACACAAGGAGTGGTGCGAGGTGCAAGTTTATGCGGGGATGTGGAAGCAAGATTCGGGTAGCACAAGCAACCGAAAATCCGTAGGTGCTCATAAGTTAGGATCCTACGAAATAGATTTTCGGTGGGTGTTCTATTTTGAAAGGTTTGGGTGGGCAAAATATTTAGAATATATTCGGTCATTTTAACAGCATAGACCCATAAAAAGGGAGAGAGAGGCATGAAACAGGATCGTACGAACCATGTTATTGATAGTGCGAATGATTCATTCGGCCTTGCCATTTTGAGAGGAGGTATGGAGACACGAGAATCGAAAAACCATGCCGTTAGTAGAGCAAAAAATATGAATCACTGAATTGTTGAACTCACGACCGTTATCACACTGAAGCAATTTTATGTCTTTTGCGAATTGTGTTTTGACATAGACACGGAATGCAAGAAACTTAGCAAACACTTCAGACTCGAATTTAAGTGGATAGACCCAGACAAAGTGAGAATAGTCATCTAATAAGAGGAGATAAAATTTATGACCCAGTGAGCTAGTAATGGAAGATGTTCATAAATCTGCATGAACAATGTCAAAGGGAGAGTACGTAACACTTGAAGAAGACTGAAACGGAAGACGAACATGTTTGCCTAAAGGACAAGAAAGACATTGTTGGGCAAATTTGTCATTGTTACAACGAATTAAATTATTATTCCTAAGAAAACTAAAAATAGGGGCTCATGGGTGTCAAAGTCTATTGTGCTAGGTTGACAGAGAGATTGTTGCTAAAGCGGTGAGAGGAGTGACACGGGGCGTTAGAGATGTGGGAGGGTTAACACTAGCATCGGACGTGGATAAGAAATGATAGAGATCACCCTCACTATTGAATCTCGTAAGGAGTTTTCCGGAGGTCCGTTACGGAGAATCCAAACTGTCAAAGTTAATTGATACATAATTATCGATGGCAAATTTTCTAACGGAGATTAGGTTTTTGATAATGGTAGGAGCATATAAGACGTTATTTAGGGAGAAATGGAGATGTGGTGGTGGGGTTAGTGTGTGACCAAACCCTTGAAATGGAATGCGATGACCGCTACCAACCATAATAGATTGTGGAGTATTTAAACTTCGCAGTTGAGGAATATTATCAAAAATGTTGGTGAGGTGAGACGTGGCGCCCGTATTCATATACCACACATTATCGGGTTGCCGATGAGTCAATGTGACGAAAGTCGGACCCAAATTGGATTGGGAGAGGCCTGAAGCGAACTGCTGGGCTCCATGAAAAATGACCGGATTATTGTGGCCCATCGACTGGCCTGGGGCGGACTAATAGGCTGCCTGAAATGGGGCCCAAAATTGATTTCCAGAACTTGGGTTGTTAGGCTGCAGAGGTTGGGCCACGACTATGGCCCCAACTGCTGCTGGACAACGGTTGTTGACTGTATGTCCCTGAATACTGGGCAGTTATGTGCCGACGTTGCCATGAATATATATATATATAATATATTCGGACAAGAGGTGAAAAAAAAAATGGTACTTCATGGAATTTATGGGCGGAAAGAGGACAAACAAAAGGATACAAAAACCGAGGATGGGATTGGTACTTTTGTTTTGTAGAAAATTGGGCCTCTTGATGGTCTTTGCAAACACCAGTCGGCTGAAAAAAAGGGCAACAAAGTAGACAACTTTGCAGGGTTTGCTAGAAAGAAAAGAATAGTTTTGGTGCTGTTTAAGAGTTTTTCGGGAACGGAAACTGAAGAAACAGAGAGAGCAGACACAGTTTGTGCTTTTGATGACTGCTCGTGTATCGGAAGATGAGAGACAACACGGAAACCGAGGAAAGGCCGAAGAAAGAATTAAGATTTAGATTTTGATTCTTGATATCATATAAAGTAAAATTGTATTAATCTCCCTTGAGTAGTGTTTCTCATTAAAATAAATATATATAGTGTGTACAATGTGAAATCATAATACAATAAGAATCTTATATTTACTATAATTATACAACATTAAATATTACAAAATATACGAGGAATATTTTATAACATATGCTAATATTGAGTTTAATTAGATAGATTTAAATCGGAAAAAAAATAATATCCATGTAAGCGCCTTCAAAGAGAATTAAAGGTCGAGGGGTAACTGTGCATATGGTAAAAACAAATATATCAAAACAGTATAAAAAACATAAATATAAAAAAATAGAGAGGCAAATATAATCCTTTTCCGTTAAAATTAAATAGTTTTCAAATACGTAAAGGGCAAAGTAGGGTCGTCTTGTTCAAAACGGGAATATCCTGGAGTCCCATCATAGGTTATAATAAGTATATCAAGATTTTAATATAAACATATAAATTTAATCTCAAAATTTATATTACCCACCTAATCCTTAAACCAAACACCAGAGTGTCTAGAGAAAAAAACAATTGGTTGAAGATAAGATGTCATCACCATAAACCATTCACACACACAGTGAGCAACAAATATGGAATCCAACAAGTTCCCAAATTATTGGAATGAACTCAAAGGAATTGCTCAAGGAAATGGTCCCCTTTCTCAATGTGAACTTTCTAACTTATCCTTCTTTTTTCTTTTACGAAGAACTGCAACCGCTACTCTCTCGAGTGCGCACAGGGTAAACCCCGGACTAACGCAATAGCCTGCAAACCACGTCAGCCGATTAATCACACTTGGCAAGCCATGTGTGACAGGCTCAACCAAGAAGGTTTATGCAAGGGATCGAACTCGTGACCTTGCGGTCCCGCGCTCTACTGCTACACCAACTTGGCTACCCTTGCGGGTATCCTTCTTTCTTTTTATCCGGTACTCACCTGCTCGAATAATTTAAATTTGCGTCGTATGGACCAATTGACAAAGCTAGGACACTACACAAATAGGTGGAGCTAGACTTTTGAGTTTTTAAAAAAGCAGCTTATTGATTTATTGATAAATTATTTAAACACAATAATCACCAAAGTTAATATGTTCTATGGCACCTATAGACAAAGTTGTAGCTCCAACCCTGACTGTAGGTAGAAAGTTAAAATTATTTTTAAGTATACAGTAAAACCTCTATAAATTAATAACCTTGGGATCATGAAATTTTATTAATTTAGAGAGATATTAATATATCGATAAATTAATATTTTATTAATTAAAAGAGAGACTTTTTAAATTCAGCAAATTTAGTACATACATATGTATTGAAAATAAATGAATTCATATATGTTTCATTGATTATATTCATGCATCAACAAATTCTTTGTAACTAATTAAATATATTCATGTATAATATCAATTCATTGTATACAATTAACTATTATATTCATGGACGCATGTATCAATTCATTGGAATTACTTAAATAATGTATACATGTTTACATTAATTCGTTGCACTTAAATAACTATTATAGCCAATTAAATATATTCATGCATGATGAATGAAACATATACTATATAAATCTCAATATGGAAATAAAATAATTCATAACACCCAACCATGTCTTCTCATCTAAAAGGCATCGCAAAATCATCCATGAATGATCAAATGCGTAAAGCATTATGTGAGTATAAGAGAGACCATCCCACATGCACTCAAAAAGATTTACAAGAGTGGGTTGATGAAAAATATCGTTTGAAAGTTAGTCAAGGTACAATATCAAACACTCTCAAGAGATCATCGGAGTACCTTTCACCAACTTTGAGAAGGGTGGGGATATTAAGCGACACAAATCGGCGAAATATCCAGATATGGAAAAAGTTCTTTATGAATGGTTTCTTCGAAACTAAGATCGAGTCAACATGACCGGAGAGCTTATTTTGGAGAAAGCTAAGGATATAATGAAGCTTTTGCATCCTCAACACCCTCATGAACATCAATTTTCTCAAGGTTGGCTTGAAAAATTCAAGGTAAGACATGATATTAAATCATTCCGCCGCTTGGAGAAAGTGGTTCGGTTGACATACGGGACATGGAAATGGCTGGAGGCTATAAGGAAGAAAATAAACCAATTTCCCATTAAAGATGTTTTTAATTTGGATGAAACAGGTCTGTTTTACAGGTTACAAGCTGATCACTCTCTTGCAACCAATCAACTTGAGGGAAGAAAGCAAGACAAAGAGAGGCTTACAATTGTTATTTGTTGCAACGAGGATGATTCGGAAAAAATTCCTTTATGGATTATTGGAAAATATGCAAAGCCACGTTGCTTCAAAAATATCAACATGAGCAGCATCAATTGTCATTATCGTGCCAACAAGAGGGCATGGATGACTAGTGTGCTTTTTGATAAATATGTTCATTTGGTTTGATCACAAAATGAATGGCGAAGAATCTTGTTGATGGTTGACAATTATCCAGCCCATCCAAAAAATATTGAAGGGTTACGAAATGTTGAGTTATTTTTTTTGCCACCTAACATGACATCAAAGATTCAACCATGTGATGCAGGAACAATTAGAGCTTTCAAGATGCACCATCGTAGGAGATTCTATAAAAATCTACTGGAAGGTCATGAGTTGGGGCTACCTAATCCTGAAAAGATTAATGTTTTAGATGCCATCAATTTTGCAGTCTCCGCTTGGACAACCAATGTTTCTCAAGTGTCAATAGCAAATTGCTTTCGACCGCAAAATCCGTTCAAATGAAGAAATCTCAAGTGAGACAAACTTTGAAGAAAGCCTACATGAGCTTGAGAATATGGTCAAGGATGTTGGTTATCGCAATGAAATGGACGTCAACAAATTGGTGGACTATCCGGGTGAAAATGATGAATGTTTAATGGTTCAAAGTTTAGAGGAAATTGTTCTTCGATATTATTGAAGATCCTACTAATGATGAAGTGAAGATGATTTAATACCGTTGTAACCAAATCACGAGAAAGGAGGCTTTGAGCGCGACAACAACTCTTCAAAAATTTTTTGTTGCGGCTAGAGAACTCGACACGGAACTCTTGGTCGCAATTAAAAAAGTTAGGGATGAAATCCAATTAGATTTAAATTTTAAGAAAAATCAAGTAACAATAGATTCATATTTTAGCAAATTACCATAATATTTATAATTGTAATATTTATGAATTATTAATTTAGAGTTTTAATGGGACCTAATATTTATAAAGGGATTTTCCGAAAAATTATTATCTTATTATCTTATCGATTTTGATGATTTTTTACAAAGGCCCAAGTCGGGACCGGGAGATTTTATTATTTTAGAGAGTTTATTAATTTATAGAGGTTTTATTGTATCTAGTAGATTTTGAGACTTTAATTTCTTCTTGCATTTATTTTTTTATATTTTGATTCCTAGTTAAAATTCTAATTAGCAACTGGTAGGACCCATTAAATGAAAAGCGTCTTGTAGGATTTTTTTTTATTTTCGAAGCTTTAACTAAGGATGAAAGAATCTCATCGGCTAAACTATTTTAGTGGCCATACCTTTTCTTTTAAGTATAGCCTAATTGAAAAAAATAACAAACTGATATTTTCTTTTGGTTTCTCCAGATTTTACTATTGAACTTTAGGAAAGAAATATTGCCTTTCATTCCAAAGACAGAGAATTATCCCAAGGAGGAAGAGATAAAACTAATAAATGAAGCTCAAGAATTGTATTATTTAATAAGGAACGATAAAAAGTTTCCATCTTTATCATGTTTTAATGTGTTTCTTGAATCTTTGAATAGTTTAAGGATGTACAAAAAGACCCTTGAAGTTTTTTGTGATGTAATGAATTGGGGTATAAGGGTTGATAAGTTTAGTTATGGAAAAGCTATACAGTCGGCGGTGAAGATTGGGGATTTAGGTAAAGCTTTGGAGTTGTTGGGTTGTATGAGAAGAGGTAGGTTGAATCCGAATGAGTTTGTGTATAATGTAGTGATAGGTGGGTTGTGTAAAGAGAAGAGAGTTGTGGAAGCACAGAAACTGTTCGATAAAATGGTCGAGAGAAGAGTTGGGCCGAGTAAGGTGACTTATAATATTCTTATGGATGGGTATTGTAAGATTGGGAAGTTGGAGGAGGCTTTTAAGTTGAGAGAAAAGATGAAGAGTGATAATGTGGAGCCTAATAATGTGACGTTTATTACGTTGCTTAGTGGACTTTGTAAGTCGGGGAAGATGGAGGAAGTTGATTGTATAATGGAGGAAATGAAGGGTTATGGATTATTACCTGATGGGTTTACTTATAGTATACTTTTCAATGGGCATTCGCGATGTGATGATGTTAATTCCTCTTTGGCGTTGTATGAAGAAGCGGTTAAAAAAGGGGTGCAAATGAACGAGTGCACGTGTAGTGTTTTGTTGAATGGCTTGTGCAAGAAAGGGAAGACAGAAAAAGCTGCAGAGATTTTAAAGAAGTAGATGGAAAACGGGCTTACTCCTACGGAGGTGTTGTTTAATACCATTTTGAGTGGCTTTGAGTGGCTATTGCAAAGAAGGAAAACTGGAAATTACAAAGATGAAAATATGGAGAGTCGAGTGTGGCACTGTCCTTAAGACAATATTGCCCCGTATGTATCCTTTATAAGGCTTATTCAGCTATTGACGAAATGGAAATTTCTTGGCTGAAGCCAAGTTGTGTCACATTTAATACCCTGATCACGAAATTCTGTGAATTGGGTATGTTGGAAGAGGCAAAAGAATGGTTAAGGAAAATGCTTGAGAAGCCAGTTTTCCCAACTGTCCAGACGTATAATATCTTAATTGATGGATATGGTCGCAAGCGGGATTTCGTGAGGTGTTTTGAGATTCTCGAGGAGATGGAAAGTAACAGATTGAAGCCTAATGTAATTACATATGGTACTCTAATCAATTCTTTGTGCAAGGATGGTAGGCTTCTTGAAGCTGATGTAGTCCTCAATGACATGACTAGTAGAGGGGTTAAACCAAATGCACAGGTCTATAATATGCTTATAGATGGACATTGAATGAGAGGAACGATGAGTAATGCTTTCGAATGTTTCGAGAAGATGCTAGAAAGTGATATAGAAACAACACTGGTTACATACAACACTCTAATAAATGGGTTTTGCAAAAAGGGTGTGATCAAAGAAGCCGAGGATTTGGCTGTGCATATTTTAGTCAAAGGTTTAACTCCAGTTGGTATCACGTATAATTCTTTAATCTCTGCATATTCAGATGCAGGGGACACTGAAAAGTGTTTCCAAATGTATGAGAAGATGAAAACCTCTGGCATAACCTACAATGAACAAAATTCATCCTCTAATTAGAGTGTACAAAAAGGAAAAGAATGGACTGATGTTAATTGACAAAATTGTTCAAGAAATGTCCCATCTTTCTCTTGACCGAGTGGTATATAATGAGCTCATCCATTGCTATGCTCTGCATGGAGAGGTTCAAAAGTCACTTGCCATGCTTATAGAGATGGTGGAACGAGGAATTCTTTCTGACAAGAGGACGTACAATAGCTTGGTTATGGTGCATTTGATAGAGGGAAAATGTGAAGAAGCCAAGAATCTTGTTGATCAGATGAAGTCTAACAATATTGTTCCCAATGATGAAACTTATAATATTCTGGTTGATGGGCATTACAAACTTAAAGATTTTTCTGGGTCATACATTTGGTACAGAGAGATGGTTGACAATGGTCTTCTCCCGGTAGCCAATATCTGCAACGAGTTATTATCTGGCCTTCAGAGGAAGGAAGATTGCAAAAGGCCCATATTATATGTTCAGAAATGAATTCTAAAGGAATTGAAGAGTGCAACACAAATGAGGATCTTTCTGCTGTTGTGAAAGTGTAGCACAAAGCTTGTAATTTATTAAATAATCTTGTATTCTTGTTGATTTATTTCCTCATTGACATTCATTAACATACCTATTTCCTTATACAGGAATAGATGAATTTCATTGTTCCATAAGTTATTCCTGCCAGATTCAACCTTATCGTTATCTTTTCTGAAATATTTCCATTTTACGTTACCATTCATTACTTTCGAAATTACTTTTATCTCTAATAATAATAATAGACCTGTTGAAATTTGGAAGTAGCGAATATGGATGAATGTGTATTATAGAACTGAGATCTTTATATTTACTTAGATGTTTTATGTTTCGAAGACTTCATTGACTGAATAAGAAGGCAGAGAATATACTTCTCTGAAAATCAAAAGACCTATCTGTTCTGTCCAAATACAGCATCATAATGTACAAAAGGAACATGACACTGGCTTCAGTTTCTGGGGTATCAGTGTCATAAATGTGTGCTGCTTCTGTTTGTTTATCTTTTGGTTCAAAAGTGTATTGCATGTTTAATAGGTTAATGCTTAAGATTGAGGTGGGGTTAGTTTTTGTTCTATGATGGTAGTAAAAGCTTATCTTAGGCTATTGGTTTGGCTTTAAGTAAGATCTTTGTCCTTGAAAATTTTGACTTATATTTTTATTTTCTCTTCTACTGCAGCACCATACCTTCTGATGGTCCTGTTAACTTAGCGTCTAAGTAAACATCAAGATTTTCTTATTAGCTTATCTTACATGCTTCATTTGATTAGCTTTTTTTAAAAGAATATTTGGAACTATTATGAGTGCTTTCTTTGCCTTACTTGTCCATTGTTCCAGGTGAAAACTGAAAAGAAGCATTTCTGCCTTAAGTAGATGACCATCATGCTTTCCGGGCACTTGGTACCTTGATATCATTGTTGCCATACCATTAGATGTGCACTCTAATTTGTATTTTAGCTTTCTTTTTGTAAAAATTTGCTGGTAAACTTTCTATAGTCATTATTATGCCTCTATTGACAAGATGTTTTTGTCTGTAGGCATCATCGGCCTTTCAAGAAAATGAATATTAAAGTTGAAATTGGATATCATGTTGGTACTTATATTGTTCCTTACACTTCTTTACTTAGTTTTGAAATGCTGTTTAATAAGTACTTCATCTCTCTGTGTGTGATTAATTTATGGTCGTTCCTTGCAATTGAAGCAATCTTCTCTAGAACAAATTCTGTTAGCACCTGGCTGTGTAATATTTGAAACTATTATATGTTATTTTTTGCACGTGACAAGTAATTAAATAGCATGTCTATGTTATTGATTGCTAAAGTAGATGTACTTACCTGCTTTCACATGCTCTGTTGCCTAATTTAGGTATGACATAGATGTGCTAGCTTCTGTGTCCTAACTGCTTATTGGGGGACCTTAAATCAGCCGTAAGAGGTTGGAGAGATTAGCTAGCCTTTGCCAATGTGAAAACAACTTCTGCAAAAGTGAAGAACAAATGCTGACATGTAACTGAGCGGAGTGTTTCAGGCTAGAAGCTCCACTTGATGTGGTAATTTTATCTCTCCTTATGTTTTAACTCTTTATCTTTTGCCAAATAGTATTTGATTTATGCAGTGCAATAGGTTGCCTTCCCAGTCCAACAACAACAACAAACCCAGTGTGGTCCCACGGGGTGGGGTCTGATGAAGTGCCACATTCTTGTTTTTATACAATTCCTTTTGATTCTCAACGTTCATCTCATAAGTTTTGAGTATGCTCATCAAGGTGTGAAGGTCCATTGTGGCAAGATTGTGAGTTTCTTCAATAGCGTTGAACTTTTCAGGAAGAGAACGGAGAGCCTTTTCAACAAGTTGGTTCACCAAACACTTGACATTCATTTGAGATGTCAATCAACTTTTCAAAATAAGATTTAATATCATCCGCTTCTTCCATCCTTAAACGTTCATATTTACTCATGAGCATGCGTAGCTTTGTTCGACGAACGCTTGAGCTACCTTCACAATGAATTTGTAAAGTATCTCATGCGTTCTTAGCTGTGGGGCAATTTTGAATGAGTTTGAACATGTAGAGATTAACTCATCCAAAAATTGCATTTAAGGCCTTTTCGATAAAGCTAGCACTATTGGTTTCTTCTGTAGTCCATTCGGATTCAAGTTTAGCAATAATATCACCTTCCTCATCAACATATCCATTGGTTATAGATCTCCATGCACGAATATCAATTGATTTGATATGCGAACGTAGGCGAATCTTCCAATAGACATAATTTGATCCATCTAAAATAGGAAGTCTACCAATAGTCGGATTTGTCGGATCCATAGCTTATGACAACAGGACCAAACACTTATTGTGTTAAGTGTCGGCTCTGATACCACTTGAAAGGGTGTCAAGTGCTACGGAAAGTAAAAACAAGGCAAGAGATGAAATAAATCGAATGTCAATTCTGTTTCAGAATGTCGTCAATTATGTCGTCTGACACCAGTAACAACACTTAGTAAAATAGTAACTTTAAAAAGTAAATGCAGCAGAATTTAAAGAACACATGTTTTAAAATTTTCATAAGTTATATATATTATATAACTCATGATGGTCAATGACCAAACATATTGTATATATATTATATACAAAATTACAAATTTCTTTCTATACAGATTTACAATATAAAATGGAAAGGAATTAAAAGTTGAAGTCGCAAATGATTTCTGCCTGAAAAATCTAACTAAGTAGACATAGACAACCTCTCATTACAATCGTTCCATACAAAACTAATCTAGAATCTAAACAACAATTGTAATTTTGGACAGAATGTTGTCGACACACTCAGGCAACACTTGTGATCCAAATTTCTGAGATGAAATCCCGAGAGCTCTCTTGATATTTTTACATTCTGATTCTGGATATCGATTCACTGTAGTAGCCTCTCTATTTATAGTAGAGAGTCTTCCTTGAAAAAGACTCATCGATTGGTTGTGGGAGTTGAGGAAAAGATGGGCAACTTGTGGTAGATGATTAAGAGTGAAAATCTCAACAACTTTGACTTGTTCCTTACTCGACTTCTTCCCCAACTTTGACTCTTTCTCCCACGTTTTACACAGCTCCAATTCACCACGCCTAAGTCGTTTTTACCTCACAGTAAAATATTACTGCTTACCGTGAAGTAAGACAAAGTTGTTTTTCGAAGATGTTGGTCCGAATGTTATGACATTTGTCCCAACATTTTTATGCATTCAAATTAGTAATTCAGAACTTCAGAAGATATGTTGGGTCAAATGTCACAACACCAAACCCAACATTAACAGAAGCATTAAATGCTAAACCGTTGAGAATTTTAGTCTTAAATGATGCGTTGGAAGAAGAAAGAAACATTTGGTTCTTTCAGGCAGATTCCGAAAGAATTGATATGAACTTATAGAAATGGTCTGCGAATTGTTTTGCTCTTTTTTTATTTCAGTAATAATCTTTTGGGGTTTGGAATAGATGTGCTGCTGCTTTGCCATGCAGTAATTTATGGATAGGTGGCAGAATTCGAAGTTGACCTTGTGTCCAGAATTGGTGCTCGATGGCAACTCTGTAGAACCTTGAGTTCCAGAAATGACTTTAGTATCCATGAAGCAAAGCAAGATCCAATAAATTTGCAGTCAGCATAAATATAAGTCCAAATGATCAAATATTTGCATTTATGTTAATAAGTCATTAACAAATGGTATTTTGAATAAACAATATCTGCATTATGCATAACATTCTGCCAACTAACTAGCTATGGGGAGTGAAGGTGAAGGCGCACTCATTATGTTTGACTGTATGCTGTTGTTCTCGAAGGCCAGACTACTTTTTTTTTTTAAAATGTTGGCAATATCATTTGTTTTTCATTCTAATAGAATCTTCAGCATTATATATATGAGCTAATGTGCATTCATTTTCCTAGAGCACTGCGTGGAGCAGTGGTTTCTATTAGCGAATATTCTCAAAATATTCTCCGTATATTTTGTAATTATGATAGATGTATATTTAAGATAACTTAGGATTCTAATTGTATTAGGAATCAACCTTTGTAAGGTAAGTTAGGATTCGTACCATATTAGAAATCAATCTTGTACAACTATATATATTGTGAATAATGAAAGAAATCCCTAAGGAAAATTATTCCATCTTTCATGGTATTAAAGCCTAAAACCTAAATCCCTCTCTTCCTCATTCTCGGCCGAAATTAGCATTTTTTTCCTGATTTCACAGGAAAAAAAAATTCTGCTTTCTTCCTCCCTTTCTCGGCCAAACCAGAAAATTCCCTTCCCTCGGCAGGCGGCAACCATGTCTTCCCCCACAAATTCCGGTTCATCCACTGGCACACTTGACAACCCCTCTCAACGTTCAAGTATCTTCTTTCATCCAAGCATTCGCCGTTAACAACATCAAGAATTTTATCCCTATAATTCTTGACCAAGAAGATCGTCAATATTCCATGTGGATGGAACTATTCTACATTCATGCATGTGCATACAACGTGCTCGATCATATTGACGAGTATGTTCCTCGTCCCACCGATGTTACAGACTTAATCTGGCGTCGTCTTGACGCCATCGTCAAACAATGGATCTACGGCACCATCTCCAAAGACCCGTTGTGCACTATCATGAAAACAAAAGTGCTACGGCACGTGAACCGTGGGTTCGGCTAGAAGAAATCTTTCAGACAATAAAAATACTCGGCCGTATATTTGGAAGAGCAATTCAATAATACCCGCCTCGAGAATTTTAACAACATGTCGAATATTGTAAGCAATCGAAACTCATAACCGATCAACTATCCAACGTCGGGACTTCGTTTCGAAACCAAGATGGTGCTTCAACTTGTTGCGGGTTTACCAAAAGGTAAATATGACACACTCGCAACAATGATTCAACAAGCCGACCCTCTCCTAAGTTTCAACAAGGCACGTTCACAACTATTGTTGGAAGAAACTAGACGTGCTAAACAAGAGGAACATAATCAAAAGGCGTTAGCCGTTGATGGGATGGCAACACTGCGGCCAAAGCGAAGAACCAAGATAGCTCCAACAGCAGAAGACCAAAGCAGAGAGTGGCGGAGGTCGTGGCGGCGCAGAGGTCGCAACAACAAAGGCAAGGGCCGCGGAAAGGGCCAACGCAACCGGTGGACCGGACAGCAGCCACCCACCGGACAAGCAGCAGCGGTGGTCCAATGCGGTCCGGCAAGCAGTGGCCCAACCAGCGGGTGGGCCTCGTCCGCATGCCCGTACCCGACCGCAGGGGCCGGTTCCATCAGCCTTGGTCGATCGGCCTCTTGGCCCTGCCTCGGCCACCAAGCGAGCCCACCAAAGCAACAGCAAAGAACAACAGCCCACCGATGGCGGTCCCAAAGCAGCGGCACCCGGCAGCAGCCTGCAAAGAAGACCGCAGCGGCCCCCGCAGCCCCGGCCCCGATTGATTTGGGGCGACATACACCACCGTGAACCTTCAATGCACCCCGACGAAAATTGGTACATGAACACCGGAGCCACATCTCACCTCACCCCCGGTCGTCGCTAACCTATCTCAACTACGTCGGCTAAAGTGTCCTCAATTTATTCGTCGGCAATGGTGAGGTCATCGGCTAACCTATCTTAACTACGTCGGCTAAAGTGTCCTCAATTTATTACTGTCGGCAATGGTCATCGCATTCCAATTGAAGGTTACGGTAACACACACACCAAACATCCACACCCACCTTTCTCCCTAAACCACGTCATATACACACCTAACATCATTAAAAACTTAATCTCTGTTAGAAAATTCACTAGCAATAATTCTGTGTCTGTCGAATTTGACCCTTTTGGCTTTTCTGTGAAGGAACTCAATACGGGAAAAATTCTTACACGCTGCAATAGTGTGGGAGATCTCTACCCATTCACTTAATCTTCCGCTGACAGACCGCAAGCACCTATGTCCCTTGCGGCGATCGCTCCCTCCACTTGGCACAACAGACTCGGACATCCCGGAGACCAGTTTTTAACTTTCTTAGGACTTCTAAGCGTATTCAATGTAATAATGGAAAAATTGCCCAACACTGTTTTTCTTGTCCACTAGGCAAACATACCCGTCTTCCATTTATGTCATCAAACAATGTTACTTTTTCTCCCTTTGATATTGTTCATGCTGATTTGTGGACATCTCCGATTATTAGCTCTTTGTGTCATAAATTCTATCTAGTATTCTTGGATGATTTTTCACATTTTGTCTGGATTTACCCACTGAAATTCAAATCTGAAGTTTTTTCCAAATTCCTCGAGTTTCAAAAATTCATTAAGACACAATTTGAAAAATCTATTAAATCATTTCAATGTGATAATGGACGTGAATTTAATAACTAAGCATTTCACAATTTCTGTTCTAAACAAGGCATGGTTTTCCGTTTTTCTTGTCCCTATACTTCTTCCCAAAACGGAAAGGCTGAAAGAATTATACGTACCATCAATAACATGGTCCGCACACTTCGTTTCATGCCCGCCTACCACCGCCTTTTTGGGTCTATGCTGTCAAAATGGTAGAATCCCTTCTAAATATTTTACCAACTAGCACACTCCAAAACAAGACCCCTACCGAAATCCTATACCGTAGGCAATCATCTTATGATCACCTACGTATTTTTGGATGCTTATGCTACCCCAACATAGCCTCCACTACACCTCACAAACTTGCCCCTCGCACTCTGCCATGTGTCTTCCTTGGTCTGTCTCCTAATCATCGGGGCTATTTATGCTATGACATTGCTACTCGCAAAATCATCGTCTCTCGTCACGTCATCTTTAACGAGACAACCTTTCTTTTTTCCAATCTTCGGAAATTTCAGACCATCGATTACTTCTTTCTCGATGAACCGAGTTTGTCTCCGATCATCCAAAATCTGTACCATCAGCAACTCACTGTTCCGACACCACCGTTGCCTCCAAAGAAGTGTCATTCGACCCTCCCGCAAAGAATGCCGCCACCCGATCCAGCTCCCACACCACCCATGCTGCAACCTGTCGAGTCTAATGCACCACCCACACTGCCTCCAGTCCAGCATATCCAGGAACCTGTCGATTCTCCTCTGTTTCGTTTTCGCAAAGAACACCGTCGCAACCGCCCCGCAGCCCCAACCGCTACTACCGGCCCCGACCTCCCACTGCTGCCCTCTCACCGCATGGAGACTCGTGCACAACACGGGATCTTCAAACCCAAGGTTAACTTCAATCTCTCCACACAAACTTTATCACCCATTCCAAAGAATCCAAAACTAGCAAAACTGGACCCAAATTGGAATGCGGCCATGTGCGAGGAATTTAACGCTTTAACCAAGCAGAACACTTGGGATTTGGTACCTAGACCAACTGGTGTGAATGTTATCCGGTGTATGTGGCTATTTCGTCACAAGTTCAGAGACAGTGGTGACTTAGAGAGGTATAAGGCAAGACTAGTTGCCAATGGCACTAATCAGCAGGAGGGTATTGATTGTGGTGAGACATTCAGTCCGGTTGTTAAATCGACCACTATTCGGATTGTTCTCAGTATTGCTATGAGCATGCATTGGCCGATTCATCAGCTTGATGTCAAGAATGCGTTTCTTCATGGGGATTTGAAAGAGACTGTGTACATGCATCAGCCTCCTGGCTTTGTTCATCCGGCAGCTCCGCAGTTTGTGTGTCGTCTCAGGAAGTTATTGTATGGATTGAAACAAGCACCCCGCGCTTGGTATGACCGGTTCACCAGGTATCTTATGCAGATTGGTTTTGTATGTAGTAGGTGTGATACATCTCTCTTCACCTTTCACCGAGGTAGCAACACTGCATATTTGCTATTATATGTCGATGACATTGTTCTTACTGCCTCATCTGACGGGTTGAAGAATGAAATCATTGCTCTACTCAAAACTGAATTTGCTATGACTGACTTGGGCAAGCTAAGTTATTTTTTGGGTATATCGTGACAAGATCTCGCAGCCACTATGTTCCCGTGTCGGCGTAAGTATGCAGAAGAGATAGTGTACAGGGCCAAGATGGCAAATTGTAAAATTATGCGAACTCCGGTGGACTCAAAATCCAAGTTTAGTGCCAATGACGGTGCGCCATTTTCTGATCCCACTCTATATCAGAGTGTAGCAGGTGCTCTTCAGGATCGTACATTCACTATGCCTGATATTGCATATGCCGTTCATCAGGTGTGTCTGTTCATTCACGACCCCCGAGAGTCCTATTTTGCCGCCCTCAAACGTATTATCAGATATGTTAAGGGCACACTAGACATTGGTTTACATCTATACACCGCCCCAACCAAGTTGCCAGCCTACACGGATGCAGATTGGGCAGGATGCCCCGACACACGTCGCTCCACCTCGTGTACCGTGTATTTCTTGGGGATAATCTTATCTCATGGTCCGCCAAGCGGCAGCCACGCTATCCCGTTCGAGTGCCGGCGAGAATATCGCGGAGTTGCTAATGTCGTCGCTGAGATCTGTTGGCTCCGAAATCTTCTTTTGGAGCTCCAGTGTCCATTGCGCAAGGCGTCTATAGTCTATTGTGACAACATATCTGCTATCTATATGTCTCATAATCCAGTCCAACATCTGCGGACTAAGCATATTGAGATGGATATCCACTTTGTGCGAGAGAAGGTTGCCCGTGGTCAGGTCAAAATTTTACACGTGCCTTCCTCTTATCAGAATGCAGACATTTTCACAAAGGGACTACCGCGACAACTCTTCATCGACTTCCGATCCAGCCTTAGCTTTCGGCCTCCTCCCGCTCCGTCTGAGGGGGAGTATTAGCGAATATTCTCAGAATATTCTCCGTATATTTTGTAATTATGATAGATGTATATTTAAGGTAACTTAGGATTCTAATTGTATTAGAAATCAACCTTTGTAAGGTAAGTTAGGATTCATACCATATTAGGAATCAACCTTGTACAACTATATATATTGTGAATAATGAAAGGAATCCCTAATGAAAATTATTCCATGTTTCAGTTTCAATACATCCCCTTGTGTTGCTGGTAAATTTGTGTTTATTGCAAGTCATGCTTTGTTGGCTTAACTCTAAATTCCACTTTGCAGGTGTGGCTTTTCTACATCAGCTTTATAGATGCTACCAGTTGGATACCTTGATGGTGGGAGATCTGCGCAGGTCCTCAAGAGGACCAAGAGAGTATTATCAGAAGGCTGCCAAGAAAGTGCACCTCATTGATGAGCTCACAAAAGATCAGGAACTCTATACTAACCTCAAAGATGGCAACACCAAGCTTGAATGTACATTGATATCATCAAAAACCAAATGGTCGATTCGGTGCATTCTCCTTCTCAAAAGGTATCCTTGTGATTGAAACCAGAAAAAGAAAGAAATCGTCAAGTTCCAAAGAATTGCAACGAAATTGTCACTCATTAACAATTACCTTTGAAACCTCCAAATGCTTCCTGATATACACAATAGAAACTGTACTGCAGCACTTTTTCAAATTCAAAACTCAAAGAACTGCATAGCTATTTCAGAGGCAAAGTTGTATCGCTATGTGTCAAAAGGGGAAATGCAGTATAAAACAAGAGTATCAATCCTAAACCTCAATCGCAAACTAGTTGGGGTTTGCTATATGAATCCGCTTGTACATTCAAGCTTGTCGTTGCCATCTTTGAGGTTAGCATAGAGTTCCTTATCTTTTGTGAGCTCATCAATGAGGACAACTTTCTTGGCATCCTTCTGATAATACTCCTCGCCTTCCAGTGGCAGAGTTACCCTCGTTCAAGGCCCTTTTCGCTGAAAAATTACTACGTATAGATAGGTTAAAATGCATGTATATATATAATATGTTGAGTTCTTTTTTATTAAAAATTATGAGAAGAGTTGCGGCAGTTACATTTACAGTGTTAGTTCTTTGTTGTGTTCATTTAATAGCTTACTTTTTGTTGGAAATTTGCCTTTGGCGGGAGTTGCGACCGACCAACTTTAACGGCTTAAACACTAGTGTTACGTATGTTGGAGAATTCGGTTATTCACACATGCATGATCTACTAAGTACGTAGATAACCATAGGGCCAAGAATCGTCAAATTTCATTGAGAAATGAAAGAGATATTGGTCCACGAAGTGAGGTGTTTGAAGCATGGAAAGTGTGGTGTTGTGTTCAATTCTCCCTCATCGGTAGAGGAAGAAAGAATTGTTGTGTATATAAGACTCGAGATTGGTTTGGGGTTTGGGACCCCAAGGGGTATCCCATGTGTTTAAAGGAGGGAGGACCTAGATGTGCTTCGGTTCGAGGAAATACCACACGCGCGCCGCCGCCGCCCGTCCGGTTCCGGGTTCACGGGCCGTGGGCCTTCTGATATTATCTTTTTGGGCCAGGACCAGAATTCTTTCAGATGTACAATTTGTCTCTGAAGTTTCAAGATGTACAGTTTGGTCCCCGAAGTTTCCAGAAATTCCAGAATTTTGGCGTATTACACGAACGTAAACGTCCGAAGACTCAATTCGGCCATTTATTTTGGCCGAATTACACCTCCTATAATGGCATCCGTTGGTATTTCTCTCCTTTAATTTGGTGGCTTTACTACCTCCATAATGGTCATTATTTGGCCAATAATGGCTGTTATGGAGGCAGTCAAACAAATTCCCTTCCTCACCTATATAAACACCCCCTACACCATTGTTGAGGCACACTTGATATACTCGAAAATATACAACCAGAAAATCAGTTCTTCCAAGCATCATTTCATTATTCAATATTTCTTCATGGTAGCTCTTGAGTTTCCTTTGCTCAATTGTTCCATTGCTGTTTTATCTTGGGAGACGAATTGTCCGGAACGTATAAAGGATACATACGGGGCAATATTGTCTTAAGGACAGAGTGCCACACTCGACTCAGCAAAAAATCAAAGCAGTTTCCGGTCTTCTTGTTCAACAAATATTGTAATTTCAGTTTTGTTGTTATATTGTAATTTTCAGTTTTCTAGTTGAATTGTAGTTTCTATTCTTACATAAGCAGTTACTTGTAATTTCCGTTTCTTGCAAATCCTTGTAGTCCAACAACTTAAGACAATATTCTTGCTTACGGTAACTGCAATAACATGGCTGGAAATATGACCGATGTTGCTGCTACTGCCGCTGCCTCTCGAGACAACGTTGCTGCCTTCCCCGCCACCGCATGCTACTGCGGCAAGGCGAGTAACTCCGGCGCCTTCATTGCTGCTGCTGCGGCTCCTGTTCAAGGCAGTAACACTGCTGCCTTCCCGACTGTTGGAGCTCCACCCTCTTCTTCACACCACCATGATCGCCCTGAAAAATTCATGGGATCAGAATTTAAAAGATGGCAGCAAAAGATGTTGTTCTACTTAACAGTTATGGGCATGGCCCGGTTCCTTACGGAAGATCCTCCACAAGCTGGAGATGAAATGGACTCTTCGCCCGCTCAAACGGGTGAAGGGGGCCTTGGTATCCATGTCGTTAACGGCATGAAGATGGTTCGTGATGCGTGGAATCATAGCGATTTCATGTGCAAGAATTATATATTGAACTGCTTGGCAGACCCTCTCTACACGGTCTATTCTACCGTTGGCACTGCCAAAGAGCTGTGGGAAAAACTGCAAAAGAAGTACAACGCACAAGATGCGGGTACTAAGAAGTTCATCGTTGGGAAATTTCTAAAATTCCAAATGGTGGACAAGAAGACAAATGATGTCCCAAGTCCAGGAATTCCAAATGATTTTACATCACCTGGATTTGGAAGGATTGAAGCCAAACGAGCAGTTTTTGGTTGCATCACTGATTGAAAAGTTACCTCCTTCATGGAATGAGTTTATGAGTTACTTGAAACTCAAGATAAAGGAGATGACCTTTAAAGAGCTTGTTATCAAACTGCAAATCCAGGAAGATAATAAGAAGACCTTGCCAAAGGGTAGACAACATGCTGAGGCAAAGGCAAATGGCCGAGGCCAAAGGGAAAACAAGCAACAAGCGGAAGTTCCACAAAGACGGCAAAGCCTCCGCAGCGGAGACGTTCGAGGTAAGCGTCATCACTGTGGGAAACCTGGTCATAGGATCAAGGAATGCCGCAAGCTCAAGACTGAGCAACAACAGAAAGCCAAGTCGAAAGGCAAGGCTCAAGCTAACGTCGTCAAGGACACGCTCCTGGATGACATGATTGAGGATCTCTCGGCCGTGGTGCTAGAAGCCAACTTGGTTGAGAATCCGATGCAGTGGTGGGTGGACACAGGTGCAACAAGACACATCTGTTCCAACAAAGATGCCTTCTCCACGTACACTCCGGTCTCCGACAAGAAGCTGTTCATGGGCAACAACGCTTCCTCGGACGTGCTAGGAGTTGGAAAGGTGGTCCTGAAGATGACTTCCGGCAAGGAACTCACTCTGAAGGAAGTGATGCACGTCCCAGAGATTAGAAGAAATCTAGTTTCTGGACCTTTATTGGTTAATGCTTTGGTTTTAGGCTAGTGTTTGAATCAAATAAGTTTGTACTCACTAAAAATGACACATTTGTGGGGAGGGGCTTCGTCTGTGAAGGCCTCTTCAAAGTGAATGCCATGTCTGTATTGCGTCAAGGAAATAAAGTTGAACCTTCTTCTTATTTGCTTGAGTCTTCTAATTTATGGCATCATAGATTAGGACACGTAAACTACAAGTCTATTCAAAGGCTGGTAAAGATGGAGTTGTTGCCTTCTATCGACGTAAACCCTCAACATAAGTGTGAGGTGTGCGTAGAGGCAAAACTCACCAAGCTTCCTTTTCGATCCGTCGAAAGGAATACCGCCCCTCTAGAACTTATTCACACAGATATATGTGATTTGAAGTTTGCACAAACTAGAGGGGGGAACAAGTACTTTGTGACTTTCATTGACGATAACACAAGGTATTGTTACCTTTACTTGTTGAAAAGTAAGGATGAAGCCTTTGAAGCGTTCCGACGTTACAAAGCAGAAGTTGAGAACCAACTGAGCCTACGGATTAAATCCATTCGTAGCGATAGAGGGGGAGAATATGTAGCGCCTTTTGAGGAATACTGTGCCCAAGAAGGCATTATTCATCAAACGACGGCTCCATACTCACCTCAATCAAACGGTGTGGCGGAACGTAAGAACCGCACATTAAAGGAAATGATGAATGCATTGCTTATCAATTCCGGTCTTTCCCAAAATATGTGGGGAGAAGCCGTCCTTACCGCTAATACGATTCTTAACAGAGTCCCACATAAGGGTAAGGACAAAACTCCATATGAATCATGGAAAGGAAAAAAACCCACCTACAAGTATTTTAAGGTGTGGGGTTGTTTGGCAAAGGTTGAAGTACCCAAGCCAAAGCAGGTCAAGATTGGGCCTAAGACTGTAGATTGCATATTCATCGGATATGTAAATAACGGTAGTGCTTATCGCTTCTTAGTGCATAAGTCAGATATTCCAGATATCCACCAGGGTACAATAATGGAATCAAGGAATGCTCTATTCTTTGAAAGTACCTTTCCTAGAAAGGAGAAAGACATAACCTCTCGCAAACGAAGTTATGCACAAAGCTCTCAAGAACCGGGAGTCCTTGATCGCCGGACCGAATGGTTCGATCTAGCGAATCTCGAGGTGGCCGAACATCCGGAATCTAGTGTTCCGATTCTCGAACTTGGAGACTCCGAGAGATGGATCTAAGGCGAAGTAAAAGGGCCGGGAAGGATAAATCCTTTGGTCCCGACTTTGTAGCTTATATGGTTAATGATGAACCTAGGACAATTGCTCGTGCGTTGTCAACTCCGGAAGCACCGCTGCGGAAAGAAGCTATTGAGAGTGAAATAAGCTCCATTCTCGCATAACCATACTTGGGAGTTGGTTGATCTTCCTCCGGAAATAAACTGTTGGGTTGTAAATGGATACTCAAACGGAAATACAAGGCGGATGGGTCTATAGACAAGTACAAGGCCAGGTTGGTAGTCAAGGGCTATCGATAGACAGAAGGCTTTGACTACTTTGACACATACTCTCCGGTATCCGGATGACATCCATACGGGTATTTATTGCGATCGCACTTTGCGTGACCTTGATATACACCGGATGGATGTTAAGACAAACCTTCCTAAACGGTGATTTGGAAGAAGAAATTTATATGGACCAACCCGAGGGGTACGTGGTTCAAGGGCAAGAGAAGAAAGTCCGTCGACTTATCAAATCTCCGTACGGGTGAAACAAGCCCCGAAGCAATGGCACGAAAAATTTGATAGTACTCGCTATCGAAGGGGTTCGCCATTAATGAGTGTGATAAATGTGTTTACACGAAAGGTAACTCTGACTCATTTGTTATGATATGCCTGTATGTAGACGACATGTTGATCACATGAAGTAGTCCTAGGGTAATCCTAGAGACTAAGAACATGTTGAAACAATGCTTCGACATGAAAGATATGGGTATCGCAGATGTCATCCTAGGGATTAAAATCTCTAAGACGTCGACGGATCGGTCTTATCTCGGCCTCACTACATCGAGGATGTTTTGAGAAAGTTCAAGATGTTAGACAGTTCACCGATAGCGTCACCAATGGATACAAATCAAAAGCTTGATAAAAATCTTGGTGCACCTATATACCAGGAGCGATATGCACAGGTGATCGGTAGTTTGATGTATATCACAAACTGCACCCGACCTGATATTGCTTATGCAGTCAATAAGTTGGCTAGATTCACCCGTAATCCAAGTGATAATCACCGGAAGGCGTTGAATCGGGTATTACAATACCGAAATACACGTTAAATTTCGGGTTGCACTATTCGAGATATCCAAGTTTGTACTAGAAGGGTACAAAGTGATGCAACCGGATATCCGATCTAGAGAACACCAAGTCCACCAGTGGGTATATATTTACAATTGGTGGTGGGGGCCGTGTCTTGGAAATCCTCTAAGCAAACTTGCATCGCCCGATCCACGATGGAATTGGAGTTTATCGCTTTAGATAAAGCGGGGAGAAGAAGCCGAGTGGCTTCATGACTTCTTAGAGGATGTTCCGTGTTGGAACAAACCCGTACCTTCGGTAATGATCCTTTGCGACGGTCGGTCGGCTCTAGGAAGGGCATGAATACTATGTACAACGGCAAGTCTCGTCATATTCGACGGAGGCATAAGACCGTTAGGCAACTGATCACCACGGGTATAATATCCATTGATTACATCAAGTCAAAGGATAATATAGCAGACCCATTAACAAAGGGCCTACTCAAGGATCAGATGGCTTGCCTGTCTAGGGGAATAGGCTTAAAACCCAAAATATAAGGACCAATACAGTGGTAACCCAACCTTACGAAATGGAGATCCCAGTAATTTGGTTTAATGGGAAAACGAAGTTGTAAAGGTTCAGTTGACCGCTTCAGTGGAAGTATGAGCACTTCGGATAGTGATTTCTGAAAAGAAACACCAAATCCAAAGCCGTTCCCGCGATAGACGTTAAGTGCTATCTTGTAGTATGGGTAAATGTTAAGTTTTCAAAACCGTAATGATCCTCAAAGTTGAGGTTAGGTTCTTGGGAAACTTTTAATGGTTCCTAACACTTGTGAAGTGGGGTATAGCAGGATACCTTGTAGGAGACCACCTATTTAAGTGCGAGGACGGGCCGCCTCAAAATGAACGCACTTAAGAATCCAAGACGTTGTCCATGGCCAAAACGGACAAAACATTACGAAGAAGAGAGTAAGGGAATTTGTTGTGTTGGTACCATTGTCTTGGCTTACACTAAACACTGACGATTCAAGACATCACGTTCACCGCGCAGTAAGTAAGTCCGATGGTATTCAACTATTGAAGGTTCAAAGCTGAAGCTACCTCTCCTTATGCAACATCGGTCCGCTGAAATATTGCTGGAAATGAAAAGACACCATGTGAGTGCGCCAAAATCTCTTTCAAGAGGGGATTGTTGGAAATTTGCCTTTGGCGGGAGTTGCGACCGACCAACTTTAACGGCTTAAACACTAGTGTTACGTATGTTGGAGAATTCGGTTCTTCACACATGCATGATCTACTAAGAACGTAGATAATCGTAGGGCCAAGAATCGTCAAATTTCATTGAGAAATGAAAGAGATATTGGTCCACGAAGTGAGGTGTTTGAAGCATGGAAAGTGTGGTGTTGTGTTCAATTCTCCCTCATCGGTAGAGGAAGAAAGAATTGTTGTGTATATAAGACTCGAGATTGGTTTGGGGTTTGGGACCCCAAGGGGTATCCCATGTGTTTAAAGGAGGGAGGACCTAGATGTGCTTCGGTTCGAGGAAAGACCACACGCGCGCCGCCGCCGCCCGTCCGGTTCCGGGTTCACGGGCCGTGGGCCTTCTGATATTATCTTTTTAGGCCAGAGAACTTTGCCAGAAGTACAGTTTGATCCCAGAAGTTTCAGAAGCACAGTTTGGACCAGAATTCTTTCAGATGTACAGTTTGGTCCCTGAAGTTTCAAGATGTACAGTTTGGTCCCTGAAGTTTCCAGAAATTCAGAATTTCGGCAGACACGAACAGAAACGTCCAGCACTCAATTCAGCCATTTATTTTGGCTGAATTACACCTCCTATAATGGCATCCGTTGGTATTTCTCTCCTTTAATTTGGTGGCTTTACTACCTCTATAATGGTCATTATTTGGCCAATAATGGCTATTATGGAGGCAGTCAAACAGTCCCTTCCTCACCTATATAAACACCCCCTACACCATTGTTGAGGCACACTTGATATACACGAAAATATACTATCAGAAAATCAGTTCTTCCAAGCATCATTTCATTATTCAATATTCTTCACGGTAGCTCTTGAGTTTCCTTTGCTCAATTGTTCCATTGCTGTTTTATCTTGGGAGACGAATTGTCCGGGACGTATAAAGGATACATACGGGGCAATATTGTCTTAAGGACAGAGTGCCACACTCGACTCAGCAAAAAATCAAAGCAGTTTCCGGTCTTCTTGTTCAACAAATATTGTAATTTCAGTTTTGTTGTTATATTGTAATTTTCAGTTTTCTAGTTGAATTGTAATTTCAATTCTTACATAAGCAGTTACTTGTAATTTCTGTTTCTTGCAAATCCTTGTAGTCCAACACTTTTTAAATAAACTAAAGTGATCTCCAAATGAAGATCAATTTTTTGCAATTTCAAGTTTTAAGGTTTGCCCATGATATAATAAGTAATAACTACAGTTAATTGTCCATAAAAGTTGGATAGTAAATCGAAAACTTAGATAAGTTTACCTGCTATAAAAATTAATGTACTTTTTTATTACTATTGCCAGGATCCTTAGAACATTTGAATCTTGTTATGCATTAATAGAGTAAAGTTGTTGTGAAAAAAATACTGCTTATAAACTATGTAAAAACATCTATTTGAAACATGAAATAAATTTTAAGATCCTCACAATTTTATATCCAAAGTCGTACAAAGGCTTCTTGTTTCTATAGGAATCCTTTTATTGACACTATTGTTACGTCTTTAGTCTTCAGTGCACGTGCGGCACTTGGCAACTTGTTGACGTTCTTGTACAACTTGGTCACGATCTTTCTATGCCAAGTCAGCCTAAATTACTATTTAGGAAATGATAGATTAGGAAGACGAGAGAAAATTGCTAAAAGGAAGTTTTTCTATTATAGAGAGGTTGAATTATTTATTTGATGGTTTTACAAATGAATGCCCATCTATTTATACTACTCACCTACGGGCTAGTATGTAAATAAAAAATATTGTATAAGTCCCTACATATTTACAAAGAAGCATCTTCTCTAGAATCATCTAGTAGGCTAGAAAGTTCTAAGGACCTTCCATGCAAATTCATAAGATTCTAAGGTCTTCAAAAAGTCTTCCCAAGCAAGATCTCCATGATTCTAGAATCTTTCCACACTAGCATCTTTCCTATGTAAGCATCCACATGATAAATATGTGCCAAGTGAAACCTATATGGCATGATGATGTGGTGGGTCATCACACTCTCCTCCACCCAATGTTGCGACGATCACGATGCATTGTTGTTGCATAAAATCTCAGATCTTATCTTTGAATTGCCACAAGTCTTCATATCGCTCCCACGTGGCCTCCTTCGGTGATTGCCCCTTCCAATGGACGAGGAACATGGCAATGACTTGTTACCCTTGTCTTCGCCTGTCCTGGTAATCAATTATAGCCTCAATCTTTTGACCATGCGAGACGGTAATTGTAATAGGTGCACGACTTGAATGGTCCCTACTCGGATCATCCTTCCTAATACGTCACCTAATATCTCCGAACTTTGGCACATAGACTCTTTGACCTGTAGTAAGCGAGACCATCTTCCATCCAAAAATGCCTCGTCTTTCCCTAGGTGGTTAACTTCATAAATTGCTTGCTTACTAGATCATGTTGCATGTTTTATTTTATAACCTCTCGGATGTCACAACTTGCTGAAGTGATGGCAACAAGATCTTCTTTCCAGCTCAAAACATCAGTTACGACGTTGCCCGACATATACTTCCAACTCAATGTTGTGATCCATGTCACGTCTAGGAGACAAGTGCTTAGGTAGCTCGTCGATCATCACATCTTTATTCTCTTCGAGCAAATTATCTATCAAAGGTGGCAGTGTCTCATGAGTACCATTATCTTCCTCCAAACTTGCAATGGTTGTCATGAAAGTCGGCTCTCATTTCTTGAGCCCTTTGATAAGCTACATAGTTGAAAGTTGTGTCTGGCCTGTGACATAGACATTGTAGGTACCATGCAAGCTTTTTCTTGCTCCAAGACCAAAAGACGTTGGAGGTAGGGGTAGATCATCATGTGACAATATCTAAAGAACTCTTGCCACAGAACAATGTCAAAGATATCCATAGTTGTGGCAGTAAAGTTTGCCGCACCTTTCCAATTGCCCAATTCGATACCAACACCATTGGCTACACCACAGGTATTTTGTGGCTCGGGATTCATGGTCTTGACATGCGCGTTAATTGGAGCAAGATTCAACTCTAGTCTCCTTACTGTGACCTCGGTCACAAAATTATGAGTCGCCCCGGTGTCTATCAGTGCATGGGATAGCTTGTTGTTGATAGTGAAGTCTAAGTACTAGTTTTATTCTCGTTGGTTTGGTTATCTTGATTCGTGATAGCGCCACATAGTTTGATTGTCCCCAACTGTGCGATTTTCAAACTCTATGCTTGCGTCTGCTCGTTCCTTTCTCGCACCATTGCACTGAGGCTCTTCAGGTCAGGGCAATTTATGAAGTGGTGTGACCCTCCGGATATGTAGCATCCTTCTTCTCGATCTTGATATGTGCCTTCTTTTCGGTATAGCCCGACGACCACTTGAATTTTGCCATCGAACTTATTGGCATTTTGAGTCTTGGAGTATTATTGTTGCGACTCCTTGCTCTCGCCACGGTCTACTCTACCTTTGGTATCCCTACACCTTGACTCATTGCCTTGACCTTTGTCGTGCTTGTCATTCCTGAAGTCCATCAAAGACTCGACCTCCACTATGGCTTGGTCTACGTCCGTGACTTGATGGCGTTGCAACTCCTACTTAGCCCAATTATGCAACCCGTCTATAAAGTGAAATAATAAGTCATCGTTGGTGAGGTTGGGAATTTGAAACGTAAGGGTGGTGAACTACTTGACATAGTCGCGTATGCTCCATGTCTGCTTCAATTCCCTTAGTTTGCTCGTTGCTTCGTACAAGACATTATTTGGGAAGAATTGTCGCTTGAACTCGTTCTTGAAATGATCCCACGTGTTGATTGTACATAAACCTCTCTCATCATCATCGACCTTCCTTCTCCACCATCGTTATTGATCTTGGCCTCATCGTCCCTCACTTTTCCATGCTTGAAATAGTTCTCCAAGTGCCAAAGAAAGTTCTCCACTTCGTGTGCATCACGAACCCCTTTGAACACTGGTGTCTTGGGAGCCTCGATCTTAGCCTCCCTCATCACAACAACATTGTTGTCTGCCTCGGTCACGCCAGCGTCGACATGCTCCTCGAGTGCCACTATATTTGCCTTCATAGCATGAATCTACACCGTAGAGTCCGCACTTTCCAAAGGTCGAGCGCTTTTTTTCCCCGCTTGACAAATGGCCCTATTTTTAACCCGGTCCCGAATTTCGGTGACCCTACGGGTCACGGGTCGGCCCCGACCCGTGAGAATTTTTTGACGGGCCTCGGGTCAAGTCATTTCCAAAACTCGAAATTGGACGCTCTCAAAAATTTCGTTTCGTGAGATGACTAAAGAAAAAGTATGCCAAATTGATTGGGAAAACGACGTTTTTCTAAAAATTGGTCGCGCCAAACCGCCTTGTGGGTATCCTCCACTTTCCCCAAGCGTTGGCTAAAACGACATCGAGCACGAGGCGTCCATCCCCTACATTATGATTCCGTGATATTAACTTCTAATAATATAAATATATAATTAATAATTAGCTACCATTTTATCTTATTTTAAGCTCAACGTAGATTAGAGCAATACATATATTACAAAAACATGCATTATATTTATTAATGGAAAATATATATATAAGTGAGACGTTCGGGTTAGACGGGTAAAATATTCGACCCCGACCTCAGTCTCCGCTTTTTCGGGTCGTCATCGGTTTTTCGGGTCGGGTCGGGCAGGGCGGGTCCCCGACCCTCGCTTTAGGGCAATGACAATTTCCTTTAACTTAAATTTTGTTTGCTTGTGACCCTCCAAGTCATTAGGACGAAGGTTCTTTCTCCAAGCGGGATGTAAGCCATCTCGTTTGGCACAACTAGTAGCGAAGGGTGGTACCTTCGTTTGGCACAACTTCGGGTGGTACCTTCTAGCTCTTGCTAGCCGCATTCCTCTTTTTGGTATGACCCTTCTTGCTAATAACATCCTGTGTGATGTTTGTTTGAGTGTTAGCAACTTTGATTTCTCCGTCGTTGGCCATTCCCTTAGTCGCAACCTTGCTCTGATACCACATTGTCACGTTCTTAGTCTTCAACTAAGCGTACGTGCGACACTTGACAACTTGCTCACATTCTTGCACAACTTGTTCACGATCTTGCTATGCCAAGTTAGCCTAAATTACTACTCTCAAGATCACTAAGAAAATGGTAGATTAGGAAGACGAGAAATTTGATAAAATGAAGTTTTTGTATTATAGAGAAAATGAATTATTTGCTTGATGATTTTATAAATGAATGCCCCTCTATTTATACTACTCACCTACGTACTAGTATGTAATAATAATTATTGTATAAGTCTCTACATATTTACAAAAATCATTTTTCTAGAATCATCTACTAGGCTAGAAAGTTTTAAGGACCTTTCATGCAAATTCACAAGATTCTAAGGTCTTTCAAAAGTCATTTTAAGGAAGTTCTTCATGGCTCTAGAATCTTTAACACATATGCTAGCATCTTTTCTATGTAAGCAGCCACCTGGTTAAATATGTGCCAAGTGATACTTATGTGGCATAATGATGTGGTGGTCATCACACTGTGATATAATGGAATGTAAACTATAGAGTGTTAGTGAATGATTTTCTTCTTTTTCTATTTGTATCTTCTGCTCGATTTTATTTCATGTTTAAGTTGATGCAAGTCTTTTAAATTTGCAAATAGATTTGATTTTTTTTTAGATTATTGGATTAGGTCTAATTTAAATTTTAGTCAATCAATATTTTTTTATCAGAAACTTATATAGGTTAAACCATTTGTATAACTTGAAGAACACCATAAACTGGACGGTTGAAGCAAATAGTAAGTAATATGTTTACTACATTCATTTCCTACTTAATTCATTAACTTCCTCAAATAATAAGGATCACTAAAATAATTATATGATCAACTTACGTACTTATGTTAGGAGTTTGAATCACACTTGTATTAATAGAAGTACGGGGGACCTAACAATAAAAACTTCATTTCCTATTTAATTCATTGACATCCTCAAATAATGTGGAATTATGGATTACTAAAGTTAATTATAAGTTCAAACTTACGTATTTATGTTGGGAATTTAGATCACATTGACATTAATAGAAGCACGAGATTTAGCAATTGAAGTTTCATTTCCTACTTAATTCATTGACATTCTCAAATAATAGTAGTATGAAATAGTAGAGTTAATTATACATCAACTTACATGTTTATATTGGGAGTTTAAACTAAGGCTGTCCAAAGTGGCGGGTCCCGGCGGGACGGGGAGGGTCGGGATGCGGGTTCCGGCGGGCCGAGAAGAGGTCCGTCCCATCCCACATCCCGCCGATAGAGGGGCCGGGACGTGACGGGTCGGGATCGGATCGGGTCGGGATTTGAGGTTTTTTTTGCCACTTAATTTAATAAAATAATATATATAAAAACTTTAATAATTAAACAAGATAGTGTAATAAAAACATCTCAATGTTGTTTTTGCGCCTCTTATATTATTTAATAGAAATATGATTTTATTGTAATACAATTTCAAAATTCAACTTTGTGGTGTTTTCAAAAATTTAATAGTAAAATTGCAACGAAAAAATTAATAATTAAATATAATTTCCTCACAATGTCTCGAGGGCGGAAAAATATGTAATAATTATTGTCTTCTTCTTGGTTGCCATTAAAGCATTAATAGAGCTTTAAACCACTTACTTACAATTAATAGAAATACGAGACTCAATAATTTAAACTAGTGATTGTCTCAAGAAACAATATTTTTCTATAATAGTCAATACTAATATTACATAAGCAATTGCCCGATGCATATCAAATTAATTGAAGGTCAAAATAGGTATCAAATATTGAATAAAACATAATAAAGCAAATCATTAAAAGTAAGAGTTTTTGTTTAAAATATATACTAAATATCGAATGAGAAATTAAAAAAAAAAACAAGCAAATCATAAAAAATAAGAGTTTTTATTAAAGAAACAAATTATTAAACTCGCTCATATTCAAGTGGGGAGCCATAATTGATCAACTTGGTGGTATGACAAGTTCTAATATTGTCAAATACTGACAACTTTTTTCGTAATTTTTAAAAGACAAAATGATTATGGTTCTTAGGTGTCCTAAATATAGGGGAAAAACAAGTTTATGTCAGGCAGAAACTCATGATTATAGAGTAGGAGTACTAATTAACTGTGTACACACTACAGGGATCTGTACAATCACATTTTTCATTCTATCCCATCTACTCTGTAATCATTATTATATGTATATATGAATATTCTCACTTTCTACTGACTCCTTTCTCTTTCTTCTCTCCACTTTATTGATCTTCTGCGTTTACAGTTATAGTTTAAACAAAGAATCAAGAATTCAGTTCCACTGTCAGCAGGAACTTTTATTGGGTCAGTTTATATCTCTATTTCTTAACCAGATGTATGTACTACATGTTATGTGGGTATTGTTATTTTTGTGTTTTGTATGTGGGTTTTGATGCATTAAGCTTAAAACATTAATTTTGATGTGGGTTGTAGAAAGAATCAAGAACTCATTTTTATTGATGTTTGTCATCTATTTCTTGAGTTGTATACACCATAGAGGTATTAGCATTTGCTTTTGTCCCACATTGGAAAAACATATTTGTATCCCATGTAATAGACCCTATATAAAGGGCTTTACTTGCTTTTCTTTTACTTGCACTTTTAGCTCTCAAGAATAATATTATTTTATTATCTTGTTATTGCTTTGTAAGAATTCATGTTATGAATAAAAGACTTTCATGAATTCTATCATGGTATCAAAGCCAAGAGCACAAGTTAATATTTTTAGCTCGATCGCGGATTCAACTTCGGTGAGTTAGTTGGGGGTTCGTATGCAGCACGCCCCCGGTATCGATTAAATTTTTTTTTGGCTTGTTTTGGAAGCTCGTGCTCGTTTTTTGCTCGTGCTCGTTCGAACTTGGCTTCCACATCCGGGTTTCGTCTTTTTGGCTTCCGCATCGATTGGTGAGATCCGCCCTTTTTTTATTTTGTTGCTTGGGATTGCTGCTTGTTATTTGGGATTGCTGCTTGTTATTTGGGATTGCTGCTTGTTATTTGGGATTTTCTGTTTAAAATTCATAATGGCTGGAGGTGATGATTCTTTGCAAACTATTGGTGTTAGGTTAGATGGAAAAAATTATTCCTATTGGAGCTATGCCATGGTAAATTTTACGAAGGAAAAGGGCTTTGGGATTATATGTCTGGAAAAACCAAATGTCCTAAAATTGGAGATGAAAATTTTGATGAATTATTTAGGACTTGGGAGACCAATAATTCAAAGATTATTACTTGGATTAATAACTCTGTTGAACAAAGAATTGGTGTTCAATTGGCTAAGTTCAAAACTGCTAAAGAGATTTGGGATTATTTGTCAAGATTGTTTGTGAGAATAATTTTCTTGTTAAATATCGCTACAATATGAAATTCGTGCACTAGTACAAAATGACTTGGGCATTCAAGATTATTTCGTGCAATGACCACTTTGTGGGATCAGTTAGCTATGACAGAATCTACTGAATTGCAAGCATGCGATGCTTATATAAAATGCAGAGATGAAGATCATCTTGTTCAGCTATTGATGGGTCTTCGGTCAGAATTTGAGAATTGCCGTTCAGGCTTATTGCACCGCAAACCCTTACCATCCGTGAAGATGTGGTAAATGAACTTATGGTGAAGAAACATGTTTGAAGACTCTAAAAGGGGTACATAAGGCTTCTACTTTTGTATCGCAGCCTCCTTCGTCTACACCGGTCCTTGCGGCCTCCTACACACCAAGATAAAACATCTATCGTAGGCAATTGTAATTATTGTAAGAAACCGAGACAACGGAAGAATCAATGTCCCGAGCTACGGAAGACGTCGGGTTCTAAGCCTCCACATTCGGGACAAGGACGAAGCCTTCTCAACGAAGCCATATTTTGGGGGTCAATTCCGAACTTGTATCGACCGACTCAGCCGCCTTTGTGCCTCTCTTGATCACCCGCCTTCGGGAGCCTCGCGAGTCACGATCGATTCGTAGGCCGACCAATTTCGTAAGTTCTCGCCTTCCAACAGTTTCAACAGAATTCTCGTCTTATGCTCTTTCTGTTCCTTCCGCTCATCACCATCTATTGGTTCGGTATCATTTCGCCTTCTTGGATCTTGGACTCGGAGCCGGAAATCATATGTCTCCCGATTCTTCCGTCTTTGTATCTTTGTCTTCGACTCCCCTTCCACTTCGTCAGGATCGCCGATGGCACACCTATGCCATTGACAGGCATTGGCACCATTCATACATCCACTATATCATTACCTGATGTTTATTGCATTCCAAAATTACATATAAATCTTGCTTCTGCTGGTCAAATATGTGACTCTGGATGTTTTATTGGACTCTTCCCTAATTCTTGTTATGTGCGGGATCTAAAATCCAAGAGAGTGATTGGGACAGGGCGTAGAAAAGGAGAGGTCTATATGTTTTGGATGAGCCGCATCTTCCTACTCATGCAACAACTATGCCTCGTTATCTGTCTTCTTTTCATTTAACACATTCCTCTTCGAAGTTTTATTTGTGGCACTCTAGACTTGGTCATGTATCAGGTTCTCGCCTGCGTTTTATGTGTAATACTGGTGTTCTTGGTGATTTACAATCCGATGATATTTCTGATTGTAGTGGATGTAAACTTGGAAAATTTTCTGCTTTGCCTTTTAATCTTAGTACTTCTACTTCTTCTGCACCATTTGATCTAGTTCATTCGGATGTTTGGGGGCCGCACCTATCCCTACTAAGGGTGGCTCCAGATATTATGTTTCCTTTATTGATGATTATACTCGTCATTGTTGGGTTTATTTGTTGAAAAGACGCTCGATTTTGTTCATACTTATGTTGAGTTTCAAGCCTATGTGAAAACTCAACATTTCGCCATTATTAAATGTTTTGGTGATTTAGGAGGTGAATATACTAGTGGGGATCTTTCGGTATTTTCAAAGCGATGGTACAATACATCGGTCTTCTTGTACCGATACACCACAACAAAATGGGGTAGCCGAGAGAAAACATAGGCATATTGTTGAGACAAACTAGATCCATGCTTTTGTCCGCTAGTGTACCTAGTGAATTTTGGGGAGAGTTTCTGTCCTTACATCCGTTTATCTTATTAATAGGATCCCTACCTCTCATAATTCGGTATTTCTCCGTATGCTAGACTATTTGGTCACACCCCACTATATTCCCATTTGAGAGTTTTTGGTTCTACATGTTTTGTTCTACGTCCACACGCAGAGCGTACTAAGTTATCTTCTCGTGTCGCCATTTGTGTTTTTCTTGGATATGGGTTGGGCGCGTAAAGGTTATCGTTGTCATGATCCGCTTTCGGAAAATTGTATGTGTCTCGTAATGTTTCCTTTATTGAGCATGTTCCTTTCTTTTCCATCCCACCTACCTCACATGGTATGACAAAATCGACCTTATTGATATTGATCCCTTTGATGCCGATTGTCCATCCGATTCTACATCTATATCATCTGTTCCTTCTCGCCTTCCCGCAGTCCCATGATATTGATACTCGGCCCTCTCCTACGCCTATTTCGGAACCTCTTGTGGTTGCGGATCCGGATCCACCTCGCTATCCTAAACGCACTCTACGATCTACTCGGTATCCGATTTTGATTATTCTTGCTATGCTCCATCATTCACTTCCTTTCTAGTTTTTATTAATTCTCTCTGCGAGCCTACATCCTACTCGAGGCAAAGCTCGTGATCCTCTTTGGCAAGAGGCTATGAATGAGGAACCGGTTGCTTTGAACAAAAGCTGGGTACTTGGGATTTGGTTTCTCTACCGACCGGTAAGAAAACTATTGGTTCTCGATGGGTGTACAAGATTAAGACAAAGTCCGATGGTTGTATTGAGCGATATAAAGCTCGTTTGGTTGCAAAGGGTTTTGCTCAAGAATATGGTATGGATTATGAAGAGACTTTTGCACCCGTTGCAAAGATGACATCCGTCCGGTTCTTATTGCGGTGGCCTCTCGTTCGTCATTGGCATATTTCACAAATGGATGTTAAAAATGCTTTTTTAAATGGGGATCTTCAAGAAGAAATCTACATGGTCCCTCCACCTCGGTGTTTCACATAGTCCGGGACAAGTGTGCGAGCTTAAGAAAGCTCGTATGGTCTCAAACAAGCTCCAAGAGCTTGGTTCGACAAGTTCTCCACCGTAGTATCATCTCTTGGGTTTATTTCCGGCTTTCATGATTCGGCGTTATTTGTTAAATCATCCCCCGCAAAGTTGTATTTTGCTTTTGTTGTATGTTGATGACATGATCATTACGGGTGATGATATTGATGGTATTGCAAACCTAAAATCTACTTTATCTCGCCGTTTTGAGATGAAAGATTTAGGTCATCTACGTTACTTTTTAGGCATTGAGGTAGCTTATTCCGAGAAGGGATATCTTCTCTCTCGCCCAAGTACACCGCTGAGATATTCTTGAGCGGGCCCGTCTCACGGATACTCGTATAGTTGACTCTCCTCTTGAGGTTAATGTTCGATATACACCTACCGACGGGGATCCTCTTCCCGATCCCACTTTATATCGTTTTGTAGGAGTCCGGTGTACCTCACCATTACTCCCCCGACATTGCATATGTTGTTCACATTGTCGGTCGCCGCCTTGTTTGCTCTCCCACATCCGTACATTGGGTGCAGATTATGCGTATTCTTCGCTATCTTCGAGGAACGATTTATCGAGTCTCTTGTTTCCATCGACCTCATCCTTGGAGCTTCGTGCATTTTTCGATGCGTGATTGGGTGGTGACCTAACCGATCGGAAATCAACTACCGGTTATTGTGTATTTTTAGGAGATTCACTCATCTCATGGAAAAGTAAGAAACAAGATGTGGTTTCTCGCTCTTCAACCGAGGCGAGTATCGTGCTATGGCTTCTACTACGTGTGAGATTGTATGGTTACGTCGGTTATTGGTTGATATGGGTGTCTGTCTTTCTTCACCAACACCGATGTATTGTGATAATAAGAGTTCTATTCGATTGCGCACAACACGTCTTTCATGAACGTACCAAGCATATTGAGATTGATTGTCATATTATTCGATATCATCTTCAAGTAGCCGCACTCTATCCTTGCCATTTGTCTCATCTTCGATGCAACTTGCGATTTCTTCACAAAGGCGCATACCTTAAACCGTCACCGGTTCTTTCTTGGCAAACTCTCGATGCTTCTGTCTACACCATCGCGAGTTTGAGAGGAGATATTAGCATTTGCTTTTGTCCCACATTGGAAAAACATATTTGTATCCCATGTAATAGACCCTATATAAAGGGCTTTACTTGCTTTTCTTTTACTTGCACTTTTAGCTCTCAAGAATAATATTATTTTATTATCTTGTTATTGCTTTGTAAGAATTCATGTTATGAATAAAAGACTTTCATGAATTCTATCAAGAGGTAGATATGTTATGTGGGTATTATTATTTTTGTGTTTTGTATGTGGGTTTTGGTGCATTAAGCTTAAAGCTTTAATCTTGATGTGGGTTGAAGAAAGAATGAAGAATTCATTTTGCTTTCTAATCTATTTCTTGAGCTATCTGTAGATACATGTACATATGTTAAATGGGTATTGTTATTTTTGTGTTTTGTATGTGGGTTTTGGTGCATTAAGCTTGAAGTTTTGATTTTGATGTGGGTTGTAGAAAGAATCAAGAACTCATTTTTATTGATGTTTGTCATCTGTTTCTTGAGTTGTCTGTAGATACAGGTAGATTTATTATATGGGTATTGCTATTTTTGTGTTTTTGTATGTGGGTTTTGGTGCATTAAGCTTAAAGCTTTAATCTTGATGTGGGTTGAAGAAAGAATCAAGAAGTCATTTTTATTGCTCTTTCTAATTTTTTTCTTGAGCTATCTGTAGATACATGTATATGGGTATTGTTATTTTTGTGTTTTGTATGTGGATTTTGGTGCATTTAGCTTAAAGTTTTAGTTTTGATGTGGGTTGAAGAAAGAATCAAGAATTCATTGTTATTGCTCTTGCTTATCTATTTCTTGAGCTATTTGTAGATACAGGTATATATGTACATGGGTTTTTAAGGTTGTGTGCTTGTAGGTGGATTTTTATGCATTAAGCTTGAGCTTTGATTTTGACTTGGGTTGACCCCTAAATCTTCTGTCTTTAGAGTGATTTAAACAAAGTATTATGAATTCAGTCCACTTTGTGAGAAGGAGCTGTTATTGGGTTAGTTTCTTTATGAGTTCTTGTTGTTTTTGTGTTTTGTATGTGGGATTTGGTGCATTAAGCTTAAAGCTTTAATTTTGATGTGGGTTGAAGAAAGAATCAAGAATTCATTTTTATTGGTCTTTCTCATCTATTCCTTGGGCTATCTTTATCTACATGTATATATGTACATAGGTTTTTATGGTTGTGTCGTTTTATATGAATTTTTTATGTGTTAATCTTGACCTTTGATTTTGACTTGCGTTGACCTATATAAGGTTCACGTCTGTTGACTCAGTTGAAAAGGAGGCTTTTTGTTGGGGGCGGAATTGGTTTCTTTGCAGAGAAAGTTTGGGTTTTTGGAATTCATTATGTGGATTTCGGTTGACTCAGCTTTGATTTGATACTAAAGGTACTTCCGTTTGCTGATTCTGCTTATTCTATTTGCTTGGTTTCTGATGGAACTGAAATAAAATTTATATGGTCTTGTCCTGATTTTGGAATAAAATTGGTCTGAGTAGAGCGAAATGGATATCGACGATTCATATAGCCGACTCAACTTTTTTATGATTGAGGTGTAGTTGATTGATTGATACTCTAGTTTTGTATTGCATTTCTTCTCAAAGTGAATTTGTTAATGAGTGACAATTTTTTTTTGGATTCTTCGAAACTTCGCGATTTCTTTCTATTTCTAGTTTCAATAACAAGTATACCTTTTAAGAATCAGAATGCACTGACCATTTGGTTCAATGCAGCCAAATGCAGATCTTAAAGCAGCAGAAAGTTTGATTTGCCGGGTTGTGCTACAAACTAATTAAAGGCTTTAAACCAGTGGACAGTTTGATGGGGTGTGAATGTTCTAAACTTGCCTCATGTTGCTGGGAAGGACAGATTGGCCTCATTCACGAGGCTCAAGATCCTGGTATGTATATCTTTTATTGAAAGCTTTTCTATGTTCACCATCCTCCTGCAGTGTTTAATAGTTGTTATTTTATTTGGTTTCATGCTTCTAATAGATGAGGAGAAAGGTGAAGTTAGTGATTTGCCGGCATTTTGCGAGTTTACATTTGAGCAACTCAGAATAGCTACATCTGCATTTTCTGTAGAGAATATAGTTTCAGAACACGGTGAAAAGGCTCCAAATGTTGTTTATAAAGGAAAGCTGGAGAACCAGAGGCCGGTTGCTGTTAAACTCTTCAATAGATCTGCCTGGCCTGATTCCCGCCAGTTTTTAGTAAGTAGTTCTGAAAGAGCTTGTCTGTTAGGTCCTTGGTATGTTGACGTTTATGGAAAAGATGTCCCGATATTCATCTAATGTAAAATGATATGATTTCCTTTTTCTCTTCTTTTATTAAATGTTGGCGATGATTTCCGTGACAAGAATAGAAATTTGTAAATAAAAAGGTGATGGGAATAATTGGAGATCTTATTAAGTGAGTATCATGCTAGCATCATTCCAGCTCCGAATACTTTTAGATTACTCCCTCCGTCCCAATTTATATGAAGTTGTTTGACTAGACACAAAGTTTAAGAATGAAAGAAAGACCTTTGAAACTTGTGGTCTAAAACAAGCCATAGATATTTGTGTGGTTGTAAATCATTTCATTAAGAGTAAAATGAGAAGTTTAAAGTTAAATTGTTACTAAATATAGAAAGGTGTCATTCTTTTTGGGACCGACTAAAAAGGAAAAAGTGTCACATAAATGGGGATTGAGGGAGCAATATATTGTTACCTTTCTCAAACAAAAAGAAGAAAAAATGAATGTATGCCTTAGGTTTTCTCTGCTTCCTTAGTGCTTGCACTCTGCTGAATGTATTTGTAGCTTGGAGTTGTGTTCCCTTGCTGCCAAATGCTTAACTTAGTTAAGCATAGATTCGAACTTGATTTTCTTTCTTCATATGGAAACCTTCAGGAAGAAGCAAGGGCCATAGGTCAACTCCGCAACAATAGGTTAGTAAATCTTCTCGGCTGTTGTTGCGAGGGTGATGAGAGATTGCTAGTTGCAGAATTCTTGCCCAATGAGACACTTGCAAAGCATCTTTTCCACTGTAAGTGCATTCAATCAGATACTTTTGTTTCCCCACCTCTGGACTGGTTTCGCTCCAAGGATGACTTAGAGTGAAATTCAGATTTAGTTCGCTTACAGAGAAACATACTTATAAACATGTATCACCACTTCTCTTAATTTCTTTATTTTCTCCATTTGTTCATTGGTAATACATATTGTGTGTACTGATGATATGTTATATTTATATAAATGTTGAATATTAGATTTGTGGAAATAATTTTATCGAAGGGATTTTTTGCTTAACTGATAACTATAAGCTGGATGACTTTTGCAACTGATTGACCTTTTAGATCATGGTCTATATTTTTTTTTTGAGAAAACTGAAAATCTTATGAGAAAACGTTAGATCATAGTCTAAAATTCTAAGTTATTTCAAACGTTAGGCGACAATCTAGTACTTTATCTGCAAAGTTGAGAAATATATGAGCAAATATTTGACCCAATGTCACACATAGTTGTCTTCCTCTGTTTCTCAAATTGTGCTCTACCATTGCAACAAGTATTGTCTGTTTCAAGCTAAAGTGGACCGGTTAATTGTGGTTTAATTGCTCAACTATGACGTGTTTTCAGTGTTAGCTTGAATCTGTGATGGTAGATCTATGTGATGATAGAAGCATACTGGATTAGTTTGATAAGAGAGGGAAGGAGAGAGAGAGTGGGAAGCAATGACTATGATAATGAAGTCAAAGAAACAGATGAGGTTAATCAGTTTGGAAAAGTTATACATGGTACATTTCTTTTCTTTTCACTATCTGTTTCTTTTCTCGCGTGGTTAGAAATTGTGAAGAATTTGAAAGTAGAACCTGACCAGCAGCTTATCCAAACTTCACCTAGAGAGCAGTTATGGGAAAGTGGAAAATGAGATTGGATAATATATTGATATAGGATCCCTATTTGACTGTAAAATCATGAATTTCCTTTATTATGTCGTTGATAATGATTAATGAAATTCAGTTGACTTATTTATGAGAGCTTAACTCAGGGGATACACAACCAATGAAGTGGGCAATGCGGTTAAGGGTGGCGTTGCATATTGCACAGGCTCTTGAATATTGTACAGGCAAAGGGCGTGCTCTTTATCACGATCTTAATGCTTATAGAATATTATTTGATGAAGTAAGTAAATATCTTTTCATTGGTGTTGTTAAATGTTGCAGTTCAAGTACTTAGATGCCTGTAATGATCTCTTCCATCTATTTCACAGGATGGTGATCCCCGACTCTCTTGCTTTGGTTTGATGAAGAACAGTCGAGATGGAAAAAGTTACAGCACAAATTTGGCATTTACTCCTCCTGAATATTTGAGGACAGGTAAGAGCTATCCTAATAAACAAACGCGGTCATCTTTAGTTTCCTTTGTATGACATGCGTATCCATTGAAATTGAAGTGCTAATGTGGGTACTGGTTATAGAACTAGTTCTCTTGGGTTATCTTTAGAAAATATTCGGCACAAGGAACAAGTAATACATTTTTCTGATAACTGAGAAATCACCTTACTGGCCCGCGGTTCGGAACTTGATGGATAATGGGCTCACCCCTCTACCCTTCTCCACTTAAATACCAGACTTTTGTTTCTAAATGACACATCACTCGTTGCGCTCTTACACTAGACCAAATCCTTAAGTCGATGTAGGAAATGACCAAACCATCTCAATCACCTTCCTTCATAATTGAGGATAAATGAGAGGTCTCTTAAGATGGTCTGGTAATTTCTTACGTCGACCTCCAGATGCATCCATCAATAGGTGTAAAACTATGGTGATTGAAGGTGTTAAAAATACATGGGGTAAACCTAAAATCGCATGGAAAAATGTTTTTCAAAAGATCTAAAATCTCTTGGAATCCATGCGGACTTGGTGAAAAATAGGACATAGTGGAAGAAATGATCCTTGTATGTCATACCTATTAGTTGAGATTAAGTTTTAGTCACGTTTACTTTAGATCCAATGTTTGCTAGGAGCCTTTTAGTCTTATTAGAGATTTACATGCTAGTAGGAAATGCAGAGAACTTCTTATGCTAGAAAACTTTTTTTTTTTTTTTTTTTTGGGATTAAGACAGGGTTGCATAGGACACATGGATAATGAGAATTTATATAGTGGGCCCCGACTAGATTGAGATTGAGGCGCAGTTTTTGTTGTATAACTCATGGTCGTTGTGGATGTTGGAGAATGAATTTGGTCCTTGTCTAAAAGTTTAAGCTGGTTAGAGAGAGCAGGGAGAGAAAAGGGGGGGGGGGGGGATGATATGTTTTTCTATCATGTAGGGGATACTAAAAGTATCAAAATTCTTTGATTTGCTGCTTCTTACATGTTCCCAGGAGAAGCCTTGTTAACACTTTCTATTTACTTACAAGATTAAAGGGGAATGTTTTCTATGAGCTACTTTAACTTATTAAAAAGGAGCCACTTTAACTATTATAGCATCGGTGTAGCCTTGTAGGATTTTGTTGCAATCCGTTCAATGTATATGGTTCATTGAATTCATGGTGTTAATAACATTTATCTTTCTTGTTTTATTTCACTCATTTCTTTTGAATTTTTTTGTAGGAAGGATCACCCCCGAGAGTGTGATATTTAGTTCGGGACACTTTTGCTTGACCTTCTCAGTGGAAAGCACATCCCTCCTAGCCATGTATGGTTTCCTGCTAAATTTATTTCATTTCTTAGTTAAATGTTCCCTACAACCATACTGCTCGCAGTTTATTGTAACAAGAAAACACAACAACAAGTGTCCTACATTTTTTCTAGTTTCTCTTCAATAAGTACTTCCTCCATTTCAATTTGCTTGTCTTAGTTTGACTAGGGGCGGAGTTTAAGAAAATAAAGAAAGAAGACTTTGAATCCTGTAGTCTTAAACTAAAGATGTGTGTAATGTACCAAAATGCCTTTTGAATCTTGTGGTCTTAAATATGCCATGTAGAAACTGTTAAAATCGGACATCAAATTTAAGGAAGCGCTGGGTGGCTTCCTCTTTCACTTAAGATGTGTGCTGAATACCAAAAGCATTACGGTTTATATTATGGTTGTGGAAGTACTGGCATTCATGAGTTAGCACAATTCTTCCCAGCGCTCTTGTTCCTTCTAATATGTATCTACTTATGTTAGGCACTGGATCTGATAAAAGACCGGAATCTCGAGATGCTAACTGATTCTTGCTTGGAAGGTCAATTTTCTACTGATGACATAACTGAATTGGTACGGATTGCTTCAAGATGTCTCCAATACGAGCCTCGTGAGCGGCCGAATCTGAAGTCATTAGTTACTGTATTATATCCTCTTCAAAAAGAATCTGAGGTTTGTGCTTTTCGTATACGGTTTAATATCAATTACTATCAGCTTCAAGATTTTTGTGGACCTGAGATTTCTATGCATAATGTTGGCATGAGCTGAATTTAACGGAGAAACATGGTCAATGGGGATTCATATAGCTGACCCATATTGATTTTGATATTGTTTGTTGTATTTCTTTATCTGCCTATATGTGTGTGTGCGTTTACTTTTTATTTTTTAAATTTTATATGTAGCTCTTTTCTTTGTATAATTTTGTTTTAGCACCGGTTTTCCCGGGGCACCCAATAAAATGTCTTTGAGAACTTTGCTAGACATTTTATGTGAGACTTTTTGCTTAGAACTGAAAAGTCACCCGTGAAATCTTTTAGGTATTTGTATGTAAGTATGAGATATAATGATATTGTATAATGATAATCTGTTTTCTTGAATTTTAAGTAATAGCTATAATGATTTTTTTTATTAAGAACTGTTTTATATAATAGACAACTATTTATCCTTATTTATGATTAGTAATAATCAGTTTCCTTGAAGCATTAGTTAGTTATTAGCTCTATAAATGGATTTTCTAAATGACAGACAAATGGATCATGATTAATGAAACTGATCTAATAAGAAATCTGTCATAGTAGTAGGATATGGAGCTGCTTGAAAGGATTTTGTTAATTTTTTTATTAGATAAATAATTTCACTAATGATGGGAAAATCTCCCGTGCACGAGTAGTCTATCAAAAATTTACCTTATCAAAAAAAAAAAAAAATAGTCCATCAAAAAGTTGAGAATCTACAAGAGAATATAATTCTGCAAAGGCCACCCAATCTTCTATGCAAACTAAAACCTCATGGATGCACAAAAGAAAAAACTAGGAACGGGAGACTATTCCTCATATGCATCTAGGTACCTTTATTTTCCATTAACTTGATTTTCTTATCTATATCGGCTGATAGTAAAATGCCATAAATAATCTGTTGCATGAGAATTTAGCTTGTTTGACAGTAACTTGTTTTTCAGGTTCCCTCTCATGTAGTAATGGGTATATCATGTAATGGCGAAACTATGCCTCTATCTCCACTTGGTGAAGCTTGTCTGAAAACGGACTTGACTGCGATCCATGAGATCTTAGAAGCGCTTGGATACAAAGATGATGGGGAGCAGCTACTGAGGTTTGTCTATCAATAATTATTATTCTTTCTGGTCTTGTATAGAATTAATGCCATTTCCTTAATGTTGTATGAGCTCTCTCCTGGTGTAGAGATGTTAGATGCATGTTGGTCATTCATATTGTGATCATATCCAACAGCTTATATGTCTTTACAAACCAATTATTAGCATCTCATGATAATTACACTTTTTTTCTTGCTTGCAGCTTTCATTTCAGATGTGGACAGATCAGATGCTGGAAACATTGAACTCAAAGAAAAAGGGTGATGTTGCTTTCAGGAACAAAGATTTTAGTGCTGCCATTGAATGCTATACGCAGGTTGGAAATCCACTATTCCTCTTATAAACCAGCATGTATTTTGATAAACTATCTGGCTTCCCACACACAGTTCTGATATGACTAGCAAGATTTTCCTTGTGTGTTTGAAGTTCTAGTTCTTTCTACCAAGTACTGTTTCTAAACATAGATATCCGGACAAAATGGTTTAAAGAGAAGGTGGCAAAAGGTCAAATATGGCCCTGGAACTATGCGAAAGGTTCAAATTTACCTCCGTTTGAAAAATAAATCCTTAATTGCGGGACACGGGCATCACCGGGTGGTAAACTTCCGCCGTTTGAAAATAAGGGCAAATTTAGTCCATCTTAGCAACGGAAAGGGAATATTTGATCCCAACTATCAACGGAGGGCAAATCTGTTCCATTTCGCGTAGTTCAGGGGCATATTTGACCATTTGCCCTAAAGAGTCTGATCTCCTTTGGAATTTTAATCTGTTATGAATGTTTATGCTACATGCTACCATGCAATGTATATTTAATCTACTTTTAGCTATATCTTTTTGGATTATTTTGCTCGCTCTTGTAGTTTATTGATGCTGGAACCATGGTCTCACCAACTGTGTACGCTCGTCGTAGTCTATCTTATCTCATGAATGATATGCCACAAGAAGCTCTCAATGATACAGTACAAGCACAAGTGATATCTCCTGTTTGGCATATTGCATCGTATCTGCAAGCCGCTTCTCTTTTCACATTGGGGAAGGAAAACGAGGCACAAATCGCACTTAGAGAGGCTGCCATACTCGAAGAAGAGAAGAACACTTCTTGAAAGTGGCAAGTGGAGCCTGTATCTGTATGTGTGATCATTACTTTTTAGATCGGATCCTCATTTACTTGGCACATAAATCACAAAAGTATCTTGTTATTCTCCAGCAGAAATGTAGAGGACTTTTGATCTGTCACCTCGTGTATGCAATGGCTAGTATATTGTGTCATAGTTATAGAGAATTCTTTTGCAACATAATTGGTTTTGGTCACATGAGGCATATCTTTCCCTTTGTATCTACAAGTTAGTCCTTGTTGGAATTGATTGACCTTGCCAATAATACATATCTCTGGAAATATTTTAGTGCCATGGGGCGGTCCATCATCTCCGAGTTCTGAATGTTGTAGTTGGATCAAAGGGCCGGCTCAAGACGGATTTCTTGGTCATAAAAAAATAGTACCATGGGTTCCTAAAGATACAAGACATGTGGAAAAGGGTGGGAGAGAGATTTGTTGTGCTCTAATTTTATGTACAGTGCTATATGATTGCTCAATTGAGTACTTTTTCTTCTCTATTTTGTCCTTCAAATTTGTGTTATTTAATTTTTGTCCTTTATTATTTTTTGACAAGGCAGTTTAGTGTTTATCTTCGGCATATGTATCATACGCAATTCACAAATTATGTCGGATAAGGCATAACTGTCAACGGTTAACATGATATGAAAAAATGCATAATTTCAAATTTCGGCGGGCATAGTTGACGTTTAATTTCAACATATGTATCATAATATCCACACAAATTATGCCAGATAAGGCATAATTTTCAACACTCAACATACCAAAAAAATTACTACAATAAAATTATGTCGCATAACTTAATTTCTAGATAATTTATGCTTTGCGAGTCAAAATTTCAATTTTTGAAAAGAAAAATATTCCTGAATATTTTCATAAAATAAACAGTTTTGCAGGCCCATTAACATCCCAATTCCCAGTAAAAGACTTTTGAAACAACCAAAACAAAACCCCCAAAGCAGCAAAAATCGAAAACCTGACTAAATTTAACGATATACACCTCAATCAGATACAGAGAGAAGAAAAAAATGGTGTATATGACTTCATGGGATGATTTCGTTGAGAGATCCGTACACTTATTTCGCGCGGATCCCGAGAAAGTAAGTAATTTCATCCTATCCTTTAATTGTTATATTTTTTATTCATCATGTAATTTTGGTTTGTAGACTCGCTATGTGATGAAATACAGACATTGTGATGGTAAATTGGTTCTCAAGGTCACTGATGATAAAGAGGTAAAACATTTTTCTTTTCGCCTTTATAGATTGTGTATACATGGATGCTGAATTCAATTTCAATTGCAGTTTAGTGCAAATGTTTGGTTTTCTTTGTGGAATCCTACTGGGGTGTCTGGAAAAAGCTCCAATCCAACACGGGATGGGTAGTACAGTGATGTTCAGATTCTTATAAAGGAGTACTGATTAGCTTCTCCTAAGTTTTGATGATAGAAAATCAACATGTTTCATATTTGCGGGATAGATGGATGCAATTTAGATGTCAATTTTTCATATTGAGACATATGATGTAATGCCGATTAGAGCAAGCACACATAGGTTCCTTTTGTCCGTAAAATTAAATCAATGAATGAAGATGGTCATCTTTGGGGAAGGTACTGAGCCTCTGATAAAGTGTTTGGTTGCATAAACTTGATGAGACTCAAATCAATGAATGAGTGATAAAATAATATTAGTATTATTGTATTTGTATAATATGGGTGTAAATGTGCTTTGTGAGATTTCATTGGGTATGTTGTTGTTGGGTGTAAATGTGCTTAAATGGAGCAATGTAGTCAGTAAATATTCATAAGAATCAACCCTAACTTGCTTGGAAGCATGACAGCTCAAAACCTGCTTGGTTGAGGTGTTTGGTCTATTTTGTAGTAAGTTTTTAGTATGCTGCTTAGGCTTTATAGAGATGAGTGTCTTGGGGACTCCATAGTGGAAGTTGAATTCTTTTGCATATATGAAGATATCAGATCATACATGATGGCATATTTTTGAGTTAGTTGCTTGTGAATGTGCAAAGTAAGTTGTAGATTTCTTGTATGTGCAAATTAGTAATTCCATATGCACCATTTTCCTTTTCTGTTAATCATTTTTAGACTCATAATGACACATTCATTTTACAATCTCTCTTGTGGTATGGTTAATTTTCTGATGTTAAAATTTGTACAGCTGTAACATTGATTAGATAAAAGTCCAAAGAGATTCAGTGTAAGGAAGAAGTTGAAGTGACAGAATCAGATGAGAACACTACTTGGTTCAGAAATAAATGGAAAGAAATGATTAAGAGGAAAGCTAGTTAAGTTTGATGTTAAGAAAAAACTTTTCTATCCTTTGTGACCAAGTATTGTGGAATTTAACACCTAAAGAAGAACATGATTTTATGCACTGACGCCAGCAGTTAGATAGCATCACGAGAAAAGCTTTTATGGTCTAAAAGGTGGAGTCATTTACGATCCTTGGACATTATCTTTTATTTGGCAGACTGAAATTTTCGTGTATCAAGGCCGAGTAGCCAAAACTTTATAGTTACCGAGATAATATTTTTTTACTGTTCTTAAAATGGATAGTATCATTGGCAGACCACATTCTGTTTTATTTACAATAACATGGACCTTTCTCTTTCTTCTTTTCTAAAGCTTGTCAGTACATGCTTTTGTTTGGATGTTCTTGAAGTTGATTCTTCTGGTCAAAAGACAGGGAAAATTGCGAAAGATGTAGTAAGTACTAGGAAGAACAAGTTAACATTTTAAGGCGGAGAACAGGGAAGACGTGTGGAGTCGAAGGGTAGAGACAGACAGGGAGATCTGTTTTGTCAGGTGACCTGTGAATTACCTTTTGCCTTTTTGTGATTACGAGGGGATGACTTCTAATCTTATTTCTGTGAAGCTTGCTAGGAGAGGGTGCATATGTGGCAAATTTTTTTGATCTTCAAATCACAAATTTATAATTGTCCAGATATTTTGCTGGAAATCTCCTGGGCTTCATATGTCTGCCTAAACTTCAGCAGAGGGCACATTTAAGATCTTTGATTCAGTACCTGCCTACATTTCCACTCTCTCATATTCTTGTATGGTTCAACTCTCCCGATGGTTATTCTTTTATAGCCGAGAAATCTGTTGTTCCAACTTCTTAACTAGATGGATATGGTCAGTCCCTTTTATCCTTCTCCACTTGAATATCAAACTTAGTTCACAGCAGGACTCGAACTCTCGACGTGCGCTTACCACACATCTTGCACTGTGCTACCTCTGCCATTGTTTCAAAGCACTGGGTGTTCCCATTAGCTGTGCAAACGTTTTTCTTTCTCTCATGGTATTGAATTAAAGTTGTTATTCAGTCTTTGCATCAAATGTTTGGGTTCCTCTTGTTGTCTCTAGAATTGAAAGAGGGACATTTGCAGCGCCTTTATGTAATATTTCCCTTTTATGCATTTGGTATCTCTGTAATATGGACATTTGCAGCTCCATTATGTGATATTTCCCTTCTATGCATTTGGTATCTCTGTAATATGGACATTTGCAGCTCCATTATGTGATATTTCCCTTCTATGCATTTGGTATCTCATAGATGTATCCCATGTTTGGTGGAAGCTAGTCAAGGATTTTTCCATATGAGTTGCCTTGTCCTAATGGTTTGTATTTTTGAATTTTCTTGCTAGTGTCTCAAGTTTAAGACTGACCAAGCCCAGGATGCCAAGAAGATGGAGAAACTTAACAACATTTTTTTCACCTTGATGGCTCGTGGTCCTGAGGGTATTACACTATCAAACTTTTCTCACAAGTACCTATTTGTATTGTATAAATAACGTCCAATGACTATCTGATCTTTACTCTTGTTGAGTCCATAGAAAGGAGAGATGGTTGGCATATCCCCGACAGGGATGGGAAAAGCCTATGGGCGATACCTGTTGCCAGACTTTTGTCGATTCTGTCTTTTATTCTTTTTCCTTTTTATTTTCTTTTGGAGGGAGGCGGGGTGGGGAAGTCGGGCAGGATTCTATTTATGGATGTATGGATTCTTGAGCAGTTCTATTTGATACTTGCATAATTGCATCTCGCCATGCTCCTGTCATCATAATGATCTGCAATTTCTTTTTACTGCAGCTGATATATCAGAAGTTGGTGGCAAAGAACAAATGGAGGCACAGGCACCTAAGAAGGGGAGAGGAAGGAAACAATAATTTTCTGAGGATTGGTTTATTGCAGTATTAAGATATTTTTGAAACCTGCAAGGAATTGTTCTCTCCAACTTTTTTTGTATTATTAGTGGAGCACATCTTTTTGCTTTTCGAAGATAGTGCTTTTTCTGGTTGGTTACTCCATCTAATTCGCAAGCTCTGGTATCTTAGCTTCCTCATCTTTGCAGAGCTAAACTAGACTAGACAAGGAAAATAGTATCTTTTTCCAAGATAGTGCTTTTTCTGGTTGGTTTCCATTTTTTGTTTCCCATTCTTTGCAGTGTCTTGTGTTTGTTTCCCCCTTGTGTTTGCCCTGGACCGACTAATCGGTGCTTCCATATCATCTTCTTCATCTTCAACACAACCTCACAAAAGACATCTTCAGCTTCACGGCTAGTATTGAAAGCCTTCCGCTTGAAAGCCCTGCTTTGGGGGTAAGCGATTTCATTCTCAAGCTCGAACTCGAAAACTCTTGTACTTCTACTGGATTTTGCGACTTTGAAATACTCCCCCCCCCTCCAAAATATTTGTTGCATTTCTCATTTACACGCCTCTTAAAATAGCATTTATAAGGATAGTATTTTGAGTATTTTACCCTATTAACATATTTCATCATGTAATCTCTTCTCAATAAATATTTAGTCCGTTAATGATAGAATCTCTTAAATGTTGTTAATTAGGGTAAAATAAAAAAATCTACTTTATTTTATCTTGGTTAAATAAAATGAAAAATATTTATCTTGGGACGGTGGGAGTAGCTAATACTCTCTCCGTTCCATAATAAGTGGTTCTTTAGATTTTTCATTTTGTTTTAAAATAAGTGTTGTTTTAGAATTTCAAGAAGAAATTGATTTTATTCTTCCAAAACTACCTTGTTTACATAATCAATAATTATTAAGTAACTTTTCTTTTCTAGATATTTTATTTGGGGTAAGTAAAAATACTTTAATTTTTAGGAGTGATCATTTTCTTAAGGGGGTGTGCATAGGCTAAAAGAATCACTTATAATGGAATGGAGGGGATTAGAATGTACAACAACAAAATGATTATCTCAAAAGTGCTGAGAATTTATTGTCTTTTGTAAGTTTTAAATTCCTTTTTCTCTTTGTTCCTGGTCACTACATTACCTTCTCAAGGTGGGGGGGACCTTCACTAATGATTTAACCACAACCTATAAAGTGTAATTATTCCTGCATAAAATATTTGGGGTTAGTGAAGGAGGACCATTAAATGATTAAAAGCCAACAAGATTCTCTTGAGAAAAGCAAGGGCCAAAGGCTGCTCAACTTTAAATAATGACAAATAAATCTGCTGAATTCGAGGTATTTAGTTAAAAATGAGATTAGTACTAGATGTTTTAAATCTTTTTTGGAAGTCAATATTGTCACCTAAGTTCTTTATTTACCTTGACTTACTTGTACAAAATAAATTAACTAAAAGAATAATAAGAATAATTTATATCATTTGCTTATCGTATTACTTGTTGCTGTTATTACTGTTCTTTTTTTTTTTTTATTATATTTTCTTTTTAACCTACTTTGAAATGTGTTATTTGAGCTGAAGATTTATCGGAAACAATATCACTAACTTTATAAAGTAAGATAAGATCTGCGTCCACTTCATTCTTTTCAGATTGCACATTGTGGGATTACACTCTGTTATTGTTGTAAGAATAATTTGTATATGCGCATCATATTTTTACCTTCCTACATTTGTGTTTGAAACGTACCTATACTTGTATTGAATACTTGCTATAATAGGATCACATTTTTTCCCAGAATCGAATAACACGAAATCAAATTATAAAATCGAATGCATATCCCTACAAATATCACAAATTGAAATTGAAATTGAAATTGAAAAAAAAGATCTTATAGAAGAAAAGTTCATTAAGAACTTCCCATTTTGGAAGAAAATTAAAATGCTCACGTATGCCATGATGTGAATGTAAATTAAAATACACATCCTTTTTCCAATTCTTTAATATGTTTCCTTAGTTGTAAATTTGTAATTCTAAATAATAAAAAACAAATTGAGATAATTTTATTTCCCATTTGTCCTTATCTTCGTTATCACTATACTTCCACGGGATCAAAAAAATGTTTAATTAGCCTTTATTTTTTGAGTTAAAAAAATATTCACTTAACAAATCAAGAAATATTCTTATTTTTTTCAAATTTACCCTTATTAAGTGTTAGATGATCAAATCTCAACACTTGTTTAATTAAAAATATTTTAATCAAATTATTTATTTTTATCTAAAAATTAATATTTTATCAAGAATGTATAAATGACTAAGTGAACACTTTTTTTTATCCGGAGGGAGTCATATTACCAAAAATGAAATTAAAACATCTTATATATATATAGTGTTTGTGTGACTTTTGTCCGATCACCTCTTTGATGCTTCTTCTTCTTCTTCTTATTATTAACTGAAAGAAAAGAAAAATAAAATCTGATAATTTAATTGTACAATCTCACCATGTCATTTTGTACTCGCCGGATAATCACCGGCGAATTGTCGGCGACGGCAGCAAGCCGTCATTTTCCGGTAACAAAACTTCCAGCTACTCGGTCATCGGATTATTTCTCTTCAATATCTCGTCATCACCGGCCGGCGGCAATCGTCAGCAGATCAATAGCGACGAGATTTTACGTAATTGAGGCCGCAGCGGAATCCGCCACCGTATTCCGCTGCGTCGGCCACGACGACGGCGGTGGGAATGGTAAATGGAGGAGGAGGTGTGCCGTGGCCGGAGATAAGTTGGTGGAGATTAATGATAGCCGGAAAAGTAGTGATCGGAAGGTGGAGGTGGCAGTTGCAGCGACGGCTACGGTGGTGCTAGGTGTAGGGAATCGTGTACTTTATAAGCTGGCGTTAGTGCCTTTGAAGAACTATCCTTTCTTTCTGGCTCAGCTCGCTACTTTCGGGTACTTTTTTTTTTCTCTTCTAAAATTGATATTTTTTCACCGTCTCTTCCTGTTTTTGACATTTGAGTGGTCAAAAAATATATTTTTCTTATGAATATTTTTTACGTAAATAATTACCCGTAATTGATTTTTTTATACCAAATAAATTTAATCTATCATAGTTAAGTGACTTAATAAAATGAAAAAAATAAAAAATAATTAATCATGATTTAAGTAAAAAGGGTCTCATGCTTGGGTTATCACATTATTTTTGCTCTGAATGTTATGTTAGCTCTCCCTACTATTTACTGTGTTTTATTTATTTACGTATCATTTTTAATCTACTTTATTATGCGTTATATCGAGGGTTCTCGGAAACAGTCACTCTGCCTACCAAGATAGATGTAAGGTCTGTGTACACTCTATCATCTCCAGACCCACATTGTGGGATTTCACTGAGTATGTTTATTATGCGTTATATAAGTCGAGAGTCTTTTGGAAACAACCACTCTATCTCCACGAGGTAAGGGTAAGGTTGCTACACTCTCTCTATCCTTTCAGATCCACCTATGGAAATACGCTAGATATATTTTTATTGTTGTGGTTTAAGTAACAAAAGTCTATGTACAAATACATATATGCATCGAGGACTCAATTTTTCGAAAGTAAAATGAGGGTTAGAAAATAGAATTATTGATTTTGTGCTATTTTTTGTTTTATTGTTTGGTTTTATTATTGGAAATGAAAGTGTCTCCTAAAATAGTGTAAGGCAACGAGCTGTCTGTTAGTCCTTCGTTTCCATTTTACATGTCACCTCTTTCTTTACGTCCTTTAATTAAGAGAATAATTAATAAAAATATCTTATTTATTCTTTAATTTTAATTTATATTATTTTTTATTTTTGTTATATTGATCTCTTTTTATGTTAATTAAATTAAGAATTTAAAAAATCAATTCTCTTTTATTTGTTATAATAACAAATATTTTGGAATAATTATTTTTAGTAAATGTGACAAGCAAAACAGCAAGGAGGGAGCAATTAACTTGGCCAAATGTTTTATAATGAAAGAAACCACAATCAAAATCTAAATGAAAAATACGACAGAAATAGAAAATATACTATAATCAAGGTAATTGAACTTTGCTTAACATTTAAACTTTATGGTTTTGCTAATTTGGTGTGAAACAATTTGTAGTCTAGTACTTTGCATGTAAATTAAGAATATCTAGATTTTACATACTAAAAAATGAAGCAACCTAGTTTGAATTGTACTGTCTTTGTCCCTTCATAAGTTTAAGATTTTCATAGAAGTTTATTACTCATTTCCAATTTATGTGACACCTTTTAGATTTCGAGATTTTGATAGTAATTTTTTTCATATTTTTTAAATATTTTGAAATTACCAATTATTGTGACTTACAACATTTTACTTAATTTTCAACTATGTAAATTTTAATTAAGAAAAACTTAAAGAATTTATATTCGAATTCACATTAAAAATTAAATAATTTGACTCTAGAAATTCGAAATATAACACATATTTGAGGGAGTAATTCACAATTGCAAATCCATTTTGTGATGTGTGCCCTTAGCTGAAAGACAAAAGCTCCTTTACAAAAAAAGAAAATGAAAAGTCACGTGAGAAAATTTGAAGATCACGTGACGTTTGCTAACTGATGTGAAGTTTGTCTTACAAGATGTCAAGGGTAATAAAGTCATTTTAAGTTGCGCCTAACAGTCCTTTTCAACTGTTCCATTTGATGAGGACAATAGAGTAATTCCAAATCTTGATAATGCATAGTTAAAATGGATTCTTTTGACTGCAAAGAATAAAAACTTTGCATAGTCTCTTTCAATTCATCACTTTCCCTACATAGAATGGATTTTTTGACTGCACCTTGGACCCACTGGACCATTTACCATAGTTTTCTAGTGAATCTAGTGATGCATGATCAATTATTGGGGGTTGTAGGTTTATTATTTTAGCATAGGTAAAATGTTACCATCATGCCAAAAGCTATAAGGTCAATAGCAGCGGGTGCTACTTTATTTATTAATCAAGCCCATCAAGCAAACATTATATTTGATCATAACTCTGACCCGAATCATCACTTGGACTTGTTATAGGCAGGATGTTGACGTTATCCAACAATCCCCCAATACCTGCCACATGCAGCATGCTGTTTTTGGGAATCGCATGACATTTGACTTTGATACCATTTGTTAGAATTAAATGTTTATCATCATTGGCAAAAGGCAAAAACTATAGATGATGACAAGGGCACAATTTTATTTCTTAACCAAGTGCATCAAGCAACTGCCATGTTTGACCATGACCCCGACCTGGCGATCACCGGCCCATTACCTGGCCCTCACCGTGCAACCCCCCAACACCTGCCATACGTAACATGTTGCATATGGCTTCTGGGCCTCTCCATACACAGGATATTGGCGTTACCCAACACAAAGGTTGTTAAAGAATTGCTCTAGGTTGTAGTTTTGAATCCCATGTGTGACATATCTGCATTTATTATGTTTTCTTTTTAAAATTTCTTGAGAATGAAGATGTTTTAGTGGTAAACATCTTTAACAACAACCTATCATGTCTGAGAATTTGATTCGTCTCCACCTAAGAAGTAGTTCAAATTTGCGATAATTAAAAGGAAAAAAATTAAGGATTATCCCTAGAACAAGTTGTGTGTTATGAGTATTCTATATACAATGTCATTAAGTTGCACCTGCGCCATATCCCGTCTAATCACCTCTCCCCAATACTTCTTCGGCCTACCTATACCCCTCCTTAAACCGTCCATAGCCAACCTCTCGTACATCCGCTCGGGGGTATCCGTGTCTCTTCTCTGCACATACTCGAACCATTTCAACATCGCTTCACACATCTTATCCTCGCACAGAGGCCACTCCCACTTTGTCTCGGATATCATCATTTCTAATCATGTCTCTCCTTGTATTCCCACACATTCATCTCAACATCCTCATCTCCGTAATTTTCATCTTTTGTATGTGCGAAGTCTTGACTGGCCAACACTTCGCCCCATACAACATGGTCGGTCTAACCACCACCATATAAAACTTGCCTTTAAGTTTTTGTGTCACTTTTTTATCGCACACAACTCCAAATGCGAGCCTCCATTTCATCCGCCTTACTCCAATACGATGTGTGACATCGTCATCAATCTCTCCATTCTTGGATAATATACCCGATGAACTTGAAAATAGTATATTTTATTTACGACTGTCAGTCTGTGTGAATATTCATTACTATGAGAAAATATTATTATTGAATTGTTGTATCTACATGATTATATTGAGCTCTATTTATAGACATTACATTACAATCATTTTTCTAATATGATACTATATATGAAATCTTATTTGTATTCTACATTACAATCATTTTTCTAGTAGTAGAATACTATATATGAAATCATATTTCTATTCTAACACTCCCCTCAAACTGGTGCATACAAGTGATATGTATTGAGCTTGAGCTTGTTAGAGATGTTAATTAATACGAGGACCAATGCGGCACTTGGTGAAAATATCTGCAAATTGATCACCCGATTTTATAAAATTTGTAATAATATTATCGGAGAGTATATGTGATCTGAATTAAGCAACCTCAATATTTAAAAAATACTTCAATATGCTGAGATCTTTAGTACGAGTATATGACAAACTCCTGAATTATTACTATGAATACTCTGTTGAGCAACAAAACAGGGTATCAGTGCCATAATAAAAAATAATAAAATATCCGACGTGAACAATGTTTTTCGGCAGTTGAGCACTATTTTCCGGCGATACAACACTGTTTTCCGATATTTTTCTCTTCAGTTGAGGTCGCCCAGGTCTTCCGAGCAACTTGCTTATATTAGTTTGCAGAAGATTCCGATCGCCGGGATTAGGGTTCCGGCGACTGCTGCACTGTTTCCGGCAGATCTGCATATTTCTAGCCACTTTTTTGACAAAATTGTTTCCCCAGTCTAGTTTGTCAGCGATTCCGCATCTACCCCAGCTGTTATTTCTGAATTCCGACCACTTTTAGTTTTCCGGCAAAATTTTCCAGCGGCTGATTTCTTGCAGCTTCTGGATCTCTGTTTTCTGAGCATCATTAGCCTCTTTTGGACAGATTTCTTAAAGTTTTTGAACCATGTGTCTCGAATTTGATGTTTTTAATTCAAAAAACATAGGAATCAGAACCTCAAGCACTATGATTACTTCCGAACCATTAATGGGAGGTTCGAACTATTTAGCTTGTGGTTTCTCGGTTGAGTTGTTGTGCAAGGGTCAAGGTGTTCAAGATCACTTAACGCAAAAGACCATTGTGATTAAGAAAAAAACAGAGGTTAGTGAGACAAAAAAGGTCAAAGCACAATGGGAGAAGGTTGACACTCAATTATGTCGTCTCCTGTGGCGATCTATTGATCCCAAGTTGATGCCTTTGTTTCGTTGCTTCCGGACATGCTATTCAGTTTGGGAAAAGGCTCGTACTTTATACACTAATGACATATCTCGATTTTATGATGTGATATCTCAGATAACCAACTTAAAGAAACAAGAATCATGTCTGCTTACTTGGGACAAGTACAAGCAGTCATGGAGGAATTTCAGCAGTTGATGCTAGTCACTACGAACGTTGAAAAGCAACAGGAGCAAAGACAAATGTTGTTTCTAGTTCTTACACTTACTGGACTTCCTACTAACCTTGATTCGGTACATGATCAGATTTTGGCTAGTCCTACAGTTCCTACAATTGATGAACTATTTTCTTGTTTGCTTCGTCTTGCTGTAATCACACAGTGGTTTCATCACCAACCGTTGACTCCTCTGTTCTCGCATCTCAAATCATAGAGAATTGAACATCTCAGTCTATCGATAATCGACGAGGAGGAGGTCGTTTTGGAAAATTTCGAACTAAGTGTAGTCATTGTTATATGTTTGGACACACTCGCGACGTATGTCGTGCTCTACTTTATCCACTACCCAATGATGTGCAATGTAGTTATTGTTATAAGTTTGGACACACTCGTGACGTATGTCGTGCTCATATAGGATGATCTTAGAAAGCACTTAAGTGTTGGACATTTGCATGATACAGGTAAACCAATCGCTCGGTCAAACACCCAACAATGCTCATGTTGCTCAGACTGACACTACATGAAATCTAAGGCTTTTATCTAAAGGGGAATATAATGAGTACCTTCAGTATCGAGCAAGTAAGCAGACATCTCAGATCATAAAGTATCTGAAAGTTTTTTATAATCTTCACTCTACCATTATCTTTGGCCAGACGGGCGACCCACATTGGCTAGTGCCGCCCGCTGTCAGCGGAAACTCTTTGATTCTCTACCAAAATCATAAATACTCTGATACCATGTGAGAAAATATTATTATTGAATTGTTGTATCTACATGACTATACTGAACTTTATTTATAGACACTCTATTATAATCCTTTTCCTAGTAGGATACTATTTATGAAATCCTATTCCTATTCTACATTACAATCCTTTTCCTAGTAGGATACAATATATGAAATCTTATTTCTATTCTAACAATTACAATAAGTAACAAATAACAATAAGAAAATACCGTTTTTTTTTATTGTGGCGCTGAATATCTGAGTACAATGCATCAACAATAAAATTAGTAGGCACATTTGTTACTGATTAATGCTGTTTATTTCCAGTTGTCTTGTTTAATGGTTGGAATAACATTGCTTCTTCTGCTTCCTTTCACCCAGATATGTACTCGTATACTTCTCTATCTTATATCTTCGGTATCATGCTGGCAAGGTTACTGATGAAATGCTTTCCCTCCCAAAATTTCCATTTGTTGTTGTTGGTCTATTAGAGGCTCTTGCTGCTGCATCCGGCATGGCAGCTGGAGGTAATACAAATTTTATGCTGCATCGCTTTACTAGAATGTCCAACATATGCTTTTTAAGTATTTTCTTTACTCACGTTCAATGTTTCTTGTCGGATTTGGTTATTCTCTTTGTCAACTATGATGTTCATCAATGCATTTGCGAGAAAATATTATTATTGAATTGTGTATTTACATGATTACCCTGTGCCCTATTTATAGACACTACATTACAATCTTTTTCCTAGTAGGATACTATATATGAAATCCTATTCCTATTCTAACACTCCCCCTCAAGCTGATGCATACAAGTCATATGTACCGAGCTTATTACAGATGTAATTAATACGAGAACCAGTGAGAGACTTGGTGAAAATATCTGCAAGCTGATCGCTCGACTTCACAAATTTTGTAACAATATCTCCGGAGGTAATCTTTTCTCTGACAAAGTGACAGTCAATCTCGATGTGCTTAGTGCTCTCATGAAATATCAGATTTGATGCGATATGAAGCCGCTTTGTTATCACACACAAGTTCCATTTGATTGATTTCTCTAAATTTTAGTTTTCTGAGCAACTGCCTAATCCAAACTAGCTCACAAGTTGCTACAACCATTGCTCGATATTCTGATTCAGCACTAGATTGAGCAACGACACTTTGTTTCTTACTCTTCCATGGCACTAAATTACCTCCTATTAACACACAATATCCGGATGTAGAACGTCTATTAGAGGGTGATCCTGCATAATCAACGTATGTATATCCAACGATCTGCTCATGGCTTTGATCTTCGAAAAACAGTCCTTTACCTGAAGCTGACTTAATATATCACAGAATGCGGACAACTGCATCCCAATGACTATCACAGGGAGAATCCATAAACTGACTTACAACACTCACAAAAAATAAAATGTCAGGTCTAGTCACTGTGAGATAATTCAACTTCCCAACCAGCCGCCTATATCTTCCAAGATCATTGAGGGGCTCCCCTTGTCCTGGCAGGAGTTTAGCATTTGGATCCATGTGTCAATGAGTCTACATCCCATCATTCTTGTCTCCTCAAGAATGTCTAAGGCATACTTGCTTTGCGAAATAACAATATCTGACGTGGATTGGGCAACCTCAATACCTAGAAAATATTTTAGTCTGCCGATATCTTTAGCCTCAAAATGTTGAAAGAGATGTTGCTTTAAATTTGTGATACCATCTTGATCCTTGCCAGTTATAACATTATCGTCGACATAAACCACCAAATAAATACTCAAATCTGGAGCAGAATGTCGATAAAACACAGAATGATCTGCTTCACTCTAAGTCATGCCAAACTCCTAGATTACTATGTTGAATTTACCAAACCAGGCTCGAGGAGACTGTTTCAGACCATAAAGTGACCGATCGACACACCAGATTAGACTCCCCATGAGCAACAAAACCAGGTAGTTGCTCCATATAAACTTCCTCCTCAAGATCACCACGGAGAAAAATATTCTTAATGTCCAATTGATAAAGAGGCCAATGACGGACAACATGCATGGATAGAAAAAGACGGACATATGCTATTTTAGCCACGGGAGAGAAAGTATCACTGTAATCAAGCCCAAATATCTGTGTATACCCTTTTGCAACAAGGCGAGCCTTAAACCGATCAACTTGGTCGGCCGGACCAACTTTGACTGTATAAACCCAACAACAACCAACAATAGATTTACTTGAAAGAAAAGGAACAAGCTCCTAAGTACCACTCGTGTGTAAAACAGACATCTCGTCAATCATAGCCTGTCGCCATCCAGGATGAGAAAGGGCTTCACCTGTAGACTTAAGAATGGGGACAGAGGACAATGATGATACAAATGCATAATGGGATGATGATAGATGATGATAACTTAAAAGGGTATAATATAGGTTAGTATTACGAGTGAACCGTTTACCTTTTCGAAGTGCAATCAGCTGATCAGGAGGAGACAAGTCTGCAGTAGGTGCAGGGTCTGACGCATAACATGGATCATCTGGACCTGATGCTGGACGCGGTCGACGATGATAAGTCAGAAGTGGTGGCACTGTGACTGGAGATGTAGAAGTAACTGTAGATTCCTCAAAGATCGATGTAGGTAAAACCTGAGGTATAGGTAAGACCTCAGAGATATCAGGATGATCAGAAGGAGAGCTAAAGTAAGGTTGAGATTAAAAAAATGTGACATCGGCAGACATAAGATATCTGCGGAGATCTGGTGAGAAGCAACGATACCCCTTTTGAACCCGAGAATAACCAAGAAATACACATTTAAGAGAGCGAGAGGCTAATTTATCTATCCTCGGAGCTAGGTTATGCACAAAACATGTGCTCCAAAAAATACGAGGAGGAAAGTATAGAGATGACTGAGGATATACTATGGAATATGAAATCTGATTCTGAATAGAAGATGAGGGCATACGATTAATTAAATGGCAATATGTGAGGACTGCATTGCCCCAAAAACGCAGAGGAACATGGAATTCAATGAGAAGAGTGTGAACAATCTCAATGAAATGCCTATTCTTTCTTTCTGCTACCCCATTCTGCTGAGGGGTGTAGGGACAAGATGTTTGATTAATAATTCCTTGGTGATTCATAAACCGCTGAATCTGGGAGGAGTTGTATTCTAAGGCATTGCCACTACGAAAAGTATGAATAGAAACATCAAATTAATTTTGTATTTCAGCACAAAAACTCTTGAATATAGAGATAACTCAGAACGATCTTTCATTAAGAATAGCCAAGTACATCTGGAAAAATCATCAATGAAACTAACAAAATAATGAAATCCTAAAGGTGAACTAACTCTATTAGGACCCCAAATATCAGAATGAACTATTAAAAAATTACTCTACACGACTCTCAACACTATGTGAAAAAGTAGTGCGAGTGTGTTCCCAAGTTGACATGATTCATAATCTAATTTGGACAGACTAGACAAACTAAGCACCATATTTTGTAGCTTAAACAGACTCGGATGTCCCAATCGTTTATGGATTAAATCTGGAGGATATGTAACTAGACTTGCTATGGAGTAATTATGAGTAAAGGTAAGATAGTAGAGGCATTGTGATCCATATCCTACGCCAATTGTCTGTCCCGTACTACGGTCCTGCATAATAAAAGAATCATCAAGAAATAGTATGACACAATTTAAGGCACGAGTCAAACGACTGACTGATGCAAGATTAAAAGAACAACTAGGGAAGAGAACAAAATTTAGAGTGATAGAGGATATGGGTTTAGCTTGTCAAACTCCTTTTGCTTTTGTTTGGATTGGCTAAAGTAATAGCGGGAAGAGACAGTGAATAATCAATATCCGACAAAAGTGATTTATCACCAGAAATATGATCAGAAGCACCAGAGTCTACAACCCACGATCTAGCGGTATTAGATTATGCGACTAAGGCTACTTGTGGAGATGTCTGCTTACATGCTCGATACTAAAGGTGCTCATTATATTCTTCTTTGGATAAATAAACTCGTTGATTACTTGTAGTAGCAGTCTGAGCAACATAAGCATTCTTGGGTAGTCGACCATGTAGAGAATATCATACTTCATGAGTGTGTCCAAACCTATTACAATAACTACACTTAGGTCGAGATCTCTATATTTCACAAGTGTATCCAAGCCTATGACAGTAACTACACTTAGGTCGAGATCTTCCAAAGCGGCCTCTTCGTCGATTCTTAGTAGACTGGGATGTTCGAATTTCTGATCTCTTTATTAAGGGTTCTAAGTAATAATAGGACTTGAATTTTCAATTCCCGTATTTTCGGAGTTAAACATATCAAATCCAAAAGACATAGCGAAATTTGACTAGAACAGTGGCTTGGAATCTGAAATCTGAAAGGACAGTCGCCGGAAAACTCGCCGAAAAAGTCAAAAGTGGATTAGAAAATAAAGGTAATGGCTGTAACAGCTCCAGCCGAGGTCCAAAGCAAATAGACAGATCTGAAAGACTGAAACAGTGAAAAATACTGTTGGAAAACTGCAGATTCATAGGGAAACTAACAAAGGTCGCCGGATTAGGGTTTCCGTGACACGAATCTTTAGAAAAGCATCACAGGTGAGTCGGAATTGTTGGGCGACCCCAAGGGAAAAAGATCGACGTCAGAATCTGGCCAGAATAGAGCTCACGCGCTCGGCGCGTGTAACAGATGCGTCGCAGGAGAGAGAGGTCTTACCGGCGCGTGACAGCGCGTGAGAGGGACTTTGACGGAGTGGTTGGCTGGGGTTTGGTCGCCGGAGGATGGGGGACCTCGTGGCGGTGTTAATTTTTGCACAACACTGACGAAAAGTGGTACTACACAAATCAGATCTAGAAGTCGCCGGAATTTGATGCACAACGACTTTCTTGACCTAATTTTCTTTCCCCGATGTTTCTCACCTATGCTCTGATACCATATGAGAAAATATGGGAGAAAATATTATTATTGAGTTGTATATTTACATGATTACACTGAGCCCTATTTATAGACGCTACATTACAATTCTGTTTCTAGTAGGATACTATATATGAAGTCCTATTCCTATTCTAACAACATTATTTCTTCAAAAGACATTTCATTGCTTACAAAATACAAAGAGTCATTTTAACAAGACTTAAACAAGTCATTCGATATGCCAATCTGTTGACAGCTTGTATTATTTTTCATTTAGTTCGTGAACTCATCTATTTGAAGTTTGTTTCTGGATCTTCTGTTCATTTAATAATATCTTGAACATGAGAATTTATATAACTTTGTAGATTTTTAATTCTTTACTTAATCTTTGTTATTATTCTCCTTTCAAACAGCTATTCTTTCCGGGGCTACAATTCCAATACTCTCGCAGGTAATATTAATTTGAAATGTTTGAAAATCGTTTCCTTTCACCTTTTTTATGAACTTCTGAGAGCATTTACTGATAATGATCCATATGATGTCAGTTTTTAGGAAATTAATCCATCAGTTCAAGTGCTTATATTTGTTAGTAGAAAACCAGGAAGCATACCAGACAATTTGATTGCATGACCAAACACTTGGAAGAGAGGGGGAGAAAACCAAAAATAGGCACGAGAACTAATATAGTTGTGGCTAGACTGCATTAGCATATTAGCTCCAACAATTTTATGCTTCTCTCATAGAACATTGTCTATTGAAGACCGATTTTGATTGAACAATTTGGTACTTGACATTAGGTTTCATTTTTTACTTCGTGCTTCTTCTTTGAGGATTTTTAGGATGTGTAGTCATATAAAATTGAATAAGATAAAAGTCAATCACATATAACCCAAGGCCCAAGTAGTACTCATAGAGGATAAGAATGAGATAAAGTAGCCTGAGATAATTTGGTTATGTCCTACGTAGACCTCCAAATGCACGGGCTTGTACAATTGATACTATGATGATTGAAGGTGCTAAAGTGGACGAGGTAGACCTAAAATCACTTAAAAGACCTACAAACTCAGTATTTATTCGGATTTAGCAAAGAGTAGAACAAAACGGAAGCAAAAGATCCATATATGTTTGTCATGAATCTTTTTAGTTTGTTTAGGGATTTGTATGCCAGTATAAAATGTGGAAACCTTCTAGTGTTGGACAAATGACAAATTACTCCGTATTGAGATGAAATGATCCAAATACTGAATGAATATTGAGGACCCCAACTAGTTTGGGATTGAGGCATAGGGCTTGTTGTTGTTTTATTGGCATGCTTGTAGGCTTGCTTCATGCAAAACTTCCTTCAACAAGTAAATTGAATCTATTATTTAACTCGACCATCTTGCAGAGCTTTCTTGTCTGGCAACTTCTCCTGTCTTTTATTTTCCTTGGGAGAAGATATAGCCTCAACCAGTTGTTTGGGTGCTTTCTCGTGGCTGTTGGTGTTATTGTAACTGTAGCAAGGTTTGTGACACAATTTCTGTCTATAGTGTTTTGAGATTTACCTCACTAGCAGTTTGAAAGATTTGAAGTGATAATCTCTTACTTAATTTGCAGTGGATCTAGTGCTGGTTCTTTGATGGAAGCTGGTGTATTTTGGAGTCTTTTGATGATAGTTTCCTTTTTGTTCCAAGCTGCGGATACTGTCTTGAAGGTTCATACCTTCCCTTTCCTTTCCTCTTTTCTTCTTCCAATAGGGTTTTGAGGTTTTGTCATCTTCATGATTGCAGTATGATTTACCTGGAGGATTCATTTTCCTTATATGCAGGAAGTAATATTCCTGGATGCTGCTCGAAGGCTGAAGGTAGGCATGCTGCAGATTGTTGCTATTACATGATTTAGCTATTAAAAGTCGGAAAACCATTATCTGAATAAGAAGTTTATCTTTGTTTAGGACAGTCCTTTTTGTGTACATGGTAGTATTATATTGTGGTGAACATATTCTAATTTTCCTAGACAGAACTATCGCTCATCATTCAGCTTAGAATGCCCATCAGTGGTAGTTGGACAAGTTACTCTTTATAAGTTGGATTAGGATGAGAGTGTTATTTAATCAACAATATTGACCGTCCGTACCACAAAGTGACTCACGTAAGAGAAAAGATTAAATATGTTTATTGAAAGAAAAAGAAAGAGAAAACTTGTTCTTCTATTAGAATGAGTTGTACCAAGACTTGAACGTCTTTAGCCACTTGGCCTTTGTATGTTGAATTCCTGACTTTATTCTGTTATTGCTCGACATACTAAGATCTGATGGTAGTTGTCTTAATTTATCATGGTATAAGCAGGGAGGTACTGTTGATCTGTTTGTCGTGAACTCCTATGGATCCGCTTTCCAGGTAGGAATCATATACTGTTTTATCGTTCACTGTATTCTTTTCTTTGAATGAACTACTGAAACTGGTCCGATATCTGTTGCAGGCAGTTTTTATATGCCTTCTCCTCCCATTTTTGTCCAAGTTATGGGGTGTTCCATTTACTCAACTACCAAACTATCTTAGAGATGGTGCTGCATGCTTTTTGAACATCGGCACATTATCCGGTGGTAAGTAGTGAAATAGTTTGAGTTCAGCTTCCTCTATGGAAGTATGTGATTTCATCAATGATGCACAAAAGGAGAAGCATGAATGATTACTAGGATTACCTCACATTTTCCATCCCATTTCTCACATTAATGTGTTAAGAAAATGAATCTTGGACCTAACCCAACCCTATCACGAGTTCGTTTCTTTTCGATTTATGACACTCTGATTCAAAGACAAAACACTGATTGTAGTTGTTTCTTTCTCGTTTTGTTCTAGGGTGTGATGGTGCACCGCTTTTACCGCTTCTGTTTATCATTGTCAACATGGGTTTCAATATATCATTGTTACATCTGCTTAAGATTTCCTCTGCCGTGGTATCTTGTCTCGCATCTACAGTTTCAGGTATTTTATTGACACTAGCAGATTTATAGCCTGTTTGGCCAACCTTCCAAATTTGTTTATTTTGAAAAGTGCTTTTTCTTAGAAGTGTTTTTCGAAAAAGTACTTTCGGAGAGTAGCAGTTTGTGTTTGACTAATCAATTTGAAAAACACTTTTGCCAATATTAGAGCAGCAATTTGTGCTTATCAAACGTTCCAAAAGTGCTTCTGCGGAAAAACTACTTTTTGCAGCTTTTGCTACAACTCAAAAGCACTTGATTCTTTTTTCTAAAAGCGTGGTGAAACACCTAAACTCTCTAAAATAAGTATTTTTCGCTTCCCAGAAGCTTGGCCAAACATGCTATTAGTCTCAGTTTATTGCAGTTGAACCTTTTCTTTCTAGACAAGTATCTAGCTGTTGACCTCATTTTCCTTGATACTTTTAATTGCAGTACCAATATCAGTCTTTTTATTCACATTGCCATTACCATATCTTGGCGTTGCGTCCTCCCTCCCACCTGGTTTCATAGCAGGAGCTATCATCCTTGTCCTGGGAATGCTTGTTTATACTTGGAGACCATCAAGTCGCCTAAAAAATGAGGAAGTTGATTGCCACTGTACTTAACTTGTGTCCCTTGTCACGTTCGAGGGGAGAAGAAGATACGATACCATTCTTCCAACTTCCATACGAAGCAAATGAGGCATCAACACGTGCATGGTGAATTGTATTATAAGTTATAACCTCTCAAACCTCTTTTCTGAATCGTTATCGATAAGTGGAGGTTTGACAGGGTTATTACTCGAATCCATTGCTCTTTTTTTGAAATGCATGGAGTCTGTACCATGAATGTCCTTGGAAACTTGGAAGTTATAAGGAAGAAATTTGCTCCAAAGCCAGAGTAATATTGGTTCTTGTATATCTAACAGTGCAGAAGGCCGGTTTTGCCATAAGTTAATTGTCCAACAGAACAAGAAATGGTACCATATGAAAATATGCTCTTGGTTTTTGGTAGTTCTGCTTTTGTAAATTAGGATTTACCTAAAACTTTGTTTTGTAGCCACAATCTAGAGGTTCTGGCTAAGTTTAAAGTCAATTGATGAAAAACTGTATATGGCTATTCTTTCAGAACTAATCCACAGGTCTCGTTAAAGGCTCTTTAAATTTTGTTCTTGGACATTACTCCCTCTGTCCCGATTGATGTGACACTGTTTGACCGGACACGAAGTTTAAAGAATAAGAGAAGACTTTGTTATGTTCACCAAATTGTCCTTTACTTTAGTGTCTATATTTGTTGACTTTTCATCACAATAAGTACATCTTTAAAATTAAGTGAGACTCAACAAGGATAAAATACAAATGATGTTATTAAATAGTTGCCAAATAAAGAAATGTGACATTCATTTTGGGATGGACTAAAAATGAAATAGCATCACATAAATTGGGAAGGAGAGAGTATTAATATTGTTGGTTTGAGACTATTCACCAATATTACTTTGAGGAAAAGACTTTTTATCATAATTTTGTGTAACATCAGCTTATATGTTGATTATTGACATTTAGAATTTAAAGTACGTCTTGTTGCAAAATGTTTAGAATGTTCATAGTTGCTTGGGTGGTAGTAAGTTCTTCTTGATCACATGCTGCGTGATAATGATTTCTCGTGTAAAATTTGGACCTTTTCACTCTTTTTCCTCAGTGCCAAGTGGATCCACGATTTCACTCTGGTAATTCGAAAAAAAATAACAAAAGCTAAGCATAAAAAAACATGTTATCCCTAAGAATTGAACCTAGAATGTTGGAAACAATTTTGAACTCTTTGGACCGCTTAGGTTAACCTTTTGCATTTGTTTAGGATACTCAAAAGTTAATATATATATATATATATATACTCAAAAAATATACCTTAAATACGATGTATGTTTTTACCGAAAGTGTACGGGTGAACACTCTGCTCCCCCTAAATCCGCCCCTGCACGTGCCTCACTTATGTAACAATTTAAATAGATAGTAAAAATAATTATGCCATCTAAAGATACATTGGAAATGAAGGGTATACTAATATATTTCATAACAACAATGTCATTTTTAAGTAAAATTTAACAGGATATGAATACCCAATTTCACAAAGTTTTTAGGCAAACTTTGGACATTTTCCTTGAAAATCAAACCTAAAGCTTATTTTTTCTAAATCACAAAAATAATACTAATATTTTCAATAAGCATTGGTAGATACTCCATTTTTAAATAGGAGTCGCCTTTGTAGGGAATACTCTGAATGCAATTTCAAATTTAGTTGGTCCTCAACGAATATTAAATATCTGGTGAGAAATCAAAAAAGGTCCATTAAGTATCTAATTATCAAGAAAATGCCAAAAACGATCCCTTATATTTGAGCGTAGGTTCAAAATAACTCCTTAAGGATGCACTGAAATTTTTTAATCCTTTAAGTTTGCCACGTTAACACTTTTAGTCTTCATCAAATATATCAAGCTTTGTCCATTAAATTTGATAAGAACTATATCAAAAAGGGAATTAGTGAGAACTCACATTTAGATGTACAAAATTTGTAGTTTATAATATTTAATTTATTTCTAGAATGAGATGCATTTTTTTGAGGTATACTTCTATTATTTTCTTTTTAATGTTTTAATGTAATTTTTTGTACGGATAGGATTTGACGTGACTTTTTTTATATTATAATTAAATCTTTTTTTCTCTATAGCTCCATCAAATATAAAAACATAAATTATTAAATATTTAATGGAGACTAAAGTTATTAACTTTTGACAAACTTCAAAATCAAAACTGCTCAATGCATATATTTAACAGACTATTCTAAACAAATCCTAAACATTTCCTCTCCAAATTCAGGGGGAAATTTAGATAATCTGACCTTGTATTCCAAATGTCTCACCATTAGACCGGTTTGGAAAGTCACACGGTAATTGAAATTGAGTGTAATTACATAATTTGACCTGTTTATTTGATCAGATAATTATCAAAGTTAGAGGGAAATTAGGTGAACGTGTTATGACAAACAAACATGCCGTCGTAATTACTATACTGCGTAATTACTAGGCTGTGTATTTATTACCCACAATTACTACTCTAATAATTACACCTATTACAATTAACAGATGGCTTCCAAACAGACCTTTAATGGGACTGAAGAAGGAAGTACTATTTGAAGTACAGTAGTAGCTAACAGTTCACTTTGAACATAGCATATAGTTTTCGATTTCCCCAAAAATATTGCAGATTAATCGATTTCAATTAGCAGCTCAATTTCTACAAATGTTGAGAATTTCTTCTTCTTTGCATGTTGTTCTACCATCACCAATTGAAGCACCAATAGCTAATTTTGCTCTTAAGTTCTTGAAATTTACATTGCCTTTGAATCCAACTACTCGTAAAGTATCAACCTTTACTCGCTTAGCGTTACTAAACTCGAGTACTCTTTTGCCCAATTCAGGTAATTTACAATTTCCTAGCTTCAAAAGGGTGTCACAATGATGGGTCGTCAATCTTGTTCGAGAGTAATTAACAGGTAATTATCGCATTACTGTTCTTTATTATTTGTAACTAATGCATTCTTGAGGGAGGGCCCTGCGTGGCAGAGGCAAGATTTTTACCTTACATAAATAAATTGACCTTGTACATACCGTAGATTTGCTTGTTTGGTGAAATGTAGGTCAAAATGGAGGGGAGTAGGGTAGGGGTGGGGGTTAGTGTTGCTCTTTTTGATGACCTAGAGGCAATGGCGGAGCTAGGATTTTCAGTAACATGATTCAAAAATATAAAGAAGTTAACACACAAGAAGCCAAATGGATTCAACATTTACTATATATACCTAAAAAATGATTTTGGCCTTGTATATACAGTAGATTTGCTCTTTTCGTGGATTTTTAGTAACGGGATTAAAAATATATAGAAGTAAACGCACGAAAAAGACTAAAAGATTCAACATTTACTATATATATACATAAAAAAATGATATTGACCTTGTATATACTGTGTAATTTTCTGCCCTAGCTTCGCCCATGGCGGTAGGTCATGGTTCGAGTTGTAGAAATAGCCTATTTGCGGAAATATAAGGGGAAAGTTAGCACGGCTTGTAGTATAGTGGTACTGAAGTTTCCATGCAATAGGTGTGAGATCCATTCTCACTGTCCCCTTTTTCCCTTCCCATGGCAGAGTCCCTTGGGTGTTAGGGGGATATTTCAATACGATAAGATTCCCGGATGAGAGGGTTGATTGTAGGGTGATCTCTAGGGTGATAGAGGAATTTTCGGAGCTTATTGACAGTCATGGCCTTATTGATCTTCCAGGGGCATGTTTTACTTGGGCCAGAGCAGGAGGTTCTACATCAAAATCTAGACTTGATAGGTTCTTGGTGTCCACTGATTGGGAGGAGATGGTTCCATATGTATTGCAAGTTCCTTTGCCCAGATTGACCTCAGATCATACGCCTATCTTGCTAGATAGGAGTAGAAGGAGAAGTTTGCACATACCGTTCAGATTCGATAATATGTGGCTTAAAGCTCCAAGACTTTGTAAATAGAGTAAATGTCTGGTGGGATGAGTATGAAGTTGTGGGGACACCTTTCCGACTTGCTAGCAAGTTGAAAATGCTAAAAGGAGATATAAGGAACTGGAACAAGGACATGTTTGGGAGGGTGGAAATTAAAATGAGGGAGTTAATAGATGAGATGGGGAGATATAGCATGCGAAAGGGGTGAAGGAATTAGAAGAGAGAGATAATTAGGAAGGAGGAGGCAAATGGGAAGATTGATGCTTTAGCAGTTGCTTAAGAGACTAGTTGGAGCTAAAAATCGAGGGCGTTGTGATTGAAATAAGGGGATTCTAATACAATTTTTTTCATAGGGTGGAGGTAGCAAATAGGAGGAGGAACTTCATAGAATCCATAAATGTGAATGGAGAGGTGTATGAGGGGGAGGAAGGTGTGAAGGGGGCATTGTTGAGTTCTATGAATATTTGTTTAAGGAAGAGGTTGGGGTGGAGACCAAAACCGGGGAAGAAGAAGTGTGAGAAGCGTGGGGTCTTATACTTAGTCAGTTAGGGGAGGGGATGAGTGAGTGGTTGGAAAGAGCTATAGGAGAAGAAGAAATGTGGGAAGGGTGAAGAGTTGTGTGGGTGACAAGGCTCCGGGACCGGATCAATTGTCAATGAAGATGGACGTGAAGACTTGCTGAGATACTAGAGGGGAACACGAAGACATTTCCGACACTAGCAAAGATGGTCCAACATCGTCTGAAAGCGCTTTTTCTGCTCGAAGATTTTAAATAGGAGAGCACAAACACTCATTGGCAGGAGACACCTTGGAGATTGCAGTTCTATTCAGAGATTGGATTCGAGCGGAGCGTAGAAGGTGCGGTCAACCAGAGATCAATGAAGAAGACGACTACAACTACAACGAAATCTTGTCCGAGGGAACATGAAGCGTCGAACAATTTGACCAACAACTTCCAATTCCAACCGAAGATCCTCAAGACATTGTGAAGAAATTAGAAAAGTATGGTTAACTATGTAATTTTTTTAACTGCAATTTTACTATGTGATTTGCAAATTTTGAACAACGAAACAAAGTTGTAATTTTGAAATTGTATTACCAAAAAATTACATTTCTATTAAATAATATAAGATGCGCAAAAACAGTGTTGATATGTTTGTATTACACTATCTTGTTCAATTATTGAAGTGTTTAACTTTTTTTTAAAATTAAGTGCTTAAAAAAAAATCCTACCGACCCGCCCCCCAAAACCTGTCCCCCTTCCGGCGGGATGTGGGACAGGACGGGACCTATTCCTGTCCCGCTAATCCCGCCGGAAATCGCGTTCCGACCCTCCCCGGCCCGCCCCATCCCACTGGCCACTCATAGTTATAACACAATGCATAATTTATTTTGTTAGCATGAATATTCCATTGGAAGGAAGTCGTGGAGCAACTGTAAACTTGTCTTTGTGTGACTTATATGTTATAGGTCACGGGTTAGAGTCATAGAATATGATGGTTGTGTTAGGACAAGCTGCCTACATTACACCTCCTCGGGATTCGGCCTTTCCTCGAATTCTGCGTGAACTCTGGATGATTTGTGCATCGGGCTACCCTTATGAATGTTCCTTTGTTTGACTTTAATAGATCATGAGAATCTCAACAAGAGAGAATTTGTCTGGTGCATCAATTAAATGTTTTATTGTAGAAACTTTATACATGTCGGGATCTCAATTGGTAAATAAGATATTGCTCTTAGACAACTCTTTCAACAACTTGATATATGTACATAAAACTAATATCCAAAAAAGTTATTGATTTGAAAACAACACTTAATATCTATCTCTAGTGTTGCAAAAAATATATATACACATGTATTTATATATTATACATTATGTTATATTATATATAGATAGATACATTGAAGACCCCATTGTTTCCAACTCAAAAACAACCATTAAAAGTAACAATTAACCAAAAAGACCCTCAAATCCCAACCTATCCATCAAATTCTACAATCTTATTTTTGTTTTCATTGCATTTTTCTTCTTCTTTTTTTCTTTTAATATTTTTAACATCTTAGTTAGTAATAGACAAGAGCATCTATAACTTTGAAACTCTCTTGAAATTTGGTCTCCCTCCCCTCAATAAAGACACAAATAGCCTTACTTTTTTTTTTTTTTTTTGCCAATTTCTTCTGATATCAACAATAACAACAACAACTATTCGATGAAAACTTCCCTTCGTTTCTTTGCATTTGTTGCTTCTTCTGGATTTCCTTTCTTCATCATAGCAACAAACTCATCATAATTGATACGACCATCCTGCAAAAATAAAGTTTTATTTGTAAATAAATTTGTAAAATGCAGATTTATAAATCATTATATTCATAAAGTGTGTGCATATTTAGATGTGTTTTTTGACTTACATTGTCAGAATCAACTTCAGAAATGATTTCTTTTATATCCTTTGCATCATTCATACCAAATTCTCTTAAAGCTTGCTCTAACTCTTCCATTGTAATATACCTGAGATCAACAAAGCAAATCATATTTTAAAATGGAAAGTTGGACAAAATTTGCAACAGCTACGTATTGATTGAGCAAAAAATATTTACGCAATCAGGTCAGTTATGATATATAATTAACTTACCCACTGTTATCCTTGTCAAAGTATTGGAAAGCTTTGTAAAGATGTTCTTCTCTGTCCATTCTATTCATATGCATTGTTGCTGTGATGAACTCTTCATAATCAATTGTTCCATTTCCATCAGCATCAGCCTATAATTGTTTCCAACATATATATACTCATAAAATTCAGAAAAAATATGGTTTTATTATTTTAAAAAATTCATTAGGGAACTTACAGATTCCATTAATTGCTTGATTTCATAATCTGATAATTTGTTGCCTTGTTTGGCTAATCCTTGCTTTAACTCCTCAAGTGTAATTGTGCCACTATTATCAGTATCTATTCCTCTGAACATTTGCTTCAACCCCATAATTTCTTCTTCAGAGAGGCACCCTGCAATAACCTGTAATTTCTCCATGTAAATATTATTTTTTGATGAATTTATAAGACTGTCTACAATAGTCTCTTGTGGTCCGGCCCTTCCCCGGACCCCGTGCCTAGCGGAAGCTTAGTGCACCTGGCTGCCCTCTTTTTTTTTTATTGTCAGCGTATATAACTTACCCGGAGAGCAACTTTCTTGAACTTGTTCATAGCGCTGAAGTTTTTGAGCTTATTGAGAACAGCATTGTCAAGTGGTGTATCTGGTGCTTCTCCATCCTCCTTGATCCATGGATGATCTAATTCATATATATATATATATATATATATATACACACACAATTAGTTGGAGAACTGAATATGCAAAATATTCTAATGAAACTTTGATTTAAATACTTATTCAACACACACAGAGATAATATATATACACATAATTAACTTACTTAGGACTTGGAGTGCTGTCAACCTTTGACTGGGATCTGCATTCAACATTTTCCTAACAAGGTCCTTAGCACCACCAGAAATTGAAGGCCATGGATCACTTGAAAAATCAACATGTCCACGTAATATTGCATTGAATATTCCATTTTCAGATTCTGAAATACACCACCATTTTCTAATGAGTTTTAAGTTATATATATTAATTGTATAAAAAAATATTGGCCTCCAAAGCTTAGATTAAAGTATCCTCTTAAGATAAGAAGACCTAAAACACCAATCATTGAAAGAAGGTCGGTAACAAAAGGGAGTCTTTCTTTTTTTAGTATCAGCTGTCTATCTCGGAATGGAATGGGATGGAATAGAAAGAATGTGAAGCGCTTGTGCTACTGGGTCGATTCTATTGGTGGATATACAATCAGATTATTTAAAAGGTAATTTTAAATAAATTTGTGTAATTTAATTACCTGCCCAAAAAGGAGGAACACCACAAAGAAGAATATATAACATAACACCAACACTCCAAATATCAACTTCTGGACCATACTTTCTCTTCAATACTTCTGGTGCTATGTAATATGCACTCCCCACAATGTCTTTAAACACATCTCCTGCAAAATTGAGAAAAAACCAAAAATTAATTAAGCATAAAAGATTGAACTATGAGAATTATATTACTCAAAAAAAGGATTAACTATATAAAGTTAACATAAACATGGGTATAGTATAACGGTTAGTAATTTAGTAGATTGTTAAATATTCACAAGCAGAAGGATCAACTTAGTCAGAAATCATAGAAACTAATATTAGAATTTGCAGCTATTTGAGGGATCAAAAATGCAAATTTCATTGTGTCGACCAGTCACTACCCAAAAATCGCTAATTTCTATCGGAATTTAGCTAGTCTGTAAGGGATTTCCGACGGAATATTTGCCGAAAACGTTACAGACGAGCCAATTTTTGAAGGATTCCGTTGAAAATTACCGATTTTCTGATAGTGAGTTAAATACCGTCATATAAAATGAAACAGACGAAGTAGATCTTATTATTACCTTGCTTGTAGAACACAGAAAGACCAAAATCAGTTGCCTTGAGAGGTGAATCTTCATCTTTATTAAGTAGGAGGAAATTTTCAGGTTTTAGATCTCTATGAATGACCCCCATTGAATGACAAGTATGTACAATTTGCACAATTGTTCTTAACAATGATGCTGCTGCTCTTTCTGTATAATGCCCCTTAGATATAATCCTATCAAAAAGTTCACCTCCAGCACACAATTCCATGACCAAATGCACAGAATGTTTGTCTTCATAAGCCCCTTTGAGTTCAACAATGTTTGGTTGTTCTGTCAAATGGTGCATAATTTGCACTTCCCTCCTTACATCCTCAATATCCTCTTTATTCACTAATTTCCTCTTGGCAATTGTTTTACATGCAAATTGTTCCCCTGTTTGTTTGTGTGTGCACAAATGTGTTATACCAAATTGGCCTCTTCCTAGTTCTTTTCCGAGGGTGTATGTTGCCTTTATGTCCTCCATTGGCCTGCCTAATACTGGCCCTATTGGGGCTGCTTTTGATGTCTTTGAAGAATGATTAGGTGATGCATGTGGTGGAACTTTTGGCGGTGTGGTGGAACCTTGCATGTCATTGTTTTCTGCATGTAAAAAGATGTCATCCGATAGCGCTTAGTTAAAAAGTTTCAATATAATTGTTGTGTGCGCGTGCATATGCATTTTATAAGCATGTGTGCATGCGTGTATGTGTTTTGATTCGTGTATCAAGAAATGTCATCAACCACTATTTCACCCAAAAAAAAATCATTAAAATAGATGTGTGTGCATGCATATGCATTTTGTGAGCATACATCTGTGCATGTTGTGCCTTTCATACATGTAACAAGAAATGCCATCAAACACTATTTTGTCGGAAATATTCAATATTGTGTGCGCATATGCACGCCGGCATATGCATTTTACGAGCATGTGTGCACGCATGTATGTGTGTTTATGCATATTACAAAAATGTCATTAGACACAGTTTCACCGAAAAAAAAATTAAATATAAATATATGTTGCACATATGCATTTTCTGAGCACGCGCACGCCTGTATTTTAGTGTATGTAACTAACTAGAGATGTTATCAGACATTATGTCGTCGAAAATTTGCATTCTAAAATATATGTATGTATGCACATGCACGTGTTTATATATATATATATATAATTATGTATACAATAAGCTGACATCGCTTGAAAATAATGAAATTTAAATATCAAAATTTTGCATGCCTGCATGTGATTCTCCTTGTTTTGAATGTGATTGTGCAATTTCTTCATCATTTTGTGCAGGATCAGCCTCTGCCTTTGAGCAACAACCCCCCATTGAGACAAAAGGCAAAGAGACAAAAAATCCAATTTTTTTTTTTTTTTTTTTTGGAGAAAGAAAGGAAATGTTAGAGAATTAAGAGTTCCATTAATGGTGTAGAGAGAGTTTCACAAAACACAAAAAAAGAAAGGGGAGAATTCTATGATTGTAAGTGAGGAGGTCATTGCTTAGCATTGATTCCGAGTGATTGTAGGACATAAAGAAAAAAAATTAAAAAATAATTTTGGAAATTAAATTTCTGATGTGATAAATATTCCAAATGTTGTTGAAAACTTGTGGGAGGAATCAAGTTTGAGTTTTCTTATTTGTGGAGAATAAAATTATTATTATTATTATTATTATTATTATTATTATTATTATTATTATTATTATTATTATTATTATTATTATTATTATTATTATTATTATTATTATTATTATTATTATTATTATTATTATTATTATTATTATTATTATTATTATTATTATTATTATTATTATTATTATTATTATTATTATTATTATTATTATTATTATTATTATTATTATTATTATTATTATTATTATTATTATTATTATTATTATTATTATTATTATTATTATTATTATTATTATTATTATTATTATTATTATTATTATTATTATTATTATTATTATTATTATTATTATTATTATTATTATTATTATTATTATTATTATTATTATTATTATTATTATTATTATTATTATTATTATTATTATTATTATTATTATTATTATTATTAGTTGTTTGTTTCACAATGGGTGATATTCGAAAGACTTTTCACACTTGGATAAACGAAAGGTAGAATACACAGACGACAGCCACTTAAACTTATTGCGATCTTACATTGGAAAAAGGACCTAAAATGCCCTGACCTATGGGATTTGGTACGATATTACCTTACATTCATCTATTTGGCCAAAAATAACATCGATGTTAACCTTTCCGCTCATAAATGCCTTTATTTCTAACGGTTTTTTAAAAATAAAATAATAAAATAATTATATATTACGTGATCTAATTTGATTATCTCAAATTTAAACCCTTCCAAAATTTAAAAGAAATTTCACCCATGATCCGTATTTTGACCCGACCCATCTGAAAAAAATTTACCACCACTAAGTCAAAATCCAATTCCTCTTCTTTTAAAATAACATCAGGTCTTCTTCTAACTTGAAGCTTCAACTTTATTAATAGCTTCCATAAAGTTTTCAGCTTTTTCTATCATGTTCTAAGCTCCAATTCTATGATTATTTATGCTACCAACTTAAAAAAATAGTATCACTCAAAGGATTTTAACACTCAAATTTTCACAAATTTGAAAATTTTGAGGAAAGCTTCGAAAAGCTCCTTCAATGGCTGTTTTAGTTCACTTCTTCAACGATTTTTTTCCAAGTATGCTCATACTTGAGCTTAAGAACCAAATTCCAACAAACCAGGTTCAAATCGCCAACAAATCTCGAAATCAAAATTTCAAATTGAGCTCGATGTTCATCAATAGATATCTGAATTTTGTAGAGGTTTCATGAGTTTAAACAAGGAGTAATTTTTCCAGTATTAAACTAGATTTCAACACAAATAAGCTCAATAAACAACTTAAAATCAGATTCAAACTCAAACAACCGAAAAAATTTCTAAGTCTGACTTCTCGATTTCGGAAGCTCCGAAAAATAAGAAGAGAAAGCAGAAGATGTGGATGTTTGCAATCAATTGTTGTTTCTGGTTTATTACTCCATTTTATTTTCAATTCTAGTATTTTGTAAGGCGGCCATGGGGTGGCCAGAGACGAAATTGCTCGTCGGAGCAAAGGTACTGGTCTCCGGCAATTGTGGGTTTTCTCCTTGGTTCATTGGGGACTTTAATGGGGCGGCTACGGATTATTAGGTGGCTTTGGATTTTGGGTTGAGATTTAATTAGTTTAGGTTAATTATAGAACTAATCAATAAGAACATGACACGTATTAAATGAAATTCTTAATTATAGTGTCGTTAAAAATAAGGGCATTTGAGTCAAAAGGTTAACATGGAGGGTATTTGTAAGAATTGTAATGATTTCCCTTCGGGAGTATTCTCATTATTACAAAATATACATAGTGTGTACAAGAGAGGAATCCTAATTCGGTAAGGATCCTAATATACCATAAATATACACAAATATTATTTACACAATATATGATGAATATTCGGGGAATATTCGTTAATACACCCCCTCAGTCTGAGCGGGAGGAGGCCGAATGCTAAGGCTGGATATAAAGTCAAGAAATAACTGCATGTGAAGCCCTTTGGTGAAGATATCTGCATACTAATATGATAAATGCATATGTAACACTCTGACCTGACCAAGTGCAACTTTTTCACGAATAAAATGGATATCCATCTCAATGTGTTTCGTTCGCTGATGTTGAACTGGGTTATGAGCGAGATATATGACAGATATGTTATCACATTATACAATGAACACCCTACGCAACGAACATTGGAGCTCCAAAAGTAAATTACGGAGCCAACAAATCTCAGTAACAGCATTGACGATGCCTCTATATTCTGCTTCGGCACCGAGCGTGATAGGGTGGCTTGTTTCATTGCAGACCATGAAATAAGGTTGTCCCCTAAAAACACACAATAGCGGAAGTGGAGCGTCGCGTGTCCGGACACCCTGCCCAATCTGCATCTGTATAAGATAGTAACCTGGTCGGTGCAGAGGGGTATAAGTGTAATCCATAATCAAACGTGCCCTTAAGGTATCTAATGATACACTTAAGAGCAGTGAAGTGATACTCCCTGGGGGCATGCATAAATAAGCACACCTGCTGAACAACATATGCAATATCAGGCCTGGTGAAAGTAAAATATTGCAGTGCACCTGCAAGGCTCCTTTATTGAGTAGGATCGAAAATCGGATCACCATCCATAACACTGGGTTTAGATTTAGAATCCACCGGAGTAAGTATAATTTTGCAATTTGCCATCTTAGCCCTGTACACTATTTCTTCTACTTACTTGCATTGACTCAAGAACATGAAATCTTTGGATCTGGTCACTGATATACCCAAAAAGTAACTCAATTTGCCCAAGTCAGTCATAGGAAATTCGGCGCTAAGCAATGCAATAATATCATTATTCAACCCATCAGATGAGGCAGTGAGTACAATATCATCCACACACAAGATAAGTAAGCAGTGCTAGTACTCCGGTGAAAGATGAACAAAGAGTTATCACACCTGCTGCATACAAACCCAATTTGCAAGATATACCTAGCAAATCGATCATACCATGCCCGGGGTGCATGTTTCAGATCATATATCAACTTGCGAGACGACAAACATGATGAGGTGCCGCGGGATGAACAAAACCAGGTGGTTGGTGCATGTAAACAGTTTCTCTCAAGTCACCATGTAGAAATACTTTTTTTCACATCAAGCTGATGAATCGACCAATGTTTGCCCATGACTATACTCAGAACTGTGCGAATGATAGCCGGTTTGACAATCGGGTTGAATGGCTCACCACAATAATGCCCTCCTGCTGGTTTGTGCCATTAACCACAAGCCTTGCCTTATACCTCTCAAGATCTCCAACATCCCTGAACTTGTGACGAAAAATTCACATGCACCAGATCACATTCACCCCTTCCGATCCAGGAACCAGATCCCACGTGTGCTGTTTAATTAAAACATTGTATTCCTCACACATAGCAACATTCCAATTAGGGTCTTGTTTGGCCAATTTGGGATTTTTGGTAATAGGTGATATTGTTTGGGTAGACAAGTTGAACTGTACTTTGGGTTTGAAAATTCTGTGTTTGGCACGGGTTTTATTTGGTGAGTTGATACAATATGTTGGATGGTTTGTTGGTGGCTGGGTTATGTCGATTGTTGAGGTTGCAGTGAGTGTGGGTATCGGGTAGGGATGACAGTTGTTGACACCCAATTTTGTCCCATCTTTTATGATTTTATTTGCAATTTTTAATATTTTTGACACTTTAAAACAATTTTAAAATATAGGCATATATATGTATATATATCATTATTATTATTATTAGTTGCATTTTTTATTGTCATTTGCATTTTATATCATAATCATACTTTTATCCTAATATTATATGTTATTTTATTTTTCGCAAAAACGGCATTGCATTTTTTTTATTTTAAGCATCAAGCATTTCACAAATATTATATTTTATAATATTATCATCTTTACATTTTATAAATTTTGCAAAGCTTTCTTTTTATATAATAAAACCTTTTTTGTATTTTAAACCCATAACCCATTTATTTCCAACCCAAAACAATTTCTACTCAACCCATTACAATAAAAACAACCCATTTTCGGACCCCATCCAAGGCCCAACTGAAAAGGCCCAATTCGGTCGGCCCACCCGCAAACCCAATTCCCTTACCCTTTATTTCCCCCCTAAACCCAAACAAACCCTAAACATTTGGTCATTCCACATCTCTCTCAACCAAACACACCTCTTCACCTTAAAAACCCCAAATCGCCGCCCACACCCCCAAAATCCGCAGCCCCCATACCCACACACCTCACCCGACACCACCACTGCCACCACCAACCCGACACACCCCATACCCCTATCCCTTAAAATCCGCAACCCATACCCCCAAAATCCGACTCCAAAATCAGATTTTTTTTTTTAAAACCCTTTTATTCAAGTTTCAAACTCGTTCTTGGGGGTCAAGCCATCTATAAATACTCCATGTTGTTCTTTATTTTAGGGGGGAATTTGGAGGTCCGAAAATCGAGTTCAAGTTTTGAAATCCAAAAATACAAATCTGAGATTCTCCTAAGGTTGGTATTGTTTTCTTTTTGTGTTGTTCATCGTCTTAAAAAGTCCGAAAATATAAGTTAAAATTATTGGGGTTTTGGTAGTGAATAATCGAAATTTTTGCTATTCTTCACCTTGTTTTGAGTCCGGGTCGGGTCGCTAACTTTGTTCCGGGTCGGGTCGACCCGATTTGATAAATTTCCAGATTTTATTATTTTTATTTTTATATCTTGTTGTTGGTTATCCGAAATTTGGGAAAGGAATCGATCCGGTTGAAAAATCCGATTCGGGTCGAACCATTGTGCGGGTCGGGTCGACCCGGTTTGTATAATTTCCAGATTGTTTTATGTTTATATTGTGTTGTTGGTTATCTGTAATTTGGAAGAAAATCGATTCGGGTTGAAAACATCCGATTCGGGTCGGGTCACTGACCCGGGTCGGGTCTACCCGATTCGGTTAATTTCGCATTTTTGCGTGTTTTTATTGTGTTGTTGTTTACCTGAAAATTTGGAAAGAATTGATTCGGGTCGTGACTGTTCCGGGTCGGGTCATCGATTCGGGGTCGGGTCGGGGCGACCCGATTTGGATAAATTTCCAGATTTTATTTTTTCATATCTTTGTTGTTTGGTTATCTGAAAATAAATAATTAAAAAAAATTTGTTTTCCGGGTCGGGTCGGGTCGACCCGAAATCCGAACCGGATCATTGTTCTTTCTCGGGCCGGATTTCAGAAGCAGATTCGAATCCTGCTTCGGTCCGAAAATTTCAGAATTCGGGTTGGACGTTTTAATTGCAAACTGTTGGTTTATTTTACTGTTTTAAACGTCCGTGCAACGGATATCTTACTCTTTTATTGTTTTTAACTAATACTGCATTTAGGCCGATGAAATTAAATTCGAGGCCGCGCGCTTTTTTTTTTCTTCTTCTTCTTTCGTTTCTGTTTCAGTTCACTTTTTTGGCATTTAAACATCCGTGCACGGATTGTCTTACTGATTTACTGATTTATATAAATACTGCATTTAGGCCGATGAAATTGAATTCGAGGCCACGTTTTTTTTTTTTATTATTATTATTTCTGTTTCAGTTACTGTTTTGGCATTTAAACATCCGTGCAACGGATATTTTCTTGTTTTTCTTGTCTTCTTGTTTTAAACTAAATATCGCGTCTTTTCGAGAATTGCTTCTCGATTTCGCTTTTTCTTGTTTTGGTTTAGTTTCTTGTTTTTTAATTAAATACCGCATTTTGGCCGATGAAAAAATATCCGTCGATTTTTGAGGCCTCCACATTTGTAAAGACGGAAAATAAAACATCTGGGCAAGGATGAACTTAAAGCTTTTTCACCCAAGAGACCAACATGTTCGATAGGCAAGGAAACTAAAATGACCAACGAGTCATATGTTCGCAGCCACGACGTGATTGGAATGATCTTTTCAAAATTTAAGTCGAGCCCTCCGTAATCAAAACATTTATTGTTTTGGATACGAATCCGAAGTTATGTATATTCAATTGTTTCTAACCGTTTATTCTTGATGACTTGCAAAGATAAGTCAAAGAAGGCAAATACCCCTCGGAGATTTCTTATTTTTGTTGTTGTCTTTTACTTTCTTTAATTCAGCTTTATTTTCATTCTGCATTGTAATATTATTATACTCGTGAAATTATTGAAATATTTAGAATAGGTAGACATAGAATTAATTAATAGGGTAGTCTAAACTCGGAAACCCATCGCTAGTTTATCTAATTTTAGGCCCGTCGCCCATAATAATCACCTTGCATACATTTTTATCAATTTTCATACAAATGCATACTTATGCTTTTTTTTCCAGCTTTACATGTATATTAATGCCATACAAATGCATACTTGTACAAAATGTATCATTTTATTAACACCTTGCAATATTATTTTTATACTTGTAAAAACATGCATTTTCTTAGTACAATAATTAACCTGAATTTGATCGGATAACCGCAAGTTAGCGGATCTTAAAGGATGCCTAACCCCTTCCCTTTAGGATAATAAAGAACCCTTACCTAGAATTTCATTAGTTTCGCAGACCACAAAATTGGAGTTATTTTGTATTTTTTTTGTAGTTAGAATTTAGGTGTCCTAATTCACCTCAGAATAATTAGGTGGCGACTCCTCAAGCAAGCATTTTTAATCCATCCGGAGGGAATCGACGCCATCGCGTCGCAAAGCCCGCAGGTCAAAATCGGGCGCGACAACAGTGGGTGTTAGTTGTTGGTGACCGTGTTGACAGTGGCAGGGTTGCTGGTGTAGTCGATGGATGTGGGGTAGGTGAAGTTGGGTACGGGGAAAATGTGGGTTTCAACGATAGTGTCAGTCGACGGTGGGTGGGTGATTGACCTGTTGGTCGGAATTTGTGCTCAGATGAGTATAAATGACAGCTGGTGGTGGATTTTCGAGATGGGTTGTGATCGGATTGGGTGGCGAAACAGTGGTGATGGACCGATCGCCGGTGTGGCTGTCAGTCGACGGTGGTTGAGTCAGTGACAGTACGGGTTGCACCGCTGGATTTTGGGGAGCAGAACTGACGGCGATCGTTGGTAGGTGGGTGATGTCGGTTGTGCCGCTATGGGTTCTAAGTAGGGACTGATTTAGCTGACTGATAGTGATCGGAGAGATGGCGGGATCGTCAAGAAAGGTATATTCCGATTGTTGGAATTTTTTGATATTCGAAAACGGGAATGTATTCTCATCAAAGGTGACATGACGGGATATGTGAGTTTGACAAGTGGACAAGTCATAGCACAGTTATCCCCTATGGTTTGGCGAAAAAACTAAAAAGACACACGGGGTGGTCTGGGGTGCCAATTTGTGAGGAGTTGTGGAGGCAAGGTTAGGACAGCACAGGCAACCGAATATTCGGAGATGGTCATAGGATGGAATTCTGCGGTAGAGGATTTCGGTTGGGGTCATATTGTGAAGGGTACTTGTGGGGAGAATATTTAGAATGTATTCGGACATTTTGACGGCATAGACCCAGAATGACGGAGGGAGAGATGCATGAATAATAGAGTACGAATCATGTTATTAATAGTGCGAATGATTCATTCAGCTTTACCGTTTTGTGGTGAAGTGTAGGGGCGGGAGAAACGAAAATCCATGCCATTATTTGTACAAAATCGGTGATATGTAGAGTTATTGAATTCGCGGCCATTATCGCACTGAAATGACTTTATGCCTGTTTCAAACTGTGTTTTGATAAAAGTTCAGAACTCAAGAAATTTGGCAAACACTTCCGATTTAAATTTAAGTGGATATATCCAAATATAGTGAGAGAAATCATCTAGCAAGACAAGATAATATTTGTGACCAAGGGAACTAGAAATATGGGATATCCACAAATCAACATGTATAATATCAAAGGGGCAAAGGTAACACTAGTAGATGATTTAAACGGAAGAAGAATATGTTTGCCTAAAGAATAAGAAGCACAATGCTGGATAAGTTTCCCATTATTACATTTAATAAAATTATTGCATCTAAGAAAATTAAAAACTGGGTTGCCAGGATGGCCAAGCCGATTATGCCAAATGGACGGAGAGATTGCAGCTAGAGAGACGGGAGAGCAAGATCTGGCAGCGGAGGTGGATGGGAATAGATAGAGATCCCCCGTGCTATTGCATCTCATAAGATGGTTCCCCGTACGAAGATCCTTCACAGTAAAACCAAAGGGGTCAAACTCAACAGAGATAGAATTATCACGAGTAAATTTCGTACATAAATAAGGTTTTTAATGATATTTGGTGCATACAAGACATGGTTAAGAGAAAAAGGCGGATGTGGTGGTTTGGTGTGGGAAGTGCCATAGCCCTGTATTGGAATGTGATGCCAATTGCCAACAGTAATGTATTGAATATGCTTTAATTTAAACAGTGTGGAAATAGTTCCTGCAGAGCGTGTGAGGTAAGATGTGGCGCCCGAGTTCGTGTACCAATTTTTTCGGATTGTTGCAAGTTCAGAGTTCGCTGAAGGCTTGACCCAGTTGGGGCCATACCTATATGGGGCTGCACGAACTGGGCTTGGCTGAGATGGGCATGTTGCTATAGATGCACGATCGACCGAGGAGAAGGAGTCGGGCCCAAGAGCCCCTACTGAGTGTATTGGTAATGGGCTGGTGCATGGCCTGGACCCGCAACCCAATTGTGGGATGAGGCCTGAGTTGTTGGGTTTTTCCAGTTAGGCAGAGAATTGGGTTGTGGCTGTTGCGGCTAGAGCTGGCCAGTGGGCCGGGGTCGGGTCAGGGCGGGACGGGTGAAGGGGGCGGGATCGGGGGGCGGGATCGGGGCTGGCGGGTCGGGCGGGATCGGGTTTGGCGGGATTTGCCGAAGTCCCGTCCCGATCCCGATCCCGTCGGAATCGGGACGGGGCGGGGGCGGGATCGGGATCGCGTTCCGACGGTTTTTTTTAAAAAAAAAATTATTTTATAAATTTTAAAAAAAAACTCAATAATTAAACAAGACAAGATAGTGTAATAAAAACATCCAAGGCTGTTTTTGTGCTTATTATATTATTTAATAAACATATGATTTTTTTGTAATACAAATACAATTGTCGAAATTGCAACTTTATGATGTTGTCCAAAAGTTGCAAATTACATAATAAAATTACAATTAAAAAAAATACATTCTTAAAAAAACCTGTTCTAGTTTCTTGATAATTTCATGTGGTTCTTCGATTGGAATTGGTATTTGTTGGTCAAATGGATCCACGTCGCTTCCACCACCACCTTCGAATAAGATTTTGTTGTAGTTTTCGTCTTCTTCTTCGTTGATCTCCGGTTGACCGCACCTTCTCCGCTCCGCTCGTATCCAATCTCTGAATAATAGTGCAATTTCCAAGCTGTCTCCGGCTAATGAGTGTCTGTGATCTCGTATTTGATATCTCGCCGAGAAAAAGCGCTTTTAGACGCGATTGATGACGCTTGAATGTTCAAAACATCTCGGGCCATCATTGAAAGTGTCGGAAAGGTCTTCTCATTCCCCCTCCGGTATTTCAAACAAGTCTTCACGTCCTTCTTCATTGAGAAGCTCGCTTGGTACGGTACGAACCTGCAAAACAAAAATATCAAACTCGCTAATTTGGTTAGTAGCGGTACGGCCGCACATTCTTTTTCTGAGGCTTTCAATACTAGCCGCAGAAACAACATGTCTTTTGTGAGGTTGTGTTGAAGATGAAGAAGATGGTATGGAAGCCGGTAGGTTACTAGCACTTTCTTGTTGGTAAAACCTATATATTTTTTTGCATTGGTCTTCTACGCTAGACAATACTTCTTCTTTAGTTTGTTCAATAGGTGGTGGGTGATTTGGATTTTTGGGACTTGGAGGTGGTAGTACTTCTATACAATCGTAAATAGTTTCAATAAGTGATTTAGTACGTCTATTTTAATAGTCGGATTTAATACAACACCAATAATATAAATAGTGGGAATATGAATAAAATATTTTTTTATTTTGATAAACATTTTTTAATAGCTACCATATAAGCTGATTTTTTCATATATTCACTAAGTAATAAAATATTAGAGTTATATAAAATAACATAGTTGAAATAGTAGGATAATATATACCGAAAAATTCTTTTGTTGCTTGAAAAAAAATCTCTAAAAATACAATAAGTTCGAAATTTTTACCCAATCACTATCTACAACCATATCCAGCTGGATTTTGATTATGAGAGTTAAAAAATAAAGTTATAGGTTTTCTATAGTCATAAGCAACAAGTAGTTGCTCGTCTAAAGAATTCCACCTAGTGGATACTTCTTGTGGAGTTTTTCTATAAGATAGTCCACAATCGTGACAAGTTTTTTTATATTCTTTTCTTCGTCGTACTTTATTACTTTTAAAAATAAAGTTTATAGCAAATTGTATTTTACTAAGAATGTCTTCAAAAAGTGATAGACCATCCTTTACAATTAAGTTATATATATGAGACACGCATTTTATATGAAAATGATCTGGAAAAGATAGAGTTAAACTATTTTTTAAAATTGTAATAACGTAATTGTTAGAAGAAGCGTTATCTAATGTAATAGTCATAATTTTATCGGTTATTCCATAATAATGGCATACTTGATAAATATTATCTGCAATAAAAGTACCAGTGTGCCTATCATCTATATATCTATATGTTAAGATACGTTTTTGCATAGACCATTTATAATCTATCCAATAACAAGTTACCGTTAAATAATCATGACCATTAGTACTACGACCTATATCAGACGTGATAGATACTTTGGCATTAAAATGATATAATGAATAACGTAAATATTGTCGATATTAATGTGCGAATTTAAATACATCTCTTTTAACAGTTGATCTAGAAAAATCGTTAAAAGCAGGATTATATATATCTCTAATATAATGAATAAAACCGGGAGACGAAGGAAATGAAAAAGGCAAACCCTCCACAGTAACTAATTTTGATATTGCTTCCCTATCTCTATGTTTATTGTATTTAGGGCCTACAATTCCCCCCGTCATAGGGTTAATTTGACCCTGTACTTGGTCCGGGACAGTATCAGTATGTGAACCTTGTCCCGATGGAGCGGGCGTTTGCGCACCCGGTTTTGAAGCCTGGTATTGGGCATACCTAGCTGGATGAGCCCTTACTACGTGTCTCATTAAACCCCACGTCCCACCGTGACCTTTTCCAGTTTTAAATTTTAAAACATCTTTACAAATTTTATATCTAGCTACTTGATTCTCTACGTCCCTATCAAAAAATATCAATGCATCTGATTTTAATGTTCGTTTTGTTGGACCTCGTCTCATACTAGGGGGAATATGAGGCATTTCAGTTGAAGGTGCACTAGTGGGTGTGTTGTCATCAACATTAGTGAGTGTATCATCTAGATCATTGTCTAAATTAAAGTCTTTTTGAGTTCCAGAAAATAGCTCCTCGTCTAAATCTAATGGTATTGTAGGAAAATGTTCAGTATCAACAAAATCATTTTGTATAGGAATAGGATGACTAGAAGAAGTACCATTGCCCTTGTTGTCCATACTAGAAGAAGCATGACCCGTACCCGTAAGCATACGTTTAAATCCTTCCATTATAAATTTATAATTATACTAATAAATAATTAAAGTAAATGAAATTAAGTGCGCTAAATAAAATAAACAGATAATAATAATTTAATGAAGGATCGAATATACCAAACACCGACGTAACGTCGACGTGTAATCGAGAGGTTGAAAATTGAAACTTTGCTCGATGGAAGATCCTCAAGCTATTTGCCAACTTCACTCCCAATTCCCGAATGAATAAATAAAATTGAATATTTAGTAAATAATGTAGACTTGTAGAGAGATAGATTGAGAGATTAGAGAGATTGTAGGAAGATTTGTGAGAAAGATGAAGAGAAAATGAGTTATTTATAGTTGGAAAATTGGGTTAAAGTATAAATATAATAACTTATAGGTTAAAAATAAATATTAAGGGGTAGGGGGGAGGCCAAAAATGGCCGTTGCACAACGGCCAAAATGTAAAATGGTCATTGGTGCAACGGTTATTTTTGCAAAATGGGGGATTACGGGCGGGATCGGGGCGGGCTCGGGATCGGGTCGGGATTGGGGCTGGCCGGGACGGGATCGGGATCGGGTCGGGATTGGGGCGGGCCGGGACGGGTCGGGACGAGACATTGTCCCGTCCCGGTTCGAGTCCCGCTACCGATTTTTTTTTTTTTTTTACTACTCGGGTTCGGGGCGGGACTGGGGCGGTGTCGGGGCGGGACCGGGGCGATGTCGGGGCGGGACCGGGGCGGTGTCGGGGCGGGACCGGGCCAACCCGGCCCATTGGCCAGCCCTAGTTGCGGCTGTGGCTGCTGGCAGCGGCCCTTTCCTCTCCCACGACCTCCTCTGCCGCCGCTTCCACCGTGGTTCTGTCGTGGCTGTGAATTTTCCGGCGAGGTTGGGCCAGCGGGAATTTGATTTTGAGGGGGCGTTTCGACCACTAATGCCTTTTGATTGTGCTCTTACTGCTTAGCACGACGAGTTTCTTCTAGCAACTACTGCGAGCGGGCTTTGTTAAAACTTGGTAATGGATCCGCCTGTTGAATCATAGTGGCCAAAGTATCGTATTCGCATTTGGGAAGGCCAACAATTAATTGTAAGACCATTTTTGTTTCAGAAACAGGCGTGCCGACGTTGGAGAGTAGATCCGCCATAAGTTTTAACTGTTTACCATACTCAATCATGTTGGAGAAATTTTTAAGATGTGGGTATTAAATTGTTTGTCCAAATACACAGCACGAGTGTGCTTGTTATCTTGAAATATTTCTTCCAACCGAAGCCATAAGTCACGTGCCGAGGCGCCGGATTTCATTATAGTGAGAAGTAAATCCTGAGAAATACTACCATATATCCACTGTTTTACAGTGGCGTCATCAACTTCAGGAGGGCGAGGGAATGAGTCGTCTATGTGGTCAACCACGTTGTAGAGACATGCATGAATGTGGAACAGTTCGACCCATGAGGTGTACCGACCGCTTTCTTGATCAAGAATGATTGGTAGACAGTGTTTGATATCGGAGATAGAGAGTGCGGGATGAATAGATGTAGAAAAAAATAGTTTAGGATTGTCTGAAACGACGACGGTTGTAGATGAAGCCTCGTTGGGAGTTTTAGGTGTAGACATTATTTTAGTGAAGGAAGGAAACAACAAGAGAAAGGAGACAAATTTCTTTGTTTACTGTCTGGAAATTATGTTAGTGAAGGAAGGAAAGAACAATAGAAAGAAGAAAAATAATTTGTTTACTGACTGGAGATGGTATCGGTGTCAGAACCGAGAATGGGTGGAAGAGGGATGCGACGGCACTGCTAGTGAAACCCTAAGTGTTTTGACTTATGATACCATATAAGAATTGTAATAATTTCCTTCGAGATTATTTTCATTATTATAAAATATATATAGTGTGTACAAGAGAGGAATCTTAATTCAGTAAGAATCCTAATATATCATAAATATACACATATATTAATTACACAATATATGAATATTCGTTAATAGTATTTTTGGCCCGATAGGCAGATGGAGGGTTATATTAAACCAAATCTCATAGTTCAGAGATATTTTAGGCCCTTCTCCGTTTTACATTTAGACACTTCTATTGAGGGCCGATCTATTTTTATTAATATGTGCTTATTGAACATTTCGAAAATAGTAGGTTAATAAAAAACATAAAATGTGGGTCTTACAGTCATGGTCCCTTCTACCTTTAGACTATATATCCACACTTACTGATGTTGCTATTGTCCCTCTCCCACGCTCATTATCCTCTCTTCTAGCTCGGTCACTTCAAGAACTATAAATAAATCATGTTTTTACTTGTTTCTTTCTCTAATTTAAATTCTATGCACTCGCGATATAAGAAAATATGTATATGATCAAGTCATTTATTTAATTAGTACAAGTAAATCTCTATAATAAATATTAATTGGTAACTTGATAAAATGGTGCGTAACTGATAATTAAGAGGAAAATAATAGTATGAGCAAGATGGAAGGAAGTTTTGTAAATTTATACACAACAATGATTTGTGATTATTCTATCTTTTTGTTTAGGAATCGAAAATTAAAAAGATATTTCCGATAATAATAAACAAAATAATTGTAATTTATATATATATATATATGTATTATAACCTCCTCCAGAGCCTTTTTTTCACCATTTCTCGCCAGTCTTTTCCTCTTTGTGCTTCATGGAAAAACGAAAGGAGGTATGTTTTAGATTGAATATATGAGAATTAAATTTTTTTTAAAAATCATTTACTTTCTCCATTTTTATTATCTTGAAGATAGACAACATAATCATTTATGGAGATTGTTATTTTCTTTGGTATTTATTCAATCTTGTTTTCTTTTTGTTTAGATTGCATGATCTTTAGTGGAAAATGGAAGAGAATTAAACTAATTTTTCTTGATTGATTTAGATGAAAATGATCTTCATGAAGATCATAGAGCAATTAATTTTTTTATGAAGGTTGTAAATCCATTATGGCATTTATTTGTTAAATATTCTACAACTTTATTTAATTGTTTAAGACTCGTTGGTTCAGATGGAAGGAGAATAAAATGATATCGAAGAGAGCAATTAATCTCTTTAATATTATTTCATTTTTCTTCCTCCTTTTTCATACATTAACCATCAAATTTTCATCAACTCCGTGATCATCATTCATCAACTTATTGTCAATCTTTTGATCATCATTATCATCTCATCTGAAAGTTTAAGTGATTATATCTAGATATTATACTTTTATTTATTTAATTATACTTTCAACATGTTTTTTTCATGCGTGAGCTTAATTGTCTATTTCTGGATAATGATTGGTGCCAAGAATGGAAGCCAGGACATTTTTACCTGTTTAGCAACCATATTGAATTGTGCGACGATCTCATCTAAAAATTTAATTTATTAGAAATGACACTTTACTCAATAATTATATGTTCAAAAAGTATGTTATAGTTATTTCTTGTCTATTTGTATTACTCGCGTTCTCTGTAGCATGCTCCTTCGCCAGAAAATTATACCATTTGTGTATATATAGTAGATGATGAACTCCGACCTTTTGTGAAAATCATGTCTCTGACACTGCTCTGTAGTTGTGTATACACAACTCATACTTTCATTTATTCACCAAAGAAAATAGACAAGCTTAATTTATATTTTTTGGTACAATGGAAAAAGAACAAACTAAATAAAGATCTCAAAATCGTTTATAAGCAACACGGTTTAAAATCTGCTAGGAGAAGAAACTTCATGTCTTTAAGTGAACTACTCCAGAGTATCAAAACCTCTTCATGATTGTGTCCTTCATTTGCTAGAAAATCAGCACACTGGTTTGCCTCCCTCCACACATGTCTAAGCGTGACCTTATTGACCTCCAACAAATATCTATAATCTTCAATAATAGATCGAATCGGATGATGTTCGATGTCCGCTTCATTGATAAGCTTGACTACGATTAAGCAATCTGTTTCCACTTATATTCTAAATTGATAGAAAAATGGTCCAACATTTGTCCCTCAATTTGGAGCATGGGATAACAACGCTGCAGCTGGAGGCGGTGGTTATACCGTGGAGTTCAACAAAGCTCGTGCCAACAAACAACATCAGCATAAAAATGGTTTAGGCGCACATCATGGGTTGACAAATGATCAGGAATTTCAGCATCAACATCACAAGAATGGTTTAGACGCACGTCACGGGTTGAACAATGATCAGGAATTTCAGCATCAGCAGCATAAAAATGGTTTAGACGTACGTCAGGGGTTGAAAAATGATAAGGAATTTCAGCTTCAGCAACATAAAAATGGTTTAGACGCACGTCAGGGGTTGAAAAACGATAAGGAATTTCAGCATCAGCAACATAAAAATGGTTTAGACGCACGTCAGGGGTTGAGAAATGATAAAGGAATTTCTGCATCAACAGCAAAAAAAATGGTTTAGGCACACATCACGAGTTGGCAAAAGATCAGGAATATCAGCATCAACAGTATAAAAATGGTTTAGGCGCACATCACGGCTTGACAAATGATCGGGAATTTCCTGGCAAGAAACAAGAGGACCCTGGCAATATGGTAAGAATACCTCTTCTGAGTTCATACGGTTTTCTGGAGTTCACTTACTCGACTAATTCAAAATCATGCCCATTGAGGCGGTAAAATGATCCTTACAAAAAGAGTTTCCATTATATTCTCGGGGCTCGAACATGAGGAACTTGATCAAGGGTGAATCACTTATAGAGCTTGTTTGGCTTAATTAATTGACTGAAAGTAGCTGATAAGCATCGAGCTAGACACATGTTAGGATAGAAGTGTCAACGCTGATAAATACAGTTGACATGTTAGGTAAAATGTGTGTATATTTCTTGTTTTCGCACAAATTATTTTCATCAAGAGTCAAAATTGGATTCGAAAATTTGGTCTTAGACAAACTAATAATGTTGTAGAGAAAAAACAATGAGAACTTCTTTGAACATCACTAGCCAAATTTGACAAATGGCTATTAACGTAACCTAGAGTTCAAGTTCATACAACACAACTACTACTCATTCTCAAACAAGTTAGAATCCGCTATATGAATCCTCATTGATCATTCCTTAACTTATTCCATGTTCAACAGTTTCTCCGGTAAATGCTAATTTCTCTTCAAAATATATTGCATTTATCATCTATTTATGGTTTAATCATCCAACATATGTTATATTAGTCATGAATTGCATGATCGTCATTCACAACATATTGCTCTCTATCTTCTAATTACTAACCAAATGGCCTATTTCTGAATCTGTTGAAATTGCAGAAAAATGGATATAGGTCAGTACCTCGAAGGCTCGCGTCAACAAGAAACAACACAAATATAATGATCTTTTAGCGCGACCACCTAACATCGATCACGAGCAGGAAGCTCTTAGGAAGCAGCATGAGGATTCTTGCACGGTAAGACTAATTACTGTCAGTACGTATAACTTAAATTCACGTACATAATATGGCTTGTCGGGGATATACATATATAGGGAATGTACAGCTTTGTGGCATCTGGTGCAGGTGCAACCGCTACCTACACCTCTAAGTAATTACATATATTTGAATTTTTTTCATATAAACATACATATACAACTTTGTATTCATTATCATAAACGAATTTGCATCTAATGACGTAAAATTTTGAATCCGCCTTTGTTTACCTAACAAGTAGTAATAGAGTTAATCAAATTCCCCTGCTATATTTACCTATGTTTCTTTTCTTGTACATGTAAGACTTACTAAACGCAGGACCATCTTTCTATATGGTAAATTGATCCTCACTTCATGCACTATAAGTCTCTTAAAAATAAGAAACTTACCAAAGTGCATAATATGGCTTGTTCTGATACACCAAATGGCCACTTGCCAAAGTTATGTATCAATATGAAGAATGTAGCTTTGTGGCATCTGTCATTAACTAGAACTTGCACGAGGTATCACATCGGGCCTGTCTTCTGCCTAGTTTTTAGGTATCACATTGAGTCTTTCAACCGGTTAGGGGTCGGGTAGAGCTATATTTGGCGAGGCAAAGTTGGACCAGAATCAACATAGAATGGTACTGCGAGGGTGAAGAACAACCACTACCTTCACCTCGAACGTATCTACATATAATTGGGGGGGGGGGGATCATATACACAGAAATGCACAATTTCCATACTCACGATCACACAAAAAAAATTGCATCTAATGATATAAAATCCTGAATCCGTCTATGTGTTAATTAAAACTCCCTTGTTATCTTACCTACGTTTTTTGTTTGTTGTATGCAGAGGGAAAAGAATATGCTGACATACCTTAATTGTTGCATTAGGCCTTGATCTCCAAGATGTCCTAAGTGCAGCCTCCTTTTTTAACAATTGCCTTGAAGTGGCTACTTAATTCTCCTACTATAGAGAGAGTTATCTCATGTTTTCTCAAAGAATATTATATATGCAAAAAAATCATGAAAATACTTTAAATTATAGAACTAATTAATAAATGTATTATTTGTGGGATCTATTAATATTCTGCATAAAAGAGTCTTATTATTCAATTCAAACTATAGTGTCACTACAACGAGTGATTTATTGACCACTGTTGTTCATAAATTGGCTAATTTTATGCTCACTACCAACCTACTGCATCCCTCCTTTATCCGGATTTGATACAAACAACGTGATCAACAAACTCACAAAGACGAAGTTCTCAAACATATTATTCGATGAAAAATAATTCTACAGGGGCGACCTGAGAACACATATTGAGATATTGAACCACACAAATCAAATTCAAGAGAAAATTCAGAAAAGAAAAGTGTGTCAACATGTGATCTCAGATTGCCCCTATTGAACACTTCCACCAATTAGAAGATTCATTACCTCTAATTTTTTCTGGCCAAAATTGTTTGATTTTGAATAGATATTTAAAGGGAGGTTGTTGGAAATGTATAGTATTTCAACAGTGTACTACTACTTGGTACTTTTTATGATAACACTTTGAAATATTCAGGTTTTGTCTAGCTATAAAGTACAAGTTTTGTACTCCACATAATGTTACTTCATAGTTTGTACTACTACAATACTTGTAAGTTAGCATGTTGAAAACGACTTCATTGCATGTGGAGCAAAGGAACAAAAAGAAAAAAGGAAAGGAAAATTTACTACACACATATAATTTCCTTTTTGTTTTCTTCGATTTTATTTGTCTTCTTAAGAGATTGGAGGCAGATTCAAAATTTAATCTTGATAGATTTAAAATACTTTACTTTTTCAAATTTCAATTAATTTTCACACACTATATACATATATGTTTCACATCGAAAATACTGGTCCAAAATGAACTCGTCTAGAAATAGTTGCATCCGCCAACAAATGCGCAAAACTCTAATAAACGAATAACTTGGAATAAATTGAAAATAAAAAATAACACTCTGCTAGGGATCAAACCCAGAATCTAGTTTCGTAGACCAGCGCCTTATCCATTGGGCCACATAGTCAACTTGTTGCTTTTGTGTATAACAACGACCTATATAATATCCATGACTTTTCTCCTTTTAAGCTAAAGGATAAAAGATATATTACAAGTATTTTCTCATCAATTTCAATTTTTTGGACATGCAGGTTGGTGGTATGTTATAATAACTGACGATGAGGAATGAACTCATTGTTTCTTTTACCAATAAATGCTAATCCTTAGAACCAATCACAACCTTTTAAAGAGGACAATGGTCTGTCACTCTATTCTTCTCCACTTAAATATTAGGCTTACTTCACATGGCTTACAAAGTGAAAGATAACTTCTTAGTTAGAGTAACTACTATGGAGTAAGATAATTAATTTTAGATGATTTTGTTGGTCTCCAATATTTTAGAACATAAAGGTTGGTGGAATATGATAGTAAAGGTAGGATGAGGGGGTAATGGACCAATCTGGTGTACCATATTTATGGGACGATTAAGTTTGTAAATATAAGATGATAGACAAACCAAATAATAACTTCACATAAAATATATTATGCTATGCTTAACGAGCTTGAAAACTTATGCATTTGACAAACTTATAAACTACATATAAATCAGACAATGAAATCCAACATTTGCTTCAGTTGTACATGTCTTTGTTTCTACTTTATACCATCTCAAAGAAAATTATCAAAACTTTTGCGCTCACAAATAGGCAATCAATATGCACGCTAGTGGTTTATGGCAAGTCAATTCTTGCGGGCCAAAGCAGCTGCAATTCCACCAACCAAAACACCAACGGCAGTAGCAGCAATGCCTATGCCGATAACTCCGTCTGTATCAAACACAAAACAAAATGCATAATGTTCATCAACACTTTCTTCAACTCTAACAGAATACAATAAAAGACTATGTTGCTCAGAATCTTCAAAAATGTCGACATGTGCATGTCGAATCCTCCAAAATTAGTGCATTTTTGGAGGATCCAATATGTTAGGTGCAACAACAATTTTGGAGAGTCCGAGCAACATAGTTAAGAAAATGACATTGAGATTTGATTTGCTTGCTACCTTTGGTAGTTTTTTCTTCAATTGTTTTCTTGAGGGTCAAGGCCTGCCTCCAATCCGGTGCAATCTGTAGAATTACAGAACTGCTAACTAAGATTCACCGGCAAAAACACTTTAGGAGAAATGAAAAACCGCCATCCCAATAAAAAATCACTTGGGTAGGTATGCGAATAACAAAAGCTTCAGAGTTGTACGGGTGCAATTCAAGTATGCAACTTCACTAAAGATGGGCTAAAGAAAGCTGTAATTTTCACAAATGATCCAAACTTTACAGCCTGGAGATAAAGACCTCAGCATTAATGTCAAGGGTGAAGCAAAGGTAAGAATAAACATCCAACCTCCAAACAACGATCAACGAGCTGCCTGCTTCTTGGAAAGTCCCCACTTCTATAGTAACCAACAGCCAGAAGATACAGTTTTTCTCTCATTTGCAGGGGACTGCTGCTACTGCCACCCAACGAAGCTGCAAATGACAAGATAAATCAGAGAATATGGTTCTCTCCCTCGCCTAATGCAAAAGCAAAAGGAGAAGGTAAAAAAGGAGTAAACGGAAAAAGGAATATGAACTAGGGAAATAGAAAAGCTAAAAGCATTCACGGAATTCTTTATGAAACTCGACAGTCCAGGGCAAGGAAATGTCAGGGTAAAGGAATGAATGATGCGGCATGTATCCAAAAGGCGAAGGAAGGAAGAAAGAAATGGATGGCTCTATTATACTGACCTTCAAGCATTGCTATACCACGCTGTATATCTTCAGGCCTTCTTGAGTGAACAAGAGCCCAAGACAAACGCATAATGCATTCACTTTTAAGTTCATTAGATGTACTTTTTTCTGCCTCAGCGACTTCACGTTCACATCCCTGTAGACACATTGCAATTTTGAAGTATTCAAATACCGACTAGATGCCAAAACAATTGCAAGAAAATTCAAACTCAGTCTAAATGAAACATCATTGCATATGGAACTGCAAATCATTTAGATATTCCACAGGCTATCTCCCATTCAAGTAACTTCCAGCAAGATCCACAAAGAAAATTTCTGCAGTCTTGTACATGATATTTTAACCAATTTATCAGTGAGAAAAATTTGCTGGAAAATGATTTGCTTATGGTGCAAACCGATGTTTTAAGAACCTGGACCATACAGCTCAATTGGTTCAACTGTTGCTCAGCCAAAAAAACAGGCCCGTTGGACCTTCAAAATAATTCTGGCAGTCAAAACTGCTCTAACTAGCAAAAAACATAGGAACTGCCAGTTGAACCAGACTGTTGACTAATATGGTTGGGTTTCAAATGCACACAAAAGGAATTAAATCTGAAATGTAAAGATCCTCAACTCACTGCCCACTATCACAATGAAACCCTTGAAGGCATGTGCCATAGAGAGCTTTCTTTATAATGGAGCAAGGATAATTGGCTGAATATTTTGTCAAGCCTCAACTTTTAATTGACTATATCAGTCTTCAAAGACCATAAATAAGTAGTCAGCCTTTAAATACCATTTAAAAGTAGTGCTTCTATCCAACAACCGAACTTCAATTGCGGAAAAGAGAAAGGAAGCAAATGATCTCGATCAGTACACTGTTTCCTATCAATTATAGTGTTGAAGTTTCTTGGATATAATTAGAACTGCAATAAAATGAAGAGTCCTATGTGAAACACTTTTGCTTTACTTTTGCTCCTGTTTCTATTTAGCAAAATAGCCAAATCACCAAAGTTTATGTAGAATTTCAGGATACCCAAAAAAAAAGTATCTAACTAAGCTGCATGCTCTCCTTCTCGCAATAAAATAAACGGAAAAGACTCAAATATGCCATCGAACTAGCGGAAATGGCTCATTTATGCCATCACCGTTATCAAAATGGCTCATCCATGCCCTTTTTCATTAACGTCGATTTTACAATACCAGATATGGCACGTGGCCTCCAACTAGATTATGTTTGTGGGTTGGTCGGGGTATGGGTCAGATTTTTAAATAATTTGGATTTAAAATTGAGTTGGTTTAATTAAGCGACGTGGACCTCTAATTGGAGGCCACGTGTCATATCTGGTATTGTGAAACGGGCTTTAATGAAAAATGGCATGGATGAACCATTTTTGTAACGGTGATGGCATAAATGTGCCAAACTATTGACGAGTGGCATAAATGAGTTATTTCCGATAGTTCGGTGGCATATTTGAGCCTTTTCCGTAAAATAAAATATAGTATGAGAAATTACATATTATTATTGGAATGAAGTGGAAAAAACATTATAAATCTAAAGAAGTGTTGATATAGATGATTCATATAGTCGACCCCAACTAGGTTGGGTTTGAGGTATCGTTGATTGATTGAGGTGGCAGTAAGGGTTGAATGTGTATGCCACTTAACTTTTACTTTCTAAGTTACCACTGCTGAAATTTGAGACCAAAATTAGGATCATTTAACCGTTCTACATCTTTTAACTCTTGGTCTTGGGATCTTTCATCATGAAAAGTCTGTTTCCCATCATAAAAAGGAAACACATCAAGCATTTCACATGACTCGTAAACCTTACTTATAAATAAGAATAATCAATCAATTAACTATGCTTCCAAACTAATGGGGATAAACTATAAAATCCTCCGTGTCAATTCTGCTCAATTTACGCATTCTGGATAAGACCAAGTATAAAAAAACCAGCACTTAACATACTACATAACATTATTTCTAGCTAAGAACAATAACCAAAATCAACTTCCTTCCAACCCAAACTAGTTAGAGCCAACCTCTCCTTAAATTTTCTCTATTCGGACATTTCTAGACGAACAAACACAGAAAATTCTGTATTTCATCGTTCACACCATAACACCTATCAGATTAAGAATAACACATATTTCAACATTTAATCCAATATCTTTTGTTAAGTAAATTTAAGCCAACTTTCATCTATAAGCTCAACAAACAGAATTGGTTAAGCATTTTATAGAAATATAATATTTTTCCAAAAACAGATTATAAAAGAAGGTGAAAATTATACATCAATAACGCTCCACGAGTTCCTAATCATATAAAGTAGGGAAAAAGCTTAAATATGCCATCGAACTATCGGAAATTGCTCATTTATGACACTCGTCAATAGTTTGGCTCATTTATGTCATCGCCGTTATCAAAATGACTCATTCATGCCATTTTTATTAATGCCGGTTTTACAATACCATTTTTCATTAACGTCGGTGTTAACAAAAAATGGCATAAATGAGCCATTTTGGCAACGTCAATGACATAAATGAAGTAAACTTTTGATGAGTGGCATAAATGAACTATTTCCGATAGTTCGATGACATATTTGAGCTTTTTTGCTATAAAGTATTCCAGATGTGCGATAACCTCGATTTCAACTAACGAAGTATACACAAATAATGAAAACATTAACATAGAGATTAACCGCAATTCTACATTTAAGCCAACTTTCATATCTAAGCTTGAAACACAGAATTGATTACAGCATTTTATTCAAAATTATTTTTTTCAAAAAACAACAGATAATTTTTAAAAAGGTAGAATTTTTACATCAACAACGCTCTCCACCACGAGTTCCTAACCATATAAAGTATGGCATTCAAGATGTAGGATAAACTCAATTTCAACTAAACAAAGGATCAAATACACAAATAACAAAGACATCAACATTAAATGGAGGGAAAAAGTGTAAAACAGCCCCATTTCGAATAGTTCAAGGGCAAAATTGGTCCATTTCCCGGCTAGTAGAAAAGGTATTTTTTAGCTATTTCGAATAGTTCAGGGGTATTTTTGGCCCTTTTCCCTTTTAACATTAACAAGGCTCCACGAGTTCCTAATCATATAAAGTAAAGTATTCCAGATGTACGATAAGCTCAATTTCAACTAAACGAAGTATCAAATACACAAATAACAAAGGCATTAACATAGAGATTAACCGCAATTCTATAGTAAATAGTCAAATCTGTAAATCTAATCAAATAAAAATTGAAAAAAAATATACTTACAGCGACAATATCAGAATCGCACCAAGGAATTAGATCTCCACCGGTAAAGAAATCGCCGATCGATTCGAAGAATTTTCCGATCTTCACATCCATTTTGCTATTTGTACGAAAGGAGAAGGAAATGTGGCTAAATATGTACGTAACGCTGTTGAATTTGTAACAAAGGAGAGGGAAATGTGGCTATATATGTAAGTCGTAGTGACAGAAAAGAATAACACAGCTTCCTGATTAAGTTAATTTGCTTGCAAACTATGGGTGAGAGGAAAAAACCGTGTGAAATCCCTTTCCTTTTTTTAGTATATAATATAAGGAAAATGTTCAAATTTACTCTTTAACTATGCTTTATAGTTTAAAATCGCTCTCCGTCAAATTTTGCGATCAAAATTACCATTTTCGTTAGCATACTTATTAAATTTGTCCTCACATGGATGGAAGTATGACTTGTACTCCACGTCAGATCTACATAGATGCCATGTAGGCTCCCACCCAATTCTTTTAACCCGTAACTCGTAACCGTTAACCCATCCTTTAAATTGTTTCAACCCGGTCCATTAATACCATCGAGTGAGAGAAAAAATTGCAGTAAATTGAACCCTAGTTAACGATCCCTTGCTAATTGGCTTGAGGGGTACGGAATTTCTTCATTTTCCTTGCTAATCGATAGTGTTAGGTTCTTCTTCTATCTGTTGTGTTCGTATTTGTTCAATTTTTATCGATTTAGCGATTAGGATTTCGTATGTTTCATTTTTTTTTGTTTTTTTGCTTTGTCTTCAGGTTTCTTTAATAGCACCAGTTTGTTTGTCGATGAATTTCATATATTTCGAATCTATATGTGTTCATGGTTTTATCTAGGGTTCTTAACTTCAACCCTCATTTTCCTCTCCTACCTGCCTTCCTGAGCCTCTAAAATTTTGTTGTTTCCTCTAAAAAATGTCTCAAGTGAGTTGTTCTTTACAAAGGCGGTGCAATTGTGGTATGATTGTGAATCAATTTACTTCAACGACTCCTTCTAATCCTGAAAGGAAATTCTTCAAATGCCCCAAGCCTAAGGTAAGTAATGTTTATGTAATTCTTCAATTTACTTCGACGATTGTTGCTGTATTTTGGGTCATTTCTTGGACTGATTTTGTTGTTGATTCATGCTTCATTTTTTATTTACAGAGAAGTTCTTGTGGATATTGGCAATGGGAGGATGAAGAATACTCCGAAAGTTTCGTCGGCGGATTAATGTCATCATTGGATGCGTTTAAGAATGAAATAACAGATCTTAAGAATGAAAAAGCTACGTTGAAGGAAGAAATAGTTGCGTTGCAGGGTGTAAATCAAGCTGAAATGAACAAAGTTTTGAAGATGCGTGTGTTTATGATGATTTCATTGGTGTATTTATTGGATTTGTTGCGGCGTCGATTATGCAATGAATATGTATTTATAGCTGCGTGATGAAGTTTAATGTGTTGTTTATGATTAAGTACTAGTAGCTATGAACTAAATTCATGTTTGTACCCCATTGTGTCATTAAATCCGGTGGTTAGCTCACCATTTATGGCGTTTTGTGCTATGTTATGAACTAAGTCCTGTTGGTGAATTTTGTTTACCATTCTTGCCTTATTCTGTGCTAGTATTTTACCCTGCAAATTCAGTTTTGTCCGGATTTATTCAGATTTGCCCAAGACTCCCCCAAAAAGCCACATTTTTAGTGGCTCAGTTTTGTTTACAAGAAACCATATAAATCACTCTTTAGTTCATGTAACATAGAAATCATCCATTATCAAGTATTTTTCACCACATCAGTTCAACTTATACGAAATGCATATAAATTTCATCAATTTTTTTATTTTGTCAAGCAAATTAAAGTATTTAACCAATTGTCACATGATCAACGTACAACAATTGCAGTATCTAGTGTACTACATTGTATGTATGGTACTTTTTTTCTAGTAGGATGGACAACTGTTTCATGGAATTTGGTTCATTCATTTACTAATCATCAGTTCTATCTCATTAAGACATTAAAAAGATTGTCTTTTTTAACTTATCTCACAACCAAGAAAAGCTTATCTTGGAAGACAAAAGGCAAATCAACCATTAAAAAAATTGTGTTTTAGTTTATTTCTCAATCAACAAAACAAAAAATGAACAAATTCATTGAAACAATTGTTAAATACAGCACAAGACCCATTTGCCTTTGATAAACATATACTCCAATAGAAAAGGACACATGTGCAAAAATAGTCACATAATTAGACAGATTCACATAAATATGAAGTTTAAGATGTCACATAACCACAAAAATAATCGTAAATTCTAACATGACATATATTGTCACCACTCAACTAAATGTTTAGCAAAAGACAAATCAAAGTTGTTAATTTGTATTGTTACATAAGTAAATTCATCTTCACAAAAAAAATAGCCTTCAATAATCATAAGTCTTCATCAGGTTTGGGATTTCCCATTCCCCTTCCTTGTCTTCATCTTCTCTTTTGTCACCCCAACTTATTCCCTGTGACAACTGCCTTGTTTTGCCAAGTTAGCTTTGGTGGTTGATAAGGCATGTTGGTTGGCTGACTCATTCCAGTAGAATCACCAACAAATGAGATTCTTCCTATTGGTGTAGCTAATGGTTGCTTCATCCTTTCAAGTATCCTAGTATTAGCTTCAGAAAATGACCTTGACCTTAGTGATGGGTCTAGTTCATCAGAGGAAAAGCTACTTGAAAAATTGTCTTAAAGTTCTAGCATTGTTGTGGTGGTGCTGCTACTACCCCTAAACCTCTTCACAATTGGATCATCCACAAATCTTGAGTGTGCAGCAGCTTGTTTCCCTTTACTTTTCTGTCATTACACAAAAATTAAATTAGTGAATTATACTTGTTGTAAACATAAGAAACAAGCTGATGGCATGTGTTTAAAGTTTTACCTTAGCACATCCCCTTGCATTGTGTACTGTTTGATGGCATGCAGAACATATCATAGGTTTTCCTTTCCTTGAAGAAGACCATTCACCTTGTCTTTTCAAGTTTTCATTCCTCACCCTTCCTCTCTTAACTTTGGGTCGACCTACCATCTTACATATTTCTAGTGGTTCCATATCATGACTCTGTTCATATTTCCAGAATTTTGATCCTCTAACTGGTTGAAGTTTGTGTAAGTAGACTGACAAGTAGGTTGCCTTATTATAAGAGGGGTGAAAGGCTCCCTCAGCAATAGGATCCTTGTTTCTATGCTTGTATGCTCTTATAGCATGGGGACATGGGATTCCACTAAGGTCCCATGTCCTACAGCTGCATTTCTTCAAGATTAGATCCACAATGTATGTGTCAATTCCCTCAGACACTTCATACCCACCATCACCATTGAAATGGACCTCACAATTTTTAGCAATAACAACATAGTCCTTGTAAATCTCTAATGTTGTAGGACTGTAGTTAGTAGCCCATTTATGCATCTGACTTTCATTGGCTACCAACATGTCCATTACCTATACAATATTAAAATATTATTTTTATGTGTTAAAACTAAATTGAAAACTTGAAATGGGCAAGTGTTACCTTTAGCCTGATATCTTCAAGCATCTTGATATTTGGCTTGTGCTTTGCCTCCAAAATACACTTGTTAAATGACTTTGTGATGTTGTTTTCCACATTTGGATTCTTGCAAATAGTGTCTAAGTAGGCTCTAACCCAAGTCTCAATTGGGTATGTTAGCAAGTTCTCAGCATCAGACTGATCCATCTCACCTATAATCTTCATATGGTCACAAAACTCTTCATGATAAGAGCATCATGCACAATGCCACATCTTCTTCTTCAATGCATCAGAACTACCCCATCTATTCAACCAATTGTGCTTTATATGTTTAGCACAAAACCTGTACTTTGCTTCTGGGAAAGTTGTCTGAATTGCATCAATTAACCCCTGCATGCAAAAAATCAGTAAATTGAAGTCTGGTCTAAAACAGTTAAACAAACAACAAAGTGGAAAAGACAATAATATTATACCTTTTGCATGTCAGACATGAATGTGAATCATTGGCCTTGCTGCAGGTTCAGTGACTTCTTGAGTAATCCTAGAAACCAATTCCAAGTGACTTTGTTTTCTTTAGAGACTACTGCCCAGGCTAGTGGATAAAAATGGTTCATGGAATCCTGACCAACAACCACCAACAGTTGCCCTTTAGCTTTTCCTTTCAAGAATGTGTCATCCAATCTTATGAAAGGTCTTAGCCCACTACTAAATCCATTCTTCATAGCATTAAAGCATAGATACATTCTTAGGAACTTTCTTATCTTTTCTTCAAGTGCATGCCTAGATAGGTTGTTTACAACATCACTTCCAGGATTGCTATTCCTCAATTCATTAGCATAACTCTTTAACTTATTGTACTCATCATTGTAACTACCACCAAGTTCTTCCAAAATCATCATTTTGGCCCTCTTACACTTTTGATGACTAACATTAACATTAAAGGCTACTTTTAGTTATGTCCTCATCTGTTTGACCTTCACTTTTGGATCATTTGGTATCTTGTTTTGGAAGTAATAAACTATTGTATTAGAATCTACTCTTTTGCATTCAAAGGTTGGTTGACAGTTGTGCTCAGTGACTAATTTTTTAACTGAAACCCTAAGTCCTTTCTTATATTTAGAGATGTAACACTTTAAGGGACAACCCTCAACACACTTGTACATAACCCTAGATTTGTCACTTTTCAACAGTACTAACACTTTATTTTCAGCCAAGGCATAAAGGTTCATAAACCTTCTAGCTTCAAGGGTATCTTTGAAAGACATTCCAGGATAAATTATTTTGAACTGCTCTAACTTAAGTGTAATCTCCCTTTTATTTTGAAGTCTAATAAGCTCTAGTTCTTCAAGATCAAATTCATCATCATTAGAATCATCAGAAGAAAAGTTTAATGCTTCATTGTCAATGTCATAGTCTGTGCCAGCCTCAACATCAATAGAATAAGACTCGAAATGGTGTACAATGTTAGTCATATCTATCCCTAATTCATATTCATCTACAACAAATAGATTGATCACAAAAAAAATATCACTAACAAGATATAACAATGTCCTAATCCATGTATCAAATTTCATCTCATAATATTTTCCTGATGGACCGGTCACTGCAAGTCGTTGAACCTCATAGAAACCTAATTCTTAAACTGATCTACCAAGTCTGAAAAACATAGAAGGTTAGAGTCATACCCTTTCCATATGTGCACAAATTTTCTTGAATAGACCAATTTTGGAAGTTTAATCCACTCTCCATCATAGTGAAAAATCACCAGAAGTCTTACCATCACTATGATCTGCAAAACAGACAACAAACAGTAAACATTCAGTAAACCATTTAAGGGTAATTACATTTAAGTACATAAACACTAATGATTTGATTAAAGTTAAGTACATATACAGTAATTATAATATGGGGCAAAGAGGTAACAACACTTGAGTACAGAAAATAAATGTTAAATGAACAAAGAAATGAGTCAACAAAGAACGTACAACAACAACAACAACAACATACCCAGTGAAATCCCACAATGTGGGGGAGGGTAGAGTGTACGCAGACCTTACCTCTGCCTTGGTAGGTAGAGCGGTTGTTTCCGAGAGACCCTCGACTCAAGACAGAGCATATGCACAAACAAATCAAAAGTAAAGCAAGCAAGAGTAACGGTTTGGGAAAAATTTAAAAATTTAAAACAGTATGAACATGCTGGTATCAAAGCGCATACGCCATGATAAGACATTTCGAAAAAATAAATATTAACTAGCAGGTAAAAGAAGAAAAAGAAACTGCACATTAAACACCTAAGAAACATACAAAGGAACACTTATTTTAGTCAACAAAAAACAAACAAGACCAAATGTGGGACCACATATTAAAGGAATGCACAAAGTAAATTTTCAAGACAAAAAAATTAGAAAAATAACTTTAATAACAATGAGTGTCCCATTAAAAGAGACCAGCTGCATATTCAATTCGGATTGTATACATCCAATGTGTTTCTTTTAACATAAAAAACAATCAAAATGCACATTTATTTCAACAACCAACCCTAATACCACTTTTTCCAACCCTAAACTACCTATATACATACGGAATGATGCTTCGCAATAGTTCAAAATAATACTAAATTCTTGAATGGAACAAAATCAACCAACAAATCATTGACACTATTGACCTTTGATACTCCTTCATCTAACTCTCTACTTATGTAAACACTACAAATTGCTAGCTTCTCCATCTTATTTCACACACACTATTTTTTGATAGATTCATCTTTTCTCTATTCAACTAGACCAACCAATAGATATAAAAAATAGTAACCAGAACTAGTGTAGATCAACAATAAACAGAAGTTCAACTTAAATTCAAGAACTTTAGCAATGTTAACTGATTAAGGAATTAACCTTTAGCTATGTAGATATTTATATTAATGAGGTAAGTAAATTCATGAGAAGTAGGATTAAAGTCCATGTTAACTAAATCCATAAAAGGTAAAATAGATTCAAGTCATGTAACACATTTTGGAGGCTCGGGAAGGCTGGTAGGAGAGGAAAATAAGGGCTTAAGTTAAGAACCCTAGATAGAACCATGAACACATATAGATCCAAAATATATGAAACTCATCGAAATAAAAAACACAAAATATGGAACACATACGAAATCCTACTCGCTAAATCGGCAAAAATTGAACAAATACGAACACAACAGATAGAAGAAGAACCTAACACTATCGATTAGCAAGGAAAATGAAGAAATTCCGTACCCCTCAAGCCGATTAGCAAGGGATCGGCAACTAGGGTTCAATTTACTGCGATTGTTTCTCTCACCCGATGGTATTAATGGATCGGGTTGAAATAATTTAAAGGATGGGGTAACGGGTAACGGGTACGGGTTACGGCACAAGTTACGGGTTAAAAAAATTGGGTGGGAGCCTACATGGATCTGATGTGGAGTCCAAGTCAGACTTCCATACATGTAAGGGCAAATTTAATAAGAATGCTAACGGAAAGGGTAATTTTGATCGCAAAGTTTGACAGATGGCAATCTTAAACTATAAAGCATAATTGGAGGGTATTTGACCCTTTACCCTATAATATAATTAGACACCTTAATTTAATCTCAACCGCTAACTAAACACTCTAACTTTTAGAATTCACATTTAGACACCTCAACTCGTCTCCATTATATCTAGTGGACTCCTAATGCTAACGTGGCATGACATGACACATAAACTTTGGAGAAGTTTAGATGATCATTTTGTAAGTTGGAGTGTTCAAATGACAAGTAAAGTGTATGCATTATTAAAGTTAGAGTATTTAGTGGCTAATAAAGGTGAAGTTTAAGTGTTTATCTATTTTTATTATCATTGAGTATGTTATTGTTATCTACTTTTTAATAAGTAAAATAATTGAATAAAACTACTTTTATCTAATATACAAACAAACTCTAATATTCAAAGTTTTTACAATAAAATTTTATTATATTATATTAGAGTTTTTAATACAATGTAGTAGAGTTTGGGACTTTTAAAAGTGAAACTCCAATATAGTTTGTTGAAATTCCATTGAATTTTACTCTTGAAATTCAAAGACAATGTTTTCAGTAAGAGATTCATGAATTTTTAAATTCAACTTACATCAACTAAAGGTACTTCTTATTTCACTAAAGATATCTTTTTAAACTTAGAGACACAGGTTGAATCAAAAGAAAGAAAAGAAGTGTCATAAATAAAATAATTATTTTCGTGTTATATATATATATATATATATATATATATTTAATTATTATCCCACTTATTATAAAATTGCTGGAATTTGAATCTTCATAAATTAAAATTCCTTGAACCCGTTATTTTTTAGAATTAAGTTCAAACTTTATGACTCATTTATGAACGGTTGAGTTTACTATAAAAGTACGTGATTGCACCAGACTTGCAAATTGAATTAAAGCAATTATGGCTTTTATGTAATAGCCTTAATAGCTACTATAAATAGTTAAATGTAACATTTATTTTCATTAACCCGTTGTTTGATGAATTGATGATGAAATTCTCAAGAGAGTATAGTAACTATGACATTCTTTATCGATTGAGACTTTGGTAGCTGAAGTTAAGATTAACCCAAATACCATATATTTGAAGTTATTCCAAAATGAGAACATATGCAAAAATATTAACAAACATAATACAAATTAAAATGCATTTTGAACCTACCTCGAATAGATGAAATTATTTTCTTTTTCTCACTTTACATTCATAACGCATCTACAAAAACTGTTAACCAGTCCATTCACAATTTCACATGTCAAAATTTATATATTATTAAAAAGAGGACAGTTTGGCCTAGATTTTTGATACTATGGCGTATGCTTATATTATCTCTCTCTTCTCCCTGTACATTCCAATTTTTGTTCACCGAGGGGTGCTTCAATCCTCGCATTGTCCACTAATTGGGGTTCGAAATTTGAGTGGATAGACAAAAGGGTTAAGGAAAAACCCAGAGAAATTTGCGGAAGATCATGGAAGGTATCCAATTTTTCTGTTTTCTCCTTTTCATTACATAGAAAAATCAATTCTGAAATCTGGGTATATCACTTTGGGCTTAATTTAGTTTATGTCTATTAAAAAATAACTCTCCTTAATGTTCCATGGGATTCAGAAATTTAGGGTTTCAATCGGCTGTTCTAAAAGATTCCGACTAAGTTGTTGCAACGATCGGTAGTCTGTTGCAACGAGTAGCTTAGTTATTGCAACAACTTACCAATCTGTTGGACATTTCTACAATGTTTGTATGAACCAGAACCCAAAAAGCTTAAACTGACTCCAACAGATTACCGAGTTGTTGCAACAACTAAGCTACTTGTTACAACAGATTACCGATTGTTGCAACAACTCACTAATCTATTGGATGCAGCATCTACATCTGTTTTATTTTGATATAGTTTGGTATGCACTGTCATGACCAATTTTTTAAAATAAAAAATCTCCAGGTTCCTCGAACATCATTGATGGGGGACTCAATAACAATAGGGGTTGATTGCCATGGTGAATGGGTCGAGAACAACAATCGATTTATTTGGCGTTGGAAGGGTGTTGCAGCATCTATAGAGACAATAGCGATAAATGTCCAAAGAGATGTCGTGTATGATGATTTTGTGAACCTAATCATCGCCTATTGTGAATTAAATTGTGAATCGAAAGATCTTGTCATTAGTTACATGCACAACTCTTTTGAAAAGCAAAGGGTAGTTCCATTTAAGATAACCAATCAAGTTCGTTTGCGTGCTTATTTGAATGATGAAGTTAGGTCCATTTTAAGGGTATATGTGATTGGAAGCCCGATAGTAAACCACAATTTAGATCAGGACCAACAAGATATGTTGAATGATGAATTAGATGGGTGGATATGGATATTCCAGATAATGGAAGTAGGGGTGACCAGATTCCTATACCTGAAGTTGCGAGCAACACACCGAGCACTACACAATCAACAAAGTCCAGTCATGTTCAAGAAGATGAAATGGGTTTCTATAAAGGAATGTCATTCAAGAACAAAGTACTAGCAACTTCGTTAAAACTTTCTTGCGTGAAGAAGGATTTTAGACTAAGAAGGTGATTAATTCGCGTAATGTGTATTATTTTCGATGTGCACATCTGGAGTGTAAGTGGTGGCTGAGGGTTGCGAAGCTTATAAGTTCTGACAGATTCTGTATCAGAACCTACGTAAAGTATCACACGTGTGGTTCTGAGCATATTACAAGCCATAATCCTCACGCCACAGCGAAAGTGATTGGTGAATACTTCAAAGATAGGTTTCCCGATGGTAAAGGCCCCTCTACAAAAGATATGAGTCATGCAATACGTACAAAATTGGGTTGTAAGTTTAGTTATTGGAAATTTTGGAAGGGCATGGAGATTGCAAAAGGCTCTGACTAGGGGGATACATGAGCACGGGTATGCAGTGCTTGATGCGTACCATTATATGCTTCAGTCCGTAAATCCGGGAAGTAAGACGACATTGAAGGTTGATGAAAATGGGAAGTTCAAGTACTTTTTTGTAGCCTATCCTGCTTGGATGCTTGGTTTTCACAAATGAGAAAAGTTATAGCTGTCTATGGGACATTATTGATGAGTAAATATGAAGGAGTGTTGTTGTCGGTTGTGGCACGGGATGCGGAGAATCATATTTTTCTGGTGTCATTTTGTGTAGTGGACAATGAGTGTAATGCCTCATACAAACATTTCTTTGAACAAATGAGAAGTTATGCAGATGATACCCCTGAGTTGTGTATAATTTCTGATAGGCATCCAAGTATCAAAAAGGCGGTTTCATTTGTCTATCAAAAATGGGTTTTCGGCGGGACTGCCGGGAAGAGGATGAGGGGCAGGGGTGACGGTATTGGCTGGCTGAACCTTGGTTTACCGAGAGGTGGTTGTGGAATCACCCTGGGGTGGGCTGTTCTGGGCCACCATCGGTAGAACCGAGTGGGCAGCTAGTCCCAGACTGGCTGAGGTGGTGGTGGGTGCCGGGGTCTGGGACGATGAACTATGTAAATGGTGAATTAGAAGAGGGTTTAGGCCATCATCTAGGAAGTCGTAGAAATGTCGAAGTGGTGAGTGTAAAGAGGCAAATGGGAATTGAGACTCATCAAATAGGACATGACGTGAAATAATAATTTTACGGCTCGACAAGTCATAACACGAGTAACCACGATGATTGGCAGGGTAACCCAGAAACACACACGGGGAATACCGGGATTGGAGTTTGTGAGTGGTCGGATGGAGAGGGTAACAAAGACATCCAAAAATACGCAAGTGTTGGTAGAAGAGGTTCCTATGAAACATAACTTGGGTGGGCAACCGTTGAGCTAGAGACTTGTTTGAGATTATATTTTGGAGATATGTGGCCATGGAGAGTGCTTAATGCCAGAATTGAGGTGTGAGCAAGTAGGGAACGAATGGGGTTGTTTATGGTTCGGATTTTCCGTTCGGCTTTACCATTTTGGGAGGATGTGTGAGGGAAAACTGTTTGAATTAGTTATTATCGAATTCTCTGCCATTGTCACATTGAAAACATTTAATGTTCTTTTCAAATTCTGTTTTTACGAAATCACTAAATGAAGAAAAAATGGGGTAGATCTGAGATTTATTTTCAATTGGAAAAGTCCATAGAAAGTTGGAATAATCATCCAAAAATAGCACATAATATCGAGGCCAACAGTACTCAAAATATAGAATGTCCACAAATCACTATGTATGATATCGAAAGGCATTAAAGTACAATTTATGGATGTAGAAAATGTAATTTGACATGTTTCCCAAAAATGCAAGATTCACATATAGGAGTCCTAGAAATACGATTGCAATTAATAAAATTATTTTTCCTAAGGGAGCGTAAAACTGAGTCTCTCGGATGTCCTAATCTAAAATTCCATAAGAAAGACGAAAGAGCAGCAAATGTTGAGGGAACTGAGGCTGGATTGTTGACGACGTTTGAAATAGGGTAGAGATCTCCGGTGCTATCACATCTCATTATTCGTCTCCCTGTCGTAAAATCCTTTACAGTAAAACCAAAAGGATCAAAGTCAAGGGAAACCCAATTGCCATTTGTGAGACGTCGCACAAAGATTAGATTCTTAATGAGTTTAAGGGTATGTAGGACATTTTTTTAAGATTAATGGTGGATGTGGTGGGGATAAGGAGGAATGACCATAACCATGTATGGGAATGCCTTGTCCACTACCAACAATAATATTCCGATTTAAATTTCTCAAATTGGAATAAGATGAGAGAGTACCTTGTGATGCTGTCATGTGAGATGTGGCGACTGTGTTTATATACCAATTTTCGTATGGAGTGTTTAGTGACATTGTGCTCATAGCTGCCTCAATGTCAGTTGGTGCATAAATTGATTGAGGGGGCTGTGCTGTGTAGGCCTGTTGTGGACGTCGGCCAAGTATGCCAGATTGGGCCTGTCGATTCTGAGGTGGAGTCCACGAGGATGTCGTATACGGGCAAGGAGGGGAGGCCCATGACGGTGGGGCTCACGCGGCCCACGACGGGTAGGCAGCCCACGGCAGAGGCTGCTGCCACTGCCCCGGTCGTTGATGGTTGTTTCCGGCCGGTGGGGACTGCCCATTTACGCCGTCGTTGCTGTCATAATTTCTTCCGTCGCGGCCCTTGCCGGAATGCCTGCTCCGACGGTTGTTACGGGAGGAAGCAGACTGTTGCGGGTCTTTTGTTCGACGGTTCTGGTTGCCAGATCAGGAGGCCCTACCGCCGGCGGAGGGACCGACGGTGGTGGTGAGGGCGACGTCGGCAATGCTAGCCCGAGTGGTGCTATACTTAATTTTTCGGGTTTTCTCAAGGATAAGCTTCGAACGGGCCTCATAAAATGGAGGTAACGACGTGCATTGCTGAAGGATGGTGGCAACGCCGTCATAAGAGTCGTTCAAACCTACAATAAGTTGCATGACCAATCGCTGATTAGTGACTGGTGCGCCAACGTTGGAGAGTTGGTCGGCAAGCATCTTGAGTTCTTGACAATAAGCAGACATGTTTGGGAAATCGTCCTGATGAACGTCATTGAACTTATTTTTAAGGTGTAACGCTTGTTGAGTTTTGTTGTCGCAGAAAATACTGTCCAAACGTTCTCATGTTTGGCGGGCAGTGACAACGGTCTCAATGATGGTGTGCAACATATCATTAGATATAGTGTCGTATATCCACTGGAGGACGGCTACGTCCAAACGAGACCAGAGTGCATCATCAGAAGTCGAAGCTGATGGTACGTTTGTGGACTTCGGCGTGGGAGGGTGATGTGGTCGATAACTTCGTAAACACGACAATGGATCTTAAAAAGCTCCGCCCACGAGGAGTATTGACCCTTTTCCATCTCAAGAGTCACAAGGATGAAGTTTTAATGTTGTTTACGGCAAGTGCCGGATGGAATTTAGTTTTGTCAGCCATGGAAGAGGAAATTTAAGAGGAAGAGGGAGGGAGAATGGCCGGAAAAAGTAGGGTTCCGTTGTGGGTAAAAGAGGGGGGGGGGCGGTGAAAGAGGTCGACAGCTAGGGGTTCCGACGTGGAAAAAGGTGGTGGACGAGAAGGTGTATCGGCGACTAGGGTAGGGTTTGTAGTTTTAAGCTACTGATACCATAAAGGAATATGTTCATTTATTTTATTGATGAATGATTTATAATATATATAAGGTTACAAGAATATTTATTTTGATACAAATAGGTAACTAATTAACCTAATTACAAAAAGATTATAATTTTACGTAAAATAGGAGATATACCATTAATACAATTTATGAAAGAATATTGGGAAATATTCTATTATGTATGTCCCCAATGTTTAAGCATTTAAAGAGCTGGATTATTATGATACATGTGACAATAGATGACTATGATTTGTGAATTAGTGGTTAAAATGAATCTACCCACCTTTCAATTGAATATAAAGATTTCCTTATGCAGGTTTGAAATAGTCTTGACAAAGGGTGGATACACGTGAATAGTTATTAGGATTAGTCGACTATCATTTCTCCACCTGACAGAAAAAGTAACACCTTAAGAAACCTCATTGTGTTAGGAAAATTTTGCGACTCGAATTCTAAAAATGCTATTTATAATAAGAAAATGAAGGAATTGGTTGCTTCCATAAGGGCAAGACAGTGTTCATTGACATTCGTGCGTGTGTGTGTGTTTATCATTTTAAATGGTAATATCATATTGAAGCTCATATTATGTATAGTATCTGATTCCTGTGGACTTTCTCCATCATCTATTACAATATAATAAGTTCATAGTTCTGATTATCTTATTGACTTATTTGCATAATTTTTTATTAAGATTAACTTCCGCTTATACTAAAGTTGTTGTGTCTGGCACAAATGTAGCATTCGTTGCCGAGTAGAAGTACAATCAAAGTTGTGAGAGATTTGAAGACATATAAAAGAACTATATCTCTTATTAATTAACTTCTACGGATGACAACAAACTAGGCTTAAAGGTGGGGAAATTGTCGATGATGCAACGCTTGCCACATGTTTGTACTCCACATATCTTTAATCTTTGACATAAAGATTATGTACAAAATTAATATTTGATACTTGTATACACAAGAATAGAGAAAACAAAGATTGATTATTTCACGATGGATCATTGAATACATTTATTTTTTTACAAAACTTGACCTTTATGTTATTTATTGAATATTAACATCGTTTATATTAAGATCGATCCACAAAATGAGAATATAAAATCTGCAATACATCACACATGGTTCATATGCATTTATTTTTATCATCTCTCAGTTCTTCTTTTCTTTAAAACAATTTTTGAATCGCGCGAATACGTATAATAGTTGAAAGTTAAAAAAGTGCAAATAAAAAAAAAAAAATTCTGATGCACTAATCTCTGTGCAAGTCCATAGAGAGTTGGACGACAACGGTCGATAAGCTCCCCTTCAAAGTTAAAAAAGTGCAAATATTATCAGCAAATACTAGGAGTATAAATTTCTTCAATTCGGCTTTAGTTGTTGTATAATTTCCATTTTTGGCTCAGCATAGCTTTTTCTTTTTCTTCCTTAAAATGGTTCTTATTGAGATGTATGTCAATTTTGACTCATAGCGTAAATAGTCTCTCTTCTCTCTATACATGTATGTATGTTCCAATTTTTGTTCTTTGTAGAGATGCATAGAAGGGAGCTTCAATCATCGCATTATCAGCTAATTGGGGTTCGAATTTTGAGTTAATACACAAAAGGGGTTAAGGAAAAACCCAGAGAAATTGACGAGATATCATGGAAGGTATTGAATTTTTTAATTTCCTTTTTCATTACAGAGAAAAATTAATTTTGAAATTTGGGTATATTACATTGTGCTCATTTAGTTTCTATCTATTGGAAAATAACTCATTGGTGTTCCATGTGATTTTGGAATTTGGGGTTTAGATGTCTAGTTTCATCATTTTATATTGTTATTTGAAAGTTCTTAACCATAGCAAACCCATGTTAATTACTATTGAGTTTTATTTTGCTCCTTATTTGATCTACTGCTTTAAATTGTTTCCTTTTTGAAATTTTATATGTTTAACTGCTTTAATTGCTACTTTCTTTTACTGCTTTTCTTAAATTGGCATTCCGCTCATATTTCCTCCACTTCGGAAAATTGACACTATCACACATACACGCGAGGTGTGTTTTGCGCATCCGGAAAATTTTTCTTTCAAATTTCCAAATTTTAGGAGATTTGGCGTATGCGCGGAGAGTCCGGACCATCCGTTGGCCGCGTAGCCTTCTCACTCGAGCAGTCTGCTCGGAACCTTGGGTTTAGTAAGCCAAATCTTAGAAAATATAGGATAGAGCTATACCACCCTTTATTTTAAGTCATGCATGCATACACCTTAGGTAGGTCGATCATTGGTATGACTCCACAATTAAGAAATCCACCAATTGTCGACAGGTCTCACAACCCAACGACCAATCAGCATATTATGTGTAGCGTGATAATGATAGACGGATCCAAGCCTAATCATGACATGCCGGAATCGGAAAATAAATTCAGCCTTTGTTTCCGACGGAAAGCATTTCAAATGGGTTCAAGCAGTGAAAACAACCTCTTGCAGAAATGCAGATTAAGGTTGCATACAATAGACCATTGTGGTACCTTCCTCGGAGCCCGCGCATAGCGGGGGCTTACTGCATCGGGTTGCCCTTTGTGGTACCTGCAACCTCTCACCAGCACATGTACCGGATAACTCTGTTTAGATGTCTAGTTTCATCATTTTATACTGCTATTTTGTTTTTGATAATCGTGATACCTGCTAACTCCCACCGGCACAAGTATCGGATAACTCTGTCCATCAAGGATTAGACGGGAAGAAATCACCTAGTGTTTGAACTTAAACCTCAAAATTATCAACCCACTTTATTGACCACGAGGACATACCTTTGTGTGCTATTTTAATTTGCTATTAGTCAAGTCTGGTCCTGGATAATGCCGTGAGCTCTCTGTTATTTTGGCCTTGTGAAGAACAACTCTGACTAGATTGAGACATTGAATTCCTTGTCCAAAAGAAAGAAAAGGCATGGCAAAAAAGAACTTAAAAAGTAGGGCGAGCTTGAATTGACACGAAACAGGTTGAGGAGGAAGTGATCAGCTTAATTTTTTTTTTGTTGATAAAGTAAGATATTTCATTCACAAAAGGGCATCAAGAAGATGCATAGTTACAACTTACAATGAAAGAAAAATTGACAAAAGAACTGGAAGAAAAAGGAATCCCTTTACAGTATGTCAGTCTAAGACAAGGGAACTACTAATAAACTCCAAATATTGTTCAGTGCTACATATACATTAGCCAAGTTAGACCAGCAAAATAGTAAGAGTAAGCATCTAGTTTTGATGGAGTTATTTGGGGTTGAGGTTCCATCAAAACACCTCCTATTCCTCTCATTCTAAGTACTCCGGAAGATAGCAGCAGGGATCATTAGCCAGATCCTTTCGATGGTTTCATCAATTCTCCACAAGCTCCAGTTAATATGTGTCTCTTTTATGGACTGTGGCATGACCCATTTCAACCCAAAAATGCACTAGAACATGTTCCAAAAATCAGTAGCCACCTTGCAATCCAAAAAACAGATGATTCACAGTTTCCAGCTTTTCCAAACATAGGTAGAATCTGTTCACTAACTGGAGACCTTTCCTTTGGAGGTTGTCTAAACAGCTCTTGTTCTGCCTTCTTCATAGGTCCCTTTGTAAAGTCCTTGGTTGTTGCAGCACTTTTATGTGTGATACTCCACCTAAGGGATTTAAATGATCGCTGTGAGGTATAAGGCGTATCCTTCCGCTATTCTTTTGGCTTCATGAAGAATAATCCCTCAACACTTAGATACGGGGCTATGACATCTTCTTTCCACCCTAATCCCTAGATAGATTTTTTCCCTTTTGGTTTGTATATTACAAACAAACAACAACTATGCATAGTCCTAAACAAGTTGGGGTTATCTATAGGAATCCTCATTTTTTTCATTTAAGCTCATATCATATCATCATCAACAATAAATTAAACAAAAGTGATAAATACGTTAAAAATATATGCAAATCATACTACTACTACTATTAATAATAAAAGTAACATATGAGTCTAAAACCTATCCTCAACTAGTAGCTATCACTTATATAGATCTTTTTCTTACATTGTGCCCTATCTTTAGCTATCTCAAATAATGCTTATGAATGTTCAATTTAAAGTCGGACTGTTGGTGTTGGAACAGTTGATTGTGATTGTTATTACCAGCTTGCATAATTGTTGGCTTTATTAACATCTTTTATCCATGCTCTTGATTCATGTGAAATGCATTCTGAAGAAGATAAAGGTCATATTGGGAAAAACAAACCAAGAATAATCAAGACGCCTGCACAAGTTGAAGGTCTAGAGAAATTTTATCAGGGTAACATATCTTACTATTTTTTTCTTGTTTTGCAATGTGCTGCTATATGTTATTCCAAATATAACGATGAGAGAGCATGGAAATTTCAGAACATAAGTATCCTACGGAGTCAATGAAATTGGAAGTGGCACAGTCATTGGGATTAACAGAAAAGCAGGTCTCTGGGTGGTTTTGTCATAGGCGGTTGAAAGACAAGAGACTATTAAGTCGGAAAAAATATGCAAACGGAAGACAAGATCGTTCAAGTGCCGTAATTCAGGACTGTGGCAGCAATTTTAGGAAGGATTCATGCGGAAGTACTAAGCAAGGAGATGATAACAATTTTGATCATCGGGAAGTTGAGAGTAGAAGATTAACGGATGTGATACGTGAAGTTGAAACTCGGTATAGAGAAGAGTCTAATCTCATGGAGGACACTGACACACCTTCAGGAAGTAGCTCTTCCTTACGAGATGCACGTTTTTCACAAAATGTAGAATCATTTGATATGGCAACTTCAAGATACCTACCATGTAATGAACCTACTGATCTTAAGAGTGTGAAACCAAGGACCGACCCATCAGGGTACTTAAAAGTGAAAGGCCAGGTAGAAAATGCTTCAATTACTGCTGTGAAGAGGCAATTGGGAAGTCTCTACCGGCAGGATGGTCCGTCACTTGGTGTTGAATTTGACCCGCTTCCGCCAGGTGCTTTTGAATCATCAGCGCAAACTCCTGTTGACGGTGAGTTAAAATTAAAATTGTTGCTTCTTGTCTCTTTCACTGTTGGCCTTTTTATCTGATCCAAGTCTTTTTTCATCCATTTGATCTTATTCTGTTCCTTTTAAGTTTAGCTTTTGATTTTTCGATTTTGTCATGCCTCTCTACAACTAAAACACTTTTCTCATCAAATTGCTCTGTGAAAAAATAATTATGACAATACTGTGTGTTTTATAAGAAAAGCTAGTAGGATCCAGATCGAGAACAAAATCAGCTCATATATGAAAATATTATTAAATTTGGATTAAGACCTAAGTTGATTCTGTTCTCTAGGTTTTAAAAGAGCTGTAATTATGGACATAATGAATTAGGGTCAGCTTGTCTTTAATCTGCAAATTATGAAGTCCTTTTTCATGTTCTTGATACTAAGGGTTTTATTTTTGTGCTTGTCCTTTTATTGAGGTCATCTTGTACATGCTTGTATATCCAGAATTACTAGTGTCTCTGCTCTTATACTTAAAATTGAGTTGGCAGAACAAAACTCCGAACCTCGTAAACTCTTAATTTGGTTCATCTTCTTTCTTTCAAGAGGAATAAAATTAGAATCTTATCAATACTCTATCAACTTCGCTGAGCCTATTATCGTAACTATGTGATGTTTGAAACTTCCACATGCACAAGTCTATGGTGTATAATGTTCCTGTAGTATTCAGATCAATTTTTGCTTAGATGTAGAAGATAGTTTGAGGGTTCCTTTTGCTGAATGAGTGAAGTTCCTATACGCTTGAGCATGTATTCACTTTATTGGTTTTTGCATCTCATTTTGTGGATTCTGAAAGTGTAACTTAGTGTCTAATATAGAGAGTTGCTGCCTTTTACTTTCATATTAATGTTTGTCAGACCCTGAATATGCTGGAGAACCTGCTCCAGATCTTACACCAGATTTCACTAAAGTCTACACGCAATCCAATTCATGCCTAGGAATATGCTGGAGAACCTGCTCCAGATCTTACACCAGATTTCACTAAAGTCTACACGCAATCCAATTCATGCCTAGTAAGTGGATCTTGTGCAAATTGATCTTAGTGATTTGGTAAACCTTGATTTCATTATTCACAACCATGAGACTTACTGCATAAGTACAGCCCAAAGGAATGCTTAATTTTGTGTCAAGTTGATAATCAATTGAATTTAGACTAGGCATTTTATAATCTTTTACTCTGTGACAACAGTTGCTGAATAATGCGAAGGAAGTACCAAACATAGAACTGTGGAACACCAACACTACACAAAAGAATCCTGTAGGGTTATTATTTTTCAACTTCTTTTTCATTTTGATATTTTGCATCGGACCACGGATAGACCTTTTTAAAAAAAAATTCATGGACCGTGGAGAGGGACTTGTTTTAGCGGGATCTTACCTATCTCAGGGATAAAAACATCTTTTCATTTTTCTACTGGCCCAAATGTGAATGGGTTGAGATATAATTGTGCTTTATTTAGTGCCTCTTGTCCTACCATAGCACTCAAGTCAATCTGTCGAATTATACCTACTCTACTTTTCCATTGGTCCAATTGGGATATGGATCCATTTCCGAGACAAACTCTCATGTCTTTTATTTGAATGGTGCACGTTTCAAAAAATCACTCAAGTCTGCTCATCCTGAATATTACATCAACCAAAAGCGTGGTGAGAATTCCTCTATGCACAATGGTGATCGTTACTATCTTGGGCAGAACTCGTCGATAGACATGCGCAAAGATTCCGGAAGAGAAGTGGCAGTTGATGGCAGATGCAACTATTAAGTTTATGGCTAAACATGATGGTGCAGAAATTAAAACTAGTCCTGGCCCTAGCGACGGTTTTTGAAGTCCCTGCATTGGAAAAGTCAATAGGGAGCAGGTGAAGCCTAGGTTCACTAGCTGCAATAAAGTGAGCCTTATGACTATGGAGGAGGAAGATCTTGAATGCAAGCCTTCAAATTTTATCCGGAAGGGAAGTAAGCATCGTTATTGTCCAGAGAGAGAGAGCTCTCCAGTAAAGTTGAAAAGGTATAATGCTATTTTTGTGCTCTGCTTCTTTGTTATCCAGCAATATCCTGATAATTTTGCCTCGAGTATGATATACAGGATTACATCCATGTGGACAGACCAGCAGTTGATGAAAATTATAATGTAGATCGCGTGAAGATACCTGGGATAAAAAATTAGGGTAAGCTTTTTAGTTCATGTTAGTATGTTACTGTTTGTAATTCCTTTATGTATAGATATGGTTATTTGAACTCTTTGAACACAAAAAAGTTGAAGGCTGCCAAAAGAGCAAGGGATGAAGCTCTAACCATCAAGAGTATATGAGGAAAGCATCAATGACATGAATGCCATCTCAGACAAATCATCATATAAGGTTTGGCCATGTTTAAATATCTTGATTTTTACTCCATTAGTATATGTACTGTGCAATCGTGAGTGTGCATCTGTATTTGAACATATATGGCTCAATCTTGAGATGTTTGACTGAGATATCATGGTTTTGGAGAATCATATTTAGTTCTTCAATGGCTTTTCTTGAACCAACTTTTAAAGATAGATTTGTGATGTAATGAACAAAAGAATATATGGTTGAAAGTTGTGCCTCTCATAAGTGATTTAAGTCTCCTGTCTCCATTACCTTCTCTTGCCCATTCATAGAAGGTTGACTTACGACACTGCAGAACAATCTACAGTTTATCTTCTGTACGTTGTGCATAGCATAGTGTTCAACATAAATGTTCTAGCTTTCCATCTTTTCGTGATAGTCATTATTGAGTGTATTAAGTTCTGATGTAAGTGTTTGTACGTGCTATTACAAACAGAAGAATAAAGGGTATTCTGAGGTTGTGGTATGTCATATTGGAGGGTCTTGTGTTTTGCTGTGTGAAAGCAAAGGTGTTAAAAATTACTTTAACTTTTATATACAGACAGGTCCAATGGTGTGAAAAATATTTGCAATGTCTGTGAATATAAGTTAAATCCTTTAGGAATTGTTTTTAGTGCTATGTTAACGATGACACTTGTTGTGTTCGTTCTTAGGTCTTCTGCGGAGATGCTATCTAGCTTTAGTGAAGATGACAAAACAGAAGAAACCAGTTCTTTTGAGGGTTGAGAGATCTTCAGAAGCTCTAGTGATTCTTGGATTCATATTTGTTGATAGAAAATCCTTTGCATTTTGTACAGATCAAAACAACTTAATGCTCTCATCAGTCTACCAGCATGTGAAATTGAAGAACGTTGGCCTTTGTACAGTAAAAGTAGTGGAGTAATTTATTTCAATTGTAGTAGCTGGATGCCGAAATTAGGGAGCTTTATGAGTAAGATATTGCCTTTTGAGCTTTAGATGTAATGAGTTAATCAAAATAAACCTTCATTTGTTGTTGCTCGGACTCTTCAAAAATGTAGTCGGGTGCGTGTCGGATCCTCCGAAAGTAGTTTGGAGGATTCGACACGGATGTGACAGTAGTTTCGGAGAGTCCGGACAATACATGTTTTATCCAGTGGCAGAGACAACCTTTAGAAAGGGGTGACATTCGACACTGATTCGCCAATTTTTTATCATATACATGTGCATGTAAATAATATTTCTCTACAAAAATATGTATATATACAACGGAAAAGGCTCAAATATGGCATCGAACTATCGGAAATGGCTCATTTATGCCACTCGTCAATAATTTGGCTCATTTATGTCATCGCCTCAATAGTTTGGCTCATTTATGTCATCGTTGTAACCAAAATGGCTCATCCATGCCATTTTTCATTATCGTCGTTTTTATAATACCAGATATGACACGTGGTCTCCAATTAGAGGTCCACATCGTTTAATTAAACCAACACAAATTAAATCTAAATTAAACTAAAACTCGACTCATACACCCGACCCATCCAAATCCTTTTAACTCTAGCATTTAGAGGTTAAAATGGTTTTTGTTATTACAATTAGTTCAACCTTTAAAGTTAGCATTCAGGTGTCAAGTATGTTCTTAGTAAAGTTAACCACTTTAATTTAACCTCTAAATGATAGGGTTAAAAGGATTTGGGTGGGTCGGGTTAACGATGTGGACCTCTAGTTGGCAGCCACGTGTCATATTTGGTATTGTAAAATCAACGTTAATGAGAAATGACATGAATGAGTCATTTTGGTAACGGCGATGCCATAAATGAGCCAAACCATTGAGGCGATGACATAAATGAGTCAAACTATTGAGACATAAATGAGTCATTTTCGATAGTTCGATGACATATTTAAGCTTTTTTCCGATGCCATTTGAAAAGAAAAACAAATTATCAATTTGGACATGAAATAAAGTCTTAAAAACCACCAGTCTTAAATCTAAGGTAACTTAATGTTGAAATGCGACAATAGACTAATAGCATTGTGGTAAAATCTTGCATATGTCACTGGTTCTACCCGACTATTCCGTCCAAGCAACCAAAATAAAAGACTTAGACATATATAGTGAAAGATAATAACATACTAAGTGGAAAAAGAATAAAATAACACATCTTAGTGGTTTAGTTTGATGAGACAATGAAGCATCTCACATGATATGTTTTTCTTTAAACCCAAACTCCATTTTATTTTTTCATGTGGAGAGTTTTTGTTATATATTAATATTATTGATAAGTACATCACCACACACAAGTATGTTTAAAGAAGGAACCATGTAGTCCTCCGGGGCATAGTCCAGTGGCAAAGCCTGGGCGCTATAAGGCGCTCTGGCATGGGACAGCGTAGGTTCGATTCCCCGCAAGCACGAAGAAATTCTGCATGTTGGGGAATTTGACCTTGTTTCATTGATCAGTTGTACGCTCCCAGAAAATTGGCCACCGGAGCACATCCCGCGATTTACCTGGTGATAGTTGTTGAAGGACCGGTGCTATTACCTCCAGGACGTCTGGGTAATACCAGTGAAGTAGTCAGGGGCAAGCCTGAAAACCTGGATTATCAAAAAAAAAAAAAAAAAAGGGACCATGTATAATTCTCTTTTGTGGTTATTTCTTTTTCTAGAACTAGAAAAGTGCATAAGCTCGTGGAGTTGTGGTGTTGGTCATTTTCAATAAGTTGAAATTACAAGTGTTCTCGTCAAGGGTATTTTTTGAATCAAATATTTTTTTAAAATAAAATAAAATAATCAAAGGGTGATTGAAATTTATTATGTATTGATAAAACTCCAAATTACAACAAGAAATGTGGTGCAATGGTATTTATTCATTCAATCTTAATAAGAGGTGCTCCTTCCAAAAATGTTGGGATTAGCCTTTCAATTGAATGTGTTCCGGTTAAATCATTAACGATAGATCCATGCAGATGTACTACTTTTAATCAAACCTTGTGTAACAATGAATTTAGTCGGGCCTCAATTTGTTATGAATTTGTATGTTCAATCACCATGATTGACTCAATAACAAATGCATTTACACACAATTACTTCATCACCAGTAATCAAAACTAATAAATTGAATATTAGGAAGCATTATGTGGATAAAAAGTCAAATCAACCTTAATACGCCGCTTTTATTGGTTTACTCATTGTGAGGTAAAAATTATATTGAATACCATTTATTAATTAATAATTTAAAATATTTTTGTTCAAAGTTTCATGAAGAATAAAAATCCCCACTTTAATCAGAAATCACAGAAAAAGAGAGAGAGACAAAAAGGAGAGAAGAGAATATTAGAGCTTTCTGTTTATTTATTTGATTTGACAAAATAGAAATAGAATATATTTCATGTTGGCCCATTCCTTATTCTACTTTTCATTAATACTCTTTCCACCAAGGGCTTAGAGAACAAGAGTTAATTCATCCAACATTTTGTGTGAACTCAGACACAAACTTTTCGTAAATAAAATCAATATATTTAAAGGCCAATAGAAAAAACTATAAATCCTTGATTTGACAATAAGAAATATTTAAAATTATATGAATGGTCGGAGTAAAAGCAAAAGCCAGCTAAACACTTCAAATGATTATAATAGAAGAAAATAAACATAAAAAGTAAGACAGAATTATCTGAACACATGATAAAATATTTTTATTAGATATTTTTACTAAAATTTAAATTTTATTTTGTGTGTTCTCAAGCATTTAATATATAATAAAGTTAACCACATAAATGACACCTCTTTTAATTGTACAAGGCTAAATCGTAGTTAGAATAGGTTTAAAATTTTATTACTTAACAAGGCTAAATCGTATAATTAAAGAAACTAGTAACATATTTTAAGTGATTTATCTATGTAATGGACTGAGAATCCGTGTAAGAGTTTTTTCTAAAAAATTAAGCCCGAAGCATCTAATATAAATATTTTATTACGTATTCAGGTGCTCAATGAAATACGCTGTAATCTAAATGTGTAATTGATAAATTTAAAACGTAGATGTATTCCGCCAATAAGTAATACTTATATTCATTATCAATGATCATATATCATGATTCTTTCCGGAGTATATATTCTTCCCACATCATTTTACAAAAATGCAGAATAAGACTGTGTATATAGACTCTTATGGTTAGCCTTGCTTCGGATCAGGGTATAGTAAAAACTTTGTACATCAGACTGTCTTTCTTTATATTTATTACTTTAAATAAAAATAATACTCTCTCCGTCTCAAAATATTTATCGCATATTTCATTTACACACCCTCTAAGAAAACATCCATAAGGATATCATTTTGACTATTTTACCCTCTTAACATATTTCACTAGGTAATCTCTCAATAAATATTTGCTCTTTAACTAATTAATGCAAAGATAAAATAAAAAGAAAAATTACTTAATTTTATCTTAACGATCCTTAATAGCCTTTTCAAAGTCAACCTAACCACTTATCTTTGGAAAGACGTTAAATAGGCCTTCACCCTTACGCCTTTCTATATAATAGAAAAAAATTTCCTGCCTTGACCTAGGCCTCATCGATAGTTCTGTCCACTTAATTCATCAATCAACCTTGAGAGTCATAAATAAAATAATAATTATTTTATGAAAAATATTTTTAGTAAGTACGATAAGTATTTTGGGAGGACGAGCTTTCATCCCATCTGACCAAGGGGCCTCTGATATAAGTAGGGGGTTTCGTCTTCGGGACTTTGCCCTTCACAAAAAAATAAAAATAAAAAATAGAAAGAGGTAGAAAATATTAATTTAATTTAATATTTTTCTACATAAATCCACACTCAACTTTCTCTCTCTTCAGTACTGACCTTTCCTTTCTCTCTCATCTGCAACATACTGGTGTGTGTTTAACTGTTTTTCTGCTTCAATTAGATCAATCGATTTCCCCTATTAGCTACATTCTAGTATTCTACTACTTCACTTTTTACCTGATCTCTCTCTCTCTCTCTCTAAAACCTCCCCCTCTCTCTCTAAATCATCAAAATCAGTAAACCTTAACACTCATTATCACTCCATTTTAAATCAAGAACAAAAAAACACCCAAAAAAGAAGCAAAATTTGTAGTGGGTATTTTTCTTTTCCATTTTATTTGTTGAAATTTACCACACCCACAAAACCCATTTTAAATTTACAATCTTTTTCTTTTGGGGTTTACCTTTTATTGTTGTGTTCGGTAACAACATTGGAGCGGATTCATGCCGGATAAAACCCATTTTTGGTGTAAGAGCTTCCTACCCGGAGCTCGAACAGAGATCTCTGATTAAGGGAGGACTGCACCACATTGCGGGGTTTATCCATTTAATGTACTGTTACTACATATTCCAAAAAAGAAGCAAAATTTGTAGTTTTAGCTATGTGGGTGTCTCTCTTTTCCATTTTATTTGTTGAAATTTAAAGAACCCAAGAACCCCATTTAAAATTTACAATCTTTTTATTGTGGGGTTTACTCATTTAATACACTGTTACTACAAATTCCAAAAAGAAGCAAAATTTGTAGTTTCAGCTATATGGGTATCTTTCTTTTCCATTTTATTTGTTGAAATTTACCATACCCAAAAATCCCATTTTAAATTTACAATCTTTTTCTTGTGGGTTTGTGATTTTCAGCATTTAATACTATACTGTTACTACAAATTCCCAAAAAGGCATTGTAATTACTGCACTTCAGTTCTTTAAATTTTTTGTTTTGAGGTTTATGTTTCTTGTTAAGAAATGGGGTTTGTTCTTCACTATTTGAAGAATTGGTGGATTTTGGGAAATGTTTTGGAAAGATTGAATTTTGGGGTTGAAAGAATTGGTGAATTTTGGGAAATGCTTTGGAAAGATTGAATTTTTGGGTTGAAGGAATTGGTGAATTTGGGGAACTGTTTTGGAAAGAGTGAATATTTGGGGCTGAAAGAATTGGTGAATTTGATGAATGAATGGGAGGAATTGGAGCTGAAAATGGTGTTTTTGGAGATTTGGGTTTAGTTTTGGAGGTGTTATTGTTTGATGTTTTATAAGTGGTAGAATGAATTCAGATGTCAACAGAGCTAGTGGACTAGTTGAAAGGGATATTGAACAGGTAAAATTTTACTATCTCATTCTTCCAGTTATTGCTTACTACTCCCTCCGTCCCAATTTATATAATGTAGTTTGACTGGGCATGAAATTTAAGAAATAAAGGAAGGCTTTTGAATCTTGTGGTCTAAAATAAGCCAAAGTTATTTGTGTGGTTATAAATCATCTCGTTAAACTTAAAAGGTAAATTTTACAACAATAACATACCCCGTGAAATCCCACAATGTGGGGTCTGGGGAGGATAGAGTGTACGTAGACCTTACCTCTACCTTGGTAGGTAGAGCGGCTGTTTCTGAAAGACACTCTGCTCAAGAAAGAGCATAAGCACAAGCAAGGCAAAAGCAAAAGCAAAAGCAAAAGCAAAAGCAAAACAAGAGAAACGGTCAGACCCGGTCAAAAGAATTTAAAGTAGTATGAAATGCTGGTATCAAAAAACGAATAAGTCATGCTAGCGTATTATGAAAAAGTAAGCAGTAACTAGCGTAGGTAGTTAAGCTAAACAAAGTACACTAAATGACAGATAGCAACAAAAATCAAACTACAGGGACTATAAAGCAATACTGCGCCTATTAGTATGATAGGTTATGCGGGCCTACAATAATAACACTACAACTACCAGTTTGCAAGCGTAAGTAGGACTACGCTCGACTACCTACTACCCTAATCCGTGTCCTCCACAACCCCTATCTAAGGTCATGTCCTCAGTAAGTTGCACCTGCGCCATATCTCGTCTAATCACCTCTCCCCAATACTTTTTCGGCCTACCTCTACCCCTCACGAACCCGTCCATAGCCAACCTTTCACACCTCCGCACTGGGGCATTTGTGTCTCTCCTCTGCACATGCCCAAACCATCTCAGCCTCACTTCCCGCATCTTATCCTCCACCGAGGCTACTCCTACTCTGACCCGAATATCATAATTTCTAATCCTATCCCTTCTTGTATGCCCACACATCCATCTCAACATCCTCATCTTCGCAACTTTCATCTTTTGGTTGTGCGAAGTCTTGACTGACCAACACTCCACCCCATACAACACAGTCGGTCTAACCACCGCTTTATAAAACTTGCCTTTAAGTTTTGGTGGCACCTTTTTGTCGTATAAGACTCCAGATGCGAGCCTCCATTTCATCCACCCTACCCCAATATGATGTGTGACATCGTCATCAATCTCTCCATCTCCTTGGATAATAGACCCGAGGTACTTGAAGCTTTCTTTCTCTGGGATGACCTGAGTACCTAGCCTCACCTCCACGTCTGTTTCAAGGTCTTCTCTCGTTACTGAACTTGCACTCCAAGTATTCTGTCTTGGTCTACACAGCCTGACCCTTTAGATTCCAGAGTCTGTCTCCAAACCTCCAGCTTAGCGTTCACTCCGCTGCGAGTCTCCTCAATCAGGACTATGTCATCTGCGAATAACATACACCATGACACCTCCCCTTAGATTTGTCGCGTCAGTCCATCCATCACCAAGGCAAATAAGAATGGGCTAAGAGCTGATCCCTGGTGCAGCCCCATCATCGCTGGGAAGTGCTTCGAGTCTCCTCCTATTGTCCGTACCCTAGTCTTGGCTCTATCATATATATTCTTGATCGCCCTAGTGTACGTCACATGTACACCTCTAACCTCCAAACATCTCCATAGAATCTCCCTATGGACTTTGTCGTATGCTTTCTCGAGGTCGATGAAAACCATATTTAAGTCTCTCTTCATCTCCATTTACTGCTCCACCAACCTCCTAATAAGATGAATGGCTTCTGTGGTCGAACGCCCCGGCATGAATCCAAACTGGTTCTCGGAAATAGACATGCCTCTTCTCACCCTCATCTCCACGACCCTTTCCCAAACTTTCATAGTGTGGCGTAGCAGCTTGATACCCCTATAGTTGTTGCAGCTCTGGATATCACCTTTGTTCTTGTACAACGGGATCATTGTACTCCACCTTCATTCTTCGGGCATTCTCGCCGTCTTAATAATGACATTAAACAACTTAGTCAGCCACTCCAAACCTGCTCTGCCTGCGCTCTTCCAAATTCCAAAATTCAACTGCGATCTCATCAGGCCCGGTCGCTCGTCCCCTGCGCATCCTACGAACAACACCCTTAACCTCCTCAACCTTAATGCTTCTACAATATCCAAAATCCCGATACCTACCAGATTGCTCCAGATCTCTCAACACAATGTTTCTATCTCCTTTTTCGTTCAAGAGTTTATTGAAGTAAGACTGCCACCTTCACCTAATATACGCGTCCTCCACCAGTATTTTGCCGTCCTTGTCCTTGATGCACCTCACGTTTATAGAAGGAAAGTGTGTCATATAAATTGGGATAGAGGAAAATAATTAGTATATCTGGTAATTTATGTCCATTTTCTTTAAGTGTTGAGCAAAGATAACAAATTAGGGATTCTAATAAGGTGAATAGTAATTACTGAATTATTTGTTGAATATGCATATCTTGTCATATCGTTTCTGTATTAAGATGGATATGCATGTTAAATGTTAAGAGAAGAGTGAATAGGTTAAACCCCCCTAAACTATGACTATTTTGCGAGTTTCATACCTAAACTATTGAGTGTTCACAGAACCCCTTGAACTACCATGAACTTATATTAAAATATCCCATTGGAGGAATATGACATGCTACGTGAACATCACACGTTAAAAACTCCTCTAAAGAGTTCCAAGTGACATTACATGTGGACAAGAGTTTGAGTGAATAAGGTAACCCCCCCCCTCCCTAATATCATCGTTTTGCGAGTTCAATACCTAACTATTGGGTGTTCACAGAACCCCCTGAGCTACCATGAACTCAGTGTGCCAGGTGGACTCATTTAAAGACTTTTATCACCTCCCACGCGTCTCTCAGCAACTTATTCCCAACATTTTGCTAATATTTAACCGGAGTTTTTTAATCTAAAGGGAGTTATAGGGGGTAACAGGAACACCCAATAGTTTAGGTAAGAAATCTACAAAATGATGATAGTTTAGGGGTTTTCTAACCTGTTCACTCTTAAAAGAAGTTATTGGATTTAGAAGATCTGTTTCCAGTAATGCCTTAACATTGTACTGCTCCTTTCTTCTCTTCTTTTTGTATAAATATCACATGCTTATCGAAATGTACATTTTTATTATTTCCAACTGAAAACTTCAAGGAGCAACTTTTCGCCTCAAGCTTCCCAATTTCTCTCTCAGGTCATTTTCCTTGGTAATGATTCAGAGATGATATTCCTAGTGCTTGAGTAGAATAAGTGGAAAAGGAACTAAGATATAGACCAAGATGAAGTAGGGTCTTTACTTGTATAACACCTTTGTTGCTTCCGGATAGATGTCCAGCTTAAAGCTAGAGATCTCAGGGAGAAGTAGGTAAAGAGAAACAATATGTTACCTGCTGGTAGTGGATTACATAAACAAATCCAGAAGTACTTTATGGGAGGTAATTTTCTCCGGGACTATGTGCTATAAAAGAACCAAATGGTTTTCTGGAGACCCACTTAAGGATTGGTTTTTGCACGAAAGCATAGTTGAAAGAGGCATTCAGATCTGTCTTGTTGTATTTCATTTTTTTGTCCTAGTTCAGAAGTCTTAATTGTTTGTGAGTTTTTTAGTATTAGTTCTTTTCCTTTGCATATGTAGCATGAGTTTAATATCCTGTTAGCTTCAAGTTCCTTTCATTTGATTTATCTCAGGCAATAACCGCTCTAAAAAAGGGGGCATGTTTGCTGAAGTATGGAAGAAGGGGAAGGCCAAAGTTTTGTCCCTTCCGTCTGTCAAACGTAAGCTTCATTTCATTCTTTTCTTTCTACTTTTTTCTTACATTTGGCTCTTGCTTTTCCTAGCATTGAAATCTTGTATGAAATTCTATGCATCCCAACTCTGTAATCATGTTAGCTGTGTGTGTGTGAGATGGGCGTCCATGTAGATCCAACTATACCGCAGTTGGCTGCACTTAGATTTGTTTGGTGAGACCCCACATCTAGACGTTGTTACAAGAATCCCTATCATTTATCCGAGAGACCAATAGAGTTTTCCATACTGAGAGTTTCAGGACGTAGCACTGGCTGCAAGGAAGCACGTAATAGGAGGACATTGGAATCCTCCAAAGTTGGAAGTGTAGGCTCACCATGACTTTGGTATTTGATGAAGCAAATTAGGACATTGCCCTCGATCTTTCTCCTTGATTTTTACAGCGTTGTTGAAGTTTGTCTGTTGTCGGCATGTAGATATTTCATCCTCAACGCTTGTTTCAGTTCTGATTAGTGACTGGTAATATTTACTATTATGGTTATACTTATCAGAAAAGTAAAAGATGTTTACTATCATGATTGCAATTTGTTCCTTTTTGTTACTCTGTCTTCAGTTTTGCATGCGTGTATCTCAGACTGAAGTAGTATCTCTTAGATGATGTAAATAATACCACAAGGAGAATGTTTATTGTGAAGCTTGAAAAGTAAACATAAAGGAATAGAGGTCCTTCAATCTTCATGCCTATTTGAAAGTGATGAAGGGTATCCCAACTGCCATACGCTAAAATGAAGCAAAAATAGTAGCTTTGTCTCATGATAATAAATCAGAAAATTAGAGTTCACCAAAAATCGGAAGTCTGAGTTCTCTTCCAAATGCTTACCTTATTGTGTCATTGAGAATTCCAGAACTTCGATATTGATCATTCATGCTCCGTGGATAGACAACATTCATTAAAGGTATCCATGTCAAGGTTCTTTGTTCATATTGACTGTTGTTAAAATACACACGTGAACTTCATCCCAGGTATTTTTTCTTTGTTTCCTTGTCCCAAATGTCCCCTGTCCTTTGATTTTTGCTGTCTGTTGTATGTTCTTTCGTGTACTTTGTTTATCTTATTTACCTGCGTTAGTTACTGCATCTTTTTTCCGAATGCTTTATCATGACTTATTCGCTTTTGTTACTCTATGTTAAAAGTTCCACATCGGATATGGAATGGGAACATGGACTCTTTATATGGACTTGGACAATCCTCACCCTACAAGCTAGCTTTTGGGGTTGAGTTAGGCCCAAGATCCATTCTTTACATGGTATCAGAGCCAGACCCATTCCAATTCTTTGTTCACCGATGTTGGGCCCCAAATTATATTATCCACGCTCCAGTTAACAAGGTCTGGGCGTGCGGGGAGTGTTAAGAGTCCCGATGTGGATATGAAATGGGAACATGGACTCCTTATATGGACTTGTACAATCCTCACCCTACAAGCTAGCTTTTGTGGTTGAGTTAGACCCAAGATTAATTCTTTACATGTTAGAATATGAATAGGATTTCATATATAGTATCCTACTAGGAAAATGATTGTAATGTTAGAATAGGAATATGATTCCATATATAGTATCTTACTAGGAAAATGATTGTAATGGAGTATCTATAAATAGAGCTCAGTCTAATCATGTAGAAACAACAATTCAATAATATATTTTCTCCCATAATTTCTCACATGGTATCAGAGCTTCTACGATCTTGGTAGAGAATCAAAGAGCTTTCGCTGTTGGCGGACGGCACTAGAAAATGTGTGTTGCCCGACTGGCCAAAGATTATGGTAGAGTAAAGATTGTAGAGAACTTTAAGATATTTATAAATAAAATATTCTCCTTTCAATATTTACGTTGACAACATCTCTACTAGCGTCACATCTCTATTCAGTGGTGTTGTGCAAAATCCAACACCACCACAACATAGATAAGGTTCAAACTAGTGAGAAACTAATTGTTGTGCAAATTTCCAATAATTTTCGGAGAAGCAAAACAGTCACCGTTCAATATTTACGTTGACAACATAGTTGTCCGCGTCAAATTACTTTCGGGTAGTGTTGCGCAAATTCCAACACCACCACGAGGTAGATCAGTCCCTTCCGACCAAAACCTAGTCAGTGGATCCGGAAAATACCCACTCACGCGCCACTACGTGCCGCTCGAAGTGCCAGCTCCGGCTAGCGCGTCAGATTCACGCGCCGCGCATGCACCTTTTTCCGGCTATATCTCGGTGATTTTCTTCTTGGGTTGTGTTTGCCAAATTTCATTATCTTTCAAGACAGATTTCGTCACGTCTCTCTGTTTTGATATGTTTAACTCCAAAAACACGGGAATTGAAAGCTCAAGTCCTATGATTATTTCAAAATCCTTAAGAAGGAGATTAGAAAATCGCACATCACATTTCATGAAAAATCGACGAGGAGGAGGTCTCCTTTGAAGATCTCGACCTAGGTGTAGTTATTGTAATAGGCTTGGACACATTCGTGAAGTATGCTATTCTCTCCATTGTGACCTTGAAGTGGAAGTTTATATGGAGCAACCACCTAGTTTTGTTGCTCAGGGAGAGTCTAACCTGGTGTGTCGATTGCGTCGGGTGACTTATGGTCTGAAATAGTCTCCTAGAGCCTGGTTTGGGAAATTTAGCACAATAATTCAGGAGTTTGGCATGACTCGTACTAAATTTCAGCAGACTGAAGTATTTTCTAGGTATTGAGGTTGCTCAATCCAGATCAGGTATACTCTCCGGTGATATTATTATAAAATTTGTGAAGTCAAGTGATCAGCTTGCAGATATTTTCACCAAGTTCCTCACTGGTCTTCGTATTAATACATCTGTAACAAGCTTGGTACATATGACTTGTATGCACCAGCTTGAGGGGGAGTGTTAGAATAAGAATAAGATTTCATATATAGTATCCTACTAGGAAAATGATTGTAATGTAGAATAGGAATAGGATTCCATATATAGTATCTTATCAGGAAAAGGATTGTAATGGAGTATCTATAAATAGAGCTCAATGTAATCATGTAGATACAACAATTCAATAATATATTTTCTCCCATAATTTCTCACTCTCATTTTCATACTGCTTTAAATTTCTTGTCCGGGTTTGACTGTTTCTCCTGCTTTGCTTGTGCTTATACTTTGTCTTGAGCCGAGGGTCTTTCGGAAACAACCTCTCTACTTAACAAGGTAGAGGTAAGGTTTGCGTACACTCTACCCTCCCCAGACCCTACGTTGTGGGACTTCACTGGGTATGTTGTTGTTGTTGTTGTTCCTTGTCCCAAATAGTGCCAACATTTGACCTCATGTCTACTTTCTGGGGTTTAAACCTAAAGCCTTTGAGGATTGCCATTTCCTTATTTGTCATTGTTGATGACTTTGCTTATAAGTAAACTGTTATTGATATAAAATAGTCCCAAGCTTGCTGTATGGATATTGATTGTTTCAATTTACCTTTCATTATTGAGGTAGGAATTTATTACAAAATTTCCGTGTATTGCTTCGTTGTATCGCAGCTAACTTAACTACTGTGCTCCTTGGAACTTAGTTTTAATTGAAGGTTATGCTCGGAGTCTAAAAAAGAATTTATGTTTTCAGGATGAGTCTGCTCTGATATGGTTTTCAGGAAAAGAAGAGAAACACCTTAAGCTAAGTCACGTGTCAAGAATAATATCCGGACAGCGCACTGTAAGCTTTCTCCGCTGAAGATAGCTAATCTCCTTTTTATTTGATCCTAGTCTACAAGTTTATCCTTCTTTGTAAATCTTTTGGTGTGGTATTAAAATGGAAATCGAAGAACTTATATGGTGAAAGGTCAGATGACTCATTCTGATGCTCACTCATTTCACCAGAGATTTATGTGGTTAAATATATGGGTATTAGTGGCTTTCAGGTGTGAACCAAAGTCGATGGCTAATAGATTAAGAGAAAATAATAGGAAGAAAAACTGAAGGATGGGTAGGGATCAAATATCTTCTGCTAAAGGAATTTTTGCTTACATGTCATGGTCAATCAATAAATGTATGATGATCTTTTTTTCTTCGTTTCTCTATCGCTTCCATATGTATATCCACATATGCCCCTTAATAAGTAAACATGGGTTATACATATATTCTTTTTTTCCTTTGAACTGGTAAATAATATTTTATTGATACTAAAGGAAAACACTAAGATGGTGCTTGCAGATACATAATGTGGGAACCTCTTATACAAAAACAAACAGAAAACCTCCCATGTGGAAGATCAATAAACCTGTAAAGAACTAATGAACAGAGCATGCTGCCTTCATCCTTTACATCTTGCATGTTGCACCAAAAACTATACTACAATTTTACTCTTGAAGGCTTTTCAAATGTTTATATACCTTATTCCGAAGAAGTATTACTGCATTTGCATGCTTGTTTTCATGTTGAAACTAAGTGGTCATGTTACATAGATGAGCACTCTTGGTTGAAGTCCATACTATACTAGCTCTCATTGGTGTAATTTTGTTCGCCTTGTAGTTGATTAATAATTTCTTTTGGCCTGTTTACATAGGTACATACTTTGATGATGTGAATTTGGTGTCAATGTCTTTTTATTTAGCAATTTCTAGTTCTTATTGGACATGTTTTTTGGTCTAGTGTAACCACCTATCTGAAATGTTTAGTGGTGTATCTGATTAATAAGCATTGCTTCTGCTCTTTTCCAGCCAATATTCCAAAGGCACCCACGACCTGAGAAGGAGTACCAATCTTTTTCTCTCATATATAACGATCGATCACTGGATTTGGTAAGAGTTTCATTAATAATAGCTGTCTTTTTTAGATGGAAAGTTTTGTATGTAATTCATGCAATTCTGTCTTATTCCATTGTCTTTTGAAATTGGTTACAACAACTAACTCTCACCTTGCTCGTCAATCTTATGTCTTAGATATGCAAAGATAAAGATGAAGCAGAGGTATGGTTTAGTGGTTTGAAGGCTTTAATTTCACGTGGGCACCAGCGGAAGTGGAGAACAGAATCAAGGAGTGATGGAATTTCTTCTGGTGCCACTAGTCCCAGAACATATACGCGAAGAAGCTCTCCTCTGCATTCTCCTTTTGGTAGTGGTGATGGTTCACAGAAGGTATATTCCATCCCATGTGCCTAACCATGCATATGCAGATGAGACTTTATGTTTGTCAATATTCTGGTTGAAATTATATATTTTTCTTTTGCTCTAAGTTGTTGAATAACATCCTGTATTTCCATCAGGATGGTGGTGCTCAACTTCGCCTTCATAGTCCATATGGAAGCCCACCTAAAAATGGTGTAAATAAGGCCTTTTCTGATGTAGTTCTATATGCTGTACCTCCCAAGGGCTTTTTCCCTTCAGATTCTGCTAGTGCTTCTATCCATTCCTTATCTTCTGGAGGTTCAGATGGCATAAATGGTCAGATGAAGGCAATGGGTATGGATAACTTTAGAGTAAGCCTTTCAAGTGCTGTGAGCTCATCAAGTCAAGGTTCTGGTCATGATGATGGTGATGCATTAGGAGATGTTTTTATGTGGGGGGAAGGGACTGGTGATGGTGTCCTAGGTGGTGGACCTCATAGGATTGACAGTTGTAATGGTGTCAAAGTAGATTCTTTATTGCCCAAAGCTTTAGAGTCTGCAGTTGTACTGGATGTTCAAAATTTAGCTTGCAGTGGAAAACACGCAGCACTAGTAACAAAGCAGGGTGAGATGTTCTCTTGGGGTGAGGAATCAGGAGGCAGGCTTGGGCATGGTGTCGATTCTGATGTTTTGCATCCAAAGCTTATAGATTCCCTCGGTCATACAAACATTGAACTTGTTGCTTGTGGTGAAAATCATACTTGTGCTGTAACGCTTTCTGGTGAATTGTACACATGGGGCGCCGGTGATTTTGGTCTTCTTGGGCATGGGAATGAAGTTAGTCATTGGGTCCCCAAAAGAGTAAATGGACCCTTAGAGGGTATACATGTTTCTTATATCTCCTGTGGACCCTGGCATACCGCTGTGGTGACCTCTGCTGGCCAATTATTTACTTTCGGGGATGGAACTTTTGGAGTTCTTGGTCATGGAGATAGAAAGTGTATTTCAAAACCTAGGGAAGTGGAATCTCTGAAGGGGCTTCGAACTGTTCGAGCAGCTTGTGGGGTTTGGCATACTGCTGCAGTTGTTGAAGTCATGGTGGAAAACTCTAGTTCAAGCAATTGTTCTTCAGGGAAACTTTTTACTTGGGGAGATGGTGATAAAGGTCGACTTGGGCACGGTGACAAGGAGTCAAAACTTGTTCCTACTTGTGTTGCAGCTCTTGTTGAACCCAACTTTTGCCAGGTTAGTTGTGGGCACAGCTCGACTGTTGCTCTAACCACTTCAGGTCATGTATATACAATGGGAAGTCCTGTATATGGCCAATTAGGTCATCCTCAAGCTGATGGGAAGCTTCCTTGTCGTGTTGAAGGAAAAATTTCAAAGAGCTTTGTGGAGGAGATATCATGTGGTGCTTACCATGTTGCTGTATTGACTTCCCGAACTGAAGTTTACACATGGGGAAAAGGAGCAAATGGAAGATTGGGTCATGGTAATACAGATGACAGAAATTCTCCCACCTTAGTGGAAGCTTTAAAAGACAAGCAAATCAAAAGTATTGCCTGTGGTACTAATTTTACTGCAGCTATTTGCCTTCATAAATGGGCGTCAGGGGTTGACCAATCCATGTGTTCTGGCTGCCGCATTCCGTTTAATTTTAAAAGGAAGCGCCACAACTGTTATAACTGTGGTCTTGTCTTTTGTCATTCATGCAGCAGCAAGAAATCAATGAGGACATCAATGGCACCAAATCCCAGTAAACCTTATCGTGTCTGTGATAATTGTTGTAATAAATTGAAAAAAGTTACTGAAACCGATGCTTCGTCTGAGGCTTCCATGAGTCGAAGAGGAAGCCTGAACCAGGGGTTAACTGATGCCATAGACAAAAGTACTAAGTTGGATATAAGGTCTCGACCTCATCTTACTAGATTTTCTTCGATGGAATCCTTCAAACAAGTCGAAACCCGCTCTTCCAAACAGAAGAAAAAGTTTGAATTCAACAGCAGTCGTGTGTCACCTATTCCCAGTAGTACCTCCCAATTGGGAACTCTCAGTAGTTCCAAATCTTCTAATCAAGTGTTTGCCTCGTCCAAGAAGTTCTTCTCTGCTTCAGTTCCCGGTTCAAGGATTGTTTCTCGAGCAACATCACCAACATCTAGACGGCCCAGTCCACCTCGTTCTACTACACCAACTCCAACACTGGGTGGACTTACATCTCCAAGGATTGTTGTGGATGATGCTAAAAGGACAAATGAAAGTCTTAGTCAAGAGGTTGCTAAATTAAGAGCACAGGTACATTATTTATCTACTATGCACCCATCTCCTTCTGATGCAGTTTCTTCACTTTTGTACATGTATTTATAAGTTTCTGATGTGGATCTCAAACTTTGCATTGGGGTGCTGATTTGGCCTGTCAAAAAAAGTACTACCAAAGTCTCTAGTTTTGTTAAAAATATTAAGCCGCATTTATCGAGTCGGTGGTTGGAAAACCGAGATAGAAGCTTGTGTATGAGTTTAATGTTTGAGCCAACTTTTAATTCTGTGATGTGTCCAAAATGCAAGACGTTGGTTAAGAAAAGTATCATTGGGCTTTTAGACACTTGTCAGACACTCAATGGTGTGTATAACACAGTTAAGTACTTGATGATCAACAGAGGCAAGTTACACCTAATCTTTTTGTTTAGGGTGAAAATCTTACCTAATTGCATAAACAAGTAGTATTAATTTGACCAGATAAGTTATAAGAGTGTTGATAAGGTGATAGTGCAATCATAGCTATTATCTGTACTATGAATTTTGTACTGAGCTTTCAATTATTTTTCCCACTTCAAAGACACTAATTTGTCTTCCTGGCGGAGGTTCTGTGTTCATGTCCTTTGGGTGCTGTTTCGTACTATATCTGAATACATATGAATAGCCAAAAATCTACTCTAAAGGACAGCCAATTAATCCAATTTCTACTCAATTTAGAAAACAATGCGGAGTTCCATTTGCAATAGAATGTCAAATCGCATGCTGTTGAAAGGTTTTTTTTAGGGAGGGTGCGATGGGGGATCCAAAACATGCTGTTGAAAGTTGATAGTTACCGTGTGTTCTAGTTCCTTGTCCAACACTAGGTCTATGCTTCGAAATCACCCCATAGACACTATTCTGCAAATTTTATGACGTCCAGGAAAAATGAATCTGTCATAGAAGCTTCGTACTGTCTTATGTTAGAATGAATGACATACTCAAGATCTGTGTACTTGACAAGTATCTGTCTTTGATAATGCCTATAGCTGTGAAGGATTGTTGAGTTCGGCATGTTTTCAGCTATGCATAATAACTATCCAAGTCAAAAATATTAATTTGTGTGGAAACATATTTCTGATCCCTATTTGGGGGAATTGAAGAGGGTGCAATATCTTGCATTAAGATATTTAGATGATTTCTCAGACACATCATTTGAAATAGGAATATTACCCATCCGTTCATCCTGAAATTCCTTATTAAAAAGATACATCTAACTTCTTTTCTTCTTTTCTCTTTCCTTTTTGCTTTTTGTTTTCTCCGGGAGGAATGAATAGGTCATCTATGTGTAAGTTGGCTTTATCTTCATATGAAATGCAATAGGTTACAGTAAAAAATGCAAGCCTACCCCAACTTGCAAAGCTACTATATTTTTTCTTTTTAGCACTTGACTATCTTTATCATAGGTGGAAACTCTTACACGCAAGGCTCAACTTCAAGAGGTAGAACTGGAAAGAAGTAGTAAGCAGTTGAAAGAGGCAATAGCAATTGCGGGGGAGGAGACTGCCAAATGCAAAGCAGCAAAAGAAGTGATCAAGTCACTTGCTTCTCAGGTAAATTAGACTCATTTTTACCATTAGACTTTTAAGTTGTGTCAAAGTTGTGCATATATATGAAAAAATCGGGACTTCATAAAAAAAAGTGATGAAAAAATTATGCTTCTATTCATGTCTCAGTTTCGTTAGTTTCTCGTCCTGATATTCTGTAATGTGGTCTTTATTTTTTATAGCTGAAGGAAATGGCTGAAAGGCTGCCAGTAGGTCCTAGCCGAAACATCAAATCTCCTAAATCAGTTTCTTCCGAATCCAACATTACCTCCAGTGATATACCTAATGGCTGTATCGACCAAGTTCACAGTCAACTTACTTTTCAAGAACTGGAGTCAAGTGTATCTAACTGCCAGTTGCTTTCGAATGGATCAAACAATGGCAGTAATCGCAGTGCTGTTCACAATAGACAAGGGAATCCAGAGGCAACAACAAAAAATGGTTGCAGAACTAAAGAATGTGATTCTCGTAATGAGAATGAATGGGTTGAACAAGATGAGCCAGGTGTATATATTACTCTTACCTCCCTACCTGGAGGCGTCAAAGATCTTAAAAGGGTTCGCTTCAGGTTAGCAGTCAACTTAAATCATTAGAGTGCTTAACTTTCTGCCTTCTGCCTGCCTTTCTGCATTATTCTTCTAGTAATGATCTCCTGGTACTCCCTGCATCCATCCCAAATTCCCAATATATGTGAAGGTGTTTGACTGGGCCCGGAGGTAAGAGTAATGAGTTGAACCGAGGAATACCAGCCCAGAATCCTGCTGCGAGGAGCGAACGGGACTACATATTGCCAATTGTTACAGGAGTGCAGACATACATAAGGCCACCAGCTGTGGAGGCAAATAATTTCGAGATTAAGCCAGCAATCCTGCAGATGGTCCAGAGCATAGTTCAGTTTGGTGGGTTGCCCTCTGAAGATCCACATATGCATTTGGCGAACTTCTTGGAGTTATGTGCTACCTTTAAGTATAATGGTGTTACCGATGATGCCATTAGGTTGAGGCTCTTCCCATTCTCACTAAGGGACCGAGCCAAAAGCTGGTTGAATTCTCTGCAAGCTAACTCTATCACTACGTGCCAAGACCTGGCTCAGAAGTTTCTTGCAAAATTCTTCCCTCCATCAAAGGCTGCTAAGCTAAGGGGAGAACTAAACAACTTCTATTAGCTAGAAGGAGAATCTCTGTATGATGCTTGGGAAAGATTCAAAGAGTTGCAAAGGAAGTGTCCTCATCATGGACTTGAGTAGTGGATGTTAGTCCATAATTTTTACAATGGTTTGTGTGGTACTACTCGTACCATAATTGATGCTGCTGCGGGAGGGACATTCATGAGCAAGAGTGCTAATGAGGCGTATGAGCTGTTGGAAGATATGGCAACAAATAACCATCGGTGGTCCGATGAAAGATCTACCAACAGTAGAAAGGTGGCTGGAGTTCATGAGTTGGATGTCATCACTGCGTTAACTGCTCAAGTTACTTCTTTGACAAAGCAATTACAGCAGAATACTATGGCAGCCAATGTTGTTCAGACGCAGGTGGGATGTGAAATTTGTGGGGGACCACATACTTTTAATCATTGCACAGCAGTGGATCCCAACAATGTACCTATGGATCAAGCACAAGTTCAGGCAGTTGGAAACTTTTAGAGGCCCTACAACAACCCATTCTCCAACACTTACAATCCTGGGTGGAGGAATCACCCTAATTGTTCGTGGAGAAACAGCCAGAACCAGCAGCCACAGTTCCAAGGGTAGTATCAATAGGGCAATCAACAACAGCCCATGAGTCAAGCTTCGTCGTCTCAGCAGCCCAGACCACAAGTTCAACAAGCGACCCCAATGAATTGCAAGCAACCTTGTTGACCGTCACCAATTCCCAAACTCAGTTCATGACTGAAACGAGATCACCTATCCGGAACTTGGAGACACAAGTGGGCCAACTAGCAAATATGTTAAACAACAGATCGCAGGGGAATCTCCCTAGCAATACTGTTGTAAATCGAAGGAGCAATGTCAGACTATAAATTTGAGAAGTGGTAAGCAAGTTGAACCAGCTGCACCTCTACCATATGCGGAGAAGACGGACAAATTGGGTGAGACATCTAATTCAGAGAAGGAGGGGGTTACTAAAGACCACCCCACGGTAGAAAAGGCACCACCATCAGTAAGTAATGAGCCTTAGAGGTGCAACTGGTTCAACTTGCTTACCGCTTCTCAAATTTATAGCCTGACATTGCTCCTTCGGATTTACAACAGTATTGCTAGGGAGATTCCCCTATGATCTGTTGTTTAACGTATTTGCTAGCTGGCCCACTTGTGTCTTTAAGTTCCGGATAGATGATCTCGTTTCAGTCATGAACTGAGTTTGGGAATTGGTGAGGGTCAACAAGGCTGCTTGCAATTCATTGGGGTCAGCTTGTTGAACTTGTGGTCTGGGCTGCTGAGACGGCGAAGCTCGACTCATGGGCTGTTGTTGATTGCTCTATTGATACTACCCTTGGAACTGTGGCTGCTGGTTCTGGCTATTTCTCCACGAAAAATTAGGGTGATTCCTCCAACCAGGATTGTAAGTGTTGGAGAATGGGTTGTTGTAGGGCCTCTGAAAGTTTCCAACTGCCTGAACTTGTGCTTGATCCATAGGTACATTGTTGGGATCCACTGCTATGCAATGATTAAAAGTATGTGGTCCCCCACAAATTTCACACCCCACCTGCGTCTGAACAACATTGGTTGCCATAGTATTCTGCTGTAATTGCTTTGTCAAAGAAGCAACTTGAGCAGTTAACGCAGTGATGACATCCAACTCATGAACTCCGGCCACCTTTCTACTATTGGTAGATCTTTCATTGGACCACCGATGGTTATTTGTTGCCATATCTTCCAACAACTCATTAGCACTCTTGCTCATGAATGTCCCTCCCGCAGCAACATCAACTATGGTACGAGTAGTACCACACAAACCATTGTAAAAATTATGGACTAACATCCACTGCTTAAGTCCATGATGTGGACACTTTGCAACTCTTTGAATCTTTCCCAAGCATCATACAAAGATTCTCCTTCTAGCTAATAGAAGTTATTTAGTTCTCCCCTTAGCTTAGCAGCCTTTGATGGAGGGAAGAATTTTGCAAGAAACTTCTGAGCCAGGTCTTGCCACATAGTGATAGAGTTAGCTTGCAGAGAATTCAACCAGCTTTTCGCTCGGTCGTGAGAATGGGAAGAGCCTCAACCTAATGGCATCATCAGTAACACCATTATACTTAAATGTAGCACATAACTCCAAGAAGTTCGCCAAATGCATATGTGGATCTTCAGAGGGCAACCCACCAAACTGAACTGTGCTCTGGACCATCTGCAGGATTGCTGGCTTAATCTCGAAATTATTTGCCTCAACAGTTGGTGGCCTTATGCATGTCTGCACTCCTGTAACAGTTGGCAATATGTAGTCTCGTAAGCTCCTCGCAGCAGGATTCTGGTCTGGTATTCCTCGGTTCAACTCATCATTATTATGTTGGTTTGCCATAACAGTTGAATCAACAATTCTTTTGTTCTTTCGAATCTGCTTACACGCTTTCTCAATCTCCGGATTCAGAGGAACAAGGTTGTCTGCTCCTCTTCTGCTTCACATATAACAAAGCTACCTAAAATTGATCAAAAACAATGCACGTAGATTAAGTTAAAAATGTGTTCTAGGAACAACCAAATTAGAAATAAGATTAATTATTTTGATATTGATAATACTTCAGTCCCCGGCAACGGCGCCAAAAAACTTGTGAAATTTCTAGATGCTACGCAAGTGTACGTATCGCAATTTGTAATAATTTCGGTAAAATCGAGTATCGTCCACAGAGACTGATTTATCAATTAGCAATTAACTAATCTTTAGTTTCTATTTGGCAAACGAATATAAGTGGTGATTTCTAAACTAAAGAATTAACAAACTAAAATAGATTGCGGGAATAAAATAGTAGTGGAAACACACGAAGTTTAATTCAGCAATGAAGGAAATTAGGGTTTCCAATCTCATCAACAATCCACTCTATCATTCATTAATGCAAGACTAGCGATTCTTCTTCTTATTAAGATAGCAGGTTAGCTGAGATGTTCTATATCCCGGTTAGAACATATAAAAACTCAACCTAAGTGAGAGTTTTGTATAGTTCTATGATAAATTCAATCACATAGGAGGATTAAGATCAATAACCTAAAAAGCTACACAGGCAATGGTGATACTCTCGTTCAAGATTAAACCTACGTCTAATCAACTATAGCATATTCAAACCTCACTTTTCAGATCTTGATTTAAAATCATATAGGTAATGAAAACTAATGGTCAATTAATTCTCATTCAATAAACGCAAGTTGAAGAGATCTTAATAGATGAAGAAGAAACATTAGCAATGCATTAAATCATAACAGAGTTTCAAGTGATTCAACGGAAAACCCTAATAGAAGTAATTAGCTCATAGACATGCTAAGAAGACTAATTAACTTAATATCCAATATAAACTGAATTAAAGTAAAGAAAAGGAAAAGAACTTGGACAATTGATGTCTCTAATTGCTTCTTGCTCCCTTGTTCCTTGCCTCCAATGTGAGATTCCCGTTCAAAATTCGCCTCCCCCAGCATATATCACGAAAAATCCCAGAATGGACCTTTTTGCCCTTGTTAAATTTAGGTTTTTCGCTGCCTGGACATCGTTGGCGCCGCAACTCAGATATTAGAGCGCCGCGGCGCTAATTCGCTTCTGAACTTTCTGTCGGTGGGGCGCCATGACTCTAATGTTGGGCGCTGCGGCGCCTTCGTCGACGTTTCAAGCGCCGCGGCGCTAACCAGGTAGCGCCGCGGCTCTAAATCTGATCAACTTCTTCCAGCCTTCTGCCAGTCAGGCGCCTCGGCCCTTGCTTCCTCGGCCGCGGCCCTTCAGCGCCGCGACTCTTCTATCTTTCGATTTTTCAACACTTCTCTGAACCGCTTCTTCTGCCTAGGTAGCCATTTTTATCCTCGGTAGCTGCCTATTTTCTTTTAATCTCCGCATCATCCATCATAAATCGCTTAAACTGAAAACAGAGCAAAAGCACGCATAATACTGCACAAAACAACTAAAAGACTTCCTAAAACATACTCTAAACAGTACTAGAAATAGACTCAACAGAGGCGTCAAAGATCTTAAAAGGGTTCGCTTCAGGTTAGCAGTCAACTTAAATCATTAGAGTGCGCAACTTTCTGCATTATTCTTCTAGTAATGATCTCCTGGTACTCCCTGCATCCATCCCAAATTCCCAATATATGTGAAGATGTTTGATTGGGCCGGGAGGTTAAGAGAAAAAGGAAGACTTTTGAAACTTTTGGTCTAAAATAAGCCATAGAACTTTCTGTGGCATAAATCATTTCATTAAGGATAAAATGAGAAGTTTGAAGTTAAATTATCACTAGATATGGAAAGATGTCATTCTGGGGCCGACTAAAAAGGAAAGAGTATCACATAAATTGGGATGTAGGGAGTATTATTCTATCTGGCGGTAGACTATCACTTTGTCTTCTCTGTGTACATTAAAGGAAAACACATTTTAGCATGTGAACGAGATCCTTTTCATTGCTTTTTCTATCTGCAGTTATCCCAGAGTCTCCAATTAAATTTATGCTTATATGCTGTTTGTAACATATACCTCTTCTTACTTGTCAAGATTTCTAAAACTTCACTATACAATAATTATACAATGAAATCATATAATCATTGTTGTGAATGCAATCAGGGCTAATGTATGTCAAAACTTGCAGTCGGAAGCGGTTTAGCGAAAAACAGGCAGAACAATGGTGGGCGGAGAACCGTGCAAGAGTTTATGAGCTTTACAACGTACACGTGGTCGACAAGGCAAGCATTGGCACGGCAAGTGTGGATTTAGCGCATTGAAACATGCAATTTACCATTTGTACATGAATTTTCCTTTTTCTTTTTTGGTCTTAACTCAACTTCATGCCCCACAGTGAACATCATGTTGATCATATAGATTTAGTTTTCACAAATTTGTAGGGAGGAATCAAGGGTTGGCATAGAAGAACTAGGAATTAAATGTTTGCTTGTAAGTCTTTGCTAGTCTTTCTTCTTCTTCTGATAACCGAGAAATCCCAGAGGACTAGTGGTGCACGATTTGAAACTTTGTGGATAATAGTTTGATCCTCTTATCATTGTCCACTTACATACCAGGCTTTCATCTGCGGCAAGATTCAAATCCGTAACATGCACTTAACATCCCACATAGCATGCGTTACGCTCTTACCCTTAGACCACAACCTTGGGGACTTTCTATTATTCATATGGCTTGACCTCTCTTTTTGATTTTTCCCTCCCTAATTGATGTGTGGGGAATAGAGATGTAGTTTTAGTAGGTTGTTTGCCCTTGTTGGGAGATGCTTCCTTGTAGATTTTCTCAAGTTAATGCATATTTGGATTTCAAATCCATATTCCTTCTGTATTCCCTTTTAGTTGTAAATGATTCTTTGGATTTCAAAACCTTACTCTATGTTCCCTTTTAGTTACAAATGGCAGATAATGTATCTTTTAGAATTATGATATTGAAATATAATATTTGTTGCAATTTTAATAATTTTTACATAAACTATATGTTCTATGATGAAAGTGCACAAAACTTGTAGCAAACATGCTACATTTACCTTTGTGTCTAGGTCATTTTGCAAAACTCACCTCTTATTCTGGAATGCAATACTTGTCACTTCTTAGTTTTAACTTATTATTTGTCAATTAAGACTGATATAACCCACTGCCATTATATTTTTTTTTTTGGTTTTAACCATCCGGTCTCTAAAATTCATTGGCTAGACTAATTTAGATTCACCATGTGCAGGAAGCACTTAATGAAAATCTTAATAATTCAGATCTCAGTCATTAAGTCCTCGTTTGATGTTAGAGCTATAATAAATTATTGAATTATATATTGCAAGAAAACTTGATCAGAAAATCTACAACTAAAAGGTGAGCGTATTTAAGAAGCCTATCATAAGGAACCACAACATATAATTAAAGAGTGTTCACATAGTTTTTCTTGCATCTCAATCGCGAAAAAAAAGGATAGGAAAATCATAGACATGTTGACACACAAAGTAAAGAAATAAAAGGAGCACCTTCGGGTGTGGTTGAGTTGGTTTGGTGGGTGGCTTCCACACAGGAGGCTTGGGATCGAATCCCCCCACAATGCCTTCTCAATCTGGCTCGTAGCACGGAGTTTACCTAGTACGCTTTACATTTCCTGTGTGGTTTACGAGCGACTGCACATGAGCGGGTTTACCCAGTACACACCATAGAGTGCTCACCCGAAGGGCAGGGGCTGTGGCGTGGCAGAGGCTATGGTAGGGGTTGCGGGTTTCCCCCAGAGTTTAAAAAAATAAAATAAAAGGATACCAGAATCTTTATTTTTTGCTCCTTAATCCAGAAATCCATGATACACGCATTAGTGATTGATTCCATAGTTAGAGTCCGATGATGCAGTAAGCTAAGTTACAATAAAACAAATCAAAGGTGTGTATTTCAAAGTAAATCTGTGTGTATTTCATGTTGTACCTATCACAAAAATGTTCACATAGGAGTAAAAACAAGACACTTAGCTTCATAAAGAACATAAAAACTATGAGAAAGACACTTGAGAGCCGTTCTCGCAGCCCTCTGCAAGAGTTTCCGGAGAAATTTTACTTTACGCCTCACATAACGACTCGAAGAAATAGAGCACTTTTTATAAACTTTTAAACCTTTCTATGCTCTATATAATCTATATGGCTTTCAAAAGCAAATCAGGCGTGAGGGGTTTAGGTAAGTAATAATCCATTCCAGCTTGAAAAATCTTATCAATCTCTTCCTTTTCTGTATGTGCTGTTAAAGCTATGATAGGAATTCGAATTCCATAACGTGCCTCTTCTTCCCTAATGCATTTGGTTGCTTCAAATCCATCCATCTCTGGCATCTGCCAGAAAACAAAACAAAGAAGGATATAAGTTATATATACTGACAATGTAATAAATTTTATGCAATCGGTGTAGTTAACATGTTATCTACTCTATTTTTCAGGTTACTGGATTTGGCTTGGTATAAGTAGTTACTTGATAGTTGAGGTAGGAAAAGTGAACAATTGATAGTTGAGGTGTGTTTTTGACCATTATATGAAAATGTTAACATCAACTGAAGTCTCTTTTCAACCTATGTTCCTCAGATCCTCCAAAAGTGTCGTCACACTTATGTTTGATCTTCCATATATTATGCATTTTTGGAGGATCTGACACGGGAGCAACAACATTTTTGGAGGATCCAAATAGCATAATTTACAACCAGAAGAATGAATATGAATCACATCTTACCTCACAGTCCATCAGAATATAATCAAATGGTGGTGAAGGAGTGGATGGCCCTATATCACGTTGATCACTAAGGCCTTTACGGGCAAGATCTAGAGCTTCTACACCATTTTCACATGTGTAAGTGGTTGCACCAAGATGAGAAACCACGGTTGAGCAAACCTTAAGTAACGCCTTAAGATCCTCGACCACCAAGATTTTCTTTCCTGTTAAAGGTAAGTTCTTACTAGAATGTCCGTTAACATCAACAGAAAAATCCTGTCTTTTCGCTTTTAAGGGTGGACTTCTGGACCTCATTGGAGGATGCTGAATCTTCATTCTTGACGTTGTTTCATCCTTTATTTCTTGTGTGACGGTTGGTGGTAAAAATTTATCTCTGAACTCTGATACAAATCCGAGGGCACAATATAAATCAGAACCATGTAGAGGTTTTTCGATGACTATATCTGTAGAAGGTAACTTATCCTCGTCTAAGCCTGGTTTATCGAGCCAAACAACTCGAAAGGACACATTCTTTGGGAAGTCCTTTCGAAACTCAGCCATAGCACAGCTTATTTCTCGAGTTAGTCCAACACTTGTGTCAATTATAATCAAGATGAATCTTATAAGTCCTCTGCCCCTATCATCAATATCCGTTCCGTCTATAGCACTTGGGGGAATTTCCTTTGATTTTCCTGAGGATGAGGAAGAGTTATATGATGCAAAGTTGATTATTTTCCTTTTTACCTTCTCCAGAGTTTGAGAAACTTCCTGTGTCGATTCACGACATGTACCTTTAGGCCTATTATGTTCATCATGAATCTATGAAGAACTCGGCTTCTTTCTTCGTCAATGAAAAGAATGATATTCGAACTTTCTGGTTTCTGATGGCTCGTCATACTATAATAGGAGTCACTAGATATATAACCTCCTCCTAATTGGGACTCCAAATCATCTTCTTCTCTTGCATAATTAACATTAATTGCTTCATGTTCTTGAGCTTGAGGCTGATCACATGCTATCAAAAAAATGTTGAATCTAAAGCAAGTGCCCTTTTCACCAATGCCCTTGTCGACGATACCTATATCACCTCCCATTAACCGAACCTGAAAAAATGAACGTAAAAACATGGTAAGTAAGAAATTCATTGAACTCTTTACGAAACAATTCCTGAAAAGCATGTGGAGTGGAGACAATCTGAAAACATACAGACCACACATAATTTAGTCTCCGGTCCGGTCGCGGGCTATTGGGCTCTTCCGGAACTTTCTTTTTGGTCCCTGAAATGTTAATTATTTATATTTTGGTCCCTGAAGTTTTCGGAACGTTACAACGGAACAGAATGTTGAAGACACCAACAGACATGATTATTCAATTGCCTCCCTTTCTGCTCTTATAAATTGAACATTTCTGTTCAAATTAAGAACGCAGAACACACAACACAAAGTCTCTTTGTTCAGAATATACAGAGAATCAGCCTTCTTCTTGTTTGACAGAAACAGAGAATCAGAAACTCAAACAAGCAATATGTTCTTATTTATCTTCTTCACTAGAATCAACTGTATTTGCTTTGTAAAGTTGATTAGCTGCTGTTTTATCTTGGTTTCTTTTGTTTAACCTTTCGGATACACTTTACACCAATTTTACCTACATTACCTACACTTAATCCAGAATGGATAGTAGTAAAGTCACAAACCAAAAATCGATATGCTCTCATAAGTAGGATCCTCAACACCCTCAATTAATGCTCGTCCATTTACTTGACGTGAGAATAGTCCAGAAAAGACACAGGTAGGAGTATTATTTATCAGAATCTTTTTATCTTGTTTTAGAAGAGAACTAACAAATGAAAATGGATCAACCATGCCGACGACGCCCCACGCCCCAAACTTTTTTTTTAACGCAGCTCCCTTTTGAGAAAAGTTTGGAACAACTCAAATGATTTTTTTTTGACAAGGAACAACTCAAAAGGATTAAGGCCCCAGAAATAAAAAATTCCCATCCAAGCATCAAGCACTATTGTAACTCTTCTCATCAACTGCATTGAACCAGCCTAGCTTGTTGAACTGCATTTTATAGTTTTAGTTTCCGCACAACAAATAACAACCATGCAATTTTTTTGCTGGAAATGAGCGAATTGTTGATCTAGCGATCACACAAACATGCAAAGAGTTAACACTGCAATGAAGTGGCCAACATAAACCACAATCTGGATACCTTGGGAAACAAAGTGTTAAGACCCCTACATGATATCAGAAACTGCAAGCTGGCTCACCACCAGCCATAAACTGCAGTGTTGTTCCACATGTATATAGCTTTGAAGGCACTTCAATGAAATCAATGATTGAAGGCCGAAGCTGAACCTAGACTATTTACTTGCACTACTTTCTTTTGATAAGGATATTTACTTGCACTATTAAAACCAAAAAGTGGAGAATTATAATTAAAATCTAGCTAACAGATTTTAAAGAATAATAATGAAAGGAGAAGAGTTGAAGCTAGACTGCATTAACAGATTATTAACAGCCTCATATGTCCCATAAACAGCACCTACAAATGAACATTATGAATCACTAAAGCTACTTTTGGCAATATCCGATCGAGACATTACCATCATTTTGAAATCTTCAGGGATGAAACTTTTGACATCATTCTTAGGCCCTGGAAAAGGTAAGTACACTCAAAGGGTGAGTATGAATTCAGTTATTAAAGAACCTCCTTCAAAAATGCATCACAAAGTCCGAGTCAGTACCCAATGAAGCAAGAGGTAAGAAATTTAAAAATATACTTCAACAACCCTGAGTGACCCTTCATTCCAAAAATAGAAGTGAGGGATTTACTTTCTTTACCATATATTTAACTATAATTCCTCGTTTTGCACCAACTACAAAATCCAATTTTTTACTAACTATTTGGGCTTCTTCTCTTTTTTAGTTGCACTCTCAGTCTCTTTTCTTCCTACCTGATGTGGAGATGTAATTAGAATTACCAGTTGTAGCGCATCTATAATGCAGTTCATAAATAGTTGCTTGTCTTTTATCTACCTTATCAAAAAAAAAGTTACCCTCCTTTTATTATCTTACCTTATCAAAAAAAAGTTGCTCACCTTTTATTATCTTACCTTGTCAAAAAAAGATTGCTCGTCTTTTATCTGTTGATGTCAATTAAGCATAATCATATGTTTCTTTTTTTATATAAAAAAAAAATTATTAAGAAAAAGCCCCAAGGGATTTGTTCCAGCCGTCTAGTGGTAAGAGAGCAACACGTGATGTTCAGTCAGCCACACATCATGAGTTCGAACTCTGCCACAAATAAAACCCTAGCATTTAAGTAGAAAAAGGTAGAGAGGCGGACCCATTATTCATCGAGTTTCAAACTATGATCTACTGACCCATGGGGATTTCTCGATTACCAAAAAAAGAAATTACTAAGCAAATTTATATGTTGAAGTCTACTTTTTGTTCTGCAAAACAGTTTTATGCAGAAAGAAAGCTTTAACCTGTCCACTCATTTCCTGCTAATATTCAACTCAATCAATCAAGTATACCTTAATCCTAAACTAGGTGGTCAGCTGTATGAATCCTTTATACCATTCTGCTCTAATCCATCCCATTTCATTCAACTAATTGAAACTAATAGCTAAGGTTACTGTACTCTAGCTCTGTCGCACTTCATTAACTATAGATACGGTCTTTCCAGTGTGAAGGCCCTACATAAGTTCTATTAAATAAGACTTCCCTTCTGCCTTTTCCTATCAGTATCATTGATAAACCAGAAAATCAATATAATAGTCCATCAATTACACCTCAATCCCAGATTAGTTAGGGTCGTCTATACAAATCTTCAATATCAATTCCACTCTATTCGGACCTGTTTAGATGATTGATCATATTATAACTATTTCTAGTCTTCCTTCCAACGAACTCCACTCTCCTCCTCTATCTACACTTGAAATCAATTATGCAAAGCTCACATAAGTAGAGCTAGCATTAACTATCAAAAAAGCTCATAAAATCTAGAAAACAATTGAGAAATGACTAGTACAACAACAGCTACTCCTCAGTCCCAAACAAGTAGGGATCAACTATATGAATCCTCACTAACTATATTACTCTATCAAATAAGTTCAAGAAATCTAGAACACAATTGAGAAATGACTGCTACAAAAACAACTACTCCTTAGTCCCAAACAAGTAGGGATCAACTATATGAATATCACTGACTATATTACTCTATCAAACAAGCTCATAAAATCTAGTAATCCATCTGTCCCAATTTATAATTGGGAAACAATTTCCTTTTTAGTATATTCCAAAAAGAATGATACATTTCTATATTTAAAAATAATTTAGCTTAAAACTTCCTCTTTTACCCTTAATGAAATAATTTACAACAATACAAATATCTGTGACTTGTTTTAAACCACAAATTTTGAAAGTTTTTCTTTCTTAAACTTCGTGTCTAATTAAACTATGTCACATAAATTGATACAGAGAGAACATAATTGAGAAATGACAACAACAACAACTAGTCCTTAGTAAAGGTGGCCAGTGGGCCGAGCTCGGGTCTGGCGGGCCGGGTCTGGCGGGGTCGGGGTCGGGTCTAGCGGGGCCTAGCGGGGTCGGGTCAGCGGGGCGGTCCCGTCCGATCCCGGGTATCGGGGCGGGGTCGGGTCGGGCTCGGGCTCGGGGCGGGGCGGGTCGGGCTCGGGGGGCGGGGCGGGGTCGGGTTTTCCTTTTTTTTTTTTTTTTAAAATAACATATGTATAAAAAAACTCAATAAACAAAACAAGATAGTGTAATAAAAACATCCCAATTTGTTTTTGTGCCTCTTATATTATTTAATAGACATATGATTTTTTTGTAATACAAATACAATTGTCTAAAATCTAAATTGCAACTTTGTGGTGTTGTCCAAAAGTTGCAAATTACATAATAAAATTGCAATTAAAAAAATTACATTCTCAAAAAAACCTGTTCTAATTGCTTGATGATTTCTGTGGTTCTTTGGTTGGAATTGGTATTTGTTGGTCAAATTGATCCACGTCGCTTCCACTACCTTCGGTTAAGATTTCGTTGTAGTTTTCATCATCTTCTTCGTTGATCTCCGGTTGACCGCACCTTCTCCGCTCGCTCGTATCCAATCTCGAATAATACCGCAATTTCCAAGTTTGTCTCCGGCCAATGAGTGTCTGTGGTCTCCTATTTGATATCTCCCTGCGAGAAAAAGTGCTTTCGAGACGCGAGTTGATGACGCTTGAATGTTCAAAACATCTCGAGCCATCAATGAAAGTGTCGGAAAGGTCTTCTCATTCCCCTCCAAGTATTTCGGCAAGTCTTCATGTCCATCTTCATTGATAACTTCTTGATACGGTACGAGAACCCCGCAAAACAAAAATATTCAACTCGCTAATTTGGTTAGTAGTAGAGGTACGGCCGCACATTCTATTTACGAGGCTTTCAATACTAGCCGCGAAACGACATGTCTTTTGTGAGGTTGTGTTGAAGATGAAGAAGATGGTATGGAAGCCGGTAAGTTACTAGCATTTTCTTGTTGATAAAATCTATATATGTTTTTGCATTGGTGTTCTACGCTAGACACCGCTTCTTCTTTAGTTTGTTCAATAGGTGGTGGGTGATTTAGATTTTTAGGACTTGGAGGTGGTAGTACTTCTATACAATCGTAAATAGTTTCAATTAGTGATTTAGTACCGTCTATTTTAATAGTAGGATTTAATACGAGAACCAATAATATAAATAGAGGGAATAGGAATAAAATATTTTTTTATTTTGACAAACATTTTTTTTAATAGCTGCCTTATAAGCCGGTTTTTCCATATATTCACTAAGTAATAAAAATATTAGAGTTATATAAAATAACATAGTTGAAATAGTAGGATAATATATACCGAAAAATTCTTTTGTTGCTTGAAAAAATTTCTCTAAAAATACAATAAGTTCGGAAATTTTTACCAATCACTATCTAAAATCATATCAATTTGGCTTTTTATTATGAGAGTTAAAAAATAAAGTTATAGGTAATTTATAGTCATAAGCAACAAGTAGTTGCTCGTATAAAGAAATCCACCTAGTGGATACTTCTTGTGGAATTCTTCTATAAGGTAGTCCACAATCGTGACAAGTTTTTTTATATTCTTTTCTACGTTGTACTTTATTACTTTTAAAAATAAAGTTTATAGCAAATTGTATTTTACTAAGAATGTCTTCAAAAAGTGATAGACCATCCTTTACAATTAAGTTATATATATGGCAAGCGCATTTTATATGAAAATGGTCTGGAAAAGACGGAGTTAAACTATTTTTTAACATTGTAATTGCGTAATTGTTATTAGAAGCGTTATCTAATGTAATAGTCATAATTTTATCGGTAATTCCGTAATAATCGCACACTTGATAAATATTTTTACGTAATAAAAGTACCGGTGTGCCTATCATCTATATATCTATACGCTAAAATATGTTTTCGCATAGACCATTTATAATCTATCCAATGACAAGTTACAGTTAAATAATCATGGCCGTTAGTACTACGACCTATATCAGACGTGATAGATACTTTGCCATTAAAATGATATAATGAAAAACATAAATATTGTTGATATTCATGCGCGGATTTAAATACATCTCTCTTAACAGTTGATCTAGGAAAACCGTTAAAAGCAGGATTATATATATCTCTAATGTAATGAATAAACCGGGAGATGAAGGAAATGAAAAAGGCAAACCCTCCACAAGCAACTAATTTTGATATTGCTTCCCTATCTCTATGTTTATTGTATTTAGAGCCTACAATTCCCCCCGTCATAGGGTTAATTTGACCCTGTACTTGGTCCGGGACAATATCAGTATGTGAACCTTGTCCCGATGGAGCGGGCGTTTGCGCACCCGGTTTTGAAGTCTGGTATTGGACATACCTAGGTGGATGAGCACTTACTACGTGTCTAATTAAACCCCCCCGTCCCACCGTGACCTTTTCCAGTTTTAAATTTTAAAACATTTTTACAAATTTTACATATGGCTACTTAATTCTCTACGTCCCTATCAAAAAATGTCCATGCATCTGATTTTAATGGTCGTTTTGTTGGACCGCGTCTCATACTAGGGGGAATAGGAGGTATTTCAGTTGAAGGTGCACTAGTGGGTGTGTTGTCATCAACATTAGTGAGTATATCATCTAGATCATCGTCTAAATTAAAGTCTTCTTGAGTTCCAGAAAATAGCTCCTGGTCTAAATCTAATGGTATTGTAGGAAAATGTTGAGTATCAACAAAATCATCCTGTGTAGGAATAAGATGACTAGAAGAAGTACCCTTGCCCTGGTTGCCCCTACTAGAAGAAGTCTTACCCTTACCCTTAAACATACCTCTAATTCCTTCCATTTTAATTATATGCTAACAAATAATTAAAGTAAATGAAATTAAGTGCGCTAAATAAAATAAACATACAATAATAATTTAATGAAGGAACGAATGTACCAAACGCCGACGTAACGTCGACGTGTAATCGAGAGGTTGAAAATTGAAACTTTGCTCGATGGAAGATCATCAAGCTAGTTGCCAACTTCACTCCCAATTTCCAAATGAATTAATAAAATTGAATATTTAGCAAACAATGTAGACTTGTAGGAAGATATATTGAGAAATTAGAGAGATTGTAGGAAGATTTGTGAGAAAGATGAAGAGAAAATGAGTTATTTATAGTTGAAAAATTGGGTTAAAGTGTAAATATAATAACTTATGGGTTAAAAATAAATATTAAGGGGTAGGGGGGTTGGGGGAGGGGGCCTAAAATGGCCGTTGGCCAACGGCCATAATCTAAAATGGTCGTTGGTGCAACGGCCATTTTTGCAAAGGGGGAAAAGGGCGGGGTCGGGCTCGGGACGGGCTCGGGACGGGCTCGGGGCGGTCTCGGGTCAGGCGGGCCTGGGGTGGGCTCGGGTCTGGCGGGACGAGACATCGTCCCGTCCCGAGTTCGAGTCTCGCCCCCGTTATTTTTTTTTTTTTTTTTAAGTGGGGTCGGGGAGGGACCGGGGCGGGCTCGGGACGGGGTCGGGCCGTCCCGGCCCACTGGCCAGCCCTAGTCCTTAGTCCCAAACAAGTCGAGTTCAACTATATGAATCCTCACTGACTATATTACTCTATCAAACAAGCTCATGAGAAATGACTACAACAACAACCGCTCTACCTACCAAGGTAGAGGTAAGGTCTGCGTACACTCTACCCTCATCAGACCCTACATTTTGGGATTTCACTGAGTAGTATGATGATGATGAACAACAACTAGTCCTCAGTCCCCAACAAGTCGAGGTCGACTATATGATTCATCTACGATTAATTAGTTCTTAATTACTTCATCTAAACTCATTTCAGGCCAATTTCTTTTTTATCCAAATAGTCAATTCTCAAGCAAATTTCATGATGATTGATGAATTATTAATAAACGAATGTTTGTCAAAGTGTATCACATAAATTGGGATGAAACAATAACACAATTGAGAAATGACTAGAACAACAATAAAAACAACTAGTCCTCAGTCCTAAACAAGTCGAGGTCGACTATATGATTCACCTGCGACTAATTAGTAATTACTTCAACTAAACTCATTTCAGGCCAATATATTCTTTTTTTAATCCAAATAATCAATTCTCAAGCAAATATCATAATGAATTATTAATAAACGAATGTTTTTTTTATCAAATAGAATAAGAGCAACTAAGTTGTAGGGTTTAAGTAGAAAAATTTGACGGAAATTACCTACGGCACCGCCAATTGCACCGCCGACGGCCACACCTGCCGTCACACGCGCCATACAGCTATCTCTCGCCATATCTATCTCTCTTCAATGGAGCTTTGAGTTTGTTTTTGTTTAGTGGTAAAAATGTTTTTTTTAAAAAAAAAAAAATTCTAAGAGTAAAAACCCATTCCTCTTAGAAAATTAATATTAAAAACCTATTAGAAACAAATGAGAGATAATAAATGAAATGAGAGTCAATGGCAATTGCTAGAATATGCTTATTTTGTATAACATGATTGATATATTTATGACCTAGTTATCCCACAAATTGGCCAAACTTTGGTCAAGAGCTTTAAAAACATTTACCCAGCATCAAAGAAATTGATTTAACCATCTAATTTCTTTATAGTTTGTATACATAATCAACTAAACAGAAATGAAAAGAAAAATAAGTACAACAATCCAAAACAAATATTAGCCTTTTAAGGCTCTGTGATATTCATCCCTTGATCAAAGCTCAAAGCTGTGACTACATTGTATTGTGTGTTCAGATTCTTGTTCTTGTCATAATCTTCAATCTCTCAAAAAAAAAAAAAAATGCAGCTTCTTGTCTGTGTGTGAGAGAGAGAAGATACAGCAAATTATTGTGACATAGTTTGTGCATTTCTGGCACTCTCTTGCACCATAGTCTGAACAAACAGTTCTCCTGCTCGGTAGGAGGATCGAACCTGGGGAAGAAAAAACTTCGTTAAATCACAGAACTTACACAATTGGAGCAGTCAAAAAGATGACTGCAAACTTGACAGATGATATGATTAAGAACAAACAAAGTCCGATTCTCCTGTATCACAACAGTTGGCTGTGATTCACTAGTACCGTACATGATCTAGTTAGAATTTCTACATTTAAAAACTAAAATCATAATAGTGTAAGGTCTTACCAAGGGACCACTGGCAACATAACGGAAGCCAATAGACTCACCATAATCCTTCCAGAAAGCAAACTTTTCAGGGGTAACATATTCTTTGACTGTAAGATGTAATGGGGTTGGCTGCACAAAATGACAAATAACTTTGTTAAAGCCTGTAGCTATTTGCAAAATAAAATAACAAGTCTAAGCTGCTAGGAGCCTCAGAGAGGAGATACAAAGAAAAGAGATACAGTATCATTGGATCACAAAATTCAGACATCAAAAAATGATTGAATGAAGTCTTTCAAGAACACAAAAGTGGAAAGACAGCAGAAACCAGTAGGCCATTTCATAAGTAGCTACAGAGGATTTGAACCAGTAAAGCCACTTTCTATCTAGAGTTGAATGCGGGTACCATATAGCTCACCTGCAAATACTGACCAAGTGTCAAAATATCGACATCTATGGCCCTTAGATCAGCCATGGCTTCCTTCAGCTCATCATCAGATTCACCAAGTCCCAACATTATAGAAGTTTTTGTTATCATTCCTTTCTTATCGAGTTTTGCATGTTTAAGCACAGATAGACTTTGTTCATACCTGTATCATCCAATATGAAATAATTTAGCATCTCATACTAGTAATGACGGCACACTGATTATCATTATTACTAGTCTAGGCACAAATAGCACACGAGTTTATTATGAAATGCAGTTAATACAAGAATTCACAAACAAATTGTGAATGAGTTTGTTCCAATACAGGAAATTATGCTTAGGTACCCCAGTTGTGAAATGGCTTCAAAATGAAACAAAATGTCGTTAGTGTCCTTGCCATTTTCTTTGCACAAACAACACCTACTCACTAAAATTCTTCTTTTCTTTAGATTGTCTGTCGTTAATAATGCATCTCTATGGTACAACATGTGAAAAGAGCTACTCTTTTCTGGTGCTTTGGCACTTCTACACCTATTTCTTCTCCCGATCCACACATAAATCCTTGTAGTATGACTTAAAAAGACACAATACATTACAATGAACCCAACACCAATAGCGATTCGAGTCCAAACTTAGAATTCCGGACATTACAACTAAACCTACATGGAGCAGATAGAACCTAGATTCTTTAGCTCTCTCACTACCCCTTAAGACAGTAAACATACCCTCCTTCAAACCCTTAACGTAGTCAGTGAAGGAGGAATATGCTCTCTGTCAATAGAAGTACCAAAAATCTGATAGGAAACATACAATTACATTTTGAGAATAAAGTTCTCTCCAGAACTTACCCTGCCCTTGCATCTCTAACAATACGTTGAAGTCGTCTCACAGTTTCAATGTTGTGTGCAAAAACGTCTAATCCAGAGTGAACTAGAGTAGACACAGCACTTAGATCACCACGGAAATCAGAAGTTAAGCACTCAACCATGATATCAGGCTTGAGCAACTGAGAAAGTAATATAAGCAAAAAATCCAGTTAGTTGCAGTGGATCCAATTGTACTGAAATAAAGTTACACTTGAAAAAGCACAGAATTGACTAGGTTTAGTAACAACAATAAACTCTGGACCTTCATGGCTTTGACTGTTTCAGCAAAGTGGCCACTCCCTCCATCGGGTATATCGTCACGATCAACACTAGTTAGGACAATGTAATCCACACTGCAGAAGAAAAACAAGTCAGCAAGGAACTATAATTCTTATAACACAAAGTCCAATAATATAAGTTTCTCCCTGTTAATGCACTAGCAATTGGTGAGCAACAAAAAAATCTTCAACTTTGTAAAACAAAAGCAGTATTTTTTGGTATCTATATGTTTAATCAGGGTTTATTTTCCATCAGACACCCTAAATGAAGTTATTTCATATTGGAACTCCATTTCTAAAGCTATAATCTATGGTGATTCTACAAATACAATCACAAAGCATATGAGTTTTGCTAGTGACTACAAAATACTTGTTAAAAAATCAATCAGTATTAATCAATCAACTACACATCAATCCCAATAGTCAAGAAACAAAATCATTTTCCTCGGGATCTCCTTTTAAATAGAAATAGAAAACAAAATAACTAGGAAGGTTGTTAGACCGAGACTAAGGACTTTTTTCCTGTCTCGTGTCACATGTTAAGATGTTCTTTTGTTATTGGGATAGGTGAATTCTTATAGATCCATCCACTGAGGGAAGCAAATCGACTTTGATTCTTGAATAATCCAAATCACTCCTACTTCTATTGGAACACAAGATTCCCCTTTTTTGTGGAAAAGACATGTCCCACTGAGGGGGGCCTTAGCCTGGGAAGGGGAGAGTCGCCGAGCGGGCAAAAGCGGCAGACTGTAAATTTGTTGAAGATTTTCCAAGTCGATTTCATTCCAATTCTCAACATGCTCTCTAAAGGTACAATTCTTTAAATTTTACACTTATCCCTACTACCCTAATAAGTGAAACCTCTAATCAAATTCAAATCTTGGCAAACAAGCCCTATTCGGGTTCTAATACTCTACCCTTTCTCTAAAGCTAGAGAGTTCTACAAAATCAGGGGCGGGGCTAGAGTTCTAGATACGTATTCGACAGATCCCAGTAGCTTTGGCCAAAACCCTCCACTTAATATGTACAAATGATTTATCAAGAACCCAATAAGCTACCTTTTCTAGAATATAGAACCCATAAACTCAAAAAAAATTATCGCCACCGCTATAAATTACACCCTTATCAATTTAAGGGAAAAAAATTGCTTCTAGCAAACATAAGAGCTAATATAAGGAGCACAATGTTATAGACAGAGAAAAATTAGCCCCAACTAGCAATAGCTTTAGCAGTGTTAACAGGTTCCATAGGATCAGGAGGAGCGGGATTTCTACTAGTCTTAACCGCACAGAATCTACACCCACGTGTACAAATATCTCCAAGAAGCATAATGGGCCTATTTCATTCTAATACTACACCCTTAGGGGTCGTTTGAATGTTGGTTAGGAAGTACCTTTCATCCGCAACTTTCTTCTAAATTGATAGTTAGATAGAAAGATCCTTCCTAAAAGCGGCCCTTCTCATTTTTTTTCTTTTCAATTTGGTTAGGAAGTATATTATTTTTTTTCAAAAATGGTAAAATCAGTATATACAATGTTTGGTAGCATTTATAGTCCCTGTATAAAATTCAGCACACCAAGTACGTTGTTTGATTACTAGTTTACAATCCCGCATAACTAATCCATGTGTAAGTTGTAAGAAAATCTATGTATTATTTATACAGGACAGAACATGGAACTAACACCTGCATAACTAAACTCCGCATAAAAATACATAAATTGCCTCATAACTAATCTCAACATTAACGATACAACAAAATTTAACTAACACTCAAAACAAAATGTAAGGAGCAAAATGTGAGAGAAAAATTACCCCCAACTGGCAATAGCTTTAGCAGTGTTAACAGGTTCCAACGGATCAGGAGGACCCGGATTTCTACTAGTCTTAACAGCACAAAACCTACATCCACGCGTACACGTATCTCCCAATAACATAATCGTAGCAGTAGCAATACCATCACCACCACCATTCCAACACTCACCAATATTAGGACATTGAGCTTCTTCACACACAGTATTTAATTTAAGCCCAGATAAAGTTTCCTTCACTTCTTCATATTTCTCACCTTGTGGTGCTTTTTGCCTTAACCAACCGGGTTTTTTCACCGTCGGATCTCGACCCGTAAACGGCGACCCATTTGAGGGTGGGGATTTGGGTTTTAATTCCAGTGATTCGCATCTAATGGATAGTAATGTAATTGTTCGTTTTGATGAAAATGGGGTGGATTTGTTGAGGGGTTTAGGGAGAGGGAAGTGTAATGGTGAAGATGAAGAACAAAACATTGAAGAAATGGGAAATTTTTTAGATTATGAGGAATTTTAGTTAAGCTGAAAATGTTGAGAAACATGAAAATGAAGGAAGATGTTTGGGTATGGGGGACTAAATTTTGGGATTCACCATTGTAGTGTCCGCCCTGCAGTTTGTTTGTTAGGTTAGCTATTCATCAAAGTGGTTCAAATTTAGAATTTCAAGAGTCAAAACTTAATTTGCATTTACAATTCTTAAATTTTTTTTTTTTAAAATTAATTTATATATATACAAACTACAGTTAAACAACTCTATAATAATATCGTTAAGTCTGAAATATTAATTATTTATAAATCTATAACAACACATTTAAATAAGGAATAAAGATAAACAACTCTATTTGACTCATAGGCAATAAAGATACATAAAACTTAACTTTGAATTTTTATAACGACTCAAAGTTAATATATGATAATAATTTGGTTCATAGACAAATATTTAAACATATTTAATAAATAAGTAAAATTTAAAATTTATGAGTTTTTACAACAACTTCAAGTTAATATATAATAATAATCTAGCTTAAAATTGAATATTTATATATATTTAATAAATATTATAATACATAGTCCATCTGTTCACTTTTACTTATTACGTTTCGCTTCTCAAGATTTAAATTACAATAATTTAAGATGTATTTTTTATCATAATATCATAAGAATTGGAACTTCTACATTTTTTGTATAATTTTCAAAGATAAATTTTAATTTTAAAATATTAAGTTAATCTAGTTCATTTTAACTTCGAAGATTAGTCAATTGACTCTTAAGAAGCGAAACGTAACAAGTAAAAGTGAACAGACGGAGTATGTATTAGAATATTTATTAAATATCTATAAATATTCAACTTTAAGCCCGATTATTATCATATATTAACTTGAAGTCATTGTAGAAACTCATTTGTTCACTTTCCCACTTGATAGTTGAGGTAGAAAAATTGAACAAATGATAGTTGAGGTGTGTTTTGCTAACTAGTTGGTGATAATTTAGGTAGGAAACTCTCACATCTGATAGTTCATGTAGGAAATTAAAAAACAATGATACTTAAGATGTGTTTATGACCCTCATCTCTTTTTTATATATATAAATTAGTATTTTGTTTGTTCTAATTTTGAAAGGAGATATTCATCGGCGTAAGAAGGTTAATCGAGCAAATTATTTTGTTAATCATGTCTTGAGGAGAAATTATATCGCATGTTATAGAAAGATCAACGAGCTACGATGATTTATAGATTTCCTATAAATATCCAATCCCATGTCTTGATTTCTGATATAAAATTGTCTTTCTTGATATAATTTTGGCACAAGGAATAGTACAATAATATACGATTCGAGTACAGTTTAATATACGAAAAATCAAAGCTATTACTATTATTAATATTAGTATAACTTATACTGAGTTTTTTATTAAGTTTAACTAGAATAAGAACATTGGATAGGAATAAGAAGAAAGCAAGCAATACATAACAATTCTTGTATTATTGTGTCATTCATTGTCTTTTGTAAAACAAAACATAGGTCCATACTCAATTGATGAAGAACAATGGCCTAGGATGTGTGTTTTAGAGCTATCTTTTGGGCTTAAAAGTAATTTTTTAATCTTAATTTAAAGGCTTTTGGTATTGTTACAATCAAGTTAATGAAGTACTATGTAACGGTGATAACAAAATGATGATCATGACTAGCTAAAAAGAAAAAGTGAAGGTACAAAAGTGGATTCGCTAAAGAGATTTCTATTCATAAAAATATGAAGTTCGTCTTCCACCTCTAACGATTCCAATGTTCAAGTAAGAAAGAAGAAATGATATATGTTGATAAAATGCTAGATCTACATGGTTCATGGATGTCCCACTCAAATAATTTTGGCCTAATACATGTTTTGCCTCTTAAATTGTACGCAAGTTTCGTTTGACATAATTTATTTTCGAGAGTAATTTTTTACATACCAAATCTTTTTTCATGTGCTGCCGTTACACACCACTTGACTATGTTGCGTGCATGTGGTTAATTGTTATTCCCTTCATCCTAATTTATGTGTCACTAGAGTTAATTTGATTAAATTTTGAAATTAAATTAAATAAGATTAACTTAATATTTTAAGAATAAAATTTATATATTTGAAAACTACATGCAAAGTACTATAAGTTACAACTTTTCTCATATTAATTTGGTGAAAAAATACATCTTAAAATATTGATCAAAGTTCATGTAGTTTGAATCTCGAAAAGCAAAAAAGTGTCACAGAAATAAGAACAGAGGGAGTAAAAAAACAAGTGTGTAACCTTTAAGAAATTATCTCAAATTTGACACATGTCGAGATACTATATTTTCCTTTTTGTTCTTTTAATTTTTTGATGACTTCCCATTTCCCATCGGAAAGCTCTTTGTGTTAAGAGTATCACATCAAATATGGAATGAGAACATGAACTCCTTATATGAACTTGGACAATCATCACCCTACAAGCTAGCTTTTGGGATTGAGTTATGTCCAATATCCATTCTTTACATGGTATCAGAGCCAGGCCCATTCCAATTTTTTGTTCACCGATGTTGGACCCCCAAATTATATTATCACGCTCCAGTTAACAAGGTATGGGCGTGCGGGGGAGTGTTAAGAGTCTCGGATATGGAATAAGAACATGAACTCCTTATATGGACTTAAACAATCTTCACCCTACAGGCTAGCTTTTGGGGTTGAGTTAGACCCAAGATCAATTCTTTACGCTCGAAGTCCTTTCCCACCATGCAAAAACTTCTCTCTTCACTTTTCATTAAAAATGGCCAAAAGACATTAAGGTTTTGTCATCGGCGTAAATCTGAACTAATCGAGACAATTAATATCGAATACTAAAATATAATAAAAGAAAAAAATAGTTTTTATATTTATTTTTGGAAAGAATTATCCATATAATTTGCGTTATAATATATTACTACTAGTAAGGAGGAAAAACACAAAATCATTCTTTATCTTTTGATTTTAGACTTAAAGTTATCCCCCTTCTTTTGTATGGAGCACTAGTAGTCCACCATAATTGAAATATAGTATACTTTTAGTCTCCTTTTTAACGTTTGTCTATTATTTAATGTTTTCTTCTGAATAGTAAAAAATATACATACTGAGAATGCATATATGCTTGAGATCTTACTCCATTGAATTTTCTCTAAATTCTCTCCAAATTCAATGCAATTTGCATCACAAAATAATGGTACATATATAGGAAAAGAGAGCTTCCTTCAATTTTGATTTTGAGAGAGAATTAGAGAAACAGAGATCTCATTTTCTGCAACAACTAAACTAATGTATACTATATCCTAGCCTTGTACCAATATGACGTTGTATAATTTGACTAGGCAATTTTCTCATTTGTAAAGCATTCCCTCAATTTGACTTTTGCCATGTTTGAGCCAACTGTGTGAATAATATCACAACATTCACATCGATCCAACTGAAAAATAGAAAAGAAAAAAAAACAAATTAATTATTTTATTTTTACAAATATAATCGAACTATCTTCTTCTGCCTCAATTATTTATGGATTTAAATTTAAAACACTTAACAGAAATGAAAAGAAATGTGCAAATCATGGTATATAGTTAAATGTAACATGACAATTGACTTTCAAATAGGAAAAGAAAATCATTTACAATATATATATACAAGATAGACATTCTAGGAAACAACTTATAGAACATGAGACAATTATATTGTATTAGGTGCTGGTTCTCGAGAATTCAATAATTTTTCTGCATATTGGGTTTATATTTTAAAAAATTCATTAATTTTTTTATAAATATTTAATTATGAATCCGATTCTCTTTGTAAATTAATTTAATTTAGTGTGTGGCCTCATAAACTTCAAATGTTGAATTTGCTTCTGATTATAACTACGAATATGTTTATATCGGATCTTTTGTGGTGAATTCTTAGGAATTAAAAAGTCATCCTTCATCTCATTTCACATGATAAAGTTGATTTTGAATAAATTATTGAAAGAAATAATGATTATTTTCATTGATTGAATAGATATATATACAAGTTACAAAATAGGAGAATCTTATTCCTATTCTATTCCTAAAACCTTCTTCTACCATAATTCTAACTCTACAATTATGGTAGTGTATAAACCTACTTTAATTAACAAATACATTACAATATACTACACATATATTTTCCAAATATACAATATTTTATGTACCAAATAATGGCAAAACCAAGATGCCCAATATGGGCAGATTTCGTGTATATTGAATAAGGCAATATACACTTGTATATTGTGTGTATATTGTCTTATTTAACACCCCCCGCAGTCATAGCGGGCGATCTTCGAACGCTGAGACTGTCCCTAAAATCTTCAAAGAGAACCGTTGGTAGACCCTTTGTAAAGATGTCTGCAATTTGATAACGAGACGGGACATGACATACGCGAACGTGACCCTTTGCAACCTTTTCACGGACAAAGTGAATGTCCATTTCGATATGCTTAGTACGTTGGTGTTGAACTGGGTTACCTGAAAGGTAGATGGCACTAATGTTATCGCAATAGACCAAGGTTGCCTTCTGAATGGGACAATGAAGCTCCAAAAGCAAATTACGTAGCCAACATGATTCAGAGACCACATTCGCTAACCCTCGATATTCTGCCTCTGCACTTGAGCGTGATAGAGTAGCCTGACTCTTTGCCGACCAGGAGACCAAGTTGTTGCCAAGGAACATACAGTAGCCAGAAGTCGACCGTCTGGTATCAGGACAACCACCCTAATCAGTATTCGTGTAAGAGACAAGTGTGGATGTAGATGAAGGGTACAAGTGCAACCCATAGTCCAGTGTCCCCTGAATATACCGAATAATGCGTTTGATTGCATTCATGTGCTCAACCCTGGGATCATGCATGAATAAACACACCTGCTAAACTGCATTCGTAATATCCAGGTGCGGTAAAGGTAAGATACTGGAGGGCCCCTACAAGACTGCGATAGCGGGTCGGGTCCTCGTATGGTGCACCTGCTGCGGCACTTAACTTTGGGTTTGCATCAACTGGCGTGGAAGTGGACTTACAGGATGACATCCCAGCCCTCTCGATGATCTCGCAAAGCATACTTCCGTTGAGACGAGAAATAACCCACCCGAATGACGTTTGTGACAATCCCCAAAAAATAACTCAAAGGCCCTAAGTCTTTCATAGCAAACTCAGAAACGAGCATGGTCATGATAGATTGGCGCAAGGCATCGGAAGAGGCAATCAAGATGATATCATCCACATACAACAGAATGTAGGCCAAAGACGAACCACGGCGGTAGATGAACAAGGAATTATCTGACCTGCTGTGAGTGAACCCAATAGTTGAAACAAAGTCAACAAACCTCGTGTACAAGGCCCTTGGAGAATTCTTAAGCTCATATAAGGACTTCTTCAACAAACATACATGATGAGGACGGTTTGGATCCCTGAAACCCAAAGGCTGATGCATATAGACTGTTTCCTTGAGATCACCGTGTAGAAAAGCATTCTTGACATCCAACTGATGAATTGGCCAAGTCTTTGAAAGAGCCAAGCTAAGCACAATGCGAATAGTATCCGGTTTGACCACCGGACTAAACGTCTCACCACAATCTATCCCAACCTGCTGAGTCTTACCATCACCAACAAGTCGCGCCTTATGTCGAGCAAAAGACCCATCTGAATTCTCCTTATGAGCAAAAATCCACATAGACCTGATAACATTAATACCATATGGACAGAGCACCAACTCCCACGTCTTATTATCAATAAGAGCATTACATTCATCAGTCATAGCAATTTTCCAATTAGGGTAATTTAATGCGGACACAGGATTACGGGGCAAAGGGGATTTAAAGACATCAGAATGTAAATTAAAATGTCTTTTAGGTGTAAAAATACCCCGCTGACTACGAGTGACCGGTCTATTACTCGAGGAAGAATTGAGGGAATTTTGGGAATTTTTTGGGCTCGGGACGGACCGGCCGGCGAGCGGTGGGCCTGCTTGCCCAAATCGGTAAAGAGCTGGACTCGTCGTCGGACCGGTTCGAGAGTGGGGCTGGACCGGCCCAATTCTTTGGAAGCTGTTCCGATGTTGGCTGGAATTGCTGGGCGTGGCGGTACTGTGGGTCCAGCGGGCAGTGGGCCCGCTGGTGGATTTTGGGTACGGGAGATGTCCGAAATTTTTTGAATAATAAACGGGGATATTTGGTCATCCAAAAAATTATACGACTTAGGTTCGGGAGTATGAACTTTCGTAAATGGGAATTGAGTTTCATCAAAAATGACATGGCGATTGATTATGATTTTCTTGGAGGATAAATGAAAACACTTATAACCACGATGATTCGACGGATAACCCAAAAACACACACGGGGTAGACCGAGCCTCAAGTTTGTTAATTGTGGTGGATGAGAATAACGGATAACACAAGCACCCAAAAATCCGAAGATGAGAATAAGAACGGTTCTTATTATATAGGATTTTGAGGGGGGAAGAATATGTCAGACCTTTAGAAGGAATTATGTTAAGAAGATATGTAGCCATTTGTAGAGCATGATGCCAAAAATATGGAGGTATGGAGGCATGAATTAGGAGAGTTCGGACAATGTTATTGATGGAACGAATTTTGCGTTCGGCCTTCCCATTTTGTGAAGATGTATGAGGACACGAAAATCGAAAATTGATCCCATTTTTAGCACAGAATTCCCGGAACTCCCTATTGTCATACTCTTTCCCATTATCACATTGAATATTTTTTATTTTTCTTTCGAATTGAGTACGAATGAACGCTCTAAATTGGATGAAGACGGAAAACACTTGTGATTTATTCGCAATTGGAAACGTCCACAAATATCTAGAATAATCATCTAAAAAGAGAACATAATATCAATGACCCAATGAACTGAGAACAGGAGACGTCCATAAGTCACTATGAATAATATCAAATGGCATTGAAGTATGAGAATTGGAGTCTACAAATGGCAACTTAACAATTTTCCCTAATGAACAAGACTGACAAAGTGGAGTACGACTCGTACCCTTATAGGAAATAAAGCTATTTTTTTTATCTAAAACTGATAAAATAGAAGATCCCGGATGACCCAGACGAGCATGCCACATGGAAGGAGAGATGGCTGCAAAGGCTGACCGCACGGTTTGACTCGATGGACTGAAACCAGGCATGATAGGATACAGATCCCCCTACTATCACACCTCATGAGATGACTCCCCGTCTTGAAATCCTTCACCAGAAAAACCAAAAGGATCAAATTCAACGGAAACGGAATTGTCGTAGTGAACTTCAGGACCGACACTAAATTTTTAATCAATTTAGGAGCATGTAAAGTATTTTTCAAGAGAAGTGGTGGATTGGGGGGAGACAACGTTTTCTGACCATAACCCTGAATTGGAATAGAGTTGTCATTACCAACAATTATACCCCGAGAGGTGCTCAAATTGGAATAAGAGGAGAGAGTACCTGATTCGGAAGTCATGTGAGTAGTTGCCCCGGTGTCCATGTACCAATTTAGGTCCGGTTGAGTCAACCCCAACGTTGTGCATCGCAGCCTCGATATCAGTCTGAGTGGGGCCTGCTGCATGATGGGCCTGCGAAGGTCGGGGCCCAAGAACTCCTGTCCGTGATGGTGCTGGGCCGTAGCCGCTGGAGTTGCTGTTGTTGGGCCACTGACCAGTGGGCCGCCACTATTGGGCGTTGGGCCTGGACTGTTGGCTAGCCCACTGGCCGCTGGACTGCACTGCTTTATGGTAAGGGCTGTTGGCCCACGGCCCACTGGCCCAGCCCCACTGCCATGGGCCCCACTGTTGGGCCCGGGGGTGGTGGGCCTTGTTCAAGCATCGGATGAGACCCACGGCCACGCTTGCGACCACAGAGCGCCACTAGAACCGCCGTGTTTGCCCCCGCGGTTTTTGTTATTATTCTTTTAATTATTCTTGCCGCCACCATTATTATAGTTTTGGCCCGAATTATTAACAAAACCCGAAGGACTAGGAGAGGACGCCACCATGGCGACTGGGCTTGCTCCGGTAGCCGCCTTTTTAGCAAAACCGGCTTCTTCCAACGTAAGCATGGAGCGGGCTTGATAGAAGTCGGGAAGAGGGTTGCTTTGGCGAAGGAGAGTTCCAACCCCATTATAGGCCTCCGAAAGACCGGCAACCAACTGTAGAACTAGACGATTGTTTGTTATTGGTGTGCCAACATTACGGAGTTGATCTGCCAACTCCTTTAGTTTCTTGCATATGCAGAAACGTTCGAAAATTCGTCCATTCGAACGAGAGAGAATTCCTGCTCGAGTGTGACGACACATGAATGTTGGTTGTCTTGGAATATGTCACTCAATCTATTCCATGCAGCCATAGCCGTGGTATCCGGCTCAATAATCGTCTGTAGAAGGTCCACTGAAATAGTGGCGTAGATCCACCGGAGAACGGTAGCATCAAGTGTAATCCATAACTCAGGATCCTCCGCAGGAAGGGGTCTAGCGGGAGGAATGATGTGATGAAGAACTTGATAAGAGATAGCGTGAATTTTAAACAACTCCGCCCACGTCGCATATTGGACGTTTTCCATCTCAAGGACAATAGGGATACCGCTCTTGATATTGGAAAGCGTGAGGGCGGGGTGATAATTGTTCTTAGACATATTGAAAGAACAAAGAAGGAGGGGAAATTTAAGAGAGGTTTTTGAGAGCGGAAGACAAAATTTTGGATCAAGCCACAAGGAAGACAAAAGTTGAGAGAAAAACTTTTGTTTAGACCTAGTCTCTTGATACCATGAAAGAAATAATCCCCTTGATTATTTTCATTGATTGAATAGATATATATACAAGTTACAAAATAGGAGAATCCTATTCCTAAAACTTTCTTCTACCATAATTCTAACTCTACAATTATGGTAGTGTATAAACCTACTTTAGGTAACAAATACATTACAATATACTACACATATATTTTTCAAATATACAATATTTTATGTACCAAATAATGGCAAAACCGAGATGCCCAATATGGGCTGATATGGGCAGATTTCGTGTATATTGAATAAGGCAATATACACTTGTATATTGTGTGTATATTGCCTTATTTAACAATTATTGTGTTACTAAGTCAACTTGAAAAGTTGCATCTCTTTGTAGATTAATTACAAAGAGATTAAGAGAATCAAGAATCTCTAATTTTGTCTCTTTTTTTTATTTTCATACCAAAAGTGATTTCATTTGTAGGGCTCAAATCGAAGACTGCAAGAATAGCGGGGTTATTACTGCCTCTCTGTAACTTTTAGTGATTTTAATTTGTCACATCCTAAAATATACATATCGGTTATCAATCATTTTTTTCTTTTTTTCTCTATATCTAACGTGGTGAAAAAATATCACTTATAAGTTATAACTTTATCTTTAAAGTGAATAAAGTTTAATAATCATACATAAAATTATCCGTACATTAGCTCAAGTTCACAAGTCATTAAATAAAATTGAAGCATATGTATGTGTGTATATATAAAAGGCAAAAGTACTTTAAAAAAGAAAAGAGGAACTTACCTCAGTACGTTTTGTTCTAGGAGAGTAGACTTGAATCTTGTCGACAGAATTTGCCGGATGGTTGCCGCCGGCCGGACAACCCGGCAACCGCCTTACCGCGGACCGGGAATACGTTACCAAATTTTCATTTTTACCCCTTGCTTTCCCAATAGATTTTAAGAAAAAAACATGGGGAGTTTCACAAGAATCCTTTGCAGATGACCTCGTATTAAACATGTATAATGGAGGTTTTTCATCATGTGTATTGGACCATGCATCAAATGTTTCAATAGGGTTAAGTAAATAACTTCGAGGCATAATTCTCTCGTAAATATGAACTGAATATCCCCATGATATTGAAAATGTCCAATTGCTAGACCTATGGTGACATATTGTTTGTTGTAACATGCGAGATTGATCGAATTTTGATGTTTTCATAAGGTGTCTTGTTGATTGTATACGGTTCATTGTTGGGAAAAGTGGCGCTACTGCATCAAAATGGTGAAGGGACATTAATGGTGCTTTTGGATGCGACGATAATAATCCTGAAATGTCACCGTCAGATCGATCTGCAAGAGAAAATTTGAGTACTATAAATTAAATAACAAATGAAAAATGAATTACGACATTGTAACATATGTTTCTTTCTTTAAAAAAAGTATTTGAGTAAAGATAGTGTCACAAATATATATCGCCCGTAAACGATTTTCTATAATAGGAAATATTTGTTGAAAACGAAAAATAATAATAGAAGCATCTCAACATTTGATGTCATGGACAGTAGCGGAGACAATAATTTCATCAAGGGAATTTTAAAATACTTTCTTGTATTTAGAGGATTCAACAATTTATATATATACATAAAAATATTTTTATGTACACATTATAAGTTTTCAGCGAAGGGGATTCAGTTGAATCCCTTCGATAAACGTGGCTCCGCCACTAGTCGTGACTTAAAGTTATATATACTGACGGTATGGAGATATTTACATAATTATGTCACTTATGAAGTAATTACTGATAAATCTTTACAATAAATATGAATAAATTGGTAACTTAATAAACATATATAGTAACTAACATACTATAATAATTTTAATTATACTGGTGACATATAATAACTCAAATACTGATGTAACTTGTGTAAGCACACAAAATTCTTTGAACTTTCAAAGGGTTTGACCTTCACCAATCTCTCTCCCTCTTCATTCTGCATTTCTTCTTTTCCTTCTCCTTTTTGTTTGGTGATCGAAGATGTGGATTTCATCTATGTTACTCGAACTCTTTAGAAGTATCGATGGATGTGTGTCGGATCCTCCAAATAGTATATTTTTGGAGAACTCAACTCGCACCCATCAACATTTTTAGAAAATCCGAGTAGCATAGACAAAGTCTCACATTGTCTTCACCAAACAAACTAAAAAGGAAAGGAAATGGAGAATGAAAGGAATATATTGGCCAGTCAACCCGACATAAGTATGATATCATTTTCGTAGAGTCCAAGAAACATTAACATACCTGATGAAGACCTTTAAGAGGAGAAAAACTAACTCCAAGATCCACAATACAAGCCATAGTAATAAGATCAGCAGATCCTAAAAATGGATATCTCCTTAAACAACTATCCATATCTTCAGCCAATGCTTTTGCCAATGGGTAACTCAAAATAAATCCAGCACCACCAAAACCTTGATTAAATGAGTACCAAAAATTTGACAAAATGTACTCACTTTGAGCCCCAAAATAGTAGTACTTGTTGTGGTCATATTTTGCAAGAACATCAACAATATTATCCAAGAAAAATATCGTATCGTCGTCCCCCATAACCACCCATCTAACACCTTTATGTTCTTCTAATTCAAAAACCTCCTTGATTCCATGTACCATTCTAGCCATAATTGGTGCAACATGTTGAGTTTCTTGGACTAATTTGGTTATATCATGTGAAACTCTATAAGGGGGTGAATTTTTAGACCATGGTAACAAATTTGCAGTAGGGGCCACATCAAGAAACAAGTACCCTCTAATCAATTTTGGCCTCCACCATGATTCAATGTAATTTTTCCTATATTGCCATGCTTTTTCAGAACCAAGTAGGCCAAAAACTAAATGGCTAAGATTTGTGGGGTTTGTGTCATTTGATGAAATAAAGAGAGAAATTGGTGATTTTGGTAAATTATTAGAAAATTCTAGTAACTCATAAGGTGAAGTACAATCTGGATCTTTGAAGAGAAAAATTGAGGCTAAGTAAAGAATTAAACCTGAAAATAGGACAGCTTTGCAAAAGCCAGCTACAACATAATTGTCAAATGAAGATACAAACTTGTCTCTCAATGAATCAAATGAAGGTAGTAACATTTTTCTCTCTATTTGAATTGTGAATGAAGAATCAACTAAAATGAAGCAAAATGAAACTTTAGAAGGCTGCTAGAGGTATATATAAATTATTTTATTAATTCTTGAAGAGGTTGCTTCGTAGAAATTGTATGTTAGACTAGGGTGACAACTTGGAATTATTTAAGTAGTTTCCTATTTTTGAAGTCCATTACAAGGAAAGCCATCATTTGAATATTTGTAATGTATTGGTATACTCTAAAAAGGTAACTACAAAAGCCATGTATATGAAAGAAATAATCTCTTGATTATTTTCATTAATTGAAAGAGTATATATACCATTTATATATTTCCATAATAGGAAAATTTTATTCCTATTCTACTCCTAAAACCTTATTATACTTGGACACTAATTATACAATTATGGTAAGTGTACAATACTAATTATACCTAAATAATATTACCTAAACTACTATGGACAAGCCTGTACAATTACCGTGACCAAATCACGTGAGTGTATATCACGTGTATACTTTAACACACCCCCGCAGTCATAACGGGTGGTCTTCGTACGATGAGACTGTCCCTGAAATCTTCAAAAAGGGCCGAGGGGAGACCCTTTGTAAAGATGTCTGCAATTTGATACCTGGACGGGACATGGCAGACGCGTACTTGTCCACGAGCTACATTTTCCGAACAAAGTGAATGTCCATCTCGATATGTTTAGTGCGCTGGTGCTAAACCGGATTACCAGAAAGATAGATGGCACTAACATTATCACAATAAATCAAGGTAGCTTTTTGAATAGGACAATAAAGCTCTAAAAAAGATTGCGCAACCAACATGATTCAGAGACTACATTGGCTACCCCTCGATACTCAACCTCTGCACTAGAGCGGGACAATGTCGACTGACGCTTTGCAGACCATGAGACCAAGTTATTACCAAGAAACATACAATAGCCAGACGTAGATCATCTGGTATCCGGACATCCACCCCAGTCAGCATCTGTATATGAGACAGGTGTAGACGTCGACGACGGATATAAATGTAAGACATAGTCAAGTGTCCTCTAGATATATCTAAGAATGCGTTTGAGTGCATTCATGTGCTCAACCCTGGATCATGCATAAAAAAACACACCTGTTGTAAGGCATACGTAATATCTGGTCTCATGAACGTAACATACTGAAGGCCCCCTGGAAGACCGCGATAGCGGGTCGGATCCTCATAAGGGGAGCCATCCGCAGCACCCAACTTGGGTTTAGTATCAACCGGAGTGGAAATGGACTTACAGGATGACATCCCGGCCCTCTCAATGATCTCAGCTGCATACTTCCTCTGGGATAAGAACAACACACCTGTGTGACGAGTGACATCAATCCCCAAAAAATAACTCAAGGGCCCCAAGTCTTTATAGCAAACTCATAACTGAGCATTGTCATGATAGACTGGCGTAATGCATTAGAAGAGGTAGTCAAGATAGTATCATCCACATACGATTGTATATAAGCTAAGGAAGAACCACGACGATATATGAACAATGAATTATCCGACCTACTGTGAGAGAATCCAATAGTCGAAACATAGATTGCAAACCTCTTATACCAAGCCCGTGGAGACTGCTTAAGCCCATACAATGACTTCTTCAATAAACAGATATGGTGAGGATATTTGGGATCCTTAAACCCCAAGCGTTGATGCATATAGCCTGTCTCATTGAGATCACCGTGTAAGAAAACATTCTTCGCATCTAACTGATGAATGGACCATGCTTTCGAAAGAGCCAAGCGGAGCACAATACGAATGGTAGCTGGCTTGACCACCGAACTAAAACTCTCACCACAATCCACACCAACCTTCTGAGTCTTACCATCACCTACAAGACGAGCCTTATGCCTCGCAAACGAATCATCAGAATTATCCTTATGAGCAAAAATCTACATAGACCGAATAATATTAACACTAGATAGACGGGGTACCAACTCCCATGTCTTATTATCAATAAGAGCATTATATTCATCGATCATAGCAATTTTTCAATTCGGGTCATTTAAAGCAGACATAGAATTACGGGGTAAGGGTGATTTAAGAACATTAGAATTTAAATTAAAATATTTTTTGGTTTAAAAATACCCCATTGACTACGAGTGACTGGCCTTTGACTCGGGGGATAATTGGGCAGATTTTGAGAAATATCGGGATAAAAATACCCCGTTGACTACGAGTGACTGGCAATTGACTCGGGGGATAATTGGGCATATTTTGAGAAATATCGGGATACGTGATGGACTAGCCAGCAGGCAGTGGGCCTGCTGGCCCAACATTGGAAAGTGGTGACGGGACTGGGCTGGAACCCCTCACTGGAACATTGGCGATAATGGGCTGGGAATCTGGCCTAATTCTCATCACTGGTCCAGTTTCGATACTGGTTACCGTGACTAGAAATGTGGGGCCAGCGGGCAGTGGGCCCACTGGTGAATTTAGGGTGCGAGACACGTCCAAAAAATGGTGAATAATATACGGAGATATATTATCATCCAAAAAATTATACGAACTAGGCACGGGACTATTTACCTTGGCAAACGGAAATTGGGATTCATCAAAGATTACATGGCGACTAATGATGATTTTATTAGATGATAAATCAAAACATTTGTAACAACGATGATTTGACGGATAACCCAAAAACACACAAGGGGTAGAATGGGCCTGAAGTTTGTTAATTGTGGTGGACGGAAAGAGTGGATAACACAAGACCCAAAGTCCCTAAGATGTGAATACGAATGAGTCTTATTATATAAAATTTGAAGAGGGGACGAATATGTCAAACCTTTGGAAGGAAGGATGTTAAGAATATATGTAGCCATTTGTAGAGCATGATGCCAAAAAAGAGGGGGTACAGAAGCATGAATCAATAAAGTTCGGATAATGTTATTAATGGTTCGAATTTTGCGTTCGACCTTTCCATTTTGTGAAGACGTGTGAGGACACGAAAAATGAAAATTGATCTCATTATTAGCACAAAATTCCCGAAATACCCCATTGTCATATTCTTTGTCATTATCACATTGAATATTTTTATGTCCTGTTCGAATTGAGTTCTAATGAATGCTCTAAATTTTAAGAAGATGGAAAAAACTCGAGATTTTTTCGCTATCGGAAAAGTCCATAAAAACTTAGAATAATCATAAAAAAAAGAACATAATACCGATGACCCAAAGAACTAAGAACAAGAGACGTCCATAAATCACTATGAATAATATCAAATGACATTAAAGTATGAGAATTAGAGTCTACAAATAACAACTTAATTATTTTTCCTAAAAAATAAGATTGACAATTCGGAGTACTACGCGCACCCTTACAAGAAATAAAATTATTTTTATCTAAGGAAGACAAAATAGACAATCCCGGATGACCTGGACGAGCATGCCACAAGGAAGGAGCCAGAGCTGCAAAAGTGGATGGCAATGCGTGACTCGAGAAACCGAAACTTGGTGTGATATGATAAAGATCACCCCTACTATCACACCTCATGAGAGGACTCCCCGTCTTGAAATCCTTCACAGAAAAACCAAATGGATCAAATTCTATGAAAACAAAATTATCAGTGGTGAATTTTCGGACATACACCAAATTTTTAATCAATTTTGGAGTGTGAAGGGTATTTTTCAAAATAAGGGGTGGATGGGGGGGGGGGGGGAGACAACGTTTTATGACCATAACCATGAATTGGAATTGAATTACCATTACAAACAATTATACCACGATTGTTGCTCAAATTGGAATAAGACGAGAGAGTACATGAGTCGGACATCATGTGAGTAGTGGCGCCGGTGTCCATGTACCAATTTGGGTCCGAAGGATTTATTCCAAATGTGTGCATCGCGGCTTCAATGTCGGTAGGAGTGGGGCCCAGCTGTATGATGGGCCTGAGGGGGCTGGGGCCCAAGTACACCGAGTTGTTGTCCCCCCAGAACTGGGGCGAGAACCACTGGGCCAAACTGGATTGGGCCTGGAAAAATGCTTTTGGGAAGTCCAGTGGCCAGTCGTCAAAACTACTGGGCCGTAGGGATTGTTGGGCCATTGCCCACTGGCCCAGGCCCACGGCCAGGGGGCCTAAGGCTAGGACCAGTTAGGTTGTGGCCCACTGCTGTTATTCTGAGACCCACCGCCATCGTGACCATCTCCGGAACTACCGCGTTTTCCCCCGCGATTTTTGGCATTATTTTTCCGACTATTTTTGCCGCCACCATGAGTACGGATTTGGCCAGAATTATCAACACCACCCAGAGAATTTGTAGAGGATGTCATCATGACTACGGGACTAGCACCGGTAGCCACCTTTTTTGCCAAGTCGGCTTCTTCGAGGGTAAGTATAGAATGAGCTTGATAAAATTGCGGAAGAGGGTTGCTCTGACGAAGAAGTTTTCCAACACCACTATATGCCTCTGAAAGGCCTGCAACCATCTGAAGGACAAGACGGTCATTGGTAACTGGCGCACCAACGTTGCGGAGTTGGTTTGCCAACTCCTTCAACCTTTTGCAATATGCTGAAAAGTTAGGGAAATCTTCCATATTTACGTGAGAGAATTCATGCTCCAAGGTAACAACATGAGAATTTTGATTATCTTGGAATATATGACGTACTCTATTTCAAGTCGTCATCGCCGTAGCGTCTGGTTTGATAATCGTCTGCAGCAGGTCGACAGAAATAGTGGAATATATCCACTGAAGAACAATAGCATCAAGTATGGTCCATAACTTCGGATCATCCTCGGGTTTCGATATCCGTAGGTGCTGCGAGGATAATGTGATGAAGAACTTGATGCGAGCATGCATGAACTTTGAATAGTTTGGCCCACGTCGCATATTGGACGTTTTCTATTTCAAGAACAATAGGGATATGATTCTTGATATTCGAAACGGCAAGGGCAGGGTGAAACGCGTTCTTAGTCATAATAGCAACGCAAGACGTGATGAAGAAAAATTTTGGGAAGAGAAAAGTAATTTTTGGGCACGGAAACCGAGGAAGTGAGGTCGGATTTCGGGCAGTTTGGACAGACATTTTGGAAGAAATTTGGGAGAAAATATTAACCTAGACTATTGTAAGATACCGAAGGGCCCCTGGAAAACTGCGATAGCGGGTCGGATCCTCATAAGGTGAGTCGGCAGCGAAACACCCAACTTAGGTTTATTTTATCTCCCAAATATTTCCATCCAAACAGCCCGGAATACGACCTCCCTTCCTCGGGTTCCGTGCCCGAAAATTATTTTTCTTCTCAAATTTCTTCTTCCAACTCCCTACATCACGTCTTGTGTTGCTATTTAAGAAGACGTTTCACCCCTCCCTTGTTGTTTCTAATATCAAGAATCACATTCCTATCGTTCTTGAGATAGAAAATGTCCATTATGCGACGTGGGCCGAATTGTTCAAAGTTCATGCACGCTCGCATCAAGTTCTCCATCATATTATCCCCGCGGCTCCTACGGATATGGAGGTGCCCAAACCGAGGATGATCCTAAGTTATGGACGACACTTGATGCTACTGTTCTTCAGTAGATTTACTCCACTATTTCTACCGACCTCTTGCAGACGATTATTGAACCAGACGCCACTACGATGGCGGCTTGAATAGAGTACATGATATATTCCAAGATAATCAAAATTTTCGTGATGTTACCTTGGAGCAGGAGTTCTCCCACGTCAACATGGAAGATTTCCCCAAGGTTTCAGCATATTGCAAAAGGTTGAAAGAGTTGGCAGACCAACTCCGCAACGTTGGTGCGCCAGTCACCAACGACCATCTTGTCCTTCATATGGTTGCAGGCCTTTCAGAGGCATATAATGGTGTTGGCACGCTTCTTTGTCAAAGCAGCTCTCTTCCGCAATTTTATCAGGCTCGTTCTATGCTTACACTCAAAGAAGCCGGCTTGGCCAAAAAAGCGGCTACCGGTGCTAGTCTCGTAGTCATGATGACCGAGTCCAATTTTACTCCATTCGGTTTCAACAACTCGTGCCAAAACCGCAACAACGGTGGCGGCAAAAAGGGTCAGAATTGAAAAAAATGGAAAAAATCGCGGCGGCAACACAGGTGCCAACCGGAACAGTGGCAATGGTGCCCCTCGGGTCAGTCAGCATCAGCAGTTTTGGGCCCCGCAGTGGGCCCCTATGCAGTGGCAGTGGGCCAGCCATTTTGGGCCTAACAGTGGCGGGTTTCCAGCTTACTACCCGGGAAATTGGGGCCCAAATTTTCAACATCCCAGGCCCATTTTTCAGGGTCTAGTCTCGGGTTTCAGGCCATCTTATGGGTCGGGGCAGCAGGCCAGCGTGCTTGGGCCTCGGCCCCCGTAGGCTCATCATGCCGGGCCCCACACCAACCGACATTGAAGCCACCATGCACACACTTGGATTAAATCCACAAGACCCGAAGTGGTATATGGACACCGGAGCCACGACCCACATGACGTCCGACCAAGGTACTCTCTCGTCTTATTCTAATTTGAGTTGCCCTTGTGGCATAATTGTTGGTAATGGTAATTCAATTCAAATTCGTGGTTATGATCATAAAAAATTATCCCCCCCCATCCACCACTTATCTTGAAAAATACCCTTCATGCCCCTAAATTGATTAAAAATTTAGTGTTTGTCCGAAAATTCACCATTAATAATTCCGTGTTTATTGAATTTTATCAATTTGGGTTTTCTGTGAAGGATTTCAAGACGGGGAGTCATCTCATGAGGTGTGATAGTAGGGGATATCTTTATCCTATCACGCAAAGTTCCAGTTTCTCGAGTCACGTATTGCCATCAACTTTTGCAGCTCTGACTCCTTCCTTGTGGCATGCTCGTCTAGGTCATCCAGGGTCGTCTATTTTGTCTTCCTTAGATAAAAACAATTTTATTTCTTGTAAGGGTACACGTAGTACTCCGAATTGTCAATCTTGTTCTTTAGGAAAAATTGTTAAGTAGTCATTTGTAGACTCTAATTCTCATACTTTAATGCCATTTGATATTATTCATAGTGATCTATGGACGTCTCCTGTTCTTAGTTCTTTGGGTCATCGGTATTATGTTCTCTTTTTGGATGATTATTCTAATTTTTGTGGACTTTTCCAATAGCGAAAAAATCTCAAGTTTTTTCCATCTTCTTTAAATTTAGAGCATTCATTAGAACCAATTCGAACGAGAAATAAAAAATATCCAATGTGATAATGGCAAAGAATATGACAATGGGGTGTTTCGGGAATTTTGTGCAAATAATGGGATCAATTTTCTTTTTTCTTGCCCTCATACGTCTTCACAAAATGGAAAAGCCGAATGCAAAATTCGTACCATTAATAACATTGACAAAATAATAATGACAAGAAATTTTCATTTAGAGGTAAATAAAATAATTTAAACACATAATACATTTTAAAAGTATACTACATGGTAGAAAATATGCAAGTAGTTACATGTAATAATACAAGACTAAAGCTCCTGTTTGGCCATAAAATCTTGGCAGATTTTGAAAACTAAATCTTCAAATTCCAAAATCTGCTCCAAATCTGATTTTGGCCCAAGATATAACTGTTGGCTTTTTAGAAAATTTTAAAACTTACTTTTGTATGTTATATACAAAACATTTATGACTCTTAACTAGTCCCTATTTTGCCCTTTTTTCTTGAATTAATGGATCTTTGTAAAGATTGTAATTTGATTGATTGTAGAAGCTAGTAATTGTGTTATTGACAGTTGTTATTAAAATATCATGTTATGATTTTAAGATAATGTATTATCTAGTTCATTATTAGAAATTTAATTTTGTGCCAAACTTATATGTATATAGGATTATGAGTTGTGGTGATGATAATGAACGTCATCAATAAAGGTTTTACATAATTTGAGATTAGCAAGTATGTTTGTTTGGTATGATTAATTATTCTTAATAATTTTTAGAACTTAGGTATATAAGTCATTCTTCATGTTTTTCATAAAATAAGTGAAATATGTTTTGAAAAACTATGATCAAACACAATTTTAAAATTTGAAAAAATTCATAAAATCAGATTTTTTAAATTTCTTTTTGGAATCTATGGCCAAACATTAGCTTACTAAGTAGTGATTATTTATATAGTAGGTGATAAGTAGGAAGATATCACTGTCATTAGACTACAAAAATAATCAGCATTAGCAACAAAATTCGTTGCTAACTAGCATGTAGGTAAAAAGATTTTGATAATTTATCATTAAATAGGATTAGCAACGAGTGTTTACTGTTTAGCGATAGAAGTTATCCGTCGCTGATTCCTATTTCTTTTTTAGTAATATAAAAATGATAAAATGAAAACGTACCTTGACAATATTAACATTATGAGAAAAACAGTCAATTAGTAGTAATTAGATTATGACTAGTACTGATGTAGGATAAAGTTCAAGATTTTTTTTCTTTTTCTACTTTAATATTCTTTTGGTCAAGGAGCAATTTAATTGCTACTAATAGTATATTTCCATCAAATATCTTATACTTTAAAGGTCGTAAATTATTATTTTTTACCCCCATTTTAAAGGATCTATAGTGTTTTCATACTTCCCCTCTACATCGTGACTCGAACTCTAGATCTACCGATCGTGGGTGAAGGTGTTTTACTAACTGAGCAATCTCACTTGTCTCAGAAGTTTTTTATTGTACTTATAGTATGACACTTTTAATATATATATGATAGGAATCTTTTTTCCAACAAAAACAACTACTTTACGAACGTAACTTCCTTTTTTTCAAATCAAGATAATCTTTTAAGTAGAATTAACATTTACTAGCTGCTTTTTAGCCCTATCGTTGAAACTCCAGAACAATAATTATTTTTTGATTACAGGAACTGAAATGTAGTTATTTGTGAAACTTTTCTATATAGTATATGTATAGTTTGATGAAAGTTGAATAGTCAAAATATTTACAAACAATAGTGGGAAAGATGTGTTCTTATGCAATATATAAATTAAAGTGTCCTTTTATTTTCGTGAAGTCATTGACATTGACATTAACATTAACATTAACATTAACATTAACATTAACATTAACATTGACATTGACATTGATGTATTATTTGAGGACTAGACCAAATTAACCATACAGGTTGGTTTGTGCTACTTTATGCACTACGTACAAAAAGCTTTTTTCAGATGTTATTATTGTATCGGTGGCTGGGGAAAGAGTTTTTCCGAATTTTGTCAGGAAACTACAATTAATATTTTAAGTATATATAATAAATGATGAATTCTTTGGTGAAACTTCAGAACTATGGTTAATTTTTATCTGGAACGTAGTTATTTGTGAAACTTTTCTATACATCAAGTATAATTTGATGAAAGTTGAATAGTCAAAATAGTTATAACCACAATAACTATGTGAGAAAAATGTGTATTTTTTTTTTATATCCAACCTTGCTTACGCCAGACTGTTCCTAAAGATAGTAGTTCCGGTCCCTCAGCACTATTACCAGTAAATTGCGGGATGTGCCTAAATGATTAAGGTTTGAGAACTGAACAACTAATATCACCTACAAAATTTTATCCAGAAGAAAGCAAATTGCTCCCACCAGGGTTCGAACTCTTTTTGTCCCTTCGAGGACATCCGATAAAAATGTGTACTTATTCAATGTATGAAATAAAAGTGTCCATTTCTTTTGTGAAGTCATTGACATTGACTTTGATATATTAATTGAGGACTATGCAAAATTAACCATACATGTTAGGTTGTGCTACACTACGTACAAAAAAACTTTTTTTTAAGAGGTTATTAAAGTACGAGCGGCCGAGCTAATGGGGAGAAAAGAGTTTATCCGGATCTTTTAATCAGAAAAATCACATTGTATATATAAAGTCAATATTTTTAAGTATAGATAATACTCCATGCTGAAGTCCTTGGTGAAAGTCTTGTATGTGACACTATTATATATGTACGATTTATGATTTATTTCGTATATAAATATCCGGCTCTAGGAAAAAAGTTAGTTAATTAAATAATTTACTATTTCTAATAATAAATAAAATTAGATATTCAATTTTGATAAAAAAAAAGGAACAAAAAAGATTTACGATCCAAATTTCTTTCCCTTTAATTAACTCCTTCATTTTCAAATTAATGACCACTTTTAAAAAACATTATATAGGATGGACCTGAAAATACTTACTCCGCGACTTAATGTTAACACCAAACTAAACCATTAACTATAAGAGTCACAATTCACAAATTACATCGAATTTAGGTGTCGAATCAAATTCCTCTAAAATATGCTCTTGATTCCTCATAGGATTTAAACATTTTCATCGATCTTCTTGGATAAGACTTATCTAATATTATTAATTTCAGAGTTCACAAAAAAACTATTAAAATAAGATAAATAAATTTTAATAAGTTGATTAATGAGGGTTTGTTGATTCTTGATTTGCACGTTAAAGTCACGTTTTTTCTTGAGTTCTGATCAGTGACCCGTAGTAGAAGGATCTGAGAATCCTTCCAAATCCAATCCTAAATTTCCTTTATTAATCTTACTTAGAATTGTTTCTTAATCAGATATAAATGTTTGACTTAAATCACCAATGGATATAGTGTGATGATTGAAATTTCTAAGCTCTAAATTAATGTCTTGAATTCGAGTACGGTAAATAACAAATTTCTTGATAAGGAACGCTTTATAAATATAGTTTAATTAACATAAATCTGGATCTGTCGCGCTAGTGGATTTTGAGTGGCATAATTGAAAAATAAAAGATGCTATTTGACTAGACACCAATGGCGAAGCATACTAAAAGTTCGATGAAGATCTGTCAGAAATATGAGATTTTCGACGAAAAGTCTATTTGAAAATTTCAATTGACTTCTTCGTACAAAATTATACTTAAAAATATTTTCTTAAAAAAATATAAGAATTTTGAATTTTCTTATTATAAGTGAAGTATATGTTTAAATACAAGTGTAATATTTGCGGAATCTTTTAACCTTTTTATGAAAATTCTTGATCTATATAGCTTTGTGTCGACTTCAAGAAAATAAAACAAAAAAGTAGGTCTACATATCTGATTAATCAATAAATGACGTAGCTTTTTATTAAAGTGGTTACATCACGTGCACTCTAGTTGCCAAATTGACTAAAAACCATATGTATTTGTACTGGAGTCTATTTTTTATTCTCCAATCATTTTTGTTACATAAGCTTTCGAAAGAAAAATAGAATATTCCAGCTAGATAGTTTGGTGGGGGTGGGGGTGGGTGGAGATAGGTGTGAGGAGTTGAGAGTGAGGAGTAGATAATCAACGTGCAAAGTTATTTTTAAATTTTTTTGAAATATATTTTGCTAGAAGAAATATTTTATATAATATTTTAATTAATCAAAACATAAAACCACTCCTATTCAAAAAACAAATTCATATGATCGTGTTTGACTGAATTCTAATGAAACCATTGGACAAAACACAAGTGATAAAGACTAATATGGTAGTAGTGGTCCCACTATTATTTGAAATATTGGTAAGAATTAGAACTCCATGTCTCACATAATGGCATCCCCTGTTGGAAATTTGCCTTTGGCGGGAGTTGCGACCGACCAACTTTAACGGCTTAAACACTAGTGTAACGTATGTTGGAGAATCCGGTTCTTCATACATGCATGATCTACTAAGTACGTAGATAACCGTAGGGCCAAGAATCGTCAAATTTCATTGAGAAATGAAAAAGATATTGGTTCACGAAGTAAGGTGTTTGAAGCATGGAAAGTGTGGTATTGGGTTCAATTCTCCCTCATCGGTAGAGGACGAAAGAATTGTTGTGTATATAAGATTCGAAATTGGTTTGGGGTTTGGGACCCCAAGGGGTATCCCATGTGTTTAAAGGAGGGAGGACCTAGATGTGCTTCGGTTCGAGGAAAGACCACACGCGCGCCGCCGCCCGTCCCGTCCGGTTCGGGCTCTCGGGCTGTGGGTCTTCTGATATTATCTTTTTGGGCCAGAAAACTTTGTCAGAAGTACAGTTTGGACCAGAATTCTTTCAGATGTACAGTTTGGTCCCTGAAGTTTCAAGATGTACAGTTTGGTCCCTGAAGTTTCAAGATGTACAGTTTGGTCCCCGAAGTTTCTAGAACATCGAATTTCGACGGTCAAAAACGAAATGCCAAGCACTCAATTCGGCCATTTATTTTGGGTGAATTACTCCTCTATAATGGCCAAATCCGTTGGTCTTTCTCCCATTAATGTTGGTGGCTTTACTACCTCCATAATGGCCATTATTTAATTTGTTATAGAGGGCGATAATCACCCCCTCCCTCACCTATTTAAACACCCCCTTACACCATTGTTGAGAGCTAACAAAAACGTTCATACAACACATATGCACGAAAATACAGAAGCTTTCTCAAGCAGAAAATTCTTCTTCCTACAACTTCCAAGCATCATTTCGTAACTCAATATTCTTCACGGTAGCTCTTGAGTTTCCTTTGCTCAAGTGTTCCATTGCTGTTTTATCTTGGGAGACAAATTGTCCAGGACGTATAAAGGATACATACGGGGCAATATTGTCTTAATCTGCTTTAGTGATATTATACTATTTTTGTAATCTGCTTTTGTTAAAAGAAAGAAGAAGCATGCCAGCTCAGACCTCCATCAATGGCGGTTAATGATCGGAGAAGTAGATAAGAGAGAAGGGAAAGATAGTTATTTACAGAGAGAGAAAATTGAGAGATTTTGTGAGAAAATATATTTTTTCATAAATGAACTAACTACAATAAGAATCTAAAATGTTACATTTATACTAGCTACACTAACTCATTCACACATGATTAATTTCTTCACTTAGAAACTCCCCCTCAAGTTGAGAATAGGAAAATATGTTTCTCATTCCCAACTTGGAAACCAGATAAGCATGATGTTGATGCCCCAATGGAATTCCTAAAGAGAAACATAAGTCAGTTTTTCATAATTATGCTCAAGTCATTAATCAAACAATTTTTGTTCATGGATCACATGCAGAGCACTTTGTCTTAGGGATCTGGATTATTAAGTCGTTGGTACGTCGACGTGTACCTTTTACTATACACTACATACTGTAGTGAATCCAGAATTTAGGGTCAATGTGTTCTGCTCTTTATCTGTAACTATCTACATGTGCATTCTATATATGTGGTCAATTAGCATTGTCTAGATAGTAGTCTTCAATTAAAGATGTTGTTCAAAAAATAAAAATAAAAAAGAGTACTGATAAAATAGAACAAAATTTACGGAACTAAAAGTTGAAGTGTTTTCATATTAAGTCAAGTTTCTTGTTTTATCGTGCTATTGAAGTCTCATTTTAGTACTAATATTTTTCCAAGAGACAATCCGATCATTATTATCAAAACATCACCAATATTAACAGAGCAAAATAACATGTGAACTAATAAGAAAGATATTTATGAGAACGCTATGAAACACGTGAATTGATCTATTCACCGACATTTAAGCAAGTTTGCTAAAGTAAAAAGTCTAGTTTTGTATGCATTTCAAGATTTGCTTCATAGAGTAATGAATTTCTTACTTCATATCCCATGATGCTTCCTTATTTTCGTTTAATTTTTAGGTTCGGTTAATGGGAGGTGAAATAGGTATCAAACAACAACAACGACAACATACCAGTGTATTACCACAAGTGGGGTCCGGGAGGGTGGCATGTACGTTGAACCTTACCCATAACTTTGTGGGGTAGAAAGGTTATTTTTGATAGACCCTCGGCTCAAAAGAAACGTAATTGATGCAGGATTGTAAGGAAAATAAAACAACAAAATATAGGTGAAACATGTATCGTCAACAAGAAAGTTGGTGAAAAGGGCACTTGCTTTAGAATATTCAACATTTTCCTCATACCATGTGATCAGCCTCGGGATCTAGAAACTCAAGCAATTAGTGTTAATTATGCAGAAGAAGAAGATTTGGAGTCCCATGTTGGAGGTTATATATCTAGTGACTCCTATTATAGTATCACTAGCCATCAAAAATCGAGAAAGTTTCAATATCATACAACCAACAAGGATTGCCTTTGAAGTGGTACGTACTCCTCCATTCTTAACCGGATATCTCGAGTTGGAGCCATGTATTGAAGTTGCCTTTGTTAGGAACTTTACCCCCAATGTGAAACAATATTTTGGCGCATTCAAATTTAGACCGGCCCTAATATAAGTACTTGGACACCGGATAGGAGACAAAAACAATACATATCATGCATCTATTGATTATGTTGGATTTGTAGGTGCGCAAATCCAAATTTAGTTGGGTCCTAATATGAGTCCGCACACCGATTGAAAAAGATTCACATATTATGCATCTATTGATTTATATAAATATGTGGTATGTTTTTAAGTTCTTACCCTCCCGACGTTGACATATATAGTGGCAATAAAGGGCAGCTCGGTGCACTAAGCTTCCGCTATGCGTGGGGTCCAAAGAAGGGCCGGACCACAAGGGTCTATTGTACGCAGTCTTTCCCTGCATTGCTGCTAGAGACTGTTCCCGTGTTCTCCTAGTCATATGACAACAACTTTACCCGTTACTCCAAAACTCCGTTCTTTGACATATAGCTATAAAGTGGCAATAGTGCTATAAAAAAAAAAAAGCTTTCACAGTCAAAACCCTTTAAAATTTTAAGACAGATGAAAAGAAAAAATAGGCACCTGTCTCTTAACTATTCTTTTCGTATTATATATTCCTTCCCATTTTTAAAGAAGTAAAATGCTTATATTGAGTACTACCTTTTTATGTGACCAAAAAAATATTCTATCTCTTCTTCTGAATTCTGAATAGGTTTTACCTTATATCTTCCCTTTACTTCTCTACCACTTGTTTCTCTAATAATAATATGGTCTCAATCATAGGCGGATTTAGAGGATTTTCGTATGTTAAAAAAATTCATTTATAATAAAATCATACTTATTCTAAACTGACAATTGACACTAAAATTTGGGTTCACATGCACTGTGCAATATAGAAGAAATGATGGAGCCCCTTTTTTTCAATCGGTTTTTTTTAACTCACTACTTTAATCTAAACTAATTTAGAATTGAGGAATAGTTATTATTCTAGTATTTTTAACTCTCTACTCACTTCTTTTATTTCAAAGGAAGAAAAAGAAATCATCACATGCAATTGTATATAGATTGGACATGCATGAGTCGATACTAATGAATGAATTTTATCAAGGTACTTTCTATGAGTTCTATAATATTGACTCTTCCCTTTTCTTTTTCTTTTTTTAAGTATTCACTAATGTAAAATATTGATACTACATCCGATGTTCGATATTTATCTATCTTGGGGTCGATTAATTTGGAATCATATCGTAAAGTCCTGCCTTGGAAGTGAAGCCTTCTCTATTGAAGATGACTTCATTTTCAATACTCAACCCGAGACCTTTAATTAAAAATGAAGGTATAAATTACTGATCGTTAGTTGTTACAGAAATATCCACCACAACAAATTTTCTTAGTTCTTGGGGTAATTAAAAGTATAAAAATGTTAAACGACTTCTTTTTATAATTTGATTGTAACTGAAACAAATGTTTTTCTGTTGTTACCCTTTGAAATCCTTTTTTACGTGGATAAAACATAGAATTTTCTTCTTTTCTTTTTAACTGATCATGAATATATATAGGTTATTCTTATGCTAAAAAGTAATATATAGCTTCTTCTTAATTTGGTGACTTACCTAATGTTGGTACTCTATTGTACTTTATAAAGCAGTACGGAAAGTAAATAACTATTACAAGTGTTCGAAAGGATAAATAAATGGTCAATCTTCAAAACTGCGCAAGCGTGTTGTGTCTTGAATTCTTGATAACTTTGCAAGGCCAATGTTGAGAACTGTCGCAAGCTTGTTGTGTCTTGAATCTTGATATCCTGAAATCAAGAAACAACTAAATACGGATGGTTACAACATTGTGTGTTGAGTCGAGGAATTTCCCTCTGTCCTTAAGACAAGATTGCCCCGTATATATGCTTTTACGTTAGCGGGCAATAGTCTCCCAAGATAAAACAACTTTAATCTCAACGCTACAAAGCCAATAGGTTGAGCCTTCGAATAAAACAAATATGAATCGACTTCTTTGAAGATATGGAAAAGGAAGGAAGAGTTTCTATCTTCTCTTCGTTTTGTCTCGTGTATATAGTGTGTCTATGTTGTGTATATCACACTTGTTTTTGTGGTATTTTCTCACTATTTTGTGCCTTTGTTTTGTCACTTTGAAATGTGCTGCTATTTTTCGTGTATATCTCTCATTTGTTTTCGTCTCTTATTGAAGAACGAATTGAGCAAAAAACAGCTCAATATATAGCATCATGAGAGGGCTGTTCAACAGCCCAAAACACCGCTGTAAATAGCCATTAGGAGGGCTGTAAATGGCTGGTTTAAGGCCATTAGTGTGGCATGTTAAAGGCTATAAGTGAGGTTGTTCATGGCCATTGAAGGAGGGTGTTTATGGAGGAGTTAATCATCCAAGTAATGGCTGATTAATGCCCCAAAAAATAGTCCAACGGTAGGCAGAAAGTTTTCTGCCATCCATCACCCCAAAATCAACTTTCCAGAAACTTTAGGGACCAAACTGTAAATATTAAGCAATCCGGGGTCCAAAAAGATAATATCGAAAGTCCCCACAACCCGAGACCGGACGGACGGCGGCGGCGCGCGTGTGGGCTTAGCCTTGAACGTAAGCACATCTAGGTCCTCCTCCTTTAAACACATGGGATACCCCTTGGGGTCCCAAACCCTTTACCACATTAGAGACTTATATAGAGAGCAATTCTTCCTATTCCAACCGATGTGGTAGATTTGTCCCACACCATATTTCCATGCCTTAAACACCTTACTTCGTGGACCAATATCTCTTTCATTTCTCAACGAAATTTGACGATTCTTGGCCCTACGGTCATCTACTCACTTCGTAGATCATGCATGTGCGAAGAGACAAAGCCTCCAACATGCGGAACACTAGCGTTTAATTCATTAAATATGGGTGGACGCACCTCCCCGCCAAAGACAAATTTCCAACACCTAATTCTTCTGAATTCTAATGCAAGGAAAAAACTTATATATTTATATTTACTATTCTGTATCAGCTTGTATCAATGCTTCAAAATAACATGTACTTACATAGTCTATTTTCTTTTTCTAAAAAAATTAGTTAAATAATACAACATCAGACATCAATTTTGTTACTAATATAAGTAACAAAATAATATAATTTGATGCAAACACCAAGTGTGAAAGTAAATATCTTTCATATTTCAAATTAATGTTTTCCGTCATGAATTAGCATGCATCTCCATGAATTAATTTCTTAATTTAGAAAAGGAATTTCCAATGCCTTTCTTATTATTTTTCCTTTTTTATTCTTCGCATATTTTATGTGAGACCAAAAAATCATTATGCATTCGTATAAAAAGGGGAAAAAATAACTTTGACATTTAGTGAAATGATATCGTTACTTTTATTTAATTTTTCTTTACTTTTTCTCTTGTCATCTCTAAGTGCATTTCATTTTTCTACTTGAAGTTTATTAAATAAAAGCCCTTAAATTATCTATATCCTATATCTATTGTCCGCTCAATTTATAATCTTCTTAAAAAGATACTACTGTAAAATGGAAAAACAATAAAGATAATGTTTTCCGCCATGAATTATCATGCATCTCAATGAATTAATTTCCTTTTTAAAAAGTGAGTTTCCAATGTCTTTCTTATTATTTTTCCTTAGCTTCTTCTTGACATATTTTAGGTGGGACCAAAAAATCATTATCAATTCGTAGATAAGGAAAAAAACATAACTTTGGCATTTAATAAAATGACATTTTTGCTTTTATTTTAATTTTTATTCCTTTTTCTCTTGTCATCTTTAAGTGCATTTCCTTTTTCTACTTGAGTTATATTAATAAAAATTCTTAAATTCTCCGTTCAATTTATAATCTTCTTAAAAGGTATGACTGATAAAATGGAAAAACAATAAAGAAGTTATGGCCTAGTAAGGAAAAAAAAATAGAAATTGGCCATTTGTTTCCCTTATTGTATATTTACCATTTTAAGAACTCATTTCTTGACTATTTATAGATGTTGAAAACGTTGGTAAAAATCATCTTTCACTGACCGACTCTAGGATCCACTAGCAATTCTTGTCCATACTCATTATAATTTAGCATTGAAAGATGAAGTCGTGACAAGTTATTACCTTTAGTATTTCTGTGACCTGCCTGCCATTTAACATTTTTGTATATCTTTGTCCTAAATAATTAGGAAAATTTCCAAGGTAGATGCACAGGCTTTGCTTCAGGCTAACAACAACATAAAGCTCGTGTATCTACCTATGAAGATTTGCCTAATTGTCCCAAGACAAGATACACAAACAAGTTAAATGACAGACAGGTCATAGAGACGCTAAAGACAACTTAATTGTCAAAGACCACCATTGAAGCACATGTTCTTCAACGTCCAATGTAAGTCTTGAAGAACTATGAAGAGAAGACAAGCGAAGTCTTCTATGAGTTTGTGTTTACAATAGCTAAGAGTTAGAAGTTGATGGAGAATGATTTTGTGAAGGCATACACAATAAAGTGTTTAAATTGTAAGAAAGATTGAAGAATATGAAAAGAAATTTAAATTTAAAGGGGGAATGTTGAAACTAGTAAGCTTAAATGTTTGAGTGTTTATGTTCATATATCTTTTAGTTATCCTAGGTGAAAGGTTTTTTGTATTGTCAAGGTAAATGTTATGATATCAAAGTGGTTAGATTTAAGTGTGTGTGAAAGTATTTAATTGGTGTTATTCTAGAAGACTCTATTAGCATCTATATAAGCTTTTTGTAAGAATGTTATGTAAAAGTGAAGTTCTATAGCAATATGAAATGAGTTCAATGCCTACCCCTCTCTCTCATCCTCTTTGTACCCTATAATATTATTATGGGGCTCATATTAAAAACATTGATACCATAAGATTTTATAACTTATATACACTAACGGTTTGAAGAATTCTTTCATTTTCAATATATTTTTCTTATTCCATTTTTATTGGGCGGTTGCCCATCATATGGAGTCTTGCATAAATGGTCTCTTAGATTAGTATTTTTATCAACTCTTCGAGATAATCAACTACACGATACCTTCTACCACCAATACTTACAGTCTTGTGATATCTGCGAAAATCTCTCACATAACACTTGTCGATTAAATTATCATTGTTTCCCTTTTCTTTTTATGATCTCCTATATATGTTAAAAAGAGAATAAATTAAAATAAATATAGCATTACTTTTTAAACTCGGAGGGTTCAAATGCATTCGATGTGGCAAAGTTTTTGTTTTAGTGATATTATACTATTTTTGTAATCTGCTTTTGTTAAAAGAAAGAAGAAGCATGCCAGCTCAGACCTCCATCAATGGCGGTTAATGATCGGAGAGGGAAGGATAGTTAGTTATAGAGAGAGAAAATTGAGAGAGTTTGTGAGAAAATATATTTTTTCATTAATGAACTAACTACAATAAGAATCTAAATTGTTACATTTATACTAGTCTAATTAACTCAATAATGCTAAACTAGACAACTAAGTCTATTTACTTCTAGGAGTGTACAACTTATATATGCTCATGTACAACTAGTTACTTCTACACTAACTCATTCACACATGATTAATTTCTTCACTTAGACACTCCCCCTCAAGTTGAGAATAGGAAAATATGTTTCTCATTCCAACTTGGAAACCAGATAAGCATGATGTTGATGCCCCAATGGAATTCCTAAAGAGAAACATAAGTCAGTTTTTCATAATCAAACAATTTTTGTTCAAGGATCACATGCAGGCACTGTCTTAGGGATCTGGATTATTAAGTCGTTGGTACGTCAGACGTGTACCTTTTACTATACACTACATACTGTAGTGAATCCAGAATTTAGGGTCAATGTGTTCTGCTCTTTATCTGTAACTATCTACATGTGCATTCTATATATGTGGTCAATTAGCATTGTCTAGATTGTAGTCTTCAATTAAAGATGTTCAAAAAAGAAAAAGATAAAAGAGTACTGATAAAATAGAACAAAATTTACGGAACTAAAAGTTGAAGTGTTTTCATATTAAGTCAAGTTTCTTGTTTTATCAGTGCTATTGAAGTCTCATTTTAGTACTAATATTTTCCATGAGACAATCTGATCATTATTATCAAAACATCACCAATATTAACAGAGCAAAATAACATGTGAACTAATAAGAAAGATATTTATGAGAACGCTATGAAACACGTGAATTGATCTGTTCACCGACATTTAAGCAAGTTTCAGCTAAAGTAAAAATTCTAGTAGCATTTCATGATTTGCTTCATAGTGTAATGAATTTCTTACTTCATATCCCATGCTGCTTCCTTATTTTCGTTTAATTTTTAGGTTCGGTTAATGGGAGGTGAAATAGGTATCAAACAACAACAACAACAACATACCCAGTGTATTACCACAAGTGGGGTCTGGGAGGGTGGCATGTACGCAGATCTTATCCATAACTTTGTGGGGTAGAAAGGTTATTTCCGATAGACCCTCGGCTCAAAAGAAACGTAATTGATGCAGGATTGTAAGAAAATAATACAACAAAATATAGGTGAAACATGTATCGTCAACAAGAAAGTTGGTGAAAAGGGCACTTGCTTTAGAATATTCAACATTTTCCTCATACCATGTGATCAGCCTCGGGGTCTAGAAACTCAAGCAATTAGTGTTAATTATGCAGAAGAAGAAGATTTGGAGTCCCTTTTTGGAGGTTATATATCTAGTGACTCCTATTGTAGTATCACTAGCCATAAAAAATCAGAAAGTTTCAATATCATGCAACCAACAAGGATTGCACTGAAGTGGTACGTACTCCTCCATTCTTAACCAGATATCTCGAGTTGTGGACATGTGTTGATGTTGCCTTTGTTAGGAACTTTACACCCCAATGTGAAACAATATTTTGGCGCATTCAAATTTAGACGGGCCCCAATATAAGTACTGGACACCGGATAGGAGACAAAAACAATACATATCATGCATCTATTGATTATGTTGGATTTGTAGGTGCGCAAATCCAAATTTAGTTGGGTCCTAATATGAGTCCGCAAACCGATTGAAAAAGATTCACATATTATGCATCTATTGATTTATATAAATATGTGGTATGTTTTAAGTTCTTACCCTCCCGACGTTGACATATATAGTGGCAATAAAGGGCAGCTCGGTGCACTAAGCTTCCACTATGCGTGGGGTCCAAAGAAGGGCCGGACCACAAGGGTCTATTGTACACAGTCTTTCCCCGCATTGCTTGCTAGAGACTGTTCTCGTGTTCTCCAAGTCATATGACAACAACTTTACCCGTTACTCCAAAACTCCCTTCTTTGACATATAGCTATAAAGTGGCAATAGTGCTTAAAAAAATGCTTTCACAGTCAAAACCCTTTAAAATTTTAACACAGATGAAAAGAAAAAATAGGCACCTGTCTCTTAACTATTCTTTTCGTATTATATATTCCTTCCCATTTTTAAAGAAGTAAAATGCTTATATTGAGTACTACCTTTTTATGTGACCAAAAAAATATTCTATCTCTTCATCTGAATTCTGAATAGGTTTTACCTTATATCTTCCCTTTACTTCTCTACCACTTGTTTCTCTAATAATAATATGGCCTCAATCATAGGCGGATTTAGAGGATTTTCGTATGTTAAAAAAAATACATATATAATAAAATCATACTCATTCTAAACTGACAATTGACACTAAAATTTGGGTTCACATGCATGTGCAATATAGAAGAAATGATGGAGCTCCTTTTTTCAATCGGTTCTTTTTAACTCAATACTTTAATCTAAACTAATTTAGAATTGAGGAATAGTTATTGTTCTAGTATTTTTAACTCTCTACTCACTTCTTTTATTTCAGAGGAAGAAAAAGAAATCATCACATGCAGTTGTATATAGATTGTGTAAACGTGTAAATATATTCCCTACCCATAATTAGAATATTTTCATATATTGTGTAAATATAATTATGGTAAGACTAGGATTCCTCTTTTGTATAGGCTTAGGATTCCTCTTTTGTATAAGGGATGAATATTGTACTCTATATATACCTTGATATTAATGAAAGACTCCTCAAGGGAGATTAATATCATCTTACATGGTATCAAGAGCCAAATAAACAAAACCCTAAAAACCTTTCTCTTCCACAGCCGTCAGCTGCTCTCCTACGCCGCGGCCCTCCCGGATTTTCTTCTTATTTTTCGGGTTTTGTTATTCCTTTCTTCTCTTCTCTAAATGGCTATCCCTGATTCTTCCACACTTTTTGACGCCTCTACCTCCACAAATCCCACCACAAAGTCATCACCCCAGTTTCATCCCGCCCTTACTGTTTCCAACATCAAGAACCATATTCCCATTATTCTTGATCAAGAAAACAACCAGTATTCTCCCTAGGTTGAACTTTTTCGCAATCATGCATGTCTCTATAACGTGCTTGACCATATTGATGACACTATTCCGCGCCCTACGGAGGTTGATGATTCTATCTGGCACCGTCTCGACGCCGGCGTCAAACAATGGATATAGGGTAGTATCTCTCAGATTTGCTCCTTACTATCATGAAATCGACTCCACTGACCCTTGACTTGTGGAATCGTTTGGAGGAAATTTTTCAGGACAACAAGCACACTCGTGCCGTGTATTTGGAAGAACAGTTCAACAAAACACGTCTTAAAAACTTCTCCAATGTCTCTGAGTACTGCAAGCAGCTTAAAATTCTAGCGGATCAACTCTCCAACATCGGCACGCCTGTCACTGACGATAAAATGGTGCTACAAATGATTTCTGGCCTTACTAAGGGCGAATATGATTCTTTGGCCACCATTATTCAACAGGCAGATCCGCTACCGAGTTTTAACAAAGCTCGCTCACAATTGTTGCTCGAAGAAACCCGTCGTGCTAAGCAGGATGAGCACGCCCAGCAGGTGTTAGCTGTCGACACGCAACCTCAAGATCAGACGCCACTAGACAACTCCCAACGGCGGCGAGGCCGCGCGGCAAGGGTGGAAAAGGCCGCGGCGGTAGAGGAGGCCGTGGTCGTGGCAAGGGTCGCGGTCACGTAACCAACAGCACAAGAACAACAACAAAGATCGCAGAACAACTGGGCTGCGGCTCCTCAGCAGTTCGTCTACAGCGTCGCGGCGCCCCGATTCGAGCCGCGACGCCAATTCCATTCCGGTACCAACAACCCATACAATCCGTATTCTTACCCCAATTTGCTAGGCCCCGCTCCGGCCCCACAACAAAGCCCACTTCATGCAAGGTCGGGTCCCATGCCCTCCTCCGCATGACACCCACCGAGTTGGGCAGGCATTCAAAGCACCCTCTCTATACAACGACACGACAATACTTGGTACATGGACTCGGGCGCCACATCTCACGTCACCCGGTCTGCAGGTACTATTCCTAAACTGTTTCATGTAAAGCATCCTCAATATGTTACGATTGATAGTGGACAACGCATTCCAGGTTAAGGGTTATGGTACCTCATACACACAACCTCCTCATCCACCCTTCTCCCTAAAAAACACCCTATATGCCCCACACATGATTAAGAACCTCATATCGTCCGCCAATTTACTCGTAATATTTCGTCTCTCGTGGATTTTGACCCTTTTGGTTTTACCGTAAAAGATCTTCATACGGGGACACCTCTTACGAGATGCAATAGCACACTGGGGGATCTCTATCCATTCACTTCCACCTCCGCCGCGCATCTTGCTCTCCCGTCACTCTAGCGCCGTTTCTTCTTCAACCCGGCATAATAGGCTTGGTCATCCAGAGTCCCGAGTTTTTAATTTTCTTAGAGGCAACAATTCCATTGCTTGTAATGGGAAACTTGCCCAAAATTGTGTTTCTTGCTCTTTAGGCAAACATATTCGTCTTCCGTTCAAATCATCTATTAGTGTTACATTTGCTCCTTTTGATATTATACATGCCGATTTATGGACATCTCCTATCACTAGTTCTCTCGGTCATAAATACTATCTTGTGTTGCTTGATGATTTTTCACACTACGTTTGGTTATACCCTCTTAAATTTAAATTGGAAGTGTTTGTCAAATTTCTTGAGTTTCGCAAGTTCATTCAAACACAATTTGGAAAAGGCATAAAATCATTTTCAATGCGATAATGGTCGTGAATTCAATAACTCTATGTTTCACCATTTTTGTACCAATAATGGCATGGTCTTTCGCTTCTCCCCGCCCTCACACCTCACCACAAAACGGTAAAGTGAAAGAATCATCCGCACCATTAACAATATGATTCGCACCCTATTGATTCATGCCTCCCTCCCTCCACCCCTTCCGGGTCTATCTTTCGCTAAAATGTCGAATACACTCTAAATATTCTCCCTACTAGCACTCTTCACAATATGACCCTTACCGAAATCCTCTACCATAGAATCCCCTCTTATGACCATCTACGAATTTTTGGTTTGTCCGTGCTATCCCAACCTTAGCTCCACCGCCCCTCACAAGCTCGCTCCTAGGTCCACTCCATGTGTCTTTCTAGGATTCCCGCCGAACCATAGGGGCTATCTATGCTATGACTTGTCGACTCGTCAGATCCACATATCTTGTCACGTCACATTCGACGAGACCACATTCCCGTTTTCGAATCTTCCAAAATTCCAAAAACAGGACTACTCATTTCTTGACGAGTCTGCCATCTCTCCCCTCATAATCGAACAACTCACATCCTCTGTTCCATCGTCAGAGCCGCGACGCCCAAACTTCAGAGAAGCCTGTCAACCTTCTAGCACCGCGACTCTCGATCCAGGAGCCGCGACACCTCCGACGGCTTCACCCCCACCCTCTCCTTATCCGACTTAACCCCCCGTCTCGTACACCACTCCGCCATCCACTGTCCCTACCCATCCAATGGAAACTCGTTCAAAGTATGGAATCTTCAAACCCAAAGTCCATTTCAACTTGTCTGCCCAAACCATCTCTCCACTTCCAAAGAACCCAAAATTGGCCAAACAAGACCTTAATTGGAATGTGGCTATGTATGAGGAATTCAATGCTTTAACTAAACAGCACACGTGGGAACTAGTACCTAGACCTGAGGGGGTGAATGTCATTCGTTGTATGTGGCTATTTCGTCACAAGTTCGAGAGACAATGGGGATCTTGAGAGGTATAAGGCTCGTCTTATGGATAATGGCACAAATCGAGCAGGAGGGCATTGATTGTGGTGAAACCTTGACCGGTTGTCAAACCGGCTACCATCCGCACGATTTTGAGCATAGCCATGGGCAAATATTGGCCGATCCATCGCCTTGATGTGAAGAATGCATTCTTATATGGGGATCTAAGAGAGACAGTCTACATGCATCGGCCACCGGGGGTTCACCCATCCGGCAGTTCCTCACTATGTGTGTCGTCTCTCGTAAGTCACTATATGGCATGAAGCAGGCCCCCGTGCGTGGTATGATCGCTTTGCGGGTATATCTTGCGATTGGGTTTGTATGCAGCAAGAGTGATACATCACTTTTCATTTTTCATCGAGGTAGTAGCACGGCTTACTTATTACTTTACGTGGATGATATTGTTCTTACGCCTCCTCCGACGGATTGAAAAATGAGATTATTGCCTTGCTCAAGTCCGAATTTGCAATGACCGACTTGGGAAAGCCGAGTTACTTTTTGGGGATATCGGTGACCAGTGTCCGCCAATCATATGTTCTTGTGTCGGCGTAAGTATGCGGAAGAGATTGTGTACGTGGCTAAGATGGCGAAGCGCAAAGAGGTGCCTACTCGGTTGATTCCAAATCTAAGCTCGGTGCTATGGATGGTGCTCCAGTCTCGATCCTACTCTATATAGGAGCCTTGCGGGTGCACTTCCGTATCTCACATTCACCAGCCGGACATAGCTTATCTTTGTTCGGCACAGTGTGCTTATTCATGCATGTCCCCGGGGAGTCTCATTTCATCGCTCTTAAGCGTATCATTCGATACATTAAGGGCACTCTTGATTATGGTTTGCACCTATACCCCTCTCGCACCGGACAAGTTGCTTTCATATACGGATGCAGATTGGGCGGGGTGTCCGGACACGCGACGCTCCACCTCCGGCTTTTGTGTTTTCTTAGGGGATAATCCGATTTCTTGGTCCGCGCGACAAAGCTACCCTATCTCGCTCCAAAGTCGAGGTCGAGTACGAGGCGTTGCAAATGTAGTAGCCGAGATTTGTTGGCTCGAAATTTCTCGTTAGAACTTCGTGTCCTTTGCGTCGAGCATCTATTGTGTATTGTGATAACATCTCTCGCCATCTATCTTTCTCATAATCCGGTTCAACATCGGCGAACCAAGCATATTGAGATAGACCCACACTTCGTTCGTGAGAAAGTTGCGTTAGGCCATGTCGAGTGTTACATGTTCCATCATCCTATCGTATGCGACATATTTACCAAAGGACTTCCCGCACAGTTATTTCTTGACTTCGAGCCGGGTCTCGCCGTCCGGCCTCCCCCGCTCCGACCGAGAGGTGTGTAAACGTGTAAATATATTCCCTACCCATAATTAGAATATTTTCATAAATTGTGTAAATATAATTATGGTAAGACTAGGATTCCTCTTTTGTATAGGCTTAGGATTCCTCATTTGTATAGGCTTAGGATTCCTCTTTTGTATAGGCTTAGGATTCCTATTATATAAGGGATGAATATTGTACTCTATATATACCTTGATATTAATGAAAGACTCCTCAAGGGAGATTAATATCATCTTACGTATTGGACATGCATGAGTCCATACTAATGAATGAATTTTATCAAGGTACTTTCTATGAGTTCTATAATATTGACTCTTCCCTTTTTTTCTTCTTTTTTTAAGTATTCACTAATGTAAAATATTGATACTTTATCCGATGTTCGATATTTATCTGTCTTGGGGTCGATTAATTTGGAATCATGTCGTAAAGTCCTGCCTTGGAAGTGATGCCTTCTCTATTGAAGATGACTTCATTTTCAATACTCGACCCGAGACCTTTAATTAAAAATGAAGGTATAAATTACTGATCGTTAGTTGTTATAGAAATATCCACCACAACAAATTTTCTTAGTTCTTGGGGTAATTAAAAGTATAAAAATGATAAACGACTTCTTTTTATAATTTGATTGTAACCTGAAACAAATGTTTTTCTGTTGTTACCCTTTGAAATCCTTTTTTACATGGATAAAACATAGAATTTTCTTCTTTTCTTTTTAACTGATCATGAATATATATAGGTTATGCTTATGCTAAAAAGTAATATATAGCTTCTTCTTAATTTGGCGACTTACCTAATTCTTCTGAATTCTAATGCAAGGAAAAAACTTATATATTTATATTTACTATTCTGTATCAGCTTGTATCAATGCTTCAAAATAACATGTACTTACATAGTCTATTTTCTTTTTCTAAAAAAATTAGTTAAATAATACAACATCAGACATCAATTTTGTTACTAATATATGTAAGAAAACAATATAATTTGATGCAAACACCAAGTGTGAAAGTAAATATCATTCATACTTCAAATTAATGTTTTCCGTCATGAATTAGCATGCATCTCCATGAATTAATTTCTTAATTTAGAAAAGGAATTTCCAATGCCTTTCTTATTATTTTTCCTTTTTTCTTCTTCGCATATTTTATGTGCGACCAAAAAATCTTATGCATTCGTATAAAAAGGGAAAATAATAACTTTGACATTTAGTGAAATGACATCGTTACTTTTATTTAATTTTTCTTTACTTTTTCTCTTGTCATCTCTAAGTGCATTTCATTTTTCTACTTGAAGTTTATTAAATAAAAGCCCTTAAATTATCTATATCCTATATCTATTGTCCGCTCAATTTATAATCTTCTTAAAAAGATACTACTGTAAAATGGAAAAACAATAAAGATAATGTTTTCCGCCATGAATTATCATGCATCTCAATGAATTAATTTCCTTTTTTAAAAAGTGAGTTTCAATGTCTTTCTTATTATTTTTCCTTAGTTTCTTCTTGACATATTTTAGGTTGGACCGAAAAATCATTATCAATCCGTAGATAAGGAAAAAAACATAACTTTGGCATTTAATAAAATGACATTTTTGCTTTTATTTTAATTTTTCTTCCTTTTTCTCTCGTCATCTTTAAGTGCATTTCCCTTTTCTACTTGAGTTATATTAATAAAAATTCTTAAATTCTCCGTTCAATTTATAATCTTCTTAAAAAGGTATTACTGATAAAATGGAAAAACAATAAAGAAGTTATGGCCTAGTAAGGAAAAAAAAAATAGAAATTGGCCATTTGTTTCCCTTATTGTATATTTACCATTTTAAGAACTCATTTCTTCACTATTTATAGATGTTGAAAACGTTGGTAAAAATCATCTTTCACTGACCGACCCTAGGATCCACTAGCAATTCTTGTCCATACTCATTATAATTTAGCATTGAAAGATGAAGTCGTGACAAGTTATTACCTTTAGTATTTTTGTGACTTCGCTTCGCCATTTAACATTTTTGTATATCTTTGTCCTATATAATTAGGAAAATTTCCAAGGTAGATGCATAGGCTTTGCTTCAGGCTAACAACAACATAAAGCTCGTGTATCTACCTATGAAGATTTGCCTAATTGTCCCAAGACAAAGATACACAAACAAGTTAAATGACAAAGAGTGTCATAGAGACGCTAAAGACAACTTAATTGTCAAAGACCACCATTGAATCACATGTTCTTCAACGTCCAATGTAAGTTTTGAAGAACTATGAAGAGAAGACAAGCGAAGTCTCCTATGAGTTTGTGTTTACAATAGCTAAGAGTTAGAAGGTGATGGAGAATGATTTTGTGAAGGCATACACAATAAAGTGCTTAAATTGTAAGAAAGATTGAAGAATATGAAAAGAAATTTAAATTTAAAGGGGGAATGTTGAAACTAGTAAGCTTAAATGTTTGAGTGTTTATGTTCATATATCTTTTAGTTATCCTAGGTGAAAGGTTTTTTGTATTGTCAAGGTAAATGTTATGATATCAAAGTGGTTAGATTTAAGTGTGTGTGAAAGTATTTAATTGGTGTTATTCTAGAAGACTCTATTAGCATCTATATAAGCTTTTCGTAAGAATGTTATGCAAAAGTGAAGTTCTCTAGCAATATGAAATGAGTTCATTGCCTACCTCTCTCTTTCATCCTCTTTGTACCCTATAATATTATTATGAGGCTCATATTAAAAACATTGGTACCATAAGATTTTATAACTTATATACACTAACGGTTTGAAGAATTCTTTCATTTTCAATATATTTTTCTTATTCCATTTTTATTGGGCGGTTGCCCATCATATGGAGTCTTGCATAAATGGTCTCTTAGATTTGTATTTTCATTAACTCTTCGAGATAATCTACTACACGATACCTTCTACCACCAATACTTACAAAGTCTTGTGATATCTGCGAAAATCTCTCACATAACACTTGTCGATTAAATTATCATTGTTTCCCTTTTTCTTTTTATGATCTCCTATATATGTTAAAAAGAGAATAAATTAAAATAAATATAGCATTACTTTTTAAACTCGGAGGGTTCAAATGCATTCTATGTGGCAAAGTTTTTGTTTTAGTGATATTATACTATTTTTGTAATCTGCTTTTGTTAAAAGAAAGAAGAAGCATGCCAAACTCGTACCTCCATCAATGGCAGTTAATGATCGGAGAAGTAGATAAGAGAGAAGGGAAGGATAGTTAGTCATAGAGAGAGAAAATTGAGAGAGTTTGTGAGAAAATATATTTTTTCATTAATGAACTAACAACAATAAGAATCTAAAATGTTACATTTATACTAGTCTAATTAACTCAATAATGCTAAACTAGACAACTAAGTCTATTTACTTCTAGAAGTGTACAACTTATATATGCTCATGTACAACTAGTTACTTCTACACTAACTCATTCACACATGATTAATTTCTTCACTTAGACACTCCCCCTCAAGTTGAGAATAGGAAAATATGTTTCTCATTCCCAACTTGGAAACCAGATAAGCATGATGTTGATGCCCCAATGGAATTCCTAAAGGGAAACATAAGTCAGTTTTTCATAATTATGCTCAAGTCATTAATCAAACAATTTTTGGTCATGGATCACAAGCAGGCACTGTCTTAGGGATCTGGATTATTAAGTCGTTGGTACGTCAGACGTGTACCTTTTACTATACACTACATACTGTAGTGAATCCAGAATTTAGGGTCAATGTGTTCTGCTCTTTATCTGTAACTATCTACATGTGCATTCTATATATGTGGTCAATTAGCATTGTCTAGGTAGTAGTCTTCAATTAAAGATGTTGTTCAAAAAAGAAAAAGATAAAAGAGTACTGATAAAATAGAACAAAATTTACGGAACTAAAAGTTGAAGTGTTTTCATATTAAGTCAAGTTTCTTGTTTTATCAGTGCTATTGAAGTCTCATTTTAGTACTTATATTTTTCCAAGAGACAATCTGATCATTATTATCAAAACATCATCAATATTAACAGAGCAAAATAACATGTGAACTAATAAGAAAGATATTTATGAGAACGCTATGAAACACGTGAATTGATCTGTTCACCGACATTTAAGCAAGTTTCAGCTAAAGTAAAAAGTCTAGTTTTGTATGCATTTCAAGATTTGCTTCATAGAGTAATGAATTTCTTACTTCATATCCCATGCTGCTTCCTTATTTTCGTTTAATTTTTAGGTTCGGTTAATGGGAGGTGAAATAGGTATCAAACAACAACAACGACAACATACCAGTGTATTACCACAAGTGGGGTGCAGGAGGGTGGCATGTACGCAGACCTTACCCATAACTGTTGGGAGATTTTGCTCTATGGTACTTTATAAAGCAGTACGGGAAGTATTTAACTATTACAAGTATTCGAAAGGATAAACAAAGAATACAATATTGTCGACTAGAAATCTGAAAGTTACAATATATCAACAAAACTGAAATTACGATTTTGTTGAAGACTGAAAATGGAAAATGCTTTTTGCTGAGTCGAGTGTAGCACTCTGTCCTTAAGACAATATTGCCCCGTATGTATCATTTATACGTCCTGGACAATTTGTCTCCCAAGATAAAACAGCAATGGAACCCTTGAGCAAAGGAAACTCAAGAGCTACCGTGAAGAATATTGAGTAACGAAATGATGCTTGGAAGTTGTAGGAAGAAAACTGTTTTTGTTGTGTATTTTCGTGAGCTTTATGAACTGTTATTTTTCTGTTCTTTGTAGTGCTCAACAATGGTGTAAGGGTGTGTTTATATAGGTGAGGGAGGGGCTGAAAACTGCCTCCATAATAGCCAAATAATGGCCATTATGGAGGTAGTAAAGTCACCAACATAAATGGTGAAAGAACCAACGGATTTGGCCATTATAGGAGGAGTAATTCAGCCAAAATAAATGGCTGAATTGAGTGCTTGACGTTTCTGTTTTGACCATCGAAATTCTGAACTTCAGGGACCAAACTGTACATCTTGAAACTTCAGGGACCAAACTGTACATCTTGAAACTTCTGGGACCAAACAGTACATCTGAAAGAATTCTGGTTCAACCTGTACGTCTGAAACTTCTAGGATCAAACTGTACTTCTGACAAAGTTTTCTGGCCCAAAAAGATAATATCAGAAGGCCCACAGCCCACGGCCCGTGAATCCATGAATCCATGAATCCATGAACCCGAGAACCCGGAACCGGAACCGGAACCGGACCGGACGGGCGGGCGGCGGCGCGCGTGTGGTCTTTCCTCGAACCGAAGCACATCTAGGTCCTCCCTCCTTTAAACACATGGGATACCCCTTGGGGTCCCAAACCCCAAACCAATTTCGAGTCTTATATACACAACAATTCTTTCTTCCTCTACCGATGAGGGAGAATTACACACAATACCACACTTTCCATGCTTCAAACACCTTACTTCGTGAACCAATATCTCTTTCATTTCTCAATGAAATTTGAAGATTCTTGGCCCTACGGTTATCTACGTACTTAGTAGATCATGCATGTGTGAAGAACCGGATTCTCCAACATACGTTACACTAGTGTTTAAGCCGTTAAAGTTGGTCGGTCGCAACTCCCGCCAAAGGCAAATTTCCAACAATCCCCTCTTGAAAGAGATTTTGGCGCACTCACATGGTGTCTTTTCATTTCCAGCAATATTTCAGCGGACCGATGTTGCATAAGGAGAGGTAGCCTCAGCTTTGAACCTTCCATAGTTGAATACCATCGGACTTACTTACCGCGCGGTGAACGTGATGTCTTGAACCGTCGGTGTTTAGTGTAAGCCAAGACAACGGTACCAACACAACAAATTCCCTTACTCTCTTCTTCGTAATGTTTTGTCCGTTTTGGCCATGGACAACGTCTTGGATTCTTAAGTGCGTTCAATTTGAGGCGGCCCGTCCTCGCACTTAAATAGGTGGTCTCCTACAAGGTATCCCTGCTATACCCCACTTCACAAGTGTTAGGAACCATTAAAAGTTTCCCAAAGACCTAACCTCAACTGTTGAGGATAATTACAGTTTTGAAAACTTAACCTTTACCCATACCGAGATAGCACTTAACGTCTATCGCGGGAACGACTTTGGATTTGGTGTTTCTTTTCGAAATCACTATCCGAAGTGCTCATGCTTCCACCGAAGCGATCAACCGAACCTTTACAACTTAGTTTTCCCATTGAACCAAATTACCGGGATCTCCGGTTCGTAAGGTTGGGTTTCCACCGTATTGGTCCGTATATTTTGGGTTTTAAGCCTATTCCCCTAGACAGGCAGAACGCTTGATCTCTCGGGTAGTCCCTTAGTTTGTAAACAAGGAAGTGACACCGTGATGATCAAGCGCCATACGGTCTTATGTCTCCGACAGATCCCGACAGATATGTCCAGACGCCGTCATCCGTGTCCTTCCTAAAGCCGATCGGCTAGCCACGAGTGTATAAGCTCTGAAGGCACGGGTTTCTCCCAATAAGGGACGTCCTCTAATGAGTCGTGAAGTTACTCAACTTCTTTCATGCTTTGTATAAAGCGATAAACTCCGATACCATCATGAATCGGTCGATGCAAGTTTGCTTAGAGGATTTTCCAAGAACCACCATACACATTTACTTGTGGCTTTGGTGTTCTTCGGATCCGATGTCCGGTTGCATCACTTGTGTTCTCCCGAACCGCTGGACATCCAGAATACAATAATCCGTAGATAAGCGAATAATTCGATATCGTCATATCCGACTTAACGCCTTCTATTGATCATGTATTAAGATCATCGTGAACCTTAGTTCAACTAATATGTTTGTAGGACGATACCGTGGTCGGTTGTAGTGTGTACAATACATTGAACTACACGTGACCCGTGCATATCACTCCTTGTCTATGGGTGCACCATGATTCCAATCAGTTCTATGATTCATATCCATTGGTGGCTTCAACGAGGACCGTCAACTATTGACCGTCCGTTAGATGTCTTAGAAATTCAATTCCTAAGAAGTCATCTCGTGATACACATATCTTTCATATCGAGACTTTGTTTCAATATGATTTTCACTCTCGACCGTTGGTTTTCCAACTGTTGGCTTTCTAACTTCGAGCCAATGTTTCGTGGTCGATTCATTGTTTCCGTTTTATCCGAGACTTTCGGGACTAAAATGTAAACATTTCGGGGACCAAAATGAAAGTTCGGAAGAAGCCCAACAGTTCAAAGAAACCAATTTCGATCCTCTTCTTCCAACTCTCCGGTTGGGAAGGTCGTTTCAACACCCATGCCATGTAAGATTACAATGGCCCTGGATGTGAAGCAACTCACAGGGGAGCACTTTTTACAACCCAAAGGTTCTTTTCCCGGAGGAAGATCAACTATTACTCTTGGATTCTTATATATGGAATCTATTTCTCCCTTTAGCTTCTTTCCAAAGCAGCGCTTTTGGAGATAACAATTATTTGTTAATTGTCCATGGTTCGTTCTCAACCATACAAGCTAGAAGGACTGGAACAAGTCTTTGTCCCCTCTTTGCTCCGTCTTGGTTCAACATCTAGAATCCCCGAGTTCGAGATCGGAATATTAAGTTCCGGATAGACAAGCAACTTTCGAGTCATGAAGATACGGAACGTCTAGTTCCAGACAGGCAGGCCCTCCCGGGTTCTTGTTAACCTTGAGCAATTACTCCTTTTTCCTTTTCCAAGGAAAGTTATCTCCAAAGAATTCAAGCATTCTTTGACGCCAAGAGGCGATCAACACTCTCGTTATTTGCAGATCCGGTGGATATGCAATCTACGATCTTAGGTCGAACTTGACTGTTTCGGTAGCCCATCTTTTACCAAGTTACCCCTCATAATTTGGGCGTACGACTTCGTGCTTGGCTAACACCGTTAGACCGAGGTGAGAAATGAACATTCGTTTAATGAACGATGCTTCACATTCTCCCTCTATCACTACGAATTTCTCAATCCGTAGGCTTAGTTGATTTTCAACTTCGCTTTGTAGGCTTCAACAACTTCATCTTTGCTTTTCAATAAACAAAGGATTCCATACGTTGTACCATCATCAATGAAGATCACAACGTACTTGTCTCCCCTCTATTTTGTATAAACTTCAAATCACCCAAGTAGGTGTGACTAAGTTCTAGAGGAGCGGTGCTTCTTTCGCTATTACCTTGACGGAATTTGGAAAGGTGATTTTGCCTCTTCGTCTACCTCACATTCATTTTGAGGGTTTATGTCGACGATGAGGGCAACAATCTCAACATCGTTAGCTTTTGAATGACTTGCTATTTAACGTGTCTTAATCTATGATGTCATAGATGCACGGATTACAATATATCATTCATTTGGCTATAGACATATTGTACCACTCTTAGTTATTACGGACTGTTGGACTAGTCTCAAATCAGATTTGACCAACAACGTCCTTTAACCAAGTTAGGAACATGTATCACCTCTTTTAGAGTGATCTCATTCCTTGAAGTCCTATTGAGGACAACCTCTCCAGCCCCTTCTACTTTAGAGGTGGCGTTGCTTCACATGAACAACCTCTTGCCCGTGGTTAGGGCGTAACCGGATCATTTGTGATCTAGATACTCTGGCCTACTCCAGTTGCTTTGGCGGACCGAGTATCCAATTTCTTTCTCGCCTTTATTTAGGCCTTGGATCATTCGGGACTGGAAACTCTGGCCCACCTTACTAGGTGTCCATTACTTTTCCTATGAAATGAATTTTGGCCCCACTCCAGTCGCCCGGAGGCTTTATATGACTGAGTGTCCAATATCATCATATCAAAGGAATTTTGGCCCACTCAGGTCACCGGAGGCTCTGTATGATCGAGTGTCCAATATCATCCTATCAAAGGAATTTTGGCCCACTCTAGTCGCCGGAGGCTTTGTATGACCGAGTGTCCAATATCATCCTATGAAGGATCTTCGCCAAATAATATGACAAAGCTCAACGTTATTAACTTTTAGACTTCTTCCGTTATGATTGGTGCCCAGATAATTCTTGGCGCTTACTTAAGAGTGGTAACAGTTTTCACACAGTTAGTGGATCTTTCTCCATCGTATGTGTGAACATACTTTACACACTTTAACAATTACACTTAAAAGAACGGATCTTTTTAAGTCATTTACAATCCAATCTTTAAACGGGAAAGAAGATAAGATTAAACTTCTGATTTTAAAGCGTAAGGAATATAAATTATTTTCATATTCCTCCTTACTTTAATCCATTTTTAATCAGACATCATTTAATCTTTATTCTTGACAAGTAAGAAAAACTACTTATCCCAATTTCGGATTCAGGCTCACTTCAGTCACTTCATCAGACTGAGTGTCAATTTCCTTCTCACCATTATTCAGATCTTTTGTCTGGGATAGATACATGCCTTCTGCTGCAAGATAGAAGTACATCTTCAGTCTTCTCCTCTTGTCCCAGTTGACATCCTCAGGCTCTCGAGAGCGCTTGTTCCCACCAGTCTTGGTAGCGGTGACACCATGAACACGTTCATCATCATCATCTCTTCTACCAGAAAACCATTTCCATATCCAGATTTGGTCACACAATTTTTGACCGACATCTTTCGAATACTAATAGTAATACAATACAAATATTGTCTTAAGTTGTTGGGAGATTTTGCTCTATGGTACTTTATAAAGCAGTACGGGAAGTATTTAACTATTACAAGTATTCGAAAGGATAAACAAAGAATACAATATTGTCGACTAGAAATCTGAAAGTTACAATATATCAACAAAACTGAAATTACGATTTTGTTGAAGACTGAAAAATGGAAAATGCTTTTTGCTGAGTCGAGTGTAGCACTCTGTCCTTAAGACAATATTGCCCCGTATGTATCCTTTATACGTCCTGGACAATTTGTCTCCCAAGATAAAACAGCAATGGAACCCTTGAGCAAAGGAAACTCAAGAGCTACCGTGAAGAATATTGAGTAACGAAATGATGCTTGGAAGTTGTAGGAAGAAAACTGTTTTTGTTGTGTATTTTCGTGAGCTTTATGAAGCTGTTATTTTTCTGTTCTTTGTAGTGCTCAACAATGGTGTAAGGGTGTGTTTATATAGGTGAGGGAGGGGCTGAAAACTGCCTCCATAATAGCCAAATAATGGCCATTATGGAGGTAGTAAAGTCACCAACATAAATGGTGAAAGAACCAACGGATTTGGCCATTATAGGAGGAGTAATTCAGCCAAAATAAATGGGTGAATTGAGTACTTGACGTTTCTGTTTTGACCATCGAAATTCGAACTTCGGGGACCAAACTGTACATCTTGAAACTTCGGGGACCAAACCGTACATCTTGAAACTTCGGGACCAAACAAGACATCCGAAAGAATTCTGGTTCAACCTGTACGTCTGAAACTTCTAGGATCAAACTGTACTTCTGGCAAAGTTTTCTGGCCCAAAAAGATAATATCAGAAGGCCCACAGCCCACGGCCCGTGAATCCATGAATCCATGAATCCATGAACCCGAGAACCGAACCGGAACCGGAACCGGACCGGACGGGCGGGCGGCGGCGCGCGTGTGGTCTTTCCTCGAACCGAAGCACATCTAGGTCCTCCCTCCTTTAAACACATGGGATACCCCTTGGGGTCCCAAACCCCAAACCAATTTCGAGTCTTATATACACAACAATTCTTTCTTCCTCTACCGATGAGGGAGAATTACACACAATACCACACTTTCCATGCTTCAAACACCTTACTTCGTGAACCAATATCTCTTTCATTTCTCAATGAAATTTGAAGATTCTTGGCCCTACGGTTATCTACGTACTTAGTAGATCATGCATGTGTGAAGAACCGGATTCTCCAACATACGTTACACTAGTGTTTAAGCCGTTAAAGTTGGTCGGTCGCAACTCCCGCCAAAGGCAAATTTCCAACAATAACTTTGTGGGGTAGAAAGGTTATTTCCGATAGACCCTCGGCTCAAAAGAAATGTAATTGATGCAGGATTGTAAGGAAAATAAAACAACAAAATATAGGTGAAACATGTATCGTCAACAAGAAAGTTGGTGAAAAGGGCACTTGCTTTAGAATATTCAAAATTTTACTCATACCATGTGATCAGCCTCGGGGTCTAGAAACTCAAGCAATTAGTGTTAATTATGCGAGAAGAAGAAGATTTGGGAGTCCCATTTTGGAGGTTATATATCTAGTGACTCCTATTATAGTATCACTAGCCATCAAAAATCAGAAAGTTTCAATATCATGCAACCAACAAGGATTGCACTGAAGTGGTACGTACTCCTCCATTCTTAACCAGATATCTCGAGTTGGAGCCATGTGTTGAAGTTGCCTTTGTTAGGAACTTTAACCCCGATGTGAAACAATATTTTGGCGCATTCAAATTTAGGCGGCCCAAATATAAGTACTGGACACCGGATAAGAGACAAAAACAATACATATCATGCATCTATTGATTATGTTGGATTTGTAGGTGCGCAAATCCAAATTTAGTTGGGTCCTAATATGAGTCCGCACACCGATTGAAAAAGATTCACATATTATGCATCTATTGATTTATATAAATATGTGGTATGTTTTTAAGTTCTTACCCTCCCGACGTTGACATATATAGTGGCAATAAAGGGCAGCTCGGTGCACTAAGCTTCCGCTATGCGTGGGGTCCAAAGAAGGGCCGAACCACAAGGGTCTATTGTACGCGGTCTTTCCCTGCATTCTTTGCTAGAGACTGTTTCCACTTCTTGAACCCGTGTTCTCCTAGTTTTATGACAACAACTTTACCCGTTACTCCAAAACTCCCTTCTTTGACATATAGCTATAAAGTGGCAATAGTGCTAAAAAAAAAAAAAAAAAAACTTTCACAGTCAAAACCCTTTAAAATTTTAACACAGATGAAAAGAAAAAATAGGCACCTGTCTCTTAACTATTCTTTTCGTATTATATATTCCTTCCCATTTTTAAAGAAGTAAAATGCTTATATTGAGTACTACCTTTTTATGTGACCAAAAAAATATTCTATCTCTTCTTCTGAATTCTGAATAGGTTTTACCTTATATCTTCCCTTTACTTCTCTACCACTTGTTTCTCTAATAATAATATGGTCTCAATCATAGGCGGATTTAGAGGATTTTCGTATGTTAAAAAAAATACATATATAATAAAATCATACTCATTCTAAACTGACAATTGACACTAAAATTTGGGTTCACATGCACTGTGCAATATAGAAGAAATGATGGAGCTCCTTTTTTTCAATCGGTTCTTTTTAACTCAGTACTTTAATCTAAACTAATTTAGAATTGAGGAATAGTTATTGTTCTAGTATTTTTAACTCTCTACTCACTTCTTTTATTTCAGAGGAAGAAAAAGAAATCATCACATGCAGTTGTATATAGATTGGACATGCATGAGTCGATACTAATGAATGAATTTTATCAAGGTACTTTCTATGAGTTCTATAATATTGACTCTTCCCTTTTCTTTCTTCTTTTTTTAAGTATTCACTAATGTAAAATATTGATACTTCATCCGATGTTCGATATTTATCTGTCTTGGGGTCGATTAATTTGGAATCATGTCGTAAAGTCCTGCCTTGGAAGTGAAGCCTTCTCTATTGAAGATGACTTCATTTTCAATACTCGACCCGAGACCTTTAATTAAAAATGAAGGTATAAATTACTGATCGTTAGGTGTTACAGAAATATCCACCACAACAAATTTTCTTAGTTCTTGGGGTAATTAAAAGTATAAAAATGTTAAACGACTTCTTTTTATAATTTGATTGTAACCTGAAACAAATGTTTTTCTGTTGTTACCCTTTGAAATCCTTTTTTACGTGGATAAAACATAGAATTTTCCTCTTTTCTTTTTAACTGATCATGAATATATATAGGTTATGCTTATGCTAAAAAGTAATATATAGCTTCTTCTTAATTTGGTGACTTACCTAATTCTTCTGAATTCTAATGCAAGGAAAAAACTTATATATTTATATTTATACTTCAAAGTAACATGTACTTACATAGTCTATTTTCTTTTTCTAAAAAAATTAGTTAAATAATACAACATCAGACATCAATTTTGTTACTAATATATGTAACAAAACAATATAATTTGATGCAAACACCAAGTGTGAAAGTAAATATCTTTCATACTTCAAATTAATGTTTTCCGTCATGAATTAGCATGCATCTCCATGAATTAATTTCTTAATTTAGAAAAGGAATTTCCAATGCCTTTCTTATTATTTTTCCTTTTTTCTTCTTCGCATATTTTATGTGCGACCAAAAAATCATTATGCATTCGTATAAAAAGGGAAAATAATAACTTTGACATTTAGTGAAATGACATCGTTACTTTTATTTAATTTTTCTTTACTTTTTCTCTTGTCATCTCTATGTGCATTTCATTTTTCTACTTGAAGTTTATTAAATAAAAGCCCTTAAATTATCTATATCCTATATCTATTGTCCGCTCAATTTATAATCTTCTTAAAAAGATACTACTGTAAAATGGAAAAACAATAAAGATAATGTTTTCCGCCATGAATTATCATGCATCTCAATGAATTAATTTCCTTTTTTAAAAAGTGAGTTTCCAATGTCTTTCTTATTATTTTTCCTTAGTTTCTTCTTGACATATTTTAGGTTGGACCGAAAAATCATTATCAATCCGTAGATAAGGAAAAAAACATAACTTTGGCATTTAATAAAATGACATTTTTGCTTTTATTTTAATTTTTCTTCCTTTTTCTCTCGTCATCTTTAAGTGCATTTCCCTTTTCTACTTGAGTTATATTAATAAAAATTCTTAAATTCTCCGTTCAATTTATAATCTTCTTAAAAAGGTATTACTGATAAAATGGAAAAACAATAAAGAAGTTATGGCCTAGTAAGGAAAAAAAATAGAAATTGGCCATTTGTTTCCCTTATTGTATATTTACCATTTTAAGAACTCATTTCTTCACTATTTATAGATGTTGAAAACGTTGGTAAAAATCATCTTTCACTGACCGACCCTAGGATCCACTAGCAATTCTTGTCCATACTCATTATAATTTAGCATTGAAAGATGAAGTCGTGACAAGTTATTACCTTTAGTATTTTTGTGACCTGCCTGCCATTTAACATTTTTGTATATCTTTGTCCTATATAATTAGGAAAATTTCCAAGGTAGATGCATAGGCTTTGCTTCAGGCTAACAACAACATAAAGCTCGTGTATCTACCTATGAAGATTTGCCTAATTGTCCCAAGACAAAGATACACAAACAAGTTAAATGAGAGCAGGTGTCATAGAGACGCTAAAGACAACTTAATTGTCAAAGACCACCATTGAATCACATGTTCTTCAACGTCCAATGTAAGTTTTGAAGAACTATGAAGAGAAGACAAGCGAAGTCTCCTATGAGTTTGTGTTTACAATAGCTAAGAGTTAGAAGGTGATGGAGAATGATTTTGTGAAGGCATACACAATAAAGTGCTTAAATTGTAAGAAAGATTGAAGAATATGAAAAGAAATTTAAATTTAAAGGGGGAATGTTGAAACTAGTAAGCTTAAATGTTTGAGTGTTTATGTTCATATATCTTTTAGTTATCCTAGGTGAAAGGTTTTTTGTATTGTCAAGGTAAATGTTATGATATCAAAGTGGTTAGATTTAAGTGTGTGTGAAAGTATTTAATTGGTGTTATTCTAGAAGACTCTATTAGCATCTATATAAGCTTTTCGTAAGAATGTTATGCAAAAGTGAAGTTCTCTAGCAATATGAAATGAGTTCATTGCCTACCTCTCTCTTTCATCCTCTTTGTACCCTATAATATTATTATGAGGCTCATATTAAAAACATTGGTACCATAAGATTTTATAACTTATATACACTAACGGTTTGAAGAATTCTTTCATTTTCAATATATTTTTCTTATTCCATTTTTATTGGGCGGTTGCCCATCATATGGAGTCTTGCATAAATGGTCTCTTAGATTTGTATTTTCATTAACTCTTCGAGATAATCTACTACACGATACCTTCTACCACCAATACTTACAGTCTTGTGATATCTGCGAAAATCTCTCACATAACACTTGTCGATTAAATTATCATTGTTTCCCTTTTTCTTTTTATGATCTCCTATATATGTTAAAAAGAGAATAAATTAAAATAAATATAGCATTACTTTTTAAACTCGGAGGGTTCAAATGCATTCTATGTGGCAAAGTTTTTGTTTTAGTGATATTATACTATTTTTGTAATCTGCTTTTGTTAAAAGAAAGAAGAAGCATGCCAGCTCAGACCTCCATCAATGGCAGTTAATGATCGGAGAAGTAGATAAGAGAGAAGGGAAGGATAGTTAGTCATAGAGAGAGAAAATTGAGAGAGTTTGTGAGAAAATATATTTTTTCATTAATGAACTAACAACAATAAGAATCTAAAATGTTACATTTATACTAGTCTAATTAACTCAATAATGCTAAACTAGACAACTAAGTCTATTTACTTCTAGAAGTGTACAACTTATATATGCTCATGTACAACTAGTTACTTCTACACTAACTCATTCACACATGATTAATTTCTTCACTTAGACACTCCCCCTCAAGTTGAGAATAGGAAAATATGTTTCTCATTCCCAACTTGGAAACCAGATAAGCATGATGTTGATGCCCCAATGGAATTCCTAAAGGGAAACATAAGTCAGTTTTTCATAATTATGCTCAAGTCATTAATCAAACAATTTTTGGTCATGGATCACAAGCAGGCACTGTCTTAGGGATCTGGATTATTAAGTCGTTGGTACGTCAGACGTGTACCTTTTACTATACACTACATACTGTAGTGAATCCAGAATTTAGGGTCAATGTGTTCTGCTCTTTATCTGTAACTATCTACATGTGCATTCTATATATGTGGTCAATTAGCATTGTCTAGATAGTAGTCTTCAATTAAAGATGTTGTTCAAAAAATAAAAATAAAAAAGAGTACTGATAAAATAGAACAAAATTTACGGAACTAAAAGTTGAAGTGTTTTCATATTAAGTCAAGTTTCTTGTTTTATCAGTGCTATTGAAGTCTCATTTTAGTACTAATATTTTTCCAAGAGACAATCTGATCATTATTATCAAAACATCACCAATATTAACAGAGCAAAATAACATGTGAACTAATAAGAAAGATATTTATGAGAACGCTATGAAACACGTGAATTGATCTATTCACCGACATTTAAGCAAGTTTCAGCTAAAGTAAAAAGTCTAGTTTTGTATGCATTTCAAGATTTGCTTCATAGAGTAATGAATTTCTTACTTCATATCCCATGATGCTTCCTTATTTTCGTTTAATTTTTAGGTTCGGTTAATGGGAGGTGAAATAGGTATCAAACAACAACAACGACAACATACCCAGTGTATTACCACAAGTGGGGTCTGGGAGGGTGGCATGTACGCAGACCTTACCCATAACTTTGTGGGGTAGAAAGGTTATTTTTGATAGACCCTCGGCTCAAAAGAAACGTAATTGATGCAGGATTGTAAGGAAAATAAAACAACAAAATATAGGTGAAACATGTATCGTCAACAAGAAAGTTGGTGAAAAGGGCACTTGCTTTAGAATATTCAACATTTTCCTCATACCATGTGATCAGCCTCGGGATCTAGAAACTCAAGCAATTAGTGTTAATTATGCAGAAGAAGAAGATTTGGAGTCCCATGTTGGAGGTTATATATCTAGTGACTCCTATTATAGTATCACTAGCCATCAAAAATCAGAAAGTTTCAATATCATACAACCAACAAGGATTGCACTGAAGTGGTACGTACTCCTCCATTCTTAACCAGATATCTCGAGTTGGAGCCATGTATTGAAGTTGCCTTTGTTAGGAACTTTACCCCCCAATGTGAAACAATATTTTGGCGCATTCAAATTTAGACTGGCCCTAATATAAGTACTGGACACCGGATAGGAGACAAAAACAATACATATCATGCATCTATTGATTATGTTGGATTTGTAGGTGCGCAAATCCAAATTTAGTTGGGTCCTAATATGAGTCCGCACACCGATTGAAAAAGATTCACATATTATGCATCTATTGATTTATATAAATATGTGGTATGTTTTTAAGTTCTTACCCTCCCGACGTTGACATATATAGTGGCAATAAAGGGCAGCTCGGTGCACTAAGCTTCCGCTATGCGTGGGGTCCAAAGAAGGGCCGGACCACAAGGGTCTATTGTACGCAGTCTTTCCCTCGCATTCTTTGCTAGAGACTGTTCCCGTGTTCTCCTAGTCATATGACAACAACTTTACCCGTTACTCCAAAACTCCGTTCTTTGACATATAGCTATAAAGTGGCAATAGTGCTATAAAAAAAAAAAAGCTTTCACAGTCAAAACCCTTTAAAATTTTAAGACAGATGAAAAGAAAAAATAGGCACCTGTCTCTTAACTATTCTTTTCGTATTATATATTCCTTCCCATTTTTAAAGAAGTAAAATGCTTATATTGAGTACTACCTTTTTATGTGACCAAAAAAATATTCTATCTCTTCTTCTGAATTCTGAATAGGTTTTACCTTATATCTTCCCTTTACTTCTCTACCACTTGTTTCTCTAATAATAATATGGTCTCAATCATAGGCGGATTTAGAGGATTTTCGTATGTTAAAAAAATTCATTTATAATAAAATCATACTTATTCTAAACTGACAATTGACACTAAAATTTGGGTTCACATGCACTGTGCAATATAGAAGAAATGATGGAGCTCCTTTTTTTCAATCGGTTTTTTTTAACTCACTACTTTAATCTAAACTAATTTAGAATTGAGGAATAGTTATTATTCTAGTATTTTTAACTCTCTACTCACTTCTTTTATTTCAAAGGAAGAAAAAGAAATCATCACATGCAATTGTATATAGATTGGACATGCATGAGTCGATACTAATGAATGAATTTTATCAAGGTACTTTCTATGAGTTCTATAATATTGACTCTTCCCTTTTCTTTTTTCTTTTTTTAAGTATTCACTAATGTAAAATATTGATACTACATCCGATGTTCGATATTTATCTATCTTGGGGTCGATTAATTTGGAATCATATCGTAAAGTCCTGCCTTGGAAGTGAAGCCTTCTCTATTGAAGATGACTTCATTTTCAATACTCAACCCGAGACCTTTAATTAAAAATGAAGGTATAAATTACTGATCGTTAGTTGTTACAGAAATATCCACCACAACAAATTTTCTTAGTTCTTGGGGTAATTAAAAGTATAAAAATGTTAAACGACTTCTTTTTATAATTTGATTGTAACCTGAAACAAATGTTTTTCTGTTGTTACCCTTTGAAATCCTTTTTTACGTGGATAAAACATAGAATTTTCTTCTTTTCTTTTTAACTGATCATGAATATATATAGGTTATTCTTATGCTAAAAAGTAATATATAGCTTCTTCTTAATTTGGTGACTTACCTAATGTTGGTACTCTATTGTACTTTATAAAGCAGTACGGAAAGTAAATAACTATTACAAGTGTTCGAAAGGATAAATAAATGGTCAATCTTCAAAACTGCCGCAAGCGTGTTGTGTCTTGAATCTTGATAACTTTGCAAGGCCAATGTTGAGAACTGTCGCAAGCTTGTTGTGTCTTGAATCTTGATATCCTGAAATCAAGAAACAACTAAATCTGGATGGTTACAACATTGTGTGTTGAGTCGAGGAATTTCCCTCTGTCCTTAAGACAAGATTGCCCCGTATATATGCTTTTACGTTAGCGGGCAATAGTCTCCCAAGATAAAACAACTTTAATCTCAACGCTACAAAGCCAATAGGTTGAGCCTTCGAATAAAACAAATATGAATCGACTTGCTGAAGATATGGAAAAGGAAGGAAGAGTTTCTATCTTCTCTTCTGTTTTGTCTCTGTGTATATAGTGTGTCTATGTTGTGTATATCACACTGTTTTTGTGGTATTTTCTCACTATTTTGTGCACTGTTTTGTCACTGAAATGTGCTGCTATTTTTCGTGTATATCTCTCACTGTTTCTGTCTCTTATTCAGTAACGAATTGAGCAAAAAACAGCTCAATATATAGCATCATGAGAGGGCTGTTCAACAGCCCAAAACACTGCTGTAAATAGCCATTAGGAGGGCTGTAAATGGCTGGTTTAAGGCCATTAGTGTGGCATGTTAAAGGCTATAAGTGAGGTTGTTCATGGCCATTGAAGGAGGGTGTTTATGGAGGAGTTAATCATCCAAGTAATGGCTGATTAATGCCCCAAAAAATAGTCCAACGGTAGGCAGAAAGTTTTCTGCCATCCATCACCCCAAAATCAACTTTCCAGAAACTTTAGGGACCAAACTGTAAATATTAAGCAATCTGGGGTCCAAAAAGATAATATCAGAAAGTCCCCACAACCCGAGACCGGACGGACGGCGGCGGCGCGCGTGTGGGCTTAGCCTTGAACGTAAGCACATCTAGGTCCTCCCTCCTTTAAACACATGGGATACCCCTTGGGGTCCCAAACCCTTTACCACATTAGAGACTTATATAGAGAGCAATTCTTCCTATTCCAACCGATGTGGTAGATTTGTCCCACACCATATTTCCATGCCTTAAACACCTTACTTCGTGGACCAATATCTCTTTCATTTCTCAACGAAATTTGACGATTCTTGGCCCTACGGTCATCTACTCACTTCGTAGATCATGCATGTGCGAAGAGACAAAGCCTCCAACATGCGGAACACTAGCGTTTAATTCATTAAATATGGGTGGACGCACCTCCCCGCCAAAGACAAATTTCCAACACCTAATTCTTCTGAATTCTAATGCAAGGAAAAAACTTATATATTTATATTTACTATTCTGTATCAGCTTGTATCAATGCTTCAAAATAACATGTACTTACATAGTCTATTTTCTTTTTCTAAAAAAATTAGTTAAATAATACAACATCAGACATCAATTTTGTTACTAATATAAGTAACAAAATAATATAATTTGATGCAAACACCAAGTGTGAAAGTAAATATCTTTCATATTTCAAATTAATGTTTTCCGTCATGAATTAGCATGCATCTCCATGAATTAATTTCTTAATTTAGAAAAGGAATTTCCAATGCCTTTCTTATTATTTTTCCTTTTTTATTCTTCGCATATTTTATGTGAGACCAAAAAATCATTATGCATTCGTATAAAAAGGGGAAAAAATAACTTTGACATTTAGTGAAATGATATCGTTACTTTTATTTAATTTTTCTTTACTTTTTCTCTTGTCATCTCTAAGTGCATTTCATTTTTCTACTTGAAGTTTATTAAATAAAAGCCCTTAAATTATCTATATCCTATATCTATTGTCCGCTCAATTTATAATCTTCTTAAAAAGATACTACTGTAAAATGGAAAAACAATAAAGATAATGTTTTCCGCCATGAATTATCATGCATCTCAATGAATTAATTTCCTTTTTAAAAAAGTGAGTTTCCAATGTCTTTCTTATTATTTTTCCTTAGCTTCTTCTTGACATATTTTAGGTGGGACCAAAAAATCATTATCAATTCGTAGATAAGGAAAAAAACATAACTTTGGCATTTAATAAAATGACATTTTTGCTTTTATTTTAATTTTTATTCCTTTTTCTCTTGTCATCTTTAAGTGCATTTCCTTTTTCTACTTGAGTTATATTAATAAAAATTCTTAAATTCTCCGTTCAATTTATAATCTTCTTAAAAGGTATGACTGATAAAATGGAAAAACAATAAAGAAGTTATGGCCTAGTAAGGAAAAAAAAATAGAAATTGGCCATTTGTTTCCCTTATTGTATATTTACCATTTTAAGAACTCATTTCTTGACTATTTATAGATGTTGAAAACGTTGGTAAAAATCATCTTTCACTGACCGACTCTAGGATCCACTAGCAATTCTTGTCCATACTCATTATAATTTAGCATTGAAAGATGAAGTCGTGACAAGTTATTACCTTTAGTATTTCGTGACTCGCGCTCGCCATTTAACATTTTTGTATATCTTTGTCCTAAATAATTAGGAAAATTTCCAAGGTAGATGCACAGGCTTTGCTTCAGAGCTAACAACAACATAAAGCTCGTGTATCTACCTATGAAGATTTGCCTAATTGTCCCAAGACAAGATACACAAACAAGTTAAATGACAAAAGTGTCATAGAGACGCTAAAGACAACTTAATTGTCAAAGACCACCATTGAAGCACATGTTCTTCAACGTCCAATGTAAGTCTTGAAGAACTATGAAGAGAAGACAAGCGAAGTCTTCTATGAGTTTGTGTTTACAATAGCTAAGAGTTAGAAGTTGATGGAGAATGATTTTGTGAAGGCATACACAATAAAGTGTTTAAATTGTAAGAAAGATTGAAGAATATGAAAAGAAATTTAAATTTAAAGGGGGAATGTTGAAACTAGTAAGCTTAAATGTTTGAGTGTTTATGTTCATATATCTTTTAGTTATCCTAGGTGAAAGGTTTTTTGTATTGTCAAGGTAAATGTTATGATATCAAAGTGGTTAGATTTAAGTGTGTGTGAAAGTATTTAATTGGTGTTATTCTAGAAGACTCTATTAGCATCTATATAAGCTTTTTGTAAGAATGTTATGTAAAAGTGAAGTTCTATAGCAATATGAAATGAGTTCAATGCCTACCCCTCTCTCTCATCCTCTTTGTACCCTATAATATTATTATGGGGCTCATATTAAAAACATTGATACCATAAGATTTTATAACTTATATACACTAACGGTTTGAAGAATTCTTTCATTTTCAATATATTTTTCTTATTCCATTTTTATTGGGCGGTTGCCCATCATATGGAGTCTTGCATAAATGGTCTCTTAGATTAGTATTTTTATCAACTCTTCGAGATAATCAACTACACGATACCTTCTACCACCAATACTTACGGTCTTGTGATATCTGCGAAAATCTCTCACATAACACTTGTCGATTAAATTATCATTGTTTCCCTTTTCTTTTTATGATCTCCTATATATGTTAAAAAGAGAATAAATTAAAATAAATATAGCATTACTTTTTAAACTCGGAGGGTTCAAATGCATTCGATGTGGCAAAGTTTTTGTTTTAGTGATATTATACTATTTTTGTAATCTGCTTTTGTTAAAAGAAAGAAGAAGCATGCCAGCTCAGACCTCCATCAATGGCGGTTAATGATCGGAGAGGGAAGGATAGTTAGTTATAGAGAGAGAAAATTGAGAGAGTTTGTGAGAAAATATATTTTTTCATTAATGAACTAACTACAATAAGAATCTAAATTGTTACATTTATACTAGTCTAATTAACTCAATAATGCTAAACTAGACAACTAAGTCTATTTACTTCTAGGAGTGTACAACTTATATATGCTCATGTACAACTAGTTACTTCTACACTAACTCATTCACACATGATTAATTTCTTCACTTAGACACTCCCCCTCAAGTTGAGAATAGGAAAATATGTTTCTCATTCCAACTTGGAAACCAGATAAGCATGATGTTGATGCCCCAATGGAATTCCTAAAGAGAAACATAAGTCAGTTTTTCATAATCAAACAATTTTTGTTCAAGGATCACATGCAGGCACTGTCTTAGGGATCTGGATTATTAAGTCGTTGGTACGTCGACGTGTACCTTTTACTATACACTACATACCGTAGTGAATCCTTAATTTAGGGTCAATGTGTTTCTCGCTCTTTATCTGTAACTATCTACATGTGCATTCTATATATGTGGTCAATTAGCATTGTCTAGATTGTAGTCTTCAATTAAAGATGTTCAAAAAAGAAAAAGATAAAAGAGTACTGATAAAATAGAACAAAATTTACGGAACTAAAAGTTGAAGTGTTTTCATATTAAGTCAAGTTTCTTGTTTTATCAGTGCTATTGAAGTCTCATTTTAGTACTAATATTTTCCATGAGACAATCTGATCATTATTATCAAAACATCACCAATATTAACAGAGCAAAATAACATGTGAACTAATAAGAAAGATATTTATGAGAACGCTATGAAACACGTGAATTGATCTGTTCACCGACATTTAAGCAAGTTTCAGCTAAAGTAAAAATTCTAGTAGCATTTCATGATTTGCTTCATAGTGTAATGAATTTCTTACTTCATATCCCATCTTTGCTTCCTTATTTTCGTTTAATTTTTAGGTTCGGTTAATGGGAGGTGAAATAGGTATCAAACAACAACAACAACAACATACCCAAAGTGTATTACCACAAGTGGGGTCCGGGAGGGTGGCATGTACGCAGATCTTATCCATAACTTTGTGGGGTAGAAAGGTTATTTCCGATAGACCCTCGGCTCAAAAGAAACGTAATTGATGCAGGATTGTAAGAAAATAATACAACAAAATATAGGTGAAACATGTATCGTCAACAAGAAAGTTGGTGAAAAGGGCACTTGCTTTAGAATATTCAACATTTTCCTCATACCATGTGATCAGCCTCGGGGTCTAGAAACTCAAGCAATTAGTGTTAATTATGCAGAAGAAGAAGATTTGGAGTCCCTTTTTGGAGGTTATATATCTAGTGACTCCTATTGTAGTATCACTAGCCATAAAAAATCAGAAAGTTTCAATATCATGCAACCAACAAGGATTGCACTGAAGTGGTACGTACTCCTCCATTCTTAACCAGATATCTCGAGTTGTGGACATGTGTTGATGTTGCCTTTGTTAGGAACTTTACACCCCAATGTGAAACAATATTTTGGCGCATTCAAATTTAGACGGGCCCCAATATAAGTACTGGACACCGGATAGGAGACAAAAACAATACATATCATGCATCTATTGATTATGTTGGATTTGTAGGTGCGCAAATCCAAATTTAGTTGGGTCCTAATATGAGTCCGCAAACCGATTGAAAAAGATTCACATATTATGCATCTATTGATTTATATAAATATGTGGTATGTTTTAAGTTCTTACCCTCCCGACGTTGACATATATAGTGGCAATAAAGGGCAGCTCGGTGCACTAAGCTTCCACTATGCGTGGGGTCCAAAGAAGGGCCGGACCACAAGGGTCTATTGTACACAGTCTTTCCCTGCATTGCTGCTAGAGACTGTTCTCGTGTTCTCCAAGTCATATGACAACAACTTTACCCGTTACTCCAAAACTCCCTTCTTTGACATATAGCTATAAAGTGGCAATAGTGCTTAAAAAAATGCTTTCACAGTCAAAACCCTTTAAAATTTTAACACAGATGAAAAGAAAAAATAGGCACCTGTCTCTAAACTATTCTTTTCGTATTATATATTCCTTCCCATTTTTAAAGAAGTAAAATGCTTATATTGAGTACTACCTTTTTATGTGACCAAAAAAATATTCTATCTCTTCATCTGAATTCTGAATAGGTTTTACCTTATATCTTCCCTTTACTTCTCTACCACTTGTTTCTCTAATAATAATATGGCCTCAATCATAGGCGGATTTAGAGGATTTTCGTATGTTAAAAAAAATACATATATAATAAAATCATACTCATTCTAAACTGACAATTGACACTAAAATTTGGGTTCACATGCATGTGCAATATAGAAGAAATGATGGAGCTCCTTTTTTCAATCGGTTCTTTTTAACTCAATACTTTAATCTAAACTAATTTAGAATTGAGGAATAGTTATTGTTCTAGTATTTTTAACTCTCTACTCACTTCTTTTATTTCAGAGGAAGAAAAAGAAATCATCACATGCAAGTTGTATATAGATTGTGTAAACGTGTAAATATATTCCCTACCCATAATTAGAATATTTTCATATATTGTGTAAATATAATTATGGTAAGACTAGGATTCCTCTTTTGTATAGGCTTAGGATTCCTCTTTTGTATAAGGGATGAATATTGTACTCTATATATACCTTGATATTAATGAAAGACTCCTCAAGGGAGATTAATATCATCTTACATGGTATCAAGAGCCAAATAAACAAAACCCTAAAAACCTTTCTCTTCCACAAACGTGTCACCGCTCTCCTACGCCGCGGCCCTCCCGGATTTTCTTCTTATTTTTCGGGTTTTGTTCTTCCTTTCTTCTCTTCTCTAAATGGCTATCCCTGATTCTTCCACACTTTTTGACGCCTCTACCTCCACAAATCCCACCACAAAGTCATCACCCCGATTTCATCCCGCCCTCATCGTTTCCAACATCAAGAACCATATTCCCATTATTCTTGATCAAGAAAACAACCAGTATTCTCCCTAGGTTGAAATTTTTTCGCAATCATGCATGTCTCTATAACGTGCTTGACCATATTGATGACACTATTCCGCGCCTACGGAGGTTGATGATTCTATCTGGCACCGTCTCGACGCCGGCGTCAAACAATGGATATAGGGTAGTATCTCTCAGGATTTGCTCCTTACTATCATGAAATCTGACTCCACAGCCCTTGACTTGTGGAATCGTTTGGAGGAAATTTTTCAGGACAACAAGCACACTCGTGCCGTGTATTTGGAAGAACAGTTCAACAAAACACGTCTTAAAAACTTCTCCAATGTCTCTCCGAGTACGCAAGCGACTTAAAATTCTAGCGGATCAACTCTCCAACATCGGCACGCCCGTCACCGACGATAAAATGGTGCTACAAATGATTTACGGCCTTACTAAGGGCGAATATGATTCTTTGGCCACCATTATTCAACAAAGCATCCGCTACCGAGTTTTAACAAAGCTCGCTCACAATTGTTGCTCGAAGAAACCCGTCGTGCTAAGCGGGATGAGCACGCCCAGCAGGTGTTAGCTGTCGACACGCAACCTCAAGATCAGACGCCACTAGACAACTCCCAACAGCGGCAGGGCCGCGGCGGCAAGGGTGGAAAAGGCCGCGGCGGTAGAGGAGGCCGTGGTCGTGGCAAGGGTCGCGGTCAACAGAACCAACAAGAAGAATAAAGAACAAAGATCGCAGAACAACTGGGCTGCGGCTCCTCAGCAGTTCGTCTACAGCGTCGCGGCGCCCCAGTTCAGAGCCGCGACGCCAATTCCATTCCAGTACCAACAGCCATACAATCCGTATTCTTACCCCAATTTGCTAGGCCCCGCTCCAGCCCCACAACAGGCCCACTTCATGCAAGGTCAGGTCCCGCAGCCCTCCTCCGGCATGACACCCACTGAGTTGGGCCAGGCATTCAGCACCCTCTCTATACAACAGCCTGACAATACTTGGTACATGGACTCAGGCGCCACATCTCACGTCACCCAGTCTGCAGGTACTATTCCTAAACTGTTTCATGTAAAGCATCCTCAATATGTTACAGTTGATAGTGGACAACGCATTCCAGTTAAGGGTTATGGTACCTCATACACACAACCTCCTCATCCACCCTTCTCCCTAAAAAACACCCTATATGCCCCACACATGATTAAGAACCTCATATCTGTCCGCCAATTTACTCGTAATATTTCTGTCTCTGTGGATTTTGACCCTTTTGGTTTTACTGTAAAAGATCTTCATACGGGGACACCTCTTACGAGATGCAATAGCACAGGGGATCTCTATCCATTCACTTCCACCTCCGCTGCCAGATCTTGCTCTCCCGTCACTCTAGCGGCTGTTTCTTCTTCAACCTGGCATAATAGGCTTGGTCATCCAGGAGTCCCAGTTTTTAATTTTCTTAGAGGCAACAATTCCATTGCTTGTAATGGGAAACTTGCCCAAAATTGTGTTTCTTGCTCTTTAGGCAAACATATTCGTCTTCCGTTCAAATCATCTATTAGTGTTACATTTGCTCCTTTTGATATTATACATGCCGATTTATGGACATCTCCTATCACTAGTTCTCTCGGTCATAAATACTATCTTGTGTTGCTTGATGATTTTTCACACTACGTTTGGTTATACCCTCTTAAATTTAAATTGGAAGTGTTTGTCAAATTTCTTGAGTTTCGCAAGTTCATTCAAACACAATTTGGAAAAGGCATAAAATCATTTCAGTGCGATAATGGTCGTGAATTCAATAACTCTATGTTTCACCATTTTTGTACCAATAATGGCATGGTCTTTCGCTTCTCCTGCCCTCACACCTCACCACAAAACGGTAAAGCTGAAAGAATCATCCGCACCATTAACAATATGATTCGCACCCTATTGATTCATGCCTCCCTCCCTCCACCCTTTCGGGTCTATCTTTGCTAAAATGTCAGAATACACTCTAAATATTCTCCCTACTAGCACTCTTCACAATATGACCCTTACCGAAATCCTCTACCATAGAATCCCCTCTTATGACCATCTACGAATTTTTGGTTGTCTGTGCTATCCCAACCTTAGCTCCACCGCCCCTCACAAGCTCGCTCCTAGGTCCACTCCATGTGTCTTTCTAGGATTCCCGCCGAACCATAGGGGCTATCTATGCTATGACTTGTCGACTCGTCAGATCCACATATCTTGTCACGTCACATTCGACGAGACCACATTCCCGTTTTCGAATCTTCCAAAATTCCAAAAACAGGACTACTCATTTCTTGACGAGTCTGCCATCTCTCCCCTCATAATCGAACAACTCACATCCTCTGTTCCATCGTCAGAGCCGCGACGCCCAAACTTCAGAGAAGCCTGTCAACCTTCTAGCACCGCGACTCTCGATCCAGGAGCCGCGACACCTCCGACGGCTTCACCCCCACCCTCTCCTTATCCGACTTAACCCCCCGTCTCAGACACCACTCCGCCATCCACTGTCCCTACCCATCCAATGGAAACTCGTTCAAAGTATGGAATCTTCAAACCCAAAGTCCATTTCAACTTGTCTGCCCAAACCATCTCTCCACTTCCAAAGAACCCAAAATTGGCCAAACAAGACCTTAATTGGAATGTGGCTATGTATGAGGAATTCAATGCTTTAACTAAACAGCACACGTGGGAACTAGTACCTAGACCTGAGGGGGTGAATGTCATTCGTTGTATGTGGCTATTTCGTCACAAGTTCAGAGACAATGGGGATCTTGAGAGGTATAAGGCTCGTCTTATGGATAATGGCACAAATCAGCAGGAGGGCATTGATTGTGGTGAGACCTTCAGCCCGGTTGTCAAACCGGCTACCATCCGCACAGTTTTGAGCATAGCCATGGGCAAATATTGGCCGATCCATCAGCTTGATGTGAAGAATGCATTCTTATATGGGGATCTAAGAGAGACAGTCTACATGCATCAGCCACCAGGGTTCACCCATCCAGCAGTTCCTCACTATGTGTGTCGTCTCTGTAAGTCACTATATGGCATGAAGCAGGCCCCCCGTGCGTGGTATGATCGCTTTGCCAGGTATATCTTGCAGATTGGGTTTGTATGCAGCAAGAGTGATACATCACTTTTCATTTTTCATCGAGGTAGTAGCACGGCTTACTTATTACTTTACGTGGATGATATTGTTCTTACTGCCTCCTCCGACGGATTGAAAAATGAGATTATTGCCTTGCTCAAGTCCGAATTTGCAATGACTGACTTGGGAAAGCTGAGTTACTTTTTGGGGATATCGGTGACCAGTGTCCGCAATCATATGTTCTTGTGTCGGCGTAAGTATGCGAAGAGATTGTGTACGGGGCTAAGATGGCGAACCGCAAAGAGGTGCCTACTCCGGTTGATTCCAAATCTAAGCTCGGTGCTATGGATGGTGCTCCGTCTCGATCCTACTCTATATAGGAGCCTTGCGGGTGCACTTCAAAGCATCTCACATTCACCGGGCCGACATAGCTTATCTTTGTTCGGCAGGTGTGCTTATTCATGCATGTCCCCGGGGAGTCTCATTTCATGCTCTTAAGCGTATCATTCGATACATTAAGGGCACTCTTGATTATGGTTTGCACCTATACCCCTCTCGCACCGGACAAGTTGCTTTCATATACGGATGCAGATTGGGGCAGGTGTCCGGACACGCGACGCTCCACCTCCGCTTTTGTGTTTTCTTAGGGGATAATCCGATTTCTTGGTCCGCAAGCGACAGGCTACCCTATCTCGCTCCAAAGGCCGAGGCCGAGTACGAGGCGTTGCAAATGTAGTAGCCGAGATTTGTTGGCTCAGAAATTTACTGTTAGAACTTCAGTGTCCTTTGCGTCAGGCATCTATTGTGTATTGTGATAACATCTCTGCCATCTATCTTTCTCATAATCCGGTTCAACATCAGCGAACCAAGCATATTGAGATAGACCTACACTTCGTTCGTGAGAAAGTTGCGTTAGGCCATGTCAGAGTGTTACATGTTCCATCATCCTATCAGTATGCAGACATATTTACCAAAGGACTTCCCAGACAGTTATTTCTTGACTTCAGAGCCAGTCTCAGCGTCCGGCCTCCTCCCGCTCCGACTGAGAGGTGTGTAAACGTGTAAATATATTCCCTACCCATAATTAGAATATTTTCATAAATTGTGTAAATATAATTATGGTAAGACTAGGATTCCTCTTTTGTATAGGCTTAGGATTCCTCATTTGTATAGGCTTAGGATTCCTCTTTTGTATAGGCTTAGGATTCCTATTATATAAGGGATGAATATTGTACTCTATATATACCTTGATATTAATGAAAGACTCCTCAAGGGAGATTAATATCATCTTACAGATTGGACATGCATGAGTCCATACTAATGAATGAATTTTATCAAGGTACTTTCTATGAGTTCTATAATATTGACTCTTCCCTTTTTTTCTTCTTTTTTTAAGTATTCACTAATGTAAAATATTGATACTTTATCCGATGTTCGATATTTATCTGTCTTGGGGTCGATTAATTTGGAATCATGTCGTAAAGTCCTGCCTTGGAAGTGATGCCTTCTCTATTGAAGATGACTTCATTTTCAATACTCGACCCGAGACCTTTAATTAAAAATGAAGGTATAAATTACTGATCGTTAGTTGTTATAGAAATATCCACCACAACAAATTTTCTTAGTTCTTGGGGTAATTAAAAGTATAAAAATGATAAACGACTTCTTTTTATAATTTGATTGTAACCTGAAACAAATGTTTTTCTGTTGTTACCCTTTGAAATCCTTTTTTACATGGATAAAACATAGAATTTTCTTCTTTTCTTTTTAACTGATCATGAATATATATAGGTTATGCTTATGCTAAAAAGTAATATATAGCTTCTTCTTAATTTGGCGACTTACCTAATTCTTCTGAATTCTAATGCAAGGAAAAAACTTATATATTTATATTTACTATTCTGTATCAGCTTGTATCAATGCTTCAAAATAACATGTACTTACATAGTCTATTTTCTTTTTCTAAAAAAATTAGTTAAATAATACAACATCGGACATCAATTTTGTTACTAATATATGTAAGAAAACAATATAATTTGATGCAAACACCAAGTGTGAAAGTAAATATCATTCATACTTCAAATTAATGTTTTCCGTCATGAATTAGCATGCATCTCCATGAATTAATTTCTTAATTTAGAAAAGGAATTTCCAATGCCTTTCTTATTATTTTTCCTTTTTTCTTCTTCGCATATTTTATGTGCGACCAAAAAATCTTATGCATTCGTATAAAAAGGGAAAATAATAACTTTGACATTTAGTGAAATGACATCGTTACTTTTATTTAATTTTTCTTTACTTTTTCTCTTGTCATCTCTAAGTGCATTTCATTTTTCTACTTGAAGTTTATTAAATAAAAGCCCTTAAATTATCTATATCCTATATCTATTGTCCGCTCAATTTATAATCTTCTTAAAAAGATACTACTGTAAAATGGAAAAACAATAAAGATAATGTTTTCCGCCATGAATTATCATGCATCTCAATGAATTAATTTCCTTTTTTAAAAAGTGAGTTTCCAATGTCTTTCTTATTATTTTTCCTTAGTTTCTTCTTGACATATTTTAGGTTGGACCGAAAAATCATTATCAATCCGTAGATAAGGAAAAAAACATAACTTTGGCATTTAATAAAATGACATTTTTGCTTTTATTTTAATTTTTCTTCCTTTTTCTCTCGTCATCTTTAAGTGCATTTCCCTTTTCTACTTGAGTTATATTAATAAAAATTCTTAAATTCTCCGTTCAATTTATAATCTTCTTAAAAAGGTATTACCGATAAAATGGAAAAACAATAAAGAAGTTATGGCCTAGTAAGGAAAAAAAATAGAAATTGGCCATTTGTTTCCCTTATTGTATATTTACCATTTTAAGAACTCATTTCTTCACTATTTATAGATGTTGAAAACGTTGGTAAAAATCATCTTTCACTGACCGACCCTAGGATCCACTAGCAATTCTTGTCCATACTCATTATAATTTAGCATTGAAAGATGAAGTCGTGACAAGTTATTACCTTTAGTATTTTTGTGACCTACCTGCCATTTAACATTTTTGTATATCTTTGTCCTATATAATTAGGAAAATTTCCAAGGTAGATGCATAGGCTTTGCTTCAGGCTAACAACAACATAAAGCTCGTGTATCTACCTATGAAGATTTGCCTAATTGTCCCAAGACAAAGATACACAAACAAGTTAAATGACAGGCAGGTCATAGAGACGCTAAAGACAACTTAATTGTCAAAGACCACCATTGAATCACATGTTCTTCAACGTCCAATGTAAGTTTTGAAGAACTATGAAGAGAAGACAAGCGAAGTCTCCTATGAGTTTGTGTTTACAATAGCTAAGAGTTAGAAGGTGATGGAGAATGATTTTGTGAAGGCATACACAATAAAGTGCTTAAATTGTAAGAAAGATTGAAGAATATGAAAAGAAATTTAAATTTAAAGGGGGAATGTTGAAACTAGTAAGCTTAAATGTTTGAGTGTTTATGTTCATATATCTTTTAGTTATCCTAGGTGAAAGGTTTTTTGTATTGTCAAGGTAAATGTTATGATATCAAAGTGGTTAGATTTAAGTGTGTGTGAAAGTATTTAATTGGTGTTATTCTAGAAGACTCTATTAGCATCTATATAAGCTTTTCGTAAGAATGTTATGCAAAAGTGAAGTTCTCTAGCAATATGAAATGAGTTCATTGCCTACCTCTCTCTTTCATCCTCTTTGTACCCTATAATATTATTATGAGGCTCATATTAAAAACATTGGTACCATAAGATTTTATAACTTATATACACTAACGGTTTGAAGAATTCTTTCATTTTCAATATATTTTTCTTATTCCATTTTTATTGGGCGGTTGCCCATCATATGGAGTCTTGCATAAATGGTCTCTTAGATTTGTATTTTCATTAACTCTTCGAGATAATCTACTACACGATACCTTCTACCACCAATACTTACAGTCTTGTGATATCTGCGAAAATCTCTCACATAACACTTGTCGATTAAATTATCATTGTTTCCCTTTTTCTTTTTATGATCTCCTATATATGTTAAAAAGAGAATAAATTAAAATAAATATAGCATTACTTTTTAAACTCGGAGGGTTCAAATGCATTCTATGTGGCAAAGTTTTTGTTTTAGTGATATTATACTATTTTTGTAATCTGCTTTTGTTAAAAGAAAGAAGAAGCATGCCACTCGACCTCCATCAATGGCGTTAATGATCGGAGAAGTAGATAAGAGAGAAGGGAAGGATAGTTAGTCATAGAGAGAGAAAATTGAGAGAGTTTGTGAGAAAATATATTTTTTCATTAATGAACTAACAACAATAAGAATCTAAAATGTTACATTTATACTAGTCTAATTAACTCAATAATGCTAAACTAGACAACTAAGTCTATTTACTTCTAGAAGTGTACAACTTATATATGCTCATGTACAACTAGTTACTTCTACACTAACTCATTCACACATGATTAATTTCTTCACTTAGACACTCCCCTCAAGTTGAGAATAGGAAAATATGTTTCTCATTCCCAACTTGGAAACCGAATAAGCATGATGTTGATGCCCCAATGGAATTCCTAAAGGGAAACATAAGTCAGCTTTTTCATAATTATGCTCAAGTCATTAATCAAACAATTTTTGGTCATGGATCACAAGCGAGCACTTGTCTTAGGGATCTGGATTATTAAGTCGTTGGTACGTCGACGTGTACCTTTTACTATACACTACATACCGTAGTGAATCCAATTTAGGGTCAATGTGTTCTGCTCTTTATCTGTAACTATCTACATGTGCATTCTATATATGTGGTCAATTAGCATTGTCTAGGTAGTAGTCTTCAATTAAAGATGTTGTTCAAAAAAGAAAAAGATAAAAGAGTACTGATAAAATAGAACAAAATTTACGGAACTAAAAGTTGAAGTGTTTTCATATTAAGTCAAGTTTCTTGTTTTATCAGTGCTATTGAAGTCTCATTTTAGTACTTATATTTTTCCAAGAGACAATCTCGATCATTATTATCAAAACATCATCAATATTAACAGAGCAAAATAACATGTGAACTAATAAGAAAGATATTTATGAGAACGCTATGAAACACGTGAATTGATCTGTTCACCGACATTTAAGCAAGTTTCAGCTAAAGTAAAAAGTCTAGTTTTGTATGCATTTCAAGATTTGCTTCATAGAGTAATGAATTTCTTACTTCATATCCCATGCTGCTTCCTTATTTTCGTTTAATTTTTAGGTTCGGTTAATGGGAGGTGAAATAGGTATCAAACAACAACAACGACAACATACCCAGTGTATTACCACAAGTGGGGTCTGGGAGGGTGGCATGTACGCAGACCTTACCCATAACTGTTGGGAGATTTTGCTCTATGGTACTTTATAAAGCAGTACGGGAAGTATTTAACTATTACAAGTATTCGAAAGGATAAACAAAGAATACAATATTGTCGACTAGAAATCTGAAAGTTACAATATATCAACAAAACTGAAATTACGATTTTGTTGAAGACTGAAAATGGAAAATGCTTTTTGCTGAGTCGAGTGTAGCACTCGTCCTTAAGACAATATTGCCCCGTATGTATCATTTATACGTCCTGGACAATTTGTCTCCCAAGATAAAACAGCAATGGAACCCTTGAGCAAAGGAAACTCAAGAGCTACCGTGAAGAATATTGAGTAACGAAATGATGCTTGGAAGTTGTAGGAAGAAAACTGTTTTTGTTGTGTATTTTCGTGAGCTTTATGAACTCGTTATTTTTCTGTTCTTTGTAGTGCTCAACAATGGTGTAAGGGTGTGTTTATATAGGTGAGGGAGGGGCTGAAAATCGCCTCCATAATAGCCAAATAATGGCCATTATGGAGGTAGTAAAGTCACCAACATAAATGGTGAAAGAACCAACGGATTTGGCCATTATAGGAGGAGTAATTCAGCCAAAATAAATGGTGAATTGAGTGCTTGACGTTTCGTTTTGACCATCGAAATTCTGAACTTCGTGGACCAAACTCGTACATCTTGAAACTTCAGGGACCAAACTCGTACATCTTGAAACTTCGGGACCAAACAAAGACATCCGAAAGAATTTCGGTTCAACCCGTACGTCCGAAACTTCTAGGATCAAACCGTACTTCGACAAAGTTTTCTCGCCCAAAAAGATAATATCGAAGGCCCACAGCCCCACGGCCCGTGAATCCATGAATCCATGAATCCATGACCCGAGAACCCGAGAACCCGAACCGGAACCGAACCGGACCGGACGACGGCGGGCGGCGGCGCGCGTGTGGTCTTTCCTCGAACCGAAGCACATCTAGGTCCTCCCTCCTTTAAACACATGGGATACCCCTTGGGGTCCCAAACCCCAAACCAATTTCGAGTCTTATATACACAACAATTCTTTCTTCCTCTACCGATGAGGGAGAATTACACACAATACCACACTTTCCATGCTTCAAACACCTTACTTCGTGAACCAATATCTCTTTCATTTCTCAATGAAATTTGAAGATTCTTGGCCCTACGGTTATCTACGTACTTAGTAGATCATGCATGTGTGAAGAACCGGATTCTCCAACATACGTTACACTAGTGTTTAAGCCGTTAAAGTTGGTCGGTCGCAACTCCCGCCAAAGGCAAATTTCCAACAATCCCCTCTTGAAAGAGATTTTGGCGCACTCACATGGTGTCTTTTCATTTCAAAGAATATTTCAGCGGACCGATGTTGCATAAGGAGAGGTAGCCTCGCCTTTGAACCTTCCATAGTTGAATACCATCGGACTTACTTACCGCGCGGTGAACGTGATGTCTTGAACCGTCGTTGTTTAGTGTAAGCCAAGACAACGGTACCAACACAACAAATTCCCTTACTCTCTTCTTCGTAATGTTTTGTCCGTTTTGGCCATGGACAACGTCTTGGATTCTTAAGTGCGTTCAATTTGAGGCGGCCCGTCCTCGCACTTAAATAGGTGGTCTCCTACAAGGTATCCCGCTATACCCCACTTCACAAGTGTTAGGAACCATTAAAAGTTTCCCAAAGACCTAACCTCAACCGTTGAGGATCATTACAGTTTTGAAAACTTAACCTTTACCCATACCGCAGATAGCACTTAACGTCTATCGCGGGAACGACTTTGGATTTGGTGTTTCTTTTCGTAAATCACTATCCGAAGTGCTCATGCTTCCACCGAAGCGATCAACCGAACCTTTACAACTTAGTTTTCCCATTGAACCAAATTACCGGGATCTCCAGTTCGTAAGGTTGGGTTTCCACCGTATTGGTCCGTATATTTTGGGTTTTAAGCCCATTCCCCTAGACAGCAGTAACGCTTGATCTCCGGGTAGTCCCTTAGTTTGTAAACAAGGAAGTGACACCCGTGATGATCAATCGCCATACGGTCTTATGTCTCCGACAGATCCCGATGATATGTCCAGACGCCGTCATCCGTGTCCTTCCTAAAGCCGATCGGCTAGCCACAAAGTGTATAACCGTCGAAGGCACGGTTTCTCCCAATAAGGGACGTCCTCTAATGAGTCGTGAAGTTACTCAACTTCTTTCATGCTTTGTATAAAGCGATAAACTCCGATACCATCATGAATCGGTCGATGCAAGTTTGCTTAGAGGATTTTCCAAGAACCACCATACACATTTACTTGTGGCTTTGGTGTTCTTCGATCCGATGTCCGCTTTGCATCACCGTGTTCTCCCGTAACCGCTGGACATCCGTAATACAATAATCCGTAGATAAGCGAATAATTCGGATATCGTCATATCCGACTTAACGCCTTCTATTGATCATGTATTAAGATCATCAGTGAACCTTAGTTCAACTAATATGTTTGTAGGACGATACCTGTGTCGGTTGTAGTGTGTACAATACATTGAACTACACGTGACCCGTGCATATCACTCCTTGTCTATGGGTGCACCATGATTCCAATCGTTCTATGATTCATATCCATTGGTGGCTTCAACGAGACTCGTCAACTATTGACCAGTCCGTTAGATGTCTTAGAAATTCAATTCCTAAGAAGTCATCTCGTGATACACATATCTTTCATATCGAGACTTTGTTTCAATATGATTTTCACTCTCAGACCGTTGGTTTTCCAACCGTTGGCTTTCTAACTTCGAGCCAATGTTTCGTGGTCGATTCATTGTTTCCGTTTTATCCGAGACTTTCAGACTAAAATGTAAACATTTCAGGGACCAAAATGAAAGTTCGGAAGAAGCCCAACAGTTCAAAGCAAACCAATTTCGATCCTCTTCTTCCAACTCTCCGATTGGGAAGGTCGTTTCAACACCCATGCCATGTAAGATTACAATGGCCCCGGATGTGAAGCTACTCACAGGGGAGCACTTTTTACAACCCAAAGGTTCTTTTCCTGAGGAAGATCAACTATTACACTATGGATTCTTATATATGGAATCTATTTCTCCCTTTAGCTTCTTTCCAAAGCAAAGCGCTTTTGGAGATAACAATTATTTGTTAATTGTCCATGGTTCGTTCTCAACCATACAAGCTAGAAGGACTGGAACAAGTCTTTGTCCCCTCTTTGCTCCGTCTTGGTTCAACATCTAGAATCCCCGAGTTCGCAGATCCGGAATATTAAGTTCCGGATAGACAAGAACTTTCGAGTCATGAAGATACGGAACGTCTAGTTCCGGACAGTCAGGCCCTCGCGGGTTCTTGTTAACCTTGAGCAATTACTCCTTTTTCCTTTTCCAAGGAAAGTTATCTCCAAAGAATTCAGCATTCTTTGACGCCAAGAGGCGATCAACACTATCGTTATTTGCAGATCCAGGTGGATATGCAATCTCTACAGCCTTAGGTCGAACTTGACCCGTTTCGGTAGCCCATCTTTTACCAAGTTACCCCTCATAATTTGGGCGTACGACTTCGTGCTTGGCTAACACCGTTAGACTGAGGTGAGAAATGAACATTCGTTTAATGAACGATGCTTCACATTCTCCCCCTCTATCACTACGAATTTCTCAATCCGTAGGCTTAGTTGATTTTCAACTTCTTGCTTTGTAGGCTTCAACAACTTCATCTTTGCTTTTCAATAAACAAAGGATTCCATACGTTGTACCATCATCAATGAAGATCACAACGTACTTGTCTCCCCCCTCTATTTTGTATAAACTTCAAATCACCCAAGTAGGTGTGACTAAGTTCTAGAGGAGCGGTGCTTCTTTCGCTATTACCTTGACGGAATTTGGAAAGGTGATTTTGCCTCTTCGTCTACCTCACATTCATTTTGAGGGTTTATGTCGACAGTAGGCAACAATCTCAACATCGTTAGCTTTTGAATGACTTGCTATTTAACGTGTCTTAATCTATGATGTCATAGATGCACGGATTACAATATATCATTCATTTGGCTATAGACATATTGTACCACTCTTAGTTATTACGGACCTGTTGGACTAGTCTCAAATCAGATTTGACCAACAACGTCCTTTAACCAAGTTAGGAACATGTATCACCTCTTTTAGAGTGATCTCATTCCTTGAAGTCCTATTGAGGACAACCTCTCCAGCCCCCTTCTACTTTAGAGGTGGCGTTGCTTCACATGAACAACCTCTTGCCCGTGGTTAGGCGTAACCGGATCATTTGTGATCTAGATACTCTGGCCACTCCAGTTGCTTTGGCGATCGAGTGTCCAATTTCTTTATCGCCTTTATTTAGGCCTTTCGATCATTTAGACCTGGAAACTCCGGCCCACCTTACTAGGTGTCCATTACTTTTCCTATGAAATGAATTTTGGCCCCACTCCGCCGCCCGTGAGGCTTTATATGACTAAGTGTCCAATATCATCATATCAAAGGAATTTTGGCCCACTCTAGTCACCCGGAGGCTTTGTATGATCGAGTGTCCAATATCATCCTATCAAAGGAATTTTGGCCCACTCTAGTCGCCCGGAGGCTTTGTATGACTGAGTGTCCAATATCATCCTATGAAGGATCTTCTGGCCAAAAATATGACAGGCTCAACGTCATTAACTTTTAGACTTCTTCCGTTATGATTGGTGCCCAGATAATTCTTGGCGCTTACTTAAGAGTGGTAACAAGCTTTTTGTACGTTAGTGGATCTTTCTCCATCGTATGTGTGAACATACTTTACACACTTTAACAATTACACTTAAAAGAACGGATCTTTTTAAGTCATTTACAATCCAATCTTTAAACGGGAAAGAAGATAAGATTAAACTTCTGATTTTAAAGCGTAAGGAATATAAATTATTTTCATATTCCTCCTTACTTTAATCCATTTTTAATCAGACATCATTTAATCTTTATTCTTGACAAGTAAGAAAAACTACTTATCCCAATTTCGGATTCTGGCTCACTTCAGTCACTTCATCAGACTGAGTGTCCATTTCCTTCTCACCATTATTCGGATCTTTTGTCCTGGGATAGATACATGCCTTCTCGCCGCAAGATAGAAGTACATCTTCGCCTTCTCCTCTTGTCCCGCTTGACATCCTCAGCTCTCGAGAGCGCTTGTTTCACCAGCCTTGGTAGCGGTGACACCATGAACACGTTCATCATCATCATCTCTTCTACCGTAAAACCATTTCCATATCCGATTTGGTCACACAATTTTTGACCGACATCTTTCGAATACTAATAGTAATACAATACAAATATTGTCTTAAGTTGTTGGGAGATTTTGCTCTATGGTACTTTATAAAGCAAGACGGGAAGTATTTAACTATTACAAGTATTCGAAAGGATAAACAAAGAATACAATATTTCAACTAGAAATCTGAAAGTTACAATATATCAACAAAACTCGAAATTACGATTTTGTGAAGACCGAAAAATGGAAAATGCTTTTTGCCGAGTCGAGTGTAGCACTCGTCCTTAAGACAATATTGCCCCGTATGTATCCTTTATACGTCCCGGACAATTTGTCTCCCAAGATAAAACAGCAATGGAACCCTTGAGCAAAGGAAACTCAAGAGCTACCGTGAAGAATATTGAGTAACGAAATGATGCTTGGAAGTTGTAGGAAGAAAACTGTTTTTGTTGTGTATTTTCGTGAGCTTTATGAACTCGTTATTTTTCTGTTCTTTGTAGTGCTCAACAATGGTGTAAGGGTGTGTTTATATAGGTGAGGGAGGGGCTGAAAACGCCTCCATAATAGCCAAATAATGGCCATTATGGAGGTAGTAAAGTCACCAACATAAATGGTGAAAGAACCAACGGATTTGGCCATTATAGGAGGAGTAATTCAGCCAAAATAAATGGCTGAATTGAGTGCTTGACGTTTCTGTTTTGACCATCGAAATTCTGAACTTCAGGGACCAAACTGTACATCTTGAAACTTCAGGGACCAAATCGTACATCTTGAAACTTCGGGACCAAACAAGACATCCGAAAGAATTCTCGGTTCAACCGTACGTCCGAAACTTCTAGGATCAAACCGTACTTCGGCAAAGTTTTCTCGGCCCAAAAAGATAATATCGAAGGCCCACGCCCCACGGCCCGTGAATCCATGAATCCATGAATCCATGAACCCGAGAACCCGAACCGGAACCGGAACCGGACCGGACGGGCGGGCGGCGGCGCGCGTGTGGTCTTTCCTCGAACCGAAGCACATCTAGGTCCTCCCTCCTTTAAACACATGGGATACCCCTTGGGGTCCCAAACCCCAAACCAATTTCGAGTCTTATATACACAACAATTCTTTCTTCCTCTACCGATGAGGGAGAATTACACACAATACCACACTTTCCATGCTTCAAACACCTTACTTCGTGAACCAATATCTCTTTCATTTCTCAATGAAATTTGAAGATTCTTGGCCCTACGGTTATCTACGTACTTAGTAGATCATGCATGTGTGAAGAACCGGATTCTCCAACATACGTTACACTAGTGTTTAAGCCGTTAAAGTTGGTCGGTCGCAACTCCCGCCAAAGGCAAATTTCCAACAATAACTTTGTGGGGTAGAAAGGTTATTTCCGATAGACCCTCGGCTCAAAAGAAATGTAATTGATGCAGGATTGTAAGGAAAATAAAACAACAAAATATAGGTGAAACATGTATCGTCAACAAGAAAGTTGGTGAAAAGGGCACTTGCTTTAGAATATTCAAAATTTTACTCATACCATGTGATCAGCCTCGGGGTCTAGAAACTCAAGCAATTAGTGTTAATTATGCAGAAGAAGAAGATTTGGGAGTCCCATTTTGGAGGTTATATATCTAGTGACTCCTATTATAGTATCACTAGCCATCAAAAATCAGAAAGTTTCAATATCATGCAACCAACAAGGATTGCACTGAAGTGGTACGTACTCCTCCATTCTTAACCAGATATCTCGAGTTGGAGCCATGTGTTGAAGTTGCCTTTGTTAGGAACTTTAACCCCGATGTGAAACAATATTTTGGCGCATTCAAATTTAGACTGGCCCAAATATAAGTACTGGACACCGGATAAGAGACAAAAACAATACATATCATGCATCTATTGATTATGTTGGATTTGTAGGTGCGCAAATCCAAATTTAGTTGGGTCCTAATATGAGTCCGCACACCGATTGAAAAAGATTCACATATTATGCATCTATTGATTTATATAAATATGTGGTATGTTTTTAAGTTCTTACCCTCCCGACGTTGACATATATAGTGGCAATAAAGGGCAGCTCGGTGCACTAAGCTTCCGCTATGCGTGGGGTCCAAAGAAGGGCCGAACCACAAGGGTCTATTGTACGCGGTCTTTCCCTGCATTGCTGCTAGAGACTGTTTCCACTTCTTGAACCCGTGTTCTCCTAGTTTTATGACAACAACTTTACCCGTTACTCCAAAACTCCCTTCTTTGACATATAGCTATAAAGTGGCAATAGTGCTAAAAAAAAAAAAAAAAAAAAAAAAACTTTCACAGTCAAAACCCTTTAAAATTTTAACACAGATGAAAAGAAAAAATAGGCACCTGTCTCTTAACTATTCTTTTCGTATTATATATTCCTTCCCATTTTTAAAGAAGTAAAATGCTTATATTGAGTACTACCTTTTTATGTGACCAAAAAAATATTCTATCTCTTCTTCTGAATTCTGAATAGGTTTTACCTTATATCTTCCCTTTACTTCTCTACCACTTGTTTCTCTAATAATAATATGGTCTCAATCATAGGCGGATTTAGAGGATTTTCGTATGTTAAAAAAAATACATATATAATAAAATCATACTCATTCTAAACTGACAATTGACACTAAAATTTGGGTTCACATGCACTGTGCAATATAGAAGAAATGATGGAGCTCCTTTTTTTCAATCGGTTCTTTTTAACTCAGTACTTTAATCTAAACTAATTTAGAATTGAGGAATAGTTATTGTTCTAGTATTTTTAACTCTCTACTCACTTCTTTTATTTCAGAGGAAGAAAAAGAAATCATCACATGCAGTTGTATATAGATTGGACATGCATGAGTCGATACTAATGAATGAAATTACGATCGTTAGTTGTTACAGAAATATCCACCACAACAAATTTTCTTAGTTCTTGGGGTAATTAAAAGTATAAAAATGTTAAACGACTTCTTTTTATAATTTGATTGTAACCTGAAACAAATGTTTTTCTGTTGTTACCCTTTGAAATCCTTTTTTACGTGGATAAAACATAGAATTTTCTTCTTTGCTTTTTAACTGATCATGAATATATATAGGTTATGCTTATGCTAAAAAGTAATATATAGCTTCTTCTTAATTTGGTGACTTACCTAATTCTTCTGAATATTAAAGCAAGGAAAAAATTTAAATATTTATATTTATACTTCAAAGTAACATGTACTTACATAGTCTATTTTCTTTTTCTAAAAAAATTAGTTAAATAATACAACATCAGACATCAATTTTGTTACTAATATATGTAACAAAACAATATAATTTGATGCAAACACCAGTGTGAAAGTAAATATCTTTCATACTTCAAATTAATGTTTTCGGTCATGAATTAGCATGCATCTCCATGAATTAATTTCTTAATTTAGAAAAGGAATTTCCAATGCCTTTCTTATTATTTTTCCTTTTTTCTTCTTCGCATATTTTATGTGCGACCAAAAAATCATTATGCATTCGTATAAAAAGGGAAAATAATAACTTTGACATTTAGTGAAATGACATTGTTACTTTTATTTAATTTTTCTTTTCTTTTTCTCTTGTCATCTCTAAGTGCATTTCATTTTTCTACTTGAAGTTTATTAAATAAAAGCCCTAAAATTATCTATTGTCCGCTCAATTTATTATCTTCTTAAAAAGATACTACTGTAAAATGGAAAAACAATAAAGATAATGTTTTCCGCCATGAATTATCATGCATCTCAATGAATTAATTTCCTTTTTAAAAAAGTGAGTTTCCAATGTCTTTCTTATTATTTTTCCTTAGTTTCTTCTTGACATATTTTAGGTTGGACCGAAAAATCATTATCAATCCGTAGATAAGGAAAAAAACATAACTTTGGCATTTAATAAAATGACATTTTTGCTTTTATTTTAATTTTTCTTCCTTTTTCTCTCGTCATCTTTAAGTGCATTTCCCTTTTCTACTTGAGTTATATTACTAAAAATTCTTAAATTCTCCGTTCAATTTATAATCTTCTTAAAAAGGTATTACTGATAAAATGGAAAAACAATAAAGAAGTTATGGCCTAGTAAGGAAAAAAAATAGAAATTGGCCATTTGTTTCCCTTATTGTATATTTACCATTTTAAGAACTCATTTCTTAACTATTTATAGATGTTGAAAACGTTGGTAAAAATCATCTTTCACTGACCGACCCTAGGATCCACTAGCAATTCTTGTCCATACTCATTATAATTTAGCATTGAAAGATGAAGTCGTGACAAGTTATTACCTTTAGTATTTCTGTGACCTGCCTGCCATTTAACATTTTTGTATATCTTTGCCCTAAATAATTAGGAAAATTTCCAAGGTAGATGCACAGGCTTTGCTTCAGGCTAACAACAACATAAAGCTCGTGTATCTACCTATGAAGATTTGCCTAATTGTCCCAAGACAAGATACACAAACAAGTTAAATGACAGGCAGGTCATAGAGACGCTAAAGACAACTTAATTGTCAAAGACCACCATTGAAGCACATGTTCTTCAACGTCCAATGTAAGTCTTGAAGAACTATGAAGAGAAGACAAGCGAAGTCTCCTATGAGTTTGTGTTTACAATAGCTAAGAGTTAGAAGGTGATGGAGAATGATTTTGTGAAGGCATACACAATAAAGTGTTTAAATTGTAAGAAAGATTGAAGAATATGAAAAGAAATTTAAATTTAAAGGGGAATGTTGAAACTAGTAAGCTTAAATGTTTGAGTGTTTATGTTCATATATATTTTAGTTATCCTAGGTGAAAGGTTTTTTGTATTGTCAAGGTAAATGTTATGATATCAATGTGGTTAGATTTAAGTGTGTGTGAAAGTATTTAATTGGTGTTATTCTAGAAGACTCTATTAGCATCTATATAAGCTTTTCGTAAGAATGTTATGCAAAAGTGAAGTTCTCTAGCAATATGAAATGAGTTCATTGCCTACCTCTCTCTTTCATCCTCTTTGTACACTATAATATTATTATGGGGCTCATGTTAAAAACATTGATACCATAAGATTTTATAACCTATATACACTAACGGTTTGAAGAATTCTTTCATTTTCAATATATTTTTCTTATTCCATTTTATGGAGCGGTTGCCCATCATATGGAGTCTTGCGTAAATGGTCTCTTAGATTAGTATTTTCATTAACTCTTCGAGATAATCTACTACACGATACCTTCTACCACCAATACTTACAGTCTTGTGATATCTGCGAAAATCTCTCACATAACACTTGTCGATTAAATTATCACTGTTTCCCTTTTTCTTTTTATGATCTCCTATATATGTTAAAAAGAGAATAAATTAAAATAAATATAGCATTACTTTTTAAACTCGGAGGGTTCAAATGCATTCGATGTGGAAAAGTTTTTGTTTTAGTGATATTATACTATTTTTGTAATCTGCTTTTGTTAAAAGAAAGAAGAAGCATGCCAGCTCAGACCTCCATCAATGGCGGTTAATGATCGGAGAAGTAGATAAGAGAGAAGGGAAGGATAGTTAGTCATAGGGAGAGAAAATTGAGAGAGTTTGTGAGAAAATATATTTTTTCATAAATGAACTAACTACAATAAGAATCTAAAATGTTACATTTATACTAGAATAATTAACTCAATAATGCTAAACTAGACAACTAAGTCTATTTACTTCTAGAAGTGTACAACTTATATATGCTCATGTACAACTAGTTACTTCTACACTAACTCATTCACACATGATTAATTTCTTCACTTAGACACTCCCCCTCAAGTTGAGAATAGGAAAATATGTTTCTCATTCCCAACTTGGAAACCAGATAAGCATGATGCCCCAATGGAATTCCTAAAGAGAAACATAAGTCAGTTTTTCATAATTATGCTCAAGTCATTAATCAAACAATTTTTGTTCATGGATCACAAGCAGGCACTGTCTTAGGGATCTGGATTATTAAGTCGTTGGTACGTCAGACGTGTACCTTTTACTATACACTACATACTGTAGTGAATCCAGAATTTAGGGTCAATGTGTTCTGCTCTTTATCTGTAACTATCTACATGTGAATTCTATATATGTGGTCAATTACCATTGTCTAGACAATAGTCTTCAATTAAAGATGTTGTTCAAAAAAGAAAAAGATAAAAGAGTGCTGATAAAATAGAACAAAATTTACGGAACTAAAAGTTGAAGTGTTTTCATATTAAGTCAAGTTTCTTGTTTTATCAGTGTTATTGAAGTCTCATTTTAGTACTAATATTTTTCCAAGAGACAATCAGATCATTATTATCAAAACATCACCAATATTAACAGAGCAAAATAACATGTGAACTAATAAGAAAGATATTTATGAGAACGCTATGAAACACGTGAATTGATCTGTTCACCGACATTAAGCAAGTTTCAGCTAAAGTAAAAAGTCTAGTTTTGTATGCATTTCAAGATTTGCTTCATAGAGTAATGAATTTCTTACTTCATATCCCATGTTGCTTCCTTATTTTCGTTTAATTTTTAGGTTCGGTTAATGGGAGGTGAAATAGGTATCAAACAACAACAACGACAACATACCCAGTGTATTACCACAAGTGGGGTCTGGGAGGGTGGCATGTACGCAGACCTTACCCATATCTTTGTGGGGTAGAAAGGTTATTTCCGATAGACCCTCGGCTCAAAAGAAACGTAATTGATGCAGGATTGTAAGGAAAATAAAACAACAAAATATAGGTGAAACATGTATCGTCAACAAGAAAGTTGGTGAAAAGGGCACTTGCTTTAGAATATTCAACATTTTCCTCATACCATGTGATCAGCCTCGGGGTCTAGAAACTCAAGCAATTAGTGTTAATTATGCAGAAGAAGAAGATTTGGAGTCCCATTTTGGAGGTTATATATCTAGTGACTCCTATTATAGTATCACTAGCCATCAAAAATCAGAAAGTTTCAATATCATGCAACCAACAAGGATTGCACTGAAGTGGTACGTACTCCTCCATTCTTAACCAGATATCTCGAGTTGGAGCCATGTGTTGAAGTTGCCTTTGTTAGGAACTTTAACCCCGATGTGAAACAATATTTTGGCGCATTCAAATTTAGACTGGCCCAAATATAAGTACTGGACACCGGATAAGAGACAAAAACAATACATATCATGCATCTATTGATTATGTTGGATTTGTAGGTGCGCAAATCCAAATTTAGTTGGGTCCTAATATGAGTCCGCACACCGATTGAAAAAGATTCACATGTTATGCATCTATTGATTTATATAAATATGTGGTATGTTTTTAAGTTCTTACCCTCCCGACGTTGACATATATAGTGGCAATAAAGGGCAGCCCGGTGCACTAAGCTTCCGCTATGCGTGGGGTCCAAAGAAGGGCCGGACCACAAGGGCCTATTGTACGCAGTCTTTCCCTGCATTGCTGCTAGAGACTGTTTCCACTTCTTGAACCCGTGTTCTCCTAGTCATATGACAACAACTTTACCCGCTACTCCAAAACTCTCTTCTTTCACATATAGCTATAAAGTGGCAATAGTGCTAAAAAAAAAAAGCTTTCACAGTCAAAAGTCAAAACCCTTTAAAATTTTAAGACAGATGAAAAGAAAAAATAGGCACCTGTCTCTTAACTATTCCTTTCGTATTATATATTCCTTCCCATTTTTAAAGAAGTAAAATGCTTATATTGAGTACTACCTTTTTATGTGACCAAAAAAATATTCTCTCTCTTCTGATGAATTCTGAATAGGTTTTACCTTATATCTTCCCTTTACTTCTCTACCACTTGTTTCTCTAATAATAATATGGTCTCAATCATAGGCGGATTTAGAGGATTTTCGTATGTTAAAAAAAATACATATATAATAAAATCATACTCATTCTAAACTGACAATTGACACTAAAATTTGGGTTCACATGCATGTGCAATATAGTAGAAATGATGGAGCTCCTTTTTTTCAATCGATTATTTTTAACTCAGTACTTTAATCTAAACTAATTTAGAATTGAGGAATAGTTATTGTTCTAGTATTTTTAACTCTCTACTCACTTCTTTTATTTCAGAGGAAGAAAAAGAAATCATCACATGCAGTTGTATATAGATTGGACATGCATGAGTCGATACTAATGAATGAATTTTATCAAGGTACTTTCTATGAGTTCTATAATATTGACTCTTCCCTTTTCTTTCTTCTTTTTTTAAGTATTCACTAATGTAAAATATTGATACTTCATCCGATGTTCGATATTTATCTGTCTTGGGGTCGATTAATTTGGAATCATGTCGTAAAGTCCTGCCTTGGAAGTGAAGCCTTCTCTATTGAAGATGACTTCATTTTCAATACTCGACCCGAGACCTTTAATTAAAAATGAAGGTATAAATTACTGATCGTTAGTTGTTACAGAAATACCCACCACAACAAATTTTCTTAGTTCTTGGGGTAATTAAAAGTATAAAAATGTTAAACGACTTCTTTTTATAATTTGATTGTAACCTGAAACAAATGTTTTTCTGTTGTTACCCTTTGAAATCCTTTTTTACGTGGATAAAACATAGAATTTTCTTCTTTTCTTTTTAACTGATCATGAATATATGTAGGCTATGCTTATGCTAAAAAGTAATATATAGCTTCTTCTTAATTTGGTGACTTGCCTAATTCTTCTGAATTCTAATGCAAGGAAAAAACTTATATATTTATATTTATACTTCAAAGTAACATGTACTTACATAGTCTATTTTCTTTTTCTAAAAAAATTAGTTAAATAATACAACATCAGACATCAATTTTGTTACTAATATATGTAACAAAACAATATAATTTGATGCAAACACCAAGTGTGAAAGTAAATATCTTTCATACTTCAAATTAATGTTTTCCGTCATGAATTAGCATGCATCTCCATGAATTAATTTCTTAATTTAGAAAAGGAATTTCCAATGCCTTTCTTATTATTTTTCCTTTTTTCTTCTTCGCATATTTTATGTGCGACCAAAAATCATTATGCATTCGTATAAAAAGGGAAAATAATAACTTTGACATTTAGTGAAATGACATTGTTACTTTTATTTAATTTTTTTTACTTTTTCTCTTGTCATCTCTAAGTGCATTTCATTTTTCTACTTGAAGTTTATTAAATAAAAGCCCTTAAATTATCTATATCCTATATCTATTGTCCGCTCAATTTATAATCTTCTTAAAAAGATACTACTGTAAAATGGAAAAACAATAAAGATAATGTTTTCCGCCATGAATTATCATGCATCTCAATGAATTAATTTCCTTTTTTAAAAAGTGAGTTTCCAATGTCTCTCTTATTATTTTTCCTTAGTTTCTTCTTGACATATTTTAGGTGGGACCAAAAAATCATTATCAATCCGTAGATAAGGAAAAAAACATAACTTTGGCATTTAATAAAATGACATTTTTGCTTTTATTTTAATTTTTCTTCCTTTTTCTCTTGTCATCTTTAAGTGCATTTCCTTTTTCTACTTGAGTTATATTAATAAAAATTCTTAAATTCTCTACACAGTATATATCTATTGTCTGTTCAATTTATAATCTCTTAAAAAGATACTACTGTAAAATGGAAAAACAATAAAGAAATTATGGCCTAGGAAGGGAAACAATAAAGAAATAGTCATTTGTATCCATTATTGTATATGTTACCATTTTAGGAACTCATTTCTTGATTTGCCTAATTTTTCCAAGACAAAATTACACAAACAAGTTAAATGACAGGCAGGTCATAGAGACGCTAAAGACAACTTAATTGTCAAAGACCACCATTGAAGCACATGTTCTTCAACGTCCAAGGTAAGTCTTGAAGAACTATGAAGAGAAGACAAGCGAAGTCTTCTATGAGTTTGTGTTTACAATAGCTAAGAGTTAGAAGGTGATGGAGAATGATTTTGTGAAGGCATACACAATAAAGTGTTTAAATTGTAAGAAAGATTGAAGAATATGAAAAGAAATTTAAATTTAAAGGGGGAATATTGAAATTAGTAAGCTTAAATGTTTGAGTGTTTATGTTCATATATCTTTTAGTTATCCTAGGTGAAAGGTTTTTTGTATTGTCAAGGTAAATGTTATGATATCAAAGTGGTTAGATTTAAGTGTGTGTGAAAGAATTTAATTGGTGTTATTCTAGAAGACTCTATTAGCATCTATATAAGCTTTTTGTAAGAATGTTATGTAAAAGTGAAGTTCTCTAGCAATATGAAATGAGTTCAATGCCTACCTCTCTCTTTCATCCTCTTTGTACCCTATGATATTATTATGGGGCTCATGTTAAAAACATTGATACCATAAGATTTTATAACTTATATACACTAACGGTTTGAAGAATTCTTTCATTTTCAATATATTTTTCTTATTCCAATTTTGTTGGGCGGTTGCCCGTCATATGGAGTCTTGCATAAATGGTCTCTTAGATTAGTATTTTCATTAACTCTTCGAGATAATCTACTACACGATACCTTATACCACCAATACTTACAGTCTTGTGATATCTGCGAAAATCTCTCACGTAACACTCGTCGATTAAATTATCATAGGAGACAAAAACAATACATATCATGCATCTATTGATTATGTTGGATTTGTAGGTGCGCAAATCCAAATTTAGTTCGGTCCTAATATGAGTCCGCACACCGATTGAAAAAGATTCACATAATATGCATCTATTGATTTATATAAATATGTGGTATGTTTTTAAGTTCTTACCCTCCCGACGTTGACATATATAGTGGCAATAAAGGGCAGCTCGGTGCACTAAGCTTCCGCTATGCGTGGGGTCCAAAGAAGGGCCGGACCACAAGGGTCTATTGTACGCATTCTTTCCCTGCATTGCTGCTAGAGACTGTTTCCACTTCTTGAACCCGTGTTCTCCTAGTCATATGACAACAACTTTACCCGTTACTCCAAAACTCCCTTTTTTGACATATAGCTATAAAGTGGCAATAGTGCTAAAAAAAAAAAAAGCTTTCACAGTCAAAACCCTTTAAAATTTTAAGACAGATGAAAAGAAAAAATAGGCACCTGTCTCTTAACTATTCTTTTCGTATTATATATTCCTTCCCATTTTTAAAGAAGTAAAATGCTTATATTGAGTACTACCTTTTTATGTGACCAAAAAAATATTCTCTCTCTTCTTCTGAATTCTGAATAGGTTTTACCTTATATCTTCCCTTTACTTCTCTACCACTTGTTTCTCTAATAATAATATGGTCTCAATCATAGGCGGATTTAGAGGATTTTCGTATGTTAAAAAAATACATATATAATGAAATCATACTCATTCTAAACTGACAATTGACACTAAAATTTGGGTTCACATGCATGTGCAATATAAAAGAAATGATGGAGCTCCTTTTTTTCAATCGGTTCTTTTTAACTCAGTACTTTAATCTAAACTAATTTAGAATTGAGGAATAGTTATTGTTCTAGTATTTTTAACTCTCTACTCACTTCTTTTATTTCAGAGGAAGAAAAAGAAATCATCACATGCAGTTGTATATAGATTTGTCAAATAAGGCAATATACACACAATATACATGTGTTTATTGCCTTATTAAGGCTCTCGGTTTACTGCCCATATTGGCTCTCCTTCTTTTGGTAATTGTTAATATTAGACAAGGTAAGAATATTGTATATTAGGAAAATATATGTGTAGTATATTGTAATGTATTTGTTACCATAATTAGGAATATACACTACCATAATTGTAGAGTTAGAATTATGGTAGAATAAGATTTTAGGAATAGAATAGGGATATGATTCTCCTATCTTGTATATATACATATTCAATTAATGAAAATAATCAAGGGGATTATTTCTTTCATGGTATCAAGAGACTAGGTCTAAACAAATGTGTTCTCTCCCAACTTTTGCCTTTTTTCGGCCGAGACCCCGCCCCCTCGGGTTTCTCTTCCAAATTTCGTCTTCCGCTCTCAAAAACCTCTCCTAAATTTCCCCTCCTTCTTTGTTCTTTCAATATGTCTAAGATCAATTATCATCCTGCCCTCATGGTTTCCAACGTCAAGAACAATATCCCTATTGTGTTTGAGATGGAAAACGTCCAATATGCGACGTGGGCGGAGTTGTTTAAAATTCACGTTGTATCCCATCAAGTCATCCATCACATAATTCCTCCCGTTGCACCTCTTCCCGCGGAGGATCCTCAATTATGGATTACGCTTGATGCTACCGTTCTCCAGTGGATCTATTCCACTATCTCGGTTGACCTTCTACAAACGATTATTGAGCCGGATACCACGGCTATGGCTACTTGGAATAGATTGTGTGACATATTCCAAGATAACCAACACTCACGTGCCGTCACACTTGAGCAGGAATTCTCCCTCGTTCGCATGGAAGAATTTCCTAACGTATCTGCCTATTGCAAGAAACTTAAGGAATTGGCAGATCAACTCCGTAATGTAGGCGCACCTGTCACAAATAATCGTTTGGTTCAACAATTGGTTGATGGCCTTTCTGAGGCCTATAATGGCGTTGGAACTCTCCTACGTCAAAGAAACCCTCTTCCCGCCTTTTATCAAGCCCGCTCTATTCATACTTTGAAAGAAGCCAGTTTGGCTAAAAAGGCGGCTACCGGAGCAAGTCCAGTCGTCATGGTGGCGTCCTCCCCAAGTTCTTCGGGTTTTGTTAATAATTCGGGCCAAAACCATAATCATGGTGGCGGCAAGAATAATCGTAAGAATAATAACAATCGTGGGGGCAAACGTGATAGTTCCGGTGGTCAGCAAGCAGGCAGTGGGCCCCATCCAGTGAACAGTGGCCCACCACCCCCATGGTCCCAAAGAGTGGGGCCCATGGCAGCGATGGGGGCCGGGGCAAGTGCCCCATGGGCCACAGCCCCTACCCTCCGAAGAAATTTCCCGGGCCGGTGCCGTGGCCAACAATTCAGCCCAACAACCAAAGAAGTGGCGGCCCCCCGGCTAGTGGCCTGGGATTCCGGCAGATTCCGGCGGCTACGGCCCAACTCAGTCTCGTCTGGGAATACTTGGGCCCCGACCTCCGCAAGCCCACCATGCAGCATGCTCCACTCAGACCGATATCGAGGCCGCGATGCACACGTTGGGGTTGACTCAACCGGACCCAAATTGGTATATGGACACCGGTGCCACTACTCACATGACTTACGAATCAGGTACTCTCTCTTCTTATTCCAATTTGAGCACCCCTCGGGGTATAATTGTTGGTAATGGCAACTCTATTCCAATTCAGGGTTATGGTCAGAAAACGTTGTCTCCCCCCAATCCACCCCTTATCTTGAAAAATACTTTACATGTCCCCCAAATTGATTAAAAATTTAGTGTCAGTCCGAAAATTCACCACTGACAATTCAGTTTCTGTTGAATTTGATCCTTTTGGTTTCTCTGTGAAAGATTTCAAGACGGAGAGTCATCTCATGAGGTGTGATAGTAGGGGGGACCTTTATCCTATCATGTCTGGTTTCAGTCCATCGAGTCAAGCCTTGTCGTCAGTTTTTGTAGCCATTTCTCCTTCCATGTGGCATGCTCGCCTTGAACATCCGGGATCATCTATTTTATCAGTTTTAGATAAAAAATAGCTTTATTTCTTGTAAGGGTACGATTCGTACTCAAATTTGTCAATCTTGTTCGTTAGGAACAATTGTTAAGTTGCCATTTGTGGACTCCAATTCTCATACTTCACAGCCTTTTGATATTATTCATAGCGATCTATGGACGTCTCCTGTTCTAAGTTCGCTAGGTCATCGATATTATGTTTTGTTTCTAGATGATTTTTCTAAATTTTTGTGGACGTTTCCAATTGCCAATAAATCTCAAGTGTTTTCTGTCTTCATAAAATTTAGAGCATTCATTAAAACACAATTCGAAAGAGAAATAAAAAATATTCAGTGTGATAATGGGAAAGAGTATGACAATAGGGTGTTTCGGGAGTTCTGTGATAATAATGAGATAAATTTTCGGTTTTCGTGCCCTCATACATCATCTCAAAATGGGAAAGTCGAACGCAAAATTTGTTCCATAAATAACATTGTCCGCACTCTCTTACTTCATGCTTTCGTACCCCCGTATTTTTGGCATCATGCTCTGCAAATGGCAACATATCTCCTAAACATAATTCCGTCCAAAGGTCTGACATATTCCTCCCCCCTCCAAATCTTATATAATAAGAACCCTTCTTATTCTCATCTTCGGATTTTTGGATGCTTGTGTTATCCGTTATTCCCATCCACCACAATTAACAAACTTCAGGCTCGGTCTACCCCGTGTGTATTTTTGGATTATCCGTCTAACCATCGTGGTTATAAATGTTTTGATTTATCTTCCCAGAAAATCATAATTAATCGCCATGTCATTTTTGATGAAACCCAATTTCCTTTTACGAAAGATCATACTCCCGAGCCTAGGTCGTATAATTTTTTGGATGATGGTATATCTCCGTATATTACTCATCATTTTTCGGACATGTCCCGCACCCACAATCCTCCAGCGGGCGCACTGCCATCTGGACCCACCGCACCGCTTAGCGCCGCTAGTTCCGATTCATTGGATCGGGCCCCAAAGAATTGGGCCAGTCCAGCCCAATTCTGGAACTGGTCCAGTTGATGATTCAGGTTACCGATTTGGGCCAGCAGGCCCACTACCTGCTGGCCAGTCCATCCCGAGCCCAGAAAATTTCCAAAATTCCCTCAATTCTTCCTCGAGTCATAGACCGGTCACTCGTAGTCAGCGGGGTATTTTTACACCTAAAAGATATTTTAATTTATATTCTGATGTCTCTAAATCCCCCTTGCCCCACAATCCTGTGTCCGCATTAAATGACCCTAATTGGAAAATTGCTATGACTGATGAATATAATGCTCTAATTGATAATAAGACGTGGGAGTTGGTGCCCCGTCCATATGGTATTAATGTTATCATGTCTATGTGGATTTTTGCTCATAATGAGAATTCAGATGGGTCATTTGCTCGACATACGGCGCGACTTGTGGGTGATGGTAAGACTCAGCAGGTTGGGATAGATTGTGGTGAGACGTTTAGTCCGGTGGTCAAGCCGGCTACTATTCGCATTGTGCTTAGCTTGGCTCTTTCAAAGACTTGGCCTATTCATCAGATGGATGTCAAGAATGCTTTCCTACATGGTGACCTCAAAGAAACAATCTATATGCATCAGCCGTTGGGTTTCAGGGATCCTAACTGTCCGCATCATGTCTGTTTATTGAAAAAGTCCTTATATGAGCTTAAGCAGTCTCCAAGGGCCTGGTATACGAGGTTTGCTGACTTTGTTTCGACTATTGGGTTCACTCACAGCAAGTCAGATAATTCCTTGTTCATCTATCGACGTGGTTCGTCATTGGCCTACATTCTATTGTATGTGGATGATATCATCTTGACTGCCTCTTCCGATGCCTTGGGCCAGTCTATCATGGTCATGCTCAGTTCTGAGTTTGCTATGAAAGACTTAGGGCCCTTGAGTTACTTTTTGGGGATTGCTGTCAAACGTCATTCAGGTGGTTTGTTTTTATCTCAACGAAATTATGCTGCTGAGATCATAGAGAGGGCTGGGATGTCATCCTGTAAGTCCATTTCTACTCCAGTTGATGCAAAACCCAAGCTTAGTGCCGCGGCAGGTGCACCATACTAGGACCCGACCCGCTATCGCAGTCTTGCAGGGGCCCTCCAATATCTTACCTTTACCAGACCGGATATTACGTATGTTGTTCAGCATGTGTGTTTATTCATGCATGATCCTAGAGTTGAGCACATGAATGCAATCAAACGCATCATTCGGTATATTCAGGGGACACTAGACTATGGGTTGCACTTGTATCCTTCATCTACATCCACACTTGTCTCGTACACAGATGCGTATTGGGGTGGTTGTCCGGACACCAGGCAGTCTACGTCAGGATATTGTATGTTCCTTTGCAACAACTTGGTCTCCTGGTCTGCAAAGCGTCAGGCGACTCTATCCCGCTCAAGTGCAGAGGCAGAATATCGAGGGGTAGCTAATGTGGTCTCAGAATCATGTTGGTTACGTAATTTGATTTTGGAGCTTCATTGCCCCATTCAGAAGGCAACCTTAGTATATTATGATAATGTTAGTGCCATCTACCTATCAGGCAATCCGGTTCAGCACTAACGCACTAAGCATATCGAAATGGACATTCACTTTATCTGTGAAAAGGTTGCTCGGGGGCAGGTACGCGTATGTCATGTCCCGTCAAGATATCAAGTTGCATACATATTTACAAAGGGTCTTCCCTCGGTACTCTTTGAAGATTTTAGGAACAGTCTCAGCGTTCGAAGACCTCCCGCTATGACTGCGGGGGGGGGGGGGTGTGTTAAATAAGGCAATATACACACAATATACATATGTATATTGCCTTATTAAGGCTCTCAGTTTACTGCCCATATAGGCTCTCCTTCTTTTGGTAATTGTTAATATTAGACAAGGTAAGAATATTGTATATTAGAAAAATATATGTGTAGTATATTGTAATGTATTTGTTACCATAATTAGGAATATACACTACCATAATTGTAGAGTTAGAATTATGGTAGAATAAGATTTTAGAAATAGAATAGAAATAGGATTCCCTTATTTTGTATCTTGTATATATACCTATTCAATTAATGAAAATAATCAAAGGGGATTATTTCTTTGGACATTCATGAGTCGATACTAATGAATGAATTTTATCAAGGTACTTTCTATGAGTTCTATAATATTGACTCTTCCCTTTTCTTTTTTCTTTTTTCTTTTTTTAAGTATTGTAAAATATTGATACTTCATTCGATGTTCGATATTTATCTGTCTTGGGGTCGATTAATTTGGAATCATGTCGTAAAGTCCTGGCTTGGAAGTGAAGCCTTCTCTATTGAAGATGACTTCATTTTCAATACTCGACCCGAGACCTTTAATTAAAAATGAAGGTATAAATTACTGATCGTTAGTTGTTACAGAAATATCCTCCACAACAAATTTTCTTAGTTCTCGGGGTAATTAAAAGTATAAAAATGTTAAACGATTTCTTTTTAAAATTTGATTGTAACCTGAAACAAATGTTTTTCTGTTGTTACCCTTTGAAATCCTTTTTTACGTGGATAAAACATAGAATTTTCTTCTTTTCTTTTTAACTGATCATGAATATATATAGGTTATGCTTATGCTAAAAAGTAATATATAGCTTCTTCTTAATTTGGTGACTTACCTAATTCTTCTGAATTCTAATGCAAGGAAAAAACTTATATATTTATATTTACTATTCCGTATCAGCTTGTATCAATACTTCAAAATAACATGTACTTACATAGTCTATTTTCTTTTTCTAAAAAAATTAGTTAAATAATACAACATCAGACATCAATTTAGTTACTAATATATGTAACAAAATAATATAATTTGATGCAAACACCAAGTGTGAAAGTAAATATCTTTCATAATTCAAATTAATGTTTTCCGTCATGAATTAGCATGCATCTCCATGGATTAATTTCTTAATTTAGAAAAGGAATTTCCAATGCCTTTCTTATTATGTTTCCTTTTTTCTTCTTTGCATATTTTATGTGCGACCAAAAATCATTATGCATTCGTATAAAAAGGGAAAATAATAACTTTGACATTTAGTGAAATGACATCGTTGCTTTTATTTAATTTTTCTTTACTTTTTCTCTTGTCATCTCTAAGTGCATTTCATTTTTCTACTTGAAGTTTATTAAATAAAAGCCCTTAAATTATCTATATCCTATATCTGTTGTCCGCTCAATTTATAATTTTCTTAAAAAGATATTACTGTAAAATGGAAAAACAATAAAAATAATGTTTTCCGCCATGACTTATCATGCATCTCAATGAATTAATTTCCTTTTTTAAGAAGTGAGTTTCCAATGTCTTTCTTATTATTTTTCCTTAGTTTCTTCTTGACATATTTTAGGTGGGACCAAAAAATCATTATAAATCCGTAGATAAGGAAAAAACCATAACTTTGGCATTTAATAAAATTACATTTTTTCTTTTATTTTAATTTTTCTTCCTTTTTCTCTTGTCATCTTTAAGTGCATTTCCTTTTTCTACTTGAGTTATATTAATAAAAATTCTTAAATTCTCCGTTAAATATATAATCTTCTTAAAACGGTATTACTGATAAAATGGAAAAACAATAAAGAAGTTATGGCCTAGTAAGGAAAAAAAATAGAAATTGGCCATTTGTTTCCCTTATTGTATATTTACCATTTTAAGAACTCATTTCCTGACTATTTATAGATGTTGAAAACGTTGGTAAAAATCATCTTTCAATGACCGAACCTAGGATCCACTAGCAATTCTTGTCCATACTCATTATAATTTAGCATTGAAAGATGAAGTCGTGACAAGTTATTACCTTTAGTATTTCTGTGACCTGCCTGCCATTTAACATTTTTGTATATCTTTGTCCTAAATAATTAGAAAAATTTCCAAGGTAGATGCACATGCTTTGCTTCAGGCTAACAACAACATAAAGCTCGTGTATCTACCTATGAAGATTTGCCTAATTTTCCCAAGACAAAATTACACAAACAAGTTAAATGACAGGCAGGTCATAGAGACGCTAAAGACAACTTAATTGTCAAAGACCACCACTGAAGCACATGTTCTTCAACGTCCAATGTAAGTCTTGAAGAACTATGAAGAGAAGACAAGCGAAGTCTTCTATGAGTTTGTGTTTACAATAGCTAAGAGTTAGAAGGTGATGGAGAATGATTTTGTGAAGGCATACACAATAAAGTGTTTAAATTGTAAGAAAGATTGAAGAATATGAAAAGAAATTTAAATTTAAAGGGGGAATGTTGAAACTAGTAAGCTTAAGTGTTTGAGTGTTTATGTTCATATATCTTTTAGTTATCCTAGGTGAAAGGTTTTTTGTATTGTCAAGGTAAATGTTATGATATCAAAGTGGTTAGATTTAAGTGTGTGTGAAAGAATTTAATTGGTGTTATTCTAGAAGACTCTATTAGCATCTATATAAGCTTTTTGTAAAAATGTTACGTAAAAGTGAAGTTCTCTAGCAATATGAAATGAGTTCAATGCCTACCCTTCTCTTTCATCCTCTTTGTACCCTATAATATTATTATGGGGCTCATGTTAAAAACATTGATACCATAAGATTTTATAACTTATATACACTAACGGTTTGAAGAATTCTTTCATTTTCAATATATTTTTCTTATTCCAATTTTGTTGGGCGGTTGCCCGTCATATGGAGTCTTGCATAAATGGTCTCTTAGATTAGTATTTTCATTAACTCTTCGAGATAATCTACTACACGATACCTTATACCACCAATACTTACAGTCTTGTGATATCTGCGAAAATCTCTCACGTAACACTCGTCGATTAAATTATCATTGTTTCCCTTTTTCTTTTTATGATCTCCAATATATGTTAAAAAGAGAATAAATTAAAATAAATATAGCATTACTTTTTAAACTCGGAGGGTTCAAATGCATTCGATGTGGCAAAGTTTTTGTTTTAGTGATATTATACTATTTTTGTAATCTGCTTTTGTTAAAAGAAAGAGAAGCATGCCAGCTCAGACCTCCATCAATGGCGGTTAATGAGCGGAGAAGTAGATAAGAGAAAAGGGAAGGATAGTTAGTTATAGAGAGAAAATTGCGAGAGTTTGTGAGAAAATATATTTTTTCATTAATGAACTAACTACAATAAGAATCTAAAATGTTACATTTATACAAGTCTAATTAACTCAATAATGCTAAACTAGACAACTAAGTCTATTTACTTCTAGAAGTGTACAACTTATATATGCTCATGTACAACTAGTTACTTCTACACTAACTCATTCACACATGATTAATTTCTTCACTTAGACACTCCCCCTCAAGTTGAGAATAGGAAAATATGTTTCTCATTCCCAACTTGGAAACCAGATAAGCATGATGTTGATGCCCCAATGGAATTCCTAAAGAGAAACATAAGTCGGTTTTTCATAATTATGCTCAAGTCATTAATCAAACAATTTTTGTTCATGGATCGCAAGCAGGCACTATCTTAGGGATCTGGATTATTAAGTCGTTGGTACGTCAGACGTGTACCTTTTACTATACACTACATACTGTAGTGATTGTAACCTGAAATAAATGTTTTTATGTTGTTACCCTTTGAAATCCTTTTTTACGTGGATAAAACATAGAATTTTCTTCTTTTCTTTTTAACTGATCATGAATATATATAGGTTATGCTTATGCTAAAAAGTAATATATAGCTTCTTCTTAATTTGGTGACTTACATAATTCTTCTGAATTCTAATGGAAGGAAAAAACTTATATATTTATATTTACTATTCCGTATCAGCTTGTATCAATACTTCAAAATAACATGTACTTACATAGTCTATTTTCTTTTTCTAAAAAAATTAGTTAAATAATACAACATCAGACATCAATTTTGTTACTAATATATGTAACAAAATAATATAATTTGATGCAAACACCAAGTGTGAAAGTAAATATCTTTCATACTTCAAATTAATGTTTTCCGTCATGAATTAGCATGCATCTCCATGAATTAATTTCTTAATTTAGAAAAGGAATTTCCAATGCCTTTCTTATTATTTTTCCTTTTTTCTTCTTCGCATATTTTATGTGTGACCAAAAAATCATTATGCATTCGTATAAAAAGGGAAAATAATAACTTTGACATTTAATGAAATGACATTGTTACTTTTATTTAATTTTTTTTACTTTTTCTCTTGTCATCTCTAAGTGCATTTCATTTTTCTACTTGAAGTTTATTAAATAAAAGCCCTTAAATTATCCTATATCTATTGTCCGCTCAATTTATAATCTTCTTAAAAAGATACTACTGTAAAATGGAAAAACAATAAAGATAATGTTTTCCGTCATGAATTATCATGCATCTCAATGAATTAATTTCCTTTTTTAAAAAGTGAGTTTCCAATGTCTTTCTTATTATTTTTCCTTAGTTTCTTCTTGACATATTTTAGGTGGGACCAAAAAATCATTATCAATCCGTAGATAAGGAAAAAAACATAACTTTGGCATTTAATAAAATGACATTTTTGCTTTTATTTTAATTTCTCTTCCTTTTTCTCTTGTCATATTTAAGTGCATTTCCTTTTTCTACTTGAGTTATATTAATAAAAATTCTTAAATTCTCTACACAGTATATATCTATTGTATGTTCAATTTATAATCTCTTAAATAGATACTACTGTTAAATGGAAAAACAATAAAGAAATTATGGCCTAGGAAGGGAAAACAATAAAGAAATAGTCATTTGTATCCATTATTGTATATGTTACCATTTTAGGAACTATATATATATATATATATATATATATATATATATATATATATATATATATATATGATAAAGCCATGGACTTAGAAAAAATAATTTTCATTGAGTAAACGAGTAGAGATAAGTTGAAATTTACTCTATGATATTTTTAGCTAGCTGCAATTTTCATTTTATTAATTAATTATTCTATTTTATGTTGCATTAACAAAAGATTTTTTTCTTAAATTTTTTAATAAATCATCCACAAAAAAACTCACATATCAAGTCATGAAGCTAAGTTCATTTAAAGTGCCAAAGTCTATTTGTTTTTGCTTAGTTCTTGGAAGTTTTCAAGTGCTGAAAAATATTATTTAGTGATCAATTCAATATTTATCAAAATTCTAATTAGTTGTCTAAAGTATTGTACTACTTGAATATATTTTTTCAATGCAGGCATTGATAATGCTATTGGTACCTGCTGCATTGATACCATTTTGGGTCAATAAGGTCAAAAAAATTGAAGGCGAGATTAAGGTATCATCTCACATTTTTTTATACCGTTAGTACGACCGTATGTAAAACTTAAATTGTTAAATTCACATATATGCACTCTTGATAATGGCGACATAAATATGTTTTGATTTTCAGATGTATACATCAGCCAATGTACAAGATGTTCTACAAAGCCAACAACATTAAATTTGGATTCATGATAATCATCTTAATGATGGTTGCATTGGCTATTTCAATATTCACTTTTGTGATACTAACAATAAGAGGAGCAAGAAGAGAAATGTATTTGTGTGCTGCACTTATAAAGCAAATGGAAGCAACTCATCAAGCAGAGAGGAAAAGTATGAACAAAAGCACTGCATTTGTTCTTGCAAGTCATGATATTAGAGCTTCTCTTGCTGGAATCAGTGGATTAATTGATATGTGTCGTGCTCTGTCTTCTCAAGAATCCGAATCGGTGAAGTATTTGAATCATATGGAATCTTGCACGAACGATCTTTTAGGTCAATGTTTTAGCTCAGTCGCATTTAATGTAGTGTGTGTTCTGCTTTTTAAATAATTTATATACTAAAAAAAAAACTAAACTTAAAACCTAATCCAACGCTAAATGTTTATAGTAACAATAGATATTTGGTGCTTAACATGTTATAACATGTTATGTCGTAGCAGTAATTTGTCTTATTTTCTACATTACTGATCCCACTTTCATTGAGCGATTACCTGTCATATATGGAATCTTGCATAAATGATCTCTTAGATTAGTGTTTTGGTTAACTCTTCAAGATAATCTATTACACTATACCTTCTACCACCAAGACTTACAGCCTCCTGATATTTGTGAGAGTCTCTCACACAATACGTGTCGATTCAATTATCATTGTCCCCCTCCCCCCTTTCCATTTTTCTGATCTTCTATGTATGCTAAAAAGAAAAGTTGAAAGAAAATATTGCATTGCTTTTTAAACTGGGAGGGTTCAAATGCATTTGATTTGGTAATATTTTTGTTTCAGTGATTATACTGGTTTTGTTATCTGCATTTAGTGAACACATTCGGTTTCGATTCGTGTGGAGCCTCGCTTTCCATGCTGCTCCCCCGCCAGTATGTTGGCGTTGATGAAGGTTTAGTCCTCATATAGATCACATTGAACTACCGTACAATAAAAAAGATAAACGTTTTACTGCTATTTTGCCATAGATATATGTTTTGTTTATGCATGTAGAGGTTGATTCAAGATTTAAGGTCAGTTTGCTCGGTTGATATGGTTTGTCTTTAGTATGTGTGTGTGTACGGCTGCGTGTGCATGTGTGTAAAAGTTCCCTTAATAATCCACAATGATATTATATATATATATATATATCAAGGCTAACTACTAATTTGGTCTGCTTTAGTTGTCCTAACAAGTTCATAAATGAAGTGTATGTAATGTCAAAGTTATATTTTTGTTTCTTCAGCCATATTGAATTCTATTCTTGACCAAAGCAAGATAGAAGAAGGGAAGATTCAACTTAAAGAAGAAGAATTCAACATGGAAGAGCTACTAGAACATGTTGTCAACATCTATCATCCGAATGGAGCAATGAAGAAAGTCGACGTGTTACTAGATCCATGTGATGGTTCTATCGCAAGATTCTATCGTGTTAAAGGCGATAGAGGAGAATTAAGACGGATATTGAGTAACTTGTTGCATAATGCAGTTAAATTTACCTCAGAGGGACGCGTTACTCTTCGTGCTTGGGCACGAAAACCTCAAAGTTCCAATTTTGCTCCGAATACAAGTAATATTAGTACTGGTTGGATGTCATGCTTATATTTACAGAACGATGAATCTTCTGCAGAAGTGCAAGTAGTGAAAAAAGCTCAGCAAGATCCCAACTGTGTAGAATTCATATTCGAGGTGGACGATACAGGGAAAGGAATTCCTAAAGAGAAACAGAAGTCAGTTTTTGAGAATTATGTTCAAGAGAATGATCAAACAGCCTCTATTCATGGATCACAAGCAGGCACTGGCTTAGGGCTCGGGATTACTCAGTCTTTGGTACGTATATCTTTTACTATACATTACTTACAGTAGCGCGCGAATCCATAATTTAGTGTGTGTGTTCTGCTTTTTATATACGCGCAAATATCACACACACACAACTTTAAAAAAAAAACTAAACTTAGCTACGAACTTCGTCGCTAATCTAACGCTAAATTGCTCATAGCTAACATAATATTTTGATAATTTGGTGCTAAATAGGATTATCGACGGATTTTGTTGTTTAGCTACAAAATTTATCTTTCGCTAATTGGCACTGCGTCTTAGTCTAGAACCGAAACTGTCAATATGTGCATTCTATATATGCGGTCAATCATATTAATGATCCTCTAGTTTTGTAGATTCTGTAAAAAGCCTGCAAATCTCTTAGCTTTGTTATTAGTATCATGTGATCTCTCTTACTGTTTCCTTTATTTTTTATCAATCATCTAATTGATATTTCACAGACTGATCTAGCCCCATCCAGTATTATAATCATTAAGTCATGACAGTTCTTTATATAGCATTGTAGTTTTGTTTCACCATTGTCTAGCTCTATGTTGCTCTGATTCTTTAAAATTCCCGCTGGGTGCATGTCGGATTCTCCATAAGTAGCGAATTTTTGGAAGATCGGATACGGCTGCATCAACAAATCTAATAAATCTAAGTGTAGTGCTTGGTGTATTGATTTTTAAATCTCTTGCGGGGGCGCACAAGGCCCTTAGTCTTACCTCATGCAGTTTCTGCTTTCTTGTTGGCTTGGCGGTGCTTTCCTTCCTCTGTGGAGAGCCATTTTGGAAAGTCCGAGCAACATACGACTCTAGCTAGAAGTCTCTTATTAAAGATCTTGCTTCAGAAAAGAAGCACAAAGAGTGATGATAAAATAGAATTTTCCTGTTAAATCAGGCTTCTTATTTTATCAGTGCTATTGAAGTCTCTTTTTAAACTAATATTTCTCCAAGAGACAATCTAATCATTATTATAGAAACATCACCGATATATAACGGCGCTAAATTATGTTTGAACTAATAAGAGATATTTGTTCAGCAACATTTAAGCAAGTTTCTACTATAGCAAAAAGGCCTAGCATTTGTATGCATTTCAAGATTTGCTTTGTAGAGAGTTCAATGAACTTCTTGTTGGGTTACAAGGATTTCCAAGAAACGGAAATTACAAGTAACTGCTTATGTAAGAATTGAAATTACAATTCAACTAGAAAACTAAAAATTACAATATAACAACAAAACTGAAATTACAATATTTGTTGAACAAGAAGACCGGAAACTGCTTTGATTTTTGCTGAGTCGAGTGTGACACTCTGTCCTTAAGACAATATTGCCCCGTATGTATCCTTTATACATCCCGGACAATTCGTCTCCCAAGATAAAACAGCAATGGAACAATTGAGCAAAGGAAACTCAAGAGCTACCGTGAAGAATATTGAATAATGAAATGATGCTTGGAAGTTATAGGAAGAACTGATTTTCTAGTTGTATATTTTCGTGTATATCAAGTGTGCCTCAACAATGGTATAAGGGGTGTTTATATAGGTGAGGAAGGGACTGTTTGACTGCCTCCATAACAGCCATTATTGGCCAAATAATGACCATTATGGAGGTAGTAAAGCCACCAAATTAAAGGAGAGAAATACCAACGGATTGGCCATTATATGAGGTGTAATTCAGCCAAAATAAATGGCTGAATTGAGTGCCGGACGTTTCGTTCGTGTCCGCCGAAATTCCGAATTTACGGAAACTTCGGGGGACCGTACATCCGATGGTCCAAAGCGTACTTCCGAAACTTCTGGGATCAAACTGTACTTCTGGCAAAGTTTTCTGGCCCAAAAAGATAATATCAGAAGGCCCACAGCCCACGACCCGTGACCCGTGAACCCGGAACTCGGAACCGGACCGGACGGGCGGGCGGCGGCGGCGCGCGTGTGGTCTTTCCTCGAACTGAAGCACATCTAAGTCCTCCCTCCTTTAAACACATGGGATACCCCTTGGGGTCCCAAACCCCAAACCAATTTCAAGTCTTATATACACAACAATTCTTTCTTCCTCTACCGATGAGGGAGAATTGAACACAATACCACACTTTCCATGCTTCAAACACCTCACTCCGTGGACCAATATCTCTTTCATTTCTCAACGAAATTTGACGATTCTTGGCCCTACGGTTATCTACGTACTTAGTAGATCATGCATGTGTGAAGAACCGGATTCTCCAACATACGTAACACTAGTGTTTAAGCCGTTAAAGTTGGTCGGTCGCAACTCCCGCCAAAGGCAAATTTCCAACAATCCCCTCTTGAAAGAGATTTTGGCGCACTCACATGGTGCCTTTTTCATTTCCAGCAATATTTCAGCGGTCCGATGTTGCATAAGGAGATGTAGCTTCAGCTTTGAACCTTCCATAGTTGAATACCATCGGACTTACTTACTGCGCGGTGAACGTGATGTCTTGAACCGTCAGTGTTTAGTGTAAGCCAAGACAATGGTACCAACACAACAAATTCCCTTACTCTCTTCTTCGTAATGTTTTGTCCGTTTTGGCCATGGACAACGTCTTGGATTCTTAAGTGCGTTCATTTTGAGGCGGCCCGTCCTCGCACTTAAATAGGTGGTCTCCTACAAGGTATCCTGCTATACCCCACTTCACAAGTGTTAGGAACCATTAAAAGTTTCCCAAGAACCTAACCTCAACTGTTGAGGATCATTACAGGTTTTGAAAACTTAACTTTACCCCTACTGCAGATAGCACTTAACGTCTATCGCGGGAACGGCTTTGGATTTGGTGTTTCTTTTCGAGAAATCACTATCCGAAGTGCTCATACTTCCACCGAAGCGATCAAGCGAACTTTTACAACTTCGTTTTCCCATTGAACCAAATTACCGGGATCTCAGATTCGTAAGGTTGGGTTACTTTGTATTGGTCCTTATATTTTGGGTTTTAAGCCCATTCCCCTAGACAGGCAAGCCATCTGATCTTTGGGTAAGCCCTTTGTCAATAGGTCTACTATATTATCCTTTGACTTAATGTAATCAATGGATATTATACCCGTAGTGATCAGTTGCCTAACGGTCTTATGCCTCCGTCGAATATGACGAGACTTGCCGTTGTACATAGCATTTCGTGCCCTTCCTAGAGCCGACTGACTGTCGCAGTGGATCATTACCGAAGGTACGGGTTTGTTCCAACACGGAACATCCTCTAAGAAATCATGAAGCCACTCAGCTTCTTCTCCCGCTTTGTCTAAAGCGATAAACTCCGATTCCATCGTGGATCGGGCGATGCAAGTTTGCTTAGAGGATTTCCAAGACACGGCCCCCACCACCAATTGTAAATATATACCCTTTGGTGGACTTGGTGTTCTCTATATCGATATCCGAGTTTGCATCACCGTACCCCTCTCTAGTACGGTTGGATATCTCGAATAGTGCAACCCAAAATTTAACGTGTATTTCGGGTATTGTAATACCCGATTCAACGCCTTCCGGTGATTATCACTTGGATTACGGTGAACCTAGCCAACTTATTGACCGCATAAGCAATATCGGGTCGGGTGCGGTTTGTGATATACATCAAACTACCGATCACTGTGCATATCGCTCCTGGTATACGGGTGCACCAAGATTTTTATCAAGCTTTTGATTTGTATCCATTGGTGACGCTATCGGAGAAGCTGTCTAACATCTTGAACTTTCTCAAAACATCCTCGATGTAGTGAGACCGAGATAAGACCGGTCGTCGACGTCTTAGAGATTTTAATCCCTAGGATGACATCTGCGATACCCATATCTTTCATGTCGAAGCATTGTTTCAACATGTTCTTAGTCTCTAGGATTACCCTAGGACTGCTTCCTGTGATCAACATGTCGTCTACATACAGTCATATCATAACAAATGAGTCAGAGTTACCTTTCGTGTAAACACATTTATCACACTCATTAATGGCGAACCCCTTCGATAGTAGAGTACTATCAAATTTTTTGTGCCATTGCTTCGGGGCTTGTTTCAGGCCGTACAGAGATTTGATAAGTCGACAGACTTTCTTCTCTTGCCCTTGAACCACGTACCCCTCGGGTTGGTCCATATAAATTCTTCTTCCAAATCACCGTTTAGGAAGGATGTCTTAACATCCATCTGGTGTATCTCAAGGTCACGCAAAGCTGCGATCACAATAAATACCCGTATGGATGTCATCCGGGATACGGAGAGTATGTGTCAAAGTAGTCAAAGCCTTACGTCCGTCGATAGCCCTTGACTACCAACCTGGCCTTGTACTTGTCTATAGACCCATCTGCCTTGTATTTCTGTTTGAGTATCCATTTACAACCCAACGGTTTATTTTCCGGAGGAAGATCAACCAATTCCCAAGTATGGTTATGCAGAATGGAGCTTATTTCACTCTCAATAGCTTCTTTCCAGAGCGGTGCTTCCGGAGTTGACAACGCCCGAGCAATTGTCCTTGGTTCATCACTAACCATATAAGCTACAAAGTCGGGACCGAAGGATGTATCCTTCCGGCCCTTTTACTTCGCCTTAGATCCATCTCGGAGTCTCCAAGTTCGAGAATCGGGAACACTAGATTCGGATGTTCGGCCATCTCGAGATTCGCTAGATCGAACCATTTAGATCCGGCGGTCAAGGACTCCCGGTTCTTGAGAGCTTTGTGCATAACTTCGTTTGCGAGAGGTTATGTCTTTCACCTTTCTAGGAAAGGTACTTTCAAAGAATAGAGCATTCCTTGATTCCATTATTGTACCCTGGTGGATATCTGGAATATCTGACTTATGCACTAAGAAGCGATAAGCACTAATGTTATTTGCATATCCGATGAATATGCAATCTACGATCTTAGGCCCAATCTTGACTGCTTTGGCTTAGGTACTTCAACCTTTGCCGGACAACCCCACACCTTAAAATACTTGTTGGTGGGTTTCTTTCCTTTCCATGATTCATATGTAGTTTTGTCCTTACCCTTATGTGGGACTCTGTTAAGAATCGTATTAGCGGTAAGGACGGCTTCTCCCCACATGTTTTGGGGAAGTCCGGAATTGATAAGCAAGGCATTCATCATTTCCTTTAATGTGCGGTTCTTATGTTCCGCCACACCGTTTGATTGAGGTGAGTATGGGGCCGTCGTTTGATGAATAATGCCTTCTTGGGCACGTATTCCTCAAAAGGCGCTACATATTCTCCCCTCTATCGCTACGAATGGATTTAATCCGTAGGCTCGGTTGGTTCTCAACTTCTGCTTTGTAACGTCGGAACGCTTCAAAGGCTTCATCCTTACTTCTTAACAAGTAAAGGTAACAATACCTTGTGCTATCGTCAATGAAAGTCACAAAGTACTTATTCCCCCCTCTAGTTTGTGCAAACTTCAAATCACATATATCTGTGTGAATAAGTTCTAGAGGAGCGGTATTCCTTTCGACGGATCGGAAAGGAAGCTTGGTGAGTTTTGCCTCTACGCACACCTCACACTTATGTTGAGGGTTTACGTCGATAGACGGCAACAACTCCATCTTTACCAGCCTTTGAATAGACTTGTAGTTAACGTGTCCTAATCTATGATGCCATAAATTAGAGGACTCAAGCAAATAAGAAGAAGGTTCAACGTTATTTCCTTGACGCAATACAGACATGGCATTCACTTTGAAGAGGCCTTCACAGACGAAGCCCCTCCCCACAAATGTGCCATTTTTAGTGAGTACAAACTTATTTGATTCAAACACTAGCCTAAAACTAGCATTAACCAATAAAGGTCCAGAAACTAGATTTCTTCTAATCTCTGGGACGTGCATCACTTCCTTCAGAGTGAGTTCCTTGCCGAAAGTCATCTTCAGGACCACCTTTCCAACCCCTAGCACGTCCGAGGAAGCGTTGTTGCCCATGAACAGCTTCTTGTCGGAGACCGGAGTGTACGTGGAGAAGGCATCTTTGTTGGAACAGATGTGTCTTGTTGCACCTGTGTCCACCCACCACTGCATCGAATTCTCAACCAAGTTGGCTTCTAGCACCACGGCCGAGAGATCCTCAATCATGTCATCCAGGAGCGTGTCCTTGACGACGTTAGCTTGAGCCTTGCCTTCCGACTTGGCTTTCGTTGTTGCTCGTCTTGAGCTTGCGGCATTCCTTGATCCTATGACCGGGTTTCCCATAGTGATGACGAGTTACCTCTCGAACGTCTCGTGTGGGGGCTTTGCCGTCTTTGTGGAACTTCCGCTTGTTGCTTGTTTTCCCTTTGGCCTCAGCCAGATTTGCCTTTGCCTCAACATGTTGTCTACCCTTTGGCAAGGTCTTCTTAATATCTTCCTGGATTTGCAGTTTGATAACAAGTTCTTCAAAGGTCATCTCCTTTGTCTTGAGTTTCAAGTAACTCATAAACTCATTCCATGAAGGAGGTAACTTTTCAATCGGCGATGCAACCAAAACTCGCTCATTTGGTTTCGGTCCTTCCAAATCCGGGTGATGTAAAATCATTTGGAATTCCGGACTTGGGACATCACTGTCTTCTTGTCCACCATTTGGAATTTTAGAAATTTCCCAACGATGAACTTCTTAGTACCCGCATCTTGTGCGTTGTACTTCTTTTGTAGTTTTTCCCATGCTCTTTGGCGGTGCCAACGGTGCAATAGACCGTGTAGAGAGGGTCTGCAGCTTCAAGTATATAGTTCTTGCACATGAAATCGCTATGATTCCATGCGTCACGAACCATCTTCATGCCATTAATGACATGGATACCAAGGTCCCCTTCACCCGTTTCATTAGGCGAAGAGTCCATTTCATCTCCACTTGTGGAGGATCTTCCGTAAGGAACAGGGCCATGCCCATAATCGCATTAAGTAAAAAAAGCATCTTTTGTTGCCATCTTTTGAATTCCGATCCCATGAATTTTTCGGGGCGATCATGGTGGTGTGAAGAAGAGGGTGGAGCTCCAACGATCGGGAAGGCGGCGGTGTTAGCTTGCCTTGAACAGGGGCCGCATCGTCAGCGGCGGTGAAAGGCGGCGGAGCTACACGCCTTGGCCGTAGCGGCAATGGGGGAAGGCGACAACGTTGCCTCGAGAGGCGACGACGTAGCAAGCAACATCGGTCATATTTCCGGTCATGTTATTGCAGTTACCGTAAGCAAAATATTGTCTTAAGTTGTTGGGTTACAAGGATTTGCAAGAAACGGAAATTAAAAGTAACTGCTTATGTAAGAATTGAAATTACAATTCAACTAGAAAACTAAAAATTACAATATAACAACAAAACGAAATTACAATATTTGTTGAACAAGAAGACCGGAAGCGCTTTGATTTTTCTTTGAGTCGAGTGTGGCACTCGTCCTTAAGACAATATTGCCCCGTATGTATCCTTTATACGTCCCGGACAATTCGTCTCTCAAGATAAAACAGCAATTGAACAATTGAGCAAAGGAAACTCAAGAGCTACCGTGAAGAATATTGAATAATGAAATGATGCTTGGAAGTTATAGGAAGAAGCGATTTTCTAGTTGTATATTTTTGTGTATATCAAGTGTGCCTCAACAATGGTGTAAGGGGTGTTTATATAGGTGAGGAAGGACTGTTTGATCGCCTCCATAATGACCATTATTGGCCAAATAATGACCATTATGGAGGTAGTAAAGCCACCAAATTAAAGGAGAGAAATACCAACGGATTGGCCATTATATGAGGTGTAATTCGGCCAAAATAAATGGTTTGAATTGAGTCTTTGGACATTTGTTCGTGTCCGCCGAAATTCGAATTTCTGGAAACTTCGGGGACCAAACTCGTACATACGAAAGAATTTTGGTCCAAACAGCGTACTTCGGCAAAGTTCTGCGGCCCAAAAAGATAATATCGAAGGCCCACGGCCCACGACCCGTGAACCGGACCGGACGGGCGGGCGGCGCGCGCGCGTGTGGTCTTTCCTCGAACCGAAGCACATCTAGGTCCTCCCTCCTTTAAACACATGGGATACCCCTTGGGGTCCCAAACCCCAAACCAATTTCGAGTCTTATATACACAACAATTCTTTCTTCCTCTACCGATGAGGGAGAATTGAACACAATACCACACTTTCCATGCTTCAAACACCTCACTTCGTGGACCAATATCTCTTTCATTTCTCAATGAAATTTGACGATTCTTGGCCCTACGGTTATCTACGTACTTAGTAGATCATGCATGTGTGAAGAACCGGATTCTCCAACATACGTAACACTAGTGTTTAAGCCGTTAAAGTTGGTCGGTCGCAACTCCCGCCAAAGGCAAATTTCCAACACTTCTTACTTCATATCTCATGTTACTTTCTTGTTTTCGTTCATTTTTCAGGTTCGGTTAATGGGAGGTGAAATAGGTATCGTCGACAAGAAAATTGGTGAAAAGGGCACTTGTTTCAGGTTCAACATTTTCCTGATAGCAAGTGATCATCCTCGAGATCAAGAACATCAGCCACTTCATGGTTCTAGTTTATGTCGTGTCCTCGAATTTGTACCAGAGTTTGAAGGTACAAATTTAGCAACCGCCACACAAGAAATAAAGGATGAAACAACAACTTCAACAATCAAGATTCAGCAACCTCCAATAGTACAAGATGTTTCTGTTGATATGAAATTACCTTTAACAGGACAGAGAATCTTAGTTGTGGAGGATAATAAAGTACTACTTATGATGTGCAAAGCGAAGGTTTCTAAGCTTGGTGCAACCACTTCCACATGTGAAAATGGTGAAGAGGCTCTAGATCTTGTCCGCAAAGGCCTTAGTGATCAACGCGATATAGGGCCATCCACTCCTTCACCGCCATTTGAGTATATTCTGATGGATTGTCAGGTAAGATGTTATTCATATTCATTCTTCAGGTTGAATACTATGTTGCTATGATCCTCCGAAAATGTTGTTGCACTAATGTCAGATCCTCCAAAAATGAATTATATTTGGAGGATCCTAGAAACATAGGTTGAGAAGGACTTCATTTGAGGTTAACATTGAAGTTAATATTTTTATTGGATGGTTCACAAATGGCAAGTCTTAAATGTTTGTATTAAAAGAGAATGAACTGCTAAGAACAATAGATTTTGAGTAAAACGAACTTTTTAAAGTATTGAGATTTCATTTGCATAAATTACTAACTATGGAAGTCCAACTAGTAGAGCTACTCATTTAACGTGTTGATTGTATAATGCTACTATTACTTTTGCTATTAACTACATTAATAGTTAATTTACACTATCAGTGCGTATAACTTATATCCGTCTTTGTTTCGTTGTTTTGCAGATGCCAAAGATGGATGGATTTGAAGCAACCAAATGCTTAAGGGAAGAAGAGGCACGTTATGGAATTCGAATTCCCATCATAGCTTTAACAGCACATACAGAGGAAGAGAAAGATAAGATTTTTCAAGTTGGAATGGATTATTACTTACCTAAACCCCTCAAGCCTGATTTGCTTTTGAAAACCATAGACTATATAGAGCACAGAAATGTTTAAGAGATTATAAAAAGTCTCTATTTACTATTTAGTCGAGTGTGAGACATAAAGTAAAATTTCTCCGGAAACTCTTATAGAGGGTTGCGATAAAAACGGTCCTCAGGTGTCTTTCTCATAGTTTTTATGTTCTTTCTAAAGTTGTCTTGTTTTTACTCTGTAAAATGTTTTTGTGATATGTACAACATGAAATGCATACACAAAGGTTTACTTTGAAATACACACCAACACATTGATATCGACTTTGATTTGTTTTAATTGTAACTTAGCTTAATGAATTATGCATTCACATGCTTTTTAGTTGGTTGTTACAAGAAGGTTTAGTGACATTCATTGCCTCAAAGCTGCCAGTAGGAATTCTTTTATATATCCAACAAATATTCAGCAGTGTGAACTCCATTATAAGAAGAATGACAATCTAGATTTCTTTTTAACCTTGATGTCAGGTCAGCTTACACACGCCTCGACTTTTTTACTACGTACGTGTTACCTTTCACAAGCCAACATATTGTATAGGGGCGAAGGCGCGAAGCTACAGTAGCTAAAGGGTGGTCTGTTGAACACCTTTTTGCCAGAAAATTATGTAGTGTACGTAAAACCCTTAGTGAAATTCCCGCCTTCGTCTCTGAGTGCTATAATATAAATTCAACTAGTACTCACTCCGTTCTATTAACAATACTATACTTAGCACAAAGTTTAACACTTTTATTTGAATTATATAATATGTTCGTAATGATGGAATAGATTATTAAAGTACTTGACAAGAGAGCAAACATTACATTAATATCAAAGTGTTAATAGATTCATAAATATAAATTCTTGAAAGTTGTACAGAAAAAAAATTGTGCCAAGTATCTTAGGATGTCCTTAGATTGAAAGAATGTCAAGTTTTATAGAAATAGAATTATGTCTAGTAGGAGTATTTGTTTAGGCTGTTCAAGTTACAATTCAGTAAGGGTCATTTGGTTTAAACTCTCTGGGATCATAATCCTGGTATTATTATCTCACATCTTATAAGGGATAGATATAAAATTTATAACCGTATTGGCTAATACCAAATAACCCAATACGGGATAAATGTAATCCCAAATTTTATACCGTGATTAATATCCTAACCCCAGTAACAAAACGGGCACCTAAAAGCATGAAAATGAGTATGCACATTACCATAAGCAACTTATTCCCAGCACTAAGATGATCTATGCAGTTTATCTTTACAAGCCATGTAAGTGTCTTAGATCAGATATAAATGCAGTTCTTAAGAAGAAAATACACCCACAAAGTTTCAGTTACCATTAAAGAACTAAAGAAAAAGAAGAGACAGTGAATCAAAACGACAATTCATACAACTATGATAAATTTCCCTGATTACAAAATCCGTAAATCCGTATGCTATCATTCTCATTTCTAAAATCTGAGCACCAGCTATGAACTCAATGGATCATCTTTTTCCTAAGCCAAGTAACATAGTACTGTAAGTCCAAATGAAGTCAGAAAATGTAAGTCCTTAAAAGTATAATTGTGTCCTAATACTGGCTTCACTAATCCAAGAAATCCTCAAAAAACCTCCAAGCAATCCATCTCGGATATTCTTGTTGGAAGCAATGTTCATATTTTAAGAAATTGGCTACTACATCAGAAGTGAGTTCCGGGGAAAAGATATAAAGGGGAACGACTTCATATATATATAGTTAATACTCTTCTTGAGAAAATACCAACGGATCAACTTTGCCAGTTTTTGTGTCCCTTGAAGCCAATGGTGGCATTCCCAGGCAGCCTAACTGGAGGGATCATAGTTCATCATGGCCTTGTGGTTGCTCGCTATTCATCATCTCTAGTTTATTTTGTAGTTCCTATAACATAAAATTATTTCATCGTAAGTAGTTAGTGTCATAGGAGGATAAGTATTAGAAGAAGCTTTGTAGGGGTGACTGGGTGGGGCCTGATATGAGGGCTGGGAAAGTACCTTCAGCTTTTCTTCCAGACAAAGTGCTGGTGTAGACAAAAAGGCTAAATATCTGCCACAACAAACTAAATGTCAGATTAGAGTACACAAAAATTCACTAAACACATAAAGCATGCAAAGTTATGTGTACACAAACACAGATAAATGTTTACTCGCAGCGGCTCGGTTCATCTATATCAGTTAGCTCATTTGTCAAACCACACCTTAATTTGACCTGTACAAATTAAGAACAATTTAGAGGGCAAAGAGGAAAACTAAGAAGATTAGTTAGGTATCCTCACCTTTAAACTTCTATCTGGCCCATTCCAGCAATGGTCGCCGCTTGTAAATTGCATGGTTCTGTAGGAATCCTCAAATTTATCCCACTTCCTTTGATGACACACGGGAGAAAGAAAAAAAAGAGTATAATGAGTTCCGAGCTTATAACACAGGCAGAAAAATAACGATCTCGAAGAGGAATCCAGACCATAATTTTACACTATGCAAAGCTGTCTTTTTTTAATAACCGAGAAATCCCCGAGGGCCAGTGGCACGTGGTTCTAAACCCGATCGATATTACCTCCCTTCCCCCCTTCCCCAATTCACTTAAATACTAGGCTTTTGTCCGTAGCAGGATTCGAATCCGTTCACATGCACCCAACCTACACATCATGTGTTGCGCACTTACCACCTAAGTTGCTCAAACTCACGTGTCCGATACGGGTGCGGATCTAGATGTCAGATCCTTCATGATTTAAATTATAAGATTCGTGGGTACAGATACGGGTGCGGGATTTCGGCTAAAAATAATTCAAATATCTAAAAATAGAGTTATAGGTCTAAATTATGAGACATTATGTGGAAACTTACAAGGTATTCCGAGGAGAAAATATTGACCAAGAGGATAATCCCAGCTGATTTAAGGAAAACGACTGACATAGAAAATTCCATATACAAGGTATTCCATTTTCTTCAATTTCACCTTAGCTTTTGTTTTGATTACATATATCATTGTATCTGTCCCGAATTTCTCCGTCAATTTTGGTCGAAGTACCCAAAATCGGTTGACCATATCCGATATGGATCCCACACCCACTCGTGTCAACATAGGTGCGGCACCAAAAGTGAAGAGTCCGAGCAACTTAGCTTACCACTAGACCAAAAACCCCTATGCTTGTCCAGGATTCAAACCCGTGAAATGTACCTAACCTAACACATCACGTGTTGTGCTCTTACCACTAAACCAAAACCCTGGGGGCTTATCATAGAAATTGTGTTTCACTAGACCAGCTTTATGTTAAGCTGTCTCTTTCCTTACCTAATAAAAATAAGATTGGTCTGCCATGGGTATCTAATATTAAAGAGAGGAAAACAAAGTGCAGAAACTCTGAATTGTAAAAGAGTATTTGGAGTACCAGTCATGCTTGCCTACTACTTCAGAGACAACTAGTACTTACTGTGCAGAAGGACTGAGATAATGCATGCATTCTCAAAAAAGAAAATCTCAGAAAAGGACTCAGATAATGCATATGCTTAAGATGTTAAAGAACCTACCCCAACCGAGTTGTACTGTAGCCCTCAACTTGGGTAGCTTGTTTGAAAGGGCAAATCTTGTATGTGTACCTGAAGTAAAGATATTTGTTAGTGTCTGCTAAACAATAACATTAACTAAAACTTAGGTGAACAAGACACTTGAAGATTCATCACTTGTTCTCCTTGCTCTCGAAACATTGACCATGGAATGAATAGAATTCCTTCTCCGGTCCTGCAATAGAACTAGCGCTTCAGCATTGCAAGATCATTCACCTTCTTAGAGAAGGTAAGTTATAGAAGAATACTAATAAACACAAACACATGAATTTCTGTACCAAAATCTTGTTTCAACTTTTGCTTCAAGCTAGATAACCTTGATTCGATTTTTGTCAACTTAGCACTTGCCTCATCGTACGCTTTGCGTATGTGGTCAGCATCTATGGGAGCAAAACCAAAACATCATCCATCAGTTTCTCTCTCATTAGACTTTTTTCCTTCTCATTAAAAATAAAGAGCAGGAATTTGGATGAAACCTCAGTTACTACCAGAAATGTTCACTGGAGTTTGGAACAAATTGACGTCCCGAAAAATTCTCTTTACAGTTTGTTGTATCTTCTCCGTCCACGAAGGACTACTTGTGGTTGTAGTATCTGGATAATTAAAATGATAATTAAAATATAACGAATTAAATAGTACTAGCTGTAGGCATCAAATGCAATAGAATTATTTTCCTACATACCTGCAGAATCAGAATCATCATCAGACTCGGACTCATGTGAACTTGAATCATGGTCCTCTCCAACAAAATCTTCAACTTGGTCCTCACTGTCATCATCATCATACTTGTGTTCATTATCATCATCATACTTACGGTCATCAACGTCAGAATCGTATCCATTATACTCCTCTTCATGGGTATCAGATAGCACCTCATCATGGTTATCATGGTTGCTATCTGTACCAGCACCAACCGACTCAATTTCCTGTTCGCTCTTTTTTCCTAACCAACGAGAACCAATAACACGACCTAACTCTTCCTTTGACAGCGACTCTGTATTTTCAGTAGCATCTTTCTCCTAAAAACATAAAAATGAGTCACAAGATTAAGGTTGTTAACATCGTTGAACAACATCTGCACTTCTTATTCTCATGCCAACTTCGTAGACAAAGCAGCTATATATGAGCACCGAAATTAATTCCTTCCTAATACACTATGATCCAGTACAAGCAATTACTCCAAAGCTACAGGAAAATCAAATTAATAAACAGGAGACTGCTATGCGTGCAATAATGACAAAGTCCATGTGCTTTTTAGCCCTGTGCACGTGAAGTGCCAACATATAACCACAATAAAGCATGATCAGGAAAAAACATCTAGTATAAAAGTTCTAGGAGCATTTGTATTTCATGACAGCAACATCCCCAAAGACAACTCACAGAATTCAATTCTCTTTCGCACCTCACTACCAGTGCAACCCCCCCCCCCCCCCCGTCCCGCAGGTTTCAACTTTTGTTGTGAGGCTAGAAGTTTGCCTTAGATGGGACTTGGGTCTCAAGATCTCTCTTCTTAAAACGTACAAAAACTATTGAAGTACACTAGGAATTTTCTTCACGTCCATGTTCCTAAGGACACCTTTTTAACCTCCTCATGCTACTCTGACTGAACTAAGTATCTTTCACTTGCATTGAAGATCTTATGCTCATGAAGAATTGAAATCTGTAACTTGACCTCACTTTGAGCATAACTCGAAACTGGAAAGTTGAAATTCAATTATTAGAGAAATGAATGTATTAATCACATTTCATCATTGAAATTACGGAAAATGCACTACATACATAGTTGACGAATGATCAAGCTGCTTTATATCTACTACACAATGACAGGTCTATCTCATCCCAAACAAAATGTGCCCTGTTTCAAAGTAATGTGCCTTTGGATAGGGACTTTAAGCTAAGTACTTATTAAATTAAATGTTCAAAAACTGCTAAAAGTTTGTTTATGGTAGTACTTCTTGCTATATGTAATGGTAAAAGTACTATTTTGCAACTAAGTGCCAGTGTCTTCCCTGAAATAAGAATTGGAAAGATTTGACATGATAGAATTTTCATTCCAACTTGATCGACACCAGCCGTACTTAAGCTAGGGGCCGCTTTGCGTAGAAATGGATTTTCATATCCATATTCCATGTGATGGTACAAATGAAACAAGCATAAATAGAAAAGAGAATAGACCTCATTTCCTCATTTTTATGCATGCAACTCCTAACTCAGAGAATCAAAATCTTTTTTGCATGTAAGCAAGTCATTTAGGAATTCACACTAAGAGAATGGCCTCCATGCTGTGGCACCACGGTTTCATTCAAATGCCACCTTTTCCTAATACTTCACCACATATTAGCATATTAAACTACACAGCTCCTAATTTAGTTCTTGCTTTATTGGGAAAAAGAAAATACACTGTTTCTGGAGAAACTTATCAGAAGCAAGGATTTCATATTAGATTAAAAGTTATTAGGTCAAACCAATTGAAATAATAACTACGCAGCTATACAACAACAACAACATGCCCTGTGAAGTCCCACATCGTGGGGTCTGGGGAGGGTAGAGTGTACGCAGACCTTACCTCTACCTTGGTAGGTAGAGCGGCTGTTTCTGAGAGACCATTGGCTCAAGACAGGCATATGCATAAGCAAAAACAACAGAAAACAGTCAGACCCGATCAAGAAATTTAAAGCAGTATGGAAATGCTGGTATCAAAAGCGAATACGCAATGATAGCGCATTCTGAAAGAAAGAAATCAAACTGCAGGGGACTATAGAGCAATACTACGTCTATTCGTATGATATGCTAAGCGGACCTAACACTACAACTACCTGTCTATAAGCGTAAGTAGGATTACGCTCGACTACCTACTACCCTTCTACCCTAATTCGTGTCCTCCACAACCCCCTATCTAAGGTCATGTCCTCAGTAAGTTGCACCTGCGCCATGTGCCTTCTAATCACCTCTCTCCGATATTTCTTCAGCCTACCTCTACCCCTCTTGAACCCGTCCATAGCCAACCTCACACCTCCTCCGTACTGGATCATTTGTGTCTCTCCTCTGCACATGCCCAAACCATCTCAACCTCACTTCCCGCATCTTATCCTCCACCGAGGCCACTCCCACTATGTCTCGGATATCATCATTACTAATCTTATCCCTCCTTGTATGCCCACACATCCATCTCAGCATCCTCATATCCGCCACTCTCATCTTTTGGATGTGCGACGTCTTAACTGGCCAACACTACGCCACATACAACATAGTCGGTCTTACCACCACCCTATAAAACTTGCCTTTAAGTTTTGGTGGCACCTTTTTGTCGCACAAGACTCCAGATACGAGCCTTCATTTCATCCACCCTGCCCCAATACGATGTGTAACATCGTCATCAATCTCTCCATTCCCTTGGATAATAGACCCGAGGTACTTGAAGCTTCCTTTATTCGGAATACGATGTTAAGTACACAGCTATAACATAGCCGAAAAGGACGAAGATACAGATAGACAAAAAGTGGAGGTTTTAAATCAATAATTGTACCTTATTTCTGCTACTAACATCAGCTTTATCATTGTTGGTGGACGAATCCTCTTTTATTTCAGGATGCTATACAAAACGAGATTCTGGTTAGTCATGATAACCAAATACTGTTTACTTAACATGTGAAGGAACTTGGGCTTCTCAAAGACGACAAACCTGAGAAGAATCCTCGGGCACCTGCTCTACCTCATCGACAGGAAACTCATCGTTCACGGAATGGTCACCATGATGTACTTCATCCGCAGCTTTGTCATGGCCTTCTAACACATCCTGATATAAATATATAACAGAAGTACTAGATCAAGCAACAAAAATGCATAAAGAAGACTTTCTTTTTGACCAATAAAAGCATACAAGAGACTTTACAGCACTAATTTGGAGAAAATATATATTGTTGGAATAGGAACATCTAAAGTCAGTTCAACACAACAACATACCTAGTTAATCCCACAAGTGGGTCTGGGGAGGGTAGGATGTACGAAGACCTTACCCTACCTTTGTGGGGTGCGTACATCCTACCCTCCCCAAACCCCACTTTACTAGTAGACCATATTTTCTATTATGCTCAAGGGCATTATTATCTCCAGAAATGTGCACAGTTCTAAATCTCTTGGGAAGTGAAAAGTTTTTTTTCTAAGCAAAAGCAGTACCCCCCCCCCCCCCCTCCCTGCAGCTAAATTTGGACATCTCACAATGTGTTCCAGAATTTTATCATAAAGAAAATACTAGGCATAATGGGACATAACACATCTCAGTCACAAAAACCAAATTAGTTATGCTGCATATCCTTGTGAAAGAGAAATGTAAAATAGATTCATCACTAATAGAGAAACATTAGGATCTTTGGACCATGAAAAGTCATTTGTCTGAGTTGTTCTACACTTTGAGGACCCATGACTATGTAAATCCTTAACATTTGAGGGAATGTTGCCTTCCAAGTAAAATAAGCCAAAAGGGGTAAGCAACCTATGAACGGGAGAGGTGAGAGTAGAAAGAATTGCAAGCATGAGACGGAAACTTCAAATATAAAGATCTCATGAAGCCGCAAATGTAAATTGCTAAAAGAAGCCTCCTTTTGAAATGTGAATACAATTACCTTTAACTATTATTGATATAGGAGATAATGATGCAGTGTGAGGCTACATAATCATTCATAAACAAGAGAAAATGCGGCATCTCTAGGCAAAAGTCTTCACTAAACATGTAGCATTGATTTTCACTTTCAAGGACACGAGGCATGAACGAATACCGTATCGAAGAAATAACTTAAATTACCACTTAGGATCTCCACAAAACATACACCATTGCTTTCATTTTTAAGGACACCAGGAATGAATGAATGACTGGTCGAGGAAGTAACTTAATGTCCCTCAAGTCAGACGTAATTCAGATCATTTTCTCTTATAAAGACTCCAGAACTTGGTGGAAATTATCACAAAGGTTTCCCAATAAGCTAAATGTTTGCAATATCTAGTCTTGTTATGGTTGACACAAGACTTTCTTCACATCTTCCTTCCTTATTAGGCAGCTAATGCCCACAATTAAAGAGCTAACAGCACAGGCTGGAACCATGAAACATAACAGTAAAATCCTCCTACACCTAGAAGTTTGTTAACAATTGTATTTCTTATTTTATGGTAATTTTGTAGATGCGGTGTCCAGTGTTTCAAAGGCGCGCTTAAGCCCTGAAGCGAGGCGCAAAACATGTTGAGCGCTTCACCTCGCTTAGCGGGCACTTCAGTGTCGTCATCAGGGCTCTATGGCATAGTTTTCCTTGCCAATGAGCGTAATCCTGAAGAGGTGACACTAAATAATTGATATTTCATTTTATCATTATTATTTTTCAATTTATTTGTTGATATATTTGTTATTCATGCTTATAATAATTAGACTCGGACGACACATACATATTTGTTTTTTTCTCCATTTGCGCCTTTCTTCATTAAAGCCCACACCTTATTTGCGCTTAAAGCCCCAATAAACCTTAAGCTTTTTGGCGCTTTTCTCCTTTGATAACACTGGCGGCATTTTGTCTATATCAAAATTCCTAATCCTTTTTTAAGCATGGGGAAAATTCGTAACCCTCCTCCTTCTGTTAAGCATCTGTGGAAGAATCAAGTAAGGATACCAAGTTTTGTACCCATGAAAATTGTAAAGAGGTTCTGATAGATTGGACATCTAAAAAGTCCAAAAACAATGGTCGATTTAGAGTGCAATGCAGATGTGGAGAATCAAATGCCTATGACATAAGAAAGGGAAAAAAAAAGTCAACACAACAGAACTCTTTTCCCAAGTTCCATTATCTACTTCCATTAGATATTCTGATACCCTTACCTACTTTTGTATGTGTTTAACATCATCTAATAATTTAACAGCTATAACGACAAAATAATTAACCTTTACGGAAGGAGAGTCTTCCAGGAGGCCAATCTTATCGTGGATGTTACTTTTCACAGCTTCTTCTTGAACTTCAGTTTTCTCCTCAGCTTTGCTTGCCTCTACCTTAGCATCATCAGCTTCCTTTCGCTCCTTCTCTTCCTTTTCTCTCTTTAACCGTTCTTCCTCTTCAGCCTTCTCTATTTGTTCTTTTTTCTCTAGATCAAGAGAAGTGAAAACTTATAAGAAATTACTAGAAGCAAACTGTTGAATTGTTTATGAGCTATCGCCTTGCCAGGAGAGAAACATATATTAGTGCCTGAAATCTCAAAAAGTACACAAACATATGGATTTTTCTCATGTCACTTATAGAAAATGAACAACAATAAAAGTGACAAGGATAACAATAATTAGTTTTGAAGGTTGCTTTACTTGGCATAGGTGAATATACCTCATTGAACATGATAACAGCCTTCTAGTTTCTACAAGGTCTCAGATCAGGGAACTTTTAGGTATCTACTTAGAATTTTTCCTGTAAATTAACAAGTAAGATATGTATAACAAACACTTCTTTTCTAAGATTGTTCTCTATGGTCAAAATCGATCGCTATACAATCTGCTTTTTATGTGGTGGAGTAGCCATGTGGAGAGGTGCTATATAGATACCAGAGTAAGTTCTTGGAAACAAATGTAGACAGCTTCTTGGGTTATGCATTTCCGCTATATTTAGTATCTCTTCCCAGCAAAGGGAACCAGTTGTTAATTATACAGGGAGCAGGGAGTGTGAGTTGTATAGGACCTCATATTCAGGAAAAATTGCAAGCTTGGGAGATGATATATCTTCAAAACTTGCTTGTGCGTTTATACAGGGAAAAGATCTCAATGACGTGCAGAGACAATTGAAAGAGGCTGGTAAGAGAAATGGTTCTTCACAGTAAGATCGTGCTATCAGAGAGTTTGAGAAGGGGAGACAATGACGTTCCTTTCTTTTTTTCTTTGATAAGGTACAATGGTGTTCCTTATTCTTTTTGTGGATTCATGAAACACCAGCGAAGGTGTGTTTCTTTGCTAGGCTGGCAGTGTAGAGGCAATTCTTTTAGCATGGATTCCTAAAAAACTTGTTAAATGCAACAAAGTTTTGATTCTCCAAGTTAGGAGTGTCGTGCATAAAGGAAATGTAGGAAATGAGGTCCATTCTCTTTTCTACTTATGGTTGTTTCATTTGTACGTACCATAACATAGAAAATATTGATATCAGAACGAACTGTTTTCCAAGAGAATATGCAATGCAGTCCCATTTTGGAGTACTAGTGCTGCTGATCAAGTTGGGATGATAATCCTCTCATGTACAATCTTACTTAGGGAAAAGAGAACTTACCCTTAAGCTGCTCAACCTTCTCTTTAAGTATCTTCTCCTCATTTTTCAGCTTAGAGAGTTCAGCTTCCTCTTTTGCTATTGCAAGTTTAGCTTCTTCAATCTCCTTCTTCCTTAGAGTTATACCTTCCTGAAAGGTTGCAATCTTTTTCTTCAATTTATCTCTAGCTACTCTGCCAACCTCCCAACATGTATTTGGGCACTTAACTTTACCATCGTACTCATCACTCCCGTCGCAACAATCTACTTGTGCCATCAAGATAGTTAATAGGAGAAAAAAGTAAACCAACAATATTAAGAAACATGAAATATACATCAATATGATTTTATCGACAGGAAAAGACTGTCAACAATAGTCCAAAGGCAATGAAAATCATTCTACAATGGCTATTTATCTGTAATATCCTATACTGACAATGAATTCTTCAAGAACAGAAACTTCATGAAACTTAGCTTGTCCTGGACTTGAATGATGCTGTGCAAAAGTTTTTTGTCCCTTTTTTTTAAAAGCACTTCTGTATTAATCGTCATTCAAATAATCTTCTTAGTTACCAAAGATGCACTATTGCAGATCACACTAAGCACTGTGTGTAGAAAAAGATGCTAATCAAGCGCTATACAGAAAGGCAAGAAAGAATGCTTCATACCGCAAATGCCATCATTAACCCTAGATGAGTATATGGAAAGAGGAACATGTCCTGCATTTTTGCAATAAAACTTCCCACTGGGGCATGCCGAAGTTCCTGCAAACCAATCACCAAGCACAAACAACTTTCAAAGACATGCACACATTATAATTATAGCCAGAAGAGGAGGGCACAAATGTTCGATCCAAAATGAAATTCTTAACATATTTTTGCCTCTGAATGCACTGCAAATAAATCCTTAATTTTCTAACAAGACTAGTTATTTAGGGTGTGTTGGTACTTGGTATGGAGGAAAACATTTTCCAGAGAATGTGCTCCAATTTTCCCATGTTTGGTCGGTCAAAAATGGTTCGGAAAACATTTTCTATAGGAAAACGAATTTCTTACAAATGAGGAAAATGACTTCTCTAACGGAAGTTCCATAAATGATATTCAAGTGCATTGTCCTCTCCCCACCCACCAAACGCCCCCAACCCCCACCACTTGACCATTCCATCCCCTGCCACCCGACCCCCACTCCACACTCCATCCCCACCCCTGTAATGTTTTCTTGATTACATATAAATACTCTTGGGATAATATTTTTTTTGCTTACTTACCAAAAACTAGAAAATAAGTAAGAAACCCACTTGTTTTTCAAGAAAACATTTTTCATGGAAAATATTTTCCTTCATACCAAATAGACCCTTAGTATTTGAAGGAAATGAGTCCAATAAGGTGTAATGTATATAGAGGATTTATTTAGTCAAACCCAACTATGGTGTTGCTGACCTAAAATAAGCAAATGGTAATGTCCATTTTTTCCAGACCCCACGTTGTGGGATTTCATTGGGTATGTTGTTGTTTGTTTGTTGTTTGGTAATGTCCATTTTTAGATAAGGTGATTCAGACAATTCATTTTGATTTCAGAGCATGAAGAGATCCTTTTGGTTCGAGTCTTAGCACCACCACGAACAACACATTTTCACATGCTTGGACTTATTAAAAATCAGGGTCCCGCATGCAAGGGCGGAAATCAAATCCCTGCTATGAGTTCGGCCGAATCCAGTAACTTTTTCTCAAACAATATATTTGTGTTAACCAAGACCCCATTTGTGGGACTACACTAGGTATGTTATTGTAATATGTTTGTGTTTACCCAGACCCACTTGTGGGACTACACTGGGTATGTTGTTGTAATATATTTGTGCAAGGAAATTCATAGAAAAAGAATATACAACAACAACATACCCAGTGTAATCCCACAAGTGGAGTCCGGAAATTAAAAAAATGTACTCATGTTAAATTTAGAGATAAGGGTCAAAAACACACCTCAAGTATCACAATTTTTTGAGTTTTCTGCTTGAACTATCACCTACTAGTTAGCAAAACACACTTAAACTATCATTTGTTCACTTTTTGTACCTCAACTATCATGTAGGAAAAAGTTACCACGCACCTAATAGTTTAGGTAGAAAACTCAAAAAAATACTTGAGGTGTGTTTTTGACCCTTTAACTCTTAAATTTATAACCGAGTTATTAACACTTGAAGTATTAGTTCTATAATCAAGGACCCGTGGAGTTGAAAATGCATATTTTTGCATAAACAAAGGAACAATAACAACAACAACATCAACAACATACCCAGTGTAATCCATACAGTGGGGTCTGGGAGGGTAACATGTAGGCAGACCTTACAGACTATTTCGATAGACGCTCAGCTCAAAAGAACGTAGTAAATGCAGAAAAAAAAGACCTGGTTCGTCAGACCCATCGGGGCAGTCACAAAAATCATCATTGAGCTGATCCTTAGTGAATTTCTTTGATCCATCTTTGCATTTTATAGCACCTGATGATAAACCCTTGTAATAATACGCATCTGCATTTCAATAGCAAAATCGATGATTATTTCTATGAAAAATTCGGGATCACAAAATGAGTCATCTACAATCCCATTAAATACGAACCTTGAGGGGCAATTCCGAGATTGGCTATGGAGGGAAGACATACGGATCTGTTGATTGAAGATATGCATAAGATACAAGAGAGTAAAATGATGAATTGCAATCGAATTTCCATTTGTTTTTCACCAAAATATGCAATTGGAAATCTCTATCTATCTATTATCAGCATTCGTTTCTATTCACTTCAAAAAATTGTGAAGTGGGTACTGATTATAGTGAGGAGAGTTTGGACTTTGGCCCAATCAATAATAGTAGTTTTTTTTTCTAGAATTGGAAATGGAGGTGGCTACTCTTGCTTTGCTTGGTTTTGCCGCCTGAGATTATGCTTTGTATTGAGTCGCCCGGAAAACAGCCGCTGAGACACACGTTGTGGGGTATATGTTGTTGTTCTTCAGGTGGCTACTTTAACAATGGCTATGTTTCTTATAATCGTTCTAATTTATATGATAAAAAATTAAAAAAAAAGTAATATTTTTAAAATTTTGTGATCCAAAAATAATTATTAAATTTTTATGGCTATAAATAATTTCATAAAAGTATAGACTAAAAAATAATGTCATATAAATTGAGACATATCCGATACTACATAGAAAAAATAGCACTTTTGCTACTTAGTTTTTTTCTCTTTGTTTCCTGTCCATGTGCCTATTGGAGTACGTTTAATGTGCATTCGCGCCACACTGGACCTATAAAAGCTCTTTATCAAGGATTGAATTTTTTCATATAAATAACTCAAATCCGAAACCTCTCTTAACCATTCGACGCACCACGATGATATTTTTGCTGCTTAGTTATTATATGTGGATATTGATTTTGGTTCTTGTAAAATATAATGCATTTAACTTTTAATTACTCAAAATATATGTTTTTGATCCTTTTTGTAGGACATATATTATTATTTATATTTGAGAAATAATATTAATTTTGATACAACACATGGATAATTAGACGGTAAAATGATTCATAATTCTAAAAATTCATGAATAATTCATAAGTAAAAAGGATCAAAATGCACATTTCAAGTAATTGAATGTAAAATATGCATTTAAACACTCAAGCTGCGACATATTTTAATTGAGCACCTGAACACACCTATTAAACACCTTAGATTCAACAACAATAACAACACAGCGTAATCTCACAAGTGGGGTCTGAAAGATTTAGAGGTTATTTACGATAGATCATCGGCTCAAAGAAAATCAAACCAAACTCAAACATATATGAGCTAGTTAAGTTAACGACATAAAATATATCAACTCTTTTAATTATACACATCAAACTCAATTAGAACATACATGAGGTTTTACAACTTATTAAGGCTAATGCATACATTAAAGGAAGTGACATATTTTATGTACATAGTTTACTTATCTACCTAATAGACACTTAAGAATACGTGCAGAAACTTTTCCAAAATTTGAGCATGAAGTTCCTAATATAAATGTTTTATCATGTGTTCAGGTGCATCATCTGCTCAAATCGTAGTTGATGTCTAAATAAAATTACTTGTACGTATAACGAGCCGTCAATGTATTCGACCTAATTTTATGATGAAATATTACATATCTAGCCAAACAAACATGTCAATTAACCGAAAGTTAGATTTAACTAATCAGATTTCAAAAGAACCAAAGTTGGAATTTATATAGCGATAACTAGACTCTAAAAGTGTTATTAACCATTTTTTTAAAATATTGAAGATGTCAATCGACTACAATAATAGATGAAAAACAATTCAGAAAATATTATTATTGTACGCCAGCATGATTCATGAAATAGGCATTAATACAACTGCAATATTCTTTAGTAGCATAGGACATGGGGCACGAAGAAAACAGGACTATTGAAAGATGGCAAAATAACTATTGTTTTATGTCACTAATTGATTTTTAAATAAATTATTTATATATGTGTGTTTTACTAACTGATATTTAATTGCTTATTAAAAGGATATTTCAAATCAAATTAGTGTTGGATATATAACACGGGAATAGTAAATAACTATTACAAGTGTTTCGAAATGATAAACAATAAATATTACAATAGCAACAAGCTTGTAGTAAATAAGAATTGTGACAACAACAAGTTTTTGAGTTATTGAATCAATCTTGAATCTTTATACCAATTGCAGAAAGATCTTTGAATCGTGATAACATGAAATCAAAATACACTAAATCTGAAAGTGTTACAACTGTGCTGAGTCGAGTGATGACACTCTATCTTTAAGACAAGATTGCCCAGTATATATGATTTTACGTTAGTGGGACAATAGTCTCCCAAGATAAAACAACAAACTATCATTTGTTCAAAGCAAACACAAGTGATTCTAGCGAAGAAAACAAATAACAAAAGATTGATAAGAGGAGAGGATTTGCAACAAAATTTTCAGAATTGTTGTTCTTGAAAAATGTGCGTAGAATTGAGCCAAATGCCTCAATTTATAGTGTAAGAAATGTCTCTTCAAGTGCCAAGTAATGGCATTGAATCGTCCATGTAATGGCAATGAATTGTCCAAGTAATGGCACCCATTTAATAGCCAAATAATGGATGATTAATGCTGGAATGAATGCCATTGAGGGCAGCCCAAAAGTCTCCCAAAATCAGATTTTCATTTAAGACTTTCTGCCAGGGGAGTGCCCCGGCGCCGCGGCCCTAACGAGGTTGGTGTCGCGGCCCTTCTCGGCTCCACGGCCCTTTCCGACCTATTCTATCTTACATTTTGCACAATCCTTCCTTCGTTTACCGGCGTGGAACACTTGTTATTTAGCCAATAACCGTCCATTATTCTATGTCTCAAACATTTACTTACGTACTAATATTTCTTTCACTAACGAAATTTACGATATTTGGCACTACGAGTGCACGTGTGTGGAAATGACGTTTCCGACGTGCGGGACACCAATTGTTAAGTCATAAATAATGAGATAAACTTAATTCCACATTAGTAAATTTCCAACAATTAGTTCTTTCTTCTTAATAAAATATTGTTCATAAACAATAATTTATACATATATTACATAATCAATGTATTTTGATTAATAAAAAGGGTATTTAAGTAAAATTTGGATTCCTATTTATAATATGGTATAAATTACGTAATTGAAATCCCAAAAGGAATAGGACTTAATTAATTTCTTGCTTCACACTCCTTGTTGGCATAGGATATATCATATGATTGTTGGTTATATATTTGGTTCTTTGTTCTCAACTCAAACGTAATATTACTTTCTTGTTTTCATCTACAATTAATTGCTCTCTTTCTTCTTCACAAATAAGAACAAATATTTCTTCGATACCAATTACCATGGCAACTTATTCTTTTGAACGAAGAGAATACTTGGAAGATGTGATTGAGAGTCAGGTACTAATCTTTAATTGCCTTTTCCAATTAAGTTTTCAACGTTTTTGTTCAAGTTTAATTAGGTATTTATAGAGCTTTTCCTTAAATTTTATGAGGTACTTGTGAAATTTTTTCGTCGATTATCTTAGCTCTCTGTTGGTTATGTCGTCATTATTGTTGTTATAATTGTTATTGTAAGTTCTAGCGTAACTTGATGTTTTTCTTGAATGTTAAAGTATAAAGAATGTTATAACCGCTTTTATATCTATCCACTATTTATCCATGATCACAATTGGCATGTTCTTGTGATGCATTTTAATCTTGGCTCGCGTTGTGTCGTTAGTGTTGTTGTTGTTATTCTAAGCTATATATCCTAACATTTTTCTTGAATGTTAAAGTATAGAGAATGTTATAATTGCGTTTAAAAATCAATTATTGATCATTTATTGGCACATTCATGTGATGCATCTTAATTTTGGCTTCCTGCTCATTGTGTAATCGATAATATCATTATTGTTATTATTCTAAGTCAAGCCCTAATTAACCTTACGTTTTTCTTGAATGTTATAACCGTCTTTAAATCTAACCACTGCTTATCCATGATCACATATTGACACTTTTATTGGTTGTTGAATACTAACTTTTTCTTTATTCCTTGATATTTTTTTTTAATGAAAATATGTAGGGTTTCTTTGTGACGAACGATTATGGAAGGAAAATACCTTGTGGAATAGTGAAAATTGGAGAAAATTCTGAAGCTTTTGAAAAAGCAAAAAAAACTGCTATTTTTGCAGTAGATAAACAGAATGAGAAATTGAAGAATTCATCAAAATTGGAATTGTTGAAAATTATAAATATCAATTTTGAACCTACTGCTGGTGCAATTTATTACATAACTTTGGCAGCCATGGATTTTTCTTGTGGAAAAATTCATCATTATCAAGCTAAAGTATTGGAAAAAATTAACACTGGTTACAAAGTTGAGACGTTTCAACTTGCCCCTTATGTGCCAAAATTCTCAGGTAAAAATTTACTAAGTTTTATATACTGTCAATATAATTTTTTTTCTTTCATGTTTGTGCAATTTAAATGGATTTAAGCTAATTGCTACTAATTTATTCTGCATATTATTATTGTAGATTAACTTAACCTCTAGATGACGTAAAATATTTATATGTTGTTTGTGCACATAGCTTATGCTCAAAATAGTACAGTATGAGTTAATTAAAAAACAATATTCCACTTCTTTTCTTTCTTTTAGTAAAAAAATTGGATTTATTTGCACAGTATAACCCTTTTGAGGTCACCTTTTTGCTGGATGAAAAATTCTTTTTTTCCTCACTGGGCTAAGAGGGCCACATTCTAAATAGTGACCTAAAGAAAGGAATTTATGCACATTCCCCGAAATTTTGCCCAATGTTTTCATAGAAATTAACAACTATGAGATAAGAAAAATGTATAAAGCAATTATTGTTTAACTTGATGGAATATTTTTTACATTTAAATTAAAGAAATTATTTACCTAAAATTTTCTTATGATCATCTCTTTTTTTGGGGGGAATTTATTTTACATGCAGAATATGAGGAAGAGAAAAATGGCTGTATTAGGATTAATAATTTGCAGGACTGGATGGATGAGAACTATCTTTATTACAAGTGCTGCTACATATTCAAAAAGGTACTAATCTTTTATAATAATTATCTAATTTCATATTTTCATGTTATTTAACATGAAGTAAACTTTGAAAATTAATTATTATTATTATTATTTCAGCTTGTTTCTGTGGAGGTGATTAAAGATGAAGAAACTGGAAAATCAATGGGCTATGGTTTTCTCAATTTCAAAAATCACTCAGTAGCAATGGAATTTGCAGAGAGAAACAAAGGAAAGCCAATGCCAAATTCCAACCAAATTTACTCATTGGTGTTTGGAAAAAATTGAAGGCTTGAGGATTATTTTGTTTGAAATAGTTAAATTTGTGTTTGTAATGGTATTTAGAACTATCAAGTTATGTTAGTTACAATCTATTTAGCGATATAGCGATGAAGTTTATAGCTAATTTCATATTTTTTCGTTGTTACGAGTCTCGAATCATGCATCAATTCGCGCTCAAGGACATGTCGATTTTATACACAAATATACATATTAAAGGGGGGGGGGGGGGGAAGCAATTCAATAGAAGGGAAATTAAAATACTAAAATTGCATGAGAAAGCGTTTACAATGTCTTAATTATTTGTTCATTTTTCACATTAACAAAAACCATAGCATAAGTACAAGAAATTAAGAATAAAGACAAACACTTGCCCTCTAAGTTGCATCACGGCAAATTCTAGCAGTTGGGTTTGAAACACACACTTGATAGTACTTCTTCTTTGCCTCGGGTGAGCCGCGCTTCGGCTCGTCCTCAGCCATGGCGGCCCTTGCCACCGAACAGGCAGCAGCGGCCGCCATGGCGAAAAACAACTCCCTTCGACCACCGTTGTTGGTGGTCTCCATCTTGTTGCTCATTACAACATTTTCTCCCTCGGACACTTTTGAACTTGCTTTAACCATAACAACCCTAGGACGGTTCATCGCGGACGAGGATTTGGTCAGGGCCGCGACGGAACCGCCGACCAAGGAAGTTGTCATTGTCATGGAAGCCATTTAATCAATTCAATACTACTAGATTTCTTGTGCAAAGATGATGGTTTGGTATGTCTTAAAAATAAATATTATGTGTATGTCAAGAACCAAAAGGAAATAGTGAACTTACATGGGAAGATCTATCCATTTTCTTATCTAACAAAGGGTTGAGAGCCAATGAGTTATTGCCACGTGGAAATTTCAATCTTGAAAAAAATGTGTGGTTATTGAAGCCCTGTTGTAGGTACCAATTTTGAGGATGATTTTGTCCCAAATTATCTTGTCATGTTTTTTGGCTCTTCATGTAATGTTGGGGTCCTTTTTTCTTTTGTTTTATGGTTTCTTTAGCTTTTTCAAATATTTAATTATACTTTAATACTAACAAACCAATGAACTTTTTCTTCCCGCCCCAACAAATTGTCAGCAAAACTACCTCATCTTTTGAAATCATTTTACTACCATAAAAGAATTCAAAGTCCCCTAAAAGTTTCCAAAATGTCAAATGTCATCAAGGGCGGAGCCACGGTGTTGGTTAGGAATTCAACGAAACTTATTAACTTTGATTCAAACCCTGTATTTATGTTAAAAGATTCATTTAATATATACAACTAATCTATCCAGAACTCAAAGAATTGACGTCTAAAACCCATAAATTAAAAATCATGGTTCCACTTCTGAATGTCATATACTCATCAAAACCTGGTGTAAAAACATTAACACGCGAAGAAGAATCTCAAATGGGAAGTAGGCATTTGCCATTACAAATTTACAAAATTTTCAAGACACAACAAACAAATAAGGACTAAAGTTTGAATGAATCAAAATACACAAGAGAGAAAAAGGGGGAAGATAAGAAAGAAACTCTATTTCCATCTTGATCATCCCATCCAATGCCATCTTTTTTCTTCCTCTTCCATACTCTAATGAAAAAAGACCAAATTGACTGCCTTGAGTCAACATTCTCCCTGATGAACTGTTTCCAACTGAGAGATTTCACCAGTCAAACCAGAAGCTTCGGCAACAATTACTTTGTTACAGCACTGAGAAAATACAAATGGTTCTCCAGGTACTCCAAGCGTAAACTCATTAGCAATGTCTGCCTCAGATACTGCAGTTCTTGATGTACGAAGCTTGTCTCTGATATCAATGGTAAAACAAAAGTGTAACAAAAATTCAGAAAATTCCCAGTTCAACATAAGGCTACAACATTTTTAGATAAGTCCATTGACATAAGGTATAAATGTGGAACTATAGAGTTAACTTTCCCATGACACAGTCCTGGTAGAGGACACATTTTGGATGAGATATATTCTACATCAACACCTAGCAGTCTACCACTAGTCAACGGACACTAATTATTATTTTTGAAATAGTCAACCGACATCATTGCAGAAACCCTGGCTATTTGGTTGTTGGTTAGAGTTATGCATATTAGTGATGCAGGGATTGATAATTTTGTTATTCATGTATTAGTTATTCCATCTTCCACTCTGCTTAAACTAATACATAAATTGACTCATAACTTAATACATGTTTTAGTTATGTGGGACTGTAAGCTGGTAACGAAACCGTAGATGCTGAATTTTATACATAGCAACTAAAACGCTACCAAACATGGTACTAGTTATGCTGGTTTTATACATGAATGTCACTTCCTAACTAGCAACCAGACGACCCTTTAGAATATCGACTTGAGAAGCTTGTTATCAGCAAATAGCAGCTAACAATATCCCTATTATGACTACAATGGGAGTATCGAGTAATCTTACATTTCCTTCTCCAGCTGTTTCCTTATGAACTCTTTTGTATGTGCAGTTATTTTATCAACCTTGTTACACAGTAGTACCGGAATCCTTTTCTTGACCAAGGTTGCTTTTGTCAGTATTTCATACAGGTACCTTTCGTGAGAGGGTGTTAAAAATGTTAGAATCAGTTATCAAGCATATATCTATATAGTGATGAATAGCAACAAGTAAAGTACTCTGCAGCAGGACAACTATTTGGTAAAAATTCCACCGAATCCACCACGAACACAATGCCAGCTGCCTGAGGCAAAAACTCATCTAGTTTTGGACGTAGACGGGAATGCCCTGGAACATCAACAATGTGAACTGGTCTCGATTTCCCCTTCTGCAGCCAAATGAAAACAGGACCAATGAGGTGAATTTGGAAGTCCATTTGCAGAAATTAAAGAATGGCACTTCAACATATTAAGAAAAAAAACGAAAGATACAGTTAGATCTGGCAAAATGGTTTAAAAAAACAAGTAACCATCCAATCCGACCCATTAGACATGGGTCGGATAACCGACTTTTTACAAATGGATCCACTATGGATATTATCCACTAAAAATGGATATCCGGATGGATAATATGGATATCCATAATATCAATACCCATTTATCTGCTTGTTATTTTTCATGAGTTCTTGCTTCCGGGGAGTCTAATTTTGGCTTTTAGCTTGTGTTCTCATCTGACTATTCCTGAAACTATGGATAATCCATATTATCTATCGGTTAACCCATTTTTATCCATGTGGCGGGTCGGATACTTTAGCCATTTTCGTTTAACCTTTTCCACCCGCCCATATTCGACCCGACCCGACTGTTTGCCACTCCTAGATACAGTCAAGGCAGACTACTAGCAATAAACAAAACCTATCCATCTTATAGTTACATGGCACGGAAAACGGAAAGAAGAAAGAGATGGTTGCTACTACCTTGTCTCTCTCTGAGTGTAGTATAAAACTACCTTCATTTGGTTCCATTGATGTCACAGTACCCTGATGGGCCGAGCCATCTCTAAGCTATAACATACAACGAAAAAGTACGAAAGTCACATAATCTCTTCAAAATGTCCAAACAAAGTCCTCGACCATTTATTTACATGGAAATTACCTGGTAGAAAAGGAAAGTTTTTCCACTTCCACCAAGTCCAGTGAGTAAAATCGTACTAGATGTTGTACGTTTAAAAACACGAACTGCAAAAAATAGACTAAGCATTTACAAATTTCAGCTTTTGATGAGAGAAAAATCCAGCAGCATTTCTAAACATGGAGCATTGATTAAGGATCACTAAAGCAAACAGGAGAGACATAAACGATTCAGTAGTAAAAGTATAATTAAAAGAACAACTATAAGTCCCCCTACCGCGTACAAATAGGACAGAGAAGAAAAAAGTCCTAGAGAAAACAATAGGACCAAGTGAGGCATGTGATTCAAGGACAATTATAATTCAATGGCCATCTACTCATCGGACAGGTACAAAAAATGCTCATACTATCAGAAAGATCACATGAATTATATTTATAAAGGGAAAAGAAATACTCCCTCCATCCCAATTTATATGATGTAGTTTGACTGGGCACGGAGTTTAAGAAATAAAGGAAGACTTCTGAATCTTGTGGTCTAAAACTAAAAAGCCAAAGATACTTGTGTGGTTATAGATCATCTTGTTAAGCGTAAAAGGTAAAATATAAAGTTAAATTGTTGTCAAATAAGGAAATGTGTCAATCTTTTTGGGACTGACTAAAAATGAAAGTGTGTTGTATAAATTGGGACAGAGAGAGTAACAAATTTCACATATTGATTATCAAAACTGTGTCAATAATAATCAATCTGCATTGCTTTTGGAGCTAGCTCAACATCCTCTATGAGCACCATACACTTTTACCCGTCATCACCTTATCACCCATCAATATATCTAGTGTGTGTAAAATAATGTCACAAGACGTCAGATGCATAATTATAGATTGAAACAGTAGCCATTGATAACCTTCTTAGTTTTATTGTCTTGATTGATGATGTACATTTGTTAAAGGAAGAATACTAGTGTGTCAAAAAGATCTTTATAAGAAAAATATGTTGAAAGAACTAGCACCATGAAGCCAGAAGCAGAAAAACACCTAATTGTTAGAATATTATGAAATAATATTATGATTATGTATTAATGTAGTATCATGTTATATATGGTAGGTAGTAAAATGTTTGATTATGTATTAATGTACTATCATGTTATATAAGGTAGAAGATTATTAGGAATTGATGAGGAAGATTAGGCATGATTGACTCTTCCTAATTGATGTATATGGTGTATATATTGAACCCTTAAAGGATGAATATAGTGAGAAAAATATTCTACTTACCTTAGAATTCTTACATGGTATCAAGAGCTTAAGGAAAGATCCAAAATTAGCTTAATTTCTTCCAAATTTCCGGTCATCTTCCTCCCTAGAAACCCTAGTGGCCGAAATTTTCTTCTTTTTTTTTAACTCCATTATTGATTATCCTTCATCACAACCAATTATGTCTAAATTCAAATCATCCTTTCACTATGCCCTTGCTGTCTCAAACATCAAAACACATGTTTCCATCAAACTAGAAATGGAAACCGTTCATTATGCGACTTGGGCGGAATTATTCAAAATATGTTGTCGTGCTTACAAAGTTCTTCATCATATAATTCCTCCAAAAGATGGTAAAGGGAAAGACATAACAAACGATGCAAACAAGTAATTATGGGATACACTTGATGCCACAGTCCTTGGTTGGATTTATGCAACAATCTCCGCTGACTTATTGCATACGATAATGGAACTGGATTCCACAGCCATGGCGGCGTGGGAACACTTGCGAGATATTTTTCAAGATAACCAAAACTCTCGCGTTGTTTCATTGGAACATGAGTTCTCAACCATTGACATGACGGATTTCCCTAATGTTTCTACATATTGTCAACGCCTTAAAGTGTTGGCCGATCAATTACGAAACGTTGGTTCACCGGTTACTAATAACCGGTTAGTCTTGCAATTGGTCGCCGGTCTCACCGACGCATATAGCGGCGTGGGAACTCTAATTCGTCAAAGTAATCCTCTACCACAATTTTATCAAGCAAGGTCCATGCTTGTACTTGAAGAATCGGGCTTGGTGAAAAAAGCATCAACTACTTCAAATTACGCCATGTTTGTCACTCCTTCACATGATGGTAATTTTTTTAACCTTCTCAACAAAATAAGGGACAAAAAGGACGTCATAACAATAAAAATAAGGGTGGAAATCGCGAAAATAACAAAGGTGGAGGCCACCGAAATTCCGGTGGCGGCGGTAATGGCGGCAACACCAATTCCGGTAGTGGACAGTGGCAGCAACACGGCGGCAGGGGCGGAGGTCAGTGGCAGCAGCCTAGCGGCAGGGGCGGCGGCGGTGGCGAAGAACTCCACCCACGGGGCGGTGGCCTTGGGCTATACCACCCGGCCCGGTCCCAATAGGCAATTGGGCCGGGCAGCCCCTAAGGCCCACTGGCCAGCCTCAACAAAACAGTGGGCAATATCCAATTAACTGGTAGCAGCAGCAACAGGCCCAACAGGCCCATTTCGCTGGGTCTGTGAACACATGCAGTGGCAGTGGGCCTCAGCCGACCCAGTGGCATGAGGCCCATTCAACAGGAGCCCACCCCACGGAAATCGAGTCCACCATGCACACCCTTGGACTTAATCCACCAGATTCAAATTGGTATATGGACTCCGGAGCGACGTCACATATAACGTCCTCCCAAGGTAATCTCTCGTCCATTTTTAATTTGAGCAATGATAATAGAATAATTATCGGAAATGGCCATTCAATTCTAATAAAAGGTTATGGTTCTAGCAAATTGTCACCACCAAACTCACTCCTAATTTTAAAGAATGTCCTTCATGCTCCCAAATTAATCAAGAACTTGGTTTCTGTTAGAAAGTTTACAACTAATAATTGGGTATCTGTCCGGTTTGACCCCTTTGGCTTTTTCGTGCATGATTTTCAGACGGGGAAGCTTCTCATGAGATGTGATAGCAAGGGGGAGCTCTATCCAATAAATCTGTCAACACAACAATCCAAGTTTCCTTCTGTTTTTGCAACTTTGGCACCATCTTTATGGCACCAACGTTTGGGACATCCGGGAGAGGCTATTTTGGCTTCTCTTAAACAAAATAATTTTATTACTTGTACCCATACACGGACTCTAAATAAGTGTCATTCTTGCACACTTGGTAAACATGTTAAGTTGCCTTTTGTTTCATCTACTTCATGCACTCTTTTGACATTTGATATTTTACATTATGATATTTGGACATCACCTGTTTTGAGTTCTTCTGGTCATAGATATTATTTTCTTATACTTGATGACTACTCTAATTATTTGTGGACATTCCCTTTATCGAAAAAATCACAAGTATTTTTCACTTTTCTCACTTTTAGAGCATTCATCCGAACTCAATTTGAACGTGATATCAAAAATATTCAATGTGGCAATGGGGGAGTTTGACAATAAACAGTTTTGGAATTTTTTCAAAACAAATGGTCTTCGGTTTCGTTTGTCTTGTCCTCATACTTTATCACAAAATGGGAAGACGGAACGTAAAATTAGAATCATTAACAATATTGTTAGAACATCTCTTTCTCATGCTTCACTTCCCCCTGTATTTTGGCATCATGCACTCCAAATGGCCACTTATCTATTGAATGTCCTTCCTCATAAAAATCTATCATACCAAGCTCCCCTAAAAATGTTTTACCAACGAGAGCCCACATATCATCACTTAAGAGTGTTTGGTTGTCTTTGCTACCCCCTCTTTCCATCCACCACAATCACGAAACTCCAAGCCCGGTCTACTCCATGTGTGTTCTTAGGATATCCTACTCATCATCGCGGTTATCAATGTTATGACATTTCTTCCAAAAGAATCTTTATAAGTCGTCATGTAATCTTTGATGAAACATTTTTTCCTTTTGCTAAGTTACATGCCACCGGAACCCCTAACTATGATTTTTTGGATAATGATAAGTTTTCGTATCTAACACATTTTTTTCACAGCTCGGTACCTATTACTAGTGTTGAACACGGTAATTGAGGCTCATTGGGCCAGTCCACCACTACGGGCCCAATTCCAGCTCCATCACGCTGCAGCCCACTGGACCCTCAGTTTCTCACTCCTTGGTCAGTGGCGTCCAGTCCACTGGCCCAACAAACCGTCCGGTCACCCGTAGTCAACATGGAATTATCAAACCCAATGTCAAATATAGCCTTCACACCCAAGTCTCGAAATCACCTTTGCCTCGTAATCCAATGTCTGCTCTAAACGACCCGAATTGGAAAATGGTCATGGATGATGAATATCATGCTCTAATTACAAATAGGACATGGGATTTAGTACCTCGTCCATCTAATGCTAATATAATTCGATCTATATGGATTTTCAGCCATAAAGAAAAATCTGATGGAACTTTTGAGCGGCATAAAGCCCGTTTTGTAGGTAATGGGAAGACACAGCAAGTTGGTGTAGATTGCGGGGAAACATTCAGTCCAAGTGGTCAAACCTGCAACTATCAGAACAGTTCTCAGCATGTCTCTCTCAAAAGGATGGTCACTTCATCAATTGGATGTCAAGTTCAATATATACACCATATACATCAATTAGGAAGAGTCAATCATGCCTAATCTTCCTCATCAATTCCTAATAACCTTCTACCTTATATAACATGATACTACATTAATACATAATCAAATATTTTACTACCTACCATATATAATATGATACTACATTAATACATAATCATAATATTATTTCATAATATTCTAACACTAATGACTTTAAGAAGACAATTTGCTGGACAGAAGTGTTACAAAGTTCAGGGGAATTCGGGGCTTTAAGTCGAGAGTTATTAGATCTGATTTAGATATAAATAAAGCTGAACAATGGAAAACATCAAGTGCTTAAAATTAGCACGGTCAGTGGTATTAGACTGGTTGAAATTCCAAGAGAGTCCCCAAGATCCCCTTTCGCCTATTGGCAATACAAAAACATCAACTACTACGCCATTCGCTCGAGCGGGAAGGCAACGAAGTTCAGTTCATGAGACCACAGAGCAACGGAGTTGAATGGGGTAAAAGAACTTGGGATCGTCAATCTCTTCCTTAAAGATTGGGATGAGTGGATGTTGGTCGATGGTGTTCTATGACCACGATGACTTTCCAGGGGGTCACCATCCTAAGAAATTTCAATCATCCAGAGTATTAGGAATCTTCTGGAAATAATTGACTCAAAAGCTGATCTAGACAATTGAAAGCAGAAATTTGGCAGAGTCGATTTGCAATTATTCTTTAGATCATAACATAGACTACTTATCCTTCCAGATACTACTCCAAATTTAAGGTATTTCCTTATCATAATATGCAAATTAAGTTGCATTAAAGATATTTCTTGAACCTAAGTTTTCAAGTTAAAATTTATGGTGCTGTCCAAAGTCCCCTAACATCTTCAGGTTATTCCAAAGTACCAAACGAAAATCATATGGTGCTGCCCAAAGTCTCATACTTGTTTATAATGGTTATTGTTTTGCCCCTCACATGTTGGATTGTCAAACACAGAAAGGAAGATTCGTTTGATTAAATAGATCACACATGCAACGAGCTCAAACACAAAAAAGATTTAAAGCCATTAGAACTACTACCCAAAAGAGACTCTTAAGTGAAAATGTGTTAAGGAATACAGTAAGAGCTTACTTATTAGAAACAAAATCATGGTAACTAAGACGACTCTAACTGCAGCATAAAGTTGAGTAGGGGGTATCAGATGAACATATTCTTCAACTTCATATAACCACTGTTGCATTTTAATCTTCAATAGCTCAATTTTCTACTTATCCATTTACTCTGAATTCACTTCACTGAGTTTCAATAATTCTCTAAGAAACAACATTTACAGATATAGTGTCTGTATATAGCAAATAGAAAATCATTCAAGTGTTTGACAAAGAATATATATATCAACCATAAATCTCATTCAATGTGGGATTGAAACCCTTGTTATAAACCCCCAAAAAGAATTCCTTTTTTCCAATATAGGTTGAGGCAGTACAGTCAGACCTCTCTATAACAGTCATCCTCGGTGCACTAAGCTTCCCCTATTCGCGGGGTCCGGAGAAGAGCCGGACCACTAAGGGTCTATTGTCGAGGCTGTTATAAAGAAGTTTAGCTGTATATGTGCCACTGGTGCCCGGTGCTTTTGACTCGACCTATATATAATTGAGCATTTTAATCTACAAATGTGTATGTATACACAACCATAGTTGAGCAATATATAACATACAAAATGTGTATGCATACACACACACACATTGCCAGTGATGGAGCCACAGTGTTAGTTACGTGTTCAGCAGAACTCAGTAGCTTTAGCTTAAAATCTGTATTTGTGTTAAAAATTTCATTACGCTGAGGCAGTATATGTGCAACTGGTTCCCTGTGCTTTCGACACGACCTATATATAATTGAGAATTTTAATATACAAATGTGTATGTATACACACACATAGTTGAGCAATTTAAATATATAAAATGTATATGTATACACACACACACATTTCTTTTTCCAATATAGGTCGATGCAGCATATGTGCAACTTATGCCAGTGCTTTCGACTTGACCTATACATATAATTGAGCATTTTAATATACAAATGTGTATGTATACACACACATAGGGTGTGTTTGCTATGATGGAAAATGTTTTCCTAAAAAATGTTTTCCTAAAAAATGTTTTCCTATTTTCTATTGTTTAGTTGCACTAAATATCTTGGAACATGTTTTCCTTAAAATAGGAGAAAATGTTTTCCTTAAAAATTTGAGGGAAATTTTTTTCCGGATCAACAAAACCACACCAACCACCCCAGCTTACCCATCTCATAGTGTTTTGCTTTGAATATATGCAAATGCTCTTAAAATGACATTTTCCAACTTGCTTACCAAACATAAGAAAATGAGTAGTAAAATCACTTATTTTTCGAGAAAATATTTCCCGTGAAAAATATTATCGTACCAAACACACCCATAGTTGAGCAATTTAAATATATACAATGTGTATGTACACATACACACACATACACATACACATACCAATTGCTAATATGTTCAGTAAATATGCACATACACTGACATAAAAAAATTTAATTGTCAACTTAAACATCTCTTAACAAATAATTCTGTCTACAAAAAGCTATAGTAAGCAAATTACAGCAAAAAATCTCAATAATTATACTTAAAGATTTGCTAATAACGAAAAAAGGGTTAGAGGGAAACCTGAATTCACGCAATTAATTGGGCACCAAATGTGGTAGAATTTAAAAGTGGAGACAAATATGTAGAAATTTCGGGTCAAGATGTAGAATTACAATTAAAATGAGGATTTGGGCCTGTAGTTAATCTACTCAAACGGGCCTATTCTGATAATTTTGTTCCTTTCCAAAACATTTTTTGGGCGGATTGCCCTCAAAGCTCAAACGCGCTTGTCTTTAAGTTTTGCGATCGTTTTTTATTTTTCGTCTCTATTATTTATTTTATGAAAATATCCAAGTTTACTTTATAAGGCACAGTCATTATAATATTTTTCTCTTCGAAAATTAAAGTCTTGTCTCGCGCGGCATAAATTATGCAGGAATTAAGTTATGCGGTATAATTTTATAGTAATTTTTTAAAATTATGACGAGTGTTAGAAATTATGCCTTATCCGGCATAGTTTATGTGGATTTTATGATACATATGTTGAAATTAATGCTAACTATGTCCGTTGAAATCTAAAATTATGTTTTTTTCATATTATGTTGAGTATTGACAGTGATGCCTTATCCGACATAATTTGTGAGTTATCTATAAAATTATATTTTTCTTCATATTATGTTGAGTATTCAACCGAAAATTTCATCCTATACTCTCTCTCCTGCTTTTCCTTCACCTTAAACGGCTGGGGCGCCGGTAAAGGCGGGTGATCGTCATCATCAGTAAAGCCAAATTAGAAACAAATCAACTTCTTTCTTCTACCTAATGGTTTCTAGTCTACCCATTTTTAGAACTACTTGATTTATGAAATTAGGAACCTCCAAAATGGTAACACCAGTTTGTTTTTAGTGCTTTCTCTCTCTTAATCTAACTATTGTGATATCTTAAACCGGAAAAATAGCCTATAAAAATAAGTTTAATGTAATAGAAGTATTAGTAATATACGTTTATTATACAGAAATTATACAATAATGATAGATTTTGTATACATATATTGTAAAAATACATATTCTATACAATAATTATACAATTTCTATACGTATGATACATTTTTTATACATATATGTTGAATATTGTAAAGCAGTACGGGAAGTAAATAAATATTACAAGTGTTCGAAAGGATAACCAAATAGGCCAATGTTCATAACTGCCGCAAGCTTGTTGAGTCTTGAATCTTGATAATCTGAAATCAAGAAACACTAAATCTAGATTGTTCAACTGTGTGTTGAGTCGAGTGATGACACTATGTCTTTAAGACAAGATTGTCATGTATATATGCTTTTACGTTAACGGGCAATAGTCTCCCAAGATAAAACAACACTTTAATCAACAATACAAAGCAAATAGGTTGATTCTGACGAAGAAAACAAACACGAAACGCCTTGCTGAAGAAATGGAAAAGGAAGGAAGAGTTTCTGTTTTCATCCAACGTTTTTGGACTGACTTTCTCTTCTGTTTTGTCTCTGTGTATATAGTGTCTCATTTTTTTGTGTATCTATCTGTTTTCACGTAACACAATTGAGCAAAAAAACATCAATATATAGCATAAGGGGAGACTTCTCAACTGCCAAGACATAGTTGTTAATGGCCGTTGAAGGAGGGAGTAAACAGCCAAGTAATGGTTGTTTATGGCCATTGAAAGAGGGTTTAATTCAGCCAAGTAATGGCTGGTTAATGCACAATAACGCCCCCAAAAATCAACTCCAACGGTAGGTAGAAACTTTATGCCTTCCGTTGTTCCCAAATTCAACATTCCAGAAACTCTAGGGACCAAATTGTAAATATTAAATAATTTTGGGGTCTATCAGAAAAAAACCCACGACCCGTGACCCGAGACCGGACCGGACGAGACGGACGGGCGGCGGCGGCGCGCGTGTGTGGACTTAGCCTTGAACTCAAACACATCTATGTCCTCCCTCCTTTAAACACATGAGATACCCCTTGGGGTCCCAAACCCTTAGCCAATTTAGAGACTTATAAAGAGAGGAATTCTTCATTTTTCCACCGATGTGGTAGATTTGTCCCACACCATATTTCCATGCCTCAAACACCTTACTTCGTGGACCAATATCTCTTTCATTTCTCAACGAAATTTGACGATTCTTGGCCCTACGGTCATATACTCACTTAGTAGATTATGCACGTGTGGATAGACAAAGCCTCCAACATGCGGAGCCCTAGTGTTTAATTCATTAAATATGGATGGACGCACCTCACCACCAAAGGCAAATTTCCAACAATATATAGTAGTGATACTGATACATATTCTATACACATTGTGATATAGTTTTTATATGTTTTCTATACGTATGATATATTTTATAGATATTCTATACCTAATAATGATACAATTTTTATACGTTTTCTATAAGTATGATACATTTTTATACATATACAGAAATGATACATATTTATACAATAATTATACAGTTTCTATACATGTGCTGAAATTTGTTAAAAAATGGCTACAAAATGAAATTATTTTGAATGGCTAAAAATGACTTTTAAGATTCTTGAGTCATTGGATTTCAATAGTTTCACCCGGATGACTAGTTATGTCTTTTTCCGTACTAATTTCAGCACCTATACGAATTGCACTATTTGCCCTTCAAATGGATGATCTTTAATTTTTGCCTCTCAAATGGTACTTATGCCTGTTGGGGCATAATTTTTTTAAGAATTTCGATACAATTTGTGCCCGGGTCCTTTAAAAAACTTATATCAATAGGCATAAATTCCAATTAAAGGGTAAAAATTAAAGACCAACACAAAATAGGAGCAGAAGTGCAAATTAAGTACGAGTCATATGCACTTTTTCCCTCTTTTGAGATGGTCTTTAATTTTTGCCAGTCAAATAAAATTTGTGTTGGATTCTTAAGAACTTATGCTCCAATAAATATAAATTTTATTTGAGAGTCAAAAATTAAAGATCAATTCATTTAAAGGACAAACAGTGCAATTAAATGATTAAGTATATCGAATTTATAGATGTTGACTTTTTTCTTTTGACAAGAGAATCTACAACCGCTATCTTTCTAGTGAGGCAGGGTAAACCAGCTCCGATATAATAGCCTACTTTATAGATGGTACTTAAATGGCTTTTGACAAATGCGACTTCTAAATTAGCGCATCAAGAAAAAATTCTTTTTTATAAAGAGTTTAAGTTTGATGCGTCGACATTGCCTGACGATATAAAAGATATTTACATAATTAAATCACTTATTATTAATAATTACATGTAAATTTCTTAAAAATTAATTGATAATTTAATAAAATATTACTAATTGATTAGAAATTATTTTTTACCGTCAATGGCGGCAAAACAGAATTGAGACCTTTATTACTGTCTTAAACAGGAAAACTTTGGAAACTAACTTTGGCAAGTAAATAAATTAACACGTCTTGCCAAAAATTAATAGTAAAAAATAACCTAAGGGTTAAAAAGAAAAAGGAAGAGGAAAATTGAACCCAAAACCCAAGTAACCATAGGCGGCTTTTTAATATTTACCATATATAACAAGTCACAAAATAACTTCAGAATAATACTAATATTTAACATTATTTATGGTAATTTTCTTCTTTGGTATCTTTTTACTTCCCATATATAAATAACTTCTCCGTCTTATTAATTCTCCTTTTCCTATACATCGTCTCTATTTGGCAAACTAAAAGTTGCGCTCTGTTTACCTTTTATTCAAAGTTACCAAAAATAAATACACGTACTAAACAAAATTACCTTATAACTTATTTGATTCTGTAAATATTTTTTTCTCCGTCAGTACAACACAGAACCTAACCTCTTCCTATATATAGTCTCATAAACAACTCCTCCAACACACACAATTCAATATTCTTCTTCATCACCAGAACTTCTCGAGCCCTAAACTCTAAATCCTAAACGCTTTTTGGCCATGGATGAATGCTTGTTTTTTGTGGGCGGGTTTGGGTTCTTGTTTTTGTTTGTGGTTATTATAAAATGGATGTTTGCACCACCAGCAGCAATTGCAGCAGCACAAGCAGCTTCAACTGCAAGTTCAATGCCACTTATTTTGTTTGGTATTCTTATTATTGTTCTTATTGCTTCTTTCGCTAAGATGCCACCAAGTGGTGATAAATAATTTAGTTTTTGCTTTCATAATTTATTAGTGTTCTTCATGCATGCATGCAGACTAGTATTGGTGTTGATTCTCTTTAGTTTTCTCAATGAAATAAATTTTAATTGTTTTTATTATTTAGTTATTGCATGTGTTGTTATGATTATATATATATTGTTTGGTTATGTGGATGGTGTTTTGTTGCAAAAACATTTACTACCATGTAGGTAGGCAACACAGGCGAATTTAGCATCAAACACATGAGTTCATGTAAATCCAATAATATTTGCTCAAATCTTGTAAATAATAAGAGATGTATTAAATATTTGAATTTAAATCTAATTATTATTGTATTTTAACATGAGATTGTCATAGAAACTCATGCAAAGACCTTTTAGCAATTATATATTGATTGGCTAATGAATTTTATTTGTTTTAGAAAAATATTGGTCAAGTGGCCAACAATGCTCTATTTTGTTTTCAGTCCAATTGTTAAGTTGTCAAAACATAATAATATTAGTTCCAGGACAGGGAAAAAATAGCCATCAAATATATTGAATGTCATCAGTCTAGCTAAAATCACCATCAATTTTAAATCCGGTGATTGTCAAAGAGGTTTAGAATCCTATGTTAAAACATTAATTCGCGCAATGGGTGCATTTTCAAATGAAGTGATTTAATTATACCGAGTCTCACCATACATTGTTTAAAACAAATTCACGTATTTGACTTATAAAAAAAGAATCGATCCACGTGTGAGGAGAATGTGATCGCATTGTCACGCAATGCCTTTATGAGATGTCTTGAAAGTCCGACTAGAGGCTCTCCAAGATTTGAAGTTTGAATTTCAACAACCGACTTCATATTAATATACAATAATAACCGCTTCACATAAATTCATATGTTACCTTATAGATACACGGATACACCATCATTGGTGCGCTATGTGGAAGGAATTTCTAAATGTGTTTTTTATAGTGTAATTGTTTAAAAGCATCAAAACTTCCTTTCTTACTAAAGAAAAGACATGACCTTCAGAATTAGCCTTAAATAAATTCTCTTTTTTGCAGTTCAATTTCAATTGAAAATGTGGTGGTGATAGAAAAGGGTTTTTTTAATTTGCAATAAAGAATTTTTTTCATGATTATTTGAAAAAAAAACCATCTAAAAATTATTATAAGGGTCAAAATATAACAAGCACCCTCCAATGATCCGAGTTTCATAATTAAGCATTTTATGCAGATGTTTTTTTGCCAACCAAACACCATGCATCCTCCGTAGTTCATATTCAAGCTCATTAGTAACAATAAGGGTAATTTACTCTTCAAAATCTTTGGTATGATAGAAATTCACAGTTTATCACTTTATTGTCAAACACTGTCCATTTTACAACTGCATTAGTGAGTCCATCCAGTAAATGTATCATCAATTACATTCATGCAACTCCAATTACTGTCAAAAGTTAAAACTGACCCCAATTATTGTCAAAAGTAAAGTTAAAACTGACTGTGAGTCTGTGACTATAGTAAAGAGCTCAACATCAACGATTGTGAATTTTATGTTCGAGCCCTGTGTGAAAAAAATATTGGTATGAAACACCTACCCTTTAATGGGCCTTAAGCAGCGCGAATCCAGATTAATCGAAGCCTCAAAGTGAGAATGGGAGATGTGGGAAACCAAAAAAAAAAAGAGGAAAAAAGAAGAGCTCAATGTCTTCATCTGACCAAGCCTAATTTAAAACTCTAATGTCCCATTTGTGGTTACAACTATACACTATCACCTGTAAAATTAATCGATATACGTAATGATATAGACACTATCCCCTGTTGCCTCTGTGGGGGCTTCTTAAGATACGAAAGGAAAATAAAATGAGAAAAGAGGAAATAGAAAGCAGCTTTAGCCTTTTAAGTCAAAATGGACTTCAGCCAGTCTGATGTATATTCATAGGCAACAAATGTTACAGCACCAGCAGGTGCAGCTTTAACAATCGATGGGATGATGCCTTTATAAAGTCCAGACCAACCCTCTTCTAGCAAGATCCGGCTGAGGCCATCGTACATATTTCTATACGCACGAGGTTCAAGTCGAGCCCCGTATCTTGGATGCCGATGTAGTCCTTCAATCTGAAAGAGATACGGTAGTAGTAGTAGTACATTAGCTGGTCTAACTAACAGTTTTTTAATGTAATTGAACATCATATGCTCACACGATATGCAATAATATATTTTTATGATCGAGAAATTTGTCTGAAGCCAACCAGTGTGGGCCCCGCCCCCTCTACCCTTCTCCACTTAGATACTAGACTTAGTTCGCTTGAGACAAGGCTCGAACTTGTGACCTAAGAACAAGTCCCGCAACCTTTGTCAATTGAACTTACCCCCGGAGGCCAATATGCAATAAATTTACATCTCTTTTTTCCTTCTCTCGATGCTTCTAATGATGTGGTAACATATTCTTGAAGAACTATTAGTTTTTTTTGGGAGAAGCATACAAAATGGGAACAAAAAATGCCTAATGGTTTCAGAATTCGATAGTTACAGACTAATAGCCTTTATTCTATGGTCAAGTTCCTTAATGTCTTAATCTTATTTAGTAATCTTTTGACCTGATGATTATACGAGGCACGAGATAAATGAAGAAGGAAATCTACCTGGAACCTCTTTTTAACCACGTCAAGAGGATGGCAGACAGCTTTAGCACATGTTCCAGCAGCTAAACCACATATGAAAAGCTGGAAGCTTGAAATACATTCAGCACCTTGGCTCGAATTAGAAGATCTAAGATGATTCCAGGCCTACCGATTAGGCCAAATTGTGTAAGCTCAAAATAAATACGCCGAAAAGCTGTTGGAATAAACTTTACCATAACGTAAACTTGCTAAATTTGAACATTTATCTCTTCTATAGGGAGAAAGGTGGTGGTGAAGGATCCATGCATTATTAAGCAAACAATTGCACCCGAAATACTATATTAATACCAATGGTCCATGCAAACACAACCTCGCATCAAACATAACAAAGTGCTGGACAAAAAGAGGTTTGCAATGAATATAATTTGGGGGGAGTAAGAGGTTTGCCTTCATCCAGCGTTTGAATGTGTCATAAGTTCCGAACTGCAAACCAGCATAAGGAACAATCTCAACTAGTGTTGGTGTCAATCCAGCATAGAGTCCTGGAACGCCCCGAATTCTGAATATGTCAACAAATGCAGACCTCATGTTTCGATAAACCTGTAGATTGGCATAATAAATTAATCTCATTAAACCTTCATTAACAGGCATTTAGAAATAATATACATAGTAACATACTTATTACGTCCATTAAAACTTAAGTGTCTGCGCTTCGTTTGAGCTTTTGGTTCACAAAGAACTATTGACCAAATTAACTGACCTACTACAAGGCAATGGACATGACTAAAATAAGGGAAAAGGGTCTACTTCTTAACTTAAGTGACGCGTTGAAAAGGTAAAGAAAATTGAAAAAATTATATTTTGCAACTTTAAGTCGGATTGATACTTCTGACATTGTGTAACATTGGTAATATTAGTTACTTAGATTTTTCCGGTGTTATGCATGTTATAACGCATAAAATTGATGAAATATCCTTTACACTTATCAAGGTTTAAACAGTATATTTTCTAAATATAAAATTACATATAAATAGCAAATGTGTGTCTTAATTGTGTTGTGTCCCCCTAATATTAAATAATAATGTCTATTCATTTGTTATATTTATATATCATGTTTCACCACGTTTATATGACTTCTTACTCGAGGAAGGATGACTAAGCTATCTCAACACCCAATGAGAGACTGGCGACCTACACACGACCCATCTACAAGTATAATTTGTCAACTTCCCCAACTTGTAAGAGGAAATAGAAAACCCGATTGAAGGAAAAGTTTTGGTTAATCAGCTTTATCCAATTCAAACATGATCAAATTGCAAGATAAAGCAGCAGAAAATACAGGTTACATATGTGGGGACGCACCACAAAATAGCTTGGAACCTACAAGAGACGTGCCAACTACCTTTGGCTCCCCTTGCGAGGCTAAAATGGTTCTCAAGAGATCAAATGGATATGAACCAACTGTAGCTGCACATCCTGCTAATGCTCCACTGATGTAAGAAAGATAAGGGCTCAAGTTGATGAGATCTTCTACATCATATAAAACAGTCGAACCATCAAACAATAGGCAAAGCCAGAATTTTTAGTTTATGGGTTCTGGATCACAAATTATTATTATTTGCTTACTGGGTTCTAAATAGATTATTTGTACATATTACACAGTTTTTAACACAACTACAGGGTTTGAGCCAAAAATACTGAGTTCTGTCGAACCCGTAGCTAGCACTGTGTCTCCACCACCGCCATCAAATGACGAGGCTTTCCAACGGTTTTCACAGCATGCTCTGTGCAAAGCATGTTTTAACATCCAAATAACAATATCAGATTCAGGAAGATCATTGACGAGATGTAACACCTAAAAAATATTATATTCTAAAACCACACGAGGCGCAAAAGTTTGTAGATCTCAGGAAAAGCGAAATGCTTCAAATCACAATGAATAAAAAATAGACAGGGACATCAGACATGTTATGTATAAATTTCAACATCTAGGCAGGGATGAATAATATTGATGTAGCAAGAAAATCTCAGTATAGAAGTAGTATAAAAAGTACAGAACCTTTACAAAGATATGGTTCTCTATGAATGACAGCTAGCCATCTATGCTACCAGAGATCTCATTGGTGCACCAAAAGTTAATCAAAACAGTAAAAATTCTGTCAGCCATACAAAGTCCATATCAAGGATGAGTACGAACTTGATTTTGAAGAGCCAGAAGCGAAAGTTTTCAATTGGTGCAGCACTGTGAATTGTATGGCAGTATATGGCATAACCATCAGCAAAGCTGGAACATTACCCCGCCAGAAGCCCTGTTGACAAGAATGAATATGTGCAACCAAAATGAAGTTACCAAAACTAGCATCGAGTTTAAATGACACCAACTGCTAAAATAAATAATTTAAACAACTAGAAATTACTCCTCCCCCCCCCCCCCCCCCCCCCCACAGCCAACACACACTACTAGATGAAGAACATACGCATTAGCGCTTGGAAGCACCCATCTCAGACTTTTACTGTTCCAAGGCCTACACTGGTTACTGCCTTTAGCGAAGACGTCACCAGCTACTTTTTTCTTTGGCGTGAACGAGTGTCTAGAATTAGTTGGGAAGAACAGAGCTATAAGCTTGACCTTAAATTGACCAACAAATACTATCAACCATGTCTCCATAATGTTCTATAACACAACAAAAATTGAGATCAGCAGAGAGCTAAAATGTACACTACAGGTGTATTTGGTATGGAAAACATTTTCCAGATAATGTTTTTCAATTTTCCCATGTTTGGTTGGTCAACATGTATTGAATAACATTTTTCTAGGAAAACAAGTTCCTTGAAAATGGGTCCCTAATGGAAGTAGGGAAAACAAGTTCCAAAAGTGATACTCCAAGTTCATTGTCTCCTCCCCACCCCTTGATCATCCCACCCACCACCCACCCCCCACCCACCCCTGAACCCTCACTCCCCACCCCATCCCACCCCCATAGTAATATGTTTGATTACATATAAATGCTCTTGGAATAATATTTTTTTGCTTACTTACCAAACACTAGAAAATAAGTAAAACCCACTTGTTTTCCAAAAAAAACATTTTCCTTCGAACCAAAGATACCCTACATATTCATCAGAACAAGTTTCAACAAAAAAAAATCGTGCTTCACGGAGCTTATTCTATTAAGACTAACTTTCCAGGCAAGGGAGGAAAGAAAAGAATCAGCACGGACATATCTTAGCATATGTAATGCAAGAAATACTGTGTATCATGCAGTCAGTTAATCAATAATTTATAGCACATTTATCGCACTTTGAGATCCATTTATTTGCAGAGCGTAATATGTTGCCTCAAACAAATGTTTTGGATTAATGCAAGCATCAAGTATCTGAGCCAGATTTCTAAAATTCTCATAACAAAAATAACAAATACCTTTAAGCCTTCTTCCTTGAGTATGTCCTTAGTAGCTTGCAGCATCCCAGTGTACTTAGAATTTCCAGACACATCTCTCCGAAGCGAGGCCCACTGACTAGTGGGTTCCAGTTGGACCTGAAAAGTTAGTAAATAAGAAAACATTCAGCTCAACATCACAAAAATCTTCAGTATAAATTGTTCATTAAGTGGGAGATAATGAAAGAATGTATAAGTCTATCATGATTAGAGAAAACCCAAAAACTGCAACATAAAAAGTACACCATACGCAAAAAGTAGACCAAAATAACAAAAATTGCGCCTCAAAAAGCTGCACCAGACTCTTGAAGATTTGAAATATACGAAAAATAACATAAACTGCAAAATTGTACTTCCAAATGCGAGTTCCCGTTAAGTATTTTCTATTTTCACAATTCTGGTTAAATTTAATAATCAACACTGCTCATGTGATACTTAAGAGGCTACTTTGAACCTAACACCAAATATAAGGTTTTTTTCATTTTCTCGCCATGCCCGTGACCCCTATACAACAAAGTTTCCTTAGTTGTAAATTAATGTTGTGCTACAAGCATATAACGTAACTGCATTAGACGTCTAAATGGCCAAGTCATGTTCCCAAACTTCAAAAGTTAAAACACCACTAAATATACGCAGAATATACACCTGAAACCTGATCTTGATTACATCGAGAGGCGAGGTTACAGCCCTCGATATACCACCAGATATTGCCCCTGCTGTGGCATTTATTAATGCACTTTTAAGCTGCCCCGTCTCCTCCATCTCTACTATAGACAAAACAACCTGCACTCAAATTCCAAAGAAATACACCCCTCATGTTAAAAATCCTTAAATTAGCCCAAATGAAACTGAAAAGCCACCACATCCAAAGACAAGCTTACATGTTGAGGTGCATTTTCTGTATTTTTTAAAAACATGTACATATATACATAATAATCTCACTACTAAGCAAGTAGAAAAACACTTTGAACTAGGCTACAAGATATACAACCAACTTCCAAATACTCCCTCTGTTTCAATTTATTTGTCTTACTTTCATTTTTGTTATGTTTAAAGAAAACGTCACTTTCTATCTCTTTACACTCAATATCCTAGATGACATATTTAAGATCACAAGAATCGAAAGGCACTTTGGTACATTATACACATCCTTAGTTTAACACCACAAAATTCAAAAATCTTCTTTATTTTCTTAAATTCATTGCCTAGTCAAACTAAGACAAACAAATTGAAACGGTCTATGCTTCCATCCAAATTAGTTGGGTCCCTTATTTATTTATTTACTTTCTCTAAGCAGCTGAGGTCGGTTATATGAATATGGTTTGAGCTAGCAATCGACAATAGCAAAGGTGAAAACACAAGTTTTATGGAATTTTAATAAAAGAAAACATCAAAAGCTGGATTCTCGTTAGATGGACTAATAGATAGACAAAGAAAATGAATACCGCATAGGAGAAAAATGGGAGAGAAAGAAAGGAGCTGCCATTGAAGAGAATTATCAGTCAGAAATTCAAGATTATATGTATTATGTACATACATACACAATAATCCCACTATTAAACAAGTAAATAAACACTTTCAATTTAGCTAAATGATATAAAATCAACTACCAATTATTAATTCTAATAAAAGGAAACATCAAAAGATGGAATTTTGTTAGATGGGTCGATAAGTAGATAAAGAAAAAAGAATACCTGATAGGAGAAAAATGGGGAGAGAGAGGAACTGCCATTGAAGACAATTTTTCAGAGCTAAAAATTCAAACTTTATATGTATATATTATTATGTACAACAACAACGGGTAATTCACAAGTGGGGTCGGGGAGGGAGGGTGTAATCACTGTTTCGAATAGACACTCGACTCAAGAAAAATATTTTCTCAGATAATGGAAGAGAAGTCATGGAAAAATACTAATGATAGCATGACAAAGCATTCTGAAAAAAGGGAGAGTAACTACAGCCAAAATGTTTTTTAATCAAAGTGCAAGAAACAATAGATAGTAACAGAAATCTAAGAATAAGGAAATTATAGCCTTCTATGCGAATCCAATATATTATTATGTACCCACTATTATTAGTGCTTCTTTTTCAAAATGCGCTAGCATGACTTATTTTCTTGCTTTGCTTGTGCTTATGCTTTGTCTTGAGCCGAGGTCTCTCGGAAACAGCCGCTCTACCTATCAAGGTAGAGATAAGGTCTGTGTACACTCTACCCTTCCCAGACCCCACGTTATGGGACTTCACTGGGTATGTTGTTGTTGTACCCACTATTAAACAAGTACAGCAGATAAACACCCTGAACTTAACTAACTGATATAAAATCAACAACCAACTATTACTTAACTATGATTCAATCCCAAATTAATTAGGTCTCGTTATATGAATATAATTGAGCTAACAATCAACAATAACAAAGGTTAAAACACAAGTTTTATGGAATTCTAATAAATGAAAACATTAAAAGTTGGAATTTTGTTAAATGGGTCAATAAGTAGATAAAAATGAATACCTGATAGGAGAAACATACAATTATAATAAACCCACTATTAAACAAGTAGATAAACACCTTGAACTTAGCTAAAGATATAAAATCAACTACTCACTTTGTCCCAATTTATGTGATAAATCTCATTAACCACAGAATTTAGTGAGCGGCGCCAAATCTTTCTATGGATTACTTCTTTCGCCTGCGAATCAAGCTCTTATCTCTCTAGCTAATGAATAAATACCCCTCGGATTTCGAGAGTCAAACATATTTATTTTGACCGTGAATTCAGACATACAATTTTTAAGTTTATTGAAAAAACACTTTACAGAAACTATATAGAAAGTACTAATAAGTCACGCTAATTAACAATTTAAAATACTTAAAACACATACAGATCAAATATTTTCTTGTTTGACTGTCGAAAAATAGACATAAATTGGGACACATGAAGTACCAATTATGGAATTCTAATAAAAGGAAACATCAAAAGATGGAATTTTGTGAGATGGGTCGATAAGTAAATAAAGAAAAATGGGAGAGAAAGAAAGGAACTGTCATTGAAGACAATTTTATGAGAGCTAAAAATTGAATCTGTTGGAAATTTGTCTTTGGCGGGAGTTGCGACCGACCAACTTTAACGGCTTAAACACAAGTGTAACGTATGTTGGAGAATCCGGTTCTTCACACATGCATGATCTACTAAGTACGTAGATAACCGTAGGGCCAAGAATCGTCAAATTTCATTGAGAAATGAAAGAGATATTGGTTCACGAAGTAAGGTGTTTGAAGCATGGAAAGTGTGGTGTTGTGTGTAATTCTCCCTCATCGGTAGAGGAAGAAAGAATTGTTGTGTATATAAGATTCGAAATTGGTTTGGGGTTTGGGACCCCAAGGGGTATCCCATGTGTTTAAAGGAGGGAGGACCTAGATGTGCTTCGGTTCGAGGAAAGACCACACGCGCGCCGCCGCCGCCCGCCCGTCCCGTCCGGTTCCGGTCACGGGTCGTGGGTCGTGGGTCTTCTGATATTATCTTTTTGGGCCAGAAGTACAGTTTGATCCCAGAAGTTTCAGATATACAGTTTGGCCCAGAATTCTTTCAGATGTGCAGTTTGGTCCCGAAGTTTCAAGATGTACGAGTTTGGTCCCGAAGTTTCAAGATGTACGGTTTGGTCCCCGAAGTTCGAATTTCGACGGTCAAGACAGAAAAGCCAAGCACTCAATTCACCCATTTATTTTGGCTGAATTACTCCTCCTATAATGGCCAAATCCGTTGGTCTTTCACCATTTATGTTGGTGACTTTACTACCTCCATAATGGCCATTATTTGGCTATTATGGAGGCGTTTTCTGTGCAGTTTTTCAGCCCCTCCTTCACCTATATAAACACCCCCTTACACCATTGTTGAGCACACTTGATATGCACGAAAATACACAACGAAAAAAATCTTCTTCCTACAACTTCCAAGCATCATTTCGTTACTCAATATTCTTCACGGTAGCTCTTGAGTTTCCTTTGCTCAAGGGTTCCATTGTCGTTTTATCTTGGGAGACAAATTGTCCGGGACGTATAAAGGATACATACGGGGCAATATTGTCTTAAGGACGAGTGCCACACTCGACTCAAAGATAAACCGTTTCCATTTTTCGTCTTCAACAAAATCGTAATTTCGGTTTTGTTGTTATATTGTAATTTTCAGATTTCTAGTCGAAAATATTATTGAAATCTTTGTTTATCCTTTCGAATACTTGTAATAGTTAAATACTTCCCGTACTGCTTTATAAAGTACCATAGAGCAAATCTACCAACAACTTAAGACAATATGTGTATAGTATTACTATTAGTGTTCGAAAGATGTCGGTCAAAAGTTGGGTGACCAAATCGGATATGGAAATGGTTTTACGGTAGAAGAGAGTGATGATGATGAACGTGTTCATGGGGTCACCGCTACCAAGACCGGTGGAAACAAGCGCTCTCGAGAGCTCGAGGATGTCAAGCGGGACAAGAGGAGAAGAGTGAAGATGTTATTCTATCTTGTAGCAGAAGGCCTATATCGTCCCGGACAAAGGATCCGAATAATGGTGAGAAGGAAATGGACACTCGGTCGATGAAGTGGGAAGTGAGCGAGAATCCGAAATTGGAATAAGTATTTTTCTTACTTGTCAAGAATAAGGATTAAATGATAAGTATTTTTCTTACTTGTCAAGAATAAAGATTAAATTATGTCCGATTAAAAATGGATTAAAGTAAGGAGGAATATGAAAATAATTTATATTCCTTATGCTTTAACAAATCGAAGTTTAATCTCATCTTCTTTTCCGTTTAAAGATTGGATTTTGTAAACGACTTAAGAAGATCCGTTCTTTTAAGTGTAATTACTAAAGTGTGTAAAGTATGTTCGCACATACGAGGGAGTAAGATCCACCGATCGTGCGAAAACCGTTACCACTCTTAAGTAAGCGCCAAGAATTATCTCGGGCACCAATCATAACGGAAGAAGTCTAAAAGTTAATGACGTTGAGCTCGTCATATTATTTGACGAGAAGATCCTTCATAGGATGATATTGGACACTCGGTCATACAAAGCCTCCGGGCGACTAGAGTGGGCCAAAATTCCTTTGATAGGATGATATTGGACACTCGGTCATACAAAGCCTCGGGTGACCGGAGTGGGCCAAAATTCCTTTGATATGATGATATTGGACACTTAGTCATATAAAGCCTCGGGCGATCGGAGTGGGGCCAAAATTCATTTCATAGGAAAAGTAATGGACACCTAGTAAGGTGGGCCGAGTTTCCGTGTCCCGAATGATCGAAGGCCTAAAGAAAGGCAAGAAAGAAATTGGACACTCGGTCCGCAAAGCAACCGGAGTGGACCGAGTATCGAGATCACATATGATCCGGTTACGCCCAACCACGGGCAAAAGGTTGTTCATGTGAAGCAACGCCACCTCTAAAATCAAAGGGGCCTGGAGAGGTTGTCCTCAATAGGACTTCAAGGAATGAGATCACTCTAAAAGAGGTGATACATGTTCCTAACTTGGTTAAAGGACGTTGTTGGTCAAGCTGGTTAGAGACTAGTCCAACAGGTCTGTGATAACTAAGAATGGTACAGTATGTCTGTAGCCAAATGAATGATATATTTGTAATCCGTGCGTCTATGCCATCATAGATTAAGACACGTTAAATAGCAAGTCATTCAAAACCTAACGATGTTGAGATTGGTGCCTTCTTCGACATAAACCCTCAAAATAAATGTGAGGTAGATGAAGAGGCAAAATCACCTTTCCAAATTCCGTCAAGGGAATAGCGAAAGAAGCACTGCTCCTCTAGAACTTAGTCACACCTACTTGGGTGATTTGAAGTTTATACAAAATAGAGGGGGGAGACAAGTACGTTGTGATCTTCATTGATGATGGTACAACGTATGGAATCTTTTGTTTGTTAAAAAGCAAAGATGAAGTTGTTGAAGCGGATAAGCGCTACAAAGCAGAAGTTGAATATCAACTAAGCCTACGGATTGAGAAATTCGTAGTGATAGAGGGGGAGAATGTGAAGCATCATTCATTAAACGACTGCTCATTACTCACCTCAGTCTAACGGTGTTAGCCAAGCGCAAACCCGTACGCCCAAAATTATGTAGGGCAAGGCGATCCTTACCGCTAATGCGATTCTCAACAGAACTCCGCATAAGGATAAGGATAAGGATAACTCTCCGTGTGAGACATGGAAATGATCTCACATACAAAAGTTGTGATGTGGGATAGCTTGGTAAAAGATGGATTACCGAAATAGGTCAAGTTCGACCTAAGACTGTAGATTGCATATCCACTGGATCTGCAAATAACGATAGTGTTGATCGCTCTTCGCGTCAAAGAATGTCGAATTCTTTGGAGATAACTTTCCTTGGAAAAGGAAAAAGGAGTAATTGCTCAAGGTTAACCGAACCCGCGAGGGGCTCGATCGTCCGGAACTAGACGTTCCGTATCTACAGGACTCGAAAGTTCTTTGGCTGTCCGGAACTTAATATTCCGGATCTGCAGTAACTCGGGGATTCTAGATGTTGAACCGAGACGAGAGAAAAGAAGGGGACAAAGACTTGTTCCGGTCCTTCTAGCTTGTATGGTTAATAATGAACCATGAACAATTAACAAATAATTGTTATCTCCAAAAACGCCGCTTTGGAAAGAAGCTAAAGGGAGAAATAGATTCTATATATAGAACCATACTTGTGTAATGGTTAATCTTCCTCCGGAAAAGAACCTTTGGGTTGTAAAAAGTGCTCCCCGTGAGTAGCTTCACATCCAGGGCCATTGTAATCTTACGTGGCATGGGTGTTGAAACGACCTTCCAAACTCGGAGAGTTGGAAGAAGAGGATCGAATTGGTTCGAACTGTTGGGCTTCTTCCCGAACTTTCATTTTGGTCCCCGAAATGTTAACATTTTGGTCCCGAAAGTCTCGGATAAAACGAAACAATGAATCCGATCACGTAAATATTGACTCGAAGTTAGAAAGCCAACAGTTGGAAAACCAACGGTCTTAGAGAAAATCATATTGAAACAAAGTCTCGATATGAAAGATATGAGTATCACAGATGACATCTTAGGAATTGGATTTCTAAGACATCTAACGGATCGGTCGATAGTTGACGAGTCTCGTTGAAGCCACCAATAGATATGAATCATAGAACCGATTGGAATCATGGTGCACCCATAGACAAGGAGCGATATGCTCGGTCACGTGTAGTTCAATGTATTGTACACACTACAACCGACCTCGGTATCGTCCAACAAACAGATCGGTTGAACTAAGGTTCACCGATGATCTTAATACATGATCAATAGAAGGCGTTAAGTCGGATATGACGATATCTCGAATTATTCGCTTATCTACGGATTATAGTATTCGGATGTCCAAATGCGGTTACGAGAGAACACGGTGATGCAAACCGGACATCGATCTCGAAGAACACCAAAGTCACAAGTAAATGTGTATGGTGGGTCTTGGAAAATCCTCTAAGCAAACTTGCATCGACCGATTCATAATGGTATCGGAGTTTATCGCTTTATACAAAGCATGAAAGAAGTTGAGTAACTTCACGACTCATTAGAGGACGTCCCTTATTGGGAGAAACCCGTGCCTTCAGCAGTTCTACACTTGTGGCTAGCCGGTCGGCTTTAGGAAGGACACGGATGACGGCGTCTGGACATATCGTCGGGATCCGTCGGAGACATAAGACCGTATGGCGGTTGATCATCACGGGTGTCACTTCCTTGTTTACAAACTAAGGGACTACCCGGAGATCAAGTGTTCTCGCTGTCTAGGGGAACGGGCTTAAAACCCAAAAAATACCGACCAATACGGTGGAAACCCAACCTTACGAACCTGGAGATCCCGTAATTTGGTTCAATGGGAAAACTAAGTTGTAAAGGTTCGGTTGATCGCTTCGGTGGAAGCATGAGCACTTCGGATAGTGATTTCGAAAAGAAACACCAAATCCAAAGCCGTTCCCGCGATAGACGTTAAGTGCTATCTGCAGTATGGGTAAAGGTTAAGTTTTCAAAACTCGTAATGATCCTCAACGGTTGAGGTTAGGTCTTTGGGAAACTTTTAATGGTTCCTAACACTTGTGAAGTGGGGTATAGCGAGGATACCTTGTAGGAGACCACCTATTTAAGTGCGAGGACGGGCCGCCTCAAATTGAACGCACTTAAGAATCCAAGACGTTGTCCATGGCCAAAACGGACAAAACATTACGAAGAAGAGAGTAAGAGAATTTGTTGTGTTGGTACCGTTGTCTTGGCTTACACTAAACACCGACGGTTCAAGACATCACGTTCACCGCGCAAGTAAGTAAGTCCGATGGTATTCAACTATGGAAGGTTCAAAGCCGAGGCTACCTCTCCTTATGCAACATCGGTCCGCCGAAATATTCTTTGGAAATGAAAAGACACCATGTGAGTGCGCCAAAATCTCTTTCAAGAGGGGATTGTTGGAAATTTGCCTTTGGCGGGAGTTGCGACCGACCAACTTTAACGGCTTAAACACAAGTGTAACGTATGTTGGAGAATCCGGTTCTTCACACATACGCATGATCTACTAAGTACGTAGATAACCGTAGGGCCAAGAATCGTCAAATTTCATTGAGAAATGAAAGAGATATTGGTTCACGAAGTAAGGTGTTTGAAGCATGGAAAGTGTGGTGTTGTGTGTAATTCTCCCTCATCGGTAGAGGAAGAAAGAATTGTTGTGTATATAAGATTCGAAATTGGTTTGGGGTTTGGGACCCCAAGGGGTATCCCATGTGTTTAAAGGAGGAGGACCTAGATGTGCTTCGGTTCGAGGAAAGACCACACGCGCGCCGCCGCCGCCCGCCCGTCCCGTCCGGTTCCGAGTTCCGGGTTCTCGGGTTCTCGGGTTCTCGGGTCACGGGTCACGGGTCACGGGTCGTGGGTCGTGGGTCGTGGGGTCGTGGGTCTTCGATATTATCTTTTTGGGCCGAAAACTTTGCCGTGAAGTACGGTTTGGCCCGAATTCTTTCGAGATGTGCGGTTTGGTCCCCGAAGTTTCAAGATGTACGCGTTTGGTCCCCGAAGTTTCAAGATGTACGTTTGGTCCCCGAAGTTCGAATTTCGACGGTCAAGACAAGTAAAGCCAAGCACTCAATTCGGCCATTTATTTTGGCCGAATTACTCCTCCTATAATGGCCAAATCCGTTGGTCTTTCACCATTTATGTTGGTGACTTTACTACCTCCATAATGGCCATTATTTGGCTATTATGGAGGCGTTTTCGAGCGCTTTTTCAGCCCCTCCTTCACCTATATAAACACCCCCTTACACCATTGTTGAGCACACTTGATATGCACGAAAATACACAACCGAAAAAAATCTTCTTCCTACAACTTCCAAGCATCATTTCGTTACTCAATATTCTTCACGGTAGCTCTTGAGTTTCCTTTGCTCAAGGGTTCCATTCTTCGTTTTATCTTGGGAGACAAATTGTCCAGACGTATAAAGGATACATACGGGGCAATATTGTCTTAAGGATGAGTGCCACACTCGACTCAAAGATAAACCGTTTCCATTTTTCATCTTCAACAAAATCGTAATTTCAGCTTTGTTGTTATATTGTAATTTTCAGATTTCTAGTCGAAAATATTATTGAAATCTTTGTTTATCCTTTCGAATACTTGTAATAGTTAAATACTTTCCGTACTGCTTTATAAAGTACCATAGAGCAAATCTACCAACAGAATCTTTATACGTATAAGTATTAATAAAACCACAAAACATGAAGGAATATGAGGAAATGTAAAGAGGGTTTATTGCTGCTGCTCAAAATGGCAACAATGGGGAAATTCTTGGAATACTTTGGTTAATTGGAAAAATATTCATATTATGGGCGGTGGTGTTTGGAAGAGAATGGAAAGGAAAAGAAAGTGTACTTTGGTTAATTGGAAAAATGCATTAATTTTCCTAAATTTAGGTGTAATGACAAGATAAATATTCTCTAATCAACCTTTGTTTATCAAAGTTTAGTCACTTTTTAATTCAAAAAAATAAATTTAGGCAGAAATGATGACGTTGCCGGGGATCGTACCCGGGTTACCCCGTGACAGATGGGAATGCTTACCACTATGTTACAAAAACTTGTTGTTTGTTCAGTTGCTGAACACTATATAAGTCTGTTCTGAAACTTTTACCCATATTTATCGTGAGCATCAATGAGTGTTCATTGATACAAATGCTATCACGCATGCAATCAAACTAAATTTGATGAAATTGTTTGATACTAACGGAATTTTCTATAATTTCACACGTGAAGAGTTTATTTTGTACATAGCGAGGGATTCTATTTTTTTTTAATGGGAGTTTTTGATGTTGATTTATATGATTATAATGAATCAATATTAGATTTAGAAACATCAACTAATCGGTCATTCATGTGATTTTCAGGAATATGAAGTTAATTGATCATATAAAATTTGAAGCAAGAAAAATTAGATTTTAAGAATTTTTAAAATTTTCACTAACAAAATTTCAACGGTACTTTCCGCCCTATTTGTCCGTATAAGATTTGGGTCGAAAATTTGATATAATATTTGGTGATTATTTCAAAAAATTATCAAATTGGTCCATTGTTCCAACTCAAACTTGAAATCTAGATTTTTAAGTTTAAATTTTTTTCTAAGAGTTTTTCAAGTTTTTATTCAGAGAACTTCAACTTTATTCTTTATGTTCATAGATAACTTCATCTTTTAAGTACCCCTTTTCAACTACAACTTCAAATGCTATTTTTTTCTCAAATCTCAAATAAATCATATCCAAACACCTACTTCATGTCTAAACATAATTTTAACTTTCAAATACTCTTTTTTTACGTAAACTTCAATATTATCTTTTTTATTTTGTCAATTCATGTCCAGACACTTACTCAGTCGTAAAACATGTGACACGAATATATTTTTGTGTGTTTATAAGAGTTTCTCATTAAGAGTAGAATAAGAAGTGTTATTTAATACTTTTTCAAATTTAGAAGTTTGTTATGCTATTTAGAATTATACTGGAAAAAAATGTATATATAGACTCAAATACATAGAGTATACCTTTCATATATATCACTAAGAGTTGTAATATCATTTATAAAATACTTTAATCCTTAATCAAAGATGTCGGATCGAGCTTTAAAAATAATCTTATGCAACGTAAATTTGAATTATCTGGACCGTGAATTTTGGGATACCAAATAATTACACGAAAAGATATATATACATATGTACAATCATAATATTGAAAGGGGTTTTAGGAGGGCTTTCAGAATTGCTGCTTTTAAATTTTAACGGTTCTTTCTTCCTTCCACATGTTTACCCGCCGTCTAACTCCTCCTAAAACCCTCTACACATTCTCCTTACACCGGCAACTCTTAGTTCGTAATTTCCGTTCAATTCACAATGCACACCAACTGTTCGACAAAAGTACTAAACCAACACTTATTTCCATTCACCATTCCATGCTCAATTACATACACCAAAATCACAAAACCGAAGCTCTTAAACTCTTCAAGAATCAGCTCCAACTCGGTATCTCAGAAATCGACGAAGTTGTAATCGCGTTAGCTCTAAAGGGTTGTCGTGAAAACATAAATCTAGGGACTCAAATTCACAGTTTAGCGATTACTAGCGGGTTCATTTCTTATCAAACAGTTCCAAATTCATTAATGAGCATGTATTGTAAAACTGGAAATTTTAATGAAGCTTTGTGTGTGTTTGATAGCTTGAAGTTTCCTGATAGAGTTAGTTATAATACATTACTTTCGGGGTTTGAAAATGATAAAGAGGCATTGAGTTTTGCTCATTGGATGCATAACATTGGATTTGTTTTTGATGCTGTGAGTTATACTACTGCTCTTAGTCATTGTACGAACGAAGAGGAGTTTCGTCTTGGTATGCAGTTTCATTCTCTTGTATTGAAGTTCGGATTGGAGAACGATGTTTTTGTTGGAAATGCACTTGTGACTATGTATTCAAAGTGGGGTAATATAGTTGAAGCTGAAAGAGTGTTTCTTGAAATGCCCCGTAAAGATTTGGTTTCGTGGAACGCGTTGCTCTCGGGGTATGCACAGGAAGGGAATTACTCAAAGGAAGCGACTTTCGGGTTTAGGGAAATGATGAGGGAAGGGGTGGGACCCGATCATGTGTCGTTCACTAGTGCTTTATCTGCTTGTGGACAGGAGAGGTGTTTGGAGCTTGCAAAGCAGACACACGGTTTGGTTATTAAGATGGCATATGGTACACATGTTTCTGTGTGTAACGTTTTGATATCGTTGTATTATAAGTGTGATGAAAATGGAGATGCGAATAAGGTTTTCCGAAGTATGAATGAACGCAATGTTGTGTCTTGGACAACGATGCTTTCCATGAGTGATGAAAAAGCTGTATCTATTTTTAAGGGGATGCGGAGAGATGGTGTTTACCCTAATCACGTTACGTTTGTTGGATTAATTCATTCTGTAACTGTGAAGAGTTCGTTGCGAGAGGGAAAAATGGTTCACGGATTTTGTTTAAAGACGAATTTCTTGTCGGAATTGAATGTTGCTAATAGCTTCGTTACTATGTATGCTAAGTTTGACTTAATGGAAGACGTGTTAAAGGTTTTTGAAGAGCTCGACCAAAGAGATCTCATATCATGGAACGCTTTGATTTCTGCATACGCTCAAAATGGGATGTCTCTAGAAGCTTTACAAACATTCTTGTCAGCGTCAATGGAGTTGCCACCAAATGAATACACGTTTGGCAGTGTCTTGAGCGCAATTGCCTCATCTGAGTGCATTTCCTTAAAGCATGGCCAGCGATGCCATGCTTGTTTGATAAAACGTGGGTTCAACAGTAATCCAATTGTTTCAGGTGCTCTCCTTGACATGTATGCAAAACGTGGGAGCATTTCTGAATCTCGAGGAGTTTTCAATGAGGTAGCAGACAGGAGCCAAGTTTCATGGACTGCTATTATTTCTGCTCATTCGAGGCATGGTGATTATGAATCGGTAATGACTTTGTTTAAGGAGATGAAGGAGAAAGACGTGAGTCCCGACTCAATAACTTTTCTTTCTATACTAACAGCATGTGGTCGGAAAGGGATGGTTGATATGGGAGTAGATATTTTTAATTCCATGATTAAAGATTATTCCATCGAACCATCTTCAGAGCATTATTCTTGTATGGTGGATATGTTTGGTCGGGCAGGGAGGCTAAAGGAGGCTGAATTTTTCTTGGCTCAGATTCCAGGAGGACCGGGATTATCTGTGTTGCAAAGCTTACTTGGTGCTTGTAGGATTTATGGAAATGTTGACATGGCGACAAGAGTAGCCAATACTTTGATTGCGTTAGAACCAGAGGAGTCGGGTTCATATGTCTTGATGTCGAATTTGTTTGCAGAGAAGGGGCAGTGGGAAAAAGTAGCAAACATTAGAAAAGGAATGAGAGATAAGGGAGTGAAGAAAGAGATAGGATTCAGCTGGGTAGATGTAGGTAGTATTGATTATTCTTTGAATTTGCACGGATTTTCATCGGATGACAAGTCTCATCCCCGGACTGAGGAGATATATCGGATGGCAGAATGGATAGGTTCAGAGCTGAAGCATTTGGAGCACGAAGACGAAGAAAGTGACTCTGTGACATTAGCGTGTATTATATGAGTTCCAAGCCCTTCTGTACCAAAATTGTAGCGATATTTTTTTTTCCCGCCTACTTGGTAGAGCTATCTGTAATTACGTATTGAAAAAATCTGTGAAGTAACTGCTTTGCAATCAGTCTTAAGATACTGAAACTGATGTCTGTTACACCACAAAAAGCACTATAACAAAGAGCTAATGAAATTTTTGATTGGAGGACCGACCGACCTGGGGTTTTCATGAGCGTTGGCGGGTTCTGGAGTGCTTGTCGAGGGCGCTAGCACGTATCTCGAGGTGATTGTCACCACCTACACCTCACATCTCGGTATAGGGGAACGTGTAACCCGCATGTTGTTCCATTCAACTACATTTGTTCCTTTAATCCATAGCTTAAAAGAACGTAGCAGCGAGGGACAACCCGCTCGTACAGCCAGCGGGAAGGATGGCACTGCCATCTAGCGGAAATGTTGCAAGAGCGAAGCGTGGTAGGCATTCTCAAGAATAAGTACTGCTGACTTGTATAAATGTAACCTGTTCTTGTCTTTATTTCAGAATGCCCTTTGACAAATGGAGCAAATTTAATGATAAATAGAGACATCTTTTGCCAAAACGTATTTTCACTGCAATGGTCAATTACTGCAACAGCAGAATATGTTGCAGGATTTTGCAAGGACAGGTTATGTTCTGAGCTTTGATTTTGTCAATGTTGCTCGGACTCTTCAAAACTGTTGTTGCGCCCATGTCGACTCCTCCAAACTTGCACTACTTTTAGAGGGTCATACACGCACGTGACGGCATCTTTAAAGAGTCCGAGCAACATAAATTTTGTCTATGTTTTCCCTTGAATCATGAACTGGGAATTTCCTTAAGAGGTTCATATTGTGTCTATAAGGTGAAGTGCTGTCCTTTGTTGCTCCTTGGGTTTTTGCATTTCTGAAGGATCAATACACAGGAAGTAGAGGTGGCAAACAAGACCCATTTTCAATAACCCGCCCTACCTGTTTTTGACATGTGTAAATAAGGGCAAATTGGGTTATGACTCCTTTTTATTCAACACGTTCTCAACGCGCTCACTTGCCAAGCACTAATCAGCTGCATCTCTTACATTAAATCCATCATATATTGCACAAAAGAAAAAGAAAACGCCGTTGCCGGGGATCGAACCCGGGTCACCCGCGTGACAGGCGGGAATACTCACCACTATACTACAACGATTTGTTTTGTTCAGGCACTTTGTTTATATTTCTCATCAGTTAAGGACAGGTTATGTTCTGAACTTTGATGTTATCTATGTTTTCCCTTGTATCATGAACTGTGAATTTCCTTATAGAGGTTCATAAAATATGAGCTGGTTGGGTTAAGACCCTAAGTAGCTACCAACCGTTCCGAGGTGTCTTGGGTAATGATTCCATGGTGGGCATAAAAAGAACCCGCATGACAGGCTGGAATACTTACCACTATACTACAATGACTTGTTTGTTCAATAACTGTTGTTGTTTTTCTTAATAAACAAGTTTGACAAAACTTAAAGCAAGTTAATTACATATCTCTAACTTCAAATTCATTGCGATATTTTACGACAATATCGTACATGTGCATGGATTTAAACCTACTAAAATCCATTGGGAGAGAAGTAAGATGAACTGTGGATCTTTTGTGGTATTGAAGAAGTTGTGGATCATCATAGTACCTCTCCCATCCAAGATTATAAAGATTTCTTTCAAGATTTGAATAACATGTAATGACTTCATTACTAGGAACATGAACTAGCACTTTCCGGCAACCGGTCGTTGAGTTGACGTGGCAGTCGCTGGGGTTTTCTAGCCCGACAATGCCATTCTTGAATACCCAAACACCAGACATGATGTTAAGTAGGGAGGGAGGGAAAATTTATCAATATATATGAAAGATGGTGTTGAAGAAGAAGATAATGGGTAGGTTTTTATAGGGTTAGATGTGTGATATAACAATATATATTACCCGTTTTGGGGTCGCGACTGATTCAGATTTACGTTGCATAAGATGTATTAAAGGGTAAGCACTCCTTATCGGTATTCTTTTCATTCTCAGGACTTGGTAGGGAGTGTTTCCCCTTTTACACCGTGTAAGACTCATTGACACCTCATGTATGGAAACAATCTTCGTAAGAGCACCATGGACCTCATGCGATGCGAATTTGAATTAATTGGACCTCAATACGAATATTGAACAACGGATGAATAACAAAAAAAAAATAAGGAATAAATCTTTACAAATATGGAATATAGTATCATTAAATGCATGGGAAGCAAGAAGATGAACTTATGGAGATGTCTCATGTCCCATATTTGGTGGAAATATTGGATTGGATAATATTCATGATGAGAAGAAAAAGAAAGAAATTAAAGAAAAGTAAGTAAAAGCTCTCTTTTCTTCTTTGTTCTTTCTCTCTATATCTCTTTCACAATCAGTGTAAGAAAAAGAAGTCAAATTTGCCCATTCATTGAGAGTGGCATAGACTGACAAGAACAAGAAAGAACTTAATTAACTATATAATATACTTTGAACCCAAAAAAAAAGCTATATAATATACTCATCTTTTTTCCCCACATTGTACATGTGTTGATGGAACCTGTCTACACATGTAAATTGTCTCAAAGTAATTGCACTTTTAAATCACATTTAGTTTTGGTTGGCATCATTTTCTACATAGCTAATAATCCATTCATGACTTAGGGTGTGTTTGGTACGATGGAAACGTTTTTCAGAAAATATTTTAATTTTTTTTCATGTTTGATTGGTCAAAAATTTTAGAAAATATATAAGGAAAATGACCTCCCTCGGAAAGGAAAAAATGATTGAATTTCAGTCATATTTACCTGAATTTCAATCATATGAAACTTCAGAGTCCAGACACCATATGTCCAAAGTTGTTCCAAAGTGGATACACGAACGAAACATTTAAAAAAGCGGACACAAGTTAAATGACGACGTTAAAATCGGGTATTTGTGTTCTTTGCCCTACAAAATCTCCTTTTTTTTAATCCATCGAATATTTGGGCCTCCATCACGTGAGAATTGTCGTTCTTGGACTGTTCTTTATTTTCTATAAGGATTTCAAAAGCCCAAAGGTATGCAGGCATTAATAAAGAAGCCCATCCCATATATCATTACTGACTGATTGGATACTCTTGGAAACTTCCACTAGTGATTCTTACTGCTTATCGGAGCTTATAATATAATGTGCCAGTAAAATGTACCCGAAATAGAGTCAAAGTTAGAATTTTGAGTTTATGATTAATTCTAAAAGAAATATTATTAAATTCTAAATAAATTATTTATATAATTTTTAAGCACAAATATATGATTTGAACCAACGTTATTAAGTTATACTGAATCATAAGCCGACTTGTAGCTCCGCTCGCTGCTGCCCAAAAATGTTTCAAGCCTTTGGTTTAGCGGTACGAGTGTGACACATGATGTATATATTAGACTCCTATCGCGAATTTGAATCATGCCGCCGAAAAGGGAGGAAAATCGTATCAGCTACTTTTCAGCTTTTATAATTAAAAAATAGTAATTGTCCTAAAATTTCAACTTCTATTGGTGTAACTTATTATCTTGAAATTTTCACTTATTAAAATTGAATTTCCAAGGTTTTGACTATTTCCCAACCAGAGGGCTAAATAGTCAAAATAATTACGTGGATTTCCGTTAATACGGGCTGGTCTTTAATTTTTGCCCCTTACTTTTCATTTAATGAAATTTTGTGGGCCAAAGTATAATTTATTTACGGGTATACTAAATCAGAGATTCAGGGTTCGTATCGAGGAGAGGCAAAAAAGAAAAAAATTTGCAAGGCAAAATTTTCATAGGAATTATGCCTATTCGGCCAAATTTATATAGAGACTATGCCCATTGAGGCATAGTTTATATGAAACCAGCCAGACAAGGCATAATCTTAATTTTTCAACAAAACTTTGCATTCAGACATAGTTACATAGAAACTATGACCTTAAGGCATAATCTCTATACAATTTTGGTCGAATAGACATAATTTCTATGAAATCTTGCCTTGCGATTTTTTTTTCTTTTTGACTCAGCTGGGTTCGAAGCTGTTAAGAGTCGCACATCAGAAATGGAATGGGAACATGGACTCCTTATATGGACTTGTACAATCCTCACAACTAGCTTTTGGGGTTGAGTTAGGCCCAAAATCCATTTTTACATGGTATCAGAGTCAGACTCATTCCAATTCTTTGTTCACCGATGTTAGGCCCCCAAATTATATTGTTCACGCTCTAATTAACGAGGTATGGGCGTGCGTAGAGGAGTGTTAAGTGTCCCACATCGGAAATGAAATGGAAACATGAACTCCTTATATGGACTTGAACAATCATCACCCTACAAGCTAGCTTTTGGGGTTGAGGTAGACCCAAGATCTATTCGATTTTTTTTATAAAAAACCAATTTTTATTCGGTTCATATTTTTCGGATACAAAATCGAACCGAACCGATATACGCCAACTCCTACACTTGAGGTCCCATCAGAAAATAGTATATACATAATATTTTCACAGCCCCCATTTTAAAAAAAAAATAACTTTTGTATCAAAACCAGAGGAAGAAATATGGTATTAAATGGAAAAAAATAGAAAATATAATATGGCCTTAATTCTTGTCACACGTTAAACTTGACCTAATATTTTTATCTATTATTTTGAAACATATTAGCTCCACATGAAATAGTATCTTTACCACCAAAGATGTGTTTGGTGTGATGTAGTGGATGAGACTGCTCATCCCTTAATCAGAAGTTTCGGGTTCGAGCCTTGAGTATGAAAAATATTTGGTAGGGAGCACTTTCCTCAGAAATCGGCTCTACCAAATGCGAATCCAAACATAATCAAGCTCCAATACGACTACCGAACACCGTATGAGAAACCAAAAAAATAATATCTTTTACTTGCTTCGTTTTTAACCAGAAAGTACAAAGGGTCACATTAGATTAAATCTTTTGATAGATAACCTTCACAAACTGGAAAGGTCAAGAAATCATTACAGAATAAAAAAGAAGGGCATATCTAGATGAGTCTTCTTCAGCCAAATGTTGGTGATATTTGTAAGCAGTAAGATTCTTTTTTGTACCTAAAATGGAATAAAATCATTTTATATTATAGAGCATTATTTGAAATTTGTGGTGCTCAGATCAGTTTACACGCATCTCATCCATAATCCACTTGATATCTGTTATCTCTCACCAACACAAGTATCAAGTAACTTTGTTCACCAAAACATAGACTAATGAAAAGAGATCTCTTGACTATTGCTTCTTCTCTTTTCGTCACGGGAGTTGAACATAGGGGTGAGCGGGTCTGGGTATCCTAACTTTTTTGAACTATTCGGACCCTACCCAGTAAAAGATCGGTTCCTAAATTTACTATCCGGAACCTACCCGTAGCAATCATTATACGGAACCTACTCATAGCAATCATTACCCGGAACTTACCCGGACCCTGCGGTTCTGGGTAGGTTCCCGGGTACCCTATAAATCTTCAGGACAAAATTTGCGGAAGAAAACTTTATAAGCAAAGTAATGTTTTCCTCCTCTAAAGCAATGAATTGAACATATATAAGAAGTTTCCATAAAAATGAACAAGCTAAAGTATTCACGTAGCAAAGGCAGATTCAAGTAGAAGAAATACACAACTTGTTAGTTCCATCCATGTCTTAAGAAATAAGCGTATCAATTTTTAGCACATACAATCGTACTTTCTATTAGGCAATTTTGCGAACACCTCTAATGCAATTCCGGATGTAATATCTAAATTAACACACTCAAAATTCATTGTTACTCATCTTGGAAGAGTTCAAACACATGAAATTTAATATTAAAACGTGAGAAAGAGCAAAACAGAAACGTAATAATATATCACCAATTAGCTTACAAAGGAAGCTAAATCTTTCATCCGAAATTCAAAACATGTTCGAATTAATAATTAAGAAAGCAAAAGGGAAATCAAGCAAAACCGAACTTACCTTATGATCGATCAAGCGATAACAACGATTATTCGGAAGGAGCATCAACAAATAACAGTCGAGGGAAAATACAAGGAGTCAAAGAAGAAAAGCGAAGCAGAGGAGTTTAGAAGGTGAAACCAAGGAGCTTTTCAGAGTGATATTAAGAACCCAAACAGTCGTTTTTAGAGTGATATTAACAACGATTTTTAAAAAGTAATGGAATTAAAAAAGTAAAAATATTTAATATTTCATAGGTTTCGGGTATCGGTTCCGGATACCCTGTCTCTATTTGCCGAAATCGGAACTGGACCCGACATTGATCGGTTCCTAATTTTACTATCCGGAACCTACCCGTTTTTATAATATATCTACCCGAAACCTATCCGTTACCCGGAACGTACCCGTTGAACATGCTCCTTCGGAGGTTGAGGGCCAGTTCACTTGGTGAGTTGTCGGTCTTCCACAGTTGAGGCGGAAGAGGCGGAAGATTCAAGCCCTAGCAGTTGGACAATTCCCTAGCATTCCTTTCCCCTTTCCAATTCCCCCTCCCCCGATGTAATAAGAAAGAACATGTTGGGATCAACTATATGAATCTTCACAACTTCATTTAAACTCAACTCATGTCATCATCATACCAAATAAAATAAAAGCTAGAACCAAGTCTTACATGCTCAAAGAAAATCCAACACTTCCTCTTATTCATGAAAATGATAAAAGAAAACTATACATAGCTTACAAATGAAGTGAAGGTCCTTTTGCAGAACAAGTTCAAACAAATACCAAAATGGTGAATAACATAACACTTCTAGACTCTAATATAAGCAGAACAACCCTCCCCCCTTCCCGACCCCGATTTCCTTACCGCAGGTCAAAATACAAAATAAAATGAAATAAAATTGACAAAATTGTTCGTTAGATTGAGAAAATTCATAGGCGAGTCGATGCTTTTGAGGTACGTTTATTCATTCCCAGTGTAAAGAATTGATCATGGATCTTGGGCCTAACTCAACCTCAAAAGCTAGCCAGTAAGGTGATGATTTTCCAAGTCCATATAAGGAGTCCATGTTTCCATTCCATATCCGATGTGTGACTCCTAACACCCAGAATTATCACAATTACTGTCACATCATCATGATATTTCCTCCTCCTCCCAGCTGGTATGCTCATCAACTCTTCCTTACTAAATCCTGCAAAATTATGGAATTAAGTCAAAAAACAATTCGGCGGGTATATCCACAATATTACTTAATACAGCCTTAAGAGGATCATCAGCTCAAAATTATATTCTTTTGCTGATCCAACTGCTATTAACTATTAACTAAACAAATGCTTAATATGTGGCTATGTGACATGTGTGTCTACTCTAATATAATGTGGTTTCGTTAACTTTGTTGTACTGTACTGTAAGGAAGCAAGACTGCCAAAGTGCTGACAGTCGAAATAGTAGTCTAATAGGTACTGTTTGGTTAAATTTAATACTTATAGAGCATCCAAAGAAAGAAATTTCTTTTTGATGTCGCCGGATGTAGAGAATATTGATGCATATGTCATACCTGCACGATCTGCTGCTCGAATGACTAGCTGCTCCACAAGAAATTTGGCTGGATCACCCAAAGGGTGACGTTGAATGTAAGAATGGACAAGCTTTACAACATCATTGTTATTGAAGAAGTCAAATAAACCATCTCTTCAAGTGTTAGAATAATTATGGGGCAATCCCATAATTATCTCTAATCTTCATTATTCATGTCTATGATTGATATTGTAATCTTATTAGTTAGGATGATTGTAATTAACATCTTATAATTTAGGTAAATTAGATAAGTCTTTCATAAGACTAGCATCTTATGATTGTGTATATATTAGGAGTGTAATCTCATTAGTTAGGATGATTGTAATTAACATCTTATAATTTAGGTAAATTAGATAAGTCTTCAATAAGACTAGCATCTTATGATTGTATATATATTTTATCATTGAAATGAAATTACTCAAGGAATCAATTTTCAATATGGTATCAAGAGCCTAAAATCTTTTGCCCTAAAAACATTACTTCCTCCTCTCGGTTTCTTTTCCCTTAACCGAACATACAATTTTTTTCCATTTCTTTTGTTCCTCGGTGACTAGGCTTTTGTTAAGACAAAACCCTAAACCATCCAACAACTTCTCTAAACCTAAGACTACCCTACTTGGCTTCCTTAATCCCTAGACGACAATAATCCCTAGCCGAAAACAATTAGAGTTCTTTCTTCTACTCCCATCAAACACAAAACATCTTTCCTCCTTTCTTTGTTTGATTTCTAGTAGAAACTATGGCCGAAAAACAAAATTTTCATCCTGCTCTTGCCGTAAATAACGTCAAGAACTTTATCTCCATAACACTTGAAATGGAAAAAGGGCAATACACCTCTTGGGCGGAATTGTTCAAAATTCATTGTCGCGCTTATGAGGTAATAACCATATCATCCCTTCTGAGTCATCATCGGATACCACTATACTAGACAAAAAGCTATGGTCCCGGTTAGATGCTATAGTCCTTCAATGGATTTATAACACAATATCAAATGATCTTCTACATACCATATTAGAGCGGAATTCTACGGCTCAACAGGCATGGGAGCATTTACAAAAAATATTTCAAGATAACAAACTTTCTAGGGATGTATATCTTGAACATCAATTTACTAATGTTAAATTGGATGACTTCTCCAACGTTTCCGCCTATTGTCACGAATTGAAGGTGCTTGCAGACCAAATATCCAACGTTGGTTCGCCGGTCACAAATCAAAGGTTGGTCCTTCAATTAATTGTCGGATTGAATGAACAATATGATGGAGTCACTGCGTTTATTCAACAGAGCAATCCACTGCCTCCATTCTACGAGGCTCGATCGAGGTTGATTCTTGAAGAAACACAAAAGGCAAAACATGCATCCTCCGGAGCAGTCAATGTCGAAATCGCCCTCGTTTCCACCAATTCTTTTTCCATAAATTTTCAACAATAAAATTCCGATTCGGGTAACGGCGGAAACCGAAACAATAATGGTAAAAAACGTGGCTCAAACCGTAAAAATAACAAAGGAAAAAATCATGGTGGAAAGGGACGGGGCAGGGGTGGCGGGCAAGCCAGCCGCTGGTAGCAACCAAACCGGGCAGTGTCGGCCCAACCAGTGGCAGCCCACTGCCCAGTCCATCGGAAATCAGTGTGGGCAGTACCACCGTGGGCTTGGGGACCACAGTGGGCTGCCCCGCAATTCTCGTACCCGGCCTCAAATTGGGCTAGGCCCTTTTCTTCAAACCGTCAGTTCAAAATTCTGGGCCTCGTCCACAACATGCATTTGCAGCCCAAGCACCATTCTTTGTTGGCTATGCTCCCACACATATCGAACAGGCCATGAACAATATGAATCTGAATGTTCCAGATGAGTCGTGGTATATGGACACAGGAGTTATGTCTCACATGACGACATCTCAAGGTAATCTCTCATCTTATTTTAATATGAGCATTAATAAAAATATTGATGTCGGCAGTGGGAAGGAAATTGAAATTTGTGGTATTGGTCAGATAAATCTATCCTCTCTACACCCACCATTAAAATTGAAAAATGTCTTACACGCACCAAAACTAATTAAAAATTTGATATTTGTGCGACGTTTTACAACTGACAACAATGTTTCTGTGAATTTTGATTCGTTTGGTTTTTTTGTGAAGGATTTTCATACGGGGATGCCACTAATGAGATGCAATAGCATGTGAGAGTTGTATCTCCTCACGACTGTTTCCAATAATTGCATGACCAACCCATCTACTTTTGCAGCCATTTCTCCTACTTTATGGCACAACCGGTTGGGACACCCGGGAGCACCAGTTTTTGATATCTTAGGAAGAATAAATTTATTTCTTGTAACAAACTTTTGGACTCTTCTGTTTGCCAAACATGCATGTTTGGTAACATGCTAAACTTCCTTTTACATCTTCTACTTCCAGTACTCTTATGTTATTTGATCTATTGCATTGTGATTTATGGACGTCACCTGTTTTGAGTTCTGCATGTCATAAATATTATTTGCTTATTTTAGATGATTATTCAAATTTTCTGTGGACATTTCCATTGGGGAATAAATCGCAAACCTATACCATTTTAAAATAATTTAGTGTTTTTATCAAAACTCATTTTGAAAAATCCATTAAATGTTTTCAATGTGACAAGGGGGGGGGGATTCATAAATGCCCAATTTAATAATTTTTGTCAACAAAATGGGATGTCTTTGTGTGTTTCATGTCCACATACATCTCCACAAAATGGGAAAGCCGAAATAAAAATTTGAACAATTAACAATATGATTCGCACTCTCCTTGTGCATTTGTCCACACCACCAAATTTTTGGCACCATGCTCTTCAAATGGCCACATATTTTTTAAATATTCTTCCTAGTAAACTACTCTCCAATGTGTCACCCACACAAATGTTGTACCACCGTCTCCCATCATTTACACTTTTACGGGTTTTTGGGTGTTTGTGTTATCCTTTGTTTGCATCCACCACAATTAACAAACTTCATGGCCTGTTCCACTCCTTATGTGTTTTTGGAATACCCACAAAATCATAGGGGATATAAGTGTTATGATATGACAAATGGAAAAATTATTATTTCTCGTCACGTCATTTTTGATGAATCTACATTCCCGTTTGCAACATCTCAAGTGGCATCCTTACCTTCATATGATTTTCTGGACGACGGACTACATCCAATTTTGAGGTATCATCTAAACACTCAAAATAATGTGAGGGTTTGCCAAAAGCCCCAGACCCAAACCAAAAATGAGAATGGGCCGGTCCGAGGAGCATAGGTCACTCTTCCCTCGACCTCGCCTAATCTATCGTTTGAATCGGGCAGGCTTAACAAAAGAAAAACTCTACAACCCTACCCGTGACACAACCCGATACACATGCCCAATCCAGTGACCAAACTGAGCCCACCATTTTGGCTCGAAATCGGTCAACCACCCAGCTACCTCACATACCCGACAACCCCACTTTCAAACCTCGAACCATTGAAATCCATGAAATGCACGGAATTTTTCGACCTAAGCGCCATTTTAACCTAACCACCTCCGTCCAACCGTCACTAATACCAAAAAATCCTAAAGCTACCTTATTCGAGCCGAGTTGGAAAGCTGCCATGTTAGATGAATTTAATGATCTTATTAAAAATAAGACGTGGGAATTAGTACCACGTCCATCTAATGTGAACATAATTCGGTCTATGTGGTTTTTTGTCATAAAAAGAATTTTGATGGTTCTTTTGCGAGATACAAAGCTCGTCTTGTTGGTGATGGCATGTCTCAGCAGGTTGAAGTGGATTGTGGTGAAACATTCAGTCCGGTAGTTAAGCCAACAACTATCAGAATTGTTCTCAGCCTGACACTTTATAAATCTTGGTCCATTCATCAGTTGGATGTCAAAAATATATTCTTACATGGCTACTTACAGGAAACAGTGTACACGCATCCGCCTTTGGGTTTTCGAGATTATACCCATCCGGATCATGTTTGCCTGTTGAAAATATCCTTATATGGTTTGAAACAAGCTCCTCGGGCATGGTATAACAGGTTTGCAGGATTTATTTTTCCAAATTGGATTTCTCTCACAACAAATCCGATCAGTCATTGTTCATTTATAGGAAGAGATCTGACATGGCACATATACTTCTGTATGTTGATGACATTATTCTCACGACATCATCGACTTCACTTCGCCAGTTTATTATGTCACTTCTTGCGGCTGAATTTGCAATGAAAGATTTGGGTCCATTGAATTATTTTCTTGGCATTGTTGTAACTCAATATGCAGGTGGTCTGTTTCTCTGTCAAAAGAAATATGCAGAAGAAATAATTGACAAAGCAGATATGTCTTCCTGTAAACCATCACATACTCCGGTTGACACAAAGGCAAAATTGAGTAACTATGCAGGTACTTTATACATTGATTCTACACATTACTGCAGCCTAGCAGGGGCCTTGCAGTATCTGATTTTTACGAGACCTGATATTTCCTATGCGGACCAATAATTTTGTTTACACATGCATGATTAGGGGTGGGCGTATATCGGTTCGGTTCAGTTTTGTATCAAAAAAGTATGAAGCGAATAAAATTTGCTTTTTATTTTGAAAAGCCGAATCAAACTTTTAAAAAAAATGATATATCAGTTTATATCGCCGAACGTATCAGTTTATATAAGTTTTTTCTATTCAAGTATATCATATTCAGCAAATATAAAATCCAAAAAATCCAAACATGAATTTAAAATTTTGTTCCACTTAAACATGTAAAAAACTCTAAATTAAAGTTTACATCCCCACAAAATAAAAGTCCCAACTGCAAAATATAAAGTTCACATCATAAATTAAAAGTTCAAAACATGAATTTAAAAATTTGCTCCACTTCTGCAAATACAGCGAATTTCAGCATTCCAACAGAAGCAAATTTAAACATCAGCATTCCAACAGCAGCAAATTTAAACATCAGCATTCCACTTAACAGCATCAGCATCAACAAATTTTAGCATTAAATTTAAACATCAGCATTCCAATGGTCAGGCACCAACACCATCTCTAAGAAGGGATTTGTTGCTTGGGAGTTAGGAGAGGATCTGCACACCAAAAGGCAACAAATGAGTACTATGCCTATGCCAACTCAAGTATGATGGATGATTAGAAGAGTACTGGAAACTAAGACTGCTATGAGTCAAATGCAGATAGATACTAATAGCAAAAACTAACATTTCAGCAGCAAAATGCAGCATTCCAACAGCAAAAAAAATAGCGTTTTAACAGCCAAAAAATAGGTATTAATTTGAAGGAATGTAGATTTGAGAACTTTATCATTAGAAAAATGTTTGCGGTGCGATTGAAAGTTTCTCAAAGTCTACATATAATTTTCCAAAGCGTCAATATAATAAACAAAATGTTAAAGTATAATCATTCTATTAAAAACAATATATAAAAAACAGTATTGTTATCAATTCAACTTATCCATAAAACTCAGTTTCTTCTTCGGTTAGTTGCACAATTTGTTCTCCTATAAGAGTTGAGCGAAGCCAATTCTGTGTGCAAACTAATGCCTCAACTGTCTTATGAGTTAATGTACACCTAAAAGGGTCAAGAATGCGCTCCTCCGTGCTAAATGCCGATTCGGAAGCCACATGAATTGCCAAAATATCTTTGGCAATCTTTGATAAAGTCGGATACCTAGACGAATACATCTTCCACCAACTCAAAAGATCAAAATTCGGATCATTAGGACTTTCATTCCGCTCTAACAAATATTTCTCAACATCATTCTTCCCCCCAAAATCATCAATTTTCAGTTGCTTTCATCTTTTTAAACAGATGAAAAGGGTCAATTGATTCTTTTCTATTGTTGTCACTATCACAAACTTCACTTAACTGAACATATGAACTACTACCCACACCACTATTTGGGCCATCATCATTATAACTTCCAAATAACTGTAACAACAACTCTCTGATATCATCTTTAATTTCACCATCCTTCCTACTATCAAATATACTTCCAAAGCACCAGTTTAAAATTTTAAATTTACACCGAAGATCAAGCACATTTGTTAAAATTAATAGCTTGTTCACCTTTTCTAAAGAAGTACCCCAATATTTCACAAACTTATCTCTCATGCCATTAACAATTTTTTTCATCAACAAATTATTAGATTCCAATAGTGAGCTAAGATGAAGATAAACTTTTCACAACTCATTCAAAAAATCACTAGAAGTCACACATTTTGTGCTGGTGATTTTAATGTCACCTCATAAAAATCGACAAAAAATGTACTAACCTCTTAGCATTATCCCAATCCACAAAATTCGGCAGCCCAACCCTTTTTCTTCCATTCTCATCTTCGTCAAACCAACTTTTGTAGTGGCCATCGTCTTCCTCTAACCTATCAAACGCTTTTTCAAATATCACCGCTTTTTCCAACATTAAGTATGTCGAATTCTATCTGGTTGGCACATCCAAAACCGTAAGTCCCTTATATGATATTTTCTCTCGCTCAACACATGTCTTGAATTTTTGCAGCCTTGTCGGAGAAGATCTTACATACTTCACCGCATTATGAACAACTATTGAGTCCTACTTCTATCAACCCATCCTGAACAATCAAGTTTGCTATATGTGCAGCACACCTCACATGCATATGATCACCATTTAAAACCATCACATTAGGACTCCAATTTGTCAATTTCTTCTTCACATAAGCAATTGCAACAGTAATTGTGAATAGCCTATCAATACCCCAATCCAATAAACAATTTTCTATAATCTTTCCAATACCATCTCCTTTATGATTTAGAAATTGGTGTAAAAACAAGTATCTTTTTATGCAACACTCATTCACAATCAATAAAATGCCCAGTTATTACCACGTAGCTACTCATTTGAATTGATGTCCACGTGTCTGTTGTAATACAAATCCTCTGCTTATTTGAGTTTATGATTATTTTAATCAAAGACTTCTCATTCTGATGCAACTGAAGAATATCCCGTGCAATCGTTCTAAGTGAAGGCACCTCAAATCTGGGACAACAAACCCTCATATACTCCACAAAGTTCTGATTCTCCATAAATCTAAAAGCTAACTCATCCTTAATAATCAATTTTACAAGTGCGGCTCTACAAACATCTTTATTAAACCCCACAAATACAATTTTACCATTGTTCTTACTCTTCTCACGAGTTAATACTTTTTTATTCTTATCATCTTCAAGCTTCGATTTCTTGTACACTTTGCATCTACCCAAGTGGTTTCTTAAATTAGTTGTCCCAACTAAAGAGCTATCGCAAGCATAATCTTTTCGATAAAAATGACATTTGGCTTTCTTTCCTCCAGGTAGCTTGGTAAAAAAATTCCAAACTTTTGATCTCAATTTTTCCTCGTCGGTTCGTTTCACCTAAGGGTGGCCAGTGGGCCGGGCTCGGGTACGGCGGGCGGGTCCGGCGGGGTCGGGGTCGGGGCGGGACGATCCGGGGGGTCGGGATCGGGCCTAGCGGGCCTAGCGGGGTCGGGTCCGGGCGGGACTGCTCCGGTCCCGTCCGATCCCGATCCCGTCGGTATCGGTCGGGGCGGGGTCGGGTCGGGCTCGGGTCGGGGCGGGGCGAGCTCGGGTTTTCGTTTTTTTTTTTTTTTTTTTTTTAAATAACATATGTATAAAAAAAAACTCAATAAATAAAACAAGATAGTGTAATAAAAACATCCCAATTTGTTTTTGTGCCTCTTATATTATTTAATAGACATATGATTTTTTTGTAATACAAATACAATTGTCTAAAATCTAAATTGCAACTTTATGGTGTTGTCCAAAAGTTGCAAATTACATAATAAAATTGCAATTAAAAAAATTACATTTTCAAAAAAATCTGTTCTAATTGCTTGATGATTTCATGTGGTTCTTCGGTTGGAATAGGTATTTGTTGGTCAAATTGATCCACGTCGCTTCCACTACCTTCGGTTAAGATCTCGTTGTAGTTTTCATCATCTTCTTCGTTGATCTCCGGTTGACCGCACCTTCTCCGCTCCGCTCGTATCCAATCTCGAATAATACGCAATTTCCAATTTGTCTCCGGCCAATGAGTGTCGTGGTCTCCTATTTGATATCTGCACTGCAGAAAAAGCGCTTTCCGACGCAGTTGACGACGCTTGAATGTTCAAAACATCTCGAGCCATCATTGAAAGTGTCGGAAAGGTCTTCTCATTCCCCCTCCGGTATTTCAAGCAAGTCTTCTTGTCCATCTTCATTGATAACTTCTTGATACGGTACGAGAACCCCGCAAAACAAAAATATCCAACTCGCTAATTTGGTTAGTAGAGGTACGGCCGCACATTCTATTTACGAGGCTTTCAATACTAGCCGCGAAAAGCATGTCTTTTGTGAGGTTGTGTTGAAGATGAAGAAGATGGTATGGTAGCCGATACGTTACTAGCATTTTCTTGTTGATAAAATCTATATATATTTTTGCGGTGGTGTTCTACGCTATTCAACACTTCTTCTTTAGTTTGTTCAATAGGTGGTGGGTGATTTAGATTTTTGGGACTTGGAGGTGGTAGTACTTCTATACAATCGTAAATAGTTTCAATTAGTGATTTAGTACCGTCTATTTTAATAGTAGGATTTAATACGAGAACCAATAATATAAATAGAAGGAATAGGAATAAAATATTTTTTTATTTTGACAAACATTTTTTTAATAGTTGCCTTATAATTTGGTTTTTCCATATATTCACTAAGTAATAAAAATATTAGAGTTATATAAAATAACATAGTTGAAATAGTAGGATAATATATACGGAAAATTCTTTTGTTGCTTGAAAAAATTTCTCTAAAAATACAATAAGTTCGGAAATTTTTTCCCAATCACTATCTAAAATCATATCAGTGGCTTTTTATTATGAGAGTTAAAAAATAAAGTTATAGGTAATTTATAGTCATAAGCAACAAGTAGTTGCTCGTATAAAGAATTCCACCTAGTGGATACTTCTTGTGGAATTCTTCTAAAAGGTAGTCCACAATCATGACAAATTTTTTTATATTCTTTTCTACGTTGTACTTTATTACTTTTAAAAATAAAGTTTATAGCAAATGTATTTTACTAAGAATGTCTTCAAAAAGTGATAGACCATCCTTTACAATTAAGTTATATATATGGCACGCGCATTTTATATGAAAATGGTCCGGAAAAGATGGAGCTAAACTATTTTTTAACATTGTAATTGCGTAATTGTTATTAGAAGCGTTATCTAATGTAATAGTCATAATTTTATCGGTAATTCCGTAATAATCGCACACTTGATAAATATTTTTCGCAATAAAAGTACCAGCAGTGTGCCTATCATCTATATATCTATACGCTAAAATACGTTTTTGCATAGACCATTTATAATCTATCCAATGACAAGTTACGAGTTAAATAATCATGGCCATTAGTACTACGACCTATATCGACGTGATAGATACTTTGCCATTAAAATGATATAATGAAAAACGTAAATATTGTTGATATTCATGCGCAAATTTAAATACATCTCTCTTAACAGTTGACCTAGGAAAACCGTTAAAAGCAGGATTATATATATCTCTAATGTAATGAATAAAACCGGGAGATGAAGGAAATGAAAAAGGCAAACCCTCCACAGACAACTAATTTTGATATTGCTTCCCTATCTCTATGTTTGTTGTATTTAGAGCCTACAATTCCCCCCGTCATAGGGTTAATTTGACCCGTACTTGGTCGGGACGAAGTATCGTATGTGAACCTTGTCCCGATGGAGCGGCCGTTTGCGCACCCGGTTTTGAAGCTGGTATTGGGCATACCTAGCTGGATGAGCACTTACTACATGTCTAATTAAACCCCCGTCCCACCGTGACCTTTCCCAGTTTTAAATTTTAAAACATTTTTACAAATTTTACATATGGCTACTTGATTCTCTACGTCCCTATCAAAAAATGTCCATGCATCGATTTTAATGGTCGTTTCTTTGGACCTCGTCTCATACTAGGGGGAATAGGAGGTATTTCGGTTGAAGGTGCACTAGTGGGCGTGTTGTCATCAATATTAGTGGGTGTATCGTCTAGATCATCGTCTAAATTAAAGTCTTCTTGAGTTCCAGAAAATAACTCCTCGTCTAAATCTAATGGTATTGTAGGAAAATGTTGAGTATCAACAAAATCATCATGTGTAGGAATAAGATGACTAGAAGAAGTACCCTTGCCCTGATTGCCCCTACTAGAAGAAGTCTTACCCTTACCCTTAAACATACCTCTAATTCCTTCCATTTTAATTATATGCTAACAAATAATTAAAGTAAATGAAATTAAGTGCGCTAAATAAAATAAACGGAGACAATAATAATTTAATGAAGGAACGAATGTACCAAACGCCGACGTAACGTCGACGTGTAATCGAGAGGTTGAAAATTGAAACTTTGCTCGATGGAAGATCCTCAAGCTAGTTGCCAACTTCACTCCCAATTCCCAAATGAATTAATAAAATTGAATATTTAGCAAACAATGTAGAGAGATATATTGAGAAATTAGAGAGATTGTAGGAAGATTTGTGAGAAAGATGAAGAGAAAATGAGTTATTTATAGTTGAAAAATTGGGTTAAAGTGTAAATATAATAACTTATGGGTTAAAAATAAATATTAAGGGGTAGGGGGGTTGGGGGGGGGGGGGGGGGCCTAAAATGGCCGTTGGCCAACGGCCATAATCTAAAATGGCCGTTGGTGCAACGGCTATTTTTGCAAAGGTAAGGTCGGGGTCGGGGTCGGGGTCGAGACGGTCTCGGGGCGGGCTCGGGTCCGGCGGGCACCGGGCGGGCTCGGGTACGGCGGGACGAGACATCGTCCCGTCCCGAGTTCGAGTCCCGCCCCGTTAATTTTTTTTTTTTTTTTTTTAGAGCGGGGTCGGGTCGGGACCGGGGCGGGGTCGGGCCGGGGTCGGGCCGGGGTCGGGTCGTCCCGGCCCACTGGCCAGCCCTAGACTTTCACCTCATCTGTTCCATCATCCAAAATGTCTTCAATTCTACAATAGAGAGTTCATGAGCATTTTATCAAATACATAGTGAATACAAAACATCAGTGAATACAATGACTTTAGATAATGTTTCGACAAATATGGTTCAAACATAGCATGAAACAGAAATCAGAATTTTAAAAATACACAGCCAAAAATGACCATAAACTTAGAGCAACGAACAGTCAAACATGACTTTAACAACATCAGTGAATACAAAAATTCATAGCTTCTCCATAATATTTCGACAAATATGATTCAAACATAGCATGAAACAGAAATAAGAATTTTAACTTAACTGAAATAAAATAGTAGTCATGTTTCACTAGCATTTATTTAATTTATTCCTTTATGATTACAATCCCAAATGAGAGAAAGAAATGAGTAAAGAGATTGGATTTACCTTTTGTGATGGCACTGGCAGTGAACGGGACGTCAGGTCGGGGCCTCGAAGCTCGAATCTATTCTCTCGTTATGAACAGATCCAGACTTTTAGGGTTTAAATTTAGAGAAAGAGTAAGAGAGATAGCAATAGCAGGAGGCAGTAGCACATCTCCCATCGGAACTGTGTCTGCACAACGACCAAAAGACCAAAACGATTTAGGGCAAAGGTTCCAATTTTAATTTATATTGGATATGGTTAATTACAAATATGCCCTCGGTTTTTCATTTCGGTTCATCAATAATTCAAAGGAACCGAACCGAATTCATTACAAATTTAGATTCAGATTTTTACAAAAACCGATTTTTTAAATTTTTTAACCGAACCGAACCTGCGGTTCTCCAAATTTTTTGCACATCCCTATGCATGATCCGAATGAAGAACATATGGGGGCTCTCAAAAGAATCCTGCGGTATGTTAAGGGTATGCTTCATTTTGCTTTGCATCTATATAAGCCTTCCATCTCGAGTCTCTCATCCTATACCGATGCAGATTGGGGTGGTTGCCCGGACACACGTCGTTCCACTTTCGGTTATTGTGTGTTCTTGGGAGATAATCTTATTTCATGGTCGTCAAAACGACAATCCACACCGTCTCGGTCAAGTGATGAGGCAGAATACCGAGGGGTAGCCAATGTGGTTGCTGAATCATGTTGGCTTCGTAATCTACTGTTAGAGTTACATTGTCTGATTGAAAAGGCAACTGTGGTATATTGTGACAATGTGAGTGCGATATACTTATCCGGTAATCCTGTTCAGCATCAGCGCACAAAACACATTGAAATGAATCTTATTTGTCCGAGAAAAGGTTGCCCGTGGACAAATCCGTGTTCTCCATGTACCGTCCCGCTATCAGATTGCAGACATATTCACAAAAGGTCTTCCGCGCATACTTTTTGATGATTTTAAGGACAGTCTCAGCATTCGTGAACCTCCCGCTAAAACTGCGAGGGTCTGTTGGAATAATTATGGGGCAATCCCATAATTATGTCTAATCTCCATTATTCATGACTATAATTGATATTGTAATATATGTAATTTAGGAGTGTAATCTCATTAGTTAGGATGATTATAATTAGCATCTTATAATTTAGGTAAATTAGATAAGTCTTCTATAAGACTAGCATCTTATGATTGTATATATATTTTACCATTGGAATGAAATAACTCAAGGAATCAATTTCCAATACCAAGTAGAACAAAGTGATCAGAACTTGATATTTCATGTACAGTCAGAGACGGTTGTCCAGAAATATATGGAGGACTAATTATATTCCGGACACGAAGAATTCCCATCAAGGCATCATTCATACTTTTCTGCAATAATAAAATGAAGTGTTATCCTTCCTAATAGATAAGAAGCAAAAAACGAAAAGATTGTATCAATGTTGGCACCAACACGATGCACAACTGAAAGTCGTCTAGTATCTATAACATAAATTGGTTACATAATTTGAATTACATTCTCTCAGCTTGATAAAAAATAAATTGGCTACATAAATGAAATTTCAAAAGTCTAGGTCATTAACACAAAAATGCATTTTGTTTGAGATATTTCAATTCAATGAATTCTCCATCCTAGTATTTAGAGCAAAAATACTAAACTAGCCTGCTAGAATTGCCAGATTGTTTAGGTAGTGTCATAACTGTAAGGTAACTATAAAGTGATGCCGAAGTAAAAGAAAAGGAAGTTGCACCTTTTTCAAGTAACCGATTCCAAGTGCCCTAGTAACCTTTAGCTTCCCCTTAACTTTCCCACCCACGATCGTTGAGCGATCATCAGGGTGATTCTTTAATAGTTGAATTCTTTCTGATTCTGTTAAATATACATACGATATACACATGTGTATATCGTATGTATATTCAGTCTCGGTTTAGTGTATATGGCCGTGTATACAGTCTCGGCTTTAGGTAAGGTTTTAGTCTCCTAGTTTAAGTAATGTTGTGGTGTAATTATTATTGTACACTTACCATAATATTTGTATTACCATAATTGTATAGTTAGTGTCCAAGTAGAATAAGGTTTTAGGAGTAGAATAAGGTTTTAGGAGTAGAATAGGAATATGATTTTTCTATTATGGAAATATGTAAATTGTATATATACTCTTTCAATTAATGAAAATAATCAATGGATTATTTCTTTCAGATTCATTATCGACAGTATGACTAACAGTCAGCTGCACAGCTTGCAACTGTCCATCACTGTTAGTACCGAAGCCTTGATCACCATAAGTTGCCAATACAGCTCGACTATCTCCTGCATTGAGCACATACATGTTCTTCCCGAGTAGTAGCACCACTAACACACACGACCCAATCGATACTAAATCAGGTCGGTTATCCATTTCCTGTTCAACCATGTGAAGGAAATCGTTCTCCGCTTGAATAATAGCCTGTTCCAGGCTATTAATTACCCTTTGCTTAAAAGAGGTACATGACTTTTCCACCTCTAAATAAGGAAGCCCATCCCAGTCCAATAAACCAAGGTAATGTCTAATTGTTTCGTACAACATTCCAGCCAGAAAATCAGCTGCATCTCTTCCGTTAAATCCATCATATATGGCACAGAAGAGCGAGTCATTCTCTTCTGAACAAACAGCCTGAACTCTGTCTTCACCCGCTGCACCACCTGCAATTACGGTTGGCAAAATGGTTAAAGAAAAACAAGTAACCATCCAATCCGACCCATTAGACATGGGTTGGATAACTGACTTTTTAAAAATTGATCAAATAATATTCATATTATCCACTAAAAAATGGATATTCATATTATCCAGGATTTCAGGAATAGTAAGGTGCTAACCCATTTTTTATCCATGTTAAATATGGGCATGTAAGATATTTTTGAAAGTATATGTATGTTCTAGAGAAAATCCGTATTAGGACAAATGTACTTTATACACGTTCGTATTATTATTAATGGAGATTAATATTTTGGCATCTGCAATTATTGAATTATTAGTTGATTGTTTATAATATTCTATAATATGTATCCCTATAGGTTACGTTGTTATTAATAATGTGAGATATTAATATTATAACGTAACTCTTAAAATAGCCTCGACTAATGATCATCGAGAATGGGATATCGATGATTTGTGATAAGTCGACATGTGGTATGCATCACATCCTTAGATGATGTAGTATGTCTCACCTGCTACAAGTAATGGCTACTCGTGATGGACACATGGATACTTTGGAAGTATTGGTATACCCTGCTGATATATTGTTTGTTATACTTGTCTAAAGTATGATCAGCGTGTGAGAGATAGAAGTCCTTAGACTTGAGGTCAATGCGCACCTTGTCTATAGAGTAATATACTTTTATCATGTCCTAAGCTCAAATGCCTTATAGGTTGAGATACGACTTGTATTGGTACATTACGATGTGGATTAAAGGTGGTAGTTGAGCCAAGATTAGGATTCATTCCTCGAATGTATATTCGAGAGAACACTCAGATTCTCAATGATATTAGGTTGACTAAGTCGTTGGCCAACGCAATAGACATATTTAGAATATGGTCTAGTTGTCAACTAATATAGATGAGATATAATGATCAAGTCATTTGGATAGACACTTGGCAAATCCTAAGCTTGATCGAGTGTGTCGTGAATGAAAGGATTTTATCTTACCACATAGAGTTTAGGTTTACTGGATTCATATAAACGTACTTCACATATTGAGTTCGTCTTGCGGCGCCGTCTAGGAGTTCCGCGTAGACCTTAATTTGATTAGTGTCGATATGTGAAGGCATGTAAGGTCACACTATGTCGATTGTCCTTTCGATCTAAGGATGTATTGAGAGAGTATTAAATATTCGATTTAGAATCGAGATATTTAAATGAATGATGATTGTTTTAATTAAGTCAAAATTGGATTGGATTTTGGATTTAATTAAAAATGTGCTGAAAAATAAAATGAGGCGGTGTAGGGCCACATCAGAGTCGCGGGGCCCACACCGTAGGGCCACGGGGCCGCGGGGCCCACTGGCTGGGCCGCGGCGCCACCGGCGTGGTGACCTAATCCGCCTCAAGTTTTGGGTCAGGCCCAAGGTCAAACCCTAATCCGATTTGACCTAATTTTTCACCTATAAATACAGACATACACTTGATTATTCATTACACTTGATTTTCATATCATTATTCTAAGTCTTAGACTCAGAATCAAAACACTCTCGAACCTCGCTTGGAGCTTGCAATTGTAAGGGCATTCGCGTACCACACCCACAATTGATAAAGATTCCAGATATTGTAAACATGTAAGTACAATTCAAGTCATATGTTTAGAGTTTAAAATTATCCTATAGTCAAACAGTTCTACGTTTGTTGGGTTTGAAACAAGTTTTAAATATCCGCCGCGTACAACAAACCAACAAAATCCCAACAATTTTATCTGTTTTTCGTTTAACCCGTTTTGACCTGCCCATATCCCATCCGACCTGACTGTTTGCCACTCCTACCTGCAATTTAAACTTCTGTTGCATTAAGGAAGCTTTCACTCCTTGAAGGAGCATTTGTGGATCTCAACGAAGATGCATTATCTTCAGCTAGTTCACTTGGAGAGGATGGACTACAACTTAAGTTTGACAAACTGCTCTGTAAAGAAGATGATAATAAATCCAATTTTGAGAACGATGGAGAAGAGGGTATCCGGCGGAACGAAGTACGCGAATCCAGTGCAGGAAGTATCTCAGCCCCGAATAATCCGTTGCAAATATTCGTGTTAGCTAGTGTGGCGTTGGCACTTAGAGCTGCACCGGACAGGCAAGAGAAGGAACTGTTGGCTCTTCGAAGTTTATTTCCAGGACGAATGTCAATACCATCTGATTCCTCGCTGGAATCATCTGTGCTGTTATTACAGTGATATCCGAAACTTATTTTGATTTCGCCTGCTGGATCAATTATTGCTTGTCCGCCCATCATTTGTGCCTAGAAACAAGTCAACAATCTCCATTAGTTGCCATACTGACAATACTATGTCTTCCTCCATCACAATTTATGTGAAATTATTTGACTGGGTACAAAGTTTAAGAAATAAAGAATGACTTTTGAAATTTGTGATCCAAAATAAGCCATAAATATTTGTAAAAATAAAATAATCAGTTAGCAAATTGCCATCAACTAGTGTTTCAGTATGAATGAACCAAATTTTAACAAATTATTTGATGCGACATATGAGGATTTCTTCTTCAATAGGCCAATAACATTTCAGTAATTAAAACAACTTTGAAAGGAGAATTTAAGGAGAATTTGGTTATGAAAAACAACTTCCAGAACCTGCTAATTATAGAAGATATTAAAGGAGAGTTTGGTGGCCTGTCTATGAAACTGTGAAGCGCGCCTTCCCTCCTTCTCTCACTTTGAAAAGATTTTTCAGTATTTTCTTATGATGAGTGTTAAATATACCAAGTATACATAGGATATACACGTGCATAGGCTTCCCTCGGATATTGTCCTTATTATACACAAGTTTGTATAGTTGTAGTGTACCTTAATTAGTCTTGTATTCTTACCATAATTGTATAGTTAATCTGCATGTAGAATAAGGTTTTAGGAGTACAATAGGAATAAGATTCTCCTATTATGGAAATATGTAAATCGTATATATAGTCTTTCAATTAATGAAAATAATCGAGGGATTATTTTCTTTCATGGTATCAGAAGTCTAGGTCAAACAACAATTTCTCTCCCACAATTTTTTGTTCTTCGGCCAAGCCTCTACCGAGCCCTCCTCCTCGGGTTTGCCATTGTTTTTCGCTCTCAAAATCTCTCTTCCAAATCTCTCTATCACCTATTGTTCTTTCATTATGTCTATGTCAAAGAACACGTCTCACCATGCCCTTGTTGTTTCTAACATCAAGAATCATATCCCTCTAATTCTTGAAATAGAAAACGTCCAATACGCGACGTGGGCCAAGTTGTTCAAAATTCACGCTCGTTCGCATCAAGTCATCCATCACATAATTCATGTGGCTCCTGATGATACGGAGGTGCCTACACGCGAGGATGGTCCTAAGTTATGGACAACACTTGATGCCACCGTCCTTCAGTGGATTTATTCTACTATCTCTACCGACCTATTGCAGACGATTATTGAGCCAGACGCTACGGCGATGGCTGCATGGGATAGACTGCGTGACATATTCCAGGATAATCAAAATTTCAGAGTTGTTACCCTTGAACATGATTTTTCCCACGTCAACATGGAAAATTTCCCGAACGTTTCAGCATATTGCAAAAGGTTGAAAGAATTGGCTGACCAACTCCGTAATGTTGGTGCGCCAATTAGTGACGATCGTCTTGTTTTACAGATGGTTGCTGGCCTATCCGAGTCCTATAGTGGCGTTGGAACTCTCCTTCGTAAAAGTAATCCTCTTCCGAGGTTCTATCAAGCCCGATCCATGCTTACATTGGAAGAAGTCGGTTTGGCTAAAAAGGCGGCTACTAATGCTAGTCCCGTGGTTATGATAACATCCTCCACTAGTACTCAAAATTTTGGTGACAATTTGAACCAAAACCGATCTCACGGGGGCGACAAAAATGGCCAGAAAAATAATGGAAAAAATCGTGGGGGCAAACGCGGCGGTTCCGATAGCAGTCGCGGTAGCCAAAACAATGGTGGTGGACCCTATCCCGGTTACAGTGGGCCACCGACCCACTGGTCTCAGCCTTGGGCTGTGGGCTTGGACCAGTGGACAGTGGCCCTATGGCCCAACTCCACACAATTTTCCAGCCACTGGCTAGTGGGCTTCCTAGCAGCCTCGACGGCCCACTGCCCACTGGCCCAGTAGTTCAGCAGCAGTTACGAGCCAGGGCAGCACGCAAGAGTTCTTGGGCCCTGTCCTCCGCAAGCCCACCATGCAGCAGGCCCCACTCAGATCGATATTGAGGCCGCGATGCACACACTTGGTTTGACTTTACCGGACCCAAATTGGTATATGGACACCGGTGCCACTACCCACATGACATCCGATTCAGGTACTCTCTCGTCTTATTCCAATTTGAGCAACCCTCGTGGCATAATTGTTGGTAATGATAATTCTGTTCCAATTCGTGGTTATGGTCATATAATGTTGTCTCCCCCTCATCCACCCCTTATTTTGAAAAACACCGTACATGCCCCCAAATTGATTAAAAACTTAGTGTATGTCCGTAAATTCACTACTGACAATTCTGTTTCTATTTAATTTGATCCATTTGATTTCTCTGTGAAGAATTTCAAGACGGAGAGTCCTCTCATGAGGTGTGATAGTAGGGGTTATCCTATCACGCCAAGTTCGGTCCATCGAGTCAAGCCTTGTTGTCAGCATTTGCAGCCCTTTCTCCTTCCTTGTGGCATGCTCGTCTTGGTCATCCGGGGTCGTCTATTTTGTCGTCATTAGATAAAACTAATTTTATTTCCTATAAGGGTACGCGTAGCACTCAAAATTGCCAGTCTTGTTCTTTAGGAAAAAATGTTAGGTTGTCATTTGTAGACTCAAAATCTCATACGTTAATGCCATTTGATATTATTAATAGCGACTTATGGACGTCTCATGTTCTTAGTTATTTGGGTCATCGGTATTATGTTCTTTTTTTTGGATGATTATTCTAAGTTTTTATGGACTTTTTCAATAGCAAAAAAATCTCAAGTTTTTTCCATCTTCTTTAAATTTAGAGCAATCATTAAAACCCAAATCGAATGGGAAATAAAAAATATTCAATGTGATAATGGCAAAGAATATGACAATGAGGTGTTTCAGAAATTCTGTGCTAATAATGGGATCAATTTTCATTTTTCTTATCCTCATACGTCTTCACAAAATGGGAAAGCCGAACGCAAAATTCGTACCATAAATAACATTGTCTGAACTTTATTGATTCGTGCTTCCGTACCCCCATCTTTTTGGTATCATGCTCTACAAATGACTACATATCTCCTTAACATTCTTCCTTCCAAAGGTTTGACGTATTCTTCCCCCCTACAAATTTTATATAATAAAACTCCTTCGAATTCTCATCTTAGGGTCTTTGGGTGCTTGTATTATCCATTATTTCCATCCACCACAATTAACAAACTTCATGTCCAGTCTACTCTGTGTGTGTTTTTGGGTTTTCCGTCTAATCATCGTGGTTATAAATATTTTGATTTATCCTCTAACAAAATCATCATTAATCGTCATGTCATTTTTTATGAATCCCAGTTTCCGTTTACTAAGGTTACTAATCCCGGGCCTAGTTCATATAATTTTTTGGATGATGGTCTTTCCCCGAAACTTATTCACTATTTTTCAGACGTGTCCCACACCCCAACTCCGCCAACGGGCCCACTGCCCGCTGGTCCTCCCCAAACGGCGTCATCTTCAAATCTGGGTCCAAAGAATCGGGCCATCCATTCTACCCGATTCCGGCATCTTGTTTCGGGTCCGTTGTTGGCCCGGTTCCGGTTTCGATTTCCGATTTGGGCCGCGGAGCCCACCGCCCGCTTGGCCGTCCGTCCCGAGTCCCGAAAATTCCCAAAATCCACTCGCCTCAGCCCCGAGTCATAGCCCAGTCACACGTAGTCAACAAGAGATTTTTAAACCAAAAAGACATTTTAATTTACATTCTAATGTTCTTAAATCACCCTTACCCCGTAATCATGTGTCTGCATTAAATGACCCGAATTAGAAAATTGCTATGACCGATTAATATAATGCTCTTATTGATAATAGGACGTGGGAGTTGGTGCCTCGTCCATCTAGTATTAATATTATTATGTCTGTGTGGATTTTTGCTCATAAGGAAAATTCAGATGGTTCATTTGCCTGACATAAGGTGCGGCTTGTGGGTGATGGTAAGACTCAGCAGGTTGGTGTGGATTGTGGTGAGACATTTAGTTCGGTGGTCAAGCCGGCTACTATTCGCATTGTACTAAGCTTGGCTCTTTCGAAAGCATGGTCTATTCATCAATTAGATGTTAAGAATGCTTTCCTACATGGTAATTTCAAGGAAACAGTCTATATGCATTGTTGACACCCAATTTTGTCCCATCTTTTCTGATTTTATTTGCAATTTTTAATATTTTTGACACTTTAAAATAATTTTAAAATATAGGCATATATATGTATATATATCATTATTATTTGCATTTTATTGTCATTTGCATTTTTTATATCATAATCATACTTTTATCCTAATATTATATGTTATTTTATTTTCGCAAAACGGCATCGCATTTTTTTATTTTATTTTTAAGCATCAAACATCTCACAAATATTATATTTTATCATATTACCATCTTTACAATTTATAAATTTTGCAAAGCTTTTATTTATTTATTTATATATAATAAAACCCTTTTTATATTTTAAACCCATAACCCATTTCATTTCCCCAAAAACAACTCCAAACCCACCACAAAACAAATACCCATCTTCGAATAAGCCCAACAGCCCTTTATTTTCACCCATATCCTCCAAACCCACCACAAAACAAATACCCATTTTTCGGCCAAGCCCAACAGCCCAATCCCTTCACAGGCCCAACCAGCCGACACGCAAGCCCAAACCCACTTACCCTTTATTTCCCCTCTTTAAACCAAAACCCTACAACAAAAAACCTAAAACAAAAACAAAAAACTCTCACTCTCCCTTTTTTTTTCAGATCAGCCGCCGCACACCCCATAACCCCCATACCGGCGACCCCACGTCGCCGGTCACCTCCCCGCACACACCCCCACACCCCGGTCACCTCGCCGCACAAACCCCCACACCCCTAACACCCGCCGCCGCACACACCACCACCCTAACACCACTACGCCGCACCCATCACTTCACTCATACCTACACCCCCAAAAACTCGCGATTTCGACCCCTAAAATCCGTAACCTTTTGCCCCTTTGTTTTGATTTCAAACTCGATTTTAGGGGGCTGGAGGTCGTTTTGTTGGTGGTTTCCGTTCAGTTTTGTGGGTTTTATTTTCGGTCGATTTTGGGATTCTGTTTTCTCGATCGGCGTGCTAAAAAAAACAAGAACAATCCGGGTTGGGTCACTTATTCGTTCGGGCGGAGGCGTAACCGGTCGAGGTAAGATTTCCATATTTTTATGCTTTTATATCTTCTTGTTGGTTATCTGAAGATTTGGAAAAAATCTGTTCCGGGTCGGGTCACTGTTCGGTCGGGTCGACCCGGTTTGAATGAATTTCCGGATTTTTTATTTTTTTATGTGTGTTGTTGGTTACCTGAAATTTGGAGGAAATTGATTCGGGTTGAAAACATCCGATTCGGGTCGGGTCACTGACCCGGGTCAGGTCGACCCCGTTCGGTTAATTTCCAGAATTTTATGTTTTATGTGTGTTGTTTGTTACCTGAATTTGGAGAAAATTGATTCGGGTTGAAAAACATCCGATTCGGGTCAGGTCACTGACCCAGTTCGGTTAATTTCCAGATTTTTGTATGTTTATATTGTCTTGTTGGTTACCCGAAATTTGGAAAAAATCGATTCGGTTGAAAAATATTCGATTCGGGTCGGTCACCGACCCGTGTCGGGTCGACCGGTTCGGTTAAATTCCAGATTTTTGTTGTGTTTATATTGTGTTGTTGGTGACCTGAAAATTTGGAAAGAATTTGATTCGGGTTGAAGTATCCGATTCGGGTCGGGTCACTGTTCCGGGTGGGGTCGATTCGACCCGGTTCGAATGAATTTCCAGATTTTTTGTTTTAATATCATGTTGTTTATTATCTGAAAATAAAAAAAAATATTTGAATCCGGGTCGGGTCAACCCCGAAATCCGGGACTGATCACTGTTCAGGATCCGGGTCGGGTCAAATTTCATAATTCGGGTCGGATTGCTGCTGTTTTTTTGGCATTTAAACATCCGTGCAACGGATATTTTGTTGTTTTACTGTTTTGAACTAAATACTGCATTTAGGCCGATGAAATGAAATTCGAGGCCGCGCTTTTTTTTCTTTCTTTCGTTTCGTTCCTCTGTTTCAGTTCACTGTTTTGGCATTTAAACATCCGTGCACGGATTGCCTTACTGATTTACATAAATACTGCATTTTAGGCCGATGAAATTAAATTCGAGGTCGCGTCCCTTCGGACATCATTTCTCAATTTCGTTTTTTTCACTGTTTCGATACAAATTTTACTGATTTGAATTAAATACAACACTGGCCGATGAAAAAATATCCGTCGATTTTTGAGGCCTCCACAGTTGTAAAGACGGAAAATAAAGCTTCTGGGCAAGAGGATGAAACTTAAATCTTTTTCACCCGAGAGACCAATATGTTCGGTAGGCAAGGCAACTAAAATGACCAACGAGTCATATGTTCGTAGCCACGACGTGATTGGAATGATCTTTTCAAAATTTAAGTCTGAGTCCTCCGTAATCAAAACATTTATTGTTTTGGATACGGATCCGAAGTTATGTATATTCCATTGTTTCTAACCGTTTATTCTTGATTGAACTTTGCAAAGATAAAGTCAAAGAAGGCAAATACCCCTCGGAGATTACTTATTTTTGTTGTTGTCTTTTACTTTCTTTAATTCGGCTTTATTTTATTCCGTATTGTAATATTATTGTACTCCGAAATTATTGGAATAATTAGAATAGGTAGACTTAGATTAATTAATAGGGTAGTCAAAAACTTGAAACCCGTCGCTAGTTTATTTATTTTAGGCTCGGTTAGTTTTAAAATTGAAAAATCGCTAGTTTATTTATTTTAGGCCCGTTGCCCATAATAATCACTTTGCATACATTCTTATCAATTTTCATACAAATGCATACTTATATTTTTTTCAGCTTTACATGTATATTAATGTCATATAAATGTATACTTGTACAAATGCATCATTTCATTAAATACTTGCAACATCATTTTAACTTTATATTTTTAAACATGCATTTTCTTAGTACAATAGTTAACCTGAGTTTGATCGGATAACCGCAAGTTAGCGGATCTTAAAGGATGCCTAACCCCTTCCCTTTAGGATAATAGAGAACCCTTACCTAGAATCTCATTAGTTTCGCAGACTGCAGAATTAGAGTTATTTTGCAGGTTTTAGTTAACATTCAGGTGCCCTAATTCACCTTAGAATAATTAGGTGGCGACTCCTCAAACAAGCATTTTTAATCCATCCGGAGGGAATCGACGCCATCGCGTCGCGAAGCCCGCAGGTCAAAATCGTGCGCGACATGCATCAGCCTTTGGGATTTAGGGATACCAAACATCCTCATCATGTCTGTTTGTTGAAGAAGTCCTTATATGGGCTTATTCAATCTCCACGGGCATGGTATACGCGGTTTGCCGACTATGTTTGGACTATTGGGTTCACTCACAGCAGGTCGGATAATTCTTTGTTCATCTATCGTCGTGGTTCGTCCTTGGCCTATATCCTGTTATATGTGGATGATATTATTCTAACTGCCTCTTCCGATGCTTTACGCCATTCTATCACGACAATGCTCAGCTCTAAGTTTGCTATGAAAGACTTGGGGCTCTTGAGTTATTTTTTGGTGATTGCTGTCACTCGCCATGCAGGTGGGTTGTTCTTATCTCAAAGGAAGTATGCAGCTGAGATCATTGAGAGGGCTGGGATGTCATCCTGTAAGTCCACTTCCACTCCAGTTGATACTAAGCCCAAGCTTAGTGTCCCGGCCGGTGTACCATACTAGGATTCGACCCGCTATCACAGTCTTGCAGGGGCCCTTCATTATCTTACATTCACGAAACCAGATATTACGTATGATATCCAGCAAGTGTGTTTGTTTATGCATAATCCCATAGTTGAGCACATGAATGCACTAAAGTGCATCATTCGGTATATTCAGGGTATACTTGACTATGGTTTGCATTTATATCCTTCCTCAAAGTCCACATTGGTCTCGTCTACGGATGCTGATTGGGGTGGCTGTTCAGACACCAGAAGGTCCATATCTAGCTATTGTATCTTTCTTGGCAATAACCTGGTCTCATGGTCTGCGAAACACCAGTCGAAATTGTCCCGATCCAGTGTCGAGGTCGAGTATCGAGGGGTAGCTAATGTGGTCTCGGAATCATGTTGGTTACATAATTTGCTATTGGAGCTTCATTGTCCTATTCAGAAAGCAACCTTGGTGTATTGCTAAAATATTAGTGTCATCTACCTTTCTGGTAATCCGGTTCAGCACCAGCGCACTAAACATATCGAGATGAACATTCACTTTGTCCGTAAAAAAGTTGTTCGTGGTCAGGTCCGTGTCTGTCATGTCCCGTCAAGTTATCAAATTACCGACATATTTATAAAGGGTCTTCCCTCGGTCCTTTTTGACGATTTTAGGGACAGTCTCAGCATTCGAGAACCGCCCGCTATGACCGCGGGGTATGTTAAATATACCAAGTATACATACGATATACACGTTATGCATGTGTATATCCTATGTATACTTGGTCTCGGCTTTCCTCGGATATTGTCCTTATTGTACACAAGTTTGTATAGTTGTAGTGTACCTTAATTAGTCTTGTACTCTTACCATAATTGTATAGTTAATTTCCATGTAGAATAAGATTTTATGAGTAGAATAGGAATAGGATTCTCCTATTATGAAAATATGTAAATTGTATATATAGTCTTTCAATTAAGGGATTATTTTCTTTCACCTAGAATAGCATACATGCATCATTATTCAATGTTACCTCTGTTAGATATTTAGTTAGGCTTAGGCACTAAAATGGCTTATTGTGATGCATATCAATATGTCATGCTATATGAAGTTGAATGGAAAAAGAATTCATATAGCCAACTCATGCCAAGAAAATAAGGATTAGAAGTACTAATTCTGAGAAATTGAGAGGTTCTCCATTGAGATTGTCATCGTCTAAAACTACAGAGGACAAACTCATTCACTCTCTTTTTCTTTTTCCGGATAACCGTGGTGTCTTAGCCATCTTGTGCATTGACTAATTTCACAGGGTACCTGCTACTTCCGACCAACACAGGAACGTTTTATAAAAATTAATAGGTAATACTAGCTTCTTTGTGAATATATATGTGCACAACCTTACCATTGCATTTCATAAATGAAAGAAATAATCCCTTGATTATTTTCATTAATTTAAAGAGAATATATACCATTTACATATTTCCATAATATTAGAATCGTATTCCTATTCTAACTCCAAAACATTATTCTAGTAGTACAAGACTCCTATAACTATGGTAAGTATACAAGACTAATTAAGGTAAACTTTACACTAAAATATTACAATAATATTACAAACAAATCAGCACATACCATGAGCTTCATAATCCCAATCTGAGACCATATCTACATGAGTATACACGTGTATATCATGTATACTCATTGTATATTTAACACACACCCGCAGTCATAGCGGGCGGTCTTCGGATGTTGAGACTATCTCAAAAATCTTCAAAAATGACCGAAGGAAGACCCTTTGTAAAGATGTCTGCAATTTGATACCTGGAAGGGACATGGCAGACGCGTACTTGACCACGAGCAACCTTTACGCGAATAAAGTGAATGTCCATCTCGATATGTTTAGTGCGCTGGTGTTGAACCGGATTACCAGGAAGGTAGATGGCACTAACATTATGGCAATAAACCAAGGTCGCTTTCTGAATAGGAAAATGAAGCTCTAACAGCAAATTACGTAACTAACGTGATTCAGAGACCATGTTAGCTACCCCTCAATACTCGGCCTCGACACTGGATTGGGACAAAATCGACTGAAGCTTCGCAGACCATGAGACCAAGTTTTTGCCAAGAAACATACAATAGCCAGACGTAGACCGTCTGGTATCGGGACAGCCACTCAATCAGCATCTGTATACGAGACGAGTGTGGACGTCGATGAAGGATATACATGCAAGCCATAGTCAAGTGTACCTTGAATATACCGAATGATGTGTTTGAGCGCATTCATGTGCTCAACCTGGGATCATGCATAAACAAACACACCTGTTGTACCGTATACATAATATCTGGTCTCATAAATGTGAGATACTGAAGGGCCCCTGCAAGACTGCGATAGCAGGTCGGGTCCTCGTATGGTGCACCAGCCGTAGAACCCAATTTGGGCTTAGTATCAACTGGAGTGGAAGTGGACTTACAGGATGACATCCCAACCCTCTCAATGATCTCGGCTGCATACTTCCTCTGTGATAAGAACAATCCATCTGCATGACGAGTGACAGCAATCCCCAAAAAATAACTCAAGGGCCCTAAGTCTTTCATAGCAAACTCATAACTGAGCATTGTCATGATAGACCGGTGTAAGGCATCGGAAGAGGCAGTCAAGATAATATCATCCACATACAATAGAATATAAGCCAAGGACGAACCACGATGATATATGAACAGGGAATTATCTGACCTACTGTGAATGAACCCAATAGTCGAGACATAGTTGGAAAACCTCTTATACCACGCCCTTAGAGACTGCTTAAGCCCATACAAGGACCTCTTCAACAAACAGACATGATGAGAAAATTTGGGATCCCTAAACCCTAAGGGTTGATACATATAAATTATTTCCTTGAGATCACCATGTAAGAAAGCATTCTTCACATCTAACTTATGAATGGGTCATGCTTTCGAAAGAGCAAAGTTTAGCACAATGCGAATGGTAGCCGATTTGACCACCGGATTAAATGTCTCACCACAATCCACACCAACCTGCTGAGTCTTACCATCACCTACAAGACGAGTCTTATGCCTCGCAAACAAACCGTCAAAATTATCCTTATGAGCAAAAATTCATATAGACCGAATAATATTAACACCATATGGACGGGGCACTAACTCCCATGTCTTATTATCAATAAGAGCCTTATATTCATCGGTCATAACAATTTTCCAATTCGGGTCATTTAAAGCAGACACTGGGTTATGGGGCAGAGGAGATTTAAGAACATTAGAATTTAAATTAAAATATCGTTGACTACGACTGATTGGTCTTTGACTCGGGGAAGAATTGGGCTGTTGTCGGGAATTTTCTGGACTCGGAACGGACATGCCAGCAGGCAGTGGGCCTGCTGGCCTAACACAGTGAATCGAAGCGCCTCGGATGCAGGAACTGGACCAGTTCCAGTATTGGGATGGACTGGCCCAAATGCTAAAACTGGCCCAGTGACAGTACTGGGAACAGTGGGTGTTAGTGGTGCAGTGGGGCGAGCGGGCAGTGGGCCTACTGGAGGATTTGGGGTGCGGGACACGTCCGAAAAATGGTGAAGAATATACGAGGATATACCATCATCCAAAAAATTATATGAACTAGGCACGGGATTACTAACCTTAGCAAATAGAAATTGAGATTCATCAAAAATTACATGGCGACTAGTGATGATTTTATTAGAAGATAAATCAAAACATTTATAACCACGATGATTTGACGGATAACCCAAGAACACACACAGGGTAGAACGGGCCTGAAGTTTATTAATTGTGGTGGACGGGAAGAGTGGATAACACAAGCACCCAAAGACCCTAAGATGTGAATACGAAAGAGTCTTATTATATAAAATTTGAAGGGGGGTGAATATTTCAAACCTTTGGAAGAAATAATGTTAAGAAGATATGTAGCCATTTGTAGAGCATGATGCCAAAAAGATGGGGGTATGGAAGCATGAATTAGTAAAGTGTGGACAATGTTATTAATGGTATGAATTTTACGTTCGGCTTTCCCATTTTGTGAAGACGTATGAGGGCAAGAAAAATGAAAATTGATCCCATTATTTGCACAAAATTCCCGAAACACCCCATTGTCATATTCTTTGCCATTATCACATTGAATATTTTTTATTTCACATTCGAATTGGGTTCTAATTAATGCTCTAAATTTTAAGAAGATGGAAAAAACTTGAGATTTCTTCGCTATTGGAAAAGTCCACAAAAATTTAGAATAATCATCCAAAAAGACAACATAATACCGATGACCCAAAGAACTAAGAACATGAGACGTCCATAGAACACTATGAATAATATCAAATGGCATTAAAGTATGAGAATTAGAGTCTACAAATGGCAACTTAACAATTTTTCCTAAAGAACAAGATTGACACGTCGGAGTACTACGCGTACCCTTACAAGAAATAAAATTGTTTTTATCTAAGGAAGACAAAATAGATGACCCTGGATGGCCTAGACGAGCATGCCACAAGGAAGGAGCAAAGGGCTGCAAATGCTGACAACAAGGCTTGACTCGACAGACCGGAACTTGGCGTGATAGGATAAAGATCTCCCCTACTATCACACCTCATGAGAGGACTCCCCGTCTTGAAATCCTTCATAGAGAAACCAAACGGATCAAATTCAATAGAGACAGAATTATCAGTGGTGAATTTACGGACAGACGTTAAGTTTTTTATCAATTTGGGGGCATTTAGGGTATTTTTCAAAATAAGGGGTGGATGGGGGAAGACAAAGTTTTATGACCATAACCACGAATTGGAATAGAATTACCATTACCAACAATGATGCCACGAGGGTTGCTCAAATTGGAATAAGACGAGATAGTACCTACATCGGATGTCATGTGGGTAGTGGCACCGGTGTCCATATACCAATTTGGGTCTGGAGGAGTTAATCCAAGCGTGTGCATGACGGCTTCGATGTCGGTAGGAGTGGGGCCTGCGGCATGATGGGCCTGCGGAGGCCGAGGCTCAAGCACCCCTGCTTGCTGCCTCAGCCCAGATGGGTCACCGAAAGATGGCCACTGCATGTTGGGTTGAGAGATGGGCTGACCAGCCCACTGATTATTTCACTGGATACGGCAGAAATGTGGACCAGTGGTTGTTGGGCCACTACCCATTGGTCCATGCCCACGGCCAGTTGGCCCAAGGCTGGGACCAGTTGGGTCGTGGCCCACCTGCGCTGGAGTAGGACCCGATGTCGCCGTTACCTCCACCGGAACCACCGCGTTTGCCGCCACGATTTTTCCCGTTGTTTTTACGATTATTTTTGTCGCCACCGTGAGCCTAGTTTTGGCCTGAATTATCAACAAAATCCGAAGAATTTGTGGAGGGCGTCATCATGACTACGGGGCTCGCACCGGTAGCCGCCTTTTTAGCCAAACCGGCTTCTTCCAAAGTAAGCATAGAGCGGCTTGATAAAAAGCGAGAAACGGGTTACTTTAATGAAGAAGAGTTCCAACGCCATTATAGGCCTCAGACAGGCCAGCAACCAATTGTAGAACCAGACGATTATTTGTCACAGGTGCGCCAACGTTACGGAGTTGGTCCGCCAACTCCTTAAGTCTCTTGCAATATGCAGACACGTTCGAAAATTCGTCCATGCGAACTTGAGAGAATTCCTGCTCGAGGGTGACAACACGTGAATGTTGGTTATCTTGGAATATATCACGCAATCTATTCCAGGTACTCATAGTCGTAGTGTCCGGACGTGATAGATACTGAAAAACGTAAATATTGTTGATATTCATGCGCAAATTTAAATAATGATCATCGTAAGAGGTCAATGATCATACTAGGGGGAATAGGAGGTCGGTTGAAGGTGAGGTCGTATCGTCTAGATCATCGAAATAGTGGAATAAATCCACTGGAGAACGCTAGCATCAAGAGTAATCCATAACTGAGGATCCTCCGCGGGAATAGGGGCAGCAGGAGGAATTATGTGATGGATGACTTGATGGGAGATAGCGTTAATTTTAAACAATTCTGTCCGCGTCACATATTGGACGTTTTACATCTCAAGAACAATGGAGATGTTGTTCTTGATGTTAGAAACACTGAGGGCAGGATGAAACGTGTTCCTAGACATAACGAAAGAACAAAGGGATTGGAGGGGAAATTTGGGAAGAGTGGAGGTAAAATTTATCACGAATTTCGGTGAAGGGGGACGGAAATTGAGGCAGGTTTGGCCGAGAAATGGTACAAAAACCGAGAGCAATATTTGGAGAACAAAGGCGGAAGCAATTTAGACATAGTCTCTTGATACCATGAAAGAAATAATCCCTTGATTATTTTCATTAATTGAAAGATAATATATACAATTTACATATTTCCATAATAGGAGAATTTTATTCCTATTCTAACTCCAAAACCTTATTCTAGTAGTATAAGACTCTTATAACTATGGTAAGTGTACAAGATTAATTAAGATAAACTTTACACTAAAATATTACAATAATATTACAAACAAATCAGCCCATACCGTGGGCTTCATAATCCCAATCTGAGACCACATCTACATGAGTATACACGTGTTTATCGTGTATACTCGTTGTATATTTAACAATAAAAGAGGCTTTTTTCACACCCTAAACTTAGTAACCAACAGATCACTAAAGGATCAAGCAACTCTACCATTGAGGCAAGACATTCTCACACTTAAAAGTAAAATACTAAATGCCATAAAAACAAATCTTTTTCAGAGAATTTCACCATTTTCAAGATTATACATCCCAAGATACTACTCTCTCCGTTCACTTTTACTTGTCGACTATACTATAAATAGATGTTCACTATCACTTGTCACTTTTAGCATATCAAGAGAAGACAATTTCTTTTTTTCTATTTTAACCATAGTATTAATTACTCATTTCACATCATTTTTTAAATCTATTAAAACTATGCACTAATTAATATGGGTACCATGGTAAATTATACACTTAATGGGTGTGTAAAATAAATAGTGGACAAGTAAAAGTGAACGGAGTGAGTATTAACAATCCAAAATCAATGGCACATACAAATTAATTACATAAAAATGTGGTGTAAAGAATCAATCCATCCCAGAAATCTAATCTCTCATGGATTACAAAACAAGCAAATTCACACTAACCCCATTAACTGAAATAACTTAAAAACTAACCTTTCTTGAATCCACAATGTCAGAAAAACACGCAGAAGCTTAAAATGATCGATCTTTCTACAATTTTTTTTGCAAAGAATAAAAGAGAATAAAAGGTAAAAAATATTTTAAGAGAGTTTGGGTTCCTAAAAGGATGTAACATGTAATGTTGCTATAACTGCATTAAGAACTAATATTTCAGGTTCTTAGTACTTTGATAGTGGATGTTCTCGCCACATGACATGTATGGGTCATTCAATGGAGGAAACGTGATTTATGGAGGTGGAAGTAAAAGCAAAATAATTGGAAAAGGGATCTTGGATGTTCTTGGATTTCCAGCCTTAAGAAATGTCTTACACGTTGAGGGTTTAATTGTTAATTTGATTAGTATAAGTCAATTGTGTGATGATGATCTTGAGGTAAAATTTAATAAGAATGCATGCAAAGTTACGAATGAAGCAAATATATGTGTCATGACAGGTACAAGAACATGTGACAATTGATATCTTGTTGTAAGACAAGAAACATGCAATAATGCTAAGGTCGATGACACAACACTATGGCATCAAAAGTTATGGCATGTCAACTACCGCAATTTAGAAAAATTGATCTCATATGAAGCGGTTAGAGGCATACCCAAACTTAGCCATAAAGGTAAAACTGTCTGTGAAGATTTTTTGAAAGGTAAGCAAATTCGTGTCTCTTATAATGTTGTCCAACACGACGGACAACATTCAGGTATGTCTCACTGTTTTCAATTGCTATATATGGATTTGATGAGTCCAATTGAAGTAGACAGTCTAGGAGGGATAAGGTATTCATTTGTGATAGTAGATGATTTTTCTAGATATTCTTGGATATATATTTTTTTTAAATCACAAACGTTTGACATGTTTAAAATCTTGCACTCTAGAATTAGAAATTTATTCTATTCTCGTATTTTTCGGATTAGATCCAACCATGGAAAAGAGGTGTAGCGAATGTTGTCTTTGAGTCTTGTTGGATACGCAACTTTCTCCTGGAACTTCACTGCCACATCCATAAGGCTACATTGGTCTATTATGATAATATAAGTGCGGTATTTCTTTTCGGCAATCTCGTTCAACATCAGCGCACTAAACACATTGAAATAGATATTCACTTTGTACGTGAGAAAGTTGCTCGTGGACAAGTTCGTATTCTTCATGTTACTTCCCGATATCATATTGCTGACATATTTACTAAAGGGCTTCCACGCATACTCTTTGATGATTTCCGAGTCAGTCTCAGCATATGAGAAACTCCCGCTTCGACTGCGGGGGTATGATAGAATATTTCTAGAATATTCTTTGTACATCTTCTATATTAGGTAAAATTGTAGTCCAATTGTAATTAGGAAGTGTAGTCCATTTGTAATTAGGAAGATTAGTTATCTAATTTGTAAATGAGTAAACAATTATGTAACACTATATATATTGTACATAATAATTAATGAAAGGCAGAGAACATATTCCTAATAAGCTTGCCAAATCTAAGCTCACTTGGCTCAACTAAGATCACTTGGCACCAAGGGTGTGACCTAATGTCAATGAAGTAGGTGGAAAACTTGGGAGACCGTGGTTCAAATTCCAATAGAAACAAAAAAATGTTAGATGATTCCTTCTCATTTGTCTAAGCCTCGAATAATGGAGTTATCAAACACTTGTGTTGGTGGGAGATAGCATGTGTTCAATTGAATAGTCAAGGCACGTGCAAGTTGATATGAACATCACTTATTTAAAGAAAAGACGAAAGTCAAGACTACTTGACTCATTGGCTTTGCTGCTCGGACTCCTCAAAAATGCTGACGGGTGTTTGTCGGATTCTCCAAAAGTAGTGCATTTTTTGGAGAATATAATACAAATGTGGCAGTATTTTTGAATAGTTCAAGCAACATAGCTCATTGATGATCCTAGGCAAAAAAGGAAAATGAGAGTGTGAGTTCAAACCATGCAAGTATAGCTTAATCTCTAAAGAGAACCCTTTGTTTGGCCAAATCTTATTCCATGCCTTGGATATACAATGAACACATATGACAGTTCTACTGGGAAAATCATTGGTTACTATGTAAGAATTACACTATTAAAAGTCATTCATCATTTGGCAAATGAAAGCATGGCAAGTGCATTAAAACAAACAATGGATCAAATGTTGAAATTCTTGTACAATTTAAAAGCTTCAAATAGAAATATCCCACTTTCTTAGCAACTATGAGGACCACCAAGAAGTAGTTTGGCTAGTAATCATATCATCAATGCCTTTTAAAGTAACATCAAAATTATTTTTAATGGAAAGTAGAATAGACTTGCTATCATGCATTTGTCTTAATCCATATTCTTTTTTGTTCCTTAATCATGCTTTGAGCTGGAACCCTTCATCTTTATTAAACAGGAAACACAAAGTTATGTGCTTTTATGCTTCTGCTTTTAGTTCTTTTAAAATTCCATGCATTATCACCCTAATTAATGGTCAAGAATTAATCAAGATTAAAATAACATCTAGAGTGATTTATGCGCATGGGCGAGCTACAACTAGCGAAGGATGATCAATTGAACACCATTCTTCAAATAATTATATTGTGTATATAGGTTAAACATTCTATTATTTTTAGAAACACCCTAATAATTTGTCAATAATTAGTCAAGATTACTAGTAACTCTGAGGACTTCAATGAAGAAGCGGATCTAGGACGGGTTCTATTCAGTGTGAACTGCAACCGAAAAAAGGTGGTCAGTTGAATATTTTTTGTCAGAAAATCAGATTGTGTATATAACTCAAGTATTACTTTTTCATCACCCTAATAAGAGGTCAATAAAGAGATTACCAATACCTCTAGAGGACATAACCCCTACTTCAATAAAGAAACGTATCTAGGGTGAGTTCTGTGGGGGCAGCTACAACCAAGAAAGTGTGATCAGTTGAATACTCTTTGTCGGAAAATTATATTATGCATATGTATCAAAAAGGATTTTTGTACATATGTACGTTAAATCTTGAACACTCTTAGTGAAATTCCTAGTTTCGCTACTAGTTCGGTGAGTTACAACTGAACTTACGCTCGACTATCTCCCACCATCACAGATACCAAATATAATACGATGATGCTCATTCAAAATAATCCGACTTTAAATCTTGAATTTGCTTCTGCTTCTATGCCGATATCGGCATAGTAAATTCTCCACTTTTATCAGATACTTTGTTTTTCTCCTTTTCCTCATCCTCCATTTAAACAGAATTCTGCGAGTAGTATGCAGTAAATCATTAGATGCTTTAAAATAGTAAAAATCTTGTTATTCGAATAATCTGCTTTAACAACAGCCTAATTACTATTTATGCATGATTTCATCCACTTTTTAACATGACTAACAAAACGTGTCATCACAACAACTTTCACTTTAAGTTCTCTTTTTCTTATGGAAAAAGCAGAACTTAAAAGCATCGATGACTTTTAATAGTAAAGATACTTAAACATCCCATTTGATATAATTAAAAATAATTACACTATGTCCAATAGTATTATGTATAGAAGTGATTAAGTCTACACAAATGGTCATTTGTAAGTAAATATGCTTTACACTTAGCTCCCTAGCTTGGTTTAGTGGTAAGAATGCAATACGTGATGTGCAGTTTAGGTGCATGTCACGGCTTCGAACCCTATTGCGGACAAAGCTCGGTACTTAATTAGCTATGAGGAGCGTAAGGAGCGGATCCAAACTCTTCGAAGTTAAAAACATGTGCGCGTAGTCGGACTAAAAGAAAACAGGGGATATTTTAGATATCAAACATGTGTGTGCGTGTACCAAATGTGCATTAAATACGCTAGGGTGGATCTAAAGTACTAAAAGGTTCATCTGAACTCATCAGCTTTGGCTTGGACCAGAGGCCTTTTGGCTATTCCTTCATTTGAACCTGTAATTTTTGACACGAGATATAGTTATATATGTAAAAATCTACCAAAATCTCAATAAATATTATATTTTAACTTATAATTTTAACTCTAAGATGAGTTCAATATTAAGAATCTTAAAGTTTGAAGTCATTAAGTTTAAATTTTGGATTCGTCTTCGGCTCAAACTATATAAATACAAATAATTGATTTCCACACATAACTGTATGCCAAATATGTTTCTTTTCAAACAACACATGCAAATTCATCTGAATTTCATGCACAAACATGCAAGAAAAGATTCTTTATAGCTTTATTTAATTAAAGAGAAGAACTTCAGTAGATGGAAAAATGAATCATCATTTCCTTCAATAATTCAAAGAATAAATAAGACAGCACATAGCACGTTTGGTTAACTAACAAAATAAGCTATAATTGGTAACCAAACAGTAAAAATTCTACCACACGTGTACACTTTCCTTGCTATAATATGAATCAACTAATTATAGTATCATACCAAAATGTGAAAAGAATTAAAGCATGAAGACGAGATTTATCCAAAATCTAGAAGCATTAGTATCCAGAGACGGATTTAGGATTTGAATATTATCGGATCGGAAAATCATTAAACTCACTGAGCATTTGAGTTATTGGGTACAAAATTAATATATAAATATATAGTAGTAGTAGTAGTTTATTTAAAACATATACATGATCTAGACCGAAGCTACTGTATCCGGCCGAACTCATAACTTACCTTGTACATCCGCCCATAGTAGTGGATAATATGCAACTCAGTACCATTTTTTTGCTGCTTATTTTAACTCAAACATCATCAAATTAATGCTATAATTTCCTAGCATAGATCTTCTTATGTTAAATAGTTAATTAAAGTAGACAATCACTTGTGATAAAAAGTAGATGGAATCTGATAAAGTGTGATAATGTACATGATCCATCATGGAGTTAAGGCATGTCCTTAATCAGTACTTGTTCCTGCATTCTTGAGTCAGTATCCACCCACAACTTAGATACATGCACGAGTTTGCGAGTTCAACGGAATTCAATATTTTCTTGTGACTTTATACTTATGGGACAAAAATAAGTATAGATGAACTAAATTTCGGACCAAATTTGCCCTTGTACTTTGTGTGGGGCCTTTGCTCCGTTAGGAGGGATAGATGCGATCCAAAGGCCAACAGTGAGGACAAATTTATGCGAAAGCTTAGACGGAAGGTAAATATAAACAACTTTTCAAAGCACAGGAGTAAATTTGGCCCGAAATCTAACAGAATATACAAAGAGAGGAAGATTGTACGAAGCAAGTAGAAAAAAGAGGGGGGGGGGGGGGGGAACGTGTCGATATTCAAATATAGCACCTATACTGAAGGCACAAATCTCAACAAATAACTCTTTTAAATTAAAGTACTAAATCAAAAGCACTTGTAAAAGCATATTTTGATAACTTCAACAATGACCAACAGCATAGGTCAAAATCTTTCAATCCAACAATCCATGTACACAATATATGTGTCATATTACAAACCAAATGTCATAGTAGACAAAATGGGACAAGACTTTCCAATCTAAACAATTGTAACAAACATGGCCAATTGACTCCAAAACTAACTTGAAGTATGAACTCTTGCTTATGCACTCTCATCCGCCGGTTTCGGTTCCTCTTTCGCTTTCAAAGATGCCGAAGGCGATGGAGCACCATCTTGACCCATTTCACCTCTCAAATCATTGATGCTCTGCTCAAGTTCATCAATCCGGTTTCCCATCTCGTCAAGTGCAGCTTTGTCAAGGACTGAACATATTTTCTTCAAGCTAGACCTCATAAAAGAGAGATAGATGCCATGTACAATATAAAGAAGTATATGGAAGAATTTGATATGAAAACCATAAAATACGAGAACTCGTGAGAGAGGACTAGAAGCAAGAGTGACAGACAATAGCAAACCTAACCTACTTTCTGCCATTTGATACTGAAAAATGTTGGTGATAGTAATGAAACCCCTTCTAAAAATTTCCATGAGGCTAAAGAAGGTTAGATTCAGGTTGAGGGATTACCACAAACCACACAAACCTAAAAAGTTGAAAGACGGCAGAGCTGGAAACCACGAGCCACTCAAGAGCCTCAGAACCAAGAAGGAGGTTAACACATTCTTGAATTCAGAGTTTCCACAAAATGCTACGTTTAACTAAATGCATTTTAGATGACACTAATATTAGCAACTATTGAATCAGATAGGGAACATCAAATTAAAGAAAGGATATTTTTCGAGATGATTGATTCAGACATTGTCTGAAATCTGGTTTGCTGCAAAGAGAAAAATATCAGTTAGATGATTCTGATTGATACATGTGAAGAATCCAAGGGGTTGCAGAGTGACTGGACTCACCATTTGCTGAAGAAGATTCTGGACCTGGAAGAGTAGGAAGGGCAATCGTAAGAGTTAGCTAGCATAAATGCATGTTCTAATTTATGTAAATGATATGCTAGTGAAAGCTGTCAGAGACCAAAAAAAGGATAGCGACACCAAATATATGATATGTCAAGTGCATGTTGGAGGGCCAGGTTGCATGTCAGAATTATAATTTGATGATGAAAAGATAACACAATCGAGTAATATTCCATTGGGGAAAAAATGTAACTTTCGATTCCAACTTTCCAAGTAAACACGCTTCAATAACTCAGCGGTGAACAGATTAAGATGACTAGAAACTTTAGAGATTGTTAGAGAGTGAGTTAAGCTCCTTAACATCAATTAAAGAAACTAGAGTTGTCTTTGCCAGAAAACTTACAAACACAGTCATATCAGCAGAGCTTTGTTTTGAATTATCTCCATCATGCCCATCCTGCCAGAAAATTGCGATAGTTTACATTTAGAAGAATGCCAATAAAGCAGCTCAGAAGCAGATGAACACGCATCTGAACAAAACAAACTACAGATCTAAAGATATGTACACACACACATAGAGAGAGAGAGAGAGAGAGAGAGAGAGAGAGAGAGAGACAGGGGGAGAAGGGTCTGGATAAATTAATCGAATGACCCGGCCTCTATTTCCACATGGACTACTTTCATTAAGATGTTCAATGCCTAAGCAGCATTGAACATATTTATCTTGACTTGTTGGACATCAAAACAAAGTGGCTCAAAGAGATTGCTACAGTAATCCTTTTCCAAGTATTCAAAGAATGGCGTTGTTATTGAAAATGTAACCATCAAGTAAATAAATACTAAACAAAGATACCCGACTGTAGTACAAAGTAGCCTCGGAACAAAAACATCATGACAACAAAGCTGCAACCTATGCAAGTTCCATATTTCTCACTTTATAAGGAAATAGATAATCCACAATGCAACTAGTAACCATTTAACACATTGAACAGAAATCTATACTCTTAATTCAGACATTATACAGAAGTGGTACAATTTTTCATTTGCATTAATTAACAAAGCAATGTCAGCAGCAATACCAGCTAGTTGAGATTAAGCTTAGTCATCACTCGTATACTTGCACTAAATCAATTGATACTCAGTAGTCTTTAGTTTTGTTAAATATTTGAGCATCAGTGCATTGACATATAGATTAATTGTGGAACTTAAAGCACCTCAAGAAACCTCTAATTTGCCTTAAAAACAATTGAAATGATTGCAAATAGAACGATATGGATATAGATAATTCGTACAAATAGATTAAGTGTAGGAGTTTAGAGCACCTCGGATAAACTCTAAATTGCCTTAAAAGACAATTAAAATAATTGCAAATAGAACGATATGTATATAGAAAATTCGTGTAGCCAGACCCATTTTTGGGAGCTCTAATTGTTGTTTTTCTTATTATATTAATTTTAATGTAGGGTGTGTTTGGTATGGAGGAAATAAATTTTCCCTAGGAAAAGAAGTTAAAAATGAGGAAAATGACTTCCCTAACGGAAGTAAGGAAAACAAGTTCCATAAGTGGTATTCCAAGTTCAGTGTCTCCTCCCCACCCACCCAACGCCCCCTACCCCACCCGTTGACCAAACCACCCCCGCCATCCCTTAACCTCCACTCCCCACCCCATTCTACCCCCATAGTGTTTAACTAGATTTCATATAAATACTCCTGTGATAATATTATCTTGCTTACTTACCAAACACTAGAAAATAAGTAAGAAATCACTAGTTTTTCAAGAAAACATTTTCATTCATACCAAACACACCCTTAATGTGCTCATTCAACTCAATAACTACAAATTCCTTCAACTCAGAGTCCTCCTTTAACTAAAGAAAACAAAAAGCGCAACTTCTAATAAACAAAATGAAATTTTTATGGGTTTAAATTTTTTAATCTTCACAATTACAAAAATCTCTGCATGATTAAAACAAATCTCTGAAATAAAAGCAGCAATACCATGAATATTGGTTCAGTCCTATTACAACAACAACATACCCAATGTAATCCCACGAATGGGGTCTGGGAGGGTAGATTTTACGCAGACCTAGAACATATGCAATTAATTAAGCAGAGAATATATCACAATGCAAACATAACTGGAATCAAATATAAACCCTAAATCTGATTTAAAAAAATAGCAAAAAATCAACTTTTTTTCTGGATTAATTCACTTAATTGATAAATATGACAATCAGAATTGATGAGAAATGAATTTACCATTTTTGTTCGAAATTTTGATGATAGAGAGAGCGATTTGCTTAATTGGGAGCCCTAAAAATGGTGAAAATTGGGAGGTCGAAAACGAAAAAGAAGATAATTTGAATTTGAAATGACCAATGGATTACTATGAACCGACCCGGTCCGACCCGACCAGATCACCATGATTGGAGAAAATCTCATTTAGATTCACTTGCGATAAATAAGAGTAACTTTTATAAATAAAGATAAAAACACATGTTAACTATCATTTTTTTTGGCGAGTTCCATACCATAACTATCACTTATTCACTTTTTCTATGTTAACTACAATCATCTATAAATTAAACGTAAAAGGGTAAAAAATATTCTTAAACTATGAAAAATTGAAAAAAAATATCTTCCGTTAATAATTTCATTAAAAATATCCTTAAACTTTGCACAATTGAACAAAAATGCCCTGACTATTCATTAATTATGTCAAAATGTCCTTTTCCTAATAAACATATTATCACTTTTCTTTTTAAACATATTACCCACAAAAAAAAAAAGATTTTTTTCAGGCAATTAAAAATTGAACTCACCTTTAAACATAAAAACACTATAAATGCAAATAAACTTTTACTACTATAATTTGTGACCCACGCTTGACAAAGAACCTTTATGTTTTTTCTAGGGAAAATGGTTAAATATTTCTCTACTTTATTTTATTAATCAATTTTATCAGTGATTGTGAATAAATATTCCTCTATCATTTATGAATTTTACATATATACCCTATTTGAATGAAAAACTTCAAATCAAATTAAATTATCAAATTTTAATAAAATTACCCAATCTATCTCGTTTTCATCTTCTCTTCTCAAGGAAGAATGCTTAAATAATTTTGATCCAATCTCCTTCAATTCTTAATCAAATTAGCTCAAATTTGATATGCAACTTCCTCAAAATTTAATGAACAAATCATAACCACCAATTTTTTCAAACGAACATTGAGTTAACAACACCCATTTCCAATTTTTTTCTTCAAACTCATATCGATTACAAAGCATGGTATTCGACTGTTAACATGCCAGAATAAGGTTAACTAATGATGGAGTTTCCTAATTATTAACAATATAGAGTTACGACAACTGAATAAATAAAAGAAGAAACAAACTTCACTGAGTTCACGGGGAAATGAATGTAAAATAGGGATACCACATAAAAATAGTGGGTCCATGTGGGATTGAATATGCTATGCGTCTGAGGCTCGAAATTCAAGAAAACTTGAAGATTCCATGGCTTTTGCTGAAATTCAATGTGTGCTGTGAAGTGTGAACTGTAGAGTTTGAAGCTTCAAGAAAAAAATTGAAAATGGATGTTGTTAACTCAATGTTCGTTTGAAGATATTGGTGGTTGAAATTTGTTTATTGAATTTTGAGAAAGTTGCATTTTAAATTTGAGCTTATTTGATTGAGAATTGAAGGGGATTGAATCAAAAAAAATTGAGCATTCTTCTTTATGAAAGCGGGGCTGGGTCGGAGCGGATCACATATTGGGTAATTTTATTAAAATTGGATAATTTAATTTGATTTGGGGGTTTTCATCCGAATAGAGATAATGGGTAAACTTTGTAAACGTCAACAGTATATTTGTTCACAATCACTAACGGAGTATAAAGTTGGTAATAAAATAAAGTAGAGAATATTTGACCCTTTTCCTTTTTTTCTATTTCCACCTCTTGGTATATTCCTATATTAAATAAATAAAAAAAAAAAAAATTAAATATGTCATCAAACGATCGAAAATGACTTATTTATGATAATTGTCAATACTTTGGGTCAATTGTGCTATCGCCGTTATCAAAATGACTCATTCATGTAATTTTTTATTAACACCAATTTTACAATATCATTTCTCATTAACGTCGGCGTTAATAAAAAAATAGCATGTGTGAGTCATTTTAATAACGACAATGACATAAATGGATAATTTTATACCACGCTGGCACAAATGAACCAAAGTATTTTTTTCCCTAAATAAAATAAAGAATTAGCGCCGCCATTTTTACACCTATCACTCTCCACTCAAAACCCTAACGTCACTCTCCTTTAACCCTAATTTCTCTTCATTTCTCTGTAATTTTATTTATTTTGAGAGTTAATTTTATTACACCTTCATATACCATTCGTTTTTTAATGTTTTTTTCTGAATTTTCCAGATATCATTAATGTTTTAGTGTTATTTATTTGTGATTTTTCATATATAATTCGTTTTTTAGTGTTTTTTAATGAATTTCCATATATCATTCGTTTTTAGTGCTATTTATTTATTTATGAATTTTCATATATAATTCGTTTTTAGTGTTTTTTAAAATTTATGAATTTTCATATATCATTCATTTTTAGTATCTTTTTTAATGAATTTTCCATATATCGTTCGTTTTTTAGTGTTTGTTTTTTTTTATGAATTTTGCATATTAATTTTGATAAGAAACTAGTTTAAAGGGGCTACTAGTAATCACAATTTATATGAATTTTGCTTATATTCATTCATTTTTATGAATTTTGCATATATCATTCGTGTTTTATTTTTCGTGTATAAATGAAACAAGTCCAAATAGAGCAGAATGGAAATGGAGGAATTTGATTAAAAAAATTAATTAAAAAGAAACTAGTAATCACTATTTTTAGTGTCTCTCAGATAAATGTACTGTATATGTGGAAACCACATATAAAAATACTATGTAGAACAATTTAATAGAGCCAAACAGAGTCGAGGAATTCGATAAAACAATTAATTAAAAAACTAGTAATCACAAATTTTAGTGTCTTAGATAAATGTACTGTAATCACAAATTTTAGTGTCCCTTGTGGTCCGATTCTTTTCCAGACCCCGTGCTTAGTGCACCAGACTACTCTTTATATGTAGAAACTACGTAAAAATACTATATAGAACAATTTTTGAAAGTTAAAAAATACCGTTTGAATCACCAAATAGAGCCGAACAGAGTCGAGGAATTTGATAAAAAAATTAATTAAAAAAAACTAGTAATCACAAATATTTAGTGTCTCTTAGATAAATGTATTGTATATGTAGAAACTACGTAAAAATACTATATAGAACAATTTTTTAAAGTTGAAAAATACCGCTTGAATCACCTAATAGAGCCAAACTGAGTCTGTGAATTTGATAAAAAATTATTTTAAAAAATACTAGTAATCACAATTTTTAGTATATTTTACATAAATGTACTGTTTATGTAGAGACTACATAAAAATGCTATATAGAACAAACTTTTTAAGTTGGAAAAAAACTGTTTGAATCACCAAATATGTTGGTATTTTTCTTATTTTGGGATGAGTGATAATACTGAGGTTTTTCTGGTTGTCACATTTTTCTTTTGTATTTTCTTACTAATACAAAAGTTGAGTGTTGTTTTGATTGCATGGATTATCTTATCAAATTAATTAAACTTCTGTTGGATTGTCACTTTTTTTTTTTGCATTTTCTTACTAATATAAAGGTTGAACGTTGTTTTGAGTGCATTGCAGTGTCACTTTTCTTTGCATTTTCTTATTAATATAAAGATTGAATGTTGTTTTGAGTGCATGGATTATCTTATCAAATTAATTAAACTTCTGTTGGAGTGTCACATTTTATTTTTTTTTGCATTTTCTTACTAATATAAAGGTTAAATGTTGTTTTGAGTGCATGGTTTATCTTATCAAATTAATTAAACTTCTGCTGGAGTGTTAGAATTTTTTTTTTACATTTTCTTACTAATATAAATGTTGAATGTTGTTTTGAGTGCATGAATTATCTTATCAAATTAATTAAACTTCTGTTGGAGTGTCACAATTATTTTTTTTTGCATTTTCTTACTAATATAAAGGTCGAATGTTGTTTTGAGTGCATGGACTATCTTATCAAGTTAATTAAACTTCTGCTGGAGTGTCACATTTTTGTTTTTTGCATTTTTTTTTACTAATGAAAAGGTTGAATGTTGTTTTGAGTGCATGGATTATCTTATCAAATTAATTAAACTTCTGCTGGAGTGTCACATTATTTTATTTTTTTTGCATTTTCTTACTAATATAAAGGTTGAATGTTATTTTGAGTGCATGAGTTATCTTATCAAATTAATTAAACTTCTCCAGGGAGTGTCACATTTTTTTTTTGCATTTTCTTACTAATATAAAGGTCGAATGTTGTTTTGAGTGCATGTATTATCTTATCAAATTAATTAACCTTCTGTTGAAGTGTCACATTTTTTTTTACTAATATAAAGGTTGAATGTTGTTTTGAGTGCATGGATTATCTTATCAAATTAATTAAACTTCTGCTGGAGTGTCACAATTTTTTTTGCATTTTCTTATTAATATAAAGGTTCAATGTTGTTTTGAGTGCATGAATTATCTTATCAAATTAATTAAACTTCTACTGGAGTGTCACAATTTTTATTTTTTTGCATTTTCTTACTAATATAAAGGTTGAATGTTGTTTTGCGTGCATGGATTATCTTATCAAATTAATTAAACTTCTGCTGAAGTGTCACACTTTTTTTTTTTGCATTTTCTTACTAATATAAAGGTTTAATGTTGTTTTGAGTACATGAATTATCTTATCAAATTTATTAAACTTCTGCTGGAGTATTACATTTTATTTTATTTTGCATTTTCTTTCTAATATAAACAATTATTATGGGAGGGAGGAAGTACATGATAATCAAATAGTGAAACGAAATGACAAAATACATAGATTCACCTTGAACTATATTTGAAAAGTCGAGTTCACACTTCAACTAATCGAGAGATTTATTGCTCCGATTAGTAATAGATGGTTAGAGATAATAGATCACCTGATTAATTGGAGTGTGAACTTGACTTTTCGGGTATAGTTCAGATGCAATATATGTATTTTGTCAAATGATATATATATATATATATATATATATATATTTATATATATATATATATATATATATATATATATATATATATATTTAAATTACTCTTATTTGTACAAAAGTATATTTAACCCTTTTCCATAATTTAAATCCAAAATTAAAAATTGTGCTAAATTTTTGTTTTTCCATGGAAATTTAATCTTTAATTACTCTCTCTATTTAATTTATGTGATACATTTTTTAAAATTCGTTTTAAATATTTTATTTTGTAATAATTTAATTTAATTTTTTATCTTTTACAAGATAATTTATAATTACACAAATATCTTTTAATTATTTTAAAAATATGATTTAAATTTATTTATTTATTTTTTAAACTCTGTGTCGAGTCAAATGGCATAAATTGGCGACGGAAGGAGTATAAGTTTTCTAACATTAGCTGACTTTTCATATTGCTAAATCCCACCGTCAACCCCCCCCCCCCCCCCCATAAAATTTTACTCAATTACTGATTTTCTTTTCAGTTTTCAGTTCAAAATCCAGTATCTCTACTGATTTTATCTTCAATTTCCCTTTAAAATATAGTTACTTCAACCCATATTAATCATTCTTGATGATTTCTGAGCAAATTCAAGAACCCCTAATTCTTTAATTCCGACCAAATGGGTGCATTAACAAGCAATAGAAAGCGAGGTAATGATTTTTTCTCATCAAATTACAAAACCCCACTTTCAAATTTGTCTAATTTCGATCACCCCATTACCAAAAAGCTCAAATTTTCAATAAATCAAGAAACCCTAATTCCAAAATCAACTGTACAAAGGTTTTTAAGTACCCGGATCCGGTTAACCCGATTGTAAGAGAAGTTCATGGTCCTTGTAGGCAATTGAAATTTGGGTTCAAGCAAACGCCGTCGTACTCTGTGAATTACAAGGGGAATTTGGAAAATTTAGCTACTGGAATTGGTATTTCAGTATCGAAAAAGTACGAGGGAACTAAAAGGAGTGATTTAGGAAGTGTTAGGTGTTTGAAGAATCATATTGAAGTTATAGATGATGATGATGATGATGATAATGAGGAAATGGAAGCTAGGGGTTGTGAAAAAAATGTTTTTTTGGAAAAAATTGTGGAAAATTTGGATGGTTATGATGGTAAAGATAATGAAAAAAGTGATCTTTTGGGCCAAAATTTGATGGAGGTTGATGATGATGAGGTGGAAATTTTGGATGATTTTAATGGTAAGGATTCATCCGTGGTAACGACGGGTTTGGATGATGGAAATTTGAAGGAAGAGAGTGTGGGAAAGACGATAGACTCGGTGGACCACACGTCAGATTCGTACTACTATGTCCCATTGTATAAGAAATTGCTTGGTTCAGTGGGGAAAACAAGTGATAACTTGAAAAGAATACAGTTTCAGATAGGATATAATGAGAAGTGTCTCGAAACGAATAGGTTGTTCCGGCATCAGAAGAAAGGAGAAGAGGTTAAAGAGGTAGCGTTATGGAATTTGCTTTACGATGTGGTTTGCTTGTCTGTTTATAGTTTAATTTAATTTTCTTATTTTGGTGTTTATTAACTTGCAGGACGTGATTGAAGAAGCATTTGTGCCTCTCACTGAAGAGGAAAAGGATGAGGTTTCTCGTGCTTTATCTAAATCCAATTGGTATGATTTTCTACGAATTTTTGTACAACTATTATTTGTCGTGTTCGTCATAGCCTTTCTCACTTACATATAATAGAATACGTCTAAGTACACCACAGTTCGGAGTCAATACAATGTATTTAGATTTGAGGCAACGGTGCTGATGGAAAAGTATAAAGAACATAGGGTAGACTTTGTATAGATATTTTATTTGGCATTAAGCAAAAGTCGAATATCAAAAATCATCAGAGTTGTGTCAGTAGATCCAGAAAGTCTAAATGAAAATGTGAGGGGATCATTTTGAAGTGGTATGATTTGTTATATGTGATTGCGGACTCATCAATGCAAGAACTTGTGAATTAAAAGATCTTCGAGAAAAATACAACAACAACATACCCAGTGAAGTCCCACAACGTGGGGTCTGAGGAGGGTAGAGTGTACGCAAACCTTATCTCTACCTTGATAGGTAGAGCGGCTGTTTCCGAGAGACCCTTGAGAAAAATACTATATATATATATGTCTAGAATTTAATTTCTTTTATACGTTGTCTAATAATTTAGAAAATATTAGCCTCGGTGCTTTTTGAATGAGTTTCAATTTGCAATCTCTTCATATGTTATATCTGTCTTATTCTGTGCAGGAGAAGGGTTTTGGTAAACCATAAAAACTCCAATATTGATATTACTGGAGAAATGTTGCAATGTTTGAGACCTCGGCAATGGTTGAATGATGAGGTGATACTTTATGCTCATTAGTGAAGCTGATTATGGAAAAGAAGAAAAAACATGATGGGTTTTAATGTCATGAATGGCTTGTTCTTTTGCAGGTTATCAATGTGTATCTTGAACTGTTAAAAGAGAGAGAGAAAAGGGAGCCCCAGAAGTTCTTGAAATGTCATTTCTTTAACACATTCTTTTACAAGAAGGTCAGTTCTTTGACTTTCAGCTCAAAATTTGAGTTCGACAACTATTGTCGGTTGATATATGGGCTTGGTCTATAATAGTTATCTGAAGGCAAAAGCGTGGCCTTGCTGATTTAGATATGTTATCACTTATCTACTTCATGAATGTCCAAGAACAATAATGTAATTCATCAATTAGAAAAATAAGTTCCACCATCATAAAAAAAAAGTTTGGGTCATGAATATGAATAGAAGATTTTTTGTCTAAACTGTGGAAACATCAGATTATAAGATGAATTTTGGTACTTATGTTTATACATGAGTATATGTATACATATGAGTTACTATCCATAACTCAGTCTGCTTTGAATGTTGTGCTTGCAGAGAAGATACATGGAAGTTTTTTTCCCTTTATAACTGACTCCTCTGCCACTCTTTAAGTGTCTATGGGTGGCAATGGTTAACAATACTTTCCTGATTTCTGCAGTTGATTTAGATGCTGTATGGGATATGCTGACTAGTGCTAGCAATAAAACGCAATCTCAGTCAGCATATTTGCCTAAACATGTCACACTCTCTTTCCGTTAAGCTTGCACTTCAAGAGTAGAGTATGAAGCTTTCATCTTCTCTATCAGACTCCTTATCTGATCCATATGTACCATAGTTGGCAGTTCTTGTATCCATTTTTTTCCCGAGACCTGATATATTCATGAAACATTTCGTTTGTATACTGATCTGATTCTGCTTCTTACTCCATGCTCTACAATGAATGAACTATGGTTACTGACACCATTTAGTTTCTCTCTCTAGAGTGGTCTCCTACTATCTTATTTTCTGATTTTACTACCTGTTGTTTCCTATGCTTCGGTTATCGTATATTTTCTACGTGGATTTATCACTACTGCATTTCCTTTTCTTGCTTATTTTGAATGCTTTACTTGTGTGTGCCGAGGGTCTATCGGAAACCACCTCTCTACCTTCAAAAGGTAGGTGTAAGGCTGCGTACACACTACCCTCCCCAGACCCCACTTGTGGGATTACACTGGATATGTAGTTGATGATGATTTTGTTCACATTATAAGGTTGCAATGTCAATTACTGATTATTATCACCTTACTGAAACTATGTGTTGAGAATTTAAATGAAAATCTGCTCATTTTCATGGAAATTTTACTGCATTTGCAGTTGATTAGTGGCGGGGGAGGCTATAACTATCAATCTGTGAGAAGATGGACATCCCAAAGAAAGCTGGGTTACTGCCTCCTTGAATGCGATAAAGTAGAAGTTCTATCATTTGTTTACCTGTTCTTACTTTGTTTTGCTATCTGCTGTGTACTAATTTGGTTCTCCTAATTTACTTAGATTTTTGTCCCTATTCACAAAGAAATACATTGGTGTTTAGCTGTTATCAATAAAACGGATGAGAAATTCCAATATCTTGATTCACTCAGAGGAAGGGATAGTAATGTGTTGAAAGTGCTGGTAAGTTTGGTATCTCTACAAAGGAAAACTTGTTTACACGTTAACTTGTCTATTCTTAATAGTTAATACTAACCACTCCCTCCTTTTCAATTTGTTTGTCTTAGTTACTATTTGGACAGTCAAATAGTATTTTCTTTGACCATAATTTTTCAAATACCTTCTAAATATATTGAATTGTTAACTATTGTGATTTATAGTACTTTTTATGTAGTTTCTAAATATGTGAATTTTATTTTTAAAAAAATCGAAGATTCTATGTCCGAGTTCACACCGAACATTAGTTAGTTTGACCCTCGTACTCCAAATCAAGCGAAACAAATTGAAACAAAGGGAGTAGGTTTAATATTTTCCCATTCTCTTCTTTCTTGACCATAATATGCAAAGAAGAATCTAAGTAATTTGTGACTGGGAAAAGGGTGTTGAGGAAACGGCAGATATCAAGTTTCTTGATTTTTGGCTCTAGCTTGATGGATGTTACAATTTGTTGATATCTATGTGCAGGCTAGGTACTTTGTTGACGAGGTGAAGGACAAGAGTGGGAAACACATTGATGTTAGTTCATGGAAGCAAGAGTTTGTTGAGGACCTTCCAGAGCAAAAGAATGGGTGCGTGACACTTTTGTCTAATGATTCCTTCCAAAAATATTGGAGACAGATTTATTACTGCTGTTTTCTGTTAACCTCTTCACAGCTGGTTGACAGCTGGTTGAGTTTTATTGGAGATTGTTCTGCAGTTCTTGTATAATCTTATTCCTTGCTCTCTCTGTTGCAATTTATGTGACACTTTTTTCTTTTTAGTCCGCCTCAAAAAGAATGACACCTTTCTATATTTAGTAACAATTTAGTTTTAAAATTTCCATTTTACCCCTAATGAGATGATTTATAGCCACACAAACATTTATGACTTATTTTAGACCACAAATTTTGAGAGTCTTTCTCTTTATTTCTTAAACTCCGTGCCAAGTCAAACACCTTCACATAAATTGGGATGGATGGATGGATGGAGTATTAACTTTACTTTAAATGAGAAGAAGACGTTTTCTATGGGTTGACCCTAGATTTGCACTTCCCCTGCCATAGCTGGCAGTTCTAGCATCACCTTTGACCTGCTAAATAGTGCTGCAACATTGGCTTTCACTTGGTTGATTTTGGACCAGAACTCTACAAAGCATGATTAGTCATTCTGTTAATCGTGGCCTGTTAAAGCATAGCAATGTTCAGCCTCATATTAGTAAAGATGGTCCTCCTAATTTATTAATGTGACATGTAATTTGGGGTGAACATGAGTTTAATTCTTAACTTCTATCTACTACATTGTTCTGCTAGAAATGGCAATCAGATGTCGGTAAGTATGAAGAATTTTTTGATGGTTACAAAGGCAATTTGATGAAAGTGAAGTGCTGGATTGCATCAAACTTTGTGCCAGTGATAAGGCTCCAGGCCCAGATGGGTTCCCAATGAGCTTTTATCAGAATTTCTGGGACCTGCTAAAAGATGATATTATGAATGCTATCAGACACTTTCATGCTCATCAGGCGTTTGAAAAAAGTCACAGTGCTACTTATGTGGCACTTATTCCAAAGAAAACAGGGGGTACTGAACTAAGAGACTTTAAACGTATAAGTCTCATAGGTGGAGTCTATAAAGTTATTGCTAAATTTCTAGCAGAGAGGTTGAAGAGGGTGGTGAGCAAGTTAGTCAATAAGCATCAAATGGCATTCATAAAAGGAAGACAAATTATGGATGCAACACTCATAGCCAGTGAATGTGTGGATTCTAGACTCAGAGGTGCAGACCCCGGGATCATGTGCAAACTAGATATAGAGAAAGCGTATGACCATGTCAATTGGAATTTTCTTCTCAATATTCTCAAACAAATGGGATTTGGTGAGAGGTGGTTGAAGTGGATTGGTTTTTGCATCAAAACTGTCAGGTTCTCAATTCTTGTTAATGGAGAACCTGCTGATTTTTTTCCTTCAGAAAGAGGACTCAGACAGCTCCCCCTCTTTCTCCTTTCCTCTTCATATTAGCTATGGAAGGCTTCAACAGTATGATGAGGGTAGCTATTCAAAACAGTTGGTTAAAAGGTTTTAGGATAGGCAATCAAGCAGGCGAGGAGATGCAGATTTGTCATTTGCTATATGCAGATGACACTGTTATTTTCTGTGAAGCTAATGTAGAACAACTTGGCTTTATCTGAATGAGTTTGGTGATCTTTGAGGCTGTTTCTGGTCTAACTGTTAACTGGAGGAAGAGCAACATTTTTCCGGTTAAAGAAGTCCCCCAAATTCAAAGCCTGGCCAATATTCTGGGATGTAAAATTGAGAATTTTCCAACAACTTATCTGGGTATGCCTCTTGGCAACAATCATAAGGAGCTGGAAATTTGGGGTGGGATTGTAGAAAAATCTGAGAAGAAACTTGCTAACTGGAAAGCACAGTATCTATCTCTGGGAGAAAGGGTTACTCTAATTAACTCAGTTTTGGATTCATTGCCAACTTATGTCATGTCTTTATTCCCCATTCCTTCTAAAGGTGGAAGAAAGACTGGATAAAATGAGAGGTTTTCTATGGTCGGGCAAGAAAGAGAGCAAAGGTAAGTAGACAATCTGGTGGACTTGGCATTAGGAATTTGGGGCTTCAGAATAAATGCGTGTTGACAAAGTGGCTTTGGAGGTTTGTTGGTGAAGATCATGCACTTTGGAAGGAAGTAATTATCAGCAAATATGGGCAGAGTGTTCACTGGTGTTCTAACATAGTGCTTAGCACCTATGGTGTCTCAGTATGGAGGACGATTAGGAATCTCTGGACTAAGCTGGCTGGAAGTGTTTTCTACAGGGTGGGGAATGGCACCAAGATCCTTTTTTGGAAAGAGAACTGGATTGGACATGAGCCTCTGATGGACTCATATCCTGATTTGTTCTCTTTTTTGCGGCAATCCAGAAGCAACAGTAGCTGACGCTTGGTCCTCAAGGATGGAATCTTATATTTAGAAGAAACTTGAATGATTGGGAAGTGGATAGAGTTGCTGAGTTACTACAAGGGCTGAGTGGATTTGGAGACATTTCTACAGAACCAAACACAATAAGAAGGAAGCATGATAGGGATGGAAAGTTCTCTGTGGGCAGGCTATATAAAAAGGAAGTGGTGGAACAACCAGGGGGCGTACCAGGTCCATGGAAACAAATATGGAAGTATAAAATCCCTACTAAGGTAAAGTGTTTCACTTGGTTGGTGGCTAGAAGAGCATGTCTCACTCATGAAAAACTAAAAAGGAGAGGATTCCATATTGCGACTAGATGTTTCCTTTGCAAGGAGACTGAGGAAACCAACAATCACTTGTTTGTCCACTGCAAAGTTACAACACGGTTATGGGCTCTATTTCTCAGCATGTCTCAAACTAAGTGGATAATGCCCGAACATATTGCAGACCTACTCAATTGCTGGATAAGGAGAGGAGGAAGCAAAAGCCAAAAGAAATGGTAGAAGATAATACCACCTTGCATATGGTGGTCAATATGGAGAGAAAGAAACAACAGATGTTTTGAGGATACTCCTAATTCAATTTAGAAAATCAAAGAGAATTGCATCAATACTTCTTATTTTTGGTGTAAAGAGGAAGGTTTAGAAGATGTTGAACAATTAGTAGATTCTTTAGGATCTCTGTAATTGTTTTAGTTTTCCCTTGTTGGTTGGACCCAAAAATTTTTGGAGGTCTCCAGCATTAAAGTGGAATACAACATTACCATTCTCAAAAAGAAGTATGAAGAATTTTTTGTTTTCATGAGTTACTTCTTTATAGCTTGTTATCTACAATGGATGAGAAATGTCATATCCTTCCTGGTGTAGATTGACTTAAATGCTATTGAGCAAATATATCCAAGTTTCTTATTTTAATTAAAGTTTTAATGCGTAAAGGTTTTCCATAAATGTTCCAACATTCCCTACTCCAATAGTATATACATAGGCTAACACCTATGTGTTGTCCTTAATTTTGCTATGTGAAGGTATCACGTGAGGTGCATCAAGGACGAGGACGACAAAGTACTAGTAGAGGACGCACATATTAGGCGGAGGTGGCAGTCTTACTTCCATAAACTCTTGAACGAAAAAGGAGATAGAGACACTGTGCTGAGAGATTTGGAGCAATCCGGTAGGTATCGGGATTTTGGGTATTGTAGAATCATTAAGGTTGAGGAGGTTAAGGGTGTTATTCGCAGGATGCGCAGGAGATGAGCGACCGGGTCTGATGAGATCCCAGTTGAATTTTGGAAGAGCGCAGGCAGGGCAGGTTTGGAGTGGCTGATTGAGTTGTTTGACGTCATTTTTAAGACGACGAGAATGCCCGAAGAATGGAGGTGGAGTACAATGATTCCTTTGTACAAGAACAATGTGATATCCATAGTTGCAACAACTATAGGGGTATAAAGTTGCTAAGCCACACTATGAAAGTTAGGAAAGGGTCGTGGAGATGAGGGTGAGAAGAGGCATGTCTATTTCCATGAACTAGTTTGGATTCATGTCGGGGCGTTTGACCACAGAAGTCATTCATCTTATTAGGAAGTTGATGGAGCAGTATAGGGAGAGGAAGAGAGACTTACATATGGTTTTCATTGACCTCGAGAAGGCATACGACAAAGTTCCTAGGTAGGTTATATGGAGATGTTTGGAGGTTAGAGACGTACATGTGACGTACACTAGGGCGATCAAGGATATGTATGATGGAGCCAAGATCAGGGTATGGACAATAGGAGGAGACTCAGAGCACGTTCTAGTGATGATAGGGCTGCACCAGAGATCAACTCTTAGCCCATTCTTATTTGCCTTGGTGATGGATTGACTGACGCGGCAAATCCAAGGGGAGGTGCCATGATGTATGTTATTCGCAGACGACATAATTCTGATTGATGTGACTCGCAGCGGAGTGAACACAAAGCTTGAGGTTTGGAGACAGACTCTGAAATCTAAAGGGTTCAGGCTGAGTAGGACCAAGACAGAATACTTGAAGTGCAAGTTCAGTAACAGGAGTGACCTTGAGACAGGCGTGGAGGTGATGCTTGGTACTCAGGTAATTCCAAAAAAAGGAAACTTCAAGTACCTCGGGTCTATTATCCAAGGGAATTGAAAGATTGATGACGATGTCACACATCGTATTGGGGTAGGGTGGATGAAATGGAGGTTTGCATCTGGAGTCGTATGCGACAAAAAAGTGCCACCAAAATTTACAGAGAAGTTCTATAGGGCGGTGGTTAGACCGACTATGTTGTATGAGGCGGAGTGTTGGTCAGTCAAGACTTCACACATCCAAAAGATGAAAGTTGCGGAGATGAGGATGTTGAGATGGATGTGCGGGCATACAAGGAGGTATAAGATTAGAAATAATGATATCTGAGACAGAGTGTGGGAGTGGCCTCGATGGAGTATAAGATGCGGGAAGTGAGGTTGAGATGGTTTGGGCATGTGCATAGGAGAGACACAAATGCCCCAGTGTGGAGGCGTGAGAGGTTGACTATGGACGGGTTCAGGAGGGGTAGAGGTAGGCCGAAGAAGTATTGGGGAGAAGTGATTAGACGGGATATGGCACAGGTGCAACTTACCGGGGACATGACCTTAGATAGGGGGTTGTGGAAGACACGGATTACGGTAGAATGGTAGTAGGTAGTCGAACGTAGTCCTACTCACGCTTGCAAACTAATAGTTGTAGTGCTATTACTGTAGGCCCGATTAGCCTATCACACTTATATGCGCAATATTATTTTAGTCTCCTGTGGTTTGATTTCTGCTACTATGTGTCATTTAGTGTACTTTGTTTAGCTTATTTATTTGCGCTAGTTACTGCTTACTTTTTCATAATGCGATATCATGGCTTATTTGCTTTTGATACCAGCATTTTCATACCGCTTTAATTATTTTGACCGGGTCTGACCGTCTCTTGCTTTGCTCTTTTTTTGCTTTTGCTTTGCTTTGCTTGTGATTATGCTCTGTCTTGAGCCGAGGGTCTCTCGGAAACAGCCGCTCTACCTATCAAGGTAGAGTTAAGGTCTGCGTACACTCTATCCTCTCCAGACCCACGTTGTGGGATTTCACTGGGTATGTTGTTGTTGTAAGTTATTCTCCTTTTTTGAGAAAAAAAGAAGTTCTCCTTTATTATTGTTATTATAGCACATTGTATTGTGTTTCTTGTGCTTACCTTTTGAATCTGATTTTAGATATTCTGACGTTTGTGAACTCTAATTTTGTAGCCACTATACCCCAAATTCTTGATTTTTCCATTCATGCAAGAAAATTGAATTCTTCAGATTTTGTCTCTTTTTGTGTGTTATCAATTTGATTAAAGTGGTAACCTGTCATTGTGAACAGGTATGACTGCGGTGTGTTTATGATAAAAAATGCTGATTTCTACAGCAGAGATATAGGCCTCTGTTTTAATCAGGTAAGCCATGTTCTAAATCTTTATCTGATGTTTTTCCACACTTGACACATTACACATAACAACTCTGAGTGAGAAGACAAAGCAACAATGGATTTTGAGTAGGGATAGGAATTAAAGAGGCAACCTTGAATTAATTAGTGACACATTGATTTCGTATACTTATATTTTCCTCCGGGCTATACAATAAATTTTGCTGTGGCAGTCCAGTTTGAGACATTTGAAGTTTCATGATACTGAAAACTATTTTTCATCTTCTAGTGCAATCTGATCACAAAAGTTTGAGCAGATTATTTATTATGTTTGCACTTAGGAAAGATCTGTCAGTATAAGTAGTTGGAGGATATGAAAACTCTGGCAATTTGTTTGCAGCAGTCAGATTACTCCCCCGCCTCTCCCAAATATAAGAAGTGATATTCCCATGTGATCAATTTTATGTGTTACTCTGTTCTTTTGGTCTGTTCCAAATAGAATGACTCCTTTTTACTTTTAGAAATAATTTATCTTTAAACGGCATGTTTTATCCTTAATGACATGATTTGATAGCCACATAAATGTTATGACTTGTTTACGAACACAAGTTCCAAAGCAGATTAAACCCCGTGTCCAGTCAAAACATTTCATATAAAATGAAAAGGAGCGGAGTAGTTTCTTTGCACCATCTGGCAAGTTTAATTGGGAACTCTCAACTTAACTACCCACTTGGATAAATTGTAATTTTCGTTCCGTTCCGTTCCTTTTCACGTCGGGCATGTTGAGTGTTTTTTGCAAAAATCATGCTAATCATATGTATAAATATTGTTTCCTTCTTTCTTTAGGAACACATGCCATATTTTAGGTTGAGGACTGCCAAGGAGCTCTTGAGGTTGAAAGCAGATTAAACAATCGCGATCATGCTATGTTTTTGTCATGTGGTTATCCTATTTCAACAAAAGAATGGTTATATACTTCAATAGTTGTTCTTGGTATAATTGACGCGAGGTTATTTCTTGAAGACCTTTCGTATTATTCGTCAAAGTGTGTTATAAATCTTTTGCTAGTTATGCAAGGAAGGCTTTGATTTTGTAAGTTTTGAGTTTGGAAGTACTTATTTAGGTTAACTTTATTTATTTGGTCTTTTAGATCCCTTTAAAGCCTTCAAATTTCGCTCTGTTTAGATGAAATACAGAGTTGTAAACATGTTCTTCTTTCTATATTCTCAAGTAAATGAAATCGAAGATTTATTTTTGGGTAAGTGATACCATTGTATTCATGTATGTGCCTACAGAGGTATTGCGTGTTTGGCTTGCATCATCTTTTTTGGCCCAATAGCCAAAATCCTATCATCTAAGACCAGTGAAGTTCCTTTTTTTGGCTAATTATCTCCTGATGTTGCTCAAGTGTATAACTCAGCTGAACCGTTCGGACAAAATGTTGTTTGGACTGATCATCCCGTCCTGGTAGTGTGTGTTCCCTTTAATCGGGTTTAAGCGAAGTGAATCCATGGGACCGCAAAACAAGTATCAGAAACTAAAAGGACAGCCTGGTGACTAAGCTCGCGCATAGCGGGATGAAGGAAAGGACCGGACCACAAGGGTATAAATCAGGTAAAAAGTAAAAATGATGAAATGGCCGGAAGATGTCCTTAGGTGACTCAAGTGAGAGCATAGTTTTAAACTATATATATATATATATATATATGCATGCCCATGATAGATATAAAATACAGTTGCTTTATACAGCCAAAATAGAAAATATCATATGTTCTCTATAATTTCTTTTTCCTTTTTTAAATTCCGGGAGTTTTTGGACTGTTAAACATATTGGTTTTGACTTTACTTATGTCTACCTAACATGATGAAGTCCTAATTCTAAGAATAAAAACATACAAGATTAAATTACTTCATAATAAACTCATGCAAATACTGAATTCGAGCAATTCTGTACTATATGCTTTGACTAAATAGGCTATTTGCTCTAGATATAAACCACAGCTTCTTACTTCATAATAAACTCATGCAAATACTGAATTCGAGCAATTCTGTACTATATGCTTTGACTAAATAGGCTATTTGCTCTAGATATAAACCACAGCTTCTTTTTTCACAATGAAAATATCAAATCAACTTCGTTGCTGCAAGAAACATATCCTTAAAAGTTTTCTCCGATGTAATGAAACATCTAATACCACAAACACACTAACACCTTTTTGCAATACATCCCTGAAACTGAATCTAATCAATCTTGAGAGGTTTTATATCATGATCGTAACGAATTTACGAGTTCTGATATACCCTTCTCGCGTCGTCGGAGATTAGAAGAGTAAGACCAATGTTAGACATTTGTAGTCTCGTTAAGTTTGAGATCACTAAAGAACACCGTTTTTTTCTTTCTTCTATTTAGTAAAATCTGCACAATGATTCTTCACCCGATTCATTGTTTGCTTACAATTTTAAAGCTATATTGCAAGAATTACAAAGGGACGCATAAATACAAGTAAATTGGTGCAACATTTGATGTAATTAGATTTCACGCCTAACGCGGTACCCTCTTTCTACTCAGTATTTCCTGCTCTTTCAATCGATGCTGGAACCTTGCAAGGCGAGCCTGAAGGCTGACCAGACTTGCTGCTTTGCGTGATAGCACAAAGCTTAGCTGTGTCACATAATTGTCAATGCGACTTCCAGGTTGATCAACTTCTGCCAACAGTTCCATTTCCTGTTAGCAAAAGAATATATGTTAATTATCACGAGCGCACTAGCTAATAGTCTCCTTTTTGTTTCTACCAGCTCTAGACTTATCCTTTTCATTGTTCTGTTAATGGGAACTCAGGGCATAGTAACAAGTTCACGACATGCAGCTGTCATCACCAGAGAAAATGGACAAAACATAGAGAAACTAAGGCAGGTGTTCTTGTGTGTATGTCAGAGAGAGCGAGAAGTGACAAGTAATGAAATGGTGAATATTATAACAGATTAGAACTATCCTACTTACTTCTTTATATCCCTATTTTAAAAAGCCAAAACACACAGATAGTGAGATTGTAGAGAACTGAGAAAAAAGGAGGCAACAGACGAGAAGTAAAACAATGTTGAATTACACTACAAGCAAGCATGAACTCCATAGCCACAAGTGATCAGTCAAAGAGTCATGTAGGATCACAGACAAAAGCATCCAACTGTTAGGTGAGGAAGCAGTGCATCCAAGGGAAACACTAAAGGAAATTCAAGAATTATGAAACTCTCAAGAGAAAACAAATTGGAGAAAACAAATAGAATAAACAATTTTGCTTACTTCACGAACAATCTCCATTGTATCTTCGATTTCTTTCCTATGGGCAGCTATAAGGGCCTCTTCTTCCTATACACAGCAAGAGGAAAATTACACTAACATCATTGGAGAAGTTCATAACAGTTGTTTAAGAGGAAAATTACAAAATGAAAAGTAAAAGGCAAATTAAAGACTACCTCTAGTATTTCATTGATATTTTCATCACGAGGGGGTGAAGAAACTTCATTTTGAATTGATCCAACACTTTTTGTGGGGGTACTTGTAGATTGTTGTCTATAACTTGTAGAAGATGGATCAACGCTTGCGACATCTTTTCTTGACCAATTTCCTCGGCGCTCTGGCTTTTCAGGTTTCTCATCCCTATATGCTTTCCTTCGAGGTGGAGACACTTTCGGCACCTTGTCTACTACATCAGCTGAACTTTGCAAATTGGTTGTCGAGTACAGTTTCTGACCAGCTGGAATACCATAGGTATTCTTCATCTCAACCCTGTCCCTCTCCATACCACTAGAATTCGCCCCACTTTCCTCCCAACCGTTGATGGTAAGATTTGAACCAAACCTAGAGGATCGTTTATCAAAATCACTAGAGGGGATGTAAGATGTAGATGTACTTTCTTTCTCCATAACCCTTCTGCTTGTGTCCAATATTTTAGGTTCTTGAGGAGCATCTCCTGCTCCAGCAGAAACAGACAAAGTTGGCGCTGAAGACGCTGTTAAACTCGCAGTTTGATCTTTCTTTGTGTTTCCACTTTTGGATAGACTTTTCACCCTGTTAATCTCATGTTAGTATAACCACATGCTTGATAAAAGGAAACAATAAAATCAACCGACGCTTAAAGAAAATTCTTTACCTGTCAGCATATCTCAATGTATTGAGTGTATGTTCACATGATCCTGCATTAGGAGAGATGCAGGAAATCATAACAGTTCTTGAGTTGCCAACAAAGGAGTCACGAAGCACCTCAGTAAGTTTGCTCCCACGGAATGGAATATGAATCTGGTCATTGTCAAGAGCACGGATACACTCTTTAAGAGCCAACAAACTCTTGTTAATTTCTGCTCCTTCAATCCTGAAAAAGAAACCAATATGTAGATTTCAAAAATGCTACTTGAAAAAATTAACTGCAAGGCCCATAAAGTATGCTTGGAGGGGGTGGGGGAGGAGAGAAAAAGAAAAGCAGGCATGATATGGAACCTTTAAGTAATATTCAAAGAAGCAAACAAGCTTCTAAGTGCTGAATACTCTGTGTAAATTACAGTTTTAGACTGGCCAAAGTGGAAACTCGAAGATTTGCACCAGTAGAAAGTAAGCTTGACACACTCAAGCTCTTTGTTTCCAGTGTTTCGAAGATCATCCTTTAAGCAAAAAATTCAGAATAGTAACATCAGACCTACAACTATCTTCATGACCTCCTACTTTTAATCCTTATAGAATAAGATCGAGAAACATCCTACAAGCTGTTACAGCTAGAACTCATCTAGGACCTACGTTAAAATGGTTCAGTGAAACAACTTTTAAACAGATGCACAAAATCCGAGGAAAAATAAGCCCAAGGGGAAATAAAATACCATCTCAGAAGAAATTCGGAAGCAGAACGAGGTGCAGCAAGAAGTGTGCTACAAGAACTTACCTTGTTTGTCGGTCATTATCAGTTGTGTCTGCACCTCTCTCGCTACCAGCAAGGTCAATAAAAGAAATCTTTCCGACAACTTTCCCAGCCTTGGACTCATTTCCATCATTATTTCTTCTAGATTCCTTGACTTCATTGTGTTTCTTGACAACAAGCTGCAATATCGCATGTGATCTTGATGATTCCTCATTTGCACCGGTAGATCCAGTACTTCTTGCAGCATTTCCCCTCTCAATATACTCTTTTACAATCTGCACATCTGAGACTTCAAATTCCTGTAGTCCAACAATACACACCTGCTGCCGCCCATCTTCCCTCATACAGAGTTTCCTACACAAAAATTATGGACTAGTTGGTAAGAAAATGGCGAAGAATGGACGTTTCAAAGATGATGCATCATATTCATGAGCGGAAATGTAAGTAGTTTTTACAATGATTTCAATCATCAATTAATTGGACAGCCAAGATAACATGCTCCACACCACCGCATTGACTTAGCCACATAGCTATCAAACCATTTAGGACACAACAAGTTTCCAATGTCTTCCTTTCGGTTTTTACATTCCTCTATTTCTGCGAGAAATTATTGATAGGAGTACCATTACTCTCCTGACACCGCAGAATAAATTATGGGGACCCAATGCCAGGTTCTAGGTTATGCAAATTTTCAATTTTTGTCATGCATGGCATTACCTAGTGTCATTTGAGCATGTTGCAATATCCCTTAAATAAGATGAAAAGATATTTTCAAAGCATTATAAGGATACCGACCTCCGATCACCAAGAAGATCAAACAGTTTTCCGCCATATATTTCAAAAAAACTGAGCCACAACTTGAACTTCTGACTACGATAAATTGGCTGATGCAACAATCTAACAAGATCCTCTGCCGCTCTAAGAGGCAATGGTTGCATTGTGTATGTCTTACCACTCCCTAAATCATCAGAGAAAAAGGAAAAGAAAATACAATGAAATAATTAATTATAAAGCAGTTGAAGCAAGTTTAACATTGCTAAAAATAGCATTGACAAAATGACGAGTTTTAAATCCAATGTCAAATTACTGCTCCTATACTTGAGAAGCACAACTATTTGTGCCAAAAGAGCACATGAATTTCTTCAGTTATACCATCAGCAGACATGCATGACTATACTTGCTAAACTTAAAGGGAGAATTATCAAGAGAAGGAACCAAAACATTTGAAATTATATAGAACATGTAGAGAGCAACAATTGTTTTTCCTTTTTTTGAATAAGGTAAGATATAAATAAAGTAGTACCAAGAGAGTACTAGCACATGTAGAAGCAACAATTAGCAAAGTACGAGAAGATAATAGTAAAAGCCTCTGGGAACAAAATGAATCAAGCATGTGAAGAAATGCAGCAGACCTGTCTGGCCATAAGCAATGCATGTAGCTTTTGCGCGCTGAAAGATGGTTGGGATAATTGGTTCCACGGTGGCTCGATAGACCTGGAAAGCAGTGAAAATGGGATAAAGTTACAAGAAACTGGGTGGTAGATCATCTATATGAAAAGTTGAAGGTAGTCTAAATCAGTTTTGAAAAATTTCCAGACAACCTTTGTATAAAGCAACAGTCTTTGTAACTAAATCTTCTATTTAGATGATGAAATGATACCTGATCGTTCGTCACATACTCATCGAGAACAGCATCAAAACAAAACTCATGCTTCTCAACATAAGCAGTCAAGTCCACCTTCCATAATACAACCAAAGATCAGTTCCTCCCAAATATGGAAAGGTCAAATTAGATGAATCAAAAAAAAAAATTGGTAAGCTCAAAATAAGTCACTATAAAGCAGACACGTGACCCATAAATCAAACTCTACGTAAAAACGAATTTTAAACCTTAAGTTTGGGTTCATGGACTGTGAGACAATCATTGTCAGATACAGTGACAACGTCATCCTCCTTCCGAGCAACTTCCTTCTTGTTTAAAGGTCTCTTACGCACCTGCCAAACACTAATGTCAGCTTTGGAAATTGCAGAGAAAGAACCAACAGATATCTGAACAACCATGAAACACATGAAGAAGGGGGCCAAAGCACAGAAAATTAATAAAAGCAGTAAAAAGATCTTTTATAAAACTAACGGGCATATATTAATACAGGCCAGAAACATAAGGACAAAAATACATGACTAAAATGTCATTTTCCAGTACTACCAAGTGTTCTGTAAGGTGACACGCATTGAGAAAGTGACTGAAGAATGAATATAACATCTAGCAAATTTCTAGAAAACAGTTATGCAGTTGAATTACCAAATATTATGCAACATTATTTCAATCTGCATATCAATTTCAAATAAAAGGAGGCTGCGAGAACCTCAGAATCTTTTGTAGGACGTGGGTCCTCAAATAACATCACACTTCACCAAAGTGAAGCAAGTGAGCACTTTATTTGGTTCTATAGGCAAACTCAAACATAATAAATCATTTCCTACCTACCAAGAAAAAAATTCGCATTTCTAATAGTGTCGCATGCATTTGAACCAGCTACTTACCACTACTTTAATCTTCGCCACATTGTTTTCTCTTGCATTAGTTTCTTTTTCAATTGTGGATAATCTAGCTGCAGTGTCTGCCTCTGGTAGTGTATTCTGCTGTTGATCATTGTCACTGTCAAATGCTTTGTTTACTCCCGACATGAAAGGTGACACCTCAAACGGCTCTGAAAGTACATGCTAAAATGAAAATAAGGCCAGAATTAGTAAGAAGAAATTCCTCTCTATATGACAAGAGAATCAGAAACATTACAAGACACATGTCTTGGTATTCACAATGAGAGAGATTTGGATTATCATTAAGCCAACACTTACTAGTCTAACTCTTAAGAAATGATCTTGATTCATAATAAGGTGATGATTATGAAAGAAAGAACACGGATGGTCTACAACCTCTTTAAATTCAAGCACATGGGAACAATATCCACTAATAAGGACCTTCACAATATATATGACTAGTTATCCATCAGACTTGTAAAAGAAAGAGACTAGTTATCCAGCGGAAGACAACACGTATTCCAATGGATACAAATGATAAAGTCAGCACCTTGGGTTTCATCAAAATACAGAAAATCATGACATGCGAGTTATTCAACAATTAGTGCAAGGCAAGGCAAGCCAAATCATTACACGAGAAGTGGCAGAGTAGAGAAGGAACTAGGTACTAGATAGATCAAGACTTAAAAAAAGGACTCTTACCTCAGTTAAGAGTTCAGTATCATCCATGGAGTGAAGATCCAACAGCCCAGCTCCAAAGTCTCCTCTGAACTCAGGAGAATAAAAGCCATCCGATGATCCAAAACCTCCTGGACTTTGGGCTGTTGGAGTGTATGGATCAGAAGCAGATTCGCCATTAAGGTTCAGGTTTCTCATCAATTTGAAAAGCCTCTGTTTTTCTTCCATAGACTGTGCTCCATATCCCTTCAAACAATATCCAGGCTTCAAAATTATTAACGAACTCAATATGCAACATCCAAACAAATTAAGATTGACATACTAATCCCACAAGTTAAAGAATCACAAGAAAGAGAAGACATGTGAATTGGAAAGAAAAAGGATCAATATCGTTCTGCAAATAAAACTCCATGATCTGGATACTCAGTTGCCGGAATTGCAATTAAGGCCAATGGAGTTCAGGAGGAATCAATGGTGGTTAGAATAATTAGAATAAAATGTAGACTATGGAGCAATGTGCAATTCTTGTGTATGAGTGCATTCCATATAACCACATTTGGTGGAGGGGTAAACCAAACAAAAGAAAAGGCATTCGGGTAATACATCAGGACATACAAGGACTATTCAATTTGATTAATACCACAACATAAAATCAAAAAGCAATGAGTGCACATCTGAATATAAAATATGTTTAAAGTTTTACTACAAATCTTCTATATACATAGTGTTCTAGTCTGAGACAGGGGTGAACATACACCCCCTTGCTTAAATGCTTATGACAGCTATAGATTTTGTCAAGTTGGATTCAAGCAGAAATAAACACAATCTTCATCTTGTACTTAAAACATTAGCAGAAAAAACACAAGCGATTATGAAGTAAAGTTTTATACCTGCATAAGCAGGTTTGGAAGCAGACGCTGATCTACACCAGTAGATGCCAAATGCTGCAACCCGGCAGACTGAAGCCATCGCGCCATGACGGCATCTCCAGCATCACCAGCCGGACCAGCATTGCTCGGGTGATCATAAAGAGCAGTAGCCGCCACATTGCTCTGTTGCGTCTGACCACCCATGTGGCGCTGCGATCGGTGTTGCGGAGCCAATTTCAAGATCTGTTATTCAAATACTTCAAACAACAGCAAATAGAGTTCATAAAATTAAAATTCTGCCATTAATCACAAAACAAAAGACCAAAGAAAAAACTTGTAGCTAGCGTTTGGTTATAGATTTTGGATCAGATTTTGAACATTTATTTCAAAGTTGTTTGGACATGAAATTTGATCAGATTTTAAAATTTTATCTTCAAAATATTTTCAAGTTCCAAAACTGCTCAGACCATTTTTTGGGAGAAATCACAAAACTTTTTTCCAAGTAAAATGCATATCCAAACACAATTTCAAGTTTCGAAAAATCAGTACTTCAAAAACTCAATTTTTCAAGTTTCAAATTTCAACTTCAAAATCTATGGCCAAACGAGAGCTAGATTATGATCCAAGGTACTTACAGGGAGGTGAAAAGTCGAACTCAAAGGGGCACATTCACGTGTTATCACGTGTAAATCCAGCAGAGTTGAAAGCAACCAAAAACCAAACGATTTCGACCTTAATTCCAAAAACAAAAACAAAAAAGAACGATTATAATTCTAAATTCAAAACTCCGAATCCTCCGATTACATAAATGAATCATAAAATGTTGCCGACCGATCGCAGTTGTACTTTTGAGATTGCAAACATATAGAGTACAACTCCGCAATCCAACCGTACAACCATTCACAACATAGAAACGAACAAATCCACGGCAAAAAAACTGCAACACACAGAACATAAACAAAAACATTGCAGAATCGTAAAATCAAAATTACAAAAGTACAACTCCGCACAGCCTACAGTACAACCATCCAAAACATATAAATGAATAAATCGATGTGACCAATCCAACGGTACAACCATTCACAACATATAGAAATGAAACAAATCAAAATTACAAAGTACAACTTCTCAAGCCTACAGTACAACCATCCATAACATAGAAACGAACATATCGCGGTACCTGGAAAAATAGAGTAATTGTGGCGATTCCGATCGATCTTCGAATTTGAATTAGAACTTTCTAGAAACAGATCTGAGAGAAATGTAGATAAATTGATTGGAATTGCTTTGAAGCAATGATAAAATTGCATATAAGGCTTGTGATCATATACATAAAAAAAAATTGAATTTTCTACCTTTTTTCTGATAGAGAAATAATATCTGACTAAGTTTATGTATCTGTTGTATGTAAATGTGATCTTTTTATATAATTGTTGACAGGTGTGATATTTTGAAAAAAATGGATTAAACGGCTAAATATTGTAATAAATTGGATGGACTAATATACCCTTCGGATGATGATAAATCCTGAATGTATCACATTCGTAATGTCGTTTATGCTGACGCATAACCCGTTCCAAAAAGAAAGGCATAATTGTTAAATTTACAAATAATTAACTTTACCGTTCTCATTTTATTGTTAATGAAAAGTTTTTTTAATAACACGCATATGATTTGATTTAAGGTCGTCTTGAAAGTTTTATAATCATACAAATGTTTACATATTTTAAATTATAAATTTTTAAAGCTTTCATTTATTTCTTATACTTTGCATCAATTCAAATTGTGTCACTGATCATAACGGAGGGAGTACTAGTTAATTGTGTAATCGATGTAATAAAAACAATCAGTGTGAAATATAAAAAAGCGTGAGAAACAAATTACATAAAATATTTTAGATCATATCAAAAATCTTTTATTTTTTTATTGAATTTCATGTCAATTCAAATTATGTCATAAAAATTACCACTTTTTATTGCAGATTTAATTTACTAATTAATAAATCAGTGTGAAATATAAAAAAGTTATCCAAATGTTTTCTCTTTTTATTTTTGGTCTTTCTCGAGTGGTGAGATGCATGCATTTTTTGTAGTAATTGGAATCTTCTTCCTAATTACCCTGTTATACATTTTATTCAAGTTGACACTTCTTTAAGGTCAAAGCAATATGAAACGATTTACTAATAACACGAATATGCATAGCCATACAATTTAACAAACAGTAAAATTGTGATATTTTCATACAATAAAGGGAAATTTTGACCATTTTTTCAAATTAAATAGAATAAAGCGTTTTATTCGTCTAAAAAGAAATCGATTCCTAAATATTCTTTTAGAATAATAAAAAAAGGGAGTATATGTTTAGAATAAATAGAGTTCACTATTTTCCTGCTAAATCTAGCTTACTAGAATTAAAATTTCCACTATTCAATTGCTTTCAAATAGTGATTGGCTCAAATCATAACTTGGTAAAACACATTTCCAATATTATTCATGACTGTGTTTCTAGTTTCTGGGGGGGGGGGGGATCCATTACTAGTTTGTAAAAGTTAATTACTCAACGACAAGGCTATATTGGTCAATGCAATGGAATATTATGGCCACATTACATATGAATATTTTATTGTTAGTAGTAGGAGTAATAATTATCCAGATATATTTGCCCCTACAGATTTGGCAGAACTAAGAAGACACTTCTGCACAATATCTTTTTTCGACAGAATTATAGATTTTCTATTCAATTGGCATCCAATGTTCAATGCACCTACTATAACCAAAAAAAAAAAAATTAACTTGAGTAGTAGTAGTATTAGAAAATCAATTAGAACTAATTTTAAAATATATTGTATACTTTAATTATAAATTAATTATATATTGAGTAACACATACTTTTATGTAATTCCAAAATATATACCAACTTTTCACCTTTAGAAAATGAGGATTCGTTTTTTTTTTTGTTTTTGATAAAAGAGCATTTTGTTTTTTTATTTATTTATTTATCGTATGAAATATTTTAGGCCCGTTTGGACATGATTTGAAATAATGATGATTTTAAGTTAAGTTTTGTTTGGATATGCAATTTGAATTTCTTAAGTTGTGTTTTTTTATCATAAACATAAAAACCCCACAAGTTGTGAAAATCAAACAAAACTTTCTCAATTCCTATACAATCTTACGAAATGAGCAAATCATTATTCATAACAAAGTTAATACGCTACTACATTTATTGATTGAACTTTAGTTTAATAAAAAGAAAAACTGAATTATAGAAGTAAATTTAGTTGATAAATGGTTGGTAAGAGTAAATCTTTGTTATAAATATACTACCAACTGACAGATCTTTTTATATATGATATAAATGGTTGGTAAATATATTTACTAACTTATGGATCTTTTTTTACAAAATATAAACTTATGGGTCAAGTTTTACATTTAAAAATGATTTGGAATCTCAAATTATGCCTTTTTGGAGAATTTGAGATTTGAAATATTGACATAAAGTTGAAGTTGAAGTTGAAGTTGAAAGAATATATGTGCATGTGTCATGTATATTACGTGTATATACACATATATTGTCTTGTAATTATTATAAGTCTCGTACATGTGTAATTATGATAGTAGTCTTGTATTAGAAAATATAGTAGTATTGTATTAGGAAAAGGTAGATTTATCCATAAATTAAATATTGTATATCAATATACCTTTGACATTAATGAAAATAATCAAGGGATTGTTCTCTTTCATGGTATCAGCATTCTAGGGTAAAATTTTCCTTCTCCAAAATTCTACCAAGCTTTCTACCGCCCTACTCGACAACCTAGGTCTCGGCCGCCGGCCGATCACCTACTTCCCATCAAAAAAATTCCAAATCTCTCATTCTCCTCTTGTTCCTCCATCATGTCTACCATAAAGAACACTTTTCATCATGCCCTTGCAGTCTCCAATATCAAGAACAACATTCTTATTGTTCTTGAGATGAAAAACGTACAATACGCGATGTGGGCAGAACTGTTTAAAATTCACGCCCGGTCTAATAGAGTCCTCCATCACATCGTCCCACCGGCAAAAGGCAAGGAGAAGATGCCTTCCACTGATGATGAAATTGAGTTGTGGGCAACTCTTGATGCTACGATCCTTCAATGGATCTATTCCACCATCTCTATTGATCATTTACAGACAATTATCAACCCGACGCTATGAAATGGAAGCTTGGAATAGGTTTCGTGATATATTCAAGACAATAAAATTTTTTGTGTAGGGACCCTTGAGTAGGAATTCTCCCACATAAATATGGAGGATTTTCCGAATACATCAGCATATTGTCAAAGTCTCAAGGAGTTGTCAGATCAACTGAAAAAAAATGTTGGTGCGCCTGTCACTAATTATCGTCTTGTTCTTCAGATGGTTGTAGGCCTCTCGAGCGTATAATGGTGTTGTAACTCTCCTCCGTCAAAGCAATCCTCTCCCGTCGTTTTACCAAGTATGTTCCATGCTCACCTTAGAAGAAGAAGGTTTGGCTAAAAAAAGTAGCTATCGGAGCCAATTCTGCCATGATGTGGTCACGCCCGAAAAATTGATGACTCTCAATCATTCTCTGAAAATTGTGGTCAAAATCGCACACGGGGGTGGCAAAAAGGGTCAAACCCATGGAAAAAATAACATTGTGTTGGCGGACGTGGCGGCGGCGGCAGTGGCGGCGGACAGGGGACCAGGACACTGAACCCGTGGCAACAGTCTTGGGCAGCTGGACAATGGCCCTAGGCCATGCCTTGGGTCAACAGGCAGCTACCCATGCCGCCCTGCCATTACCTTTGGCAAATTGGGCCAGGCCCAACAATGGCCAGCAGCGGCAACAGCCTGGGCCGATGAATAATGCGGCATGGCAGGAGGCTGGTATACTTGGGCCTTGGCCTGGCAACAGGCTGGTTTGCTTGGGCCTCGGCCTGGTAGCAAGCTGGCCTGCTTGGGCCTCGGCCTCAGCAGGCCTTCGCTGTTGCGGGCCCGTAGCAGCAGCAGTCCCGATAAACATGGATATCCAAGGCAGTGATGTATACACTTGGATTAAATCCTATGGATGCAAATTGATACATGGACACTGGTGCTACTTCTCACATGACGTCGTACCAGGTAATCTCTCGTCTTCTTTCAATTTGAGCAAAAATTGTGGCATAATTGTTGGTAATTGTAATTCAATTTCAATTCGTGGTTATTGTCACACAAATTTATCTCCCCCAAACCACCTTTAGCCTTGAAAAATGTCCTTCATGCTCCTCACTTAATTAAAAAATTGGTGTCTGTTTAAAAATTTATAACTGATAATTGAGTTTCTATTGACTTTGACCCTTTTGGATTTTCTGTGAAGGATTTCACGACGAGAATACCTCTAATGCGATGTAATAGTCGGGGTGATCTCTATCCCATCACCACCATCACCACCACCACCACCACTACTAGTCCAGCCACATCGTCAACGTTTGCCGCTTTAGCACCTTCCTTTGGCATGCGCATTTGGTCATCCGGGAGCATATGTTCTTTCCTCTCTTAAAAATGATAATTTTATTGAGTGTAATAGTACGTGTAGTACTAATGTTTGTCCTTCTTGTCCACTTGGAAAACATGTTAAATTATCGTTTGTTGCTTTCAGTTCTAGTACTTTGATGTCATTTGATATTATTCATAGTGATTTGTGGACATCTCCCGTTTTGAGCTCTTTGGGCCATCATTTTTATGTGTTATTTTTGAACGATTATTCTATTTTTTTTGGACATTTTCTTTGTCTAAAAAGTCTCAAGTTTATTTTACATTTCTATCATTTAAAGCATTCATCCGTACCCAATTAGAACGGAAATTAAAAACATTCAATATGATAATGGAAGGGAATTTGATAATGGGTCATTTAGGGAATTTTGTAACGTTAATAACATATCTTTTCGGTTTTCTTGTCCTCATACGTCATCACAAAATGGGAATTCAAACTATTAATAATATTATTCGCACATTACTAGCCCATGCTTTCTTACCACCTTTTTTTGGCAACATGCTTTACAAATAGCTACTTACCTTCTTAACATACTCCCTAGCAAAGGATTAGCATACTAGTCTCCTCTAAAAATTATTTATCATAAAGATCCTTCGTATTCTAATTTTAGGGTGTTTGGGTGCTTATGTTATCCTCTTTTTCCATCCACTATAATTAACAAATTTCAAGCCCGTTCTACCGCTTGTGTGTTTTTGAGTTATCCGTCTAATAAGCGTGATTACAAATGTTATGATTTGTCTTCTAATAATATCATAATTAGTCGTCATGTCATTTTTTATGAAACCTAATTTCATTTGCTAAATTGTATAATTACATGACTAACTCTTACAATTTTTTGGATGATAGACTATCCCCGTATGTGGTCCACCATTTGGCTCGGTCCACCCATCATCTTTCGATCCAGCAGACATCGGCAGGCCCACTGCCTGTCGGCCCAGAACATTCATCTTCCCCAATTCCGGCAACAGGCACACTGCATGCTGGCCCAATTCCTGTCCGTGATCGATCTCGCAAGCAAGCCCACCGCCCGCGGCCCCCGGTCGGTCTCTTGGAGTGTCTCGGCCGGCGGGCCCGCATGCGGCTCGGTCCAATGACATCCTCGACCCCAGCCCGCCTCGGTCCTCCCTCGACCCAGCCCGTCGGCCGTCGGTCTAGGCCCGGCCATGAGGCCCATACCCTACTCGCCAATCTCGTGACATCACTACACCGACCCAAGTCCGGTCCATTTCAATTTTGAGTCAATAGCCCATTACGCATAGCCAACGGGGTATCTTTAAATCAAAATGACATTTTAATCTAAATTCTAATGTCACTAAATCACCCCTTCCACGTAATCTCGCGTCTGCCCTTCATGAACCGAATTGGAAAATGGCCATGGATGATGAATATAATGATGCTATTATTGAAAATAAGATGTGGGAGTTGGTGCCCCATCAACTTGGTGTTAATGTGATTCATTCTATATGGATTTTTACTCATAAGAAAAAATCTGATAGTTGTTTTGAGAGGCATAAGGTCCGTCTTGTAGGTGATGGAAAAACTCAACAGGTTGGCATGGATTGTGGATAAACATTTAGTCCAGTGGTCAAATCGGTAACTATTTGCACTGTTCTCAGTCTGGCTCTCTCCAAAGCTTGGCCCATTCATCAGCTGGACGTGGAAAATGTGTTCTTACATGGTGATCTCAAGGAAACCGTATACATGCATCAACCCTTGGGTATCAGGGACCCCGATCATCCTAACCATGTATGTTTGCTAAAGAAGTCATTGTATGTGCTAAAATAGGCCCTCGAGCTTGGTACAAAAGGTTTGCAGATTATGTGTCTACTATTCAATTTTCTCACAACATGTTTGATCATACTCTATTCATTTATCGTCGTGGTACTTCTCTGGCATACATTCTGTTATATGTGGATGATATTATATTGACTGCCTCTTCTGATAAAGCGCGCAAGTCTATCATGTCTCTTCTCAGCTCCGAATTTGCTATGAAAGACTTGGAGCATTTGAGTTATTTTTTTGTTATAGCTGTAACTAGGGTTGTCCAAGGGGTCGGGTCCCGGCGGGGCTGGGAAAAGGGTCGGGATCGATCCTCCGGTGGGATAAGATGATGTCCCATCCCGTCCCACATCCCGTCGGAAAAGGGACCGGTGTTGGCGGGGTCGGGGCGGGGTCGGGTCCAAGATTCCAAGTTTTTTTAGACACTTAATTTAAAAAAACTGTGAATATAAACACTTAAATAATTGAACAAGATAGTGTAATAAAAATATCTCATGGTTGTTTTTGTGCCTTTTATATTATTTAATAGAAATATGTTTTTTTTGAAATACAATTTTAAAATTGCAACTTTGTGGTGTTGTTCAAAAGTTGCAAATCACATAGTAAAATTGCAATTAAAAAAATTACATAGTTAAAAATACATTTTTAATATTTTCACAATGTCTTGTGGTTATTCGGTTGGAATTGGAAGTTGTTGGTCAAATTTGTCGACGTCACTTCCAGTTCCCTCGGACAAGATTTAGTTGTAGTATTCGTTGTCTTCTTCGTTGATCTCTGGTTGACCGCACCTTCTACGCTTCGCTCGTAGCCAATCTCTAAATATAATTGTAATCTCCAAGCTGTCTCCCGCTAATGAGTGTCTGTGCTATCTTATTTGAAATCTTCCGGCTGAAAAAACGCTTTCAGACATTGTTGATGACACTTGAATATTCAACACATCTTGGGCCATCTTTGCTAGTATCGGAAATGTCTTCTCATTTTCCTCCAGTATTTAAGCAAGTCTTCATGTCCTTCTTCATTGAGAACTGCTTGGTACGGTATAACACCCTGCAAAACAAAAATATCAAACTCGCTAACTTGATTAGTAGTGGAACCACTAAACATTCTATTTCTAAGGCTTTCAATACTAACCGCAGAAACATCATGTATTTTATAAGGTTATATTGAAGAAGAAGAAGATGGTATAGAAGCCGGTTGGTTACTAACACTTTCTTGTTGGTAATGCATCTATACTTTTTTGCATTCATCGTGTATGCTAGACAAAACTTCTTCTTTAGTTGTTTCCTTAGGTGGTTGTTCATTTAGATTTTTTGGAGTTGGAGGTGGAAGTAGTGCTACACAATCATAAATCGTTTCAATAGGTGTTTTACAACCATCTATTTTAATAGTCGGATTTAATATACCACCAATAATATAAATAGTGAGGAAAAAAAATTAAATTTGATAAATATTTTTTTAATAGGTGTCTTATAAGATGATTCTTTTCCCATATATTCACTAAGTAACAAAATATTAAAGTTATATAAAATAACATAGTTGAAATAGTAGGATAATATATACCAGAAAATTCTTTAGTTGATTGAAAAAATTTCTCTAAAAATCCAATAAGTTCTGAAATTTTCCCCAATCATTATCTACAAGCATATCAGTTGGATTTCAATTATAGGCGTTAAAAATAAAGTTATAGGTCTTCTATAATCGTAAGCAACAAGTAGTTGTTCATATTGAGAATTTCACCTAGTCGCTACTTCTTCATGAATTTTTCTAAAAGGTAATCCACAATCGTGACAAGATTTTTTATATTCTTTTTTTCTTTGTATTTTATTACTTCTAAAAATAAAGTTTATAGCAAATTGTACTTTATTAAGAATGTCTTCAAAAAGTGATAGATCATCCTTTACAACTAAGTTATAAATATGGCATGCACATTTTATACGAAAATGATTAGGAAAAAGATGGAGTTAATAGATCTTTTAATAGTCTCACATCATAATTATTAGAAGAAGCATTATCTAACGTAACAATCATAATTTTGTCAGTTATACCATAATAATCGCAAACATCATGAATATTTTGTGTAATAAAAGTTTCAGTGTGCCTATCATCAATATATCTATATGATAAAATATATTTTTGCATAGACCAATTATGATCTATCCAATGATATGTTACAGTTAAATAATCATTGTCGTTAGTACTACGACCTATGTCATAAGTGATAGATACTTTGCCAGGAAAATGATATAACGCATAACGTAAATATTATTGATATTCATGTGCAAATTTAAAAACGTCTCTCCTAACAATTGATCTAGAAAAATCGTTAGAAGCAGGATTATGCATATCTCTTACGTAATAAATAAAACCAGGAGAGGAAGGAAATGCAAAAGGCAAATCCTCCACCGCAACTAATTTTACTATTGATTCCATATCTCCGTGTTTATCGTAATTAGGACCTACAATTACTTCGTAATCGGGTTAATTTGACCCTGTATTTGGTTCGGAACACTATGTGAACCTTGTCCCGACTCAGAGCGCACTGGCGCACCTGACTTTGTAGCCTCGTATTCATCCCACTTAGTTTTGTGAAAGCCTTGTACATGTATTAATAAACCTCTCGTCCCGTCACGTCCCGCCCTGACATTTTTCGATTTTAAATTGATAAACAATTTTACAAATTTTACATCTAACTATTTGATTCTCTTTGTCCCTATAAAAAAAATAACAATGCAAATGATTTTAATGTCGTTGTGTGGGGCCTCGTCTTATACTAGGAGGAATAAGAGGCATTGCAGTTGCAGTTTCAGGCTGAGACTCAATCTGAGCATGAGGTTGAGGTGCACTAATGGGTGTGTTATCTAGATTATCATCTAAATTAAAGTATGGTTCAGTTGTAGAATATATCTAATCATCTAATGGTGTATCATTAAAAAATTAGTTTCATCTATATGAGTGTAATCAATCAAAATCATCCTGACTAGGAATAGGATGACTAGAACAAGTAATCTTGCCCTTGTTACCCCTACTAGAAGAAACACTTTTACCCTTACCCTTAATCATACGTCTAATTCCTTTCATTTTAATTATGCAAATAAATAATTAAATATAATGAAATTAAGTGTGATAATTAAAATAAAGTAACAATAATAATTTAAAGAAGGAATGAAGGTACCAAACGCCGACTTAACGTCGACGTGTAATCGAGGTTGAAAATTGAAACTTTGCTCGATGGATGATCCTAAGCTAGTTGCCAACTTCAGTCCCAATTTTTAAACTTTGATATAATTATACAAATGAGCAAATAAAATAAAATATTTAGTAGGCAATGTAGAATTGTAGAGAGATAGATTGAGAGATTAGAGAGATTGTAGGAAGATTTGTGAGAAAAATGAAGAGAAAATGAGATATTTATAGTTGAAAAATTGGGTTAAAGTGTAAATATACTAACTTAGGGGTTAAAAATAAATATTAAGCGGGTAGGGCCAAAAATGGCCATTGGAACCATTGCACAATGGCCAAAATCTAAATTTGGTCGTTGTTGCAATAATTAGTTTTGCAAAGGGGGAGAGGGGATCGGGACGGGGTCGGGCGAGGTCGGGGCGGGGAGGGTGAAAGCGGGATGGGCCCGGGCGGGATGGGCCTAGGTCCCGTCTCGGTTTGAATCCCGACACTATAAATTTTTTAAGGAGATTGGGCGGGGTCGGTGCGAGGTCGGGGTAGGGTTGGGATCGGACCAACCCGACCCACTGGACAACCTTAGTTATAAACTTATAACTCGTCATGCATGTGGTCTATTTTTATCCCATGGGAAGTATGTGGCTGGGATTATTTAACGGGCTGACATGTCATCTTGTAAGTCCTCTCTCACTCCGGTTGACACCAAACCGAAGCTGAGTGCTAATTCTAGCACACCTTACGAGGATCCCTCCCACTATCGCACTCTTGCAGGGGCTCTTCTGAAACTTACATTTACGAGGCCCGATATTACTTATGCATTGCATCAGGTGTGTTTATTTATACATGATCCGAGGGACGAACTCATGCACGTTCTCAAACGCATTGTGTTACATTCAGGGCGTTCTTGATTATGGTTTGCATTTTATCCATCCTTCGTATCTACTCTCGTGTCTTATACATATGTTTATTGGGGTAGATGTCCATATACCAGACGTTCGACATCTGGTTATTGTATGCTTCTTGGTGATAAATTGGTCTCTTGGTCGGCTAAACACCGGGCTACTTTATCGCGATCCAGTGCGGAGGCCGAGTATCGAGGGGTAGCCAATGTGGTGTCTGAGTCATGTTGGTTGCGTAACCTCCTATTAAAGCTTCACTTTCCTATTCGGAAAGCTACCTTAGTCTACTACGATAATGTTAGTGCGGTAAGTGCGGTATATCTCTCTAGGAATCCGGTCCAACATCAGCGCACTAAACATATCAAGATGGATATTCACTTTGTTCATGAAAAGGTTGCTCGTGGACAAGTACGTGTCTTGCATGTCCCTTCACGGTACCAAATTGCTGACATCTTTACTAAGAGTCTTCCCTTAGTTCTGTTTGAAAATTTTGGGGACAGTCTCAGCGTACGACAACCGCCCGCTATGACTTCGGGGTGTGAAAGAATATATGTGCATGTGTCGTGTATATTACGTGTATATACACATATATTCTCTTGTAATTATTAGAAGTCTTGTACATGTGTACTTATGTTAGTAGTCTTGTATTAGGAAAAGGTAGATTTAATTTTCATAAATTAAATATTGTATATATGTATATATATACCTTTGACATTAATAAAAATAATAAAGGGATTATTTTCTTTCAGAATTTTAATGCAAATTTCATAAACAAATGCTGATTTAAAATCAAAATATGAAATCGTGATTTCATATCAGATGGGAAACGCCTACTTAATTTTACCTTTTGTTATTCTCTATAGCTATTCATAGTCTTATTGTTAGTAAACATTTGTCTTGGTCTTAATGAAGCTTTAATATGAAGTATAATAAAGGAAATTTTAAATCATTGTCCAAAGTGAACTAGGGACAAATTTGAATATTTGTGTACAATATTTTGATATATGGAATACACACAATTTATACTAGATATCCGTTATAGTTAGACTATTATATGTGTCCCAAAAAGAAAATCTTAAAATCCGACAACTTATGCAAAAGCTTTCCAACGTAGAGGTTGATGCTTCCACATCTAAATAGATTCTTTATTGAAAGATTTTAAAAAGCAGGGAAAAGGGGACGAATGATTTTTTTTTTATATATTCAGCTTCCCATCTTACGTCAGACTATTCCTGGAGATAGTAGTTCCGGTCACTCAGCACTACTACCAGTAAATCGCGGGAAGTGCATGAATGATCAAGATTTGAGAACATAGCAATTGATATCACCTACAAGGTCCTACCCAGAAGAGAGCAAATTACTTTCACCATAGTTCGAACTCACGCTGCAGGCGGTCTCCAATTGAATTTTAAGTTAGATGAAAGGTAAAATTGCTCGGAACTTAATAATTAAATCTTTCTTTTATTTGCGAATGATAAAAAACATGAATGAACTAAAAGTACAAATGTGGACACATAATCGATGTAAAAGATTTAGCCTTTTTGTTTTCCAAAATGACATTTGCATACACATAATCGATGTAAATAAAGTTATAATAATGAGACTTTAATTCCATTCATAGTTGAAATTTATTTTTATACATTATTTGAGAAAGAAAAATAATTAATACTGTATGAAATTGACCCGGCCAAAACTGGAGTTGGTGTTATGATGGAACAGAGCCCCATTTATGATTTTATTCTGCGTTCAGTACGGCAAGTCAGTAGCCAGAATTTACTCCAAAATTGTAGGAGTCAATAAATTTTCCCAACAAATAAATAAATAGAGGGGACAATAAATATTCCTTAAACCTATTTACTTGATATACTTTTATTTTTAGTATGTTCAGGTAAAGTCAAATTTTAAATTTTAACACGATAAATACTGTAAGTGTTTATAATTGAGTTATAGTTTAATATAGGTAAGTATTTAATTATTTTTAACACAAATATATTGTTTGAGAATTATTTTTAACACAAATATACCGTTTGAGCAAAAGTTATTGGATTAGACCGAATTCGTATATTAGTATCTAATTATATCTCTAAAAGAATGAGTACATTCTATATTTAGGAATTATTTTTCTTCAAATTTCTCGTTTTACCTTCAACGAGATGATTTATAGTTACTTAAGTATTTATAGTTTGTTTCGGATCACAAATTTCAAAAGTGAATTTTTCTTTCTCAAATTATGTATCCAATAGAAATGGATCATATAAATTGGGATCCAAAATGTACAATTTAGATCGGAATGTATCTGTAAATGTGATCTATATGTGTTCTAAATTAATTGAAGTATCGAATGGTCTGAAAGATGATACTAACTTAATTAGGAGGAATTATTTTTTTCATTTTGAATCTTTTAAGACAATTATAGGAAAGTGGGAAGTCAATTTCAAATTTTGTCGGTGGCTATAATCTAAATACTTATTTCTGGAAGCAGTTGGTTAGGTTATATTTGATTTGATAATGAGTTTGATACCTCAATGAAGTCAAATCATGTAAAATGACAAAACATCTTAAAATCAAAAGTATTCCAACATTTTCCTGAAAATATAGAAGTATTCATTTAGGCTTTTTTTATTTCTAACAACATTACATAAAATTGTTTGTCTTTTTCTTAACCATCTAATATCTTACATTTACTATGCAAATTAATTGAAATTTATTCGTACACTACTAGAAACAAAAGTTTTTTCCATCGACATTTAGTGGAAAAGTTGAGCTATAAAACATAATTTTTCCACCTAATTTCCACCGAACCAGCTCGCTGGGAAACGCATGATAGAAAACATGTTTGTTTGAAACGCTAGGAAACTTCTTAGTTTCTTCGTGTGAAAACACTGCTATTAATTTTTTTTCTACTGATATTTAGTGGAAACTATCCACTGAACACTTTTCAGTTCAAAATCAATGAAAAATAGAGATTTTTTAATAGTGATAGGACTCATTAAGAAGAAATGTGTTTCCTATTTGAATTTTTTTCATTCGTGATTCGAACCAGGAAAATCTAACTAATTAAGAAAGGAGTGATCCCATTCATTCCGCTAATTAGAATTTTCATTGTTCGGTTGTATTAAATTTACACAATAGGATTAGTTTAAAGTTAACTATGTATAGGTGTCTAACCTTAACCATAAACCATAAACATGTAATTTAGGAAAAGTGATGAGTACTCTATGTTGGAAATTTGTCTTTGGCGGGAGTTGCGACCGACCAACTTTAACGGCTTAAACACTAGTGTTCCGCATGTTGGAGAATCCGGTTCTTCACACAGGCATAATCTACTAAGTAAGTAGATGACCGTAGGGCCAATGATCGTCAAATTTCGTTGAGAAATGAAAGAGATATTGGTCCACGAAGTGAGGTGTTTGAAACATGGAAAAGTGCGGTATGGGATCAATTCTCCCTCATCGGTGGAGGAAGAAAGAATTGTTTTGTTTATAAGTCTCAAAATTGGCTTGGGGTTTGGGACCCCAAGGGGTATCCCATGTGTTTAAAGGAGGGAGGACCTAGATGTGCTTCGGTTCGAGAAAGCCCACACGCGCGCCGTCAAATTCACCATTTATTTTGGACCAGAATTCTTTCATATGTACAGTTTGGTCCCTGAAGTTTCAAGAAAGTCAGATTGGGCAGAGAACAGAACGTCAACAACACTCAATTCAGCCATATTTTGGTTGAATTACTCTTCCTAAATGCCATCCTTTGCACATCAAATTCACCATTTATTTTGGTGAATTACTACCTCCATAATTGTCATTACTTGGCCAGTAATGACACTTATGTGGGCAGTTGGTAAGCCTCTCCTTCAACTATATAAAAGACACTTTGTCACCATTGTTGAGCCACACGAAAACACATAAACAGAAACAAGAAATCAGTCTTCCTAATACCTTTCAACATCATTTCATTACTCAAATTCTTCGCGGTAACACTTGAGTTTTCTTTGCTCATTTGTTCACTTGTTGTTTTATCGTGGGAAACAATTGTCCAGGACGTAGAAATGATACATACGGGGCAATATTGTCTTAAAGACAGAGTGCTAACACTCGACTCAGCATACCAAAAACTGTTCCAGTTTGTTCTTCAAGTTCATTGTTCAGTTGTAATTTCAGTTCTTCATACTTAGCAGTTACTTGTAATTTCCGTTTCCTGCAACTTTATAACCAACACTCTATTGAAATGGATTATATATTACTATATCATATTCAACGGGTAATATCATTCTTGTTTTTTTATCATCAATGGGTAAAACTTAGACTCATTGGAAAAAAAAATACTACTATCAAGTATCAATCAATCATTTTCACCTTCATGAGAACAAATAATTTGATTATAATTAATCTATAGACTATACCACGTGAACTGCTCTCTTTAGCTGACCTCAATAAATATAGTATAATAATTATCCCGGGTCAAATATGGAAAATATAAACAAAGAAAGACGCACTCGCGAATCAAGCAAATGATATAAAACATAATTAGAAAAATATTAACACAATGTGAAAGGTAATTAAAAATAATTATAATATTGTAAAAAGTGAAATTAAGAACTTGGTAAATAAGACGAGTAACTTTATTTAGATTCCGCTGATTGCATAATAATTAATTTGTGTTGTTAATTAGTTAATATAAGTTAGATTCTTACTTTGTTTTATAATATATATAACCACATTGAAATGACAAGGATTTGGTATTGACATTTGACCAATACCTCTAATTAATTATTAAAATTAAAGTTAGACACAAAGAAGACATACAATTTACTTTGCCTTCTGATATGTATAATATAAAGAGTAAACATCTACGTGTTCATTACTCCTCTTTACGCCTTGTAGTAGCTTTCTTTTTCCACTCGATATTCGATACTCGTTGAGGAAGTCAATATATTAAGTCAGATTCATGCCTGATAGAATATGTATATGTATATATATTGGTTGTGTATGCCGTGTATATTGGACCATATATACACGGTATTCTCTTCCTATATATACAATGTATATTCTTACCATATATACACGGTACTCTCTTACCATATTGGTAGAATTCTTGTACATGTGTAATTATGGTATCAGAAGTCTATGACAAATTTTCCTTCTCCAAAACCTCTCTTTCGCCGCCCTCTCTCTCAGATTCCGACCCTCGGCCACCGGCCGCCACTCATCACTTCAATTTTTTTCGAATCCTAATTCTCCTCTTGTTCTTTCATTATGTCTACCTCAAAGAACACATTTCATCATGCCCTTGCAGTCTCCAATATTAAGAACAACATCCCTATCATTCTTGAGATGGAAAACGTCCAATACGCGACGTGAGCAGGATTATTTAAAATTCACGCAAAGTCTAATAGGGTCCTCCATCACATCATCACACCAAAGAAAGGCAAGGAGAAGGTGCTGTCGCCGATGATGAAATAGAGTTGTGAGAAACTCTTGATGCTACGATGCTCCAATGGATTTATTCCACCATCTCTACGGACCTCTTACAGACTATTATCGAACCCAACGCCATGGCAATAGAAGCTTGGAATAGGTTGCATGATATCTTCCAAGACAACAAAAATTCTCGTACCGTGACCCTCAAGCAGGAATTCTCCCACATTAATATGGAGGATTTTTCGAACGTCTCTGCCTATTGTCAACGACTCAAAGAGTTATCAGATCAACTCAAAAATGTTGGCGCGCCCGTCACTAATGATCGTCTCGTTCTTTAGATGGTTGCAGGCCTCTCTGAGGCGTATAATTTCGTTAGCACGCTTCTTCGTCAACGCAATCCTCTCCCACCGTTCTACCAGGCATGTTCCATGCTCACATTAGAAGAAGCATGATTGGCTAAAAAGGCACCTAATGGAGCTAATTCTGCCATGATGGTGGCCACGTCCCGTGAAACTAATGATTCTCAATCATACTCTGAAAATTATGGTCAAAACTATAATAACAAGGGTGGTAAAAATGGTCAAAATCGTGGGGAAAATCGCGGTGGTGGACGTGGCGGTGGCAAGAGTGGTGGCCGCGCGGTAGTAGTGGATGGACAGGCGTGCAGTGGAAGTCAGCATGGGACCGGGCCACTGAACCCTTGGCAGGCTTATGCCGCTGGGCAATGGCTCTGGGCCATGCCTTGGGCCAACGGGCAGTGTCCCATGTCGGCCCCCTACCTGGTTCCTTAATCAAATTGGGTCGTCGGCCAGCAGAGGCCCAATGGCCAAAAAGGCAACAATTAAGTGGACATTGGCAGTAGGCTGTCCTGCTTGGGCCTCGGCCTCGGCCTCAGCAGACCTTTGTTGCTGCGGGCCCATCAACAGTTTCGACCCCACGGATATCGAGGCAACGATGCATACACTTGGATTAAATTCTCCGACGCAAATTAGTACATGGACACCGGGGTCACTTCTCATATGACGTTCGCGCCATGTAATCTCTCATCTTATTTCAATTTGAGCAAAAATTGTGGCATAATTGTTGGTAATAGTGATTCAATTCCAATTTGTGGTTATGGTCACACAAATTTATCTTCCCCTAACCCACCGTTAACCTTGAAAATATCCTTTATGCTCCTCACTTAATTAAAAATTTGGTGTATGTTCGGAAATTTACAACTGATAATTGGGTTTCTGTTTACTTTGACCCTTTTGGATTTTCTGTGAATGATTTCACAACGGGAATACCTCTGATGAGATGTAATAGTCGGGGAGAGATTTATCCAATCACCACCACCACTTTCACAAATCAAGGCACACCGTGAACGTTTGCTGCTCTACCACCTTCCTTGTGGCATGCGCGTTTGGGTCATCGGGGGGGGGGGGGGTCTGTTCTTTTCTCTATTAAAACAATCATTTTACTTAATGTAATAGTACGCGTAGTACTAATATTTGTCCTTCTTGTCCGCTTGGGAAACATGTTAAATTACCGTTTGTAGCCTCGAATTCTAGTACTTTGTTGTCATTTGATATTATTCATAGTGATTCGTGGACATCTCCGTTTTGATCTCTTTGGGCCACCGTTATTATGTGTTATTTTTGGATGATTATTCTAATTTTTTGTGGACCTTTCCTTTATCTAAAAAGTCTCAAGTTTTTTCCACATTCATATCGTTTAGAGCATTCATCTGTACCCAATTTGAACGGGAAATTAAAAATATTTAATGTGATAATTGAAGGAAATTTGATAATGGGTCATTTCGGAAATTTTGTAATGTTAATGGCATATCTTTTAGATTTTCTTGCCCTCATACGTCCTCACAAAATGGGAAAGACGAAAGAAAAATGCATACCATTAATAATATTGTTCGGACTTTACTAGCCCATGCTTCATTACCACCTTCTTTTTGGCATCATGCATTACAAATGGCTACTTACCTCCTAACATACTCCCTAGCAAAGACTTAGCATCTAAATCTCTCCTTAAAGTTCTCTATAATAAGGATCCTTCGTATTTCCAATATTAGGGTCTTTGGGTGTTTATGCTATCCACTTTTTCCGTCCACTACAATTAATAAACTTCAGGCCTATTCTACCGCTTGTGTGTTTTTGAGTTAACCGTCTAATCATCGTGGTTATAAATATTTTGATTTATCATCTAATAAAATTATAATTAGTTGTCATGTTATTTTTGATGAAACCCAATTTCTTTTTACTAAAATGAGTAGTCCCGTGCCGAGTTCATATAATTTTTTAGATGATGAGGTCTCACCATTTATTATCCATAATTTTTTTGACTTGTCCCGTGACCAAACTCTATCTAATAAAATTATAATGACAGTCGTCGATCTGTTAGTTTTTAAGGATGGCAACGGAATCGGATCGGATCCTACTAGATTCAATCCCGGATTTTTTTTTGAATAATCCGGATCCGGATCGGGTCCATAAAAATCATATCCAAATCCGGATCCATCGGGTCCACGGATCGGATCTGGATCTACATGTAAATTTTTTTGGCTTGAATAATATTTCCACATGTTGAAACTTTTATGACAAAATGAAACGCAATCCGATTGAAAAAAATGATTGAGTTCATTCAATCAACCTACACAAACATGACACCGTTCTTCCAAAATACTGAACAAAGTTTTAGCATCACAAGAAAATAAAGACGATTGATTTCATTAGTGCTGCAAACATATTGCAACTTTGAGCTAATTTTTGGAGGCTTTAGTGATGCTCCACTTGTAGTTCTATTGATTGACTTCATTAAACAACATAAAATAATGTCAGTCATATATCAAAAGTCTCAGTTTTTTTTCCTGATCAAACAAATGAGAGACAAATACTTAAAGCTTACCGCTAGCAGATTCAAGAAAGAGAAATTTAAAGAAGAGTGATATTTTTTTCTTTTTATAGAAATGAAAATATGGAAAACTGCAGAAAGCATATAGGTAAAAGAAATGAAACTTCAAAGACAAATTACATGGCTGTGTGACTTGTGCCTTATCCTGGTTCAACCATTTACCTAATACATAAATTATGAAAAAAAATTAAGAAAATATTTATAAAATTACATTCTAGGTTATGGATATATAATATATATTTAATAAAATCATCCACTGATCGGATCTGGACCGGATACGGATCTCAAATACAAGATCCATATCCAGATCCGATCTGTCAGAAACGGATCCGGATCGGATCCGGATCCGTCGAGTCCAAATTTTGAAGATTCATATCCTATAAAACGGATCTGGATCCACCGGGTCCAAGATCCATTGCCATCTCTAGTTTCAGCCCAATCCCGAGCCTGTTACTGTTCCTGTTCCAATTGTTGGGCCAGCAGGCCCACTGCTTGCTGGCCAGTCCGTCCCGTTCCACACATTGCCCAAAATCCATCCAATTCCTCCGCTAGTCAAGGGCCCGATACTCGTAGTCAAAGGGTATATTTTAAACTAAAATAACATTTTAATATCAATTCTAATGTCCTTAAATCCACCATCCCGCGTAACCCTGTGTCCGCATTAAATGACCCGAACTGGAAATTAGCTATGATTGACGAATATAATGCTCTTATTGAAAATAAGACGTGAGAGTTGGTGCCCCGTCCTTTTGGTGTTAATATTATTCGGTCTATGTGGATTTTTACTCATAAAGAAAATTTGACGGTTCTTTTGAGAGGCATAAGACTCGTCTTGTAGGTGATGGTAAAACTCAACAGGTTGACGTGAATTGTGGTGTAACGTTTAGTCCGGTGGTCAAACCAACTACTATTTATACTGTTCTCAGTTTGGCTCTCTCAAAAGCATGGCCCATTCATCAGTTGAATGTGAAAAATGCCTTTTTACACGATGATCTTAAGGAGACAGTTTATATGCATCGGTCCTTGGGTTTTCGAGATCCCAATCATCCTCATCATGTATGTTTGCTGAAGAAGTCATTGTATGGACTTAAGCAGGCCCCATGGGCTTGGTATAAAAGGTTTGCAGATTATGTATCTTCTATTGGTTTTTCTCACAGTCGGTCTGATCATTCTCTTTTTATATATCATCGTGGTACTTTTATGTCATACATTTTGTTGTATGTCGATGATATTATATTGACTGCTTCATCTGATAAGCTGCTCAAGTCTATCATGACACTTCTCAGTTCCGAATTTGCTATGAAAGACTTGGGGCCTTGAGTTATTTCTTGGGGATTGCTGTCACTCGTCATTTAGGTGGTCTATTTTTATCACAAAGGAAATATGCCGTTGAGATCATTGAAAGAGCTCGTATGTCATCGTGTAAATCTACTGCTACTCCGGTTGATACTAACCCGAAGCTGAGTGCTACATCTGGCACTAAGTTCGAGGATCCCACCCACTATCGCAGCCTTGTAGGGGCACTTCAGTATCTTACCTTCACAAGACCTGATATTACTTATGCAGTTCAACAAGTGTGTTTATTTATGCATGATCCACGAATTGAGCATATGAATGCGCTCAAACGCATTATACGATACATCCAGGGCACATTTGATTATGGCTTGCATTTGTATCCTACGTCCGTTTCTACACTTGTGTCTTATACAGATGTTGATTGGGGTGACTATCTTGATACCAGACGTTCGACTTCTGGTTATTGTATGTTTCTTAGGGATTACTTGGTCTCATGGTCTGCAAAACGACAAGCTACATTATCAAGATCCAGTGCAGAGGCCGAGTATCGAGGCATGGCGAATGTGGTGTCAGAATCATGTTGGCTGCGTAATCTTTTGTTAGAACTACACTTTCCTATTCAGAAAGCTACATTGGTCTACTGTGATAATGTTAGTGCAGTTTATCTTTCTGGCAATCCGGTCCAACATCAACGCACTAACACATATTGAGATTAATATTTACTTTGTTCGCGAAAAGGTAGCTCGTGGACAAGTACGCGTCTTACATGTGCCCTCGCGATACCAAATTGCTGACATCTTTACGTAGGGCCTTCCCTCGATTTTATTTGAAGATTTTAGGGACAGTCTTAGCGTACGACAACCGCCCGCTATGACTGTGGGGGTGTGATAGAATACCGTGTATATCTCTATGATATACACGATTTTGACTAGTCTTGAAGTTCTAAATTATGTTGTATAATTATCATAATTGTAGAATTTTTGTACAAGTAAAACTAAAATATTAGAAGTTTAATAGAAATAAGATTTTCCATAGAACTAGGATAAATAATCAAGAGATTAATTCTTTGAAAGACAAACACATTTTATTGTTAAGTTAAACGGTGTATTGCAATGAGCTTCCAAAAGAACTATTACTTGATTTGCTACCTTAGATACTTACATGTAAATTTATAAAACTATTGTAGACGAACCTTCATCAACCTTAAATTCCTTTGGCGTATCAGCTCGTGCAAATCGATTAAACGAGTCATTGATTACATTTTGCTTCTCATTTTACTCTTATAGTTTGCTATTTTTTTTAAATCTCCTGGTCCAGTTCACCATAAAAAAAAAAGCACTATCCCAATACTCATGTTTCTTAAAGCAACATTGAGTTATGACGTGTAGATGGAATTAGTTACCTAGGTCTAAGTACACACTAAGTTATGGTAAGATAGAGGACTATTAGTGTTCCACCTCAAAAAATAAGGACTATTTTGAGTGTAAACCAAACTACAAAGTACAAACACATGTCCAAATGAGCGGGAAAAACCAAAAATTCAAAGAGGGTACAGAGTTGACCAAAAAGTCAAGCTTCAAAGAACCTCAACAATGGCTACCAAATTCTCCATAGAAGACACAATACAAAGAATACTAAACAACCTCGAAACACAAACACCCATTATCGAATCATCACTAAAAGACTTACAAACCCTATTAGATCACACACTTAAAAAACCAACGATCCAATAGATATTAACGACTTTTACGATGAATTATCTTCAAGAAAACTCTCACCCACTTCATTAATCAACTCAATTGCTTCAACAATGGATTCTCTACCTTCAAATATTTCACTTTTAGCCTCTAAAGTTTACTTATCTCTACTTTTAACCCCTAATTCACCTGTTTTCACTCTTTTTACCCCCATGGCTTTTCTATCCCTTCTTAGATCAATTCGTCAAGGGTTTAAGACACCCTTTTCGGTTTCCTCAAATGTGTCGGGTTCAAATAGTCAAGGAAAAAGAAAAAGGGAGGACCTGAACGTGTAATAGTCGAAAAACAGGGAGAAATGAAAATGAGAGTGAATTTGATGTTAGGGTTTTGTTTATTGTACTTGAGAGGTTGAAAGTGTTGGGTTTAGTCCATTTGGGTCGGTTTCCGGATTTTTTGAAGAGTTTAGTACAAACTGTGAGTGAAATCGCGGTTAAAGCAGTTGATTTATGCGCGAATTCGGGGATTTATGGGAGATTTTGTGAGCTATGTAATGAGATTTTGAGTGAAGTGTTAAAAGGTGAACATGGGGATCAAGGGGTTTCATCTGTTGAGATATTGAAATTAACACCTTTGATTCTATTAGTTAAGTCACCTGCAAGGACTTTAAGTTTGGAATTTGTAGTGAATAGAATGATGGGGTTGTCAAAAGAATCGAATGATATTAAAAAAGCAGCCTTGAATTTGCCTAAGTACATAGTGCAAAAGGCACTCGAAAAAGCTGAGCCAAGGGCTGCAGCTGTTGAAGCCATAGTGGAAATTGTTAAAGTTATGGACTTTGAGGATCAAGACGGGTTTGCGAATTATGTGGTGAAAATGAGCCAAGGGAAAGCACAGTTGCGGTTATTAGCTGTGGACCTTATTTTGGCATTAATGATGTCATTAAAGGATCCATTCGGGTGGAATTCGGATATTGAGGTTGAGAATTCTTGGGGGTTGAGTTGTTTGGAGGTGTTGATTCATCGTTGTTCGGATTCAACTGCTGGAATAAGGGCTAGGGCTTTGACAAATTTGGCTCAATTGGTGGGGTTCTTTTCGGGAAATGATAAGAGTAAAGCAGTGTTGAAGAAGTTTATGGGGTTTGATTCAGTTGGAAATGGAAGTGAAATGAATAACATTTTGAAGAAACGGTGTATGGACGAGAAGGCTGCACTTAGGAAGGCTGCTCTTCTTGTAATATCGAAGCTTATATCTCTTTCAGACAGTGCTCCAGATGAAGATTTTCTTAAGACACTAGGCATGGCATGTTCTGATCCACTTGTTAGCATAAGGAAAGAGGCAATTTCAGCTCTTTCAGAGGTTAAGTGATTTATGTGCAATTTATATTGTTATTTACGCTGATTTATTTCAGTTAAGCAATCTAGCTAAATAGATGGTTGGTAAAGTTTCTATAATGAAGAGATTTGACTTTAGATTAGAGTCTAGCACCTATTGCTTAGAGAAGTTATAATGTTCTAAGTTTGCAAGGCACAATGTTCGATAGCAAGTTAAACATGCTAACATTTTTCAGTCATATTAGTAACTGTTAGAAATAAGGACTCGGGAAATATTATTAAGCTTGCTAACATTTTTCAGTCATATTAGTAACTGTTAGAAATAAGGACTCGGGAAATATTATTAAGATGCGTAAACTACATTATTACAGTGAGCCCTATTTATAGACAATACATCACAATCCTTTTCCATGTGGGAAACTATATACATTGATATTCTAACAATAACAATGGGTTTGGATTTCAGGCTTAGTTGACTGATTGGTATTGATATTGATAACAGTTAAAGTGGACCTCCACTTAGTTTCTTGTGTTTCCTGGATCATTGTTTAGATATTTTTAGTTAATCCTGTACAAAATAAAAGACAAATTAGGGGACATATTATTATGCATCTTGTGATTAATTCTGCTCGCACTTTCCTAGACATACTTAGTTCTAAATTCCATTCTTCTTTAATTAGCAGTAAACCCACCATTGATCCAGAAAAGGAAAAAAATGCATTACACTACCATTGTCTCTACGCGGTCATTGAGCAAATTGCTTAGTTATATGAAGTTATGAGCTTTTTCTCCAATATTAGTGTCTCATGCTCAGCTACTTCTAGCATTACTTGTGGTGTCTTTTTTGCGATTGTCTCCAAACATTTGTTCGCTTTTGTCGTTTCCACTTTGTAGGTATTATGACTACTTACTTGACTTGATAACTACATGAAGCAAGCCTGTGTCATTCTCCTATGTCCACTCTGTGTCTTCTGCTTTTCCTTTAATTCTAGCTTACAAATGTCAAATTAATATATATGTTCTAGCGCTGGATCCAACAATTCCCTGGATCATGCATCTAACAGTAATTCAAATGGCAAGGCAGCAGCTTTAGAGATGAAAATGGAATTGTTATATCCTCGGGGAGTTCTAGGTACATTGAGAGAGATATCTGACAGAGAGGTGACACCCTGGGTAAAGAAGATCTGCACGAATTTAGGAAAGAAGAAAAAACTCAAGCCTAAGATTGTAACTACACTTCAAAATATCATAAGGTCGTCCGAATATCTGTGGTTGAGCAATTCCATGCCAATAGATAAGTGGACAGCTCCTCCAGGTGTTTGTGTGGTCTTAAATATGCCATGTAGAATGTTGGATTTAAAGAGTTTCTAAATATAGAAAGTGATATTCTTTATGAAACAGACTAAAAAGGAAAGTAAGACACGTAAATTGAAACGGAGGGAGTAATTTGCATGTGAGTTCCTTAATCCGACTTTAAACTAGATTGACAACTCTCTGTATACTTTAGGTGCTTCATTTAACTTAACTGATTGCCTGCATTTTGATTTCAATTTGCTTTCTTGAAAGGAACTGTTGATATGAAGTGCTTGAATACGTTTTTGTTTCTGCTTTCCTGAACTTTCAACTTCAAAATGCCTAACCTCTAGCATGGATATATTGTTCAGTATTTCTGAAATTCCTGCAGCTACTATGATATATTACATATGTCTATGCTCTAATAATCGATAGACAATATTCCTTAAGTTGATGATCTCTCATAATGAAAACTTTCAATTGACTAATACAAGGGAAAATGCCTGGAGACTTTTGATTTACGGAGGATAATTAGTGCGTATGAATTAGTTCTATGACCTGGTGTAGCAGCTTTGCAAAATTAAGATGTGTTGTTTATTACATTCTGAAACTTTAAATGAGTAAAATTGAGCTTTTATAACTAATAACCCTACTTCTGACAGTGTAGCAATAAGACAACAAAAGCAGTTCCTGAAATGGGAGAGAATTTGGTTGATTCCAACAATAATCGTTGTAGTTCGAGAACACAAATCTGCAGTTTTAATGAATAGAAAAAAATCAAATTGCAAATTCAAACATAGGCGGTTTGGCGTCAATAAGATTATGCCTTCTGATCATATTTCAAAATTTTATGGTCATACCTTGCATCACTATCACCTTGGTGAAAACATTAGTGCATGTGTGAACTGTTGTCTGTTGGTGGCTTGGCTTTGGCAGGTTAATGCTCACGTGAAGGCGCTCAGAACTTTGTGCAAGCGGAAGGCTCTGAACCCTCAAGAGGGTGATTCCCTTGTTGCAAAATGGGTAAATCAGCTAATATCCAAAGCTTCCAGATTTCTAGATGCATACATGTCAAAGAATGTCGAAGAACACGGAAATGATATCTTTCTCACACCACTTGGGGGTACGACTGGAAAGGGAAAAAGAACAGTGGCATCACACTTTAAATTGTTGCCAGAAACAATAACTGCAGTTCATACTATTGGATCTCTAGTTATTATTTGTCCTGCAGCTAATGTATCAACCATTGTTCCCATTTTACACACGATTATCACTTCCGGTACCAGTAACACTAGAGCTAAGAAACCAGCCGACCCTTCCATTTCCATAAAGCAGACTGCTCCTTCCTTGTATATTCAAGCTTGGCTAACCATGGGCAAGATCTGCCTCACTGATGGGAAACTTGCAAAGCGCTACATTCCTCTGTTTGTCCAGGTATGGCTTGTTCCGACATTGCTTTACATTCAAGGTCTCTGAATGACCGGAGAAACTACTATTGCAGAATTCTAACCATTTGCACGTGAATGGAAATGCAAATATGTCTCTCACTTGGATTTATCTTCTAGGTATTTCTTGAAGGTGAATATATGGTTATATTTCATGTGATCACTGTCACTAAGGGTGTGTTTGGTATGAAGGAAAAACAAGTAGGTTTCTTATTTATTTTCTAGTATTTGGTAAGTAAGCAAAAAAACTATTGTCTCAAGAGCATTTATATATAATCTAGCAAAACACTGGGTGGGATGGGGAGTGGGGGTTGGTCAAGCGGTGGGGGTTGGGGGTGGGGAAGAGACAATGAGCTTGGAATGTCACTTATGTAACTTGTTTTCCCCTAGAGAAAATATTTTCTAAAACATTTTGACCAACCAAACATGGAAAAATTGAAAAACAGTTTCTGAAAAATGTCTTCCTTCATACCAAACACATCCTAAGTTCTTTTAGCTATATAGAGGGACAAACGGGTTTGATGGAGTTTGGATCCCTTTTCTGTTTGAGCATTTATTCTGCATCTACTTCAGAAAAAAGGCCAATCACCCATTTGGTTAGTATGGATTAAGATTCTGCCCATCCAAAAGAGTTACTCTACAATATTATTTCTGCTACTGATAATGTTCTCTCTCATTATGTTTTCCAGGAGCTTGAGAAGGGTGATTGTGCTTCCCTCCGCAACAACATAGTTGTATGGCAGATTTATGTGTACGGTTTACTGCTCTAGTTGACTGGTGAGTCCATTGGTATTCATAAGCATGTCTATAGCAGCTTGCACATATCTTTTTCCCTAACATAAATTTTTATGTGCAATTCTTAATCAAAAAGTTACCTGTCAAGGATCACCAAATGCCCACGTGATCCGTGTGAACTTGTTAGAAGACAGACATTTATACTACTATCCAGACTATTACAGGTACACTAATGAAGTCATTCTCTTTCTAAATTTTACGCGAGCTCTTGATTATGGTTTGTTTACTGTCATCTGTCCTTTTTTTATACTCAGAGAGACTACGTCAAGTGGAGAGGAGTGCTTTTCCTTTTGTGATTTCTGCTATTTTTGATTTATTTTAAGAGTCTGGTGCAACTTTTTGATGTGTAATTCTGCTATTTTTCATATCTTTTTAGTGTCTAGTGCGGTTTTTTGTGTTGCATATTTTAGAATTTTTATTTATTTTCTATTAATCATATTTTAGAATTTGATGGTACATTGTGTTGCATCTTTATAGTAGCGTTTGATTTCTACTGTTATGTGTTCTTTAATGTACTTTATTTATCTTATGTATCTGCATTAGTTACTGCTTCTTTTTCAGAATGCGCTAGCATGTCTTATTTTCTTGCTTTGCTTGTGCTTATGCTTATGCTTTGTCCTGAGCCGAGGGTCTCTCGGAAACAACTCTACCTATCAAGTTAGAGGTAAGGTATGCGTACACTTTACCCTCTCCAGACCCCACGTTGTGGGATTTCACTGGGTATGTTGTTGTTGTATGGTACATTGTTGGTGTTTATAGTTAAATCATTTTTTACTATTTCTGTTAAATATAACAGATACAAATTGTTAAATATTTGACAGATCTAAAAGTGTTAAAACTTTTGACCAACTTAAAGGACCAAAAAAGTTCAGTGCATACTTAAGGGATAATTTTGAACCTACCTTAACACATAAGGGACCATTTTTGTCATTTTCTCTATAGTTGCCTGCTAAACCTGTTGTTCCCTTTTTGAAATTTCTCTGCAGCCAAAGCACCACTTTTGGCCTTTAACAGTTTTGTAGAAGCCATGTTTGTGCTGAATGACTGCAACGCTCATACTGGAAGCAGTAATCCTCAGAATTCACGAAATGAGACCCGGATTTTTTCTATACGGTAAGAATGTCGTTGTCTATTGTCATTATCTGGTCGGTAGCAAGAAACTCTTTCTAACTTTAGCTACTGTACAGGGGAAATGATGAGAAGTCGAGGTCTTCAAGAATGTACATTTATGTGACATTGCTAAAACAAATGGCTCCAGAACACTTACTAGCCGCATTTGCCAAAATATGTGCGGAGATCCTTGCTGCTGCATCTGATGGTTTGCTTAATATTGAGGATGCGACTGGACAGTCTGTTCTGCAGGTACCAACACGTAACCAACCTCAGCCCCCATAAATGGAAAAGGAAAAGGACTTCACTTAAGGTTTATTACTGGTTACTATCAGTATTTATCGCTGAAGGGTAATTCTTAATAGCATGTTTGTGTTGTTCCAAAACAGAAGATTGCTTAAAATGTTTAAACCAACCTACATAAGGCTTCAAGGTGAAGTGAAAAACAATGGGAGTATTCCCTCCGTGCCAATTTATGTGAACATGTTTGACTGGACAAAAAGTTTAAGAATGAAAGAAAGACTTTTGAAACTTGTCTAAAACAAGCCATAGATATATGTATGGCTATAAACGAATCTCATAAAGGATAAAATGGGAAGTTTAAAGTCAAATTGTTACTAAATATAGAAATATGTCATTCTTTTTGGACTGACTAAAAGGAAAGAACGTCACATAAATTGGGACGGAGGGAGTAGTACATATCACCTAAAACCATAGTCCATGGCTTTCCTTAATGTTGGACTACAATAGAAGATTGTCTTATATTCACCAATATTGGGATAAAACCTCATGTCATTTGTGTGAGGATTATGAGGTTTCCTTCACTGATTAGAGAAATTGTGTTGGCTAATAAACTTGTTTTGCTACTCATTTCCAATTTTATTATGATCAGGACGCTTTCCACGTTCTTTCTAGTAAGGAGATCCGAATTTCCACTAGCCGTGGTTCAACCGCAGAATCAGCAGAGGTGGAAGAAGAAGGGGCAGATGGAGGAGCATCCTCAGCAGCAAAGGGAAGAGCGATAACACAAGCAGTCAAGAAAAGCTTAATTCAGAATACAATCCCCATTTTTATAGAGTTAAAATGTCTACTCGAGAGCAAAAACAGTCCTCTCACTGGCTCTCTCATGGAATGCCTTAGGAACCTCCTCAAGGATTACAAGAATGAGATTGATGACATGTTGGTTGCTGATAAACAACTCCAGAAAGAGCTCGTTTACGACATGCAAAAATACGAATCTGTGAAGGCAAAGTCAGCTGCTACTGAGGCAGTTGCAACCATGCAAAGATCAGATCTTTATTGGTCATCAATTAATACCAAGGCAAGTTCAAGCTTTGTGAACAAGAAATCTGATGAGGGCAATACGAGAATCGCTTCAGCCATGGCAGATGCAATGGCAGCTGTCACAGCTCGGTCGGTGCTAAGGGAAGTCAACAGAGGAACATTAACTCCACCACTTAGTGCAATGAAGGCACCTAGGCTCAAGTCTCACTCAGGTGGTGGAGGACTAAGCAGAGGAGACAAGCCTCCTGAAGTGATTGAATCTTTACGGAGAAGGCAAAACTTTGATTCTTATGAGGAAAATTGATTGCTCATTCCATTATACATTAATGGAGATTAGTAGGATTAGAGTTGAAGGCTGTATAAAAGTAAGTCTAATTCTTGAAATATTAGAAGCTCAATTCCTTTTGCTATGTAAGTGTAGCTGCCTTTTGCCTTTCTTTTTGAAGAGGAAGAGAGCATTGTAAATTCTTTTGTAGCTCAGTCTCACTATCTCACTGTAATACTGAAACATTCATTGTGAACAAAAACAATGAGAAAAAAAATATTCTATGGCTAAAATGGGCAGATGTTAGTTCTTTTCTTCATGTAATACATACAACTATACAAGTACTTAAAATATTTGTTATGATAGGTGGAGGTACTATTAGTAGGCTTTTGGACCAACAAATGTTGCCAACTAACAAGATTTTCATAAAGATTTGAGGCTTACCTACTATATTAGCCCTTGGATGTTCAACTATTCTTACTGCTGTATACTATTAGGGGTCATTTAGTTCATAAACGATGTTTCGCAATTATAATGACAGAATTGAAATCACCTTCTATGTGGGAGAGGCAATTCTTAAAATTTTGATATAAATTTTGTCTTGATTTTAGCTAATATCTACAAGCAAACATGAGACAAATTAAATCCCAAATTTTATTTTGGGATAATTCCCCTAATCCCTGTAACCAAACGATCGTTAAGGTATACAAGTTATGAATTGTATACCCAAAAGAGAAGTATAAAATGTACATAACTATTGTTTTAAAGGGCTAATTTTATAAACTATTGTTGGGTAATTTTTCAAAGGTGTATAGGCACGTAGCTATTTTATTCCACCTAAGGTACAACACTAAACAACAACATAGAAAAATTGTTTGTTTTCTTAAATATATAGAAAAATTCTATATATGAATTGTTTTCCCCCTTAAATTGCTTTAAATACTGAAACACACGAATATGAAATATCTACATGATTTATACTCCTCGGTTTGAAATTATTTGTCAATTTGTTTTTCAATCCCCTTAAAAAATATTTATTAGGAGGGATATTTGATATACTTTACTCTTATTTATGTCTAAATTATAATATTTTCTCCATTAAATATTTACTTTATTTATGTGTCTTCTTCATTAATGACAAAGGTTAAAATGAAAAAAAAATTAATTATGCCTTAAATTTTTAAAATCATAAATAATTTGAGATAACTATTTTTGTAACTACCTTAAATAATTTGAGAAGAAGAAGTATTTTAGAAAAAAGTAAAAACAAAATGAATATCGTCATATATGATTCTTTTTAACTGATGTGGCTTGTGACTGCAAATTTGCTCACATTGAATGTATCCATCATCATTTTTCTTCTCTCCCACTTCGGGTCGGTCCGTTTCCACGCTTCACTTCCGGTAGCCGGTGAGTAATTCCTCTGCTCGACAGTTTTCAATTAGTGAATCAATTTCATAAAACTCAAAGCCCTAATTTTTAATATTTAGTCGATTTTTTTATGCTTCATTTTCATTACATGTTTATATGTGAATTTGAGCAATTGGTTGGATATTAATTAGGAAAATTAGATTGCAATCATGACTCCTCTGCGTGTTTCGTGATTCCTAGTAGAATAAGCACTTTTCAGTGGATTCAATTTCATAATACTCAAAGCCCTAATTCTAAATATTTCATCGTTTTCTTTTGTTGTTGTTTGCTTTAGTACATGTTTAAATGTGAATTTGAGCAATTGGTTGGATATTATAGTAATTAGGTAAATTTGATTGTGATCACGGCTCCTGTGTGTTTCGTGATCCCTAGTAGAGTAAGCACTTTTCAGTGGAATTTAATTTGAAGAGATTCATTTGATTCAATCTCATAAAACTCGAAGCGCTAAATTTCAATATTTATCGATTTTCTTTTTGCTTCAGTACATGTTTATATGTGAGTTTGAGCAAAGGGTGGCCAGTGGGCCGGGTCGGTCCAATCCCACCCCGGTCCTGCCCCGACCCCTCTAAAAAAAATTTGACGGTGTCGTGACTCGAAACCGGGACGGACCTGGGCTTGTCCCGCCCGGGCCCGTCCCAGCCCCGCCCCGTCCCCGTCCCGATCCCCCCTCCCCCTTAATATTCCCCCACACCATAAACGCTCCCTACCCCCTTAATATTTATTTTTAACCCATGAGTTAGTATATCTATAAATACCTTCATTTTTCTCACAAATCTTTCTACCATCTCAGAAGCTGTAAATTGTGAACATTGAACTTGTCAATTCTTTTGAGTTAAATTATTGACTCCAGTATTGCTATCATTTATATAATGTAGATAATTGTTCGTAGAGCTTACGAGGACTCGGAAAACTTGAATAGCATGTACGAATTATTTACAGAACACCATGCAATAATCATATTATGAACAAATAAAGTAGCAACATGAGATGTGTTATGAACGCCAATTATGAAGCCTTATTGGCATTTAATGGTACATTTGTTTTTGAGTGGCAATCCAATCTATGAAGCTTTTATGGAAGTCGAATGCGGCATGAACTTAATTAACATATCACGGAAGCATTGCCATAAAATGTAGGGAGAGAAAATAGTTGTAAATTGGTGCAACTTTAAATGGTCATAACTCTGTGCTCGGATGTCCGTTTTACCCTATTTGTTTTTTGATTTTGCGTATTTTTTCGAGATGTGGCAGGTCAAACAGCCGCAAGGCAGTTTGGCGCCGCCAATTTTTAGAAAAAACGTCCGTTTTCCCAATCAATTTGTATTTTCCCCCAAATCGGTTTCTAATTTTCCTTTTCTTTAGTAAAGATCTCACGATATACAATAGATTTCAACGTTGAAATTTCGTGGTAATGTAAGTGTGAATGTCAGTTTCAGTGTTGAAAATTCAATTTAAAAAAACATTTCCCTCGAATGCCGCGACCCGTCCTGCCAAATCCCGGCCCCCCTTCCGGCGGGATGTGGGACTGGAGTGGACCTCTTCCCGGCCCGCCAGGCCCGCGTCCCGACCCTCTCCTCTCCCGCCAGGATTGGTCCTGGCCCGCCCCGCCCACTGGCCACCCCTAATTTGAGCAGTTGATTGGATATTTAGTAATTTGGATATTTTAGTAATTAGGAAAATTGGATTGCGATCACGGCTCCTGTGTGTTTTGTGATCCCCAGTAGAATAAGTATTTTTCATTAGTTTTGATTCACAGTTATTGACAGTTCAAGACCTATTTTTTCAATATCTCATCAATTTTTCCTTCATTACATGTTTTTGTGCGATTTGAAGTAACTGGTTGGTGTTTTGGTAATTAGGGGAATCAAATTGGTTTGCTTCACTGTGTATACTGATCCCTATTAGGTGCTCGGATTTAGTTCATGTGTAATACATAACAGACAATTCAACATGTTCCTGTAATAATTGACAGTTTTCTTATTCATAATTGTAAAATTTTCAGCGAAGATCCAATTTGTGATTCATTTCATACAACTCAAGCCCTATTTTTCAATATCTCATCGAATTTTTTGCTTCATTACATGTTTATATGTGAATTTGAGTAATTGGTTGGGTAATTTTGTAAATAGGAAAATTGAAGTATCGCGATCCCTAGTAGAATAAGTATTTTTCAGTAGATTTAATTCATAGTTATTGACAGTTCAAGACCTATTTTCCAACATCTCGTCAATTTTCGCTTCATTACATGTGTGCGTGATTTTAAGTAACTGGTTGGTGTTTTTGTAATTAGGGGAGTTGAATTGGTTTGCTTCTCTGTGTGTATCGTGATACTGATCCCTATTAGAATTCATGTGTAATACACTACAGACAATTCAAGCCCTGTGTATTATGATCTCTAGTAGAATGTGATAATTCCTGTGATAATTTTGTGTAATTTGTTAGGTATTTTGGTAATGAGATGAGTTGAGTTGCAGTCATGGCTTCTCCGTGTATCATGATCTCTAGTAGAATGTGTATCTGTTATTGGATGTTCATTTATTTGTTGTTTATTTCTAAACATTTCAAGCCTAATTTTCCTTTTCCGTTTGTGTGTGTTATTCTTGAGCAACTTTTTTGGTATTTTGGTGATTAGGTTAGTTGAACTTGCAATTGCTGACTCTTCCTGTATCTTTGATCCCTAATAGGATGTGTATTTGAGGTTAGATGCATGCGCACGTGATAATTTTGAGCGATTTGTTATTTATTTTGGTAGTCAGGTGATTTTTTCATCACTGCTACTCTATGTGTATCGTGATCTATAGTAGATTGCATATTTCTTTCCCTGTCTTGATTGATGTGATATTAACCAATACTGTGAAGTGCTCATTGCATGTTTATGTGATTATTTTGAGTAATTTGTTTGGTAATTTTGTAATCAGGTGAATTGAAGTTGCAATCGCTTGTTTTAGACTCTGTGAGTGTTGTGATCTCTAGAAGATTGTGCTTTTATTTCGGAGCTGATAATCAGTTTTAGGGTTTCTTGTCAAGTTGAGTTGAAGTCGTTGCTTTGAACGACATAATGGAAGGTAACAAGGATGAGGCTTTAAGATGTGTTGGTATTGCCAAGGAGGCAATTGCATCTGGCAATAAGCAGAGAGCGCTCAAGTTTATCAGAATTGCACGGCGCCTTAACAGTGATCTATCTGTGGAAGATCTTTTGGCTGCTTGTGAAAATCTGGAGTCGTCGGCTCGCGATTCATCAAGTGAGGTTAGAAACGTTGAAAGTATGAAAAATGCCACGAGTCGTGTCAAGTCTGATGAGGTATCCGATGGGGAGAGGAACTATACAGAAGAACATGTGCAGTTGATTAGGCAAATTAAGACTAAGAAGGACTATTATGCGATTCTTGGTCTAGAGAAGGGTTGTGCAGTTGAGGAGATTAGGAAGGCATACAGAAAACTGTCATTGAAAGTTCACCCTGACAAAAATAAGGCTCCAGGCTCTGAAGAGGCGTTTAAGAAAGTATCCAAGGCGTTTAAGTGTTTGAGTGATGATGATTCGAGGAGGCAGTACGACCAGACAGGTTTGGCTGAGGATTTCGAGTATAATCAGCAGCATAATGTTAGGCGCAGGAGGAGAGCTGGGCACAGCTATTATGATGATGATTTTGATCCTGATGAGATTTTCAGGGCATTTTTTGGTCGTTCTGATATGTTTAGGACAGCTCATGTTTACAGGACAAGAACAAATGCTGCTCCTCAGAGAGAGGATTTAGGTTCTACTGGACCTAACTTACTTCTCCTCCTTCAGTTATTACCATTTTTGCTTATCATCTTACTTGCTTATCTTCCTTTCTCGGAGCCTGAGTATTCGTTGCAGAAGAACTACCAATTTCAGTTTAGGAAGATCACAGATGAACATGGAGTAGAATATTTCGTTAAATCACCTGAATTTGATCAGAAGTATCCTCTTGGTAGTCCTGATCGAGATAACATTGAAGACCATGTTATTAGGGATTACAAAAATATGCTTGGTCGTTACTGTCATATAGAACTCCAGAGGCGACAATGGAACAGGAAGTACCCAACTCCTCACTGTGACAGGCTTCAAACTTTTGGAGTAGCATGAGGTTAGCTAAGTTTCATTTCACTCCTATGTTTTTATTTTTTCTGCTGTAAAAGCTTTGCTGCTGTACTGAATTTATTGATTTTATCAAAATCAGTATAAAATTCTGGGAAGTCTTATGTCATCATTACGAGATAGACTATTCAATACGCAAATAGTGCCTTACCAGCGATTTATTTGTGATAGACTATTCAATACGCAAGTAGTGCCTTACCCCAGGGATTTATTTGTACCCAAGTCACCTTAAATTATTTTACTTTCTTTTTTAGTTCGTCACCAGATTCACAGGTATATTGTATGCATCACCCCAGGAAGATAAATTTTTCTTTGAGGTCACTTCAGAAATGAAAATAGGAGAAAAACAAGGTTTTCTCACCTATCCAAGATACAGAGAAAAATAAACTTCTCTCAACTATAAAATATAAAAGATCGATGCAACATAGCTGTCATTGGTCCTCACCCACCCAATGCTCCTGTCTCAGTTACTGGCCCTATCCTCAGACCTACCACTAATGTACTTCTCGTCTAGCATTGCTAACTTCTAAGCAAATCTTATTACTCTTCAAAATGTTGAGTGGGGCTTTTGAGGTCTTACAACATGAGCTAACCTTTATGCATTCAGGACTCCCATACAAAAGTTACACTTTTGACCAGTCATATTTTTAAGGTTATGGCACCATTTTTAGATACTCACTCTGTGTAGGGGAGTGAAGGGAAAGGTGGAATATGAAGTAATTTCTTGATTATCATTTTTTTGTTCACCATATCATCTCCACATTCCCCCCCATTAACTTATTTGGACTGAGGCACATAAATTAACTTATTTTATGTGGTTGCTCTCTTTCAACCACCTTACTTGTCTCCTTGGAACAGTAGGATGATATGGATCGTCTGCTGGTTGACAGTTATGATTATGTATTTGCTTGGTCCCATTTTGGGTTTGAGGCATAAATTAACTTTGTATTCTGTGGTTGCACTCTTTCAATCACCTAACTTATGTCCATGTGAAGATAGGCTGATATAGATTGTTTGTTGGATTGACAGTCGAGATACGTAATTGCTTAGGGTCCATTTTGGGTGCTGTTTTAAATGGTATGAGTTATGTCCTTTTATGAATGAACAACCTATTGCAACTCAATTTTTTCTTAATGCTATTTATACAGAGCTATTAGAATCCATCTTTCCTATGTGTGTATGGACTTCATCTTTAGACTTCTGAATAGGTAGAATTGTAGCCCAATTATTATCCTTGAAGGTCGAGGCGTGATATTTATTCACGTAAACATGTCTTTTGTACATAATACCTAGTACTCAAATGTTAACAGGGACAGCCAGTAATTTGTATGTTTTCTCTATTGATCTTGCAGGTCTGTTGACTAGATGGATGGAGCTTTCAGGTGCCAGTTGAACATTTTTGTATGCTAAGAAGAGGCTTGGTTTGGCAGTTAATGCAAGTAATGAAGCTTCTTTTCCACCAGTTTTGACCAACCATCGTTTTCGTCTTGTTATTGATGTCTGTTCACTTGCCAACACAGCTTAATGACTAAGAAGAATTGAGGCTGCTGACACCTTATTTACACTTTTCTTTTTGAGTATTGTTATTTTTGCAGTGCTGGGGTACTTCATATATTGATCGCTTCCACAACCTGCTAATACAGCTGGTTAGTCACAGGAAACTGAAGGATTGCATAATATAATGAAATAAGCTTGGCATGTTTTCCGGAATACCTTGCTTCCGAGATAGAAACCTTGTAATCTTGTATACTAGCCTAGTCATATATATTCAGACTGTTAACCTTATGATGAGTGATATACGCGCACAATTTATTTTCCAGAAGTTCCTCATTTGCTTATATGTTTTAGAAGCTAGCCGATGCTCCTCCAGGTTTGTATTCACTACATCATTTCCCCATCAGAGTGTAAGAATTGTGTGCCTTGACATCTTTGAGGAAGATTATGACCTGGTGTTGTTTCAAGTGTTACGAGATTCTTCATAGTTAGACGAAAGGTTTTGGTCACAAGACAATTCGGCATGTTGAAGGCAACTTTAGTTGCTTAAGATATGGAGAAATATCAAAGTTTTAGCTTCTAGCTCACCGTAAGTGCTGAAAAAAACCCATTGAAATGTGCAGTATCCTAGATCCTACTCCCTCCGTTCCAATTTATATGCCACTATTTCCTTATCTGTTCGTTTAAAAAAGAACAACTCATTTCTCTGTTCGAAATAATTTAACTTTACACTTTTATTTTACCTTAATGAGTATTTTTATGGCCATGTTTAAGGCATAACTTTTAAAAGTTTTATCGTTGTACAAATGGTATAACATGTTTAAGACTATAACTTTTAATCTGTTAATCTTTATTTAAAATATATATAATTTAAATCATATCACATAAATAATAAACGAGGGAGTAGTCACTATGAGGCTAATTGAATTCAAGTAATGTAGAACGCTATAACCTAAAAGAGGTGACCACACTCAACCTCTCTACTAACGTAGATGTTCTAACATCAACAATCCTCTAATTTTAAATAAGTTGAGTTGACTATATAAATTTTTACCATTCCTTTTAAAATAAGAAATTGAGATGAATGATGACCGTTTAATTATATCTTGAGTTGTTTATGTCAGTAACTTTCTTGGTTGATGCGAAAGCTTAGTTGTCACATGGCGTGCTTTAGAATTAGAATCTTGGGACCCTGTCAGGTTAAAAATTATACACTAATAGCAACTGTCCACTTGTTTTGACTATGCACACCACTACAGATTAACAGATTAACACGGCTAAGCTATAATTATTTTGTTTCTAACTCGGTTTTCAGTACCTGCTTTTCTGGAATAAAAATGACTCAACACAACTGAATATGCGTGTTTGTTTGTTTCCTCACAAATTATTTGTACTAAAAATAAAACCACATCTTTCGAGCCTGTGTTTGACAATAGATCTTGTTATTTAACCGATAGTAGTATTACTCATCTAGGGTTGTTATAGAATGAATATGATCTCTTCATTCATAATTAAAGTTCTCGAATTTGAATGTTGAATATGAAAAAGATTCAGTAGAAAACGTTTTTCTTTAATGAGCATTATATACCGTAAAACCTCGATAAATGAATATTCGATAAATTAATAACCTCGATTAAATAATAATTTTTCCGATCCGACTTGGGCCAATGGGATAAAATAATAATCTCGATAAATGCATAAGATAATAATTTAAAAAAAATTCCTTGAGGCCCACTGAAAATATAAAATAATAATTCATTAAATACATATGAAAATTACATGTATAATTCATAAAATAAAGCACTTCCTAAACAATTTTTATTTCAAACTTTATGCTTTCCTAAAATTACATAACTTGATGATTTTTATTTTTATACTCACATAATGCTTTTCTCATCTCATCAGTTAGCGTAGATTTTTTTACACCTTTCAAATGAGTAGTTATGGAAGAGAAAATATAATATATGAATTTTTATATTTTGGTAGATGAAGTTAAAATACATGTGTCTATTTATAAACTCTATATTGTGTACTTGAACACTTCATATTCTAATACTTCATATTCTAATGTACATGCATTCTATTTTGAATCACGCCAATTCAAGATTAATAAACTTCTTTTTGACAAGATTAATAAACTTAGATACAATGCAACATCATTAATTAATTAATTATTTATTTTCTTTTCTTAGTTACCGAAAACAATTAATGTTTAATTTAAGAAATATAATGTACAAAATAAAAATTATTCTATAAATTAATAAACATTAATTTATCGATAAATTAATAACCCCGTATAAGATAATAATTTTTCAGATCTCAAGAATATTCATTTATAGAGGTTTTAATGTATAGTGAATCTGGATTGATCGGGATTTCAATAGAATACTGGGTGAAAAATAAAAAAAAGATAGCAGTATTTTCGATAGGAATCATTTTCCCAATCCCCTCATATTGGACTCTGTTGATATCATGATTCTTGTTGCACATCGGAAGAAGACGAGGAGTCCTTAAGTAACTTAGAAAAAAAAAAAAACTTTTTGCACCAAGTGTGCAAGTAGGTGGAGTTCTGCTAGTATTTTATCTAATTTTTAAAATATAACCTATCAATGTTGAAATTGATTCATTTGACTTTAGTACAGAGTGGGACAAGTTTACAAGCATTTTGAAATGTAATGGAAAAAAGTTTCTACAAACTGTATCTTTCAACTGACGTGTAAAAATTAGTTGAAAAGACTTGAAAAGGACTAGTTGTTGTTATTCCGCTTTTTTTTTTTTTATAATCCAGGTCTCGAAGCGACTTGTGCTTCCATATCGCTAGACTCGCACAATCTTGCGGTACTAGGCTCCTGGGGATGATGGGACCGATTCTTCAGCACCCCATCACCAGATAAATCGCGGGATGTGCACCCGTGGTTAGTGTCTGCTTGCGTCAAACGGATCAATGTTACAAGGTTGACCCCCTCAAAGGCTTGGCGGGGACCGAACCCGCACTGCAACATGCCCGCGCGGCTTTTTAGCGCCCAGGCTTTACCACAGGTATATGCCCCGGAGGACGATATCCGCCGAGTTGAGAATCGAACCTGCGACCCGAAGGTCACAAATTTGACTCTCTGCCAACACGCTGGCCTCTCCGCTTTCTTTAATTGGTGGAAAAGGATATTTATCTAAACTTAATTTTAAGTTATCCAATTCGTACATGCCCATGAACAAACTCGCCATTGTTATATACATTTTTCACCGTTCGTACATGCCCATGAACAATCTTTTCTACGTCCCATCCCTAATTACGTATACACTTAACCAAAAAACACAAGAAAACCTTCAAAACAAATCAAAATACAAAAAAACAAAAAATCCTTAGTGAAAGATCTATAAACAGGACATTGAGATTCAACTACCATATGAAATATCCATACAACCTATCACAACTACTTCAAAATTGAGGCGTTGTAGCAATTGTTCACTAAACATAAATATATATGTAAAAAGTAGTAACTAAAATTTTAATAAATATCAAATATTGAACTGATAATATCAAATATACAATGCATTTAGTGTTAAGAATCTTAAATGTGAACTCATGGACATACGAAATATGTAGCTTATGGGTTCAGATTGCTCGAACCTTGTATATGTGTTAAAAAAACCGACAATAAAGTACGAATAACAGATTTCCAACCACGTAGATCAAATGAGATGTGATAGAATAACAAACTTGAACTCATAATGTTCAAATCGTAGATTCGCCTCTCGTGTTAAACCTGTAAGTTCAAATTCTGAATCCGTCTCAGGTCGATAGCAGTAATAGAACTTTCATTGCTTCAATCATCACCACCATCATCACCACCCAATATAGAGAATCGATTATACAAAAGAAACAAAACAAGGAGAAGAACAAGAGCAACACCAACAGGTGAACCACTAACACGATGTATAGAGTTAGGCTCACCACTAGAAAATATATTCGAAACAAAAGAGCCACTATCAGATGACAAAAATTGTATTGTAAGCAATAAAATTATTGGCAAAAGAAGTAAACCAATAGGACTAAGAAGTTCAGATACGAATTCAGTAATTGCTTCACCATTTTCACCGATCAATGACGGAACTATCATCACTGCCACCACCACCACCGCTAATAGGGCCGCGTGTGGCGGCCCCCGGCGTTGTTCTTCTATCATGTTCATGTGAATATTGACAGAAATGTGAGTGAATTTGAAGAGAGTTTTGTTGTTACTTTGTTTTTTTGGTAAAGAAGAAATGAGTTGATGTGCGTGGGACTTTTTGGTCTTATAATATTGTTGAGTTACGCGTTTTAGTGTGTGTTTTTGTGTTTTTGTGTTTTTGTGGGTGGTGTGCTCATATTGAATTTAACATATTTTGATGGTGTAATTTTTTTCAACAGTCATATTGTAAAATTACTTGCTTAATTTTTTATGTTATGTACTGATGTCGCTCTTTATGAGAGGTAGATGTATAATATATCGTGCGAATTCAGATGAACTCAATAAATATAGCTCAAACAAATTGTATATGTATTAAAAATTTACCAAAATATGTACTTGTAATATATTACGAACCCAATAACATAAATGGATTGTCAATTTGATGACAAGTGAAGAGTCGTTATAATTTATAATTTCAAATGTTGAATTATTTGTAATTCTTTTGGGATTAGTGTTTAGCTTTTGAGGATTTTCTTGTGTTTTTTCTTTTGCTTGGCTTTTCTATTCTCTTTTGGTATGAGGAAATGAGTAGATAAGGCGTTTAATTTGGTCTTATTATACCAAGTTGCGCATGTGTGTTAGATTGTTTTTGTGGGTGGTAATCATTTTGAATTTAATTTATATATCAAAAAGAACATCTTTTAATAGTATCCGTATATTTTAATCTATTTCTATTATAACATATAATAACTTTAATCTTCCATGTTGCTGGTTTCATCTTTTATGAATGTTATTAATTGTAACTTTTTATGTGATATAATAGTGTAAAATTCTCTTCAAAGTTAGGAATGAAGTTAGACGGGGCAAGGTGGAAGTGGCTCCTATGATGGACAAGATGAGGGAAGCGAGTCTTCTAAGATGGTTCGGGCATGTGAAAAGGAAGTGTGCGGATGCACCTGTAAGGAGGTGTGAAAGGTTGACTATAACAAGAGTTAGAAGAGGTAGAAGTAGGCCGAAAAAGAACTGGGGAAGGTGACTAGGCAGGACATAACACAACTTCAGCTTACTGAGGACATTAACCTAGATAGAAAGGTGTGGAGGTCGAGAATAGGCTAGAAGGCTAGCAGGTATCTGAGTAGTTTCCATATTAGTAGTATTTATGTAGGCATCGCGTAGTTTCTGTTCCCCAATGTGTATTACTATATATTTTCGCATTTGCCTTTTATCTTGCTATTTTATTGTCATATTTTCTCGATATCATGCATTTATTGTTGTCCCCCCTACCCCTGTTTCTTTCGAGCTGAGGGTCTACTGAAAATAACTTCTACCCCACAAAGATAGAGATAAAGTCTGCATACATCCTACCCTCCTCAAACCCCACTTGTGAGACTACACTTGTTTTGTTTTGTTATGTTATGTTATCGTTGTTTTTAGTTTCTCATCTTGTGGTTTCTATGAAATTGAAGATGATTATTTGTTTGCCGGCCTTTTATGGTTGGCCTTAGTATTTTCTTTTTGTAAGAGGAATATGAGTACTAGATGGGACCTTCAATTTGGTCTTATAATATCAACTTGTGCATTTTGAGAGATATGTGTATTGAATTTGGTGGTGGGGTGGGGGGTCATTCTTCTTTTTTCTCCAATGATTTCTATGAAGTGGATGTGAGATATTTTGACATCTCACTATGCATACACACAATCTAGTACTACAAATTTCTCAATGTATATAACTACAAATTTCTCAATGTATATAACTATACAAATTTTCTGGAAGAATTTAAAAGTTAAATTTAAGAAAGAAAGAAAGGGGATAATATTGGTAAGATTTTATTTTACTACACACCTAGGTTGGTGCAACTTCAATCTCATAGGTCGTTGAATATTGTTAAATCGAAAATATATTTTAAAATATGTCAGGCACTAATATGAATGAAATTATACATACGCATGCATAGTGCGTAATATTAAATTTTAAAGTTTATCGTATTATTTACAACAAGCGTTATGGTGGGATATATATAATTTCTATATCTTTAAGTAGAGGTTTCATGTTTGAGTCCTAAGTATAAAAAAACTGATAGAAAGTATTTTACCTGTTAATGAACCTTACGTGGTCTTAATCCAGATTAGCCGGGGATATGTTGGGTGGGAAATAAAAAAAAGATGAACCGCTTTCTAAGGCGTTTGTTTGAATATAATAATGCACATATAAAAGAACCTTTGATGTTAATATGCATGACTTATACCTTTCAGCCCGACTATATGGAATCCCCCCGGCCCCTTATTAACCACTTTTCTTTTTCTAAGAAAAGCTCTATTTTTCTTTCTAAGAGAGGACATGTTCACACTCAAGAATGACTCATCTATTACAACATGGGAGAATCAGTATTGGTTTATTGTGTGTGTGAGAGAGAGACAGAGATGGGTGGAGTAATTTCTACTCTAATGAATGTGGGACAATGAGATCCCACCAGCCATGTAATAGGCCTGGATCCATTTAATTTCAAAGTAACAAGGGCAAGAGGGCAAGAGGTGCAAAAAGATCCCACGTTCACATAGGATGGATGAAGAGTGGTAACCTATGAGAATGTGAGGTAAGCGGTCTACACCTGACGTAAGTATTAATGACTGATTTTACAGCTATCATAATCAATATATCACAGAGAGACAACTTTGTCATTACTCTAATGTTCACCTTCTAATTTCAAAGCAATACAAATATTAATATATGTGAATTGATTAATATTCAACAATCATCTCCTCCGACTAGATCTAAAATCAGCATCAAACTGTTAAGAGTCCCACATCGGAAAATGGAATGGGAACATGGACTTGGACAATTCTCACCCTACAAGCTAACTTTTTGGGTTGAGTTAGACCTAAGATCCATTCTTTACATGGTATCAGAGTCAGACCCATTCCAATTTTTGTTCACCGATGTTGGGCCCTCAAATTATATTATTCACGCTCCAGTTAACAAGGTCTGGGCGTGCGAGGGAGTGTTAAGAGTCCCACATCGGAAATGGAATGGAAACATGGACTCCTTAGATGGACTTGGGTAATTCTAACCCTACACGCTAGCTTTTGGGGTTGAGTTAGGCCCAAGATCCATTCTTTACACAAACCAACACCCTGTCACTGACAATTATCAACCTAGATTGGGAACATGGTCATGGGTTTATATTGCATAACACTTCAAATAATTCTTGTTTGTTCAAGTTATATACACTAACAGTAAAGAATTTTTACAATATATATCTTAACTGGTTATAGCATGTTATTATTTTTTTATGTTATCACATCAAACTTGTTACAAGTTAAAAAATTTAATCTATCAACGCAATGAATATAACTCTCAAGAAAAATAAAAATCTAGCACATCAGGTAAAGAATGGATATTGAGCCTAACTCATTCCAAAAGCTAGCTTGTAGGGTGAGAATTGTACAATTCCATATAAGGACTCCATGATCTCATTCCATATCCGATGTGAGACTCTTAACACTCCCCCGCATGCCCAGACCTTGTTAACTGGAGCGTGAATAATATAATTTGGGGGCCCAACATCGGTGAACAAAGTATTGGAATGGGTCTGGCTCTAATACTATGAAAGAGAATAATCCCTTGATTATTTCATTAATGTAATTAACTTATATACATGATAAACAATAGTCATCCTAGGCTATAATTACGGAAATCAAATATACACCTAACTAATACAAAAGATTACTACAATAATTAAAGATATACAAGATCACTAATGATATCAAAATAATATATTTTCATATATTCTATCACACCCCGCGGTCATAGCGGGCTGTTGTCGTACGCTGAGACTGTCTCAAAAAATTTCAAACAGAACCAAGGGAAGACCCTTAGTAAAGATGTCAGCAATCTGATAATGTGAAGGGACATGCAAGATACGTACTTGTCAATGAGCGACCTTTTCGCGAACAAAGTGAATATTCATCTCGATATGTTTAGTGCGCTGATGTTGTACATGATTCCCCGAGATATATATATCGCACTAACATTATCACAGTAGACCAATGTAGCTTTCCGAATAGGAAAATGAAGCTCTAAGAAGAGGTTACGCAACCAACAGGACTCAGACACCACATTAGAGACTCCTCAATATTCGGCCTCCGCGCTAGAGCGCGACAAAGTAGCCTAGCATTTAGCCGACCAAAAGACCAAGTTATCACCAAGAAACACACAATAACCAGATGTTGAACTCCTGGTATCTGAACATCCACCCCAATCAGCATCTGTATACGAAATGAGAGTAGATACCGATTGATGGATATAAGTGTAAGCCATGATCAAGAGTACACTGAATGTAGCGCACAATGCGTTTGAGAGCGTGTATGTGTTTTCCCTCGGATCATGTATGAATAAACACACCAGTTGCACTGTATGAGTAATATCGGGCCTCGTAAACATGAGATATTGAAGAGTCCCCGCAAGACTACGATAGTGGGAGGGATCCTCATATGATGTGCTAGAAGTAGCACTCAGCTTCAGTTTAGTGTCAATCGGAGTAGGAGATGACTTACATGCTGACATGCCAGCCCGTTCAATGATCTCTGTTGCATACTTCCTCTGATTGACAACTATATCCAAAAAATAACTTAATAGCCCCAAGTATTTAATAGCAAATTCTAAGCTGAGAAGAGATATGATAGACTTGCGAATAGAGATGGCAATGGATCTTGGACCCGGTGGATCCAGATCCGTTTTATAAGATATGGATCTTCAAAATTTGGACCCGACGGATCCGGATCGGACCTGGATCCATTTATGACGGATCGGATCTGGATATGGATCTTGTATTTGAGATCGTATCCGGTCCAGATCCGATCCGTGGATCCGATTTTATTAAATATATCCATAACCTAGAATGTAATTTTATAAGTATTTTTTTAATTTTTTTTTCATAATTTATGTATTGGGTAAAGGGTTGAACCAGGATAAGGCACAAGTCACACAACCATGTAATTTATCTTTGAAGTTTCATTTCTTTTACTTATATGCTCTCTGCAGTTTTCCATATTTTCATTTCTATAAATAGAAAAAATTATCATTCTTCTTTAAATTTCCCTTTATTGAATCTGCTAGCGGTAAGCTTTAAGTATCTGTCTCTCATTTGTTTGATCAGCAAAAAATAACTGGGACTTTTGATATATGACTGGCATTGTTTTATGTTGTTTAATGAAGTCAATCAGTAGAACTACAAGTGGAGCATCACTATAGCCTCCAAAAATTAGCTCAAAGTTGCAACCTGTTTGCATTACTAATGAAATCAATCGTCTTTATTTTCTTGTGATGCTAAAACTTTGTTCAGTAATTTGGAAGAATGGTGTCATGTTTGTGTAGGTTGATTGAATGAACTCAATCATTTTTTTCAATCAGATTGCGTTTAATTTTTTCATAAAAGTTTCAACATGTGGGAATATTATTCAAGCCAAAAAATTTACATATAGATCTAGATCCGATCCGTGGACCCGGTGGATCTGATGGATCCGGATTTGGATCTAATTTTTATGGACCCGATGGATCTGGATCTGGATCCAGGTATGAAAAATAGATCTGGATCTGGATCTAGTAGGATCCGGTTCAGATCCGATCCGTTGCTATCCCTACTTGCGAAGTTCATCAGAGGAAGCAGTCAATATAATATCATCCACATATAACAGAATGTAGGCCATAGAAGTACCGTGACAGTATATGAATAGAGAATGATCAGACTTACTGTGAGAAAATCCAAGAGTAGACATATAATCTGCAAATCTTTTGTATCAAGCTCGAGGAGCCTGTTTTAGTCCATACAAAGATTTCTTCAGAAAGCACACATGATTAGGATGAGCGGGGTCCCTGAAACCCTAGGGCTGATACATGTATACTGTTTCCTTGAGTTCTCCGTGTAAAAATGCATTTTTCACGTCCAATTGATGAATGGACCATGTTTTTGAGAGAGCTAGAATGATAACATTGTGAATAGTCACCGATTTGACCACCGGACTAAATGTTTCTCCAGAATCCACGCCAAACTGTTGAGTTTTTCCATCACCTACAAGACGTGCCTTATGCCTCTAAAAACAACCATAAGATTTTTATTTATGAGAAAAATCCACATAGAACGAATCACAGGTTTCATCGAAAATGACATGTCGACTACTGATGATCTATAAATCATAATATTTGTAACTACGATGATTAGATGGGTAACCCAAAAAGACACAAGTGGTAGAGCGGACTTGAAATTTGTTTATGGTAGTGGAGGGGAATAGAGGATAACATAAACACCCAAATACCCTAAGATGAGAATACAAATTTTTTTTTGATAAAGAGTTTTGAGTGGAGAGTGGCAGGCTAATCCTTTCCTAGGGAGTATGTTGAGAAGGTAAGTTGTCATTTGTAATGCATGATGCCAAAATGAAGGTTGTAATGATGCATGGGCTAGTAATGTACGAACAATATTATTAATGGTGCGATTTTTTCTCTCGGCTTTTCCATTTTGTAATGACGTATGTGGACATGAGAACCGAAAAGATATACCATTAACCTTATAAAATTCCCTTAATGGCCCATTATTAAATTCCCTTCCATTATCACATTGAATGTTCTTAACCTCCCGTTCAAATTGAGTACAGATGAAAGCTCTAAATGATAGGAATGTGGAATAAACCTGAGACTTTTTAGATAAGGAAAATGTCCACAAAAAAAAGTGATCATCCAACAATAAAATATAATAACGGCGGCCCGAAGAGCTCAAAACGGGATACGTCAAAAGATCACTATAAATAATATCAAAAAGCAACATAGTAATAGAATTAGAGGCAACAAATGACAATTTCACTATAAATAATATCAAAAAGCAACATAGTAATAGAATTAGAGGCAACAAATGACAATTTAACATGTTTCCCAAGCGTACAAGAAGGGCAAACATTATCACTACAAGAGTTATTATACTCAATAAATTTACTATTTTTAAGGGAGTCAATAACATACGCTCCCGGATAACCCAAACGTGCATGCCATAAGGAAGGTGCTAAAGCTGCAAACGTTGATGGTGTGACTTGTTTTGTGGTGATGGTGGTGGTGATGAGATAGAGCTCGCCTCGACTATCACATCTTATTAGATGCATCCCCGTCCAGAAATCTTTCACAGAAAATCCAAATGGATCAAATTCAACAAACACTGAGTTATCAGTTGTAAATTTCTTAACAAATACCAAGTTTTTAATTAATTGAGGAGCATGAAAGACATTTTTCAAGGCTAAAGGCGGGTTTGGGGGAGATAAATTTGTGTGACCATAACCACGGATTGGAATTGAATGACCATTACCAACAATTATGCCATGATTTTTGCTCAAATTAAACTAAGACGAGAGGTTACCTTGTGCGGATGTCATATGAGAAGCAGCACTAGTATCCATGTATCAATTCACATCCGGAGGATTTAGCCCTAGTGTATGCATCGTTGCCTCAATATTCGTATGTGTCGGGGAGGCTGTTGGGCCCGCAGCAGTGAAGGCCTGCTGTGGTCGAGGCCCAAGTAGGACAGGCTGCTGCCAGGCCTGTTGCTGTCGAGGCCCAAACTGGGATGTCTGCTGCTGCCTGTCGTTGGGCTTGGCCCAATTCTGTGTTGGGTATGGGCATGGTGGGATGGGCCACTGCCCACCGACCCAAGGAAAGCCCCAAGGACATTGCCTACTAGCCCAAGGCTGCTACCAGGGGTGCTGTGGCCCGGACCCCTGCAGGCCGCCGCCACTACGGCCACCGCCGCCACTGCGACCACCACCCTTGCCACCGCCGCGACCACCGCAACGGTTTTTGCCACCGGTGTTGCGGTTTTGACCCTTTTTGCTGCCACCGTTGTTGCGGTTTTGACCCTTTTTGCTACCACCGCTGTTACGGTTTTGACTATAATTTTCAGAGAATAATTGAGAGTCATCGGTTTCTTGGGACGTGGCCGCCATCATGGCGGAATGTGCTCCGGTTGCAGCCTTTTTATCCAACCCCGCTTCTTCTAGAGTTAGCATGCAACATGCTTGGTAGAAAGGTGGGATAAGATTGCTTTGACGAAGAAGAGTTCCAACCCCATTATATGCTTCGGAGAGGCCCGCAACCATTTGAAGAACGAGATGATCATTTGTGACCGACGCTCCGACGCTCTTGAGTTGATCTGACAAATCCTTGAGCCTTTGACAATATGCGGAGACATTCGGAAAATCCTTCATAGTTGTCTGTGAGAATTCTTTCTCAAGGGTTACGACACGAGAATTTTTGTTATCTTGGAATATATCACACAACCTATTCCAAGCTTCCATTGTCGTGGCTTCGAGTTCGATAATCGTATACAAGAGGTCCGTAGAGATGGTGAAATAAATCCATTGGAGGACCGTAGCGTCGGGAAAAAATAATTTGGATGGCGGAAGGGAGTTTTTGCCGAGTAGGGCACGGCGGAATAGCCATTTCAACCACAAATCCCACACATAATTAGCACATGCCATTCTGCCGAAGATACAGGAGAAACAAAGGTAGGCATTTTGAGTAGAATTCTCCACCTTCTGAAATGTTCACTTAATTGAAACTGGTTCAGGCCTTCCATTTTACAAGTACATACAATCTGTAAATTTACATCCATTAAAGCAACACTATTTCGAGGTTTTACCTCGGAAGTAAACATGGCCATGCAGAGACCCTCTGTTCCAATTTATATGACAAATTTTCTTTTTTAATCAGTCTAAAAAAGAATTGCGCATTTCTTATTTGATAATAATTTAACTTTAAACTTTACCTTTTACGCTTAACGAGATGATTTATAAACAGACAAATATCTTTGGCTTATTTTAAACCATAAGATTAAAAAGTCGTTCATTTATTTTTTAAAATTCGTGACCAGTCAAACCACGTCATATAAATTGAGACGGAGGGAGCAGAATACAAAATGCAAAAGGTAGCTACTGAAGATGCTAAAGCGAAACAACCATAATCAAGATATAGAGAATCAGCAAATTTCTTGATTTGTCGTTAATTAACCAGGGCCGACTTTGGGAATGTCATAGTGCTCGCTCATGTTCGCCAAGTACGGATTAAAATCTTCCATTTTTTTTGTCGATAACCTCAGACCAATCAATCGAATATTGATTAATACGTAATCGATCGAACACTATTTGAAAACGACTCTTCTGCTCCGAAACGGACTGTTTCAAATGTTCTTGGAAATTCTTACTCCCATTGGACCATTTGTATCTATATGCATCAGGATCCCGATTCATGTAGTTTGGTCACGATGTGATTTATTAGCAGTCTTGGCCATCGTATGCATGTCGATCCTTTCTCTTTGTTCTATGTAGCGCCTCTCTGCATGTGTTAGATGATCATCCCAGCGAACATCATTTTCTTCACCAACAGATTTAGTTGCATCTGTGATGTCTTCCTTGCTGGAATCATCTATGGATCCACTACCACCATCTACATTCGGTCAGAAACGTTTTAGTGAAGTGGGTAGACAAGAAAAACCATATATCATCTCCCACAAAAAACAACAACAATAATATACCCAGTGTAATCTCACACAGAGGAGTCTAGAAAGGATAAGTTGTACACATTATCTCTATCTTTGTGGGGTAGAGAAGCTGTTTCCGATAGATACCCGGCTCAAAAGAACATAATTAATGCAGAAATTCAAAAAAAATATAAGACAATAAGATATCACAATAATAAAACAAATAAAGCAACACATATGAACACACACAAAAAAGTATGAATATGTGCGAAACCTAAATAATACTAAAAAAAAGAGAGAAAAGTAGATAGAGAGTCTAGCCCCTTACACCGCTCACACAAACATACAAGACAAATGTTTTCTCTCTTCTATCTTAGTCCGAAAGTGGTAATCAAATTTTACTACTCAATATCACTTTTTATTTTAGGATTGCGACATACTCGTATATTATTTTCGGATTTTCACGCCTGGCAAAGCTGACATATTCTATTTTGATATTTGCTTTAATCGAAGCTTTAACAGAAGTATAGATTTGTAATGGTTTCCTTAACTTACAACTTAATACGACTCAACACTCTTAAATGAATCAAGAAATAAGTAAACCAGCTGGCTCAAATTAAATCAATTCACTAAGATACGGTACTGTTATGAATTGCAAAAATATTTTGTCCGTTGCTTCATTGACGATGTTGTAATAATTCCTCATATTCTCTGTGTATATATCTTACCTCAATCTCTATACAAAAAAATACTAAAATTTCAATAAATATTAAATTAAATATGAATCCTTTATTTAAATTGCTTAGCCCAAGAGACCATTGAATTATATGTGTAACACTTAACAATCAGATTGTCGGATTCCTTTCACTTTTTAGAATGTGATGGTGGGGTTCGGTGTCTATTTGCTCCTTAAATCATTTAACTGTTCCATTTTTTATTACTATCCATCCAATATTGGTAGGTAAAGCCTACAATTTTAATTATTTATATACTACCATGCACAGTAGTGGGGGTGGGGCTAGAGGAAACACACTTGAGAATGTTTGTCTAATAAGGACCTTTTCTTTAATTTAATTATTTGGCTTTATTACTTCTATTAGTACTTATTATTTCATCTTACTACTCTTATGTAATATTATCCGTGTAAATGATAGAATTGCACATTATGTGCAGGAAGTTACTGTTAAATATACAAAAGATATACACGGTATACACGTATATCTTATGTATATTATCTCTCGGATTTGTACATATATACAGCCCACGGCTTGGACAGTGTTTTGGTAATATTTGTTGTAATAGTTTAGGGTAAATATTACATTAATTAATATTGTACACTTACCATAATTATAGGAGTCTTGTACTACTAAAATAGGGTTTTGGGATTAGAATAGGAATATGTTTTCTATTATGGAATATTGTAAATTGTACAATATACTCTTTCATTAATGAGAATAATTAAGAGATTATTTCTTTCATGGTATCAGAAGTCTAGGTTAATATTTTCTCTCAATTTTTTTCCGTCCAACAGTCCGGTTCCGAGCTCCCTTCCTCGGTTTCCGTGCCCGGAAATTATTTTTTCTTCCCAAAATTTTCTTCCAAATCTCTTTGTCACGTCGTTCGTTGCTATTATGGCTAAGAACACGTTTCACCCTACCCTTACAGTTTATAACATCAAGAATCACATCCCTCTTATTCTTGAAATAGAAAACGTCTGATATGCGACGTGGGCCGAACTGTTTAAAATTCACGCACGTTCGCATCAAGTCATTCATCACATAATCCCCGCTAATCCTGAGGACACGGAGGTGCCTAAACGCGCGGATAATCCTAAGTTGTGGACGACTCTTGATGCCACCGTCCTTCAGTGGATTTACTTAACTATCTCTACCGACCTGTTGCAGACGATTATTGAGCCGGACGCTACGACAATGACTGCTTGAGATAGGCAGTGTGACATATTCCAAGATAATCAAAATTTCAGAGATGTTACCCTTGAGCAAGAATTTTCCCACGTCAATATGAAAAATTTTCCGAACGTTTCAGCATATTGCAAAAGGTTGAAAGAATTGACGGACCAACTCCGCAACGTTGGTGCGCCTGTTAGCGACAATCGTCTCATTCTCCAGATGGTTGCTGGCCTCTTCGAGGCCTATAGTGGCGTTGTTACTCTTCTTCGTCAAAGTAATCCTCTTCCGAAGTTCTATCAAGCCCGCTCCATGCTTACTTTGGAAGAAGTCGGCTTGGCTAAGAAGGCGGCTACTAGTGCTAGTCCCGTGGTCATGATGACGTCCTCCACTAATTCTCAGAATTTTGGTGACCATTCGGGCCAGAACCATTCTCAAGGGGGCGGCAAAAATAGTAAAAAAAATAATGGCAAAAATCGCGGGGGCAAACGCGGTGGTTCCGGCGGTGGTAACGGCAGCAGTGGGTCCTGCCCCAACAATGGGCCACAACCCAACTGGTCCCAGCCTTGGGCCCCCTGGCCGTGGGCCTGGGCCAGTGGGCAGTGGCCCAACAACCACTGGTATCCAGCGCCTTCAGCCCCAGGCAATTGGGCTGCCCAGCAGCCTTCCAGGCCCAATTCGTCCTGGCCCAGCAGGTTATGGATCAGCAGGTTACCGACACCCTTTTGGGCTGGGGTAGCAAGCCGGGGTTCTTGGGCCCAGGCCTTCTCAGGCCCATCATGTAGTGGGCCCCACCTCGACCGACATTGAGGCTGCAATGCACACACTTGGAATAAATCCCTCGGACCCAAATTGGTACATGGACACCGGCGCCACTACTCACATGACGTCTAACCCAAGTACTCTCTCATCTTATTCCAATATGAGCAACAATCGTGGTATAATTATTGATAATGGTAATTCAATTTCAATTAGTGGTTACGGTCATAAAACTTTGTCTCCCCCCCCATCCACCACTTATCTTGAAAAATACCCTTCATGCCCCTAAATTGATTAAAAATTTGGTGTCTGTCCGTAAATTCACCATTGATAATTCCATTTATGTCAAATTTGATCCGTTTAGGTTTTCTGTGAAGGATTTCAAGACGGTGATTCCTATAATGAGGTGTGAGAGTAGGAGAGATCTTTATCCTGTCACGCCACGTTCCGGCCTCTCGAGTCCAGCCTTGCCATTAACTTTTGCAGCCCTTGCTCATTTCTTGTGGCATGCTCATCTAGGTCATCGGGGGTCGTCTATTTTGTCTTCCTTAGATAAAAATAATTTTATTTCTTGTAAGGGTACGCGTAGTACTCCGAATTGTCAATCTTGTTCTTTAGGAAAAAATGTTAGATTGCCGTTTGTAGACTCTAATTCTCATACTTTAATGCCATTCGATATTATTCATAGTGATTTATGGACATCTCCCGTTCTCAGTTCTTTGGGTCATCGTTATTATGTTATATTTCTGGATGATTATTCTAATTTTTTATGAACTTTTCCGATAGCAAAAAAATCTCAAGTTTTTTCCACTTTCTTAAAATTTAGATCATTCATTACAACCCAATTCGAACGAGAAGTCAAAAATATTCAATGTGATAATGGAAAGGAATATGATAATGGGGTGTTTCGGAAGTTTTGTGCTAATAATGGGATCAATTTTTGTTTTTCTTGTCCTTATACGTCTTCACAAAATGGGAAATCCGAACGCAAAATTCGTACAATTAATAACATTATCTGAACTTTATTGATTCATGCTTCCATACCCCCTCTTTTTGGCATCATGCTCTACAAATGGCTACTTATCGTCTTAACATTATTCCTACCAAAGGTTTGACGTATTCGTCCTCTCTTCAAATTTTATATAATAAGACTCCTTAATATTCACATCTTAGGGTCTTTGGGTGCTTCTGTTATCCGTTGTTTTCGTCCACCACAATTAATAAACTTTAGGCCCGTTTTACTCCTTGTGTATTTTTGAGTTATCCGTCTAATCATCGTGGTTACAAATATTTTGATTAATCGTTTAATAAAATCATCATTAGTCGCCATGTTATTTTTTATGAGTTCCAATTTCCGTTTGCTAAAGTGAGTAGTCCCGTGCCTAGTTCATATAATTTTTTGGATGACGATGTCTCTCCGTATATTATCCACAATTTATCAGACATGTCCCGCACCCTGAATCCGCTAGCGGGCCCACTGCCCGTTGGACCTATAGTCCTGCCTCCGCCACTGTTTCCTGTACCGTTGTTGGGCCGTCCACTGTTCCAGTTTTCATAATTGGGCCAGTTGCCCAGCCCTATCTGGAAACTAGCCCAGTCTCTGATTCGGGCAGTGCCAATGTTTCGATTAAGGCCGATGAGGCCCATTGCCGGCTGGCCCGTCTGTCACGTGTCCCAATATTTCCCAAAATCCGCCCAATTATTTCCCGAGTCAAATACCAGTCATTCGTAGTCAACGAGGTATTTTTAAACCAAAAAGACATTTTAATTTAAATTATAATGTTCTTAAATTACTCCTACCCCGTAATCCTGTGTCTTCTTTAAATGATCCGAATTGGAAAATTGCTATGACCGACGAATATAATGCTCTTATTGATAATAAGACGTGCGAATTGGTGTCCCGTCCATCTGGTGTTAATATTATTCGTCTATGTAGATTTTTGCTCATAAGGACAATTCTGACGATTTTTTTTGCGAGGCATAAGGCTCGTCTTGTAGGTGATGGTAAGACTCAACAGGTTGGTGTGGATTGTGGTGAGACATTTAGTTCGGTGGTCAAGCCGGCTACCATTCGCACTGTACTCAGCTTGTCTGTCATGATCCGACGGGCCGCAACTAACCACCCTAATGACGTCATTATACTAACCTGTCACACATAATCCAACTAACACTTAATGAGTCTGAAATCATGCAGCATAACGCTGTAATAACAACATATGCTAGGGTAGGCAAGCCGACAAGGCTGCCTTTACCCCCGAATGTACCTGCCTCCTGAGGAGTCACAACTAGCCAACACAATATAACAGACAAGCCGACAAGGCTGCAAACAAATAATATCACATATACACGGGAACACCCCCAACATAGAGTACAATAATATGGCTGACCGAAATAGATTTCTGACCCTTACACCAGTGCAACCCACAACTGTCTACAGACCTCTACAAGAAGGATAACGACATATGACGGGACAGGGCCCCGTCGTGCCCCTAAATACACATAAATCAAAAAGATAGGGTTCCGTACAAAAATGGTAAAGCTCTGGATCAAATGAGCTTTCCAAACAGCTGCGTAGGAACCTAAACCGGAGGATCACCAAACTGAGCACCTCGTACTTGTGGGCATGAACGCAGCCCCCCGAGGAAAGGGGGTCAGTACGAAATAATGTACTGAGTATGTAAACATGAAATACTGCAAATGAGATCATAAGTAGCCAATGGATAACAAGAGATCAAGTATAAAAAATCGGGATTCAAATCCAACTGTGCCATAACAATAGAAGTCAGTTGCCTTATAAAAATGAGAGTCAAGTCAAGAAAACATGAGTGCCTGTCCATATACATATATATATATATCTGTAACGTAACCCGTCCCACTAGTGGAATCATATCATAACTCGGCCCATACTGGGACTCGGTAAAGTCATATCTCATCTATGGATCCATCCTACGTAACCCGGCCCTCTAGTGAGGGTCTCGGTGAAAAATGCAAGGCTGTGCACGAACGTAACCCGGCCCGGGACTCGGTGAGGTGAAGTAGTAACACTTAGCATGAGTAGATATCATGAGTAACCATATGCAAGTAAAAATTATCATCTGACTCTCAATAAAATCATTGTAATAATGTCATAATAAACTCTTTGTTGAAAAATCATAGGCACTTCTCATAACAATCATCTTTAGGAATTAAACTGTATAAGAATCAAGTACGTCCGCCGTACCTTCATTAAATAAAAATCATGGCAAAGAAAGAAGGAATAGTTCACATACCTCTTAGACGAACTAATCAACTCTATATTAGAGTACGTCTCGATTTAGAACTTCAACCTATAATAATGGTAATACGTTCGTCAATTCTATGATCACTAGCATACTTTATATCGAATAACGACTTCTTATTCTATAAAAATTCGGGCAATACTTCCCCTGTTTATACATGTTTCCACAACTTCCAAACGAGGCTAATAACATCAATAAACAAGCACCAATTAAGGGCACAACCAAAACAACAATAAAGGGAATTTACACACCCACTTCTCATGTAAATTTAGCCTCTTAATCCACCTTAAAAACAGCCCACAAAACAGTCCATGTTCCAACAACAACGAGGGTAGAATGTGAAGTCTTTCTACACCCTTATTCCTTTAGGACTTACATTAGCAATTACCACACTTAAACATGCATAATGGTGACTAAATTTTCAGCATTATAACACCACAAAACAGTCCCTAAAATAGTCCATATACATCACAATATGTCCAACAATTTCATGCAAGTTCTTGGCCACAACATGTCATAATTCCATAACTCTTATCTTAATTCCTATAATCCAATTTCGTATTTCAATACTTCCATATAACTAATTTCAACTAAATCTCAATGTTTCCTTTCAATTTCATCATGCAATTAGCGATAATAATAACAACAATAACCAACGAATCCAACAACACCAAAATCTTTCCTAAATTGGCAACTAGCCCAAAATTGTCACATGCAATGCTTAAATTCTAATTTTTCCTTAACACAAATTCATTACCTTAATTCTAACAACATGCATTCCAATTATATCATAGAAAGAAGATTTTTTATACCTCAAATTCGTCCAAAACAGTCCGCAATTTTCTGCCCACTGTTTGTCCGAAAATCCCCACTGTTTTCGTATTTCTTTCCCTTTTTTGTTCACTTCTTCAACTCCAATTGACATGCAAGTGTTCTACAATGTTAAGCCATCATCCCTACACGTTTTTTTTCCAAAATTTCATCCCAAAAATTCGAAATTTCTGGGCTACAGTTTCAGCCAGCAGTGGTTGTTTTTGCCACTGTTTTTGGTGTTGTTTTGTTTCTAATTTTTGGTGAAAAATGTAGTCTAGGAAGAGAAGATAAAAATCTTAAATTGGGTATGGGTGGAGGGTCTTTTTGGCTGAGCTTGGAGGAGAGAATGAGAGTTTTTTTTTTGGTTAAGTTTAGAAAGAAGATGAAGAGGTAAGTGTAGGTTTAAAAAAAAAATCTGATTTTTCTTTTTTTCACTTTGGCCCCCAAGTTCTTCAATTAATAAATCTCAAACCCACTTCTTTTAATTCCCGAGAATTTCATAAGCCTCGTATCCTCAATGTCATAATTTTATAATACAATATTATTCCATAACTCCATTGGAATAAATTCAACTACTAGGATTAATTCTCGTCGTCACGTGTATAGCACTAAAGAAAAACTATTCTGGGATAACATCCGTTTATATACTAATTTCCCATATTAACATATGTAAGCGTTCCTTATATTCAATATCCGAATCTTACTTCCTTAATGACGTTCTTAATTATCGTCTTAATCTTACGAGGTGTAACATTGTCTCTTTCGAAAGCATGGCACATTCATCAGTTAGATGTGAAGAATGCTTTCTTACATGGTGATCTCAATGAGACAATCTATATGCATCAACCTTTGGGGTTTAGGGACCCCAAATATCCTCATCATGTCTGTTTATTGAAGAAGTCCTTGTATGGACTTAAGCAGTACCCACGGGCTTGGTATAAGAGGTTTGCAGACTATGTTTCGACTATTAAGTTCTCTCACAGCAGGTCTGATAATTCATTGTTCATATATCGTCGTGGTTCTTCCCTGGCTTATATACTATTATATGTGGATGATATTATTTTGACTGCTTCTTCTGATGCATTACGCCAGTCAAATCATGACAATGCTTAGTTCTGAGTTTGCTATGAAAGACTTGGGGCCCTTGAGTTATTTTTTGGGGATTGTTGTTACTCTTATGCAGGTGGTGTGTTCTTGTCACAACGAAAATATGCAGTTGCGATCATTGAGCGAGCTGGTATGTCTTCATGCAAGTCTACTTCCACTCCAGTTGATACTAAACCCAAGTTGGGTCTTGGAATTGACTCACCTTACGAAGATCCGACCCGCTATCGCAGTCTTGCAGGGGCTCTTCAGTATCTTACTTTCACGAGACCAAATATTATGTATGACGTACATCAGGTGTGCTTGTTTATGCATGATCCCAGGGTTGAACACATGAATGCGCTCAAACGCATTATTTGATACATCCAGGGAACACTTGACTATGGCTTACATTATATTTGTCTACGACCTCTACACTTGTCTCGTATACAGATGATGATTGGGGTGGTTGTCCGGATACCAGACGTTCCACGTCCGGCTATTGCATGTTTCTTGGTAATAACTTGGTCTCATCGGCGAAACGTCAATCAACATTGTCACACTCTAGTGAAGAGACCGAGTATCGAGGGGTGGCCAATGTCGTCTCTGAATCATGTTGGTTACGTAATCTTCTTTTAAAGCTTCATTGTCCTATTGAGAAAGCTACCTTGGTTTATTGTGATAACGTGAGTGCCATCTATCTTTCTGGTAATCCTGTTCAACACCAGCGCACCAAACACATCGAGATGTATATTCATTTTGTTCGCGAAAAGGTAGCTCGTGGACAAGTACGCGTCGTCGACATGTCCCTTTCAGGTATCAAATTGCAGACATCTTTACAAAGGGTCTTCCCTCGGTCCTTTTTGAAGATTTTAGGGACAATCTCAGTGTACGAAGACCGCGCACTATGACTGCGGGTGTGTGTTAAATATACACGGTATACACACGTATATCTTATGTATATTATCTCTCGGATTTGTACATATATACAGCCCACGATTTGGGCAGTGTTTTGGTAATATTTGTTGTAATAGTTTAGGGTAAATATTACATTAATTAATATTGTACACTTACCATAATTGTAGGAGTCTTGTACTACTAGAATAGGGTTTTGGGATTAGAATAGGAATATGTTTTCTATTATGAAATATTGTAAATTATATATATACTCTTTCATTAACGAGAATAATCAAGGGATTATTTCTTTCAGTTACGAGTTCTAGCTGTGAAAACATTCCCTTTTCAAAAGCAAAGGAAAGATTGCATATGGTATATACAGTCATGCTCCTAGGCCCCATCCTAGTGGCAGAGCCGTAGTGAACGAAGTTCAAGTCAAAAAATTACACTGTATAAATAAGAAAATTATATATATATCTATCTCTCTATATATATATATATATATATCTTTACTGTATTAGTCAATTGACTAATTTCTGATGCAAATTAAGGACATCAAAGTTCTCTCGGAGAGTATATGGATTGGGATTGTGGCAGAGTCATCATTCTAATGAAATTCAATAAATGCAATCTTGTATTTACTTTTGAGGCATTAAAAAGCTGAACCAACCACTAAAGGTTATGATAGGATAGATATGATTCATTCACTCTTAATTAGAAGCTTTGAATTTGAGTCCGAAATGTGGAAAGGATCCTGGTAAGGAGCGTTTGGTCATAAACGGTGCTAATTCAAATCACCCGACATCGAATGAGAAAAAAAAAAAGATAGACCCCTTTGAATATAATATGCATACAAAAAGAACCTTCACGTCAATATGCAGGACTTATACCTTTCATCCCTTTATATATAGGAATTTTCCCCCTTATTAACCCTTTTTCTAAGGAAACCTCTATTTTCTTTCTTAGAGAGGGCATGTTCACATTCAAGAACGACTCATCTACTACAATGTGTGTGAGAGAAAAAGATGGGTGAATTAATTTCTACTCTAATTAATGTGAGACAATGAGATCCCACCAGCCATGTAATATGTCTGGATTTATTCAATTTCAAAGTAATAAGGGCAAGAGGTGTATAAAGCATCCAACGATCACACAAGATCGGGAAAGAATCATATCCTAAAAGATAGGCAATTTACCTGACGTTAACATTAATGATTGATTTCACGACTCGAAATAACTTAAACATTACTTCAACGTTTCCTTCTAATTTCAAAGTAATACATATACAATTATATGCGAATTGATTAATATTCAGCAATCAACACTTCTGATCTCCTTCGATAAGATCTAAAATCAGTATCAAACCACCACCCTGTCACTGACAGTCTATCCACCTAAACTGGGAACATGGCCGTGGGTTTATATTGCACAGTACTTCAAATAATTCTTCTCTTTTCTATATTTTTGTTTTCAAAATGACCCATTCAAGAAAGCCTGAACGGGGGTTCAACTAAAAAAAGAGTAAATATATACTGACAGTAAAAAAGATTTATACTATCAGTTCAATTTTTTAATTATAGCAGCTTATTAATTTATTTTTCAAGTTACTATATCAGAGTTGAGTCGGTTTTTGCAGCTCAACCTTTAACTTCAACACAAAAGAACATAACTCTCAAGAAAAATAAAAATCTAGCACACTTCATGAATACTGCTTCACAATCTTCATAAATAGGATAGTAACGTTGAAAAAATTTAGCCATTGCATCCACAAACATAATTAGCGCATGCCATTCTCCCTAAGGCAGAGATAGGCATTTGAGGAAAATTCTCCACCTGATGAAATGTTTCACTTAATTGAAATGGGTACAAGCCTTTCAGTTTAAGACTTTAAGTACATACAATCTGTACATCCATTAGAGCAACGCCATTGCGAGGTTCAACCTCAAACGGGAACATGGCCATACAGAGACTGTCTAACCAAAGAAACTGCTAAATTACAGAATACGAAATGCAAAAAGTAGCTACTGAAGATGCAACAGGCGAAACAACCATAAATGAGATATAGATATGCATCACATTTCTGATTTGTTCTTAATCAGCCAGGGCCGACTTTGGGAATGTCATAGTGCTCGCTCATGTTCGCCAAGTACTGATTGAAATCTTCGATTCGGTCACGATGTGATTTATTAGCAGTCTTGGCCATCTTATGCATGTCGATCCTCTCTCTTTGTTCTATGTAGCGCCTCTCTGCAGGGGTTAGATGATCATCCCAGCGACCGGCATTTTCTTCACCAGCAGATTTAGTGGCATCTCTGGACTCTTCCTTGGTGGAATCATCTACAGATCCACTACCACCATCTACATCCAGTCAGAAACATTTTAGTGAAGCAGGTAGACAAGAAAAACCATATATCATCTCTCACAAGCATACAAGACTGAAATATTTTTGCTCTTCTATGTTAGGCCGAAAATGGAATATGCCTCAGTTTCATCCACTATTGTTTGGAAACAATGAGAACAAGATATAGCCATTAAATGAAGTCCAAACTGCTGGAATGTGTAAAAAATTGTAGTTCCTAAATTGCGCTAACAAGGGTTAATGTGGCCAAGAATTGTTAGGAGTGACAAACGGGCAGGTAAAAAATGGTTAAACAAAAACGGATAAAATATCCGACCTGCCCATATTTAACACGGACAAAAAATGGGCTAACCTAAAGATAATATGGATTATCTATTGTTTCAGGGGTACTTAAGAGAAACCATATATCATCTCTCACAAACATACAAGACAAAATATTTTTGCTCTTCTATCTTAGGCTGAAAGTGGAATATGCCTCGGTTAACAACAACAACAACATACCCAGTGTAATCCCATCAGTGGGATCTAGGGAGGGTAGGTTGTACGCAGACCTTACCTCTACATTGGGAGGTAGAGAGGCGGTTTCCGATAGACCCTCGGCTGAATATGCCTCGGTTACTCATCCAATATTGTTTGGAAACAATGAGAATGACATACAGCCATTAAATGAGGTTCAAACTGCTGGAGTGTGTCAAAAAATTGTAGTTCCTCAATGTCCTAAGAAGGGTTAATGTGGTGAACAGTAGTTAAATCATATCTTTAGTCCAACCTATCATATCTCTAAACTCTACCGTGCATAAGCATTTCCATTAGATGAGTAAAACATTGTGATTTTAGGACCATCACTAAACTCTACCGTGGACTAGCTATCATCTATTCATCTATCAGTTTCATTGTACTACAACTTGAATGCAGGGTGAGGGCGGGAGGAATCAGTAAATAGGAACAGTAATAATAAAAGCTTAAGAATTTATGCACTTCAAGATATAACCACTCACCTATTGGAAACTCATTTTCGGTAACCTGGGAGATTTGAACATAATCCTTCTTTTCTTTCTTCTTCTTTTTCTTTATTCCAGCGGCTTTTACATCCAATGCTTTTCCCTTTAGTTTCAACTTCCCGCCAACCACATTATCATATGCAGACATTTCTGTCAAGAGAGTAAAACAACATTGAGCTTTGGCCAGAATAACAAAAACTTTAAGGAAGCACATAATTGGGAATTGATAAGCTTAATATGTAGGCCATATGTCTTATTTTAAAACTGAAAATCTATTTGTGGTACAGCAGTAAGCCACAACTCACAAATAATAGGCAAGGTTCAATGACGCATGATTCGAAACTCGGTGGATAATGTACTTACCCAGTTACCCCTCTACTCTTCTCCACTTAAATACCCGCTAGTCCTAAGCTCCGGGTGTTCACATAGATGCCAGTAATTATAATTTGCAAAGTCTTAACTAAAACTTTCATTAGAAGAAATAGAAAGAATTTGCAGTTACAATAATGCGTACTTATATTCTTCAGAAATACAAATGTAATTACAATAATAAAGTAAGAACTATGGATGATGCTTCATCCTTTTGTGCTTTTCTCTTCTTCTTCCTTCAATTATTTTCTTTTTTGATAGGTCATTCGTGTAAGGATAAGTGCGAGATTTACAAACATCTGACTTCTAGAGAGTCTGAAATATTTGCCTTAATAGATAAATTATTTAGTATGAGACTGAAACATACTCAAATAAAATGGAATGAATACACAGAATTAATATAGCCAATAAAATGTGACACTCTTTCCTTTACAGTCCGCCCAAAAAATAAAATCACACATTTTGAGTTTAATAACAATATAACTTTAAAATGCACATTTTACCCTTAATGAAGATGATTTATATCCACACAAATATTTATGGCTTATTCTAGACCACACGTTTCAAAAAAAATTCTTTCATAAATTCCGTCCAGTCAAACACTATCAAATAAATTGGAACAAAAGAAACAACAACAACAACATACCCAGTGTAATCCCCCGAGTGGGGTCTACCCCTACCTTGGCAGGTAGAGAGACTGTTTCCGATAGACCCTCGGCTCAAGTAAACCAGAAACAACATCAGGATAACAAAAAAATTAAAGCAGAAGAGACAACAAGTAGTAGTAATAGAAAACTAAGAATAAGAAATATGCAAATACTAAAATAAAAAATAGAAGAAAATAACGGAAATAATATTGATCCAACAAGAAAGTAAAATAACAATAAAATGCTATGAACAAAACATAATAGGATTAAAGGTATAGTTGATTGTTAAGTCATCCATTAGAGCTTCTTCCTTTTTAAAAAAAAAAAACTTTAACAAGGCAATTTCAAGGATGCTGCAAGCAATGAGGAATTTATTTCTTCTCCTTTTTGACAATAAATAAGAATTCTCGTTGAAAATAGAGGAATATACGAGATTATACTGACCGATAAATATGATTCGATTAGCAAGCCAAAAACAAAGCAACTCACAAGCAGATAAAGTAACATGCTTTAATACATCAACATAACATATTTCAAGAGCTTAAAATTCACATAATTTCAATTACATACAAACCCTAATTCCTAAATCTCACTTCACCGTATAATTTTAGCTCTGATAGAATTAGACTTATCACGATCCATAACGAAATAAACACAAACTTAAATGTAGATAACCTAAATATATTCAGAAAAAATATAGTAACTCACAAATAATAAAAAAAACATAAAGCAATGTAAATTTCATCTTATAAGAAAAATATGAGATTATTTCGCCGGCGGTGGATGGCGGAGGACTCACCGGACAGGAGTGAATACGGCGGCGTCCGATCACCGGAGATTCGAAAGCAGCAAATAGAGAGAAAGTAAAACCAAACAAAAAAATGTTTTTTGCTTTTTAGAGATGAAGAAGTGATATTTACGCTTGAGACCCACTACTATATTTAATTACATGAAGGCCCCTCATTTTCTTGTTTTAATTTTACCTCTGTGGGCTGGTGCAGTTATGATATGAGAGTGTTATATAGGTCCATTCTAATTCTCGATGTTGCTCGTGAGAAATAAACAGAGGGGTTGAACACAGTTTTTCTAGTAAGAGATAGAATCTTAGTTTTTTTGATTTCTCAATCGATGTCAGATATCCACGTTAGAGCCCATTTATATTTGGATTTGCACCGGATAGAGCCTATTTCTGGGGAAGCACTCCCTACCAATGATTTTTTTCATACTCAAAGCTTGAACGAAACATCTAATTAAGGGAAGATCAGCCTCATCCACAACACTACATCATTTGATGGTGAGATAGAATCTTAGTTGCAAGTATATTAAAATTAAATATTAGAATCTCAGTTGCAAGTGTAGTAAAATTAAATCTTTTTGGAGTCAAATTAAATCTTTTTGTCAACTTTCTCGAATTGCGTATTTCTTTTATCACAGGGGCAAAAGATTGTCTAGAAATGAGAATTTTTTGTGCATTGATGTTGCTTAGAATGTTTAGACGGTTATATTTGTCAATGCACGTCTCGTGAACAATGAGATTATTATCCTATATATTTCTTTATACAAAAATGATATCGATGAATTTCTATGTAATTATTTCATGATTCAGTCAATTATTTTGATCGTGAAATACTATTACGAAATAAGAATTCGGATTATTAATGATTTCCAATGTTCATAGTATAGTGTCACGAATTAGATTCATAATTAGTATTATCAAATTGAGTCATTCTTTCTAATTAACTACACTTTTTTGTAAAATTATGTGTCTTACTTTTTATTATAATCTATTTAAAAATAATAAGATCACTAAATTTAAAAGCTTTTTAATTCAAGACCAAATAACCCAAAAATCTTCTGTGTTCAATTTTTTAGTTGAAAGACCAAAAAATTCTAAAAATTTCCTTTATGTTCAACTTTGTGTATCATCAAATTACGACACAAAATAAAGCAAAGAGAGTATGTTACAGTAAATATTATAAAATAAAAATTTAAGTTAACTTAAAAGATATTTACAAGTAAAATAAAATGAATTACTGCTACCATAAGTAAAATTGATCTCAAACTATTTCAAATTTATGAGGTGAGCAATCTACCCGACCATGGAGCAACATCAATTTGTCTCTCTTACCAGTCTTTTATGTCATTTCAATCTTTTAATTGCTCTATGACTTAGATATATTTGAAATTTATAGATTCCTTTGTGACGATCATCTCTTGTGTCAATTATATTACTATGAGAACGTTTTATTTGTTATTTTAGCATTGCTTCCGTATATTTAATATCTTTTAGCATAGTCGATGCACCCAGGGGAGGAGCTACATGGAGCCCTGGGATTCCTCCGAACCCTCTTTGTCGGGAATTACATTGTGTGCATAAGGTCAAATTTTTTATTTATGTGAATATATTAATTGTTGAACCCTCTTAACACAAAATGAAAAATTTAGCTCAGTAATAAAAGAGGTTTAGACTTTCGTTGGGCTTGCTACCTTAGATGCAATATATAGTTAAAAACATATTCATCTCCTATTTTTTCTAATCTGCTAATTATTTCAATGCCCCGTTTTATATAAGAATTCATCTTGTTTAAGATTTCTTGGATTTACCGAGGTCATAAGACTCAATTTCCCCACAAGATGGCTCTCTAGTCCGCTCATATCCCACTCCTATTTGATTCGATCCGCTCGTATCTGATCTGATCCGTTCATTGTCAGTATGATTACCATGTTTACTTTTTTTTGAACCCTTTGATGAAAATTTTACATCCGCCGCTGAATGCACCTAATTTTGAAAGAAATAATCCCCTTAATTATTTTCATTAATTGAAAAGTATTTATACAAGTAACAAAATAGGAGAATCCTATTCCTAAAACTTTATTCTACCATAATTCTAACTATACAATTATGGTAAGTGTATAACACTAATTAAGGTAATCTTTACACTACAATATACTACAAATATATACACCATATATACAAGACTGCATTTCCTACAATCCGTCCGAGATGGGCTTGACCGTGATGGGCTCGGGAGACTGTTGTTCGTGATGGGCCACTGCCGAGAGCCGCGCCGGAGTCTATCGTATTCGTGATATACACTTATGTATATTCAGTGTATATCACAGGAATATTTCCTTGTTTAACACACCCCCGCAGTCATAGCGAGCGGTCTTCGAACGCTGAGACTGTCTCTAAAATTCTCAAAAAGGACCGCTGGTAGACCCTTTGTAAAGATGTCTGCAATTTGATAACGAGACGGGACATGGCATACGCGAACGTGACCCTTTGCAACCTTTTCACGGATAAAGTGAATGTCCATTTCGATATGCTTAGTGCGTTGGTGTTGGATCGGGTTACCTGAAAGGTAGATGGCACTAATGTTATCGCAATGTACCAAGGTTGCCTTCTGAATGAGACAATGAAGCTCCAAAAGCAAATTACGTAGCCAACATGATTCGGAGACCACATTCGCTACCCCTCGATATTCTGCCTCTACACTTTAGCGTGATAGAGTTGCCTGACGCTTTGCCGACCAGGAGACCAAGTTGTTGCCAAGGAACATACAGTAGCCAGACGTCGACCGTCTGGTGTCGGGACAACCACCCCAATCAGCATCCGTGTACGAGACAAGTGTGGATGTAGAAGAAGGATACAAGTGCAAACCATAGTCTAGTGTCCCATGAATATACCGAATGGTACGTTTGATTGCATTCATGTGCTCAACTCTAGGATCATGCATGAATAAACACATCTGCTGAATAGCATACGTAATATCCGTTCTGGTAAAGGTAAGATATTTGAGGGCCCCTGCAAGACTGCGATAGCGAGTCGGGTCCTCGTATGGTGCACCTGCCGCAGTACTAAGCTTGGGTTTTGCATCAACCGGAGTGGAAGTGGACTTACATGATGACATCCCAGCCCTCTCGATGATCTCTGCCGCATACTTTCTTTGAGAAAAAAACAAACCACCTGAATGACGCTTGACGGCAATCCCCAAAAAGTAACTCAAGAGCCCTAAGTCTTTCATAGCAAACTCAGAACTGAGCATGGCCATGATAGACTGGCGTAAGGCATCGGAAGATGCAGTCAAAATGATATCATCCACATACAACAGAATGTAGGCCAAGGACGAACCACGACGGTAGATGAACAAGGAATTATCTGACCTGCTGTGAGTGAATCCAATAGTCGATATAAAGTCAGCAAACCTCATATACCAGGCCCGTGGAGACTGCTTAAGCACATATAAGGACTTCTTCAACAAACATACATGATGAGGACAGTTGGGATCCCTGAAACCCAACGGCTGATGCATATAGACTGTTTCTTTTGAGATCACCATGTAGGAAAGCATTCTTGACATCCAACTGATGAATAGGCCAAGTCTTTGACAGAGCCAAGCTAAGCACAATGCGAATGGTAGCCGGTTTGACCACCGGACTAAACGTCTCACCACGATCTATCCCAACCTGCTGAGTCTTACCATCACCCACAAACCTCGCCTTATGCCGAGAAAATGACCCATCTGAATTCTCCTTATGAGCAAAAATCCACATAGACCTGATAACATTAATACCAGATGGACGGGGCACCAACTCCCATGTCTTATTATCAATAAGAGCATTATATTCACCGGTCATAACAATCTTCCAATTCGGATTGTTTAAGGCGGACACAGGATTACGGGGCAAGGGGGATTTAGAGACATTAGAATGTAAATTAAAATGTCTTTTAGGTGTAAAAATACCCCGCTGACTACGAGTGACTGGTCTATGACTCGAGGAAGAATTTAGTGAATTTTGAGAATTTCTTTCGGGCTCGGAACGGATCGCGCAGGCGGTGGGCTCGCTTGCCCAAATCGAGAATCGGGGGTCGAAATCGGAACAGTTCTAGAATTGGGCCGGATCGGCCCAATCGCCGGAACTGTTCCGGCCATCGACCGGAATCTGTGACGGAACAGTGGGTCCAATGGGCGGTGGGCCCAAGTTTGGAGGATTTTGGGTGCGGGACATGTTCGAAAAATGATGAGTAATATACGGAGATATACCATCATCCAAAAAATTATACGAACTAGGCTCGGGAGTAAGGACTTTAGTAAATGGAAATTGAGTTTCATCAAAAATTACATGGCGATTAATGATGATTTTCTTGGAGGATAAATCAAAGCATTTATAACCACGATGATTAGACGGATAACCCAAAAACACACACGGAGTAGACCAGACCTGAAGTTTGTTAATTGTGGTGGATGAGAATAACGGATAACACAAGCACCCAAAAACCCGAAGATGAGAATAAGAAGGATTCTTATTATATAGGATTTGGAGGGGGGATGAATATGTCTTTGGAAGGAATTATGTTTAGGAGATATGTTGCCATTTGTAGAGCATGATGCCAAAAATATGGGGGTACGGAGGCATGAAGTAAGAGAGTGCAGACAATGTTATTTATGGAACGAATTTTGCGTTCGGCTTTCCCATTTTGAGAAGATGTGTGAGGGCACGAAAAATGAAAATTGATCCCATTATTATCACAGAACTCCCGAAACACCCTATTGTCATACTCTTTCCCATTATCACACTGAATATTTTTTATTTCTCTTTCGAATTGTGTTCTAATGAATGCTCTAAATTTTATGAAGACAGAAAACACACTTGAGATTTATTGGCAATTGGAAATGTCCACAAAAATTTAGAATAATCATCCAAAAAAAGAACATAATATCGATGACCTAACGAACTTAGAACAGGAGACGTCCATAGGTCGCTATGAATAATATCAAATGGCATTGAAGTATGAGAATTTGAGTCCACAAATGGCAACTTAACAATTTTTCCTAACGAACAAGATTGACAATTTTGAGTACGACTCGTACCCTTACAAGAAATAAAGCTATTTTTATCAAAAACTGATAAAATAGAAGATCCCGGATGACCAAGGCGAGCATGCCACAAGGAAGGAGAAATGGCTGCAAAAGCTGAAGGCAAGGCTTGACTCGATGGACTGAAATCGGGTGTGATAGGATACAGATCTCCCCTAGTATCACACCTCATGAGAGGACTTCCCGTCTTGAAATCCTTCACAGAAAAACCAAAAGGATCAAATTCAACAGAAACAGAATTGTCAGTGGTGAACTTGCGAACAGACACTAAGTTTTTAATCAATTTGGGGGCATGTAAAGTATTTTTCAAGATAAGGGGTGGATTGGGGGGAGACAACGTTTTATGACCATAACCCTTAATTGGAATAGAGTTACCATTTCCGACAATTATACCACGAGGGTTGCTCAAATTGGAATAAGACGATAGATTACCTTGATCGGAGGTCATATGTGTCGTTGTGCCAGTGTCCATGTACCAATTAGGATAAGGTTGCGTCAACCCAAGTGTGTGCATTACGGCCTCAATGTCGAAGGGAGTGGGGCCTGCTACGTGGTGGGCTTGCGGAGGCCGGGGCCCAAGAATCCCAGAACTGGGCTGGGGACCGTAGCTGCTGGAACTTCCGTTGCTGGGCCAGTGGCCAGTGGGCCGCCACTGCCGATTGTTGGGCTCGAAAGGCCGGCCGCCCCACCGGCCGCCGGACGCCTCTTTGGAGCATAGGGGGCCGGCTGGCCCACGGCCCACCGCCCCGCCCCCACTTCCATGGGCCCCACCGCCGGGACCCAGTAGGGTGGTGGGCCACTATTAACTGGACGGGGCCCACTGCCTGCTTGCTGACCACCGGAACTGCCGCGTTTGCCCCCACAGTTTTTGTTATTATTCTTACGATTATTTTTGCCGCCACCATGGGTACGATTTTGGCCCGAATTATCAACAAAACATGAAGAACTTGGGGAGGACGCCATCATGACGACGGGGCTTGCTCCGGTAGCCGCCTTTTTAGCCAAACCGGCTTCTTCCAAAGTAAGCATGGAGTGGGCTTGATAAAAGGCGGGAAGAGGGTTGCTTTGACGAAGGAGAGTTCCAACGCCATTATAGGCCTCCGAAAGGCCGACAACCAATTGTAGAACCAGACGATTATTTGTTACAGGTGCGCCAACATTACGGAGTTTATCCGCCAACTCCTTGAGTTTCTTGCAATATGCCGATACGTTGGAAAGTCTTCCATGCGAACTAGAGAGAATTCATGTTCGAGTGTGACGGCACGTGAATGTTGGTTATCTTGGAATATATCACGCAATCTATTTCAGGTAGCCATAACCGTGGTATCCGGATCAATAATCGTCTGTAAAAGGTCAACCGAAATAGTGGAATAGATCCACTGGAGAACGGTAGCATCAAGCGTAATCCATAATTGAGGTTCCTCTGCGGGAAGAGGTGTAGCGGGAGGAATTATGTGATGGATAACTTGATGGGATATAGCGTGAATTTTAAACAATTCTGCTCACATATTGGACGTTTTCCATTTCAAGTACAATAGGGATACTGTTCTTGACGTTAGAAACCATGAGGGCAGGATGATAATTGTTCTTAGACATATTGAAAGAACAAAGAAGGAGGGGAAATTTAAGAGAGGTTTTTGAGAGCGGAAGACGAAATTTGGGAGAGAAACCCGACGGGGAGGGGGGGTCTCGGCCGAGAGAGGGTACAAAAGTTGGGACAAAAAACTTTTGTTTAGACCTAGTCTCTTGATACCATGAAAGAAATAATCTCCTTGATTATTTTCATTAATTGAAAGGTATTTATACAAGTTACAAAATAGGAGAATCCTATTCCTAAAACCTTATTCTACCATAATTCTAACTATACAATTATGGTAAGTGTATAACACTAATTAAGGTAATCTTTACACTACAATATACTACAAATATATATACCATATATACAAGATTGCATTTCCTACAATCTGTCCGAGATGGGCTTGTCCGTGATGGGCTCGGGAGACTGTTGTCCGTGATGGGCCACTGTCGAGAGCTGGGCCAGTCCACTGTATTCTGTGATATACACTTTTGTATATTCAATGTATATCACAGGAATATTTCCTTGTTTAACAAATTTGGGTAGATGCTCATCGGTGGATCACTACTTAAGTTAATATGACAATATAAAAATTTCTTATACCGGTCATGTATATAACTTGTAACACTAAGTGCTCGTTTAGTTATGGATACGTTTCACTTTTTTCGGAATATTATTTCTGAAAATTATTTGAACATATGATTGTTAAAAAATTTCAGAATTCAATTTGAAATTAAAATTTCTTGAAACTCAAAACTTTAAAAAGTTATTTTTCACAATTTTCACTCCATATCACTCAAAAAAATAATTCAGAAACAACTTCAATTTTATTCACGTCACAACTCCAATTTTTAGATATCATTTTCTAACTTTTGTTAAATACTTACTTTTTTTTTCTTTCAAATTTCACATTTTTTTATGCCTGCTAAAAATAATTTTCTAAAGGGCACCTTTAGTGACAGCTAAATATACTGATATTTCTCATATTCAGGTCTTCCTTTGCGCTTCTTTTCAACTCTCAATTTCAAAGACGAAATTTGTTATTTTGGTGAGTTTCTCTATTTTATTTTATGTTTCTCTTTTTTCTTCACTTTTCAATGTCAAATATCTTTGTTTCATATTTGTACAAAAAAAAGGGGCATATTTGTTTTGGTTGGCGATAGTATATTAAACTGAATAGGACTATTGTGAGTGCAATTGGTGTTAAAATTTTCTTAATGTTGATCTAAAATCTCATTTCTGTTAGAGTATTTTGGTAATTTGAGATTTATATAAATGATTCTAACTACACACCGCAAGTATATTTTTTTTAAATTTCCTAGCTGAACTATCAGATGTTATTTTCTACATAAATTATTACCAACTAGTTAGCAAAACACACCTTAACTATCATTTGTTCACTTTTTCTACCTGATAGTTGATGTAGGAAACTCTCACAGATAGGAAACTAAAGAAAAATGATATTTGAGGTGTGTTTTTGACTCTTATCTCTTGATTATATGTCTGAAACAACTCATCCCCCCCTCATTTTTTAAGATAATGATAAAAAAAATTCTCGAGTCACACCCCAACTATCAATTATTCTCTTTTCCTACCTGAACTATCACCATCTATGTATTAAAACAGACCTAGTTGAGTGAATGGTAATAGTTCAGGTAAGAAAACGGAACAACTAATATCAGGTTTGAGGTGTATTTTAATACATAATAGGTGAATTGGTGATAGACTGATAGTTCAGGTAAAAAGGGAATAATTGATAGTTTGGCTGTGTAACTTGCGAGAAAATGATAGTTCAACTGTGTTTTTGAGACATTAACTCTTTTTTAACAGTTGTTCTATGACATCTTGAAATATAATGTACATTATATTCTTCAATTGTATATCATTGTTGAACAATATATATATGGTTGCTGATGTTTTTGTTTTTAGGTTGAAACCTCAACCCTATAGGATCATAATAAGAGAATCTAGAGACAAATGATAAGGCATTGATTCTTTAGATGGTTCTAGGTACAGAGAATTGCATTGGGTGTTAATAGAATTGTATTATAATTTTAGGTTTCTGAGGATTTCTTTGATAACTAATATTATGGGTGTATTTGGTACGACGGAAAATGTTTTCCACGAAACTAAGTGGTTTTTTTTACTCATTTTCTTGTGTTTGGTAAAAAACACTAAAAGATCCCGACACATCCCCTTACCCAAATCCTCAAATATTATCCGTATAATTTAAGTGTCTTAGTTTGATATCACCAACCACCACCCTCATTGTCAACGGTAACATCACCAACCCCCACCCCATTCACCCCCCATTCCCGACGGTAAGGCCCCAACAACGCCGCTCCGACCACTCACCGGCGGCGACGGTAAGACCCCAACAACACCGCTCCGACCACCCACCGGCGGCGAAGGAAAAACATTTTTTTTTTACACAATTTCATTTGTTTTTTGTTCTTTTGTTTCTTTTTTTGCTCTTGTTCTTGTGTTCTTTTTATCGTAGATCTACGCAGGTACTTGATTTTTTTGGTGAAAACTCAAGTGAACAGTACTTCCGGTAACGGTGAACAGTGATTTTCGCTGGCAAACATGTTAGATTCAACTAGAGTTGGTACCTTCGGTTTTCCGTATCCATTCTTTGTCCTTAACCTTGTTGTTAAATTTTACCGTTTCTTGTCTTTAATTATAGCATTCTTGGCGTAGTGGTTTTACTTGCCTCTAGATTCTTGTTAACTTGTGCTTGGACTTTGATCCCTTCCTGTTTTAGGGTAAACGTTTGAGTAGTTTATTATTTTATATTTGCTTTAGTGGCTTTGGTAACTGATGGTAGACTAGGGTCATGTTCTCGGTCGGGGGGGGGGTTGGGGGTAAGGGAGATGCTAGGCTGAGAATAGGGTCTTGGAATATTGAGACTTTAACGGAGAAGTCCATAGAGCTAGTTAAGATTCTTAAGAAGAGGAGTATTAATATAGCCTGTGTCCAGGATATCAAATGGGTAGGACCTAAGGCTAAGGATGTAGACGGGTATAAGTTATGGTTCTCGGGTAGGTCGAAGTATAGGAATGTGGTAGGCATTTTGGTAGATAGCGAGCTAAGGAATCATGTGATAGAGGTGAGAAGGATCAATGATAGGATGATGGCGATTAAGTTGGTAGTTGGAGGGTTCACTATGAACATTATTAGTGTTTATGCGCCGCATGCGGGTTTGGACGAGGAGAAGAGATGCTTTTGGGAGGATTTGGACGAAGTGGTGAGAGGTATACCACCCACTGAGAAGTTATTTGTAGGAGAGGATTTCAATGGACATATCGGGTCACTTCCGGGGGGTTATAACGACGTGCATGGAGGCTTTAGACTCGGGGACAAGAACGGGGGAGGCGTCTCACTTTTGGAGTTCGCTAGCTTGTGGATGGTGATATCCAATTCGAGGTTCCTGAAGAAGGAGGAACACTTTGGTGACTTTTCATAGTTTGGTGGCTAAGACTAGATAGACTTTTTGCTCCTTAGGAATGTTGACAAAGGTCTTTGTAAAGACTGCAAGGTTATTCCGAATGAGGATCTTACAACACGACATATGCTTTTGGTGATGGATTTGGAGATCAAGATGGAGAAGAAGAAGAGAGTTGTGGATGACAGGTTAAGAATCAAATGGGGGAGTTTGACTACGCCTTGTGCAAAGGAGATGGGGGAGAGGTTAATGGCCAAGGGGACTTGGGGGAGTAGTGGAGATACGATCGGTATGTGGGACAGGACGGCCAGTTGCATTCGGGAGATAGCTAGAGAAGTGCTAGGGGCCTCGCGGGGTAACCGTGATGGGCATCGAGGGGACTGGTGGTAAATGGTAAAGTTCAAGAGAAGGTGAAATCGAAGAAAGCGGCGTATGCGAAATTGGTAGAAAGCAAGAATGAGGTGGAGAAATGGACGAATAGGGAACTGTATAAGATGGCGAGAAAGGAGGCAAAGTTAAGCGGTTACGGGGCAAAAACGGCGGTTTTTGAACGCATGTATGTGGAATTAGATGAGAAAGGTGGGGATAAGAAGTTGTACAGACTAGCCAAGGCAAGAGAGAGGAGGGATCGTGACTTAGATCACGTGAGGTGTATCAAGGATGAGGACGGCAAAGTATTAGTGGAGGAAGCGCATATTAGGCGGAGGTGGCAGTCTTACTTCCATAAACTCTTGAACGAAAAAGGAGATGGAGACATTGTGCTGAGAGATTTGGAGCATACTGATAGGTACCGAGATTTTGGGTATTGTAGAATCATTAAGGTTAAGGAGGTTAATGGTGTTATTCGCAGGATGCGCAAGGGACGAGCGATCGGGCCTGATAAGATCCCAGTTGAATTTTGGAAGAGAGCAGGCAGGACACGTTTGGAGTGGCTGATTAAGTTGTTTAACGTCATTTTTGGAAGAGTGCGGGCAGGACGTGGAGGTGATGCTTGGTACTCAGGTCATTTCAAATAAAGGAAGCTTCAAGACCTAGGGTCTATTATTCAAGAGAATGGAGAGATTGATGATGATGTCACATATCGTATGGGGTAGGGTGTATGAAATGGAGGCTCGCATCTGGAGTATTGTGCAACAAAAAGGTTCCACCAAATCTTAAAGGCAAGTTCTATAGGGCGGTGGTTAGACCGCCTATGTTGTATGGGTGGAGTGTTGGCCAGTCAAGACTTCGCACATACAAATGATAAAAGTTGCGGAGATGAGGATGTTGAGATGGATGTGTGAGCATACAAGGAGAGATAGGATTAGAAATAATGATATCCGGGACAAAGTGAGAGTGACCTCGGTGGAGGATAAGATGCGGGAAACGAGGTTGAGATGGTTTGGGCATGTGCAGAGAAGAGACACAGATGCCCAAGTGCGGAGGTGTGAGAGGTTGGCTATGAACGGGTTCAAGAGGGGTAGAGGTAGGCCGAAGAAGTATTGAGGAGAGGTGATTGGACGGGATATGACATATGTGCAACTTACTGAGGACTTGACCTTAGATAGGGGGTTATGGAGGACACATATTAGGGTAGAAGGGTAGTAGGTAGTCGAGCGTAGTCCTACTTACTCTTACAAAATGATAGTTGTAGTATTGTTAATGTAGGCCCAATTAGCCTATCACACTTATAGGCACAATATTGCTTTATAGTTCTCCTTGTAGTTTGATTTCTGCTGTTATGTGTTCTTTAGTGTACTTTGTTTATCTTATTTAGATATGTTAGCTACTGCTTCCTTTTGTTAGAATGCTCTATCATGGCGTATACTCGATTTTGTTATCAGCATGTTCATACTACTTTAATTTCTTGTCTGATTCTGACCGTTTCTCTTGCTTTACTTTGCTTGTGATTATGCTTTGTCTTGAGTTGAGGGTCTCCCGAAAATAGTCACTCTACCTACTAAGGTAGAAGTAAGGTCTGCGTACACTCTACCCTTTCCAGACCCCACGTTTGTGGAATTTCACTGTGTATGTTGATGTTGTCGTATTTTCTTGTGTTTGGTACGCAAGTTGAAAAATGTCATTTTAAGAGCATTTGCTATATTTAAAGCAAAACACTACGAGGTTTTCGAATGCGAAGTGCAACTTTTGGTGGTAGGGGCGGGTGGGGTAGGTCGTCGGGGAGGGATGGGGGGTTTCGTGGATGAGAGGGGTGGGGGTGGGGGTGGGGGTGGGGGTGGTGATGGATGGTGGTGGTGGTGGGTCGACTAGGTCGGGGGTTGGGGTGGGTTAGGGTTGGGTAGGGGTGGGGATAGGCCGTGGGGAGGGGGTTAGGCAAGTAGGGGTGCATGGATAGTTGCGAGGTGGGTTGGGGATGCATTGGTATTTTTATTGATCCGGAAAATATTTTTCTCTCAAATTTTAAGCAAAACATTTTCTCCTATTTTGAGGAAAACATTTTCAAGATATTTACTGTACCAAACAAGGAAAAATAGGAAAACATGTCCGTCATACCAAACACACCAAACACACCATATGAATTTGCTGTAACTCTTAGTTGCTCTGAAAGTCAATAGAATTAATCTTGCTCAGGAAGGTAATGAGATTATTCGCGAGACTTGCAAATGGAGCCTTTGTGCTGGTATAATGGCTTATTGTTTCATTTTACATTAATGTGTTTGTTTTATATAATATTTCGTAGTTTGCTTTTGGACTGGTTATATATGAGAGATTATACTGTTAATTTTCTTATCATATCAAGCTTGATTCCTATGATAATATAACAAATCAATAAAAAGGGACAAATGAAGTGAGTAGAAGTTGAACTTTGTTTAAGATAGCTGGTTTCATTTTGGGGGGAGGGGGTGGGGTTGTGACTCTACACTCAAATATAAACCAGTCATCCTCCCATATTTTGAAGGAAAAAACTTGTTAGAATCTGTGAAGATTCTAGCATTTATGTAAATGTAGTAGATAGAATATTATGTAATTAGAATAGAATATTATGTAATCAGAAATTGATTTATATTGATTTTCCTTTCTTTTTAGGACATGTAAACTTAGGTATTTAAACCCCAATAGCTTGAGGGAATAATCAAGTCAAGTTCCTCTTATTTTCTCTTCCGATTCACATGGTATCAATATCAGGCTCATCCAAATTCATTGTTTACCTGATGTTGGGCCCCCATCTAATATTGTCCACGCTCCAGATGTCCAGTCCTGGGCGTGCGGGGGTGTTAATTCTCCCACATCGGTTGTGGGATGGGTGTTTGGACTCCTTATATGGATTTGGGTCAATCCTCCCCTCATGAGCTAGCTTTTGAGGTTGAATTAGGTCCAAGATCCATTCTTCTAAAAGAGACTTAGCTAGAAAATTCTGGTTAACTAATCGTAGAAGACTTTTGATTATAGTCATCCTTTCAGATACACATTCTTGGATGCTTGGAGATAGGAAATCATAACTCTTGATAGATAATTGAAAAATTGCTCTAGGGAAATTGAATAATGGGGCCACCACTAAAATCTAATGCAGAGAATTTCTTCCATTTAGGAGCTGATTTGTTGGCAAATCTCTGCCTTATAGGTGCAAACTAAATATAACCTATAAATTGCATGTCTTGACTAACTTTATATTGTTCTTTGGGAGGTCCTCCGAGAGATGTTTAGAGTCTAGAGTTGTGCGGGTGGCCTACATCAGGGCAACTAAGGACATGTACGAGGGTGCCAAGACCAACGTTTGCACTTTCCAGTTGTGATGGAGTTGCACCAGGGATCAACCCTTAGCCCGTTTCTATTTGCCTTAGTGATGGATGTATTGACTCGACATATTCAAGAGGAGGTGCCGTGGTGTATGTTATTTGCAGATGACATAGTTCTGATTGATGAGACGCGCAACGGGGTTAACGATAGGTTGGAAGTTTGGAGAACGACCTTAGAATCTTAAGGATTCAGGTTAAGCAGGACTAAGACATAGTATATGGAGTGTAAGTTCAGTGACGTGATGCAGGAGACAAATGTGGATGTGAACATTGAGGCACAAACTATACCCAAAAGAAGAAGTTTTAAGTATCTTGGGTCCATAATACAAGGAGACGGAGAGATTTATGATGATGTCGCACATCGTATTGGAGTAGGGTGGATGAAATGGAGGCTCGCCTCCGGGGTGCTTTGTGATAAGAAGTTGTCGCCTAAGCTGAAAGGTAAGTTCTACAGAGTGGTGGTTAGACCATCATTGTTGTATGAGGCTGAATGTTGGTCAGTCAAGAATGTTCATTAGATAAAGGTAACATAGATGAGGATGCTCAGATGGATGTGTGGTCATACTAGAAGAGACATAATCAGAAATGAAGTTATACGGGACAAGGTCAGAGTGGTCTCCGTGGCAGATTAGATAAGAGAAGCGAGACTGAGGTGATTCGGGCATGTGAAGAGAAGGTATGAAGATGCGCTAGTTAGGAGCTATTGAGAGATTGGCGATAACAGGAGTTATGAGAGGTAGAGGTAGGTCGAAGAAGAACTGGGGAGAGGTGATTAAACAAGACATGGCACAACTCCAGCTGACTGAGGACATGACCCTAGATAGGAAGATTTGGAAGTCGAGGATTATGATATAAGGTTAGTATGTAGTTGAGTTTGTCGCACTGTGTGAGAGGGGTAGGGGACTAACCTCTCATTTTTCTCCATTTCTTTGTAGTATTATTTAGGTTTCGTGTAGATCCATGCTCTTAATGTGAGTATTCATATGTGTTGCTTTATTTATTTTTATTATTATTTTGCTGTCATTTTCTCGAATTTCTATATTGACTACGTCTTTAAGCCGATGGTATATCGGAAACAGTCTCTCTACCTCCACAAAGGTGAGGTAAGGTCTACGTACATCTTACCCTCTTCAGACCCCACTGTGTGGGATTACACTAGGTATGTTGTTGACTAACTTTATATCTGCAACTCTTTTTCTACCCTTTTTGTGTATGGCTCTCTTTGGATATTTGTTAATTAGTAACAACAACAACAATAACATACTCAGTGAAATCCCACAATGTGGGGTCTAGGGAGGGTAGAATGTACACAGACCTTACCTCCACCTTGGTAGGTAGAGCGGCTGTTTCCAGGAGACCCCGGCTCAAGACAAAGCATAATCAGGTAAAACAAGCAAAACAAAACAAAGTATGAGAAACGGTCAGACTCAGACGAGAAATTAAAGCATTGTGGACATGCAGATAACAAAAATCAAATAAGCAATGGTAGCGCATTCTAACAACAGGAAGCAGTAGCTAACACAACTAAATAAGATAAATAAATTACACTAAAGAACACATAACAGCAAGAATCAAACTAAGTGTGACAGACTAATCGAGCCTACAGTAATAACACTGCACTATCATTTTGTAAGTGTAAAGAGTACTACGCTCGACTACCTACTACCCTTCTACCCCTGTGTCCTCCACACCCTCCTATTTAAGGTCATGTCCTCAGTAAGTTGTACCTGCGCCATATCCCGTCTAATCACCTCTCCTCAATACTTCTTTGGCCTACCTCTACCCCTCTTGAACTCGTCCATAGCTAACCTCTCACACCTCCGCACTGGGGCATGTGTGTCTCTCCTCTGCACATGCCCGAACCATCTCAACCTCGCTTCCCACATCTTATCCTCCATCGAGGCTACTCCCACTTTATCCCGGATATCATCATTCCTAATCCTAATCCCGGATATTTGTTAATTAGTATCTTTACTTTATATTCACATTAGCAATTATATTCATTCAAGTCACTATGAAGATTAATTAATCTGGAATTTCAGGAATCTGAGAGAGCTGTGAGTAGGGAGGAAGGTGTTGCTCTAGCAAAAGAGCTTAGAAGTTTATTTCTTGAATGTAGTGCTAAAACCTGAGCAAATGTAGAGCACTGCTTTGAAGAGCTCACATTAAAGGTATTGGTATCCCTTTAGTCTTTCTGTAGGATCCAAAAGAGATGTTCATAATCTCTAAATCTTAGTTTTGACTCCTGAAAGATTTGTGTTCTTATATAGTTGGAATATTGATCTGCGTGCATCTCACCTCCCCAGACCCCACTTGTGGGATTACACTGGGTTTGTTGTGTATAAATTTTCTCCTTCATTCTGTCATATGTGCTCTGATCTATTTAGTTTACTCTCTTGGTTCAAAACTATTTCTTTCCACTTCATTCAGTGTGATTTGACCTTTTGTCATATATGCTTTCACCAGTGTTATCAAAAGTGTAAAATGCAAAAAAGCTCTAAAGTGAAAAGCGCAAACTCCTTTGGGGCTTTAAGCACCAAGTGCAAATAAAGTGTGTGCAGAAAAAATTACAAATATGCATGTTTAGTCCAAGATTTTTAATCGAAAGTATGAATAAAATATATATAGACAAAGAAAAAGTATGCCTTAGAGTCTTGATGACGACACTGAAGCGCCCATAAAGCGAGGCAAATCGCTCAACATGTTTTTCGCCTCACTTCAGGGCTTAAGCGCGCCTTGACAATACTGGCATTCACCAAACAAAAACGAGAATCTAAGTACAAAATAAAAAGAGATGGAAGAATCAATTGTAGAATCTGAATATTCAAACAAGAGACAGAATCACCAATAACGTAAAAACAAAAAGATGAGTCAGGCTCTCTCCCTCTGTGTAGGAGTAGATGTAGACTAAAAGAAGTAAGAAACGTGAGTCTATCTAACTTGAGAAGCCTCCCCCTCTGGTAATAATATTTCTACTTCCTAGCATATGTATTCCTCTTTAATTCAGATGCGAAGTCAAATGTCGGAAATGTATCTTAAAGCTTTACTTAGCTTCTCTCTTTTTTTCCTTTTTTTGCTTTCTAAAAATATCTGCATCATCACATATTTTGATGGTTTGAAAATAAAAATAAAGCCGTATATGGTAGTATAAAGAATAAGTTAACTCTCAATTTGTCCTAGGATTTTGTAGTTTAAACCTAGAGTTATCATTTTCTGTTAGAGAGGTAAACTGATAGTGTTAGAGAGGTGATTTTCATAAACTATATGCTAGGTAGTACTAGGGTCTAGGTGTTCACTTAGTTCCCAAGATATGAACTACAGTTCCAGAATACTTTATCTCTGATCTTGACTAAATGTTGACGACGAAGTGAAGCTCACTGTCAACACTGCTAGCCCTGTTTTCAGGTTCTTTATGTCCAGGAATTTATTTTCTTTTCAGGTAAGTCAATGAAATAAAGACTACTAGCCCTGTTTTGATTTCACCATTTTAAAACTATGTGTGTGGTCTTTGATAATTAGTTTTGAGTTTGTTCATTGTTCCCAGACTTGAGGACTTAGGAGTTCTCTCGTGAGCGGATTCTATATTTCTAGTCATTACAAGTTGGAAGAGAGCAGAAGCTTTAATGTTTTTTCTTTCTAATATTGGTATTGTCAAGGAAGTTATTCAACTATTCAATTTAATGAGATAGAGCTTTTATGTGGACAGATTTACAATATTGAATTTGGTTTCTACTTCTTATGGTGTTGGGAATTTACATATAGATACAGAAGTTCTTATTTTAGTAGTTAGATCTGGACATGATAAGAACCACCATGTTAAAACTTGTTTGGTAGAGATGTACTTTCATATAATATTTCTTGTTTAATTCAAAGCAGCAGGGGTGTTGTTTGTCTAAAAGAAAGCATTTCTATTGCTGCTTGATTAAACAATTTCTTGTTGTTTTAACTTAGCTCCACTCAATTGTTGCACCCATAAAAGCTCTTATTATCTTTAACACCCATTAAAGCTCTTGTTGTCTTAGGAAGCTCATGGGCGACTATGAAGGCTAAAACCTGTGATAGAGCTTCGGACATGTATTCCCATGCCACATGTCTTTTGGTGATGGAGACATGGCCTTTGGAGGCCATGGAAGGACAAGTCATAAAGGCATAAATTGTGTGGATGATTGCTTGGAAGGATCATAGAGATGAGGGCCAATTGATGGAAGCCACACAATGTGGTTGAAGTACAATTCATGCAATTCGTGGCTAGGAGTGCAAATTCGAAGATGGGATTGCAATTCAAGAGGAGAAGGACCCATGTTGGGTTGTTTGTGTAAATGTCACTTTTGGATCTTTGTTGTAATAAGGATACTATATAAGGAGCACTTTGCCTTATTTTCATCCTAAGCTTGAAGATGAATGTTGAACTCGTATGAGTGTGCTAATATTATCTTAGGATAGTTTGTAGAGTTAATTATTGTTTAGTGATAGATAATTAAGGTGGATTCCTTAGTTGGTTATTGAACACAATTCCATCAATTTCATATTGAGTTGTTCATTTGAGATTCATTTGAATAATCTTTTTTGTTGAAATTGAATAATATAAGTTCTTTTGGTTGAATTCAATTGAGAAGGTTTGTATTTCATATATCCAAGTTTGTCCATAAATTCATTACCAATTGAGTCTTGCTTCTATCCCTCTATTCTCATCCCAAATTTTCAATTCTCGTCCTCAATTTTCTTATTATTTTAGTTTTTGTGTTTTTTGTTGTTTGAATCCGTGTCATCCATAAGTCGGATCGTATCAAACGATCACAATCGTAGAGGTAGTTTGAGAAGTCCTCTATGGCGGAAGAAACAAAAGGTGACAACCAGAGTTGAAAACCCCTAGATGACCGGATCAGTCAGTTGCCGCCCCACTCCTCATTTAAATTCTCTCCCTTTTGCCAACAGAGGAAGCATACTGAACCTCTATTCTCTCTAAAAGGTGGCAGTATCTTTGGACTTTAGTTTATAACTTCAATTTTAATTGTATTGTTCCTACTTTCCTGAGAGGTGAAGTAGAAAATTTCTGATCCTTTGTTGACTATGTATTAGCTCATTCCGTTTCTTCCAAAATTAAAAAAATCGAACTCCACATGGAGTATCCATACCGTTCTAAAATCAGTCAATGGCTTAGTTTTGATGTTGAAAGAAAAGTGGAAGATGTTGTATTGTGGTCAGGTGATGGTGAAGACATCACTGAATCTTTCTGGACCTGTTCGTCCTTGATAACTTTGGATATTACGCGTTGTGAATTTCATTTTGGCATGACCATATCGTGGAAGTCTCTAAAGAGCATAAAGCTAGAGGATGTGTGGTTATTGGATAACGAAATTGTGATGTTACTGGTAGGCTGTCCTGCATTGGAAACTATGGAATTTTCTAGGGTGTATTGTCGTCGCCTGGAAATTAATTCTTCAAAATTAAAGAGGTTTTATTTCAAAGATCCTCGTGTTGATGAAGATGCAGAAGAAGATGAAAGAGATACTCCTATGGAAATTTCCCCCCTTATCTTCAACATTTTGGAATTTCAGGAGATCTTCAAGATGTCAAGTTTACGCTTCTAGATGTGTCCTCCTTGGTCAATACTAATCTTACTTTCACCAATAGGTGCTTCGATAGAACCCGTTATATTTCTGATGATGATGAGGAAGGCACTTGTCATGATTATCATCAAGGCTTTATTACCCTCGTTCAAGATAATCTTCAAAAGTTGAGTTGCGTAACTGAGCTAACACTTGGATCTTGGTTCACAGAGGTTTGTATTTAACTATTTCATCATCTTGTTCTTCAATTTTAGTACTGTTGTTGTTTCTTTTACTTTGGTTATCCCTACTATTTTTGTTGTTAGTATTTTCCTTCTCTTTGATATTTTCATGATAGTTTCTGTAAGACTTTGAAAGTATTTTCCTCAATCTATTCATCCTTAAAGGGAACAATATATACACAATATACATGTAATTAGGAAGAGTCAATCATGCCTAATCTTCCTAATCAATCCCTAATAATCTTCTACCTAATTAACATAATATTCCAAATTAACATTTTACTACCTACTATATATAAAATGATACTACATTAATACATAATAATATTATGATTTACATAATATTCTAACACTCCCCCGCAGTCGAAGTTGAAGGGCGGTGAATGCTGAGACTGTCCCTAAAATCTTCAAATAATATCAGCGGAAGTCCTTTTGTGAAGATATCTGTGATTTGATGAAGCGTTGGGACATGTAGCACCCGCACTTTTCCGCGTGCCACCTTCTCGCGTACAAAATGAATATCTAACTCAATATGTTTAGTGCGTTGATGGTGGATGGGATTCCCTGAGAGATAGATTGCACTAACATTATCACAATATACTATTGTTGTAGTCGGAATAGGGCAATGAAGTTCAAGTAACAGGTTCCGAATCCAACATGAGTCAAATACAACATTGGCCACATCACGATATTCTGCTTCAGCACTTGAGCGTGATACCTTGGCCTGCCTTTTTGAGGACCATGAGATTAAATTGTCACCAAGGAAGACGCAATACCCAGAGGTGGATCGTCTTGTATCCGAACATCCTGCCCAATCTGCATCAGTGTAAGTAACAAGTTTGGAAACAGATGATGGGTATAGATGTAATCCATACTCCAGAGTGCCCTGAATATATCGCACAATGCATTTCAGAGCATGCATATGTTCTCCATTGGATTATGCATGAACATACACACTTGTTGCATTGCATAGGTAATATCTGGCCTGGTGAATGTGAGATACTGTAAAGCTCTTACTAGGCTGCGGTATAACGTCGGAACAACAAAAGGTTTGCTAGAGATAGCACTCAATTTTGACTTTGTGTCGACCGGAGTTGCCTAAGGTTTGCAAAAAGACATTTCAGCTTGTTCCACGATTTCTGATGCATACTTCTTCTGGGAGAGAAATAATCCACCTGTATGTCGTGTCACAACAATTCCTAGAAAGTAGTGTAGTGGATCAAGATCTTTCATAGCAAATTCAGAACTAAGTTGTGACATGATATTCTTGCGAAGAGAGTCTGAAGATGTTGTTAGAATAATATCATCCACGTATAGAAGAAGATAAGCAGTATGATTACCCTAACGATAAATAAACAGGGAATTATCTAAATGGATGTGCGAAAAACCCATGTGTGACACAAAATCTGCAAACCGCTTATACCAAGCCCTGGGGGCCTATTTAAGGCCATATAATGATTTGTTGAGCAAACACACATGGTTGGGATATTTAGGATCTCTGTATCGCAACGGTTGGTGCATGTATGCAGTTTCATTGAGGTATCCATGTAGGAAGGGATTTTTGACATCCAATTGATGAAGTGACCATCCTTTTGAGAGAGACAGACTGAGAACTGTTCTGATAATTGCTGGTTTGACCACTGAGAACAGTTCTGATAATTGCTGATTTAACCACTGGACTGAATGTCTCCCCGCAATCTACATCCACCTGTTGTGTCTTCCCATCACCTACAAGACGGACTTTATGTCGCTCAAAAGTGTCATCAGATTTTTCTTTATGGCTGAAAATCCACATAGATCGAATTATATTAGCATTAGATGGACGAGGTACTAAATCATATGTCCTATTTGTAATTAGAGCATGATATTCATCATCCATGGCCATTTTTCAATTCGGGTCTTTTAGAGCAAACACTGGATTACGAAGCAAATGTGATTTCGAGACTTGGGTGTGAAGACTATATTTGGTATTGGGTTTGACAATTCCATGTTGACTACGGATGACCGGACGATTTGTTGGGCCAGTGGACTGGACGCCACTGACCGAGGGTGGGAAATCGAGGGTCTAGTGGGTTGTATTGCTTGTGCTGGAATTGGGCCCGTAGTGGTGGACTGGCCCAACCCGCTGGACCGGGCAGATTGTGCGGCAGTGGGACTAGGCCTCGAAACCGAAGGCCCAAGCTGCTGCATTGAAATGTCAGTCAGTTGGGCCATCGGTCGTTGGCCCAATGGGCCTGAATTACGGTTTTCAACACTAGCAATAGGTACCGAGCTATGAAAAATGTGTTAGATATGAAAGTTTATCATCATCCAAAAAATCATAGGTATGAGTCCCGGTGGCATGTATCTTAGCAAATGGAAAAATTATTTCATCAAAGATTACATAACGACTTATAAATATTCTTTTGGAAGAAATGTCGTAACATTGGTAACCGCGATGATGAGTAGGATATCTCAAGAAAACAAATGGGGTAGACCGGACTTGGAGTTTTGTGATTGTGGTGGATGGAAAGAGGGGGCAGCAAAGACAACAAAACACTCTTAAGTGATGATATGAAGGCTCTCGTAAATAAAGCATTTTTAGAGGAGCTTGGTATGATAGGTTTTTATGAGGAAGGACATTTAACAGGTAAGTGGCCATTTGGAGTGCATGATGCCAAAATACAGGGAGAAGTGAAGCATGAGAAAGAGATGTTCTAACAATATTGTTTATGGTTCTAATTTTGCGTTTCGCCTTCCCATTTTGTGATGAAGTATGAGGACAAGACAGACGAAACTGAAGACCATTTATTTTGAAAAAATTCCAAAACTATTTATTGTCAAACTCCCCCCCATTGTCATATTGAATATTTTTGATATCACGTTCAAATTGAGTTCGTATGAATGCTATAAAAGTGAGAAAAGTGGAGAACACTTGTGATTTTTTTGGACAAAGGGAATGTCCACAAATAATTAGAGTAGTCATCAAGTATAAGCAAATAATGTATATGACCAGAAGAACTCAAAACGGGTGATGTCCAAATATCACAATGTAAAATATCAAATGGCAAAAGGGTGCATGAAGTAGAGGAAAAAAATGGCAACTTAACATGTTTACCAAGTATGCAAGAATGACACTTATTTAGAGTCCGTGTTTGAGTACAAGAAATAAAATTATTTTGTTTAAGAAAAGCCAAAACAGCCTCTCCCGAATGTCCCAAACGTTGGTACCATAAAGGTGGTGCCAAGGCTGCAAAAACAGAAGAAAACTTGGATTGTTGTGTTGATGAATTTATTGGATAGAGCTCCCCCTTGCTATCACATCTCATGAGAAGCTTCCCCGTCTGAAAATCATGCACAGAAAAGCCAAAGGGGTCAAAATGGACAGATACCCAATTATCAGTTGTAAACTTTCTAACAGAAACTAAGTTTTTGATTAATTTGGGAGCATGAAGGACATTCTTTAAAATTAGGGTGGGTTTGGTGGTGACAATTTGCTAGAACCATAACCTTTTATTGGAATTGAATGGCCATTTCCGACAATTATTCCATTATCATTGCTCAAATTAAAATAGGATGAGAGATTACCTTGGGAGGACGTCATATGGGACGTCACTCCGGAGTCCATATACCAATCCGGTGGATTAAGTCAAAGAGTGTGCATGGCGGACTCAATTTCCGTGGAGTGGGCCCCTGTTGAATGGGCCTCATGCCACTGGGTCGGCTGAGGCCCACTGCCACTGCTTGTGTTAACAGACCCAGCAAAATGGGCCTGTTGCTGCTGCTGCCAAATTGGTGGATAATACCCACTGTTTTGCTGAGGCTGGCCAGTGGGCCTTTGGGGCTGCCTGGCCCAATTGCCTGTTGGTGCTGGGCTGGGTGGTATAGCCTAAGGCCACTGCCAGCCGTTGGGCTGCTGCCACTGTCCGCCACCTCTGCCGTTGTGCTGCTGCCACTGTCCACCACCGGAGTTGGTGTTGCCGCCATTACCGCCGCCACCAGAATTTCGGTGGCCTACACCTTTGTGATTTTCGCGATTTCCACCCTTATTTTTATTGTTATGACGTCCTTTTTGTCCCTTATTTTGTTGAGAAGGATAAAAAATTACCATAATTTAAAGGAATGGCAATCATGGCGGAATTTGAAGTAGTTGAGGCCTTTTCACCAAGCTCGACTCTTCAAGTACAAGCATGGACCTTGCTTGATAAAATTGTGGTAGAGGATTACTTTGACGGATTAGAGTTCCCACGCCGCTATACGCATCGGTGAGACCGACGACCAATTGCAAGACTAACCGGTTATTAGTAACCGGTGAACCAACGTTTCTTAATTGATCGGCCAACACTTTGAGTCGTTGACAATATGTAGAAACATTAAGGAAATCCGCCATGTCAATGGTTGAGAACTCATGTTCCAATGTAACAACGCGAGAGTTTTGGTTATCTTGAAAAATATCTCGCAAACGTTCCCACGCCGCCATGGCTGTGGAATCCGGTTCCATTATCGTATGCAACAAGTCAGTGGAGATTGTTGCATAAATCCAACCAAGGACTATGGCATCAAATGTATCCCAAAATTCCTTGTCTGCATCGTTTGTTATGTCTTTTCCTTTACCATCTTTTGGAGGAATTATATGATGAAGAACTTTGTGAGCACGACAACATATTTTGAATAATTTCGCCCAAGTCGCATAATGAACGATTTTCATTTCTAGTTTGATGGAAACATGTGTTTTGATGTTTGAGACAACAAGGGCATGGTGAAAAGATGATTTGGTTTCAGACATAATTTGTTGTGATGAAGGATAATCAATAATGGAGTAAAAAAATGAAGAAATTTTTCGGCCACTAGGGTTCTAGGGAGGAAGATGACCGAAAATTTGGAAGAAAATAATCTAATTTTGAATCTTTCCTTAAGCTCTTGATACCATGTAAGACTTTGAAAGTATTTTCCTCAATCTATTCATCCTTAAAGGGAACAATATATACACATTATACATGTAATTAGGAAGAGTCAATCATGCCTAGTCTTCCTAATCAATCCCTAATAATCTTCTACCTAATTAACATAATATTCCTAATTAACATTTTACTACCTACTATATATAAAATGATACTACATTAATACATAATAATATTATAATTTACATAATATTCTAACAGCTTCTTTACTCTTGTATTTTTCAAACCTATTTTGAAAAATGTTCAATTGAGCCAAGGGTCTATTAGAAACAACTTCTCTACCCCACAAAGGCAGGGTAAGGTCTGCGTACATTCCATCCTCCCTAGACCCCACTTCTGGAATTACACTGGGTTGTTGTTGTTGTTTTGCTGTTTGTGAGTTGTGACTGTGATAAATCCTAACAAGTAACGAAGTTGATTATTATTACCGAGGAACGTAATGCTCTAAAAGGTTTTTGATTAGCAGAGTTGGATTTCAAGCTTTGAGTTTCCCAACCTCAAGAATGTTAAGATTGTCAGCTCCTTGCGGGGTGTGTGTTTGGGGAATCATTTCGACCAGGGTTTTGACAACCATATGATATGTTGTGTTTTGCTACCTTGATTTGCCAATAGCATCAAGGTCTATGATTGTGTAATGGTTCCCTTTTTGGCTTTTTATTGGAAGGAAGTAGTTAGTTTCATAGAGAAGCTAACGATTCATGATTGCATCAATTAAAGACTATGCGTGGAAAATGATGAAGAAAATGAGAGTCAGCGGCCCAGGAAATGGTGGGACAAAATTAGATAGACTTATAGAGTTGATGATAGTTGTAGCCCCACACATGGTTCAGCCTACACCTAGTGTCTCAGTTATGGCCCCGACACAGAACTTGACGGCCCAGGAACTACCACTAGCCAAAAATGTAGGAGCTCATACAGTACCAGATAGACTATGGGGGAATTTTATGAGGAGAATGGAGCCTATCTTCATAGGGAAGGACTCAAGTCCGACCCTATGGTATTTCTCGATGAGGTAGAAAACCTACTATTTACCTTGGGATATCTAGAGACGTATGGCGTCAATTTGGTAGGCGCATGTTTAGTGGACGACACGGGGGTGTGGTGGAGAAATCTTAGAAGAAATCATTCTCTGATGTCACCCCCGATGACGTGGGGGGAGTTCAGAGCCTTATTCATTAAAAGTACATGCCTAACACCTGAAAAGATGCGCTTAGGCATGAGTTTGAACAATTGAAATAAGGAGACCGCAATGTGCAAGAATACAATACCCAGTTCATGCGAATGCAGGCATACAACACACATATTATTCCTACGGAAAGGGAGAAGGTCAAAAGATTTGTGGAGGGTTTAAACCCAAACTTGGCAGAGAAGGTAGTGGCATTAACCTATGATCGGACTTACCTTCATATCGTCGACATGGCAATTCGGGTAGAAGGCTTTGCTAAAGCAAAAAAAGATCATTCGAAGAAGAGGTTTCGATCGTCGGGATCCTTTAATCATAATCAAAACAGACGCAAGAAGATAGTAGGGGTTCTTCAAAACCGAGTCAGTCAGTAGGCCAGTCTCATTACAGGCCCCAAGGGCATAAAAGGTTCAATCATCAAGGTAGCAATGCCAAGGACACCAACCCCAGTGTAGGGAGTGACAAACCAGTCTGTAAGGTTTGTGAAAAGAAATATTTTGGAGAATGTAGGTTCTCACAGAAATGTTGTTATAATTGTGGAGAACCAGACCACTATGTCAAAGATTGCAAGAAGAGAACCCAAATTCATTTTTCTCATGGGAGGTCAGAAGCGACCACAGCTACCCACAAGGGAAATCAGGGCAACCAATCCCGACAGAGTCAGGGAGGTCAACAGTCCAACAATCCTAACCGGCTCTACGTTTTTCCCAAGAGGAATGAGGCAGAGGAATTTAATGCGGTGGTCACAGGTATTTTGTTGGTCTCAAGTATTCCTGCACTTGTATTATATGATCCCGGTTCTACATTTTTGTATGTGTCAATGGGTTTGGCTAAGAGTCTACATGTAGAACCTTCCTATTTAAGTGAACCCTTTGAAGTCATGACACCAGTGGGGGCATCAGTTTGGGCCTCTCAAGTAATTAAATTTTTTTTGTTAGAGGTAAATGGTAGAGGAATAATAGCAGACTTAGTATTACTTGATATGGTAGACTTTGATATTATTTTGGGTATGGATTGGATGTCAGCATGTTATGCCACGTTGGATTGTCGGAAAAAGATTGTAAAATTATCTTTTCCCGGGGAACCAGAAGTCTTTATAAAGGGTAGAATTGGGACACCCTTAAGTCATCTTATTTCCTACTTTAGGGCTCAAAAGTTATTAAGAAGTCACGAGGTGGAATACTCTTACGTGGCAAATATAATGGATACCCAAAAAGAATCCCCAGAGGTACATATTTTCCCTATTGTTCTTAATTTTGCGGAGGTTTTCCCTGAAGACCTTCCAGGCCTACCTTCGGACAGGGAAGTAGAGTTCGCTATAGAATTAATTCCAGATACAAGACCCATTTCCATTCCTCAATATCGAATGGCCCCAGCTGAATTGAGAGAGTAAGCGTGGCCAGTGGGCTGGGACGGCCTGACCCCGACCCGACCCCATTCCGAGCTCGCCCCGACCCCGAGTAAAAAAAAATGGTAGCGGGACTCGAACTCGGGACGGGACAATGTCTTGTCCCGCCAGACCCGAGCCCGCCCCAGGCCCGCCCGCCCCGAGCCCGCCCCCGATCCCGCCCGAAGCCCCCTTTGTAAATATAGTAGTTGCACCAACGACCATTTTAGATTTTGGCCGTTGGGCAATGGCCATTTTTGGCCTCCCCCCTACCCCTTAATATTTATTTTTAACCCATAAGTTATTATATTTACACTTTAACACAATTTTCCAACTATAAATAACTCATTTTCTCTTCATATGTGCATGTTCCCTGTGAAAGCAAAAAGCTTCAGGAAAATGAATCTAAGCATCCAGACATAATTCTATCTAGAAGAAAGACATGAGCTCCGCCTTCTTAATTACTGTTATAGACAACATGTAAAGTTTAATTGCTTTAATGAGATAAAACAATATCTTTCTTACTTTGTTGTTCCAATAATATGCAATAAATGTGCCGTTAAAAAGGTGCAAATATACCATCAACTTTGCAATTTAGAGCGGATATACACCTCGTTAAAAAGGTGGTGTATATATACCCATGTTGTTATAAAATGGTATATTTGCACCTTTTTGTAACGACATATGCCACTTTTTAACGAGGTATAACACCTCATACCTTCGGGCTAAGGTTTGACCTATACAAAGAACATAATGGAACCCAAATGAGGAGTTTAGAAAGAGTTCTGAAAACTAATCTAGTTATAAGAAGGGTCTTTGGGCAAAACATAGTCGGAAGTTACTCTACGAGCCATATTTTCAAGTGAGTTTGCACAAAGCCTCACTTAAAGAGAGTATTCGGAAAGTGATATAAGGAATAGGGGGAAATTTACTTCATGAAAGTTGTAGCCCTTTGAAATTCCTTTCTATCCATATATGGTGGAGCTCCAATAGAGTTCTGTTCTAGAAGTTATGACCATTTTACTGAGACGGTGTTAGCAAAGTCGAAATACGTAAAATTTTGACCATGTGTAAAATGAACCTAGGAGCTCGCTGAGTTCAGCTCAAAGCGAGATAGGGTTGTGCTTTGGACCTCGCTCAATGAGGTGGATGGTTCCAAAAATGAAAATTTTAGAATTTTGTCTATTTGGATAGGTGAGCTTGCTGAGCGAAGCTCAAAGCGAGGTAGGACCTCGCCATAGAGCTCGTTGAGCGAAGCCCATAGAGAGGTCACCCCTTGCTTTGAAGCTCGCTCAGCGAGACATAGGGATGGCAGATGAGTATAATTTTGCGGATTCCGTACCGCACCCGCCCCAGTTGGGGCGGGTATGGGTATAACTTTGGCGGGTAGTAGGCGGGTATGGGTATTAAAAATGTACCCGCCATGGGTAGGCGGGTAGGTGGTGGATTTGCAGTTATACCCGCCTGATACCCGCCTCCCCGCCTACCCGCCTACCCGCCTACCCGCCCGTCTCTTCCGCCTACTCGCCCGCCCACCTACCCGCACATAAGCCCAATAATATTATATAATCTTGTAGTAGACTAGTAGTCCGTAAGCCCATCCATAAGCCCAATACCCTTAATTATAAGTGTGTACTAGGGTTTACTCTTCTACTCTTACGCCTCACTTTAGTCTTCACTCTTCAGCACTCTCTCTCTCTCTCTCTCTCTCTCTTCTTAACACTACACTCAGTTCTCACCATCGACTAGCCCTTCACTCTCTTCTCGACCATCGACCAGCCCTTCACTCTCTTACTGCCTTCAGCCCTTCACATCCATCGATCATTGGAATCTGAGCGGGTAACGGTTCACCTCGGGTCGGTTTGTTTCGTCATTTAAACCCTAAATTAGGCGAACAACTTCTCTACTTTATCTTATCTTCTCTTAGAGGTCCTACTCAATACGCTAAGGTAATTTCTCTTGTCTTCAATCTAGTAAAATGTAGTACTTCTTGGCTCACACTTATTATATTTCAATTTGATGTTTTGGTTGTTAATCCAGGTTTTGGTTGAGACTGGATGCTTGTTGGCGATGTTCCTTGGAAGTATGTTTTAATTGAATTTTAATTCTTTGCGTAGTTTCTCATGGAAATAGATTTTAAGTTTCTCATGGCAATTCTTGGATCAACTTTGTTTTTGTCATTTGTTAACTATACTGGTTTGACTAATGTTGGTGTTGCACTTGAGGTTATTTCACTTGCACCATTTATGTTAATGTCTAGAGACCTTTAAATGATCTGATGAGAGTTTGACAGTCTTGTTGACACCCAATTTTGTCCCGTCTTTTCCAATTTATTTGCAATTTTAAATATTTTTAACACATCAAAACAATTTTAATCTATATACATACATGCGTGTATATATATATTATTATTCTCTTATTATTATTATTATTCGCATTTTTTACTATCATTTGCATTTTATCATAATCATAAGTTTTATCCGAAAATTCTATGTTATTTTATTCTCGCAAAATTGCATCGTATTTCCATTTTTTATTAAGCATTAAACATTTCACAAATATTATATTTTATTATTATCACATCGTTATGTTATTTTAAATAATTCGCATCTTTTACAAAACAAAAATAATATTTTTAATGTTAAACCCCTTTTATATTTTTAGACCCAAAACAATTTCTAACCCATTTCATTTTCCCAAACCCAATACAAATTCTACCCAAACAAAATTCACCAAACCCACAAAATAATTCCTACCCAAACCAAAGCCCAACAAACCTTCTCCCTTTATTCCCCCCCCCAAATCAAACAAGCCCAACCGGACCAGCCCAATACCCCAAACCCATTCCCTTTTATCCCCTTAACCCAAAACCAGGCCCAACCGGCCAACCCACAAGCCCAACCCCCAAATTAAAACAACCCAAGCCCAATCCCCAAATTAAAAACCCACCGCGAGCCCAAAAACCGACCCGGTCGACCATCCCTTTTAATTCCCATAAAACGCAAAAAAAAAAAAAAAAAGGGTTTTCAAACCCTATCTCTCCCAAATCGCCGCCGCACACCCCATACCCCCTATCCGACCGGTCACCTCACCCACTGCCACCACCCACTCCCTGCCACCAACCCTGACACCACCACACCCCTCCCGTCACTTCGACCCACGCCCATACCCATAAAATCCGCGACCCATGCCCCTCAAATCCGCGATTTTCTTTGCCTTTAATTCGAATTTCAAACTCACTTCGACGAGGTGAACGTTGGGGGGAAACCCATCTATAAATACCCCCCTTGTTCTTCAAAAAAAAAAAAAAAGGAGGAGGAAAAGAAAAAAAGATCTGCTTTTGAAGGTCAAATCGAAATAAAAAAAAAGAGTTCGAAATTGTTCAAAAATAGTCAAGAAATCAGTCCGAAAATACTCTCTGTTTTAGTTCCTAATTTTTCAATCCGAGAATCCCTTTTGTTTCTGTTTCGGGTCGCATTCCGGGTCGGGTCTGAACCGAAACCAGTTCTGTTTCGTTCCAAAAATCAGAAAATCGAATTCCAAAATTCAGAAAAGCAGCATCCTAAAATCAGAAAATCAGAATCCAAAATCTGAATTTCAAACTTCTCCGAGCGGGTCGACGATTCGAAACACGCCTCGGTTCGCTACCGGGAGAAGGTCAGTAAAATAAACTCTTTTCAGTATTTTCTGTATTGTTGTGTGTTTTGTTGATTATGTGATAAGATAGTCATTTTATTGTTACGTTCATAAATGCTTTAAATATTTAGCTTGTTTAATCGGCAATTAATGTCTAGAAATGCTTTCCCTGGTATTATTAGATTTAGACTGAATATGGTAAGAAGCTTTGTGTGTGTGTTGATTTATGGACATTGTGATCGTGTTGTTGGTTAGCTGAAGAGTGTTAAGTTACCTAACTTATAATCTGCTTAGTAATCATATTTTCTGCCTTGTGCTTTGTTTAGAAGGGTCATTATGTCTAATATATATATAATGAATATGGTCTTATATGTTTAGTTTAACACATTTGAAGTGTTGCCTCTGAAGTGGTTATTTGACTCAACTCTGTTTTGTAATAGCTTGGGCCTGTTTTATTTTTATTCATGACCTATGTGCTATGTTTGAGGTCTAAGTTCCACCTTATGTTGTGTATGTGCTTGATTGAACAATGCATGATATCATGATTAGTGTAATGAGATATGATTCTCGTGCCTTTGCATGTTCAAAATAAGCCTCCATATGAAGTTGAATAATCATGCTTGAGTGCCCTCTTTGCTTGTTGTACCAAATATGTACTTGTCCTTGATCACTTTGTATAAGACCATTATTATGCAATATAGAAGCCTCCTGTGAGTCTTGTTGTATACCGCCGTTTTCTTTTAATTAAGTAAAAAAAAATAGATATCTAATCTAGTTTGAATGATTTCCAGATTTGCAGAGATCGCATACTGAAATGGTCAAATCTTTGCTAATAAACCAACTAGTTTAAATCACCTGCCTATTTGTTGGTCCAGTATCCCTATGCCTGTTGAAATTTCTCTTAAGTCCGCTTTCCTATCTTTACTTCCAATACCCACCATTTTCATTGATGTTTTTTAGTTTGGCCGTAGTTTAGGCTCTGAAATTAGTTTAATCTGTCTTGTATGTTTCAACATGTTTAAAAAATGTAATTTATAAGTTAAGATCCATGACTAGTTCTAAATAAAATGTCCATGTTCTTGAATAAGATGCAACTAGACATGTCTAAGTTGCCTATTAAAGTATATGCAGTTTTTTTTTTTGGTTCGTAACTTGGCCTACGTGAAGCATGCCTATTTGTAAACATAATGAATGAGTATGTGTTGGGATAGCTTTAATTCTGGGCGTGATGCCACTGTGCAAGTGTGATGTAAAACCATTCTAGACTAGTCTTTATTTCTCAAAATATGAGATTTGATTGCCTAAATCATGTTAATTATGCCATGCCTAATTTAAAGTGTCGTTATGCCTAGTTGTGTAGAATGAATGTTGCTGCATATTTTTTACTTGACTGACTCCACATTTAAGGAATTGTATAAAAATGATCATATGTGCATTTCCAGGCTTCCATATTCTTCTTAAATTGACTATATATTTGTCTTTACTTGCCTAAGTGTACAATGCTTTCGTGACAACATATTATCTTTTATGGATTACTTATTTGCATTCTCTTACGTATATATTTTCATGTTCCGTCTACTAATCCTTTTCTTTTCTTTTATTTACATGAAATGCATCGGGAGCTACGAAGAGTCTCGTTATGAGACTCATCATGACTTCGTCCAAAATGAAGAACCACATCTATGTTCATTGCATTCTCCGGCCTCGGAATTTCTACACAAATAGGGCGGGATGACATCATCATCCTCCCCCAGTTTCCTCTTTTATTATTATTCTTTAATTTCGTTATTTCTATTCTTGGGCATGTAATAATTATTTTAATGCTTGTGTGATTGTTAGGATATTTAGAATAATTAGGCCGCGAATAGATGAATGAATAGGATAATCTAACTGCCGTTAGTTAATTTCTTAGGCTCATTTGAATTGGAAACCATCACTAGCTTTATTTGTTTAGGGTTGTCTCGTAAGTTCCACACTTAGCCTCTAGTTACTTTGCTATATTTTTTAGGTTCGTTATGCATGCTTTAATATCTTTCAAAAAATAATTTGGCAATCTATTATTCACTTTCTTTAAAAAATAAGGTTTGCATTCTATCCGATTTGCAACCTTGAAAAGTTTTTTTTTTTGTCATAAAAAATTGCTTCTTTTATTCAATTGCCAAATATGCATTTTTCTAAATAAAAATAACTTCTGGGCAATGATGAGGCTTAAACCCTTTTTTATTTCATCCGAGATCAACATGTTTAGTAGGCGAGGTGAATAGAATAACCAACAAGTTATATATTCGCAGCCACGATGTGATTATAGTGATCTTTTCTTTTCATCCGAGAGACCAACACGTTTAGTAGGCGAGGCAATCAAAATAACCACTTAGTCATATGTTTGCAGCCACGATGTGATTGGAATGTTCTTTTCAAAATTCAAGTCTGAGCCCTCCGTGATCAAAACGCTCACTGTTTTTGGATACGGATCCGAAGTTACGTCAAAAAATGATTTTCAAAAATTACTCCTTTGGCATTACAAATGAATTATTTTTTCATTATTATTGTCACATATGCATACATGTACAAAATGCATCTCTTTCATTAGATTATTTGCAAACATCTTTTTAACTTCATACTTTAAACATGCATTTTTCCTTAGTATAATATTTAACCTGAGTTTGACCGGATAATCGCAAGTTAGCGGATTCTAAAGGATGCCTAACCCCTTCCCTTTAGGATAATAAAGAACCCTTACCTAGAATCTCAAAATAGTTTCGCAGATCTTAAAATTGGAGTTTACATTGCAGCATTAGTTTAAATATTTAGGTGTCCTAATTCACCGTAAAAATAATTAGGTGGCGACTCCTCAATTCTTTACCCAGGAATCACCTGGAATAAGTCCGTGCTCCGCTTTTGACCTCGGAGCGGGTCGAAAATCGGGCGCGACTTTCTCATGGCAATTCTTGGATCAACTTTGTTTTTGTCATTTGTTAACTATACTGGTTTGACTAATGTTGGTTATGTTGGTGTTGCACTTGAGGTTATTTCACTTGCACCATTTATGTTAATGTCTAGAGACCTTTAAATGATCTGATGAGAGTTTGACAGTCTTCCGTTGGAGAAGGAACAACTGAAGTATTTAGAATCATAGAGGAGGTATGTCTCTTAACTATTGATGTTGTCCTTTTCTTTTGATAAATTTTGACTTTACCCTTTATTTATGGGAAAAGTTTCAAAGTTACCCCTCTACTGTACGAAAATGATGGATTTTACCCTCCATTATACTATTTGTACAATGCGAGGAGAACATGTATCTAGATGAATCTTTTTTTTCGTGCTTCCAAAATTGTTTTACCCAAAAAGTTTTTGGTGTTCTTGAGGATAATCTAAATTTTTGAGGTCTTCTTGAGTAATTGCATGTGGCAGATATGTGAGTGTTGGTGGTCATCTGATGTTGGTGCATGTGGTTGAATTTATAACTGACTTGAAAAGAGTTGATTCTCTGGTCTTCTAGACATGTATACAAACTTTTTAAATCATGTATGAGAAGTCTTCTATTTGGTTATGCAGGGACTTATGTTATGTCCCAAAACAGAATGCCTCTTTGTTTTCATTTTCACTTAGAAAAAAATACGGGATTTGTGAATTTTCTTTACTGTTACACAAGGATATTGTGCAGTAGTGACTTTAACAATTTAATGATTTCTTCTAGGACATTTTAGAGAAGATCGGTTAGGTAATTGCTACATTACATGGATTTGGAGCTTGGACAGTAAGGAACATCTTTTGTCTTGTTATGCACATAGTAGGAGATATTACGCTTCTAAGCACCAGAGCTTTCTGGCACTTTCAAAGAAAAACTTTTTTTTCTAATAGATCTTCTGATCAACATATCTGCATATTATTTTCCACAGTTCTTATTTGATATCAATTGTAAATTTTTGAATGGTGCAATTGACAAGCATAATATTTATCCTTTTGCTCCTCCCTTGACTCGTTACAAGGAGATATCATTTCCAAGTGCCAAGAAAAAGTTGGTTGAATCTGTGGTTCTTGATAATGCGGTGAATAAGAAGTTGGACGCCTTGACAACTTCCAAACTTTGTGTTAGAATGAACACCCTTCAAGTGAGTGCAAGCTTATTTTTATTTGATGGTTTTCTAACTTTCAGTTAGTTTATTTACGACGATGACTAATGTTGTTGTATTCATTTTATTTTTTTATGCATCAGGTGTTTATATTTTTCTTTTAGAGCATGTCACATATTGTGGACGTGTGCTTGATCCTTATCATAGTCGATTTCTTCCGAAAACAGTGATGGCATTAATGTGTGCTCAAAACTGGATTTGGGTGGATATTAAAGGTAACATTAATTTGATTAAATTATTTATGTTGTATTAAATTGAAGTTAGACTCTAATTACTGTGTTTATACATTATGCAGGCGGTGGTGATGTCAAGGAGATGGAAATATGTGATCTTGAGGAATATGATACTCAAGGACTTTGTTGAATTACCTGAAATATCTCAACTGGAGAACAAGTCGTGCTGGTGATTAGTTACTTAGATGTTGCTGGCTTGCTGAATTACCTGAAATGGTAACTGATGTTGTTGGCTTGCTGCTAACTGATGTTGCTGGCTTGCTGCTAAAGATAACTAAAGATATGGACATGATGGCTGCTGCTAATTGATGTTGTATTTAAATCCTTGTTTTATGTATTAGTTACTTAGAAAAGATATTTCCAGTTCTTGTTGATGGTGTTCCAAGAAAGCTGGCAATTCTTGGATCAACTTTATTTTTGTCATTTGTTAACTATACTGGTTTGACTATTGTTGGTTATGTTGGTGTTGCACTTGGGGTTATTTCACTTGCACCATTTATGTTAATGTCTAGAGAGACCTTTAAATGATTTGATGAGAGTTTGACAGTCTTCAGTTGGTATTCTCAATGTACCCATTTTCTTCACCCATAAATTTGCTAAGTTTTGGTTTATGTTTCTCTAACACATTCCGTTATTTTTCCCTCTCCAAAGTTGATATGCCAGGCGGGTATAGGCGGGTATTGGCGGGTGGCGGATATCCACTTGGGTGGTAGAGCGGGTGTGGATTTAAGAATATACCCATATAGGTGGGTATGGATGTTGAAATTGTACCCACCACCCGTGGCGGGTATAAAATTTTCTGGCGGGTACAGGTGCGGGGGAGGGGGTACCAGCACCCGCCTCGCCCAATTGCCATCCCTAGCGAGGTAGGGGGTCAAAAATGTCCATCTTTTAAATATAACACTTAGTCAGAAAAATCATTCACCAACTCGTTCAAGCTCGTAGAAAACCCTCTCAAGAACGTTTTTCTCTCCTCTCAACCTCATACAACAAGGTAAGTTCGCTCCTAACGATTCCTTAGTAATTATAGCATTAAATCATGATTAGTAACATGATTCTCTAACTAAAACATAGGATTAACAAGGAAATCCTTCCCTAGCGATTCAAGCTAGGGTTTGGAGCGTTCTTCGTCAAAAATCAACATAGTTCGTTTGCTAGGAGCAATTACATGTATGTAGAGCTTCTATCCACGTGAGGAAATGTCCATGTTATTTCCCACGCCTCGTTCACCGAGATTAGTGTGAATTATATTAGAAATTTGTGATTTTTACCCTAGTTCATGAAAAGACTAAAACTTGTGATTATAATTTCGTAGTTGTTCATAATTATCACTCTGATCGTTGTGGACTCAGTACGTAATCAACATAGACTTATGATTGATATCCACGAGTCTCAGTATGCTTATAAACTAGTTAAAGCTCCAGTACTCATAATCAGTTTATGAATACATGTCTCAGCGAATCATTGCCCAGTATGTTAGTGTAGTATTTTTCAGCATGATTCTCAGTTCTTTTATTTATTTATATATATATATATATATATATATATATAACACCTATATTTGGGCCCAAGGCCATAGTTTATGTATACATGTACTTGGACCCAAGGCCACATATTTGTGCACATATATTGGGCCTAAGACCACATTTATTTATTATTTCAGTTAAACAAGTGATTCTTCATTTCAGTACAAGGAGTATTCATATTCTTTGCTTCCTTGTTCAATTATCAGTTTCAACTCAGTTTCAGTATATTATTTGCTCTTTGAATTGGGTTGCCCTTTCCCGAGCACCCCACAACTATTTATTGTTTCAGTTGCTTACATACAGTACAATTCAAATGTACTAACGTCCCTTTGCATGGGGCATGCACTTCACGGTGCAGGTGCCTAGTTTTAGGATGACGGATATGCTCATTAGGATTGCTTCAGTGTCATCTGCTTGGTAAGCCCCATCTCATTCGGGGTGTTAGTCTATTATTTCATTATTATATTTTATGATAAAGGTATGCCAGGGCCTTGCCCTGGTTGAAAGTTTCAATCAGACTCATGTTAGATGTTTCATAGACTAGACTAGTTATCATGTCATGTTAGTTTTTCAGTTGTTCAGACTTATTATATTTGCAGACTATTTCCGCAATATGCTTTCAGATTATAAATTCAGCAGTTTGAATTATTGTTTTAGTATGTTTTGATGCCCATATTGATTCAGCAGTCATGTGGTTCGCTCGGTCACATGCAGCCAGACACCGAGTGTGGTGTTTTGCCTATGACATTGTTCGAGGTGTGACACGAGGAATATATCTACTCTAAATTACAAGAGGGGTATATTTGCCCTTGTTACAATAATATGCAAAATTCGTTGACCATAGTTGAAACTAATCCAACATATAAGCATGATTGTACAAAATTCTTGCCAAGGCCCCAAGAAAAGTATCATCACGGACTCATGTTTAAAGTATCATCACTGACTCACGTTTTTTATCAAAAGCCCAAGAGCAATCTATAATTGCTTTACGAATGAAATCAGAATTTGACCATAATCTTTTCAAACTTTTCATTATATTCAACCAAAAAAAAAAAAAAAACTAATGCACCAAAAACATTCTTTTGTATTCTATTTATCCTCTTTCAATAGAGGATCTTATTTTGGAAGAAGTTTAATATAAGTAATAAAAAGATAAAAAGGGATGACTCTATTTAAACAACTTCCTACTCTTCAAAAGGTTCTTAAAACTTTTCAAGCACCTTTCTTCTTATTATTCCTTTTCATTTTCTCCATAAACCATAATGGAGAAATTAAAATCTATAACTATTATATGGTCAATAGGCTGCTGGAATCTTGCTTTTTGTCACCGAAAATGCGCTGCCGGAAGTCGTCAACCATCATCGGAAGTCCTTGCCGGAGGGAAACTGCTGGCTCCCATCCTAAAAGTTGTTTTGCTTTTGTAATGTCTGGTTTTCTCTTGTGGGGATCATCTTCTGTGTTTGGCCTAAATTCTATCTTTGCATTTGGATCTATTGTTTCTTGCACCACCTGCAAATTAATATTAGCCCAATACAACTTCTAATACAAGTACCATTTATGTATCTAGAATAAACAAATACTACCAAAAAAATAACAAGTTCAATATAAGGAGGGGTGCGGTGGATGGTTTATGAGATTTATCCACCCATATGTCTCGACTTTGAGACCTATGAATGAAGAAGCTCTTGGTACATAGTGTTTCCCTAGTAAATGGGCCACATATGACACAAATCTGAATTGGTCCGACCAGTTGATTTCGAATATCAGAGATTTTAACTCGAAACCTCATAAAAAAGGAAAGCGTTATCAACTAATTTTTTTTTTTTTTTTCATTTTCAGGGTTCAAACTCGAACTCTATTTAATTATCGAAATATCCTGTTCTTCTCACCATAAACTCTCGATGGTTCCAACTCTACTTACAGATATACTTATTTCGACAACATCAAGATTCATATTATGGCATGCTGTTAAAACACATATATGCACACATTTTCTAGTTCTAGGAAATATGAGCCAAAAATATACATAATGCACATTTAAATGAAAAAGTAATTTTGGCTATGTTGATCGAACTCTTCAAATATGTGGACAGTTACATGTCAGATTTTTATAATGTATTTTTGGAGGACCTTATACGGATACGACAACAATTTTGAAAAGTTCGAGCAACATGAAATATGGATTGACATTAACCACTGGATGCAGCAAAATTACCTGCTCATTATTAAAGATTAAATAAAGTCATTTTCTTAAATACCTTAGCTAATTCAAGCATGGTGAATTCACCAGGGTTCCCAAGATTGAAAGGACCTACATGATTTCCTTCCATCAACCTCATCAAACCTTCTACCTGATAATTACAAGAATCACACACAAAAAAAATAATCTCTAAATAAATAAGTAAATATTAAAGGGTTTTTTAAATTACCACTAATTTTTTTTGACCGAGTTGAATAAGTGAAGAGGAAATAAAAATTTACCAAATCAGAGACATACTGAAAACTCCTAGTTTGCTTCCCATCTCCATAAACTGTCATTGGCTCCTTTCTCAAGGCCTACATATTTTTATATACTCAAATGAAATTAAACTAGTAAATATTTAATTTAATCAATAAAATGCAAAGACTACACTTGTTTTTTTATTTGATAAATTAACACCAACCTGTGCAACGAAATTGCTAACAACACGACCATCATCTATGCACATACGTGGTCCATATGTGTTGAAAATCCTAGCAATCCGAACCTGCCAAAAACAAATTTAATTAAATCGATAAGCTCTTCAACAAAATAAATAAGGAAATAAATTAATATATTAACATAGGAATATGTTTTATTTAACATAGGAAAAGGTCCGAATTTTTCATTTACTATACTAAATTACTCAATTTAGTCCTTCTGTTACACTTTTGGTCCATTTATAACCTGTTAGCGAATCGTCTCGTATTTTTCTTCGCCATTAACAAAGCTCAGGCTGAAATGTGTGAGCTCTACGTGTTCAAATTCTTCAAAGTGTCAACTTGTTTTAATTCTTCATTTTTAACTATATTTTAAAATTACCCCTCATGTTCGACTTCAGTTAGGGGTCAATGTAATTAAGAACACGATTTTTTCCTAATAACATAGGGTAATATTAGACCAAAAAATCTAACGAATATGACAAATTTGCTCAATCTAACTCAAATTAGAGTACATGAACAAATCTGACCATTTGCCCTTTACCATATAGAGATATTTAGAGGCGGAGCTATAATTTTGCTTATGGTGGTTCGGTAGAACTCAATAGCTTTAGCTCAGACCTTGTATTTGTGCTTAAAAAATTATTAAATATGTACAAATAATTTATCTAGAATCCCTTGAGCTTTCATTTTTAGAATCCAGAACCCATAAACTCAAAATTTTAGCTCTGCCTCCGGAAATATTCCCAGCTGGGAACAATATAATCTATATAGTGCATAAATAAGTTAGATTTCAAAGTAGAAAATAAACCTCAATGTTAAGTCCTCTATGGTAGTCCATGGCTAAAGTTTCAGCTGTACGTTTTCCTTCATCGTAACAACTTCGGACACCTGCTCAATGTTCCAAACCAAGTTTAGCACAAAAAAACACAATAATTAATCAAGTTTAAATTTTATGCACCGGCGATACAAATAAATATTTACACAATCAAATCATTTATAATTAATGGCATGCGGAAGTAGAAACTTTATCAGGGGATTAAACAATAATGCTCTCTAATTATGTATAGGAATTCAGCAATTTGTATGTATGTACACACAAAAAAATCACCTAGATACATAATATAAGTTTTCACTGAGCCTCTTTTGGCATATTCCGCCGTTGCTTAATTACGTGTAATGTAAATCTTTATAATGAACATTATTTAGGTAAAAATTGATCGTACGGCCAAACAAGTAGATGCATAACATGTGTTTATACATATACTTTTATCATTTGATCACGATTAACTAATGCATATTTTTACTACATTAAAACATTTAACGGTAGCAAGTTGAACTGATTTGATATAAATATTATGTACGGGTAAGTATTTACTATTTATAACCTGACACAAATGACAACTAACTTATTATCAAGATAAAAAACACTAATAATATAAAATTTCTTTTAGACGGATAGTGTACATAATTTAAATTAATGAATTGACTTACCAATGGGATTAACATTGCCCCAATAAGTCTCAGCCTGAGGATGCTGCAAAGGATCACCATACACTTCACTAGTGCTAGTAAGAAGAAATCTAGCTCCAACTCTTTTTGCTAGCCCCAACATGTTCAATGTTCCCATGACATTTGTTTTGTGATATCTATCATTTAAAGTCAAAGAATCTTCCAAAAAATGAAAAGAAAAACGAACTCCAAACACACTAAAAATCACATGAAAATGTTTTGTGTATATTCATTACTTTCGACTTAGAATTTTACGTATATAATGAAATATATATTTATATAATTCATACTCACTATTTGAGAAATAACAAGTGTAATGGTACTTCGAATTCACTAATTTAAATTCTGAATCCACCTCGAATCATTTGAAAAGTCATACTTTTCCATCAAAGCTAGAAACATTTGTAATTTATCTCATAGATACACTTGATTGCATAGATGGTCAAAAAAGGGGTAACAAATCAAATTTTCAAGAATTTAGCTTATATATACTTATGGTGTAATATAATTTCAACACTAACTGGTCATTCAACAAATACTTATATGTTAAGGTCTATAAAAAGCAGGATTAATACGTGTTAAGAGTTCCACGTCGGAAATGAAATGGGAACATGGACTCCTTATATGGACTTGGACTATCCTCACCCTACAAGCTAGCTTTTGGGGTTGAGTTAAGTCCATGATCCATTTCTTTATATGATATCAGAGTCAGACTTATTCCAATTCTTTGTTCACCGATGTTGGACCCCCAAATTATATTGTTCACGCTCCAGTTAACGAGGCCCGAGCGTGTGTTAAGAGTCCCACATCGGAAATGGAATGGGAACGTGGACTCCTTATATGAACTTGAACAATCCTCACCCTACAAGCTAGCTTTTGGGGTTGAGTTAGGTCCATGATCTATTTCTTTACATGGTATCAGAGTCAGGCACATTCCAATTCTTTGTTCACCGATGTTGGACCCCCAAATTATATTATCCACGCTCCAGTTAACAAGGTCTGAGCCAGTTAACAAGGTCTGAGCGTGCGGGGGAGTGTTAAGAGTCCCATATTGGATATGGAATGGGAACATGGACTCTTTATATGAACTTGGACAATCCTCACCGTACAAACTAGCTTTTGGGGTTGAGTTTCATGTTCTCATTCCATTTCCGACGTGGGACTCTTAACAATACGTAATCTCGAAAATAAACCATATTTACTATTATAACATCTTAAAATCTATTGATCTCAATTAGAAAATGGTAGTCTGATGCACAAAGCATCCCCTCCACTTAGGGTTTGTGGCAGCCTACCCTGATGGCAAACATCACTGGCTGATTCCTATGTCTGAAACATGTGACCTACAGGTCAACAGAGAAAATTTTACCGTTACTCCGAGTCTCCCTTCAACTAGAAAACCCCATTCAAAAACATATTACTCGACTATCTCTAATCAATGATAAAAGTTTAAAATAATGTGAAAAGGATATGATGGTCTTGACTGGATTATATTTGTAATGAACAGGAGAAGCAGGGCAAGCCAAATGATAAATCTGATCAACTTCTAACAAAATTGGCTCAACAACGTCGTGTCGAATGAGCTCGAACCTTGGGTTCTTGAAATGGTGCAATAAATTCTCTTTTTTCCCTGTGAAAAAATTATCAACAACAATAACACTATCTCCTCTTGCTATTAATCGATCTACCAAATGGCTCCCAACAAATCCAGCTCCTCCTGTTACTAATATTCTCCTATTCTTGCTCTTCAATCCCAACGGAACCTTTCCACCTACAACAACAACAACAAAAAATTATGCTCAAGTTAAGAGTTAATTAAAATGTTTACTAAAAAACGTGAATTTCTGACGGACATCCTATTGGATCGCGGTCATTAGTTAAGAGTTAACTAAGATGTTTACTAAAAACGTGAATTTCTGACGGACGTTCCTATTGGAACGCCGTCATATGAGATTTCTAGTGATAAGTTCATCAAAAATGTTTCCGACGAGCCAATTTCTGACGGATGTTTCTATTTGGACCCTGTCAGAAATATGAGATTTTCGACGGAAAGTCTGCCTAATGTTTATAATGAGCCAATTTTAGATAAATTCCTTAATTATTTATTTTTTGTATCAGTCAATCAACTACGCCTTTATTCTAAATTAAAATAGTTAAGATCGGTAATTTACATTTTTCTATATGTGTTAATATATTATTTGAGTCGATTTAAGTCTAATATTACTTGACAATATGTCATTTAAGACCATTTGAAACTATAAATTCTCTGAATCTCATATTAGTTTCCTACTCACAGAGATAGATGGATAGAACACAGGTTCAACTGAACTCATTACTTTTTAACTGGAATAAGAAAAGCTAAAAATCATTGGGATAGATGTAACGCCAATCAATTTACACCAAGTGTAGTTTCTGATTTTATGGATCATAAGAGTTTGAGGTATGTACTCGATGACACATAAGGAGTTGAACCTTCGTTGGGATAACACATTTCTATTCTGAGAACGAGCATGTATATTTGCATGAATACTAAATTTAAACAAAAAATTATGAATTCGTAATTTTAATAGTGCAATGTGTTAATTAATGCGTAAGAATCTTAAAGATTGAAGCTAACTAAAATTCTTGATCGACTCTGGCCTAAATAACATACATATCCTTAGCATTAGCCAAAATAAAAAGGTTCATGTCAAACACAAAAGTAGAAAATCATCATGCATAACTGTAAGAAGATGAGGAAGAAAAGTGCAAGTACTACTCTGGAAAGAATTCCAAGAGCATCCATGATAGCCATTTAAGCATAAAATAATAAGTTCTAGATATAAATTTTAGGTAACAAATGCAAGGATTCAAATAAACACATTACTTGTTCAAACTATATATATATAACTAGAATATATACATATAATAAAATCACACTCAAAATACCTGCATTAATGTGGTCGGCTTCATCAACCAACTCATACGCTATTCTTCGAGGAATTGGATTATTCAACACGATCGAATCTTGAACATTAATCATCTCGAAATCAGGCCTTAATATTGGAGAAGACACAGAAACACCAGAGAAAATAGCAATTGACGTAGCAATTCCAATCAAAAGACATACAAATCTTTGTTTTTCAAGCACATATTGAATTGAATTTCTCAATGAAAATCTCTTCATCATGCTGTGTTTTTTAACATAATTTTTCTCAAGCACCTCATTATCAGATCCCATGATGGAAAAAAAAATCTCTTAATTTTTTTTCTTGTTCTTTATTTTTATTTTTTTGGATGAGATCTAAGAATTGGGGGCCATAAGAAGAAAAAAAAGTGGAGGCATTTGCATGAATTTTCGAAGACTAGTGGCTTTCTTCACTTTGCTTTTTAGCAATTTAAGCTATTCCAAGTGTAATTATGTTGCCTCCAAGTTTCTAATATTCTAGCAATTAATATCTCCTGTACTTTCCTATAGCTAGAAAATAAAAGATTTGTAATTTTCAAGCTTATATTAGTTATAAGTAGTAATACAAGCATTGGAGAGTTGTGGTGGGGATCGGAGGATAAGATCCATTCACATTTAATTCTGAGATTTCCGGTTCGAGTCTTGTGAATGAAAAAAATCAATTAAAGAGCGCTTCATTCTTTAATGGGTCTGGTGCAGCGCGAATCTAAATTAGTCAGTTCCAAATCGGGTACTTTTCACTGAGTGAGAAATCAAAAATAAAAGTACTACTAGCCTTTTTTATTGCTACTTTTGTTTTTTTCAAATAACGTTTGAATAGAGAAATATGATCGATGAGAATTCATTTAGTCAATCTTATTTTGATTGGAAATTTGAGATTGAGACGTAATTATTGTTATAAATGTGTTATGATATTTTTTATTTTTATTTTGTATAATGATGACTTGAGATATGTTTAATCAGATCTTATGTACGTGTTGTAAATCTATAAGATTAGTATGAATAATATATTTCACACATTAATTAAATTAAATATACTATGATAAAATTTCAAATTCGAATTCATAAAATTCGAACCTAAATCCCGCCCCTTCAATAACCGAACCAACTTGTTTTGGAATTAAGACTTAAAGTAAAAGATAATTTATCTTGTCATCTTTTGGCAGATTTTTTGATATACACGCGGGAGGTCATACTTTTATTTTGTATTCATTCAAATGTAATTTTTGATGATATCCGGGGACAGAGTGGGAGTGGTTTCGGTGGAGGATAAAATGCGGGAAGCGATGTTGAGATGGTTCGGACACGTGCAGAGGAGAGACACAAATGCCCCAGTGCAGAGGTTGTGAGAGGTTGGCTATGGACGAGTATAGGAGGGGTAGAAGTAGGCCGAGAAAATATTGGGGAGAGGTGATTAGACGGGACATGGCGCAAGTGCAACTCACTGAAGACATGAACTTAGACAGGGGGTTATGGATGACACATATTAGGGTAGGGTAGTAGGTAGTCCAGCGTAATCATGCCTACGGTTACAAACTGGTAGTTGTAATATTATTATTGTAGGCTCACTTAGCCTATTATACTAGTAGGCACTAGACCTGTCCATCGAGTCAGGGACCCGCCCGACCCGACCCGACCCAAAAAATCAGGGCCAGGGTTAGCTTATATCTGACCCGTGAGCCACCTGACCCGAAAAAGTGGGGACCCGATCAGGGTCAGGGTCGGACCAGGGTCAGAATTTTTTACCCGTCTGACCCGGTCCACCCCGACCCGACCAGTGACCCGACCCCGACCCGTGTGTCTTTTTAATATAATTTATATTATTTTTTATTTTTGAATATTTATTTTTTCAAAAATAAATATAAACTTTGGATTAAATTTATTACCTTCCGTCGAACTCGCCATACTCCAACTCTATGACTGCTTATACTACTACTATTGTACTACTACATAAGTTCATCTAAAGTAAAAATAAGAATCTTCATTTACCAGCTCAACTTGATTATTTAGTTCATTTTAGTGTAATTTTTAATGATTTCATCCTTCTGTTTGTTGTAAATTTAAATTGGTGACAAATTATATCGGATAACTGATTGGGTAGAATTGTAATTTTTGTTTTGTAGAGCGGGTCAGGGCCGACCCGTGACCCGTAGGGTCCCCGATGGGTCAGGGCCAAGGTCGGAAATTTTTAAAAAAAATTAGGGTCAAGGTCGGGCAAGCAAAAAAAAAAGTCACTTGACCCGACCCTGACCGGCCCGACTAGACCCGGGCTTTGGACGGGTCTAGTAGGCACATTTTTGCCTTATAGTTCATTGTAATCTGATTTATGATGCAATGTTTATTTTATTTGTCTTATTTACTTGCATTATTTATTGCTTCTTTTTGGTTCCTTTTCTCTTTCAGAATTCGCTATCATGACTTACTCACTTTGTTTGTCTTACTTTGCTTAAACTTGTGCTTTGTCTTGAGCCGAGGGTCTCTCGGAAACAGTCGCTCTACCTACCAAGGTAGATGTAAGGTTTGCGTACACTCTACCTCCCCAGACCTCATATTTTGGGAGTTCACTGGGTATGTTATTGTTGTTGTATTCAAATGTCATTTTTTGACATTAGGATTTAAATGAATAATTCTTAACTGGCTTAGGTGAAAGAAAATAAACTATTTTTGTCATTTCATGTCATGGGGAAAGTGCCACAGTAAAAAATAAAAATGGAGCAAAATGAAGAGTATATCATCTATTGAAATATTCATATACATGAGATATGGTAGTTATTCCTTTTCATAAATCTAATAACACCTTACAAGTTACATTCATATATGTTCTCAAACATAACCAAATTTCATGAAAAAAGCAATATGCATTTGACTCCAAAGAACTTTAGAATAATAGAACACAATACTAAAAACGACATATAAATTGATATATACTGTTAACTTTTGTAAATTAGCGATAAAGCACTAAGTCAAAACTAATAACGTACAAGAGTTTAATATATCTTGACTTATAAACATTAAAATAAAAAGAAATAAAAAAAGTTCAACAACATTCGATTATAAATTAACTATAATCTATGATCAAACACGTAATGTAAAAAATAAGAACTTTTTAGAATAATCTTATGTTATACGTTATATCTCATGAAAAAAGTATCACATATTTATTTAGACGACTTTCACAAAAAATATATACTTTTCTAAAATCAATTTGATTCAATCCTCTTATTTAACATCAAATAAATCAAATATTATCGATTTTCTAGAATTGGAACCCAACTAAACAAAATCAAGTAAAACATGTGTCTGATCGATTGTTTTGACTTTGTTTGATTCGACTTTTTATTTTTTCTCGAACACGCCTAGTGCAAAACAAAACAGCAAAACTAGAAAATGACGGGTCTTTATGTATTTAAATATAGTTGTGGGTGTTGAACGTAAATACCATCTTCTTCATCCCTAAGCTAAATTCATATTTCTCTTTCTTCCTGTTTTTGTAAGCTCAAGTTCAGCTGTAAACGACGCCGTATTCATTTCCTACCGGTGAGTTCTCCGCCCTCCGACGCCGTCTATATCTCCTGCTCATATTTTGATCACAATATAAAGTCTTCAATTTTTTAAAATTGTTTTATGCTTTTTCTTTTAGTTGTGATTTTTTTTAATTCTATCTGAATATATTTGTATATCTACATTTAGTTTTGTTCTTATTTCTGTTGTGAATCGTGATAAGTTTGATTCTATCGGAGCTAAAATATCTGGTGAGATGAGCTCTAGGAATTAGGGTTTTAGGACTGGTATGTACTAGAAATATTATGAATTTTAAGTTAATGAAATCAGCTATGTTGATGTATTGAAGCATGAAATCATACTTTATCTGTTTGTGAGTCACTTTGTTATTCGCTTGGGAAGAATCGTTAATGGATAACTTATGAATCAGCTATGCCTTAAATTATCCTATGCCGTTTAATTCATATACTCCCTCCGTCCCAATTTATGTAGCACCATTTGACTTGTTACGAATTTAAAGGAAACTTTTGAAATGTGTAGTCCAAAATAAGTTTTATATAAATGTGTGGCCATAAATGATCTCATAAAGTTAAATTGTTTCTAAATATAGAAATGTGACATTCTTTTTGGGACAAACCAAAAAGTAAATGGTGTCACATAAATTGGGACAGAGGAAGTACTATTTTATCGGCTGATGTAATTGATTTATGTTTATCAGTTATACGAATCCTCTGTATTTGTTCCATTTTATTCAGGTCTATTTCATTCTCATACTAAATAATTTATCTTATAAGGCAAATTACGGGTTCTCTAAAGTTCATACTAAATAATTTATCTTATAAGGCAAATTATGGTTTCTCTAAAGTTAGAGGTTCTCTAAATCTCGTACTCATCCTTACACGAACAATGGATGAGTTATCGGGGAAGAGGAGCAAGAGGAAGCATCATCCATCCTTCTTCTGCTTTCATCCTTTTATGTTTCTTTTGAAATTATAGTTACATTGTATTTCAAAAAAATATACAACAACATACCCAGTGAAATATAAGTGCACATTATTGTAACATCAAGTACTTTCTGTTCCATCTTATTATGAAATGTTTTAGTTAGACTTTGCAAATTGTACTTACTAGCATCTGTTTCTGTTCCACCTTTAATAATAAATGAAGAAGAAATTCTTTCGAGCAAAAATAAGATTCCCAAGGAAAAAAAAGACAAAACAATAACGAGGTATCTGATAATTCAGTCTAATTAAAAATTTTAGTGATTAAACTACTGTCTGTAAAACTCTATGCCTTGAGAGTGGAGACATTGCTAGACTGTCTGTCTAAAGTCACTGTGTTGAGCATGATTTCTTTGTTTTGTTTCCAATTCCAGACGTGAAAATTACAGACATCTGAAAAAGTATCAAAGAGCAGCTAAAAATGTCTCGAAAAGGATTGATGGAGCAGGACCTGAGTAAGTTGGATGTAACAAAACTGCATCCACTTTCACCAGAGGTTATTTCTCGTCAGGCTACGATAAATATTGGTAAACTGATCACTATTGAACTGTGTATTTCTATATGTATTCTTTGGTACCAGACTGGAATTTGCTTTCTAGGTATTCTTTGATAAACTCTTTTACACATTACTGTCATCAGCCTGAATTTATGTTCATTATCCAGGTACCATTGGCCATGTGGCTCATGGAAAGTCAACAGTTGTAAAAGCTATATCTGGAGTGCAGGTACGCCTTTGTTTTGAAATCTGGACCTTCACTCAAGTATCTCTTCTTTCTTATCAGTTCCTTTTAGTTGTATAGCAAATTATTCATTGATGCTTTCTTATAAAAAAATAATACCAATACGTTGATCATCGTAGCTGTAAATACATGGCCTTATGTTACTTTTGAATTTATGGATAAACCATTCGAGCAAGTATTAAATGTCTAAGCCAGTTAACTATTACTCCCTCCGTCCCATTTTAAGTGTCTTAGTTTGACTTGGCACAAAAGTTTAAGAAATAAAAGGAGACTTTTGTATCTTGTGGTCCTAAATTAAAGATATGTGTAATGTACTAAAATGTCATTTGAGTCTTGTTTTAAACTTGCCATTATATAGAAAGAGACACTCTTTTGGGACAACCAAAAAGGAAAGTAAGACATTTAAATTGGGTATGAGGGAGCATTTGTGTAGTTTGCACATTTTTATTAAAAGTATTTCGAGGTTGGTTAAAATAAAAACTAAGTATTCCAAGGTTATTCCTCTTTTTTGGGTTATGTTGGAATATATTTACTCTATGGCTCAGAAGAATTCTGAGCAGCCTATATTATGGCATGAGATGGAACCTCATTATTATGGGAAAGTTATCTGGAATAATCAGCTTTTGAGAACATTGATGATTTGCATGTGTTTATTATGAATGGATTGCCTTGATAAGTTGGCCATCAAAACAGTTTTGTCTGATTATGTCTACCTACTTTGACTGTACTACGTTTGTCATAACGAACTCGTGCTACGAAAATGTTAAAAGCTAAGCACATATTGATTGGGACAACCTCAATTCTATTATCCTCTAGAAGGAAACTAATTATCTGTCTTACCTTATTTATGCAGACCGTTCGATTTAAAAATGAGCTAGAAAGAAACATCACAATTAAGCTTGGATATGCTAATGCTAAGATATATAAATGTGAAGAGGACCACTGCCCTAGACCCATGTGCTACAAGTAAGTACTTGAATTTGAATGGAACTGTTCTTTGCTCGTTTGGGTCGCTTTTGTGTTGTAACAATAGCCTTTTCAGGGCATATGGAAGTGGAAAAGAAGACAGTCCCATGTGTGATGTCCCTGGTTTTGAGAACTGTAGGATGAAATTGCTGAGACATGTATCCTTCGTTGATTGCCCCGTAAGCTTCTCACGTACCTTTTTCAGTATATATTACTGCCATTTTACTTGAGTATTGAGTCGCTAGAGAAGATGATAATTATTTGTTGTCTGATCTTGTGCGAATATGAATACTCTAATGAAAATCTTAAGCTGTCATAATTTAGGAAATATACCAACAAGAATGTGTAAAATAATCTTTAAATGGATCATTTCTCTTTTTCTTGGATGAAGTTCTCTATGTTCTATTACATCTTTAATGGTCATGCTACTTGCTGTTCCAATTAGCTCTGTCTTGGATTTGATGAAAGATTAGGAAATTTTGTTTCCCTTAGTTTCTGGCTCCCCCAGGGCTCTAGTCTATTGGTGAGAGCGCATCGTGCAGCGTGCAGTGTGTGGTCTAGGTGCACATCACTGGTATTTAAGTGGAGAAGAGTAGAGGGGTTGGCCTATTATCCACCGAGTTGCTAACCGTGCGCCACTGGTCCTCGAGGTTTTCTAGGTTATATAGAAAACAAAGGAAAAAGTTTCTGGCTCATGTTTATCACTGTCTTCAGAACTGCAATGCCTTTTCTAGGAAGGAGCAAGTTCGGTTATGTTGGTCTCTATCCAAAGAATAGTTGGTGAATCTCATATCTGCATCGGTTCTGCCGTTAGAATCTGTAAATGTTGTTTTTATGATCTCAGGTATTTTAGATATATAAACCTGTGAGCATGCAGCCCGTTTATTAGCCTCATTCATTTTTGTGGAGAGATTCTTTTCTGTAGGCAGATTACTTTCATGTTTTTGTATTAGTGGTTATTTTTCAATAGTGAGTGAAACTACTTTGTCTTGTTAACTTCTCACTTTTGGAAGGCATGAAACCCTTAGACATTACAACATAGGTTCCGAAACCTGACTTACCCCTTTTTAGAGCATATAAGGGAAAGAGCTCTTTGTTTTTTAAACTGCCATTGGCTACATTACAGCTCCCTTTTAAAAGGTTTGAAACCCTTACGACATATGCTACAAATACCCGATACACCCCTTTTTAGAGCTTAAGGGGAAAGAACACTTTTAAAGTTGTCATAACAAAGCCGAGCACATATGGTGACAGTAGTCAAAATAATCTCGATAGTCTGACATACCTTTCTGTCATTTATAGTTTTCTTGTCTGTTGGTCTGATCTGTAGGATTCCTGTTGCTCGGACTCTCCAAAAATGTTGCCGCACCCGTGTCGGATACTCAAAAAATGCACTACTTTTGGAGTATTTGACACACCCGTCGACATTTTTGAAGAGTCTGAGCAACATAGCTGTTGATCCTTTACCTTTGTTAAAACTTAAGAATATAGCACATACGTTATCCACTTATGTTCTTTTGCGAGTCTCTGGACTATTCTTTGCAATATGTCAATCTGTAAACACTTCCCCTACATCTAGTCTTTTGCCAAGTACCTAGTTCATTGTGTGATTTTTCGCTGTCATTTAGACATTTAGTTTCCTGATATAGAATGCTTTGTATTATGAAATTTGCTGCAGGGTCATGATATTCTCATGGCTACAATGCTTAATGGAGCTGCAATTATGGATGGAGCATTACTTCTAATTGCTGCTAATGAGAGCTGTCCCCAACCTCAGACTTCTGAACATTTAGCTGCTGTTGAAATTATGCGCCTCCAACATATAATAATTCTCCAAAATAAGGTTGATCTAGTTCAGGAAAATGTTGCCATTAACCAGCATGAGGCAATTCAGAAATTTATTCAGGTTAGTGTAATTGGTTTACCTCTTTACTCTTTGTTTGTTTGATCTTAAGGCTGTATCATTATACCTTATTTCAATACCTCGTTCAGGGAACTGTTGCTGATGGTGCCCCAGTAGTACCAATCTCTGCGCAATTGAAGTACAACATCGATGTAGTTGCTGAATATATTGTGAAGAAAATTCCCATTCCTGAGAGGAATTTCATTTCACCACCAAATATGATAGTCATCCGATCATTTGACGTTAATAAACCTGGTTTTGAAGTTGATGATATCAGAGGTGGTGTCGCTGGTGGCAGTATACTGAAGGTATGTTCTTATATTCTGTAAAGCAAACAAGTGCTACAGCTCATGCCTTCCTTTCCTTCATGGTTTCCTTGTTGACCAAGGGCACAAATTTCTAACCCAACCTACGTCCTTTCGTTATACCTGATGCTTATGTTAACCTTCACATAGAGAATGAAAATCTGATTCGAAGATGGACTATAAGTCAAATGAGCAAGTAAATGTTTTTCTGCAGGGCGTCCTGAAAGTAAATCAACTCATTGAGGTTCGTCCTGGTATTACTGTCAAGGATGAGAGTGGCAACATTAAGTGTACCCCAATATATTCAAGAATAGTGTCATTGTTTGCTGAGCAAAATGAGCTACAATTTGCTGTGCCTGGAGGCCTCATTGGAGTTGGAACTACTATGGATCCAACATTGACTCGTGCTGATCGATTGGTGGGACAGGTTCTTGGGGAGGTTGGGTCGCTTCCTGAAGTTTTTGTCGAACTGGAGGTAAACACATAGACATCACTTTCAGAACAAAAAGAACATCACTATTATTCTTCTTCAAAATGACATCACTTTGTAATGCAGGTAAACTTCTTCTTGCTCCGCCGTCTTCTGGGAGTGAGGACAAAGGACACGGAAAGGCAGGGTAAAGTCTCGAAGTTGGCCAAGGGGGAAATCCTCATGTTAAACATAGGGTCTATGTCAACCGGTGCTCGTGTTGTAGCTGTCAAGAATGTCTTTGCAAAACTGCAATTGACATCACCTGTGTGTACTAGCAAAGGTGAGAAAATTGCTCTTAGCCGGAGAATTGAGAAGCATTGGCGTCTCATCGGTTGGGGCCAAATCCAAGCTGGCATTACTCTTGATGTTCCACCTTGCCCTGTCTGAGTAAAATACACCACCAATTACTGAGTGACATGAAAAAGATAGTGAATCAACACGATTTTGGAATTTTGATGTGGGAAGGCAGACATTTGCTAGGAACTATAAAAGATTATTTGAAATTTCGGACACTATAATCTGCAAAATTTCTCTTCTTATTTGTGTTATCTTTTTTCTCTTACTTTTCTCTTATCGCCCCCTTGTTCTAGTGGTTTTACCTTGTAGTTCATTAAGGTGGAGATTATTCCTTTAGTTCGTGTGAAACATTGAGCTTGCGGCAAATATTTGAACCATCCTTAAAAATCGATACGACCATCTTTAGCAATCTCTATTGTAACCTTTCATCGAAAATAGTATAAATTTAGGGCATTTATTTTATATTTGCAGCGTGTTCACGTGTGACTTGATTCTTTGACTGAATATATAGAAATATTTTGCTATCTTGATATCGTGTGTGATCTTGTCATTGGATAATTTAGTATTGATGAGAATACTTTTATTTATTTATTATATACTTGCAACAACTTTTAAAATTATGTGGTATACATGTTACTATGTTAGTTTTTTTTTTTTTAATAAAGAACCTTTTGACACAAGTACGTCGTGATTACATCAAAGGCCAAAAGGGGTAGCCTTTCTCGTGCATAGAGGCCACCTACTATATCACGAATAGTCAATATATTTCTTTCTAAGGCTTTCATAAGCACTCTTTTAGATTAATTCTTAATTAAAGAATAGATAGGGAAGGATGATGACATTATTACTTTAATTCTTTCAAAAGGATGGTTAATGAATTAAATTTTTTGTTTCAATGTATTTTCTACGAACGAGGTTATAATTACCCTACAAAAACGAATTCAAATGTAGCTATCTTTATCCATATCTATACATCTAAGCATGACCGAAATAATCTTCAAATATTAAATAATTTTTATACCCTCAATAAGTTTTAATTCTATTTGTTTATTAATGTACACAAATGTAAAATACTCCATTAGTTGTATAGTCCGCATCAAAATGTAAAGTGGTTATCTAATAGGAAACAAATTCGTATATATAACAACTCTAATACGTTATCTAATAGAAAACAAATTCGTATATATAACAACTCTAATCCGATTCATAATCAAATTCTTGGAAAAGCTATAGTTTTCCATAATCATACCGCTTTAAATTTTTCCGGACCGTTTCTCTTTCTTGTTTTACTCTTGCTTTGTTTGTGTTTATGCTATGTCTTGAGCCGAGTTGCGTACACTCTACCCTCCCCAGACCCCACGTTGTGGGATTTTACTGGGTATTTTGTTGTTGTTGTAGACTCTAGGTTAAAGGTCGTAGTCAAATTCTTGAAAACTTTAGATTTTAAAGCTCAAAGTAGTCAAATTTTCAATAAAATTAATAGTCATTAACCCTCTGTTTGGATGGTTGTTTCCCGTGGTTCATTAATGTACACTATGGTATGGTATTGTATTGTACTGCATTAATGAACATAATGTTTGGATACACTGTATCGTTTGTTGTGGTTTAATGATATTTTTATTATTTGAATTGACTGTATGTTACAGTATAATGTGTACGTTTACTAAAATACCCTTAACCCTAAATTAAAAATTAGTTCTTAAATATTAATAAAATTAAGATAAAGGATAAAATGGGAGGGGGGCCATGGGTGGTGGTGGGGTGGGTCGTGAATGTGGGGTGGTGAGTGGTAGTGTGAGGGTGGGGGTTGGTGAGTTTGGGTATGATAGTGGGTGGGTAGTTGTGTGGGGGTCGAGGTGGGTTGGGTGGATTTGGGTGTGATAGAGGATAAAATGGGAACATTAAAAAATAAGTAGGTGGTGGGTGGGGTGAGGGGTGAGGGGTCATGGGTGGTGGTGAGGTAGTGGAGGTGGGGTGGTTGGTGGGGTGGGTGGTGAGTGGTAGTGTGGGGGTTGGTGGGTTTGGGTGTGATGGAGGAGGGTGGGTAGTTGTGTGGGTGTGGGTTGGTAGGGGTGGTGGTGTTGGTGTGGGTGGGGGTTGGGTGGGGGTGGGTGGATTTAGGTTGGGTGGGGGTGGGTGGATTTAGGTTGGGTGGGGGTGGGTGGATTTAGGTGGGATAGAGGTGGGTGGGGTGGGTATAATGGGAAAATGAAATACATAATCACGTAAAAATCATCAAATTCGTTATTATAAAAATTGAGTTTTTATGGTTATTTAACCATGAAATTACAACGGGTTTACAACACCAAGCAACATAATTTTAAGAACAATGAAAACAAACATGATTTCATAGAAAACAATACAATAATAAACCACGGAAAATAATCATCCAAACAGGGGTAAGAGTTGTATCTGATATGAAGTACTCATTTAAAGTAACAATAAAGGTCAAATAAACAGATTTTTACACCCTAAATCAATCGTTAGTGTAGTTACAATATCATTTAACCATATATAATATCTATTTATTTATCTAGCTATATTTATCATAAAAGCACGAAATTAAACACATTAACGGTTTAACGGCGAAATATTTCTAAAATGTTGATGACTTTTATGACTTTGGAAGCTAAAATATTTTCTTAAAATATTAATGACTGTTGGATAAAATTTTAATATTTAATTATTTTACCAATATTTAAGACTTTTAATTCACCTAAAAGATTATTATTTGACTACAATGTCAAAGCAGAATCCTAAAACCGATATGCTAAAAACCTTCTCACGGGCCAACATGGCAATTCTCAAATATAAAATAAACTCAATATGGTTTCTAATTGACATTGGGATACTTAATTAAAGGTAAACCTAATAGAGATATAATTAGGGCCTGAGAAATAACCAAAATAGCCATCATAAAGTTAATTAATTATGGGTTGCAAGTTGGTGGATATGAAATTTTAGGTTGAAATAAAATAAAATAAAATAGTTGAAAATATTTCTAATGCTTATATTAAATTTCATTGTGTAAAATTATCATGAAGTCAGGAAAACAAATTAACAGAGATAGGAGGACATGATTTTTTAAAATATTATGTCCTATCTTTTTATCAACTTAATCTGGATTTCTTTTTTGAATATTCTTATGCCTAAAAGCTGACTGATATTCTTTTAATTTAATTTTGCTTAGTAATAAATTCTTATCACATTTATATTTGAAAGTGACTAAAAGTTTTGTACCCTAGAAAAAAATATAATAAATAATTAAAAACAATATCGCCTAACATCTTCTTGCAATAATTCAGATTGACAGGAAATAACGTGCAGCACACATTCGTAGAAACTAGTTTATAAAAAATAATTTAAATTATACATATTGACAGGGGGCGGACCCACCCTATTTGGAGGTCACGTGCCCCGTAAACCTCAGGAAAATCCTGTATATGTAAGGTGTATATGCCTTGAAAAAGTATATATATGTATATATAGGAAAGTTCTATCCCGTTGTTGGGGCTCCTCTCTCTGATGCAACAGAATATCGTAGTATTGTTGGCGCTGACGTGCATGTATATATATATATATATAAAAGGACCCAATGAGATATCCACCAGATTAGGGCAATTGGTTGTAGTGCCCCTTAGGTCCATGCAAGACCTAGGTTCGAGTTTGGGCGTGTACTTCTTTTATTCTCTAGTCCCCCCCCCCCCTTCCCCCCTCCCCCTTCCCCCTTCCCCCTTCCCACACACACAACAAAAAAAGGCCCCAAATTAAATTCTTCTCCTCCCAAGAAGAAAAAATAGAAATCTTTTCCCATTATAAGCCCATTTTTCTTCTTCTAATTATGAATTTTAAACTTTATATTTGCTAATAACTAATCATAATTATCATGTTTTCAAAAGAGTTGCACGTCAAGCTTTGCCAGTAATAACTGGCATATCAATATTAAAGACATTATTTATTGGTGCCCCTTCAACGTCAAAATCCTGAGTCTACCTTTGTACATTGACAGTATACAAATTTTAATTTTCCGAATTTAACTTATTATACCATGTCAATTATTATTTTCTCAGATAATTAATAAACTAATGCTTATCATAGCAATTTACATTTAACTCTTATAGTTGAATTGATTATAAAAAGATATTTTACACCGTCAATTCATATAACGTCTTCCACTTGGAAGCTTCTTCTTTTTATACTATAGAATGATGCAACGTGGGTGGTTCTTCTTATTCAAGGAAGTCTCTGGTGACTCTTAAGTTATAATGACCAAGTAAACAATTACACAATTGTCCAACCAATTATTCCACTTTTCTTATAAATAATTTAAATTTGGTTCGTCTCCCTCTAAAATTGGTAAATTCATTCACCAAGACTTTCATTAATATTTTCAAGTCTTTGGAGTTCTCTTTTTAGGCTAAAAATGGCTGGCAATATGACAAGAATCATCTCCAAATTCAAGTCTTCTTATTGTCTTGTTGATCGTAGCCTTCCCATGAATCTTATTACCACGTGAGTTGATCTTTTCGTATCTATATATTCATTATTCTGTTTTGAATGTGAAAGAAAGCATATATGCATTTGTAAATTATAATAAGGCCGCAACCATTTGGGTTCCAAATATATTATTTGTATATTTTTTAATGATTTTTTAACAATATATACGTGATCTAAACAAAAGCTATTGGAACCTCTATTCTATGTCTGTCCTTTGGTTACTGCCTTCATTTGGATGTATAACTAATCTGTTATTACTGGTTAAACTACAATGATAATATAAATTAAAGAAGCTTTATACTATCAGTATATATAATATTTTTTTTTTATATATATATATATATATATAGCCTATAGGGGCTCAGATGAGAGCAACAAGCTAGTGCGACAGCAACCACTACCCTTGAGTTGCGCCCCTGCGCGCATATGTAGTTGAATAATTTGGTGAAATATACATTTGTATTTGATGAGTACAATGACAATATGGTACTACTACTATTTTTTTTGTGAAATGTTGACAAAGAAGAAATATTGTAGGAGAGGGTATTGCGCAACACAAGCAGAAGCAAAATCAACAAAAAGGAGTTTGAAGAGTGAAGGAAAATCAGAGGGAGAAGAGAGGGCAAATTCTGTCTCTCCAGAGTCATCATGGGTGCCAGACCCTGTCACTGGATATTACAAGCCTTCAGCTCAAACTAATGAAGGGATTATCAGCAAGAATAATAACAATAAACAATAGATGATATAAATAATCCAAAAGAAAAAGAGATAATTATCAAAACACACGAAAGATCATCTTTTCACGAGTTTAATACCACAATTATTAGTTGTTTCTTTTCCTATTTGAACTATCACCATTTATGTATTAAAACACACCTAGTTAAGTAGATGATAATAGTTCAGGTAGGAAAGAGGACAACTGATAATTGGCCTAGTCAGCTTAAATGTGTGTTTTAATATATACATGGTGATAGTTTAGATAGCTAGAAAAGGAAACAACTGATAATTAAAATATGAAACTTGCGAAAAGATAATAGTTTAGATGTGTTTTGAAAATTAACTCAAAGAAAAATATTAGTACTATAAATTATAATGAAAAGAGATAGAAGGGGTTGACAAAGGCCTTTTGTCTAGTAGCAGCATTTCATTGTGTGTGTACATGGAATTCTATGTGTGTACCTATTTGCCAATAATTCTAAATATGTGCTAATCTAAGAAGATGCGTTTAAAGAAATGGAGTTCCTCGCAGATTCGAGCCATATAACTTATGTATGATTTTAAGAAGTTTATTTAGTTCTTTTCAATGTACCAAAAAAATACAATTCTAAGTATTGTGTATATCCTTATACTATGTAAAATGATGATTGTATTTTCTGACAGATTATATTCAAATTTTTCTCCAACGGTGCAAGAAATTTGACTTTCTGGTGAGTTGTTGATAGATCTTCTGATCTCTGTTGAAAATAATAGTTTAAAGTTGTAGAAAATTAAAATTGATTAGGATTTGATATTTTAATTCATGTCTAGTTAGAATTAGTATAGAAATAAATTTTCTTGTTTTGAGTTAAAGTAGGTTTCATACTCTTATAAATAGGGGTGTTGCTCTCTATTTTCATAATAAAAAAGAACAAAAGAGATATTGTGGAGATTGTAGAGAGCATTCAGAGATTCATAGAGTTTATAAAGAAAATATTCTCCTTCAAATTGGTATCAAAGATTCTACGATCCTAGTAAAGAATTAAATAGCTTCCGTTGTTGACGGGTGACACTAGCCAATATATGTCGCTCGTCTAGCGTATGTTGAAAAATGTCGGGCCAATGATATATGCATAATAAATAATCATGCTGAGAAGGACTAATAAAAATCACAAATTTAAAGAGTAGCAAGCAAATATAACACAAGAGGAAGGAACTCTTCTCTAAACATTGGAGAAGTACTATGGCAAAAAAAATAAAAAAAGTTGGTGTTGGTGACAAAGTGCATCAACAAGGTTGGAGAGAAGTGCTTTAATAAAATTTAGTGTTGGTGACAAGTGCATCAAAGACAAGTGCTTCAACAAAAATTGAAGATTGATGACAAGTGCATCAACGGGGTTGGAGACAAGTGCTTCAACAAATTTTGGTGTTGGTGACAAAGTGCATCAACGGGGTTGAAGACAAGTGTTTCAACAAATTTGATGTTGGTGATAAAGTGCTTAAAATTTTGGTGTTAGTGACAAAGTGCATCAACGAGGTTGGAGATAAGTGATTCAACAAAAAATTGGTGTTGGTGACAAGTGCATCAACAGGATTGGAGATAAGCGATTCAACAAAAATTTGATGTTGGTAACAAGTGCATTTAATAAAAATTGAAGGTTTGTGACAAGTGCATTAACGGGGTTGGAGACTAGTGCTTCAACAAAAATTGAAGGTTCGTGACAAGTGCACCAACGAGTTGAGACAAGTGCTTCAACAAATTGAAAGATCGTTACAAGAGCTTAAAAATCTACAACTTTGAATTAAGGGAGAATGTTAAAAATAATAATTCAAAGTTGTACAAAACCAAAATTGATTAAGATTTGATATTTTAATTCATGTTTAATTAGGATTTAGAGTTAGAATTAATATAAGAATAGATTTTCCTATTTTATGTTAAAGTAAATTTCATACTATTGTAAATAGGGATGTTACTCTCTATTTTCATAATAAAAGAGAACATGAGAGATATTATGAACATCGTAGAAAAATTCAGAAATTTATAGAGTTTATAAATAAAATATTCTCCTTCAATCTCCATTTTGCTTTTAAGATTCGACTAACATGGAAGTTTATCGATACAGGCCTGACATGATTATAACTCAATACTAGTATTCAGGGCCTCAAAAAAGAGGCCCATATTTTATTGTAGTATTGAGTTTGGATTGGTCTTGATGTGTTTTGTTTTGACTGGGCTTGAACAACACATATGCTGAATGATGGCCCAACTTATATTCCCCTTCTCCCAAAATCCCATTGAATTTTAAACTGTGGTCTAACTAATGTTATCTCATACGTAACATTTTCATTTTGTCAAAATGAATCTAAAAGATCTATATAAAAAAGGATTATTTACTAAATAACTGTCCAAGAAAGAGATAATCAGTGAATATTTCCACTTGTTCTATGCATTGGGGATAAAATATATTTACACAATCAAGTTATTTATAAGATAATTACGAGTAAAATTATATAATAATAATAATTTTTAGGTAACCTGATAAAAAAAGGTCACTGCATGCGTACTGTTACAAATTAATCTATATATATATAGATAATGTAAGATATATTTACACTATCAGTATATAGAACTTAAATCTTTTTTCGAGCAAATCTTCGTTGCAAATAGTTGATAACCTATCGTTTTGGTTCTTACCCACAATTGGCGGAGCTACAGTTCCGTTTACTGGTTCGGAAAAATTTAGTAGTTTCAGCCCAAATCCTATATTTGTATTAAAAGTTCACTTGGTATATATACAAATAATTTATATAGAATCTGATAAACTTCTTTTTCTAAAATTCAAAACCTATAAACTCAAAATAACTAAGGCCTCTACCACAAATAGTGGGCAATTTGGAGGTAAATCGTTTTATGGTCTTGCAGACTAGCAAAAGGACATAAGTGAATTAAGTGATTAACCATTGTTGGTCATTGTGCAGTGAAACTACATGCATAACAGTGTGATATTCATGCAAAAAAGACAGATAAAACTGACACAAGAAAATTGTAGACATACACAAATCAAATATATAGGGAGGAAAAGTTACTCTCAATTTCCTCTCCAACAGACAAAAAATAGTAACAGAGACATTTGCAGCCTCTCGTGAGTTATCTGCAAATCAGGTCATGATGAATTGTTGCTTTTAGCTATTTGTCCACTTTACACATGTATTTAAGTAAATAATCAATATGAAGTAGACATAACAAGCATGTAGAAAGTCAGACCTTTACCCTACCAATTTTGAGTTCACTTGTTCAAATGGTACTCAATAATTATGTTGCTTGATTTTTTAAAATATTGTTGAATGCGCATTGATTCTCCATAAGTTATGCATTTCTAAAGGATCTGACACGGGCGTAATAATATTTTTAAAGAATACGAGAAATATAGCATAATGAATGAAAATTATATAGTAAAATCATCTTAAATATAAAAAAAAAAAGATTGGCTCCAAATTCGTTGACACTAATGTAGTACTCTTAATGGTTTATGATATGAGGACGGACAATATGACAAAATTATTGCGGGCGGATCGGGTTTTCTAGTGCTGGTTAATTAAATTTACTTGGATTTATATAAATGTCAAATCAGAAATCGAGTGTCGAAAAATTCACAAAAACCGGCCAAAAATGATTTTTGATGTGAAATAGCTATAAAAATTACTTTTCTATTACAAAATAACTAACAATAACTTTACATGAACTTCAACATGCATGTATGCTAGTTAAGCTAGTGTTAGGTGTCATATGCCCCCTTGATTTAGACCTTTTTGGCATGTGTTTTCCATCTACCAAACATGTGATAGTATTTTGACTTGGATCTTAGAGGAACTTTTTAAAATAATGATTAGTTGTGTCCACCAATCCTTGCACATGAGATATAGCTAGATGGATACTCTTATTATGGATCTATTGGGGTTTTGGATTTTAGCTTTTGGCCAACTAAAAAGGTAGGCATATAATATAAACTAGTGAGACTCCTAGATGGAGACATCTAGAGAGAAAAGGTTTCCCATAACTATTGCTTAAGCCATGCAATAAATTAAGGGACACTACCATCATTCTCAATCAAGATTCAAAAGTGTGGCTTACTCATCAATAAAGTAAGATTAAAAGCATGAAGATCAGGATGTTAATTCCAACAAAAACAACAAAAAATATATTAGGTAATTTTTTTTATCGAGTTACTCAATATATGTGCTGATGGAAGATGACAAATATAGAGAGATATAGCCATTAAATTACGTGTCGATGCGAACCTAGTAACTTTGGTTCGGACCTTATAAATGTGTATAGCAATACACTACGACAACAATATACTCAGTACAGTCGTATGCGTGGGATTTGAAGAAGGTAGGATGTACGCAGATCTTATCCCTACCTTTGTGTGTAGAGAGGTTGTTTCGATAGACCCTCATCTCGAAATAACTTTACATAATAGATTTTGAACCTAATAAATTAAATTAGTCATGATAAAATTCCGATCCAAAATCCTATAATATCAAATCTTGAATCTGCCTCTAATGACAAATATTCGGTAAAATAGTCGTGTTGAACGCAAGCTAACCCTATGTCACCATTCAAAAAGAGTTCTTAGAGAAATAACACCCCGTACTTTCGGGCGATAGTTTAAACAGCTAGACATATGTAAGTAGACTTGACGCCAAGGAAATTTTGTTATATGAAAGTATGCACATCAAGAGTTTAGTATATAAAATGATATAAAATTCCGAGATAATTTTGGACGTAACAAGTGGGACGACGGGGATCGGAAATAAATTTGGCGTGCACATAAAGAGGCGATGTACTAGTGTTCACACGATTATGACATTGAGTATACGAAGATCTTATAAGTCATTAAGGTTTAAGTGAATTAGGATCACGAAATTAATTAAGATTATTGGATAAATTACATGGACAAAATCCACATGTGCCATGGATAGGTGGCAACAAATGGGCTACACTGATAACACGTATGAAATAAGATGGCATCATGGATAGATGCACTAATGACTAAGCATTATTAAGTTGGGGGACAATCAAGTGCGCTTGTGAATATAAATGGAATTTGGCCAAGCCAGCCAAGCTAGTATTGTTTGATAATCAAATCATTTACACAACACAAAGCGGGCAGTTACTCAAAATAACAACAACAATTCTTAGATTTGTTTGAAGCTTTGAGCCTCCGAGACTAAAACTCAACTAAAAATATTCAAACATCATTCGTTCTTCTTGTTGGGTTGCTAGAAAACCGTACATCCTTTCACTATAATCCAGGGAAGCTGATAGAACATAGTTGTATTTCTTTCACCATTCTTTTCTGTATTTGAACACGAAGTAGTTGAATATCATTCCGGTAATAAGCCAGCTAGCAATGTTTGTCGGCGTGGCTGGTGGCATTCCCGCGAAACCATAGGATATAACGGGATGTTAAGGCAAATTATTTTTTCTTTTGGCATGTTCCATGTAACGAAACGTAACCGTAATATTGTTCCATAAATTATTCTACTCTTAGTAGTTAAGGAATGTTCATATTATTGATTCCTATATTAAAAGCATGTCTAAATATGTTCCTAAATCCTTATTGATGTATATGGAAAATATGTTAATATTCCCAATGTTAGTTGAAGGTACAAGGGTATTATGTCATCCGATAAATTCAAGACTCACATGTGGTATATACACTACTATATGGTATCAATATATATATATATATATATGTGTGTGTGTAGGGGATGGGGAAAAGGTAATGGCGTTATATACGCATCACCACCTGCAGCTGGTACAAATATCACGAAAAGGAAGATGCCCATGTGAGGTCAATTGTGTGGCCAATATGATAATGAAATGATGCCCACAGAGGTTGTTATGGAAAGGAAGATTCCATGTGTGGCCAATATTTATATGTATACCACATTTGCATTGTGCATGACATTTATGCATATGTATTAGGACCCTCAGGGGCATTTACTACTGGTCAGTTGTTTCTATATTGGTCGATTGTTTCTGTTCAGATTATTATGTATCTCTGTTATGATGTTTCTTATGCCTGACATAATCGGTACATCAGTCGTACTGACGTCCCTTTTGTCGGGGGACGCTGCGTTTCATGTCCGCAGGTTCACGTAGACAGGGCGACGATCCACGTTAGTAGGTTGCCGACCCAACGGATTTTGGGGCACTCCCCTTGTTTCTGAGTGTCGGTCTAATTTTGGTACGATATATTTTTGCATGTATATATGGGTATGGCGGGGCCCTGTCGCGGCCTTTTGATGTTGCTACTCTTAGAGGCTTGTAGACAGGTGTCCTGTGTATAGTAGTCATGTATAGCCTGGTCGGCCTTAGTATGTATATATATATATAGGAGTTGGGTTTTTTTTCTTTGGTTAAGATTTCACATAGCTTCTTTTTCGGCTTAATCCGTATTTAAGGCGTTGATTGTATGTTTGGTGGTACCCGGCAGGTAGTATCCGGATGCACGACGCTGCCCTCCGGTTTGGTTCGTAACAAATATTACATCATTATGTACACAAAGAAGGAAATCATTTCTAACAATTGATCAAAACAAAAGGAAGAGAACTGATTCTTTTATCATTTATATATGCCCAAAAGGAGGAAAGAGAACCAACCATTTGTGAATTTCTCCCTTAAAACTAAAGAAAGTTTGAATACAACTCAATCGTCATCATTCTACATTGTCATACAAAAGTGATAACTAACCATAAAAACATCAGAAATCAACCTTACAATAGGAACAAAAAAAGGAGAGCTCTGATAAACAGTGATGTAACAGAGAAATTAGTTGATAAAACCTGATAAATAAACATAGTTTCTACACAAGAATGATGCATATTTATGTAATAGTATCAGTAGTAGCTATGGAGGAATCAAATCAATCTTAGGACTTTGCTTTCAGCGCCTCGAATACTCAACAGCAATTCCATCTCGTCTTTCCGTATCAATAGCACCAATCCCCCGTCTTAGCACCTCGAATACTCAATAGCAATTCCATCTCGTCTTTCTGGATCAATAGCTCCAATCTCCCGTCTTAGCACCTCGAATACTCAATAGCAATTCCATCTCGTCTTTCTGGATCAATAGCTCCAATCTCCCGTCTTAGCACCTCGAATACTCAATAGCAATTCCATCTCGTCTTTCTGGATCAATAGCTCCAATCTCCCGTCTTAGCACCTCGAATACTCAATAGCAATTCCATCTTGTCTTTCTGGATCAATAGCTCCAATCTCCCGTCTTAGCACCTCGAATACTCAATAGCAATTCCATCTCGTCTTTCTGGATCAATAGCTCCAATCTCCCGTCTTAGCACCTCGAATACTCAATAGCAATTCCATCTTGTCTTTCTGGATCAATAGCTCCAATCTCCCGTCTTAGCACCTCGAATACTCAATAGCAATTCCATCTCGTCTTTCTGGATCAATAGCTCCAATCTCCCGTCTTAGCACCTCGAATACTCAATAGCAATTCCATCTCGTCTTTCTGGATCAATAGCTCCAATCTCCCGTCTTAGCACCTCGAATACTCAATAGCAATTCCATCTCGTCTTTCTAGATCAATAGCTCCAATCTCCCGTCTTAGCACCTCGAATACTCAATAGCAATTCCATCTTGTCTTTCTGGATCAATAGCTGCAATCTCCCGTCTTAGCACCTCGAATACTCAATAGCAATTCCATCTCGTCTTTCTGGATCAATAGCTCCAATCTCCCGTCTTAGCACCTCGAATACTCAATAGCAATTCCATCTCGTCTTTCTGGATCAATAGCTCCAATCTCCCGTCTTAGCACCTCGAATACTCAATAGCAATTCCATCTCGTCTTTCTGGATCAATAGCTCCAATCTCCCGTCTTAGCACCTCGAATACTCAATAGCAATTCCATCTTGTCTTTCTGGATCAATAGCTCCAATCTCCCGTCTTAGCACCTCAAATACTCAATAGCAATTCCATCTCGTCTTTCCGGATCAATAGCGCTAATCCCTCGTCTTTTCAAAACGTTAGCGTCTTTCACTTAATGAAAATCAAAATTAAGAAGTCTCTCTAGCTTCTCACAGTCAACAAAGAAGGAGTTGCATCTAAGTTTGGAGTAGAATTCTTATTATTTGAGTCTTCTTTTTTCTCACTTGATGATGTTTTACTAAAAGCTCTCATTGGACTTGCTAATGCCCATCCCCAATTCTTACTCCTTCCATTAGAAATATGATGTGATCTTCCATTCATATTATTTACTTCAGAAGAAACCAAATAAGATAATATGCCTCCACAGTTGACTCTTTCTTTATGATGAACAGATGAAAATCTTGGTTTGTTTTCTCTTTGTGACTTAATTCTTCTTAGTGTGCAATCTCCAAAACCGGTCGAGATTTTTTCAAATAAATCACCTGAAAAACTCCTACTTCCACAACCAACAGATTTTGATCTTGCAACTTTATTGTTAAATGAAGCTTCATTTGGACTCTCATTCTCCTCCACTACTACAATTTCTTCTTTCTTCTTCTCCCTTGATATTGTAGAGCTATTCAGCGATGATCCTGTTGAAGACGTAATTAAGTAAATAAAAGTGTAATAAATGATGAGATGATTACACACTTCAACACGATAATAGAGTAAACAAAAGTGTTGTGTATAAGTTTCATCACCACAAATTTATTAGAGAGAATTTCAACTTCTTTATCAACTTAAGCATTTAGATAAAATGGTTACACAATTAATAGAGCAGAAAGAAGTGTTGTGTTCAAGTCTCATCAACCCCAATTTATCATAAAGAATTTCCACTTCTTTATCAGCTTAAACGTTTAGATTAAATGGTTACACACTTCATAGAGCAGAGAAGTACTACTTTCTAGTCTCATCACTAGCAATTTATCAAGAAGAATTTTCCCTTCTTTATCAACTTAAACGTTTAGATAAAATGGTTACACACCTCAACATGATAATAGAGCAAAAAGAAGTAACGTGTTCGAGTCTCATCACCGCCAATTTATCAAAAAGAATTTCCACTCCTTTATCAGCTTAAATGTTTAAATAAGATGATTACATACTTCAACATGACAATAAAGTAGACAAAAGTATTGCGTTCAAGTCTCATCACCACCAATTTATAATAAAAAATCAACTTAAACGTTTAGATATAATGGTTACACACTTCAACATGACAATAAAGCAGATAGAAGACTGTTTTCGAGTCTCATTACCACCATTTGTTTTATCGATAACAATTTTGAGGGACATTTCCACAAATGGCCCTTTTTAAACCATTCTTTAAATTCTATCCCTAGTTAGTCATTGGCCTAAGTTTCCACAACACCATTTTCACATGTTTGATTCATAAAAAAGAATTAAGCCCATATATAACATGACATGTCAAAGATATAACTAAGTAAATAAACATGTATGTTTATCTAATACCTTAAGCTTTTAGACGAGACAAAATTTTCTTACCTGTGGAAGAATAATGCTTTGAGGATGATGAATAGTGAAGAAATGACCAGAATCCTTTTCTATGAGGCCCATAATATTCACTTTCATTAGCTTCCAAGAAATGCAAATGATTTCTAGGAGTTGTAGTAGACTTACTTCTCTTAAAAAAAATACCAGAATCTGAACCAGAACTTTCCATATTAACACTACCATTACCATTACTACTCTTCTTTTTTTGCTGTGTCAACAAAAAATGCATTCTTGATTTCCTCATATTGTTGTTATCATAAGGATGATAGTTAGTGCAATCAGTGGTGGCATTTTTGTTATTTGTTGGGACTTGTAGGGTTGATGTTGTAGCCACAAAATTATCAGATATAAGTGAAGGAGTTGAAGTAAAAATGGATGAAGAGAAAGAGGAAGAAACTAATTTTCCAAGTTTTTCTTGAAGGCAAAAAGCACAGATCCCACCTGGGGAACTGTTTTTGTAAGGGTGATTCATACATTGCATATTCCCATCACCTATATCTTCTTGAATACCTTCCATTATTATTTTCACAGCTGAAAATGGAAGAAAAATTGAATCTTGATTAACCCCACTTGACAAAACACACACTCTACTGTGAATGGAGAAAATTTGAATTTTGATATGCCCCAGTTGACAAAAAATACACTGTGAAAATGGGGAAAAAGGAATCTTGATAAACCCCAGTTGACAAAACACACACACTGTGAAAATGGGGGAAAATGAATCTTGATAAACCCCAGTTGAAAAAACACACACACACTGTGAAAATGGGGAAAATGAATCTTGATAAATCTCAGCTGACAAACAAACACACACACACACACACTGTGTGAAAATGAGGAAAAAATGAATTTTGATTAAGCCCAGTTGATAAGACACACACACAGACGGTGAAAATGAAGAAAAAAACTGAATCTTGATAAACTCAAGCTGACAAAACACTCTCACACACACAATGTGAAAACGAAAAAAAATTGAATCTTGATAAACCTCAATTGACAAAACACACACACACACAAACTGTGAAAATGAAAAAAAACTGAATCTTGATAAACCTCAATTGACAAAACACACACACACACACACACACTGTGTTGTATGGTTTAGTTGCTATTCTTCTTCTTGTTGTTGGTTTTCTACTTGATGTATGTAATGTTGAAAGACACTACTAGAGCTTAACTTTAATGGGCTGAAAATAAAGAAAGGATTTAAGATAGTGTAAGTAGGAGAAAGATGGAGAAGCAGTAAGGTAGGCAAAAATGGTCAAATGACAAAGGTGGTGTAAAGAGACTGCAAAAATACAGAGAATTGTGGCATTCAAGTAAAGGAGAAAATGTTAGTCCCCAAATGCACGTGGAAGCCTCACTAAGCTGTATAATGAAAATTATTTGTTAATTCATATGATGTTTTAGATTTTTTATTTTATTTTAAAATAAGTGGTGATTTATTATTTTAAAAAGAAATTGATATTATTTTTAAAATTATCTTTATTTATATAATAAAAAATTAGTAAATAATGTTTTTTTTTTATATTAATTAGGATAAGTTGGTAAAAGTATTTATAATTTTATAAAATTAAGTAATTTTTTAAGAAATTTAAATAAATTAAAAACATTACTTATTATAAAATAGATAAAATACTATATAATTATTGTGTATTCCCATATTCTTACTGAGTAATTAACTACAAAAATATTATTCACTTAAATTTGAGTGGATCAATGACGCCTGTAAGCTATCCGTTCCATGACTTTCACTATTTTTATAATTTTGAAAAAGCCAAATCCATCACCGGCCATTTGCGATAGTTCGATTTGTCAATTGAACACATCAAATAATGATTATTCTATTTAGATACTTTAGGTGGGCATTCGATGTGTCATTTAGACATTTTTCGCACAATCAGCCAAATATGTAAAATGTATGTCACACACTCGCTGATGACGTGACAAAATGACAAATTAAATTAGGACATGTGGCGTTTCATCAAATAATGATATAAAATAAATTTTGAAAAAAATATTTCAAAAAAGAAAAAAAACATGTTATTGGTATCGTTCACCATCTACATATGTGTTTTTGTTCCAACCACAATTTTAATCCAAAATTTCAAGAGAAACTCTTTCAAATTTGTTATAGCTTCAGCTAAAGATTCTCCACGAAGACCAAAGACAACCTCAACATTAATTTTTTATTTTTTTATCAAATCAAGTAACTCATTTTAAATCTTCAAGTTTTCTGAAGACCCAATAATTTGAATTAATCTAAAGAGATAAAATAGAGTTGCTAGATCTGAAACTCAGATCGAGAAAAAAGAAAAAAAAGAACGAAATCAAATAGAAAAATAATGGAGCTTCGTCGGAAAATTATTTGAAAAAGAAAAAGAACGAAGAAGAAATAAAAAGAAAAAGAAAAATATGTTTTTAAGTTTTTCACGCTTCTTATTTATGTGAAAATCACGCAAGTTATCAAGTCATCGAAAAATGTTTAAATGACACTATAAAGACTCACTTAAAATGTCTAAATGGAACAAACGTTAAGTGAGTTGTTCAAGTGACAAATCTAAACAATTACATATACCTTACTATGAATTTGACCTTTTGAAAATGAAATATCCCATTAATAGAGGTTTCATTCATCCATCACATTCCTTACTAATATAATAATTACATTTGATGATGAAAAAAGACAAAGGGAAACAACCCCTTCCCCACCAGAAGCTACTAGTATACATGTTGTGTAACTGTAATTTCTGTATAGTTACATATACATTGATGTATAAGTTAATTTCTTGAATGGTCATTCGATCCAAATTATAGAAATGGCTCAATATATTAATTTTCTTTGTTTTATATTATTAAATTCACTCATAATTTATCATCATTTCACAAAATAACTCTTACATATAAAAAAAAACTCTAAAAATGACATGAATGGTACCTTAAGTTTGAGAATAAATCTCAAGTTATCTTATAAATATATATATTTAAGCATATTTAATCTTTTAAATTTATCAGAATTAAACATTTCTGATCACCAATACTTCAAATTAACGGACAATCACATGAAGCAAATTTAGTCTATCAATGTAGTTGAATTATTCCAATGGCCACTACGCTAAAATTTATGTAACACTAGAAAGTGGCTAGTGTCTGCTAGGGAACGAGGGTTCATGTATTATAGCTAGATCTTCCCTAAATTACGCAGATTAAAGTACCAAATTTTTTCTGAAAATTGAAAATTGCTTTCTTATGATTTTGAAAACAAATTAAAATTAGTAATGTAACTTACAAATATTAATATTTGAGAAAAATCTAGTTAAAGAAAAAGTTATGTGATTCCATAAATAGCAATGTTATAAAAATATTGGAGAGAGCATATATTGATAATGAAAACATAGGATCCCTTAATTATTTTTAGAAACTGTCAGTCTTGTTATACGTCAAAGCGACATATATATACAACGTTTAGTAGTGTAGTATCATGTCAATCTATATTATTAACTATATGAAATTAAAAAAAAAGGTGTTGTGTCTTCATGGTATATTATACTCTTTAATGAGGAAAATAGATCTTAACTTCTTCACAATGTAACACATTTTTTAGCCTATCAGTTCATATAAAGGGCAAATACAGATAATCATATGTATCGTTCATAATAAAATTAGTAATCTGAAATAATAAGATATGTTACTTATTATATAATTCTTTATAAATTTATACAATATCAATATAAATGTATAGGTTATCGGTTCAATCCGTGAAAACAACCACTATATAATGTTTATATTAGGGTATGGAGTGCAAGTTCAGTGATATAACACATGAGGCGGAGATGAAAGTGAATATCGAGGAACTAGCCATACTTAAGAGAGGAAATTTCAAATATCTTGGGTCCATAATTCAAGGAGATGGGGAGATCGACGATGATGTCGTACATCGTATTGGAGCGGGATGGGTGAAATGAAAGCTCGCCTCTGGGGTACTATGCGATAAGAATGTGTCACCTAAGCTTAAAGATAAGTTTTATAAAGTGATGGTTAGACCAGCATTGTTGTATGGAGTGGAGTGCCGGCCAGTCAAGAACGCTCACGTTCAGAAGATGGAGGTAGCGGAGATGAGGATACTCAGATGGATGTGTGGACATACCCGGAGAGATATGATTAGGAATGAAGTTAAACGGGGTAAGGTGGGAGTGACATCAGTGGCAAACAAGATGAGAGAAACGAGGCTGAGGTGGTTCGGTCATGTGAAAAGGAGGTGTGAGGATGTGCCGGTAAGGAGGTGCGAGAGGTTAACGAAAGCAGGAATTAGGAGAGGTAGAGGTAGGACGAAGAAAAATTGGGGGAGGTGATTAGACATGATATGACACAACTTCAATTGACTGAGGACATGATCTTAGATAGGAAAATATGGAGGTCGAGGATTATGATAGAAGGTTAGTAGGTAGTGGAGTGTCGTCGCGTAGTTTCTTACTCTTCGCTCTATATTACTATCTGTTGACCATTTGCGATCTTGTTACTCAACTGCTATACTTTTTGTATCTGCTTTGAATTACTTTTCTTTTTCTTTTCTTTGAGCCGAGAGTCTTTCGGAAACAACCTCTTTGCCCCACAAAGGCAGAGGTAAAGTTTGCGTACATCCTACCATTTTCAGATCCCACTTGTGTGATCGCACTGAGTGTGTTGTTGTTGTAAGGTAAGTTCTCTCCATCACACTTCTTGGGGTGCGGACATTCCGAACCCTGCTAACGTCGGATGCTTTGTACATTGACCTACATTTTTTTATATACAATATCAATGTATATAAACTAAATCAACAAAGAAAAACTGTTTCAAGTCGATCGATTTCCGTGTGAATGCCGTCTCACGATATTCCTGGTTCAGAGTTTAGATGATCTGTATTGTAATCAAATTAAAAGTAAGTGCGTCAAGCATCGACTTGATTAATTATTACAGTATTTATATGGAACCTAATAGCTAGCTATATAATGTGCATGTGCTCACACGATTACTTGGCTTCTTCGGGATGCACCACCCGATGCTTAAACATATGAGAAGAAATCACTTAATATTTTTTTGCCTCTAATGAGATTTGAAGGTGAAACGTTGTGATTTTCTTTGGTACAAATTAAATTATCGGTATAATGTTATCCAATAAATGAAGTCCTTTTATAATAAAAATAACATATCTAGTGTAATTCCAATAAGAGATTGTTTGTTTGGGGACAAGTTATTCCACGATTAGTTATCCCGGAATTTTTATCCCACCCTCCCACAGGTACAAAAATAAAAATACAATCACAGGATAACTAATATTGGGATTAGTTATACCGCGATATTTCAGTCAAACGTGAGATAAACTTATCTCAAATTTAATTTCGAAATTAATTATCCCTTATATCTCATACCAAATGAACCTTAAGTTGAGTCTGAGAATGATGATTTGTACGCAGACATTATCCACACCTTATAAAGGTAGGGAAGTTATTCCGATAGACCCTCAGCTCATGTAAAGCATATCAAAGCAGGTAAGAAATAAAGTCCCTATACGTACATCATAATGTTTTTTACAGTATTTAATTATTCATCGATCTTGTTTGTCCTATGTGTTTTAGTAGTCTAATACTCTAATATATATATATATGTAGATGAATCTGACACTCAAAACCAACAGATAGCTGTTTCATATGAGCATGGACCATCTAACATTTTCTATATAGTTGGTGACGTTGTAGCATTTTTTCCTATTGTTTTTGGCACCGTACTAATCGCTCTCACGCACACGATGCAAGATTGCATGCAAGATCTGGAAAATGATGTCGACTTGTCATCACAGCTAATTGATTCATATATACAAAAAAAAAGCGTGGACCATCTATTCGAGTTAGTCATGCTTGGTATAATATAAGCAGATGAATCAGTTATAATCGGCTTAAATGTGACTTTTTTGCTCGGTTTGTAGTTGTTTGACTCAATAGACATTCAAAATTATTGACTTCATATTTCTGAAATGGTCGTGAAAGCAATTCACTAATGCTTGCACTAAGGTAAGATATCTAAGTCACCCCTTGGGGTGCGGCCTTCCGGAATGCTTTGTGCACTGGATTGTCTTTTTCTGAACTCTTTTTTTTTTTACCTTCATCCATTCGTCAAAGCACAGAATCTGTTGGACATATCAGCAGTGGAATTAATAATACCCCGCATCAGATGAAAGTCGCATTTTAGAGCTCCCCCAACGTAAATGAGAGTTTTTTCTTTGCACAATACATTGCTTATGACTAACGAATCACACGACAGGGGTGCGATCTAAATGGTAAATTAAGATATCAATTTTTGTTCAAAATTTTATATTATTTTCAAATAATATCAGACTATTGATCAGTAAAGATTCATAGAGTCAATCCTACGTCCAGTGTATAAATAAGTGGGATTTTATAGCTTAGTTAAGCCAAGAATGTTACCTGGCCGTGTCGCAATGTTTCAACGGCACTCGGGAATAACCAGACAGACAATTACCAAAGTATCTCATAGTTTTGTTTAATTTAATTTCAAACATGTAAATAGACGTGCAGAACAAAAGACAGTGTAACATTTGACTAATCGGTTATATGTCAGAAAGGAACAAATGAAAGAAAGAAGAAAAGTTCTTTGCTGCCACCTGTTTGATTCCTTCTACAAACTTACACACATGTTCCCACATTTGACCCTTTTGCAAATGTTACTACTGAACATTAATGTTATTTTACCACAAGTTGCACTTCGGACATTGCGAAAGAAAATGTCTCAAGAGTTTTAAGAATTTTATGTACTTAGTTAGTAGTAGACCAACACAAAATTAGTCCTTGTAACAAAATCAAAATACAACAATAAAATTTCCATAGAAGCATCTCTATATGGAGGCAAACATTAAAAAGACCAAGAATTTTCTAAAATTTTGAGGTGAGAAAGAGCATGGAGAAGCAACAAACAAATAGTTGATTATTGTGAGAACCCCATAGACCATTAACCCCCACTTCAGAAGCAATACATAAAAAAAAGTTCACTATCAAATGCATAAAAACATTCTCACTTTGCTCTCATTTTATTTTCAGAAAACTAAGATTTTAAGTTACATAATAATCTAGCTCTTCATTTTCATTTCTATATTATTGATTCTTCCATCATCAAATCCTCTTAACTGACCAGAGTAAGGAAAAAAACAAAGCTACGAACAGAAGAATGCTCTCTAGCATTGCTGATCTTACAAGAGCGACTTGGCTGGATCTGTTGTAGAACTCTGCAATGACCACAGAGAAATATCAATGGCCTGAATATATCCATAAATAATTTCAAGGGTGATCGGGAGAAGGGTTTAAGTTAAGATGTGATGACAAGCTGTTGCTCGCTCTTTTTCTAACAAGGGTTCCCCCTTCTTCACCCAGTATTGATGAGATTTGTCTCTTTATATGGAAAACTTCACATTCAAGCCCCCTACCCAGAAGCCCAGCTGTCGCTCTTAACACTTTAAGTTAATGACTCAAACTCCCAACTTTGTATTTATAGATGGAGGGTCTTTATCATTAAGCAATCTCTCTATTGTCTAATGATGAGATATTCTTTTTTTGTCCGTATTTGATGCATGTGGTTACGGACTACCAGTTGCTAATTATAATAACACCCGCTAGTCCAAACAGTAATCAGGATCATCTAGTGGCAAAATGTTATGCTTTAACGTGACCAATAATGTGACCTTGCATCGAACAGCGAAGGATGTGTCTCAATGAAACGATGGCCTAAGGACTGATTTGAATAGTCTAATATGTGCTGCAGACAGCAAATGGGAACCTTGTCCACTAAGCCAACAAAGGAAACAAGACATGTCCCTTACAAGCTCTCACAACATATGCACAGAACAAAGGGTTGATACCTACAGTCGTTGTAGCAGAAAAAAATCGGAGATCTAAGGGAAACACTATTCAGAGGTAGAATCAAGAAATATTTCACCATGAGATTATCTCAAACATTTCACAACCTATATGGATCCTGGATCATAAAACAATAACAGAACTCAAAATACTCACCAGATGAGCCCCCTTGGCAGCTCTTTCAGCTAGGTAGGAACAAGGTTTGAAGAAGTCTCCATACATTCTTGACCACTCATCCAATATTGAACAGACGTATTTGGATCCAAGAGTGTCTGCCCAGAATATGATCCCTCCCCTGGCAAAGCAAGTAAACAAATCTTTCTTATTAACCAAGAACACTTTTTTTAGTGGATTTAAGTCTCTTTTAGCATGTTCTTGTGACAAACTTCAGTTAGGGGAGATGTATCTGAAACGAACCTGTAAGGAGGGAATCCCATGCCCATAATAGCAGAAATGTCAAGATCAGAAGCTTTGACCGCTATGCCTTCTGCAAGCACTCTGCAGGCTTCATTTACCACAGGGAAGAAAATCATCTCTATGATATCCTTGTCCGAGAGTTTTGCCATCTGCGTCAAGTTCCAAACAATTGAGTAAGAGCAGAATAGAATTACTGAAAAGTATCTCAAGAGTAGTATTCATCAACAACCAGGAGAAAGAGAGAGAGAGAGAGAGAGAGACCTTAGGGTCAATGGTAACACCAGACATCTCTCTTGCCTTCCCGATATATTTCTTTATTTCGGGATCTGGGCTCGCTTTACGTCTGTCATCATATACATAAAACCCTCTCCGAGTAGTTTCACCTACAGAAAGTGTACCAAATGTCCATTCATAAATATTTCAAATTGCATTTTTTCACTAAATAATCTGCCCGTCATTTCAAAATATGGGAATCATACCAGCTCTTTTATCTTCTTGCATGAGCGGTATCAACATTGATTTGTATGTTCTCTCTGGGAAATTCATCACAAATTGCCCGCCAGTGGCAATTGCAACACCAAAACCAACAAGATCACATAATCTGCATATAGGAAACCAAACCTTTAAAGCCTGGACAACTTAATGGATAGGTATATCTAACCCTAGAGCACTGTTATCTTTTTACCTGAAGGGGCCCATTGGCATGCCAAATTTAGTAATGACCCTATCAATGCGGAAGACATCTGTTCCACGTTCAACTAGCAAAAGAGCATCTTGAGTGTAAGGAAAGAACATTCTGTTGACAGCAAAGCCGGTGCAATTCCCGACTACCACAGGGGTTTTCCTTATCTTCTTGCCAACATCAAGCAAGTCTACAATTACTTGGGGCGATGTCTTCTCGGTGCGGACGATTTCCAACAATGGCATCACATGAGCCGGACTGCACCCACCAATCAAATAATTTGACATAACAAGAAAAGTGCAATAAAAAATTTCACGGTTTCAGAAAACATTACCTGAAAAAGTGAGCTCCAATAATACGATCTTGAGATTTGGTCTTTACCCCAATCAAATCCAAGTCAATCGTAGAAGTGTTACTTGCTAGAATGCAATGTGGAGGGCAATACTTCTCAAGATCTGCAAATATTTGCTGCTTTAGAGATACATTCTCGATGACGGCCTGTTACACATATTAAGAGCAAGACTCAGTAAGATAACAAAGAGAATCAGAGTACATCCTATAATGAGAATACCGACCTCAATGACCATGTCCACATCTCTAAACCCTTCATAATCCAGCGCACCCTTGAGTAGGGAGAGTTTTTTCAAACTTCTCTCGACTCATTTTCCCTTTCTTGACACTGCTTTGCAAATTGGCTGAGAAATTAATGTATTAGTCACTAGCCAAAACAAGCATAAGCTATCATATCAAAGCAAGACAATGGCTTTACCTTTTACTCTACCCAACCCAGCCTGTAGGAATTTGTCATTAACTTCTTTCAACATCACTGGGTAGTTACTAAGAAGCAGTGCAGTTGCAATTCCGGAACCCATTAAACCACCTCCAAGAATTGCGACCTTTTTTATGCGTCGCGGTTTCAACCCTAAGTCAGTCACCCCTGGTACCTGCTTGTGCGAGGAAAGGAGTCGGCAGAATCAAGAGGTCAGAGTTTAAGATTGACCAGGATGAACAATATCACAAATTGTTTGGCATGCAAAGCGTTCAGATTTCATTGTTTAATGTTAGTAAGTATCAATTTCTGCAGTAACCAATTATCATAGCCTGGTATATTCCACCAAGAATACATATCATGTATAGACTATGCATTTGAAAAGTCTCTACTAATTTCTGGAAAAAACATAGCTTTGATTACGTTTGGTTTAGCAGTCATACAACATCATCTAGTGTTAAATAAGCTTACCATTTTCAAAAATTGGGTCCATTACAGCATTACAAAGATTAGAAGTTCTCTTCAGATCCATATGAAATCAAAGTAAACATTCGGTTTTGTTTAAAAAGGAACACAAAAACAAACTAAAATTTTGAACTGCTATTTACAACCAGGTTGAAATATGTGACAATAATTTCTATGTAAAGTATTTAACTCATTAACCTTTGTGGTCCCACGCTGAGCAAAGAAAACGTTGACCAAGGCCTTGCAAGTATCAGAATGTAGAAGACCTTGGAATGCTTCAGCCTCCTGCAAATACCAACAATTTTTTAGATTATACAAGTTAGGTATTACACTGAAAGCACAAAAGAAATAGAGCCGGAACTAAACCTTCCAAAGCCCAGCATGTGGACCAGACACTATACCCTCTTCAACAACATCAATGACAACTAAGGGATGCTGGAGGTTTGGAGCTTGTCTGCGCGTTTGAACTCTTGCAAACTTTAAAATTTCCTTTGCCTCACCAAGAGGCTCTATCTTGTCAGTTTTGTGAAGACTGGCAATCCAAGGTTTTCTGCACTCCAAAATATCAAGAGCCCACTTACGAGCAGTATCCAATAATTGGTTTGATGGAACTACAGCATCAACAAGGCCCAAATTAACAGCTTCCTCTCCTTTAACAGGCTTTGATGTCTACATTGATTTATTAGAGTGAGGGTGAGAAGCAACTATAGTGTCAAATAGTATGGACTCATAACTTAAGGCAAATTGCAGCTTACTAGCATCATTTCGAGGGACTTAGCAAGACCTACGAGGCGTGGGAGCCGCTGAGTACCTGAAATAGTGCAGATAAAATGAGATAAAGGAAGAACGTGGTGTTTGAGAACAGAGCACAGTGGTGTGAATACTGCTTATGATTGGGACCATATGTTTTGGATCCAAGGATTACCAATAAACAATGAAAGAGAACTCCAGGAAGTCCCATTTCAAGTTCTACTGGAAATTGGATAAGACGTTTAATAATTTGAATACCGCTTAATATAGACATCAGATACCTAACATATGAAATGCTCCCTTATATATTAGTAATTTATTAAGACACGCATCAGCTTATCCTTTAGTGCATGAGCAGTTAGCTTCAATACATGGTTCCTTCCATTTCTGAATGTCCTTTGATGATAACCAGTTTTTCCATGAAACCATGTGCATTATTTTATAGTAGAAGACATTGTTTTCTTACTTATTAACTTCTTAGGCTATCTGTGCAAATATCCTTTCGATTATCTTCAACAGACCCCAACAAGTCTATATGCTCCTCGTGGATGGTTAAAAAATAATGATATTATCTAGACTTACAAAACTAAGATTTTACAAGTTTCGACTATGAGGACATGTCTTGCTCTAAAGTTAATATCATATATGCACCAGTCTATGAAGTTCTTGAGAGAGAAGTTGTGAAATCTGAAAGTTTTCCCTAAACAAGTGTTTTAGCGAAAAGATCTCTCTTTTTCATTTCTCTGAATCTCTTTTTCAGTGTCTTGTTTTGAGTTCGAACTCAGGCAATCGAAAGGTGAAATCGATTCAAATACTCTTGGACCCATTCGTTGCTCAAAATCAGATCTGAAAGATCGATAGAAAGCCCCTAACATCGATAAAAGGAGAGCCCCTAAACAAAGTTGCTTTCGAGTTCCGACATTGTTTCCACAAACCAATATTGGTGTGCTGAATCCATCTCTATAAGGATTTGAGCTTGAGCTCCTCCCACTTCATTAACCATTACGCCACACCCTGGGTGTGACCACATCTTCATGACTTACTAGTATCTGATAAAGTATGCTTGGATAAACTGGGTATGTATTTTTAATTACATGAACCTTGTTTCCCCAATTTAGTTTCCTCTCAAGGGTCAGGAGATGGACTTTTTTTAATGGCCACAATAAATTTTTGGAGAGATAATTAACCTATCATAAGGAGAAGTTTTAGCAATTAAACACTCCAAAAACTAATAGTGATCAAGAAGACGAAGCAACGGCTTAGACGTTTAAATCTCTAATGCTAACTAGAATTGGACATTAAGGTTATGTAATGTGCTTGAACATACTTGACTTCAAAACTAATTATTTTTTGAAAAAGAAACAGAAATTCACAGTTCAAAAATTGGATTTGGTAAAAGATCATAACATTCATGTTCTTTTCGAATTTTTATAATAATAATCTATAAGTGCTTCTCGCAATTTTACTGTTATTAGGCTAATAAGAAAAAATTGGCATTGGAAAAAGGCCATACATCTTTGTATTGTTCCCCCTAATTTTATGAAAAATTAAGGGTGAAATTCATATAAGATACTATGCACTAGCTCATAAACAACAGTTATACAAGCTTTGATTGTTGGAGGAGAAAACCATGACCATATTAGCATTTATTTCACCCAAAGCTGATGGTAGATTTAAGGGGGGGATAACAACTCAAGCATAGAGACAAGCTTGCTTACCAAATCCAGGAAGTATACCAAGTTGAAGTTCTGGCAACCCAAGTTGTGCATTGGGAGTAGAAATTCGTGCATGACAGGCCTGATTTTAACACATAAGGTGTCAGCAAATGACCAACAGAAGTTTCTGTAGAGAAATATAACTTATATGTACCATTGCAACTTCTAGTCCTCCACCAAGAGCAAGACCATCAATTGCCGCCACAGAAGGTTTTCTTGCAGCTAACATCAAGGATAAATCAGCAAATATAGACATGTTTAAACTGCACCAAATTGATTGCTTCAAGGAAGAAGATCAAAACCCTAATGGCTTACCTTCAACAGTATCGGTGAGAATCTCCACTGATATAAAACCAGGCTTTGGTGATTCGACTGTGAACAGACTGAAGTTAGCTAAGAAAACTCTTGCAGCACCTAATAGAAAATAAGAAAACGGAAATGTATACCTGTTCCTCCCTGCAGTTTACCGAAGACACTAATATCAAAACCACCTAGAGAACTTGCCATTTGCACCTGTAAATGTTTACAAATTCAAGCTCAATATTTAACCCAGTCGGAAATATAAAGAAACTGTGATTTCTTGACATTTACCTGTCACAACAATCGCTTTCACATCATCTCTTCTTAAGGCCTGCTCGTAGCTCTCTTTCAAGCTGTACAGCACTGAAAAGAAATAGCAATAGTATAAAAATCAATTATCGATTCAAAATATTGAGCATCAGATTAGAAAAATCAAGAAGGTACATTTTTAGGAAAAGGAATGCTTTTCTTATACGGTTCTACTGTCCTCTTTTCCAGAATTTAACATGAGTATCAGTAACTTTAGTATCTTTCTCATAGTTATATTTACCAATATCAACGATTATACTATGTCGTATAACACAATGTCAATCTACTCCCCACAATCCAAAATTAGTTGGATAAGCTATAAAATCATATATAGTCATTCTGCTCTAAAACACATATCTTGTAACACAAGCATTAGATCATCAAAAATCTTCACACATGCTTGCAGAGAAAGAACTCCCTCAATCAACACTAAACAAAAGAAGTGGCAGCCAAGCTCAAAGGAAACTACCAAGTGCAGGCACATCATATGGTATATGGATCAAAAAGCTCCATAAACCTTGTAATCTGTCTGTGCAAGGGCAAGTTTTCGTCCATTTTGAAAGGGGGCATTACCTTTTTACATGGTATTGAATTCCTCACTCTTACATAACGTTTCAAATATATTGTATTCCGTTAAACTTTCCATTAAAAAATTACTATAACATTATACAGGGCCTGCCCATTATATGTCATTTACTATTCATCCTTTTTGGAACTGTATAGGGTCCTTTAGCCTAATTGTCTTGGTGGACACTAGCTTGATGGTATGCGTCAAAGCACAATTTTGCTTAAAAAATTAGCTAAAAGCCTAAAACAAAGCAATGAGGCTGATAAGTAACACCCCAAAAGAAAAGACAAACATAAAAAGCGAAAACCTAATATAAGCAAACTGAATTGAGAATCTCAGTTAAGAAAAGAATTTAAAGTGGAATAGAATAAATTCTCAAACAAGAAGTAAGGCATCTGCTACTTTTACTATTTTAAATTTTCAAATAATTCCTGATCAGTTGGTCCACAAATTTGCTACTTTAAAATGCCAATTTCCCGCAAAACAAAACACAACCCAAGTTTCAATTCTGAAAAATAGTTCCTGATCATTTTGACAGATACACAGTGGACTAGTTGAGGTGCTTATAAGAACAAAAATATATATTCGTGATCATTTAGAGAAAGAGGAAGGAGTCTTGGAATAACTGCTAAAGTTGCTGCCATGTGAACAGTGGAAACAGCGTCTTGCGTAAATGTGAGTAAGGTTGCGTACAATATACCCTTGTTGTCCGGCACTTCCTGGACCCGCGCATAGTGGTAGCTTAGTGCGAGCTGGCTTTTATTTAGAGAAAGAGGAAACATAGCAATCATTCCAATACGGCTCCATCGCGAACAAATTAGCACTCTAAGAGGATGGTATCCACGTCAGCTTGCATTGTATCCCGACTAATTCCACATGTACCTACCCCTCTCATCGTAACCCTGTCCACCGAAGCTTGAAGAAATAGTAAAAAATAACCTAATATTTTTGCCTTGGATTGATTAATAGTTCGACTATATTAACTTATCACCATCAATAATCGAAATATAAATTCAGTGAGATCTACAAAAGCGATTTAAACATACAATCTAAAGCAAGAGAATTGACAGGAGGATTGATAATTGTAATGACGGCAACTCCATCACCTCCAACTTCTTCCTTTTGTATTGCTACCATTCATTTTTTTCTCGGAAACTGAAAATTCCGGTGCTACTTAGGGGTGAAGGAATATCCAAATTTGACTAGATTTTGTTTTACAATTTTATCTTTGGCTTTCTTAAGAACTTTGCAGAAAAATAGTATTGTGATTTTGGTATTTTGTCCGAAACTAATAATTTCGAGAGTGTTATCCATATATTATGATTTATGTGTACTATAAAAAAATAATTCCGGAATAAGAAAACTCAACTACTATGGTATAAAATTTAAATTTATTTTATTTAGTTAGTATTATCCCTTTGTGTTGAGAAATCATCTTGTACTTGCTCTTATTATTAAGGGAGTTCCAAAAGATTTGATGAACTACTTGTATTTGAATTATTCAAGATAAAAAGTTTAAATTTACCGTTCTACTTTAGATTATAACACACGCAAATACAACTCAATTAAAGATTAAGAGAAAATACGACATTGATCATTACATCAAAAATGTAACAAGTAACAAATAAGTTACTCAATTCGGATGATACATATAATTTTGATCATTTTTTGTAGTTTATGATTCCCAGAATAAAAAGTAAGCTTATACGCTAGTAAAATGTGTAATTGTGCCGTGGCAGTATGTTCACTGGATGATTACTTAACTTGCCTGTAGGATATAACCTTAGTTTATCAAATCTAAAAAGATTTAATTACGTTTGTTTTTGTTATAAATATAGTACTATAGTTTTGGTTCAAGGTCCAACCAAACAGATTAGATTAGATAATTAGATGATGTAGCATGGGAGCCCACTGGTGATGGTTCCAAAGCTCACACATCCCTAGGCAATAGTAGCCCATTATTAATTCCCATTTATTTAAGAAGAAATAAAGAATCTACATTTGACAAATCAGTATTCCTACTACCAAAAGTTGAATGAATACATCACCATATTTGTTTGGGTATACAACAATAACAACAACATACTCATTAAATAATATTTCGGAATCAACTGTTTTACCTATCAAGATGGATGTAAGGTATGTGTACATTCAATCCTCTCCTCAGACCCTATATTGTGGGATTTCACGAGGTATATTGTTGTTGTACTCATTAAATAACATACTATAAGATTTGAGGAATATATAGTGTACGCATACCTTACTCCTACCTTGAAAGGTATAGAGGTTGTTTCTGAAAGACTTTCAGCACAAGAAAAAGCATAAGCATAAAAAAAGGTCAGATACGAACAAAAAATTCAAAGCATTATGAAAATGAGTAGGTGTTTGGCCATAGAAACAAAAAAATCACTTTTTAAAAAAATATTGAAGTCGGAGATGGAGATATGTTTGGCCATCGCTTTTATAAATAATATTTTATTATTGAAATATACTTTTTCAACAAGGTTTTAATTGTGAAAAAGTGAAAAACAAGGTTTTGGTTGCTTTTCAATTCCAAATACAACTTGAAGTTGTATTTGGAATATTCATGGCCAAACATTGGGCAAAGGGCAACCCGGTGCACTAAGCTCCCGCTATGCGCGGGGTACGGGGAAAAGTCGAACCACAAGGGTCTATTGTACGCAGCCAAACACTGATTTTTGAAAAAAAATAAAAAAAAATTCGGGAAAAAATGAATAATTCTTATGGTCGTAAATGGGTCCTAAAAATAATGAAAGTGAATAAGTCATGATAAAGTATTCTGAAAAAAGGAGCAGTAACTACCACAGATAAATAAGATAATCGAAATACACGAAACATCAGATAGTAGCAAAAATCAAAGGATAAGAAACTATAGAGCAATATTGCGACTACTAGTGTGAATTTTGAATTTTTTATCTTAAAATTACTATAAAAAATGGCCGAAAATGGGAGTAATAGAACAAAATATTCTTATTTGTTTTTTATCCAAAAATACTCATGAACTATTAGATTTACGCGCTACTCAACTATTTCATGAGTGTGTGATACCTTTCACCATTAAGATATCGAATAAATATGTCCTTTAATAATTAAATAGATAAATAAAGGAAATTACCTTATATTTTATTTTATTTTTGTTGAGATTTGAGTCCGGTTTTTTATGAGTTCCACCTCATTTTATTAAGAGTAATAATTAGGTCATATGTATTTGCTCAGACTTTTCATGGAGAATAAAACTCAAAAAAACAAAAAAGGTACATATATGAAGAAAAAAACACAATATATAAGAATAAGCAGGATGTCTTTTTTCCTAAGGTGAAGTCCATTTATGTAAGATTGTATTAATCTTTTTTGGGGAGTCTTTTTCATTAATACAAATATATATATAGTGTGTACAATGTGAAATCATAATACAATAGGGATCATATATCTACCATAATTATACAACACTAATAATTACAAAATATATGTGGAATATTTTCTAATATTCACTAATACACCCCCTCAGTCGGAGCGGGAGGAGGTTGGACGTCGAGACTGGATCTGAAGTCGAGGAATAGCTGTCTAGGAAGTCCTTTGGTGAATATATCTGCATATTGATATGAAGAAGCCACATGCAACACCTTAACATGACCGATAGCAACCTTAACATGACCGATAGCAACCTTATCACGAACAAAATGTATATCCATCTCAATTTGCTTGGTTCGCTGATGTTGAACCGGATTATGAGATAAATATATCGCGGATATGTTATCACAATACACCATAGACGCCCTACGCAAGTGACACCGGAGCTCCAAAAGAAGGTTTCGGAGCCAGCATATCTCAGCAACAACATTTGCAATGCCTTTATACTCTACTTCTGCACTCAAACGAGATGGGTGACTTGCCTCTTGGCAAACCATGAAATGAGATTATCCCCTAAGGACACACAATATTCGGAGGTGGAGCGTCGCGTGTCCGGACAGCCTTCCCAATCTACATATGTATATGATAACAACATGATCGATGCAAAGGGATATAGATGCAATCCATAACCAAGTGTGTCGTTAACGATATCGAATGATACGTTTAAGAGAAGTATAATGAGGCTCCCTGGAGGTATACATAAACAAACACACATGCTGAACATCATAAGCAATATCATGCCTAGTGAAAGAAAGATACCGGAGTGCACCTACAAGACTCTTATAAAGAGTGAGATCGGACACTGGATCACCATAAAAACACTGAGCTTTGATTTAGATTCAATTGGAGTGGGCATGATCTTGTAGTTCGCCATTTTAGCCATGTACACAATCTCATCTGCATACTTACGCTGACACATAAACATAGTATCTACATATCTAGTCACTGATATCCCCAAGAAGTAACTCAACTTTCCCAAGTCAGTCATAACAAATTCAATTTTAAGCAGTGCAATGATCTCATTTTTCAACACATCAGATGAGGCAGTAAGAATAATATCATCCACATATAACAACAAATACGCAATGTTACCACCTCGATGAAAAATAAAGAGAGAATTATCACACCTGCTGCATACAAACCCAATCTACATAATGTAATTAGCAAAGCATTCATACCACATTCTAGAGGCATATTTCAAACCATACATCGACTTACGAAAGCGGCATACATAATGAGGGGCCTCCGGATGGACAAAGTCTGGCGGCTGGTGTATGTAAACAGTTTCTTTCAAGTCCTCGTGTAAAAATGTATTCTTCACATCAAACTGATGAATCAGCCAATGTTTACCCATAGCAAATGCTCATAACTGTGTGAATGGTAGACGATTTAACAATCGAACTGAATGTCTCACACAATCAATATCCGCATGCTTATTAGTACAATTATCCACAAGTCTCGCCTTATATCGCTCTAAGTCACCGATGTCTATAAAATTGTGATGAAATAGCCACATGCATCGGATCACATTTACCCCATCTGGTATAAGAACCAAATCCCATGTGTATTATTTCGTTAAAGCATTAAATTCCTCACGCATGACCGCATTTCAATTAGGATCAAGTTTGGCTAATTTTAGGTTTTTAGGAATTGGGGATATAGTTTGGGTGGATATGTTAAAGTGTACCTTGGGTTTGAAAATCTCGTGTTGAACGCTAGTTTCCATTTTGTGTGTGGGGACATGTGCATGTCGGGGACGGGTCAGGGGTTAAGGACTGACAATGGGGTATGTCGGTGGTGGAAGGCTGACCAGTGGGTGACGAGTAATCGAGACCGATTGACGACGGATTGGGTGACTCGACGGTAGTGGGTTGGGGTTGGGTAAGGTCCGGTGACTGGTGGCTTGATGGAGGTATTGTCGGGTCGAGGTTTGGGTTTCTGTGACGGGTGGATCACGACCTTGGGTTACCGGTGGTTGTGTAGGTGACTGGTGACGGAGGTTGTGGGTTCGTGGGATGGTGGTGACAACGTAGTGCCAGTGACTAGTAGTTATCGGGAACGAGGTTAGATCAGAACGACGGTGATGGGTACGATCGGATTTGGACGACGGTGATGGGTGAGGGGTCGCCATGATGGGACTGGCAGTGACCTGGTAGGGTGTGGGTGCGACGGACGTTGCAGTGGCGGTAGATGTGACTGCCGGAATAATGAGGTTGTGGCGGAGAGCATGCTGGATAAAAAGGGAGGCCTCAAACTCGTCTAGAAAGGTTTAATCGTGTTTCAAAATTTTTAGATGTTTGAAAAATGAAAGATTGCTTCGTTAAACATGACATGGCGTGACGCTAGGATTTTATAGGAAGATAAGTCATTGCACAAATATCCCCTATGATTGGACGAGAAACCTAGGAAGACATATGGGGTGGTTTGGGGTGCCAGTTAATGAGGGGTCGTGGAGGCTAGATTCGGATAGCATAGGCAATCAAAAATCCGTAGGTGATCATAGGAGGGGATCCGATGGAATATAATTTTGGTGGGTGTCCGATTTTGTAGGGTGTGAGTATGCAAAATATTAATAATATATTTAGACATTTTGACAGCATAAATCCAAAATGAGGGGGGGAGAGACATGAAAAAGGATAGTAAGAACCATGTTATTGATGGTGCGAATGATTCGTTCAACCTTACCATTTTGAGGGGAGGTGTGGGGACACGAAAATCGAAAAACCATGCCATTATTAGTGCTAAATTTGTGAAAGGCGGAATTATTGAACTCACGACCATTGTCACATTGAAATGATTTTATAGCTTTTTCAAATTGTGTTTTGATATAGACACGTGATTCAAGAAACTTGGCAAAGACTTCAGATTTAAATTTAAGTGGATAAACCCAAATAAAGTGAGAAATATCATCTAAGAAAACTAGATAATTTTTATGACCTAGTGAGCTAGTATGGGAGACGTCCATAAGTCAGTGTGCACATTGTCAAACGGAGAAAACGTAACACTTAAAGATGACTGAAAAGGAAGACGAACATGTTTGCCTAAAGGGCAAGAAAAACAGTGTTGGGCAATTTTCTCATTATTACAACGAATTAAATTATTACTTCTAAGAAAATTAAAAATAGGAGCGTCTGCGTGTCCAAGTCTATTGTGCCAAATTCATGGAGTGATAGTAGCGAGAGAGATGTGTGAGCGGGGACTGGCAGCGGAAGATGATGAGAAATGATAGAGGTCCCATGTACTATTGCATCTCGTAAGAGGTGTCCCCGTACGTAGATCATTCACAAAAAAATAAAATGGGTCAAACTCAACCAATATAAAATTATTACGAGTAAATTTCCAAATAAATATTAATTTTTAATGATGTTGGGACCATAGAGGACGTTATTTAGGAGAAAGGCGGGTGAGGTGGTTGGGTGTAGGTTGTACAATAACCTTGAATCATAATGTGATGACCATTATCAACCGTAATAAATTGAGGATACTTTAAATGAAACAACTTGGAAAGATTACCTGAGTAGCTGATGAGATGTGGCCCTAGTATCCATGTACCAATTTTCGTCGGGCTGCTGTACGTTTAAAGTGATTAAAGCCTTGTCCAAATCGGTGGGGCCCAGGCCATACCAATTTGAATTATGTTGGGCCGAGACCAAGTGAGCTTGCCGGGGCCGCGGAGGAGGCATGCGTGGGCCTAGTCTCGAGCCCAGAATGCCTTGTTGGAACTGGGTCGGTGACTGCTGCAACTGGGCGTATGGTGAGGCCCAAGTTGCTGGGTATATCCAGTGACTTGGGCCGGCCCACTGGCCAGATTGAGGTTGGCCGGGGCGCCAGATGGGCAGGAATTCTGCCCAATTTTTCTCCCTTTCCCGCGGCCTCGCCGCCTCTACCTACCGCTCATGCCGCCGCCGCTGTTGTTCCGCGGTTGGTGGTTGTCCGGCGATGGTGGCTGGCCGGCGTAGCATTGTTCATCGCGGGATTTTCAACTGCTAACGCCTTTTGATTGTGTTCGTCTTGCTTGGCACAACGGGTTTCTTCCAACAATAATTGTGAGCGGGCCTTGTTAAAGTTGGGTAATGGATCAACCTATTGTATCATCGTGGCTAGAGTATCGTATTTACCTTTTGGTAAAACCGCAACTAGTTGGAGGACCATTTTTGTATAGGAGACAGGCGTCCCCACATTGGACAATTGGTCCGCAAACAGTTTCAATTGTTTACAATATCGAATATTTTTCCATGTTAGAGAAATTTTTAAGACGTGTATTATTGAATTGTTCCTCCAAGTATACGGCACGGGTGTGCTTATTATCCTGGAAAATCTCTTCCAATCGTATCCATAACTCACAAATCGAGGCGCCAATTTTCATTATTGTATGAAACAAGTCCTTAGAGATTGTGCTATGAATCCATTGTTTGACTATGGCGTCAAGACGACGCCATGTCAGGTCATCAACCTCGATAGGGCAAGAGAAAGAGTCGTCAATGTGATCAAGCATGTTGTAGGCACATGCATGAATACAGAAAAGTTCAACCCACGAAGAGAATTGACCATCTTCTTGATCAAGAACCACATGAATGAAGTTCTTGATGTTGGTCACGGCGAAAGCCGGATGGAAGGAGGATGGGGAGGGGGATGACGTGGGGGTAGGGGGTAGGGATGACGACGGATGAGGTTGAGGCCACCGTGGGAGTTGTGGGAGGAATCATTATAGTAGATTAGACATGTCCAAAGGTTAGGTCAGGACGGGTCAGGGCCGGGTCGGGTGGCTTTTTTTTTCTGCTTGCCCGACCCTGACCCTATTTTTTTTAAAAAAATCCGACCCTAGCCCTGACCCTTCGGGGACCCTACGGGTCACGGGTCGGCCCTGACCCGTCAGAACTTTTGGTGGGCCGGGTTGGGTCGAGGAATTTTTTATTTTAAAAAAAAATGAATTTTCAAAACTAAAATTGGCATTCACCCCTACATTACCACGAATTTTCTACGTTCAAATGTATTGTATATCGTGAGATCTGACTAAAGAAAAAGAATATTAGAAATCGATTTGGGGAAAAACACAAATTGATTGGGAAAACGAACATTTTTCTAAAAATTGGCTGCGCCAAACCGCCATATGGTTGTTTGACCAGCCCTGTCTCGAAAAAATACGCAAAATAAAAAAAATCGGGTAAAACGGACATTCGAACGCAGAGTTATGACCATTTAAAGTTTCATCAATTTACAACTATTTTCTCTCCCTACATTATGCTTTCGTGATATTAACAGAACGACTAATAATATAAATATATAATTAATAATCAGCTACCATTTTTATCTTATTTTATGTCGAGCTCAATGTAGATTAAAACAATATATATATTATAAAAACATGCATTATATCACTTATTAATGGCAAATATATATATAAGTACAAAATAAATATTAATGAATGAAAAATAATATAAATTATATTTAAAAAATATGCAGGTCGGGTCGGGTCGAGGTCGGGCCGGGTCAGACGAGTAAAATATTCTGACCCTGGCCCGACCCTGACCCTGGTCGGGTCCCCGCTTTTTCGGGTCGAGTGGCTCGCGGGTCAGCTTATAGCTGACCCTGGCCCTGGTTTTTTCGGGTCGGTTCGGGAGGGGCGGGTCCCCGACCCGGTGGACAGGTCTATAGTGGATTAATTTGGGTGAAGGAAGGGGAAATTATTTTCTTGAATGAAGAAAAGAAAAAAAAATTGGTTGCCGTCGGTCGGACGAGAATCCGAGGGGGGTGGCCGTCCGGAAAGGAAAAGAATAGAGGGTTTTGGTGTTTTAGTGTTTAACTTTTGATATCACGTAAGATTATATTAATCTCCCTTGGGGAGTCTTTCTCATTAACACAAATATATATAGTGTGTACAATGTGTAATCATAATACAATAGGGATCCTATATCTACCATAATTATACAACACTAATAATTACAAAATATATGAGAGAATATTTTCTAATATTCACTAATAATCCCAACAAAGAAATACATTTTATAAGGAGCTAACATCAGATCTGGAGGTCGATAAACAAGTTAGAGAATAATTGTGTCAGCTTGTTAATGACGAGGATAATTTTTAATAATTCAGAGATATTTTCGAATTAAAAATCAAATAGAGGTATTTTTTTTTCTAGCATGACCTTCTAGAACTTCATGTAAAAAAAAACTCGAAGTTTGCTTTAAATTATCTGAAATTAGATTTGTCAAAGTCAAACTTCAAACTCGTGCACCTAAAATAGATCTAAAACTTTTAAACGTATAAAATTTTAGAAACTTTAGCTATGAGTTAAATGATGTCTGGTAATCGGCAACCTGTACACTTCGCCCGCAATAATAGGTGGCGTGGCATTTAATAATGACTAGTTGTGATACAAAAATTGCTCACATCGTTCGTGTTTTGCCAAAGTATTAATATGGTTAATTTGGTTATGATTGCTCTTAATATTAGTCATGTGCCTTTTCTTTATCTTTCTTTCGATGTACTATATGCCTGTTATATTTTCACTTTATTTTTAGGCAAAAGTTAGTATGAAAATTTCGATTAGACTTAGATAATTGCTTAATATAAGTGACATGTCTTCCTTAAAATAAATTTCATATATACTTGAAACTAATATTAGACTTGAATATTTACTATAAACTGGTGAAATGTCATTCAAGCATTTTCTATAAAAAGTTTCTTCATATATATGTATATACAATAAACCGATAATCCTTGAAGATAATATAAGAAAACTGAAATATAAATTAACACATTAAAACTAACATAGTATCCAGACTCAGTTACAAGCTGAATCGTGGTTGAATCGTGACAGACTGACACCATTGTATAGAATCTTATATACCCATTGTGATCTATTCAATCATATCAGCAGTTACAATATCCCCAAAACAAACTTAAAAGGGCTGAACTTTAATCTTTAAGTAGAAGAAAAGTCCCTTGAAGAAATCATGAATTTGTTTGTTAATTTCATCAGGCTTTTCATGTTGAAGAAAATGACCAAGTCTTTCCAATATAACCACTCTTTCACATGGACTTTATTCAATCATATCAACAGTTACAATATCCCCAAAACAAACTTAAAAGGCTGAACTTTAATCTTTAAGTAGAAGAAAAGCCCTTGAAGAAATCATAAATATGTTTGTTAATTTCATCAGGCTTTTCATGTTGAAGAAAATGGCCAACATTTTCCAATATAACCACTTCTTCTAGCAAAGGTACATATTTTTTCATTTCACCTTTGTGTACATAATCTTTAATTCCTGGAGCATTGTAAGTTAGATCCAAATCTCCCACAATGAACTTCACTATTACTTTTACTTCAGCACCAGTCCATGCTGCTGTCAATTCCCAATTTCTGCATTTCAAAGCTCCACTCCTTTCATTTATACTTTAAGCGCGGATAGACTTGGAGTCAGAAGTCCTAATTTATTTTTTTTTTACTTCATCCATACTTTTTGACTTTTTCTGAAAAGTTTGAACAAACAAAGGTAATTCTCAAAAACTATTCAATTCGTAGCGTCAAGCGTCGATACAGAATGGAACCGCTATCACTTGTCCTATCATCCAGCCGACTGCAAAAGCCATCAGGGTTCCAAAATTGTATACTATTACGATGCCCTCGATCGGCGATCATTCAACGGACTACTTTTGCGATGTCTGTATGTGAAAAAAAGTGATGAACTCCTTTTTTCTCCAATCATAGGTTGGTCCAAAGAACGAGAGTCGGCTTCCAACACGTTGTCTGTTGTTCCTCAGTAGCTCCCTTCCCTAAACAAAGCACCAGTCAGCTTTTGACTTCCTTCTAACATAAAATATACGGAAAGAGGAATCGGCTGATTCTACGCCTCTTGGGAGCGGCCAGCCCTAGGCCTTCGATAAAGAGATTCAAATGGTCTTCCCGCTCCTTTCCAACTTTATAGTCAAGCAAGTTCAAATGACTTTTCACGCCTCTCCTTATAGTCGAGTGAGCCTGAAGAAAGGAGCAACTTAGATACCTCTTTGTTCACTATATTCCGGTTTGAAGTTCTAGAACATGTGGCTGGTATACCACAATAATCAAACTTCCTTTTATTTTTTTTATTCGGATCGGATTTATGTTGGCTTCGTTGGGAGGCTCGCGTAGTTTGTTACGTCAGCTCCAAAAGGATAGGTTGAGCACCAGAGACCAGTAGGAGCCTTATAGCCAGTTCAGATACCACATTAAGTGGGACGAGAAGTCATAGCTCTAAAAGAGTTTTTTTTTTGCTTGCGCACCAATGCAGGGGCTAAGGGACCCGATTCTTGCCTTCGCCATATGAATACTAAGTAATAATAGCATGGCACTTTGAATTACTTTCCTTCACGCTGAGTGTGAACTTTCGATTTCAGACTGCTCTTAGATCAGGAAGATTGCTTATGACATCAATTAGCTAGATAACGTCCGATCTTGTTTCTGGATTGAGTAGAAAAGAGATATATGAAGTTCGTTCTCTTCCTCTGTGCATCTCTGTGATGGGAAAATCAAGTGATTTTTTTTGTTGTTAAAGAACAATGAAATACATATAAGTTTCAGACATAAATAGCTCAAGAAATTGACCAAATGCTAAGAAAGTTCCTGGATCGTGTAAAATAATAATATTATCAATGACAACACCTTTTCTTTTAATAAAAAAATTGGAATTTTTTTATGGAGATTCTATGAGGTCAAAAATTAATACGAATACAAAGGGTTAGCAAGATGCAAAGTCTCATATCAATATTGCGGTCGATGATTGTAACAAGAGCTTTTGGATTTTTCATGTTGTCAAAGATTAGGGTTAGTTCAGCACCTTAGCATCTAGTATTCCAACATTTGTTCGAGGTATTTTTTCTATCCCTTTTTACCTTGAAAAAGAAAGGACACCTTACACTTTTGAAGCGATAACCATCTTTCGGCTAACCTAGCCTCGTCCGTCCCTCTGGACCAACAAGGGGTAGTACAAGAATATGCACTTGTTTTCCATCGACTATGCCTTTCAATCTAACCTTACGTCCTAACTCGCCCTCTGTGGACTACTTAAAGGCTTTACTTGATCGAACACCAGTCATTAAAACTAGAATGATAGGATAATATTGGCTTAATCAAACTGTGAACCTTCATCGACCATAATCACTGACATCAAATCTAACTCCGGTATCTCCATTTCCCGTTTAGTCTGTTCCATGGGTTAGTATCTTAACTCTGTAGTATCAGCTGGAAAGCTGGAATTAACTCAAGCGAAGGACTTAATCCATAAACCTATAAAGTCGTCGTCACTTGTACCTTTTTTTACATTTGCTCTATAAGTAGGTATTAATGGAACTCGGGCAATGTAGTTGTAGTTAAGGCTAAAACAGTGCTTCTTACTTCCACAGCACGATCGTTTCATTCCATCCATTAGTGGGGTCAAATAAAGATAGATACGGATGTATTATATTTGAAAGGGAAAAAAGCACTCTTAACTATATTTTTACATTTGCTCTATAAGTAGGTATTAAAGAAACTCATTGACAGATATCTATATGAATAAAGAAATTAAGAAGTGCTCTGTAATACTTCACTCCACCAGTAAAACCAGTTTTTTCATATGTGCTAGCAAAGTAATCAACTTCTTCTGATGATAGCCAAGAGGGCAAAATTACTGGACTGTCATCAAAGGGCTTTCCTTTAGGCATATATAATGGTCCTGGGTTCCTGTAACTCAAAAACTTCTCCAACACTTTCTTTGTGCCTATTTTTGCAATCTCTGCTTCTATTTCTCCAGGTTCCTAAATAAAATAAGCAATGTGAATTAAACTCATCAAAAGAAAGAAGAAGGAAGCAGAAGCAATGGATCTTTGAAGCTTATTTGTCGACTAATTTAGATTTGCGCCGAGAAAGTCCATTATGGTGATTCTATGATCCTAGGTGAAACAAAATATAGTAGTACTCTTCATCCGTGTGCCCGAATGGATGCATTATAGAAATGTGTACAACATAGACATTGTTGACACAATAACGCTGTCATCGCTAGATCTATCAATCTTTCATATGCACTATTACGACCCAAAGAGTTGGCCCATCCATATGCTAACTCGTAACCAAGCAATGGCGTAGATACAAAGACCGAATGGTGATTAGTTGAACACCTTTAGTTGAAAAATTATATTGTATATATAAGTCAAAAGTGACATTCTATAGATACATATCGAGATAAGGGTAAAAAACACACCTCACGTATCACTTTTTTTAGTTTCGTACCTAAACTATCAGGTATGAGAGTTTCCTACATAAACTATGATCACCAACTAGTTAGCAAAACACACCTCAACTATCAGTTTTTCACTTTTTCTACCTCAACTATCATGTAGGAAAAGTGAACAAATAATAGTTTAGGTGTGTTTTGATAACTAGTTGGTGATAGTTTAGGTAGGAAACTTTCACATCTTATAGTTAGGAAACTCAAAAAAATTGATACTTGAGGTATGTTTTTTAACCCTTAACTATATATATCTTGAACCCCTTAGTGAAATTCTTAGCTTCGCCATAAACCAAGAACATTTCATTTGTTATGGCTATTATCGAGGACATGCCGATGTCTTTAAGCCTTATATATGGTGAATATTTAAACTCTTACGATCTGAGCTCCTTATATTCATATATAGTGAAAAGTTATTCAATGCCAAGGGTAGGCAGATAAGCAAAACTTTTGTCTGTGTGTGAAAAGTCACTAAAATTTCAACAACAAAAAAAATGTAATGAATTCAGCGGAGAGAACATAAAGGCTTAACTTATCAAATTTAAATAGAAGTATGTGCACGTAAACACATGCTTTTATAGCTTGAACTATATAGAGTCAAGAACGCATTTAACTCCCAGACTTAAAATCTTGAATTCGTATCTATTCGAGCGTCTAAAAACATAAACAATACATCCAAAAACAAACAATTAGAGGGAAGCAAAGAGATTAACCTGGAATCTAACAACATAATAGTCATCTCCATAAACAGCCTTCAATGTCTCAATTTAGGAGAAAATGGAACACTCATATTAACCAAAGCCTTGACTTTGTCTGGCCTGAATAAACAAAGGGTCCAAGCAATAATAGCACCCCAATCATGACCTACAACAAACACCTTATGTTGCTCCTGCACAATGGTGTTCAAAAGTTCCACTAAGTCACCCACAACTCTTAAAGAGGCGAAGTTGCTTGGATACTCCCGTCAAAAACACAGATACAGAGTTTAAACTTAATAAATTCGTGATTGTAAGTTCTTTCAAATTACGAGTTCAAAATTTATTTAGAGAAAAGGGTAAAAAAAAAAAAATACTCCATACGAAATATTTTCATTTTACCCTGTGTTAGAGTACATAATAAATTCACGATTTTAAGCTTATCGAAATTACTGTGTCAGAGAAGGGGAGTCTTGGAGCAACGGTAGAGTTGTCTCCGTGTGATCTATAGGTCACACATTCAAGCCGTGAAAGCAGCCACTAATGCTTGCATTAGGGTACTAGACTGTCTACATCACACCCCTTGGAGTAAGGCCCTTCTCCGGACCTTGCTAACGCGAGATGCTTTGTGCACCGGATTGCCCTTTTAAACGTATCGAAATTACGAGTTCAAAATTCAATTTAGGGAAAAGGTAATAAAAAAAAATACTTTGTACGAAACATATTCATTTTACCATGCATTATACTTTGGGTTATTCATATTTTTTTTTTTGTTAGCAAATCCTATTAGTATTTTTTCTTGATCTTAACGGAGCTCCATCATGGACTGGATGGACTCCACGAGTCAAAATGTTTAAAGAAAAAGGTCCATATTTACCCCTCTATTTTTAATTATTGTATAAAGTTACCCTCCTTTATACTTCAGTTAAGGTCTACATTACCCGCAAGGGTAGTCAAGTTGGTGTAGCAGTAGAACGCGGGACCGCAAGGTCACGAGTTCGATCCCCTGCATAAACCTTCTTGGTTGAGCCTGTCACACATGGCTTGCCAAGTGTGGTTAATCGGCTGACGTGGTTTGCAGGCTATTGCGTCAGTCCGGGATTTACCCTGTGCGCACTCGACAGAGTAGCGGTGTGGTTCGTTCGTCAACAACAAAAAAAAAGTTAAGGTCTACATTGTAGCTAAGTTATTAAGAGTAAAAAATACGAGATGATCAACTACGATAAGGGTAGCAAAAGGCCTCAAAAGTACAACATGGGATTAAAATTAAGATGTTCGATATTTTACTTTTCCCTAATATTTATTACTCCCTACTACTATTTTCAAGATTTTCCATTTGTTTACCCTCTCTATATATACACTTCAAATAATAGTTTAAAATTACCCTTCGTTATACTTCATATTAGGGTTCAAGTTGGAGCTTCAACAAAATCAAGAGCAAATATGATAGGATTTGCTAATGACAAGGGTGGATTGTCCAAATCTATATAAGGAGTCCATTATCTCATTCCATATCTATGTGACTCTTAACACTCCCCTGCACGCTCCGACTTTATTAACTGGAGCGTGGATAATATAATTTGGGGACACAACATCGGTGAACAAAGAATTGAAATGAGCACCCTGTAAAGAATGGATCTTGGGCTTAACTAAACCCCAAAAGCTAGCTTGTAAGGTGAGTATTGTCCAAGTATATATATATATATATCTACGGTAGTAAAAAGGGATAAATTCGTTCCTACCTGTGGTATTGTTGGAAATTTGCCATTGTCGGGGAGGTGCATCCACCCATGTTTAATTGAATTAAACACTAGTGTTCCGCATGTTGGAGGCTTTGTCTCTTCTCACATGCATAATCTACTAAGAGAGTAGATGACCGTAGGGCCAAGAATCGTCAAATTTCGTTGAGAAATGAAAGAGATATTGGTCCACGAAGTAAGGTGTTTGAGGCATGGAAATATGGTGTGGGACAAATCTACATCGGTGGAAAAAGGAAGAACTGCTCTCTTTATAAGTCTCTAAAGTGGTTAAGTGTTTGGGACCCCAAGGGGTATCCCATGTGTTTAAAGGAGGGAGGACCTAGATGTGCTTGGGTTCAAGGCTAAGCCCACACGCGCGCCGCCGCCGCCGCCCGTCCCGTCCGTCCGGGCTCGGGGCCGGCTGGGCCGCTCGGGTCACGGCTCGGTCACGGGCCGGGGCCGGGGCTCGGGTCACGGCCGTCGGGTCGTGGGAACTTTCTGATATTTACAGTTTGGTCCCTAGAGTTTTTGGAAAGTTGAATTTGGAACGACGGAAGGCAGAATTACTTGGCTGATTAACTCCTCCATAATCAATCCTCCTTCAATGGCCATGAACAGCCTCACTAATGGCCTTAAACCTGCCACACTAATGGCCTTAAACTCCGTCATTAATGTACCCTCACTAATGGCTACTAACAACCTTGTTTGTGGCAGTTGAGGAGTCCCTCCTATATATTGATGCCTCTTTGGCTCAATAACGTGACAGAAAAAACATACATACAGTGACGAAAAACAGTGATTTACAGTCCTGAAATACAGTCATGAAACAGTGAGGAAAGACACACATATACACGAGATATACACAACAGAGACACACTATATACACAGAGACAAAACAGAAGAGAAAGTCAGTCCAAAAACGTTAGACGAAAACAGAAACTCTTCCTTCCTTTTTCATTTCTTCAGTAAGTCGATTCGTATTTGTTTTCTTCGTCGGACTCAACTTATTTACTTTGTAGTGTTGAGATTAAAGTGTTGTTTTATCTTGGGAGACTATTGTCCGTTAACGTAAAAGCATATATACGGGGCAATCTTGTCTTAAGGACAGAGTGCAATCGCTCGACTCAGCACACAGTTGTAACCATACAGATTTAGTGTTTCTTGATTTCTGGTCATCAAGATTCAAAACTCAACAACTTTGCGGCAGTTTTGAAGATTGTCTATTTGCTTATCCTTTCAAACACTTGTAATATTTATTTACTTCCCGTACTGCTTTATTACAATAGTAGCCAACATGTATCACCATAGCCACGAAGATCAGGAGCCACGGCTCTACAACCATGTTTAGCCATGAAAGAAATTTGGTGCCTCCATGAATACCATAATTCTGGGAATCCATGGATGAACAAAACAATAGGGCCTTGCCCTTTTTCAACAACATGCATATTTACGCCATTTACTTTCACTGTTTTGTGCTCAAAGCAGTGTTCCTCCATTTCTTGAATATAATTTTCTTGAAATCTGAAGGACAGATTTTGTGTGTTCAATAATATCTTTGGTACTCTTTTGGACTATTTGTACACTTCACAAAGGTTAAATAAATAGTATGTAAAAAGTAAAGCGCACTTGTTTTCTACATCAGAATACGTGATGTACATGTCTCTACCTAAAGGAGTGGAGCCAGAGATGGAATCATTATTTGAACTAAACTTTATGACAGCAATAATAGGCGTTTGTAACTCGGTTCTAAGTTTAAGTTTTTGCACATATTTAATTAGTAAATTTCTTAATATAAATTTAAGGTTTCACTAAAATTATTTAGTTCGGCAGAACTCGTATGTTGGTTTCTAGCTTCGCCTAGGGGGCGGAGCCACAATGGTGGTTAAATGTTCGGCAGAATTCAGTAACTTTAGCTCAAACTATATATTTGTGTTAAAAGAATTGCTTAATATGGGCAACTCATCTATCTAAAACACAATAAGCAAAAAAGAATGGTGGCCTAGAATCCATATTGTATACACGCTTATCACTAAATCATACTCCTTCTCAATTTATCTAATACTATTTAACTAAGCACAAAGAAAGAAAAGAAGACACTCGTAAATTGTGGGCTAACATAAGCTGTAGATGTTTGTGTGACTATAAATCATCTTATTAACTAAAAAATGAGAATTTTAAAATTATAATATTTTTAAATAATAAATATATTTTTTTAGGACGAATTAAAAGAAGAAGAGTAACATGTAAATTGGAACAGATGGAATACCGTAGAAATATTCGCCTCAATCTGCCCATGTGCTTCACGTACAATTCGTTTGCATGATTTTTCTCTATTTCCCATTGGTCGTTATATAGTGACCATTTTTTAGGCTTATCTTTATACTATTCGCCCCTCCTAAATTTGGTTAATATCGTTCACTAATTAAAAATCAATTTAACTAATTTTGGAGTCATGGTTTCTTAAATTAGACGATAAATTTGACACGTATACCTAGATGCTAGATTAGAAAGGAAGTAATTTCTTATTTTGGAGGGGAAGTAATAAAATATAGACCATGTGCCAAACATATCTTACCTTAACACTTGAATAAAAAGGGAGTGAGATCGATATTATTGGAACCATTATTATGTCCTGCATTCATATATAGATGGTAACGTAATATGAGGGAAACAAGAAGTATAACTATTTTGAGGTGGAATGATAACTACCTTTTATCCTTTACTAGTGGTTTCTGATTCGGGTCAGGGAAATACAGTCGTTTTTATTAAGAAATATTTTACTTCTGAAGTGAGACTTTCCGACACAAATATGGACTAGTCGGACCCGCTTTACCCTCCAAAGTGAAATTATTCTACTCAAATCTGGATTAGTCGGGCCCGCTCTACCTAATGAGGACTTTCAGCGCGAATCTAGATTAATCGAGCATGTTTTATCCTCTAAAGTGATACTTTTCAGCTCGAATCAGAATTAGTCAAGCCCACTTTACCTGATGAGGACTTTCGGCGCGAATCTAGATTAGTCGGACCTGCTTTACCCTCCAAAGTGAAACTTTTCAGGAGTAGTTAGGCCATTACCTTCTAAAGTAGGATTTTTCAGCGTGAATCTGAATCTGAATTAGTCGTGCGTGCTTTATCTCGAAAGAGGAATCTTTTCATGCAAATCTAAACTAGTCGGCCCAAAAACGAGTATCGGACACTGAAAAATAATATAACTACTTTATTAAAACTTTTTTCTGAATTCGGATGTTATACATTGATGCTCCAGAATAATATTCAAACGACGTATCGAAAGTGTAATGCATTTTTTTATATTATCAATACATTTTTTTCTTACAAGTATGTAGCATGTCAACTAACTTTATATTTCAAGCTATTTGCTCCACTTATTATAGAGGAGTTACTTATAATTTACATTGATAAAAGCAAATAAGTATGCAACTGTTTGTTGTACCATTCGAGAACTTGTGGCCCTAATGAAAAGTGGGCAAGAAAAAAGAGTGCTTTTGAGAATGGAACTCTATAGAAACATCAACAGATATCATTCGGTATATTTAGGGTACACTTGATTATGGTTTGCATTTATATCCTTCCTCAACGTCCGCACTTGTCTCGTATACGGATGCTGATTGGGGTGGCTGTCCGGACACCAGATGGTCTACGTCTGGCTATTGTATGTTTCTTGGGAATAATCTGGTCTCATAGTCGGCAAAACGTCAGTCGACATTGTCTCGATCTAGTGCCGAGGCCGAGTATCGAGGGGTAGCTAATGTGGTCTCGGAGTCATGTTGGTTACGTAATTTGCTTTTGGAGCTTCATTGTCCCATTCAGAAAGCAACCTTGGTTTATCGCGATAATATTAGTGTCATCTACCTTTCTGGTAATCCGGTTCAGCACCAACGCACTAAGCATATCAAGATGGACATTCACTTTGTCCGCGAAAAGGTTGCTCGTGATCAGGTACGCGTCTGTCATGTCCCATCAAGATATCAAATTGCCAACTTCTTTACAAAGGGTCTTCCCTCGGTCCTTTCTGAAGATTTTAGGGACAGTCTCAGCGTTCGAAGACCTCCCGCTATGACTTCGGGGGTGTGTTAAGCAAGATATATACCCGTGATATACACTTGTTATACATAGTGTATATCACGTGTCCTTTCGGTTGAAGCCCAACACGGTACAAGGCAAACCAGCCCATCTCGGGTTGGCCCATCATGGGGGCTGTATATTATTGGTGTATATTGTTGTAATATTGTAGTGTAAATGTTACCTTAATTAGTCTTGTACACTTACCATAATGATAGAAGTCTTGTACTACTAGAATAGGGATTTAGAGTTGGAATAGGAATATGATTCTCCTATTATGAAAATATATAACTTGTATATATTCTCTTTCAATTAATGAAAATAAAAAGGGATTATTTCTTTCAATTTCCATCATATATCCACCATTTTTTTCTTTATTTCCAAGACCCTTTGAATTCATAATAATAATAGCCCTGAAAATAAAGAAATCTCTAATACAAAATATTCCCCCTCTGATGTGTTACAAGATACAGATCTCGATTAGTCAAATCGATGTGTACGTAGTTGATGGTTATAAGGAGATTCTGGCGGAATAAATGAGATGTTTTCACTCTTAATCAGAAGTATATTTTTAAACTTTGGAAATGAAGATAGAAATTTACTTCCCATAAAATAGGTCCAACACAGTACGAATTTAAATTTTAAAAATTAATAAATTTGAGATATCGAATGATTTATTTTTTCAAAAAAAATTAGATACGTAAAGTTAGGATGTGGAATTTAGAGCCCAAAACATCCAACATGGATGAACTCACTCCTTACCTGTTGTTGCTTTGGAGTCTAGCAATTGGCAATGACTTCAAAAAGTGACTCCTCCACTCACTTCAATCTTATCAACTTTAAAGAAAAGAAAAAAAATAGCTACTCATCAAATTTTTCTAAGTGAAATACTATTAGCCTTGGTCAATAGAATTATCTAATACATTGTGGGAGGTGACACATATCCCATAGATTTAGTCAAGATGTGCACAAGCTGATCCGGACATGGCAATTATCAAAAGAGAAGAAAATACTTTAATTAATAAAAGTAAGACCATACATAAATCTTGTATCAATAAACATAATGTGGAGATCCGAATCTTATCATTATTTCTTCATTTTGTCTTTGTTTTTGTTTTTCTGGGAGTTCTTTTCTTCGTCTCCCTTTCTGTGGCCGATACTTGTTTTAAGGCTCGACTCATTCTGAGTCACAGAAAGAAATCCCACTTTGGATGGTAAGGCAATTCCGTTCCCAGAACACGAATTCGAGACCTCTAATTAAGGATGAATGGATATTTATCCATCCTACCACAACCTTAGACGGTTTTTTCTTCGAAGTTGATCCTAATAGGACATGCATTATATACTCATTTAACACCATCTTCAAAATGTGAATTTTACCATGTCTGCACAGCTGATAGTAAACTACCTTTTGATCACATGAAATCATCACTTTTATCTACATATTACTCAAACATCAAGAAAGAAATAATTCAGAGACAGTTTAGGCAATGTCAATTGTCAAGCACAGAAACATTATATAGTCTTGAAAACTATCACGTGAGCTCACTGTCAAAATCTTGAAAATACTAGCAAAACAATAACAGTCAAACTTTAGGTACATTACTGGTTTTATGTAGTAGCTCCAATAAACAAAATATACATTTGAAACATTACTGGCAATTTGATAATCATGGTGTCCGGGCCAGTTTGTACGCACCTCGACAAATTTCACGGGGTACCTACTACCTACCACCAGTACATGTAACTGGAACATTACTGGCAATTCTAATGAAACATGTTTGTCTACAAAGAGACTAGTGAAGAGTAAGCTCTGCATATGTCCAATGTTGTTACATCCAACCTTACTAAGTACAACACTAAGTCCTAAATAAGTTAAGAAATAGATCTTACAAATCTCTGCAGCCAACGGGTTATTGGTTCGCGGTAAGAATTACAATGGTGAGGTTAATCTTCTGTCTTATTACAATGCAGTATGCAAATCCGATGGTAACACCAATCTGGATTTCCTTCTTTTCTTGCTTTCAGGTGTGCATCTAGTTCCATTAACCTTTCCCAGCTTCACGGAAAATCTACAACCCGAATTGGGTCCTGAAGGCGATGAACCAACAGCAACCTGAACTGCTTTACCTTTGTTCTTGTCCTTTCTACTGTACTGATTGTGTATTAGAGATTTCGCTCTCTTTTTTGATGATTGAAACTGCATCTTCTCCCTACCGTTATCATGCCTAAGGAGTCGGATAGAGAAGGGATTTGCAGCCGTGTAACAAGTGGAGTCACGTACTTCACCTCTTTCCAAACCAACATCTCCATTGTTTACCTACATTTTTTTGTTTTTAAGAAAGCGAAACGAAAAAGGTGAACATTGCTTATTTCAACAGCAAAAAAAGGAACATATTACTTCTATCTTCCAAGGTAGGTAACACTAATGTCACTAAAATTCAAGTAGAAAGGATTTTACCAATTGCAGAAGCGCAGAAAATGTTCGAGCAATGTCATGCTTCTCTGAACCCTTGACAACATTGGAAAAAGACATGGTGCTTTTATCATTTTCTTCCAGGGATAACTTGCTCAAAACCCTTGCCCCATATTCATGAATGTCAAAGGGCGGATGCGATTCCTGCGGGTAAACACCACGAGCGATAAAATATCTGAACTTGACAGAGAACAAAAGAACAGACAAAGGAGATCTTAGAAAATGCAACACACTTGTTCCTCCAAGTTCTGCTCAATTCTCTGTTTCCACGTTGAAACCCGAGCAGCCAATTCAGTCTGCTTTTCAGTTTCAGTAAGAGTAGCAAGAAGAGAATCCTATAAATAGAAAAGTCACCGAAACAATCAGAAGATTAACAAAATTTAATCAGATAAGCATGTCTAGAGGTCATGTTAGTGCCATTTAGGTGGGAAAAAGGGGTCAGTGCCGGTTCACAAGCATAAAATAAAATATCAGGACATATACCTAAAGTCCTTAATTTTATGAAGATCGTGAATTTAATTCTTACCAAGTGGGAGCGACAAAGATCTTCAAGGTTTTCATGACCATTCGGATCTTCATGAGGTTCACTATCAAAAAGTGGACTACAATTATCATGCTGCAAAAACAAAATTTATTAGCAACTTAACTCGTCCATGCCACATTGAGCCAGCTTCAGAGAAACACAATATTTACTGTTTGTAGAAATATCCTTATCTAGTTTACTAACCTTCTCACCGTGTGGAGTTGCAGCGTTGTTCATGTCTGCATTTTCTGGCATGTCAAAGTCAGGAGGCCCAAAATCGTGATCTGTTCCATCATAGTCATCGTCTTCATTCGTTTCCTTTGGATTATACAAAGGAGAATAGTCTTTGTCCACCCCATGAAGAAGTGATTCCCGGAGCTGCAAACAGAAGCTTCATATAATGAAATAATTCCGACATGAAAAGTTAGATACAAACAAACTATCAATAAATTAAACCTTCTCAAATGGTGGTGGAGATTGTGAGTCGACTTGTTTATTCATGGCACAACATTTTCTCTCCCACATGTCATTGAGGTCGGTACTAATGGTACCATGTAATCTCGCAAGCGGAAATTCTGTGCCAAAGATGCAAGCTTTCTGGATACCACACCCTGCCTTCTATTAGATTTAACTGCTTGAAAGCATGAAACATCATTCGTTAATAAAGTGCTTGGATACAGAAGGAAACAAAGAGAAGGAAGCTTAAGAAACCTTTTTTGTACGGTTTTACTTTCAAAGTGCCAGGTTCATGAGGGTTCAAGGGTTTCCATGGGTCTTCTTCAACATCTGAGTCATCTAAATCTCTAGGTTCTGAATATCCATCTTCACATCCATGTGCATCATCAATGTTATCAGGCATATCAGATGAGAATGGATCATTATTGCCTTGATCAAACTCATGTGAATCATTGTTTAAATTGCCTGGATCAAACTCGGGAACTGTTGGAGACTGATGTAAATTAGCATCCTGGTTCTTTCGAGCTGAAGACTTATTGCCAGTTCCTCCAGAAAGTCCGGTGGGAGAGGAAAAGCTTTTGCGGTATTTGGATTTTAAAGAACTGCCCCTGCAGCTATTGTTCAGCCCCTTTCCAGCTATATTCTTACTATCCAGAAACTCATCCACTGTTACAGAATCACATGAGTCCAACAGAATAAAATCTCGATAAAGATCACATGTGGCTAGCTGCAAGTAATAACAGAACAAATAAAATAACAGTACACATACTGTAATTGTACAAAATCTCTACACTAACATACCAAGTAAGACTCTAGTTCTCCAGCATCTCCAGTAACATCCAGGCAGTCACCCTCGAGCACAACCAGATTTGCAGGGGCCTTCACAAACTGAGTGACTGAATTCCTACATGTTGTATTATCCAACGTGTTCTTTGCTTCCACTGCAAGAAGAACAATATAAATCAGGCTGTTTGAAGTCTGAGCACTTGCTAAAATAAGAGACAAGCAATGATGCTACCTGGGATTTCCTCTGAAGCCCAGTATGAATCATCCTCTTCATGGTTGGCAGCAGGCAAACCGTTTTCATCTGCTTGGGCTGATCCACTTGCTGGTTGATCTGGTTCACTGATTTAATAGGAAATGCAAAAGCTCAATATATAACATTTTTGGGTCATGATACTTACAGTTAAGAACTGAATTAAAATATTTGGTGTACTGCAACATTGCTAGCAATGAAAATTTTATCACAGCCAGTTAATGTGAATTACTTACTGCCCTTCATCAGAACGAGCAAATACAACACCATCAGTAAAAGGATAAAGTGAAAAACAAACTAATATCTAGTCTATCCTCCCCGCTTTATGCTTCACAGTGGTAGAATTGATTGACACAGTGTGGTTAAAGGCTCCCTTGATGCGTGCTTAAGCCCCAAAGCTAGGTGAGTCCCAAGTTGGGACCTTTGCCTTTCTTAGAAGTTAGGTGACACTTTAGAGTAGACATCACCATGCCCACTTTATGCTTCACAGTGGTAGAATTGGTTGACGCAGTGTGGTTAAAGGCTCCCTTGTTGCGTGCCTAATCCCCAAAGCTAGGTGAGACCCAAGTTGGGCGCTTTGCCTTTCTTAGAAGTTAGGTGACACTTTAGAGTAGCCATCACCATGCCCATAGACTTTTTTTGGGAATGGTAACTTTTCTTCATCAGCATACACTATGCTGGTAGCAATATTTACAAGCTTTAGCCCTTGTGTATATTATCCTACTATTTCAACTATGTTGTTTTATATAGCTCTAATATTTTTACTGCTTAATAAATATATGGATAAACCATCTTATAAGGCAGTTATTACAAAAATGTTTATCAAAATAAAAAAATATTTTATTCCTATTCCCACTATTTATATTATCGGTGATGTATTAAATCCGACTATTAAAATAGACGGTACTAAATCACTTATTGAAACTATTTATGATTGTATAGAAGTACTACCACCTCCAAGTCCCAAAAATCCAAATCAATCACCACCTATTGAACAAACTAAAGAAGAAGTGTTGTCTAGCGTAGAAGACGAATGCAAAAAAGTATATAGGTTTTACCAACAAGAAAATGCTAACAACCTACCGGCTTCCATACCATCTTCTTCTTCAACACAACCTCACAAAAGACATGTTGTTTCTGCGGCTAGTATTGAAAGCCTCAGAAATAGAATGTGCGGCCGTAACACTACTAACTAAATTAGCGAGTTTGATATTTTTGTTTTGCAGGGTTTTGTACCGTACCAAGCAGTTCTCAATGAAGAAGGACGTGAAGATTTGCTGAAATACTGGAGGGGGAATGAGAAGACCTTTCCGACACTTTCAATAATGGCTTGAGATGTTTTGAACATTCAAGCGTCATCAACGGCGTCAGAAAGCGCTTTTTCTGCCGGCAGATATCAAATAGGAGAGCACTGATATTCATTAGCTGGAGACAGCTTGGAGATTGCAGTATTATTCAGAGATTGGATACGAGCAGAGCAGAGAAGGTGCGGTCAACCGGAGATCAACAAAGAAGAAGACGAAAACTACAACGAAATATTATCCGAAGGTGGTGGAAGCGACATGGAGCAATTTGACCAACAAATACCAATTCCAACCGAAGAAACACAGGAAATTATCACGAAACTAGAACAGTTTTTTTTCAAAATGTATTTTTTTTAATTGCAATTTTACTATGTAATTTGCAACTTTTGAACAACACCACAAAGTTGCAATTTTGACAATTGTATTTGTATTACAAAAAAAATCATGTCTATTAAATAATATAAGAGGCACAAAAACAGTCTTGGATGTTTTTATTACACTATCTTGTTTAATTATTGAGTTTTTTATATATATGTTATTTTTTAAATTAAGTGCCAAAAAAAACAAAAATCCCGCCCCAGTCCGATCCCGACTAGTCCCGACCCAGCCCACTGGCCACCCTTACACTAGACTCACTTAACTCCAGTACATAGTTGAAGAAAGGTAAGAAAGAGCAAAGCATAGCACTATACTCTACAGTCTCCTGGCATTCCGATGGACCTTAGGGATAACATTATTGCCTGAAGCAGACATTACCTACCTTACCGCACACAACGCTGCGATGACAGGACTAAACCGCTTTCTTTTCAGAAAGAAAAAGAATAGCAATCTCTCTACAAAAAAAAACCTGGTCAATCAGATCATTGACTGTGTAAAGGCCCTAGCTATCCATGCTTAAATAACTAAATGTTACAAGCAGTATAAAAGCTTGAAAGAAGAATCATATCATGAATTTGTGTCTTCAACAGCGTTGTGGGAGATCGAATGTGCGAAAATTTTCTTTCTCATAAATCATATCATGAATTGCCATGCTCCTCAAACCATGAAAGAGGCAATTACATAAAATTATGGCTGGTGTTTGTAAGGAGTCTTCTTAGTTTGTCTAGAGAATTGAATATCAGAAGAAAATATACAAAACCTTGAATCCTTTATTCGTCTAATTAGAAAGTTATTGAATATTGGGTTGAAATGAGTATAGATATGAAGGATTCATAAAGTCGACCCAACTAGCCTGTAACTGGGATGCAATTAATGTTATTGCTGTTGAATTATTGATTTCCTAACCTGGTCGCTAGTAAAATTATAAACTTCCAATCAATACCCAAGAGATATAACCCAAAATTAGACCGGAAGTATGTGGTATGTTTCCGGGACATTGTCAACATCTACATGTCATTGTAGACACCTATCAATACAACATTTTCCAAAGGATTATCTCCCAAAAGGGATTCAAATCCAACTGACTAGAGTAGGAAATGGTAGCTATCTTAGCATCAATTAGTATTAATGTCCAAAAGATGTTAGCTCTAACTGTCATTGCCAGAATAGTATTCACATCTAAATAGCTTCATGAAATACAAAGTGGTCCTTACAACACTATCATTTTACTAGGTGAAGACAAAGACAAGCAAGGGCCAGATTATAAAAACAACTGCTTGATGATGGGTACAAACTCAATCAACAAAGTGCAACACTTAACATCCATTACACACAAGCTTTCATCTAATGTTAAGCTGCAGAGTTCTCTAACTTAGCTGCATAATTTCTCTAGAGGGCCAAAAGTTCATCAAAAAACAGCTTCAACAGGCTAGTGCACTGAACATTTTAGAGAGAAACCAAAAGGAAAAAAGAGAACAAAAGCTGTACGAGAAAAGAAAGAAACTTTAGAAGTAGTTTCCAAGCAAAACATCTATTCGAACCCTTGCCCCAAGGGTTAGCCAGATTTGCAAAGTTAGGACATCATTGTTTAATTTCAGACTCCTAACACAATACTCACACGTGAATGACCAACAATGTACAGCTACTGACCCGATAATACAGATCAAGAGAAAGTTGAATAAGTTGTAACCTACATGCTACTTGTGTAAATATTTAGACTTTATCTCCAACCAGAAAAACCTATACAATTCTACTCAAGGAACAGACTAAAATGAAGACCATAAACAAATAGCAAAACTTGAAACGAACCTCTTCTTGGTAATGAATTCCAAAGCATGCAATACCAGAGAATACAGATATTCTACCTTCCTGCTGTACACCTGAACTGACCCCTGAAGCAGCAAAGCAGCTACAAATCCAAAAACATCCAATCAAAAGAATTACTACAAGAATACCCTTTTCAAACCATACAAACCCAAAACACCCTTTTCGAAAAAACAAGCATTTACCAAGCATGGAAGAAAATATTTTCCATGAAAAATATTTTACTAAAAAAGAAACATTTTCTGATCATTTTCGCTGCTACAAATCCAAAAACATGTCATCAACAGAATTACAAGAATACCCTTTTCAAATCTACAAACCCAAAACTTCCTTTTCCATACATCAAGAATGTACCTGGCATCGAGGAAAATCTTTTCCTTGAAAAATATTTTACTAAAAAGCATTTTCTAATTATTTTCTAGTGGAGGATAGAGTGCAAAAATAGTGTCTTGAAAAACATTAGAAAATGATTTCATGTAGAAAATAATTTTAGGGGAAATATTTCCTCTGCACCAAAGTAGGTGAAAATGTAATTATTGTACACTAAGCTGAAAATTTTACTAACCCAAAACATCTCATCAAAGGAATTACAAGAATATCCTTTTCAAACCAAACAAACCCAAAACTTTTCCAAACATCAAGAATGTACCTAGCATGGAGGAAAATATTTTCCATGAAAAATAATTTACTAAAAACCAAATTTTTTATTATTTTCTAGTAGATAAGTGCAAAAATAGTGTCTTGACAACAACAAAGTAGGTGAAAATGTAATTATTGTACACACTAAGCTGAAATTTTACTAACCCGTAACATCTCATCAAAAGAATTACAAGAATACCCTTTTCAAACCATACAAACCCAAAACACCCTTTTTCCAAAAATCAAGAATCTACCAAACGTAGAGGAACACATTAAGAAAACATTTTTTTAATTATTTTCTAGTGGGGAATATAGTGCAAAATAGTGTCTTGACACTCATCAAAAGAATTACAAGAATACCCTTTTCAAACCATACAAACCCAAAACACCCTTTTTCCAAAAATCAAGAATCTACCAAACGTAGAGGAACACATTAAGAAAACATTTTTTTAATTATTTTCTAGTGGGGGATATAGTGCAAAAATAGTGTCTTGACAACAACAACAATAAAGTAGGTGAAAATGTAATTATTGTACACTAAGCTGAAATTTTTACTAACCTTCAGCAAAATTGACAGAAAGATGATGACCATCATCATAATTTTCACCAGAGCAAATAGTCTCAAGAAAGTCTCATAAAAAAGAATTACAAGAATACCCTTTTCAAACCATACAAACCCAATCGTCTTTAAAACATCAAAAATGTACCTTGACATGGAGAAAAATATAACACTTTACTAAAAAAAACATTTTCTGATTATTTTCTAGTGGATAATAGAGTGCAAAAATGGTGCCTTGACAACAACAACAACAACAACAACAAAGTAGGTGAAAATGTGATTAATTTACACACTAAAGCTGAAAATTTTACCAACCTTCAGCAAAGACAGAAGGATGATGACCATCATCATAATTTTCATCAGTTATTTAACCAGAGAAATTTTTGAGCAAAAGAATTACAAGAATACCCTTTTAAAATCATACAAACACAAAACACCATTTTCGAAAAATCAAGAATTTACCCAACATAGAGGAAAATGTTTTCAATGAAAAACATTTTACCAAAAAAAAAAAAGCATTTGTCTTATTATTTTCTAATGATAATGGAGTTGCAAAAATGGTGTCTTGACAACATCAACAACAAAAATGGTGTCTTGACAACAACAATAAAGTAGGTGAAAGTGTAATTTATTGTACAAAATGAAGGACTAAAGATGAAAATTATACTAACCTTCAGCAAAATTAACAGAAAGGTGATGATCATCATCATAATTTTCACCAGTAATTTCACCAGAGCAAATTTTGAGCAAATATTCTTCAAGATTTTTGGCTAAATCAACACCCCAATTTGATTCCAAGTCCCGAAGTGGCTGTACACTATGATATTTCCCATTTTCTTCATCTGGGCCGGAGCGACCCGGTTCTTCTGGACTGTTGATCATCTTTTGGGAGTACAAATCTCATCATCCATTAAAAACCTCTGAATTGTACAATGTATGAATGATTTAATCGAATTTCGAAACCCTAATTTTTGGGGGAAAGGGTTTATTGAGCGACGTCGTTTAAGTGATGGCAATGAGAGAATAGAGAATTCAAATTTTGGATGATGGTTTCCCGCTCCGATGTGTTTATATATGTGGATTTATGTTGAGGAAATGAAATGGGCCAAGTTTATTGGATCTAGAAATAGCCCAAACTCTCTGATAAAGTCAAAACATTTCATGGAGTAGTCAATTTTTCACTCAATTATTTAAGTTATAGTATATATTTTTCTAAACTTTTAACTTGTAGCTAGTGTATGATTCATATAATATATTATTCTAGTCGATTTCAATGGAATATCAAAATCAAGATATTTTTATTTTTTTCAAAACATGTTACAGAAAGATATTGGCAATAATATAGAAATACATTTTGTTCATTAACGTCTCGAAGATACTCTGTTGTAGTTAAAACTGATAGAATACCGTGTATATCCCTATGATATACACGGTTTTGACTAGTATTGTACCATAAATATAAGTTATAAATTATGTTGTATAATTACCATAATTGTAGAATTATTGTACAAGTAGAACTAGGATATTAGAAGTTTAGTAGGAATAGGATTTTCCATATTTGTAGATTGTAAATACATATTCATTCAATAAGAATAATCAAAAGATTATTTCTTTCATGGTATCAGAAGTCTAGGTCTTGCTTCTACCGATTTTTCTCTCTTCCGCTGCATCAATTTCCGTGTCCATTCTCGAAATCCGTGCACCCTTACCTCCTCTCTTCCCAAATTTTCTTTCAAATCCCTCATTCACCTATTGTTCTTTCGTCATGTCTACGTCAAAGAACTCGTTTCATCCTGCCCTTACTGTTTCCAATATCAAGAACCACATCCCTATTGTTCTTGAGATAGAAAACGTCTAATATGTGACATGGGCAGAATTGTTCAAAATTCACGCAATCTCACATCGTGTCCTCCATCACATAATTCCTCCCGTTGTCCCTACACCCACGAGGATCATCAGTTATGGATCACTCGTGATGCTACCATCCTTCAGTAGATTTACTCCACTATTTCTACCGACCTATTACAGACGATCATTAAACCAAACACTATGGCTATGGCTACCTGGAATAGATTACGTGATATATTCCAGGATAACCAACATTCCCGAGTTGTCACCATTGAGCAGAATTTTCCCAAGTCAGCATGGGAGGTTTCCCAAATATTTCCGCTTATTGTAAACGACTCAAGGAATTGGCGGACCAACTCCGTAACGTTGGAGCGCATGTTACCAATAATCGTCTTGTTCTACAAATGGTTGCAGGCCTATCTGAAGCCTATAATGGCGTTGGGACACTCATCCGTCAAAGTAATCCGCTCCCCCATTTTTATCAAGCTCATTAGATGCTCACGTTAGAAGAAGCCGGCTTGGCAAAAAAGGTAGCTACCGGCGCAAGTTCTGTGGCGATGATGACTACGTCCGATAACTCACACGGTTTTGTTGACAATTCCGGCCAAAATCGCAACAATAGTGGCGGCAAGAAGGGTCAAAACCGTAAAAAAATGGCAAAAATCGTGACGGCAACAACAGTGATGAATGGAACAGTAGCAACACCGGCAGTGGGCCTCAGAGTACTGGGCTCCAGCCTGCCTAATCTCATCACTAGGCCTTGGCAATGGGCCTGGAACAGCGGCCAGTGGCCCAGTCCAGCCCTCCGCCCCGCCCATTATTTCCCAGGAAGATGGGCCCCGGTCCAGCCCAATCACATATCCAATTTTTCAGGGTCTTACGGCAACAACCAGCCACGATCTTGGTCGGGTCAGCAGGCCGATCTGCTTGGGCCTCAGTCCCCGCAAGCCTTCACCGTTGTGGCCCCGACTCTGATCCCAACACCCACCGATATTGAGGTCGACGTGCATACACTCGGTTTAAATCCTCCCGATGCGAATTGGTACATGAACACCGGAGCGACTTCTCACATGACATCCGGCCAAGGTACTCTCTCGTCTTATTTCAATTTGAGCAAAAATCAACTCTATTCCAATTCGTGGTTAAGGTAATACAACTTTGTCTCCACCACATCCTCCTTTTGTCTTAAAAATACATTTATGACCCGAACTTAATTAAAAATTTGGTGTATGTCCGAAAATTCACCACTGATAATTGGGTTTCTGTTAATTTTGATCCATTTGTGTTTTCTGTGAAGGATTTCAAAATGGAGATACCTCTCATGAGATGAAATAGTAGGCGAGATCTTTATCCAATCACAACCACCACTGTTTCCTCGAGTCAAGCCATATCGTCAATATTTGTAGCACTAGCTCATTCCTTGTGGCATGCACGTTTGGGGTCATCCTAGTCATCAATTATTTCTTCCTTGCATAAAAATAATTTTATTTCTTGTAAGGGTACGCGTAGTACTCCAATTTGTCACTCATGTCCGTTAGGAAAACATGTTATATTACCATTTGTAGCCTCTACTTCTCGTAGTTTGATGCCTTTGACATTATTCATAGCAATTTATGGACATTTCTCGTTCTAAGTTCTTGGGTCCATCGTTATTATGTTCTATTTTTGAATGATTATTCTAATTTTTATGGACCTTTTCCATTATCGAAAAAATCTCAAGTTTTTTTCACATTCTTAAAATTTAGAGCATTCATCTGTACCCAATTCGAACGGGAAATAAAAAAAATCAATGTGATAATGGCAAAGAATATGATAATGGGTTGATTCGGGAATTTTGTGATGTTAATGGCATAGTTTTTTCGTTTCTCATGTCCTCATACGTCTTCACAAAATGGAAAAGCCGAACGAAAAATTCATATCATTAATAACACTGTCCGAACCTTATTAGCCCATGCTTCTGTACCCCCTTCTTTTTGGCGTCATGCCCTACATATGGCTGCTTACCTCCTTAACGTACTTCCTAACAAAACCCTACAACATAATTCCCCACTTAAACTTCTTTACAATAAAGATCCTTCGTATTCTCATCTTAGGTTGTTTGGGTGTTTATGTTATCCTATTTTTCGTCCACTATAATTAACAAACTTCAAGCGCGTTTTACCTCTTGTGTATTTTTGGGTTACCCATCTAATCATCGTGGTTACAAGTATTTTGATTTATCCTCCAATAAAATCATTATTAGTCCTCTATTTTTGGGTTACCCACTGCCTGCTGGCCCACACATTCCCCTCACCATTGCTCCTGTTGGACCGCATGTTGGGCCTAAATCGCGGCCCAGTACCATTCTCGTACTGTTCCCCAATTCAGCCCAGGGTTGGATCAGTTTTCTTCCTTGTTTCACCCATTATTCTGGTTGTTGGGCCAGTAGGCCCACTGCATGCTGGTCAGTCCGTCCCTAGTCCACATATTGCCCAAAATCCATCTAATTCCTCCTCGCGTCAAGGGTCCGTTACTCGCAGTCAAAAGGTTATTTTTAAACCAAAATGATATTTTAATCTCAATTCTAATGTCCTTAAATTCGCCCTCCCGTGTAACTATGTGTCCGGTTTAAATGACCCGAATTAGAAATTGGTTATGACTGACGGATATAATGCTCTTATTGAAAATAAGACATATGAGTTGGTGCCCGTCTTTCTGGTATTAATATTATTGGGTCTATGTGAATTTTTACTCATAAAGAAAATTCTGACGGTTCTTTTGAGAGGCATAAGGCTCGTCTTGTAGGTGATGGTAAAACTCAACAGGTTGGCGTGGATTATGATGAAACGTTTAGTCCGGTGGTCAAACCAGCTACCATTCGTACTGTTCTCAGTTTGGCTCTCTCAAAAGCATGGCCCATTCATCAGTTGGATGTGAAAAATGTCATTTTACACGATTTTTTTAACGAGACAATTTATGTGCATCAACCCTTGGGTTTTCGAGATCCTAATCATCCTCATCATGTCTATTTGCTGAAGAAGTCCTTGTATGGACTTAAGCAGGCCCCACAGACTTGGTATAAAAGGTTTGCAGATTATGTATCTTCTATTGGTTTTTCTCACAACCGATCTGATCATTCTCTCTTTATATATCATCATGGTACTTCTCTGGCATATATTTTGTTGTATGTCGATGATATTATATTAACTGCTTCGTCTGATAATTTGCACAAGTCTATCATGACACTTCTCAGTTCCGAATTTGCTATGAAAGACTTGGGGCCCTTGAGTTATTTCTTGGGGATTATTGTCACTCGTCATTCAGGTGGTCTATTTTTATCACAAATGATGTATGCCGCTGAGATTATTGAAAGAGCTAGTATGTCATCGTGTAAATCTACTTCTACTCCGGTTGATACTAACCCGAAGGGCCTTTTCTCGATTTTATTTGAAGATTTTAGGGACAGTCTCAGAGCATGCGACAATCACCCGCTATGACTGCGGGGGTGTGATAGAATACCGTGTATATCCCTATGATATACACTGTTTTGACTAGTATTGTACCATAAATAAAAGTTGTAAATTATGTTGTATAATTACCATAATTATAGAATTCTTGTGCAAATATAACTAGGATATTAGAAGTTTAGTAGGAATAGAATTTTTCATATTTGGATATTGTAACTTGTATATATACCTATTCATTCAATAAGAATAATCAAGGGATTATTTCTTTCAGGGATGTGATAAATATCGTATTTGGCTGATTTGGACCGTGATATACATGGTATATATAACCGTGTATATCACGGTTTGGGAAGCTTATTTTAAGTAAGGTTGTTGTATTTAATTAGCATTGTACACTTACCATAATTGTAGAATTCTTGTACAAATAAAATAGGATTTTGGGAATAGAATAGGAATAGAATTTTTCATATTATGAATATTGTAAATTGTATATATACTCATTCATTAATGAAAATAATCAAGAGATTACATTCTTTTCAATCAAACTAATTTCATATAAGTGTCTACGATTTGTTCATTAACATCTCGAAGATACTCTGTTGTAGTTAAAACAATCAAACCAACTCATATACCCGACTCTCGACAATTCATTCATCTGACCATAACCAATTGGTTTTGTAGTCTTTTATAAGTTTATTTTTTATTTTGTCTTTTTTATAAGAGTTATTCATTTTTATAAATAAAGGATCTGAAAACACCACAAAAAAATTTAAAAAGATCGTTTTCTTTCATTCAAATTGTAAACGGGCATAGGAAATCATTTCCTCTTCACTTTTGATTATGCGATATTTTCTCCAGTAGAAACCACTTTGAAGAAATGTTCCAAACAAACCCCATTTGTTTTTCATTTTGCATGCCTAAAAGGTAAGTGCAAGAGACACAACAAGAAATACAATAATGAAGATAATTGTTTGTTTATTTATTGAAGATATATAAACTTATTTACATCTTCATCATCCCTGGTTCATATGGGACACCAGTCTTAGTAACCCATCCATCAGTATTATCACCAGCTCTAAGCACAACTCCAGGGGAAAATTTAGCAATTACATCTTGTGGAGGGTTCTTAATATAATTCTTCCAAGTGACTCTTTTATCAGTATTTGCACCTGGACCCCTGTTTTGGTACTCTACAAAATACAAAGTGTCAAGTCCAAAGGTACCAGCAAATGGAATCCATCCTTCAGGATCAATGAATCCATCAATTTGAGATTGCATGACTATGGTCCTTGAGTACAACTTCGCCGGACGTCCGAGGAACGCCTTGTTGCGTGGTGGGTTGATGGCGAGCAGAGTCGGCTCAGCTGTGATCGTGCAGTTCTGAATGATGATTGCACCTGTTCGAGCGTAATGAAGAGTCAGAAATCCTAACAAAACGATTCTAATTCAAATAAATGTAATATGATGGTACTTATAACTAAGATTCAACTTGTCATTTAAAGAAAAATTTGCACCATCTTTACCATTATGTCAAAGTGATTCAAGAATTTATATAAAAGGCATTATGGTGCACTAAGCTCTCGTTATGCATGAGGTCCAGGAAAGGATCGGACCACGTTGCACATATTTTGCGCAAATCTTAGTTGCATTTATGTAAGAAACTTTTTCCACAGCTTGAACCCGATGGATCCAATTAGATTTGAACTTTATGGGTTTAGGATGCCACTGAACCAACTGACCATTTGAGTTACTATACTTGAAATATGGTAGATTTTTTTAACACATACACAAAATTTGAGTCAAATCTACTAGATTCAACTGAACACATTGCATACACATAATTTTCCATAACCGATGCCAACATTTGAATAAGTAAACAAATAAATAAATCACTATAATAGCAAGAGGTGTCATTTTTTAGATCGTATATCAAATATTTTTATTTTACTTATTATCTATATATATTTAGGAAAAGTTTTCGTCGAACTAGTATCTCGTAACACCACTAGGCGGCAAGGTATATCTGCCCTTACATATGGCGGCAACTCTTACCGTTGCACCAAGGCTCCATTCGATTAAAAAACTTCTATATATATATATATATCTGCACAATTATAACTTTTCGACAGAAGGGGATACAATTTATTGAACTTAATTAGCTGTAGCACTGACCTGTTCCGAATGGTTGGGTCCTTTGCTGAGCAGCGATCGTGATGGCCTGAGTCTGCATCTCCTCGGGCTTTCTCGCGATCAACTTGCAGTTCTGGAACACAGCTACTGCATCTCCGAAGATGAAGTCGATGGTTCCAGTGATAGTGCAATCACGGTAGAATTGTCTGCCAATATGAGCCATAAGGGTGGATTGGTACCCATCAATCTGGCAGTTCTGGAATACTGTCATTTCAGCTGAGACACGGAGTGCGATGGCTTGTTTCTTTAAGGGTCCTGCTGAGTTCTCGAATCCGATATCCTTAGCCACGAATCCTTGTCCGGAGATAGCTACAAAATTTGTATCAAATATCAGAATTTATGTTAATTCTGTGTCCAATGTTGGTTCAGGAAATGTGTTATTGGTTATATGCAGTGACGGAATCATGAATTTATATAACGAGATTCGAAAGAATACTAGGATGTCACAATTTGGAATTTGAACTTATGAGGTGAAGTAACTTTTGAACCATTTACTATAATACTAGAACTTTCTTTTATGTCAAGGGGATTCAGTAAAATTCAAAAATCACCATTTTTCAGAATTGTAATTGTAAAATAACCACATATTTAAAGTCGCTGAAAAAGTCAATTCTGAAATCTGTGACATTGTCACGGATTTCAAACTTAAAAAAATAAAATTCATGGATCCAGGTCAAAATCTAGAAGATATCATGAAGTTTCACTTTTTTTAAGTTCGAAATTCATGACAATAGTGTCTAAGATTTTTACTTGTTTAAGTTGTAAATCCATAAACTGTCATGGTGTTTATGCACCAAAAGAGGTTACTTTTCGACGAATTTTCACGCAATGTTATTTTTAAAAAAAAATAGATCTGAAAATTGACTACCCCATATATTTTGTATTGTCTCCACTTAAATCTGCCCCTACTTATACGGTCTTAAACAATTTTTACATCCTGAACTAATTTTTGAGTTGAGTTATACTCAAGATAACTAAGTTAATATTTAGAATAAGAGGTTGGTGTTTGGTATGCATGTACATATAATGACTGAGATGACAATACTTACCAACAGTGGCAGTAGATAAAATTGGGAGACCATCAAGGTAATTTTTGTTGCCAGTTATCTTGGTCTTGGTTGGACCTTCACCAATAAAGACAACATTGGGCATTGTATTGGTAACATGAACATTTTCATTGTAAATACCAGCCTTGATAAAAATGACATAGGGTTGGGCATTGTTTGGGGGCACTGTTTTAAGAGCCTCATTGATAGATTTGTGTTGTCCACTTCCATCTTGGGCCACCACAACATTGGGCTTGAGAGATGCGACTTGAAGGAGCCTCCTGTTACCTGCATAGACGGATTCAAAATAAATTTTATGAGTTCAATTTCTAAGGTTCTTAATCTAGAAAATAATAATTTTATATAAACATAAAAAAGGTACTTCTAGTCATAATAATAGAAAGACATGAATTGAGCAAGAAGTCATTTCAATTAAAACGTCGTGTGACTCGAAGCTTAGACGATCGAGCAAAGTTGAGAAAAGAGGGAAGAATGTCATAGAGCAGTCGACTAGAAGTAGAAGACTGCTTCCTTGAGAGAAGGCAACCTCTCTCGGAAAGATGACACAGTTTCTCTTCTTTCTTATTGATTTCAATTTCTTTTTCTTCTAGAAGCCCAGAAGGCTAGCCGGGCATCCAATCATGTAGGAAGGCTCACCCTAGCCGGCTATAGTGACCCCACCCCCAATTCTAATTGAGAAGCACCCTCCACATATTTCTATTTTTTCATAAGCATAACTATAAGCTTAAAAGAGCCTAACATTACCTGCTTCGACGGTTAATAATCGCCTGTTTGTGATGCCTAGGCCTTGTAACCCGACCATCTGCTCCTCGAAGTTGCCAACAATGTCAAGGGCGACGCTGGAGAGCTCGTTGGCCGTCTTCAAAAGGTTCTTCATTTTCTCTCCCGTATCACCGGTCGTGTTGGCGAACGCATCTATACAAGTCTCCTCGAATGTGACAGCAGAGCTAAGCCACGACCTAACATCATAAATGTACTCCTTGATTAACTTGTTGAGGTCATTACTATCAATTTTCGAAAAGGACCTCTTGATCTCTTCAATCGAACGGTCAAGAACTTCATCACAAATTTTTAGTGCATCCTTAGTCCTTGGATCATTTGCAGCTTCTTTAAATGGAGCTGAATTCTTAATTGAACTAGCAATTTCATTAACCGTGCTATCAAATGCTTGTTTAATTAATTCCTTTGGATTACTTGTATTTTTGGCTGAATTAAGGGATTTTTCACATGTTTCTTTATATTGAGTTGGTTGACAGATGGCTTCCACTGATTTGCTAGAAGTTGAAACTTGGGCCCCACTATCACCATTATTTTTTGTAAGAGTAACAGCAGTACCAACAACACAAGCCACTAAAAGAATTGAAGCAATGCCAGCAATTGCTACCTTCTTTTTTCCAGCATCTGCCATATTTAATTATTTTTTGGTTTAACGCAGAGCATTTGGGGGATTTTAACGAATTTTTGTGATTCCCCTTGGGCTCTGCAGTATAAAGAAATTAAATTACTATGCCAGAAATGGAGATCATATTTATAGTGTGGAGTAAAGTAATTATCAGTTGGTTCTGTTAAAAATTTGTGGAAAATAGTTTGTTTATTTATGTGGTTGTGATACAATTCAGGTTTACCATTGACTCATTAATTTTCAACTAATTGCTTTTTCTTCTTTTTTCACTCCATTCATTTCTTTTTCTTTTATCTACCACAAAACCTATTTATATTTCTTTTTTACTCTTATTTTGTGGTTCTCTTTGTTATTTCATCCGTTTGTTTCTAACTAGTGACTATAATTATTTTCCCCTTTTTACTTTCTTTCTTATAATTATTAAACAACACTACTTAAAATCATATTTTCACAATTACATTAAAGAAAATGCCAACCACGTTTTTTTTTTTTGTGAATTAAGTAGTTGAAAATGAAAAGCATATAAGTATAATACATAAAAGATCATTATCCTTTTCTTATACGGAAGATTACTGCCGGAGAGATTAATGACTTATTCGTGTCTTTTTATTAGAAAATTTTGTGAACTTTTTACATTATCGACTGCGTTAGTACTTGTTGAAATTACAACCGAAATACAATTATCATAGAAAAATAAAATGAAGAAAATAATATCTTCAGGCGCGGATATCTCGCTCTCTTTAAGAAGATTCAAGCCCACTGCAGCAAATCTTTACCAGTCCAACAATAATCTTTCTCACTTGTCCCCTCTAGGATATAACAACCCAACAACGCTGTATAACTCAACAAACTCTGGACAATATGTTGAGTCCAAAAATCACCAAAATAACACATTCCTTCAACTAACTAAAATTCTCTTTTTTCACTCACTTTTTTATGCACTCTATTTTTCTCTCCACCAAAAGCTAAGGATGACTTCTATTTATAGGTGAAGAGATTCATTCTTGGAGTGAATTGGATGAATAGTGGGAGAGTGGAGTAATCAACTGAATAGATAATGTAAGAATTATGATTTAGAGGTTACATGAGTTACAAAAAGAATGTGACCATGTCATTGCAACAATACCATTGTGAGTATTCACTTGAATCCAAATTTGATTCTTTGTATGTACCATTTATGAAATCCAATTTATTCTTTGCAGACAAATCAATTAAAATGGATCTCCTTCACCCAGAAAAATCTCTTCCATCAAACATTATGTTGACAAGGTTCATTCCGGGTGCATCAGAAGGATGAAAGTGATATGGGTGAGTGGAATAAAAACTTATGGTGGTGTTTTGGTTTGTGGGAGTAACTGCAGTTTTTTCAGCCATGTTTGCTTTGAAGAAAAAAGATGAAGAAGATGATAAAGATGAGCTTTAAATGGATCGAGCTTTTGAAATAATTTAAAAGCTTTATTTTGGAGAAATTTTCTTCTTGGATCGTAAGCGTGTAAATATATTCCTACCCATAATTAGAATATTTTCGATACGATGAAATAATTTGGTAAATGACATTCCTCGATTTTCTTTTGAGAATTCCTCTTTTTTCTTAGGATTCTTGTTTCCATTGTTACCTTGACCGGATTTTCTTCTTGTTTTTCGGGTTTTGTTCTTCCTTTCTTCTCTTCTCTAAATGGCTATCCCTGATTCTTCCACACTTTCTGACGCCTCTACCTCCACAAATCCCACCACAAAGTCATCACCCCCGTCTCATCCCGCCCTTACTGTTTCCAACATCAAGAACCATATTCCCATTATTCTTGATCAAGAAAACAACCAGTATTCTCCCTGGGTTGAACTTTTTCGCAATCATGCATGTCTTTATAACGTGCTTGACCATATTGATGACACTATTCCGCGCCCTACGGAGGTTGATGATTCTATCTGGCACCGTCTCGACGCCGGCGTCAAACAATGGATATATGGTAGTATCTCTCAGGATTTGCTCCTTACTATCATGAAATATGACTCCACAGCCCTTGACTTGTGGAATCGTTTGGAGGAAATTTTTCAGGACAACAAGCACACTCGTGCCGTGTATTTGGAAGAACAGTTCAACAAAACACGTCTTGAAAACTTCTCCAATGTCTCTGAGTACTACAAGCAGCTTAAACTTCTAGCGGATCAACTCTCCAACATCGGCACACTTGTCACTGACAATAAAATGGTGCTACAAATGATTTCTGGCCTTACTAAGGGCGAATATGATACTTTGGCCACCATTATTCAACAGGCAGATCCGCTACCGAGTTTTAACAAAGCTCGCTCACAATTGTTGGTCGAAGAAACCCATCGTGCTAAGCATGATGAGCACGCCCAGCCGGTGTTAACTGTCGACACGCAACCTCAAGATCAGACGCCACCAGACAACTCCAACGGCGGCAGGCCGCGGCGGCAAGGTGGAAAAGGCCGCGGCGGTAGAGGAGGCCGTGGTCGTGGCAAGGGTCACGGTCGACGTAACCAACAAGAAGAACAGCGACAACAGAGATCGCAGAACAGGCGGGCCGCGGCTCCTCGCCAGATTCGTCAGCGCGCGCGCCCGAGCCGCGACGCCAAGTCCATTCCGTGCCAGCAGCCCATACTATCGACTTTACCCCCGTCTCGGACACCACTCCGCCACCCACTTTGTCCCTACCCATCCAATGGAAACTCGTTCAAAGCATGGAATCTTCAAACCCAAAGTCCATTTCAACTTGTCCGCCCAAACCATCTCTCCACTTCCAAAGAACCCAAAATTGGCCAAACAAGACCCTAATTGGAATGCGGCTATGTATGAGGAATTCAATGCTTTAACCGAAACAAAGACACGTGGGATCTAGTACCTAGACCCGAGGGGGTGAATGTCATTCGTTGTATGTGGCTATTTCGTCACAAGTTCGGAGACAATGGGGATCTTGAGAGGTATAAGGCCCATCTTGTGGCTAATGGCATAAATCAAGACAGGAGGGCATTGATTGTGGTGAGACCGCTGACCCGGTTGTCAAACCGGCTACCATCCGCACAAGTTTTGAGCATAGCCATGGGCAAACATTGGCCGATCCATCAGCTTGATGTGAAGAATGCATTCTTACATGGGGATCCGAGAGAGAGAACTACATACGCATCGCCCACCGGGGTTCACCCATCCGGCAGTTCCTCACTATGTGTGCCGTCTCCGTAAGTCACTATATGGCCCGAACGGGCCCCGTGCGTGGTATGATCGCTTTGCCGGTATATCTTGAAGATTGGGTTTGTATGCAGCAAGAGTGATACATCACTTTTCATTTTTCATCGAGGTAGTAGCACGGCTTACTTATTACTTTACGTGGATGATATTGTTCTTACCGCCTCCTCCGACGGATTGAAAAATGAGATTATTGCCTTGCTCAAGTCCGAATTTGCAATGACCGATTTGGGAAAGCCGAGTTACTTTTTGGGGATATCGGTGACCGTGTCGCCAATCATATGTTCTTGTGTCGGCGTAAGTATGCGAGAAGAGATTGTGTACGTGGCTAAGATGGCGAAGCGCAAAGAGGTGCCTACTCCAGTTGATTCCAAATCTAAGCTCGGTGCTTATGGATGGTGCTCCAGTCTACGATCCTACTGTTTAGGAGCCTTGCGGGTGCACTTCGCATCTCACATTCACCGGGCCGGACATAGCTTATCTTTGTTCGGCCAAGTGTGCTTATTCATGCATGCCCCCGGGGAGTCTCATTTCATCGTTGCTCTTAAGCGTATCATTCGATACATTAAGGGCACTCTTGATTATGGTTTGCACCTATACCCCTCTCGCACCGGACAAGTTGCTTTCATATACGGATGCATATTGGGCGGGGTGTCCGGACACGCGACGCTCCACCTCCGGCTTTTATGTTTTCTTAGGGGATAATCGATTTCTTGGTCCGCAAGCGACAGGCTACCCTATCTCGTTCCGGCCGAGGCCGAGTACGAGGCGTTGTAAATGTAGTAGCCGAGATTTGTTGGCTCGAGAAATTTTTGTTAGAACTTCGGTGTCCTTTGCGTCGTGCATCTATTGTGTATTGTGATAACATCTCTCGCTATCTATCTTTCTCATAATCCGGTTTAACATCGAACCAAGCATACTTACATGTCTATTTATTGATTACAAAAAGGACTCATGTAATATCTAAGGACTTGACGTATTCCTATGTAATATCTAAGGACTAGACTATAATTACAAAATATTCCTTCTAACAAACTATAACTTACTTTGTATTTTGTACACATCACTACTTTTAGAAGGTACTAAATAAAAGAATACTATGTACACAAATCTTCAGCTGGGAAATTTGCTTCATATCGATCAAAATGTGCAGGCTCAACATATTTATTTCAGTTTTGGGCCAACGGCCTTGAAACCAAGTTGTATGAGTGGCCTATCTGGTCTTTCACTTGACTTTGTTAGTCCTGATATCATCCACATGTCATGTCCTTGTGAGAGGGATGAAAGTATTGGTTTGATGTTCATCGATGATGTCGAAGACTCAAAGACTATCTTCTTCATTTCTCTTCCTCTTTATTTTCCTAAAACTGATCGACATAGCAAACTTAGGATTACTTGATGATAGTGAATATATTCCATATATATTCACAATATATTTTGTAATTATTATTTAGTGTAATAAAGGTAAAATAGATATCCTAAATAACGATGTGATGATAATAAAAATATAATATTTGCGAAATGCTTAATGCTTGATTTAAAATATTAGGGTAAAAACTATGATTATGATATTAAAGGGAAATGCTAGTAGAAATGCGAATAATAATAATAATAATAATAATAAATAATGATATTGAGAATAAACAACGATATTAAAGCCATATATATATAAAATCGCAAACAAATAATCGGAAAAGAGGGGACAAAATTGGGTGTCAACACATCCGGAGGCTCCTCATCATTTTTTGTCATCTTCGTAAGTCGCTATATGGGCTGAAACAAGCCCTCATGGCTTGGTATGAGCAATTTGCTACATACATCATACAGATCGGTTTCGTGTGCAACAAGAGTGATCATTCATTATTCATTTTTCATTAAAGTACTGACACATCTTACCTTTTGTTATATGTGGATGATATTGTTCTAACAGCTTATTCCGATGGCCTGAAGCACGAGATCATTGCTCTACTCAAGTCCGAATTTGCTATGACTGACTTGGGTAAGTTTAGTTATTTTTTGGGATATCAGTGGCCGGATTCGCGCATGCCATGTTCTTATGTCAGCGTAAGTATGCAGAGAAGATCGTCTATAGGGCTAAAATGGAAAATTGTAAGATCATACCCACTCCCGTCGACTCCAAGTCCAAACTCAGTGTAGATGATGAGGATCCGGTCAGTGATCCATCTCTTTATAGGAGTCTCACATGTGCTCTTCAGTATCTCACTTTCACTTGGCCAGATATTGCATATGCGGTTCAGCAGGTGTGCTTGTTTATGCACTCCCCTAGGGAGCCTCACTTTACAATGCTTAAGCGTATCATTCGGTATGTTAAGGGCACGCTTGTCTATGTACTTCATTTATATCCCTCAGCACCAATTAGATTGCTATTTTACACAAATGCAGATTGGGCAGACTGTCCAAACACCCGTCGATCTACGTCCATCTATTGTGTGTTTTGGGAATAATATCATATCATGATTTGCCAAACGGCAAGCCACGCTTTCCCGTTCGAGTGCAGAAGAAGAATATCGAAGCGTTGCGAATGTTGTTGCCGAACTATGTTGGTTCCGAAATCTCCTTCTTGAGCTTCATTGTCCCATACGTAAGACATATTTAGTTTACTGTGATAACATATCTGCTGTCTACTTGTCTCATAACCCGGTTCAGCATCAGCGAACCAAGCATATTGAGAATGATATTCACTTTGTTCGTGAGAAGGTTGCAATGGGTCACGTTAGGTTGTTGCATATTCCTTCTTCATACCGTACACTCTATCTTCACAAAGGGGCTTCCTCGGCAACTGTTTCTTGACTTCAGGTTCAGTCTCAGCGTTCGGCCTCCCGCTCCGACTGAGGGGGTGTGATAGTGAATATATTTCATATATATTCACAATATATTCTGTAATTATTATTTAGTGTAATTAATATAATTAAGGTAAAATAGAGATCCTAATTGTATTAGGATGCAATTGTATACTCTATATATATTACATTAATAATAGAACTTCAGGGAGGAGATTTACACTATTCTACTAGGTAAAATAAATATTCTAATTCTATTAGTATACAATTATATACTGTATATATTATATTAATTATACTAAATAATAATTACAGAATATATCGAGGATTTCTCTTAAACAAATAGATTCACAATAAATAAACATGTTTGAAAAACGTGGAAAAAAAAGAAAGAAAACTTACTCGTGCTAATATCGGACAGGTGTCATGAAAAGATGTTGGAATAGTACATTTAGCCACATTTTGAAAGAAAAAAGGCCTCCTTTTTCTGGCTAGCCATTGGCATTCATTTCAACTCTCCTAAATAAGTTCCAATCAAAGTATCACATTACCCTACCAAACAAAAACAACTTAATTATCAATCTCATTTTTCTCATACAAATATCCACGTGATACACATGACCAAAATGGTTCTTTCAGGGGTTGTTTGATAAGTGAAATAAATTATCTCATATAGATTGGATTGAGTGGAATACTAAAAGAGTTATTCTGCGAATTAAATAATGGGATACTTTCAATCCGATAGGACTAGACTTGTCCAAAGCTCGGGTCGGGGCGGGTCAAGTGATTTTTTTCTGCTTGCTCGACCCTGGCCCGACTCTGACCCTATTTTTTCTGCAATTCTACTCAATCCGTTATCTGATATAATTGGTCACCAATTAAAAATTACAACAAACAGAAGCATGAAATCATTAAAAATTAAACAAAAAAGAACTGACAAGAGGCAAGTACAAACCAACATCACGATAATTCATCAACATCATCATAAGCATCATCATCGTCATCGTCATCACTAGATTCTTCTTCGTTTGTCCCTTCACATACATAAGTAAAAAATAATTATTCATAAAATAAAAAATAATTTAAATTATATTTAAAAGACACGCGGTTGGGTCGGGTCGGGTCGGGTCGACCGAGTCAAGTAGGTAAAATTCTGACCCTGGCCCAACCCTACATATGATTGGGTCCCCGCTTTTTCGGGTCAGATGACTCACGTGTCAGATATAAGCTGATCCTGGTCCTGGTTTTTTCGGGTCGGGCGGGTCCCTGGCCCGATGGACAGGTCTAGACAGGACGAATAATCTCAAGATCGTTTGGTACACGAGATAAGGTGGATATCCCGAGATTATATTTGGGATAATTTTTATACATTATTTGGTTGAAGGTATAAATTTATCTCGGGATAAAATTATATTATAAAATTTATCTCAAACTTAATCTTGAATATCCATCTTATACCATCAAGCTTGGTATTATTTATCCACCTCCCAAATGGGATAAATTAGGCCAGATAATTATTATCCCAGGACTATTGGATTGAAATTGTCCTATATTTAATTGACGAGATAACTCACCTATATGACATAACTTATCCTCCTACCAAACCATCCCTCCGGACCAAAACAATACAACCCGTATAGATTAAGGACCATTTTGGTCATTTTCTCCACATTCCTCACTGAACAAAAAACAGGTACGGCTACTCATCTTTGTCACACAATATGCACGTGATACACATGACCACTCACTCTACTCCTCCTTCTATACTATTTCCTCCAACCCTCCCACGCGCTCGTGTCTCCACGCGCTTACGACTTACTTATGTCACCTCCGCCACTCTTCATCCTCGTTCACTCCGCTTCTCCTCTTTTCCTCGCCGGAGTTACTTTCGCCGGCCAAAATTCACCATGCCTTCCGCCGCCTCCGCCTCCGCCGATGACGGCGAACTGAAATTTCCGTTGGAACTAACCGATGAGTTTGATTTTGATCGGATCGTATCATCCGATGGACTTATATCAATTTGCGGCTTCGGTTCTCTCCTCTCAGGTCAAATTAAAATCATACACATGTCCTTAATTTCTAGTTTTGGAGTATATTTTAGTTAAACTTGTACTTACTCCGTTCCAATTTATGTGATATAGTTTGACTAGGCATAGAGTTTAAGAATAAAATGAAGACTTTTGAAATTTGTGATCCAAAATAGTTCATAGATATTTTTGTTGTAGTAATTTACTAAGGCGAAAATGAGAAGTTTCAAGTTAACAATCTTTATTGGACAGTCTTTTTGTGTAACATGTAAATTGAAACAGAGTGAGTAATTTTTTTCGCGATATTTCAACTACTGAAATTTTGATTAATATTTTAGAATATAAATATTTTGTTTTCAGTAGTTTGAATATTTGATATAGCAGAATTGCAATTTAGAATACTTTTTGTATACTTATTTAATCAAAATTTTAGTTTTTTTTTTTAAAAAAATTAATGTAATTCACGCTTATGTGCTTTCAATTTTGGAGAATATTCTATGTTTAGACTATTGAAATTTGATCAATAATATATTGTCATAAGACATAAACAAGCAATCAAACTTGAAAACTTGGCCTTAGCCGGCAGGTATGCCCTAGGCACCTCAACTTATATAAAGTTGAATACGTAAATACAAACGTGGACGTGACATTGATGTGCCACATGTGTTACAAAGTGGAGACAAGTAGAGGTGCCAACTTGGGCACACCCAAAGTTGGAGGGTATACTTGCTAGCGGAGGTCAAGTTTGAGGGCTTGCTTATGTATTATGCCTAATATATATTTTTCACCAATTCGAATATTTGATGTAGCAGAATTGCAATTTAGAATACTTTTTGTATATATATTTTTTTAAAATAATTAATGTAGTTCATGCTTCATCCTTAACTTTGATTTTGGATAATATTTTCGTATACTTGTATGTTTGTAAATGTTTAGACTATTGAAATTTGATCAATTCTTAAAATATATTTTTTTCACCAGTTTGAATGTTTGATATAGCAGAATTGCAATTTAGAATAAATTCTGTACTTTTTATCAATATTTTAGTTTTCTTAAAAAATAATTAATGTAGTTCACACTAAGTGGCGAGTCGGGAATTTGGCGAAGGGTGTGCAAATTTTCTTCTCACTTGTGTTAAGGGTGTGCAAAATTATATATATACTCATAATGGCGAAGGGTGTGCACCTGACCACCATCGCCTAAGGTGGCTCTGCCCATCTTCACGCTTATCTCCGTTTGCGGCTTTGGTTCGCTCCTCTCAGGTCAAATCATACACTTATCCTTAAATTTGATTTTGGAGAATATTTTAGTTTGTTTGGCAATGTTTAAGACTATTGAAATTTGATCAATATTTTTTTTAAAAAAATGTGTTTTTTTCACCACTTTGAATGTTTGATATAGCAGAATTGCTTTGTAATACTTTTTGTGTACTTTTTGGGTTTTTTAATTTTAGTTCTTAAGAAATAATTAATGTAGTTCACACTAAATCAAATTAACTTGGTAAGTGCCAAACAAGCTAACTCTGTGGCATTTTGATGTTCTGTTGTTGGTAGAACAGAGAGGAGTGCTCGGAGTACATTTCCAGATCTGATCAACTTCAGAGTAGCGAAATTGAGTGGATTCCGGAGAGTGTTTGCTCATACGGCGCCTATTTTCTTCGAGCGTGGCATTGCTAAACCTGAAACCAAGGTGTCTTACATTCATAAAAAATACAATCTTTAATATCATTTGGTTTGCTCATAAAGTGTAGAGAATAAAAGAAACAAAGCAAAAACTGGACGTGTCATGCTTGACTCTTGATATAATAATAGGATAATAGAAGGGAAAAAGAAAACTGAAATTGAAACGAAATTGCTCAACCACAATCTTCTGTAAAAGTTACTGACTTTTGATGACTTTACATTATTACAGTACTTTTCAGTAGATTTTTTCTGGCATCGAAAAGGTGAAACAAACCGGAGATTAGAAAACGGTTTGTGCTAAACCGGTTTAAGTCGTTTTTTATGGAATTGGGAAGGACGACAATGCTTCTGGATCTTGGAAGGAGAGAAATTTGGAAATGAAAGAGTTTATAAGCCTAGCAGTCATGTGAAGTTAGAGTTCAAATCCCAGTATATCATGTGAAGTTAGAGTTCAAATCCCAGTATATGCAAAGAAGGTTAAGTGATTTCTTCCGATCTGTCTAAGTCTTTGTGAATAGGGTTACCCAATACCTGTATTTGATAGAGGTAGCAAGTAACAGGTCGATTATGCGCACTAGTTAGTTTGAACTCCATGTTTATCAAAAATAAAAACAAGAGAATGCTCACCCTAACTCTCTGTTTAATTGAGAAAGTTCTGTCCCTGGTTGTCATTTTGTTGAAAATCTTAACAACCCTCTATGAAATGAAAGGGTTAGATTAACTTGATTTTCATTATTGTGCATCTGATGTGTCAGGAAAACCATAATTGTGAATAAACTATTGCTGCTTTTTGAATTATTCTCAGACAGACTGTAATTTGTATAGGACTGACTTCTATTGCTTGAAATGTGTCTATGTTTCCAGGAAATATCAAGCTTGAGTGTGGAGCCCTGCGAAGGGGAAAATCTTATAGTTACTATCTTTGAAATTCAGGGATCAGAGGTAATGTCTTGGTAATTATCCATTTCAAGTTGATATCTTGACTTCATTACTTCTGATCTCTAACTTATTCTCTGTAAAGGCCAGATTCCCGCATTTCTTGAAAGGGAGCATGAGTTTCGTTTTTTAGCTGTAAGACCTTCGATAATCCTTCCTTCACTTTCCTTTCTCTAACTATATAAAACAAAATGTAAATTCAATGCAAGTACTAATTAATATCAGTAACTTTTTTGTATTCAGGTAATCCCAGAAACATTAAATGGATTGTTTTACATCAATCCAGCAGTAAGCACCCCGAGACTGCTTGGCCTTTTGTACCTATAGTGAACCAATAATTTGTCTTCCTGATCCTATTCTTTGTATTATCTCTTAATGCAGGTAATTTGTACCCGTTATAGTGATGAGGAGTATCTGAAAACTAGATGCAAAGGTAGTTTTCCTATCACTAGTTACACAGATGTCCAAAGTTGAGAAGGATGAAAATGTTTTATTCTTCAACACGAGTATGCATGACATAAGGGTATTTGCATGCTGTTTGTTAGTCTAACTTCTTTGGTTTGCATACTTCCCTATCTAGGTTACAACCTCTTGGGTGATTTTTTACAATAAAACATGGCATTTATATTAATGATGAGGAGAAAAAAGTGTAGTGAATTACTTGAATTTGTGGTTATATCCGTGGAAACTTCTTATTGTAATGCTTGTTAGTGTGAAGAATTTGTCTGTATTTTTTTATTAAATTCTTTTTCTTTGGGAAACTAAAGGAAAAGCCCACGTTTGTCATATGGTACAGTGTGTACTTTAAGATATACCTTTCTAACACTAATGATAAGAAAATGGCAAAAGTTTCCTCCAAGACGGAGCATTGACTTAAAATACTCAGGGCAAAAAGGAAAAATCCCGAATTGATGATTCAATCTTATGTTTTTCTTTGTAGGGGAGTTCTTTGTCTTCTCTCTCCTAAGTTGCACGCTGCTTCCTGTCTCATATTTTATCTTCTGTGTGTATGTTACAGTTTCATGTGTTACCTTTTCTTTTCCATTAGGTGATAAATACATATTCTTCCAGCGGTATGGACGGTATAATATTGACAAGATTTGGCGAGATGATATATTACCTTGCCGTGTCTATCTCCGACATTGGTTAGTTCCATTGAATACTTATTAGTGCAAACCATATTCTTGTTCGAATCTCATTTCCTTTATCTCCGAGATTGGTTAGTTCCGTTAAGTACTTATTAGTGCAAACCATATTCTTGTTTGAAACTCGTTTCCTCAAAACTCTGAGTTCTGAGATTATTTTAACTTCATACCTCATTAGAAAAAGTTTTCTTTTTCCTTTTCCATTTGGTGCTACCCAAAATTGATTTAGCTTTTAAATGATTAAACATTGTGATTTTGTAGTGTTCTGGCAGCTCAAAATCTTGGTGATCTGGCCTATGATAACTTTCTTGATCATACCTTCCTTGGTGACCGTAGAACTACAATACGTGAGTACTTGTCAACAACCGGTTCTGGAATCATGGAAGAGGAGCCTCCAGAGTTGTTAAAAGAACGATATGGCGGTTAAGTTGGATGCTGATCGAATGACATTGCCTATTTATCATCATTCTATTAGATATCAAGCAACTTTACTAACTCCATATTAGGTACATCAGAAATGTTTGTGATTGGCATCACAAATAGACTACATTTCATATGTTGAAGACAACTTTTGATTGTCTACAACTGTATTGTAAAAGCAGTAATGCGATTAGACTGGTAGTTGTGAAGTGGTTTCCTTCCTTTCCCCCCTTTATTTTCCTCCTGAACGAGCAGAGACAGATTCATGATTTGATGTTTATGAGTTTGTACAACGAATCTCAAGTTAATACTTAAATAGTAATTTGTTCACAGTCAAATACTTATAGATATTTAGTAGATTTCTCAATATATATATACAAGGCCTGAATTAAAGTTATTGGGTTCACATGAACCCGTAATGACCATGACGTACTCGTGAATCACTCACTCAGTTCTGTACTGACACGAAATGAAAGAATAGTTATTCTTACAGTTTCATGTTCCAAGAAAATTAATGGCTTATAATCTTGGATGATGAGAGTGGATTTGTCATCTAAAATTTGCGTATGAAGTTCAGGCATAAATGTCCTAAGTTTTCATTTAATTTTCTATATCAAGTATATTCTGCTAGTTAATCTCAAGAGAAATCAAGACAATAGAGGCATATCCAGAAATTACATCAAGGCTTACACAAAGATGAAAGTTGCAGTAACGCATCCGATGGCTTTCATGGGGCTTGATCTCTTCCTTTACTGATCTAACTGAATATGATCAATATTCATCGTTCTCATAACTCAAACATAGTGTTTACTAATACTCATACGATTTTAAAAAAATAGTTCACTCAGTAATATTGGGATACACGCGCAAAACGCGTGCCCAAAGACTAGTACAATTAATGAAGAGCTACAATACAATATGATATATTGTACTCTTGTGGTAGAAATGTCTTCTTCCACGCCAAAACAAATTTATTAACCAACCAAATTGAAGTAGTACTAGCTAGATATATAGCTAGTTTTCAAATGAGATGATCATAATTAAGAGGTAAGCCTCAACAGCCATGACAAGAAGAGCAGCTTTCTCTTTGCCTGCTTTAATTACTTCTTTGATCTCAACACCAGGCGTTGTATGGTAATTGCTAGTCCTCTTACTTTTACACCCTCCATCAGGGGTGGACTCAAGTTTTATGTCATATGAAATTGACTCCATTTTGTCCATTAAAGCCTCACCTTCAATCAATGTTTAAGCGTAGATCATGTTTTCTTTGTCAAGTGCATCAATCCTATTCTTCACAAACTTGATTTCACTACCTGCATGTATAAAAATCATTTGTGTTGAGCTAGTCAAATCAGTGACAGATTCAAGATTTAAGTTCAGTGGATTCATTTTATATAAATAATTGAAATACTCAACGAAGAGAAGTCTTGGAGTAACGGTAAAGTTGTATCTGCGTGACCTATAGATCACATGTTTGAACCGTAAAACAACCACTAATGCTTTTATTAGGGTAGACTGGCTACATCACACCCTTGGGGTGCAACCCTACCCTGCTAACGCGGATGCTTTGTGCACCGGATTGCTCTTTAATTGAAATACTCGACATAAATAGCTGTGATGACTCTCGCTTTAGCCTCTATCATGTGGCGACATCCCCCCAACCCTTTCTTATAGTAAAAAGGTATATAACAACAAAGCTCAACATATACAAAGAGTTCTTTTTACCCCTATCCCTAACTAGTGGAAGTTGTTGGCCCCACTGTATCTATTTTTTGGGGCGTAGCCCTTCCCTGCACCCTGCTAATGTGGATGCTTTGTGCACCGGACTGCCCTTTAATTGAAATACTTAACACTAATAGCTGTAATGACTCTCGCTTTTGCCTCTATCATGTGGCGACATCCCCCAACCCTTTCTTATAGTAAGAACGTTTATAGCAACAAAGCTCAACATATACAAAGAGTTCTTTTTAACCCCTATTCCTAACTAGCGAGAGTTGTTGGCCCCACGAAATCTATTTTTTGGGGGAGGTGGGAGGACGGGGGTCGATCTATTGTATAGGAACAAACAAATTCAATTTATTTTACATAGACACACCTATATTTATATTTTTCTTGCACATATATATAAGGTCAGAGCTAGTGCATCGGATCCTAGTTGAAAATATAATTAAATAAATAAAAGTACGTTCAATCGAACAAAAAAAAGAGAAAAAGAAGAAATATATTGCCTTCAACAAAGTTCATTTGCTTGATGGATCCAGGACCTCCATCTCCGTGAATTGTCTCAACATTTTTGATAACTTGAGGTGTAATTTTTGGAAGAAGATTATCACCATCAAGAATGAAGGCCTTAAACATTCTATTGGCTGAAATTGGGCGAGTGTACTCATCAATGGCCGTGACAATGCCATGATAAATCAATTTTTTTTCTTTCGAAAAACTTGAATTGTATAAAGCTTGATATGAAGAAATTGAATTGATTCATGATGGTATTTATAGCTTGGACAAATGAAATGTATTTTTGTTTGAGCCTTCTTTTATTATATAAAAGTGTATGTAGCATGCAATCTTTAATGAAAGGCGGCGTTTAGATGCATTTTAATTCCTCCTAACCTATATTTTCAGCTAGCTAGCAGTCTAGCACCAACCGGTTTATTACTATAAGTGAATACGATCTTAAATGGTTAGGGCTCGATTAATCTAGATTTGTGTTTAGAAGTTTCAATTGGCCGTGGTAAAATATTTCTTATCAAAGATGATTTCATATTCAAAGCTCGAACTTGAAACCGCTAGTTAAATATGGAAAAGTAATCACCACTCTAACATAACCTTTAGTGGTCGATCTTGAATATGTGCCACAAACAATAATAGTACATGTTTTTTCCAACTAAACTTGTCGACATTTTGCATTTTTTTGGATTGTTTTTTGGTGGGAGTAAAGTGTGGTCAAACAGTAACGAAAACTATGAGAAAGACAGATAGGATTCAAGTCCAACCATTCGCTTCTCTAAATTTTAGCGGGGAGTGTGATTCGGCACTTATATGGGTGAGGAGCTAGCTATCTTGCGAAAAACATCTATTTTTGATTGACAGAATTATTCGATACAAGTGTAATGGTGGAAAATGGTGTACGCAGAATTTTTTAGAAGTGACGGTGAACAAATGACAAATCGCTACAAGGACAAGTCATTTTTTTTATATTTATACTCAATATTTTCATTTTTATTAAAATATGTACATATATATCTAGTAAAAGAAATCGATGAAGTAGTGCACACCTCTTGCAACAAGGTATATCTATCTGCCCGTGGGACGGGGTGAAAAGTAGCAAATACCCAATAAAATAGTTGCACATGTTAATCTCGAAATCACTGTTAGAATAAAAAGATTATGAATTAAACATATGTCAATCGTTGAAGTGTGGTCCTTTTAGATTTTAATTAGTTGAAGTGAACAACCCTTCTACGGGTCTAGTTGTCCTTTTAGGTTTCTAATTACCTAAAATTAGAACCGATCTGTTATTTGTTTGAGCTTCAAGCCTTCAATTTCGTGTTTGGGAAAGTGAGAAATTACTAATGAGTAATACGAGTTTGTGTACTAATAATTCATAGTTTTCTTATATTATTATGTATAATTAATCTAAAATAATAGGTAACTTTTTATATCAAATTTGATAAGATAACGTGAAAGATACCGTAAGAACATATTATAACCCGTTAAATTACAATAATAATATAAAAAATCTTTGCACTGTGTATCAATGTATATATAACTTAAATCCTTTTATCAAAATATTCTCTCTTGCTGTCTACAAGCTGTCATATGGACAATTTTTTTGACACAAAATCTCATTAGTAACTGCCTAATTAATTCCTCGTTTAATTTGAAGTTAATTTCTTTGTTTGCTTAATACAGTATTACATTTTCCCTAAGTGATCTCTTAAATTATTTCATTTTATTCCGTTTCAAAATTATCCTGTCCATTGGAACACTGCAATCTTCTTGATATTAAGAAGTAGAAAATAAATAAAAATCAGCCAATACTTGTTCAAATATAGACAACATATGAGTTTTATTCCTTGGTAAATACTCCACATGAAGTGATCTTCCGGTATATATACCTGGAGAATTTAAGTAAAAACATTCACACAATTTAGGAAATTAAAAGTCACACCAAAATACAATGTTTTAACTTGTTGACAACAAGTTGTAGTACTTACAGAGACGAATCCAGGATTTAAATTTAGTAAGTTCAAAATAACTGTGACCTTATTATATATGTATACCGTGTGATTCAAGTCAAAAGCAACGAGTTTCAATTGAACCCACGGAACCCGTCCTAAATCCGCCTCTGATCAACTCGTATTTAGGCATGAGGATTTGCTAGGAGGCAAGCCTCAATAGCCTTGAGTAATCCAGCAGCCTTCTCTTTGCCAGCCTAAATGTCCTCTTCTTTGATTTGAACATCACCCTTAGTGATATAAGTGCTAGTGTTCTTGCAACTGGATCCTCCATTTTCATATGGTTCAATCTTGATATTGTAAGAAATTGATTCAAGAACATCCATTAAAGCATCTCCTTCAATGATTGTGTAGCTGTATGTATAGTTCTCCTTGTCAACACCATCAACCCTTTGCTTCATATTCTTGAATTGGCTACCTAAAAAACACAACAATTATTGTCAAAATAGTTGAGAAACGAATTAGTGACATAGCTAATGTGTCCGGTATCCGTTTTGGGCCCCGATTAATCCGAGTTCAGCCTGCATAAAGTCCATTTTAGGGGGAAACACTCCATTTTGAGATTTTTTTCATTACTAGGATTCGAACCCAAAACCTCTGGTTAAAGATGTAAAGATCCTATCTATCTCACCACAATCCTTCGTGGTTAACGTGTCTCTACTCTATTGTATACAAATAATGAAGTATAAATAATAATAATACTAATAATAATAATAATAATAATAATAATAATAATAATAATAATAATAATAATAATAATAATAATAATAATAATAATAATAATCGTCTAAAATTCAGGAATCTAATTCAATATTACTTGGACAAAATTTGTGCCGCGTAGCAGACCAACCAATGGAATTCGAGACATCACCTTTAGTTGGATTAATGTAGATCAATATGTTTGCCCCTTATTTTTTCTTTTTTTAATATCTCACTAAACGAATTTTTTGAAATCAAGCGGTAAAAGTTGGAGAATTCAAGATTCTCGAGTCTAGAGATAATTCTTTCTTTTGTATTCTTTAACGACCAACAATTGACTCTTTAAAAATAGAGAGAACTACAACCGACTTATTTTTTGCGAATTCAAGAATTTTAGTCAGTAATGTAAAATAGTACTAATACACTAGTTGGTGTATTAGTGTGTGTATATGTATTTATTTTTACCTTCGCCGAAGGTGATCAGCTTGATAGTACCAGCACCACCATCTCCGTGGAGGATTTCAACATTCTTGATGGCCTGTGGAAGAATTTTAGGGATGAGAGTGTCAGCATCAAGAACTAAGGCTTTGAACAATTTTGCTGGTGGAATAGAAGAAAGTGTTTTTGTTTCATAAGTGATAACACCCATTCTTGCTCTATTTTTTGGTTAATAGAATTAATAAAGAAGAAAGAAAAAGTTGTAAATGTTTTTGATTCAATGAAAAGACATGAAATTTAGGTTCTATTTATAGTGTGTAAGATGTTGAAATTTATTTCACTGTATGTTCACATTGTCTCTTAACAGGAAAATAAAATTATTCATGAAGACTTGAATTCTTCTTTACTCATGTGATGCTTGACTATATGTTGCTACAAATTGTACTCTAGAGATGCATAACTGCAGGGGCGGAGCTAAAAGCCTGAATACGGGTTCGACCGAACCTAGTAGATTTGCTCAAACAATATTTCTGTGTTAAAATTTTCATTCAATTGATTTGTTCCAGGTCCTACTTTTAAAGGTTGGTTTCTCTGTTGGGGGGCGATCCCTCGTCTTATTTTGTAGTAGAGCTTTTCGGATGGGAGAGGCGTAAGTCTCATTCTAGTTGTGATTATTTTTTGGAGATCGAGAGCGTCATTTTTCAGTCCTAATCCTAAATTCCTAATAAATACCAAGTGAAGGCATGATCACCCAGATTCCTAATCCCTTAATTATCTTATACATATATATAATAACTTATCAAAATTAAATATGTTCAAATATTAAATTTGAACCCAATTATTATTACTTATACTTGTTATTCTAAATTTCATAACCCATAAAGTTAAAATAAAGGCTCTGCCTCTATGAATAAAAAACTATTTTAGATATCACTTGTTTCCTAGGTCCCGCTTCATGTGAGACGATTTAAAATATGAGTCAAACTATCTAATTTTCTATCATGATGTGTACTATGGATTCTTGAAATTCTCTTCTGCTCACATTGCCGAATTTATGATTAATCCTCATAATACAGAACTCATGGGGAGAAACTCACTTGTTTTTGTGACATCCTTCAATATAGAACTGACCAATGAAAGCAACATGGTACTCTTCTTCAATCTCAATTTATGAGATATACTCTTCTTTATAATTCTCGAAGTAGATGTTTTTATGTGACCGCAACATCCGAGAAAAGTCTCGAGTGTTCCATAGAAGCTAAGGCGCTTGAAATATTTGATCTTACGTGCATTTTCTCTCCAAGAGAAACCAAAGGTCAAGCAAATGGCTAATAGTACTTTTTGTGCAGCCTTACAATGCTATTATGTGAGTCATAACAGGGCCGGGCCTTTACGCAGTTAAATTAATAATGTATTGCATACTGTCAAACGTAGCAGTCTTTGTTATATACATTACACATATAGAACTACATACAGTAGGACTCTTATAAGTTCCAATTGGCCTAATAACTACTACAGATTGGGAGCATTTCTCTTTCTTTCACCGAGCTACATTGCGAGTTACATAATAATAGCTACTACATTGCAAATCCTCTTTGTTAAATTAGAAGTCGTCGTCTTCAAGAAAGGTTGATAGCAGAAGCCCTTGCACAAACTCACATTTCCTTGCCTTCTCTTCTTGGTCTTGTTCAGATAGTGCAGATGGCTGAATATTTCTGTTCAACATAACATCAAAGATATGATCTCAGACATAGGTAACTACAAAAAGGACCAAAGGGAAAAAATTGGAAGTCCACAACATCGTGATATAAGAACAAGTTGCGAAAATAGGTTAAACTTCCAGGAGGAGGATAGCTATATTGCTTCCGTATACTCTAAAGACTCCCTCGGTACAATATTGATGATCTCACAAATATGAAATATCAGTGGATTTAGCAGAGGCAAAAAACATTAAGGGTTCGTTTGGTACGAGGGATAAGGGATCATTAATCCCGGGATTAATTTTGGATGAGTTTATCACACGTTTGGTTGGGATAAAATCACGGGATAATTAATCTCCAGATAACTTGTTCCCCAACAAAACGAGCCTTAAGTAATTTCTTCTCACCTGTCCAAGCCTTGGTGCTGGTGGGAGGTAGCAGATACTTGTGGAATTAATCGAGGTGCCACAATATCAAATTAAAAAAAGAACAAGTTCCCTAAAATATGAAGCTGGATTCTGTACCCTAGGTTAGGATCTTTCCTATAAGGCATAAGATGTAACAACATCAAAATGAGCATGATACTCATCACTAGTGCCTTATCTAGTCATTGTCAATTCTATTTAGCCGTTACTCAATAAGGAGAATGAAACTCGTAACTAATATCTTTTCTACACATTGGCAAGTCTTTGACAGGAGTATTTACAACAACAACATACCCAATGAAATCACACAACGTGGGGTTTGAGGAGGGTAGAATGTACGCAGACCTTACCTTGGCAGGTAGAGCGGTTGTTTCCGAGAGACCCTCGGCTCAAGACAAAGCACAAGCAAAGTAAGATAAACAAAGCGAATAAGTCATGATATCTCATTCATATAAAGAAGCAATAATTAATGCACGTAAATAAGACAAACAAGGAACACTAGAAAACACATATCAGCATAAATCAAACGACAGGGGAAACATGAGTATTTACAACTATTGAAAAATGATATCTATAACACGTAAAATGGAAAAGGATAACTACAATACAAAGGGATGTATTTTTATTCCAATCACGTCAATATTTGGCAGCTTAAAAATGACTTTCCATTATTAAATAGTAAATATATGTTCCAAATGTGACAAAGAAAATGAAATCTTAAGCGCAACTCAGCCAAGCAACAAAACATGCAATCACAAAATTACGAGAACATGAAGAAAAATAATCCAATAAATTATGTCCAAAGAAACATGAGGAAAAAGAAATCGAAACAGGGTCATTTCACACCTCTTAGAAACACTAAAGCAGTAAGGACTTCATTCCCTGTTACCCCCTACTTCCCTATCCACTTCCCAAAGGAGACATAACGAAAGTTTAATAAGTGCTGCCATACCTGTCAGACAAGTTCTCAATAGTGCTTTCTTGTGTTGAGCATGCTGCTAAAGCAGAAGACAGAGGCTGAACTTCAGTAGGTTCATCAACTGAAGCTGAGCTGTTAATGAATGAAGATAACAAGGGATCAGGATCTGTAGCGGTGGAAGAAACCAAGTGCGAGGATCCCCTGAGAATGGATTGTAGACTTCCTTCTCTCAGCTCTTTTCTTAAAATAGAAAGAGTTGAATTAGATCCCCCCCTTCGCAATCGTCTCTTGCGCTGCATCTGTTACACAGTCAGTGAAACATACTAACTATATGGAGTCCACAAATAAAATCAGACAGAAGATAGATGCTTTATAGTTCTAGCAAGAGCTTCTGAACACAGAAAAGGCTTCACATCCAAATCCCAGTTAAGTCAACTATGAAAAAGCACCAGAATGGATACCTTCAAAATATTTCCATGTTGCTGCGTAATATGGCCAACCAAATTTGCCCCGACCCTTTTAGCACAAATGGGGCATATCTGCATATACAGACGTGTTACTGAGTCATCGAATAACTCACACATTTTGCAGAAAGTGCAACAGGATCACTTTGGGTCATGTTTACAGCAACCTTGGCACTATCTACATATGCAACTCACAAACTTGAAGCATTTAGGTGTAAACAATACATCTATAAACATATACCTCAAGACACAATAAAATAACCACACATATGATGATGGCCTCTTTTTTTTTTTTTTTTTTTTTTTTGAGGGGGTGGGGGTGCGTGGGAGACCATGTTGGGCCATGGGCGAAGTTGAGATAATCGTTCTCAATATCCTGAATGACTTGGCTAGCTTTTCATGTATCACAGTATCAGATGTGCTTCCCTAGATTTTACAGTTTATACACTCCTATTTCTTTTGAGTGGTGGAGTTGGAACACCGGAGTGTTACATCTGATAAAGTGAGACTATATATCATAAGAATAGAGAGAAAAAGAACTTAATATTCCTGTGTGCATTTCCTACAAAAGCTGGCCCAACCCCAAAATTAGGTTGTACTTCTTAAGTCTATTTGGAATGAAAGTGACTATTAAATGATAGTTTTGACTTTTATTCTTTTAATATGGCATCCCCACTCCAAAACTCAGCTCAAGAGTCAATAGTGGTCCTTTCCACTTTGCTCCCTTTGGTGACTCGAATACTCAACCTTAGGGTAGGAGGTGGGACGATCCTCTCCACTAGGCTAAATACTTCCATTTCAAACCTTTCCTATCATTCAACTATGCCCACAAATCAGAAAATATAACTTCAAAGGAGGAAAATACATGCTGGGAGGTAGCAGGTACCCACTGGATTAATTGAGGTGCGCGCAAGCGGGCCCGAACACCACCGTTACCCCAAAAAAATAAAAAGAGAGAAATGAGACTATCAATAGTTTTAGAAAAATTGAATATTGACTGAGATTTTGATTGCAATAAACCGAGCAGCTGAAGAGAGGAAAACCTACAATGATGTGGCATTGCTGCAACTAATGCTTGATATAAAGCATATACAGCTTAATTTCATACTCTCCAGAATTAATGTACACGACAACATAGCAAGAAACTATACATTCCCCTTTTCGTAAGTAAGAAAAACAAGAAACTACTGGCCTGAAGTGTTGAATTCTGAAGTTCAGGGCCTCTATAATATACACACTGAATCGAAAAGGATCATTTCATAAAGTTGAAGTCCAACATTTAACATTAGCATATGAGAGGGCATAAAAGATACTCCCTCCGTCTCAAAATACTTCGTCACATTTTCCTTCTCGATAGTCAAATTATTTGAACTTTGACCAATATTTTAAGATGTATTTTTACAATATGGTATGAGAAGAATTGCAACTTATAGTACTTTTTGTGAAGCTTTTAAATATCAAAAAAAATTAATTTTAAAATACAGAATTAGTTTAATCAAATTTAGCTTCAAGAATTAGTCAAATTGACTCTCGCAAAACATGACAACTATTTTGGGACGGAGGGAGTACAAATGATAGCTCAATCAATTAATTCAACTATGCCTCGATCCCAATGCGATTGCTCAATAAAACGAAAAGAAGAAACGAAAAAGTAAAGAGTAATGCAGATACTATACCCCATTCTTAGCCTCAATAGCATGCTGTTCGTCGATATGACAGCAAAGGCCAACTATATCAAAATCCTCCCCACAGAAAGGGCACAGAAACTCCGGCCTTGATTCCTCTTCACCCTCATACTCTTCTTTTATATTATAGAAGTCTGCACAATATACCCCAACTTCAATCACGAAAACCATAAACAATGCTTTCTGACAATTCAAACAAACCACAAAGCAAAAACAAAAAAATAGCAGTAAAAATGTAAATTTCCTTTGTATTTTTCTTTTTAATCCGGTAATATGTTGAATTTCACCTCAGCTCACAAACTAATTACTCCTTCTGCCACAAGAAAAAGGTGGCACCTTTAATGTCAATTGGGAGTAAAATAGTACTAGTTTATTGTCTTGAACAACTTCAGATATTTTAAAAAAAAACATGAATAAAAAGAAATCAATAAATAATGCCCAAATCCACCAGAAATCAAATATATGGACCTTGTATTCTGAATTAGCTATTCTATCCTGATTTGGTAAGTGGACACTCTTTTTGACTCAAAAAATAAAGGTTAAGTGGGGGAGTACTAAATTCCAAATTGATCATGCCTTCACTTGGTATTTATTAGGAATTGATCATGCCTTCACTTGGAATGATAACGGCTATAACGGCCATTTTTGACCCCCACCCCATAAACCCCCACCCCCTTAATATTTATTTTAACCCCTAAGTTAATATATTTACACTTTAATCCTATTTCTCAACTATAAATACCTCATTTTCCTCTTCATTTTTCTCACAAATCTTCCTACCATCTCTCTAATCTCTCAATTTATTTCTCTACAATTCTACACTGGCTACTAACTATTATATATTTTTTTGCTCATTTATATCAAAGTTCAAAAATTGAGGGTGAAGGTGACAACTAGCTTGAGGATCATCCTTCGAGCAAAGTTTCAATTTTAAACCTCGATTACACGTCGGCGTTTGGTACCTTCGTTCCTTCTTTAAATTATTATTGTTACTTAATTTTAATTATCGCACTTAATTTTATTTACTTTAATTATTTATTTGCATAATTATATGGAACGCCTTGGACGTATGATTAAGGTTAAGGGTACTTCTTCTAATAATCTTATTCCTAGTCCCGATGATTTTATTGATTTCACTCGTATAGATGAAACTGTTATTTTTAATGATATACATTAGATGATGAGGTATATTCTGCATCTAAACAAGACTTTAATTTTAACGATAATGTAGATAACACACCCACTAGTGCACCTCAACCTCAACAGCAACCTCAGACTGAGTCTCAGCCTCAAACTGAAACTGGAATGTCTCATATTCCCCCTAATATGAGTCGAGCCCTCACACAACGAAAATTAAAATCAGCTACATGGAACTTTTTTTATAGGGACCAAGAGAATCAAGTAGTTAGATGTAAAATTTGTAAAAATGTTTATAAATTTAAAATCGGAAAAAGTCAAGGTGGGACGGGAGGTTTATTGAGACATGTACAAGGCGAGTACACAGCTAGGTGGAATCAATACCATGCTAAAAAATCTGGTGTGCCAGCCGAGTCGGGACAAGGTTCACATAGTATCCCCGATCAGGTACATGGTCAAATTAACCCGACGACGGGGGAAATATTTTATCCTAAATATGATAAACACAAAGATAGGGAAAATATGGCAAAATTAGTTGCGGTGGAGGGTTTGCCTTTTCATTTCCTTCCTCTCCTGGTGTTATTCATTACATTAGAGAAATGTATAATCCTGTTTTTAACGATTTTCCTAGATCAACTGTTAGAAGAGACTTTTTAAATTTGCAAATGAATATCAACAACATTTACGTTATGCATTATATCATTTTAATGGCAAAGTAGCTCTCACTTCTAATATAGGCCGTAGTACTAACAATAATGATTATTTAACCGTTACATGTCATTGGATAGATCATACTTGATCTATGCAAAAACGTTTATAGCATCTAGATATATTGATGATAGGCACACTGAAACTTTTATTGCACAAAATATTTATGAAATTTGTGATTATTATGGAATAATTGATAAAATTATGACTATTACATTAGATATTGTTTCTTCTAATGATTATGCTATAAGACTTTTAAAAGTTCGATTAACTCCATGTTTCCCTGATCATTTTCATATAAGATGGGTGTGCCATATTTATAACTTAGTTGTAACAGATGGCCTAAAACTTTTGAAAATATTTTTGATAAAATATAATTTGCCATAAACGTTATTTTTAAAGGTAATAAAATACAAAAACGCAAAGAGTATAAAAAAACTTGTCACGATTGTGGATTAACTTATAAAAAATCCTGAACAAGTAGCGACTAGGTGAAATTCTCTATATGAACAACTACTTGTTGCGTACGATTATAGAAGACCTATAACTTTATTATTTAACGCCCATAATAAAAATCCAAGGGATATGCTTGTAGATAATGATTGAAATTTTTTTTTAGAACTTATTGAATTTTTAGAAAAAAATTTTCAAGCTACTAAAGAATTTTCTGGTATTTATTATCCTACTATTTCAACTATGTTATTTTATATAGCTATAATATTTTTGTTACTTAATGCATATATGCAAAAACAAACTTATAAGACATCTATTGAAAAAATGTTCAAAAAATAAAAAAAATACTTTTTTCCTATTCCCACTATTTATATTATTGGTGTTGTATTAAATCCGACTATTAAAGTAGACAGTTGTAAAACACTTGTTGAAACAATTTATGATTGTGTAAAAATACTTCCAACTGACCCAACTGAAGAACCAACTAAAGAAGAAGTTATGTCTAGCATACACAATGAATGCAAATATATATATATATATATTACCAATAAGAAAGTGCAAATAATCAACCGGCTTCGGTACATCTTCTACTACTTCACTGCAACCTTATAAAAACATGGATTTCTACGACTAGTATTCAAGGCCTTAGAAATAAAATGTTTAGTGGTTCAACTTCTTCACAAGTTAGCGAATTTGATATTTACATTTTGTAGGGTGTTGTACCGTACGAATTAATTGTCAATGATGAAGGACATGAAGACTTGCTGAAATACTTGAAGGACAATGAGAAGGCATTTCCGACACTAACAAAGATGGCCCGAGATGTGTTGAACATTCAAGCGTCATCAACAGCTTCTGAAAGCGTTTGTTCTGAGAAGATTTCAAATAGGAGAGCACATACATTCATTGGCGGGAGACACATTGGAAATTGCAGTTCTATTAAGAGATTGTATTCGATCGGAGCGTAGAAGGTGCGGTCAACCAGAGATCAACGAAGAAGAAGACTACAGCTACAACAAAATCTTATCCGTGTAAAGAATGGATCTTGGGCCTAACGCAACCCAAAAACTAGCTTATAGGGTGAGGATTGTCCAAGTCCATATAAGGAGTCCATGTTCCTATTCCATTTTCGATGTGAGATTCTTAACACTCTCCCGCATGCCCAGACCTTGTTAACTAGAGCGTGGACAATATAATTTGGGGCCCAACATCGGTGAACAAGGAATTGGAATGTGTCTGGCTTTGATACCATATAAATAATGGATCTTGGGCCTAACTCAACCCAAAAGCTAGCTTGTAGGGTGAGGATTGTCCAAGTCCATATAAGGAGTCCATGTTCCCATTCCATTTTCGATGTGGGACTCTTAGCAGTCCGAGAAAACAGGAAGCGACATCGAACAATTTGACCAACAACTTTCAATTCCAACTGAAGATCCTCAAGACATTGTGAGGAAATTAGAAAAAATATGGTTAACTATGTAATTTTTTTAATTGCAATTTTACTATGTGATTTGCAACTTTGAAAAACACCACAAAGTTGCAATTTTGAAATTATATTACAAAAAAATCATATTTTTATTAAATAATATAAGAGACACAAAAACAGAATTGGGATATTTTTATTACACTATCATTTTCAATTATTGAAGTGTTTATATATATATTGTTTTTTAAAATTAAATGTAAAAAAAAAACTAAATCCCCCGACCCGACCCCGCCGCCAACACCGGTCCCCTTTTCCGGCGGGATGTGGGACGGAACGGGACATCGATTTGTCCCGCTAATCCCGCTGGAGCCCGGTACCGACCCTTCCCCCGTCCCGTCGGGACCCGCCCCGCCCCACTGGCCACCCCTAATTTAAACTAATATTTGACCTTTTCCGGACCCGTGCATAGCGGAAGCTTAGTGCACCGAGCTGCCTTTTTTTTATTATCACGATTTAAACAAACTCAAATAAAAAACTTTGATACTTTGACCCTCGTACTAGATAATCCTAAAAAGGAAAGTTGAGTGAGATAACACTGACCTGATCGAGATTGGTGACGTCGTGAAGAAGTAGATAGACGAATCCATGAATCAGAATCCATCCTATTATACCCACAATTTTTTAACAAATTAAACAAATTTAAATCTTAAATCCTCAAAAATTGTTCAAGAAATTGCATACCCAAATACTAAAATTGCTTAAAGATCGTAACTTTATGGGAAATTTAAATAAATTGTTCAAGATATTGCACTCCCAGATACTGAAATTGCTTAAAGATCACAACTTTATGGGAGTTTTTTTGAATTAAAGCTTAAATGCTTAGAGAATGTTCAAGAAATTGCATACCCAGTTACTGAAATTGCTAAAAGATCACAACTTTAGGGGAATTTTTTTAAAATTAAACAAATTTAAAGCTTAAATCCTTAGAAATGTTCAAGAAATTGCATACCCAAATACTGAAATTGCTCAAAGATCAGAACTTTATGGGAATTTTTTAAATTAAACAAATTAAAAGCTTAAATCCTTACAAAATATTCAATAAATTGCATTCCCAGATACTGAAATTGCTCAAAGATTACAACTTCATAAATTGTTGAAAGCCCTAAGGAGAAATTCGGAAATTCTTCGAGAAGTTTCGTGGCAATGGGGGGAGAAATGTGCATAGAGAGCCTCCAAATTTACACGGTAGCAAGTGTTGGGTAATTATATAGTTTGGGTTATGAATTAAGGGTTGAGGTTGGGGTTAATTACGAAATAGCCATCACCCACTTGGCATGGAACAATTGTGCCATTGAGTCATCATGATGTGTATATTCTTGGAAATTATAGATGCTTGTTGGTTAAGTTTGGACACTAGTTTATTTATATATTTACTTATTTTTATAATTGCGGTCTCGTGTCAACTTCCCGAACTGCTTTGAAATATTTTTTCTTGAGTTGAGGGTTTATCTGAAACAACATCTCTATCTCTTAAGGATATGGAGTTAAGGTTTGCGTATGCACTACCCTTTCCAGACCCACTTATAAGATTACACTGAGTATGTTGTTGTTGCCGGGGGTGATAGTAGTACCGGGTCAGCTTGTGGTCACCTCGACTAATTTCACGAATGCATGCAATCTCATATCATCACATATATCGAACAACTCTGCCCACCATTACTTTATGTAGGTAAAAGAAACAAGAAGGATTTTATTTTTTGGTTTACCATCGCATTAATGGTTAATATCCACTTTGGGTACACTTTCTACCATATGAGACTTCTTTCTCAAGACTCGAACTCGGGATCTATTAATATATGATCTTTTTTCTCTTTCATCACAGTTTCAAATACACTGGCAGAGGTATGCTTTAACCTATGGTTTCGACAAAGCCCAATATCTTGGATATGCGTTAGAAATTTATTAAATATATTAAAATTAAATTCCAAAACAATTACTAACATTTGAAGTTGTTGTCTTAGAATTGCACAACCTATAAAATATAAATTTTGAATGACGGAAAGTCAATAGTTTTTTAGTAATTTAATGTTTGCTTTTAAATGTGTTGGTTTGATGTAATGTATGTGTTAAATATACATAATATACACACGATATACATGTGTATATTATGTATATTGTTCCTCTCGGATTCCATAGATAAACAGTATATGGTGTACATATTTAGGTAATATTATAGTCTCCTAGTTTAGGTAATATTGTGGTGTAATTAGTATTGTACAGTTACCATAATATTTGTATTAACATAACTGTATATTTAGTATCCAAGTAGAATACGGTTTTAGGAGTAGAATAGGAATATGATTCTCCTATTATGGAAATATGTATCTTGTATATATAGTCTTTCAATCAATAAAAATAATCAAGAGATTATTTCTTTTCGTATGTGGCCGTGTGATATTTTATGGTTAATAAAAGGGTTAGAATGAGAACATTAAGTTATGAAAATATAATATGTTTCCTTAGAAGCAATCATATTTATATGTCCTTGTTCAATTCATGCAACGAAATGCATGGTCTATGAACTAACTAATTAGCTCACTAAAATAATATGTAAACATTCAAGATGAAATCCAAGTATATCTTCAATTTAACCAATTAAGTTTTAGTCTTGACATCTTTGTGAAAAATGAATGTACATGAAACATGTATATATAAGAGTAAAAAATGCATCACAAAGTAAATGCTATCTCCACCATGATTATTAGATGCAATGAATTAATTAAACTATACAAAGGAAGAATCCATGGATTTGGATGCAAAATTTAAGTTAAAGAGTGACCGAGTCCGGAACTTAAGTGACCCAAAAAAAAAAAAAGAGAAGCAACAAAAATATCCTAGGAAAAAAAATTATATACTCTGAGGTGAGCATCGTCACAGATCTCGATAGTAGTGCTTTCAGGGTTTATACCAAATCTCCTGTAGAGAGAGTTCATTAGTATTTTGTAGACGTCCCAAAGTACCTTTTGTGTAACAAAATTATTAAGCAAAAAGAGTTAATCGTAACGGCACGGTTAACTCCTTTTGCACAATAATTTGTTGCGCAATAGGGGGTATTATTCATTTTCCAACACTTGGTATTATTTCAAAGGATGAAATTCACGTTTTTTCATACTTTGACTAAAGATTAGTCATGTCTCAAGATTCAGGAACGTCAATATTTTATATAGAACCTGATATATTTTTTCGGTGAACAATAATGTAGGCTCAATACATCAAGGATAACTAAGCGTTCGGATCATCCCGCAGTAAGTTTTGTTTGGGAACTTGTTATCATTAGGTTTAAGTGTTTTAATTTTTAGGGTTCTGATTTAAGCGTGTTATTTTTTTTGTCAAGGCATAACTTTATTTCGAATATGTCGAGTTTTTTTTTCTAATTAATTTAGCAATTGTTAATTGTGAGTTAATTGTAATTAGAAGAATAATTGTGAGTTAATTATTTCATGTGTTAATTAGAATTAAACATCATTATAATTTTTTGATAAAGGATTTGAGTTGGTAGTTTTTTTTTAATAATAATTGTGAGTTATTTTCTGAACCTATTTGTCCATTAAATGAAAGAACTAACATGTGTGATTTCTTAATTCTCCCTTTAAAACGATATATTTTATACTTCTACGACTTAATTACGGAACATTTTGTGAATTATCATATACTTCGTCTTTGCAAATATGCAATCCAAACAAAAAGAGAAACATTTGATTCAAAGCTCTTGTAGCTCAGTTGGTTAGAGCACCATTTAATAAGCAGGAGGTTTTGAGTTTGACTCTCAACAAGAGCAATTACATCCTTTTTTCTCTTATGTGTATTTGTTTTAATTTTTTTTTACCATACTTTGTATATACGTAAAAGTTAATGGTGATGGGTGTTGAAATTTGTCTTTGGCGGGGAGATGCGTCCACCCATTTTTGATGAATTAAACACTAGTGTTCCGCATGTTCGAGACTTTGTCTCTTCACGCATGCATAATCTACTAAGTGAGTAGATGACCGTAGGGCCAAAAATCGTCAAATTTCGTCGAGAAATGAAAGAGATATTGGTCCACGAAGTAAGGTGTGTGAGGCATGAAAATGTGGCGTGGGACAAATCTACCACATCGGTGGGAATAGGAAGAATTGCTCTCTATATAAGTCTCTAATGTGGTAAAGGGTTTGGGACCCCAAGGGGTATCCCATGTGTTTAAAGGAGGGAGGATCTAGATGTGCTTTGGTTTAAGGCTAAGCCCACACGCGCGCCGCCCGCCCGTCCGGTCACGGGCTGTGGGCTGATATTATCTTTTTGGATCCCAAATTGCTTAATATTTACAGTTTGGTCCCCAGAGTTTCTGGAAAGTTGATTTTGGGGTGACAGAAGGCAGAAAACCTTCAACCTACTGTTGGATTGTGTTTTGGAGCATTAACCAGCCATTACTTGGCTGATTAACTCCTCCATTAACAGCCCATTACTTGGGCAGTTGAGCAACCTCCTTCAATGGCCATAAACATCCATTACTTGGTTGTTTAATGCCCTCCTAATGGCCATTAACATCCATGTTTTGGGCAGTTGTACATCCCCTCCTCCTTGCTATATATTGAGCCTCCTTTGGCTTAATTCGTGACTGGAAAAATAGCACAAAATAGATAGAAAAATGCCACAAAACAGTGAACAAAAATACTGCAAAACCAGTGACGAAAAAAACGTGAGCAAATACCCTCATATACACAAGATATACACAACAGAGACACACTATATACACAGAGACAAAAGAGAAGAGTAAACAGAAACTCTTCCTTCCTTTTCCATATCTTTAGCAAGTCGATTCATATTTGTTTTCTTCGTCAGGCTCAACCTATTGGCTTTGTAGCGTTGAGATTAAAGTGTTTTTTTATCTTGGGAGACTATTGCCCGCTAACGTAAAAGCATATATATGGGGCAATCTTGTCTTAAGGACAAAGGGCAATCACTCGACTCAACACACAACGTTGTAACCATCCAGATTTAGTTGTTTCTTGATTTCAGGTTATCAAGATTCAAGACACAACAAGCTTGCGGCAATCTTGAAGATTGACTTATTTGTTCAACAAGATTCAATTTCTGAATATTGAATATTTGTTTATCCTTTCGAATACTTGTAATAGTTATTTACTTCTCGTACTACTTTATAAAGTATAATAGAGTACCAAGAATGGGTGACTGAAAGTATTGTTAACCATGGTTGGTGATGATTTAACTATTTTAATCAATTGATTAAAATTATTTGACATCAGTGATGTCTTTGTCTTATAGAACTTTATTTTCATTTTTGTTCATTTTAGATATAGAGTCTTTCACTGCTTCATCCAATTTATCAACTAGTAATTATGCAGTATTAATTAGCTAATCAGTCACAAGGTTGTCATTAACTTAGTTGTATGAAAACCTATATTTACATAGATTTATTTTCCATGTTTATACCAATCTGTAAAGGAGCTAGGAAGATGCACCATTGTGCCATGAAGCTACACCACATTTTATAACTACTAAGTAGTTAATTAGCTACACCACAATATATATATAACGATGTCTCCCATCATATCATTTTGGACTCTGTGGGCATAATCATCATCATATACCAGCTGATCAAGTGGTGTGCGTATATAACGTCGTATCCCTTTCCCCATCCCCTACATATAAATAATGCATACCATATAGTAGTGTATATAACACATGTGGGTCAAGGGTAATACATGAATATAATGCATGAGTGATAATAGAACATTATGAGCTTATCGGAGTGACGTAATACCGCTTCACCTCCGTTTAACATTATGAATACTAACATCTTTTCCATGTACCTCAATAAAGATTTAGAAACATATTTAGACATTCTTTGACAGTAGGAATGAATAACATGAACGTCCTTAACTACTAAGAGTAGAGTCATTTATGGGACAATATTACATTTACGTTTCGTACTTAGAACATGCCAACAGAAAGAAATAATTTGCCTTAACATACCTCGATCCGACCTTCGAATGACCACAACAAGTCAATTTTGGTAGACGTCTAACCTTGATTTCCTCTTGGTCTTCCCCTCTCTCATGATGCATAAACAAGACATTAATGAAGCTTAATTGCTGCAATTGTTTCCTAAAAAAATAATAATAGAGAAACCTTTTTCCTTTCTTTATATAGAACCGAATATAAACCTTCATAAAGCTATCAATTCCACCTATTGTGAGATATGACCAGAAGGTACCATGTGGCCATATCTAAGTCTATACCATGACACTAATACAACATAGTGACACCTCCTCCTTAGACATGTGCAAGCATATTATTTTGTTGTCATCTATCCCTCAATCACATGGGTATGACCCCTTAACATTTATCCTACTCCACTACAATCCCTCGTTTAAATAATTACACCCATAATTAATTTCTTGGTCTCAATTCACTTAAATATTAAATCACCTTCAGCACACTTCATATACTCATTATCATAATCGTGTGATATAGCTCTAGTCCATAATCTCTTTTGGGACATACAAAATATTGTTTCAAATCATTGCGGTCATACTTGTTAAATCCTAAAAAAAAAATTGAGACCGCATCCTTTTATCCACTGAGCTCTTGATCCTATGACCACAATTCTATACGGTTTTTATAACTTATTCCATGTTCTGAATTTTGATGAAACTTATTTGTCTAATTCATTTAACCTCTAATCTCCACGCAACCTCTTCAACATTGATATAAATCTTCTATAACTTCATGAATGACCTCAATCTCATTAAACTCATATGTGTTTACCTAGATGTATCCTAAAACTAAAGTATGAGGTGTTACACTCCCAACACAATATCTCCATCTCTTTTTTCGTTCAAGAGTTTATGAAAGTAAGATTGCCACCTCTATCTAATATGCACTTCATCCACCAGTACTTTGTCGTCATTGATGCACCTCACTTGATCCAAGTCACGGGCCCTCATCTCCCTTGTCTTGGCTAGTTTGTACAACTTCTTATCCCCGCCTTTCTCCTCTAATTCCACATACATGCGTTCGAAAGCCGCTGTTTTCGCCGTTGTAACCGCTAGTTTTGCCTCCTTCCTCGCCATCTTATACAGTTCCCTATTCGTCCACTTCTCCACCTCATTTCTGCTTTCTACTAATTTCACATACGTCGCTTTCTTCGCTTCCACCTTCTCTTGAACTTCACCAGTCCCCTCGATGTCCACCACGATAACACCGTGAGACTCCTAGCACTTCTCTGGCTACCTCACGAATGCAATTAGCCATCTTGTCCCACATACCGGTCGCATCCCCACTATTCCCCCAAGCCTCCTTGGCCATCAACCTCTACCCATCTCCTTTGCACTAGCTATGGTCAAACTCTCCCATTTGATTCTTAACTTGTCATCCACAACCCTCTTCTTCTTCTCCAACTTTATCTCCAAATCCATAACCAAAAGCTTATGTCGGGTTGTAAGATCCTCTTTCGGAATAACCTTACAGTCTTTACAAAGACCTTTGTCAACCTTCCTAAGGAGTAAAAAGTCTATCTGAGTCTTAGCCACCGAACTATGGAAAGTCACCAAGTGTTCCTCCTTCTTCAGGAATCTAGAAATTGGTTATCACCATCCCACAAGCTCTAGCGAACTCCAAAAATGAGACTCCTCCCCCATTCCTAACCCCGAGTCCAAATCCTCCATGCACGTCGTCATAACCCCTTGGAAGTGACCTTATATGTCCATTGAAATTTCTTCCCACAAATAACTTTTCAGTGAGTGGTATACCTCACACCACTTCGTCTAAATCCTCTCAAAAGCGTCTATTCTCCTCCTCGTCCAAGCCCGCTTGTGGCGCATAAGCACTAATAATGTTCATAATGAACCCTCCAACTACTAACTTAATCGTTATCATCCTGTCATTGACCCTCCTCACCTATACCACCTGATCCCTTAGTTCGCTGTCTACCAAAATTCCTACCTCATTTCTATACTTCGACCTATCGGAGAACCATAACTTATACCCGTCTACATCTTTAGCCATAGGTCCTACCCATTTGGTCTCCTAGACACATGCTATATTAACCTTCCTCTTCTTAAGAATCCTAACTAGCTCTATGTCTTTCCCCGTTAAAGTTCCAATATTCCAAGACCCTATTTTAAGCATAACATCTCCCTTACCCCACTTACCCCCTACCCCTTGCCCTCGACCGTGAACTTGACCCTAATCTACCATCATTCACCAAAGCCACTACAGCAAAGACACAAAGAATACTAATCCAAGGTTAATACTAACACACACGGGAAGCAATACTAGAGCACAAGTGAGCAAGAATCTAGAGGTAAGTCAGACTACTACAGATCCGAATGATAAAACAAAGGGCAACAAGAATACATGCAAGAATGTAAAGTCCATATTCAATAAAACGCAACACGCAAAATTGAACAACACGAATAAGAACAAATATTGAGTACATACAACTGGAGGTACCAACTCCAAGCTGATAAAACATGTTCATACGCCGGAAAACACTGTTCACTGCTTAAAATCACTGTTCCTACCGGAAACCACTGTTCGCTGCTAGACGAACTCGCAGATCTAGTGATACCTGCAAAAAAAAAAGGAGAGACAGAGACCGCCGGACGTTGCCAGACTGCCTGATGCAGTGGTTGGCGGCATCGGCGAGCAAGGCTAGTGGGAGCAGAGAAGGTTGGCGGCGGAGTCCGGCGGCGTGGAGCAAGGGTGGGGTGCGGTCGGGTGAGCAGATGGGGTGGGGGGTTCTCTTTCTCGAGCCAGTCTTCCAAATAGAAGTACCGTTAAAATTTATATGTATTATGCGTTTAAATTAATAAATACACAACATATAATAAGATTTCGAGTTAGAATCATAACTGTGGAGTCATCTTTGTTAGAAAATATTTATTTTGTGCAACTGTATTTATATTAACTGTAAATAAATATTCTCTTCCCGCTCTGAATTTGATCGACTAGCCGGCACAACTTCTTTTTTAGAGAAGCCGGAAAATAAACAGTAGATATATATAAGTAGTTTTCCTATATTTTAATTTTTCTTTACTGGTTCTTTTTTTCTTTTTCTCTCTTTATATTGTTCATACTATATTTCCATATTGAAAACTGAAAAAGGAATAAACCCCATGTCTACTTCTACCTCCGGCGACTTTCCGACGTTCGGTTGCTGGTTGTCGATGATGATCCTACTTGTCTCAAAGTCTTGGAAGAGCAGCTTAAGAAGTACCGGTATTATGAAGGTAATCAATAGTTTGCTCTCAAATTTTCATGCAATATTAATATAAAGTTAAATGTTTGTGCTTTTTTTGTTATTTTCATTTTGAGTTTGAGTTTTAGGGAGAAAAGTGTTGCATGTGCTGTCAACTTAGTACGTTAATTTGATTCTTTTGAGTTTTGGGAGTACTCAATCTTGTTGAATTAAGTGAATTTATGGAGGGTAGATTTGAATTTTATGGATTCTGAATTTAGAACGACGATTTCAAGTACTAATATCTAGTTCTAAATTTAATGTGTACAATTTTAGTGGAATTTTTTTAACACAAATACAGTTTAAGCAAAAGTTATTGAGTTCGGCCAAACACGAATATTTGTTGCTGGTATAAGCCATTAAAGAGCAACAATTACAATTACTACAACGCCCCAATCCCAAACTAGTGAATTGTAGAATTCATTATAAATTAACCAACTTTAGGCAAATTGTCAATCTACTGCACTTTATCAAGGTTTGAGACCGGTAATATAAGGAAGCTCACTAAAATGGAGTTAAACAATAAAAGGTATCCCTTTTGTTCTGCTTTATGTAATTATGTGGCACTATTACTATTTGGAGAGACAAATGGAATTTTCTTTGACCACAAAATTTTCAAATGTTATGAATTATGGTGACTTATAGTACTTTCAGCGTAATTTCTAAATATGTAAATTTGTTTTAGAAAACTTGAAGATTTTATGTTCCAATTCACACGGAAACTCCGAAACCTCGCCACATTAAATGGAACAGAGTAGAAGTTTTTGAAAATTCTGCTTTTAGGTGATTTAGGAAATGTTATGTTGAGTATCAATGCTGGAAGAATACTTGGGCTTGGATTTGTGTTTACATGTTTCTAAAGACCCTTGAACTTTACCAAGTAAACATTTTCAATGAGGAAAAAAAGAGGAATATTTGTAGGTTGATATGCTGATCCTGAACAGAACTGTTTTTTTTCTCCTCCTCACAATTCATTCCAATTTAATATTTTCTCCAGTCACCGTGTGCAATCGAGCAGAGGTTGCATTGTCATTGCTCCGGGAGAACAAGAACGGCTTTCACTTGGTTATAAGCGATGTCCACATGCCAGACATGAACGGTTTTAAACTTCTTGAGCACATTGGTTTGGAGATGGACTTGCCTGTTATAAGTGAATATCCTGTTTCATGTAGTACAAACTATTTAGGCGTTTGGCCATAGATTCTAAATATTTTTCACTTTATTTGAAATATATGGAGCTGGAGTTGTGTTTGGTTATACTTTTTGCAAAGACTATTTGTAATAATGTTCATACTTGAATGTACTTTTCAAATTTGAAATACAACTTCAAAAGTGAAAAGTGAGTTGGAAAATAGTTTATAAGTTGTTTTCCAAATTTTAAATACAACTTCAAGTTGGATTTGGAATTTTCATGGCCAAACATTGATTTTCAAATAAAGTGAAAAATTATTTCAGAAAAAAATGAATATTTTTTATGGCTAAACGGATCCATATATGTTTTTTCTTTGAAACTACTGATTTCTGTACTAATCAGTGGACTTTAACTTTCATTTGTGATTTGATAGTGATGTCTGGGGATGATAGTAGAAATGTAGTTATGAAAGGTGTGATTCATGGTGCATGTGGTTATCTGAACAAACCGGTGCGCATCGAGGAGCTGAAGAACATTTGGAAGCACGTAGTTCGACAAAATATGGACGAGTGGAAGGGATAGATTTTGGATCAATCAGGAAATGTCGAAGATGGAGAAGAGCCACAGGAACATCCGGAAGATTGAAAAGCTCGGCTAGTGAAGGGAGGTTGAAAAGCTCAAAGAACAGAAGAGGAGGAAAATGAAATGGAAGAAAGGGATGATATATCCACGTCGAAGAAAGCACATGTAATTTGGTCAGCAGAACTTCATGAAAAGTTTGTACAAGCAGCTTGCATGCAACTTGGAACGGAGAGTATGGATCATTACCTTTCTACTCATAGAAGTGGATAGAAAACTGAGACATTTATACCTGATAGACAGAGTTCTTACCAGCTGAGTTATCGTTATTATAAGCTAGTTTGTCTTGTCTTATGTCTTCTCTCTTCTTCCCGGTTTTGTTGGTAATGTGTTCGAGATAGAGACCTCATTTTAGTAGTGTGATTCTGTTACCAATCTGTATTCCAAAAATCCATTAAATAATAATAACTGAAAATAAACAGAATCAGTGTTGAAAAAATAAGAAAAATTTTTCAGAATATAATCGAGCCCACTTAGTCCAAAGTGTGTCCCTAAGGAAATTATTTCCCTCACAGTACTCGAGGTTGATGGAATATCCCCTCCCAGGATAGAACGATTATCTTACCAGAATAGTAGTACTCCAAATTTAGGTAGCGGCGAACCACTCAACGGCAGTATATCACACAGAATTTATTTGTGCAGAAGAAGAAGAAGTTTTTGTTGTTCAGAAAATTAGTAAGTAAAATTCTGAGGAATCAAATGAATTTATCGCCATGGAAGTACTGTTTCTGAAGGTTTGCAACCCTTCTGAACAACCACTAAAAACAGGTAATTTAAATATGGGAAAGAAATCGGGTCGCGGGTCAATCACGCGGATCCGGCCGGGTCGCGGGTCAGGCACGCGGATCCGGGTCACTAACGGGTAGGATTGGATAAGTTAATTAATTTAATTAAATAATAATTAATTAAAGAAAATTTGGTCCAAAAAGATTATCAATCAATCATTTAACCGAAGCCGAAGCCGAGCGAGTCGAGCGAGCGACGACGACGGCGTGAGGGTCCTTGCCCCCTCAACCCTTTTAGTGACTAGAGAAGGTGTAATGTAATATATACACCTCTCTTTTCCTTTCTTTTTCCGATGTGGGACAACTGGTTTACCCAAGGCAAAAGGGACCTTTTACATTCCCTTCACTTTTCATCCCATCATTTCCCATTCACCAATATCAATACCCAACAATCCCCCACATGAATGGGAATGGCTAAAATATAAAAGAATGCGCGGAGAAGTGTGATATACAAGCGAGGATTGACTGCATCTGGATAAGTAGGTTTCCCTTTTAACTTTTCGTAGTGAACTTATATCGCATATATTCGATCAATCGGTAGATTTGATATCTTTGAACCGTCGAACTTTGTTGTATACCTAGACAACATAAGTCACACAATCAACCCTCAACCGTTTATGGTTCTCACGGTTGTGTTCGTTTCAGCCATGAACACCTCCTGGTTTCATGAGTGCATAGAGAATGGGCCTTCACTGTCATTCCCCTTTAAATCGGCTTACACTTAACACTCACATAGGTGATTTCTAAACATGTGGTCCTATAGCCACATTATCTGGTCATACACTGCCAGATTTAGATAATCATTAAAGAACCTTAATGCTTTATTAACTCATTAACAAGCCATAAGGTTTTATCCTTATTTCTGAACATTGTCTTCATCCGAGAATGGGTTAAGTTATTTGACAATGTTGAACCGTCAGTCACAACTTTGTTTGATCTCCTTGAACCTAGCTCTTGGGATCTCCAGTATGCTAGGTAGAGTTACTACCACGATGACTTGTCTTCGGCCTTAACCCCATTCCCGTTGATGATCTACTAACTCCCTCTCTAGATAAGCCTTTTGTAAGCGGATCCGCCACGTTATCTCTTGACTTTACATAGTCAATCGTGATAATGCCACTAGAGAGGAGTTGTCTAACGGTATTGTGTCTTCGTCGTATGTGATGAGATTTTCCGTTGTACATTACGCTTCCTGCCCTACCTATTGTTGCTTGGCTGTCACAATGTATACATATAGGAGTCAAAGGTTTGGGGGCGAATGGAATATCTTCGAGAAATTCCGGAGCCATTCAAACCTTCTTCACCGACCTTGTCTAAAGCTATAAATTCAGATTCCATTGTAGAGCGGGCGATGCATGTATGTTTTAGATGATTTCCAAGACATCGCTCCTCCACCAACGGTGAAAATATATCCACTCGTGGATTTAACTTCAGATGATCCGGTGATCCAGTTTGCATCACTATATCCCTCAATTACTGTGGGATATTTATTATAATGCAAAGCATAGGTTTGGGTGTTTTTAAATACCCCAAGACTCGTTTCATAGCCATCCAATGAGTTTGATTGTGATTACTCGTGAATCGACTCAAACTTGCTTATAGCACATGTTATATCTGGTCGTGTACAATTCATAATATACATCAAACTTCCCAAAACTCGTGCATAGTCCAATTGTGAGTCACTTTCACCTTCATTCTTTTGAAGTGCAAAACTTACATCAATTGGAGTCTTTGCAACATTGAAATTTAAATACTTAAACTTGTCAAGTACTCTTTCAATATAATGAGACTGCGATAATGCTAGACCTTGTGGAGTTTTATGAATTCTGATGCCTAAGATCAAATCAGCAACTCCTAAGTTCTTCATATCAAATTTGCTAGCCAGCATACGCTTTGTAGCATTTACATCGGTAATATCTCTTCTTATTATCAACATGCCATCAACATATAAACAAACAATGACTTCATGATTTGGAGTATTTTTAATGTAAACACATTTGTCACACTCATTAATCTTAAATCCATTTGCCAACATTGTTTGGTCAAATTTCGCATGCCATTGTTTGGGTGCTTGTTTAAGTCCATAAAGTGACTTAACAAATTTGCACACTTTCCTTTCTTTACCAGGAACCACAAAACCCTCAGGTTGTTCCATGTAAATTTCTTCCTCCAATTCTCCATTTAAGAAAGCTGTCTTGACATCCATTTGATAGATTTCAAGACCATATACGGCCGCCAGTGCCACTAACCCCCGAATAGATGTTATTCTTGTTATCGGCGAGTATGTGTCAAAGTAATCAAGGCCTTCTTTTTGTGTATAACCTTTGACCACAAGTCTTGCCTTATATTTGTCAATAGTGCCATCAGCTTTCATTTTCCTTTTAAAAATCCATTTTGATCCTAAAGGTTTATTTCCAGGAGGAAGATCAACCAATTCTCATGTATGGTTGTTCAAAATTGATTCAATCTCACTATTGACTGCCTATTTCCAAAATGCTGAATCAGAAGAAGACATCGCTGCTTTAAATGTTTGAGGCTCATTTTCAAGCAAGAATGTCACAAAATCTGGTCCAAATGAAGTAGATGTCCTTTGACGTTTGCTACGCCTTGCATCCTCTTTACTTGGTGTATTTTCCTTTGGTTCTTCCCGCGGTCGTTTAGATCTTTCACTTGACGACTCACATTCAGTTTTATACGGATAAATGTTTTCAAAGAATTCAGCATTATCTGATTCAATTACCGTATTAACATGAATTTTGGGATTGTCCGATTTGTGAACCAAAAACCGACAAGCTTTCTTTGTTTGTAGCATAGCCAATAAAAACACAATCCACAGTTTTTGGTTTAATTTTTACCCTTTTGGGCAAAGGAACTTGGACCTTTGCTAAACACCCCCACACTTTGAAATATTTCAAGTTAGGTTTTCTTCCTTTCCATAGTTCATATGGAATAGATTGTGTTTTGTTGTGGGGCACCCTGTTGAGTATTCGGTTAGTTTGTGAGGATAGCTTCCCCCACAAGCTTTGCGGTAAACCGGAACTTATTAGTAAGGCATTCATCATTTCCTTTAATGTTCGGTTTTTCCTTTACGCAATTCCATTTGATTGTGGTGTGTAAGGGCGTAGTTTGATAAATAATTCCATATTCTAAACATATCTCTCGCAAAAGGAGATTCGTACTCTCCACACCTATCACTTCTAATCATTTTTATCTTTTTATTCAATTGATTTTCCACTTCGTTTTTGTATTGCTTAAATGCATCAATTGCTTCATCCTTACTATTAAGCAAATACACATAACAATATCGAGTGCAATCGTCAATAAAAGTTATAAAATACTTTTTTCCACCGCGAGATGGTATTGACTTCATATCACATATATCTGTGTGAATTAAGTCTAAAGGATTTGAATTCCTATCAATAGACTTATATGGATGTTTTACAAACTTAGATTCAACACTGATTTCACATTTAGATTTATTACACTCGAATTTAGGCAATACTTCTAAATTAATCAATTCTCGCAAGGTTTTGTAGTTGACATGTCCTAAACGAACATGCCATAAATCATTTGACTCCAATAAGTAAGACGAAGCTGAATTTTCATTAATATTGTCAACAACCATTACATTGAGTTTGAAAAGGCCCTCGGTGAGGTAGTCATTTCCTATGAACATATCATTCTTACTTATTACAATTTTCTCACTAACCAACACGCACTTAAATCCATTTTTGACGAGTAATCCGATTGAAACTAAATTCTTCCTGATTGTGGGAACGTGCAGAACATTGTTGAGAGTCAGCACCTTATCGGAAGTCATTTTCAGAAGTATCTTCCCATATCCTTCAACCTTGGCTGTTGCAGTATTTCCCATAAACAGTACCTCTTCGGATCCAGCGGGAGCGTAGGTTGCAAATGCTTCTTTTACAGCGCAAACATGTCGAGTGGCACCAGAATCAAGCCACCACTCCTTTGGGTTTCCAACCAAATTGTACTCCGATAGCATTGCACACAGATCATCCATATCATCATTCTTTTCCACCATATTGGCTTGTCCTTTTCCCTTGTTCTTTTTCGGGAGACGACAATCTGGGGCTTTGTGGTGAGCTTTCCCACAATTAAAGCAGTTGACCTTGAACTTTTTCTTGGCTTGCTCCTTCTTTTGTCCAGTGAACTTCTTTATTTTCTTACTTTTTGGGGCAGCCTCTTCAACAATATTTGCTCCCATAATCGTTGAATTCCCCGCGACTTATTCTACTGTTTTGTTATCTTCCTCAATCTTGAGACGAATCACAAGATCTTCCAACTTCATTTTCTTGCGCTTGTGCTTAAGATAATTCTTGAAATCTTTCCATGAGGGCGGCAACTTGTCAATCATTGCAGCCAATTGGAACGCTTCATTTACTACCATACCTTCAGCAATAAGGTCATGGAAGATAAGTTGAAGCTCTTGAACTTGGGTTCCAACGGTTTTTCCATCCACCATTTTGTAGTCTAGGAATTTGGCAACCACAAACTTCTTCAAGCAAGCATCTTCGGTTTTGTACTTCTTTTCAAGTGCACTCCATAGTTCTTTGGAAGTCTCTACTGCACTGTAGACGTTGTACAAGTCATCTTCTAAGGCACTCAAAATGTAGCCTTTGCACAAAAAATCGGCCTGTTTCCAAGCCTCAGTAACCATGAACTATTGGTTGTTAGGCATGTCGGCGGCAGGCACGGGAGGGTCCTCACTGGTGAACTTTTGCATACCAAGGGTGGTAAGCCAAAAGAACATTCTTTGCTGCCATCCTTTAAAGTTGGCACCGGTGAACTTCACGGGTTTCTCGGCCCGGTGGCACGGCGGTACGGATTTAGGAGTAACCGCTGGTGCAGTATTCGCAGAGGTAGTTTCAGTCTCAATTGCCATTATTCGTTTGTCACTGTCAAATCGACAAACTGTTTTAGTTAATAAAACCAGAATAACAATTCAATCACAGACTTAAACGATGAAGATTTTATTTCTTCAAATCGCAATATAATTATGAAACTTTAGTATTCCAACGAAGTTTTTATATCTTCGAGTCAGAATACAAATATTCATATGGAGTAGAAAACTACACAAGTTTTAATCTCCAAACCAGAATACAGCAACGATGAAGTTTTTATGTTCTTCAAATCGTTGTACAAGTATGAACTTTAATATTCCAACGAAGTTTTTTATGTCTTCAAGTCAGAATATGAAATTTCATACGGAGTAGAAAACCACACAGGTTTTAGTCTCCAAAACAGAATACAGATTAATCTAAAAATATAATTTCCTTAAGATTGTTACCAATCTGTATTCCAAAAAACCAGTAAATAATAATAATTGAAAATAAACAGAATCAGTGTTGAAAAAATAAGAATAATTTTTCAGAATATAATCGAGCCCACTTAGTCCAAAGTGTGTCCTTAAGGAAATTATTTCCCTCACAGTACTCGAGGTTGATGGAATATCCCCTCCCAGGATAGAACGATTATCTTACCAGAATAGTAGTACTCCAAATTCAGGTAGCGGCGAACCACTCAACGGCAGTATATCACACAGAATTTATTTGTGCAGAAGAAGAAGAAGTTTTTGTTGTTCAGAAAATTAGTAAGTAAAATTCTGAGAAATCAAACGAATTTATAGCCATGGAAGTAAACGGATAGGATTGGATAAGTTAATTAATTTAATTAAATAATAATTAATTAAATAATTAAAATTAAAGAAATTTTGGTCCAAAAAGATTATCAATCAATCAAATCATTTGATCGAATCCGAATCCGAAGCCGAGCCGAGCGAGGACGACGGCGCGAGGGGTCCTTGCCCCCTCAACCCTTTTAGTGACTAGAGAAGGTGTAATGTAATATATACACCTCTCTTTTTCTTTCTTTTTCCGATGTGGGACAACTGGTTTACCCAAGTCAAAATGGACCTTTTGCATTCCCCTCACTTTTCATCCCATCATTTCTCATTCACCAATATCAATACCCAACAGATTCCTTATCAACAGAGCTAGTCGGTACCTGAATCCCATGCTTCTGTTACTTTGTACAGTCATAAAACTTTTATGCTGTTAAGTTTTGCTAGAGATATGTTTTAATATACTAAAAAATGTGTGGAAATGAGGGGTATGTCGAAAATATGTCAGCGTCATAGCTTCAGTGGTTGTTTAAAGTTCTAATGGATTTTTTCTGTAAGAAGTTGGGTGACGTAAAAAATATTTGATACTTGATAACTACAGAAATTCTCAATGATAGATAGAGATATCAGTATTATGTATTCTCGCTTATCTCCAGATAAGTATCTGTGATTGTTGATATAACTTTTTATTTTCATGTAAGAATTTAGTTCAAAATTTGTAACTCATCTCAATCATTGCATGCCTCAACTTCATTGTAGGTTCTACTATACAATTAATTTTTTAATCAATGGAAACAAACTCTTGCATAAATGTGAGGTAAGACTGCGTACAATAGACCCTGTGGTCCGACCCTTCCCCGAACTCCGCGCATAGCGGGAGCTTAGTGCATCTGGCTGCTCTTTTTTTTACTATCATCACATTTATTTGTGTATTCCTTGTTGTCTGAAGTCTAACTATGAATGCAGGGGCTGTTCCCAAGAAAATTCTGGAACTGATGAATGTTCCTTGGCTAAAAAGAGAAAACGTTGCTACCTTCATGTGCCTTAAGAAGTGCTTTGTAGATAGTTTTTTTTTTTTTTTGCCTGAAGATAGGAGCATCTTCTAAGAGTTTAGTAGAACTAGGATTAGAAATCTACTAGAATTCTCATGTTATGGCGCAACTTTCGTATGTGCAGTTGCTCTTCATATTTCTTAGGAGGTTTTGTCCTATGTCCCCCTCCTATGTATCTTTTGATCTTTTACATAAATCCGGTAAGGGTCTACGCCAAACCCCATCACCACGGGAGGTGAAACCCTGGTGAATGGTATTATAAAAAAAAAATCACATCGAAGGAAGTTGCCTCAAAAGACATACATTCTTTAGGAATAGAACGCAATGAAAGCAAATGATCCATATAGGCGACACCAATAATTGCATTATATGTAGTCATGGACGTTACACTTATATTAAGTTTCAATAGACATATGTGTGAGGAGTTAAAATACTGTTAGTTATAGTGAACTCCTAATTTTACTCAAAAAAAAAAAACATTCCAGTTGGTTAAGCTTCCGCCCAGTAGTTTTAAGTTAAATATTTTCTTATATAGTCATGAACTTATCTAATATTTTAAAACTTTGAGTCAAACTACTTAAATTTTCATATTTACCAATAAGATTTTTGACAACAAAAACCATTGTATTAGATTGTAACAAATGGCTAATATTTTATTAACATGAAAAAACCTATTCCAACTTATATAATAAAAATTTGTGATACATATTTTTTGCATACAAAGTTATAAACTATAAACACATACTAATGACTTGTTATATGTAAAAATAACGAAGTTCTTGGGAGCGTTAAGCATCTGTTTTAGTGGCCTTACCCTTGAGCCACCCATGCACATATACACTTATTAGTGGCAATCATTTGCTGCAGAAATACGGACTGATTCTACAGAAGCGTGGACTGGATAATTCTTTCACGGGACACTCGGAAGCAACCACTGGGACACTGTCTAACAGTCTTGATTTTCACTCTTCCAGCTATTGGTCAACTTCCCGCTCAAAGTCTTTCTACCCTCCAGGTGGTGACATGGGTAGGCGTGCAACAAAATCTCCCATTTTTATTCCCCATACAGACGAGAGAAACCATTTTAGTTTTCAAAACCCCATGTTGAGATATCAAGGTCAGCAACAGCTGAACAATAGCAATAAGCATGTTAACTTGCTTTACGGAATCTCAACAACCGCGGAGCCAAAGTCGTCCTTCTTCGGACTGAATATACAACAACAAAATAAATCTTCAGTAGCACGGATTTCTCAACCACAGTTACGAACTCAGATGCTAAGTGAATCCAATAAGGTCCTATCACGGAATGGTATTGTTGACAATGCACGAGGCAATATGCACAATTAATTTTCCAAGCGTCTTCAAATGTAGATTTCTCATTGAACCACAACATACAGTTGGCAAGAAGGAAATTTCCTTTGAGTGGCAATTCAGTAATTTCCACTCTGGTAACTAACGAGATACGTAAGGAAGAAGTTAACTCTGATTATGATATTTTCACACAGGACTGGGGTTTACAGAATGTTGGATCAAACTTTGATACCTCTTATCATTCTAGTATAGAACATGAGAATTCTCCAATGGAGTAGAGTGGACAGAACGTAAATGCTCCATTTGTGGAAGCAGTTGTCTCTAGCGGGCAAGAAATTGGACATGTTAATCCTATGGTTGGTCCACAAGTTAACTCGATTACCATTATTCCTGAGCCATTTGGACAAGAGGACCTCATGAGTGCCCTTTTCGAGCAGGTTAGTCTTAATTTGTTATCTTTACCTCGCTTCAATATTAGTTGTTATGTTCTCTCGGAGTCTTTCAGACATGTCAGAGTTTATATGCTAGTAGAAATAATAGAGAACTTCTCGTACTTTTATTATTTTCTTTTTTTATAATATTGGTATGAATGAGCTTTACTGGTGCAACTTGGTCTGAGGTTTCATATAACCACCCCCGACAGTTGCTTGGGATTGAACCATTGAACCCTAGATGTTGTTGACCTTGCTTCAATATCTTCTATGTTTAAGTTTATAACCTATGTTGCTTGCACTTAAAAAATGTTGTCACATGCATGTCGGATCCTCCAACAATGCACTATTTTTAGACGTTGGATTCCGATTTCAAGTCGTGCGTATTCCAGCAAATAATGCATTGAAGTCTTACAAAATGTTGAATGCAACATTTAAAGTTATTTGTGGGATTTTTGCTTATCATTTTCAAATTGTTCTTAGTGTACATATTTGAGTTTCAATTGTTATATTAGTTGCTCATGTATCTTGTCATTCCTATTGCCTTTTGTGCTTTATTTTAGATGAGCAGTTGATGATATATATAAATCTCCTTTCTTATAATTTCATGTCTAATTAAATTTTATTATATAAAATGAGCTGAAAACATGATGCGGGCTATTACATATGCTCGGAAATATCTTGCACCTTGGGATTCTATCCATATGAAAGAGTTGCAGCGGGTCTTGGCGACACTTGCTTTCAAGAGTATTACTGAATGTACAACTTACAAGGTTAAGGTGTTTCGTGCTAGCTTTATGTATATTTGAATAAAGTATTTGCATTTTTTTGTCCAAGTGTTATGAGTTTAAAATACTTGATTAGTTTCTTCAATTTGGTTTGATCTTTTCACCTTCAATGCTTTTAAGCATTATCATATATAGTCCACAATTCTAGTAACATAATACTGAATGCAATATAAGTTTGTGCATAATTACTGGATGCAATATAAGTTTGTGTTATATGTACAAGCCGAGGATCTTTCGGAAACAGCCGCTCTACCTTCAAATTAGAGGTAAGATCTGTATACACTCTACCCTCTCCAGACGCCACGTTGTGGGATTTCACTCGGTATGTTGTTGTTGTATATAAAATGAAACAGGCAACATTTGTACAAAATGATCGTTGTGAGTTCAACTAAAAACATTGTTGTAAGTGAAATAAATGTCTTTTCCTTTTCCTTCCTCTTTATTCTGTTTTTTTTTCTTCAAAATTTTATTCGTAATAAAAATAAGAATACACGAATAAGATGATCACAAATTAATCCTCAATCATGAGCTGGAAATTCAGTGTCCTTACCAAAAGAAAAATGACAATGAAAAGAATGTGCTACTACTGGCAGTCTGGCACTGACCTTAACGCGTGACCAATGCATCCAAAATTTAGATAAATTTTACTCCTACATAACTCACATTGCGTGATTATAAGAAAGACTATAAGTTCAACTTTATTATTTTCACTATACAAAATATATCTTAATTTCATCTCTATTATATCAAAAATCGTTCATCTTTTTGTTGTTAGAAATCTCATCCTCCATTATAGTATGAATCATTCATATTCTTGTTAGAAAACCATCTCCTATTTATCATTAATTTTCACAACGCCTAAAAATTTGTCCAAAGATGTCTCTCTATTTCTTAACTTTGACACTAGTGTCAAATTACCTTTCATTGTACTGCAGGTTAAATGTATTATAATTGTAACTTCATGTCATATTTCAATTTATTTTATCGTGGGGCGGTAAAGCTTTTTTTAATCATTCTACTCACCTACTTTGTCACTCTACCAAACAAAAAAAGGTACAACCACAACTCCGCCAAGTACAAGCATTTCCCATTTTGACTCTACCTAAAAGGTCATCTTGTTCAAAAGATTAATATATCTCCCAACACATGATCAAATGTGTAACATAATTAATTAAATTAAATTAAAACACAAGACAATTCTCAACCCTACATTCATGATAGCTCCCAAACTTGATTAAGCTCTTTTTATCATGTAGTGTACACACAACTTACTACTACCTTGAGAGGTAGAGATGCTTTTTTCGACAGACCATCCACTCAAACAAAAACAATCCAGACAAAAAAAATGACAAAAGTAAACAATGGATAATAACAAAAATCAATCACTCTACTTAGATTAAAATGAATTTAAGTTAAATTAAAATACAGATTATTCCCCACCCTACATTCATGAGAGCTATCAACTTTGATTAAGCTCTTTTTTATCAGTCCAGATACTACTCATGCACCAACCTTTTTGCTCTACCAAACCAAAAAGGGACTACAATCAATGTCATTAGTACAACCATTACTCTTGAGAGCTCTCAACTTAAGCACTCTTTTATCATTCAAGATTCTAACTATGCACCTACCTTTTTGCTCTACGAAACCCCAAAATGTACTACAATCAGTGCCATTAATACAACCCATTAAGCATAAACAGAGCCACAAGAAAGAGCCATCAACAAGAATGCTGCTTGCTCTTCTTCACCCAACTTTCTTCTGTGTGTAGAGTTTGATCTTGGTCTTTGCATAGCTACTTCTTTACCGAAATGCAATAATCTCTTTTTAAATGGAATGCATTTTTCACTCTTTTTCATTACTGCTGCATTACTAGTTGTACTTTCTTCACTGCTGCTTGTACTGCTGGTACTACTATGGTTGTGATGATGATGATCAATGCTCTTATTTGAAGATTTCTTTGGTTTCTTGTCTTCTTTGTTCAATCCTAAAAGTTCTCTTCTCTTTTTTCTGCTCCTTATCCCACAAGCATTACACAATGACTGCATTCACCGTGATTAAATCATCAGACTCAAAAAATTTGAGAAAAATTAGCACAGCCTATAATAATAAAATGCGGCATAACATGCAACCATACACAATAGGCGAAACCTCACTTGAAAAGTCTCAATTTATGTTTCATTTGTGTTTACAATGTCCCAAAAAGATGATTTATAGTCACAAAAACGCATATAACTTGTTTAAAATACAAGTTTCAAAATTACTTTTATTAACTTTCATGCTCAGTTAAACACCACCACATAAATTGTAATAGGAGTAGTAAATATCCAGTGGTTGACACCCATTCACTGAAGAATTACACTATTCCAATAGGTATAAAAAGTAGTTTTTGTTTTATATACTATATGTTGAATATTTTAAATTCTTCGTATGATTACTTCTTTAGATTTTGATTCCTCTTAGTGAATATCCCAACTCCACCATTATAATATTGATTTGGTACAATTCAAACCTAAACTCATTTACAAGCCAAATTGCAACTACAGACTAGAACCACTAGCACAAAATACTACAAAACTAGAATAGTGTACCAATTTATAGCACTTTTTTCCTTGGATATGTACCAAATTTCTAACACAATGATAATAAGCACTCCTACATGTACAACTTTCAAGAATTCAAGTTACCTCATTCTCAATTATTATACCTTAGTCAAATTAATCTTCCAATATTTTATTTCACTACTCCAAACACAAATATGCAAGTCAAATTAACATCTTAAACTCAATCAAACACACTATCAACACATAGTACATACAGACCAAAACCACTAGCACAAACATGCTACAAAGCTAGAATAATTAGTACTACTACATGTACAACTTTCAAGAATTCAAATTACCTCATTTTCAATTATATCTTCAAGATTCTATCTCACTACTCCTAATACAATATATGCAAGTCAAATTAACATTTTAAACTAAATCAAACACTATCATATGAGATTAAAAACACAAGAAAAGAAGAAAGAAACATATTAATCAACCAAATGAAGATTACTTTACTGACCTTAGGTCCAGCAGGTCCACCTCTCCAAAGAGGAGTTTTTGTGGTACCACAATCAACACAAGTCTTCTGATTAGTCTCTGATGAAACCCTTTCTGGTGTTTGGTTTTGCCCACTCATTTCTTCACTTTCTTGAACCTAAAAAAACATAAAAATAAATGAAAAAAGGCTAAATTAACATCATACATAAATCCACATATAAATGAAAAAAGAGCAAAAGGGTACCTCGTGATCACTTACTTTATCACTTGTATCCACCATTTTGGATCAATTATACAGACACCAAAATAAGAAAATTCAACTTGTTCACCGCTGCTCAACGATCGCAACTCAGAATTTAGAGGGATTTACCAAAAACTAAGCAATACCCAAATAAGGAAAACCCAGCTGAATAAAGATGTTTTATCCTCAAATTAGCAGAGAGAAAAACTCCTTAAAGGAACAAAAAGGACTATACTAAGGTTTTAGAAGGAAAATAATAGGAAAAAAACACCTTAATCATAACGAACAACTCACTATTAAGTTGATTTTAACGAAAACTAAGCAAGACCCAGATAATAAAATGGCAAAAACCAGCTAAACAAAGTTTTCCCCCCACAAATTAGCAAAAAAAATACAGAGACTCTGCTTAACGATGATCAAAACTCACTATTAAGAGTGTTTCGACAAAAACTAAGCAAGACCCAGATAATAAAATGGCAAAAACCATCTGAATAAAGAAGTTTTTCCACAAATTAGCAGGAAAAAAACTCAGATAAACCTTACTCCTACTGCTAACAAGCACAAATGTAAGGCATAAAAAAGGATTATATAGAGATGTTTTAGAACAAAAATTGAAGAGATTAAAGTTGAGAAAAGAAATATTGATAAACCGACATGAAAATGAAAAGCTAATAGAGAAGAAAACAAGTGATAATTATGAAGAGATAAGTAAAAGAGAGCCGTAGCCGAAAAAAAATAATATGGAGGGTTTATAAGGGAAGTGTGTACGAAAACCCTAGACGGGCAGGAGTGTGAAATGACGTAATTAACCTTGTTATGAAATTTTTGATTTTATATAATCCACCCACGTAACTGAAAACGGCGCCATTAATTTTGGTTGTTTTTGGTATTTAGAGTTGGTGAGATATTTTGGCAATTGAATCAAACTCCGCTCAACTCGAAAACTACGGTTTTTATACTTTAGGATTTAATTAATTTGAATTGCGTGGGAAAAATTTATTTTAAGACTTAATACATTGGATTCAAACTTGAGACTTCTAGCTAAAGATTGAGAAGTACTTACCGCTGTAACGTAACCTTTAGGAGTATACTTAGAGGTCGTTCAGTGTGCGGGATTGGATAGACAAGGATAGCCCCACCATTTTAGTACAAATAATAGGATAAAATAATTCTCGGGCTAAATAATACCCATAACCAAATGCGGGATAAAATAATCTTGCACTTTATTCTGAAATTATTATCCTTATACCACTAACCAAACGACCCCTTAGGGTTTAAACTCATTTTAAAACGGGATGCATCAAGGGGGAGCTACAATTCCGTTTACGAATTCAACAAAATTTAATAATTTTGGAGTTTGGACTGGACCTTGTATTTATATTAAATAGTGCAATTTATATATAAATGTATATTTTAGAATCTAGAATTCATTAATTCAAAAATCTGACCTCACCTCGCTTCGATAAAAGCGACTTCATCGATGCTAACCAATAGAGTATATCCCTTCGAGTTGCATATGAATTTTAATATAAGTGGCACTGAAAATAGAATTTGAAAGATTGATTGAACAGAGACGGATCCATAATTTGTATACTTGATTAATTCAACTTTTAAGATTGTTAGTAAAAAAGTAATTGTATATTTAAAATTGGCCTTTAAAATTATATGTTCAGAATTTAATGTGCATATATTATGTTTAAGTTAACTAGTGTTGTTCAGTTAAATCTATTGAACATTGTCAATTTGCAACTATGTGTTCACTTAAATGTGATGATTGACGTACTTTTTTTTCCTCTAAGAGAAAAAGTTGTTTAACCATCAACTTTGAATACTATTAATTGTTCAATTTCTTTTCATTAATTATATCGTTTTTTAAACTAATTAATTTTTTCCTTCTCCAATGAACTTATTCATTTGGTACCTAATAAATATCGGAGGAATACATGTTTGTGTTGCTACCATGAAAAGTCATTTGATCTTTCATTTGGAAAAGGAAAAGACAATGAGATCACACAACACATTAATAGATCTTTTATGTTCTAAAATAACTTTAATTTGTTCATTTGTTCAATTTTTCTAAGTTGTACAGATTATTTTCATATAAGTTCATGTATTTCATATTAAGTTTTGTTATTTCTCATTCGTTGTTCGATACATGATTTGGAGACTCGATTAATTCAAATTCACATTGTATAAGATCCAATAAGGGGAAGCGCTTCCAACGATTTTTTGTTATATTCAGAACTCAAACTCAAGACTTCTTATCAAAATGGAGAAATTTATCAATCCCACCATGACCTTAGATGATTTTTAAACATGCATAATATAATGTAGTGTTTCATGTGGAATCACTAAAGGAAGTTGGTGAGCTCAAAATGGGACATTTTAAATTATGATGCAATTCACCTGATTCAAAAAACATTTGTACTCTTAGTAGCAATATAATTTCGGTATACAAATACTGTAAATAATATTTTAATTTCTTCCTATTTTCTTTTTCCTTCATTTAAGTAACAACTAAATGACAGCTAGTTTAATTTAAAAGACCATCCAGGGAGCTGGTAAATATTTATATTAAATCCTACTAATTTCCTTTGACTAAATCGGAAATTAAGGTAAGAACGTGTAAAAGTAATTATGATTTAGTGATAAATGTGTAGTCAAAGATATATGTCATGTATTCATTTATTTGGTGTAAATATTGAATGCGGTAAGTTTTTACCCACCAAAAATGTGGTGGGATGGATGGATAACTCCACCTATAATTAGATGTATTGATTTGAATTCAGGAAATGTTATTGTTCCTGTGGAGCATTTCCCACTAAATGATTTCTTGTGACGCTAGCCTGAATCAATCGATGAAGAATGATTAACCAATAAAAAGAAATATAAGAAAAGGTGAAAGAAGGAGGAGTTGTATTTACATGTGTATAATATCATCAAGGGATAATGCAAGATGATCTAGAGTCCTTCGCAGTTAACAGAGAGGTCTTACGTTCAAAAATGCTTACTCCTTTAATAATCATATGTTACATAAATTCAAATTAGTCAAATCGATAATCGCATTGAATTCGTTAAGTCAATTGATTTCAAATACTTTGATTGTTAAATTGAAAGAGAGAAAAAATGGAAGCAAACGTGAGTTCAATTCTCATTATTCATTTTTCTTTTCCCTTGCCTTCTATAAAAGAAAGGGGTGTTAGTCTGCTTGGACAGCTCAATTGGTTTCGAGGGGATATTTGGAGCAAAGACCAAGGATCGAATTCCATCAGCGGCAGTGTGGGGTTTCTTCTTAAAATAAAGGAGGGTCCCTTGTGCGCAGCGTGGTACTGGTCTAACCTTTGAAATCAATTGAGTCACCATGATTTACATCCTTCACAGACCTGTCGGATCGAGGTGTGGGGCTCCTGGGGTGGGAGATTACACCTTTTGGAGCAAAGAAAGGGGTGGTAGGTATAAATTAAATTAAACCAAATTAGAAAGTGTACTATTAGTTTCAAAATTCCTGCAAACATGTTGGCGGCTGGGGTCAACACGCCCACTTTTCCACTGTGTGTCTATTAGCAAAGTAGTAGTACTATTCAGAATAATACCTTATTTTATTGTAGTCTTTTTTTAAAGAAAATATTATGAGAATTTAGCATAAATTGACAAGTCTTATACTCGTGGTTAGTTTACACTTTACAACAACACTCTTTTATTCATTCAGAATTGGGACGACAATGTGAGCTACTAACCCTACACGGACCGAATTTGGTGTTGTGTATTGATATTGGTGAATGAGAAATGATTGAAAAGAAAAGTGGGAGTTCCCTCTTGCTTTATAAAATAAGCATTTGTCCCACATCGATAGTGGAAAGAAAAGTTCTTCTACTTATAAGTAGAATTACTCTTTCTTGTCAGTAAAAGGGTTGAGGGGGCAAGGACCCCTCGCGCCGTCGTCGTCGCTCGGCTCGGCTCGGCTCGGCTTCGGATTCGGTCAAATTTTCTTTATTTTTAATTATTTAATTAATTATTATTTAATTAAATTAATTAACTTATCCAATCCTACCCGTTAGTGACCCTGACCCGCGACCCGGCCGGATCCGCATGTCTGACCCGCGACCCGATTTCTTTAAATTTCCAACTTGTTTTTAGTGGCTGTTCAGAAATGTTGCAAACCTTCAGAAACAGTACTTCCAAGGCTATAAATTCGTTTGATTCCTCAGAATTTAACTAACGAATTTTTTTTCTGAACAATACAAACTTCTTCTTCTTCTGCACAAATAAATTCTGTGTGATATACTGCCGTTGAGTAGTTCGCCGCTACCTGAATTTGGAGTACTACTATTCTGGTAAGATAATCGTTCTATCCTGTGAGGGGATATTCCATCAACCTCGAGTACTGTGAGGGGAATAATTTTCTTAAGGACACACTTTGAACTAAGTGGGCTCGATTATATTCTGAAAAATTATTCTTATTTTTCAACACTGATTCTGTTTATTTTCAGTGTTTATTATTTACTGGTTTTTTTGGAATACAGATTACTAACAAACTTAAGGAAATTATATTTTTAGATTAATCTGTATTCTGTTTTGGAGACTAAAACCTGTGTGGTTTTCTACTCCGTATGAAATTTCATATTCTGACTTGAAGACATAAAATTTTCATTGGAATATTAAAGTTCATACTTGTACAACGATTTGAAGAACATAAAAACTTCATCGTTGTTGTATTCTGGTTTGGAGATTAAAACTTGTGTGGTTTCTACTCCATATGAATATTAGTATTCTGACTCGAGATATAAAAACTTCGTTGGAATACTAAAGTTTCATAATTATACTGCGATTTGAAGAAATAAAATCTTAATCGTTTAAGTCTGTGAGTGAATTGCTATTCGGTTTTATTAACTAAAACAGTTTGTCAATTTGACAATGACAAACGAATAATGGCAATTGAGACCGGAACTACCTCTGCGAATACGCACACGGTTACTCGACAACCCGTCTTTGTTGTGCCACCGCCGAGAACCCGCAAAGTTCACCGGTGCCAACTTTAAAGGATGGCGACAAAGAATGTTCTTTTGGCTTACCACCCTTGGTATGCAAAAGTTCACCGATGAGGACCCTCCCGTGCTCGCGCCGACATGCACGACAACCAACAGTTCATGGTTACCGAGGCTTGGAAACAGGCTGATTTTTTGTGCAAAGGCTACATTTTGAGTGCCTTAGAAGATGACTTGTACAACGTCTACGGTGCGGTAGAGACTTCCAAAGAACTATGGACCGCACTTGAAAAGAAGTACAAAAGCGAAGATGCTTGCTTGAAGAAGTTTGTGGTTGCCAAATTCCTAGACTACAAAATGGTGGATGGAAAAACCGTTGGAACCCAAGTTCAAGAGCTTCAACTTATCTTCCATGACCTTATTCTTTGAAGGTATGGTAGTAAATGAAGCGTTCCAAGTGGCGCAATGATTGAGAAGTTGTCGCCCTCATGGAAAGATTTCAAGAATTATCTTAAGCACAAAAGAAAGAAAATGAAGTTGGAAGATCTTGTGATTCGTCTCAAGATCGAGGAAGATAACAAAACCGCCGAGAAGAGGTACCGTAAGACTTCACCAATTGAAGGGGCAAACATCGTTGAAGATCTTTGCTACGAAAAAGAACAAGAAAAGGAAGAGGCCTTCGGGAAGGAGAAGGATTCCAACAAGAAAAAGTTCAAGGGCAAGCTCGCTTTAATTGTGGGAAAGTGGCCACAAAGCCCCAGATTATCGTCTCCCGAAAAAGAACAAGGGAAAAGGACAAGCCAATATGGTGGAAAAGAATGATGACATGGATGATGCGTGCAATGCTATCGGAGTGCAATTTGGTTGGAAACCCAAAGGAGTGGTGGCTTGATTCGGTGCCACTCGACATGTTTGCGCTACAAAAGAAGCATTTGCAACCTATGCTCCCATTGGACCCGAAGAGGTCTTGTTTATGGGAAATACCGAAACGACCAAGGTTGAAGGATATGGGAAGATACTTCGAAGATGACTTCCGGCAAGGTCCCGACTCTCAACAATGTTATGCACGTTCCAACAATTCGGAAGAATTTAGTTTCAGTAGGACTACTCGTCAAAAACGGGTTTAAGTGCGTGTTGGTTAGTGAGAAAATTGTAATAAGTAAGAATGAATTGTTCATAGGAAATGGCTACCTCACCGAGGGCCTTTTCAAACTCAATGTAATGGTTGTTGACAGTATTAATAAAAATTCAGCTTCGTCTTACTTATTGGAGTCAAATGATTTATGACATGTTCGTTTAGGACATGTCAACTACAAAACCTTGCAAAAATTGATTAATTTAGAAGTATTGCCTAAATTCGAGTGTAATAAATCTAAATGTGAAATCTGTGTTGAATCTAAGTTTGTTAAACATCCGTATAAGTCTATTGATAGGAATTCAAATCCTTTAGACTTAATTCACACAGATATATGTGATATGAAGTCAATACCATCTCGCGGTGGGAAAAAGTATTTTATAACTTTTATTGACGATTGCACTCGATATTGTTATGTGTATTTGCTTAATAGTAAGGATGAAACAATTGATGCATCTAAGCAATACAAAAACGAAGTGGAAAAGCAATTGAATAAAAAGATAAAAATGATTAGAAGTGATAGGGGTGGAGAGTACGAATCTCCTTTTGCAGAGATATGTTTAGAATATGAAATTATTCATCAAACTACTGCCCCTTACACACTACAATCAAATGGAATTGTGGAAAGGAAAAACCGAACATTAAAGGAAATGATGAATGTCTTACTAATAAGTTCCGGTTTACCGCAAAGCTTGTGGGGGGAGGCTATCCTTACAGCTAACCGAATACTCAACAGGGTGCCCCACAGCAAAACATAATCTATTCCATATGAATTATGGAAAGGAAGAAAACCCAACTTGAAATATTTCAAAGTGTGGGGTGTTTAGCAAAGGTCCAATTTTCTTTGCCCAAAAGGGTAAAAATCGGACCAAAAACTGTGGATTGTGTTTTTATTGGCTATGCTACAAACAGCAAAGCTTGTCGGTTTTTGGTTCACAAATCGGACAATCCCGAAATACATGTTAATACGGTAATTGAATCAGATAATGTTGAATTCTTTGAAAACATTTATCCTTATAAAACTGAATGTGAGTCGTCAAGTGAAAGATCTAAACGACCGCGGGAAGAACCAAAGGAAAATACATCAAGTAAAAAGGATGCAAGGTGTAGCAAACGTCAAAGGACATCTACTTCCTTTGGACCAGATTTTGTGACATTCTTGCTTGAAAATGAGCCTCAAACATTTAAAGCAGCGATGTCTTCTTCTGATTCAGCATTTTGGAAAAAGGCAGTCAATAGTGAGATTGAATCAATTTTGAACAACCATACATGGAAATTGGTTGATCTTCCTCCTGGAAATAAACTTTTAGGATCAAAATGGATTTTTAAAGGAAAATAAAAGCTGATGGCACTATTGACAAATATAAGGCAAGACTTGTGGTCAAAGGTTATACACAAAAAGAAGGTCTTGATTACTTTGACACATACTCGCCGATAACAAGAATAACATCTATTCGGGGGTTAGTGGCATCGGCGGCCGTATATGGTCTTGAAATCCATCAAATGGATGTCAAGACAAACTTTCTTAAATGGAGAATTGGAGGAAGAAATTTACATGGAACAACCTTTGAGGGTTTTGTGGTTCCTGGTAAAAAAGGAAAGTGTGCAAATTTGTTAAGTCACTTTATGGACTTAAACAAGCACCCAAACAATGGCATGCGAAATTTGACCAAACAATGTTGGCAAATGGATTTAAGATTAATGAGTGTGACAAATGTATTTACATTAAAAATACTCCAAATCATGAAGTCATTGTTTGTTTATATGTTGATGGCATGTTGATAATGAGAAGAGATATTACCGATGTAAATGCTACAAAGCGTATGCTGGCTAGCAAATTTGATATGAAGAACTTAGGAGTTGCTGATTTGATCTTAGGCATCAGAATTCATAAAACTCCACAAGGTCTAGCATTATCGCAGTCTCATTATATTGAAAGAGTACTTGACAAGTTTAAGTATTTAAATTTCAATGTTGCAAAGACTCCAATTGATGTAAGTTTTGCACTTCAAAAGAATGAAGGTGAAAGTGACTCACAATTGGACTATGCACGAGTTTTGGGAAGTTTGATGTATATTAGGAATTGTACACGACCAGATATAACATGTGCTATAAGCAAGCTGAGTCGATTCACGAGTAATCACAATCAAACTCATTGGATGGCTATGAAACGAGTCTTGGGGTATTTAAAAACACCCAAACCTATGCTTTGCATTATAATAAATATCCCACGTGATCGAGGGATATAGTGATGCAAATTGGATCACCGGATCATCTCGAAGTTAAATCCACGAGTGGATATATTTTCACAATTGGGGGAGGAGCGAGTGTCTTGGAAATCATCAAAACGGACATGCATCGCCCGCTCTACAATGGAATCGAATTTATAGCTTTAGACAAGGCCGGTGAAGAAAGTGAATGGCTCCGGAATTTCTTAGAAGATATTCCATTCTGGCCCAAACCTTTGGCTCCTATATGTATACATTGTGACAGTCAAGCAGCAATAGGTAGGGCAGGGAGCGTAATGTACAACGGAAAATCTCGTCACATACGACGAAGACACAATACCGTTATACAACTCCTCTCTAGTGGCGTTATCACGATTGACTATGTAAAGTCAAGAGATAACGTGGCGGATCCGCTTACAAAAGGCTTATCTAGAGAGGGAGTTAGTAGATCATCAACGGGAATGGGGTTAAGGCCGAAGACAAGTCATCGTGGTAGTAACTCTACCTAGCAGACTGGAGATCCCAAGAGCTAGGTTCAAGGAGATCAAACAAAGTTGTGACTGACGGTTCACCATTGTCAAATAACTCAACCCATTCTCGGATGAAGACAATGTTCAGAAATAAGGATAAAACCTTATGGCTTGTTAATGAGTTAATAAAGCATTAAGGTTCTTTAATGATTATCTAAATCTGGCAGTGTATGACCAGATAATGTGGCTATAGGACCACATGCTTAGAAATCACCTATGTGAGTGTTAAGTGTAAGCCGCTTTAAAGGGGAATGACAATGAAGGCCCATTCTCTACGCACTCATGAAACCAGGATGTGTTCATGGGTGAAACGAACACAACCGTGAGAACCATAAATGGTTGAGGGTTGATTATGTGACTTATGTTGTCTAGGTATACAACAAAGTTCGACGGTTCAAAGATATCAAAACTACCGATTGATCGAGTATATCCGATATAAGTTCACTACGGAAATTCAAAGGGAAACCTACTTATCCAGATGCAGTCAATTCTCGCTTGTATATCACACTTGTCCGCGCTTTTATATTATAGTCATTCCCCATTCATATGGGGGATTGTTGGGTATTGATATTGGTGAATGGGAAATGATTGGAAAGAAAAGTGGGAGTTCCCTCTTGCTTTATAAAATAAGCATTTGTCCCACATCGGTAGTGGAAAGAAAGTTCTTCTACTTATAAGTAGAATTACTCTTTCTTGTCAGTAAAAGGGTTGAGGGGGCAAGGACCCCTCGCGCCGTCGTCGTCGCTCGCTCGGCTCGGCTTCGGCTTCGGCTTCGGATTCGGATCTGATTGATTGATAATCTTTTTGGACCAAATTTTCTTTAATTTTTTATTATTTAATTAAATTAATTAACTTATCCAATCCTACCCGTTAGTGACCCTGACCCGCGATCCGATTTCTTTTTCTTATTTAAATTTTCAACCAGTTTTTAGTGGATGTTCAGAAAGGTTGCAAACCTTCAGAAACAGTACCTCCAAGGCTATAAATTAGTTTGATTCCTCAGAATTTAACTAACGAATTTTTTTTCTGAACAATACAAACTTCTTCTTCTTCTGCACAAATAAATTATGTGTGATATACTGCCGTTGAGTAGTTCGCCGCTACCTGAATTTGGAGTACTACTATTCTGGTAAGATAATCGTTCTATCCTGGGAGGGGATATTCCATCAACCTCGAGTACTGTGAGGGGAATAATTTCTTAAGGACACACTTTGAACTAAGTGGGCTCGATTATATTCTGAAAAATTATTCTTATTTTTCAACACTGATTCTATTTATTTTCAGTGTTTATTATTTACTGGTTTTTTTGGAATACAGATTACTAACATTTGGTAATATGAGTTCAGTTTAAATGAAGGTGAGGTTAATTTGGATGAATTTATTATTATAACAAATTTCAAAGTTACTTTACTACGTTATTTTCATAAGTTGAATGATCATTTAAATAATTAACTCACTTGATTTCAAATATGATTATGTAAAATGGAAGGTAATTAGATGTACGTAAACGTAAAACTAATGATCGAGAGTACAAATATAAAACTTTGTTCAGTTCCTCAAGGTATCTATCTAAAGTTAAAAAGAAAAAAAAGTTGATAGATTATGGAAATAATTCTTGATTATTGTCATAATCTTTGTGTATATTATAGATTAGGAATGTAATTATTCTGATTTAGATTACCATAATTGTAACCTCAAATTAGTCTTCTAACATGTATATATTATCATATTCAATGAATGAAAAAGGGACGGAAAATATTTCCTTCATGTTATCAAGAGCCAAAAAACTAACTCCCCCTAACCCTAGCCCTAAGCTGCCGGAAAACCCTACCCCCCCCCCCACCCCGAAACCCTAGTTTTTTTTTCTTCAAATTTTACCTTGCCAAAAACCTAATTGGGTTCTTCCTTCTCCTCTCCTCCTTGTTTTTTGACATTCAAGACCAACAATGACCGACGAACACAAATTTCATCCCGCTCTTTTCGTAAATAACGTCAGGAATTTCATTCCGGTGATTCTTGAGATGGAAAAAGGGCAATATTCATCTTGGGCGAAGTTATTCAAAATCCATTGCCGCGCATACCAAGTCATTGACCATATTCTTCCTCCAAAGCCTCAATCGGGTGTCATAGAAAAACCCACCGATATTTACATGACTCTTTGGTCTCGCTTGAATGCTATAGTCTTTCAATGGATTTACGACACCATATCAAATGACCTTTTGCACACCATATTAGAATCGGTTTCAACGGCTCAACAAGCATGAGAGCGTTTGTAAAATATTTTTCAAGATAACAAGATTTCTCGTGCGGTTTATCTAGAAAATCAATTCACCAATGTCAAGTTCGATGATTTTCCAAACGTCTCCGCATATTGTCAAGAGTTAAAAATGCTTGCCGATCAACTATCCAACGTTGGTGCACCGATGATGAATCAAATGTTAGTTCTCTAATTAATTACGGGTTTGAATGAATAATATGATGGTGTTGCTACGTTCATTCAACAAAGTAATCCGTTGCCACCATTTTATGAGGCTCGTTCGAGATTGATTCTTGAAGAAATCCGAAAACTAAAACAGACGGCGACGGCGGCAAACAATGCCAGCACCGCCCTCCTTTCCACCAACAAAGGAAAAAATAATGGAGGAACGGGCGAGGTCGTGGCGATGAGACAACGGTCGATAGTGGGCGCAGCGGCCTACCTGGCGGCCACAAAGCGGATCCCGGCGGCGGCGGGCGGTGGGGGTAGTACCCGCCGTGGGGGCTGGACGCCACAACAGTGGGTAGCCCCGACGTGCTCGTACCCCACGATGTCATGGGCCAGACTAATGCCACCGAACCGACAGTTCGGGGTACTTGGTAGCCAACCACAACAAGCATTTGCAGTCCATGGACCATCATCTTCCAGTTATGTTCCAACGGAGATTAAGCAAGCCATGCACACTATGAATCTCAATAGTCCCGACGACACTTGGTACATGGACACGGGTGCGACCTCTCACGTGACGGCATCTCAATGTATTCTCTCATATTATTTTAATATGAGCAGTAATGAAAATATTGTGGTTGGCAGTGAAAATGCCCTACCCACCTTTACATTTAAATAATGTCCTACATGCATCCAAACTTATTAAAAACTTTGTATATGTGTGTCATTTCACCATTGACAATAATGTTTCCGTTGAGTTTGATCCGTTTGGATTTTCTGTGAAGGACATTCGGACGGGGATGTCACTAATGAGATGTGCTAGCACTGGGGACTTGTATCCCATCACTACTACTACCAACAACCAAGCCACCTCTCTATCAACTTTTGCTACTATTTCTCTACTTTATAGCATAATCGTTTGGGACACCCGGGAGCACTGATGTTAAACTCTCTTAGAAAAAATAAGTTTATTGTTTGTAAACAATTTTTGGGTTCCCATGTTTGTCAATCTTGCATTTTTGGGAAACGTGTTAAATTATCGTTCTCTTTATCTACTTTAAACACTATTATGCCATTTGATATCATGCATAGTGACTTATGGACATCCCCGATTTTAAGTTCGGCAGGTCATAAGTATTATATGCTCATTTTGGATGATTACTTTAATTTTCTATGGACATTTCCCATTGGAAAGAAATCGTAGGTTCACACTATTTTCATGCAATTTAGTGTTTTCATCCAAACCCAATTTGAGAAGTTTATTAAATGCTTCCAATGTGACAATGAGAGGAAATTCATAAATGACCAATTTAAGAAATTTTGTCACAAAAATAGTATGGTATTTCGTCTTTCTTGTCCGCACACTTCTCCTCAAAATGGAAAAGTCAAACGTAAAATACGAGCAATAAATAATTTAATTCGCACACTTCTTGCTGATTCGTCCATACCACCATCATTTTGGCATCATGCTCTTCAAATGACCACATACCTTTTAAACATTCTCCCTAGCAAGTTACTTTCAAACCTCTCACCGATACACACATTTGAGGGTTTTCAGGTGTTTATGTTATCCTCTCTTTCCTTCCACAACAATAAATAAACTTCATGCCGTTCTATTTTTGGGATACCCACAAAATCATTGGGGCTATAAGTGTTATGATATGTCTAGTGGAAAAATTTTAATCTCTTGTCACGTTATTTTTTATGAGTCCAAATTCCCATTTTCCAACATACACACGCTTTCCCTGCCCTCGTATAATTTTTTGGACACTGGTCTACCTTCCATCTTGCAATACCATCTATACAACCACAATGTTCAAGCCCAAATGAGGGAACCCACTGCTCCCTCTCTCTCGGATCAATCAAACAACCCACCAAGTCCAATCAAAATGAGGGAGCCCACTGATCCCTCACCCTCGGTCCAGTTCCAAAGCCCAAATACTCAGGCCCATCGATGGAGCCCACTGCTCCCTCTCCCGCAGTCCACTGGACTCCACATTGTCACCCGCGGCCCAACTCAGTAATTCCCGGTACGTGTTCAGCTGGGCCAAACTCACCTCTAGCCGAGAATGGGCCAAATAACGGCCAGGCCACGAGCTCAGCCCACTCCAACCAAATAATTCCACTGCCCCAACAGCCCAATTCGAATAGGCCCCATCCCGATCCATCAAAATCCATAGCATGCATGGGATTTTTTGGCCTAAACGCCATTTTAATTTAATATCCTCTGTCCAACCATCCTCAATCTCCCGTAACCCGAAAGCTGCCCTATCAGACCCGAATTGGAAAGCCGTCATGTTAGATGAAATTGATGCTCTTATTAGAAATAAGACGTGGGAGTTGGTGCCACGTCCTTCTAATGTAAATATAATTCATTCCATGTGGATTTTTTGTTATAAAAAAAATCTGATAGTTCATTTGAGAGGCACAAAGCCCGTCTTATTAGTGATGGCAGGTCTGAGCAGGTTGGTTTAGATTGTGATGAAACCTTTAGCCCACTTGTTAAACCAATGACTATCCGAACGGTTCTCATTTTGGCTCTGTCAAAATCATGGTCGATTTACCAGTTGGATGTAAAAAATGCATTTCTCCACGGTCACCTCTGAAAAATAGTTTACATGCACCAACCTATGGTTTTCGAGACCCTATCCATTCAAATTATGTTTTTTTGTTGAACAAGTCTTTATATGGTCTCAAACAAGCACCCCGAGCATGGTATAACAGGTTTGCTGATTTTGTTTTCACGCTGGGCTTCTCCATTGTAAATCTGATCGGTCATTGTTCATTTATCATAAAGGAAATAACATGACATACATTCTTATCTATGTGGATGACATTATACTCATAGAATTATATGACTCTCTTCGCCAATCTATTATGTCTCTCCTTGCATCAGAATTTGCTCTGAAGGATTTGAGTCATTTGAACTATTTTTTGGGCATTGTTGTGACTCAACATGCAAGTGGTCTATTTATTTGTCAAGGAAAATATGTTGAGAAAATTATTGACAGAGCCGGCATGTCATCATGTAAGCCATCACCCATGTCGGTTGATATAAAGGCTAAGTTGAGTAACGCCTCGGGGTCTCCTTACAGCAATCCGACACATTACCTCAGTTTAGCAAGGGCATTGCAATATCTCACATTCACGAGACCTGATATATCATATGTTGTTCAACATGTATGTTTACATATGCATGACCCGAAGGAGGAACATATGAATGCTCTCAAACGGATTCTGCGGTATATTCAGGGTACGCTAGATTTTGGCTTGCATCTTGATAAGTCTGTAATCTCTAGTCTCACTTCTTATACCGATGTTGATTGGGGGATGCTCAGATACTAGACGCTCCACCTTTAGTTATTGTATTTTTCTCAGAGATAGTTTGATATGGTGGTCTTCGAAGCGTCAACCCACGTTATCTCAGTCTAGTGCTGAAGCAAAATATAGAGGGGTTGCAAATATTATCTCTGAATCGTGTTGGCTCCATAATTTTCTATTGGAGATTCATTGTCCGATCAAAAAGGCCACCGTTGTTTATTGTGATAATGTGAGTGCGATATACCTGTTTGGAAACCATGTACAATATCAACACACTAAACATATTGAGATGTATATTTTATTTGTTCGTGAAAAGGTTGCATGTGGCCAAGTTCATGTTCTCCATGTCCCGTCCCGATATCAGATTGCCGATATATTCACTAAAGGTCTTCCGCGTATACTATTTGACGATTTTAGGGACAGTCTCAGCATACGAAGTCCTCCCGCTAAGCTGCGGGGAAATGATAGATTATGGAAATAATTCTTGATTATTGCCATAATCTTTGTGTATATTATAGATTAGGAATGTAATTATTCTGATTTAGATTACTATAATTGTAGCCTCAAATTAGTCTTGTAACATGTATATTTTACCATATTCAAGGAATGAAAAAGGGACGAAAAATATTTCCTTCAAAGGTAATATATTTAAAGTAAAAGAAAAAAAAAGAACAGAATCTACTAAAATGTCAACTCTGTGGTATTTGAAATGAACAATATTTTTTTAAAAAAAAATGATCAAATAAGAAAAGAATAAAAGAAACTACTATTATATTCTAGGAAAATAACTATTTGTGATTTGTTGATTCTACATTGTCATAATTCAATATTTTTGCATTTATTAATTAAAATTTTCACTAAAGATAATTATTTATCTTTCTTTTCAAAATGTTGCTTGCCACTTTATAATTGATATGATCAAATCGTTTTAAAAAAAAAGAATTCAAAAGGTGTGGCACTCATGCATGAGAATCCAAAGATGGAAGCTAAAGGACAAATAGACAACAGGGAGCAATGTTGTGTGTTAGTCTTTAGAATAAGCAACTCACTTTTTGGTTCCATTTTTGTCAAATGCAAAAAAAAAAAAAAAAAGAGACCAAAATTGGGGGTGGGATCATGGAGGCTGGAATGAATGTTCGGTATCCATTCATCCTTAATAATATGTTTACAATTGAGTTTTTGAGTTTATAAAAATTAAGTAGGAAGCATTTTATTCTATAGTTAATATGGACAATTGTATCTTTTATGACATTAGTTTAATAGAACTCAATAACTTTGACTCAAATTTATATTTGTTTTGAAAACATAAAATACTGTAACTTTAAAGGATTAGAAAAAACATAAAATATTGTAACTTTAAAGGATTAGAAATTTAGAATTCAAAATCATATGTTTTAAGTCTTGCATTTGCGCTTATGATAATGAACATACTCAATACAAGTCTTAAATTAATCGAATTGAGTTTCGAATACCAAATACATCAATTAAAAAAATTGAAGGTGGGAATGTGGCATGGGTGTGAGACAAAAGTTGATGTGAAAATTATGTCTTTATTTAAGAGGTTGAGTGGATTGAAATTAGTCCAAGTATCTAATTCATTAACCACATAATTTTCAGATAAGCTTTTATCCTAAATTCCTTAATTTCATTTGTTAGAAACCACAGGAAGGACAGCTAACAATCGGATTTTCCTATCCTTGCAATTGCCTACACATTATCAACACCTAAGGTTCGTTTTTGTTTAATTAATTTAGGCATCCAACAACAACAACAACAACAACAACAACAACAACAACAACAATAATAATAATAATTATTATTATTATTATAAAAAGTAGAACAATCAATTATTTAGTTTCTTACTCCCCCAACGCTAACATCTCCAACCCCCACCCCATCCACCCCCATTCCCGACGGTAAGACCCCAACAACACCGCTCCGACCACCAACCAGCGGCGACGGAAAAACATTTTTTTTACAAAATTTCATTTTTTTTTGTTCTTTTCTTGTTCTTGTTCTTGTGTTCTTTTTCTCCTAGATCTACACAGGTACTTGATTTTTTTGGTGACAACTCTGGTGAATAGTACTCCCGGTGCCGTGAACAGTATCGGTGGCGACTATTTTTTTTTTTTTTACAATATTTCATTTGTTTTTTGTTCCTTTTTTCTTGTTCTTTTTCTCCTAGATCTATGCATGTACTCGATTGTTTTGGTGAAAACTCAAGTGAACAATACTTCCGGTGTCGGTGAACAGTTATTTTGCCGGCAAACATGTTCGATTCAACTAGAGTTGGTACCTCCGGTTGTCCGTATCCATTCTTTGTCCTTAACTTTGTTGTTAAATTTTACCGCTTCTTGTCTTTAGTTATAGCATTCTTGGCGAAGTGGTTTTACTTGCCTCTAGATTCTTGTTAACTTGTGCTTGTACTTTGATCCCTTCCTATTTTAGAGTAAACGTTTGAGTAATTTATTATTTTATATTTTCTTTAGTGGCTTTGGTAACTGATGGTAGACTAGGGTCATGTTCTCCGTCGGGGACGGGGGCGAAGGTTAGGGGAGTAAGAGAGAGGCTAGGCTGAGAATAGGGTCTTGGAACATTGGGACTATAACGGAAAAGTCCATAGAGCTAGTTAATATTCTTAAGAAGATGAGGGTTAATATAGCATGTGTCTAGGAGACCAAATGGGTAGGACCTAAGGCCAATGATGTAGAAGGGTATAAGTTATGATTCTCGGGTAGGTCGAAGTATAGGAATGGGGTAGGCATTTTGTTAGACAACGAGCTAAGGGATCAGGTGGTAGAGGTGAGAAGGGTTAATGACAGGATGATGGCGATTAAGTTGGTAGTTGAAGGATTCACTATGAACATTATTAGTGCTTATGCACCGCAGACGGGCTTGGACAAGGAGGAGAAGAGACGTTTTTGGGAGAATTTGGATGAAGTGGCGGGAGGTATACCACCTACTGAGAAGTTATTTGTATGAGGGGATTTCAATGGACATATCGGGTTACTTCCGGAGGGTTATGACGACGTGCATGGAGGCTTTGGACTCGGGGATAGGAACGGGGGAGGCATCTCACTTTTGGAGTTCGCTAGAGCTTGTGGGATGGTGATAACTAATTCGAGGTTCCTGAAGAAGGAGGAATACTTGGTGACTTTTTGTAGTTCGATGGCTAAGACTCAGATAGACTTTTTGCTCCTTATGAAGGTTGACATCCTAAAGATGACAAATGTATTTGTAAAATCTGCAAGGTTACTCCGAAGGAGGATCTTACAACCCGACATAAGCTTTTGGTGATGGATTTGGATATCTAGATGGAGAAGAAGAAGAGGGTTATGGATGACAGGTTAAGAATCAAATGATGGAGTTTGACCATGGCTAGTGCAAAGGAGATTGAAGAGAGGTTGATGGACAAAAGGGCTTGAGAGAGTAGTGGGGATGCGATCGGTATGTGGGACAGGACGGCCAGTTGCATTCGAGAGGTAGCTAGAGAAGTGCTAAGGGCCTCGCGGGGTAACTGTGGTGAGCATCGAGAGGACTGGTGGTGGAATGGTAAAGTTTAACAGAAGGTGGAAGTAGGGATGGCAACGGATCAGATCTGGACCGGATCCTACTAGATCCAGATCCAGATCCGTTTTTCATACCTGAATCCAGATCCGGATCCAGATCCGTCGGGTCCATAAAAATCAGATCCAAATCCGGATCCACATGTAAAAAATTTTGCCTTGCTAAGATTGTAACCTTGTTAAGAATATTTTTTTGAACTGACAAACGATTTTTACTTAGCTAACAATTTACTGTGTTTTAATTTTGAAATGTTCATATGAGATATTTTGTTCGTTGTCTCATTTTGATTGTGAGCTATTAATTGAAAATGTTGGACAATGACAATAGTTGTGGAAAATGCTTACTAGTATTTCCACAATGCAGAATTTGCATGTGCTTAGAATCTTCACAAATGAAGTGAATATAATTTTAACTACTTGTCTATGGAGATGTTAGTCATTCATTGATATAACATTGATTTTATTATCGAAGTTACCTCTTTATTTTTTGGTTTTTGAGTTAACGCGGGGATAAATTAAACTTGTTTTGAGAATTAAACTTGCAAGGATGTGCTTAGCAATTTTAAGAAAATACTTATAAAATTATATTCTAGGTTATGAATATATTTAATAAAAAACGGATCCACGGGTCGGATCTGGACCGGATACGGATCTCAAATACAAGATCCGGATCCGGATCCGATCCGTCGAAACGGATCCGGTCCGATCCGGATCCGTCGGGTCCAAATTTTGAAGATCCATATCCTATAAAACGGATCTGGATCCACCGGATCCGGACCGGGTCCAGGATCCATTGCCATCTCTAGGTGGAAGCGAAGAAAACATCGTATGTAAAATTGGTAGAAAGCAAGGATGAGGTGGAGAAGTGGACGAATAGGGAACTGTATAATATAGCGAGGAATGAGGCAAAGCTAGTGGTTACAGCGGCGAAAACATCGACTTTTGAACGCATGTATATGGAATTAGAGGAGAAAGGCGAGGACAAGAAGTTGTACAGACTAGTCAAGGCAAGGGAGATGAGGGCGCGTGACTTAGATCATGTAAGGTGCATCAAGGAAGGCAAAGTAATGGTGGATGAAGCTCATATTAGGTGGAAGTCTTACTTCCATAAACTCTTGAATGAAAAATAAGATGGAGATATTGTGTTGGGAGATCTGGAGCATTCTAGTAGGTACCAGAATTTTGGGTATTGTAGAAGTATTAAGGTTGAGGAGGTTAAGGGTGATGTTTGTAGGATGCGCAGGGGACGAGCGACCGGACCTGATGAGATCCCAGTTGAATTTTGGAAGAGCGTAGGTAGTGTAGGTTTGGACTTTGGAGTGACTGATTGAGTTCTTTAACGTCATTTTTAAGTCGGCAAGAATGCCTCAAGAATGGAGGTGGAGTACAATGATTCCTTTGTACAAAAACAAAGGTGATATCCAGAGTTGCAACAACTATAGGGGTATCAAGCTGCTGAGCCACACTATGAAAGTTTGGGAAGGGGTCGTGGAGATGAGGGTGATGAGAGGCGTGTCTATTTCCGAGAACCAATTTGGATTCATATCGGGGAGTTCGACTACTGAAGCCATTCATCTTATTAGGAGGTTGGTGGAGCAGTATAAGGAGAAGAAGAGAGATTTACATATGGTTTTCATCGACCTCGTTAAGGCATACGACAAAGTCTCTAGGGAGGTTTTATGGAGATGTTTGGAGGTTAGAGGTGTACCTGTGGTATACACTAGGGCGATCAAGGATATGTATGATGGAGCCAAGATTAGGATACAAACAGTAGGAGGAGGCTAAGAGCACTTTCTAGTGATGATGGGGCTGCACCAGGGATTAACTCTTAGCCAATTCCTATTTGCCTTGTTGATGGACGGACTGACGTGACAAATCCAATGGGATGTACCATGGTGTATATTATTCGCAGACGACATAGTCATGATTGATGAGACTCGCAATGAAGTGAATGCTAGGTTGGAGCTTTGGAGACAAACTCTGGACTCTAAAGGGTTCAGGATGAGTAGGACCAACACATAAAATTTGGAGTGCAAGTTCAGCAACATGAGTGTCGTGGAGGTGAGGCTTGGTACTCAGGTCATTCCAAAGAAAGGAAGCTTCAAGTACATAAGGTCTATTATACAAGGAATTGAAAGATTGATGATGATGTCACACATCGTATTGGGACAGGGTGGATGAAATGAAGACTCGCATCTGGAGTCTTGTGCGATAAAAATGTGCCACCAAAACTTAAAGGCAAGTTCTATAGGGTGGTGGTTAGACCGACTATATTGTATGGGCAGAGTGTTGGCCAGTCAAGACTTCGCACATACAAAAAATGAAAGTTGCGGAGATGAAGATGTTGAGATGGATGTGTGGGCATACAAGGAGAGATAGGATTAGAAATGATGATATCCGGGACAAAGTGGGAGTGGTCTCGGTGAAATTTAAGATGCGGGAAGCAAGGTTGAGATGGTTTGGCAAGGGGTGAGCGGGTCCGGGTACCCTAACTTTTTTTAACTACCCGGACCCTACCCAGTAAAAGATCGGTTCCTAAATTTACTATCCGGACCCTGCGGTTCTAGGTAGGTTCCTGGCTACCCGGAATCGGTGTTTCTTTGTGCAAAATAATGCCTTCGAATAACAACTTTGGTTTAGGAATAAACTCGTCTGCTTATCCTCTGAAAGCCAGTGCCACAAAACCCATAAAGAATCCTTTCAGAGCAAATATCCCAAGAATGTTTCAAAGATTTGCTTTGGTTTTCGTTTCAACTTTCTTTTTCAATAACTTAAAGGAGTACATAGTTTAAAAAATTCAGTTTTTCAGTTTTCTGCCGCTTTTGGCTTTTTTCTGCTTATGATTGTCACTTTGTATTATTTGATTTATTTCTTTGATGGTGAAAGTGATTGTTCTGCATTTGGTTCCCCCCCCCCTCCTTAAATGGTGTACTTTAGTATGACCTTTTTTTTTCTTTTTTTTATTAACTAAAAATAATGCAATTAAAAAAGTAAAAATATTTAATATTTCATAGGTTTCGGGTATCGGTTCAGGGTCCGGGTACCCTGTCTCTATTTGGCGGAACCGGAACCGGAACCGGACCCGACATTGATCGGTTCCTAATTTTACTATCCGGAACCTACCCGTTATTATAATATTTCTACCCGGAACCTACCCGTTAGTGTCGGTTCCGGTCGGGTATTTGGGTACCATGTACCCGTGCTCACCCCTAGTTTGGGCATGTGCAGAGGAGAGAAACAGATGCCCCAGTGCGGAGGTGTGAGAGGTTGGCAATGGACGGGTTCATGAGGAGGTAGCGGTAGGCCGAAGAAGTATTGGGGAGAGGTGATTAGACGTGATATGGCACATGTGCAACTTACTGATGGCATGACCTTAGATAGAGGGTTGTGGAGGAAACGGATTATGGTAGAAGGGTAGTAGGTAGTCGAGCGTAGTCCTACTTACGCTTAACTGTAGGTCCGATTAGCCTATCACAATTATAGGCGCAATATTGCTTTATAGTCCCCTGTAGTTTAATTTTTGCTGCTATGTATTCTTTAGTATACTTTGTTTATCTTATTTAGTTGTGTTAGCTACTGCGTTTCCTTTTGTTAGAATGCGCTACCATAGCGTATTCGATTTTGTTATCAGCATGTTCATATTGCTTTATTTTCTTGCCTGAGTCTGACCGTTTCTCTTGCTTTGCTTGTGATTATGATTTGTCTTGAGCCGAGGGTCTCCCGAAAACAACCGCTCTACCTATCAAGGTGGAGGTAAGGTCTGCGTACACTTTACCCTTTTCAGACCCCACGTTGTGGGATTTCACTGGGTATGTTGTTGTTGTATTTATTAATTATTTTTATTATGTCACTCCAAATATTGGAAATTTTGATATAGGGTGGCATCCTCCTTTTCTAACAAATAATGGGTAGCACTTATCTGTCTGTTTATCGTTTTGCAGTTAAATATAGCATGTATAATTATTTATTATTATAAAAGGTGATGGACAGAAAATAAATCAAATTGATACCACCTAACTATCGACCTATAGGTCATTACTTTTTTAAAGAATTAAGAAAATATTGTTCTACGGAGATAATTGAACCTTAGATTTTTGAGAACTTTTTGAAGTTATTACTTCAACCTTCTAATTCAAGTTTAGTTATTTTCATACTCAAGATATGAATGGTGTGGTAATAAACCTCTGCTGATATTAAGAAACGAAAATACCAAAATGGTGAAGAAGTTTAAAACCAGATATTAATAACCAAAGGATGTGGTGGGATAGATTAATTATGAATGGGATTTCCGATCTTTAATCGTAGTCTCGAGTTCAAATTGGGGATGCAAAAACTCTTGGTACACTTCCTAATTTTATGTTTCTTACACGACACAAATTTAGATTTACCGGACCAATAAGTATTGAATATCAAATGTTGTGTAGGAATATTTACACAAATAACCTAGCGAATTCATTTTTACAATTCCTAGTCCGTATATATGAATTATACATATATTATACATCCGCCAACTATTTTTAAGTTAAGCCATTAGGCGGGCGAGGTTAATTCTTCCCCAAAAAAAGAATGAAAAGAATGAAAAGACAAATATTTGAAAATCACGATGGGACTTAAGATTAATTTGTTAGTTACAAAATCAACTCATCTTTTGGCCAAATGCAAAGAAAAGAGACATCATTTGGGGGCAGTGAGAGTTGAGAGACAAAAATTCACATGAAGTGATTGTTTAATTAAGGGATATAGGGTTAGGATATCCCTGTATCTCATACCTTAACATCATTTTCAGATAAGGTTCTCTGACAGACTATCCTTATGTCCATCAGAAAATTCACAAGAAAACATAACAAAAAAGGTTTAGATAAAGAGAAAACAAATGTGAGTTGCAATGGAAAAAATCTTGTTAGGGAGCGCTTCCCCCCTAAATGGGTCTTATGCGGAGCAAATCCGAATTAGTCGGGGCCCAAATGCGGGTACCGGACACCACCACACGGATGGAAAACCAAAAAAAAAGTGCTACAACTTTTTGTTTTTTAATAACCTTGGTGTTTGGGCTAATTTGTCTGCACCTCAACTAATTCCACGAGATACCTGCTAACACCATTCATTCTGAGGGGAAGCATATGTGCCAAAAAACAAGTATGGCAATGACCAATGAGGATGCAAGAAAACTAGTAAAGGACAAGCATAATATTAAGGGGTCGTTTGGTTCAAAACCAGGTTATTCTGGAACTGTAGTCATGATTACAATATTGGGATTATAGCCAAGATTAGAATTAGGATTATCTATCCCACTTTCTATATGGGATAGATAATCTCATGATTGTAGTATAAAACTTGTCCTGGTTTTACCTAATATCCTCAACCAAACACATGAAAGATTTAATCCCAAACAACCCCTAAGTAGTAAACATCATAAAGCCGATCGATGAGCCAACAATATCTACAATTCACAGACTGAAACTTCTACGTTTGAAAACTATGATATACAAAGCTCACAAAGAGAGGAAGAAAATGTAAATTAATACATTACTTATGAGGTCATAGGGCAGAGAGATAAGGAGAAATCTTGCTGCAAGTTAAGAAGAAATGAGTTATGATCACTTTTGGCGTTGGTCACCTTGCCCAACTAGAGGACTAGGGACCAAGACGCACGAGGTAGCCCCATCACTTGGGACTCGACACACAAACAAAAGGATCTTGTTATCAATGCACAATTTTCAAACTAGAAGAAGCTAATATGTTCCCACATCAAATGTTATGACACTAAGATCACAAGTTTCAAAGGAATGATCCCGTTCTAAATTCAGAAACAATCTAACTGTAATAATCCATTTAGTCGAATTACTCACTGGGATTAGTGATATCTATCCAAGAACATCTCTATCAGGACCGAGAATATAGCAAAGCCAGCACAACCCACACAGATAGCTTTCGGGCCACCTGAGACAAACGCGATTGTAGTATAAATATAAAGAGATTATTGACAGAAATTATAAGTGAAATAGCAGCAGCTCCATTACGTTCTTCATCAGTCATATAGAAGCCGTAATTTAAACAAGGGAAACAACCCGAAACAGGGTAATATTTCATTCAGGCCTTACATGTTACTTATATCTGTCTCCTACAAACACTAAAACACTATCCTATTCCACACCCACCAAAAAGAACTCCTACTGCAATCCTATTTGTCCCAAATATAAATGTTACACAAAATTATATTCATGTAGGTCTCGAAAATAATCCACTCATGCAGACTAATATTATAGGATATGTAAAGCAATACGGAAAGTAAATAAATATTGTTGGGAGAATAGACGGGAAGTATATAACTATTACAAGTATTCGAAAGGATAAACAAAGTTCAACTAGTAATCTGAAAATTACAAGATGTTCGAAAGATTGCCCCGTATGTATCCTTTATAACAATTTGTCTCCCAAGATAAAACAACAATGGAACCCTTGAGCAAAGGAAACTCAAGAGCTACCGTGAAGAATATTGAGTAACGAAATGATGCTTGGAAGTTGTAGGAAGAAAACTCGTTTTTGTTGTGTATTTTCGTGAGCTTTATGAACCGTTAGGCATTACACACAATACCACACTTTCCATGCTTCAAACACCTTACTTCGTGAACCAATATCTCTTTCATTTCTCAATGAAATTTAGTGTTTAAGCGTTAAAGTTGGTCGGTCGCAACTCCCGCCAAAGCTCGCCTTTGAACCTTCCATAGTTGAATACCATCGACTGACTTACTTATCGCGCGTGAACGTGATGTCTTGAACCGTCGTTGTTTAGTGTAAGCCAAGACAACTGCGTACCAACACAACAAATTCCCTTACTCTCTTCTTCGTAATGTTTTGTCCGTTTTGGCCATGGACAACGTCTTGGATTCTTAAGTGCGTTCAATGAGGCGGCCCGTCCTCGCACTTAAATAACAAGGTATCCCCGCTATAAATACTCAATCGTTGAGGATCATTACAGGTTTTGAAAAGTTAACCTTTACCCATAATTGTTACATAGCACTTAACGTCTATCGCGGAACGACTTAGGATTTGGTGTTTCTTTTCGTAAATCACTATCCGAAGTGCTCATGCTTCCACCGAAGCGATCAACCGAACCTTTACAACTTAGTTTTCCATTGCATCGGGTCGAGAGATGTGGGTTTCGTATTGTCCTTTAAGACAAGATTGATCTCCGGTAGTCCCGTATATATGATCAATCGCCATACGGTCTTATGTTTACGTATAATGTCCGGGCAATAGTCTTCCAAGATAAAACATCAACTGAATCAACACTACAAGAAAATCAAATAGGTTGATTCGTAACCGCTGGACGAAGAAAACAAACACGAAACGATATCTTTGCTTTTCAACAAACAAAGGATTCCATACGTTGTACTATCATCAAATGCGGAATTTGGAAAGGTGATTTTGCCTCTTTTACAGTAGGCAACAATCTCAACATCGTTAGCCTTTGAATGACTTGCTATTTAACGTGTCTTAATCTATGATGGCATAGATGCACGGATTACAAATATATCATTCATTTGACTAATTTCAAATTTGACCAACAGTCATTCCTTAAACCAAGTTAGGAATATATCTTAGAGTGATCACAATCCATGAAGTCCGAAATTACAATTTTGTTGAAAACGAAAAAAATCGAGTGGCCTTTAAGGCCTGGTTTCATTTAGGACCCTGAAACTCCGGCCCACCTTACTAGGTGTCCATTACTTTTCCTATGAAATGAATTTTTGGACTGTCAGTCGAGTGTATGCACAATATCATCATATGTCCTTAAGACAATATTGCCCCGTATGTATCCTTTATACGTCCCTGGACAATTTGTCTCCCAAGATAAAACAACAATGGAACCCTTGAGCAAAGGAAACTCAAGTAAAGGCTCGACCGTGAAGAATATTGAGTAACGAAATGATGCTGTTGTGAAATTACAATTTTGACTGGTTTTGCCGAGTCGAGTGTGGCACTTGTCTTAAGACAATATTGCCCGTATGGACAATTTGTCTCCCAAGATAAAACAACAATGGAACCCTTGAGCAAAGGAAACTCAAGAGCTACCGTGAAGAATATCGAGTAACGAAATGATGCTTTTGTAGGAAGAAAACTCGTTTTTGTTGTGTATTTTCGTGAGCTTTATGAACTCGTTATTTTTTTCTCGCTTTTGTGGTGCTCAACAATGGTGTAAGGGTGTGTTTATATAGGTGAGGGAGGGGCTGAAAACTCGCCTCCATAATAGCCAAATAATGGCCATTATGGAGGTAGTAAAGTCACCAACATAAATGGTGAAAGACCAACTTGTTTTGGCCATTATAGGAGGAGTAATTCAGCCAAAATAAATGGTGAATTGAGAGCTTGGACGTTTTCGCTTTGACTGTCGAAATTCCAACTTTACGAAAACTTCGGGGACCAAACTCGTACATCTTGAAACTTTAGGGACCAAACTGTACATCCGAAAGAATTCGGTCCAAACCGCACATCTCGAAACTTCGGGATCAAAGCGTACTTCGGCAAAGTTTTCGGCCCAAAAAGATAATATCGAAGGCCCACGCCCACGCCCCACCACGGCGTTCACGACCCGACCCGAGACCCGAGAACCCGAGAACCCGGAACCCGGAACCGGAACCGGAACCGGACCGGACGGGCGGGCGGCGGCGGCGCGCGTGTGGTCTTTACTTGAACCGAAGCACATCTAGGTCCTCCTCCTTTAAACACATGGGATACCCTTGGGGTCCCAAACCCCAAACCAATTTCGAATCTTATATACACAACAATTCTTTCTTCCTCTACCGATGTGGGAGAATTACACACAATACCACACTTTCCATGCTTCAAACACCTTACTTCGTGAACCAATATCTCTTTCATTTCTCAATGAAATTTGACGATTCTTGGCCCTACGGTTATCTACGTACTTAGTAGATCATGCATGTGTGAAGAACCGGATTCTCCAACATACGTTACACTAGTGTTTAAGCCGTTAAAGTTGGTCGGTCGCAACTCCCGCCAAAGGCAAATTTCCAACAAATATTACAAGTGTTCGAAAGATAAACAAATAGGCAATTCAGAACTGCCGCAAGCTTGTTGAGTCTTGAATCTTGATAATCTGAAATCAAGAAACACTAAATCTGAATTGTTACAACTGTGGCTGAGTCGAGAGATGACTCTCTGTCTTTAAGACAAGATTGCCCCGTATATATGCTTTTACGTTAACGGGCAATAGTCTTCCAAGATAAAACATCAACTAATCAACACTACAAATCAAATAGGTTGATTCTGACGAAGAAAACAAACACGAAACGACTTACTGAAGAAATGGAAAAGGAAGGAAGAGTTTTATGTTTGTCCACACGTTTCTGGATAGAATTTCTGTTGTTCTCTCTTCTGTTTCTGTGTATATATCATATTCTCATTTTTCTGTCACCACACTTGAGCTAAAAGGCTGCAATATATAGCATAAGGGGAGGCTGCTCAACTGCCAAGAAATGATTGTTTATGACCATTGAAGGAGGGAGTAATCAACCAAGTAATGACTGTTTATGACCATTGAAGGAGGGACTTAATCAGCCAAGTAATGACTGTTTATGGAGGGAGTTAATCAGCTAAGTAATGGCTGGTTAATGTGCAATAACGCTCCAAAAATCAATCCAAACGGTAGGCAGAAACTTTCAGCCTTCCGTCGTTCCCAATTTCATCTTTTCAGAAACTTCAGGGATCAAACTATAAATATTAAATATTAAACAATTTGGGATCTATAAGAAGAAATTCATATTATCAATACCCATTCCTCTAACTCTAATATTACATGGAAGAACAAGTATATATACTACAGTAATTCAAAGGAACGGGAAGATGAAAAATGGAATTATAGTTAGGCCGTGCCCTTATTAACGAGAAGATGAAAAATTATACTTGGCCTTACCTTTACGTACGAAAATTCCTGAATATATAATGCAAATACTAATGGGAAGGAATTCTAAAATAAAATATTGATGAAAAAACATAAATCCAATCAATACGTACATTTCGCCCCAATTTTTATCAATCCATTATTTCTTTCTTGTGTCTCACAATAATGTCTCACAACTCTAGTTGAGTTCAAAGCTCACTAAATGGTAAAATCTAAACATTAGTATAAATAATATAAGGTAATCTTAATTACTCATCTTGATTGGTCCGGCTCTTTCCCGGACCCCGCGCTTAGTGCACCGGCCTGCCATTCGCTTATTAATTGTATGATTACTGATCTATTATCTTCATTCACAAAAGGCCTCTAAGTTTTGCTTATATACGAGCTTGTCGTCTATTTCGTAATCATACTTTAAAGGATATATAATAGCTTCAGACTTCTTGCCTTTGATCAAATTTATCTTTCTTATTCAGAAAATTACTCTTTATATATATTTTATTGATTGACATAACACACTTCCAATTGGTATAAAATGGAGTATAAAGGCTCTTTTGAAATTATTGCGTGAGGAATCAATCAGATTCTCATTTCACGAAGAATAAAATATAATTTTAATTTACCAAGATTTTTAAATAAACATTTTATGCAGTAAAATGAAGATAAATATACTTATTATAACATAAAGATGTTAAAAGTTTAATAACGTGTTCTGCTCTTTTATTTCTTTGCCTTTTCTTTTCTCGGATTGACTCTATTTTTATTTTCTTTTTAATACGGTTATGGAATTTGTACTTTGTAATACAAGTACATAGAATTCTGATATATTTATTCAAAGTTCATTAAAAATATGGATAAGTTAAGTGGACTTTTTCTTGTATAATTTTTTTTTCAAGATTCTTATTGGTTCAAATAACCTTTTACAACATCCATCCAAGACGAAATAAAATTAATGCATGCCTCGCAAGTGTAGCCCCTGTCAATTATTATGAAAAATTATATCACCAGTAATAATAAAACATTAAACTGAGTAATTGTAGGAAAATTAAAGTGGCATATTCATATTTGACGTCAAATACTAAATTTGGAGTATTCTGTTAATGGTGATTACAATTAATTCATCCAACACATAATGCAGTTTAATTTACGAGACAAGAACGGTTCAACTAATACGCAAGTCTTATTTATGTACAATAAATATCAAAGATACATAGAGAAATGTTGACCCTGAGCTACGCCGTCAAATAAAGAAAATGGTACAAAGACAAAATCAAAAGATGCCTTTGTATTATTTTCTTGATAAATTAAAGTATAATTTTATTGATAATGAGAAAATATACTTCAGTATTATTTAGCCATGGACCATTATAATTACAATCTACTCTTTTTCACTGGTCTCATCTCCTTTGCCTTTGTCCTCAACAAGTGCTTTTGTATTTTCCCAGTAGCAGTTTTTGGCAATGGTCCAAAAACAACAGATTTTGGAACCCAGTACTTCGGCAATTTCGATCGACTGAAGTTGATAATATCTTCTGCCAACTTTTGTTGATCTGTTTTCTTCACGTCCGGCTTTAACGTCACGAATGCATACGGTGACTCATCCCATTGCTCGTCGGGCCTTGCCACCACGGAGACCTCGAGTATTGCAGGATGTAGATACAGGATATTTTCGACCTCGACACTGCTTATGTTTTCACCGCCAGGAATGATGATGTCCTTTGATCTGTCTTTGATTTCTATGTATCCATCCGGATGCTTAACTGCAAGATCATCCGAGTGGTACCAGCCTCCAGCAAAAGCTTCTCGTTAGCCTTAGGATTCTTCAGGTAACCTTTCATTACAAGATTACCTCTGAAGACAATCTCCCCTACTGTTTTTCCGTCTGCTGGGACAGGTTTCATGTCCTTTGTACTGACAACATCTAAATGCTCCAGACCAACGTATCTTACACCTTGGCGTGCATGCAAACGTGCCTGGACGTCTGGGGGTAGTAAATCCCACTCGGGCTTCCATGTGCATAGAGTTGATGGGCCATAGGTTTCAGAACGGCCATAAGTGTGTAAGCAAGAACAGATGGAGGAGGAGAAGCGCCGGCTGTGCTTACATGCACAACACGAAGCAAAGGAAGGATGGTTTCCTCTTTTGGGGCGTTAACTATGGTGTTGAGTACCACAGGTGCAGCAGAAAAATGAGTCACGCCAAGATGGACTATGGCTGAGTAAACAGCTTTAGCGGTTACCTGCATGCAGAAACCATCAGAACAGAAGGTAAGCTTGTAAAAAGCCCAAAACAAGCATAAATAAGGAGCAGTATGTTCAAATTAACTTGAAAAGACATTTTCTTCTTATTCCTCCAATTTAGAAACAGACCTTAAGAGCAAAGTGCTCCCAAAAATATAGTTGTTCAGATATTACGTGTTTCATGTTAGCAGAAGTTCTGAAATTAAAAATTCAAACCAAGCAAATTGAAAACAATTCAACAAACTTCAAAAAGGGAAGAAAATAAAAGGAGTTGTGTGCTACCTAGATAAACTCCAATCATGTCCCGCTAATTTTTAAATTCCCGCCTTAGTGTCAAATTCAATAATATACCCAATGCTGTTGCCCTTGTCCATTCTACATGGTTTAAATTTTCTCTAAATGTCAGCGGTAGGCGACATGGTGAAAGATAAACAATTACAATTTGCATCTGATCATCTTACTCAATTCCGATCTGGTAACCCAATACTTCTCAGGTCAAAGCATACTATAACTGAAATTAATTCTTTCGTTTACCAATTAGTTTGGCATATCTATAACAATGAAGATTAAACACTGCACTATATTAAGTAGTAGCAAATAGGGTATGAGAATCTCCAAGTGCAGGAAAAGAACCAAGGAAGTACCTGTCTAAGGCATATGTTAGTCCCACAAATTGCAGCAAGCGTCCAAATGAAACACCAACCATTACAGTGGAACAGAGGTAGAGTCCACAGATACACAGCTGCCTCTTGCATACTCCAAATCACAGCATTACTGATAGCCATAAGATAAGCGCCACGATGGTGCAGCACCACTCCTTTAGGACTAGCTGTTGTGCCGGACGTATAGCCCAAATCAATGGTTTGCCACTCATCCTCCGGTGGCTTCCATGAAAAGCCTGGATCGCCAGTTTCTAGGAATTTCTCATATTCAATTGCCCCTTTCTCAAGCGCATATTGGACCGGTATTGGATCACAGTTTTTATCAGCAATTACAATCAGAAGCGGAGCCTTAAATTTTCCTTTACTGTTATTTTCCCATACCTTTAAAGCTTCCTCGGCCAAGGTAAAATATTCTTGGTCCACCATGACAACAGCAGCTGAGCAATGACCCAAAAGAAAAGCAATTGTTTGTGCATTTAGACGGACATTGACAGCATTTAAAACAGCTCCAGCCATTGGAATTCCAAAATGACCTTCATACAGAGCGGGGGCGTTTGGGGCAATAACTGCAACCTGCCAATGAAGCAGAAAAAAACAAGGACTTAGTAGAGCGTCCACAGGAATACAAGAACAATGCATTTCATTAAATGGACAAACGATATTGATGTCCATAACAAACAAACTGAAAGTTTCTGCATTTTTGTTCATTTAATATGGAGAGACAAATTGCAACAGGCGACGGAGCAAATAAAAGGCGGTGTACACAGTACTTAATATCCTCTAGATCCAAAGACCTGATATGTAAATTTTAATTTCTTGTTCATTCAATTATCTCTACTCATCTTCTTTTTATATCAACTCCATTAGAAAGTCTAAATATGCATCGTTTTTTTGCTTATGCATATATTACCTCCATTAGAAAGATCTTCTGCTTTTGCATATATATTTTTTTCCTTGTCAAAAAAAAATATGCAGGCTGAGAAGCAGAAGATCTTATAATCATATCCTACTATGACACCATGAATGAAACTTAATGCAGAGAATGCAACTACGAAAATTTGCAAGACAGAAAACTATGTAATGAGGCTTTAACATACTTTTAGCGACAAAACAAAGATCACTCCAGTAAACTGCAAGTCAAAATTGTCTCTGCAGTCTGATTTGTCACCAATAAACACGACACTCCGTTTTGATTTCATTCACAACTTTGCCTTCTATCTGTAGATGAAAATCAGTGAATACTATCCTTGCTAGCTTAATTCGTTATAGTCTATCATAACATACTGATTTCTAATTTCCGCTTCCGACTTCTAAGGGTCCCAATTTAAGTACACCCCTCTTCTTCTCCCTCTCTCTGTTCATTATCCCTTAGGCTAGCACACATGCAGGCACGCATGAACACGATTTTCTCTCCCTAGAATCAGATTTGAGTCTATATATAGACTCATGAAGATTAGCACAATATATACAGACTCAAATAACTTGATGGCTAGTTTATTTTAGTTTTGCAACAAAAAAAAATTAACTGAAGATTTTGATCGGACAGCACACTAAAACAAGCCTTATAGGATTCTATGGCTAACTGAACAACAACCACACAATCAAAGAGTTAAACTGCAGAGGAAGCCAATACTAGTGTGAAGAAAACAAAGATAAAGTAGTGCTACAGTAAGATCAAGTGTCAAATAGTCTCCGATTCTTTGGAAAATAAGTTGATGTGACTAACCAAAAATGAGTCCTTCATCTTTTTTATGTTTTGGTTTGATAAGCCATCTAACTTCCTAATCACTAACTTTGCAAAAGAATTTGATATATTGATTTGCTTTAGTCAAATAAAGAACATGCTAAAGTGATAGTGGTGTACAATCTTATAATGTAGCCTGATTTGATTATTAGATCTCGCCAAATCTAACTAGCCACCTGTGTGAGAAGTGTGAGAACCCAGTCTTAACACTCAAGATAATAAAAAATTTGTGTTACAACTAAATCGAAAACTTTACGTTTTTCCCCAACAGGGGACACTTTTGCTAACTCTTGGTGAACGCAAAGTTCTTTCCCCTGTATATTCCTACTAAACGTGCTTCTTATCAGGGTTGATGATATAGCTGTATCAGCAAGAAATTTCGTGCAATAAAAAGAAAACAAAGAGCACAGGAAACACTAAGGAAAGAGAAATAATTAAATCGTTGATCTTCAAATGTTCAAATCTTGAACTACTATTCCTTTCCAACTTAAACTCCATCCCAAGATGCATTTGGTACGGAGGAACTATAAAATGTTTTCCCATGGGAGATAATTTTGTGGATCATTTCCATTGTTCAGTACATACATAAGTTTTCACAAAATATAGGATAGGGGATAAGGATAATGTTATACTGATACAACTTCATTCAAAGATGCATTTGGTATGGATGACTGTAAAATGTTTTCCCATAGGTAAACAAATTCAAAATTAACCAAACTTGAGCAAAAATAAAATGGCTTCATTTAGTCAATAGCTTGTAGGGAGTAAATGGTAGCAGTTAGTTTAAGAATGGAAAAGAGAAAGCACAAAGGCACGTATAGAGAAATTAGCAGGTCTACAACAATTAACAAGAAAATAGAAGACGAAAATGCTACACCACCCAAACATTAAGGACTGCATTCTGCATTTACACGATAAATAACAGAGATATTAGCTAAAATTCTTTTCTTCGGATGGACTTATCAAACCAAAGTAATCAAATACTATTCTACACACAAAGGATAAATTGTCATAAGTACAATGGCACAAGTGAGCTTAAGTAAGAAAAGAACTGGCTCAATACACAAATACTAAAGATACTAAAAAGAGAGAATGAAACTTCCGATATATCGATCAACTAAAAAAAAGGGGCAGCTCGGTGCACTAAGCTCCCGCTATGTACGGGGTCCAGGGAAGGGCCGGACCACAAGGGTGTGTTGTACGCAGTCTTACCTTGCATTTCTGCCGAAGGTTGTTTCCACGGCTTGAAACCGTGACCTCCTGGTCACATGGAGCAAATTTACCAGTTACTCCAAGGCTCCCCTTCGATATATCGATCAACTAAGTCTGATAAATCCCAAATTGATTGGAGACGGCTATATCAATCTTTTATATTGATTTCACTATGTTTGAGCCCAATCAAAATATAATGACAAAAGTACAATTACAAAATAGTAACTACTAAATAACAACTGGCCAGTCCTAGAAGCTAATCTTTTTCTTCTTCTTTTTTCAGTTGAGACCAATTAAGATGCTAAATTTAGTAGTAGGATTATAACATGTTTTCCGTATCTAGAAAGCTAACACTGATGAAGAAGATAATGACAACAATGGCGAGTACATGTTTTCCAGTTAGGCTCGGCCACATAAATCCTCGAGATCTGCTCTGTTCAAGTTCAATGAAACTATACTACGACCCCAAAAAAGGAAAAAAAAAAAAAGCACACCACACATACACACAAAAATCAAATACAACAAACAAAAAGGTCTGATCGCTGAACAATGAAAAATCTGATCTTTTCTTGTTTCCCAATTGACTATCAAACTAAACACTAAATTTAGTAGAAAGTTTTTATGTTTTCCATATTCTAGATAAGTAATTACTGATGATCATCTTTTCATCATCATGTAACAGTCCGCCTGATATATTAATGAAGGACAAGTAAGTCCTGACACCACTGCTACATAAAAAATGAAATATTTACAACGATACACACACAGAAAAAAGTCTGTTCACTGAACAATGAAAAATCTTATCTTTTTCTTGTTTATCCAATTGACGAGCAAACTAAACACTGAATTTAGTAGAATCCTTTTTATGTCTTTCATAATCTAGATAAGTAATTACTGATGATCATCTTTTTCATCATCATGTAACAGTCCACCATGATAGATTAATGAAGGACGAGCTAGTCCTAACACCACTGTTACAATAAAAATGAAATATTGATTGATGATAATAATAAAAACAACGGATACACACACACACACAAACTAAACACTGAATTTAATAAAAAAAATTATGGTTTCATATTCTAGATAAGTAATTACTGATGATCATCATCATCGTCATGTAACAGTCCGCCTGATAGATAAATGAAGGACAAGCCCTAACATCATTGTTACATAAAAAATGAAATATTTACAACGAATACACACAAAAAAAAAAAGGTCTGTTCGCTGAACAATGAAAAATCCGATATTTTGCTTGTTTTCAAATTGACAAGGAAACAAACAACAACATATCCAGTGTAATCCCACAAAATGGGGTCTGGGGAGGGTAGTATGTACACTGACCTTTATGGGGTCGAGAGGCTTTTTCCATTAGACCCTCGACTGGATTGCAAGGAAAATAAGACAGCAAAATATCAAAACACTAAATTTAGTAGAAACTTTTTTATGTTTTTCATAATCTAGATAAGTAATTACTGATGATCATCATCATCATGTAACTAGTACATAAAAAATGAAATATCAATAGACGATAATAATAAAAACAACACCATATACACACATATATGGTAAAAACTTACCAACATCAATCAAATGTTTACATCAAGCCAATGAACAAAAGATATACGTAGTACTAATTCACCAGGATTAAGTGATATGCATTTTTACTTTGATCAGATAATAATTAAGGTTAATTATTTAGTTAGATGTAAACACCGTAATACGGAAAATTAACAGAGGACTTACCGTGCTTCCAAAGGTGACGGAGCGTTTATTAAGAGCGGATGCCAATTGACGGCAACGGTTGTAAGTTTGTTGCCACGTGTACTCAACGGAGCCGTGAATTAACGATTTCCGATTTGGATACACCGTCGCCGCCCTCTCTAAAAACCATAACGGCGTTAGCGCGGTGTAGTTCGCCGTGTTCCTTGGTAGATCATCAATATCTCTCTCCGTCATCTCTCTCTCTATATATAACGGTTAGAGCTGAGATTAGTGTTATCTTTATTAGAAATGTTTCACCTCAATTTGTAACTTTTTTATATGAATTTAAATTTAATCGAGTTTAATATAAATATCGAATATTAAATAAAAAAATAATTTACCCAAAAAATATTTGTATTAGGAATTTTTTTTTAAATTTGATAACTTTAAATTCGGTATTTATGATTAGGAATAGAAGATTTTCATCTATCCAATTATATCTTCTACATGGTGATCTATTCGTTCCCAAATTAGTCCTTTAGTTTATGTCAAACTAATATATGTAAGATATTTTTAAATTTTCAATTAAATATATGTACTATATTAAATGGAAATATATTAAGTAAGCAATGAATATATATATATATAAAAAGACACCTTTTTTGTCTTTATTAGTTTGATGTCATTAAATAGCGTTTACGGGTAAACTTTTTTTAATAAAATATACTTTTTTCATTAATCAATTTATTTTGGTTAGGTAATTAAATGAGGCGATAATAATTAAGTTATAATAATATTAGTTATTCATTAAGCGGAAGATCTCTTATTTAAAAAAATATATATAAAATATAAAAATTTGCATGCTAGGCATAGCTACATATCATTAGGACCGGACTTATTGTACAAAGTTATGAGTTCGTTGAACTTAGTATATTCATGTATATGTGTTAAACATCTACTAGATAAGTGTAGATAATAAATTTTGAATTAGTAAATTGAATAGATTAAATTTTAAAAATCTATAAAGTATAACCTTTTCATATCATGCATCTAATAATTTGATCTAAATATTTAATGCATGTAAGTCTTTCCTCTTTCTAGTCTCTTTTATTTCCTTCTTTCAATCGATTGCGAATTGCAATATTTTTCTTTTCAGAAAAAGAATAAGAATGGTACATTTTTAGAATTTTATGTTGTTCAAATGAATATAGAAATTTTCTACAAACGACGAGAATTACAATTAGTCATTTGATTTTTTTTTAGAACATTGATATCAGTAGATTTCTCGAGAAGATGGTGATGCAATAGGACCTTCTTTTAATTACTCAATTAACAATAATTACTATCGCTATGTTTCAATTTCAAACGCTAATCAAGGTCAACGAGTTATTTTGCGTTCATAATATAAATAGCGTTTAGTGGTTAGTGAGTTAAATATCTTTTGTGGGAATTTAAATTGTGTGTATATAAAAATTAAAAATTACTTTAGCGGGTACAATTTGAATGAATTCTAGCACCTATATGAGACAAAAAGGAAAACAAAACAGGAGTTCTGATTAGTGAAATCGTTGTGGATGAGAAGGATAGATTATACTAAATCGTACTCCGTCTCAAATTATTTGTGCTTTTTTGGTTATATGCCCTTAAAAATATTAATTAACAAGGGTATTTGATCTACTTTGCTTTTATTTATGTCTAAGTTATAATCTCTCTATTAAATATTTACTCTATTTATGTGTCATCTTCATTAATGACAAAGAGTATAATGGGAAAAAAAATCATTATGCCTTGAACTGCTAAAATGATAAATAATTTGACGATAACTATTTGTAGTAACAACCAGAAATAATTTGAGAGGGGGAGTATTTGATTCTTCTATTAAGTAGAATGTTGAACTCTAATTGGATAAACACATGTGATAAGGCAGAAAAAAAATCCAAACACACCATGTTGATAGTAGTAGTAATTAGTAGGATACCAAATTGGTCGAAGTGACACCACTCGGCAAGTATTAACTTTATCTTAATCAAACACATGTCATTATTTTATTAATTTAACCACTTATCATTACTTTATTAATTTAAACAACTATCAAATGCAAATAAATTTTCACCCACTTAAACCAAAGTTGGGAGAACTCAACTTAATCCTTAGCTTTTCCGCACATCAACTAATTTTATGGAATACCCGCTATCAACCACCAACATAAATGTCGAATAAATCTATCCACTAATGTCTAAACAAATGGAGTTATGCCAGTCTTCGTATTTTGCTATGGATTTAAATTATATACATAAATAAAATAAAATATTATTTTTTTACAAAAATTAAAGGACTAAAATTACTTTAAAATATATTTAAGGAACTATTTTAAATTTACCTCAAACACAAGGGACCATTATTGTCATTGTCTCATCAACATCACACGTAACTGCTAAATGTTATTTAAAATCTTATGTCAGTCATCAGTACACATTTAGGTTAGAATTCTAATAGTCTGTTTGGATGGCTTATATAATTGTTAATTTATGACGTTGGACTTATTTTTATTATTTAATTTAATTTTGTTTTTTAAATGTTATAAAATTATTTAGAAGTTTGGTTTAAAAGCACGTAATATAAGCCAATTCAAACAGGCTCTCTATTTCTAACTTTTATTATTATTATTTTAATTTAAAGACAAGTGTTTATAATATATTTTTATTTTATTCAAATACTACGAAGGTGTTAAAAAATTATTTTTATTTAAAAACACCTAAAATAAAAGTCAATCCAAACAAGCTGTAATTGACCCGACCCGTCAACTGCATCTGAAAAAGCTGCAAAATGCAAACATTTTTGCTCATTTCGATTGGCTTAATTAGCAATTTGACAAACAAAAATTGCCATTGATTATTTGATGTGCACATTCATCTTCATTTTCACCTCGATGCATAATTAGGTTATATGTATCTGAAAATGTTCAATCATTAAGTTTTGTAACGCTCACAAATTGAATGATTTTGAGATTGTTTCGTAATGGAAAGTAACGTACCAGGACGACTCGTTGGTTGTGAAATTCATGGCTTCCGTACTATGCAAGGTACTATCTAATCTTTATTAAAATTGAAATTTATATATTTTTTACTGCAAATCTAATTTTTATTGAAAAAAAAATGCTTACTTTGAATGTTGCTACTGTTAATAATTACTATGTCTCAATCACAAACTAGTTGGATGTCTTATAAATTCTCTATATATGTTCGACTCGATTAGGCTCGTTTCGTTTCAATAATTTATGGCTTCTGTACTATTCAAGGTACATCCAATTTTGAAAATTGCAAATATAAATTGTGTACTGCAAATCTAATAGGTTTACATAAACAAATGCTTACTTTGAGTATTGCTATTGTTAATAATTACTATGTCTCCATCCCAAATTAGTTGGATGTCTTATAAATCCTCTATATCTGTTCCACTCTATTAGGCTCATCGCGTTTAAGTAATTTATGGATTCTGCACTATGCAAGGTACTATATTTTTATGATATCAATGAATTGACTTGATAACTTTTGTCATTTATAAAAGAAAAACAGTATAAGATGAGCTTAATTGGAGCTACATAGTCATTGAGGATTCAAATAGCAGACTCCAACTTGCTTCAGATTGAGACGTAGTCGTCATTATGATTAAAAATACCAAATTTATTCTGGTTTGGATATTTTGAAGATTGACATGGTTTGATTTACTCTTTTTATATAAAAAACATATTGTGAACACACGTACTCCTTATATGCGGAGAATGTATCACTAGTTTAGGGGAAATTCTGGTTGTACTGTGACAGAGAGTGCTGCTTGAGTTACTTGAATTTAGGGCGTAGCTGATTAGGCATAAAAAGACTTCCCATAAAAAGAACAGTAAACCTTAAGACTAAGATTAATTCCTAGGATCAAGTTGATAGGAAGAGAATGCTTTGCTAAGGATGCCATATTTGAGATAAAATTTAATCAAATTTGTAATCGTTGACATTTCTCAACTCTAGCTGTCTAGCAGCACGGATAGAGAAGGGATGGGCAAGAAAGATTGTCTTTTTCTTTGGTATTTGGCCTTCTTTGTTTGATACCATTAAAGTCTGTCCTTGATGATCATAAAAGAAGAGATTATGTTCAGTTCGAAGATAAAATGGGATTAAATTGGTTCTAGTTGTTTTTTCTATACCATAAAAGAGACGAAAGCTCGAAATCAAGGAGTAATCTAATCAATTTGGAGCAATGAAGAGTCCTACTGCACATGATGGACGAGGAAAGCTCGAAATCAAGGAGTGATCTAATCAATTTGGGATCAATGAAGAGCCCTACTGCATTTAACGGGCATGTGAACTCATAATGTACTGCAAAAGAAAATGCTATGTTGAGCTCAGAATGGGCCTCGACTCTCTTTGCTCTGTTGCTTGTAATTACAATTTTTTGTTGACTTAATATTTTGAATCTATTTAGCTGACTACAATTTATATTCTCTGGTTCTTGCTTAGATTTGGATATTCCCAACATAATGGAGGAATCGAAGATGAGGTGGCTCCGACCAAATGAGATCCATGCAATACTTTGCAACCACAAGTATTTCAACATCAATGTCAAGCCTGTAAACTTGCCTAAAAGTAACCCTATTCTCATGCATGAAGAGCTTCTTATGGTTTTGATATTGCATTGGTTTGATTGTTTTCTGGAAATCCATGAAGTATTAGAGGAAATCGAACATGAATTCGTCATGGAAAAGAAAAAAACTTTTAGGACATGGAAGGTACCACGGCTTTCATCTAATATTCTCTGATTCCAATGCATAGGTGGCGCAATTGTGCTGTTTGATCGTAAGATGCTCAGGAATTTCCGGAGAGATGGACATAACTGGAAGAAGAAAAAGGATGGGAAAACTGTAAATGAAGCTCATGAGCATTTAAAAGTGAGGTCTAACCGCCTTTAATATGGTGTTCTTTCCATGATTGTTTGTTTACCTAGCTGGGTGTTTTTCTAATGGATAGATGCTTCTTATTTGTTTCTGCTATAAATTTCTAGGCTGCCTTTTTGGTTATAATAGCTAAGATTAAATTATTTGCCCTAAGTAAAGCTTGTGGCCTATAAAATGTTTTAGCATTAATGTTTTGTAGCAGAATATTAAGGAGGCAAATGATCATTTTTTGATTAAGGAGGCAAATGATCATTCAAATCCTCTTGTCGTCAAATTTGGCATTGCGCTGAAGATGATGATTAGTACATATGATAGGAGGAAGTTATTGAGGTTGGTTATGAAATTACAATGGGTGGGATCAAACTTAGGCAATGAATAGGAAAAAGGAAAATATTAACCTTTGAGCATTTTCCCCTGTATCAGAGCTCCTATGTGAGGATAAGAACTATTACAGAATCTTTGATGACTGATCTTTGCAAGACTGGTTGTTCTTGTTTTCCTATTATTATTATTAGTACTTTTTTTGCTGTTATTGCTGCTGTGTTATTCTACTTTGGTGCATAAAAGTTTGAAATCTTTTGTGGATCCTAAGGAATAAGTTCTCTGCTGGAAAAAGGAGGTGGAATTTTGTTGTTTAAATTTTGTACTCTCTGCCTTGTTTTTTCCTCTTCTCTTGTCCACTAATAAACAGGATGTGCTGTCTTCTAAATACTATCTGAAGTTATCTTGATTGAGGTGTAGTTTGCAATCCCTCCAGAAAGATGAATTTCAATTTGTTTCTTAGTGCAGGTTGGTAATGAAGAACGAATTCATGTATACTATGCACACGGAGAAGATAACCCAACCTATGTTCGGAGATGCTATTGGCTGCTTGACAAGTATGGATAATTCTAGTTCATAGGTCCTAGAACAACAGATTTCGAAAAATTTCCCACTTTCTCGTTATTCTTTGTTTATAACTTAATGGCTTTGCTATAGTAGCTGTTAAAATAGGAATAGGATTTCATATATAGTATCCTACTAAGAAAAGTATTGTAATGTAAAATAGGAATACAATTTCATATATAGTATCCTACTAGGAAAAGGATTGTAATGGAGTGTCTATAAATAGAGCTCAGTGTGATCATGTAGATACAACAATTCAATAATGTATTTTCTCTCATAATTTCTCACATGGTATCAGAGCTTCTACAATCTTGGTAGAGAATCAAAGAGCTTCCGCTGCAAGCGGGCGACACTAGAAAATGTGTGTTTCCCGTCTGGCCAAAGTTAATGATAGAGTGAAGATTGTAGAGAACTTTCAGATATTTATAAATAAAATATTCTCCTTCAGATAATAGAATATTATCACCGGAACAAAAATAATCAGCGTGACGTGAACAATGTCGTGTGAACAGTGTTTTCCGGCGTTAACAGTTACCAGATTTCGATCGTCGGAATTAGGGTTCCGGTGATTCCAGGCTATTTTCGGCCATTCTTTTAAGAATTGTTTTTACTGTCAGCATCGCGCAGAGATTCCGAGCTGACCCATACCACTTTCTTCGAGGTTCGACAACTTTTCTGGCATAATTTCTCATCCCGTAGGGTCGTGCCAACATTCCGATCCTACCCACAAATACCATCACATTCCGGTGCCTCAATTCCGGCGACGGTTTTGCGTCCCCTAGGGTCGTGTCATCATTCCGATCCTACCCACAAAATACCATCACAGTCCCATGCCTCAATTTCGGCGACTGTTTCGCGTCCTTCTCTATATTCCGGCGAAGATTCGAAAAACAAAACAAAACAAAAAAAAACACCACCGCGCATAATTTTTCCGGTGGCTACTAGCGTCACATCTCTATTCAGTGGTATTGTGCATAATCCATTACCACCACAACATAGATCAGGTTCAAGCTAGTGAGAAACTAATTGTTGTGCAAATTTCCAACAATTTCCATGAAAGCAAATCAGCCACCGTGCAATATTTCTAGTGACAACATAACTGTCTGCGTCAAAATTACTTTCGTGTAGTGTTGCGCAAATTCCAACACCACCACGAGTTACATTAGTCCCTTCAGATCAAAATCCAGTCAGCAACTCCAACAAATACCGACTCACGCGTCACCACGTGCCGCTCAAAGTGCCAGCTCTGGCTAGTGCATCAGATCCACGCGCCGCGCATGCACCTTTTGCCGGCCAGATCTCGATGATTTTCTTCTTGGGTTGTGTTCGCCAGATTTCATTCATCTTTCAAGACAGATTTCGCCACATCTCTCGGTTTTGATATGTTTAACTCCAAAAACTTGGGAATTGAAAGTTTAAGTCCTATGATTACTTCAAAATCCTTAAGGAGGAGATCAGAAAATTGCACATCACAGTCCATGAAAAAGCGACGAGAAGGAGGTTTCCTTGGAAGATCTCGACCTAAGTGTAATTATTGTAATAGGCTTGGACTCATTTGTGAAGTATGTTATTCTCTTCATTGTGACCTTGGGGAGGAAGTTTATATGGAGCAACCACTTGATTTTGTTGCTCAGGGAGAGTTTAACCTGGTGTGTCGATTGCGTCGGTCACTTTATGGTCTGAAACAGTCTCCCAAAGCCTGATTTGAGAAATTCAGCACAATAACTCAGGAGTTATGCATGACTCGTACTAAAGATCTCAGCAGACTTAAGTATTTTCTAGGTATTGAGGTTGATCAATCCAGATCAGGTATACTCTCCGGTGATATTATTACAAAATTTATGAAGTCAAGTGATCAGTCTGTAGATATTTTCACCAAGTTCCTCACTGATCCTCGTATTAATACATCTGTAACAAGCTCGATACATATGACTTGTATGCACCAGCTTGAGGGGCGTGTTAGAATAGGAATATGATTTCATATGTAGTATCCTACTAGGAAAAAGATTGTAATGTAGAATAGGAATAGGATTTCATATATAGTATCCTACTAGGAAAAGGATTGTAATGGAGTGTCTATAAATAGAGCTCAGTGTAATCATGTAGATACAACAATTCAATGATATATTTTCTCCCATAATTTCTCACAGTAGCTACATAAAAAAAGATGTATCCGTGGAGTATGATTTTTTTCAATTTCTCTGCTTTTATCAGGACTCTCGAACACATAGTCCTTGTCCATTATCGTGAAACTCAAGAGGTTTGTTTTCTTATTCTTTTTCTACCTCTTTTTTTTTGGTCAAGCGTATTAGTTGGTCTGAAAAAAACAAAATAGTTGCAACTGTTATGTTTGTTTTCATGCAGAGGAAATTTGTATGTGCTTTTTCCTTATCATTTCTCTACGATATTCATCAAGAACAAAGTAGCAAATGTTCATCATTTGCTTTATGAGCTGGAAGAAATTCCCCTCTGCAAATAGATATTACATAATTGTCTGACAAGTCAAAGGGAGGTCAGTGTCCTCCAAAAAACTGATAATTGATATAATGGCGGTTCATGGAATTTTTAAGTCAAGGACAGACAGGTGCTCCAATTACATGATAACTGAGGCGTTTTATGTTGAATGGAGCTTGCACCAAATTAGAATGACATAACAAGATAACAGGTTTCATGTGTAAGAAAAACATTAGACTTCATCACTAAATTGTCCATCTTTCTACATTTAATGAGGCTTATAGCCGTTGTTTCCAAGTGCTAATGCTGCCATGATGTGTTCTTCCTGGAATTTGTTTGATTTGCAGATCAGTTTGACTTAATTACAAGGTATAAAACTTTTCTAGATATGTGAAACATTGAGAAAATGTAACCATGACACATTTTTTGTTATGCTGCCTAGAGGTTACTGGTTTATGTAGTCGCTGTGGTAATGCCTGCTAACATGATCTTCGTTAGCCAAAGGCAGGAGCTTTTCTAAATTTGATCAGGTGTATTTAGGATAGTTATTTTCAAGTGCTGCAAGGACACTTCCATAGCAGATGAACCTGCTGATATTAGATTACTTTAAAACATACCAGTATATGCCTAGGTTTTCATTTCTAGTTTTTATGTGGATTGCAAACAGTGTGTTAATTCAGTTATTGGCTATGTTCACTGTACAATCACAGGGTTCCTCCAACAACACAGTTGCACAGGGTTCTCCAGCAGCCCCAGTTAGTTCTGGTTCGTCACTGTCCGATCCAGCTGATCTGTCCTCTTCTTGGTTTTTATCAGGAGAACCTAATTCAGCAGTTGATCGGCAATACTCTGCTAGCCAACATGCACATTTAGGTACTGTCAAATTTACTTTGTAGAAATTATATCTTTTGGTATTTATAGTAATGAAAGTGTCAATAGCCTGAACTGAACCTTCTATTGATGTTAGGTAAAATGCGTTATTAATCTTCAGTCAAAGCCATAGCTGTAAACGAAAGCACAGAACAGTTTCTCTAGATGAAAATGGAGTTTTTTTTTTATAGGATGTTTCACATATGTGCAAATATATAATATTCTGTTTATGCTACTAGAGCTTGGACCTACTTGTAATCTTGGAATATGTTCAATACCGTTTCTTCTCATTCAAAATTGGCTAGATTAAAGTCCTGTCTTCTACTGATTGACAGAACCTAACAGGGATACGACCATCCAAAATCATGAACAGAGACTACTCGAGATTAACACACTTGAATGGGATGAGCTGTTGGCACCTGGTGATCCTAACAAGATAATTGCTACTCAACAAGGTATATGCTTGGTGCTATTATTATTAGTGCTTGAACCTTATAGACATTATTTATTATTTTACATTCATAAAAAAGTTATTTAGTAAGTATTTACCTAAATTATGCAGCTGGAGGTAGAACTGCTTTTGTGCAGCTCATGCCGTATGAGCAACACATTCCATGTGAATTAAATGGTTACAGCCTCAATGTGAGTAGATCTTTGCACAGCTTGCTTCACTGGTGTAATTCTCCTCCAACTCACATTTTTCTCTCATCATTTTCATCTTCTCTATGTTCCTGCTATGATCTATTTATATCTTCACATATCTTATGCTATCAATGACAACACAAGTAGTGTTCTCTGAGTTGGATATTTTGTAGTTCTCCATTGGTGGTTGTAAATTTATCTTAGGGAGGAACCTTTCCCCTTGAGCCATATTAAGGGAATATGGTTCATCAGAGAGCAAGCTCCACAAAAGATGTACTACTTAATTTCCTAAATAAATACTCTTCATCTGAGATTAACTTACTTAAAACATGTATACCTTAAAATCAAAAGTAGAGTGTTATGCAGAACTGCTTGTATGTATGTGTGTATGATCAAATAAATTGACAAATTGATCTTGATACCTGAATTGAAATTCTTAGTGTCTTGCTTTGCACCAACATGCATGAGCAATACTGCCATCATATCTTTATTTTCAAAACCAATAGAAATCCAGTTTTATTGATGTTTAAATGAACTATATACTATAACAAACTAGAGTAATTCTCAGGAATGTGGTGACTTGGAATGAGATACACCTAAAGAGTAGTAAAATGGTGTCTTCCTCTACTTAGCAACTCAACAACAACAACAACATACCCAGTGAAACTTAGCTCCCTTGAACACAACTTTTTCTTTTTGCATTTTCAGGTTATGGTGTTCAGAATTTCAATTTTGCGCACACTTGAATTAGATTATCTTCCACTTATTTGTTGCAGTGTGCATTTGTTATTTATATTCATGCATTCACATACCGTGTGTATATGTCTACTTATCATGTTGTGTGTGTCTATCTGTGTAGTGTGTGCCTTATAAGGATCATGATGGTACTAAAGTTTCAAGAAAAAAGATTTGCTTTGTGCAGCCTGTCTTAATTGATTGTTTTAACTTCTGCTTTAAATCAATCCTTAGTAATTGTCTAGTACCTGCCATCCAGTTTTACCTTTCTTTCACTTGAACTGAATACTGCTCGGTAAAATCTTTTTTTCTTTCTTTTGGTTGGCTACTATTATTGGTTCTTGTAGGGTGTCTCCTCTTCTCCTGAGAGAGTGTCTACAGTTAACAATTCAAATGAGATCACCTTCCAGACAGTGGATAGTCAAATGACTTCAAGTTTTCAGAAGAATGAGTCTGGAGTAATGACAGTAAGCACAGGCGATTCCTTTGATAGTCTGAACAAGGATGGACTTCAAACTCAGCATAGCTTTGGAAGGCGGATGAACTACCTTATCACTGATTCTCTAGGATCCACAGATGATCCAACTCCTGAATCTTCAGTGTCAACAGGTCAATCATATGCAAGGGAGCAGATTTTCAACATAACAGAAATCTCGCCTACGTGGGCTCTTTCAACTGAAGAAACAAAGGTCCTTTCTTCACACACATGCTGTCTTGCTACAATGGTTCCCTTTGCAAGAAGAAAAATGATGTTTGTCATGATATTGGCTTTAATAAAGTAAACTCAGAAAAAACACGATGCTAATATCGGCAAAAAAGAGCTTAATTACTCTTAGTATGTTTGTGTTGCTTTTTTCCTTCTTAAAGAAACACAAAAAATGTGTTCAATACATTTTTCATGAACAGAAAATAAGTGCTTTGTTAAACCCGACCTGACATAACATAACATAACAGTTTAGGTTGGAATTAAGATTAGTTAGCTTATCAGGAAAAAATGGAGAAAAAGGTTAGCATGCTGTGGCCATTGTGACTTGTTTTGTGAATGTGATGTGTTCAGTTATCTTTTTTTCTCCTGATCAAAAAAGAGATATTATTGTTATAGTATGCAAAGTTCTTTAGCATGGTCAAGAAGGTCAAGATGAACATGTCTTTTGAGCTATAATCTAGCAGTTATACCTTTGTCTCTATAATTACAGATCGTTGTCATTGGGCATTTTCACGGAGGACAATCACATCGGGAAAGTTCTAGCTTGCATTGTGTATGTGGAGATGCTTGTTTTCCTGCAGAAGTTATCCAACCTGGGGTATATCGTTGTGTAGTTTCTCCTCAAATCCCTGGACTGGTAAACATATATTTAAGTTTCGATGGTAATACACCTACTAGTCAAGTCATGAGCTTTGAGTTTCGAGCTCCTTCAGTACATGTTTGGGCAGATCCTCCGGAGAATAAATCTAACTGGGATGAATTTAGAATTCAAATGAGGCTAGCTCATCTGCTATTCTCTACATCTAAGAGCCTTAATATTTTATCCAGTAAAATACATCAAGATTTGCTGAAAGATGCAAAAACATTTACTGGTAAATGTTCTCGTATTATTGATGATTGGACCTGTCTGATCAAATCAATTGAAGACAAGAAACTCTCTATCCCATGTGCAAAAGACTGCTTGTTTGAGCTCTCTTTGCAAACCAGATTACAGGAATGGCTGTTGGAAAGAATTGTAGAAGGGTGTAAAATCTCAGAACATGACGAGCAAGGTCAAGGAGTTATACATTTGTGTGCTATCCTAGGTTACACTTGGGCTGTATATCCATATTCCTGGTCCAGTTTGTCATTGGATTATCGAGACAAATATGGATGGACAGCTCTCCATTGGGCTGCATATTATGGAAGGTATCCTTAGTTACAGCTCTGCTATCATCTGCCGTTTGATTCTTTCTTTTCTATCTGTGGTTCTTTTGCTAATTTAAACTATTGAAAATAGTCGTTACCCCTTTGGTTGTGTTGAAGTTGAACTGCTGTCCACCAATCTATCTGACCCAGTTTCACCTCATTTCTCCCCTCCAACAATAAAGAATATAGAATTAACATGGAACATATATTTTTGACGGTTTTAGTCATTTCAAGTATAAGATTGTTTATATTCGAGCATTTGGGCTGTCAGGGAAAAAATGGTTGCAACTCTTCTATCTGCTGGAGCAAAACCAAATTTGGTCACAGATCCCACTTCAGAAAACCTTGGTGGATGTACTGCTTCTGATCTTGCATCTAAAAATGGTCATGAGGGTTTGGGAGCGTATCTCGCTGAGAAGGCTTTAATTGCACAATTTAAGGATATGACATTAGCTGGAAATATCAGTGGTTCACTCCAGACGACTACTGAATCCATAAACCCTGGGAACTTCACGGAGGAAGAGCTTAATCTAAAAGATAGTCTAGCAGCTTATCGCACTGCTGCAGATGCAGCTGCACGTATCCAGGCTGCATTCAGGGAGCGTTCACTGAAAGTGCGGACAAAAGCAGTTGAGTCTTCAAATCCAGAGATGGTAGCACGTAATATAATTGCAGCTATGAAGATTCAGCATGCTTTCCGCAACTATGAGATGCAGAAACAGCTGACAGCTGCTGCACGAATCCAGTATAGGTTCCGAACTTGGAAGATGAGGAAAGAGTTTCTTCACATGCGCCGTCAGGCCATCAAAGTTCAAGTAAGGCCCCCTTCTGTGACATTCCCATAGAACTAACAGAATAACATGAGCCATATCATGCATCAAAGGGCATGAAGTTTAAACTGATTTTGATTAAGTCATTAGTGTGTTTCAACTTTCTTTAAATTTCATACTTATTATTTGCCCACCGAACTGAGGCGCACCATGTCGTGTCTGCAATTGGAAACGAGGACTATTACCTTTCATTCCTGAAAATAATGGAATACTAGCAGATAACTTGAAAAGATCCCTCCTTGTTGTGAATATGATTTTTTATGCTCCTGGATTTTAATGTTCCTGGAAAAACAACTCTGTTATCATGTGTTGCTACTACTGTAGACAACTACCTTAATTAGTCGAAATTGCCTCTGGTTTATGCAGGCTGTATTCCGTGGTTTCCAAGTCCGAAGGCAGTACCGGAAGATAATTTGGTCTGTTGGGGTGCTTGAAAAGGCATTGTTTCGGTGGCGTTTGAAGAGGAAAGGCTTCCGTGGGCTTCAACTCCAGTCTAGTCAAGTAGTTAACCATAAGCCAGATGGTAAGGAGGAGGATTTCTTCCAAGCCAGTAGGAAACAAGCTGAAGAGCGTATTGAAAGATCTGTTGTGAGAGTTCAGGCCATGTTTCGTTCAAAGCAAGCACAAGAACAATATAGGAGGATGAAGTTGGAACATAATAAAGCAACGGTAATTGTTATTACAATAATTTTTTAGATAGATCAGGATACAAAATTTTAAGGTGGTATTTTTATCACAAAACTCCTTACATTTTACCACTTTTATTTTTTCATCACAGCTGGAATACGAAGGGACTCTCAATCCTGATACTGAGATGGACTAAGAGGACAAGTTACAAGCATTTCATATATTTGGCTGCTTTAGCACTGCTGATGAAAAGCAGGATTTGGTGCTGCCTTATATTGCAAGCCAGTGTGTACATCAGAAGTATCTTGTTAAATTGTAGATGCAGGTAGTCTTCTTGCACTGACCCTCCAAATATTTTCCGGTAACATGAGGGTGGGACGATAACGAAACCAGAATTAGGTCTTCACCGGAAAAGCTATTTCTCAAGAAGCAAACAGGCCTTCTACGGAACTATTGACTAGATAGACTGACATTTTGATGACAGCGTGAATCGGACATGGTAAGTTTCCTTGATAGCAAGTTGTGATGGAGAGTGAGATAGATGAAGGAAAGTTGTCTTTCACCGTTTGATCACCCGAGTATGAATCTTTATATTTAATAGAAGCTAACTGGTCTATGAAAATCAGAGAGAAACTAGATCCACCAAGACATGGATTGAAACTAAGCTGTATCTTTTGTCAAAGTTAGTGAGTTTATTTAGACCAGCTCTGGCAAAAAGGGCAAGAGGTATTCAGTATTCTCTTGATTGTGAAATGTTGTTTTCTTTGATCCTTCACAAAAATGTGGAGGAAGGACTATGAAAATTGCCAAGAGATTATCTTTTTTATGTTTCTACTTTCTACTAGATATATATATATATATATAGTAAGACATCCATAAATCATGTTGCCACAAATTCACTAAGGAGCACAAGAACACCTCAATTTGTCGAAGATCGGTACAATCAAACATTTTTAGGCGTCTACTTTGACGAAAACAACTACGGTATTTTTTTTCCTCAAAAACAATTATTTCCTACACATGTCAATATTTGCATTTACATTTCTTAAAACATTTGAACGATTTGACATGCTCCTCGACTGGACCTATTGATCGAGGAGTTAGAGAATGGATGCAAGTAAATTATGATCCTGCTAGGAGAAGGAAACAAACTCTTGATCGACATAGCAGCCTCTACACATTTACATCATTGCTATATTTGACATGCTAAAATACACTCTAGTCCATAAAATACAATAACATAATGTGCGCTTTTGTATAATTCTTGTATTATCTCAATTTAATGGTCAAAAGATCACAAATTAACTAGTGGTCTTCTGATAACAATCTAGTCGAACATTTATTTAAAGATTTAATATGGCAATGTGAGTAAAATTCAAATCAAAGCGAGACAAGCTACCTTTAGCTAGGAGCCTCTTTTCCTTCTGCCCAGCTCCCCGAAAACAACGTTCGATCCATAATGATTAGGACCCAAAAACCGAGTGAATAGCGAGTCAGTCATAAACAATTATTGATTGGATAGATATGACCAATCCATTCTAACTAGAAAAATATAGAATTTTACATTCCCCGAGTTTTCTTTGTTTTGAATATGGGCCCTGTGTTTCTTTTAGGGAAAACTAATTATCCGGATATGCCCCCCATATAAAATATCTACCATAATACCCCTCTAAATAATTAATTTACCCGGAATGTCCACGTAGCAGTCTCCTAAATTGCGGCTCAATTTCAGTCCACCTTCTGTCTTACTTTCCTTCTGTTCTCTTAATTAACTATCCAATTCCCACGTTCTTGTTTTCTCTTAATTCTCCTTTTCTTTTATCCTTTTAAGATAAAAATACTGGTTAATTATTTTTAGATTAATAAAAATATAATAAATTAAGTAATTTAACTACAATAAGAAGTAATTAAAAATATTAAATTCACTAGCTTTCTTATTAAAATCTAATTTAATACAAAGAAATTTTCTAATTTCTTTTTTTGCATATTCAAATAAAATTTATATCTAAAATATGAGTTTATTTTTTATAATTTTTTCACAAGTAAAATTAGGACAGACATATGTCTCGTCAATATATGATATATACCATGTGGGCATTATAGGGACTGAGTAGTGTTGGAATGAATCTATCATCTATGATAGCTTGTCAGTATATGATATATACCATGTGATAATCATAAAGGACTCATCAATTAGGATAGACATGTCCCGTCATTATATGATATATACCATGTGGCATTATAGGGACTGAGTAGTGTTGGAATGAATCTATCATCTATGATACCTTGTCAGTATATGATATATACCATGTGAGAATCATAAATGACTGATGAGTTTTTTCTTGCAGTGATGAATCAGTCTTTTATGATACCTTATCATTATATGATATACACCATGTGAGTATCATAGAGGATTGAAAAGTAGTTTTAAATTTTTAAGAAATGAACTAGTCTCTATGATATCATGTCAGTATATGATATATACCATGTGGTATCATAGATGACTGAGCTTTTCATTGAAAGACTGCAACAGTCATGCATGATACCATCTGCGTTGATTTATATACCATAATGGTATCTATCATGAAGGACTCTCTTTGAATAACTGAAGCAGTCATTAATGATACCATCATAGTATATGCAGTCATTCATGATACCATCTCAGTATATGGTATATACTATGATGTTATCATGCAAGACTACTAACATATGTGAATGACCTAAGTCCTCCATGATACCATCTCAGTATATTTTTATGTCATGATGATATCATAGAGGATTGGAGACTATTGTATTCAAGGACTTCAACAATCCTGCATGATACCATCTGAGTATATGATATACCATGTAAGTATCATAGAGGATTGAGTAGTACTTTTTTAACGAATGAATCACATTCTATGATACCTTGTCAGTATATAATTTATACTATGTGGGTATTAAAAGGAAGTGAGTTGTGTTTTTTCTTAAAGGAGTGAATTAGTCATCTGTGATACTCTGTCAGTAAATGATATATAACAGGTTCGTATCATAGAGGACTAAATTTTTTAAGGAATGAACTGTCAGTCATGTGTGATACATGTGGGTATCATAGTTCTGCAACAATATACTTAAACTGCTATTGAAAAGGGAACAAGTAATAAAGAAATAAAAAGAAAATAAAAAAGCAAAAAAGAAAGAAATTAGAATTAAATATATAATCAGATTATGGTAAAAATAAAATAAATTATAGTATGACAAAAATAAATGAACAAGAAAGGAGAAAAAAATAAAGAAAATAAAAAAATAAAAGGAGCTAGAATTAAATATGAAATTAGATTATGGTAAAAAATAAAATAAAGAATACTATGATTTGAAAAAAAATTTAGATGAAACGAAAAAGAAGAAAAAAGAAAAACTAAATAAAATAGGAGAAAAGAAGTAGAGAAGTAAAAAAAAAAAAAAGGAAGAAAAAAAGACAATTACCTACAAAAACTACAAGGGATACTAAGGGTAAATAGTTTTGGGGGTATGAAAATTAAAAGGGGTAGAGACGCGTAATTGGTTTGTTTTAAGGGGAATAAGTGTAGTTTTCCTTTATTTTATTGGCACTATGTTCTTATTTATATTTGTTTCTAATTCGTCAGGGGCTTTTCTACCTTGAAAAATCATACAATTACCTCAAGCAGAGTTAGTCGCACTCACGAGATATAAACTCTATTGTTACTTTGGCTTTACTTGTATTAGTGACATACTCGGTGATTCAAGAAGTGACTTTTCATTATTCAGAAATTCATAATGATAAAAATTAACCAAACAAATGTTCAACTTTATAACCTGCTCATGGTGAATTCACAATCCGCTGCATTTATCCACTTGGCTACATTTGCCCTCTCGCCTACTTACATTCCATTTTTATATTATTTAAATTAGAAAACAAAAGATTAAAGTCAGAATATTTTTGTTATTTCTTATTTCAATGATATTCTTATTTTAAATATAAGAATATGAAGTCAAAATTAGATCTATTTTTTGAAATGAAACTCGGGCCTATATGACATGGCCAATCAATAGATCCACCTTTGTCATATATTTCATACATCATACTAGATAAATATCATATTCATGGAATACGATTCACTTTCAAGATGCCTTGATGGTGAAATGGTAGACACGTGAGACTCAAAATCTCGTGCTAAAAAGCGTGGAGGTTCCAGTCACTTTTAGCACCCTATTTTTTTTTTTTAAAAAGCAGCTCTGTGCACTAAGCTTCCGCTATGCGAGGGGTCCCGGAAAGGGCACCCTATTTAAAACGCAATCAAATTTTAAAATTATTTAAAATTTAATTAATTTTGGTAAACTTCATACTGCCGTCATTATTTCTTCTTCTACTTCTTCTTCCTCAAAGTTTGAACTGTCAGGACATAACTAAATATCCATAGGTTTGAAGTTAGATTTTGGTAATTCAAATTCAGACCCGCATTGAAACTTCAGACTACATAGGGCTAAATTTTAATTTTTTTTGTGAAGTTTGATTAATTTTTAACTATTGTTCCTCCTCCTCCTATGTCAAAAGCTAACCGTATAGTTTTAATTGTTAAGCTTTACCAAAGTCAAAACCTAATTTTAAATAAACCTGGAGTCTGAATGTAAACTACATTCAAATCAGTTCAAATTTAGACATGAGGTCGCCTAAAACTTCATACGTGCAATTTCAACTTCAGACACGTGTTTAAAATAGATTTTAAAGCGGTTAAATATGAAAAACCTTGACTATTCTTTAGAAATAGAGATCCTAAAACGACTATGACACAAGGATAACTAGACACTGCCAGTTAAGTCCACAAAGGCTCAAACTCCACTACATTTGATAGAAATTGTCAAATGGACTAGTTTTTAATTTTTTTCCCTCAAGTAAAAATTATGTTTTTCAAGGCATAATTTGTGTCGGATTTCGTAAAGAATTTATCCCCAAAAGTCATAATTTTCATTTGACGGTAAAAAATTAAAGAATAGTACAAAATAGGGAAAAGTGCAAATGACCCACTACAGATCAATCTAGGCCCAAACCCAAACTACAACAAAACCAAATCACTTCATCTAGCTTTAGGGTTTCAAGAACAAACCCAAATACATTCCCCTCAATCCCTAAACTCCAGCAACACTACTCGAAAAAGAAATGGCAAAGTCAAAGAATCACACAGCTCACAACCAGTCATACAAAGCACATAGGAATGGAATTAAGAAACCCAAAAGCCATCGTCACAGTTCCACCAAAGGGGTATGTTAAACAATCCCATTCTTAGCTGATTTTTGTTAGCCTTGAATCTTAAGCTTATTAAATCTGGCTAATGTAGACCATATATATAATATACTTATTTATACAAAGTTCTATTACTGCCACAAAGTGAAAAATGTTCGTATATGCTGATATAAAATCACGGATTAGCTTATGATAAAAAAAGCCATCTTAGTTGATTCTTGTTTAGACTTTAAACTATTTGGACATGTAGTGTTAAGGATATTAAGTCGGGCAACAACAACAAAAACAACTTACCTAGTGTAATCTTACAACTGGGGTCTCGTGAGGGTAGAGTGTATGCATACCTTAGTCCTACCACGAGATTTAGAGAGTTTGTTTCCAATAGACAAGTCGGGCAAATGTACACCATTTATATATACTCCCTCTGTCCCAATTTATATATCACACATTCTTTTTTAGTCGGTCCAAAAAAAGAATGACACATTTCCTTATTCGACAATAATTAACTTTAAATAACGAGATGATTTATAACCACACGAATATATTTGGCTTGTTTTAGACTACAATATTCAAAAGTCTTCCTTTGTTTCTTTAATTCTGTATCCATTCAAACTACATCATATAAAATGGGACGGAGTGAGTAATATAAAAGACTTGTAAACAAAATTTGTAGTCATACTAAGCTCTATAACTGGTTCCCGTTATTTTTCTTAGTACTGCTTTGAATTGCTTGTCCTTATGCCGAGTGTGTGTCTACTGGAAACAACCTCTCTACCTCCTAGGGTAGGGGTAAGGTTTGCTTACACTTTACCCTCCCTAGACCCACTTATGGAATTTCATTGGGTATGTTGTTGTACTAAGCTCTATAACTGCCACAAAGTAATAGTAGGTGTAAAGATCTGCATTTGCTGATACAAAGTCATGGATTTGCTTACGATAAAAAATACCAACATTTCTTTTTCTTAGCTGATTTGTGTTTAGACTTCAAACTATTTGGATATCTTCTAGATCTAATATTATTCAATCAGGCAGGTGTATCACGAATTTGCTTATAATAAAAACCCCATCTTTTCTCCTTAGTTTGTTGTTGTTTAGACTTGAAACTATTTTGGATATGTAGATGTAAATTTATTTAATTAGGCGAATGTAGACCATCTGTATAATGTAAACAATTTTTAAAACAAAATATGTACGTATGCTAAGTTCTATCACTGCCACAAAGTATTAGTAGGTGTAAAGCTATCTGTATCTGCTGATATAAAATCACTGACATATTTTCTCGTTCTTAACTTATTCTTGTTTAGACTTCAAACTATATGGGTACCTTAGATTTAAGGTTCTTAAATTGAGGGAATGTAGACCATAATATCAACAGGTTTTAAAACGAAATTTGTAGTTATGCTAAGTTCTATCACTGCCTCAAAGTAATAGTAGGTGTAAATATATTAGTATCTGCTGTTATTAAATCATGGATTTGCTTATGATTGAAAAAACCCATCTTTTCTCCTTAGTTTTTTGTTGTTTAGACTTCAAACTATTTGGATATGTAGATGTAAGGTTAAGGTTATTAAATCGGATGAATGTAGACCATATTGTTAAATATGAGCAGTTTTTAAAGCAATGTAGGTAGTTATACAAGGTTCTATCACTGTCGCAAGTAATAGTAGGTATAATGATATTGGTATCTGCTGATAAAAAAATCACGGATTGGCATATGATAAAGCACCCATCTTTTCTCTCTGTTTCTTTTTGTATAGTCTTCAAACTATTTGGATATGTAGATATAAGGTTATTTAATTGGGGGAATGTAGACCATATATATAATATGAACAGTTTTCCAAAGAAAATATTGGTCATACTAAAGTTCTATCACTGCTACTATAGTAATAGTAGGTGTGAAGATATCCGTATCTGTTGATATAAACTCACGGATTTACTTGTGATAAAAGAACCCATCTTTTCTCATTTGTTTATCCTGTTTAGACTTCAAACTATTTGGATATGTAGATGTAAGCTTATTAAACTCGGCGAATGTAGACCATATTATTAAATATGAGCAGTTTTAAAGCAAACTACTTAGTTATACTAAGTTCTATCACTGCCACATTAGTAATAGTAGGGGTGATGATATTCTATATCCACTGATATAAGATTACGGATTTGCTTATGATAAAAGTAATAAAGAAAAAGTTGATCTGTTGTATTACTAAAGTTTACTGATTTTTTGTTTTTATGGTAAAATGCAGATGGATCCCAAGTTTTTGAGGAACCAGAGGTATGCTAGGAAGCACAACAACAACCAGAAGACTGTTGAATCTGCTGAAGAGTAAATGAATTGTTATACTAATGAGCTATTCATTATGGCTGGCAATCTTTGAGTTTGTTAAGGATTTGTTTGATGTTTTGGTATTTGTAGCGGATACTTGAGATAACATGGAACCTTTATTTGACTATTAGTCTATTACCCTTTAAGTGAAAACAGTTCAAATTTACGCAGTTGCTCTTGCAATTCATGTTATGCTTATTTAGCAATTTGTTTTATGGTGCAATCTTTGAGTCGAGTGTCTATCGGAAAACAAACTCTCTAACTCCATGATAGGGGTGAGGCATGCGTACGCTACCCTCTCCAAATCCCTCCTAGTGAGATTATTAGGAGATTACATTGGGTGTATTGTTATTTTTGGTGCAATCAGCATGTTTTTTCAGCTTATCATTTCTTACAGTAATTTCGAACACTAATATCAATCAGCGAAGGCTTGTTTGCAAACTTAGCAAAAAGGAATAGTAGTTAGTATGAATTCTTAGTACTACACAACATCATTGCATAACTGATACTAAAATATTTTCTACTTTTTGAAATTTGATAATTATGAATAATGATGTGTCCAAATGTTGGGAGACCGTTTTAAGGTTAGATTATTCCTTATTTGTTTCATATAGACATGTTATCTAAATTTAATTTGTCAAGGATGACCCTGTATGTTTTGATGTCGAAAGAAAACAAATCAGAAATGCAAGAATAACCTCGATAAATGAATAACCTCGCCAAATGAATAATTTTCTCCGGTCCCGATTTGGGTAAATGGGCTAAATGAATAACCTCGCGAAATGCATTAACGAATAAAAAAATTTGAGTCCTTAAAGGTCCCATGTAAACATAAATGAATAATCACTAAATTTCACACAAAAATATGTATATATAATAAACGAAATATTTCATCCAATCAACAATGTTCATATAAGAATTCATTTTTTCTCAAAAAATGCATCTAAAGTTGTTTGTTTTTTCCTTCCACCAAAATGCATCCCATCCTTAAATTTTTGTAATGCATGCACAACTTTTGAAATATTTTACTCGTGTTGTAGCAAGTAATTTTGTATGGTGACTATTGCTTGAAATGCCTCTTTTGATGACACATTTGGTATGACGCTACTATCATCTGGTTGAGGATTATTCTCATCATTTAGTACAGACTCAATAATTTCTTCGTTTGTAGGCAATTCCATAACTGCATCATTCTCGTTAGGATAGTTCAAAAGATGTTCGACATCGATCATATTTCTATAGCGTAAATTAGAAATGACATCAGTTAATCCTTGGAAGTCATTAAATTGAAGATTAAGAAAGATACAATAGTATGGATTCTTTATCAAACTAAGATTTTAGAACTATATATAGTTTGTAGTGTAGGTTAAATATATTTTCTTAGACTCTAAGTATTCTATACATACAATCTTATTAGTACATGAATGTTAGTACACTGTACTTAGTCCACACATATAGTGCATGTATTCCTAATCTAGAGTCTAAAGAAAATGAATGTAATTAAGTTTTTCATAAGAATTTTGACCATTACCATCTAGGTACATTTGTACATTAAATGTAAAAATACTAGTCATAAGAAAAAAATAAAAAAAATGTAAAAATACTATCTAAATAAATAAATAAATATTCATTTATCGATAAATAAATAACTTCGCTAAACAAATATTTTTTCCTGATCCTGAAGATATTCATTTATCGAGGTTATATTGTATTTTGTTTTCGACACTCCATTTTGATCCAAGAAGAAAGCCCACATTGGCAATAATAGTCAACCTACCCAAATTTCCCAGCATGATTTCAAACTTGGAAGTAAGATTTAAATATTGATAAATTATTAGGGAGCATTTTTTACCTTTATTGTTAGGTGGGTGAGTGGGGAGTAGACAACGAATTTGAAATGTCACTTATGAAACTTATTTTCATTACTTTCATTAGAAAGTAATTTCCTCAATTTTAAGTAACTTATTTTTTTATATAAAATATTTTGACCAACAAAATATGTGAAATTGGACATATCAAACACACCCATAGGTGAGAGTTAGGTCGGGAATGTGTTGGTGTATTTTTATTGATTAAATTCAAATTTATTTTTTCAAATATTTAGTTCAACCAAATAATGAAAAATAGTAACATTTTTTATCAAACCCCACCAAACAACAGTGGTCCTTGCATACAAAGGGCATTAAAGACATTTCACGATCAACCAAATGTACCGCCAAACAACCCACTTGATAAAACCCCAAAAGAATAAAAACGCATTTCACTGCAAAATTAATATGAATGTCGGTTAGGGTTTTGAATTGATCCCCAATTTGTATAACCCGAAATAAAACCCGCAAATTATCCCTATCTCTTCCTCTCTCCTTCGTTGTTCTTTCGCTACTCAAAAACCCTATTTTTTCGTGAATTTTGGGGGTTCTATGGGTGCTCAAGAGAAGTCACCAAACTCTAATAATTCGATGCAGGTTACTTCCGTTTATTGTTCAGTTTAATAATCACGTCTTTTTTGCTTTATAACCGTAGGACTAATTCATACTGATGAACTTATCAATTATTATAGAATTGATTAGGTTTTAATAGTTAACTAGAATTTGAATATGTAGTTTGGAGTTTAACTATTTATGTAGTTCTGTTTTTGTTCAGTTTTAAAAATCGTTTTTTTTTTTTTTTTGCTTTATAGCCCTAGCACTAATTATACAGATTAGTACTTTCTTTTTGTTTGAAATGAATCGTAAGTGAATTGGTTACGTCTCAATTCCAAACTAGTTGGGATTGGATAGTGAACTAGAATTTGAATACGTTTATTGTTCAGTCCAAAAATTGCTTCTTTGCTTTCATTTATAATAAAAGATTGCTTCTTTTGCTTTAACCTAAGGACTAAATTCAATGCGATTAGCTCGTCAATTATTATAGAATTGATGTCTCAATCCTAAATTAGTTGGGATTGGATATTCACTATAATATACAACAACAACTACAACATACCCAGTGTAATCCCACAAAGTGGGGTCTAGGGAGGGTAGAGTGTATGCAGACCTTACCCCTACTGTGTGAGGTAGAGAGGTTGTTTCCGAAAGACCCTTGGCTCAAGAGCATGCATGACAGAGAATGTCAGATATATTCACTATAATTTGACTATGTAATTATAGTTGAACTAATTTATGTTGGCTGTTAAGGCAAGTTAGTTCCGTTTATTGTTCAGTTTAAAATCACTTCTTTTGATTTTTTTTAACCCTAGAACTAAATTCACACCGATTAGGTCAACAATCGTTATAGAGTTGATTATGCCTTGATCCCAAATTAGTTGGGATTGGATATTTAACTAGAATTTGAATATCTTATAGTTTAACTATTTTATGTAGTTCCATTTATTGTTCAGTTTAAAAAATCGCTTCTTTTTTGCTTTATATCGCTAGGATTAAATTCACACTGATTAGCTATTTCATTTTTCTCCGGAAGCAGTCATTATATAATTGGTTACGTCTCAATTTCGAACTAGTTGGATTGATTATTTATCTAGAATTTGAATACATTTATTGTTCAGTTTAAAAATTGCTTCTCTTTTGCTTTATAACCCTAGGACTAATTCACACTGATTAGCTATTTCATTTTTTGTTGAAATCAGTCATTATATAATTGGTTACGTCTCAATTCCGAACTAGTTGGATTGAATATTTAACTAGAATTTGAATACGTTTATTGTTCAGTCCAAAAATTGCTTCTTTGCTTTATAACCCTAGGACTAAATCCACACTGATTAGCTTATAAATTATTATAGAATTGATTAGGTTTCAATTCCAAACTAATTGGGATTGGATGTTTAACTAGAATTTGGATATGTTGTTATAGTTTAACTATTTTATGTTTGCTGTTAGTTGTGATGCAGGTTAGTTCCGTTTATTGTTCAGTACAAAAAATGTTTCTTTGCTTTCTCCATAGTACTAAATTCACACTGATTAGCTCATCAATCATTATAGAATTGATTACGCCTTAATTCCGAACTAGTTGGATTGAGTATTCAAAAATTGTTTCTTTGCTTTAACCCTAAGGACTTAATTCAAACTGATTAGCTCCTCAATCAAAATAGAATTGGTGTCTCAATCCTAAATTAGTTGGGATTGGGTATTCACTATAATTTGACTATGTAATTATAGTTGAACTATTTTATGTTGGCTGTTAAGGTAGGTTAGTTCCGTTTATTGTTCAGTTTAAAAATCGCTTCTTTTTGTTTTTTTAACCCTAGGACTAAATTCACACTGATTAGCTCAACAATTCTTATAGAGTTTATTGTTCAGTTTAAAAATCGCTTCTTTGCTTTAACCCTAAGGACTAAATTCACACCGATTAGCTTATCAACCATTATTGAATTGATTAGGTTTCAATCCCAAACTAGTTGGGATTAGATAATTTAACTAGAATTTGATTGTGTAGTTATAGTTTAGCTATTTTATGTTGGCTGTTAGTTCCATTTAATTACCCTATGACTAAATTCAAACTGATTAGCTCATCAATCGTTATAGAATTGATTAGGCTTCAATCTCAAACTAGTTGAGATTAGATATTAAACTAGAATTTGAGTATGTAGTTATAATGTAACTATTTTATGTTGGCTGTTAAGGTATTGTGGAACTCCTTTATGGTTGTAGTTTAACTATTTTATGTTGGCAGGTTAATTCCGTTTAATTGTTTAGTCAAAAAATTGCTTCTTCGCTTTTAACCCCTAAGGACTATATTCACACTGATTAGCTCATCAATAGTTATAGAGTTGATTGCCTATCAATCCCAAACTAGCTGGGATTGGATATTGAACAAGAATAGGAATATGTAGTTATAGTTTAACTATTTTATGTAGTTTCATTCATTGTCGGTTCAAAAATTGCTTCTTTGTTTTATAACCCTAGCACTAAATTCACACTGATTAGCTATTTCATTTTTCTTCGAAATCAGTCATTATGTAATTGGTTACGTCCCAATTCCAATAAATGTATTGGATATTTAACTAGATTTTGAATACGTTTACTGTTCAGTCCAAAAATTGCTTCCTTGCTTTATAAGCGTAGCACTAAATTTACATTGATTAGCTCTTTCTTTTTGTTTGAAATGAAATCATTATACAATTGGTTACGTCTCAATTCCGAACTAGTTGGGATTGGATATTATAGAATTGATTAGGTTAGTTCCGTTTATTGTTCAGTTTAAAAATAGCTTCTTTGCTAACCCTAAGGACTAAATTCAAACTGATTAGCTCATCAATCATATGTAATTGATTAGGTTACAATCCCAAAATAGTTGGGATTGGATATTTAACTAAAATTTGAATATGTAGTTATAGTTTGACTATTTTATGTTGGCTGTAATAACCCTAGGAATATATTCACACCTGATTAGCTTATTAGCTATTGTAGAATTGCTTAGGTTTCAATTACAAACTAGTTGGGGTCGGATATTTAACTAGAATTTGAATATGTAGTTATACTTTATTGGGACTTGGGATTGTTCAGTCCAAAAATCGCTTCTTTACTTTTAACCCTAGGACTAAATTCACACTGATTGGCTTATCAATCGTTATAGAATTGATTAGGTCTCAATCCCGAACTAGTAGGGATTGGGTATTTAACTAGAATTTGAGTATGTAGTTATAGTTTAACTATTTTATGTTGGCTTAAGGTATTGTGGAACTCCTTTATTGGGACTTGGGGTTGTTCAGTCCAAAGATCGTTTCTTTGCTTTTTTAACCCTAGGACTAAATTCACACCGATTAGCTCATCAATTATTCCAGAATTGATTACGTCTGAAACGCAAACTAGTTGGGATTGGATATTTAACTAGAATTTGAATATGTAGTTATAGTTTTAACTGTTAAGGTATTGCTGAACTCCTTTATTGGGACTTGGGACCTGGGGCAGGCTATATTCTGCAACCATAGGTGGAGTTGGAGGTTACTCTTTTTATATTTATATTTTTTTGGGTTTGAAGATTGAGATAATAAGTATGGAAACCGTGCTTATGAAGTGAGGAAGGGTAGAGGACGGGGCAATTATCCACCGAGTTCCAAACCTTGAGAAGGCCTTGGCCATTTCTCGGTTATAAGAAAAACAAAAAAGGTATGAGAATTGTGTTTACGAAGTGGGTCCAAGGGGAATATGCGTTGTTGTTGTCGTTGCGTTTGAGCTCGAAGTACAAGACCTCTTCCCTCAGAGTATATACTTGTTACCAGAAAGTATGTTACTTTAGGACACGTGTTCAAAGCCTCGGGGCATGCCAAAGGTAGCTGAGCTCAAAGAATTGATATTTGGTGGGATTTTTTTGCAGTGTTACTCTAGAATTTATGTGGTTTAGTTTCATTTGAGAAGGTACTTGTGGTGCAAGGTGGAATATAATGTCGTCTATGTTTGCTTTATTATCCTGTTCAATATTTATGGGTTTTGTAATCTATGCTATCCAGCCTTCCACAGTTCATATGAGACTAAATTATGTTGTTCCGATGCTGATAAATCTTACTGAAAGTGGATCTGCATTGTTGATTTGTATAGTAGAATCTGAAAATAAACTTTTTCGGTTGGCGTTTGGAGAAAATGTCCTCTTCCCATGTTATTTTTTGTATCTAATTGGAAGAGCTCTCGCTTTATTGTTGTTGCTGGTACTTTGTTGTCTGCATCCATTCTGTGTAATCTGTACGGGGTCAGGTACCCCCTTGGCGCTTCCATCAATTAATATTTCAACTTCTCAATATTTAGTGGATTGAGTACACGCTTTTCACAATTTGTAGATAAATAATTTTTACGTAATTTCCCCCCTTAAATCCAATATTTCACCTCATTGTTTGAGGAAGAGAGAAAAATGGAGTTGATAACAGATAGTGGTTTAGTCACCCTGGGTTAGGAAACACATGCGTGTGCCTGGAAATGTCATATGCCCCAAACTGGAAAAATAGGATTTCTCCAAAAGCATTCAGGTGAAACAAAGATGGTTTGATTTGCGTGAACTTGTTTGAACTCTTTTGGTTCATAGGGAAGTCTAAGAATAACTTCTTTAAGTTATAAAAGTCTTAAGCACATAGATGAAGATGTAATCCATTGAATTAGAATAATATGGTTGAAATGGAGGAGTATTACAATACTACTATACTGCAAAAAGATACCTAACAACATGAAATGCAAATTTATAGAACTTGTGAGACCAACAATGCCATATGGGAGTAATGTGGGCGTTCGAGGCTTAGTGTATCCACAAAATGAATGTCGTAAATGTGCGGATGTTAGGATTTGTATTTGTATTTGTATAGATGGGCCTCCAATTATGTATGTCCACCATTTGCTTAGTTCTTGTCTTTTACATTAACTATTTTTCTTACATAACAAAAAAGAGATGGGTGTGCTATAATACAAGATTGGACAATATTAGAAATGATTCGTTCTCGACAACATGAATTCTGGTGCTCTTTTTATTTATCAAAAAATAATATTAAAAATGTTCAGATCTGGTAAAAGATGCGAAGAGCAAATATAGAGGACAAATTAGAGAAGATTGCTAGAGATTGTTTGGTCTTATCTTGCATAGACTTCCACATCCACCTATTGATAGGTATAGAACAATATGATGATTGAAGGTAATAAAGGAGACAACTTTTCATTACTTATTAAGATAAAGTAATAAAAAGGAGGCAAAGAAGACGTAAAATCACACATTGGAAGTTACCTCAAAAGTCCTAAATCTCTTGGAATTAATGCAGACTTAAAGTCTGTTTGCCAAGCTTCCATAATCTGCTTATTTCGTAAAGTGCTTGCTTTTCAAAGTACTTTTGGAGAATAGCCCTGCCTTTTTTTTAATCAAGTGAGAATAGCCCCAAATTTTTTCTGGAATCTATCAGCTCCATAGGCTTACGATAGTTTTTTTGTTTTCTTCCCAGGAGCTGATATCTTGTAACCTATGCATCTCCTCGATGCTTTTCTTATTTATGTATAAAAAATTGTTGTTTGTGTTTGGCAAATTCATTTGTAAAGTACTTTTGCCAATAGTAGATCAACAATTTGTGCTTAGCAAAGGTTTCAAAGTGCTTATGGGGAAAAATTACTTTTTTCAGTTTCTGAAAATTTTCTTCTGCCACTACTCAAAAGCACTTTTTATTTTAAAATAATCACTTTTGACTTCCCAGAAACTTTGCCAAACAGGCTATTAGTAGCTATGAGTAGAATATCATTATTTAAAGAATATATAAAGGTGAGACCCAAGTAGTTTAGATTCATCTAGAGAGCCTAATATGTCTTAGAGGCATTTTATTTAGCATTGGAATGAGCCAATGGATATAGAGGATCTACATAGCTTACTCTAGTTGTATTGGGATTGTGACATAGTTGGTTGGTCGATCAACAGATTGATATCAAGAGTGAAGTTCGTTTGCTAGATTGTTAAAACAAAAACAAAATTTCTTGGCATGTATTAGTCGATATGTCAGTAGAGGTGACCTTATGCCGATGTAATATAGTATTTGTCATATCTGTGCTGGTCCTTTGAAAATATAGATGGTGATTGCACTTTCTATTTATACCTGTAACTTTACCATCTGATATCTGTCGCGTAGCGAGTATACATATTCCGTTTTATATGAGATTGGGCATTAAACTACAATTACCTTTTAGCAAAACGAAAAACAGATATTGGGTATTAAACTCTATCCAGTTTTCTGCAGAAATAAAAAGATCTATTACGGGTTTTTTATTTTGAAAAAATATATATTACGGTTATTTAGGGTGCAACTACGTTATCCTTCTATTAAAAAAAAGCGCAGATTTGTTACATGAACGGAACTATGTTTGGTTTATCGTTCCCAGCTGAAATATCGTCTACAATTTCGGTGTGCAGGAGGAATTGGAATATTTGTGTAGTTTGTAACCCCTTTTGTTCTCTGCACTTTTCCGTACACCAATGTATATTTTCTTCTACGTTCTTGTGTCTCTATCTCTGTATTTTTCGGTATAAACACCTCCCCCCCAAAAAAATCCAACCCCAACCAACAAAAAAAAAAAAAAGGCCGACCAACACATCACCACAACCTCTAAAAAAAGAACCTTCATGCCGTGTCCCAACTATGATTTCTGTACAGGCTGAGGAACTTTCTTAAGTAGCATTATCTACTAATATGTTTAGCTTTGCTGTTGGTCTTTATTCCGTTTTTGTATTACATCAATTTTGTAAGATCAACCTTTGTTTCATCTGTACTGCAGCGTGTAAAGATCTATCGTCTGAATGACGATGGGAAATGGGACGATCAAGGAACAGGCCATGTTAATGTAGATTATATAGAGGTGAGTGCTTGTAGAATGTTTGATGTTCAGCTTATACCATTTGTTTGTGTCGACAAGTAGCGTGTTATGTGGACTGATTGGGAGGGGGTTAATTTTATCTTATCTGATTGTGGATGCCGATGTAGAGATCAGAAGAACTAGGACTGCTTGTAGTTGATGAAGAAGATCACGAGACTTTGCTTCTGCATCGTATCAGTGCAGATGATATCTATCGGAAGCAAGAAGGTATCCTTAAGCTCCATAGTTTTGTCTCCTTTCTCCATGTTTATGACTTCTGTTATGTCATACAGTTTCATAAGAAACCATATTCTTCTATTCAGATACAATTATATCTTGGAGGGATCCAGAGTATTCAACTGAACTAGCTCTTAGCTTTCAAGAGATGACTGGTTGCTCCTATATATGGCAAGTTCTTGGAAAATAATTTTATATCTTATCTCCTCTTTTCTTGGTTTTAGTTACCTCAATCTATTTTTCTAAAGGTTTACTTGCTTGTCTTTTTCAGAAGCTGTTAGAAACATCAGCAAATAACATCTTCTCTTTTTTTGCTTCGTAGGGACCATATATGTAGCGTGCAAAGGAATATGCACTTCAGTAGTCTTAACAGTAAGTCCATAGAGTAATCTTTTTATACACTTGACAAATGGAACGTTATTGAGTTCCCATGATTCCGAGTTTCAAATGTTCTGCTGTGAATATAGTACTCACGTGGGGATAGTCATATTTCTGGCCCCACGTGGATATATGGAGTATGTACACCAAAAAGTTCCGGTCTATGTTTTTGCAATTAATTAAAATGAAGTGAGAATTCATCTTCTTGGGTTGGCATTACGTGGCTCAATAGTCAAATAGGAAATGTGAAACTCAATTGCAATTTGTCGTAACTTGGTATGAAAATGTTTCCCTACGAATACTTTCAGTTCTTCCTTTGTTCTTAATTGTCAAGGATTACGTTTAACATTAGGTGTATTCATATTGTACTCCTGCTTAATTAAGAAATATAAAAATTAGCTTCCAGAGATACTACCAAGTCTGTTTCTCAAGTTCACATTTCATTTTCAACATTTTTAATTAACTGACAACTTGAATTTACGAATCGATAATCCTTCCCTCATAAAGCCCGACAATCATGTGAGATGGTTGTTTTGAGAGTATATTCTGTTGTCCACCTTTAGCAGAGATCCTCCAGTGGAGAGACCTGGCTTCATCACATGGTAGAGTATTGAGTCTTTCTGAAAAAAATTAATTACAAGGATGATGACAAAGGAAAGAATAAATTGCTGCTTTTTACAAAAATAGGCCCATATAGTTCTCTCCTACTTCTGGGACACCTATCATTGGGCCCTCTTTTGCTTACAAATTACTGTTGTTTTTTTTGTTCACATTTTGTCGTGCCTGTTGGAAAAAGGTTTTATTTGTATGACTTATTTGTTTTCTTTTTTTCCCCTTAATATTTTCAGATGAGACATTTCATAGTGTCAACAGTGATTTGAGGGAGTTGCCTCCGGTTGAGATTTCTACGCTTCCCTTGATATTAAAGGTTTATCTGATTGTCCTACTTTCAGCATTTATTATCTTCTTAAATAGTTCAAATGCCTTTTTTCTGATATTGCCTTGATAAATACCAAATCTCAATGTTGCACTCACGGATGTGGCCTAGTAATAAAGTCCAGGCTCAAATCCCTGGCGACAAAGTTACTTGGTATCTTTGCTGGTGGGAGGGGCAGGTACCCGTGGAATAATATGGTCCGAACACTATCATTACTAATAATTTACATATTTTCTAAGTTCCAATGGTTGTTAGGTTTCTGGTCAGTTGCTCAGGGCGTTAACAACCTTCCTGGGGTGTGCCTTTTGAATCCATCAGGTAGCACTGTAGTAGGTACCTGATGAAATAATCTGGTCCAAGCTCTACCGTTGTTGAAAAAAATTACCTGTCATCAGAAGTTACAATGTATGTTAGGTTTTTAAAATACTTACCTTGTCAAAAAAAAGTCAGGTTTGTGATCAGTTGATCAAAAAAATACTTACCTGATAAAAAAAGTGGTGTAAACCTTTTCATACTTTTACTGATCTCTGAAATTTTGTTTCTTATTGTTTGATTTGCAGACTGTTGTAGAGAGTGGCATTGCTGATCAGTTGCGTGTTACAGAACTAATATTGCAGGATGTGAGCTTCATGAATCTTTCAGTTCTCTAAGCTTGATTTCTTTTTGGGCAATTAATCGTCATGGAAATGAGGGTTTTCATGACCTCAAATTAGCATTAGTAATATCTTCCTCGTAACAAAGAAATCAAAGAGTAGCAATCGTTGTGGAACTGCTTCAAGCATGTCAACTCCAGAATTTATTGCTGTTGTATTCATTACCATCTTGAAAACATAGATATTCGGTCTTCCCTTTTTAGAAGCAATTATTAACTACACTAAAAATAACTGGATGAGACTTGATTATCTGTTATAGACAAGTTGGAAAAATGGAAACTGAACCATAAGTGGATTTTAACTTTGTTTTGATAAGTTAGATATAATATTTTGATAGGTATAGTAAGCTTTTCGGTCCCTTTTAAATGGTATGTACAGGTTAGTACTCTGTAATGCCAGTGCCCTTCCCCCACCCGTCTTCATCCCTCATGGTTTCTGCTACTTTGGCTCTTTTCCCCATCAAGCTGAATACAATCTGGGCCAGCTGGTGGCTCAACATGGGTCAACTACTCGCTCTGGATCTGTACAGAGTTTTCTGTTGCTGGCAAAACTCCGGCAGATCTTTAGTCACCGCTATCTCCCTCCCCGCCTCCTCAACCCTTTTTCCAGCTTGGACGCTGGAAGTGGCCGAATCTTTTGTACTGTTTGTTAATTCTTTGTGCAAAGTGCAGTATTCTATTCAAGTTAGTGGGGTACTCTCCAAGGAGTTTTTGATGATGTATTTAAGACGAGAAAAAGGGGGAGAAGCCCTCCTCTGTCCCATCCCAAAAAGGGCGGAACAAGAGAAGTGTTTCACTCATTCATTGATGTCTGTTCATCCTAGGATTTACTTGTTTATTCATTTGTTTCCTTGTTTTCTGGATCTATGGGTGAATCGTACTGAGTTAGATTTTTTTGTTCTGCAGCAAGATTTTTTCCATAAGCTGATGGATTTATTTAGGATCTCTGAAAATCTGGAGAATATTGAGAATCTTCACATTATTTACAAAATAGTGAGAGGAATCAGTTAGTATTGCCTACTTGTCACCCATTTTTCTTTTGGATATGCTTCGGCTTGTTTGGGGTTTTTAATTAATTAGCATGAATTGGTTTCTTGCAGTTATGCTCAATAGCCCTCAGATCTTTGAAAAAATATTTGGTGATGAGCTGATAATAGATATTATTGGGTGTCTTGAATGTAAGTTTTTGATCCTATTACTTTCAATTTTTAGTTAAAATGACCTTTTCTGATCCCAACAGAACTCTTTTGTTTAATTATATACTGAGCCGCCAACCCCTTTCTCCAACCTATTAAATTGAAGACATTTCTTTGCTTATTGATCTCATTTTGGAATGCCCTGACCGCCTGATTCATATTTTGGTCAACAGATGATCCAGATGCTCCTCTTGTTCATCATCGCAATTTTCTCAAAGAGCATGTGGTCTTCAAGGAGGTGCCTTGTGTTTCTTTTCTACTCCTTTTCTTCCTGCTGCAATAGTACCTCTGAGGAATGTTTGCTGAAATGTCTTCTATGTTAGTTCAGTTTGCATTTATTGATATATGTTATTTCCCTTGTGAGTGTGTTAGGCTATATCTATTAAAGATCCGATCGTCCTTTCAAAGATACATCAAACATACCGAGTTGGCTATCTAAAGGTGATAATGTTCTTTTATTTTTTAGATAACATCCTTGTACCATCAATGAAACTTATAGTTTGTGGGCTAACTTTCAGGATGTCATTTTGCCTCGGGTGTTGGATGATCCGACAGTTGCAAACCTTAATACCATAATTCATTCAAACAATGCAGTTGTAAGATTTGCTTTTCCTGAAGTTAAAGTGTTCTATCTTCTGGTTATTATAGTCCCTGACCGTTTGGTTTTGATAAAGGTTGTATCTCTCTTAAAAGATGATAGCACCTTCATTCAGGAGTTGTTTGGAAAGTTGAGGTTGACTTCTTCATCTGCAGAGTCAAAGAAAAATTTGGTAAAGATAATTGTTGTTTCCTCTCTCTTTTGGGCTTGCCTCTCTTGCATTGCAGCTATTAATTGGTTTCTTTGTTCTTTTCTCAGAAGACATTTAATTGTTCATTGTATTGTCAGCTTCTGATAATTGCTTGTTCTTTTAGTCGTCAGACTTATCTATTTTTTTGGTTAGTTGGTCATTATTTTATAAGCAGAAGATTGAGGGCAATTAATTATCCCCCCCCCCTTATATTTGATAAAGCTAAAATTTTACTAACAATATTGGGAAACACTGCATACAACATATGATTCCACATAGAGAACCTTGCAAACAAACACTGTTCTCTACAAAAAGCACACAATGGCGAACTATTGATCGGAATCTTAAAGGTGCTCCAAAAATATACAAAAAACAGAAGTATTCCTATAATATATTCAAAAGATTTGTATCTTCTAGATGTACTTTGGTTCCTTTCCCTCCATATCGTCCACGTGAAAGCTAGGTGTGCTACCTTCCGCTCTTTTTGTACTTCTCTCTCCAACATTACCCATGGTACCCAAATATATTCCACAATCCACACCATACACCAGAACTTGAGTTCAACAGGACAATGAAGTATTAAATTGTTGACATTCTCTCCTCCTATTTTTCAGATAAAGCACCAGCTTGTGTATATCGTCCTATTAGCCTCCATTTTTGTTGGGGATGGAACTAAAGGTGCTATTGGTTAAAATTTCCTTCCTGCTTTGACAACTAGCTCTTTTCTGATTTTTTTTCCCCAACTTTCTAATGACGGGGTTCAATAATGTGGTATCTTAACAAGTTGCTCTGATGCTAGTCCGAAATGAGTTGTCGGTAAAGCCTTATTGGAATGAGTTTACACCTTTATCAAATTAACCCTTGAACTGTGTGACTGCCTGGAACCACAGTAATGTGTCCTTTATATTGTGGAGCTATTTCACTTTTGCATTACATGATCAAAGTATCATCTTCAGATAGTAAATGAGAACCTGTATGCCACCATGCCTTCTCCCGTTTGCCTCGAAGCCTCACAAATCGCCTCCTATCTTGCTTAGAGCTTCCATAACTAAGATAGACAATATCTAGGATACAGGATCTCCTTGCCTTTACCTTCTTGAACTCCTGAAATAGGGCCTGTGGGTGTTCCATTTGTTAGCGACGCTTTACCCCTTACTTTTCCTTTGAGCCGATGGTCTATCGGAAACAGGCTCTCTTGCTTTACCCCTTACTTTACAGAGGTATGAAATTGCTAACTGACTAGATTCTCTCGGAACTTTACTGTGGTATGAAGAAGTGGATCCATTCATTGTCTTCACCTTCTGCTGAACCCATTCTTTCCGCTGCAATTTACATGATCGTATGTCCTCTCCAAGTGCAACTTCTACAGTAGGTCAGATCCATGTTTTTCAATCTTGGGGCTTAGCTCATTAGCTACCAAAGATGTATCAAGTATCTGTCGGCCTTTTACAAAAGCATTCTGGGACGGCGGCAGCATTGGATCTAGACCATTTTAAGTTTAAATGAACTGAGATTTGCGAGTATCTTATATATGCTTCTAATCCTAACACAAAACTTATGTTTAACAGTCAGAAGTTGTTTGTTGTCCTTCCATATTAGCGTGATGAATGATGCATTCAAGCAATTAAGGAGTAGTCTGCGTTCCCTTTTTCTTTTGGTGTGAAAAGAAAATTTCTTGTATAGATGATTGGGTGGAGTTTGTAGAGAATCATATCCTCTTCTAGATTCTTTACCTTTTGGTATACCCCTTGTATACGTCCAATTTGGCCATGTTTATGAATGAAAATATATTTACTTGATCAAAAAAAATAACACCCTCTTTGAGTATTCTCCAACGTCGGTGGAAGAAGGCCATTGTGAAGGCATCAGGTCCTGATGCGTTCTCTCTCCCTCAGCCCTTAATTGCCTACCAAACTTCTTCCTCCGTGGACTCTCTCTCCAATTGCCTACCGAACTTCCTAGCCCTTCTCCTCCTCATTTCTCCCCTTCTTTTCTATTTATCTCACCTAGCACAATGCAAGTTCTGTTTTTACTTCCACCTTTTAATGCTTTTCTATTCCAATTTCTTATATCATTCTTTGGCAACCTTAACTTCTTTGCCAAGCAAAAGGTGTAACTCCTTCGCCCTGATAACTACCCCTCCATCTCTCCATGAAGTTCTCAAAATTGTGCAAAAATCCATATATTGTCAAATCTAAATGGTACGAGGGTTTTGCATCCTGCTCCCGACCAGCATTATGGGTATGTGGTCTTAAAACAAGCTGGGGAGGAAATTGAATAGTATCCAAGATCGTCTCCTTCCAACCTATGAATTAATAACTCTGTTTAGTCTAGATTTATGGTCTAGAATTTTGCTCCTGAACCAAGTATAATTTACTTATGTAAAGGAGGAAGAGGAGGAGAAGACGTAAGGCATGGAATGTGGTTCCTTTTGCGATGATGTGGGTGGTTTGGAGGGAGAGAAATAGAACTTTCAACGAGGTAGAATCGAGTTTTAGTCAGTTGAGGAGTAGCCTCCGGTTTCTTATTTTCTTTTGGTGCACCCATAAAATTCCCAGTTGTATAGAAGAATGGGTGGTTTTTGTAGAGAATCATATTTTGTAGATTCTTTACCCTTTGGTATACCCCTTGTATACGGTCTGTTTTATGGCCATGTTTATGAATGAAAATACCTTTACCTGATCAAAAAAAAGAAAAGGGGGGATCAATTAACTGGTGAGAATTTTTTGATCAGTAAAAGTAATTTTTTAATATAAAGTCAACTGGTGGGAATTACTCGCACCCCACCCTCCCCTTCAGGGATCTGATTGTGTCAAGCTCCTCTCCCCTCTTATAACCCAGGGTATATCTTGCCTTGTCGCCCACCCTCTCCTCAGGGTTAGTATGAGTTCATTACATTAACCGAGGAATCTGAAGTCCATATATTCATCACTACATTGTGTAGATCGATTGAGGATCTCATAATTTCTCCACTCTTGTCTAGGTTACTAGATCGTGGAGCAGAGCGGGGCCGAGAAATATCAGTTTGCGTATAATAATTAACCAGATCTAAATATTTTTAAATACTCAATGTTGTCAATGTTAAATAAGTTTGTACACATGCCAAAAATGTCTGTCCCTCACTTTAACTGTATTTCCAAGAAAGTCTGCTATATTGGACTATTTGAATCATGCAAGAGAAGCCATGTGTGATGTCATATTGGTTTTTATATTAAACGCCTGTTCAGTAGTTGCACTTTTTTTTTCTTTTTGGTTGGGAGTGGTGGTAAGGATCATTTTCTGGAATTTTGTGCTGAGGAATGACTTTTGTGTATTTTAAAAAAAAAATTACTTTTATGTAAGTTGTGTCCCATTTGAATTGTTTAAGAAAATGCAAAATGGAACTCTTTTGAGTCCTGGTCAGATAAAAGAAATATCTTTTTAATCAATTTCTCATCACAACTACATCTCCCTTTTTTGACAAGCAACTGCATTTCCCTTTTAAGTCTATAAAGAGCCTTCTGGTTAGATGTAAAAGTTGCATGGCAGAAATGTCACCATAGAATTTCTCAATTCTAACACAAGGTACTTATTAGATCGAATGTACTTATTCGGTCTAATAGAATGATTTTGCCGTATCCAAACGTTACAATCCCTACCACGGAATAGTGCACCTACACGCCTTTCTCTCATTACTCTTTCCACGGCAAAGTCAGCATCTTAGCCCGAAGAGGAAAACTTGGAGCTCAGGTGGGAGTGTAATTGGTAAAATTATATATCCTAGTGTCTGTTTAACATTAGTTCCTAAATTTACTATTGATGCTACTCACCTGTAGTTGAGCTTGTTTTATGAAGTGCTAGAAATTTACCATCATTTTATTCCATAATAAATCGAAAAACATGTTCCTTGCATTTGGCATGTTGGGCTCATAGATATTCCTTTATGCCATGATAATAATAGGCGAACCATGTACTTATTCCTTTTGCAGTTATTTGTGAAATGTTCGTAGTACCTTCACCTTTTACTTTTTGTTTCTTATTCTGATGTTTGTCGGGAGATCTGGGAAGATTATTAGTAGTCTCATCATCATTGTACTTACCCCCCCCCCCCCCCCTTTTTTTTTTTTTTTTTTTTTTTCCTCTTGGATGGGGCAGGTGCACTTTTTGCAAGAGTTTTGTACTTTGAGTAAGAGTTTGCAGGTGGTCCAGCAACATCGGCTATTTAGGTATGCATCACATGCTCTGTCTTTCGTATTAATTATCAGTCTAATTTATGTTATGTTGCTTTCATAGCAAATGGAGCTGATAGAACTGCAAATGCTATTATGGTTGCAGGGATCTTGTTAACGAAGGCATATTCGATATCATAGCTGATGTTTTACAGAGCCAAGACAAAAAGCTAGTCCTGACGGGGTAATGGACCATATCGTTATAGTTTAGCAAGTAGACTCTTTTCCTTTTCCTTTGGTCTTTTTAAATGATTGTGATTTTTGCTTTCCTGAAATTCTCATCCAAAATGATTCTAACTGGTGCAGGACAGACATCCTCATTCTTTTCTTGAATCAAGATTCAAATCTTCTGCGGTCTTATGTAGTTTGTCCGGAAGGTCTTGCTCTGTTTGGACTTCTGGTGAGCAAAAAATAGTTTTTTTCTTCTTTTCTTTTCTTTAGAATTTTAACATCAACGGTTGCTCGATGGTGGAGACTAATGGACTATCTGTATTTCAGTGTGACTCTTACTGTTAGTTACCTGCTCTCTAAGATGCATTCATTCATGTTACATTATTCAGTTGCTGCACTGATGTGCTTCAATATATGGATTTTGATATCTTATGCCTGCCCCCTCCAATGTGTTAAGTTGTGAGGCATCTGCTGGCATATGAGAATGCTCACTTATTCTATGCTGTGAATTGGGTACTTGATTCATGATATAAATAATTGGAGGTGGGGGCTGGTTTTTCCTCCATTTATCATCTTTTTGATGTTTCCTGTTCCCTTATGCTGGATATTTTCGTAACAGTAGCACAAAGACACGTCCGGTTTTTTTTTGCTATGACCATATTTGTTAAGTTTATTTCTCATCTTCTTTTTTCTTGATTTATGTTCCTCTCAAATGGTGTTGAACCACACTCGCCACCATGGAAGGTACTCGAAGTAAATAATAGCATGGTTTCAAATTTGCAGGTCAAAGGTATGCTAACAGATTTTGAGGATGATATGCACTGCCAGTTCCTTGAAATTCTGCGCAGTCTCTTGGATTCGTATGCATCAGGAACGCAGGTGCTTTGCTTATAAGTTTTCTGGTTTTACGGTGATAGTTCTCGCTTTCTGGTTTTAGCGGGGGGAGCTAAATTTTAATACCTTGTCCAAAAGAATCTGGGTAGTCAAGTTAATGACGGGGTTGACACTTTGAACATGGTTGTGTACAATGTACTTTTTTCCTTGCAGATCTAGCATTTTGTCTCTTATGTCCTCCCAAGTATAGTGATGGTGGGTGGAACATCTTTTACAAATTCTATATCGGATGATAATATCTGACCCCTCTAAGCGGGGTATCTGCAATTCAATATTCTTACTATGTCTAGTGCTTGTTCGCAAATCTAGGTAAGGGTAAGGAATAGATTATGGAGGAAGAGGAAAATGGTGGGTGGAACATCTTTTACAAATTCTATATCGGATGATAATATCTGACCCCTCTAAGCGGGGTATCTGCAATTCAATATTCTTACTATGTCTAGTGCTTGTTCGCAAATCTAGGTAAGGGTAAGGGAAGGGTAAGGAATAGATTATAGAGGAAGAGAAAACAGTTGAAGACTAGTGGGAGAAGAAATCATTGTCTTGGCACCATATTTTCTCTCCTTTGTGAAGTTCTAAAGATAAATCTATGTTGAACTAGAAAAAAGAGTTTTAATAGTAGAAGGCCTGGAGGAAAGGATAAATAATATTAGAAGTGAAGTGGATGATTAAGGCTGAAAAATCTCATCGAGTTGAAAATCTGAGAATGGATGCAGTCCTTATAAAGAGCATTACCCTTTTATTTTCAGTTAGGACTTGAAAGAAGGTACTTAGTTTCCTCAAATTTTTATTATAAAAGGATACTTCTTTGTTTCTCCCATCCAAACAAAGGGAAGTTCTACTCTTAATCATTGTCTATCTCGGTTGCCCTTATTCACTGCTTGGTTTGCTGTTTCTTATTTCTTTCTTTTTCCTTTTATTGTGTGTTCTGGTGAGATATGGTTACTTTTTGGTGGGTGTTAGAGTAATATCAAGGATTCTTTTTTTTCCGGATCTACTGGAATGTCACAGCTTGGAGCCTGTATGTGATGGAAGCTTTTGTTGTTCCAAGGAATATCGGTGACTTTTTTTTGGAAGAGTGTTGAAGGTTTCTTGTAAATATACTGATATCAGTACATGTATTTCTTCTGATTTGAGAATTTTCTATGAGGTCCTTTTTGGGGTTTTTACTTTATTAAAATTTTGGTTTTTTGTGTGGTGGGGGGCTTATATTCTCCATAGACAAGATAGCTAACGGTGTCTAAGATGCTGTGCTTCCTCAATCCTGAAACCTATTGGGAGCTCCCCCTATCACCAGATACTTGGTACTTTCTTTTCACAATTTTTGTTTAAAAGTAGATAAATTCTCATTATTGTGAAATGGTGGTAGTACCTGGAGGTCGAGGATTATGATAGAAGGTTTGTAGGTATTTGAGTTTGTCGCGTTGTGTGCGAGAGGTGGGGGGCTAGCCTTCCCATCTCCTCGTCTCCTTTTCTTAGTTGTACTATTTTGGTATCACGTAGATCATTATCTTTATGTGGGTATTATTATGTTGCGCCATTTGTTTTGTCTCTTGATTTTATTTGCTATCTTATTTTTCCTGACTACGTTCCTCTTGAGCCGTGGGTCTATCGGAAACAACCTCTCTATCCTGCAGAGGTTGAGGTAAGGTCTGCGTACATCCTACCCTCCCCAGACCCCACTTGTGGGATTACACTGGGTATGTTGTTGTGAAATGGTGGTAGTGCAGCACTTTCCACAAATGCGTTCTTACTTACATTTCTTCATTCTCTGTATTCTCTTTTTCGATAAAAAAAGATTGTATGTGGCCTTGATTGCATTTCTTCATTACCCTGCATTCTCTTTTCAATGCGAAAGATCGTAGATTTTCGCTAATCCTTTTTCTTGTTGTGGGATATTTGGTGGGAGGCTACAACTTCTAGTCGAACTATTTGGCTTGAAGGCGACTAGTTTAGTTTGGCAGTTTCCGTATCTATTATTTGTGTTAGATGTCCTTGATTTCCTTTCTTGTTCTTGTTTGAGTGAAGTGACTCACACTAAGTCTAGCAACAAAGAAGCCTGTAGAGGCATTACTGCTTTAGGTGGTTCAGCATCTGGAACTTGACTATCCAAGAAGCCTGTGGAGGCATTACTGTTTTAGGTGGTTCAGCATCTGCAAACTTGACTACCGCTAGGGCTTTGGTTCGTGGGCAAAGGTAGCACAACACAGGATGTGTGGAAGGCGCACGTAACGAGTTCAAATCCTGCTCTGGATCAAGTTTGGTAGTTAAATGGAAAAGGGTAGAGATCCTGAGTTTGTGTTTCACCGATCCTTATTATCTAATGAAATTTTCGAGTGCTTAGCCATGCAAAGAACCTCCCCCTACGTGAAGGATGTGTTTGATACATAATAAATAAGCAAGTGTGTTTTTTATCGAATAGATTAAGCTTTTAGATAAGATTGTTCTTACATTTCGACAACTTCTTTGGAGTTTTATTTTTTTGATTATTTTCTGTAAATTTGTTTCAGAGGGAGGCCATTGTTGAAATTTTCTACGAGAAGCACCTAAGTCAACTCATTGATGTTATAACGTCATCCTGCCCGGCAAATGGTACTACTGAAACCGTCAGTAACTCTGAGAGCTCTGATGGAGTGACAGGAAAGCATAGTTGTGTCAAGCCTGAAATACTACTAAATATTTGTGATCTCCTATGTTTTTGTATCGTGCACCATCCTTACAGAATAAAGTAATCTTCTCATCTGGGTGTGAAATTACTTGGTTCCTAAATGGTAAATTTGATTCTTTGGTTTAATGTGGATTCTCTTCTGTGTTGCAGGTGCAACTTTCTTCTTAATAATGTGATAGATAAAGTTCTGTTTCTGACACGAAGAAAAGAAAAGTACCTGGTAGTTGCTGCTGTTAGATTTATGAGAACTCTTATTTCCCGCAATGTGAGTTGTTTACTTCTATTAAGCAAGAGAGCATTGTCTGTGGACATGACTGAATTGATCAAGTTTTGATTTATTTGTCCTCTATGGTGAATGTTTTACCCCGTGAAATGAGCTTACATGTTTTGAGAAGCAGCCACAAGGGTTCGGTCCAACGGTAAAGGAAGTATATGGCTGTACGCGTGGTAAGCGCATGTCACGAGTTCAAATCCTACTGGGGACTAAAGTTTGGTTTTTAAGTAGGAAGAGGGTAGAGGGCAGGTCCGTACACTCCCCGAGCTTCGCACTTGTGCACCAACTGGGATTGGGCCAGCTAACCCACACGGAATGTCTGGGTCATTAAAATAAAAAATTTCTTGCATATCACTGTAGATGGGCCTGTAATGTTTCTTTTAACAGTCCTCCATATTTCTGTTTTGTTATGTTAGTCTTGTGATGATTCATGAGTTCGTAGTTGCCTGATAGACTTCGTAAATGTCGAATGAATCTGGTAGTTATCTTATCTAGGTTTTTATCTGATAATAACTTGGGTAAAACTGCCAAGGCTTGAAGTGGTTTAGACTTGGCCTAATACAGTACCTAGAGTCCACAGAGATGTAGAATAGGGCGTTATCAAAATTAAGAACCGATTCTTGTAAGATAGGTCTAGGTTCTGGTGGTTAGAACCATTAATCCACACTTCGACCTAGTAATTAACCCTTTGTTATGAAGTGAGATTTTGTGCCAACAAAAAAATGTAAAAGTAAGACGATGAAGCTTCTTCAGTGCAAGACAGATAACTTTTCACCCTCTAGTTAACTAAGTCCTCTATCCTGCGATTTTATGTGCATCAATGAATAAGTTTACACATACTAAAAGCCTCATTAACCATAACCTAGTGAGATAGATTAGTAGGTTTAAAGTAATGTCACTCTGATTGAGTTGTTAAAGGGAAATTGTTGCAGCATTGAACATTTTTGCATTGGTATGGGAGATTGTAGGTATTGTAGGTACCATTCAGAATTCAAAAATTATCCTCTTTCTTGGATTTCTTTAGTGTCAAGTATTTTGCTAATAGGATAGGTTATGATTCTTTTTCCTTTTCCCTTGGGGCTCATATTAAAATTTATTTAATTGTTTGATTTAATGTATGGCTGTTAAGCAACCCCACTTTTTCCTTTGGGGATGCTAAACAGCGCCTTCGTTTTGGTTGTACTTCTTAAATGTCCTTAAGTTGGTTGAAGTTTCTTGAAAGTCAAGAGAATAATAATATGAATATCTTGTATAATATTCTTAATATGTAAATTAAGAGACACCCAAGACCTAGGAAATATTCCTCATTTCATGTATTAACCTAACTCCTATATAATGAGTCGATTTGTATAACTAACCAATTTCAGTCAGAGTTTCTCTCTTCTTCTTCTTCTTCTTATGTCATTTCACATGGCAATAGAGCTTCTACAAATTTGGCAGACTGAAGTAAATTTTTATGTTCATCATTTTCGAGTGTTTCCTTTTTGTATATTTGTGAATATATTAAAATTCTTCCGAGTACAATCTGCAGGATGAGCATTTGATGAATTACATAGCAAAGCACAATCTCCTGAAACCAGTTGTTGATGTCTTTGTTGCTAATGGAGATCGCTATAATCTTCTAAACTCAGCTGTTCTTGAACTTTTTGAGCATATTCATAAGGTTGCATCTTAATTCCTTCACCTGCTTAGATGTGACAGTTAATGTGACATGGCTTCTCTTATTTCTTAGGATCTGACATGATATAATGCAGGATAACTTGAAGATATTGCTCAAGTATTTAGTAGACTCATTCTGGGATGAACTGGTCAAGTTTGAAAAGTTGACATCTATCCACACTTTGAAAATGAAATATGAGCAGGTATTGTCCATTGCGCCTGTTGTTCACCATTACACTCTTGATAGTGATGCTTGGCTTATAATGGGTCTTTTCTAGTCCCTAGACTGTTCAGGAACAAGAAGTGTCGGCAATCTGTTAGACGACCCTAGGAAACGAATTGATGACCGTGGTTTAGAGAAAGAAGAAGAAGAATATTTCAATGAAGACAGGTATGCCTTTACTTTTTTGCATGTGAAAATGTTTTATATGGTATCCACTGAATATGTATATCCTTCAGTGACGAGGAAGATTCTGCCTCTGTGGCCAATGCAAGTAAAGCGCAGTCTCAGCTGGCCTATCCTAATGGATCTGCTCCAAGCATCTCACCTGTGAGGTTAGTACCTGTTACTGCTGGAATCTGGATATATTAAACTAAGTGGAACATATTTTGAGACTCCCGTTGCTTTAGATCTGGGGGGCTTGTTGATTATGATGATGATGAAGATTATAAGCCACCACTTAGGAAGCAATCAGATAATTCTGATGAAGATGGATCAGTGGAGTCTTTCCCGTTGAAACGTAAGCTATCACCAAAAGAAGAGCCTGAGCCAAAAAGGTTGCAGCGTATTGCTAAAGGTTCAAAGTCTCGAGACAGTGTTTTTGCTGCTTTATGCTCAACCTTAAGTCAAGCAGTTTTACCCTCTAAAGAGACGGGAAGTACAGCACAAGATGGTCCATGCTCAGATGGAGACAAGAAATCTGCCGAGTCCAACCATGAGGAGAAAGAAATTTCTACTGATAATGGGAGTGGTGGTGATTTGGATAATCATGACAACCCAGAACCAAATTGTCCTAAAAGTTGCTCTGAAAGCATGCAGAGTCCTGATAATAGGCAGAGGGGAGATGACTATCCATTAATACCGCCAAAATCATCCCCTGAAATGGCTGTAAATGGATCATAACTCCTCTTTTTGAGTTCATCATGCCATCTTGACTCCTACCATGATCTGCTTGAGCATGTGCTTGCTTCAAATCAGCTCTCTGTACAACTTCGACATGAGTGATGAGCTAACAGGCAATTCGATTGTTGAATTTCATAACTATTGGTGGAGGGGAGTCTGTACAGCGTCGTTGCAAGCTAGGGGAGAGATTAGCAGCCGTTTTGCGTTATCTCTTTTGTTTAGCATTTCCAATTGCTCTAAAACATTCCATAGCTATAAAATTTTGCTTTCTCCAATTCTTTGGGTTTATGTCTACCCCCATCTCCATCTTCACTTTCCTTAGTTATCTGCACTACTATGCAATGTATAGGGCACCAACTTTTGCCCTTGAAAGGTTATTCTTCGATTTAGAGGTCAGTCAGTACTGCTTGAGGCCAAGTTTTCTGTTTCAATGTTGTCTAATTATATACGGAACTGTATATTAAAATTTGAGTGGATGATTAAAACTTGCTGCATATATGTACATTAGATCAACAGTGGTAGCTCATTTGGCTGCTTTTTTTCCCTTCATTTTCTTTTCTCCCCATCTCTCATCATGTGTCTTAACAGATTTATGAATACCCTTTGCTACTCTACTTGTGAAGCCCAGTGATTTTCTCTCGTTTGTACCTCAGCTAGTTCAAGCTTTTTAGTTACAAAAAGAAATGGCAGTCCGGTGCACAAACATCCCGTGTTTGCAGTGTCCGGGAAGGGCCACAACCCAAAATGTGTGATGTAGACAGTCTAACTTAATGCAAGCATTAGTGGCTACTTACCGGGCTCGAACTTTACTGTTGCTCTGAGATTCCCTTCAAGCTTTTTAGTTACTCCATTGAAAAATGAAACGAAAAGGACCTTATTTTATGTGGAGGTCAAGGTTTGCCTTTCTTCCACGTCTCTTTCTTGGCTGCTTCATTTCTTCCGTTATCTCGTAAAATATGATGAATATGTCTTCTTGATTTTGGTAATGCTTGTAGATTTGGTCATTGGTGCTTATTGAGTCGCACTAAAATGGTCATTTCCGTTGTGCAAAAAATTTCATATCATCAAGCAGAAAGTAAATAAGAAGTGAAGTTCTCCAAAAGTTCGTTTTTTTGTGTCCCATTCCTCTTTCGAGGCTTACCCATAGGAAACAAAATTACTACAAGTACCAATTTGGGAATATAATCTCATGTTTTGATACTGTCTATTTCGAGTAATGGTTGGTGGGAATATGAAACTAAAATTTGAACTATATAATGAACTTTCCTAATACATACCTCCTTGGTTCTAAATGGGGACGAGACCCGATGGGTCCCTAAGGAACTCCCGGGCTGCCGTCCGATGAGTACACGTAAAGTGACGAAGTTGCTTTGACTACAGAACCGTGCATGTCTGTTGGAGCGAATTGGATGACCGGGCCGATGGCTGCCCCCTCGCCCCCCTGCGGGACCGGTACCCGGCGGGACTGGCGGGTTTTTTCGATGTCCCGCCCCGGTCGAAAAAAGAAACCGATAATTATCGAGATCGGGATTTGGATTTTAAAAACATTCCAAGACTGTTTTTGTGCCTCTTATATTATTTAATAGAAATATGATTTTTTTGTAATACAATTGTCAAAATTGCAACTTTGTGGTGTTGAAAGCTGCAAACAACATAGTAAAATTGCAATTAAAAAAATTACATATTTAGAAACACATTTTCTAGTTTCTTTATAATTTCTTGTGGTTTTTCGGTTGGAATTGATATTTGTTGGTCAAATTGCTTGACATCGCTTCCACCTCCGTTGGCTAAGATGTTGTAGTTTTCGTTTCTTCTTCGTTGATCTCCGGTTGACCGCACCTTCTCTGCTCCACTCGTATCCAATCTCTGAATAATACTGCAATCTTCAAGTTGTCTCCCGCTAATGAGTGTTTGTGCTCTCCTATTTGAAATCTGCCGGTCGAAAAAACGCTTTCTGTTGATGATGCTTGAATGTTTAACACATTTCGGGCCATCTTTGACAGTGTCGGAAAGGTCTTCTCATTCTCCCTCCAATATTTTAGCAAGTCTTTACGTCCTTCTTCATTGAGGACTGCTTGGTATGATACAACACCCTGCAAAACAAAAACATCAAACTCGCTAACTTCGTTAGTAGTGTTATCACTATACATTCTATTTCTAAGGCTTTCAATATTAGCCACAGAAATACCATGTGTTTTTTGAGGTTGTGTTGAAGAAGAAGAAGATGGTATGGAAGCCGGTTTGTTGCTAGCACTTTCTAGTTGGTAATGCATATTTTTTTTTTTGCATTCATCTTGTATGTTAGACAACACTTCTTCTTTAGTTTGTTCAATATGTGGTGGGTCATTTGGATTTTTTGGAGTTGGAGGTGGAAGTACTGCTATACAATCAAAAATAGTTTCAATTAGTGCTTTATAACCGTCTATTTTAATAGTCGAATTTAATACAACACTAATAATATAAATAGTGAGAATAAGAATAAAATATTTTTTAAATTTGATAAACATTTTTTTAATAGGAGCCTTATAAATTGGTTTTTTCATATATTCACTAAGTAATAAAAATATTAGAGCTATATAAAACAACATAGTGGAAATAGTAGGATAATATATATCGGAAAATTCTTTTGTTGCTTGAATTTTTTTTCTAGAAATACAATAAGTTCTGAAATTTTTTCCTAATCGTTATCTACAACCATATCATTTGGATTTCGATTATGAGCGTTAGAAAATAAAGTTATATGTATTCTATAATCATAAGCAACAAGTAGTTGCTCGTATAAAGAATTCCACCTAGTGGCTACTTCTTCGGGAATTTTTCTATAAGGTGGTCCGCAATCGTGATAAGTTTTTTTATAATCTTTTTTTCGTTGTATTCTATTACTTCTAAAAGTAAAGTTTATAGCAAATTGTATTTTATTAAGAATGTCTGCAAAAAGTGTTAGACTATCATTTACAATTAAGTTATAAATATGGCATGCACATTTTATATGAAAATGATTTGGAAAAGATGGAGTTAAAAGATCTTTTAAAAGTCGAATAACATGATTATTAGAAAAAGCGTTATCCAATGTAATAGTCATAATTTTATCAGTTATGCCATAATAATCGCAAACTGAATGAATATTTTCTGAAATAAAAGTACCACAGTGTGCCTATCATCTATATATCTATACGCTAAAGTACGTTTTTGCATAGTCCATTTATAATCAATCCAATGACATGTTACCGTTAAATAATCATCACCGTAAGTACTAAGGCCTATATCGGACGTGATAGATACTTTACCAGGAAAATAGTATAAGGAATAACGTAAATACTGTTGATATTCATGTGCAAATTTAAATACATCTCGCCTAACAGTTGATCTAGGAAAATCGTTAAAAGCGGGATTATACATATCTCTAATATAATGAATAAAACCAGGAGATGAAGGAAATGAAAAAGGCAAACCCTCCACAACAACTAATTTTGCTATTGCTTCCCTATCTATATGTTTATCGTATTTAGGGCCTACAATCCCCCCCCCCCCGTCATAGGGTTAATTTGACCCTATACTTGGTCCGGGACAATATGTGAACCTTGTCCCGATTGAGAGGACATTGTCGCACCCGACTTTTCAGCCAGGTGTTGGTTCCACCTAGCTAGGTGAAAGTTTTGTACGTGTCTCAATAAACCTCCCGCCCCATCCTGACCTTTTCCCACTTTAAATTTATAAATATTTTTACAAGTTAGACATCTAACTACTTGATTCTCTTCGTCCTTATAAATTTTTTTCCATGCATACGATTTTAATTTTCGTTTTGTTGGGCCTAGTTTCATACTAGGGGGGAATATGAGGCGTTCCAGTTGGAAGTGCACTAGTGGGTGCGTCATCTAGATTAAGGGGTGTGTCATCTAGATTATCTTTTAAATTAAAGTCTTGTTGAGTTCCAGAAAATATCTCTTCGTCTAAATCTAATGGTATTTCAGGAAAATGTTCAGTATCAACAAAATAATCATGTCTAGGAATAGGATGACTAAAGAAGTACCCCTTCTCTTGTTACCCCCACTAGAGGAAACCTTACCCTTACCCTTAAACATACCTCTAAGTCATTCCATTTTAGTTATGCTAATAAATAGTTAAAGATAATGAAATTAAGTGCGCTAATTAAAATAAAGAAACAATAATAATTTAATGAAGAAACGAATGTACCAAATGCCGACGTAACGTCGACGTGTAATCGAGAGGTTGAAAATTGAAACTTCGCTCGATGGAAGATCCTCAAGCTAGTTGTCAACTTCACTCCCAAATGAATAAATAAAATTGACTATTTAGTAGACAATATAGACTTGTAGGGAGATAGATTGACAGATTAGAGAGATTGTAGGAAGATTTGTGAGAAAGATGAAGAGAAAATGAGGTATTTATAGTTGAAAAATTGGGTTAAAGTGTAAATATAATAATTTAGGGATTAAAAATAAATATTAAGGGGGTAGGGGGAGGCAAAAAATGGCCGTTGCACAATGCCCAAAATATAAAATGGTCGTTGGTGCAACAATTATTTTGTGCAAAGGGGAGGGATCGGGGCAGGATCAGGGCGGGTCGAGGCTGGCGGGACTGTGGCGGCCTGGGCGGGACGAGCCCAGGTCCCGTCCCGGTACCATTTTTTTATAGCGGTATAGGGGCGGGGTCGGGACCGGGCCCGGGCCGACCCATTCCGTTGGCCAGCCTTAGTTCTAAATAGAATGACTACTAGTCTTACTATTACTCTGTGCTTATGAGATGAGTGATTGTTAAGACATCAAATTAACAAATTTCACTATCTTAAGTTGGATTTTTTGTGAATATGTTATATTCCTTTAAAGTAATTTAATATTGTTAAGTGCATATATAAGAAATCAGACATTCAATAATTTAAGAGACACTCACTCGGGAGGAAAAGTTTTTGAGACCGTTCTACCATTAGTGTCAATGGTTGGAAAAGTTTTTCCCCCAACAGTCGTATCTTATTACTACACTTGGATTTACCCTTAAAAGTAAATTTCCTAAATCCATCCCTTCAAGTCAATTATCTTTAATAATCATGATTTATTACTATAAAAACAGCCATTAAGACGTTGTCATTTTGTCCAATAAACAACTGCCACGTCATTGTGATGATGCGTCACCCGCCATCTTAATAATCTCATCCTCACTTTCACATTTTCCCAAAACATTAATTTTGTCTTCTTTATTCCAACCAATTTCCTTCATCATTATCATTATCATCGGTGATACTTTTTGACCGGCGGTAGGTTCCCGGTATCCGGCGGCGGTTCAGATTGATTAGATATGGCGGAGGACAAGTATAATCTGAAAAATCCAGCGGTGAAGAGAATATTACAGGAGGTTAAAGAGATGCAATCTAACCCTTCCGATGATTTCATGAGCCTTCCTCTCGAGGTTGACAACTTAATTACTTAATTTTGCTTTTTTATGACGAAATCGGCCTTATCCTTTCATGATTTATCTGTTTTTTTTTTCATTTGAGCATAGATAGATCTAGAAATTTAATGCGGTGCAAATTTTGCGTTCTGAGATTCATTTTAATTGAAGTTTGATCAATATATTTAGGTTTTTAGGTGAATTGCAAGTTATACTACGAAAAATATCGTAATCCTTGTATGTTAATTTTAAAAAATTGAGATTTAATATAGTCTGATTTATCTCAGAGAGTTAGTCAAATGTATTTTTTGCTGTATGAGATTCAAATCAATTGAAGCTTGATAAAAAATTGTGACTTTTTAGGCGGATTACAAATTATAGTACGGAAATTTTCCTGTTCTCTATATGTTAATTTTTGAAATTGAGAATTAATATAGTCTGATTTAGCTCAGAAAGTTAGTCAAATATACTCGCCATGAGCAAAACTGTATATATAGACCTTATCCTTTCATGATTCATCGTTTTTTTTTTTGTGTGGAGCAGAGGTGGATCTAGAATTTGAATTAAGTGTAGTTTTTGCATTCTGAGATTTAAAAATTGAGTTTGATCAATATTTTCTAACCTTGTAGGCAAATTGCAAATGATACTAAGAAAAATTTCCTAATCATTGTATATAGTCTGATTTAGCTCAGAGAGTTAGTCAAATATGCTCGCCATGAGCAAAAACTGTATGTATATAAACTATAGTTGGCAAGTGGGCCGGGCTCGGGTCTGGCGGGACGGGTGAAGGGGGCGGGATCGGGGCTGGCGGGGTCAGGCGGGATCGGGCTTGGCGGGATTTGCTGAAGTCCCGTCCCGATCCCAATCCCGTCGGAATCGGGTTGGGGCGGGATCGGTATCGGGTTCCGACGGGTTTTCCTTTTTTTTTTTAATAACATATGTATAAAAAAAAATCAATAATTAAACAAGACAAAATAGTGTAATAAAAACATCGCAAGACTGTTTTTGTGCCTCTTATATTATTTAATAGACATGATTTTTTTGTAATACAATTGTCGAAATTGCAACTTTGTGGTGTTGTTCAAAAGTTGCAAATTACATAATAAAATTGCAATTAAAAAAATTACATTCTAAAAAAAACCTGTTCTAATTTCTTGATAATTTCCCGTGGTTCTTCGGTTGGAATTGGTATTTGTTGGTCAAATTGATCCACGTCGCTTCCACCACCTTCGGATAAGATTTCGTTGTAGTTTTCGTCTTCTTCGTTGATCTCTGGTTGACCGCACCTTTTCCGCTCCGCTCGTATCCAATCTCTGAATAATACGCAATTTTCAAATTTGTCTACGGCTAATGAGTGTCCGTGGTCTCCTATTTGATATCCGCCGGCGAGAAAAAGCGCTTTCGACGCGATTGATGACGCTTGAATGTTCAAAACATCTCGGGCCATCATTGAAAGTGTCGGAAAGGTCTTCTCATTCCCTCTCCAGTATTTCAGCAAGTCTTCATGTCCATCTTCATTGATAACTTTACGGTACAGAACCCTGCAAAACAAAAATATCAAATTCGCTAATTTGGTTAGTAGCGGTACGACCGCACATTCTATTTCTGAGGCTTTCAATACTAGCCGCAGAAACAGCTTGTCTTTTGTGAGGTTGTGTTGAAGATGAAAAAGATGATATGGAAGCCGGTAGGTTACTAACACTTTCTTGTTGGTAAAACCTATATAATTTTTTGCATTGGTCTTCTACGCTAGACAACACTTCTTCTTTAGTTTGTTCAATAGGTGGTGGGTGATTTGGATTTTTTGGACTTGGAGTTGGTAGTACTTCTATACAATCGTAAATAGTTTCAATAAGTGATTTAGTACCGTCTATTTTAATAGTCAGATTTAATACAACACCAATAATATAAATAGTGAGAATAGGAATAAAATATTTTTTTATTTTGATATATATGTTTTTAATAGCTTCAATATAAGTTGATTTTTTCATATAGTCACTAAGTAATAAAAATATTAGAGTTATATAAAACAACATAGTTGAAATAGTAGGATAATATATACCGGAAAATTCTTTTGTTGCTTAAAAAAATTTCTCTAAAAATACAATAAGTTCGAAAATTTTTACCCAATCACTATCTACAACCATATCAGCTGGATTTTAATTATGAGAGTTAAAAAATAAAGTTATAGATTTTCTATAGTCATAAGGAACAAGTAGTTGCTCGTATAAAGAATTCCACCTAGTCGATACTTCTTCTGAAATTTTTCTATATGGTAGTCCACAATCGTGATAAGTTTTTTTATATTCTTTTCTTCGTTGTACTCTATTACTTTTAAAAATAAAGTTTATAGCAAATTGTATTTTACTAAGAATGTCTTCAAAAAGTGATAGACCATCCTTTACAATTAAGTTATATATATGACACGCACATTTTATATGAAAATGATCTGGAAATGATGGAGTTAAACTATTTTTTAAAATTGTAATAGCGTAATTGTTAGAAGAATCGTTATCTAATGTAATAGTCATAATTTTATCCGTTATTCCGTAATAATGGCACACTTGATAAATATTTTCTGCAATAAAAGTACTAGTGTGCCTATCATCTATATATCTATACGCTAAGATACGTTTTTGCATAGACCATTTATAATCTATCCAATGACAAGTTACCGTTAAATAATCATGGCCGTTAGTACTACGACTTATATCAGGCGTGATAGATACTTTGCCATTAAAATGATATAATGAATAACGTAAATATTGTTGATATTTATGTGCGAATTTAAATACATCTCTCTTAATAGTTAGATCTAGAAAAATCGTTAAAAGCAGGAATATATATATCTCTAATGTAATGAATAAAATCGGGAGATGAAGGAAATGAAAAAGGCAAATCCTCCACAACAACTAATTTTGATATTGCTTCCCTATCTCTATGTTTATTTTATTTAGGGCCTACAATTCCCCCCGTCATAGGGTTAATTTGATCCTGTACTTGGTCCGGGATAGTATCAGTATGTGAACCTTGTCCCGATGGAGCGGACGTTTGCGCACCCAGTTTTGAAGTCTGGTATTGGATATACCTAGCTGGATGAGCTCTTACTACGTGTCTAATTAAACCCCCCGTTCCACCGTGACCTTTTCAAATTTTAAATTTTAAAACATCTTTACAAATTTTACATCTAGCTACTTGATTCTCTACGTCCCTATCAAAAAAATATCCATGCATCTGATTTTAATGGTCGTTTTGTTGGACCTCGTCTCATACTAGGGGGAATATGAGACATTTCAGTTGAAGGTGCACTAGTGGGTGTGTTGTCATCAACATTAGTGGGTGTATCATCTAGATCATCGTCTAAATTAAAGTCTTCTTGAGTTTCAGAAAATAGCTCCTCGTCTAAATCTAATGGTATTGTAGGAAAATGTTCAGTATCAACAAAATCATCCTGTGTAGGAATAGTTTACTAGAAGAAGTACCCTTGCCCTGGTTGCCCCTACTAGAAGAAGCACCCTTACCCTTAAACATACCTCTTAATCTTTCCATTTTAATTATGATAATAAATAATTAAAGATAATAAAATTAAGTGCGCTAAATAAAATAAACAGACAATAATAATTTAATGAATGAACGAATGTACCAAATGCCGACGTAACGTCGACGTGTAATCGAGAGGTTGAAAATTGAAACTTTGCTCGATGGAAGATCCTCAAACTAGTTGCCAACTTCACTCCCAATTCCCAAATGAATAAATAAAATTGAATATTTAGTAAACAATGTAGACTTGTAGAGAGATAGATTGAGAGATTGTAGGAAGATTTGTGAGAAAGATGAAGAGAAAATGAGTTATTTACTTATTTATAGTTGGAAAATTGGGTTAAAGTGTAAATATAATAACTTATGGGTTAAAAATAAATATTAAGGGGTGGGGCGAGGCCAAAAATGGCCGTTGTACAACGGCCAAAATCTAAAATGGGCGTTGGTGCAACGGTTATTTTTGCAAATGGGGGTTTACGGGCGGGATCGGGGCGGGATCGTGATCGGGTCGGGATTGGTGGGACTAGGGCGGGCTGGGACGAGACATTGTCCCGTCCCGGTTCGAGTCCTAATACCGATTTTTTTTTTTGACTACTCGGGTTCGGGGTGGTGTCGGGGCGGGACCGGGCCGTCCCGGCCCACTGGCCAGCTATAATATAAACATATATATATATATTCGAGTGGAGATGTGGGTAATTTGCTGGATTCATCCGAAAATTAGTCAAATTTACTGGATATAAGAAAAGAGTGCCAAATAAATTATAGAATTGGTCTGCTTGTGTGAGTGTGTATATATATAGGGTGATTTAGCTCAGAAAGTTAGTCAAATGTACTCGCCATGAGCAAAAAACTGTATATATATTCGAGTGGAGGTGTGGGTAATTTGCTGGATTCATCCGAAAATTAGTAAAATTTACTGGATATAAGAAAAGAGTGCCAAATAAATTATAGAATTGGTCTGCTTGTGTGAGTGTGTATATAAATAGGGTGATTTAGCTCAGAAAGTTAGTCAAATGTACTCGCCATGAGCAAAAAACTGTATATATATTCGAGTGGAGGTGTAGGTAATTTGCTGGATCTATAGTTAAATCAGTCAAATTTACTGGATATAAGAAAAAAGTGCCAAATAAATTGGAGAATTGGTCTGCTTGTGTGAGTGTATATATAAATAGGGTGATTTAGCTCAAAAGTTAGTCAAATATACTCGCCATGAGCAAAAACTGTATATATATTTGAGTGGAGGTGTAGGTGTTGGAAATTTGCTGGATCCATAGTTAAATTAGTCAAATTTACTGGATATAAGAAAAAAGTGCCAAATAAATTGGAGAATTGGTCTGCTTATGCCAGTGTATATATAAACAGGGCGTGCCGTAGCTAGTTATTGAGATATAGAGTGTAGCTAATTTGCTTGTGGGGGTATTTGTTTGCTAATGGTTTGCATTTTTGGTTATGAAAGTGCGATTTGATGGTTTTCCTTATTGGTATGGAAGGGTTTCGTTGATGCAATTTTGTTCCTGCGCAAAAAATTGAAAGTGCTTGGACAAAACCTTTTATACTAGTATTTGCTGCTGCCAAAACTAACCAAGTTACAAATTGGACAAGGCAGCATCACGTGATTTCTAGTATTTAAAGTGATAATAGTGGTTCTACATAAGTATGCCCATGATTTAAGACTTACGCTTTGATAAAATTTCTTGGCGTATTATGCTAAGTTCATATATGTTCAGGATTATATTTGATTCTGCTTAAGAATCAACCTTAGTAATGACGAATGAGCTCCGTGCTCTTCTATCTCTCAGTTGGATTCCTTTGTGCTGTTATGATATACATGGGTCAAGATTTGATGTTTGGGCATTTTCCTTTTTTTCTTATGAGGTAACATGTGTATAGATCTTGAATCCATCGCTGGTGAATGAATTTCATCATAATTGCTTCTGTCGATATAGCTTTCAAAATATTGTATCTTGCATGAAATTCTGTTGACAAATGACTAGTTATCTTCAATTAACAAGTTATTTTTAATTCTAAGAGTTGCGCAATGACACAGCAATTTTAAAGCTGAACTTTTTCAGGAGAACATATTCGAATGGCAATTTGCAATGAGGGGTCCGCGAGATTCTGAGTTTGAAGGGGGAATTTATCATGGACGGATCCAGTTGCCTGCCGAATATCCTTTCAAGCCTCCTTCTTTCATGCTTTTGACAGTAAGCTTCTTGCTGTTTTAAAAGCTCGTCTTACTCCTAAAGTCATTTTATGTAACAAGGTTTAGTAATCAGAATAGGACGAGCTTGTGGGTCAAACCCAACCCTGCCACAAGCAGGCCTTACAGATTGGGCTGAGCAGGGTGCTATTTTGATGTGAAAAAAGGATAAAAACAGGTATCAAGGGAAAAAGAGGCTAGGAGATTTGTAATTCAAGTGGAAAGTAAGCAAATCTTAGGAAAGTCTTACCATATGATTAAGATCTGAGTCAAAGAGTACTGAAGGAAGTCGTTGCTTTGCTCCATGTGCAAATCTGGAATATGTTTTGAAGTGTGACCCAAGTTTGCCTCCCACTACACAAATTCGTTCAACAGGGTAGCGAAAAAGATTGGAAAAGGAAAACAAAAGGTACAACGATTAACAAACTGAAGGAGAAGAGATAGGATTTTTGGGTGTGGTGGGTGGTCGCCTGGGGTGGTGGGGGTAAGGGAGTCTGTCTTCTGGGGTGGGGTAGGCTACAAACAGGACAAGCCAAACCCTATTTCATTCCATTGCGATATAGTGTAGAGTTGATTCAGTTTCATGTTTAATAATCTGCTAACTCATGGTCTTTCTCTTTTCAGCCTAATGGACGTTTTGAAACCCAAACCAAGATATGTTTGAGTATTTCTAATCATCATCCTGAGCACTGGCAACCGTCATGGAGTGGTAATTTCATCATTCTCTCTACCATTTTTGCAATATGTTATATCTTGATGAATAATTCCCTTTCATATCGTTGTATTAGTGTTCTCTTTTTCGGGATATATTGCCAGATACCCTGTTTACTTGAAAGTATTAAAACAGTTCCTCTTGTTGCAAATTTTTGGAGATGTCATGTTAGGACATAAAAAGATATCTTCATCTGCATGAGTTGGCATTTTCCTCCATGTTTTGGTCAGACGCAGCTAGTGAATCTAATCAGTGTCTAATTATCTTGCTTATGATTTGCAGTTCGCACTGCACTGGTAGCTCTGATTGCATTTATGCCTACCAACCCAAATGGTGCCCTTGGATCACTAGAATATACAAAGGACGAAAGGCGTGTTTTAGCTATTAAATCTCGTGAAACGGCTCCAAGATATGGGACTCCTGAGCGCCAGAAGCTGATGGACGAGGTATAGAATATTCTGAATATCATTTTGAATGTCCCATCCATTGTCTGCAGGCTCAAGCATTAATAGTTGCTTTATTTTACAGATACATGAATACATGCTAAGTAAAGCACCGCCAGTTCCGCTAGCTACTTCCTCACCAGCTCCTGAAGAACAGAATACTAACAGAGAGGACGAGGTCCAAGAGAATCCTGAAAACCCCAGCGGCAAGGCTGCTGAAGAAAGGGGTCCTAATCCATCCGTTGCTGACACAACTACTGAAGAGAGACGCGAATTGGCTTTAGACGCTGATCCTGTACAGGCACCTATAGAGCCCCCTTCTGTACGGCCTAGTGAGCATCGGATATTGCATACACCTCAACAGACCATTCCAAGACAAGCTGATGACCGCATATTCACATGGGCAGCAGTTGGACTAACAATTGCTATACTTGCACTTCTGTTAAAGAAATTCATGAAAGCTAATGGCCACGGTGCTGTCTTCATGGATGAATCATAAATCCATGAGCAGTAAATATGGAGTTCAACAGGCAATGTGTGGCAATTTACTCCAATGTCGCCAGCTTATGCAGAAAAATCTAGTATATTTATCCCTTTGCTATAGTATGACATCAATTGTATTGATAGTCCAATGTGTAAACATGATTTACCAGATGCTATTTTGGTGGAGTTCTTGTATAGATAAAAGATTGTCCTTTTTCTGAGATGTGAAGATGTTAAGATGGGCAAAGAAATTCAGTTTAACATTGGCTCGTTTCTTAGTATTCCTTTTTTGGTTTCTCACTTGGTGTTCGGTATCTGCATCGGGGTTGTGATTAATTTGGATTTGCATTGCGTAAGGTTCATTGGGAAAAGTTTTCAGGGTTCGAACTCGAGAGTCTGGGTTAAGTGTGGAGGGATTCTATATATCCTATCACAACCTTTGGTGATTGTTTCTTAGTATATGTTGTTCAAGTAAAACAATAATATTAATAAAACAACATAGACAAAGAAAATTTGGAATCTGCATATAATAGTACCAAATGAAAACATGATGAAGGGAGATATAGAAGTCACATTTCTTAACCATGGAGCAGTAATAATGCAAACATAGAAAATAAAATTGCAGTAAGAACAGAAGCTACTAAGAAAAAAATGTTAGCCTGTAATTCCTTTGGAAGTCTTCTTATATACATGGCTAATTTTCTGGGAGCATAATTTCCACTTAGTTTTCTTCTTGTATCCGTTAACTTTCTCACAAAGTCCACTATAACAGAAATCCTTGACATCAAACTCCACATGAAGCCTTGTGAACAGTTGAAAAATCTCTTCATCATTATACAAACTGCTGTCCAAAATCTCCCCGTGTAAAATAGCTTGCATCATTTGCAGACCTTCCAAGACTTTTCATGAGGTAGGCGATAAGACGCGACGTGCTTCGGGCCACTTCTACAGGTACCACATTGCTCCAATTCCACCGTATTTTTGAACAAAATCTCAGAGTAGTTGTGTATTTTCAATGATGGAATTTCAAATACTGTCTTTGGTAAATCTAACATTCATAACACTTTCACTTATTGCCTTCTTGAACTTGATCCCTACATCATGAAGATGTAGTACATTGTGCAAATGCTTTTGTGTTCCATTTGAGTGAATTTGAGGATTTGTTGGTAGTTAACATTGGCGAATTAAGTCCAATAAATGGTGAACATCAGGACCAAATCTCTTTATAGTTACAAGTCCTTCTCCTGGAATCAATTTTCTAAAGAAGAGCAAGGCGAGTTGAATAAGGGAGCTTTTTTGCTTGCTTTCGTTCATATGGCTTTCGGGCTCATAAGGGGGGAAGAACTCCTAAGAGACTGTTCTCTAGTATCGAATGTCTGGCTCCATACCTATGGTGCTCGCGGTGATACCTAAAATGTTCTCTTAGCCTCCTTTCGAGCTAAGAAAGTACATTCTTTAGGAATCGGAACTAAGTGAAACATTTGGTGAAGGACGAAAAATGGGATTTGAATCTCAAGTAGAAACAAGTCACATCTCAGACGAAAAAACATCTCGTAATTGTTAAAGAATATGTCATCTCTAAGTCGAAAACCCTTTATAGCAAACTTAATAAAGAGCTCAATGATAAAACCACTATCAAGTAACATCATTTGGACAAATTCATTACTTCCCATGTGATCAATTGTGTTTTCACCATAGCATTTCCTAGCTTTGTCCTCTAAATTTCTGAGTGTTTTCACACAATTCTCTAAAATGGTTAGTGTGTTTGTCGGTTTTCGACTAATAAGTGTGTTGAGATAACACCACTTATGTTCCTCCATGGCTTTAAGGTTGTCAACTCCATGGTGAAAAGGACCTATTGAGGCTAATTTAGGAGAATAATTATGTTCACTTCCCTTTTTAAGTTCTTGAGGAACTTTGTTGATACATGAACGTTTGAGATAATTTTCATCCCTTCTCCAATTGATTGTACAAAATCTTCTTCTTCTTGCAAAATATCGAGTAATACATTCTTTTATTTCGACATTTGTGTTGGATATATCTTCTTCCTTTATCTTTCCTTGAGACATGAGTAGAATTGTTAAACTTTTTACATGAATTAACCAAACCCTGCAGATAAAAGATTAAAAAATAAAAAACCTCAAATATAATTTGTAACACCCCACCCCTATCAAATGATCACCCTAAAAAGTGATAGAATTCAAAATTTAGAGTCAGTACATTCTGCTTTTTATATATGTGACAATTATTTTATATAATCACACACATACATAGTCAGAGCTAGACGCAACAAACCCGCAAGGGTAGCCAAGTTGGTGTAGCAGTAGAGCGCGGGACCGCAAGGTCACGAGTTCGATCCCCTGCATAAACCTTCTTGGTTGAGCCTGTCACACATGGCTTGCCAAGTGTGGTTTGCATGCTATTGCGTCAGTCCGGGGTTTATCCTGTGCGCACTCGAAAGAGTAGCGGCTGCGGGTTCCTTCGTCAACCAAAAAAAAAGAGCTAGACGCAACAAATTCTATCAAATTCGCTACGTCTAATCCAAATCCGCCACTGCCCCTAGAGGGGTGGGGGTGGGGACTGGGGGCTGGGGGAAGGAAACAAATAAGGTTACGAGATGAATGCAGCAATGCAATGATATTAAGGAGAAACAATCTGAATATCTTGTTGATGACATACCATAAAATATAGAAATATAAGATGATTGGTTGTGTTATAAATGTGTCTAACAAGAGAAACTTGTATCTTTTTATGAGTTGAATATGTAGCAGAAGTCATTATTTCTTTACTTCATTTAGAGAGAAGCATTGTTTTGTCAGAAAGCAAAGTATTGCTACAAAGAGGAGCTTATTAATTACTTTTATGAGAATCTAGGAATATTTGACAACATTATTAAAGTAGCAAAACATTATAATCATTCTCAGATTTCTGTGTGGTAATAAAATAACGTAAAGTTTAAATATGCACCGAATAAAATGTGATACTCTTTTTAATTTTTATTCTAACAAATTAAATATCTTTATAAAGAATCGGAGGAATATGTGATGATTTTTTTCTAAAAAATCCCCAATAAAAAATAGAGGTTATTTATTTTTTTCTATCGAATCGATCATAATCACTATCTATATTTCAGGAATTTGTGCACCACAAATAAGATTTAATAAAGAGACCCGTAATTTCGACATCAAGATTCCTTGTGATAAAAAAAAATTTGCTGATGCGGGAATCAAGTTCAAAGATTTTTAGGTATTCTGCTTCAAACAAAGTGTAAATTTGGAGGATTATGTAAATTTCGTCACTGAATTAGTTTATTTATAAAAAATTCAAATGATGGTAGGTGTAATATGTCAAATCATAAGAGAGGTTGGTGTTACAATGACGTAATGAGTACTGACACTCCCTCCATTTCAATACGTTGTGTACTTGTACATAAGATTTTGAAACTTCCAATATATTATAACATTTAATAGCTATAAGAACTTGAAATTTATAAATAATATTTGTTTGACTATAAAACTTTTAATCAAGCATAACATAAAAAGTTTGAAGTTAAATTTTTAGTCTTTTTAAAATAATTTTATTTTATACTCTTTTGTTAACTAGTTACGATATATTTTGTATCATTATTGTATAGAATATGTAATTAATAAAACGTTATCCATTCATCTGCATTTCCTTCTCCAAAGCTTCTAGAACCTTCCGAAAACTTCCAAATGGCGTTGTGGTGGCCGTTAATTGTTATCGCCTTCGCATTTGCGATATGTAGATTACTGTTGATGCTCATTCCTTCCAATGTCCCTCCTATTGACGTCGATACTTCTGATGGTAAAGCTACGAACTAGACGTCGTCGTATTTGCATTTGCAGTCCTTCGAAATTGCTTGTTGATATCAGTTTTTTTTGTTTCGTTTTGGTATTGTAGTGTTGGACGATGGGAACCAGACGAAAGATAACAGCTTCATTTATGTAAGTAATGAATGAAATGCTACTTGCGTAGATTGAATTTTGGTATATTTACTTGATGTTGATTCGAATCATCGATTCCTGGAAAGACAACAGCTTCATTTATGTAAGTAGTGAATGAAATGCCTCTTGCTTAGAGTTGAATTTAGGTACTCTTGCTTGATGTTGATTTGAATTGTCGATTCCTGGAAAGACAACAGCTTCATTTATGTAAGTAATAATGAATGAAATGCTACTTGCTTAGAGCTTTATTTTGGTACATTTACTTGATGTCGATTCAAATCATAGATTCCCGAAAGACAACAGCTTTATTTATGTAAGTAAAGAATGAAATGCCTCTTGCTTAGAGTTGAATTTAGGTTTTTTTGCTTGATGTTTATTCGAATTATAGATGGTGTTAAATAGTGTTTTTCTTGCTTTTGTTAAATTGTTTTGTTTTTGCTTCTTTTTTTCTTTTTTATGTTAGTTTTTTCATGGTGTGATTCGGTAGAAATGTGGTTAGTTGACTTTCACTAGTTGGATTTTCATCAAATCCTTTCCAGTTTATCGAGAATGTTGAAAATAAGAATAATTTTTCGAGAATATAATCGAGCCCACTTAGTTCAAAGTGTGTCCTTAAGGAAATTATTCCCCTAAATACTCGAGGTTGATGGAATATCCCCTCCCTGGATAGAACGATTATCTTACCAGAATAGTAGTACTCTAAATTCAGGTAGCGGCGAACCACTCAATGACAGTATATCACACAAAATTTATTTGTGCAGAAGAAGAAGAAGTTTGTGTTGTTCAGAAAATTGCTAAGTAAAATTCTGAGGAATCAAACGAATTTATACCCAAGGAAGTACTGTTTCTGAAGGTTTGCAACCCTTCTGAACAGTCACAAAAAATCAAAGTGGGAAATTTAAATATGGGAAAGAAACCGGGTCGCGGGTCAGACACGCAGATCCGGGTCACTAACGGGTAGGATTGGATAAGTTAATTAATATAATTAATTAAATAATTAAAATTAAAGAAAATTTGGTCCAAAAAGATTATCAATCAAATCATTTGACCAAATCCGAAGCCGAGCGACGACGACGGCGCGAGGGGTCCTTGCCCCCTCAACCCTTTTAGTGACTAGAGAAGGTGTAATGTAATACATACACCTCTCTTTTCCTTTCTTTTTCCGATGTGGGACAAATGCTTATTTTATAAAGCAAGAGGGAACTCCCACTTTTCTTTCCACTACCGATGTGGGACAAATGCTCAATTTCCCATTCAATCTATCATTTAAACCCAACAATGTCCCACATGAATCGGGAATGACTATAATATAAAAGAATGCGCAGACAAGTATGATATACAAGCGAGGATTGACTGCATCTGGATAAGTAGGTTTCCCTTTGAACTTTCCGTAGTAAACTTATATCGGATATATTCGATCAATCGATAGATTTGATATCTTTGAACCGTCGAACTTTGTTGTATACCTAGACAACATAAGTCACACAATCAACCCTCAACCGTTTATGGTTCTCACGGTTGTGTTCGTTTCAGCCATGAACACCTCCTGGTTTCATGAGTGCATAGAGAATGGGCCTTCACCGTCATTCCCTTTAAACGGCTTACACTTAACACTCACATAGGTGATTTCTAAACATGTGGTCCTATAGCCACATTATCCGGTCATACACCGTCGTCGATTTAGATAATCATTAAAGAACCTTAATGCTTTATTAACTCATTAACAAGCCATAAGGTTTTATCCTTATTTCTGAACATTGTCTTCATCCGAGAATGGGTTGAGTTATTTGACAATGTTGAACCGTCAGTCACAACTTTGTTTGATCTCCTTGAACCTAGCTCTTGGGATCTCCAGTCTGCTAGGTAGAGTTAACTCCATGATGACTTGTCCTCGGCCTTAACCCCATTCCCATTGATGATCTACTAATTCCCTCTCTAGATAAGCCTTTTGTAAGCGGATCCGCCACGTTATCTCTTGACTTTACATAGTCAATCGTGATAACGCCACTGGAGAGGAGTTGTCTAACGGTATAGTGTCTTCGTCGTATGTGATGAGATTTTCCGTTGTACATTACGCTCCCTGCCCTATCTATTGTCGCTTGATCGTCACAATGTATACATATAGGAGCCAAAGGTTTGGGCCGAATGGAATATCTTCTAAGAAATTCCGGAGCCATTCAGCCTTCTTCACCGCCTTGTCTAAAGCTATAAATTCGATTCCATTGTAGAGCGGGCGATGCATGTCCGTTTTGATGATTTCCAAGACATCGCTCCTCCACCAACGGTGAAAATATATCCACTCGTGGATTTAACTTCAGATGATCCGGTGATCCAGTTTGCATCACTATATCCCTCAATTACTGCGGGATATTTATTATAATGCAAAGCATAGGTTTGGGTGTGTTTTAAATACCCCAAGACTCGTTTCATAGCCATCCAATGAGTTTGATTGTGATTACTCGTGAATCGACTCAGCTTGCTTATAGCACATGCTATATCTGGTCGTGTACAATTCATAATATACATCAAACTTCCCAAAACTCGTGCATAGTCCAATTGTGAGTCACTTTCACCTTCATTCTTTTGAAGTGCAAAACTTACATCAAATGGAGTCTTTGCAACATTGAAATTTAAATACTTAAACTTGTCAAGTACTCTTTCAATATAATGAGACTGCGATAATGCTAGACCTTGTGGAGTTTTATGAATTCTGATGCCTAAGATCAAATCAGCAACTTCTAAGTCCTTCATATCAAATTTGCTAGCCAGCATACGCTTCGTAGCATTTACATCGGTAATATCTCTACTCATTATCAACATGTCATCAACATATAAACAAACAATGACTTCATGTTTTGGAGTATTTTTAATGTAAACACAGAATTTATTTGTGCAGAAGAAGAAGAAGTTTGTGTTGTTCAGAAAATTCGTAAGTAAAATTATGAGGAATCAAACGAATTTATAGCCATGGAAGTACTGTTTCTGAAGGTTTGCAACCCTTCTGAACAACAAAAAAAAAACTGGTGAGAAATTTAAATATGGGAAAGAAACCGGGTTGCGGGTCAGACACGCGGATCTGGGTCCCGTTTAGGATTGGAATCTTTTTCTTTCCGAATATACACTTAGTGATAGATATTTACTAAATCACAGAAAACAATTTGAATTTCCACTACAGGTATGTGGAAAGTGTTTATTAGAAATCATTTACTGGAACATTTTACAATGTCAAGTTGAGTAAAAAAAGTAGTGACATTATTATTATTATTATTATTATTATTATTATTATTATTATTATTATTATTATTATTATTATTATACACTTAGTGGTGGATAGGGCCACACTCAATTGAATTTCCACTAGAGGTATGGGGAAAGTGTCTTCATTAGCAATTTATGAACATCCCTATGATGAGCTAAGTTGGCTTGGTGCAAGAAATGGAATCACAGCAAGAAAGAAGGCTGGAGAGATGCACGAGGATTGAATTGCCCCCTAGGGGGTAGCTAACGGTTGAGACAACCTTGGGAAGAAAGATTGAAGTCCCAACATAAGCTATACTAGATGAATTGTTCTTATTTAATTAAACCTTGGTATCCTGTGTTACATGGTATAGTACTGGTGAGAGATATAAAGTATCTAGTGGGACTAACCAAGGTGTGTGCGAGCTGACCCAGACATAACCTTTTTAAACAAAGAAAAGAAAAGAGAGAAAATATGATATTGTGTTTGGTGGTGTTTTGTAAAGGTTCGCAAAAATGCCTTATTGATGGTTGATAGCAAGAGATATGTAGCAGGAACGTGGATATTTTGTTAAACAAAATGAGTTCCATTCCTAAGTTTATGAAGTCAATTTTCTTCTTTCGATGGAAATAATTCTTCCGACAAAACATTGTCTCAAATTAAATAGAACCAAGCATTGAAAATGACTGCTATTGGAAATGTAGATATTTACTGTATTGCACATCCAACTCATTTACACTATCAAGAAGGCATTTCTTTTAGGAGAACAAGTCAGATGACACAGTTTGGACTTACTGTAGTGTGCATGTACGTTTTGTTATTCAGATAAACTTTGCCCTCTTACTTTTTGTGGAACTTTATATGGTTCATTCCGAAAAGTAGAAATTTGTGATACTTGTATACATATTTTCATACTGAATTTTTCTATTTAGATTCCCTCGAGAAGGCATACAGACAAAGTTCAGTGCTATGAACCTGCAACGATGAAGTACCTGGGTTATTTCTCGGCCCTGAAACCTGATGAGGTCATATTTATGTACTAATATAAAATTGATATTTGTGTTCCTCTATTCTGAATGTCAATATCTCCTGTCATGCACTAAACAAACTTTCCCTTTTCCCTCCTTCCCTTTATTATATGATTCAGTACTTACAATTCTTGTATGAAGTTTTGTGTAAAGTCATCTTATCACAATTTAATTGGGCATTCAGCTAACTATTTCTCTTTCCCTGCCACTTATTATCATGAGAACCTTTATGTGAACTCATACATGAACTTCAAGATAGGTTTGTTCATATAAATAAACCAAATGAGGGTGCTAAGATTAGCATAAAAAATGCAATCCTAATTCGCCACACTTTTGCACCTGGGTAGGCCTTATCATAGCCTTAGCTTTCTCCACCTCATATCTGCAATCATATTAATTTCCTTGTTTTTTGCCCCTAAAACCAGCATCGACGGTCTGTTGTATGATATACACCTCTTTACATGCAAGGCAAATGCAATTAACAATTAGGTTATGCTCAGGTTAAGGAGCGGGTTGCACAGACAAGGAAAGCTCAGAAGATATGGGCAAAGAGTAGCTTCAAGCAAAGACGCCTGTTTCTACGTATACTTCTAAAGTATATCATTGAACATCAAGACCTTATATGCAAGTAAGAACACTTGTCATTTAAAACTGCTATTTTACACTGCCAACAGTATTGACACATTAAGTTATGCCCAAGGAGCGAGCTTAATTAAAAATACTTAATAGCATGGCGATACGTCTGTAGAGAACTTGGAGCACATTGTCCTGTTTCTCTTTCTCTCACATATGACAACATGTAGTTTTAGTCTAAGAGTTAGTTGCATTTAAATTGCCTCTTTGACATGCTTCTATTTTTATTTAACCTTGTTGGATTATTTCTCTGAACAACTTTTGTTAGTATCTCTTCACGTGATACTGGAAAAACAATGGTAGATGCCTCCTTGGGAGAAATAATGACTACTTGTGAGAAAATCCATTGGCTTCTTTCAGAGGGTGAAAAGTGGCTAAAGCCTGAATACCGGTATGTTATGCAAATGGTTTCTCTTCCTTGCATTTCAATAAAATAGTGGACTCTGTACTTACATGGCTTCAGCCCTTGATACCTAGACGGGTTGAGGAAATTTATGATTGTATGTTGTGGTTTGCAGTTCATGTGGGAGATCAATGCTTCACAAGATTGCAAAAGTGGAATTTTCTCCTCTTGGTGTTGTTGGTGCTATTGTTTCATGGAATTACCCATTTCACAATATCTTTAATCCAATGATGGCTGCAGTTTTCTCAGGGAACGGCATTGTGATAAAGGTTTTTTTTCAACTTCCTACATTGCCTGTTTGCGTATGGATAGAACTTTAGCAATACTGAGTGCAATTGGAAGATATTTGAGATGAGCTTACTTAAAATGTAGTTATCAGATCTTGAACTTTATATATATATATATATATACTCATATTAATAGAACTGCAAAATATACAATCTCATAGAAGCAAACTGCTAGAAAACTGTGGTTTTGATTTTTGACGAGATCACCTCTTTGTTACCTTAGGTCTCAGAACATGCCAGTTGGTCTGGGTGTTTCTATCTGCGAATAATTCAAACTGCTCTTGCTGCAGTTGGAGCTCCTGAGAATTTGGTAGAAGTTATAACAGGGTATGCATTTGTACAGCAGTTATCCTTTCTGTTCTGGGTTGATTTGTCATACATTTTATTAAATTCCCTTGCCAGCTTTGCTGAAACTGGAGAAGCACTAGTATCCTCTGTCGACAAAATTATATTTGTTGGATCACCTGGTGTGGGCAAAATGGTAGGCTCTCCCTGAACAGAAAATACAGGCTTATCTTTTCATATCTAATGCGGAGTGACTTAACTTCTGTTTTCATCTTCTCTATGCCTTTTGATTAACTTTTTTTTTCTGCTGAACTATGTCCTAATGTTCTACAGATTATGCGGAGTGCTGCAGATACACTGATACCAGTTACCCTTGAGCTTGGTGGAAAAGACGCATTTATTGTCTGTGAAGATGTTGATGTGCCGCATGTATAAACTTTTCCAGTCTGCTTTAACTTTGGGGATCAAATACATTTGATTGCTTTCAAGTATGATAGAAAGATCATTCAAATATCTCTATGAGAAGTTAAAGAAGATCATTCAACTATATCTTTTTTTCATGAGTCTTTAAAGAACTAATCAAACTCGATTCAACTATCTCGATGAGAAGTTTAAGAAAGAAGATCATTCAACTGTACCTTTGTTTTTCGTGAGTCGTTAAAGAACTAATTAAACTTGATGCAGGTTGCACAAGTTGCTGCTAGAGGAGCTCTCCAATCAAGCGGGCAGAATTGTGCTGGTGCAGAACGTTTTTATGTTCACAAGGACGTTTACTCTTCTTTTGTTGCTGAAGTATCTAAAATTGTGAAATCAGTTACTGCTGTACGTAACTTTTCTCATTTGTGCCACATTTTCAGTAAAATCTTTATTGTTCATGAAACACCGCATTTTTGCACATAGTGGCTGTTTGGCTTCTTAGTTAGATGGCTTGCTGATCCTATCTATATCTAAAGTGTTCAGCTCCTAATGTATTGTCTTCATGTTCATCCTTGTTCAGATTCCAGTTTGCTACTAATTGTGAACGGCAGATGTGTTTGCCTAGATTGAGATATAAATACATAATAGTTGCCTGAAGCCTAAGCATAAAACTGCTTGTTCTCTCGCTAATGACTGTGAAATTCGTGATTTTGCTAACACAGTCTGATTTTCTAAAATAATTATATACTCAAAACTGAAAATTTTATTATAGGGCCCTCCTCTGTCCGGGAAGTATGACATGGGTGCCATATGCATGCAAGATCATTCTGAAAAGCTTCAATACCTAGTAAATGATGCCCTAGACAAAGGTGCTGAAATTGTTGCTCGAGGAAGTGTAGGCAATATTGGGGAAGGTGCTGTTGATCAGTACTTCCCTCCTACTGTGATCGTAAATGTAAATCACACAATGAAATTGATGCAGGAGGAGGTATCATCAGTTTGTAAATAATCGTTTTATTTAGTTACTACTGGAATGAAGGTGGTTTGATTTACTCCGTATGGCAATTGCTTGCAGGCTTTTGGACCAATATTGCCAATAATGAAATTCAGCTCTGATGAAGAAGCTGTTCAGCTTGCAAATGATTCGAAATATGGGCTTGGTTGTGCTGTATTTTCAGGCAGTAAGCGTCGTGCTAAGCTTATAGCTTCACAGTTACATTGTGGAGTGGCTGCTGTTAATGACTTTGCATCTAGTTACATGTGTCAGGTACCTATAGGCATCAAGAGTTTGGCATACTTATATGTGACTATTTTCTTCATGATGATTGAAGTCTGATTACAAATTGGAGACAATTTTGTGAACCTCAGACAATACCCTGTGACATCTGCGTGAGAACTCCTTAACTTATTGACATGTTTTTTACTCCATTATTACTATTTTCAGTAACAAGGTTCCCTTTGGTTAAGTCTTGGTCCTACTTGAAATTCTGTGCGGATCCCACATGGTCGTATTATTTCTTAACCTTGACACCAAAGGAGAACGAATAAGATCCTCTTTCTTCCTTTAAATGTCTACATTGCAAAATTTAACGAGCTACAAGTCAGCTTCCCTACCTTCTCTTCTACAGCCAGGTAACTGTTAATTGCATAACCCAATCAGGTTACCCTACCCTACCCCTCATGACTTACACCCATTCTCAACTCCTGAGGCTCATGACCTTTCCGCTCTTGTCATTGGTCCTGAGGCTCATGACCTTTCCGCTCTTGTCATTGGTCCTGAGGCTTTGCTATGTGCAACCCTGAAATCACTCTTCTAAAGGCAAACTACTCCGAAAGTCCACAAGTTTTAAATGTTAAACAAGTTGCCTTGTTCGACATCGTTTATCCTCTAAAACCCCCTTTTGTTTAAAATTTTGGACCTCCCACCTTATTTGGCGAACTCCTTTGTCCTCCCCAACTCCTTTTTTCTTGTTTCTTTTTCTAAAAAAATGGACCCTTCTAACAGTTTCTCCTGAATATTATATGCAGTCCCTGCCATTTGGTGGAGTCAAAGACAGTGGATTTGGAAGATTTGCTGGTATTGAAGGATTACGAGCTTGCTGTCTTGTAAAGTCGGTTGTGGAGGACCGGTGGTGGCCTTTTATTAAAACCAAGATACCAAAGCCTATTCAGGTGAGTTGCACATCTTCCGAAATCATGCTGTCATTCATACATTTCATATCATATACATCTTACCATCTTTTGCAGTATCCTGTTGCTGAGAATGGATTCGAGTTTCAAGAGTCTCTGGTGGAAACTCTTTATGGTTTGAACATCTGGGATCGTTTACGGGCATTGGTGAATGTTTTGAAACTCCTTTCAGAGCAACCCACCCCCACGAGCAATAGAAGAAGAAACAACTAAGAGTACTGCTTATCTTTTTTGCCAGAAGCTTAAAAACAAGCACAATGCTTTGATCTCTCATCGTGCAGTTACTTTCATGGTTGAACTATTAATCATGTTAACCTTTGCTTTAATAACTGGATAACCGATTTTGGTTTTGGTCAGGATTATTCAGATCAATTCGAATTAATCTTCTGTCCAGCTTTCACTCGTATGAAGTTGTTATTCAAGGACAGTAGCTAAGGGATACATTAACTGTGCTATAAGCTATAATTCACCCGCCTATACCAACTAGTTTATTGGCTATGATGAGGCCTTGTTCCTGAAATATGCATAGACAAGGTTAACTAGTTACCCACACCCGTTGTTTACACCATGCTAATATTACTACAGGCTGGCTATCTGTAGCCTTGGATAATGAGCATTCCTATGCGATATTATGAATTTTGTCGTAGTCAATCTTTTCAATTCAGTCTGCCTCATTATAGTTCTCATAGAATTCAATGCATTTGTACTGGAATATCCATACCATCGTTCTCCAAATGGGGTTAGCATCCTAACTCCGTAGAGAAGTTGTTTGATGTATCTAATACTATGTTCTAGCTAAAGCCATGTCGAGAGTAGGGATGTCCAATGGTAGACTAACAAAATTGTGGTTTGTTAAAATGTTATTGATTCAATAAATGGGTTATGACTAGGCCTGGCCAGTGGGCCGGGCAAGGGTCTGGCGGGGTCGGGGCGGGAAGGGCGAAGGGGTCGGGTCTGGCGGGACTTGCTCTAGTCCCGTCCCGATCCCGATCCTGATCCCGTCGGAAACGGGGCGAGGGCCGGGCGGGGTCGGGGTCGGGTCCGACGGGTTTTCCTTTTTTTTTTTTTTAAAATAACATATGTATAAAAAAAACTCAATAAACAAGATAACATAGTGTAATAAAAACATCCCAAGGCTGTTTTTGTGCCTCTTATATTATTTAATAGACATGATTTTTTTGTAATATAAATACAATTGTCTAAAATCTAAATTGCAACTTTGTGGTGTTGTTCAAAAGTTGCAAATTACATAATAAAATTGCAATTAAAAAAATTACATTCTCAAAAAAACATGTTCTAATTGCTTGATGATTTCCTGTGGTTATTCGGTTGGAATTGATATTTGTTGGTCAAATTGATCCACGTCGCTTCCACCACCTTCGGAAAAGATTTCGTTGTAGTTTTCGTCTTTTTCTTCGTTGATCTCCGGTTGACCGCACCTTCTCCGCTCCGCTCGTATCCAATCTCTGAATAATATTGCAATTTTCAAGCTGTCTCCGGCTAATGAGTGTCTCGTGGTCTCCTATTTGATATCCGCTCGGCAGAAAAAGCGCTTTCGACGCAGCTTGATGACGCTTGAATGTTCAAAACATCTCGGGCCATCAATGAAAGTGTCGGAAAGATCTTCTCATTCTCCCTCCAGTATTTCAGCAAGTCTTCATGTCCATCTTCATTGATAACTTCTTGGTACGGTACAGAATCCTGCAAAACAAAAATATCCAACTCGCTAATTTGGTTAGTAGTAGAGGTACGGCCGCACATTCTATTTCTGAGACTTTCAATACTAGCCGCAGAAACATCATGTCTTTTGTGAGGTTGTGTTGAAGATGAAGAAGATGGTATGGAAGCCGGTAAGTTGCTAGCATTTTCTTGTTGATAAAATCTATATATTTTTTTGCATTGGTGTTCTACGCTAGACAACACTTCTTCTTTAGTTTGTTCAATAGGTGGTGGGTGATTTAGATTTTTGGGACTTGGAGGTGGTAGTACTTCTATACAATCGTAAATAGTTTCAATTAGTGATTTAGTATCGTCTATTTTAATAATCGGATTTAATACAGAACCAATAATATAAATAGTGGGAATATGAATAAAATATTTTTTTATTTTGTCAAACATTTTTTTAATAGCTGCCATATAAGCTGATTTTTCCATATATTCACTAAGTAATAAAAATATTAGAATTATATAAAACAACATAGTTGAAATAGTAGGATAATATATACCGGAAAATTCTTTTGTTGCTTGAAAAAATTTCTCTAAAAATACAATAAGTTCGAAAATTTTTACCCAATCACTATCTAAAATCATATCAGCTGGCTTTTTATTATGAGAGTTAAAAAATAAAGTTATAGGTAATTTATAGTCATAAGCAACAAGTAGTTGCTCGTATAAAGAATTCCACCTAGTGGATACTTCTTGTGGAATTCTTCTATAAGGTAGTCCACAATCGTGACAAGTTTTTTTATATTCTTTTCTACGTTGTACTTTATTACTTTTAAAAATAAAGTTTATAGCAAATTGTATTTTACTAAGAATGTCTTCAAAAGTGATAGACCATCATTTAAAATTAAATTATATATATGGCACGCACATTTTATATGAAAATGATCTGGAAAAGATGGAGTTAAACTATTTTTTAAAATTGTAATTGCGTAATTGTTAGAAGAAGCTTTATCTAACGTAATAAACATAATTTTATCGGTTATTCCGTAATAATGGTACACTTGATAAATATTATCTGCAATAAAAGTACCAGTGTGCCTATCATCTATATATCTATATGCTAAGATACGTTTTTGCATAGACCATTTATAATTTATCCAATGACAAGTTACAGTTAAATAATCATGGCCGTTAGTACTACGACCTATATCAGACGTGATAGATACTTTGCCATTAAAATGATATAATGAATAACATAAATATTGTTGATATTCATGTGCGGATTTAAATACATCTCTCTTAACAGTTGATCTAGGAAAACCGTTAAAAGCAGGATTATATATATCTCTAATGTAATGAATAAAACCGGGAGATGAAGGAAATGAAAAAGGCAAACCCTCCACAGCAACTAATTTTGATATTGCTTCCCATATCTATATGTTTATTGTATTTAGGGCCTACAATTCCACCCGTCATAGGGTTAATTTGACCATGTACTTGGTCCGGGACAGTATCAGTATGTAAACCTTGTCCCGATGGAGCGGGCGTTTGCGCACCCGATTTTGAAGCCTGGTATTGGGCATACCTAGCTAGATGAGCACTTACTATGTGTCTAATTAAACCCCCCATCCCACCGTGACCTTTTCCAGTTTTAAATTTTAAAACATTTTTACAAATTTTACATATAGCTACTTGATTCTCTACATCTCTATAAAAAAAAATGTCCATGCATCTGATTTTAATGGTCGTTTTGCTGGACCCCGTCTCATACTAGGGGGAATATGAGGTATTTCAGTTGAAGGTGCACTAGTGGGTGTGTTGTCATCAACATTAGTGGGTGTATCATCTAGATCATCGCCTAAATTAAAGTCTTCTTGAGTTCCAGAAAATAGCTCCTCATCTAAATCTAATGGTATTGTAGGAAAATGTTGAGTATCAACAAAATCATCCTGTGTAGGAATAAGATGACTAGAAGAAGTACCATTGCCCTGGTTGCCCTTACTAGAAGAAGCACACTTACCCTTAAACATACCTCTTAATCATTCCATTTTAATTATGATAATAAATAATTAAAGATAATAAAATTAAGTGCGCTAAATAAAATAAATAGACAATAATAATTTAATGAAGGAACGAATGTACCAAACGCCGACGTAACGTCGACGTGTAATCGAGAGGTTGAAAATTGAAACTTTGCTCGATGGAAGATCCTCAAGCTAGTTGCCAACTTCACTCCCAATTCCCAAATGAATAAATAAAATTGAATATTTAGTAAACAATGTAGACTTGTAGAGAGATATATTGAGAGATTGTAGGAAGATTTGTGAGAAAGATGAAGAGAAAATGAGTTATTTATAGTTGAAAAATTGGGTTAAAGTGTAAATATAATAACTTATGGGTTAAAAATAAATATTAAGGGGTAGGGGGTTGGGGGAGGGGGGGGGGGGCTAAAATGGTCGTTGGTCAACGGCCATAATCTAAAATGGTCGTTGGTGCAACGATTATATTTGCAAAGGGGGATCGGGGGCGGGCTCGGGACGGGCTCGGGTTTGGCAGGCCTGGGGCGGGCACGGGTCTGGCGGGATGAGACATTGTCCCGTCCCGAGTTCGAGTCCCGCTATAATTTTTTTTACGCGGGGTCGGGCCGTCCCGGCCCACTGGCCACCCTTAGTTATGACACAAGAATACCGAAGTAGGTTTGGTCCCAATCACTAGTTACCTGTTTTTGAAGAGACAGGTATCTAACAACTCAACTCTTTTCAACGTCCATTTCAAGTCAATACTGAATAATATATCTATTAGACACATTAGGATTGAGGAAATGGTAGGACATGTTGGGTTTAAATGATAGATTGAATGGGAAATGGAGCATTTGTCCCACATCGGTAGTGGAAAGAAAAATGGGAGTTCCCTCTTGCTTTATAAAATAAGCATTTGTCCCACATTGAAAAAAGAAAGGAAAAGAGAGGTGTATATATTACATTACACCTTCTCCAGTCACTAAAAGGGTTGAGGGGGGCAAGGACCCCTCGCGCCGTCGTCGTCGCTCGCTCGGCTCGGCTTCGGATTTGAATTTGAATTTGGATTTTGTCAAATGATCTGATTGATTGATAATCTTTTAATTAATTATTATTTAATTAAATTAATTAGCTTATCCAATCCTACCCGTTAGTGACCCGGATCCGTGTGTCTGACCCGCGACCCGGTTTCTTTCCCATATTTAAATTTCCCATCAGTTTTTAGTGGTTGTTCAGAAGGGTTGCAAACCTTCAGAAACAGTACTTCCATGGCTATAAATTCGTTTGATTTCTCAGAATTTTACTTACTAATTTTCTGAACAACACAAACTTCTTCTTCTTCTGCACAAATAAATTTCGTGTGATATACCGTCGTTCAAAGTGGTTCGTCGCTACCCGAATTTGGAGTACTACTATTCGGTAAGATAATCGTTCTATCCCGGGAGGGGATATTCCATCAACCTCGAGTATCGTGAGGGGAATAATTTCCTTAAGGACACACTTTGAACTAAGTGGGCTCGATTATATTCGAAAAATTATTCTTATTTTTCAACACCGATTCTGTTTATTTTCAGTTATTATTATTTACTGGTTTTTTGGAATACAGATTGATAACAATCTTAAGGAAATTATATTTTAGATTAATCTGTATTCTGTTTTGGAGACTAAAACCTGTGTGGTTTTCTACTCCGTATGAAATTTCATATTCTGACTTGAAGACATAAAAACTTCGTTGGAATATTAAAGTTCATACTTGTACAATGATTTGAAGAACATAAAACTTCATCATTGCTGTATTCTAGTTTGGAGATTAAAACTTGTGCAGTTTTCTACTCCATATGAATATTAGTATTCTGACTCGAAGATATAAAAACTTCGTTGGAATACTAAAGTTTCATAATTATACTGCGATTTGAAGAAATAAAATCTTCATCGTTTAAGTCTGTGATTGAATTGCTATTCTGATTTTATTAACTAAAACAGTTTGTCGATTTGACAAAGTGACAAACGAATAATGGAAATTGAGACCGGAACTACCTCTCGCGAATACCGCACCGGCGGTTACTCCTACAACCCGTATCTTTGTACGTGCCAGGCTGAAAAACTCGCGAAGTTCACCGGTGCCAACTTTAAAGTATGGCAAAAAGAATGTTCTTTTGGCTTACCACCCTTGGTATGCAAAAGTTCACCAAATGAGGACCTCCCGTGCTCGCCGCCGACATGCCCGACAACCAAACAGTTCATGGTTACCGAGGCTTGGAAACAGATCGATTTTTTGTGCAAAGGCTACATTTTGAGTGCCTTAGAAAATGACTTGTACAACGTCTACTTGAAAGAGAGACTTCCAAAGAACTATGGAGTGCACTTGAAAAGAAGTACAAAACCGAAGATGCTTGCTTAAAGAAGTTTGTGGTTGCCAAATTCCTAGACTACAAAATGGTGGATGGAAAAACCGTTGGAACCCAAGTTCAAGAGCTTCAACTTATCTTCCATGACCTTATTCTTTCGAAGGTATGGTAGTAAATGAAGCGTTCCAAGTGGCCGCAATGATTGAGAAGTTGCCGCCCTCATGGAAAGATTTCAAGAGTTATCTTAAGCACAAAAGAAAGGAAATGAAGTTGGAAGATCTTGTGATTCGTCTCAAGATCGAGGAAGATAACAAAACCGCTGGGAAGAGGTACCGTAAGACTTCACCAATTGAAGGGGCAAACATCGTTGAAGATGCTGCTCTGAACAAGAACAAGAAAAGGAAGAGGCCTTCTGGAAATGAGAAGGAATCGAACAAGAAAAAAGTTCAAGGGAAACTGCTTTAATTGTGGGAAAGCTGGCCACAAAGCCCCAGATTGTCGTCTCCCGAAAAAGAACAAGGGAAAAGGACAAGCCAATATTGTGGAAAAGAATGATGATATGGATGATCTGTGTGCAATGCTATCGGAGTGCAATTTGGTTGGAAATCCAAAGGAGTAGTGGCTTGATTCTGGTGCCACTCGACATGTTTGCTCTACAAAAGAAGCATTTGCAACCTATGCTCCCGCCGGACTCGAAGAGGTACTTGTTTATGGGAAATACCGCAATGTACCAAGGTTGAAGGATATGGGAAGATACTTCGAAGATGACTTCAAGAAGGTCCCGACTCTCAACAATGTTATGCACGTTCCAACAATTCGGAATAATTTAGTTTCAAATTTGGGACTACTCGTCAAAAATGGGTTTAAGTGCGTGTTGGTTAGTGAGAAAATTGTATTAAGTAAGAATGATATGTTCATAGGAAAGGGCTACCTCACCGAGGGCCTTTTCAAACTCAATGTAATAGTTGTTGACAGTATTAATGAAAATTCAGCTTCGTCTTACTTATTGGAGTCAAATGATTTATGGCATGTTCGTTTAGGACATGTCAACTACAAAACCTTGCGAAAATTGATTAATTTAGAAGTATTGCATAAATTCGAGTGTAATAAATCTAAATGTGAAATCTGTGTTGAATCTAAGTTTGTTAAACATCCATATAAGTCTATTGATAGGAATTCAAATCCTTTAGACTTAATTCACACAGATATATGTGATATGAAGTCAATACCATCTCGCGGTGGGAAAAAGTATTTTATAACTTTTATTGACGATTGCACTCGATATTGTTATGTGTATTTGCTTAATAGTAAGGATGAAGCAATTGATGCATTTAAGCAATACAAGAACGAAGTGGAAAATCAATTGAATAAAAAGATAAAAATGATTAGAAGTGATAGGGGTGGAGAGTACGAATCTCCTTTTGCAGAGATATGTTTAGAATATGGAAGTATTCATCAAACTACTGTCCCTTACACACCACAATCAAATGGAATTGCGAAAAGGAAAAACCGAACATTAAAGGAAATGATGAATGCCTTACTAATAAGTTAGGTTTACCGCAAAGCTTGTGGGGGGAAGCTATCCTTACGCCTAACCGAATACTCAACAGGTGCCCCACAAAGAAAATACAATCTATTCCATATGAACTATGGAAAGGAAGAAAACCCAACTTGAAATATTTCAAAGTGTGGGGTGTTTAGCAAAGGTCCAAGTTCCTTTGCCCAAAAGGGTAAAAATCGGACAAAAAACTGTGGATTGTGTTTTTATTGGCTATGCTACAAATAGCAAAGCTTATCGGTTTTTGGTTCACAAATCGGACAATCCCGAAATTCATGTTAATACGATAATTGAATCAGATAATGCTGAATTCTTTGAAAACATTTATCCATATAAAACTGAATGTGAGTCGTCAAGTGAAAGATCTAAACGACCGCGGGAAGAACCAAAAGAAAATACACCAAGTAAAGAGGATGCAAGGCGTAGCAAACGTCAAATGACATCTACTTCATTTGGAGCAGATTTTGTGACATTCTTGCTTGTAAATGAGCCTCAAACATTTAAAGCAGCGATGTCTTCTTCTGATTCAACATTTTGAAAAGAGGCAGTCAATAGTGAGATTGAATCAATTTTGAACAACCATACATGGGAATTGGTTGATCTTCCTCCTGGAAATAAACCTTTAGGATCAAAATGGATTTTTAAAAGGAAAATGAAAGCTGATGGCACTATTGACAAATATAAGGCAAGAATTGTGGTCAAAGGTTATAGACAAAAAGAAGGTCTTGATTACTTTGACATATACTCTCCGGTAACAAGAATAACATCTATTCGGGTGTTAGTGGCACTGGCGGCCGTATTTGGTCTTGAAATCCATCAAATGGATGTCAAGACAAACTTTCTTAAATGGAGAATTGGAGGAAGAAATTTACATGGAACAACCCGAGGGTTTTGTGGTTCCCGGTAAAGAAAGGAAAGTGTGCAAACTTGTTAAGTCACTTTATGGACTTAAACAAGCACCCAAACAATGGCATGCGAAATTTGACCAAACAATGTTGGCAAATGAATTTAAGATTAATGAGTGTGACAAATGTGTTTACATTAAAAATACTCCAAATCATGAAGTCATTGTTTGTTTATATGTTGATGGCATGTTGATAATGAGTAGAGATATTACCGATGTAAATGCTACAAAGCGTATGCTGGCTAGCAAATTTGATATGAAGAACTTAGGAGTTGCTGATTTGATCTTAGGCATCAGAATTCATAAAACTCCACAAGGTCTAGCATTATCGCAGTCTCATTATATTGAAAGAGCACTTGACAAGTTTAAGTATTTAAATTTCAATGTTGCAAAGACTCCAATTGATGTAAGTTTTGCACTTCAAAAGAATGAAGGTGAAAGTGACTCACAATTGGACTATGCACGAGTTTTGGGAAGTTTGATGTATATTATGAATTGTACACGACCAGATATAGCATGTGCTATAAGCAAGTTGAGTCGATTCACGAGTAATCACAATCAAACTCATTGGATGGCTATGAAACGAGTCTTGGGGTATTTAAAACACACCCAAACCTATGCTTTGCATTATAATAAATATCCCGCAGTAATTGAGGGATATAGTGATGCAAACTGGATCACCGGATCATCGAAGTTAAATCCACGAGTGGATATATTTTCACCGTTGGTGGAGGAGCAAAGTGTCTTGGAAATCATCAAAATGGACATGCATCGCCCGCTCTACAATGGAATCGAATTTATAGCTTTAGACAAGGTCGGTGAAGAAGCATTCGAATGGCTCCGGAATTTCTTAGAAGATATTCCATTTCGCCCAAACCTTTGGCTCCTATATGTATACATTGTGATAGTCAAGCAACAATAGGTAGGGCAGGGAGCGTAATGTACAACGGAAAATCTCGTCACATACGACGAAGACACTATACCGTTAGACAACTCCTCTCCAGTGGCGTTATCACGATTGACTATGTAAAGTCAAGAGATAACGTGGCGGATCCGCTTACAAAAGGCTTATCTAGAGAGGGAGTTAGTAGATCATCAATGGGAATGGGGTTAAGGCTGAGGACAAGTCATCATGGCGGTAACTCTACCTAGCAGACTGGAGATCCCACGAGCTAGGTTCAAGGAGATCAAACAAAGTTGTGATTGACGGTTCAACATTGTCAAATAACTCAACCCATTCTCGGATGAAGACAATGTTCAGAAATAAGGATAAAACCTTATGGCTTATTAATGAGTTAATAAAGCATTAAGGTTCTTTAATGATTATTTAAATCTGGAAGTGTATGACCAGATAATGTGGCTATAGGACCACATGTTTAGAAATCACCGATGTGAGTGTTAAGTGTAAGCCGCTTTAAAGGGGAATGACAGTGAAGGTCCATTCTCTATGCACTCATGAAACCAGGAGGTGTTCATGGCTGAAACGAACACAACCGTGAGAACCATAAACGGTTGAGGGTTGATTGTGTGACTTATGTTGTCTAGGTATACAACAAAGTTCGACGGTTCAAAGATATCAAATCTACCGATTGATCGAATATATCCGATATAAGTTCACTACGAAAAGTTCAAAGGGAAACCTACTTATCCAGATGCAGTCAATCCTCGCTTGTATATCACACTTGTTTGCGCATTCTTTTATATTATAGCCATTCCCCATTCATGTGGGGGATTGTTGGGTTTAAATGATAGATTGAATGGGAAATGGAGCATTCGTCCCACATCTGTAGTGGAAAGAAAAGTGGAAGTTCCCTCTTGCTTTATAAAATAAGCATTTGTCCCACATCGAAAAAAGAAAGGAAAAGAGAGGTGTATATATTAAATTACACCTTCTCCAAGCTTACTAAAAGGGTTGAGGGGCAAGGACCCTCGCGCGTCGTCGCTCGCTCGCTCGCTTTCGCTTCGGATTCGGTCAAATGATCCGATTGATTGATAATCTTTTTGGACCAAATTTTCTTTAATTTTAATTATTTAATTAATTATTATTTAATTAAATTAATTAGCTTATCCAATCCTACCCGTTAGTGACCGGATCCGCGTGTCCGACCCGCGACTCGGTTTCTTTCCCATATTTAATTTCCCACCGTTTTTAGTGGTCGTTCGAAGGGTTGCAAACCTTCGAAACAAGATACTTCCATGGCTATAAATTCGTTTGATTCCTCGAATTTTACTTACTAATTTTCTCGAACAACACAAACTTCTTCTTCTTCTCGCACAAATAAATTATGTGTGATATACGCCGTTCGTGGTTCGCCGCTACCGAATTTGGAGTACTACTATTCGGTAAGATAATCGTTCTATCCCGGGAGGGGATATTCCATCAACCTCGAGTACCGTGAGGGGAATAATTTCCTTAAGGACACACTTTGAACTAAGTGGGCTCGATTATATTCGAAAAATTATTCTTATTTTTCAACACCGATTCTGTTTATTTTCAGTTATTATTATTTACTGGTTTTTTGGAATACAGATTGATAACAGGACATAACACTAAATAATATCTCAATGTGCCAATGTGTTACTATCAAATCTCTTATATGTAAAAATAAAATCTATTGTAACAAAACACATAAATTGAAAAACAAATTTGTAAAGAACTTTAAAACCATCTGACCATGTTGAAACTTTGAAACGAGTTCAGACAAGGAGTGTTATTTGAAGCAATTCCATAGTAGTCTGAACAGTGCACCAGGCAAGACTTTTTGCCTTCCTCTACAAGAGTGATTCTTAGATTGGAACTCAGTAGCGGTCCCGCATTTTAATCATATTGACAGAAGTGTGCACTCAAGCACACACAGTATGTGATAGTCTCTTCTACCGAGTGAGTAAATGTACGAAGAAGTGAAGGAGATTCAACATCTACAATAAACACATAAAACTAATTTTGACCTTTTATTTACAATATAATTTTCTACCATGGGGATTTAGATGAATCCTTTGCACCCTCCTAACTCCGTCCCTGACTTCCACATAGCTGAAGTACAAGCAGTACTGCGGCAACCACAACGAGATAACGTATATACTCAAAAAATGACTCGACTTTACAACGACATATTACACCAAAATGTCACGGATACTCGCAACCTTAATCTTGAGACAGTTGTTTAACATAATAACTTTAGAAGAAGAATTTCTGGCAAGCTTGCAGTTTGAACTTGTAGAACCTAAAATCAAGCAGGAAAGGTGCTTCCAAACCACAGCTTCTGAAACCTTTCAACTACAAGAAAAATGACAAACCTAAACTGAGAGATTATACATGGCAGCCACCATGATTTACTCAAGAATAAAGCTTGTAAAAGTTGCGAATTCTAAAAACTCAAAACATACCATCCTCAGTGGAAGGCTGCTATAAACAACTTACATCTTTTGACATCAAAATAATCAACTATACTTCAGAGGAAAAACGAATTTTAGAACAACATAACAGTATTCTGTGTTAGATGTGTATACCATCAGCAACCATTTCTGCAGGTGGAATTTCACTATATACAGATGGCTGATAGTTTACACAACTAATGAAGAAATGCCGCCTTATCGTGCGTGACATGAAAACTTACCATGAAGAAAATTAGAACTTGCTAACTGTTAAAGGCGTCACTATCGTACCAAGTACAAGCAAACTTTGGAAGGGGATATAAGTGTGCTAAGACGGAGCATTGGTGTATATTTGAACAATCGATGGTAAAATTGGGGCATATTTGAAACAGAAGATAATTATGAAGGCTCTTATGGACCAATAAGGAAAACTTAGGACAAATATAAAACAAATCACAAACGTAAGTGTATATTTGAATATTTTCAAACAATTAAGGGAGTGAAACTGTAATTTCAAAAACTTCAAATTCTTTTTAGATAACAAAAAATCACATACTCTTATCCAAACAAAGCTCTTGTAAACAAAGCTCTTACAAGGTACTCTCTTTATATTGTATCAATTTGTATTTTGCTCCTGCTATGATCTGAATCATATACCTCATAGTTTTTCTTTCAATTTATTGACCACTTAAATCACACTGTTGAGTGTGTATTACATTTGTCGCGATCAAGTCACATGGACAAACAAAAGATCCAAATTTACTCCTAAAGTATAACAATGATTTATAAAAGGTGGGTCGGGCTCGGGTCTGGCGAGCCGGGTCTGGCGGGGTCGGGGTCGGGGCGGGACGGGCGAAGGGGTCGGGGTCGGTCTGGCGGGCTCTGGCGGGACTTGCTCCAGTCCCGCTCCTGATCCCATCGGAATCGGGGCGGGGTCGGGATCGGGGCGGGTTCCTGCGGTTTTTTTTTTTTTTTTTAATAACATATGTATAAAAAAAACTCAATAAACAAGACAAGATAGTGTAATAAAAACATCCCAAGGCTGTTTTTGTGCCTCTTATATTATTTAATAGACATATGATTTTTTTGTAATACAAATACAATTGTCTAAAATCTAAATTGCAACTTTGTGGTGTTGTCCAAAAGTTGCAAATTACATAATAAAATTGCAACTAAAAAAATTACATTCTTAAAAAAACCTGTTCTAATTGCTTGATAATTTCCTGTGGTTCTTCGGTTGGAATTGATATTTGTTGGTCAAATTGATCCACGTCGCTTCCACCACCTTCGGAAAAGATTTCGTTGTAGTTTTCGTCTTTTTCTTCGTTGATCTCCGGTTGACCGCACCTTCTCCGCTCCGCTCGTATCCAATCTCGAATAATATTGCAATTTCCAAGTCGTCTCCGGCTAATGAGTGTCCGTGGTCTCCTATTTGATATCCGCCGAGAAAAAGCGCTTTCAGACGCGATTGATGACGCTTGAATGTTCAAAACATCTCGGGCCATCAATGAAAGTGTCGGAAAGATCTTCTCATTCTCCCTCCAAAGATTTCAAAGCAAGTCTTCATGTCCATCTTCATTGATAACTTCTTGGTACGGTACAGAATCTTGCAAAACAAAAATATCCAACTCGCTAATTTGGTTAGTAGTAGAGGTACGGCCGCACATTCTATTTCTGAGGCTTTCAATACTAGCCACAGAAACATCATGTCTTTTGTGAGGTTGTGTTGAAGATAAAGAAGATGGTATGGAAGCCGGTAAGTTGCTAGCATTTTCTTGTTGATAAAATCTATATATTTTTTTGCATTGGTGTTCTACGCTAGACAACACTTCTTCTTTAGTTTGTTCAATAGGTGGTGGGTGATTTAGATTTTTGGGACTTGGAGGTGGTAGTACTTCTATACAATTGTAAATAGTTTCAATTAGTGATTTAGTACCGTCTATTTTAATAGTCGGATTTAATACAGAACCAATAATATAAATAGTGGGAATAGGAATAAAATATTTTTTTATTTTGATAAACATTTTTTTAATAGCTGCCATATAAGCTGAGTTTTCCGTATATTCACTAAGTAATAAAAATATTAGAGTTATATAAAACAACATAGTTGAAATAGTAGGATAATATATACCGGAAAATTCTTTTGTTGCTTGAAAAAATTTCTCTAAAAATATAATAAGTTCGAAAATTTTTACCCAATCACTATCTACAATCATATCAGCTGGATTTTGATTATGAGAGTTAAAAAATAAAGTTATAGATTTTCTATAGTCATAAGCAACAAGTAGTTACTCGTATAAAGAATTCCACCTAGTGGATACTTCTTGTGGAATTTTTCTAAAAGGTAGTCCACAATCGTGACAAGTTTTTTTATATTATTTTCTTCGTTGTACTTTATTACTTTTAAAAATAAAGTTTATACCAAATTGTATTTTACTAAGAATGTCTTCAAAAAGTGATAGACCATCATTTACAATTAAGTTATATATATGGCACGCATTTTTTATATGAAAATGATCTGGAAAAGATGGAGTTAAACTATTTTTTAAAATTGTAATTGTGTAATTGTTAGAAGAGGCGTTATCTAATGTAATAGTCATAATTTTAATCGGTTATTCCGTAATAATGGCACACTTGATAAATATTATCTGCAATAAAAGTACCAGTGTGCCTATTATCTATATATCTATAAGCTAAGATACGTTTTTGCATAGACCATTTATAATCTATCCAATGACAAGTTACAGTTAAATAATCATGGTCGTTAGTACTACGACCTATATCAGACGTGATAGATACTTTGCCATTAAAATGATATAATGAATAACGTAAATATTGTTGATATTCATGCGCGAATTTAAATACATCTCTCTTAACAGTTGATCTAGGAAAACCTTTTAAAGCAGGATTATATATATCTCTAATGTAATGAATAAAACCGGGAGATGAAGGAAATGAAAAAGGCAAATCCTCCACATCAACTAATTTTGATATTGCTTCCCTATCTCTATGTTTATTGTATTTAGGGCCTACAATTTCCCCCGTCATAGGGTTAATGGTCGTTTTGCTGGACCTCATCTCATACTAGGGGGAATATGAGGTATTTCAGTTGAAGGTGCACTAGTGGGTGTGTTGTTATCAACATTAGTGGGTGTATTATCTAGATCATCGTCTAAATTAAAGTCTTCTTGAGTCCAGAAAATAGCCCTCGTCTAAATCTAATGGTATTGTAGGAAAATGTTGAGTATCAACAAAATCATCCTGTGTAGGAATAAGATGACTAGAAGAAGTACCCTTGCCCTGGTTGCCCCTACTAGAAGAAGCACCATTACCCTTACCCTTAAACATACCTCTTAATCTTTCCATTTTAATTATGATAATAAATAATTAAAGATAATAAAATTAAGTGCGCTAAATAAAATAAACAGACAATAATAATTTAATGAAGGAACGAATGTACCAAACGCCGACGTAACATCGACGTGTAATCGAGAGGTTGAAAATTGAAACTTTGCTCGATGGAAGATCCTCAAGCTAGTTGCCAACTTCACTCCCAATCTCAAAATGAATAAATAAAATTGAATATTTAGTAAACAATGTAGACTTGTAGAGAGATATATTGAGAGAGATTGTAGGAAGATTTGTAAGAAAGATGAAGAGAAAATGAGTTATTTATAGTTGAAAAATTGAATTAAAGTGCAAATATAATAACCTATGGGTTAAAAATAAATATTAAGGGGTAGGGGGTGGGGGAGGCCAAAAATGGCCGTTGCCCAACGGCCAAAATCTAAAATGGTCGTTGGTGCAACGGTTATATTTGCAAAGGGGGATCGGGGGCGGGATCGGCGGGCTCGGGACGGGCTCGGGACGAGCTCGGGGCGGGGTCGGGGCGGGCCGGAGCTGGCTCGGGTCTGGCGGGACCGGGGCGGGCCGTCCCGGCCCACTGGCCACCCTTAGTAATCTTTTGTTATTATTTCAAACAATCCGTTGAAAAATTGAATTTTTTAAATGAATGTAATGATATCAGCTAATTCCTGAATCATTGAAAATATCCAAATATATACCTACGTGGCTTTTAATATATCAGCTAAAATCACAAATGTATTTGAACATAAGATAACCATGAGGATTTTTATGGATCGATAGATAAACAGAAGGTAAATATAAGACAAATCACAAATATAAAGATATATTTGAACATTTTCAAACAATTAAAGGGGTGAAATTGTAGTTTCAAAAACATGAGATTCTTTTTAGATAACAAACCACCACAATACTCTTATCCAATTCCAAACAAAGCTCTTCTAAACAAGATAATGGCTCTGAGCATTCCTTGCTATGCTTCACTTAGGACCAAATTTCAAGGTAATTCTCTTTATATTCCATCAATTTGAATTTCTGGGTATTTTTTTTGGTATTAATCTCTTTTAATTCTTCAATTTTCTTGAATTTATTTGCTTTCTCTATTTACAGATCAGCTTAATTTCAGCAACTACAATGAGGTTGAGAAAGTGAAAAACATCATAAAGAAGACAGTTATTCCTTGTATTAGTAGTTGTCCTGTTAAATCTCTTCAAAAGGGCAATTGGGTCAAGCTTATTTGTGGTGCTAGTTTTGAGGTATTCACTTATTAACCCTTCATTTACTATAAAGACTTCACCTTTAGGGCTCGTTTGGCATGAGGGATACGGAATATTTAATTCCGGGATTAAATTTGAGATGAGTGTATCCCATGTTTGGTTAGGTGAGTGTGTCAAATTGTTTGATACTATTTCGTTTTTATGCAGATTTCACAACTTGGAATAATTCAAATTCATTGTACTATTTATTGTTTGAGGGTGGTTGTTGTCTATGTTGCTTGGACTCTCCAAAAATATTCTCGGACCCATGTCTGGTCCTCCAAAAATGCATTAGTTTTGGAGAATCCGACACGCACCCGGCATTATTTTTGAAGAGTCTGAGCAACATAGGTGGTTGTTGTTGTTCTGTTTCTTTCCTGCTAATACTCCTTATGTTCCATGTGTCATTTTTTCCTTAATCTGTTCCAAAAAGAACACTTCCTATATTTGGAAATAATTTTAATCTTAAACTTCTTGTTTACCCTCAGTGACAAGCTTTTATAGCCACAGAAATGTCTATGATATGTGTAAGACCGTAAGTTTCAAGAGTCTTTCCTTATTAAACTCCGTGCCTGATCAAGGACTGCCACATAAAATAAAATAGAGAGAATATATTATATAAGTCAAAGTTAACATCTCAAACTCCATATGTAGTCGAAACCCGTCATATAAAGTGTAACGAAGCTAGTACAAACTAGGTGAAAATTATATAAAAACTCGTAGACATGTTAACGTACTGAGCAATTGTATCTCTCTTGGTTTTTGTAGGATTTGGTCGATATCAGGAACCTTTCTCTGGTTTATACTCTTGCTGGAGGTAAAAAATGAATCATTAACTATGTCTTTTGTAATTTTGGTACTATTATTTCTTGCATAGGGTTGTTGAGTTTGTTGTTGATTGTAGTTGATTGCATTGACTGTGCTGCTGAGGCGTCGGTAGTGAATGCTGTAAATGAAGGGATAGAAGCAGCCAGGGCCCTCGTGCCTATTCGCAGGCCTTGGGTAATGATCAGTGTTAATGATGATGAAGATCTTCATTTCCGTAAAGCTGGTAAATCCTCCCACACACGACTTGGACTAGCATATTTGTCCTTTCTGATACTCATAATCCTTGTTACCTGATGTAGGGGTAAAAGTTTCTTGTTTCTTTTACTATAAGTAGGCTTCTGTTTGCAACCCTGCCCGTAGACAAAAACATGATATTTTAAGTGGAGAAGAGTTGGGGATGGGAGTAGGGTTAGTTTTTGGGGGCAAAAGTGGTGTGGAGGTTTGGTGTTTAAGGATGAGTTCCCGATATTGTATAGAGTCTTGCCAAAGGGAATTGTCTGTTCAGCAAGTTAGGGGGACACAAGGGGATGGGACCTTGTGGGATTTGAGGTTTAGGAGGAACTTTTGGGACTGGGAGGTGACCGAGCTTCAGAGGTTGGTAGATTTACTTCAAAAGCAATGTGAGCCAGTCGACAGACCCGATGTTTTGAGTTGGGAGTTGGGGAATAACAAAGTGTTCTCGGTTAAGTCCTCCTATGAAAAACTTCTGGTTAGGGCAGAGGATAGTTTTCCAAATGTCTCCGTTTGGATACTTAAGGTGCCGAGGAAGGTGTGCTTCTTCACGTGGTTAGCTACTAGAGGAGGGATTTTAACGGCGGAGTATCTTAGAAAACAAAAAGTTATCTGCATGAGTTGGTGTTTCCTTTGCAAGGAGGAGGGGGGGGGGAGGACGTGGACCATAATCTGTTACATTGCAAATTAGCCACGAGATTATGGGAGGATATCTTTAGATGGTTTGGCGTTTCTTGGGTAATGACAAGAACTGTGAAGGGGTTGATGTTCAGCTTGATGAGCGGAGCTAGGAGAAGAAGGCACAAGGCTTGGAATGTTACTCTTTTTGCTTTAATGTGGGTCATTTGGAAAGAGAGAAATAGGAGAGCTTTTGAAGGGGTGGAGATGAGCGTTGCTCAATTGTTGAGTAGTCTCCGATCCCTTATTTTCTTTTGGAGCACCCATGTAGTTCCTGATTGTATAGAGGATTGGGTGTCTTTTGGAGAGAACCATATTTTGTAGGTTTCTCCTTTTTTTGGTTTATCACGTGTACACGGCCAAGTTGCCATTGTTATTATCAATGAAATCTTTTGTCGATAAAAAAAAGTGGAGAAGGGTAGAGGGGTGAAGCCCGTTACCCACTGAGTTTCGACCCATGTGCTAGTCGAGTTTCGGAACTGTGAAATGTTGACTTCATTGAGTATATCTGGCTTTGATTATTCTTGTTTTATGAGAACTTTGTCATCCATATTCAGCCTTTCTAATATCAGTATTTTTGCAATGAGTTTTAAAGTATCTTTGAACCTTACTTTACCAAATATTGCACGATGGACCATTAGAAGAATTTAGCTCAAAGAAATCTTGTTTATCAAACAGAGTAATTTCTAATGCATGGTCATTTTCATTGGATTCTATCATTTTGTCAATCTTATGAAATGGGCTGTTAGTCGCCCTTTAGAAAAATGAATGGCGCTGGAAGAATTAGACGAACCCGAGATTGTATTGTACCATGGATGACATTACTCATGGATCACTGAAAATATTCCTAAATAAGATGCATGGGTTTGATAGTCCGATTGTCTATGATATTGTGCAGAATTTGATCCGGATGATTGCCCCGAGGATTGCTTGAGACCTTGTGAGAAAGTCTGTCCTGCTAATGCAATATTGCAAAAGGTTCTCTTCGTTTCTAATTCCGTTGATTTATTCTATCATACACTTAACCTCGTAGTTGTTAACCTGTTATATTCATTTTCTAAAGGCTACATCTGTAACTATAGCAGGGCGGAGTTTTGGCTGAGCGCTGTTATGGTTGTGGCCGCTGCCTTCCGGTTTGTCCATATGATAAAATAAGTGAGTTCCATAAATCTGATCAGTTGTCTCTCTACCCCCCCCCCCCCCCCCCCCCACACACACACACACACACCTCCAATCCCTCAAAAAAAAAGAATCTGTTTCTCTCTGTCGACACCATGCTTTCGACGTAAGCATTGTTGTTTTTCTGCACATTGAATTCATGAAAAATCTTTTGTTGGGTTAGGAGCTATTACATATGTGAGAGATGTTACTGCTACAGCTGAACTTCTTGAAAGGGGTGATGTTGATGCCATAGAAATTCATACAAGCGGAAGGTCAGCATAATTTTTCTTCTGTTAATACATTACCAGAAATCATTCAAATGTGATTTTTCACTACTTATCTATTGAGGCACAACCTTAACCCGTAGAATAGGTAGATGCTCATGATATATTACTGCAATGCAATCTAATTTTGATTCTCCTAAATTCTGTAACAACAAAAATCACAAACAAAATTTACAACTGGTTCTTTGTCACATTATCAGAGTGACGTCAATTTGTAGCGAAAAAAATGTATCTTACCTGCTTTTTCATTTTTGGAATAGGGAGCCTGCGGTATTTAAAGAACTCTGGACTGGGTTGGGGAGCTCAACTGCAAATCTGAAGCTCGTGGCAGTATGTAAAGCTTTTACTCTTTTTCTGATCTCTGATGGCTACATCAAATATCATATAGTAAGTTAGAAAAAAATGTTCCATTTCAAAAAGTAAGTTCAATTTTTTTTTTTATCATGACTTCCTGCAGGTTAGCTTTCCAGACTTGAGAGATTCAACCATATCTGCAGTGAAAGCTATGTACTCCATAATGGAAGACAACATACAATGCTTCAACTTATGGCAGGTGTCGATCATGTGTCCTATATCAAATTATTGATTTGGAAACTAGGACTCTCCAAATATATTTTCTCATCAGTTCCAATAATGATCATATTTGAAGTTGGATGGTCGACCAATGAGTGGAGATATTGGGCGAGGTGCCACGAGAGATGCAATTGCTTTTGCACGAAAATTGGCTTCTGCTGGAGACAAGCCTAAAGGTTTGCACATAAAAATAATTCTTCTGATAAATGACATTATATAAACTACTTGCTGGTGCAATTTAAAAGATTCTTCCTACGTCATAGGTTTCCTTCAGCTTGCCGGTGGTACAAATGGTCACACAGTAGAGGGGTTGAAAAAAGAGAGATTATTCCAAACAACATCCATACATGGTATTAACTCCACAATCCACACTTTATTAAGTTCATATTCCATAAAACACTTCAACTTTTGACATCAATCTGCACAATTCATTTAGAGGCTCCGAGATATGAGACAATTCCGAGCACTTTACATTCGCCAAATGCTTTGATTGCTGGTGTGGCCTTTGGTGGCTATGCACGAAAGGTTGGTCCTTATTCTTATTGCTAATCATTGGAATTATTCTAGTCTATCGAATCAACTTCTGCATTGGCTAAATACTATGGCTATATCATAATTTGATCTTCTTATTCTCTTCCTTCAGATAGTTGGTAGGGTTTTGAGTTCGGTGCAAAGTCATCACGGACTTGCTCGTGTTGAAGATTTCCCTGAGCAACTTCTGCAGGCCATTATTGAATCACTAGCTCTGGTTGGAACTGTTAAATGTTACAATATCCCGAAGCAGATCACTTAGATTGTATTTGATGTTGATCACCAGAAGGAATTAGAACTATGAGGCTTCAGGAAGGCCTATCCGAGGATTGATGATGGTTGTTGGGACAAAGGTTGAGATCAGAGATAATGATTTTATAGCTCATACAGAATATAGATATACATAATTCATCATCGCGGATTCGCAGGGGAAGGCTTCAAAATTTTGATTTAATGGTATGCTCTCTAACCTCAAGTTCTTCCATTGACTCATTAGCTACTTTGGTAGAGTATTGCTGAATGTATCTAGTCTCTGGAAATATTTTTAATGTTAAGTGCTGTATTAATTAGCTCGCTTCAGCTAAATGTTTAATGTTATACTTGACTTTCCTTACAACCATTTTACATATATTACTAAATTCGTTTTCATTTTTCAGTCATCAAATGGGTATAGAGTATAAGCCAAATATGTCTAATTCTAGTGTCAAAATGCTATCTCATGTAATTTCATCCAAAAAAAATCATCAAAAAATACTGTCCATGTAAAGAATTCACCACTGTTTTCAGCTGGCTGGTAAAAATGTCCATCATAAAGGACCATGTTTATCTTGGATGAGTAGCTTAGTTGTTTCTTAATTGACATGTGGAACTGAGACTTAAACCAGCATGTCTCGAGATCTTTAAAACTTCTGATGTCCATCTTTTCATGACAATATAGATCTTTCCGGTTTACAATCTTATATGGACATAGATTAACAGAGCACACAAACACACATGAATCTCATAGAATTCTTGTTGAATCTAATAGATCTTGGGAAATCTGTTCCACTAATATTCTTGTTTGCTTAACACTTCTATAACTTATTTTCTATATCCATTATTCCATTATCTTTTTGTACATTATTTTCCTCTTTATTTGTATTTTCTCTTACTAAGTTTTTGGCTCATTTGCTCATGTCTTTATTAGGTATTTCTTGACGCGAAGGCAGCAGATAAACCTGTATAGCACACAGATTACGTGGACTCTAGCCTACAATGTGTGAGTTATCAAAGTGCAAGTCTAGCAAAGCCAAAGGCATAATTTGGTGATTAACTCATGACCAACGTCACTGGCGCCACCGGTTCTAACATGTGTATCAGCAAGTTCCAAACTTGACCTTATTAAATACAGTTAAAGTCATCCATCTGCTGAGACGTGAGAATTGGAGAAGTTGTTTCAAGAAAGTCTGAGCGTTTGGGAATGAGAGAGGTGGAAGAGGGTGCTATTGGAATCAGTCATCGTCTCCACAGGCTACAACTGATGTCAAGTTCGATCACTTGGCCGGACATCTCATCACATGTCACTCCATCCCATAAGCAGCAATCTCTGCTCATACTCCATGAAAGTGTTTTTTGATGAGATCTTTTACCGTAGTTATCACAAATACTAGAAAACACTCTGTAGGTCCCTCATATACAGTAGTATCTGTGATTACTAAAGTCAGGAATCTTATCCAAAAACAATTCATGGAATATGAGTAGAAATTCCTGCTTATGGGGTGGAGTGTCATGCGATAAGATGTAGGGACAAGTGATTGAACGTGACCTCAGTTGCAGGGACACGATTGATCCCAATAGCACCCTCTTCCAGCATTTGGTAAATTCGTTCATACACTTGTAAGTTGTAACCCCATATTTTTAAGCTAGTGTATGAGCTCTAGAGTTGTATTACATGTGCAGACTAATGTTGAAATTATGTACTAACATCCTACATGGGGTATATTAGCAGTACTAATATTATTTAACATCCGGATTATACAAGAACATCCAAAGGAATTCATTGAAATCCTGGCTATTTCATCTTGATATTGTGTTGAAGTTAGATATTTTTCACATTCTATTTTACAATTCCTTTCCCGGGTTGCAGTATAAAAAATGGTTAGGTTATATATACCGATGGTGTAAAGATTTTTTACCCCGTCAGTGATTTTTAACCTTTGATAACATGTTAGTTGTCATATTTATCAAGTTATCCATTAACCTCGTCTATTTGAAAGGTAACGTGAATCAAGTCTATCCCTCATTCAATCTAATCTACCGTCTCAAAGGGAGGAATCACAGCGTACTGAAAAGTTTACCTATAATTATCTTTTAAGTGAATTAATAGTGTAAAATTCTTCACCATATTAGTGTATAAAACTTAAAACGCTATAATAAGAAAAATGAAATTACATTACTTGGGTGTGTGTTCATGGCCTACTTAAGGATCTTTGGAATATTTTGATCCAAAGAAATTCCATAGATTGATCTTACATAGTTGTATATATATTGTATTATTGGTATGACATAAATTGTATTACATAGTTGTATATATATTGTATTATTGGTATGGAATAAAAGCTAGCTTTTGGGGTGAGTTAGGCCCAAGATTCATTTTTTACATGGTATCAGAGCCAAACACATTCCAATTCTTTGTTCACCGATGTTGACCCCCTAAATTATATTGTCCACACTCCAGTTAACGAGGTCTGAGCGTGTGGAGGAGTGTTAAGAGTCTCACATTGGAAATGAAATGGGAACATGAACTCCTTATATGGACTTGGACAAAAGATGTCTGGTTCTCACAATCTTGTTGGACAACCAACTCTAAGAAAAGACTTAAAAGACTAATTCTCGATCCCCTAAAGTTAGAAAGCTGGTTAGACTGCAGTTTATGCCTATGGAAAGAAAAGTCACGAAAAGCGATCCATATGATCATAAAGAAGGGCTTGCCTATACGTCTTTCTAGCGTACGCGCGGTTCCTTTCGATTGGAGCCTGTCGCTGCCTGGATCAATCAGCCTCAACTAGAAAAAAAAACATCTTCCTTGCTCATCAACTTCATGCCGCCGTTCATTTTCTACCGAGGTCGGGGAATCCTCCCCTACAAGCTAGCTTTTGGGGTTGAGTGTAAGAGTGTATAATCTCCCATGGGGAGTCTTTCTCATTAATACAAAATATATATAGTCCGTACAAGGTGGAATTCCAATACAGTAAGGATCCTAATCTACCAAAAATATACAACACTCATAATTACAAAATATATGGGGAATATTTTGAGTATATTCGCTAATACACCCCCTCAGTCGGAGCGGAAGGAGGCCGGACGCTAAGGCCGGATCTGAAGTCGATGAATAGCTGTCGGGGAAGCCATTTTGTGAAGATATCTGCATACTAATACGAAGAAGGCACATGCAACACTTTGACATGACCGAGAGCAACCTTCTCACGAACAAAGTGTATATCCATTTCAATGTGTTTGGTGCGTTGATGTTGAACCAGATTGTGAGATAGATATTTGGCAGATATGTTATCACAGTAGACTATAGATGCCTTACGCAAGGGACACTGGAGCTCCAAAAGGAGATTTCGGAACCAACAGATCTCAGCTATAACATTGGGAACGCCGCTGTACTCTGCTTCGACACTCGAACGGAATGGCTTGCCACTTGGCAGACCACGAAATAAGATTATCCCCTAAGAACACACAATAGCCAAAGGTAGATCGTCGCGTGTTCGGACATCCTGCCCAATCTGCATTCGTATATGATAGTAACCTGGTCGGTGCAGAGGGGTATAAATGCAACCCATAATCGAGTGTGCCCTTAATGTATCGGATGATACGCTTAAGAGCAGTAAAATGAGACTCCCTAGGGTCATGCATAAACAAACATACCTGTTGAACATCATAAGCAATATCAGGCCTGGTGAAGGTAAGATATTGAAGTGCACCTGCAAGGCTCCTATAGAGAGTAGGATCGGAGACTGGATCACCATCAACATCACTAAGCTTTGATTTAGAATCTACCGGAGTGGGCATGACCTTGCAATTTGTCATTTTAACCATGTACAAGATCTTCTCTGCATACTTACGTTGACAACAGAACATAGTATCTGCAGATCTGGTCACGGATATCCCCAAGAAGTAACTCAACTTCCCCAAGTCAGTCATAGCAAATTCGGTTTTAATTAAAGCAATAATATCATTTTTCAACCCATCAGATGAGGCAGTGAGAACAATATCATCCACTTATAGTAGTAAGTAAGCAGTGCTACTACCTCGATGAAAAATGAAAAGAGAATTATCGCACCTGCTGCATACAAATCCAATCTGCACAATGTACCTGGCAAATCATTCATACCACGCTCTGGGGGCCTGTTTCAAACCATACAATGACTTACGGAGATGACATACATACTGAGGGGTTGCTAGATGGACACAACCAGATGGCTGGTACATGTAAACCATTTCTTTCAAGTCCCCATGTAGAAACACATTTTTCACATCAAGCTGATGAATCGACCAATGCTTGCCCATAGCTATACTCAGAACTGTGCGAATGGTAGCCGGTTTAACAACCGGACTGAACGTCTCACCACAATCAATACGCTATTGCTGATTAGTGCCATTCGCCACAAGTTTCGCATTATACCTCTCTAGATCACCAATGTCTCTGTATTTATGACCAAAAAGCCACATGCAACAGATCACATTCACCCCCTCCGGTCTAGGAACCAAATCACACGTGTGCTGTTTCGTTAAAGCATTAAAGTCCACTTTAACCTATCCGCACAACTAATTTCCCCAATTCCCAAAAACCCCAAATTAGCCAAACTAGACCCTAATTGGAATGCGGTTAATTTGTTCTCGGCCAATGAGTGGTGAAGCCGTCGGTGGTTGGGAAAACCGAGGTGGGCGGCGGACTGAGAAGAAAAGAATTAAAGTTTAGGGTTTGACTCTTGATACCATGTAAGAGTGTATTAATCTCCCTTGTGGAGTCTTTCTCATTAATACAAAATATATATAGCGTGTATAAGGTTGAATCCTAATACGGTAAGGATCCTAATCTACTATAAATATACAACACTCATAATTATAAAATATATGGAGAATATTTTGAGTATATTAGCTAATATTGAGTTAGGCCCAAGCCATTCCTTCAGATTGTATATTAAATTCTTCCTTCTAACATATTGAGAATTGAGACAAACCAAATAATTAGATTAAGAAACAGTAGTTTTAGCAATTAGATGCACAAGTCCAAGCTCACAAGCAATTAGTACCGTCTATTTTAATAGTCGAATTTAATACAGAACCAATAATATAAATAGTGGGAATAGAAATAAAATATTTTTTTATTTTGATAAACATTTTTTAATAACTGCCATATAAGTTGGGTTTTCCATATATTCACTAAGTAATAAAAATATTAGAGTTATATAAAACAACATAGTTGAAATAGTAGGATAATATATACCGGAAAATTCTTTTGTTGCTTGAAATTTTTTTTCTAAAAATACAATAAGTTCGAATTTTTTTACCCAATCACTATCTACAATCATATCAGCTGAATTTTGATTATGAGAGTTAAAAAATAAAGTTATAGGTTTTCTATAGTCATAAGCAACAAATAGTTGCTCGTATAAAGAATTCCACCTAGTGGATACTTCTTGTGGAATTTTTCTATAAGGTAGTCCACAATCGTGACAAGTTTTTTTATATTCTTTTCTACGTTGTACTTTATTACTTTTAAAAATAAAGTTTATAGCAAATTGTATTTTACTAAGAATGTCTTGAAAAAGTGATAGACCATCCTTTACAATTAAGTTATATATATGGCACGCGCATTTTATATGAAAGTGATCTGAAAAAGATAACTATTTTTTAAAATTGTAATAGCGTAATTGTTAGAAGAAGCGTTATCTAATGTAATAGTAATAATTTTATCGGTTATTCCATAATAATGGCACACTTGATAAATATTATCTGCAATAAAAGTACCAGTGTGCCTATCATCTATATATCTATACGCTAAGATACGTTTTTGCATAGACCATTTATAATCTACACTTGATAAATATTATCTGCAATAAAAGTACCAGTGTGCCTATCATCTATATATCTATACGCTAAGATACGTTTTTGCATAGACCATTTATAATCTATCCAATGACAAGTTACCGTTAAACAATCATGGCCGTTAGTACTACGACCTATATCAGACGTGATAGATACCTTGCCATTAAAATGATATAATGAATAACGTAAATATTATTGATATTCATGCGCGAATTTAAATACATCTCTCTTAACAGTTGATCTAGGAAAATCGTTAAAAGCAGGATTATATATATCTCTAATGTAATGAATAAAATCGGGAGAAGAAGGAAATGTAAAGGGCAAACCCTCCACATCAACTAATTTTGATATTGCTTCCCTATCTCTATGTTTATTGTATTTAGGGCCTACAATTCCCTCCGTCGTAGGGTTAATTTGATCCTGTACTTGGTCCGGGATAGTATCAGTATGTGAACCTTGTCCCGATGGAGCGGACGTTTGCGCACCCAGTTTTGAAGTCTGGTATTGGATATACCTAGCTGGATGAGCTCTTACTACGTGTCTAATTAAACCCCCCGTTCCACCGTGACCTTTTCAAATTTTAAATTTTAAAACATCTTTACAAATTTTACATCTAGCTACTTGATTCTCTACGTCCCTATCAAAAAAATATCCATGCATCTGATTTTAATGGTCGTTTTGCTGGACCTCGTCTCATACTAGGGGGAATATGAGGTATTTAAGTTGAAAGTGCACTAAGGGGGTGTGTTGTCATCAACATTAGTGGGTGTGTTGTCATCAACATTAGTGGGTGTATTATCTAGATCATCGTCTAAATTAAAATCTTCTTGAGTCCAGAAAATAGCCCTCGTCTAAATCTAATGGTATTGTAGGAAAATGTTGAGTATCAACAAAATCATCCTGTGTAGGAATAAGATGACTAGAAGAAGTACCCTTGCCCTGGTTGCCCCTACTAGAAGAAGCACCATTACCCTTACCCTTAAACATACCTCTTAATCCTTCCATTTTAATTATGATAATAAATAATTAAAGATAATAAAATTAAGTGCGCTAAATAAAATAAACAAACAATAATAATTTAATGAAGGAACGAATGTACCAAACACCGACGTAACATCGACGTGTAATCGAGAGGTTGAAAATTGAAACTTTGCTCGATGGAAGATCCTCAAGCTAGTTGCCAACTTCACTCCCAATCTCAAATGGATAAATAAAATTGAATATTTAGTAAACAATGTAGACTGTAGAGAGATATATTGAGAGATTAGAGAGATTGTAGGAAGATTTGTAAGAAAGATGAAGAGAAAATGAGTTATTTATAGTTGAAAAATTGAATTAAAGTGCAAATATAATAACCTATGGGTTAAAAATAAATATTAAGGGGTAGGGGGGTTGTGGGAGGGGGAGGCCAAAAATGGTCGTTGCCCAACGACAAATTCTAAAATGGTCGTTGGTGCAACGGTTATATTTGCAAAGGGGGCTACGGGCGGGATCGGGGCGGGCTCGGGTCTGGCGGGTCTGGGGCGGGCTCGGGATGGGTCGGGACGAGACATTGTCCCGTCCCGGTTCGAGTCCGCTACCGATTTTTTTTTAATACTAATCGGTGTCGGGACGGGATCGCGTCGGGGTCGGGACGGGGTAGGGTCGTCCCGGCCCACTGGCCAGCATTAGTTTTTTCTATGATTTGCCACAGCTTTAAGATGCTCTTATTTCCAATTTTTAATGTATTGTAATTTTGTTGGCCGTTTGATATTATATTGACAACGGCGTTAGCCTGCATTAAAATCGAAAAAATAACCTCTATTGTGAAAGACTTTTTGCAAGATACATTTTTTCAACATTTTGCGAAATATTTTTTATAACCAGATGTCAATGAAGAAAAAATTTGAGTTTTTGTCAAAGATATATATATATATGTGTGTGTGTGTCAATTTGCTTTCTTCAAAATTTTAAGCAAATGTCACATAGCTATTTTGTTGCACGTCCAATCAAATATTTTGTAAAAGAACCAATCACATTCACTTTCTGAGTTTCTTCTACTTGGATCATATATGTATGTACTTTTTTTTTTTTTTTAAAAGGGTATTCATGGGCTCTAAATTCTAAATTCATATTTACATTCTTGTTTTGGTATTTTATATTAGTATAAATTGCTAGAATATTTTATAAGATTATAATAAGTGATTGATTAGACCATTGCAGTAGGAATTTGACTAATGACTAATAAAGAAAGACATTCATAAGTGATGGCTAAAAGTTTTGACACCATCTGTGGAGGGCTGGAGGCTTTCAACACTGGCAAGTAGTAGCAAAGTTTAGTGTATCTATATTTTATTTATTTTTCATAGTCTATTATAAGTATTAAAGAAAATATTGGAGCACTTGAAAAATGTTGTTTTTTTGCTACTACTTGAAAGATGTGACGGCCATATTTTATTGCACATTTGCACTCTCAGCCTTTGAATTAGGGATGGCAATTGGGCAGGGCGGGTGTCGGGTACCCCTCCCCCGCATCAGTACCCGCCACCTACCCGCCACTCGAGGAGGGTACAATTTTCAACATCCATACCCGTCTAGGCGGGTATATTTCTAAATCCACACCCGCTCCACCACCCAAGTGGATATCCATCACACGTCAATACCCGCCAATATCCGTCTGTACCCGCCTGCCATATTTTGTAATCAATTCATTTGTGATCAATTATTGATCAACATGATCCCAAAAATTCAAATTCCAAAAATTATCCCAAAAATTTGAGTCAAGAATCAATACTGTCACGGTCTCATTTTCTTTGGGAGAGAGGGAGGAGAATTCGGATTTTTTCACCATCATAATTCCGTATTTTTCTTCACCTCTTCCCCTTACAACAAAGAATCAAGAAAACAAAATTTCCAAGAAAATCCAAAAATTATCCACCCAAATAGCTATATATTACAAATGTAGACAAAACCCAGATATTATTTCAGTTATATAAGCTAAAGTTTTTCAATTGAACTTCACAAGCCCAATAGGTAAAACTTAACAAATGCACAAAAATTGACCTCACAAAGACAACCCCAAAGCACAAAGCAAAGACATCAATATTTCCCGATCAACATCTCCCTTAAAGAAAAAGGCAGAGACGTTGAGGTGATTCGTGAATTTTTTTTGTGATTTTTCCTTTAAAGAAAATGTAGAGACACCGAGAATGAGAGAGGGAGGAAAGACGACGTGAAGGGGAACGAGAGAGAGGGAGGCGTGAAGGACTGAAGAAACGTAGGGTTTTGAGTTTTGTTGGAGAATGAGAGACTTGTCGTGACTTATGGGTTGAAGGCACGACTTACGGGCTGCTAATATTTTGGGCTTGGGACGGGTAGGCGGTTGGATGCGGGGCGAGTATGAGTGCAAATCCACCACCCACCCGTGACGGGTACATTGTCAATACCCATACCCGCCTACTACCCGCCAAAGTTATACTCATACCAGCCCCAATTAAGACGGATGCGATGCGGAATCCGTAAAATTATACCCACATGGCATCCCTACTTTGAATTATGACTAGAAAGTGACACTACATTTAATTTGAACTTCAATTACAAAGTCCATTCGACCATTCCATTAAATTTAAATTCTCTTTTTTGTTCTTTTCATTTATGGTGTACCTATTTCATTTATTTATATTTTGCCTACTTTTTCTATTTTATTATTTTCTTTCCTTTTGTTTTTACTTTCTATTTTACTTTGATAATACTCTAAGCGTAGCCCACAAACTAACTCCTTTATATCAGTTTGCCGATCCCTATCATTAGGTGTATTCAATTTTGGTAGCAGCCAAGAATGAATATCCATAAGAATGTAATAAACAATTGACACTTTACAACAATTTTATTAAATCATAATATTTAGCTATTATTTTTTTAGCTTGCAATTCTTTATACTGACAAAAATATATCTTTTTTTTGGTAGAAAGACAATCACACGTTATAGATTAATTTGCATCATGACATCTTACATAATCTCTCGGGACTAATAGTTCGTGCGAGATAATAATTTCCTATATCCAATTGCATTTAAATTTAAAAAGAGGACCTAACAAAAATTTCATATATTTTACAACAACAAAATAATAGGCCAGGCCACCTTGATTTGTCATGCTACTAGAGTCAAGTCACCTTTCCAAGTTCCAATCCAACCAATCCTCACATTCATCCCACCACATTCATATGCATTTATTTTTTATCTAATAATTTAATATTCTAAATTGATTAATCGTAATTTGTGTAGCATAGAATATAGTATAAGGGGATACACAATCAATAATTTTTTCATTTCTAAGTTTCGAACTCAATATCTTTGATTAATATTCAGGTATTACATCCATCTACCGCACTTTTTGGTGTTCCTTCCTATGCTTTCTGGCTTTGATGAAACATCAAAGAACAATCATTAAAAAAGGTTTACTTACTCGCATATGTTGTTTATATCAAATCAAACAATTTAATCTAGACAATGATTCTTAATAATATATAGGCCGTGGTGATTGTTGATGATGATTGTTAGTTACTCTGGTAATGATGGTTGGTGCCTTGGTTGTGATAGAGATGAACCAAGATTTGAAGCTTATGAGTTTTCTGAATTCTAAACTATATAATTTGTACATATTTTTTATATATTTTTTAAAAAATACAAGATTTAGATTAAAGCTACTAGTTCGGCCGACCTACAAGCTCTAAACTATTTTCAGTCCTAGATAGTGATGATTGTAAATGACAGCTAGTGATAGTAACGATCGACTGTAATAATCGATGATTGTAAATGACAGCTAGTGATAGTAACGATCGACTGTAATAATCGACGATCATGGTGGTCGTGGGTATGTAGTGAGTCTAGTAGTTGAGCAGTGAAAATATATAGAGTAAATGGTGAAATATCATAGTTACACAAAAAATTGTATGTATAACATTTTAATGATATATGTATAAAGAAAAAAGAACACTATATAGGTTGAGAACCACGAGGTCTCAGATTCAAATCCCAATCGAGATAAAAATATTAGGTGATTTCTTCCATTCGTTCTAGTTTTAGTAGACAGATTTACCTGATACGTGTTGCTGGTATGAGGTGGGAGATATCGTGAAGTTAGTGGAGTGTGCGCAAATCCATTTGGACACCGTGATTATAAAAAAAAAGCAAAAAAGAAAAATGAAATTAGGACTAATTACCTGCCGCACGTGAATAATTCCAGTGTTTTTCAAGTTTCAAGGTTGGCTGCTCTCTCTCTCTCTCTCACTATACTAAAAAAACTATACTGTCTTCTTTGTATGTGTCGTTACAGCCACCCTGTTCTTTTGTTTCTCTCTCTACAACTTCATGTGTATATATATATACATACAACACCCATCTAACTTTCTTCCACCATTCACCAACCACTTAACTACTAATTCACTCACCTCAATTCTACTACTTACAAGGCCCAGGTTCATTCTTTTCATCCCCATTTAATCAAGAACAATTACATACTTGGTACATTCTTGAATTCTCTATATTGTTTCCTTTTCAGTATTTTTTTTGGGAATTCTTAATGTTGTTATGGAATTGGGATCTGGGTATTTTTCCAATTTAATGTGGTACATTTTTGAAAACTAGCATTCTGTTTCCTTAAAAGTTCACATTTTTTTTTAATCTGGGGTTTTGTCTTTTATTGTTTAGTTTGGGTACATGTCTTTTAATAGGAGTTGGGATCTGGGTATCATTCCAATTTATTGTCTATTAATCAAGAACATAGATACTTGGCACATTTTTGAATACTAGTATTTTGTTTCCATAAAGTTCACATTTTTTTGAATTATTACTGTTCTTTTTTGAGTATGTGATCTGGGTTTTTTGTCTTTTTATTGTTTGATTTGGGTACATGGCTTTTAATTGGAGTTGGGATCTGGGGTTACAACAACACACCCAGTGAAATTCCACAATGTGGGGTCTGAGATGGTAGAGTTACATGGACCTTACCCCTACCTTGGTAGGTAGAGAGGCTGTTCTGGGATTCTGTTGTTTTTATTGTTGAATTCTTGATTTTGGGTTCCTGTTAGAAGGTACATTTTTTGAATACTAGTATTTTGTTTCCCAAAAAGTTCACATTTTTTTTGGATTTTTGCTATTCTGTTTTGAATATGTGATCTGGGTTAATGTTGTTATAGAATTGGGATCTGGGTATTTTTCCAATTTGCTGTATGTTAATCAAGAACATATCACTTGGTACATTCTTGAATACTAGTAGTATTTTGTTTCCTACAAAGTTCACATTTTTATTGGATTTTTGCTGTTCTATTTTGAGTATGTGATCTGGGGTTTTTTTTTTTTTATTGTTTAATTTGGTGTACATGGCTTTTAATAGGAGTTGGGATCTGGGTGTCTTTCCAATTTACTGTCTGTTAATCAAGAGCATAGATACTAGGTACATTTTTGAATTCTCTATTTGTTTCCTTTAAAGTTTTGTTTTTTTAGCATTCTTAATGTTGCTGTAGATTTGGGATCTGGGTGTTTTTCCAATTTAGTGTCTGTTAATCAAGAACATAGATACTTGGTACATTTTTGAATTCTAATATTTTGTTTCCTAAAAAGTTCACATTTTTTTTGGATTTTTGCTGTTCTTTTTTGAGTATGTGGTCTTTCAGAAACAACCTCTTTACCTGCCAAGATAGGGGTAAGTTCTGCGTACACTCTATCTCCCCAGACCCCACTCATGGGATTACACTGCGTATGTTTTTTTTTTTGAGTCTGATCTGGGTTAATGTTATAGAATTGGGATCTGGGTATTTTTCCAATTTGCTGTTTGTTAATCAAGAACATAGATACTGTTGGAAATTTGCCTTTGGCGGGAGTTGCGACAGACCAACTTTAACGGCTTAAACACTAGTGTAACGTATGTTGGAGAATCCGGTTCTTCACACATGCATGATCTACTAAGTACGTAGATAACCGTAGGGCCAAGAATCGTCAAATTTCATTGAGAAATGAAAGAGATATTGGTTCACGAAGTAAGGTGTTTGAAGCATGGAAAGTGTGGTATTGTGTGTAATTCTCCCACATCGGTAGAGGAAGAAAGAATTGTTGTGTATATAAGATTCGAAATTGGTTTGGGGTTTGGGACCCCGAGGGTATCCCATGTGTTTAAAGGAGGGAGGACCTAGATGTGCTTCGGTTCAAGTAAAGACCACACGCGCGCGCGCGCCGCCCGCCCCGGTCGGTTCGGGTTCGGGTTCACGGGTTCACGGGTCACGGGTCACGGGTCACGGGTCACGGGTCACGGGTCACGGTCACGGGTCACGGGTCACGGTCACGGGTCACGGCTGTGGGCCTTCGATATTATCTTTTTGGGCGAGAAAACTTTGCCGAAGTACGAGTTTGATCCCGAAGTTTCAGATGTGCGGTTTGGACCGAGAATTCTTTCGGATGTACAGTTTGGTCCCTAAAGTTTCAAGATGTACGAGTTTGGTCCCCGAAGTTTTCGAAAGTTGGAATTTCGACGTCAAAGCGTAAACGTCCAAGCTCTCAATTCACCATTTATTTTGGCTGAATTACTCCTCCTATAATGGCCAAAAACGGTTGGTCTTTCACCATTTATGTTGGTGACTTTACTACCTCCATAATGGCCATTATTTGGCTATTATGGAGGCGATTTTCAGCCCCTCCCTCACCTATATAAACACACCCTTACACCATTGTTGAGCACCACAAAGAACGAGAAAAATAAGAGTTCATAAAGCTCACGAAAATACACAACAAAAACAGTTTTCTTCCTACAACTTCCAAGCATCATTTCGTTACTCAATATTCTTCACGGTAGCCCTTGAGTTTCCTTTGCTCAAGGGTTCCATTCTTGTTTTATCTTGGGAGACAAATTGTCCGGGACGTATAAAGGATACATACGGGGCAATATTGTCTTAAGGACAGAGTGCTACACTCGACTCAGCAAAAACTAATTTATATTTTTCCGTCTTCTATAAAACTGGAATTTCCAATTTTACTTGTACAACTATTGTAATTTTCAGATTTCATGTTGAATTATTGAAATCTTTATTTATCCTTTCGAATACTTGTAATAGTTAAATACTTCCCGTACTGCTTTATAAAGTACCATAGAGCAAAATCTCCCAACAACTTAAGACAATATTTGTATTGTATTACTATTAGTGTTCGAAAGATGTCGGTCAAAAGTTGTGTGACCAAATCTGGATATGGCAATGGTTTTTTGGTAGAAGAGAGTGATGATGATGAACATGTTCATGGTGTCACCGCTACCAAGACTGGTGGGAACAAGCGCTCACGAGAGCCTGAGGATGTCAACTGGGACAAGAGGAGAAGAGTGAAGATGTTATTCTATCTTGTAGCAGAAGGCCTATATATCCGTCCCGGACAAAGGATCCGAATAATGGTGAGAAGGAAATGGACACTCAGTCTGATGAAGTGACTGAAGTGAGCCAGAATCCGAAATTGGAATAAGTATTTTTCTTACTTGTCAAGAATAAAGATTAAATGATAAGTATTTTCTTACTTGTCAAGAATAAAGATTAAATTATGTCTGATTAAAAATGGATTAAAGTAAGGAGGAATATGAAAATAATTTATATTCCTTATGCTTTAACAAATCAGAAGTTTAATCTCATCTTCTTTTCCGTTTAAAGATTGGATTTTGTAAACGACTTAAGAAGATCCGTTCTTTTAAGTGTAATTACTAAAGTGTGTAAAGTATGGTCGCACATACTATGGAGAAAGATCCACTAACTATGCGAAAACTTTTACCACTCTTAAGTAAGCGCCAAGAATTATCTGGGCACCAATCATAACGGAAGAAGACTAAAAGCTAAAGACGTTGAGCCTGTCATACTATTTGGCAGAAGATCCTTCATAGGATGATATTGGACACTCAGTCATAAAAAGCCTCCGGGCGACTGGAGTGGGCCAAAATTTCCTTTGATATGATGATATTGGACACTCAGTCATATAAAGCCTCCGAGCGACTGGAGTGGGGCCAGAATTCATTTCATAAGAAAAGGAATGGACACCTAGTAAGGTGGGCCGTATTTCCGGTGTCTCAAATGATCGAAGGCCTAAAGAAAGGCGGATAAGAAATTGGACACTCGGCCCGCCAAAGCAACTAGAGTGGGCTGAGTATCGAGATCACATATGATCCGGTTGCGCCCTAACCACGGGCAAGAGGTTGTTCATGTGAAGCAACGCCACCTCTAAAGTAGAAGGGGTTGGAGAGATTGTCCTCAATAGGACTTCGGGGAATGAGATCACTCTAAGATGAGGTGATACATATCCCTAACTTGGTTTAAGGGACGCCGTTGGTCAATTTGGTTTGAGACTAGTCCAACAGTCCGTGATAACTAAGAATGGTACAAGTATGTACGTAGCCAAATGAATGATATATTTGTAATCCGTGCATCTATGACATCATAGATTAAGACACGTTAAATAGCAAGTCATTCAAAAGCTAACGATGTTGAGATTGTTGCCCTCGTCGACATAAACCCTCAAAATGAATGTGAGGTAGACGAAGAGGCAAAATCACCTTTCCAAATTCCGTCAAGGGAATAGCGAAAGAAGCACCGCTCCTCTAGAACTTAGTCACACCTACTTGGTGATTTGAAGTTTATACAAAATAGAGGGGGGAGACAAGTACGTTGTGATCTTCATTGATGATGGTACAACGTATAATATCCTTTGTTTGTTGAAAAGCAAAGATGAAGTTGTTGAAGCGGATAAGCGCTACAAAGCAGAAGTTGGAAATCAACTAAGCCTATGGATTGCGAAATTCATAGCGATAGAGGGGGAGAATTTGAAGCATCGTTTATTAAACGACTGCTCACTACTCACCTCAGTCTAACGGTGTTAGCCAAGCGCAAAGCCGTACTCCCAAATTATGTGGGGCAAGGCGATCCTTACCGCTAATGCGATTCTCGACGAACTCCGCATAAGGATAAGGATAACCCTCCGTGTGAGACATGGAAAGGATATCACATACAAATGTTGTGATGTGGGGTGGTTTCATACCTAAGATCGTAGATTGCATATCCACCGGATCCGCAAATAACGATAGTGTTGATCGCCTCTTGGCGTCCAAGAATCGAATTCATTGAAGATAACTTTCCTTGAAATAGGAAAAAGGAGTAATTGCTCAAGGTTAACAAGAACCCGCGAGGGCTCGATGTCCGAACTAGACGTTCCGTATCTACGAGACTCGAAAGTTCTTTGTCTGTCCAGGAACTTAATATTCAGATCTGCGAACTCGGGGATTCTAGATGTTGAACCGAGACAGAGCAAAGAAGGGGACAAAGACTTGTTCCGATCCTCCTTCTAGCTTGTATGGTTAATAATGAACCATGAACAATTAACAAATAATTGTTATCTCCAAAAACGCCGCTTTGGAAAGAAGCTAAAGGGAGAAATAGATTCTATATATAGAACCATACTTGTGTAATGGTTAATCTTCCTCAGGAAAAGAACCTTTGGGTTGTAAAAAGTGCTCCCCCGTGAGTAGCTTCACATCCGGGGCCATTGTAATCTTACATGGCATGGGTGTTGAATGACCTTCCCAACCTAGGAGAGTTGGAAGAAGAGGATCGAATTGGTTTGTTGAACTGTTGGGCTTCTTCCCGAACTTTCATTTTGGTCCCCGAAATGTTTACATTTTAGTCCCGAAAGTCTCGATAAAAAGAAACAATGAATCGACCACGAAACATTGGCTCGAAGTTAGAAAGCCAACAGTTGGGAAAACCAACGGTCTTAGAGTGAAAATCATATTGAAACAAAGTCTCGATATGAAAGATATGAGTATCACGAGATGACATCTTAGGAATTGGATTTCTAAGACATCTAACGGATGGTCGATAGTTGACGAGTCTCGTTGAAGCCACCAATAGATATGAATCATAGAACTGATTGGAATCATGGTGCACCCATAGACAAGGAGCGATATGCTCGGGTCACGTGTAGTTCAATGTATTGTACACACTACAACCGACCTGGTATCGTCCAACAAACAGATCGTTGAACTAAGGTTCACCGATGATCTTAATACATGATCAATAGAAGGCGTTAAGTCGGATATGACGATATCGAATTATTCGCTTATCTACGGATTATAGTATTCTCGGATGTCCAATGCGGTTACGAGAGAACACGGTGATGCAAACTGGACATCGGATCCGAAGAACACCAAAGCCACAAGTAAATGTGTATGGTGGTTCTTGGAAAATCCTCTAAGCAAACTTGCATCGACCGATTCATGATGGTATCGGAGTTTATCGCTTTATACAAAGCATGAAAGAAGTTGAGTAACTTCACGACTCATTAGAGGACGTCCCTTATTGGGAGAAACCCGTGCCTTCGCAGCTTCTACTTCGTGGCTAGCGGTCGGCTTTAGGAAGGACACGGATGACGGCGTCGGACATATCGTCGGGATCCGTCGGAGACATAAGCATCAGTATGGCGAGTTGATCATCACGGTGTCACTTCCTTGTTTACAAACTAGGGACTACCCGGAGATCAAGTGTTCTCGCTGTCTAGGGGAATGGGCTTAAAACCCAAAATGTACGGACCAATACGGTGGAAACCCAACCTTACGAACTGGAGATCCCGGTAATTTGGTTCAATGGGAAAACTAAGTTGTAAAGGTTCGGATTGATCGCTTCGGTGGAAGCATGAGCACTTCGGATAGTGATTTCGAAAAGAAACACCAAATCCAAAGCCGTTCCCGCGATAGACGTTAAGTGCTATCTGCGGTATGGGTAAAGGTTAAGTTTTCAAAACTCGTAATGGTCCTCAACAGTTGAGGTTAGGTCTTTGGGAAACTTTTAATGGTTCCTAACACTTGTGAAGTGGGGTATAGCGGGATACCTTGTACGAGACCACCTATTTAAGTGCGAGGACGGGCCGCCTCAAATTGAACGCACTTAAGAATCCAAGACGTTGTCCATGGCCAAAACGGACAAAACATTACGAAGAAGAGAGTAAGGGAATTTGTTGTGTTGGTACCGTTGTCTTGGCTTACACTAAACACCGACGGTTCAAGACATCACGTTCACCGCTTAGTAAGTAAGTCCGATGGTATTCAACTATGGAAGGTTCAAAGCCGAGGCTACCTCTCCTTATGCAACATCGGTCCGCCGAAATATTCTTTGGAAATGAAAAGACACCATGTGAGTGCGCCAAAATCTCTTTCAAGAGGGGATTGTTGGAAATTTGCCTTTGGCGGGAGTTGCGACAGACCAACTTTAACGGCTTAAACACTAGTGTAACGTATGTTGGAGAATCCGGTTCTTCACACATGCATGATCTACTAAGTACGTAGATAACCGTAGGGCCAAGAATCGTCAAATTTCATTGAGAAATGAAAGAGATATTGGTTCACGAAGTAAGGTGTTTGAAGCATGGAAAGTGTGGTATTGTGTGTAATTCTCCCACATCGGTAGAGGAAGAAAGAATTGTTGTGTATATAAGATTCGAAATTGGTTTGGGGTTTGGGACCCCAAGGGGTATCCCATGTGTTTAAAGGAGGAGGACCTAGATGTGCTTCGGTTCAAGTAAAGACCACACGCGCGCGCGCCGCCCGCCCGTCGGTTCCGGTTCCGGTTCGGGTTCCGGTTCCGGTTCGGTTCGGGTTCTCGGGTTCACGGGTTCACGGGTTCACGGGTCACGGGTCACGGGTCACGGGTCACGGGTCACGGGTCACGGGCTGTGGGCCTTCTGATATTATCTTTTTGGGCCAGAAAACTTTGCCAGAAGTACAGTTTGATCCCAGAAGTTTCAGATGTGCGATTTGGACCGAATTCTTTCAGATGTACAGTTTGGTCCCTAAAGTTTCAAGATGTACAGTTTGGTCCCGAAGTTTTCGAGAAAGTTGGAATTTCGACAGTCAAAGCAGAAACGTCCAAGCTCTCAATTCAGCCATTTATTTTGGCTGAATTACTCCTCCTATAATGGCCAAAACAGTTGGTCTTTCACCATTTATGTTGGTGACTTTACTACCTCCATAATGGCCATTATTTGGCTATTATGGAGGCAGTTTTCAGCCCCTCCCTCACCTATATAAACACACCCTTACACCATTGTTGAGCACCACAAAGAACAGAAAAATAAGAGTTCATAAAGCTCACGAAAATACACAACAAAAACAGTTTTCTTCCTACAACTTCCAAGCATCATTTCGTTACTCAATATTCTTCACGGTAGCCCTTGAGTTTCCTTTGCTCAAGGGTTCCATTGCTGTTTTATCTTGGGAGACAAATTGTCCAGGACGTATAAAGGATACATACGGGGCAATATTGTCTTAAGGACAGAGTGCTACACTCGACTCAGAAAAAACTAATTTATATTTTTCCGTCTTCTATAAAACTGGAATTTCCAGTTTTACTTGTACAACTATTGTAATTTTCAGATTTCATGTTGAATTATTGAAATCTTTATTTATCCTTTCGAATACTTGTAATAGTTAAATACTTCCCGTACCGCTTTATAAAGTACCATAGAGCAAAATCTCCCAACAGATACTTGGTACATTTTTTAATACTAGCATTTTGTTTCCTAAAAAGTTCACATTTTTTTGGATTTTTTCTGTTCAGTACGTGATCTGGGTTTTTGTCATTTTATTGTTTAATTTGGGTTTTTAATCGGAGTTGGGATCTGGGGTTCTGTTGTTTTATTGTTGAATTCTTGATTTTGGGTTCCTGTTAGAAGGTACATTTTTTGAATTACTAGTATTTTGTTTCCTAAAAGTTTATCTTTTTTTGAATCATTGTTGTTCTTTGTTGAGTATGGGATCTGGGTTTTTGTCATTTTACTGTCGAAATCTTGATTTTTGGTTCATTTTTGAATACTACTATGTTTGTTTCCTCTTTGGCTTGGGATCTGTATTTTTGTGATTTTCCTGTTGGATTGGAGATATGGGTTTCTGTCTGTTAGTGTAAAAATGCTGACTTTTGTCGAATCTCTCTTTTGTTTAGTGTGTTTTTCGATGTTTCTGAGGTGACATGCTTTGATTTGTTATGTACTAATTAGATTTAAGAAAGATCTGCTTTAATGGCAATTTAAAGTTGTAGTCTTTTTGGGAGACTGAAGGTGCATTTCTTTGATTTGGTTTACTTGTTAAAGATCTGATCCTTCTACTAGTTTTTAGTATATCATGTGATTTCGAATCATCATTTGCACTCACCTTTCTCATTGCTTGTTAGCTTTTCCGAATTCAATCAGTATTATTCTTGAGCAGATTCAGTTTCACTTTCTTGTCAGTTATACTTGGTTCTGATTTTCACTTATCACAAGCCCGTGTGTAGTTTAGTCTTTGGTTTAATTGAATCAAGGGCAATGTTGCCTGTTCTCGGCTTGTTTTCGTTTGTGAAGGGTCAATTTAGAGAAACCTCTAAGGGATTATCTTTTTTCTCCTTGTGTTTGTATGCGATTAGAAATGGTGGTTTTGGGTGGATAATCTAGGGGTTCCTTGACTAAAAAAGATGCTCCGAACAGAGGTGGATCTAGGATTAAAATTTGATGGATTCAATATTAATGTTTCTCATCACTGTATTCTTTTCACTTTCCCAATTATAGGTTCAAATGTTGTCGAAATTTTAGCGATTTTTCACATATATATATTTCACTTTCATATCCATATCCATATCCATATCCGCCTGCTAAGATATTTTTTTGGTGGTTGGCTAAAGTCCTAGCTGTTTCTCTCTATGTTGCTCGGACTCTTCACTTTCGGTGCTGCACCCATGTCGACACGACATGGATGTGTGTGTGGGATCCGTACCCGATCTGGTCAACCAATTTTGAGTACTTTGACCAAAATCGAGGGAGAAATTCCGGACAGATTCAATGATTTATGTAATCAAAACAAAAGCTATGGTGAAATTGAAGAAAAATGGAATAACTTGTAAATAGAAATTTCTATCTCTCCTTTTCCTTTTATCTCCTTCTGAGGTTCTCCTCTGGATCAATATTTTCTCCTCAAGTTTTCCACATAATATCTCATAATTTAGGTTTTATAACTCTATTTTTAGAATTTTGAATTATTTTTTGCCGAATCCCCGCACCCGTATCCTGGATCCGCACCCACGAATCTTAAAATTTAGATCATGATGGATCCGTACCCCTATCCGACACCCGCACCCGAGCAACATAGGTTTCTCTCATGAAAAACTTATCTTGATGGAATTAACCTTTGATCTTTGGGCTGATATTGTAACTTTTACACAGATCTTGATTAAATCAGCAGAATGGCTACCGGACAACTTTTCTCCAAAACTACACAAGCTTTGTTCTACAACTATAAGCAGCTTCCTATCCAACGGATGCTCGACTTTGATTTCCTTTGTGGTATGCATTACATTTCTACTCCTAAATCATGATTCTGGCAAATAGATCTACATATAATATGTGTTATAAGGTTTTCATCCACATTTTAATTAATTGTTTTTGAATTTATAGGAAGAGAAACACCTTCTGTTGCTGGAATTATCAATCCTGGTTCTGAAGGATTCCAGAAACTCTTCTTTGGTCAGGAGGAAATTGCAATTCCAGTTCACTCTACGTGCGTGAAATTCGTCCTTTGCTTGCTTGTTTCGTTTCTCTGTATTTGTTATCTTTAATTGGTTATATTTCCATGCCCCTCTGTGCTTAGTTTTTTCATTCTGATATTCTAAAGGGCCTGATATGTTAATCATTTTAATGTGGTCTGCTTTCATTTTGGTTGTCGTATTTAATCTTTTGGTACAAATTAAATGTTTATAGGTTTAAGCTTGTTATCCAATTTCACTCTAAATATGCAATGAGATCATGTGACTTTTCTAACTTTTAGTTCCTCTTATAGCGTTTGAAAGCTGTGCAGTGTAATCACACATGTCGATAGACTTGTTGCTTTAGTTTCTCAATTTGAACTACTTCAGATAAACAAATAGTCTTAATTTTAAGCTATTTACCAACCACCAAAGAAAACATACTAAAGCGTATACGAATGAACTTTTCATTCTTTGGTTCTTTCCAGACCTTGCTTGTGGACTCTTATTAATTTTGATACTTATTTGCAATTTTTACCCATTCTACAGTGTTGAAGCTGCCTGTGCTGCTCATCCCACAGCCGACGTGTTCATAAACTTTGCCTCTTTCAGAAGGTTGATACTATTTTACATCCTCCCTTTTTTTCTTTTTTTGTTTAAACTACGAAAGACTTGCTCTTATATCTGATCTTTTTCTTAATTGCAGTGCTGCTGCTTCCTCCATGTCCGCTCTAAAACAGCCAACCATCAGAGTTGTGGCTATTATTGCTGAAGGTGTTCCTGAGTCAGATACCAAGCAGCTTATTGGTTTTGCAAAGGCAAATAATAAGGTATACTGATCCACATCATTACCGTCGTGTTCTTTAGCATTTACTCCCTTTGTCCCAATTTATGTGAAGTCTTTCCTTTTTAGTCAATCCGAAGATTGACACCTTTCTATATTTAGTAACAATTTAACTTTAAACTTCCCATTTTACCCTTAATGAGATGATTTACAGCCACACAAATATCTATGACTTATTATAGACCACAAGTTTCAAAAGTCTTTCTTCATTCTTAAACTGCGTGCCCAATCAAACACCTTCACATAAATTGGGACGGAGGGAGTAGCATATTTCTTTTTCTTTTTTCGGGCACATTTTTGAGTGATGTTGGATACTCAAGGGAGAATGAGAATCAATTTGCGAAGTGCTATTTTAATCATTACCAAATCTCACATATCATGGTTCTTTCTCCTGGAGTCAACACATATTCTTAACAAACGTTTCATATTTAGAAGTTATCGAACTTTATAACTTATAAGAGGTGCACTTTTTCTTCAGGTGGTTATTGGTCCAGCTACTGTTGGAGGGATTCAAGCTGGAGCTTTTAAGATTGGTGATACTGCTGGAACAATTGATAACATTATTCAGTGCAAGCTTTACAGGCCTGGATCTGTGGGCTTCGTCTCCAAATCTGTGAGTAATTGTAGCAAGTCTTCCATCTTTTTTCATTAACTCATTTTCAGAAAATAGCAAGACAACTTTTTTTTCCCTTCGGGAGCACTAATGTTTCTCATAATATATAGGGTGGAATGTCTAATGAATTATACAACACAATTGCCCGTGTGACTGATGGAGTTTATGAAGGTTGGGATTCTAAATCCCGACTTTATGTTTTTACAATATTTTTATATTTATTCATATTTAGAAAATTAAATATGAGTGAATTTTTTGGTCTGTGCAGGAATTGCAATTGGTGGGGATGTCTTTCCTGGCTCTACCCTTTCTGATCATGTTCTGCGCTTCAACAATATTCCACAGGTAATTGAAAGCTTAATGGGGCATGATCAATCATATGTTTTGTCATTTTGCACAGTTTGATCTTTTTTTTTCTTATACTTTGTTAAAATTTAGGTCAAAATGATTGTTGTACTTGGGGAACTCGGTGGACGAGATGAGTATTCCCTAGTTGAAGCCCTGAAGCAGGGGAAAATCAACAAGCCTGTTGTTGCCTGGGTCAGTGGAACTTGTGCTACACTCTTCAAGTCGGAAGTACAGTTTGGACATGCGGTGAGCTATTTCCCTTATTCCCTTCATTTCTTGTAAAATGCAGATAAATGTCTCTTTAAGTACTGAGAGCTGATTTCATTCTAAAGAAAAAGAGTACTGAACACTGATTTGGTGAAGCAGTTTTCTGCCTCAAATCTAACTTTGCTTGAGACTCTCTTAATAGGGTGCTAAGAGCGGTGGTGAAATGGAGTCCGCACAAGCTAAGAATCAAGCACTCAGAGATGCTGGAGCCGTGGTTCCCACTTCATACGAAGCTTTCGAAGGAGCAATCAAAGAAGCGTTTGAAAAGCTGGTGAGTCTCTTGATATTGAGCACACACTAATAATTCTTCTATTTGATATTAGTTTAATAGGTTTAGCTGGTTGTTTTGATAGGTCTCGGATGGCAAAACAACTCCTGTAAAGGAAATAGCGCCTCCACAAATTCCTGAGGATCTCAACATAGCAATTAAGAGTGGGAAAGTTCGGGCCCCAACTCATATTATTTCCACCATAGCTGATGATAGAGGTATAGACTGAATTCGACTACATATTATCATTCGTTATTTCGCCTTTTCGGTGGCTAAATGAGAGCCGTAACCAATGCTGATTTGTCTTCCATTTCTTATCTATAGGTGAAGAGCCATGTTACGCTGGTGTACCCATGTCATCTATCGTGGAGCAAGGATTAGGTGTTGGTGATGTCATTTCTCTATTGTGGTTCAAACGCAGCCTCCCCCGTTATTGTACACGTTTTATTGAGGTAAGCTAGTTGTGATTGCATCGTTATTGTTCATTGATTAAATTTTCTTATATTGGACTATATGTTCTGCGCCACATCGTTCTGTCTCTAAACATCCGCGGTTGGTTTGACTTGGCAGATCTGCATTCTGTTGTGTGCTGACCATGGTCCCTGTGTCTCTGGTGCTCACAACTCCATTGTAACTGCCCGGGCTGGAAAAGATTTGGTGTCATGTCTTGTTTCTGGTATGTCATAATTTATTTTTAAGAGATTTTTACACTGTATAGCCGCTCACCAAAATAATAGCCGGTAAATGTACCTTTTCTGTATATTAATGTATATATACATAAAATATACATATTTTATACATAACTAGTGTATATTTTTTGTATATATGGCTAGCGGTTGTAATTAGTTTTGGCGAGTGGCCAAATGTGTTACTTTTCCTATCGTTAAATGTTGTTACATCTTACTTTATGGTTTATCATTCAATTGGAACTGGAATAACGTGTTTCTGCTACAGGGTTGTTGACTATTGGCCCACGATTTGGTGGTGCTGTTGATGATGCTGCCCGATACTTTAAGGATGCTTATGACAAGGTAAGCCCTTATAATCTAAGCTACTAGTGGAGTAGAAACTGTTCCTGCTACTCACTCGAGTGTCTGGTTGAATAAACTTTTGCAATGCTTTGTTTATAGGGTCTTACACCATACGAGTTTGTTGAAAGTATGAAGAAAAAGGGCATTCGAGTGCCGGGGATTGGCCACAGGTAGCGTTTCTTGTAACTCATTCTTGAAATTAAGGGGCTGTTTGGTTGTTGGTTAGAGTTATGCAAGTATTAGTAATGTAGTGATTAGTTATGCAGCGTTTAGTTATTCATGTATTAGTTATTTCATCTTCTAAAAAAAGGCAGCCCGGTGCACTAAGCTCCCGCTATGCGCGGGGTCCAGGGAAGGGCCGGACCACAAGGGTCTAGACATGTATTAGTTATTTGATCTTCTACCCTTCATAAAATAATACATAGATTCCCCATAACTTAGACATGTATTAGTTATGTGAGATTTTAAACTGGTAACCAAACTCCGTACTTGGTGTGCTGAATTTTATATATAACAACTAAAACGCTACCAAACATGGTATTAGTTATGCTGATTTTAATACATGAATAATTTACTTAACCAGCAACCAAACGACCCCAAGTGTATTTAGTGGAGGTAACAGTTTATAACTTTATATCATAGACTCGTTCCTTAAAATGGTGGTACTTGAAAGTCTTGTGAAATTGTAGCATTTCATTCTCGAGACTTGTGTGACTCTTTGAATGCATCTCATGCATTGCATTTGCTTCTTGTGTGATAGGATCAAGAGGGGCGACAACAGAGATAAGAGGGTGGAACTACTGCAGCTTTACGCGAGGGAAAATTTCCCTTCCGTTAAGTACATGGAATACGCGGTTCAAGTTGAAACCTACACCCTCTCAAAGGCAAACAACCTAGTCCTCAATGTTGATGGCGCCATTGGATCCCTCTTCTTGGATCTCCTTGCTGGAAGTGGAATGTTCACCAAGCCAGAAATTGACGAAATAGTTGACATCGGTTATCTGAATGGGCTGTTCGTCCTGGCACGTTCTATTGGTCTTATCGGGTAAGTTGACACTTCCGTTGACTATTCGTCTACGTTAAACTGAAATTTAGTCGTTAAACGATTGTAACGTATCTTTTGTTAATTTCAGGCACACATTCGATCAGAAGAGATTGAAGCAACCTCTATACCGTCACCCATGGGAAGACGTTCTCTACACAAAGTGAAGACGCTCTCAATAACAACAAGCAAAAAATTGCTTGCTCCCCCTATCCATCATTTTATCTGAAAGTGTTTTGTTTTAACCATTTGTTGTGATCATTCTTCATGTTTTAGACTAGTATTTGTATTTCGAAGTGCTTGTTAAGCATTTTTTGTAAGTTGTTATAAGAAACAACTCTTTTTGTTTCACACGAAGAGTTTTCTTCAGTTCCGATATATGAAGGAAATAAACATTTCATTGTTTTACCTCCTCAAAATAGGAGCGGAAGAATGTCTATTGGTTAAAATTGGAGCGAGAGTTTGATTTTTAAAACAAAGTTTTCAGGTCGAATCATTGTGTTATGTTCTTGCTGCACAAAACTTGTTCAAAAGGACTTGCATGCTATGGTCGCTGGTGAATTAAGATTTTAACAGATATTTGGACACGCCATATACTAATTATGATATGACTTATATACACCGACAATGAAAAGAATTTTTTACACTATCATATCTTTAAAAGCTAATTACCTGTAACTTGTCTTTGTAACCACGAAAATAACGTAAGTAATTTGTTATATCCGCGCCTAAAGGTGTGACTTAATGGTTCTCAAATTTAAATCCCAACCGATTATCATCTATCAAAGCCTCGGTGAACATAATTATCCACTATATGTGCTAGTGTGAGTTAGCAGGCACCAGTAGAATAGTTGTGGTACACACAAGCTGGTTCAGACACTGCCATAAGAAAGCAATTTGTTATGGCCGGTTATCAGTGTGATGATAATGGTGTTTGACTAAGCATGAAATTTAAGAATGAAAAGAACTCATAAATATTTGTGTCTCACAAAGAATAAAATGAGATGTTTAAAATTAATCTATCACTAAGTATAGAAAATCTGTCATGTTTTTGCGAGAACTAAAAAAAAAGTGTCATATAAATTAATATAAATGGAGTAATAATGGAGCAAATGAATTTAAATCCACATCATATGCCAACGAGCAGCCGTTAATCTCCTAAATTTTGGGAGATGGATTCACTAGAATTCTTACAATGACAACACTAAAAATTTTAGATTGATAAGTGAAACGTCACATTTCCATAACAATAGGAAATGGAGGCTAACAAACCACTTCAAAGAATTCAATCTTTTTGGATAATGGCTTACCTCAACCTCAATTTCAGTCTTTCTAGTACAAGCAAGAAGCAATGATAACTGCAGAAACTCGAAGAAAATTGATGGCTGCTTATAAAAAAAATTCAGAAAGGTCAAATTGGACCCTTTGGTTGTACAATAGCTGCAGATGAGGCCAATTGTGCTAGAAAGTGCATTTGACATCACTTTTACTGAATTCCATATGGACTCATTCCAAGAATTATGGAGAACTCTGACATTAGTCAAGCTTCAAGTTTCTTGTTTTAGCAAAACGTTTGGACGATTGTGGACTGGACTGCCATATTGATATGAGAAAAATTACATCTTATAGTACTTTTCGTATGACTTTTGAATTTCTAAGTTTTAATTTTTAAATATTAAATTAATCTAATTAAATTTAGCTCTGAAGATTAGTTAAATTGACGTTCGAGAAGCGATACATGACAGCTATAATGGGATGGAGGGACTAGGGAGTTTTTTCTTTATGCAAGTATAGTTTGCACAACTTTGAATATCTACTTTTTTCATATAAATCGGAAACAGTGTAATGCTTCTCCAGTCTTCAGGCATCCTACCACTTCATAGTGTATAGGGCTGGCAATTTCACCATAACCCGATGGATATCCGATCCACCCGACCCGATTATATGGATGAAAATCCGACAAAACATGGATGTAATCGGGTGACGGATCGGGTCGGATTCGGATGAACATACATCCAACCCACCACCCGACCCACCCATCCACCCGTTATAAATTAATTAGTTTCAATCCACCCCTCTTGTAGATCTTTTAATATTTGATATAAATAATAGATAAACATGATTGCTAATTATATCTATCAATTTATGGATCTATTTTTACAAAATATAAACTTGTGGTCAACTTTTACATTTAAAATTTGAAATCTCAAATCATGTCTTTTTGGATGATTTGGAATTTCATCTCATGAGATGAAATTGCATGTCCAAACGCTTAATAAATGGTATTTTTAATTTGACTGAAGCAAGCTAATCAAAATAACTTGAGTTAAGAAATATGTGGGTCGCTAACTCGTCCAAATTTAAACAGATTGAACAAATTATATTTTTATCTGCTAATTATATCACTCTAAATTTGATCAAGTAAAACGTACATTGAACAACATAAGAAAGGGAAAAAACAAATGTTGATCGTTTTCACATAAAAATATGAACTCACGGTACTAGGAGGATTGATGATATTTATTTTATCTTAACAGTTGATATAATCAAATGCAATTTTGTGGGTTTACCAGACCCTGCCATTCTCGAATTAATTCGTACAATTCTCTACTTCCAATAAAACGAACAAAGTAAAGTTCATTTTTGTGAAATTTGAACTGACATATTTATTAAATGTCATAAATTACCTATAAGACTTGAGTATCGATCAATTTTCATAAGTCTTTGTCGCTTCCATTCGCGAAGGACCCAATCTACCCGTGGATGATGGGTGGATCGGATGTGGATTAAAAAAAATAGGGTGATGGATGGGTCGGGTGGTGGATGGATCGTTGGCGGGTGGAGGCGGATTGAACTCCACCCAATCCACCTCCGATCCATTGCCAACCCTAATAGTGTAGCATTAAATAGCTTAGTAATCTAATCCATCCTACTCTGGCCTAGAGGCCGAGCCAGGATTTGAACCTTATATGTTTTGGATTCTAGGATATGTTCTTAAGTGGTATTAACTGAGTTATGAATTTAGTTTTTATACATATTTAATGAAGTCTATCATGCACAGATATATGTAGATCCAAATTGTTATTCTTGTGGTTTGAGTTGAACAATTAATCAAAAATAGCTTCTTTACCTCTCATTGATCTCATTATCTCCTGTCAATAGTTGTTGATAATCTTCTTTAATATACTTCATTTGGTTGAAGTCCTTTGGTGTGTGTTGGAGAAGAAATGAATTCATGTTAAATATTATAAATGCCATAAAATACATGTACAAAGGAGCCGTCACTAGCATGAGAACAATAGTGAGAGATAAAAATGAGTTTTTCATAATCACAGATTTAGCAGGGATCCATTGAGCTTGTACTTGCTTACCCTAGTTATAGGTGAGCTAACTGACACAATACAAGATGAGGTCCCACGTTGCATCTTATTTGGTGATGGCATTGTGCTAATTAACGAATCCAAACTAGGGTGTACGCCACAAGTTTGAACTACGGGGAAACACTCTAAATAGTAATGGTTTTGAACAAGTAGAAGTAAGGCTGTATGTAACACCTCGTATTTTTGGGCGATGGATTGAGCATATGGAGATATGCAAATAGACCCGAGCCTTGGAGAAATTATGTCATATTCACGTATGCAAATAGAGAGCTTAGTATATAAAAGGATGCGGTCTCGAATTAATTTAGGACTTAATAGTGGGACAACAATGATCGGCTAATTGATAAATTATAGCGGGAGGCAAGTCACTTAATTAAAGAAGCAGGGTGGCATGTTGGTGTGTATGTGGCATCAATTAGGATGCTCCACCGCCAAAGATTGGCTAAGTGGGAGACAATATGATGAGAATTCATTTTGTTTTCACTTTGGGAGTTTATATCTTTGCTTTGAGAATTCTTTGAAGACCAAAAGAAACCTTCAAGAACCATTCCTTCATCTTGAATAGTCCTTTGAAATATTTCACTTTGGGACAACTTAATTTAAAGAAGCAAAAATGTGCAGCAACTTATATAACAAAGTTTGCGTCCCTTTTCAAGTTGTTGTAGTCATTTGGTCCTTGAAAGCTCGGAGCCTAACTGACTGGTTTCAACTTGTTTAAGAATAATCTTATAAGAGACAGTGGGTTCATTGTGGTTTATTGGAGGGTCAATAATCGAGGTATGTTAAGGCTAATCTTTCATTCTTTTGGCAAACTTGGTATCAGAGCATGTCTGTCTTAGGGAGTCTACAAGCCGTGTCTAGTGGAGTCTTGTTTATGGGTGTGTTGTGCACTATACTTATAAGCAGGAGGCTACCTGATATTTAGGGATGGTTTCTATTATTTCATCTCATAAATCGTGCAGTAGAGCTGAGTTATGGCTTGGTGGAAGTTGGAATACCGAAACAGGTCAAGTTGGACCTAAGACTGTAAATTGCATTTCCACTGGATCTACAAATAACAGTAGTGCTTATCGCCTCTTGGTGTCAAAGAATGCTGAATTCTTTGAAGATAACTTTCCTTGAAAAGGAAAAAGAAGTAATTGCTAAAGGTTAACAAGAACCCGCGAGTGCCTGACTGTCCGGAACTAGACGTTCCGTATCTACAGGACTCGGAAGTTGTTGTCTATCCGGAACTTAATATTCCAGATCTACAGAACTCAGGGATTCTAGATGTTGAATCGAGACGGAGCAAAGAGGGGACAAAGACTTATTCCAGGCCTTCTAGGTTGTATGATTGAGAACGAACCATGGACAATTAATAAATAATTGTCATCTCCAAAAGCACTGCTTTGAAAAGAAGCTAAAGAGAGAAATAGATTCCATCATATAGAACCATACTTGTGTAATAGTTGATCTTCCTCTGGAAAAAGAACCTTTGGGTTGTGAAAAAGAATACTCAAAAGTGAGTACGAAGTAGATGGATCTACTGACGAGTATAAGGCCTCGGCTAATTGTACATGTGCTTCCCTGTGAATAGCTTAACATCCAGGGCCATTGCAGTCTTGTGTGGCATGGATGTTGAAACAACCTTCCTAATCGGAGAGTTGGAAGGAGAGAATCAGAGTTGGTTTGCTGGACTGTTGGGCTTCTTCCTGAACTTTCATTTTGGTCTCTGAAATGTTTACACTTTGGTCGTGGAAGTTTCAGATAAAACAGAAACAATGAATCTGACCACAGAAACATTGACTCTGAAGTTAGAAAGCCAACAGTTGGAAAACCAACAGTCTGAGAGTGGAAGTTATATTGAAACAAAAGATATGTGTATCACATAAGACATCTTAGGAATTGGATTTCTAAGACATCTAACAGACTGGTCTAACTCCAAACTCAGTTGTGAGATAATTGATAGTCTCGTTGAAGCCACCAATGGATATGAATCATAAAACTGATTGGAATCATGGTGCACCCATAAGACAAGGAGCGATATGTGCAGGTCACATGTAGTTCAATGTATTGTACACACTACAACCGACCTGGTATCGGCCTACAAAGCAGATCAGATGAACTAAGGTTCACTCGTGATTATGGAAATAATCGATAGAAGGCATTAAGTCGGATATGACGATATTTGAAATATTCGCTTATCTACAGATTATGGTATTCTGGATGTCCAGCGGTTCTTGGAGAACACAGTGATGCAAACTGGACATCAGATATAAAGAACACCAAAGCCACAAGTAAATGTGTATGGTGGGTCTTGGAAAATCCTCTAAGCAAACTTACATCGGCCGATTCATGATGGAATCAGAGTTTATCGCTTTATACAAAGCATGAAAGAAGTTGAGTAACTTCACGACTCCTTAGAGGACGTCCCTTATTGGGAGAAACCCGTGCCTTCAGTAGTTATATACTATGGCTAGCCGGTCGGCTTTAGGAAGGACACGGATGACGGCGTCTGGACATATCTGTCAGGATCTGTCGAAAACATAAGACCATATGGCAGTTGATCATCACATGTGTCATTTCCTTGATTACTAATCAAAGGATATAGCGGACCCTTTTAACTAAGGGACTACCTAGAGATCAAGTGTTCTGCCTGTCTAGGGGAATGAGCTTAAAACCCAAACAATACGAACCTTTGCGGTGGTAACCCAACCATACTGACTGGAGATCCCAAGAATTTGGTTCAATGGGAAAACTAAGCTGTAAAAGGGTTCAGTTGAGCGCTTCGGTGGAAGTAAGAGCACTTCGGATGATGATTTCTGTAGGGAAACATGAATCCAAAGATGTTTCCGCGATAGACATTAAAGTGCTACCTGCATGGTGGGTAAAGGATAAGCTTTCAAACCTTTAACGATCCTGAAACGGTTGAGGTTAAGGTTGGGGAAACTTTTAATGATTCCTAACACTTGTGAAGTGGGGTATAACAGGATACCTTGTAGGAGATCACCTATTTAAGTGCGAGGACAGGTCGCCTCAAATGAACGCACTTAAGAATCCAAGTGTGTCCATGTCCACAACGGACAAAACAATAAGAAGAAAACAAATAAGGAGAGTTATTGTGTTGGTATCATTGTCTTGACTTACACTAAACACTGATGGTTCAAGACATCACGTTCACCACACAATAAGTAATTCCGGTAGTATTCAACTATGGAAGGTTCAAACCGAAAGCTACCTCTCCTGATGCAATATCTTTTCGCTGAAAGACTTCTGAAAGTAGGCACCTTGCGTGTGCGCCAAAATATCTTTCAAGAGGGGATTGTTGGAAATTTGCCTTTAGTGGGGAGGTGCGTCCACCCATATTTAATGACTTAAACACTAGGGTTCCGTATGTTGGAGGCTTTTTCTCTTCACACATGCATAATCTACTAAGTGAGTAGATAACTGTAGGGCCAATAATCGTCAAATTTCATTGAGAAATGAAAGAGATATTGGTCCACGAAGTAAGGTGATTGAGGCATGGAAATATGGTGTGGGACAAATCTACCACATCGGTGGGAAAAAGAAGAATTGTTCTCTTTATTAGTCTCAAAATTGGCTAAGGGTTTGGGACCCCAAGGGGTAACCCATGTGTTTGAAGGAGGGAGGACCTAGATGTGCTTGGGTTCAAGGCTAAGTCCACACGCGCGCCGCCCGTCCGGTCCGGGCTCGGGTCACGGGTCACGGGTCATAGGACTTGGGACTTGGGCCTTGGGCTTTTTCTGATATTATCTCTTTGGACCCCAAATTGCTTAATATTTACAGTTTGGTCCCTGGAGTTTCTGGAAAGCTGAAATTGGGAACGACGGAAGGCAGAAAGTTTCTGACTGCCGTTTGAGTTGATTTTTGGAGCATTAAAACTCCATTAATCTGCACTTAATCTCCTCCCTAAAAGCTCCTTTATGTTGCACATTAAATCAGCCATTACTTGGCTGATTAACTCCCTCACTAATGGCCATAAACAGTCGGAGTCCCTTCCCTTTTGCTATATATTGGTGTCTTTTGACACAATTGTGGAGACTACAAGATATACTACACAGAAACAGAAGAGAGAACAACACAAATTCTGTCCAAAACGTGACCAGAAACAGTGGACAAAAGCAGAAAACTCTTCCTTCCTTTTCTATTCTTCAGCAAGTCATTTCGTGTTTGTTTTCTTCGTCAGAATCAACCTATTTGCTTTGTAGTGTTGATTAGTTGTTGTTTTATCTTGGGAGACTATTGCCCGTTAACGTAAAAGCATATATACGGGGCAATCTAGTCTTAAAGACGGAGAGTCATCTCTCGACTCAGCCACAGTTGTAACAATCCAGATTTAGTGTTTCTTGATTTCAGGATATCAAGATTCAACACTCAACAAGCTTGCGGCAGTTCAAAACATTGACTTGTTTGTTTATCCTTTCGAACACTTGTAATATTTATTTACTTCCCGTATTGCTTTACATATCCAACAGTATGTATGTATTGCAAGTTTAGTCGGCATAAGAAGAATGAAGCCAGCTTGAGATTAGACTAAATTATGGTTCTTAAATGCGAACAATACAAACATCTAGGCTCGTTGTACAATAGCTGCAGATAAGGCCAAATTTCGAGTAATTGGTTTGACCCTCCAATGAACCATGAGAGGCCTGCGATCATCAAAATCAGAACTCATGTTAAGACCTTTTCCAATCCCGTTTTGCTAGAAACTGCATTTGGGGTACGTGACAACACTTCCACCGAATCCTATATGGATCCATTCCAAGAATTCTGGAAAACTCTGGCATTTGTCAAGCTTCAAGTTTCCTGTTTATAGTTTTGGATGATTGTGGACTTCCATTTATGTCAGTGCCTTATGCGATGATTTGCAAATGTGTAGTCTTAGGTATGGCGCTGTAGGATTTTAAGGTTTTACTTTTTATTCGAATTGATGTTTATTTTATGTAATATTTTTCAAGTGCTGTCAGTCCTTTTATATACAAATGTTTTCCAGAAGTACTGAATAGTCTGGAGTCCATGTCACACACATAGCAAGCTGGCCTTGTTCGGGTTATTTAGCATGAGTTACTTATTTTAGGTTCAACATTTAAGGCTCCTCATGGTTGCTAGTATTACCTCCAGTACATGTCCATAGTACGTACTTGGATCTATTGCGTCATTAACCTTTGACCGTCATTTATCTAATGGAAATGTTGAGGAAGTTAGCTGTTAGGGGCCGAAAAGGTGGTCTGTTGAACTCAAAGGGCGACTATTTTCTTTAGTTTAGCAAGAAATGCACTTCAAATATTGCAGATATTGATTTGTAGATGGCTATATAGACACATATATATATAGTGGGATGTCAGTAAATTAGTCATAGACACATCCTATTGGTACATTAATCTGAAGTGGTGTTTGATCAATCGTGGAATCTTGGATTGAAATGGATAATACAAAAGCATCAGCTCAAGGACCAACATCACCAGCTGAGGGGCTGCTTCTAAGGAAGATCCAAGAACTGGAGGCACGGCATGCCCAATTGAAGCACGAGATGTTTAAGCTTACGATTTCTGATGATCACAGATCACAGAGACAAAGGTCCCATTCTATCTCCCCACAAAAACCGCTTCGGCTTGGTGGAGGCCCTGCTGCAGTGAAGTTTGCTGATAGACACTAGTTGAATATATTGCAGTCAATGGGACAAGCAGTGCATGTATTTGATGTGAACTATTGTATAATTTACTGGTGAGTAATTGAAATAGATTTCCTATCTTTTGTCTTTTCATTTTTCCTTATGTTCATTCGAACTTGGGAGAGAAAAGAAGTGGGAGGAGAAATTTAGGCCTCATTTGTTTTATTAAGATTAAAACGTTTGAATCTGAATGCACATTAGAATATTAAGATGTCTGAATCTAAATATTAAGATGTTGTATTAAGATTTAATTATTCAAAATTTGAGCAGTGTTAGACTTGATTGGTGTTTGTCACGTTTATTCAATGTTATTAGTATAGGAGTGTAATTTGAGCCATTGTTGCATGCACAGGAATCGAACTGCTGAACAACTATATGGTTATTCTGCTGAAGAAGCTCTTGGACAAGATCCCATTGAGCTCTTAGCAGCAGATGCTCGGGATTTTGGTGATGCTAATAACATTGTACACCAAGTGAAAAGGGGTAAGAGTTGGACTGGACTGTTTCCAGTTAAGAATAAGTGAGGGGATAAATTCATTGTTGTCGTTTCCACTACCCCTTTTTATGACGATGGTGGTAATTTCGTTGGTGTTATTTCTGTTACAAGTGATGTGAGGCTTTCCCAAGAAACAGGGCTTGCGTCGATGGGAGTGAAGCATCTGGAAGCTGATGCAAGATTTAGACTTGATCCCCAGCAGCCCCTGCAAGTTGCCATTGGCTCCAAAATAGCTAATTTGGTTAGTACTGTGTTTGTTTGGTTAGTTTCCTGGTTTCTTTCTTTTGGTTCTCTTTACTGTATGTATACAAGTGTGGCATATTCATTATTATTATTAGTATTCTATCATCATCTTATTCATCAATTTAATTACTATTGTTGTTTCTTTTACTTTAGTATTTTTACTATATTTAGCTGTCAACGCTTTTCTTTTTTTCGATATTTTCATCATAGCTTTTTTTACTCTTGTATTTGTCAAACCTGTTTTGAAAATCGGTTTTCTTGAGTCGAGGGTTATTAGGAACAACCTCTCTACCCCACAAAGGTACGCGTAAGGTATGCGTATACCCACCCTCCTCAGACCCCGCTTGTGGGATCACACTGGGTATGTTGTTGTTGTACAAGGGTGGCATATGCTGACATGACAAAACCTCATAACAGGCCTCAAAGGTGAGCAACAAGGTTAAGCCAAAGATAAAGACAGGAGAGAGCAGCGTGCTTCATGAAGGTGGAAGTGGAGATAGTCATTATCTTAACCATGCATTTCCTTCTGCTGCTCTGTCAGATCACAAGGAGGATTCAAATTCAATTAGAGCAAGTACACCAAGGGGAGATGTTCACCCTTCTCCCTTTGGCTTATTTGCTAATCTTGCAGAAGAGGAGCATTCCACGGGGAAACCCTCAAGAGATGCTTGGGATGAGAGTGAGGGAAAACAAGGAATTTATAAGATTATCACCTCGAAGGCAGAGGAATGGATGGCGAAGAAGAGCTTACGATGGCCATGGAAAGGTAACGAGCGAGATGCATCAGAGGCAAGGACTACACAATTTTTACGGCCTTGGCTAAACAATGACCAAAACAGTGAGTTTAATCACAGTAACGGCTATAATGCATTAAAACCAGACAATCAGCTTATTGATACTAACTGTTCAACCACCAATGAAGCTTCGGGATTCTGGTCTTCTTCATTTAATGTCGACAGCACAAGCAGTAGTGCTGTTAATAAGGAGGACATGGATACTGACTGCCCGGATTATGAAATCTCGTGGGAGGACTTAATAATTGGACAAAATATTGGAGAATGTACGTGAAATTTCTTTTACAGGTTAAATTGTCAAGACAAGTCTATCAGTTATTCCAAACTTGATCATAGAATTTTTTGAATCAGGCAAGGATGTAGTTTACTTTGATTTTCTATTTCCAGCCATTGTAATGCTTCTGTTGTGAACAATAATCAAAAGTTAGTTCTAGTCAATTGCCCTTAAACCTTTGTATATCCATTTCCGAAGCTAACTCGTTAATTTTGCTATGAATAATCTGAACCAGCTTTATAGCTTTGATATTCTTATGCATTTGACAGTTTTTACCGTCGCCTTTTCTTTTACTTCTTCATTCTCACTTTTCGTTTTATCTGTGTTTCTCTAGGTTCTTGTAGAACCGTTTATCATGGGATGTGGTATGGATCAGTATGTTCTTTGCCTCTTCTTTTATCATTATTATTTTTGCCAAGAGTTCTTTGTCTCTTCCGTTCATTTAACTTCCCGGTGACATAATATTCTATGCAATTATTTGTCAAGTATTTCTAGACATACTACAATGTTGATTAGATGTCATCGTATAACATATCATTTGTTCGAATGTACATTTGTAAGTTACCATTTTCCCCTTTGTAACATAATGATTTCTTTGTTGTGCAGGATGTCGCTGTTAAAGTATTTTCCAAGCAAGAATATTCTGATGATTTGATATATTCCTTCAAACATGAGGTCAGTCTGTTTCTCATAAGCATGTGTCGAAATGCTTTTTTTTTTCCCTTGATTGGATATTGTTATTCCATAGAACTTTAAGCTATATGACCGTCATAATGACAGTCTTTCTTGCAGTTATTTTGTAGAAATTTCCATAAATTGATGTAGCTTTTAATGAGGTCTTGGATGCAGTGAACCAAAGTCAAAACTCACCAGCAATATATTGTCTACCAATTATATGCTTTGAATTGTCGAGGAGAAGGACGGAACTGGAAGATACTCACTGAACACTAATCCAAGCTTCTTATGCTCTTTGTCACTGTGAATTCTGGAAAATTTGAACTTTTTATCGTAATCAATCCCAGTTAAAGCGGGGCCAATGCAAACAGCAATCTGCAACTGATGAGAACTAAGTGTATCTAAAATAAAAATACCATTTTTCCAGGTCATTAGCTGCACTAGCACTAAAACAAGGAATAAAAATAGAAAGCTTTCTGTCTTAGAGTTCTTCTCTTAACTTAAGTCTTGGAAATCATTCATAGTATGTCTCAGAAAAGGTTTTGTGCCTGCGATTATCGCATGGAGACTTAAGCCTAATGCTTTCAAGTATGGTTACTAACATTATGCTTATGCTTATTTTCTTGAAGGTGTCCCTTATGAAACGACCTTCGACATCCAAATATTCTTCTTTTCATGGGTGTAACAACTTCACCTCAACGCCTCTGCATTGTCACAGAGTTCCTTCCACGGTAATTCTCTACCTTCTTCATGCTGAATAGCCGGTTTTACAAATTAGAATGGAGAAGACGAATCCGCATGGCTTTAGACATAGTACGTTCCTATGAGATTTGTAATACCAGTTAGTTATGTATATACATATACATATTTATATATATCCTGCCAGATTACATGCAACTCAACTATTTTACCAGTACCACTGGTTATATTAAATATTACTACCATGAGTAGCATCCATTTTTAGTATTTTTCCTTCATGTCTGGCTGATCATCAAATTCTTTCTAGTAGTTTTATAGTATTTATTTGAGATATTTGGTGCTACCAGATTTATTCTTTTAGGTTAACAATCATTTTTTTTAAAAAAAAATCAGGCTCGTGGCATGAATTATCTTCATCATTTTAACCCACCTATAGTTCATCGTGACTTGAAGTCATTAAATCTTCTTGTGGACAAGAACTGACTTTTTAAGGTCTGACTTCACTTTATCTTACTGTTAACTTTTTTTCTCTTTCTCACCAATCTTCTCAAGTGTCTATTACTAAAGAGGTTTTTGAAAGTATACCTTGTTATACACGATATACACGGCATATACAAGGCATGTGTATACCGTGTAATATACGGACTGATTCCGTGATATACATGCTAAGTATATCATGGTTTGGAGTATATTTGACAACATAGTATTTGTATTTAATTAGCATTGTACACTTACCATAATTGTAGAATTTTTGTATTTATAGAATAGAGTTTTAGGAGTAGAATAGGAATATGATTTTCATATTATGGAAATTGTAAATTGTATATATACTCATTCATTAATGAAAATAATCAAGGGATTATTTTTTTCATGGTATCAGAAGTCTAGGTCTCACATACCTCCTTCCCCAAAAGTTTTCGATACTCTCGGCTTCCTCGAAATCCGAGCCCCTTCCTCGGTTTCCGAGCTGATTTTTACCTCCTCTCTTCCCAAATTTTCTTCTCAATCCCTTTGTTCTTTTGTTATGTCGATGTCTAAGAACATATTTCATCCTGCCCTTACTATTTCCAACATCAAGAACCACATCCCTATTGTTCTTGAGATGGAAAACATCCAGTATGTGACGTGGGCAGAGTTGTTCAAAATTCACACAATCTCACATCAAGTTCTCCATCACATAATTCCTCCCGCTAGCCCTACTCCCACGGAGGATCCTCATTTATGGATTACTCTTGATGCTACCGTCCTTCAGTGGATTTATTCCATTATTTCTACCGACCTTTTACAAACTATCATTGAGCCAGACACTACAGCTATGGCTACATGGAATAGATTGTGTGATAAATTCAGGATAACCAACATTCCCGAGTTGTCACCCTTGAGTAGGAATTTTCACAAGTCAACATGGAAGATTTTTCGAATGTTTCAGCTTATTATAAATGGCTCAAGGAATTGGCAGACCAACTCCGTAACGTTGGAGCGCCTGTTACCAATAATCGTCTTGTTCTACAAATGGTTGCATGCCTATCCGAGGCCTATAATGGCGTTGGGACATCTCCTCCGTCAAAGTAATCCACTTCCACATTTTTATCAATCTCGTTCGATGCTCACGTTAGAAGAAGCCGACTTGGCCAAAAAGGCGGCTACCGGCGCCAGTCCCGTGGTGATGATGACTTCGTCCGATAATTCTCAAGGTTTTGTTGATAATTCGGGCCAAAACTATACTCACGGTGGAGGCAAGAAGAATTGTAAAAATAATGGAAAAAATCGCGGTGGCAATCGTGGTGGTACCGGCGGTGGTGGGGGAGTCCAAAACAGTGGCGGAAGCCTCGGCACGATGGCAGTCAACCATAGGCCCCCTAGCAGTGGGGCTGGGCCAGTGGCTAGTGGCTCAACAACCCCTATTTTCCAGCCTCAACTTTCCCTGGACAGTGGTCCGTCCACCAGCCTTTCAAGCCCAATTATTCCCATCAGTCCAGTGGGTTCCGAAACAGTGTTGGGTCTGGACAGCAAGGAGGCATGGTTGGGCCTCGGCCCCCGCATGCTTTCCATTCTACGGTCCCTAATCCGATCCCGAAACCTACAGATATTGAGGCCGCCATGCCTACACATAGATTGAATCCTCCAGAATTGGTACATGGACACTAGCGCCACTTCTCACATGACGTCGACTAAGGTACTCTCTCATCTTATTCCAATTTGAGCAAAAATTGTGGCATAATTATTGGTAATGGAAACTCAATTCCAATTCGTGGTTACGGTCATACAACTTTGTCTCCCCACATCCACCTCTTATCTTGAAAAATGCCCTCCATGCCCCTAACTTAATTAAAAAATTTGTGTCTGTCCGTAAATTCACCACTGATAATTGGGTTTCTGTTAATTTTGATCCTTTTGGGTTTTCTGTGAAGGATTTCAAGATGGGTATACCTCTCATGAGATGTAATAGTAGGGGAGATCTTTATCCAATCACGCCCGTATCCAGTCTCTCGAGTCAAGCCTTGCCAAATACTTTTGCAGCTCTAGCTCTTTCCTTTTGGCATGCACGTTTGGATCACCCTGGGTCGTCTATTGTTTCTTCCTTACATAAAAATAATTTTATTTCTTGTGTAGCGTAGTACTCCAATTTGTCATTCATGTCCTTTAGGAAAACATGTTAGATTACCATTTGTAGGCTCTATTTCTCGTACTCTAATTCCATTTGATATTATTCATAGCGATTTATGGACATCTCCCCTTTTAAGTTCTGTGGGCCATTGTTATTATGTCATATTTTTGGATGATTATTCTAACTTTTTATGGACCTTTCCGTTAGCAAAAAAATCTCAAGCTTTTTCCACATTCTTAAATTTTGAGCATTCATCCGTACCCAATTCGAACGGAAATTAAAAATATTCATTGTGATAATGACAAAGAATATGATAATGAGTTGTTTCGTGAATTTTGTGAAACTAATGGCATAGTTTTTCGTTTCTCTTGTCCTCGTACGTCCTCACAAAATGGGAAAGTCGAACGAAAAATTCATACCATTAATAATATTGTCCGAACTTTATTGATCCATGCTTCCGTACCCCTTTCATTTTGGCATCATGCTCTACAAATGATTACTTATCTTCTTAAATACTTCCTACCAAAGGGTTGGCATATGTGTCTCCTCTTAAAGTCATCTATAATAAGAATCATTCGTATTCACATCTTAGGGTCTTTGGGTGTTTATGCTATTCACTTTTTTCGTCAACTACTATTAACAAACTTCAAGCATGTTCTACCGCTTGTGTATTTTTGGATTATCCATCTAATTATCGTGGTTATAAAATGTTTTGATTTATCATCTAATAAAATCATAATTAGTCGTCATGTTATTTTTTATGAAACCCAATTTCCGTTTGCTAAATTGAGTAGTCCCGTGCCTAGTTCGTATAATTTTTTGGATGACGACGTCTCCCCGTACATTACGCACCACTTAATGGGCGGATCCAGTGACCATGACCCCCAGCAGGCCTACTTCCTGTTGGCCCACAACGTCCCACTGCCTAGATTGTCCTAGGCCCAGCCATTGGGCCAGTAGTCCAGCCCACTCCCTCGCCTACTTCAGCTCCTGTTACTATTCCTGTCCCGAGTCCAGTTTCCCGTATTGGGCCAGCAGGCCCACTACCTGCTGGCCAGTCCGTCCCCCATCCGAATTTTCCCCTAAAATCACCCAATTCTCACCCTTAAATCCCCCTACCCCATAACTCAGTGTTTGCATTAAATGACCCGGATTGGAAATTGGCTATGAACGACGAATATGATGCTCTTATTGAAAATAAGACGTGAAGTTGGTGCCCCGTCCTTCTGGTGTTAATATTATTCGGGCTATGTGGATTTTTACTCATAAAGATAATTCTGATGGTTCTTTTGCGCGACATAAGGCTCGTCTTGTAGGTGATGGTAAAACTCAGCAGGTTGGTGTGGATTGTGGTGAGATATTTAGTCTGGTGGTCAAATCGGCTACCATTCACATTGTTCTCAACTTGGCTCTTTCGAAAGCATGGCACATTGATAGCTAGATGTGAAGAATGTTTTCTTACATGGTGATCTTAAGAAGACCGTTTACATGCATCAACCCTTGGGATTTTCGAGACCCCAAATATCCGCATCATGTTTGTTTATTGAAAAAGTCCTTGTATGGGCTTAAGCAGGCCCCACGAGCCTAGTATAAGCGATTTGCAAACTATGTATCTACTATTGGGTTTTCTCAAAGCATGTATGATAATTCTCTATTCATATATCGTCGTGGTACTTCCTTGGCATATATTTTCTTGTATGTGGATGATATTATTTTGACAAGTTCTTCTCATGATTTACGCAAGTCTATCATGACACTACTCAATTCCGAGTTTGATATGAAAGACTTGGGGCCCTTGAGTTATTTCTTGGGGATTGTTGTCACTCGTCATACAGATGGGTTATTCTTATCACAAAGGAAGTATGCCGCTGAGATCATTGAGCAAGTTGGTATGTCCTTGTGCAAGTCTACTTCCACTCCAGTTGATACTAAACCCAAGCTGGGTGATGCGGCTGGCTCACCTTACGAGAATCCAACCCATTATCGCAGTTTTGTAGGGGCTCTTCAATATCTTACTTTCACGAGACCGAATGTTACGTATGCCGTACAACATGTGTGCTTGTTTATGCATGATCCCAGGGTTGAGCACATGAATGCACTCAAACGCATTATTCGATTCATCCAGGGAACACTTGAATATGACTTACATTTATATCTATCATCGATGTCTACACTTATCTCGTACACATATGTTGATTGGGGTGGTTGTCCAGATACCAGACGCTCCACGTCTGGTTATTGTATGTTTCTTGGTGATAACTTGGTCTCATGGTCTGCAAAATGCCAGTCTACATTATCACGCTCTAGTGCGGAGGCCGATTATCGAGGGGTAGCCAATATGGTATCTGAATTATGTTGGTTATGTAATCTTCTTTTAGAGCTTCATTGTCCCATTCAGAAAGCTACCTTGGTTTATTGTGATAATATTAGTGACATCTATCTTTCTGGTAATCATGTTCAACATGATATCCACTTCGTTCGAGAAAAGGTAGCTCGTGGGCAAGTACACGTCTTACATATCCCTTCTAGGTACCAAATTGCAGACATATTTACTAAAGGTCTTCCCTCAGTACTATTTGAAGATTTTAGGGACAGTCTCAGTGTACGACGACCGCCCGCTATGACCGTGGGGGTGTGAAAGTGTAACATCCCATAATTTTGAGCAATGGTTGAGCATCTAAACGTATGCAAGTAGACCCGAGCCTCGTGGAATTTATGATATATTTACGTATGCTAATAAAGAGATTAGTATATAAAATGATGTAGCCCGAAATGATTTTGGACGTAACAAGTGTGACGACGGGGATTGAAAATAATAGTTGTATATCCCCAAAGAGATTATGGACTAGTGTCATATCACAAAATTATGATATTGAGTATATGAAGGATTTATAAGTCATCAAGATTTAAGTGAATTGAGATCAAAAATTAATTGTGTGTGTAATTGATTAATTGTGGGATTTATTGACAAGTGTAAGTGGAATTATGTACGTGTAATCCTTAAGTAGCTACCTAAAATGACTAAGCCTACAAACTAATGTGTTGTCGTAATTAGCAATTAAGTGGATAGAAAATTTCCTTACTAAGACTACACGTAAGATTATCAGGTAACATGTTCCATTAATATTAATATGGGGGAGGGAGTAACTCGTGAAACATTTACTAAACAAAGACCCATAAGATTTTATTAAAGGGATGGCTTACATTGAGTTTGCAAAATGGTGATGCTGAGGCTATAAACAAAGACTCCTCCAAAGGTCCTTTTATATGAAATTAAAGCAATGCATTTCAATTGTGATTTGAACAAGAAACGTACGATGTAGTAGTAGTACTAGGATACAAGTGCAACAACAATAATTGAAGTTTCCATTTTAAGTTCAATTTTGAGTTATTAAGCTTGGATTCAAGGTATGTTAAGGCAAATTATTTCTTTCTTTTGACATGTTCCATGTAACGAAATATAACTGTGATATTGCTCCATAAATTGTTCTACTCCTAAAAGATAAGAATATTCATATTATTGATTCATATGTTAAAAGCATGTCTAAATATGTTCCTAAGTCCTTATTGAGGCATACATAAAAGATATTGATATTCACAGTGTTAGCTAAAGGTACAAGGATATTATGTCATCCGATAAGTTCAGAATGTTTCATTGTCATTCATGCATTATACACATATAATATATTGGATCGGGTTGCACGTTCCGCAACTATTGGATCGGGTTACACATTCCGCAACACTAACATATATTGGATCAGGTTGCACGTTCCGCAACACTAACATATATTGGATCGGGTTGCACGTTCCATAATATATATATATATATATATATATATATATATATAACATTTGCATTGTGTATAACATTTAGGCATATGTATTTGGGCCCTCAGAGGCATTTACCGCTGGTCGGTTGTTTCTGTTTCAGTTATTGTTACATCCCTGTTATGTTATTATTTATGCCTGACATACTCAGTACATCAATCGTACTGATGTCCCTTTTGTCGGGGGACGCTGCGTTTCATGCCCGCATGTTTAGTTAACGAGGGTGACGGTTCGCTCTGGTAGGTTGCTAGTTCAACTGGTATTGTAGCACTCTATTTGTTTCAGAGTTGCAGTCTGGTCGTGGTATGATATTTTGTATATGCATTTGGGGTATGGCGGGGCCCTGTCCCGTCCTTGTGATGTCATGAACTCTTTAGAAGCTTGTAGACGGTTGTCATGTGTGTAGTAGTCATGTACGGCCTCGTCGGCCTTGGTGTGTGTGTGTATATATATATATATATAAGTTGGTTTTCTGATTAAGATTTTATATAGTTCTTTTTTGGCTTAGTCCGTATTTAATTATGATTAGGTGATGATTGTATTCTTAGTGGTACCCGACGGGTAGGACCCGGGTGCCCATCGGCCCTCCGGCTTGGATCGTGACAGAAAGTATACCATGGTATACACGATATACATGGCATATACATGCCTTGTGTATACCGTGTATATCACGGACATACACGGCAAATTAGTCCGTGATATACATGTCAAATATATCACGGTTTTGAGTATATTTGGCAACATAGTATTTGTATTTAATTAGCATTGTACACTTACCATAATTGTAGCATTTTTGTATTTATAGAATACGGTTTTGGGAGTATAATTGGAATAAAATTTTCCATATTATGAAAATTGTAAATTGTATATATACTATTCATTAATAAAAATAATCAAGAGATTATTTCTTTCAGTTTTAATACGTGGGAAAAAATTCTCACCATGAAAATATATCAATAGGTTGGGGACTTTGGTCTGTCACGTCTTAAGTATGAAACGTATCTAGCAACAAAGACGGGTAAAGGAACGGTATCAGCTTGAACTCGAACCTCTTCCTTATTGTATTAATATGAGCTATTTTAGTTCACCTGTGTTATTTGAACGCCAAGTGACTTATATCTCTTTCTACGTTAATTCTCGTGCAGCCTCAATGAATGGCTCCTGAAGTTTTCGCAGTGAACCTTCAAAATGAGAAGTATGCCAACTATGATATATATATATATTTATTTATGCAGATTCGTCCATATCTTAATGATATCAATCTTACTTTGGATGTGCATTTAGGTCTGATATATACCGTTTCGGAGTGATACTATGGGAACTCGCCACTGAAAAGATCCCTTGGGATAACCTCAACTCAATGCAGGTATTTTCATCTATCTTAAATCTCACTTGGACAACACACCATAAAATTCGATACACACAAAAAAAGCAAAAGATAAAATTAGATTATTTTGCATCATATAGTGGTATATAAAGAAGGGAACCTTGGTGTAACTGGTAAGTTGCTATCATGTGATCAGGATGTAGGTTCAACCCGTGGAAATAGCCTAAAAATGCAGGGTAAGACTGCGTACAATAGACTCTTGTGGCCCGGCCATTCCCTGGATCCAGCACATAGTGGGAGCTTAATGTATTGGGCTGCCCTTTTTATTTATTTTATTTTTTATATAGCGGTATATAAAGACAACTTTTTTTGCAGGTGATTGGAGCTGTAGGATTCATGAATCAGCGGCTAGATATTCCAAAGGATGTTCATCCACAGTGGGCTTCTATTATTGAGAGCTGTTAGCATAGGTTTGCATCTTAGTTATGTAACATCCCGTACTTTCGGGTTACGGTTTAAATCGCTTAGCGTATATAAATTTGCTAGGCATGTGTAAATAGAACCGAGCGTTAGAAAAATTTATGTTATACTTATATATGCTAATAAAGAAATTAGCATATAAAGATTACACCTCGAAATAATTTTGGACGTAACAAGTATGACGGCGGGGATCGGAAATAAATTTGGTGTGTGCATAAAGAGGTTATGGACTAATGTCATATCACAAAATTATGACATTGAGTATATGAAGGTCTTATAAATCACCAATATTTAAGTGAATTGAGATCACGAAATTATTTATGTACGTGATTAATTAATTATGTGTGTGATTGATAAATTATACGGAGGCAAGTCACTTAATTAAATTAAGTGACTTGTGCATGTTGGTGCAATGTGGCGTGATTGAGATAGTTCCACCGCCAAGGTTTGGCCGGTGGAAGACAACATGATGAGTAATCAATAAGAGCATTTAATTACTACTTAGGCATAGTATAAAAAGGATAAAAATGTGTTAAGAGTAGAGTTCATTTTATTCTTACCTTGGGAGTGATATGTGGCTTGAGAAGTCATTTTGTAGACCAAAACAACGAACACCAACTTTTATTTCATAAGAAAATTTTAGTAACATAACGTGATAGATAAAAGATAACTACTACACTACAATTCATTCACAATTTAGAATTCCATACCAAACCATTTGGCAAAACACTCTTTTATGTTCGCGAAAATTAGAGCAAAAATTGTAAACAACTTGCTTATTAACCTTAAGCATAGCACAGGGTACACAACAACGTGTTTTCTCTATTATTAAGCTTGGATTCGAAGTATGTTAAGGCGAATTATTTCTTTCTTTTGGCATGTTTCATATAACAAAATAGAACCATGATATTGCTCCATAATTTATTCTACTCCTAGTAGTTAAGAATATTTATGTTATTGATTCCTATGCTAAAAGCATGTCTAAAAATGTTCCTTATTGAGGCATACGGAAAAGGTGTTGACATTCACCATGTTAGCCAAATGGGCAAGGATATTATTGTCATCCGATAAATTCAGAAAATATTTTACTGTTATTCATGCATTTTCATTTGCATTGCATTCATATATTACCATGAACCCATTGGTTCTATGCACACTACTATATGGTAAATATTACATATATATAGGGGATATGGGGATAGGGAAAGGCATTATATACGCACACCACCTACAGCTGGTACAAATTATCACAAAAGAGTACGAAGAGGCCAATATGATGTGATGCCTGTATGACTTATTAGGATGGGTTGCACAATCTGCAACACTAACATATATTGGGACGGGTTGCACGATCCGCAACACTAACATATATTGGGACGGGTTGCACGATCCGCAACACTAACATATATATACCGCACTTGAATCATGCATATATTCGTTAACCATTACATGGTATGATGCCCACAGAGGCTGTCATGATAAGGAAATTGCCCGATGATGCCAATGAATATGGACACTGCATTGTGCATAACATGTAGCCAAGTGTATTAGGGCCCTCAGAGGCAGTTATTGTTGGTCAATTGTTTATGTTTCAGTTATCGGTATGTTCCTGTTATGCTGTTATTTATGCCTGACATACCCAGTACATCAGTCGTACTGACGTCCCTTTTGTCGGGGGACGCTGCGTTTCATGTCCGCAGATTCGCATAGGCAAGGCGACGGCCCACGTGAATAGGTTGCAGATTTCAACGGATATTTGGACACACTCCTCTCTTTCCGGAGTGTCAGTCTGATTTTGGTATGATACAGTTTTGCGTGTCTATATGGGTATGGCGGGGCCTTATCCCGACCTGCTGATGTTGTGTACTCTCTTAGAGGCTTGTAGACAGGTGTCCTGTGTCTAGTAGTCTTGTATGGCCTTGTCGGCCTTGGTATATGTATATATATAAGATGGTTATCTGGATTTTCATAATTTTCTTTCGGCTTAGTCCGTAATTAATTACGATTAGATGTTCATTGTAAGAATGGCGGTAGCCGACGGGTGGGATCCGGCGCCGTCGCGGCCCTACGGGTTGGGTCATGACAAACTTGGTATCAAAGCATGTCTGTCCTAGGGAGTCTACAAGCCGTGTCTAGTAGAGTCTTGTTTATGGGTATGTTGTGCACCATACTTATAAACAGGAGGTTATCTGATATTTTAGGGATGGTTTCTATATTTCATCTCATAAATCATGCTATAGAATTGAGTTGTAAGTATTTCACTCCTAATCTTTTCATGCTTGTGATTCCAGCGATGCCTACTACAAGGAAGAAGTCCAAGAGTATGAGGGAGTTGAATACGGCTGCGGGCGAAGGTACCAGCCGATTGCCACCCGTTAGCGAGGGCCAGAGTGAGACCCTCGGTACGACTCCTTCGTATGGTTCTCCCAGTACATCACTAACGGAGGATATTAGTGGAGCTGCAGCACCCCTAGTTCCTCCACATGATACTCCATATGTGAATCTTGATATGCGAAGTGCAGTTCAGTTATTGACACGATTGGTGGCCGCTCAGGCCCAACGTTTGGTTCCCAGTCCTTCTGATAGAGCTGCTAGCGCAAGAGCTGGAATTTCATCAATCTAGACCCTCCGGTATTCACAGGAACAGACTTGTACGTGAACCTGCAGAATTTTCTGGATCAGATGCAGCGCACTTTGCGGGTGATGGATGTTATCGATACCAAGTCGGTAAAGTTTGCTTCTTATAGACTGCGGGATGTCGCAGTAATATGGTTTGATATATGGGAGCAATCTAGGGGACCTCGTGCTGCGCCAGCAGGATGGGGGGAGTTTTCAGAGGCTTTCTTACAACATTTTCTACCAGTCGAGCTTCGACGGGCCAGACAGGATAGGTTCCTACGTCTTGAACAGGGCAACATGAGCGTTCGAGAATATAGCTTGCAGTTTAATTCCTTGGCTCGATATGCTCATACAATTATAGCTGAAATAAGTGACCAGGTACACAGGTTCATTACTGGCTTGGGGCCACACTTGGTCAACGAGTGTACTACAACTTCTTTGAATTCGGATATGGATATTGCTCGCATCCAGGCTTATGCACAGAACCTGGAGGATCACAAGAGGCAACAGCGGGTCGATCGAGAGCGTGATAGGGGCCAGCATAAAAGGGCTCGGTCTGTAAGTGGCGTGAGGGACTTCGGAGGTGGGCCCAGACCCCAGCCTTACAGACGACCATCTTACCGAGCACCAGGATCTTATTATAGAGGGAATTCTATGCAGATGAGGCCGCCATTGACTTCGATGTTATTATGGGCATGGATTGGTTAGCGTCATGCTACGCTAATGTTGACTGCCGAACAAAGATTGTTAGATTCCAATTTCCAGGCGAGCCAGTCCTTAAATGGAAAGGTAATACGACAATGCCAAAAGGTAGGTTTATTTCATACCTTAAGGCAAGAAAGATGATCTCCAAATGGTGTATTTACCATCTTGTACGGGCAAGAGATATCGATATTGAACCACCTAGTCCTCAATCAATTCCGGTGGTCAATGAATTTCTTGATGTATTCCCGACGAACTTCCAAGCCTTCCTCCTGAAAGGAAAATTGAGTTCGGTATAAATATGTTGCCAAACACTCAACCGATATTTATTCCTCCTTATATGATGGCTCCAGCTTAATTGAAAGAATTGCAGGAGCAATTAAAGGATTTGCTCGAGAAAGGCTTATTAGGCCTAGCATATCTCTTTGGGGCACGCCGGTATTGTTCGTACGAAAGAAAGATGGCTCATTACGGATGTGTATCGACTATCGGCAGCTAAATAAAGTTACTATCAAGAACAAGTACTCTTTTCCCCAAATTGACGATTTGTTTGATCAGTTACAAGGTGCGAGATGTTTCTAAAAAATTAACCTTCGGGGTACCATCAACTAAAGGTTAAGGAGAAGGACATTCCGAATACGGCCTTCAGGACAAGGTTTGGGCACTTTGAGTTCCTAGTAATGTCATTTAGACTTACAAATGCACCAACAGTATTTATGAATCTAATGAATAGCGTGTTCTGCCCATTCCTGAACGTATTTGTGATAGTATTTATAGATGATATTCTGGTTTACTCTCACTGAGAAACATAGCATGTGGATCACTTTTGGATAATACTACAAACGCTCCGGGACCATAAGTTGTATGCAAAGCTCTCCAAAATGTGAGTTTTGGCTGAAGTTAGTGACTTTTCTTTGTCATATAGTATCAGACGAGGGTATAAGAGTTGACACTCAGAAGATTGAGGCGGTGAAGAATTGGTCGAGGCCTACGACTCCAATAGAGGTTCACAACTTTTTGGGCTTAGCCGGCTATTATAGAGGGTTTGTAGAAGGATTTTCTATCATATCAACACCACTAACGAAGTTAACACAAAAGGCTATAAAATTCCAGTGGTTCGATGCTTGTGAGCGGAGTTTCCAAGAGCTAAATGGTAGATTAACATCGGCACCAGTCCTTACTCTCCTAGAGGGTCCAAAAGGTTATGTTGTGTATTGTGATGCCTCGGTAGAAGGTTTAGGATGTGTGCTAATGCAGCATGGTAAAGTGATTGCCTATGCTTCAAGGCAATTGAGGAAATATGAGAAGAACTATCCAACACATGATTTAGAGTTGGCCGCAGTAGTCTATGCACTGAATATTTGGCGGCACTATTTATATGGTGTTCATGTAGATATTTTTACGGATCACAAGAGTCTGCAATACATATTCAAACAAAAAGAGCTGAATTTGAGACAGAGAAGATGACTCGAATTATTGAAGGATTATGATGTGGACATCTTATATCACCCTGGCAAAGCTAATATTGTAGCAGACGCGCTGAACCGTAAGTCAATGGTCAGTTCGATGCCAGTACAATGTGGTGCATGTTGGTGCAATATGGCGTGATTGAGATAGTTCCATCGCCAATGTTTGGCTGGTGGAAGACAACATGATAAGTAATCAATAAGAGCATTTAATTACTAGTTAGGCGTAGTATAAAAAAAGGATAAAAATATGTTAAGAGTAGAGTTCATTTTATTCTTACCTTGGGAGTGATATGTGGCTTGAGAAGTCATTTTGTAGACCAAAACAACGAACAACAACTTTTATTTCATAAGAAAATTTTAGTAATAGAACGTGATAGATAAAAGATAAACTACTACACTACAATTCATTCATAATTTAGAATTCCATACCAAACCATTTGGCAAAACACTCTTTTATGTTCGTGAAAATTAGAGCAAAAATTGTAAACAACTTGCTTATTAACCTTAAGCATAGCACAGGGTACACATCAACGTGTTTTCTCTATTATTAAGCTTGGATTCGAAGTATGTTAAGGCGAATTATTTCTTTCTTTTGGCATGTTTCATATAACAAAATAGAACCATGATATTGCTCCATAATTTATTCTACTCCTAGTAGTTAAGAATATTTATGTTATTTATTCCTATGCTAAAAGCATGTCTAAAAATGTTCCTTATTGAGGCATACGGAAAAGGTGTTGACATTCACCATGTTAGCCAAATGGGCAAGGATATTATTGTCATCCGATAAATTCAGGAAATGTTTTACTGTTATTCATGCATTTTCATTTGCATTGCATTCATATATTACCATGGACCCACTGGTTCTATGCACACTACTATATGGTAAATATTACATATATATATAGGGGATATGGGGATAGGGAAAGGCGTTATATACGCACACCACCTACAGCTGGTACAGATTATCACAAAAGAGCCCGAAGAGGCCAATATGATGTGATGATGTGATGTGATGCATGTATGACTTATTGGGACGGGTTGCACAATCCCCAACACTAACATATATTGGGACGGGTTGCACAATCCGCAACACTAACATATATTGGGACGGGTTGCACAATCCGCAACACTAACATATATATACCGTACTTGCATCATGCATATATTCGTTAACCATTACATGGTATGATGCCCACAAAGACTGTCATGGTAAGAAAATTGCCCAATGAGGCCAATGAATATGGACACTGCATTGTGCATAACATGTAGGCAAGTGTATTAGGGTCCTCAGAGGCAGTTATTGTTGGTCAGTTGTTTATGTTTCAGTTATCGGTATATTCCTGTTATGCTATTATTTATGCCTGACATATCTGGTACATCAGTCGTACTGACGTTCCTTTTGTCGGGGGACGCTGCGTTTTATGCCCGCAGGTTCGCATAGGCAAGGCGACGGCCCACGTGAATAGGTTGCAGATTTCAGCGGATTTTTGGAAGCACTCCTCTCTTTTCGGAGTGTCGGTCTGATTTTGATATGATACAGTTTTGTGTGTCTATATGGGTATGGCGGGGCCTTGTCCCGACCTGTTGATGTTGTGTACTCTCTTAGAGGCTTATAGACAGGTGTTCTGTGTGTAGTAGTCTTGTATGACCTTGTCGACCTTGGTATATGTATATATATAAGATGGTTACCTGGTTTTTTCATAATTTTCTTTCAGTTAGTCCATAATTAATTACGATTAGATGTTCATTGTAAGAATGGCGGTACCCGGCGGGTGGGATCCGGGTGCCCGTCGCGGCCCTACGGTTTGGGTCGTGATATTGGTCCACTGATCCCCGAAGTTTCATATGTACAGTTTGGACCGAATTCTTTCATATGTACGATTTGGTCCCGAAGTTTCAATATTTACGAGTTTGGTTGAAATTTCGGAGACTTTTACGCCTACCGTTGGGACTGTTTTTGAGGCATTAATCAGCCATTACTTGGTGATTAACTCCTCCTTTAATGACCCATTACTTGGCAGTTAAGCGACCTTTCAATGGCCATTAACAAATCATTACTTGGGCGTTTTAATGCCCTCCTAAATGGCCATTAACAGCCATGTTTTGGCAGTTGGACAGCCCCTTCTCTATGCTATATATTGAGCTTCATTTGGCTCAATTCGGTGGCGAGAATATACACGAAAAACAGGCCACAAAACAGACGAAAAAGACACTGAAAAACCGATCGAAATTCAAAGCACAAAAATGAAAAAAACAGCCACATAACAAGTGAGTGAAATTCAGCTAAAATCAAGTACAATTTTCAAGCGAAAAACAAGACAAGTTGGCTTTTTCAAGATTCAAGTCATCATAATTTGTTTTGCTGAAGCAAATATCCCTATGAGGAATCCATTGTCGTGTTTAAGATATATGCTGAAGGTTACAATATGCAACTTTACTGTTTTGTCCAACTCAGTGAGCCACAGTGTCCCCCGTCTTTTCAAGAATTGGTGGAGCAACTTAACTATCTGCAGAGGCAGTATGTTATTCAGGCCCAGACAGCAAGTAGAACTACAGGAGATAGCATCCATGAGGAACAGTAAATACAAATAGCGCACTTGTGCTTGAGTTTCAGAGGCAAAATGTTAAGCTTGCTGTCACTCATTGCAAGGAAATCTGATAGAAAAAGCAGCTGCCTTTTATTGCAGTCGAGTCTGTCTGATGAGTTCAAGCTACTGTCGGAGGGATTCAAGCTTGGAGCTTTTAAGACTGGTGATACTGCTGGAACAATTAATAAAACTATTCACTGCAAGCTTTACCAACCTGGATCTGTGGGCTTTGTCTCCAAATATGTGAGAAATTGTAGCACGTCTTTATCGTGGTCCAATTGCAATGTATTATCCCCCATTGCTCCAGTATTATTTTAGCAATTTTCTGCATTATTATCTCCAAGAATTTCATTAATAATATAGTATTTGGTGATGTATTTCAGTCTTTTCTCACAGTTCTCAACTGTTGTTAAAACATAACTAATTTTAACATAGGGATCCCTTCGCACTTTTTTCTTTAACTCATTTACTCTTGTTGGAATTATGAAATAGCAAAACAACATTTTGCGCTTTCAGGAAGACTAACTTTTCTCTTATATATACGGTGGTATGTCGAATGAATTATACTACACCATTTCCAATGTTACTGATGGAGTTTATGAAGGTTGGGTATTCAAATTCCTGAATTTATGTTCTAGAACACTTTTATGTTTATTCATATAAGAAATATCACATGAGTGAAAATTTGGTATGTGCGTGTTGGAATGGCGATTCACAGTGATGTCTTTCGTGGCTCTACACTTTTTATCATGTTTTGCGCTTCAACAATACCCCGCAGGTAATTGATTACCAGTGAAATCCGTGCAACTCCTTGTAATAGGTTGGCACTAAGTTCATCCTCAGCCATGTTGCAAAATTGTTGTCATTTGTCATAAATTCTTCAGCTAACCTTGTTGTCTATGTAAGTAAAGTGCTAGTTATATAGCTTTATCACAGTAAATCTTACTCTTAACTGTCCCAAGCTTTCTAAGACATAACAGTAGTCATGTAACCGAAAAATTTCCACATGTGCGGGAGGTGTAAATGTCCAAACAAAGATACATGACTAAGGGTTTTTCCAACCAAGCTGCAATAGTTTGTCTAAGAAGGATACAAATAGGGAATGATGCTTGATTTACAGGTTTTACACTATATGATTTATCGTGGAAAGTATGAAGAAATAGGGGAGATAGCATTTCTTGTAACTCATTTCAAAATTAGTTGTGTAACAGTTGATATCCTAGACTTGTTCCTGAAAATGGTAGTTGCAGAAGCTAAATGATGTACTTGAAAGTCTTCTAAAATTGTAGTGTTTCATTCTCTGAGACTCATGTGACTCTGAATGCATCTCAAGCATTGCATATACTTCTTGTGTGATATAGGATCAAGAGAGGTGACAACAGAGATAAGAGAGTGGAACTACTGCAGCAATACGGAAGGGAAAATTTGCCTTCTGTTAAGTATATGGAATACGCGGTTCAGGTTGACACGTATACTCTCTCAAAGGCGAATGACCTAGGCCTCAACGTTGATGCCTCCATTGTGAATCCCTCTTCTTGGATCTCCTTGCGGCCAATGGAATGTTACTAAGCCATAAATTGATGAAATAGTGGAGATTAGTTACCTGAATGGGCAGTTCGTACTCGCTCCAAACTTTCTGGATTTGAGTCATCTTGTTATGTATACTTACTGCAAAAATTGTTTCAGCAAACTTGTATGTTAAACTTGTTGGTTAATTAAGATTTGAATAGATTTTTTGACACACTATATAAGAGTGAATAGGTTAAAAACCCCATAAACTCTCACTATTTTGCAAGTTTTATGCTTTAACTGTTAGGTGTTCTCCATACCCCCGAACAAAAGCTCCCTAGAAAATAAATTGTTGGTGAGTTGACTTTTGACCTTGGTTCACTGGGTTTTGTAATTATTACTTTAGTCCAGGCTGTATCTCTTGTTAGGGGTTTCGATTCAAAGAAATGTGGTGTTGGTTCATTTGTCTTGATTAATTCAAGTTCAAGGGAGGGTGATCCAGAGGACCCAAATTTTCAATCTCTTCTTTGTGGCGGGAGGCTTCTTTCGTATCAAAAGTGTGTTGAGAAAATAACTAAATATGTACATATAAATAAGTTGTGAACCAGTAGCATAAATGAGTTTGTGGTTCGATGGCAAGCGAAAAACCATCAAGACTCATAAATGTGAGATGATATTAATCTCCCTCGAGGAGTCTTTCATTAATATCAAGGTATATATAGAGTACAATATTCATCCCTTATATAATAGGAATCCTAAGCCTATACAAAAGAGGAATCCTAGTCTTACCATAATTATATTTACACAATATATGGAAATATTCTAATTATGGGTAGGGAGTATATTGTTTCCTATATTTACACGTTTACACACCCCCTCAGTCGGAGCGGGAGGAGGCCGGACGCTGAGACTGGATTTGAAGTCAAGAAATAACTGTCTGGGAAGTCCTTTGGTAAATATGTTTGCTTACTGATAGGATGATGGAACATGTAACACTCTGACATGGCCTAACGCAACTTTCTCACGAACGAAGTGTAGGTCTATCTCAATATGCTTGGTTCGCTGATGTTGAACCGGATTATGAGAAAGATAGATGGCAGAGATGTTATCACAATACACAATAGATGCTCGACGCAAAGGACACGAAGTTCTAACAAAATTTCGAGCCAACAAATCTCGGCTACTACATTTGCAACGCCTCGTACTCGGCCTCGGACTTTGGAGCGAGATAGGGTAGCTGTCGCTTGCGACCAAGAAATCGATTATCCCCTAAGAAAACACAAAAGTCGGAGGTGGAGCGTCGCGTGTCCGGACACCCCGCCCAATCCGCATCCGTATATGAAAGCAACCTGTCTGGTGCGGAGGGGTATAGGTGCAAACCATAATCAAGAGTGCCCTTAATGTATCGAATGATACGCTTAAGAGCAGTGAAATGAGACTCCCTGGGGGCATGCATGAATAAGCACACCTACTGAATAGCATAAGCTATGACTGGCCTGGTGAATGTAAGATACTGAAGTGCACCTGCAAGGCTCCTATACATAGTAGGATCAGAGACTGGAGCACCATCCATAGCACTGAGCTTAGATTTGGAATCAACTGGAGTAGGCACCTCTTTGCAGTTCGCCATCTTAGCCCTGTACACAATCTCTTCTGCATACTTACGCTGACACAAGAACATATGATTGGCAGACCTGGTCACTGATATCCCCAAAAAGTAACTCAGCTTCCCCAAATCAGTCATTGCAAATTCGGACTTGAGCAAGACAATAATCTCATTTTTCAATCCGTCGGAGGAGAGGGAAGAACAATATCATCCACGTAAAGTAAAAGTAAGTAAAGTGCTACTACCTCGATGAAAAATGAAAAGTGATATATCACTCTTGCCGCATACAAACCCAATCGCAAGATATACCCGGCAAAGCAATCATACCACGCACGGGGGCCGCTTGTGCCATATAGTGACTTACGGAGACGGCACACATATTGAGGAACTGCTGGATGGGTGGACCCTGGTGGCTGATGCATGTAGACTGTCTCTCTTAGATCCCCATGTAAGAATGCATTCTTCACATCAAGTTGATGGATCGGCTAGTGTTTGCCCATGGCTATGCTCAAAACTGTGTGGATGGTAGCCGGTTTGACAACCGGATGAAGGTCTCACCACAATCAATGCCTTCCTGCTGATTTGTGCCATTAGCCACAAGACGGGCCTTATACCGCTCAAGATCCCCATTGTCTCTGAACTTGTGACGAAATAGCCACATACAACGAATGACATTTACCCCCTCTGGTCTAGGTACTAGATCCCACGTGTGATGTTTAGTTAAAGCATTGAATTCCTCATACATAGCCGCATTCCAATTAGGGTCTTGTTTCGCCAATTTTGGGTTCTTTGGAAGTGGAGAGATGGTTTGGGCAGACAAGTTGAAATGGACTTTGGGTTTGAAGATTCCATGCTTTGAACGAGTTTCCATTGGATGGGTAGGGACAGTGGGTGGCGAAGTGGTGTCTGAGACGGGGGGTAAAGTCGGATAAGGAGAAGGAGGGGGCGAAGCCGTTCGGAGGCGCTGCGGCTCCTAGATCGAGAGTCGCGGTGCTAGAAGGTTGACAAGCTTCTCTGAAGTTTGGGCGCCGCGGCGCTGTAGACGGTGTTTCAAAAGATTGCTCTCTGGAAATTAGGCGTCGTGGCGCCTCCCCTCGAGGCCGCGGCACTGACGACGGGATAGAGGATGTGAGTTGTTCGAGTATGAGGGGAGAGATGGCAGACTCGTCAAGAAATGAGTAGTCCTGTTTTTGGAATGTTGGAAGATTCGAAAACTGGAATGTGGTCTCGTCGAATGTGACGTGATGAGATATGTGGATCTGACGAATCGATAAGTCATAGCATAGATAGCCCCTATGGTTCGGCGAGAATTCTAGAAAGACACATGGAGTGGACCTAGGAGCAAGCTTGTGAGGGGCGGTTAGAGATGGCAGTGGATCCCGGACCCGGTCCGAATCCGGTGGATCCAGATCCATTTTATAGGATATGGATCTTCAAAATTTGGACCCGATGGATCCGGATTGGACCCGGATCCATTTTGGACGGATCGGATCTGGATTTGGATCTTGTATTTGAGATCCGTATCCGGTCTCAGATCCGACCCGTGGATCCATTTTTTATTAAATATATTCATAACCTGGAATGTAATTTTATAAGTATTTTCTTAAAATTGCTAAGCACATCCTTGCAAGTTTAATTCTCAAAACAAGTTTAATTTATCCCCGCGTTAATTCAAAAACCAAAAAATAAAGAGGTAACTTCGATAATAAAATCAATATTATATTAGTGAATGACTAACATCTCCATAGATAAGTAGTTAAAATTATATTCACTTCATTTGTGAAGATTCCAAGCACATGCAAGTTCTGCATTGTGGAAATACTAGTCAGCATTTTCCAAAACTATTGTCATTGTCCAACATTTTCAATTAATAGCTCACAATCAAAACGAGACAACGAACAAAATATCTCATATGAACATTTCAAAATTGAAACACAGTAAACTGTTAATTAAGTAAAAATTGTTTGTTAGTTCAAAAAAATATTCTTAGCAAGGCAAATTTTTTTACATGTGGATCCAGATTCGATCCGTGTACCCAGTGGATCCGATGGATCCGAATTTGGATCTGATTTTTATGAACCCGATGGATCTGGATTCGGATCTGGATTCAGGTATGAAAAACAGATCTGGATCTGAATCTAGTAGGATCCGATCCAGATCCTATCCGTTGCCATCCCTAGGAGCGGTGGAGCTAAGGTTGGGATAGCATAGACAACCAAAAATCCGTAGATGATCATAAGAGGGGATTCTATGGTAGAGGATTTTGGTAGGGGTCATATTGTGAAGAGTGCTAGTAGGGAGAATATTTAGAGTGTATTATGACATTTTAGCAGCATAGACCCAGAAGGGTGGAGGGAGGGAGGCATGAATCAATAGGGTGCGAATCATATTGTTAATGGTGCGGATGATTCTTTCAGCTTTACCGTTTTGTGGTGAGGTGTGAGGGCATGAGAAGTGAAAGACCATGCCATTATTGGTACAAAAGCGGTGAAACATAGAGTTATTGAATTCACGACCATTATCGCACTGAAATGATTTTATGCCTTTTCCAAATTGTGTTTGAATGAACTTGCGAAACTCAAGAAATTTGACAAACACTTCCGATTTAAATTTAAGAGGATATAACCGAACGTAGTGTGAAAAATCATCAAGAAACACAAGATAGTATTTATGACCGAGAGAACTAGAGATAGGAGATGCCCATAAATCGGCATGTATGATATCAAAAAGAGCAAATGTAACACTAGTAGATGATTTGAACGGAAGACGAATATGTTTGCCTAAAGAGCAAGAAACACAATTTTGGGCATGTTTCCCATTACAAGCAATGAAATTGTTGCCTCTAAGAAAATTAAAAACTGGGACTCATGGATGACCAAGCCTATTATGCCAAGTTGAAGAAGAAACAACCGCTAGAGTGACGGGAGAGCACAATCTGGCAGCGGAGTTAGAAGTGAATGGATAGAGATCCCCCGTGCTATTGCATCTCGTAAGAGGTGTCCCCGTATGAAGATCCTTTACAGTAAAACCAAAAGGGTCAAAATCCACAGAGACAGAATTATTACGAGTAAATTGGCGGACAGATATGAGGTTCTTAATCATGTGGGGGGCATATAGGGTGTTTTTGAAGGAGAATGGTGGATGAGGAGGTTGTGTGTATGAGGTACCATAACCCTTAACTGGAATGCGTTGTCCACTACCAACTGTAACATATTGAGGATGCTTTAAACTAAACAGTTTAGGAATAGTACCTGCAGACTAGGTGACGTGAGATGTGGCGCCTGAGTCCATGTACCAAGTATTGTCAGGCTGTTGCATAGAGAGGGGTGCTAAACGTCTGACCCAACACAGTGGGTGTCATGCCGAAGGAGGGCTGCGGGACCTGACCTTGCATGAAGTGGGCCTGCTGTGGGGCTGGAGCGGGGCCTAACAAACCGGGGTAAGAATACGGATTGTATGGCTGCTGGTACTAGAATGGACTTGGCGCCGCGGCTCTGTACTGGGGTGCCGCGGCGCTGTAGACGAACTGCTGAGGAGCCGCGGCCCAGTTGTTCTTCGATCTCTGTTGCTGTTGCTGCTGTTGGTTTTGTTAATCGCGACCCTTGCCACGACCATGGCTTCCTCTACCACCTCGGCCTTTTCCACCCTTGCCGCCGCGGCCCTGCCGCTGTTGGGAGTTGTCTGGTGGCGTCTGATCTTGGGGTTGCGTGTCGATAGCTAACACCTTCTGGGCATGCTCATCCTGCTTAGCACGACGGGTTTCTTCAAGCAACAATTGTGAGCGAACTTTGTTAAAACTCGGTAGCGGATCTGTCTGTTGAATTATGGTGGCCAAAGTATCATATTCTCCCTTAGTAAGGCCAAAAATCATTTGTAGCACCATTTTATCGTCAGTGACAGACGTGCCGATGTTGGAGAGTTGATCCGCTAGAAGTTTAAGCTGCTTGCAGTACTCAGAGACATTGGAGAAGTTTTCAAGACTTGTTTTGTTGAACTGTTCTTCCAAATACACGGCACAAGTGTGCTTGTTGTCCTGAAAAATTTCCTCCAAACGATTCCACAAGTCAAGGGCTGTGGAGTCAGATTTCATGATAGTAAGGAGCAAATCCTGAGAGATACTACCATATATCCATTGTTTGACGCCGGCGTCGAGACGATGCCAGATAGAATCATCAACCTCCGTAGGGCGCGGAATAGTGTCATCAATATGGTCAAGCACGTTATAGAGACATGCATGGTTGCGAAAAAGTTCAACCCAGGGAGAATACTGGTTGTTTTCTTGATCAAGAATAATGGGAATATGGTTCTTGATGTTGGAAACAGTAAGGGGCGGGATGAAACGGGGGTGATGACTTTGTGGAGGTAGAGGCGTCGAAAGTGTGGAAGAATCAGGGATAGCCATTTAGAGAAGAGAAGAAAGGAAGAACAAAACCTGAAAAGCAAGAAGAAAATCCGGGAGAGCCGCGGCGTAGGAGAGGCAACCGGCGGCTGTGGAAGAGAAAGGTTTTTAGGGTTTTGTTTATTTGGCTCTTGATACCATGTGAGATGATATTAATCTCCCTCGGGGAGTCTTTCATTAATATCAAGGTATATATAGAGTACAATATTCATCCCTTATACAATAGGAATCCTAAGCCTATACAAAAGAGAAATCCTAGTCTTACCATAATTATATTTACACAATATATGGAAATATTCTAATTATGGGTAGGGAGTATATTGTTTCCTATATTTACACGTTTACAATAAACTTCAAATTCTGAAACCAAATGAAAAAAAGGCCAAGTTTCTAGCAATTGGTTTAACCAGGGGCGGAGCTAGGTAGGGTTGAGGGGGTCCAAACCCCCTTCGACGGAAAATTACATTGTATATATAAGATTAAAATTATTTTTTATGTATATAGAGTTGATGTTACACTAGGTATGATGTTGTTCTAGTTGTATATATAGTTGATGTTAAACCCTCATTAGCTTCTTCGTGTATTTACTTATTCATATTTTTGAACCCTTAATAAACATCATGGATCTGCCAGTGGCAAACCCTCCAATAATTCTGGACCATGAGGGGCTTGATATCATCAAAATTGGAACTATGTTTATAGACATTTTTCACAATTTCCAAGACCTGTTATTTTTGGCTAGATAGTGCATGCATTTGTGTCATTTTGACATCACTTTTACGAATTCTATATGGATCCATTCCAAGAACTATGGAAAAGTTTGGCATTTTTAATCAAGCTTTTGAGTTTCTTGTTTTAGCATAAGGTTTGGATGATTGTGGACTGCCATTTATGTCTGTGCCATATGCGGGGATTCCTATACATTCTGTGTTGGCTCTGAGATCGATTCAAGTTTTGAAATATATCAAGACGTTTCTATAATGACTTCAAGTTATTAATATTTAATGATTTTTTTAATATATATAAAATTCCACAAAAAATATTGAGTTTACATTATCCCACATATTACATGCTAGATCTTCCTCCAGCATTGACTTAATTTCATAATTCAACTTGTAGGATAATTTGAATTTGAGTTTGAGGTACTGAGATTCTAATGTTTTAATGTATTTTGTATCTCATATATACCCTACGTAATAACGTAAATGCAATAGCATAATATCTAGACAATAACAATTAAGCTTTAATGCCAAACAAGTTTGATTGAGTTATAGGAATCATTATTGACCATGAATTTCCTGCTTTTTCTAAAAACAATAGCATCGCATCATGTGTTGTTCTTAAATACACGAAAAACAACAAAATTTCAACTTATAGAATAATTAAATACTCTTAAGTTCATATAATTTCTAACTAAAGAAAGAAAATTACTAAAAGAAAAAAGAAAAAGAAAGATTTTTATTACCTTTAATTTGGTCAACGTTTCATATAATGGATTGAAAATGATAAGATAAAGTTCGAGATAGAGATGTGTTAATATATTTTTACTGCAAAAATCATGTTGTTACCTGGGAAATTCTACTTATAGTAAGATTTTAATTTTGAAAATACATATTATTTTGCCCTTTTAATCCATTCCCATTTGTCTCTATCGCACATAACCATGTTTTGCACGTAAACAAAATTCCCTATTATAGAAGAGAGGAGGGAGAAAAAAGGAAATAAGAGAAAATGACATGTATTATATAACTTCAAAAGGTAAAATTGACTAGGAACAAACTTTTAAATTAGAGAATATCTACAAAATTAAAGAGGAAATTAGTGGTTTAACATGTTAACCGCTAAATCTTGAAGAAAAAAGTATCTAATTAATAAAAGAGAACCACAAACGTTGCGGCAGTGTGGTGAATAAAAATTGGTAGAAATTTATCCGCATCAAGTATTTATATCAAACTAATAGATGTATGGCGTGTGTTTGAAAGTAAGATTTATCTCACTCAACTCTAGTTAATTAATAAATTTTCACTTATTTTAAATCAATTAATCATGGTAAGTTGATGTGGCCTTTGGTGTAAATACCCAGTGCAAATAAGTTGTTACCATATGCACCCCATAGCGAATCCAAGATTTAAACTTTATGGGTAAACCTTTTAGGATTCTTAATTGAACCCATTACATTTAAAAAGTTATGGATTAACAACAACAACAACAATAACATATCCGTGAAATCCCACACAATGAGGTTTAGGCAGGGTTGAGTGTACGCAGACCTTATCCCTATCTTGGGAGGTAGGGAGGTTGTTTCCGGTAGACACTCGGCACAAAGACAGGTAACAAAAATTAGTGTAAATAAGCTATGGAAAAATACTACAAAAAACAAGCAAGATAATACTATCTGCAAAAGTTAAAAGTTACGGGTTCATGTATATTATTTATTGTAATTTTAATAATTTTTTACCCATAAATTTATGTTCCGCATCGAAAGTTAGGGATTCAATTGAACCCCATCTTGAATGCTACATACGTCCTGTGCATCCCTTCATACTTAATTCAGAGATCTTAGGTTTGAACTTTAGGAATGAAGTCACCTTTAATGAGGAGCGCTTTATCCCTAAAGTAAAACTTTTCGGAGCAAATTTGAATTAATCAAGTCCTAAAACGAATACCTAACTATAGGTGAGAATTCAAAAAGAAAAAATAAAGATAAAAAATATAGAAGAGAATGTATTTCATTAAAAGGGTTAGGGATAATTAGTTTGAATTCACCTTTGATATTGACTTGTGTGTCTTAATTAAGGAATGCATAAAGCAAGATAGTGAAACAAAGTGATATTAAATAAATGGAAAGCCAGTTCCTCTTCATCTTTCCATAAACAAAGGGCAAATAAAATGCATTTAATTAGAAAAGATATGAATTACCATTATGGAACCAAAATGCTTCAACATAAATAGAAATAGTTCAATCTAAAAAAAAACATTACTCCAAATTGTTATCTTACAAACATGTTCAACAAAAGGAAGAAACCTCAACTGAACTTCCTTTTTCTTTAACTTATATACATTGAACTTTGAAGTATTAGAAATATTTAGAGGATATTTATAGATAACCTTCATAAATAGCAAGAGTTTATAATCCTTCCACCAGAATTGTGGTGGAGAGATAAATATTTCTTAATTTTTAATCAAAATGTCTTGGGTTCAAGCTTGGGTTTATGAGGATCGATTTTTATTAGGGAGCGTTTTGGAGGACTTTTTGAGCGAAACCATATTAAGTCGTATCTCAATGCTAATATCGAACACTCGATGGAAAACCATGAATTTTTAACAACAACAATAACATACATAGTAAAATCTGATAAAAAAGTGAAGTCTGGGGAGAGTAGAGTGTACGCAGACCTTACCTCTATATTGGGAGATAGAGATGTTGTTTCCGATAGATAAAAAAGATTATCTTTGTTGTAACAGGCTAAGATAATTTCATTAACCGCGTATATAAATTAAACTTTTTTTTGCATGAATTATATGATCTTATCCAACCTTTGACATAACTTTTAAGAATTATGTTGAACTAACGAAACTTTATCCATCTACTCAGCTTACCACTTATATTGTTTTCTTTGCTTTTCTTTTTTCCATTTAATATACAAAAATAGCCATTGTTGTGGCCAGAAACAATAATTTGGGACTTAGGTGTACTCTACGTAATCAAATTAAGTGTACATTTCATAAAGGACAACTCTTGTTGGACTTAGCTTTAATTAAATTATATGAGGCATTTACGTTTTCTTAGATATATTTTGTGGGGTCTATTTTCCTTGTATTTTTTTAATGTTTGTCTTCTTAACTTAAATATAATTCATTCTGGTCTAAGAAAAATAACACTTGCCATAAAAAGTAATATGTTTATTATTAGAAGTTATATCATTAGAAGTAAAATAGAATATTAACATACACATTGCAAATATTAAAAGTATCGTATCATTTTTAGAACAGATAAATTGGAAAGAGTGACTAACAAATTGTGACGGAAGCACGGTGCATTTATATAGTTTCTAATGTGTAAACTTTATTAAAACAATAAAATAACGTATAGTCTAAATTTCATGCCAAAAGTTAGACGTGATGAATTTTGAAAATTTACCCCTTTTGAGATAAATGAAGTAAAAACATATAAAATCTGGTACCAACACTACAAGTATTTTATGATTCGGGGCTTACCACGTGCAGAACATGAATAAGGTGAATTTTTCTGTGGGTGTTATCCATCTGAATCAATTCTCGGTGGGCACTTATTTATTATTATTAGCAAATATTCTCCGGATATTCACAGTATATTTTATAATTATAATAGATGTACATACGTTGATTCCTAATACAATAAGAATCCTAACTTACCTTAAATGATTGATTTATAATACAATAAGAATCTTAAGTTATCTTAAATATACATCTATCATAATTATAAAATATATTCATGAATATTCGTTAATAATTATATCGGTGAACAATATCTTTATCTTACTTTGTCATTATTACACTCTTATCTACACATATTACTTCAAGGATAATATTTCTAGTTAAAGTGCAAGATGACCCAACTCTACCATGAAGAAAAAATAAAAGAAGTATTTGCTTATTTCATGTATGATCCACTTGGCTTGAGAGGGGTGGGGGAAGGGGGGGGGGATCAACTCACTTGGTAGAGTTCGCAATTGAGTCATTTTCTTTGAGTTGAGAGCGATGTTAATTCATTAAACTTTTATTATTGAACATAAATAAATGATAAGAGGATCAAAACGTGCCATTAAAAAATTCTACTGAAACAAAGATGAGCGGTCAAAATTTTATTTTATGTAGCATAATTTAGAAGAAAATTGCTAGCTTACTTAATTTTCGGTGCGAATTCATACATACATGACCACATTTTCCTATAAAATATATGAGTAGGAGAAAATGAAAAAGCAAAATGAAGAGTGGAAGCATAAGAAAGTGGAGGGGACATAGCTATTCTTTAATAACCCCTTTACTCTTTACATGGAAAAAAATAAGTGAAGTAATATTCTCACGCGCAGAATTATATGGTGAACATCGTCCACCATATAAGGTCTAAATTTGTCATTATCATTGGTTCTCATGGCACGTTGAATATACGCTCTTCCTTTGAGAGTAGGATTAAAAGTATTTCGGCGTTCTTTACTATATAGAAAAAATCTTTAATTCAGTTGGAGGAAGAGAGGGGAAAAAGCCAATGAAATAAAAGAAAAACAAGAGAAGGAGAGACACACCCTATAACACATCATTATTGTGGGGGAGTGATACTATTTTTTTATTTTTAATTAGAGATTTCGAATTTAAGTTATGAGTATGAAATTATTTTTATTAGGGAGTATTTTATGAGCTTGGCCGGCTAACGTGAGACTTTCGTGTTTGAATTTAGACTTAATCAGGTCTCACTTTTAAAGTTATTTTCGTGTGACTTATAGATCATGAATTTGAGTAGTGGAATCAACTACTAATACTTTTATTATGTTAGGTTGTCTACGGCATATCCTTTGGAGTGTTGGATGCTTTGTGCACATGATTGCCCTTTCTTTTTTCCATGTCTCACTCCTAATATGAAACTTTCACGTGTAAATTCATATTTAATTGGACCTCTATCAGGGACGAATATTGAAGCTAATAACGTTTGCTCCAATCCTATATATTTATTGAGAATTCTACTAAATATTTATATTCGACCTTATATCAAGAACTCTACTAAATATTTATAAAATATTTAATCATATATTTAATTATTAGGGAAAAGGTGCAAATATACTCCTTAACTTTGCGATATAGAGCTGATCTATCCCTCATTAAAAAAGTGGTTCATATATACTCTTGCCGTTATACAAATGGTGCAAATATAGCCTGACTTTGCACAAATGGTAAAAATATTCGTTGACGGTTTTTTGAAAAAATCATTTAGCTTATTTTTTAATTTAAAAAATATCACGAGACTTTACAAAAATAAATCTATCTATTTTTCTTAGATGAACCATACTTAATCTACCATAAAAAAATTAACACGTGACTTTAAAAAGAAAAAATCTACTCAAAAGAATTGGATAGAATTCTTTTCTAAAGTCATGTGAAATTATTTTAATTAAATAATAAGTTAAATGATTTATTAAAATTATTTAATCAGTAAAAGAATATATGTATACAATTTGTATAAGATAGATGTATATGTGCACTACTTTTTAAATAAAAAGAGTATATTGCTCTGTGTCACACAGTTGAAAGATATATTTTGAGGTTACATAAACTCAATTCAGTCTCTACCGAACACCCACTGAAAAGAAAAAACAGCATGCACCCCCAAAAGAGCAATCCGCTATAACTATACAAAAGTAAAAAAGAGAGAGAGAGATGAAAAGGGTCGTTTCTTGAGCTCAAAGGGTGTCCATTTTTGTGCATTTTTCAGCTATAAATGTACTCCAAATCTGCAGATTTTCATTTTTTATGGCTACATAACCACACATATATAGTGGGTTATTAGTGCAATTAGTCATAGATCCATACATACAAAGTAAGAAGAGAGAGCTAAAAAAGTTGGTTTCTTGACGTGGAAGGGTGTTCATTTTTATGCATTTTTAGCAAGAAAATGAACACCAATTTTTGCAGATATTAATTTTCTTATGGATATATATATATATATTTAGTGGGGTATATCAAGAAAATTGGTCATAGGAGAGAGAGAGAGAGAGAGATTAAATTAATAAAGGTGGCTTCTTGAACTTAAAGGGTGACCATTATCTTCATTTTCATCAACTTCCATATTTGCAGAATATTGATTTCTATATTGGGTAGCTCTGCAATTAGTCATTAGATCCATACATAGCAAGTATAGATAGATATATATAGAGAGAGGAAAAAGGTGGATTCTTGAAGTCAAAGGGGCAACCTTGTTCTTGATTTTCAACAATAAATGCACTCTAAATTTGCAGATATATGACTTGTATATGGTTATATAGATACAAATATTTAGTGGGGTTTCAGAGAAATTAGTCATAGGTACATTTTGTTTGTGAAATCTGAATTGGTGTTTGATCAATCTTGAAATTGAAATGGAAAGTACAATAGCATCAGCACAAGGTCCAACACCACCAGCTGAGGAGCTGTTAAAGAATATTCAAGAATAAATAGTGGGGTTTCAGTGAAATAAGTCATAGATACAAATCTGTCTTTAATCTGAAGTGGGGTTTGATCAATCTTGAAATCTTGGATTGAAATGGAAAGTACAACAACATCAGCACAAGGTCCAACACCACCAGCTGAGGAGCTGTTAAAGAAGATTCAGAATTGGAGGCAGGGCATGCTCAATTGAAGCAGGATATGTCTAAGCTCATGATTTGTGATGATCATAGAACACAAAGACAAAGGTCACATTCTATTTCCCCACAAAGGCCGCCTCGTATTCGGGCTGGTGGTGGATTTGATGGTGCTTGGAAAAGAGGGTCAACTTCTTTCCGGCATTCTTCGCCATTGCAAAGAGAGAGTAGTAGTAAAGGTGAAGGGGGAGACAGCAGTATTGGTGTTGGAGGTCCTTCTGCAGTGAAATTTACTGATAGACAGTATTTGAATATATTACAGTCAATGGGACAAGTAGTGCATATACTTGATCTTGATGGTCGTATAATTTACTGGTGAGTCATTGAAATGGACATCATATCTTTTACATTTACTGGTTGAGCTTGTGAGTTTGAGTTTACTTTTTAGTTGGTTAGTCCATGGTTGTAGTTATGAACACTAAGGGGTTGTCTGGTTGATGGTTAGGTGGTGATTTATTCATGTATTAAATCTTGCATAACTTGTACTATCATTTTTGGTAGCATTTTAGTTGCTATGTATAAAATTCAGCACACCAAGTAAGGTGTTTGGTTACCAGTTTACAATCGCGCATAACTAATACATGTATAAGTTATAAGAGAATTTATGTATTATTCTATGCAATGTAGAAGATGGAATAACTAATACATGTATTACTATACCTGCATAACTAATCTCAACATTATTAATACCTGCATAACTCTAACCAGCAACCAAACGACCCCTAAACACTTTCTGCAAATAGGTAGAACATTTTACTTGGTCTTAGTTAGAATTTGATTGGTGTTCATCATGTTTGTTAATGTTATCAATATAGGAGTGTAATTTGAGCTGTTGTTGCACAGGAATCAAACTGCTGAAAAACTATATGGTTATTCTGCTGCAGAAGCTCTTGGACGAGATCTCATTGAACTCCTAACAGATACTCGGGATCATGATGCTGCTAATAACATTGTATACCGAGTGTTAAGGGGTGAGAGTTGGACTGGACAGCTTCCAGTTAAGAATAAGCAAGGGGATAGATTCGTAGTCGTTGCTACCAATACCCCTTTTTATGACGATAATGGTACTTTGCTCGGTGTTATTTGTATATCTAGTGATATGAGGCCTTTCCAAGAAACAGGGCTTGCGTCGATGGGAGTGAAGCAGTTGGAAGCTGATACAAGATTTAGAGCCAGAACCCTTGCTTCTTCCAAACTTGGACTTGATCCCCAACAGCCCCTGCAAGTTGCCATTGCCTCCAAAATATCTAATTTGGTTAGTACTGTCTTTGTTTGAGTAGTTTCCTGGTTTTCTTCTAAGTTGCTCGGACTCAGGGTGCGGATCTAGAGATTGGATCCTGCATGATCTAAATTTTAAGATTCGGGGGTACGGATGAGGTATGTATACGGGTGCGGGAATTCGGCTAAAATAATTCAAATATCTAAAAATCGAGTTATAAAAATATGCCTAAATATGGTGTATTATTTGAGAGCAAGTTTAAATTTGTAATTATTATTATGCACACATACATCTGCTTACTGTTTTTTTGTTGTAACATGACTATTGCAAATGATATAGAGGTTATGATAGATTTCTTGAGTTCATTGCACATAGCAGTGATGTTGACCTGTAAATATTTTTAAAGCACCTTCTGGTTGCTGACTTTTTAATACAAAAATCTTTTAAATGAGTTATGATTCCACCCTAGCTTTTGATTTCAGAAATCATTGTATCTATCTCGAATTTCTCTACTGATCTTGGTCAAGGTACCCAAAATTGGTTGACCAAATTCGATACGGATCCCACGCCCTCACCCATGTTTTGTCGACACGGGTGTGGCACCAAAAGTGAAGAGTCCGAGAAACTTAGGTTTTCTTTAGCTTTCTTTTGGTTCTCTTTACTGTTGTCTGTTAAGGGTGGCATATGCTGACATGACGAAACCTCATAATAGGCCTCAAAGGTGAGCAACAAGGTTAAGTCAAAAATAAAGACAGGAGAGCGCAGCGTGCTTCGCGAAGGTGGAAGTGGAGACAGTCATTATTCTGACCATGCATTTTCTGATGCTGCTCTCTCAGATCACAGGGAGGATGCAAATTCAAGTGGAGCGAGTACGCCTAGGGGAGACGTTCACCCTTCTCCTTTTGGAGTATTCTCTGGGAATGAAAATGAGGGAAAACAAGGGATTTCTAAGATTATCACCTCAAAGGCAGAGGCATGGATGGCGAAGAAGAGCTTAACATGGCCATGGAAAGGTAATGAGCGAGAAGCATCCGAGCCAAGTACCACACGATCTGTATGGCCTTGGCTAAACAATGACCAAGACAATGAGTTAAATCACATTAATACATTTAAAGCAGACAATCAGGTTATTGAGACTAACCGGTCTACCACTAATGAAGCTCCAGGATCCTGGTCTTCATTTAATATCAACAGCACAAGCAGTGCTAGTAGCTATGGAAGCAACACCAGTAGTGCTGTCAATAAGGCGGACATGGATACTGACTGCCTGGATTACGAAATCTTGTGGGAGGACTTAACTATTGGAGAACAGATTGGAGAAGGTACGCGGAATTCCTTTTACAGGTGAAATTATCAAAAAACAAGTCTATCAGTCATTCCAAACTTGATCATAAGAGTCTTTTAGTTTACTTTCATTTTCTATTTTCCATCCATTATATATGCTTCTGTTGCACTTAAACCTTTTATATCTTTTCTGAAGCTAACACGTTCATTTCCCTATGAATGATCTATACCAGCTTTATAGCTATGATATTCTTATGTAATTGACAGTTGTTATCGCCTTTCCTTTTACTTCTTCATTTCTCACTTTTTCTTTTATCTGTGTTTCTCTAGGTTCTTGTGGAACTGTTTATCATGGGATGTGGTACGGATCAGTAAGTTCACCTCTTCTTTATTTATTATTCTTTTGCCAAGAGTTCTTTGCCTCTTCTATTCATTAAACTTCCTGGAGACAGAATGTTCTAAGCATTTATTCGTCAAGTATAGTGAAACATTTGTGAGTTATCATTTACTCCTGGAGCTTATGCTTATAGCCTGTAACACAATGAATAAAACTGGCTTATTGGTCCTATCATATGTGATGTCAAAGAAGTTTCTCTAAGCCAGTATTTGTGTTGTACATAATGATGTCTTTGCCGTGCAGGATGTCGCTGTTAAAGTGTTCTCCAAGCAAGAATATTCTGATGAAGTGATATATTCCTTCAAACAGGAGGTCGGTCTGTTTGTCATAAATATTTCATGAAATGTGTTTGCTTTTTTTTTTTCTTTTCCTGATTGAAAATTATTTTTTAAAGGACTTTAAGCTATATGGCAGTAATAATGATAGTCTTTCCACATATTTCGTAGAAATTTACATAAAATTGCTGTAGCTTTTTATGAGGTCAGTGAACCAAGGTCAAAATTCACCAACAATGTATGCTCTCCGTCACTGTGATTTCTCGGAAATTTGAGCCTTTGTGTAATAAATCCCAGTTAATGCAGGACCAATGTGAAGAGTAATCTACAAATGATTAGAATTAAATGCGTGTAAAACAAAATACTACCATTTCCTGTTCATTAGAAACTATCACAATAAGATCCACTTCATGTGACTATCTGACTTTCTATGTTGTAAGTTGTAAAACTTATTAAAATGCTAATAGTGAATCAAGTTTATTATAATGAAATGACTCATTCATAGAATTGTTTTTGTGCTTGATATTATTGCATGTAGACTTAAGCTTAATGCTTTTCACTTTCTAATTCAAGTATGGTTACTAACATTATGCTAGGACCAGAAGCATCTCTGACAGGCCTTGTGCTTTACTTTTTGTTTTTGAAGATCTCCCTTATGAAAAGACTTCGACATCCAAATATTCTTCTATTCATGGGTGCAGTTACTTCGCCGCAACGCCTCTGCATTGTCACAGAGTTCCTGCCACGGTAAATCCACTTTCTTCTTTACGCTGAATAACCTGTTCAATTTGTTTTGCACCTATTCCTTGCCACTGTATCAGTATTTTTGTGTGTTATTGATAAACCATTTCACCTTTTCCGTTATTGCAGGGGAAGTTTGTTCAGGCTATTACAGAAGAACTCATCCAAATTAGAATGGAGACGACGAATCCACATGGCTTTAGACGTAGTAAGTTCCTAAGAGATCTGTAATACCAGTAATATTACTCCCCCCGTTCCAATTTATGTGGCATACTTTCCTTTTTAGTTTGTTCCAGAAAGAATGTCACCTTTTTCTAATTAGAAACAACTTAAATTTAAAATTCCTTTTTTACCTTTAATGAAATGATTTATTGCCACACAAATGTCTTAAGGTTTTTTTAGACCACAAATTTTAAAAGTCTCTTTATTAAATTTTGTTCTAGTATACGATGCCACATAAATTAGGACAGAGGGAGTAACTATTACCAAGAATAACATCCATTATTTTGACTGGATTTGCATTCGCCATATCATTTTCCTTTTTTTTAATCATTTGCTTCATGTATAGCTGCTCATCAAATTCTTTTTATGAGTACTATAATTTTTATCTGAGATATTTGTTGTTACCAGGGTTATTCTTTTAGGCTAACTATCATGTTTCGTTTTTGCTGCTTCTTTCAGGCTCGTGGCATGAACTATCTTCATCATCTTACCCCTCCTATAGTTCATCGCGACTTGAAGTCTTCAAATCTTCTTGTGGACAAGAACTGGACTGTTAAGGTTTGGCTTCAGTTCATTTGACTGTCATTTTTTCTACTAAAGAGCTTTTAATATGTTGAAAAAAATTCTCACCATACATATCGATAGGTTGGGGACTTTGGTCTGTCACGTCTTAAACATGAAACATATCTAGCAACAAAGACGGGTAAAGGAACGGTATTCAGCTTGACCTCAAGAACTCTCTTTCTTACTCTATCAGTATGAGCTATTTTCATTCACCTATGGTGTTGGAACTTCATATGACTTTCTACATCAATTCTCATGCAGCCTCAATGGATGGCTCCAGAAGTTCTTCGCAATGAACTTTCAGATGAGAAGTATGCCAACTATGAGATATATGCAGTTTTATGCAGATTTTTCTGAATATCTTAACGATATTGATCCTTCTTTGAATGTGCATTTAGGTCTGATGTATACAGTTTCGGAGTGATACTATGGGAACTCGCCACTGAAAAAATCCCTTGGGATAACCTCAACACAATGCAGGTATTGTCATCTAACTGAAATCTCACATGGACAACATTCCTCAGTCCTCACGCATTAGAAAAGTAAAACATAAAAGTGGATTATTTTTCATCATATGGTGGTATTAAAAGAACAACTCTTTTTACAGGTGATCGGAGCTGTAGGATTCATGAATCAGCGGCTAGATATCCCAAAGGATGTTCATCCACAGTTGGCTTCTATTATCGAGAGCTGTTGGCATAGGTTTGCATCTTAGTTCTTTTGCCATCATAATTTGTTTTGCTGAAGCAAATAGCCTTAAGAGGAAGACATTGTCACGTCAAAACATGAATTATTCTTATTATTTTTTGGAACTTCCAAGGCCCTTAATATTCAAATTTGTTCTCAAGTTATAATGAACTCGTCCTTACAAAATCTGACATCAAAACACACCCAAGGGTGTGACCTAGTGGTCACTGGTCAATGAAGTGGGTTAGAGAACCATAAGGTCTCGGCTCAAATCCATCAAAGACAAAAACACTAGCATCTGTCTTCGCCTTGGTGGACAGAGTTACCTAGTATCTGTTGCTGGTGGGAGGTGGCAAGGTATCCTTGGAATTAGTCGAGGTGCGCCCAAGTTGGCTTGCACACCATGGTTATCAAAAAAAAAACTTGACATCAAAACATATTCAATAATCTTGCTTGATAATCTGAGAGAAATTAAAGTAGAAGTTAATGGGAACAATATGTAACCTGGTTTAGCCTCTTGATATTAGTTCATATTTGGTGTCTAGGACATTATGATATCTTTAAGAATGAAACATTTTCAGGAAAAGGAGTTTGGAGTTCAGTGCATCTTTTTTACAAGTGACTAATAAGTATTATCGGCTAAATTTGATTCTCTGACTAATATTTAGATAAATCTGTCTCATCCCTAGCAACCATTTTGCTTTGAATCACATTGATTCTACACATCTTTTGAAACTGAGCTGTATAAATGGAGCAACATGACTCCAACTTGCTTGGGGTTGAGGTCTATCGTCGTTATTCTGAAATGAGCTGATATGCAACTTTTTATGTTTTGTCCAACTCAGTGAGCCACAATGTCGTCCTTCATTCCAAGAGTTGGTGGAGAAACTTAAGGATCTGCTGAGACAGTACGTTATTCAGGCGCAGGCAGGACGTAGCAGCCAGAAGGAACAGTAAATACAAATACTGGCATTTGTGGTTGAGTTTCATTTGCTGATTGCATTGCTAACTCTTCAAGATTTTATGGCTGTCGCATGAAAGTTGGTCATCGGTCAGAGCTCACAAATTGCTTGTGTTGTCGGATCCTACGTTCAGAGGCTAAATGTTAGGGTTGCAGTCAACTCATTGACAAAAGAAATTTGATGGAGAGAAATCAGCTGCCTTTTATTGGAGTCGAGTCAGTACTTGTTAACCGACTACATGAGTCTTAACATGATTCTTGTTCAGTGAATTCACAGTTTCGCCTTGGTTGTTATCTTGTGTGAAGTGAATTCGCCTTCAACTCGTGGGTTTTATAAGGTTACAACACTCAAATATTTGTATATTGAGTGAGAAATTAGATGAAATTGAGTTTCTTCTTTTGCTGTTGCTCCTTTGAATACTACCTTTAATTTGGCTTGTTTAGGGACTAGGATCAAACAAGGCAGTGGTCAATTGAGGAAATACCATTTTGAAGCCTCCATTGAAGTTTAACTGAGATTGAATCCGTAATAAGAGAATATCCTTCATCCATACAAGGCATTTTCACATTTTTTTACTGATAACATGGTGTTCAGGTCAACTTCCACGGACCTCAATTATTTCATTAGATACCTTTTATCTACCGTTAACACATGCGCTGGATAACTTTGCCGACTATGGCATATGCATTATGGGAAGAAATCACTTGTAGCATAATTTTTTGCTCGCTGGTAACTTGAACCTAGTCTTGACCCACTTTACTGATTGATCCTTAGGACAGACCCTTGGATATTTTCAGAAATACTTTACAGCATTTCAGCATAGTTTTATTTTAAGAGTTGAATATAAGACATGAAAAATGGGTGACCTGAAAGAATGAGTCCTAACATAACCAAGATTTCCCTCAAACTTGCTCATTAGTCATGTCCAGTTTTTCACTTCAGTATTAATTACCAATACAATTGAAAGACAGTCAACAGATCAAAGTTACATATATAGCATGAACATTTAATAGCCTCTTCGCTAGTACATTACAGAATCGAAGGGGGAAAATCCCGGTACTGTTTTCTTCTCATCTTTTTGCACGGACACTAGTTGAGCAAATGTCGTATTGCAGCTACAGCATCACCTTTATGCTCTCTCAGAGTCCTTTCAGCAACCTTCTTGTCCACCTATTCCACAATTGAAACTACGTCAGAGATTTAAAATAAATCAACAGAAACAACAGTTGTAGATGTAAGAGGAAACCGACCTCTAGTTCATTTGCAATTATATCAATATCAGCAGCATTAATCTTAACAGCAGCTAGTTCCTTTTCCCTGTAATAGACACAATTCTTTTTTTTTTTGATAACCAAGGATTAGGACTACTTCACAAGAAGCATTAGACGTCCTGGAGGTAATAGCACACAATTCTTGATGTCATCTAATATACACACGAAAAGGTACTATCGATGTTAATATAAATGTCATATAGTCGTGTCAGATATATATTTTTTTGGTTCTATTTTTCCTTTTTCCTTTTGAGGATCTGAGAGACAATAGACTAAATCTTAGTTATCATGGCAGCAATTCCACTCTTATCATTTTCAACTTCGAGTATTGCATTTGAGATCAATAAACTCATATTCACTATTTTGTTATTTGATTTCCATGATTGAATAGCTCTTCATTTCCCTTCAATGCACGTATAATAAGCATGAGAAGACATCGCAAACAAATTCTTCTTTTTTTTGTTGATAAGGTAAGATTTTGACATCCCAAACAAATTCAATTATTTAATTTGGATAAACTAAAAGTCCCTTGCACACATCAACAAACAATGCTTCCCAAATTCAATTAGTATTTAATTTGGATAAACTAAATGTCCCAAACAAAACTTGTGGACTTCAAACTCATTTCATAATCAGATAAGGTTAACCAAATTGGAGTTTACAGGCAATGCTTCCCAAATTTCGAGTAATGATTTGAAAGCTAAATAAATGCAACTTCACATTATCAATCAATCAAAACACTCGTCAACTCTCGTGAAGCAACAAATTCAACTAATTATCCAGTACAAACACCTTTTACATAAACAGACAAGAATCATGGATAAGATTAACAAAAGAGATTTATGATTTACAACAATATATAAATATAATTAGATGTTCTTTGTCAACAACAACATACCCAGTGAAATCCCACAACGTGGGGTCTGATGAGGGTAGTTCTTTGTCATTGTAGATATTTAGAAACAAGTCTCAAACGTTTAAAATTATAAAAATTATACAAAGTATATCATCATAATGTCCAAGTATGCAAATCTTATTTTCAAAAATGAGGAAATAACGTCTGAAATCACTTTGATGTATAGATGAGTTGACTATTCTATTCTAAACCCTGTCGTTCTTTCTGAGGCAAGCATTTAAAAGTCAAACCCATCCATCAACTCTACAATTACCAAGATTTAAAAAGCCCAAAAAGAAAAGACACAGCTGAATACCAACTTCCTTCAACACAACAAATAAAGCCATAGCCTAATTTGCAAGCGCATCGATTTCTTAATTCTTGTTAGTAAAAATTTACAAGGTTATAGTAGACTACATAAAAAATACTTCAAACAATGAATTCGTACAATTAAAAATATTTAAAATAAGAAAAAGTCTATTCCTTTCCCCAAATACTCCAATTATAGCTTCCTTTTCCTCAATTAGGTAAAAAATAAGGGCAGACAAACAAATCTCATTACCATAGCTCGAATATCAGCTTCCTTGAGTGACATAACTCATGCCATATTCTAATTTTCGGAGCATCAATTTTACTTTTATAGAAAAAAATTATATTTTTAGAACCTACATAACTAAAACAATGTAACTGATTTTGAAGAAAAAAATGTAGTCCAATAAAAGAGAAAAATAACTGTTCCACTCCTCGATTAGTGATACCGTCCAAAAACATTCATATATATATATAAGCAAAAAAATACAAACCTCATCCTCATAGCTTGAAGATCAGCTTCCTTGGATGCATAAATTGAAGCCATAGCCTAAAAGAAACAAATTTTCATCATCAAAATGACAAAAAAAAATGTATATAGATACATAAAAATTACAGTAAGGCAAATTCAAAATTGCATAGATTCGTGTAAATTACGAAAGGTATATCTGATAAAACGATACTGTTTGGTATATAGATACATAAAAAGCTGGGAAATTTCCAAAAAACATACAGCTTTTGAAAATTATTACACTGCGTTGCCCAATATACAATACTATACAAAATTATACCGGGGGAAAACATTATACATAATGTATCAACCTTGTATAAAGTGTATGAAGGGGAGACTTGGAGTAACGGGTAAAGTTGCTTCCATGTGACCAGAAAGTCATAAGTTCAAGCCGTGGAAACTGCCTCTTGCAGAAATGCAAGGTAAGGCTGCGTACAATAGACCCTTGTGATCTGGCCCTTTTCCGAACCCCGCGCATAACGGAAGCTTAGTGCACCGGGATGACCTTTTTCTTTTATAAAGGGTATAATAATGTGTAAAAGGTGATTATACACAAATATGTTGAAAACGGGCGTTTATACACAACGTATGGGTTACATGACGTAAATATATTTGAAAATACATAACGGAGGTGTCATGGTGTATGTTATTCGCAGACGACATAGTCCTGATTGATGAGACTCGCAGCGGAGTGAACGCTAAGCTGGAGGTTTGGAGACATACTCTGGAGTCTAAAGGGTTCAAGCTGAGTAGGATCAAGACAGAATACTTAGAGTGCAAGTTCAGTAACTGGAATGACCTTGAGACAGGCGTGATGTGAGACTTGGTACTTAAGTCATTCAAAAGAAAAGAAGCTTCAAGTACATCGGGTCTATTATCCAAGGAAATAGAGAGATTGATGACGATGTCACACATCGTATTGGGGCAGGGTGGATGAAATTGAGGCTGACATCTGGAGTCTTGTGCTATAAAAAGGTGCCACCAAAACTTAAAGGCAAGTTCTATAGGGTGGTGGTTAGACCAACTATGTTGTATGGGTCGGAGTGTTGGCCGATCAAGACTTCGCACACCCAAAATATGACAGTTGCGGAGATGAGGATGCTAAGATGGAAATGTGTGGGCATACAAGGAGGGATAGAATTAGAAATGATGATATCCGAAACAGAGTGGGAGTGACCTCGGTGGAGGATAAGATGCGGAAAGCGAGGTTGAGATGGTTTGGGCATGTGCAGAGGAGAGACACAAATTCCCCAGTGCGGAGGTGTGAGAGGTTGGCTATGGACGAGTTCATGAGGGGTAGAGGTAGGCCGAAGAAGTATTGGGGAGAAGTGATTAGACGGGATATGACGCAGGTGCAACTCACTGAGGACATGACCTTAGATAGAGGGTTAAGTAGGACACGAAAGAGACACAAATGCCCCAGTGCGGAGGTGTGAGAGATTGGCTATGGAAGGGTTCAGGAGGGGTAGGGGTAGGCCGAAGAAGTATTGGGGAGAGGTGATTGGACAGGATATGACGCAGGTGCAACTCATTGAGGACATGACCTTAGATAGGGGTTATGGATGGCACGGATTAGGGTAGAAGGGTAGTAGGTAGTCCAACGTAGTCCTACCTACGCTTACAAACTAGTAGTTGTAGTGTTATTATTGTAGGCTCGCTTAGTCTATCATACTAGTAGACACAGTATTGCTTTATAGTCCACTGTCGTTTGATTTATGTTGCTATATGTATTTTGTTTGTCTTGTTTACCTGCATTAGTTATTGCTTCTTTTTTGTAAGTCGCTATCATGGCTTAGTTATTGCTTCGTGCTCGTGCTCGTTTTTCGTGCTCGTGTCGCTATCATGGCTTCGTGTCGTGCTTTGTTCGTCTTACGTGCCCGTTGTTTATGAGTCTCTCGAGTCTCTCGAAAATAGCCGCTCTACCTACCAAGATAGAGGTACCCTCCCAGATCCCACGTGTTATTTCACTGGGTATGTTGTTGTTGAAGACATAGAGTGTAATTTTCCGTTAATAGTGAAGCAAATTCAAAATTGCACAGATTCGTGTAAAATATGAAAGGTATATTGGATAAAACAATACCATTGGTATATAGATACATAAAAAACATAGTGAAGCAAATTCAAAATTGCATAGATTCGTGTAAAATATGAAAGGTATGATAAGTCAAACATCTTTATTTTGACCGTGAATTCGGGAATACAATCTTTTAAGTTATTTGAAAAATAATTTACATATTTAAAAACTACGTAATAATTAATAATTTAAAATATTTAAAGTGAATATGAATAAATCGCGGTAAAAGATTTTCTTAGTTTGACTCTCGAAATCCAAATTGTATCTCATAAATTGGGACAGAGGGAGTAACATTTGTATATACATACATAAAAAATTTAGTGAATCAAATTCAAAATTGCACAGATTCTTGTAAAATATGAAAGGGAGGGATAGAAACGGTACCGTTTGAACACGAGAGGAATCGAGTTGACGATCTTCGACATGGTCAGTGAGCTTATCTAAAGCTTTGCTTTGTTGCTGTAAGTCCTTTGAGTCAACTATTTCAAGTGCTTCGTCTCCAACCTCCATTTTGTTTTTGAGTTGTTTCAGTTTCAGAGAGTGTGTTTATCAATTTGCAAGTGTTAATTGGAGCCCTAAGAATTTGTTTATTGTTTGGGCCTGATTTGGTATTGGGTTTGGAGAAAGATTCTTTCATTTTTTGTCCCTTAAATCAAACTTATGCTTATTAGGACATAATTTTTTTAAAGAAATTTGACATAACTTATGTCAGACCCTTACAAAAACAATATCCAATAGACATAAATTTTATTTGAGAGACAAAAATTAAAGACCAACCCATTTGAAGAGAAAACCGTACAATTAAAAGAAGATTCCTTATGGATAGGAGATTTGCACGAATAAGAACATTTAAGGTTGATGTTTAAATTTTGTTCTAAGAAATTTGTGCAAAAATAACTTGGCGGATCATTACTTTAACAAGCAAGTTGTAATTATTTCACAAGTTACGTCATGCGAGTCATTTTTATAATGCATTTCAAGTAATTATTGTAAAAATTAACTCGTTGACCCCTTGGATTTTTTATTTGATGTGAATATATTTAAGTAATTATTGTTTTGTAATATCATAATGAAAACACAATTGGGTAACTCGGTAGTTCACTGAGTGAGTTTGTTTATCCTTTCAATTTTTAGTATTTTCTTGAATAGTTATAGTAGCTCAGAGGCACAAGGTCTGATGGATTGTTCACCAGTTATAGTGGACGGGCACATCGTTGGTACAAATAATTCACAATTTCCGTTGGATTGACAAAACTTGCATGTGTTTTCAAATATTCACAAATTTTTTCCGAGCATAGCTTATGGAATATGTATAGACAGAATTATATACATCGAAATGAAGAAGACATATTGTATGTGAACTAATTAAGCTCAAGCGGACTTGATTAAATAGATCAAGAGCTTTAAGCTAGACAAGATTGATTATTTACCATAGTGGAAGGTTATTTTCTATTGAGCTTGGTCCATAACGTTACACAAATATAGGTAGTTCCGTGGTTATATGAACTAGGCTCATTCATGACTCGTCTAATTTAAGGATTCAACTTATATTCACTGATGGTGTCATAAAATTTTTAAACTAGGTAACTTATACTACTAATTAACAATTTCAATAAACAAAAAGTGTTTAGCCAGAGGCATCATAAAACACAATTACTAGATGCACTTCATGGCTAATAATACTAGTATTGTTCTAATTAGTAATCATCAAATTAATTAACTTCTATATAATATTAAACTTCAAGTGATTTAACTTTAATTAAATCCATGCATGAAGCCATTCTTTGCCTTGGATAAATTCAATGGAGGTAAATGGCATGGCTTCTTTATCATTGAGTTGCTTTGACCATGGAGCACGACCTTCTATGGCTGACCCTGGTCCACGGCACTTGTATTCACCATGATATAAATTCCTGTACCAAAGTTATAAAATGAAATAAGTCGAATTCAGAATTTAAATTTATTAAGTAGATTCAATTTCTTAATTTATATAGTTGATCTTATTGCAATTTCATAATTATAGGTTCGAAATTTAGTATTTTTGAAATTTTATAAACTTTTAACAAATATTTAGGCGTTGTATCAAAAACACATAATGAAACCTAGTAAGTGGCGCCGCCAAATATTCCTACAAGGAAATTTTAAGAGATGTTTATATATATTAAAAATCGTTGTTTTCCTCTGTTTATGCAGTGTGATTTTGTGGTGAAGGAAATTCAATTGCACCCTTGACACAAGCTAGCTCCGCCCCTGAATCAAGTAAATCGAGCTACAAACTCCTGTGAAATTAGTATAATTGGGTATGAAGTATCACTACTTCCACTATTTTGTTCAAATAATGTGTTTTGGCTTGAAATAAATATATACCTTGAAGAAAAGCACCTATTACTAAGTGGAATTGAACGTCAACCACATGGTACTAGAATTTATAATCGGAGTTTCAGTGATCAAGTCATTAAACCTAGTCATTTTAATCAATGTGATTGCAAGCGGAGTCGACTAGCCACTACATTTAGCGGCTCATAAATTGTGTTCGTCGACGACCAAGTTTGTTTCAATGATTGTAAGCTTATTAATCTTGTCCAAATTCTCTCGATTTTGATACACGCCAAATGTTCAATATACTATATATAAAAATATTTATATAATTGAAAATTTAAGATAAAGAAAAGTTTATCTTACTTGGTTGATCCTGGAGAGCTCCAATTAGTCCAGCCTTGAGGTACAATAGTCTTAGACAAGTAAGTTTTTGCAAAAATGATCCTTGAATAAGCCCCTTTGGCTCTTCCCAAATACACACCTCCAATGCCATACACTTTTCCTTCCACAAACACAAAGCCACTGTTTTCGTTGGCACTATATCTACTTTGTGCTGTCACAGAGCCACGAATCTCTACCCTTCTATCTGCAATTACAAAAATCTCACAGTTCTGCAAAAAAAAAAAAAAAAAAAAAAAAAAACATTACCAAAAAAAACCAATCAAATGCCAATTGAGATATAAATTTTCAACATCATTTTACAATTTTGTATTTTAAATGAGCTTAATATCTATACATTCATATTATAATGTCTTTTTGACAATTAGGTCACCTAAAAGAAAAATATAAAATTAACCATTCATAAAGAGTACGATCAGTACTAGCTATAACATGTTAAAATATACTAATCATAAAATTGCATTAATTTACACAAGCAATATCTTGTTGTAAAAGGTTGTCTATCTCACTTTCTAAGTAAATAGCTCCATTTATTCTGGATAGTTACTCGCAATTATTTTTAATTAGGTAACGATTCATAAAAAGTAGAAAGAAGAACTTGAATATAAAGCAGGTTATCTGCTACGACAAATTAAAACGAGTTTAGGTTATATACGGCGTCAGTATAAAAACTTTTTACTCCATCAGGTCACATTTACCTGTTGTAGCAGGTAACTTGTCTTATTTTCAAGGATATAAATCCCACTTTTTAAGGAGGTATAAATATCTTTTATATGTACAATAATAGTGTACGGATTTAAGTTATATGCACGAATAGTGTAAAAGCCTATAAGTACAACTTAACTTGTTATAACAAGCTATTTACCCTTCTAATTATCAGGTTACTAAAGCTTATCATAGAAATCTATCTGAATTAATTCTTATAAGTAACCTGATTGTATAAATATGCGATATAAATGCATATAGAAATTAAACTCACTTGAAATAAAGATTGGCCACGGCCAAAAATGAAGTCTATTGAACCTTGAATGTAACAATCTTCATAATAGTGTCTGCCTTTATAGTCAAATAGAGTATTGTGAGTACTCAAAAATGCACAATGATAGAAGGCAACTTTGTCTGCTCCCACCAATGCTGCTACTGATGTCTGGTTTTGTGAGGTTGAAGTTACACCATTGAGTGCTTGGTTCTTGCAAATCATAAAGTTCACAATAAAGAATAATATTAGAAAAAAAATCATGATATATGTCAATGTAACAACACACATATTCATATTGTAGATAGGTTAAGGTTAGATTCAGACATATGTGTGTGACATTTGTATGAAAATATTTTTCATCACAAAAAAAAAAAAACGACTCTCAATCATACCATACATAAATTGAGCTTATTTTAGCTCACACTCTATTAATACTAATATAGCCCATACAGCAAGTAATTAAAATCATAAGGATAACATGCACAGATCCAGAGATTAAAAAAAAACTGAAGATAGATCATGAATTAAATTACCAGAATGCATGAAAATTTAGAAAAAGTTTAATTAATATAGTAGTATGATGGTACAAAATTTAAAAAAAAAACTATTTTATGGAGATGGATTAGAAAATTATGAACCTTGAAGCTAATGCCAAAGGCAACAAAATTAGGAGCTTCAACTTTGAAAGTGGCAGATTTAGAGTTATCAGTTGAACTTTCTGACCATACAATAGATGTTCTTCCTTTTCCATTGCCTCTCATGAAAATGTATGTCTTCTTGAGAGGTACATGAACTTTTTCTCTGCATATATAAAAAATAAATTTCAATAAATTCATTGTTTATAAACTTTAAAATTAAAACGAGGTGGTTCTAAAATCTAAATATGATGGATTCAATTTTTATATCCTATCATTACATTCATTGCAATATAGAGAGGCTACGAATTCAACCATAAATATTTGTGAAATTACTTATGCTCCGTGTATGAAGCAATTTCACCCTCCAGGGCGTGGTAACAATCAATGAAACAAGTAAAACCTTGGTAGACAAAAATTCAAATTCCAAAACTCTAGGTGATTTCTTTCATCTGCATAATACTTGATTGATGGACTTGTATGGTATTTCTGCTGGTGAAAAGATAACAGATATCCGGCGAAACAATATAAGATATCAGTGAAATTATTGAAGTTTGCATAAGTCATTCAAATCTTGAAGCGGATCGGATACCACAATTTTCAAATAGAAAGGAGAATATAGCACAATTTTCTTGCAATGAATTAACGGGAAAACTCAGGAATATCCACTTTTCAACCTCGTAACTGAAAACTAATCACTATTCTAGAGTTTCAAATTTTATAAATGAAATTTCAAAAATAATGTCATGGAATTTTGTTCTAAAATTTGAAACTTCAATAAAATATTATAGCTAGTTTTTAAAGATCGGTCCAAAAATGACTAGTGAACGCTATTTCTAGGGAATTAACCAAAGTACCTGTAAGTCCCTTTTCTGACATGGATGATGACCCAATTGGAATTTCCATCTGGAACTGAATTAATTGCAGCTTGAACAGATTTAAAATTCCCTTGCCCATTAACATCCACTATAATTGTGCGATTAGTGGCAATTTTGTCTGTTAATAGAGGAGAATCAATCACATTTTTCACAGATAAACCATGAACAAAATCCAAGAAAATGACATATATAACAAGGAAAATGGCCAAAAATGCAACATTAATATTCATCATGAAGAATTTTGAAAGGAAAAATTTCAAGAGTGCTTAGTTTATAAGTTAATATGGTGCATATATCCTAAGTAGATTGGATAAGATTAAGATTAAGGGCAGCGTTTAAAATAGTTGAGGCTTTCTTCTTAATTTCATTATTAATATACTCTCATTCATAGGTTTTTATTTTCTTTTCTAAATGATTTGAAGGATTGTTAGAACTTGCTAATTTAGCGCCTCAAAGATGGTGAAACTTATTTTTTTTCTTTCTATGTTGGAGGACCTCCAAGGATTGTTTTGTGGTTTAGATGAAATTGTTTACTACTACTACTACTATACAAGTTGGATAATTATTATGGTTATTGTTATTGGTAGATTTAATTGAGTAGTACTTACGTATTAATAATAACTATAGGTATGATGATGGACTAAAAAGTAAAAACTTGCTTATATATGACTTTATCTTGTTTCCCTATTCAGCGTTCTGTATCTATTTAGGGCCAGAATTAAATCAAACTAGTAACGTGTAATGTTCATCGGAGGAAAGATTGTTTTTTTTAAAAAAAAAAATCATTTTAAAAACTCGAACTTGAGACCTGTAATTAAAGATAGATAAATTTTATGTATCCTATTAAAATCTTGGTGGTCCTTATATACCCTAAGGTCACATGAATGAATTATATGAGTATAATTTATGGTTACTTTCACAATTCTGATAAAAATAAGCTACATACTCGATGTGGAATTTGAGTTTTTTTTTTCTTAAAATTTATAATTTCAAATCAATTATAATAAAATAAAAATTTAAAGCTAAGCACTTTCAAATATGAAAAATATCATTTTTTTAATATATACTTTGTTTGAATTTAATATGAATGGTCAAAGGTGATCATGATGATAGTAAGTACCCATCATCCTTAATTAGAGATTTTGAGTCCGAATTTCGCAAATGAAACCGTCTTTAGAAGAAAATGGTTTACTTAAATGGACTTTTCATTGTAAATATTAGCGAATATTCTCTGTATATTTTGTAATTATGATAGATGTATATTTAAGGTAACTTAGGATTCTAATTGTATTAGGAATCAACCTTTGTAAGGTAAGTTAGGATTCGTACCATATTAGGAATCAACCTTTTGTACAACTATATATATTGTGAATAATGAAAGGAATCCCTAAGGAAAATTATTCCATCTTTCATGGTATCAAGAGCCTAAACCCTAAATCCCTTCTCTTCCTCATTCTCGGCCGAAATCAGCATTTTTTTTTCTGATTTCACAGAAAAAAGAAAAAAATCTGGTTTCTTCCTCCCTTTCTCGGCCAAACCAGAAAATTCCATTCCCTCGGCAGGCGGCAACCATGTCTTCCACCACAAATTCCGGTTCATCCACTAGCACACTTGACAACCCCTCTCAACGTTCAGTATCTTCTTTTCAACCGGCATTCGCCGTTAACTACATCAAAAAATTTATCCCTATAATTCTTGACCAAGAAGACTGTCAATATTCCATGTGGATGGAACTATTCTACATTCATGCATGTACATACAACGTGCTTGATCATATTGACGAATCTGTTCCTCGTCCCACCGATGTTACAGACTCAATCTGGCGTCGTCTTGACTCCATCGTCAAACAATGGATCTATGGCACCATCTCCAAAGACTTGTTGTGCACTATCATGAAAACAGGTGCTACGACACGTGAACTTTGGGTCCGCTAGAAGACATCTTTCAGGACAATAAAAATACTCAGGCCGTATATTTGGAAGAGCAATTCAATAATACCGCTTCGAGAATTTTAACAACATGTCCGAATATTGTAAGTAAGCAATCGAAACTCATAACCGATCAACTATCCAACGACGAGACTTCTATTTCAGAAACCAAGATGGTACTTCAACTTGTTGCGGGTTTACCAAAAGGTGAATATGACACACTCGCAACAATGATTCAACAAGCCGACCCTCTCCCAAGTTTCAACAAGGCACGTTCACAACTATTGTTGGAAGAAACTAGACGCGCTAAACAAGAGTAACATAATCAAAAGGCATTAGCCGTTGACGGGATGGCAACACTGCGCCGCCAAAGCAAAGAACGGTACCATCACAAGATGTCCAAGCAGAAGAAGAAAGCGAGCCGCAAGTGGCGGAGGTCGTGGCGGCAGAGGTCGCAACAACAAAGGCAAGGGCCGCGGAAAAGGCCAACACAACCAAATGGCTCGGAGTGCAAAGAAGCGCAAAGAATAACAACAAGAAGAAGCGGTGGTCCAACCAAGAAGAATAAGTGGCCCAACCAAGCAGGCAGAAGTGGCCCAACCAGCAGAATCGGGCCTCATCTACATGCTCGTACCCGACTGCAGGGGCCTGGGCCCAACAGCCTTGGTTGATCGGCCTCTTGGGCCCCGCCCGGCCCACTGTGCAGCCCACCGAGCGAGCAAAGAAGAGACCACCTGCAGTTGCGGCAAAGAAGCAATCGCAAGAGCCAGCCAATGCCCGGCCCCGACCGATTTGGGCCAGGCCTACACCACCGTGATCCTTCAACAACCCGACGACAATTGGTACATGGACACCGGAGCCACATCTCACCTCACCTGGTCGTCAGGTAACCTATCTCAACTACGTCGGTTAAAGTGTCCTCAATTTATTACTGTCGGCAATGGTTATCGCATTCCAATTGAAGGTTACGGTAACACACACACCAAACATCCACACCCACCTTTCTCCCTAAACCACGTCCTATACACACCTAACATCATTAAAAACTTAAGCTCTGTTAGAAAATTCACTAGCAATAATTCTGTGTATCGAATTTGACCCTTTTGGTTTTTCTGTGAAGGAACTCAATACGGGAAAAATTCTTACACGCTGCAATAGTGTGGGAGCCATTCACTCAATCTTCCGCTGTCAGACCGCAAGCACCTTTATCCCTTGCGGCAATATCTCCCTCCACTTGGCACAACATACTCGGACATCTCGGAGACCCAGTTTTTACTTTTCTTAGGACTTCTAAGCGTATTCAATGTAATAATGGGAAAATTGCCCAACACTGTTTTTCTTGTCCACTAGGCAAACATACTCGTCTTCCATTTATGTCATCAAACAGTGTTACTTTTTCTCCCTTTGATATTGTTCATGCTGATTTGTGGACATCTCCGATTGTTAGCTATTTGGGTCATAAATTCTATCTAGTATTCTTGGATGATTTTTCACATTTTGTCTGGATTTACCCACTGAAATTCAAATCTGAAGTTTTTACAAAATTCCTCGAGTTTTAAAAATTCATTAAAACACAATTTGAAAAATCTATCAAATCATTCCAATGTGATAATGGACGTGAATTTAATAACTCGGCATTTCACAATTTCTCGTTCTAAACAAGGCATGGTTTTCCGTTTTTCTTGTCCCTATACTTCTTCCCAAAACGGAAATTTGAAAGAATTATACGTATTATCAATAACATGGTTCGCACACTTCTGTTTCATGCCTGCCTACCACCGCCTTTTTGGGTCTATGCTGTCAAAATGGTAGAATCCCTTCTTAATATTTTACCAACTAGCACACTCCAAAACAAGACCCCTACCGAAATCTTATACCGTAGGCTACCATCATATGATCACCTATGTATTTTTGGATGCTTATGCTACCCCAACATGGCCTCCACTGCACCTCACAAACTTGTCCCTCGCACTCTGCCATGTGTCTTCCTTGGTCTATCTCCTAATCATCGGGGCTACTTGTGTTAAGACATTGCTACTCGCAAAATCATCATCTCCCGTCACGTCACCTTTGACGAGACAACCTTTCCTTTTTCAAATCTCCGAAAATTTCAGACCACCGATTACATCTTTCTCGATGAACCAAGTCTGTCCCCAGTCATCCAAAATCTATACCAACAGCAGCCCACTATTCCGACAGTCTCGCCACTGTCCGGCACCACCCCAACAACTCCATGCTCACCCGTACAACCCTAGTCGAGTCACCTGCACCACTAGCGACACTGCTGCCCATCACTCCAACAACCAGTCCAGCACACTGTCCAGAAACCAGTCCAACACACTATCCAGAAACCAGTCCATCTGAACTACTGCCCACTGGTCCAGAACCAATGGACCAGCAACCTCCCAACCCCGACCCACCGCCATTGCCGTCTCATCGCATGGAGACTCGTGCACAACACGGGATCTTCAAACTCAAGGTTCACTTCAATCTCTCCACACAAACCTTATCACTCATTCCAAAAAATTCAAAACTAGCAAAACTGGACCCAAATTGGAATGCGGCCATGTGCGGGGAATTTAACGCTTTAACCAAGCAGAACACTTGGGATTTGGTACCTAGACCCGAATGTGTGAATGTTATCCGATGTATGTGGCTATTTCGGCACAAGTTCAGAGACAATGGTGACTTAGAGAGGTATAAGGCAAGACTAGTCGCTAATGGCACTAATCAGCAGGAGGGTATTGATTGTGGTGAGACATTCAGTCCGGTTGTTAAACCGGCCACTATTCGGCATGTTCTCAGTATTGTTATGGGCATGCATTGGCCGATTCATCAGCTTGATGTCAAGAATGTATTCCTTCATGGGGATTTGAAAGAGACTGTGTACATGCATCAGCCTCCTGGCTTTGTTCATCCGGCAGCTCCGCAATTTGTGTGTCGTCTCAGGAAGTCATTGTATGGATTGAAACAGGCACCTCGCACTTGGTATGATCGTTTTGCCAAGTATCTTCTGCAGATTTGTTTTGTATATAGCAGGTGTGATAACTCTCTCTTCACTTTTCACCGAGGTAGCAGCACTACATAATTGCTATTATATGTCGATGTCATTGTTCTTATTGCCTCATCTGACGGTTTGAAGAATGAAATCATTACTCTACTCAAAACTGAATTTGTTATGACTGACTTGGGCAAGCTAAGTTATTTTTTAGGTATATCGGTAACCAGATCTACAGCCACTATGTTCATGTGTCAGCGTAAGTATGCAGAAGAGATAGTGTACAGGGCCAAGATGACAAATTGTAAAATTATACCAACTCCGGTGGACTCCAAATCCAAGCTTAGTGCCAATGACGGTGCGCCAGTTTCTGATCCCACTCTATATCGGAGTCTAGCAGGTGCTCTTCAGTATCTTATATTCACTAGGCCTGATATTGCATATGTCGTTCAGCAGGTGTGTCTGTTCATGCACGACCCCCGAGAGTCCCATTTTGCCGCCCTCAAACGTATTATCAGATACGTTAAGGGCACACTAGACTTTGGATTACACCTATACCCTCTCGCCCCAACCAAGTTACTTGCCTACACGGATGCAGTTTGGGCAGGATGCCCAGACACACGTCGCTCCACCTCGGGTACCGTGTATTTCTTGGGGATAATCTTATCTCATGGTCCGCCAAGAGCGAGCCACACTATCCCGTTCGAGTGCTGAAGTAGAATATCGCGGTGTTGCTAATGTAGTTCCGAGATCCGTTGGCTCCGAAATCTTCTTTTGGAGCTCCAGTGTCCACTCCGCAAGGCGTCTATAGTCTATTGTGACAACATATCTGCCATCTATATGTCTCATAATCCGGTCCAACATCAGCGGACTAAGCATATTGAGATGGATATCCACTTTGTGCGAGAGAAGGTTGCCCCTGGTCAGGTCAAAATATTACATGTGCCTTCCTCTTATTAGTATGCAGACATCTTCACAAAGGGACTACCGCGACAGCTCTTCACCGACTTCTGATCCAGCCTTAGCGTTCGGCCTCCTCCCGCTCCGTCTGAGGGGGAGTATTAGCGAATATTCTCTGTATATTTTGTAATTATGATAGATGTATATTTAAGGTAACTTAGATTTCTAATTGTATTATGAATCAATTTTTGTAAGGTAAGTTAGGATTCGTATCATATTAGGAATCAACCTTTGTACCGCTATATATATTGTGAATAATGAAAGGAATCCCTATCTTTCAGTAAATTCAAATTAATCTAACCACAAAAGGGTACTGGACATCGGATGTCGCTTTTGAAAGGAAATGATTATTTTCTAAGATAATACAATTTGACGCGAGTTTAAATTAATATGAATCGCATAAACTTCATGCAGATACATTACTATTTTCATGCATACACGTCACGTATTTACCTCGAATTTCTAACCAGTAGACAAGTGTTAGTATTAGTATTAGATTACACACATTAGGAGTTCTAAAGTTATATGATAAATAGTTTACCTAGAAGAACAAGAACTCTTCACATTCCAAGTGATAATTATCCAAAATTAACTCATTAATACTTTATCAAATATTAGTCTTTAATATTGCTGAAGAACAAGAAGAGAGAAAGAAGCTTAAAGAACAAGCATGAGTATGACTGCTTCAGGTACCTTTGATTTCTCTATTTTTTTTCTTCCTGGATTTATTTTATTCTTATAGTGTTTGACATTACATTCAGCCAATCAATCAACACCACCCAAAGTTGTGATGGGTGGTATCCCTTCATCGTTAACCAGAACTCTCGAGTTCAAACCTAGAAACGGCATCAATTTTCGTACGGACCGCCTTACCCCCTAAGTGGGATTCCAACGCGAATCCAAATTAGTCGGGCTAGAAAACGGGTGCCAGTTATTGGATGGAAAACCAAAACAGAGAAAAAAACATGAAAGGTTCATCTTATGTTTCATACCTTCATTTTTTGGTTACCCGATGTTGAGTACCCGCTCTGGTGTCCGACTAATTCGTATTGCCAATTTTTTTTTCAATCCCACGATTTGAACTTGCGACCTTTGAATAAAGGTGAAGGAATTCTATCCATCCCATCACAACCCTTGATGTTATGTTCATAACTAATAAACTATCTTGTTGTGAACTATAAAAAAATTGGGAGGGGGTGGGGGTGGGGGTGGAAGAGGCTTTGACACTGTCAAATTTGGTTGACATAAAGTATATAAAAATGACATATTATTATACAATATTATGCAAAATTCTTGGAAATCATTGTGTGACTAATTAACTCTTGTCTTACATATACCAGCTCGGTTATCAATAGAGTGAATAGATCTTCCATTTTGTTCTTGAACGAATATATTTCTGTCGAGAGGAGTTTATAATTTTATTTTTGAATCCCCTGACATAAGAGAAATTTTCATTGTAATGGCAAAGGTAGTTCAAAAATTAATAAGACAAATTTCTATTGTAATGGCGAAGGTAGTTCAAAAATCACTTTAGGCCGCAAGTTCGAATTTTAGGATCCCCGTTGTTTTAATTCCTAGCTCCACCACGGCTTACATTTGGTTTATAAGCTCAATTGACATACTTACTTTTGAAAAACTCTGTTTTTATCCTCATGTTAGTATTATTTTTGTTTGCTAGAACATGCATGAAAATTATGTTAGGAAATAAATGATTTATCTTACTACAATTGTTGTTAAAGGCTATGCTGCTCGGACTCTCCTAAAATGTCCGGATCCTTCAAAAATAGTGAAGGATTTGACAGACACCATCTTCATTTTTAAGAATCTGAGCAACATAGGTTAAAGGGTCAGTGCATCTTAAGATGAATTATGTCACTCACTAAGAGTATTTGTTTATGCAGGTGAAGACAAAAAGATCAAATTCCCACATTTTGATGTTGTATCAGATGAATCAGACCATTACTACATCAAATCAAGCAAATCCAATAAGGCACAAAATTGCTTCAAGGATGGAAACAGTTCTACATATAGAAGCATCATGAAAGAATGGAAAATCCTTGAGAAAAATCTCCCTGAATCCATTTATGTCCGCGCTTATGAATTGCGTATGGATTTGCTTCGAGCAGTGATCATTGGTGCCCCGGGGACTCCTTACCACGATGGTTTATTCTTCTTTGACATAGTGTTTCCTTCAGATTACCCGAGCCATCCTCCGAAAGTTTACTATTTGTCACGAGGCTATCATGTGAATCCGAATCTTTATTCCAACGGATATGTTTGTTTGAGCCTAATCAACACTTGGAAAGGCAGAGATTCGTCGGAAATGTGGACAGCTAAAAATTCTACTGTCCTTCAGCTCCTCGTATCGATCCAGGGCCTCGTGCTCAACGATCAACCTTACTTCAACGAGCCTGGACGCGAAAAACATATTAAGTCTGAGAGTTGGCTGATGAAGTCTTTAACTTACAATAGGGAAGTGTTCATTTTGTCTTGTAAAACAATGCTTTGTCATATTCGTACTCCTCCTAAGAATTTCGAGGCTTTGGTCTACGAGCATTTTAGCGCACATGGAGAGTCCATATTGGCAGCTATTAAAGCCTATGGTGATGGAAAGGCAATTGTCGGCCAATATCAAGGAGATAGCCAGAAGTCATCGCGTGTAAACGTGTCTGCGGATTTTCAGAACAAGTTGAAGAAAATGTGTGCTGATTTACAAGTGGCTTTCAAGAATTTAAGCAATTCAAATACTCCAAATCAGGTTGCGAAAAAACAGAAGGAGCTAGCTAAGAAGAAGAAGGGGAAAAAAGCAAAGGAGCCATCAAGTGGACTTATGCAGAAGATAATAGGCTTTATCAAGAACATTTTTTGAATGAGTGAAATATTATGTTTTACAAATTTTCATTAAAGAGTAAGTAGAGTAGTGGCAAAAATGAAATGTTGATTTCAGATTTAGATGTCATTATATGATCTTTAATTCAGTATTGCACTAACAAGGTCATAGTCTGTCTCATACTCAGCTAGAGGCGAATTCAAGATTTAGAATCGGTGGTTTCAGAATGAATGTGATATTATTATCTTTATGTAATTTCAAGTTTTTCTGTACATGCATACATGTTTCGATCTGAAAGTAACGAGTTCAGTCGAACCTGTAGAACTCACCCTAAATCCGCCTAGACTTTCAGCTCTGTAGTGGCTGAGACAGAATCAGCATGTGTTATTGTTGTGTATTTTAGGTGTTAAATGTGTACCTATTAGTCAGCTCAAAGTAAGCCATAAACCAAATGAAAAATGCTACAAGTTTTAAACTGGCCTGTTACTATAAGTTTTCTAGTTATTTCTTTTCCTTTTCAGCCACCTAAAACCAGTCTCCATGTATAGATGACTTTCAGCCAGAGACGAATTCATGACGTAGAGTCGGTGGGCTCAGAATGAATGTGATCTTGTTATATGTATGCATTTTTTTATATGCATACATGTAGATGTGTCAAATGGGCAGGTTGGGCTGCATTTTGGCATACATGGTTCAAGTTGATAGTAATGAGTTCAGTTGAACCTACGAAATTTACCTTAAATCTGCATCGACTATCAGCTATGTTGTGACTGAGAAACAATTAGCTTGTGTTATTGTGTATTTTAGGTGTTAATGTTACTGGTCATGAGTTCAAACTAAACCATATATAAAATGAGAAATGCTACAAGTTACAAATTTTGGCTTTTTGCTGTAAGCAAGTTTTAGTTGATTAATTCTCTAAATATTTTTTGTTTTTTCCAACGACCAAAAATGTTAAGTATTATATTAGAATAATAAGACTTGTTGAAGAGTATTACACACATTAGGAGTTATCGTAAGATTGTATTAATCTTTCTTGGAGAGTCTTTCTCATTAATACAAATATATATAGGTGTACAATGTTGAATCATTTTACAAGAAGAATCTCAATCCTGCCATAATTATACAATACAAAATATGGTAAATATGTAACGTGCTAATACACTCCCTCAGTCGGAGCGGGAGGAAGCCGGACGCTAAGACTGGATCTGAAGTCAAGGAAGAGCTGTATAGGAAGGTCTTTAGTGAATATATCTGCATACTGATAGGAAGAGGGCACATGCAGCACCCTAACGTGACTAAGAGCAACCTTCTCACAAATAAAATGTATATCCATCTCAATGTGCTTGGTTCGCTGATGCTGAACCGAATTATGAGATAAATATATGGCGGATATGTTATCACATTAAACCAAAGACACCTTACGCAAGGGACATTGCAGCTCCAAAAGAAGGTTTCGAAGCCAGCAGATCTCAACAACAACATTAGCAACGCCTCTGTACTCCGTTTCTGCACTCGAACGGGATAGGGTGGTCTGTCTCTTGGCAGACCATGAAATGAGATTATCCCCTAAGAACACACAGTAGCCGGAGGTTGAGCGTAGCATGTCCGGACAGCCTGCCCAATCAGCATCCATGTATGATAACAACTTGGTCGGTGCTGAGGGGTATAGGTGCAATCCATAATCAAGTGTGCCCTTAACATATCGAATGATACGCTTAAGGGCAGTAAAATGAGGCTCCCTGGGGCATGTATAAATAGGCATACCTGCTAAACAACATAAGCAATGTCAGGCTTGGTGAAGGTAAGGTACTGAAGTGCTCCTGCAAGACTCATGTAAAGGGTGGGATCGGACACTGGGTTACCATCAACAACACTAAGCTTTGATTTAGAGTCAACCGGAGTGGACATGATCTTGCAGTTTGCCATTTTAGCCTTGTACACTATCTCATCCGCATACTTGCGCTGACATAAAAACATAGTATCCGCAGAACGAGTCACTGATATCCCCAAAAAATAGCTCAACTTCCCCAAGTCAGTCATAGAAAATTCGGTTTTAAGTAGTGTAATAATCTCACTTTTCAACACATCAGAGGATGCAGTAAGAACGATGTCATCCACATATAGTAATAAATAAGCAATGCTACTACCTCGATGAAAAGTAAAGAGAGAATTATCACACTTGCTGCATGTGAACCCAATCTGCATAATGTACTGGGAAAAACGATCATACCACGCTCGAGGGGCTTGTTTCAAACCATAGAGTGACTTACGAAGATGACATACATGCTGAGGGGCTGTTGGATGAACAAAATCAGGCGGTTGGTGCATATAAACCATTTCTTTCAGATCACCGTGTAGAAACGCATTCTTCACATCAAGCTGATGAATAGGCCACTACTTACCCATAGCAATACTCAGAACTGTGCGAATGGTAGCCGATTTCACAACCGGACTGAATGTCTCACCACAATCTATACCTTCCTGCTGGTTAGTGTCATTGGCCACAAATCTATTCTTATACCTTTCTAAGTCACCACTGTCTCTGTATTTGTCACGAAAAAGTCACATGCATCAGATCACATTCACCCCATCCGGTCGAGGAACCAAATCCCAAGTGTGTTGTTTTGTTAAAGCATTAAACTCCTCACACATGGCCACATTCCAATGTGGGTCTAGTTTGGCTAATTTTGGATTTTTGGGAATTGGGAAAATGGTTTGTGTGGATAGGTTAAATTGAACTTTAGGTTAGAAAATTATGTGTTGGCCACGGGTTTCCATATGGTGCATGGGGGCAGTGTGGGTGTTCGTGCTGGTAGCCGAGTTTGGGTTATGGTGTTGGAGTGGGTCCAGGGACTGGTTTAGGGTGTCAATTTGGGTGTTGGGTAAGGCTGCGGGTCGTTTGGTGTCTGGGTTTGACGACGGGAGGTAGGAATATACCGATCTGGGCATATCGATACTCGGTGAGACGGAGGATGTGGGGTACGATATCGGTGGAGAGTTGGGTTGGGTCAGTGTTCCGATAATGGTGGTATGGTGTGGGGTCCAGTGGCTTGAGGGTTTGCAGGGTTGCCGTGGGACGATGGAGGTGACATAGTGAAAGGGACGACGACTGGCGGTGAAACAGAGACGGTGGGATGACAGCCGGTGATGGCAATCGGCGGTATTTGTGACAGAGAACAGGATGGCGACGGGGACGCATAGGTGCTTGCGGTGGTGGTGGATGGAGGTGGCAGAACCGTAGACAGGCGGTCGATGGTGTCGGCAGTAAGTGGCAGAGGTGGTGTTTGGGCGGTGGACTGACACAGTTCACTGAGAATGACGGGAGAGATGTTTGACTAGTCAAGAAATGTATAGTCCATTTTTCGGAATTTTTGAATATTCAAAAAAGGGAAGGTGGTCTCGTCAAACGTGACATGACGAGAGATGTGGATTTGACTAGTGGACAGGTCATAGCAGAGAAAGACCTTATGATTAGATGGGAAGCCTACGAAGACACATGGTGTGGTTCGAGGTGCTAATTTGTGAGGGACGGTGGAGACAAGATTGGGAAAACACAGGCAACCGAATATCCTAAGGTGGTCGTAGGAAGAGATCCGACAGTACATAATTTCGGTTGGGGTCATATTATGAAGGGTGGGGTCATATTATGAAGGGTGCTGGAAGGTAAAACATTTAGAATGTATTTTACCATTTTTACGGCATAGACCCAGAAGGACGGAGGAAGGGAGGCATGAAACAGTAAAGTACGAATCATGTTATTGATTGTGCGGATGATTCGTTCTGCTCTACCATTTTGAGGCGATGTGTGAGGACATGAGAAACGAAAAACCATGCCATTATTTCGACAGAATCGGTGAAACATAAAATTATTGAATTCACGATCATTATCACACTGAAAGGATTTAATACATTTTTCAAACTGTGTTTTGATAAAGGTACGAAACTCAAGAAATTTGGCAAACACTTCGTATATAAATTTGAGTGGGTAAATCCAAATATAATGAGAAAAATCAGCTAACAATACAAGATAATATTTATGACCTAGTGAACTAGAGATAGGAGATGTCCACAAATCAGTATGAATAATATCAAAAGGAGAAAATGTAACACTTGTAGATGATTTAAAAGGAAGACGGACATGTTTTCCTAAAGAACAAGAAACACAGTGTTGGGCAAGTTTCCTATTATTACATGTAATAAAATTATTGCCTCTAAGAAAATTAAAAACTGGGGCTCCTGGGTAGCCAAACGATTATGTCAAGTTGACGGAGAGATAGCGGCTGGAGATATGGGAGAGCAAGAGCTGGCAGCGGAGGTGGATGGGAATGGATAGAGATCCCCCGTGCTATTGCATCTCGTAAGAGGTGTCCCTGTACGAAGATCCTTCATATTAAAACCAAAAGGGTCAAAGTCAACAGAGACGGAATTATTACGAGTAAATTTGCGAACATAAATTAAGTTTTTAATGATATTCGGGGGCATACATGAAATTATTGAGGGGAAATAGTGGGTGAGGCGGTGGTGTGTAGGCGGTACCATAGCCCTGGACTAGAATGCGATGACTATTTCCAACAGTAATGTATTGAAGATGCTTTAAACGAAACAGTTTGGGAATTTTAGCTGTAGAGCGGGTGAGGTGAGATGTGGTGCCCAAGTCCATGTACCAATTTTCATCGGGCTGCTGCAAGTTCAACTGCTAAAAGCCTGACCCAAAATAGAGGGGGCCATATTACTTGGCTGCTATGAGAAGTGGGTCTGGGCGAAGTGGGCCTGCGGCTGCTGGTAGTAGGCTGGTCTATAGCCTAGACCCGGGCCTAATACACCTGGAGTCTGAAATTGGAACTAGGCTGGCTGGACTGCTGGTTATGCGGCCTAGTTCCCATGTTGGTAGGCGCCTGCTGGGCCGGCCCATGAGGCTGAAGAACTGGGTTGTTGCGGCTGTTGGCTGGCCTGTTGTCCCTTGCCGCTTTTGTCGCGGCCCTTCCCATTACGTCCATTGCCGCGACCCTGCCGCCGCCGCGACTGACTATTTTCCGGCAGTGGTGGCTGACCGTCGGCAGTATTATTTTGTGTGGACGTGTCAACTGCTAACGCCTTTTAGTTGTGCTCGTCTTGCTTCGCACGTCGTGTCTCTGCGAACGAGCTTAATTAAAACTGGGTAGGGGGTTAGCCTATTGTATCATCGTGGCTAACGTGTCATATTCACCTTTTGGTAGGCCTGCAACCAATTGTAACACCATCTTCGTTTCGAAAACAGATGCCCCGACGTTGGACAATTGGTTAGCCACCAGTTTCAACTGCCTGCAATACTCCGACATCTTAGAAAAATTTTCAAGATGGGTGTTGTTGAATTGCTCTTCCAAGTACATTGCGCGAGTGTTCTTGTTGTCTTGAAGAATTTCTTCCAAACGTGTCCATAGGTCACGGGCTGAGGTACCCGTTTTCATGATTGTGTAGAGTAAATCCTTGGAGATAGTGTCATATATCCACTGTTTGACCACGGCATCGAGACGACGCCATGTGGTGTCATCCATATCAGGAGGACGAGGGAAAGAGTCGTCTATATGATCAAGCACATGATATACACATGTATGAATTCGAAACAGTTCCACCCATGACCAGTATTGACCATCTTCCTGATCAAGAATTAGAGGTATAAAGTTCTTGATGTTAGTAACGGCGAGAGCCGGATGGAAAGATGGTGGGGAGAGGGTTGTGGGAGGGTGGATGACGACTGGGGTAGAAGCGGAAGCATCGGAAGAGGTGGGAGTAGCCAAATTCTCCATTATAGTAGATCCGAGGGTGCCATCGGCCGAGGGGGGGGGGGCAAGGAGGAGGATTTTTCTAGTTTAGGATTTTGTCTCTTGATACCATGTAAGATTGTATTAATCTCCTTTGAGGAGTCTTTCTCATTAATACAAATATATATAGGTGTATAATATTAAATCCTTTTATAACAAGGATCTCAATCCTACCATAATTATACAATATAAAATATGATAAATATGTAACCTAGTCTAATACACCCTAACGTGCTAATAGTTATAAAGTAACTTGATAAATAGTTTACCTATATGAACAAAAACTCTTCATTGCTATAAAACTAACTTATCTAAGTGATAATCATCTGAATTAACTCATTAATACTTTTTCAAATATCAGACCTATAGAACAAGTACAAGAAGTGAAGTGGAAGAACACTTTTATTTTGTGAACAACCATGAGTACTACTGCTTCAGTTACATTTTCGTTTGTCTCTCTCTTCTTTTTTTAATTCTTTGAGTTTCATTTCTTCTTGTAGTGTTTGACATCACATTCAATCAATCAAAGGTTGTGTTAGAGTGGGGTGATAAGTATCCCTCCGTCTTTAATCAGAGATATCGGGTTCAAATTCTGGAAATGGAATCACCTTTTGTACGAAACACTTTAATTTTCCTGCGTGAATACGATTAGTTATGCCACAAAGTGGGTGTCATGCATATATTGGATGGAAAACCAAAAAAGATAAATTAAACTTGTAAGGTTTATCCTATGTTGGTACCTTTTTTACCTGCTCTAGTGCTCGATCAATTGGGATTCATGCCGTGTAAGTCCCATTAAAGGTAGAAGCAACCCCAGACTTGTAGCTAAAGATGGAGGTATCCTATCCATCCCACCACAGATGCCACAACCCGTGGTGGTATGTTCATACCTAATAAACTATCTTCTTGTGAAATTCGACATTTTTCTGCTGTCAATTTTGGTTGATATAAAGTATATGAAAATGTGATATTATCATAAAAAATTATGCAAAATTATTGGAAATCATTGTGTAATCTTATAAGTTTTTCTCTTATTTGGTTATTTTTTGGAGCATTTATTGGTTTTTTTCATGTAATCATTAAATTCGAACATTTAATTTCACATTGTCTTAATCTTAATTGCACAACGTGTTACTGTTTCTATATATATAGCTAACAAAAACTTTGCCAAGTAACCTATAAATAGGTCAAAAACAAACTTTTTTGTATATATATAAATTTTTTCGTTGTAGTGGCAAAGGTAGTTCAAAAATGGTTTCAGGTCATAAGTTCGAAATTTTTGAATCCCCTCTGACATAAGGGAATTTTTTTCGTTGTAGTGGCAAAGGTAGTTCAAATATTGTTTCAGGTCACAAGTTCAATTTTTTTTGAGTTCCCTTCTTCTTCATATTCCTAGCTACTCCACTGCTTACATTTGGTTTATAAGCTCAATTGACACACTTAGCTTACTTTTGGAAAACTCTGTTTGTTCTCATGTTAACTTTTGTTTGCTAGAACTTGCATGTACAATATGTGTTACGAAAATAAATGATTTATGTCACTGTAAGGCTATGTTGCTCGGACTCTTTTAAAATGCTGCTGCATTCATATCGATTCCTCCAAAAATGCATTACTTTTTTAGGATCCGACATGCTCCTGTTGGCATTTTTTGAAGAATCAGAGCAACATAGACTAAACTATGTCACTAACTAAGATCATTTGTTTATGCAGGTAAGGGCCAAAAGATCAAATTCCCACATTTTGATGTTGTGTCAGATGAATCAGACCATTACTACATCAAATCAAACAAATCCAAAAAGGAAAGAAATTGCTTTAATGATGTTAACACTTCTACTTACAGAAGCATAATGAAAGAATGGAAAATCCTTGAGAAAAATCTCCCTGAATCCATCTACGTTCACGCTTACGAGTTGCGTATGGATTTGCTCCGAGCAGTGATCATTGGTGCCCCCGTGACTCCTTACCGCGACGGTTTATTCTTCTTTGACATCGTGTTTCCTTCAGATTACTCTATTGGGCTAAAATAGCCCAAGACACTCTTACATGGTGTGATATTATTCGCTTTGGGCGAAGTCCGTACGGTTTTCTACAAAAGGTCTCACACCATTAAGAGAATTCTACACCTTATATGTAGGTTCTTTTTTATTTCCACTTTCGATGTGAGACTTTTTTCGCACACCCCAACAATCTCCCGCTCGAACTAAGTTCCACAACCCATCACCAGTTATGGACTAATTTGAAAATTAATTTTGTGTCACCCACATCATCCTCTAAGTATTTATGGCTGCCAAAGTCGGCTGCTATTTTGTTGTGTAAGCGTCTTCAATCTAAGGGTAAAGGTATTGCACCGGCCCGGTCCCGTCAAACCATTGACTCTGATACCAGTTGTTGGGCTAAAATAGCTCCAAAAGACCTCACACCATTAAGATAATATTACACCTTATATGTAGAGTCATCCTCCACAAGTTTACTATATGTCACGTTGCTATCATATAAATCCAAATCTTTATCCCGAGGGATATGTTTGTTTGAGCCTAATCAACACTTGGAGTGGAGCCAAGATGGAAAGATGGACTAAAAATTCTACGGTCCTTCAGCTCCTCGTCTCGATCCAGGGGCTCGTGATCAACGACCAACCTTACTTTAACGAGCCTAGACTTGAAGAACTTAATAAGTCTGAGAGTTGGCTGAAGATGTCTTTAGCTTACAATGAGGAAGTGTTCATTTTGTCCTGTAAAACGATGCTTTGTCACATTCGCAATCCTCCAAAGAATTTCAAGACCTTTGTTTACGAGCATTTTCGCGAACGTGGAGAGTCCATATTGGCTGCTATTAAAGCCTATGCTGATGGAAAGGCAATTGTAGGTCAGTATCAAGTACATAGCCAGAAGTCATCGCGTGTAAACATGTCTGCGGATTTTCAGAACAAGTTGAAGAAAATGTGTGCTGATTTACAAAGGGCTTTCAAGAATTTAAGCAATTCAAATACTCCAAATCAGGTTGAGAAAAAAGCAAAGCAGCAAGCTAAGAAGAAGAATAAGAATAAGAAAGGGAAAAATAAAGAGAGTTCATCAAGTGGACTTATGCAGAGCATAATAGGCTTTATCAAGAACATTTTTGAATGAGGGAAATATTATGTTTTACAAATTTTCATTAAAGAATAAGTAGGGTAGTTTTTAAAATGAAATGTTGACTTCAGATTTAGATGTCATTATATGATCTTTAATTCAGCATTACAATAACAATGTCATATTCTATCTCATACTCAAGCTTTCCTTTGTTTTGGTAAATAATTGGTCTCTCATGCGGAGATGGAGCTAAAATTTTGAGTTTATGGGTTCTGAATTCTAAAAAAGACAACTTACTTAGTTCTGGATAAATTATTTACACATATTGAGTAGATATTCTAAAAGAAATAAAGAATCTGAGACATAGCTATTGAGTTCTGCCAAAACCGTAAGCAGAAGTGTAGCTCCACCTCTGCTCTCATGAAGCAGAATTGGGGTTGTTTTTCTAGTTATTTCTTTTCCTTTTGAGAGAAATTCTTGCTTCAGAGCCACTCAAGACCAATCTCTATGAACTTTCGGCTAGAAGTGAATTCAAGATCTAGAGTTTGTGAGTTCAAAATAGATGTGAGTTTGTTATATGTATGTATTTTAATTGTTTTCTTTTTGTATATGCATACATGGTTCGAGCTGAAAGTAATGAGTTCAGCTGATTCCGCAGAACTCATCTTAAATCCGCCTCAACTTTCAGATTTGTAGTCATTGAGATACAATTAGCTTGTGTTATTGCGTATTTTAGGTGTTAATGTACTTATTAGTTGGTTCAAACTAAACCATAAAAACAAATGAGAAATGCTACAAAGTTTTAGTTGATTCTCTAAGTTTTTCAGTTGTTGATTTATATAATCCTTAAGGATGCCCTTAGTAATCCCGATCATTCCCTCGATAATAGGAGGCAATAATAAAGTGAATTTATCAGAGAGGACTCCACCACGAGATGTCAAAGCACGCTCGATCAATCACCAATCTCCAGCCTAAAGCTGACCAATACAAATAGGTCGAGACTAATAGGCGACAAAACCCGCGGATGGAAAAGAGAACCCCGATATCATCTCATGTATATGTGGAGGCGGACTTATGACACGTTTTATGGGTTCAACTGAACTCATTGCTTTTGGTTCGAACTATGTAAACATATGCCGAAAAAAACTTAAAACATAAAAGTTTGTTAAAATCACTCATTCTAAACTTTGGATTCGCCTCTATGCACATGTACCATGACTCTATTTATTTATGTTCGGACTAATTCAAATTCGCACCTATATATATATGTGTGCGTGAGAGACAAAAAAACTAAAATTTCTTGTTAATTGGGAAGTACAAGATGAACTTATCTACTGATATCATCGAAACTAGTACGACTTAATTTGTCTTTCTTCAAATAGAATACATCGATTATATGATGCATATGATGCCACCAATGTTCCTATAATTCTAATCATACTATAGTATGTAAAATTCCTATAAAAATCTAAATTTTGATACCAAAACCTTCAAAATTAACTTCTTTACTTCTGTTGTTTCTTTTTCCGGACTGTTTTGGTTTGCTTTTCTTCGAGCCGAGGGTCTATTGAAAACAACCTCTCTAACTTCTAAGGTAGGGGTAAGGTCTGCGTACACTATACCCTCTCCAGACCCCACTTTGTGGGATTACACCGGGTATGCTGTTATTGTTGTTGTTGTAAATCTTCAAAATTGAATCATAATATGGAACCCACTCATGAAATTAGCTGGTTTTCGAATGGAATTATGTTGAATCAAGAAGATGAAGAAGACAAAACAAGTACTAAGAAAAAACTTCTTTCTAATGAAGATTTTGTGAGTTTTGATGATTGGGATTTCGATGTCGAAGAGGAAACAAACAAAGTTAATATTTATGTCCCACCAAAGAAGAATGGATCTACATTGATTTCTTCACTTAACGTCTTGAAAGACTATGGAGATGGATTTAGAAAGTTGAAGGGGCAAAAGATTATGATCCAAACTAGTGAAAGTGAATACACACCAAGTGTACTTTGTAAAATGTCCACAGAGGAAATTCTTCGTTTGGGTGGCCAAAAGTTCATTCAATCCACTGAACATAGTGTTGATCATCCATTTTCTAGCTCATTGGTAAGCCTATCCGAGGAAGATTCTAGAAACGTGGCTCTCGTCGAATGCCTTCTTGCTTCTGCAGAGAAAGTCGGGGAGAAATTGTTCAATCGCGCGACTAAGCTTTTAAATGAATGTGACAAATTGAGTTCCAAAACAGGAAATCCTGCTGAGAGATTGGTGTACTATTTCTCTCGTGCTCTTCGTGAACGAGTCGATAGGGCAACCGGAAAAGGAAAAGATTACACGAAAGGTTCGGGGATATATGAAATGCCAGATCTTCAGGACGCATTAAGAAGTATAAACACGTGCACGATTGCAGTCCAGGACATGCCTTTATGTCAAGTGGTGAAATTTGCTGGAATTCAAGCTATAGTGGAAAACGTAGGGAATGTGAAAAAGATTCATATAATCGATCTCGAGATTAAAATGGGAGTGCAATGGACAATCTTGATGCAAGCACTTGCAACTCATCAACAGAACTCCGAAAATACTCTTGAGCATCTTAAGATAACTGCATTATTAGGTGTTCAATCAAGGACTAATGTTGAGGAGACAGGTAAACGACTAATGAACTTTGCTGAGTCTTTCGACTTTCTGTTTTCTTTCAAGATTGTTACGGTGGAAGATTTCCTGGATCTCAAGAGAGAAGACTTAGATATCGATCCCGAGGAAGCCATTGCAGTTTACTCGCAATATTTTCTCGCCAACATGTTAACGCAACAAGATAGGCTTGATTTCTTGATGGGATTTATCAAAGCTATGAATCCTCGTATAATGATCGTTGCAGAGGTCGAAGCAAATCATAATTCTCCAGTTTTTGTTAACCGTTTTATTGACGCTTTGTTCTATCATGGTGCTTTCTTTGATTTGCTCGAAGATTGTATGAAAAATAACGAATCAACTAGATCGGCTATGGAATCAGAGTTTATGTGGCACGGAATAAGGAACATTATAGCGGTTGAAGGGAAGGAAAGGACTGTTAGGCATGTGACAATTGACTTATGGAGGGAATATTTCAAGCGTTTCGGAATGGAGGAAATGAAAATGAGTGACTCCTCGTTGTACCAAGCGAAAATGGCGATGGAAAAATTTAGTGGTGGGAACTCTTTCACGCTTGAAATGAAGGGAAATTTTCTAGCAATTGGCTGGAAGGGAACTCCTCTGAATTTACTTTCTGCATGGAAGTTTCGAAAAAGAAGTGCTCTTCATGAACCTCTGATCTATAGTTCACAAATAGACAATTTTACCGTTACTTCAAGGCTTGTCTTCACCTCACCTTATAACATTGATAAATAAAAATTCTGTTTTGTTAATTTACACTCTGATATACTATTATGTGTTTAAACAGATGTTTTGTTCAACTCCTTTATTTTCTTTTACAGTTTTTTTTTAATTTTTTTTTATTACATAGGGATAGGGGAAGGGAAAATGGAGAGATAATTAAAATGTCAGAATTCAAACCATCACCAACAAGATGAAAGTTCATGTAGTCAACCAACTGAGCTATTAGATCCTTACTTCTTTTACCGTTAACAAGCTTTACTTGTATTAGAAGCTATGTATATATTTTCATTTGTTCTCCTTTTATGTATAATAATTTCAGGGTCCAAGTTCTATTCATGTCTTCTACTTAATTTAGTGTTCTCTAATTGTTTCTCTCATTTATAGATTTGATTAAGTTCGATTAGTCATTTCCAAATTTACGGAGATGTCGTTTACTCTATAGATCATTTTTTGTTCTACAAGTTTGTTTTTGGTTATAATTGGTGGATATTCAATAGAATGACCACATGACTGACACCTCATCACTTAAGAATTCAATTTGTGCATTGTAAATAACTTACTAAATGAAATTGAACATAAGTGGCATTTGTTGATCCATGGTATACTTTAATTAACTTAATACTATTTTTCTACTTATACTCAAATGATACTTAACGTTACTTAACAATACTTAGCGCTACCGAGATCAATACTCACAAACTGTTTCAGACATCACCCATATAAACAAATAATAGCATAAATAATTAAAAGAGTTCTTAGTTGAACCTGATCCTCAATTAGGAGGACGAATGAGATGGTGACACGTCCTACATTCATTCAGTGTCATTTCATTTTCAAGAAAGAAACATCACCAATCAATTAGACTTACAATCAGTCTAGCATAATTGCATGGCATTGAGTGTTCGAAATCATTCAATTTCCTTCCAACTTACAATCAACCTAGATCAACCCTTCCCTAATGACCGTGGCGAACTTGCCCAAAATATTAAGGGGCGGTAACTATTAACAAAAATATTATAATTGAAATTTATAAGAATAAAATATAATTTTATCAAAGATTCAAAATAACATCAATACAACAAAAATATAAATATAAAAAGAAAGACGTACCTAGAATTAAAGTGTTGCCTTCGTTCTTTTAAAGACTTGAAATCATTAATAATTGAATCAGAGCTAAAGCTTTCCGCTATCTCTTTTTCAATATAAACCATCATATTGTCAGCAAGAAATTCATCCTCCATCTTATTACGCAACCTTGTCTTGATTATTTTCATTGCTGAAAATGATCTTTCTGTAGTAGCCGTAGAAACTGGAAGAGTTAAGATAAGGCGGATTATCCGGTCAATCAAGTAATATGTATTCGTCTTCCCTGTCTTTTTCAAAGCTTCACACAATTCAGACATAGTTGACAAGTTATTCAATTCTGGATGACTAACAGCCTCAAGAATAAATTGTTGAAGTTGAAATCTCAAATTTTGTTTTCTCTTGCTCACTAAAATCCACTGGATATAAATTTTTCTACAGGAGCACATATATCATCCAACGAGCACATATATGATTAAGCAAAGCACAACTCTTTCCATCATTGACCTTTTTCCATGCTTTAAATCCTTTTCTAGTAAAGACATCAGCTCCAAGATGCCCACTTGGCTTTTTACTGAATAAGTAACAAAGCAAACAATAAACAACATCATTAGTCAGTGAGTACTCTAGCCATGAAGGGAAAATTTTAAACTAAGATGCTTGAAATCACCTTGGATGCTTATCTCTATTGAGAGAATACTTTTCAACTTGACATTGATAGGGACCCCAATTGAGATAAGCTCTTCGAACTTCATATCTTCGATTCACTGGATGGGGTCACGTTCTAAACAATTGACATCAAATTCATTCATGGTGACTTTTTGAAACTTGCAAGGTTGCTCATCCAGTTGAACCGTTTGATCATCAGAATGGTGCTTTTCAAGTGTCGATGTTGAAGCTATACAATTTTCATCTTCGTTAAAAGCTTTCCTCTTGAAAAATGCATCAATTTTCTTCAGTTGGACCATCGTACCACTCCTAAAAAATACATAAATCAATTATCAAAGATAACATCTAAATCTGAAAACAGAACTAAGTCAGAGAAATTCGACTTTTAAAGCCTTAATCTGTTAATTCCACTCTCATAAGCCCAAAATAGCCTCGTATATGATGAAACAAACATAAAGTTCCCCCAATCTCACGAACTCAGCCACATAGAAAAAGAAAATTTTAGACTAGGAGAAACCTTGGAAAAATAAAAGAATAGTTAGGATTTTGGCAAAAGACAAATTTCATATCGTAATTTCAAAATCTAGGGTTTCTATGCTCGAAAATAGACTTGTAAGGGTTTTTGAATTAGTAGAAAATATAGAACTCCAAAACCTCATAAGTTCTTCTTGAAATCGATGTGGGACAACTACAAGTGAATTTCATCGATTTTTTATTTCTTTTCGAAAATATATGATTCTCAACCAATGGGATACGTTGCTTTTCATCCTCAATACAGTCAATAGTATAATTAAAAGTCATTAAGAACTCACATAACAACAAAGAGGAGAGAAAGAGAGAGATTACCATTGTTGGGGGCTGCCAGTGGGTAAGAGCAAAATGGGACTAATAGATTTGATTAGATGACGCGAATATAAATTAATCGAATCAATAAATTTTGAATATTTAAACAAAAAAAATGAAAAATCAAAAGATCGTTTTATTCAAAACTCAATTGTGACATTCCTTTTCTTCCACTTCACACCTCGAAACGCACCATTCTTATAGAGATAAATGTGCTTTCACATCTTCTTAATCCGAAATGGCTGGGGAGAGAAAAGGTTCATTTTTAGGGTATTCCCGGGAATAAATTCAATGGAGACGGGGTGGGGCCTGTAGGATTAGAACATGTGACTACGAACTTATTATTAGAATAGAAGAATTGAAACATAGCATTTGAGGTTGCATTTATCACGGATACACGATAGAAGAAATTGTTCTATTTCCAAACTTCACCTCAAAAAGCGTAGATTTTTTTTTCAAATCTTTTCTCGAATCACGTGTTTTTCTCCCCGTATGACTGAGAATATCTTTTTCTATCTTTTTTTTTTTTGGGAATTCCAATTTTCCACCTTTCCCCATTAACTTTAGATCTTTGTTATTTCGTATTTAATGATTTCTATAACGGAACTTTGGCCTTGTTTTCTTTTTGGACATTTGGGTTTTAATCTTGAAGAAAAGAATTGCTCTATATAAAGGTTTATCTATTATAATGTAAAAAAATATTTTGACGGGTAGCATTAAGATATATGGTTAAATGAATAAAATTCTATTTATGTTAGGTTAGAATCCTGAAAATAGAGATAATTTTTTTTTTTACTTTTGATTAGAAGTTTCGAGTTCAAACCATGCGAGTCAAGAAAAAAACTAGCCTTAAAGCTGTGTGTTCGACATAATTCAATAACTTTAGTTCAAGTCCTTTTGCTTGTATTCCGAAAAAAATATTTAATATATGAAAATAATTTATTCAAAAATGATTAAGCGAAACAATTATAATTTAGAATCCATAAACTAAAAGTTTAACTTTCACCCTTTATTTATATTAAAAAAGTATATTTAATATATATAAATAATTTATGCCTAACCTAGATACCCGATTATTATAAAAGCACTAGTGGAGAGTGGAGACATATCTAGAAGGGGACAAGATATTGGATAAGAGTGTTACACTTGTAAATATATATAAGTACATAATGATAATTTTTTGAGGGTACATTACACTTGTCACTAATTTGTGAAATAGAGTAGACACATCACAATAAATTTCTGACAATAGCTCTACCAACATCAGAAAGCTTATGAACAGCTATGTTTAATTTAGAAAGTTGTGTATATTTAATACCACTACCATTGAAATAATCTTCACATTCTTGTGCTTCTCCTGAAGAACCAACCATTCCATCTTCTGCGAATTTTGGATCCCCTTTTGTTAATGCTTCAATTGCTTCTGGCATGCTTGCTGTTAGAATTACCTGTTGGAATAATAAAAATTAAGATGTGAACACCTTTGTTACATTTTCATTCACATATGGGTCATAAATAATATTCCATTTGCTTTGAGCTGTTTTAGTTTACCTGACATTATTCTTTTATAGTCTATTTGGAGATGAATGGCATGTTCTTTATTTGAAAAGAATTAACTTTACTTAACGGCAAACTATTAGTGAATAATTATAAAATATTCTCCATATATTTTGTAATTATTAGTATTGTATAATTATAGTAGATATATGATTATATTTGTATTAGAATTCCACATTGTACACATTATATATATTTGTATTAATGAAAGACTCCCCAATGGGAGTTTAATACAATTCTACATGGTATCAAGATCCAAAACTTCCTCCCTACCCTAAACCTATTAATCGATAGCCCTTCCTACCTTTTTCCGGCGCCAAAACCGATTGTATACCATCAGTATACGCTGCTATACCTCTAACATACAGCCTCCTCAACCGCCCTATTTCTCCAACATGTTGTATACCACCGGTATACGCTGTTATACCTCTAATATACAACATCTACAACATCTACAACATCCCCGAACCCCCAATTTTTTTTCTCGACAGCCTTCATGGCGGAGAACAACCACGCTGATTTTTCTAGTCGCGGAAGGAACACACAGGGGGACTGGGCTTTCAGCAAATACCCAGAACATCCGTGGCTCAACCGCATGGGAGCACCACCGACGGGCCACAGTCACCAGGCCCAAGCTCCTGCAGCCCAGCAGTGGACCAACAGTCTGGGATCAACACCAACGGGCCATAGCCATCAGGCCCAATATCCTAGAGCCCAACAGTCCGCTCCAAGCCTTCCCCAATCCAAATTGGGCCAGGCTTTCGACACATTGACTCCTCAGAAGTTCGATAATGCGTGGTATATGGATACGGGCGTCACGTCTCACCAACAATTCTGATAATCTTCCTCAAATGCAAAATTTAAATTACTCCACAATCTATTCTGGTCGGAAACGATCATCGCATTCCAGTTCAAGGTTTTGGCCACACACTAACCCCACCACGCATCCCCATTTCTCCCTAAATAACGTCCTCTATCCCCCAAATATTATCAAGAATCTAATTTCCGTTAGAAAATTTGCCACAGATAACTCCGTATTAATTAATTGACCCATTTGGATTTTCTATAATGGACCTATGTATCGGGAAACTCCTTACACGATGCAATAGTGAGGGGACCTCTATCATTTCCTATCCACGTCCGCTGCCAGTGTCACCCCTTCCACAGCTCTAACTGCCCAAGTCTCTCCACATACCGCTTTAGCAACAATATCTCCGATAACCTGGCACAATAGACTTGGACACCCAGGAGCTCTTGTTTTTAATTTTCTTCGAAACAATAATTTCATTCGTCATCCTAGTGGGAAACCTGTCCAACAATGTTTTTCTTGCCCTTTAGGAAAACATGTTCGCCTTCCTTTTCAGTCTTCTTTAAGTGTTGCGTTTTCTCCATTTGATATTGTTCATGCAGATTTATGGACATCTCCAATTATCAGTTCATTGGGTCATAAATTTTATCTTGTGTTATTAGATGACTTTTCTCACTTTATCTAGATTTACCCTCTAAAATTCAAGTCTTACGTTTTTACCGAGTTTCTTGAGTTTCGTAACTTTCATCAAAACACAATTTGAAAAATTCATCAAATCGTTCCAATGTGACAACGGTCGTGAGTTTAATAATTTCGCATTTCATAATTTTTGCACCAATAATGGCATGGTCTTCTGTTTCTCCTGTCCCCAGACCTCACCCCAAAACGAAAAAGACGAACGAATCATCTGTACTATCAATAACATGGCTCGTACCATTCATTTCCATTCCTCTCTCCCCCATCGTTTTGGGTCTATTCCGTCAAAATGCTAGAATACATCCTTAATATTTTACCTACTAGTACTCTTCACAACAAAACCCCTACCGAAATCCTCTATCGTCGGATCTCTTCCTATGATCACCTTAGAATTTTTGATTGCATGTGCTACCCAAATCTTTCCTCCACCGCCCCTCATAAATTAGCACCCCGAACCACTCCGTGTGTCTTCTTAGGTTTTCCCTCTAATGATAGGGGCTATTTGTGCTATGATTTGTCCACTCGTTAGATTCACGTCACTTGTCACGTTACTTTTGACGAGGCAATTTTTCCTTTTGCAAAAATTCAGAAACACGGACTACACATTTCTAGACGAGTCCGACATCTCCCCCTGTCATACTTCGCGAACTACATCAGTCCACCACCACCACCCTCATTGCTCAGTCACCACCACCAATCACTGCCACCACCAGAAATCGGTAGGACCTCTCGTCGCCGATTGCAACACCACCACCAACTATCTGCTGACATCCTCTCCGGTCACTTTCACCCCTATCAGCCGACAAAATCAAATACCAGTCATTGTGTCACCCACCGCCGCTCTAGTTGACCACACTTACCCCGTCACAACCCCACACAGACTCCATCACCGCACCATCACCTCGACCACCCATCACAGTCCCATCCTCATCCTAACCATCGTAACCCGTGACCTGACCACCACACAGACCCCATTAATGCCACCCCTGACGTATCATCCGACCCATTCACCGGTACCACTCGCACCAAATCGATCTCACCGATCTCACCACTCACCCAACCCGACGTCGTCTCCCGAAGCCACCAACCCAATACACAATCATGTCACCCAAACTCCACCTGACATCGTAACTGGCCCCAGTAACCCGGTTCAGCCTACCCACCAAAACACCCTACCTATCATTGCCCCACGCATCGTATGGAAAAACCTAATTGGAATGCGACCATGCGTGAGAAATTTAATGCTTTAACAAAATAGCACACTTGGGATTTGATTCCTAGATCGGATGAGGTGAACGTGATATGATGCATATGGATATTTCGTCACAAATTCAGATACAGTGGTGACTTAGAGCGATATAAGGCAAGATTTATGGCTAATGATACTAATTAGCAGGAGAGTATTGATTGTGGTGAGACATTTAGTACGATTGTTAAATCAGCTACCATTCGCACAGTCTTGAGCATTGCTATGGGTAAGCAGACAAAGCTTAGTGTTGTTGACGGTTATCCAGTGTCTGATCCTACTCTGTATAGGAGCCTTGCAGGTGCACTTCAGTATCTTACGTTCACCAGACCTGATATTGCTTATAATGTTCAACATGTGTGCTTGTTTATGCATGCCCCAGGGAGCCTCATTTTACTACTTTTAAACGTATACACTTGATTATGGATTACATCTATACCCCTCTACACCGAACATGCTGTTATATATGGATACAGATTAGGCAGATTGTCCGAACACGCGACACTCCACCTCCGGCTACTGTGTGTTCTTAGGGGATAATATCATTGCATGGTCTGCCAAGAGGCAAGCCACATTATCCCGTCCGAGTGCAAAATTAGAATACAGAGGTGTTGCTAATGTTATTGCTGAGATCTGCGTAGCTCCGAAACCTTCTTTTGGAGCTCCAGTGTTCCTTGCGTAAAGCGTCTATGTTGTATTGTGATAACATATCCGCTATATATCTATCTCATAATCCAGTTCAACATCAACAAACCAAACACATTGAGATGGATATCCACTTTGTTCGTGAGAAGGTTGCTATCAGTCATGTTAAGGTGTTACATGTGCCTTCTTCGTATCAGTATGCAGATATCTAAACCAAAAGACTTCCTAGACAGTTGTTCCTCGACTTCAGATCCAGTCTAAGCGCTGGCCTCCTCCCGCTCCGACTGAGGGGTGTATTAGTGAATAATTATAAAATATTCTCCATATATTTTATAATTATTAGTACTGTATAATTATGGTAGATATATAATTCTACTTGTATTAAAATTCCATATTGTATACATTATATATATTTGTATTAATAAAAAAGGCTATCAAAAAGAGATTAATACAATTCTAACTTTTGTGGCCTTCCATACAAAGGTGTTTAAGGTCACTAGTTTTAAGAATTTTATAACTATCATTTTTAAAAGTCCTTATTTTTTTAACTTTGTATCAATTCAAACTATATCACGTGACTTATAAGGGACAGAGTACTTCCTGTATTTCGTTCCAATTTATGAGCCAGGTTTACTTAGGCATGAAATTTATGCCTAAAATTTAAGAAAGAAGAAACTTTTGATACTTATGAACCTAAGGATGTCATGATATTTTCGTGACTATAAAAGCATATAATTAAGAGCGAGATGAAAAACTTAAGATTAAATTATCACATTTAGAAATATATATTTTTTTCAAACGATTTAAGCCGAGAGTGTACTAAAAATAACCTCTACCTCTAAAAAAAAATGTAAAGATAGTATGTCTATATCCTACCATGATCAGATCCAAACCTCACTTATGAGACTATATTTGTAGAGATAAATCTGTCTATATCCTATCCTCCCCGACATCACTTATGACACTACTTTGCATCTTTTTTAAATGAACTAACAAGAAAATAGTGTCTCATAAAATGCAATAAAAGAGAAAGGAAAAGAAAATATTTTTCATTTAAATAAAGTGTGTTGTTGAGATGTAAAGTGAACAATCAATTTAATAACCAGTCACCGCAGCTATTTTTGCTCAAGGAAAGTCCATTAACACTCCTTCATAGAAAAATTTCATTATATAAAAGAAATTAATTTCTTTTCATGTATATATATTATACGTTAAATTCCTTTTTTAAAAACTTCCTATATTTTCGCGTATATATATAAGAAAAGAAAGAAAAAGTAACATAACTTACATTACCTTATATGAAAAGGCACAATTCTTCAAGGCATCTTTCCAAGCTGCAGGAGGATTCGAACGCCTAAGTTTCGAAATTGTGATAGCCGCCTGGTTGGCCTTAGATTTAATAGCATCCACCATTATTAGTGCCAACGTTGTTATGTCCCCTTTTCCACTTCTTTTGTCGGACAACAGAGTTTTCACACAAAGTGAGTAATTTGGTGTGTTCTTGCATGTTGTTTCTACTAGATTTGCCTTTGTTTGTAGTATTATGGCTAGGAATATTAACAGGAAAAGCAAATTCTTCATCTTCTTGATTTTCTAATGGAGAGATTAGTGTTTGTGAAATTTGAGGTTGGAGTGTATTTTTTTGTGTGTGTGTGTGTGTGTGTGTTTATGTAAGATGGATTCAATTGCGTGCTAATCTATTGACCTGCTTTTTGGTGAGGCTTGTTTGGGCTTTGTGGGGAGAGAGAGTTTCTAAAGAAGCCACGCTTTCTCAATAACTTTAGGGGTTGTTTGTTTGCTAGTTAGAGTAGTGTAGTTATTAGTAATATAGAAATTAGGTATATATTAGTAATGCATCGATTAATTATATAAGTATTAATAATGTAGTGATTAGTTATATAAATATTAGTAATACAGTGATTAGTTATGCAAGAATTTATTTTATAGGATTTAGTTATTTGTTATTTTATTTTCCTACTTTGCATAAAATAATACAAATTTTCTCATAACTTATGCATATATTCATTATGAAGAAAAGAAGAACACGAATCAAATATTAATGTGTTAGCAATGTTATGTTTTATATTGATAAAAGAAGAAAAACCAACTAAATGTTGTACTCCACCCGATTCAATTTATGTGTCAGCGTTTAACTAGGCACAAAGTTTAATTAAAAAGGAATTTTTAAAATTTGTGGTCCATTTATTTTAGACATTTATATAGTTAAACATCATTTTATTAAGGATAAAAAAGAAATTTTAAAATTATATTTTAAATTATAGAAGTATGATATTATTTTTGAAATAAATTAATATGTGAATATTAATTTTCTCCAATTTTAAACTAAAACATGTACGAAATTATACTACGAATTTTAATAGAGTAACTTCTCTCTTGTGACGAAACGACCCTTAGATCATTGAATCATTACTCTGCATGATAAGACTTGGAAGTTGGAACTACCAAAGTGTACACAAGCCGAAAAGCATCACTGGCCATCTATTTCGCGCAGGGACTAGACACGCATATTGCGTGAGGTATCATATGCGTCCTTTATTCGAAAGTTTAATGTATGGCAATATAACACTTGCGACTATTGGTTTGAGCTAAGGGTGGTCAATGGGTCGGGACGGGGTGGGATGAGATGAGATTTGGGGGACGGGGTGGGGGTTGGGACTTGGCGGGCCAGGCGGCCCGGGATTTGGGGCGACGGGTCGGGTAGTGGAATTTGGGGTGATTTTAATTTTTTTAGACACTTAATTTTAAAAAATATATATTTAAACACTTAAATAATTAAACAAGATAGTGAATAAAAATATTTCAAGACTGTTTTTGTGCCTCTTATATTATTTAATAGAAATATAATTTTTTTTGTAATACAATTTCAAAATTGCAACTTTGTTTCGTAGTTCAAAAGTTGTAAATCACATAGTAAAATTGTCATTAAAATTTACATATCCAATCATACTCTTTCTAATTTTCTTATAATCTCTTGAGGATCTTCTGTTGGAATTGGAAGTTGTTGGTCAAATTATTCGACGTCGCTTCCTGCTCTCTCGTATAAGATTTCGTTGTAGTTGTAGTCGTCTTCTTCGTTGATCTCTGGTTGACCGCACCTTCTTCGCTCCGTTCTAATCCAATCTCTGAATAAAATTGCATTATCCAAGTTGTCTCCTGCCAATGAGTGTCTGTTCTCTCCTATTTGAAATATTTCAGCAGAAAAAGCGCTTTCAGAAGCTGTTGATGACGCTTGAATATTCAACACATCTCGGATCATCTTTGATAGTGTCGGAAATGTCTTCTCATTCGCCCTCCGGTATTTCAGCAAGTCTTCACATCCATCTTCATTGACAATTGATTCGTACGGTACAACACTCTGCAAAACATAAACATCAAACTCGCTAATTTGTGAAGAACTTGAACCACTATACATTCTATTTCTAAGGCCTTGAGTACTAGAAGCAGAAACAACATGTCTTTTATTAGGTTGCAGTGAAGTAGAAGAAGAAGGTACATAAGCCGGTTAATTATTTGCACTTTGCTCTTGGTAATATATATATTGTATGTTAGACATAACTTCTTCTTTAGTTGATTCGTTAGTTGGTTCTTCAGTTGGGTCCGTTGGAAGTATTTCTAAGCTTTCATAAATCGTTTCAACAAGTGATTTACAACCGTCTACTTTAATAGTAGAATTTAATACAGCACCAATAAAATAAATAGTGGGAATAGAAAAAAAAATTATAAATATTTTTTAATAGCTGGCTTGTAAGTTTGGTTTTGCATATATTCATTAAGTACAAAAATATTAGAGCTATATAAAATAACATAGATGAAATAGTAGGATAATAAATTTCAGGAAATTCCTTAGCTGCTAGAAATAATTTCTCTAAAAATACAATAAGTTCCAAAATTTTATTCCAATCATCATCTACAAGCATATCCGTTGAATTTTGATTATGAGTGTTAAATAATAAAGTTATAGGTCTTTTATACTCGTTACCAACAAGTAATTGTTCATACAAAAAATTTCACTTAGTCGCAACTTCTTCTGGAATTTTTCTATAAGGTAATCCACAATCATGACAAGTTTCTTTATAGTATTTGCGTCTTTTATTTTATTACCTTTAAAAATAAAGTTTATAGCAAATTGTCCTTTATCAAGGATGTTTTTAAAAAGTTTTAGGCCATCATTTACAACTAAGTTATAAATATGACATGCACATCTAATATGAAAAAAATTGGAAAAAGATGGAGTAAATCGAGTTTTTAAAATGTTTACAGCATAATAATTTGAAGAAGCATTATCTAATGTAATAGTCATAATTTTATCAGTAATTTCATAATATTTAAAAATTCATGAATATTTCTTGAAATAAAAGCTCAAGTGTGCCTATCATCAATATATCTATATGTTAATATACGTTTTTGCATAGACCAATTCTGATCTATTCAATGACATGTAACAGTTAAATAATCATTATCGTTAGTACTACGGCCTATATCAGAAGTGATAGCCACTTTGCCATTATAATGATATAATGCATAACGTAAATATTATTGATATTCATGTGAAAATTTAAAAAACATCTCTTCTAACAGTTGATCTAGGAAAATCGTTAAAAGCAGGATTATATGTTTCTCGAATGTAATGAATAAAACCAGGAGATGAAAAGACAAACCCTCCACATCAACTAATTTTGATAAATTTTCCCTATCTCTGTGTTTATCATATTTAGGACCTATAACTCCCCTCATCATCGGGTTAATTCGGTCATGTACTTGGTCGGGGACATTATATGAACCTTATCCCGACTCAGAAGGCATTTGCATACCCGATTTTTCAGCCAAGTATTGGTTATACTTTGCTTTGTGAGAGTTTTCTACATGTCTCATTAAACCTCCTGTCTCACCTTGACCTTTTTCAGTTTTAAATTTATAAACTTCGAGACAAATTTTACATATAGCTAGTTGATTAGGAATGTCCCAATCAAAAAAATCTCATGCAGGTGATTTTAATTTTCGTTGTTTTTGGCCTCGACTCATACTAGGGAGAATATGAGGCATTCCAGTTTCAGTTTCAGCCTGAGACTTAGTCTGAGCCTGAGGTGGAGGTGCACTAGTGGGTGTGTTATCTAAATTATCTTCTAATTCATTTTCTAAATTAAAGTCTAGTTCAAATGCAGAATATACCTCATGATCTAATGGTTTATTAATATTAACATTACAAAAATCAGTTTCATCTATATGAGTGAAATCATCGTAATTAGGATTACTAGAAGATGCACCCTTACCCCTATTACCCTAGTACATCTACCAGAAAAACGTCCATTTCGTTCTATTATAAATATGTAAATAAATAATTAAAGATAATAAAATTAAGTAACAATAATAATTTAAAGGAGGAGCGAAGGTACCAAACGCCAACGTAATATCGACATGTGATCGAGGTTGAAAATTGAAACTTTGCTCGATGATCCTTAAGCTAGTTGCCAACTTCACTCCCAAATTTTGAACTTTGATAGAAATTAGCAAATAAAATATAATATTTAGTGTGCAATGTAGACTTGTAGAGAGAGAGAGAGAGAGAGAGAGAGAGAGAGAGAGATTACATAGATGGTAGGAAGATTTGTGAGAAAAATGAAAAGGAAAATGAGGTATTTATAGTTGAGAAATAGGGTTAAAGTATAAATATACTAACTTATGGGTTAAAATAAATATTAAGGGGGTAGAGGGAGATTTATGGGGTGGGGGACAAAATGGTCGTTATTAGTAGTTGCCAAAGACTAAAATCGAAATTGGCCCGTTGTGCAACGACTATTTTTGCAAAGGGGAGGGGGGTTGGTGCGGGACGAGTGGCAGGTTGGGGGTTGGGGCGGGACGAGCCCTAGTCCCGTCCCGAGTTTGAACCCTGCTACCGCTTTTTTTTTAAAGGGGGGTCGGAGCGGGGGGCGGGATCGGGCCGACCCGACCCACTAGAAAACCTTAGTTTGAGATGATGAATGCAAATCAAAGAGAGTTAAATAGATTTCTAGACTGACAAGTTTTCGAAGATGAGGCACATATAATATTTTAGGTGAATTGCACATTGAAAAGAGAGAAAATAAATACTCATTCTATCTTAATTTATATGATGTAGTTTGACGGGGCACAGAGTATTAAAATAAGGAAGACTTTTGAATTTTGTGGTCTAAAATAATCCATAGAAATTTATTTGGTTATAAATCATCTCGTTAAGCGTAAAAGATAAAGTTTAAAGATAAATTGTTGCCAAATAAAAATGTGTGTCATTCTTTTAGGAAATAATTTTAAAAAAATATGTCATATAAATTGAAACAGAGAAAGAACTTTATAAGACATAACTTAAATTAATATATACATGCGCTTTTAGGCTCTCAATGATAGTTTAACCTAGGGCAAATCCGTGTTGACCTAGACCCAAAGGGAAAACTACCTGCCATGAATTTGAACTATGACAAGGTTTTTCCCCCTTGACCCACCTTAATTAACCTGTTCTCCGTTATTGATATTACAAATCTAATATGATAAGTTAAATGAGGATCGTAAAATGTTACTCCCTTCGTCTCAATTTATGTGATATAGTTTGACTCGACACGAAGTTTAAGAAATAAAGAAAGACTTTTGAATCTTGTGGTTTAAAACAAGTCAAAGATATTTTTGTGGTTATAGATTATCTCGTTAAGCGTAAAAGACAAAAGTTAAAGTAAAATTATTGCAAAATAAAGAAATGTATTATTCTTTATAGGACGAACTAAAAAGAAAAGTGTAGGAAAAGGAACCACTTTCACTGAAAAATTATACTAATGTTTCTCGTTTATGTATAAACTAATGAAACCCTTTAATGTAAATGAAAATTCAATTAAATTAGTAGTAAAAGGCGTGCAACAATTACTTGATATTATAGGCTAAATCCCAAGTGAGGTATACTAGCGTTTTTTAAAATCCTTTTGTATAAATTTCCAAATCCGCTTGTAACAATAGCTAGGAACTTAATATAGAAATATAAATACAATAGTAATTATATTTTGGAAGTCGAAGTTAATGGATGTAGTTGCGGTTGATTACATCCATCATTATATTGTTAGAGACCAGAGAAATCTGAATGAAATCTGAAGATATCACTTTATTGCCTTTGTCTTATCCTTTTTGTGCATTTATTGGTTTGGCTCAATTGATCCTTCTTACTTGTTTGATTGGATGATATTATCAGATCATTGAGTGATGCAATACACGTCTAGTGGTTGATAAAATTGCATAACATTATTAGCTATGCATTTCAGGCGAATCTAGAAACCTGATTACGGATTTACGGGAATTTAATTAGTAATTTTTGCTTATCTAAAGTTTACTAACTTGATATCGTTGTAAAAATTCATAAATTTTAAGTTATGAATTCGCCTCTACATTTCTTATCTACCTTTAATGCTGAGGTAGGATATTATCTTCAACGTTTGTCTCCTAAAAATTATTTATATAATATTTCTGCGTTAGTATTAGTTTAGGAGATTTTCAAATTTCTTTTTCAACCATCACTTGTATTATAGATTGATAGGAATTATCACAAAGCAGAAAAGTTTCTTAATTTCTACAACCTAGATATTCACTAGAAGATAAAAGAAATATTACCAGTATTCGATACTGGGTCATTCATAGCATGACTATACCTTCTCTATTCATTGTAACTAATCCTAGTCGTGTTTATTTCCCACGCTTTCAGTTAGGGTTAATTATCAGTTGGCGGTCTAGAATAAATAATAATAACTTATTATAATTTATTAAATTATACTAATAATATAAAAAAATCATTACACTATCGGTGTTTAAAATTTTAATTCATTTTAAAAAAAGGAAATGGAAAATAATGGATGTCTCAATGATATAAACAACTATACGTTTTACTTGCATGATATCTTCTCATTATCTTGCGGTTGTTGTTGCCCAAATGTTGAGTTAAAGCGTTTTCCACTAAACATACTTTTTGACATTTTTGCACAATTTTTTATTATCTACTAATAATTAATTTACTGTCTTACAAAATTTAAAAATGCACCAATGTGAACCTAGTGTCCTTTTCATGATTGCAAAACATAAAAATATTACTTCCATAAATAACAATAATATGTTTTCTTGCCCCCACACCCCATGTGATGAGAGCTGCGCAATTTGTCTAAATGTGGCCACTGGTTTTGTTTTATAAAAAGTAATATAATACTCCCTCTGTCTTATATTACTTGGTAATTTATAAAATCAAGATATAATTAATTAATTTTTTCATCTTATCCATAATATCAGGTGTTTTTGAAAAATTAATATTAATTGAAGTGTAATTAATTGGAAAGAAATAAGAATAAAAATATATTTTTCATTTATGATTTTTTAAGGGACGTAAAATGAGAAAAGTGAACAAGTAATATGGATCGGGGAGAGTATTCGCCAAGAACTGCCAAAAATGAAAAATAACTTATAAGTGAAGCATCAAGAATCAGGTTTTGTGATTATTATTTAAAATTTGAAGTCCAATTTTTTTTGAAGTTTAATCTAGTATTTACCAGCAACTTTAGCTACTATCTCGTGTCTAAATTAATCGGTTGATTCGCGTTTTTTTTTTTTTTTGATTATTTAGATTTTATTTCTATTTTTAAAAATTATACTAATATAGCCGTGTCTTTTTTAGTCCAAAGTAAGGAAAAGATGGCAAAATTTGGATGAGAATTGAATTCACCTCTAAAGTAAGGGGAGAACTCTAAAACTTGCCTCTCTTAAAATAGTATTTTCTCTAAAAGTGTTGCGGCGCTGGAATAAGTTTAGTTCAATATAATTATTTCATTGACTACCTGTTATTTTGTGAAATATAATATTACTTAATTTTGCCTATCAAGATTTTAGTATATCGAAAGAAATTCCTTGTAATTTTTTCGTGTCGACTAGGATCAATTCAGATAGATTTATATTATATAACTTGCAATGATTCCGCTTTTCGACATGAGTGATTAAACTGAAATCAATTAATTTGTACATAATGACATATATTTAAAGAACATAGGAGTAATTAACTAATTATACAGGAGACTAGGGAATATATCAATATATTTACTTTTATACCAAGGTGATCTCACTCGAACTATGGACCTAGCGTACACATTATCTTATGATATACATAATTATTAAGATTGTAGTGTAGTGAAAATATTTTTTATTTTTCATTAGAGATTTTGAATTCGAACTTTGAATATGACGTTATTTTTATTAAGAAGTGTTTTAGTTGATGAAATTTTCCGATGACTTTGTAATAAGTAGGGATGGCAACGGATCGGATCTGGACCGGATCCTACTAGATCCAGATCCAGATCCGATGATTGTGAGCTATTAATTAAAAATGTTGGACAATGACAATAGTTGTGGAAAATGTCGACTAGTATTTCCACAATGCGTAACTTGCATGTGCTTGGAATCTTCACAAATGAAGTGAATATAATTTTAACTACTTGTCTATGGATATGTTAGTCATTCACTAATATAACATTGATTTTATTATCGAAGTTACCTATTTATTTTTGGGTTTTTGAGTTAACTCGGGGATAAATTAAACTTGTTTTGAGAATTAAACATGCAATGATGTGCTTAGCAATTTTAAGAAAATACTTATAAAATTACATTCTAGGTTATGAATATATTTAATAAAAAACGGATCCATGGGTCGGATCTGGACCGGATACGGATCTCAAATACAAGATCCAGATCCAGATCCGATCCGTCAGAAATGGATCCGGGTCCGATCCGGATCCGTCGGGTCCAAATTTTAAAGATCCATATCCTATAAAACGGATCTGGATCCATCGGATCCGGACCGGATCCAAGATCCATTGCCATCTCTAGTAATAAGTGTCGATTATCGGAAAATTATGTAATGTATCACATATTATGTTGACGCCCACATCACAGAAAATAGGACAGGTGGACACATAACATCCAACGAAATACTGAATCAACGTTTGCAAATGTGAAGAAAAGTCATTATCAGCACCAAGAGAGTAACACCTGTCCTTCAAACCTCATCACTTCTGCTCTATTTAAGAATAGTGACAAATAACTGTTTGATTTGAAACATGAAGTCTCTTTATTTTTTTTTTCATTTGGTGTTCGAATTTGCTTTAGAACTTAACTAATTTGAAATTCAATATTTAAATTTAAAATATAAGATTAAGAATAATGAATACTTATAATTCCGTCCCAATTTTTGATACTATAGCTAAGGTTGTCTACCAAACCAAACAGCCCGGGTCCAACGCAGGTGCAACAAGCTGGACCTGAACAACACGATTAAGGGGGGGGGGGGGGGGACTGTGTTGAAGGGGTGTTGGGTTAGGGGTCAGGCCAGATATATATAACTGGGCTCAAATGTCGGCCCAAGTAGAAGTGGCTTCAGGCCCAACTATGCACCAGCCCAATATATGTTATATGCACTGTGAAAAATATTTGTTACTCCGTGAAATGCTACGCAAATTGTTGCTTATTAACTATAATAATAAGCATATTTTGTGCTATTAAGTGGGTAAGGAATAAAGGAAGTAACCAGTCTCTAAGTTTTTTAATGAGTCAAAAGTCTAAGTTTAAGTATGTGCTCAAGAATTGTGGGCTTCGTTGTTTTATAGGGCTGTAAATTGTTTTTTGGGCTTCAACTTACTTAGCCCACTACATTTATTCCGAGTCAATCAGTCCTTGGTCTTTATATAAGTGTTAAGTAATGGTAAAAGTTTTACAGTGTTTTATTTGGACATCATTTATTTAACTTGTATTCATATTTTAATTTTTTTTTGTATATATGCTCAAATCGAAATGGTGTCTGAAGTTACCTATAGCTACACTTCAAGCAATAATGGCTGAACTTTAGCCATATAAAACTTCATTTAAAACTACTAATATTGCATGTCTGAAATTGTTTTGAAATGGATAGACTTGTACATTTTTATACTCTGCGGGTATAACTTAAATGATGCTCCTACATTCAAAAGTGTGATATAGTGAGTAATCATCAATATATATATGCACGCTGACATGACACCTCTGATTCAAAAAAGAAGTATTATTCCAAAATAGAAAGGTTAGGGGGCTGAGAAGTGAGGATTTGCATTTATCTTTTTTGTGATTTTTTCTTTTTTCTCCTGATTTTTTGGTTCACTTCTTCTTAAGATTTTAATTAAATATGAAAGAGAAACGTTAGAACCGTTTTACTTATTTGCTTGCCTTATTGATCTCTTACCTCATTATTACCATAATGGTAATACTACCATTTGTTACTCTTCCAATTCTATTCCAAAAAGGACTTCTTCCTATGCAGAAATATTCCCCCCCCCCCCCCCCCCCCCATTATTATCCTCCTCTCCCCTCTTTTAAGTTCCATTTTACTTCCTCATCATATATATATTTCCTTCCTTTTTTCTTCTTACGTGACTCATTTAATTATTCCTTTCCCCAAGTTTTTCTCTACTCGTATCTCTTCTTTTATCTTTTATTTACTCACACTTTTATGTAATTGTTTGCATAGACAAGCACACTTTTTCCTGTTAATCTATCTTCATTCTTCCATTTGTTTTGACAAACTCTAATATTTTGTATTATATAATAGAATAATTGTTGTTGCACATATTTCATAAACACATGCTAACGTATACTTGGTTGCTTTTCAGGTTTCAAAGGCAGAAATTTACACCTTGAAATTTGGGCAAAAAAGATGAAATTATAGAAGAAGGTGAGTTTGAGATCCTCCAAATATAAATATTTGTACTTATATGAAATAGTGTATTGTACAAATTTTGATAAATTTGTTATAAAGACATATTAGAAGAAGAAAAAGGAGAATTATCTTAGTGATGTAGGAAGTAACAAGTTAGAGGGGAGAAGGAAAGGCAAAGAAAAATAAAAGTAATAAAGAAAAAATATATACATTATTTCCTCTTTTTTAATCTAATTTGTCAACACAAGGAAAATCTCTTAGTAATGGAGGAACTACGGGGAGCGAAAAAAGAAAAGAAAAAATTACTACATCTTTCTTTTTCAACCTAATCTTACAAAACTTTTTTATTTGTGTCTTCTCTTTTTCTTTTTATATTTCCTCTCTTTTCCTTATTCTATTTTGTTGGTTTGTTTTCCATTTCTCTTTTGTTTATCATAAATACATGATTTTAAAAAAAATACAAGAATGGTGTAAATTATATATTTCTCTTTTTTTCCTCACATTAACTACCTATATCTATTTAAGTTTATAATTTCTAATTGTGAAAACTACAATATATCTAAACTTGAATATTTAAAGTTTCTGTGTATAATACTTGAGACTAAAAATGATGAGAAACGGAGGGAGATGGAAGAAATTATTTGTCTAAATGAGCAGTTTGGTTATAAACACTTCATTTCTAGAAATAAATTAGATAATAAATAGTATTCCATGATTTTTCATCAGGCCATTACTAGAAATGTGGACAATACAAGCGAAGTATTAAGAACACTAAAATAACCTTCATATTTCATCTGTTATGAAATTGTCTTCATATTCTCGATTATACATGAATCACATCACGCACATATAAAGACTCATTAAAGTTGGTAAAAAATTTCTTTTATTTATTCAATGATGGAGAAGTAAGAGAAACGTTTTGTTAGATAAAATTATTGACGGTGGTTCAATGGAAAAGTATAATAATACGAAGAGAATATAGAAAATTCTATGATGGTAAAAATGAAAAGAAGCTATTACCGAAAAAAAATAACGAAAGGAAAATGTAGAATAGTGTAATTCTCCTTGATTGAAGTCTTCTTATTAATACGATATATATAGGTGTTTACAATTATAATCCTAATTGAATGAGAATATTTATTTTACATAATTAACTAAAATAATAATTACAAAATATATGGAGAATATTTACGTATTCTCTATCACACCTCCTCAGTCGGGGCGGGAGGAGGTCAGACGCTCAGACTGGATCTGAAGTCAAGGAACAAATGCCGAGGAAGTCTCTTAGTGAATATATTGCAGAGGAAGTCCCTTAGTGAATATATCTGTGTATTGATAGGAAGAAGGAACATGTAACACCCGAACATGGCCCATGGCAACCTTCTCACGAACAAAATGAATATCAATCTCAATATGTTTGGTTCGCTAATGCTGTACCGGGTTATGAGACAAGTAAATAGCAGATATGTTATCACATTAGACAAGAGATGCCTTACGTAAGAGACAATGAAGCTCGAGAAGAAGGTTTTTGAGCCAGCATATCTCGGTGACAACGTTCGCAACGCCTCTATATTCTACTTTTGCACTCGAACGGGAGAGTGTGGATTGCCTCTTGGCAGACCATGAGATGAGATTATCACCAAAAAATACATAGTAGCCGGAGGTAGAACGACGTGTGTCCGGATAGCTTCCTCAATCGACGCCCGTATACGATATCAGTTTGGACAGTGCAGATGGATAAAGATGTAATCCGTAGTCAAGAGTACCCTTAACGTACCGAATGATACGTTTACGAGCGGTAAAGTGAGGCTCCATAGAAGCATGCAAGAACAAACACACCTGCTGAAGGACTTAGGCAATATCAGACCTAGTGAAGGTAAGATACTGAAGTGCACTAGCAAGACTCCTATAATGAGAAGGATCGAGCATCGGATCCCCGTCATCAGGACTGAGTTTCGATTTCGAATCGACTGGAGTGGGCATGATCTTACAGTTTGCCATTTTAGCCCTGTAAACAATTTCTTCGGCATACTTATGCTGACATAGGAACATTGTATTTTCGGATCTGGTCATTGAAATTCCCAAAAAGTAACTCAACTTACCAAAGTCTGTCATAGCAAATTTGGATTTGAGCAGGGTAATGATCTCGTTTCTCATCACATCAGATAAGGCAGTCAGAACAATATCATCCATATATAGCAAAAGGTACGCATTGTCATACCTTATGAAAAATGAAAAGGGAATTATCACTTTTGCTGCACACAAACCCGATCTGTATTATGTAAGTGGCAAAGCGCTCGTACCAAGCCCCGGGGCTTGTTTCAAGCCATAGAGTGACTTTCGAAGACGAGAAACATATTGAGGAGCCTCTATATGCACAAAGCCAGGCAGTTGATGCATATATACGGTTTCTTTCAAATCACCATGTAAGAACGCATTTTTCACATCAAGTTGATGAATCGACCAGTTCTTTCCCATAGCTATGCTCAACACAATGCGAATGGTGGCTAGTTTAACCACTGGACTGAAGGTCTTACCACAATCAACTTCCTCTTGTTGCCCCGTGCCATTTGCCACAAGTCTCGCCTTATGGCATCCAAGCTCATCACTATCTCCGAATTTGTGACGATATAGCCACATGCAATGAATCACATTCACCCCCTCTGATCTCGGTACAAGATCCCAAGTGCGCTGTGTAGTGAGCGCATTAAATTCCTCACGCATGGACATATTCCTATTCGGGTCAAACTTAGCTAATTTTAGGTTTTTTCGGTATAGGTGAGATGGTATGAATGTATAGGTTAAGTGGACTTTCAGTTTGAAAATCATGTGCTGGGCACAGGTTTCCATACGGTATGTCAAAATTGGGAATTTTAGGCTGACGGGAAATGGGGCCAGTGGGGACGAGTTGTTGACAGTACCGTGGGGTAATGGAGTTGGCGGGGGTTTTGGGGTCATCGGGGGCAGATGGCTGGTTGACGGGGGCTGCTGGGATATCGGCAGGGCTTGGGGAAGTGAGGCATGAAGCTGGTCGAGGGAGACAATGAGGCTGTGACTGGAGCAGTAGGTGGTGGTGTGTTCGACGGTACTTGGGGCAGTGACGGGACAACGAGAGGGAACCTTGACGGGACAACGAGAGGGAACCTTGACGGGACAACCAGAATATTAGCACTATGGCGTTTTACAAGAGTGGAGAAGTATCTGGGTCATTAAGGAAGCCGTAATCAGTGCCTTGAAGTTGTTGAACGTTTGCAACGGGAATTTTTTTCCTCGAATGCGACATGGCAAGAGACTATGATTTTATGTGTTAACAAATTATAGCATAAGAACCCCATATAGTTCGACGGGAAACCTAAGAAGACTCAAGGAGAGGTGCGAGGTGTTAATTTGTGAGGGGCCGTGGAGGCAATATTCAGGTAGCATAGACAACTGAAAATCTGAAGGTAATCATATAAAGGGATCCGACGGAATAAAATTTCGGTAGTGATTTTATTTTGAAGGGTACGGGTAAGTAATATATTAAGAAGATATTCTACTATTTTTAACGTGTATACCTAAAAGGAGGGGGAAGTGAAGCATGAAAGAGCATTGTACGAATCATATTGTTAATAATGCGGAGTATTATTTCGGCTTTACCATTTTGAGGTAAGGTATGGGGGCACGAGAATTGAAATACCATGCTATTATTCGCATAAAATTTATGAAAGAGATAATTGTTAAACTCACAACCATTGTCACATTGAAACGATTTAATGTCATTTTCAAAGGGAGAGTGAGGTTGCGATGTTTTAGTGGTACCATAGCCTTGGAATGCAATTGCCATTTCTGACCAAAATAAATTGAGGATTGCTCAAATTAAATAGTTGAGGAAGATTATCGGAGTTATGAGTGAGGTGGGATGTGGCACCTGCATCCATGTACCAGGCATCGTCGGGCTGCTGTAAATTCATAGTATTGTCGGTTGGACTAAGTTCAGTAGGGGACATAAGGATGTAGGGCTGCTGTGGTTGTTGGGTTGGAGATAAGTAGGCCTGATGCTTTTGGTCCATGTAGCGGGGCTGGAGGTAGGCCCAGGAGTCCTAGTTGTTGGCGCTGCCCAGTGAATTGGGCCTGGGCTATCGGATACAGACATTGTGGTGAGGCCAATGTACCGGGCTGTGTACTACGGTCATGTGCCATGGTGTTGGGCAGGCCGTAACTGTCCACTGGACTTGGAGTTACCGCCACGACCCTTTTCTCGACCGCTGCCTCGATTCATGCGGCCACGACTTCTTCCGCCTTCTCGGCCACCACGTTGAGGGTGGTGGTTCGTGTTGTGTTATGGACCGGCGGGTGTGGTGGCGGTGCATCAACTGCCAATGCTTGTTGATTGTGTTCAACTTGTTAGGCTCGTCTAGTCTTTTCCAATAACAATTGTGACAGAGCTTTGTTGAAGCTATGGAGGGGGATCTGCTTGTTGGATGATCGTTGCAAGTGTGTTGTACTCACCCTTCAGCAAACCATTGATGAGTTGTAAAACCATATTTGTTTCGAAATCGGAGTGTCAACATTAGACAATTGATCGGCAACCAATTTTAGTGTTTTACAATAATCGGACATGTTGACAAAGCGTTCAAGATGGGTTTTGTTAAATTGTTCCTCCAAATAGACAACGCGTGTATGTTTGTTGTCTTGAAAGATTTCCTCTAGCCGTGTCCATAATTCTTGAGATGTAGCATCTGTCCTCGTAATAGTATGAAGTAAATCCTTGGAGATGATGTCATATATCCATTGTTTAACAATTGCATCTAGCCTCTTCCACGTCGGGTGGACGAGGCGTTGTGGCATCGATGTGATCAAGGATGTTGTATGCACATGCATGTATTTAAAATAATACAACTCATGATGAGTGTCATACCCTTTTTTTTTACCGCGGTTCACGATGTAGTAGGTCGATTCCCTTGATTTATTAATGTTGTTGAAGAGTCGCACCTAATTATTCTAAAGTGAATTAGGACACCTAAATGTTAACTAAATGCTGCAAAATTATGAAATTCTAAGTAAGAGTTCTTTATTATCCTAAAGGGAAGGGATTAGGCACCCTTTAAGATCCGCTAACTTGCGGTTATCTGGTCAAACTCAAGTTAAGTATTATGCTAAAGGGAAATGCATGTTTAAGAGTATAAAAATGATGTTGCAAGTATTTAATAAAAGAATGTATTTTGACAACATAAAGATTTTTACCACTTATACTCTTTTGAAGAGTCTCGCAAAAGTGATTGCGGTTTTGAGAAATAAATTCAAGGTATAAACTCCGAAAAGTAGGCATGGCATTGTTTTATAAAAATACATGAAAAGTACGCATTTTGTATGACATTGTTTATAAAATGCATGCAAATTTTTTTTTTGGATAAAAGTGTGCATTTGTATGAAAGTTAATAAAAAAAACATGCAAAGTTGATTTTTGAATAAAAGGCATGCATTTGTATAGCATTATTTATAAAATACATGTAAAGTTGATTTTTTGGATAAAAGCATACATTATTTATAAAATAATGCATATTTTTGGCAACTGAAAGTAAAGGAGAAAAGTAAATTATTTATGACGCAAAGAAGTGATTTTTATGGAAGTCATTTTTTATTTGAAAATCGGATGAAAAACAAGACATTGTATGTTTAATAATGCAAGTAAAGGATGACCAAATTATTTTAAAAGTTTGAAACATGCATAAAGAGCCTAAAATAAATAAGTTAGCGGCAAATTTCCAATTATAAACTACCCAAGCCTAAAATAAATAAACTAGCGGCGGGTTTCTAAATTTAAACTACCCTATTAACTTATCCATTCAAAGTCTATATATTCTAAGTGTTCCTATGATCGCACAAAATTAAATAATTAAATTACAACAACAGAGATAAAAATGTGAAATTAAGGAATTAAAGCCGCGACTAGGGCGGACGACAGTGTCATCCCGCCCTATTTGTTTAGGAGTCAAGAGTGCAGGAGAATGCGATGAATGTGGATGCGGGTCTTCGTTTGACAATAGCCATAATGAGTCTTATAACGAGACTCTTCGTTGCTCCCGATGCATTTAATGTAAATACAAGAAAAGAAAAGGATTAGTAAACGGAACAAAATATATATACATATATCCAATCAACAGTTTATATAAAAAAAATAGAACCCGACAGAGGCCCAATCGAAACTGTATACACTATTAAAATCGCGGGCCTCATTTTTTTTTGAAGAAGTGAGAAAAGCAGGCAGGCCCAAACTCGAAAGATTAAATCTAGGAACATGCTCCAACCCATTTTCAAATATCCAATTAATACAAAAGGCTGGTATACACAATGCATTATAGATATATACGATATATTTGGAGTTATACAAGAGTATACAGCCTTAATACACACCTCATGTATATCTAAGCTTTTATACCTTATATACCTTGAAATATATCCTGATATACATCAGTTCACATGTTTTTCTAGGAGGGAAAACTTAAACCATAAGTAAACATGAACATCTGGGATGGACTGAATAAGAGGCAACATATAGGATACATGCAAAAAACACACATATAAAGCCAAATTAACATGTCTCGAGGGTCTTTTAATTTGTAGCAATATTCCTACAAAGGGTAGGTCCACACATATTCAGCACACAAGAAGATGAAATGTAGATCATAAAGTGAAACCAGGGATCAATCCTAGGTATTTTAAAGTAAACGATGAGCAAATAATCCATGAGGAAATAATAAGATGCCAACACACAAGGGAGGATACCCAGCATTTCAATACAAACAATAAAGCTAAGTAGATGACCAAGTTCAGGTTTCAGATCTCAGTAGAATAGGCAAACAGGTCATATACAAAGGCAGAAAGAAAGGGAGAAATGCTGATGGTACAATGCATGATTTTGAAAGAGTGAGCCTAAACCAAACACTTTGGCAAAGGGTCTGATTCATAAAACCAAAAGAGTCTTAGTCACACATTATTCTAGGCCATAGACTTCTAATCAATTCAAGGATCATGCTATAAAGAATATACAGTTTTGACCAATTGCAAACAAGACACTCACAGGGAACTTAACTCATTAATCTTAAGAAGATACACATACTCTCAATAGAACAAGCTGGACAGGCAGACTCCTATATAGATTGAAATTGTAATCAAAATCACAGAAACAAAGTAGACTTAACAGGTGCAGTGAATTGGTCCCAACATCATGTAGACCATGAGGACAGACAGGCCAAGCATTAAACATGATTTCAAAGACATTCTATGTTAGCATAAGTACATCTTGATATTTGATCCAAACAAGGCAAATGCATAGTTAACTTAGCAAACAGTCAGGTATGCAGAGTGGCCAAATTACTATTTAAAGGAAGCTTTCTCAAGGTATAGGGTCATGCTATCGAACAGGTGTGACAGAAAGAGGTGAAAGCCTTCTAAGCTCGACCAGATTACACTCCAGGGGGTTCTAGGTTAGAAACCTCAGACAAATATGCATACTCTTAATTCAAACCTAGTTGGATATATTATTCCCTTGGAATAGGCATGGCATGACTAGTATGACGCTTAAATAAGCTTAAACTGATCGTTTCATACCAAACAGACCCAATACATGATAAATCATATACAAAATCCTAATATAGGTAGACAAATTTCATAGAATTTTACCTAAAGAAACTTTGCAACTTTAACAGGAGACTCATATAAGAAAAAGGATCAGCATTTAGCACATATCATGACATAGTGTGCTTCGTAAGCAAATAGAATAATCATGGAGGATAAGTAGGGTGTATAGAATGACCACTAAAAGACATAGTTCCAAATAAACGACAAATCAACACACAATCATATTCAGGGCATACTGACAGAGATTCAAAACTAAAACCAACCTATCATTCAATATCTATAGCAAAGGCAAATAAGTAGAGGCAATCCACACATTCACAGATCAATCAAGAAACAGTTCCAGTCCTTCACTTATTCACATAATTTCATTCATGTAAGGGAACATGAACACAGTTTTTACCAAACAAATACCAAAAGCAACATCACATAAAGTTGAATATGAACTCAATACAGCATGTCTGGAGCCACCTATAATTAGCTAAACAAGACAAACATTACAAGATTCACATTGGGCTTGAACAAGTACTAGACTGATTTTTATATCACATAAGACTAGATGGAGCTTCAAACAACATACCCAGGCATAATAATCAATTTAAGCAAGTAAATATGATACTCAAAACTAATAAACTTCAAAATCCCATTTCGTATAAAATGAGACTTAGCATATATGCTTCAATCCAGAATCCAATTACCCTAACCTAGTTTGAACAGGCTAAGATAATTAACAACAACTAAAATTAGCCGTAAATACACCTAGCACGTAAACAAAATGAAATACGAGAGGAATTTGAGTTTACCTTCCCGGGCAGCGAACCGAGGCGTCGTTTCGAATCGTCAACCCCGCTCGGAGAAGTTTATATTTGTGGGATTGAAGAAAAATGAGATCTTGAGTGTTTTGTGGCTTTGTCGAGCCAAAACGAGAGTAAAAGATGGGATTTTTAGAATCAAGAGTTTGTTAAAAAAGGGGGGTTTTTCCTTCTCTGAAAAACCTCCGAATTCTTTGTGCAAAAAGCAAAGAAAGATCGATTTTTTGTGGATAGTTTTGCATAACAAAAAAAAAAACAACCCGAGAGCTCCTTTTCTTGTCTCCAAAAGAACCCCCCTGAAACAACCAAGAAGAGGCCGTATTTATAGCATGGAGTTGAGAGCTTACCCTAAAATTCGAAATTCGAATTTTCAAAGAAAAGAGGGACAAGTGACGGTTTTCCCCAGATTCCGAAAAGAAGAGATAATGATAAAGGGGTATGGATTCATGCCGTTACCCCTCGAATTTGAAGAGATAACCGAAGGGTTTTGGGTTTCCTCTTCACAGCTATTGCCAACAGCTTTGCAGGCCTCAGATGTCTTCAATAGAGAAAGAGAGATGAGTGATTGATGGAGGAGATGAGACGTGGTGGCAGTGGCGTCGGTGAGGCAAATATCCGGCGGGTAAAGGGAGATGGAACCGGTGAAGGGCTGCCGGTTTTGAGAGGGTCGTCTAGTTTTGGGGGGTTTGTTTCTGGTTTTGGACGACTTGGGGTTTAGTTGGGAATGGGTTGGTTTTTTTTTTGATTGGGCTCAGGTAACTGGGCTGACTGAGGGATAAATGGGCTGTTGCGAATTTGGGGGAGTGGGGAGATGGGCTCGGGTCTTGGCCGATTTGGGCCCTAGACTTGGTTGGGGAAATGAAATTGGGTTTGATCGGCCCAAATCTCTTTGTAGATGAATTGATCCTAAATTTTCCTAATCACTTATCTACTTCAATTTATTCAAACATGCTTCTCGTCCTAATTAAATCCTAAATTGTGTACATAAATAAATTATATATAACTAATTTAATATATGTATTTAGTTTAAATAATAATAGAGTAGTAGTATGATAAAATGATTAATTTAGTGGTTTGAAGGAATGTAAATTATTAAAACAAAAATAACGATGTGATAATAATAAAACGTAATATTTGCAAAATGCTTAATGCTTATTTTAAATGCAATGCTGTTTTGCGAAAAAAAAACATAGAATATTATGATAAAAACTATGTTTATGATATTAAAAGGAAAATGATAGTAAAAAATGTGAATATAATAATAATAATAAATAATGATATTGCGAATAGACGATGATATTAAAGAATGCGAATATATATATATATATATATATATATATATATATATATATATATAAATTGTTTTTGAGGCGTCAAAATATTTAAAATTGTAAATAAATATCGGAAAAGAGGGGACAAAATTGGGTGTCAACAATGAGTATTGTCCATCCTCTTGATCAATAACCAAAGTGATAAAGTTCTTGATATTTGTTACGGCGAAGGCCAGATGAAAAGAGTTAGGAGAGGAGGAGGATGTGTGACGTCGGGGTTGGAGGAGGAACCCTCGTGTGATTCGTGAATAGCCATGAGGTGGCAGTTTCCAGTGGTTCAAGAGAAGGAAAAAAAATTAGGGTTAGGGGGGTGAGTTGCCGCCGCCGGAAGCAAGGGGAGGGGGGGGGGGGCGAACAAGAGTGGTAAGAATGGTGTTTAGGGTTTGACTCTTGATACCATGTAGAATAGTGTAATTATCCTTGATTGGAGTCTTCTCATTAATACAATATATATATATATATATAAGTGTTTACAATTATAATCCTAATTGAATGAGAATATATACTTTACATAAATACACTAAAATAATAATTACAAAATATATGGAGAATATTTATGTGTTCTCCATTAGAAAAAAACTTCATAATTTTCAGTTGACAATGACAACACTTTTTTGTTAAGGATAAACAGGATCAAAGTTTTATCATATACATATATATATTTTTCTTTATTAGTAATGTTGTTGCGTTTACCAAACAAATATTTGTTACTAAATGAATGTACATATGTAAAACTATCAAGTATATATCGTTGTAGTTATAATATCGCCTCTTTTTTCCCCTTCGAATTAACATTTTTGAAATTGATCAAGAATTTTTCAGATCCATTAATTTATTTTTATGACCGCGCAAAGCGCGGACAAATTCAATAGTGATTAATAAAGTAGGTTGTGAATCACGATTACAGGTTTAAATTTTATTGGAGGTAAAAATTTAGGTAATTTCTTTTCACATGACCAAGTTTTAGTGGACATAATTATTTGATGTCTATATTGATAGAAGATAGCAAATACCCATAAAATTAGCTAGTGAGCAGAAGTTGACTCGGACATCTTAATTAAATAAAAGATAAGAATATGCTTCTACTTTTTCAATATATATTGTTAATCTTATTCTCACTTCATCTTTTTTATGAGATAGTGGGTTACAGAGTATCACTCATCTTTAATGAAAATGACAAAAAAACATGTTTTGCTTTTCTTCTAGCTTTTCATATTATACATAACCTTAAAGCATCATACCAGAAACACTCAATAAAATACTATCATTAATATGAAATGTTATATACCTTCCTCCCAAAAAAGTGCCCACCGGAGATTTATTTAGTCTAATAAAACTAGATACAAATCATATTTAGCTAAACCTCTCTTCCACTTTATAAAAAGTTATAAAGGAAGAAGTTAAAAAAATAAAGGCACTTTTATTGCAACCACAAGGCTATATTCTCCCAACTTTTGTTTAAACTAGTATAGGAAGATCGATGACTACGGAAATGTGAGAAATGTAAAGTTCACGAAGTTGCACACAATAGACCCTTATAATATAATTTGATCCTTCTTCTGACCTTCACAAATAGCAAGAGCTTCGTGTACTAGACGACAAATTTGACTTTTTGTCCCTCATAATAGCATTCTGATTATGGATTTAGCCACTTTTGAGAGTTCAATTATGTCCTTATTCATATCAGAAATTGGAGAATCCAATTTCTTATACTCAAAACTAAACTCACAAGTTTCAGCCTCTACAACAACATCAACCATACCATCTTCAGCAAATTTAGGGACTCCTCTTTTCAAAGCTTCAACAGCTACAGATACATCGGAACGTAGGACTGCGTAATACGCCATGCAACACTGGCTAAGTGGGACCCTCCACTCGGGGTTCGATTTTTCGAGCTCTTTTAACTTTTCCATTATTTGTATGGACTTTAATTTCACCGCGTCCACCATGACGAGGCCCAGGATGATGATGTCATCACCACCCTCGGCCGTGTAGCTTCGGGGATCGGATTGTAGGGTGGTGATGCATAGGGAGTAGTTTGGAGTGGCCTTGCATGTCGTGTGGATGAGATTATTATTATTGTTGTTGTTGCTAGTCTCGTTGTTGAGTGCTAAATTGGTGATTAGCATCAATATGGGGAATACGTTTCTCATTTTTTTGAGAGTTGTGTTATTGAAAATATTGAGGATTGATGAAAGGGTGAGGAGTTGTTGAAGAGAATATAGAAGGTGTTTGCTTTTGTGTAGATGACTAGAGAAACACAAACAACTAACGCTATATATAGTGGTAGCTATCAAAGGGTGATATAAGATTTTAAACTAGTAGGTGCAATTTTGAAAACTTTACTTTATTAGTATGCATAGTCTTCAATTTGAACTATATGTACACACTGGAATTTAACTTATATATACTGATCGTGTAAATTAATATATTTTAATATGTTAGAGCAGATAGATCGTCTTATTTATCAGGTTGTTTATTTGATTTTTTTGTTATTTATAGTCATCATTTAGGTGACTTGATAATGTTAAAAAAATAATTACAATATCAGTGTGTATAATTTAAATTCATACACAAACATATACGTCTATGTATTAGGTTGATTATTCAAATAATCACCCAAATTATAAAAATAATGTAGTAAAACCATTTTTGAATATTTTGCAACGGTAAATTATCCAATTTAACCCAATTTTTCATAAAGTCATTTCAACTAAAAGAGTTACCTAAGGTTAAGTTGATTTGGTAACTTTAAAAAAATAAAATTAACATGTATCGATCACCATCAAAGAGTATTATTTCTACAAGTCTCTGTGTTTAACGTATATAGGTTGGTTTAATTAACGTGGTGTATAAGTCTTATGGAGAGCTAATTATGTGCACTGATCAATTAAAAAAGCACCCCAACAATCAATAACAACTTCAACATTAAAAGAGATGTGATACGATGTTTCGGATTCCTTAAAAAGTTCCATTTGAGCTTTGGAATGACAAAATTCTACGTTGGAGGAGCTTTTTACCCTTTAGTGGTCAATCTGACATATTGAAGTAATAGGGCCAGATACCAAATTGCTAAACAAAAAAAGAAAAATTAATAACTTCACATTAAAAGGTGTAAGTGAGAAGTTTAGGATTTCTCTACTCTTAAGTAGAATTTCAGTTCAAGCTTTGGTAATGAAAAACTTCTTAGTAAAAAAGCGATCTGAATTAGTCGATTTAATAAGCTATAGATATCAGATGATTGAACAAAAAAATATCAGAAATCAGTAACGACTTTGTTAAAGGACAAGAAGACATACTATATATGTCCGTATACAATTAATTTCATTGATCTTTTCATTTTTCTGATAATATTGATAGGATAGCTTTATCAAATTGAGCAATTCCTACTTTTAGTATGACTTATGACTATTGAATAAAAGACATTTTACTGCATTAGAAACATTGCTTTCTTGGTCGTCATTATGTGGGCAAGATAGATATTTTGTAGCACACAGTATAAGGAACCAAATACTAAAATCAACGCCTTAAAATTGAAAACCTACTGATTTTTTCTCCCTTTTAAAAATTTCTTTAATTTAGACTTTATTTGTTTAATGTAGTAGCCAAGTAGCATTTGGTGATTTCCAAATTACGACGTTAGCAACTTATCGTGCCAACTAGCAAATGCTTTTAGACCGTCAATTAATTGCTTTGATTAATTATATTCCTAATCAAATCATTAACAAAACCACCTCTTGGCTAATATTGTTCCCTCATATAATTTTTTAATCCCCCCCCCCCCCCCCCCAACTATTTTGATAACCTCAAAAAAAACAAAAAAGGTTTAGTTATCATTTCTAAAACGTTATAAATATGATAATGAATTCCCCCATTTAAAAAATAAAAATAAAGTACGTACTATTATTCTATAACTTAGCACGGACAGACCAAAACAAAAGACAAGAGGGTATGTTTTGGTTTATTTTATCTTTTATTTATTCTTCTATTATTTTGATTTTTAGTGGCTCCACTAATTTAATCAATTCAATTTCAAAATTGGTACGGCATTGATGATGTTTGGAAATAGCAAGGCAAATTTAACATATAAAAGTTGGTAGATATTTTGATGTAGGTGACGACACTAATTAGAAGAGTTGATTGATGTTGTCCAAGGTTTCATTAAATTAATCACGATTAATAATGACATTTTAACTTTTAAGAGTGCCTTAATTATTCGTGATCGTAAACAAATCGCCTTATTAGAGTAAAAAGATCTTCTATTTCTGTGCTGGCATTTGAGTTGTCTCCCTTCCTCTTTCAATCGAAACACTCGACGCAGATAGCTCCGGTGGCCCCCGCTTCGCCTCTATCGGGTGACATGACCCCCCCTCCACACCCACAGCATAGAGGAGCTGCTCCAACATCCGCACTACAACCAAGAAAAATGCTCTCCAGAGCGATATATGATGCGCAAGTGGATGCAACATTTACTTAAATCAAATATAATATCATCTAAACGACCAATATATAATCCACAGATGAAAGTGGCATCTTTCAAAGTGGTTTCTTGCCCACCCCTTTTTTCCACCCCGTGTTCGATATCAGTATTTGAATTCGATTAAATTCATATTCACGCAGAAATTTCATATGGGAGAATAAAACGCTCCACAACAAAGGCGAGTTCATATCCACGAACAAGAAATATTGCACCAGTGTCGAGTTATGATGACACTGGTTGCAGATGTGGCAAAAGTATTGGGAAAGAGCGGAACGACGTTCGAAGTAGGCCGCTGACCAAAATTGCCTCGGTTCGCCGTAAGAGATAGTTCCACGTTGTGCTGAAGCTCCCGCCGATTCAAACTCCTGCGGACTAGAGCTAAGATAAAAATTAGTGCATAACTGTTGCATACAATGGGTATATGAGAATACGACTTTGTAAGTTGAAATGACTTCGTTGCCTAGCGTTGTGCAGTATGACGTTGTTGCTTAGACGTTATGCAGGATGGCGTCATTGCTTAGACGTTATGCAGGATGATGTCGTTGCTTAGACGTTATGCAGAATGACGTTGTTGCTTAGACATTATGAAGGATGACGCCGTTGCATAGGCGTAATGAAATGACGTCGTTGTATAGACGTAATACAGATGACGCCATTGCATAAGCGTAATGAAATGACATCGTTGTATAGACGTAATGTAGATGACGCCGTTGCATAGGCGTAATGAAATGACGTCATTGTATAGTCGTAATGCAGATGACGCCGTTTGGTGGGCGCTTGATTGAAATTAAAATACCCGCATTAGGAGGTGGACGCCTATTTAAAACAAAATACCCGCATTAGGAGGTGGGCGCCTGATTAAAACAAAATACCCGCATTAGGAGGTGGACGCCTGATTTAAATTAAAATACCCGTATTAGGAGGTGTGCGCCTGATCCGCATTAGGAGATGGGCGCCTGATTTAAATTAAAATACCCGCATTAGGAGGTGGGCGCCTGACTTAAATTAAAATACCCGTATGAGGAGATGGGCGCCTGAAATGATATTGTTGTATTGATGTGATGCAAAGATATCATCGTTGCTCAGACGAAATGTAAAATGACTTCATAGCTTAGACGTGATGCAGATATCGTCGTTGCATAAACGAAATGTAATGACGTCATTGTATTGACGTAATGCAGTGTGACCCGTTGCATAGACGTAATGAAATGACATTGTTGTATAGACGTGATGGAAATGCCGTCGTTGCATAGACGTAATGAAATGACGTCGTTGTATAGACGTAATGCAAATGACGCTATTGCATTAGCGTAATAAAATGACGCCGTTGCATAAACGTAATGCAGATGACGATGTTGCATAGACCTAATGCAGCGTGACCCTAAGACCGAAATGTTATATTGAGGTTCTTGCAAACTCAATCTGCATGAAAAGATAATGCATGGAAATAGGCGATGTAAACATTGAATAGATGAGGATGAGAATGTGACCCTGTGAGTCGAAATACCGTCTTTGCATGGATATAATGCGGTTGGGACCCTATAGGTCAAGACAATGTCTTTGTACAGACGCAAAACATGAACATGATCCTTGTGGTGAGCTGCGAGGTGGAAGTTCTTTGCGAATTTAAACATAAATGTTGCGGCTTCCCTGCCTCTTTCAACCTGAAGAACCTGTACTCAAAGAAATTTGTGAGTTTGGGGAAAGGGGTGGTTGATTTGTTTTGACCTTTTAGCTTTGGCTCTTGATACTTGCACGTCCCACTGGTTTGGACCTGTAACCCCTGTCTGGTCTCCAGTCTTGGCTAGCCGTTAATGAAAATATTTGTTGAAAATAATTTGTTTATAAGAAAGTATGCATATTAATGAAAATATTTGTTAAAACAATTTGTTTATAAGAAGGCATGCATATTAATAAGAATTACTGTCGAACTCTCGAATAGTGACATGCAGTGAAACAGAGCAAATATCTTATCCAAAGTTCTTCTTCTGACTGAAGACTTAGTTGACCAATACTTTCCATGTCTATTGGCGTCTTCTTGCATTAAACCCTTAAAATTTTGCCCCACTTTCTGGTATGTGATGATGTTGAACTTTCAACTGGGAGACCGGGTCTTGTGTGGGTTGCTTGACTGTCCTATCAAGGCGATAGTGGGGTGTATTTCGTCAGATGCGAGATAAGGGAGAAAAATTTCCTAATGGTGTGACCGAAGCCGATATAGGCCGCCTATGTATCCCAACAATGGAATTAGGTCATAACGTAGTTTGTTACAAGAAAAAGAGAATTGTAAGGTTTTCTAAAAATGGGACCGAAGCCGATGTGGCCGCCTACGTATCCCGTCGAGGGAATCAGGTCATAACGTAGTTCGTTACAAGCAAAAGGGGATTATAAAGGTTTTTCTAAATATGGGACCGGAGCCGATGTGGCCGCCTACGTATCCCGCCGAGGGAATCAGGTCATAACGTAGTTCATCTTACAAGTAAATGGGATTTTTGGGGAATTTTGTGCTTTAAAGAAACGGAACCCGACAGGGGTTCTTAGCGTATCCCGCAAAGGGAGCGCAACTTTTACAAACATAGAAAATGCATTACATAGAAAAATCCTAAATGTAGTATCTTTTCACCGTATTTGCGTTGATAGCTTTTGGCCAAACTTCGCCGTCCATTTCAGCTAGGATTAATGCTCCTCCAGTTAGCACTTGGTGAACCATGTAAGGCCCTTGTCAATTAGGTGCAAATTTTCCTTTAACTTTATCTTGGTGCGGGAATATGCGTTTTAACACCAACTGCCCCGGCTTGAAAATCCTTGGTTTCACTTTCTTGTTGAAATCTTTGGCCATTCTGTTCTGATAAAGTTGCCCATGACACACTACGGTCTTCCGCTTTTCATCAATCATCATCAATTTCTCGTACCGATTCTGTATCCACTTTGCTTCGCTCAACTCGACTTCTTAGATAATTCTCAGAGATGGTATTTCTACTTCTGCTGGTAACACAGCTTCTATTCCATAGACCAAAAGATATGGCGTTACCCCAATAGAAGTCCTGATTGTAGTGCGATAACCCAAAAGTACAAAGGGCAAATGCTCATGTCAGTGCTTGTAATCGTCAATCATCTTCCGCAGTATTTTCTTGATGTTTTTGTTGGCTGCTTCGACTGCTCCATTCATCTGAGGTCGATATGGAGTGGAGTTGCGATGAGTGATCTTAAATTTCTCACATACCTCATGCATCAAATTACTGTTGAGGTTGGCTCCGTTATCTATTATAATCAACTCAGGGATTCTAAATCGACAAATGATGTTATTCCAGACAAAGTCAACTACCACCTTCTTCGTTACTGACTTGTGGGACGATGCTTCTACCCACTTTGTGAAGTAGTCAATTGCCACTAGAATGAATCTGTGCCCATTTGACGCTGCGGGTTCAATAGGGCCAATGACATCCATGCCCCAAGCTGCAAACGGCCAAGAAGAACTCATCACATTGAGCTCGTTAGGAGGTACCCGGATTAAATCACCATGTATCTGACACTGATGGCACTTTTGCACAAAGCGAATGCAATCTGTTTCCATGGTCATCCAAAAATACCCTGCTCTCAAAATCTTCTTTGCTAAAGTGAAACCATTCATATGAGGCCCGTACGCGCCTCCGTGTATCTCTTCAACTAACCTGCTTACCTCTTGGGCATCAACACATCTTAACAAACCTAGATCGGAGTCCTCCGATAAAGAATTACTTCGTTTATGAAGAAATGGTTTGCTAACCTCCGAAGTGTCTTCTTTTGTCTGCTAGTTATGCATTTTGGATATTCGCCTACCTTGAGATACCTATTAATGTCGTGGTACCAGGGCTTTCCATCCAACTCTTCATCTATGTGGAAACAATAGGCTGGCTGATCCAACAAGTTCACTTTGATAGGATCAATGTAATTCTTATCCGGATGTTGAATTATGGAGGACAGAGTTGCCAGAGCATTAACAAATTTATTTTGAGTTTATGGGATATGCTTGAATTCTATCTCGCTGAACCTTTTACATAATTCTTTCACGCAATGCAGGTAAGGAAGTATCTTCACGTTCTTGGTGGCACATTCGCCTTGTACCTGATGAATCAATAAGTCTGAATCACCGATAACCAATAATTCTTGAATGATCATATCAACAGCCATTCTAAGTCCGAGTATACAAGCTTCATATTCCGTCATATTATTGGTTCATGGGAATCTGAGCTTCGCCGAAATTGGGTAGTGATGACCTGATTCTGAAATCAAAACTGCTCCGATACCAACTCCTTTGAAGTTTGCGCTCTCAGTCAAAGAACATTCTCCAACCCGGGTATTCTTCTGAGATATCTTCTCCAACAAACAATACCTCCCCGTTTGGAAAATAAGTCCGGAGAGGCATGTATTCTTCATCTACGGGGTTTTCAGCAATATGATCAGCTAGCGCTTTTCCTTTGATGGCCTTTTGGGTGACATATATGATGTCGAACTCACTTAGCAAGATTTGTCATTTTGCTAGCTTCCCAGTAGGCATGGGTTTTTGAAAGATGTATTTGAGCGGGTCCATTCTTGAGATGAGATAAGTGGTATATACAGACATATAATGTCTAAACTTTTGTGCAATCCAAGTCAAGACACAACAAGTGCGTTCTAGCAAAGTATACCGAGCTTCATAAGGCGTGAACTTCTTGCTCAAGTAGTATATAACTTGCTCCTTCTTTCCTATTTTATCGTGTTGTCCCAGAACGCATCCAAACGCATTTTCTAACACAGACAGATATAACAACAAAGGCCTTCCGAGTTCTGGAGGCACCAAAATAGGTGGATTAGACAAGTATTCTTTGATTCTATCAAAAGCTGGCTGGCAATCCGTTGTCCACTTGGTAGCAGCGTATTTCTTCAGTAGCTTGAATATTAGCTCACATATCACTGTTGATTGCGCTATGAACCTTCTGATGTAATTGAGATGACTGAGAAAATTCATCACGTCCTTTCGACTATTTGGAGGAGACAAGTCTTGAATAACTTTTATCTTCGAGGGGTCCAATTCAATACCTCTTCTACTCACGATGAAACCTAACAGCTTCCCAGCAGGGACACCAAATGCACACTTTGCAGGATTTAACTTCAGATTATACCGCCTTAGCCGGTCAAAGAACTTCTTCAAATCTGTCAAGTGATCTGAAACCTTTCACGACTTGATAATAACGTCATCCACGCAGACCTCGATTTCCTTATGGATCATATCATGGAAAATAGTAGTCATGGCTCTTATATAGGTAGCACCTGCGTTCTTGAGTCCGAACGACATTACCCGGTAATAGTATACTCCCCAAAGTGTAGTGAATGCTGTCTTTTCTGCATCTTCCTCATCCATCAAGATTTGGTGGTAACAAGCAAAGCAATCAACAAATGATTGTAATTCATGCTTCGCATAGTTATCAATGAGTTTGTGAATATTTGGGAGAGGGAAATCATCCTTCGGGCTAGCCTTGTTGAGATCCCGACAATCCACGCATACCCATATTTTGCCATCTTTCTTTGACACATGTATAATATTGGCCAGCCAAGTGGGGTATCTTATGACTCGAATGACCTTCGCATCGAATTGCTTGGAAACTTCTTCCTTGACTTTTAAACTCAAATCAAGCTTGATTTTCCTTGGTTTTTGTTTCACCGGAGGGTAGGATAGATCAATAGGTAATCTATGCGAAATAATATATGTGCTCAGACCTGACATATCGTTATAAGTCCAAGCAAACACGTCGATATATTGCCTCAAAAGATCCGTCAGTTCTTTTTTTTGTGCGGTGCTCAGATGGACGCTGATTCTTATTTCCTTCACATACTTTGCATCTCCCAAATTTACTGCCTCTGTTTCATCTAAATTTGGCTTTGACTTATTCTCAAAATGCTCCAATTCTTCTGTCAATTCTTCCGGCTGTGAGTCTTCCTCATATTCTTCGAAGTCATGTTCGTTGTTTGGATTTTATTTGCTTGTTTCATTACATGTCACATTCACATTATCGACAATTTTATTAGTTTGCATGCTGAAAGAGAAAAGAAAATTATTAAACAAATAAATTTTGAAATAGCAAAAGCAATGTGGATTTGTCATTTAAGCTTTCAAAAGGTGGAGACAAAACACATTAAAATACATAGATGAGATTCAGGCCTCAATCTGAATCGCATTATTTCATAAAGTACTAATGTAATTTCTACTAAGCTTCCCGGAGAAACAGAGCCGGGGCACATGTCCAATTTTTCAAAACATCTCCCTTTTCTGCATCCCAAATGGTTGGTCCTTCAACGTAATAGTCCAGAATCACATTGCATTCTGCTTCTTCTTAAGCAATTAAAAGACTTTTGAGTCCTTCCACAAGGTTGTCTGCATCGTCTTCTTTTGATTCCTGAGTAGCGCATGCTTTGACAAATGACTGATTCAGAGGCGGAACATGCTTTGGTATGGGAGTATCTCTTTTTCCTCGGAGATTGGTCGATAAGGCTTCTTCAGGAGTGGGTTCGTATCCGAGACCAAAAGTATCATTTTTAATAAGCAAACGAATCGGCTCTGCTATACCTTCCAAATTCAATCCTAGGCCTTGACCAGGATTAAAGCCATTTTTCAACATTTCCTGGGCCACCATTGTGAGAACATAGGGTAATTTCAGTTTTTCAGCTTTAATGGCACATGCAATTTCCCTAATATGGAAAACAGATCCATCCAGCCTCTCCACACTTTCAACAACATGGATTTGACTTTCGGGATATATTGAATTGCTCCCTTCTCCGTGTATCACGACCTCGTGATGATTCCAGACAAACTTCAAGCTTTGGTGTAGGGTAGAAGGGACTGCTCCAGCCATATGGATCCAAGGTCTTCCCATCAGTAAGTTGTAGCTGGTAGATATGTCTAACACTTGGAATTCCACGACGAACTCTACGGGTCCGACTTCCAATGTCAAATCAATTTCCCCCATAACACTCTTTTGGGCTCCATTAAATCCTTTAACCCTCACATGGCTTTTACGAATCATTCCAATGCTAATTCCCAAGGCTCGGAGAGTTGCCATAGGACAGATGTTGACAGCTGAGCCTCCATTAATCAACACCCTAAAATGAACTTGTTCATGCACTTTATAGTTATGTTCAACGCTTTGTTGTGCTCCAAGCCTTCAGGTGGCAATTCTTTGTCATGAAAAGAGACTTTATGGGCCTCTAAATCTGTTCGACCAAGGCCGAGAGTTTCTCGCTGGTGGTCTCTCTTGGAGCAAAAGCTTCTTTCAGCACCTCCAACAAAGCACGCCCGTTGGTTACAGAATTCATCAACAATCATAGCAAAGATATTTGGGTCAGTGTTTTCTTTAACTGTTCTACAACGGAATATTCCTTGGTTGGCATTTTCCTCCAAAACTCCTCCACTTCGGTCTCTGTTACAACCTTTTTTCGATTGTCTTCCTTTCCTGGCACTCCTCGCGCTACTTTTGCAAGGGAATAACATCGCCCAGATCTTGTCATACTAGCGGCGACAACTTCTACACTCCATTTTTCTTTTCCCATGCTCCTTTCCCCAGTCGAATAACTCCAAGGAACAATTTTGGTATCAAAAGACAATGTCATGATCCGCTATTTCGGAGGAAGTACTTCCACTTCAAACGGTGCCCTCACTTGAACTGTAATTATAGAGGTGATAAAGGCCGATGATTCAACATTTTCCTCTCTCTAGATCGGCACAATAGTCCCTTCCAAACTATTTTCTTCATCAATAATTATTATGTTTACATTGGCATTAACATGATTTGGAAAAGGGTTATTGTTTACATTATGGGAAGGTCCTTTCAGTTGGATGATTCCTTTTTTGATCAACGCCTCGATCTTGTCTTTGAGGGAAAATCAACTCCCAGTGTCATGTCCAGTGATTCCAGAGTGGTATGCACTGTGCTTAGTCTCATCGTACGATCTGGGAATAGGATTGGGGATATGTCTTGGGATGGGTTGGAGTATTCCCGCGGTCCTCAATCTTTTGTACAACCGGGCTAGAGGTTCGGCTAAAGGTGTATATTTTTACTGGTCTTCTTCGTAATTTACGCGGGATCTGGGAGCATTTGATGGATGGACTCGTGGCTGAGGTGGATATATGGGTTGATAATGTAGGGAATTTAGATAGGTAGGTGCTCAAGGTGGGCTATAAATTGACTGGGTATGGTAGACAGGGTAGGGAGTAGGTGAGTGTTGATAATAAGGTTGAGGGCTTTAGGCGTTTTGGCTATAGTAGGAGGGCTGACAATTTTGGTTGTAGTAGGGAGGCTGGGATGATGGGCTTTGGTAGGTTGGCATTTGGTTTGGCCTATGTTCCTGGACCATTATTACAGGGGTCGCTCCGTCCCTCTTCTTCTTGATTGCTCCCCCAAATGAGTCCGACTGAATTGCCTTACTTGTCGCTTGCAATGCTGCCAAGTTTGTGATTCTTCCTGTTTTGATACCCTCTTCCATGAAATCTCCCATCCTTATAACTTCAGAGAAACTCCGTCCTATAACGCTTATCATTCTTTCATAGTATGTTGCGTCTTTCAAAGATTGCACAAAGAGAGTGGTTATCTCATTTTCCGCCATCGGGGGTTGAACCTTTGTTGCTTCCGCCCTCCACTTCATGGCGTATTATCTGAAGGTCTATGTAGGTTTCTTTTCCAACTTCATTAAATAAAAGCTATCTGAGACTGTGTCGGTGTTAAACCTGAATCTGTCCACAAAATCAAGTGTCATTGCGCCCCAATTATGCCACTTATGTGGATCTTAACTTGTGTACCAGTCGAACGTTTCTCCTGTCAAACTCCTTATGAACAACTTCATTATGATGGCCTGGTCTTTACCTACTCCAACCAATTTGTCACAATACGATCTTAAATGAGCGTGAGGATTTCTCTTCCCATCAAATAAGTCAAATTTTGGCACCTTATATCCGACAGGCAACTGAACATCGGGATGCATGCAGAGATCTTCGTACTCGAGTCCTTCATGTCCTTGCTTGTTTGGATGTTCTTGAATGCTTTTTTTAGGCTATGAATTTCTCTCGCCACACTTTCATCGGTCCTGATCCTCGCTTGCTTTTCCATCTCTTCATACTGGTCTATTTTCTAAGGAGGTATGTTTGGTTTGGTGAAAGTAAAAGGTTGGGTTTCCGTCACATATATCGGTGGCATATACTGCTTGTTATGGTTAGCGACGTGTGCCATCGGTATTTGTTGGGTTGCCTGGTAATTTTGCGTGGGAGGGATATTTTAGACGAGTGGGGTAGTTTGGGTAAGTGGAGCTTGTGGCGCATATGGAGTTGTGAAGGATAATGGGTCATTTTGTAGTGGACTTTGTTATGGACTGGCTTGTGGGTTGATAGGATGTGGATTAGTGTGCTACGGACTGACGTGTTGATGATTGGTTTTGCTTAGTGAAGAATTTTGGGGAAATGGCGGTTTGGGAGATGGAAAGGTTTGTGGTGCAGTTGCGCTCGTCCTTTGTTCAGGGAGTGGCATATTGAGGATGATGGACTGATTGGTAAGATTTCGGAGCCGCTCAATCTCAGTCTGCATGGTTGCTATTTATTGCAACAGTTGGGCGAGGTATTCATCCTGGACAGTAGTATTTCTCCTTTCCGAGGTCTCTAGATGGAGATTCAAACAACATACTCAGGCATAATAATCAATTTAAGCAAGTAAATATGATATTCAACTAATAAACTTCAAAATCCCATTTCGTATAAAATGAGACTTAACATATATGCTTCAATCCAGAATCCAATTACCCTAACCTAATTTGAACAAGCTAAGATAATTAACAACCACTAAAATTAGTCGTAAATACACCTAGCACGTAAACAAAATGAAATACGAGAGGAATTTGAGTTTACCTTCTCCGGGCAGCGAACCGAGGCATCGTTTTGAATCGGTGACCCTGCTCGGAGAAGTTTATATTGCGGGATTGAAGAAAAACGAGATCTTGAGTGTTTTGTGGCTTTGTCGAGCCAAAACGAGAGTAAAAGATGGGATTTTTAGAATCACGAGTTTGTTCAAAAATGGGGTTTTCCTTCTCTGAAAAACCTCCGAATTCTTTGTGCAAAAAGCAAAGAAAGATCATTTTTTGTGTATAGTTTTTGCAAAACAAAAAAAAAACAACTCGAGAGCTCCTTTTCTTGTCTCCAAAAGAACCCCCATGAAACAGCCAAGAAGAGGCCGTATTTATAGCATGGAGTTGAGAGCTTAACCCTAAAATTCAAAATTCGAATTTTCAAAGAAAAGAGGGACAAGTGACGGTTTTCCCCAGATTCGAAAAGTAGAGATAATGATAAAGGGGTATGGATTCATGCGTTACCCCTTGAATTTGAAGAGATAACCGAAGGGTTTTGGGTTTCCTCTTCACACCTATTGTCAACAGCTTTGCAGGCCTCAAATGTCTTCAATAGAGAAAGAGAGATAAGTGATTGACGGAGGAGATGAGACGTGGTGGCAGTGGCGTCGGTGAGGCGAATATCCGGCGGGTAAAGGGAGGTAGAACCGGTGAAGGGCTGCCTGTTTTGAGAGGGTTGTCTAGTTTTGGGGGTTTGTTTATGGTTTTGGACGACTTGGGGTTTAGTTGGGAATGGGTTGGGTTTTTTTTTGGATTGGGCTCGGGTAACTGGGCTGACTGAGGGATAAATGGGCTGTTGCGAATTTGGGGGAGTGGGGAGATGGGCTCGGGTCTTGGCCGATTTGGGCCCTAGACTTGGTTGGGGAAATGAAATTGGGGTTTGATCGGCCCAAATCACTTTGTAGATGAATTGATCCTAAATTTTCCTAATCACTTATCTACTTCAATTTATTAAAACATGCTTCTCGTCCTAATTAAATCCTAAATTGTGTACATATATAAATTATATATAACTAATTTAATATATGTATTTAGTTTAAATAACAATAGAGTAGTAGTATGATAAAATGATTAATTTAGTGGTTTGAAGGAATGTAAATTATTAAAACAAAAATAACAATGTGATAATAATAAAACGTAATATTTGCGAAATGCTTAATGCTTATTTTAAATGCAATGCTGTTTTGCGAAAATAAAAAATAACATAGAATATTATGATAAAACTATGTTTATGATATTAAAAGGAAAATGATAGTAAAAAATGTGAATATAATATATATATATATATATATTAAAATTGTTTTTGAGGCGTCAAAATATTTAAAATTACAAATAAAAATCAGAAAAGAGGGGACAAAATTGGGTGTCAACAATGAGTATTGTCCATCATCTTGATCAATAACCAAAGGAATAAAGTTCTTGATATTTGTTACGGCGAAGGCCAGATGAAAAGAGTTAGGAGAGGAGGAGGATGTGTGACATCGGGGTTGGAGGAGGAACCCTCGTGAGATTCGTGAATACCCATGAGGTGGCAGTTTCCAGTGGTTCAAGAGAAGGAAAAAAAATTAGGGTTAGGGGGGTGGGTTGCCACCGCCGGAAGCAGGGGGGGCGAACAAGAGTGGTAAGAATGGTGTTTAGGGTTTGACTCTTGATACCATGTAAAATATTGTAATTATCCTTGATTGGAGTCTTCTCATTAATACAATATATATATAAGTGTTTACAATTATAATCCTAACTGAATGAGAATAACTACTTTACATAAATACACTAAAATAATAATTACAGAATATATGGAGAATATTTACGTGTTCTCTATCAGAAAAAAACTTCATAATTTTCAGTTGACAATGACAACACTTTTTTGTTAAGGATAAACAGGATCAAAGTTTTATATATATTTCTTTATTGGTAATGTTGTTGCGTTTACCAAACAAATATTTGTTACTAAATGAATGTACATATGTAAAATTATCAAGTATATATCGTTGTAGTTATAATATCGCCTCCTTTTTCCCCTTCGAATTAACATTTTTGAAATTGATCAAGAATTTTTCAGAATTCATTAATTTATTTTTATAACCATTTAGATTATTATTATTATTGTTGTTGCTAGTCTCGTTGTTGAGTGCTAAATTGGTGATTAGCATCAATATGGGGAATACGTTTCTCATTTTTTTGAGAGTTGTGTTATTGAAAATATTGTGGATTGATGAAAGAGTGAGAAGGTGTTGAAGGGAATATAGAAGGTGTTTGCTTTTGTGTAGATGACTCGAGAAACACAAACAACTAAAGTTATATATAGTGGTAGCTATCAAAGGGTGATATAAGATTTTAAACTAGTAGGTGCAATTTTGAAAACTTTACTTTATTAGTATGCATAGTCTTCAATTTGAACTATATGTACACACATTGAAATTTAACTTATATATATTGATCGTGTAAATTAATATATTTTAATATGTTAGAGCAGATAGATCGTCTTATTTATCAGGTTGTTTATTTGATTTTTTTTGTTACCTATAGTCATCATTTAGGTGACTTGATAATGTTAAAAAAAACAATTACAATGCTAGTGTGTATAATTTAAATTCATACATATACATATACATCTATGTATTAGGTTGATTATTCAAATAATCACCCAAATTATAAAAATAATGTAGTAAAACCATTTTTGAATATTTCGTAACGGTAAATTATCCAATTTAACCCAATTTTTCATAAAGTCATTTCAACTAAAAGAGTTACCTAAGGTTAAGTTTATTTGGTAACTTTAAACAAATAAAATTAACATGTGTCGATCACCATCAAAGAGTATTATTCCCACAAGTCTTTGTGTTTAGCGTATATAGGTTGGTTTAATTAACGTGGTGTATAAGTCTTATGGAGAGCTAATTATGTGCACTGATCAATTAATTTCATTGATCTTTTCATTTTTCTGATAATATTGATTGGATAGCTTTATCAAATTGAACAATTCTTACTTTTCAGTTAGCGAGAGTCGTGGTAGTTCAGTTCGAAAGGAAAGGCAGTTCAGTCATCCGCGGGTAGAAATCATTAAAAAGGAACTTCAAAGACCGGAAAAGCTTACAACACAGGTAATAGAGCGAAGCCTTAGGCTGATAAATTGATTGAAGGAAGACCATCTTATTTCTTTCAAGCGACCAGCCCATCCCTTCAAAGGGAGGGAGGAAAGGCTAGACTTCAATCCCGACAATTCAGGGTTCATATGTTTAGTCAGAAGGAATAATCCAATGGAGTTCATGGATTTACCTAGGTCAGCTTATTATTTAATAAATAAAGGATTTTTATCTTTGAAACCCGCTAGATTATTCGTAACTGCATATTTACAATATAGGCGTGGTGATCAGTTGGACCTTTGATTAATTAACAAAAGGGAGAGACAGTCAATAGACTGGTCAAACTTCGATCATCCGGTCTCACATTCGTTCGAGCAACTAAACTCCTCTTTCTAGTTGCTTTTGGTGGGAAGGACCGGGGGGTTCTTTGATAATCAACTTGGGTAAGGGATCCGAGCTATCACATTCTGTTCTGTGAGATTCAAAAATCACCATCAATACCTCGGTCTAGGTCCGAGATAATCCGATGTTCCATAGCCCTGGGGCTATTTACAACTAGCCAATTAAGAAGTTTCAGATGTACTAGCACTGCATTTTTGATGCAGTCATCGATTCTCCCGAGAGGTCACAATTGCCGCGAGCAAAGATATTAATGACGAGGAAGGCCTCTTAGAAGCAAGGAGAGGGACCAGAGAGAAGCAGTTCTCAGTTGTAGAACTTTAGGCCGATTGGAAGGCTTTGAACGAATACGAAAGAAAATGAAACCATTCAGATTTAGACTGAAGCAAGGATGATATATACAATAAGGGATTGCCCTTTTTTCGAATAAGATAAAGGCTACGAGAATGCTTCCACAACCGGAAAGACATAAACTTGCTTTGGAGATGTGTCTTCACTGGTTATCCGACATCACAAAATGCTTTGATCCCATTACAAAAAGAAAGTATGTGTCTATGGATCTTCCAAGATTTTCAAATCAACCCGATTTTCATGTAGATCACACCGCGATGATTTTGAAAGTAATGGGCTGCTTATGCCTAGAAGTGGAAGCAGCAATCCCTATTTCGCATAGCCCTTTATTGGGTAAAGTGAATCAGAATACGCGGATTGACATTCAAACTCGCAATTGACTGCAAAATCATTGTTGATTGCTTCAATGAAAATAAAGAAGCCCCTAAAATTACCCATACCTAGACTCAGAACGTTCATTCAATTAAAGAAAACGTATATGAAAGAACCATAAATATGAAAGAACACCGTTGAGTCAAGTAGGTCAATCTGAGTCAAGTCACCCTATAAGAGAAAGTCGCGCAACCAAAGTAGCCCTTACTATACAAGGGGGCGGAGCGCTAAGCAAGTTCCGTCGTTCCCATCACTTCTTACTTAATGGTTAGGTCGAATTCTACAATGGAGCTTAGAATTAAATTGGTTCTTGAGTCAATCTTATCAGTCTTTATTGGCTCGAAGCTCTTGATTTCAAACTCCCCCAGTGGCCCCTAAGGGAATCAATCGTAAGCATTCCATCTAGTCTCTTAGCTCTCCAAATCAAGTTTATTCTAAGACCAAACATAAACATAAAAAATCTCATTGGAGGAAGGGATGGTGATTAACTGATAGAACCTCTTCTCTTCTTTCAAATCACATCTCTCAAGTGAAAAGAAAAGGCCCCCCACGAAGCGGTGGGAAAGCAAGGGCGTAGCAGGATGAAGAAGTATGAAAGCAGCAAATCTTCTTTCTAGCAGGTGCAATAGCGCACTAGGATTTCCAAATCTTAAGAACAGGAACTCCTCTCCAAACTTCATGTTTTAAGCCTTGGACTAATTCCATAACGAAGTATGGACAATTTTTCTATCTCAAAGGCCCTTTTCCTCTAATATAGGATAAATCCTATTGAGCAATTATAGAGTCATTTCAGCAGAGAAAGATTGGGCACCGGAAAGGCGGAGTTATTAAAAGACATTTTACTGCATTAGAAACATTGCTTTCTTGGTCGTCATTATGTGGGCAAGATAGATATTTTGTAGCACAGAGTAAATCACAACGATCCCACCATAACTCCGGTGGTATATTTTGTTGTTCAATTTAACCATTTTCTATCAAAAAGAAGAAAAACAACAAGGAAGAAAAAAATAAGTTGTCTTTGGTATGCCAGAAAATATTTTTCGAAATACAATTTTCAGAAGAAATTTTACATCACCTATCCAACGCTCTCTAAAATGTAAACTATTTCAAATGGATTATCGGAGAAAAAACATAAGAGAAGGAAGTCTTTTCCCCCCTTTAGTGTTTTTTCGGTATTTGATTGCTAGAAGATAACTTATTTTCTGGATTAGACAATTCAGCTAAAATCAGAAAATAGGAAAAGATTTTACTCGATAGACATCATATTATTTTACCAAAAAAAAAGTAAATAAATAATTAAGGAACCAAAATTTTTAAATAAATCAACAAGGATAAGAAGAATAGTAACTTTTTCATTACATCATCAGTACTCAATTTTTCTTTACATTTTCTTCCATCAGGTAATTCAGTAGCCAAAGAAAAACATTTAGTGTCTGTGAGGGTCCAAAGAGTTTCAAAATTAATACAACACAATGCAAAATGTACAAAGTTTCTTCATGTTCTCTATATGTGTTGGCAACAAATATGTGCAGTGTCAAACCTGTATTTATATCAACCAAACGATGTTAGCAGTGTCAAACCTGTATTTATATCAACCAAAAGATGTTAGCAGAGAAACAGAACGACTTCTGTTCCACTAGAAATATTCTTGTTATTGCTTCGAGTCAGTTGTATTCCCCAAAAAAGTGGACCCCGCTCTAATATCTCCGAATAGCAACAGCCTAACCTCCAGCACTAGGGTACTCAGGATTTTCACTCGTAGGCAAATATTCATCAGCACAATGAGGTTTATACTTGGGCTGTGGAGGAACTTTTTTTCGATTGCCATCAACAACCCTCCAGCATGGCTTAGAGTTCTTTCGTTCGCAAACAGATTGAGCATTTTTAGGCAACTGATATGCTTTCACAATCGACAACTTCAACGTTCCTGGTGAGCCTTGATATCCGTTGTCAACGTTCTTTAAAAAGTATTCTTCCACGAGATCAGTGTTTATTAGGTCAATCCTATCAGTTGGTAATCCCCAATAGAAGATGACATTAGGCTGTGATGCATCTGTGTCGACATATTCAGTTGGGTTCGGGTCACAAAAACCCAGTAATTCCTCTAGCTGGAGAGAATTAATGAAAGTCTCGTTACGAAAGAACAAAAATATAACGACTTCAATTAATATGACACGGTACAATACTTCTCATAAACGAAAACATTCTCGACAGTTTAAGACAACTAAACATCAAAGAATGGTCTCATCGAGGAAAATATAGCAAGTAAATAAGGAAAAGCACGTTAATCTCTAAAACATGTCATTTTTAGCTAAAATTGACTTATTCCTACTCAATATCATTTAAATTACCAATATAATACTCCCTCCGTCCCAATTTATGTGACATTCAAACTTCTCAATTTTGACCTTGACTTTGGACATAGATCTTTAAGTTTTTCGAAATAAAATTAACATATACGGAAACTACGCAAAAAGTACTTTAAGTCACAATAATTAACAATTCAAACTATCTAAAAGGAATATGAAAGAATTGCGGTCAAAGAAGGTTTCATTTGACTATCCGAACACTATCACATAAATTGGGACGGGGGAGTAATATTTATTACTACTGCTATATGTGTGTTGTGACTATCACATAACGCAAAAGGCATCTATCTTTATTTACGCAAAGCTATTTATTGATGTCGATTTAGATATGTTCATTGGCCTGCGACTGATCTCATCGTCCGTTTTCCCCCTCTTTCCTATTCAAGAGTTCTCCTATCATATGGCCGCCCTCCACATTTCACAATTATCACATGCCATTAAATTTTATATCCAACTAGACATTAGAAAATGGTTTTCCTCAAAACCTATACTGTGCACAAAAGTATTTTGTATTAGTAATGAACATAGGAAAAACATGATTGGAATGTCGTGTGCACTATGCAGGACCAAGTTTGTCTCCGACTCTCACCAATATGGCTTTTAAGATTTTAGGAACTACAATATGCCCATGCAATAAGCTCAAAATAGTGATGATATCGTTACTATAAAGAGAGAAAAACATGTCACAGCAGGGACATACCTTGACCAGTAAACAGCGAAAACGTGACTTGAGCCAACCCACCCAGTCTCCTAGCTCATCTTTGTCGCAAGCTGAGAGGAAGATTTTGACGAATAGTCCGTATATTCTTGCATAAGGAAAAGGCTCAAAAAGGATATTCCAATCAAAATCTGGGCTCAACATATCCTGCAGTAAAATTACATACATTGAGTGGTGAAGGAAAAAATAACCACTAAAGAGGACTAAGGATTAGAATTAGTCCGTTAAAACATGACCCGCCCAACCCACGGCCAGGCCAATAGCCCGCCCATTTATTAGCTCAGCCCATCTAAAAGTTGGACTGATATATAGCCCAAATTGATCCATAGAAACCTTGTCAAATTGGGTTATGACTCGCTTTTAGGCTATTTTAACCCAACCCATTTAAGCCCAAGTAACTTTGACCTATTCATTTATCAACTCAGCCCATTTTGACCCGCTCAAATCCAGCCAACCCACCATTTGACACCCCTAGCATGAATATAAGAGGAGAAAAGAAGAACTAAAGAAATGACCAGGACGACGGGATAAATTATAAATTACCACGTACCTTAGTCAGCATATGTCCTCTTAGGAGCTCTGTCCTGATTTTATAGAATGTGCTTCTGGTAATGTTGGAATGACAAAATTCATACGGGCTACAAGGTAATTGGATTGGCATCCACGAGACCTTATCAGTCGGGATGAATGGCCTAGCTATTCGGTCTTGAAGAATTACTGGAGTTGGCCAAGGCCATAAGGCAAATGTGTTGAAGAAAAGTAAAATGAGTGCGCTTAAGCTGGCACTTGGATGCCTTTGGCAGATAAATGCTGAAAGCACCGCCAAGTGAATTCCTCCAAAGAATCCAAGCAACTGAACGTTATCACATCATCAGATTTGATTCGAGGCCAAGAAAAGATAATGTTAGCATGAAATATAGAAGTAGAGAAGCAGAACAGCGAGTCCATGAATCTTACATTTCCATAAACTCCTCGTCTTTTAGCCCATAATTTGATGCAACGCAGCACTGCTTGGAATACCTGTAGCATATCAACCAAGAATTCAATACATGATGAATCTCACACTAAGTCAAACTAAGCGATTCCTATCAAACACGCAACGTCAAAACCAAGTGATTCCTATCAACTAACTATTCTAGCAAGTCTTCCGTGGAGGAGTAGCACTAGGCTAGTTACTTATCACACTAGTCTTCACAATATCTGCAAGAAGTTTCACTCTACGGTAAACAATATATATATATATATATATATAGTAAAGACAGTAAACAATATTATTGACCCATATCAAGCACATGGGTACTTTATGTTCACATTCCAACTTATCAAAATATCTAGCTATTGGATTTAAAGTTAAATGAAGCATGATTTAAATTAAAAATGCAAAGAAAATTAACAAGAGGTATCATTTCCTTATGCCTACTGCAGGTCAATGACTCTAGACAAGTGAACCTACAAACTACTACTCCCTCCGTCTCAATTTATGTGGCACCTTTTAATTTCAAGAATCAAACAAAGTATTTCTTTGATCACAATTTTTTTAAATGCCTTATAAGTATTTTGAATCAACAATTATAGTGACTTATAGTACTTTTTACGTAGTTCCAAATCTGTAAATTTTATTTGTAAAAAATTAAAGATTTCATGTCCGAATCACGGGCAAAATTTAAAAGTGACTACCGAAATCCGAACTGTGCCACATAAATGGGGACAGAGGAAGTAATACAAATTGGCGTCATTACTTACCTCTATGTTTGGCACAAGATGAAGAATGCTCCTATTGGCACGCACACCAGACAAACTTTTCCAGCTCGTGTCATCGATATTCTTCAGAAAGAATGGATTAAACACGTCCATGTTCTAGATGTAAAGAGAAAATCGTTAAGATATAGTAATCGTATAGTATCTGTAGTCGTATAGTATCTATAAAGGAAGAAATCTAACACTATTGGTAAACAAGGTCTCTTTCACTTGAACTGTAGTGATCAAATACCTCACCTCAGGGATGGATATTACTTTGAGCCGTGCATAGGGAAGATCGATGGATATCCCATCAAATTTGAATCGCATCAGAGGAACTTTTGCGTCCTTGACACAATGGATTTCTGATACTTCGGGCTTGCTTGCAAGCATGTCATGCAGAACGATGAAAAAGTCTTCCTACACGAGCCACAATGAGATACACATGACATGTAGCATTATAGGCATTGCACAATTCTCATTTAAGATTCAAAGAAGCTAAAAAGGAAATGAAGACTCACAGCTATAGTGGCAAAGTAAGGACCAACACACAAAGCATCAATATCTGACTCTGAATTATAAACCTGCAAATATTGGAACGTATCGGAAGAGGAGTAACAGAATAACAGAAAACTTTCAAATTTAATCTGAGGTTGACAAAAGAAAATGCAAATATAAATATTCAGGGCAACACTTATTATGCAACATAAATATCTGTGATAAAAAATACTGCATTTTCCAACAAGACAAAAAATCAACGGAATAGCTTATGGAATTAGACTTACCCCTAAACCGTATGATCCATATGTCAATATTGTCCCAGAAGCAAACTTAAGGTACTTTTTTGGAAGACCTCGCTGGTAAGTCACCGTTTTAACCCATTCCACTATTATCTGCAAAATAATAGTACAAGTCGATCAAAAAATTGATGTAATAGAAATAATTGAAACCCAACATAAAACACTAAGATTCACAACTAACAGGAGATTCTTTTTTTTTTTCCGTCCTTTCTTTTCCCGCTTGTTGTTACATTAGGAGAGTCCCTGAGATTTAGGATTTATACAACCATTTAAGAACTATAGCTTGTTAGCAACAAAGGAAGATTTAGGATTTTAAGTTTATGGGTTCTGAACTCACGACCCCTTTTGCTTACATTGTTCGAGATAAATTATTTATACATAGTAAGTGGATTTCTTGACACGTGATAGGGTTTGGACCAAAGTTACAGCTACATCAGCAAAGGTTCTTTTTGCTGAATTCACATTAACATAAGAAAGGTTCTTTTTGCTTATGTCAGACTTCATATAAACATATATGTTAGAAAATTTTCAACTATAAATATATAACTCGAGCTGAGCAGTATGCTGCCTCCCATAAGAATCTTCCCCTCAACTGTCCTATATAAGATGGACATTCCATTCATATTACTACAACTACGTCTCAATCCCAAACAAGTCGGATCAAATATATGAATCATCATTGACCATGTTTCTCCATTTAAGCTCAACCTATATTATGAGCAGAGACGGAGCTAGGATTTGAACTTTATGAGTTCTAAATTCTAGGATATTGGTAACTGGGTTCTGAATTTAATTTTTATCCATTTTTAGTGAATTTCTTAATACAAATACAGGGTCGGCCGAACCCGTTTTATTAATGAAGGATTCATCATGAATTGACAAGTTTTACGTCGATTGTTAGCCTACCGCAGCTTTCCTCCTTTAAGAGAAAAATGTATATGAAATACAGATACATTAATAAATAGACATATAATTATGCTTAAAAAAGAACCTTTTTGAGTTTCCCAATAGCATTTCTCCTCTTCATTTCCTCCTCTCCACAAGGCACTAAACCTTCATTGACCATCATCTACAAATGCAAATTAATTAACACCACATTAATTATAAACAAAAGAACATTAAGAAAATCACATACATATATAAATACTATATACCTGAAGAAGAGACATTGATCTTTCCATTTCCATTTCTCAAAATCACATCTGTGTTTCGTCGAAAACCCAGAATTAATTCTGGGTTTGGATTAAAATCACCAAATTGAGGACCAAGATTAGAGTTTGCCAACCCAATTGGCTTTGTGGGTTGGCATTTAAAAGGATGATTAACACCACTAATAAGATCAATAAAGAGTTGGTTATCAAAGTTTCCTAATTCCATGCAACAAAATTTGAATCTTGAAATTCTTACAAATGATTCTTTCAAGAATCTTGAAGAATAGTACAATTAGAGGATCTCCAGTTATTCAGGAAGTACGGAACTATAATGACGGGTATTAAGGCCTTGTTTGGTTACCTTTTTTAATATTTGCATTAAATTTACATTAGCTTTTCTTCGTCATTTTTATTGCTAGCATAAATAGAAAAATTGACAAAATGGTGCCTTACGTTTGAGGGTAGTTCAAAGTAATCCCTTAGGCCTTAAGTATGCATTGAATAATTATGATTTTATCAGAACTTCGAAGTTACTAATACTTTTAATCTACGTCAATTATTATCGAACTCTGTATATTAGCTTTGACGGTTACTATGAGAATTTTTGTTTAGCCTGAACTCACATATAGAGGTACAATTTTCGTAATTTATGTTTTTTTTAAAAAAAATATTTTTAGAGTCTGATACAACTTTTTGAAGGTATAATTTCTGTTATTCTTTTATATCTTCTTAGTGTCTAATGTATTTTGTTGTTGTATATTTTAAGATTTGATGAGACTTCTTGATGTTTTAATTTTTTTCTAATATTTTCGTCAAATGTAACAGATATAGTTTGGTAAATATTTAATAGAGACTAAAGTGTTAACTTTGACAAACTTAAAAGACCAAAATTGTTCAATACATACTTAAGGGTTTCAACTTACCCTCAAACATTAGAGACCATATTTGTCATTTTCTCCGCATAAATAATACAACACATATTTATACTTATTTATGGAAAAAGAATTTGAAGAATTAGTAATATATGAATTAAATATCCAAAAATAACTCTCATATATTAGAACTTTTTATTCTTAAGAAAGTAAATAAAACACATTTTAAATTATGCATCTTACAAGAAATAATACTCGTAAAATAATCCTTACATTACATTACGATCGTTGTATTACTAAATCTTCTATATTAATGCTTCTACATTTGCATCGCATTTTCTTGCATTTTAATTCCAGCATAGCTTGTCTATGAATAATGAACCAAACTATAATTTAAGGGTAACAAACATATATTATGGAAAAAGAATTGAACTAAAATAAAAAAGAAGAAAGATTTGCAAAAAAAAAAAATACTTGTACACACTACTCTTTTCTATATTCTCGAAAATTCTCTATTTTTTCCAAAATTATCTCTTTAATTCACCTAGTGTTTTTTGCCTTGGCAGGAATTTAAGGCAACCAGTCTTATTCGTATAAAGGCAACACATAAATCGAGAGCAATGAGGATCCTTAGACATATATAAAATGGAATAAAGATAGATCAAACTACTTATGAATATAATCATAATTAACATGGTTCGGAACGAACCCAAACCGATACATACGATAGACAAAGGAAAGACCTACTTTAATCTACCTTCCTAGTTTTAGTTTCCTTGAGACTTGTCCTTCTTTCAAAACCTTCAAAGTCAGAAAAAGATAGATTTGGATAAAACATAGCTAATTTTTCTGAATGATGATCAACCCTCAATCATCAGAGTTAATTGCATTGCTGGCTCATCAACGTCAATAAACATTGTTCATCATTATTAGTGCTAATAAAAGGTTATAAAACTACTCAGAGCTTTAATAACCATGAATATACAAGAAAAGAAAAGCCACTAACAAATCTTGATTGTTGAATTTTTGACAATATTTGTCAACTGCTTTGTTAAAGAACAATTCCCAAAAGAATTACAACAACAACAATATACCAGTGAAATCTCATAACTGGGGTCTTGGGAGTAGATTGTACGCATACCTTATCCATACCGTGGGAGGTAGAGAGACTGTTACCGAATGACTCACGGCTCAAGAGAACGCAGGATAAAGAATTGACAAAAGTAGAGAACGTCATGAAAAAATACTATAGAGAAACATTATGAAAAAAAATAATAGTACCAGCAAACTAATATGATAATTGAAGTATAAGAGACAACAAACAATAATAGAAATCAAATTACGACCAACTACAAAGAAATACTATCCTACTAGTATGGAAGGATGCACGAACAACGCTCTACTGCATGCTAGCCTTCTACCCTTAATACGCGTCCTCCACAACCTCCTATCTAAGGTCATGTCCTCGGTAATCTACAATTTCCAAAAGAATTATTAGAAGGAAAACATGGATGTGAACTAACAATCTTGAAATGCCTCCAGCAACTCTCTTTATTTTCATTACAGCGTAAGGCAAGCAATACTCTTCGTTCCACCCGGATCTCATCAGAATATGTGCACAATGTCGTATGCAAATCTTTTGCATGTCAAGGAATTATCGGAAACATATGGACAGGGCTTCAAAAGAAATTTTCCATTTTCAAAACCGTAATGACAAGCCTGGATCTATATTGCTCAAATTCACCAAAAATGATGCCTCACCCGTGTTAGATCCTCTAAAAATGCACTATAATTTTAAAGGACCGGACAACACGAGAGTATTTTTGAAGAGTCCAGAAACATAGGCCTAGGACACCTCCTATAGCAGTTATATATTCAAGAAAATATATTTTCACAATTTCTTTCATTAATGACAATATATTTCTTCTACCTTACAGAACTTGAAAATACATTAGGATACGTCCAAAAGAGCACGAACGACTGCAAGAAATGAAAACGATGTCAATCTAAGTTCCATGAAGTTAAAAATGATGCTAGAACATTAAATTAGGAAGATTGCATTAACAGGCAAAAGAAGGAATTAGAGTTAGTACCATAAGCCCGCCAAGAATCCATCAAAGATAATGCGATTCCAACTGTCAAAGTAGGAGTGTATTAAAAATCTGGCCTTTGCTGCAAGTGCTACTGAAGTAATCACAATAGAAATGAATCCCGTCAAGCCAGTAAACCCCAGTACCCCAGCTATGGAACCACCGATGATTGACAAGAATGTACGACTGAGTGACAGAAACACCTGGTTTCAGAACGGACATAATATCCAAGAAAGAAGAAAACAATACAACTTTTCTTGTTGATATAAGATGAACTTCTTCACCATTTATTTTGCTATCACTTAATCCAATCACATGATGCATTCATGTTTCGATTCACAGAGACATCAAATTGGAACATTGTTATTTAGGAGGTATTATGATCTAGAAGCAAAATAAAAGGAGGCAGCTTAAAATACTAGGTGATTTCTTACCATCTGTCCTAGCCTTGGGTGGACAGGGTTACCCGGAATCTTTGCTGGTAGGAAGTAGCAGGCACCTCATGGAATTAGTCGAGGTGCGTGCAAGCTGGTCTGGACACCATGGTTATCCAAAAAAAGAAAGGAGGACAACTCTATTAATACTGCGGGCACCACAAGAGGTCTAGAAGTATTTACAAAGCAAACACTCAAACTCCCCTAATCTTAGGGAGTTGAGACAATCCGTTGGAGTATCTAAATCTTATATATCCAACACTTTATACCAAAAAGCCAAGTTATATAAACATCTATAATTTAATCTGCGCACTGCTACAGCAATATCCTCAAAGCATCTGACCCCTTCTAGTTTGTAAGCAACTGCACCATCTTCTTCACTTCCTGATCTTCACAATTTCTCCTATAAGATAACTCCCAACCTTGTTGCAGCCTATGTTGAGCCCCGTTGTATCTTCTTTTCCCTTGAGAGTTTAAGCAAAATCAGTTAATTTTGAATTCGTGGAATTCATCTTTTAGAGGACAGTGTCCCACCCGAGTACCCTGCCAAAATCTCCATTTCATTCCATCACCTAAAGATAAGCTGGAATTTACCACAAACTCTTCCTGAATGTTCCTAATATTCCTCCAAATACTTACCCCATAAGGATCTTCCACAAGAATGCTGCACCAAATTTCTTTACAACCATATTTAGCTTTAATGACTTGCTACGAAGAAGGCACATCCGTGTCTATGTTGTACCTTCACAACCATTTGAAAAGTAGACTTTGTTAAATTGATCCATAATACCCCTTGGCTTTTGTTCTGGATCACTTTACCCCATTTGATTAGGGGGGAAATATTTCCACTATTTGTTTCCTTCCCAAAGTCTGTCGCCTTTTTACCACTTTAGCAGGCATAGGGAATAGTGACATTGCATAAGTTGGACGACTATCCAGCGGCACAGTAATATTTTGGACCTTGTTTACAGTGTATATGTTGCTCTTTGACAGAATGATAATGAGCCTAGACATCGCCTCAAATACCACCAGAATGACCCTTACAAATTTTAGCTGACCTTCATCTGGTTCATATTTCCACAAACAACAAGTGAGTCTTTGTGATTGAGTTGTTTCTTCCATTATGATATCCTTAAAAAGTTTCTGCTTCTGGGATTATTAATCATCCAGCTTAGGCTTTTCATTACCAACAGGAACAAGAAGGGTGATAAAGGATCACCCCGTTTCAACCTTTTTTATATGGGAAAGAAACCTTCATGGTTTCCATCGACTAATACTGGAAATCCGACAGTTGAAACACAATACCTCACCCTATTCACCAATTTTCCCCAAATCCCATGTCCTTCAGGGTTAATTAGAACGTCCCATTTCACATAGTCGTAAGACTTCTCAAGCCTCAGTATTAAGTAAGCTGCTTCTTACTCGTTATAGTAACTAAAATTCTTGAGTCACTATGTTTATAATCTGCAGTTTTTGCTTTTAGAAATCATGTTCTCAATATGCAAGTTTCCGAATCCACTAATTGAGGTATCTAAAAGACTATAAGTACATCTAAAGCTACTGCATAAACATATAATTCACCAAAGATAGCAGAGTTTCCTTCTATTAAAAAGTACTAGGAGTAACAACTTCTTTGCTTTTGTTTTTCTAATCTCCATATTTCTTGTGTATTACTACGAAGATTCGTCATAACTTCACCTTTTTCCCCCTTTTTATGGTAGATACGAGAAAATAATCTTCTCCGGTTTCAACCATTTGCTTAGTTCTGCTAACATTAATCTCACGTAACGAAAGACTAATACCCACAAACATAAAGTCATCAACCTATTTCCATATTAGATAACGGAAAAGGATAACACACATTCCATTGCAACTGAAATAATGGTTTTGAACCAACCTGTAGTAAATGACTTTCATGTTGTTTTGCATATTCTCAGCATGGAAAGTCGGCAACTCATCCATGCCACTGCTTGATTTTCCTATCGTCCCGTTTACGTCATCATCCACAGCCATCACTGCATGCAATTTTACAATCTAATGTGGTAAAGGGTTTGGATCCCCAAGGGGTATCCCGAAGTTTCAATATTTACGCTTGGTCCCCAAAATTTCGGGAAGGTGACGGAAGGCGTAAAGCCTACCGTTGGGACTGTTTTTTGAGGCATTAATCAGCCATTACTTGGCTGATTAACTCCTCCATTAACAGCCAATTACTTGGCCATGAACAACCTTAAATCGCCCTCCTTGATGGCCATTTATCGCCCTTACTTGGTCGCTTTAATGGCCTCCTAATGGCCATTAACAGCCATGTTTTGGGCAGTTGTACAGCCCCTTCTCCTTGCTATATATTGAGCCTTCTTTGGCTCAATTCGAAGGAAGAAACAGGTAGAAAATAGACGAAAATACAAAGTGCTGAAAACCGGCTGAAATAAGGCAAGAAACGACCGTAAAAAGCGAACGAAAATCAGGCGTAAAACAAAGTGACCAAAGCGTGACGAAAATCGGTGAGCAAACCCACACATATACACAAGATATACCCTACGGAGACACATTATATACACAGAGACAAAAGAGAAGAGTATTGATAAACTCTTCCTTCCTATTCCATATCTTCAGCAAGTCAAGTCATATTTGTTTTCTTCGCCAGGCTCAACCTATTGGCTTTGTAGTGTTGAGATTAAAGTGTTGTTTTATCTTGGGAGACTATTGCCCGCAAACGTAAAAGCATATATACGGGGCAATCTTGTCTTAAGGATAGAGGGCTATCCTCGACTCAACACACAACGTTGTAACCATCCAGATTTAGTTGTTTCTTGATTTCAGGTTATCAAGATTCAAGGCACAACAAACTTGCGGCAGTTCTCAAGATTGGCTTTGCAAGGTGATCAAGATTCAAGACACAACACATATGCGGCTGTTTTGAAGATTGACAATTTATTTATCCTTTCGAACATTTGTAATAGTTATTACTTCTCGTACTGCTCTATAAAGTACCATAGAATAACCAACAACTTAAGACAAGATCGTATTGTAATACTATTAGTGTTCGAAAGATGTCGGTCAAAAGTTGTGTGACCAAATCTGGATATGGCAATGGTTTTCTGGTAGAAGAGAGTGATGATGATGAACGTGTTCATGGTGTCACCGCTACCAAGACTGGTGGGAACAAGCGCTCTCGAGAGCCTGAGGATGTCAACTGGGATAAGAGGAGAAGACTGAAGATGTACTTCTATCTTGCAGCAGAAGGCCTGTATCTATCCCAGACAAAAGATACGAATAATGGTGAGAAGGAAATGGACACTCAGTCTGATGTAGTGACTGAAGTGAGCCAGAATTCGAAATTGGGATAAGTAGTTTTTCTTACTTGTCAAGAATAAAGATTAAATTATGTCTGATTAAAAATGGATTAAAGTAAGGAGGAATATGAAAATAATTTATATTCCTTACGCTTTAACAAATCAGAAGTTTAATCTCATCTTCCTTTCCGTTTAAAGATTGGATTTTGTAAACGACTTAAAAAGATCCGTTCTTTTAAGTGTAGTGATTAAAAGTGTGTAAAGTAGGTTCGCACATACGATGGAGAAAGATCCACTAATCGTGCGAAACTCGTTACCACTCTTAAGTAAGCGCCAAGAATTATCTCGGGCACCAATCTTAACGGAAGGAGTCTAAAAGTTAAAGATGTAGAACCCGTCATACTATTTGCGAAGATCCTTCATAGGATGATATTGGACACTCGGTCATACAAAGCCTCCGGCGATCGGAGTGGGCAAAAATTCTTTTGATATGATGATATTGGACACTCGTCATATAAAGCCTCCGGCGATCGGAGTGGGGGCGTAATTCATTTCATAGGAAAAGTAAAGGACACCTAGTGTGGTGGGCCGAGTTTCCGTGTCTTAAATGATCCGAAGGCCTAAAGAAAGGCGAGTAAAAGAAATTGGACACTCGATCCGCCAAAGCAACCGGAGGGGTGGGCTGAGCATCCAGATCTCATATGATCCGGTTACGCCCTAACCACGGGCAAGAGGTTGTTCATGTGAAGCAACGCCACCTCTAAAATTCAAAGGGGTGGAGAGGTTGTCCTCAATAGGACTTCAAGGAATGGATCACTCTAAAAAGAGGTGATACATGTTCCCTAACTTGGTTTAAGGGACGCTATTGGTCAAGCTAGTTTGAGACTAGTCCAATAGGTCTATAATAACTAAGAATGGTACAAAGACGTCCGTAGCCAAATGAATGATATATTTGTAATCCGTGCATCTATACCATCATAGATTAAGACACGTTAAATAGCAAGTCATTCAAAAGCTAACGATGTTGAGATTGTTGCCTTCTGTCGACATAAACCCTCAAAATAAATGTGAGGTAGATGAAGAGGCAAAATCACCTTTCCAAATTCCGTCAAGGGAATAGCGAAAGAAGCACCGCTCCTCTAGAACTTAGTCACACCTAATTGGGTGATTTGAAGTTTATACAAAATAGGGGGAGACAAGTACGTTGTGATCTTCATTGATGATGGTACAACGTATGGAATCCTTTGTTTGTTGAAAAGCAAAGATGAAGTTGTTGAAGCGAGATAAGCGCGCTACAAAGCGAAGTTGAAAATCAACTAAGCCTACGGATTGAGAAATTCGTAGTGATAGAGGGGGAGAAGGTGAAGCATCGTTCATTAAACGAATGTTCATTTCTCACCTCGATCCAACGGTGTTAGCCAAAGTCGTACGCCCAATTTATGTGGGGTTGCTTGGTAAAAGTTGGAATAATGAAACAGTCAAGTTGTACCTAAGAATGTAGATTGCATATCCACCGGATCCGCAAATAACGATAGTGATGATCGCCTCTTGGCGTCAAAGAATACCGAATTCTTTGAAGATCGCTTTCCTTGAAAAAGGAAAAAGGGAGTAATTGCTCAAGGTTAACAAGAACCCGCGAGGGCTCGATTGTCCGGAACCGGACGTTCCGTATCTACAGACTCGAAAGTTGCTCGGCTATCCGGAACTTAATATTCCAGATCCGCGAACTCGGGGATTCTAGATGTTGAACCGAGAAGGAGCAAAGAGGGGACAAAGACTTGTTCCATACCTTCTAGCTTGTATGGTTGAGAACGAACCATGGACAATTAATAAATAATTGTCATCTCCAAAAGCGCCGCTTTGGAAAGAAGCTACAAAGAGAGAAATAGACTCTATCATATAGAACCATACTTGCGTAATGGTTGATCTTCCTCCGGGAAAAGAACCTTTGGGTTGTAAGATGTGTTCCCCGTGAGTAGCTTCACATCCAGGGCCATTGCGAGTCTTGCGTGGCATGAATGTTGAATTAGCCTTCCCAACCGTAGAGTTGAAAGAAGAGAATCGAGACTTGGTTTGCTGATCGTGTTGGGCTTCTTCCCGAACTTTCATTTTGGTCCCCGAAATGTTTACATTTTGGTCCCGAAAGTTTCAGATAAAACAGAACAATGAATCGACCACGAAACATTGACTCGAAGTTAGAATGCCAACGAGTTGGAGAATCAACAGTCTAAAAGTAAAAGTCATATTGAAACAAAGTCTCGATATGAAAGATATGGGTATCACAGATGACATCTTTGGAATTGGATTTCTAAGACATCTAACGGATCGGTCGATAGTTGATGGCCTCGTTGAAGCCACCAATGGATATGAATCATAGAACCGATTGGAATCATGGTGCACCCATAGACAAGGAGCGATATGCTCAGTCACGTGTAGTTCAATGTATTGTACACACTACAACCGACCGGTATCGTCTTCCAAAGCAGATCGATTGGACTAAGGTTCATCGATGATTTCAATACATGATCAATAGAAAGGCGTTAAGTCGGATATGACGATATCTCGAATTATTCACTTATCTACGGATTATAGTATTCTCGGATGTCCAGCGGTTCCGAGAGAACACCGTGATGCAACCGGACATCGATATGAAGAACACCAAAGCCACAAGTAAATGTGTATGGTGGTTCTTGGAAAATCCTCTAAGCAAACTTGCATCGGCCGATTCATGATGGAATCGGGGTTTATCGCTTTATACAAAGCATGAAAGAAGTTGAGTAACTTCACGACTCTTTAGAGGACGTCCCTTATTGGGAGAAACCCGTGCCTTCAAGCAGTTATACATCGTGGCTAGCCGGTCGGCTTCGGGAAGGACACGGATGACGGCGTCTCGGACATATCTTTTAGGATCCGTCGGAGACATAAGCACCGTATGGCGTTGATCATCACGGGTGTCACATCCTTGTTTACTAACTAAGGGACTACCCGAGATCAAGTGTTCTGCACTGTCTAGGGGAATGGGCTTAAAACCCAAACAATACGAACCTTTGCGGTGGAAACCCAACCATACCGATTGGAGATCCCAAGAATGTGGTTCAATGGGAAAACTAAGCGGCAAAAGGTTCGGTTGAGCGCTTCGGTGGAAGCAAGAAGCACTTCGGATGATGATTTCGTACGGAAACATGAATCCAAAGTCTGTTCCGCGATAGACATTAAAGTGTCTTTGCTGCATGGTGGGTAAAGGTTAAGCTTCCAAAACTTTTTAAAAGATCCTCAAACGGTTGAGGTTAAAGTTGTGGAACTTTTAATGATTCCTAACACTTGTGAAGTGGGGTATAGCGGGGATACATTGTAGGAGATCACCTATTTAAGTGCGAGGATGGCCGACTCAAATGAACGCACTTAAGAATCCAAGTGTGTCCATGGCCACAACGGACGGACGAAACGTAAGAAGGAAAATGAATAAGAAGAGTTATTGTGTTGATATCGTTGTCTTGGCTTACACTAAACACCGACGGTTCAAGACATCACGTTCACCGCGCGTAAGTAAGTCCGATGGTATTCAACTAGGGAAGGTTCAAAGCGTAAGCTACCTCTCCTGATGCAATATCGTTTCGCTGAAAGATTGCTGAAATGTAGGCACCTTGTGCGTGCGCCACAATCTCTCTTTCATAGAGGGGATTGTTGGAAATTAGCCTTTGGCGGGGAGATGCGTCCACCCATCTTTGATGAATTAAACACTAGTGTTTCGCATGTAGGAGACCTTGTCTCTTCGCACATGCATGATCTACGAAGTGAGTAGATGACCGTAGGGCCAAGAATCGTCTAATTTCGTTTAGAAATGAAAGAGATATTGGTCCACGAAGTAAGGTGTTTGAGACATGGAAATGTGGTGTGCGACAAATCTACCACATCGGTGGGATAGGAAGAATTGCTCTCTATATAAGTCTCTAATGTGGTAAAGGGTTTGGATCCCCAAGGGGTATCCCATGTGTTTAAAGGAGGGAAGACCTAGATGTGCTTGGGTTCAAGGCTAAGCCCACACGCGCGCCGCCGCCGCCCGCCCGTCCCGTCCGGTCCGGTCTCGGGCTCGGGTCACGGGTCGTGGGTCGTGGGGCGTCGGGGTGTGGGCCTTTTCGATATTATCTTTTTGGACCGAGAACTCGCCGGATGTACGTTTGATCCCCGAAGTTTCGGATGTTCGCTTTGGACCGAATTCTTTTATATGTACAGTTTGGTCCCCGAAGTTTCAATATTTACGGTTTGGTCCCCAAAATTTCGGGAAGGTGACGGATGCAGAAAGCCTACCGTTGGGACTGTTTTTTGAGGCATTAATCAGCCATTACTTGGCTGATTAACTCCTCCATTAGCACCAATTACTTGGCCATGAACAACCTTAAATCGGCCCTCCTTGATGGCCATTTATCGCTCTTACTTGGTCGCTTTAATGGCCTCCTAATGGCCATTAACAGCCATGTTTTGGGCAGTTGTACAGCCCCTTCTCCTTGCTATATATTGAGCCTTCTTTGGCTCAATTCGGAAAGGAAGAAACAGTAGAAAATAGACGAAAATACAAAGCTGAAAACTGGCTGAAATAAGGCAAGAAACGACCGAGAAAAACCGAACGAAAATCAAAGAAAACAAGTGACCAAACGCGTGACGAAAATCATGAGCAAACCCACACATATACACAAGATATACCCTACGAGACACATTATATACACAGAGACAAAAGAGAAGAGTATTGATAAACTCTTCCTTCCTATTCCATATCTTCAAACAATCAAGTCATATTTGTTTTCTTCGCCAGGCTCAACCTATTGGCTTTGTAGTGTTGAGATTAAAGTGTTGTTTTATCTTGGGAGACTATTGCCCGCAAACGTAAAAGCATATATACGGGGCAATCTTGTCTTAAGGATAGAGGGCTATCCTCGACTCAACACACAACGTTGTAACCATCCAGATTTAGTTGTTTCTTGATTTCGGGTTATCAAGATTCAAGGCACAACAAACTTGCGCAGCGAGTTCTCAAGATTGGCTTTGCAAGGTGATCAAGATTCAAGACACAACACATATGCGGCTGTTTTGAAGATTGACAATTTATTTATCCTTTCGAACATTTGTAATAGTTATTACTTCTTGTACTGCTCTATAAAGTACCATAGAATAACCAACAACATCAAACATATAGAAGATAGAAATTCAAAATGCAGGAAAAGCGACTGAAAGTTTTGACAAGAACAAGGGGGTCATTTGTAGAGATGGCAGTGGATCCTGTATCCGGTCCGAATTCGGTGGATCCAGATCCGTTTTATAGGATATGGATTTTCAAAATTTAGACCCGACGGATACGGATCGGATACGGATCCATTTCTGACGGATTGGATATGGATCTGGATCTTGTATTTGAGATCCGTATCTGGTCCAGATCCGACCCGTGGATCCGTTTTTAATTAAATATATTCATAATCTAGAATGTAATTTTATAAGTATTTTCTTAAAATTGCTAAGCAAATCATTGCAAGTTTAATTTATCAAAACAAGTTTAATTTATCCCCGCGTTAACTCAAAAACAAAAAAATAAAGAGGCAACTTCGATAATAAAATCAATGTTATATTAGTGAATGACTAACATCTCCATAGACAAGTAGTTAAAATTATATTCAATTCATTTGTGAAGAATCCAAGCACATGCAAGTTCTGCATTGTGGAAATACTAGTCACCATTTTCCACAACTATTGTCATTGTCCAACATTTTCAATTAATAGCTCACAATCAAAACGAGACAACGAATAAAATATCTCATATGAACATTTCAAAATTGTAACACAGTAAACTGTTAGCTAAGTAAAAATCGTTTGTCAGTTCAAAAAAAACTTCTTAGCAAGACAATTTTTTTTACATGTGGATCCCGATCCGATCCGTGGATCCGGATTTGGATCTGATTTTTATGGACCCGACGGATCTGGATTCAGGTATGAAAACACAGATCTGGATCTAGTAGGATCCGGTCCAGATCCGATCCGTTGTCATCCCTAGTCATTTGGTTTATTGACTAGTTATATAGAATTATAATACTCCTCATGTCCCAATTTATGTGGCACCATTCGGATTTCGAGAGTCAAACTATTCAATGGAATCTTTAAATTTTTTGAAATAAAATTTACATATTTGAAAACTATATAAAAAGTAATATAAGTTACAATAATTGACAATTCAAATTATTTACAAGGACTATGAAAAAATCGCGCTCATAGAAACACTTGTTCAACTCGCGAAATCCGAAATGTGTCACATAAATTGGGACAGAGGGACTAAATAAAGGATTGTTATGCAGCGAATAATAATAGACAACGTATAACATGATTGCATGATGAATAAGAATACATGGATTTCTGTACAGAGATCGCAGCAACAAAGTCATCAACTAGTTTTATACTAGCAATACCGCGTATTTTTATTCTACATTCTACCCCTAGAAGATAATACATAGATTCCAATATGCAGGTATTAGTTATACACTATGTTGCTTAGACTCTTCAAAAATGCAACCGACTGCGTGTCGGATCCTCCAAAAGTAGTGAAACTTTTGAAGGATCCGACACCTGAGCAGCATCATTTTTGGAGAGTCCGAACAACATAGATTATACAAAGTTTGATATCAGATACAAATTGTTGTACTAGTAAAGCAGAGTTATATTAGTCATAAAAAGTCTTTTAGAAAAGATCAAGCATATTATTAATAACACAGAGTTTATGCTATGATTAATTTTTGTTACACCAAATCAACAAAAATTAAAAATTTACAAAACCAAGACTCATGTATGCATAAAGATTAAAACTTTCTTCTAGTCATCTCAAATCCAGTTCAATTTAATTATTTCCCACATTGTGGGAGGGTAAAATAAGGTGATAATACACATAAATAAAACCAAAACACACACACAGAAGTCTTAACAAAGAGATGGGAACGACACTGAAGTAGTTAAGGTCTGTCCAGGTTTATGATTTACCCTTTTTGCTGAAATGGATTTGGAGATTTAATTGAGAGAAAAAAAAATAGATTTGGGGATTTAATTAGAAGTTTAGGTGCACTTGGGCTTAGGACTTGGTTCCTTATTTTATTGAAAAAATGTGTTATTAATATTCTTTAGGTGAAATCATATTTAATGTTTGGCTACTTTGAATTTTGAAAAAATAAATATTCAAGAAAATAGTTGGCAATAATATGTAAAAAGTAAGTTTTATCACCACCAGTAGGCTCATGTCATTTTCTCTTTTACTTCTATTACAATCAAGCTTCTTTCTAATGGCATTGTTGATCTAGATATATTTTGGTTGTTGCAGTGAAATATTATTACGGATAAGATATAATATAAAATGAAAAATTAATTTAAAATTTTGTTTATCGTTATAATAAAATGTTATTATAGAGGATGAATGTTATAGAAATATCTCATTATACTGGCTATGATTCAGATAATATATAAAGCATTATTTTCAACCTCTAGTACTCAAAAATATCCATAAAACATTATCGTTGTGTTCTATAGTATTACTCACTGTACACTTACGAATCATGCACTTATGTAGTTTTTTTTCACGATGTATTTGTAAATCATGATTATAATTATACTTTATTGTATGACGATGTGATTCACGATTTATGTATTATTTTCACGATGTAATTATTCCAAAGTAAAACGTTTTCACTAAAATATGGAAACAGTTTATAGATAACACAATTCGATGGTCATGATTGTAACATTACTAGTTTGAATCAAAACTAGCATCTCAATTGGGATTACCATACCTTGTTAATGATATAAAAATAATATATAAATTTTAAACATAGGACAAGATGATCAGGAGTGAATGATTTGTTTCTACCTATTTCTTTTGTAAAAAAAATCAACTAAAAGAACAAGACCAGGTCAAAGGATCACAAAGAAGTTGTAAAGAGATCTGCTGGTAATCAGGCATTAATATGTTGAATATGTTTAATAGGTCTCCTCACAATAATTTCAAAACCTTTCTGTTTATTACTAGAAAATTTCAAATTAAATATTTTCTGCAATCATTAGCTATTGAGAATTTGAGATGTTATAAGTATATCTTATATTGCTAGAAAGAGAACGATTCCAATGTTAGAAGTATATGTATGTATGCATGCACCTATGACATCTGTTACTCGAACTTTTTAAAAATATTATATTATTCATGTCAGATCCTTCAAAAATACACCCGTTGATATTATTAAGAATCCGAGTAACATAGTATATGACTGTACCCGATAGTATATGAATGTACGCATGATATGCTTTGAAAAAATCAATTGCTATATTTTGAAAACTCAACAATATCATCATAATTTGTTATTAGGGCATAAAATAGTGCTATTAATGAAATTCCCCCTAAAATAAAGGGAGAGGATTGTTTCATGTTTGTGGGCTTCAGCCCAAAATGGAAACTGTACTATTAAAAAGCCTTTTAAGGCCCATCTAATAATAAATTAGCACAATATTCTTCTATCACAAAATCAAGAATTAGCCGTTCCATTATCACTGATCTTCTCACGAATTGATAACCTTTCTTTATGCTATTCCAAGATCAATTTTTTATACTTCACCTTCACAAATCATCCTTATTTTCTTCACTCCCAAGGTAATTCAACCCCCCCCCCCCATCTTCATCAAATTGCAGAAAACCCTCAAAAATGTGATAAAGGGTGAGTCTTTAGTCCATTTCTATACATTTTTCTAATATTTTCAACCCCAAATCAAATTTAAGATGAATTCACCATATGCGGTTTTCCCAGATGAAGTAATTATTCAAATTCTTGCAAGATTACCCATTAAATCACTTTTTAAAACAAAAATTGTCTGTAAACTTTGGTATAAATTGATATCTGATAAATATTTTATAAATCTTTATAATGAATTATCAATCAAGAATCCTATGGTTCTTGTTCAAGTCACTGAACCTTTATTAGAATCAAGATCTAGTTTAATTTGTGTTGATAATTTAAAAGGGGTGTTTGAATTTTCATTGGATTTTGTTAAGGATAGGATTAAGGTTAGAGGTTCTTGTAATGGTTTATTATGTTTGTCTAGTATACCTAATAAGGGTGTTTATTATATTTGTAATCCATTGACTAGAGAATATAAATTGCTTCCTAGAAGTAGGGAAAGGCCTATTACTAGGTTTCATCCGGATGGCGAAGCCACGCTTGTTGGTTTGGCTTGTGATTTGGTTAAACAAAAGTACAATGTGGTATTAGCCGGTTATCATAGGTCATTCGGTCATAGGCCCGAGAGGACGTTTATATGTATGGTTTATGATTCGGTGTCGAACAAATGGAGGAAGTTTGTCTCGTTGCAGGACGATCAGTTCACGCATATGAATAAGAATCAAGTCGTGTTTATTAACAGTGGATTGCATTGGTTGACGGATAGTTGTTCGTGTATGCTTGTTCTTGATATGGGTACTGACATTTGGAGGAAAATCCAGTTGCCGAATGAAATTAGTTGTGGAGTTAGGAGTCGTGTTTATTTGTTGGAATTGGACGGGTGCTTGTCTGTGATTCAGATATATGAGGCTTTGATGATTATATGGGTAATGGAAGATTACGAGAGGGAAGAATGGAAAATGGTGGACAAAGTGAGTCTTCGATGCATTAGAGGAATGGTACCGGGGATTTTCCCAATAAGTCAAAATGACAACTATGTTTACCTTGCTACACATAAGCAGGTTTTGGTATATCAAAGAAACAACCGAGTTTGGAAGGAGATGTACTCTGTGAAGGACAGCTCAACCTTGCCTTTATGGTTCTCAGCACATGCCTTTAGAAGCACTCTCTTTTCCTGCCATTGATCCGAGGCTCGTGTAAATCTTTCTATTCAACTGTTGTACATATGCTATCATTAGTTTAATTTATCTCTTTGAGTGATCATTGACTTGATCTCTTGTTATACTGTGTACGTTCTATGGAACCTTAAAGGGTGGTCTGAAAATGATGTAAATTTGCTGTGATATTGAAGTCTTTTGTTCCATATGAAGCTTCGTATGTTCTGGTCTTTTTGCTGGTTTTTCATAATCTCTCTCTCGTGCGATATATTTGACTTACACTAGGTTCTGGTTCTGATACGGCTATAGGATGTGGAAACTATGTTGTCTACTCCCTCATGTTTTCCTATTACAATCAAACCTCTCTATAACGGTGTTCTTATTCTGAATTTTTTTTTGCTGCTATAGCGAAATGATGTTATAGAGAACATATAATATAACATAACTTGAAAGATCGGTTCCACATAAGACATGGTTGTTATAATAAAATAATGTTATAGATGATGACGGTTATAGAGAGGTCTGACTGTGTAATGAAACCGAACATCCTGCTTTTTTTAGATGCTCTAGCTGTTCTATAATGCCATTGATTTTTTCCCATCTTTTTTCCTCCTTACCTCTTATTATCTTAATCTTTTTATTTTTTTGAACCATGCTGCGAGCGTGAATATATTCTTCTTGGTAAGGTACAATATTGTTCTCTTAACTTCTTTAACCTGTTTTTAGATGAGTCATAGCAAGTCAATGGTGAAAATTAACAAAATTGTTTATTTTGCACATGTTTTGTTTGTTCTTCATTCTAGTGGTGAGATGGAGGATACACCAGTTTTTATTTACAATGGGAAAACAACCAAAATCTTTCTGTGTTGTACTAATTGCTGGTTATGACAAGACTCTAAGGTCAGACTCTACTAATTGCTGGTTATGCCAAGATTCTACGGTCAGATCTCTCCGTAACAACATTTCACTATAACAGTCATATTTTGTTACATTTCACTATAACAGTCATATTTTCTGCGGAACTGATCATTCATTTTATATTTTATTATATGTTTTTTATAGGCTTGTCCAGTGGGCCGGATCGGCCCAATCTCGACCCACCCCGTCCCGATACCCCTAAAAAAATTGTCAGTGTCGGGGTTCAAACTCGGGACAGGCCTTGGGATCGTTCCGCCCGTCCCGCCGGTTTCTATCGTAGTGGAGGTTGCTGTGAGGAGATCCTTGTGCCAGTGAAGATTGACCGACCCGACCCATCCTGACCTCGTCCCATCCCATCCCCATCCCGACCCCGTGGGACGGGAGGTTTATTGAGAGATGTACAAGGCTTTCACAAAGCTAGGTGGGATGAATACGAGACTACAAAGTCGGGTGCGTCAATGCGCTCTGAGTCGGGACAAGGTTCGCATAGTGTCCTGGACCAAGTACAGGGTCAAATTAACCCGACGACGGGGGAATTGTAGGTCCTAAATACGATAAACACAGAGATAGAGAATCAATAGCAAAATTAGTTGCGGTGGAGAGTTTGCCTTGTGCATTTCCTTCCTCTCCTGATTTTATTCATTACGTAGGAGATATGTATAATCCTGCTTTTAACGATTTTCCTAGATCAACTATTAGGAAAGACATTTTTAAATTTGCACATTAATATCAACAATATTTACGTTATGGATTATATCATTTTCCTGGCAAAGTATCTATCACTTCTGATATAGGCCGTAGTACTAACGTCAATGATTATTTAAATGTAACATGTCATTGGATAAATCATAATTAGTCTATGCAAAAATGTATTTTAGCATATAGATATATTGATGATAGACACACTGAAACTTTTATTGCACAAAAATTCACGAAGTTTGCGATTATTATGGTATATCTGACAAAATTATGACTGTTACATTAGATAATGTTTCTTCTAATAATTATGTTGTGAGACTTTTAAAAGATCTATGAACTCCATATTTTCCTAATCATTTTCATAAAAAATGTGCGTGCCATATTTATAACTTAGTTGTAAAGCATGATCTATCACTTTTTGAAGACATTCTTAATAAAGTACAATTTGCTATAAACTTTATTTTTAGAAGTAATAAAATACAAAAAAAAAAGAATATAAAAAAAATTGTCACGATTGTGAATTATCTTTTAGAAAATTTTCTGAAGAAGTAGCAACTATGTGAAATTCTCTATATGAACAACTACTTGTTGCCTACGATTATAGAAGACTTATAATTTTATTTTTTAATGCCTATAATCGAAATCCAACTGATATACTTGTAGCTAATGATTGAGGGAAAATTTCAGAACTTATTGGATTTTTAGAGAAATTTTTTCAAGCAACTAAATAATTTTCTGGTATATATTATCCTACTATTACAACAATATTATTTTATATAACTCTAATATTTTTGTTCCTTAGTGAATAAATGGAAAAATAATCTTATAAGGCACCTATTAAAAAAATGTTTATCAAAGTAAAAAAATATTTTTCCTATTCCCACTATTTATATTATTGGTGTTGTATTAAATCCGACTATTAAAATAGAAGGGAAACGATTTATGATTGTATAACATTACTTCCACCTCAACTCCAAAAAATCCAAATGAACAACCACATAAGGAACCAACTAAAGAACAAGTTTTGTCTAGCATACACGATAAATGCAAAAAAGTATATATGCATTACTAACAAGAAAGTGCTAGCAACCAACCAGCTTCTATATCTTCTTCTTCTTCTTCTTCTTCTTCTTCTTCAATACAACCTTATAAAAGACATGTTGTTTCTGCGGCTAGTATTGAAAGCCTTAGAAATAGAATGTTTAGTGGTTCCACTACTAATCAAGTTAGTGAGTTTGATGTTTTTGTTTTGCAGGGTGTTATACCGTACCAAGCTGTTATCAATGAAGAAGGACGTGAAGACTTGCTTAAATACTGGAGGGAAAATGAGAAGACATTTCGATAGTAGCAAAGATGGTCCGATATGTGTTGAACATTCAAGCGTCATCAATAGCGTCTGAAAGTGTTTTTTCTGCCGGAATATTTCAAATAAGAGAGCACATACACTCATTAGCGGGAGATAGTTTAGAGATTAAAGTTCTATTCAGAGATTAGATACGAGCAGAGCGTAGAAAGTGCGGTAAACTAGAGATCAACGAAGAAGACGACGGCAAATACAACGAAATCTTGTCTGAGGGAACTGGAAGTGACATCGACCAATTTAACCAACAACTTTCAATTCCAACCGAAGAACCATAAAACATTGTGAAGAAATTAGAAAAAAGTGTTTTTAGCTATGTATTTTTTTTTAATTGAAATTTTACTATGTGATTTGCAACTTTTGAACAACACCACAAAGTTGCAATTTTGAAATTCTATTACAAAAAAAATCATATTTCTATTAAATAATATAAGAGGCACAAAAACAGCATTGATATGTTTTTATTACACTATTTTATTCAATTATTTAAATATTTATATTCACAACTTTTTTGAAATTAAGTGTCTAAAAAAACCTGAAATCCCGGACCGACCCGACCCCGCCAACACCGGTCCCCTTTTTCGACAGCTATAACGGTCATTTTTGGCCCCCCACCCCATAAACCCCCTACCCCCTTAATATTTATTTTTAACCCCTAAGTTAATATATTACACTTTAACCTTATTTCTCAACTATAAATACCTCATTTTTCTCACAAGTCTTCCTACCATCTCTCTAATTGAATCTCTCAATTTATCTCTCTACAATTCTACAAATCTTCCTACTATTAACTATTATATCAAAGTTAAAAAATTCGGAGTGAAATTGGCAACTAGCTTTAGGATCATCCATCGAGCAAAGTTTCAATTTTCAACCTCGATTACACGTCGACGTTACGTTGACGTTTGGTACCTTCGTTCCTTCTTTAAATTATTATTGTTACTTTATTTTAATTATCGCACTTAATTTCATTATCTTTAATTATTTATTTGCATAATTAAAATGAAAGGATTAAGAGGTATGTTTAAGGGTAAGGGTAAGGGTAAGGGTAAGGGTAAGGGTAAGGCTTCTTCTAGTAGGGGTAACAAGGGCAGTGGTACTTCTTCCAGTAATCATATTCCTAGTCCCGATGATTTCATTGATTTCACTCATATAGATGAAATTGCTTTTTTTAATGATATACCATTAGATGATGAGGTAGATGAACCAAACTTTAATTTAGATGAACCACTAGATGACACACCCACTAGTGCACCTCAACCTCAGGCTCAGACCGAGTCTCAGCTTGAAACTGAAACTGGAATGCCTCATATTCTCCCTAGTATGAGTCGAGGTCCCACACAACAAAAACTAAAATCAGTTGCATGACATTTTTTTATAGGGACTAGGAGAATTAACTAGCTAGATGTAAAATTTGTAAAAATGTTTATAACTTTAAAACCGGAAAAGGTCAAGGTGGGACGGGAGGTTTATTGAGATATGTACAAGGAGAGCACACAACTAGGTGGAATGAATATCAGGCTAAAAAATCGGGTGTGTCAATGCCATCTGAGTCGGGACAAGGTTCACATAGTGTCCCCGACCTAGTACAAAGTCAAATTAACCCGACGACAGGGGAATTGTAGGTCCTAAATACGATAAAACAGAGATAGGGAATCAATAGCAAAATTAGTTGTGGTGGAGGGTTTGCCTTGTGCATTTTCTTCCTCTCCTGATTTTATTCATTACGTAAGAGATATATATAATCCTGCTTTTAACGATTTTCCTAGATCAACTGTTAGGAAAGACGTTTTTAAATTTGCACATGAATATCAACAATATTTACGTTATGCATTGTATCATTTTAATGGCAAAATGGCTATCATTTCTGACATAGAGCGTAGTACTAACGGTAATGATTATTTAACGGTAACATGTCTTTGGATATATCAAAATTGGTCTATGCAAAAACGTATTTTAGCATATAAATATATTGATGATAGGCACACTGGATATTTTATTGCACATAATATTAATGAAATTTGTGATTATTATGAAATACATGATGAAATTATGACTATTACATTAGATAATGCTTCTTCTAATGATTATGCTATAAGACCTTTAAAAGTTTGATTAATTCAATGTTTTCCTGATCATTTTCATATAAGATGTGTATGCCATATTTATAACTTAGTTGTAAATGATGGCCTAAAACTTTTTGAAAGCATTCTTGAAAAAATACAATTCGCTATAAATTTTATTTTTAAAGGTAATAAAATACAAAGACGCAAATAATATAATATTTTTTGTCATGATTGTGGATTACCTTATAGAAAAATTTCAAAAGAAGTTTCGACTAGGTGGAATTCGTTGTATGAGCAACTACTTGTTGCTTACGATTATAGACAACCTATAACTTTATTATTTAACACACATAATAAAACTCCAAGGGATATGCTTGTAGATAATGATTGAGAAAATATTTTAGAACTTAATGGATTTCTAGAGAAATTTTTTCAAGCTACTAAAGAATTTTCCGGTATTTATTATCCTACTATTTCAAATATGTTATTTTATATAGATCTATATTTTTGTTACTTAATGAATATATGCAAAAATCAACTTATAAGGCATCTATTGAAAAAATGTTTAAAAAATACTTTTTTCATATTCTCACTATTTATATTATTGGTGCGGTATTAAATCCGACTATTAAAGTAGACGGTTGTAAAAAACTAATAGAAATGATTTATGATTGTATAGAAGTACTTCCAACAGACCCAACTGAAGACCCAACTCACAAACCAACTAAAGAAGAAGTTACGTCTAGCATACACACTGAATGCCAACAAATATATATATATTACCAACAACAAAGTGCAAATAATCAACCGGCTTCTGTACCATCTTCTACTACTTCACTGCAACCTTATAAAAACACACGCGGTCTCTGCTGTTAGTATTCAAGACCTTAGAAATAAAATATTTAGTGGTTCAACTTCTTCATAAGTTAGCAAATTTGATGTTTATGTTTTGCAGGGTATCGTATTGTACGAATTAATTGTCAATGATGAAGGACATGAAGACTTGCTGAAATACCGGAGGCAGAATGAGAATACATTTTCGACACTAGCAAAGATGGCCCGAGATGTTTTGAACATTCAAGTGTCGTCAATAGCGTCTGAAAGCACTTTTTTCTGTTGGGAGATTTCAAATAGGAGAGCACATACATTCATTGGAGGGAGACGCATTGGAGATTGCAGTTCTTTTCAGAGATTGGATTCAAGCGGAGCGTAGAAGGTGCGGTCAACCGGAGATCAACGAAGAAGAAGACAACAACTACAACGAAATCTTGTCCGAGAGAACAAGAAGCGACGTTGAATAATTTGACCGACAAATTCCAATTTCAACCGAAGATCCTCAAGACATTGTGAGGAAATTAGAAAAAGTATGGTTAACTATGTAATTTTTTTAATTACAAGTTTACTGTGTGATTTTGCATCTTTTGAATAACACCACAAAGTTGTAAATTTGAAATTGTATTATCAAAAAATCATATTTCTATTAAATAATATAATAGGCACAAAAACAGTATTGTGATATTTTTATTACACTATATTGTTCAATTATTGAAGTGTATATATATATTATCGGACACATGACGTTATAGTGAAGTTTGACGGTATATTATTGAGTTTATAACTTTGAAATATGACCAGTTGACGGGTCAAGTTTGAGGTTACTTGAATTATACTCTTCTAATCCTATAGTTTCTTTGACAATCATTTCATTCCCTTGAGGTGAAGGATGAAAGTATATTCTTAATAATGAACATGTGTGTGTTCACTGTTAACATTTCCTTTTTCAAACTGCTTTGAAATTAAGACTGTCCAGTGGGCCGGGTTGACCCGATCCCGTCCCGTTCCCCCCAAAAAAATTACAGTGTCGGGATTCAAAATCGGGACGGGACCTAGGATCATCCCACCCGAGCCCATCCCGCTTCGACCCGCCCAGGCCCATCCCGCTTCGACCCGGCCCTACCCCGTCTCGATCCCGATCCCCCCTCCCCCTTTGCAAAACTAACCGTTGCAACAACGGCCAAATTTAGATTTTGGTCGTTGTGCAATGGTTCCAACGACCCCCCCCCCCCCCCCCATCCCATAAACCTCCTACCCCTTTAATATTTATTTTTAACCCCTAAGTTAGTATATTTACACTTTAACCCATTTACACTTTAACCTAATTTCCCAACTATAAATACCTTATTTTCTCTTCATTTTTCTCACAAATCTTCATACAACTCTCTAAACTCTCAATCTATCTCTCTACAAGTCTACATTGCCTACTAAATATTTTATTTTATTTGCTTATTTGTATAATTGTATCAACGTTCAAAAATTGAGATTGAAGTTGACAATTAGCTTTAGGATCATCCATCAAGAAAAAAATTAATTTTCAACCTCGATTACACGTCGACGTTACGTCGGCGTTTGGTACCTTCGTTTCTCCTTTAAATTATTATTGTTACTTTATTTTAATTATCACACTTAATTTATTATCTTTAATTATTTATTTGCATAATTAAAATGAAAGGAATTAGACGTATGATTAAGGGTAAGGGTAAGGGTGCTTCTTCTAGTAGGGGTAACAAGGGCAAGGGTACTTCTTCTAGTCATCCTATTTCTAGTCAGGATGATTTGATTGATTACACTCATATAGATGAAACTGATTTTTTAATGATATACCATTAGATGATGAGATATATTCTGCAACTAAACCAAACTTTAATTTAGATGATAATCTAAATGACACACCCACTAGTGCACCTCACCTCAACCTCAACCTTAGACTGAGTCTCAACCTCAAACTGAAACTAGAACGCCTCTTATTCCCCTTAGTATGAGTCGAGACCCTACACAATGAAAATTAAAATCATGTGCATGGAATTTTTTTGAGAGGTACCAAGAGAATCAAGTAGTTAGATGTAAAATTTGTAAAAATGTTTATAAATTTAAAATCGGAAAAGGTCAGGGTGGGACGGGAGGTTTATTGAGACATGTACAAGGCTTTCACAAAGCTAGGTGGGATGAATACAAGGCTACAAAGTCGGGTGGACTAATGCGTTGTGAGTCGGGAAAAGGTTCACATAGTGTCCTGGACCAAGTACAGGGATCAAATTAACCCGACGACGGGGGAATTGTAGGTCCTAAATACGATAAACACAGAGATAGTGAATCAATAGCAAAATTAGTTGCGGCGGAGGGTTTGCCTTGTGCATTTCCTTCCTCTCATGGTTTTATTCATTACGTAAGAGATATATATAATCTTGATTTTAACGGTTTTTCTAGATCAATTGTTAGGAAAGACGTTTTTAAATTTGCACATGAATATCAACAATATTTACGATATGCATTATATCATTTTTCTGGCAAAGTATCTATCACTTCTGATATAGGCCGTAGTACTAACGACAATGATTATTTAAATGTAACATGTCATTGGATAAATCATAATTAGTCTATGCAAAAACGTATTTTAGCATATAGATATATTGATGATAGGTACACTGGAACTTTTATTGAACAAAATATTCATGAAGTTTGCGATTATTATGGTATAACTGACAAAATTATGACTGTTACGTTAGATAATGTTTCTTCTAATAATTATGTTGTGAGACTTTTAAAAGATCTATTAACTCCATATTTTCCTAATCATTTTCATAAAAAATGTGTGTGCCATATTTATAACTTAGTTGTAAAGCATGGTCTATCACTTTTTGAAGACATTCTTAATAAATTACAATTTGCTATAAACTTTATTTTTAGAAGTAATAAAATACAAAAAAAAAAAGAATATAAAAAAACTTGTCACGATTGTGGATTACCTTTTAGAAAAATTTCTAAAGAAGTAGCGACTAGGTGGAATTATTTATATGAAAAACTACATGTTGTTTACGATTATAGAAGACCTATAACTTTATTTTTTAATGCCTATAATCGAAATCCAACTGATATACATGTAGATAATGTTTGGGATTTTTTTTAGAACTTATTGGATTTTTAGAGAAATTTTTCACGCAATTAAATAATTTTCTGGTATATATTATCCTACTATTGCAACTATGTTATTTTATATGCTATATCTTGTACTTTAATCATCGTATTAGTTTGCTACAGTTACTGATACTTACTCTTTTTCATAATGCTTATTTAGCGTTTCTTTGTCATGATTTCTTTACTTTCATTAGTTCTTGTCTGGCCTTTTTTTTGTCATGCTTTCTCTTGAGCGGAGTGTCTTTCGGAAACAGACTCTCTACCTCCTAAGGTAGAGGTAAGGTCTGCATACACTCTACCTTCCGCACACCCCACTTTTGAGATTACACTAGGTATGTTGTTGTTGTTGGAAGACTCTGGACTGTACTCTCTAAACTTACTAATTTTCACTCTTGCAATTTGAAGGGGCTATAGAACAATAAAAACAAAATGAAATAAACTCGAATTCCAATTCTGTTTTCGAAAGTCGGAAATTATGTCGTCCGACACCAGTAACAACACTTTAGCAAAACAGAAAACTTTAAAGAGTAAATGCAGTGAAAATTTAAAGAACACAAAGGTTTTAAATTTTCATAAGTTATATATATAATATAACTTATGATGATCAATGACCAAATGTATTGTATATATATATTATATACAAATATACAAATTCCTTTCTTTACAGATTACAAGATAAAACGGAAAGGAATTAAAAGTTGAAGTCGCAGATGACTTCTGCCTGAAAAATCTAACTAAGTAGACATAGACAACCTCTCATTACAATCTCTCCATACAAAACTAATCTAGAATCTAAACAACAATTGTAATGTTGGACAGAATGTTGTCAACACACTCAGGCAACACTAGTGATCCAAATTTCTGAGATGAAATCCCGAGAGCTCTCTCGGTAATTTTACTTTCTGGTTTTGGATATCGATACTCTATAGTAGCCTCTCTATTTATAGTAGAAAGTCATCCTTGAATTGCTCATCGAACTTGTTGTGGAAGTTGAGGGAAATGTGGACTGTTGGTGAGATTGGTTGGAGAAGATCAGTGAGTAATATTCTCAACAGCTTTGGCTTGTTCCTCACGACAAGCAACATCTTTTGACTTAGTCCTCACTCATTTTTTACCAGCTCATTTTTACCTTGTCAAGTCGTTTTTACCTCATAGTAATATTTACACAAATATACTGCATCGCGTGAAGTAAGGCAAAATATGTTCATAAAATGTTGGTCCGAATGTTGTGCCACATTTGTCTCAACATACTTAAACATTCATATCAATACTTTAGGAGATATGTTGGGTCAAATGTCACAACACCAACTCCAACATTAACAATCTCCCCATTTTTGTCTTTCTTCACCAAACTCATTAAAATGTAAAGTTGACTTAGGATGTTGTCACAAATGTTGTCCGACATCTGTGATCAACAATTTCAAGGTCATGCTCCCCCTTAACATGTGATGGCATACAAGCAAACATGTGTATACCGATTCATAAGATTAGAAAAGAAAAAAATATGAGGACACATATCACATATCATCCAATATATACAAACCACAAATAGAAATATTCATTGTCAACAAATATCAATATCAATCCACTAAAGATCATCATTCAACATCGACAACAGCAACATCTCCATCCTTGCTCATCATAAAGCAGCAGCAGCTTCCAACAACTTTTTACTTCTGCATAACAACTTCAACTTCCTTTGCACAACAACCTTTAGATTTCTTCCCCTGCATCAGCTCATACAGCAGTAGCAACAACTTTCTACTCATGCATAACAACTTCAACTTCCACTGCACATCATCCTTTAGCTTCCTCCAACCTTTAACTTCCTCTTCCTTTTTGTGAAGAAAGTAGCATCATGAAATGGTCTCTAGCTTGTATCAGGGCATTTCTTGCAGCATGTAGCATCATGAAATGGCCTCTAGCTTGTATCAGGGCATTTATTGCAGCATCAACCTCATAAATCTATTTGTTGATTTTTCCAATTTGATCCACAAACCATTATATAGACAGTGTTGCCCAGAATGTTGGTGACATTTCTGGCAACATTTTGACTTTCAGCTTCCTTCTTCCAGGGCAAGTCGATGACTCTGTCCTTGCTCTTCAAAATTGCTTTGTTTACCGTGTAAAGCTCAGGAGCCTTCCCTAAAGTGTCTTCTCTCTTAGGCTCAAAGCCTTGAGTGGTTAATACTTTGTAGATTAGAGAGGGAAAGGGAAGGATTGAAGTTGATTCTTTCTAGCCAAGTTAGCAATTTGATGAAATATCATTTTTCCAAATCCACTTTCAAACCTTTCCCAACTTTATACAACAGGGTGGCTTGTTCAGATGTCACAGTTGACTCATTCATTGAAGTAAGTCAATTGTGAATAGAAATTTTGTGGAGGGTGGAAAATAGGGTTGTTAGTTTGTTGGGGATCATTGTGCTCGGAGGCCTCTATATTCATTGGAGGGCTTGTGCTCATTGGAGTGTTGGAGTGGATGTTGATGACATGACATTGGTGATGTTTCCATTGGTGAAAATTTGAGAGAGAGTTTTGAGAAGTTAGGGTTTCTGATAGATATTGGAGTTTGGTTTGGTGATTCCATCAGTTAGGTAGGTAAATGTATACCCGATGTGATTTTTCCTCCCTTTTTATGGGAAAATCGAAAATGATAAAATAATAGCAAATGAGAGGAATATTTATATACATGACAAACCTTTCTTAGCAACAAAAATCCCTTATTTTTAGGTGTTTCAATTTTACACAATAACTTACACTTAAAATATTAGGATAAAAAATAAACATCACGGTAGGAATAAAATTTATTCTTATCATTTTAAATTCTGAAATTCCATTAAACAAGGCTTATAACAACGAGTAAAATCTGATATTTCAAAAATCAGATAAGAACAACATCCCATACATATCACATTCTGAAAATGTCAACAACAATGTTAGCAACATTTTGGACGATACAAGTATTTCGATCCTACAAGAACTTTTGATTTGGCAACAAATCAAGACACGTTTATATGCAGTTTATGGGTTTGACCACTGGACCAATGTAACATTTTCGCATCGTGTCCTTGGTCTAATCATATAACACATATAAATGAAATTTTCGTGTAAAAAATAAGAATACTCTTATGATATTCTCAAATCTCTTTTGAAGCACTCGATACTCCTATAGAATGGGAACAATATATTTTCACGGGCTTTGCCCATTTTTCACAGTTGTCAAATATTTGTAAAGCTTTGCCTTATTTTGATACTCCCTTTTTATGATATATATTTTTTATATCATTGCAGAGAACGGTATTACTTTGATAACATATTCTTATTGAAGGATCATGCTTGTGTGACCAAAAGTTATGCAACATACAACAATAATAATCAGTTAGTGATATAACATAGGTAAATGTCACCCGAAATGTTAGACAACATTTCAACCGACATTCACTAAAAATACATTTTTAGAGATTACAAAGACCAAGAGATTTTTTTAAACTAGAAAATCTCTCATGGTCCAAAGCTTTTGTAAAAAATATCAGCTAGTTGATGAAGAGTGTCAACATGTTCAATTTGAACTAGCTGTTTTTCAACTAAATCTCTTAAAAAGTGATATCTAATATCAATGTGTTTTGTACGTGAGTGCTGAACTAGATTTTTAAAAATATTTATAGCACTCAAATTATCACAGTACAAAATCAAAATGTTGCTAGTAAATCCATAGCCGTCTAACATGTGTCGTAGCCATATTAATTGAGAGCAACAACTTCCAGCTGCTACATATTCAGATTCAGCAGTTGAAAGTGAGACACAGTTTTATTTACGACTATACCATGAAACAAGGTTATTGCCAAGATAAAACCATCCTCCATTTGTACTTTTTCTATCATCCACATCTCCAGTCCAATCCGAGTCACTAAATCCTATTAAGTTAGGATTAATGTTTTTGGAATACCAGAATCTCAACTTACATGTGCCAGCAACATATCGAATAATACGTTTCACGACATTTTGGGACAGACTTGAAAACATGCACAAACACAAACACTAAACATAATATCTGGGAGACTAGCAGTAAGATAAAGAAGGCTATCTATCATAAATCAATATAATGTTGGATTGACATTTTTATCAACATTATCCTTACATACCTTCTGCGATGAACCCATTGGCGTTTTCATCTGTTTAGTGTTCTCCAAATCAAATCTTTTAACTAGATTCTTGACATATTTACTCTGTGAGATAAAAATTCCATCTTCACTTGCTTTATCTACAAGCCTAAGAAAAAAGCTATTTTATCAATCATGCTCATTTCAAATGTCGATGACATAGCTTCAACAAATGAATTTAGGTACAACTGTAAAGTCGATCCAAATACTATGTCATCCACGTAGATTTGAGCAATTATAATATCTACATCGTATTGTTTAATAAATAAAGTACGATCAGCTTTGCCATGATTAAAACCAAATTCAAGAACAAAGTTAGTTAAACGATCATACCATGCACGAGGGGCTTGTTTAACCCATACAAAACCTTTTTAAGCTTGTACACATAGTGTGGATGGTAAGGATCTTCAAATCCTTTTGGTTGTTTAACATATACCTCCTTGTCTAGATAACCATTTAAGAAGGCACATTTTACATCCATTTGGTGTAAAGTAATTTTCAGACAACAAGCAATAGAAAGTAAAAGTCTAATCGACTCGATTCTAGCTACAGGTGCGAAGGTTTCATCAAAATCAATTCCTTCAACCTGAGTATAACCTTGTACAACTAGACGTGCTTTGTTTCTAATAACTGTTCCCGATTCGTCTGATTTATTTTTAAAAATCCACTTAGCTCCAATTACATTTGTATTATTTGGACGTGGAACTAAGTCCAGACTTCATTTCGAAAAAAAATGTTCAAGCTCTTCTTAGAGTCAAATTTTGACTTGCATTGCTTGTATCCAAAAATTATCTTTAAGTGCTTCTACAATATTCTTTGAATCTAATGTAGATATAAAATAAGAAAGACTAACCTCTTGGCATATGGTTGACATACACACATACCTTACAATTTCTCTATAGTTGAGTGGTTCTTTGCCTCTTGTTCTAATTCCTTCAAAAACTCCCCCTATTACTTGGCCCGTTGGATGATTCTTCCTAATCCTTGATAAGGTACGAATTTGGTCTAACAATTCAGCACTTGACTCCTCATATGTGGCCTCTATGGTCTCTATTGCTGTTTCGAATGTTGCGTCAGGTGTGACAACATTTGTGGCAACATCCGATTCTTCTACAATCTGTTGACTTTCCACTGTATCTATAATGTTATTTTCAATAGTTTTTTCTAAAACATCAGAAAGATCATCAAAGATAACATTTACAGACTCTTATACAGTTCTGGATCTCAGATTGTATACTCGATAAGCATGACTATTTTGTGAATAGCCAACAAAAATTCCTTTATCACTCTTAGAGTCAAATTTTGCCAAATGATCCATGTCATTTAAAATATAACAAATACACTCAAAAACATGAAAGTAATGCAAATTTGGTTTCTTTCCATTTATAATCTCATAGGGTGTCATATTTGTTCCTTGCCTTAATTAGACTCTATTAGCGATGTGATCAACAGTATTCAAGGCTTCTGCCCATAAACATTTTGACAAATGATTAGAACTTAGTATCACTCTAGCCATTTCTTGCAATGTCCTATTCTTCCGTTCTGCAACCCCATTATGTTGAGGAGTTTTGAGGGCAGAAAACTCATGGAAAATTCCGTTTCTCTCACAAAAAATTGTGAATGAACTATTTTCAAATTCTTTTCCATGGTCGGATCTAATCCAAAAAAATAGGAGAATATAATAAGTTTCTAATTTTAGAGTGCAAGATTTTAAACATGTCAAACGTTTGTGATTTTTCTTTTAAAAAAAATATCCAAGAATATCTAGAAAAATCATCTACTATCACAAAGGAATACCTCATGCATCCTAGACTGTCTACTTCAATTGGACCCATTAAATCCATATGTAGCAATTGAAAATAGTGAGATGTACCTGAATGTTGTCCGTCGTGTTGGAAAACATTATGAGAGACACGGGTTTGCTTACCTTTCAAACAATCTTCACAGACAGTTTTACCTTTATGGCTAAGTTTGGGTATGCCTCTAACCGCTTCATATGAGACCAATTTTTCTAAATTGCGGTATTTGACATGCCTCAACTTTTGATGCCTTAGTGTTGTGTCATCGACCTTAGCATTATTGCATGTTTCTTGTCTTACAACAAGATAGAAATTGTCACATGTTCTTGTACCTGTCATGACACATATATTTGCTTCATTCGTAACTTTACAGGAATTCTTATTAAACTTTACCTCAAGATCGTCCTCACACAGTTGACTTATACTAATCAAATTAGTCATTAAGCCCTCAACGTGTAAGACATTTCTTAAGGCTAGAAATCCAGGAACATCCAAGATCCATTTTCCAATTATTTTACTTTTACTGCCACCTCCATAAGTCACGTTTCTCCATTGAATGACTCGTAGTTCTTTAGAAAACCTTTTGTACATGTCATGTGGTGAGAACATCCACTATCAAAGTACCAAGAACCTGAAATATTAGGTATTAATGCCGGGTACCCAGATACCCGACTGAAACCGACACTAACGGGTAGGTTTCGGGTAGATAAATTATAATAATGGGTAGGGTCCGGGTAGTAAAATTAGGAACCGATCAATGTCGGGTCCAGTTTCGGTTCCGGCAAATAGAGATAGGGTACCCGGACCCGATACCCGGAACCTATAAAATATTAAATATTTTTATTTTTTTGAGAAACATTTGGACCACTTTTAACTTCTCCAAAATTGTTTGTTGCACGCCTGCACATTGATTTTCCCCACCCCAAGATGCAAATATTTTAGCCTTTTCACCCCTTTATTCTAGAATGCTCTTTGTACCCTAAGAGAAAACACCCAAAACTCTCTCAATAACAATGACGTTTTAGCTACACCACCGAGCTTCATCGTCGTCGTTGAAGCTTTATCTCAGGTACTTTCATCGTTGTCGTCATTGAAGCTTCACCTTTGCCTCTTTCTCTCCCTTGGTTGTGTTCACGTCGTTCCTAAAATGCATATGGGTTCATATCTAACTCTTCAATTTCTTTTTAATATCATATGCTTCGTTTATATTTCGTGCGATACTCATCTTCAATTTGTATTACTTTTTGATTTGAAATGTAAATCTATTTTAAAAATTTGTGTATATTTTTGTAGTTGTGAAGATGAAATTTAGGGATTTACTAGTATAATAAAGCTTTTCTTTTGTATCGAAAAGCTTATGAACACGAAAATAAGTTTAATTAAGATATTTCCAAATTTATTTTGAAATCAACACGTTCAATTAATTGAGTGTCAAATTTGGCTTGCAATTTTAGGTTTTGGTTACAGAATTAGCTTTTCTACAATGAATAAGTTTTCTAAAACTTTTTATAAGGTTACTAAAAACTCCGATTGCGCGCTAAAAAACGATTGGATGAAATTATTTTAGAGCTCTTTTTTATTCTCATAGGCTAAAAAATGTTGCTTAATCTGTGTTTTTTATTTACAGGGTAGCCGGGAACCTACCCGGACCCTGCGGGTTCGGGTAGGTTCCGGGTAATGATTGCTACGGGTAGGTTCCGGGTAGTAAATTTAGGAACCGATCTTTTACCGGGTAGGGTCCGGGTAGTTCAAAAATGTTAGGGTACCCGGACCCGCTCACCCCTAGTTATGACAACACTACATGTTACATCCTTTTTAGGAACCCAAACTCTCTTAAATATTTTTTATCTTTTGGGTCAGAAATGTTGCTTCGATTGTTATCCGGAATGTTGGACAACATTTTAGGCAACATTTTGCTCACATAATCTTGAAGTTTGAAACAATATGGTTTTAAGTGTCCAGTGGAGTTACATTGACGACACACAAACTTCATATTCTTTGACATATATGAGAACCTATTATTCATCCATTTTTCTTTTACAAAGCATATTTTCTCATTTTTATCAAAGAGATTAGAGCATATGGTTTTAAGAGAGTTTTCGTACCCAATTCCTGCATGTGAAGGTTTACTAAACTTGAGTATCTCATTCAATTTAGAAGTCCCCGCGTTGAGCTTATAGAAGGTTGCTTTGGCTAAATCCAATTTTGCACGGATCTTACCAAATTCAATATCCTTTTTGGTAAGTGCAACCTCAAGTCGGGTTATCGTGCCTTTTAATACTAAATTCTCATGAGTTAAAGATTTTACCTTTTTGTCAAGTTGCTTGGATTCTATGATTAAATCAACTAAATTCTTCTTAGTTGATTTCCTTTTTGCACATCCATTTCCAAATAGACGGAATTGGAGCTAGCCATCTTTCATGGAAGGTTTTGAAGGATGGAATCTAGTGAGCTTTTGATTGAAGACTTGGTTTTGGTGCTCTTTAGATTTAGATTGATTTCTCTCATTGTTGAACTTCCTCACCATCGAATCGTATTTTCGAGTGAGTAAGGAAACATTTGCACCATCACCAATTTCTTCAAGATTCTCATCCTCTTCTTCGATTTGACTCTCCGAGGATTGAAATTGAAGCGCCACATTCTTGCTTTTATACAATTCCTTTTGATTCTCAATGTTCATCTCATAAGTTTTGAGAATGCTCATCAAGGTATGAAGGTCCATTGTGGCATGATTGTGAGCTTCTTCAATAGCATAAATCTTTAAATTGAACTTTTCAAGAAGAGAACGGAAAGTCTTTTCAACAAGTTGAGTGTTGGTTAATGGTTCACCAAGCACTTGACATTCATTTGAGATGTCAATCAACTTTTCAAAATAAAATTTAATATCATCCGCTTCTTCCATCCTTAAACGTTCATATTTACTCATGAGCATGCGTAGCTTTGTTCGACGAACACCTGAGCTACCTTCACAATGAATTTGTAAAGTATCTCATGCATCCTTAGCCGTGGGGTAGTTTTGAATGATTTTGAACATATACATATCAACCCATCCAAAAATTGCATTTAAGGCTTTTTCGTTAAAGCTAGCATTATTGGTTTCTTCTGTAGTCCATTCGGATTCAGGTTTAACAAAAATGTCACATTCCTCATCCGGTGGCAACATTGGAACAACATACCCATTGGTTATAGATCTATATGCCCTAACATCGATTGATTTGATATGAGAACGTAGGCGAATCTTTCAATAGACATAATTTGATCCATCTAAAATAGGAAGCCTACCAATAGTTGGATTTGCCTGATTCATAGCTTTTGACAACAAGACCAAGCACTTATTGTGTTAAGTGTCGACTCTGACACCACTTGAAGGGGGCTATAGAACAATAAAAATAAAATGAAATAAACTCGAATTTCAATTCTGTTTTCGAATGTCGGAAATTTTGTCGTCCAACACCAGTAACAACACTTTAGCAAAACAGAAAACTTTGAAGAGTAAATGCAGCGAAAATTTAAAGAACACAAAGGTTTTAAATTTTTATAAGTTATATATATAATATAACTTATGATGGTCAATGACCAAATGTATTGTATATATATTATATACAAATTCCTTTCTTTGTAGATTTACAAGATAAAACGGAAATGAATTAAAAGTTGAAGTCGCAGATGACTTCTGCCTGAAAAATCTAACTAAGTAGACATAGACAACCTCTCATTACAATCGCTCCATACAAAACTAATCTAGAATCTAAACATCAATTGTAATGTTGGACAGAATGTTGTCAACACACTCAGACAACACTGGTGATCCAAATTTCTGAGATGAAATCCCGAGAGCTCTCTTGGTATTTTTACTTTCTGATTCTGGATATCGATACTATGTAGTAGTCTCTCCATTTATAGTAGAAAGTCTTCCTTGAATTGATCATCGATCAATTGTGGAAGTTGAGGAAAAGGTGGACTGCTGGTGGGATTGGTTGGAGAAGATCAATGAGTAATAATCTCAACAGCTTTGGCTTGATCCTCACGACAAGCAACAACTTTTGACTTAGTCCTCACTCATTTTTTACCAACTACTTTTTACCTTGCCAAGTTATTTTTACCTCATAGTAATATTTACACAAATTTTACTGCATCGCATGAAGTAAGGCAAAATATGTTCAGAAAATGTTAGTCCGAATGTTGTGCAACATTTGTCTCAACATACTTACACATTCATATCAATACTTTAGGAGATATGTTGGGTCAAATGTCAGAACACCAACTCCAACATTAACACATTTAATAGTAATGGTTAAAACCGTAATCTTTCTGGCAAGATAAAGATATACTTCTATCTTCTTAATAACTAATCTGGCATTTAATAATAACATTGGAATTGTTCTCTTTCTGGCAAGAAAAGATATACTTCTATTTTCTCAATATAACTAATGATCGCACAAGGTAAAAGATTTATTTGATTCGAGTTTTTCTAGTAAAAAGGAGACGGGGGATTATTATTTTCTAACCTCGCTCAATTTTTAAAGTATTATGTCTTTAGTAAAAATAAATAACCATTTTTGTAAGTATTACAAGTCACCATCTTTTAGAGAGTAAAAGGGACAGTTCGGCACGCTAAGCTCCCGCTATGCGCGGGGTCCGGGGAAGGTCCGGACCACAATGATCTATTATACGCAGCCTTATTTTGCATTTCTGCAAGAGGATGTTTCCATGAATTGAATCTGTGACCTCCTGATCACATGACATCAACTTTATCCATTACTCCAAGACTCTCTTTCCTTTTATAGAGTAATAAGAAGTATTTTAAAAAAAGTTGACAAAGCGAAAGAAAGAAGAAAAGACTTTTCAATAGTAGTATGATATAGAATGAAACTGATAGAGTATTATTTTAATTCTGTTTTAATTTTTTAAATCTTGTCCTGTCTTTTTCAATAGTAGTATGATATAGAATGAAACTGATAGAGTATTATTTAAATTCTGTTATAATTTTTTAAATCTTGTCATACATTTCAATTGTGTTACAAGTCAAAATACTTATAACTTACTATTTTTCTCTTTAATATCAAATACAAGTTAGACAAAAGAATTTTGGAGTAGCAACGAATCAGAACGGTAACTTTAAAGATGGTCACATATTGAGTTTTTAAGAACGAATAAGCTAACAAATTACTATTATTAAAAATAACAATTCAAATATTACTTGATAATTTTTATATGCACCAGAAGACTTGTGATCATGACATCCCTAGAGATTCTTGCTGAGTCTCAGTTTCAGATTTCTTTAGTACTAAAAAGAGAATCCAATTGCAGTTGATTGAAACATAAACTAACAAACAAACAAATAATTTTAAAGATTGATGTCTATATTTCTATATTAATTAAGCTTTACTTCATAGTATTCCAGCACATTAGTCAAGTCTAATATAGTCAAAATTGTTGCATGATGTAGTCATTTTAGGACACTGATACCTTTCAAAAATTTATTAAATTACAAGGTGTTTTTGGAATCCAATGATTATTTGAAAGAAAAGGAAAAAGAAATTACAGTGAAATCTCAATAGGAAGTAAATAGATATGTTGCTCGGATCCTTCAAAATCATTGCCACACCTATGTTGATCTAACACGATTTGCGTGTGGGAGTGGGATCTATACCGTATTTTGGTAAATTTACCTTAGGTGCTTCAACCACATCTATGACCGGTAAGTATAAATTAATTATTTGGATTGACTTTTGGATATACGTTATATATACGTAGCTATATAAAGTATGACAATGTGTTGCTATTATGCGAGATATCTTATGAATAAAATATTAGGTGTTAAATGAAAGTCTAAAATATATTAGTTTTAGTTTAGTAACTTCAATTAATTGAAATATATACTCATATGTGTCGTAATATACACTTATTGGTTGTATCCCAGCATCCGTATCCACATTCGGATCCATAACCCGAATCTTAACATTTATGTGATGAAGAATCCGACCTTTAGATCCGTACCCGTATCGGGCACCCCAGTCCGAGCAACATAGGTAAATAGTTCAAAAGAGCAAAATAATTCAATGGCACTGGTAATTAGGAACCAAGAAGACAACATCTAAGGAAAAGAAGACAACCGTGAATTTCATTAAAATACAGTATAAATAGGTACAATTTGCAATTGCATTTGATATTGTCTTGCATTTTATGGTCACTCAAGTCTTGATTCTTGTTGCAAGTATAACCAAGAAAGAAGTATAACGCTAGCAGCGAAAGGTCCACATTTCTCTGTCTTATCACTTGTAGTGAACATCAGGTAACTTCGTGCAGTAAAATGACAGATTGGTGATGAATCATCGATGAGATGCTATCGGAGAGATTTTATTATGGGTATACAATCGACGTTTATCTATGAGCTGGCAGTTCTTCACCAGTTAAGAAAGAACGGATGAGGGCTAGACCTTCACTTGGCTTGTATAGAGGTACTAGATGACCAGCTCCTCTTACTGTCACGAATATCAGCCCTTCGTACTCCACTACCCGTCCTGCCACCTGCGTACAACTCGCTAGCAGTTACTATATATACACACACACACACTGACCTTGCAGATAATTTTACACTATCAGTGTACTTTTACAATCTTGTAACATGTAACCTGCCTTATTTTTCAGATTACACTCCAGCAACAAAAGATGCTTAGCTAGTTAGCTTTTCGTAATACTCCCTCCGTCCCATTTTAATTTTCACTTTAGCTTTATTCACGCCCATTAAGAAAAACAATAAATACAAGGTATACTTTACTAAGTTACCCCTATTTATTAAATGTTTTCTAAGAATTGAGCCTTATTGCTGAGGGTATAATAGTTGTAAACAATTGCAACTTTAGTCTTGAATTCCTAAAGTGACAATTATTTTGGGACAATTTTTTAAGCTAAAGCTACAGGTAAATGGGACGGAGGGAGTACATATCAGCAACATTCAATCGTGTAAATAGAAGTTCATAGTTGTCTTGATTATGCTGTAATGTTTTGTTCCATATTGCATTGTTTAAATGGTTTTTAGGATTTGAAACATCGTTGACTCAATGAACAGTAATTTTTGAGACAATTATCTTCAAAAAGAGGATAAGTTAACTAGATACGTTAATGGAGTCCAGCTACATTTTCTGGTTCTCGAAGGGGGCGTGGGGGTTAGGGACTGGGAGAGAGACAAAAAACGGATTTTACCTTTTCCAGGTTAAAGCACGGTTTTCTATTTGATCGTCATTTAATATTTCTAAGTCGAAAAATTACACAGACCTGGTGATTGTGGAACCAAGAATGCCATGTGGACTTCAGAGTCAGATTAAGAGCTTCAATGCAGTATCTCGTCCCAATTACTGGCACTCGTCCATCTGCATCGCCACTTTGTGATAAAGAAAAAAAGAAACACGAGTCACATGAACGTGCTTAAGCTTATAGAAATTTAGTACTGAAAGCAAGTCACGATGCAGTTAAAGGAATCACACCGCATTATTAGATTCACTGAACACGATAAACGTAGTATTTCACCATTATGTACAGTGTTATGTAAAAAGTGACCTATTTATAGACAAAAATGTGAACTTTTTGTAGAACAAGCTAAAAGCAAAATTGAGACAGATAAAAACTCATATACCTAAATATCCAAATCTTAAGGCCCCCTTTGATAAGCCTTTCGTATACTGGCAAGAGAGAGAATACATTGTAGTTGTACGTTTGAAACACGGAATCACTGAAGTGTATAATAGAAACCAAGTTAGGAAACAGAAAATGAAAACAGTAAACAAAAATTGCACGGAGCTTGGGCAAATATAACCATGACATGAACTTGAAGTTACCTGCAACTTTTCCATTTTCTTCTATCTTGAGTTCCTTCAGTGTTCACATGAAGAGCAATTTGAACATCTAACCTGTTGAAATACTGCTCGGCGGACGCAGTATAGCAGGGGTTATAACCCCCCGGAATTCGTTTCATCCTCCTGAACCCATAATTAAGTGCCTGCAACTAAGTACATTGTCAAAATCAAACCTAGTTTCAGGCTATGTTGCTCGGACTCTCCGAAGATGTTGTTGCACCCCTATCGACGGATCCTCCAAAAGTACATTATTTTTGGAGGATCCAACATGCACCCGACGTCATTTTTGAAGAGTCTGAGCAACATAGGTTTCAGGTCATGTTTGTCAAGTTTCCATTTGATTTGTGAAGATTGCACGTTGGTTTCAAGAGCTATCAAACTTAATAAGCTTATAACAATCTTTTGAGGAACCGGAATATGCAGTGAACAAAAATTGTACGTTTAGATGTAAATATAGCTGTGAACAAAAACATTATTATGCTATTATGCATATAATCTATCGTTGTTCGGTCTCTCCAAAATGTTGCAGCACCCGTACTAGATCCTCCAAAAATGCACTACTTTTGGAGCATCCGACACTGACCCACTGACATTTTAGAAGAATCTGTGCAATATAGCATATAATCGCCTTTATGAAGCGGCTCAAAATAGCTCCCAAGTGTAGGACTATCAATTATTTTATGTGAATACAAGCTAATATGCACTCAATGGAGCCCGAGATCATTCTCACCTTGATTTGAGAAGAGTCGTGTGTACTAACGATATCACTAGCTGAAGAAGAGGAAGTGTTCACGAGACACTTGGGAGAATAAATGTTGTAGATGTCAATTTCTCCATATTTATCCCATACTACTTGCATGGCATCACTACACGCGTCGGACCAGTTGGAGATCTTGAAATCACATACTTGTTTGGCTTTCTGATACTCCGAATCGTATAGTATAGCATGGCTCCACGCATATTCTAATATCCCTTTATAATCATAGTAATCGTTTGTTTCAGGATTTCCAACCTGCACGTCATCGTATAAGATTAAATAGCTGACACTTATAAGACTTAAAGAGATCAGTAAAGAAAATGCTAATATTCTGTTTCTGCGTTCCTGCATAAATCATAATGAGCAAGTGAGTAATCAATTTCTTAGCAATTATCTGTGATTTTGCAGTAATGTTTGAGTAGGAGATGAAGGTGCACTTACTATGAAACCTTTGAGATTAATATATGGATACTTTTTGCTGTCTTTATTTCGGTTGTATACGAGCTCTGCCAATTGGGGCACGTAGTGTCCTATGGTCACAAAATATTGCACCTTACTTTAGACACATTGGACACGTAGTCTTAATTGTTAAAATGAAAGTTTAGGGGAAGTTTTTTATGTCACCTGCATAGCTCTCTCCTGATATGAAAAATTCTCGGTTCTTGAACTCCGGGAACCTTTCCAGCCATTTCACCAGGAAATTGTAAGCATCTTCAGCTGTGTGAAGCAAATTATGTTCATAAGTTAGCAAATACTGTATGCACACTCTTCTTGGAAAATGTATTTACATTTCTCGGGTTGTAATTACCAGCAAAATCATCATCTAAGTTGGTTAAATCGGACGATGTATTGGTGTAAGAGAACCCCACTCCAACTGGTGACTCCAAAAATAGCAAATTGGCTTCTGCAAGTAAAATGTCCACGAGAACAATACAATCACACCCTAAAACATGTATAAATTATCATTTTCCACTTTTGGTTCTTGTTTCAAGAACATAATATAGAGAGTTAATATCTTCTATATTGTGAGGATTCTTCATAAATAGGCAAACGATTTAGTCTCAAAATAGAGCATAAATGGAAAGAGATATGACCGTTGTTCCAAGAATGCACGTTGAAGTCAAGACCAGTCCCGTCGTTTTGAACTAGCAGAGGTCCCAACTCAGAAGCAGCACCATATCCAATTGAAGAGCAACCAGGCCCTAATATTGAAAACACACAAGTGAATGCTAAGAAACTAAGTACTCACTCATTCTTTTTAGTTTGTTCCTAAAAGAATGGCAGTCTTTTTATATTTAGGAATTCTTTAACTTTACAACAACAACATACCCAGTGAAATCCCACAAAGTGGGGTCTGGGGAGGGTAGAGTGTACGCAGACCTTACCCCTACCTTGGGAAGCAGAGAGGCTGTTTCCAGTAGACCCTCGGCACAAGGACAAGCAGAATTCTTTTACTTTAAACTTCCTATTTCACACTTAATGACATGATCTTATAGAAATATCACAACATGTTTAAAACGACAAGTTCATGGGCACTTTTTGTCATGTGCCAAAACTCATTCTTTTTTCTTCCCTTAGCTATCACATGATAATATTCGGACTCTCCAAAAATAATGCCGCACCCATATCGGGTCCTCAAAAGACACTACTTTTGGAGGATCCGACATGCATCCGTCGACATTTTTGAAAAATCCAAGAAACATAAATCACAAGATACAAGGGAAAACAAGAAATATGGTTATGGAGCCACAAAATCTAACTACAACAACATGGGATAAGGACAAAAAGAACAGAAATAATCTCTAAGGTTTCACATGAAACAAGAAAAACATCATAAGCTATGTTGCTTGGACTCTCCAAAAATACTACCATGCCCATATTGGATCCTAAAAAAAAACTACTTTTGAAGGATCCGACATACCCCATTGACATTTTGAAGAGTTCCAACAACATAGATCATAAGATACAAGGGAAAACAAGAATTATGGTTATAGAGCCACAACAACAACATAGAAAAGTACAAAAATAACAGAAATAATCTCTATGCTTTCATGAAACAAGAAAAACATCATAATTCATAAGATACAAGGGAAAAAAAGAATTATGATTATAGAGCCACAAGTCCCAAGTACAACAACATACAAAATAGTACAAAAAGAACATAATTAGATAATTAATCTCTAAAATTTCATATGGAACAAGAAAAACAGAAAATGGGGTTCACTGTTTACGATAAAGATATGGGAAATTACAAGGGAAAACAAGAATTATGGTTAGAGCCACAAGTTCAAGAACAACAACATAGAGAAGAAAAAGACGACAACAACAACATACCCAATATATTTCCACAAGTGGTGTCTTGGGAGGGCAGGATGTACGCAGACCTTACCCCTACCTTTATGGGGGTGAGAGGTTGTTTCCGATTGACCCTCGACTCAAAAGAAATGTAATCAATGCGGGATTGTAAGGGAAAGAATACAACAAAATAGCAAGATACAAAACAAATAAAGCAAGAGATAATAAAACACACGAAAGAGTAAGTAACTATGCGATACCTAGATAATACTATGAAGAAAGGAGACGATGAGGCTAGCCCCCTACCTATAGAGAAGAAAAAGAACAGAACTAAATAATTAATCTCCAATCTTTCATATGAAGCAAGAAACATAGTAAATGGGGTTCACTCTTTATGATAAAGATATGTGAAATTTGTTGAAAATTTACTAATGTGGAATTAAGTTTATTCCATTATTTATGACTCGAACAATTGGGCCCCGCACGTCGGAAATATCGTTTCACACACGTGCAATCTTAGTGCCAAGTATCGTAAATTTCGTTAATGAAAGAGATATTAGTACGTAAGTGAAATGTTTGAGACATAGAATGATGGATGGTTATTTGTTAAATGACAAGTGCTCCACGTTGGTAAACGAAGGAAGATTGTGCGAGGTGTAAGATGGAACGGGTCGAAAAAGGGCCGCGGAGCCTCCCGGACTGGGCCGCGGCGCCGGAGCGCCGCGGTGCCCCCTAGCAGCGCCGCGGCGCTTCCCAGGCAGTGTTTGCTCGACGGAATCCCAAAGGTTTGGCTGTTGAGGGGGCTTCAATGGCATTGAAACCACCCAATAATGGTCATTACTTGGACCATTATGTTGCTGCATTACTTGGGGGTTAAATGTCATCCATTACATGGCAATTGATTTCCATTGTGGGGCACTTGAAGAGGCCATCTTGCACACCTATAAATTGAAGCCTTGGATCAATTCTATAGAAAAACATGAGAACATATATGAACATATGAACAGAAAAACAAGTTCACAATACCACAAAGAAATCAGATTTTCATGATAGCAATCCTTCTCTTAGCAATCCTCATTATTCGTGTTCTTCGCTGAGATCATTTGTGTAGGCTTTGCACACTTGATAGTTTGTTGTTTCATCTTGGGAGACTATTGTCCACACTTCCGTAAAGCCTATATACGAGGGCAATCTTGTCTTAAAGACAGAGAGTCATCTCTCGATTCAACCGGTAGTGTTGTGGTTCATCTAATTGGTTGCTAAGTGTTTCAGGTGTTAAGTTAACAGACGAAGGACTCTAACCGTTCATATTCTCAGCGGATCTATCAATCACAAGAGTAGCAGTTCATGTTCTTGTATTTCCGAATACAAGTTCTATATTTGAAGTTTCATTCAAGATCAAGATATTGACAACTTGTTGTCCTAATTGTTGTTTATCATTTCGATCACTGTAATAGTTATTTACTATTCCCGTTGTTGCTTTATATATTCCAACAAAATTACAAGGCAAAACAAGAATTATGGTTAGAACAACAACACAGAGAAGAAAAATAACAGAACTAAATAATTAATCTCCAATCTTCCATATAAATAAAGAAAAAAGAGAAAATGGGGTTCACTATTTATACAAAAAATATGAGAAATTACCTCCATTTAGCCAAAGGAGAAGGGGTTTCTTGGAAGATTCAAACTGAGATTGAAAAAACCAGTAAAAAAGAGCTCTTCCATGTGTTTTATTGACTGTAATATAACCAGAAAATTGTGAAACTTGTGGGCTATTAGGTTGCCCAGGAAGCTTTGTTACTTTGTCATCTTCTTGAGTTCTTGAAAAAACTTTACTCCAACAAATGAGGAACACAAATATAGTTAGGACTATGTTTTTGGTGTTCTTTGGAATTGAAGGTTCCATTTTCAGTTATGTTTGAGTGTGTGTGTTTTTCTGAACTTTTAAGATAAAGTTTGTCTCAGTCTCGACTCTTGAGTTGACCTCTATAGTTGAAAGGACAATGACACAATAATAATTATAATAATAATAGTCATACAGTTTTATTGTTTGCAAGTACAAGTACAGTTAAATTTTTCTATAATGAGATTTTTTTGTCTAAATACTTGTGAAAAATCAGTTCTAATGAAAATTTTACCCTTTTTCCGTGCAATAGCCCACAAATCACACAGGAGAAATACTAAGCAAGTCTACTACGACGAGGTCAACCCAGAAAGTAAATCCTCTACTTTCGGACTTGAGAACTCTATTATAAAAATTTCATACTCAACTAACTGAGCTACCCTTGCAGATAATAAAATTTGATATTCATAGTGAAATATTGTAATACTGTTATAAAGAAGTCTGAATGTATAAATATAATATAATATAATATAATCATTTCATTATGGATTTTCTTTTAGTTAATTCCAAAAATAACAAAAAAAATTTATATTTGGATAAGTTTAACTTTTAAATAGCTATATAAATCTCATATTATGTACTTAAATTACAAGTTTCACAAGTAGGTCTTTTTAAATTTGGTGTTCAATAAAACTAGTCCACATCAATTGGAACTTAGGAAGTACTAATTTAGTCATCAGTATTTGTAAATATTGAAGTTCAGTATTAGAAATACTTTTAAATTATTACATTTTTAAATAAGTAATATCTCAAGTGAAATAATTTTTGTGATCACCCATAAATCCTTTCTTTTTTTTCAGCTGCAACTTGTGTCCGAAACACAATTAAGTCCGATTGTTCAAATTAGGTTTACTCTCTTCGATCTTTAATTTGATCTTTAATTTCAACCAAATAATTTGCAAATGTCTACTAAATTGAGAGGCTTGAATTTATAATTACGGTTCTACCATTTATGTACTTTATCTCTGCCAATTCATTTGGAACCTGCCTCTCATAAAGATTCAATTTATCAATTCAGATTTATTATATTAATTGATTTTTAAAAAAAAAAACAACAACAAAATTCAAAATATTATAATTTTGCACACAGATACTGCAATATTTTGTTTACCTCAAGTTAATATAGTGAGGTATGTGTGCATTTTAATTAATCATAATAAATAAGTGATAAATCTATGTAAAAGGCGTATATCATGCATTCATGCATATGTTAGCTTGATGTATATATGTGACCGGTGCGGATAAGTGTTAAGAGTCCCACATCGGATATGAAATAAGAACATGAACTCATTAGATGGACTTGGAGAATCCTCACCCTACGAGCTAACTTTTGAGGTTGAGTTAGACTCAAGATCCATTCTTTACATAGTATCAGAGTCGCGAGTGAGGTGAGAAGTGGCACCTGTATCTATATACCATGCGTCGGCGGGCTGCTGGAGATTCATAGTGTTGTAGGCCCGACTCAGTTCGGTAGGGGTCATAAGACCGTATGTCTGCTGTTGTGGTTGGGCCGCAGAGAAGTGGGCCTAGTTCGGTTGACCCGTGTGCTGTGGGCAGAATAAGGCCCAATATACTCGGACTCGTGTACTGGGCTAGGGCGGTTGGGTAAGGGCAAAGGGAGGAGGCCCAATTTCCGGCAGTGGGCCACGTCATTGGGCTGGCCCACAGATGTGGTGACTGGGCATGCCGTGGCTGTCCACCGGAATTGGACCTGTCCCCACGACCCCTTCCTCTGCCGCCGCGTCTGGTGTCGTGGCCTCGGCTACCGCCTTGGCCGTCGTGCTGATTATGGTGGTCGGCGGGCTACGGTGGTCGGCGGGTGCAGCGGCGGCCGACGGTGCATCAACTACTAACACCTTTTGAGTGTGTTTGTCCTGTTTGGCACGTCTAGTCTCCTTCAAAAGTAGTTGTGATCGGGCCTTGTTGAAATTAGGGAGGGGATCAACATGTTGGATCATCGTTGCAAGTGTGTCGTACTCACCCTTTGTAGCCTATTTCACTAAAGCAAGAAGGGAGAAAGTTGACTTTGAGAAAGAAGGGCTTCTATTTAGATTAGTTTCTTAGTAAAAGATAAGGCAAGAAGCAAGGGCGTAGCAGCTGCGCGAAAGTCGTTGCGCCTTACCATTAATTAGTTGTAGGACCAAATTTGCTTCTGAAATCGGATTGCCAACATTAGATAATTAGTCTGCAACTAGTTTCAATTATTTATAATAGGCGGATATATTAGCAAAATTCTCAAGACGGGTTTATTAAATTGCTCCTCTAGATACACTGCACGTATGTGTTTGTTGTCTTGAAAGATTTCCGCTAGCCTAGTCCATAGTTCGTGAGCTAACGCACCTGTTTTCATAATAGTATGAAGCAAATCCTTGGATATGATGTCATATATCCACTGTTTAACAATTGCATCTAGTCACGTCCACGTCGGATTGTCGACATTGGGTGGACGAGGCGTGGTGGCATCGATGTGATCAAGGACATTGTATGCACAAACATGTATTTGAAATAGTTCAACCCATGATGAGTATTGTCCATCTTCTTGATCAAGAACCAAAGGAATAAAGTTCTTGATATTTGTTACGGTGAAGGCCGGATGAAAGGAGTTAGGTGATGAGGAGGGAGGAGGAGGATGTGTGACGTCGGGGGTGGAGAAGGAACCCTCGGGAGATTCGGGAGTAGCCATGAAGTGGCTGTTTTTGGTGGTTCAAGAGAGAAAACAAATTAGGGTAGGGGGAAGGGTTGCCGCCGCCGGAAGCATGGAGAGGGGGGCGGCGAAAAGAGTACTTGAGAGGGTGTTTAGAGTGTACCTATTGTAAACAATTATATTGTTCGATCTTCATTGGGGTGTGTTAAGAGTCACACATCGGAAATGGAATGAGAACATGGACTCCTTATATGGACTTGGACAATCCTCACCCTACAAGCTAGCTTTTGGGGTTGAGTTGGGCCCAAGATCTATTATTTACATGGTATCGAACCAGACTCATTTCAATTCTTTGTTCACCGATGTTGGACCCCCAAATTATATTATCCACGCTCCAATTAACAAGGTATGGGCGTGCGGGGGAGTGTTAAGAGTCCACATCGGATATGGAATGGGAACATGGACTCCTTATATGGACTTGGACAATCCTTATCGTACGAACTAGTTTTTGAGGTTGAATTAGATCCAAGTTCTTTAAGTATTTTTCCTGAAATGAAAAATAAATTGTTTAAAATGTTAGTTAAAGTTTACAGAAGAGGATCTCAGCATGCTTGAGAAAAGAAATTCTTCTTTCCGTAGTTTGTAAGTAAGTGAATATGAGCAACATTAATTCCAGATAATGTGTTAAAGAAGTCCTTAATTATTTGCGGCCAAAAGACGAGCCAAAAGAAGAGGCGGTTTTTGTTTCGGCCATCTTGCTGAAAAAATAGACTCCCTCCATCCCAATTTGTCCCAAGGTTGATCGGGAGTCAAATTGTTCTTTCTTTAATTACGATTTTCTTCAAGTCTTTTCATATATTGTGAATTATTAATTATGTAAATTTATAGTATTTTTTATGTAGTTTTCAATTATGTAAATTTTATTATAAAATACTCGAAAAATCTATGTTTAAAATTAAGTAAAAAAATGTTGTTTGATTTTCAAAACCGGTCAACCTTCAAACAAATTGGGACGGAGTATTAATTTATCGGTAATGATTACTACATCCGTCCCAAAAAGATTGTCTTAATTTGACTTGACACAAACTTTAAGAAATAAATGAAGACTTTTGAAATGTGCGTCCAAAACAAGTCTTAGTTATTAGTGTGACTGTAAATCATCTCATAAAATTAGATTGTTTTTAAATATAAAAATGTGTCAATCTTTTTGAGACAAACTAATAAGAAAAGTAAGATAAGGATATTAGTTTAACGGTTCGGTAACGATTTAGTTTTTTTTAACCGGGTTAGCGATTCTGTAATGTATTATTCAGAGATATGCATGGAGCTGAATGGAAGAAAAAGAACAGTCAGAGAAAACATTGGAACTATTAGTACAGCTGGAAATGAAGACTTGATTGTGTATTTTGGCCACTTCCCAGTAGTCTTCACTTCCTTTCAATTTGACTATTTCCTTTATGTTCCTAAGTAATGAAATATAAAATATGGTTAGCATACCGCAAGTGTTAGTGTTTTCTGTTGGTACTCTATTGTACTTTATAAAGCAGTACGGGAAGTAAATAATTATTACAAGTATTCGAAAGGGTGAACAAATATTCAGAAATTGAATCTTGTTGAACAAATAGTCCAATCTTCAAAACTGCCGCAAGCTTGTTGTGTCTTGAATCTTGATAACCTGAAATCAAGAAACAACTAAATCTGGATGGTTACAACGTTGTGTGTTGAGTCGAGTGATAGCCTTATGTCCTTAAGACAAGATTGCCCCGTATATATGCTTTTACGTTAGCGGGCAATAATCTCCCAAGATAAAACAATATTTTAATCTCAACGTTACAAAGCCAATAGGTTGAGCCTGGCGAAGAAAACAAATATGAATCGACTTGCTGAAGATATGGAATAGGAAGGAAGAGTTTCTGTCTACTCTTCTCTTTTGTCTCTGTGTATATAGTGTGTCTCTGTTGTGTATATCTTGTGTATATGTGAGGGTTTGGTCATTTGTTTCGAGACCACCTTTGTTCGCTTAATTTCGATCCACGAGTTTTGCATTGAATTTCAGCCCTGTTTTTGAATTTCACTGTTTTTCGTGTGTTTTTTCGTGCTATATTTCGTTGTTTTTCAGCCTGTTGTGCAGTCACGAATTGAGCCAACAACTGCTCAATATATAGCATGGAAGAGGGGCTGTCCAACTGCCAAAAACAAGGTTGTTAATGGCCATTATGAGGGCATTAAAATGACCAAGTAATGGCCGTTAATGGCCATTGAAAGAGGTGCCCAACTGCCCAAGTAATGGGCTGTTAATGGAGGAGTTAATCAGCCAAGTAATCAGCCAACGGAGGCAGAACCAACTTTTCCGAAACTCTGGGGACCAAACTATAAATATTGAAACTTCAGGGACCAAACTGTACATATGAAAGAATTCGGGAGTACATTTGGCGAGAGTTCTCTGGTTCAAAAATAATATCCCCACGCCCCGTGGCCCGAGAACCCGACGGGCGGGCGGCGGCGGCGCGCGTGTGGGCTTAACCTTGAATCCAAGCACATCTAGGTCTTCCCTCCTTTAAACACATGGGATACCCCTTGGGGTCCCAAACCCTTTACCAATTAGAGACTTATATAGAGAACAATTCTTCCTATTCCCACCGATGTGGTAGATTTGTCTCACACCACATTTTTATGCCTCAAACACCTTACTTCGTGGACCAATATCCCTTTCATTTCTTAACGAAATTTGACGATTCTTGGCCCTACGATCATTTACTCACTTCGTAGATCATGCATGTGCGAAGAGATAAGGTCTCCAACATGCGGAACACTAGTGTTTAATTCATCAAAGATGGGTGGACGCATCTCCCTGCCAAAGGCAAATTTCCAACATTTTCAAGGCCATACAGATTGCACATTGATCTAGCAGATTTGAAGAAGATGGCCGTGATATATGGCTATATGAATGACTCGGAAACATGGGTGGAACCACCTTATGCCAAGGGTGGTCAGGTGCACACCCTTCGATAAAAAATTATGTAGTGTACATAGGTTAAATATTAGCTATTATGAATATAGATTAATTTAATTTTGCACACCTTTAACACAAGTGAGAAGAAAATTTATACACTCTTCACCAAATTCTTGGCTCCGAAATGATTTGTCATAAATATGGGAAGTTCGGCAACAAATGGAGATTAGTCTCTACTGAAGTTGAAGCGCTCTCAATTGAAAAATTCATTCCAAATGATAGAGTAGTTGAATTGTATTTGAACTCATGTATTAGAGTAGATCCAGTTGAGATTCAAGGCCATACATATTGCACATCAAACCAAGAATAAGATACTACTATACGTATTAATTTAAAATTCAAGGTCTGGGCGTGTGTGCCTCAAGTCATTGAACAAATTCAGTTGTTATCCTAAAACTGTTGAAAGGTCAATCAAGCTAATAGTTGTGTTCGAAATAAGAGTGATACATTTTGTGCTTACTGTCCAACATATTCACATTTTTGTTGGACAGTGAAAACGTATAATCACATATGTTGTTAGTACTTGAGACTGCAATTTAGGAATACATACATTTTAATTCATTATAGTAGGAGTAGCAAAAAAGCACACGATATCGAGCTTTAATAGGAAAAAGAAAAGGAAACAAACATCGAAATTATAAGCCTGACGGTCGTAATTCATCCAAATTTTGACAAAATCAGGGGATGCTCCCTCAAAGCGCCTTACGTTTGTTGCGTGAGAGAGCCACATCATACTAATCTGACATGTGAAAAAATCTAAAATTTTTCTTTCTTATTTAAGATCAATTATTGTGAAGGAGTAACGATTATAAAAAGTGTACAAAAGTTAATTAGGACCAATTGAGGGCTAACATTATAGAAAAATCAAGTACGTACATGAAGTAATTAGGAACAAATATAGTTAGGCGATCTGAATAAAACGAGTCAAGTTTAGGGGTGTTTAGGTATTCCGCGAAAGAAAAATTATATTTAGACTAATTATACTCAAAGCAATACAAGTTCAAAGTAACATATAGGTGCTTAGATAGTTTATTAGGAGTAGTTAATAATTGATTATAATTGTAAAATGATCAAAATCTAAATTTAACAATACTTGAAAGGCCAAAAGTGTTGTTATATATGTAGAGTTTTGTTGGGTCCAAAGCACATAAGTAACGCACAGCGGAAGTTTAAAGTTTTGTTTTTACTTACCCCAACAATTACTTCTGGTATGGTTATATGACAACCAATAACCTGTAACATAAAACATGAACACTTGCATGTTGTATTATCTGGATTCTTTATCAACTGTGAGTTCGCACATGAATGCCCTTTCGATTGCAAGCTCCAAGCTTCAATGTATTTCTCTTTTGGAAAGCTAGGAAATCCGGTAGAGGTTCGAGAGAGCGTTTTGATTCTGAGTCTCTAAGACTTAGAATAATAATATGAAATTAAGTGTATTGAATAATAAACTGAAGGTCTGTATTTATAGGTGGAAAATTAGGTCAAATCGGATTAGGGTTTGACCTTAGGCTTGACCCAAAAATCGAGGCAGATTAGGTCATTAGCGTCGCGACCCTATGATGTGGGTGTCGCGGCGCTTAACGTGGCCCTACACTGTCTCAATTTATTTTTGGCATATTCTTAATTAAATCCAAAATCCAACTTTGACTTAATTAAAATAATCATTATTCATTTAAATATCTCGATTCTAAATCGAATATTTAATACTCTCTCAATACATCCTTAGATCGAAAAGACAATCGACATAGTGTGACCCTACATGCCTTCGCATATCAATATTAATCAAATTAAAGTCTACGCGGAACTCCTAGACGGCGCCGCAAGATGAACTCAATATGTGAAGTACGTTTACACGAATCCAGTAAACTTAACCTCTATGTGATAAGATAAAATCCTTTCATTCACGACACACCCGATCAAGCTTAGGATTTGTCAAGTGTCTATCCAAATGGCTTAATCATTGTATGTCATCTATATTAGTTGACAACTAGACCATATTCTAAATATGTCTATTGCGTTGGCCAACAACTTAGTCAATCTAATAACACTGAGAAGCTGAGTGTTCTCTCGAATATACATTCGAGGAATGAATCCTAATCTTGGCTCAACTACCACCTTTAATCCACATCGTAATGTACTCAATACAAGCCGTGTCTCAACCTATAAGGCATTTGAGCTTAGGACATGATCAAAGTATATTACTTTGTAGACAAGGTGCGCATTGACCTCAAGTCTAAGGACTTCTATACTCCACAAGCTAATCATACTTTAGACAAGTATAACAAACAGTATATCAGCAGGGTATACCAATACTTCCAAAGTATCCATGTGTCCATCACGAGTAGCCATTACTCGTAGCAGGTGAGACATACTACATCCTCTAAGGATGTGATGCAGACCACATGTCGACTTATCACATATCATCGATATCCCATTCTCGATGATCATTAGTCGGGGATATTTTAAGAGTTAAGTTATAATATTAATATCTCACATTATTAATAACAATGTAACCTCTAGGGATGGGTATTATAGAATATTATAAACAGTCAACTAATAATTCAATAATTTCAAATGCCAAAATATTAATCTCTATTAATAATAATACGAATGTGTATAAAGTACATTTGTCCTAATACAAATTGTCTCTAGGATATAAATTTACTTTCAATCTCCCACTTGGCCTAGAGCCAATCTCCAACATATCTAATGCCCATATTCTCAAAATGACCATTATGCTTGACTAAGCTTAATGGTTTATTGAATGGGTCATCTAGATTATCGTTTGTGGGAACATAGTCTAATCTAATCTCTTTAGTATCCACCATCTCCCTGAGTATGTAGTACTTCCTTGGTACATGCTTGTTTCTGTTTGTTGATCTTAGTTCTTTAGCTTGCGCAATCGCACCAGTGTTGTCACAATAAATCATTATTGGACAAGTGGCACTTGGAACAACCCCTAGTTCCTTCAGGAACTCAGAAATCGCGACAACTTCTTTACCAGCTTCCGATCTAGCAATGTACTCAACTTCTGTTGTCGAATCAGCAGTTGTAGCTTATTTGGAACTTTTCCAGCTTACTACTCCACCATTGAAAATGAACGTGTACCCAAACTGAGATTTGAAGTCATCAAGATCCGTCTAGAAGCTAGCATCAGTATACCCAGTAGCAACTAGCTTTTCTTCCCCACCATAGACTAAGAAGTAATCTTTAGTTCGTCTAAGATACTTAAGAATACTCTTGACTACTTTCCAGTGTTCTTCCCCAGGATTCTGCTGGAATTTGCAAGTCATACTAAGTGCAAAGGCCACATCTGGCCTAGTACAGGTCATGACATACATGATCGATCCTATAGCCGAAGCATATAGGATCCTCTTCATGCGTTCAAGTTCTATAGTATTAGAATGACTATACTTCCTTGATAACTTGATGCCTTTTCCCATAGGTAGACCGCCTTTCTTAGAATTTTCCATAGAAAAATGTCTAAGCACTTTGTCTATGTAGACTGACTGTGATAGCCCCAACAATCTATTAGGTCTATCTCTATAGATCCTAATTCCCAGAATGTAGCAGGCTTAACCCAAATCCTTCATCATGAAGGTACTGGACAACCACTCCTTGACTGACTGGGAGAGTCTTATTGTCTCCCATTATCAATATGTCATCTACATATATGATAATGAAGGCAATACTCCCATCATTGTGTTTACTATAAACACATAGATCCTCTTTGCTTTTGACGAAATCAAATGACTTGATAGCCTTGTCAAAGCAAATGTTCCAACTACTCGAGGCTTGCTTAAGCCCATAAATGGACTTTTATAGCTTGCATACAACATTTGGTTTGGACTCAAGCGAAAAACCCTCGGGTTGTTTCATATATACTTCTTCAACTAGATTACCATTGAGGAAGGCAGTTTTGACGTCCATCTGCCAAATGTCATAGTCATAATATACAGCTATTGCAAGCAAAATCCAAATGGACTTAATTTTCGCAACAGGTGAAAAAGTTTCATCATAATCGACCCCAAGCCGTTGATTATAACCTTTAGCCACCAATCTTGCCTTATAAGTCTGCACCTTGCCATATGCATCAATCATCTTCTTGAAGACCCATTTGCATCATATGGGTCTAACCCTTGTTGGCAAATCAACCAAGTTCCAAACTTGATTTATGTACATCGAGTCCATCTCAGATTTCATGGCTTCTTGCCATCTCTGCGAATCAATGTCTAACATAGCTTCACTGTAGGTTATATGTTCATCATCATTAGGAATATCTATCTCATTGTGTGTTTCAACAAGGAGATTAAGTCTTTCAGGCGGACGATGAGTCCTAGTGGTCCTACGAAGTTGATTATTCTGCGTTTCAGTGTTTGTTGCATTCTGATTGTGAAAAGGTCTTTGTGTGCTGGACAATCCATCACCTTAAGAGCTTTCAGGAATGTCATTTTCATGTATTTCCTGAATTGAATGATGTACAACCATTGTATCATCTTCCATTAGTTATGTATGAGAGCCTTGTATTTCTGCATCATCTCTCACAACACTCCCATTAGTTGAAGGGTGTACTCTAAATACCCAATCTTCACTAGATACTCCCACTGAATCCTTATTTAGGTCATTCGACAAGGGTTCAACTTCTATGTTATCTTGTGGTTCTTGAATTTCTTCAAGTTCTATCTCTGTGTAATTATGTTCTTTGTAGACATATTCTTCTTCAAGGAAAGTTGCGTTCCTGGAAACAATGACCTTATGTTCTCAAGGAAGATAGAAGTAGTATCCCTTAGTTTTCTTTGGATACCCCACGAAGTAACATTTATCACTTTTGGATTCCAATCAGTGAGCATCTTCTTAACATATGCAGGGCACCCCCAGGGTCTCATATGTTAAAGAGCTGGCTTCTTGCCACACCATATCTCATATGATGTCTTTTCTACTGACTTGAAAGGAACCATGTTCAGAACATATATTGAGGTTTGTATAGCATGTCCCCTAAAGGTATGTCGGTAGAGCTGAGAAGCTCATCATGGATCGAACCATATCTAATAAGGTTCGATTTCTCCTTTCGGCAACACCATTCATTTGTGGTGTTCCAGAAGGTGTCCACTCTGATTGGACTCCATGTAGCTTCAAGTAATCTAGAAAATCCTTGCTTAAGTATTCACCTCCTCGATCCGATCAAAGGGTATTGATACTTGTTGCAAGTTATTTCTCTACTTCCGACTTGTACTCCTTGAACTTCTCAAAAGCCTCGGATTGTGTATCATAAGATACACATATCCATACCTTGTGAAGTGATCAGTAAAAGTGATGAAGTATGGGAAACCTCCTTTAGCTTGAGTAAAAAATAGCCCACATACATCAGTATGGACCAACTCAAACACCTCCTTGGCTCGCACACCTTTCCCAGAAAGTGGCTTATTGGTCATCTTTCCTCTCAAGCAAGATTCGCAGTTACCATAAGACTCCAAGTCAAATGGTTTGAGGTAGTCTAACTTCCTCAACTTTGCTATTGTTGATTCGTTGATATGACCAAGTCTGCAATGCCATAGGTAGGTAGAGTTTCTATTACTTATCTTAGCTCATTTATTTTGTATATTGAATATTTCTCGACTACAGTTTAGTGTATATAATCCATCCACAAGAGAAGCAGTTCCATATATAACATTATCAAAAAAAAGTACTTGATTGCCATTATAAATATATGAGGAAAAACCCTTCATGTCCAAAACAGGGATAGAAATGATATTCCTCGTTAACGAGGGTACATAGTAGCAATCATTTAACACTAGACAATATCCAGAAGGCAATTTTAATCTATATGTTCCTACGCGCTCAGCATCCACTCGTGCTCCATTTCCAATGCGTAGGTCTACCTCACTTGGTCCAACCTTCCTGCTATCAGTTAGCCCCTGCAAATTTGTACAAATGTGTGAGCCATAAGTGGTATCCAATACCTAGAAATGAGAGTTATTTATAGACATATTTATTTCAATAACGTACATACCTTGTCCACCAGAGGCAGAAGCACCTGGTGCTTTTCCTCCTCCTGGTGTCGTGCAGTCCTTCTTCCAATGCCCCTTCTGATTGCAGTTGAGGCATACATTGGCCGGATTCACCTTCATTTTCTTCACACCTCCATTAGGCCTCATAGCTGAGGGCACATCGACTGCTTTGCCCGTCTTCTTCTATCATTCCTTACCTTTTCGGCTTGGGTTGGCTAGTAGAGCTCACCATGAGCACAACTTTGCCTTTGGAGTGGAAGACTCAAAGGTTTTGAGCATGTTATGCAGCTCCGGCAGACTCGCCTTCGTTCCATTCATATTGAAATTCACTATGAAGTTTTCAAAGGAATGAGGGAGAGAGTTCAGGATGAGGGTGGTAGAGACATTCTTTTGCAGCTTCGTTCTAATTGAAGCAAGCCTCTCTATCAACCCTATTATCTTCAACACATGATGCGAGACCTGACCCCTTTCATTGAGCTTACACTTAAAAAGTTCTATTAGTAACTCATATTCTATAGTCTGGGATTGTGAGTCATAGAGACTCTTCAAATGTCCGAGCATCTCATTGGGACCCATGTTCTCATGTTGTCTCTGAAGTTCCATAGACATGGAAGACAACATCACGCACTGTGCTGAAGTGGCATCATCTAGGTGTTTTTGGTAAGCATCCTTATCAAAAGAGGCATATTGAGCAGAGTTTGTCGCAGGGACTGTTGGGAACATCGTGTCCAACACGTATTCTATTTTCTCTTGTCTCAGCACTATTCTCAAATTTCTCAGCTAGTCAAGGTAGTTAGGTCCAGTAAGTTTGTTCATTTCTATCAACATTTTCAATGATAAGTTCGACATCTTTGATAATCTGAAGAATTAGATAGACTGGAAATCAAACTCAAAATCTATTTCCTATTATACACATTCGTTTAGGCTAATCAACATGGCCTTTTGTTTAATTAGCTCTCATTATTTTAACATACTTCTACGACCCCATGGTAGAATACATACATATATTAATTAAGGTCATAATGGGCCAAGATTCAAGCCTATGTTATCTCCGCGTTTGCTTTGGCTGATAACTTCAATAATACATCTTGGTAGGTTCTAAACCAATCACAAAACTTATTTGCAACTCTTGGTTGATCAAATATTATATTTAATCTTGCGTCCTTAGATTAGTCCGACACTTTGGCGCCAAGATTTGTCTAAGAAAGTCAACCCCATTACACGACTGCGTTTATGTATCTAAGTAAATTTGGCCTTTGTGAGAAAACACTTTGGTGTAAATACCCAAAAAAGTTTATCGTTTACCATTACATTTAAAACACATCTATGAAAGAGTCTGGGTCCTCGTAGACTTAGAGAAAATGCTTTGGCATAAATACTCGTATCACCGAAAAAGATTTTGCACTCTAACAATTATAATAGACGACGCATTTTAATTAGACTTGTATTTAAAATTTTAGGGAACATTTTAATTCAGGGTTTTAACTAAGATCAACTCTTTTACGCTATATCCAATATGACATCTTAATATCATGCAAAACTAATTACACATATAGTTGAGAACCGTCAACCCAATATACATGATATAAGATGGTTTAATCAAATACTGGGCGTCGCCTGCCCATACAGTTATAGCAGATACTATTCTAGTAATTTAAATGACAAAAAATATAATATTTAGCACATAAATAATATACTCATCAAATAATATACTGTATGATAATAATAATCTTGGGTCAAACATTCTGAACTCTGATTTTTTTTTTGTTTCTGGACAGGTGGGGCTGCGGCGCTAATCATTAGGGTCGCGACGCCACTAAGGCAGAAGCCTTTCTGCTTCTGCAAATGCATTAGCGCCGCGACACTCCACTATGGAGCCACGACGCTGCAAAGGCAGAAACATTTCGGCTTCTGTAAATGCATTTGTGCAGCGACGCTCCACCATGGAGCCGCGGCGCCTACTGTCTAGTAAGTCCAAAATTTGAAATGAAGCATTAGCGCCGCGGTGCTCCACCATGGAGCCGCGGCGCCGCCTTGAAAACCCTAGCAAGCGTCGCGGCGCCGACGTCCTGGCAAAACGTTTCTGTGTTGATTTTTCAAAATCGTTCGAGCCCTAAATCCAATTTAGGGACCAAATACAAATCTTTTATCATCACCCACCATTATCAATAACGCACACATCGACCATCATCCGTCTTTACCCATTCTTTGCCGTGCACCTTGCAATGAATCAGACATCGCACGTTTGGCTTAGTTCGAGTTAGAACGGAATGACTTCCTCGAGTTAGTGTAGGAGATAATTTAGGGTGATATTAAAAGGTTAACATTCGGTCAAGATATGTAGGATTTCAAGAAACCTTATTTTCATCCAATTTTATGTTTAACCCATATTATAATGTTATTCAATTGTTAGATAACCACTAAACCAGTCTGGGCTCTGATACCACTGTAGGGTTTTGTTGGGTTCAAAGCACATAAGTAAGGTACAACAGAAGTTTAAAGTTTTGTTCTTACTTACCCCAACAATTACTTCTGGTATGGTTATATGACAACCAATAACTTGTAACATAATGCATGAACACTTACATGTTGTATTATCTGGAATCTTTATCAACTGTGGGTTCGCACACGAATGCCCTTTCAATTGCAAGCTCCAAGCTTCAATGTATTTCTCTTTTGGAAAGCTAGGAAATCCGGCAGAGGTTCGAGAGAGCATTTTGATTCTGAGTCTCTAAGACTTAGAATAATAATATGAAATTAAGTGTATTGAATAATGAAGTGAATGTCTGTATTTATAGTGGAAAATTTGGTCAAACCGGATTAGGGTTTGACCTTGGACCTGGCCTAAAAATCGAGGCAGATTAGGTCATTAGCGCCGCGGCGCTTGACGTGGCCCTACACTGTCTCGATTTATTTTCTGCATATTCTTAATTAAATCCAAAATTCAATTTTGACTTAATTAAAACAATCATTATTCATTTAAATATCTCTATTCTAAATCGAATATTTAATATTCTCTATATACATCCTTAGATCGAAAAGACAATCGACATAGTGTGACCCTACATGCCTTCGCATATCGACATTAATTAAATTAAGGTCTACGCGGAACTCCTAGACGGCGCCGCAAGACGAACTCAATATGTGAAGTACGTTTACACAAATCCAGTAAACTTAACCTCTATGTGGTAAGATAAAATAATTTCATTCACGTCACACCCGATCAAGCTTAGGATTTGTCAACTGTCTATCCAAATGGCTTAATCATTGTATCTCATCTATATTAGTTGACAACTAGGCCATATTCTAAATATGTCTATTGTGTTGGCCAACGACTTAGTCAACCTAATAACACTGAGAAGCTGAGTGTTCTCTCGAATATACATTCGAGGAATGAATCCTAATCTTGGCTCAACTACCACCTTTAATCCACATTGTAATGTACCCAATACAAGCCGTATCTCAACCTATAAGGCATTTGAGCTTAGGACATGATCAAAGTATATTACTTTGTAAACAAGGTGCGCATTGACCTCAAATCTAAGGACTTCTATCTCCCACATGCTAATCATACTTTAGACAAGTATAACAAACAATATATCAGCAGGGTATACCAATACTTCTAAAGTATCCACGTGTCCATCACGAGTAGCCATTACTCGTAGTAGGTGAGACATACTACATCCTCTAAGGATGTGATGTAGACAACATGTCGACTTTTCACATATCATCGATATCCCATTCTCGATGATCATTAGTCGAGGCTATTTTAAGAGTTATGTTATAATATTAATATCTCACATTATTAATAACAACGTAACCTCTAGGGATGCATATTATAGAATATTATAAACAATCAACTAATAATTTAATAATTGCAAATGCCAAAATATTAATCTCCATTAATAATAATACGAATGTGTATAAAGTACATTTGTCCTAATACAGATTGTCTCTAGGACATAAATATAATTTCAAGTACATGAGGTAATTAGGACCAAATATAATTAGAAGGAATCTATATAAAATACGTCAAAATTAGGGAATCTTCAAGTATTCCGCCTTTAGTTAATTGAGGAATTTCATTGTTTCCGTCCCTTGTTTGGAAATTCAATTATTTTATAAAATTATTCATTTAAAGATTATACGTTGATCTATTTTTATCTGACACTAAAAAAAATTCAAAAAAAGTCTTTTTAGATTGGATGGGAATGAATGAAAAAATATTTAATCGTCCCATATTCAATCTGGAATTTTGGTATGATGAGGTAAGACTAACGTATGTAATTTTAGAAACCTCATTACATCCTTGGATGGCGACATAACAAGAACAGTGAGTTCCCTTTTTAATTTTCCAAGTTCTTACTCCAATTTTCTGAAACATTTGAAAAAAAGGAAGTTGCATAAGTAAATAATTTTAAAGTTGACATTGCTAATTATTAGCATAAGATTAATTATATCAATTATAGTCAAATAATATTTATCACATTAACATAACTTCTATTAAAGACCTAAAATTGTGCACAATATTAGCAATTGATTATGTCATTCTTGCTTTCGGTGGAAGAGAATGATGAAGATCTAGGCATGAACATTATTCATGGAGAGGCGCTTGATGGTGATCATTTTTGTGGCGTTATACAGTCTTTAGTGCTTTATGTTTCAATGGTTTGAAACCCTTCTTACTTTCTTTGTTAACCCTATTAATGACCAAAAAGATATTTATAATTAATGTAGTTCATCCTCCATTCATTAATATAGAGAACAATGATTAAGAATCCTACAATGATTATGGGCAAGAATATTTTTACTTTCTCACGAGTTGAATTCCGGAAATCATGTTTGGCCAAACTCCGAAACTTTTCAATATTGAAAAATACTAAAAAGTTGTTTTCACTGTAAATCACTCAAAACATTAAAAAAAAAAACAAGTTCAATAACACAACTCCAATTTCCAAATACCATTTTTCACTTAAAAAACAAAAAACTATTTTTTTTTCAAATACTCATGATTTTCATGGCCAAACAAGCCCGATACATATCAGTGTATACGTTTTGTATATTTGAGCTACTGCCTCTAATTAAGTTTTGCCAACGTATTAAGTTTTTCCGTTTTGAGTTAAATTAGGTTTACTATTATAAACTTGCATCGTAGTCGGTTTATGAATATCTTTCCTTCAAAATCAATTGACAAATGGCCGAATCAACAGAGCAAAACCTAGAAGGAGTAATAAAATGTTTTTGCTATTACGACGATGAGCCACCACCATTAGAAGGATGCCCGTTATGCAATCCGACCAATGAATATCCCCGCGTCGACGACGACGACATCGATAATTATCTCGATGGATATCCTAATGGAACTTTGAAGGAGCATCGTCCTAATATTGATCAAAGTTCGAAGAGATATGGCCATCAGTCTCGTCAAACGCATGTTTGCTTCCTTTTGTTCAATTTATAGCTTCTTATATACATATTGATATCGTGTGCTTTGTGTTGGAAATTTACCTTTGGTGGGGAGGTGCGTCCACCCGTATTTAATGACTTAAACACTAGAGTTCCGTATGTTGGAGGCTTTGTCTCTTCACATGTGCATAATCTACTAAGTGAGTAGATGACCGTAGGGCCAAGAATCGTCAAATTTCATTGAGAAATGAAAGAGATATTGGTCCACGAAGTAAGGTGTTTGAGGCATGAAAATATGGTGTGGGACAAATCTACCACATCGGTGGGAAAATGAAGAATTCTTCTCTTTATAAGTCTCAAAATTGGCTAAGGGTTTGGGACCCCAAGGAGTAACCCATGTGTTTGAAGGAGGGAGGACCTAGATGTGCTTGGGTTCAAGGCTAAGCCCACACGCGCCGCCGCCCGCCCGCCCGTCCCATCCGGGCCGGGCTCGGGTCTCGGGTCGTGGGGCTTGGGCTTCTTCTGATATTATCTCTTTGGACCCCAAATTGCTTAATATTTACAGTTTGGTCCCTGTAATTTCTGGAAAGCTGAAATTAGGAACGACGGAAGACAGAAAGTTTTTGGAGCGCTAAAACTCCATTAATCTGCACCTTAAACCTCCCTAACAGCTCTTTTATGTTGCACATTAAATCAGTCATTACTTGGCTAATTAACTCCCTCACTAATGGCCATAAACTGTCATTACTTGGCAGTTGAGGAGTCTCTCCCCTTATGCTATATATTGGAGCCTTTTGGCTCAATTACAGATAAGAATAAATACAACACAACACATAGACAAACAGAAGAGAGCACAACACAAATTCTGTTCAAAACGTGACCCAGAAACAGTGGACAAAAACAGAAAACTCTTCCTTCTTTTTCTATTCTTCAGCAAGTCATTTCGTGTTTGTTTTCTTCGTCAGAATCAACTTATTTACTTTGTAGTGTTGATTAGTTGCTGTTTTATCTTGGGAGACTATTGCCCGTTAACGTAAAAGCATATATACGGGGCAATCTTGTCTTAAAGACAGAGCCATCTCTCGACTCAGCCCACAGTTGTAACAATCCAGATTTAGTGTTTCTTGATTTCAGGTTATCAAGATTCAAGACTCAACATGCTTGCGGCAGTTCTGAATATTGGTTACTTGTTTATCCTTTCGAACACTTGTAATATTTATTTACTTCCCGTACTGCTTTACATATCCAAAACTTTATTTATATTTGCTACTCCTATTATGCTGCTTTCATGGCTTTACACGTTCATATTGCTAAATGGCAAGCCTTTGATTTGTTGAGCCGCGGAAGCAACCATTAATGCTTGCATTAGAGTAGGCTGTCTATATCTCATCCCTTAATCTGCAGTGAATAGGGAAATATTTTGTGCACCGGACTAACCTTTTTTGTTACTTCTCTTCCTTTTTGCCTTGATAATAAGTTTTAAATTCTCCATGAATATAATTTAGATGAAGGTAAACAGAAATGGAGCCGGGATTTGAACTTTATGAATTATTCATTTTAGGATAGCGATATCATGGTTTAGTAATTGGGTTCTATTTGATTTTTATACATATTTAATGAGTACAAAAATAGAGTTTGAACTAAAGCCAATGAATTTGACCGAACCCATACATCAACTTCTACCTTCCCCTATGAATGTACATATTTTACTCCCTCGAGCTTAATTTATGTGCCAAAATTGGATTTCAAGAGTCGAACTTCTTAATTTTGACGGTGAATACAGTCACAGAATCTTTACATTTTATAAAATAAAATTTACATATTTGAAAATTACGTAAAAAGTACTATAAGTCACATTTATTAACAACTCAAAATATTTTAACACATGAAAAGATTACGGTCAAAGAAAAACGAAATCCGAACACGGCGACACAAATAATTGGGACTGAGGAAGTATTAAGTTTTGGAGCTAACATGATCCTGTGAACTCTCAGCCTAATCTACCCATACTATTTTCGAGCTCTAGCTTTCCCCATGCTCTTATTAGCAATCATTTATAGTTGGGCCATAAATTCTTCTAGGAATTGTTTTTGACTCTTTGGCATCAATTTTTCCATTATAACTAATTTGACTGATGAAAGTATTTTAGCCTCATGTTTTTGAATTTATTTATTTTATTTTGGATGATCCCTCTTCTTTCTTCCAGTTTTGATACTGTTTCATCGCTGTTGGCTTGTATTGACAGGGTTTTGAAATTTATGACTTTCCCGGTCACGTTGTTCCCATAATACCAATTGAGAATGTCCATGAGGACCCTGACTTTGGGTTAATGATGAAACTGGCTAACCGTGCTATCCAGAAATATAATGAGAAAGAGTGCAACGTGAAAGAAATAATCCCCCTTGATTATTTTCATTGATTGAATAGATATATATACAAGTTACATATTTTCATAATAGGAAAATCCTTTTCCTATTCTACTTCTAAATCCTTATTCTACCATAATTCTAACTATACAATTATGGTAAGTGTATAACACTAAATAAGGTATCCTTTTCATTACAATATACATTCCTAATATACCATATATACTCCATTCCGTGATGGGCTGTTTAACACACCCCCGCAGTCATAGCGGACGGTCTTCGAACGCTGAGACTGTCCCTAAAATCTTCAAAAAGTACCGCGGGTAGACCCTTGGTAAAGATGTCTGCAATTTGATAATGAGACGGGACATGGCATACGCGAACTTGACCTTTAGCAACCTTTTCACGGACAAAGTGAATGTCCATTTCGATATACTTGGTGCGTTGGTGTTGAACCGGGTTACCTGAAAGGTAGATGGCACTAATGTTATCGCAATATACCAAGGTTGCCTTCTGAATGGGACAATGAAGCTCCAAAAGCAAATTACGTAGCCAACATGATTCAGAGACCACATTTGCCACCCCTCGATATTTCGCTCTCGCACTTGAGCGTGATAGAGTTGCCTGACGCTTTGCCGACCAGGAGACCAAGTTGTTGCCAAGGAACATACAGTAGCCAGAAGTCGACCTTCTGGTGTCGGGACAACCACCCCAATCATCATCCGTGTAGGAGACAAGTGTGGATGTAGATGAGAGATACAAGTGCAAACCATAATCCAGTGTCCCCTGAATATACCGAATGATGCGTTTGATTGCATTCATGTGCTCAACTCTGGGATCATGCATGAATAAACACACTGTTGAACCGCATATGTAATATCCGGTCGGTAAAGGTAAGATCTTGGAGGGCCCCCGCAAGATCGCTATAGCGGGTCGAGTCCTCGTATGGTGCACCCGCCGTGGCACTTAGCTTTGGGTTTGCATCAATCGGCGTGGAAGTGGACTTACGGGATGACATCCCGGCCCTCTCGATAATCTCGAAGCATACTTCGTTGAGACGAAACAACTCACCCGAATGACGTTTGACGGCAATTCCCAAAAAATAACTCAAAGGCCCTAAGTCTTTCATAGCAAATTCAGAACTGAGCATGGCCATGATAGACTGGCGCAAAGCATCGGAGGAAGCATTCAAGATGATATCATCCACATACAACAGAATATAGGTCAATGACGAACCACGTCGGTAGATGAACAAGGAATTATCTGACCTGCTGTGAGTGAACCCAATTGTCGAAACAAAGTCAGCAAATCGTGTATACCAGGCCCGTGGAGACTGATTAAGGCCGTATAATGATTTCTTCAACAAACAGACATGATTAGAGCGGTTGGGATCCCTGAAACCCAACGGCTGATGCATATAGACTGTTTCCTTGAGGTCACCATGTAGAAAAGCATTATTGACATCCAACTGATGAATTGGCCAAGTCTTTGAAAGAGCCAAGCTAAGCACAGTGCGAATGGTAGCCGGTTTGACCACCGGACTAAACGTCTCACCACAATCAATTCCAACTCTTGAGTCTTACCATCACCAACAAGTCGCGCCTTATGTCGAGCAAAGGACCCATCGAATTCTCTTTGTGAGCAAAAATCCACATAGACCTGATAACATTAATACCATATGGACGGGGCACCAACTCCCACGTCTTATTAGCAATAAGAGCATTATATTCATCAGTCATAGCAATTTTCCAATTAGGGTCATTTAATGCGGACACGGGATTGCGGGGCAAGGGGGATTTAGAGACATCCGAATGTAAATTAAAATGTCTTTTAGGTGTAAAAATACCCCGCCGACTACGAGTGACCGATCTATGACTCGAGGAAGAAGCGAGTGAATTTTGGGAATTTTACGGGTTCGGGACGGAGCCAGCAGCGGTGGGCTCGCCGGCCCAAATCGGTAAAAAGCGGGCTCGGTTTGCCGGACCAGTTCCGAGAATTGGGCGGACCGGCCCAATAGCCGGAACTGTTCCAGTGGCCGGAACAGAAACGACAGGTGCGACGGTCTTGTGGGGACCGGCGGGCGGTGGGCCCGCTAGAGGATTTTGGGTACGGGAGTTGTCCGAAAAATTCCGAATAATATACGGGGATATTTGGTCATCCAAAAAATTATACGACTTAGGTTCGGGAGTATGAACTTTCGTAAACGGGAATTGAGTTTCATCAAAAATGACATGGCGATTGATTATGATTTTCTTGGAGGATAAATCAAAACACTTATAACCACGATGATTTGACGGATAACCCAAAAACACACACGGGGTAGACCGAGCACGGAGTTTGTTAATTGTGGTGGATGGGAATAACGGATAACACAAGCACCCAAAAATCCGAAGATGAGAATACGAAGGATCCTTCTTATATAGGATTTTGAGGGGGAGGAATATGTCGACCTTTGGAAGGAAGTATGTTAAGAAGATATGTGGCCATTTGTAGAGCATGATGCCAAAAATATGGAGGTATGGAGGCATGAATTAAGAGAGTTCGGACAATGTTATTGATGGAACGAATTTTGCGTTCGGCCTTACCATTTTGTGGAGATGTATGAGGACACGAAAACCTAAAATTGATCCCATTATTAGCACAGAAATCCCGAAACTCCCTATTGTCATATTTTTTCCCATTATCACATTGAATATTTTTTATGTCTCTTTCGAATTGAGTACGAATGAACGCTCTAAATTTGATGAAGATGGAAAATACTTGTGATTTATTTGCAATTGGAAACGTCCACAAAAATCTAGTATAATCATCTAAAAAGAGAACATAATATCGATGACCCACTGAACTTAGAACAGGAGACGTCCATAAGTCACTATGAATAATGTCAAATGGCATAGAAGTATGAGAATTGGAGTCTACAAATGGCAACTTAACAATTTTTCCTAATGAACAAGACTGACAAATTGGAGTGCGACTCGTACCCTTACAAGAAATAAAGTTATTTTTATCTAAAGCTGATAAAATAGAAGATCCCGGATGACCCAGACGAGCATGCCACATGGAAGGAGAGATGGCTGCAAAAGTTGACGGCAAGGCTGGACTCGATGGACTGAAATCGGGCATGATAGGATACAAATCCCCCCTACTATCACACCTCATGAGATGACTCCCCATCTTGAAATCCTTCACAGAGAAACCGATAGGATCAAATTCAACAGAAACTGAATTGTCATTTGTGAACTTTCGGACATACACTAAATTTTTAATCAATTTAAGAACATGTAAAGTATTTTTCAAGAGGAGTGGTGGATTGGGGGGAGACAACGTTTTCTGACCATACCCTAGAATTGGAATAGAACTGCCATTACCAACAATTATCCCCCTAGGGGTGCTCAAATTGGAATAAGATGAGAGAGTACCGATTCGAAAGTCATGTGAGTAGTGGCCCGGTGTCCATGTACCAATTTGGGTCCGGTTGGGTCAACCCCAACGTGTGCATCGCGGCCTCGATATCGGTCGAGTGGGGCCTGCCGCATGATGGGCTTGCGGAGGACGGGGCCCAAGGACTCCATTCCGTGATCTTCTTTGGGCCGTAGTGCTTTGTTGGAGGTCCGCTTGTTGGGCCACCGGCCGGTGGGCGCCACCGCCGGGTCTTGGGCTGATGTTGGCTAGCCCACCGGCCGCCGGAAACCGCCGCCGCTGGCTGGCCTTGTGGATGGTACGGGTTCCACCGCCATGGCCCCACCGCCGGGCCCATGGCGGTGGTGGGCCACCGTACCCCGGGCCGGGACCCACCGCCTTTGTTTGTTGACCACGGAACCGCCACTTGTACCGCCGCGTTTGCCCCCGCGATTTTTGTTATTATTTTTGCGATTATTCTTGCCGCCTACCATTATTATGGTTTTGGCCCGAATTATTCACAAAACACGAAGAACTAGGGGAGGACGCCACCATGACAACTGGGCTTGCTCGGTAGCCGCCTTTTTAGCCAAACCTCGCTTCTTCCAACGTAAGCATGGAGTGGGCTTGATGAAAGTACGGAAGAGGGTTGCTTTGGCGAAGGGGAGTTCCAACACCATTATAGGCCTCGAAAGACCGGCAACCAGCTGTAGAACTAGAGGATTATTTGTTACTGGGGCGCCAACATTACGGAGTTGATCCGCCAACTCCTTTAGTTTCTTGCAATATGCAGAAACGTTTGGAAATTCGTCCATTCGAACGAGAGAGAATTCATGCTCGAGTGTGACGACACGTGAATGTTGGTTGTCTTGGAATATGTCACGCAATCTATTCCATGCAGCCATAGCCGTGGTATCCGGCTCCATAATCGTCTGTAGGAGATCCAACGAAATAGTGGCGTATATCCACCGAAGAACGGTAGCATCAAGTGTAATCCATACCTCGGGATCCTCCACAGGAAGGGGTCTAGCTGGAGGAATGATGTGATGAAGAACTTGATAAGATATAGCGTGAATTTTAAACAACTCTGCCCACGTTGCATATTGAACGTTTTCCATCTCAAGAACAATAGGGATACTTAGCTTGATAATGGAACCCGTGAGGGCAGAGTGAAAATTGTTCTTAGACATATTGTAAGAACAAAGAAGGAGGGGAAATTTAAGAGAGGTTTTTGAGAGCGGAAGACGAAATTTTGGAAGAGAAAAACCCGAGGAGGGGGGGGGGGGGTCTCTCGGCCAAAGGGAGGCAAAAGTTTGAGAGAAAAAACTTTTGTTTTAGACCTAGTCTCTTGATACCATGAAAGAAATAATCCCCCTTGATTATTTTCATTGATTGAATAGATATATATACAAGTTACATATTTCCATAATAGGAAAATCCTTTTCCTATTCTACTTCTAAATCCTTATTCTACCATAATTCTAACTATACAATTATGGTAAGTGTATAACACTAATTAAGGTATTCTTTTCATTACAATATACTACAATATACATTCCTAATATACCATATATATACTCCATTCCGTGATGGGCTGTTTAACACAACGTATGTCCCCTATCCAACTTTGCCTAGTGTGATTATAAGGAGCTGATTTCTCAGGTAATAGTTATTAAATCAGAAAGTTACTTTCTTTATTAAAGAAAATTGGAATCAAGAACAAATGTGACTTTATGAGATAATAATTATTAGTTGAGTAACGATATGAGAATTCAACCCTGATTATAAGTCTCCCTCACCCCTACTATCCTTCCTTTACTTCTGTTTCTTTGCGGGGCATGGTTTCTTCTACATGTGATATATAGTTGCTCTCTTTGTAGGTTTTCAAGTACAAGGTTTTGAAGATTGAGAAAGCGAATTATATGATATCGGGGTATGATATGTATTTCATGACCGTTAAATTTCACACTTGGTACTCCTATCGAAACTTTTCACATCCTTGCTGCTAAAAAATCCCTAAAGGTATTGAAGAAGTCCTTTCGTGCAACCCAAAAGGAGTGGTAAGCACCTAATGACAATCATATACATTTCTTTTCTGTGATGAATGCACTTGTGTGCTTGATAACTAGCTTTACTTTGGTTTGTTTCTCCGAACTAAATTTCAGGAGCTGGATTTTAGTGTATCTGGCAAGCGGAAATGCTGAATGGAAAAGGAGTATCGCATGAGAAAAAGAAAAGGAAGTCAAAAGCGGAAGACTGTAAATCTGTTGAAGTTTTTTCTACGTAGGTTCGAATCCTGAACTATAGTTATTTAAATTTGGATTGTTTGAGATTTCAACATTTGTAGTTTAGGCGTTTTACTTTGATATGTGATCAGTTTATGATAACATTATTAGACACACGGGTTATATTTTTCTAAATTTAGTAGTGTTTGAGAACATTTCAGTCTTATCATTAATTATAAGTACTTTAACTTTGAGGAACTGAAGTTATAATATTTGGTTGGTTCTTATTTTGTAGAATGCATCATATTGGCATCATCTAATTTTCATTTTTCTACAAAGACAAACAAGGCTTTGTCCTGTTTTTCACATACATTTTATTTGTTTGCTTATTGAAATAATCTTTTTATATACAAAGTAGTAGTAATAAACTCCTTTATGTTTATGACATGTAAACAGAAGTGGTAATATTTCTGAAGGCTAGCTATCGATAGTTCTAAGAATATGTTAGATAAATTTTCTCTATATTTCATGTTTTGAAATTGCACGTGCAGTAAAGCAAAATTTCAAAAGAGGTTTGGAGATATTATATATTCATTTCATGTCTCTTATGATTGAGGTAAAATAACGAGCTATTATTGAAAATTCATGAAGCACGTCGATAAGAGAAGTGAATGTAGCGACTATTGGGCCGCTATAAATTTCATTTTGGATGTGGGCTTGTACCAGTTACAACTGTGCCGATATAATTTGTTAGGCGAAATCTTTTGCAGCCCACAAAGAGGAGCATTTCTTTTGTGAAACCAGCCCACTTGAATTTCATACCCATTACAATTTAGAAATGTATAAATATTTACAAATAATCACTTTTTAGTCTTTGTAATAGAAAATAATTACTATCATAAAATTTTTAATTTAATAATTTGAAGTTTCACATGTAGAATCTGAATTTTTATGACTGGACTATTTTTCAATTATAGGATCAAAAAGTGGTTAATGAGCACTATTTCAATGTATATATCACAGTCTTGCGAATTTTCAAGTGGACTAATATAAGGATGTTTGAATAAAACTTTACCCAAATCTGATGATTATACCAAACTAACTAATGCAGGATATGCATCTTTCATAAACATATTCATTGAATAACTATGACTAAGTGATATGTGTTTTAACTTTAATTTTTTACTGTTAATATTAAATTATTTGATTTGATATAAATATCTAATACAAATAAATATTTACCTGTAACTTGTGCTTGTACAGTCACAGTGACAATTCTATTGTATATTGGTTAAAAGAAACTAGCGAAAAATTAGTCATTTGTTGAATGCGGTTTAGTAAAAGTGTCAAATGATCAAATTTAAGTCAAAATACCAGTGGATTAACATGAGTTGAATCAGTGAATATATCATGATTGAAATATTTGTGGCATCGCCCGGGTATTTATGTGAGTCATCGGAATGAGATGATGCCGGAAAGGATTTTTAACGAAACATTAATTGGTTGTGTATTAGCATATGATATATACATGGGTCCGCGATGTATTGCCACTAAAAATCAAGACATTGGCATTAGACTTGTAAATCGATTCATAACATGCATAAAAGATTTGATTGAATGAATGACACCTTGATAGTTTTCAAACAAATCCGGTGATCCATAAAATTAAGGAGAATTGCACTTTTAGACCCTGAAATATTGATAAATTATTATATTGATCTTTGTGATAATGTGGTCAAATATATTTAGCTTTCTATGGAGTAACTGATTGTGAATCTTGAAATATTTAACAAATTATTAACGGTTAAATCATTTAGACGAAGTTGCCTAACACTTATTTTGACCGTTAGATGAATATATTCTCAACTTGCCAAATTTAAGCATGTTAATACACATTTATAAGTCAAAAGAATTTGATATTCGTAGTTTTCCATCACCAAACATACCAATGACTTGAGAAAGTTGAATTTATAAGGAATAATTGACACACCAACTACGTAAGCCGTGATCTTATTATCCAAAGAACTGATAATCAGCTAATTGACCCAAAAAGAATTTTTATTTGTCATTTGTAATCTTATAATTAAGTCGTTAATTGACTTACGGCTGCTGCTAATCATTTTTTTAACACATAATTAATAAACTAACTATGCATGTTTAGACAAAATAGACTCTCCCACTTACTAAGTCTCTATTGACAATATACCATACTTCCCCCCCCCCCCCCCCCCTAAACGTTACTAGAGTTGAACGATCCACTAAGAGCCTACATCCACACATTTTAACAAGTAGTACTCTTGTATTTTGTCTTTTGACTATTTAAAGTATTTATTATTGCATAATTAATTAATGAAGGGGTTGTGATAAAACTCACATCTTGGCCTAATTCAATTTCAAAAATTAGCTTATAAACTAAGTACTATCAAAGATCATATCAAGAGATCAAATCTTCATCCCGCAACTGATATAGGACAAACTCAACAACCCTCACATGTCATAATACGAGGGCCCAACATCCGGTAACCAAGAGTTGAAATGAGTATGACTCTGATACCATGATAAGAAATATACTATGGACCTAACTCAATCCAAAGTTTGGGTGATCACGTGTTTGATGTGATATTTAGTAGGATTATGACTTACAAACATTACCTCTTATTTTTTATAACCCAAGTTAGACCATCGCTTTTATCGTCAACATAGAAAGTTGCTCGATAAAGAAGCTAGCTCATTAAGTGAGAATTGCCCAAGATACAAGAAGTTTTTATAAGGTCATTTTGTTCTATTCAGATTGCAACCGGACAAAAAGATCATTTCCTCGAATATACTCTCCTATCCTTCTAATTTTTTGATTTCCATATATTTTCACTCAATTTATAGAATTACTTGACCAATGTTTACCGAGATTATTATTTGTGATTAACATTGTAAGATTCCTAAAAAAAATCTTTTTATTTTACAAATGAGAGAAAAACAAGGTGACATTTATCTTTCCCCCCATTTTCCCTTCATTAATTGGAGGGTTTTGTGGATAGGGTGAAGGTAGGTGTAGAGCTACACTTCTAGCTACTATTCAATAGTATTTAGTATTTTTGGCCGAAATCTTATATTTATATTGAAAAATCTACTTAACATCTATTTAATTTATTTAAAACTAGTAAATTATTTTTTCTAAAATTTAGAATCCATAAATTCAAAATTTTGGATCCCTAGGTGCCTCCCGTCTTTGAACAAAACAATAGTTAAACATGTATAACCCTAATTGCAACAATTCATGGTTGTTAAAAACTCCATTAAACAACACTATTAGAAGTGTGATAAAACAGTTGGAGAAAAGTGTTAAATAAGGCAATATACACACAATATACAAGTGTATATTGCCTTATTCAAAGGCCACGAAATCAGCCCATATCTGCCCATATTGGGCATCTCGGTTTTGCCAAGTTTTGGTACATAAGATATTGTATATTTGGAAAATATATGTGTAGTATATTGTAATGTATTTGTTACCTAAAGTAGGTTTATACACTACCATAATTGTAGAGTTAGAATTATGGTAAAATAAGATTTAGGAATAGAATAGAAATATTTTGTATCTTGTATATATACCTATTCAAGTAATGAAAATAATCAAGGGGATTATTTCTTTCAAAAAGGATAGCCATAAACTTAACACAAAACTAATAATGTTCTTTAATTATTTCTTATAGTGGAATGGCATGATGAAGAATTTCCCGTATTTGTTACGGTTTGGAAAAGCATTCTATGTATAACAAGAAAACCCCAAAATTTTGGAAGTCATTTTCTTGTCTCATTAATACAACTTGTGGCTAATGAGGTTTAATTTATACAAGGTAATCTCCCTTTCAACAAATGCCTTCACGCAATATATTTGTGAGAAAAAAAGGAGAAAGCATTATGAAATGTGCACTAAGTAGATAATGCATGCATCTGATTAATACATTTGCTTAATTTTATGTGATTTATACCATCTTAATTAATTTGTTCTTGATTCATGTTTAAATTAATTAAAGGGTACGTATGTGTTATGGACCCAAGTAGAAAATGACGCATCTTATGGTGTCTTCAAGAGTGTCCGATCTTATTTTTGTCTAGGCTTAATAAAACCTTTTAGAAATGACCTTCCCAAAACATAAAGGATTATTTTTATTATATTCTCAAGAATACAACTAGGGGTATTTTGTAGACTTTGAAAGGTTTGCAGCTATGGCTGCCTCAGTTAGGCTTAGGAAGCCTACTACTTTAAATATTTAATTAGGGACTACTATGATGGCTTCTATGCAAGCCACCTGTAGTACAAATATTCCAACAAAAACTTACTTCTTTTCTCTTTTTCTTTTTCTTTTTAAGTATTTGTAGTTTTCTACTCCTACTCCCTCCGTATCAATTTATATGATGTAGTTTAACTGAACACAAAGTTTAAGAATTAAAGGAAGATTTTTGAATCTTGTGATCTAAAACAAACCAAAAATATTTGTGTGGTGATATGTCATCTCGTTAAACGTAAAATATAAAGTTTAAAGTTAAATTATTGTCAAATAAAAAAATGTATCATTCTTTTTTGAACTTAATAAAAAGGAAAGTGTGTCATATAAATTGAGGCAAATGGAGTATTTGTTATTGCTTTGATTGTTTTTTTTTTTTAGCCGAGGGTCTATCGGAAACAGCCTCTTTATCTCTCATGGTAAGGATAAGATTGTGTAGATTCTATCTTCCCCAAACTCCACTTATGGAATTACACTGAGTATGTTATTGTTGTTATAGTTTTATATTTGTTGAAATAATGATCATGCTCGTTTCATACCTTAATCTTACGTTTTAGGTGGTTAGAGTCGTGCAATATTGATGTTAATGAGAATGCGGGAATTTAGTGAGCTATGCGGGGATTAAGAGTAGCTCAGTTGGTTGAGGCCCTCCGTCCTTGGCCATGTGGTTGAATTAAGGATTGAATCCTAGACCCATTTATACTTCTTCAATAAAAAAAATGTGTAGGAGGAAAAAAAAAAAGAAAAAAAAAGTAAATATTTGATCAAAGGGAATATGCATGTGTCTTGTTCACAATATTTTATTTGTAAAACATAATAAAAATACAATTAACAATAATCTTGTGGGAAGGTGGAGCTAGGGTACTACAGCAAAAAAGTCTAATAATCCTTTTGTCAAAAAATTATATCCCGCCCCTTGGCTTTACGTCTACTTCCTTTTATTTTAGATCTACGTAATGAAAAATTCGGACTCCATCACTATTGTGGAAAAGTCGAAGTTATAGGCTCAAACATAACTTTTTAAAAAATCACAAAAGGTAATTCATAGACACATAAAGGTAAATACTTACTCATACATGTATTTATATTAAATTAATGTAATTTTGTCATGGTTAAATGAAATAGAAATATACATTAATTAACTACGATTAAGTGATATTATTATATATTCAAATACATATTATGCATCTGGCTTAGTATAAAAATCAGGTATGCGAAGAAGGGGACGGCAAAGCAGGAACTAAATTGAGATTAATTTCATAATTAATAATCTCATTAGTCATTACTCATTAGTGACATTAGAAGCCACTCAGGTAGCATTCACACGATATGATTATAAAATTGTGATGTGAGACTTTACACTTAGAGGAGAATTGAAAAACATAGATTTTAACTATATTATACAATATATATATTTGAGAATATGCCACTTCTCCTTAATTAATCATTGCTGCCCTAATTCTTTTCCCTCTTAATCTAGATTCTAGAACAAGGACAAGGATCTTTTTATTTTATTTTAAAAAAAACAATCTGGTTCATGCCCCATAGACTATGTTTCTAAAATTCCACGTCTAAGATTAGAATAACAAGCAACAACGACATATTCACTAGTAAATGTACACAGTGGAACCAATTATATATGCACCCTCTTTCAACATTATAATAGTATTCATTTTACACTTACAAATTCCCCTTATTGCAATTATAAGATTTTTAAAATTAAAAAGTTTAATTATATGCACTGACAATATAAAATATATTTATACAATTAATTTTTCAAATAATATCATGTAGATCTCTTGATAAGCGTAAATTGGTAATCTGATAAAAAAAAAAGATGAAAAGACTCGACATAAATCAGTATATGATGTGTATTTCTTAATTTTGAGTATTTTTTTTCATCCTTCAAAGTTCGAATGTGTTAGTGTCTATTGATAGGTAAAAAAATATTAAAAGTAAAAGCATGGTATACACAGCACCATATAAAAATTGTTCATTCAAAGAATAAAATTCCAAAAGAGGTAAATGTTACAAATCCTTTTAAACCCTTAACTAAAAGAAGTAAATGTTACAAATCCTTCACAAAGGCTAATGTATGTATCTCACATAAATAAAGATTAAAAAAAGAAAACTATATATCTTTGGTGAATTGTAATGAGTAATGATCCTAATTTTGATTTCTACACTTGATGATGTTTACTCTAATTTACTTTATTCTAACAAAGTTGTTTAAATTTTATTAAACCTCTAGACATTTTTTTGATTTTCCACTCGGAGTCTGAAATCAGTATTGGAGGCCCGATCATTAATCTGGATTCGGCCGCGTAAACTCTTTAAGGAGGACGGAATTTATTCCACGCTAAAAACCAAGACCTCAGACATGATTGTTAATTGAGTTGCTGTTGTAAAAACAACATATCCTCAATATTCCATAAATTATCTGAAACATCATCCAATAATAATTGGCTCATGTTTTGCTGATTATCATCAATGTCTGCTGTGCTGAAGTCTAGTGCACCATGTTGAAAATAACCTGTGGGGCTAATCAAGGATTCTCCATAATCACCTTGATTAATATGGTAATTAGTGTAGCAATTATCAGACATGTCTGAAATTTGTGTCCCAATTGAATTCTCTGATGAAGCTGTTGTTGTTGTAATACTAGAATAACTCTCTTGTGTGAAGCTCATGTTTGGAATAATATTATTGTTACTAATAATCTTGTCATTTTTTTGTTGAATTGACTGTTGATTTATCACTTGATTATTTGAATTGGAAGAAGCTTGAATTCTCTCAACTAGCCTTGGCATCCATAAATAACGCAATGTATCTTTAAATTGTTTGCAATTGACATCACATTTTAGCTGTTTGGCATGTTTTTGCACTCGGGTTCTCCAGTAATTCTTGATTTCGTTATCGGTTCTTCCTGACAAATGTTGTGCAATTTTTGACCACCTATAGCCCAAAAAAGAAGAGATCAACATATATTTCAAGTTTTACACGATCTGATTATTCTAAATTATAACTACATACAGAGATGAAGCTAGGTGGACGCATATAGTTGGAAAATTATATTTTATCCACAGGGAAAATAAATTTTTATACATATAAATTATTGAATCTCCTTAATATAAAGAATATATCATAACAATGTGAAAATCATAAGTTTATTTACGCAAATGTTCTTTTATGCCACCATTTAATTTTGTTACCACTTTTATAAGTTGTGCACAATATAACCATCACTGATAAACATTAGAAAATTATCTAACATCTATAAAATTTTAGACTATGGTCACACATTTCCAATAAGATTTTCAATTTTACGCAAAATAGATCTTTAAATTGTGATCTAAAATGTCCATAAGTTGTAACAGTTATCCCAAAAAGGGACAACCAACACATTTTTTTTTTTGAATTTGTAGTTTAAAAGAAAACGTTAGACCGCGAAAACTTGCAAATGTTGGATGATAAATTTTACAGAGACGATAAGTTTTTGTGAATATAGCTCTCATTAGAATTTGACTAATGTTTAAATACAATGAACATACCTATTGCCCCAACGAGAATGAAGTTCGAGAATCAAAAGTTGTTCTTCAAGTGTAATATTTCCACGTCGAACATCTGGACGAAGGTAATTAAGCCATCTTAACCTGCAGCTTTTCCCCGTCCTCTTTAAACCTGTTTAATTATTCATGCCATATTAATTAATTAATACTATTAAATTACTCATATCACACAGCTTATTGGATTAACTTTTTTTTTAAGAAGAACCAATAATACCACTTCACAAACTGCAACTACTTTTTGTTTAATAATAATCATGCCAATTTTAATTTTGCTTCCTTTGTTTTATCTTAGTGGGATGATTGGATGAGTTCTCTACTTTTAAAAAGATTACTTAGTACGGAAAGAAATTATCCACCACACACCAAACATGAATCTTTATCTCTCCTCATGAACTATCCTACCTTGAAAAAACCAAAAAAATAATAATAATAATAGAAAAATGGAATTGGAAAAGAAAACTCTTATATACAAAAAGGAAAATACAAATAATTTTCTTCACGATATACTAAAGCCACTCATTAATACTTCAAGAATTTTCTTTTCCACCTCATAAAGAAAGACCGTAATTTGTGGAGTTGGAAGAAAATTATTCAGAATAGTAATCTCATATATATCATGAACATACATGTTTGTTCAAATTTAAAGTTGAAATTTTATAACATTATAAACTATCTGCCACACACAAAAAGAAGAAATATTTAAAAAAAAACTCATACCTGCCGAACGAGCTAGGGAATTCCAACGACCTTCGCCATGAAGAGCGATGTGATTCATAAGAGTGAAATCTTCTTCAACAGTCCATGAACCTCTTTTGAGGTCCATATTATTATCTTCATCTACTTTTTGATTGTTGTTGTCACTAATGATTTCTCTTCTCAAATTGAAATTAACATGTTGATGATGATCCATCAGTAATAAAATCTCAACTCCTCGAAATTAAAAAAAAAAAAAGCGATATATTTAGCTGAAAGAGTGAATAAGGCCGAGTGCCTTCAAACTTCAAAGGTTGCTCCAGTCGCTTGAAGCCTTGTGGATTACGGAATATTTCTGTAAATAGAGAAACTAAATTAATGGATACAAAAAGGGTCTTGATGGATTTCTTGTTTTAGAGAGAGAGAAGATTTTTAGAGAGAGAAAGATGAATAGTATTTAGTGCACGAGGAGATAGAAGAAGTGATGGGGGGTTATATAGATGAATAAAAAGAGAGAAGATGTTTGAAAAAAATGGTGAGTGAAACGTGGAAATTAAAGAAGAAGAAGTTGTATTTAAATAATGAATTTAATTAAGATACTCTTTAATTAATGTATAATCTCACAAAGCCACAACAGGGAAACTTGTTTTCTTTTTGGCCACTTGTTTAATTTTAAAAAGTTTCATTGATGAAGTGTAATAGTGTGTGTTAATTAATTAATTACACTTAACGACTTCCTCATTTATTTTCATTAATATTAAGACATTTGAATCTTAATACATATCCGAATATTAAGATGTGTATTAAGATCTAGATATCGAATCTGAATATACATCTGAATATTAAGATGTTGTCTCTAGATCTGAATACTGAATGATTAACACTGCTTGTTTTCAATATCTGAACGTGCATATGGATTAACCATAATATCTCTATAAAAATCTCATTTCAGCAAAATAAATTTATTTTTTGATAGAAAATAATTATTTGAATATTTATATTTGATTAAAAATTTGAACTATCTTTTTTATTTTCTATAAAGATAAAATTTGAACTATCTGAAATACAAATAAGATTTATGCATCAATATAAAAAAATTATGTAACAAAGTAACATAAATTTTTTAAGAATTTATGCTTATTATTAAAATGGTAAATCTTTCTCTATCAACTGAAAGTGATTCAAAGAGAATTGTTATGGTTGAATCCTACGAGATGTTTTATAGTAAGAAATTTTGTTAAAATAAGATAAAAATAAAGAAACTTTTCAATGCTTGACACGTATTTTTTAGCTTACTTTGTTATTTATTGAACCTTGGTATTATTTATTTAGTTTCAAATTTGATTAGAGGATTATGTAGTTTTTTTCAATTAGTCAAGATCTTTCAAAGATTGAGAATTGAAGGTAGTGATCTTATTGAGAAGATGGATTCACTCATTTTTAATTTTTCTAGTTCAAATAGATCATGAAATAAGTAAAGATATATAGGATATCAATCAATTCTTTTGGCAAATTAAAAAAAAATCATTTTTTTTGTTGTTGTTACAGTTAGTCAATTAATATTTACGACAACAAGAGTTCTTGATAATATTTGGTTGAGAAATGATAGCTAGAGGCGTGGGAATTTTATTGAAAAAGAAAGTCGTGAAAGGTTGTGTAAAAAAATATTATTTTAAATAAGTCGAATGATGTAAAGACTATGTTACATATCTGATTCATTTAGATCTATTAAGAGACTTTATAAGAAAAGAAAACAAATGAACTTAATGCGCTGAATCTAAATGATTAAGATTCAAACATTCAAAACAAATGCATTTAATAGGTTGAATCTATTAAAATTCAGACATCATTAAGTACAAACAAATGAGACCTTAAACTCGGTTTGACACTTTTTTGACTTTGCCTATCTCACTGTATTCACATTTTAATATTAGTTCCTTAAATCAAGATCAATTTTCACATTTATTTTCTCTTACCTCCACTAAGCAAGTTGTCGAGGATTTGCTGACTTTCTAACTTCATTTTCTAAGTTAATTCCCTAAATTCCTTGCTTGAAAATGGATTAAGATGTCCACTAACATTTGAAATTAAAATTATATAGTGTAATTAATTTTTAACAATATCATGTCATCATTCAAAGGATATTTATATGTTATTAGTCTCTATGTTCGTGCGATGCACTAATATATTTAGCGGGAGAATAAGGTTGTCATCGAAATAAATAATTTTTAATAAAAAACATCAATATTAGTATATTAAATATTGTATTTAAAAAAAAGGACAAAATAATTAATGATAACGATGATATTGCATGGAAATAGTTATTAGAAAAAATACATACCTTGTACCAAAAGGAGTTAGAATAGCATTGGAATTTAAGATTTAAGCAAAAAAAAAATTCTTTTCCAACCAATAGGTAGCATTAAGAAATTCTATCATTAGTTGGTATCAAACTCCTATATGTTAGGCACTATAACTTAATTCACGCTATTTTATGGCTTTAAAATTCTCTACTATTAGTTGACTTCAAACTCCTATATTTTAGGCACAAAATGTTATTATTTTACCCCATATTCAACTTTTTTTTAAAAAGAAATAATTCAATTTTGAAGGGTATAAAAGTAATTCAATAGTTAAAGAATATTTTGGTTAACTAACATTTATATTCATAATTTTATAATAATATAGATATAAATAGATAAGACTCCTTAAGAAAAGTGAGATTTACAATATTAAAATTATGACAGATACCTGCTACAAAAAATAAAGATAACATAATGTATAAGAATTCACTGAAAATGTATATTATTTAAATTCATACATATACAACGTGCAACCCTAAAATAACTAATCGCACCATGTCACCAACTCTCACTTCCTACGTCTAATAATCTTAAGTTCTTGAATCGCACTTAAAAAGCGTGAATTTCTAATTGATATTTTTGTCTGAATATCATTGAAAATATGAGATATTCTCGTTGGAACGTTTTGACAAGCCAATTTTTGACGAAATCGATTAAGAAATTCACCTTTTTAAGTAGTATCTGTTATTTGCCTATTCTTAGTTGTCTGAAGAAATTTAGCCACCGTATTAAAAGTATATGTATGTCCTAGAGAAAAATTTGTATTAGCACAAATGTACTTTATATACATTCGTATTATTATTAATGAAAATTAATATTTTGGCATTTACAATTATTGAATTATTAGTTGATTGTTTATAATATTCTATAATATGCATCCCTAGAGGTTACGTTGTTACTAATAATGTGAGATATTAATATTATAACGTAGCTCTTAAAATAGCCTCGACTAATGATTATCGAGAATGGGATATCGATGATATGTGATAAGTCGACATGTGGTCTGCATCACATCCTTAGATGATGTATTATGTCTCACCTGCTACGAGTAATGGCTACTCGTGATGGATACATGACTACTTTGGAAGTATTAGTATACCCTGCTGATATACTGTTTGTTATACTTGTCTAAAGTATGATCATCGTGTGGGAGATAGAAGTCCTTAGACTTGAGGTCAATGCGCACCTTGTCTACAAAAGTAATATACTTTGATCTTGTCCTAAGCTCAAATGCCTTATAGGTTGAGATACGACTTGTATTGGGTACATTACAATGTGGATTAAAGGTGGTAGTTGAGCCAAGATTAGGATTCATTTCTCGAATGTATATTCGAGAGAACACTCAGCTTCTCAGTGATATTAGGTTGACTAAGTCGTTTGCCAACACAATAGACATATTTAGAATATGGTCTAGTTGTCAACTAATATAGATGAGATACAATGATTAAGCCTTTTGGATAGACACTTGACAAATCCTAAGCTTGATCGGGTGTGTCATGAATGAAATAATTTTATCTTACCACATAGAGATTAAGTTTACTGGATTCGTGTAAACGTACTTCACATATTGAGTTCGTCTTGCGGCGCTGTCTAGGAGTTTCGCGTAGATCTTAATTTGATTAATGTCGATATGTGAAGGCATGTAGGGTCACATTATGTCGATTGTCTTTTCGATCTAAGGATGTATTGAGAGAGTATTAAATATTCGATTTAGAATCGAGATATTTAAATGAATAATGATTGTTTTAATTAAGTCAAAATTGAATTTTGGATTTAATTAAGAATGTGCGGAAAATAAAATGAGACAGTTTAGGGCCACGTCAGCGCCGCGGTGCCCACACCATAGGGTCGTGTGCCATGGCCTAATATGTCTCGAATTTTGGGCCAGGCCCAAGGTCAAACTCTAATCCGGTTTGACCTAATTTTTCACCTATAAATACAGACCTACACTTCATTATTCATTACACTTAATTTTCATATCATTATTCTAAGTCTTTGAGACTCATAATCAAAAGACTCTCTCGAACCTCTGCCGGATTTCCTAGCTTTCCAAAGGAGAAATACATTGAAGGTTGGAGCTTGCAATCGAAAGGGCATTCGCGTGCGCACCCACAGTTGATAAAGATTCCAGATATTGTAAACATATAAGTACCATTCAAGTCTTATATTTACAGTTTAAAATTATCCTATAGTCAAACAGTTCTACGTTTGTTGGGTTTGAAACATGTTTCTTTAATATCGGTTGCGTACAACAACCCAACAAATCCCTTCAGTGGTATCAGAGTCAGCTCGGTTTTGTATGATTATAAGGTAATTAGTTAATAATAATATGGGTTAGAATTTGTTTAAATCTAAAATTTATGTCGTTTAAACCTTAAAAACCTAATATTTTAAAAGCACATCATCCGTGTCTCCCAAACTGTTAAACAATGATGTAATCGAGAAAGTCGTTACGATCTAACTCTTCTAAGTCAATGTGTGTAACTGGTTCATTGTTAACATGGTGCACTGAAGCGAAGAACGAGAAGAGATTGGATGATGGTCGATGAACGTGTTGTTTGATAGTAAAGGGCAACGAAGATGAATCAGCAAATTTGACCTTGAACTAGTTTAGGGTTTCGGAAATGCGGATTTCGTGCTTCTGAAACGGAGGTGTTTCAACTCACGATGGAGCGCCGCGGCGCCAGGAAGGGTTTGCCGCGGCACCGAGGCTCCAATTTTAAAAAAAAATCGGAACAATGAACTTACCCCAAACATTGTTCCGGCATGAACAGTGGCAGCGTCACAGTTCCGACAGGCTCTAATTTAATATATATATATATATTATTTTTTATTTTTTTCGAAATAGTGAACAGTACCGAACACTGTTCCGACGGGCAGTGGCGGTTTCTGAAATTTCAATTTAGCCCTTGGGGAAAATTTGAAAATTTTAGAAGTTTCTGGAATTGCAATTTGGTCCTTGGAAATGTTTTTAAAATCATCATATTTGGTCCTTGGAGCAAATCTGTAAATTCTAGAAAAGCAGATTTGGTCCCTTGGGCCAAATCTGTAATTAATTTAAAATTCTAGAAATTACACACAAGTCCCTAAAATCTGAAAATATTTTCTGAAAATTATAATTGGATTTTCTGAATTTAAAGGGGTTCAAAATTGAAAATTGAAATTCTTGAGGGACTAAAACTATAAATTCTGAAAATCTGGAACTTACAGAAATATCCTGAAAATTAGTTTTTAATGTTGATTGAAATGAACAAACTTATTGGACCTAACTACATTGACTGGCTAAGAAAATTGGGAATAGTGCTGAGACAAGAGAAATTAGAATACGTGTTGGACACGGTGTTCCCAACAGTCATTGCGATAGACTCTGTTGAATATGCCTCTTTTGATAAGGATGCTTACCAAAAACACCTAGATGATGTCACTTCAGGACAGTGTGTGATGTTGTCTTCCATGTTTATGGAACTTCAGAGACAACATGAGAACATGGGTCCCAATGAGATGCTCGAACACTTGAAGAGTCTCTATGACTCACAATCCCAGACTATGAAATATGAGTTACTGATATAACTTTTTAAGTGTAAGCTCAATGAAGGGGGTCAGGTCTCGCAACATTTGTTGAAGATGATAGGGCTGATATAGAGACTTGCTTCAATTGGAACGAAGCTGCAAAAGAATGTCGCTACCCCCTCATCCTGAACTCTCTCCCTCGTTCCTTTGAAAACTTCATAGTGAATTACAATATGAATGGAACGAAGGCGAGTCTGTCGGAGTTGCACAACATGCTCAAGACCTTTGAGTCTTCCACTTCCAAAGGCAAAGTTGTGCTCATGGTGGGCTCTACTAGCCGACCCAAGCCGAAAGGTAAGGAATGGCAGAAGAAGAACGGCAAAGCAGTCGCTGCGCCCTTAGCTATGAAGCCTATGGGAAGTGTGAAGAAGAAGCAGGTGAATCCGGCTAAGGATGTATGTCTCAACTGCAATAAGACGGGATATTGGAAGAAGGACTGCACTGCACCAGGAGGAGGAAAAGCACCAGGTGCTTCTACCTTTAGTGGACAAGGTATGTACGTCATTGAAATAAATATTTCTACAAATAACTCTCATTCCTGGGTGTTGGATACCGCTTGTGGCTCACACATTTGTACCAATGTGCAGGGGCTAACTGATAGCAGGAATGTTGGACCAAGAGAGGTGGACCTACGCGTTTTTAATGGAGCACCAGTGGATGTTGAGCCTGTAGGAACTTATACATTAAATTTGCCTATTGGCTATTGTCTAGTGTTAAATGATTGTTACTATGTACCCTCGTTAACGAGGAATATCATTTTTATCCCTGTTTTGGACATGAAGGGTTTTTCCTCATATATTTATAATGGCAGTCAAGTACTGTCTGTTGATAATGTTATATATGGAAGTGCTCCTCTTGTGGATGAATTATATATACTAAACTGTAATCGAGAAATATTCAATGTACAAAATAAACGAGCTAAGATAAGTAATAGAAACTCTACCTACCTATGGCATTACAGACCTGGTCATATCAACGAATCAATGATAGCAAGGTTGAGGAAGTTAGACTACCTCGAACCATTTGACTTGGAGTCTTATGGTAACTGTGAATCTTTCTTGAGAGGAAAGATGACCAATAAGCCACTTTCTGGGAAAGGTGTGCGAGCCAATGAGGTGCTTGAATTGGTCCATACTGATGTATGTGGGCCATTTTCGACTCAAGCTAAAGGAAGTTCCTATACTTCATCACTTTTACTGACGACTTCACAATATATGGATATGTGTATCTTATGAGACATAAATCTGAGGCTTTTGAGAAGTTCAAAGAGTACAAGTCGGAAGTAGAGAAGCAACTTGCAACAAGTATCAAGACCCTTCGATCGGATCGAGGAGGTGAATACTTGAGCAAGGATTTTCTAGATTACTTAAAGCTACATGGAGTCCAATCAGAGTGGACATCTTCTGGAACACCACAAATGAATGGTGTTGCCAAAAGGAGAAACCGAACCTTATTGGATATGGTTCGATCCATGATGAGCTTCTCAGCTCTACCAACATACCTATACAAACCTCAATATATGTTCTGAACAGGGTTCCTTTCAAGTCAGTAGAAAAGACACCATATGAGATATGGTGTGGCAAGAAGCCAACTCTTAAACATATGAGACCCTGGGGGTCCCCTGCATATGTTATGAAAATACTCACTGACAAGTTGGAATCCAAAAGTGAGAAATGTTACTTCGTGGGGTATCCAAAGGAAACTAAGGGATACTACTTCTATCTTCCTGGAGAACGTAAGGTAATTATTTCTAGGAACAAAACTTTCCTTGAAGAAGAATATGTCTACAAGGAACATAGTTGCACAAAGATAGAACTTGAAGAAATTCAAGAACCGCAAGATAACATAGATGTTGAATCCTTGCCGAATGACCAAGGCAAGAATTCAGTGGGAGTATTTGGCGAAGATTGGGTAATTCAAGTACGCCCTTCGGCTAGTGGGAGTGTTACGAGGAACAATGCAGAAATGCAAGATCCTCCTACACAGCCTTTGGGAGTAGATGCAATAGTTGCACCTCCTCCCATTCAAGAAATACATGAAAATGATATTCCTGGAAGCTCTCAAGTTAGTGGATTATCTAACACACAAGAACCTTCTCACAGTCAGAACATACCAAGCACTAAACTGCAAAACAATCAACTTCGTAGGTCCACTAGGACTCATCGTCCTCCTGAAAAACTAAATCTACTTGTGGAAACACACAGTGAGATAGATATTCCCGATAACGATGAGCCTACAACCTATAGCGAAGCAATGCTGGACATTGATTCGAAGAGATGGCAAAAAGCCATGAAATTCGAGATGGAATCTATGTACATCAATCAAGTGTGGAATTTGGTTGATTTGCCAGCTGAGGTTAAAACCATATGATGCAAATGAGTCTTCAAGAAGAAGATCGATGCATTTGGAAATGTAGAGACTTATAAACCAAGGTTGGTGGTTAAATGTTATAACCAACGGCCTAGGGTCGATTATGATGAAACCTTTTCACATGTTGCTAAGATTAAGTCCATTCGGATTTTACTTGCAATAGCTGCATATTATGACTATGACATTTGGCAAATGGACGTCAAAACTGCTTTCCTCAATTGTAATCTAGTTGAGGAGGTGTATATGAAACAACCTGAGGGTTTTTCGCTTGAGTCCAAACCAAATGATGTATGCAAGCTACAAAAGTCCATCTATGGGCCTATGCAAGCCTCGAGGAGTTGAAACATTTGCTTTGACAAGGCTATCAAGTCATTTAATTTCGTCAGAAGTAAAGAGGATCCCTGTGTTTATAGTAAACACAAGGATAAGCTGAATCTAAATGATTAAGATTCAAACCTTCAAAACAAATGCATTTAATAGGCTGAATCTATTAAAATTCAGACCCCATTAAGTACAAACAAATGAGGCCTTAAACTCGGTATGACACTTTTTTGACTTTGCCTATCTCACTGTATTCACATTTTAATATTAGTTCCTTAAATCAAGATCAATTTTCACATTTATTTTCTCTTACCTCCACTAAGCAAGTTGTCGAGGATTTGCTGACTTTCTAACTTCATTTTCTAAGTTAATTCCCTAAATTCCTTGCTTGAAAATGGATTAAGATGTCCACTAACATTTGAAATTAAAATTATAGTGTAATTAATTTTTAACAATATCATGTCATCATTCAAAGTATATTTATATGTTATTAGTCTCTATGTTCGTGCGATGCGCTAATATATTTAGCGGGAGAAAAGGTTGTCATCGAAATAAATAATTTTTAATAAAAAACATCAATATTAGTATATTAAATATTATATATAAAGCAAAGGACAAAATAATTAATGATAACGATGATATTGCATGGAAATAGTTATTAGAAAAAATACATACCTTGTACCAAAAGGAGTTAGAATAGCATTGGAATTTAAGATTTAAGAAACAATTTTTTTCTTTTCCAACCAATAGGTAGTTTTAAGAAATTCTATCATTAGTTGGTATCAAACTCCTATATGTTAGGCACTATAACTTAATTCACGCTATTTTATGGCTTTAAAATTCTCTACTATTAGTTGACTTCAAACTCCTATATTTTAGGCACAAAATGTTATTATTTTACCCCATATTCAACTTTTTTTTAAAAATAAATAATTCAATTTTGATGGGTATAAAAGTAATTCAATAGTTAAAGAATATTTTGGTCAACTAACATTTATATTCATAATTTTATAATAATATAGATATAGATATAGATATAGATAGATAAGACTCCTTAAGAAAAGTGAGATTTACAATATTAAAATTATGACAGATAAAAATAAAGATAACATAATATATAAGAATTCACTGAAAATGTATATTATTTAAATTCAAACATCTACAACGTGCAACCCTAAAATAACTAATCGCCTAATAATCTTAAGTTCTTGAACCGCACTTAAAAAGCGTGAATTTCTAATTGATATTTTTGTCTGAATATCATTGAAAATATGAGATATTCTCGTTGGAACGTTTTGACAAGCCAATTTTTGACGAAATAGATTAAGAAATTCACCTTTTTTAAGTTGTATGTGTTATTTGCCTATTCTTAGTTGTCTACAGAAATTTAGCCACTGTTATTTGCGTATTCTTAGTTGTCTACATAAATTTAGCCATATTATCGAAAATATATGTATGTCCTAGAGATAATCTGTATTAGGAAAAATGTACTTTATACACATTCGTATTATTATTAATGGAGATTAATATTTTGACATTTGCAATTATTGAATTATTAGTTGATTGTTTATAATATTCTATAATATGCATCCCTTGTGTTAGATAGTGTATATTCCTGTGATATACATAGTGTATATCACGGGACTTTGGTCCTTTTTAGGATTGTAATTAGTGTAGAATATTTGTATTACTTTGCATTGTACACTTATCATAATTATAGAAGTCTTGTACTACTAGAATAGGGTTTTAGGAGTAGAATAGGAATATGATTCTCCTATTATGGAAATATGTAAATGTATATATAGTCTTTCAATTAATGAAAATAATCAAGGGATTATTTCTTTCATGGTATCAGAAGTCTAGGACTAAATTGCTTCCGCTCTTCTCCGAAATTTCTCTCGGTTTTTCGTGCCCCTTCCTCGGATTTCGTTAAATTTTACCTCATCTCTTCCCAAATTTTCTACAAAATCCCCTATTGTTCTTTCGTTATGTCGACGACAAAGAGCACGTTTTACCCTGCCCGTGTTGGTTTCTAACATCAAGAATCACATACCTCTCATTCTTGAAATAGAAAACGTCCAATACGCGACGTGGGCCGAGTAGTTTAAAATTCACGCTCGCTCGCATCAAGTCATCCATCACATAATCCCCGCGGCTACTGAGGATATGGAGGTGCCTCAACGTGAGGATGATCCTAAGTTATGGACAACGCTTGATGCCACCGTCCTTCAGTGGATTTATTCCACTATCTCTACTGACCTGTTGCAGACGATTATTGAGCCAAACGCTACGGCAATGACTGCTGGGATGGGCTGCGTGACATATTCCAAGATAATCAGGATTCCAGAGCTGTTACTCTTGAGTAGGATTTTTCCCACATCAACATGGAAAATTTCCCGAATGTTTCAGTGTATTGCAAAAGGTTGAAGGAATTGGCGGACCAACTCCGCAACATTGGTGCGCCCGTTAGTGAAGATCGTCTGATTCTACAGATGGTTGCTGGCCTCTCCGAGGCATTTAGTGGAGTTGGGACCCTACTTCGTCAAAGTAACCCTCTCACAACGTTCTATCAAGCCCGCTCCATGCTTACTTTGGAAGAAGCCGGATTGGCTAAAAAGGCGGCTACCGAGGCAAGTCCCGTGGTCATGATGACGTCCTCCAAAAATTCTCCAGGGTGTGTTGATAATTCGGGCCAAAACCGTGCTCACGGTGGCGACAAGAATAATAGAAAAATAATAGAAGAAACCGCGGTGGTAACGTCAACAGTACCGGCGGCAGTAGGCCCCACCCCACCAACAGTGGGCCTCAGCCCCACTGGTCCCAGCCTTGGGCCCCCTGGCCGTGGGCTTGGACCAGTAGGCAGTGGCCCAATAATCTCGGTTTTTCAGCGCCTCCAGCCCACGGTAGTTGGGCCCAATTTCAGCCTTCTTTTCGGCCCAACTACTCCAGCCCAATCTCGGTCCAGCGATCCAGTAGGGTACCAGGTCAGCAGGGAGGCAGGCCTGGGCCCCACCAGGCCCATTATGCAGCGGGCCCCACTTCTACTGACATCGAAGCTGCGGGAATAAATCCTTCGGACCCAAATTGGTACATGGACACCGACGCCACTGCTCACATGACATCCGATTCAGGTACTCTCTCGTCTTATTCTAATTTGAGCAACAATCGTGGTATAATTGTTGGTAATGGTAATTCAATTCCAATTTGTGGTTATGGTCATAAAACATTGTCTCCCCCTCATCCACCCCTTATTTTGAAAAATATCCTTCACGCTCCAAAAATGATTAAAAATTTGGTGTCTGTCCAAAAATTCACCACTGATAATTCTGTGTCCATAGAATTTGATCCATTTGGGTTCTCTAAGAATTCAAAACGGGGAGTTCTCTCATGAAGTGTGATAGTAAGGGAGATCTTTATTCTATCACGCCAGGTTCTAGTCCATCGAGTCAAGCCTTGTTGTCCGTGTTTGCAGCACTTGCTCCTTCCTTGTGGCATGCTCGTCTAGGTCATCCGGGATCGTCTGTTTTGTCTTCCTTAGAGAAAAATAATTTTAGTTCTTGTAAGGGTGAGCGTAGCACTCCGAAATGTCAATCTTGTTCTTTAGAGAAAATAGTTAAGTTGTCATTTGTAGACTCTAATTCTCATACTTTAATGTCATTCGATATTATTCATAGTGATCTATGGACGTCTCCTGTTCTTAGTTCTTTGGGTCATCGGTATTATGTTCTCTTTTTGGATGATTATTCTAAATTTTTGTGGAATTTTCCAATAGCAAAAAAATCTCAAGTTTTTTCCATCTTCTTAAAATTTAGAGCATTCATTAGAACCCAATTCGAACGTGAAATAAAGAATATCCAATGTGATAATGGCAAAGATTATGACAATGAGGTATTTCGGGAATGTGCAAATAATGGGATCAATTTTCATTTTTCTTGCCCTCATACGTCTTCACAAAATGGGAAAGTCGAACGCAAAATTCGTACCATTAATAATATTGTCCGCACTTTACTAATTCATGCTTCCATACCCCCGTCTTTTTGGCATCATGCTCTACAAATGGCAACATATCTTCTTAACATTAATTCTTCCAAAGGTTTGACATATTCGTCCCCCCTCCAAATTTTATATAATAAAACTCCTTCGTATTCACATCTTAGGGTCTTTGGGTGCTTGTGTTATCCACTCTTTCCGTCCACCACAATTAACAAACTTTAGGCCCGTTCTACCCCCTGTGTGTTCTTGGGTTATCCATCCAATCATCGTAGTTACAAATGTTTTGATTTATCTTCTGATAAAATCACCATTAGTCGCCATGTAATTTTTGATGAATCCCAATTCCCGTTTGCTAAGGTTAGTACTCCGGTGCCTAGTTCGTATAATTTTTTGGATGATGGTATTTCCCCGAAACTTATTCACTATTTTTAGGACGTGTCCCTTACTACAACTCCACCAGCGGGCCTACTGCCCGCTGGTCCTCCCCAAACATCGTCGCCTTCAAATCTGGGTCCAGCCCCATGACCATCCATTCTACCCTGTTCTGGCCCAGTTCTAGGTACAATTTCGGGTCCGAGATTGGCCCGATTCCGTGCTGACTCCGGCTTTAGTTCCCGATTTGGGCCAGCAGGCCCACTGCCTGCTGGTCAGTCCGTTCCGAGTCCTGAAAATTCCCAAAATCCACCCGTCTCTGCCCCGAGATATAGACCAGTCACTCGTAGTCAACGGGGAATTTTTAAGCCAAAAGTACATTTTAATTTACATTCTAATGTTCTTAAATCACCCTTACCCCGTAATCCTGTGTCTGCATTAAATGACCCGAATTGGAAAGTTGCTATGACCGATGAATATAATGCTCTTATTGATAATAAGACGTGGGAGTTGGTGCTCCGTCCGTCTGGTATTAATATTATTAGCTTTATGTGAATTTTTTCTCATAAGGAAAATTCAGATAGTTCACTTGCCCGACATAAGGCGCGACTTATAGGTGATGGTAAGACTCAGCAGGTTGGTATGGATTGTGGTGAGACGTTTAGTCCGGTGGTCAAGTTGGCTACCATTCGCACTATGCTTAGCTTAGCTCTTTCGAAAGCATGGCCTATTCATCAGTTAGATGTAAAGAATGCTTTCCTCCATGGTGATCTTAAGAAAACAGTCTATATGCATCAACCTTTGGGATATAGGGATCCCAAATATCCTCATCATGTCTGTTTGTTGAAGAAGTCCTTATATGGGCTTAAGCAGTCTCCACGTGCCTGGTATACATGGTTTGCCGACTATGTTTCGACTATTGGGTTCACTCATAGCAGGTCAGATATTCCTTGTTTATCTATCGTCGTGGTTCGTCCTTAGCCTATATTCTGTTATATGTGGATGATATTATTCTGACTGCCTCTTCCGATGTCTTACTCTAGTCTATCATGACAATGCTCAACTCTGAGTTTGCTATGAAAGACTTGGGGCCCTTGAGTTATTTTTTTGGGATTGTTGTCACTCGTCATGCAAGTGGGTTATTCTTATCTCAATGGAAGTATGCCGCTGAGATCATTGAGAGGGATAGGATGGCATCATGTAAGTCCACTTCCACTCCAGTTGATACTAAGCCCATGCTTAGTACTGCGGTCGGCGCACCATACGAGGATCCGACCCGATATCGTAGTCTTGCAGAGGCTCTTCAATATCTTACATTCACGAGACCAGATATTACATATGTTGTACAACAAATGTGTTTGTTTATGCATGATCCCAGAGTTGAGTACATGAATGCGTTCAAACGCATCATTCGGTATATTTTCAGGGTACACTTGACTATGGCTTGCATTTATATCTTTCTTCAACGTCAGCACTTGTCTCGTATACAGATGCTGATTGGGTGGCTGTCCAGACACCAGACGGTCTACGTCTGGATATTGTATGTTTCTTGGTAATAACTTGGTCTCATGGTCTGCCAAGCGTCAGTCCACTTTATCACGCTCTAGTGCAGATGCCGAGTATCGAGGGGTAGCTAATGTGGTGTCTGAATCATGTTGGTTGCGTAATCTTCTTTTAGAGCTTCATTGTCCTATTCAGAAAGCTATCTTGGTTTATTGTGATAATATTAGTGTCATCTATCTGTCTGGAAATCCGGTTCAGCACCAGCGCACTAAACATATCGAGATGGACATTCATTTTGTTCGCGAAAAGGTAGCTCGTGGAAAAGTACGCATATGTCATGTCTCTTCCAGATATCAAATTGCAGACATCTTTACAAAGGGTCTTCCCTCGGTCCTTTTTGATGATTTTAGGGACAGTCTCAGCGTTCGAAGACCGCCCGCTATGACTGCGGGGGTGTGTTAGATAATGTATATTCCCGTGATATACATAGTGTATATCACGGGACTTTGGTCCATTTTAGGATTGTAATTAGTGTAGAATATTTGTATTACTTAGCATTGTACACTTACCATAATTATAGAAGTCTTGTACTGCTAGAATAGAGTTTTAGGAGTAGAATAGGAATATGATTCTCCTATTATGGAAATATGTAAATGTATATATAGTCTTTCAATTAATGAAAATAATCAAGGGATTATTTATTTCACCTATGTGAGATAATAATATTAAAACGTAACTCTTAAAATAGCCTCAACTAATGATCATCGAGAATGGGAAATCGATGATAGGTGATAAGTCGACATGTGGTCTGCATCACATCCTTAGAGGATGTAGTATGTCTCACTTGCTACGAGTAATTACTACTCGTGATGGACACATGGATACTTTGGAAGTATTGGTATACCCTGCTGATATACTGTTTGTTATACTTGTCTAAAGTATGATCAGCGTGTGGGAGATAGAAGTCTTTAGACTTAAGGTCAATGTGCACATTGTCTACAAAGTAATATACTTTGATCCTGTCCTAAGCTCAAATGCCTTATAGGTTGAGATACGGCTTGTATTGGGTACATTATGATGTGGATTAAAGGTGGTAGTTGAGCCAAGATTAGGATTCATTCCTCGAATGTATATTTAAGAGAATACTCAGCTTCTCAGTGATATTATGATGACTAAGTCGTTCGCCAACGCAATAGACATATTTAGAATATGGTCTAGTTGTCAACTAATATAGATAAGATACAATGATTACGCCTTTTGGATAGACACTTGACAAATCCTAAGCTTGATCGGGTGTGTCGTGAATGAAATAATTTTATCTTACCACATAGATGTTAAGTTTACTGGATTCGTGTAAACGTACTTCACATATTGAGTTTGTCTTGTGGCGCCGTCTAGGAGTTCTGCGTAGACCTTAATTTGATTAATGTCGATATGTGCAGGCATGTAGGGTCACACTATGTCGATTGTCTTTTCGATCTAAAAATGTATTGAGAGGGTATTAAATATTCGATTTAGAATCGAGATATTTAAATGAATAATGATTGTTTTAATTAAGTCAAAATTGGATTTTGAATTTAATTAAGAATGTGCGGAAAATAAAATGAGACAGTTTAGGGCCACGTCAGCGCCGCGACGCCCACACCATAGGGTCGCGGCGCCATGACCTAATCTATCTCGAATTTTGGGTCATGTCCAAGTTTAAACCCTAATCCGGTATGACCTAATTTTCACCTATAAATACATACCTACACTTCATTATTCATTACACTTGATTTTCATATCATTATTCTAAGTCTTAGAGACTCAGAATCAAAACACTCTCTCGAACCTCTGCCGGATTTCCTAGCTTTCCAAAGGAGGAATATATTGAAGCTTGGAGCTTGCAATCGAAAGGACCTTCGCGTGCGCACCCACAGTTGATAAAGATTTCAGATATTGTAAACATGTAAGTACCATTCAAGTCTTATGTTTACAGTTTAAAATTATCCTATAATCAAACGTTCTACGTTTGTTGGATTTGAAACAAGTTTTCAATATCCGCTGCGTACAACAACCCAACAAAATCCCTTCATGTATTTTTGTGGTGCCTCATTTAGAGTAGATATGTGATTTAATGTGAATAAGGGCTATTGAGGGCTATGCAGTTATGCTATTGAGGGCTATGCAGTTATGCTATTGAGGGCTATATATATAATTTAGTAATTTAAAATTAACAAGCAGCTCTACATAATGCACTTCATGCCTCTCCATGTAGGGGAGTGTGTAAGATTCAATAAATGTGTTAGTCCATTTAAACAGCTGACTTATATAATAAGTATGTACTGATGAGATTAAAACAATCTGTTAGTCGTTTTACTTATGTCCAAGATTGGATTACATGTTAAAAAAGGATATGACACCTGTGGTGGATACAATTTGTAAATTTAATTTTATATGTATAAGTAATTTTTTATAAAGTATGTATATGTACATTGCGCCGATGCAGCTTGAAAATAATACAAGTAATTTTCAATTTATATTAGGAAAAGGAACGTCTTAAAACCGACATAGTCTCGGACCTAAGCTACTAAAAGATTAAATTGTGACAATAAACTGACACCACTTTCATGAGATTTTACGTAGATGACAGTATAAGAGAAGTCGAAAAGAACTATTAATAGAATATTCACCATATATTTTGTAATTATTAGTATTGTATAATTATGATAATTATAGAATCCCTTTTGTATTATCATTCCACATTGTACACACTATATATATACTGTATTAATGAGAAAGGTTCCCCAAGGTAGATTAATACAATTCGACATGGTATCAGAGGCAGGCCCATTCCAATTCTTTGTTCACGATGTTAGGCCCCAAATTATATTATCCACGCTCCAGTTAACAAAGTCTCGGCGTGCGGGGAAATGTTAAGACTCCCACATCGGATATGGAATGGGTACATGGACTCCTTATATGGACTTGGACAATCCTCACCCTACAAGCTAGCTTTTGGGGTCGAGTTAGGCCCAAAATCAAAATTTATTCCCTGCTCTAAACCTTGAAATTGGCAGCCCTCCCTTCCTTTTTCCGGCGCCAAAACCGGTTGTATACCATCAGTATATACTGATATACCTCTAATATACTGCCTCATCAACCTCCCTATTTCTCCAACATGTTGTATACCACCAGTATACGCCGTTATACCTCTAATATACATCCTCATCAACCTCTTTATTTCTCCAACAGATTGTATACCACCTGTATACGTTGTTATACCTCTAATATACAACAACCTCTCCGAACCTCTAATTTTTTTCGGCAGCCCCCGCGGCGGAAAACAACCACGCTGGTTTTTCGGGCCGTGGTAGGAGCACAGATGGGACTGGGCTTTCAGCAAACACCCAGAACCTCCGTGGCTCAACAGCATGGGAGCCCTACCGACGGGCCACCGTCACCAGGCCCAAGCTCCTGCAGTGGTCTAGCAGCTACTATCGATGGGCCCACTGTCATCGGGCCCAATTGCCTGCAGCCCAACAGTGGCCCAGCAGTTTGGGATCAGCACCAATAGGCCACATCCATCCGGCCCAATGTCCTAGAGCCCAACAGTCCGCACCAGGACTTCTCCAATAAAATTTGGGCTAGGATTTTGACACATTGACTCATCGGAAGCCCGATAATGCATGGTATATGGATACGGACATCACGTCTCACCTCACCAATAATTCTGGTAATCTTCCTCAAATGCAAACTTTAAATACTCCACAATCTATTATGGTTGGATACGATTATCGCATTCCAATTCAAGGTTTTTGTCACACTCTAACCCCCACCACCGCATCCCCACTTCTCCCTAAATAACGTACTCTATGCCTAAAATATTATCAAAAACCTAATCTCCGTTAGAAAATTTGCCACAGATAATTTTGTATCAATTAATTTTGACCCGTTTTGAGTTTTCTATAACAGACCTACGTACCGGGAAACTCCTTACAAGATGCAATAGTGAGGGGGGCCTCTATCCTTTCCTATCCACGTCCGTTGCCAGTGTCACCCCTTCCACATCTCTAACTGCCCAAGTCTCTCCTCCCACCGCTTTAGCAACAATCTCTCTGTCAACCTGGCACAATAGACTTGGACACCCAGGAACTTTTTTTTTTTATTTTCTTTGAAACAATAATTTAATTCGTTATTCTAGTGGGAAACCTGCCCAACAGTATTTTTCTTGCCCTTTAAGCAAACACGTTTGCCTCCTTTTTCAATCTTCTTTAAGCGTTACATTTTCTCCGTTTGACATTGTTCATGTCGATTTATGGACATCTCCTGTTATTAGTTCATTGGGTCATAAATTTTATCTTGTATTATTAGATGACTTTTCTCACTTTATTTGGATTTATCTCTAAAATTCAAGTCTGAAGTTTTTACCAAGTTTCTTGAGTTACGCAACTTTATCAAAACATAATTTGAAAAATCCATCAAATCATTTTAATGTGACAACGGTTGTGAGTTTAATAATTCTGCGTTTCATAATTTTTGCACCAATAATGGCATGTCTTCCGTTTCTCTTGTCCCCACACCTCACCCCAAAATGAAAAAGCTGAACGAATCCTATGTACTATCAACAACATGGTTCGTACCATTCTTTTCCATGCCTCTCTCCCCCCGTCGTTTTGGGTTTATACAGTCAAAATGGTAGCATACATCCTTAATGTTTTACCTACCAGTACTCTTCACAACAAAACCCCCACCGAAATTCTCTACCGTCGGATCCCTTTCTTTGATCACCTTAGAATTTTTGGTTGCATGTGCTACCCAAATCTTACCTCCACTGCTCCTCATAAATTAGCACATCGTACCATCAGTGTGTCTTCTTAGGATTCCCACACAATCATATGGGGTATTTGTGTTATGACCTCTCTTCCCGTAATATCATCGTGTCCCGTCTTTTCACGTTTAACGAAACAATCTTCCCATTCGCCAATCTCCATATATATAAACTTCAGACTTGAATTTTAGTGGGTAAATCCAGAGAAAGTGAGAAAAGTCATCTAATAACACAAGGTAAAATTTATGACCCAGTGAACTAATGACATGAGATGTCCATAAATCTATATGAATAATATCAAACGGAGAAAATGTAACACTTAAAGAAGACTGAAAAGGGAGGCCAACGTGTTTGCCTAAAGGGAAATAAAAGCATTGTTGGGTAGGCTTCCCACTATAACAACGAATTAAATTATTGTTCCAAAGAAAATTAAAGACATAAGCTCCTAGGTGTCCAAGTCTATTATGTCAGGTTGACGGAGAGATTGTTACTAAAGTGGTGGGAGGAGTGACATGGGCAGTTAGAGATGTGGGAGGGATGACACTGGCAGCGGATGTGGATAGGAAAGGATAGAGGTCCCCTTCACTATCACATCTTGTAAGGAGTTTTTCGGTACATAGGTCCGTTATAGAAAACCCAAATTGGTCAAAATTAATTGATACGGAATTATCTGTGACAAATTTTCTAACTGAGATTAGGTCCTTGATAATGTGTGGGGCATAAAAGCCGTTATTTAGGGAGAAGTGGGGATGCGGTGGTGGGGTTAGAGTGTGGCCAAAACCTTAAATTAGAATGTGGTGACCATTTCCGACCAAAATGGATTGCGGAGTATTTAAATTTCGCATTTTAGGAAGATTACCAGAATTGTTGGTGAGGTGCGACATGGCCCCCGTATCCATATACCATGCATTATCGGGCTTCCGAGGAGTCAATATGCCAAAAGTCTGGCCCAAACTGGATTGGAGATGGCCCGTAGTAGGAAGTGGGCTCTAGGAAATTGGGCTTGACTTCTGTGGGCCGTCGGATGTGATCCCAAACTGTTGGGCCAGTGCTGGGTTGAAGGATTGTGGGTTGGATGGCCGTGGCCCAACAGTTCGTTTGGGACGAGCTGCATTGGTACTGGAAGGTGGGTCGCAGCTTCTGAGTTATGTCTGGTGGCTGCAGCTACTGGGCTCTGTCTGGGGGCTGCTGGGCCCAAATTAGAAGCCCAGTTCCCAGCTCGATCATTGCTGCCACTGTTGCGCCTCTGTCCACCGCCATATTCGTGGTGGTTTCCGACCATGGTGGCTGCCAGAGATCGGGTAGGAGAGAGAAAATAACAAGAGGGAGTATATGAGGCAGAAACAGCCGTATACGGGGTGTATAACAACTTAGGAGGTGGTATACGAATAGTATATAGTGGCAATGAGTTATATCAGCCATATACATAGTGTATATCAGCGTGTATATGTTGTATACAAGGGGTATACGACATGTTGGAGAAATAGGGAAGGTAGTAGGGTTGTATGTTTTGGGTTGAGAAGGATTGTTGGCTTTGATACTATCCCGCTCGAGTGCAGAAGCAGAGTACAGAGGTGTTGCCAATGTTGTTGTTGAGTCTATTGGCTCCTAGATCTACTTTTGGCCCTTCGGTGTCCTTTGCGTAAGGTGTCTATTGTAATAACATATATGCTGTTTATTTATCTCACAATCCGGTTCAGCATCAGCGAACCAAACACATTGAGATAGATATACACTTTGTTCGTGAGAAGGTTTCTAACGGACATGTCAAGGTATTGCATGTGCCTTCTTCATATCAGTATGCAGATATATTACCTAAAGGACTACCTAGACAGCTATTCCTCGACTTCAGATCCAGTCTAGCGTCCGGCCTCCTCCCGCTCCGACTGAGGGGGCGTATTAGTGAATATTAGTAGAATATTCACTATATATTTTGTAATTATTAGTGTTGTATAATTATGGTAATTATAGTATCTCTTTTGTATTAGGATTCCATATTGTACACACTATATATATTGTATTAATGAGAAAGGCTCCCCAAGGGAGATTAATATAATTCTACGAGAACCAATTACATCCTCCTTTTTAATTTGATGAATGTAAAATCAAGTAAATCTTAAAACACATGGGAAGGATCGAGGATTAAAAAAATTAAGCAAGGATGCATACATCTTAGCCACCGGCCATCCTTTTGCTAGCATTCGCTAATTATTTATTTATGCTGTAAAATAAATTTATTTTTGTTCTATTGGTCTTTACTCCGAATTAAAATGGGGTGGCTACTATAAATAGACAATTTTTGGACCACTTTGAGACTACAATTTTGGAAATGCTTCCATATTCACTGCACTGTTTAAGCCACCGTATTAATTATTAAACAATAAACTTCTTTTATTTTATTTGTTTAGTTGTCCTTTTTTTCAAAAGAAAGAAATTAAAATAGGTACGCACATTTTCAGAATTTATGGCTAATTAATTTAAAAGTAAAAGAGGATAAAGACATTTACGTAAACAAATTAATCTACGAAAAAGAGAGTATGTGGCTGCATGGCAATCACATGTCCATGACTTTAAATAGTTGTTAATTGGATGCAATACTTGAGATTATTAAAGCGTATATTTATATTGTTTTTTTGTTAGCTTGTCTAGTTTACATTGTCATTGTATCATTTTATTGCTTGAGATGTCTCGTGCAGTCGTGCTATAATATAAAGTACCTTGTAGGGAACAACATGAGTTGTGGCGAGTTCTCTTCACCCTTAATTAGAATTTCGGGTTTAAACCTTGACAATGTAAGAAATTCTATTGGGTGTGCTGGCCTCAAAAAAGGACCCTGCAGTGCGCAATTCGAATTTAGTTGGATCCAATAAGGGCTCCAATACGGGCCGAATGCTGGGTGAAAAAACAAAAATCAAAAACCCGTGAAGGGAAAAAATATGTTTGTGAATTTTAAGTATAACTCCTAGTGAAATCTTCGCATGTTGTCCCTTTTTGAACAATTGTTTTGCAAAATGACAATTTCTTCTTTATTTCTATTGCAATTTATGAACCTTTAAGACCACGGTCTAAAAATACTTTTTCAGTAAACTGGAAATTTTAATTACGAAAAAATGTTAATTAGAACACGGTCTAAAAGTTTATGAGTTATTGCAAATATTAAACGACATCTAATATTTTATCCGCAAGGTTGAGGAATATACATGCAAACATTAAATTTGAATCTAATATTGTTCAACAAATGATTTCTCAAAGATTATATTTGTACACCTTTTAAAAATAAGGACAAATTTTAAATTATGACCAAAGACGACATTTGCAAAAACGAGCCTTATTTTCTAAGCATAACTCCTTGAGCAAATAAAAAAAATTACTACTAACTAAGACGTGTTTAATTAATTAAGCTTATAAGTTGATTAAATTAACTTACAAACATGTTTTAGCGATTGATGAAGATAATGATTCTTCTCACAAAGATGAGTATGTATTCATTTAGTAACTTTATTCGAGAGAACAATAACTATTTTGAGTACTATTCGTAAGTAATATAATAATCATCATTCTTTTCGTTTTCTTTTTACTTGTTACTCGATAATAATTTTATTTCATTTTATATGATATATTTTTTATTTTTAACTTTTTTTAACAAATAGTAACACTTTTGATTCATATATAAAATAATTTAACTTTAAACTTTAATTTCACAATAAAAGCCATCATTGTTAAAGAATTAAGCAGAAGAACCAAATTTTGCTTTCACATATCCTTAGTCACGTGTACTTATAGAAAATAGTTTCTATTTTTATTCCTCTCCTTTCCCAAAGAACACCCAAACAAATGGTTTTCGTTTTTCCTTTTAAAGAAAATAATTGTTCCATGTTATGAATCTAACACAAAAATGGAAGAAAATGCCGCCCAATAAAAATAGAAATTTTCACCAATTTACCCTTTTGGGGATAGCTTTTAAGTAAATGATCCGTTTTTGTTATTTCTCAAAAAAAATAATGAGAAAAAGTTACACTACATTCTACAAACTTGTAGATTTTTGAAGATAGTTTAATATTTTATCACTCCCAAAGGTCAGATTATATTTGCACAACTTGTAAAAATGGGGACAAAATTTAAATAGTGGCTTAAAAAGGGAATTTTGTGAAAACGCTAAAAATAAAATTAAAAAAATTAGATTACCATGATTTTCATCGATTTAATTATTGTGAATAAATCTGAGCTTTCAACTTTAATTAAAAGATTAAGATACGATGGGTGGAGTGGCCAACATTTTGGGAATTCGTTTGGATTCTTACAAACTCAATGAAGGACACGTATATTTTCTAACACATTTTCCTATGTGTACGAATTACAATATTTTATTTTTACATATTTAATAGGAAAATGAATAGTGTTCAAATTGTATATATATTCTTCACAGAAAAGATTCATATTTTCACGTGTTAATGCACCGGCTATTGCGGACATTTTGATTGATAATCTTGATTGAGTCATAATTTGATATCTCCATATGGGGAAAAATAGAGGTGGAAGCAATAAAGACGGAGAAGGAAATAAACTATATAATTTGTTTTGACGTACAAAATTTACATAATAATTTTATTTAATATATTATCAAAGTAATAGAGATTTTGATTCAAATCTTACTATCCCTCGTTATATATATAAACGAACCTTTGTGTATTTGACTTATAAAAAAAATCAAACCAACACATGAAGAATATGTTTTTTTTTTTATTCTTGCTACTATATATCATCATTAATAATATAAAATTTTAGATAAACTCATCATACAATTTAACACAATGAAAAAAGAAAAGACAACGAATGAAGAAAGATTTAAAGGAAAGAAGATAAAATTTAAACTTTTAGATGAGTACAACATACTATAGTGATGGATCAATTAAAGGAATGCCAAATTAATTGGAAGAGCGCAGGCATAGTAGGTTTGAAGTAAGGCTGGCCAGTGGGCCGGGACGGCCCGACCCGACCCCGACCCCGACCCGCCCCAGTCCCGAGCCCGCCCCGATCCCGAGTTAAAAAAAACGGTAGCGGGACTCGAACTCGGGACGGGACAATGTCTCGTCCCGCCCGTCCCGAACCCGCCCTCGAGCCCGCCAAACCCGAGCCCGATCCCGCCCGAGAGCCCCCTTTGCAAATATAACCGTTGCACCAACGACCATTTTAGATTTTGGTCGTTGGGCAACGGCCATTTTTGGCCTCCCCCCTCCCCCAACCCCCCTACCCCTTAATATTTATTTTTAACCCATAAGTTATTATATTTACACTTTAACCCAATTTTCCAACTATAAATAACTCATTTTCTCTTCATATTTCTCACAAATCTTCCTACAATCTCTCTAATCTCTCGATATATTTCTCTACAAGTCTACATTGTTTACTAAATATTCAATTTTATTTATTCATTTGGGAATTGTGAGTGAAGTTGGCAACTAGTTTGAGGATCTTCCATCGAGCAAAGTTTCAATTTTCAACATCTCGATTACACGTCGACGTTACGTCGGCGTTTGGTACATTCGTTCCTTCATTAAATTATTATTGTCTGTTTATTTTATTTAGCGCACTTAATTTTATTATCTTTAATTATTTATTATCATAATTAAAATGGAAGGATTAAGAGTTATGTTTAAGGGTAAGGGTAAGGGTGCTTCTTCTAGTAGGGGCAACCAGGGCAAGGGTACTTCTTCTAGTCATTTATTCCTACACAGGATGATTTTGTTGATACTCAACATTTTTCTACAATACCATTAGATTTAGACGAGGAGCTATTTTCTGGAACTCAAGAAGACTTTAATTTAGACGATGATCTAGATGATACACCCATTAATGTTGATGACAACACACCCACTAGTGCACCTTCAACTGAAATGCCTCTTATTCCCCCTAGTATGAGACGAGGTCCAGCAAAACAACCATTAAAATCAGATGCATGGACATTTTTTGATAGGGACGTAGAGAATCAAGTAGTTATATGTAAAATTTGTAAAAATGTTTTAAAATTTAAAACTGGAAAAGGTCACGGTGGGACGGGGGATTTAATTAGACACGTAGTAAGTGCTCATCCAGTTAGGTATGCCCAATACCGGGAGCTTCAAAATTGGGTGCGCAAACGCCCGCTCCATCGGGACAAGGTTCACATACCGATATTGTCCCGGACCAAGTACGGTGGTCAAATTAACCCTATGACGGGGGGGGGGGGAATTGTAGGCCCTAATTACAATAAACATAGAGATAGGGAAGCAATATCAAAATTAGTTGTTGTGGAGGGTTTGCCTTTTTCATTTCCTTCATCTCCCGGCTTTATTCATTACATTAGAGATATATATAATCCTGCTTTTAAAGGTTTTCCTAGATCAATTGTTAAGAGAGATGTATTTAAATTCGCACATGAATATCAACAATATTTATGTTATTCATTATATCATTTTAATGGCAAAGTATCTATCACGTCTGATATAGGTCGTAGTACTAACGGCCATGATTATTTATCGGTAACTTGTCATTGCATAGATTATAAATGGTCTATGCAAAAATGTATCTTAGCGTATAGATATATAGATGATAGACACATTGGTACTTTTATTACGAGATAATATTTATCAAGTGTGCCATTATTATGGAATAACTTATAAAATTATGACTATTACATTAGATAACGCTTCTTCTAACAAATACGCTATTACAATTTTAAAAAATAGTTTAACTCTATCTTTTCCAGATCATTTTCATATAAAATGCGTGTGCCATATATATAACTTAATTGTAAAGGATGGTCTATCACTTTTTCAAGACATTCTTAGTAAAATACAATTTGCTATAAACTTTATTTTTAAAAGTAATAGAGTACAACGAAGAAAAGAATATAAAAAATTTGTCACGATTGTGGACTACCTTATAGAAAAATTCCAGAAGAAGTATCCACTAGGTGGAATTCTTTATACGAGCAACTACTTGTTGCTTATGACTATAGAAAACCTATAACTTTATTTTTTAACTCTCATAATCAAAATCCAACTGATATGGTTGTAGATAGTGATTGGGTAAAAATTTCCGAACTTATTGTATTTTTAGAGAAAATTTTTCAAGCAACAAAAGAATTTTCCGGTATATATTATCCTACTATTTCAACTATGTTGTTTTATATAACTCTAATATTTTTATTTCTTAGTGAATATATGGAAAAACCAGCTTATATGGCAGCTATTAAAAAATGTTTATCAAAAAATAAATAAATTTAGTCCTATTCCCACTATTTATATTATTGGTGTTGTATTAAATACGACTATTAAAATAGACGGTACTAAATCACCAATTGAAACTATTTACGATTGTATAGAAGTACTACCACCTCCAAGTCCCAAAAATATAAATCACCCACCACCTATTGAACAAACCAAAGAAGAAGTGTTGTCTAGCGTAGAAGACCAATGCAAAAAAATATATAGGTTTTATCAACAAGAAAACGCTAGTAACTTACCGGCTTCCATACCATCTTTTTCATCTTCAACACAACCTCACAAAAGACATGTTGTTTCTGCGGCTAGTATTGAAAGCCTCAGAAATAGAATGTGCGGCCGTACCGCTACTAACCAAATTAACGAGTTGGATATTTTTGTTTTGCAGGGTTCTGTAACGTACCAAGAAGTTATCAATGAAGATGGACATGAAGACTTTTGAAATCTTTGGAGGGGAATGAGAAGACCTTTCCGACACTTTCAATGATGGTCCGAGATGTTTTGAACATTCAAGCGTCATCAAGCTGCGTCGAAAGCGCTTTTTCTACCAGCGAGATATCAAATAGGAGACCACGAGACACTCATTAGCGGAGACGGCTTGGAAATTGCGGTATTATTCGAGAGATTGGATACGAGCGGAGCGGAGAAGGTGCGGTCAACCGGAGATCAACGAAAAAAAAGACGAAAACTACAACGAAATCTTATCCGAAGGTAGTGGAAGCGACATGGATCAATTTGACCAACAAATACCAATTCCAATCGAAGAACCACAGAAAATTATCAAGCAATTAGAACAGGTTTTTTTGAGAATGTAATTTTTTTAATTGCAATTTTATTATGTAATTTGCAACTTTTGGACAACACCACAAAGTTGCAATTTAGATTTTAGACAATTGTATTTGTATTACAAAAAAAATCATATGTCTATTAAATAATATAAGAGGCACAAAAACAGCCTTGGGATGTTTTTATTACATTATCTTGTCTTGTTTATTGAGTTTTTTTTTTATACATATGTTATTAAAAAAAAAAAGGAAAACCCGCCGGAACCCACCCCGATCCCGACGGGATCGGGATCAGGACGGGACTGGAGAAAGTCCCGCCAATCCCGACCCAGCCAGACCCTGCCAGACCTGACCCCGCCCCCTACGCCGGTCCCGCCCCGACCCCGCCAGACCCGAGCCCGGCCCACTAGCGAGGCCTAGTTTGAAGTGACTGACTGAGTTGATTAACATCATTTTTAAGACGGTGAGAATGCCCGAAGAATGGAGGGGGAGTACAATGATTTCTTAGTACAAGAACAAGTGTGATATCCAGAGTTGCATCAACTATAGGCGTATCAAGCTGCTAAGCCACACTATGAAAGTTTTGGAAAGGGTCGTGGAGATGAGGGTGAGAACAGGCGTGTCTATTTCTGAGAACCAGTTTGGATTCATGTCGGGGTGCTCTACTACATAAGTCATTCATCTTATTAGGAGGTTGGTGGAACAGTATAGGGAGAGGAATAGAGACTTACATATGGTTTTTATCGACCTCGAGAAGGCATACGACAAAGTTTCTAGGGAGGTTCTATTGAGATATTTGGAGGTTAGAGGTGTACATGTGGCGTACACTAGGGCGATCAAAGATATGTATGATGGAGCCAAGACCAGAACACGAACAGTAGGAGGAGACTCGGAGCACTTCCTAGTGATGATGCGGCTGCACCAGGGATCAACTCTTAGCTCATTCTTATTTGCCTTGGTGATGGATAGACTGACGCGACAAATTCAAGGGGAGGTGCCATGATGTATGTTATTCACAAATGACATAGTCTGATTGATGAGACTCGCAGCGGAGTGAATGCTAAGATGAAGGTTTTGAAACAGTCTCTAGAGTCTAAAGGGTTCAGGCTAAGTAGGACCAAGACAGAATACTTGGAGTGCAAGTTCAGTAACGGGAGCGACCTTGAGACAGGCGTGGAGGTGAGGCTTGGTACTCAGGTCATTCCAAAGAAAAGAAGCTTCAAGTACCTCGATCTATTATCCAATGGAATAGAGAGATTGATGATGATGTCACACATCGTATTGGAGCAGGGTGGATAAAATAGAGGCTCGCATCTAGAGTCTTGTGCGATAAAAATGTGCCACCAAAACTTAAAGGCAAGTTCTATAGGGTGGTGGTTAGATCGACTATGTTGTATGGGGTGGAGTGTTAGCCGATCAAGACTTCGCACACCCAAAAGATGAAAGTTGCGGAGATGAGGATGCTAAGATGGATATGTGGGCATACAAGGAGGGATAGAGTTAGAAATGATGATATCCGTGACAGAGTGGGAGTGGCCTCGGTGGAGGATAAGATGCGGGAAGTGAGATTAAGATGGGTCGGGCACGTGCAGAGGAGAGACACAAGTGCTCCAATGCGGAGGTGTGAGAGGTTGGCTATGGACGGGTTCAGGAGAGGTAGGCCGAAAAAGTATTGGGGAGAGGTGATTAGACGGGATATAACGCATGTGCAACTCACCGAGGACATGACCTTAGATAGGGGGTTATGAAGGATACATATTAGGATAGAAGGTTAGTAGGTAGTCCAGCGTAGTCCTACATACACTTATAAACTGGTAGTTGTAGTGTTATTATTGTAGGCCCACTTAGTTTATCATACTAGTAGGCGTAGTATTGCCTTATAATCCCCTGTCATTTGATTTATGTTGCTATGTGTTTTCTAGTGTACTTTGTTTATCTTATTTACCTGCATTAGTTATTGCTTCTTTTTCAGAATGCGCTATCATGACTTATTCGCTTTGTTGGTCTTACTTTGCTTGCGCTTGTGCTTTGTATTGAGCCGATGGTCTCTCGGAAACAATCGCTCTACCTGTCAAGGTAGATGTAAGGTCTACCTACACTCTATCCTCCCCAGACTCCACGTTGTGGGATTTAAGTGGGTATGTTGTTGTTGTTGATGAATATATCGGTCTAGATTCATTGGTAGTACAATTAAAAAGTTCAATGACCATACTCTAAAATAGACTATACCCTTTTGTATTCTGTCCCTCACTTTCTATTTTCTGTTTCACTCAAGTTGTAATTAACATTTGCATTATACTACTTGGAAATTCCTAATGAGTTGTCAATTCCTAATAACAGTACTATTTAATTTTATAAGTATTCGTGATGTTGCAAACTATACTGACGTTTACTTTAAGTCTTATCGTTGAACGGTACTTTCAACTATTATTATTTATATAATAAGATCATTTAAAATTAATTGTAAATAGGTGTCGACATAAACTTGGTTAATTAGCTGAAAAATATGACGAGTAACTTAATGGAGTTGTCCGACAATGTAAGTATCGGATAAAAATTAAATTCATGGGCCGATCTAGAGTCATGTATATTAAAAAATTTACTAAATTTCAACAAATATTTGATTGTTAACCTACATTAACGTGATCAAGATGCTGTAAGAATCGACTTTGTAGCATTCTTATACTTAGAAATTGTTGGGAGATTCCTCTATGGTACTTTATAAAGCAGTACGGGAAGCATTTAACTATTACAAGTATTCGAAAGGATAAACAAAGATTTCAATAATTCAACATGGAATCTGAAATTACAATCGTTACATAAGTAAAAAGCTGGAAATTCCAGTTTTGTAGAAAACGGTAAAATGTAAATTGTTTTTTTGAGTCGAGTGTAGCACTCTGTCCTTAAGACAATATTGCCCCGTATGTATCCTTTATACGTCCTGGACAATTTGTCTCCCAAGATAAAACATCAATGGAACCCTTGAGCAAAGGAAACTCAAGAGCTACCGTGAAGAATATTGAGTAACGAAATGATGCTTGGAAGTTGTAGGAAGAAAACTATTTCGGTTGTGTATTTTCGTGGTACTTGTTTTTCTGCATATGTTTCGTATTTTCGTGCATATGTCTTAGTGCTCAACAATGGTGTAAGGGGGTGTTTATATAGGTGAGGGAGGGGCTGAAAAAGCGCCTCCATAATAGCCAAATAATGGTCATTATGGAGGTAGTAAAGCCACCAACATAAATGGTGAAAGACCAATGGATTTGGCCATTATAGGAGGAGTAATTCAGCCAAAATAAATGGCTGAATTGAGTGCTTGGCAATCGCTTTGACTTGTCCGGATCTCGGAAACTTGAGGGACCAAAGCGCACATCTTGAAACTTCGGGGACCAAAGCGTAAATTTGAAAGAATTCGGTCCGAACCGTACATCCGGAAACTTCGGGATCAAAGCTCGTACTTCCGGCAAAGTTTTCGGCCCAAAAAGATAATATCGAAGGCCCACGGCCCACGGCCCACGCCCGCGACCCGAACCGAGCCGGGACGGACCGGACGGGACGGGACGGGCGGGCGGCGCGCGCGCGTGTGGTCTTTCCTCGAACCGAAGCACATCTAGGTCCTGGGAAATTAATTAATTGTTTGTGTACTCGATAGTATTTCTACGGTCTTATAATGATATTCTTTTATTGTTGCATGTTTAGTTAAATATTCTTAGAATTTGCTTTCGTGAGAATTCTTAAAGTTGACTACAGTATAATTTGCAACATCACAAATACTTACAAATAGCTATTAGAAATAATTGAGTATGAATATGTTGAAGTGATAGCTATCACAGACACCATAGTTAATGGATTCAATTGAATCCCCTCAGAAGATTGTACACCGTGAAAAATAGATAAAAATTGATCTTTTTGGTTGAACTTTGAATTTTCTTAACATAAAAAAAGATTCCAGTGTAGATACAAGGAGGTTAAAAAATTATTTTAGAGCATAAGTTCAAATCTTAGATATAACACTCTAATATTTTAAAATATATGTAGAATTGTATTAATCTCCCTTGGAGAGTTTTTTCATTAATACAATATATACAAACCTGTTCATCGGGCCGGAGACCCACTCGACCTGGCCCGACCTGACCCGAAAAAAACAGGATCAGCTTAAATCTGACCCGTGAGCCATCTGACCCGAAAAAGCGGGACCCGTCCATATGTAGGGTCGGGCCAGGGTCAGAATTTTTTACCCGTCTGACCCAACCTGACCACCGACCCGCCCCCGACCCGCGTGACTTAACCCTTCACTTTATTAATATTTATTTTTTACTTATATAGGTGAAAGGACAAACGAAGAAGAATCTAGTGTAATGATGACGATGATGATGCTTATGATGATGTTGATGAATTATCATGATTTTGATTTGTACTTGCCTCTTGTTTGTTTATGGATTTACAGCTAAAAGTGTGGAAAATACGCCCCTGGATGGTATTCGACTCAGCTAAAAGTGTGGAATCTGCTTCAGTTCTTTTTGGTGTATTTTTAATGATTTCATGATTCTGTTTGTTGTAATTTTTAATTTGTGACAAATTATATCGGATAACGAATTGGGTAGAGTTGCAATGTTTGCTTACTGTTTTATTTTGTTTTGTAGAGCGGGTCAGGGCCGATCCGTGACCCGTAGGGTCCCTGAAGGGGCAGGGTCTGAAAATTAAAAAATAAAACAGGTCAGGGTCAGGCAAGCAGATAAAAAGCCACTTGACCCGGCCCTAACCCGGCCTGACCCGAGTTTTGGATAGATCTAAATATATATAGTGTGAACAATGTGGAATCCTAATACAAAAGGGATCCTATAATTACCATAATTATACAACACTAATAATTACAAAATATATGGTGAATATTCTACTAATATTCACTAATACACATTCTCTGTCGAAGCGGAAGGAGGCCAGACTTTAGACTGGATCTGAAGTCGAGGAATAACTATCTAGGTAGTTCTTTAGTGAATATATCTGCATACTGATATGAATAGGGCACATGCAATACCTTGACATGTCCGATAGCAACCTTCTCACGAACAAAGTGCATATCCATCTCAATATGTTTGGTTCGCTGATGCTGAACCGGATTGTGAGATAAATAAACAGCAGATATGTTATCACAATAGACTATAGACGCCTTATGCAAAAGACACTGAAGCCCTAAAAGTAGATTTCAGAGTCAACAGATCTCAACAACAACATTGACAACACCTCTGTACTCTGTTTCTGCACTCGAATGGGATAGTGTGGCTTGTCTCTTGGCAAACCATGAAACTAGATTATCCCCTAAGAATAAACAATAGCTAGAGGTAGAGCGTCGCGTGTCTGGACAACCTACTCAATATGCATCCGTATATGATAGTAACTTGGTAGGTGCAGTGGGGTATAGATGTAATCCATGATCAAGTGTGCCCTTAATGTATTAGATGATACACTTAAGGGCAGTAAAATGAGGCTCATTGGGGGCATGCATAAACAGACACACTTGCTGAACAACATAAACAATATCAGGCCTGGTGAAGGTGAGATATTGTAGTGCACATGTAAGACTCTTGTAAAGTGTGGGATCGGACACCGGATTACCATTAACAACACTAAGCTTTGATTTAGTGTCAACTGGAGTGGACATAATCTTGCAGTTTGTCATTTTAGCCATGTGTACTATCTCGTCTGCATACTTATGCTGAAATAGAAACATAGAGTCCGCAGATCTCACTGATATCCCAAAAAAATACCTCAGCTTTCCCAAGTCGATCATGACAAATTCGATTTTAAGCAATGCAATTATCTCATTTTTCAACAAATCAGATGAGGCACTAAGCACAATGTCATCCATATATAACAATAAATAAGCGATGATGTTACCTCGATGAAAAATGAAGAGAGAATTATCACACTTGCTACATACAAACCCAATCCGCATAAGATACTATACAAAACGATCATACCATGCTCTAGGGGCCTATTTCAAATCATAAAGTGACTTACGGAGATGACATACATACTGAGGGGCTGATTGATGGACAAAATCGGGCGGTTGGTGCATATAAATAGTTTCTTTTAAATCCCCATGTAAGAACACATTTCTCACATCAAGCTCATGAATGTACCAATGCTTACCCATAGCAATACGAACGGTGCGAATGGTAGCCGGTTTAACAAGCGGACTTAATGTCTCACCACAATCAATACCCTCATGCTGATTAGTGTCATTAGCCACAAGTCTCACCTTATATCTCTCTAGGTCACCATTGTCTCTGAATTTTTGATGAAAAAACCACATGCATCGGATCACATTCACCCCCTCCGGTCTAGGAACCAAATCCCAAGTATGTTGTTTCGTTAAAACATTAAATTCATCACACATGGTCGCATTCCAATTAGGGTCTTGTTTGGCTAATTTTGGATTTTTAGGAATTGAGGATATGGTTTGGGTAGATAGGTTAAAGTGGACATTTGGTTTAAAAATCCCGTGTTGCGCACGTGTTTCCATGTGGTGCGTGGGGACAAGGGTTTGGAGGGTAGTCTAATGTATTGACAGGTCGGTGTCGGGTGTACAGCTGGGTCGGGTGGTGGGGCAGGGTACTGGTTCTGTGGTGACGGTGTTCGATGTTGGGTTTGGGGATGATGATATCAGGGTAGTGGTGTCAGGTTTTGATGCTGGGTTTGTGAAAGACGACGATCTGAGTAGATCGACATTGGCTGGATGTCCTGGAGACATTACCGGTGACAGGAAGATGATGGGTGGAGGTTATGGGTTTTGTGATGGCGCGAAGAGGTTTTGGGTCGGGAACTGTGTTGGGTCGGGGTGGCCCGTACAATGGTTGGGTGAGGGTGTCCGATTGGACTGCTAATGGTCGATGGTGACGCTATTGGGTTTACCAGGGGAGAATGCCAGTGGGGAGGAGATGAGATATCGGGATGGAGAAGAGAGGTGGTGGCCGACCGATTGCTGATGGGAGGAGAGGCAACCGGTGGCAACTGTGACTGTTCGGGGGAACTACCAGTAGTGGCAGCGGCGTGAGAAAGTGACAATGACTGGGTAGTAGTGGTGGTATCGGCGGTGGACTGACTGCCGGTAGTGGCAGTGACGGTAGGTGGTGGCGGCAAAGTGTTGACTGCTGCCAGAACAGTGGTAGCATGTCGGAGAGCTTGAAGGACAAGCGGTGATGTATCTGAATCATCAAGAAATTTGTAATCATTGACTCAGAATTTTTGAATGTTGACAAAGGTCAAACGGGAAAACATACTCGACAAAAGTGATGTGGCGTGAAATTATGATTTTGTCGGTGGATAGTTCATAGCACATGTACCCCCAATGGTTCAATGGGAAGCCTAGGAAGGTGCAATGAGTAGATCTGGGTGCCAATTTGTGGGGGGCCATGAATGTCAGATTAGGGTAACACAGACAACCGAAAAATTCTAAGATGGTCATAGGTAGGGACTCGACGGTAGAGAATTTTGGTGGATGTCCTATTTTGAATCGCACGGGTAGGTAAAATATTGAGAATGTGTTCTACCATTTTTATTGTATATAAAAAGTAGGGGGAGAGACACATGAAAAAAGAGGTACAAATCATATTATTAATGGTTCGGAGAATTCTTTCGGCTTTTCAATTTTGAGGGGAGGTATGGGGCACGAGAAATGAAAGATCATGCCATTAGCCACACAAAATTTATGAAATAGGAATTATTGAACTCACAACCATTATCACATTGAAATGATTTTATATCTTTTTCAAATTGTGTTTTAACTAGTGTACGAAACTCAACAAATTTGGAGAACACTTGAGATTTGAGTTTGAGTGGATCGACCCAAGGAAAATGAGAGAAATCATCCAAAAATATCAAATAATATTTATGGCCTAAGTTGCTAGTTATGGGAGATGTCCATAAATCAGCGTGAATAATATCAAATGGAGAGAAAGTAGTAGTTATAGAAGCCGTAAATAGTAGTCTAACATGTTTCCCTAACTGACAAGAGAGAAACTATGAGAAAGATTCCCTTTGTTACATTGGATTAAATTTTGGTTTCTAAGAGAATAGAAAATGTGAGAACCGGGATGACCAAGTCTATTATGCCACGTTGAGGGGGATATGGTTGTTAAAACGGTGGGAGGAATGACAAGGGCATTTAGAGATGTGGGAGGGTGGACACTAGCAGCGAACGTGGATAGGAAAGGATATAGGTCCCCCTCACTATTGCATCTCGTAAGTAGTTTTCCAGTACGGATGTCCGTTACAGAAAATCCAAACGGATCAAAGTTAATTAGACGGAATTATCGGCTTGGGTTTCTAACTCTATTATATATATAGTTATGAGTGAGAAGAGTCGTCGACCGATCATGTAATATGTCACACATTAGAGCTTTTATAACATGAATCTTTAACATATAAGTCAATAGAATTAGAGCTTGAGGAGCTTCCCATTGTCCTGCTTGCCGACGTGGGGTTACTTTTGGTATTGTACAATTTCTATTTTTTATGCTGTTGTATTTGATTGGTATTTTGGTTGTACTTTTATGATGGGGATTGAATTTTCCTCCCATTTTTTTCTATTTGCTTTTGTATAAATGAAATGAACTCTTGAAAGATATAAACACATAGCCATATAAATTTGAATTGCCAATTTTTACTGCGAATAATTGAGATAAAACAGATATAATATAAACAATTTGAACTGGGAGAAATTGATATACTATAACAAAGATATATGAGAAATGAGCAAAAATACTTCAAATGAACTTCTAATATTTATGGTGAAATAGAAAGAAGGTGAAAATGTTAGAAAATATATTCTTCATCACTTATAGCCGGTTAGGGAGTGCTTTGCTCCCCAATGTGAGATTACCCGGTATGAATTCAGATTAATCGGGTCTCAATGTGGGTACCGGACACCGGATGAAAAAACAAAAAAAAATGTTTGCCCAAGCTTTTGGAGGTCAAATTTCTTATTTAAAGAAAAAAGGTGTTTGGACCACTTTTTGAGAGAAAATAAGTGTTTATGAAGAATAGCAGAAACTGTTTTTCAAAAGCTAAAAAAATAACTTCTCCAAAAAGCTTCTTTTTTGAATGACCAAACACTAATTAAGTGCTTTCTAAATTAATTAGTCAAACATAAATTATTTCCGACTAAAAATACTTTTCTAAATAAGATGGTCCAACATTTTTTGTTGCAACTTTCTAAATCAAATCAAAAGAAAAAAATATTGGGGTCGCCTTTATTTTCAGGCTCTTGACTAGATATAACAGTGGATCTTGGATCTGGTCCGGATCCGGTGGATCTAGATCCGTTTTATAGGATATGGATCTTCAAAATTTGGACCCGACGGATCCGGATCGGACCCGGATCCGTTTCCGACGGATCTGGATCTTGTATTTGAGATCCGTATCCGGTCCACATCCGATCCGTGGATCCGTTTCTTATTAAATATATCCATAACCTATAATGTAATTTTATAAATATTTTCTTAATTTTTTTTCATAATTTATGTATTGGGTAAATGGTTGAACCAGGATAAGACACAAGTCACACAGCCATGTAATTTGTCTTTGAAGTTTAATTTCTTTTATATATATGCTCTCTATAGTTTCCCATATTTTCATTTCTATAAAAAGAAAAAATTATCACTCTTCTTTAAATTTTCCTTTCTTGAATCTGCTAGATGTAAGCTTTAAGTATCTTTCTCTCATTTGTTTGATCAGCAAAAAAAATTGGGACTTTTGATATATGACTGACATTGTTTTATGTTGTTTAATGAAGTCAATCAGTAGAACTACAAGTGGAGCATCACTAAAGCCTCCAAAAATTAGCTCAAAGTTGCAACCTATTTAGATCACTAATGAAGTCAATCGTCTTTATTTTCTTGTGATGCTAAAATTTTGTTCATTATTTTGGAAGAATAGTGTCATGTTTGTGTAGGTTGATTGAATGAACTCAAACATTTTTTTCAATTAGATTGCGTTTCATTTTGTCATAAAAGTTTCAATATGTGGGAATATTATTTAAGCAAAAAAAAAATTACATGTAGATCCAGATCCGAAGACCCGGTGGATCCGGATTTGAATCTAATTTTTATGGAACCCGATGAATCTGGATTCAGATATGAAAAATAGATCTAGATCTGGATCTAATAGGATCCGATCCAGATCCGATCCGTTGCCATCCCTACTTGACCGCTCCCGAAGCTGACTAATTAGTCTGCTCCTGCCATCCTGTTTTATTCGTCATCAAAAATTGTTTGTCATATAATGCAGCAATTTGCTGTTTCCTTGACCTTCACTCGGCATCCATTAATGGCTCATCAAATGTATATTATAGATTGTGATTATTTCACTAACTGTCTATATTACTTCAGAAATATGATCTTTAGTTCTTAACTAACAATTCCTTTTCTCCAGTTTTCTTATACTATCCCATATCTTCTCTACCATTTCTACGGAAATCTTTTGCATGTTTAGTTGAGGTAGTTGCTTAGGGGCTAGAACTTGTTCCATGTTGCAAAGTCTTGATGAACCAAGATATAAATATTTTTTATTATCTCAGTGAGTATAAGATAATATTTTGGGCCGCTAATCCCACTAGTAAGTGAATGTAGCGTGCATACTAGTCAAAGTTAGAAGCTTCTAAAGTTTGTTCATTATTACTTAAAATAATAGATCAACCTAGCTTGCTTTGAGACTAAATAAAATAATCATTGTTTAAGCCGAAAACAATATCTTTACAGTACACAACTACTTGCTCAAAATTCAAAAGGAAACAAAAACAGCTCAAACGTCTTAGTAAGATTTTACTATTTTAATCTGCAAAAATGAAATATCTATATATATATTATATATATTATACTATTGATGAGTCAAACACAACCGTCAAAGTAAACAAAGAATAAATTAGCCCCTAGCGCAAGCAAATGTGATTGTCCATTAATATGGCGAATAATATTGGTCAACAGCAAAGATGTATTAGACCCTAATAATCTAATTATAATCAGTGGCATAATCACATACAATGAAGGACAGTCAGTTGAGAATATTTAGTCTGAGTTTATATTGTATGTAAAAAATTATAGTAAAATATATAGGTAAAAATTACTTATATCATAAATATTCTTAGTGAAATTCGTAACTCTTTCGTTCACCATAATTATTACTACTTTACAAGTGTTCTGAATGTATAGTTATTTATATCGTTAGTGTACAGACTTTAAAAATGCAATTTTTTGTTGTTGGAGCAAGAAGTAAGTTTAGGTCGATAGTAATAAGGATAGTCAGTTGAGAATATTTCATATGAATTTATTGTTGGATATAATGTCGTACGGGAAGTAAATAAATATTGCAAGTGTTCGAAAGGATGAACAAACAACCAATATTCAGAACTGCTGCAAGCTTATTGAGTCTTGAATATTGATAACCTGAAATCAAGAAATACTAAATCTGGATTGTTACAACTGTGGCTGAGTCGAGAGATGACTCTCTGTCTTTAAGACAAGATTTCCCCGTATATATGCTTTTACGTTTGCGGGCAATAGTCTCCCAAGATAAAACAACAACTAATCAACACTACAAAGCAAATAGTTTGATTCTGACGAAGAAACGAATACGAAACGACTTGCTGATTTAAAGGAAAAAGGAAGGAAGAGTTTCTGTTGTGCTCACTTTAGTCACTGATTTTCTCTTGTTTTTCGTCCTCTCTCTTCTACCTCAAATATGTTTCAGAAGTTTATATAGTGTTTTTGGAGGAGGAGAGGTGATTGATTAAGAGAGGTGTAATCATGGGTATTCATGGCCAGAAACGTTTTGTAGTAAGTGCAAAACGTTTCAGAAGTTTAATGCCATAATGTCATAAACTGTTGGCTTTCTGGCTGCTTCCTGAAACTCCAGGGACCAAACTGTAAATACTAAACAGTTTGGGGTCCAAAAGATAATGTCAGAAGAAGCCCACGACCCGAGACCAGACCGGACGGGCGACGGCGGTGCATGTGTGGGGCTAGCCTCGAACCCAAGCACACCTAGGACCATCCTTCAAACACATGGGTTACCCCTGGGGTCCCATACCTTTATCCATTTTTAGGCTTATAAAGAGAACAATTCTTCATTTTCCCACCGATGTGGTAGATTTGTCCCACACCATATTTTCATGCCTCAAACACCTTACTTCGTGAACCAATATCTCTTTCATTTCTTAACGAAATTTGACGATCCTTGGCCCTACGGTCATCTACTCACTTAGTAGATTATGCACGTGTGAAGATACAAAACCTCCAACATGCAGAACGCTAGTGTTTAAGTCATTAATTATGGGTGGACGCAACCTCCCCACCAAAGTTAAATTTCCAACATTTATATTCTATGAAAAATATTATAGTAAAATATATAGGTAAACAATACTTATATCATAAATATTCTTAGTGAAATTTCCGACTCTTTTATTGACCATAATTATTACTACTTTATAAGTGTTCTGATTATATAAATATTTATATCGTCTGTGCACAGACATTAAAAATGTATTTTTTTGTTGTTGGAGGCGAGACGTAAGTTTAGGTCGATAGTAATAAGGATAGTCAGTTGAGAATATTTCGTCTGAATTTATATTGTATGTAAAAAATTATAGTAAAATATAGGTAAAAATTACTTACCTATATTTTCCCCAACTCCCAGTTAGTCATTGGAGTGGTGATTCACTGAGTTGAATTGCTAGTACCATTGGCATCCCTTTATTTGTGGATGAGTGCACAACTAAGAAGACTAGAATCTCCTATGCTAGGATGCTTGTGGAAGTTAATGTCACCACCTCATTTCCTGATTGTGTGAAGGTTTTGGATCCCTCAGGAGAAGTGTTTGAACAAAGACTAGTTTATGAATGGAAACCTACCTTTTGTAACAAATGCTTACAACTTGGTCATGTATGTGAGGATGAACCTACTTCTAATCCAGTACCAAACCAGCCAAGAAGAGGAGGAGCCCTCAACAACCTGTCCAAGCTTGGGCTACTAAGCCTCACCCTGCTCAACCTAAGGGTCCTGTTGCAAATACTGATACAACTGAGATAGTTGAGTTGAGTGTACAAGATCTACCTCAGCATATACAGCAACACTAGAAGGAGCCTGGCAATCAACCACCACTGAGGCATATGGGATCAAGTTCCACAGGTGGAGTTCCTGCACAGTCAAGTCAGAATTTGGAGCCTCTGCCTCAATCTTGTGCATAGACTGTTATAGCAGCTGGTACTAATTCAGGGTAGAAGTGTGAATAATTGAGAGCTAATCTACTTCCCTCACGAGAAGGAGATGATTTCTCATATCTCTATTGTAGGGTTTTGTTGGGTACAAAGCACTTAAGTAACGCACATCGGAAGTTTAAAAGTTTTGTTTCTTACTTACCCCAACAATAATTTTGGTATGGTTATATAACAATGAAACTTGTAACATAAAACATTTACTTACAAGTTATGATTATCTGGAATCTTTATTTACTATAAGGTGCACACACGGTTGCCCTTCCTATTGCAAGCTCCAAGCTTTAATGTACTTCTCTTTCAGAAAGCTAGGAAATCCGGCAGAGGTTCGAGAGAGTATTTGATTCTAAGTCTCTAAGGCTTAGAATGTTGGTGTATGAATAATGAAGGGAATGCCTCTATTTATAGTTGAAAATTAGGTCAAAACCGAATTAGGGTTTGACCTTGGGCCTGGCCCAAAAATTGATGCAGAGGTGCCACGGCCCTAGGGTATGGGCGAAGCGGTGCTCGACGTGCTCCTGCACTGCACCGCGGCCCTAGGGTATGGGCGCCGCGACGCTCGATGTGCTCCTACACTGTCTCGATTTATTTTCTGTGCATTCTTAATTAAATCCAAAATTCAATTTTGACTTAATTAAAATAATCATTATTCATTTAAATATCTCGATTCCAAATCGAACATTTAATTTCTCTCTCAATACATTCTTAGATCGAAACGGACAATCGACATAGTGTGACCCTACATGCCTTCTCATATCGACATTAATCAAATTAAGGTCTACACGGAACTCCTAGACGGCGCCGGAAGACGAACTCAATATGTGAAGTACGTTTACACAAATCCAGTAAACTTAACCTTTATGTGGTAAGATAAAATCCTTTCATTCACGACACACCCGATCAAGCTTAGGATTTGTCAAGTGTCTATCCAAATGGCTTAATCATTGTATCTCATCTATATTAGTTAACAACTAGACCATATTCTAAATATGTCTATTGTGTTGGCCAACGACTTAGTCAACCTAATATCACTGAGAATCTGAGTGTTCTCTCGAATAAACATCCGCGGAATGAATTCTAATTTTGGCTCAACTACCACCTTCAATCCACATTGTAATGTACCCAATACAAGCCGTGTCTCAACCTATAAGGCATTTGAGCTTAGGACGGGATCAAAGTACATTACTTTGTAGACAATGCGCGTATTGACCTCAAGTCTAAGGACTTCTATCTCCCACACGTTGACCATACTTTAGACAAGTATAACAAACAGTATATCAGCAGGGTATACCAATACCTCCAAAGTATTCATGTGTCCATCACAAATAGCCATTACTCGTAGCAGGTGAGACATACTACATCCTCTAAGGATGTGATGCAGACTACATGTCGACTTATCACATATCATCGATATCCCATTCTCGATGATCATTAGTCGAGGCTATTTTAAGAGTTACGATTTATCATTAATATCTCACTCTATTACTGACAATGTAAGCTCAAGGGATGCACATTAATGAATAATTACAAACAATCAAATAATTATTCAATAATTACAAATGCCAAAATATTAATCTTATTAATAATACGAATGTGTTCAAGTACATTTGTCCCTAATGATGATTGTCTCTAGGACATATATACTTTCAATCTCCCACTTGGCCTAGAGCCAATCTTCGATGTATCTAATACCCATATTTTCAAAAAGACCATAATGCTTAACTAAGTTTAATGGTTTAGTAAACAGGTCAGCTAGATGTTCATCTGTGGGAATAGTCTAATCTTATTTCTTCAGTTTCCACCATCTCCCTGAGAATGTGGTACTTCGTGGGTACATGTTTGTTTCTATTGGTTGATCTTGGTTCCTTAGCTTGCGCAATCGCATCAGTGTTGTCACAATAAATCATTATTGGACAAGTGCCACTTGGAACAACCCCCAGTTCCTTCGGGAACTCAGACATCAAGACAACTTCTTTACAAGCTTCCGATCCAGCAATGTACTCAGCTTCTGTTGTCGAATCAGCAGTTGTAGCTTGATTGGAACTCTTCCAACTCACTATTCCGCCATTGAAAATGAAGGCATATCCAGACTGAGATTTGAAGTCATCAAGATCTGTCTGGAAACTAGCATCAGTGTACCCAGTACATATTAGATTCTCTTGTCCACCATAGACTAAGAAGTATTCTTTAGTTTGTCTAAAATACTTAAGAATACTCTTGACTGCTTTCCAGTGTTCTTCCCCAAGATTCTGCTGGAATTTGCAAGTCATACTAAGTGCATGACCCACATCTGGCCTCGTACAGGTCATGGCATACATGATAGATCCTATAGCTGAAGCATATGGAATTTTTTTTCATGCGTTCAAGTTCTACAACAGTAGAAGGACTATCCTTCTTTGATAATTTGATCCCTTGACCCATAGGAAGATTTCCCTTCTTGGAGTTTTCCATAGAGAATCGTCTTAGCACTTTGTCTATGTATGTGGATTGTGACTGCCCTAACAATCTTTTAGGTCTATCTCTATAGATCCTAATTCCAAGAATGTAGCAGGCTTCACCCAAGTCCTTCATCATGAAGGTGCTGGATAACCATTCCTTGACTGATTGCATGAGAGTCTTATTATCTCTCATTATTAATATGTCGTCTACATATATAACAATGAAGACAATACTCCCTTCCTTGCGCTTACTATAAACGCAGGGATCTTTTATGCTTCTAACAAAGTCAAATGATTTGATTGCTTTGTCAAAGTAAATATTCCAACTCCTTGAAGCTTGATTAAGCCTATAAATGGACTTTTGTAGCTTGCATACAACATTTGGTTTGGACTCAATTGAAAAACCCTCAGGTTGTTTCATATACACCTCCTCAACTATATTACCATTGAGGAAATCAGTTTTGACGTCTATCTGCCAAATGCCATAGTCATAATATGCATCTATTGCAAGCAAAATCCGAATGGACTTAATATTAGCAACATGTAAAAATGTTTCATCATAATCGACCCCATGTCATTGATTATAACCTTTAACCACCAGTCTTGCTTTATAAGTCTGTACCTTGCCATATGCATCAATCTTCTTCTTGAAGACTCATTTGCATCCTATGGGTCTAACCCCTGTTGGAAAATCAACCAAGTTCCAAACTTGATTTATGTACATCGAGTCCATCTCAGTTTTATGGCTTCTTGCCATCTCTGCGAATCAATGTCTAACATAGCTTCGCTGTAGGTTGTAGGTTCATCGTCATCAGGAATATCTATCTCAATGTGTGTTTCAACAAGGAGATTAAGTCTTTCAGGTGGATGATGAGTCCTAGTGGTCCTATGGAGTTGATTATTCTGCATTTCAGTGTTTATTGCATTCTGATTGTGAGAAGGTCTTTGTGTGTTGGACAATCCATCACCTTGAGAGCTTTCAGGAATATCATTTTCATGTATTTCCTGAATGGAATGATCTACAACCATTGTATCATCTTCCATTGGTTGTGTATGAGAGCCTTGCATTTCTGCACTATCTCTCACAGCACTCCCACTGGCTGAAGGGCATACCCTAAGTATCCAATCTTCACCGGATACTCCCACTGAATCCTTGTCTAGGTCATTCGACAAGGGTTCAACTTCTGTGTTATTTTGTGGTTCTTGAATTTCTTCAAGTTCTATCTCTGTGCAGCTATGTTCCTTGTAGACATATTCTTCTTCAAGGAAAGTTGCATTCCTGGAAACAATGACCTTATGTTCTCCAGGAATATAGAAGGAGTATCCCTTAGTTTCCTTTGAATACCCCACAAAATAATATTTCTCACTTTTAGATTCCAACTTGTCAGTAAGCATATTCTTTACATATGTAGGGCACCCCCAAGGTCGCATGTGTTTAAGTGCTGGCTTCTTGTCGTTCCATATCTCATATGGAGTTTTCTCTACTGACTTTGAAGGAACTCTGTTCAGAATATAAATTGAGCTTTGCAATGCATAGCCCCAAAGGTATGTCGGTAGAGCTGAGAAACTCATCATGGATCTAATCATATATAATAGGGTTCGATTTCTCCTTTCAGCAACACCATTCATCTGTGGCATTCCAGGAGGTGTCCATTGTGATTGGACTCCATGAAGCTTCAAATAATCCAGAAATTCTTTAGTTAAGTATTCACCTCCTCGATCCGATCGAAGTGTCTTGATACTTGTTTCAAGTTGCTTCTCTACTTCTGACTTGTACTCCTTAAATTTCTCAAAGGCTTCGGACTTATGTTTCATAAGATACACATGCCCAAACCTTGTGAAATCGTCTGAAAAAGTGATGAAGTAAGGGAAGCCCCCCTTAGCTTGAGTTGAAAATGGCCCACATACATCGGTAAGGACCAACTCAAGTACCTCTTTGGCTTGCACCCCTTTCCCAGAAAGTGGCTTGTTGGTCATCTTTCCTCTCAAGCAAGATTCGCAGTTACCATAGGACTTTAAGTCACATGGTTCGAGGTAGTCTAACTTCCTCAATCTTGCTATCCTTGATTCGTTGATATGACCAAGTCTGCAGTGCCATAAGTAGGTGGCGTTTCTTGGATTACTTATCTTAGCTCGTTTATTTTGCACATTGAAATATACAATCCATCCACAAGCGGAGCATTTCCACAAACAAAACCATTAAAAAGACAGTACATAACTGCCATTGGCAATGAATGAGGAAAACCCCTCAATGTCTAACATTGTGATAGAAATGATATCCCTCGTTAATGAGGGAACAAAATAATAATTATTTAGTTCTAAACAAAAGCCTGAAGGTAAATCTAGTCTATAAGTTCCCACGCGTTCAACATCTACTCGTGCTCCATTTCCAACGCGCAGGTCTACCTCCCAAGGTCCAACCTTTCTGCTGTTAATTAGGCCCTGCACATTACTACAAATGTGCGAGCCACAAGCGGTATCCAATACCCAGCAGTGGGAGTTATTTGTAGACATATTTATTTCAATGACAAACATACCTTGTCCAGTAGAGGTAGAAGCACCTAGTGCTTTGCCTCACCTTGGAGCTGTGTAGCCCTTCTTTAGAACATGCGCTGGCATTTGTCCCTTTCGTTCAACTTACATTTGAAAGGGTCTCTCAACAGTTCATACTCCATTGTTTGAGACTGGTTTTCATAGAGACTCTTCAAGTGTTCAAGCATTTCATTAGGGCCCATGTTTTCATGTTGCCTCTGTAACTCCATAGTCATGGAAGACAACATTATACATTTTGCCAAGGCAGCATCGTTCAAACGTTTCTGATAAGCCACCTTGTCAAACATGGTATACTCATCAGAGTTTTCAGCAGGGACTGTGGGGAATATTGTGTCTAACATATACTCAATTATTTCTAGTCTTAACACCAATCGCAAATTTCTTAACCAGTCAGGGTAATTTGATCCAGTCAACTTGTTTGTCTCGAACAACATTTTCAGTGATAGATTCAACATTTTATACGACTGAAGAAACAAATAGACTTGAAATTAAACTCTAATATAAATTATATTGAACACATTCGTTAACTAATTAACATGACCTTTTATTTAATTAGCTCCCACTATTTTAACATACCCTTCGACCCTATGGAAGAATACGGACTCATATCAAATATGGTCATAATGGGCCATGATCCAGGTTCATGTTGTCTCCGCGTTTGCTGTGGCTGATAACTTCAACAGCAGAACCTGGTAGATCTCTAAACCAATTACAAATAATTCGTAACTCATGTTTGACCGAATGTTCTAAACAATCAATATGCGACTGCAATTATGTATCTAAGTGAGTTTTGCCTTATAGAGCAAACACTGTGGTGTAAATACTCGTGAAGGTTTATCACCCACTTTTACATTTAACATGCATCTATGAAAGAGTCTGAGTCCTCGTAGACTTAGAGCAATTGTTGTGGCATAAATACTCATCTCGCCGAAAAGGATTTTGCACTACAATAAATTATAACGGACGACGCGTGTATTTCAAATGAGACTTGTATTGAAATTTTAGGAAATATTTTAATTCAGGGTTTTAACCAAGATCAACACTTTTACGCCATATCCAATATGACATCTTAATATCATGCAAAACTAATGACGCATATAGTTTGGGAACTATCAACCCAATATGCATGATATAAGATGGTTCAATCAAATACAGGGCGCTGCCTGCCCAAACAATTATAGCGGACGTTATTCTAGTAATTTAAATGACAAACAATTTGACAGTTAGCACATAAACAATATACTTATCAAATATATTGTATAATAGTAATCATAGGTTAAACATTCCGAACAAAAAAAAAATCTACCATCGGGGCCGCGACACTAATCATTAGGGTCGCGGCGCCAATGAGGCAAAAACCAAATTTCTGCTTCCGCATTGCATTAGAGCTACGACGCTCCACTATGGGTCCGCAATGCTTACAAGGCAGAAACCTTCGGCTTGTATTAGGGTCGCGGCGCCTAATGTCTAGAAAGTTTGAAACTTAAAAAAATGAAGCATTAGGGCCGCGGCGCTCCACCATGGAGCCGCGACGCTTCTTAAAACCCTAGAAAGCGCCGCGGGGCCCTACCATAGGGCCACGACGCCGACGTCCTAACAAAACGTTTTTGTGTTGATTCTTAAAATCGTTCGAGCCCTAAATCCAATTTAGGGATCAAATCACACGTCCTTATCATCACCCACCATTATCAATAACGCCCATATCAACCATCATTCGTTCTTACTCATTCTTAGCCGTGCACCGTGCAATGAGCAAGACAACGCACTTTGGCTTAGTTTGATTTAGAGCGGAATGACTTCCTCGAGTTAGCGTATGAGATAATTTAGGGTGATACTAAAGGTCAACATTTGTTCAAGACATGTAGGATTTCAAGAAACCTCATTTTAATCCAATTTTATGTTTAACCCATATTATTATTCTATTCAATTGTTATATAACCATTGAACCAGACTGAGCTTTGATACCACTGTAGGGTTTTGTTGGGTACAAAGCACATAAGTAAGGCACATCGGAAGTTTAAAAGTTTTGTTTCTTACTTACCCCAACAATAATTCTGGTATGGTTATACAACAATGGAAATTGTAACATAAAACATTTACTTACAAGTTATGATTATTTGGAATCTTTATCTACTATAAGGTGCACACGCGGTTGCCCTTCCGATTGCAAGCTTCAAGCTTAAATATACTTCTCTTTCGGAAAGCTAGGAAATTTGGTAAAGGTTCGAGAGAGTATTTGATTCCAAGTCTCTAAGGCTTAAAATGTTTTTCAGAAAATTGGTGTATGAATAATGAAGGGAATGCCTCTATTTATAGTTGAAAATTAGGTCAAAACCTGATTAGGTTTTACCTTGGGCTTGGCCCAAAAATCGATGCAGAGGCGCCGTGAACCTAGGGTATGGGCGCTGTGGCGCTCGACGAACTCCTGCACTGCGTCGCGGCCCTAGGGTATGGGCGTCGCGGCGCTCGATGTGCTCCTACACTGTCTCTATTTGTTTTCCGTGCATTCTTAATTAAATCCAAAATCAATTTTGACTTAATTAAAATAATCATTATTCATTTAAATATCTCGATTCCAAATCGAACATTTAATTTCTCTCTCAATACATCCTTAGATCGAAATGGACAATCGACATAGTATGACCCTACAAGCCTTCTCATATCGACATTAATCAAATTAAGGTCTACACGGAACTCCTAGACTGCGCCGGAAGACGAACTCAATATGTGAAGTACGTTTACACGAATCCAGTAAACTTAACATTTATGTGGTAAGATAAAATTCTTTCATTCACGACACACCCGATCAAGCTTAGAATTTGTCAAGTGTCTATCCAAATGGCTTAATCATTGTATCTCATCTATATTAGTTGACAACTAGACCATATTCTAAATATGTCTATTGCGTTGGCCAACGACTTAATCAACCTAATATCACTGAGAATTCGAGTGTTCTCTCGAATAAACATCCGAGGAATGAATTCTAATCTTGGCTCAACTACCACCTTCAATCTACATCGTAATGTACCCAATACAAGCCGTGTCTCAACCTATAAGGCATTTGAGCTTAGGACGGGATCAAAGTACATTACTTTGTAGACAAGACGCGTATTGACCTCAAGTCTAAGGACTTCTATCTTCCACACGCTGATCATACTTTAGACAAGTATAACAAACAGTATATCAGCAAGGTATACCAATACTTCCAAAGTATCCATGTGTCCATCACGAGTAGCCATTACTCGTAGCAGGTGAGACATACTACTTCAATGTACTTCTCATCTAATGGCTTTTCTGCTGCTCAAGGGAACGTTTCCGTTCCTCCACCCGCTGGATTCCACCATGAATGCCCTGAAAAGTTCATGGGCTCCAACTTCAAGAGATGGCAACAAAAGATATTATTCTATCTGTCTGTTATAGGAATGACTTCTTTCCTAAAAGAAGATCCTCCACAAGCTGGAAATGAAGTGGACCCTTCGCCTACTGAAACGGCTGAAGGGGGCCAAGGTATCCATGCCATTAATGGCATGAAGATGGTTCTTGATGCATGGAGTCATAGTGATTTCATGTGTAAGAACTATATTTTGAACTGCTTGTCAGACCCACTCTACACGGTGTATTGCACCGTAGGCACTGCCAAAGAGTTATGGGAAAAACTGCAAAAGAAGTACAACGCACAAGATGCAGGTACTAAGAAATTCATTGTTGGGAAATTCCTGAAATTTCAAATGGTGGATAGCAAAACTGTGATGTCCCAAGTCCAGGAATTTCAAATGATTCTACATCACCTGGATTTGGAAGGTATAAAACCAAATGAACAGTTTTTTGTTGCATCACTGATTGAAAAGTTACATCCCTCGTGAAATGAGTTTATGAGTTACTTAAAACTCAAGACAAAGGAAATGACCTTTGTTATCAAACTCCAGATTCAGAAAAATAATAAGAAGGCCTTGTCTAAGGGAAAACAACCAACTGAGGCAAAGGCAAATCTGGCTGAGGCCAAAGGGAACCCAAGCAAGAAGCGCAAGTTCCAGAAAGACGGTAAGACCCAAGGAGCGGAGAAGTTCAAAAGAAACTGTCACCACTGTGGGAAACCTGGTCACATGATCAAGGACTGCCGCAAGCTCAAGACTGAGCAACAAGAGAAGGCCAAGGCCAAAGGCAAGACTCGAGCTAACGTCATCAAAGACAGGCATCTGGATGACATGATTGAGGAGTTCTCAGCGGTGGTGCTTGAAGCAAACCTTGTTGAGAATCTTATGCAATGGTGGATGGACACAGGTGCTACAAGACACATCTGTTCCAATAGAGATGTCTTCTCCACTTATACACTAGTTACAAACAAGAAGATGTTCATGGGTAACAACGCTTCCCCTGAAGTGCTGGGGGTAGGAAAGGTAGTCCTGAAGATGACTTCTGGAAAGGAGCTTACTCTGAAGGAGGTGATGTATGTCCCTGATATTAGGAGAAATTTAATTTCAGGTCATTTATTGGTTAATGCTGGTTTTAGGCTAGTGTTTGAGTCCAATAAGTTTGTAATCACCAAGAATGAAACTTTTGTGGGAAGAAGCTTCGTCTGTGAAGGTCTCTTCAAAGTTAACGCCATGTCTGTAATAGGTGCAAGCAATAATATTGAAGGTTCTTCTTACTGGCTTGAGTCATCTAATTTATGGCATCATAGATTAGGACATGTTAACTACAAGTCCATCCAAAAGTTGGTTAAGTTGGGGTTGTTGCCGTCTATCGACGTAAACCCTTAACATAAGTGTGAGGTGTGCGCAGAGGCAAAACTCATAAAGCTTCCTTTTCGATCCGTCGAAAGGAATACCGCTCCTCTAGAACTTATTCACACAGATATATGTGATTTAAAGTTTGCACAAACTATGGGAGGGAACAAGTACTTTGTGACATTAATTGATGATAGCACAAGGTATTGTTACCTTTACTTGTTGAAAAGTAAAGATAAAGCCTTTGAAGTGTTTCGACGTTACAAAGCAGAAGTTGAAAACCAACTTAACATGCGGATTAAATCCATTCGTAGCGATAGAGGGGGAGAATATGTTGCGCCATTTGAGGAATATCATGTGTAAGAACTATATCTTGAACTGCTTGTCAGACCCTCTCTACACGGTGTATTGCACCATTGGCACCGCCAAAGAGTTACGGGAGAAGCTGCAAAAGAAGTACAACGCACAAGATGCAAGTACTAAGAAATTCATCTTTGGGAAATACTTGAAATTTCAAATGGTGGATAGTAAAACAATGATGTCCCAAGTCTAGGAATTCCAAATGATTCTACATCACCTGGATTTGGAAGATATGAAACCAAATGAGTAGTTTTTGGTTGCATCACTGATTGAAAAGTTACCTCTCTCGTGGAATGAGTTACTTAAAACTCAAAACAAAGGAGATGACCTTTGAAGAACTTATTATCAAACTCCAGATTCAGGAAGATAATAAGAAGGCCTTGCCTAGGGGTAAACAACCTGCTGAGGCAAAGGCAAATCTGGCTGAGGCCAAAGGGAACCCAAGCAAGAAGCGCAAGTTCCAGAAAGACGATAAAACCCAAGTTGCGGAGAAGTTCAAAGGAAACTGTCACCACTGTGGGAAACCTGGTCACATGATCAAGGACTGCCGCAAGCTCAAGACTGAGCAACAAGAGAAAGCCAAGGCTAAGTGCAAGGCACAGGTTAACGTCGCCAAAGACAGGTTTCTGGACGACATGATTGAGGAGTTCTCAGCGGTGGTGCCTGAAGTAAACCTTGTTGAGAATCCTATGCAATGGTGGATGGACACAGGTGCTACAAGACACATCTTTTCCAATAGAGATGCCTTCTCCACTTATACACCAGTTACTAACAATAAGCTGTTCATGGGTAACAACGCTTCCTCTTACGTGCTGGGGGTAGGAAAGGTAGTCCTGAAGATGACTTCTGGAAAGGAGCTCACTCTGAAGGAGGTGATGCATGTTTCTGAGATTAGGAGAAATTTAATTTCAGGTCATTTATTGGTTAATGCTGGTTTTAGGCTAGTGTTTGAGTCCAATAAATTTGTAATCACCAAGAATGGAACGGTTGTGGGAAGAAGTTTCATCTGTGAAGGCCTCTTCAAAGTTAATGCCATGTTTGTACTACGTGCAAGCAATAATATTGAAGCTTCATCTTACTTGCTTGAGTCCTCTAATTTATGGTATCATAGATTAGGACATGTTAACTACAAGTCCATCCAAACGTTGGTAAAGTTGGAGTTGTTGCCATCTATCGACGTAAACCCTCAACATAAGTATGAGGTGTGCATAGAGGCAAAACTCATAAAGCTTCATTTTCGATCCGTCGAAAGGAATACTGCTCCTCTAGAATTTATTCACACAGATATATGTGATTTAAAGTTTGCACAAACTATGGGAGGGAACAAGTACTTTGTGACATTCATTGATGATAGCACAAGGTATTGTTACATTTACTTGTTGAAAAGTAAAGATGAAGCCTTTGAAGTGTTCCGACGTTACAAAGCAGAAGTTGAAAACCAACTTAACATGCGGATTAAATCCATTCGTAGTGATAGAGGGGGAGAATACGTTGCGTCATTTGAGAAATATTATGCCCAATCAGGCATTGTTCATTAAACGACGGCTCTATACTCACCTCAGTCGAACGGTGTGTCAGAACGTAAGAACCGCACATTGAAGGAAATGATAAATGCCTTGCGCATCAATTCCGGTTTTCCCCAAAATATGTGGGAGAAGTCGTCCTTACCGCTAACACGGTTCTTAACAGAATTTCACATAAGGGTAAGGACAAAACTCCATATGAATCATGGAAGGGAAAGAAACCCACCTATAAATATTTAAAGGTGTGGGGTTATTTTGCAAAGGTTGAAGTACCCAAGCCAAAGCAGGTCAAGATTTGGCCTAAGACTGTAGATTGCATTTTCATTGGATATGCAAATAACAGTAGTATTTATCGCTTCTTAGTGCATAAGTCAGATGTTCCAGATATCCACGGGGGTACAATCATGGAATCAAGGAATGCTCAATTCTTTGAGGATACTTTTCCTAGAAAGAAAAAAGACATAACCTCTCACAAACGAAGTTATGAACAAAGCTCTCAGGAACCGGGAGTCGTTGACTGCCCGATCTAGATGAGATCTAGTGGACTTCGAAGTGGTTGAATATCCAGAATCTAGTGTTCCAGATTCTCAGAACTTGGAGACTCTAGAGATGGAACCAAAACGAAGTAAAACGGCCAGGAAGGATAAATCCTTCGGTCCTGACTTTGTAGCTTAAATGGTTGATGACGAACCAAGGACAATTGCTGAAGCATTGTCAACTCCAAAGGCACCGCTCTGGAAAGAAGCTATTGAGAGTAAAATAGACTCCATCTGCATAACCATACTTGAGAGTTGGTTGATCTTCCTCCGGAAAATAAATTGTTGGGTGGTAAATGGATACTCAAACGGAAGTATAAAGCAGATGGGTCTATAGATAAGTACAAGGCCAGGTTGGTAGTCAAATGACTATCGACAGAAGGAAGGCCTTGACTATTTTGACACATACTTTTCGGTATCTAGGATGACGTCCATACGAGTATTCATTGTGATTGTAGCGTTGCGTGACCTTGAGATACATCAAATGGATGTCAAGACAGACTTCCTAAATGGTGATTTAGAAGAAGAAATTTATATGGAATAACCTGAGGGGTACGTGGTTCCACGGCAAGAGAAGAAAGCATGTCGGCTTGTCAAATCTTTGTACGGGCTGAAACAAGCCCCGAAGCAATGACACAAAAATTTGATAGTACTTTACTATCGAAGGGTTTCTCCATTAATGAGTGTGACAAATGTGTCTACATGAAAGGTAATTCTGACTCGTTCGTCATGATATGTTTGTACGTAGATGACATGTTGATCACAAGAAGCAGTCCTAGCTTGATTCTAGAGACTAAGAACATGTTGAAATAATGCTTCGACATGAAGGATATGGGTATCACAGATGTCATCTTAGGGATAAAGATCTCCAAGACGTCTGACAGACTGGTCTTATCTCATTCTCAATACATCGAGGATGTGTTGAGAAAGTTCGAGATGTTTGACAGTTCGCCTATGAAGTCACCAATGGATAGAAATCAAAAACTTGATAAAAATCATGGTGCACTCGTATGCCAGGAGCACGGAATGCTATGTACAACGGCAAGTCTCATCATATTCGATTGAGGCATAAGATCGTTAGGTAGCTGATCACCACGGGTATAATATTCATTGATTACATAAAATCAAAGGATAACATAGCGGATCCACTGACAAAGGGCTTACCCAAAGATCAGATGTTCTGCATATCTAGGGAATGAGCTTAAAACCAAAGGTATAAGGACCAATATGGTGGTAACCCAACCTTATTGACCGGAGATCCCAGAAATTAGGTTCAATAGGAAAACTAAGCTGTAAATATTCAGTTAAGCGCTTCGGTGGAAGCATGAGCACTTCAGATAGTGATATCTGTAAAAAAACACCAAATCCAAAACCGTTCCCGCGATAGACTATAAGTGCTATTTGCAATGTGGGTAAAGGTTAAGTTTCCAAAACATTTAATGATCCTCACCGGTTGAGGTTAGGTTTGGGGAAACTTTTAATGGTTCCTAACACTTGTAAAGTGGGGCATAGCAAGATACCTTGTAGGAGACCACCTATTTAACTGCGAGGACAGGCCACCTCAAATGAACGCACTTAAGAATCCAAGAAGTGTCCACGGCCACAACAGACAAAACATTACGAAGAACAGAGTAAGGGAAGTTGTTGTGTTGGTACCGTTGACTTGGCTTACACTAAACACTAATGGTTCAAGACATCACGTTCACCGCGTAGTAAGTAAGTCCGATAGTATTCAACTATGGAAGGTTCAAAGCGGAAGCTACCTATCCAGATGAAATATCGATCCGCTCAAAGATTGCTAGAAAATGCGCCATGTGAGTGCGCCAAAATCTCTTTCAAGAGGGGATTGTTGGAAATTTACTAATGTGAAATTAAGTTTATCCCATTAATTATGACTCAAATAATTGGGGCCCCGCACATCGGAAACGTCGTTTCCACACATGTGCACACGTAGTGCCAAGTATCACAAATTTCATTAGTGAAAGAGATATTGGTACGTAAGTAATACGTTTGAGACATAGAATGATGGACGGTTATTGGCCAAATGACAAAGTATTCCACGTTGGTAAACGAAGGAAGAAGTGTAAGATGAAATGAGTCAGAAATTGCCGCGGAGCTGCGAAGGGCCGCGGCGCAGCCCCGTCAGAGCCGAGGCGCTAATTAGGTGTCCAGTCACTGGAGCCGCGGTACCGCAGGCGCTAATTCGCAGAGCCGTGGTGCTTCAGAGGCAGAATGCTGCGACGGGAAGATGGAAAGTTCTGACCTTTGGGCTGGTTTTGGAGTATTGAATCTCCATTACTTGGCACATGAATTCAACCATTATTTGGCTGAATGTAACCTCTCAATTAAGTGACATTACATGGCTATTGAAGGCCATTAGTTGGATAGTTGAGGGGTCATCTCCTTACACTATAAATTGAGGCCTTTGGCTCAATTGTTCAAGACTAATAAGAAAACACTTAGAGAATTTTCAAACATTTTCCTCTTCCTCTCTAGCAAGTTTACTACACTCAAAGTTCTTCAAGAGTAACACTTGAGTTTTCTTTGCTCAATTGTTAAGTTGTTGTTGTATCTTGGGAGACTATTGCCCGACAACGTAAAAGAAGATATACGGGGAAATCTTGTCTTAAAGATAGAGTGCCATCACTCGACTCATCAAATCACACAAGGAGTTTGTTTCATTCTTGATTTTCAGTTTTGTTGTAATCTTTAGTTTATCATTTCTAGCAATTTATAATATTTACTTACTTCTCGTTCCCTGCAATTGTTGTATCCCACAGATTCAATGGCCTACTACTTCAACCTAGACTCAACATTACCAGATTATCTTACAATCAACTAGAGGAAAAACCAAACATGAAGCTATACTCAAGATGATATATGTTGAATATGTGTATGATGTGTGGACTGAGATAAATACAAGGATCTTTGAGGGAAAAGCAACCCAGCTGAGAGAAGATAGCAAATGAGATAACAATTATTTGCAACATCAGAGCCAATAATGCCATAAAAGCTCATCTGAGTAGTTATAGCTTTTGATTGTTGTAGTTACTAGTGTTATTTGTCTGCTATTAGTTGTGCCTTTAGTATAATTTGCCATTGTAAGAGGCTTATAGTTCATAGATAGAGTTGTAGATAGGGCTAAGCCCAAGTAGATAAGCAAGTTGAGTTACCTTGCTGCTTTGTAAATATTACTTTGGTAATTAATGAAAGTTTTGACAGTTACCAAAAAAAATCCCGACTCTTTCATTGACCATAATTATTACTTTACTACTTTACAAGTGTTCTGATTGTTTAGTGTACAACAACAACAACATACCCAGTAAAATTTCACAATATGGGGTGTGGGGAGGGTAGAGTGTACGCAGACCTTACCTCTACCTTGGTAGGTAGAGCAAATGTTTATGAGAGACCCTCGGCTCAAGACAAATCATAAACACAAGCAAAGCAAGAAAAAAGTCAGACCCAGACAAGAAATTTAAAGTAGTATGAAAATGCTGGTATTAAAAGCGAATAAGTCATGCTAGCGCATTCTGAAAAAAGAAGAAGTAGTAACTAATGCAGGTGCATAAGATAAACAAAGTATACTAAAGAGCACATAGCAGTAGAAATCAAATGCTACTACAATGCAATATTGCGCCTACTAGTATGATAGGCTAAGCGGGCCTACAATAATAACACTACAACTACCAGTCTGTAAGCATAAGTAGGTTCACGCTCGACTACCCACTACCTTTCTATCCTAATCCATGTCCTCCACAACCCTCTATCTAAGGTCATGCCCTCGGTGTGTTGCACCAGCGCCATATCCCGTCTAATCACCTCTCCCCAATACTTCTTCGACCTACCCCTACCTTTCCTAAACTCGTCCATAGCCAACCTCTCACACATTCGCACTAGAGCATTTGTGTCTCTCCTCTGCACATGCCCGAACCATCTCAACCTCGCTTTCCGCATCTTATCCTCCATCGAGGCCACTCCTACTCTGTCCCGGATATCATCATTTCTAATCTTATCCCCCTTATATTCTCACACATCCATCTCAGCATCCTCATCTCCGCAATTTTCATATTTTAGATGTGCGAAGTCTTAACTGGCCAACACTCCGCCCCATACAATATAGTCGGTCTAACTACCACCCTATAAAACTTACCTTCAAGTTTTTGTGGCACCTTGTTATCGCATAAGACTTAGATGACAGCCTCTATTTCATCCACCCTGTCCCAATATGATGTGTGATATCATCATCAATCTCTCAATTCTCATAGATAATAGACCCGATCTACTTGCCTTTCTTTGGAATGACTTGAGTACCAAGCCTCACCTCCACGCCTATCTTAAAGTCGCTCTCGTTACTAAACTTGCACTCTAAGTATTCTGTCTTGGTCCTACTCAGCCTGAACCCTTTAGACTCTAAAGTCTATCTCCAAACCTCCAGCTTAGCGTTCTCCCGCTGTGAGTCTCGTCAATTAAGAATATGTCATATGTGAATAACATAGACCAAGGCACCTCCCCTTAAATTTGTCGCGTCAGTCCATCTATCACCAAGGCAAATAAGAATGGACTAAGAGCTGATCCCTAGTGCAGCCCCATCATCACTAGGAAGTGCTTTAAGTCCCCTCCTACTGTCTGTACCCTAGTCTTGGCTCTATCATACATATAATTGATCACCCTAGTGTATGCCAAAGATACACCTCTACCATTCAAACATCTCTATAGAACCTCATTAGGGACTTTGTCGTATGTCTTCTTGAGGTCGATGAAAATCATATATAAGTCTATCTTTCTCTCCCTATACTGTTCCACCAACCTCCTAATAAGATGAATGGCTTCTGTATTCGAACGACCCTACATGAATCCAAACTGGTTCTTAGAAATAGACATGCCTCTTCTTACCCTCATCTCCATGACCATTTCCCAAACTTTCATAGTGTGGCTTAGCAGCTTGATACCCCTATAGTTGTGGCAACTCTGGATGTCACCTTTGTTATTGTAAAAAGGAATCATTGTACTCCACCTCCATTCTTCGAGCATTTTCGTCATCTTAAACATGACGTTAAATAACTCAGTCAGCCACTCCAAACCTGCCCTGCATGCGCTCTTCCCAAATTCAATTGGGATCTCATCAGGCCCGGTCGCTCATCCCTTGCGCATCCTGCGAACAACACCCTTAACTTTCTTAACCTTAATGATTCTACAATACCCAAAATTCCGGTACCTACCAGATTGCTCCAGATCTCTCGGCACAATATATTTATCTCCTTCTTCATTCAAGAGTTTATAGAAGTAAGACCGCCATATTCGCCTAATATGTGCGTCCTTCACCAGTACTTTGTCGTCCTCGACCTTGATGCACCTCAAGTGATCCAAGTCACGAGCCCTCCTCTCTCTCACCTTGGCTAGTCTATACAACTTCTTATCCCCGTTTTCCCCCTCTAATTCCACTTACAAGCGTTCAAAACCCGTCATTTTTGCCCCCGTAACCGCTAGCTTTACCTCCTTCCTCGCCATCTTATAAAATTCTCTATTCATCTACTTCTTCACCTCATAAATGATTTCTACCAATTTTGCATACGCCACTTTTTTCACTTCCACCTTCTCTTAAACTTTACCATTCCACCACTAGTCCCCTCAATGCCCACCATGGCTACCCCGCGAGACCCCTAGCACTTCTCTAGCTACCTCTCGAATGCAACTGGTCATCCTGTCCCACATACCGGTCGCCTCTCCACTGCTCCCCCAAGCCTCATTAGCCATCAACCTCTCCCCCATCTCTCTTTGACTAGCCATGGTCAAACTCCCCCATTTTATTCTTAACTTGTCATCGACAACCCTCATCTTCTTTTCCATCTTGATCTCCAAAACCATCGCAAAAATCTTATGTCGGGTTGTAAGATACTCCCTTGGAATAACCTTGCAGTATTTACAAAGACCATTGTCAACCTTCCTAAGGAGCAAAAAGTCTATCTGAGTCTTAGCCACCGAACAATGAAAAGTCATTAAGTTCTCCTCCTTCTTTAGGAACCTCGAATTGGCTATCACCATCCCAAAAGCTCTAGCGAACTCCAAAAGTGAGACGCTTCCCCGTTCCTATCCCCGAGGCCAAAGCATCCATGCACATCTTCATAACCCCCCGGAAGTGACCTGATATATCCATTGAAATCCCCTCCTACAAATAACTTCTCAGTGGGTGGTATACCACCCACTACTTTATCCAAATCCTCCCAAAAGTGCCTCTTCTCCTCCTCGTCCAAGGTGCGTAAGCACTAATAATGTTCATAGTGAATCCTTCAACTACCAACTTAATCGTCGTCATCCTGTCATTGACCCTCCTTACCTCTACCACCTGATCCCTCAGCTTGCTATCTGCCAAAATGCCTACCCCATTCCTATACCTCGACCTACTAGAGAACCATAACTTATACCCGTCTTCATCTTTCGCCTTAGGTCCTACCCATTTGGTCTCTTGGACACAGGCTATATTAATCTTTCTTTTCTTAAGAATATTAACTAGCTCAATAGACTTCCTCGTTAAAGTTCCAATGTTCCAAGACCCTATTCTCAGCCTAGCATCTCTCTTACCCCCTAACCCTCGCCCCCATCCCCGACCGAGAACATGACCCTAGTCTACCATCAGTCACCAAAGCCACTAACGCGAGTATAAACTAATAGACTAATCAAATGTTTACACCTAAAACAGGAACGCCAAGAATGATATAACGAAAGGCAAGAAGAGTAAATGCAATAACGTAAAGGCAACAAGCAATATAATGAAACGTCAAAATTTAAATACAAGGATAAGGACAAAGAATAGGTACGAGCAATTGGAGGTACCAACTCCAGTTGAACCAAAGTTTAACTACAAAATAAAAGACAAATAATGAATATGGGCCACCGGAGGTACCAACTCCAGGTGGATAGTACATGTTCGTTGTCAATAATCCCGCCGGAACTCCTTGCTTACTGCCGAAAATAATTGTTCGCCACCAAAAATCACTATATAACTCTAGACGTTCTCAACTTATGGGTCGATTTTAGGGTTCTGAATAGACAGAGTAAGGCTCATCGGAAAGATATCCATCGAAAAAAGAACCCAGAGAATAAAGAAAAAGGGGAAAGAGTAGGGGAGAAGAAGAAGAATGAGAGAGAGTGGAGGCCTGGTCTCCGGTCACCGAAACCGGTCGGTGTGGTGAATGGAGAAGGGAAATGATGGCGAGAGAGAGGTAGAGAGAAGAGAGATCTGGGAGAGAGAAGAGAAAAGAAGAGGAGGGAGAAAGGAGAAGATTGTTTACCTGCATTTACCGGTGCTGGCGAGTGTAGGGTTGGGGGGGGGGGGGGGGAACTAGTAATTAACGGGCAGACTTTACACAAGAGAGAGATATGTAGAGAGAGAGAGAGTTATATCGATATAGAGAGATAGATGGAGCTCATCCACTGATTGTATAGTGTAACACTCCGTAAATTCGGGTTAGGTGTGAATGTGTTAAATGAGTATTAATATAACCTTTTAGGTAAATGAAGTACTAAAAATATGAGTTTGGGTGGAAATAATTGAGTTAAGACCAAGGCGAATAGCGAAGTGCGTACGATTCGATAGAATCGACTAAGTTTACGTTAAGTCTAATTTCCAGACTATTTACGTGTAAATCCTTTGCGAATTATAGAATCCTAAAGTATGAAAATTATAGCCCATTGAAATACCTTTCCAATGATATAAGATGAATCTCAAACAAATCTTTGCATAAAAAGTTATGACCGATTTTCTGAAAGGACGCAAAGTAGTCCGCTAGATCGATATGCCTCGCAGATGGCATATGCAACCGCATATGCGCGCATTTCTAGATGCATTTCTACCCAAAAGTTTTCATGCATTCTTTTTGGATATGCGATTGGAAATGCTCTAGCATACGGAGATATGCGACGCAAACCCTAGGGCGGAACATCTCCACCTATAAAAACCCCTAGAACGTGATTTTTTCTTAAGTCTCTCATCCCACTTTGTTTTGGACAACATTTTGAGAGAAAACAACCCTAAAGCTTCCCCAAAACACCAAAGCTAAGTTCTTAATCAATTCTCATCAATACTACATCAATCTAACATCAAAATCACTACTCTTTAACACTAGTTCATCTTCCCAAACCCTAAATTCTTGAGAACTAAAGGAAAGAAGAAACGCAGGTGCGTGTGGGATTTCATCAAAAGGTAAGACTTCTGATTTTATAAAATTATTATTGAAGTTTGTACTAGTATAGAGTAATCTAAAAGGTTAGAATCCACCAATGATTCCCATAAGATTCAAGAACAAGATTCAAGGCTTAGAAAAAGCCTTAGTTTCCGAAATTTCAAGAAAACTTAAAGAAACAAATGAAATTTTAATATTTTTCATCTAAAACCATTGTAGTCTGATTGTTGAACCTGGACGAATACGTTTGAGCGGGAATTGAGGATTGCCTAGATTTCAAAACTCCACTTTGATTGTTTGTGTATGTGAACCCTAGTTTGGTGGTTGTTTTTCGTTGAACATATTTATACAAGGTCATGCGTGTGTAGGGTCAAGCTTGCATCGAACCTTTTACGTAACATACTACTTTGATTGAACTTGTTTTGCCCCATTTTGAGATGATTGAACTTATTTTCTAAAGATTGAAGCTTTAAAAGCTTTGAATAGGTTTTCTTGAACTTTAAACTGAATAAGTGATTTGAGTAAGATTCCTAAATTGATTATGACTTGAAATACCTCTATTGTGAGAAGATTCTTGAGAAGTGAATTCGGCTATAAGCCATGATTGATGATTCAGTTAATATGCCATGACTTGTACTTATTTGTGTTTGGGCCTATATGGGAAAGTTGTGCTAGTCCAGAGGACAACTAGCCATTATGAATCCTAACGTATCACTTGTGAGTATTGATGTGACAGTCCAAAGGACAATTGACCTCTGAGGCGTGTAGCCCGGTGTATATATTGTTGTGCTAGTCTAGAGAACGATTAGCCTCCGCGTGATAAATCTCTGGTGTATCGAATGGTTGTTCGCCCATTAGTTGGCATGTGTTAATTCTTTGGTTGCCCATGATTTGGTTTGTTGATGATTTTTGTTTCGTAAGTGAAAGACTTAATGTGGTAAACGCTAAATGAGTTTAACTTGATGTATTTTTCATTATTGATTGTTTTTGTTGAATTTTACTAAGCTTGATGTAATTCTCTAACTTTGGATTTCGAATGGTTTTCATTAATACCATTTTACTGATTTTTCTATCTTATTTTGATATTGTTAACTATTTCCCCTTAGATACTCACTGAGTACCCAGTACTCAAGCATACCATTGTTATTTTTTATGGTGTGTCAGGTAACGTAGAAGAGCAGGTTCGTGATACGCATACCTGATAGGAGAACTTGTTGCTTTCTGAATTATTTGGGTGAGCCCACATGCTTGTTCGTAGAGCACCGTCCTATCTTTACTGTTTATTTATTTCAGTTCTGGGCTGCATTCTGGAGTTAGACACTCATTGTTTATCTTAGAATCCATAGATAGTTGTCAGATTTTGGGTAGATGTTTAAAGTATCTCGTATGACTTGCTGAGGCTTTGCTACGTTTTATGATTTAATATCTATATTAGACTTCCGCTGATTTTATTAAGTTGAGCATGTTCATGTTTTAATCTTTATACGACTTGTTATAAATAGTTAACGAATTAGAATGATTGTTTAAATATTTTATAAGGTGCTTCCGGTGTTGTTCGTAGCATCAGATGTCTGTTACGTCCCGAGTCGGGTTTGGGGCGTGACATATAGATATTTATATCCTCAGTGTGTAGACCTTAAAAATGTAATTTTTTTGTTGTTGGAGGCAAGAAGTAAGTTTAGATCGATGGTCAACAAATTAAGTTACATTAAATTATCTTTAAAATAAACTAAAGATAAGATCATGGAAAACTGTGGGAAGTGATTAAATTGCAGCAAAACCTAATTGTGATTCTGACAATTTGTAAACAAAGATTACTGAGGAACATCAACTTCCATTAGATATGCTTTTAGGGGTAGCAGAACATCATACGTGAATTGGTCAAATTTGAAACTACTTTTTAGAAAGATTTTTTGTAACCTTCTAGTATTCGAGACCCACTGATTTAATTAATTTAAATTTCCATCACATAAGTAAAACTTACACATAATTGGTAGAGAATTTACTTTTGAGATATTTAAGTATTTTAAGATAAAAAAGTTACGTTGCATAACTTTCGTGTTAATAACCACTATTATTTTGACAATTTGTAAGCAAAGATTGCTGAGGAACATCAACTTCCATTAGATATGTTTTTAGGGGTAGCAGAACATCATACGTGAATTGGTCAAATTTGAAACTACTTTTTAGAAAGTTTTTTTTTAACCTTCTAGTATTCGAGACCCACTGATTTAATTAATTTAAATTTGTATCACATAAGTAAACTTACACATAATTGGTAGAGAATTTACTTTTGAGATATTTAAGTATTTTAAGATAAAAAAGTTGCGTTGCATAACTTTCGCGTTAATAACCACTATTATTTTGAAGTTAAATAGTGGTCTTTTGTTTTTTTGGTGCAAGCCTTAAGATCACTTATTTAGATTAATTAGCCACTACCCCATATTCTTATAACTTTTTACCATAAAATTCTTTTTTTATGACTATATCCCAACATCTATAAGAATGATAATTCCTCCTTATATGAATATAATTCTGCTCAAAAGAAAAGACATGTGTGAAGGAAATATACTACTTATCAAATACTCCAATGTATACACTTAAAAAGAGTATATTTTACTACTTGAAAAAGAGAATTTCGTGTGTTGCAACTTTGAGTTCAACTTGTACAGAATTTGTTTCAGTCATACAACATTAATGGACCGTCAGAATCTTGAAGCACACAAGTCAACAATATAATTACTACTCTACTTGTACTTGTAATTTGACATATAATGACAAATAAAGATTAAAATTTTCTATGCTTTCTTACTTTTGTTGATGTTTACTGTTATTATACATATTTTGCAAAAACCTCAAACATTGTTGTTGATTTACTGCTCCAAGGACCAAATGTCTTCAATGTTGCACAAATTGTCGAAAACATCTTCAGTACTATCCATCCATAATTGTATATTTTGCTGATCCATTGCTTGGAAATCTTCGTAGCTTAGTTGATCGCATTGATTAACTTGATAGTAATCTTGATTACTGCTAATTTGATTAACAATGCAATCGTAGCAACAATCAGATAAGTTAGAAAGTGGTGAAACTTGTGTCCCAATTGAGTTCTCTGATGAAGCTGCCACGCTGGAATTCGCCAATGTGATGCCCGTGCTTGCGTTATTATTGTTATTGTTATTGTTATGCGTCAGTTGAATTGGCACGAGCTCATTGATACCCCTTCCCAGAACGGGTTGTTGAGCTTCGTTATGAGAATTATTGGGAATTTTGGCTGCTTGAATTCTCTCAACGAGCCTTGGAATCCAAATATAACGCAGTGTATCTTTGAATTGTTTGCTGTTGACATCGCATTTTAGCCGTTTGGCATGTTTTTGCACTCTGGTTCTCCAATAATTCTTGATTTCATTATCGGTTCTTCCTGATAAATGTTCCGCAATTTTTGACCACCTACGCTCAAAAAAAGTACAACAAACTCGTTAATAGTTGAATAATAAATTTAAGTACTAGAAAATAAATAGATTGCAAGTTTTAGTAAATATTAAATAGAGTTTTAACTTTCTACACGCTAACTGATAACTACGGGTAATTTTTCATAAAAAGTGAAACCCCAATGTTACAATTTATATAATATAGTTTGACTTGACACGAAATTTAAGTAGAAAAATAATATTTTAAAACTTGTGACCTTAAATATGTCATAACATTTGTGTTAGGTGTTTCCAAATATATATATATATAAAAAAATCTTATTTTTAATGGATTGATAAGAAAATAGTATCTCATAAACTCAAATAAACATACCTATTGCCCCAATGAGAATGAAGTTGAAGAATCAAGAGCTGTTCTTCAAGTGTAATATTTCCACGTCGAACATCTGGTCGAAGATAATTAAGCCATCTTAACCTGCAGCTTTTCCCCGTCCTCTTCAATCCTGTTTAATTAATACATGCCATACTAATTAATTATAGTATTAAACACCTCATATCACATAACTTATTGGTAAAACTAAGATAATTCAACCGTTCATATATAGCTAAAGAAATTCATGTTCGCCCTATTTGCGTACTATATTTTTCGACTAAGGGTATTCAATTGAACCCCTCCGGAGGAGTAACCTTCTACGGAAGGTTAAGTTTACAGTAATAGCTAGTGTAAATATTTTATTTAACTGTCAGTATATATAAATTAATTTTTTTTTTAAAATTAAACGAGGAAAAGCGTTGTAATTACCCGAGCAACGTGCGAGGGAATTCCAGCGACCTTCACCATGATGAGCAATATAATTGATAAGAATAAAGTCTTCTTCAACAGTCCATGGACCTCTTCTAAGGTCCATTATTTCTTCATCAATATTATGTTCTTGAATTTTATCCATCAAATTTGCTACAAATTAATAGAGAAACTAATTGATTGATAACCAAAAGAAATGATGGATTTTGTCAGTGTTGTAGAGGGAGAGAGAGAAAGTGTTGTGAAGAGATGTATTGATTAGTACACGAGGAGATAGAATGAAGTGGTGTGGCTTTATATAGTGTGACTGTGAGGGAATGAAGAAGAAGAAAAACTCTTATTTTTAATTCCCACTTTTATATTCTAAAGTTTAATTGAAGCATAGTGTATTATAATATGACTTAATTAAACTCGTTTTGCACCTATTGATTTTGACTGTATCACCATATCCGCGGAAATCAATATTTTTTTCTTTAATTTCCCTTCATTCTACTTAGTGGACTGATTCAACCTAGTAGCAACTAGCAAGTTGTCTCGGAACTATTGACTTTCTAGCTTCATGTATTCATGTTATCCATTAAGATTTATATATAGTTTAGTGATAATGGTGAAATTATCACATAATAAGTATTGTTTAGAATCCCTCATCAGTGGGGATGGGGGCTTATGAAGTTGAGTTATGTTTAAAGTCCATTTAATTACAATTATCACGCTATTAGAGTCAGTCTTATTTTAATTCATTGTTATCCTAATATTAGACTTTCGTCTTATATTGTCCACACTCCAAATATTTAATTATAGGCGTGCATTGTTGTTGAGTCTCACGTCGGTGAGAATGGAGATTATGTCTTTTTATATAATCTTAGGCAAGTTACCTTTTGGGGTTGTATTAGAATCTAAAAATCCAATTTTTTAATTATGGTATCAAAATTAAATTCATTTCCTTCTTAATTTATTCAATTTTAGCCCCCCATATTATATTGTACATGATTCAGCTGGCAGATTTGACTGTCTGAAGGTGCATGTTAGAACTGATCAAATTTAAATTTTCAATCGGCCTAAGAACTAATAACTTGATTTATTAGGCGTGTCGTTTTGCACTAGTCAAGGCCCCTATAATAAAATAGGTTGTCAGACATATTAGTTAATGATATTTGATTTGATTGCTATTCTTTTATTCCTGTATTTGATTTGATTTGATTTGATTTGCACTAGGCAAGGCGCCAAGGCCCCTTTAATGTACATTTTGGGACCTTTTTTGGCTCACTATCCTATTTCTCAATCAGAATTCACGCCTGATGAAGAAAGAAAGAAAGAAAGAAACAGTAGCACTGCCCTCGAGGCCTCGACTAAATGAAAATCTATCCTACATTCAGTGCATATAAAACAAACATCTATTATGCATTTTAAAACAAAATAATGCTGCCCATATATTTTTTGCCAAATAGTAATAGATATTAATACTTTGTCAATACATATAACTTTAATTTATTGTAAGTTTGTAACTATAGCAATGGATATAGGGGCGGAGCCACAATGATAATTATGATTTGGGTAAAACTCAATATAAACTTTAGTTTAAATTCTATATTAGTGTTGATACTCAATATAAACTTTAGATTAAATTCTATATTAGTGTTGAAAAATCATTTAATGTATATGAACAATCTGTTCAGAATCAGTAAACAAAATAATTATGATCTAGATCTAATAAATTAAATTTTTTAATTTCGCCTCTAGGATGGAACATCGAATAATCTATAGTGAAAGTGAAAGATGACCAAGTTAAATAAGAGATGAATAGGTTTAAGATTCATTAACACTTTTAAGATTTAGTCAACGATTATAAAAAACGACGTATCTTTTTGGATTCATTCATTCCCTACCTCTTTCAATCAAATTAACACATTTGCATTATACAAATTGGAACGAAGTTCCTCATTAATGATTTGTCAATTCCTAATAATAATATCCTCTTATCCTATGAATTGACAGATCCAATGGACTTCCTTTTCTGGGAAGAAAGCATGATGTTTCACTTTTCTATTTTGGTTTGATAAAGTGTATCAACACTAACGTAACGTTAAACACTTTTGAATTTTACCTTTATCAATTGATGGTGTAAAATGGGAGTGTAAAATTTATATAGAATTGCGTGTTACCCTTTAGTTTCAAGCAAGTTAAGAATGATTATATAAATTCTTATTATCCATGTAGCTATAAGTGAACACGTCACAATGTATTCTTTTTCTTTCCCTTTTTCATATTTGAATGCTTTTTGTCAAGCTGGTTGGCATCATTCATCAACCCACCTGAAAGAAGGTAAAAGCGTTCTTTTCAACCTTTGTACGAGACTTGTTTCTTCATACAAATACTCATAGGCAAAAGAGAGACATTCATTTGTTATTTTCAGTATCCCGTATGTAAGACTTTTTCATGTAAGAGATTCCTTTATGAAAATACATCGCATATTGATTAATGTTACGACATTTGTTAGTCTATACATTGACTATAGGCCGACAATGTAAGCAAAATTAGTGTTAATTTATGAGTTAATTTAAAGGAAGGAAGGTAGGGTGCATGAAAGTATTAATTAAGAATAGTAAAAATTAGAGAAAGAAAAGTTTGTCAAATATGAACAAGACAAGCCTGCCTTAGTAAATGAACACAAAGTTGTATTTGCCAATTTCTTTCTTAATATTCAATTAATTATATTCAAACAGGGACACTAGGTTACCAAAAGCACCAACAAGATTAATTTATTATTACACTACTAGTGCTTATTGCCATTTTTCTATTACTTTATTATCTAATGCTTCTCCTGCTGCACATATCACTTTACGGCTACTAATAATTAATACTCCGTATCAACTAGGTTTAAATTAATTCAGTTATATCAATTTAGATCAGTTTGAATCAGAAGATTCTTTGTAATTATACTACTTTTGCGATATATGTTAGCCTATTTTTTGCCTTCTTTTTTATCCGAACTCGACATTTAATTTGCAATATTCATAATGGGGAGCGAGCCGAAGAGAACGAATCGACAGGTTTCTAGGTTCGCGTATCTCATATTGAAATGATAGAGGAAAGTGAAAAACTTTACTAAGCTTAACATAAATTTACATTATTAGTGAGCTTTTTGGCTCGATGATGACGTAGCCCAAAAAAGTTATTAGGGCTTGTTGGGCCAAAAGAGACAAATATATATCATGAACTTGGATTATGACAATATCGTCTAAAAATTCTCTAAGCCTTATTACTCTTCAATCAACTTGAACCACTATACATTAAGAATTCATATAATTCAATTGAAAGAAGCAACCTAAGCCACGATACAATATTTCTTAATGTCTTGCAAAAAAAAAAAAAACATTGTCTTAATTTTTATGTTACAGTGATCTTAGGTTTCAACCCTATAAAACAAAGTTGATCTATAGTCAAAGACGCCACATCTCTTTGTAGTTGACCATGTGTGTGAGTTAACTAGTCAACAAAGCAAACTTCTACCAATGGTTCTTATTATTAATTAATTAATTAATGTAATTAATTAAGAGATTATCTAGCCAACTAGATTTCTTTAAACTAAACAAATATTGTTAAATCCAATTGAATCTTTTTTTAAGGTACATGAACTTTGCTAATTTGCTTCATTACACGCAAGCTAATTGCTCACAATTCAAAAAAGCAAAAAAGCAAAAATCAATTTAAACTATAGTAAGAGTTTACCATATTCTTATATGCATAAAATATCTATATACATATTATTGATGAGTCAAATACAAAAGTCAAAGCAAACAATGAAATACTTAGTTCCTAACTAAGAAGAAAAATATGTTCATATATACAGCTAGTAAAGTCAACAAATTAAACTATGTTAACTTTTGAAATTGAACTTAAAAAAGGGATCATGGAGATGGGAAGGAGTTATTATAATTGCAATAAAACCTAATTGCAAATTTGAAATTTAATTATAAGACTTGTATATCCACTTCCACTAAAGATGCTTCTAGGGTTAGCAAAACATCATATCAGAATTTTGTCTGCTTAATTAGAAACTTTTTTTTTTCAACGAGTCCAAATTAGTTTCAGAAATGGTCTACCTTTGAGGTGATTTTTTCAACGACAAGCTTCTCAATGTTGAATTTTACATTAAAGTATCATTTTACAATAACTTGTATTATATTTTGTGTTAATGCTTATATACACTCTCTACTTCTGCACAACAGTTAGAATAAAACAGCAACAACAAGCAGTGGCGCATCCAAAGTTACAGATCCACGTGAACCTAGTGTGTATTTGTGTATTATTAAGAAATTTATTAAATATTTATAACTATTTGATTGTAAATCCAGTTATTATTGTAATATTTAACTAAAAATTGAAATATGAATCCATAAATCTCAAATCCTGGATTCGCTTCTAACGACGACTACATCAAAATTCGAACGACCGATATTTTTAAAACTGGGCTGGAATAGGTGAGCCCACTATTCATTTCTCAAACTGTGGGCTGCAATAGGCCCAAAAGTTTTGATTTGAGAAAATCTGAAAGAAATTGGATAACATTTTTTTTGTGCGAATTGTCGTTCAAACGCACTGGTCTTTAATTTTTTCCCTTTCATATATGTGGTCTTTGATATTTGCCCCTACTATTTATTTTATGAAAATATCCAAGTCTACTTCACAAGGCATAGTCTCTATAATACTTTTCTCTTCGAAAATTGAAATTTTGCTTCTCGCGGCATAAATTATGTAGGAATTAAGTTATGCGGCATAGTTTTATAATAATTTTTTAAATTATATTGAGTGTTGGAAATTATGCCTTATCCGACATAGTTTTTATGGATATTATGATACATATGTTGAAATTAAACGCTAACTATGCCCACCGAAATCTAAAGGTGCTTTTTTCATATTATGTTGAGTGTTGACAGTTATTCCCTATGTCCCAATTTATGTGACATCGTTTCATTTTTGGTCTGTTAAAAAAGAATGTCACATTTCTATATTTAGAAATAATTTAACTTTATGAGATGATTTACAGTCATACACTTATATAAGACTTGATTTGGACCACACATTTTAAAAATCTTCCTTTCTTTTTAAACTTTGTGTCAAGTCAAATGATGTCACATAAATTGGGACGGAGGGAGTATGTCTTATCCGGCATAATTTGTGGATTGTGTATGATATATATGCCGAAGATAAACACTAATTATGCCTTGCGAAATTCTAATTATGTCACATCAAAAATAATAAAGGTAAAAAATTAAAGAACACAAATTTAAAGGTAAAAATTAAAGACCACCCCAAAATAGGGAATTTGTGCGAATAACCCATTGGATAATGATGTGAGCATGTTGGACCTTAAAGGCTCCACCAGCCGTAGCTTTCTGTTTTGCATTGGCCCATAACAGATGGTTAATTGTTTTAAAAATATTCCAGAACATGAGAGATTCTCGATCTTATTTCTTATATTGAATAATGATAATCAAAATGTGCAAAATGTGGTCACATAAATTGAAACCAACAAGTATATATACAATAAAAATAGAAAATCATATGCGAGCTAGAGGTAGTAAAATTAGCTCGTGAAAATAAGACCCTCACCCCCTCAACCTGGTCAAGTTTGAGCGGGTTATGACACAATCATTTATTAACTCAACTCATTTTGACCTATCGAATTCAGCCAATCTAAAAACTAGGCTAATATATAGCCTAAATTGAACAATGAGAAAGAAACCTTCCCGAATTTGGCCTGGGAATGTATGTGTTACAATATGAACTCCAATATCATACTTAGAGAATCTTCTTCTAACTTGATGCACAAATAGATAGAATAGCAACAAATAGCATCTTTCTAGCCTGCATATTCATGGGACTCAATCTCATTTAAAAAGTCTGATCTCTATATTTCAACAACTAAACGGGAAGTGGTTTAAGAATAAGAAAAGACTTTAGAATCGGATGCAAAATTCAAGTATACTCTTAATAATAAACATCATAAGAAAATTGTATTTCAACATAGATGACAGAACTCTATACCTACAAACACTATTATACATTCTTCCTCAACAAAGTGGTAAAAAATGTGTAGTATCATTATGGTTCATGACTCTTCAGCTGGAAAAATTTCACCCAAATCCAGTCCCTCTGCAGGTAGTTCAGAGATCAAGGGACCTAAAATCCCGTCGGAGTTCAGAGTCAATCCACTCTGTCAAGTTATAAAAGAAAACAAGTTAGATCTCAAAAAGATATTCTAACCACACGAAAATAGGGAAATTTTCCGTTGAAGTCGTTTCATTCTGAATCTGAAGCACTAGAGATCAATTATCTAATATTTTATTTACTACATGTCAAAGGCGGAGCTAGGATGTTGAGTTTATGGGTCTGGATTCTAAAAAAGGCAGCTTACTGGTTTATGGATAAATTATCTAAAATATTTAGTGAAATTTTAAACACAAATACAAAGTCTGAGCCAAAGCTGGGTTCTGCCGAACCTATACAACGCATTGTAGCTCTGTCCCTGACTAACATTCAGTGGAATTACTTGCTCTTTCCTAAAAGATCCTGTTCGGTCTATATCTATCCTCGGCCAGGCAAAGTAAAAGTTCACTTGCTATAGGATGTAAGACACATCGTCAGGAAGTGACTCTAGACGTCCATATATGTAGGTGGATGATCCATTGAGTCGAGAACTTACTAGAAAAATGATGGTGCTATAACAAAAACTGTTTTACCGAACTTAGTGCTCGTAAAAGAGTACAGAAAGACAGCTTTTACTAGTGGAATCACAATATGAATTGCCTAAATGTCTGCAATCCAGAGCAATTGTAACGGCAATTACCTCAGATGGGAATCTCAGTATATCAGCGCAAGCCATGGCTTCAGCTTGGGCAATTCTCTGCCTGAATGTCTGAGCCATCTCTTCAGCCTGTAGAAAAAATTACAAGCTTAAACATAGAGTATAGTGATTTGTATAGACAATATATTTTAGTTGTTAGCTCGAACCGTTTATTTTAGACGAAGAAAACAAAATTTTGTCTTGAAACGCCACTCGATCAAAAAACCAACAAAAGATAAGAAAAACAAAGTTGCAGCAGAATAAACATTGTCCATCATGAAGTTTCTGAATTATCTCAAATTAAAGTAAAGCAAATATTGACAGAAATGTCCTTATCCAGCGACAATACTAGTTAAATAGCATGTTGAAAGTGTAAACCAATCTAATAAATATTACTAATACAAGAAACAGATGCAAAACACAAATGATCAATAGCAGGAATTGCGGCACGTAGCCTTACTACATGAAGAAATTATCTTGATCTGGTAAATTTGCTTGAAGTATAGCCAGAGCGAAGCTCAAGCAGATAGGCAAGATGTAAACCAACATTATGATGGTTGAAGTAAAAAATAAGATCTATTAATAGCACGTGGAAAGAAAAAGGAACCTTCTCAAAGACAAGCTTTGGATTGCGAATCATGTCACCAGGTGTAGGCTCTAGCTTCTTTGTAGAGAGGCTCACTCTACCTCTCTCACGGTCATGGCTCAATATCATGACCTATAAAATATTTGAGCAGATGATTGTCAGTTTTCCTTGAGAAGCACATGAAGCTAGTAATAACTCAAATAGTCTTACAAAAATACTAGGTGATTTCTTCCTATCTGTCCTAGCCTTGGTGGACAGAGTTACTTGGTACCTGTTGCTGGTGGGAGGTGGCCCCGTGGAATTAGGCAAGCTGGCCCGGACACAACGGTTATCAAAAAAAAAAAAAAAAAGAACTCAAGTAGTCGCTCCGATACAAACCTTTAGAGTGTCACCGGGTTGAAGGACGGTCACGATATCTGAAATGCGATCATGACTGATCTGGCTGACATGAAGAAGGCCATTAATCCCACCAATGTCGATGAAGGCACCATATGGTTTCAAGCTCTGGACAGTTCCAAGTACAACTGACCCAATTCCCAATTGTGTCTGACTATCAGCCACGGCCTTACGGTTGCTGAGCACAAGTCTGGTTTGCTCTTGATCAACCTCAACAAATTTAAGCGGAAGCTCCTTCTCCAAAAGCTCCTCTGCAGTTGATTTCTGGCACATTAAAAGATATTTATAGTGAGAGTTCACTTTCGACAATGATAAGCTTTCCCACACAGAGAGAATGAGTACCACTTTTTTTCCGGTCAAGAACTAATTTCCACGTGAAGCAAAAACTTTGAATTAGTAGGAGTAATAGCTAATTATAGGTAGCAAATTTGACTATTCACAGAGCTGTAGATGAATACTTTATCCCTTTTTCTTTACAATTGCAAATATCGATCTGACAAGCGCCATTGCACTATTACTTGAATTTTACGAGGTTTTGTCAAACACATTTGAATTGTACTTTCAAATATAACTTTGTGTCAATTTCGAAGGTTTTTTTACAAGGTAAAATTTTGTTAATACCATACCAAGGAGGTAAAACAAAAAGCAAAATGTACATCATGTCTTTCATTTCCTTAACTGCATCGATTCCAAAACTCAACATACTGTGAAGTATTTCCTATCATACTATTGTTACACCAAAAATAAATACTCTGTAAGCATTTTTTTTTTCCAAAAGGAATATAAAGTTTTCCCCTTCAAAACATCTCTCATTCCGTTCTATCCATATAGTCCACATGATGCACAGAGAAATAGTCTTCTAGAAGCTTCTGGTTAGGGCAGAGGATAGTTTTCCACATGTCTCCGTATGGATACCTAAGGTGCCGAGGAAGGTGTGCTTTTTCACGTGGTTAGCTACTAGAGGGGTGATTTTGACTGCAGAGAATCTTAGAAAACGAAAGGTTATTTGCATGAGCGCTTCCTGTGTAAGGAGATGGATGAGGACGTGGGTCATATTCTGTTACATTGCAAATTAACCACAAGGTTATGGGAGGATATCTTTAGATGGTTTGGTGTGCCTTGGGTAATGCCGAGGTCCGAGAAGGAGTTGATGTTCAGTTGAAAAAGTGGAGCTAGGAGAAGAAGACACAAGGCTTGGAACGTTACTCCTCTTGCTTAATGTGGGTTATCTGGAAAGAGAGAAACAGGAGAGCTTTTGAAGGGGTGGAGATGAGCTTTGCTCAATTAAGGAGCAGTCTCCGTTCCCTTTTTTTTTTTTGGTGTACCCATGTAGTTCCTGTTTGCATAGAGGATTGGTTGTCTTTTGGAGAGAACCGTATATTGTAGATTTCTCCGCTTTTTGGTATACCACTTGTATACGGCCAAGTTGGCCTTGTTAATATCAATGAAACTCTTTACTTGATCCAAAAAAAAATGGCCAGGGACTTGGTTGAAGAAGAACGCAGATTGTTGTAACTATTCTACAGAATCTCAAATTAGTCTACCGAATTTAAGCAAGTACTCGGTGTTTAGCAAAACCTTCAACACAAAAAACTTCCTAAGTTCAAAATAAGGAAAACAAGATGAAAGTCTAGTGGCTTAGAACTCAAGGTGAAGTTCACACTCATTATTCAGTCTTTTTATCATAAGACTCTCATGTGATAGAAGTGTGTTATTCAGTAAGTTGGTCCTTTAGTTGACAATAAGCTGACAAGAGAATGTGTAAAAGGACAACATGAACGAGCACAAGCATATTCTAGCATCTAATGACTGATCACTAAAAGCAAAAGAAATGACACCATGAAATGCAAGCATCCCAAGAGAATCATAATATTTGGTCCAGAATCCTGATATTAGAAATTCTACAACAGATATTAATAACTTTGAAAAAACTAGAGTTTTATTGTAAATTGGAACGATCGGTAACTAACCGATGATATCTGTGAGAATGGAACAAACCCACGAAGGCCCTCGACCAATGCCACCACTCCACCTTTATTCGCACTAACCACCTGCAGTATCATCCAGAGGAACAGAAGTTAAACCATATGACAGAAATTGCAAATGATATGTCTGATGTGGCCTACAAACAATGGGATCTGAAATTAATAAAATATAACAGAATCGGCAGCTTTTGCATGCCACGATATAGGTTAAAGCATTCATAATTTTTAGAGTGAATAGGTTAAAAAAACCCTAAACTATCACTACTTTTGCAAGTTTACCCCCCTGCAGTTGAAAATGTGGATAAAATGTTTGGGATAACTTGCTAAGAGGCGCGTGGGAGATTAAAAAAGTCTTACAAATGAGTCTGTGAACACCCAATAGTTTAGGTATGAAACTCGCAAAATAATGATAGTTTGGAGGGTTTTAACCTATTCACTCAGAATCTTTTCCATGTGTACTTGGAACTCTTCGGAGGAGCTTTTAGAGCATGACGTTCATGTAGCATGTCATCTTTCACAAGGGAGTATTTTAATATGAGTTTATGGTAGTTCAGGAGGGTTCTATGAAGATCCAATAGTTTAGGTATGGAACTCATAAAACAATGATAGTTTAGGGGTTTTTTAACTCTAATTTTTATGATACAGAACAACAGGCAGAGAATTAAAGAAACAAAAACTTTGGAAGCCAATACATACCTTACCTTTGACAACAACATCTTCAGCTTGAAGCTGTCTGCACCTTTCCCATGCAAGGTCATACTGAATTGAACGCAAACTCAATACCAAACTATCATCAGATTCATTTTCACCAATAACCACAAACTCCTCTCTCATACCAGGAAATATTCCAGCTTCTTCTATATGCTTGATGTTGTGAATTGAAGCCTCTTGTAAGGGCAAGTATGCTGATGATTTTGCTGTGATGTCAACTAAAGCTCCATTGGCATCTACTTTAAAAACTGTCCCTTTGACCTAAAAAAAAGAAATGTAGAGAAAATAAAATGCATTTGTTTCTTCCTTCACCTTGAGCAGAATCATAAAATATCCCCATTTCTTTCTGTTTTGGGATTTTTGACGTTCAAGCAAAGGTTGATAAATAATAACAAAATCTTGTGAAAGGAGATCAACCAAATTCGCAGTCACAAAAGAAATTTGAGAGGAAATTATATACTTCCTCTACTCAATTCAATTTATATGACTCTTTTCATATTGGGACGTCCTGTACAACTAAATTTTCTACATCTACTTTAATATTTTCTCACATAATGACAAATATAAAACATATGTGGAATTAAAATCTTGAATTTCTTATCCCATCTTTTAGTGTTCCAGAAAATGTGACTCATGTTATATTTTAAAAGGAACCCTATACAGACAGAGTAAACATGAAGAATCTCGACATTCGCATCCCAAAGAACAGACATATAGTTCTCCTATCGTGCTTTTTCCGAATAGTGCAAGGATACATTTTTAAGCACAAAGTCCAAGAAAAATAAGTGATAGACGTAATTCACTTTAAGAAAATAGCAATCCCAAATATCCACAGACATAACAAACATGAAGAATCACGACATCTGAATCCCGAACAACATGCATATAGTTCTCTTTTCATGATTTCACCAAATATTAAGCACAAACTCCAAATAGAAAGTGATGTACATAATTCACTTACATCCACAACATCTAACAAGCAAATTGGTATCACAGAATCTATAGATACATAGTAGTCCAGAATCCATGTATAAGCCTCAGGACATAATTCAGCCACACACATACACAAAAAAAAAACAATATACAAAGCCTCTGATATACAAATCAGTAGGCACAGAATTTACAGACAATACATCTTTAAGTCTAAGATTCTGAAAATAGAATTGCTAATACATAATTAAGCCACATTATAGCAACCCCATCATCTAAAATCTCTGAAATACAATTAGGTAAGCACAGAAACTAAAGATACATAGTAGTCCATGAATCCATTTTAAATTCAGCCTCACACACACGAAAGAAAGAAAAGAAAAAACCATTACACAAAGCCTCTGAAACACAAATTAGTTAGGCACAGAATTTACAAGAATCCATCTTTAAGCCTAATATTCTGAAAACAGAAGTGCTAACACATAATTAAGCCACATAATAGCAACCCCATCATCCAAAATCACCCACATGCAAATCGATAAGCACATAAAATTAGAGATATACAACAGGATAGACATAATTAAGCAACACAATAGCAACCCCATCATCCAAAATCTCCAAAACACAAATCAATAACCACAGAAAATTAAAAAGATACACAATAATATGAGCTAACCTTGGTACCTATTTCTGAGTCAAAATCATATTTTTCAAGGGCAGAATGAAAATCTTCAACAGTAAAAGCTACACCTTCCATAGGTGCTATACGGCATCTTTCATATGCTTCTTCAAACATCTCCTTAAGTTTAAGTCTCTCTTTTGTTTGTGCATTTGTAATTGCCACTGCTGAAGCTTTACACACAATCTTTTTCTTTGTATGTATAATAATAGTGGGATTTATAAGGTTTTTATTAATTATTCTTGTTCTTGAAATTGGTGGACATTTTAATCCAACTAATTGATGTGTTAAAGATGCCATATTTTTTTTTTTGCTGCTTTGAAAAGGGTTTAGAGGAAATTGAGTTGAGAGTTATGCCATGGATTTTGTGGGGTAGAATAAAGTGAGCTTCAAAATTGAGCTTGTTTGTCGTTTGAGAAAGTGTCAAAAATGGTCCCTATGTTTGGGGTAGATTCAAAATAGTGCCTCAAGTATGTTTTCGAACAATTTTAGTCTTTTAAATCAGTCAAACATCTATATTTTTTAGTCTCCGTCAAATATTTAGCCACTTATTGTTCATTAAATTTGAAAAAAGAAAAAATGTGGGGAAAAAATTAACAATAAACACTTTGCATTTCTAAATGTGATTTTTCTCTAATTTCCTTTTTTTATATTTTCGTCAAATTTAATAGACAAAATTCGATAAACATATGTTAGAGACTAAAAATGTCAACTTTTAAAAAATTTAATGGATCAATTCTGTTCAGTGCATACTTTATTTTTTAACATCTCCTCAAACATAAAAGACCATTTTTGTCATTTTCTCTGGCGTTTCTTCTTCAAAATACCATATGGTTCTTGTTGGAGTAAATTATTCTTGTTGTTGAAATTGGACATTTTAATCCTACAAATTGATGTGTTAAAGATGCCATTTTTTGCTGCTTCGAGGGTTCTTTAGGGTTTTAGAGAAAGGTGAGTTGATAGTTGCGCCATGGATTTTGTGGGGGAGATAAGGTGAGAAAATGACAAAAATGATCCGTTATGTTTGGGTTAGATTCAAAATAGTGACTCAAGTATGTTTTTGAACAATTTTGGTCTTTTATATCTGTCAAAAAATTATATTTTTAATCTCCGTCAAATATTTCGCAATTTATGTTTGTTGAATTTGACAAAAATTGTGGGAAAAAGTTTAACAATATACATCAAGAAATACGTGAAGTTCAAATTTGAGCTTGTTTGCCGTTTGATAAAATGACAAAAATGGTCCCTTATGTTTGGGGTAGATTTAAAATAGTGACTCAAGTATATTTTTAAATAATTTTGGTCCTTTATATCTTTAGTTTTCGTCAAATATTTAACAATTAATATTTGTTAGATTTGACAGAAACAGTGGGGAAAAAGTTTAACAATAAACACCAAGAAATGACAAAAATGTCCCTTATGTTTGAGAATAGGCGCTTTAAATATGACTGAGCAATACTTAATAAAAAAATTCAACGTTTGAATCAAAGCTATTGAATTTTATCGAACACATAACTTTAATTATAAATTCGTGCTCCTGCGTGATATGGGGTTTTGTAAGAGAGAAAGGTAAACGGGTTGAATTAAAATTAAGATACGTGGCAGCTTTTTGAACTAATTAGACTAGGTAAAATTCTAACGGATCATTAATTACTAAGGGCATACGTGTACCACTGTTTTATAACTGTAAAAATATGATTGACTCAAACTATTAATGGATGACATAGTACAGGTTAATGGGACTATTTAAACATAGTCCATGTTATATATTTTGTCCTGACAACTCGAGAATGCAAATAACAAAAAGGATATTAAGAAGTTGTAGAAGCTCTTGGCTGACTTGTTTAAGGAAAGAAGGTTCAAATGGTGGATCAATGAATATTTCGTCACAGCTCTTGACAATTGTCTGAACATATTTTACAGAACTTTGAAAATATTTTTCTATATATATTCATCATTTAAGGGTACAATATATACACCATATATATTAATTAGGAAGAGTCAATCATATTCAATCTTCCTAATCAATTTATAATAATCTTCTGCCTAATTAACATATTACTACCTACCGTATATAAAGTGATACTACATTAATACATAATAATAATATGATTGCATAATATTCTAACAAATATTCTAACATTATCACCTTGCAATGATTGAACCCGTAAACTTGACCATATAAGCATTCACCAGTGCTTTGATTGACATCCTGGAAATTGCCCGAGCAAATCCCAAGTCTCATTCCCTGTTTGAGGTCCTTTTCTTGGTCAGATCACATACCTAGCAACAGCAGAAACGTGTTTTACTTTGTAAACAACAGTTTCTGTTAGATCACTGATGTTTCCTGGTCTAATAGCGGGGTATGATCTTAATATCTCTCAACAAAATGAAACATTGTTTGTCTTGGAACAAATATCATCTATGAGATCACCTTTCACACTTGTGCTAGTAAATAGTATTACCAGAAACATAGTAGTAGTAGTAGATAGGAGAACTATACCTAGAAAAAAGCGTTTGTGTGATGTGTGAACTCACAAGAAACTATTAAAGCAGAAGCATATTCTCAATTAATGGCATCAGTGAGACTATACGCAATATCTGATTTTCAACAAGACAAGTATAGAATTTTAAAACCACAAGTATCACTGAAACAATGTGCAGATCTACCGGTCAAACAAGATAAATATAGAGTTTAGACATGTCACTTACGTGCCAAAAGAGGAAAGTAAATGGAAAGCTTTGTAATGCCTAGCACGATCTTAGTACTAGGCAGTTGATGCTTTCAAACTTGGACAGAACTGACATCAACTTCAGCGGCATTTAAATCGGGTTACAATTTCATCTTTATTATGGGGAAAATATCAGTAGATGAGCATTCATATGATGTATTTGGGATCCCAAATAAAGGGAAAAAGGGTCTGCTCGAGTAACAGCAGCAATAAGAAGCCTATTCTAAGCATTCAAGGTTCTCAAAGGAATAACAAAAACAAGACTATCTGATAAATATACTCGATATACCAGTGATATACACGACATATACATTGCCATGTGTACCGTGTAAACACGAGCCATATAAGGAAATAAGGAGACCGTGTATATCACGGTAATTTTGGTAAGTATATTGTTGTATTTAATTAGCATTGTACATTTACCGTAATTGTAGAATTCTCGTACAAATAGAATAGGGTTTTGAGAATAGAATAAGAATAGGATTTTCCATATTATGAAAATTGTAAATTGTATATATACTCATTCATTAATGAAGAGATTATTTCTTTCATGGTATCAGAGGTCTAGGTCTCACATACCTCCTCCCCCAAAAGCTTCCGCTACTCTCGGCTTCCTCAAATTCCGAGACCCTTCCTCGATTTCCAAGCCGATTTCTTCTTCTCTCTTCCCAAATTTTCTTCCAAATCTCTCATTCCCCTATTGTTCTTTCGTTATGTCTACATCAAAGAACATGTTTCATCATGCCTTTACTGTTTCCAACATCAAGAACCACATCCCTATTGTTCTTGATATGGAAAACGTCCAATATGCGACGTGGGCGAAATTGTTCAAGATTCACGTCATCTCACATCAAGTACTCCATCACATCATTCCTCCCGCTGTTCCTACACCCGCGGAGGATCCTCAGATATAGATCACTTTTGATGCTACCGTCCTTCAGTGGATTTACTTCACTACTTCTACCGACCTTTTACAGACGATCATTGAACCAGACACTACGACTATGGCTACCTGGAATAGATTACGTGATATATTCCAGGATAACCAACATTCCCGAGTGGTCACTCGTGAGCAAGAATTTTCACAAGTCAACATGAAAGATTTTCCGAATGTTTCGGCTTATTATAAACAACTCAAGGAATTGGCGGACCAACTCGGTAACATTGGCGCGCCTGTTACCAATAATCGTCTTGTTCTCCAAATGGTTGCAGGCTTATACAAAGTAATTTGCTTCCCCCTTTTTATCAAGCCCATTCGATGCTCACGTTAGAAGAAGCGGCTTGGCAAAAAAGGCGGCTACCGGCGTAAGTTCCGTGGCAATGATGACTTCATCCGATAACTCTCACGGTTTTGTTGACAATTCGGGCCAAAACCGCAACAATGGTGGTGGCAAGAAGGGTCAAAACCTTAAGAATAATGACAAAAATTTGTGGCGGCAACAACGGCGGCGGACGAACAGTAGCAAAACCGGTAGTGGGCCTCGGATACTGGGCCCGGCCCGCCTGGTCTCAGCCCTGGTAGTGGGCCTAGACTAGCGGCCAGTGGCCCAATCGAGCCCTACTGCCCGCCCAGTTACTTCCCAGGCAGTTGGGCTCCGGTCCAGCCCAGTAATAGGCCCAATTTTTCTGGACCTTCAGGCGTCACCCAGCAGCGATATGGGTCGGGTCAACAGGGCGGTCTACTTGGGCCTCGGCCCCTGCAGGCCTTCACTGCTGCGAGCCCCACTCCGATCCCAACACCCACTGATATTGAGGTCGTCATCCATACACTTGGATTATATCCTCCATACGTGAATTGGTACATGGACACAAGCGCCACTTCTCACATGACGTCCGACCAAGGTACTCTCTCATCTTATTTCAATTTGAACAAAAATCGTGGCATTATTGTTGGTAATGACAACTCAATTCCGATTCGTGGTTCCGGTCATACAACTTTGTCTCCCTCATCCACCTCTTGTCTTGAAAAATACCCTTCATGCCCCTAACTTAATTAAAATTTTGGAATATGTCCATAAATTCACCACCGATAATTGAGTTTTTGTTTATTTTGATCCATTTGAGTTTTCTGTGAAGGATTTCAAACGGAGATACATCTCATGAGATGCAATAGTAGGAGAGATCTTTATCCAATTACGCCCGCCACCAGTTTCTCGAGTCAAGTCATGCCATCGACATTTGTAGCTCTAGCTCCTTCCTTGTGGCATGCACGTTTGGGTCACCCTGGGTCGTCCATTGTTCTTCCTTGCATAAAAATAATTTTATTTCTTGTAAGGGTACGTGTAGTACTCCAATTTGTCATTCCTGTCCTTTAGGAAAATATGTTAGATTACCATTTGTAGCATCTACTTCTCGTACTTTGATGCCTTTTGATATTATTCATAGCGATTTATGGACTTCTCCCATTCTAAGTTCTGAGGGCCATCGTTATTATGTTCTATTTTTGGATGATTATTCTAATTTTTATGAACCTTTTCGTTAGCAAAAAAATCTCAAGTTTTTTCCACATTCTTAAAATTTATAGCATTCATCTGTACCCAATTTGAACGAGAAATAAAAAATATTCAATGTGATAATGACAAAGAATATGATAATGGGTTGTTTCGGGAATTTTATAATGCTAATGGCATAGTTTTTCATTTCTCTTGTCCTCACACGTCTTCACAAAATGGGAAAGCGAACGAAAAATTCATACCATTAATAATATTGTCTGAACTTTATTGGTCCATGCTTCCGTACCCCCTTCATTTTGGCATCATGCTCTACAAATGGCTACGTATCTCCTTAACATACTTCCTACAAAATGGTTGACATATTCATCCCTTCTTAAAATCCTCTATCATAAGAATCCTTCGTATTCACATCTTAGGGTCTTTGGGTGTTTATGTTATCCACTATTTCCGTCATCTACAATTAACAAACTTCAAGCCCGTTCTACCGCTTGTGTGTTTTTGGATTATTCATCTAATTATCGTGGTTACAAATATTTTGATTTATCGTCTAATAAAATCATAATTAGTCGTCATGTTATTTTTTATGAGACCTAATTTCCATTTGCTAAAGTGAGTAGTCTCGTGCCTGGATTCGTATAATATTTTAGATGATGAAGTCTCACCGTACATTATATACTACTTAATGGGTCAATCCAAGTACCCCCGTAACTAGAGATGGCAATGGATCCTGGACCCGATCCGGATCCGGTGTATCCATCCGTTTTATAGGATATGGATCCGCCGACGGATCCGGATCGGCCCGATCCCAACACCCATTGTTTTTGCCCCAGTTTCTCCTAGTGGGCCGCTTGTCCAATCCCCGTTAACTAAAGAGTAACTTCGATAATAAAATCAATGTTATATTAGTGAATGACTAACATCTCCATAGACAAGTAGTTAAAATTATATTCACTTCATTTATGAAGATTCCAAGCTCGCAAGTTCGTTTACCGTGAAAATACTAGTCACCATTTTCCACAACTATTGTCATTCCATTTTTAATTAATAGCTCCTCCGATTTCATATGAACATTTCAAAATTGAAAAATAGTAAATTGTTAGCTAAGTAAAAATCGTTTGTCGGTTCAAAAAAAAATTCTTTGGGCCAAGCAAGTCCATCACTCCTCCGATTTTTCCCCAAAAGCCACCCAATTCTCCCTTGACACACATGCCTGTTACTCGTAGTCAACGAGGTATTTTTTAACCAAAAAGACATTTTAATCTTAATTCTAATGTTCTTAAATCCCCACTAACCCGTAACCCTGTGTCTGTATTAAATGACCCGAATTGGAAATTGGCTATGAACGACGAATATGATGTTCTTATTGCAAATAAGATGTGGGAGTTGGTACCCCGTCATTCTGATGTTAATATTATTCGGTCTATATGGATTTTCATTCATAAAGATAATTATGATAGTTCTTTTGCGAGACATAAGGCTCGACTTATAGGTGATGGTAAAACTCAACAGGTTGACGTGGATTGTGGTGAGACATTTAGCTCGGTGGTCAAACCGGCTACCATTCGCACTGTTCTCAGTCTGACTCTTTCCGAGGCATGGCCCATTCATCAGCTAGATGTGAAGAATGTCTTCTTACATGATGATCTTAAGGAGGCAATCAACATGCATCAGCCCTTGGGTTTTTGCGACCCCAAATATCCTAGCCATGTTTGTTTATTGAAAAAGTCCTTGTATGGGCTCAAGCAGGCCCCACGGGCTTGGTATAAGCAATTTGCAGACTATGTATCTACTATTGGGTTTTCTTACAGCATGTCTGATAATTCTCTGTTCATATATCGTCGTGATACTTCCCTGACTTATATTCTCTTATAAGTGGATGACATTATCTTGACCGCTTCTTCTGATGATTTACGCAAGTCTATCATGACACTACTTAGTTCTGAGTTTGTTATGAAAGACTTGGGGCCCTTGAGTTATTTCTTGGGAATTATTGTCACTCGTCATGCATGTGGGTTATTCTTATCACAACGGAAATATGCCGCTGAGATAATTGAGTGGGCTGGTATGTCCTCATGTAAGTCTACTTCCACTTCAGTTGATATGAAACTCAAGTTGGGTGTTGCGGCTGGCTCACCTTAGGAGGATCCTATCCACTATCGCATTCTTACGGGGGCTCTTCTGTATCTTATTTTCACGAGACCGGATATTACGAATGTCGTACAACATGTGTGTTTGTTTATGCATGATCCTAGGGTTGAGCACATAAATGCGCTCAAACGCATTATACGATACATCCGGGGAACACTTGATTATGGATTGCATCTATATCCGTCGTCGACCTCTACGCTTGTCTCGTATACAGATGTTGATTGGGGTGGTTGTCCAGACACCAAATGCTCCATGTCTGGTTAATGTATGTTTCTAGGTAATAACTTGGTCTCACGGTCTGCAAAGCGATTGTCTACATTATCACGCTCTAGTGCAGAGGCCGAGTATCGAGGGGTAGCCAATGTGATATATGAATCATGTTGGTTACGTAATCTTCTATTAGAACTTCATTGTCTCATTCAGAAAGCTACCTTGATTTATTGTGATAATATTAGTACAATCTATCTTTCTGGTAATACAGTTCAACATCAGCGCACTAAACACATCGAGATGGATATCCACTTTGTTCGTGAAAAGGTAGCTCGTGGACAAGTACGCGTCTGTCATGTCCCTTCCAAGTATCAAATTGCAGACATATTTACTAAGGGTCTTCCCTCGGTTCTATTTGACGATTTTAGGGACAGTCTCAGCGCACGAAGAACTCCCGATATGACTGCGGGGGTGTTATAAATATACCATATATACCATGATATACACGGTATATACACTATCTTGTATATACCATGTATATCACGGAAACACGAGCCATATAAGGAAATAAGGAGACCGTGTATATCACGATAATTTTGGTAGTATATTATTGTATTTAATTAGCATTGTACACTTACAATAATTATAAAATTCTTGTACAAATAGAATAGGATCTTGGGAGTAGAATAGGAATAGAATTTTTCATATTATGGAAATTGTAAATTGTATATATACTCATTCATTAATGAAAATAATGAAAGGGATTATTTATTTCACTATCGAGGAAATAACACATGCCTATATGTGTATGGGCTTGTTATAAGTGGCCATGGCTGCTTCTTTGAGTGCCTCACTCATTGTTGGATCTGCATGGAAAGTACGAGCAATGTCCTCACTAGATGCTCCGTACTGCAATGCCAGGACAACTTCGTGAATAAGCTCCCCTGATATGGACGCCCAATATCTTATCGCTTTCTTTCTCAGCAATTACCTTTGACAATTCCCTCGGCATCATCGATTGCCTTGGCTCTACTGTTTAGGTGACATAATATGGACGCCCAATATCTTATCGCTCTCTTTCTCAGCAATTACCTTGACAATTGCCTCAGCATCATCGATTGCCTTGGCTCTACTATTTGCCAGGAAAGGAAATTTGCCAACACGATAATCAACTCCGAGTGCCTTTACCTGTTCATCAGTTTTCCCAACAGAAGCCACCTCGGGGTGGGTGTAAACAATACCAGGAACCATATCGTAGTCTACATGACCCTCATTGCCTGCAATGAACTCCACGCAAGCAACACCATCCTCCTCTGCTTTGTGAGCCAACATTGGTCCAGGAATGACATCACCAATAGCATGTACCCCCGGGACGTTAGTGGCAAAACGTTCATTGACCAAGATTCTACCAGACTTGTCAGTTTCAACTCCTATCTTGTCCAAGTCAAGCCCTGAAGTGAATGGAACTCTTCCAGCAGAGGCGAGAACATCACCTCGAGAGTAGTTTGATCACCACCGGATGCGAGTTCAAGGGTCAATTTCACACCATCACCTGTAGTATCAACTGACACCACCTAGTCTTTAGCATGAATTTCATCTTCTGCTTCTCAAGAGTACATTGGAATCGCTTGCGAACTTCACCATCAATGGATGGAACAATGTGTTCGGTTACAAGGATTTGCAGGAAACGGAAATTACAAGTAACTGCTTATGTAAGAATTGAAATTACAATTCAACTAGAAAAAGCGAAAATTAGAATATAACAACAAAAGCTGAAATTACAATATTTGTTGAACAAGAAGGCAGGAAAGCGCTTTGATTTTTGCAAGAGTCGAGTGTGGCACTCTGTCCTTAAGACAATATTTCCCCGTATGTATCCTTTATACGTCCCGGACAATTCGTCTCCCAAGATAAAACAAAGCAATGGAACAATTGAGCAAAGGAAACTCAAGAGCTACCGTGAAGAATATTGAATAATGAAATGATGCTTGGAAGTTATAGGAAGAACTCGATTTTACGGTTGTATATTTTCGTGTATATCAAGTGTGCCTCAACAATGGTGTAAGGGGTGTTTATATAGGTGAGGAAGGATTGTTTGATCGCCTCCATAACAGCCATTATTGGCCAAATAATGACCATTATGGAGGTAGTAAAACCACCAAATTAAAGGAGAGAAATACCAACGGATTGGCATTATATGAGGTGTAATTCAGCCAAAATAAATGGCTGAATTGAGTGCTTGACATTTCAGTTCTCTTCTGCCGAAATTTTGACTTTCTGGAAACTTCAGGGACCAAACTGTACATCTGAAAGAATTCTGGTCCAAACTGTACATCTGGCAAAGTTTTCTGGTCCAAACTGTACATCTGAAACTTCTGGGATCAAACTTTACTTCTGGCAAAGTTTTCTGGCCCAAAAAGCTAATATCAGAAGGCCCACAGCCCACGACCCGCGACCCGTGAACCCGAGAACCGAAACCGGACCGGACGGGCGGGCGGCGGCGGCGCTCGTATGGTCTTTCTTCGAACCGAAGCACATCTAGGTCCTCCCTCCTTTAAACACATGGGATACCCCTTGGGGTCCCAAACCCCAAACCAATTTCGAGTCTTATATACACAACAATTCTTTCTTCCTCTACCGATGAGGGAGAATTGAACACAATACCACACTTTCCATGCTTCAAACACCACACTTTGTGGACCAATATCTCTTTCATTTCTCAACGAAATTTGACGATTCTTGGCCCTACGGTTATCTACGTACTTAGTAGATCATGCATGTGTGAAGAACCGGATTCTCCAACATACGTAACACTAGTGTTTAAGCCGTTAAAGTTGGTCGGTCGCAACTCCCGCCAAAGGCTAATTTCCAACAATCCCCTCTTGAAAGAGATTTTGGCGGACTCACATGGTGTCTTTTCATTTCCAGCAATATTTCAGCGGACCGATGTTGCATAAGGAGAGGTAGCTTCAGCTTGAACTTTCCATAGTTGAATACCATCGGACTTACTTACTGCGCGGTGAACGTGATGTCTTGAACCGTCAGTGTTTAGTGTAAGCCAAGACAATGGTACCAACACAACAAATTCCCTTACTCTCTTCTTCGTAATGTTTTGTCCGTTTTGGCCATGGACAACGTCTTGGATTCTTAAGTGCGTTCATTTTGAGGCGGCCCGTCCTTGCACTTAAATAGGTGGTCTCCTACAAGGTATCCTGCTATACCCCACTTCACAAGTGTTAGGAACCATTAAAAGTTTCCCAAGAACCTAACCTCAACTGTTGAGGATCATTACGAGTTTTGAAAACTTAACCTTTACCCATATCTGCAGATAGCACTTAACGTCTATCGCGGGAACGGCTTTGGATTTGGTGTTTCTTTTCGAAATCACTATCCGAAGTGCTCATACTTCCACCGAAGCGATCAATCGAACATTTACAACTTCGTTTTCCCATTGAACCAAATTACCGGGATCTCCGGTTCGTAAGGTTGGGTTACCATTTGTATTGGTCCTTATATTTTGGGTTTTAAGCCCATTCCCCTAGACAGTGCAAGCCATCGATCTTTGGGTAAGCCCTTTATCAATGGGTCTGCTATATTATCCTTTGACTTAATGTAATAAATGGATATTATACCCGTGGTGATCAGTTGCCTAACGATCTTATGCCTCCGTCGAATATGACGAGACTTGCCGTTGTACATAGCATTCCGTGCCCTTCCTAGAGCCGACCGATCGTCGCAAAGTGGATCATTACCGAAGGTACGGGTTTGTTCCAACACGGAACATCCTCTAAGAAGTCATGAAGCCACTCGGCTTCTTCTCCCCGCTTTGTCTAAAGCGATAAACTCCGATTCCATCGTGGATCGGGCGATGCAAGTTTGCTTAGAGGATTTCCAAGACAACGCCCCACCACCAATTGTAAATATATACCCACCTTTGGTGGACTTAGTGTTCTCTATATCGAGATATCCGGTTTGCATCTTTGTACCCCCTGAAAGTACAATTTGGATATCTCGAATAGTGCAACCCGAAATTTAACGTGTATTTCGGGTATTGTAATACCCGATTCAACGCCTTCCAATGATTATCACTTGGATTACGGGTGAACCTAGCCAACTTATTGATTTGCATAAGCAATATCGGGTCGGGTGCGTTTGTGATATACATCAAACTACCGATCACTGTGCATATCGCTCCTGGTATACAGGTGCACCAAGATTTTTATCAAGCTTTTGATTTGTATCCATTGGTGACGCTATCGGAGAACTATCTAACATCTTGAACTTTCTCAAAACATCCTCGATGTAGTGGGACTGAGATAAGACCAGTCCGTCAGACGTCTTAGAGATTTTAATCCCTAGGATGACATCTGCGATACCCATATCTTTCATGTCGAAGCATTGTTTCAACATGTTCTTAGTCTCTAGGATTACCCTAGGGATCGCTTCCGTGATCAACATGTCGTCTACATACAGGCATATCATAACAAATGAGTCAGAGTTACCTTTCGTGTAAACACATTTATCACACTCATTAATGGCGAACCCCTTCGATAGTAGAGTACTATCAAATTTTTCATGCCATTGCTTCGGGGCTTGTTTCAGCCCGTACAGAGATTTGATAAGTCGACAGACTTTCTTCTCTTGCCCTTGAACCACGTACCCCTCGGGTTGGTCCATATAAATTTCTTCTTCCAAATCACCGTTTAGGAAGGCTGTGTTAACATCCATCTGGTGTATCTCAAGGTCACGCAAAGCTGCGATCGCAATAAATACCCGTATGGATGTCATCCGGGATACCGGAGAGTATGTGTCAAAGTAGTCAAAGCCTTCTGTCTGTCGATAGCCCTTGACTACCAACCTGGCCTTGTACTTGTCTATAGACCCATCTGCCTTGTATTTCCGTTTGAGTATCCATTTACAACCCAACGGTTTATTTCCCGGAGGAAGATCAACCAACTCCCAAGTATGGTTATGCAGAATGGAGCTTATTTCACTCTCAATAGCTTCTTTCCAGAGCGGTGCTTCTGGAGTTGACAACGCTTGAGCAATTGTCCTTGGCTCATCACTAACCATATAAGCTACAAAGTCAAGACCGAAGGATGTATCCTTCCTGGCCCTTTTACTTCGCCTTAGATCCATCTCTGGAGTCTCCAAGTTCTGAGAATCAGGAACACTAGATTCCGAATGTTCAGCCACCTCGAGATTCGCTAGATCTGAACCATTTAGATCCGGGCAGTCAAGGACTCCCGGTTCTTGAGAGCTTTGTGCATAACTTCGTTTGCGAGAGGTTATGTCTTTCTCCTTTCTAGGAAAGGTACTTTCAAAGAATAGAGCATTCCTTGATTCCATTATTGTACCCTGGTGGATATCTGGAATATCCGACTTATGCACTAAGAAGCGATAAGCACTATCGTTATTTGCATATCCGATGAATATGCAATCTACGGTCTTAGGCCCAATCTTGACTGCTTTGGCTTAGGTACTTCAACCTTTGCCGGACAACCCCACACCTTAAAATACTTGTAGGTGGGTTTCTTTCCTTTCCATGATTCATATGGAGTTTTGTCCTTACCCTTATGTGGGACTCTGTTAAGAATCGTATTAGCGGTAAGGACGGCTTCTCCCCACATGTTTTTGGGAAGTCCGGAATTGATAAGCAAGGCATTCATCATTTCCTTTAATGTGCGGTTCTTAGGTTCCGCCACACCGTTTGATTGAGGTGAGTATGGGGCCGTCGTTTGATGAATAATGCCTTCTTGGGCACAGTATTCCTCAAAAGGCGCTACATATTCTCCCCCTCTATCTCTACGAATGGATTTAATCCGTAGGCTCAGTTGGTTCTCAACTTCTGCTTTGTAACGTCGAAACGCTTCAAAGGCTTCATCCTTACTTCTTAACAAGTAAAGGTAACAATACCTTGTGCTATCGTCAATGAAAGTCACAAAGTACTTGTTCCCCCCTCTAGTTTGTGCAAACTTCAAATCACATATATCTGTGTGAATAAGTTCTAGAGGAGCGGTATTCCTTTCGATGGATCGAAAAGGAAGCTTGGTGAGTTTTGCCTCTACGCACACCTCACACTTATGTTGAGGGTTTACGTCGATAGACGGCAACAACTCCATCTTTACCAGCCTTTGAATAGACTTGTAGTTTACGTGTCCTAATCTATGATGACATAAATTAGAAGACTCAAGCAAATAAGAAGAAGGTTCAACTTTATTTCCTTGACGCAATACAGACATGGCATTCACTTTGAAGAGGCCTTCACAGACGAAGCCCCTCCCCACAAATGTGTCATTTTTAGTGAGTACAAACTTATTTGATTCAAACACTAGCCTAAAACCAGCATTAACCAATAAAGGTCCAGAAACTAGATTTCTTCTAATCTCTGGGACGTGCATCACTTCCTTCAGAGTGAGTTCCTTGCCGGAAGTCATCTTCAGGACCACCTTTCCAACCCCTAGCACGTCCGAGGAAGCGTTGTTGCCCATGAACAGCTTCTTGTCGGAGACCGGAGTGTACGTGGAGAAGGCATCTTTGTTGGAACAGATGTGTCTTGTTTCACCTGTGTCCACCCACCACTTCATCGGATTCTCAACCAAGTTGGCTTCTAGCACCACGGCCGAGAGATCCTCAATCATGTCATCCAGGAGCGTGTCCTTGACGACGTTAGCTTGAGCCTTGCCTTTCGACTTGGCTTTTGTTGTTGCTCGGTCTTGAGCTTGCGGCATTCCTTGATCCTATGACCAGGTTTCCCACGGTGATGACGACAGTTACCTCTCGAACGTCTCCGCCTGCGGGGGCTTTGCCGTCTTTGTGGAACTTCCGCTTGTTGCTTGTTTTCCCTTTGGCCTCAGCCAGATTTGCCTTTGCCTCAGCATGTTGTCTACCCTTTGGCAAGGTCTTCTTATTATCTTCCTGGATTGCAGTTTGATAACAAGCTCTTCAAAGGTCATCTCCTTTGTCTTGAGTTTCAAGTAACTCATAAACTCATTCCATGAAGGAGGTAACTTTTCAATCAGCGATGCAACCAAAAACTGCTCGTTTGGTTTCAGTCTTTCCAAATCCAGGTGATGTAAAATCATTTGGAATTCCTGGACTTGGGACATCACTGTCTTACTGTCCACCATTTGGAATTTTAGAAATTTCCCAACGATGAACTTCTTAGTACCCGCATCTTGTGCGTTGTACTTCTTTTGCAGTTTTTCTCACAGCTCTTTGGCAGTGCCAACGGTGCAATAGACCGTGTAGAGAGGGTCTGCCAAGCAGTTCAGTATATAGTTCTTGTACATGAAATCGCTATGATTCCATGCGTCACGAACCATCTTCATGCCATTAATGACATGGATACCAAGGCCCCCTTCACCCGTTTCATTAGGCGAAGAGTCCATTTCATCTCCAGCTTGTGGAGGATCTTCCGTAAGGAACCGGGCCATGCCCATAATCGTTAAGTAAAACAAAGCATCTTTGTCGCCATCTTTTGAATTCGATCCCGTGAATTTTTCGGGGCGATCATGGTGGTGTGAAGAAGAGGGTGGAGCTCCAACAGTCGGGAAGGCAGCAGTGTTACTGCCTTGAACAGGAGCCGCAGCAGCAGCAGTGAAGGCGGCGGAGTTACTGCCTTGGCCAGTAGCGGTAGTGGCGGGGAAGGCAGCAACGTTGTTTCGAGAGGCAGCAGCAGTAGCAGCAACATCGGTCATATTTCCAGCCATGTTATTGCAGTTACCGTAAGCAAGATATTGTCTTAAGTTGTTGGGTTACAAGGATTTGCAGGAAACGGAAATTACAAGTAACTGCTTATGTAAGAATTGAAATTACAATTCAACTAGAAAAACTGAAAATTAGAATATAACAACAAAACTGAAATTACAATATTTGTTGAACAAGAAGACCGGAAAGCGCTTTGATTTTTTTGAGTCGAGTGTGGCACTCGTCCTTAAGACAATATTGCCCCGTATGTATCCTTTATACGTCCCGGACAATTCGTCTCCCAAGATAAAACAACAATGGAACAATTGAGCAAAGGAAACTCAAGAGCTACCGTGAAGAATATTGAATAATGAAATGATGCTTGGAAGTTATAGGAAGAAGCGATTTTACGGTTGTATATTTTCGTGTATATCAAGTGTGCCTCAACAATGGTGTAAGGGGTGTTTATATAAGTGAGGAAGGGACTGTTTGACTGCCTCCATAACAACCATTATTGGCCAAATAATGACCATTATGGAGGTAGTAAAGCCACCAAATTAAAGGAGAGAAATACCAACGGATTGGCCATTATAGGAGGTGTAATTCAGCCAAAATAAATGGCTGAATTGAGTGCTTGACGTTTCAGTTCTCTTCTGCCGAAATTTTGACTTTCTGGAAACTTCAGGGACCAAACTGTACATCTGAAAGAATTCTTGTCCAAACTGTACATATGGCAAAGTTTTCTGGCCCAAAAAGATAATATCAGAAGGCCCACAGCCCACGACCCCGGAACCGGACCGGACGGGCGGGCGGCGGCGGCGCGCGTGTGGTCTTTCTTCGAACCGAAGCACATCTAGGTCCTCCCTCCTTTAAACACATGGGATACCCCTTGGGGTCCCAAACCCCAAACCAATTTCGAGTCTTATATACACAACAATTCTTTCTTCCTCTACCGATGAGGGAGAATTGAACACAATACCACACTTTCCATGCTTCAAACACCTCACTTCGTGGACCAATATCTCTTTCATTTCTCAACGAAATTTGATGATTCTTGGCCCTACGGTTATCTACGTACTTAGTAGATCATGCATGTGTGAAGAACCGGATTCTCCAACATACGTAACACTAGTGTTTAAGCCGTTAAAGTTGGTCGATCGCAACTCCCGCCAAAGGCTAATTTCCAACACAATGTCCGGTCCAAATTCAACAATAGTCACCTCTGAGCCGAGGCGGCCCCAGACAGATCCCATCTCAAGGCCTATATAGCCAGCACCAATAACAGCTAGTCTTTTTGGAATTTCAGTCAAAGCTAATGCGCCGGTGGATGACACAATTCTCTTCTCATCAATGGTTTATGTCAGGTAGGCCTTTGACATCAGAGCTAGTTGCAATAATAATTACACACGGCTTTATCTTTTTGTCCAATCATGGCAGGGAGATCAACTTCGACAGAAGAAAACTTCACACCATGATTGGCAAATGAATGTTGCGCTTCATGAAACATGTGGGACGAATGAAGCAGTGCCTGACATAACAAGTAAAGAGAATATTAGAAGATTAGATGTAAACAAGTTTTAGACTTCTCAAACTGACTACTAAAATCATTGACGACTATACAACAATATTTCATAATGCCATCTAAACTTCATATATAGAATAATCATATAATATTTCCATGATGTCACATAAACAGCACACCAACCAAGCGAATTATCACCTCATGAACTCCGAGTATGGGTTATCGAAAAAGAGAGGGGAAAGGTAACAGTAAGTCGATGCCATTTAACAAATATGCACCCTATGGGCACAAGTTCACAAATCTGGCACCAGGTTAGTTGTCATCACTGAACAAAATCTCCACACAGGGAAGTTATATCATTGGAGTTGGTACATGAGAACCCACCATCATGTCACATTTAAGGGCATCGATGAAAACATTTGGCAATAGTGGAAATAGTGGGCACATATAATTCATCTCATGCATCACATTTCAGCAAGACCCCTAAACTCGAAATCGTCTTGCTAAATTTCCAAACCAAGGGAAGATCACACAATCATGAAATACCTATAACATTGGACGCCTTGTTAAAAGTCAAAATCTGATCTAGGACAGTACCCTTCCCATTTATTGGCTACTGGCTAGTCAACCAGGAGTGTCCAACTATAATTAACTCGAATAGAAAGTATTGAAAGGAATCTAATAACAACAACGCCTCACTCCAAAACAAGATGGAGCCAGCTATATGAATCCTTATTAACCATGTTACTCCATTTAAGCTCACCTAAGACCACTATCTTATAAAATAAATATAACAACAAAAATGAAATTCAGAAAAGGAAACTGAATTCCCTTATATTTAAAATTCGGAAAATACAAAGCTCAAAGCAAAAAAGGCCTAGGTACATATAATTGTCACTGTAAGTTACATGTCAATTTCTGGTTGGATATCGGAACTTTCAATTTCCGTTTACTCAATCCTCCTCTGAGTGTCTAAGAGGCTCTCACTTTGTTTTCTAGCATTTTCCCACGAATTGGCCAAATCTGCTTTCAAGTGCCTAACTCAGACTTTCAGGTATTCCATAACTTGCGGTTCTCAAGCCTTCTGAAATCGCATCCTTCAGGTTCAGGGAACTAATTCAGATTCCTCCAGAACCTATTAGCTACAAAGAAGACTTCCGGTTCTGGTAGCAGTTACAAGTCATATACATTTAGTACTAGAAAAGTAATAATGTCCTTGTTGATTTCACAGCTTATATCTAAGTAATGATAGCAATTAGCGACATCTTCAGAAATTATCACTCTTCATCGCTGATTGATCAGCACTTGCATAAAATTTGGTGTTTGTTTTTTCTTTTACTTCTCTAATCTATTATGTGAAGGAGAGGAAACTTGATTAAGAATATTAAGTTTTGTCTCTAATTCTAAAACCCCTTCTCTTACAAGTATCTCTAGTAATTATATAAAAAAAAATACCCAAAGAAGTACTTCTAATTATATTGTAAAAGCACTTAAGATGTGCTTGGTACTTGTAATTCATAAAGCATTTCTAGGTGTTAATTTATTTTTAAAATTAACCTTTAAAAAGGACTTTTTGACTTTGATATGATATCCATCACAAAAGTGTACTTTAGAATAAGCTAACCATAAAATTTTAGCACCTAAATTCTATCACTCAAAGTCAAAAGGTATTTTTACGCTAAATGTTTTACAAACTAAAAGTACTTCTATTAATCAAACATCTATAAAAGTAAATCGATATTATGTAAAAAAAAAATTATAAGGCCAAGTTTAAATTGATATTATGTAATTAATTCTATGTACAACAGACAAAAAAAAACAGGGTCTTATAAACTAAACTTCGGATGAAACATCTAGAAGTCCTATAAAGTATTGAAATCCTGAAATAATATATCTCCAATCAGCTTCTGAGGCAACCACATTGGCGCATAGTAAGCACATAATCGATTAACTGTCCAACTAATGGTATTGAAGTCCCAAGTTCACATTCCTAATATTCTAAAACACATAAGTTTGCTTAATATTCAATAGCACAAATGCACAAGAATATCTAGAGAGGCCATTGTCCTTGTATTAATTAAAAACTCATAATCAATCAACTAAATTCAATCCCAATGTAGTCAGGTCGACTATATGAAAATCGTTATCCATTTAGGAGGTCATGGGTTCAAACTGTGGAAACAACCTCTTGCAGAAATGTGAGTTAAGGATGCGTACAATAGACTCTTGTGGTCCGGTCCTTCCCCGGACCCGCGCATAGCGGGAGCTTAGTGCACCGGGCTGCCCTTTTTTATTCTCTCGTTATAAAGAAAATTTATCCCTTCTACTCTATTTAGGGTTTATTTCATTTCAATACTAAATAAGTTGTTTTTTACCACAAATAAGTAGCTCTCTAGATCTCACATAATCCAACTCTTTAACCAAAACTAGAAGACTCCTCACGGATATTGAACCTTAATATAAGCATAACAATTAAATCTTCATCTTCCATTTCAAAAAAGAAGTTCTTTTAATAGAAATTGGTTCTCTTCTTATCAGTAAATAGAGATTCCTATCACTTACTCTTCAATTTAATTAAAAAAGGGACTCCAAGCCTACCACAAAGCATAACCACTTGGACAGAGATCTAAGTGTCTGAAAGATAAAGACAGTCGAAGCATCAAAATAGAGAAAAGAAAACCTATTAGAATAGTAAAATTGGGTTGAAATATGAAGAAGGACGTGAAAACTTGCTGAAATACTGGAGGGGGAATAAGGAGACCTTTCCGACATTTTCAATGATGGCCCGGCATGTTTTGAACATTCAAGCGTCATCAACGGCGTCTGAAAACGCTTTTTCTGCCGACATATATCAAATAGGAGAGCACAGACACTCATTAGCCGGAGACAGCTTGGAGATTGTAGTATTATTCAGAGATTGGATACGAGCGGAGCGGAGAAGGTACGGTCAACCGGAGATCAACGAAGAAGAAGACGAAAAATACAACGAAATCTTATCCGAAGGTGGTGAAAGCGACATGGAGCAATTTGACCAACAAATACCAATTCCAACCGAAGAACCACAGGAAATTATCAAGAAACTAGAACAGGTTTTTTTCAAAATGTAATTTTTTTTAATTGCAATTTTACTATGTAATTTGCAACTTTTGAACAACACCACAAAGTTGCAATTTTGACAATTGTATTTGTATTACAAAAAAAAACATGTCTATTAAATAATATAAGAGACACAAAAACAGCCTTGGAATGTTTTTATTACTACTATCTTGTTTAATTATTGAGTTTTTTTTATATATATGTTATTTTTTAAACTAAGTTCAAAAAAAAAATTAAAAAAAATTGTCTCGACCCGATTCCGACAGGATCGGAAACGGGACGGCGGCGAATCCGACCTGTCCCGATCCCTCTGGTCCCGACCCGACCCGATCCCTAGGGTCCCGACCCGACCCGATCCCACCGGTCCCGACCCGACTGACTCGATCCCGGCCCACTGGCCAGCTATAGTTTGAGAGTTAGTGATAAAAATGAGTATTGGGTGAAATGAGTTTGAATATAAATAAATAAAAATGGGTTTATTATTAAAAAGATGTTTTGCAAAAATATAAATTATAAAGATAACGATGTGATAATAATAAAATATAATATTTATGAAATGCTTAATGCTTGATTTAAAATAGAAATGCGATATGATTTTGCGAAAATAAAATAACATATAATATTATGGTAAAATTGTGATTATGATTTAAAATGTAAATGATAGTAAAAAAAATGCGAATAATAATAATAATAATGATAATGAGACTAAACGATGATAATTATAAATAAATATAGAAAAAGATAGAGACAAAATTGAGTGTGAACAACGAACATTTCTTGAGTAATTTTTAGCCAGCAGAAGAGAATGAATTGTCAGTGCCTAACCTAATATAAAAAGGAAATGTACTCCCTCCACTCTCTGTTTGTCCTTCTTTTACAGGATTTTTAGTTTCATTTTAATTGGATGTTCCTCAATCCCGTCCCTTTATTGAATTATCAAGTTCAGTTAAAAAGAAAGAAAGCTTACCTGGAACTCCAATGTCAGTCCGCAACTGAGATCAAATATTAAAAAGTGAATAAAGATTATGCTTACGCCTTTTCTTAAGCCAACACATGATACTAACGAAATCCCAAAGGAACAGAAACTTGTAGTGTAGTCCCCGAAACACAGTAAACTGACATTGGAAAGGAAAGAAGACTCAAAATACACTGCTGTGTGATGACAATGAGAAACTGACACTGTATATAACCTTCAAAATACATAAACAGTACCTTTTCACAAAATCAGCACAGATAGCAAGAGAACATAACAGCAGTCACATGTGTTTTTTTTTTTGTGCAACACTTTAGCCTCATTCAACACGTGTCAATTAAGCATCAAACGGAGAAGATATTGAAGTTTTTATTGGAATTACTATTAGGAAGACAGTTTTCAAACTGAAGGAATAAATCTAGGAGCACGTGCACGTCCTTTTCTATCTCTGTCTCGTAACAAAACTGTGCAAACCCGTTTAAGCTAATTTTATATTTTTCTTAATTATAAATCAGTAGTTTTAAATTATATATTTTAAAAAAATTGTAAGAATACTATATCAACCACTGTTAATGAACGATATTCCTCGTATCTAACATACAAATTCATTTCATTTAAATTAATATATAATAATACACACTTTAATAGGTTTAAGAATAATATTTCCTTTTTTAAAATAAATATTTAATTATTTTTAAATTCAAATTTAAAAACAGTTTCTTTTTAAAAAAAAATCTAAAACAATAACTAATAGCCATCTTTTTAATAATATATAGATTTTCTTTTACATAAAATAGTATGTATAATTTCCATAATTGATGTGGAGTTTCTTTGTCAGGCGGGTCAAACTCAATTTAAGTGGATTAAAATAATAAATGAGCAGAACCAATTAACCTATTTATACCCGTCTAAAAGTGGTAATGAGTTATAACTCATCCTATCCAACTTTTACTAAACTTTTTATCATTTTATTTAATTATAACTATATCTAAATATCCAATAAATTTTTATGATTATATATAACATATCAAAAAATAAAAATAACAATCTCTTTTAGAAACACTTATGACAGCTTTTTCGATTGTTTGAACTACATATGACCCAACTTTCAAATAGACTGAAGTGGACAAGTCAAATGCAACTCTCTACCACCAATCAACTAGTAAACTAATTGACATGAATAAATTCAACTTTCTAACTTCCCATTCACCAGAACGAGGCTGCAAATGGAAAGTAGAAACAGGCAGGCACAATTTACCTTTAGCTTTGAAAGATATATTTAAACCAGAAATTACTAATGCACAGGCACATAAAAAAGTGAATATTGAAGAGCTATTACAAAAACTCACACAAGAACCATAATAAAACAACCTTAAGTGACTTTAATGACAATTAGAAATGGAGACACTCCCAGTGACTGAAGTCCAGGATAATAACATCAAGTGAAGGTCTAAAATTTCATTTCAACAAGCAAAAATACATTTGTGTTCGAGTCAACGATACAACGACTAAAGAATACCATAAGTATTTTGCTTTTCTTTTCGTCTTAATGCTGAAGATAAGATATAAAAACATTGAATCTTTTTTTTTTTTTGGATAGGTGGAAACCTTGAATCTGTTGAAAAAAAGAAGAGCCAAAAGGAAGAAACTTGCACTGTATTTGAAGCAATATCAGCAATCATCCAAATCCCAACCAAAGCCTCAAAATTAGTATCTCAACTGCATTCCTCTTGAAAGGAGAAACGATAAACAGAAACATTTCCCAAGAAAACTGATTCTCGGATCAATTTTGGTAGGACCAAGTATAATGTACGACAAATAATTTTTCCTCCAGGTATCAACACTTACTGTAGTAATGCATACTCACTTAAGGACCGTTTTTCCAGACCCACCGGCGTCATCGCGCTGGAAAGCTCTAGGATCAAGCGGAATTGTTCCAATAGTTAGGAAACCAGAAGATTCGGCATGTCCGTTAACTTTAACAGGCATAGATCCCACAGTGACAACATCAACTGACTGGGTGCTTGCCACTGTGTTACTGGTACTATGTACATCCAAGGGCTGAGCTTTCGATGGTTTCGGGTTGATAGTTAGGGAACCAATCTTCAGTGCACTATCAACATGTGGACCTCCATCAGCCACAAGTTTGTCACCATTATTTGCATTCTCTTTGTTAGCTTTAGAATCTATGGAATCGAGTTCTGCAGGAACAGCCACGCCATTCCCAGATTGTTGGTGTTCACTACGCTTCGAGATCTTCTCACTATCACCGGAAGGTAAACCAAAACTAGAATTTAGCTTGCGTGGGGGATCCAGTACAGGCACAAAAAATGGGCTTTCATAGCTCCTGAATAGCAGCTTGGCTTTCTCTTCCTGCAACACTTTCTGTCTATTTTCATAATACATGAAGTCATCAGTAATGATGTCTTTGATGTGTAATCCTTGAATACTTTCAGCATCTCAATGCCTTTCTTGTAGCGTATCTACACATTGAATAAAGGAAGTCAGATTTTTTCCAATGCCTTTCTTGCAGTATATTTGCTTATTCACAATAAGGGATAAAAAGGCAAGATTTTCTAAAATGTAGAAACCGACTTTGGTAAAATGAAAGTGCAAGACAATAGCATCATGCCAGATCTAAGCAACTGTAAATCATACCATCAGATGCCAAAAGAGTGAGAATTCTCGATTTCATTGGCAAAGAAAAATAAAATAAACTAGTAGATGAAAAAGAATCTCCCCTATGTTGTGAAGACAGTATGAGGCAAAGAAGAGCAGTAAAGGTACTTCATGCTAGACGGACAGTTCATCAAACCATCCTCATGGTCCATAAATTTTTAAAGGGAATCATAATATATGCTGTTTCTTCTGATGTGGCTTTTGAGAAGTTTTCAGCGACAGTTACAGCTTTTAACATTATAGTGATCTTGCAAGAGGTATAGGGACTTGTGGACATTCGCCTTCAGTTTCTAGATACAGGAAAATTTCTTTGAAAATCGAATAAAGGTATAACGATGGTTACAGTACATGCTGTTAACCATGACACCTTATCAAATTCTCAAATAACTGTATGCTTTTTTCTATCCCTTCAAATCTGTATGCATGTATACTGTTGCCAAAAGGGGAAAATGACAAAAAAAAATAGAGAAGGAGAAGAAGATTCTGTTGACGGGCATTCTTGACAAGAGAAGATAAGAAAGAAACCAGAAATAATGAATGCATAAAAAGCTGCAGGACAAGAAAAGAAACCACATCTATAATGACATACACGGCATAAAGCATATTATGCAATTGGAGGTGAAGCAGATAGGGAGAAAGGACTGGATACAGAAAGCATAAGAAAGCTTGCAGCAGCATCACACAAGAGGGGGAAGCAATAGTGATTGGTCAATACTTGTCTACATAAATAGTAGAAGTTAATTGAAGACATGCCCTAATGCATGCCACCTCCATTGGCTCCAAAAAAATGATGGGATAGAAGAAAAAAGAGAGGAGACCACAGAGAGAAAACAATGAAGAATGAGGGAAAAGGAGAGAAAAAACGAAGGATAAATCATTGACATTGAAGTTACAGATATGAACAATAAAGAGAGCCAAGAAACTCTGTAGCAGGTTCTATGGCATTTCCATATGGAGTTCACTAGTAGCAAGTTTTATGGAATTGCCAAAATATGTTCATATATTTAAACACCTCAGACCAAAAAATATTAATTTCAGGTAAACATACTGATGGAAAAACGAGCGGTAGAAGCAAAAGATAATATATATATATATATATATATATATATATATATATATATATATATATATATATATATGTTGCAGTATGCAGAATTAAATAACAAACCTCTTGTGTGTCTCTGCTGTTAGTTACTGGCTTGTTCTCATTGTTCTCTAATATAATATGCCTAAAATTAGGGTTCGGTACATCCTTTATGAAATGCCACTTCACAGGGAAGCTACCACTCCACTTATCTTGCTGCCAGAAATCCATATCCTTGTAGAAGTCTACAGGACCAGTCATTTCAGCGACACCACAAAACTGGCCACTTGCATTAACCTTCATGATCAAGATTCAAAGACAATATCAAATTAGTTGAGCTTATTAGACAATGAAATATTTGACTAAAATAATTGGTGCTTACTGCTTATTAGACCTAGTGGTAGAAATCAACTAACCGAGAAAAAAAGGAATATTGGGCAGGCTCTTGGATTTCCAGCAGCAATTCTGTGAGAATCTTCATAAGCGCTATTCAGTTTTTTGTTCCCATTTGGCGTAGATGACCAAACATTATACTTTATACTCTTATGCACATCATCCTCACTGTACGATTTGATTACGAAAAATTTTGCATTCCCAAAGTCTATTAGAAAATCACCTCTATTATACTCATCAGCATGAATAACTATATTCCCTTGCACATCAACATTTCCTGCTCTTGTAGTGTAGGCCTTCACAACCAATTGTTTTTTTGTTTTGTCATTTCTAGGTCCTCGATTCTGTTCAGTCAACGTATCAGGACTAACTTTCCCATCACTTGGGGCTATTCCATTTAGAAACTTTGGCCTGACTTTATCTGTATTAGCTAGCTCATGCGCACCTGATCTAAGATCAGACAAGTCAATTTCAGAAGGAAGATGAGCTCTCAGTTGACCATGATTAGACAAAGCCTTCCCATGAATAATGCTTCCTATAGCTTCAGCAACTTTACCCTATCAAAGGATTCATATAAAAACTCAGAAAGTGATGCATGAGCCACAGTCCCATGAAGAGGTGAAGAAAAGATACAAATTAGAATTTCTACAATAAGTACAAGTGCACACTTGAAATTAGAATAAAACTAACAAATCAACCCAGATAAAAGCAGCCTGACACAATTGGACACCTTTCAAACACGGAAGAAAGCTTCTTACCGGGTGTACTTGAGAGGATGGACTGGAAAAACCATGCGACACATGTTGCTTGCTCGAGGCAGCATTGATATTTGCACTTTCAGATCCCCTATTAGATGCACTTTTATAACCTGAAGCTGGGCCTAATGAAGTTGGAGTAAAGATTGGAGATGTTGAGGATAAATTACGTTTAAGACGATGATCATCAGCTCTATTAGTAGAAGATATAACACTACCCATTATTGGGTCTGCAGGATTCGCAAGAATACCAGATGAAGATGGTGCCACCATGGGTAAGTATGAAGGTGATCCCAAGTTTTCATAAGGGGGGATTGTGTAGTAATGCTGTGGCCCTGTACATGGACCATCAACTCCTACTACAGCACCGGGAATGTAAGGGTTGTATGGGTTATATGAAGACTGTGCATATCCATAGTTAGGTGTATAATATACATACGGGAAACTTTCAGTTTGAGCATCCTGAAATGAAAAAACAAACACATACGAGTTACAAAATACAGTGAACACGGACAATACACTGCTATAAACTTGAATTAATTATTAATGTACTTTTGTTAACTAGGTCCAAGAATGAACTAACCATATACTGAATATCTTGACCATCCAGACCAAAAAATCTTTGGTGGCCATCCCAATCACCAGGGGATTCTAATCCTGACCAAATAAAACGTTAAGACAAGTAAGCAATCCAACTATTATTGGCAATTTGGCATCTCAAGTTAAATTCCAGTATTACACCTGTACAGAAATAACCATAATTGGTGGCAGGTGGATAATATAATCCCTGATCAACAACAAACTCAGGGGCTCCTTCATTATACATAGCTTGAAAGTTCTGAAGCAGCGGACTGGTGATCTGCAGATTTGCCTCAGTACCCTGAATCTGTTAACACAGAAAATACCTTTATCATTTGAACCATCAAGCTCTAAAATAAAATGACACTGAAAGTCACTGAACGTTTTTGTTCGGGAGGGAAAAAATCTCTTAAATATCCTATTACTAATCATTAATCCCAAACTTTACCATAAAATCACCCACTTATCCTTGCTCGGGAATATTATACACTTCAATTACCATATCAGGACTACCACTCCTTCACAGAAAAGAAGTAAAACAAAATTGTAATAACTAAATAAGTGTGTGTCACTCAAACAGGCAACGTTGACTCAAAAAGAAGCAGAAATTATTTCAAAAGAAAACGCAGCAATTTGTCAGAACTGCTAGAAAACAACAAAAACCTAGTGACCGACCCACAAAAAGTAATAGGAAAGAAAATTTAGAATGCACTACCATCCATCAATTTCATCAGCAAAAAGTCATACTATAAGTTTGATCAAACTCTTACTCCAACATCTAGTGCATCCACCTAGCTAAGCTTAAGTCCCATATATGCTCATAAATTCGCCACATCAGTCTCCATTTCAGCCACAACTCAATTCACACAAGGAAATGATACACTTGAAGAACATACTATAAATTAACTACGAATATGCTCCAAGCTATATATTAGATGTCATGTACAATTAACCAATCAACTACATCTCAAATCATAACCTACCTAGTTAGAATATTTTAGCCAGGCTATCGACCTACAAAAATCTTGCTCCCATATTTGGACTTGGTACCAAGAATATTTTGTAAAGCTCACATAAGCACTCGCATTATTTTTTTATTTTTTTTATAACTGTGGTGTATGTGCCAGCTTGCGCGCACATAGACTAATTCCATGGGATACATGCTACCTCCCAACAACAACATGTACCAGGTAACGATGAGGTCTCATTGAGGTTTTGAATAAAACGACATTTTGATTTTACATTTTTTTTGTTTTCGTATTCATATTGAAAAAATAATAAGAACGAGGTGTTCAGCTTTGTAAAATCCCGGTGTAGTGAAATCACACAACGTGGGGTCTGGGGAGGGTAGAGTGTACGCAGAACCATGAAGATTCAATAAAAAAACTAACTTAAATCAAATCAAAGATTCCTTTAGTAAGAAGCCTCGGATCATCACTTATTTCCTGAATAAATAGAACGACTAAATTCAAATAAAGGTTCTGCTTTTGGTCAAAATATAAATAGGGGTCGAAAGAAAAGAATCTTTCGATTTAGAAATTAGAATTCCTTCCACCAAGGTTTAGACAGATGGAAAGAAATCACCTAGTGTTTTTATCTCCCCTGTATTTGAACCTGAGACCTTATGATTTTTCTCACTCAAAAGAAGTAACATTATTAATAGCCTGTTTGGCCAAATTTATTTTCTCCAAAAGTACTTATTTTTTTCAAAAAGTGCTTATTTGAAAAAATTGAGGTGTTTGGCCAAGCTTTTGGGAGAAAATAAGTGTTTTTGAAGGGTAGCAGAAGCATTTTTCCAAAAGCTAAAAAAATGCCTTTTGCCCCGAAGAACTTTTTGAAAAGCACTTTTGAGAAAAACACACTTAAGCACTGTTTAAATGCTTGGCCAAACACTAATTGCTTCTCAGAAGTGCTTTTTAAATTAATTGGCTAAACACAAACTATTTCTCGCCAGAAGTACTTTTTTTAAAAAGCACTTTTAAAAAAATACTTTTCAAAATAAACAGATTTTAGAAGCTTGGCCAAAGGGGTTATAAGTTCGAAATCACAGCTGATCAACAACAACAACAACAACAACATAGCTAGTGAAATCCCACAAAATGGGATCGGATGAAGGTAGAGTGTACGCAGACCTTAACCCTACCTTGGGAGGTAGAGAGGTTGTTTCAAGTAGACCCTCGGCACAAGGACAGACAACTCAAGTTAGGAATCTCATAAAGCAACACAGTTAAACCATATCGGATAAAATATGTTTTAACTCAACCAAAACAGAAGAACATAAAACCCAAAAAAGACATGTTAAGTCTAAAATACAACTACTACACCACAATCCCAAACTAGTTGAAGCCAATCATATTCCAGACATTAAACACAAAGTCTAAAATACAACTATCACAGAAAAATCTAAACTTTATATAAGAAACAGCATAAGGCACCAACTGAAGCACAATAAAATCCTAAAAATATACAAAATTAATAAAAACTTGCTGAATCGAGAAGAAAAAAAATTACCAATTGTACAGCAGAAAGTTGAAAAAAGCAATTTGTTTTACCATTAATCAATCTAAACTTTATATAAGAAACAGCATAGGCACCAAACACTAAGCACAATAAATTCCTAAAAATATACAAAATTAATAGAAAATTGCTGAATTGAGAAGAAAAAATTACTAATTGTACAGCAGATTCAGCACAAAGTTGAAAAAAGCAATTTTTACCATTAATCAATCTAAAATATATATAAGAAACAGCATAGGCACCAAACACTATGCACAATAAAGTCCTAAAAATACAAAATTAATTGAAATTTGCTTAATTGAGAAGAAAAACCTACCAATTGCAGAGCAGATTCAACTGAATGAGGATTAAACTAAAGAAAAAAGGAATTTTTTAACCATTAAATAATATCTAAATTTGTAAAATAGTACATGGTTAAGAAAAATCCTAACCCTAGAAAGAGAGGAAAGCGAATTATAAATTGGGGGAAAAAAATTGGCGGACTTTTGCGAAACGAAAAATTGGAATTACGAGAATTGAGAGGTATTAATTAAGTGGGGGTGGGTGGTTGCAAAGGGGTTTAGGGGTAGGGGGTTTGATGGCAGAGGAAGCAGTGTACAACACGAAACGGTGCACCAAAGTTTGCATGTACCTTTCTACATAGCGACACTTCTTATATATTTTGTGGAGGAAAATAAAAATGGAAGTAAACGACGTCGTTGTTAGTTCATCGAACCATGAACCATCTAGTGCCTAATAACGAATTATATTTTTTTAAATAAGGAACAAAAACAGAACAAATAAATGAGATTTTAATTTAAATAAGGAACAACTAATGGGCACATATACTCGAGACGGGCAACATGTTTCAACAAAATTTTATTCAGAATATGATTTTAATTTAAAAAAATTATTTTGAGACTGGAATGATTAAGATCAATACATTTATTAAGTGCAAACAAATGAAGCATTTATGACAGCACATGATTTTAAAAAGTAAGATTTTTTTTTAAATCTTGTAATTTAAAATTTTAAATTAAGGCAGTGTATAAAGTATCAAAATGCACCTTTAAATTTTATGACATTAAACATATAAGATGGGATGTTGAAATTAACAAGTTGTTCTTCGTTTCAATTTGAGTGTCTAATAACCTTTTTGGTTTATACCAAAAAAAGTGTCTGATTCTATAATTAGTAAGTTTTTCAATTTCAACATTCTACCTGACAAGTTTAAGATCACAAGATTTAAAGGAATACACACATCTTTAATTAAAACCACAAGAATTAAAAAAAAAAAATTGTGTCAAGTCAAACTAAAGACACTTGAAATGGGACTTTATTCAAATAATTTTTTTTAAAAAAAAAAAAACTAAACGCATAAACTAATACCATCGACTATTTGCAAATCTTGTGATTGGTCATTATCAACAACACTAAATTTTTAAGGGAAATCATAACAACGTGAGCCAAGCAAACACCGAATAAAAGTGATTTTATGGTAAAAAAAAACGCATCTACCCTATTATTATTTTATTGTGAATTTCATGTCTTAACTATACGTTATTTTATTTTTTAATTACACAATCACTATTTATGTATAATTGGCCTAGTCATGTTCGATGTTTATTTAATATATCAATGATGATAGTTCGAATTAGACATGTTCATCGGTCGGTTTGGATCGGGTTTAACACATTTCGAATTATAATTTTGATTTTCGGATTTCGCAACATGTAATCTGAATACGATCCAAACATGTTCGGATTGAATCGATTTTTTTAAGTTCGGCTTCGAATAATTTGATTTGGATAATTCAGATTTTTGATTTGTCTTATAACTTAAATTACTTATTCTCCTTCTTCTTACAAAATGAACAATCAAATAAAATATTTATATCAAATTACCTTAATATATAGTTCATCGTTGCTATCACAATAATATAAATAAAGTACTCATACAAGCAATAAATTCATTACCGAGGATGCAACAAAATCATTACTAGTCTATGAATGAACAAATCTAATTTAGTAAAATTATTCTATACATAGAATATACATTGACAATGAAAACAAAAAGTCATCTTTAAAATTAACAAATTCAAACATATTGAACGTAGTAATTTTTTGAATATAGGGATTGATATGTAATGAGTAGGGTAGTATTTGACTTAAGTAATGCACTAATGTATATATAAGGTATAAACAATTTCATCTTCAGTTATACAGAGATGGGGCTGTCCTTTTTAGTCGCCTCTTTGCTAAGAAAGAAATGCGTATTCTTATGGTTGGTCTTGATGCTGCTGGTAAAACCACAATTCTCTACAAATGCCTTGAAATCTTGCAGCATCCTTTCGAATCATTTGATAAGAAAATAAATGTATTCTTTGAGATTATAAGACTCTATCTCAGGGGATCAAATAGCTTTTAAAGGGTGCAATTTTTGCCTTCGTCGATGTATTTTCATCAAATGCATGTCATGTAGAAGATCCTACTTTGATTATTCCAATGTTGTCAGTTTTTGCTATGCAACTGGTTCTTTCAATTATGAAATCTTTCTATTGGCAGGCTTCAGCGTGGAAACCGTTGAATACAAGAACATCAGCTCTACCGTGTGGGATGTTTGGGGGTCAGGACAAGGTAAGAGGTTTGTATATCTTCATTTGAAACCTTGTAATTCTCTGGATTTATTTCTAGTCACTGGGATATTCGACTAGCCTGTTTTTGTAGTGTATAATTTCTCTTGAATTATGCTTCTGCAATCAGATAAATGTCTTCTCTAAATAATTTCATTCTCTTTGTGTGCATGTGTATGTATGAGAGCTCATTTAATGTTCAAAATGTTTACCTTGCGATTATATTTTACATGCTCTGTGAGCTACAAGTCTTAGTTGGTGAAGAGAGCAGAAGGAGAGACATCACTGTCGGAACAATCTTGAACCAAATCATAATTATCTACTTTGAAAATCATAGGATTGTTATTAAGTTTTCTGGAACTTTTCTAGCCCCAGATACATTTAAGCTAGTGTTTGCTTCCAAATGGAAAAAAATAATATGGAGCAGAAAACAAGCTTGCGGTTGAGCTATTATTGAGTTTGATCCATACTCGAGCTTGTTAAGTTCTGGAGCTTAATTCATTTACCGACATTATGAAGACTTTATGCAGACGATCAGCCGATTGGGGTTAGCCGATTGTGGGGGCTGGCATCAGTCGGTGTAATGTTATTAGTTGAGGGTATTTTGAAAATGTTAGGCTTGTATTATGTTTGCCCTAATTTTCTCTATATATATAGATTAGGGCGCCGTTTCTTTGTATCTCTAAGAAAAGAGTGAGTTGAGTATAGCGGCCAAAATAGTTTCTTTCTTGAGAGGAAAAGGCAAGTCGTAAGACGGTGTAGCCGGATAAGAGAGAAAGAGAGATTGTAAACTCAAACTCAATTATAGTAAAATCTACAGCGGCAAGTGGACGCATCTCTCGCATTGAGGGTGAACCACTATAAATCTGTGTGTGTTATTTTGTTCTTCGCATATTTATTGTTTTCGTCTTAAGTAGGGTTTGAAACGCGTAAATCCTAACAACTGGTATCAGAGCAACAAATTGTGTTGCGATTCAGAAAATAATGGGAGGCGAAGATGGTTCGGCACACGGCATCGGGAAAATTCGATGGTACAGATTATGCGTTTTGGAGGATGCAGATTGAAGACTATTTGTACGGCATAAAACTTCATCAACCTTTGAGCCGAAGCCAGAAGAGATGAATGATGCCGATTGGAATCTCCTTGACAGACAGGTTCTGGGAGTAATCTGATTAACGATGTCGAAGAACGTTGCATAACGTGGCAAATGAGAAGACCACGGCTGGCATGATGAAGGTTCTATCTGATATGTATGAGAAACCTTCGGCTAACAATAAAATATTTTTCATGAAGAAACTCTTTCATCTAAAGATGGAAAAAAGTGCTCCTGTTGCAATGCACGTGAATGAATTCAACACGATTGTTAATCAACTGTCATTGGTTGCAATCGAGTTTGACGATGAAGTGCAAGCCCTAATTCTGTTGGCGTCTCTGTCGAACAGCTGGGAGCCGATGAAAGCAGCCGTTAGTAATTCGATTGGCAGTGACAAACTGAAGTTCAACAATGTGAGGGATCGTATCCTAGCCAAAGAGGTTCGCAGGAGAGATTCTAGTGAAGCATCGACTAGTTCTGCTCTAAATGTTGAGAACAGAGGCAGAAATTATGACAGAAACAACAACCGAAATAGGGGTAAGTCGAAGTTAAGGAATGACATGGGTCAATCTAGATCCGGGCGAACTCTTGAATATTGGAACTGTGGGAAATCAGGTCACTTCAAGAAGAATTACAGGGCACCGAAGAAGGAGGACAACAAAGGGAGTGGAATCAATGTTGCCACGGAAGACATTGGCGATGCATTGTTGTTGTCGGTTGACAGCCCGATAGACTCTTGGGTGCTTGACTCATGAGCGTCTTTCCACACCACTCCACATCGTGATATAATGATTAATTACGTTGCTGGCAATCACGACAAAGTTTACCTGGCAGATGGTGAGCCCTTAGACGTCGTTGGTACCGGAGACATCAATTTGAAGATGTCAAATGGACTCGTGTGAAAGATCAAAAAGGTCAGACATGTGTCGAAGCTGATGCGAAATTTGATCTCAGTGGGTCAGCTTGATGATGAGGGACATGATCTTAATTTTGGTAATGGGTCCTGGAAGATGACGAAGGGCGTTATAGTGGTTGGTCGAGGTAAGAAAATTGGTACTCTCTTTATGACAACTAGCTGTCGCGATACAATCGTTGTTGTTGACAACACAAAGAAGACAGAGTTGTGGCACTGTCGGCTGGGGCATATGAGCCAGAAAGGAATGATGCTTTTAGTGACCAACGGCTTGATTCATAAACTGAAGTCGGTTGACCTTCATATGTGTGAGAGCTGCCTTCTCGAAAAACAGAAGCGAGTAAGTTTTTCAAATGCTGGTAGGAAATGAAGGTCGAGAAGCTTGAACTGGTGCACACTAATGTATGGGGACCTGCCACTGTCCCCTCACTTGGAGGATCATATTACTACGTGACTTTATTGATGATTCAACCAGAAAGCTATGGGTCTATTTTATGAAAAATAAATCTGACGTGTTCAGTGTCTTCAAAAGGTGGAAAGCCATGGTCGAGAATGAGACAAACCTCAAGTTAAGGAGCCTGAGGTCCGACAACGGCGGAGAATACATTGACAGTAACTTCAAACGGTATTGTGCCGATAATGGGATCAAGATGGTGAAGTCCATTCCGGGAACACCCCAACAAAACGGAATAGCGAAAATGATGAATCGAACATTAAACGAGTGTGCACGGAGCATGAGAATACACGCTGGACTGCCCAAGACATTCTGGGCAGATGTAATCAATACCACAACCTTCTTAATTAATCGAGGACCGTCTGTCCCTTTGGGTTTCAGAATTTCAGAAGAGGCTTGGAGTGGAAAAAAGGTAAATCTTTCTTTTCTGAAAGTGTTTGGTTGCTTATCATGTGTTCATATTGATGCTTCGGCTAGAAGTAAACTTGATCCGAAATCTAAGAAGTGTTATTTTATCGGCTATGGTGAAAGTGAGTTTGGTTACCGATTCTGGGATGACCAAAATCGGAAGATCATCCGAAGTAGGGACATTGTCTTCAATGAACAAGTGATGTACAAGGACAAGATGCGAGAGAGTTCAGACTGTAAGAACAAGGAATCAAAAATAACCGATTTGAGAGACTTCTCGGCACTCGAGCTACAGCCAGATACCACTACGGTTGAGGAACAAGCTAGTGATGGCGGGATTGATGAAAATGCTGATTCTAAAACAAATCAGCCGACGTCTATCACAGAACTACGCAGATCATCCAGAATCAGGAAGGCGACTCACAGGTTCTCTCCGTCCCTCAACTACATTCTGCTCACTGACAAAGGGGAGCCGGAATGTTACGAAGAAGCAATGCAAGTCGATGGATCGATTAAGTGGGAGCTGGCAATGAAAGATGACATGGACTCACTATCGACAAATCACACATGGGAGTTAGCTGAGTTGTCAGAGGAGAAGAAGGCATTGCAGAACAAATGGGTTTATCGGATAAAGAAAGAACACGATGGAAGTAAGCGCTATAAAGCGAGGCTGGTTGTGAAGGGATTTCAACAGAAAAAAGGCATTGACTATACGGAGATCTTCTCTTCCGTAGTCAAGTTGGTGACCAAATAGTCTAGCATACGGAGAAATCCCAGAATTATAAGAGGTATGGATCCTATTAATAAGATAAGCAGATGTAAGGACAGCTTCTCTCCAAAATTCACTAGGTACACTTAGCGGACAAAAGCATGGATCTAGCGGTCTCAACAATATGCCTATGCTTTCTCTTAGCTATCCCATTTTGTTGTGGTGTATCAGTACAAGAAGACTGATGTATTATACCATCAGCTTTGAAAATACCATAAAGATCCCCACTAGTATATTCACCTCCTAAATCTGCTCGAAAACATTTAATAATGGCATAATGTTGAGTTTTCACATAGGCTTGAACTCAGCATAAGTATGAACAAAATCAGAATGTCTTTTCAACAAATAAACCCAACAATGACGAGTATAATCATCAATAAAGAAAACATAATATCTGGAGCCTCCCTTAGTAGGGATAGGTGATGGGCCCCAAACATCTGAATGAACTAGATCAAATGGTGCAGAAGAAGTAGAAGTACTAAGATTAAAAGGCAAACCAAGTTTTTTTCCATGTTTACATCCACTACAATCAGAAATATCATCGAATTGTAAATCACCAAGAACACCAGTATTACACATAAAATGCAGGCGAGAATCTGATACATGACCAAGTCTAGAATGCCACAAATAAAACTTCGAAGAGGAAGGTGTTAAATGAAAAGAAGATAGATTAACATGCATAGTTGTTGCATGAGTAGGAAGATGCAGCTCATCCAAAACATAGAGACATTTCCCCTTTCTACGCCCTGTCCCAATCACTCTCTTGGATTTTAGATCCTGCACATAACAAGAATTAGGGGAAAATCCAATAAAACATCCATAGTCACATATTTGACCAGCAGAAGCAAGATTCATATGTAATTTTGGAATGCAATAAACATCAGGTAATGATATTGTGGAGGTATGAATAGTGCCAACACACAAAAGCAAGTGTGCCATCGGGTCACAAAAGAAGTGGGGGGGGGGGGGAGGTCGAAGACATAGATACAAATATGGAAGAATCATGAGACATATGATTTCCAGCTCCAGAGTCCAAGATCCAAGAAGACAAAATGATACATGAACCAATAGATGGTGATAAGCCAGAAGGAGCAGAAATAGCATAAGACTGAGAATTCTTTTGAAACTGTTGGAAGGCGAGGAACTTCTGAGATTGGTCAGCTATAGAATCAGGACTGTGACTCATAGAGGCTCCTGAAGTTGGGTGATCAAGAGAGGGCACAAAGGCAGCTTAAGTCGGTGGATACGAGTTTTGGAATTGACCCCCAGAATAAGGCTTCTGTCCTTGTCCCAAATGTGGAGGCTTAGAACCCGACGTCTTCCGTAGCTCAGGACATTGATTCTTCCAGTGTCCTGGTTTCTTACAATAATTACAACTACCCATGATAGATGTTCTATACTGGTGTGTAGGGGCTGCAAGGACCGATGCAGACGAATGAGCTGTCAATACAAAAGTAAAAGCCTTATGTACCCCTTTTAGAGTCTTCAAACATGTTTCTTCAGCCATAAGTTCATTTACCACATCTACAATAGATGGTAAGGGTTTGCGGTGCAACAAGCTTGAACGACAATTCTCAAATTCTGACCAAAGACCCATCAAACTATTGAACAAGACGGTCTTCATCTCTGCATTTAATATAAGCATCGCATGCTTGCAATTCAGGAGATTCTGTCATAGCTAACTGATCCCACAAAGTGGTCATTGCACAGAAATAATCTTGAATGTCCAAGTCATTCTGTACTGGTGCACGAATTTCAGATTGTAACTGATATTTAACAGTAAAATTATTCTGCACAAACAATCTTGACAGATAATCCCAAATCTCTTTAGCAATTTTTAACTTAGTCAATTGAACATCAATTCTTTGTTCAACAGAGTTATTAATCCAAGTAATAATCTTTGAATTATTGATCTCCCAAGTCCTAAATAATTCATCAAATTTTTCATCTCCAACTTTAGGGCATTTAAGGTAATTGCAGATAAATTTTTACTTATCATAAGTATCAACTAGTTACCTTGTAAAAATAATAATAAACCTGCTATCACAAGTTAAATTATATTTGATAATGGAAATAGAAACAACGAACAGTTCAAATAGAAAACTGTTAGATAAATAATAGTTAAAAGGGATTTTGGAACACTAGATTTTATTACATGACAACAATGGACTGAACCTTAAACTATTTGAGATACCTATATATGACCATGAACTCTGCATACAACAAACTGACTTCAGGTAAAACCAAGCTAGTAACAGAACTTCAAATGACCGTCCTCTGTTCCAACCATAAAAAGCCGCATGAATCAAATCACCCATATGGATATATTGAGGCGTAACACAATGCTTTCCTGCCACATTTTGTTAAAGCCAGTAAGAAGCAAATTAGGAGCAGTTATGCGAGCATTTGTTTCTCAGTAGGAAGAAGCAAAATTAGAAAATGAACCACCATATGTTAACACTCTTAAACAGAATCACTTGATAATACATTCACACATTTGTTAAGGATCTGAACTTGTATACTGAATCTTCAAAAGACAATTATCTTATTATCATGCACATATATTTATTATCGTAAAAGTGGCTTGAAGCTCAATGTAGTTACTTATAGCGTATTTTTTTATGTTTTTGCCAAAGAAGGAATGTTACAAGGAGCTATCAAGTTCTTTGTAGACATGAGTCGGGTTGGTCTCGCTCCTAATGAATTTACTTATACTTTAATTTGTTGATTGATGCTCATTTTAAAACTGGTAAAGTTGATGAAGCTTGTTAAAGAGATGCTAGAGGTAGGAGTTAAGTTAAATGTCGTGAGTACCTATGCGACATTAGTTGATGGCCTTTGTAATGAGGGGAATATCAAGGAAGCTGAAGAAGTTTTTAGGGTCATGTTGAAGGGTGGGATTGTCCCAAATTTAGAAGTCTATACTGCTCTTATCCATGGGTGGGTATATCAGATCAAAAAGGTTTATGGATGCTTTGAATATTTTGGAACAAATTGATGAAAATAATACCAGACCAGACACATGGAATAGTTTTATGGAGTTTTCGCTCTGACGAGAAGTTTGAAGAAGCCAAAGTTTTATTTAATAATGCAGGGACTTGGGATAGAGGGAAACTATGTCATATACATAATAGTTGCTGACGGTTAATTAAGGCTGGAAAATCCATAGAAGCACAGACTATGGATTAACCATTCAAGATGCCAACATGTTCGATGAACAAGCTGAGCCAAGTGCAAATTCCCCTATCAGAAATGTATGTAAATGGCTTGCCGATTCACCTCTAAAGAACTCCTATCCTGACGTAGATCAGTTGGACAGTCAAGGGATGTAGAGAGAATAACTCACTTCTCGAAGAAATCTGCACGACTGGGAGCTTTATCAGGCACAGGCTTCCAGTGAGCATCTTTTGGACAGAGGAATCTTAGATGATGTGATGGGATCTCAACTTCTAATCATCTCCTAACTTATACTATGTACATCACAGTGACCAACTCATAGATTTTTTAGCTCCTGAAGCTGCGTCTAAAAGATATCCTCTACTGGAATCTAACGCCTTTCATATTTATTTTTTTTGAAACTGGTAACCTTCTAACACCTTTTGTATTTTGCATACTCTGAATGCTATTTTAAGGAAATCCCTTTTACTTCATACGAAAAAAAGTGCAGCTATTACATCGATATAAGCAACAAATCAGGGCAAAATTTCCGAATAGTTAACAATGTGACAATGCCACACCACGTAAGAACTGAGATTACTTAGATATCTAAAGATACTATGTTCTTTGCAAGCAAGCAGAACAGTGGAAAGAGAAGAGAAGTGTCTAAAAAGAGGATACAGAAAGGTACATACTTCATCAGATGGGCAAAATTTCTGCATAGTTAATAATGTGCCAATGCCACACCATGCTATTTATTAGTGCTACATTCAGCAATGCAAGATCAGTATCAGCACTAAATCTAATATAACTTTTCTTATTCTGTTTGATTCCTGTAAAGTGTTTTCTCTTATTCTAGAATGGAACCACCTGGCTAATAATATTCAGGATAAGTAGGATGCCGTCAAAGTCTGCTAGCTAGCGCATCTGATAGAGTTTACATAAAAGTAAACGGCAAAAAAGATATTAAAATCCAAGTCAGTAGTACGACGGAAGTAATATTGACAGTTCAATGAAAACACAAGTCCAAATTTGTATTCTATTGCTGAACCACAAACATAACATCAAAGCAATAGAAAGTAAATAAGCAATCTAAGAGATACCTTTGACAAGTAGTAGACCAATCAAAGCTCCGTTGGAGCCAGTTCATTCATTGAGGTCTCTTGGTAACAATCCTGAGGCCTGGTATTGCTCTTGTCCTTTGCCAATCCGGCCCATCTTCTGCACATCGATCTTCAACAATGGTACTTCCTCTTACATCTAGCTTTTGGAGAGAAACAGGCAGCATTTCTGGCAATGACCTTAGCGCTGGCAGTTTTTGATCTTTAATATGATGACAGAACCGAGGATGCCAAGAGAAGGTAAACTTTCTAGGTTGAGACAATCTTTGCATATGAGAACATGAAGGGAAGGCATGCATTCGGGTTCTAAAACCTCACAGGCTCTCAGATTCCACATGTTCCGGAATTCGAGTGACTTCAGTGACGGAAACCCGGAAAGAATTCAGTTTCAACTGTTTCCACTGCATGCATTTCTTCAATGCAAAGAGATTCAAGGAGCTGGAGCTGTCCAAGAGCTGGGAGAAACGAGCACAAACTACAGCCCTTCAAGTGAATGCTTTTAAGCTTGAAGCCAGAAACATTTAACCAACTTCCAGGAAAGGCCAAACCATAGTAGCTTGTTATTGTCAATTTCTTCAGATTCTCGTGAAACTGAATGTGACCAAGGACTAATTCTGCATGATACATATCTGTAGGAGCAGTCCATTCCAACTCGAGTTCCTCAAGGCACGACATCATTGGTAGGTTGGCCTCTATTACCTGAAATTCATCGCTTACGTTTTCAAGTCTAAAGAGCTGAAGTGATCCCTTGAGACTTGCCATATTTTTAAGCTCCGCAATAGTATAACCTTCATCTTTACCAACAACAAATGTAGATAGGGTTTGAAGATTTGTTAGTTCTGCAAATTCTGATGGCATGCGTAGTATTTCCTCACACTTATAAAACTGAAGATGCCGAAGGTTTCCCATATTCCTCAAGCACTCTGGGAGAGATTCAAGGCCTTTGCACCTGTTCAACATAAGTGTTTGTAAATAAAAGAGTTTATCGATCGAGTCGGGTTAATCTTGCAAAGGATTACCAGCCAGATTTAGGTAATGAAGGTGCTTTAAATCGGTAACTATCTCTGGCAGCTCAGTAATGCGCACCTGACTCAAATCCAGAATCCTTAGCATATTGAACTTTTTGAGGAGATTAACTGTTCCTTGACCAAAACCTGCATTGTCATTCCTACATGTCAATAGGAAGGTCCGTAATCTTTTACACTTAGGGAATTCCTTCATGAAGTCAACTGATAACAAATTACTGCAGCAAAATGACAAATGACGAATATTTTGGAGTGAGGGGTTACGAACTAGACTTTCATCCTCCGTGTGCAAAGATATGTCTGAAGAAATAAATTGAGCCATCTGATAAAAGAAATCATGCATTCTGTATATGTTCTTCTTTTCTACTCGATTGGAGTAAAAGAAGGACCTCCGCACTAGATCCTTAAAGTATTGCTTACCGATACATTCCAAACTTATTTCACCCATAGGCTGAATAAAACCTTCAGCCAACCACAATAAAACCAACTTGTCTTCTTCAAACTTATGATTTGCAGGGAAACAGAGCGCAGTAAGCAAAACATCTCTTCAAATCTTTAGGAAGATTGTAGTAGCTAAGTGCAAGAGGCGGAAAGATGCCATCTCTACACGGAGTCAAGTCCCACAAATTATTTTTCAAAACGAAAACCCAGTCCTTAAGAGGAATGCAATGTTGTTGTGCCTGTGTTCAAAAAATCAGGAAAAACAGAAACCAAACGGAAAGATAAAAACCAGAAAAAACAGAAACTGGAAAAATAATACAGAAGTAAGAAAATATCCGAGACCACGAATTCACCTTGTGTGTCCAATTTAATCCCCTCACTGTACCCGAGGTTATGGATTACTTCCTTCCAGGATAAAACGGATATACCTGTCGCAGGAGTAGCGGTACGTCAAACGCCTTCGACTTCGACGAACTCAAAGTTGGCAACGAAACACAGTAAGACTCGATAGTTTTATTTGTGAAAAAAGAATGCAGAATTTCAGATGCAGAAATTTTTGGTTTTGGTATCTTTAAAATGAGGCATTGCCTTAGTTTATATAGCCTTGAAGGTGCCTCTTCGGAATAGGTTGGTGACTGTTCGGAAAGGTTGCCTTCCATTTCTCATTCACACCAACTTGGCTAGTTTTATTCATTAACTAGCTTTAACAATCCCCCACATGAATGGGGAATGGCTATATGATGAAAAACATGCATGACAAAAAACTGTGTGATTCGTAAGCAAGGATTAATCGCATCCGGATAAGTAGATTTCTCTTTGAACTTTCCGTAGTGAACATATGTCGGATATACTCGGTCAATCGGTAGATGTGATATCCTTGAACCGTCGAGCTTTGGTGTATACCTAGACAACCACATGTCACACAATTAACCCTTTAACCGTCTTTGGTTCTCATTGTTTTGTTCGTTTCGGCCATGAACACCGCCTGGTTCATAAGTGCGTAGAGAATTGGCCTTACATAATTCTCCTTGAAGCGGCTTACACTTCACACTTACATAGGTGATTCCTAAATGTGTCATCCCATAGATACACTATTTGATATACCCGTACCAAACTTAGGAACCATTAAAAAGCCGCAATGCTTTATCACGGTATCGAACATTGTCTCATCACGAGAATGGACCAAAGAGTTATTGTGACAATGTTGAACCGTCATTAATGACTTTGTTTGATCTCTTTGAACCTAGATCTTGGGATCTCCGGTCTTCTAGGTAGAGTTACCGTCACGATGACTTGTCCTCGGCCATAGTCCCATTCCCTTGATGATCTTTCAACTACCTCTCTAGTTAGGCCTTTAGTTAGTGGATCCGACACATTATCTCTTGACTTAACATAGTCAATTGTGATAATTCCACTAGAGAGTAGTTGTCTAACGGTATTATGTCTTCGTCGTATGTGACGAGACTTTCCGTTGTACATAAGGCTCCCGCTCTTCCTATTGCCGCTTGGCTATCGCAATGTATGCATATAGGAGCCAACGGTTTGGGCCAAAATGGAATATCTTCTAAGAAATTCTGGAGCCATTCAGCTTCTTCACCGGCTTTGTCTAAAGCTATGAACTCAGATTCCATTGTAGAGCGGGCGATACATGTGCATTTGGATGACTTCCAAGACACTTGCTCCTCCACCTATGGTAAAAACATATCCACTTGTGGATTTAGTTTCGATTGAACCGGTGATCCAATTTGCATCTTTGTATCCTTCAATAACTCGCAGGATACTTGTTATAATGCAAAGCAAAGTTTTGAGTATGTTTTAAATACCCCAAAACTCGTTTCATCGCTTGACCAATGTTTTTGGTCGGGATTACTAGTGTAGCGACTTAGTTTACTTATAGCACATGCAATATCGGGTCGCGTACGGTTCATGATATACATCAAACTTCCCAACACTACGGCATAATCCAATTGAGAATGACTTTCACCTTTATTCTTTGCAAGAGCAAGGTTCATATCAATTGGCGTCTTTGCAACTTTAAAGTCCAAATACTTGAACTTTTCAAGTACCGTTTCAATATAATGAGATTGAGACAATGCTAGACCTTGAGGAGTCTTATGGATTTTAATTCCCGAGAATTAAATCGGCAACTCCTAAGTCTTTCATATCAAACTTACTAGCAAGCATGCGCTTAGTAGCATTTATGTTAGCAATGTCGTTACTCATTATCAACATATCATCCACGTACAAACAAACAATGACTACGTGGTTTGGAGTGTTCTTAATGTAGACACATTTATCACACTCATTTATCTTGAATCCATTTGATGACATTGTATGGTCAAATTTTGCATGCCTTTGTTTGGGTGCTTGTTTTAGTCCGTAAAGAGACTTAACAAGTCGACACACCTTCTTCTCTTTCCCTGGAACTACAAACCCCTCAAAGGTTGTTCCATGTAAATTTCTTCCTCTAACTCTCCATTTAAGAAGGTTGTTTTCACATCCATTTGATGGATTTCAAGACCGTACACGGCGGCTAACGCTACTAACACCCGAATAGATGTAATCCTCGTTACCGGCGAGTATGTATCAAAGTAATCAAGACCTTCTCGTTGTCTAAACCCTTTAACAACTAGTCTTGCCTTATATTTATCAATAGTACCATCACTTTCATTTTTCGCTTGAAAATCCATTTGGAACCTAAAGGTTTATTCCCTGGAGGAAGGTCAACCAATTCCCAAGTATGGTTGTTTAAGATGGATTCTATCTCACTATTGATTGCCTCTTTCCAAAATTGAGCTTCCGATGAAGACATAGCTTCGTTGAAGGTTCGAGGCTCATTCTCCAACAAAAATGTTAGAAATTCTGGTCCAAATGAAGTAGACGTCCTTTGACGTTTGCGCGTCTCGGTTTTTCCTCATCGGGAATATTTTCCTTTGTTTCTTCCCGAGGTCGTTTAGATTCTTTGCTAGACGACTCACATTCCTTTTTATACGGATATATGGTTTCAAAGAAGTCGCATTATCCGATTCAATTACCGTATTTACTCCGAATGTCGGGATTTTCCGATTTGTGAACAGAAATCGATATGCCTTACTATTTGTGGCATATCCTATGAAAACACAATCAATGGTTTTAGGTCCTATTTTTACCCTTTTGGGTTTAGAAATTTGCACCTTGGCCAAACACCCCCACACTTTGAAGTATCCCAAATTGGGCTTCCTTCCTTTCCACTTTTCGTATGGAATAGATTTTGTTTTGCTATGGGGCACTCGATTGAGTATTCGGCTAGTGTTAGAATGGCTTCCCCCACAAGTTCGGGGTAAACCGAACTTATTAATGAGGCATTCATCATTTCTTTCGGGTTCTATTTTTTCTTTCCGCAATTCCGTTTGATTGTGGCGAGTAAGGCGAGTTGTTTGATGAATAATGCCATATTCCAAACATATTTGTTCAAAAGGAGATTCATATTCACCGCCCCTATCACTCCTTATCATTTTAATCTTTTTGTTAAGTTGAGTCTCAACTTCGGTTTTGTATTGCTGAATGCTTCAATTGCTTCATCTTTACTATTAAGTAAATAAACGTAGCAATACCGCGTACTATCGTCGTAAAAGTTATGAAATACTTCTTTCCACCGCGAGATGGGATTGACTTCATGTCACAAATATCTCGTATGGATTAAGTCTAAAGGACTTGAATTCCTTTCAACCGACTTATAAGGATGTTTAACATACTTAGACTCAACACGATTTGACATTTTGATTGATTGCATTCAAACTTAGGCAATACTTCCAAACTAATCATTTTTCGCAAGGTTCGTAATTGACATGTCCTAAACGTGAATGCCATAAATTATCGAATCGAATCGGTTTTTGACAACAACAATTATAATACACAACGGTGAAGATTTTATTTCTTCAAACCGAATCAAGGTTACACAAACAGATTTAAAATACTTGAAACGAAATGCGATAAATTGTATGTTGTATACTTGATGAAGTTTTTATATCTTCAAATCAAGTACCCAAATGAGTAGAAAGTTATGAAAACTTTAATCTCAACCGGAATAGAAAATCCGAAGATTTTAGTCTCCAAACAACATATAAGTTCGTTACACCGAAACAACAAACACCTTTTTTTTTCCTTTTTTTTTCCCCGATAAATTGTATGTTGTATACTTGATGAAGTTTTTATATCTTCAAATCAAGTACCCAACGGAGTAGAAAGTTATGGAAACTTTAATCTCAACCGGAGTAGAAAATCCGAAGATTTTAGTCTCCAAACAACATACAAGTTCGTTACATCGAAACAACAAACATACACCTTTTTTTTTTCCCAAGTAAATTGTATGTTGTATACTTATGCTTAAGGAATTTAACTTCAGGTTTGATTAATCCCCAATACCTTTCAAACGCCTTCGACTGCTAATGGCAATCCTCGATAGTTTTATTTTACATCGGATGCGAGAAATTTTTTTGGCTATTTCCAACCCTATTGCATCAACATTCTACTCCCCGCCAATATTGTTGCCTAGATTTGCTCTTTGCTTCATTAAGTTCCAACAGTCTATGTCCGTTAAAAGCGACATGTGGTACGGGTATGAACCAAAAACATCCGATACACCTCTACTTCGTGTAGTAATAATAACCTTACTACCTCTGGAACCAAATCTTAAAGGTGCCGATAGGACTTCCCAATCATTGTACTTCTCACTCCACAAGTTATCTAAAATGAGCAAAAACCTTTTATCCGTAAGCAATTCTCGAAGTTTTGCTTGAAGTGGGTCCAAATCCATTAGGGCGCAACTTTTCTTGGTGACTGACTCCATTATCGATCTTGTAACCCTAATCACATCAAAATCCAAAGATACTGAGACCCATATCCTCAAAGCGAAGGAGTTTCGGGCTTGGTCATCATTGTAAACAAGTTGGGCAAGCGTCGTTTTGCCTAATCCTCCCATACCGACAATGGAAACTATGGATAGGTTCTGGTTAGTTATATAGAGGTCAGATACTAACTTCCTTACAATCTCTGCCTTTTGAATCTCTCTTCCAACAATTACGGAGTCATCAGCGAGTGAAGTGCTACCGGAGGATGTCACTACTTTTGTAGTCTTCTCAGATTTGAGTGATTCGAAACTTAAGAGTCTGTCCATTTCTCTAGCAAGATCCTCCAACTTATTCCTTAATTTGTTGATTTCACGAAGCATGTCTAGTCTGCCAGACGACAAGATTTTACTGCGTAAAGAATGTTGTTTACTGGTAATTGTAAATGTTCTCTGGGCCAGAGAAGAAGAAGCATCTGTTGAAAGTTTGGACTTTGTATGATCATCGAGTACAACTGAAATCTCCTCTAGAAGATCATCAGCAACAAAGGAAAGTGTCTTGACATCTTCAAGCCAGAGCTCCCATGCCTTTTTGCTGTTGTCGTTGGAGAAACAACTCTAATGGCCATCCTCCACACACTCAATCATGGCCATGATTCTTGAAGCAGTTCTTTCCAACTTTCTTAGTTCAGAATCAACATCCCATATCTTGCCTATCTTTTTTACAGCAAACTTGGTTAACCTTTCAAGTAAAATGAAGGCGGTACTGGCAATGGAGCCTGAACGCACCTCCTCCGGGAATCCCATACCCCACGCAGAAAATGCACCTCCTAAAGGAAGAAAAATAAATACATTTAGTTTAAAATGCACTTCGTAAAGGAAATTACAGAAAAGAAAGACTAATATGCACTCGTAAAATGAAAATACACAAATTCAGATCAAACTACTCTACTATAGTGTTCCTGCCCTTCTTCATCAGCATTCAAAGTACAAAACAACGAAGCTATTCATACAGACTTACTTATGGCTAAGATACAATCGTGCTCTTGAAGATTATATTTTTAGAAGACTTATTCGAGATTGTTCCCATTATTCACTAGTTTCGAACCGATTATCAAAAAAGAAAAAAGGACTTTTTAAAGATAGTATCTTTCTTGCACTTAGATGAGCACAATGGATTGGAATATTTGGGACAAGGACATCCCTTTCAAGATGTCCTGAGGACCGTACATGACAAATTAAGTACTATGGAAAGGGTGGCCAGGTTTGGGATAACCATAGATCCTAAGTGCCACTGTTGCGAGAACAACAACATGAGACCTAAGCTAGAGACTTGCGACCACCTTTTCTGTCATGGAGACACTGACAAAAGAATGTGGTATTTCTTTGCAAGCTCACTGGGAATATGCACTAACCACAACAACTTGAAAATGATTCTACTCACTTGGTGGAACCATAGAGCACACAACCCAATCACTGCTTATATCACTAAGAACATGTCTCCCCTAATTTGTTGGGAAATCCAGCTGTAGCAACAAATTAGAGGTTGAAAAGCCTTCCTTTTATAATTCAAAATCTAAATGTTGAGTTTATTAATTTGCAGATGCTGAAGAAACAATTTGGAAGAGCTAGGCTAGGTGACCACTGGCCCAACATAAGCCATGCATGTGGGATCTCAACACAAGAGACTACAAAGCATTATGGTAGCTGCTTAGAAGGAGGAGGGATCATTAGGGACAGTTTGCCTGTGGTCTAAAAGGTAAAGTTAAAATTGTTGCCAAATAAATAAATGTGTCATTTTTTTTTGGACCTAAAAAAATAAAATCTTCCCTATTTGAAACTAGTAACTGAAAGAAATAATCCCCTTGATTATTTTCATTAATTGAAAGGCTATATATACAAGTTACATATTTCCATAATGGGAGAATCCTATTCCTATTCTATTTCTAAATCCTTATTCTACCATAATTCTAACTATACAATTATGGTAAGTGTATAACACTAATTAAGGTAACATTTACACTACAATATACTACAAATATATATACCATATATACAATATTGTCTTGTCCTTAATATACACGAGAATGGGCCACTGCCCTCAGCCGAGAGCCCACCACTGCTTTGCCTGTCCAGTCTGTGGCTGCTGGCCGAGGCCCACTGCTGCCCAGTCCACTGCTTGTCATGCTGGGCCACTGCTTTGTATACCTGTGATATATACTGCTGTATATTCAGTGTATATCACAGGTATATTACCTTTGTTTAACAGTAACAAACAGAGCATGCACCACACACGTAAAAGTAAAACAAAAATACAGAGCAAGGAAAGTAAAATACGCACCTTGTAATGGAAAGGAAGAGATGAAACTAGTCCATTACTTCTTCTTCAGCAACTGCATAATATAAAAATCAAATCTTTTGTTAAGACAAAACAAACACAACATGCACACTACTCGTAAATATCAAAAAGGAAGTGAAATGAGTACCTTTTAGAGAGAAATAAACAGAGGAAAATGTGTTGGGTGTTGGGTATCAGCATTTGTTGGGTTTTTTTATCGCTTCGCATTTGAATTCCGATTGTGAATAACATTAATTTACTTAATTGTTTTAGGTTAATTGTTTTTTATATATTCAAATCTTGGTGGATAGATTTATTTGCTATCTGTATCATTCGAAGGTAGTATATACCCCCATAAAATTAATCGAGGCGATCGAAAGTAGCATATACTCCTTCCTGTACAAAATAAGTGTCCACGTAGCCTTTAAGACACCCTTTAAGAAAACACTAACTCCTAAAAAATAGGTATTTGGCTAAAATATCTTGGGTCCATATTCAAGGACACCGAGAGATTGATGAGGATGTCACGTAACGTATTGGGGCGGGGTGGGTGAAATGGATGCTCGTATCTAGAGTGTTGTGCGATAAGAATGTGTCGTCAAGGCTCAAAGGTAAATTCTACAAAGTCGCGGTAAGATCGACCTTGTTGTATAGAGCAGAGTATTATCCAGTCAAGAACGCTCACGTTCAGAAGAAGAGTGTTGCGGAGATGAGGATACTCAGATGGATGTATGTGCATATTAGAAGGGATATGATGAGGAACGAAGTTATATGGGGCAGGGTGGAAGTGGCTCTCGTGGCGGACAAGATGAGGGAAGTGAGACTGAGATAGTTCGGACATGTGAAGAGAAGGTGTGTGGACACGCCAGTAAGGAGGTGTGAGAGGATGACTATATAGCAGGAGTTAAGAGAGGTAAAGGCAAGCCGAAGAAGAACTGGGGGAGGTGATTAGACAAGACATGGCGTAACTTCAGCTAACTGAAACCATGACCCTAGATTTCTTTTTTACCCTAAAGGAAAATGAAGGCATAAAAATGTATTTTGTGTTTGAACACGATTTGGTCAAGTTGCGCAAGCTAACAAAATAAAAAAATCTAGACTACATAATTGAGTTCATATTCCAAAATGTAGAAATACAAGGCCGTTTGGAAGTTGGAAATTGGAAATTAAGCATTATTCAACTGATTAATCGACTCAAGGCTTATACAAGGCCAAAAGCTGGATGGCCACTCACCTAATTAGCTTCGAATTGTAGTCGAAAATATCTACTAGCTATTTTTGATGAACTCACTATAACTATTCAACGTCAAACTCGCTTTTGTGAAACCACAACCCCTTTATAATTAGTAGCCGAAGTAAAGGCAAGCATGAAACAAAGCTATTTGTTGTTCGTTCGATGGCTCTCTATTCAACACAAGGCAAATTAAAGGGCATAGAGCTTCAAATGACTTGTCAGGATTGTCAAAAGTCACTCAAACCCCTCCAATGTCCAATATACTTTAATTGTCTCTATATATAGTTATCACTTATCAATAGTCCTTCAATAAGATCTATGAAAAATCAAAATCAATACAATCTATCTATGAAAGCTATCTATCCCATCAAATTTAACCCCATCGTCGGGCAATATTGATATACTTCTAAATTTCCTTTATCAGTTTAATTAACAACTCAAGATATATAATAGAGATCTTATGTAAGAGTTAAGACTAGAATTCACCGGTGGGAGTAAACACTCTGCGGCGAAGGTATCCTGCTATACCCCACTTCACAAGTGTTAGGAATCATTAAAAGTTTCCCCAACCTTAACCTCAACCGTTTGAGGATCGTTAAAGCTTTGGAAACTTAACCTTTACCCACCATGCAGGTAGCACTTTAATGTCTATCGGGAATAACTTTGGATTCATGTTTCCTTACAGAAATCATCATCCGAAGTGCTCTTGCTTCCACCGAAGCGCTCAATTGAACCTTTTGCAGCTTAGTTTTTCCATTGAACCAAATTCTTGGGATCTCCAGTCAATATGGTTGGGTTACCACCGCAAAGGTTCGTATTGTTTGGGTTTTAAGCTCATTCCCCTAGACATGCAGAATTCTTGATCTTCGGGTAGTCCCTTAGTTAAAGGGTCCGCTATATCCTTTGATTAGTAATCAAGGAAGTGACACCCGTGATTCTCAACTGTCATACAGTCTTATGTCTCCAACAGATCCGACAGATATGTCACCGTCATCTGTGCCCTTCCTGAAGTCGACCGGCTAGCCGCAGTGTATAACTGCCGAAGGCATGGGTTTCTCCCAATAATGGACGTTCTCTAAGGAGTCGTGAAGTTACTCAACTTCTTTCATGCTTTGTTTAAAGCGATAAACTCCGATTCCATCATGAATCGGCCGATGCAAGTTTGCTTAGAGGATTCTCCAAGACACACCTTACACATTTACTTGTGGCTTTGGTGTTCTTCATATCTGATGTCCAGTTTGAATTATTGTGTTCTCCCAGAACCGTTGGACATCCAGAATACCATAATCCGTAGATAAGCGAATATTTCAGATATCGTCATATCCGACTTAACGCCTTCTATTGATCTTTTTTTTTAAATCACGAGTGAACCTTAGTTCAACTGATCTACTTTGTAGGCCGATACCAGGTCGGTTGTAGTGTGTAACATACATTGAACTACACGTGACCTGCGCATATCGCTCCTTGTATATGGGTGCACCATGATTCCAATCAGTTATATGATTCATATCCATTGGTCGCTTCAACGAGACTGTCAACTACCTCACAAAAGAGTTTCGAATTAGACCAGTCCGTTAGATGTCTTAGAAATTCCAATTCCTAAGATGTCATCTGTGATACCCATATCTTTCATATCGAGACGTTTGTTTCAGTATGACTTCCACTTTCAGACTGTTGGTTTTTCAACTGTTGGCTTTCTAATTTCAGAGTTAATGTTTCTGTTGTCAGATTCATTGTTTCTGTTTTAACTGAATCTTCCAAGACCAAAATGTAAACATTTCAGGGACCAAAATGAAAGTTCAGGAAGAAGCCCAACAGTCCAACAAACAAACTCTGATCCTCCCCTTCCAACTCTCCGGTTAGGAAGGATGTTTCAACATCCATGTCACGCAAGAGTGCAATGGCCCTGGATGTTAAGCTATTCACATGGGAGCACATGTACAAGTAGACGAGGCCTTATACTCGTCAGTAGATCCATCTACTTTGTACTCACTTTTGAGTATCCACTTTTACAACCCTAAGGTTCTTTTCCCGGAGGAAGGTCAACCATTACACAAGTATGGTTCTATATGATGGAATATATTTCTCTCTGTAGCTTCTTTCCAAAGCAGCGCTTCTGGAGATGACAATTCTTTGTTAATTGTCCATGGTCCCTTCTCAACCATACAAGCTAAAAGGCCTGGAACAAGTCTTTGTCCCCTCTTTGCTCCGTCTCGGTTCAACATCTAGAATCCATGAGTTCTGTAGATCTGGAACATTAAGTTCCGGATAGTCAGCAACTTCTGAGTCCTGTAGCTCTGGAACGTCTGGTTCCGAATAATCAGGCATTTGCGGGTTCTTGTTAACCTCGATCAATTACTTCTTTTTCTTTCTCAAGAAAAGTTATCCTCAAAGAATTCAGCATTCTTTGACACCAAGAGGCGATAAGCACTACTGTTATTTGCAGATCCAGTGGATATGCAAGTCTTAGGTCCAACTTGACCTATTTCGGTGTTCCAACCTCTACCAAGCCACCACACAACACAACATTTGTAGGTGGGATCCTTTCCATATTTCACATAGAGGGTTATCCTTATCCTTATGCGTAGTTCCGTTGAGAATCGCATTATTGTAGGCCGATACCGGTCGGTTGTAGTGTGTAACATACATTGAACTACATGTGACCTGCGTATATCACTCCTTGTATATGGGTGCACCATGATTCCAATCAGTTATATGATTCATATCCATTGGTGGCTTCAATGAGACTGTCAACTACCTCACAAAAGAGTTTGGAATTAGACCAGTCTGTTAAACTGTTGGCTTTCTGGCTGCTTCCTGAAACTCTAGGGACCAGTTTGGGGTCCAAAAGATAATATCAGAAGAAACCCATGACCCACGACCCGACCGGGCGGTGGCGGCGCGCGTGTGGGGCTAGCCTTGAACCCAAGCACACCTAGGTCCTCCCTCCTTCAAACACATGGGTTACCCCTTGGGGTCCCAAACTTTTATCCATTTTTGAGGCTTATAAAGAGAACACTTCTTTCTTTTCCCACCGATGTGGTAGATTTGTCCCATACCATATTTCTATACTTCAAACACCTTACTTCGTGGACCAATATCTCTTTCATATCTTAACGAAATTTGACGATCCTTAGCCCTACGGTCATCTACTCACTTAGTAGATTATGCACGTGTGAAGAGACAAAGCCTCCAACATGCGGAACCCTAGTATTTAAGTCATTAAATATGGGTGGACGCAACCTCCCCACCAAAGGCAAATTTCCAACAAATTCTAAGCAAGGGAGTATATAGTTGGTACACACTTTGCTAAAGAACAAATTAATCAGAAATTTTGTATAGATCTAGTGGCAACACAAATAATACTTCCACTATCCCATGGTCCAATCTCAGACTCCCAAACGTTGTAACCATCTATTATATCTCCTTCACGTTCCACACTAAGCAATCTATACTTTGGATTCTCCAACTCCAACTGCTGATTCAAATTTGCAGCACAAATTTTATATCACAACGTAAAGATAAACATTAAGCACAGATCAACCAAATCTCCGGTAAGACCAAACTCTTTATTTAGCTAAAAAAACGGAGGAAATAAAAGTCAGGATAAAACCATACAAGTATGGATATCATCACTTCAGACTATTGTTAAATGACACTAACAGAACAGTTTCTTCAACAATGGGACACAGAACTAAGAACGGATAAAGGACCAAACGATTTTGCCTAAGCTCAAACAACCGTTAAAGGTCTGAAGCAACACTAAACCCTCTACTTCTTGCACTTATTTGTGTCTTCATCATTTGATTCATCATCATGTACGATCAGGTTTCTTCTTTTCCTACTCTTAGCACCATCAATGGCATGTAGTTCATCCTCAGGATCTTCCAAGCTATCCAATAAGACAACAGCAGATACCTGTTTGTTTTTGTAAGTAAGTCTCTTAACATTTCTATTAATTTTAACCTTAAGAATAAGTTGACGCTCCATAACTAAAACAGTTGATCAAATTACTTTTTTGTTGGACAACCCTTCGGCCCAGAATCTTTTGGCTCGGTTACATCCTCTAGCAAGTTCTTCCCCTGCAAAAACAACCAAAAAAAGAGATTAATTACAAATTATATTGTAACTGTGCATTACAAACTTAAACAATCTATAATGCAATACCTTTTTCTCTTTCCTTAGGTTGTACTGTACTTTCAAATTCTCATCTGGAATCCAAAGCTTTGATACGGTAAAATTTTCAAGCCCTCTTTCAAATTATAGTTATTTAATTTTAGCTTAAAAACAAAATCTTTCCCGCAGAGGCTTTGGATTTGGGCAGGCACATCATTGTTATCCGATGATAGCTTGTTGAACAACTTGTGGGCTGATGTATCAAGGAGTTTCTCAGCCACATACATCATTGAATAGGACAAAGGTAGTGTCCCCAGTTTTATCTATCACTTTTATGTGTAGCTTGTACCTATATTTAGACATGTAGTTAGATTAAATCACAATACAAAGAAAATTCATAGTACTTCTTGGATCCTTACTTGACCAAAAGAAACTTGCGATCCTTATTGCACTTGTCGCATCGATATACACCATTTGCATGTTTAATCTTCTTTGAACACGCATTTCATGAAATGTAGTACCAGCCAAAATAGTTCTTTATTTCTTTAATTTTGCTCCTTACATAAACAATGTATTCCTACAGTTGTTACAAAAATACAATTATATAGTATAAGCATCTGGTTGATTTGTTGAAATGAGTAATCAAAAACTTGAGAAGGAAAGTATAACCTGACTCCAACAACTCGTTAATGTCCATCCAGTTTAAGAACATCTCTTCCTCAATAGGAATGGTATTAACATTAGAGCTTTCAGTAATCTCCACTCCCATGGACATGCCCGAAAACTTTTTCATCAAAGATTTTATGTAATCTATATCAAGATTTACATATATTTTACTTGCAGAAGTGGTGGAGAAGCTAACCTCGCCTATTAACGATGGATGCATAAAAAATAAATGTGACATTTCTCAGAATGTAAGCAGTTAAACACATAACACCGACAACTAAATCTGAAACACTTACCACGAAATTCTTTAACTATTGTGGAAGTTACTATCACCATATACAGCCCGGAATCCTTCTTGTACAATTAAGGACCAAACTTTTCTCCAAATTCTTCCCATAAGGTAATTTTTATTTCGCCGAACTATGCAAAAACTGGACAAATCAAATTTAATAGTTCATCTAAATCTAATCAAAAGAAATGACCATCATTTGGTTTCAATAATTCATGAAAATTATATAAAATAGAGCAATTTTTACCGTTGTTGAGGTATACAATACTATTCTATTCCTTAAACAAAATCTCAGTTTGTGCTCCATGTTGACAACAAAGAAATTAGTTTGAACTTAGTAGAAGATATATATGAGTGAAGTGACATGAAAAGTTCTTTAATCTTGTATCATTGCTGGGAACACAAAGAGAGAGAAAAACTTATTTTATTTGGCACATTGACACTTCTAAGGGAGTGAAACATTGTTCTTCAAATTCAAAAGTAATGTAGTAGAAATTTAACAGGTATAAACAAAATAATTCCAATAATGAGTACACATTCGCTGGCCTAGGATTATCCATAATGATATTGTTTAAGCCAAAACCCAATAAATATAGAGTAAAATGACTCAATGATCGATGGAATGTATCGAGGTTGTGTATTTTGTATTACAAAATCACCTTTAGGAAGATAACAAACTAAAACTACTTAAAATGAGTTAAGGGGCTTACTAATCAGTAACAATTTGGATGTCCCTTTTTTTCCACTTCGATCCACCGCTCTCCATATCACCAACTCCGTGTAAACAACCAACGACGTCTACAAATGTAGAGGAAAAGTACTACTTTTTAGAATAACGTTACAGTAAAATAATTTATCCAAAAAATTGATAATAATAAGTGTATTTAGCAGATAAGATAGTGTTATTGTTCACCCTTGACTCAATCATACCAGGCTTAATAAACTGAAATCCGTTAATAGGAATATCACCAATATCTTCGGATAAATTATTGATCGCAGTTGAGGCAAAGAAAATAATTTTCAAAGAACTTTCGACAGGTCCATATCCACCACAATTTTCAACGACTTTAAAGTTTTTGATGGTAAATAAAGAACCTTCAATCAACTTGTGTTTAAACCTGTTAACATGATTTTTTCTATCTATAGCATGCATCAAACTTCCCTGATATAAGAAAGTCGTACGTAAGTTAATTGAGGATCAAAAGTATCAAAATAATCGGTATAGAAAAAATAAAAATTATGTAATAAGGTACCTTCTCTATATGACCAGCATTTATATTTTTCTTTTTTCTCAAATTTTTGACATTTTTCCTATTTTTCTTCACCTATGTGCTACTAAAAGAATTTCAAACAGTCACTTCTTAAAATAATTACTCAATATTAACTACCATTTAGTGTGTTTCCCTCTATTTATTAACTTTTAAGACCACTATTAGCATCTCAGTTAAAACAATATGGCACCATGATATATGACGTGCAAGTCAAAGGCAAGGTCTACCCAAAATTTCAATTGTGCCTCTCAATAATGGTGATGAGATGGTTTTTGCATGAACATGTTTATGTATCCTTTTCTCCAATATTTTTCTCCCTGATTTTAAAATTTATATGAATGTAAAAGGTGTGCATTCCATATCAATGTTAGTACTAGACGAATAAACAGCTTCTTTACTTATTCTCAGATTTTAGAAAAAATCACCTACGACAATATTATAAATTGAGTAATATTTATAATCTATTTTGTTATATATATATACGTTTTCATCATGTTTCACTTTATTTTATTTTTAAAATTCAAAAGTTTTAATATTTTTTTCTAATGCGATAATCTATTCAGGTGAATAACGAAAAAATATTTTTCAAAAAAATTGAAGTTTGAATATTATCCATCCGTACTTCTAGTGAATTCTCTACCCGCCTTTTGATGTGTATATTGAGTTTATAGTAGAAACTATTGAAGGAGTTTAATGTATTTTTAATATAATGACGTTGAGGATGAAAGGGAATTAATATATAATGGAAGGTTTCTAGACATTTTTTCCTGTAGGAAATCAATTCCTTAATTTTATTTCATTCCCAAGTATATAATATATACAACTATCAAGAATAAATCTTGGCTATCTCTAAGGATATACTAATTAATATGATTGATCTAATTAATCCTAATTCTATGATACTAATTTATATTAATTTACAATCATCCTAAAATATATGAGTACAATATCTATGATTTATGATGATTGAAGATAATTATGGGAGTCTTAGCAGGAGGTTCTCGTATGCCGAGATTGTCCCTGAAATCATCAAATAGTACGCGCGGAAGACCTTTGGTAAAAATGTCGGGAATCTGATAACGGGACGGTACATGGAGAACACGAACTTGTCCACGTGCAACCTTTTCTCGAACAAATAATATATCAATTTCTATGTGTTTTGTGCGTTGATGTCCAGGATTACCGAATAAGTATATCGAATTACGGAGCCAACATGATTCAGCAACCACACATAGTTGGTTGAAGCACTGCACCGATAACATTGAATCATTGATATCACAAATTGACGGACAAAGAAAATAATAGAGAATGGAAAATAAGATGAAATGTTGTGCATCAGCGAGTCCGACTGATATTGCTGAACCCCACTCACCTAGCAATCTTCAGTATACTCATAAGAGGGAGGCATAAGAATCGTGAAGGAAGAGGACGCGGTTGTCTTTCTGGACGAGCACTTAAAATCTCCTCTAGCCCTTCTCTATGCCATGATCGAGCAACCATCAACGGGGTCCACCTTAAAGCATACAAAAGAAAATATGCAAGTTAGAAGTTTTATCAATCATCTACACCTCAATCTCAAAGTAGTTAAAACTACATAAATAATCTCAAATTAATTGAAGTCGGCTATATGAATCATATGTTTAGGTTATACAGCAGATCTGAATTGAAACCAATGACCTATTTGAGATAAAAGTCAAAGATTTTCAAGGTCATGTCTGGCATATTGTGTCTCAGTTTAGTTTATTCCAAATCCAGTTTGTGCAAAACTACAAGGTTGACAAAGGATAACCAAGTCGAGCTGACACTACAACAACATACCCAGTGAAATCCCACAACGTGGGGCCTGGGGAGGATAGAGTGTATGCAGACCTTACCCCTACCAAGATAGGAAGGTTATTTCCAAAAGATCATCGGTTCAAGAGAAAACATAAAACTTTTCAAAGTCCAAAACGATATGAATGCAAGTATGCAGCAGGAATCTTTTAGTTGAGCATAAAACTTTTCAAAGTCCAAAACGATATGAATGCAAGTATGCAACAGGAATCTTTTAGTTGATCAATGAGAAATCCAAAAGCAGCACCCACATAAATGGTCCCGGTAAGGTTAAACTAAAATATTATAATGTATCCTTCAGTTATGGAATGTTCATTTATTATCTAACCACATGCTTATTTAGGTTATGTGGTTAATCTCTTGACTGCTTGTATATTATCAAACAGTAACCCCGGGAAAAAGTTTATCACATCCAGTAGAGATAACATTACGGTGGAAAAAAATTTGAGAGTGGTACATGGTCTCGGTCTAGTCTATTTGTGCAACACTACAGAGCATGAGAAAGATAACCAAATCAAGCTGCCGCTAGGCCTCAATTGTTTGCACTTGATGGTTGTCTGAATCTGAATGGTTCAGAGCCATTAAGTGTATTTGTTTATATTAAGATCTAAACACTTGTTTGATTTGAATAGGTCTTGATCATTAAGATCTGGGAAAAAGTCTTAATATCATTAACAAGTATTTTTGTATGAATAATTTTTAACATCACTCTGACTACAACCACTAGCTCCACCTCCACTCCACCCATCCAACCCCAACCCTCACCCTTACACCCCACCACCAATAACCACCTCTTCCATCACAATCACCACCATTGTCAACCCCCACCACCCTCACCTTCCCAACCCCACCACTCACCCATTCTCCATCCCCACCCTACTACCCCATCCACCCTCACTCCACCACTAACCACCTTTGTCATCAGAACCACCACTACCATCTACAACCACTTCTTCCATCACAACCACCGCCGCTGACCACCACTAATGTCAGTCGCTACAACACCTACCACCTCCATCATTATAATTATATCAACAGCCACCACCGTTATCGCCACCGCCAACACGATCAGCCACGACCACCATTGCAGTCAATCCTTACTACCAACCACCTCTACCATCATAACTAGCACTGTCACCAACTACCACAAACACCATCCTCAACCAACACACATTCTTTAGCCACCACCATCAACACCGTCAATTACTAACGTCAATCAACTCCACCATCACAACCACCACCACCACCACCAATCGCCACCATCGCGCCAATCACTATAACACCAACCATCACAATTATCACCACCACCACCACTACAAAGCATCTCTACCATCAGTAGCGAACATAAATAGTTCATTTTTTAATCAAATAATAATTTTATTTCATTAGGTTTATATTGATTTTCTAATATTTACTTATTTTTTATTTGAATTGTATATTTATTATGTTTAAATAAATACATTATGCACTTTCAGATGCTAAAAAATAAATCGTCTTAATCATTCAGTGTTCATATCTAGAAACAACATCCTAATCATCCAGATGTGCATTCAGATCAGACGTCTTAATCTTAATGAAAACAAATGAGGCCTAAACCTCAAATTCAAAGAGATATAAATGCAATAGGAGTCTATTAGTTGCAACAGTAATGGACTCACTAAAGTTGACATGAGTTATTTATATAGTATCCTTCAGTTATGGAAGAAAAGTAATTTATTATCTATTACGTAATTTATTATCTATTACGTAGTATCGGGAAATTCATTACTATTACTGCAGTCACGTCCGCTTCGTGCATGAAAAGAATGTGAAGGACTGCATTCCATAAAAAAATGCAGAATAGTTCATTAGAATTGACACGGAGAACAAGTATGTACAAGTAAAGAGAGCTTGCTTTTAGTACATTACGAAGATGTTAAATCATGTAAAGATATCATACCCATTTGCATTTTCTGCATTGAGACTGGCACCCCTGGCAATTAAAAGCTGAAATTTGGGATAAACTTCAGAACTTGCACCAACTAATACCAGCAAAAGAAAAAGCAAAAAGAAGAGGAACACGCCTGACAACACGGAGCATTCCCGCCACATGCAGCATAATGAAGTGGTGTACTTCCCGCATCTGCAAGGTAAAGAATTTACCTTTTAGAAAAAAGAAAAAAAAGATGATATCAACTCTGCTCCGTGATTCATACGTAATTGGAATTCGTTTTAATTGTTTGCTCTTTCAAATCACGGACAGTAGCTTGTGCTCAAGCTTAGCATGTCAAATTTTATAAAGTGGATGTAGAGAGTTTCCTAGAGTTATAAAACTGAATTCAAGTACATCTATTAACTGAAAGAGAAACATATAAGAAAAGAATAAGTAAGCAAAATCATATTCTTATCCAGAATCTGGTTGCAATAACGTCTGAAGGTAAATTGAAATGAGTCGGAGAATATTTTAGTCGACATTCTCGAAGACTAGTTGAGTGCCTGCATTGCACTCTTCACGATATCTAAAATGATGATTTTTATTTTTTGGAAACCTTTTTCTCCTACATTTAAAATATACATAGAACATGTCGTGCTGATGAGCTATTGTCCAACCTTGAACTAAATGATAGCTTCTAGTGTTTGTGCAATATAGCAGTTCTTTTAAATAGTACAGGACACGATATGTAAAGGAATAGGGTAAAGTGTACACAATACCAGCTAAGAAGAAAGAAAATTGAAAATAAGTAGAATCTTGTCCATGTAAATTATCACACAGTAGGTAACATGAGTAGAACAAATCCAGGAGATAACTAAATAATTAAGAAAGTCTATGTCATTTCAAACATGAAGGGGAGCCTTGGAGTAACTGGTAAAGTTGTTGCCATGTGACTAGGAGGTCATGGGTTCAAGCCGTGGAAACAACCTCTGGCAGAAATGCAAGGTAAGGCTGCGTACAACAAACCCTGGTGGTCCTGCCCTTCTCCGGACCCCGCGCATAGCGGGATCTTAGTGCACCGGGCTGCCCCTTACGTCATTTCAAACACTTACTGAGACTACCTGAACCAGGCTGTGCCTCAGATAGGCATCTGGAGAAGACATGGAATACAACTTGACATGTCCATGCATGCATAAAGTTCATGTAATCGTTATTGATACCAAAAAAATGGGTGAAGATTCAGGTTTTCTCTTTCTTCTTTTCTATTTTTATATCAGCTTGCACGCACCTCGACTATTTCAACAAATAGACAATAACACTAAGTAATTTCTTTTCATTTGTCCAAGTCTTAGGCAGATAGAGTTACCCGGTACATGTACTTGTGGGAGGTAGCAGGGACCCGTGAAATTAGTCGAGATGCGCGCAAGCTGGACTGGACACCATGGTTATAAAAAAAACAGATACCAGGTAACTTTGTCTACCAAGGCTTAGGCAGATAGGAAAAACTACTAGTATTTTTTGCCTCTCTTGGGATTTGAACCTTGATCTCCAAGGTTTGCACTCACTTCATTGACCACTAGGCCACACCCTTAGGTGCAATAGATTCAGGTTATCTCATATCTGCATCTTTTAATACTTCATTTTGAAGGATATCGAGTAACACGTGAATCTGATGAATGACGGTCTCTCTCTCACACACACTCTCAAATACAATAGACATTAGCTTCTTTAAGTACAAAGTACATTGCTCATGATTTACAATCGCTAAAGTACCAAACAAAAAGCACAAAAATTGCTAGGAAATGCCAATAAGGTAATTGGTGTACATCATCAAAACTCAGGACTTGACATTCCTGCACCTCTTTCGTTTTGGACATCCAACAACTCTATGAACTAGAGCAAACTAATTTACAAGGTTGTGGATATTCACATATTTTATCAAGTCGGCAGAGTTTTTCTATGCTTTACCATTCCGGTAAAAGACTAATGACTTAGTTATTGCTATCTCTAATTCTGCTTTAAATGGAGAAACATGGTCAACAAGAAATTCATACAACTGACCCCAACTTGTTTGGACTAAAGCATAGTTGTTGTTTATCTCTAAATCTACGTTGTCTTTTTTTTTTCCAGCGATTTCCCCATCTTTCCAAGCCTTGGTCCCCGTGAAATTAGTCGAGGTGCACGCAAACCGGCCCGGACACCACGGTTTGAAGAAAAGGATTACTAATATAATAAGTTACAACATGATACGAAAAAAGGATGGAAGTTGACACACAAAGGAAATAAGGACTTCAAGAGACCATTATGGTACAACAGTTACTAGGTGAAACTTGGAAAGTTGTCTCACCTATCAAATCAATTGTAGTCCCATCTTCCACGGTAACCTTGGTGACCGAAGCCCCCAAGTCCAACAGTAGCTGCAGACTTTCAACATGGCCATTCAGCGCTGCCATATGAAGGGCGGTAATGCCACCATCAGCAGGTCTATTGATCACCTCATGCAGTGCACTAGATTAAGCACACAAAGAACTTCACGTTTGGTAAAACTGAGAGATGACCAAAAATCAAATGCAAAACTTGAAAAAGAGATTTACAAGTCGTCAAATTCTTGGATAGAGTCTTCGTTTCTTGATCTCTTTCTCATGACATTACAAAAATTAGGGATGCTTGGAATATAATCAGCAAGGAGAAGCCGTATACATAGAGAGTGTCCATTCAGAGCAGCTAAATGAAGCGATGTACCTCCATTAAGATAATCAGCCCTATGAATCTAAAATATAATACAAACTGTAAGCTAGTGATCAATCTTGACACACTTCCACTACTCCAGAAAACTGGTAAATAAAGTGAATATACTGCAATAATAAACTGTCATACATCGGCTTTGAAAAGAATGAGAGTCTGAACAACCTCCCAGTGACCATACTGGCATGCTTGCATCAACGCAGTCTGTTAACCATTAGCTTCAATCAATTAACAAGAATGAAGTATAAGATAAACAAGGGGTCGTTTGGTTGATGGCTAAGAAGTGAGTTATTCATGTACTAAAATAAGCATAATTAGTACCACATTTGGTAGCATTTTAGTTGTTATGTATAAAATTCAGCACACCAAGTACGGTGTTCGATAAACAGTTTACAATCCCGCATAATTAATATATGCATAAGTTATGAGGAAATCTATTATTTATGCAGGATAGAAGATGGAATAAGTAATACATGAATAATTAATCTCTGCATTTACTAATACCTGCATAACTAACCAGCAACCAAACGAACACTAATTGTACTTGAGACACAAAAAGAAATGAAGCACAAAAAAGGACAAATGATCTACCTTACCCCGATAGTTTCTGAGATTGATGTCAACCCCAGACTCAAGCAAGAGAGCAACAATCTGATAGAACAACAAAGATCAAATGACTCATAGCATACAAAATTCACCATCACAAATTAAAATTAAACTCTTAAGGTACCTCATGATGTCCTTGGGCGGCAGAGTAATGGAGAGGCGAATTTCGAACACCAAATGTCGAATACCTCACTAAGCGAGGATTATAATCCAGTAAAGCCTTAGCTTCCTGAATATCTCCATCTCTAGCAGCAGAAACTAACCGCTCCCCTGACGCAGAACAACCAAATGAATTTCCCACAAGGCTCAAAAATCTCATAGTTTTCGGATATCTTTCTGGCATGATATCTTAAAATTCCTTCCTCTCTAACAAACTAATAACAACCCCACAACTAAACTTTCCTTACACATAATTTCAAAGTCAATGAAAATCCTCTTTCCCTTTTCAACACCTCAAACCAATATGTTTTTCTGACTTGATCAATCAATTAATCAACCAATCAAATAAACAATTTTTTTCTATATACAAATATGATATGTACTAACCTTGATGGTGACCAATATCTAAAAATATTAAAGGGGAAAAGGACCTTGTCAACTTTGAGGTAAAAATGAAATATACCTGAGCTGCCTAAAAACCATAAAAAATCAAATCTTTGATCACTTAACACCATAAAAATCAAATCTTTGATCACATAAAATCATAAAAATCAAAATGTTGATCACTTTAACACCATAAGAATCAATTTTTTGATCACTCAACACCATAAGAATCAATTTTTTGATCACTCAACACCATAAAAATCAAATCACTTAACACCATAAAAATCAAATCTTTGATCACTTAAAACCATAAAAATCAAATATTTGATCACAAGTTCTCTAATTATTCAAGATTCCTCAATGCCCCCACCAAATATTCCCAGAAAAAATAACATATATTTCCAAAATCTAGGTCAAATATTTCTGGGAAAATACCCAAAAATAAAATTTTCACCGAGAATGCACCAGATTCACAAAATATACAGAAAATAACCAAATGGGGAGATAAAGAACCTTAAATTACTTGATGGGGTTCACCAAAAACATTATTTTTTATCATCAAGAACCAAAAATAACCTTAATTTGCAAATACCCAAGTTGTAATTTTGCCTAAAAAGCAAAAGAGACTCAAAATTTTGCAACACAAATTGGGAAAGTTGAGAGCCTCTAAGTTCTCCCAAATGGGGTTCACGTAAATGACATTAATTTTTTTGATTCACAAATACCAAAGAAGGACAATGATCTGCCAAGAATCTCTCTTTTATCTTTAATTTTTTAAATTTATTTTTTTGTATAAATAAATTGTTTAATACCCAATGTGCTGAAATGTAGGTATATAGTTTTTAGTATACGTATATATTGAGTTGGCGGTGTAGTAAAAACATTATCAAAGGTTTTTTAGTCAGTATAGAAAAACTGGGACTCCATATTTTTATATGTAGTATTATGAGATAATTTTTAAATTCTTCATAGTCGTGCATTTATGTATTGGCTAATTTTAAATCAGAACTTTAATTGTTATTTTTTTAGACTCAATGTTTAGTCAACTATCATCACATAAAAATTGAGACAAAAGAAGTATCAATAAAAGTTGCGACTGAATAAATAGATCTCTTTATCCTTAATCACAGATCTCAAATTCAGATCTAGATTAAAAAAAAATTAGGAAGTATTTTTTTCTTAAATAAATCTTGTGGAGCGTGGACTTTAATATATATATTATAAAAAGTGGGGTTGAAATGGGGACAGCAACTATTTGGGGCTGACCTCAAAACCAAAAACATGCACTTCATCATTGGTTTGTTTGGACTAATAATGCCAGTCAATAGTTATTTTGTCTTTTCTTTTTGTCATCTTCTTCGTTTTTTTCTTTATAGAGGAAGCTCTATGAAAGAGAAATAATAAAGGATTTATATTTGATGAGCAAAAGAATATTACACATCTAAATTATCCGGTAAAAAAAACATGTATAAGGGCCTCTATATCATGCACTGTGAAGTCCACAACCCATATTGCTCTTAGCTCAAACTTCAAACGTATAGTTTCAAAGTTGAGAATTGCAAAGCTTAACTTAATACCTAAATGATTGAAGTTGATCTTAAAGCAGTATGAATTCAACTATTCTTTAAATAAAGATCCTCAAAGCAGCAATACATGGACTTTCCTACCCTTTTTAGTATTTTTTGTTGGAAATTATAATGCAAAAAATAAATTAATTAATATCATGTCCAAATACATCTCCTGAGATAATGAACAGTCAACCTTCATCCAAATATATCCCTTGAAAGAATGAACAATCAAGATTCATTACTCAGATTCAATTGTCCGGCACATCAAATGTATTCATCCAAATACATCCTCTTGAAATAATGAACAATCAAGGTTCACTACTCAAATTTAATGGTCCAATACATCAAACATATCTGGTCTTGACCTCTAATTGTCATCTACCTATATAAAGAGGTTTAGAAATCTCTATTCAATACACTGAAAATCATCTCTCCTTCTTCTTCCAAAAGTTTTTCTTCTCTGAAAAATCTTCTTTGTGCAAACTCCAACTTTCAGCCACTAGTGCAAATGTTTGGGAGTGATGTGGAACCTTGGGGAGCCACCGGGCTAAACGATTTGCACCACAATCGATCCAAAATCATTTTTAAGGCACTGACTTACCACGACACAACGTTAATTCGATAAGTTATTTTTTTGTTTTACTTGTTCTTGATCAATATTGTTCTAATTTTTCCTTACATTTCTTTGGGCTTGAGGCATGGCATGAGATAGGAAATAGGAGAAAATGAAAGAAACACATCTTACTAAAAAATTAATCACTAAATTTGTTTCCAATTTTTTTCTTTCTTTTCTTTCTTCTTCTTTGTCTAATTTTTTTGTTGGGATGAGATGTTTGCATGAATAGTTAGGAAAGTGATCTTCGACAAATTGAAACCTTAAACACGAGTGATACCAAAAAGAAGCTATAATTATATTAGACTTAAGTCCACCTCATTTTTTATCTTATTTACTTTATTTTTCTTCTATTATTCAGCCTTAGCAATGACCTTCCCATGGTTGTATTTCGAGACAACAATATATGAAAGCAATACCAACGAAAAGAAAGAACACACAATTTTATGTGGGAAACCCTTAAGGGTGGAAAACTCATGGCCAGTCACTAACTCTTATTATTTTTCAATGAATGATAACCGTAAATACAACGAAAAAGTCAAGATTATATAGGCGGCCAAAACCCCTAACACGAGTTTCTTAGGTGTACACCTTGTCGTGGTCTGCGACCCTTTACTTCGTCCATCGCATGGGGTTGTCGCCCCTTGCCACCTTCGCAATCAGGCCGATTGTAAATTCAAATTTTATTTATTGAAGACGAAAATTCCATAATATTTGAGCAAAAAACAAAGGGATAGGGGAAATTGGGACTAAATTGGGTAGGATTAACACAAATTCATAGTTTAAGTGATTAGCTTTAATTTCTTGCTAACCCTAACAATCAACCTAAACCCAAAAAGATTTAACCAATAGAAGAAAGAAAAGATTGAACCAAATAATGGAAAGAATTAATCAACAGTAGTATAATACTTAAAATCTATTAATTAACTAAGCATTAAACTACATAGAATCATCAATATTAATTATTAGTGTTGTATAATTATGGTAGATATATGATCATTATTGTATTAGGATTCCAAATTATACACACTATATATATTTGTATTAATGGGAAAGACCCTCCAAGGGAGATTAATACAATCTTACATGGTATCAAGAGTCAAACCCTAAAAACACCTAAACCCCTCTCTTTTTTTGTTACATCCGCCGCCCCCCACCCCCTGAGGCCGACGGCTACACCCAATTTCTTCTTCGTTTTTTTCTATCTCGTAATCCTTACTTGTGGCTACCATGTCTTCCCCCACCTCAACCTCCTACCTCATATAATTCTTCTTTCCATCCGGCATTCACTGTCACGAATATCAAGAATTTTATTCTCTTAATTCTTGATCAGGAAGATGATCAATACTCCTCGTGGGTTGAACTTTTTCATATTCACGCATGTGCGTACAACGTGCTTGACCATATTGATGACTCTCTCCCTCGCCCTATCAACGTTGCAGACTCAACATGGCGTCATCTTGACGATATTGTCAAATAGTCGATTTATGGCACCATCTCTAAATATTTGCTTCATACAATCATGAAAACAGGTGCCTCGGCTTATGAGTTATGAGTACGTTTGGAGGAAATATTTTAGGACAACAAACATACTCGTATCGTGTATTTGGATGAGCAGTTCAACAATACACGTCTCAAGAATTTTGCCAACGTGATCGAGTATTGTAAACAATTGAAACTAGTTGCGGACCAATTATCCAACGTGGGGACACCTATTTCCGAAACCAAAATGGTCCTACAACTGGTTACTGGCTTACCAAATGTCGAATATGATACTCTCACGACTATGATTCAACAAGTCGATCCACTATCGAGTTTCAACAAGGCATGTTCACAATTACTTTTGTAGGAAACCCGACGTGTCAAACAGGACGAACACTGCCCAGAAAAGGGGGTAAGGGCCGTGGCAGAGGAGGAAAGGCCCAGCATCATTTCAACAAACACTGCCCAGAATTTCCAGTGGACCGACCCAGCATGTTGGTCCAGCTCGGGAAACTGGGCCTCACCCCCCTGCCCGTTTCCCACAGCTACGACCTAATACTCGCATGTCTGGCAGCCTGGCCTCTAGGGCTCGGCACCTGGAACCCGACAGCCAAACCAATGCCTCATCAGGCTCATTTCATCTCGGCCCAGCAACAACCGGTTGGACATGGCCTAGCCCCCACTAATTTGGGTCAAGCCTTCAGCACATTAAATATGTAGCAGCCCAACAAAAATTGGTACATGGATATGGGAGTCACTTCTTATCTCACCCGCTCCTCCGATAATCTTTCCTAATTATTTCATTTAAAGTATCCTCAATTTATTACGGTTGGCAATGGTCATCGCATTCCGGTTCAGGGTTACGGTACAACTTACACTCAATCGCCTCACTCACCTTTCTCCCTAAATCACGTCTTGTATGCCCCCAACATCATTAAAAACTTGATATCTTTTTGAAAATTTACTCGTAACAATTTCATTTTTGTTGATTTTGACCCCTTTGATTTTATTGTGAAGGATCTTCGTGCGGGGACACCTATTACGAGATGCAATAGCACGGGGGACCTCTACCCTTTCCCATCTACTTCCGCTGCCAGTTCCCGCTCACACACCTCCCTTGCTGCTATCTTCTCCGTCAACTTGGCACAATAGGCTTGGACACCCATGAGCTCCTGTTTTTAATTTTCTTAGAGGCAATAATTTTATTCATTATAATAATGGGAAACTTGCCCGACATTATTTTTCTTGCCCCTTAGGCAAACATGTTCGCCTTCTTTTTAAGTCATCTCTAAGTGTTACATTTTCGCCTTTTGATATTGTTCATGCTTATTTATGGACATCTCTCATTACTAGCTCCATGTGTCATAAATATTATCTAGTCTTATTAGATGATTTTTCTCACTTTATTTGGATTTACCCGCTAAAATTCAAGTCTGAAGTTTTTGCCAAGTTTCTTGAATTTCGTATTTTTATCAAAATCAATTTGAAAAAGCCATCAAATCTTTCCAGTGTGATAATGATCGTGAATTTAATAATTCTCCGTTTCACAAATTTTGCAAAAACAATGGCATGGTCTTTCGGTTTTCGTGTCCCCACACCTCCCCTCAAAATGGCAAAGCCAAAAGAATCATATGTGCCATCAATAACATTGTTCACACTCTTATTTTCATGTCTCTCCCTTCATCATTTTGGATCTATGCAGTCAAAATGGTAGAATGCATCCTTAATATTTTACCTACCAGCACTCTTCATAACATGACCCCCACTAAAATTCTATACCGTAGGATCCCCTCATACGATCACCTTTGGATCTTCGGTTGCCCGTGTTATCTGAACCTTACCTCCACTACCCCTCACAAATTAGCACCACGTACCACTCTATGTGTCTTCGTAAGTTTTCTGTCTAATCATAGGGGCTATATGTGCTATGACTTATCCACTCATCAAATTCACGTCTCTCTTCACGGCGTTCAACGAGACAATCTTCCTTTTTGCAAACATCCAACAATTCTGAAACATAGACTATACCGTTCTAGATGAGTCTGACACCTCCCCCGTCATACTCATCGAACTCTGTTGTACCACCACCCCAACCACATATCTCTGTCTCTACCATATGCCGCTGCCACCACCGGCAGTGTGTCCGACCAAGATCGGTCATCGCCGATTGCCACTACCACCACCGGTAATCGGTCCGACGTCTCTCCATCACATTCAGTCATCATCTCCACCACCAACCGACACACCCAACCGACGACCAATGTGTCACCGCCACCTGCCGTCGTCAATCCAAACACCCAAACCAACCCTACCACTTTACCAGTTCCCAAAACCCGAACCAAGTACCAGTACCCATACCAACACAACCCCACCGTCACCCAGTCACTCCAGTCCCCACCTAACATCATCACCAAAGCCCGCATCGACTACCCAATAATAATCCTATCTAACTAGATCCCCAACATTACCCAACCGCCACCAGTCACCACCACCGACTTATCCCATGATAACACACACCCAGAACATCTCTATCCCAAACGTTGATACCCACATTGCATCTCTTACCCTGACACAACACCAAACACAACTACCCAACCTGCCCCTGCCCTACGCACCGTATGGAAACTCTTGCCCAACACGGGATTTTCAAACCCAAAGTCCAATTTAACCTATCCACACAAACCATATCCCAAATTCCCCAAACCCCAAAATTAGTCAAACTAGACCCAAATTAGAATGCGGCCATGTGTGAGGAATTTAATGTTTTAACGAAACAACACACTTGGGATTTGGTTCCTAGACGGGGAGTGAATGTGATCCGATGCATGTGGCTTTTTCATCACAAATACACAGATAGTGGTGACCTAGAGAGATATAAGGCGAGACGTGTGGCCAATGGTACTAATCAATAAGAGGGTATTGATTGTGGTGAGATATTCAGTCCAGTTAAATCGGCTACCATTCGTACAATTCTGAGCTTAATGTGAAGAATGATTTTCTACATGGGGACTTGAAAGAAATTGTTTACATGCACCAGCCGCCAGACCTTGTCCATCCAGAGGCCCCTCATTATGTATGTCGTCTTTGTAAGTCACTTTATGGTTTGAAATAGGCCCTCAGAGCGTGGTATGAACGCTTTGCTAATTATATTATGCAGATTGGGTTTGTATGTAACAAGTGTGATAATTCTCTCTTTATTTTTCATCGATGTGGTAACATTGCTTATTTATTGTTATATGTGGATGTTATTGTACTTACTGCCTCATCTGATGTACTGAAAAATGAGATCATTGCACTGCTTAAAACTGAATTTGCCATGACTGACTTGGGGAAGTTAAGTTACTTCTTGGGGATATCAGTGGCTAGATCTGCATATATTATATTTCTATGTCAGTGTAAGTATGCATATGAGATTGTGTACATGGCTAATATGGCGAACTACAAGATCGTGTCCACTCCAGTTGACTCTAAATCAAAGCTCAGTGTTGTTAATGGTGATCCAGTATTCGACCCCACGTTGTATAGGAGTCTTGCCGGTGCACTTCAGTATCTTACTTTCACCAGGCCTGATATTGCTTATGTTGTTCAGCAGGTGTGTTTGTTTATGCATGCCCCAAGGGAGCCTCATTTCACTACTCTTAAACGTATTATTCGATACATCAAAGGCACACTTGATTACAGATTGCATATATACCCCTCTGCACCGACCAAGTTGTTATCATACACGGATGCAGATTGGGCAGGTTATCCGAACACACGATGCTCCACCTCCGGCTATTGTGTGTTCTTAGGTGATAATCTCATTTCCTGGTCGGTCAAGAGGCAAGCCACCCCATCTCGTTCGAGTGCATAAGTAAAGTATAGAGGCATTGCAAATGTTGTGGTTGAGATTTGCTGGCTCAGAAACCTTATTGTGGAGCTCTAGTGTCCCCTGCGTAAGACGTCTATAGTTTACTGTGATAACATATCCGCAATATATTTATCTCACAATCCGGTTCAACATCAGTGAACCAAGCACTTTGAGATGGATATACATTTTATTCATGAGAAGGTTGCTATCGGTAATGTTAAGATGTTGCATGTGCCTTCTTCGTATCAGTATGCAGACATCTTCACAAAAGGACTTTCTAGATAGTTATTCCTAGACTTCAGATCCAGTCTTAGCGTCCGGCCTCCTCCCGCTCCGACTGAGGGGGTGTATTAGCGAATATTATAAAATAATCCCCATATATTTTGTAATTATTAGTGTAGTATAATTATGGTAGACACAAGATCCTTATTGTATTAGGATTCCACATTGTACCCACTATATATATATATATATATATATATATTAATGACAAAGACTCTCAAAAGAATTAATACAGTCTTACAATCCAGATAAGGTTCTAAAAAAAAGTAAAAGAGAATTCTTTATCCAGACACAATAAATTACATCCTAATCTAAAAAGACTTACTATTTATAGGCTAAACAAAGTTAAGCCCAAATACAAATAAAGAAAATCTTAAACAATTAGATAGGACATGTGGTCCAAAGAGGGATGATTGTTTATTCCACAAGTGATTCGATCATGCTGAAAATAATATTTTCGAAAGTCCAAATGCTAATGAACGAAGTCAACGTCTTGGTTAAATGTTACCATGCCCCGATTAGGGCGACGCACAAAGGAGATGGATATATGAATGGTTAAAAGAGCCGATCTTGGAAACCGAGCTATTTTATTAGAGAATGAAGAAAGTTTTATCGCTCTATTATCGGTGGATCGCTATCACTAAGCTATTGAAGAACAACATGAGATTCGATCTCATCAATTCCTATTCGATCAATTCCTTTTTTGGTTTCCTGTCTAGATACTTGTATTGAGGTCCGATTAATTCTGAAATCGCGCAGGAAAGTCTCACACTAAAGTAAACCGCTTTCTAACAAAGGTAATTCCATACTCGGAGCTCAAATCCAAACCCCCGATAAATGATGAAGAAATATTGAACATTCCACCACAACTCTTGTTGATCCGTTCAGTCAAACTTGATCACCCCTTCATATAGCCTTGGAGGAGTTATGTACTATTCCATGCTACCATTTACAGTTCTTTTGGAGTTGGGCTGAGCCAGATCAAATAATCAGCGGGACCAAATGAAAGTAGTGTTATCAAAAACTCATATCAACTGAGATTTGCACTCCACTATGTTTTATATACCATTTTCTCATAAAAGTAAATATTGTTTATGATAATTTATTTGCTAAAAATGGAATAAATCATCTTTGCTAACACTTAACACTAACACAAAAGCTAGATTAAGGGCTTTTGAGGAGCTAATGTGGGGCAGTTCCTTTAGAATCTTTAGTGTTGCTGATCATTTATTTTTATAATGTTATCTGTAGTTATTATAAAACAGTTAATCTATAACTTAAAGGATTTAATTATACACTTCTGAATAATTTATGGTATCCTGGCGGATCATGCTTTGCTGACTTTATTTAGGTAATACTAATAAATATTAAGTACCAGTAATTTGTTGAAAAGGACGCAACGGAAAAAGTAACTTTTATATATTTATTTTTATAACGATGATGTCCGTCTGATTCAACTTCTATACATTTATTTTTATAGTTCTGTTTTGATTAATTCGAATGTATTGAATAAAAATGATATACCTTCTCTCAATTTTTAATATAGAAAGCCCCCCAAACCTAAAATGGATAAAACATCAGACGGATAAAACTAGAAATTGTAATTAAATTGATTGTTCCTCGAGAATGATTGATAACATCATTTAAGTCCGTATAAATCGTTTCTATTCATTTTTTTTTATATCCAGCTTCCCTGCTTACGCCAAATTATTTTTGGAGATAGTAGTTCTACTAATACTGAGCTTGATATGTCACGGCAAGAAACCTCGATATCTTTCATTCATTAAATTAAATCAGAATTATTAAGAAATGATTCGGCTATCAAATGGATTGCATGAATTATGACTAAGTTTCCACTAAGATTAAATATTGTAATCCCAAGAAAAAATATTTGAATATTCGTAGAGTTAAATAATAAATTAGCCTTTTTGAAAGCTACCTAAGAACTTTTAGTGAAATAAAACATATAAATAATAATGGAGATCAATTGACGAATTAACAGTTTGAACATTAATGTTTATCATTAATTTCCGGGTGAACATTTAACTTCATGCTTTTCACCTTGTAATTAAGAAGTGATAAAATAAATTTTCAAGATATCATTTTCCATCAAATTTTCGTATGAACTAAAAATTTCAACGAATAAACCGATCAGAACTAAATGTAATTACTTATTTTAAAAGCTAGACCTGTCAAATGATCTAACAAGAGAATTGCCATATGAAACATATTCGAAATACTTCATCATTAACCAAAGATCTCGACTTCAAACCGAAAAATAGAAAAAACTATGATAAGGAACGTTTCCTCCTCTACAGGAGAATTTCAGATAAGGTCATGTAAGAGAGAATTTCATATGTTGAGTAACTTCTTATCTTTTTTGTCTTGGTCAATAACATTGGGAATCACCATCATACTCACTAAAGTTTCAATGTGAAAGTATTAAGTTTTTTTTTCTTATATCATTGATGTCGAATGTACATCGACTACTTCGCTAGGTACATGTAACCTCCTTCCAGCACAAATATTAAAAAACTCCGCTCTCTATATTTAGAGTGATGTAAAGAAATCGCCTAGATTTATATTTTCTCTATTGGAAATTGAACTGTAATCTTTGTTGAAAATTAACCCAAAATCTCCCATAATTCTCGTCTCATTTCATTAGTTGTTAGGCCATATTCTTAGATGCACCCATTAAGATTTTGAGAAAAGTCACTTTTTTTTTTCATGATTTGAAAATAATTCACTTAAAATGTTAAAATGGAGCTCACTCAAAAGGGAAAAATTGCACTTTTGATCTTCAAACGAGTTGGTCTTTAATTTTTTCCCTTCAAATGGCTTGGTCTTTATTTTTTGTCCTTAGCAATTGAACTTATGTCTAGCGGAACGTAAGTTCTTTAAAGGGATGAAACATAACTTGTGGAATATTATGATATGAAAATATAAACTTATGCTCGCGAAAAAAGTTATTTATCATGAGGACCAAAAAAAAAAGACTAGCACAAAATCGGGACAAAAGTGCCAATGAGGGAAAAGGAAAAAAAACTAAGTGGACTTAGCAAGTGTTAATGGGCCCTCTTCTTATTATGGGCCCATAGACCAACTGCTAACTATTCTTCCAAGTAATCAAAAGAGATTTTTACTTTGTACAACATATTTATATAATTAGTTACATAAATGATATTATTTTTGCATCTTTTCATATTTAACATAATTTTTAACACTTTTAGCATATGCATAAAAATCTGCACAGTTATGAATCAAATAAATAATTAAATGAGATCCCACAAAATTAGGGACTCTTATTTATACCTTTCATCTCAATTTCAACTTCTCTCTCCTATAATATCCATTCCCTTATTCTCGCACCTGTATACCTTTCTTCTTTTAATTATAATTCTTCTTGTTTTAAATATTATATATTTGATAAAATATAAGTATCTTTACTGAGTATGTTACATACAATTTTTAATATTATATTAGTATCTTTTCTGAGAATGTCAAATATATTTTTTCAATACTATAAATTTCATATAATATAAATATCATTCCTAAGTATGTCACATATATAATGATTTATAATATACTTATATATAAAAAAATTCACATACATTAAACTTTTTATATATGTTTAATTTTTTTCTGAATTTTTTCATCTAACTTGATCAATTTTGTTCCAATTATTATACACTGGTAAATGCATACTGTATCAAATAATGAATTGTATAAATATAATATAATATAATATAAATAAATAATCAAAACATATCATACAAACAACAACAACAACTACAACATACCCAGTGAAATCCCACAACATGGGATCTGGGGAGGGTAGAGTGTACGCAGAACTTACCTCTACCTTGGTAGGTAGAGCGGTTGTTTCCGAGATACCCTCGGTTCAAGACAAAGCACAAGCAAAACAAGAGAAACAGTTAGATCCGGACAAGAAATTTAAGTAGTATGAAAATGTTGGTATTAAAAGCGAATAAGTTATGATAGCGCATTTTGAAAAAAGACGCAGTAACTAACGCATGTAAATAAGATAAACAAAGTACACTAGAGAACACATAGCATCAGAAATCAAATGACAAGGGACTATAAAGCAATACTGCGCCTACTAGTATGATAGGTTAAGCGGGCCTACAATAATAATACTACAGCTACCAGTTTGTAAGCGTAAGTAAGGACTACACTCGACTACCTACTAACATAATTTGTGTCCTCCACAACCCCTATCTAAGGTCATGTCCTCGGTAAGTTGCACCTGCACCATATCCCGTTTAATCGAAACATATCATACATAAATATAATATACATACAATATATTTATACTTGATTTATACCGCTACTATGTGTAGTATGTTAAAATAATGTGTAATATCAAAATTTGAATTTCAAAAAGGAAAAAGAAAAAAAGAATTTTATCAAGATAAGAAGAAAATACTAGAAAAAGGAAATAAAAGGACTCTCCAATTATTTCCCAGCGTTTTTTTAGGGAGTGATTGAGAAAAAAGGGGAAGGTTACGTTTCTGGTAGGATATGCACGTCTTTTTCTAAGTTTTTTGTTTGGATACTTTTGACATATCAATATTTATGTTAAAAATATGTAATGTGTTTCCTAACATTGCTTAATTATGTAAAGTTCTCTAATCAATACAGGTTTTATTGGGCTGATCATTCCAATCCATTGATTCATGGGCCAGAAAACTGAATTCTTCCCTAATATTTGAGGGGGGTCATTCGCACAAATGCTCTGTTTTGGGATGGTCTTTAATTTTTTCCCTTTATTATTTGGGCGCGGCATAATTATAATTTTTCTCGGCATAATTAGCGTTTATCTTCGGCATATGTATCATACACAACCCATAGATTATGTCGGATCCGCTATAACTGTAAACACTCAACATAATATGAAAAAATACATAATTTCATATTTCGGCGAGCATAATTAGCGTTTAATTTCAACATATGTATCATAACATCCACATAAACTATGCCGGATAAAGCATAATTTCCAACACTCAACATAATTTTAAAAATTACTATAAAATCATGCCGCATAACTTAATTCTTATATAATTTATGCCGCGTGAGGCAACAATTCAGTTTTCGAAGAGAAAATATTATAGAGATTATGCCTTGCGAAGTAGATCTAGATATTTTCATAAAATAAATAGCATGGACAGAAATTAAAGACTACAGATATGAAGGGAAAAACTTAAAGACCACTGCGTTTGAGGGAAATCCGCACTCAAAAATGATATTTGAGTTTTATTGGGCCTTAGTTAATATTCTGCTAACCTTCCTAAGGATATTGAACCAGGGAAAAAAAATAATCTACAAACAGCAATTTTTCAGCCGTGGTAATTGAAAAATAATTAATATATCATGGAGTTCAAATTTTACAAGTGAAATTTTAAGATAATATCATGCAGTTTCACGACACAATAAATAAACTCACTTGTACTTGGAAGAAGTTACGCATAACTCTCATATGTAAACAAATTGAAAGAAATAATCTCCTCTTTTTCATTTTCATTGATTGAATAGATATATATACAAGTTACAAAAACCTTATTCTACCATAATTCTAACTATACAATTATGGTAAGTGTATATCCTAATCTAGATAACAAATATACTACAATATACACAACATATATTTTCCTTAATATACAAATCTTGTTCACTGTTTTGCTGCCCCAAATCATGTGAGGCAAATCCCGTGATGGGCCATTCTTTGGTCGCCTTTGTTTAACACACCCCCGCAGTCATAGCGGACGGTCTTCGAACGCTGAGACTGTCCCTAAAATCTTCAAAGAGAACCGCTGGGAGACCCTTTGTAACGATGTCTGCAATTTGATAACGAGACGGGACATGGCATACGCGAACGTGACCCTTTGCAACCTTTTCACGGACAAAGTGAATGTCCATTTCGATATGCTTAGTACGTTGGTGTTGAACTGGGTTACCTGAAAGGTAGATGGCACTAATGTTATCGCAATATACCAAGGTTACCTTCTGAATGGGACAATGAAGCTCCAAAAGCAAATTTCGTAGCCAACATGATTCGGAGACCACATTCGCTACCCCTCGATATTCTGCCTCTGCACTTGAGCGTGATAGAGTTGCCTGACGCTTTGCCGACCAGGAGACCAAGTTGTTGCCAAGGAACACACAGTAGCCAGAAGTCGACCATCTGGTATCGGGACAACCACCCCAATCAGCATCCGTGTAAGAGATAAATGTGGATGTAGATGAAGGATACAAGTGCAATCCATAGTCCAGTGTCCCCTGAATATACCGAATGATGCGTTTAATTGCATTCATGTGCTCAACTCTGGGATCATGCATGAATAAACACACCTGCTGAACCGCATACGTAATATCCGGTTTGGTAAAGGTAAGATCGGAGTGCCCCGCAAGGCTGCGATAGCGGGTCGGGTCCTCGTATGGTGCACTTCTTTGCGGCACTCGGCTTGGGGTTTGCATCAAGCGGCGTGGAAGTGGACTTACGGGATGACATCCCGACCCCTCTATGATCTCGGCACCATACTTTCGTTGAGACAAAAATAAGCCACACGAATGACGCTTGACGGCAATCCCCAAAAAATAACTCAAAGGCCCTAAGTCTTTCATAGCAAACTCGAAGCGAGCATGGTCATGATAGGCGGCGCAAGGCATCGGAAGAGGCGGTCAAGATGATATCATCCACATACAACGAGAATGTAGGCCAAGGACGAACCACGACGGTAGATGAACAAGAAATTATCTGACCTGCTGTGAGTGAACCCAATAGTTGAAACAAAGTCAGCAAACCTCGTGTACCAGGCCCTTGGAGACTGCTTAAGCCCATATAAGGACTTATTCAACAAACATACATGATGAGGACGGTTTGGATCCCTGAAACCCAACGGCTGATGCATATAGACTGTTTTCTTGAGATCACCATGTAGGAAAGCATTCTTGACATCCAACTGATGAATTGGCCAAGTCTTTGAAAGAGCCAAGCTAAGAACATTGTGAATGGTAGCCGGTTTGACTACCGGACTAAACGTCTCACCACAATCTATCCCAACCTGCTGAGTCTTACCATCACCAACAAGTCGCGCCTTATGTCGAGCAAATGACCTATCTGAATTCTTCTTATGAGCAAAAATCCACATAGACCTGATAACATTAATACCATATGGACGGGGCACCAACTCCCACGTCTTATTATTAATAAGAGCATTATATTCATCAGTCATAGCAATTTTCCAATTAGGGTCATTTAATGCGGACACAGGATTGCGGGCATGGGGGATTTAGAGACATCAGAATGTAAATTAAAATGTCTTTTAGGTTTAAAAATACCCCGCTGACTATAAGTGACCGGTCTATGACTCGAGGAAGAATTGAGAGAATTTTGGAAATTTTCTGGGCTCGGGACGGACTGGCCAGCAGGCAGTGGGCCTGCTGGCCCAAATCGGAAAGCGTAATTGTCGTCGGACCGGTTCCGAGGTGGGGTGAAGCGGCCCAATTCTTTGGAACTATTCCGTGGTGAAAGCCGCTGCGGCGGTCTTGTGGGCCCAGCGGGCAGTGGGCCCGCTGGAGGATTTTGGGTGCGGGATATGTCCGAAAAATTCTGAATAATATACGGGGATATTTGGTCATCCAAAAAATTATACGACTTAGGCTCGGGAGTATGAACTTTCGTAAAAGGGAATTGGGTTTCATCATAAATGACATGGCGATTAATTATGATTTTCTTGGAGGATAAATCAAAACACTTATAACCACGATGATTCGACGGATAACCCAAAAATACACACGGGGTAGACCGAACCTGAAGTTTGTTAATTGTGGTGGATGGGAATAATGGATAACACAAGCACCCAAAAATCCGAAGATGAGAATAAGAAGGGTCCTTATTATGTAGGATTTTGAGGGGAGATGAATATGTCAGACCTTTAGAAGGAATTATGTTAAGAAGATATGTGGCAATTTGTAGAGCATGATGCCAAAAATATGGAGGTATGGAGGCATGAATTAACAGAGTTCGGACAATGTTATTTATGGAACGAATTTTGCGTTCGGCTTTCCCATTTTGTGAAGAGGTATGGGGACACGAAAAATGAAAATTTATCCCATTATTAGCACAAAATTCCCGAAACTCCCTATTGTCATACTCTTTCCCATTATCACATTGAATATTTTTTATTTCTCTTTCGAATTGAGTACGAATGAATGCTCTAAATTTGATGAAGACGGAAAACACTTGTGATTTATTCGCAATTGGATATGTCCACAAAAATCTAGAATAATCATCTAAAAAGAGAACATAATATCGATGACCCAATGAACTAAGAACAGGAGACGTCCATAAGTCGCTATGAATAATATCAAATGGCATTGAAGTATGAGAATTAGAGTCTACAAATGGCAACTTAACACTTTTCCCTAAGGAACAAGACTAACAAAGTGGAGTACGACTCGTACCATTAAATGAAATAAAGCTATTTTTATCTAAAATGGATAAAATAGAAGATCCCGAATGACCCAGACGAGCATGCCACATGGAAGGAGAAATGGCTGCAAAAGCTGATGGCAAGGCTTGACTCGATGGACTGAAACCAGGCATGAAAGGATACAGATCCCCCCTACTATCACACCTCATGAGATGACTCCCCGTCTTGAAATCCTTCACAGAGAAACCAAAAGGATCAAATTCAACGGAAACAGAATTGTCAGTAGTGAATTTTCGGACAGACACTAAATTTTTAATCAATTTAGGTGCATGTAAAGTATTTTTCAAGAGAAGGGGTGGATTGGGGGAGACAACGTTTTCTGACCATAACCCTGAATTGGAATAGAGTTGCCATTACCAATAATTATACCCCGAGGGGTGCTCAAATTGGAATAAGAGAAGAGAGTACCTGATTCGAAGTCATGTGAGTAGTGGCCCCGGTGTCCATATACCAATTTGGGTCCGGTTGAGTCAATCCCAACGTGTGCATCGCGGCCTCGATATCGGTTTGAGTGGGACCTGCTGCATGATGGGCTTGCGGAGGTCGGGGCCCAAGAACTCCTGTCCGTGATGGAGCTGGGCCGTAGCCGCTTCTTTATGCTTTGCCGTTCTTTGGGCCACCGGCCGGTGGGCCGCCACCTTCTTGGGTGTTGGGCACGGACCTGTTGGCCGCCCCCCACCGGCCGCTGGAATTCACTGCATGATTGTAAGGGCTGCTGGCCCACGGCCCACTGCCCCAGCCCCATAGCCACGGGCCCCACTACTGGGCCCAAGGGGGGTGGTGGGCCATTGTTCACTGGATGGGACCCACCGCTTGCTTGCTGACCACCGGAACCGCCACTAGAACTGCCGCGTTTTCCCCCGCGGTTTTTGTTATTATTCTTACGATTATTCTTGCCGCCACCATTATTATGGTTTTGGCCCGAATTATTAACAAAAACCGAAGGACTAGGAGAGGACGCCACCATGACGACTGGGCTTGCTCCGGTAGCCGCATTTTTAGCCAAACCGGCTTCTTCCAACCTAAGCATGGAGCGGGCTTGATAGAAGTCGGGAAGAGGGTTGCTTTGGCGAATGAGTATTCCAACACCATTATAGGCCTCCGAAAGACCTGCAACCAACTGTAGAATTAGACGATTATTCGTTATTGGTGCGCCAACATTACGGAGTTGATCCGCCAACTCCTTTAGTTTCTTGCAATATGCAGAAACGTTCGGAAATTCGTCCATTCGAACGAGAGAGAATTCCTGCTCGAGTGTGACGACACGTGAATGTTGGTTGTCTTGGAATATGTCACGCAATCTATTCCATGCAGCCATAGCCGTGGTATCCGGCTCAATAATCGTCTGTAGAAGGTCCACCGAAATAGTGGCGTAGATCCACCGGAGAACGGTAGCATCAAGTGTAATCCATAACTCAGGATCCTCCGCAGGAAGGGGTCTAGCGGGAGGAATGATGTGATGAAGAACTTGATAAGAGATAGCGTGAATTTTAAACAACTCCGCCCACGTCGCATATTGGACGTTTTCCATCTCAAGGACAATAGGGATACAACTCTTGATATTGGAAACCGTGAGGGCAGGGTGATAATTGTTCTTAGACATATTGGAAGAACAAAGAAGAAAGGGAAATTTAAGAGAGGTGTTTTTGAGAGCGGAAGACGAATTTTGGAAGAGAAACCCGAGGGGGGTGTCTCGGCCAAAGGGAGGACAAAAGTTAAGAGAAAAACTTTTGTTTAGACCTAGTCTCTTGATACCATTAAAGAAATAATCCCCTCTTTTTCATTTTCATTGATTGAATAGATATATATACAAGTTACAAAAACCTTATTCTACCATAATTCTAACTGTACAATTATGGTAAGTGTATATCCTAATTATGGTAAGTGTATATCCTAATCTAGATAACAAATATACTACAATATACACAACATATACTTTCCTTAATATACAAATCTTGTTCACTGTTTTGCTGCCCCAAATCCTGTGAGGCAAATCCCGTGATGGGCCATTGCTGGGCTGCCACTGTTTAACATGGGCTGCCACTGCCACTGTTTAACATTAAATTATATATACTAACCATGTAGATCTTTTCCATTGTCACTATAACCTATTATAATACATTAATTGTTATATTTATAATGATTAAAATTTATTATATAAGTTTAATTTTAATTATTGAAGTGATTTGATAATATAAATATTTTGTTATTTGCCATACTTGCACTGCGTACAAAATAAGTTCTACAGTAATAATCAAGCAACGTAGAAGAATTAATTCAAGAGATTAATGTGGGGTCGCTCATTTCCTAATTAACCCATCAAATAACCACTTTGATTCAATCAATCAGCTAGTTTTATGGCAAACTAAAGTATTATTTTGACATGCAATATCAAAGAAAGGCATACACATGACTTATAATTGCATCAAGTCAATGGAGCTAGGAAGAAGGTAACCGTTTTATGTCGTTAAGTCTATTTTACTAAATTCAATAAATAAATTGATCTTTTTTTATTATTGTTTGAGATCCGAACAATGTGGAAAAAGTCTCAGCAAGCTCCACAATAGGTATTTATTTTGGCTAAATTCTACACATATAATTGAATTAGATTCAAAATTTCAGCGGCGACAAAACTATTTGGTATTTTCTTTTCATATGCCTTACAAGCGGAATCAACATTTGAAGTTTATATAAATATTGAATTTTAGCTCTTTTGAATTACTGAGTTATAAATTAATAATCTGTACCTATTAAATAGTTTTTTTAAGAAAAAAAAAATACACAATTTAAACCAAAAATACTGAGTTTCACCGTATCCATACCTTCTACTCTACTCCTTTGATCGGCCTAATCTATGATTGACAAAGTTACCCGATAAGTCAACAAACACTAGTAAAGAGCAATAAATATTCGGTGAAATAATTAAAATACGTGCAACCTCATCCAAATAACACTGATGATATAAGTAAGTATAGTCATACTTGTCAAGATGGCCGTCCTCCAAATCAAAAGGTAGTCGTTTCAATGTAGGGACGATTAATTAAGTAAACGAAAAACCTCTGCATGCACATGGGAAAGTTAATATAAGGAGTGTGACATTGAGTGTTTTCTTAGCTTAGTCATATCAAAATCTAAAAATATTATATAAAGTATTATTTTTTTAATAAATAATTTATTAGGTTAGGTAGTGATCACATTTTCAAGAACTTTTGACCATATAATCACTTGAGACAAAAGGGTTTGTTAAATGGCAGGTGAATTTGGATATTACAATGAGGATAATCTCACTTTCCCTCTATATGTCACTCACACATTTGACTTTTAGGTTTTTTTCTGTTAAGAGTCTCACATCGGTAATGCAATGAGAACATAGACTCTTTATATGAACTTGGACAATCATCACCTTACAAGCTAACTTTTGGGGTTGAGTTAGACCCAAGTATCATTTCTTTACATGGTATCGGAGTCAGACTCATTCCAATTCATTGTTCGGTGCCCCCAAATTATATTATCCACACTCCAGTTAACAAGGTTTGGGCGTGCGGGGAGTGTTAAGAGTTCCACATCGGATATGGAATGGAAACATGGACTCCTTATATGGACTTGGACAATCCTCACCCTACAAGCTAACTTTTGGGGTTGAGTTAGGCCCAAGATCTATTCTTTACATTCCATTACCGACGTGAGACTCTTAACATTTTCTTTCCACATATATTTTGTGAAGTGTTAGATCATTTTTACCCTTACCATTTCAATCTAACTAAAAAAGTAGTGTAGGGTGGATTCCAAATTATTATAATTATTATTTTAAACCTATTTATTCTCGAGCATTGAGCGATATGTCAATGATAAAGTTATTATTTGGAGATTTAAATGTACATGATTCGAGTTTTTACCAGACTCTTATTTCTTCAATTGTACACCATTAATGAAAAGAACGAACAACACGATTATTAAAGGTGAGCGATCTCATATTTCTCAAGAAAAATCATATGATGAAATACTTGACAAACACATAAGTTTGTTTGGGCATTAATATATATATATATATATCTTATTGGATATGTAAAGCACGTACATAAATAGTAAATGACTATTATAATGATCGAAAGGATAAACAACAAAGATTACAACAACAAGTTGTCAATCTCTTGATCTTGAATTGGAACTTCAAATCTGGATCTTATATTTAGAAATACAAGAACATGAACTGCTACACTTGTGGCTTGTAGAACCGCTGAGAATCCGAACGGTTAGAGTCCTTTGAGATTCAAGTTCACACCTGAAACACTTAGCAACCAATTAGATAATCACAACACCACCGACTGAGTCGAGAGATGTCTCTCTATCTTTAAGACAAGATTGCCCCCGTATATAGTCTTTACGGAAGTGTGGACAATAGTCTTCCAAGATGAAACAACAAACTATCAAATGTGTAAAGCCTACACAAATGATCCCAGCGAAGAACACGAATAATGAAGATTGCTAAGAGAATGATTGCTTATCAGGAAAACTGATCTCTTTGTGGTGTTGTTAACTTGTAAGTATGTTCATATGTTCATTTATGTTCATCTATAGAAGTGAGCCAAGGCCTCAATTTATAGGTGTGCAAGATGGCCTTTCAAATGCTCCATAATGACATTCAATTGTCATGTAATGGATGACATTTAACCCCCAAGTAATGCAACAACATAATGGTCCAAGTAATGGCCATTATTGGGTGGATTCAATGCCATTGAAACCACCTCAACAGCCAAACCTTTGGGATTCCGTCGAGTAGTTACTGCCAATGAAGCACCGCGGCTCTGACACATTAGCACCGCTGGGTAATTCAGCCAGAAACTCATGATGCTCACTGCCAATCAGGCGCGCGCGCGTGCTGGGGGCGTTGCGGCCCTTCTCGGTTCCGCGGTCCTTTTCCGACCCGTACCATCTTACACTTCGCATAATCTTTCCTTCGTTTACCAACGTGGAACACTTGTTACTTAGCCAATATCCATCATTCTATGTCTCAAATATTTCACTTACGTACCAATATCTCTTTCATTAACGAAATTTATGATACTTGGCACTAAGATTGCACGTGTGTGGAAATGATATTTCTGATGTGCGGGGCCCCAACTGTTCGAGTCATAAATAATGGGATAAACTTAATTCCATATTAGTAAATTTCCAACAATCCCCTCTTGAAAGAGATTTTGGTGTACACACAAGGTGCCTACTTTTAGCAATCTTATAGCGAAAAGATATTGCATCATGAGAGGTAGCTTCCGCTTTGAACCTTCCCTAGTTGAATACCATCGGACTTACTTACTGCGCGGTGAACGTGATGTCTTGAACCGTCAGTGTTTAATGTAAGTCAAGACAATGGTACCAACACAATACCTCCCATTTATTCATTTCTTCTTATTGTTTTGTCTGTTGTGGTCGTGGACACACTTGGATTATTAAGTGCGTTCACTTGAGCGGCCTGTTCTCGCACTTAAATAGGTGATCTCCTACAAGGTATCCTGCTATACCCCACTTCACAAGTGTTAGGAATCATTAAAAGTTTCCCCAACCTTAACCTCAACCGTTTGAGGATCGTTAAAGGTTTGGAAGCTTAACCTTTACCCACTATGCAGGTAGCACTTTAATGTCTATCGCGGGAATGACTTTGGATTTACGTTTCTTTATAGAAATCATAATCTGAAGTGCTCTTGCTTCCACCGAAGCGCTCAATTGAACCTTTTGCAGCTTAGTTTCCCTATTGAACCATAATCTTGGGATCTCCAGTCAGTATGGTTGGGTTACCACTGCAAAGGTTTGTATTATTTAGGTTTTAAGCTCATTCCCCTAGACAGGCAAAACTCTTGATCTTCGAGTGGGCCCTTAGTTAAAAGGTCCACTATATCATTTGATTAGTAATCAAGGAAGTGACACCCGTGGTGATCAGCTGCCATACTGACTTATGTCTTCGACATATCCGACAGATATGTCCAGACGCCGTCATACGTGCCCTTCCTGAATTCGATCGGCTAGTCACATTATATAACTACTGAAGGCACGTGTTTCTTCTAATAAGGGACGTCCTCTAAGGAGTCGTGAAGTTACTCAACTTCTTTCATGCTTTGTTTAAAGCGATAAATTCCGATTCTATCATGAATCGGCCGATGCAAGTTTGCTTAGAGGGTTTTCCAAGACCCACCATACACATTTACTTGTGGCATTGGTGTTCTTCAAGTGTAATGTCCAGTTTGCATCACTGTATTCTCCCAGAACCACTGGTTATCCAGAATACCGTAATTCGCAGATAAGCAAACATTTTAGACATCGTCATATCCAATTTAACGCCTTCTATCGATAATTTCCAGAATCACGAGTGAACCTTAGTTTAACTGATCTGCTTTGTAGGCCGATACCAAGTCGGTTGTAGTGTGTATAATACATTGAACTAAATATGACCTGCGCATATCGCTCCTTGTATATGGGTGCACCATGATTCCAATCAGTTCTATGATTCATATCCATTGGTGGCTTCAACAAGACTGTCAACTATCTCACAACTGAGTTTGGAGTTAGACTAGTCCGTTAGATGTCTTAGAAATCTCAATTCCTAAGATGTCATCCGTGATACCCATATCTTTCATATCGAGACTTTTGTTTCAATGTGACTTCCATTTTCAGACTGTTGGTTTTCCAACTGTTGGCTTTCTAACTTCAGATTAAATGTTTCTGTTGTCAGATTCGTTGTTTCTATTTTAACTGAAACTTCCAGGACCAAAATGTAAACATTTTAAGGACCAAAATGAAAGTTCAGGAACAAGCCCAACAGTCCAACAAACCAACTCTGATCCTCCCCTTCTAACTCTCCGGTTATGAAGGATGTCTCAACATCCATGTCACGCAAGACTGCAATGGCCCTGGATGTTAAGCTATTCACATGGGAGCACATGTCCAAGTAGCCGAGGCCTTATACTCGACAGTAGATCCATATATTTTGTACTCATTTTGAGTATCCACTTTTACAACCCAAAGGTTCTTTTCCCGGAGGAAGGTTAACCATTACACAAGTATGGTTCTATCTGATGAAATCTATTTCTCTCTCTGTAGCTTCTTTCCAAAGCAGAGCTTCTGGAGATGACAATTCTCTGTTAAATGTCCATGGTTCATTATCATTAATACAAGCAAGAAGGCTTGGAACAAGTCTTTGTCCCCTCTTTGCTCCTTCTCAATTCAACATCTAGAATCCCTGAGTTTTGTAGATATGGAACATTAAGTTCCGGATAGTCAACAACTTTCGAGTCCTGTAGCTCTGGACCGTCTGGTTTTGGACAATCAGGCACTCGCGAGTTCTTGATAACCTCGAACAATTACTTCTTTTTCCTTCTCAAGGAAAGTTATCCTCAAAGAATTCAGCATTCTTTGACACCAAGAGGCGATAAACACTACTATTATTTGTAGATCCAATAGATATGCAATCTACAGTCTTAGGTCCAACTTGACATGTTTCGGTATTTCAACTTCTATCAAGCCACCCCACATCACAACATTTGTATGTGGGATCCTTTTCATGTTTCATATGGAGGGTTATCATTATCCTTATGCGGAGTTCTGTTGAGAATCGCATTAGCGGTAAGGATCATCTTGCCTCACATATTTTGGGAGTAAGGCTTTGCGCTTGGCTAAAACCGTTAGATTGAGGTGAGTAATAAGCATTCGTTTGATGAACGATGCTTCACATTCTCCCCCTCTATCACTACGAATTCCTCAGTTTGGTTGATTTTTCAACTTCTTCTTTATAGCGCTTATCCGCTTCAACAACTTTATCTTTGCTTTTTAACAAACAAAGGATGCAATACGTTGTACCATCGTCAATGAAGGTCACAAAGTACTTATCTCCCCCCATCTATTTTGTACAAACTTCAAATCACCCATGTAGGTGTTACTAAGTTCTAGAGGAGCGGTGCTTCTTTCGTTATTCCTTTGACGGAATAGAAAGGTGATTTTGCCTCTTCGCCTACCTCAAATTCATTTTGAGGGTTTATGTCGACAGAGGGCAATAATCTCAACTTCGTTAGCTTTTGAATGACTTCATATTTAATATGTCTTAATTTATTATGGCATAGATGCACATATTACAAATATATCATTCATTTAGCTACAGACATACTGTACCATTCTTAGTTATTACAGACTTGTTGGACTAGTCTCAAACCAGCTTGACCAACAACGTCCCTTAAACCAAGTTTGGGACATGTATCACATCCTTTTAGAGTGATCCCATTCCATGAAGTCCTATTGAGGACAACCTCTCCATCCCCTTCTACTTTAGAGGTGGCGTTGCTTCACATGAACAACCTCTTGCCCGTGGTTAGGACGTAACCGGATCATATGTGATCTGGATACTCTGGCCCACTCCAGTTGCTTTGGCAGACTGAGTGTCCAATTTCTTTTCTGCTTTTCTTTTGACCTTCAGATCATTTAAGACCTGGAAACTCTAGCCCACCTCACTATGTGTCCATTACTTTTCTGCCTTTCTTTTGGCCTTCAGATAATTTAAGACCTGGAAACTCTGGCCCACCTCACTAGGTGTCCATTACTTTTCTATTTTCTTCTGGCCTTCAGATCATGTAAGACGTGGAAATTTTGGCCCACTCCAGTCGCCCGTAGGCTTTGTACGACGGAGTGTCCAATATCATCCTATCAATTGAAGGATCTTCTGTCAGATAGGTGACATGTTCAACGTCTTAAGATAAGCAATTATCTCTTAGTCTTCTTTCTTTGAGATTGGTGCCCAGACAATTCCTGGCGCTTCCTTAAGAGTGGTAACATTTTTTGCACAGTCAGTGGATCTCTATCCTTCGTATGTGCGAACATACTTTACACACTTTTAATAATTACACTCAAAAGAACATTTCTTTTAAGTTTTGTTTACAATAGTCCAATCTTTATACGGAAGGAAGAAGATTCAATATCTGATTTTAGAGTGTAGGGAATATGAGTTTTTAATGAAAATACTTTCATATTCTCAGCCTTGCTTTACACACTTTTATTCAGATATTAACTAAACACATTATAGATAAGGAAGGATAATTAACTTAGACCTTTTGGATTCTGGCCCACTTCAGTTAGACCGAGTGTCCATATCCTCATTACCATAATTCAGATCCTTTGTCTGGTACAGATATAAGCCTTTTGCTACATGATAGAACATCATCTTCAACCTTCTCCTCTTATCCCAGTTGACATCCTCAGCCTCTCGTGGGCGCTTGTTTCCAACACCATCGGGAGTGGTGACACCAATTTGTCTTTGATCTTTAGTCGTACTAGCATGAATATCAGCAGTATCTTGAAGCTCAACATCAGATCCAGAGATCCCACCTTTGACGAAACAGATTTGTAACTGTCGTCAAAGAGAGAATCAAAACTAGGATCAGATTTGAAAGCACAGTTGTTGACAGAGACAGTGTTTGAACTGTTAACAAAACTGTCAACAAAACTATTTTCAAGAAGAAAACCACATCCAGATTTGGGACCATATCTGCTCGCAAACATCTTTTGAGCACTAATACAATCTTGTCTTAAAATTTTGGATATGTGAAGTACATACGGGAATAATAAATAACTATTACAGTGATCGAAAGGATAAACAACAAAGTTTACAACAAGTTGTCAATCTATTGATCTTGAATTGGAATTTCAAATCTGGATCTTGTATTCAGAAATACAAGAACATGAACTGCTACACTTGTGGCTTGTAGAACCGCTGAGAATCCGAACGGTTAGAGTCATTTGAGATTCAAGTTACACCTGAAACACTTAACAACCAATTAGATAATCACAACACCACCGGCTGAGTCGAGAGATGACTCTATGTCTTTAAGATAAGATTGCCTCCATATATAGGCTTTACGGAAGTGTGGACAATAGTCAACCAAGATGAAACAACAAACTATCAAATGTGTAAAGCCTACACAAATGATCCCAACGAAGAACACGAGTAATAAAGATTGCTAAGAGAAGGATTGCTTATCAGGAAAACTGATCTCTTTGTGATGTTGTTAACTTATAAGTATGTTCATATGTTCATTTATGTTCAACTATAGAATTGACCCAAAGGCCTCAATTTATAGGTGTGCAAGATGGCCTTTCAAAAGCTCCATAATGGCATTCAATTGTCATGTAATGGATGTCATTTAACCTCCAAGTAATGCAGGAACATAATGGTCCAAGTAATGACCATTATTAGGTGGATTCAATGTCATTGAAACCACCTCAATAGCCAAACCTTTGGGATTCCGTCGAGCAGTCATTGCCAATGAAGCGCCGCGGCTTTGACACATTAGCGTCGTGACGCTAATTCAGCCAGAAACTCACGATGCTCACTGCCAATCAGGCGCCGCGACGCTCCGGCGCCGCGGCCTAGTCCGGGAGGCGCCACAACCCTTCTCGGCTCCGCGACCCTTTTTCGACCCATACCATCTTACACTTCGCACAATCCTTTCTTCGTTTACCAACGTGGAACACTTGTTACTTAGCCAATAACCGTCCATCATTCTATGTCTCAAACATTTCACTTACGTACCAATATCTCTTTCATTAACGAAATTTACGATACTTGGCACTAAGATTGCACGTGTGTGAAAATGACATTTTCGACGTGCGGGGCCCCAACTGTTCGAGTCATAAATAATTAGATAAACTTAATTAGTAAATTTCCAACATATCTTACCTTGGACTTAATCAGAGCTAGAGAGACAGAAGAGAGTTCTGAATACTCCAGATAAACTTTCTTCATCAGAAAATTATACGTACTGTATATTTACAAAGCGAAAGGGGGTATAGTCGAACCTCTCCTTTGTAACAGTCATGCCTCCATCATTACTTGGACTTTCCTGTCTATACAGGGAAGTAAAAATATTTTTTATTTTTCGTCGTGTGTCTAGTATCCGCATTGAAGCTCCGACTAATTTGAATTCGCTATGCATGAGAGGAACTCTCCCAAGTCCCAACTAAGATTTTTTCCATATCATGATTCGAACTCGAGACTTCTCATTAAAAGTGGAGAACTCCTATACATTCCATCACAATTATGGGTGGTATCGATAAACTTACTTATTCCCTTAAGAAAACATGAGTAAGTGAAGTTAGATTAAAAGCATAAGTTGAAATTTTAATAAGCCCATGTCTTCCTTCTAATAATTTTAACTATAGCTCTATATATGAACACGTAGTTTTTCAATTTATATTTACTTGGCGAAATTATATTTGAGCGAATGAAAATGACTTTTTTTGTTGAAAAAGTTTGTGCCAACGCATGGTGAATGAGCAAAATGAAAATGACTTATACTGTTAACATTCAGAGTTTTTCTTTTTCATTCATAAATAGAAAATTAAACTCTTTTATCAACTTATTGAAATTTGAGACTAAGAAAGTTACTTAACAGTAGACAGAAAGAGACAACTAATATACTAAAGAAACATTCAGTCCCTTTAGTTTCGTAATACATTCTATAGTAAACAATAGAATTGCAGAAATATTAATATGATTTCATCCTTGTTGGAAGAACGTTTTGACGTTTTAAAACAGGATTAATATTTGGTCCCTCCGTTATTAATAAATTTTAATTTTAGTCCTTTTTAACCTTCTATTACTTGATATATGCACTTTTAATCCCTTCTTATGAATATTCACAAATTTTGAGAACTATTAATCATTTCACTGTTTAATTATCATGTGTTAAATTAAAATTATATTGTTACTCCTTATTTAAGGTAATATACTTCTAAAACTAGTTCAAATATAACATGTGTTCTACATAAAGGGACCAAAAACATTCAATCGAATGATAAATATATTGATTCATATATCATAAGGACTATAATCAGGATTTACTTATAAATGAAGGACCAAAAATGCTATTCCTTCTTTAAAATATAAAAAGAATATCACTTTCAAACTACCCTAAATGAAAATATTTTATATTTGTACTAAGAAAATATGTCATCAGCACTATTTAGCACCACATAATGCTTATTATTTTATGAAAGGAAACAAAAACTTTTGTATTAGTAAGAAAGTACAAGTCCTTTTCCTCTGGGTCAATTTAAAAATAAATTAATGGTCCCCAAATAGCAAAGTGTCAATTATAATTTGTGACAAATAGAGTCATGCTGTCATGGAAATTAAAGAAGGGGACAATGCCATTACAAAGAACTTCATAATCTTACGAAAAAAAGAAATTCATAATAATAAAGTGCCAAATTTACACTAAGAAAAAAGATATTTTCTAAGAAAGAAAACTACACTGCTTGTACTTGTTTGGCCTTTCCTGTCTCTGGTCAACTACTTAGGACTTAGGAGTAGTAGATATTGAGCCTTCAATCAAGTGGTATTATTGGAATCGCCTTACGAAAAACTTAATATAAACAAATATATGCTTAATATTTTTATAAAAAATAATGTGTATATATAATAAGCTGAGTCCGCTTGGAAAATAATACTAAGTAAAAATCAATTTGAGTCAAGATGTAAAGCTACCACGACTAGTGTACAAGTCAAATTGTTGCTATAGGAGCCCGTTTGAATGAGCTCGTGACTTTTGAATTATAAGTCAAAAGTCATAAGTTAGAAATTCTAGCTTATGTCTTTTGCCTTATTTTGGCTTAAAAATAAGTGCTTAAAAACACTTTTTTTTATTTTACCCAAATACCACAAAATGACTTGTAAGCTATTTTAACGTAAAAACACTTAAAATAAACCAATCCAAATAGGCTCTAGGTCGACCCTGCTTGTACAAAATTCTGTGTTGGTGACATATTGAGTTACCACCCCCATTAGCTAAAAAGAAACAAAACAAAAAAAATAGGAGAGATTGAATTATGATATGTTATTTAAGCTATCTTGACCAAATTTATTTTGACTCAAGTAAACATAGGGCGAGTTGAATTATGACTTAGTTTACTTAATTTAACCTATTTTGGCTCCCAAGAAGTTGATCCCACCACCCATTTGCCTCCTCTATCTGTAGTTCGTGTAAGATTGTATTAATCTCCATTGGGGAGCCTTTCTCATTAATACAAAATATATATAGGTGTACAATGTGGAATCCATATACAACAAGGATCTTAGTTCTACCATAATTACATAACCCTAAATATGGTAAATACAATAGTGGTACACACGTGCTAATACACCCCTTTAGTCGGAGCGGGAGGAGGTCGGATGCTAAGACTGGATCTGAAGTCGTGGAATAACTATCTAGGAAGGCCCTTGGTGAATATATCTGCATACTGATATGAAGAAGGCACATGCATTACCCTAACATGGCTGATAGCAACCTTCTCACGAACAAAGTGGATGTACATCTCAATGTGCTTGGTTCGCTGATGTTGAAACGGATTATGAGACATATATATGGAGGATATATTATTACAATAAACCAAAGAAGCCTTACGTAATGGACACTGAAACTCCAAAAGAAGGTTTTAGAGTCAACAGATCTCAGCAACAACATTAGCAATGCCTCTGTATTCTGCTTCTGCACTCGAACGGTATAATGTGGGTTGCCTCTTGGTGGACCAAGAAATAAGATTATCTCATAAGAACACACAGTAGCCTGAGGTGGAGCGTCATGTGTCCGGAAAACCTGCCCAATCAGCATTCGTATATGACAACAACCTATTCGGTGCGGAGGGGTATAAATTCAAACCATAATCAAGTGTTCCCTTAATATATCGAATGATACGTTTGAGGGCAGTAAAAGTGAGGCTCCTTGGGGGCATGCATAAATAAGCATACTTACAAAACAACATAAGCAATATCAGGCCTGGTGAAAGTGAGGTATTGTAGTGCACATGCAAGACTCTTGTAAAGAGTAGGATCTGACAATGGATCACTATCCAAAGCACTAAGCTTTGATCTAGAGTCAACTGGAGCAGTCATGATCTTCCAATTCGATATTTTAGCCTTGTATACAATCTCCTCTGCATACTTACGCTGACAAAGAAACATAGTATCTTCAGATCGAGTCATAGAAATCCCCAAAAAATAGCTCAACTTTCCCAAGTCAGTCATAGAAAATTCTGTTTTGAGCAGCGCAATGATCTCATTTTTCAACAAATCAGAGGAGGCAGTGAGTACAATAGCATCAACATACAATAATAAATATGCAATGTTGCGACCTCTATGAAAAATAAATAGAGAATTGTCACACTTACTGCATACAAAGCCAATCTGCATGATATATTGTGCAAAGCGATCATACCACGCTCTAGGGGCTTGTTTCAAGCCATAAGGTGACTTACAGAGACGACATACATACTGAAGGGCTGTTTGATGGACAAAACCAGGCGGTTGATGCATATAAACTGTTTCTTTCAAACCTAGTGTAGAAACATATTTTTCATATCAAGCTGATGAATAGGCCAGTTCCTGCCCATGGTTATACTCAGAACTATGCGAATAGTAGCCAGTTTAACAACCGAACTTAATGTCTCACCATAATCAATACCCACCTGCTAATTTGTGCCATTAGCCACAAGTCTCGCCTTATACCTCTCTAGATCACCATTGTCTATGTACTTGTGACGAAAAAGCCACATCCATCAGATCACATTCACCCCCTCTGGTCGAGGAACCAAATCTCAAGTGTGCTATTTTGTTAAAGCATTAAACTCCTCACAAATGGCCGTATTCCAATTTAGGTCAAGTTTGGTTAATTTTGGGCTTTTGAGAATTGGGGATATGGTTTGTGTAGCTAGGTTAAATTAAACTTTGGATTTGAAATCCCGTGTTGGGCACGAGTTTCTATATGGTGCGAGAGTGCTGGGGTACTTTCAGTATTTGGTAGTGGTTGCTGTTTTTGGGAACCAACCGATGGAATGGGTGGGGAATGAGAACCGATGTCGGCTACGGGGTGGGGTGTCAGGTGTGGAGTTTCTAGATATGACAGTGGTTGTGGTGGTGATGACGATCTAGGCAAATCTGTGGTGGGTGAAGTCGGATATGGCGACGGTGGTGGGTTGGGGCCGAACTGGTGTTTAGGTGGGTTCGGGTTGCCGGTGACTGGAGGTGAGTCGGAGGAAGGGTGTTGTAGTGGAGGGTCGGCTACTGTGTGTACTGGAGACAGAGACATAGTGGTTGGGCGATGGGGGTTCCGGTGATTGTTGGTGTTGACAGTGATGGAGTGCCGATTGACAAATGTGGTGGTAATCGACGACAATGGAGACTGATGCAGAGACGGCGGTGGGACATAGAAGTTGTGTCGATTGCCGGTGGTGGCAACCGGAGGTGGATGTGATAGTGGTACACCGGTGGACTGATGCAGGTGGCCGCCGATGATGGTATTTGGTGTGGCTGCCACTACCGGAATAGTGGATGCATGACGGAATGCTTGTTGGACAAGCGGTGATGAGTCCGAATCTTCGAGGAACTGATAATCCGTGACTCAGAATTTTTTGATGTTGTCAAATGGGAAGACATATTCGACAAATGTAACGTGGCAAGAAATTATAATTTTGTTGGTGGAGAGCTCATAACACAAGTACCCCTTATGGTTTGACGGAAAACCTAGAAAGGCTCACATAGTAGATTGTGGTGCTAATTTGTGAGGTGTCGTGGATGTCATATTAGGGTAACACAGACAACATAAAATTCTAAGGTGGTCATAGATGGGATTTGACGGTAGAGAATTTCGGTGGGTGTCCTATTTTGAATCGCACGGGTAGGTAGAATGTTGATAATGTTTTCTTCCATTTTTAATGCATATACCCAAAAATTATGGTGGAGAGACGCATGAAAAAGGAGGGTACGAATCATATTATTAATGGTTCGGAGAATTCTTTCGGCTTTACCATTTTGAAGGGAGGTATATGGGCACGAGAAATGAAAAACCATGTCGTTAGCCGCACAAAATTTATGAAATAAGGAATTATTAAACTCACGACCATTATCACGTTGAAATGATTTTATGTCTTTTTCAAATTGAGTTTTAACCAGTGTACGAAACTCAACAAATTTGGAGAACACTTGAGATTTGAGTTTGAGTGAATAGACCCAAAGAAAGTGAGAGAAATCATCCAAAAATATCATATAGTACTTGTGGCCTAAGTTACTGGCGATGAGAGATGTCCATACATCAACGTGAATAATATCAAAGGGAGAGAAAGTAGTACTCATAGAAGTCGTAAATGGTAGTCTAACGTGTTTTCCTAACTGACACGAGGAGCAACTATAAGAACGATTCCCTTTGTGGCATTGGATTAAATGTCGATTTCTAAGAGAATAAAAAATGTGAGAACTCGGATGACCAAGTCTACTATGCCATGTAGAGGGAGATATGGTTGTTAAAATGGTTGGAGGAGTGACACTAGCAGCGGATGTGGGTAGGAACGGATATAGGCCCCCTCATTATTGCATCTCGTAAGGAGTTTTCCGGTACGTAGGTCCGTTACGGAAAATCCAAATGGGTCAAAATTAATTGAGACATAATTATCGGTGGTAAATTTTCTGACAGCAATTAGATTTTTGATGATGTGTGGGGCATAAAGGTCATTAGTAAGAAATAAGTGTAGATGCGGTGGCGGGGTAAGGGTGTGGCCAAATCCTTGAATTGGAATGCGATGACCACTACCGACCATAATAGATTGTAGAGTTGGTAACAGGCGCAGTTAAGAAAGATTACCGGAATTATTGATGAGGTGAGACGTGGCACCCGTATCCATATACCACACATTATCAGGCTTTTGGCGGGTCAAGGAAGCCATTTATTTGTTCTCGGGTGAAGGACAAACTTTTAATTATTTTTGGATAATGGAAGAAAACAAAAAGAATAGAGAGAAGTGAGGTGCTTTTCCTTTTTGACAAGACATGACAACCTACAGAAGAGACATAAGCTTGCTGCAGAAAGTAATGTGCTTTCTGACACAATGGGACACAGAAGAAAGTATTAGCACGTGTGTACCACTATTGTATTTACCATATTTAGGTATTGGCTTTGATACCATGTAAGATTGTATTAATCTCCCTTGGGGAGCCTTTCTCATTAATAGAAAATATATATAGGTGTACAATGTGGAATCTCTATGTAGGGTTTTGGTGGGTTCAAAACACATAAGTAAGGCACGTCGGAAGTTTAAAAGTTTTGTTTCTTACTTACCCCAATAATAATTCTGGTATGATTATACAATAATGAAACTTGTAACATAAAACATTTACTTACAAGTTAGTATTATCTGGAATCTTTATCTACTATAAGGTGCACACGCGGTTGCCCTTCCGATTGCAAGCTCCAAGCTTCAATGTACTTCTCTTTCGAAAAGCTAGGAAATCCGACTAGAGGTTTGAGAGTATTTGATTCTAAGTCTCTAAGGCTTAGAATGTTTTTCAGAATTGATGTGTTGAATAATGAGGTGAATGCCTTTATTTATAGTTGAAAAATAGGTCAAAACCGAATTACGATTTGACCTTGAGCCTGGCCTAAAAATCGAGGCAGAGGCACCGCGACCTAGGGTATGGGCGCCGCGGCGCTCGACTTTATTTTTTATGCATTCTTAATTAAATCCAAAATCCAATTTTGACTTAATTAAAATAATCATTATTCATTTAAATGTCTCGATTCCAAATCGAACATTTTAATTACTCTCTCAATACATCCTTAGATCGAAACGGACAATCACATTGTGTGACCTTACAAGCCTTCTCATATCGACATTAATCAAATTAAGGTCTACACGAAACTCCTAGACGGCGCCGGAAGACAAACTCAATATGTGAAGTACGTTTACACGAATCCAGTAAACTTAACCTTTATGTGGTAAGATAAAATCCTTTCATTCACGACACACCCGATCAAGCTTAGGATTTGTCAAGTGTCTATCCAAATGGGTTAATCATTGTATCTCATCTATATTAGTTGACAACTAGACTATATTCTAAATATGTCTATTGCGTTGGCCAACGACTTAGTCAACCTAATATCACTGAGAATCCGAGTGTTCTCTCGAATATACTTCCGAGGAATGAATCCTAATCTTGACTCAACTACCATCTTCAATCCACACCGTAATGTACCCAATACAAGTCGTATCTCAACCTATAAGGCATTTGAGCTTAGGACGGGATCAAAGTACATTACTTTGTAGACAAGGCGCGTATTGACCTCAAGTCTAAGGACTTCTATCTCCCACATGCTGATCATACTTTAGACAAGTATAACAAACAGTATATCAGCAGGGTATACCAATACTTCCAAAGTATCCATGTGTCCATCACGAGTAACCATTACTCGTATAAGGTGAGACATACTACATCATCTAAGGATGTGATGCAGACCACATGTCGACTTATCACATATCATCGATATCCCATTCTCGATGATCATTAGTCGAGGCTATTTTAAGAGTTATGCTCTATCATTAATATCTAACTCTATTAATGACAACGTAAGCTTAAGGGATGCACATTAATGAATAATTACAAACAATCAAATAATAATTCAATAAATGCAAATGCCTAAATATTAATCTCCATTAATAATAATATGAATGTGTATAAAGTACATTTGTCCTAATACAGATTGTCTCTAGGACATAAATATACTTTCAATCTCCCACTTGGCCTTGAGCCAATCTCCATCATATCTAATGTCCATATTCTCAAAATGACCATTATGCTTGACTAAGCTTAATGGTTTAGTGAATGGGTCAGCTAGATTATCGTCTGTGGGAACATAGTGTAATCTAATCTCTTCTCTCCAGTCTCCACTATGTAGTACTTCCTTGGTACATGCTTGATTCCGTTTGTTGACCTTAGTTCCTTAGCTTACGCAATCGCACCAGTGTTGTCACAATAAATCATTATTGGAAAAGTGGCACTTGGAATAACCCCTAGTTCCTTCAGGAACTCAGAAATCGCGACAACTTCTTTACCAACTTCCGATCCAGCAATGTACTCAACTTCTGTTGTCGAATCAGCAGTTGTATCTTGTTTGGAACTTTTCCAGCTTACTGCTCCACCATTGAAAATGAACGTGTACCCAGACTGAGATTTGAAGTCATCAAGATCCGTCTAGAAGCTAGCATCAGTATACCCTAGTAGCAGCTAGTTTTTTTCTTCCCCACCATAGACTAAGAAGTAATCTTTAGTTCGTCTAAGATACTTAAGAATACTCTTGACTACTTTCCAGTGTTCTTTCTCAGGATTCTGCTGAAACTTGCAAGTCATACTAAGTGCAAAGGCCATATCTGGCCTAGTACAGGTCATGACATACATGATCGATCCTATAGCCGAAGCATATGGGATCTTTTCATGGGTTCAAGTTCTATAGAATTAGAAGGAATATCATTCTTAGATAACTTGATGCCTTGTCCCATAGGTAGACCGCCTTTCTTGGAATTTTCCATAGAAAAACGTCTAAGCACTTTGTCTATATAGACTGACTGTGACAGCCCCAATAATTTGTTAGGTCTATCTCTATATATCCTAATCCCCAGAATGTAGCAAGCTTCACATAAATCCTTTATTACGAAGGTACTGGACAACCACTCTTTGACTGACTGCAGGAGAGTCTTATTGTCTCCCATTATTAATATGCCATCTACATATATTATAATGAATGCAATACTCCCATCCTTGCGTTTACTATAAACACATGGATTCTCTTTGCTTCTGATGAAATCAAATGACTTGATAACCTTGTCAAAACAAATGTTCCAACTCCTCGAGGCTTGCTTAAGCCCATAAATGGACTTTTGTAGCTTACATACAAAATTTGGTTTGGACTCGATTGAAAACCCTCAAGTTATTTCATATACACTTCCTCAACTAGATTACCATTGAGGAAAGCATTCTTGACGTCCATCTGCCAAATGTCATAGTCACAATATGCAGCTACTGCAAGCAAAATCCGAATGGACTTGATCTTAGCAACAGGTGAAAAGGTTTCATCATAATCGACCCCAGGCCGTTTATTATAACCTTTAGCCACCAGCTTGCTTTATAAGTTTTTACCTTGCATATGCATCAATCTTCTTTTTGAAGACCCATTTGCATCCTATGGGTCTAACCCCTGTTGGCAAATCAACCAAGTTCCAAACTTGATTTACGTACATCAAGTCCATCTCAGATTTCATGGCTTCTTGCCATCTCTGTGAATCAATGTCTAATATAGCTTCGCTGTAGGTTGTAGGTTCATCGTCATCAGGAATATCTATCTCATCGTGTGTTTCAACAAGGAGATTAAGTCTTTTAGGTAGACGATGAGTCCTAGTGGTCCTACGGAGTTGATTACTCTGCGTTTTAGTGTTTGTTGCATTCTGATTGTGAGAAGGTCTTTGTGTGTTGGACAATCCATCACCTTGAGAGCTTTCAGGAATGTCAATTTCATGTATTTCTTGAATGGAATGAGGTACAACCATTGTATCATCTTCCATTGGTTGTGTATGAGAGCCTTGCATTTCTGCACTATCTCTCACAACACTCCCACTAACTGAAGGGCGTACTTTAAGTACCCAATATTCACCAGATACTCCCACTGAATCCTTATTTAGGTCATTCGACAAAGGTTCATTTTCTGTATTATCTTGTGGTTCTTGAATTTCTTCAAGTTCTATCTCTGTGCAGCTATGTTCCTTGTAGACATATTCTTCTTTAAGGAAAGTTGCGTTCCTGGAAACAATGACCTTATGTTCTTCAGGAAGATAGAAGTAGTATCCCTTAGTTTCCTTTGGATACCCCACAAAATAATATTTCGCACTTTTAGATTCCAACTTGTCAGTAAGCATCTTCTTTACATATGCAGGGCACCCCCAGAGTCGCATGTGTTTAAATGCTGGCTTCTTGCCATTCCATATCTCATATGGAGTTTTCTCTACTGACTTTGAAGGAATCCTGTTCAGAATATAAATTGAGCTTTGCAATGCATAGCCCCAAAGTTATGTTGGCAAAGCTGAAAAACTCATCATAGATCTAACCATATCTAATAGGGTTCGATTTCTCCTTTCAGCAACACCATTCATCTGTGGCGTTCTAGGAGGTGTCCATTGTGATTGGACTTGTTGACACCCAATTTTGTCCCATCTTTTATGATTTTATTTGCAATTTTTAATATTTTTGACTCTTTAAAACAATTTTAAAATATAGGCATATATATGTATATATATCATTATTATTATTATTAGTTGCATTTTTTATTGTCATTTGCATTTTTATATCATAATCATACTTTTATCCTAATATTATATGTTATTTTATTTTGACAAAACGACATCGCATTTTTATTTTTTATTTTTAGCACCAAGCATTTCGCAAATATTATATTTTATCATATTATCATCTTTACAATTTATAAATTTTGCAAAGCTTTCTTTTTATATAATAAAATCCCCTTTTATATTTTTAAACTCACAACCCACTTTTTATTTCCCTACCCAAAATAATTTCTACCCAATACTCCAACCCAAATCCCAAAAAATAGGGCCCAACCGGCCAGCCCACGAAGGGGCCCAACCGGTCAAGCCCCGTGCCCACCGCAATGACCCCAACTCCTCTCTCTTATTTTCGCCCCAACCCAACACCCTAATTTCTTATTTCCTAATTTCCTAACCAAACCAACCCCAAGCCCAACCGGTCAAGCCCAATACACCTGATTCCCTTCCCCTTTATTTCCCCAAGCCCAACCGGCCACCCCCTAAATCGGCCCAACCCCACATCCCTTTTATTCTACACCACACCAAACACAACCCTAAAAATCTAACTCTCTTAAACCTCCATCAGCCGCGACCCCACACCCCCATACCGGCGACCCCACGTCGCCGGTCACCTCACCCGACACATCCCATACCCCTATCCCCTAAAATCCGCAACCCATACCCCAAAAATCCGCTTCCAAAATCAGATTTTTTTTAACCTTTTATTCGAGTTTCAAACTCGTTCTTGGGGGTTAAGCCATCTATAAATACCCCATGTTGTTCTTCATTTTTTGAGGGGGGAATTTGGAGATCCGAAAATCTAGCTTTTTAAATTTTGAAATCCGAAATCTTCTTAAGGGCGTTTGTTCTTCACCTTAAAGAATCCGAAAATATAAGTTAAAATTATTGGGGTTTTGGTATTGAATAATCTGAAATTTTTGCTATTCTTCACTGTTTTCGGATTCCGGGTCGGGTCGGGTCACTGTTCCGGTCGGGATGAATCCGGTCGAGGTAAATTTTCGATTTTTGTATTTGATAATTTGTTGTTGGCTATCCGAAAATCTTTAAAAAAAAATAATTTACACTATTCCGGGTCGGTCACTGTTCCGGGTCGGGTCGACCCGGTTCGGATAATTTCCAGATATTTTTTTTGTGTTAATATCTTGTTGTTGGCTATCGAAAAATAAAAAATTTGGATTCGAATCCGGGCCGGATCACCTGCGTTCAAAGTGTCCGAGTCGGGTCAAATTTCGAATTCGGTCGGACATTTTTAATTGCGAACGTCATTGTTTTTTTTTTTTTGGGCATTTTAAATATCTCGTGCAATGGATATCTTGGTGTTTTCTTGTTTTATTGTTTTTAACCAATATTGCATTTAGGCCGATGAAATTGAATTCGAGGCCGCGCTTTTTTTTTCATTTTCGTTTCGGTTACTCTTTTGGCATTTAAACATCCGTGCAACGGATATTTCTCGTTTTATTGTCTTACCGTTTTAAACTAAATATCGCGTCTTTTCGAGAATTGCTTCTCGATTTCGATTTTTTACCGTTTTGGTTTAGTTTTCTTCGTTTTTGAATTAAATACCGCATTTTGGCCAATGAAAAAATATCCGTCGATTTTTGAGGCCTCCACGGTTGTAAAGACGGAAAATAAAACTTCGGGCAAGGATGAAACTTAAATCTTTTTCACCCGAGAGACCAACATGTTCGATAGGCAAGGCAACTAAAATGACCAACGAGTCATATGTTCGCACCACGACGTGATTGGAATGATCTTTTCAAAATTTAAGTTCGAGCCCTCCGTAATCAAAACATTTATTGTTTTGGATACGGATTCGAAGTTATGTATATTCAATTGTTTCTAACCGTTTATTCTTGACAGCTTGCAAGGGATAAAGTCAAAGAAGGCGAATACCCCTTGGAGATTATTTATTTTATTGTTGCTTTTTTTTACATTCTTTAATTCAGCTCTATTTCATTATGTATTGTAATATTATTGTACTCGTGAAATTATTGAAATATTTAGAATAGATAGAATTAATTGATAGGGTAGTCTAAAATTGGAAACCCATCGCTAGGTTATCTATTTTTAGGATCGTCACGCATACAATTTACATTGCATGTATTTCTATCAATTTTCATACAAATGCATATTTATACTTTTTTCAGCTTTACATGTATATTAATGCCATACAAATGCATACTTGTACAAAATGCATCATTTTATTAACATCTTGTAACATTATTTTTTATATTTGTAAAAACATGTATTTTTCCTAGCATAACAATTAACCTGAATTTGATCGGATAACCGCAAGTTAGCGGATCTTAAAGGATGCCTAACCCCTTCCCTTTAGGATAATAAAGAACCCTTACCTAGAATCTCATTAGTTTCGTAGACCATAAAATCGGAGTTATTTTGCAGCATTTAGTTAGCATTCAGGTGCCCTAATTCACCTTAGAATAATTAGGTGGCGACTCCTCAAGCAAGCAATTTTTAATCCATCCGGAGGGAATCGACGCCATCGCGTCGCGAAGCCCGCAGGTCAAAATCGGGCGCGACAGGACTCCATGAAGCTTCAAATAATCCAGAAATTCTTTACTTAAGTATTCACCTCCTCGATCCGATCGAAGTGTCTTGATACTTGTTTCAAGTTGTTTATCTACTTATGACTTGTACTCCTTGAATTTCTCAAAGGCTTCGGACTTATGTTTCTTAAGATACACATGCCCAAACCTTGTGAAATCGTCTTTAAAAGTGATGAAGTAAGGGAAGACTCCCTTAGCTTGAGTTGAAAATGGCCCACATACATCACTATGGACCAACTCAAGTACCTCTTTGGCTCGCATCCCCTTCCCAAAAAGTGGCTTGTTGGTCATCTTTCCTCTCAAGCAAGATTCACAGTTACCATAGGACTCCAAGTCAAATGGTTCTAGGTAGTCTAATTTCCTCAATCTTGCTATCATTAATTCGTTGATATTACCAAGTCTGCAGTGCCATAATTAGGTGGGGTTTCTTGGATTACTTATCTTAGCTCGTTTATTTTGCACATTGAAAATTTCACGACTACAGTTTAAAATATACAATCCATCCACAAGCGGAGCCTTTCCACAAACAAAACCATTAAAAGACAACACATAACTGCCATTGGCAATGAATGAGGAAAACTCCTCAATGTCTAACATTGGGATAAAAATGATATTCCTCGTTAATGAGGGAACAAAATAACAATTATTTAGTTCTAAACAAAAGCCTGAAGGTAAATCTAGTCTATAAGTTCCCACACGTTCAACATCTACCCGTGCTTCATTTCCAACGCGTAGGTCCATCTCCCAAGGTCCAACCTTTCTGCTGTTAATTGGCCATGCACATTACTACAAATGTGCGAGCCACAAGCGGTATCCAATACCCACCAGTGGAAATTACTTGTAGACATATTTATTTCAATTACAAACATACCTTGTCCAGTAGAGGTAGAAACACCTAGTGCTTTGCCTCCTCTTGGAGCTATGTAGTCCTTCTTTAGAACATGCACTGGCATTTGTCTCATTTCGTTCAGCTTACATTTGAAAGGGTCTCTCAACATTTCATACTCCATTGTTTGAGATTGTTTTTCATAGAGACTCTTCAAGTGTTCTAGCATTTTGTTGGGGTCCATGTTTTCATGTTGCCTCTGTAACTCTATAGTCATGGAAGACAACATTATATATTTTGCCAAGGCAGCATCGTTCAAACATTTCTAATAAGCCACCTTGTCAAACAGGGCATACTCATCAGAGTTTTCAGCATGGACTGTGGGGAATACTGTGTCTAACACATACTCAATTCTTTCTAGTCTTAACACCAATCGCATATTTCTTAACCAGTCAGGGTAATTTGATCCAGTCAACTTGTTTGTCTCGACCAATATTTTCAGCGATAGATTCGACATTTTATACGACTGAAGAAACAAATAGACTTGAAATTAAACTATAATATAATTTCTATTGAACACATTCATTAACTAATTAACATGGCCTTTAGTTTAACTAGCTCCCACTATTTTAACATAATCTTCGACCCCATGAAAAATACGGACTCATATCAAATATAGTCATAATGGGCCATGATCCAGGTTCATGCTATCTCCGCGTTTGTTGTGGCTGATAACTTCAACAGCACAACCTGGTAGGTCTCTAAACCAATTACAAACAATTTGTAACTCATGTTTGACTGAATGTTCTAAACAATCAATCTGCGTCCCTCGGCTTGTCCGACACTATGGCGCCAAGACAGCCTAGCAAGTCAATCCAGTTATGCGACTGCAATTATGTATCTAAGTGAGTTTTGCCTTATAGAGCAAACATTGTGGTGTAAATACTCATGAAGGTTTATCACCGACTTCTACATTTAACATGCATCTATGAAAGAGTCTGAGTCCTCGTAGACTTAGAGCAAATGATGTGGCATAAATACTCATCTCGCCGAAAAGAATTTTGCACTACAATCAATTATAATGGACGACGCGTTCATTTAAATGAGACTTGTATTAAAATTTTGGGGAACATTTTAATTCAAGGTTTTAACCAAGATCAACTATTTTACGCCATATCCAATATGACATCTTAACATCATGCAAACTAATGACACATATAGTTGGGAACCGTCAACCCAATATGCATGATATACGATGGTTTAATCAAACACTGGGCGCCGCCTGGCCAGACAATTATAGCGGACGCTATTCTAGTAATTTAAATGACAAACAATTTGACATTTAGCACATAAACAATATACTTATCAAATATATTGTATAATAATAATCATGGGTTAAACATTCTGAATAAAAAATCGATCGTCGGGGCCGCGGCGATAGTGAGGCAGAAATCGAATTTTTGCTTCTACAATGCATTAGAGCCGCGACGCTCCACCATGGGGCCGCGACGCTTGTAAGGCATAAACCTTCGGCTTGCATTAGGGTCGCGACGCTCCACCATGGGCCGCGGCGCTTGTAAGTCCATAAACTTAAAAAATGAAGCATTAGGGTCGCGACGCTCCACCATGGAGCCGCGACGCTTCCTTAAAACCCTAGCAAAGCACCGCAACGCCCTACCATAGGGCCACAACATTGATGTCCTGACAAAACGTTTTTGTATTGATTCTTAAAATCATTCGAGCCCTAAATCCAATTTAGAGATCAAATCACAGGTCCTTTATCATCACCCACCATTATCAATAATGCCCAAATCGACCATCATCCATTCTTAGTCGTTCTTAGCCGTGCACCGTGCAATGAGCCGGACAACGCACTTTGGCTTAGTTCGAGTTAGAGCGGAATGACTTCCTCGAGTTAGCGTAGGAGATAATTTAGGGTGATATTAAAGGTCAACATTTGTTCAAGATATGTAGGATTTCAAGAAACCTCGTTTTAATCCAATTTTATGTTTAACCCATATTATTATTCTATTCAATTGTTATATAACCATTGAACCAGCCTGAGATTTGATACCACTGTAGGGTTTTGTTGGGTTCAAAACATATAAGTAAGGCACATCAGAAGTTTAAAAGTTTTGTTTCTTACTTACTCCAACAATAATTCTAGTATGGTTATACAATAATGGAACATGTAACATAAAACATTTACTTACAAGTTAGTATTATCTGGAATTTTTATCTACTATAAGGTGCACACGCGGTTGCCCTTCCGATTGCAAGCTCCAAGCTTCAATGTACTTCTCTTTCGGAAAGCTAGGAAATCCGACAGAGGTTCGAGAGTATTTGATTCTAAGTCTCTAAGGCTTAGAATGTTTTTCAGAATTGGTGTGTTGAATAATAAGGTGAATGCCTCTATTTATAGTTGAAAAATAGGTCAAAACCAGATTAGGGTTTGACCTTGGGCCTGACCCAAAAATCGAGGCAGAGGCACCGTGGCCCTAGGGTATGGGCGCCGCGGCGCTCGGCATGTGCCTGCACTGCGCCGCACCCCTAGGGTATGGGCGCCGCGACGCTCAACTTTATTTTTCACGCATTCTTAATTAAATCCAAAATCCAATTTTGACTTAATTAAAATAATCATTATTCATTTAAATGTCTCGATTCCAAATCGAACATTTTAATTACTCTCTCAATACATCCTTAGATCGAAACGGACAATCGACATAGTGTGACCCTACAGGCCTTCTCATAACGGAATTAATCAAATTAAGGTCTACACGAAACTCCTAGACGGCGCCGGAAGACAAACTCAATATGTGAAGTACGTTTACACGAATCCAGTAAACTTAACCTTTATGTGGTAAGATAAAATCCTTTCATTAACGACACACCCGATCAAGCTTAGGATTTGTCAAGTGTCTATCCAAATGGCTTAATCATTGTATCTCATCTATATTAGTTGACAACTAGACCATATTCTAAATATGTCTATTGTGTTGGCCAACGACTTTGTCAACCTAATATCACTGAGAATCCGAGTGTTCTCTCGAATATACATCCGAGGAATGAATCCTAATCTTGACTCAACTACCACCTTCAATCCACATCGTAATGTACCCAATACAAGCCGTATCTCAACCTATAAGGCATTTGAGCTTAGGACGGGATCAAAGTACATTACTTTGAAGACAAGGCGCGTATTGACCTCAAGTCTAATGACTTCTATCTCCCACACGTTGATAATACTTTAGACAAGTATAACAAACAGTATATCAGCAGGGTATACCAATACTTCCAAAGTATCCATGTGTCCATCACGAGTAACCATTACTCGTAGAAGGTGAGACATACTACATCCTCTAAGGATGTGATGCAGATCACATGTCGACTTATCACATATCATCGATATCCCATTCTCGATGATCATTAGTCGATGCTATTTTAAGAGTTACGCTCTATCATTAATATCTCACTCTATTAATGATAACTTAAGCTCAAGGGATGCACATTAATGAATAATTACAAACAATCAAATAATAATTCAATAATTGTAAATGCCAAAATATTAATCTCCATTAATAATAATATGAATGTGTATAAAATACATTTGTCCTAATACAAATTGTCTCTAAGACATAAATATATTTTCACTCTATACAACAGGGATTCTAGTTCTACCATAATTACATAACCCTAAATATGATAAATACAATAGTGGTACACACGTGCTAATAGTTCAAATATTTCGGACGTTATAATAATCAATTCGAGTCAAGAAGTAAAGCTAACACTTTTCGCCCCAAACCTAAACTAACGCACAGGTGAAATTGTGGATATAGATCGATATTGCTCGTACAATATCCTATGTTTGTAGTGGTCTTGACTTACCAACCCTCATTCTCCCAAATCAAACAGAAAAAACAATTTCTTGAGAGAATAAAAGAAATAAAAGAAATAAAAAAGAAAGATAAATGAAGAAAATAGAAAGGCAATTGAAGTGTACATGTCAAGGAATAAACAAGAAACAAATAAAGTATGATGGAGCGGACGAAGATGCTCCTCTCTTAATCAGAGGTTTCGGGTTCGAGCTCTGCGTATGGAAAAATCCATGATAGATAGCTATTTCCCGAAATGGCCCTACACAACGCGAATTCAAATATAATCAGATTTCAATACGGGTATCAATCGAACACTTGATGAAAAACAAAAAAAATAAAAATAAAGTATACATAGTAGAAGGATCTAATTAAAAAAATGGAATCTGTATATAAGAAAGTGGGATATATAGGCTAGCTGCTTAAATCAGGGATAGAGACTTCTATTCATATTGAGCATTGTGCCATTACATGCACGAATATTTTGATATTTTTTGTAAAATAGATACCAATATTTTAACAATATATTAATTTGTTTCCTCCATTATAAAATAGGCAAACAAAAAGTCAATTGGTTGATTTTTTTTTTTAATTCTTTAGGGCCTAAAGCTAGTCGTGCATGTGGATCTTCAATTTAAACAAAAATTGTATAAAATAGCAAACAAACAAAATGGAAAGGACAAAAACAAAATTCAAAATGTTCACGGAAATCCCTCCATATGTTGTGTGTGTTATCTTCATGATCAAATGAATCAAGAAGATTGAAAATGACAAATATGGTCTTTATGTTCTTTTTTTTTTCCGGAGTTAGTCCAAAAGGATCTTTATTTATATATATATATAATATGGTATTTTATGTTCTTTTTTTTTTCGGAGTTAGTCCAAAAGGATCTTTATATATATATATATATCATTTAAAACTTAAAAATAGCATCTTTTTTCTTCATAAAATGTTTAACAAATTCTAATTGTTAATTTTAACACTTGGAAAAACAAAAGGTTTAAAGATGAACTCACATCGAGAGGTATAATTTTTGCCATATTTGCTTTCTTTTTTCCAATTTATTTCTGGAGTTTGATGCTGTTTTTGAAGTGTGCTTTCTATTACTCATTTTTAAAAATATTGAATTTAGGTGTATGATCCAATTTTTTTGTTCCAGTGTTTGAAATCTGACAAGATTTTCCTAGTATTTATGGTGAAATATTTTTTTCACAACTCTCATAAAATCTAACAAACGAAATTTGTTAAATTTGACAAAGATCAAAAGTGCTCAATTTTGCCAATCTAGAGGATCAACGATACTCAAGAGTATATTCAAGGGACCATTTGGAATCTATCCCAAACATAAAGGACCACTTTTGTTATAGATCACACCACCTTAATTCATTTTAAGAAAACTAGTCTCTATGTTCGAGCGTTGCACCAATATATCTTGCATCAAATACTTTAAAATGCGTACTTACAATAATAATAAGGTCTAATTCTTGTTTCCCATAAACAAAGTAAAATCCATAAGGAATTGCTAATAATGGGGTTGTTTCGGATATCACAATGCTAATAATATTAGAACTCTTTGTTGTGTTAAGAAATTAATATCTTACCAAACGGAAAGGGAGGATCTCAATTTTACACGAATCATTATACCTTCAAAATTCTAATATAAGACAGTTTTGAATTACAAACATTACAATTTTGTCTAACATGAAATTGCTTCCGTAGAGAATTTTTTTTTAGTTTTAGAAGGGTATAAAAGTCATTTAATATTTGAAGAGTATTTTGGTCAACCAACTTTGTTTCACGAAGATGTTTACTCAATTATTTATACAAACATCTATAAAAAACTAAAATTAACTTCAAATTTTGTCGCTAATTGATCGTTAAATTACTCGTAGCTAACGAATTTTGTTGTTTAACTATAAGCTTTGTCAATCGTTAAATAGAATGAGCGACGAATTTTGTTATTTAGCTAATAATTTGTCCGTCACTAAATTCTATTTTTAGTAGTTTCCAACAAATTGAATTTATACTTCTTTGTAGTTGTGTTTTTGGTGTATATTGACTTTTGACATTTTAATTGCTTTGGCATGATCAAAACTCTTATTATCGACATTGATATTCCTCTTAAAAATTCAACATATGTCATTTGTGTGAGAAAGCATGTTACTCCAAATATAGTCTAACGTTATTTTGCCACGAACTTCATGTGTTGTTCTACAAAACACATGTATACCCTAAAAGAATTGGATAAAATTAAAAGATTATTCTTTCAAGGCAGAACTTAATCATATGCTGCTTCTCAAAGTCCATCGCTCTGCATTTTAAAATTCCTTCTTCTATATTGATACTAATGATAGGAGAATTATCTTTGGCTTTTATAAGATTTTCTACTTCAGTATTCATCAAAACTCTTACCTATCAATTCAAATAGAAAATCCACTTAGAATACATGCGGCTCCTGATAAGAAAAATGTAAGATGATATTAATCTCTCTTGAGGAGTCTTTCATTAATATCAAGGTATATATAGAGTACAATATTCATCCCTTATACAATAGGAATCCTAAGCCTATACAAAAGAGGAATCCTAAGCCTATACAAAAGAGGAATCCTAAGCCTATACAAAAGAGGAATCCTAGTCTTACCATAATTATATTTACACAATATATGAAAATATTCTAATTATGGGTAGGGAATATATTTACACGTTTACACACCCCCTCAGTCGGAGCGGGAGGAGGCCGGACGCCGAGCGGCTCGAAGTAAAGAAATAAGCGTCTGGGAAGTCCTTTGGTAAATATGTCGCATACCGATAGGATGATGGAACATGTAACACTCTGACATGGCCTAATGCAACTTTCTCACGAACGAAGTGTAGGTCTATCTCAATATGCTTGGTTCGCTGATGTTGAACCGGATTATGAGAAAGATAGATGGCAGAGATGTTATCACAATACACAATAGATGCCTGACGCAAAGGACACTGAAGTTCTAACAGTAAATTTCTGAGCCAACAAATCTCGCCTACTACATTTGCAACGCCTCTCGTACTCAGCCCTCGGCACCGGAGCGAGATTGGGTAGCTGTCGCTTCGCGAGACCAAGAAATCGAGATTATCCCCTAGAAAACACAAAAGCCGGAGGTAGAGCGTCGCGTGTCCAGACACCCTGCCCAATCTGCATCCGTATATGAAAGCAACCTGTCTGGTGCAGAGGGGTATAGGTGCAAACCATAATTAAGAGTGCCCTTAATGTATCGAATGATACGCTTAAGAGCACGGTGATGAAATGAGACTCCCCGGGGGCATGCATGAATAAGCACACATGCCGAACGAAGCATAAGCTATGTCCGGCCCGGTGAATGTGAGATGCGAAGTGCACCCGCAAGGCTCCTATACGAGTAGGATCGAGAGGCGGAGCACCATCCATAGCACCGAGCTTAGATTTGGAATCAACCGGAGTAGGCACCTCTTTGCAATTCGCCATCTTAGCCCCCGTACACAATCTCTTCGCATACTTACGCTGACACAAGAACATATGATTGGCAGACCTGGTCACTGATATCCCCAAAAAGTAACTCAGCTTTCCCAAATCAGTCATTGCAAATTCGGACTTGAGCAAGGCAATAATCTCATTTTTCAATCCGTCGGAGGAGGCGACAAGAACAATATCATCCACGTAAAGTAATAAGTAAGCCGTGCTACTACCTCGATGAAAAATGAAAAGTGATGTATCACTCTTGCTGCATACAAACCCAATTTGCAAGATATACCTGGAAAAGTGATCATACCACGCACGGGGGGCCTGCTTCGTGCAATATAGTGACTTATGGAGACGGCACACATAGTGAGGAAGCTATTTGGATGGGTGAACCACGATGGGCGATGCATGTAGACCTGTCTCTCTCGGATCCCCATGTAAGAATGCATTCTTCACATCAAGTGATGGATCGGCCGTGTTTGCCCATGGCTATGCTCAAAAGCGTGTGCGGATGGTAGCCGGTTTGACAACCGGGTGAAGGTCTCACCACAATCAATGCCCTCTCGCCGATTTGTGCCATTAGCCACAAGACGGGCCTTATACCTCTCAAGATCCCCATTGTCTCCCGAACTTGTGACGAAATAGCCACATACAACGAATGACATTCCCCCTCGTGTCTAGGTACTAGATCCCACGTGTGTTGTTTAGTTAAAGCATTGAATTCCTCATACATAGCCGCATTCCAATTAGGGTCTTGTTTGGCCAATTTTGGGTTCTTTGGAAGTGGAGAGATGGTTTGGGCAGACAAGTTGAAATGGACTTTGGGTTTGAAGATTCCATGCTTTGAACGAGTTTCCATTGGATGGGTAGGGACAGTGGGTGGCGGAGTGGTGTCTGAGACGGGGGGTAAAGTCGGATAAGGAGAGGGTGGGGGCGAAGCCGTCGGAGGTGCCGCGGCTTCTGGATCGAGAGTCGCGGTGCTAGAAGGTTGACAGGCTTCTCTGAAGTTTGGGCGCCGCGGCTCTGACGACGGAACAGAGGATGTGAGTTGTTCGATTATGAGATGGGAGATGGCAGACTCGTCAAGAAATGAGTAGTCCTGTTTTTGGAATTTTGGAAGATTCGAAAACGGGAATGTGGTCTCGTCGAATGTGACGTGACGAGATATGTGGATCTGAGGAGTCGACAAGTCATAGCATAGATAGCCCCTATGGTTCGGCAGGAATCCTAGAAAGACACATGGAGTGGACCTAGGAGCGAGCTTGTGAGGGGCGGTGGAGCTAAGGTTGGGATAGCACAGACAACCAAAAATTCGTAGATGATCATAAGAGGGGATTCTATGGTAGAGGATTTCGGTAGGGGTCATATTGTGAAGAGTGCTAGTAGGGAGAATATTTAGAGTGTATTCTGACATTTTAGCAGCATAGACCCAGAAGGGTGGAGGGAGGGAGGCATGAATCAATAGGATGCGAATCATATTGTTAAAGGTGCGGATGATTCTTTCAGCTTTACCGTTTTGTGGTGAGGTGTGAGGACAGGAGAAGCGAAAGACCATGCCATTATTGGTACAAAAACGGTGAAACATAGAGTTATTGAATTCACGACCATTATCGCACTGAAATGATTTTATGCCTTTTCCAAATTGTGTTTGAATGAACTTGCGAAACTCAAGAAATTTGACAAACACTTCCGATTTAAATTTAAGAGGGTATAACCAAACGTAGTGTGAAAAATCATCAAGCAACACAAGATAGTATTTATGACTGAGAGAACTAGTGATAGGAGATGTCCATAAATCGACATGTATAATATCAAAAGGAGCAAATGTAACACTAGTAGATGATTTGAACGGAAGACGAATATGTTTGCCTAAAGAGCAAGAAACACAATTTTGGGCAAGTTTCCCATTACAAGCAATGAAATTGTTGCCTCTAAGAAAATTAAAAACTAGGACTCCTGGATGACCAAGCCTATTATGCCAGGTTGAAGAAGAAACAGCCGCTAGAGTGACGGGAGAGCAAGATCTGGCAGCGGAGGTGGAAGTGAATGGATAGAGATCTCCCGTGCTATTGCATCTCGTAAGAGGTGTCCCCGTATGAAGATCTTTTACAGTAAAACCAAAAGGGTCAAAATCCACAGAGACAGAATTATTACGAGTAAATTGGCGGACAGATATGAGGTTCTTAATCATGTGTGGGGCATATAGGGTATTTTTGATGGAGAAGGGTGGATGAGGAGGTTGTGTGTATGAGGTACCATAACCCTTAATCGGAATGCGTTGTCCACTACCAATCGTAACATATTGAGGATGCTTTACATGAAAGCTTGTTTAGGAATAGTACCGCAGACCGGGTGACGTAAGATGTGGCGCCCGAGTCCATGTACCAAGTATTGTCGCCTGTTGCATAGAGAGGGTGCTTTGAACGCCGACCCAACTCGGTGGGTGTCATGCCGGAGGAGGGTCTGCGGGACTCGACCTTGCATGAAGTGGGCTGTTGTGGGGCGGGAGTGGGGCCTAGCAAACCGCGGCTCGAACTGGTAGCCGCGGCGCCGTAGACGAAGCTCGGCGAGAGCCGCAGCCCAATTGTTCTGCGATCTCTGTTGTTGTTGCTGCTGTTGGTTCTGTTGACCGCGACCCTTGCCACGACCACGACCTCTTCTACCGCCGCGGCCTTTTCCACCCTTACCGCTGCGGCCCTGCCGCTGTTGGGAGTTGTCTGGTGGCGTCTGATCTTGAGGTTGCGTGTCGACAGCTAACACCTGCTGGGCGTGCTCATCCTGCTTAGCACGACGGGTTTCTTCGAGCAATAATTGTGAGCGAGCTTTGTTAAAACTCGGTAGCGGATCTGCCTGTTGAATAATGGTGGCCAAAGTATCATATTCGCCCTTAGTAAGGCCATAAATCATTTGTAGCACCATTTTATCGTCGGTGATGGCGTGCCGATGTTGGAGAGTTGATCCGCTAGAAGTTTAAGTCGCTTGCGGTACTCGGAGACATTGGAGAAGTTTTCAAGACGTGTTTTTTGAACTGTTCTTCCAAATACACGGCACGAGTGTGCTTGTTGTCTGAAAAATTTCCTCCAAACGATTCCACAAGTCAAGGGCTGTGGAGTCGGATTTCATGATAGTAAGGAGCAAATCCTGAGAGATACTACCATATATCCATTGTTTAACGCCGGCGTCGAGACGGTGCCAGATAGAATCATCAATCTCCGTAGGGCACGGAATAGTGTCATCAATATGGTCAAGCACGTTATAGAGACATGCATGATTGCGAAAAAGTTCAACCCGGGGAGAATATTTGGTTGTTTTCTTGATCAAGAATAATGGGAATATGGTTCTTGATGTTGGAAACAAGAGGGCGGGATGAAACGGGGGTGATGACTTTGTGGTGGGATTTGTGGAGGTAGAGGCGTCGTAAAGTGTGGAAGAATCGGGGATAGCCATTTAGAGAAGAGAAGAAAGGAAGAACAAAACCCGAAAAACAAGAAGAAAATTCGGGAGGGCCGCGGCGTAGGAGAGAGGTGGTGTGGAAGAGAAAGGTTTTTAGGGTTTTGTTTATTTGGCTCTTGATACCATGTAAGATGATATTAATCTCCCTTGAGGAGTCTTTCATTAATATCAAGGTATATATAGAGTACAATATTCATCCCTTATACAATAGGAATCCTAAGCCTATACAAAAGAGGAATCCTAAGCCTATACAAAAGAGGAATCCTAAGCCTATACAAAAGAGGAATCCTAGTCTTACCATAATTATATTTACACAATATATGAAAATATTCTAATTATGGGTAGGGAATATATTTACACGTTTACAAAAAATTAATTGTATTCTCCAAGTATGAATTTAGTAGATTTTCCAACAAATTAAAAATAATTTTAGTGTCACCACCGTTGAACCACTATCATACGTAGTGCATCTCCTTTTCATAACGTCTTCTCTTGAATAGTTTGGTGATAATAGTCCAAAGATGCAATATATAGAAATAACAATAAAATGTACAATACATGCATGTTAGAACACAAATTTACTCAAACCAAACGTAAGAGAGTATCTTTGTATATGTATATATTTAGATAGCATATGATTTCGTCATACTCCTGTGCTTGAAAAGAATCTTGAATACATAAACTTAAGCATCTGAGTAATCTCTAGTCATTCAACTTGAGAAAACTCCATATAAAACTCTCCCTCTTAAAAGAGAATTAGACATTGAGAAACATAAGTGATACTTCCGGGCATCAAAGTAAAAGCTACAGCCTGGAGAATTCATACTCTTCTCACCATGGGTTAGCAAACAAAACTGGAAACTTGATTATGACAAACAATAAAATATATCTCTTTCCCAATAACAATTAATTAGTATAATTTTTATTTTTAAGATGCCAAGTAATCTCTGAAGATAGTAATTAAAATAAAATCACCTAGTAATCAAGAGCGGCAACAATCATCTCTATCAAGAAATTTAGTTGGTTCACCTGAAAACACAAAGATAAAAATATTTGTAAGAGTAATTAAAAGAGCCAATTAATCGGGAAGCTCGACAGAAAAATATTGAAGTTTGAGATTATCATGTATAGTGAGCTCAAAAAAAAAAAAACCTTGACACCTTCTTTCCTATTTTCTAACAAATAAATGCCCGCAAAAAACTCGTCTCTTAATATCCAAGTTATAAACAAATATTTAAAGCCATGACAAACTGGACTTCTAGACTAAATAGGATATACACCCCCAACATACAGCAAACTGGCGACCTCTTTGAATAACCAACTAATGAGATTAGGAGTCCTAATTCGAAGGGTCTAGTTTAATTTACATGAACTTGGACTCTATAACAATTGTACACTTTTACGTTTTTGGTAATTAATCTTAAAGAGAAAATTTAAATTTGAAGGATAATAAAGTCGTTCAATATTTAAAGGATATTTTGATCAACCAACATTTATATTCATGCTTTTAAAATAATATAGATGTTTCATTAACCATTTTTTTAATTTATGAATTTAAGTTATATATATTGACATTATAGAACGGCATATATAGTTATACAATCATATTACTTAAGGTAATTATACGCAATTTTTATGATATTAATAGTAACTGATCTATAATTACAGGTTAAATAATAATAATTATAATAATAATAATAACAACAACATTAAAAATTATACTCTCTCTCTCTATATATATATATATATAAAAGCTTATACAATTGAGCTCTCCTAAAATCCATTTATTTTCTTAGGTATCTATTTTTCATCTATATGTAGACCTATACGTAATAAGAGAGGTTCTTGTGATAACAATTTATAATCTGATGTAACATTCTTTTTCATAATGTTAGTGCGGAAACGATAAAAACATAGTAATTAACGTGGTTCGGATCTATGTGATCCTAGTTCACAGAGAACGATCGGCATTTTATTATTATCAAGGGAGAATGTAAGTTACAAGATGGAATACACTTACGTTCTAATTTCTGTACACCTTAATAAATCTTAGCTAGCATGTATTTATACTACTAGGTCTAAGTATTTCCTAGAAAGGATCTAAATCTCAACAACACTCGAAAGCCAATAAAAAAAATTCCTTTTATTTCATTCCGCTTTTGATTAGGAATTGACTTAAATATCTTCTCAACTTCACAATCTCCACCTTGAGATGAATTTCGAGCTTCCATATGAACGTCATTCAGTCCAATGTGTCTAAGCCTACGTGAGCTAACTCTGTGTAGGAAATAAGAGACACTAACCGAAACCTTGTACATACTAGTAGCTCTACCTTGCCCTGTCGTTCTCCATCCTGACCCATCAGTTGATGCGAACTCCTACAAAATTCATACAATGATTGCACTTGACAAGAGGAACTACCTCGGTTAACATATCCACTGTGTTGTTTTTTGTGTCAACCTTCAAGACCTTAACTGTGCTTTGTTCAACAACATCACGAATAAAATGAAATCTGATATCAATGTGTTTGGTGCGATCATGAAATCTCTGATTTTTTTATCAAGTGAATAGCACACTGGCTATCACATTTTAGAGTTGGTTCATGTTGAACCCTACTCAATTTTGACACCAAACCTTTCAACCATATAGCCTCCTTTACTGCTTCTGTTGCTGCCATATATTCAGCTTCTGTTGTTGACAAAGAAACTATAGACTGGAGAGTTGCCTTCCCGCTTATGACACTACCTGCAAGAGTAAAGATATAGCCCGTTGTTGATCTCCTTCTATCAAGATCACCTGCAAAGTTAGAATCCACATAACCAAGGGTCGAGAAGCTTTCATTTCTCATCCTACAAAAAGATAGACCAACATTCGAAGAATCTTTAAGATACTTCTATATCCACTTAATTTTTTTCCCAATGTGTCTTACTTGGATTAGACATGAATCGACTTACCACACTCATTGCTTGAGCAATATCATGCAAACCATAGGATAGATAATGCTACCAACTGCATTACAATAAGAAACTTTTGACATGTACTCCACATCTTCCTTTGATTGCGGTGCCATCAAAGAAGAAAGTCTAAAATGTTGTGCTAACAGTAAAGTAATGGGTTTACATTTATCCAAACCTCTGAAGTACCTTCTCAATATACTTCTTCTTTGAAAGGTGTACCTCACCGTTCTTCCTGTGAATCTCCATTCCAAGGATTTTCTTAGCTTCACCTAAATCTTTCATATCAAACTAATTACTTAACAGTTTTTTCAAATTATTTATCTATGTCATACTATTAACAACAATAAGTGTATCATCAATATATAACAATAAATAAATATTTGAAGTACAAGATACCGTCATGTGATACATGCAGCTATCAAATGTACTTCTTGAGAAACCTTTAGTAATCATGAACACATCAAATCTCTTGTACCACTGTCATGGGAACTGTTCAAACCTTACAAAGATTTCTTCAATTGACAAACCTAATCTTCTATTCCTTCAATAAGAAACCCTCTAGCTAATTTATGAAGATCACCTCTTCAAGTTCACCATGTAAGAATGCAGTATTGACATCAAGCTGATGAAGCCTCAAGTCATAATGGGCAACCAAAGCTAGATGAATTGAGTTATGCTTCACGACTGGTGAGAAAATCTCGTTGTAGTTGATTCCCTCCTTCTAACAAAAGCCCTTAGCTATCAATCTTACTTTGTATCTAGCATCTTCTACACCCGTAATGCTATTCTTTTTTCTGAAGATCTATTTGCAACCAATAGTTTTCTTTCCCTTTGGTAGACTCACCAAATTCCATGTCTGATTATTGTGCAAAGACTCCCTCTGTTCGATCATGGATAAATTATATTGATCAGTTTCACCACACATAATAGCTTCTGTATAGCTTGAGGGTTTCAAATCTTTTATTTTCTTCTCGTCAGTAACTAATGCATAGGCCACAAGATTAGCTTGTGAGGCTGAGGATAATATTTTGGATTAGGCTTCGGAGTCGTTTGCCCCTTCCAGTAGCTATATTGTATGGTTCAGTTTCATGTACTATTGTGTGAACATTTTCATTATCTGACTCAACCGAGTCACTTGATTTTCCCTTTCAGTGAGTTTCACATTTTCCTCCACCGATTCTGTTTTAAGAATGGGGCAACATTGCTTCACCCTACAAACTCAATAGAAGTCTTTCCAATATCAAGCATAGAGGCCTCATCAAAAGTAACATCTCTACTGATTACAAACTTAAAAGGATCTAAACTCCATATTATATATCTTTTTACCCCTTTAGCATATCCCATAAATAAACCTTTTTGAGCTCTAGGTTATAGTTTTCCATCACTCACATGATAATATGTGGGACATCCAAAGATTCTTAAGTACGAGCAATCAGACCATTTACCTAATCATACCTCATTTGGTGACGCTGGAGAACGATTAACAACATAACAAGCAGTATTTACTACTTCCGCCTAGAACTTCTTAGGCACTTTGGCATTAGAGAGCATACATCATGCTTTATCAACAAGAGTGTGATTCATCCTTTCAACTACTCCATTCTGTTGTGGTGTATGCCTAAAAATTTCTATGTGTCAATACATCTTGCAGAAATTGTCAAACTCTTCATTGCAAAACTTCAAGCCATTATCTGTTCGAAGACACTTAATCTTTCCACCACATTGATTTTTAATTAGTGTCTTCCAGTTTTTGAAATTCTCAAAGATATCATCTTTAGCCTTTAAGAAGTATACCTAAACCTTGCATGAAAATCATCAATAAAAGTAAGAAGATACATTTTTCCACCCTTGAATGGAACCTGAGATGGACCCCATAAATCTGAATGAATGTAGTTGAGTACTCCTTCGATTTTGTGCTTATCCGTGCTAAATCTGACCCGTTTATACTTTTCAAGGACACATTGCTCACAAAAATCAAGTGTACTAATCTTCTCACCTTTCAAAACGTTTTGGTTGCTCAAAATTTCCAACCCTTCTCGTTCATGTGACCTAATCTCATATGCCACATATTAGCCTTGTCATTATTTGATAACTGTGAGATTACATTATTCGTAGTACCTAGAATGGTGCTGTCGATAAGTACATAAAGACCACCCTCCAGTTTGGCCTTTAACATGACTAGAGAACCCTTGGTCACCTGCCAGATTCCACATTCACCGGCATGCTTGTATCCGAGCTTATCAAGAGTACCAAGAGAGATCAAATTCTTTACATATCGGAAACATGTCGAACATTTGACAATGTTCTTATGATGCAGTCATGACACAGTATATGGAGTGAATCAATGTTGTTATTTCACATACTGCATCATTCCACATAAGTACAGCCTCACTCGTCTGCTCGTAACTAGTAAACCAATCTTTTCTAAAGAACATGTGAAAGGTACAAGCTGAATCTAAAATCTACTTGTGTGTCTGAATGTCATCTGTTGAAGCAGTTAGCACATAATCTTCTTTAGATGTTTGAGCTACCTGAATTGTGGATGTACTGGCCGTTGTTTTATCAGTCTTTTTATTCAGGCAATTTCTCTCAAAGTGACCCTTTTGATGACAACTCCAATATTCAACATCCTTCCTACTCACCTTTTTCTTAGACTTTGACCTAGCTATTGATTTGCCTCTTCCTCTTTGGCTCGAGCGACCTCTAACCATCAAACCCTCACCGTGGTCCTCTTTCTCACCATTGTTGATATGATTTCTTGATTCACCCGAATTCAATGCAAGTCTTACCATCTGTAATGTCACCACCTCCTTATTGTACATCAATAAATTAACTACATCTTTGTACGCCGGTGATAATGAAAACATAAGAGTGCACGCTAGTTCTTTATCTCCCACTTTAATATCAACATGAGTAAGATCCATAGCTAATTTATTAAAAGCATCAATATGATCATGTAAAGTTGTACATGTATTCATCCTGAATTTGTGTAAATGCTACCTTAACAACATTCTAGTTGTTATTGATTTCTTCTGGTAGAGATCTTCAAGTTTCTTCCACAAACTCGCAGTCGTTTTCTCGGTACTGACTTCACATAACACATTGTCTGATAAGGATAATTGAATTGCGCTAAATGCATCCATCTCAATCCTCTGCTTCTCGGCCTGTGTCGTCTTTTCGGGATACGAGTCGTCCAAATCATAGACTGACCATTCTCTCCATAACAACACCATGATCTTGATCTTCCAGATGTTGAAGTTATTACTTCGCCCATCAAAATTCGCTACCTCAAACTTCATAGATGCCATAGTCTGCTCGTCTCCTTGATCTCACGACCTGTAGGCTCTGATACTAATTGTCAGTGCGGAAATAATAAAAATATAGTAATTGACGTGGTTCGGATCTATGTGATCATAATCCATGGAGAACGGCCGGCACTTTATTATTATCAAGGGAGAAAGTAAGTTACAAGATGGAATACACTTAGGTTCTAATTTTTCTACACCTTAATACACCTTAGCTAGTTTGTATTTATACTACCAGATCTAAATCTTTCCTAGAAAGGATCTAAATCCCAATAACACTCGAAAATCAACAAAAATAAAAATCCTTTTATTTCTTTCCACTTTTAAGTAGGAATTGACTTGAGTATCTTCTCAACTTCACACATAATAATTCACCTCTTTAAATTAAAGTATTTTTTTCAAAATTTACTTATTTTCAAACATATAAGGTGGATTGAGTCGCTATTAAAAAAATCAAGGTCCACCAAAATGAATTTCAAGATTGTACCTTTGTAGAAAATTAATTCGATTGAATTGAAGCTAGCTGTAAACTATGAATTCTGATGGAGCCAACTTGGACCATAGTTAGGGTTCACATGCCACAATTATGGCTAACGTTCAATACCACCTTATTTCAAGCTTACCACCCCAAAATATGAAAAGAAATAATTAAAATAAACCACCATCCTTAGCATCATGTTCTATTTATTAGGTAAAATATTATACGTATCAACATTATTGAAATAACGAAAATTAAATTCAGGTGTTTAGTCAAAAATCCGTTGAAATTTAGCTCGTTCATAACGTTTTCGATGAATTTCAATAGATTTTTGATCGATTCTATCAAAAACGTCTGTCACAAATCTCATTATTTAATAATGTCAGTGTTTATATCAAATTAATTAATACGTATCTTTAAAATACACATTTATCATTTAATCATAGTCATGTTATATATATTTTAATTTTAATATTTAACTGTTAACGTCAATTTACTTAATTTAATGTAAATATGGAGAACAAGTAAGTATTTACTCTAATATTTATTGTTTGCTTGATCATTGATTTATTTTGCAAACATTTATTAAACGCGTAAAAGGACTGCAGAAACATGTAGGTAACATTTCAAATAAGGATGAGTAGGAGCAATAAATATAAAACTCATATTTTAGGTAAAAATACGATTTACCATTGTGACTAGTAATCATTGATGACTAAACAATAGGAAAATATTTAATAACGCCAGCGTAAGGTGATTTTCTGTGATGTTCTAAGCAAATCTCAAATCAATAAATTACGGGAGAGATATTAAATACAAATAAAAAGTAAGCCTCAAAATTTAATGACGTATTTACGTATTTTAATTTGGATCATTATTAGTGGGTTGTATTATTACACATGATATCAGAGTAGCTTGTGGGTAAGAGGGCAGAGCAAATCTCAGCGAAGAAACAAACTCCCTAAGATGGTATATGTCATCTCACATCGATAAGATATTAGAGAGTTATTGATTAATTAGGAAACAAGTCTTAGCACCTATACACGTTCTAAAGCTATGCATGCTTAGATCCGACGCAAACTATATCACTCGTAGCCTGAGTTGTTACTTTTATTTTGTTTTGTAGATATTTAATTTAAACAAACATGAAATTTTAAAAATGGTAAAAAAGTTTTAGCTTATATAAAATAAATATGCATAAAAACATCAAAAGTATCTCAATATCAACAGGCGGTGTCGGGATTTGAATTATGAGTTCTGAATTTTAATTTTTTTAAGTTATTGGATTTTGAATTAATAAGAATGTTGCGATGAATGTGCGGACATACTAGGAGAGATAAGATTATAAATGAAAATATTTGGGACAAGGTGGGAGTGACCTTGGTGGAGGACAAGATGCATGAAGCGAGACTGAGATGGTTCGGGCATGTGAAAAGGAGATGCACGGATGTCCCATTGTGGAGGTGTGAAAGGTTGGCTGTAGACGGTTTCATGAGAGGTAGAGTTAGGCCAAATAAGTATTTAGGATAGGTGATTAGACAGGACATGACACAGTCAGCACTGACCGAGCATGACCTTAGATATGATGTTATGAAGAACACAGATTAGGGATTATTCTTTCATACTAGTAGTTATAGTATTACTCTTATTACTTCTTCTTCTTAGATTTTTGCTACTCTTTGTTGCTTCTGGTACTTCGAGCATCATATTAGTTTGTGGTAGTTAATGCTCATTTTTTTTCTAAGATTGCTCTATCATGTTTTTATAGTATATGACTTATTCGCTTTCGTTATTTTATTTGCATATTGCTTGTACTTGTGCCGATGGTCTATTGGAAACAACTTCTACCTTCCAAGGTAGAGGTAATGTCTACGTACACTCTACCTTTCAAAAACCCCACTTTGTGTGATTTCACTGAATATGTTATTGCTGTTAGGTTTTAAATTAATAATTAATAAATATTAATAACTTTTTAAGACAAATACAAAGTTTGAATTAAATCTATTGAATTCGGTAGAACCTCTAGGGGGTACTCTCCCTCCGCTCTATCAAATGCCTTTTCTTTTCTTTTGAATCTAATGGATCCACAATAAATCATTCCATGTAAGGACCAAAAATGAAGGTCTAGAGTAGATAGTTTTTGAATACTCCCTTAGTCTCAAATTATTTGTCATGGTTAGTAAAAATAATTATTTCAAATTATTTGTCGTCTTAGAAGATCAAGGCATAATTAATTGTTTTTTTTTCATTTTATCATTTGTCATTAATGAAGATGATACATAAATAAAGTAAATATTTACTGGAGAGAGATTATAACTTAGACATAAACAAGGGCAAAGTAGGTCAAATACCTCCTAATTAATATTTTTCAAGGGACATGTAAACCAAAAAAATGATAAATAATTTGAGACGAAGGGAGTATTGAAATGTGATAATATTTTCGATGTGCCAAAGAGTAATGCGTGTGAAATTAATTGAGAATTATTAATAAAGCCTAGGTTTATAGAAAAAGATAAGGGTAATTAATTATAACTAATTTTGGGAAAACCAGCTAATAATACTTAAATGTAAAGTATCTTTTGTCACAAAAATAATAAATGCTCATAATTAATAAACAAAGTAGCCTTTACATTTAGAGTGAAGTTGGTCTAATCTTGGATTAGATGCAACTTTTCGACAAAATTGGGATAATCAAATATTTGCCGTATACTACGATCGAGGGCTACGAAAATTAATGTTATTACACACAAAAAGCAAGAAAGGTAATTGAGTTAATAGCATTTTAATTTCTCGATTATTAATAAATTTTAATTTTAATTTTAATTTTAATTTTTATGATATTTAACTAAATTCAATTACTTGAAATATGTACTTGGATCCCTTTCATGTTTCTGGAGAATCACAAATCTCATAAAGTATTAACATTTCCACCATTTAATTAAATACTCATGTATTATGTTAAACTTGTATTGTTATTCCACTCAAAAAATTAGTCTGAATATAATATATTTCCTGCATAAATGGACTAAAAGCACAATTTTAATTAATTAAAAATTAAATATATTGAGTCATATTAACAAGGACTAAAAGAAAAATTTACCAATAACTGTCATATCAAAATGTTATTATCCCAATTTAATTTATGTGACTTCTTCTACTCCCTATGACATTGTCAAAAATGAAAATGTCTTTCGATTAGTTAAATAATTAGTATTATCCTTCTCAAGATCATTGAATCCCGAAAAGAAATAATTAACAAAAAGTAAATTATCAATCTCAATGTGATTGAAATAAAAAAGTTTCTACCTTGGGCTAACTAATCCTAATTTTTTGCTGTCTTTTTTGACTTTTAAAATTAGTCATTCTCGTGAGGGTTTTAACACTACTAATTTATGATTTTTTCAAAAAAAATAATTTTGGCAACTTCTTGCTGCCATCAGCAACTTTTTGTATACTTTATGTGATTTCATTTCCTATGATTACGTACTACGTAGTATGTAATAATGTGTTAAAAAGGTAGGCTTATTCAACTTAAAATTTACAAGAAAGTGATTATTATTAGAAACAAAAAAGAACATGGGTGTTGCTTCAAAATTCCTAAAAAATGTAATATTACATGATTTTTATAAAAGAATTTTTCACGATGTATTAATCGAATCTAGGAAATAATTACTTGAACAATCACAAACCAATGACGTCAACAAAAAATGCTACTGCAATGGATCTATAACATATGTCATCTAAGGATTTTGTACGCCTTTTATGTAAGACATTAGCATACTTAATAATAAAGATGTTTTTCTTTATTATTATTTATTTATCTCTCAAACGTCTAACTTACTTGACACTCTATTAATTGTATCAGTAAGGGCAATTTTTTTAAACATGTCTTTTTTTTCTTTCTTAAAACGTCAAATATATGAATTCAGATTGCCAAAATGACTAATAATCGAATCTCATGGAGAATAATATATGTATAAAAATTAAATTAGTGGATCTTCTATATATATATATATATATATATATATATATATATATATATATATATATATATATATATTAATGATACAAGCAATAATTGCACAATTATAAGTCCACTAATTTAATTTTTATGACTATACCAAAAGCAAAACCATATAAAATTTTGATTACCACTAGCATTACTATAAACTAGGGAACATAAATAAAAGTAGAAGATCCGTGTTATATGTAAGCTAATTTAGTTCCATAGCTGACTGCACTTTAAACGGCCGAAAAAGTTAAGAACAAAGTCATGAAAATAATAATAATTGAAAAAAGTCATGAAAAAGATGAAATGAAGACACATTAGTCAATTTTCCTTTTTAATATACTCCTTGAGCTTTTTATTTTATTGTTGTTATCACTTCCAAGACTATACATTGACTACCCATTTTTCATCTTACCAAAAAAAAAAAAAAAAAAAAGGGAGGGGGGGGGTTAATAGCTATGTTGGTCCCTCAGTTATTACTGTAGTAAATTCTAATTTTATTGTGAATCTAATTAAATACATTTAATCTTTGATCATCCCAAATGCGCACTTTAAATCCCTTAAGCCACCATTTAACTATATTTAATGTTAAACATGTATGGTTACGCGGATCCGCGATATGGTATGTGGGTTCACAAGAATCCCATAACTTTTAATTATATATATTGACTAACAACTCAATTATTTTTGTATATTGACTTGAGGTTGTTGCGAAAGTTCATAAACTTTAAATTTTGGATCTGTCACTAAATTTGTTACTCCGTATGGAGAGGAATATACTTCTAAAAGTAGTCGAAACATAACATACTTTTACTAAAAGGAATCAAAAATATAGATTAGTAATAAAAAATTAAATATATTAAATCATAATTATAAGGATTAAAATCAAATTTACTAATAGTCGAGGGACCAAAACTGCTATCATCCCTAAAGTTTACTTGAGGTTGTAGTGGATGTTCATAAATTTTTTATTTTGGATCTGCCTCTAAATTTGTTACTCCGTGTGTTGAGGAATATACTTTAAAAATAGTCCAAACATAACATACTTTTACCAAAACAATAAAAAATATAGATTTTAATTAATAAAAAGTTAAATATATTAAATCATAATTATAAGGACTAAAATCAAATTTACTAATAGTCGAGGGACCAAAACTGCTATCATCCCTAACATTAAAAAAAGAAAAGAAATCTTAATAGTTCCACATAGGTACAAGGTTGTTTGACTTTCAGACTTTGTTTTGTCTTTACCCACAAAGTGACTTTCATGGAATCAAATATAGAAATGGAATAGAAGCTCTGAGAATAGAATGTAATCAGAAGGGGTAAAAAGTTAGTGAGACAAAATGATGAAAAAATAGAACACACATAAGAATGGTAATTTATGGTCCCCTCCTATATTGTTTGTTCAAGTTACATATAGGTCCCATTAAATTGTTGAGATTAATGGTACTATTATGAAAGGTCATTCTACTTCTTAACCTTTACTTAACGGAATTAAGGAACTGAAAACATTTCCAATAATGATAGCAACTCTCACAGAAATAATTATAGTAAGTCATGTGCCGATTAACCTTTTTACCTTCTATAAAGCAATAGATTTCGAAGAATATGACTACTTATTTTTTTACTTCAAAATGATACTATCTGTTTTTCGTATTTTGACAAAGTTAGAGGTTTTATTTTACTTTGTATTTTTAATAAGGTTATAAAGCTAGATTATGATGATAAGTGTATAACTTAAGAAATAACTAAAATTAAAGGATTATAAAAATCTCTTTTGACATTTTTTAACCAAAATGTTTTTAACTAAGCTAGATTATGATGATAAGTGGACAACTCAAGGCATAACTAAAATTAAAGGATTATAAGAATCTCTCTTGACATTTTGGAACCAAAATGTTTTTAACTTGGCGGTTTTTCACATAAACAATATAACATCATTTCAATATCTTTTTTTGTTATTCCCTGTTCAATGTTCGGTATTTGCTAGAGATCCCGACTAATTCAAATTCGTGTCAGAAAGTGTTTCACTTTAAAAGTAAAATACTTCTTACTAAAGTCGGTTTTTTTTAATTTCTCACCCGATATCTAGTATTCGCATTGGACCCGATTATATTTCGATTCGCGCCGCTTAGGGGGGAAGCGCTCCCTATCAATAATTTTTACATATCCAAAGCTCGAACCCGAGACCTCTGATTAAGAGATGAGCGACTCCCTCCGCTACACCGCATCTGTTGGAATAGCACTAAATGGTGATTAAATCTTAGGAAAACAAAAATTAACGTAAACACACAGAAATTCAAGAAACTAAGTGGGCAAAGGACCATTTGGATTCACAGTGAAAATTCATTTTTTTATTACTACTGCTAAAAAAATACTGTTCCCTTTATTTATTGCTTAATTATTATTGCTAATTGAAAGATTTAAATGTTACATTGGTTTTGCTGCTATGATTTTCTCCAAAGTCAACCAAAAGAAGCCTTGCATTTGGTGAGAGATCACAAAGAAATCACCTTCCCCTAATCCCATTTTTTTAATAAAACAAAATTTAAATAGTAATTCATCCGTCTCAAATTATTTATCGTTGTTACTAAAAATAGTTATCTTAAATTATTTATCATTTTAAAAGTTAAAGATATAATTAATTATTTTTTATCCATTTTACCCTTTGTCATTAAAGAATATGTCACACAAATAAAAAAACATTTAATGGAGAGAAATTATAATTTAGACATAAATAAAGATAAAGTAGATCAAATATTCCTCATACTTAATAGTATTTCTTAAGGTCACGTAAATAAAAAAATGATAAATAATTTGATTACGAGGGTATATTTTTTATCAATAAGATGAATCATGAAAGAGAAATGGCTCTCATTTATTTATATCTTACAGATCAACAAAGCTTAGATCATCAACAATAATGTCTCTGATCAAAGAATTCAATTGCTTCTAAATTTTTAAATAGTCTCAATATTTTGTATGCATCTCATTTACACCTCTCAACTAGCTCTTCTTGAATTTTTCTTTCAGTAAATTTAACCTTGCAGGTTGCTTTTTCTAGTAAAATTCATTAAATGCCTCTATTTTTTAGAGTCTTTATCACAACCCCATTTGCTTATATCTCTTATTTCCATCACTTCTTTCAATTTTCTCACTGAAAACCTCTGAAAGACAACCTTTTGTGACTCTTGTATTCATTTTTGGTTGTCATAAGCCAAAAAAATTGGATCTTGATGAGCTTGTCTTGTAGTTTTCTTGAATATATGATTTGGGGTGTTGTTAAAATTCATGAAAGTTGTGTTCTTTCACATTTTTATCCTTTTTTTTTTACTGAAAAAACACTGAAAGATTGAATCTTTTTGAGTCTGTTTCCATTGTGTTGTTCATTTCCTATTGTCAAATTTAAAAAAAATTGAATCTTGATGAGTTTTTCTTGTAATTTTCATGAAAATATGACTTGGGGTCTTGTTAAATTTCATGAATATAATGTTCTTTTACATTTTTATCCATTTTTGTACTGAAAAATACTGAAAGACTGAATCTTTTGAGTCTATTTTCCATTGTGTTGTTCATTTCCTATTGTCACAAGCCAAAAAGTTTGAATCTTGGTAATTTTTTCTTGAAAATATAAATGGGGTCTTGTTAAAATTCATGAAAGTTGTGTTCTTTCACATTTTCATCAATTTTTTTGACACCCTTTTCATTTCCTGTTGTGATAAGCCAAAAAAAAATTGAATCTTGGTGAGTTTGTCTTTTAGTTTTCTTGAAAATATGAATTGGGTACTTGTTAAAATTCAAGAAAGTAGTGTTCTTTCACCATCAAATCAACCATTATTCCTCCTTCATCCATCCCCACCACCACCCTTAACACCACTTTCTATACATGATTCTTCTAGCGGTGGTGGTGGTCTTTTTAATTTTAATAACAAGGTGAGTCCAAGTATATTTCTTGTCATCATAATTCTTGCAATTATCTTCTTCATTTCTGGTTTACTGCACCTACTTGTTAGATTCTTATTAAGGCCAACAAATAGAGATCCAGATGATTTAGACAATGTGACAGCCTTACAAGGTCAATTACAACAACTTTTTCACCTTCATGATGCTGGTGTAGATCAATCTTTTATTGATACACTACCTGTATTCAGTTACAAATCTATCATTGGTGTTAAAGATCCTTTTGATTGTGCTGTTTGTTTGTGTGAATTTGAGCCTGATGATAAACTTAGATTGCTACCAAAATGTAGTCATGCTTTTCATATGGAGTGTATTGACACTTGGCTTTTGTCTCATTCAACTTGCCCTCTTTGTAGAGCTAGTTTATTGCCTGATTTTGATTCATCATCAAACAACAATCATAGTTGTTCACCTGTTGTGTTTGTTCTTGAATCTGGTAGTGAAAGTTCAAGAGAAAATGTAAACAATATTGTTCCTAATAGTCATGAATTAGTGGGCTATTCATCAAGGAGGAACAATTCAATTTCAAGATTGAGTTTGAGTAGTTCCCATTTTGAAGACAACATTAATGTGTCTGATGTGGAAAAATCCTGTGATGAGATCCCAGCAAAAGAAGGGGAAATAGTTGAGAAAGTTGTACAAGTGAAGTTAGGCAAATTCAAGAATGTGGACCCACAAGAGAAATGTGGTGATAATGATGAAGGAAGTAGCAATAATATTGATTCAAGAAGGTGTTTTTCAATGGGATCATTTGCTTATGTATTAGATGAAACAACAGCTTTACATGTTCCTATTACGAAAACACCATCCAAAAAGCAATCAACCAAGATACCAAATCATAGACAAGCTATGTCTGAATGTGGATGTGATTCAAGAAGGGAATTCAATGGATTTGAAGGCTTCAAATTTGCTGACAATCCCATGCACAACAACATGAATAGCAACAATGAAAACAAGATTCTTGAAGAAGGGAAGAGTTGTAAAAGAGAAAGTTTTTCAGTGTCCAAGATTTGGTTAAGGGGTAAAAAAGATGATGGTAGTACTAATTCAAGAAGGGCATTTTCATTCCGGTTTCCGGTTAGCCGGAATAACCAGACTGCGGCAGAGCCAGGCGGCCCTGACCCTGCCGCGGCCAAGATTGGTGGTGGTGGTGGTAGTAGGAGGACAGTTTCAGAGATTGATATTGATACATGGGCAAAAAATGAAGGATGTGATGAAGAAAATCAATGTTGCAATAGATTGGAAGATCAACCAAAAACACCATCATTTGCAAGAAGAACACTTCTTTGGCTTATGGGAAGACAAAACAAAGTTGTACACTCTTCATTCTCATCAAATCTCTAGTCATTTTTTGTTTTTTGAAATCCGTATATTCACTTTTTTTCAGATAGGTGAAATATTTTAAAGTTTGGAATAGTATTATCTCAACACAACATTTAGCAATCTTGTGTATCAAATTGATGGCCTTCAAGAGTAATCTATAGATGAACAATTATTATTTTTCAATTTTTCGCTAGCTTAGTATTTTTTTAGTTTGCCATACTAAAATTTTCTAATTATTTTTTAAGTGATTTTAAAGCTGTGCTTTGTAGTGTTTGAGTTTTCTTTGTCATGTATTTATGAGGCAGTTTTGGTAGTGATGTTATAAAGGCTATTAAAGGTGATACATATGGTGGTAGTTGTGGTCACTTCTTGCATTCAAGAAGGTGAGGTTAGGTTAAATTTTGAAATTGTAACCACTTTTATGTTGTTCCCTATCTACAAATTCAGAGATATTCAAATTATGATAAATGCTTTGCTGAATTTAAGTTAAGAGTACTTCAAGAATCAAGGAACATAAATATTGGAGTAATATTTCATTGTATTGCCAATTTATGTGCAAGTTCTCTATAGTACTCTCACAGAATGTTTGATTTTCATGTTAAATGATGTTTGTATTCTTGGAAACTTAGATGGTTTTTGGCAATTCTCATCCAAAGTGGATTCGGGATTTTTAGTTTACGGGTTCCGAATCACGATTATTTTTGTTTACTGAATTCTGAATAAGTTATTTATATATGTTACATGATTTTTAACACAAATACAAGTTTAAGCCAAAACTAACGAATTTTGCCGGACCTATAACTATAATGGATTCTCACCTAATGAAATGTTTATGAAGTTAGGCTTAATATGCATTTTTCTAACATGATATCGAGCTAGACCTATCAATACTCTTAGTCTCCTAATATTTGGAGCTTCATGTTATATTGTCAATGCATTAGATGCTAGTCCCTAGTCCCTAGTCCCGCACGAGGTATTGAGTGTGTCATATTGGTTGGGGTAATTGATTATTCTCTTTATATGATCTAAATAATTTTATTCTTGTGAGCTTACTTTTAAAGCTGAGTTAGGTTCAAGTTATATTTTCTTTGAAGATGACTAACACAATACAAATTAAATTAGAGTTACATGTTAAGTAGCATCAACTACAAGAGAAATAGATCCTAAAATCAAGTAACTGACCTAGTATAAGAGAAATACTTAATCGTATTTGGTATTTATTAGTTTGATATAAATATAGAATTTAAAAATCTTAGTCTTTATTTAAAAATCTTAGTCTTAAGTCTTAACTCTTAATTGGAGAGGAAGAACTAGAAATACTAAATTAATCACGAATGTGTACAGAACATGCCCTTTTAATGGGAAAGTGTGTCATTATTCTTATTGAAGATAAATAAGTTAGATTTAACTATACAAATTGTTTGTATCGTTAGTTTCTAATAATCTCTTAAATATTTGAAGTGTGGGTTAGTTTCACGTATAATCATTAAATTAACTCATTATAACAGTAAATCATAAAATTATTTTTATCACTTTAAAATAATTGACTTAATCTACTATAACAATAAAGTAACAAAATTACTTTTTTAAAAACATTTAAACCTATTTCATTAATTCTGCCATGAGACTTTACCCACTTTTATTTAATAGTTCAATCTTTAAACGACTCTACTTTTAGTCTTGAAAAGTTTAGTCGTTATGGTTAGTTGCACTATTGACTTAATATTTCTCTTTTCAGATGAAACATAAAAAAATTTGACTAAATGACTATGCTTAGATATTTTCTTTTGAGTTGAATCTTAATCATTTAGTAGCCCGATTAATTCAGATTTAAATCGGGTAAACACGTTACGGGGAAAAACATTCACTATTAAGAAGTTTCCTTTTTAAGCTTGAATCCGAAACTTGTAGTTAAGAATACATGATCCTAATTATTTGACCGCATATCTTGACATAAACTATATGATTAGATATTTTTTGATTCGGGTTGGCTCATTAAGGAGTAAACTGCTCCATATTAATAAGTTCTTTTTATTTTCAGGATTGAAATTTGAAATTACTAGTTAAGGATGAAGGAATTCGCGACCATCCTACCACATAATTGATGGAAACTATGCTTAGATATGGTTGTCAACATTAGTAGGTATAAAGGAGTTCTCAAGGGGACACCTGAACTTTCTATTTTGAAAAGTATACCCAACTAACTAATTTCTCTTAATTGCACTAGTCACCTATTTTAACACATTTTAAAGTAGAATAGATTTATTTTGCACTAGTCACCAGATGATTAACCCATTCAAATTAGTTGATCTTACAAGATCGATTAGGCGGGCTGGTTGGGAAGAGGTGATTTTGCAGAGAAAATAATTGTTAATTGTTCTATACCATATAATGATCAGATTAATACCACATCCACAACCAATATAGGACAACTATTATAACAGAAAGTTCCAAGAATTAGTATATACATGCAGCACAAAAATAGAAAAGAATAAAATAATTTCTATCAAACATGAGGATGTTGCGATGGATGTGTGGGCATATTAGGAGAGATAGAATTAGAAATGAAGATATCTGAGACAAAGTGGGAGTGGCCACGATGGAGGACAAGATGCGAGAAGCGACGCTGAGATGGTTCGGGCATGTGAAGGGGAGATGCGTGGATGCACCACTGCGGAGGTGTGAGAGGATTGCTATGGATGACTACAAGGGAGGTAGAGGTAGGTCGAAGAAGTATTGGTAAAAGATGGAAGGATTGTGCAATATATAAACTCTAAGTTTGAGTAAGGGTTTGGGACTCCAAGGGGTAACCCATGTGTTTAGAAGGGAGAGGACCTAGGTGAGCTTGAGTTCGGGGCTAAGCTCCACACGCGCGTTGTCGCCGCCCGCCCGTCCCGTCAGGTCCGGGCTCGGGTCACGGGTCACAGGTTCTCGGGTCTTGAGCTGTTAGGCTGCTGCTTTCTTCCGGAATTATCTTTTTGGTCTCTGAAATGTTAACTATTTACATTTCAGTCCCAAAAGTTTTTCGGAACATTACAACAACTATATCTTCTCCAAAAGACACCAGTCAATAGACATGATTGTTCAACAAAACAGAACTTGCTTCCCTTTCTGCTCTAATAAATTGAACAATTCTGTTCAAATTAAACAGAGACAATACACAACACAAAAACTCTTCTCTTATGTTCTGTTTCTGCATGAAAAACAGAGAACAGAAAAATGAACTTTCTATTCTGTTTCAGAATGGAAAAACAGAAAATAAGAATTTTCTATTTTGGTTCTGCACAGAAATAGAGAATAGAAATTCTCTCCTTCTTCAGCAATCTGTTCTTATTTATTTTCTTCGCTAGAATCAACGGTGTTTGCTTTGTACAGTTGATTAGCTGTTGTTTTATCTTTGGAGACTATTGTCCATCACCGTAAAAGTATCTAGACGGGGTAATTTTATCTTAAAGACAGAGAGTCATCTCTCGACTCAGCCTTCTTACTGTTTAACCTTTCAGATACACTTATCACCAATTTTACCTACAATTTAAGACAAAAAACTATTTTCTAAGTGTTCGAAAGATGTTTATTTCAAACATTGCTTCCGGTTTTGGTTCTGCTGCTACTGCTTAAGGGAATTCTATTGTCCCTGCTCCTGTCAGTTTTCAAGGAGAACGCCCAGAAAATTTTTTAGGTACCAATTTCAAGAGATGGCAACATAAGATGATGTTCTATCTTACTACATTGAACCTGTCACGTTTTCTAACAAAAGATCCTCCTTCTGGTGGAGATGCAATCGACATTCAGTCTAACACAACGACTGAAGTGGGCGACGATATTCAGGTCACAAATGCCCTGAAGTTAACATTGGATGCTTGGAATCATAGTGATTTCATGTGCAAAAACTGCATTCTGAACGGTCTGTCGGATACACTCTATATTGTGTATTGCACAGTCAAGACGACAAAGGAGTTGTGGGAAAGATTCAATAAAAAGTACAACGCACAGGATGCGGGTACTCAGAAATTCATCGTTGGAAAGTTTCTGAAATTTCAAATGATGGATGGTAAATCAGTGATGTCCCAAATCCAAGAGTTTCAAATGATTCTTCATCATCTGGATTTAGAAGGAATGAAGCCAAACGAATAATTTCTGGTTGCGTTTTTTGATTGAGAAATTACCTCCCTCGTGGATTGAGTTCATGAGTTATCTCAAACTAAAGACAATGGAGATGGGGTTTGAAGATCTTATTGTCAAACTAAAAATACAAGAGGACAATAAAAGGGCTATATCGAAGGTAAAACAACCAATGGTGGCAAAGGCAAATCTGGTTGATTCAAGGGGAAACGCCAACAAAAAGCGCAAGAACCAGGGAGATGGCAAAAGCCAAATGATGGAGAAGTTCAAAGGAAAATGTCATCACTGTGGAAAGCCTGGTTATATGATCAAAGACTGTCGCAAACTGAAGAGAGAGCAGAAAGAAAAATCCAAGAACAAAGGCAAGGCCAAGGCTAACATTGTGCAAGACAAGGATGAACCTTCGAACCTTGACGACATAATTGTGGATTTCTCGACTGTTGTGCTAGAGGCTAATCTGGTGGAGAATCCAAGGCAATGGTCGATAGACACGGGTGCAACCTATCACATCTGCTCAGACAAGAATGCGTTCTCCTCTTACGCTCCAATCTCAGGCAAAAAGTTGTTCATGGGCAACGACGCTACCTCTGAAGTGCAAGGGGGTTGGAAAGGTTGTCCTCAAAATGACTTCATGCAAAGAGCTTACTATTGTCTATCACCGTAAAAGCATCTATACGGGGAAATTTTATCTTAAAAACAGAGAGTCATCTTTCGACTCAGCCTTCTTACTGTTTAATCTTTCAGATACACTTATCACCAATTTTACCTACAGAAACAACCTCTCTACCCTCCCCAGGGTAGGGGTAAGTTTGCATACATTCTACCATCTCCAGACCCCACTTATGGGATTACACTGGCTATGTTGTTGTTGTAATAAAATAATTTTTATATATTCTCTACATACACAACGTTAATTAAGAAACAATAAAATTTTACAATCATAAAATTGCATTAATGTTAGAATAAGATTCAAATTTCAAATAAGGAGAAAATGCTTGTTGAATTTCATTTAGTGAATGCCATTTTATTTTTGTATTTCTTTTCTTTATAAATTAGAATTCATGAGAAGAAAGAGATAACAAAAACATTAATGGCTGATGTTATAATTTGTCACAGGTACAGTTAAGAGCTGCTGTCTTGGTGTTATATATCTAGTCTAATCTCTTCGACACCTCATTACATTTGGTCTCATATAATAATACTAGATCTGTATATTTTGGACTATTTATAAAGTAAAAATACTAAAAAGAAAATTTCTATTTTCCCCCTTGTTTACCTCTCTTTACCAGATTATTAATGATTAACATTTTAAGATGTATGTGGAAGGATAAGACCCCTTAATTCACCTTTAATCAAAGACGTCGAGTTTAAGTATTGAAAACGGAGAAATTTCTGTTAGAGAACACTTCTCGCTTTATAAGTCCTATGACAACGCGCAAATCTTGATTAGTCGAGTAAACCAGCTTAATGAGAAACCCCTTCATTAGTAACGTTTTCAGTAGAATCTATTGGTACTTTCTTCTTGAAGTTAGAAATGAAACTCGATACCTTAAATTGTCACGATTGATGATGTTGAAAACATAGAATTTTTAATTTTATTATCCACGAGAATTCTGTCAGAAATAACCTAAAACAACAATTATTTTAAAGAAAATTCCCTCTGAATTCATGAATTGTGAGAAAATACCTAAGGTAAAGTACTCTACTCCAAAAGATGTTCTGGACTATATATGTGGACAGTGATGTAAAGGATTAGGTCAACACTCAACAATTAGCCAACTTCGCTTGAATTGTCTGATTAAATATGTGATAATACTTGGCTACCTACTTAGGAATTCTATAAGAAGAGAGGTTATTCTGAGCCGTGAATATTTTCTTTAGGATTTTTTTTTTTGTTAACTTCTTTTTGCTTTTTGCTTTTCTTTTGACCTAAACAATTTGTGCACAAGAGACAAAACACAAGAAATCTGTCAGGTCAAAGCTAGTCACTTGTGGATTAGTTTGTTTTCTAGTTTTTGATTTACCATTTGTTTGAACTTTGAAGTAATGTAAGTTTGTCCTTTTTCATTATCGTACTGAACAAACAGCTATGTCATAAAAGGGCACATGCTCCATATAGATAATGGGAATTGAATTTCAAGTTTAACCCCTTTACTTTTTATTTCTGACAACTTACTCCCTTTGCACGCCTATTCACTAACAAAAGATGGGACAATTTGGTAATTATTCATTTAATAAGAGAAACGACGAGGGTTAGACATATGTGGAGTCTATTAAAATAACCACCAAAAGTCGTGGTGGAGCAGGAGCACTCCATTTTTAACCAGTTTTCTCAGCTTCGAGTGGGAGAGCGCTTTACCAACTGATTAGGCCATTGTTTAAATTTTGTTTCAATTTTTAAAAGTTGCGTAAATATAATATTTCAAAATTTGATTTTCGGACAACGTTACACTCGGGACTTTGCATGTATATTGATCTCATAGACAGTTGTGTCTAGTGGAACAACATAACTTGAAGGAAATGCTTTCCAAATTGTGAAAATGAGTGAAAAGCCCAAGCCCACAAGAGTGTTTCAATAGGCCCATCTTAGCATCCACATAAGGCAATTTGAGTTCATTTTTTTGTGCGGAATGTTCTTCAAAGACATTGGTCTTTAATTTTTTCCCTTCACCTAAAAATTCATGGGTTTCGGGTTCGAATCCTTGCTCAGATAAAAATTTTAAAAAAAATTTGCAAGACAGAGGTTTGTAGCAAAATTAGGCCTATATCGGCAGAACTTTGCCTTTAAGGCCTAATTTTGGGTAAAAGTTTGCCTTAAGTCAAACATTTGCCGAATAGGCCTAATTTTGCCCGGATAGACATATTTTTGCTACAAACCTCTGACTTGTACATAAAAGATTCACTTTTGGTTAAATGATTTTTTTTCTGTTTTGACAAAAAAAAAAAAGGACAAAATAATTGACGATATCACTGGGGAATTGAAAATACGCATAAATAGGAGATTTCCTAATAGGCCGTTGAATACGCAAGATAATTCATCTTCATTATATACTTAGGATGAATACATAAATACAAATTTACATCCAAGTAGAAATCTTTGATTCTACTTTACTACAAATTAAAGTGCTTCAATCTAGTTTTATAGGGAAACATGAAATTCACTGAGGCCCAAATTCTCTAGCAAGCTTTAAGAACAAGAAGCATGAGTATATAGCTAAAAGCCCAACACCTAAGAACTTATCAAGTTTCATATCCCTCTTGGGCAAGATTACTAAGGCCCAAATCAAGCCCAGTAGCAAGAACCCAATGTCTTCATAAACAGTTGAGTCTGTTGGTACAATATAACTTGAGGGAAATGCTTTCCAAGTTGTGAAAATGAGTGATAAGCCCAAGCCCACAAGGGTATTGAATATAGGCCCAGCATAGCATCCACATAAGGCCACCTGGGCTCCTTCAGGTCCACCAGTTTTAGCCAATGTTACATTAGCCACCAAGTCTCCCAATGAGTTGCCCCAAGCAAGAACTGTCAGGCCCAAAATCGATGGGCTTATCCCAAGGATTAGGCCCATTGAAACCAACAAAGAAATAAGCTCTTCAGCCAATATGTAAGTCCAAGTAATGCTCATTAAGAAACCAAGCCCAAGCCACAAAAAGTTGAACTTCTTTGGTGGGTGAAGCCCATCACTAGTGAAAAACACAAGAAGCCCACAACCTATCCCAAGAACTCCACTAAATCCACAGGCCCAAATACTTGATTCAGGCCCAAAGAAATCCCAAATGAGAACCAATAGCAAAGGAGCTAAAGTGATTGACACAATTGCAAATGATTTTGACCATTTCTCTTGTGAAACATTTGGAATTGTCAACTTTCTTGGCAAGTCAAGTGGTAATTCAAGAACATACCCAACTTTTCTCAACACACAAAAATCCTCCCTTTGTGTTTTTTCACTTTGAACCTCACCCTTATTCACCAACAAAGGTACCCTCAATTCATATGATAATTCTTGAGCCTTTTTCATGTCACAAATCATTGGCAAATCTAACGAATCATCGATCTCGATATCTGCAGAATTTAAGCATTTCTCTTCTCCAACGTACATTTCTGAGACGAATATGAAGCAAACATAGACAAAATATAGAAAAAAGAAAGCCAAAGCACCCCATAAGTTAATCTTGCCAATGATGATCACAACAAGAAGACAAACAACACAAAGAATCAAGAACATGACATTCCCAATAAAACTTGACTTCTTGATTTTCCTCCCATGTCGGCTAATTGTAATACTTGTAATTCCAGCAACTACACTTGAAACAAAGAAAGCACCACCAATATACTATTGAGTCCAATATCATTTGTACCATCATTCATAAAAGAAACAATACTAGAGAACACATCAGGTGCACCATTTCCAAGTGAAAGTAGTGTAACTCCAGCAATTATAGGTGAAAGTTTCAAACTTCTTGATAGACCTTCAAGTGAAGAACAAAAATAACTACTTGCAGTATCACCTAATAAATAGAAAAGAAGAATTAACCAAAGGGCTAATAAGGAATATCCAAGAATTGGGTTAAAAGTGCAATAAAAAAGTTGGAGATAAAATATATATCCATCAGGTTTACACCCTTTATGGGATTTAATATAAGTGCACTTTTCTTCTCTACTAATGAATTTTTCAATACCTTTACAACCAATATCCTTGCCTTGCAAGAAACTATTATTTTTGGGCTTTGTGAATGTATTTTTTAATATAGTAGTAGAATTTGAAGAGTAGAGATGAAATGTGAGGCAAGAAATAATAAAAAGGAAGATGATATTGAAGAATAAAGTTGGAATATTGGTTCTATACTTAGAGAGAATTTGAAAATTAACCATTTTGTAGTGAGAGATGATTTCGGAATATGAAAATAGTTGCTATGTATAATGGACTACTTTTTGACTTTGGATTTGTGGTGACAGAGACATAAAGATTCCTTAGCATTGTTGATGTTCAAAGAAAATCTTTTTGGAAAAGAAAACAGGCTGTTAATAAAATAGAAAAAAAAAAAGAAAAACAGAGGCCAAAATTTCAATACAGAAAGACGCGTGCCAAATTGCAGACAGACTTGTTTGCTTATCAAATGTGTTAAGAGATTAGCTTACAAATGCCTAGCTATCACCTATCCGATTGATTTGAATTCGTGGTAGATAAGCTCAATAACAACAACATATTCATTGTATTTTCACAAGCCAAGTATAAAAAGGGTGGAGTATACGCATATCTTATTTCCTATCTCGTGAAGATAGAGAGACTATTTCCGAAACAATCTCGTCACAAGTAACATATAACAAGGCGGTATGAAAAGACAATAAATACAAAAGTAACCAGACAGATCAAATAATAGAGAAGCGTAGCATAGTATTCATAAACACAGATCATAGTAGAGATCGAATGACAAGAAATTACGAAAATAATGCTAATACTAGCTACCACCAAATCTATCTCGTAGGAGAGCGAGGCAACGCGTGGTAGGTAAGCTCATCAGAAAATTAAAAATTCATCGTTTAAATAGTTACTCAACTCTTAAATTTTTTATACGGTAGTAAAATATCTTTCTTTATTTTATCGTAAAACATCGAGTTTTATAGTCATTTCGTACTAAAAATCATTCTGGCCGGTTTCGAATTTTTAGGCACTCAACTCCATATTTGACACAAATATCAGTCTGCATGAACTTTAGCACTAACATAAAACCTAACACAATCAGATTGAGTTTGCCATAATATGCACCCTTATCTCCTGAAACCCTTAAGAGTATTGCAATAGCAATTTTTGAGCTGGCCGGAGTTTCTTTTTAGTTTTGAAATTATTTAAGTCCATATGAACTTTTATAAATGTCAAATCGGGAGTTGGATGCCGAAAAATTCACAAAATCGGTTTGAGTAGAAATTGGCGTGGAATAACTATAACAAAGTAACTTTTTATCACAAAATAAAACGCGATGAATTATTACATAATTTTCAATAGTTGAGTAACAATTTAAGCAATAAACTAAGGATTACTTCTTAATTCCCAAAGAAGCCCAGCCTCTCTCAAATTCAATTTTAATCTTTAACTAACTTATTAAAAGGCTGGAAGTGATATATTCAGAAAACTCGACATTCTATCTTAAAAATCCGATTCAAAAGAGAAAAGAAGACCGGACTAAAAAATTTCTCTTTCGATGATTAAACTCGACTTTTATATTCATATTGAAATCGGAGTTAAACGTCTTTAAACCCTGTTTCGGATTGATTTTACCCCACTTTCACACTCATATCAAGAACTTATTCAAATACGAAACATTTGCTTATGTATGTGAATGTGATCATTTTAAAGATTTTAAAAAGAATACTTTTCATGATATCAACATGACTAGACAACAAAGAGTCCAACACGAAAATCCTCTAGAAGTTACAAATGTAGGAGAATCCGAGTGCACGTGTGCTTAGCCATTACACCTCTTTTATCTCCTTGATGATCTAATCGAATCAACAGAAAATGTTATTAAAATAAAAAGTAGAATTCTCGTACAAATGAAGAAAACGTATGGAAGATTTTGTTCTGTTGACTTATTAATATAATTTTACTTGTACATGAATTTGGTTATGAGGAAGTAGAATTCTATGACTTTATTTTTCAAGCATGGTTGGCATATCTTTTGCACCATTTTGATAGGGTAAAATTTACTTTTATGCAGTTTAAAATTTTATAGTGAAACTCCCTGTGATTGGGAAGTTTCACCTGCACAATTTAAAACTTCATAGCAATGGATATTTTTTAAAATTGGAACCAAAAAGTTACCATTAAACGCTATTTCTATATTTCTGTTTCTATTTTCATCAAAACCTATCTTAAGAGCTATATGCCTATATCCTCGAGTTTTACCTTTGAAATTTGGAACTTTAAATATTAGTCATTTTTTAAAGACAACTATAAAGTGGCTAGTCAACGTTATTTGTATGTTTTGTTTCCATTTTGATTAGACTCTATCAGATGATGTGCCGGAGTTCTACCTGTAAAAATTTGAAACTCCATGATAATGGTTATTTTTCAAAGACAGAGCCGAGAAAAGGTCAGTGAGTGCTATTCTATATTTTGTTTCCATTTTCATTGAATTATATCCGAGCCAATGTCCTAGAGTTTCACCTGTAAAATTAAAATTCTTGTCATGAAGTTTAACTTGTGAAATTTGAAATTCCATGATAGTGATTATTTTTCAAAAACAAAGTTAAAAAGAGGAAAGTGAGCGCTATTTCTATATTTTGTTTCCATTTCATTAAACCATCTTTAATAGCCAATATCCTTCAAAATCCATAATAATGACTAATAATAAAAAGCAAATTCTAGAAGTGATCAGTCGACGCGATTTTTACGATTCATTTCCATTATTACTAGACTCTATCTTTGCCTTAGAAAGTGATAGAACTCCAACTAAAATACAAAACAAAATGCTTAGATTTAGGTACAGGTAGGAAAGGTGTAATGGCTGCTAGTGATATTATATGTATATCTACTAAAACACAAGTCATCAATGTATACCCTACAACTTAAGATTGGGAATTAAACTCAACCTTCCATTTCAAAATAGCTTTTCCCCAGTTGGAACAACACCCACCACTATGTCTTTGGCCAAGATGTAAGTTTCCCTAGTTGTGCCCTAGAAGCTTGACCATGCTACACAAAAAGACATGTACTCTGTTTAGAAGCGGTCCAGAATTTTCACTAAGGAAATCAAAATGTAAAAAAAACACGAAGAAGTAAAAGAGATTCAAAGTCTATTATATACCGTTGAACCTCTCCATAATAATGTTTCATTTGTTTGAAATTTTTTTGCTACTATAGCGAAATGTTATTATAGAGAACATGTGGTATAACATAATATAAAAATTGATAAAAAAAAAAAGACTTGGCCGTTATAATTAAATATTATTATAAAGAATAACTATTATAGAGAGGTCTAACCGTGTAAACATAAAAAGTAACATTAACTGTACGTATAGTGTAATTTTCTGACGAAGAGATACAGATAGGGATGGCAACGGATCGGATCTGGACCGGATCCTACAAGATCCAGATCCGGATCCGTTTTTCATACTCGAATCCGGATCCGGATCCGGATCCGTCGGGTCCATAAAAATCGGATCCAAATCCGGATCCATCGGATCCACGGGTCCACGGATCGGATGCGGATCCACATGTAAAAAAATTTGTCTTGCTAAGAATGTAACCTTGCTAAGAATTTTTTTTTAAAAGCGACAAACGATTTTTACTTAGCTAACGGTTTACTATGTTTCAATTTTTCATATGAGATATTTTATTCGTTGTCTCGTTTTGATTGTGAGCTATTAATTGAAAATGTTCGACAATGACAATAGTTGTGAAAAATGTGACTAGTATTTCCATAAACGAGAACTTGCAACGGATCTGGATCCACCGGATCCGGACCGGGAAACACTTGTGCCCCTAGTTTTGCCTATCATTTAAGGTTCTGATGCACCTATCGAGATAATACCAGATACAAGTAGGTTTCTCTCTTTTTATTTATTTAGTGTATGAAAAATTAATCTTGCTGCAGGCCATATCAACGTTGGCGAAGGAAGCAGACTTTTGTCAGGCCAATCCTTTTTTAGGTGTAGCTTTATACTTATAAGAGGTATTTAACTAAACTATCCTTATCTCTTCTTTAAATGAGAAGTTAATGATATATATGTCATATGTGCTTTCTTGAAGTAGTAAGGTGGGAAAAAAATCAATGCGTCCTCAGATTTTATAAAATGATAATTATTTTGAAATAATTTATTGGATAAAGTGTCTTAAAAAAGCACCGGAGGGAGTAAAATGTAAAAGTGATTGCCGTGAAATAATGAAAGACTCTTTAGATCCTTACAAATATAATAATGCATATAAGTCCAAAACTTCCAAGACTGTGCATGAGATTGACACTGACTTTTCATTATTAAAATACAAAAAACTATTATTTGTACTATAAGAATAGTTGTTTGGAAAAAAGTAGGGTATTAGAGTGGGAAAGGAAGAATCTTTGTATCTATCAATATCAGAACAAGAAGTATGTCCAAGAAGATTTGCATGTGTGTGATAAAGAAATGCCGACCACGATATTATTTCAATAATTTATACTCTTACGGGTTATTTGGTCAGTGCGATAAAGATAACAAATGCAGAATTATTTCATCCGGCGTTCAATTATGGATGTTAATTAGTTTCGGGTATTATTTATATTAAAATAATAAGATTATTTGTCCTATATAGAAAGTGAAATAGCTAATTCCATAAAATATCTTTGTTTATCCCATTCTCATAATCAAACAAGTACAAAATCTTTAATAAGTAGTATCAACATTTATCCGGAGAAATGAATAAATCACTATAATCATAAGGATGACACTTTTTTATGTTAAGATATAATACTTTATATATATATATATAGATATAGTTAACAAAATATTCTGATGAAGCGTTGTCCTATGAAATTACTCAATTTTGGCATCTCTACCTATCAAGGTAGAGGTAAGGTCCGTGTACACTCTATTCTTTCTGGACCCACGTTATGAGATTTTACTGGATATGTTATTGTTGTAGAGTTTTAGTCTAATTTTACTTCCATCGTTAGGAAAAAGTCTCATTTTCAACTTTGATGACAGAGTTCTAACTTGAGATTAATTTTTAATCAAAATTAAAAGTTAAAGAGTAATTTGAATCTTTTGTTTGAAGAGTTTTGATACATGAAGTCTACTAATTTCGGACGGGAGCTTTTTAATGACGAGAGCATATACAAGATGATTTACTAACTGCAAGAACATGAATGATCCAAAAGTTCAACGGATAGTAAGATTGAGCAATTTCAGATAGTATAGGATGAAATTCTAACCCTTGTCCTAAAAAGTAGTACTCCATTCATCTCATTTTATATAACAATATGTTTGATTTGCGTATAAAATTTAAAAACGAAAGAAAAACTTCAGACATACATTTTTTTTTTAAACATGCTTATGATATCTTTAGTATAAATTTAATATTTAAAGATAAACATTTTCTAAATACAAAAATACAACACTTTCTCAAGTAGATTAAGCAGAAAAAATGGAGATAAAAAATGAAATAGTGGTGAGTAATAAACTACAGCACAAGAAAAGCAAGTCTAATACGTAATGTCTCATAATTAGGTTATTCCCTTCAAATTAAGTGATAGATGCTAAAAATAAGGTATCGACTTCATTTTGTCACCTAATTTCGATATTTTTCTCCTTTTTCCTTTTATAACCAATCTATATTTTCAATTATTATTTCGATTTGTCCGACCATGTCAAGTTTAGTCAGCTTAGTGTTGACGGTTAATTAACTTGATAATACTTGAAAAGGTAGCTAAACTTTTGAAGACGGAATTTATGTTATTAATTTGAGATATATAATAATACTTACTAATAATGAAAAAGATATTAAAATAGCCGTTAAAAAAGAACAAACTCGACATCAACATTAATTGGTAGTTTTTATCAATTTAAATTCTTAGAAAGTCATATAAGAATAGAACAATATCCAACATTTTAAATATAGTGAAACAATATTAGAATTTAAATATTCAAAAACTATATGAGAAGTACAATAAGTTGTGGTTCTTATTATATCAATATAGTGAAAAATACATCTTAAAAAGTTTGGTCAAAGTTCATATAGTTTAATTCTCAAAAATCGAAACTATGAAAAGTATTTCGAGACAGGAGTATATAATTTGAAACTTAAGAATTAAGTTTGCGCCAATTGCCTCTATTCAATGTCACACGATGTTGTGTCAATTTTTGTACTATATGGATGATGTGAACCAAATATGTAGTCCTAGCAAAATTGATCTAAAGAGCATGATCATATCAAAGTTAATTAAGGGTGAACACTTTAATTAATTTAAGTTCTTAAAAGTTATAAAAGTCATTCAAAAATAGATTAATGTCAAATATTTTAGAATGTCCCAAAATGTCTCCATAAGTAAGCATGCTAGAATTATTAGACTAACTCTCATTTTATTAACAAACTAAACCGCAATACCTATTCAAAAGACAAAACAGGTTAAAAGAGTTTCAACAACTACATCTTTTATTGTCTCGAGCGCATATAAAAGAGGTCTAGATCAAGTCAAAGAATACAACCAAGCTCTCTCAATCGTATATCTTAGGAAAAAAATGTGATTTTGCTTGTCCAACCAATAGACATGAGAAAAAAAGTAGTCCGGTGCACAAATCATTCCGCATTAGTAGCTGTAAGAATTGAATCTCTTAATTAATTTAATTCCAGTAGTACAATATATATATATATATATATATACACAATCATAATATGTTTGTCTTAAGGAAGATTAATCTATATTACCTAAAATATAAGATGTTAATTCTAATCATCCTAATTATAATATATTACAATAATGAATTGAAGGTAACTATGAAATTTGTCCATAATTACTCTAACAGTCCTCCGCAATCTTAGCGGGAGGTTCTCGTATGCTAAGACTGTCCCTGAAATCATCAAAAAGTATGCGCGGAAGACCTTTTATGAAGATGTCAGCAATCTGATAACGGGACGGTATATGCAGAACACAGACTTGTCCACAGACGACCTTCTCGCGGACAAATAAAATATTCATTTTAATGTGTTTTGTGCGCAGATGCTGAGCATGATTGCCGGATAAGTATATTGCACTCAAATTGTCACAATAGACCACTATTGCCTTTCCAATCGGACAATGTAGCTCCAACAGTAGATTACGGAGCCAACATGACTCAACAACCACATTGGCGACCCCTCAGCATTCTTTCTCAGCACTAGATCGAGATAGTCTGGATTGTCATTTGGACGATCATGAAATAAGGTTGTCCGCCAAGAACACACAATAATCGAAAGTGGAACGACGTGTGTCCGGGCAGACACCCCAATCTACATCTATGTAGGCTGAAAGACTCTAGATAGATGACTTATACAGATGTAGGCCAAAATGAAGAGTACTCTTAACATACCGCAGAATTCTTTTTATAGCCCCCATATATTCTTCCTTCGGATCATGCATGTGTAAACAAACCTGCTGAACCGCATAAGAAATATCAGGTCTTGTAAAAGTCAGGTACTGCAAGGCTCCGGTAATATGTAGGATCGGTGTATGGAGTTCCGGCATCATTACTCAAATTTGACTTTGTGTCAACCGGAGTGTGTGATGGTTTGTAGGAAGACATCCTTGCTTTGTCAATTATTTCTTCGGCATATTTCTTTTGAATAAGAAATAGACCACCTGCATATTGGGTGACGACAGTGCCAAGAAATTTTTTTAACTGACCTAAGTCCTTCATTGCAAACTCTACTGCAATAAGGGACATAATAGACTGGCGAAGTGAAGTGGATAATGCTGTGAGAATAATATCATCGACATACAGAAGTATATATGCCATGTCAGTGCCCTTCCGATAAATGAACAACGATTGATCAGACTTGATGTGAGAGAACCCCAACTTGGAAACAAATCCTGCAAACTGGTTATACCATGCCCTAGGAGCTTGTTTCAAACCATATAAGGATTTCTTCAACAAGCAAACATGATCTGGACGTGTATAATCTCGGAAACCCAACAGCTGATGCATGTATATTGTTTCCTGTAAGTGGCCATGTAAGAACGCATTTTTAACATCCAACTGATGAATAGACCAAGATTTGGAAAGAGCTAGGCTGAGAACAATCCTGATAGTTGATGGTTTAACTACCGGACTGAATGTTTCACCATAATCGATTCTAACCTGCTGAGACCTGCCATCACCAACAAGACGAGCTTTGTATCTCGCAAAAGAACCTTTAGATTTTTTTTATAACAAAAAACCCATATAGACCGAATGACGTTCACATTAGACGGACGTGGTACTAACTCCCACGTCTTATATTTAATAAGAGCAGTAAAATTGTCTAACATAACAGCTTTTCAATTAGGGTCGGACAAGACGGCCTTGGAATTTTTTAGTAGAGGTGATGGTTGAACGGAGGATAGTAGGTTAAACTGACGTTTGGGCCAGAAAATCCTGTGCAGGGCACGAGCTTCAATGGTCTGAAGTTGTTCCGGCATTGGTTGGGTAGGAGAGGTCTCTGATATGGTGTTGGGCCGAGGAGGTGTATTGAGGCCTGAACCGGTGTTGGGCTGGAATCCGGGTTCATGTAAGGGAGCAGTGGGCTCCCCCACTTGGGCCTGCCCACCACAGAAATAGGACTGGGCCGAGACCAGCGGTAATACGGTTATGGTCGCCGGTCCAGTCCCATTTTGTGGTTGGGCTGGAAAATGTTGGGTATTTTGTTGGGTTGTTTTCACTTGTGTTTGGTTATTAAGGTGGTAGTGTAAAATAGGATGTATTTTTTGTTCAAAAAATCATATGAAGGTGAGGATACCACATTAGACTTAGCAAATGGGAATGTAGACTCATCAAACACCACATGACGAGAAATAATTAGTTTTCCATTTGTCAAATCATAACATTTATATCCTCTATGATTTTGTAGGTATTCCAAAAACACACAAGGAGTTGAACGAGCCTGCAACTTGTTAATGATAGTGGATGGAAATAAAGGATAACACAAACACTCAAACACCCTCAAATGTGTAAAAGACGGGAGATGATGATACAACATTTGTATAGGAGACACATTGGAGAGCAATTTACTAAGACAAATATTTAAAAGGTGTGTGGCCATTTGAAGTGCATGGTGCCAAAACTTTGGTGGTGTTGAAGAATGCACAAGAATAGAGCGAATCATATTGTTAATTGTTCGAATCTTTCTTTCGGCTTTTTCATTTTGTGGTGAGGTATGTGGACACGAAAGACGCAAAGACATCCCATTATAACAAAAATCATTAAATTGGCCATTGATGAATTTCTCCCATTGTCACATTGAAAACATTTAATGTTTTTGCCAAATTGAATTTTGATAAAAACACAAAATTGTTTATAAATGGTGTAGGTTTGTGATTTATGTCCTAAGGAAAACGTCCACAAAAAATTCGAATAATAATCTAGAATGAACATATAATATTTATGACCTGCAAAACTCAAAACTGGTGATGTCCACAAATCACAATGCACAAGATCAAATGACATAAAAGTATGAGAAGTAGAAGATGCAAAAGGAAGCTTAACATGTTTACAAAACACACAAGTTTGGAAAACAGAAGACTCCAAAAATTTGTTACAATAAAACAAATTATTCTTTCTAAGATTATTAAAAATTTGTGCTCCTGGATGTCCCACCCAATTGTGTCATAGGGTAGGAGAAATGACAGCAAAGGTTGATGGTTTGGTCATGCAATTTTTTGAAACAGAGGTGACAGGATATAAGTCACACATGCTATTACATCTCATAAGTGGTATCCCCGTCTGAAAATCCTTCACAGAAAAAGCCAAACAGATCAAAATTTAAAGAAACATTATTGTCAATAGTAAACCGTCTAACATAGATCAAGTTTTTAATTAGTTTTGGTGCATGTAAGACGTTTTCAAGGATAATGGTGGGTGTGGAGAGGGTAGTATTATCTGACCAATACCACGAATTGGAATTTTCTTCCCACTGCCGATAATAATATTTTTATTATTGTTCATATTAAAATAAGATGAGAGATTACCTTGAGATACTGTCATGTGTGACGTAGCCCCCGTATCCATGTACCATGACTCATATGGAATACTTATATTCATGTTGTTCATGACTTGTTCAATATCCGTGGGTGAATAGCCAACAGAAGACAGTGCTGGGCCGTAAACGCATGTTGTGGACAAGACCCTAGAATACCGGGTTGGCGATTTGAAGAAGAAAGAGGCATGGCCCATGTTGAAGTCGGATATGGACATGGTGTGGCAGCCCACTGTGGGGCCCAGGCCCATGGTGGGTACTGGCCCCAATGATTACCGCCACTGCCATCCCGCCACTAACCGGACTAGCCATTGTCGCCGACAGTTTAGCACCTCCCCGGCCTCGTCCCTTTCCACCATTATTTTTTCCTTTATTGTTACGGTTTGAACCCCATTTTTTGCCATTATTTTGACGAATATTATTGCCCCCCGAACCAGAATTTTGTTGCTCCAATTCAGTGAAAAACTAGTTGGTGGATACGAGAGCAGTTCCGGCGGTGGCTGCTCCAGAAGATGCTTGTTTCGCTTTCCGCGTTTCCTAGAAAATCAACCTCGAGCGGGAAAGGGAGGCAATGTATTACTTTGTCGAATGAACGTAGCCACTCAATCATACTGTTCATTCAACCCTGAAATCAACTGAAGGACCAACCTTTAATTTGTGACGGACGAACCAACGTTAGATAGTTGGTCCGCAAGCATCTTCAATTCCTGACAATAAGAGGAGATGTTGGAAAATCATCCAATTTAATGTTAGTAAATAGGTGTTCAAGATAAACGGCTCGAGAAAGTTTGTTATCCTGAAATATATTCTGTAAACGTTCTTATGCCTGTTGAACCGTAGAATTCGGCTCAAATATGGTATGTAAAAGATCGTTGGATATAGTGACATATATCCATTGAAGGACAATAGCATCCAAACGGGACCATAGATTTTTATCCGCCAAATTGGCGTCCGATGACGACTCGGAAGGTATGATATGGTCGATCACCTCATATGCACGACAATGAATTTTGAACAATTCCACCCAAGAGGTATATTTCCCTTTCTCCATTTCAAGATTTATAGATATAAAGTTCTTGACGTTATTAACGGCAAGAGCGGGATGAAAAGTTTGTTTTTTGGTCATAGGTTCCGCAAGAAATCAAACTAGAGAAGAAAAGAAGTAGTGTTTGGGGATGTGAAAAAACCCTTAGGGTTTCAGAAAGTGTAAGTCGGGGGGGGGGGGGGGGTTTAGATGTCGGCTAGGGTTTTGGTTGGTGTAAGAAGTGGTTTAGTTTTTTTGTGAGGGTGAGTGAAAAAGTTAGAAGAAAGAGAGGAGAGAATTCGGTTAGGAGGAGGTACAAATTAGGGCAAATGATCTTTGACTCTTGATACCATGTAAGATTGAATCCCTTGATTAATTTCATTCCACTAGTACAATATATATACAATCATAATATGCTTGTCTTAAGGAAGACTAATCTATATTACCTAAAATATAAGATGCTAATTCTAATCATCCTAATTACAATATGTTACAATAATGAATTGGAGGTAATTATGGGATTTGTCCATAATTACTAACATCCGGGAAAGGACCGCACCATGTTAGGGTTTTTTGCCCTGGTTTTCTTATCATATTTAAGTTTTATTTTTCTCTTAAAGGAAAGTCAAAGTATTACCATAATTGTTTTTACTTTTCCTTTCAGAAAAATATAATTCACTTCCATATTTGACTATTTCTTTTCTTGAAGGAAAATTTTTGGACATCTATAAATTGAAGACCTCCTTCCAACAACTACAATACAGAAAAATATCCACAATGTAGTCGTTTAAATAGTCTTATTTAGGGGGAGATTTTTTCTCAATAGTTTTATGTCTTTTAATTAGTTTTTTCATATGTAGGTCAATTAGTAAAATCATATTAAGTTTATGATGCGTATTTTAGTATATTTTTTGGTTATCCGATTTATCATCATTTAAGGTTTATATTTATTAGCTTCCGCATGACGCCCGATTATTTCGATCTCAATACACCTCAATAGACATGAGAAGAATCTTAACCTTACTTCTTCGATATACAAATATTGTAATATAAAGTGAACCTTAAAAATTAAGTAATCTTCTTCGTAACACGCTTTCATAATCACACAAATATCAGGATTACAATTACAAATTTTGAATCTTCTGATTTTTTAACTCTATAATCAACTGAATTATATCATATAAATTAAAACCAACGAAGTATTTACCAATTGTCTCTGTCCAATGTCACATGATGTTTACATGTCAATGTTGTTCTGTAGGGATGATGTTAGCCAAACAATGTAAAGTCGTAGCAAAATTGATTTTTTTTCGTCCTTGGCAAAAATTTGATGCTGTACCAAACATTTGGTTAAAAAAATAAAGATGCAAGTTGATATTATTACAATTGGGTCCCAAAAAAACGAGAATTATTAACTCAATCTGACAGGTCAAGTTGTTAGGTGATAAAAAGAGGAATGATTGCACTTTGATCCTTTAGTTATTAGTAAATTTTAAGTTTGGTCCTTATAATATTTGACTAAATATATTCAATTTACTAAACTATGTATTTTGGTCCCTCTATATAGGAAATATACGATAATTAGATTATTTTTAGAATTATATTATCCTCAAAGATGAACTATATAACCATAAAATTTTAACATGACACATCAATATCTGAATTGTTTCAGCACTTAATAATTCGCTAAAGTTGCGAAGATTCATAGTTAGAGGTTCAAAAGTGCACATATCAACTATATGAAGGTAAAATATTGTTAACCAGAAATTACAAAGATCAAAATTAAAATTATATCGATATTTAAGGGACTAAAAGTGCTAACATTCAAAATGTATTTAGGGTAAATGTAACGACCCATTAGGTCATTTTGTTGTTTTTGCTTATTTTCCCGCAAGTTTCCTTTTTCCTAGTTCTGTTAGTGTGTATTTGATGTGTGGGGACGGATGACACAGATTCCAAGGCAACCGGATGAGAATGTCGGAAGAAAATCCAAGTCTTAAGTTGTAGAAGCTTTAATGGAAGGTTTGACTAAGAGGTTGATTATGAGTAGATGCATCTGGAATCAAATTATGACGGTTCCGTTAGCTCCGGAATAGGATTTTTGACTTAGGTGGACCGTTGGTTCAGGTCCCGGGTGTTTCGAACGAATTTCGGGTTAGTTGGTAGAGATTGAAAAATCTTAAGTTAAGAAATAAGATTTGGAGGGCTTAAGTGGCTATTGAGGGCGTTTGTATCTTTTTTGGGGTTTCGCTAATTCCATCAAGTTCGGAATGTCGAATATGATCTAGGCGCTTCCTTGGTTCAGTTCCCGAGGCCCTCAGGAGCATATTGGGCGTTGAGTTGGGATTTTTAAGCTTTACGAAGTCCTTGGGGGGTTCCGAATGACCGTTTTGTTAAGATGACATCATATGACAACTTTGAGTGTGCAGATGAGTTCGTAACGTGTTTTTATGTTATGATACATATTTGGCTTGTATCCGGGAAGTTCGGATGACTTTCGGGGTTACAAGATGATTTTGTGAAAACTAGATTTTCTGGTTTCAGCTGTCTCTGGTGTCCTTCACCATCGCGAAAAAGGCATCGCAATTGCGAGCCTCTGTTCAGTTGGCCACCACGATCCCGAGGCTTTTGTTGCAATCACGATGAGTAAATTCTTTTGTGTCCTTGCGATCGCGTGGAGTGGTCCAGCGATCGCGAATAGCAGATTCGTTGGGCAGAATATTAAATCCCCAAATCGTATTTTCACCTCTCATTCCCGTATTTTGAGCTTTAGACCTCGGATTAAGGAGATTGTGGTGGGGATTGCTCAAGTTCTTCAAGAGGGTAAGATTTCAACTCCCATTTTATGATTAAGTCTTTAATTATTGGGGTTTTTCATGCTAGAATCTGTGTTTTTAGTGCGGGAAACTTAAGAGAATAAACCCTAGACTTGAAAAGCTAGAAACTCTTTATTAAGCATGATTATGAGGCTAGAATTTGATGATATTGCATATATAGGTTCTTTAAACTATGGATGAACTAATTTGAGAAGGAAATTCCTATTTTGCCCCTTTGGCTCGGAAATCACATTCTGGGTGTCATTTTGGATTTTGCTTCAAAGTATTCCATTATGGGTACCGTTGGGATCGTGTGAACCAGTAGAGTATTAAATTGACCATGTTGGTCTCAATTTTCTAGTATAATTACAAAATTGACCTTGGGACTTTAGAATGAGGTTTTGGGGTTAACTTCCTAGAGCCGAATCTTGCATAAAGTAATGTGGGCATCATTTATCTCATTTTTTTATGCTTAATCTATATTTGAGTAGATTGGCACCGTGAGGAGGCTATTCGAAAAGGCAAAGAGACTTCGTGACTTCGACTCCTACTTCCAGGCATATGAACCTTATCTTAGGCATCTTGGTTGGTTAACTGAACCAATTAACTAAAGATGGGAGTAATGTGTATATTAAGGGGCTCCCGATACTTGTGAGGTGACGAGCACTTGTATCGGGTACCAGTGTCGTGTATAGGTATTTGTGCTTTTAAATTTCTAGAAGAATGTCATGCTTTGGGCACTAGCTGATAGTATAGTATGATCCTCTGAATACGTGATTGGGGTATGAAGCCCATACAATACGCATTATATAGTATCTGTCCGTGTGCTATGTGATTGTGTGTCCCCATCACCCCCTTTTATACCCATCTAATCGGAAATGAAGCTAAAGATCAAGTTCTTAATGAAAATAACTGAGTTATGACTTGTTTTGTTATACTTGCTTCTTATTACTATCATGTTTTATTCCTCTTAGTGTCTGAGCCTGTGTGAGGATAGACGATTATAGATGTTGTGTGAATAGAACATGTGTTGTGTGAGCCTGATGTGTGAACTGAACTTAGGTATTGTGTGTAAGCCTAAGTGATAAATGGACCTCGTGAGTCCCCCATGGGTCATGCTTCATTGACATTCGAACATGTGTATACCGGAGGAGAGAGTAAACATTTGCATATCTTTCGTTATGTCTATTTCCTTGTATTTTACTCTATGATGAATTGTTGATTTTGTGCTTACGTTTCAGTAGTGTATATACCTGACTTGATTGAGGGGTTAGATGCTACTACCCAGGCTTAAATTCCATTAATGAACTTATGTGTTATGTGATTATACTATTGCACTGTTATGGCAGTTGGTGTAGTAGTAGTATTCTATAGACCAAACCTTCTCTCCGTTTAGGATCGGTCGGTTGATGATGTTGCTGAGTACCCGTGTATTTTGTACTCACGCTACACTTGCTGCACCATTTTTGTGTGCAGGTTCAGTTCCTAGTATCAGTGGACCACGTGACTACCCAGCCCGTTGAGGTGTTGTGTTAGAGGATTGACGGTGTGAGCTACCGGACGACCCTTAGCCCCGGATTCTCTTAGTTTATCTTTATATTCTGTCTTTCTATTCGAACAACTTTATGTACTTCGGAACGTGCGATCCCAAGACTTGTATAACTCTTAGTAGGTCTTGTACTGTGACACCCGGTTTTGGGTAGATTCTTACGTTGTATCTTTATATATCTATGAATCTAAATTAAAGACTTTAAAGTTTAAACTGCTTCTTAATTGATTTCCACATTTATTTCTTTATTACATTTTGGGTTGTTGGGAAATGGTAGGCTTACCAACTCAGTGAGGGTTGATGCCATCATGACCCTCAATTTTGGATCGTGACAGTAAATATATCATTTCAAGAAAGGTTTTTGATTGAGCTTATGGTTTGGTAATATAGAAATAGGACAAGTAGTTTTGATTTCGTGAGAAGTGATTTAGTACTTTTAAATTATTATAGTTTTTTTAAAAAAAGAATTATTACAGTTGATTGTTAGTAACTTTCATTAATGTTTCCTTACTTGGATTGGAAAACATGTTCACGAAGAGTAGGTAGGTGTTTGAACATTATTTGATTGAAATTTAAAAAAATATAGCATTTTGAATTCATAATTTTCGATACAGAATATAGTTATATATGTAAAAGTTATAAAAAGTTTAATAAATATTAAGTATGAACTCATAACTTTAACTTTTTAACTGTACAATGAATTTAATGTTAAAAATCTAAAAGATTGAACTCATTTCAGTATCTGTCTTTAATCACTTATTTAATTTTCTTAAAGCAGATCACTTGTTTAGTGATAGAAAAATAGAATAAAATTTCAAGACTTGTTTAGGGTAAAGATATCATTTCAAGTAATTAGGTTTTTGATTTCGACTAAGGGTTTTGATAATACAGAAATAGGGTTATGTAGTTTTTGGTTTGGTGAGAAGTGATTTAACCCCTTTTAACTTATTATAGTTGATTGTGAGCTCCCTTTTTTTAAGAATAATATAAATATAATATGTTAAGAAAGGTAAGTAAGTTCTTTAAAACCATCATAATCTTAGAATGGTGAGTAATGTTTTTACTATTATTAACCAAAGGTTTTAAGTTTGAGTTTCGGGAATGAGGTCGTCTTTGGTGATGCGCGCTTTACCGTCTAGAGTGAGACTTTTCAGTGTGAATCAGATATAGTCAGGCCAAATTCGAGTACCGAATATTGAGTGTGAAACCAAAAGAAAAAAACTTCCTTATCACCATCAACCGGTGGAATGAATGAAAATTTTTCACCCTTAACTAGCGGTCTTAAATTTGAATCTCAAAATATAAAAAACTCCAGCTATGGAGCGCTTTCCCTTTTAACGGGCCATAAGCGATATAAATTTGGTTCACTGGAAGGACAAATCATAAAAAGAAAAAAAACTTGGTTCTTGAACTTTTTCTGTGAAAAATATAACCTTGAACTCGTGTAAGTTGTAACATTATAAGTTTATAACCCCTTACACTTCGTGTTAAGTTCGTTAAATGTCCTATTATTTTATTAAATATTGACAATAGACAGAATTTGTGTATGGTACTCAACTCATTTTTGGTAGAATTAAATACTCTTTGAACTTGTCTTCCCTACAATGCAAGTTCTTGAAGCAAAAGAGTGCAAACCAAGTTTGTCGTTTCACTAAGAAAAGAATGAACAAAATTGGATTCAGCTCATCCATGTGAATGAATTTGAAAACAATCCATGTCAAATAATAACAACAACAACATACCCAGTAAATCCCGCAGCATGGGGTCTGGGAGAGTAGAGTGTACGCAGACCTTACCTCTACCTTGATAGGTAGAGCGGTTGTTTTCGAGAGATCCTCGACTCAGGACATGCAAAGCAGGAAAAAAAAACAGTCAAGACCGGTCAAAAAATTTAAGAATTTAAGAATTTAAAGCAATATGCAAATGCTGATAGCAAATGCGAATACGTCATGTCAAATAATAAGTTAATATATAATTATATAATTTGTTATATATCTAAAATTAAACAAAATGTTTTTTTTGCATAATTATATAACTTAATTAGAATAAATTCCTATGATAAATTATTATTTGATCACTAGATCAAAATGATATATATATATATATATATATATATATATAAGTTAAACCACACAAATAGTTAAAAAAAATTACACAATCATTGAATATATAATTTAACCTTGATGCATGAAAGCTTCCTTCTCAATCGGTTCAAGACTTGAATCGGCTTCTTGTGTATTCGTACATCAATTCTTTAATCCTGCATGATTTGTACATATATATACTTAACAACATAGGTAGATTGAAGATAGGATCAAATTACACCAATTCAATATAATTTTTGAACCAATAATTAATAATTCGTGTCACGATATCATTGGTGCGTGACATACACTTGCTGAAAAAGTGGTCAAACACCGAAGAGATGAATTAGAAACAGTTGAAAAAAGACTAAGTCATATAAAAGGTTACCCGTAAAATTGAGGCGTGTTAAATGTATTTGCGTACAAACTAAAGGGTATTAACTATGTATTAAGCTAAAAAAAAATTTAGCCTACCCATCTTCGCCTAATTATATGACTTATCGAGACCACTTGATATCAGTGGCATACACACACAAAACACAAGCAACCTCACATTTAAAATAAATACATAAATAAACATCATATTAACTTTTATCGATTTAACTAACTTATACAATCTTCTCTCATAGGATTAGTTTAATTATCTACCTGAAAAGGTCAAGGGTTCAACTCCGTTCTCAATCAAGTGGTGTCATTTATATGTATATACAATAAAAATTTCGATGAAGTTATTCATCTAAAAGGATATATTTATTACTTTGTATGTATTTGACTTAATATATATATATATATATATATATCACAAGTCTTTTCTAAAAAAATTAAAATTTTATATTTAATCAAATAACTTTAATCTTTTTTACTTTAGTTCTGTAGGGAAATCAGGAAAAGTTAAGAAATAGAACCATCTTATTTAATTCATTTTTTATAGTCACGAGGGAATGGAGAGATTGATGATGATGTCACACATCAGATTGGGGCAGGGCGAATGAAATTGAGGCTCGCATCTGGAGTCTTATGCGATAAAAAGGTGCCACCAAAACCTATTATCAAGTTCTATAGAGTGGTGGTTAGACCGAATATGTTGTATGGGGCAGAGTGTTGGTCTGTCAAGACTTAGCACATCCAAAAGATAAAAGTTGCGTACATGAGGATGTTGAGATGGATTTGTGGGCATACAAGGAGGGATATGATTAGAAATGATGATATCCGGGACAGAGTGGGAGTGACCTCGGTAGAGGATAAGATGAGGGAAGCGAGGTTGAGATGGTTCGGGCATGTGCAGAGGAGAAAAACAAATGCCCCAGTGCGGAGGTATGAGAGGTTGGCTATGGACTGGTTCAGGAGGGGTAGAGGTAGGCCGAAAAAGTATTGGGGAGAGGTGATTAGGCGGGATATGGCGCATGTAGAACTTACTGAGGACATGACCTTAGATAGGGGTTGTGAAGGACACAAATTAGGGTAGAAGGGTAGTAGGTAGTTGAGCGTAGTCCTACTTACGCTTACAAACTGATAGTTGTAGTGTAATTATTGTAGGTCTGCTTAGCCTATCATTCTAGTAGGCGCAGTATTGCTTTATAGTCCCTTGTCGCTTGATTTCTGCTACTATGGGTTCTTTAGTGTACTTTGTTTATCTTATTTACATGCGTTAGTTACCGCTTCCTTGTTCAGAACAACGAGCTATCATGGCTTACTCGATTTTGTTACCAACATTTTCATACTGCTTTAAATTTCGTGTCCGGGTCTGACCGTTTCTCTTGCTTTGCTTGTGCTTATGCTTTGTCTTGAGCCGAGGATCTTTCAGAAACAGTCGCTCTACCTACCAAGGTAGATGTAAGGTCTGCGTACACTCTCCCCTTCCCAGACCCCACGTTGTGAGATTTCACTGGATATATTATTATTATTATAATTATTATTTTTATAGTCACGAGATGAACATTTTAGGGTGATCCAAAGCATGAGCTAGACTTAAAATGCCGGCGAAACTTCACTCTTTTATAAGAAAGTTGCACACGTACCTTTTCTTTGCAGGAAAAAAGACTAACAAAATAGTATTTTAAAGTAGTCTAATAATAATAATAATAATAATAATAATAATAATAATAATAATAATAATAATAATAATAATAATAATAATAATAATAATAATAATAATAATAAAAAATAAATAAAAAATAAAAAATAAAAAATAAAATAAAAAAGACAGGTTAAAATCATGCTGGCGTGACACATATTTCAGGTAGTAAATATGTATAAAGTTACTCCAATAAAATTTGTCACAATAGAGTAGGTAAGGTTAATAAAAATAAAAATTTTCCCCACTTGAATGTTAAAAACGTATCTATTGACAAACCATTAATAGATGTACTCATTAACGTACTACCAACATGTGATTATTTGGCAACAGATAATAAGGTTTGTAAGTTTTAGGACCATTTGGATATTCATGAAGAAAGTAGGGCTGATATTAAACCCTTTTTTCTTTTTGGTTTCATATTCAGGATTCGGCAGTTGTATTGGACTTCAATTAAATTTGTTTCCATATTATGGGTAAAACACTTGATAATAAAGGCGATTCTACGCTCATGCCTCAAACCCGAAATCTTTGATTAGAGATGAAAAAACACTTACTACTCCACTATAATTCTTGTTGGAGATATTAAACCTCTTTTTTCACGAGTCACGAGAGCAGTGGAGCTCCCATAAAATTGAATGCCACGTTTTGTTGGTAATGGGCCAAATTTGGTTTGTATTATATGAAATTGAACAACTTCGTCATGTATGAAATTTTTATTTTTGTCCTCGACCGTGTATGGCTCTTCAACCTGAGAATAATTTTAAATAATAGTTAAAACTTAAAAGTTGATGGATAATTTTGAATAATTTTCTCTTGAAGAATTTAAACATGTAGAATCCACCAATTTCACGTAATGAACTTAGAAATAATATAAGAATAATCAAATTCTCAACTTTATATTAATAAAACTAGGGATCAATTACAATTACAGAAAGTAAAAGCAACAACTCAAATGCCAAACCCAAACGGAAAGAAAAAGGAAAACAATAGTTTTTCTCTACATAGTTTCTTGTATTCCAGCTCTCTTAACTCCAAATTAACATTGCCATTATTATACTTAATGCCCATACAATTAGCAAAGAAATCCGTAAGAGAAGAAAACATCAAAACAAGATTTTTTCTTCAAAAAATTAGATTAAATCTGGGACTTTCCGGTGCAAAACTGAATTAATCGGGTCCTCAAAGCAGGTAACGGAAACCGATGAAAAACTAAAAAAAGGAAAAGTGATTCCATTTTATTTGGCAAAACCAATGGGTCCATTTGCTTCTTTAGGTCCAATCTAATATTTATTCACATGGGCCTTATCCAAACTAGTTTGCAGTTGGGTCATTCGCACAAACGTCCCTATTTTGGGATGGTCTTTAATTTTTCACCCTTCAAATTTGAGTTCTTTAATTTTTATCCTTTATTATTTTTGGTGCAATATAATTAGAATTTCATTCGGCATAATTAGTGTTAAATCTTCGGCATATGTACCATACACAATCCACATATTATGCCGGATAAGGCATAACTGTCAATACTCAACATAACATGAAAAAAGACATAATTTCAGATTTCGACAGGCATAGTTAGCGTTTAATTTCAACATATGTATCATAACATCCACACAAACTATGCCGGATAAGTCATAATTTCCAATACTCAACATAATTTAAAAAATTATTATAAAACTATGCCGCATAACTTAATTCCTACGTAATTTATGCCACACGAGGCAAAAATTCAGTTTTCGAAGGAAAAAATATTATATAGACTATGCCGTGCGAAGAAACTTGAATATTTCATAAAAAAATAGCAAAAGCAAAAATTAAAGACCACAAATATAAAGGGAAAAAATTAAAGATCGGTACGTTTGAGGGGAAATCCGCACAAAAAAAATGTTTGCAGTTTGCTGGGTAACCCAATCTGATTCAAGGTTGTCCACAGTTATCTGATTCCCATCCATTTTTTTGTTCAAGCACCATTTCTTTTTTTTCTTTTTGAAAAGGTGAAGGATAAAAAAAAATCCTAGACTATACGAAATGAATTACTTTGCTTTTCATTTAGAAAATGTCTCAGTTATACTCCTGTCATTACTAAAGTGGTTCAATTTTGCAATTATGAGAAAAAAATAAAGGGAAAAGGACATAAATGGTCATCCAGATGAAATTATTGACGCCGGATGACCCAAGAAATTTAAAAGATATTTTTAGCTTTTTCAAAATAATTCTATTTCGTAGCTTTTTTTTGAACTAATTACAATATATGTATAGGAACTGTATCATTGTTGTATAGAAATGTGTCACTACGGTATATATATATATATATATAATATCATAAATCTCCTCAAATTCCTATATGGAGATCATAAATCTCCTCAAATTCCAACTAAATATTATATGACTTATACCAACATCTATATGACATTCGTCCTTTATAATAATATTTTATTATAATAATCAAATTTCTCATGAATATGTTTTCTACAACAACATTTTTTATGGTACGCCAAAAAGTATTCAGACAAACGACACCGTTATAAAGAAGTTTGACCGTTTATTATATTATCCTAAAATTCAGGCCAAACGACCTCATCTTATTGGTATAAATAATAACAAGAATAATAAATACTGTAGCCGCATAAATGTTATAATATATTTAAAACTGTAAATTTAAAAAGTCTTATAACTACATAAATATTATAAGATATTTAAAATTACAATTTTCAAAAATATACTCTTTTCACTGAACTTTATATCAATTCAAATGCGAGACAAAGTAAAACAGGAGTAACAAGTAATACACGGTTCACTCTTATAATCACCCGGAGGTTCACACAATATGCTTATGAGTTCTTGAACATACTTCTAGTTATTGTTAGTGACGGATCTAGGATTTTCATTAAGGGTGTTCGAAAAGTAAAAATATAGTGACTGAATTTGAACTTGGAACCTCAAGATGAATTTTGAATCCCTATTGAACTAACATTTTCATTGTGTTCAAAATATTTTAAATCTATATATATACATAAAAAATAAAAAAAATATATGTTATATATACGGTGGAACTTTTTATAGGGGGTGTTCGAGTGAAAGCCCTAAATCCGCACCTGGTTATCATGATTTGAAATATAATAAGTCATGAAACCAAATTATGAAATTCTGATTAAAAGACTCATATGTTAATTCTTCATCTAGATACATTTATAAATTTTCGTGTGTGGATAATGCATGATCACTCACTCCAATTGCAATATAGTATACATTAATAGTTCTAAACCCTTTACCAAGTAAACTCACCTCAAAATCTTCCTTTTAGCCAACGTAACCTCCAAGACGATTCTGTCACGTCAAAGTATCATAATCTACAATAATATTACTCCCCGTTCTAATTTATAATATTACTCCCCGTTCTAATTTATGTGACATCATTTGACTTGACACAAAGTTTAAAAAATAAATGAATATTTTTAAAATGTGTGATCCAAAATAAATTTTATAAAAATATGTGATTGTAAATCATTCATAAAATTATTATTTATAAATATAGAAATGTGACATTCTTTTTTAAATAAATTTTAAAAAAAATGTCACGTAAGTTAGAACAGGGGGAGTATCATTCATCATCGATTCCAATTCATTGGGATCAACAACACACATTACACTTTAGGCTAAATGCCCTAAATCCTTCATTCTTATTCGTAAGTTCTTATTGTAAGATGATATTAATCTCCCTTGAGGAGTCTTTCATTAATATCAAGGTATATATAGAGTACAATATTCATCCCTTATACAATAGGAATCCTAAACCTATACAAAAGAGGAATCCTAAGCCTATACAAAAGAGGAATCCTAAACCTATACAAAAGAGGAATCCTACTCTTACCATAATTATATTTACACAATATATGAAAATATTCTAATTATGGGTAGGGAATATATTTACACGTTTACACACCCCCTCGTCGGAGCGAGAGGAGGCGGACGGCGAGACCGGCTCAAGTCAAGAAATAAGCGTATCGGGAAGTCCTTTGGTAAATATGGGCGCACACATACCGATAGGATGATGGAACATGTAACACTCGGACATGGCCTAACGCAACTTTCTCACGAACGAAGTGTAGGTCTATCTCAATATGCTTGGTTCGCTGATGTTGAACCGGATTATGAGAAAGATAGATGGCAGAGATGTTATCACAATACACAATAGATGCCTGACACAAAGGACACCGAAGTTCTAACGAAAATTTACGAGCCAACAAATCTCGGCTACTACATTTGCAACGCCTCTATACTCAGCCTCGGCACTGGAACGAGATAGGGTATCCCGTCGCTTGGCGGACCAGAAAAATCGATTATCCCCTAAGAAAACAAAAAAGCCGAAGGTGGAGCGTCGCGTGTCCGGACACCCTGCCCAATCTGCATCCGTATATGAAAGCAACTTGTCCAGTGCGAGAGGGATATAGGTGCAAACCATAATCAAGAGTGCCCTTAATGTATCGAATGATACGCTTAAGAGCGATGAAATGAGACTCCGGGAGCATGCATGAATAAGCACACTGTTTGAACACATAAGCTATGTCGGCCGGTGAATGTGAGTTGCGAAGTGCACTGCAAGGCTCCTATACGAGTAGGATCGAGGCGGAGCACCATCCATAGCACCGAGCTTAGATTTGGAATCAACCGGAGTAGGCACCTCTTTGCGGTTCACCATCTTAGCCCATGTACACAATCTCTTTCGCATACTTACGCCGACACAAGAACATATGATTGGCGGACACGGTCACCGATATCCCCAAAAAGTAACTCGGCTTTCCCAAATCGGTCATTGCAAATTCGGACTTGAGCAAGGCAATAATCTCATTTTTCAATCCGTCGGAGGAAACAAGTAAGAACAATATCATCCACGTAAAGTAATAAGTAAGCCGTGCTACTACCTCGATGAAAAATGAAAAGTGATGTATCACTCTTGCCGCATACAAACCCAATCTTCAAGATATACCGGAAAAACGATCATACCACGCACGGGGCCGCTTCGAGCCATATAGTGACTTACGGAGACGGCACACATAGTGAGGAAGCTCGCCGGATGGGTGAACCCCGGTGGCGATGCATGTAGATGTCTCTCTCGGATCCCCATGTAAGAATGCATTCTTCACATCAAGCCGATGGATCGGCCCTTTGTTTGCCCATGGCTATGCTCAAAAGCTCGTGCGGATGGTAGCCGGTTTGACAACCGGTGAAGGTCTCACCACAATCAATGCCCTCCGCCGATTTGTGCCATTAGCCACAAGACGGGCCTTATACCTCTCAAGATCCCCGGTTGTTCTGCGATCTCCGTTCTTCATTCTTCTTTGTTGGTTACGTTGACCGCGACCCTTGCCACGACCACGGCCTCCTCTACCGCCGCGGCCTTTTCCACCCTTGCCGCCGCGGCCCGCCGCTGTTGGGAGTTGTCCGGTGGCGTCCGATCTTGAGGTTGCGTGTCGACGCTAACACCGCCGGGCGTGCTCATCTGCTTAGCACGACGGGTTTCTTCGAGCAACAATTGTGAGCGAGCTTTTTTAAAACTCGGTAGCGGATCGCTGTTGAATAATGGTGGCCAAAGTATCATATTCGCCCTTAGTAAGGCCGAAATCATTTGTAGCACCATTTTATCGTCGGTGACGAGCGTGCCGATGTTGGAGAGTTGATCCGCTAGAAGTTTAAGTCGCTTGCGGTACTCGGAGACATTGGAGAAGTTTTCAAGACGTGTTTTGTTGAAGCTGTTCTTCCAAATACACGGCACGAGTGTGCTTGTTGTCTTTGAAAAATTTCCTCCAAACGATTCCACAAGTCAGGGGTGTGGAGTCGATTTCATGATAGTAAGGAGCAAATCCCGAGAGATACTACCATATATCCATTGTTTGACGCCGGCGTCGAGACGGTGCTAGATAGAATCATCAACCTCCGTAGGCGCGGAATAGTGTCATCAATATGGTCAAGCACGTTATAGAGACATGCATGATTGCGAAAAGTTCAACCCGGGGAGAATATCTTGGTTGTTTTCTTGATCAAGAATAATGGGAATATGGTTCTTGATGTTGGAAACAATAAGGGCGGGATGAAACGGGGGTGATGACTTTGTGGTGGGATTTGTGGAGGTAGAGGCGTCAGAAAGTGTGGAAGAATCAGGGATAGCCATTTAGAGAAGAGAAGAAAGGAAGAACAAAACCCTAAAAACCTTTCTCTTCCACAGCCTGGGCGCCGCGGCTCTCGATCCAGGAGCCGCGACACCTCCGACGGCTTCGCCCCCACCCTCTCCTTATCCGACTTTACCCCCCGTCTCAGACACCACTCCGCCACCCACTGTCCCTACCCATCCAATGGAAACTCGTTCAAAGCATGAAATCTTCAAACCCAAAGTTCATTTCAACTTGTCTGCCCAAACCATCTCTCCACTTCCAAAGAACCCAAAATTGGCCAAACAAGACCCTAATTGGAATGCGGCTATGTATGAGGAATTCAATGCTTTAACTAAACAGCACACGTGGGATCTAGTACCTAGACCTGAGGGGGTGAATGTCATTCGTTGTATGTGGCTATTTCGTAAGATGATATTAATCTCCCTTGAGGAGTCTTTCATTAATATCAAGGTATATATAGAGTACAATATTCATCCCTTATACAATAGGAATCCTAAGCCTATACAAAAGAGGAATCCTAAGCCTATACAAAAGAGGAATCCTAAACCTATACAAAAGAGGAATCCTAGTCTTACCATAATTATATTTACACAATATATGAAAATATTCTAATTATGGGTAGAAAATATATTTATACGTTTAGACTTATCTCTTAACTAATGACTCAATACATAGGCTTAATCGAGCTATTAAAATAGTTAGAACTATTAAACATCTCAATAGAATTCCACATCTCATTATTCAATTTTTTATTATTCAAAAGCCTTGAGTTCATAAATTTAAATTTCTAAGTTTTTATCCAAATATTTATTTATTGGTGTTCCTTGTTGGTTCCCTCCCATAATAAGTTGTTTTTTAGGCTTTTGATTATATTTCAAAATAAGTGGTGTTTTAGGATTTCAAGAAGAAATTGACCTTATTTTCTCAAAATTATCCTTATTTACATAAACAAGAATCATTAAGTAATTTTTCTTTTCTAGGCTTTAAGTAGAAATAAGTTAGTAAAAGCACTCATAATTTTCTAAGAATGAGTAATTTTTTAAGAGTATGTCTAAGTTAAAACATCACTTATTATGTAACGGGAAATATTTGGTTAATATAACAAGAGTAAATGCTTTTGTACTTGAATGGGAAACCCGTGCCTATTGACAAGCTTTTATTGGATGAACGAACACAAAAATTCAAATAATGCCAGAATGTGACTGCCATTTGGCAACAGGAGGTTGTACGTTTTAAATTTAGGATCATTATTGAAGAAAGTAAGGCTGATTTAAAACCTCCTTTAATGCCATTGCCGCTCTATCCAAAAAATTTATGCCACGTTTTATGTCTTTTTGTCATTTTCTTTTTTGGCTTTTTGCTTATTCCAAAACAAAATATTGAGAGTGCAAACAGCTACAAATAAATTCGGAAGTCCGGATCACAATACGAATATCGAATTTGATCGGGAAAAAAAAAGAGTTGTGTATGCTAAAAGAATCTGGAATAGAATGATGCAATGTATATTTTTACAGACCTATATAGCCTCTACTTGGGATTACCATCTAGCCTAGATGATCATGAACTCAAAAGGTAATTCTCAAAGTGCACATGCCTTCAGGATGATATATGCTGAAACTGTCAATGGCATTTGGATGGAAAGAAACTCACGAGTCTTTGAGCAGAGAAACAAAGAATGGACCACTATTGCTAAAGAGATTGCATATGTAACTTGTGTTAGAGCACCTCCTAAAATAAGGATTTATGTGCATAGCTTTAAGTTTTAGGTTCTGAGGTTGCTTTGTTTTGTTGTTGCTGGCTTATTTTAAGGGCTAGTTGTCTGTAGCCTAGCCTATGATTTGTAATGTTCTACTTTTGGTGATTAATACAATGATTTAGTTACCCAAAAAAAAAGTGCAAATGGCTAATTTTTAACCAAAGGGAATTAGGCCTCGTTTATTTTCATTAAGATTAAGATTTAGGTAACAAGTGAATTCGAAGAGGAGTGGGCTACGGGCAAGGTAGAAGGATGGGAAAATAATGGTCAGGAAAATGGAAGTGCTCCAAAGAATCATACCGTAATCGACCTTGATTATTATAGTACAGCTGAGGAGCTGATGGTAGTGGGACCAGGAAATTAAAAGTGTTGTGGTGTGCGAACGAAGTTCCACATCGAAAGTGAAAAGGAAATAAAAGATTGTTGGGGTGTGCGAACAAAGTGTTGGATATGTAAAGCAGTACGTGAAGTAAATAAATATTACAAGTGTTCGAAAGGATAAACAAACAAGCCAATATTATAATTGCCGCAAGCTGGTTGAATCTTGTATCTTGATAACCTGAAATAAAAAAATACTAAATCTGGATTGTTACAACTGTGGCTGAGTCGAGAGATGACTCTCTGTCTTTAAGACAAGATTGTCCCGTATACATGCTTTTACGTTAGCGGGCAATAGTCTCCCAAGATAAAACAACAACTAATCAATACTACAAAGCAAATAGGTTGATTCTGACGAAGAAAACAAACACGAAACGACTTGCTAAAGAATTAAAAAAGAAGGAAGAGTTTTCTGTTTGTCCACTGTTTCTGCTCACGTTTTTGGACTGAGTTTCTCTTGTTTTCGTTAGAACTCTTCTGTGCGGGCGGCGGCGGCGCGCGTGTGGACTTAGCCTCGAACCCAAGCATATCTAGGTCCTCCCTTCTTCAAACACATGGGTTACCCCTTGGGGTCCTAAACCCTTAGCCAATTTTGAGACTTATAAAGAGAACAATTCTTCATATTCCCACCGATGTGGTAGATTTGTCCCACACCATATTTCCATGCCTCAAACACCTTACTTCGTGGACCAATATCTCTTTCATTTCTTAACAAAATTTGACGATTCTTGGCCCTACGGTCATCTACCCACTTAGTAGATTATGCACGTGTGAAAAGACAAAGCCTCCAACATGCAGAACCCTAGTGTTTAAGTCATTAAATATGGGTGGACGCACTTCCCCACCAAAGGAAAATTTCCAACAATCCCCTCTTGAAAGAGATTTTGGTGCACACACATGGTGCCTACTTTCAACAATCTTTCAGCGAAAAGATATTGCATCAGGAGAGGTAGCTTCCGTTTTGAACCTTACCTAGTTGAATACCACCAGACTTACTTACTGCGCGGTGAACGTGATGTCTTGAACCGTCAGTGTTTAGTGTAAGCCAAGACAATGATACCAATACAATAACTCTCCTTATTCGTTTTCATTCTTATTGTTCTGTCCGTTGTGGCCGTAGACACACTTGGATTCTTAAGTGCATTTATTTGAGGCGGCATGTCCTCGCACTTAAATAGGTGATCTCCTACAAGGTATCCTGCTATACCCCACTTCACAAGTGTTAGGAATCATTAAAAGTTTCCCCAATCTTAACCTCAATCGTTTGAGGATTGTTAAAGGTTTGGAAGTTTAACCTTTTACCCACCACGCAGGTAGCACTTTAATGTCTATTGCGGGAATGACTTTGGATTTACGTTTCCTTACAGAATTCATAATCTGAAGTGCTCTTGCTTCCACCGAAGCGCTCAACTAAACCTTTTGCAACTTAATTTTCCCATTGAACCAAATTCTTGGGATCTCCAGTCAGTATGGTTGGGTTACCACCGCAAAGGTTCATATTGTTTGGGTTTTAAGCCCATTCCTCTAGACAGGCAGAATTCTTGATCTTCGGGTAGTCCCTTAGTTAAATGGTCAGCTATATCCTTTGATTAGTAATCAAGGAAGTGTCACCCGTGATGATCAACTGCCATACGGTCTTTTGTCTCCGACATATATGTCCAGACGTCGTCATCCGTGACCTTTCTGAAGCCGACCGACTAGCCACAATGTCTAACTGCCGAAGGCACGGGTTTCTCCTAATAAGGGACGTCCTCTAAGGAGTCGTAAAGTTACTTAACTTCTTTCATGCTTTGTTTAAAGCGATAAACTCCGATTCCATGATGAATCGGTCGATGCAAGTTTGTTTAGAGGATTTTCCAAGACCCATCTTACACATTTACTTGTGGCTTTGGTGTTCTTCATATCTGATGTCCAGTTTGCATCACTGTGTTCTCCCAGAATCGCTGGACATCCAGAATACCATAATCCGTAGATAAGCGAATATTTCAGATATCGTCATATCCGACTTAACGCCTTCTACTGATCATTTTTAGAATCATGAGTGAACCTTAGTTCAATTGATATGCTTTGTATGCTGATACCAGGTCGGTTGTAGTGTGTAACATACATTGAACTACATGTGACCTGCGCATATCGCTCTTTGTATATGGGTGCACCATGATTCCAATCAGATATAGGATTCATATCCATTGGTGGCTTCAATGAGACTCTCAACTACCTCACAAATGAGTTTGGAATTAGACCAGTCCATTAGATGTCTTAGAGATCTCAATTCCTAAGATGTCATCTGTGATACCCATATCTTACATATCGAGACTTTTGTTTCAATATTACTTCCACATTCAGACTGTTGGTTTTCCAACTGTTGGCTTTCTAACTTCAGAGTCAATGTTTCTGTTGTCAGATTCATTATTTCTGTTTTACCTAAAACCTTCAGGGACCAAAATGAAAGTTCATGAAGAAGCCCAACAGTCCAACAAACCAACTCTGATCCTCCCCTTTCAACTCGCCGGTTAGGAAGGTTGTTTCAACATCTATGTCACGCAAGACTGCAATGACCTTGGATATTAAGTTATTCACAGGGGAGCACATATACAAGTAGCTGAGGCCTTATACTCGTCCGTAGATCCATCTACTTTGCACTCACTTTTGAGTATCCACTTTCACAACCCAAAGGTTCTTTTCCCGGAGGAAGGTCAACCATTACACAAGTATGGTTCTATATGATGTAATCTATTTCTTTCTCTGTAGCTTCTTTTCAAAGCAGCGCTTCTGGAGATGACAATTCTTTGTTAATTGTCCATTGTTCATTCTCAACCATACAAGCTAGAAGGCCTGGAATAAGTCTTTGTCCCCTCTTTGCTCCTTCTCGGTTCAACATCTAGAATCCCTGAGTTTTGTAGATCTGGAATATTAAGTTCTGGATAGTCAGCAACTTCCGAGACCTGTAGATACGGAAAGTCTAGTTTCGGACAATCAGGCACTCGCGGGTTCTTGTTAACCTCAAACAATAATTTCTTTTTCCTTCTCAAGGAAAGTTATCGTCAAAGAATTCAGAATCCTTTGACACCAAGAGGCGATAAGCACTACTGTTATTTGCAGATTCAGTGGATATGAAATTTGCAGTCTTATGTCTAACTTGACCTGTTACGGTATTCCAACCTTTACCAAGCCACCCTACAACATAACATTTGTATGTGGGATCCTTTCCATGTTTCATACGGAGGGTTATCCTTATCCTTATGCGTAGATAGAATCGCATTAGCGGTAAGGATCGTCTTGCCCCACATATTTTTGGGCGTACGGCTTTGCGCTTGGCTAATAACGTTAGATTGAGGTGAGTAATGAGCAGTCGGTTGATGAACGATGCTTTACATTCTCCCCCTCTATCACTACGAATTCCTCAATCCGTAGGCTTAGTTGATTTTCCAACTTCTGCTTTGTAGCGCTTATCCGCGTCAACAGCTTCATCTTTGCTTTTCAACAAACAAAGGATGTTATATGTTGTACCATCGTCAATGAAGGTCACAAAGTACTTATCTCCCCCCTCTATTTTGTATAAAATTCAAATCACCCATGTAGGCGTGACTAAGTTCTAGAGGAACGGTGCTTCTTTCGCTATTCCCTTGACGGAATGGAAAAATGATTTTTCCTATTCACCTACCTCACATTTATTTTGAGGGTTTATGTCGACAGAAGGCAACAATCTCAACTTTGTTAGCTTTTGAATTACTTTCTATTTAACTTGTCTTAATCTATGATGGCATAGATGCACGGATTACAAATATATCATTCATTTAGCTACAGACATAATGTACCATTGTTAGTTATTACAGACCTGTTGGCCTAGTCTCAAACCAGCTTGACCAACAACGTCCCTTAAACCAAGTTTGGGACATGTATCACCTCCATTTAGAGTGATCCCATTCTCTGAAGTCCTATTGAGGACAACCTATCCAACCCCTTCTACTTTAGAGGTGGCATTGCTTCACACGAACAATCTTTTGCCCGTGGTTAAGGCGTAATCGGATCATATGTGATCTGGATACTCTGGCCCACTCCAGTTGCTTTGGAAGACTGAGTGTCCAATTTCTTTTCTGCCTTTCCTTTGGCCTTCAAATCATTTAAGACCTGGAAACTCTAGCCCACCTCACTAGGTGTCCATTACTTTTCTGCATTTCTTTTGGCCTTCAGATCATTTAAGACCTGGAATTCTGGCCCGCTACAGTCGCCCGTAGGTTTTGTACGGCTGAGTGTCCAATATCATCCTATCAAATGAATTCTGGCCCACTCCAGTCGCCCGTAGGCTTTGTACGACTGAGTGTCCAATATCATCTTATCGAATGAAGGATCTTCTATCAAATAGTGTGACAGGGTCAACGTCTTAATATAAGTCATTATCTTTTAGTCTTCTTCCCTTGAGATTGATGCCCAGACAATTCTTGGCGCTTACTTAAGAGTGGTAACAGTTTTTGCACAGTCAGTGGATCTTTCTCCCTCGTATGTGCGAACATACTTTACACACTTTTAATAATTACACTCAAAAGAATGGATCTTTTAAGTCGTTTACAAAGTCCAATCTTTAAACGAGGAGGGAAGGTGAGATTAAACTTCTGATTTTAAAGCGTAAGGAATATAATTTATTTCGGGAAAACATTTTCATATTCCTCCTTACTTTAAGCCCTTTTTAATCAGACATTATTTATTTTTGACAAGGAAGAAAAATTACTTATCCCAACTTCGGATTCTGGCCCACTTTCGTCAGTTCGTCGGACTGAGTGTCTGTTTCCTCCTTACCATAATTTAGATCCTTTTGTCTGGGACAGATATAGGCCCTCTGCTACATGATAGAACATCATCTTCAGCCTTCTCCTCTTGTCCCAGTTGACATCCTCAGCCTCTCGTGGGCGCTTGTTCCCACCACTCTCGGGTGCGGTGACACCATGAACACCTTGACCTACAATAGCATAATCAACATTGTCTTCTACCAGAAAACCACAGCCATAACCAGATTTGGTCACACAATTATTGACCGACATCTTTCGAACATTGTTACAAATCTTGTCTTAAAATTGTTAGATATGTAAAGCAGTACGGAAGTAAATAAATATTACAAGTGTTCGAAAGAATAAACAAACAAGCCAATATTATAATTGTCGCAAGGTGGTTGAGTCTTGAATCTTGATAACCTGAAATCAAGAAACAGTAAATCTGGATTGTTACAACTGTGGCTGAGTCGAGAGATGACTCTCTGTCTTTAAGACAAGATTGCCCCGTATATATGCCTTTACGTTAGCGGGCAATAGTCTACCAAGAATGGAAAAGGAAGTAAGAGTTTTCTGTTTGTCCATTGTTTCTACTCACGTTTTTGGATTGAGTTTCTCTTGTTTTCGTTCTCTCTTCTGTTTGTGTCTTTTTGTAGTCTCAACAATTGAGCCAAAGACTTCAATATATAGTATAAGGAGAGTGACTTCTCAACTACCAACTAATGGTTGTTAATAGCCAAGTAATGGCCATTAGTGAGGAGTTAATCAGCCAAGTAAATGGCTGATTTAATGTGAAACATAAAGGAGCTTTTAGGGAGGAGTTATGTGAAGATTAATGGAGTTTTAACGCTCCAAAAACCAATCCAAACAGCAGGCAGAAACTTTCTGCCTTCCGTCGTTCCCAATTTCATATCAGAAGAAGCCCAAAGCCCAAGCCCCACGACCCACAACCCAAGCCCGGACCGGACAGGATGGAACGGGCGCGCGGCGGCGGCGCGCGTGTGGACTTAGCCTCGAACCCAAGCACATCTAGGTCCTCCCTCCTTCAAACACATGGGTTACCCCTTGGGATCCCAAACACTTAGCCAATTTTGAGACTTATAAAGAGAACAATTCTTTCATTTCCCACCGATGTGGTAGATTTGTCCCACACAATATTTACATGCCTCAAACACCTTACTCCGTGGACCAATATCTCTTTCATTTCTTAACGAAATTTGACGATCCTTGGCCCTACGGTCATCTACTCACTTAGTAGATTATACATGTGTGAAGAGACAAAGACTCCAACATGCGGAACCCTAGTGTTTAAGTCATTAAATGTGGGTGGACGCACCTCCCCACCAAAGGCAAATTTCCAACACAAAGTCCCACATCGAAAAATAGAAAGAAAAAGTACTTACATATAAGGTGTAGGATTTTCTTAATGGTTTGCGGGCTTGGTCCAAAACGGACAATATCACACCTTATTAAAAGTATTGTTGGACCATTTAGCCCAACAAAAGGAGGTATAGAATATTAACGTGTACATACCTATTACCATAATTAGAATATATTTTATATATTGTGTCATATTTAGTAATATATAATTATGGTAGATATATGATCCTTATTGTATTAGGGTTCTACATTGTACACTATATATATTTGTATTAATGAGAAAGACTCTCCAAGGGAGATTAATAAAATTCTACATGGTATCAGAAGCCAACATTCCTTCCCAACCCAAAACCTAATTTCGTCTGCACATTCCCCTCTTTTTCCGGCGCCGAACCGATCATATACCACCGGTATACCTTCGATATACGCTGATATACAGATGTTCATCCCTCTAATTATGCTAAACAACCCTGTGTACCCCTGGTATACTGCTGATATACATCCCTCCCTCCGTCCATATCTCTCCAACAGGTCGTATACGCGTTGTATACAACTTATACACGCCGATATATACTTTGTATACGGCTGATATACCATCTCTGCCACTACATACTACCCATATACATCCTCCCTAAGCCATTATACACCTTGTATACGGATGTGTCTACCTCATATATGCCTCGTATACGTCCCAAAACCCCTTAATTATTTTCTCACTCCTACCCGATCTCCGGCAGCCACCATGGTCGAAAACCAATAAATGTGGACAGAGGTGCAGCGTTGGCAGCAGTGGGCTAGCTGGGAACTGGGCTTCCAGCTTGAGCCCAGCAGCCCCCAGACAGAGCCCAGTAGTTGTGGGCCCCAGACAGAGCCCAGTAGTTGTGGCCACCAGACTTAGCCCAGAAGCTGCGACCCAAGTCCCAACAACAGTGCAACTCGACCAACTGTTGGGCTAAGGCCATCTGGCCCACCAGTATTCGGCCCAGCAGTATGGGTTCCTATCCGACAGCCCACAGATGGCAGACCCAATTTCCTGGGGCCCACTTCTCTACTCCCGGCCTTCCCCAATCCAGTTTGGGCCAGGCTTTCGACATATTGACTCCTCGAAAGCCCGATAATGCGTGGTATATGGATACGAGCGTCACGTCTCACCTCACCAATAATTCTGGTAATCTTCCTCAAATGCATAATTTAAATACTCCACATTCTATTATGGTCGGAAACGATCATATCATTCTAATTTAAGGGTTTGGCCACACACTAACCCCACTATTGTATCCCACTTCTCTCTTAAAAACGTCTTATATGCCCCGAACATTATCAAGAACCTAATCTCCGTTAGAAAATTTGCCACCGATAATTCTGTTTCAATTAATTTTGACCCATTTGGGTTTTCTGTAATGGACCTCCGTACCGGAAAACTCCTTACGAGGTGAAATAGTGAGGGGGACCTCCATCCTTTTCTATCCAAGTCCGGTACCAGTGTCACCTCTCCCACATCTCTAACTGCTCAAGTCTCTCCTCCCACCGCTTTCGCCACAATCTCTCTATCAACCTGGCACAATAGACTCGGACACCCAGGAACTCCTCTTTTTGATTTTCTTAGAAACAATAATCTAATTCGTTGTAATAATGGGAAACATGCCCAACATTGTCGTTCTTGTCCTTTAGGCAAACATGTTCGTCTTCCCTTTCAGTCTTCTTTAATTGTTACATTTTCTCCGTTTGATATTGTTCATGCAGATTTATAGATATCTCATGTTATTACTTTACTGGGTCATAAATTTTATCTTGTGTTATTAGATGACTTTTCACTATTTATCTGGATTACCCTCTAAATTTCAAGTCTGAAGTTTTTGCCAAATTTCTCGAGTTTCGCACATTTATCAAAACACAATTTGAAAAATTTATCAAATCATTCCAATGTGATAACGGTCGTGAGTTTAATAATTTTGTGTTCCATAATGTTTGTACCAATAATGGCATGGCCATCTGTTTCTCATATCCCCACACCTCATCTCAAAATAGAAAAATCGAACGAATCATCCGTACTATCAATAATATGGTTCGTACAATTCTTTTCCATGCCTCTCTCTCCCCCATTGTTTTGGGTCTATGCAGTCAAAATGGTATAATACATCCTTAATATTTTACCTACCAGTACTCTTCAGAATAAAACCCCCATTGAAATTGTCTACCGTCGAATCTCTTCCTACGATCACTTTATAATTTTCGATTGCCTGTGCTACCCAAATCTGGCCTCCATTTCCCCACATAAATTAGCATCTCGTACCACCCCGTGTGTCTTCATAGGTTTTCCTCATAATCATAAGGGCTATCTGTGCTACAACTTGTCTACTCGCAAAATCCACATCTCTCGTCACGTCACATTACGTTTAACGAGGCAATCTTCCCAATTTCGAATATCTAAAAATTCCAAAACACGAACTACACTTTCCTTGAAAAGTTTGACCTCTCTCCAGTCATCCTCCGCGAAATGTGTCAGTCTACCACCGTCAATCCATCTCCGCTACCTACTGCCGCCACCACAGAACGCACATCTGCCTCTCTGCCACCCGCCTGCTCTCCGTCACAATCACCGCCGATTGCCACTACCACTGGCAATCGGCCCAATATCTCAACACTATATCCGGTCACCATCCCCAACTATGTGTCACCACCGCATCCCTAACACCCACCCGCAACCACACCAGCCACCGAAAACCAACATCGAACCATCATAGTACCACCACCAAACGAGAACACATGTCCCTCCCCACCACCGACTCCATACCCTACATCGTCGACCTCTGCCAGTCACGATCTACCTAGATTGGCGACAACACATAACCCCGACACTGCATCCAACCTCGACCAACCCAGATCAGTACAACCCACACCCGCCGCTGTACCCAGTCAACGGACCGATAACCTTCTCCATCACCAGATTCCAAACTCACTTAGTGTACCCGACCCGACACTCGACAAACATGCCCAGCTAGCACCCCCGCATCATATGGTAAACAGTGCCCAACATGGGATTTTTAAATCCAAAGTTCAATTTAACCTAGCTAAACAAACCACATCCTCAATTCCCAAAAGGCCTAAATTAGCCAAACTAGACCGAAATAGAAATTCAGCCATATGTGAAGAGTTTAATGCTTTAACAAAACAACACATTTGGGATTTGGTTCCTCGACCGGAGGGGGTAAATGTGATCCGATGCATGTGGCTTTTTCGTCACAAATACAGAGACAATGGTGACTTAGAAAAATATAAGGCGAGGCTTGTGGCTAATGGTGCTAATCAGTAGGAGGGCATTTATTGTGGTGAGACATTCAGTCCGATTGTTAAATCGGTTACCATTCACACATTTCCGAGCATTACTATGGGTAAGCATTGGCCGATTCATCAGCTTGATGTGAAAAATGCATTTCTACATGGGGATTTGAAAGAAACTGTTTACATGTATCAGCTGCCTGGCTTTGTCCATCCAGCATCCCCTCAGTATGTATGTCGCCTCCGTAAGTCACTTTATTGGTTTGAAACAGGCCTTTAGAACGTGGTATGATCGCTTTGCATAATACATTATGCAATCCAGGTAAGCAAGCATAGCTAGATTAGGTTCTTCCTTCAAAAAGAGTCCCGATTGGGTTTGTATGTAGCAAGTGTGATAATTCTCTCTTCATCTTTCATCGAGGCAATAACACCGCTTACTTGATGTTATATGTGGATGACATTGTGCTTACTGCCTCCTCTGATTTATTGAAAAATGAGATTATTAGATTGCTCAAAACCGAATTTGCCATGAGTGACTTAGGGAAGTTGAGTTATTTTTTGGGGATATCAGTGACTAGATCTACAGATTCTATATTTTTTTGTCACCGCAAGTATGCAGAGGAGATAGTATACAGGGCTAAAATGACAAACTGCAAGATAATATCCACTCCGGTTGACTCTAAATCAAAGCTTAGTGTTGTTGATGGTAATCTTGTGTCCGATCCCACACTTTACAAGATTTTTGCATGTGCACTACAATATCTCACATTCACCAGGCCTGATATTGCTTATGCGGTTCAGCATGTATGATTATTTATGCATGCCCCCAGAGAGCCTCATTTTACTGCCCTTAAGCATGTCATTCGATATGTTAAGGACACACTTGATTATGGATTGCACCTATACCCCTCAGCACCGATCAGGTTGTTATCATATATGGATGTTGATTGGGCAAGCTGTCCGGACACGCGACGCTCCACCTCCGGCTACAGTGTGTTCTTAGGGGATAATCTCATTTCTTTGTCTGCCAAGAGGCAGGCCGCCCTATCATGTTCGAGTGCAGAAGCAGAGTACAGAGGCGTTGTTAATGTTGTTGCTGAGATCTGTTGGCTTCGAAACCTTCTTTTGGATCTACATTGTCCCTTGCGTAAGGCGTCTTTGGTTTACTGTGAGAACATATCCGTCATATATTTATCTCATAACCCGGTTCAGCATTAGCGAACCAAACACATTGAGATGGAGATAAACTTTGTTCGTGAGAAGGTTGCTCTTGGTCATGTTAAGGTGTTACATGTTCCTTCTACATATCAGTATGCGGATATATTCACGAAAGACCTTCCTAGACAGCTCTTCCTCGACTTCAGATTCAGTCTTAGCGTCCGGCCTCCTCCCGCTCCGACTGAGGAGGTGTATTAACGTGTACATACCCATTAGCATAATTAGAATATATTTCATATATTGTGTAATATTTTGTGATGTATAATTATGGTAGATATATGATTCTTATTGTATTCGAATTTTATATTATACACTATATATATTTGTATTAATGAAAAAGACTTTTCAAAAGAGATTAATACAATTCTAAGAAGTTTCTTAAAATTGCTTCTCATCTATTGTTTTAAATATTGTCATACGACTTTAGTGTGCTGGATGTCGATACGGTACCTCAATGTTGTGGCATTGGGAGCACTGGGGTTGAAGACAGGAGGTACTATTCAGCAACGTGCTGAGAGACTTTTCCTTACGAAGTTCAGTTGCTAGCATCTTTGCCCAAGAAAAAAGTGTTCTCTCCTATATGGTTGAGATTTGATTGTTTATTTTTAATTTACAAATTATTTGTGAATTGGCTTAGACATGCATAAATTTGTTGTTTGATGTTTGACAGAATACACCGCTAGAAAACCTGGACATAAAGCATTTCACAAAAGGCTCTTCAAGTGGGTGAGGATGTAAAAGAGATTGCTCTTCTGGAAGCCAAGTTAAGAAAGCTATGTGATCAGTCCCCCGGGCATAGTGGATGACAAATAAGGGAAACTTAAAATCCAGCTGGAGGCCTGCAGTATGGGTTCGAACCCTGGTGGGAGCAATTTGCTCTATTCTGAGTTAAGACCTTGTAGGTGATATAAGTTGCTCTGTTCTCAAATCTTGGTCATTCATGCACATTCCGCGATTTACTGGTAGTAGTGCTGAAGGATCGAAATTACTATCTCCAGAAATAGTCTGACGTAAGCCGGGAAGCTGTATATAATAAAAAATAAAAAAATAAAAAAGCTATGTGATCAGTTGGATGAGATGGGTCACATAACACTTCTATTATTTAATTTATTTCCCAAAGGAAAGATATCTAAGGCAACATGTTCACGTTTAACTAACATGCATTCCCTCCGTTTTAATTTTTTTTTTTTACTTTTCTTTTTAGTCCGTTTACAAAAGAATGTCTCTTTTATTTTTTGACAACTTTTTAATTTTAACTTTACACATGTCATGTTTAAAATCGCAAGATTAAAGGACAATTTGATACATTCTATATATTTTTAATTTAAGACCACAAGATTCAAAATCTTTTTTACTTTCTTAAACATTGTGTTAAGTCAAAATCAAACAAATATTTTAAAACGGAGGGAGTAATAATTTATGCGCTACCATATTTCCAATTTTTGGAGTGATGTTTGAGCAAGATAGCAAGCATGTCGTGGATCTACATTATGTTAAACTCTTGAGTTGGTGCGCTAATTTGTTTTAAATATTTTATTACCTTGCAGATAATTGTGCGGACAAAAGAAGATGTTTAGAAAAAATAGGCTTTGACATTCGAAGAAATGGAGGCAGAACGTGAAGAGGTAATTCATGAGTAACCTGCAACCGTATATGGCTACTAAAGTGATGAAGGCGATCAATGCACATTATAGGAGTTTTATATATTGAAAATTGATTCCTTGATTAATTTCATTCCCATGGTATAATATATATATATACCATCATAATATGTTTGTCCTATGAAAAACTAATTTACTTTACATAAAATATAAGATGCTAATTATAATCATCATAATTAATGAGATATTACAATATATTACAATATCAATTATGAATAGTGAAGATTGGAGGTAATTATGTGATTGCCCCATAATTACTTTAACAGTCCCCCGCAGTCTTAGCGGGAGTTTGTCGGATGCTGAGACTGTCCCTGAAATCATCAAAAAGTACGCGTGGAAGACCTTTTGTGAAGGTGTCAGCAATCTGATAACGGGACGGTACATGGAGATTACAGACTTGACCACGGGCAACCTTTTCTCGGACAAATAAGATATCAATTTCAATGTGTTTCGTGCGCTGATGCTGAACAGGATTGCCGGATAAGTATATCGCACTCACATTATCACAATAGACCACAGTTGCCTTTTCAATCGGACAATGTAACTCTAACATGAGATTACGAAGCCAACATGACTCAGCAACCACATTGTCTACCCTTCGTTATTTCGCCTCAGCACTAGACCGAGACAGTGTGGATTGTCATTTTGATGACCATAAAATGAGATTGTCCCCCAAAAACACACAATAACTGAAAGTGGATCGACGTGTATCCGGGCAGCCACCCCAATCCGCATCTGTATAGGAGGATATAGTCAAGATGGAGGACTTATATAGATGTAAGTCGAAATGATGAGTACCTTTAACGTACCGAGAATTCTCTTAAGAGCCCCCATATGTTCCTCCTTCAGATCATGCATGTGTAAACAAACTTGTTGAACTGCATAGGAAATATCGGGTCTTGTAAAAGTCAGATATTGCAAGGCCCCTGCTAGGCTATGGTAATGTGTAGGATTGCTGTATGGAGTACCGACAGCGTTACTCAATTTCGCATTGTGTCAACCGGAGTACGTGACGGTTTGCAGGACGACATCCCTGCTTTGTCAATTATTTCTTCAGCGTATTTCTTTTGACTGAGAAATAAACCACCTCCATATTGAGAGACAACAATGCAAAGAAAATAATTCAACGGATCCAAATCCTTCATTACAAATTCAGCTGTAAGAAGGGACATAATAGACTGGCGAAGTGCAGTCGATGATGTTGTGAGAAAAATGTCATCGACATACAGAAGTATATACGTCATGTCTGCGCCCTTCCGATAGATGAATAAGGACTGATCAGACTTGCTAGGAGAGAAATCTAACTTGGAAACAAATCCTGCAAACCGTTTATACCATGCCCAAGGAGCCTGCTTCAATCCATATAAGGATTTCTTCAACATGCAAACATGATTTGGATGAGTATAATCTCGGAAACCCAACGGCTGATGCATGTACACTGGTTCCTGTAAGTTTCCATGTAAGAATGCATTTTTAACATCAAACTGATGAATGGACCAAGATTTGGAAAGAGACAGGCTGAGAACAGTCCTGATAGTTGCTGGCTTAACTACCGGACTGAATGTTTCACCACAATCAACTCCAACCTGCTGAGACCTACCATCACCAACAAGACGAGCTTTGTATCTTGCAAAAGAACCATCAGAATTCTTTTTATGACAAAAAATCCACATAGACCGAATGACGTTCACATTAAACGGACGGGGTACTAATTCCCACGTCTTATTTGTAATAAGAGCATTAAATTCGTCTAACATGGAAACTTTCTAATTCGGGTCGGATAAAGCAGCTTTGGGATTTTTTTGTAGAGGTGATGGTTGAACCGAAGATAGTAAGTTAAAGTTAAACTGATGTTTGGGCCAAAAAATCCCGTGCATGACACGAGTTTCAATGGTCCGAGGTTGTATCATCATCGATTGGGTAGTAGGATTCTCGGGTATGTGCCGAGAGGGGGTAGTGTGGCCCAAGTGAGAGTGGGTAGCCGATCGGTCATTGGGCTGGGGTAAGGGTACGAGTGAGGGAGCAGTGGGCTCCCCCACCTGGGCCGGGATATTTTGGGCATTTTGTTGGGTCTGTCCCACTTGTGTTTGGGTATTAAGGTGGTGGTGTAAAATGAGATGTATTTTGTTGTCCAAAAAATCATATGAAGGTGATGATGCCACATGAGACTTAGCAAACGGGAATGTAGACTCATCAAAAACTACATGACGAGAGATAATTATTTTTCATTTGTCAAATCATAACATTTATTAGGGGTGAGCACGGGTACAGGGTACCCAGATACCCGACCGGAACCGACACTAACGGGTAGGTTCCGGGTAGATATATTATAATAACGGGTAGGGTCCGGGTAGTAAAATTAGGAACCGATCAATGTCGGGTCCGGGTCCGGTTCCGGCAAATAGAGACAGGGTACTTGGACCCGGAACCGATACCCGGAACCTATAAAATATTAAATATTTTTACTTTTTTGAGAAACATTTGGACCACTTTTAACTTTCTCCAAAATTGTTTGTTGCACCCCTGCACATTGATTTTCCCCACCCCAAGACTCAAATATTTCAGCTTTTTCACCTCTTTATTCTAGAATGCTTTTTGTGCCCTAAGAGAAAACACACAAAACTCTCTCAATAGCAATGGCGTTTTAGCTACACCACCGAGCTTCATCATCGTCGTTGTTGAAGCTTTCTCTCAGGTACTTTCATCGTTGTCGTCGTTGAAGCTTCACCTTTACCTATTTCTCTCCCTTGGTTGTGTTCACGTCGTTCCTAAAATGCATATGGGTTCATATCTAACTCTTCAATTTCTTTTTAATATCCTATGCTTCTGTTCTATTTCAGGCGATACTCATCTTCAATTTGTATTACTTTTTGATTTGAAAGGTAAATCTATTTTTAAAATTTGTGTATATTTTTGTAGCTCTGAAGATGAAATTTAGAGATTTACTAGTATAAGAAAGCTTTTCTTTTGTATCGAAGAGCCTATGAACACGAAAATAAGTTTAATTCGAGATATTTCCAAACTTATTTTGAAATCAACACGTTCAATTAATTGAGTGTCAAATTTGGCTTACAATTTTAGGTTTTGGTTACGAGAATTAGCTTTTCTACAATGAATAAGTTTTCTAAAACTTCTTATAAGGGTACTAAAAACTCCGATTGCAGGCTAAAAAACTACTGGATGAAATTATTTTAGAACTCTTTTTTATTCTCATAGGGTAAAATATTATTGCTTAATCTGTGTTTTTTTATTTACAGGGTACCCGGGAACCTAGGTTCCGGGTAATGATTGCTACGGGTAGGTTCCGGGTAGTAAATTTAGGAACCGATCTTTTACCGGGTAGGGTCCGGGTAGTTCAAAAATGTTAGGGTACCCGGACCCGCTCACCCCTAACATTTATATCCCCGATGATTATGTGGATATCCCAAAAACACACAAGGAGTTGAATGAGCCTGTAACTTATTAATGGTAATGGATGAAAACAACGGATAACACAAACATTCAAACACCCTCAATTAATAATTAGTATCATAACCAAAAAGGGCTGGTTTCTTGGGATAGAATGTGCCTTCCCAAATCAGCAGATGGAATAAATTTGAGTAATCTAAAAGTATGGAACAGAGCTGTATTAACAAAGATATGTTGGGACTTGGCATACAAATAAGATAAATTATGGATTAGGTGGATTCATACATTCGACATAAAGGGAGGTGGATCCATACATTCGACATAAAGGGACAGAGCTTGGATGCAATTACCATACCTCAACAGGCTAGTTGGATGGTTAAAAAGGTGATAGGGACCAGGGAGTACATTGCTGCTGGACAGAACAGTACAATGCCACAGACAGGGCTAATCAAGCACTTCTACTCTCAACAGCTAGGCACTCACCCTCGAGTTTCATGGAGAAGTCTAATCTTTCATAACACTGCTAGATCTAAGGTTGTATTCATCATGTAGTTGCAAATCCAAAATAGATTACTAACAGTAGACAGGCTTGTTAATATACATTATATCGGATGAACAGTGATATATCGGGTTACTGTAGCAGCCCACATATGGGCTGATTTTGTATACAATGTGTATATTAGTCTTGTACTTTAATTAGTCTTGTACACTTACCATAATTGTATAGTTAGTCTCCAAATAGAATAAGGTTTTAGGAGTAGAATAGGAATAGGATTTTCGTATTATGGAAATATGTAAATTGTATATATTGTCTTTCAATTAATCGAAATAATTAAGAGATTATTTCTTTCATGATATCAAGAGTCTGGGTTTATTTTCTCTCCCAAATATTTCCGTCCAAACAGCCCGGAATCCGACCTCCCTGGCAGCGCCGCGGCGCTAATTGGGTGTTCAGCCACTGGAGCTGCGATTCTAATTCGCAGAGCCGCGGCGCTTCGGAGGCAGAATGTTGCGACGGGAAGATGAAAAGTTCTGATTTTTGGGTTGGTTTTGGAACATTGAATCTCCATTATTTGGCACATGAATTCAGCCATTATTTGGCTGAATGTAACCCCTCAATAAGTGTCATTACATGGCTATTGAAGGCCATTAGTTGGCTAGTTGAGGGGTCATCTCCTTACACTATAAATTGAGGCATTTGGCTCAATTGTTCAACACTAAGAAAAACACTCACATAAATTTCTGAAATCTTCTTCTTCCTCTCTAGCAAGTTTACTATACTCAAAGTTCTTCAAGAGTAAAGCTTGAGTTTCCTTTTCTCATTTGTTAAGTTGTTGTTGTATCTTAGGAGACTATTGCCTGACAACGTCAAAAGATATATACGGGGCAATCTTGTCTTAAAGACAGAGTGACATCACTCGACTCAACAAATCATAAGGAGTTTGTAACGTTCTTGATTCCAGTTTGTTGTATTCTTTAGTTTATCCTTTCTAGCAATTTGTAATATTTACTTACTTCCCGTTTCCTGCAATTGTTGTAACCCACAATTTTAAGACAAGATTGTTGTAAGTGCTTAGAAAGATGACTGGAAGAGAACAACTCGCTTCTGATTCTGCTGCTACTCAAGGCAACCCCTCTGCCTTCCCTACTGCTGCTCAAGGCACACCTAATGCCTTCACTACTACTCAAGGCTCATCCAACGCCTTTCCTGCTGCTCAAGGGAACGTTACAATCACTCCACCCCCAAGGTTCTATAATGAACGCCCAAAAAAGTTCATGGGCTCCAACTTTAAGAGATGGCAGCAGAAGATGTTGTTTTATCTGACTGTTATGGGAATGACTCGTTTCCTAACAGAAGATCCTCCACAAGTTGGAGATGAAGTGGACCCTTAGCCTAATGAAATGGCTGAAGGGGGCCAATGTATCTATGTCATTAATGGCGTGAAGATGGTTCTAGATCCATGGAGTCATAGTGACTTCATGTGTAAAAACTATATTTTGAACTGTATGTCTGACCCACTCTACACGGTGTATTGCACCGTAGGCACCGCCAAAGAGTTATGGGAAAAACCGCAGAAGAAGTTCAACGCATAAGATGCTAGTACGAAGAAATTTATCATTGGGAAATTCCTGAAATTTCAAATAGTGGATAGCAAAACTATAATGTTCCAAGTCCAGGAATTCCAAATGATTCTACATCACCTGGATTTGGAAGGTATGAAACCAAATGAGTAGTTTTTGGTTGCATCACTAATCAAGAAGTTACCTCCCTCGTGGAATGAGTTACTTAAAACTCAAGACAAATGATATGACTTTTGAGGAACTTATTATCAAACTCCAGATTCAGGAAGATAATAAGAAGGTCTTGCCTAGGGGAAAACAACCCGTTGAGGCAAAGGCAAATCTGGTTGAGGCCAAAGGGAACCCAAGCAAGAAGCGCCAGTTCCAGAAAGACGGCAAGACCTAGGAGGCGGAGAAGTTCAAGGGGAACTGTCACCATTGTGGGAAACCTAGTCACATGATCAAGGATTTCTGCAAGCTCAAGACTGAGCAACAAGAGAAGTCCAAGGCCAAAGGCAAGGCACAGGCTAACGTCGTCAAAGACAGGCTTCTTGATGACATGATTGAGGAGTTCTCGGCGGTGGTGCTTGAAGCAAACTTTGTTGAGAATCCCATTCAATGGTGGATGGACACAGGTGCTACCAGACACATCTGTTCCAATAGAGATGACTTCTCCACGTATACATCAGTTACAAATAAAAAGTTTTTCATGGGTAACAACGCTTCCTCTAACGTGCTGGGGGTAGGAAAGGTAGTCCTGAAGATGACTTATGGAAAGGAGCTCACTCTAAAGGAGGTGATGCATGTCCCTGAGATTAGGAGGAATTTAATTCCAGGTCATTTATTGGTTAGTGCTGGTTTTAGGCTAGTATTTGAGTCCAATAAATTTGTAATCACCAAGAATGGAAATTTTGTGGGAAGAGGCTTCGTCTGTGGAGGCCTCTTCAAAGTTAACGTCATGTCTGTAATACGTACAAATAATAATATTGAAGATTCTTATTACTTGCTTGAGTCCTCTAATTTATGGCATCATAGATTAGGACATGTTAACTACAAGTCCATCCAAAGGTTGGTTAAGTTGGAGTTGTTGCCGTCTATCGACGTAAACCCTCAATATAAGTGTGAGGTGTGCGTAGAGGCAAAACTCACAAAGATTCATTTTCGATCAGTCGAAAGGAATACCGCTCCTCTAGAACTTATTCACACAGATATATGTGATTTGAAGTTTACACAAACTAGGGGGAACAAGTACTTTGTGACATTCATTGATGATAGCACAAGGTATTGTTACCTTTACTTGTTAAAAAGTAAAGATGAAGCCTTTGAAGCGTTTCGACGTTATAAAGCAGAAGTTGAAAACCAACTAAGCATGCGGATTAAATCCATTTGTAGTGATAGAGGGGGAGAATACGTAGCGTCATTTGAGGAATTTTTTGCCGAATCGGGCATTGTTCATCAAAAGACGGCTCCATACTCACCTCAATCGAACGGTATTGTGGAACACAAGAACTGCACATTGAAGGAAATGATGAATGACTTGCTCATCAATTCCGGTCTTTCCCAAAATATGTGGGGAGAAGCCGTTCTTACCGCTAATACGATTCTTAACAGAGTCCCACATAAAGGTAAGGACAAAACACCGTATGAATCATGGAAGAGAAAAAAACCCATCTATAAATATTTAAAGGTGTGGGGTTGTTTGGCAAAGGTCGAAGTGCCCAAGCGAAAGCAGGTCAAGATTGGCCTAAGACTGTATTGTTGACACCCAATTTTGTCCCGTCTTTCCAACTTATTTGCAATTTTAAATATTTTTAACACCTCAAAACAATTTTAATCGTATACATACATGCGTATATATATATATATATATATATATATATATATATATATATATATATATATATATATATATATTATTCTCTTATTATTATTATTCGCATTTTTTACTATCATTTGCATTTTTATCATAATCATAAGTTTTATCCGAAATTCTATGTTATTTATTTCTCGCAAAATTGCATCGCATTTCCATTTTTTATTAAGCATTAAACATTTCGCAAATATTATATTTTTATCACATCGTTATGTTATTTTAAATAATTCACATCTTTTACAAAATAAAATAATATTTTTAATGTTAAACCCCTTTTATTTATTTTTTAACCCAAAACAATTTCCAACCCATTTCATTTTGCCAACCCAATACAAATTCTACCCAAACAAAATTCACAAGCCCAAACCCATTCCCCTTATTCCCTTCCCCTTTATTTCCCCCCAATTCCCATAGCCCACATCCGAGGCCCAATCGGCTACCCCCTAACAATACCCCAAACCCATTACCTTTTTATTTCCCTTACAACCGAAGCCCATACCATTTTCCTTAACCAAAACATAACTCACTAAATAAAATCTCCACCAGCCCAACCGAATCCCTAAACCGGCCCAACACCCCTTTTCGACCAAACACCCATTAAAACCAACTCCCAAAGCCCCCCTAACCCAAAAAATCGAAATCCTACACACCCCTATACCCAAACTCATTCCCCTTAATCCCCAATTCTGCAGCCCAATCGACCAGCCCAAAACCCATTTCGCCCCAACCCCTTTAAACCTAAAACCCCAATCCCTAATCAAAAACCAGATATTTTTCTCAACCCTTTCCCAAAAAAAGCAGCAGCAGCTCCCCTTTCCTCTTCCAGGCAAACTTACAAGCTTTGTCAACCATGGGCAGAGGATGTTTGCTCCATTTTCGTGCTATGAATCACGTGAAGCCTGCAAAGCCATCAAACGTTCGGATTTGAAAGGATTTCGTTTGACCCATTTCAAAATTTGAAGCTAAAAACCCCGCCCAAAGGAGCCCTAGCAAACCCTAAGTTCGTCCTATAAATATTAGCATGTGGAGTCAGTTGAGAGAGGCCTTTTTGAACGAAAAACTCTCGGTTCTGAAAAGGTGGAACTAAAAATTTTCACCATTTTCTTAGGCTTGTTCAGAGAAAAGATAGGCAGAAAAAAAAAACCCTCTCTTGAACAACTTTCGATTCTCGAAATCCCTTTCTTTTTACTCTCGGTTCCGGCTCGGCAAAGCCACACACACTTTGTTTCTTTTCAATCGCATAAACAAATTCCTCCGAGCGGGTCGACGATTCGAAACACGCCTCGGTTCGCCGCCTGGAGAAGGTCAGTAATTCTCTAAGTCCCTCTCTTTTAATTCTGCATTTTTAGTTCTTTATGTGGTTTGTGTTTTAGACTAGATTAGGTCTAATCATGCGTAATAGCTTTAAATCGGGAAGTTGTATTAATTTTAGCTTTAAATATTAGCAATACTCTAATGTTGGTTCGATACTTTCTTGAATAGCTGCTAACATTGATCAGCCTCGGCTCCTTTTACATGATTAGTTTATCTTGGAACTAGGGAGATTTCTTACTTGTCGATTAGTAAGCGACTAAATTAATACTAATATTGTTTGCAGTTATCAACGCACATTAGCTCCAGTGTTGCTGGTTTAAGTTATATCAACAGGATTAGCTACTGTTTTAGGTTTCAACAACCATTTAGATGTGCTAGAGTGTGTAGCAACCTTGATGTACAGTTATTTAGTTCAAACTTGTTGAATATAATCTTGTAGTTGATTCTTACTTCACTGTTTAGGGTAGCTGCTATCTTGAACCATATTATATTGAGGTTGTTATGTATTTGAATAGCCAGTGGCTTCATTCAGGATTCTTTGGGCTATGTGTTTTTTATCTATGTTATTGTCTGAAATCAGCTGAACAATGTAGTTAGTTTAGAGGGGAGAAGAGAGGTTTTCTTATGAACATATAAGGTAGAGGATGGAAATCTCATGTGGTCCACCCGTGTTTTTGCTTCATGTTCGGGCCAAAGATTTAGTTCAACACCCCTCCCCACTGTTTTCCATTTGAATTTTCTAAAGGAAAGATTGAGTATTCTTTTAAATAGTTAGGCTCTGATTCTGTCTAATTCAGTGTAATAGCTTTAGTTCCATCTTGTTTTAAGTGGGATGCTTAGTTCTTATTTATGTCAAAGCATGATTGTACATGGGAGCCGCTGATTCTGTCTTAGTTTTTCATAAGAATTATACTGAAATGTTTTTATGATAGATTTCCCTCTTATTCTCATTTCCTGCTTATGCATACATTGTCATATAGGTCAAGTATTGGACATTTATGTGAACTTCTGAACCATATGCTATGTTACATATTTTAATCCTATCTCTTTCAATTTCTACGCATGAACCTATTGAGTCCACATTTGAACATTGTTTCTTGTTTAATATAACCACTTTGCCTTTACTGTTTCAGTTCTAAATGTAAATGTAAAACCCAGTATTTCCCTTTTACATAAGCTAACTTAAGTGAAGTATTTTATTGTTTGTTCTTTTTCTAGTACCCTCCTAATGTCCTTGCTTTAAACAACATGACTCTTCTCCTTCTCTTTGTTGGGCTACATTAACTTTGTTCGGAATCTCAGAACTGTTGTTAAACCCAGATCGTTCTTGATAAATTTGCTGCTTGATGTTAATGTTTAAAACTGTTGAAAAGCCAGGAAAATGAACTAGATGTTAGGCTGTGACATGGGTTGAGAGTACCAAGTTCATGTGTGTATCCTGCTTGTATGTTGAAATTCAGTCACAGTTTTGATACATTTAATATGCCTATGTTGAAATACTAAAACTGCTCTAATGAGAGAAATGAGAAGGATAACAAAAAATAGTATTCTTTTTACTTAAAATTCAGCCCTATGTCCCTATTGGTTGTATATGTCTAGCAGATGTTAATTAAGTGAATCATTTCCATTCTTCACTTGCAACTCATAACATACTTGTGTCATCATGTGGAACGCGTGGTCTAAGGATCAGTTTACTCACCTATTAATAAGATGCCTGGAAATCTGAGTTAGCATAACTATAAGCTTCAAAAGTTTTTTTTTCTCTTGAATATGCCATTCTCTTTAGATTCTGGATTGAAGCATATATGTTAAATCTCACTTTATCCGAAAAATAGGATTTTGAGGTTCATTAGTTTGAGTATCATAGTTACTTGTTTAAATTGGTTGTTATGCCCAAGTATGTAAGTACTCGCATGTTTGCTAGATAATAGGAGATTGGGTTGATGTGCGTTTTGGGCCTGCATTCTTTTCCTCTCTTCAAAATCCAAAGAACACGGGCGAGTTATTGGGCCTGCCCCTTTATTTTTGCATATCACGTGTTCTGTCTAAAGCCCAATCTTGAGTTTAAGTACTTGGGTTATTATTTCTTTGCACCTTCCTACATCCCGAGTCCCAATAACATGTCACTTTTCATGAATTATTTATTTACATTTTTCATATGTATATATTTTCATGTTCCGTCACTAATCCTTTTCTTTTCTTTCATTTACATGAAATGCACCGGGAGCAACGAAGATTCTCGTTATCAGACTCATCATGGCTAGTGTCAAACGAAGACCTTCATCCACATTCCTTGCATTCTCCAACCTTGGGATTTCAAAACAAAATAGGGCTAGATGACATCGTCATCCGCCTTAGTTCCCCTTTTATTATTACTCTTTAATTCCGTTATTTCTATTTTTTTTTTGGGCATGTAATAATTATTTAATGTTTATGTGACTGTTAGGATATTTAGAATAATTAGGCCATGAATGGATAATTAATAGGGTAGTTTAAAACCCGTTGCTAGTTTATTTATTTGTAGGTTCGGTTAGTGCAAAACATAGAAATTTTTCGCTAGTTTATTTATTTTTAGGCTTGTCATGCATATTTAAAATTTTCAAAACAATCTTTGATCATCTTCTATTCACTTTATTAATTGTACAACTCAAAATGATTTTCAAAATTGGTTCTTTGGCATTATAAGTAATTCATTTTCTCCTTGCTATTAATTGTACCAAATGCATACTTTTTTCAAACTTTACATGTATTTTTCTTTAATACCATGCAAATGCATACTTGTACAACATGCATCCCTTTTATTAATTATTTGCAAACATCTTTTTAACTTTATACTCTAAACATGCATTTTTTTCTTAGTATAATGATTAACCTGAGTTTGATCCGATAATTGCAAGTTAGCGGATCTTAAAGGATGCCTAACCCCTTCCTTTTAGGATAATAAAGAATCCTTACCTAGAATTTCTTTAGTTTTGCAGACTTTAAAATTGGAGTTACATTACAGCATTTAGTTAATATTTAGGTGTTCTAATTCATCATAAATAATTAGGTGGCGACTCTTTAATCATACCCAGGAATCACCGGATATGTTGTACTCGCTTTGACCCGCGGGTCGAAAAAGGGTGCGACATGTATATTACATTTTCATCGGATATACAAATAACAGTAGTGGTTATCGCTTCGTAGTGCATAAGTCAGATGTTCCATATATCCATGAGGGTACAATCATGGAATCAAGGAATACTTAATTCTTTGAGGATATTTTTCCTAGAAGGGAAAAAGACATAACCTCTCGCAAACGAAGTTATGAACAAAGCTCTCAGGAATCGGGAGTCGTTGACTGCCCGGATCTAGATGGTTCAGATCTAGTGGACTTTGAAGTGGCTGAATATTCGAAATCTAGCATTTCAGATTCTCAGAACTTGGAGACTCCAGAGATGGAACCAAGGCGAAGTAAAAGGGCCATGAAGGATAAATCATTTTGTCCTGACTTTGTAGCTTATATGGTTGATCACGAACCAAGGACAATTGTTGAAGCATTGTCAACTCCAGAGGCACCGCTCTGGAAAGAAGCTATTGAGAGTGAAATAGACTTTATCCTGCATAACCATACTTGGGAGTTGGTTAATCTTCCTCCAGAAAATAAATTGTTGGGTAGTAAGTGGATACTAAAACGGAAGTATAAGCCAGATGGGTCTATAGATAAGTACAAAGCCAGGTTGTTAGTCAAGGACTATCGGCAGAAGGAAGGCCTTGACTATTTTGATATGTACTCCCCAGTGTCTAGGATGACGTCCATACGAGTATTCATTGCGATCGCAGTGTTTGCGTGACTTTGAGATACATCAAATGGATGTCAAGACAGTCTTCCTAAATGGTGATTTGGAAGAAGAAATTTATATGGAACAACCCGAGGGGTATGTGGTTCCAGGGCAAAAGAAGAAAGTCTGTTGACTTATCAAATCTCTGTACGGGCTAAAACAGGCCCCGAAGCAATGGCTCAAAAAAATTGATAGTACTCTACTATCGAAAGGTTTCTCCATTAATGAGTGTGCCAAATGTGTTTACACGAAAGGTAACTCTGACTCGTTCGTCATGATATGCCTATACGTAGATGACATATTGATCATAAGGAGCAGTCCTAGCTTGATCATAGAGACTAAGAACATGTTGAAATAATGCTTCGACATGAAGGATATGGGTATCATAGTAGTCATCTTAGGGATAAAGATATCTAAGACGTCTGATGGACTGGTCTTATATCAGTCTCACTATATCGAGGATGTGTTGAGAAAGTTCGAGACGTTCGACAGTTCGCCTATAAAGTCACCACTGGATAGAAATCAAAAGCTTGATAAAAATCGTAGTGCACCCGTATGCCAGGAGCAATATGCATGGGTGATTAGAAGTTTGATGTACATGACAAACTGCACCCGACCTGATATTATTTGTGCAGTCAACAAGTTGGCTAGGTTTACCCGTAATCCGAGTAATGATCATTGGAAGGCGTTGAATCGGGTACTACGATACCTGAAATACACGCTAACTTACGGATTGCATTATTCGAGATATTCAGTTGTACTAGAGGGGTACAATGATACAAACTGGATATCTGATATAGAGAACATCAAGTCCACCAGTGGGTATATATTTATAATTGGTGATGGGGTTGTGTTTGGAAATCCTCTAAGCAAACTTGCATCGCTCGATCCACGATGGAATAAGAGTTTATCGCTTTAGACAAAGCAGGAGAATAAGCTGAGCGGCTTCACGACTTCTTAGAGGATGTCCTTTGTTGGGACAAACCCATACCTTATATAATGATCCACTGCGACAGTCAGTCAGCTCTAGGAAGGGCACATAGTTCTATGTACAATGGAAAGTCTCGTCATATTCGACGGAGGCATAAGACCGTTAGGCAGCTGATCACCACGGGTATAATCCATTAATTACATAAAATCAAATGATAACATAGCGGACCCATTGACAAAGGGCTTACCCAAGGATCATATGTTCTGCATGTCTAGGGGAATGGGCTTAAAACCCAAGCTGTAAGGACTAATACGGTGGTAACCCAACCTTACTGACTGGAGATCCCAGGAATTAGGTTAAATGAGAAAACTAAGTTGTAAAGGTTTAGTTGAGCGCTTCGGTGGAAGCATGAGCACTTCGGATAGTGATTTCTGTAAAGAAACATCAATCCAAATTTGTTCCCGCGATACATTAAGTGCTATCTGCAGTGTGGGTAAATGTTAAGTTTCCAAAACCTTTAATGATCTTCAACGATTGAGGTTAGGTTTGGGAAAACTTTTAATGGTTCCTAATACTTGTAAAGTGGGTATAGCGGGATACCTTGTAGGAGACCACCTATTTAAGTGCGAGGACAAGCCGCCTCAAATGAAAACACTTAAAAATCCAAGAAGTGTCCATGACCACAATGACAAAACATTATGAAGAACAGAGTAAGGAAAGTTGTTGTGTTGGTACCGTTGACTTGGCTTACACTAAACACTAACGGTTCAAAACATCACGTTCACCGCACAGTAAGTAAGTCCGATGGTATTCAACTATGGAAGGTTCAAAGCGGAAGTTACCTATCCAGATGCAACATCTGTCCGCTGAAAGATTGCTGGAAATAGGCACCTTGTGAGTGCGCCAAAATCTCTTTCAATAGGGGATTGTTGGAATTTTACTAATGTGGAATTAATTTTATCCCATTATTTATGACTGGAACAATTGTGGCCCCGCACGTCGGAAACGTCGTTTCCACACACGTGCACACGTAGTGCCAAGTATCACAAATTTCATTAGCGAAAGAGATATTGGTACGTAAGTAATACGTTTGAGACATAGAATGATGGACGGTTATTGGCCAAATAACAAAGTATTCCACGTTGGTAAACGAAGGAAGAAGTGTACGAAGTGTAAGATGAAACGAGTTGGAAATCACCGCGGAGCCGCAAAGGGCCGCGGCGCAGCCCCGTCGGAGCCAAGGCGCCGGAGCGCCGCGACGCCTCCCTGACAGCGCCGCGGAGCTAATTGGGTGTTCAACCACTGGAGCCGCGGCGCTTCAGAGGCGGAATGCTGTGACGGGAAGATGGAAAGTTCTGACTTTTGGGCTGGTTTTGGAACATTGAATCTCCATTATTTGACACATGAATTCAACTATTATTTGGCTGAATGTAACCCCTCAATAAGTGTCATTACATGACTATTGAAGGTCATTAGTTAGCTAGTTGAGGGGTCATCTCATTACACTATAAATTGAGGCATTTGGCTCAATTGTTCAACACTTAAGAAAAACACTCACAGAAATTTCTGAAATCTTCTTCTTCCTCTCTAGCAAGTTTACTATACTCAAAGTTCTTCAAGAGTAACAATTGAGTTTTCTTTGCTCATTTGTTAAGTTGTTGTTGTATCTTGAGAGACTATTGCCCGACAACGTAAAAGGATATATACGGGGCAATCTTGTCTTAAAGTCAGAGTGTCATCACTCGACTCAGCAAATCACAAGGAGTTTGTAACGTTCTTGATTCCAGTTTGTTGTAATCTTTAGTTTATCCTTTCTAGAAATTTGTAATATTTACTTATTTCTCATTTTCTGCAATTGTTGTAACCCACAAATTTCAGTCTCTTAGTGATAATATAACGCTTGAATTGACGAAGGTTTTTTCCCAAACTTCAACAAAAGAGAATTCAATAGCTTTCCCTCAAAAGGCTGTTTAAGATTTTAACATAAATATTTTAATATTTTAATTTTATAAATATTATATTTCTTACAAAATATTATTACACAATATTTGGGTATGACTAAAGGTAATTTACAAAGAGTGTACCGCTATAATGATTGACACTGCTGTTATAGATAGAATGCTATTATATAGAAATAAAATATAAAATGAAAAATCGATTTCAGAGAAAATCAGATTCTTATTGTAAAATATTATCACAATGAATGACTAGAGATGGCAGTGGATCCTGGATCCGATGGATCCAGATCCGTTTTATAGGATATGGATCTTCAAAATTTGGACCCGACGGATCCGGATCGGACCCGGATCCATTTTTTACGGATCGGATCTGGATCTGGATCTTGTTTTTGAGATCCGTATCCGGTCCAGATCCGACCCGTGGATCCGTTTTTTATTAAATATATTCATAACCTAGAATGTAATTTTATAAGTATTTTCTTAAAATTGCTAAGCACATCCTTGCAAGTTTAATTCTCAAAACAAGTTTAATTTATCCCCGCATTAACTCAAAAAAAGAAGAAAAGAGGTAACTTCGATAATAAAATCAATGTTATATTAGTGAATGACTAACATCTCCATAGACAATTAAAATTATATTCACTTCATTTGTGAAGATTCCAAGCACATGCAAGTTCTGCATTGTGGAAATACTAGTCAGCATTTTCCACAACTATTGTCATTGTCCAACATTTTCAATTAATAGCTCACAATCAAAACGAGACAACGAACAAAATATCTCATATGAACATTTCAAAATTGAAATACAGTAAACTGTTAGCTAAGTAAAAATCATTTGTCAGTTCAAAAAAAAATTCTTAGCAAGGTTACATTCTTAGCAAAGCAAATTTTTTTATATGTGGATCCAGAACCGATCCGTGGATCTGATGGATTCGGATTTGGATCTGATTTTTATGGACCCGGTGAATCTGGATCCGGATCTGGATTCAGATATGAAAAACGGATCTGGATCTGAATCTAGTAGGATCCGGTCCAGATCCGATCCGTTGCCATCCCAATTGTAGAGAGGTTTGACGGTATCTACAGCTACACTGAAGATGACACAAGAGATCACCTATTCGAGTGCACATATACTCAAACAATATGGAAGAGATTGATGACGTGGTTGCAAGTCACTTGGCCAACAGTACTTAGTTGGATGCAGCAGTATCAACTTCTGCTGTAGACTAGTAAAGGTAATTCCAGACAGGCCCAAACCATTAAAATGGGATATGCAGATTTACATCAGTGCTATCTGGACAAAGAGAAGCAACAGGGTCTTTGAGAAGAAAGTGAAATTGTTGCCAAAGAAATTGCTTGCGTCTGCACTATGAGAGATGGTCTACCAGTGATGGCTAGATTGATGCAAGATTCTGGTCGAATGTTGAAGTTATGTGTTCATAGACTAGATAGTGCAGGGTTTTCTTGCGTATTCCTTGTATCAGCTACTAGCTAGTTCTGGCGTTTATTTGTTTGGAGTATGTAAGAGGTGATCCCATCCGACTAAGCAAGCTGTGATAGCTTGACTGCTTTGGAAATATTTACTCCTTCCGTCTCAATTTATGTGTCACCATTTGATCGAACATATAATTTAATAAATAAAGAAAGACTTTGTTACGTTTATCAAATTGTTCTTACTCTAATACCTACTTTTGTTGACTTTTGTTCACAATAAGTAGATCTTCAAATTTAAGTGGGATACAACAAGGATAAAATAGGGGTAATGCTATTAAATATTTGCCAAATAAGGAATAGTGACATTCTTTTTGGGACAAACTAAAAAGAAAATGATGTCACATAAATTGAGACAGAGAGAGTACTTGGTAATTAATACAAGTTCGGTAGTTATGAGAAAAAGATAGCTCAGGTAGGAAGAGAAAACATCTGATAGTTGCGGTGTGAAACTCGCGAAAAAAAATGATAGTTTAGTATTTTTCTTACCATTAACTCAATTAATAAACACACCATATGTGTCTATTGTAGATAGGTCTAACACATAACTTGATTAGCTTATATATATTATTCTAATTTATAACTACTAAAGTTTAATTACTTTAATTGATTTAACACCGGTTGCGAATAGATTTTTACCCAAGTTCAATACTCTTCCACATGCGTAATCTAATTTTCCCAAGGTTTGCCCGTGAACTTAAATGTACTTAATGCGAACAAGGTTTGTCAAAGGTAGTGTTTGGCAAGAAAGAATAGATCTGTTTATTTTGACTTTGAGGTGGAATTTAAAGAGAACAACATCAGCACTTAAACGTTTTATGGCGTTAGGCTAAACATAAAATTAAAAAGTACGATTGTAAAATATTTTCCGACATGTACTCCAACAAAAAATGTTAGATGTATCTACTTTAATTATTACATCTTGTAGGGATCTTTTAGTCTTGTCAAAGGTTTATATAAGTAAAATATAAAGAACTTTCAGTGTATTTTAGTTTTACTTTTAGTTATATGTTCAAATATATTAGATTGATATGAGCTTAGATTGAACGTTATGAATAGTGGAAATTCATATAGTCGATCCAATTTTATTTGGGATTAATGCGTATAGAACAATTGATACATGGAACCAAGAAAAGAAATAGGAAGATTAATGAACTTTCTTTCTTAGAATTGATCAAGTACATATATCAAATTGTGAATTGATCAAATCAACTTCACTGAGGAATATAGTTCTACAAATATTATAGTATAAACCTGATTTCCAAGCTCCATTTCTTTAAAGAAAGACTTCTTGTCTTCTTGATGTCCTCATGAAGTCCTGAAAATCATAGAACAAATAATCATAAACCACATGCAAGTGATAAAGTATTTACTATACCAATAACACAAATTACAACAACAACATATCCAGTATAATTTCACAAAGTGGAATCTGCGGACTAATAACACAAATTAAATGTAAAAAATTCCTTGATGCTTAAAATGAAGAATGACATATATTTATATATAAATAACTCACTATTAAAAACATGCGAATTTCTTATGGAAATTTTCGAGGGAGGTTCGTTTTGGAAATATGGGATTTCCGATAGAATGTCTTTCGGAAAAGCTTTCGACGAGCCAATTTCTGATGGACGGAAATTTCCATGGAAAATTCGCCAGCTTTTAGTAGTGATCATTAAAATTTAAACTTTAAATCCGTCTGCAAATCGATAATACCAGTCGTTACTTACTGGACATAATCGATCTTTATAACACCAGCCACAGGATTAGCAATGGTTGAAAAAGCTTCTTTAGAGAGATCAAGGGTTCCACCACATCCAGGGCAATGATCAACAATCTTCACAATAATACTCTTGCCAGTGCAAGGGTGCGGCACTGGATTTGTTGGTCCAGTACATGTCACATTGAAAGTTTTCCCACATATTTTTCCACCAGCCCATAGAGGATCACTTGCTGCTGCTATTATGGTACCTTGTGGTGTGCTTCCGTAACACGCCGAGGCTATAGTTGAAAAAATAATTTTTACAACGTCAGTGTATATAAGTTAAATTCGAGAAAATAAATGAATAAACGATTGAATTGTAGTATCAAATAGAAATCTAAATGGTGCGTGGTAAAATGGTAAGAGTGCATATTTCTGTGGTAGCGCTCTTAGGTGGTTCGACTCATTCCGTCCAAAAACATAACCGTCAAAATAAAGAATAAGGATATAAGTTAAGCTGAATTTCAAGTGAATATAGGAAAGGTTAATTAATTAATGTTTGAATTGAGGTTTTAAACAATAAACGTTATCTGGTTTTATTTATCTTTAGTGTATTTTTCTTGAATAAGTCAATCAGACCTAAATTATTCGCCTTTTGGGTAAAAAAAAATAGCTTTAAAATATGTAAGGGAAGTGAAATAAATAAAAAGTTTAGCAAAAAATACATGAAAGTTCTTGATCAAATATCAATCATTTGACTTCAGAAACGAAAACTACAAGAAAAAGGATTATTAACGACGGGAAGTTGGTCCCCAAAAGTCTAAATCTGGTTCGTAATAGTCAAGTAACGATCAGAAAAATCTGGTTAATCCCGTCGTTGAAGGCTTTGTCATCACTAAAAAGTTGGGATTAGCTACAGACTAGTTCTGTTGTTAAACAATAAAAACCAGTCGTTAATCCTATTTAGCTATGGATAATATTAATAAACATGTTAGCTACAGACTATTTAGCAACATATTAGCGGTTAATTTTCAACTAATTCCTAATTTTTTGTAGTGCGTTAAAGGTCAATAACAACGAGATTTAATTTTTGTTTAATAAAATTTAAAGAGATGAATAATTTGAAAGGAAAAGAAAATACTTACGAACATAGCTCGTATAAAATGTAGCAGTCCCTGGTGTAGCCAAAACTATATAGAACAAAGTTGCCACAACACCCAAAATTAGAAGAATACTTTTAGAAATTGCCATTTCTTTGCTATAAATTGCTTATTTAATTAACTGATATATTTCTAAACTAAAACACTACCTTTTATAGTGGCTTTTTTAGTTGTCCACTAACTAAAATATGGTAACTAGTTAAGAGAAATAAGGTAAATTAATTATTATACATTTCTTGTCTTACTATATTGAGATGTATTGCTAGAATTTCATGTTATCCACTTGTGATTACATTAGAATAGTGCAATTATATGCAAATAATTTTCTTAAGGTAGGTTAATTATTAGATATTAATTGAGATAGTAAGTTAATAAAGAATGTTGTTAGTTTTCTAATTATTCGATATCACTTGAGATAGTAAGTTAATAAAGAAAGCCCATACAAAAGAATAGTGGTTACTGGTTATTCTTTAGATTGGACCCAAAGGAAATAGTTATTGTTTGGGTTGGGCTAAATTCACATGAATCCCAATATTTTAGTTAATAAAAGCCCACATAAAATAAAGGTATTAGTTCCATTCAAAAGAAGGATAAAGGTTAGGGGTCCGCCGTATAGTAAGGTGTTAAATGACTTTTTCGAATAGATTTAGATGGTAACTTATGTATTGTCCCTAAAATAAAAAGGGGTTTTGTAGTCGAATGTAGGAAATTCCATTGTGCTCATTTCTTTTTTGAACCCCGAAAAATTGAACTTGATAAAATAAAACTTCGATAACATAAAGAAATCATATACTCCCTTTGTCATAATATATGTGATATAATTTTCATTTTATTATGTTCAAAAAATTAAAGAATGTTATAAGTTTTCTTATTTAGAAGTAGTTTGATTTTTAACTTTTCATATTTGTCCTTAAAGAGATGATTTTAACGCACATGATAAAGGCATTCCGACGAGGGCGGGCTAAAGTGAATAACTAGCAAGCTTCTAGGTTGAAAAACTTCAGAAGAAGGGGTGCACATGACACATGAGACAAAATTTACATAGGAATGAGAAAGAAAGTGAAGAGTTTTATAAGGCATAACACAAGTTCACATTATACACGCTTTTGGGCTTGATGATGGGGTATAGCCCAAGCGATATATTAATGAGATTTGTCAGGTCAAAACAGTTAATACATGTCATGTGCTTGGCTTATATAAATATGGTATCAAAGTCTGCCGCTCCCTAGTACAATGGTGGTGAAAACTTCAACGAGGACGCTGAGTCTCTAAAGGAGAGTGATGTGACGTTCATGACAGATGTCGGGTCAAAGAGAAGGATTGACAAGTTTCTGTGCTGACAAGCTTGTGAAGAAGGGTTGCATATATGACACCTTAAGAGAATTTCACATTATAATAGAAGAGGAAAGTGAAAAGCTTTATAAGTCCCGCAACATAGGGTCTAGGGAGGGTAGAGTGTACGCAGACCTTACATCTACCTTGGTAAGTAGAGAGACTATTTCCGAAAGACCATCGGCTCAAGACAAAGCATAAGCACAAGCAAAGCAAGAGAAACGGTCAGACCCGGACAATTTTTTTTAAGCAGTATGAAAATGAGAGTAACAAAGCGAATAAGCCATGATAAAGCTTCTAAAAAAGAAGCAGTAACTAACGCATGTAAATAAGATTAAAAAAAAGTACATGAAAGAACATACAATAACAGAAATCAAAGGATATGGGACTATAAAACAATACTGCGCCTACTAGTATAATAGGCTAAGCAGGGCTACAATTATAACACTATAACTACCAGTGTGTAAGTGTAAGTAGGACTACGCTCAACTGCTTACTACCTTTCTACCCTAATATGTGTCCTCCACAACACCCTATCTAAGGTCATGTCCTCAGTAAGTTGCACATGCACCATATCCCGTCTAATCACCTCTGCCCAATACTGCTTTGACCTACCTTTACCACTCATAAACCCGTCCATAGCCAACCTCCCACACCTCTGCACTAGGGCATTTGTGTCTCTCCTTTGCACATCCGAACCATCTCAACCTCGCTTTCCAACATCTTATCCTCCACTGAGGCCACTCTCACTCTGTCCCGGATATCATCATTTTTTATTCCATCCCTCCTTGTATGCCTACACATCCATCTCAGCACCCTCATCTCCGCAACTTTCATCTTTCTGATGTGCGAAGTCTTGACTGGCCAACACTCCGCCCCACACAACATAGTCGGTCAAACCACCACCCTATAGAACTTGCCTTCAAATTTTGGTGGCACATTTCTATCGCACAAGACTCCAGATGCGAGCCTCCATTTCATCCACCCTGTATCAATACGATGTGTGACAACATTCCGAATTGTTTAAAAGATTTGAAATTTATCTTTTTTTCCTTTTTTACCCCCTATTTGGAGAATCTATAGCATTTCCACACTTTTTCTCTAGCGTGACCCAAACCGTAGACCTACCGATCATGGGTGAAGATGCTTTACCAACTGAGCAACCTTCACTTATCTGAAATTTATCCTCCATTAGCAACTTAGAGCTCTGTGTTAGCATGGGTGAGAATTGGACTGGAGAAGTCACTTTATTGTAAGGGGTAAAGGGCATTCGCACAAATGCCAAAGTAGTCGTCTTTAATTTTTTTCCTTTTAAATTTGTGATCTTTAATTTTTGTCTTTCAACAATTTTGACGTGGCAAAAGTTTAGAATTCGCTTGGCAAAACTTATATTTAGCTCGGCATATGTATCATAACATCCAACAAGTTATGTCGGACACGACAAAATTTTCAACACTCAACATAATTTGAAAAACGACATAAGTTTAGATTTCGCTCGGGAAAATTTACATTTCACTCTGCATATGTATCATAACATCCCACAAAGTAATGCTGGACACGACAAATTTTTTAACACTCAACATAATTAAAAAAATACTACACAATTTATGTTGCATAACTTAATTCCTACAAAACTTGTGTCGAGCGAGGCAAAAGTTCAGTTTTCAAAGCTAAAGATGTTACAAATTTATGCCGAACGAAACAGATTTTAATATTTTATTAAATAAGCAGTAGAGATAAAAATTAAAAATAACATATAGGAGGGGGGAAAATTAAAGACCATTGAAGGGAAATCCGTGCAAAAACTTCATACAAATCCATAAACTATTATGAAAGCCAACACAAAGATAGATGTCATTATTAGTCCAAACGTAAGATATTTCCTGCCATATGTAAAACAATTTTATCCGCTTTATCTTGCGCGGATTGACCTTCAAAAGCACTGACTTTTAATTTTTTCCCTTTAAATTTAGAATATTTAGTTTTTTTCCCTTCGCTAAAACATATCTCGAAATTCCGAGTTCGAACCCCTACTCAGTTAAAAATTGAAAATAAATTCGTAAGGTTAAATTTAGATTTGCAAGGCAGAGTTTGTCTTATGCCTGAAGGCAAACTCTGCCTCTAATGCAAACTCTGCATGTCTTGGTAGAGTTTGCTACCTTAAGACAAATTCTGCCTTAATGTAGAGTTTGAACCTGTGTCTATAGAGTTTGAAACTATGCCTTCAGGCATAGTTGTACAGGTAAATTATGTTTTGCGAACTCCAAACTACGCCTTGCAATTTTTTTTAGTTTTTGCCTAAGCAGGGAATCCGAAATTCAAAAATTTTAAGATTTTCAATTTAAGAGGTAAAAATTAAAGACTACCCAAAATAAGGACATTCATGCGAATTGCCCTTTTATCCGTCGTTATATTTTGAGGTACGTAACTGATATCGTTTTTATTAATAAATTATCTCATGTTTAGACTATCATTAACGAAACTCCAACTTAAAATGGGTGGAGTGCACATAGCAAAATACTTCAAGAAGAGAAGGTTTAAATTTAGGTTTTTTACTTTTGGCTATGGCTTAATACTCTCACATTGGCATTCCCTTAAGTGTCAAGGACAGTAAATGAAGCTTTTTGTTAACTATAAAAATGAAAACTAGAGCTAAAGTTTAACAAAGATTAAAATTACTCTATTTTGATTGATATTGGAATAAATCTTATCCTTTTTGCTGTCCAAACAATGTCAACTATTTTTTGTACAGTAGTATGCATGTACTAAGCATACATTTATACATATTACTAGTATGGACAATGATATTCTTAACATTTGGACCAAACTTGACAACCTTAATGAACCTCCAAGGCTACACACTTTTGAAAATAGAGGTAATTGTCTAAAACACACTTGAATTATCATTATTTTTTATATTTGAGTTATCATTTTTTTGCGAATTTCACATCCAACTATCAATATATATATCTATATTACTTATAAGTTGACTAGACCAACTACAATTGTTTCATTTTTTTACCTGAACTATCAAGATCTATATATTAAAACACATTTAGAAACTGACTATGCTAAGTGACCAACTACAAATTATTTCCTTTTCCTACCTGCACTATCACCATCTACTCAATTTATAAGACTTTAATAAAAAAGTATATATAACAAATTGTACTAGTAATACATCTTAAATTTACCTTTTTTTTTGTATACCAACAAAAATTTATAAAGTCAATATTATTAAAATAGCTCTTCGTTTATTTTTACTTATCCACTATTGTAAAAATGGATTTTCACTTTTACTTGTCAAATTTATATATAAAGAGAAAAACAACTTTTTTCCCCTGTTTTACCCATAGCTTTAATTACTCATTTCAATTAATTTTCAAGTCCATTAAGACTATATATTACTTCCCCGTCCAGTTTTACTTGCCACATATTGATTTTACAGGCCTATTAAAGAGCCAAAAATAGAATATAAAGTTTACCATATTACTCCTAATTATCTAATGATTGAAATCAGTTAAAGCTTATCAAAAAAATGTGCAACCAACTAATTAAGTAATGAGTTCCAACAATTCACAAATTCTCCATAAAAAGATAGTGTTGAAAAAAGAAATGGGAGAATTTAGCTTATTAATACTAAGGGTTAGAATAGGAAAAAATAGTAAATTATTTTTTGATTTTTAAAAATGAACAAGTAAAATAAATAATTATTTTAAATATAATGAATAAGTAAAATTGAATATAGGGAATAATTAATATGTATATCATGCATTTTATTTATTATTTTTTAATAAATATGTAAAATATACTTGGGACAATTAAAAGTGAATGGATGGAGTACATTACGACAAAAATCGACAATTTACTAGTCAGCTCCGTAACGACACTCCAAAGACTATGCACTTTCAGGGCACACACTTCAACACATCACAAACACCTACGCACACTCTTTCCTTCCTTTTCCCATGAAATTTCCTTTTCCTTAACAAACCAAATAAGAAAATACCAAAAATGGTTCTTAAGCAGTTCTAATTATTTGAATTTATCAGTTTTTTTTCATAGAAAGATTACTGTAACAAATTTTGGGCTAACTTTACATACGCTTAAAGGTATTGATTTTAGTGGTCAATAAGAATAAAGTCGTGTCGACAATCATGCGTGTTAAGTTCAATTTCATGTGGAGACAAAAAAATTATAGTTTTTTCCATCTATACAAATCTTGATAGATATAATTATTCGATATTTTTGTGGGTGAAAGATAACATGTATTTCGTAAAAGTAATGAAATCCGTACAAACTACTTGGATACCATGATTATTAAAAAAAGTTAGTTTTCGCAACTCAATCATAGATGATGGAATCATCAAAGATTTGACATTTTCGAACTCTATCTGTAACTCACTAGAGGCCTATTTTTTCAGGGTAAGAAGGGATAGAGAAAATGGCTCGAGTCAATGTTCGAATATCAGGCGCTATTTCCTTCCTATGTAACCAAGTCCTCCTATGAATCTATCCCCGCCTAACCTAAATAACTATGGCCAGAGAGTCAAGAAGAAAGAGTCTGAGTTTGAGGTCAGGTTGGACGACATAAATCTTGGTTGGTTCCACCGTCACTAGAGATTGAAAACAAAAATTATGATAAACAAATACACACTTGAACTTTCACGTTTTTGCGAATTCATATTTGAATGTTTTGTAATTTAATTTATTTTGGATATCTCGTGCAGTTTCTTTAAGGTGCAATTTTGATCGTATTGATCTACTTCTAATGGTCGATGTAGTTTGTTTGATATTGTAATTTTAAGGATTTGACTGAACTTTTCTGATATCAAAATTTATTATTTTTTCTATTCAATTGTATACGACACTCTTTTCTAATAAAGAGGGACGCAATATGAGATTTTTTCCACGGATAGTACTATTTTTCTTCAAACACTTTTAATTTTAAAGTTATGATGGAATACGATGTGGTGTAATATGATCACATCCAGAGATGTTGTAGTGTGGTTTCGAAACCCAAGTACCGTATTTGAGGGGATATAAAATTTAAAATATATATTATAAATTATGGGTTTAAGCAGTGGAACTCTGGCCGAAATCTTCTGATTCGGGTTCTTCTTCGAACTCTATGTATATCTGAACTTAATATACCGAGCTATTTTTTTTTATAATATCAAAAAATAAATTTGATTTTTTTACCTTATTTTACACTTATATTTTCTTAACATAAGAATTATTTTTTGTCAATTTTTTTTCCAAACAATGTGCCATCTTGAGTGGTAGATCTCATTCATCATCACCTCCTCCCAAAAAAAACAGACAAAATCCATAGATCACATACAACTCTCTCTCTCTCTCTGTTCATCATATCTTCCCACAAATCTCTTCTTCTTCTTCCTCAAATTCAAAAATCTCAAACACCCTTCTCTAAATCTTGAACCAAAAAAAAAATCATCTATGCCAATCCCAATTCAAAATCAAGAATCAAATCAAAATGTCCCAAAAACAAATCAAAATCATCCAAATCTTAACAATAAACCAAGAAAACTAATTACCCTTTTCCTTAAATGTATAGTTATGGCTATTTTCCTTTCCCTTTTCTTTCTTTTTCTTCTCTTTTTGGGTTTCGCAGCACTCGTTTTACTCCATTTTCTTGTCACTTCCACCGCCTTCCGCCGTCGCTACCGCCGTCGGCAGCGTTTTCCGGCGAGAACCCATTTGCCGGAGCTGCCATGTGAGAGTTATTGTGGGTCCCAGGAAGGTGTTAGGGATTGTGCGATATGTTTGGAGGAATTTAAGGAAGGTGAGTTTTGTCGGAAATTGCCTGATTGTGGACACCTTTTTCATGTGAAATGTGTGGATTCTTGGCTTATCAGGGTTCTTAATTGCCCCGTTTGTCGGACACGGGTTCGGGTCGGGTCGGGCAATACGGGTTCGGGTCAGGGGAGTGATGAAGATTGGAAGAGATGGTGGGCTGTTGGTGTTTCAGGGTAGTAATTTTGTGTTGTAAGTTCTCTTGAAAAAAATCTCTTCTTTTTGTCTTTGGTGTTGTTTCTATTTAAAAAAAAATTGTGCTTTGTTTTATGTATATATGTTGAGCATTGTAATGTATGGTTTGAATGGTATTATTGGCTAAATGATAGTAGCTAAGGATATGGTAAAATTTGAAAAATTTTCAATTACCTTAGACATGTTTGGTAATAATTTTTTTAATAGTTCAGTTCAGTTTGTGCTCAGCTTGACTAATTCCACGGTACCTGTTACCTCTCATCAGCTCAGTTACTGTGTAACTCTGAACTATGACTTGAATAGATAGAAAAAAATCACCTAGTACTTTTAGGATAATATTTGTAGGCAAAGAGATCATCCTACCCAGGCAGTTGATTCATTATCATTGTTGTACAATTAATAGTGTATGCTTGCTCTGGGGAAAGGGGTTCATCCGGAACACCTTTGTCGGGGAAAACATTGTATACACAAGATTAATTTTTTTCTTTAGGTATATATAGCAGATGATGAACCTTAGTGAAAATCCTGCCTTCACCACTGATAGTATAGTGTATGCTTGCTCTGGCAAGATGATATTGCTCCCTCCGTAGGATTTGCAGATACCTTTACATTAAGTTTAGGATGAAAAGATTAAAGTACCATGAATTGCGCTACTTTGTGGTTTTCGGACAAGTTGCGTTCACCTCGACTAATTCCACAAGATACCCACTACCTCCAACCAGCAGCCCACAACACAACTAAGCATGATGTTTCATTGATGGGGTAAATATTGCCTTTATCACTTAGGTAGTACCTTTGTCGCAATATTGTGTTTACCCTTTAAGGTGTCATGAGTTATACTTGAGAAGTATGTGTCAAGAGTTTTTAACATACCAGGCGGAGTTACCTAGTGTCCGTGTTGTTGTGAGTTAGCAGGTTTTAAATGAAATAGTTGAGGTGCATGCTAGCTGCCTGAACACCACCATTGCTTAAACAAAAGAAGATTCTTTAGCATGCTTTTGTATGCAAATGTTATGTCGTTTACCTCTTAGATTGTCAAAATAGAGCTATACTTGAGATGCGTCAAGAGTTTTTAACATACTAGGCGGAGTTATCCCGTTTATGTGCTTTTGGGAGTTAGCAGGTATCGAGTGAAATAGTCAAGGTCTATGTTGCTCGAACTCTTAAAAAATGTCGATAGGCTTGTCGGATCCTCCAAAAATAGTGCATTTTTAGAGGATCCGACACGAGTGTAACAACATTTTTGGAGAGTAGGCCGAGGTGCATGTTAGCTGCCTGAATACCACCGTTATTAAAAACAAAAAAGAATAATTTTTAACATGCTTTTGTATGCAAATATTTGTATTTTGTTCTGTTATCTAAATGGTGTTAAACTTTGGGAAGTCATGAAGTATTATAGTTTGGAATGTTAAGTTGATTGAAACATTTTGATTTGTTCTAGGAATTTATCCCAGAAATCACAAACGTAGACAGAATCACAGAAGTAATACTGAAGATCAAGAGGAGAATGATGGAGTGGAAGTGGATAGAGGCTAAGTTTCTTTGGAAAGTTGCTTCTTGAACTTATGGAGGAATGAATCAATGACCTCGTATGTGAATTTCGTCGTGTAAAAAAAAAAATCAACTCTGTAGTTTCCTTGATGTTCATTTAGTGTTGCTTCTTCCCAAATTAATGATTTGGAGATGATCATATGTATGTATAAATATAATTGTATACCTGCTCTAGCGGGTTGCAAGCATAAATTTTGCCTTTAAAATATGTATTATACGTGGAAGGTTTCACACTTTACCTTGATTATGTCTAGTTTTTTATGCAGTCTCTAAATTGAAGAATACATCTCTTTGATTCAAATGTTTAGTTGGAGAAATGGACATTTAACATTTCAAGCTTTTCGATTAACGGGTGTGAATGGCGCGAATGAATTTTGAAACTGTTTAGTTCGTTTAGTTTAGTTTCAACGTGCGATTGAGCTCTGTTACCGCAAGTTGCTGCTTATATTTGGCAGTGCATTTATTGTTTATCTAAACCATGTCATTTGGTAATGTCTGAATATCTACTTTGAGCAATAGCTGTGAATATTATAGGAAGTCCTTATTTGAAGGAAGTATTATAAGCCTTTTCTTTTATTAATCTTGCTAAAGGCATGTAGATTTTTTCACCCTGGCCTATGTTGCTCAAACTCTTCGTAAATAAATATTGGCGGTTATGTTGGATGTTCCAAAAATTATGCTTTTTTTGAGGATTTGAAACGAGTATGACATCATTTTGGAGGGTGAGAGTAACATAGGCTGTTGCTGGTCTATTTAGTCTAAGGTTCACCTAATATTATTAAATGCCGTTAAAGCAATGTGAAGCATGTGATTATTGCTTCATGCTTTGTAGCTGTGTTTTTGAGATTTGTGCGCTTCAAAGTTCAAACAATGAAAGCCAAAGCGATCCAAATGAGAAACTGTTGATTCTTTGTGAAAGAAATAATACTTTGATTATTTTTATTAATTCAAAGAGTATATATATCATTTACATATTTCCATAATAGGAGAAGCCTATTCCTATTCTATTCCTAAAACCTTATTCTACTTTGATATTAATTATACAATTATGGTAATACAAATATTATGGTAAGTGTACAATACTAATTACACTACAACATTACCTAAACTAGGAGACTAAAACCTTACCTAAACTATACACCATATACACGGTTAACTCAACCAATCTGAGAGTCAATATACATAATATACACATGTATAATGTGTGTATATTATGTATATTTAACACACACCCGTAGTCATAGCGGGCGGTCTTCGAACGCTGAGACTGTCCCTAAAATATTCAAAAAGGACCGAGTGAAGACCCTTTGTAAAGATGTCGGCTATTTGATACCTAGACAAGACATGACAGACGCGAAGCTGACCACAAACAACCTTTTCTCGAACAAAATGAATGTCCATCTAGATATGTTTAGTACGCTGGTGCTGAACCGGATTACCCGACAGATAGATGACACAAATATTATCACAATAAACCAAGGTCGCTTTCTGAATATGACAATGAAGCTCTAACAGCAAATTACGTAACCAACATAATTCCGAGACCACATTAGCTACCCCTCAATACTCGACCTCGGCACTGGATCGGGACAAAGTGGACTGACGTTTCACAGACCACGAGACCAAATTATTGCCAAGAAACATACAATATCCAGACGTAGACCGTCTGGTGTCTGGACAACCACCCCAGTCAGCATCAATATATGAGACAAGTGTGGACGTCGAGGAAGGATATAAATGCAAGTCATAGTCAAGTGTACCCTGAATATACTGAATGATGCGTTTGAGCGCATTCATGTGCTCAACCATGGGATCATGAATAAACAAACACACCTGTTGTACGGCATACGTAATATCTGGTCTCGTGAATGTGAGATACAAAAGCCCTCCTGCAAGACTGCGATAGCGGGTCGGGTCCTCGTATGGCGCGCCGACCGTAGCACCCAATTTGGGTTTAGTATCAACCGGAGTGGAAATTGACTTACATGATTGTCGCGCCCGATTTTGACCTGCGGGCTTCGCGACGCGATGGCGTCGATCGCCTCTGGATTGGACAAAAAATGCTTGCTTTGAGGAGTCGCCACCTAATTATTCCAAGGTGAATTAGGGCACCTGAATGTTAACTAAAAGCTTTTCGATGAGCAGCGATGGGGGCGACGAGACGGTGTTAGTGGTGGCAAGGGAGTGTCGGCCTGCGTGAGGGGTAAGGGGTATAGGTTTCAGCGATTTTGGGGTATAGGTATGGGGGGTGTGCGGCTGAAATTTTTTGAGAGGGTTGTGTTATGTTAGGTTTTTGTGGAGTTTGGGGATATAAAGGGATGGGGAGTTGGGTTGGTCGAATGGGCTTTCGGGTGGGCCGATTGGGCTGACCGAATTGGGCCACGGGTAGGGGATAAGTGGGGTGATTAGTTGGGCCTTGATGGGGTTTGAAAATGGGTTGTTTTTATTGTAATGGGTTGAGTAGAAATTGTTTTGGGGGAAATGAAATGGGTTATGAGTTTAAAATATAAAAATGGTTTTATTATATATAAATAAAAAATAAAAATAAAAAGCTTTGCAAAAATTATAAATTGTAAATATGACAATATGATAAGAAATATAATATTTGTGAAATGCTTGATGCTTAAATAAAAAATAAAAATGCAATGCCGTTTTGCGAAAATAAAATAACATATAATATTAGAGTAAAAGTATGATTATGATATAAAAAATGCAAATGACAATAAAAATGCAAATAATAATGATATATATACATATATATGCTTATATTTTAAAATTATTTTAAAGTGTCAAAAAATATTAAAAATTGCAAATAAAATCATAAAAGATGGGACAAAATTGGGTGTCAACAGATGCCCCTCTTAGGTCGGAGACGATGAAAGAGTTTTCGGCCAAAGAAGTTGACTGAGTAGCCAATTTTGTCCTGATCATCGGGACTCGAGGGAAAATGAGAGATGCATGGGAAGAAATAGAATCCCGAGGGAAGAGAGAAGTTGCAAAAGATGGTGCAGATTCAAGAAACGTTGCCCCAGTGTCGAGTTATGATGACACTGGTTGCAGATGTAGCGAGATACTGGGGAAGGGCAGAACAACGTTCGAAGTACTTTCCCAATGCAGATGATGTCATAGCATATGCGTAATGAGATGACGTCGTTGCTTAGACGTTATGCAGATGGCGCCGTTGCATAGGTGCGATTGAAATTAAAATACCCGCATTAGGAGGTGGGCGCCTGACAGAAATTAAAATACCCGCATTGGAAGGTGGGCGCCTGACTGAAATTAAAATACCCGCATTAGGAGGTGGGCGCCTGACTGAAATAAAATACCCGCATTAGGAGGTGGGCGCCTGACAGAAATTGAAATACCCGCATTAGGAGGTGGGCGCCTGACAGAAATTGAAATACTCGCATTATGAAGTGGGCGCCAGACAGAAATATAAATACCCGCATTAGGAGGTGGGCGCCTGACAGAAATTAAAATACCCGCATTAGGAGGTGGGCGCCGACGAGTAAATTGAAATACCCGCATTAGGAGGTGGGCGCCGACCGAAATTAAAATACCCGCATTAGAAGGTGGGTGCCTGACAGAAATTTAAATACCCTCATTAGGAGGTGGGCGCCTGACAGAAATTAAAATACCCGCATTAGGAGGTGGGCGCCTGACAGAAATTAAAATACCCGCATTAGGAGGTGGGCGCCTGACTGAAATTAAAATACCCGCATTAGGAGGTGGGCGCCTGACTGATATTAAAATACCCGCATTAGGAGGTGGGCGCCTGGCTGAAATTAAATACCCGTATTAGAAGGTGGGCGCCTGACTGAAATTTAAATACCCGCATTAGGAGGTGGGCGCCTGACTGAAAATGAAATACCCGCATTAGAAGGTGGGCGCCTGACAGAAATTGAAATACCCGCATTAGGAGGTGGGTGCCTACTGAAATAAAATACCCGCATTAGGAGGTGGGCGCCTGACAGAAATTTAAATACCCGCATTAGGAGGTGGGCGCCTGACAGAAATTGAAATACCCGCATTAGGAGGTGGGCGCCTGACTGAAATAAAAATACCCGCGTTAGGAGGTGGGCGCCTGAAATGACGTCGTTGCTTAGACGTGATGCAGATGTCGTCGTTGCATAGACGAAATGTAATGCCGTCGTTGCTTAGACGTGATGCAGATGTCGTCGTTGCATAGACGAAATGTAATGACGTCGTTGCTTAGACGTTATGCAGATGTCGTCGTTGCATAGACGAAATGTAATGACGTCGTTGCTTAGACGTGATGCAGATGTCGTCGTTGCATAGACGAAATGATATGACGTCGTTGCTTAGACGTGATGCAGATGTCGTCGTTGCATAGACGAAATGAAATGACGTCGTTGCTTAGACGTGATGCAGATGTCGTCGTTGCATAGACGAAATGAAATGACGTCATTGTTTAGACGTGATGCAGATGTCGTCGTTGCATAGACGAAATGAAATGACGTCGTTGCTTAGACGTGATGCAGATGTCGTCGTTGCATAGACGAAATGAAATGACGTTGTTGCTTAGACGTGATGCAGATGTCGTCGTTGCATAGACGAAATGAAATGACGTCGTTGCTTAGACGTGATGCAGATGTCGTCGTTGCATAGATGAAATGAAATGACGTCGTTGTTTAGATGTGATGCAAAGTGTGACCCTAAGGTCGAATTGCTATGTCATCAATCTAGATTAAAAGTTAATGCGCAGACATAAGCGATGTAAAAGGAATGGATAAGGATGAGAAATATGACCCTGTGAGTCGAAATATCGTCCTTGTACGGACATAGCAGCTGGGACCCTATAGGTCAAGATGGTGTTTTTTTTTTTTTTTTTTTTTTTTTTTTTTACAGACGCCCAATAGGAACGTGATCCTTGTGGTGAGAGGCGATGCGGGAATTCTTTGCGAAATTAAGCCTCATGTCGCGGCTTCCCGCCTTTGTCAACCTGAAGACCCGCACTCAAAGAAATTTGTGAGTTTGGGGGGCAGGGGCGGTTGATTCGCATTGACTTTGTAGTTTTTGCTCTTGACGCTTGCAAGCTCAGACTGGTTTAGATTGAAGACTTAGTTGTCTGGCATTTTCCAGGTCTATTGGCATATGCTTGCAGTGAACCCTTAAAAAAATGCCCCGGTTTCTGGTATATATGAAGATGATGAACTTCCAACTGGATAAAGCCGAGTTTGTGCGGGCCACTTGCTTGTCCTGTTAAGGCAATCATGTAAGCACATTGCGTTGTGTGCAAGATAATGGAAGAAAAATTTCCAATGGTGTGACCGAAGCCGATATAGGCCGCCTACGTATTCCGACAAAGGAAATCAGGTCATAACGTAGTTCGCTACAAGTAAAAAGGAATTATGAAGTTTTCCAAAATGGGACCGAAGCCGATGTGGCTGCCTACGTATCCTGCCGAGGGAATCAGGTCATAACGTAGTTCATGTAAGCAAAAACGATTGTGAAGTTTTCCAAAATGGGACCGAAGCCGATGTGGCTGCCTACGTATCCCGCCGAGGGAATCAGGTCATAACGTAGTTCACGTAAGTAAAAAGAATTTTGTAAGGGTTTTCTAAAAATGAGACCGAAGCTGATGTGGCCGCCTACGTATCCCGCCGAGGGAATCAGGTCATAACGTAGTTCATGCGGCAAAAGAGATTGTGAACTTTTCCAAAATGGGACCGAAGCCGATGTGGCCGCCTACGTATCCCGCCGGGGAATCAGGTCATAACGTAGTTCATGCCAAAAGGATTTGTAAGTTTTTAGAATGTTTTTTTTTTGTAAAAATAAAAATAAAAAGTGACTAGAGTTTGAAAATGATGCAGTATTTTTGCTAGTTTTTTTTTTTTTTTTTGAAAATATGAAAAAGACAAAATCCTATTTTGACTTCAGTTGGTACCAACAATTAGTAATGTGCTTAGGGTTCCCGTTACTGCTCTCTGTATAACCGAGGCTGACTTCAGGGTAATTCCTACAGCTTCAGATGCTACCTCAGACATACCTGAGTATCGACACTTGCTTCAAGCCAAGGTTTTGACATATGCAACCTCATGTTTCAAATGCCCTCACTGAAAGAAAGTCCCTTTCTCAAATGAATTTCAGTATTTTGAACTTTGGGACGTCTAGCGAAGTACACTCACCCTCAGAAAGATGTTCAATGCATTTAAATGTGATACCATAGGCTTGGCCGTCATGTGAGTATCCATTAATGTGAGAATCCTCGGTATAGGATCATGTAGGGCTTGTTATGAGTTTGTAATGTAGGCTTGGGGAAAGGAAAAGATATCATTTGGGTAAGGAGTGACTAATCCTTCCTTGAGCGTTGGAATATGTCCGCGCTTTGTATTTGTGTGCCTTGATGCCGATTTACTTCTTTTTGCCCCCTTTATTTTGTACCGACTTCTTTTGAATATTTCGTTTGGAGCTTTTTCCCCTTTTTCGGAGTTATTTCCCTTTTTTTTTTTATTGTCGGGGCTTTTTAACTTCTTCTTTGTGTGAAGTCGTCCTTTTGTTTTGATTTCTCTTCCTCTTTTGGGAACATTGCAACTTCAACTCGGATCATTTTCAGCAATTTGCATATTTCTGATGCGCTCAAGGAAGTCGGGCCAAGAGAGGGATAGTGCGTGTACGCACTCAGAAAGGGTATAGGCATAATATGTGGTTGTTAAAAAAAAATAGGCTTCAGTTTCAAAGGGGGAGTACTATGGATAATGTTATTTGGTAAGCTGGAAAGGCTCAAACGGATTAAAGAAAGCCTACGATCCTTTCCTATACCAAGTGTTACTCAGGATTTCGCCTCAATAAACATTCGAGCCAAGTTCTAGATCACAATGCAATGCAATTGAACTTATTCTAAAAACTCACCACACAATGCATATGAAACGATGAGGTTGGCTTTGTTCATATCTTGGAAGCGTGCAAAGCAATTTTTTAAGTGTCAACACAGGCGTGAATGAGAGGTACCAAAAGAATCTATGGTTTACCACGAAATCGATCCTCTCCACTTGTTCTTTCCTATGCACACTCCTAACTGTGTTGGTATCAACCAAGTCCATCAATGATTCTTAGAAAATATATATATATTTTTTGTATTTTTGTTTTTTTGTTTTTTTTAGTTTTTGAATAAAGGGTACCGAATCCAAATAGGGCTGCCTACGTATCTCATCTTTGACGAGAATCATGTGTGCGTAGTTCGTGCGGATAGGTTATAAAAATGTATGATTGAAAGAAAGGAAAAAAAAATCATGATAGGATAGTAAGTAAAAACTGTATAAAACAAATGATTGCCCACTATGAGACGAATGCAAAGTAAAATGACTGTCCATGATATAATGAATGTAATGAAAAAAATGATTGTCCACATTAGGATGAATGCAATGGAAAAAATAATTGTCACAATAGGATGTAATGAAAAAAAAAAAGATTGTCCATTAGGATGTAATGAAAAAAAAAGATTATCCACTAGGATATAATGAGAAAAAAAATTGATAAACAAGAATCATTTTTTTTCATTTTTTTTTGTTTTGATTTTTTTTTTAGGGGTGTCGCACTCGAAAGGGTTACCTACGTATCACACCATATGGTGAGAATCAGACACTCGTAGTTCGTAAGGATATGTTGTAAAATGTACGATATAAAGAAATTATGTAACGAAAATTAAGCATATCAACTGAATTTGCAAAATATATATAAAAACAAGTATAGACAACTAGAGTAACGCCTCGTTGACTCTGGTGTTGGCTGACTTTTTCCAGTCAAAACATCTTCCGGTCGTCTTTGTGAAAGCCCTTTGGCTTTGTTATTTCCCGAAGTATATCCAGAGATAGTGTTTTTAAAATGACCGCCCCCGACTATTCGCGGGGACGATCTACCTGCAAAAAATAAGAGCACCGGGTGAAAGGAGGAAAGTCACTAAAAGAATAATAAAATGTAGGGACTGTGAAAGTATGGTCAAAAACTCCCCTGATTGCTGCACGAGATCCGAGTCTTGATGTTCAAGAACACTTTATCCTAGGGCAGTGACACAATTTCTGTCCAAGAGTTGCAAGCGACATGGTATGATATGTATAGAATTGAAGAAGGTAATTATTGCATTAAATAATATGTACAGAGTTAAAAGAAAAAAAAACAAATTGTGCAGTAATTAAATGTGCGTCCTAACATGCATGGAGCCTCTCTTATGCCAGAGGTGAGCCTAAACGCCAAATATGAGAGATTATGACAGATTATGACAGATTAATCCAAGCTGTCAAACTGCAATGCTTTTGTTGGAAATGAAGACAAAACGTATGTACATTTTCCAATATCGGCATGTCATGATTAGGCTTGGATTAGTCAATCATTATCACGCTACAAATAATATGTTGATGGGCCGTTGGCTCGTGAGACCTGTCGACAATTTTGATGGATTTCTTAATTGTGGAGTCGACACCAATGATCGACCCACCTAAGGTGTATGCATGCATGACTTAAGATAAAGGGTGGTATAGCTCTATCCTAAATTTTCTAAGATTTGGCTGACTAGACTCAAGGTTCCCGAGCGGACTGCTCGAGTGAGAAGGCTACGCGGCCAACCGGATAGTCCGGACACTCCGCGCATATGCCAACTCTCCTAAAATAAGGTAATTTGAAAGAACTTGCGGGTGCGCAAAACACACCTCGCGTGTAATGTGTGATAGTGTCAATTTTCCATAGTGTAAGAAATATGAGCGGAATGCCAATTTAAGGAAAGTAGTAAAAGAATATAGCAATTAAAGCAGTTAAACATACAAAATTTCAAAAAGGAAACAATTAAAAACAATAAATCAAATAAGGCGCAATATAAAGCATAATAATAATTAACTTGAATTTGCTATGGTTAAGAACCTGAAAGTATCCCCAGTGGAGTCGCCATGCTGTCGCGCCCGATTTTGACCTGCGGGCTTCGCGACGCGATGGCGTCGATCTCCTCCGGATGGATTAAAAAATGCTTGCTTTGAGGAGTCTCCACCTAATTATTCCAAGGTGAATTAGGGCACCTGAATGTTAACTAAAAGCTTTTCGACGAGCAGCGATGGGGGCGACGAGACGGTGTTAGTGGTGGCAAGGGAGTGTCGGCCTGCGTGAGGGGTAAGGGGTATAGGTTTCAGCGATTTTGGGGTATAGGTATGGGGGGTGTGCGGCTGAAATTTTTTGAGAGGGTTGTGTTATGTTAGGTTTTTGTGGAGTTTGGGGATATAAAGGGATGGGGAGTTGGGTTGGTCGAATGGGCTTTCGGGTGGGCCGATTGGGCTGACCGAATTGGGCCACGGGTAGGGGATAAGTGGGGTGATTAGTTGGGCCTTGATGGGGTTCGAAAATGGGTTGTTTTTATTGTAATGGGTTGAGTAGAAATTGTTTGGGGGAAATGAAATGAGTTATGAGTTTAAAATATAAAAATGGTTTTATTATATATAAATAAAAAATAAAAATAAAAAGCTTTGCAAAAATTATAAATTGTAAATATGACAATATGATAAGAAATATAATATTTGTGAAATGCTTGATGCTTAAATAAAAAATAAAAATGCAATGCCGTTTTGCGAAAATAAAATAACATATAATATTAGAGTAAAAGTATGATTATGATATAAAAAATGCAAATGACAATAAAAATGCAAATAATAATGATATATATACATATATATGCTTATATTTTAAAATTATTTTAAAGTGTCAAAAAATATTAAAAATTGCAAATAAAATCATAAAAGATGGGACAAAATTGGGTGTCAACAATGATGACATCCCAACCCTCTCAATAATCTCGGTTGCATACTTCCTCTGGGACAAGAACAATCCACCTGTATGACGAGTGACCGCAATCCCCAAAAAATAACTCAAGGGCCCCAAGTCTTTCATAGCAAACACATAACTGAGCATTGTCATAATAGACTGGCGTAAGGCATCGGAAGAGGCAGTCAAGATAATATCATCCACATATAATAGTATATAAGCCAAGGACGAACCACGACGATATATGAACAAGGAATTATCCGACCTGCTATGAGTGAACCCAATAGTCGAAACATAGTCGGCAAACCTCTTATATCAAGGCCGTGGAGACTGCTTAAGCCCATATAAGGACTTCTTCAATAAACATACATGATGAGGATACTTGGGGTCCCTAAACCCAAAGGCTGATGCATATACACTGTTTCCTTGAGATCACCATATAAGAAATCATTCTTCACATCTAACTGATGGATGGGCCATGCTTTCGAAAGAGACAAGCTGAGTACAGTGCGAATAGTAGCTGGTTTGACCACTGGACTAAATGTCTCCCCACAATCCACACCAACCTGCTAAGTCTTACCATCAATCACAAGCCGAGCCTTATGCCGTGCAAACGAACCGTCTGAATTTTCCTTATGAGCAAATATCCGGATAGACCTAATAATATTAATACCAGATGGACGGGGCACCAACTCCCACGTCTTATTATCAATAAGAGCATTATATTCATCAGTCATAATAATTTTCCAATTCGGGTCATTTTTATGCAGACACATGATTACGGGGTAAGGGTGATTTAAGAACATTAGAATTTAAATTAAAATGCCTTTTTGGTTTAAAAATGCCCCGTTGACTACGAGTGACCGGTCTATGACTCGGGGAAGAATTGGGTGGATTTTGGGAATTTTTGGGCTCGGGATGGACTAGCCAGCAGGCAGTGGGCCTGCTGGCCTAATTGGGGAAGCAGAAACAATGGCGGATGCAGGAACTGGACTAGTTCCAGTATTGGGCTGGACTGGCCTAATCGCTGAAACTGACCTAGTGATAAAACTGGGCAGAGAGGGCGGTGACAGACCAGTGGGACCAGCGGGCATGGGCCCGCTGGAGTATTTGGGGTGCGGGAGATGTCCGAAAAATGGTGAATCATATACGGGGATATACCATCCTCCAAAAAACTATATGAACTGGGCACAATATTACTAACCTTAGAAAATGGAAACTGGGATTCATAAAAAATGACATGGCGACTAATGATGATTTTATTAGAGGATAAATTAAAACATTTGTAACCACGATGATTAGATGGAAACCCCAAAAACACACACGGAGTAGACCGTGCCTGAAGTTTGTTAATTGTGGTGGACGGAAATAACGGATAACATAAGCACCCAAATACCCTAAGATGTAAATACGAAGGAATCTTATTATATAAAATATGAAGGGGGGAGGAATATGTCAAACCTTTGGAAGGAAAAACGTTTAGGAGATATGTAGCCATTTGTAGAGCATGATGCCAAAAAGACGGGGGTATGGAAGCATGAATCAATAAGGTGCGGACAATGTTATTAATGGTACGAATTTTGCGTTCGACTTTCCCATTTTGTGAAGACGTATAAGGGCAAAAAAATGAAAATTGATCCCATTAGTTGCACAAAATTCCCGAAATACCCCGTTGTCATATTCCCGCCATTATCACATTGAATATTTTTATTTCTCATTCGAATTGGGTTTGAATGAAAGCTCTAAATTTTAAGAAGATAGAAAAAATTGAGATTTTTTCGCTATCGGAAAAGTCCATAAAAATTTAGAGTAATCATCCAAAAAGAGAACATAATATCGATGACCCACAGAACTAAGAACATGAGATGTCCATAAGTTGCTATGAATAATATCAAATGACTTTAAAGTATGAGAAGTAGAGTCTACAAACGGCAACCTAACAATTTTTTCTAAAGAACAAGAATGACAATTCGGAGTACTACGCGTACCCTTACATGAAATAAAATTATTTTTAACTAAGGAAGACAAAATAGACAACTTCGAATGACCAAGACGAGCATGCCACAAGGAAGGAGCAAGGGCTGCAAATGCTGACGGCAAGACTTGACTCGATAGACCGAACTTGGCGTGATAGGATAAAGATCTCCCCTACTATAACACCTCATGAGAGGACTCCCCGTCTTGAAATCCTTCACAGAGAAACCAAATGGAACAAATTCAATAGAAACGGAATTGTCAGTGGTGAATTTACGTAGACAAACACTAAGTTTTTGATCAATTTGGGGGCATGTAGGGTATTTTTCAAAATAAGGGGTGGATGAGGGGGAGACAAAGTTTTATGACCATAACCATGAATTGGAATAGAATTAACATTACCAACAATTATGCCACGAGGGTTGCTCAAATTGGAATAAAATGAGAGCGTACCTGAATCGGATGTCATGTGGGTAGTGGCACCGGTGTCCATATACCAATTTGGGTCCGGAGGATTTAAACCAAGCGTGTGCATTGCGGCTTCGATGTCGGTAGAAGTGGGGGCCATTGCGTGATGGGCCTGCGGGGGCCGAGGCCCAAGCACCCTTGCTTGCTGCCTCGGCTTAGTAGGCTAACTGAAACTGGGGCTGTAACACCCCGTATTTTCGGATAGCGGTTGAACTCGTAGCGTAGGTAAGTAGACCGGACCCGGAAAATTTCGTTGTACTGGTATATATTAATAAGAGGATTAGTATATAAAAGGGCGTGATCCCGAAATAATTTTGGGATTTAGTAAGTATGACGACGGAGTTTAAATAATTGTGTATCCCGTAGAGAGTATAGATTGGTATTTTATTACGGGAATTATGATATTGACATATGAGGATTTTAGTAATCGTCGGGATTTAAATAATTGGAGGGAAGTTTAATGGGTGTATAATTAATTAATTGTGGGATTAATTAATTGGAAGGACAATTTATAGCCTGGGAGTTGTAAGTGGGTTTATAAACGATTTGGGGTGACCAAGAAAATGGTCGACGATATCATCGCCCGTAAGGGCTCCTTCGCCATTTTTTTTTCTTTCTTCTTTCTCCATTTTTTTCTTCCATCTCTTCAATCTTCTAAATCAAGAATCTGTGGGAGGGTCACATTTCGGGTTGGTAAGTTGATGGGTTTTGATTGCGGTCGAAAATGGGGATTTAGGAGCTTCCATATCGAAACGAGGGAGAACTTGGTGTTCGGGCTTTGATTCCAGTAAACTCAAGAAGCTTAGAAACTCGAAGCTAAACAAGAAACCTTGAATGCGAAAGGATTCCGGGGTGAATCAATGTTGGGGATTCTGTTTCAGTTTTCTTTCGGAAGCTGTTGGGATGACAGGTTCGACGACACTCGTCACTGCGTTTAAGAGAGGTAATCTTCTTTATTCTCTAAGTTTGTACAAGTTCTAGACTCGATTCTTGCTATTAGTTCTAAAGACGATTGTCGAAAATGCGAATTTGGGTTGGGTGTTGTCGGGACTGTCGTTCTTGAGAGTTCTTTGGGTTTGCATGTGAAATTGTGGTACTTGTTTCGGAGATTTTAGTAGTATAAGAAGGAGGATTAATAGAGTTGGATGTTTCACTACTTACATAGATCTCGATATAGAAGGAATATAGGTTCTACGCGGTTAAGGTGTTCGTTAGAATATCCCTAAGAATCTGTTTTTAAAAGGTTGTGTCGATTATGATTTAAATCATCCGTATGATGTAGATAAGCATTCATAGGGGCTTGCAAGGACCCGCGGAACTTAGATAAATTTGACAACAAGGTTGAAGTTCTAAAACGAGGCGTACGCTAATATTGAGTCGATTAATTCGTCTAAGAGGTATGTGAAACCCTTACTTCTTTCTTTTGGCATGCTTTAATGAAAGTACGGCGGACGTACTTAATTCTTATATAGTTTAATTCCTAAAGAGGATTGTTATGAGAAGTGCCTATGATTTTTCAGCAAAGAGTTTATTATGACATTATTGTAATGATTTTATTGAGAGTCAAATGATGATTTTTACTTGCATGGCACTCATGATATCTACTCGTGCTAAGTGTTACTACTTCACCTCACCGAGTCCCGGGCCGGGTTACGATTCGTGCACCACCTTGCATTGTTCACCGAGACCCTCACTAGGGGGCCGGGTTACGTAGGATGGATCCATAGATGAGAGATGTACCGAGTCCCAGCATGGGCCGGGTTATGATATGATTCACCGAGTCCCGCATTAGTGGGCCGGGTTACGTGACAGGTATATATATGTATATGGACAGGCATACATGTTTTTCTTGACTTGCCTCTCATGTTTATAAGGCACAACTGACTTTTATGGTTTATGGCACAGTTGGATTTGGATCCTGATTTTTTTTACTGATCTTCTGTTTCTGTTGGCTAATTATGATCTCTTTTACAGCTTCATGTTTTACATACTCAGTACATTATTTCGCATCGACCCCCCTCCTCGGGGGTTGCGTTCATGCCCGTGTACATGCTCTCAGTTTGGTGAACCTCAGGCCTAGGTTCCTACTCAGCAGGTTGGAAAGCTCCTTTGATCCAGAGTTTTGTCATGTTGGTACCGAATCTCTTTAGAGCTTCTGTTGTATTTAGGGGCACGACGGGGCCCCGTCTGTCATATGTCGTTCTTCTTCTTATAGAGGTCCGTAGACAGTGGTGGGTTGTACGTATGTAAGGGTTATGACTCTGTTTGGGTCGGTCATGTTATTGTATTATGTGCTTTGGGGTGTTCCCGTATGTATATACGTTACTATTCGGTGGCGGCCTTGTCGGCTTGCTTGTTATTTTATATTGGCTAATTGTGACTCTCGGGAGACAGTGCATTCGGGGGTAAAGGCGGCCTTGTCGGCTTGCCTACCCGGCATATGTTGTTATTGCGACGTTATGCTTGCCGGATTTCGACTCATTAAGGGTTAGTTGGATTATGTGTGACGGGTAAGTATAATGACGTCATTAGGGCGGTTAGTGACGGGGCACTGCATGTTGGGCCGTGACTGAGGCTGGCCAGCCCATTGCCATTGAGGTGAAAACATTGGGCTGCCACTATTTGGCCCAAACTGCGGGGTCCACTGTCACTGCATAGGGGCCCACTATGGGGCCCAAAACTGCTGCTGTTGCTGACCACCCCGAGGGCCACCGCTGCCACCACCATTGTTTTGGTTTCCGCCATGGTTGCCACCGCAATTTTTGTCATTATTTTTCTTATTTTGTCCCTTTTTTGCCACCACCGTTGTTGCGGTTTTGGCCGGAGTTGTTGGAACCGGTAGGATGAAAAGTGGACTCGGTCATCATGACTACGGGACTAGCCCCGGTAGCTACCTTTTTAGCCATGCCCGCTTCTTCGAGTGTAAGCATATAACGTGCTTGATAAAATTGCGGAAGATGATTGCTTTGACGAAGAAGCGTGCCAACACCACTATAGGCCTCGGAGAGGCCTGGAACCATTTGGAGGACCAAACGATCATTCGAAACCGGCGCGCTAACGTTGCAGAGTTGGTCTTCCAATTCCTTCAATCGTTTACAATAAGCCGATACGTTAGGGAAATATTCCATAGTGACGTGGGTGAAATCCTGCTCAAGAGTAACAACTCTAGAATTTTGATTATCTTGGAATATATCATGTATTCTATCCCAAGTCGCCTGCGCCGTAGCGTCAGGTTCAATAATCGTTTGCAAAAGGTCGGTAGAAATTGTGGAATATATCCACTGGAGGACGGTGGCATCAAGAGTCGTCCATAACTTAGGATCATCCTCGCGTCGTGGGACCTCCGTATCCTCAGGAGCCGCGGGGATTATGTGATGGATGACTTGATGCGATCGTGCGTAAATTTTGAACAGTTCGGCCCACGTCGCATATTGGACATTTTCTATTTCAAGAACAAGAAGGATGTTATTCTTGATGTTAGAAACTATAAGGGCATGATGAAACGTGTTCCGTGATGTAGACATACAGATAGAACAATATGTGATTGAGGGATTTGGAAGAAAATTTCGGGAAGAGAGGAGAGACCGTCGGGCACGAAATCCGAGAAAGAGGGCTCGGAAATCGAGGCAGATCGCCGGAAATGGGAGGAGGCCGACGGAAATTTTGGAGAGAGGAATAAAAACCTAGACTTCTGATACCATGAAAGAAATAATCCCTTGATTATTTTCATTAATTGAAAGAGAATATATACAATTTACATATTTCCATAATATGAGAATCCTATTCCTATTCTATTCCTAAGACCTTATTCTACTTGGATACTAATTATACAATAATGGTAATACAAATATTATGGTAAGTGTACAATACTAATTACACTTCAACATTACCTAAACAATGAGACTAAAACCTTACCTAAACTATACACCATATACACGGTCAACTCAACTAATCCGAGAGTCAATATACATAAAATACACATGTACATTGTGTGTATATTTTGTATATTTAACACTTTGAAATAATGAATGAAAGCCAAACTGATCCAAACAAGAAGCGGTCGATTCTTTGAATCTCAACATTGAGGAGTTGAAATGTCGGTCTTATTGTATAGTTGCAGGGCAATTTATTTGCTTTGCAAGTGAATTTACTTGAAAGATATTGAATTGATGTGGGGCTCTCAGCCATTTACTCCAATCAGCTTAAAAATGACCAAGTTGAAATATTAATATAGTATATAACAGCAAATTTCGGAGAGAGCATTTGTTCTACACAATTGTTCATACCAGCATACTCTGAGAAATTTATAAAATTTCACCTCATTTTGTCAAAAAGAAGGAATTTCAGGAGAGAACAATAGATGGTAAGGACTATGTAGTGCAAAGATTAATAACATTGCGTGGTTTTGTACGTTTCATTTATCTAAATTTTGGTAGGTAGAGTTTTTCGGTACGTATATCCTATCAAGAATATTCAAAAAAGAGTTGTTCAATATATATATATTGCTAGGTATATATACTAATGGAAGATAACATGTATTCAATGAATTAATTGATATTATTTGGAAAAATATATATTGTAGCCTCCACATTTCAGTTAGGTAGTTGTATCTGTGCAGTAATAAACATTTGGAAAATATAGGAATGTAGGTCCCTGTTTTTATGTAGGAATGAAGAAAAGGAATGATATACTATTTCGATTCCAAGCCAAGCAATAGGGTGATCAGTCTAAACTTTTCTTTTACTAATTTTTTCATTGAGGATGATCAAGCTCCTTCACTTATTGCTCGATCCGATCCCGAACCTACTAGAATAACTTTCTCCTATTAGTAGATCTTCTTGCCCATTGTAGTCTTGTTATAGTTTTGAGCGGGTAAAACATGTTCCTAGGAAGAACCTAGATGGTTTCTGGACGCATCCTTTACTATGTTGTTCACTGTAACAACTTGCCAAGTTGGAGAATGAGAACCGTCGGATGGAGGGCATGAAGGCTATGGCATAGAGTTAGAGGCCTTATTGTCAGGGTTAGGATAATTAGGGACATAAACCCTAATTATCTCCATCATATCCCATTATATCAATTAAGTTGTAATTAGAATCATACAATTAGGACGACTTAGATCAATTGTATTGATTAGCATATCCTTAGAGATAACCTAAATTGATTAGGTAGAGTTGTATATATTTGTATACTTGGGATGAAATAAATCATAGAATTAACTTCATTCATGGTATCAAGAGCCACAAATTAAACTTTGCCCACCGCCTCCCCTCATATTCTCACCCCCCCTCACCGAAATAATATTTTCGGCCACCACATATAGGGTTTTCTTTTACAAACCCTAATCCATACACAAACCATAAAAGCATTCTTCTACCTTTCAACCCTAGCCGCCATACAACTTCCGGTTTAGGGTTCTTCTAGCAATCCCAACATATTTTTTTTCTCTTCATCTTTTCTTCTTGTTTTTCGTGGGAAACTATGGCCGAGACATAAAAATTCCATCCAGCTCTTGCCGTAAACAACGTCAAGAACTTTATTTCCATTACACTTGAGATGGAAAAATGGCAATACTCCTCATGAGCGGAGTTATTCAAAATCCATTGCCGAGCATACGAAGTAATAGACCATATCATCCCTTCCGAATCTTCTTCGGACACTACCGGGGTTGATAAAAAGTTATGATCTCGTTTAGATGCTATAGTCCTTCAATGGATTTACGACACCATCTCCAACGACCTGTTGCATACTATTTTGGAACCAATCTCTACGGCTCAACAGGCGTGGGAACGATTACAAAATATTTTTCAGGATAATAAACTTTCGAGGGCAATATATATTGAAAACCAATTCACCAACGTTAAGTTGGAGGATTTTTCAAACGTTTCCACGTATTGTCAAGAATTGAAGATGCTTGTCGATCAACTAACCAACGTTGGTGCGACGATGATAAACCAACGATTGGTTCTTTAATTAATTGCTGGATTGAATGAACAATATTATGGGGTTGCTACGTTCATTCAACAAAGTAATCAGTTGCCTCCATTTTATGAGGCTCGTTCGCGATTAATTCTTGAAGAAATTTGCAAGGCGAAACAAGCAGCAGCCACATCCGGAAACTGCCCTTGTCTCCACCAATTCATTTTCTGCGGATTTTCAGATCCAAAATTCTAGTTCGGGTAGAACTGGAAATCGCAACAATGGTAAAAATAGGGGTCAAATCGTAACAATAACAAAGGAAAAAATAATGGTGGAAAGGGACGGGGTAGGGGTGGTGACAACAACAACCACCAAGAAGACGGGCAGTGGCGGCCCAGCTAGTGGCAGCCACAAGCCCTGTCCGGCGGGAACCAGTGGGGGCAGTACCCGCCGTGGGATTGGCCCCCACAATGGGCTGGCCCTCCGTGCCCATACCTACCGCATCGTGGGCCATGCCATCCGCTTCAAACCAACAGCCCGACCTTGACTTCTAGTATCTTATCCACAACAAGCAGTTGGAGCCCATACATCATCTTTCGCAAGTTATGCTTCAACCGTATCGAACATGCCATGAACAATATGAATCTGAATGTTCCAGATGATTCGTGGTACATGGACACAGGGGCTACGTCACACATGATGGCATCTCAAGATAATCTCTCATCTTATTTTAATATGAGCAGTAATAAAAATATTATTATTGGTAGTGGGCAGAAAATTCCAATTCGTGGTATTGGTCGGGTAAAACTTCCCCCTCCTCACACACCGTTATACTTAAAAAACGTCTTACATGCACCAAAACAGATTAAAAATATGGTATATGTACGGCGTTTTACAACTGACAACAATGTTTCTGTAAATTTTAATCTGTTTGGATTTTCTGTGAAGGATTTTCCAGACGGGGATGCAACTTATGAGATGTAATAGCATGTGGGACTTGTATCCCATCACTACTATTTTCAACAACCACGTGACACAACCATCAACCTTTGTATCTATTTCCCCTATTGTATGACATAATCGATTGGGACACCCGGAGCATCAGTGTTCAATACTCTTAGGAAGAATAATTTTGTTGCTTGTAACAAACTTTTGAACTCTTCTGTTTGCTAAACTTGTGTGTTTGAGAAGCATGTTAAACTTCCCTTTTCATCATCTACTTCACATACGCTTATGCTATTTGATCTTATGCTTTGTGATTTGTGGACATCACCAGTTTTGAGTTCTGCAGGTCATAAATATTATATGCTTATTTTGGATGATTATTCAAATTTTATGTGGACATTTCCCTTAGGGAAGAAATCACAAGCCTTCACCGCTTTTAAACAATTTAGTGTTTTTATCAAAACTCAATTTGACAAATCCATTAAATATTTTCAATGTGACAATGGGAGGGAATTCCTAAATGCTCAATTTAATGATTATTGTCACCAAAATGGGATGTCTTTGCGTCTTTCATTTCCACATACATCTCACCAAAATGGGAAAGCCGAAAGAAAAAATCGAACGATTAAAATATGATTCGCACACTTCTTGTGTATTTATCCACACCACCAAAGTTTTGGCATCATGCACTTCAAATGACCACATATCTTTTAAATATTCTTCCCTAGCAAACTACTTTCCAACGTGTCACCTACATAAAGGTTGTACTATCATCTCATATCTTTTACACATTTAAGGGTTTTTGGATGTTTGTGTTATCCCTTGTTTCCATCCACAACCATTAACAAACTTCAGGTTCGTTCCACCCCTTTTGTGATTTTAGGATACCCACAAAATCATAGGGGATATAAATATTATGATATGCCGAACGGGAAAATCATTATCTCTCGTCATGTAGTGTTTGATGAGTCTACATTTCGCTTGCTAATTCTCATGTGGCATCCCCACCTTCATATGATTTTCTGGACGACGGAATACATCCAATTTTACAACACCATCTCAATACCCAAAATAAGATAGGACCAGCCCAAAATACTCCCCACACCATACCGGCCCAACCATAAAATGGGATTGGGCCAGTCCGTGGTGAGGAGGTCACTACCTCTTTACTGTCGGCCTCGGCCCAATCAGCAAGCAGTAATTGGACCATTAGTTTTGGCTCAAACCTCCCCTAGGCCCAATAACCTACCCGACAACCCAACTCCCTCACCATAGACCATTGAAATTCGTGCCATGCACGGGATTTTTCAGCCCAAATGTCAATTTAACCTAACATCCTCAGTCCAACCATCACCTCTTCCAAAAAATCCCAAAGCAACCCTATCAGACCCGAATTGGAAAGCTGTCATGTTAGACGAAATTGATGCTCTTATTAAAAATAAGACGTGGGAGTTAGTGCCCCGTTCATATAATGTGAACATTATCAATTCTATCTGGGTTTTTTGTCATAAAAAGAATTTTGATGGCTCATTTTCAAGATACAAAACTCGTCTTGTTGGTGATGGCAGGTCTCAACAGGTTGGCGTGGATTGTGGCAAAATATTCAGTCTGGTGGTTAAGCCAGCAACTATCAGGACTGTTCTTAGCATGGCCTTGTCAAAGTCCTGGTTCATTCATCAGTTGGATGTCAAAAATGCATTCTTACATGGACATTTACAGGATACATTTTATATGCACCAGTCTTTGGGTTTCCGAGACTCTACACATCTAGCTTATATTTGCCTATTGAAAAAATCTTTATATGGTTTGAAACAGGATTCCCGGGCATGGTATAACAGGTTTGCATGGTTTGTATCCACATTGGGTTTCTCACACAGCAAGTCCGATCAGTCCTTGTTTATTTATAAGAAAAGAAGCGGCATGACATATATCCTCCTATATGTAGATGGCATAATTCTCAGGGCCTCATCTACATCACTTCGCTGGTCTATTATGTCTCTCCTTACAACAGAATTTCCAATGAAGGATTGGGTCCTCTAAATTAATTTTGGGGATTCCTGTAACCCAATATACATGTGGTCTATTTCTCAGGCAAAATAAATACGCCGAGGAGATCATTGACAAAGCTGATATGTCCTCCTGCAAACCATCGCACACACCGGTTGATACTAAGGCCAAATTGAGTAACTCTGCAAGTACTCCATACAATGACCCAACACATTACCGCAACCTAGCAGGGGCCTTGCAGTATCTTACTTTCACGAGACTTGATATCTCCTATGCGGTTTAGCAAGTGTGTTTATATATGCATGATCCAAAAGAAGAATATATGAGGGCTCTCAAGCAGATTCTGCGGTATGTTCAGGGTACTTTTTAGTTTGGATTGCATCTGTATAAATCCTCCATTTCGAGTCTCTCATCTTATACAGATGCTGATTGGGGTGGCTGCCCGGACACACGACGTTCAACCTCTGGTTATTGTGTGTTTTTGGTAAACAACCTCATTTCATGGTCCTTGAAATGACAACCGACGATGTCTAGGTTAAGTACTGAAGCAGAATAACGAGGGGTAGCTAATGTGGTCGCTGAATCATGTTGGCTCCGTAATTTACTATTAGAACTCCATTGTCTGATTTCAAAAGCAACTGTGGTTTATTGTGATAATGTGAGTGCGATTTACTTTTCAGGTAACCCTGTCCAGCATCAACACGCCAAACACATTGAAATTGATATCTTATTTGTCCGAGAAAAGGTTGCACGTGGACAAGTCCATGTTCTCCATGTACCGTCCCGTTATCAGATTGCCGACATCTTCACCAAAGGTCTTCCGCGCGTACTATTTGATGATTTCAGGGACAATTTCAGCATACAAGAACTTCCCGCTAAGACTGCGGGGGACTGTTAGGATAATTAGGGACATAATCCCTAATTATCTCCATCATATCCCATTATATCATTTAAGTTGTAATTAGAATCATATAATTATGATGATTAGATTAATTGTATTGATTAGCATATCGTTAGAGATAGCCTAAATTGTATATATTTATATACTTGAGATAAAATAAATCATGAAATTAACTGCATTCCGTCTGTTACGATGATGGACGCCGGATCGTGTGTTAAAGAATCATCAGGTTTCACTTGAAAAAACCGACACGTTTCTAATTTCCAAATAAGTATTACATTTTCGTTAGAGTCCGGCAAATAAATTTACCTAAGTCTCTCCCTTATTTCCATTAGCATCATTTATATCATGTTTGGGTGGTTGTGTCTTTTTCTTGCAAGTCTATTATGGTGTACAAAGGATAAGTAGGCTTCTTATTATTATGGATAAGGATATCATTTTGATAGTAGGTAGTATATAAAAAAACAATTGCTATGTGATTGATGAATTTGAATATAGGGAATGGTGGTTGTGTCTCTAGAGAAGATCAACATATTTACCCACACACAAATACAAAAGAATTTTCAATATTTTTTATATTATTGAACTACAACCTTGCTGTTCTTTTTATTTGTAGTAATACATTTCTTATACAGAGCTTATAGTGTAATCACCTGCTTGAAACTCGGGTGAACAATGGACTCGTCTTTCCCTCATTCTCTACCTAAATAAATACCATGCATTGCATTTTTATCACCAGACCAAAATGATAAAAGTATTGGAGAGAAGTTATTAGATAGGGCATGATGCAGTTTCAGCTCACTGAAGAAATGATCTTAGATATGAGGATATGGAGGACACAGATCAGGGTAGAGGGCTAGTAGGTAGTTGGGCATGTCACGCTGTGTATTACTCATGTAGTTTCTTATCCTTTGATTCCTTGTATTATCTGTTATTTGTTGTGTCATGATCTCTTTACTTTACTTTACTTTCTTCAAACCTTATCTGACATTCTTTGTCATGTTTTTTCTTGAGCCGAGGGTCTTTCAGAAAGAACCTCTCTACCTTCCAAGATAGAGGTAATGTATACGTACACTCTATTCTCCCCAAATCCTACCGTGTGAGAGTACACCGAGTATATTGTTGTTGTTGGTAGTTGTTGGGTCAAAATTAAAATTTGCCTTAATTATCGTCATCTGTGTGGTAATCTTTTTGGAAACCATGAGCTTCCTTAAACCGTGGGAGGACACACTGCTAAGTTTCACTCCGATGCTCTACTATACATGGTTTAATTCATCCAAACCTACCACAAAGTTAGGTATTTCATCACAAGAAACAACTAAAGAATATCTTGCACATATAAATAGTATTATGTTAAATACATATCACATGGTCATTATATTTAAGGGAATATAAGCCTCAACGTTATATAGAACACGAATTATATGTCATCATCAAGATAAAACCTCAAAGTTAAGCATCTACAACAACAACCACGACTAAACTAGCTTCCGTTCCAAATAAGTTGAGATCGATTTTATAAATTCTTACGACTATGCAAAAGTTAAGCATCTAACAGATCCTAGATGCGTGATACATAATATCGTTAGTCTTACATGTTTACAATTTATCCGTTTATCATCAAAATGAAATTAATCATTGTTCAATTCCTATGAATGTTGGGGAGCCCACACGTTAATATAATTAAAGGAATATGTTGATTGATTTTATTTATCAATAATGTACAATATATATAGTAGTACAAGAATATCTAAACTGGGTAACTAATCAACCTAATTACAATATGAAATATAATTCTACCTAAAATAGAAGACCTGATTACAATATGAATACAATTCTACCTAAAATAAGAGATATACAATTAATGTAAGAATATTTGGTGAATATTCTAATACACCCCGCAGTCGAAGCAGGGGGCTCACGAACACTGAGACTGGCTCGAAAATCATCAAACAGTATGCGCGAAAGTCTTTTGGTGAAAATGTCGGCAATCTGATATCTAGAAGGAATGTGAAGGACACGAACTTGACCACAAGCCACTTTTTCACGTACAAAATGAATGTCCATCTCAATGTGTTTGGTGTGCTGATGTTGGACGGGATTGCCGGAAAGATATATCGCATTAATATTATCACAATAGACCAGTGTTGCTTTTGAATAGGGGCAGTGAAGCTCAAGTAGAAGGTTGCATATCTAACAAGACTCAAAGACGATGTTGGATACACCTCTATACTCTGCTTCGGCACTAGATCGGGATAGTGTAGGTTATCTTTTGGAAGACCAATACAATAGGTTATCTATGAGAAAAATGCAGTAACCAGACGTGGAGCGTCAGGACATCCACCCCAGTCAGCATCAGAATAAACAGTGAGACTAGTGAGTGTGGACCTGTATATATGTAAGACGAAGTGAAGTGTTCCTTAGACGTATCATAAAATACATTTGAGGGCATGCATGTGTGCTTCCATCGTATTAAGCATGTGCAAACAGATTTTTTGCACGACTTAGGATATTTTTGGTCTCGTGAATGTGAGGTACTACAGGGCCCAAACCAGGCTACGATAGTGAGTCGGGTCTGAATACGAAGGGCCAGAATCAACGTTGATCTTGGAATTGGTGTACACTGGCGTGTGGGATGGTTTGCAAGACGTCATGCCTGCACGGTCAAGGACCTCTTCAGCGTATTTTTTCTGACATATAAATAGGCCATCAGAATGGCGAGTGACAGAGATGCCCAAGAAATAACTCGGGGGGCAAGATCCTTCATAGCAAACTTAGATGAAAAGAGAGATATAATGGACCGGCGGAGGGCATCAGATGATGTGGTGAGGATGATGTCATCAACATATAATAAGAGGTAAGCCGTGTATGGACCCTTGTTGTAGATGAACAGGGAATGATTGGATATGCTGTGTGAAAAATCAATAGAGGAGACATAATCGATGAATCACCGGTACCATGCTCGAGGAGCCTATTTCAGTCCATAGAGCGATTTTCGCAATAGGCACACATAATCCGGATGAATAGGATCTCTGAAACCCATAGGCTGATGCATATATATCATTTTATGAAGATTCCCATGTAAGAAAGTGTTCTTGACATCAAGATGATGAATAGACCAAGACTTGAATAGGGCAATGCTGAGGAAGATTTGAATGGTTGCGGGATTTACAACCAGACTGAACGTTTCATCACAATCCAATCCCACCTGTTGAGACCTTTCATCACCTACAAGACGGGCTTTGTACCTCTCAAAAGAACTATCAGATTTTTTTGTCTAAAAATCCACATTGAACGAATAATGTTAGCATCAGGTGGATGGGGTACTAGGTCCCACGTCTTATTATCAATAAGAGCATTATATTCGTCAATCATTGCAACTTTCCAATTTGGGTCGGACAAGACATCATTCGGATTACGAGGGACAGGGGAAGGGACAACTAAAACGGATAGGTTAAATAGCCATTTAGGTTTCGAAATTCCGTGCATGGCACGGGTTTCCATTATCCGAGAGCGTGCCTCGAGATGCGGGATGGGAGGAAAGGGGGTGCCACTGAACTGCCCAGAAGAGGAGAAATGACAGGGGTGGTGGGATTGGCTGGCTGAGGCTCGGTTTGCCGAGTGGTGGTTATGGTATCACTCTAAGATAGGTTGTTCTGAGCCACCATCGGTAGAACCGAGTGGGCAACGTATCCCAAACTGACTGTGGTGTGTTCGGGTGTCGGGGACTGGGCTTTAGATTATGTAAATGATGAATTAGAATGGGGTTCAAGCCATCATTTAGGAAGTCATAGGAATGCCGAGGTGGCGAGTTTAGTGAGGTAAAAGGGAATTGAGACTCATCAAATAGGACATGACATGAAATAATTATTTTACGGCTTGATAAGCCATAGCAAGAGTAACCACGATGATTAGTGGGGTAACCTAGAAACACACATGGAGAAGACCAAGGTTGGACTTTGTGAGTGGTCGGATGGAGAGGATAGCAGAGACATTCGAAAATACATAAGTATTGGTAGGAGGAGTTCCTACGAAACAAAATTTGAGTGGGTGAACGTAGAGCTAGAGACTTATTTGGGATTATGTTGAGTAGATAGGTGGCCATGGAGAGTGCGTAATGCCAGAATTGATGGGGAATTGAGGAGTGGACAAGTAGGGCACGAATTAGGTTGTTTATGGTTTAGATTTTCCGTTCGACTTTACCATTTTGGGAGGAGGTGTGAGGGCAGCAAAAACGAAAGGTAAGATCATTTTTGGAGCAAAACTGTTTGAATTGGTTATTATCGAATTCCCTATCATTTTCACATTGAAAACATTTATGCTCTTTTCAAATTGTGTTTTTATGAAAGCACTAAATGAGGAAAAATGGGGTAGACCTGGGATTTATTACCAATTGGAAAAATCCATAGAAAATTGGTAATCGTCCAAAAATAACACATAATATCAATGGTCAGCCGTACTTAAAACAGGAGAAATCCACAAATCACTATGTATTATATTGAAAGGAATTAAAGTATAATTTATGGATGTATAAAATGGTAATTTAACATGTATCCCAAAAGTACATGATTCACATGTAGGAGTCTTAGAAATACGGTTGCATTGAATAAAATTATTGTTAAGGAAGCATAAAACATAATCTCACGGATGTCCTAATCTATAATGCCATAAGGAATACGAAAGAGCAGCAAAGGTTAATGGAACTGAGGTTGGTTTGTTGACAGCGTTTGAAATAGGGTAGAGATCTCCGGTGTTGTCACATCTCATTATTCGTCTCCCTGTCGTAAAATCCTTCATAGAAAAACCAAAAGGATCAAAGTAAAGGAAAATATTATCAGTTGTGAAACGTCGCATAGAGATTAAATTCTTAATGAGTTTAGGGGCATGGAGGACATTTTTTAAAATTAGTGGTGGATGTGGTAGGGATAATGATGAATGACCAAAAACCACAATTAGGAATGCCTTGTCCACTACCAACAATAATATTCTGATTTAAATTACTCAAATTGGAATAAGACGGGAGAGTACCTTGTGATGCCGTCATGTAAGATGTAGCGCGTGTGTCCATATACCAGTTTTTATCTAGAGCGTTGAGTGACATTGTGTTCATAGTTGCCTCAATGTCAATTAGTGCATAAGTTGAGGGCGGGGGGCATGTGCTGTGTAGGCATGTTGTGGACGTGCACCGAGTATTTCAGGCTGGACCTGTCGGGTCGGAGGTGGAGTCCACGATGATGTCGTATACGGGCAAAGAGGAGAGGCCTATGGCGGGTAGGCATCCCACGTCGTCGTTGCTTCTAGAATTCCGTCTGTTGTGGCCCTTGCCGGACTGCCGCCATTGACGATTGTTGCGGGTCGATTCGGCTTGTTGTGGGTCCTCGGGTTGGCGATGTTGGCTGCCGAAATTGGAGGCCCTGACATTGGCGGAGGGCCCAACGGTAGTGGTGAGGGTAGCTTCTGCAATGCTAGCCTGAGTGGTGCTGCGTTCGATTTTCTGGGTTTCCTCAAGAATTAGTTACGAATATGCCTCATAAAATAGTGGTAATGACGTGCATTGCTGAAGGAAGGTACCAGCGCCGTCATAGGATTTGTTCAAGGCTTCAATAAGTTGCATGACCAATTGCTGATTAGTGACGGGTGCGCCAACGTAAGAGAGTTGGTCGGCAAACATCTTGAGTTCTTGACAATATGCAGATACGTTTGGGAAATCATCATGATGAACGTCCCTCAAATGATTTTTAAGGTATAACTCACGTTGAGTTTTGTTGTCATAAAAAATACTTCCAAACATTTCCACATTTGGCGGGCAGTGGCATCGGTCTCAATGATTGTGTACAACAGATCATTAGAGATCGTGTCGTACATCCACTAGAGGACAACAACATCCAAACAAGACCAAAGTGCATCATCAGAAGTCGAAGTTGAGGGTGGGTCTGTAGACTTCAATTTTGGAGGGATGATATAGTCGATAACTTCGTAGACACGACAATGAATTTTGAAGAGTTCCGCCCACGATGAGTATTGACCCTTTTCCATCTCAAGAGTCATAGAGATGAAATTTGGTTTTGTCAGTCATGGAGGATGGAATTTAGGAGGAGAAGTGAGAGGGAGTGGTCGAAAAAAACTAGGGTTCCGTCGTGGAGGGGGGGTGGCGGCCGAGAAGGGGTCGGCGGCGTGGTGGGTATTTTTGTGTAGGGTTAGGCTACTGATACCATAAATAAATATGTTCCTTGATTTTATTCATCAATAATGTACAATATGTATATAGTAGTACAAGAATATCTAAACTAAGTAACTAATCAACCTAATTACAATATGAAGTATAATTCTACCTAAAATAGGAGACCTAATCACAATAGGAATAAAATTCTATTTGAATTAAGAGATATACAATTAATGTAAGAATATTTGGTGAATATTCTATTAATAATGGTAAAGGTTTTTCCATATACAATGTTTACGTCAAACTTATAGATACGTAATATGTTTTATTAAATCACTCAATCATAATAAATTGAGTTGGTTTAATATAAACACCCGGCGGGTGCTAAATTTTTTTACGTTAGATACAATTGTATGTTGATTAAAGTTTTACCTTGAATGATTTAGACTAATATAAACGCTATTGAAAACAAAAATGTCTTTGAATTAAGGAAGTTTATTTACTTAAAAATTAAAATTTGGTGAGTAGAAAGGAAACTCTGTAGTTTAAACTTATGGTTTGCCGTGAATATACCCAGTCTTACTTCTCCTTATCCTAAAATCGTTAGTCATTAAAGTACTTTTCTGTAGTTTAAACTTATGGTTGACACTTGACACCCCGGTTGGTTTTGTTAATTAAACATTATTATTATCAGACAACATACGCCATGAGACCTCATCTTATATTGTATTGTTTGACTCATCCATGATTTGGGTTAACAAATAGGGACTCAATGCCAATTCTTTGCATCTCCTACTACTATTTTGCGCTAGTAAAAACTCCTTCATTCATGTTATTTATGGCATTTGTGAATTAAGTTGTTTAATGCTAATTATTAGCACGTGTATGTACAATATAATTAGCATATGTTGTGTTGTATAATTAAGGTACAATTGTGATCCTTATTATAGAAGGATTCAACATTGCACACCTATATATATTTGTATTAATGAGAAAGTCTCCCAAAGGGAGATTAATACATTTCTACATGGTATCAGAATTAAAACCTAAATCCCAATTCTTTTCTAAGGCCTTACTTCGGTTTCCCCAACCGGCGGCTACACTGTGTTAGAATTTCTTTCTTTGCTTTCTGTCCATTACCTAAGAAAGAGCACAATCCCTTGTCTTTTCTTTTTTCTTTACTCGAACAACAAGAAAAGTGCTTGTTCAACAACACATATTGTCTGCTTCCACTGCACCTATTGCCTGTTTCTTTACCCGAGAAACAGTAAGTTGTTTGCCTTTTCTGATTTCTGCCTCCCAACACGTTGCTTCTTCTCTACTTTTCCTACTTTTTTTTAGAAACAAAAGCCACAACTTTTCTGCTTATTGCTATATTTTTGTCCTTTACCCGACAATAATTAAACTTTTGTCCTTTACCCGAGAACAAATCAATGGCTTTCTTGACTCGTCAACAACCCGATAATGCATGGTATATGGATACGGGCGCCACATCTCATTTCACCAACAATTTAGGAAATCTTCCTCAACTGAGCCAGTTACCAACCCACAATCTATTATGGTCGGTAGTGGTCATCGCATTCCAATTCAAGGATTTGCCCACACCCTTACCCCAACACCGCATCCCCGCTTCTCTCTTAAAAACATCATTTATGCCCCAAACATCATCAAAAATTTAATTTCTATTAGAAAATTTGCCACTGATAATTCTGTCTCTATTAATTTTGACCTGTTTGGATTTTCTGTAATGGACCCTCCGTACCGGTCAACTCCTTACGAGATGCAATAGTGAGGGGGACCTATATCCGTTCCTACCCACATCCGTTGCTAGTGTCACTCCTCACACCGTCTTAACAACCATATTTCTCTCTATGTGGCATAATAGACTTGGTCATCCGGGTTCTCACATTTTTTATTCTCTTAGAAATCGAAATTTAATCCAATGCAACAAAGAGAATCTTTCTCATAGTTGCTCCTCGTGTCAGTTAGGGAAACATGTTAGACTATCATTTGCGACTTCTATGAGTACTACTTTCTCTCCCTTTGATATTATTCAGGTTGATGTATGGACATCTCTCATAACCAGCAACTTAGGCCACAAATAATATCCGGTATTTTTGGATGATTTTTCTCAGTTTCTTTGGGTCTATCCACTCAAACTCAAATCTCAAGTGTTCTCCAAATTTTTTGAGTTTTCCTACCCTGGTTAAAACGCAATTGAAAAAGACAAAAAATCATTTCAATGTGATAATGGTCGTGAGTTTAATAATTCCTTCTTTCATAATTTTGTGCGGCTAACAGCATGATTTTTCATTTCTCATGCCCCCATACCTCCCCTCAAAATGGAAAAGCCGAAAGAATTCTCCGAACATTAATAATATAATTTGTACCCTCATTTTTTCATGCATCTCTACCCCCTAATTTTTGGGTATATGCATTAAAAATGGCAGAAAACATTCTCAACATTCTACCTACTCGTGCGATTCAAAATAGGACACCCACCAAAATTCTCTACCGTTGGATCCCCACCTATGACAATTGTCTATGTTACCCAAATATGACATCCACGACACCTCACAAATTAGCACCCCGGTCTACTCTGTGCGCCTTCCTTAGTTTCCCGTCACATAGGGGGTACTTGTGCTATGAACTCTCCACCGACAAAATTATAATTTCTCCCCACGTCACATTTGTCGAATATGTCTTCCCGTTTGACAATATCAAAAAATTTCTAGTCACTGATTACCAATTCCTCGAAGATTCGGACCCATCACCGCTTGTCCAACATGCATTCCGTCAGGCGACCACTGTTTTGGCAGTGGCAGATGCACCAACTGCCACCACCGGCAGTCCAGTCACTGATGGTGACACCACCCCTACTATCCCGTCACCGTCTGCCACCACCGAAAATTGCCCCACTGCATACGACCGTCGCCGACTGCCACCACCACCGGCAGTCGGCCTGTAGATAATAACCATACCACCAGTCACTGAAACCCCAATCGCCCAACCAATGTGTTTCCACCATCGGACCACATCATTGCCGACCCTCCAGTTTGACACCTTTCCTCGACTTATCTCTAGTCACCAAAAAACCAAACCCATCGATAACCCAGTTCGGCCCCAACCCACCGTCGTCGCCATATCCAACAACACCCATCCAACCCTCGACCCACCCCGAGCCCCGACAGACACCACCACAACCATTGTCATGCCCAGAAAATACACACCAGACACCCCACCCCACCGCCAGTGCCTGCTCCCCACCTAATCTGTCGGTCAGATCCCTGAACCAACAACTCCCTCAAAATATCAAAAATACCCCTGCCCCACCCACCGTATGGAAACCCATGCTCAACATGGGATTTTCAAACCAAAGTCCAGTTTAAATTGTCCAGCCAAACCGTTTCTTCAATACCCAAAAACCCAAAATTGACCAAACTAGACCCGAATTGGAATGTGGCTATGTGTGAGGAATTTAATGCTTTAATGAAACAACACACTTGATATTTGGTTCCTAGGCCGGAGGGGGTGAACATGATCCGATGTATGTGGATTTTTTATCACAAATACAGGGACAATGGTGAGCTCGAGAGGTATAAGGCGAGACTTGTGGATAATGACACTCATCAGCAGGAGGGTATAGATTGTGGTGAGACATTCAGTCCGGTTGTTAAATCGGACACCATTCGCACAGTTCTAAGCATTGCTTTGGGTAAGCGTTGGTCTATTCATCAGCTTGATGTGAAAAATATGTTTCTACATGGGGATTTGAAAGAAATAGTTTATATGCATCAACCGCCTGGTTTTGTCCATCCAGCCGCCCCCCAGTATGTATGTCGTCTCCATAGTTCACTTTATGGCTTGAAACAGGCCCCTCGCGAGTGGTATGATCATTTTGCACAGTATATTTTGCAGATTGGGTTTGTATGCAGCAAATGTGATAATTCTCTATTTATTTTTCATAGAGGTAGTAGCATTGCATATTTGTTATTATATGTGGATGATAATGTGCTCACTTCCTCATCCGAGTTGTTAAAAAATGAGATCATTGCATTGCTCAAAACATGATTGCTATGAGTGACTTGGGGAAGTTGAGTTATTTTTTGGGGATTTCAGTGACCAGATCTGCAGACACTATGTTTTTTTGTCAACATAAATATGCAGAGGAGATTGTGTACAGGGCTAAAATGGAAAATTGCAAGATCATGTCTACTCCAGTTGACTCTAAATCAAAGATTAGTACTTTGGATGGTGATCCCGTGTCAGATCATACCCTTTACCGGAGTCTTGCAGGTGCCCTACATACATGAATTTCACTAGACCTGATATTGCTTATGATGTTCAGCATGTATGCTTATTCATGCATGCCCCAGGGAACCTCATTTTACTGCCCTTAAACGTATCATTCGATACGTTAAGGGCACACTTGATTATGTATTATATCTCTACCCCTCAGCACCGACCAGATTGTTGTCATATACGGATGTTGATTGGGCAGGCTGTCCAGACACATGGCGATCTACCTCAGGCTATTGTGTGTTCTTAGGGAATAATCTCACATCTTGGTCTGCAAGAGACAAGCCATATTATCCCGTTCGAGTGAAGAAGCAGAGTACAGTGGAGTTGCTAATGTTGTTGCTGAGATCTGTTGGCTCCGAAACCTTCTTTTGGAGCTTCAGTGTCCGTTGCGTAAGGCGTCTCTGATTTATTGTGATAACATATTCACCATCTATCTATCTCATAATCCGGTTCAGCATCAGCGAACCAAGCATACTGAGATGGACATCCACTTTGTTCGTGAGAAGGTTGCTCTCGGTCATGTAAGAGTATTACATGTGTCTTCCTCTTATCAGTACGCGGATATATTCACTAAAGGCCTTCCTAGACAGCTCTTCCTTGACTTCAGATCCAGTCTTAGCGTCCGGCCTCCTCCAGCTCGGGGGGGGGGGGGGTATTAGCACGTGTATGTACAATATAATTACCGTATGTTGTGTTGTATAATCATGGTAGAATTTGGATCCTTATTATAGAAGGATTCAACATTATACACCTATATATATTTGTATTAATGAAAAAGACTCCCAAAGGGAGATTAATACATTTCTACCCTAATGAACAAAAGAAAATGAGCAAATTAAATAAAATTTGAAAGTGAAAGGTTAGGAGATGAAAAGATACTTTAAATTGGCAAATCTAGAAACCAAAATGATACTAAAAATGACCATGGCAGAAAACTAGTATATGATGTACTTAAATGTAAAAAAGATTACTTCTAATGAAATGGCCTAAAATGGCTAAATAGGCTGTAGAGAGATGTATAAATTAACAACACAATTATTAATTCTGATGTACTTAAATGTAAAAAAGATTACTTCTAATGAGATGGCCTAAAATGGCTAAATAGGCTGTAGAGAGATTTATAAATTAACAACACAATTATTAATTCGTCTATTTTTGTATGTACCTATTTGTTTTGCAATAATAGGGTAAGAGGTTGTTCAGACCGAACATGAGTACCACAATCACCCGTAACTCCACATGCAGTTTATTCACGTCTTCCGCTTCTATTACACGAAGAACCTATAAATCTTTCGTATAATTATGCAACATCTATTTCATATAGATTTATATGTTCCTTCACTATTAGTCATGATATTAATTAACTTTTCGTTACGTATTTCTCTTGTGGGAGTGAGTGTTGGGTGTTTTTGCTCTATGGTACTTTATAAAGCAGTACGGGAAGTATATAACTATTACAAGTATTCAAAAGGATAAACAGAGATTCTATAATTCAACATGGAATCTGAAATTACAATTGTTACACAAGAAAAATTGGAAATTCCAGTTTTGTAGAAGACGGAAAAATGGAAACTGTTTTTGCTGAGTCGAGTGTGGCACTCTGTCCTTAAGACAATATTGCCCCGTATGTATCCTTTATACGTCCTGGACAATTTGTCTCCCAAGATAAAACAGCAATGGAACACTTGAGCAAAGGAAACTCAAGAGCTACCATGAAGAATATTGAGTAACGAAATGATGCTTGGAAGTTGTAGGAAGAAAACTGTTTTCGGTTGTGTATTTTCGTGCACTGTTTTTGGTGTTCTCCTTGGTCATTGTTGGTGCTCAACAATGGTGTAAGGGGGTGTTTATATAGGTGAGGGAGGGGCTGAAAAACTGCCTCCATAATAGCCAAATAATGGCCATTATGGAGGTATTAAAGCCACCAACATAAATGGTGAAAGACCAACGGATTTGGCCATTATAGGAGGAGTAATTCAGCCAAAATAAATGGCTGAATTGAGTGCTTGGCAACTGCTTTGACTGTCCAGATTCTGGAAACTTGAGGGACCAAACTGTACATCTTGAAACTTCAGGGACCAAAATGTACATCCGAAAAGAATTCTGGTCCGAACTGTACATCCGGAAACTTCGGGGTCAAAGCGTACTTCACGGCAAAGTTCTGCGGCCCAAACAGATAATATCAGAAGACCCACGACCCACGACCCACGACCCTTGACCCGAGAACCCGGAACCCGGAACCCCGAACCCGGAACTCGGAACCGGAACCGGACCGGACGGGACGGGCGGGCGGCGGCGCGCGTGTGGTCTTTCCTCGAACCGAAGCACATCTAGGTCCTCCCTCCTTTAAACACATGGGATACCCCTTGGGGTCCCAAACCCCCAAACCAATTTTGAATCTTATATACACAACAATTCTTTCTTCCTCTACCGATGAGGGAGAATTACACACAATACCACACTTTCCATGCTTCAAACACCTTACTTCGTGAACCAATATCTCTTTCATTTCTCAATGAAATTTGACGATTCTTGGCCCTACGGTTATCTACGTACTTAGTAGATCATGCATGTGTGAAGAACCGAATTCTCCAATATGCGTAACACTAGTGTTTAAGCCGTTAAAGTTGGTCGGTCGCAACTCCCGCCAAAGGCTAATTTCCAACAATCCCCTCTTGAAAGAGATTTTGGCGCACTCACATGGTGTCTTTTCATTTCCAGCAATATTTCAGCGGACCGATGTTGCATAAGGAGAGGTAGCTTCAGCTTTGAACCTTCCATAGTTAAATACCATCGGACTTACTTACTGCGCGGTGAACGTGATGTCTTGAACCGTCAGTGTTTAGTGTAAGCCAAGTCAATGGTACCAACACAACAAATTCCCTTACTCTCTTCTTCGTAATATTTTGTCCGTTTTGGCCATGGACAACGTCTTGGATTCTTAAGTGCGTTCACTTTGAGGCGGCCCGTCCTCGCACTTAAATAGGTGGTCTCCTACAAGGTATCCTGCTATACCACACTTCACAAGTGTTAGGAACCATTAAAAGTTTTCCAAAGACCTAACCTCAACTGTTGAGGAGCATTACAGGTTTTGAAAACTTAACCTTTACCCATACTGCAGGTAGCACTTAACGTCTATCGCGGGAACGGCTTTGGATTTGGTGTTTCTTTTAAATCACTATCCGAAGTGCTCATGCTTCCACCGAAGCGATCAACCGAACCTTTACAACTTAGTTTTCCCATTGAACCAAATTACCGGGATCTCAGTTCGTAAGGTTGGGTTTCCACCGTATTGGTCCGTATATTTTGGGTTTTAAGCCCATTCCCTAGACAGGCGAACGCTTGATCTCTCGGGTAGTCCCTTAGTTTGTAAACAAGGAAGTGACACCCGTGATGATCAGCGCCATACGGTCTTATATCTCCGACAGATCCCGACAGATATGTCCGACGCCATCATCCGTGTCCTTCCCCGAAGCCGACCGCCAGCTAGCCACAGTGTATAACCGCGCTGAAGGTACGGGTTTCTCCCAATAAGGGACGTCCTCTAAGGAGTCGTAAAGTTACTCAACTTCTTTCATGCTTTTTATAAAGCGATAAAATCCGATCCCATCATGAATCGGTCGATGCAAGTTTGCTTAGAGGATTTTCCAAGACCCACCATACACATTTACTTGTGGCTTTGGTGTTCTTCAAATCTAATGTCCAATTTGCATCTTGTGTTCTCTCGTAACCATTTGGACATCCGAGAATACTATAATCCGTAGATAAGCGAATAATTCGGATATCTCATATCCGACTTAACGCCTTCTATTGATTGATCATCGGTGAACCTTAGTTCAGGCGATCTCGTTTGTAGGACGATACCGGGTCGGTTGTAGTGTGTATAATACATTGAACTACATGTGACATGTGCATATCGCTCCTTGTCTATGGGTGCACCATGATTCCAATCGTTCTTTGATTCATATCCATTGGTGGCTTCAACGAGACTCGTCAACTATCGACCGATCCGTTAGATGTCTTAGAAATCCAATTCCTAAGATGTCATCTGTGATACCCATATCTTTCATTTTGAGACTTTGTTTCAATATGATTTTCACTCTAAGACCGTTGGTTTTCCAACCGTTGGCTTTCTAACTTCGAGTCAATGTTTCGTGATCGATTCATTGTTTCGTTTTATCCGAGACTTTCGGGACCAAAATGTTACATTTCGGGGACCAAAATGAAAGTTCGGAAGAAACCCAATAGTTCAGCAAACCAATTCTGATCCTCTTCTTCCAACTCTCCGGTTGGGAAGGCTGTTTCAACATCCATGCCACGCAGGACTGCAATGGCTCTAGATGTTAAGCTACTCACAAGGGAGCACATTTTACAACCCAAAGGTTCTTTTCCGGAGGAAGATCAACCATTACACAAGTATGGTTCTATATGATGAAATATATTTCTCTTCTTAGCTTCTTTCCAAAGCAGCGCTTCTGGAGATGACAATTATTTGTCAATTGTCCATGGTTCGTTCTCAACCATACAAGCTAGAAGGTATGGAACAAGTCTTTGTCCCCTCTTTGCTCCTTCTCGGTTCAACATCTAGAATCCCTGAGTTCTGCAGATCTGGAATATTAAGTTCGGATATCCAGCAACTTTCGAGTCCTGTATATACGGAACGTCTAGTTCCGGACAGTCAGGCCCTCGCGGGTTCTGGTTAACCTTGAGCAATTACTCCTTTTTCCTTTTCAAGGAGAGTTATCTTATAAGAATTTAGCATTCTTTGACGCCAAGAGGCGATAAGTACTACTGTTATTTACAGATCCAGTGGATATGCAATCTACAGTCTTAGGTCAAACTTGACCTGTTTCGGTAGTCCAACTTCTACCAAGCCACCCCACATCACAACTTCTGTATGTGAGATCTTTTCTATGTCTCACACGGAGAGTTATCCTTATCCTTATGTGGAGTTCTGTTGAGAATCACATTAGTGGTAAGGATCGCCTTGCCCCACATAATTTTGGGCGTACGGGTTTGCGCTTGGCTAACACCGTTAGACTGAGGTGAGAAATGAACAGTCGTTTAATGAACGATGCTTCACATTCTCCCCTCTATCACTACGAATTTCTCAATCCGTAGGCTTAGTTGATTCAACTTCAGCTTTGTAGCGCTTATCCGCTTCAACAACTTCATCTTTGCTTTCAATAAACAAAGGATACAATACGTTGTACCATTATCAATAAAGGTTATAACGTACTTGTCTCCCCCCCTCTATTTCGTATAGACTTCAAATCACCCAAGTAGGTGTGACTAAGTTCTAGAGGAGCGGTGTTTCTTTCGCTATTCCGTTGACGGAATTTGAAAAGGTGATTTTGCCTCTTCATCTACCTCACATTTATTTTGAGGGTTTATGTCGACAGAAGGCAACAATCTCAACATCGTTAGCTTTTGAATGACTTGCTATTTAACGTGTCTTAATCTATGATGTCATAGATGCACGGATTACAAATATATCATTCATTTGGCTATAGACATATTATACCATTCTTAGTTATTGCGGACCTGTTGGACTAGTCTCAAATCAGATTTGACCAACAACGTCCTTTAACCAAGTTAGGAACATGTATCACCTCTTTTAGAGTGATATCATTCCTTGAAGTCCTATTGAGGACAACCTCTCCAGGCCCTTTGATTTTAGAGGTGGCGTTGCTTCACATGAACAACCTTTTGCCCGTGGTTAGGGCGTAACCGGATCATATGTGATCTCGATACTCGAGTCCACTCTAGTTGCTTTGGCAGACTGAGTGTCCAATTTCTTTACTGCCTTTATTTAGGCCTTCAGATCATTTAGGACCTGGAAACTCTGGCCCACCTTACTAGGTGTCCATTACTTTTCCTATGAAATGAATTCTGGCACCACTCCAGTCGCCCGGAGGCTTTATATGACTGAGTGTCCAATATCATCATATCAAAGGAATTTTGGCCCACTCCAATCGCCCGGAGGCTTTATATGACTGAGTGTCCAATGTCATCCTATCAAAGGAATTTTGGCCCACTCCAGTCGCCCGGAGGCTTTATGTGACTGAGTGTCCAATATCATCCTATGAAGGATCTTCTGGCAAATAGTACGACAAGCTCAACGTCTTTAGCTTTTAGACTCCTTCCGTTAAGATTGGTGCCCAGATAATTCTTGGCGCTTACTTAAGAGTGGTAACAGTTTTCGCACAGTCAGTGGATCTTACTCCCTCGTATGTGCGAACATACTTTACACACTTTAATAATTACACTTAAAAGAACGGATCTTCTTAAGTCGTTTACAAAATCCAATCTTTAAACGGAAAAGAAGATGAGATTAAACTTCTGATTTGTTAAAGCGTAAGGAATATAAATTATTTTCACATTCCTCCTTACTTTAATTCATTTTTAATCAGATATCATTTAATCTTTATTCTTGACAAGTAAGAAAAATACTTATCATTTACTCTTTATTCTTGACAAGTAAGAAAAATACTTATCCCAATTTCGGATTCTGGCTCACTTCAGTCACTTCATCAGACTGAGTGTCCATTTCCTTCTCACCATTATTCGGATCCTTTGTCTGGGACAGATATAGGCCTTCTGCTGCAAGATAGAATAACATCTTGAGTCTTCTCCTCTTGTCCCAGTTGACATCCTCAGGCTCTCGAGAGCGCTTGTTCCCACCAATCTTGATAGTGGTGACACCATGAACACGTACATCATCATCACTCTCTTCTACCAGAAAACCATTTCCATATTCAGATTTGGTCACACAATTTTTGACCGACATCTTTCGAACACTAATAGTAATACTATACAAATATTGTCTTAAGTTGTTGGGTGTTTTTGCTCTATGGTACTTTATAAAGCAGTACGGGAAGTATATAACTATTACAAGTATTCAAAAGGATAAACAGAGATTCAATAATTCAACATGGAATCTGATATTACAATTGTTACACAAGAAAAATTGGAAATTCCAGTTTTGTAGAAGACGGAAAAATGGAAACTGTTTTTGCTGAGTCGAGTGTGGCACTCTGTCCTTAAGACAATATTGCCCCGTATGTATCCTTTATACGTTCTGGACAATTTGTCTCCCAAGATAAAATAGCAATGGAACACTTGAGCAAAGGAAACTCAAGAGCTACCGTGAAGAATATTGAGTAACGAAATGATGCTTGGAAGTTGTAGGAAGAAAACAGTTTTCGGTTGTGTATTTTCGTGCACTGTTTTTGATGTTCTCCTTGGTCATTGTTGGTGCTCAACAATGGTGTAAGGGGGTGTTTATATAGGTGAGGGAGGGGCTGAAAAAGCGCCTCCATAATAGCCAAATAATGGCCATTATTGAGGTAGTAAAGCCACCAACATAAATGGTGAAAGACCAACGGATTTGGCCATTATAGGAGGAGTAATTCACCAAAATAAATGGTGAATTGAGTGCTTGGCAACCGCTTTGTTGTCCAGATTCTCGAAAACTTGAGGGACCAAAGCGTACATCTTGAAACTTCGGGGACCAAAGCGTACATCCGAAGAGAATTCGATCCAATCGTACATCCGGAAACTTCGAGGTCAGCGTACTTTCGACAAAGTTCTCTCGACCCAAACAGATAATATCGAGAAGACCCCCACGACCCACGACCTACGACCGTGACCGAGAACCGAGAACCGGAACCGGAACCGGAACTCGGAATCGGAGCCGGACGGGACGGGACGGGCGGGTGGCGCGCGCGTGTAATCTTTCCTCGAACCGAAGCACATCTAGGTCCTCCCTCCTTTAAACACATGGGATACCCCGTCCCAAACCCCCAAACCAATTTCGAATCTTATATACACAACAATTCTTTTTTCCTCTACCGATGAGGGAGAATTACACACAATACCACACTTTCCATGCTTCAAACACATTACTTCGTGAACCAATATCTCTTTCATTTCTCAATGAAATTTGACGATTCTTGGCCCTACGGTTATCTACGTACTTAGTAGATCATGCATGTGTGAAGAACCGAATTCTCCAATATGCGTAACACTAGTGTTTAAGCCGTTAAAGTTGGTCGGTCGCAACTCCCGCCAAAGGTAAATTTCCAACAGTGAGTACCGCAAAACATGCATGAAAATATCAGATTAGTATTATCTAAACTCTAAAACTAGTACTACTTAATAGTTTCTTGGATTACTACGGTTGTACAATTCAATTAACCGCATAACTTTATTGCAAAATACAACAACAATAACAACAATATACCCAGTATAATTTCAGTGGTCGGCCTTCCTACCAGAATGCCTTCTTGATCGAAGAGCCATTTTTTAACTAGTAAGGACGTAATTTTTTTGTCTCCTCACATTCTATACCCAGAACAAACAAAAGAAAATATTTATAGTACTTTAATTATAGACATGCTATACAAAAACTATCTTTTCATACTTATTATAATTCCTAGATATATAATATGATAATGCATTTATAACTTGCCCCTGACCTTGTAACAACAAGCCTATACCTAAACTTTCATTAAGTGGAAAATGATCAAATTTGATCTATTATTTGCAATTGAGCAACTTTGTTCTCAATTAGAGAAGTGGTGAGATAGATGAGATTTTTTTAAAACTAAATTTTTTGAGTTAATAGAAGAAATTTTGATAGAAAATCCCTTCCCCTTAAATAGTTTTTACATAGACACAAATTTAAATTAATTGAATTGTATTACACTAAAATTATTTTGTGTCTATGTAGGATATATTTCTAATTCACTGTCAACTTCACGTCAATTTAGGATATATTTCTAATTAAAAATCCGATACTCGTACTATTCTTCCACAGTTCAAAAAAGCCACAGTGATAAAGGGATTTAAAAAAAAGCCAATTTGAACAGTGGGAGCGATTTCTCTTTCTAGGGTAGGACCTTGTAGATGATATCAGTTGCTCTGTTCTCAAATTCCGGTCATTCAAGCATATTTATAAAAAAAGTCTAGCGTAAATCGGGAAGATGAATATAAAAAAAAAAGCCTAACTCCTTTCTTAATTATAAATTCTAACTACTCCTATGAAAGTAAAAGTTATATAAATAAGTAGGGGTGGGTTAACCGAACCGAAATTCGGTTCGATTTTTTCTCCTTTTTTAAAAAAAAATGATTTTTTGAAAAATCAAACCGAATCAGAATTTAATGATTCGGTTCGGTTTTTAAATTTTGGATACGAACCGAACCGAAAAACCAAATTAAATATATAATTTTTTTATTTTAGGCTACTACTATCTCTTAAATCATTATCCATTGAAGCCAATCTATGAAGCTTTTATGGAAGTCGCATGCGGCATGAACTTGATTAACATATCACGGAAGCATTGACATAAAATGTAGGGAGAGAAAGTAGTTGTAAATTGGTAAAACTTTAAATGGTCATAACTTTGCGCTCGGATATCCGTTTTACCCGATTTTTTTTTGATTTTGGGTATTTTTTCGAGACGGGGCCGCTCAAACTGCCAAAAGGAGGTTTGGCGCAGCCAATTTTTAGAAATACATCATTTTCCCCAATCAATATATAAATAAGTCCACAATCCACAAACACCATTCCTTTCAAATCTTATAACCTCCAAAAAAAAAATGCCCACCGGAGAAAATTCCGACCATATTTTCCAAGAATCAAATAGCCTATTTCTTCTTGCTAAAATTTTCGTTAATTCTTTAGAAAATTTCATTTCCACCAAAAAATTCTCTCTTTTCATTTTCATTTTCCTTTCCTTTCCACTCTCTTTTTTCCTCTTCCTATTTTCCTTACTCACTTTTTCTTTAAAAAATAGAATTGAACATCTTGAAGAACTCTCACTATTTTCACCTATACATGTTGAGTCGGGACATGTATTAGAAGAAGCAAATAAAGAAGCTAAGTCTTTGCTCCACTTGAAATTATTATTCTTCTTTCCTATTTTTTTCCTTTCCTTTTTTACCGCGGTCTCCGCAGTAAATGTCGCGTTTTCAGTATGTTCCAACGGAAAACCGACCGTCCAAACGGTTTTTACTGCACTAAAAACAGCTTGGATTAGGGTTTTGTTTACTACGGTGTGCGTCTACGCGACCATGCTAGCATGTGCCGTAGTGCCCGGGATGCTCGTGGTTTTTTTCGAGACCCGCCCGTTTATTCGGGTGGTTGTGGCGGTTCTCGGGTCGAGTTTGGAGCTCCATATGATGGCTGTTACGAGTTTGGCGCTTGTGGTTTCGGTTAATGAAGGGATGTACGGGTTCGATGCAGTCCGGGTCGGGTCGGGTTTGATGGAGGGGAAATGGGTATGTGGGTGGGTTTTGTCCGGGTTGTTTGTTTTGTTTTCGGGTTTTATTCGTGGCACGATGGAGACGTCGATGGCGATGGACGGTTCGGATTTCGAGAGAGTTGAATCAACGGTTGTGATTAAATTGTTGTGGGATAATGTGGTTTTGATATTTTTGTATGCTTTGGTGGTTCAATGGAGCTTTGTTGTGACTACTGTGTTTTACTTTGATCTTAAGAAAAGAATTCCATAAAAAGTGATATTGACAGTTAAATTAGTTTAGTTTGATGTTTGGTTTCGTTAAATTCTTGTGATACGTAGCTCACACGTTAATTGTATATATTTGTATTTTATAGAGTAATCAGCCGGATTCAGAATTTGAATCCTCGAAGTTCGAATTTAAAATTCTATCAATTGGATTTATTTTTACTGGTCCAAAAAGGCAAGAAATTTATCATCTTGGACACAAGAGTTGTACATTATATCCATCCTGATATAATGATGTAGATTTCTTCATTCTTAGCTTTTAGGTTAAGAGTTATGAGAAAAACAAAGTGTATTAACAAGAAATGCTTTTGGCTGCTAATTGGAATAGAAGGTTGAATTTATGTTCTCCTCAGCTTTGTAATTTTATTTTATTGATATAAAAATCACGCCACCATATCACGATAATTTCTTTTTGAAAAATATATCTAATGTAGGATGATTAGACTACAAAATATTTTCCTTTTTGTTCTAAACTTCCTTTTAGGTTCTAATTTCTTTTTTTTCTTTTGTTTAAAATAGGTACTTTATGTATTGTGTTTTCTTTTTTGTGTTGTGCTTTTAGAACGTGGCCTACGTTGATTCAATATGGAGAAGTAAGGATTTCAAAACAACTTTTTAATTTTAAACCTTTTTCATATTCATTGGATTGTGTTTCAAATATTTTTGGTTCCAAATTCTTCTAAGAATCATATTCCCCTGATAAAAAGTAAGTCACGTCTGCTTTAAACATGTATGGGAATAATATACGAGTCAGTAAAGAGGTATCATTCACTTTTCAAGAATATCATAAAATCTTAGATTTTTTTATATATTATGAACTGCTCAAAGCGTGTGTTTGTATGTATAAAATTCTCTGCAAAGTTTATCTTGTCGTTCCAATAATGATAATAATAACTAATATACTCAGTGAAATACTAAAGATAATAAAGTGTACGCAAACTTTACTCCTAACTCATTGTGGAGGTAGATATGTTATTTTCGATAGATCATGACTTCTCTAATTGTTCAAACACTTAGACAGGTTCATTAACTTGACGCTACTTAATTTTCAATTCCAAACCAATCAAGGTACGTGAAATCGCGAATTTAAGGTACCAAGCAAAATTAATGAAAAATACATGTCAACAAATAAACAAAAGAGATGTCAAAAATGAAAAAGAAAGAGAGGTGGTAGTGGTTGTTGAAAATTTATTAATGTGGAATTAAGTATATCTCATTATTTATGACTCAAACAATTGGGGCCCCGTATGTCGGAAACGTTGTTTCCACACACGTGCACACGTAGTGCCAAGTATCGCAAATTTCATTAGTGAAAGAGATATTGGTGCATATGTAATACGTTTGAGACATAGAATGATGGACGGTTATTGGCCAAATGACAAAGTATTCCACATTGGTAAACGAAGGAAAAAATGTACAAAGTGTAAGATGAAACAAGTCGGAAGTCGCCGCAGAGCCGCGAAGGGCCGCGACGCTGCCCCGTCGGAGCCGAGGCGCCTCCCGGGAGTGTCGCGACGCTAATTCACAGAGCCGCGACGCTTCAGAGGCAGAATGCTGCGACAAAAAGTTGGAAAGTTCTGACATTTGGGCTGATTTTGGAGCATTGCATCTCCATTACTTGGCACATGAATTCAGTCATTATTTGGCTGAATGTAACCCCTCTCAATAAGTGTCATTACAAGGCTATTGAAGACCATTAGTTGGCTAGTTGAGGGGTCATCTTCTTACACTATAAATTGAGGCCTTTGGCTCAATTGTTGAACACTACACAACATATAGAAATATTTACAGAAATTTCTAACATCTTTTTCTTCCTCTCTAGCAAGTCTACTACACTCAAAGTTCTTCAAGAGTAACACTTGAGTTTCCTTCGCTTAATTGTTAAGTTGTTGTTGTATCTTAGAAGACTATTGCCCGACAACGTAAAATGAGATAGACGAGGCAATCTTGTCTTAAAGACATAGTGTCATCATTCGACTCAACAAATCACACAAGGAGTTTGTTTCATTCTTTTCCAGTTTTATTGTAATCGTTAGTTTATCCTTTCTAGCATTTGTATTATTTACTTACTTCCCGTTCCCTGTAATTGTTATAACCCACAATTTTAAGACAAGATTTGTTGTAAGTACTTAGAAAGATGACTAGAAGAGAACAACTCGCTTCTAATTTCTGCTGCTACTACTCAAGGCAACACGTCTGCCTTCCCCATTGTTCAAGGCACACCAAATGCCTTACCGGTTGCTCAATGCTCAACCAACGCCTTTTCTGCTGCTCAAGGGAACGCTCCAGTTCCTCCACCCGCTGGATTCGATCATGAACGCACAGAAAAGTTCATGGGCTCAAATTTCAAGAGATGGCAACAAAAGATGTTATTCTATCTGACTGTTATGAGAATGACTCGTTTCCTAACAGAAGATCCTCCACAAGCTGGAGATGAAATGAACCATTCACCTACTGAAACGGCTGAAGGGGGCCAAGGTATCCATGTCATTAATGACATGAAGATGGTTCTTGATGAATGAAGTCATAGTAATTTCATGAGTAAGAATTATATCTTGAACTGCTTGTCCGACCCTCTCTACACGGTGTATTGCACCATTGGCACCGCCAAAGAGTTATGAGAGAAGCTGCAAAAGAAGTACAACGCACAAGATGCATGTACTAAGAAATTCATCATTGGGAAATACTTGAAATTTCAAATGGTGGATAGTAAAACAGTGATGTCCTAAGTCCAGAAATTCCAAATGATTCTACATCACCTGGATTTGGAAGGTATGAAACCAAATGAGTAGTTTTTGGTTGCATCGTTGATTGAAAAATTACCTCCCTCGTGGAATGAGTTTATGAGTTACTTAAAATTCAAGACAAAGGAGATGACCTTTGAAGAACTTATTATCAAAATCCAGATTCAGAAAGATAATAAGAAGGCCTTGCCTAGGGGTAAACAACCTGCTGAGGCAAAGGCAAATCTGGCTAAGGCCAAAGGGAACCCAAGCAAGAAGCGCAAGTTCCAGAAAGACGACAAAACCCAAGCAGCGGAGAAGTTCAAAGGAAACTGTCACCATTGTGGGAAACCTCATCACATGATCAAGGACTGCCGTAAATTCAAGACTGAGCAACAAGAGAAGGCCAAGGCTAAGGGCAAGGCACATGTTAACGTCGTCAAATACAGGTTTCTGGATGACATGATTGAGGAGTTCTCAGCGGTGGTGCCTGAAGCAAATCTTGTTGAGAATATTATACAATGGTGAATGGACACAGGTGCTACAAGACACATCTATTCCAATAGAGATGTCTTCTCCACTTATACACCAGTTACTAACAAGAAGCTGTTCATGGGTAACAACGCTTCCTTTGACGTGCTGGGGGTAGGAAAGGTAGTCCTGAATATGACTTCTGAAAAGGAGCTCACTCTGAAGGAGGTGATGCATGTTTCTGAGATTATGAGAAATTTAATTTCAGGTCATTTATTGGTTAATGCTGGTTTTAGGCTAGTGTTTGAGTCCAATAAATTTGTAATCACCAAGAATGGAACGTTTGTGGGAAGGGGCTTCATCTGTGAAGGCCTCTTCAAAGTTAACGCCATGTCTGTACTACGTGCAAGCAATAATATTGAAGTTTCTTCTTACTTGCTTGAGTCATCTAATTTATGGCATCATAGATTAGGACATGTTAACTACAAGTCCATCCAAACGTTGGTAAAGTTGGAGTTATTTCCGTCTATCGACATAAACCCTCAACATAAGTGTGAGGTGTGCGTAGAGGCAAAACTCACAAAGCTTCCTTTTCGATCCGTCGAAAGGAATACCGCTCCTCTAGAACTTATTCACACAGATATATGTGATTTGAAGTTTGCACAAACTAGAGGGGGGAACAAGTACTTTGTGACATTCATTAATGATAGCACAAGGTATTGTTACCTTTACGTGTTGAAAAGTAAAGATGAAGCCTTTGAAGCGTTCGACGTTACAAAGCAGAAGTTGAGAACCAACTAAGCATGCAAATTAAATCTATTCGTAGTGATAGAGGGGGAGAATACGTAGGGCCATTTGGGGAATATTGTTCCCAATGAGGCATTGTTCATCAAACCTCGGGTCCATACTCACCTCTGTCGAACGGTGTGGGGAACGTAAGAACCGCACATTGAAGGAAATGATGAATGCCTTGCTCTTCAATTCCGGTATTCGCCAAAACATGTGGGGAGAAGCCGTCCTTACCACTAATACGATTCTTAACAGAGTCCCACATAAGAGTAAGAAAAAAACTCCATATGAATCATGGAAGGGAAAGAAACCCACCTATAAATATTTAAAGGTGTGGGGTTGTTTGGCAAAGGTCGAAGTGCCCAAGCCAAAACAGGTCAAGATTGGGCCTAAGACTGTAGATTGCATTTTCATTGGATATGCAAATAACAGTAGTACTTATCGCTTCTTAGTGCATAAGTCAGATATTCCAGATATCCACGGTGGTACAATCATGGAATCAAGGAATGCTCAATTTTTTGAAGATACCTTTCCTAGAAAGGAAAAAGACATAACCTCTCGCAAATGAAGTTATAAACAAAGCTCTCAGGAACCGAGAGTCGGTGACTGCCCGGATCTAGATGGTTCAGATCTAGTGGACTTTGAAGTGGCTGAATATCCGGAATCTAGTGTTCCAGATTCTCAGAACTTGTAGACTTTAGAGATGGAACCAAGGCGAAGTAAAAGGGCCTGGAAGGATAAATCCTTCGATCCTGACTTTGTAGCTTATATGGTTGATGACGAACCAAGGACAATTGCTGAAGCATTGTCAACTCCATAGGCACCGCTCTGGAAAGAAGCTATTGAGAGTGAAATAGACTCCATCTCGCATAACCATACTTGGGAGTTGGTTGATCTTCCTTCGGGAAATAAACCGTTGGGTTGTAAGTGGATACTCAACCAGAAGTATAAAATAGACGAGTCTATAGATAAGTACAAGGCCAGGTTGGTAGTCAAGGGCTATCGACAGAAGGAAGTCCTTGACTATTTTGACACGTACTCCCCGATGTGTAGGATGACGTCCATATGAGTATTCATTGCGATCGTAGCGTTGCGTGACCTTGAGATACATCAAATGAATGTCAAGACAGCCTTTCTAAATGGTGATTTGGAAGAAGAAATCTATATGGAACAACCCGAAGGGTATGTGGTTCCAGGGCTAGAGAAAAAAGTCTGTCAACTTGTCAAATCTCTGTACGGGCTGAAATAATGGCACGAAAAATTTTATAGTACTCTACTATCGAAGGGTTTCTCCATTAATGAGTGTGACAAATGTGTTTACATGAAATGTAACTCTGACTCGTTCGTCATGATATGCATGTATGTAGACGACATGTTGATCACATGGAGCAGTCCTAGATTGATCGTAGAGACTAAGAACGTGTTTAAATAATGCTTCGACATGAAAGATATGGGTATCACATATGTCATCTTAGGGATAAAATCTCTAAGATGTCTGACGGATTGGTCTTATCTAGTCTCACTACATCGAGGATGTGTTGAGAAAGTTCGAGATGTTTGACAGTTCGCTTTTGAAGTCACCAATGGATAGAAATCAAAAGCTTGATAAAAATTGTGGACCCGTATGCCAGGAGCGATATGCACATGTGATTGGGAGTTTAATGTACATAACAAACTACACCGACCTAATATTGCTTATGCAGTCAACAAGTTGGCTAGGTTTACCCGTAATCCGAGTAATGATCATTGGAAGGCATTGAATCGGGTACTATGATACCTGAGATACACGCTAACTTACGGGTTGCATTATTCGAGATATCCAGTTGTACTAGAGGGGTACAGTGATGCAAAATGGATATATGATATAGAGAACATCAAGTCTACCAGTGGGTATGTATTTACAATTTATGGTGGGGTTGTGTCTTAGAAATCCTCTAAGCAAACTTGCATCGCCCGATCCATGATGGAATCGGAGTTTATCGCTTTAGATAAAACAGGAGAAGAAGCTGAGTGGCTTCACAACTTCTTAGAGGATGTTCCTTATTGGGACAAACACGTACCTTCTGTAATGATCCACTGCGATAGTTATTCGGCTCTAGGAAGGGCACAGAGTACAATGGCAAGTCTCATCATATTCAACGGAGGCATAAAACCATTAGGCGACTGATCACCACGGGTATAATATCATTGATTACATAAAATTAAAAGATAACATAGCGGACCCATTGACAAAGGGCTTACCCAAAGATCAGATGTTCTGCCTATCTAGGGAATGGGCTTAAAACCCAAGCTATAAGGACCAATACGGTGGTAACCCAACCTTATTGACTGGAGATCCCAGGAATTAGGTTCACTGGGAAAACTAAGTTGTAAAGGTTCAGTTGAGCGCTTCGGTGGAAGCATGAGCACTTCGGATAGTGATTTCTGTAAATAAACACCGAATCCAAAGCCATTCCCGCGATAGACTATAAGTGCTATCTGCAGTGTGGGTAAAGGTTAAGTTTTCAAAACCTTTAATGATCCTCACCGGTTGAGGTTAGGTTTAGGGAAACTTTTAATGGTCCCTAACACTTGTAAAGTGGGGGTATATCAGAATACCTTGTAGGAGACCACATATTTAAGTGCGAGGACATGCCGCCTCAAATGAACGCACTTAAGAATCCAAGAAGTGTCCACGGCCACAACAGACAAAACATTACGAACAACAGAGTTGTTGTGTTGGTATCATTATTTTGGCTTACACTAAACTCTAACGATTCAAGACATCACGTTCACCGCACAGTAAGTAAGTTTGATGGTATTCAACTACGGAAGGATCAAAGCAGAAGCTACCTATCCAGATACAACATCAGTCCGTTGAAAAATTACTGGAAAAGGCACCATGTGAGTGCACCAAAATCACTTTCGAGAGGGAATTGTTGGAAATTTACTAATGTGGAATTAAGTATATCCCATTATTTATGACTCAAACAATTGGGGTCACGTACATCGGAAATGTTGTTTCCACACACGTGCACACGTAGTGCCAAGTATCGCAAATTTCATTAGTGAAAGAGATATTGGTGTGTATGTAATACATTTGAGATATAGAATGATGAGCGTTATTGGCCAAATGAAAAAGTATTCCACGTTGGTAAATGAAGAAAGAAGTGTACGAAGTGTAAGATGAAACGAGTTGAAAGTCGCCGCGAAGGGCCGCAACGCAACCCCGTCGGAGCCGAGGCGCCGTGGCACCTCTAGGGAGCACTGCGGCGCTAATTGGGTCTTCAGCCACTGGAGCCGCGATGATAATTCACAGAGCCGCGGCGCTTCAGAGGCAGAATGCTGCGACGGGCAGTTGGAAAATTCTGACCTTTGGACTGGTTTTGGAGCGTTGAATCTCCATTACTTGGCACATGAATCAACCATTATTTGGCTGAATGTAACCCCTCTCAATAAGTGCCATTACATGGCTATTGAAGGCCATTAGTTGGCTAGTTGAGGGGTCATCTCCTTACACTATAAATTGAGGCCTTTGACTCAATTGTTGAACACTACACAACACTTAGAAATATTTACAGAAATTTCTAACATCTTCTTATTCCTCTCTAGCAAGTCTACTACACTCAAAGTTCTTCAAGAGTAACACTTGAGTTTCTTTGCTCAATTGTTAAGTTGTTGTTGTATCTTGGGAGACTATTGACTGACTATGTAATAGGATATATACGGGGCAATCTTGTCTTAAAGATAGAGTGCCATCACTCGACTCAACAAATCACACAAGGAGTTTGTTTATTTCTTGATTTCCAGTTTTATTGTAATCGTTAGTTTATCCTTTCTAGCATTTGTAATATTTACTTACTTCCCGTTTTCTGCAATTGTTGTAACCCACAGTGGTAACAGAATTTGAAGAAGCGGAAAAAAGTAGTGGCGATGGCCGACTCATAACCAAAAAAAAAAGGAAGAGGTGGTGAGTGGTAGAACGAAGACCAAGGAGGAGGTAGCAACGACGATTGCCAGACTTGAGTTTGTTGAAGAACAAAAAGAATGAGGAACACACATATTTGAGTTAGGCTCATAGTTGGTTCAAGTGTCCTAATTAGTACATGAATTTAAGTAGCGGTTTGGACATGCCATTTCATCTCATGAGATGAAATTCCAAATCATCCAAAAAGGTATGATTTGAGATTCCAAGTCATGATTTCAAAAATTTTACATGTAAAAGTTGACTCATAAGTTTATATTTTGTAAAATAAGATCCATAAGTTGGTAAATATATTTACCAATCATGTTTACGAACCATTTATATCAAATATTAAAATATCTACAAGTTAGTAGTATATTTACAACAAATTACTCTTACTAACTATGTTGAAGAATTATATTAAAGAAGTAATTACTTTTATTGGTTAAGAACTTAAGATGTAATGTACTATATGTTTTTTTGGATTGCCATATTAAATTTGATAAATACAATTACTTGTAGTTCAGGTCAAATTAATTTGATTGTATAAAATTAAATACAATTAGTGCGCAACAATTATACTCTATCTAAAAATGATTATATGTGACATCTAAACCAAACGATGACCTTAAAACAATTGCTCTGAACCAGTGTCGGAGCTAGAGTGACGAAATGTAGTTTGGATATATGAACCTCTTTAATCGGAAAATCACATTATATATGTTGGCATTAACAAGAATAACAAGTGACCGTTTTGATGATTGACAAAGTGAATGAATCAGGTTTGGAGATTTGATCTATCAAAGAGCAGATACAGTACAAAGCTGAACGAATCAGGCTCAGATCAGAAGTGAATGAACCAGGTTCAAGAACATGTTCTTTATCAGACACAGTAGCGAGACAAAGTTGACAGGAACAAATGCAAGGACTAGGTCTGAGAACGTGTTCCTTCTCAGAGTCCTATCGGGAGTAGGATTTGTGATTTTGTGGTTAAGACTTGGCATACAAGGCAAATCTTTTTCCATACTTATCAAGATATTTTGGAGTCCTCCAAGAAAACTAAAACAGTGTGGAGGTGCAAGAATCCTAAACCAAATCAAAATCTATTCTACCATGATGTGTCGTATCATGTAGGGTTTAGGTCAGCCGCGTGATGAAGACAAATTGCTATATATATATATAGTCTTGCCGAAAAGAAATTTACTCACTCACAAAGAGAGAAAATCATAATATTGAGTAAATCCTATCAAACATAATTGAGAGAGTTCTAATTTCGTCAAGTGCGACCTAATACAATGAAGCAGATTAAAGAAATCGTGTTACAGAGTTTATGTTTTCAGTACTTAAGTCTAGATTTGTGTATTAGGATTGATCATCGAGTTGTACCTTTATTCGCTTTCATAGAACCATATTGTTAGGTATAAATAGTTAGTCAAATTCAACTTCAAGTTGGGAATCAATTTGGAGTGGGCTTACTTAGTTCAGGGAGATTAGTAAGATAGGAATTAGAGTTTATATATAGTTCCTAGATTATAGATTTGTAACTTGAATTTACATAGGCTCACTTTGTAGTGAGTTAGATTAAATCCTATAGAGGTATAATTCATGATTTTTTCTACCCTTATGAGTCGAGTGATTTACACGTAATATTTATTGTGTCATTTTTTTACTGTTCTTTACTATTCCGTAGATGTTATACTTAAAACAGGTAGAGTCTTGAGCAGTAATTAGACATTTTCATTTAGTATCTTCTGAATTCTTTGTTGGTATGATAACAATGTTCTGAGTATCAAAGTAAAGAAAACATTATCATTATAATCTGTGAAAAAAGTTTCCATTATTTTAGCCACTAACATTATAATATTACTTTTATGAATCCTTTTTTGGGCAAGTGGAAAATTCTGAAAAGTAAAAAAAGAAAGGATAACACTACCGAATCTTCTATAGAAGTATACTTTATTTGCAATGAAGTCCTTATAGGTTTGAACTTTCATCATATATACATGAAACTCTATCAGTAGAACACCAATTTAGTCATTTGTGGTAAATTCGAAGTCTTAAGAAGGATATGTAACTTTAAAATGGCACTAATATAACAGAATTGTAGTGTATCTTGAACTAGGTCGCATGTGTAGACACAAAATATTAATCATCCCTTTATGAATTGATTTCTTTATTTCTGTATTTTTTTTATTTGTTGTTATTTTACTTTTGCTATCTTTTCATTTATATTTTTAGTTGTTTATTGTTATCATATCATCTTTAGTATCCACTTCAAGAACTGGTATTTAAGACGACAGATTATTCAACTTCTACCCTACGAGCCAGATGAAAATTATTAGGAGATTCAATTTTAAAATCCACTATAAATGCTATTTCAGTTATATAATTATCTCGGTAAAACAGAAGTAGAAATAACATCTCTAGGGCGACAATCGTTCTTGGTGCAATTTGTTCAATAAGATTGCCACAATTATTTTCACGAGTCGTGATTGATACCTGATGAGCTATTACACACTAGGTTAATTGACATAATTAGTCCAACGACACAATAAGATTGTTATATATTGAAGACCCTATTCTAGTCTAATTATAATAGTTTAGTCTATTTATGGTAATATAGGATTTGTAAGTCTTATTAGAATAGGGTTACCCTTTACCCTATTAGACTAGGAAAAAGAGGATCTTACATCTATAGAAGGAGGTCATTATGATGAATAAAAAGTAGAAGAATTCTCCTATTATTATTGTCTCTATAAATTCTCGTCCCCTTCTTAATTTTAACATGTTATCAGAGCCACGTTAGAAAGAACACAAAAAACCTGAAACAATGGCAGGTGATGAAAAGGAAGAAACCGGAGATAAAAGCAAAGAAATCGCCGGTGAAGAAAATAAAACCCAAAGAAAAACAATCTCTCCCTATGAAATTACGTCGAATGATAACCCTTGAACTCAATGATTTCACATAAAGAGGAAGCGGAAGAATTATGAACAAGCATCCAAGAGCGATTCACCGTTATTAATGGCCCTCGGATGCAACAACTAAAGGCGAAACTTACGGAGTGCAAGCAGAAGGGAAGGACCATAGTGAAGTACTATGGAAAACTCACTAAACTTTGGGAGAAATTGGCGAATTTCGAACATATTCCAATTTGTACATGCGGAAAGTGCACGTGCAATCTAGGAACAATCTTAGAAGCCAAAAGAGAAAAAGAAAAAATGTATCTTTTTCTCATGGGATTGGATGAGGGAACGTATGGAAAGGTGATTGCCATCATTGAAAAGGTCTACTGAAGTTGGTACAGGAAGAGCGTGTGAGAGAAATCAGATGAAAAATAGAGGACCGGAGTGAAATCATGGCTTTTGTCGTACAAAGGAGAAACCCTTACCGTGACCGAGGTGAAGAGAAAAATGATGGTGTATTCTTCACACATACAAGAGTTCTGGACACGTTGTGGACGGATGTTTTCCACTCATTGATATCCGGATTGGTGGCCGAGAAATAAAAAAAGAGATGAAAAAAGCAGAGGAAGATGAGGAGGACATCAACAATAACAGAAGAGTGGACCAGGATCTGGTCATGTTAGGGGAAATTACTGGGCTAACGCCACAGTTGCCAAAGAAGTAATGGTGAACACAGGCGACACATGACTTCATAATTTGAGATGAGTCCGGAAGATTGTGATTCACATGTTGAATTTCTAGAGAATAAATCCGAATGGAAAGATGGATAGTGAGACTGAAAATTCATCTCGGATCATAGACTCCGAAGTTACCAACCATGTGACAGATAATCTAGAAGAACTGAGCAATATGCGAGACATTCCAAAGTGTTTTATTGGTCTTCTGGACGAAAGTAGCTCGGTGGCTATAAAAGAAGGAACAACCAGGCTAAATAATATGATATAGTTGAATAATGCCCTTTATGTTTTGAATTTGACATGCAATTTGATTTATGTATCACAACTAGTTAATTATTTAGATTGTGATGTGACATTTAATAAAATTATATATGGTATACTGGACTCCACCTCGAGGAAGCTGATTGGAAAGGGTGAGCATCAAGGTGGACTTTACTATTTTTGGAATGTGCCGATGATACGAGCTATGAAGGTAGAGGCAGTTGATTGGTTCGATCGTTGGCACGTTGGGTCATCATTCAGCACAAGTAATGAAGTCTATTACAACATTAGGAGAGTTGTGATAGATCAGATAAAGAATGTGATGTATGTCAACAGACAAAGCAAATGAGAAGTATTTTTCCTTTAAGTGATAATATTGATTCATATACTTTTGAGATGATTCATTGCGATTTATGGGGACCATATAGAACCCCTTCCTCTTGTGGTGCTTCATATTGTTTTAGTATTGTGGATGATCGTTCATGAGTTGTGTGGATATTTCTCTTAGTTGATAAGAAAGAAGTGTCCCAAACCTTGAATAATTTCTTCACCTTGGTGGATAGACAGTTTGATACGAAGGTGAAGATTGTTAGAAGTAATAATGGAAACTGAGTTCACATGTACGAAGACTTACTTCTTCGAAAATGAAATTCATTTCCAAACATCTTGCACAGAGAAACCACAACAGAATGGAAGAGTAAAAAAAAATACCGTCTGATTTTTAATGTGGCGCGAGTATTGAGATTTTAGGGTCATCTTCCGATTAAATTCTGGGGAGAATGTATTTTGATTGTGGGGTATTTGATTAATAGAACACCATCTTTGGTGTTGAATGGGAAACCCCCTATGAAATGTTATACGAGAAAGCGCATCGGTATGATTATTTAAGGGTGATAGAGTCACGATGCTATGCACACACAAAAGGAAGAACAAGGGACAAGTTTCAGAGTCGAAGTCGTAGGTGCGTCTTCTTGGGATACCCCTACGAAAATAAAGGTTGGAGATTGTATGACTTAGAGAACGATGAATATTTAGTCTCAAGAGATGTTGACTTCTACGAGACTAAGTTCCCCTTTGCTGCAGGATCGGGTAACTTGAGCGATAATATAGAAGTGATCTCGGAAGAAACGGAGGAAGAAATCACGACTTCGAAGAAGATAGGATCGATAATATTGGTACAAATGAAATTCGGATGGACGAAGTACGAACACCGGATAACGAACCTATGGATCAGTCTACATTAGACTGGACAGATGCCGATCTAGATAGAGAAAGCATGGAGGAAGTACAGCCTAGCGAAATGCCTCCAGAAAAACGATTGATTCGGGGTAAACGTCAGAAGCATGAATTGACTCGGTTACGCAACTACGTCATAGAAACATTTTGGAAACAAAGTCCATCGACGCGTCCTCCTTATCCTCAGCAACCCATAGGTGCACCTTATCCTTTAGCTAACTATATATCTTGTGATAATTTTTTCTCGCAACACCAAAATTTCCTTGCAGCAATTACCATAGGAATCAAACCAAAAACCTTCTCGGATGTAATAAAAAAGGAACATTGAAAAATAGCCATGCAGCAAGAGATCCAAGCATTGGAGGATAATGGAACATGGGCACTAGAAACTTTGTCACCAGATAAGAAAGCACTCGGATGTAGATGGGTGTATAAAATTAAGTACAACTTTGACGGACCAATCGAGCGTTATAAAGCTCGTTTGGTCATCTTAAAAAATAAACAGGAGGAAGGAATTTATTACAACGAAATTTTTGCTCCGGTTGCTAAGGTAGTAACTGTTCAAACATTCCTGGTTGTTGCGGCTGCGTGAAATTGGGAGGTGCATAAGATGAATGTGCATAATGGTTTCTTACACGACGAGCTTACCGAGAAAATTTATATGAAATTACCATAGGAATTTTGTGTTTCTAATCCGGGGAAAGTATGTCAACTCCGAAAATCTTTGTATGGTTTGAAGCAAGCTCCAAGGTGTGGGTTTGCAAAATTGTCAAGTTCTTTGATGAAATATGAGTTCAAACGGTCGTACTCGGATTATTCTCTATTCACTATGCACTAGGGAGGTATACAACTTAACGTTTTAATCTATGTGGATGACTTGATTATCTCGAAAATGACTATAGAGCCATTGAACGATTCAAAGACTATTTCCACGCCTGTTTCACATGAAGGATTTGAGCCCTCTGAAGTATTTTCTGGGAGTTGAAGTTGCACATGGACCAACCGGGATATTTTTTTCTGTCAACGAAAATATGCCCTGGATATAATCTCTGAGTCCAGATTATTGGGAGCTAAACCAATCAATACTCCTATGAAACAGAATTATGGTTTGGCGTTGGCTAGACAAGACAATTTGGATGATCCAAAATCATAACGACGTTTGGTCGATCGATTGATATACCTCAGTTTTATGCGACCCGAGTTGTCATATTGTGTGAATGTTTTGTCTCAATTCATGTAGCAATCGAAGGAAGCACTGTGTGGTGCGTTACTTGAAGAAGAACCCAGGACAAGACATAGTAATGAGAAAAGATTGTGATCTTTAGTTGTATGGATGATGTGATTCAGACTGGACCGGATGTTCGTTGACTCGAAAATCACTTACAAATTGGTTTATCTCTTTCGGAAATTAATCTCTGTCATGGAAAATCAAGAAGCGACATATTTTCTCCCGCTCGTAGCAGAGACTGAATACAGATCGATGGCAACGGTCGTTTGTGAATTGAAATGATTAAAGAAAATTTTGTATAGTTTGGGTGTTAAACACAAGTATTTAGTTAAAATATATTGTGACAGTAAAACAACTTTGTATATTGCCCAAAATTTGGTGTTTTATGAACGAACTAAACACATTGAAGTGGATTGTCGCTATATCCGGGACACAATCCAATCCGGTACAATATTCTCCAGTCATGTGTCAACCAATGAGCAGTTGGCCGATGTATTTACAAAGGCTTTGGAAAAAACGCAGCATGAATATTTAGTTGGCAAGTTGCGCATTCGAGACCCTCATGCTCCAACTTGAGGGGGTGTATTGAAGACCCTATTCTAGTCTAATTATAATAGTTTAGTCTATTTATGGTAATATAGGATTTGTAGTACTATTAGAATAGGGTTATCCTTTACCCTATTATATTAGGAAAATGAGTATCTTACCTCTATATAAGGAGGTCATTATGATGAATGAAAAGTAGAAATAATTCTCTCATTATTCTTGTCTCTCTAAATTCTCGTCTCTGTCTTGATTTTAACATTATATCATAAGTAGAGTTCTAGAATAGCAGCGAAAATAACCAATTCAGCATGTCAAAAAAATGAACTACAACCTCATTGTTAGTTAAAAAAGATAAAATAAGATTCTTAAACAATATAAGGGCATGATCGGATGAAAAAATAGGGTTACGACGCGATCATATTAAATCAGTTGTTATATAAAATGACACTTTTCATCATTAAATAACGACAAATTTAACAATACGATACAATAAAAATTAAGTAACAATCAAAATAAATATTATATTGAAAGTAACAATCAAAATAAATATTATATTGAAAGTAACAATTTGACACAGCACAACAGGTACACCCATCCAAACAAGGTGTTACTAGAAATTCCTCAGAACCAACAATTGCAACAATCAATCTAGTTTAATTTGTACCATCAATTATTAAATTAGAGATCTTACTATAGTCAATACTTCTTTGCAAATCAATAATCTCTTCTTCCCCCTTTTTCTTCTTGCAATTAAAATATAAAACTGTATAATTCACTAGCTCGAACACCCTCGATAAACAACAACCATTCACCAAAATCAACAATGAAATCTTCTTTGTTAACTATCCATTTCTCATCTTTAATAATCCTAGTGCCCACAAAAATAACTAAAGCCAATAAATTGAACACAATATTTAAAATAATGAGAGTATAGCACAGTATATGCCACTAATAACAATAAACTAAACAAATACGATAAAATAACCACATTTATACCACTAACGTGGTAGACAAGTTTGAATAAATAAGAAAAAATTCACTGTTACAGCTGCTAACTGGAATATAGCAAGCAATTCTAAAGTAGTAGAAAAATAATCATGGCTTAAAAATGAGGCAAAGTAGTTGAAAAATATCCACACGTACGAACTACAAGAATTTTTCTGGAGTCCGAACTATTACAAGTGAAACTCCTAGACCGTATTCTGTACTTCGAAAGTTATACTTGTCGAACTATTGTCGAGACATTGTCCTAAAGTTCGAAATTTATATAAATCGAAATGATGTAAGGGAAATTTTAGGATAGTGTCCTGGAGTTCGAACGTCGAAACACATACAAATAAAATTATGTCAGTGTTTAAATGTGCCTCCAGAAAGCCTCTATGTGCATTTGGGCTCAAAGCAGAAGAAGTAGAACAAGTGCAAAAGAAGGGAGCCGCTGTTTACAACTTTGTTAACTTGTGGTTCTTAAACTCTTAAGACGTTTGGTTCAGAAACAAGTTATGCAATGACTAGTAATGCAAAAAATATAATACAAAAGTTTGTAATAAATGTATTAGTAATGCGGGGTAAATTCTTGTTGAATTATTAATATATAACAAATGTAGAAAAAAATTGTGTTTGAAATAAAAAGTTAATCATGCATCGGCCGGAGTCAAACCTGGGTATATATTTCTTGGAAAGCAATTTTCATAACCATCGGACTACAAACGCTGGTTAATACATGACTCAAAATATCTTATTACATTTATGAGATATAATATACTTCGTACATGATATGTACATGTTGGGAGTTTTAGTTCTATGGTACTTTATAAAGCAGTACGGGAAGTATATAACTATTACAAGTATTCGAAAGGATAAACAAAAAATCAATAATTCAACTAGAAATCTGAAAGTTACAAAATTACCACAAAACTGAAATTACAATTTTGTTGAAGACGGAAAAATGGAAACTGTTTTTGCTGAGTCGAGTGTGGCACTCTGTCCTTAAGACAATATTGTCCCGTATGTATCCTTTATACGTCCTGGATAATTTTTCTCCCAAGATAAAACAGCAATGTAACACTTGAGCAAAGGAAACTCAAATGCTATCGTGAAGAATATTGAGTAACGAAATGATGCTTGGAAGTTATAGGAAGAAAACTGTTTATGGTTGTGTATTTTCGTGTGTTGTATGAACTATTATTCCTAGTCATATATGTTCCTCAACAATGGTGTAAGGGGGTGTTTTTATAGGTGAGGGAGGAGACTGAAAAACTGCCTCCATAATAGCCAAATAATGGCCATTATGGAGGTAGTAAAGTCACCAACATAAATGGTGAAAGACCAACGGATTTGACCATTATAGGAGGAGTAATTCAGCCAAAATAAATGGCTGAATTGAGTGTTGGGGTTTCGTTCGACCGTCGAAATTCGATTTTTCGAAAACTTCGGGGACCAAAGCTGTACATCCGAAAGAATTATGGTCCAAAGCGTATACGAAACACGGGATCAAAGCGTACTTACGGAAAAGTTTTCTCGGCCCAAAAAGATAATATCGAAGGCCCACACCCATGACCCGACTCGACGACGGCCGGAACCCGGAACCCGGAACTCGGAACCGGAACCGGAACCGGACCGAACGGGCGGGGGGCGGCGGCGTACGTGTGGTCTTTCCTCGAACCGAAGCACAACTAGGTCCTCCCTCCTTTAAACACATGGGATACCCCTTGGGGTCCCAAACCCCAAACCAATTTCGAGTCTTATATACACAACCATTCTTTCTTCCTCTACCGATGAGGGAGAATTGAACACAATACTACACTTTTCATGCTTCAAACACCTTACTTCGTGGACCAATATCTCTTTCATTTCTCAATGAAATTTGACGATTCTTGGCCCTACGATTATCTACGTACTTAGTAGATCATGCATGTGTGAAGAACCGGATTCTCCAATATGCGTAACACTAGTGTTTAAGCCGTTAAATTTGGTCGGTCGCAAGTCCCGCCAAAGGCTAATTTCCAACAATCCCCTCTTGAAAGAGATTTTGGCGCACTCACATGGTGTCTTTTCATTTCCAGCAATATTTCAGCGGACCGATGTTGCATAAGGAGAGGTAGCTTCAGCTTTGAACCTTCCATAGTTGAATACCATCGGACTTACTTACTGCGCGATGAACGTGATGTCTTGAACCATCAGTGTTTAGTGTAAGCCAAGTCAATGGTACCAACACAACAAATTCCCTTACTCTCTTCTTCGTAATATTTTGTCCGTTTTGGCCATGGACAACGTCTTGAATTCTTAAGTGCGTTCATTTTGAGGCGGCCCGTCCTCGCATTTAAATAGGTGGTCTCCTACAAGGTATCCTCCTATAACCCACTTCACAAGTGTTAGGAACCATTAAAAGTTTCCCAAAGACCTAACCTCAACTATTGAGGAGCATTACAGGTTTTGAAAACTTAACCTTTACCCACACTGCAGATAGCACTTAACGTCTATCGCGGGAACGGCTTTGGATTTGGTGTTTCTTTTTAGAAATCACTATCCGAAGTGCTCATGCTTCCACTGAAGCAATCAATTGAACCTTTATAGCTTAGTTTTCCCATTGAACCAAATTACTGGGATCTCCAGTTCGTAAGGTTGGGTTACCACTGTATTGGTCCGTATATTTTGGGTTTTAAGCCCATTCCCCTAGACAGGCAGAACACTTGATCTCCGGTAGTCCCTTAGTTAGTAAATAAGGATGTGACACCCGTGATGATCAACTGCCATACGGTCTTATATCTCCGACAGATCCTGACAGATATGTCCAGATGCCGTCATCCGTGTCCTTCCTGAAGCCGACCGGCTAGCCACAGTATATAGTTGCTGAAGACACGGATATATCCCAATAAGGGACGTCCTCTAATGAGTCGTGAAGTTGCTCAACTTCTTTCATGCTTTGTATAAAGCGATAAACTCCGATACCATCATGAATCGGTCGATGCGAGTTTTCTTAGAGGATTTTCCAAGACCCACCATACACATTTACTTATGGCTTTGGTGTTCTCCAGATCTGATGTCCGGTTTGCATCACTGTGTTCTCCCCGAATCGCTGGACATCCAGAGTACTATAATCCATAGATAAGCGAATAATTCAGATATCGTTATATCCGACTTAATGCCTTCTATTGATCATGTCTTAAGATCATCAGTGAACCTTAGTTCAACTGATCTGTTTGTAGGACGATACCAGGTCGGTTGTAGTGTGTACAATACATTGAACTACACGTGATCTGTGCATATCGCTCCTTGTATATGGGTGCACCATGATTCCAATCAGTTCTATGATTCATATCCATTGGTGGCTTCAACGTGACTGTCAATTATCGACCAGTCCGTTAGATGTCTTAGAAATCCAATTCCTAAGATGTCATCTGTGATACCCATATCTTTCATATTGAGACTTTGTTTCAATACAACTTTTACTTTAATACGGTTGATTCTCCAACTGTTGGCTTTCTAACTTCAGAGTCAATGTTTCTGTGGTCAGATTCATTGTTCCTATTTTTATCGAAACTTTCGGGACCAAAATGTACACATTTCGAGTCCAAAATGAAAGTTCGGGGAAGAAGCCCAACAGTTTAGCAAACCAATTCGATCCTCTTCTTCCAACTCTCCGGTTGGGAAGGTACATTTCAACACCCATGCCATGTAAGATTACAATGGCCCTGGATGTGAAGCTACTCACAGGGGAGCACTTTTTACAACCCAAAGGTTCTTTTCCCGGAGGAAGATTAACCATTACACAAGTATGGTTCTATATATGAAATGTATTTCTCTCTTTAGCTTCTTTGCAAAGAAGCGCTTTTGGAGATAACAATTATTTGTTAATTGTCTATGGTTCGTTCTCAACCATACAAGCTAGAAGGACTGGAACAAGTCTTTGTCCCTTCTTTGCTCCGTCTTGGTTCAACATCTAGAATCCCTGAGTTCTGCAGATCCGGAATATTAAGTTTCGGATAGCAAAGCAACTTTCGAGTCCCGAAGATACGAACGTCTAGTTCGACGTCGACCCTCTCGCGGGTTCTTGTTAACCTTGAGCAATTACTCCTTTTTCCTTTTCAAGGAAAGTTATCTTATAAGAATTCAGCATTCTTTGACGCCAAGAGGCGATAAGTACTACTGTTATTTACAAGATCCGGTGGATATACAATCTACGTCCTTAGGTCGAACTTGACTGTTTCGGTAGTCCAACTTCTACCAAGCCACCCCACATCACAACTTTTGTATGTGAGATCCTTTCCATGTCTCACACGGAGAGTTATCCTTATCCTTATGCGAAGTTCTGTTGAGAATCGCATTAGCGGTAAGGATCGCCTTACCCCACATAATTGGGGCATACGGGTTTGCGCTCGGCTATCACCGTTAGACTGAGGTGAGAAATGAACAGTCGTTTAATGAACGATGCTTCACATTCTCCCCCTCTATCACTACGAATTTCTCAATCCGTAGACTTAGTTGATTTTTAACTTTTGCTTTGTAGCGCTTATCCGCTTCAACAACTTCATCTTTGCTTTTTAACAAACAAAGGATTCCATACGTTGTACATCATCAATGAAGATCACAACGTACTCGTCTCCCCCCCTCTATTTTGTATAAACTTCAAATCACCCTAGTAGGTGTGACTAAGTTCTAGAGGAGCGGTGCTTCTTTCGCTATTCCCTTTGATGGAATTTGGAAAGGTGATTTTGCCTTTTCATCTACCTCACATTTATTTTGAGGGTTTATGTCGACAGAAGGCAACAATCTCAACATCGTTAGCTTTTGAATGACTTGCTATTTAACGTGTCTTAATCTATGATGGCATAGATGCACGGATTACAAATATATCATTCATATGGCTACAGACATACTGTACCATTCTTAGTTATTACAGACCTGTTGGACTAGTCTCAAACCAGCTTGACCAACAACGTCCCTTTAACCAAGTTTAGGACATGTATCACCTCATCTTAGAGTGATCTCATTCCCTGAAGTCCTATTGAGGACAACCTCTCCAACCCCTTCTACTTTAGAGGTGGCGTTGCTTCACATGAACAACCTTTTGCCCGTGGTTAGGGCGTAACCGGATCATATGTGATCTGGATATTCTGGCCCACTGCAGTTGCTTTGCAGACTGAGTGTCCAATTTCTTTTCTGCCTTTCTTTAGGCCTTCAGATCATTTCAGACCTGGAAACTCTGGCCCACCTTACTAGGTGTCCATTACTTTTCCTATGAAATGAATTCTGGCCCCACTCCAGTCGCCCGGAGGCTTTATATGACTGAGTGTCCAATATCATCATATCAAAGGAATTTTGGCCCACTCCAGTCGCCCGGAGGCTTTATGTGACTGATTGTCCAATATCATCCTATGAAGGATCTTCTGCCAAATAGTATGACAGGTTCAACGTCTTAAGCTTTTAGACTCCTTCCGTTAAGATTGGTGCCCAGATAATTCTTGGCGCTTACTTAAGAGTGGTAACGAGTTTTTCGCACGATCGGTGGATCTTACTCCCTCGTATGTGCGAACATACTTTACACACTTTAATAATTACACTTAAAAGAACGGATCTTCTTAAGTCGTTTACAAAATCCAATCTTTAAACGGAAAAGAAGATGAGATTAAACTTCTGATTTGTTAAAGCGTAAGGAATATAAATTATTTTTAAATTCCTCCTTACTTCAATCCATTTTTAATCAGACATCATTTAATCTATATTCTTTACAAGTAAGAAAAATACTTATCATTTAATCTTTATTCTTGACAAGTAAGAAAAATACTTATCCTAATTTCGGATTCTGGCTCACTTCAGTCACTTCATCATACTGAGCGTCCATTTCCTTCTCACCATTATTCGGATCCTTTGTCTGGGACAGATATAGGCCTTCTGCTGCAAGATAGAATAACATCTTCAGTCTTCTCCTCTTGTCCCAGTTGACATCCTCAGGATCTCGTGAGCGCTTGTTCCCACCAGTCTTGGTAGCGGTGACACCATGAACACGTTCATCATCATCAATCTCTTCTACCAGAAAACCATTGCCATATCCAGATTTGGTCACACAACTTTTGACCGACATCTTTCGAATACTTATAGTAATACTATACAATATTGTCTTAAGTTGTTGGGAGTTTTTGTTGTATGGTACTTTATAAAGCAGTACGGAAGTATATAACTATTACAAGTATTCGAAAGGATAAACAAAGATTCAATAATTCAACTAGAAATCTGAAAGTTACAATATTACCACAAAATTGAAATTACAATTTTGTTGAAGACGGAAAAATGGAAACTGTTTTTGCTGAGTCGAGTGTGACACTCTTTCCTTAAGACAATATTGCCCCGTATGTATCCTTTATACGTCCTGGACAATTTTTCTCCCAAGATAAAACAGCAATGGAACACTTGAGCAAAGGAAACTCAAATGCTACCGTGAAGAATATTGAGTAATGAAATGATTCTTGGAAGTTGTAGGAAGAAAACTGTTTTGATTGTGTATTTTCGTGTGTTGTATGAATTGTTATTCCTATTCATATATGTTCCTCAATAATGGTGTAAGGGGGTGTTTATATAGGTGAGGGAGGGGACTGAAAAACTGCCTCCATAATAGCCAAATAATGGCCATTATGGAGGTAGTAAAGTCACCAACATAAATGGTGAAAGACCAACGGATTTGACCATTATAAGAGGAGTAATTCAGCCAAAATAAATGGCTGAATTGAGTGCTTGGCGTTTCGTTCGACCGTCGAAATTTCGATTTTTACGAAAACTTCGGGGACCAAACTATACATCTTGAAATTTCAGGGACCAAACTGTACATCTGAAAGAATTCTGGTCCAAACTGTACTTCTGGCAAAGTTCTCTGGCCCAAAAAGATAATAGCCCACGACCCACCGAGAACCCGGAACCGGACCGGACGGGCGGCGGCGGCGCGCGTGTGGTCTTTCTCGAACCGAAGCACAACTAGCTCATCAAGTGAGATACATGACATATCTTATGACTATGATATATTTAGTCCAGTTATCAAGATGGCATCAAGGGTGATTAGGTGTGACTTGGTTGATAAGGAAAGAGAAGACGTCATCAACGACCTATTAACGCAAAACAAGTCGATTCCTACGTACGTTTTAAATTACCAGAAGATCTTAGCTACTCAGCAATACTATAGCTGAAATATTATTAACGTTCGCTAACAAAGTTATCTTTGTTAACACAGTATTATTCTATTAGAAGTAGCAAGCTATTTGAATACAAAAATGAATAATAAACTTCAGTAGAGACCAATACAATTTAATACAAGATTTTATTCATTCAAGTTTGATTATGATAACATGATAATTTGGATGTTTATCGTTTGATAGAAATCATTGCTGATATTAATCTACAAAAGGAAATAACTAGTGCAGCCATGAATAATCAACCATCAAATTAAAAAGTTGAATAGGTTTGATTTTTATAGTCATTAGCATTTCCTAAACAGACCCCCTTATAAATTATCGAGTTGTTTCTATCGACCTTAATCAATCAATATGTGTTTTTTGAAAATTAAATATTTCGCTTGACTTGCTTAGTTTCACTTTAGACTTTTCAAAGGAGAAGACTAAAGTACTACATTATTGAATGAGTTATGTTAGTAACTAAGTAAATTCAATTCATTAATTTAGTTATTTGATATGAACATACTCAAGAATCAATATTAAGAGACAATGTAGGTGGTCCATACACTGTTATTACTAATACATAATAACAACATTTACACCAGCTCAATACATAAAAAGGAAAAAAAAGCCAAATCCAAATGCATCAAAGCACTAGTATAAGAAAATGATGGATATACTACAAATTAACTATAACCATATCTGATATTGGAATATTATTTTGCGGGGTAAATCCAGTGTCTCCATTACCGGGCTCGAACACATCTAAATGTAATGACAAATTACAAAGAGAAAACTAAAATTCCTCTTTTATACTTTGCTATACTCAAAATTCCCCTCCAATTCAACTTCTTCTTCATGGTTCTTTTTGCAATGGAAGTAGAGCACAGTATATGCCACTAATAACAATAAATTAAACAAAGAAGATAAAATAACCACAAACAAAAGCACAAGTGTCTGGTTAATTACTCCTTTAGGTTTAATCTTCAAATAACTTTGTGATAATAATGATGAAGTTATAGAAAATGAAATATTTAACATAAATCCATTTAATCTATTCCCCTTAACGAGTCTTCCAGCTTTTGCTATGGCTTTAATTCCATAACAATCTTCTTCAATCACTGAAATAACTAATGCCAATATCCAAACACCTAATAAATATAGAAAAAAGAGGAAAGAAATTATTCCAACAAAAATTCCTATAGAGAAAAAGAAAATATTGGTAGAGGAAATTAAAATAGGACTTAGCAAAATAAAGATAATAAAAAAATAGCCAATAATGAACATGTTCGTGTATAATCCAGTTATAATTGCATATTTAAATGCACTGGAAATTAAATATTCGTATTTTTATAAGAAATAGAGGATAATATAATTGCTGCAATCTTATATAAAAAAGAGAGTAAAGATAGAACAACAAGAGTTGCAGCATATATAATTAGAAGAATTCTGAAATCATCTTTAATATCAGCAAGAATTTTCATGATTTTAAGGGTATCATCAATTGAAGTAGACAAAATTGATGCCTTGAAAGTAACATCATGGATCAAGAATTTAAGTTCTAAATTCAAGATTGAGAAGAGGATAGAAGAAAGAGGAAAATAAAGAAAACTTGATAGTGCTAATAATTTTTTATTTCTTGGAAGTAATTGAAGGGAATCTTTGAGAATTGAGAGAAAACCAAAAAGCTTAGAAATCTCCACAGGGTTTGACTAGATAAAGATGGACCCAATGGACCAAAGAAAAGACTTTATTCATAACGGAGCACATGACTTACTTTTATATTGTTATGTTGTTTGGCTTAAAAATGCAGGGACCATTTTCCACCGATTGATCCAGCGGATGTTCCAACATCAGCTAGGTCGAAGTGTGGAGATTTATTTAGATAACATAATTGTTAAGTCCCTGAAAACAGAGGAACATATTAGACATTTGCAGGAAGTATTTGAGATTCTCGACAAGTATAACCTCAAGTTGAATCCAGAAAAATGCGCTTTCAGAGTGGGCTCGGGAAAGATCATGGGATTCGTGGTATCGAATAGGGGCATTGAGGCCAACCTGCATCACATCCGGGAAATCGAGCAAATACCGGAAGTACTCAATAATGCTCTAGAGGTACAATGTCTTACTCGAAAGATAACGACATTAGGGAGATTCATATCAAGGTCATCTGAGCAATGTCAAAAAATCTTCGCCCTGCTAAAAAAGAAGAAAGACTTCTAGTAGACCCCAGAATGCCACAAGCGTTGAAGGATCTAAAGAGATATCTGTCAAATCTAGCCTTGCTCGCAAAACTGGATGAATAAGAACTCTTGTTAATTTATCTCACCGTGTCGGGGACCGCTGTAACTGATGTGCTCGTTCGAGAAGAAAATGGTATGCAATCTCCCATTTATTATTCTAGCTAAGCTTTAACTGAGGCCGAAGCCCGCTACCCTCACCTCGAGAAGTTGGTTTTGGCCCTAGTAGTTGAGTTTCATAATCTGATGTCGTATTTTCAATGTCACCACATATGCGTGGTCACCACCTTCTCTTTGTTCAATATAGTGCACACACCCGAACTCTCGGGCACGCTAGCAAGTTGGTCGATCAAAATCTATGGGTACGACATTACTTATCACCCCCGAACTACTATAAAGTCTCAGGCCTTAGTCGACTTCATGGCTAATTACAGTCCAGGCATGATTCCCCGGGCTTATATAGAGGCAGTTTAGGAAACCGAGATCGCATTCGGTGAATGGGTCCTATATATAGACGAGGCCATAAGCATGAAGGGCACTGGGTTGGGGATTCTCCTTATTGCCCCCATCAGGGGCACGATCAGGAAAGCCATTAAATGTATTTCTTTGACTAGCAATGAGGCCGAGTATGAGGCCGCGATTGTAGGTTTGGAATTGGCTCGAAGACTCGGAGTCGAAAATATCGAGCTCAAAATTGACTCATAACTAATTGTCAATCATATATTGTGCAAATATGAGGCCAAAGAGTGGCGAATGCATAAGTACCTAAGCAAAACCATCACTTTGCTAAATCAGTTCAGAAAGTGGAAAGTGGTGCAGATCCCTCGAGAAATGAACTTTGAAGCTGATGCCTTGCCTAACCTGGTCTTCTCATCTAGGACGACTAAGGGAGAATCAGAATCTATAGTCCATATCCTATGTTCGTCCTGGATTCTAGCCTATACGAGGTAAATTCAACCAGCTTGACATGGGACTGGCGGAATGACATCATATATTTTTTACAGACCGAGACTCTCCAGGAATATAGTAAGGAGGCCCGAGCTTTAAGAGTCAAGACGGTCAGATATTGCATGCACGAGAGAGAGTTGTACATGAGATCCTACCTCAGACCCTTAACTAAATGCTTAGGACCGGCGGAATCCAAGTACGTGATGAAGGAAGTGCACGAGAGAAACTGTGGAAATCATTCTGGGTATGACTCGTTGGTAAAGAAGATAATAAGGGCTGGTTACTACTGGTCTTAAATGGAAGAAGATGTGAAAGCCTATGTCCGGAAATGAGAGAAGTGTCACCAACACTCCCCTATGATACATCAACTCGCCGAGCCACTTCATTCGGTGGTGTTCCCGTGGACATTTATGAAATGAGGAATGGATATTGTGGGGTAATTATCAGGAGCTGTGGGGCCATTTTCGGGTGCTGTGGGGACAGTGAGGTTCTTACTAATTCTGACTGACTATTTCTCGAAATGGGTGGAAACTAAAGCGTACAAAGAGGTCTGAGAAAAGCAGGTTATAGACTTCATCTAGGATCACATTGTTTGCTGGTTTGGTATACCAAAGGAGATCGCCTGCGATAATGGTTGGAAGTTTGTGAGAAAGAATGTAACCAAATTTTTAGAGGGGTTGAACATCAAAAGAGTCACATCGTCACCTTATCACCTGTGCGCAAATGGGAAAGAAGAGCCAACCAATAAAACTATCATCTAGAGCATCAAGAAGAGGTTGAAAAGATCAAAAGGAAAGTGGCCGAAAGAATTGCCAGAGGTGTTTTGATCTTACAGAATAACGACCAAGACAAACACTAGGGAAACCCCTTTCTCCCTAGTGTACGGAGCCGAGGCCTTGATACCCATAGAAGTGGGAGAACCCATCTTTTGATACACTCAAACCATTGAGGAATCCAACAAAGAAGCCATGACAGTAGGATTGGAGTTATTGGATGAGCGCAGAGAATTGGCTTTCATATGTCTGGCGGAACAAAAGCAGAGAGTGAAAAGATACTTCTAACAGAAAAACAAATTTAAGGCATTTCAAAATTGGGGACTACATCCTCCGAAAGGTCACTCCTGCAAAGAGGGATCCAAAAGCAGGTAAGAAGCAAGCAAACTGGGAAGGACCATATCATATCACAGGAATTGCGGGAAAAGGATCCTACCAGATCAAAGACGAGTCTGAAAAAGAACTAAAAAACAGCTGGAATGTCAATCACCTGAAGAGATTCTAACTTTAAAAAGAGACAGTTATGTTTTGTCTTAAAAAACATTTATTTTTGGTTAAATACTCCCTTTCATTGACATGGACTTCCCGTGGATCCGGAATCCTACCAGAGGGGACTGATGTGCTATGCACTCTTTTCCTTGATGAGGTTTTGTCCCGATTGGGTTTCGATGGCAAGGTTTTTAACGAGGCAACAATTCAAAAGCACTTCAAGATTAGCATGGCATATCCTAAAATCGAACTCCTCGGGACCTTGCACTCGAGTTTTGGGGGAGAAGGTGGATAAGTATATCCGCAAGGAGGTCTCTTCAAGAATGAACTCGCTCAAACTGGGAGCTGCTCGCAGTCACTGCACTCGCCCGATCGCTTTTTGTAATTTTGTATAAAACCCCAAAGAGGGATCATGTATTTACATGATGAGTCATCCCCCGTAACCTTGAAAGAATTAGGAATGGCAATTGGGCGGGGCGGGTGCGGGTCCCCCCTCCCCTACACCCGTACCCGCCAGAAAATTTTATACGCGCCACCCGTGGCGGGTATATTCCTAAATCCACACCCGCTCCACCGCCCAAGTGGATATCAGTCACCCGCGAATAGCCGCCTATACCCGCCTGTCATATTTTGTAATCAATTCATTTGTGATCAATTAGTGATCAACATGATCCCAAAAATTCAAATTCCAAAAATTATCCCAAAAATTTGAGTCAAGAATCAATATCCTTCTCGTCTCATTTTCTTTGGGAGAGAGGGAGGAGAATTCCAGATTTTTTCACCATCAGAATTCCCCATTTTTTCACCTCTTCCCCCTTGCACAACAAAGAATCAAGAAAATAAAATTTTCAAGAAAACCCAAAATTTATCCACCCAAATAGCTATATGTTACAAATGTAGACAAAACCCATATATTATTTCAGCTATATAAGAAAAAGTTTTTCAACTTTTTCAATTGAACTCCACAAACCCAATAGGTAAAACTTAACAAATGCACAAAAATTGACCTCCCAAAGCACAAAGTAAAGACAAAAATATTTTCCAATATTTCCCGATCATCATCTCCTCTAAAGAAAAAGGCAGAGACTTCGAGAATGAGAAAGGGAGGAGAGACAGCGTGAAGGGGAACGAGAGATAGGGAGGCGTGAAGGCGTGAAGGCGTGAAGAACTTAAAAGGCGTAGGGTTTTGAGTTTTGTTGGAGAATGAGAGACTTGTCGTGACTTATGGGCTGAAGGCACGACTTATGGGCTGCTAATATTTTGGGCTTGGGGCGAATATAAGGCGGGCGGGTAGGCGGGTATGACTGCAAATCCACCATCTACCCGCCTACCCGTGACGGGTACATTTTCAATACTCATACCCGCCTACTACCCGCCAAAGTTATACCCATACCCGCCCCAACCGGGGCGGGTACGGTGCGGAATCCGCAAAATTATACCCACCTACCATCCCTAAAAAGAATGAAATAAAAGAGCATAAGTTGATTTTTCAGACTAAGTTGCGCATTGAAAGAACGTTCAGGGCAACACCGAATTCGGAAGCCATACGGCCACGTAAAACCGCTAAACAACACGACACGACCATAGAGCCTCCGCACGTATAGGTTCTTTTGAATCTTTGTGCCTTTACATATGGTTGAGACATCTTCCCCATCAGCACAAAAAATGGAGTATCTTTCTTAATTTCGAAATTGGATGTCTTAAATCCCAATTTTGCGCTAGCGTTCCGGAACGTGACATTCCCGAATTGCGTTAAGGCAAGATGACCTCAAACATAAAATGAAAAAATAACATAAGCATGCATCGGTCTTCAAACCTTGGCTTAAACAACAAACACTCGAATAGTAGCATAATTTTGATAGACGGGCGCAACAGTCATGCCTCGACGACTAAGTGCAAATTAAAAAGCCAAAATGTTATAATGTGATCACAATTGTTATAAAAAACAAAGTGCATGTTAAAGCGTGAAAAAGCAAAATGGAAGGCAAACTAGCAATTATCATTTCCACTAAAGGAGTGTGAAACGCTCATGTAAAAACATTAAGAGGGGCTTACAAGCCCCAAAGATCTAATAAAACAGAGTGCAAAGGATCAATACTAAAACAACAAAGGGCACAAGGGCCCAGAAATATCCATCGCATAGCGCATAGGCCAACCTACCAACAAAAAACAAACATTTACCATGGGGCATGCATGCCCATCTCAGAAACATTTTTATTAAAAAGGATACATAGGCCCACCACGGATTCACAAGAGCTGAAAAAACTGGCACTAACCACCAGCATCAATGCTGATCATCACCGCAGGAACAATTCCTTAGAAGTACTCCAAATAAATGACTAGAGGCTCAAGATATACAAAGCTAAGCTGGGGGTAGAACCTTCGCCGCCGGAAGAAGCATTAGAGGAGAGGGGCATCTCTTCGCATAACTCATCCATATCAGCCTCAGCTGCACCCAGGTCGATGAACCCGGTCGATGGCCCAGGAAATACCGGAGGGTGACGGCCGACGGTTGACATAGGTCACAGAAGTAGCGCCAAGTTCTTCCCTCATCTTGGCGAGGGTCAGGTCATATAAAGATCCGGAGGAAGAAGAGAAAGTCGACATAGTAAGATCGAGCGCTGGGGAACACAAGAAATTGAAATTACTTGAAAAGGAAAGATGAGAATGGAAGTAAGAAGAAGTGATCGGGATCGTTGGTTTATATAGCCGGATGTGGTAATCATTACCGTTGGAAAATGAAGTGGCGTGCTCTGTCAAGAAGCATCAATCGGTGTCTCTAAAAAGGCGTCGTCGAATGAGTGACTGTATACATTTAATGATCTCTTGACAAAACGCCTGATAGAGGGAAAATATGTGACGTTTCAGTTCCCGTGAAGAAGTTTTAAAAAGGCGCACAAAATCTTCCACTTCCTGGGCTCATGAAATGAAGGCCCGAAAAGTGGGGGACTATCTGTATTTGGTAGAAATGCCTCTAGTAATGTTAGCGTATTTGAGAAGCCTAGTGGTTCCGGAGCCTTCATACAACTATCTCCCATTTTCAACAACTTCCATCACATCAACTCTCCTAGATCAGAGCGCCGCGATGCGTATGGATACGGTGACATCAACACGCTCACGTTGTCACAACTTTAGGGGGTATCATAGTCTAGTTTTGTCTTATATATCTAAGACTTAGAAGAGAAGGAAGACACATTGTATTCTCTCTAAGTCAAAACTTGTACCTAAGATCTCTCTCAAGCAATATACCCAGCAAAGCACTTGTTCATTATTTTTCATATTTTAGCTTCCGAATCTAACTTATTTACTCATTTTATTTGTTAATTCTTATATGCATTTAACCTTTCGTTTCATCACCGATAACCGAATCCGTACCGTCGGACTCATTAAATAGAGTCTCTGTATTGGATGACAACCTACTTTTCTTTAAACCATTGAATACAAATCTCTAACTGTGTTTTTGGTTAGAATCATTTCTCTGAAAAACAAGTACAACCAACCTAATCGTGTTTTCACCAATGTTTTGGTGATCAAGCTTCAAGATGCAATTCATTTTTGATTTTTTCATTTCTTCAATTCAATAATGATGTAGAATGTGAGGCCTAATTAATGGCATAAAGATGTGTAAACAGTCACGTACGTCTAAACGTTTTATTTGACTCAAATCTTGTCGAGAACTGAACAATGTTGCTATACCTAGTGCATGTTATCCACCTAATCCCCAGTTTCTTTGTTCCTTGGGTTCTCCAACCTAGTGCATGTTATCTCTTTTAGGACCCGAATTATTTTGAATGTTCACTGTCTAAGGATTATTAAAGGACAATCATCTAGAATATTTTTAGATTCAAAATTTAAACCCAAAATCTTAAATTAAGAATAGAGAGTTATCCGTCCATGATAATCCTTGGTGGTCATGTTACTATAGTTCATGAGATATAAATTTAGCAATATGAACCCTTTTAATAATCCACTCTCCCTAATCGAGAAATGACAAAAAAAGGGTTCTTACACGTGGGAATTTTTTAAAAAAATAGTCCCTTAAATATGTTATTAAACAATCATAATACTTTAAATTTGTTAAAATAGAACACTTTTCATCTCCACCAAATATTTAACATGCTTGCTTGTTAGATTTACTGAAAACTTTGGGAAAAAGAAGATTTAATTCAAAACACTAAACATTTTAAAACCCCAGAAATTGCAATATCAAAAGCTACACTTGACACTAGAAACAAATTTTTATTTAAAAAAAAGAAGTAGAAATAGCACTTGAAAAACTATACCAGACATGTAAAATAGATAAAAAAAAAAAAAAAAACAGTTGTACTAGAAAAATGCACTAAACACTAGAATAGATAAAAAAAAAATAGCAGAAATTGCAAAAATTATATCTCTAACTAGTTTCCTTTAAATATTTTTTCCTTACCGTTCTCATTAAATTTTACAATCATAATTTGTTAAATATTTTACGGAGACCAAAATCTTCACTTTTAGCTAACATAGGCCTCATTTATTTGCACTTAAGGAAGGCTTGATTATGAATGATTTATACCTTAGGTCATTAAATGTATTTTTTTATATTAAGATCTAAACACTTATTTAATCTAAATAGGTCTTAATCATTAAGATCTTAAACAAAGTCTCAATATCATTAAAATGTATTTTTTTATGAATATTTTCTACCATGACTCTATCCACAACCCCACCCCTACCCACTCTCCACCCTCACCCCATCCCACCCCACCATGTGAATAGTATTTATCACCACTCCCACCCTCCCAACCCCTAGTCCACCCCTCTAACCCCACCCCACCACCACCACCACCCACCTACCCACCTCTACCCACTCTCCCCCCGCCCCACCCTATAAATAATTTTTACCACCACTCTGTCAACAACCACCACCCTCACCCTCCCAACCCTAGCCCACCCCTCCAACCGCACCTCATCACCACCACCCACCTACCCACTTCTACCCACTCCACCCCACCCCACCACCACTAACCGCCTATGTCATTACAATAACCACCCCACTGCTTCTATCATCACAATCACAACCCCACCCACCACCCACTCCACCATCACTAATCACCTCTGTCATCACAATATCTGGGACGCGGCGATATTGCGGGGTGGATACTGACTTCCTATGCACCTCGAGCTCGCGATTGGCCTAAATGCAAGTGAACGTCGACAATCACCACCCTACCCTACCACCACTATCACTGTCAACTGCCACCACCGTCGCTAACCACTAGCTACCACCACCAACCATCTTAACCACTAACCACCTCCACCCCTTCATCCCACCACTATAAACCACCTTCATAATCACAATTGACAACTATCACCACCATCATTACTAGCCACTAGCACCAACCATCACTATCAACATCACTATAAAATATCTCCACCACCACTAGCGAACATAAATATTTTATTTTATTATCAAAAAATAATTTTATTAAGTTTATATTTATATTATAATATTTAGTTACTTTTTAATTTGAATTATATATTTATTATGGTTAAATAAGTACATTATGAACATTCAGATGTTTAAAAAACAAACTGTCTTAATCATTCAATGTTAAGATCTAGAATCATTCAGATGTCCATTCAAATTGAGACGTCTTAATTTTAATAAAATCAAATGAGGCCATAATGACCAAAACTGGGACAATTTATATTTGCTATTTTCTCTCACTAGTCAATGGATGCTTAATAATACAATATGAATGTTAGTGAAGCTACATTAATAAAGTTCCTAAATTGTACAGATTCCATACCCAATTCTTATTAAATTATCTTATCAAATTTCATTCAGAATTAAATATTTTCTTTCATTTTACAAAATCAGTAGGTGTCAAACTCTGATCCTCTTAACAAATAAAGTAAAGGAAAAAAAGGGGGGGGGGGGGGGGGAATTTAATATTGGCTTTATTGAGATTATTTCTTTCCTAATTGTTCACACTATGGCATCTCAAGAGAATCATATCTCTATAATTAGCTCTGGTGATTTTTCCTACTTTGGCATAAAATTAAATATGTTACAATAAAACTAGACCAGTATATAAATGATTATAAGTAGTAGTGGACTTATTGCAAAGCACCTTCCTATACTAATTTCTATACAAAATGGAAAACCAATTCCATATTCACCTTTTGATGTTATTTATTTTCTCAATTTTATTTGCAGTTTCTTGCAATGATAAATATTTTCCACCCCTTAACTCCACTTATATTAAGCAAGCTAAAGAAAGATTTATGTCTCTTGATCCATCTAAGCTTCCTGATCCTCCAATGCCATCCTATACTTTTACTATTTATCATCGCGATATATTTGAAAAATCTAAGTTCAAAGACTACGACTCGTTGCTTGAAAATAGACTTGCTCGATGTCATGCTAGAGCAAGTTATTTAGCTTCAATTTTTGATGAAGTCGATAATGTCGACGTTAAGCAAGGTGCAAATGCAACTCTCACATGGGAACAAGATGCACGAGAAGGTAAAATCCGCAAAAAGATTCCGAAAACAACAAGTACATACTCTGCACATGGTGAGTATGTCGCATCTTTTTTGCTTGGCAGTACCGAAGTTAAAAATTTATTGCAAATAGACACAGGTAGCGATTTACTCTGGTGGCAATGTGGACCATGTGAGGCAAATAGGTGTTACAAACAAATTAATCCTATATATGTGCCCACAAATTCGAAAACATTTCGAAAAATCGATTGCGTCCTATATGGTGCAAAGTGTTTAGATGATCTTGACCCAACTTATAAATGTAATGTTTACAATAATCAATGTACTTATGATATAAAATTTACAAGTGGACAAAGATCAAGAGGTTACATGGCAGATGATGTGATTACTTTTGTTTTAGACCAATGGCCAGTAAGGGTTACATTTGGATGTGGCATAGATCAAACAGGTCGAAGATATTTCAGTGGTCAATATTCTGGAATTGCTGGACTTGGACGTAGAGTAAAAAGTGGTTCATATTCTTTACCATCACAATTTGGAGCAGATTTAATGTCCATGTGTCTACCTGGATTTTATTCAGGAAAGGGATCTTCTCTTAGTTTTCATATAGCCACATGGCCAAGAAAAACATCAGCAAAACTATTACCAAATTACAAATTCCCTTTGTTTTATTATGTTAACCTTTATAAAGTTTTTATTAATGATATGCTTGTTCCCGTCCACCCATCATGGTGGAGTTTTACTAAAAGTATGTCCGGTGGAGTCCTGGTGGATACAGGAACAACTATTACTCGTTTTCCTAGAGATTTTTATATCGTATTCCGTTATCTATTCAGACGTGAAGTAGGAGATATTCCTCTAGTTAAAAGCCCGTTTAAGTCTCTGGACACTTGCTATAAGGATGATTCAAATGGTCGTGCTTTCAAATTTCCCGTTGTGAAGTTGTACTTTGGCAGTGTTAACCCGAATAACATGTTGTTATTAGCAAACGAAAGACTTATGGTGCACTTCCATGGATACTACTGTTTGGCTTTAATGGGATGGAACAAAACCCGTTCAATAATTGGAAGTAATCAACTCCAAGGTATAGGATTAACTTTTGATACTTCTCAAAATACATTGTCCTTTGACTTAGATGCATGTGATTGAGGTATATAACAATCTAAAGTTTGTATCTTTTATTTTCTTGGGAATTCATAAAAGCTATGGCTATTTTTTTTTTTTTCCTTTGGTTCGAACCATGTGTGTATGTAACTAGAATATTGACATCCACGTGATCATTTCCTCTGAGAATTCTTCCAGTGCTTTACAAATTTGTTTTTAGTTTTATTTCTTTTCTATATGAGATTTTTTATTTTATGTTAGTGATCAGACGACTAATGTAAGAAGACTACGTAGATTCCTAAAACTAGGGTTGTGCTTTGCATTATTCGATTTTGGTTGAAATAATGCCATTTAATTCGAACTAAAATAAATTTGATTTGGTTTGATTTTTCACTATCCCGTTGCGTCATATAAGATAATATGAATATAATATAATAGAATAACATAATTGAATGAACAAAAAATAAAGAATAGCTATTACAGTCAAACCTCTCTACAACAACATCGTTTGGTCTGCAATATTCTGGGTGATATAGCGAATGTTGTTATACACCTATAACAACATTGACGTTTAAATAATATTTCGTTGTTATAGGCAAAAAATATGTCTAAAATCTAATTGTTCATTTTTAATTGTCAAATTCTAAACTAAATCACACTTTGTATAATGAAGAAAATATTTTAATGATGAAAATATATATTCATAAATTATTATTTTTCATAAATAGTATATTAAAGTATGAAAATATTTGGTTAAAATGTCTACGTACTTATTATTGATAATCATAGATATTCTATTTTTATAAAAATAATTAATTACTATATTACCAAAAAATAAAGAAGATGACTATTATATGGGGTAATTTTACAAAGAATGTATTGTTATGAAGATGATTATTACTATTAAAGATACAATATTGTTATAGAAAAGTAAAATATAACATAAAAGATCGTTTTCGAATTTTTTTTAACTATTATAGAGATGTGCTTCTATATGAAGATACTATTATAAAAAGGTTTGACTATACAAAGAATGAGAAGCAACAATCTCAAATATTTTTTTTTCTAAATTGAGTTCACGTGATTGAAATAATAAATATCCCTAATAAGATAGTATTGCATATTTGCTGAATTAGGTCAACACGAATTAGTTTACACGCCTAATATCATAATCAAAACAATATAGGTATTATTTAATGTAAGACTTTGAAATTATTTTTTTCCCTTGTATTCATCCTAAAAGGGAACAATATATACACAATATAAATTTAATTGAGAAGAGTAAAGCATGCCTAATCTCCCTAATCAATCCTTAATAATCTTCTACCTAATTAACATAATATTCCTAATTAACATTTTACTACTTACCATATATAAAATGATACTACATTAATACATAATAATAATAATAATATTATTTAATAATATTGTAACACTCCCCCGCAGTCGAAGCTGGAGGGCGGTGAATGCTGAGACTGTCCCTAAATTCTTCAAATAATATCAGTGGAAGTCTTTTGTGAAGATATCTGTGATTTGATGACGCGTTGGGACATGTAACACTCGCACTTGTCCGCGAGCCACCTTCTCACGGACAAAATTAATTTCCCTTCCTCGATAAAGTAACTAACTCGATTTAGATCGCCTCTAGGTCCCAATAGACTGAATTAGTCCTTCTACCCCGCCAAGATGCGAAGCGCAATCATTAAGTTAAACCGCTTTCTAGTTTTCGAGATGCGAAACTTTAATAGAGTGGCCAAGAAGAATCGCCCGAAAGCAAGGGAAGGACAGTGTAACCATCTTATTATTAGTTAATCATAATAAGTGGAAAAGAGCAGTCGTAAGGCCTCTAATAATGAATATCTAACTCAATATGTTTAATTCGTTGATGGTGGATTGGATTTCCTGAGAGATAGACTACACTAACATTATCACAATATACTATTGTTCTCTGTCGGAATTGGGAAATGAAGTTCAAGTAACAGGTTTCTAATCCAATATGAGTCAGATACAACATTGGCCATAGCACGATATTCTGCTTCAGCACTTGAGTGTGATACCGTAGCTTGCCTTTTTGAGGACCAGGAGATTAAATTGTCACCGAGGAAGACGCAATACCCGGAGGTGGATTGTCTTGTGTCTAGACATCCTGCCCAGTCTGCATCCGTGTAAGTGACAAGTTTGGAAACAGAGGACAGGTATATATGTAATCCATACTCCAGAATGCCCTGAATATATCGCATAATGCGTTTTAGAGCATGTACATGTTCCTCCATTGGATTATGCATGAATAGACACACTTGTTGCACTGCATAGGTAATATTTGGCCAGGTGAATGTGACATACTATAAAGTTCCTGCTAGGCTGCAGTATAATGTTGGATCGGCAAAGTGTTTGCTAGAGATGGCTCTCAATTTAGACTTCGTGTCTACCGGAGTTGCCGAAGGTTTGCAAAAAGACGTTCCAGCTCGTTCCATGATTTCTGATGCATACTTCTTCTGGGAGAGAAATAATCCACATGTATGTCTTGTGACAGCAATTCCTAGAAAGTAGTGTAGTGGGCCAAGATCTTTCATAGCAAATTCAAAACTAAGTTGTGACATGATACTCTTGCGAAGAGAGCCTGAAGATGATGTTAGGATAATATCATCCACATATAAAAGAAGATAAGCAGTATGATTACCCTGATGATAAATAAATAGAGAATTATCTGAACGGTTGTGCGAAAAACCCATGTGTGACACAAAATATGCAAACCGCTTATACCAAGCCCTAGGGGCCTGCTTGAGGCCATATAATGATTTGTTGAGCAAACACACATGATTGGGATATTTAGGATCTCTGTATCACAACATTTGGTGCATGTATACAGTTTCATTGAGGTGTCCATGGAGGAAGGCGTTTTTGACATCCAATTGATGAAGTGGTCATTCTTTTGAGAGAGACGGGCTGAGAACTGTCCTGATAGTTGTCGGTTTGACCACTGGACTGAATATCTCCCCTCAATCTACATCAACCTGTTGTGTCCCCGCAATCTACACCAACATGTTGTGTTTTCCCATCACCTACAAGACAGACTTTATGCCGCTCAAAAGTTCCATCAGATTTTTCTTTATAGCTGAAAATCCACATAGGCCGAATTATATTAACATTAGATGGACGAGGTACTAAATCCCATGTCCTATTTGTAATTAAAGCATGATATTCATCATCCATGGCCATTTTCCAATTCGGGTCTTTTAGAGCAGACACTGGGTTACGAGGCAAATGTGATTTCGAGACCTGGTGTGTAGACTATATTTGATATTGGGTTTGACAATTCCATGTTGACTACGGGTGACCGGACGATTTGTTAGGACAGTGGACTGGACGCCACTGGCCGAGGGGTGAGAAGCTGACGGTCCAGTGGGCTGGCTGTTTGGTGCGCCTGGAATTGGGCCTGTAGCGGTAGCCTGGCCTAAGCTGCCGGACCGGGCATATTGTGAGGCGTTGTTACTAGGCCTCGGAACCGAAGGCCCAAGTTGCTGCATTGAAATGTCAGTCAGTTGGGACATCGATCTTTGGTCCAATGGGCCTGAATTCCTGTTTCCAACACTAATAGTGGGTACCGAGATGTGAAAAAATTATTTTAGATACGGGAGCTTATCATCATCCAAAAAATCATAAGTGTGGGTCCATGTTTCATGTATCTTGGCAAATGGAAACCCAACTTCATCAAAAATTACGTGACGACTTATAATTATTCTTTTAGAAGAAATGTCGTAACATTTGTAACCACGATGATTAATAGGGTATCCCAAGAGACACATAGAGTAGATCGGGGTTGGAGTTTTGTAATTGTGGTGGATGGAAAGAGGGGGTAACAAAGGCAACCAAACACTCTTAAATGAAGATAGGAGGGCTCTTGTAAATAAAGTATTTTTAGTGCAGCTTGGTAAGACATGTTTTTATGAGGGAGAATATTTAGTAGGTAAGTGGTCATTTGGAGTGCATGATGCTAAAAAAGTGGGGGGTAGTGAAGCATGAGCAAGGACTGTTTTACCAATATTGTTTATTGTTCTAATTTTGCGTTCTGCCTTCCCATTTTGTGATGATGTGTGAGGACAAGACAGAAGAAAATGTAGACCATTTGTTTTGAAAAAATCCCAAAACTGATGATTGTCAAATTCCCTCCCATTATTACATTGAATATTTTTTATATCCCATTCAAATTGAGTTCGGATGTATGCTCTAAATGTGAGAAATGTGGAAAATACTTGTGATTTTTTCGACAAAGGGAATGTCCACAGATAATTAGAGTAGTCATCAAGTAATAGCAAATAATATCTATGACCCGAAGAACTCAAAACGGGTAATGTCCAACTATCACAATGTAGAATATTAAATGGCATAAGGGTGCACGAAGTAGATGAAATAAATGGCAATTTAACATGTTTTCCAAGTGCACAATAATGACACTTATTTAGAGTCTGTGGTTGGGTACATGAAATAAATTTATTTTGGTTAAGAGATGCCAAAACAGACTCTCCCAGATGTCCCAACCGTTCATGCCATAAAGACGGTGCCAATGCTGCAAAAGTAGATGGGAACTTGGACTGTTGATTGGGTGAATTTATTGGATAAATCCCCCCTTGCAATCACATCTCATGAGGAGCTTCCCGTCTGAAAATCATACACGAAAAATCCAAAAGGATCAAAACAAACAAATACCCAATTATCAGTAGTAAACTTTCTAACAGAGACCAAGTTTTTGATTAACTTAGGAGCATGAAACACATTCTTTAAAATTAGAGGTGGGTTCGGTGGTGATAATTTGCTAGAACTATACCCTTTTATTGGAATTGAATGGCCATTTCCGACAATTATACCATTATTATTGCTTAAATTAAAATAGGATGAGAGATTACCTTGAGAGGACGTCATATGAGACGACTCTCCGGAGTACATATATTAATTTAAATCCAGTGGATTTAATCCCAGGGTGTGCATGGCGGTCTAATATCTGTGGGGTGGGCCACTACTGAATGGGCCTCCTGCCACTGGGTCGGCAGTGGCCCAACACTGCTGCCTGTTGGGACAGACCCAATAATGTGGGCCTGCTGGGCCTGTCGTTGCTGCTGTCCACTATAAGGCTGGTAAGGCATGGGCTGAAACTGGTCATTGGGCCTTTGGTGTGGCCTAGTCCAGTTTTCAGATGGGATTGGGCTGGGCGGAACAACCCAAGGCCACTGCCAGGCGCAACTCCCTGCCACACTGCTGCTGCCATTGTCCACCATTCCTGCCACTGCCCGCCGCCGGTGTTGGTGTTGCCGCCATTTCCGACGCCACCAGAATTCCGGTGGCCTCCACCTTTGTTGTTTACGTGATTTTCACCGTTATTCTTATTATTATTACGTCCTCTTGTCCCTTATTTTGTTGAGAAGGGTCAAAAAAATTACCATCATTTGAGAAAGTGGCAATCATGGCGGAATTTGAAGTAGTCGACGGCTTTTTAGCAAAGCTCGATTCTTCAAGTACAAGCATCGACCGTGCTTGATAAAATAACGGTAGATGATTACTTTGACGGATTAGTGTGCCCACTCCGCTATACGCATCGGTGAGATCAACCACCAATTGTAAGACTAATCGGTTATTAGTAACCGGTGAACCAACATTTCTTAATTGATCTGCCAACACTTTGAGGCGTTGACAATGCGCAAAAACGTTAGGAAAATCCGCCATGTCAATAGTTGAGAACTCTTGTTCCAATGTATCCACGCAAGAATTTTGATTATCTTGAAAGATATCTCACAAACGTTACCAAGCCGCCATGGCTGTTGAATCTAGCTCCATTATAGTATGCAACAAGTCAGTAGAGATTGTTGCATAAATCCAACCAAGAATTGTGGCATCAAGCGTATCCCACAATTCCTTGTCCGCATCGGTTGTTAATTCCTTCCCTATCCCATCTTTTGGAGGAATAATATGATGAAGAACTTTGTGAGCATGACAACATATTTTGAATAATTCCGCCCATGTTGCATAATGAACGGCTTCCATTTCTAGTTTGACGGAAACAAGTATTTTGATGTTTGAGATGGTAAGGGCTGGATGAAAGGATGATTTTGACTCAGACATAGTTGGTTATGATGGAGGATAATCAATAATGGAGTTAAAAAAATAATGTGCAAATTTCGGCCAACTAGGGTTCTAGTGGGGAAGAGGACCGAAAAATTGGAAGAAAATAAAATATTTTGGATATTTCCTTAAGCTCTTGATAACATGTAAGTCTTTGAAAGTATTTTCCTCCCTTGTATTCATCCTAAAAGGGAACAATATATACACAATATACATTTAGTTGAGAAGAGTAAATCATGCCTAATCTCCCTAATCAATCCATAATAATCTTCTACCTAATTAACATAATATTCCTAATTAACATTTTACTACTTACCATATATAAAATGATACTACATTAATACATAATAATAATATTATTTAATAATATTCTAACATTTAATGCCATTTGAATTTTTTCCTCATCATATACCAAGATGCATGTGTTTGGAATAACTGGTAAACTTGTTGTCATGTGACCTGGAGGTCATGAGTTCAAGCCGTGGAAACAACATCTTGCATAAATGTGAGGTAAGACTGCGTACAATAGACCCTTGTGGTCTGGCTCTTCCTCGGACCCCACGCATAGCGGAAGCTTAGTTCACCGAGCTGCCCATGCCAAGATGCATGTGTTTGAGATACATTTAAAATTGAATAAGAGTATCGTACCCCTATCAGGACTTTATATTTTCCTATTGCTCTCCGATTTGATTGGTTAGTTAAGTTATTGACGACAAATCTATCAAAAATCATGGTAAAAAATGTATATTTTGTGAGGGAAACTTCCGTCCATATATAGTGTTTTTACAATCTCTATTGTAAATTGTTTCTTTTACTTTAATTCATTGAAAGGGTAATAATTGTTGAAAGATTTCCAACGGCCTTTTCCAGTCCAGAATTTATCCTTCCATTTTGACATTAAATTGTTTCAACGACATTCGATAGACTTTTCCGTTGATAATATTATTGTTACTTAAAAATTATAATTTTATATATTACCACCGATTATTGTTGCACAACCATCACTATCAACCACGACTACTAATTAAACATCGCCACCTCATTCGATAGCTAGCTTCACTAATACTTTTCAAAGATAAATATAATTATAATTTTATTTGGACTTCATATTGATTAATTTTCAAATTAAGAGATATCATATATACACATTCAGATGCCGAGAAAGCAAATTTACCTTGATTATTTAGTATTTATATATAAAGACAATACTTTGTCCTTTGACTTAGATGCATGTGATTGAATAACTTGTTGTTACTGGCACAAGATCGGGTCGTGGTGCATAGTAGAGGGACATATTGTCTTGCTTTTATAGGATGGCACCGATCCGTCGCAATTATAGGAAGTAATCAACTCCAAGGTGTAGGATTAACTTTTGATACTTCAGCAAATACTTTGTCCTTTGACTTAGATGCATGTGATTGAGGTACATAAATTTCAAAATATTACAATCTAAAGTTGTATACCTAAATCTACCATTAGTAATTTGTCTTCTTTTCAGTTTGGAACTTTTTTTTATTAATGATTATATTTTAATTTGAAATTGCTCTGGTAATTCAACATTTGTTATTGGTAGGTTCCATGGAAATTTTAGAAACTTTTTATAGTGTATCATCACCAACCTTTATCGCACAACTATAATTGTCAAATGTCAACTAGTACATCTATTACAAATATCTCTACATATCAGTCACCATTAACTACAATCGCATTACCATTGTCTATCATCTCAGAGCCACCTCTACAAATCACCACCACCAATTACTATCTCATATAAATTGTTAAACCATAAACATCACCACCTTACAACGATTCTTCCGACTGCTACCACCGACCGCAACTTCACTAATATTATTATTTGAACTTCATGTTGATTAAATTTCAAATATATATATATATATATATAAACAATGCACTACGATTTGGGACCTTATTCTTAAATAAAACAAATTGTGTCTTAACAAGCCACTATATATACCTAGTCAATTTGTTCTTATAAAAATGTGAATACACCCAAACCTCTCATAACAGTCTTATTAGTCCAAAAAAGTTGTTGCCCGTTACAGCAATCAGATGTTAATGTTATAGACGACCTATAATAACATTTGGCAATTTAGATCTTATTTGACTATTATAACAAGAATTACTCTAAAAATCATTTTTTCAATTTTTTATGCTACAAAAGAGAATGAAAATCATTTAAACTTGAATTTCAATAGTTATTCAAGTTCACAAGAGCTTTTTGTTCCAGATTCTTCGTTGAAACATAAAAAGATTTATCAAAGTTTTCTCATATAAAATATATTAGTAAATTATTCTTTGTTATTGTAAAATAATAATACATTAAATATATATTTGAGTAATAGATAGCTTCTAAAATCAGCTTATTTTGAAAAGTGTTTTTCAAATATATACTTTTGGCCAGAAGTAGTTTGTGTTGGCCAATTAATTTTTAAAAAATATATTTTTAGCAGCAATTATTGTTTGACCAAACGTTTAAAAAGTGTTTTTAAGTGTATTTTTCTCAAAAATGTTTTTCAAAAAAGTGATTTCGGAGAAAAGCTATTTTTTTAGCGTATGAAAACAGCTTCTACTACTCCCAAAAACACTTATTTTCTACCAAAAGCTTGGTCAAACACCTCAATTTTTTTTAAATAAGAACTTTTTGAGAAAAATAAGCATTTTAAGAAAAAAATAAGTTCTACCAAACAGGCTATAAGACTATCATCGAGGTAATTTTTGAAAAGGCGTACCCTAATAATAATAGTGTTGTTATAAGGAAACAATTGTTATATAAATAACATAAAAAATCAGATCCAAAAAAATTGTCTGTTATAGCAGAATGTTGTTACAAAGGGTTACTGCTATTACATATAGGTCTGATTATATATGAAGAAAGCTACATTAACAAAGTTCCTTAATATATATACATATATTTAATTATTATTATTAATAATAATAATAATAAAAGTAGGAAATCCTTAGGCTAAAAGTTAAATTACTACATTTCCCTCATAAATAACTTAAATATTTATTATTAATAATACTCCTATGTTACTAACAATGTTAATTGATTAAAAAGAAAATGGAAAAGAAAAAAACTATGTGATGTGCCTTTTCCTAAAGGGTGTATTGGTTCTAAATTTGTTACTTACTTAGACCATTTACTTTTTGATCTGACCTAAAAAATATAATCTTTTTATACTTAGAAATAATTTAATTTTATGAGATGATTTTTAACCATACATTTATATAAAATTTATTTTGGACCACACATTTCAAAAGTCTTACTTTCATTCTTAAACTTCGTGACAAGTCAAATAGTGTCAAGTAAATTGGGACGGATGGAGTAACTTCTTTTAACAGAAATGCCACAAGTATAAATACATAATCACGGCCACAAGCAGAAATGGAGTCATTGACCACAATGCTCTCTTATTTACAAATCACATTCACATCTCTTCTTATCTTTCACCCAAAAACTGGTAGTAGAAAGCTGTACTAATATCTGAAAACGTAAGCATTTTATAGCCATAGGAAATAGGAATAGTATTAGATATCTAATAATTTAATTGGTTGACTATCTGATCTTTAACTTTATTGGCGAGGGTTCGAATCCCACACTGTAATCCCCTCCCATTTCTTCTTCTCCTCCCCTATGTAATAAAAAAATAAAAAAATAGGAATAGTCAAAATCCACTTCGGAGAAAAAGGAACAACCGAACAAGTTTAGACACTAAACAATAGAATAGAGGGGTAAATTCTGAAGAAATATCTTCGAAGCACGAAAACAAAACCAAATGACTCTCAGTAAAGAATCCTGGTTTCTTCCACTGATAATGTTCAGACTTTTTTTTTTTTTCGAAGATCAAAGATACTTATATATATATATATATATATATTAAAACTTCAAAACATTACACGATAGAGCTGTGCCACTATGGACACAGTAGTTTCCGATAGTAGCTAAACACATACTGACATTACTATCAACATTCTTAGTAGCTAAAGCTGTACTAGAAACGTCTTCTTCTAATAGATTTAATACATAAAAAGGGGGAATAGCAAAATGATAAACTGGGAAATTGGTATTGTTCTTCAGAGCCTGCTTGGACAAAACACGTGCCACCCTATTTCCCTGCCTGAAATTATGGTGTATGAACACCATTTTCATCTTGATCATCAACCATCTGCATTGGAAAACAAGCATGTTATAGGCAGTGTGTCCTTTATAAATTGCGTTTATTAGGTCTGTACAATCTGTTTATATTTCGATGGGCAGTAAGTTCCTCTCATTGTAAAGCCTGCAATTCTGCATGGAGTGGAGAGTTAGCATGAATGTAACCATTGAAACCTATAACCCATTCCCCCTTGTTGTTGCGAATTACACCTCTTGTCCCTCCTGTTTGTGATTTAGCACTAAAGGAGCCATCAATGTTAAGTTTGTACCACTTGGTAGGAGGGGGTTTCCAAAAGATAGGAATAGTTTTTTTATGATGGAAAGGGGAATTTTGAGTGAGAATTATAAATTATCTTGCCTGAGAAACTATTGACAAGAAAGGAGTAAAGGAGGTGTTATTATGGTTTCTATTGATCCAAAAGTTCCAGATGAGAAAAGGATATAACTCTTCCCACTTAGAAATATGGTATGGGAGAGGAGGAGAGTGAGACCTAATGATATCTAACCAATGGGAGTTAGGGGATTGATCGAAGGTAAAAACTAACTTGTCCCAAATGCTATGGACTCCAGGACAATTGAGAAATATGTGAGTAGCAGTTTTCCTAGCACATCTACAGACAGGACATTACGGGTCAATGTTAATGCCTATGTGATGTAGATAATCTCTGCTAGGAATTCCGTCGTGATAGCACAACCACAAGAGAAACTTAATTTCATTTGGGCATCTGAGAACCCATATCCACCTAAAGTCTTTAGATGTATCTGAAGTCATGTAAATATGAGGATAACAAGAGGTTGAAGAGAAAGATATAACAGTATTATTGGGGACACAAAGAGGGTATCGGGGAGGTGACGGGGGAGAGGTAAAGAGATGGTATGAATGTGTTTCCAGATATCTTGGGTGATATCAAAAGAAAGATGGTTGAGATCCCAGTTATATTTTTAATTAGGGAGCTGATAGTTTTTCCAATATCTGGGAAAATAATAGGGCCTGTAAGGTAATGTCGAAGGGAAGGAAGATTAGGATCCATTTAGTATACCAAATATCTACTTTTAGAGTCATGACTAGGGGCTCCAACAGATACATTTAGAACAAATTTCTCAACCCTTAATAGCAGCTTTCCAAATAAAAAAGGATGATTATTCAAAATAAAATCTTCGTTTTGATTTTTCTTCTGCTCATTTATCGTTATTAGTCCTTCCACAAAATCAAATGACTCTCCGGTTCAATGTGATTTTTATGGGTGGTGTTATTCAATAGTTTAAAGCTTTACTTTCTTCTATGTTATCTTTCATGTATGGTTGACAGTATATTTCTCGATATCTGTTTTATTATATTCGATAGAAGTAATAGATTCGTTCATGTGCTTGAACTGATTCCCATAATTTATTTATTTGAGTGAAAAATATATTATAAAAATAATCTTCTCTAATCTGTTTATTCGAGAGAAAATTGGTTGCAAAAGCATCTCTAAATTAATTGTTAGAAATTCGTGAGAAGTTACAATAATTCTAAAACCTCACTTAATAACCATACATATGTTAGAACTCTTAATGTGTTTCTAGAATCATCATCATGCTATAACTACTTGAGGGAAGACTTAGATTAATTGGATTTAGAGATAGAAATTATATTCAGAGAAGTAATCAACATTTATATTCAAGAATAAATATTAACTCGAGCAAAATCTAATATATTAATATCATCCGTAGAAACTTATACATGATACTATAATCAATTACAATTATGACTAGATAATTACAATTATTATTCTATAATAAATATTAACTCGAGAAGAATCTAATATATTAATATCATCCATAGAAACTTATACATGATACTATAATCAATTACAATTATGACTAGATAATTATAATTATTATTCTTGATAGAATAATAATTGTAATTATCTAGTCATAATTGTAATTGATTATAGTATATTGTATATATGGTAGGTAAGATATCTTAGTCAACTAATGACTTAATCCTAACCTAATTCTAGCCTTAGATGATTATTATAATTTGGGTATAATTACCACACTTTTGGAATGTAATCATTGAGGAAAATATTCTTACATGGTATCAAGAGTTTAATGAAAATCCTAGCCTAAAATATTATTACCTCCCTCGTCCCCCCCCCCCTCCCCCACCCACCGCTCCTCCTCTCTTCTCGCCGGCCGGCGAAGTTCCACCACCAAAACTTTATTTTTTTTTCCTTTTTCCGTCGACAATGTCTGACTCTAAATCCACCTTTCATCACGCTCTTGCCGTTTCTAATATCAAAACTCATATTTCCATCACTCTTGAAATGGAAAATGTTCATTACGCGACGTGGGCAGAGCTCTTTAAAATCCATTGCCGCTCCCACCAGGTTATTCATCACATAATCCCATCGGAAAAAGGCAAGGAAAAGGTATCGGGCACCGATGATGAAAAAAAATTGTGTCTCACACTTGATGCGACAGTTCTTCAGTGGATTTATTCAACTATTTCAAGCGATTTATTGCATACAATTATTGAACCCGACTCCACGACAATGGTAGCTTGGGATCGCTTACGGGGATATCTTCCAAGTTAACAAGAATTCCCGAGCCGTCACTCTTGAGCAAGAATTCTCTACCACCAACATGGCGTATTTTTCACATGCATCCGCTTATTGTCAACGCCTCAAAATCTTATCGGATCAACTCAAGAACGTTGAGGCGTCGGTTACTAACAATCGGTTGTCGGCCTTACAATGCGTATAGTTGAGTGGGTACGCTCATCTGCCAAAGCAACCGCCATTTTACCAAGCCCGCTCTATGCTTATCCTTGAAAGGATGTGTTTTGCCAAAAAGTGCCATCGTATCGAATTCTGCTATGGTTGCCGCCCCGTCCGATGGTGCTTCTACACATTTTGACACTTTGCCACCAAACCGGGGACAAAGAGGATGAAATGATGGTAGAAATTGGGGTGGTGGTCGCGGTGGTGGCAAGGGTGGAGGGAACCGAAATTCAGATGGCGGCAGGACTGACGGCAGGGGAGGCGGCCATCAGTCCAGGTCCAGCCAGCAGTGGCAGAACCGAGCCCAGTGGGGCAATATACCACCACAGTGGGCCTGGCAATGGCCTTGGATTGTGCCACCCTACCCGTTTCCTTCAGGAAATTGGGTCCAGGCCTAGTCCAAGGCACATGGCCAACAGACTACCAGCCAACAGCCCAGTGTTTATCAGCCCAGTAGCAGCAGTCGAGGTCCAGTAGATTTTGGGCCACTGTCGAACCGGTGGCAGGAGGCCCATTTAGCAGTGGCTAGCCCAACGGATATTGAGGCCGCCATGCACACTCTTGGACTTAGTACGCCCGACGCAAATTCATATATAGATACCGGAGCGACGTCTCATATGACGTCCTCCCAAGATAATCTCTCGTCCTATTTTAGTTTAAGCAAAAATAATGGTATTAATGTCGGAAATGGTCATTCTATTCCAATTCGTGGTTATGGTTCTACCAAATTGTCTCCACCAAACCCACTGTTAATGTTAAATAATGTCATTTATGCTCCACAATTGATTAAAAAACTTAGTTTCAGTTAGAAAATTTACTACTGATAATTGAGTTTCTGTTGACTTTGACCCTTTTGGATTTTTCATGAAGGATTTTCGGACGGGAATACGTCTAATAAGATGTGATAGTCGGGTCGAGCTCTATCCAATCACCACACCCAATCATCAAGCCAAGTTACCATCCACCTTTGCAGTCTTAGCTCCTTCATTATGGCATGAATGTTTAGGTCATCGGGAGCACCTGTTTTAGCCTCTCTTAAATAAAATAATTTTATTTCATGTACTCGAACACGTAATTCAAATATGTATCATTCTTGTCAGCTAGGAAAACATGTTAAATTGTCATTTGTTGCTTCTAACTCATGTACTCTTATGTCTTTTGATATTATCCATTGTGATATTTGCACATCTTCTGTTTTGAGATTTTCGGGCCATCGATATTATTTGCTTTTGCTAGATGTACTCTATTTTTTTGTCGACATTTTCGTTGTCTAAAAAGTCATAAGTTTTTTTCCATATTTGTCACTTTTAGAGCATTCATCTGAAATAAATTTGAACGGGATATTTAAAATATTCAATGTGATAATGGTAGGGAATTCGATAATGATCCATTTTGGGATTTTTGCAAAACTAATGGTTTATCTTTTCATCTTTCTTGTCCACATACCTCATCTCAAAATGGAAAAGCGATGAGAAAAATACGAACCATTAATAACATTGTTAGAACCTTACTTGCACATGCTTCTCTACCACCATCATTTTGGCATCATGCATTACAAATGGCAACATATCTCCTTAACATACTTCCCAGCAAACACTTGTCATATAAAGCCCCTCTAAAAATCTTATACCTAAGGGACCCATCTTACTCTCATCTACGAGTGTTCGGGTGCTTATGCTATCCTCTTATTCCATCCACCACGATCAATAAACTTCAACCCTGGTCTAATCTGTGTATTTTTTGGGTTATCCCTCCAATCATCGGGGTTATAAATATTACAACTTATCCTCTCAAAAAATCATTGTAAGTCGTCACATAATTTTTGATGAAATGAATTTTCCATTTACCAAAATGCATGGGTCCGGGCTCCCTACCTACGATTATTTAGATGATGACATACTCCCGTATTTGGCCCAACATTTGTCTTCCCGTCCGAGTCCCACTGTTTCCGCCAACCCATTAAATATGGGTGAATTGGGCTCTGAAATAGTGACCCAGATGCAGCAGCCCACTGCCCAGCGTTCTAGGCCTCCTTGCCTAAGCCCAGTTATTGTCGGGTATACTAGGCCTCCCCTTGGCAGCCCTTTGCCAAGCAGCCCACTGGGCAGTCCCGTTCCACCATCTGGCCTACTTCCTCTTCCGGCCCAACGGCCAGTCACTCGTAGTCAACACGGAATTTTCAAGCCTAACACAAAATATGGTCTTCACACCCGTGTTACAAAATCACCATTGCCTCGTAATCCTGTGTCTGCCCTTAATGACCCGAATTGGAAAATGGCTATGGATGATGAATTTAATTCTCTCATTAAAAATAGAACGTGGGATTTGGTTCCCCGTTCCCCTGATGCTAATGTCATTCAGTCTATGTGGACTTTCAGTCACAAAGACAAATCTGATGGTACTTTTGAGAGGCACAAATCCTATCTTGTATATGATGGGAAGACACAAAAGGTTGGTGTAAATTGCGGTGAGACTTTCAGTCCGGTGGTTAAATCATCAACTATAAGAATGGTCCTTTGTCTAGCTCTTTCGAAAGCATGGTCGCTTCATCATCTTGATGTCAAAAAAGCCTTCTTACATGAAGACCTAAATGAAACAGCGTACATGTACCAGCCCTTGGGATATCGAGACTCCACTTATCCGAATCATGTGTGCCTGCTGAAGAAATCATTAAATGACCTCAAACAGGCACCTCGGGCTTGGTACAAGAGGTTTGCGAATTACGTTTCACATATTGGGTTTTTTAACAGCTGCTCTGATCATTCTTTGTTCATCTACCGTTAGGGTAATGATATTGATTACCTTATTTTATATGTGGATAATATTATATTATGTGCCTCATCTGATGCTCTCCGCATATCTATAATAAGACTACTTGGCTTTGAGTTTAGTATGAAAGATCTAGAGCCACTGAGTTACTTCTTGGGGATAGTTGTGACACGCCATACATGTGGTTTATTTTTATCCCAAAATAAGTATGTAGCAGAGATTGTTGAACAAGATGGCATGTCCTCCTGTAAGCCGTCGGCAACTCCGGTTGATACAAAACCAAAGTTGAGTGCCTCATCTGGCAATCCATATGCCGACCCGTCACATTACCGCAACCTTGTAGGGGCCCCTGCAATATCTCACTTTCACAAGGTCGGACATCTCTTATGATGTACAACATGTCTGTCTATTCATACATAACCCAATGGAGTATCACATGCATGCTTTCAAACGCATTGTGCGTTATATTCAGGACACTCTAGATTATGGCCTGTATTTATATCCATCGTTGACGTCCACCCTTGTTTCCTACACATATGTAGATTGGGGTGGATATTCGAACACTAGACGCTCCACGTCTGGTTATGGTATATTCCTTGGTGATAACTTGGTCTCTTGGTCCTCCAAACGGCAAGCGGCGTTGTCCAAATCCAGTGCCAAAGTAGAATACCAAGGTGTTGCCAATATGGTGTCTAAATCTTGTTGGCTCCGGAACCTTCTTTTAGAGTTTCACTGTCCGGTTCCAAAGGCAACATTGGTGTACTGTGATAATGTTAGTGTTATTTATCTCTTTGCGAATCCGGTTAACCACTAACGCACTAAGCATATTGACCTGGATATTCACTTTGTTCGCGAAAAGGTTGCTCGTGGACAAGTGCGTGTCTTACATGTCCCGTCACGCTATCAGATTGCAGATATTTTTACAAAAGGTCTTCCGCTAGTTCTATTTGAAGATTTTTGGGATAGCCTCAGCATACGCCGACCTCTCGCTTCGACTGCGGGGGTGTGATAGAATAATAATTGTAATTATCTAGTCATAATTGTAATTCATTATAGTATATTGTATATATGGTAGGTAGATATCTTAGTCAATAATGACTTAATCCTAGCCAGCCTTATGTGAAGATTCTACCCTTAGATGATTATTGTAATTTGGTATAATTACCACACTTTCGGAATGTAATCATTGATAGAATAATAATTGTAATTATCTAGTCATAATTGTAATTGATTATAGTATATTGTATATATAGGTGACTAAGATATTTACCTACCATATATACAATATACGATAATCAAATACAATTATGACTAGATAATTACAATTATTATTCTATCAATACATGATTCTTTCACATATAATATTTGACTCAAATTTTATTTACGAATGATAATTTATTTACTAAAATAATAATAGTATAGATTCTGGCCTTAATTCTTGTTAAATGATCTCGTAAGATTTCGTGCTCTTTATTAATGTAAGATGTTTGTGAAAATTGAAATATGCTCATTAGCCTTATAATATGTCTAAGTCATGGAAATACTAGTCTGAATATTAAAGTACGAGACGCATCTCATAATAATACTAAGTCAACTAAAGTAGAAGTGGCCGCCATGATCTAATGATGACTCACCTCGACTGGATTGGACTGAAGAAAGCTGGAATAATCAGGTATCGGCTATCTGCTCGTCGTTAACTACACCTGCACACATACAAACATCAACAAACGTGAGTCAAAAAGACCTAGCAAGATCATCGACGTACCTCAGCTTACCCCTGGGGGCAAGTCTTAGAAATCTATGATAATGCATAAAATCAATCAAATAGTACAACTATATTAACGGTGTACAGATACTGAAGTTGAAGCTGAAATCATGAAGCATAAACAATCAACACATTAAATACACTAAATCTATGCTCACCGTACACGGTACATATTTGTCCATGTCTTACCCCGTCTTTCGAAGTAGGGATTATTTACCCACAATCTTACCCGGATCACTTATAATTCTGGCATTTACTTTCAACTGAACCCAATGGGGCGTGCCGGAGTATGCCCCTTTGAAGATATGATAAAGTGGAATAAATGTCCAATAATTACTAAGTCAAGACTATATATCTATAGCAAATATCTATTTAAGCAAAGTTACGCTAAAGGACCCATATGGTCATTACTTTAGTGTAACGTCCCGTAGCAAATAAAAAGAAAAAAATATATATTTAATATAAGGGAAGGTTGCACGTTTAATTCCCTTAAAAATCTCAACCAAATTCCCTCCCCCTCCCCCCTCTTATTACACCAATCCTAATCACTTTTAAACCCCTCATCTCTTAAGACTCCTTACCAAAGTCTATCAACTCCTTTTCCCACTCCTCACAAACACACACATAGCACAACATGTTTATAGGTACAAGTTATATGCATATTTTCTGGAGAGAAAAGAACGCAAAAAAATAAAGGAGAGAAAACCAGAATTTTCAAAGAAATCAAGATTAACTTTAGCAATTAAGGAGTTCGAAAAGGTTTGGTTGGAGTTTGAAAGTTCATTCACGGTTATGAAGCAATAAATGTGAGTTCTCTTACTCAAAAATTCTCAGTATAATCCCTTTTTTTGAGTTACAATACATGTTAGAATATAATCTGGATGTTGAAAGAATGAGCGTGAATTTATTGCTAATAGATTATCTAGTAACTAGTTCGGGTCATGAAATTACAAACTGTTTTTCGTCTGCGTTATCCCTGTTATAATTGGACTAATTTTATGGACTTATACGTATCTCGTTTTGGGTCAGATTGAGTCCAAGCGACGCTAAAACCGACATACGGTCTGAAAGTTATCACAGTTTAAAGTTTCTGCCTCGGATCAATCGAAATCCAGAAGGCAGAACGTGTAACGGAAAAACTGTACAAATGGGTAAAGAATCCGAGAAGAGGTGATGAATAAATGTTATTTATTTCTATGTTCTCGACAGTTTGAGACTTTACGGGGATTAATCCGACTTGAAGAATAAAAAGTTATGACTATTTTAAGATTGGGTCCCTTTTTAAAAAAAGTCTGGTGAGACAATTTTTATAGGGTTGTTTCTTTCATGAATTTGTACTAGTTTCATGAAGTATATTCAGAGGAAACTTGGGATAGTGATAAGTCTATGCATTACCTTCGACCCGGCATGAGAAATACCTTATTCAGAGTTACGGTTTGAAAGTTATAACCCTTACAAGTGGGAGGGCAAAAAGTTGAAAGAGGTGAATATTATCTGAATCTTCTGAAAATATGACATTATTTATATATATGGGTGTGTGTATAAGTTTATCCATACATTCGAGATGATATAAATCTTAATAATATAAATAGTTTTGCTATCACCTACGGGGCTATAACATTGCATATTTCTTGCCTTCGGGGCTATTCAAATACACTTGCCTTCGGGGCTATTCAAATACACTTGCCTTCGGGGCTATTCAAATACACATGCCTTTGGGGCTATTCAAATACACTTGCCTTCGGGGCTATTCAAATACACTTGCCTTCGAGGCTATTCAAATACACATGCCTTTGGGGCTATTCAAATACACTTGCCTTCGGGGCTATTCAAATACACTTGCATTCGGGGCTATAATTGAAATGCATTGGATCGGGTTGCACGCACCGCAACAAATATATAATATGTTATATGGGATGAAGCAGATGTACTGGTTAACTAAGTATTCCCTAGGACGATTTGGGAGAAGATTTGGTGTGTGAATATTTATTGGCTTGTACTCTGAAAGTGCTGGAATCTGTTATCATGACATGTTTATTATGTTCATAATATGATTGTACTTAGAATATTGTGATGTTACTTTGAATTGTAGGGCGAGGTTCTCACTTAGCCCCGGATGGTAGGGCTGACTCTTTTATCTAACATATTTAGGAAAGCGTGATAAGGGAAAAGCTCTACAACATGGCTAGCGATCGTCCCACAGCCTCACAGTTCCACCAATCCATTGCTCCAGATTTGGTGATGGTCTTTCTTGATTAAGTAGGTTGAAGAATTAGGTTTCATTATCTCGGGGAATGCCCCACATGAGACTGTTTTCTTTGAAGATTTGGATGTTTTGATCCTGTATTTGAACTTCCATCGAGTCTAGAAAATTGGTGGATGCACGAGCATGGACTCGTGCTTTCATTAAAGAAGTACATGTTTCTACTATTTCCGCACCTAGATACATGTTTAATTTAGGAAGAAAAGAAGTTAATGGTTCACTTAGGAAGGGATAGTTGCCTAGGTGTAATCACGCCCTAAGGGAATACTTGAGGAAAGTCGGGGCGTGACAAGTTAGTATCAGAGCACAACCAGGTTAGGAGATTCTAGGAAATTCCTTTTAGTTGGGTGTTGAACGGTTACTTATTGCGATGGTGTGCGCGCCACCTTAGAAGTAAGTGAACGAGATAACATCCTAAACAGTTTCACTTCTTTCATACTCTCCTCGTGCCTATCTTGAGTCTTGTCAAAGACTTGGTTCTCGTACTACCTCCTTCAAAGGATTATGGAAGGGGATTGTGCAACGGTAAACTAACTAACAATTATTTTTGTAGATATGGTTACAATACTAGTTCCAACCAAGAGGGAAGTACTCATTGAAATGAAAAGGATAATGCGAGCTCAGGAGGAGTTCATGGACCGTAAGATGGACTCAGGAGACGATTTTGGTGCATATATGGATGACACAATCGCATGTTGTGTAGATTTGTTTAGGGCTAGACGGAAGAGGCGTTCATTTGACCCGACCTTTTTAATTATCCAATTGTGACCCTACATGCCTTCACATATCGACATTAATTAAATTAAGGTATACGCAGAACTCCTAGACGGCGCCGTAAGACGAACTCAATATGTGAAGTACATTTACACGAATTCAGTAAACTTAACCTCTATGTGGTAAGATAAAATTCTTTCATTCACGACACACCCGATCAAGCTTAGGATTTGTCAAGTGTCTATCCAAATGGCTTAATCATTGTATCTCATCTATATTAGTTGACAACTAGACCATATTCTAAATATGTCTATTGCGTTGGCCAACGACTTAGTCAACCTAATATCACTGAGAATCTGAGTGTTCTCTCGAATATACATTCGAGAAATGAATCCTAATCTTGGCTCAACTACCACCTTTAATCCACATCGTAATGTACCCAATACAAGCCGTATCTCAACTTATAAGGCATTTGAGCTTAGGACAGGATCAAAGTACATTACTTTGTAGACAAGGTGCGTATTGGCCTCAAGTCTAAGGACTTCTATCTCCCACACGCTGATCATACTTTAGAGAAGTATAACAAACAGTATATCATCAAGGTATACCAATACTTCCAAAGTATCGATGTGTCCATCACGAGTGGCCATTAGTCGTAGCATGTGAGACATACTACATCCTCTAAGGATGTGATGCAGACCACATGTCGACTTATCACATATCATCGATATCCCATTCTCGATGATCATTAGTCGAGGCTATTTTAAGAGTTACGTTATAATATTAATATCTCACATTATCAATAGCAACGTAACTTCCAGGGATGCATATTATAGAATATTATAAATAATCAATTAATAATTCAATAATTGCAAATGCCAAAATATTAATCTCCATTAATAATAATACGAAAGTGTGTAAAATACATTTGTCCTAATATAGATTTTCTCTAGGACATAAATATACTTTCAAAAACCACACTACCCATTCTTTCCAACACTAACACAATCATAATTGGGATGGAATTGAGATAGCAATAGTTTGGTTTCCACTTGTGTCGTAATGTTTTTTTTCCTCAATATCAAAATAACGAAACCAACTTCACGTTCTTATTGTTTCCTCCCTTTAGGCACTCCACTAGTCAGCCATAAAGGATGGGTTTGGAGGTGACAAAATAAGCTGGGGGATTGAATATCCTTGATGTAGCAGTATGGAACAAGGTTCCTATTAGTAAAATACTTTGGAACCTTTGCTGCAAAAAATATAAAATGTAGGTCAGATGGGTGTATTGCTATTATATCAAAAGTGGCCGGGTTTAGGAATGCATGCCTAAACAGATTTCTTGGGTTATACAAAAGATATTGAAGTGTAGAGACCATGTACAACAAGCTGGAATGGATGAAGCTGATATGAAGAATGCTAATGAATTTAGTATCAAGAAGATGTATCCTATGATGAGAGGTAGCTTTCCAAAGTTACAATGAAAAAGACTAGTGTGCAACAACCTAGCTGCTCCAAAATGGATTTTCATTCTTAGAATTTTTGTTGGGTATAAAGCATATAAGTAAGGCATAGCGGAAGTTTTAAAATTTTGTTTCTTACTTACTCCAACAATAATTTCTGGTATGGTTATACAACAATGAAACTTGTAACATAAAAACATCTACTTACAAGTTACAATAATCTGGAGTCTTTATCTAATGTGAGGTGCACACGCGGATGCCCTTCCGATTGCAAGCTCCAAGCTTCAATGTATTTCTCCTTCGGAAAGCTAGGAAATCCGGCAGAGAGGTTCGAGAGAGTATTTTATTCTAAGTCTCTAAGGCTTAGAATGTTATTCTGAAAAATTAGTATTGAATAATGAGGTGAATGCCTCTATTTATAGTTGAAAAATAGGTCAAAACCGGATTAGGGTTTGACCTTGAGTCCTGGCCCAAAAATCGAGGCACAGGCGCCGCGGCCCTAGGGTATGGGCGCCGCGGTGCTCGGCTTCATTTTTCGTGCATTCTTAATTAAATCCGGAATCTAATTTTGACTTAATTAAAACAATCATTATTCATTTAAATATCTCGATTCCAAATCGAACATTTAATTACTCTCTCAATACATCCTTAGATCGAAACGGACAACCGACATAGTGTGACCCTACATGCCTTCTCATATCGACATTAATCAAATTAAGGTCTACACGGAACTCCTAGATGGCGCCGGAAGACGAACTCAATATGTGAAGTACGTTTACGCGAATCCAGTAAACTTAACCTTTATATGTTAAGATAAAATCCTTTCATTCACGACACACCCGATCAAACTTAGGATTTGTCAAGTGTCTATCCAAATGACTTAATCATTGTATCGCATCTATATTAGTTGACGACTAGACCATATTCTAAATATGTCTATTGCATTGGCCAATGACTTAGTCAACCTAATATCACTGAGAATCGAGTGTTCTCTCGAATATACATTCGAGGAATGAATCCTAATCTTGGCTCAACTACCACCTTCAATCCACATCGTAATGTACCCAATACAACCCGTATCTCAACCTACAAGGCATTTGAGCTTAGGATAGGATCAAAGTACATTAATTTATAGATAAGGTGCGTATTGACCTCAAGTCTAAGGACTTCTATCTCCCACACGCTGATCATACGTTAGACAAGTATAACAAACAGTATATCAGCAGGGTATACCAATACTTCCAAAGTCTCCATGTGTCCATCACGAGTAACCATTACTCGTAGCAGGTGAGACATACTACATCATCTAAGGATGTGATGCAGACCACATGTCGACTTATCACATATCATCGATATCCCATTCTCGATGATCATTAGTCCAGGATTTTTAAAAGTTACGCTCTATCATAAAATATCTCACTCTATTAATGACAACGTAAGCTCAAGGGATGCACATTAATGAATAATTACAAACAATCAAATAATAATTCAATAATTACAAATGCCAAAATATTAATCTCCATTAATAATAATATGAATGTGGATAAAGTACATTTGTCCTAATACAGATTGTCTCTAGGACATAAATATACTTTCAATCTCCCACTTGGCCTAGAGCCAATCTCCAACATATCTAATGCCCAGATTCTCAAAATGACCATTATGCTTGACTAAGCTTAATGGTTTAGTGAATGGGTCAGCTAGATTATCGTATGTAGGAACATAGTCTAATCTAATCTCTTCAGTCTCCACCATCTCCTTGAGTATGTGGTACTTTCTTGGTACATGCTTATTTCTGTTGGTTGATCTTGGTTCCTTAGCTTGCGCAATCGCACCAGTGTTGTCGCAATAAACCGTTATTAGACAAGTGGCACTTGGAACAACCCCTAATTCCTTCAGGAACTCAAATATCGCGACTACTCTTTACCAGCTTCCGATCCAGTAATGTACTCAGCTTCTATTGTTGAGTCGGCAATAGTAGCTTGTTTGGAACTTTTCCAGCTCACTGCTCCACCATTGAAAATGTATGTGTAACCTGATTGAGATTTATAGTCATCAACATCTGTTTGGAAGCTAGCATCAGTGTACCCAGTACATACTAGCTTCTCTTGTCCACCATAGACTAAGAAATATTCTTTAGTTCGTCTAAGATACTTAAGAATACTCTTGACTGCTTTCCAGTGTTCTTCCCCAGGATTCTGCTGGAACTTGCAAGTCATACTAAGTGCAAAGGCCACATCTGGCCTAGTATAGGTCATGGCATACATGATCGATCCTATAGCCGAAGCATGTGGGATCCTTTTCATGCGTTCAAGTTCTATAGAATTAGAAGGACTATCCTTCTTAGATAACTTGATGCCTTGTCCCATTGGTAGACCGCATTTCTTGGAATTTTCCATAGAAAAACGTCTAAGCACTTTGTCTATGTAGACTGAATGTGACAGCCCCAACAATCTGTTAGGTCTATCTCTATAGATCCTAATCCCTAGAATGTAGCAGGCTTCACCCAAATCATTCATCATGAAGGTACTGGACAACCACTCTTTTACTGACTGCATGAGAGTCTTATTGTCTCCCATTATTAATATGTCATCTACATATATGATAATAAAGGCAATACTCTCATCCTTGCGTTTACTATAAATACATGGATCTTCTTTGCTTCTGACATAATCAAACGATTTGATAGCCTTGTCAAAGCAAATGTTCCAACTCCTCGAGGCTTGCTTAAGCCCATAAATGGACTTTTGTAGCTTGCATACGGCATTTGGTTTGGACTCAATTGAAAAACCCTCAAGTTGTTTCATATACACTTTCTGAACTAGATTACCATTCAGGAATGTATTTTTGATGTCCATCTGCCAAATGTCATAGTCATAGTCATAATATGCAGCTATTGCAAGTAAAATCCGAATGGACTTAATCTTAGCAACATGTGAAAAGGTTTCATTATAATCGACCCCAGGCCGCTGATTATAACCTTTAGCCATCAGTCTTGCTTTATAAGTTTATACCTTGCCATATGCATCAATCTTCTTCTTGAAGACCCATTTGCATCCTATGGGTTTAACCCTTGTTGGCAAATCAACCAAGTTCCAAACTTTATTTATGTACATCGAGTCCATTTCAGATTTCATGGCTTCATGCCATTTCTGCGAATCAATGTCTAACATAGCTTCGCTGTAAGTTGTAGGTTCATCGTCATCAGGAATATCTATCTCATTGTGTGTTTCAACAAGGAGATTAAGTCTTTCAGGTGGACGATGAGTCCTAGTGGACCTACGGAGTTGTGTATTCTGTGTTTCAGTGTTTGTTGCATTCTGATTATGAGAATTTCTTTGTGTGTTGGACAATCCATCACCTTGAGAGTTTTCAGGAATGTCATTTTCATGTATTTCCTTAATGGAATGATGTACAACCATTGTATCATCTTCGATTGGTTGTGTATGAGAGCCTTGTATTTCTGCACTATCTCTCACAACACTCCCACTGGCTGAAGGGCGTACTCTAAGTACCCAATCTTTACCAGATACTCCCACTGAATCCTTGTTTAGGTCATTTAACAAGGGTTCATTTCTTGTGTTATCTTGTGGTTCTTGAATTTCTTCAAGTTCTATCTCTGTGCAACTATGTTCCTTGTAGACATATTCTTCTTCAAGGAAAGTTGTGTTCCTGGAAAAAATGACCTTATGTTCTCCAGGAAGATAGAAGTAGTATCTCTTAGTTTCCTTTGGACACCCCACGAAGTAACATTTCTCACTTTTGGATTCCAACTTGTCAGTGAGCATCTTCTTAACATATGCAGGGCATCCCCCAGGGTCTCGTATGTTTAAGAGCTGGTTTCTTGCCACACCATATCTGATAGGGTGTCTTTTCTACTGACTTGGAAGGAACTCTATTCAGAATGTATATATAGAGGTTTGTATAGCATGTCCCCAAAGGTATGTCGGTAAAGCTGATGAACTCATCATGGATCAAACCATATCCAATAAGGTTCGGTTTCTCCTTTCTGCAACATCGTTCATCTGTGGCGTTCCTGGAGGTGTCCATTCAGATTGGACTCCATATAGCTTTAAGTAATCTAAAAAATCCTTGCTCAAGTACTCACCTCCTCGATCCGATCGAAGGGTCTTGATACTCGTTGCAAGTTGCTTCTCTACTTCCGACTTGTACTCCTTGAACTTCTCAAAAGCCTTCGATTTGTGTCTCATAAGATACACATACCCATACCTTGTGAAGTCGTCAGTAAAAGTGATAAAGTATGGGAAGCCTCTTTAAGCTTGAGTCGAGAATGGCCCACATACATCAGTATGGACCAACTCAAGCACCTCATTGGCTCGCACACCTTGCCCAGAAAATGGTTTATTTTGGTCATCTTTCCTCTCAAGCAAGATTCGCAGTTACCATAAGACTCCAAGTCAAATGGTTCGAGGTAGTCTAACTTTCTCAATCTTACTATCCTTGATTCGTTGATATGACCAAGTCTGCAGTGCCATAGATAGGTAGAGTTTCTATTACTTGTCTTGGCTCATTTATTTTGTACATTGAATATCTCTCGGCTACAGTTCAGTGTATATAATCTATCCACAAGAGGAGCAGTTCCATATATAACATTATTAAAAGACAGTATGTGACTGCCATTAAAAATATACGAGGAAAAGCCCTCCATATCCAACACTGGGATAGAAATAATATTCCTCGTTAATGAGGGAACATAAAAACAATCATTCAACACTAAACAATAGTCAAAAGGTAAATTTAATCTATAAGTCCCTACGCGCTCAGCATCCACTTGTGCTCCATTTCTAATGCGTAGGTCTACTTCTCTTGGTCCAACCTTCCTGCTATCATTTAGCCCCTACACATTTGTACAAATGTGTGAGCCACAAGCGGTATCCAATACCCAGGAATGAGAGTTGTTTATAGACATATTTATTTCAATGACGTACATACCTTGTCCACCAAAGGCAGGAGCACCTGGTGCTTTTCCTCCTCTTGGTGTCGTGCAGTCCTTTTTTCAATGCCCCTTCCTATGGCAGTTGAGACATTCATCCTTAGCCGCGTTCACCTTCTTCTTCACACCTCCCCTGGGCTTCATAGCTGCGGGCACATCGATTGCCTTTCCCTTCTTCTTATGCCAATCCTTGCCTTTCGGCTTGGGTCGGCTAGAAGAGCTCACCATGAGCACCGCTTTGCCTTTGGAAGTGAAGGACTCAAGGTCTTGAGCATGTTGTGCAGCTCTGGCAAGGTCGCCTTCGTTCCATTCATGTTGAAGTTCACTATGAAATTCTCAAAGGAACGAGGGAGAGAGTTTAGGATGAGCGTGATAGCGACATTATTTTCAAGCTTCGTTCCAATCGAAGCAAGCCTCTCTATCAGCCCTGTCATCTTTAGCACATGCTACGAGACCGGGCCCCCTTCATTGAGCTTACACTTGAAGAGTTTTATTAACAACTTATATTCCATTATCTAGTGTTCGAGCATCTCATTGGGCCCCATGTTCTCATGCTGTCTCTGAAGTTCCATACACATGGAAGACATCATCACGCATTGTGCTGAAGTGACATCATCTAGATGTTTCTGGTAAGCATCTTTGTCAAATGAGGCATATTCTTCAGAATCTATCGCAGGGACCGTTGGGAACACTGTGTCCAACACATATTTAATTTTCTCCTGTCTCAACACTATTTGCAAATTCCTTAACCAGTCAAGGTAGTTCGGTCCAGTAAGTTTATTCATCTCAATCAATATTTTCAACGACAAACTCGACATCTTTTATAATCTGAAGAATTAGATAGACCGGAAATCAAATTCAAAATTTATTTCCTATTATACACATTCATTTAGGCTAATCAACAAGGCATTTTGTTTAATTAGCTCCCACTATTTTAACATACTTCTACGACCCCATGGTAGAATACGGACCTACATTATTTTAGGTCATAATGGGCCAAGATCCAAGCCTATGTTATCTCCGCGTTTGCTTTGGCTGATAACTTCAACAACATATCTTGGTAGGTTCAAAACCAATTGCAAAACTTATTCGCAACTCTTGGTTGATCAAATTATTACATTTAATCTTGCGTTCTTAGATTAGTCCGACACTTTGGCACCAAGATTTGTCTAAGCAAGTCAATCCCATTACACGACTGTGTTTGTATCTAAGCAAACTTGGCTTTTGTGAGCAAACACTTTGGTGTAAATACCCACAAAAGTTTATCATTTGCTTTTACGTTAAAACACATCTATGAAAGAGTCTGGGTCCTCGTAGACTTAGAGCAAATGCTTTGGCATAAATACTCGTATCGCCGAAGAGGATTTTGCACTCTAACAATTATAATGGACGACGCGTTTAAGTTAGACTTGTATTTAAAGTTTTGAGGAACATTTTAATTCATGGTTCTAACCAAGATCAACACTTTAATGCCACATGCAATATGACATTTTAACATCATGCAAAACTAATAACACATATAGTTTGGGAAGCGTCAACCCAATATGCATGATAGAAGAAGGTTTAATCAAACACTGGGCGCCGCCTGCCCAGACAGTTATAACGGACACTATTCTAGAAATGTAAATGACAAAACATTTTTGACATTTAGCACATAAACAGTATACTTATCAAATAATATATTGTATAATAATAATCTTGGGTTAAACATTCTGAACTAAAAAAATTATTTATGGACAGGTGGGGCCGCGACACTATTGATTAGCGACGCGGCGCCACTGTGGCAGTAGCCTCTCGGCATCTGGAAAATTGCATTAGCGCCGCGGCACTCCACCATGGAGCGCCGCGGCGCTGCAGAGGCAGAAACATTTCTGCTTCTGCAAATGCTTTAGCGTCGCGACACTCCACCATGGAGCCGCAGCGCCTGTTGTCCAGTGAGTTCATATTTTCCAAAACGATGTATTAGCGCCACGGCGCCGCCTTGAAACCCTAGCCAGCGCCACGGCGCCCTATCAAAGGGTCGCGGCGCAGACGTCCTGACAAACGTTTCTGTGTTGACTTTCAAAAAATCATTCAACCCCTAAATTCAATTTAGAGATCAATTCACATGTCCTTAATCATCACTCACCATTATCAATAATGCTCATTCGACCATCATCTGTTCTTACTCATTCTTAGCGTGCACCGTACAATAAGCCGGACAACGCACTTTGGCTTAGTTCGAGTTAGATTAGAATGACTTCCTCGAGTTAGCGTAGGAGATAATTTAGGGTAACATCAAAAAAAGGTCAACATTTGTTCAAGATACGTAGGATTTCAAGGAACCTCGTTTTAATCCAATCTTATGTTCAACCCATATTATTATTTTATTCAATTGTTATATAACCATTAAACCAGTATGAGCTCTGATACCACTGTAGGGTTTTTGTTGGGTATAAAGCATATAAGTAAGGCACAGCGGAAGTTTTAAAATTTTGTTTCTTACTTACCCCAACAATAATTTCTGGTATGGTTATACAACAATGAACCTTGTAACATAAAAATATTTACTTACAACTTACAATAATCTGAAGTCTTTATCTACTGTGAGGTGCACACGCGGTTGCCCTTCCGATTGCAAGCTCCAAGCTTCAATGTATTTCTCCTTCGGAAAGCTAGGAAATCTGGCAGAGGTTCGAGAGAGTATTTTATTCTACGTCTCTAAGTCTTAGAATGTTATTCTGAAAAATTAGTATTGAATAATGAGGTGAATGCCTCTATTTATAGTTGAAAAATAGGTCAAAACCGGATTAGGGTTTGACCTTGAGTCTGGCCCAAAAATGGAGGCATAGGCGCCGCGGCCCTAGGGTATGGGCGCCGCGGTGCTCGACTTCAAATTTCGTGCATTCTTAATTAAATCCAAAATCCAATTTTGACTTAATTAAAACAATCATTATTCATTTAAATATCTCGATTCCAAATCGAACATTTAATTACTCTCTCAATACATCCTTAGATCGAAACGGACAACCGACATAGTGTGACCCTACATGCCTTCTCATATTGACATTAATCAAATTAAGGTCTACACGGAACTCCTCGACGGCGCCGGAAGACGAACTCAATAAATGAAGTACGTTTACACGAATCTAGTAAACTTAACATTTATGTGGTAAGATAAAATCCTTTCATTCACGACACACCCGATCAAGCTTAGGATTTGTCAAGTGTCTATCCAAATGACTTAATCATTGTATCTTATCTATATTAGTTGACGACTAGACCATATTCTAATTATGTCTATTGCGTTGGCCAACGACTTAGTCAACCTAATATCACTGAGAATCCGAGTGTTCTCTCGAATATACATTCGAGGAATGAATCCTAATGTTGGCTCAACTACCACCTTCAATTCATATCGTAATGTACCCAATACAAGTCGTATCTCAACCTACAAGGCATTTGAGCTTAGGACGGGATCAAAGTACATTACTTTGTAGATAAGGTGCGTATTGACCTCAAGTCTAAGGACTTTTATCTCCCACACGCTGATCATACGTTAGACAAGTCTAACAAACAGTATGTCAGCAGGGTATACCAATACTTCCAAAGTATACATGTGTCCATCACGAGTAACCATTACTCATAGCAGGTGAGACATACTACATCCTCTAAGGATGTGATGCAGACCACATGTCGACTTATCACATATCATCGATATCCCATTCTCGGTGATCATTAGTCGAGGCTTTTTAAGAGTTACACTCTATCATAAAATATCTCACTCTATTAATGACAACGTAAGCTCAAGGGATGCACATTAATGAATAATTACAAATAATCAAATAATAATTCAATAATTGCAAATGCCAAAATATTAATCTTCATTAATAATAATATGAATGTGTATAAAGTACTTTTGTCCTAATACAGATTGTCTCTAGGACATAAATATACTTTCAACAGCACTTTTCAACAACACTTGACAGACTGAGAACTAAAGATAGATTGTTCAAATGGGGTGTTGTAGATGAGGAGTTATGTCCTTTTTGCAGTATTCAACAAGAAAGTGTGGCTCACCTATTTTTCCAATGTTCTATCAATAACAACATACCCAGTGTAATCCCACAAGTGAGGTTTGAGGAGGGTAAGATGTACGCAGACCTTATGTCTATCTTTGTGGGGGTAGAGAGGTTATTTCCGATAGACGCTCATCTCAAAGGAACGTAAGTCATTGTAGGATTGCCGGAAAAATAGTACAGCAAATTTTCCAATGTTCAATCACTAGTCGAATATGGAATAAGATTCTTACTTGGCTGGGAATGAGTAGATCAACTGCACCTTGGTAGGAGGAGCTAGAGTGGGCAATTGCCTATGGTAAAGGCAGAATCTCTTGTGTTGAAGTGTACAGAATTGCAATGGCCTTTAGTGTGTATCACATTTGGCTTGAGAGGAATCAAATAATTTTTAAAGCTAAACAGATAAATGCAGATATATTAACAAGGATGATCATTCAAGAAATTGTCCACTGGGGTTACCAAAGCAGTAGACTACAGCAATATCTAATATTTTAGCAACTGAGCAGTAAGGGATGTCTTAGAAGAGAAGAGGTGTCTCAGAAGTGAAAGAGGTGCCCAACAGTTTGTTTACCAGGCTGCTCTGTTTTATACATAATGCCACTTTTGATTAATATAATCTGTTTATTCACCAAAAAAAAATCATTTGAACTTGAAATCTCAAAAGATACTTAAATTCACAAGAGTTTTTGGTTCCAGATTCTTCGTTGGGACTTAAAAATATATTAAGTTTGTGTCTCCAGTAAAATATATAATTAATAAATTATTTTTTAACTATTTCTAAATACTTTAAATAAATATTTGAGTAAAAATATTATAAGAGGTGATTTTTCTAAAGGTGCATCATAATAATAAGTAATAATGGTGATGCTTTGATAAATAAAAAGTTGTTATAGATAACACAAAAAATCAAATCCAAAAAAGACTTGCTTGCTATAGTAAAACCTTATTAAAGTAGGTGACACCTATCAAATGATCTCATCAGGATATTTCATGCTGCCAATTTAGGAATGATGTTCCTTAAAAACAAATATTTTTATTCATATGTCAAAAAATAAATATGCCAAAATTTGATCCTGTTCGCATAGTGAAAATATAATAGACACAACTAATATTAATGGAAGAGCAATAATAAATTATATAGCACAGAAACATGAAAATATAATGGACATAACTAGTATTAATGAAAGAGCAAGAATAAATTTACTAACAGATGAAATAATAAAAAGAAAATTAGTAAAATTATCTACTAAAAAGGCTAAAAATATAGAAATATATACTTTGAAGGAGTAGAATTCACAATAAAAGCATATTTTCAGAAAAATATAGATACACCTATACAAATATACATATTAGATGATGGAATATTAGGAAATTTACAAGACGCTTTGATATCGGTAATAAAAAAAATTGATATATCAAAAACTGAAATTTACAGTACAACCAGATTTTAGTATTTCATTAAAAGATGAACATAAACATTTAGCTTTAGCATTATATTACAAACTAGATGGAATAAATATGTCACCGGGTAGTAAAGTCATAAGCATAGAAACAAAAATGATATATGCCTTAATAGAAAATCATCATGTGAAGAAACAACACGAAATGAATAGTTTAGTACCAAAAATAAATATTTTAGTAATAAATTAAGAATTAAAGTAATAACATTCAATGGAATGATAAAAAAAAAAAATAACAACTGATTGCATAGACGAAATAAATACATGCGCTATTAAGAGTTTTATACATATAAGTAATATTAACGAAATTTTTTTAACTTAATAGAGCCACAAACTTGTAGCTATCCTGAAAATGAAAGAGAAATAATAATAACTAAAAGTAATAACCTAAAATTCAAAATTCAAGATTTGGAGTATAATATAAATTTTGGAATAATCAAATATGATAGTTTCAATGAATTATTACTAAGAAGTGACTTCTTAACAATGATAGATTACAAAATTACTAATGAAATAATTGAAATAAATGATCAAGAGAAAACAAGATTTGTAAGTAAGATATGAATATCCAAGAAAAAATAAGAAAGAAAAAACAAAAACTGAAAATAATAAAAACAGTTTTATTAGAAAAAATAATATCTCAACTTAAATATCTAGAATATAGTGCAAAAGAAATAGAATTAGAAAATATTATAAAACAAGTAGAACAACAATATAATAAATTTGATAAAATATGGATAGATATGGAAAATGAATAGAAGAAAAGGATAAATAATCCTGAGTAATTTTAATGAGAAAGTTGATGCAATATGGAACGAAATAATAGTAAAAGAACAGATAAAAAATACCCTAATAATAATAGATGAAATAAGAGAAAATCAAACACAAATACAATAATTAATATGAAAAGAATTGACAAAATTATGAAATGTATCTGAAGTTTCAACATTTAAAATAATATTAGAACAACATAACATATTAGTTGCACATATAAATAGAGGAAAAAAAGTATGGGTGCTTTGTGTTTTTGCTTATTATTTGTTTAATGATATGTTTGCACTGTTGAATTTTTGTATATTAGAGCAATTTCAGTCTTTAAATTTTTCAAGAAAAGTGATTGGATGTTGGAAAGCAGAAATAAAAGAATTGGGGGCAGGACAATTCAAAATTTTCCTAAAGATTTCATTTTTATAAATTATCTTGGGTGTGTAAAGTACTAAAAAGATTTAGTCTTGGTTGGAAATTTGTGGGCAGTTTTAGTTATTTTTTATATCTATTAGAGCAATTTTCAGTCTTTAAATTGTTCAGGAAGAGTGTTTGGTGGTTGGAAAAGAGAGATAAAACAATTGGGGTATGAAGAATTCAGAATTTTCCTTAAAATTTTCGTTTTGACAAACTGTCTTGGTGTGTGAAGTTCTAAAAAGATTTTTAGTCTTGGTTGGAAATTTGTTTTCGGTGTTATCTTTTTGTCTATTAGAGCAACTTTCAGCCTTTAAAATGTTCACAAAAAAGTGTTTGGAGGTTAGAAAAAGAGAGATAAAAGAATTGGGATAGGAAGAATTCAAAATTTTGCTAAAAAATTCAATTTTACAAGTTGTTTGGTGTGTAAAATTCTAAAAAAGATTGTCTTGGTTGGAAATTTGTGATGATGTGGGCACTAATCAATCTTTTTTTGATGTATGAGAAGTAGTGTTAGTCTGAATTTTTGTGGGTGCTTAGTGTTTTTTCTTATAACTTCTTTAATGATGAGTTTTCACTGTTAATCGTTTTTGCCTATTAGAGCAATTTCAGCCTTTAAATTGTTCAGGAACAGTGTTCGGAGGTTAGGAAAGAGAGATAAAAGAATTGTATTGTTTGAAAATATGCGTAAACTGGAAAAGAGCCTCAATGCATATCCCTTCCCTCCAACACATCTCATCTTCACCCCCACCCCCACCTCCAATAGTATTTATCTAGATTATATACATTGCTTTTAGGATAATATTTTTTGTTTAAGTACCAACAACAACATACCCAGTGTAATCCCACAAGCGGGTCTAGAAAACATTTTCCTTCATAGCGAACCACCCTAAGAACACGTCTAATGAAAATCTGTTTCTTTTTAAGGTACACCTTTACCATTGAAGTTTCAGGAAATACTACGCGTATTTCGTTGAACTCCTTTATTCGAGAGACTTCTCCCTTGAGTTATCTTCATGGTTTTTACTATTGTCTGAACTAGTAATTTACGTTACGTTGCTCGGAATCTCCAAAAATGTTGTCACACCCGTGTCGGATCCTTCAAAATGCACTACTTTTGGAAGATCTGACATGCATCCAACTATATTTTTGAACCGTTCTAGCAACACAGATTTTACCAGCGATAGTTTTGAACAGTCCGAGCAACATAGATTTTACCTGGCTGATTAATGCTCTATGTTTGCTTTCTGAACGTGAAAATTGTTATCAATATGTTGACAAGACTGTGTTTTCAAACTCCAATTCACCCCCATCCCCCTCCTAAACCCAAATGAGAACTTCTTTGTCTGGAGGCATCTCCAAGGCAAGAGAGATCAAAGAAGGAAGTGATAATGGTGGATCCTGTAGAAGCCAAGCGATTAGCTGCAAAGCAAATGGAAGAAATTAAAGCTAAAGAGAGGTTTGAAGTGAGTGAACCTCCATTCTATTGCCATATGTGACTTCTATTTTATTAGCAATTTTTCTCCCTAACTTGCCACTCATCGCCTCAACTTCCTATAAGCAGATTGATTATAGGCTGTTGAATTTATATTATTAGCTCAACGTAATTAGTGTTCCTGCTCTCATCTTTGGAATGTTAGTGACATTGAATAAGATATTTGTCTCTAAGCAAATAGAGCATACGGTGTTGAATTATATTATTAGCTCAAGGTATTTAGTGATGTTATTAGTTTAATTCCACTTCCGTCTGAGATAAATCTTCCAATGACATCTAACACTTAACTCGGCACCTAACTTATTCCCCTGTTTGGTAGGGTGTATAAGAATATTATTGAATAGGGTGTATTAGTAATGCTGAGATTAGTGGCATTATTTTTTATCAACTGTTTGGGTTGTTGTATTAAATAACATGCATTGCATAATTTCTAAATAGTACTGAATAGGATGTATTAGAATAGGAATAGTTCTGGTATTGTTAATGTCATGATTTAATGTGTATAAGAATAGTACTGAATAGGGTCTATATATTAGTTATACATAGATTGGAAACACTACCAAACAAGAAATTAAATAATATCAAAGCTAATACCAGTATTATACTCTCTAATACCTCCTACCAAACGATCCCTAAGTTGTGCGCCTTGTTGCCAATAATGCAGTACAAAACAACAAATATAATTGGCAAAAAGATGTATATGTTGTTAAGGAAATTACTATGAATGACGCTGTTAGTTTTTACTTGCATTACATATATATTTTTATTCTTTTCTTCTTCAATTGCACCTTTGCGCTTAAAGCCCCGATAAACCTAGAGTGTTTTTTAACGCTTGTCACCTTTGACAACATTGGATCCTACCTCGTATGAATGTTTGGGATCTTCAATCTTCACTCAGACAGACAAAGAATTAGTTCAATTATCTTGCAATTGCATAGCAAAATGTCTCTTTAAACATTTCCTCTATGTAAATTTCTGCATACTAAGTCTGAACAATGTGAGCTGGATGAACTATAATGTCCTTTCTGCCTTTGAAGATTCTTGTACTCGTATAAATGCTTTTGAAACTTGCTACTGTTACATCTATTTTACGTTCTCTGCTCTGAAATTTTTACAGAGACGGCGACAAATAGAAGCAATTAACGGGGCATGGGCTATGATTGGTCTTACGGTCGGGCCTAAGGAGAAATTTCCAAATTGAAACGAAGCAACCTTCTTCAAGAACCATCAGTAAAAGAACAAGGAAACAAGCTATAGACGGAGCGCATAAAATAAAGAAGCGTTCTACAGCTTCCCACAAAAAGCAAAATTCTTATATCGAACGAGTAGTTAATTCTCTATCTCTTTCCTAAGCTGAGAGAGGGAGCGCACTCTCGACATGCAGGCATATCTCGTTGAATCAGTCTTTTAGTCATCGAAGGACACACAGGAATCAGCTGTTAAACAGAGGTAATATACCTGTGATATACACTGAATATACAGCAGTATATCACAGGTATACAAAACAGCAAAACAGTGGCAGCCCAACAGAAGACGGCCCAAATGGCCTGGACGAAATGGCCCAGTCACGGAAATAGGGCAGCAAAACAGTAGGACAATTCTTGTATATTAAGGAATGTATATTGTAGTATATTTGTAGTATATTAGGATATACTCTTACCATATTTAGTGTTATACACCTACCATAATTGTAGAGTTAGAATTATGGTAGAATAAGGTTTTAGGAATAGATTAGGAATAGGATTCTCCTATTTTGTAACTTGTATATATATCTATTCAATCAATGAAAATAATCGAGGGGATTATTTCTTTCATCAGCATTCCATCTCAGGTAAGAATACTAAAAAGGTGCATCCATGCTCATTACCTATATTGTTCGATCTCTTAAAAAATGTCGACATGTGCGTATCGGATCCTCCAAAATGCACTAATTTTTGGAGGTCCGACACAGGTGAAGCAACGTTTTTGGAGAGTCCGAGTAACAAGACAGTTACACATAAATGAAGTTTTAACTTAACACCCCACTTCCCTTCTCAAAAAAAAAACATTTTTCAGTTGGCGAGCTACGTAGCTGCAATAGTTGGGATCTTTACGAGATAGATACAGGCCAAGATGAGGAAGCACAGAAAATATGATCGCGATCGAAGCATTCCTTAACTCGAAAAATGTGAGATCGTGCGAACTGTTAATTCTTGTGCAGCATTTTGGTTTTCAATTTTCTGCATTCTTGATTTGTTATGGATACCACAGTGTATATTTTTGCATTCAAGGCAAAATGTCAATAAAATGTATGATCATACTGTTGTGTATTATTTTTGGAGTTCAGTTCATTTGGTAAAAGACTCATTCTTGTCGGGATTATTTTCATAATGTATTGGATTGTTTTGTATTGTTTTGATAAATATAATGTTTGAATAAAATGTATCAGTTTCTGTCTATCATAATGCCACACACCAAGAATTTAGAGAATAAATTTATAATATTAAAAAGAAAAAATAGGGTACGGGATAGAATTACTATAGAAAAGGATATGATAAAAGGGTAAAGTAGGATTATTAAATAACAAGGCAAGATGAGGGGAAAAAGGGATAACAAGGAATCACAGCAAATCGGTTGTTACATAAAATGGGTACTTCTCATTGTTACGTAGTAACAGATTTGACAATAGCGATATTATAAAATTTAAGTAACAATCAAATCGGATATTATAAAATTTAACAATCAAACCAAACATTATATCAAAAATAACAATTTGGTAAAAATCCAATAGATAACAAACATCCAAACAAGTTGTTAGGGATCGCGTCCCTTTTCAATATGCGGCTACACAGTGCGATTTTGGATTAGTTGGGTCGGTGGATGCCGATCTTATATTTGTTTTTGATTTCTCATCCGGTGTTCGGTGTATGGTGTACGGTATCAGTATTGGGGTACGATTAAATCCGGATTCGCACCTGGAAGTACCACATTGGGTGGACAAAGTGCTCCCTTATGAAGGCGACTTTGTATCTGGGGAACTCGAACCTGGATGCCGATATCACAATTAAGTTATCGGATTTAATGCTTTTGAGGAAAAGCCCATTGGGCTTAGTCCTTAAGAATATTTCAATCACTCTTTCATTAGGGCTATTTTATTGGCCCAAAACCAAATCCCCATTGTCAGACCACATATTCAAGAAATAGTTCATGCTACTAGTTTCCAAACAGTTGAGAACAAAATTTTCTTTTTTGGTGCATAATATAACATTTACAAGAACAATATTTTGATATGACTTAATTATAAATAAGAGTTGATTAAAAAGGTATTCTCTGAACATCCCCTCAGCCTCCTTGATACCTAAACTCTTTAATTGTCAAATCTTGACCCAACCATTTTTTCTCTTGCCCAATGGCCAATCATACATTAAAAAAATTATAAATATCCACTTTTTTAATTTATATTTTGTCGAAGATTTTTTGTTTTGTTTTTATTCACACCAAAAGCCAAAAATGAAGTCATGAGAGAGGAAGCATAAGGCATAAGCATGGTAAAATTTTACATGCATCGAGTGTTTATACTAAATCAATAAATACAAGATATGTTTCTTTTTATACACACATCATCAAACCATGATCGAGTAATATGTATTTTCGCTTTAGTTTTACTGCTAAAGTTAATCTTATTGGTATGATGTAAATATTTGATACGATAAGTACCAGAGATATCTTAATGTTTGAGTCACTCACAACATTATAAGTGATTGATATGATAAAAATAATAAATGTTAGTGGATAAGATTATTGACCAAAGTATGAGTTTTAGATTATTTACACACTTAAGATTAACATGTTCCCCAAACTCTTAATTTAAGAAGAAAAGAACATGGTGGAAGTTAAAAGACTTGGAAAAGAATAAATATGAATATGACTATTGAATTGGAAAGTAAGTAGTCCAAATTTGACAAAGAAGACACAGCAACAACAACATACCCATTGTCATTCCACAACGTCGGGTCTGAAGAGGGTAGAGTGTATGCAGACCTTATCTCTACCTTGATAGGTAAAACGGCTGTTTCCGAGAGACCATTGGCTCAGGACAAGCAAAGCAGAAAAATAAATATTTTTTCTAAGACCTTAAAGTAAACGTATGTTATGTCTCAATTCAAAATATTGTAGTTTATTAAACCAAAACGTTCATAGTTGTGTGACGGTAATTGTGGATGTATTCAACTTATATACACAGCCAGTTATGGGAAATCTGGTCCGCTTGGGCAGCTCAATTGGTTATCAAGGGGATATTTGGAAAAAGTTATGGGAATTTTTTGTACTTTCTATATACTTTAATATATAGAAGCAAGTAACGTGATTTTTTATGTACTACTACTCCATTTTTCGTGAACAGTTATTTGTAATTATCTTTTAAGTAATCTAATAATACATATAAAAATTCATTTTCGAACCATTAATGATCAAATGATCAAACTTTTTCTAGAAAAAGATCAGAAATTAGTTATGAAATATGTTATTAATTTATCGCTAAATATCATGCAACTAACATGATTTTTTTGATAATTCATCATTTAATAGGATTAGTAAAAAAATTGTTATTTAGTGACAAAAGTTATTCGTGGCTAATTCGTATTTGTAAAGTGTTTGTGTTCATCTCTGTACCTAGTGATATTCCATTCAACCAATCTAATAGAGATACTATTTTCATAAATTTGGGCCACAATAGTTTCCAAATTATTGTTTATGATTCATTGTTGATCAACCTTACCACGAAATCATCCCTCTTCAACATAGTGAGATTTTTACTTGTCAACTCAATAGGATTTTCATTCTTTTTTTTAGCTTTTCCCCTTTCTTCTTTTATAGTACTTTTTGGGTATAATTCTATGTTGCATCGTTATCTTTTTCCAAGAGTTGGGCAAAATGAGACAAAAATAATGGGTGAAAATTGAAAAGAAGGTCAACGAGGATAAACTTAACGTGACTGTAGTATTTTTCCATTATCCTAAAATTGACTAATTTGTGTGAATTGAAGCGTTAAAGTTAGATTTAGTAAAATATCGCTCTAACCGTTACATATATTATTTTGATTTACAACTGTTATAATTATATAAAAAATTACTCACAAAAAAAATATTACTCCAATATAATGTTTTCTATTTATTTTCGATCTCTCAACCTCCGCAAAACCAAGGTATGTTGTTGTTGTTTTCAAGTACCTTATAAATTGTAATTTAATACCTTTTCGTCCAAGAAAAGAATAAACATATTAAAGTTTATCTCTCTTTAATTTGTTAAGTTTTAAGTAAAAAAGAAACCAAAAGAGAAAAGATCACTCCATAGTAATCTTAATGACAATATTATAGTACGTGATAATGGCTTTCAATTCCTTGACAACGTTGGAATTAGAATTTCATTTTTGAAATATTATCATGGAATAGTTGAAAGTTGAAACTATATAATATTAAATGGTATTGCACTTACTACTCTAATTTTACATAATATTATTATTTTATGTAGTAGATAGATAAGGAAAGACATTGATGAGAAAGCTAAGAAACATTATTCATAAATGGGAAACAAGTTTCCTAGGATAGAGCAAGTAGAATTGCACAACTATAGCACCAATGATTTATACATAGAATTGTAGATAAGTGCAAATATTATTAATTACTTTGAGTTTAAACATTTTTCTTCGATGTGTAAATCAGATTACTTAGAAAATAATTGGTAACCTAAATAAAAAATAAGTGACTTGTTATAACATGTTATATGAGACCTTTTTGTATATGATAATCAAAGGGAGTGGGAAAGCTGCAGTAATTCTTTGGAAAAGCCCGGTTCTCTTTGTCTTCGAGCTTTCATTCCTCAATCCACTGATTCCTTCCTTCATATACCTCCCCACCAATAGATAGAGACAAATAGGAATAAGGAGGGCTTTGGGCAAAGAGCAACTCGAAAGTACTTTACTTCAGTCCCAGGACTGAAAGACGTGACTTCAGGAGTGGATTTCGGAAGGAAAGACTTCATTTACTTCCTGCAAATTGCTTTACGTTGACTGTGTCAAAGAAAATTAATTTTTGATTTCCCACCCATTTTTCAGTATCCACTTCAAAGACTTGACTAATTCAGATTCGCATTATGTAATACCGAGACGTATCTAAATTATGAAGGTGGCTAGACCACCACTAAAAAAAGGTGTTGTTAGAATCGATTAGCGTCCCCAGCAGCGTTTGTGTATCGGGATGCATAATATAATATATATTCGTCCCTCTAAGGTATATACAAAAAATACATACGAACAAATTTTCGAGATTATAGGGGTCCTGCTCTGGCTCTGCCCCCTAAGCGTGAGCCTATGAAAGGGGAAATAAGCACTCTCGAGTCTCGACTATAATTTTAAAATTTTCATATTCGAACTTCATTATAATGTAAAAAATGTTGGTTACAAAGGTGCAGGAAACGGAAATTACAAATAACTGCTAAGTAATACAAGAACTGAAATTACAATTCAACAATAAACTGAAATTACAATGATGTTGAACAAGAAACTGGAACTGTTTTGTGTATGCTGAGTCGAGTGTGGCACTCTGTCTTTAAGACAATATTTCCCCGTATGTATCCTTTATACGTCCTGGACAATTGTCTCCCAAGATAAAACAGCAATGGAACAATTGAGCAAAGGAAACTCAAGTGTTACCGTGAAGAATTTTGAGTAACGAAATGATGCTTGGAAGATTGTAGGAAGAAGAATTTTGTTTTCTGTTTTTCGTATAGTGTAAAGTGTGTTCAACAATGGTGACAATGGGTCTTTATATAGTAGAAGGAGGGGCTGAAGAACTGCCTCCATAAGTGTCATTACTGGCCAAGTAATGGACATTATGGAGATAGTAATACCACCAAAATAAATGGTGAAGATGTGCAACGGATTGATCATTATAGGAGGAGTAATTCAGCCAAAATAAATGGCTGAATTGAGTGTTGTGGCGTTTATGATCTCTCTGCCCAACTCTGACTTTCTGAAAACTTCAGGGACCAAACTGTACATCTGGCAAAGTTCTCTGGCCCAAAAGGATAATATCAGAAGAAGCACAGCCCACAGCCCGTGAACCCGGAACCGGACGGGCGGCGGCGGCGCGTGTGGGCTTTCCTCGAACCGAAGCACATCTAGGTCCTCCCTCCTTTAAACACATGGGATACCCCTTGGGGTCCCAAACCCCAAACCAATTTTGAGTCTTATAAACACAACAATTCTTTCTTCCTCCACCGATGAGGGAGAATTGATCCCAAACCACACTTTTCCATGCTTCAAACACCTCACTTCGTGGACCAATATCTCTTTCATTTCTAAACGAAATTTGACGATTCTTGGCCCTACGGTTATCTACGTACTTAGTAGATCATGCATGTGTGAAGAACCGGATTCTCCAACATGCGTAACACTAGTGTTTAAGCCGTTAAAGTTGGTCGATCGCAACTCCCGCCAAAGGTAAATTTCCAACAAAAAAATTCATTACAAATGTTAACAGGTTTCATAACTTAAATTTTATTTTAATTTAACATTTGATGTAATTGTTGAACAAAAATCAACAAGAGTTGGTGCATGGAATTGAGACAATACTATCAACTTCTTGTTGATTTGTCAGACAATACTATCAACTTCTTGTTGATTTGTCAAACAATACCAGTTCTTTTAAAGACTCTTCACTCAAAACGTGGCAGAAAAATCATTCTTTCTCCAATAAATTATATGTACTAGATATGACTTATCCCGAATATATTTTAATTTTATGTTTCTTCTCTTACCAAATAATTGAAGAAATCATAGGGTTCTTACATGTCACAGTTGGGCTAGATATGAGTTATCCAAAACTAAATTTAAAGGACCATTGCATAGACTGCGATGTGGATCAATTACAAGACAACAGTCAACATCCTTATAAAGTGAACTTTTATCGGATAAAGAAGGGAAATTTGGTTTTTAGTTAATTAAAAATATTATTTTAGTTATATAAATTTTTATAGGAGAACAATAAGAATATTTTTTAAGTAAATTATAGAATAATGCAAGTGGTATGCGTAAATCTATTTTCTTCTATTCAAAATAAAGAATCACCAATTTAATCAAGTATTTTTGTTATAACTTTTTTACGTTACATAGAGATACCTAACGAGGGAAAACTAGAGCTCCGTATCGAAATTGATTACAACAAAATTGACTCAGGAAAATAACTCGAAGCAAGGAATACTCTTTTATGGCTTATTCGTTCTATATTATGTAGAAGGCTCTTACTGATTTCACTTAGAAAAAAACATAAATTAAATTCTAAAAGTTTAATTCTGAATATTCTTAATACTAAATTCATTTTATAAGATTCTCCAATAAAAATATTGAATTCGAATGAACTGATTATTTATTGTTAATAAGTTGCATCCATCACTAGTATCACTGGACTCTAAGCGTTAATGGTATCATGTAAGTTTCAAATGTTCGTTATTAATTAGGCCTTTGTTTTTCTTGTTTTCTCATAGAATAACTTTTTTCTTACTTCTTTGTAACTTAGTGGCGTGTAGTTTGGGTGAGTAATATGAAGCAGACGTGTATACCAACTCATTCAAGTCAGAGTCTTTTCCATTAGAATTTTAATTTTAATTTAATTTCAATTTCAATTGGAGTGTAAAAAGGGGCAATTGAATATAATCGAGCTGGTGGTGGGGTGGTTACAGCTTGTTTGGATGGTTGTTATTTAAAGTATGTATTGTATCGTAATATAATATACTATATTATTTTAATGAATATAATATTTGTATGGTTTGTATCAGTTAATTGACTAACATACTAATTAACACCCTTTATGAATGAATTCGATCCAATAACTTTTTCCAACAAATGCTATGTCTATCAGTTTCAATGTCTAGATTAATAAGACCTATATGAATGCTCAACATAATAAAACAAAGATAATGTGTACTTCCTCCAACTTCCCTCAACCAAAAATATAAAACTACAACAAATTACAAGTTCTTCATTTATTTCAATTTGTTTGATACGGTTTTACTCGGCAATTCATAATAAATTAGTGTAGCACATGATTTCCGAACTTTAATGCAATATTCCATTTGTTTCATTTTATATCACATTTTTTTTGTTTTCATTCTATTTTTAAATGATATCTTTTTTATTTTTGAAAACTTTTTTATATTTGAATACTTTCTACTTCACTCTTAATGACGTGGTCTTTTAAGACATATATTTAAGTTTTTTATATTTATTAAATTTTGTGTCCAACCAACCATTTGATAAGGGATAACTAACAAGAGGTGATACATAAATGGAAGCAAGTTTCCTAGGAGAGAGTTTTCCTCAATCACAACCAACAAATTGAAACAAAATATCATTTAATTATTTAAATATTACAAATATAATTGATAGTATATATGGAATTGACTTCAAAATTATCCACAGCCTCTTCTTAATTTGTCAAACAACAACATTCTCTCAAGATACTTCTCTCAAACGTGGCAAACTAATATTCATATATTTATACTCTTTGGGAAATTAGCACTTTTAGTCACTTACATATCGATTAAGTGTGATTTTTGTCTTATAGTTTTGTTTAAGCACAATTAACATGCAATTAATTGATATGCATGTGTACTTTTGATTAATCCTCTAACTGCAAATCCTTTCAATCTAATGAATTGTTGGAAATTTGCCTTTGTCGGGGAGGTGCGTCCACCCATGTTTAATGAATTAAACACTAGTGTTCCGCATGTTGTAGGCTTTGTCTCTTCACACATGCATAATCTACTAAGTGAGTAGATGACCGTAGGGCCAAAAATCGTCAAATTTCGTTGAGAAATGAAAGAGATATTGATCCACGAAGTAAGGTGTTTGAGGCATGGAAATATGGTGTGGGACAAATCTACCACATCGGTGGGAAAAATAAGAATTGCTCTCTATATAAGTCTCTAAAATGGTAAAGGGTTTGGGACCCCAAGGGGTATCCCATGTGTTTAAAGGAGGGAGGACCTAGATATGCTTGGGTTCAAGGCTAAGCCTACACGCGCGCCGCCGCCCGTCCGGTCCGGTCTGTGGGCTGTGGGGACTTTCTGATATTATCTTTTTGGACCCCAAATTGCTTAATATTTACAGTTTGGTCCCCAGAGTTTTTGAAAAATTGATTTTGGGGTGACGGTAGGCAGAAAACTTTCTGCCTACCGTTGGACTGTGTTTTGGAGCATTAACCAGCCATTACTTGGCGGATTAACTCCTCCATTAACAGCCCATTACTTGGGCAGTTGAGCAGCCTCCTTCAATGGTCATAAACAGCCATTACTTGGTTGTTTAATATCCTCATTCAATGGCCAATTGCAGCCTTGTCTTGGGCAGTTGGGCAGCCTCCCTCATGCTATATATTGATATATTTTGGCTCAATTATAGAGTACACGTGCGTGACTGAAATTCAGCACAAAACAGTGAACATACAAACAGAAAAGCAGCACAAAACAGTCTCGAAAATCACTGCAAAACAGTGAAGAAAACCACTGCAAAATAGTGACGAAATACAGTGTGATATACACAAGATATACACAACAGAGACACACTATATACACAGAGACAAAAGAGAAGAGTAAACAGAAACTCTTCCTTCCTTTTCCATATCTTCAGCAAATCGATTCATATTTGTTTTCTTCGTCAGGCTCAACCTATTGGCTTTGTAGCGTTGAGATTAAAGTATTATTTTATCTTGGGAGACTATTGCCCGCTAACGTAAAAGCATATATACGGGGCAATCTTGTCTTAAGGACAGAGGGCAATCACTCGACTCAACACACAACGTTGTAACCATCCAGATTTAGTTGTTTCTTGATTTCAGGTTATCAAGATTCAAGATATAACAAGCTTGCGGCAGTTTTGAAGATTGTCCTATTTCTTCAACAAGATTCAATTTCTGAATATTGAATATTTATTTATCCTTTCGAATACTTGTAATAGTTATTTACTTCCCGTACTGCTTTATAAAGTACAATAGAGTAACCAACATGAATTAGTTAGCGTGAATCGCTTAATTATTAATGTATTGCGTTAAATATAATGGTATTCCATATATGATGATAGTATAGTTCCAAAGTATAGTTTAATGATCACTTATTATCTATATAAAGGGACAAAAGATATACAATTTAGTTATATTGAAGGTTAAATGCGCTTAGTCAAATATTACAATGACCAAACTAGAATTTAGCAATACTTAAGGGACCAAACATAGAATTGTCCTTTTGTAATTATTATTATTAACATTAATGTCCTATCCTCCCTATAATATATCATAATCTTTGGAAGATAATAGAAATGCTTCACAAGTCACAATTGCAAAGATATGCAATATCTAAATCAAGTTTGAGGGACCATTTACGAGCAAATTTTGGCTTCTCAAGTGAGCAATTACATGACAAAATGCCAATGTCCATGTAAAGTATTGTTTGATGGGATATTGGAGCATTTTCATTGAAAATTGACTATACTTCAAAACTAGATATTAAATTTTTAAGTGTTTTGTGAGACCACTTCATTTGTATTTTTTTTCCAAATTCTTTTGAAACTTTTCAGTAATTTAAGGAGAAAATCTGTAAGGTTTGTTGGACCCAAGGGTGTGGCCTAGTAATAATAAAGTGAGTTAAGAATTATGATGTCTCAGATTTAAATGAGCAGTGGCGAAATCGGATATTTTATTAAGGGGTGACAAAATATAAAAATATATATATACTTGAAATTAAAATTTGACATAATTAAACTGTGTAATTTTCCGACAAAGGGGTATCAATTGACACCCATTAACATAAGGTGGCTTAGCTACTACAAATGAGTTTTACTGCAAATTTAAATTAATCGAAATCTGAAAGCAGATTACAAACACAGGAGATGAAAAAATAAAAAATAATTAAAAGTTACTATTAAAGAAAATGAACAAACACAACTAAAGTTACATTGTCTTTGGAGCAAAAAAGAGAAAAATCACCACTTTACTGACGTCTCATTAGCTACAAGACTTGAAATGCGATTTGGTGGTTGAGATGATTCTATAATATACTCCTAATATATTATGATTTGATATAATATTGTTTATAGGATATATACCAAAAGAAGTTGACAGGAGATAACTGCCAATGGAATATAAAATTTAAATAAATTCTTCACGTGATTGAGAAAAATTGTAGAAAAAGTTGGTGCATGGAGTTGACCCTAACCCAATCAACTTCTCCTCGTTTATTTTTCTAAAAACAATTTCCTTAAATAAATGAATATTTTATAATTTAAGTGGAGAATTTTCTTTAAAAGATTGTGAGGTGGAGAGTTATATATTATTATATATATAACACGACAACACTGTCAACATCCCAAAAAAAGTACCTTCAGAATTTCATGAGACTGATAATTTTCCAATCTTGAAAATTAATATTCCTTCCCTTTTATTTTATATGGTGACCATATTAAAAGTACCCTTCTTAAATATGTTACAATATATGTCTTTATGACTTTCAGAACATAATATTAAGAATAAAATCATAAGTTTAAAATTAAAGAGATTTAAAGATAAAACATGTTATCTCATTTTTTAAAACAAACTTATAAGAAGAAAGTGTCACATATATAAAATGGAATTAAAAAACAAACAATAACATACTCAGTATAATCCCGTATAGTTATTTGGGGAGGGTAAGATGTACGTATATTTTATCTCATCATTTATGGATGAAATAGAATTAAGAAAATATAACTTAAATGCACATTTATTGTTAATATATTATATTCTTTTTCCATTGTGTTGTTCCATTTTTTTAAGTTTTATGTGATCTACATTATGTACATGATATCACGAGGGTTTGTTTTTTAACCAAGACAATATTGACTAGTGTGTTCCTCAAATTGTTACAAATTAATCCAACAAGAATTAGTAACATAAGAAGAATACATTTGGACACATGCATGGTGTTAACCTTTGACTTTTGAAATCCAACTGTTGTACATAATTGTAGTGAAATAAGTGGAAGAGTGATCATGAGGTGTCTCAAGATTTTAGGGTGCTCAATAAATGTTCATGTGTTCTATGATAATTTTAGGCCATGTCTGTCCTGTGATGCGAATTTAGAATTTAAATTGATCGAATTATTAATTATATAAAGGACAAGTTACTTAAATTGACTATTTATATGTATTAAATTAATTTTTTAATATAAATACAGATCTATACCAAATTAGCTAATATATAGATTGTGTTGATCCCGTAAATTATATTAATGTAGATCTGTCATCGGTCGATGTACATATCTTAGAGATGGATTCAGGATTTGACGTTACGAAATTGAGTTCGCTACTCTATCATGACTCATTTGATTTACATGGTTCGAAATCGTATATTTATTCTTATTGAGTGAATTTCTTGTACATACATACGGTCGGAGTCAAAAAGCACTGGATTCCGATTAACCTATAATTATTTACTAGGTCTGCCCCTACACCTATCCCTTAATTAATGGCAAAAAGTTAAATATGTAGACGTTGGGCTTCGTATATTTTCATTTGTTAGAAGCAATTCCTCCCATATATGTAAGCATTTAGACAAATTTTGACTTTCTGTTTGTTTAGAATGAAAATATATTGATATTTATCATATGGCACTAAAATATGGCAATAGTAACATTACTTTTAATTGAAAAATGAATGAAATAAAAATAATTAAAATCAACTATTCTTAAGCAAAGAGATGTCCATTTGGCGGTAGTCGGTTTGGATCCGATTTTGGTTAAAATCAAAACCAAATTAATTTACTCGGTTTTTTAATTATTAAAATCAAACCAAACCAAATATTATATATATATCCATCGGTTTTGTTTGGTTTGGTTTGGTTTGGTTTGGTTTGGTTTGGTTTGGTTTGGTTTGGTTTGGTTTGGTTTGATTTGGTTTGATTTTTCGATTTTTTAATGGTATTTCTCTCTTTCATTTTTCTCCTACGATTAGGCAAGACTTTTCATCTTTTTTCAACTTATAATTAATCCGTTATTACCTTTTTATTGTGGGAGCGGTAATATTCATGGAGTATGGAGAAAATGTCTTAATACCTATAACTTTAATCAAGTGAATAAAGTTTATAAAAAATAAAACCTTTTTTAGGTAAATCTTATATTAGTTGTTCCTCAGAATACATGAGTTTGGATTGATGGATTTCTTTTAAGAAATGGACTTAATGCGTAAAGTTCAGTAACCTAATAGAAACAAAGAAAAGGTCGATGAAAATGTAAACAAAATATTTAAAATTATTTATAAAAATAAATATATTGTGTACATATAATTACAAAAATATATGTATTATTTTATCGATTTGGTTCGATTTTTTATTCGGTTTGTTTTAATAAAATCAAACCAAACCAAATATTATCGGTTTTTAAAAACTCAACTCAATCCAAACCAAACCCAAATAACTATCGATTTATTTAATTTGTTTGGTTTGATTTGCGGTTTGGATCGATTTTAACCAAACCGTGAACACCTATTGTCCATGAATTTAATTTGGAGAGTGAACACAATAAACTTTGTTTCTTTGGCTTATCTAGGTCATGAAATTAGTTGTCATAATAATAATACTATGTAAGCAAAGAAATATTAGTGTTGGTGAGAATTAGATAAGCAAATAGCAATTTCGAAAGTTGGGTAAAACATAGAAGAAGTCAAAAGTGAATTTCGTGCTAATTTCGTTGTTGCCATTCAACCCAGAGAAGAAAAGAATTATTTTTCCTTTTGTAATTATCGAGTAACTAAAAGTTACTGACTCAATTAATTTAAATTTACGTTATAAAAATCTCACTATTGGGAGTTTTACCGTAAGCTACCAAAGAGTAATTCATTATCAAAGCTATTCGAAACTTTTTATTAAGGGCAAGGAAAGACCTAATAGCCACCAAATGATAATCAGATGAACACCCTTCACAAGGAAATTAAATTATTGCCTACTACATGTTCATTCGAAAATTCCTTGCACTTTTAACTAGTTAACTCCATCAGACGTAAATAGGGGCGGAGAAGTTTATGAGTTCGGCAGAATTTACTAGTTTTAGTTTAAACTCTATATTTATGGTTAAAGATCCAATAAATATATATAAACAATGTATTCAAAATCAAGTAATCTATCTCTTTTTGAATTCAGATCTATAAATTCAAAATTTTAGTTCTATCTCTAAACGTCAATAGTGAAAATGCCTAATGCAAGACCTGGACCTGGTTCACACGGTCAAGCGGCAAATACCTCTTTCTATTTGGAAGTTTTAATAACTATTATAAAGAATGGGTTTCCCCTCGTGAAAGGCTATTGGAATCGATCCATTCATCCCTCCTTGTTATATAGGTCAAATATTAACTTTTATACATGCATATATAATAAATCTTACTCTTCATCCAAAAAAAAATACTAAATCTTTAATATTTTGGTTAATAGCATTTTTGGTCCCTCTATTATCAATAAATTATTATTGTAGTCCCTATGATATCTGACAAAGCACATTAAATCTTCTATTAATTGAATTATGCAGTTATGATCCCTTTGCCCATATATTTGGATTCATATTTGACAGTAATATTGTTCTATAAGTTCACATATAATATAGTTAGTTTTTATCTGAAAGGACCAACTCACATTTTAATTAATTTAAAGTTAATATGCTGAGCTATTATATCACAATGACCAAAAATAGAATATATAAGTAACTTAGGGACCACAAATACTATTCTCCGTTAATATTTTAAGTGAAATTTCTGATTTTATCACTCTTTTTTATTCCATCACCACAAAAAAGAACAAGCAAGAAATAATTGTTTTCCGGTGAAAATAATTCAAGAACAAGAAATTTCACTTGAAAAAAAATAATTGTTTTCCGGTGAAAATAATTCTAACCAAAAATACAGTTAGAGATTTTTATTCAAGGGTTTAAAGACAAGTAGGTTGTATCCGATCCGGAGACTCCCTTAAACGAGTCCGGAGTTGCTAGCTAAGTTACGGGTATGTAAAATTAAAATACAAGTAAAATATGAAAATAAGCAAGTAAAATGAACAAACGAACTAGGTCTAAGAATAAACAACAGATGGTGTAAGAACAAAAGCTAAGAGTGGTATATTTGCTTGAGAGAGAGATCTAGTTTACAAGTGTGAGCTTAGAGAGATTACAATGTGTGTTCCTTCTTTTCTTAGTCTTGCATATACAAGATAAAACTAAGATTATTATGCTCTTCTAAAAATATGACGACGTGAGCACTCTGACGTCATTGTGCTTACGCGCGTCGCGATACTCTGATCTAGCAGAGTTGATATGACGGGAGTTGTTGGGAATGGAGGACAGTTGTAGAGATCCTTTAGGGTCATTGGGGTTTTCGAAACTGTCAAGCTTCTTATTTACGCCAACGCTTCTGGAGGCGTTTCTATCCAATACAAATAGTACCCCACTTTTTGGGACCTTTGAGATCATGGGATCGGGAAGTGGAAGAGTCTATGCGCCTTTTCAAAAAACCTTTTTGCGAGAACCGAAAGGTCACATCCTTCCCTTCTATCAGATGTTTCGTCAGGCGATCATTAAATGCTCATAGTCGCTCATTCAACAGCGCCCTTTCTGAGACACTGATTGATGTTCATTGACAAGGCACGCCTCTTCGAGTTACTAGATTAATGATCACTCTCTCGGCTATATAAAATAGTAACCCTGATCATTCTCCTCACTTTCATCTCTACCTTTCTTTTTCTAGCACTTTCAGTTCTTTGTCCTGTCATTTTCTAACCTTAACATATCTACTTCTCCTTCTTCATATTCTTCTGGTACCTCTGACGGTCTGACCCTCGCCAAAATGAGGGCAAAATGTGGCACAACCCACTGTAGACCGTCGTCCTATGATATCACCCAGGCCATCGATCTGGGCTCCTCGACCTATGAAATCATCCCCTCTAACTTAGAGGGTCTTTGTTGTAAACCTCCGCTATGAGTTTGTGGAGGACATGACCTCGTTTATTGATAAATCTGTTATCCTTCAAGTCCGCGTCGACTGCGATTGGGGCTTAGATATAGACATTTTTCCTCCTCTATTTAATGCAAGTATTACTCAACACATCACATGGATGTCTCTTATTTACAACTATCATTTTACCATCGTATTTAGCCTCCCGATCCACCAGGTGATTGAATTATTTTGTTGTAGATATGGCGTCTACCCGAGGTAGTTGATCCCGCAAACGTGGAGAATAGTTTGCTGCTTGCAGCATTTGGCCGATCTCGCCCACCTTTCATTCATTTTGTATCATCTGATCTATCTCTATTCCCCCCGGTGCTTTGGAGGGGAATAATTAATTTAGCTTTCTGTGGGCTCTAGAGCCCTTATTACAAATGCTGAGGATGATCACGACCGGAATGGTGTGATCGATTTACGATGATTCCTACCAACCGCCTTCAGGGCACCAATTTTGATCCTCTTCCAGATCATTAGAACATCGTTCGTAAGTAATTTTTTTCCCCTTCTCTTATATTTCTTCTGATTCTTTCTTGATTGCATTATCCTTCGTTCTTGCAGTGGCCCCTGTAGTCCTCGAGCCCCTGCCTGATATCTTTGGCTGGGTGTTGGGTATTCCGCGCCTCTCATGGCACCGAGCGAACGTGGAGAGCCATTTTCGTTGATAAGTGGAAGGGCAAAAGTCATGGTGAGTCCTTTTCTATTGAGTCTGCATTTCTATTGATTGTGCATTGGTGTGTCATCCTAACTTATCTCTATGTTCTTTTCCTTGAAGGTCTCCCTGCCCGAGGGGGTTCCACAAAAATGTGCCCTTCCAAGACGAGGATCGAGCATGCATTTCTAAGGTCACCGCAGTGGCCTGGGAGATCAGAAAGCGAGGGCTTCCGAATGATGGTGGGGCATCCATCTCCAGGATTGGCTGAGAACACCCTACCGATTCAATGAGCCTGAGAGGGATGGTGTGTAGAAGATGGTTCTCATATAGGATGATGGAGAAGAAGACACAACATTCGGAGATGCATGCATCTCTTTAACCGAAGCCATCAGGGAATCGGGAGTCAATGAAGGACAACCCGAGAGCATGGAAAGCAAAAATGCGGGTGCAGGCCTTTCAGTTCCTCCCTTCTCCCTATTATTTATTTTGACCTCAGCTTAGAAGCTTTGTTGGCCCATCTTGCAGATATCTTTCTTCAGGTAACCCCAAGTCTTTTCCTTTGCGCCTTTTTATTCTTCTCATGCGAGTGTATGGGCTAAGCTTATTTTGTTTAAACTTTATCTCTGGGGCATGCTGTCGTTTCCCCTAGCATCGATCTTTTCAAGAACATGTCTTCGTACTCCCAAAGTGTAGAGAGGTTGATGGAGGAGAACCGACATCTTCGGGAAGAGGTTTACCAGCTTTGGTCCAAGCATAGAGATACTCTGGAACGGAGGACCACCTTGGAGGGTAGGTGGGAAGAGGCCAAGCAGGCACTGGCAGTTAGGGAGGAGACCTTCCAGACCATGACCCAGGCTCGCCAATTAATGGGGGAGAGGTTTGTCTGGACTGAGCTTGATCATGATACTCAGGCGCATATGCAAGCGTTTGAGGCTTCTCGCGCCCATCTTTGAGCCCAGAATCAACGGCTGACACTTCGACAATCGGCTGAGCGGCAGAGGGCTACCTTGCTTTGGGATTATGTTGTATTTTAGACTCAGTTGCAAAGGTGGACTTGGGGGCAGCTGAGGCTGATATGGATGACCTGCTTCAAGAAACGTCTCTTTCATCCGATACTTCTGTCGGCTTTTCTGGTGGTGAGGGTGCTCTCTCTCCTCCCCAGCTTAGCTTTTGTATATATTTAGTTTCTTGTCATCGGTTCAAAGGCCTTCTAAGGGTTTGTTCCTGCAGCGATGATCATCAGCAATGCAGTGTTTGGTGCCAATTTTTTCAGCTCATGCAAATTCGTGAGGGCCTGTGTGTCCTTTATAATGACAGTGTTTTTGAAGTGCGCCTGCATGCCCTATAATGAATATTATGTTTTTGTAGTTATATTGGCATGTGCGCCAACCGATGGATATTTTCGGGCCCTTGCGCTTGTTGTTGTTTTTCGAAATGGAGCCCTCGTGCTCCGGCTTGTTAGATCTTTGGGGCATATAGGCCCCTCTTAATGTTCTTTTGTGAGCATTTAATGCTCCTTTTGTATAAATGACAATTGCTTGCCTTTCATTTTGCTTTTCTTTACACTTTGACATGCGCTTTGATTTTTGCAACATTTATGCTCACATAATGACATGTTGCCTTTTTTTTTTGCACTTAACCATCGAGGCATGACCGATGCATTCGTCTACTGGAACTTTGCTAATATTTGAGTGTTTGTTGTTTAAGCTAATATTTGACAACCGGTGCACGCTTATGTGATTTTTACATTTTATGTTTGAGGTTGTCTTGCCTTGACCCACTCCGGGAATGTCATGTCCGAGAATGCTAGCACAAAGTTAGGATTCAAGACATCTAATTTCGAAATGAATGAAGATATTTCATTTTTGATATTTATGGGGAAGACGTCTCAACCCCATGTAAAGGCATAAAAGTTCAAAAAAAACATGCACGTTCGGAGGCTCTTATGGCTGTGTCGTGTTGTTTGAAACAGCTTTTCAGGGTCGTATGGATTCTGAGTTCGATTTTTCCCTCAATGTTTTTTCATTGCAAAACTTAGTCTGAAAAGTCAGCGAAAGCTTTTTCATTCTTTCAAGTTTACAGGGGGCGACTCATCATGTAAGTACATGATCCTTTTTTGGGGTATTTATAAGACATACAAAAGAAAGTAACCGAACAAGTTCAGGGACTGACAATAGTCCTAGTTTGAGAGAGCCCGTCTTGGAAGAGGTCTTTTTGTGGTTATGTTGTTTTACCCTCTCCCCCCGGGACTCAAGTACGAGGTCCCGAGGAATTGAGTTTCGAGATATGACACACTAAGCTTGAAGTGCTTTTTGAGTCATTGCCTCGTTAAAAACCTTGCCAAAAAACCTGATCGGGACAAAACCTCGGCTAAGGAAAATAGTGCAACGCGTGTTTGTCTCCTCTGGGGACTTCTCATTTTGTGAGTAGAATGTTCTTGTGAAGACAAAACATACCTATCTTTTTTCAAAGGTAGAATCTCTTCACGTGGCTGACGTTTCAGCTATTCTTTAGTTCCTTTCCGGACTTGTCCTTGATCTGGTACGCTCATTTCCCCACGATTTCTGTGATTCAATATGGTCCTTCCCAATTTGCTTGTAGCTTACCCGCGTTTGGTCCCTTATCGCAAGAGTGACTTTTCTGTGGACGTAGTTCCCAACTTAAAAATGCTTCAGATTTGTCTTTCTTTTGAAGTACTTTCTACTCTCCGCTTTTATGCCGCCAAAAGTATGAAGGACAACTCCCTGCGTTTCTCCAATAACTCCAACCCTACTATCATGACTTTTTGTTGGATTCCTCGGTGGTTTGGATGTATGGAAGCTGGGTTCTCTCACTTTTACAGGTATCAGGAACTTGGCTCCGTATACTAGGGAGAAAGGGGTTTCCCCCATGCTCATCTTGGCCATAGTTCTGTAAGCCCACAACACCCCTAATAGTTCTTCCAACCACTTGCCTTTTGATCTTTCTAACCTCTTCTTGATGATTTAGATGATAGTTTTGTTGGTTGTCCCTGCTTGCCCATTTGCACACATGTGATATAGCGATGAGGTGTCCTTTTTGATGTCCAATCCCTTCAAGAACCCAGTGACCTTCTTTCCCACAAATTGTCGACTATTGTCACTAGTGATTTCTTTCGGTATCCCAAACCGACAAATGATGTGATCCCAGATGAAGTCTATGCCCTGCCTTTCGTGAACCTTTTTATATGTTTTGGCTTCCATCCATTTTGAGAAATAATCAGTTAAGATCAACAGGAACCTTAGATCTTCCATAGCTCCCGGCAACGGGCCCACGATGTCCACTCTCCATTTCATAAATAGATATGGAACCACCATCGAGTGAAGTAGTTCAGCAAGTTGATGTATTATCGGGGAATGCTACTGACATTTCTCACATTTCGGACATAGGCCTTAGCGTCTTCTTCCATCCGAGTCTAGTAATAATCGGCCCTTATTTTTATCTTTTTTACTAACGAATCATACCCAGTGTGATTTCCAATTTTCCTCATGTATCTCCTGCATCACGTACTTGGCCTCTGTGGGCCCTAAGTTTTTTGCCAAGGGCCCGAGGTAGGATCTTCTGTATATATCTCCCTCATAGATGCAATACCTAATCGCCTTGGTCCTCAACTCCCGAGCCTCCTTACTATCTTCTGGGAGAGTCCTGCATGCATGTAATTGATAATATCATTCCGCCAGTACCAAGTGAGGCTGGCTGAGTTTACCTTGTGCAAGCTAAAGTCCATGAGGAGCATAAGAGATGGACTATGGACTCCGACTCTCTCTTAGTTATCCAGAATGACGAGCCTAGGTTGGCCAAGGCGTCAGCTTTGAATTTCATCTCTCACGGGATTTGCACCACTTTCTATTTTCGAAATCTAACCAATAGAATGGCGGCCTAACTCAAGTATTCCTTCATTCGGTTGTCTTTGGCCTTGTATTTGCCCAATACCTAATTAACAATCAGTTGTGAGTCGCTTTTGAGCTAGATATTTTTAGCTCCGAGTCCCTGAACCAATTCCAAACCTGCAATTGCGGCCTCATACTCTACTTCATTGTTAGTCAAATAAACACATTTAATAGCGTACTTGATTGTAGTCCCTGGAGGGGCAACAAGGACAATCCTCAGCCCAGTGCCTTTCATACTCATAGCCCCGTCCGTATACAGGACCCATTCCCCGGATGCTACTTCAGTTTCCCAAACTTCTTCTGTATGAGCCTGAGGCATCATGCCTAGCCTATAGTCAGCTACAAAGTCGGTTAAGGCCTATGACTTAATAGCGGTCTGAGGTCTAGGTGATACCATACTCGCATATTTGATCGACCAACTTGTCAGTTTGCTCGAGAGTTCGGGTTTGTGTAATATATTCCTTAAAGGGAAAGTAGTGACCACACATATAGGGTAACATTAAAAATACGACCTCAGTTTCTGAGACGCAACTACCAGGCTAAAGACAACTTCTCAAGGTGAGGGTAATGGGTTTCGGCCTCAGTTAAAGCCTTGCTGGTATAATAAATAGGAGATTGCGCACTTTTTTCCTCCAGAACGAGCACAACACTTACAGCATTTTCAGATACAGCAAGGTAAATCAATAGTGGTTCCCCTTCATCCAGTTTTGCAAGTAGGGTTGGGTTTGTTAGGTACCTATTCAGGACCTTTAGCACTTGTTGGCATTTTGGGGTCCACTGGAAGTCTTTCTTCTTCTTTAAAAGGCTATAGAATTTCTGACAACGCTCAGATGACCTTGATATGAACCTCTTTAATGCATTTATCCTCCCGGTCAAGCGTTGTACCTCTCGAGCACTGTTGAGTACCTCTGGTATTTGCTCTATTGCCCGAGTATGATCCAGGATGGCTTCAATGCCCATGTTTGACACCACGAATTCCATGAACTTTCCCGAGCATACTCTAAAAGCTCATCTTTTAGGATTCAGCTTGAGGTTATATTAAAGGAGGATTTCAAACACTTCCTGCAAATGTCTAACATGATCCTTTGTTTCCAGGGACTTAACAATTGTGTCATCTAATTAAACCTCCACACTCTGACCCAACTAATGGTGGAAATCTGTTGGGTCAATTTGTGGAAAGTTGTCCCTGCATTTTTAAGTCGAACAGTATGACAGTATAACAATAAGTTTCATGCTCCATTATGAACGAAGTCTTTTCCTGGTCCGTCGGGTCCAACCGTATCTGGTCGAACCCTGTGGATACGTCCAAGAATCTGAGCAACTCATGCACAGCCACCGCATCGACAATATGATCTAGGTGCAACATAGAGTATGAGCTCCTCAGGCATGCTTTGTTCAAGTCCTTTAAATCTAAAAACATTTGAAAGGTTTTAGGTTTCTTAGGAAGTACCACCACATTTTCCATCCAGTCCTCGTATTTTACCTTTCGAACTGCTCCTGACTGGATAAGTCAAGATACTTATTCTTTGACGAATTGGTTTCGCTCTGCTGATACCGGACGTCTTTTTTGCTTAATTGGCTAACAATCCGGGTCGATGTTCAACTTGTGGATGGCTAATTCTGGGGCACACCTGAGATGTCTAATTTTGACCAAGCGAAGCTACTAATATTGTTGTTCAAAAATTAAATTAAATTTTCCCTGAACCCGGGGCTTAAGCTCGAGCTCAAGTATACCTACTCCTCGACATTGTTTGGTTGACAAAGGGTAAGCTCGAGATCTTCTGCTGTAAATCTTCCCGCATCTGACTCTTCTTGTGCCACAAACCCTTGAGGTATTCAATCGGTTAGGTCTTGCAGGCAGAGAACCCGTACAGGTTTCTATTTTTGCTCGACTCGGAGTCGATCCGAAAATCAGGCATATGTGATTGCTAGCTATCATTTTCGATCGATTCATCTTGCTTATCAACCATAATGATTTCTGTTTGGTCAGTTTCAACATCTCTCTGTACCGCAGTCACTCCGCAGGGAGTCGGGAATTTCATCACCTAATGGAAAGTAGATGGGACTGCCATCATGGCATGTAACCACGGCCTCCCAATTACCAGATTATAAGGCATTCCCCCTTTGAGGACGTCAAATAAAGTTTTCATCAAAACTCTTTGCATGTGCGTTTCCAGCTCGATCTGTCCCCGGGTTATTTTTCTAGACAGTTTAAAACCAGTTAAAACTCTTATCACTGGGGTCATTTTCCCAGTTAGCTACATTTCCTTGATTACGCGAAGTTGCACAACATCCACAACGCTACCTGGATCAACAAGTGCACGCTTAATGTTAAATTGAAATATTTGGATTGAAATTACCAGGGCATCGACGTGTGGGCTCTCGATGCTTTCTCTTTCCACTTTGCTAAAGATAATAGGGTCTTCAGATTCATCTCTCATCCTTTTTCTGGACAGATGCGACCCCTCGTGCTATTGCATTTGAGATACTTCCCCTACCATTATTCCTTCTACAATCATGTTGATCGCTCTCTACTATACTGAGCATTCCTGCAAAGTCATAATCCCTTTCTCTCTGGCATACTTAGACCGGCTACTAAAGAACTCCTTCAAATGCCATATTCTCAGCAGGTCTACTACCTCATACCTTAAGTGTTTGCATTTTTTCATTAAATGGCTCGGGATCCCATGGAATTCATACCAGAGCTCTATGTTCGTGCTCTTCTTATTTGGGTTGGACCGAACTGCTACCAAGAATCATACTTCTTTCATATTATTCATAGCCATGACTATATCTACAACCTCTACATTAAAGTTGTAGGAGGCTACGCGCTCGACGGCCTTGAGTCATTCGTGGACTTCTTTTGGGGTACTTTTCTTTCTCTCTTGGGCTGACCTTGATCATACCTTGGTGTATTTGATTAACCTTCATGCCTAGGTGACGGTCGAGTTAAATAAGGTTCATACTATCCTCTCGGGTCTATTTTCCTGTATGGGAGGACATTTCATGATCTCTGTATTGCCCTATTTCGACCTTTGACCCCATAATCAGCCTCTATCCTCATTTTGGCAGTATACATGTTGTTCACTTCATTCCAGAACTTTGCTGGAAACTCCCTTTTAACTTTCTCGATGCGTCCAAGCTATTGACATTCAAGCCGCCAGTAAATGTTGCGGCAACCCAATCCATAGAGATCGCAGGCAACAACATCCTCTCCCGTTGGAAGCGCTCCACAAAGTTGTGAAGTAACTCATCCTTCCTTTGTTTTACGATGAAGATATCCTCATTGTGGGTTCGTCCCTTTGAGCCCCAGCATGGTCTTATACGAATGCATCTGCAAGATCAGTAAAATAATCAATAGAATTTTTAGGTAAGAGAGTGCTCCCTTTGTGAGCGTTTGGCTAAAAAATTTTAGCATAACTGATTTGATCTGGTGCTTCTACAGGTCGTGATTGGTGACCGCAGCCTCGAAAGTCACGATGTATTTATCCGGGTCTATAGTGTCATCATACTTAGGTAGGTCGTGGCATTCTGAACTTCTTCAGGATGGGCTCTGGAGTTGCTTCTTCTCTGTATGGTATCTTCCCGTACTTCCTTGCCCTAACCATTTTTAACACAGGGGGCTCCTGGTATCTGGCTCATCCGTTCATGGAGCTCATTTTCTAGCGCGATGAGTCTCGCTATGTATGCCTCTGGCTCTATAGGTTCCACTCCCGTATTCACTGTGGATGTATCATGTCTCCCGGGTGGCTACCCGGTGTTGCCCCGAATAAAGAGTTCAAAAACTTTTCCATGTGTTCCATTATAGCACTGTTTGCTGGTAAGGTTGTGGCCAGTGCGGCTTCCGGGGGGGTTCCCTCTTCTCTGAACATCCTCTCCACTTTGGAGTGCGGGCGTCTTTTCCTTTTCTTGGGGTACCGCTCCTTGGGCCATGCCTTATGGCTTTCTGCCGAGTGAACGTCCTCATCTATAGATTCATTCGCTTTTGAGGGGGCTATTATTTCCTCCAATTTTGTCTGTGACATTTCGAACCGGTCTGCCAAGTCCCGATGCTCTGTGGACATTTGTTCCTCTCTAAGTTCCTGTGATCCATGAGTAACGCTATTTTTTCCTTACATTTTTTTAGTGCAGCATTTCCATTTAGGATTTTTTAAGAAGATCAGCTATAGATCGAGACAACACCACAACTGTCTATCCCCACAGACGGCGCCAAACTGTTTTCCGGTGAAAATGACTCTAACAAAAAATATAGTTAGAGATTTGTATTCAAGGGTTTAAAGACAAGTAGGTTGTAATTGATCTGGAGTTGCTAGCTAAGTTGCGGGTATGTAGGGTTAAAATACAAGTAAAATACGGAAATAAGCAAGTAAAATTAAAAAATGAACTAGATCTAAGAATAAACAACGGATGGTGCAAGAACAAAAGCTAAGAGTGGTATATTTGCTTGAGAGAAAGATCTGGGTTACAAGTGTGAGCTTAGAGAGAATACAATGTGTGTTCCTTCTCTTCTAAGTCTTGCATATATAAGATAAAACTCAGACTATTATGCCCCTCTAAAGTTATGACGACGTGAGCACCCTGACGTCATTGTGCTCACGCGCGTCGTGGCACTCTAATCTAGGAAGATTGATGTGACGGGAGTTGTTGGGAGTGGAGGACAACTGTGTTGGAAATTTGCCTTGGTGGGGAGGTTGCGTCCACCCATGTTTAATGACTTAAACACTAGGGTTCCGCATGTTGGAGGCTTTGTGTCTTCACACGTACATAATCTACTAAGTGAGTAGATGATCGTAGGGCCAAGGATCATCAAATTTCGTTAAGAAATGAAAGAGATATTGGTCCATGAAGTAAGGTGTCTGAGACATGAAAATATGGTGTGGGACAAATTTACCACATCGGTGGGAAAAGGAAGAATTGTTCTCTTTATAAGCCTAAAAAATGAATAAGGGTTTGGGACCCCAAGGGGTAACCCATGTGTTTGAAGGAGGTAGGACCTAGGTGTGCTTGGTTTCGAGGCTAAGCCCACACGCGCGCCGCCGCCGCCCGTCCCATCCCGTCCGGTCTCGGGTCGTGGGCTTCTGGGCTACTTCTGATATTTGGACCCCAAACTATTTAGTATTTACAGTTTGGTCCCTAAAGTTTCAGAAAGCCAACAGTTTTGGCTTTAAACTTCTGAAACGTTTTGCACTTACAACAAAACGTTTCTGGCCATGAATATCTATGATTACACCTCTTAAAGGGCCTCTTAATCACCTATCCTACTCATAAATACTATATAAACTTCTGAAACAGATTTGAGGTAGATAATATAGAACAAGAGAGAGGACGAATCACAACAGAAAATCTGTCCAAAAAGTGAGCAACAAAAACATAAACTCTTCCTTCCTTTTTCCTCTAAATCAGCAAGTTGTTTCGTGTTCGTTTTTTTCGTCAGAATCAACCTATTTGCTTTGTAGTGTTAATTAGTTGTTGTTTTATCTTGGGAGACTATTGCCCGCTAACGTAAAAGCATATATATGGGGCAATCTTGTCTTAAAGACAGAGAGTCATCTCTCGACTCAGCCACAGTTGTAACAATCCAGATTTAGTGTTTCTTGATTTCAGGTTATTAAGATTCAAGACTCAACAAGCTTGCGGTGATTATAATATTGGTTGTTTGTTTATCCTTTCGAATACTTGTAATATTTATTTACTTTCCGTACTGCAATTATATCCAACAAACTGTAGAGATTTTTTGGGGCCGTTGGGGTTTCTGAAACTGTAAGCCAACTCTTCCGAAGTCGTTTCTACCCCGTACAAAAATAAATAAAGAAACTAGTATACCTTTTGATCTTGTCCATTATTAGAACTTGGAATATCGTGTAAGTTAGTCCAATTTAGTCCCAATCGCATTTTAGTTACCAGCCTTATCCAAACACTAAAATTATTTTGTGGTACATTAGATGTAGACCAATAAAAGTAAATAAAATTAAAGTTTCAAAGAAAACAAAAAATTCAAAGCAAGAAAGAGACAAATATTGGATAATATTCTTTGGTATGAAACCATTACTTAAAAAAAAGGCTTTAGATAGAGAGAACGAATGGCATTGGTTAATCTTGCTCTTTTGTTTTTTTTGGTTAATGGTGATTTCACTCTTTTTGGAAATTCGAATAATTGTTAGATATCTTTGGACACTATCTTTTAATATTATATTCTTTTTGGGCTTTTTTATCTGTCACTTTAATTATAAAGACTGATTCAAATGTTAATCATTTTTAAACAATAACGAAGGCGTTTTTGTTTTGGGGTTAATAGCACTTTTCCTTCCGTTATTAATAAATTCTGATTTTAATCCTTACAAATTAAGTACATTTAACCTTCAATTATTAAAATGTATGCATTGTTGGTCCCTTATGTAAGAAATATGTTATATATAGACTAATTTTAGAACTATATTACCAACAAATATGAAGTAACGATACAAAACTAACATAATACATGGTAATTAAGGGATAGAATAATTGATAATCATGATAAATTTGTGACTATATATTCACAAGCAAAAAGATCAAAAGTACATGTGTTCATTTAATTGAAGGTGTCAAGTGTACTTAGTTAGATATAGCAACGGCTAAAATTAAAATTTATTAACAACTAGGGACCAAACGTGTTATTAACCATTTTTTTCAATTCCTACCTTACTACGCTTTATTATGAGTATGTAAAAACTTTAAACGATAGATGAAATACTTAAATATTAACTGGTCACAGTACAGCTGCAGCTAGATTATTCACTGGTCCTGCTTAATATTTCATGTCATAGTTTGACTATTAATCTAGGAAACATAGGATTAGGTTAAGTTGATGTTATATATACCATACTGAAAAACATATACAAATTAGGGTTATTTGAAAAAAGAAATTAAATTCCAGTTCGGGATGTTGGGTTTTGGGGAGTTATATATTATTATATTGTTTTGGAAGAGAGAAAGTCTAGATGTTTTTGTTTGTTACTTGTTTGGTGTTCGATATTCGTTTTAAGCTCTCGATTAATCGGATTCACGCTGAGTAAGGCTCATTAAAGGGGAGAACACTCCCTATCAGGATTTTTTCCGCTCCTATGAAAATCTGAAACATCAAGTTATTGATGGAAAAATCGTATTCGTCCCATTCTATAGCCGCTTTAAAGTTCGACTAATTCGAATCCACACTTAGTAAGGTTAATTAAAGGGGAAAGTGCCATCAAGTTATTGATGGAAAAATCATATTCATCCCATTCTATATCCACTTTAAAGTCTCGATTAATTCGAATTCACTCCGAGTAAGGTTAATTAAAGGGAAAGCGCTCTCTATCAGGATTTTTTCCGCTCCCATGAAAAATCCAAAACATCAAGTTATTGATGGAAAAATCGTATTTATCCCGTTCTATATCCGCTTTAAAGTCTCAATTAATCCGAATTCACACTGAGTAAAATTCATTAAAGGGGGAAAAGCTCCCTATTAAGATTTTTTCGTTCCCATGAATTATCCGAAACATCTGGTTATTAATTTAAAAATCGTATTCATCCCACCACAATCTTTGACGGTAAAAATCCAAATGTTACATGAAGATTGGAGAAAATAGTCTTACACTAGATAAAATCTGGATTAACCGAATCTCTAATGTGAATACATAAACACCGAATAAAAGAAAACATAATCACCATGTTTGAAATTAGGTCTTAGCATGAGCACCACGGGAAAAAGGTATTAAAGGGGCCAACAAATAAGATGGAGTAATTAATTAAGCTAAAGCAGAAAAGTGCAATTATTCTATAGTATGAAAAGTATAAAGGATAAGCTTTTAATAGTCAGTACGTTACGCTAGGGATTGTTATAATATATATTAATTATAATGTTTTTGACAAGGTAAGGAGTTACAACATTTTTTGGGTCAACAATTCTTTGTACCTGAATATTTACTCTCCTATGAAAAGAAAAACACGAGGTAGAAATATGGGGTGGTTATTAGCTAGAGGCTTCGGATCCGCCCCACAATAGAGAACTTCTCTATATGGTGAGTATTTTACTTCTCTAGTGTGAATGCAGAATTAATCTGAGTTCACTACCAGAAAAACTATATCTGCTCGTCAATAATGTTTTTGATCAATTTTCCGCTAAAAAAATCCTAACTGATAGACAACATGTATATTAAAAATATCTAAGACCTCCAATCCTATCTAGTAATGAATAATTAGGAAACCCAAGTCAAGTGGAAAAACATTGAGACCTTCAAGTACATAAAGGAAATGACTTATTTAAAAGCATTTAATATTAAAAAGCATCTATATGCGTGGTCCTTGGTCTAATCCATTACCATTAGGTAAGATATGGATCAATTTATATCCTCAAAAGATTTATTTACCGCATTTATTTGTACTAATAACTGAATGAAATTATAATATGTATCATTTATATACATACTTGTTAGTATTTAGCTATGCTTAATTTATATAAATTCCTTGATATCTTATTTAAAAGTGATCTGAACATTAACAAGACTCCTTATATTTTACTTTAGTAATGATAATAATGATGATTATTATTATCATTAGAACATGGTTATTCAGAGAGTGTTATTTCACTTCAAATAAGAAAAAAAAATCTAGACAACTAATAATAGACTTATTGTATTCTTAAACAATCGTTGTCTGCTATACTCAAAAGTCTGACAATCACTCTTTTGAATCAATAATAATATCTAAGCCTCAAATTGTACTAAAGTTTGGACCACACAAGTTTTATTTTGATGCAACAACATATAAAACTAAAATTCAGAACGTTTTGTATATATAAAATATACATCCTATAAGCTAGTTGTTACTAGTTTATGACTTTTCATATTAATTAGCAAGTGGGAAAAAGGTAACGTATGAGGATCGAGCTAGCTGCATTCTTACACTTAAATTTTGAAACATAGAGATCAGACTTATTTCTACATAAAAATTGAATTTCTGACGAATATGCAAGTTAGAAAGATGGCATTTGCATCTATTATATACCAGTATTTATATATATATATATATATATATATATATATATATATATATATAAGTTCTACGAGTGGTGGTTATACCAGTATTGTTGTATGGGGCAGAGTGTCCAGTTAAGAACTGGCACATTCAAAAGATGCAGGTGGTGGAGATGGGGATGCTCAGATGGATGTGCGGTTATACGCGGAGAGACATGATTAGAAATAAAATTATGCGGGATAAGGTTGGAGTGGCCTCGATGACGGACAAGATGAGGGAGGCGCGACTGAGATGGTTTGGGCATGTGAAGGGGAGGTGTGATGATGCGTCAGTTAGGAGGTGCGAGAGAGTCGCGGTCGCAGGAGTTAGGAGAGGTAGAGGTAGACCGAAAAAGAATTTGGGGGAAGTGATTAGACAGGATATGGCACAACTTCAGCTGACTGAAGACATGACTGTAGATAGGAAGATTTGGAGGTCGATGATTAGAATAGAAGGTTAGTGAATAGTTGAGTTTTGTCGCGATGTGTGTGTGAGAGATGTGGAGGGCTAGCCTCACCATCTCATCTTCTCCTTGTCTTAGTAGTAGTATTTCGGTATTACTCTTATGTGTGTATTATTTTATTTGTCTTAGTAGTAGTATTTTGGTATTATTCATATGTGTGTATTATTCTATTTTTTCTTTATCTGGATATTTTGTTGTCTTGTATCCTGCATTGACCACATTCTTTCTGAGCTGAGGATCTACCGGAAACAGTCTCTCTGCCCCACAAATGTAGAGTTAAGGTCTGTGTATATCCTACCCTCTCCATATCCCATTTTGTGGGATTACACTGGGTATGTTGTTTATATATATATAATCTCAATTTATAATATTAATATACTAGTCCTAAATGTTTTCTAAGTTTTAACATATGCATTATAAAGATTTTATATGAAAATAAATAGAGAAAAAAAGTTAAAGTACATATATACTAATCATTTGTTTTATGATCTTGGTAATGAGTTATATTATATCCTATAAGTTAACTTTATGATAATTTGACTTCTCATTTTAATGTTCTGTCTGCAAATCTTTTGCAATAGAATTGCAATAAGTAGTTTTTAGCCACTTTTTTCTCCATAGTCTACACATCCTACCTCTACTAGCTCAATGGTTTTGCCTATTATATTAAAATGAAAGTTAAAGCAATAAAAAAACGTGAGTGTTGATACGGAACAAATTTTGAAAGAATATAATCTCTTCGTTATTTTCATTAATGAAAGAGTATATATACAATTTATAATTTTCATAATAGGAAAATACTATTCTTATTCTACTCCTAAAACCTTATTTTATTTATACAACAATTACATAACTAAGGTAAGTGTACAATTCTAATTTAACTACAACAAAACCTTACCTAAACTAGACCATTAAACCGTCATATACACGGTATGTATACACTGTGTATATCACGGGCTCAACAGTCCATATTTGCCTGCCCGTGATATACATGGCAAGTATATCGTGTATATCACGGGTGTTTATCACACCCCGCAGTCATAGCGGGCGGTCTGCGTACGCTGAGACTGTCCCTATAATCTTCAAACAAAATTGAGGGAAGACCCTTCGTAAAAATGTCTGCAATTTGATACCTGGAAGGGATATGTAAGACGCGTACTTGTCCACGAGCTACCTTTTCGCAAACAAAATAAATATCCATCTCAATATATTTAGTGCGTTGATATTGGACCGGATTCCCATAAAGATATAATGCGCTAATATTATCACAATAAACCAAGGTAGCTTTTTGAATTAGAAAGTGAAGTTCTAAGAGAAGATTACGTAACCAACATGATTCAGAAATCACATTGGCCACCCCTCGATACTCGGCCTCGGCATTGGAGCGGGATAAGGTAGCTTGACGTTTTGCAGACCATGAGACCAAGTTATCATCGAAAAACATACAATAACCAGAGGTAGAGCATCTGGTGTCCGGACAGCCACCCCAATCAGCATCTGTATAAGAGACAAGTGTCGAGACCAACGACGGATATAGATGCAACCCATAATCAAGTGTGCCCTGTAAATACCGAATAATGTGTTTGAGCGCATTCATATGCTCAATCTCAGGATCATACATAAACAAAACACACTTGCCGCACATCATACGTTATACCTGGTCTCGTGAAGGTGAGATACTGAAGTGCCCTGCCAGACTGCGATAGTGTGTGGGATCCTCGTAAGTTGAGTCATTGGCAGCACCCAGCTTGGGTTTAGTATCAACTGGAGTGGAAGTAGACTTATACGAGGACATACCAGCTCGCTCAATTATCTCAGCAGCATATTTCCTTTGCGATAAGAACAACCCTCATGTATTACGAGTGACAGTTATCCCCAAGAAGTAACTCAAGGACCCCAAGTCCTTCTTAGCAAACTCAGAACTGAGTAGTGTCATGATAGACTTGCGTAAATCATTAGAAGAAGCTATCAAAATAATATCATCCACATACAAGAGAATATATGCCAAGGAAGTACACCACGACGATATATGAACAATGAATTTTCAGACCTGCTGTGTGAAAACCCAATAGATGAAACATAGTCTGCAAACCGCGTATACCAAGCCCGTGGGACCTGGTTAAGCACATACAAGAACTTCTTCAATAAACAGACATAATGAGGATATTTGGGGTCACAAAAACCCAAGGGTTGATGCATGTAAACGGTCTCCTTAAGATCACCATGTAAGAAAGCATTCTTCACATCTAACTGATGAATAGGCCAAGCTTTCAAAAGAGCCAGACTGAGAATAGTGTGAATGGTAGCCGGTTTGACCACTGGACTAAATGTCTCATCACAATTCACTCCAACCTGCTGAGTCTTACCATCACCCACAAGACGAGCCTTATGCCTCGCAAAAGAACTTTCAGAATTATCCTTATGAGTAAAAATCCACATAGACCGAATAATATTAGCACCAGAGGGATGGGGTACCAACTCCCGCATCTTATTTGCAATAAAAGCATCATATTCGTCGTTCATGACCAATTTCCAATTCGGGTCATTTAGGGCAGACACTGGATTACGGGGTAGGGGGAATTTAAGAACATTAGAATGTAGATTAAAATGTCTCTTTGGTTTAAAAATACCTCGTTGACTACGAGTGACTGGTCGTTGACTCGGGGGAGAATTGGGTGGATTTTGGGGAAAAGGCGAAAGGGTGACGGACTGGCCAGCAGGCAGTGGGCCTGCTGGCCCAACACTGGAAGTCGAAACAGAAGCTGGACCGATAGCACAAGCAGGGGCAGAATTGGGCTGAATATTTCGCCGGTTGTTGGACCCGAAACGGTAGAAGTGGGAGGAGGACCCGAAATAGTGGCATGAGGTCCAGCGGGCAGTGGGCCCGCTGGTGGATTTTGGGTGCGGGATAAGTCTGAAAAATGGTGGATAATATACGAAGAGGCGGCGGCGTCCAAAAAATTATACGAACTAGGCACGGGACTACTCACGTTAGCAAACGAAAATTGGGTTTCATCAAAAATAACATCGCGACTAATGATGATTTTATTAGATGATAATTCAAAACATTTGTAACCACAATGATTAGATGGATAACCCAAAAACACACAAGGGGTGGAAGGGGCCTGAAGTTTGTTAATTGTGGTGGACGGAAATAGTGGATAACATAAGCACCCAAAGACCCTAAGATGTGAATACGAATGAGTCTTATTATATAAGGTTTGAATGGGGGATGAATATGCCAAACCTTTGGTAGGAAGAATGTTAAGAAGATATGTAGCCATTTGTAGAGCATGATGCCAAAAGAAAGGGGGAACGGAAGCATGGACCAATAAAGTTCGGACAATATTATTAATGGTATGAATTTTGCGTTCGGCTTTCCCATTTTGTGAGGACGTATGAGGACAAGAGAAACTAAAATTTATTCCATTAGTACCACAAAAATCCCGAAACAACCCATTAACATATTCTTTGTCATTATCACATTGAATATTTTTTATTTCCCGTTCGAACTGGGTACGGATGAATGCTCTAAATTTTAAAAAAGTGGAAAACACTTGAGATTTTTTCACTAACGAAAAAGTCCATAAAAATATAATAATCATCCAAAAATAGAACATAATAACAATGGCCCAAAGAACTGAGAACAAGAGATATCCATAAATCGCTATGAATAATATCAAATGGTATTAAAGTACGAGAATTAGAGTCTACAAACGGTAATCTAACAAGTTTTCCTAGATGACAAGATTGACAAATTGGAGTACTACGCGTACCCTTATAAGAAATAAAATTATTTTTATGTAAGGAAGAAACAATAGACGACCCAGGGTGATCCAAACGTGCATGCCATAAGAAAGGAGCGAGAGCTGCAAAAGTAGATGGCAAGGCTTGCCTCGAGAGACTGGATGTGGGCGTGATAGGATAAAGATCTCCCCTACTATCACATATCATAAGAGGAATCCCCATCTTGAAATCCTTCACAGAAAACCCAAAATGATCAAAATCAACATAAACCTAATTATCAGTGGTGAATTTACGAACAAACACTAAATTTTTAATTAAGTTAGGGGCATGAAGGGCATTTTTCAAGACAAGAGGTGGATGGGGGGGAGACAAAGTTTTATAACCGTAACCACGAATTGGAATTGAATTGCCATTACCAACAATTATGTCACGATTATTGCTCAAATTGGAATAAGACGAGATCGTACCTTGGTCAGACGTCATGTGAGTAGTGGCTCCGTTGTTCATATACCAATTTGCGTCTAGGGGATTTAATCCAAGTGTGTGCATCACGGCTTCAATGTCGGTAGGGGTGGGGGTCGCTTCATGGTGGGCCTGCGGAGGCCAAGGCCCAAGCACACCTGCTTGTTGTCCCGGCCCAGAACTGCCTCTCGGGTACCACTACTGACCCGAATAACTGGGCCTGTTGTTATTGGGATTTTGGGCCCAATGTCCCGGGAAAGCAGTCGGCGAGTAATAGGGGTTGTTGGGTACAGGCCCACTGGCCCAGTTCCACGGCCATGGGCCCAGGGCTGTGGCTTGCGACCTACTGCCCCGAGGCCCATTTCCACCCCCGTTATTGCCACCTCGGTTTCCACCATGGTTTTTACCATTATGTTTGCGATTCTGACACTTTTTACCGCCACCGTTGTTGCGGTTTTGGTCGGAATTGTTGGAGACGGAGGGAGAAAAGTTAGACTCGATCACCATGACGACAGAAGGGGCCCCAGTGGCCGCTTTCTTAGCCAAGCCTATTTCTTCGAGCGTGAGCATGGAACGGGCCTGATAAAACTGCGGAAGAGGATTGCTCTGATGAAGAAGCGTACCGACGTCGTTATAGGCCTCAGATAGGCCTGCAACCATTTGAAGGACAAGACGATCGTTGGTAACGGGCGCACCAACGTCGCGGAGTTGGTCCGCCAATTCTTTCAACCTTTTGCAGTATACTGAAACGTTAAGGAAGTCTTCCATATTGACGTGGGAGAATTCCTGCTCAAGGGTAACAACACGAGAATTTTGATTATCTTGAAATATATCACGCACTCTATTCCAAGCATCCATTGTCGTAGCGTCTGGTTCGATAATCGTTTGCAACAGGTCGGTAGAGATAGTGGAGTAAATCCACTGAAGAACGATAGCATCAAGGGTCATCCACAATTTAGGATCATCCTCGGGTTTAGGCACCTCCGTATCAGCAGGAGCCAATGGAATTATGTGATGGAGGACTTGATGCGAGCGTGCGTGAACTTTGAACAATTTGACCCACGTCGCGTATTGAACGTTTTCTATTTCAAGAATGATAGGGATGTGGTTCTTGATGTTAGAAACAGTAAGGGCAGGGTGAAACGTGTTCTTAGCCATCACAATCAACGCAAGACGTGATGTAGGAATTTGGAAGAAAATTTGGGAAGAGATAAAGGAGCAAAGTGCACGGAAACCGAGGGGAAGGTCTCGGAAATCGTGTCATGAGAGAAGAGAGCTTGGGAGAGGAAATATTTGACCTAGACTTCTGATACCATGAAAGAATATAATCCCTTGATTTTTTTCATTAATGAAAGAGTATATATACAATTTACAATTTTCATAATAGGAAAATTTTATTCCTATTCTACTCCTAAAACCTTATTCTATTTGTACAATAATTACATAACTAAGGTAAGTGTACAATTCTAATTTAACTACAACAAAACCTTACCTAAACTAGACCATTAAACCGTGATATACACGGTATGTATACACTGTGTATATCACGGATTCAACAATCCATATTTGCTTAAGTCGGCCTGTGATATACATGGAAAGTATACCGTGTATATCACGGATGTTTATCAAATTTAACCATACTAATTAGTTTAGTTATTTAATAAAGGCAATATACCCACTTTTCGATAAGGGTATCATGGATGATAACTATTAACGAAAGACGTACATAGACAGCAATTCTACACACTTCAAGGAATAATTTGATCAGTTTTTCGTTATTAAATTTGGACACATGGCATTCAGGGGCGAATTAGGTGCAAAAATTGGATCACGTGAACCCATAGTTACCTGACTAAACGCGATATATTAGGTGTATAATTCCTAATATATCTAAAGGAACACATGATCAAAAGAGATTGATTGGTGCAGTGGTTAAGGTGTTGGGTGTAATTCTTGAAGGTCAATGGATTAGACCTAACTTGATGCACTATGATTTTTTTCTATATTATCCTAAAAGTAATTGTGCACCCATCCTCTTGAAATCCTGAATTCGCCCCTGATTACATCAAACCATGTTTATTTGTTAGTCAATCATTATTATTATTTAAGAAAATGCAAAACCTTTATAATTAATCAATTGACAATATCTTTCATTTCGACCGGAGAATCCAAAATATCAATTTTATTGGGTAGAATGCTTTCTGTTGTCAGTTATGAATTGACTCGGAGTACTTAAATAAAATCTTTACAAGAAAGAATTATTTATATCAAAGAGAGTCAATAATCTCTATTCAATCAGTTTATGTGCACGCAGACGATTAGACCGACCCTGCTGCTACTATAACATTTGCAAACATAGATGTTACTATCTTACTTACCTCAATCAACCACCTAATTATAATAAATACCTACAATCATAATAACATACTCAGTGAAATACACAGACATTACACTTACATTTAAAGGTAAGAGGTTGTTTTCAATAGACTCTCGACTTAAAAAAAAATATGCATTCCTTATTGATATCAGCGTCACATGAGCCTGACCACGCAAATTCAAAACGACTTCGGCCGTTATATTATAATAAATAATATAATTTGATCCTAACACTGAATACTAATTTGTTTGTGTCCCGACATCATCTTATAAGGTGCGTCAAATTAGATAAAAACAATCATAATGTGAACACAATAAGTGTAGGATCTTCAACTTTTGAAAATGAAATGAAGCAAAATCTATATATGATAATTACCAGCACATGATTTATTCAATGAGCCACCCATGGCCGGTATTTTTATTCATGCTGCCGCTAGTTTTCGAGTACCTAATTGTAATAATCATTACAAAGAATTAAAAAGATAAACTAAAATTAAAAAAATGTTATCATCAATATCTCTCTCTTCAGAAATGGATAAAGTGGGACCCAGTTACCTGGCTATTTTTTGTTGGTCCTACAAGTCGGCCTGTAAGTGGATAACTACCTAATCCAACCAACAGAAATAAATTTAAAAAGAATAAATTTAATAGTTGAAACGGATAAACTATATATGGAAAATTAGACACGTATTGATAAAGTACAAACCCACACATCAAACGTTTAGTTCGAGTCTTGCGTATAAAAATATTTTTGATAGAAAGTGTTTTTCTCGAATGGACACTACACAACGCGAATCTGAATATAATTTGACTCTAATACGAATATCAAATTTTATTATAGGAAACCAAAAAATACAAACCCCTTTAACGAGCACGAAAGATAAGAACCTCAACTAAGGGCTGAGTGAAGCATAAGTAACACGTCTTTAATCTTTTAGTCGGAAAATTATATTGGATAAATAAATAAATAAAATCATTGTAGATAAATATTTAGTCATAAAACGATACAGTTGAATTTGTATATGTGGTCAAGGACACGTGGATCTCAATTGACTCATTAGGTAGGATTTCTAGATGAATTATACTAAAAATAAGTAATAATAACACAAAGTAAAGTAATGATTAGTCTGAGCCTTGTGACAGCTTTTGGACAAAGTTATGATAACTTGTATGCAAGCACGGAAATCGAGAGAATATGAGTAAGTATCTTGTAATAACTAGAATGTGATGATTTACAATGAAATAATGTGTCTTATTTATACATGAACTACACGGGTACACAGCATACGAAATATGTTCTCATTAATACAGGAGAATGAATGTTGTAATAATTGGACAATCAATATCTCAATAAATGACATTTAAGCACAATTGGAAGACGTATGATCGATTTTAGTAATGGCAATCCATTGCAATTCAAACGGCTCTCAACCTTCTGTATTACCGGTATCAGCCATGCTTGTGTCGCTCCCGGTACCCCGTGTATCTAATCGATAGTGTCTTAGACTGACGTGGTCCTAACTCAGCACCATGCTCCACGTGTCATACTATAATTCTACAGCTATTTTATACGAATTTTGCCTTATACAATAAATTACTTAATTTTTTTTACGCAAGAAAAAATTGTATTAGAATGATAATGGGTTCTGAAGTTAGTTTTTGACATGAATTCAAATGTCATTTGACATACTATTATTTTTTAAGAAAATATTACTATATAAATTCCTTATTTTACCACTAACCTCAACATTGTGTATTACTCATATCATAGCTAGGTGTGGACAATTTTTAAGCTACTTTTAATACAATATTCTTTCTATCAAACTAACTTCTCAATTGCTAATGTCATTTTTCTTTTACAACTATCACTAAAAACTTAATATAAGTCCAAATTAACATCTATAATTTCCTAGCTAGCTAGTTAGTGAAAACAATTGACTCTTTAAACTCTTGGAAACATAGCCTCCAAGGATAGCTCAATTAGAAATGCTGACGAAATTATGTCCGTAAAGAATGGATTTTGGGCCTAACTCAACCCCAAAAGCTAGCTTGTAGGGTGAGGATTGTTCAAGTCCATATAAAGAGTCCATGTTCTCATTCTATATCCGATCCTCGCATGCCCAGACCTTGTTAACTGGAGCGTGGATAATATAATTTGGGGCCCAACATCGGTGAACGAAGAATTGAAATGGGTCTGGCTCTGATACGATGTAAGGAATGGATCTTGGGCCTAACTCAACCCCAAAAGTTAGCTTGTAGGGTGAGGATTGTTCAAGTCCATATAAGGAGTCCATGTTTCCATTCTATATTCGATGTGAGACTCTTAACAGTGTCTTAGGTCACAAGTTTGAGTCAGGTCCTAAGCGGACTAATTTCAATCTCTATGTGAAAAGTTGATAAAGCGGAGAGTAGATGAGGCTTCAAGAATTACAACTTATGGACTCGAGAATTTAGTCATTTTGAGTTAATGAGTTCTAAATTATTAATTTAATTTGTACATATTAAATTAACTTTTTAAGATAAATATAAGGTTTGAATTAAAATTAATGTATTCTACGGAATCCTTCCTGCACTCTATCTCCACCATGACAATGATCATGAGCGAATTTATGTTTAAAGTAGGGCTGGCCAGTGGGCCGGGACGGCCCGACCCCGACCCGACCCCGTCCCGAGCCCGCCCCGACCCCACTTTAAAAAAATAAAAAAAATAACGGGGGCGGGACTCGAACTCGGGACGGGACGATGTCTCGTCCCGCCAGACCCGAGCCCGCCCCAGGACCGCCTGATCCGAGCCCGTCCCGACCCCGACCCCGCCCTTTTCCCCCCTTTGCAAAAATGGTCGTTGCACCAACGGCCATTTTAGATTATGGCCGTTGGCCAACGGCCATTTTAGGCCCCCCCCCCCTCCCTCCCCCTACCCCTTAATATTTATTTTTAACCCATAAGTTATTATATTTACACTTTAACCCAATTTTCAACTATAAATAACTCATTTTTTCTTCATCTTTCTCACAAATCTTCCTACAATCTCTCTAATTTCTCAATATATCTCTCTACAAGTCTACATTGTTTGCTAAATATTCAATTTTATTAATTCATTTGGGAATTGGGAGTGAAGTTGGCAACTAGCTTGAGGATCTTCCATCGAGCAAAGTTTCAATTTTCAACCTCTCGATTACACGTCGACGTTACGTCGGCGTTTGGTACATTCGTTCCTTCATTAAATTATTATTTTCTGTTTATTTTATTTAGCGCACTTAATTTCATTTACTTTAATTATTTGTTAGCATATAATTAAAATGGAAGGAATTAGAGGTATGTTTAAGGGTAAGGGTAAGACTTCTTCTAGTAGGGGCAACCAGGACAAGGGTACTTCTTCTAGTCATCTTATTCCTACACAGGATGATTTTGTTGATACTCAACATTTTCCTACAATACCATTAGATTTAGACCAGGAGCTATTTTCTGGAACTCAAGAAGACTTTAATTTAGACGATGATCTAGATGATATACCCACTAATGTTGATGACAACACACCCACTAGTGCACCTTCAACTGAAATACCTCCTATTCCCCCTAGTATGAGACGAGGTCCAGCAAAACGACCATTAAAATCATATGCATGGACATTTTTTGATAGGGACGTAGAGAATCAAGTAACCATATGTAAAATTTGTAAAAAAGTTTTAAAATTTAAAACTGGAAAAGGTCACGGTGGGACGGGTGGTTTAATTAGACACGTAGTAAGTGCTCATCCACTAGGTATGCCCAATACAGGCTTCAAAATCGGGTGCGCAAACGCCCGCTCTATCGGGACAAGGTTCACATACCGACATCGTCCGGACCAAGTACGGGGCCAAATTAACCCTATGACGGGGGGATTGTAGGCTCTAAATACAATAAACATAGAGATAGGGAAGCAATATCAAAATTAGTTGTTGTGGAGGGTTTGCCTTTTTCATTTCCTTCATCTCCGGTTTTATTCATTACATTAGAGATATATATAATCCTCGCTTTTAACGGTTTTCCTAGATCAACTGTTAAGAGAGATGTATTTAAATTCGCGCATGAATATCAACAATATTTACGTTTTTCATTATATCATTTTAATGGCAAAGTATCTCGTCACGTCGATATAGGTCGTAGTACTAACGGCCATGATTATTTAACCGTAACTTGTCATTGGATAGATTATAAATGGTCTATGCAAAAACGTATTTTAGCGTATAGATATATAGATGATAGGCACACCTTTGGTACTTTTATTGCAGAAAATATTTATCAAGTGTGCGATTATTACGGAATTACCGATAAAATTATGACTATTACATTAGATAACGCTTCTAATAACAATTACGCAATTACAATGTTAAAAAATAGTTTAACTCCATCTTTTCAGACCATTTTCATATAAAATGCGCGTGCCATATATATAACTTAATTGTAAAGGATGGTCTATCACTTTTTGAAGACATTCTTAGTAAAATACAATTTGCTATAAACTTTATTTTTAAAAGTAATAAAGTACAACGTAGAAAAGAATATAAAAAAACTTGTCACGATTGTGGACTACCTTATAGAAGAATTCCACAAGAAGTATCCACTAGGTGGAATTCTTTATACGAGCAACTACTTGTTGCTTATGACTATAAATTACCTATAACTTTATTTATTAACTCTCATAATAAAAAGCCAAACGGTGATATGATTTTAGATAGTGATTGGGTAAAAATTTCCGAACTTATTGTATTTTTAGAGAAATTTTTTCAAGCAACAAAAGAATTTTCCGGTATATATTATCCTACTATTTCAACTATGTTATTTTATATAACTATAATATTTTTATTACTTAGTGAATATATGGAAAAACCAAACTTATAAGGCAAAGCCTATTAAAAAAATGTTTGTCAAAATAAAAAAATATTTTATTCCTATTCCCTCTATTTATATTATTGGTTACGTATTAAATCCTACTATTAAAATAGATCGTACTAAATCACTAATTGAAACTATTTACGATTGTATAGAAGTACTACCACCTCCAAGTCCCAAAAATCTAAATCACCCACCACCTATTGAACAAACTAAAGAAGAAGCGGTGTCTAGCGTAGAACACCAATGCTAAAATATATATAGATTTTATCAACAAGAAAATGCTAGTAACTTACCGGCTTCCATACCATCTTCTTCATCTTCAACACAACCTCACAAAATACATGTCTGTTTCGCGGCTAGTATTGAAAGCCTCGAAATAGAATGTGCGACCGTACCTCTACTACTAACCAAATTAGCGAGTTGGATATTTTTGTTTTGCGGGGTTTGTACCGTATCAAGAAGTTATCAATGAAGATGGACATGAAGACTTTTTGAAATCGGGGGGAATGAGAAGACCTTTCGACACTTTCATTGATGGCTCGAGATGTTTTGAACATTCAAGCGTCATCAATCGCGCGTCGAAAGCGCTTTTTCTCGAGAGCAGATATCAAATAGGAGACCACAGACACTCATTGGCCGGAGACGACTTGGAAATTGCGTATTATTCGAGAGATTGGATACGAGCGGAGCGGAGAAGGTGCGGTCAACCGGAGATCAACGAAGAAGATGATGAAAACTACAACGAAATCTTAACCGAAGGTAGTGGAAGCGACGTGGATCAATTTGACCAACAAATACCAATTCCAACCGAAGAATCACAGGAAATCATCAAGCAATTAGAACAGGTTTTTTTGAGAATGTAATTTTTTTAATTGCAATTTTATTATGTAATTTGCAACTTTTGGACAACACCACAAAGTTGCAATTTAGATTTTAGACAATTGTATTTGTATTACAAAAAAATCATGTCTATTAAATAATATAAGAGGCACAAAAACAGCCTTGGGATGTTTTTATTACACTATCTTGTTTTGTTTATTGAGTTTTTTTTATACATATGTTATTTAAAAAAAAAAAAAGGAAAACCCGACCCCGCCCCGCCCCACCACGCCCCGAGCCCGAGCCCGACCCGACCCCGCCCCGCCCCGATACCGACGGGATCGGGATCGGGACGGGACTGGAGCAGGTCCCGCCCTGACCCCGCCAGACCCGGCCCGCCAGACCCGAGCCCGGCCCACTGGCCACCTTTAGTTTAAAGTTTGGGGCACGTGAATCTATGATCTTTCTGTAAAATTAAATATTTTATGTGTATATTTCTAAAATTGATCTAATAAATATATATGCTACAAAAAAGTTTAATGATGCAATTAATTAAAAGCTTAGTTATTTAGCCAGAGAAAGTAAGAGACTACTAAAAAAAAGACTAACAAAACTTTAAGAAAAGTACCTGCTGATATTTGTTTGTACTGACATACCACTATATGCTTTCAATACCCACATAGAAGTAGACACGTGTATAACTTAAAGACCACTCTCAGACATTTGGTAGTTAGGTGACGTGTCGGTTAACCGAAAAGTATGACGTGTTTGGTTTAACTAACAGGTCAAAGTGTGAAGTTTAATTTAAAAGGTCAACGTCAACGTCAAAAACGAAAAAGGTCCTTGATAGTATTATTAATATCTCCGACATGGCCATGTTTGGCTTCTTTGCATGACGCGTGGCCAGTTGTAGTTATGCGCTTCTCGTGCCTCCATCGAACTTTGAATAATAATGTGTCTGTTCGCTAGTAAAGCACACAAATAATTCAATATTTATTATTTATATTTAAAAATAATTTAACTTTATAAATATAATGTAAATTTTCTTCGAAGGAGGTTTGGGTGAACTCCATTGTCACCACCTAGCTCTGCTCCTGGTACGAAGGAAAATATTTTTTATAAAAAATAAGTAAGTTTCTTATTTATTTTTCTTGTGTTTCGTACGCAATAAAAAATTATTATCTTAAAAGTATTTGAACATAATCTAGATAAATATTATGACAAGTGTGATGGAGGTAGTGGTCTCGGGTGGTGGGAATGGGGATACAGTGGTGGGGTAAAGATGAGACGTTGGAGGATGGGATAGATTTTTCATTCCATAAAAGCATGATATGTTACTTTTTAAAACTTAAAATGAAGTTTTAATGATTGAGAGATAAATATAGCTAATTTTAATGAGTGGGGAATTAATAAAACTTTAAAAGTGTATATTTTGAAAAAGTATGATGAAGGATAAATACAACTTTTTTATAGCAGAGGGACAAATATGACTCCTTTTCGTATTTTCAGTTAGAAAGCTTACTTAACGTTTTGCCTAAATAAATGAGAATGCAGAGTAATTAAATAAATCAATATTTGGTATGGAGTGTAGGAATATATTCTTTTCATTTCATTGATTATTGTGTATAATATATATAGTGTTACATGGCTACAAACTAGATAACTAAATCTTCCTAATTACAATTGAAATATAAATTTACCTAATATAAAAGATATACAAAATATGGTAATATACAAGATATGGTGATATTCTATCACACCCCCGCAGTTGAAGCGGGAGGTTCTCATACGCTGAGATTGGCTCGAAAGTCATCAAAGAATATGCGCGGAAGTCCTTTAGTGAATATGTCAGCAATTTGATATCGGGAAGGAACATGAAGAACACGAACTTGTCCACGAGAAACTTTCTCACGTACAAAGTGAATATCCATTTCAATGTGTTTAGTGCTTTGATGTTAAACGGGATTGCCGGAAAGATATATCGCACTTACATTATCACAGTAAACCATTGTAGCCTTATGGATTGGGCAGTGAAGCTCAAGTAGAAGGTTGCGTATCCAACAAGACTCAGAAATAACATTCGCTACACCTCTGTACTCAACTTCGACACTGGATCGAGACATAGTAGGTTGTCTTTTAGAAGACCAAGAAAGCAAGTTATCTCTGAGGAACACACAGTAACCCGATGTGGATCGACGAGTGTCAGGACATCCACCCCAGTCAGCATCAGAATAATATGTGAGACCAGAGAGTGAGGACTTGTACAAGTGTAAGTTGAAATGAAGAGTACCTTGTACATATCGCAAAATACGTTTAAGGGCATTCATATGTTCATCTGTCGAGTTATGCATATGTAAGCATATTTGTTACACGACATAGGATATATATGGTCTCGTGAAAGTGAGATACTGCAATGCTCCTGCTAAACTGCGATAGTAAGTCGGGTTGGCATATAGAGAACCCGAAGAGGCACAAAATTTGGAATTAGTGTCCACCGGTGTATGGCCGGTTTGCAAGACGTCATGCCTGCTCGGTCAAGGATCTCTTCGGTCTACTTTCTTTGACAAAGAAATAAGCCACATGCATGTCTCGTAACAGCAATGCCCAAAAATTAGCTTAGGGGGTCCAAATCCTTTATAGCAAATGCATAAGCAAATAGTGACATAATGGATTGGCGAAGTGAATCAGAAGATATGGTGAGGATAATATCATCAACATTTGTAAAATGTATGCCATGTCATTAGATGAACAGTGAATGATCAGATTTGCTATGTGAAAACCCGATAGAGGATACAAAATCAGCAAATCGTTGGTACCATGCACGAGGAGCATGTTTCAGTCCATAGAGTTATTTATTCAAAAGACACACATAATCTTGATGAATCGGAACCCTGAATCCCATAGGCTGATGCATATATACGATTTCATGAAGGTCTCCATGCAAGAAAGCATTTTTTACGTCAAGATGATGAATGGCCAAGACTTGGACAAAGCAATACTGAGAACGGTCTGAATAGTCGCTGGTTTCACCACCGGGCTGAAAGTTTCATCACAATCCACTCCCACATGTTGAGACCTGTCATCACTACAAGACGAACCTTGTGCCTCTCAAAAGAACCATCATATTTTTTTTATGTCGAAAAATCCACATAGAATGAATAATATTAGCATTAGGAGGACAAGGTACTAGATCCCACGTCTTATTTTCAATAAGAGTATTATATTCGTCAATCATTGCATTTTTCCAATTAGGATCGGACAAGACATCTTTCGAATTATGAGGAACATGAGAAGGGGCAACCGAAGTGGACAAGTTAAATAGCCGTTTGGGTTTGAAAATATCATGCATAGCACAAGTTTCCATTGTCCGTGGGTATGCCGCGGGAGGTTGGACAACATTGGGATGGGGTGGCCGAGAAGTGGAGGCGGGACTGGGTGGACTGCCGAGAGTAGGGGTGGTGTTGAGAAGGGACAGTGGCGCCGGGGAGAGGGGACTGGTCGAGAAGCAGCCGAGATGAAAGGTCGTGATGGGTTGTTCCAAGGCTCCCGCTGTGGGGATGGGCGGACTGCCGGCCTCGGGACGGCAGTGGTGGAGACGGCTATCGGTATTGGTGACGACTGATTTTGCAAGTGATGAATTAGAAGGGAATTTAGGCCATCATTTAGAAATTCATACGAATTTAGGGATGGAGAATTAGTTTGGCAAAGGGGAATTGGGACTCATCGAATATGACATATCGAGAAATGATTATTTTTCGGCTTGACAAGTGGTAACAATTGTAACCTCGATGATTGGGGGTAGCCAAGAAAGACGCACGGGGATGAATGGAGTTGCAGCTTATTGATTTATGTGGAGGGATGGATGGGGTAGCACAGACATCCAAAAGTTTGTAAATGCTTATAGGAAGAATCCCGAAGATAGAGAACTTGAGTGAGAGACTTGTGTTTGAGATACTTGTTTGGGAGAATGTTCAAGAAATAGGTTGCCATTGATAGAGCGTAATTCCAAAAATATGAGAGATAGAGACGTGAGCTTGGGCACGAACTAAGTTGTTTATGGTTCTAATTTTTCATTCGGCTTTGTCATTTTGTGGAGAGGTATGGGAACAGGAAAAATAAAAAACAAGGTCGTGTTTGGCGCAGAAAAGTTTGAATTGATTATTATCGAATTCCCTCTCATTGAAAACATTTCATATTCTTTTCAAATTGTGTCTTAATGAAAATGCTGAATGACGAAAAAATAGAATAGACTTGGGACTTATTACCAATGGAAAACGTCCATAGGAAGTTTGAATAATCATTTAAAAACAACATATAGTATCGATGTTCGGCCGTGCTTAAGATAGGAGAAGTCCATAAATCACTGTGTATTATATCAAAAGGCATTAAAGTATAGGTGGATGAAGAATAAAATGACAGCTTGACATGTTTCCCAAAAATACAAGATTCACAAACAGGAGGAGAAGGGACATGTTTGTAATCAATAAATTTATTTTTACTAAGGGGGTATAAAATAGAGTCTCCCGAATGTTCTAATCTATTATGCCATAAAGGAGACGAAATTGCTGCAAAGGTTAATGGAGAGGAGGCTGGATAGCTGATGGAGGTGGTGATAGGATAAAGGTCCCTGGTGCTATCACATCTCTGTATTCGCATCCCTGTCATAAGGTCCTTCATAGAAAAAACAAAATGATCAAATTCAAGGAAAAAATTATTGTCGATTGTGAAACGATGCACATAGATTAGACTTTTGATAAGTTTCGGGGGCATGTATGATATTTTTTAAGGCTAACGGGGGGTCTGGTGGGGAAAGAGATGATTGTCCATAACCTCGAATGGGAATGTCTTGTCCACTACTAACAATAATATTATGATTTAAATTATTCATATTAAAATAAAATGAGAGAGTACCTTGGGATGCCGTCATATGAGATGTGGCACCAGTGTCCATGTACCAACTGTTGTTAGGAACGTTGAGAGATATCGTGTTCATAGTTGCCTCAATATCTGTCGGTGCGTAGGTTGAAGGAGGGAAAATATGTGCATTGTATGCCTGATGTGGACGTGCGTCGAAGATGCCGGACTGGGCCTGTTGAGATGGAAGTTAGGCTTAGGAGGACGTTGGGTAGGGGCAAGGTGGAGCAGCTCATGCCGGTGCCGGGTAGGCAGCCCATGGCGAAGGCTACTGTCACTGTTGTTGCTGATGTTGGTAGTTGTCAGCCGGCGGGGGCTGCCTCCTACCGCCACTGCCACTGTTTCCGGCGCTACCGTTGTTGCCGCCGATGTTGTCGTGGCTGTTCCCAAAATTTCTTCCTCTGTTGTTATTTTGGGAACGTGAAATACATGTCGAATTGTTTGCTTGCCTGTGGGATGGGGCGGGAGACGAGCCTTTTGGGTCAGCATGATTGCCGCCAGTGGTTACAAGAGCGGTGTCGGTTGTGCTGGCATTAGTCGATGCCCGCTTTATTTTTCGAGTTTCTTCAAGGACTAGTCTGGAACGAGCCTCATAAAACAGAGGCAATGGCGTGCTTTTTTGGATGATGGTAGCGATGTTGTCATAATTTTTATTCAAATCCGCAATAAGTTGCATCACCAATCGTTGATTAGTGACCATGCACCGACGTTGGAGAATTGATCGGCAATCATCCTAAGTTCTTGACAATAGGCCTACGCATTAGGAAAATCGTCCTGCTGAATTGCCTAAAATTGATTTCCAAATACAAGGCACATTGTGTCTTGTTGTCATGAAAAATACTTTCCAAACGATCCCACGTTTGTTGTGCAGTGACATCGATTTCAATGATTGTATGCAATAGATCGTTCGATATTGTGCCGCATATCCATTGTAGGACAACCACATCTAAGCGGGACCAAAGTCCATCATCAGAATCATTAGGTCTTTCTAGGGGCTTTGATTTTGGAGGGATGATATGATCGATGACTTTGTATACACGACAATGAATCTTAAATAATTCCGCCCAAGATGAATATTGAACATTCTCCATCTCAAGAGTTATGAGAATGAAATTATTGATGTTGTTAATTGCAAGAGCAGGATGAAATTCAAGTTGTTCAGCCATTGAAAATTGGAGAAGAATAGAGGAAAGTCGAAGGAAGAAAGGAGAGGGTTGCCGAGGGGGGAGGGGCGGCGGTTTAGGGAGAAAAAGAAATCATGGTTTGACTTCTGATACCATGCATGAATATGTTCCTTGTCTTTCATTGATTATTGTGTACAATATATATAGTGTTACATGACTACAAACTAGGTAACTAAATCTTCCTAATTACAATTGAAATATAAATTTACCTAATATAAAAGATATACAAAATATGGTAATATTCTATCAATGGTAATATACAAGATATGGTAATATTATATCTTCCTAATTACAATTGGAATATAAATTTACCTAATATAAAAAATATACAAAATATGGTAATATTCTATCAATTGTAATATACAAGATATGATAATATTCTATCATGGATGATAAACCTCTTTTATTCTATTTTTTTTTTCTCTTGAATTATATTGCGAATAAATGACGTGACCTAGCTAGTCAATATCAGAGACGTAGTCTTGATTTCAATTTTTCCAGATGTATCAGGAATTTTTCATTTTATCCTTAGAGATTGACAACGATCATTTTTTTTTTGAGTGAATTAGAAAGTCTTTTTTTAGTTATCGAAATTTGAGTTATTTAAATAATATGAATATCTAAAATTATGATTATTTTATTTTGATCTTTCCAACACGATTGTGTTATTTGTTGGAATATATAATATAAAATAAATCTTTTCGATGATTAGAAAGAGAAAAAATAAATATGATTTCAACAAAAAATGAAACGTCTAATGTTTTTCTTAATACAGTGTCAGGGTTTGACCTGATCATCCTTATTTTCTTGTAACTAACTCATAAGGTAACCAATGGAATACTTTCAATAATTATCACTTTTTAAAAATTAAGGAATGTATAAAGACAGTATTATATACTTTTGGATAAGGGACAGGTTATCCAATTTTTCTTCATCTTCTTCTTTATTTCACTTTTTTTTATATCTTAAAGTGGAGTGGTTCTTGATCATCGTACTGAAGCTTATCACAAGAAACATAAATAAACATGACTGGAATAAAAATAAAAAAAGAGATAGTCAAAATCAATTGCTCTTGAAATCCAGTATTATAATATATGATATTAAATCTAATTCTGTACTACAGCGCATTACAGTCAAAATTTACTGCCAAAGTTAGAGAAGAAGCTTTAAATAGTCAAAAGTTATCAAATTGACCTTATCCAACTTAGCATCACCATATAAAGATGCCCAAGAGTTAAATTAATGACAAAATTGCATAGGGAAAAGCTTGAAATTGTCTAAAATTGAAATCCGAACATCATCAATTTGTTAGGTATAAAATTACTATAATGAATAAACATTTAAAAACAATCTTTTTATTTTATCATAGAAAAAAGACTAAATTGTTTAACTATATTGCCACTAAAAATCGAAATATCGCTTGATTTTGGAGTGATTTATAGCTTGTTTTTTTAGAATAAGCTGACCAGTTTTTCAAGTGAATTTTTTTTTTTCATCCACGAAATCTCAATTTTTTTTCAAGTGATAAAATGCATGTCCAAACACAACTTTAAATTTCACATACTATTTTTCAGCTTCAGCTTCAAAAGCTTTTTTGCTAAATTTCAACCAAATTTATGTTCAAAGGCTTATTGAAAAAATAAAGTCACAAAATTTAAAGTGTTCGCTGGCCCAATCTCCCACAATCATGGATAATTTACCTTTATTTTCTCTGTTTGGTAAACCACACAAGTTTAAATTAATTGTTATACAACCAACTAATAAAATCTAATGCCTTAATGCAGACTCACTAATATGAAGGAAAAGCTTATTTGCACCGAGTCTTAATATCAAATTAATAAATGTTTGAGATTTCCCTTTTACATAAACTCTTAATGGATTAACTTTAGGTATATACAGTCGTCGCTGAATTTTGCTCACTATAACGGTAAATTATTGAATTTTATCCACTTTCCAATAAGGTCATATAATTATAATATATTACGTTAAAACAACTGAACTTTACCTACTATACCAATAAAGTTGCTAAAGTACTTACCCACTTCTAACACTAAACATATATATCAAGGTGACTTTACTTTTGCAATGGAAAATTTATTGCAATTTGTTTTAATCTGTATAAAAATAATTAAGTGAAACCAAAATAAGTCAAGATTTCACTAATTAATAGTCAAAACTTCTAGATTATCTTAATTATTAGCGTAAATTAAAGTTCCACTTTACTTGGAATAGGGATTGAGAAGAAGAAAGTTATGAACATTAAATATTGCATTTCTAATATCTAAGTAACTCTGCCACGAATCATATATCCACTGTCAAATGATAAGTACTTATTCAATTTGTAATTAAATATCTTGGATTCAAACCTTATGAATGGAGTCTTTTTGGGTTTAAAAAAAGCTTAAGTACTCCCAAAATTAAAATAAATCAGCATAAATCCAAATTAATCTGATCCCAAAATAAATACCTAGTATAAAGAAAAAAATCATATATCCAAAAGTAAAATACAAACTCGCAAGGATTTTGATTGTATCGCAGTTTTTTAGCTATTGAAGCACGTGAAAAATAATACTTCTTCGGCTCATAATCAGTATTATGTCAGCCAAACCAATTTGTTCCAAAATAAATATCAATTTAAATACTGAAAAAATTAAAGTTGCTAATATTAAAGATTCTATTTCTAATATCTAAATGAAACTCCAAGCAACTATATCGGAGTTTAATTGACTCAAAGCAATTAATTGTACTAGGGCTTTTATAATCTATATTGTAGGTTTTTAGCTATTGAAACACGTGAGAAATAGTACTTCCTCATGTTCAAAATACGTGTCGTTCTAGCCAAACTAATTTGGTCCAAAATGAGTTTTGTTTTAAAAATGATTAAGGTAATATTAACTTTTTTATATAAAGAAAAGAAATAGTAATTTGAGGAAAGAAAAAGAATCGTTTAGTCAAAATAACTCTTATAATCAGCGTAATTAAATGATTTTAGTGAGTATGCAAAATCTTAAACGGCATTCAGAGTAAGTTGTTTATTTTATATGCACTATAATATTGGCACACACAAAATTATCCAATTTAGCGACTATGTTGTATTTAATTAATATTTTTCTTAAAATTTAGCGACGAAATCAAAATTTCCTAATATTCCGCCGGTAATTAGCTCAGGAATGTCATCTGTCACTAAGATGCATCCGTTTTTTTTTTTGTATTGGTAAGAATGTTGAAAATATTATATACCAACTTTCCTTTTATAGTTCAAGTTTCTACTGTAGTCATTTTATAATTGATGTTTAGTCCTTGTGGAAACTTTATCTAATTAGATAATTATCACGTTGATCACCTTATTCTTGGATCACTAAGCAAACCGATAGAATAATCAAAGTTTAGAAAGTCCGATAAAGAACTGTAAAATCATCTACTTAACTATTAATCACTATGTTAAACAATGTATATATACTCGTGATATACATAGGTGTATATCACGGGAATATCCAAAACAGTAGCCAGAAGTCACGGCTTCAATCTTGGGCCATCACTCACGGAAGCCCAGCAAATCAGCCCATCACGGGCAGATTACATTTATGTAATCTTGTATAGTATATTGTAGTGTATTTGTTACCTAAATTAGGATGATACACTTACCATAATTTGTATAGTTAGAATTATGGTAGAATAAGATTTTAAGAATAGAATAGGAATACGATTTTCCTATTTTGTAACTTGTATAAATACCTTTCAATTAATGAAAATAATCAAGGGGATTATTTCTTTCATGGTATCAAGAGACTAGGTCTTACAAAAAATTTCTCTCCCAAATTTTGTCCATTCTCGGCCGAAACCTCCCCCCCCCCTCGGGTTTTCTCTTCCGAAATTAGTCTTCCGCTCTCAAAATCTCTCTTACTTTTCCCAAATTTCCCCTCCTTCTTTGTTCTTTCAATATGTCTAAGAACAATTATCATCCTACCCTCATGGTTTCTAACGTCAAATACAGTATCCCTATTGTACTTGAGATGAAAAACGTCCAATATGCGACGTGGGCAAAATTGTTTAAAATTCACGCCATCTCCCATCAAGTTATTCATCACATCATTCCTCCCGCTACACCTCTTCCCGCGGAGGATCCTCAGTTATGGATCTCTTGATGCTACCGTTCTCCAGTGGATCTATTCCACTATTTCAGTTGACCTTCTACAGACGATTATTGAGCCGGATACCACGGCTATGGCTGCCTAGAATAGATTGCGTGACATATTCCAAGATAACCAACATTCACGTGTTGTCACACTCGAACAGGAATTCTCTCTAGTTCGCATAGAAGAATTTCCAAACGTCTCTGCATATTGCAAGAAACTCAAGAAGTTGGCGGATCAACTCCGTAATGTTGGCGCACCTGTAACAAATAATCATATGGTTCTACAATTGGTTGCCGGCCTTTCGGAGGCCTATAATGGTGTTGGAGCTCTCCTTCGTCAAAGCAACCCTCTTCCCGCCTTTTATCAAGCCCGCTCCATGCTTACTTTGGAAGAAGCCGGTTTGGCTAAAAAAGTCGGCTACCGGAGCAAGCCCCGTCGTCATGATGGCGTCCTCCCCAAGTTCTTCGGGTTTTTCGGGCCAAAACCATAATCATGGTGGCGGCAAAAATAATTGTAAGAATAATAACAAAAACCGCGGGGGCAAACGCGGCGGTTCCGGTGGTGGTTCCGGTGGTCAGCAAGCAGGCAGTGGGCCCCTTCCAGTGAACAGTGGCCCACCACCACACTGGTACCAGCAGTGGAGCCCATGGCAGTGGGGCTGGGGCAGTGAGCCGTGGGCCAGCAGCCCCTACGTTCCAAGCAAATACCGCAGCTAGTGGGCTGGCCAGCCTTTCAGGCCCAACAACCAGCGGTGGTGGCCCACCGGCCGCGTGGCCCAGCTGCGCGCCGGCCCAGCAGCTACGGCCCAGTTCAGTCCCATCCTGGAATACTTGAGCCCCGACCTCCGCAAGCCCACCACAAAGCAGGCCCCACTCAGACCGATATGGAGGCCGCGATGCACACATTGGGGTTGACTCAACCGGACCCAAATTGGTATATGGACACCGGTGCCACTACCCATATGACGTCCGATTCAGGTACTCTCTCATCTTATTCCAATTTGACCAACCATCGGGGTATAATTGTTGGTAATGGCAACTCTATTCCAATATAGGGTTATGGTAAGAAAACGTTGTCTCCCCCCAATCCACCCCTTATCTTGAAAAATACTTTACATGCCCCCAAATTGATTAAAAACTTAGTGTCTATCCGAAAGTTCACCACTGACAATTTTGTTTCTGTTGAATTAGATCCGTTTGGTTTCTCTATGAAGGATTTCAAGACGGGGAGTCATCTCATGAGGTATGATAGTAGGGGGGATTTGTATCCTATCATGCCCGGTTTCAGTCCATCGAGTCAAGCTTTGCCATCAACCTTTGTAGCCATTTATCCTTCCTTGTGGCATGCTCGCCTTGGTCATCCGGGATCCTCTATTTTATCAGCTTTAGATAACAATAGTTTTATTTCGTGTAAGGGTACGAGTCGTACTCCAATTTGTCAATCTTGTTCGTTAGGAAAAATTGTTAAGTTGCCATTTGTAGACTCAAATTCTCATACTTCAATGCCATTTGATATTATTCATAGCGACCTATGGACGTCTCCTGTTCTTAGTTCGTTGGGTCATCGATATTATGTTCTCTTTTTAGATGATTATTCTAGATTTTTGTGGACGTTTCCAATTGCGAATAAATCACAAGTGTTTTCAGTCTTCCTAAAATTTAGAGTGTTCATTCGTACCCAATTCGAAAGAGAAATAAAAAATATTCAATGTGATAATGGGAAAGAGTATGAAAATAGGGAGTTTCGGGAGTTATGTGCTAATAATGGGATCAATTTTCATTTTTCGTGTCCTCATACGTCTTCACAAAATGGGAAAGCCTAATGCAAAATTCGTTCCATAAATAATATTATCCGAACTCTCTTAATTCATGCTTCCATACCCTCATATTTTTGGCATTATGCTCTACAAATGGCCACATATCTCCTTTACATAATTCCTTTCAAAGGTCTGACATATTTTTCCCCCTCCAAATATTGTATAATAAGAACCCTTCTTATTCTCATCTTCGGGTTTTTGGGTGCTTGTGTTATCCGTTATTCCCATCCACCACATTTAACAAACTTCAGGCCCGGTCTACTCCGTGTGTGTTTTTGGATTATCCGCCTAATCAACGTGGTTATAAATGCTTTGATTTATCCTCCAAGAAAATCATCATTAATCGCCATGTAATTTTTGATGAAACTCAATTTCCATTTACTAAAGTCCATACTCCCGAGCCTAGTTCGTATATTTTATGGATGATGGTATATCTCCGTATATTACTCATCATTTTTCGGACATGTCCCGCACCCAAAATCCTCCAGCGGGCCCACTGCCCGCTGGACCCACTGTTCTGTCATTGTTTCCAGTAGCTGGAACAGTTCCAGCGATTGGGGCCGATCCGCCCAAGTCGGAGGCTGTTCCGATTTCAGCCCCAGACATTGCGATATGGGCCAAGCATGCCCACCGCCCGCCGGCGATCCGTCCCGAGCCCAGCAAATTCCCAAAATTCACTAAATTCTTCCTCGAGTCATAGACCGGTCACTCGTAGTCAACGGGGTATTTTTACACCTAAGAGACATTTTAATTTACATTCTAATGTCTCTAAATCCTTCTTGCCCCGTAATCCTGTGTCCGCCTTAAATGACCCGAATTGGAAAATTGCTATGACCGATGAATATAATACTCTTATTGATAATAAGACATGGGAGTTGGTGCCCCATCCATCTGGTATTAATGTTATCAGGTCTATGTGGATTTTTGCTCATAAGGAGAATTCAGATGGGTCATTTGCTCGACATAAGGCGCGGCTTGTGGGTGATGGTAAGACTTAGCAGGTTGGGATAGATTGTGGTGAGACGTTTAGTCTGGTGGTCAAACCGGCTACCATTCACACTGTGCTTAGCTTGGCTCTTTCAAAGACTTGGCCTATTCATCAGTTGGATATCAAGAATGCTTTCCTACATGGTGATCTCAAAAAAACAGTCTATATGCATCAGCCGTTGGGTTTCAGGGATCCCAATCGTCCTCATCATGTCTGTTTGTTGAGGAAGTCCTTATATAGGCTTAAGCAGTCTCCACGGGCCTGGTATACGAGGTTTGCTGACTTTGTTTCGACTATTGAGTTCACTCACAGCAGGTCAGATAATTCCTTGTTCATCTACTGTCGTGGTTTGTCCTTGGCCTACATTCTGTTGTATGTGGATGATATCATTTTGACTGCCTCTTCCGATGCATTACGCCAGTCTATCATGGCCATGCTCAGCTCTGAGTTTGCTATGAAAGACTTAGGGCCCTTGAGTTACTTTTTGGGGATTGTCGTCAAGCGTCACTCAGATGGTTTGTTTTTGTCTCAACGAAAGTATACAACTGAGATCATCGAGAGAGCCGGGATGTCCTCCAGTAAGTCTACTTCCACTCCAGTTGATGCTAAGCCCAAGGTTGGGGTCGCGGCCGGCGTCCCTTACGAGGATCTGACCCGCTATCATAGTCTTGCAGGGGCCCTCCAGTATCTTACCTTTACCAAATTGGATATTACGTATGTTGTTCAGCATGTGTGTTTATTCATGCACGATCCCAAAGTTGAGCACATGAATGCAATCAAACGCATAATTCGGTATATTCAGGGGACACTGGACTATGGTTTGCATTTGTATCCGTCATCTACATCCACACTTGTCGCATACACAAATGTTGATTGGGGTGGTTGTCCCGACACTAGACGGTCGACGTCTGGCTACTGTATGTTCCTTGGTAACAACTTGGTCTCCTGGTCGGCAAAGCGTCAGACAACTCTATCACGCTCAAGTGCAGAGGCCGAATATCGAGGGGTAGCGAATGTGGTCTCCGAATCATGTTGGCTACGTAATTTGCTTTTGGAGCTTCATTGTCCGATTCAGAAAGCAACCTTGGTATATTGCGATAACATTAGTGCCATCTACCTTTCAGGTAACCCGGTTCAGCACCAACGCACTAAGCATATCGAAATGGACATTCACTTTGTCCGTGAAAAGGTTGGTAGGGGTCACGTTAGCGTATGCCATGTCCCGTCTCGTTATCAAGTTGCAGACATCTTTACAAATGGTCTACCCGCGGTTCTTTTTAAAGATTTTAGGGACAGTCTCAGTGTTCGAAGACCGCTCGCTATGACTACGGGGTGTGTGTTAAACAAGGTATATATACCCGTGATATACATGTGATATACAGAGGTGTATATCACGGGAATATCCAAAATAGTAGCCAGAAGTCACTGCTTCAATCTTGGGCCATCACTCACGGAAGCCCAGCAAATCAGCCCATCACGTGCAGATTACATTTATGTAATCTTGTATATATGGTATATATATATTTGATGTATATTGTAGTGTATTTGTTACCTAAATTAGGATGATACACTTACCATAATTTGTATAGTTAGAATTATGGTAGAATAAGGTTTTAGGAATAGAATAGGAATACGATTCTCCTATTTTGTAACTTGTATAAATACCTTTCAATTAATGAAAATAATCAAGGGGATTATTTCTTTCATGGTATCAAGAGACTAGGTCTTACAAAAATTTTCTCTCCCAAATTTTGTCCATTCTCGGTCGAAACCTCCCCCCCCCCTCGGGTTTTCTCTTCCGAAATTAGTCTTCCGCTCTCAAAATCTCTCTTACTTTTCCCAAATTTCCCCTCCTTCTTTGTTCTTTCAATATGTCTAAGAACAATTATCATCCTACCCTCATGGTTTCTAACGTCAAATACAGTATCCCTATTGTACTTGAGATGGAAAACGTCCAATATGCGACGTGGGCAAAATTGTTTAAAATTCACGCCATCTCCCATCAAGTTATTCATCACATCATTCCTCCCGCTACACCTCTTCCCGCGGAGGATCCTCAGTTATGGATCTCTTGATGCTACCGTTCTCCAGTGGATCTATTCCACTATTTCAGTTGACCTTCTACAGACGATTATTGAGCCGGATACCACGGCTATGGCTGCCTAGAATAGATTGCGTGACATATTCCAAGATAACCAACATTCACGTGTTGTCACACTCGAACAGGAATTCTCTCTAGTTCGCATGGAAGAATTTCCAAACGTCTCTGCATATTGCAAGAAACTCAAGAAGTTGGCGGATCAACTCCGTAATGTTTGGCACTTTTGTAACAAATAATCATATGGTTCTACAATTGGTTGCCGGCCTTTCGGAGGCCTATAATGGTGTTGGAGCTCTCCTTCGTCAAAGCAACCCTCTTCCCGCCTTTTATCAAGCCCGCTCCATGCTTACTTTGGAAGAAGCCGGTTTGGCTAAAAAAGTCGGCTACCGGAGCAAGCCCCGTCGTCATGATGGCGTCCTCCCCAAGTTCTTCGGGTTTTTCGGGCCAAAACCATAATCATGGTGGCGGCAAAAATAATTGTAAGAATAATAACAAAAACCGCGGGGGCAAACGCGGCGGTTCCGGTGGTGGTTCCGGTGGTCAGCAAGCAGGCAGTGGGCCCGTCCTTCTTTAACACACTAATTGTGCGAAATTAATGTTTAACGCACAAAATGCACTGCTATAAAACGTCACTTACAAAATAATCTCGCTTTTGTGGACGTACAATTAATTTTAGTTATCATTTACCTGATATGATATTATTATAATTATTTTATGATTTCAAAGTATAAAGTGAATTTTTTTTAAAATACAAATACATGATCTATGCCAATATTTTTGGGTTTTACCGAACCCTTAAGTGAGAGGCTAGCTCCGCTTCTGATTCCATTGCGCTTTCTATTTAAAACATTCTGCATCCTTAATATTTTAAATGAAATTACGCGATGTGACAAATACTTAGACTGTATTTGTGATACATAATTATAGTTTTAAGAAATTACGAAACATAACTACATTTTAGATGTTGTAGTAATCAATACACATGTGTTACTGTATGTGTTGATAGCATGATATACAATAAGCGGTAATACAACTCTTTTGCATGATTTCGATTGATACAGTATGCATTGATACAGCTGATACCCACTGCCTGATATAACTTTTCACTTATACGCGTCTGATACACCTCCTCCTTCTAATACAACAATTATAGCTAAATTTCGTAAATACACAAATTGTAGCTAGATTTCGTACTTACATTCTAAACTATTGTTATTTATGAAATTTTTTCTATTAGATTCCGTATCAAATCAAATAATATCCCATAATGTAAAACGTGAAGTAATTTTCAAACCTTTTCTTTTATATCTTTACCTTTTTCTTTTTCCTTCATAATTTGGTCGACAATTCGACATTGAAGAGAGGGGAGGCAAACACACTTAAGTAGTACTACTGGTATCTCTGTTTCCACGCTCACCAGCTGTTCGTTCTTTTTATCCAATTATCCAATTTAATAATATAATAATATCATGCAACATCGAATCGTCACAGCTGTTAAAACCCAAAAGGTCCCTTCTAAAACGTGTTGCCATTTTTTCCTTCTTGAAACTTGAAAGTATTCTTTTTCTTTTTACCAAGTATTAATTATATTTTTTATTTGATTATTTTTCATAGGACATCCGATATTCGCATTAGGTCGGGCCCGACTAAATTCGAATACTTACAGAGAAGTCTCATATTAGATGTAAAGTGTTTTCTAACAAAAATGTTTTTATACTCAAGACGACGTGCAAAGATATAATACTGAAAGGGTGTTCATCCATAAAAAGATTACATTATATATAAGATCAAAATTATTTTTATGCATATATAATAGATGTTGAATCCTTTTGACTTCTTAATAGGGTTTTATGTTTTGAATCTTGACTCGAGCCCGATATTCACATTGAGATGGGCTCGATTGAATTCAAATTCGTAACGAGAGGATTAGTGAAAATTCTGACTCGAGCCCAATATCCACAATGAGCTGGGCCCAATCAATTTCGAATTCATATCGAGAAGTCCCATATTGTAAGGTAAAGCGCTCTCTAACAAAATCGACTCCATACTCATGACCATGGGCGGATCTTAGGTACCGGAAGGGGGTTCCCCGAACCTCCTTCGTAAAATAACTGCTCAAAATTATCTTTTATGAATTTATAGTAGATGTTGGAATCCTTCATCTTCGTATGTTGATTTCTTTATATTTTTAATCGCCTTAGTAAAAATAATTCTAACTTCACTACTGCTCAAGACTCATACAAAAGAATTCTAGGCGAGAATGAAAAATTACGCCGCTCTATTACAATCCTTATCCATAAGTATTAATTATAGCTACAATAATCATGTTATGAAATATATATTCATTGTATGAATGTCCATACACATTTACTAAGTTTCATGAACCTTTTGTATGTTACATGTACCTATTAATTTGGGCACTTAATAAGTAACCTTTTGGGTGGTTTCATCCTATAAATTGGGATGTTATTCACCTTTGAATGGACACTGGTATACACTTGAAATAAGAAGAAAGTCTTATCCCTCCTCTCTAGATCTTTATCTACATTTCTTGTCTTTTGCTATAATTTTATAACACGTTATCAGCACGAGACTCTACCGATTCAAGAATTTTTCAGAGGCTAAGGTATTATTTTTATTCTCTCTATTTTATGGATAACCTTACAAAACTTGAGTTCGTTGCCCTCAATATTTCGGGCATGAACTACCTATCATGGGTGCTAGATGCTGAAATACATCTGGATGCTATGGGTCTTGGAGATACCATTAAAGAAAATAATAAATCATCCAACCAAGAAAACGCTAAGGCTATGATATTCATGCGCCATCACCTTGATGAGGCCCTGAAGATTGAATATCTTACTATTAAGGATTCGCTCGTTTTGTGGAAAAACTTGAAAGAAATGTATGACCACCTGAAGATGGTCTTCCTCCCAAAAGCACGACACGAATGGATCAATCAAAGGCTACAAGATTTCAAGTCAGTTATGAAGTGCAATTCTGAGATGTTCAGAATTGCTTCTATATTGACACTGTGTGGAGAAAAGATTAGTGATTATGATATGCTGAAAAAGACGGTATCCACCTTTTATGCCTCGAATGTGCTCTTGCAGTAGCAATATCGAGAGAAAGGTTTCACAAAGTATTGTGATTTTATTGCTCACTTTCTAGTGGCTGAACAAAATAACGATTTGCTGATGAACATTTATGAGAATCGACCTACCGGCGTTGCACCATTCCCCGAAGTGAATGAGGTGTACGCCCACTACTCTAGGCGTGGAAAACGTTGTGGCCCCAGTCATGGTCGTGGTCGTGATAGTGACCATGGTCGTGACAATGGTCGTGGTCGTGATCGTGATAATGGTCAAGGAAGAAATTCTTTCCTTGGTGTTAATCATTCATAAAAAAAATCACTACCAGAGGGGGAAAAAGAAGGATGAGAGGCATGAAGTGCCAGAAGCACGTGGCTCAGAAAGCAAATGCTATCGATGTGGTGGAAGTGGACACAGGGCACGTGCATGTCGTACGACAAAGCACTTGGTTGAGCTTTATCAAGCATCAATGAAAAAGAAAGAGAAAAATCCCAAAGTGAATTTTATCTCTGAAAATCAAATTGATATCACACACTTGGATGTAGCGGATTTCTTTGAGCACCCTGAAGGAAAGATAGATCACTTGATTGGTGATGGTTCTGTGGTTAGAGATGATTAAGTTGTTTGTTTTAATTTTTGCTAGTTACAGTAGTCAATGAATAAAAGACCATATAACAATAGTTATTTATGTGATTACTAGTCTTTCAATTAGTATTTGATTAATCTAGATCCAGTTATATTGTTATAGCTAGTCACTAATATAATTTAATCATTCTGTTTGGTTTGAATATTATTTTAATATTGATGTTAGTTTTCTCGTTTACTAACAAACATTCGGACGAAGAAGGAGACATCTATGTATGTATAAAGGAAAATATTCATCAAAAATATGATAAAGAATTTTATTTTTAGGATAAGGTAAAGAATAGATGATGAAGAAACTTATAAAGTTGCCTTAGAAAGAGCACTCATTTATACCATGCCGATAAGACATAATCACCATGAACTTTCATGGAACTGTAAACCATGACTTCTCATTTTCTTCTCTCATTTCACATTGCATTCAGAATTAGGTAAACTTTCTGTTTTCTTTTAGTAATAAAAGTGATGTCCAGGTTTGACCAGGAAGATAACTGATAGGAAACTATTGTTACATAAAAAGGATGCTGATTTTTTAAAAAACTGCCATATGCACTAACATGAATTAAAACCTTTCTATGTTCATTCAGTAATATATGTAGTTCATTCAGTAACGATTACTTCATTAAATTACTTAGTTTTCACTTTGTATTTTATGACAATGCTAGTATTTAATATGTATTAGTTTTACTTTGTGTATGTCATTCTATTTGAAGATAAGGATAATTCTCAAAGCAAATTTGGATTAAAATTCAATTATGAAGATATTTGTTTGATTGATTCTGCTACTAAACATACGATATTCAAAGACGAGAAATATTTTTCTCATCTACTTATGGGTAAGGCAAATGTTAATACCATTTCTAGTAGTACCAACTTGATTGAAGGCTCCGAAAGAGCCACCATAATTTTGTCTAAGGGAACGAAACTCATTATAAATGATGTCATGTTCTCTCCTAAATTCCGAAGGAACTTATTAAGTTTTAAAGATATCCGTCAAAATGGATACCATATTAAAACAATGGATGAGATGAATCTTGAATATATTGGTATCACCAAGGATGTCTCTAGCCAGAAAGTTATTATAGAAAAGTTTCATGCCTTGTCTTCTGGCTTATATTGGACAAAAATTGGTGTGATTGAGGCACACTCTGTCGTAAACCAGAAGTTTGCTAACTCCAATATGTTTGTACTTTGGCATGATCGACCGGGACACCCTGGATCTATAATGATGAGACGAATTATAGAAAATTCAAATGGGCATCCATTGAAGAACCTGGAGATTATTTTAAACAATGAATTTTCTTGTCCTTCTTGTTATCAGGGCAAGTTAATTATTATGCCATCATCTACAAAGGTTAGGGTTGAATCCCCTGGATTTTTGGAACGTATACATGGGGATATTTGTGACCTATTCACCCACCTAGTGGATCATTTAAATATTTTATGGTCCTAATAGATACTTCTTCTAGATAGTCTCATGTGTGCCTACTGTCATCTTGCAACCTGGCGTTTGCGAAATTACTGGCACAAATAATTCGATTACGGGCACAATTTCTTGATAATCCGATAAAGTCTATTCACCTTGATAATGCTGCAGAGTTTTCATCCCAAGCATTTAATGATTACTATTTATCAATTGGGGTAAAAGTTGAACATCCTGTAGCTCATGTTCACACTCAAAATGGTCTTGCATAGTCATTAATTAAACGTCTGCAGTTGATAGCAAGACCATTACTTATGAAAACAAGGTTGCCCACGTTTGTTTGGGGTCACGCTATTTTGCATGCAGCAATATTTATTCATCTCAGACCGACATATTATCATAAATTTTCTCTGTTGCAATTGGTTTTGGGTCAAGAACCTAATATATCTCATCTAAGAATTTCTGGATGTGCCGTATATGTGGATGTAGCACCACCACATCGCACCAAGATGGGCCCCAAAGAAGATTAGGAATATATGTTGGGTTTGAATCCCCCTCCATTATTCTCTATCTTGAACCATTAACATGAGATATGTTCACTGCTCGATTTGTTGATTGTCGGTTTGATGAGACAATTTCCCCAAAATTAAGGGGAAAGGATAATGAAATAAAAAGGGAAATTTTGTGGAATAGTTCATCATTGTCTCATCTTGATCCACGTGCTTCTATTTGTGAGCAAGAAGGTCCAAAAGATTATTTACTTGCAGAAAATAGCAAATCAAATGCCAGATGCATTTACAGATTTGAAAAGGATTATCAAATCACATGTCCCAATTCGGATTGATGTTTCTGTAGGACCATCTACTAGTGTCATAGAAAATGGGTCCAAAGCACTCCTAAAACATGGTAGACCATTGGGTTCTAAGGATCGAAATCCTAGAAAAAGAAAAATAAATGGTCAAGATGACACTAAGAAAGAATCTCATAAAGAAATGCAAGATTTGATCAATCCTGGTATTCTTGAAGAAATCAATGAGCCTCAAACTCATGAAAATGAAGAAATATCAATAAATCCAAGTGATGTTAGGACTAATTTGAATCGCTTAGAAATAAACGTGGATCATGTCTTTGCTTATAACGTTGCAACTAGAATTATGCAAGATAGTGAGGATCTTGAACCCCAGTCTGTTAAAGAATGCCGAGAAAGATGTGATTGGCCAAAATGAAAACAAACAATTCAATCAGAATTAAACTCGCTTACCAAACGGGAAGTTTTTGGACTTGTAGTCCAAACACCTAATGGTATTAAGCCTGTTGGTTATAAATGGGTTTTTGTGCGAAAAAGAAATGACAAAAATGAGATACAAATATATAAGGCATGCCTTGTTGCACAAGGATTTTCACAAAGGCCTGACGTCGATTATGAAGAGACGTACTCACCCGTTATGAACGCAATAACGTCATGTTATCTCATTAGTTTCACTGTCCATGAGAAACTTGAGATGCATTTAATAGATGTGGTTACAACCTATCTGTATGGAACACTTGAAAATAAAATTGTCACGACCCAAACCGGAAGGTCATGACGGGCGCCCGGATCCTACCTGCCGAGCACCACTCTTCACATACTTATAAGCTAACCGAAACCAATCATGGCCATAAGAGTCGTTACCAACTATTCGACTGACACATACATCACAGCCGACATGGCCATACACAACTACTATACACATGACAACTGTCTACAAGCCTCTAACGAATACATGACATCATAAGAACGGGACAGGGCCCCACCATACCCATATGCATATGCAATATATCATACCGAGACTAGACTGCAACTCTGGAACAAATAGAGTGCTCCAACATCAACTGAACCAGCAACCTACTAGTGCTAACCGTCGCACTGTTTACCTGGCCTGCGGGCATGAAACGCAGTGTTCCCCGACAAAAGGGACGTCAGTACGACTGATGTACTGAGTATGTCATGCATAAAAAATAACATAGCAGAGATACATAACAACCTAAAATAGAAACAATCGACAAAGACAACCGATAGAAACAGCTAACCTGCAGTAAATGACTCTGAGGGCCCTATCACATATGTCTAAATGTTATGCACAATGCAAATGTGGTATAAATATAAATATTGGCAACACAAGGGCATATTCCTTCCCATAATCGCCTTTGTAGGCATCAGGTTATATTGGCCACACAAGGGCATCATATCATATTGGCCACACAAGGGCATCAATATTGGCCTCACATGGGCATCTTTCTTTTCGTGATATCTATACCAGCTGCAGGTGGTGATGCGTATATAACGCCTTTCCATTTTTCCCATCCCCTACATATATATAATTCATACCATATAGTAGTGTATATAACACAAGTGGGTCCTGGGTAATTTATGAATAAAATGCAAATGAAAATGCATGAATGACACCCATACTAGTAAGTAGACATATATTGTTTCTAGTTAACATAAGACCAAACCAAATATTCATGAGATAGATGAGTATCAGACATTATAGGCATATGTAAACAGGTGCAGAGTATTATCTTGACCAGATATCTAAGTTAAATAATCTATTCCTAGCAGATGGGGACATAGAACAGGAATCCCTATAGGCAGAATAGATTTCAATAGGTGCGTGTAGGGTGATCAAGTGGGCAATACTAGCTAAAAAGGTTCATCAATGAGTAATCTTTTACACAGTGAATGAGAGGAGTAGATAGGTTGACAAAAAACAAAACTAGAGGTCTGTATTTAACAAGTATAAGACAAGCTAGACTGAATTCTCCCCAGGGATTGTTAGGTTGCCAAATCAAGATTCAGATTACACTTTCAAGTGAACAAGATAGATCATCCATACTTAACCTAACCTTTCAACTAATGATTAATCACATCATTTTGCTTTACATAAAAAGGAAGAGCAACTAATCATACATCAAGCTAAGCTAGACATTCAGACTCAACAGATAGTCTACTCAAGTTTCAACTACCATTTTGGCCTTGGGTAATCACTTAAATGGCTAAGATTTGAGTAGAACAAGTAGGAATATACATGGTAAAGGAACTGACACACCACAAAACAAATATTCAAGTCATATAAGGCCTTGAAACTATTCAATTCATATTGGTGTAATAAATAGATGAATGGTTCAACAAAACCACAAGGGTGTAGACATGACATAAACACATAGCATCTTATCCTAAGCATGTGACCCCTAAACACATAAACAGGACTTAAGAAAGCATGTCAGAGTCTGAATTAGTATACAAAGTGATTTAACCTAAGACTATCAATTGTTGATCCTAAACAAGATGTAGGCAAACTCAAATAGGTTCAACAGATGATCATACATGACTCCAAACAAATACATATGCACTTATGGCCAAGGGAAGGTAAAGAAAGGTAGCATACAAACTCATATACTCATATGTCAAAACTGGGAATAGTACAACAATGTCATTTATATCCCTATTTGATCTAGGCTAAGCAATGTAAACAATACATGCTATAATATGGATCAAACAGACACCAAAATATGTAATATCTTATATCAAAACTAAGCGGGTCATTTTTAGGCACAAAACAAACATGTTAGGAACCTAGTCAGTCATACCAATAAAGAATATGCATCTCTAGATTCAACCTGACTTTTAACAAAATTAGAGGTAACATGTAATACTAAGATGATCCAAACAGACCTTTCAGGCTCAAGATCTTAGCTACACGATTCTATTTAGTTCTTATGATACCAACCAAATCAAGCAGACTACTATGATAATGCTTTTAATCTAATTCTATTTAGATTAACAAATATGAGTCAACTTAGCTTCTACCTAGGCATATACATGTTAGAGTACTTAGCACAACCTTTTAGTATGTAACTTATCATTTTAAATTGAGAATGCAAACATGTTACTTACCAAGACTTAGGTCTACAGGGACAGAGACAAAGCAAAATTGTGTGACACTAAGGCTAATACATGTGAACAGAACATGAGACAAGATATACATAAGCAGGGCAAAGTCACAACAACGCATGCAAGTGAATATCTCTCTCAAACTATCCACAGACATCCTAAGGTAGGTGTGAATAGCTTACATAGGCACAATATGCTATCATTCATGGCTCAAAACAACAACACATGGATTCTTGGTTGGTAAGAAATATTAAACAGATACACAGACCCCATTCACTCATATATTTAAACTAGACAAGTCTAGGAGAACCTACAGAGCCTATCTTAAGCCTAGATTAACAGAAATGAATACATGATAGACATGAAAATGAGTTTTAAAAAAAATTCAACACATATGCTACTCTCGTGACTTAAATCAGCTTAGCAGATACCTGTTTAGAATGATGTGAACTAAAACAAACTTATTAGCACCCAATAGGCACCTTAAGTTCATATTAAGCCCAGACCATCTTTTAAACTAAGTGTGGTATTGCTCATGTTTAGACAAGTCCATTGTACTCAATAACCATTAGACAAACAGATATTCTAAGACTTGTAAACCTATATCTATTCTAAACTAGTTACATATGACATTCATGAGTCAAAACACATTCAGTATCACATATTAAGGACAAGTAAACATGTGGAGTTCAATTTTTTTTAATCTACTCTAGGCAGTTTACACAACAGTATACATTTATAGAAGGTAACAAAGTATTAATAGCAAGGACAAGATATCATGGAATCAAATTTGAATCTAAACATGTCATTAGGAAACCACACTTAGGCTATATTACTTCAAATCATTGGATACCACATGGAAAGACCAAGAACAGAAAGCCAACATATTCTCTAGGCTTATATTAAGCTAATATTACTATGGTAGTCATGTGAAAAAGGATAATAGGAACCACACAAGTCTTTTTACTATAACCAATAAGTTACAGATTACCCCAGCCTCATGTTGGATCCATATTAAATCGAAATCATCCCTAATGGACATTAATCACTCCTAAATAAGTTTGAATAAGGTTATTATTGCCTAGCTATGCATACAAAATAGATTTAAGGACATTTCATGACTTAACTAAAACCACATACTAATCACACACTTCATGATCCTAATAAGCATGTTCATATAGATGAATATCATCACCACACTAAACTGTACAACAATCTTATCAATTAACATACAAAATCCATATACTTCTTCAATTAATCCAAACATATAACCATAAACCGGTTAAGCACAATAGATGAGTTATTTAAAGGTAACTAATTTAAGGATCTTATGGATTATCAAGATAGGTGCTAGGACAATGTTGTGATCTTGTTAGTGTACCTACAATGTCCTGTCTTGGTCCTACATATGAGCCTCGATCAGACACACTTCAAATACTTTGAAGTGGAACCTTCTTATCCTTACTAATCACTCACCTCCTCCTGATCTGCTTATTTTCTTTCTCATCCGCGTATTCCATAACATATATCGGCGAGTCCTGATTAACGGGCCCTCAAGATTATGGACTATCCGTAATCTCAGTATGGTCGGTGTTAGTGACTGAAATGAACACCATGTCACGACGTTGAACCTGAGGGGAACCCGATTGTGCCCATCCCTGAGTTGCCCCACTTACACCATGGTCAATGGGCCCGATACTGAAACTAAAGCCCTGGGTGAGGCTGGAACCCCCCTCACCCCTCCTTCCGTTGGAAGAACCGGGAGTGTCCGAGCAGGTGACTCATATGAATATTCGGATGGATCCTCCTCAATAGATTTTATGATCTCCGACGGGTTTGACTCCATAGTGTAACTTACGTCTCTTTTTTCTACCTCCGTAGCCCTCTGACCCGTACCAGCAGGTAGTCCCTGTCTAATATCTTCCCTCATAACAATACCCGCACTCTTGCCATCCTGGGTCTTACTCGTTATAGACATCGCTGCAATTTCAAATGGGAAAATATGATTACGAATAAATGTTCTTACGACTCGGCTATATTGAACGATCTAGATTATGAAGGAAGGAGACAATTCTAAATTCCTTGTAGCCTCCTGCTTATAAGTATGGCGCGTTACACACCCATAAACAAAACTCTACCAGACACGGCTTGTGGACATCCCTAAGACAGACCTGCTCTGATACCAAGTTTGTCACGACCCAAATCGGAGGGCTATGACGGGCGCCCGGATCCTACCTGCTGAGCACCACTCTTCACATACGTATAAGCTAACCGAAATCAATCGTGGCCACAAGGGCAGTTACCAACTATTCCGCTGACACATATATCACAATCGATAAGGCCATACACAACTACTATACATATGAAGGGACCGGGCACCGCCATACCCATATGCATATGCAATATATCATACCGAGACTAGACTGCAACTCTGGAATAAATAGAGTGCTCCAACATCAGCTGAACCAGCAACCTACTAGCGCGAACCGTCCCACTGGTTACCTGAGCCTACGGGCATGAAATGCAGCGTCCCCCAACAAAAGGGACGTCAGTACGATTGATGTACTGAGTATGTCATGCATAAGAAATAACATAGTAGAGATACATAACAACCTAAAACAAAAACAATCGACAAAGACAACCGATAGAAACAGCTAACCAGCAGTAAATGCCTCTGAGGACCCTATCACATATGCTTAAATATTATGCACAATGCAAATGCGGTATACATATAAATATTGGCCACACAAGGGCATCTTCCTTCCCATAACCGCCTCTGTGGGCATCAAGTTATATAACGGCTATACAAGGGCATCATATCATATTGGGCACACAAGGGCATCAATATTGGTCTCACATAGGCATCTTTCTTTTGGTGATATATGTACCAGCTGCAGGTGGTGATGCGTATATAACGCCTTTCCCTTTTTCCCATCCCCTACATTTATATAATTCATACCATATAGTAGTGTATATAACACAAGTGGGTCCTGGGTAATTTATGAATATAATGCAAATGAAAATGCATGAATGACAATAAAGCATTCTGAATTTATCGGGTAACATAATATCCTTGTACCTTTGGCTAACATAGGGAATATCAACATATTTCCCACATACCTCAATAAGGATTTAAGAATATAAAGCTAGATCTCAAACATGCTATGTGTTTATATGTGGGGGTGTTGTCATATTTTGGCGATCTACAAAGCAGTCTATCGTAGTGACCTCTTCACATCATGCTGAGATAATAGCAATTCATGAAGCAAGCCGAGAAGTTGTGTGGCTGAGGTCAATGATACATCTCATTCGAGAAAAATGTGGTTTAAAATGTGACAAAATACCCACAATCTTATATGAAGATAATGCAGCATGCATTGCTCAATTGAAGGGATGATTCATAAAAGGAGATAGGACAAAGCACATTTCACCAAAATTGTTGTTCACACACGAGCTCCAAAAGAATGGTGATATCAACGTGCAACAGATTCGTTCAAGTGATAATATGGTTGATTTGTTCACTAAGTCTCTACCAACTGCAACTTTGGAGAAGATGGTGTACAAGATTGGAATGCGAAGACTCAAGCATTTGGCCTGAAGTTCTCATCAGGGGGAGTTAATACATGTTGTACTATTTTTTTTCATATAAGGTTTTGTCTCATTAGCTTTTCCTTGTAAGGTTTTTAATGAGGCAACCAAAATATGTACTATTAGAAATGTGTACTCTTTTTCCTTCACTAGAATTTTTCTCACTGGGTTTTTTCTAGTAAGGTTTTAACGAGGCACATTATATATGGGCATCCACGAGGGAGTGTTATGAAATACATATTCATTGTATGGATGTGCATACACATTCACTAAGCTCCATGAACCTTTTGTATGTTACATGTACCTATTAATTTGGCACTTAATATTTGTAACCTTTTGGGTGATTTCATCCTATAAATTGAGATGTTATTCACCTTTGAATGAACACTGGTATACGCTTGAAATAAAAAGAAAGTCTTATCCTCTCTCTAGATTTTTGTCTACATTTCTTATCTTTTGTTATAATTTTATAACAAATCACACTTTTTTTTCCTGTTCATTTTCACATTGTCTCCCTATAGTAACTTTCTAACTTCTTTATTTAATTCTCCAGCTTGTTACATGCTTAAAGCTTTAATAGATCAAGGTGAAGTTGTTGAGACCACTTAATTATACGACAAAATTCAACAAAGCATGAGTCTGCGTTTAGCTTTAAAAATAGTATTCTACTACCTATTTACTCATACCAAAATATTTATACTAACTTATTCTTATCATGATTAAGTTATATATTGAGGTTAGAATGTGTATTAACTATCTCAATTATGCTCTAGGGATAGTAGTGTTTGTGAAGTCACGTAATATGCATTTGTTCAACGTAACTGGTATAAATGATGAGGCGTGGATCATATCTTCCATATTAAGAGGTGAAAATTTAAATAAGTGAAACGTATTTTAAATATCCTTATTGATTTAAGAGAAATGTGAAAACGTCTGAATTTATCTTTAAACTACATCTTTTTTTACATTACACTTGGGATCAATTCATACTTTTGTTACACCGTATTTGTGAAGTCACGCAATATGCATTTATTGATCAATTGGTATAAATATCGAGGTGTGATTTAATCTTTTTTTTCAAGTTAAGAGGTGGCGCTTCTATTAGATCAATAAGTAAAACGTATTTCAAACATCTTCCTTGATTTAAAATAAAAGTGACAAGGTCTAAACTTATCTTTAAACTACAAAAGGTTTTTACCTTACGTTACACTTTGGATAAATTATTTTTGTTATTAGCAAATTATTTTATATTAGTCTTTGACTCTAATGAAAATCAATTGTCACAAAGTCTAATAAAGTGTAAAATTAGGATATCTCATATAACTTGATGGATATATAACAACAATATACCCAGTGTAATTTCATAAGTGATATCTGTAGAGGATAAGATGTACACAGACCTTATCTCTACCTTTGCAGGATAAGATGTAACATCGTTACTGCCACGAAAATATGTATAAAATAGAGGTCAACCGTAAAATTTAGCACGTTTAGAAAGAAAAGAAAAAGGAATTTTGGTAGAATTTTTGTTTTCAGGAACCAAGTTTTGATTAATGTTGAATTTGAATGTCAAATAAATAAGGGACCAGTCATATGCAAGTTACAAATTTGTATATTTTCTTTTCTAATAATAGATAGTAAGATAAATGTAGTAAGTCAATACGTAACTCCTTTGAGGTTATATTTTTCATAGCAAGATATGCATGAGATCAAGCAAATTTATATTTCAATAATAAGTTGGTAGGATTTTGAAACTAGTATTCATAATTTTAAATTAAAACAATTGTTAACTATTGTATTAGTTAAAGAAAATATATCCAAAACAGATAAATCAGATTCGACAAAGTAAGCAATTTACCCATTTATTTTTTTCTTTTTGATCATTATAAAACTTTAAGAAAATCGTGAGTAAGATCATGATATGTTTACTTTTCTCAAATAATATCTAACAACTCACTCAAACATTGTGGTTGTGCACCACTATTTTGATTTTTCCTTAACAAATTATTTTTGTTTTTGTGTATTTATTGGTTTTTCTTGTTAAATGTTGAAAATAATATTGGTATTACCCCTACTAAAAAGAGACAAAAACTTTTAGAAATATGTAACTCTTTTAATTAGATTCGAAAATAATCACTAAAATTTCCTCGAACACAATAAAACGAAATCTGTAAGTAAGATCGTGATATATTTACTTTCTTCAAACAATCTCTAACAACTTACTCAAATATTATGATTGCTCGCCAACATTATCTTTATTCAAAATTTGAAATTTGTTTTCTGAACTTTTAAAAACATACTATCAAGATAGACAGATCGGATTCAACAAAGCAACCAATTGTTATTTAGTCACAAATCTATTAACCTTTATTTTCTTTGTGGTCATTATCTAAATCACAATATATTTATTTTTGCCGAACAATCTCTAACAACTTACTCAAACGTTATGATTGCGCGCCAACATTTTCTTCATTCAAATTTTGAAATTCAAAACTTCTTTTCTAAACTATTAAAAAAGATACAACCAAAAAGACAGATCGGATTGAACAAAGAGACCAATTAATATTTATCATTTACATAATTTATTAATTTATTTTTCTTATCGGCCATAAAACAACTCCATAAAGCGAGATTTGTGAGTAGAATCATGATATATTTACTTTCCCTAAACAATATCTAACAACTTACTCAAACATTATGATTGTGCGCCAACATTATCTTTATTCAAAATTTGAAATTCAAAAAACTTATTTTAAACTATTGAAAAAGAATACAACAAAAGATAGACCGGTCGAATTCAACAAAATAACCAATTGATACTTATCAACGGCATAATTTGCTAATTTGTTTTTTTTTTTGGACATAAGACAATTCCATAAAATGAGATATGTGAATAAGATCACGATATATTTACTTTTTTCAGACAATTTCTGACAACTGACTCAAACATTATGATTGTGCGCCAATATTATATGTTTCCAAGACTTGTTTTCTAAACTATTGACAAAAAATACAACCAAAATAGACAGATTGGATCCATAAAGCAACCAATTATATTTTCATACCTATATAATTTGTTGTTTTATTTTTTCTTTTTGTCGTTATATAACTCCCTAAGACGAGATCTACAACTAAGATCACGATATATGTACTTTTCCCGAATAATCTCTGACAACTGAATCAAACCTTATGGTGCGCGCCAATATTATATGTTTTCAAAATTTGAATTTCAAAATCTATTGTTTTAAGCTGTTGACAAAAATACGGTCAAAACAGACAGATCTGATTCGATAAAGCAATCAATTCTCATCTAGTAGCTATATAATTAACTAATTTCTTTTTCTTTTCGGTCATAACACAACTCCATAAAGCGAGATCTATTAGTAAAATTGTAAATATATTTACTTTCCTAAAACAACTTCTAACAACATACTCAAACATTAAAATGGTGCATAACCATTAGTATTATTTTATTTTTCCTTCTTTAGTCAAATATTGAAAATGATGTTGGTTTTATCCATATAGACTAAAAATAAACCAAAAAATTCAAAAAAAAAAGTATATGTAATTTTCCAGGAAGTGTTGGGGGTGGAATTAGCAATATATTATTCCCAAAATAGAAGAAAGAATCCTAGTATTAAAACTCATTAAAATTAGACCAATAAGCGCCACTAGTAAACTTCGTGTCAAAAAAGACCACGTTATCTAACATATGACCTAATAATCCTAATAAAAACACCCCCGACTACCCCCACAATAAATATTTAACATACAATATAATTATACACAAATAGATATAGAGAGAGAAAACAAAGATTTTCTAGAGAGATAAAGGGGCGTTACATTACAACTACACAATAGATTATAAGGGGCAAAAATCTCATTAAGAAGATATATATTGACACCCAAAATAAATAAAAAAATTATGATCTTGTCAAATCTTGACCATACAAAAGTAATAAAAAAAATCTTGACCATCCATTAGTACACCTACTACCCCACCCCCACTCCCACAAAATCTCAATCCTTCCATTTACGTAGTACCCATATTGGTGTTAAAGTCGGTCTTGTTCCCCTTCGTTCTTATCCTCAATCACCACCACCCTCGCTATATATATATATATATATATATATATATATATATATATATATATGTCTTAATAAGTTTTTATTAACTGTCCATATTTGTTACCTCCATGAAACTCATATATAGTTCTTCTTGTTTTTTCATCAAGTATTATAAACTTTTCATTTGTAACACCACCGATAATAAATAAAAAAAATCAGGAAAATAATATTTCTCAACACCCTTTTGATTACTTCATTTGATAATTCAAGAATCCTTGGAGTTTGCTGTGTATTTCTTGATCATTTTATATGGTAAAAGCCTCTCAACTTTACCTTAATTAAGTCTTTCTTTAGTGTTTTGTGTTTGTTTTTTGTTTTGTCTTGTCATTATGTTGTCAAGATCTTGTTTCAATGTTCTTAACCTTGTTGATGACTGTTGTTCTGTTGCTGATATGGCTCGAATCCCAAGAATGATGAATTTTCCAGGGATTTTAGAAGATTTTAATGGTCAAGAAGGGTTGAAACATGAGACTAGTAGTAGGAGGAGGAGGATTATTGTTGCAAACCAGTTACCAGTGAAGGTATATAAGGATGATGAAAAATGGTGTTTTGAATGGGATAAATTTGCTTTAGACACTTTAATTTTGCAGCTTAAAGATGGTTTATCATCAGATTTGGAGATTATTTATGTTGGTTGTTTGAAAGCTGATGTTGAATTGAATGATCAAGATGAAGTTGCAAATTATTTGTGGGAAAATTTTAGGTGTGTACCAACTTTCTTGTCATTGGATTTGATTAACAAGTACTACCATGGATTTTGTAAGCATTATTTATGGCCTTTGTTTCATTATATGTTGCCTGTTACACCTAGTCATGGTGTTAGATTTGATAGGTCTAATTGGTTGGCTTATGTATCAGCAAATAAAATTTTTGCTGATAAAGTTTATGAGGTGATTAATCCTGATGAAGATTATGTTTGGATTCAAGATTATCACCTCATGGTTTTGCCAACTATGTTGAGGAAAAAATACAATAGGATAAAAGTTGGATTTTTCCTTCATAGTCCTTTTCCGTCGTCCGAAATTTACCGAACTTTGCCTGTTAGAGATGAAATCTTGAAGGGGCTTTTGAATTGTGATCTTGTTGGATTCCAAACTTTTGATTATGCTAGGCATTTCTTGTCATGTTGTAGTAGGATGTTGGGTTTGGATTATCAGTCGAAAAGGGGGTATATCGGTATCGACTATTTCGGTAGAACTGTAACTATTAAGATACTTCCTGTTGGTATTCATATGGGGCAGTTGCAAAATGTTATGTCGTTGCCGGATACGGGGAAGAAAGCGAAGGAATTGAAAGAGAAGTATGCGGGGAAAATCGTGATGTTAGGTATCGATGATATGGACATGTTTAAAGGAATCGGTTTGAAGTTTTTAGCAATGGGGCATCTTTTGGATCAGACCCCGTCGTTGAGGGGACGAGTCGTGTTGGTTCAGATTACGAACCCCCCAAGAAGTCGAGGGAATGATATCCAAGAGGTTGAAGAAGAGGTCAAGAAAATCGCCGGTGAAATCAATAGGAGACATGGTAAACCGGGATACCAACCGATTGTTTGTGTTGACGGTCCAGTTTCTACTCAGGATAAGATTGCGCACTATGCGATTTCCGAGGGTGTTGTTGTTAATGCTGTTAGAGATGGGATGAATTTGGTGCCTTATGAATATACAGTTTCTAGGCAGAGCAGCAGTAATTTGAATAAGGCGTTGGGGCTAGATAGTGGTCGACGGAATAGCGTGATTATTGTTTCTGAGTTCATTGGTTGCTCCCCGTCTCTTAGTGGTGCCATCAGGGTTAATCCGTGGGACATCGAGAGTGTATCCAGTGGTATGTTTTCAGCAGTCACAATGAGTTATTCGGAGAAAGAATTGCGTCATGAGAAGCATTACAAGTATGTTTCTTCTCATGATGTTGCGTATTGGGCGAAGAGTTTCGATCAAGACCTCAAGAGAGCTTGTGCAGAGCATTATCACAAGAGATGTTGGGGTATTGGCCTTGGTCTCGGGTTCAGGGTTGTTGCCCTCGGGCCGAATTTCAGGAAGCTTTCTTTAGAGCATATCGTCTCTGATTATAACAGGGCAAACAGCAGGCTTGTCCTACTCGACTATGATGGTACTATGCTGCCTGAGGACAAGGTGGACAAAGCCCCGAGCGAAGAAGTCATCTCAATTCTGAACGGTTTATGCAGCGATCCGAAGAATGTCGTGTTTATCGTGAGTGGCAGAGGACGGGATACACTCAGCAAGTGGTTCTCTCCGTGTCCGAATCTTGGCTTATCAGCAGAACATGGATATTTCACTAGGTAACTCCTTAATCTTTATAATTCAAGATTGGATTTTTATCTTGTGCTGCTATTTATGTTTCAATTACTTTGTATTTCATTAAGGTGGAGTAAGGATTCCGATTGGGAATCGCGTCCGGTAGCTGCAGACGTTGAGTGGAAAAAAATGGTGTTGCCTATTTTGGAGAAATACACTGAGGCAACAGATGGTTCGTCGATAGAGCAGAAGGAAAGTGCACTAGTGTGGCATCATCTGGAAGCTGACCCTGACTTTGGCATTTGGCAGGCGAAAGAGCTTCTCGATCACCTCGAAAGCGTGCTCACTAACGAGCCTGTGGTCGTTAAAAGAGGCCAGCACATTGTTGAGGTGAAACCACAGGTATGTAAAAAAAAGCGCCTAATGAAATGCTATTTCAAACTACTCCTTCCGTGTCCCATAATAGTTGTCATATTTTGCTTTCAAAAAGTAAGTTTGACTATTCTTTGGAGTTAATTCAATTAGATTAATTTAACATCTTAAAAAGAGAACTTGTATAGTCAAAAACTATCTGAAAAATACTATAAGCTGTAATTTTTCTCGGAAAAAAATATTGTAAAATGTTGGTCAAAATTTATACAATTTGACTCTTGAGAAGTGAAACGTGACAAGTATTTTGTGACGGAGGGAGTATTCCGAATTCAAATGGATTCAAAATCATGTAACATGTATATAATTCTATTGCAGGATGTAAGCAAAGGCCTAGTTTTTCAGGACCTCTTGGCCTCGATGCAAAATCGAGGGAAGTTGCCCGATTTCGTGTTGTGCATAGGCGATGACAGGTCGGACGAGGACATGTTCGAGAGCATTGCAAGTTCTTTAGAAAACAATTCTCTGCCTGATAAGGCAGAAGTCTTTGCTTGCACGGTCGGGCAGAAGCCGAGTATGGCAAAGTACTATCTCGACGATCCAGTTGAAGTTGTAAGAATGCTAAAAGGCCTTTCAGCCGCTACTGCAAAAGTTCAGCTACCGCCTAAATCGCCGGTCCATCAAGCTTCTGCTAAAGCCATCACCACTCCATATCTATAGAAAGCTTCATAGAATTTAGAGATCATCCAAAGAATCAGTTGAAAGAAAAACATAGTTAGTTTCCAACAAATTCCCATTTTCACAGCCCTTTAGGGATTACAAATTTAGTACATTTCTTGGCTCATAGTTACTCTATGACTTGCCTAGGCAATTTATACATAGTGTAGTTACTGGTTCTCAAGGTAATAGTACTACATTTTTTTGGAAAATTTTATAAATGGCTCATTTGAACCTTCTGTTTTTGGTTTTCCATCATCTTAATTCAACAAAGAAAGTTGTTGGCTTGATCTTATGTTTAAAAAAATCCATATGTATCATCAATAATAGTGTAATTGTACTCCAACATAATTAGTTCTTTATGTCGCCTTGAGAGGCCTCCATTTGGAACTAATTTGGTTGAAGTATTTAACAATGCTTGGTTACATACTATTGATAGTGACAATCTTGATTCTATTGACGATATCAATCGTGATCTTAAATTGTAAACGTGTACAAGTATAACACTACAATCTCTACCCATAATTAGAATATATTTCATATATTGTAAATATATTTAGTGATAGATAATTATGATAAACTAGGATTCCTCTTGTATTGTGACTAGAATTCATCTTGTATTAGGATTGTATATTGTACACTCTATATATTAATATTAATGAAAAAGACTCCCTAAGGTAGATTAATATCATCTCACATGGTATCAAGAGCCAAAACCCTATTCTAGAAAATTCCTCCTTCCCACCCCCCCCCCCCCCCCCCATCTCTCGGCCGACGACACATATTTTTTCTCTTACCAATTTCCACCAATCCTAATGGAGAATTTGGCTACTCTAACCTCTTCCGATGCTTCCGTTTCTCACTCAGTCGTCATCCAACCACCCACTCCCCTCTCCTCACCGTCTTTTCATCCGGTTCTCGCCGTTACCAATATCAAGAATTTTATCCCTATAATTCTTAATCAAGAAGATGGCCAATATTGGTCATGGGTGGAACTATTTCGCATCCATGCATGTGTATATCATGTGCTTGATCATATAGACGACTCTTTCCCTCGTCCTCCCGATATGGACGACATCACATGGCGTCGCCTCGATGTCGTGGTCAAACAATGGATATATGGCACTCTACCCAAGGACTTACTATACACAATCATGAAAACGGGTGCCTCTGCCCGTGATCTATTACACACGTTTGGAAGAAATTTTTCAAGACAACAAGAACACTTGCGCCGTGTACTTGGAAGAACAGTTCAACACCACCCGTCTTGAAAACTTCTCTAATATGTCCTAATATTGCAAGCAGTTGAAACTTGTGGTAGACTAACTGACCAATGTTGGTACACCTGTGTCCGAAACTAAGATGGTGTTACAATTAGTTGCGGGCCTCCCCAAGGGTGAATATGACACCCTAGCCACGATGATACAACAGACTGACCCTCTACCAAATTTCAACAAAGCACGCTCGCAATTGTTATTGGAGGAAACCCGACGTGTGAAACAAGACTAGCATAACCAGAAGGCATTAACAGTTGAACCGCCCGCACAACATCAGGCCACCACCGGCCAGCAGCCTCCGCCGGAAAACATCCAACCGCGGCAAAATCGCAGCGGCAGGGGTGGCAAGGGTCGCGGGAAGGGCCGCGGGAAGGGACGAGGCCAACAATCATAGCAGTTCAGCAACACAACGACATAGGCCGGCCCAGTCTCTGGTTACCCAAATCAGAACTGGGCCACGGCTTCAGGATATCCTCCAGCCCAGTTCCCTTTTCAGTAACAAGGGCTATTGGTCCAGGTTCCAGGTCCGCGCCCGCCCCTGTTCCAGCAACAACAAGCCCATGTCGTGCAGGCCCAGTTCCCACAACAACCCTTCACTCAAATCCCTACCAACTTGGGTCAGGTATTCAGCAGTATGAGTTTGCAGCAGCCCGACGAAAATTGGTATATAGACTCCGGAGCCTCCTCTCACCTCACCCGGTCCGCAAGTAATCTTTCCCAATTGTATCGTTTAAAGTCTCCACAATTTATTACAGTTGGCAATGGTCATCGCATTCCAATTCAGGGCTATGGTCACACCCACACTCCGCCACCTCACCCACCCTTGTCCTGCATGTCCCACACATCATCAAAAATTTAATATCCATTAGGAAATTTACTCGTAATAATTCTATGTCTGTTGATTTTGATCCCTTTGGTTTTACTGTGGAGGATCTACGTGCGGGGACACCTCTTACGAGATGCAATAGCACAGGAGATCTCTATCCATTCACATCCTCGTCCGCTGCCGGTTCCCGATCACACACTACCATAGCTGCTCTATCTCTGTCAATTTGGCACAATAGGCTCGGACACCCAGGAGCTCCCATTTTTAATTTTCCTAGAAGTAATAATTTCATTCAATGTAATGGGAAACTTGCCCAGGCCTGCATTTCCTGTCAATTAGGCAAACATGTTCGTCTTCAATTTAATTCCTCAGTTAGCGTTACGTTTGCTCCTTTTGATATTGTTCATGCTGATCTGTGGACTTCCCCATTACTAGTTCATAGGTTATAAATATTATCTCGTGTTATTGGATGACTACTCTCACTTTCTTTGGATCTACCCATTAAAATTTAAGTCCGAAATTTTTGCCAAATTTCTTGAATTTTGCACATTTATCAAAACGCAATTCGAACGGGTCATTAAATCTTTCCAATGTGACAATGGCCATGAATTTAACAATTTCGCGTTTCAAAAATTCTGCACCAATAATGGCATGGTCTTCCGATTTTCATGTCCTCACACGTCCCCTCAAAATGCAAGGACGAGCATCTCATCCGTACAATAAATAACACGGTCCGCACGTTTCTGTTTCATGCCTCCCTCCCTCCATCATTTTGGGTATATGCGGTCAAAATGGTAGAATACGTCCTTAATATTTTACCCACTAGTACCCTCCATAACATGACTCCAACCGAAATCCTACACCGTCGGGTTCCCTCCTATAATCACCTACGGATATTCGGTTGCCTATGTTTCCCTAATCTCTCTTCCATGGTCGCTCACAAATTAGCTTCCCGCACCACTCCGTGTGTCTTCTTAGGTTTCCCGTCAAATCGTAGGCGCTATCTGTGTTATGACCTATCCACTCGTCAAATTTTTGTCTCACGTCACGTCATTTTTGACGAGACGCAATTCCCCTTTTCCAACATCCAAAAATTTCAAAAATCGGATTACGAATTTTTAGACGACTCAACTCTCTCTCCTGTCCACCTTCGGGAACTATGCCCGGTCGACACCACTATACCTTCATAGCCTCCATCTACTACCGTACAGCGCCTACCGTCGGCATCCCTGCCACCGATGTCCTCACCGTCACCGCCCCTTGCCACCTCTAGCATCACTCTGCCTCCAGGTTCCACCCACTCACCGATCACCGTCCCATCCACTATGCCGCCCCTACAGTCTCACCACCGTGTCGACCCCAGTCAGACCCTCAACCACCACCCAGCAAACCCAGCTACCGGACCTACTACGCCACCAACAACGTACCCTACACTACAAATCTCCTCCGTCTCCGACATACCGAGAATCCCCATAAATCCCTACCACAGTTCACCAGCACCCACTGACCCAACCCACTCGACTCTTATCCCAAACACCGCCACTGGTCCACACCACCCTAGACCGAAACCCAATCCCGATGACACAAACTTCCCCACACCTGATTCTGCCATCACCCAGTCCGACCCTCAACCAGTCAACCAACACCCTTACCCAGCCAGCGCCCACACATCTAATGGAAACCCGTGCCCAACACGGGATTTTCAAACCCAAAGTCCAATTTAACCTATCCACCGAAACAATTTCACCTATTCCAAAAAGCCCTAAATTAGCCAAACTGGACCCGAATTGGAATGCAGCCATGTGTGAGGAGTTTAATGCATTAACGAATCAATATACTTGGGACTTAGTTCCTTGATCAGAGGAGGTGAATGTGATCCGTTGCATGTGGCTTTTTCATCACAAGTTCAGGGATAGTAGTGACTTAGAAAGATACAAGGCAAGACTAGTGGCAAATGGTACTAACCAGCAGGAGGGCATTGATTGCGGTGAGACATTCAGTCCAGTCGTCAAACCGGCCACCATTCGCACAGTTCTAAGCATTGCTATGGGAAAGAATTGGTCGATTATCAGCTAGATGTGAAGAATGCATTTCTTCATGGGGATTTATGAGAAATTGTATACATGCACCAGCCGTCTGGTTTTGTCCCCCCCAGCAGCCCCACAGTATGTGTGTCGTCTCCATAAGTCACTCTATGGCTTAAAACAGGCCCCCAGAGCATGGTATGATCGTTTTGCACAGTTCATTATACATCTTGGGTTTACATGCAGCAGATGTGATACCTCTCTCTTTACTTTACATCGAGGTCGTGATACTGTTTATTTACTGTTATATGTGGATGACATTGTTCTTACTGCCTCTACTGCTGTGTTGAAAGATGAGATTATTGCATGGCTCAAGTCTGAATTTGCCACAATTGATTTAGGAAAGCTGAGCTATTTTTTTGGGATCTCAGTCACTAGATTCGTCGATTGTATGTTTCTTTGCCAGCGTAAGTATGCAGAGGAGATCGTGCACAGGGCTAAGATGGACAATTGCAAAATCATGCCCACTCCAGTTGATTCTAAATCCAAACTTAGTGCACTGGTCGGTACTCTAGTGACTGATCCTACTATGTATAGGAGTCTTGCAGGCGCACTTCAGTATCTCACCTTCATCAGGCCTGACATTGCCTATGCTGTCCAGCATGTATGCTTGTTTATGCATGCCCCAGGGAACCTCATTTTACTACCCTCAAACATATCATTCGATATGTTAAGGGCACACTGGATTATGGACTACACTTATACCCCTCCGCACCGAACTCGCTATTATCATACACAGATGTAGATTGGGCAGGCTGTCCAGACACCCGCCGCTCTACATCCGGCTACTGTGTGTTTTTGGGTGATAATCTCATCTCTTGGTCTGCCAAATGGCAAGCCACATTATCCCGTTCGAGTGCAGAAGCTGAGTATAGAGGGGTTGCTAATGTTGTTGCTGAGATCTGTTGGCTCCGAAACCTTCTCTTGGAGCTTCAGTGTCCTTTAAGTAAAGTGTTTCTGGTCTACTGTGATAACATATCCGCCATACACCTGTCTCACAATCCGGTTCAGCATCAGCGAATCAAGCATGTTGAGATGGACATCCACTTTGTTCGCGAGAAGGTTGCTCTCATGCATTATTAAGGTATTGCACGTGCCTTCCTCATATCAATACGCAGATATTTTCACGAAGGGCCTCCCACGACAGATGTTCTTTGATTTCAGATCCAGTCTTAGCGTTAGGCCTCCTCCCGCTCCGAATGAGAAGCGTGTGTAAACGTGTACATGTATAACACTACAATCCCTACCCATAATTAGAATATATCTCATATGTTGTAAATATATTTAGTGATAGATAATTATGGTAAACTAGGATTCCTCTTGTATTGTGACTAGGATTCCTCTTGTATTGTGACTAGAATTCCTCTTGTATTAGGATTGTATATTGTACACTATATATATTGGTATTAATGAGAAAGACTCCCTAAGGGAGATTAATATCATCTTACATGGCTATAAGATTTTTCACCTTATCCATTTGGGCTCTTGCTCGAACCCCGTTGAGCAAGTCTGGACTCTTGGTCAGATCATGTTGAGCAGTGATGAAAGTTTGCGTTAGTTATCCAACGGTGTCAAGTGAAAGGTTCGTCTCTCAATGGACAACAAACAGGGATGAAAGTCAATGTGATCCAACTTGCCCGACGGATTTAAATGGGAACATAGCATAACCATGTAATGGACTCGAACTAACGATGACAAGTTAGGAGCGAATCTAGCATGCACTCAGTAGCCTTGACTCGAAATCTGTATACGTGTTTAAAAAAATCAGTAAACAAGTACAAATTATAGATTTCAAGTCAGTAAATGAAATACGTTGTGTTAGAATCTGAAACTTGAACCTATAATGTTCATATTTTGGATGTGCATCTGTTACAAATAACTCATGTCTGGTATCAACTTACAAAAATAGTATTCCTACACAGATAGTCGTCAGTGTTTATTTTTTCTAGTCGATATACATAAATTATATATTTTTATATATATTATACAACTATCGACTATTTTTAGTATAAAGGGTTAGGTGAGCGGCTATTCAGGTTTCTTCCAAAATAAATTGGAACATACGAAACTGCAGAAGTCCTCAATTGAATAGATCCCAAATGCTTATCCATTTCTTGGAAACAACTCAAAATGGGCATACTAATAGCATATCCTTATGGATAACACATACTATTCCAAGAATGTTCCAAGATTTTGCTTCTTCTTGTGAAACCTCTTTTGGATGTTTTATCTCAAATTTCAACACTTGCATTTTTGTACCATTCGATTATAATAACTAAATCTTCATTTTTTATTTGTCTAATAAGATTGGTGGTTTTCTCTATGTATGGACAAAACAGAAGTTGTTAGTAAAGACTCAAAACAAAAAACAAAAATTAAAAATTAGTTCGGTCTTGGCGTGCTTAGTTGCTGCTGGTCATTTCTTATCCCTTTTCATATATTTTATACATATAACATGACAAGAGTCTTGGTATAATGAAAAAGGTTCATATAAATCTAATAGATTTGGTTTATATTTGTTTGGTTTGGAAGATAAGTGTCTAATCCTTTAGACCATCTTTTGGTGACTTTCTTGATCTCGAAACACTATATTTTATGTCTGTTTAAAAAAATATTTTTTTCTATATTTTTAAAAACAATTCACTTTTAAACGTTTAGTTTTATCCTTAATGAGATAAGTTATAATATATATATATATATATATATATATATATATATATATATATATATATAAGACAGAGAGCATTGGGAAACTTCTTATAAAATTTGCCGTGATAGGACGAAACTCTTTGACAAGGTAAGTAATTATTCAAATAAGTTGAAGGGTTAAAGCTTAATTTCTTGTCAATCAAAAGATGATTTAAACAGTTGTGGTAGGAACACACAAATAAAAAAAAAAGGAAAAAGGGAAAATGGGAACATATTAGAGGGTGTTATGCCGGTCAAATTAGTTTATAAGTACTTTTTTGTTTATCTATATATTCCATAAACATCAAAATGATTACAATTTAAAATTTGTCGAAAATTATAAGTAGGTCATTCCTAGCTTATAATTGTTTTTATTTATAAGCACTTTTGATTTCATCAAGATTTTTATTATAATTCTTAATATCTTTTGGAATTCCCTAAAATCATTACCAAAACAAAAACCCCAACTCCTTCTCTATTCAATTTCAGTTGTTCGTCTTTCTCGTTGTAAAGATACTTGTTATAATTTTATATGTTTTGTGGAAATTAATTTTAAGCATAGTTTAGTTAATTTAATTAACAACATGCTTATCAACACTTTTTTACTTAGAAAGTCAGTTGTTTATTATCCATTTTAGCATCTTCATTCAAACACGTAATTATAAACGATGTGAAATGAATTATTTTCGTATAATGAAATAGGTGCATAACTATAGATTGTGTGTATATTTGTTTGGTTTCGAAGATAAATATCCAATCTTCTTTAGACTATTGTTTGGTGCTTGTTTGTCAAATTTCTATTCTTTAGTAGGACACTACTTTATTAAAAGAAAAATTGAAACATAATGTGATAAGGTTTAAAAAATATCACAAGTACAAAGTACCACATTTTTTATATGTCAATTTGCTAGGACGAAACTCGAAAAGATAAGGAATTATTCTAATAAGTAGATAGTACTAAGGATAAGAGTTAGTTTCTAACCTTCTTGTCAATGGAAAGATGATTTAAACAATTGTGGTAGGAACAAATAAAAAAGGAAAATAAAAAATTACTGAATGAGATCAAGAATTAATTTATCTAAAATTATATTAAAGGACAATCATCAATTATTGTGAAACGATTATGCGTTAGGGGAATCAAATCATTAGTTATTATCTGGATAATGCTTTATTAGACTATTTAACTGTGAAAATTAACTTGTAGAGGTAGACGTTATCTCTTCTTAAATCATTTTTTCCTTATTTTTTTTTTGAAGATATCACTTGCATCATACAAGGCAAAAAGGTTCTTTAAAAGATCATGATCTTTTTCACTATCTATTTGTCCTCGAGAATGTGAGCTTACCTTCACTAATTATATTCGGCGCTTTTTATCAATTGTACAATTTTTTATATAAAAAAAAGTATCAAGAATGACAAATTTAATGACATATTTTTCATTACCATCACACAATCATGCTACGGATGGAACAACCAAAACCAACTACTTTATCATTTTGGTTGTAAGATGGGAATAAAGGTCGATGAAAAGAAGGTTATTAGCTACGGCTTACGCTTGCATCAAGCCTTAGTATTATTGTACATTTATTGTTAACATTAGTACGATTTATAGCCGATGAATGGAGATTTTGACTAGGTTAAAAATGAACAAGATGTATAATTATACCTAGTTGTTGCAGTACTTGAGAAAGAATAAACTTACCACAACGATCCTCCGTCCAGGAATAATGTTGTTCTTGAGAAAAAGAAAGAAACTAAGGTTTCCAAACCAAACTTTAGACTCGTATGTCTAAAAGTTAGGTTTTGACAAGCCCAATTTCAGACTCGTATGTCTAAAGTGTGTAACTTCATATTCAATTTTTTTCAACTTAAGTCCGTAAGTTTGAAGTTAATTCTAAAGTGATTAAACTCACAAAATTTATAAAGTTCGGCTATATCTTAAATAGCAGTCCAGCGGTTATCTAGGATCATTTGCACTTTTGTCACTATTTTATGCTGGTCTTTAATTTTTGTCCCTCAAATGAAACGTATGCCTATTGGGGCATAAGTTCTTTAAGAAATCCAACAAAGAAGAATTTATGCCCCAATAGACATAAATTCCATTTGAGGGACAAAAATTAAAGACCAACTCATTTGAAGGTCAAACCGTGCAATTAAATGGGTTTATCTGTACACTTCGGCCTCTTTGCTTGAAGCCCAACTAGTACTGGCCTTTGTCTTTGAAATGGGGCAGTCTCTTAAGCATCTTTAGAGGTTTTAATGGTTTTGTAATTTTGTATAACGTCTTTGCAGCTCTTAAATTGAAGGAAATTTATTTTAGTTTTAGTGATAAATAAAAGGAGAAGATATATAGAATTATTATTTTAAGAAAATGTTAAACGGTGAACAAGGAACAATGGAAATCTTAAAGTGGAAATTAAAAATCACCATTTTCTAAGTGTAGTTTTAACCAAAACCACCATTTTCTAAGTGTAGTTTTAATGTGTTCAAGAAAATCGATAACACTAGCAAAGATTTGTGGAGCCCCTAACGCCGAGACAATGTCAAATCGGAAGAGTGTCGTAGAAAGATAAAAAATCTACACTTTCTTTTTTCTTCTTTTTTTTTTATATCCGATCAGACTATTCCTGAAGATAGTAGTCCCGGTCCCTTAGCACTACTATCAGTAAATCGAAGGATGTGCCTGAATGACCAAGGTTTGAGAACAGAACAACTGATATCACCTACAAGATCCTACCCCAGAAGAGAGCAAATTGCTCCCACCGGGGTTCAAACTCACGCTGCAGGCCTCTAGCTGGATTTTAAGTTACCCTCATTTGTCATCCAGCTATGCCCCGGGGGAAAAAAAATCTACACTTTCTAATTTTACAACATATATGGGAGGGAGACGCCTTGTGTCGAAACATTTACAGATTATCATAAATTTAAAAACCAATTCTTTTGAACTAAAATGAATATATTGCAAATATTTGTGGAGTTTAAACGGTTGCTTTAAGTTGGAGTTTAAGCAGTTGCTAAAATTAGAAGCTTTCTTTCGAGAGATTTTTTGTTGGGCTCAATAGCATTAAATCCAAAGCAAGTTAAGTGACGTGACGCACGAGAAAGATGTGGAAGTGATGATCGAGGCACAAGTTATACCTATAAGAGAAAGCTTCAAGTACCTTGGGTCCATAATACAAGGGGTCGATGAGATTGACGAGGATATTGCACACCGTATTGGAGCAGGTTTAATGAAATGGAGGCTCGCATCTGGGGTGCTTTGCAACAAAAAAATATCGCCTAGACTGAAAGGTAAGTTCTACAGAGTAGTGGCCCGACCAGCATTGTTGTATGGGGCAGAATGTTGGTCAGTCATGTGTGGTCATACTAGGAGAGATATGATTAGAAATGAAGTTATACAGGATAAGGTTGGAGTTGCCTCTGTGGCGGATAAGATGAGAGAGGCGCGACTAAGATGGTTCGGACATGTGAAGAGGATGTGTCAGTTAGGAGGTGTGAGAGATTGGCGGTCGCAGGAGTTAGGAGATGTAGAGGTAGAGGTAGACCGAAGAAGAACTAGAGGGAGGTGATTAGACAGGACATAGCACTACTCTAGCTGACTGAGGACATGACCGTAGATAGGAAGATTTGGAGTTCGAGGATTAGGATAGAAAGGTAGTAGGTAGTTGAGTTTTGTCGTGATGTGTGTAAGAGAGGTGTGGGCTAGGATTAGGATAGAAGGGTAGCAGGTAGTTGAGTTTTGTCGTGATGTGTGTAAGAGAGGTGTGGGCTAGCTTCTCCATCTCCTCTTCTCATTTCCTTAAGTAGTTGTATTTAGGTACCATCTGGAGCATTATTCATATGTGTGTATTACTCATTTATTCTATATTTGGATATTTTGCTGTCGTATTTTGTTGATTAATTTTTCTTGCAAGCTTGCATTGATTACATTCGTTTTGAGCCAATGGTCTATCGGAAACAATCTATTTATCCCACAAAGGTAGAGGTCTGCGTACATCCTACCCTCCCCATACCCTACGCTGTGGATTACACTGGGTATGTTATTATTGTTGTTATCAGTATTTTTCAAAAAAATAATAACTTAAGATGATGATACAGTGCAATGAATTAAAAGACCTTTTGCATGCAACAATTGGTTCAAAGGAAATATTGCTAATTCCAACAAAATATCCGGGAGTCCATTACTTCAAAATTAATTCCCAAGTCCATATCTTTTGGAGTACTTAAGCAGCCATCTACCTATATTCTTGGGGGAAAGAGAAAATTAATTTTGGGATTAATTATATTAGTATTCCAAGATATCTTTCATTGTTTTTTAAATTTTATTTGTACTTTTAGGTGGTGAGAATGTCAAATATGTTAGTAAAAATGTGTTCAAAAATAAAAAAAATCAGAAAAGCGGAAACGTTAGTTCAATAAGAATATAAATAAACAAAAAATTATTCTGAGCACACAAGTTTCTTGTGTGTCCTTAAGGAATCTAATCCCTTCACTATTGCTCAAGGTTACGCATTAATTTCTCTCATGATAGAACGGAATACTATTCTGTAATAGCGGCACTTCAAATTACAGAACTTCGGCTAATTCAAATGAACGGAGCAAATCACACAACTCTATGAAATATTGTTGTTTCGAAACAAATGCAGAGAACAATTTAGAAGGGAGAAAAAAATCAGCTTTCTATCTCTACAATCTCAGGCAAGGCCTCTAAATTTATAAAGAATGAAAAGTGAGATGGAAAGGTGCAATTCAAAAGGTACTTTTTGGGCGCACTCCAAAAGGTACCTTTTCTTATTCCCCATTCACATCTTAAAACCCCCAACAATCTCCCACAGATAAATGAGAAATGACTATATGATGAAATATGCATGAAAAATTGTATGATTCATAAGAAAAGATTATTCGCATCTGGATAAGTAGGTTTTCCTTTAAACTTTTCAAGTGAACATATGTCGGATATACTCGGTCAATCGGTAAAATTGATATCTTTGAATCGTCGATCTTTGATGTATACCTAAACAATCATATGTCACACAATTAACCATTAACCGTCGTTGGTTCTCATTGTTTGGTTCGTTTCAGCCATGAACACCGCCTAGTTCATAAGTGCGTAGAGAATTGGTCTTACATAATTCTCCTTGAAGCGGCTTACACTTCACACTTACATAGGTGATTCCCAAATATGTAATCTCGTATATACACGATTTGATATATCCCGTATCAAACTTAGAAACCATTAAAAGCCTTAGTGATTTATCCTTATTACCGAACATTGTCTCATCACGAGAATGGATCAAAATTTTGTTTGACAATGTTGAACCATCAATCATAACTTTGTTTAATCTCCTTGAAACCTAGATCTTGAAATCTCCAGTCTTCTAGGTAGAGTTACCGCCATGATGACTTGTCCTCGGCCATAGTACCATTCCCTTCGATGATTTATCAACCTCCTCTCTAGTTAGGCCTCTTGTAAGTAAATCTAACACATTATATTTTAACTTTACATAGTCAATTGTGATTCCACTGGAGAATAGTTATCTAACGGTATTATGTCTTCGACATTTGTGAAGAGATTTCCTATTATACTAATGCTCCCAGCTTTTCAATTACCACTTGACTATGTCCAACAAAATATCTTTTGAAAGTCCATTACTCCAAAATTAATTCCCTAAGTCCATATCTTTTGGAGTACTTAAGCAACCATCTACCTATATTCTGAAAAAAAGAGAAAAAATTAACCTTGGAATTAGTTATACAAGTATTCCAAGATATATTTCCTTGTTTTTTTATAATTTTATTTGTATTTTTAGTTGGTGAGAATGTCAAATATGTTAGTAAAACTGTGTTCAAACACAGAAAATTAGGAAAGCAGAAATGTTAGTTCAATAAGAATATAAATAAATAAAAAATTATTCTGAGCGCCCAAGTTTCTTGTGTGTCCTTAAGGAATCTAATCCCCTCACTGTTGCCCAAGGTTACGGATTAATTCCTCCCAGGATAAAACGAAATACTATTCTGTAATAGCGACACTTCAAATTACAGAACTTCGACGAACTCAAATGAACAAAACAAATCACACGACTCTATGAAATATTTTTATTTCGAAAACAAATGCAGAGAACAATTTAAAGGGGAGAAAAAAATCAGATTTCTATCTCTACAATCTAAGACAAAGATCTCTGAATTTATAGTGAATGAAAGGGCTAGATGTGCAATCCAAAAGGTGCTCCAAAAGATACATTTTCTTATTTCCCATTCACACCTTAAAATCCCAACAAAATATATGTTGCAACACCATCAATTGTGGCAAGATGATAAGTATCCCTTCATCTTTAATCGGAATTCTCAAGTTTGAGTTTTAGAAATGAGTCTCCTTTAGTAGAAAGCGTTTACCCCTTAAAATGAGATTTTTCAATATAAATCAGGATCAGTCAGTCCCTAAAGCGGATTTTGAACATCGAATATCATATGGAAAATCACAAAAAACTTTACAAGGCAACATCATAAAAATTGTGATGAGATAATGTCACTTCATCTTTAACCAAAGCTCTCGAGTTCGAGTCCTGCAAATAGAGTTACCCCTAAAGTGGAACACGCGAATAAGAATTAGTCAGTCCCCAAAGCGGATATCAAACATCGAATCAGATGAAAATAATTAAAGAAACTTTACGAGCCAACAAGATATTTTATCCCTTTTCTATATTTTTCTTAGCTTCTAAGAATATTCTGCATGCTCTTATAATTTGTTTTGGTACATTGTAGATTTGTTTTTCTCTTTTTAAGATATCTAGGATAATCAATGCTATTCTTCTTGACTATAGCATGGGCATTATCGAGTTTCATACTGTTTATTGTTTATTTAATTTATTAATTTGCTATCAGTAATTTATATTATACGTTATTTAAGAATTTCTGTATTCCACGTTCAAAACTATTTAACAACATTAATTCTTATTGTTAAATACACACAATATATATTGTGTGTATATTGGGCTCTCGGATTTAGTGTAGCAATTGTATATGTTGTAGATATTTAGGTAATATTGTAGTCTCCTAGTTTAAGTAATATTGTAGTGTAATTAGTATTGTACACTTACTGTCGCGCCCTATTTTAACCAAGTCAAAGGAGAGTACAACACATTGGTGATTCCTGGATTGGATTAAGGAGTCGCCACCTAATTATTTTTACGGTGAATTAGGACACCTAAATATTAACTAATTGCTGCAATGTAACTCCAATTTTGTGATCTGCGAAACTAATGAGATTCTAGGTAAGGGTTCTTTATTATCCTAAAGGGAAGGAATTAGGCATCCTTTAGGATCCGCTAACTTGTGGTTATCCGGTAAAACTCAGGTTAATTATTATGCTAAGGAAATGCATGTCTACAAAATAATATTTAAAGAGAATGCATTTTTTATAAAGTAATAATTTTCCTTCTTGAGGAGTTTTGCAAAATAGTTGTGAAAATAATTCCCGGTAGGAAATCCGGAAAAGCATGCATTACATTGTAAAGTATGATTTATAAAATAAATATAAAATTGATTTTGGATAAAAGTGCATTTTGTATGAAAATTGATAAAGTACTTATTTCGCAATTGATAGTAAAGGGGAAAAGTAAATTATTTGTAATATAAAGATGATCTTTTAGGAAGTCATTTTAAATCATAAGATTGGATAGAAACAAAGCTTTATAGGTATGTGAAAAAATGCAAAGTAGAAGATGATCAATTGTTTTGAAAGTTTGAACGTGCATGACGCGCCTAAAATAAATAAACTAACGGCGGACTTCCAATTTTAAAACTAACCGAGCCTAAAGTAAGTAACTAGCGACGGTTTCTAAATTTAAAACTACCTTACTACTTATCTATTCCTAGCCTAGTTATTCTAAATATCCTAACAAATACACAAACATTAAATAATTATTACAACCCCAAAATAGAAATAACGAAATTTAAAGAATAACAATGAAGGGAACTAAAGCGGATGATGATGTCATCTCGCCCTATTTGTTTTGAAATCCCGAGTTTGGAGAATGCAAGGAGTGTGAATGCGGGTCTTCGTTCGGCAATGATCATGATGAGTCTCATAACGAGACTCTTCGTAGCTCCCGATGCATTTCATGTAAGTGAAGAAAAGTATTAGTAGCGGAACATGGACATATACATACGTGTAAATAAATGACTCGTGAAAAAGTAATATGTTGTTGGGCCTTCGGACCCACTAACTCAATACTGTCGTAAATCAATAAGGTATGGGCCCGTAGGCCGACATACAAAAGGAAGGGAGAAAACATATAGACCAATTATCAAAGCATCCAGTTATATTAACTATAATCAAATATGAAATTTAACATTTATTTTATACATATTTGATTGATTAAGGCTAGACAAAACAGTAAACCCAAAAGATAATAACTCAGATGACTTAATTCAGATCTGGGCTTAACTAGCCCGCATGATACATATATACGAAATGACAGGCCCAACAATTCAGAGTTTAGAGGAAATAAGGGAAGACAGGCCCCCAATACGGTGCATTTAGATCTAATTGACATAGAGGTATACAAAATGTCTCGAAGATATGTGATATACATAGGAATATACACCAATATACAATTATGATGTATACGAGGCATATATCAAAGTTATATACCTCATATATATCCTTAGGTGTACCATTTTCATGCTTCACCAAAATGTACAAAGTGACAATTTCAAACTACAAGGCAAAGCAGAGAATTCAGCCTGCTGCAAATCACACTCATATAGACAAAATGTCTGTTAATTATGATAGAGAATCAAAGTGGACTACAAATCTAAGCCTGACATTTCTAGTAGGTAACTTAGACATGTAGATGTGCAGTATATTGCTAATAGGTAACTTAGACATGTAGATATGCAGCTTGTCACAGAGTGTATGCAATTTATTCATATATATATAAGAAAGAAACTAATACAACATTTCTATTCATTCTCAGATAGCTTCTACATCTAATTATACCATATATACAATCAGATTTCAGACTAGGTACAAACAGGGATTTCTAGCCCAACATAACAATAATCAATTTTCAAACAAATGTCCACCACTTAATGAACAAGACAGAATATAAAAAATGATTGAAAAGTCATCATATACTGGCATGGTAACACATTAACACTTGGACATGATAGAATAAGCATATTATAAGTTTGGATTAATATGTAAGCATAAGAATGAACAGATAACCAGTCAGCAATAATATTTTAGAGATGTAAAACTATCTGAACTATGTTAAACATTCATAATTATATTTATGTTATGCATTTAGGCATGATAACCCTTAAATAAGTGAGATGGGCACATAAACAGACTCATAGGCATAACCACAGCATTGGCTAATCCAAAGATGACATTTTATAGGTACATAACTGTCAAGCTAGGCCAAACATGCATGTCTTTTCAAGTAAGCAACATACACTAACCACGTGGCTCCAAAAGGATTTTCATACTAGCACAAAATAAACTTACACTAAGATAAGCAAGGATATATGTATAACCAACTTAGGATAAACATGGAAGGCAAACAGAAGAGATTTTCATAGTCATTAGAAAATTAACAACTTAAGTATGCAAGGCCACATGCACAAAGACATACACAATCATAGCTTAGGCTGTATGAGACATGATGATACTTCAAGTTAGGCATGGCATGACTCAACATGGTTACCAAATGAACCTCAGCTCAACAGACTATTATATCCAAAGCAAGAAATATCTAGAACATGTCACTTATATGAGAGGGGAAATGTTTTTTTCAAGAACCATTTCAAAACAAACCTGACTTCACACAATCTACTTATACAGATAACACCATCCATATAGTTTGAGTTCAAATCACTGCATATCTTAACATGATCTTTTAAACAGCAGAGAGGCATATCAAGGACCAAACATGATTCCCATCAACCAGGGATTAATTATGAGCATATTATGAACTCAAAATGGCATCTAACATCAGGCCTGGTCCTGAGGTAAATTCAAATAGTAATAAGCATTCAAACACCCTTGATAAATTGTTAACAGTACTTTAATATGCCACACATAACTAGATGGTTAAATATTTGAACCTAATCATGTTTAAACACACAGTACTCGATACAAAAACAGAACCTAATCATTAATAATAAGCATATCAAATGTATAATTGATATATTAAGTTAACTGAAATTAATATAAACATTTCACAACTAATATACACAACAATTAAAGTAAACGAGGGAAATTTGAAACTCACTAACCTTTTCCGGGCAGCGAACCGAGGCGTCGTCTCGAATCGTCGAGTCCGCTCGGAGGAGTGTGTTTATGTGATTGAAAAGAAAACGAGATTGAGTGTTTCTTGGCTTTGCCAAGCCGGAAACGAGAATAAAAGAAAGAGATTTCGAGAATCGAAAGCTGTTTTTGTGAGACCACCAGATGGATCGATTCTTTGCAATAGCTTAAAACAGAGGGTTTTCTTTGTTGTCTCCAATCCGAATCCTTTAAACAACCCACAAAGGGTTCTATTTATAGTCACAACTGAGACCCTAATGGCTAAGTTTTGAAATTCAAATTCAAAACAAAGATTGAAATGTGATGGTTTCTTTTCATTTCGAAAACCAAGATGATAAAGAAGAGGTACGGGTTTGTGTTCTTACCCACCGAATCCTTGAAGGTATTCTAGGGATCGACCGCGGCATGTATGTTTCGCAGGTCGATTCGACTTCGGACGAGTTATTCAAGGCTCTGGGGTTTGCAGAAAAAGGGGAAAAGGGGACTGGGCGATGTGAGGGCTCGATGGTGGAGGGGACATGGTGGTAGTGGTGTCGGTGAGGCGAATATCCGGTGGATTTTATGGTTGTTGGTGGTTTTTTGGGTGTCTGGTTTTAGGGTCATTGGTTTTGGACGATGGAGCCTTTGGGGGGGGGTTTGGTTGGGGTGATGGGTTAATGGGTTTTAGGTTGAGTTTTTGGGCCGGTTCGGTTGATTGGGCTGGCAGGAATTGGGGGTTGGGCTGGTCCGGTTGGGCCGAAAAATAGGGGTTAATTTGTTTTTTTGGGGGGGGGGGGGGGGGGGGGGGGTTGATATCAAATGTTTTGGGTGAAATGAGTTTGGATTAAAATAAAAGGGTTTATTAAAAAAAGCTTTGAAGAAATGTAATTTATTAAAAATAAAATAATAATGTGATAATAATAAGATATAATATTTGTGAAATGCTTAATTAAAATAAAAAATAAAAAATATGATGTTGTTTTGGGTAAATAAAATAATATAGAATATTAGGATAAAAACTATGATCATGATTAAAAGGGCAAATGTTGTAGAAATACGAATAAAAAATAAAAATAATAATAATAATAATAATGATATTGAGAATAATAATGTATATGTATATATATTAAAATTGTTTTGAGGTGTTAAAAAATATTTAAAACTGCGAATAAATCGAAAAAGACGGGACAAAATTAGGTGTCAACACTTACCATAATATTTGTATTACCATAATTGTATATTTAGTATCCAAATAGAATAAGGTTTTAGGAGTAGAATATGAATAGGATTCTCCTATTATGGAAATATGTAACTTGTATAAATACTCTTTCAATTAATGAAAATAATCAAGAGGATTATTTCTTTCATGGTATCAAGAGACTAGGTCTTGCTTCCGCCCTTGCTCTCGGTTTTTGTGCCATTTCTCGGCCACAACCGGCTCCGTTTTCCGCCCCCCTTCACCGGAATTCGTGATATTATTTACCTCCACTCTTCCCAAATTTCCCCTCTCCTCCCTTTGTTCTTTCGTTATGTCTAAGAACAATTTTCATCCTGCCCTCATGGTTTCTAACATCAAGAACAACATCCCTATTGTTCTTGAGATGGAAAACGTCAAATATGCGACGTTGACAAAATTATTTAAAATTCACGTTATCTCCCATTAAGTCATCCATCACATAATTCCTCCCGCTGCACCTATTCCCGTGGAGAATCCTCAGTTATGGATTACTCTTGATGCTACTATTCTCCAGTGGATTTATTCCACTATTTCGGTTGACCTCTTACAGACGATCATTGAGTCAGACACTACGGCTATGGCTATCTGGAATAGATTGCGTGACTTATTCCAAGATAACCAACATTCACGTGTTGTCACACTCGAGCAGGAATTCTCTCAAGTTCGCATGGAAGAATTTCCAAACATGTCTGCATATTGCAAGAAACTCAAAGAGTTGGCAAACCAACTCCGTAATGTTGGCGCACCTATGACAAATAATCGTCTAGTTCTACAATTGGTTGCCGGCCTTTCTGAGGCCTATAATGACGTTGGAACTCTCTTTCGTCAAAGCAATCCACTTCCAGCTTTTTATCAAGCCCGCTCCATGCTTACTTTGGAAAAAGCCGGTTTGGCTAAGAAGGCGACTACCGGAGCAAGCCCTGTAGTCATGATGACGTCCTCCACAAATTCTACGGGTTTTGTTGATAATTCGGGCCAAAACCGTGCTCATGGTGGCGGCAAAAATAATCGTAAGAATAATAGCAAAAACCGTGGGGGCAAACATGGCGGTTCCGGTGGACAACAATCCGATAGTGGGCCCCATACGGTCAACAGTGGGCCACCTCCCTACAGGTCCCAGCCGTGGGGCCCATGGCAGTGGGGCTGGGGCAGTGGGTCATGGCCCAACAACCCCTATTTTCCAGGTCCAACGGACAATGGGCTGGACAGCCCCAGTTCAGGCCCAACAATCAGGCTTCTTCCTCTCGGTTCAGCATTGGGTCGGGGCAGTAGGGTGGACTATTTGGGCCTCGGTCTACATAACCATTCTCGGCAGTGGGCCCCACATCGACTCACACCAACATTGAGGTCGCAATGCACACGCTTAGGTTGACACAACCGAATTCGAATTGGTACATGGACACCGGCGCGACAACACACATGACTTCCGATCAAGGTACTCTCTCGTCTTATTCCAATTTGAGCAACCCTCGTGGTATAATTGTCGGTAATGATAACTCTATTCCAATTCAGGGTTATGGTCATAAAACTTTATCTCCCCCCAATCCACCCCTTATCTTGAAAAATACTTTACATGCCCCCAAATTGATTAAAAACTTAGTGTCTGTCCGAAAATTCACCACTGACAATTCCGTTTCTGTTGAATTTGATCCTTTTGGTTTTTCTGTGAAGGATTTCAAGACGGGGAGTCCTCTCATGAGGTGTGATAGTAGGGGTGATCTTTATCCTATCACACTCGGTTTCAGTCCATCGAGTCCAGCCTTGCCGTCAACGTTTGCAGCCCTTGCTCCTTCCTTGTGGCATGCTCGACTTGGTCATCCGGGATCTTCTATTTTGTCATCATTACATAAAAATATTTTTATTTCATGTAAGGGTACGAATAGTACTCCAAATTGTCAGTCTTGTTCTTTAGGAAAAATTGTTAGATTGCCATTTGATATTATTCATAGCGACTTATGGACGTCTCATGTTCTTAGTTCTTTGGGTCATCGGTATTATGTTCTATTTTTGGATGATTACTCTAAGTTTTTATGGACGTTTCCGATTGCCAAAAAATCTCAAGTTTTTTTCATCTTCTTAAAATTTAGAGCATTCATTATAACCCAATTCGATCGCGCAATCAAAAATATTCAGTGTGATAATGGCAAAGAATATGACAATGGGTGTTTCGGGAATTCTGTGCTAATAATGGGATCAAATTTCATTTTTCTTGTCCTCATACGTCTTCACAAAATGGGAAAGCCGAACGCAAAATCGTTCCATAAATAACATTGTCCGCACTCTCTTAATTCATGCTTCCGTACCCCCATATTTTTGGCATCATGCTCTTCAAATGACTACATATCTCCTTAACATAATTTCTTCCAAAGGTCTGACATATTCTTCCCCCCTTCAAATTTTATATAATAAGACTCCTTCTTATTCTCATCTTCGGGTTTTGGGTGCTTGTGTTATCCGTTATTCCCGTCCACTACAATTAACAAACTTCAGACCCGGTATACTCCATGTGTATTTTTGGATTTTCCGTCTAATCATCGTGGTTACAAATGCTTTGATTTATTCTCCAATAAAATCATCATTAATCGTCATGTAATTTTTTATGAAACCCAATTTCCATTTGCTAAATTTAATACTCCTGAGCCTAGTTCGTATAATTTTTTGGATGATGGTATATCCCCGTACATTACTCACCATTTTTCGAACATGTCCCGCACCCAAAATTCTCCAGCGGGCCCACTGCCCGCTGGCCCCACTGGTCTGTCGCACACTACCGTCACTGGATCAGTTCCAGCAATTGGGCCGATCCAGCCCCCATTCGGAACCGGTCCGGTTCCGGCCGCGCGGATTACCGTCTTGGGCCATCGTGCCCCCGCCCGCCTTGGTCAGTCCATCCCGAGCCCAGAAAATTCTCAAATTCCGCCCACTTCTTCCTCAAGCCATAGATCGGTCACTCGTAGTCAGCGGGGTGTTTTTAAACCAAAGAGACATTTTAATTTAAATTCTAATGTTCTCAAATCACCCTTACCCTGTACTCATGTGTCTGCGTTAAATGACCCAAATTAGAAAATTGTTATGACCGATGAATATAATGCTCTTATTGATAATAAGACGTGGGAGTTGGTGCCCCTTCCTTCTGGTATTAATATTATTAGGTCTATGTGAATTTTTGCTCACACGGAAAATTCAGATGATTCATTTGCATGACATAAGGCACGGCTTGTGGGTGATGGTAAGACTCAGCAGGTTGGGGTGGATTGTGGTGAGATATTTAGTCCGATGGTCAAGCCGGCTACCATTCTCATTGTACTCAGCTTGAATCTTTCGAAAGCATGGCTTATTCATCAGTTAGATGTAAAGAATATTTTTCTACATGGTGATCTCAAGGAAACAGTTTATATGCATCAGCCGTTGGGATTCAAGGATCCGAAACATCCTCATCATGTATGTTTGTTGAAGAAGTCCTTATATGGGCTTAAGCAGTCTCCATGGGACTGGTATACAAGGTTTGTTGATTATGTTTCGACTATTGGGTTCACTCACATCAGGTTAGATAATTCCTTGTTCATCTACCGTCGTGGTTCGTCCTTGGCCTACATTCTGTTGTATGTGGATGATATCATTTTGACTGCCTCTTCTGATGCCTTACGCCAGTCTATCATGACCATGATCAGGACTGAGTTTGCTATGAAAGACTTAGGGCCCTTGAGTTACTTTTTGGGGATTGTCGTCACTCGTCATTCCGATGTATTGTTCTTATCTCAACGGAAGTATGCAGCTGAGATCATCGAGAGGGCTTGGATGTCATCATGTAAGTCCACTTCCACTCCAGTTGATACAAAGCCCAAGCTTAGTGCCGCGGCCGGCGTACCTTACGAGGATCTGACCCGCTATCGCAGTCTTGCAAGGGCCCTTCAGTATCTTACCTTTACGCGACCAAATATTACGTATGTTGTCTAGCAGATGTGTTTATTTATGCATGATCCCAGAGTTGAGCACATGAATGCACTCAAACGCATCATTCGGTATATTCAGGGTACTATTGACTATGAGTTGCATTTATATCCTTCCTCAACGTCCGCATTTGTCTCATATACGGATGCTGATTAGGGTGGTTGTCCGGACACTAGACGATCTACGTCTGGCTATTGTATGTTTCTTGGGAATAACCTGGTCTCATGGTCGGCAAAACGTCAGTCGACATTGTCCCGATCCAGTGCCGAGGCCGAATATCGAGGGGTAGCTAATGTGGTCTCGGAATCATGTTGGTTACGTAATTTGTTTTGGAGCTTCATTGTCCCATTCAGAAGGCAACCTTGGTATATTGCGATAATATTAGTGTCATCTACCTTTCTGGTAATCCGGTTCAGCACTAACGCACTAAGCATATCGAGATGGACATTCACTTTGTCCGCGAAAAGGTTGCTCGTGGTCAGGTCCGCGTCTGTCATGTCCCGTCAAGATATCAAATTGCAGACATCTTTACAAAGGGTCTTCCCTCGGTCCTTTTTAAAGATTTTAGGGGACAGTCAGCGTTCGAAGACCACCCGCTATGACTGCGGGTGTATGTTAAATATACACAATATACATACAATATACAAGTATATTGTGTGTATATTGGGCTCTCGGATTTAGTGTAACAACCGTATATGGTGTAGATATTTAGGTAATATTGTAGTTTCCTAGTTTAGGTAATATTGTAGTGTAATTAGTATTGTACACTTACCATAATATTTGTATTACCATAATTGTATATTTAGTATCCAAATAGAATAAGGTTTTAGGAGTAGAATAGGAATATGATTCTCCTATTATGAAAATATGTAACTTGTATAAATACTCTTTCAATTAATGAAAGGGGATTATTTCTTTCAATTATTATTATAAGAATATTTGTCTAAAGTCTAAACCACCCTCATCTCCCTTGACATTTAACTTAACTAACATTTTGCTAATTGATAAAAGAAATGAAAATAGTTAAGCTAATAGCTCAAATGGCATAATGCACTAAGCTCTTGCTATGCATAAGATTCGGGGAAGGATCGGACCACAAGGGTCTAGTGTACCATAGCTAAGCTAAGAGCTAAAAAAGAAAAAAAAAAAGTAAACAAGAGTATAACTTGTAAAATTTAGTCGAGCGAAAATCTTATGAATGTTTGATATAAGCATATATGTAGTCGATGCCCCCAACCGTTAGATCGGAGTCCCTTTTTTTTACTGAATTGACTCGGTCCAAGACTAGCTGATAAGATTGATTCGTGGGAGATGATTGCAAAATCTCTGAATCCATTAAGCACCATGGAATAATGGTCGTTGTAATGAAATTACTTTGCATTGAAGTGTGCATATCAAACAAGTACTCCCTCTACTTTTTAAATGTGTGATAGAATATACACCGTATGTTCCTGTGATATTATTAGTAATCTTGTACATCTGTAATTATGGTAGTAATCTTCTGTATTAGGAAAATGTATATTTGATTTACATAATTATAAGTTAGGTTTACTATTGTATATCATGTATATAAATCATTATATTAATGAAAATAATCAAGAAATTATTCTCTTTCATGGTATCAGCAGTCTAGGGCATATTTTTACTAACCCTAAGCTTCCGCCGCCGAGTCTCTTCCTCGGCATCCTACCATTCCGCTGTCCTTCTCCGCCGGCGAAATCCCTCCCGTCGCCCAAATATTCCCCTTTCTTCCTCCATCATGTCTAACACAAAGAACACATTATATCTTGCTCTTGCAGTCTCCAATATCAAGAACAACATCCCTATCGTTCTTGCAATGGAGAACGTCCAATACGCGACATGGGCGGAACATTTTAAAATTCATGCTAGGTCTCATCGAGTCCTCCATCACATCGTCAAACCAGAAAAAGGCAAGGAGAAGGGCCTTCCACCGATGATGAAATAGAGTTGTGAGCAACTCTTGATGTTACGGTCCTCCAATGGATTTATTCCACCATCTCTACGGACCTCTTACAGACAATTATCAAACCCGATGCCACACCAATGGAAGCTTGGAATAGGTTGCGTGATATATTCCAATATAGCAAAAACTCTCGTGTCATAACCTTTGAGCAAGAATTTTCTCACACAGCTATGAAGGATTTTTCGAATGCGTCTGCCTATTATCAAAGTCGCAAGGAGTTGTCAGATCAACTTAAAAATGTTGGTGCACCGGTCACAAATGATTGTCTTGTTCTTCAGATGGTTGCGGACCTCTCCAAGGCATACAATGGGGTTGACACTCTCCTTCGCCAAAGCAATCCTCTCCCGCCATTCTATCAAGCACGTTTCATGCTCACTCTTGAAGAAGTAGGGTTGGCTAAAAAGGCCGCAACTGGAACACATTCCGCCATGATGGCGGCCACGTCACGCGACACTGATGACCCTCACCTCTAAAAAAATTCTAGCCAACATTGAAACAATGGTGGTGGAAAACATGGCCAAAATCAAAAAAATGGTTGCAAGAACCGCGACGATGGCAGTTGCAGTGGCAGCGGTGGCGGTAGGGGTGGAGGACGGGGTGGCAGCCAACAGGGGCCTGGGCCGCAGCACCACTGGCAGCAGCCTTGGGCCATTGTACAGTGGTCGTGGGGTTGGTCTAGTGGGCAGTGGCCCACTCTACCTTGTTCGTTTCCAATAAATTATTGGGCCAAGCCCAATGGTCATCAACAGCAGCCGGCTAGGCAAAACTAGGCTTGGCAGTAGCCTGGCCTGCTTAGGTCTCGACCACAGCAGGCCTTCGTTATTGCGGGCCCAACCGCAACCCCGACCCACATGAATATCGAGACAGCGATGCATACACTTGGAGTTAATCCACTGAATGCAAATTAGTACATAGACACTGGTGCTACTTCTCACATGACGTCTGCACTAAGTCATCTCTCGTCTTATATCAATTTGAGTAAAAATCGTGGCATAATTATTGGTAATGGTAATTTAATTCCAATTCATGGTTATGGTCACACAAAATTTTATCCCCCGAACCCATATTTAGCCTTGAAAAATATCCTTTATGCTCCTCACTTAATTAAAAAAATTGGTGTTTGTTCTAAAACTTATAACTAATAAATTGGTACATGGACATAGGTGATATCAAAACTCAACAGGTTGGCATGGATTGTGGAGAGGCATTTAGTCCGGTGGTCAAACCGGCAACTATTCGCATTGTTCCCAGTCTGGCTCTCTAAAAAGCATGGCACATTCATCAGTTGGACATGAAAAATGCGTTCTTACACGGTGAACTCAAGAAAACTGTATACATGCATCAGCCCTTGGGTTTCAGGGACCCCGATCATTCTAACCATGTGTGCTTGTTGAAGAAGTCATTGTGTGAGCTAAAACAGGCCCCTCGGGTTTGGTACAAAAGGTTTGCAAAATATGTGTCTACTCTTGGGTTCTCTCACAGCAGGTCTGATCATTTTCTGTTCATCTATTCACGGTAATTCTATGGCATACATTTTGTTATATATGGATGATATTATATTGATTGCTTCCTCTGACAAACTGCACAAGTCTATCATATCTCTTCTCAGCTCCGAATTTCCTAGGAATGACTTGGGGTCGTTGAGTTATATTTTAGGTATTGCTGTCACTCGTAATGCATGTGGTTTATTTATCTCTCAGAGGAAATATACAACAAAGATTATTGAACGGGCTGGCATGTCCTCTTGTACGTCATCTCCTACTCCGATTGACACTAAACCGAAGCTGAGTGTTACATCGAGCACACCCTACGAGGATCCCTCCCACTATTGTAGTCTTGCGGGGGCTCTTCAACATCTTACGTTTACGAGGCCCGATATTACTTATGGACTGCAGCATGTGTGTTTATTCATACATGATCTGAGGGAAGAACACATGCACGCTCTCAAACGCATTGTGTGTTACATTCAGGGCACTCTTGATTACGATTTACACTTATATCCATCATCAGTATCTACTCGCACGTCTTATACAGATGCTAATTGGGGTGGATGTCCATATACCAGGCGTTCGACGTCTAGTTATTGTATGTTTCTTGGTGATAACTTGGTCTCTTAGTCGGCTAAACGCCAGACTACTTTGTCGTTATCCAGCGCGGAGGCCGAATATCGAGGGGTAGCCAATGTGGTGTCTGAGTCCTGTTGGTTGTGTAACCTCCTCTTAGAGCTTCATTTTTTTATTCAGAAAGCTACCTTGGTCTACTGCGATAATGTTAGTGTGATATATCTCTCGGGGAATCCTGTCTAACATCAGCGCACTCAACATATCGAAATGGATATTCACTTTGTTCGCGAAAAGGTAGCTCGTGGACAAGTACGTGTCTTGCATGTCCCCTCACGGTATCAAATTGCTGATTTATTTACTAAGGGCCTTCCCTTAGTTTTGTTTGAATATTTTAGGGACAGTCTCATCGTACAACAACCGCCCGCTATAACTGCGGGGGTGTGATAGAATATACACCGTATATTCCTGTGATATTATTAGTGATCTTGTACATATGTAATTATGGTAGTAATCTTCTGTATTAGAAAAATGTATATTTGATTTCTGTAATTATAGGCTAGGTTTACTATTGTATATCATCTATATAAATCAATTACATTAATGAAAAGAATCAAGAGATTATTCTGTTTCAATGTGTGGTCCAAAACAAGTCTTTTATAAATGTGTGGTTGTAAATCATTTTATAAAGTTAAATTGTTTCTAAATATAGAAAGATGACATTCTTTTTTGGATAAATCAAAAAGAAAATAGTGCCACATAAATTGGGACAAGGGGAGTAGAATATAAGGAGCACATATGTAATGAGTGACAGGTACAAAGTGTTGTGAACATGGATTACTCGGTTAATGTTTATGGGCCAGTTATATGGACAGAGGCTGGCCAAACTGTTGGGCCAGGGGTTAAACCACAAAGAAGCCAATGAATTAGACAGCCCAACAATAGATTGGCTTGGGATCCGGGTTGAGAAAGGAAGCACGTGAAAATATTCACATATTCTCCTCAACTTTACAAATAAGGTAACAAAAATGTCTTATGTTTTGAACAATCAAGCATAATCCTCTGGTGGTAATTTATCTACTATGTCTATTACTTATTATGTCCCAAATTATTTGATATTTTTTTTAAAATAAGATATAATTAATTAAGTTTTTTCTACTCTATCTTTAACATTAATTATTTTTTAAAAGTAATCAATATTGATTAGAATCTAATTAATTAGAGAGATAAATATAGAATAGTAAAAATACTCTTCTTATTTATAATTTTTTTTAATAGATGTGTAGAAGGGGAAGTGATTAAGTAACATGGGACGGAGGAAGTAGAAAAAGAAAAGCTGAAAATATCTAGAAGACATGAATTCTAATTTTTTCCATTATTTGGAAAATTAAGAATAACAAAAAGGAAGAAGATAGATCCCATACCACCAGCCATGCCTCCAATAAGATAATTTGTAGTAGAACATTGTAGGTGATATCAGTTGCTCTGTTCTCAAATCTTGGTCATTCATGCACATCCCGCGATTTACTGGTAATAGTGATGAGGGACCGAAACTACTATCTCTTAGGGCTGTCCAACGGGGCGGGGAGGGTCCCGGCGGGATGAGGGAGGGTCGGGACTCGGTTTTGGCGGGCCGGGACTCGGTTTTTGGCGGGCCGGGATAGGCGGGACTGGAAGAGGTCCCGTCCCGTCCCACATCCCTCCCGAACGGGGTCGAGTTGGGGCAGATCGGGTCGGGATCAGGATTTTTTTTGCCACTTAATTTTAAAAAATAATATATACAAACACTTCAATAATTGAACAAGATAGTGTAATAAAAACATCACAATGCTATTTTTGTGCCTCTTATATTATTTAATAGAAATATAATTTTTTTGTAATACAATTTCACAATTGCAACTTTGTGGTGTTGTTCAAAAGTTACAAACCACATAGTAAAATTGCAATTAAAAAAATTACATATTCAACCATACTTTTTCGAAATTCCTGACAATGTCTTGAGGATCTTCTATTGGAATTGGAACTTGTTTGTCAAATTCTTCAACGTCGCTTCTTGCTCTCTCGGACAAGATTTCGTTGTAGTTGTAGTCTTCTTCTTCGTTAGTCTCCGGTTGACCGCACCTTCTACGCTCCGCACGAATCCAGTCTCTGAATAGAACTGCAATCTCCAATGTGTGTCCCGCCAATGAATGTTTGTGCTCTTGTAACATCCCGTACTTTAGGGTCACTGTTTGAACCGCTAAGCGTATGTAAAATCGCTAGGCGTGTGTAAATAGACCCGAGCGTTAGGAAAATTTATGTCATGTTTACATATGCTAATAAAGAGATTAGTATACAAAGGAACGTGATCCCGAAATAATTTTGGACGTAACAAGTGTAACGATGGGAGTAATAATAATAGTTGTAAATCTCCAAAGAGGTATGGACTAGTGTCATATCACACAAATTATGACATTTAGTATAAGAAGATTTTATAAGTCATGGAGATTTAAGTGAATTGGAATCACGAAATTAATCGTGTGTATAATTGATTAATTGTGGGATCAATTAATAATTATGGGGATAATATTTGGAGGGGGTTACACGTGTGGCATGTAGAATTATCCGAATTGACTAGCTTAAACTTAAATGATGGAATAGGTGGCAGCAAATTGGGGAACTTAAAATAGTTAATGGGAAACAGGATTATTAGAAATCATTTGGTTCTCACGATTACGGGGGAGGGAGTACATCGTTAGTATAATTTAATGGTTTATTATGTCAATTGTTTTTGTTGGTGTCGTGAGGAAGGCGTTAAGAACTATAAATAGTATTATGTATAGTTAATATGTTGTAATAAACGAAGTACTGTGTCAAACAAATTAGTGGGTAAGCAAGATAATATAAAGGGATTCCTAGTGACTAGCCTAACAAATCTAGTGAGGTGTTAGGATTAAATGTGTTAGAAGTCCCTATTAAGATTACACGTTGCTATTTATATGTAGAAGTAAAGAAGGTCGTTGGAGAAACATAGTTGCTGTTTCATTTTATTTTTTTTTGTATTTTGTCCTTACTAGTTAATAGATGAAATCATTTGCTGCTTTTGCTTCACTGACCCAAACAATTTCCTAGACTAAGGAGTGGCCAGTGGGCCGGGCTCGGGTCTGGCGGGCCGGGTCTGGCGATGTCGGGGCGGGACGGGAGAAGGGGCGGGGTCGGGTCGGCGGGCTCGGCGGGGTCGGGTGCGGCGGGGCCCGGAGCAAGTCCCGTCCCGATCCCGATCCCGTCGGGCTCGGGTCGGGCGGGCTCGGGTCGGGTCGGGTCGGGGCGGGGCGGGGTCGGGCTCAGGTCGGGATACGGCGTTTTTTTTTTTTTTTTTAAATAACATATGTATAAAAAAAACTCAATAAACAAAACAAGATAGTGTAATAAAAACATCCCAAGAAATTTGTTTTTGTGCCTCTTATATTATTTAATAGACATATGATTTTTTTGTAATACAAATACAATTGTCTAAAATCTAAATTGCAACTTTGTGGTGTTGTCCAAAAGTTACAAATTACATAATAAAATTACAATTAAAAAAATTACATTCTCAAAAAACCTGTTCTAATTGCTTGATGATTTCATGTGGTTCTTCGGTTGGAATTGGTATTTGTTGGTCAAATTGATCCACGTCGCTTCCACTACCTTCGGTTAAGATTTCGTTGTAGTTTTCATCATCTTCTTCGTTGATCTCCGGTTGACCGCACCTTCTCCGCTCCGCTCGTATCCAATCTACGAATAATCGCAATTTCCAAGCCGTCTCCGGCTAATGAGTGTCGTGGTCTCCTATTTGATATCTGCTGCAGAAAAAGCGCTTTCGTACGCGGTTGACGACGCTTGAATGTTCAAAACATCTCGAGCCATCATTGAAAGTGTCGGAAAGGTCTTCTCATTCCCCTCCGGTATTTCAAACAAGTCTTCATGTCCATCTTCATTGATAACTTCTTGATACGTACGAACCCCGCAAAACAAAAATATCCAACTCGCTAATTTGGTTAGTAGTAGAGGTACGACCGCACATTATATTTACGAGGCTTTCAATACTAGCGCGCAGAAACAACATGTCTTTTGTGAGGTTGTATTGAAGATGAAGAAGATGGTATGGAAAGTCGGTAAGTTACTAGCATTTTCTTGTTGATAAAATCTATATATATTTTTGCATTTGTGTTCTACGCTAGACAATACTTCTTCTTTAGTTTGTTCAATAGGTGGTGGGTGATTTAGATTTTTGGGACTTGGAGGTGGTAGTACTTCTATACAATCGTAAATAGTTTCAATTAGTGATTTAGTACCGTCTATTTTAATAGTAGGATTTAATACAGAACCAATAATATAAATAGAGGGAATAGGAATAAAATATTTTTTTATTTTGACAAACATTTTTTTAATATATGTCTTATAAGCTGGTTTTTCCATATATTCACTAAGTAATAAAAATATTAGAGTTATATAAAATAACATAGTTGAAATAGTAGGATAATATATACCGGAAAATTCTTTTGTTGCTTGAAAAAATTTCTCTAAAAATACAATAAGTTCGGAAATTTTTTCCCAATCACTATCTAAAATCATATCAGCTGGCTTTTTATTATGAGAGTTAAAAAATAAAGTTATAGGTAATTTATAGTCATAAGCAACAAGTAGTTGCTCGTATAAAGAATTCCACCTAGTGGATACTTATTGTGGAATTAAAAGCAGGATTATATATATCTCTAATGTAATGAATAAAACCGGGAGATGAAGGAAATGAAAAAGGCAAACCCTCCACGGCAACTAATTTTGATATTGCTTCCCTATCTCTATGTTTATTGTATTTAGGGCCTACAATTCCCCCCGTCATAGGGTTAATTTGACCTTGTACTTGGTCCGGGACAATATTAGTATGTGAACCTTGTCCTGATGGAGCGGGCGTTTGCGCACCCGGTTTTGAAGCCTGGTATTGGGCATACCTAGTTTGGATGAGCACTTACTACGTGTCTAATTAAACCCCCCGTCCCACCGTGACCTTTTCCAGTTTTAAATTTTAAAACATTTTTACAAATTTTACATATGGCTACTTGATTCTCTACGTCCCTATCAAAAAATGTCCATGCATCGATTTTAATGGTCGTTTTTTGGACCTCGTCTCATACTAGGGGGAATAGGAGGTATTTCGGTTGAAGGTGCACTAGTGGGTGTGTTGTCATCAACATTAGTGGGTATATCATCTAGATCATCGTCTAAATTAAAGTCTTCTTGAGTTCCGGAAAATAGCTCTTGGTCTAAATCTAATGGTATTGTAGGAAAATGTTGAGTATCAACAAAATCATCTGTGTAGGAATAAGATGACTAGAAGAAGTACCCTTGCCCTGGTTGCCCCTACTAGAAGAAGCACCCTTACCTTTACCCTTAAACATACCTTTTAATCCTTCCATTTTAATTATGATAATAAATAAATAATTAAAGACAATAAAATTAAGTGATCTAAACTAAATAAACGAGACAATAATAATTTAATGAAGGAACGAATGTACCAAACGCCGACGTAACGTCGACGTGTAATCGAGAGGTTGAAAATTGAAACTTTGCTCGATGGAAGATCCTCAAGCTAGTTGCCAACTTCACTACCAATTCCCAAATGAATAAATAAAATTGAATATTTAGCAAACAATGTAGAATTGTAGAGAGATATATTGAGAAATTAGAGAGATTGTAGGAAGATTTGTGAGAAAGATGAAGAGAAAATGAGTTATTTATAGTTGAAAAATTGGGTTAAAGTGTAAATATAATAACTTATGGGTTAAAAACAAATATTAAGGGGAAGGGGTTGGGGGAGGGGGGGGGGCTAAAATGGCCGTTGGCCAACGGCCATAATCTAAAATGGTCGTTGGTGCAACGGCCATTTTTGCAAAGGGCGGGGTCGGTGTCGGGGTCGGGGCGGGCTCGGGGCGGGCTCGGGTCTCGCGGGCCTGGGGCGGGCTCGGGTCTCGCGGGACGAGACCTCGTCCCGTCCCGAGTTCGAGTCCCGCCCCCGTAATTTTTTTTTTTTTTTTGGCGGGGTCAAGGTTTTTCTCCGCATGTCAAAATATGTTAAAGCAAATTATTTATTTTTTTTGGCATGTTTCATATAGCGAAACGTAATTGTGATACTGTTTAATAAATTATTCTACTCTTAGAAGTTAAGAATATTCATATTATTGATTCATATGTTAAAAGCATGTCTAAATATGTTCCTAAGTCCTTATTAAGGCATACAGAAAAGATGTTAATATTTACGGTGTCATTCATGATTTTTTATTGTGATTCATGCATTTTCATTTGCATTGCATTCATGTTTTACCCAAGAACGTAAATTGGGGACGGAAAACGGGAAACGCAGACCACCTGATCAGCTGGGATATGATAATGATAAAGCATTGTGGCTAGCATGTGTGGCTTAACGAAGGAAGATGCCTGATTAAGGGCCAAACTATATATATGTTGTGGGGAGGAAGATGCCCTTGTGTGGCTAGTATATATGCATGACATTTAGACATATTATGCCCACAGAGGTCGATATGAAGTGAACATAACATAGGTTGTTATGGTAATGAAGATGCCCAATGGGGCCAATGTATACGTATACCGCATTGTGCATGACATTTAGGCATATGTATTTGGACCCTCAGAGATATTTACTATTGGTCGGGTGTTTCTGTTTCAGTTGTTGTTATATCCCTGTTATACTATTGTTCATGTCTGACATACTTTGTACATCAGTCGTACTGACGTCTCTTTTGTCGGGGGACGCTGTGTTTCATGCCCGCAAATTTAATTAAAGAGGGTGACGGTTCACGCTAGTAGGTTGCTGGTTTAGCTGATATTGGAGCACTCTATTTGTTTTAGAGTTGCAGTCTGTTCATTGTACAGTATTTTTACATACGCATACGGGTATGACAGGTCATGTCTCGTCCTTGTGATGTCATGTATTCTTTAGAGGCTTGTAGACAAATGTCCTGTGGTTAGTTGTCATGTATGTCCTTGTCGGCCTTGGTATGAGTATGTATATATATAAGATGGGTACATGATTTTTCATAATTTTCTTTCGACTTAGTCCGTAATTAACTATGATTAGATGTTAAATGTACGAATGAAGGTACCCGACGGGTGGGATCCGGATGCCCGTCGCGGCCCTCCGATTTGGGTCGTGACATCTCTCCTATTTGAAATCTTCCCGCAGAAAAAAAAATGCTTTCAGACGATGTTGATGACGCTTGAATGCTCAACACATCTCGGGCCATCTTTGTTAGTGTCGAAAATGTCTTCTCATTCTCCCTCCAGTATTTCAGCAAGTCTTCTTGTCCTTCATCATTCATTGACAATTAATTCGTACGGTATAATACCCTGCAAAAACATAAACATCAAATTCGCTAACTTGTGAAGAAGTTGAACCACTACACATTTTATTTCTAAGGCCTTGAATACTAGCAGCAGAGACCACACCTTTTTTATAAGGTTATAACGAAATAGTAGAAGATGGTACAGAAGCCGGTTGATTATTTGCACTTAGTTATTGGTAATACATATATACTTATTTGCATTCAGTGTGTATACTAGACGTAACTTCTTATTTAGTTGATTTGTGAGTTGGTTCTTCAGTTGGGTCTATTGGAAGTACTTCTACAAAACCATAAATCGTTTCTACAAGTGTTTTACAATCGTCTATTTTAATAGTTGGATTTAATACAACACCAACAATATAAATAGTGGGGATAGGATAAAAGTAATTTTTTAAATATCTTTTCAATAGATGACTTATAAGTTGGTTTTTGCATATATTCATTAAGTAACAAAAATACTAGAGCTATATAAAATAACATATTTGAAATAGTAGGTTAATAAATATCGAAAAATTCTTTAGTAGCTTAATAAAATTTCTCTAAAAATCCATTAAGTTCTAAAAAAAAAATTCCAATCATTATCTACAAGCATATCCTTTGGATTTTTATTATGGACGTTAAATAATAAAGTAATAGGTTGTCTATAATCGTAAGCAACAAGTAGTTGCTCATACAGAGAATTTCATATAGTCGAAACTTCTTCTGCAATTTTTCTATAAGGTAATCCACAATCATGACATGTTTTTTTATACTATTTGCGTCTTTGTATTTTTTTACCTTTAAAAATAAAGTTTATAGAAAATTATATTTTATCAAGAATGTTTCAAAAAAATTTAGGTCATCATTTACAACTAAGTTATATAATATGGCACGCACATCTTATATGAAATTGATCAGGAAAAGATGGAGTTAATCTAAGTTTTAAAAGTTTTATAGCATAATCATTAGAAGAAACATTATCTAATGTAATAGTCATAGTTTTATTAATTATTCTATAGTAATCACAAATTTCATTAATATTTTTTGTAATAAAACTTGCAGTGTGCCTATCATCTATATATCTATATGCTAAAATACGTTTTTGCATAAACCAATTTTGATCTAAATCGAATGACATGTTACCGTTAAATAATCATTACCGTTAATACTACGGCCTATGTCAGAAGTGATGGCCACTTTGCCATTAAAATGATACAGTGCCTAACGTAAATATTGTTGATATCACTTGCAAATTTAAAAACATCCCTTCTAACAGTTGATCTAGGAAAACCATTAAAAGCAAGATTATATGTTTCTTGAATGTAATGAATAAAACCAGGAGAGGAAGGAAATGAAAAAAGGCAAACCCTCCACCGCAATTAATTTTACCATATTTTCCCTATCTTTGTTTTTATCATAATTAGGACAAAAAATCCCCCCCATAGTCGGGTTAATTTGACCTTGTACTAGGTCGGAGACACTATGAGAACCTTGTCCTGACTCAGATGACACTGACACACCCAATTTTTTAGCCTGGTATTGATTCCACCTAGTTGTGTGCTCGCCTTGTACATGTCTCAATAAACCTCTCGTCCCACCTTGAACTTTTCCGATTTTAAATCTATAAATATTTTTACAAATTTTACATCTAGCTAGTTGATTCTCTCGGTTCCTATAAAAAATGTCATGCATGTGATTTTAATTTTCGTTGTGTGGGGCCTCGATTCGTACTAGGGGGAATATGAGGCATTACAGTTGCAGTTTCAGACTGAGACTCAGTCTGACTCTGATCCTGAGGTTGAGGTGCACTAGTGGGTGTGTCATCTATATTATAGTCTAAATTAAAGTCTGGTTTATCTACTTCATCATCTAATGATATATCATTAAAAAAAGCAGTTTCATCAATATGACTGAAATCAATCAAATCATCAGGACTAGGAATATGATTACTAGAAGAAGTACCATTGCGTTTGTTACCCCTACTAGAAGAAGCACCCTTACCCTTATCCGTAATCATACGATTCAATCATTCCATTTTAATTATTCAAATAAATAATTAAGTAAATGAAATTAAGTGTGATAATTCAAATTAAGTAACAATAATAATTTAAAGAAGAGACGAATGTACCAAACGCTGACGTAACGTCGACGTGTAATCGAGGTTGAAAATTGAAACTTTGCTCGATGATCTTCAAGCTAGTTGCCAACTTCACTCCAAATTTTGTAATTTTGATATAATATTTAATACTAATAGTAGGAAGATTTGTAGAATTGTGGAGAGATAAATTGAGAGATGGTAGGAAGATTTGTGAGAAAAATGAAGAGGAAAATGAGTTATTTATAGTTGAAAAATAGGGTTAAAATGTAAATATATTAAATTAGGGGTTAAAAATAAATATTAAGGGGTATGAGGTTTAGGGGGGGGGGGCAAAAATGGCCGTTATATGCCGTTTGTGCAACAACAACTATTTTTGCAAAGGGGGAGGGGGAGGGGCAGGGGGAGGGGGACGGGACGGGACAGGGTCGGGACGGACGGGACGATCCCAGGACCCGCCCCGAGTTCGAACCCCGACACTGACAATTTTTTTAAAAATGGGGATCGGGCCGGGCCAGATAGCGGGACGGGTCGGATCGGGCCGACCCGACCCACTGGACAATCCTACTATCTCCATGAATAATTTAGCGTAAGGCGGGAAACTAGATATATAAAAAAAAAGAATTTGTAGTAAGAAAAAGAAAAATTCTGGTGGGACCCACGGATGAATATGACTTCACATGAAATATAAAAAACACAATTTATATACTATAAAATAACATTTTCATAATAGTCCTGTTCTGGTCAACATTTCTTGACTAATTGCATCTGCACCCTTTAATTAACTCCATAATTAAATACTAAACAACCAACTCTCATTTATTAATTATTTTGAAATCTTCCAAATCTTAAAAAACCCAATCACTACTACCCCCCCCCCCCCCCCCAAACCACATTCACTACTTCCTCTTCACACTTTCCATTATTTATTTATCAAATTTTTACAGAAACTTTGCAAATCCAAACACATACTTTGCAAGTGTTTTTTTTAAAACTTTAGATTAGATTCTTGATTAAAGGGCATTTTGGATATTTTGCAGTATATAGTTCACTGTTTTCTCTGACCACTTTTCTTGAAGACTTGTGTTAGTGTTCACATTAGAAAGAATGAAAGAGTTAAAAAGGGTTTAAAAAACCCTATTCTTGATTTTATTTTGTTACCCTTCTTGGAATGGAGCTAAAGAAGGAGAGGTTTGTAAGGTAAGTGAATTTTTTTGTTTTGGGGTTTTGTTTTTTACTGTTTTAATTGTTTTTAGTTTATTTTCCGTGATTTGGTGAATTTTTGTGTTATAATTTGTAAAAAGGAGATCTTTTTTGGTGATATATTGCAAAGATAAGAACTTTGAGAGCTTAAAGATCAGTTTTTTTTTTGTTTTTTTGTGTTTTTGATTGTACTTTTAGTTTAGTTTCTGTGATTTGGTGAATATTTTGAGAGATCTTTTTGGTGATATAATGCATAGAGAAGAACTTTGAGAGCTTAAAGATTAAATTTTTTTTTTGTGTTTTTGATTGTTATTTAGTTTAGTTTCTGTGATTTGGTGAAAGTTTGTGTTATATTTTGTAAAATAGAGATCTTTTTTGGTGATATATTGCAAAGATAAGAATTTTGAGAGCTTAAAGATCAGATATTTTTTGTTTTGGGGTTTTGTTTTTTGTGTTTTTTGATTGTTTTTAGTTTAGTTTCTGTGATTTGGTGTAATTTTGTGTTATAATTTGGAAGAAATGAGATATTTTTATGTGATGTATTGCATAGATAAGAACTTTGGGTGTTTAAAGATTGGATTTCTATGGTTCTTATTGCTTTTAGGAGTATGTGATATTGAGATTTTTGCATTTATTTTCAGCTTTTGCTCATTTTTTAGTAAATTTATTTTCTTTTGGGATGCACACTTTGTTCTGCAGTGTGAAAATGATGAAAAATTTCTTGCTGGTGATACAATTTAGCTTATAGTTAGAAAAGCAAATTGTACTTTGATAAATTTTGGTGTAATAATTGGAAAAGGGAAATCTTTTTTGTGATATATTGCAGTGATAAGAACTTTGAGAGCTTAAAGATCAGATTTTTTTGTTACTTTAATGCTATTAGGAGTATGTTTTTTCTTGTTATGGATGCAAAAATATCGAGATAATTTGTATTCATTTCTGCTTTTAGGAGTATGTATTTTTTTTTTTGAAACTAAAAAAAAGCAATAATGTATTTTATTTTTTTGATTCTGTACTGGAATTTTTATCATAGGTAAGGACTTTCCTGTTTTGCTCATAGTTGATTTATGCAATTTTTAGGTTCTACTCTGGTGAAAAGCAACAAGGTAGTTTTTTGGGAGGAAAAACAGACAATTCAAACCTAGAGAAATTATCTTCTGGCTATAAATCTTCATCTCCATTATTGAACTCTGACGGCAGATATCAAAAAGTCACAAACACCCTTAAGTTTGGGAGGCCTAAAAAGGTGTATCCCGAGGACCACGAGTCTTGGAGGAAGCGAATACTTGATCCGGGGAGTGACATTGTAATCCAGTGGAATAGGATTTTTATTATATCCTGCTTGCTGGCACTGTTTGTTGACCCGTTATATTTTTTTTTGCCCATCATACAAGGGACTAAAGAGTCGAGTTGTGTGAAAACTGATTTGAATTTGCGAATTGTTGTCACCATTTTCCGAACTATAGCAGATTTTTTCTATCAGTTACATGTGTTCATTAAGTTCCGGACTGCTTATGTTGCTCCAAATACAAGGGTATTTGGGAAGGGTGAGCTTGTTATGGACCCCGGAAAGATTGCTCGTAGATATTTAAGATCAGACTTTTTCATCGATCTGATTGCAACTCTTCCTCTACCTCAGGTATGTTGTTCTGCTTATTATAGAGGATGGTTATAGAGAGGTCTGACTACAAAAGGTACTCAAGGTTTTTTGCACTGCTTAAAATTGATAATATTGTAATACTAACCAAGTAATTGAACTGGTATTGTGTTGTGTTGATGTGCTACTCTTTCTTATGTAAACTATATGTACCATTTTTCGCGAAGAGTTTTGAAGTGGTAGTAACTTTGGGTTTTCCTTTTCTTATTTAGCTTATGTGCATTCATCATTTAGTGTTGTCTGATTAGTGGCATGTCTATGTGTAGATGTTAAAGGCCCAAACATGCCTTTTTTTTTCTTCGATTTTGTTGTCCGTATCATGTTTCATGAGTACTAATTGGCGTTTGATTTAGTTTCATAAGCCGTCTCTAGTACGAGTAAGGCTCTTTTTAGAGTGATGAGCTGTCTGCTTCTAGATGTGCTTGAAATGCCTTGCCAAGGGGCTGACAGGACTGGAGTTGCAATGAGGTGGATCTGGTAGGGTTTTGGTCGTCGCTGGATTCTGAGCTTTTCAGTGGTGCTATGGACAATTAAACAACCAGATCAATCGGTCATGCGTTTCAAACATAAATAAGAAAAAAAAAACTAAAAGGTAAGGGTGTTTTTTCCTACTCTTCTGCAACCCTCAACCCTGTTTTCTCACAATGGGCTCTTATTTTTCTCTTCAACTTATCAAGAAATTTGGGCAAATTCTAAGAATTTTTTTCTAAATAAGTAGTTTCTTTTTAATCTTAGCCACAAAGATCTTGTTTGCTCCGCAATACGTGATGCACCAAATAATACACAGATTCTAAAAGATCATACTCATATTTAATTTTTAATACTAGATAGCATACAAGAAACTAACACGTATATAAGGTAGTCATTAAGTGGTGACAACATTTTTCTGAGGCTAAGGAAAAGTCACTGTGTTAGAATTGCTATAAACATTAGACCACTCATGACTTTTGAGATTTCAGAAGCAAATTAGATCACATTCCTTTATATTTGAATATTATTTTGAGAGTGGGGGCTATTCATTTTAAGTTATACAATGAGTGTGTTGTTTTGCTCGTTGATGCCTTTTTTCGTGACTATTATGGCACTATCTTAGCATTCTGGTTAGATGAATTCTGGAAAAACATATATCATAGGTACTAATTACAACAGTTAAACACATTCACCTTTGTAGTTTGTATCCATGGTATATGTTGAACACATTTGACTATATGCCAAGACAGTTACATAATAGCGTAAGAACACGACATCAACGAGTGGAGCAACACAATCATCATATAGACTTGAAGATGGATAGCTCCACTCCCAAAAATAATGAAATGTAAAGAAACGAGTTCTAGTTTGCACCTGAAATCTCAAAAGTCACGAGTTGTCTGATGTTTATAGCCTACTCTAACGCATAGTGACACATGTCCATTGCCTCGTAAATCTACATCACTACTTTATATGCTTGTTAATTTCCTATATGCTATCTAGTACTGGAAATTAAAATATGAGTATGATCTTTTACTCTCGTTGTGTATTATTTGGTGCGTCATCCATTGTGGTGAGAACAAGATCCTTATGGCTAAGATTATAAAGAAATAATTTATTTGGAATTTTTTTCTTAGAATCTGCCTTGATTTCTTGATAAGTTGCTGAAAAAGAGAAGATGCTTGCGCTTGCTGTGAGGAGATGAGGTTAAGGGTGGTAGGAGTGCAGGAGAAAATACCCTTACCTTTTTGTTATATATTTTTTCTTATTTTATTTTGATACACATGTTTAATTGACTATAGGACCACTAAAAAGCTCGGAATCCATCGACAACCAAAAGCCCGCTAGATGTGCCGATGCTTCCGACGCGTGGGTATGTTTTTGGCGAACATTTTTATTCTATGGGGCTTGCCTCGTTTGGCCGACCTCTCACTTTCGCAACATTTTGATCACCAAAGCTTTATTCGAACCAATCTAGTCCATCGGACGATGAATACTTTTTCACGCAGAGATTATTCTTGTTACTGTTTTATTACAGTATTCTGCTCAGTTTCAAATTGGGTTTTTGTGTTTTCTTGAGTCTAATTTCCAGCGAGGCACTAGTTTCCATATTTACTGATATCCTTTCCTTTATTGTCATGGGTGATGATAAGCAGTTGAAATCAGATTGTTGGAAAATCGATCTTTCCCTCCGGATCTACAAGAACAACAACAATAACCTCGTATAATTCCAAGGGTGGGTTCTGGAGAGGGTAGTGTGTATGCAGACCTTACCCCTACCTTGTGAGGGTAGGGAGGCTGTTTTTGATAGACTGTCGGCTCAAGAAGAGTTGAAAAAGTAGTAATAACAAGTAGTAACAACAACAAGATAATAAGATAAATGAAGTGACGGAAATAATTAGGTAGTACTGGAGATCTAAGAAAATGTTAAAATAATGCTAATACTCCTGGTATGAAAAAGAAATACGCTCGGCAACCTACTAACCCTCTACCCCTAATACTCGACCTCCACATCCTCCTATCAAGGGTCATGTCTTCGGTGAATTAAAGCTACGCCATGTCTTGCTTAATCGCCTCTCCGAAATACTTTTTTGGTATATATCTACCTCTCCTCAGTACCACCATGGTCAACCTCTCACACCTCTTCATTGGGGCATTTATACATCTTCTCTGCACATGCTCAAACCATCTTGACCTCCCTTTTGACATCTTGTCCACCACGGAGGCCACTCTCTCCGTATCGTGAATGTCTTCATTCCTAATCTCATCTCTCATGGTATGCCCGCACATCCATCTCAACATCCTCATTTCCGCTACTTTCATCTTGTGGACATCCATTCTGTAGAACTTACCTTTCAATGTTGGTAGCACATTTCTTATCACACACAACACCGGATGCGAGCCTCCATTTCATCCATCCCGTAACAATACGATGTGTGACACCATCGTCAATCTCTCCATTGCTCTGCTCTAGGGAATGACTTGTCAATCAAGCCTCACGTCCTCGTCCGCTTAATGAGTCACGTCACTCTGTCTTGGTCCTGCTCAACTTGAAACCTTTGGAATCTAGTGTCTATCTCCAAACCTCTAACTTCACGTTAACTCTGCTTCATGTCTCGTCAATCTGTACTATGTTATCTGCAACTGCTACAGTAAAGTTAGATTGTGGCTTACAGATCAAGGGTAAGAAGATCACTTGGTCTAAAATTATACTGATATTGGATCATCTTGTAAACCAGCTTGGATTATAATAAATACACAACAGTGTTGTCTTTATGGAATTCTCTTGATCCAAAGTTACTTAATCTCATTTAGTCTTGTAAGATGAGTTGTTGAGTTTAGAACAAGGCCAAAAACCATGTATACAAATGAAATACAACTTATTAACAAGGTAGTGTCACATATTATTCACTTGCAACAGAATCAAAAAAACATGGTGAGTTATTTGAGTCGGTTAGAATCCTGGAAGGATCAATTTGATTCTCTTATACTTCCTCCGTCCCATTTTATGTGAAGGTGGTTGATTGGGCACGAAATTTAAGAAAGAAAGGAAGACTTTTGAAATTTGTGGTCCAAAACTAGCCTTAGATATTTTTGTGGCTATAAATCAACTCATAAAGTTAAATTTTTCTAAATATAGAAAGGTGTCATTCTTTTTGGGACTGACTAAAAAGGAAAGAGTGTCATATAAAATGGATAAAATGGGATGGAGGAAGTACCTTTTACTGACAAGTTGGATGATCAAGAGAAACAGAAAGACATATGGTTTTGGATTTAATTGGATTGCAGTTTGATCTCTTTGTCGACTTCATTGATCTCTTTATGGTCTCAAGAAGTCTCCTAGAGCATGATTTGGTCGTTTTTGAACAATTTGTTACAGAAGCTGATCATTCAGTATTCTATAGGCATTCATCTCATGGCAGTTGTTTCTTCTGATTCTACTATACCCTACATGAGCATAAAGATAGCTTGATTTCTGATAAGTGTTGGCCTGTTTTTGGATTAGTGATAGTGCCGCATATTTCCAATTTCAAGAAAATGATAATGCGTTGTTCTAGTTTATATCTCATCAGTCATCATTGCTTTCAAGTTGCTCTCTTTTTATTGAGTAGAGCAGGGTATGATGAAAAAGTAATCCTTCTTGCAGATGGTTATCTGGTTTATTATACCAGCGACGAGAAGCCAACATGCTAATCATAACAATAATGCCCTTGCGCTGATTGTCCTACTCCAATACATTCCAAGATTGTATCTTATATTCCCATTAAGTTCAAAGATTATCAAAGCAACTGGAGTTGTCACAAAAACTGCTTGGGCAGGGGCTGCATATAATCTACTTCTCTACATGTTGGCAAGTCATGTATGTAGCTCCAACAACCTTCTTTTCAAAATTGATGCTTTAAAAGTCTTGTTAATTGCGGTATTAACCTGTGGGCCTCACAAAAATGGTCCCGTATCTTTGATAGTAGTTTCAAAATAGTCCCTTAAGTATCACTTTGAGCAGTTTTGGTCCCTTTAAGTTTGCCAAACTAAGCACTTTTGGTCTTCGTAAGATATTTACCAAACTCTGATTGTTAAATTTAATTGCAACTGTGAAATAATTTTTTTTTTACAGGAACTCACATTTCAAGAGTTTGGTGCATTTTTTTTTTATTTCAAGAGTCTGGTGCAACTTCTTGAGGTGCAACTTTTTTAATCTATTTTTTTTTATGTTGTGATTGAAATTTTGACGGAAATTTCTGGTGCTGTTTGTTGAATTCTTCTTTTCACATTTCTGGTTAAATTTAACAGTAAGTTTGGTCAATATTTAACGGAGACCAAAAGTGCTCACTTTTTCCTAACTTAAAGGATCAAACTGCTCAGTTAATACTTAAGGGACTAACTTGACCCTACTACCAAAGATAAGGGATCATTTTTGTCATTTTCTCGCTGTTATGCAAGGGTGTTGCTTTTTTTCTTCTGTCCTTGTTTTCTTTTTTTGAGAGTTGATATAACAACATGTTATTTGTTTTTCTTGCTTTTTCTTTAGGTTATAGGGGCAGCTTGGTATTTGCTGTCAGTTGATCGATATACTTCTTGCTGGAAATCAATATGCCGACATGAAAATGGATCTACGCAGTGCGTGCTTCGCTACTTGGATTGTGATACTTTCGACCAAAATGCTCGTAAGAGTTGGGCAAATATCACCAAGGTATTTGAAAGTTGTGATCCTGATGGGGATAGTACTTTCAAATACGGAATATTTGAAAGCGCAGTTAAAAAGGATGTCGTCTCCTCAAGTTTTATGTCAAAGTACTTCTATTGCTTGTGGTGGGGCTTGCAACAACTGAGGTAATTTTTCTACGTGGTTGGAAAAAATAATGATGTCATTTATAATGTTTTTATCTTGTTCCTAGCATCATTTTTTGAAGGGCTCCTAAGAAAAGTGGTTAAAAAAGGGTAGCCCGGTGCACTAAGCTCCTGCTATGCGCGGGATCCGGGGAAGTGCCGGACCACAAGGGTCTATTGTACGCACCTTACCTCACATTTCTTAGGACCACAAGGGCTCCTAAGAAAAGTGGTTATTTTAAGAAAATTTCCTAATGGAATTTAGTACAATAACTTGAATTTATGCTTGGGGAGCTCAACAGCTTAAATGATTTATTTGCCTTACGTGCTCCTGTACATACTCCATATATAAAATGGGGCAACAAATCTAGGTTTTTAGAGAAAAATTAAAGCACTCAATATGCACTTTAAGCACCCAAGGATGTGCCTAGTGGTGAATGAAGTGGGTTCAAACTTCAAATTGCAGCGGATGAAAAAATACTAGGTGATTTCTTCCCATATGTCCAAGCCCAGGTGGACAAATTTATCCGGTACTATGTTTGTGGGAGGTAGCAGGTACCATGTGGAATTTGTCGAGGAGCGCAAGCTGGCCTAGAACATGCTCCTTTCCCCTGCAACATTTTTTTTTTTAGAAAGAAAGAAAAAGTATGCAAACCAGTAGCATATCATATATTACCTCAGTTCTAATTTGCTTGACCATTTATCTTTTTAGTCTATCCGGTTTATGAGACTCCTTTTATAAGATGGATAACTGTCCTATCTCTGACAGTCACAAAAATTCCATAAACTAATTCTATTCCGATTGATTTGAACTTGAGTCAATACTTCTTCAACAGCTAATGCTTTTTTAATTACTTTGAGCTTGATATAATAGCTCTTTAACAATCTACCCCACTTACCACTTTTTCAGCCTGTCTAACTCCAATATAATTTCGCAATAGTCAATAAATCATGGTTTAGTGCTACTTTTTCTTGAAAATACATGATGGAGTCGTTGAAAAAGGTTCTTAAGGATGCAATCACATTGAAAGAGTAAATGTGCCAGTTGCCCTTCTAATCTTTCCTTTTCTTGTATTACAGTTCTTATGGGCAGAATTTGTCAACGAGTACATTTATCGGGGAGACATCCTTTGCTATACTTATTGCAATTTTGGGTCTGGTTTTGTTCGCACACCTTATTGGGAATATGCAGGTAAATCAAGACTCTGCTTGTATTCACTTTCGGTCCCTAACTTGCATTGTTGTTATAGTTTTCCTCTTTGCATGCATTAATTTCACATAAATGCCATGCCTCAGTTTTTGAGTGCATGTTCCCAATATCAAGGTTTACATAATTTGCCAGAGTATCAAACTCCCTAGGTCATGCAACTAATTTACATTATCAACATGAAATGGTTTGGTCATGTCCTGCGTCGACCTCAAATATACCGGTTAGTAGGCGTGAAACTATGGTGAGTGAAGGTGTTAAAATGACGAGGTAGATAAAAAAATCACATGGAAGGAGGTTGTTTCAGAAGACCTATAATTTCCTGTAATCGATGTAGACTTAGCGAAGGATAAGACATTATGGGGAAAAAGATCTATATAGGTGACATCAATTAATTGAGGTATATTTTTGTCATATTACTTTAGTTCATTTACTTTAGGTGCTATGATTTCTAGGAGTAGCCTTAACTGAGACTTTTATGCCAATAGAAAAAGACTAGGTACTTCTTTTGTTTTGTATAATGTTGGAGTGAGATGTATTTAAACGGGAAACATGGTCACTTGTAACGTAATTTCAGGCTACCTTAATTTGTTTGAAACTGAGGCGCAGTTTGTTTGTAGCATCGTCATGAATAAAATCATTGTTGGAGGAAGCATGGAGAAAGTGAAGATAAATGTTATTTATTCATTTATGGGCAAATACAAATAGGACTCAAGTCGTGCAATGCACTGCCCTAAGAAACTACTTCAGCAGGTATGAAAGTTTCGTCAAAGATTAAACAAGACTTCCTCTATCAGAGAAAAAAGAGTACTAAATTTAAATAACAAAACCAACAAGTATGAAATAGAGTAGCTTATGATAAAGTGATAAGTATCTAATTATTGGTATATCGATAATGAAGATAACAAATGAGATATTTTCTTAATCATGGCACATGTCATGATGGAAAGACATTTGTCAACATTCGTGACATCTATCATTGCTAGATGAGGTGATAAAGACACTTATCCCTCACCTTTCAATTGGTCAATAAAATTTAACTTTGTAAATCTTGTGAAATATTATTACAAACTATTATTTGTCCAAATTAAAAATGTCCAAAACGTCCAAATATGAGCATAGTAGTCATTGCATACGTGGTCTCAATCAAAACAGCCATAATATCCTTCAGTGAAAATCTATATTTAATAAAAAACCGTTCGGCCTGAAAGGGCGTGATCAAAATAGAGTTTTGGTTTGGATTTTGAATTTTTTCTCTCCTAATAAAAATTTATATTTAGTAAAAAACCGTTCGGCCGGAAAGGGCGTGATCAAAATGGCCAAAATGGGGACATGTAAGACAATTCACGTGGATTATGGGGGTATTATGGACCCTTTCTACTTTTTTGTGCCAAGTATGCCCTTCATGAAAAAGTGAGATGCAAATTTTGAATTTGATTTTCTTTCTATTAAGTTAATTAATGATGCTTTATGTTTTCAATGCATAAAAAAGTAGAAATTTCTCTCGTCCTGATACTCATTTAATGAGTTTATCTTACCAATTTTTTTTTTTCAATTAAGATTCCTCATCAAGGGTGAGAATTCACTTTACAGAGAATAAAAACTAAACATAAAAGAAGGCAAAAGTACATAATCTTTAATGAATAAAGAACCACTATGTTCAGCCAAACCAGAAATTCAACTTAAAGTCGAATCGCTGAAAAGTAATTAATATTTAGAAGCAAAAATTATATTTGCCATCAAGAAACCCGTTACGTTGTTAAATTTACAAAATTATTGATAAGATAGATTAAAGAATTTTTATAAGTGAGATAATATACCAACAAAAATCTGAACTGAATTTAATAAATTAGGCATAATCCATACCTGATGAAAAAATTAGGCATAATCCATAAACAAAAACTCAAAAATCAATGCCATTCCTGATAATCACCAAAAGCATAAGATTTTTATTATGAAAAAAACAAGAAAAGAAAAATAAGTTTGGTATTCAAAATTTTGGTAAGCTAAACTCATTAAATGTGTGTCAGAACGAGAGATTTTAAAAAAAAACTTTTTTATGCATTGGAGACAAAGCATCGCTAACTTGACAGAAAGAGTGAAAATCAAAATTTGCATCTCACTTTTTCATGAAGGGAATAATGAATATAAAAAAGTAAGAAATGTCCATAATACCACGCGAATTGTCTTAAATGCCCCCATTTGGTCAGGCCCTTTTCGGCTAGAACGATTTTCCTTAAATATAGGTTTTTATCAGGAGAGATAAAAATTCAAATCAGGATTCTTATTTTTTTACTGAAGAACATTGTGGTCATTTTGATTGAGAGGCCATGTATGCCATGACTGTTATGCCCATATCTGAACAAATTTTAACAACGTACCCAGTGAAATCACACAATTGTACGCAGACCTTACCTCTACCTTGGGAGGTAGAGAGACTGTTTCCGGAAGACCCTCGGCACATGCAATATAGAAAGTCATGGCAAAAAAATATTGCAAAAAGCAGTATGGAGAAAAACAACAAATGAATATGACGATCGAAATACAAGAACAACAGATATCAAGTAGAGAAAGAAGGACAAGAAACTACAAGTGTCTTTATCACATCTTTTAATGAAAAACGTTTCCACTGTAACATATGTCGTGATTAACAAAATATCTCATTGCGACACTTCCAGTCATATTAAAAGCTTCTCAAACTCATCCCTGTTTAATTTGGTGCCTGAAGATAAACTTGAAGTATAGGTGTTTCTTATGTGGTAGGGATGCTGAGACGGTGAGACACCTTTTCCTACACTGTAAAGTCACTGACCAATTGACAGATTTTTATCAATCTCAGAGGCATCTCATATGGACAATGATTATAACATTTGTTAGCAGTGTTACTTGCATATCCTTTTATAGATGTAGCTGATTTATACATGACAATCATAACTTATAGTTTGTTCTCTTGCCATCGTTCTTTTCTTTCTTTCCCTTTTTGAGGCCATTGGTCCTTTTACATCGGGTTCTTGTTTTCTTTGCTATGTTGCTCGGACTCTTCAAAAGTGCCGGCAGGTGCGTGTCTGATCCTCCAAAATGATCCGACATGGTGCTGTAATATTTTTGGAGAGTCCGAGCAACATAGTTTCTTTTTTTTTCTATTTCTTTTTTTGAGGGGTGGGGTAAGGGGTTGCAAAGGACGAAAGAAGACCGTGAAAGTTTTATTGGATTTTTAGTAGTGCCATGTATAATATTTCTGGTTTGTTATATGATAAATTTTCTTCTCATATCATTCTAATTAGATATTAACCCTTCATTTTTTCTTGCATATAGACATACTTGCAGTCTTTGACGGTGAGGCTCGAGGAATGGAGACTCAAGAGAAGAGATACTGAAGAGTGGATGCAGCATCGTCAACTTCCAGAAGATTTGAGAAAGCGTGTTAGGCGTTTCGATCAATATAAATGGGTTGCTACTAGAGGAGTAGATGAAGAGACAATTTTGCATGGTCTGCCTACTGATCTTCGTCGTGACATCCAACGTCATCTTTGCCTGGACCTTGTCCGACGGGTATGCTTTTCCTCCATCAGAACTGATTCTTTCCCAAGTATTTGCTACATTTATCAAAAAGCACGTACCCGAAGGGTGGCTTCTAAAAAGATACACTTATATTGTTGGTTTATTTTCCACTTCTTGAGTCTGCTCTCAATATGCATCTCAGTGACACCATCCTTTTTATCCTGGTTTCTTGCTTATCTTTTAAAGGCCTTTCAACTTTCATACAAACACATTTTTATATTGGGGATAATAGCATTTTAGTCCTCAATTATGGGTATATTTTATTTTGGTCCTTATGATATATGACTCAACACATTTAACCTTCAATCAATTATAATGTGTACTTTTGGTCCTTTTATGTAGGAAATGTGTTATATTTAGATTATTTTTAGAAGTTCATTACTCTTATATATGGAGTAATAATACAAGTTTAATATAACACATGGGTAATTAAATGGCGGGGCAGTTAATAATTCAGGAAATTTGTGAGCAAAAGGGATCAAAAGTGTACATTTTAAATAATGAAAGATTAAACATGCTTAGTCAAATATAACAAGGATGCAAATCAGCATTTACAATAATTGAGGGACCAAAAGTACTATTTTTTCACTTTCCGATTAGTGGAGGGCAGCTGTTTGTTGATTCTTTGCAATTATATAAGCATTTGTTATATATTCATTATTGTCATTGTCAATTCCTTCTTGCATGTTAAGCTCACCTTCGCTTGTTTTGTTGTAATTGTCTAGGTTCCATTTTTCTCCCAAATGGATGATCAATTACTTGATGCAATATGCGAGCGTTTAGTCTCGTCCTTAAGCACCGAAGGCACTTATACTGTCCGTGAAGGAGATCCAGTCACGGAAATGTTATTTATCATCAGAGGTAGGCTCGAGAGTTCTACAACGAATGGTGGTCGGACTGGTTTCTTCAATTCCATTACATTGAGGCCTGGAGATTTTTGCGGAGAGGAGCTACTTGCTTGGGCTTTGCTTCCGAAATCAACGGTGAACTTGCCTTCTTCGACCAGAACAGTCACAACGATTGTCGAAGTGGAAGCGTTCGCGTTGAGAGCCGAAGATCTCAAGTTTGTCGCCAACCAATTTAGACGCCTTCATAGCAAAAAGCTCCAGCATACGTTCCGGTTCTACTCTCACCATTGGCGCACATGGGCAGCATGTTTCATACAGGCTGCATGGAGGCGACACAAACGGAGGACCATGGCGAAAGATCTTGCAGCACTGGAATCGTTTAATCTGGATGAGAGTCCGGTCGATGAAACAGAACAAAACGAGGAGCAAGATCAAGGTAACACGAGCTCAGATCCATCCCCGAGAATATCACACCTGGGAGTCACAATATTGGCTTCAAGATTTGCTGCAAACACAAGAAGAGGAGCTCAAAAGGTTAAAGATGTAAGATTGCCTAAGTTACAGAAACCTGAAGAACCTGACTTTTCAGCTGAGGCTGATGACTAGTTACAGCTACTAGTTTGTTCAGATATCGATACGATGACCAATTCTGAGATTGAAGTTTTCTGCGATACATTCTTACACTCGAGGATCATCGTTGTACATGTGGAAAACGCGTTTCTAAAAGTTAATAGTGTTGTAAGAGGGGAAGTTTTCGGCAAGGGAACGTGATATATTTTTTCCTTTTCCTTTTTGGTTAATGTAATTGTATTTAAGTTGGTTCTTTTAGTAGCAGGATACTAATCTGTACTTACATAAACTCAATAACATCTTAAGTCATCTGTAAAAGCTAAGAGTTGGTAGTTCCATAGTACAAGTAAATAAGTATCTTATCAATTTTTTACAGTGCTTATAGAGCTTAGCATGTCCTATTTTCCCCCCTCTACCTTGCCTCAAGGTACTTGGTATCTGGTTTTGGTTATGCTTATAAATTTGTTTTCAACTATTCATTTTAAAAGGTCGTTTGGTTCGCATATTAGTTATGTGGGGGTTATAATGCAGAGATTATTTATGCTATGAATGACAATGTAAGGATTCTTATGCAGTGAATAATAAGACGTGGAATGCTATGCAAGTGTAAATTTTTAAAAATACTATAGATTTTTGCATAACTTAATGCAGGTGTTACTTAATGTTGCCGTCTAATTGATGAATTAGTTATGCGAAGATTATTTTTTCTTATAAGTTATATGGCCAATCAAACGCTTCTTACTTTGTGCATAACCACCAGTCAACACCACATATTGCATAGTCAGCCTAAGTATGCCAAATGTCTATCGTAAACAACTTTTCAAGACTCCATTTGTGAAATTACACTGAGTATATTATATCGTAAACAACTTTTCAAGACTCCACTTGTGAAATTACACTGAGTATATTATTGTAGCCTTAGTGTGCCAAACAATAGTTCAGTAAGTGTCCTACATCCACTTGTGCATTTTGGATTAGCAAAAATCCACTCTACAAGGTCAAGTGAAGACAAGTTCTCTCTTCTTGTATAATCATAAAGGCAATGGAGAACAAAGAGCACCTTTGCATGATTTGTTAATACAACATCAAATGTAGGCGTTCAAGTATATTTCTATCATATTATCTCATATACTGGTAACTTAGTAACATGTCACTCGTTTTTCATCTTTTAAGTCATGGATACTTTATTTAGGAGCCATAGAGCACACGACATGTGTCATTTGGCACATCTATTCTGTTCTTTTTACAATACTTTGTCATCACCCCTAGTTATCTTTGCTGATGGAACCAAAACCATGGCCAAAAGAGTTGATCGAAGGTCCTATAAGTACATTTTTTACTCTTTAACTCGATCTTATATATTTTCGGAATACCTACTTAACAACTTGACTATTTCAATATCACTTGCTCCCTCCACTCATTTTTACTTGTCCATTTTGGACTTTGCACGCCCCTTAAGAAATAATAAATGAAGTGCATATTTTATCATGATCCCATATTAATTGATGTATAATCTTAATGAACCTGAAAAATGATTTGGAATGAGTAATTAATGCTAAGGGTAAAACAGAAAATATAAGTTATTTATGTCTTGATATGCTAAATTTGACAAGTAAAAGTGAATATCTATTTTTAGTATAGTGAACAAGTAAAAGTGAATGGAGGGAGTAATAAGTAATCTATTCTCTGAGAATGGAAAAACTCTTGGTATGAGCGCTTTCTCCTTTAGTAAATTCAACCAGAGCGAATTGAGATTAATCGGAGCAGTAAATTTCAAATATTGAACGCATAACGCAAAAAAAATAGTTGTTCTCATGCAAGACAACATACGAGGCGAATAATTGGCGAAGGCTATGAAATATTCACCTTGTGAAGTCTAAACTCTGTTGAGGCTATAAGTTTCACAGTTTTTGTTGATGACGGACAAATCTTGGGACCGATCCTTTGTGCCAATTGTAGCCTTTGAAACTCAGGGATGATGAACTCACCTCTCTACCCTTCTCCCTTAAATATCAGAGTTAGTTCGCTTTGCACATGACACGAACGTGTGACTATGACACAAGTCCCTCAACCTTTTTCAAGGCTATAAGTTTCACATTTCCCCTCGTCCCTCCCCCCTACCACTTAAAAGAAGTCCAGAGATCTTGATCCTCTTGTACAAAGTAGCTTTATCTTTGGATTCAGATCATTGAGCACTCCCAAGAACTTGAAAAGGGGGAAATTTACTACAAACAAAAAATAACACAAAAAGGATGGCAGTTGTGTGCCTGCATTTTACACAGATCTAAGAAACATGTACATCTAAGTTAGTAATACAAAGACTATTAGAATAAATCAATTCAGGAAAGTAGAGTCTCTCATGTCCAGATCAAGTTTGTGTCCCGGCGTTTATGTTCTCTTTTATGAATGACAATCTCATTCTCCAGCTTTAACCAGAAGTCTTGTTTCAATATTTATTATCAATGTCGTAAAACTCTATGTTTTTGTACTTTTGGGATATAATCTCCGCTTGCACTTTCCTTGCGGTGTCCGTAGCACAACCAACGAGAATAAGTACTGACGTGCCTGCAAAGCCCCGGAAAGAAGTGAGGTGTGTAGCTTGTTCAATCACAGCAGGGCCAGCAGCGAGGACAGCCAAAAATGCAGAACCAAGAACTGATATCCAGCTGAGTACCTGTAAATCCCCCATTTTAAGGCATGAATCAAATGACAAAGTACTTTAATCTTATACCTTAAAGAACCTAGTTTACGAGATTACCAAGTGCGGCTATTCATATTGTATATGCAGTACATCAAAGACCTTACATATCTTAGTGTATCAATGATACTATTCTTTACTAGAAAAGAACAGGAAAAGAATGAGAAACCTCTTAAAAAGCCAACTTATCTGATCAAAATGCACCTTGGTTCTATGTTGCTCCAACCCTCCAAACATGCTGCTGCACTCCTGTCGGATCCTCCGAAAATGAATAGCTTTTGGAGAATCAGACACACACCAGTCGGTGTTTTTGAAGATTCCGAGCAACATAGCCTTGGCTAAATGGACGGATAGACTAAGAAGATACATAAGTTACTCTCAGAAAGTTTGAAATAGGGTGACTACGCTAACCACTTAAAGTGATAGTTGTAAGCTGTATCCAGCCTCCAAATCAACCAGGATAATGCGCAAGGTGACTAATGAAGAGGTAGATGATATACCATAGCTGTGATTATGCTGTTGCAGTATAAAAAGGTGAACGGGTCCACAGACTATCATTTAGATATTATTATCACTGATGTTGCATAACTCAGTTGCTGATATGAGTATATCTTATGAATATGTTCAAGCTTTTAACAAGTTCTGGTCTTGTTTGGAAGATCTATGTGAAGCTACCATACACGTGCCATATCATGCCCGTTCCCATGGTTATGTCAATGTAAACGAAGTGTCCACGTTTTATAGGAGTTTCCGATGTCCATGGTGGGCTTCTCCTCACTATAACCATTAAGCAGAAAGAGATATGACTGGAAAAGAAACAAAGAAGGGTGATAATACCGTTTTGATGAATGCAGCTGTGCTTTTACCTGGCCGAACAAGTGGGATTGAGGCACCTTGTCGCTTCAATTGGTCACTGACATCATCGGGGTCCAATTGCAGGAATGTGTAGTAGTAATTGAAGAAGGCAATCAACAAAATGTTCGTCGGGAGATAGAAAGAACCTACAAAGGAACATCCGGTTGGTTATTGCCTTCAGAATTCTATAAAGTGGAAAAACACCTGCAGGAATAGAAAGAAATGAACTAGCAACAATGAAGGGATAATTTCATTCTTTTGCGTCTATCCTTTTCGTTGAAAATACAATACCATCTTTATCATATACCTTTTCTTTCCAAAATGACAAGCACTAATAATCTCTTCAGAGAGAAGTTATAACACAACCCCGCATGAAATCACATATTCTTCTTTAGTGCAAGGCTTTAATAAGAATAACACCTTTTCCATTTTATAGAAGCCATTTTCTGTTTTTTATTTTTTATTGCTGAGAAATCCGTCAGGAGCCAACCTCAGCCTTCGAAACTCTCGATGATGGATCTGCTTCTCGAGAATCTCTACCCTCCTCCACTTAAATATCGGACTTAGTTCAATTGGCGCAGGTCTCGAACTTGTGACCCAAGACACAAGTCCCTCAACCTTTTCCAATTGAGCTAATCCGGGGGGTTGGGGTTGGGTGGGAGGGTGGGATGGGGTTGAAAGCCATTTTCCTGCTTCTGCCTCTAGTTTGATCCATCTTCTGCATAATACCACTAACTCAGGAATATCGCACAACAGGTTCTCACTACTAAACCTCTTCATTCAGGGATGGTTGGAAGTTTGTCTAAAAACTTCTTACATATGCACCATAAGTTCAAAGGGAGTTAACTATAAGGCAGACACCTTTTTCAGCACCCGCACATGGATTGCATAGATGCGACTACTTGAAGCCAAAAAGAGTCTATCGAACTTGAGAAATATTCTCTTTCAGATAAATTCAATCTCATATGAAAAGTTACAAGTAAGGTAACTGCACTAAGTAGGATTAAAATAATCGGCATTACCCCTGAACTGATCACCTGCTCAATTAGAACTGTTATTACTAAGTAGGATTAAAATAATCGGCCCTTCCCCGGACCCCGCGCATAGCGGGAGCTTAGTGCACCGGATTGCCCTTTTTTTTTATTACTAAGTAGGATCATAAAATTATAATTGCAAAAGAACTTCACTGAAAATATGAAACCAAGATATTATAAGTAACAAGTTTGTAGTTCAGAATGGATGTATTATTAACAATATCAATGATTTAGCTAATCGTTGTATCATACTTATAAATATATATCGGCATTTTAACACCTTTGACACACACACATATATATATATATAGAGAGAGGGGCACAAGAATAACTTGAATTATATGTCAGACATGATGACATATATAGTTAATGTATTGGCCCGACTTAGGAACATCCAAACTGCTTATACCACAGAGATGGATGAAACAAACATGTAAAACAAAAAACGGTTTTGCGTATGGCGTGATACGTTTTATCCTTTGCACCTTGTAACTTTGTACAAATAATATAGGCAAGCATTTAAAATTTTGCATTGGTTGATCGGTCATCATTAGTATAAAAATGTATATCATGACTCAGGAGGAATATCTCTTGGTTTCCACCGAGGAGAGTTCTCAACAAAGAGACCTTACATTAACATGATTTTTTCCTTTAACCGGTCAAATGGGGTTTCAAGTTTGTAGCACATTTCTGTCCACTATGAGATACTGGTTGCAGACATAGAAAAAAATTGTTAACGGGTCACAGCAACACGGGCATCAATGCCGACTTCCTCTACCCAAACAGTAGACCAAATAATAGGGAGGATTGACCAACTTCTATCCAAGAAAAGATCCAACATTATAAGAACTACGAAGGATGCTATGAGGAAAGGAAGGCACTCCAGCAAGTTTGTCAAAATCAGAATGATATGCTGACTAAGGTCAGTGACGTGATTTATGGGATTGATCGGTACTTGCCATTTAGCCAGAACTAAGCAGAATTTAGATTTTAAGTGCCCGACCTCAGCCTATATTGTAAGCAGAAGCTAACTAAAAGAAATATTTTAGAAACTCCACGAGCTATATGCGTATTGCTCTTTCAAACTTTTAATTCTTCACTACTCTTTTCAGGAAATAATATTCTTAATTGCCCCCAACTCCAACATAAAAGAATCAAGAAGCAGGTGATTCAAGCACTACTAATACAGTGACCACGCTTCCTGAAGGTGCTTATAGCAGGTTCACATGTATCACAAGATGAAAATGATTTCATGAAACTGCATATTTAAGTGGAAAAGGTTTGTGAAGCTATGTCAAGGTAAGCGTTTAAATGTCTAAAACCGCAGACCTTCCTCATCAAACACAAAGCTAGTTCGGAAAACAAAAGTAGCAAACAAAAGAGCTCATTCTTCTCTATTTCTGGTTGTGGAATCTAAAAATTCAAAGTGTTCAATCAAAGTGTTTCAACAAGTGAGTAGCATATGGTATGCCTCATTTACGCATATTCGTAAGGCGGAGAACGAAATGAGAAATATTATTCCACTTCCTACCTTTTTCCATATCTCTTTGGTATTTCTCTAACCCAATTAGGGTTGAATGTTTGAGGTATCCGATTATACCAAAAACAGTTTTACATATCAACTCTTCTGCCAGTTTACAAGCAAAATATGGGCTGTTGAAGACATAAATTAAGTAAATAAAAGTGTGCCCTCTCTTTTTCCCTTTTCATCAAAAAAATATACAAAAGTGTGCCCTCCCTAATAGCTTAAGCTTTTAGATGAGGTGGTCACACAATTCATCCGGGTCTCAAAGCAAGCAAAAGCCTTGGGTTCAAGTCACACCATACTCATTATTGAAAAAAAAATCCACGTGCTTGGATCATGAAAAGGAATCAGACCCGCACTTGAAGGGGCAAATTGAAGATATAAAATAAATAAATATATAAAGTGCTAAAAAAAAAACGACGTGCGGGCAAGTCGATCAAAGTCAGAGTAGAGAGGGAATGTTTATTTACAGCTATTGTAGTATGACTTCTCATTTTCTGCTCGGTCTTTCAATAAGTGTGCCTTAGCTAGCAGCTTCAAAAGTTTAGATGAGGTGATCACACTATCCAACCAAAACAAACAAAGCAAAACAGAGAAGAACAGATACTAACTTTGAACGGTAAGTATGCAGATTTTTGAAGTCCTCCTCCTGTTCTGCCAGTATACCCTGACGCATAATTTAGCGGAATTTTCCTCTGCTTCCTGAAAAACTTAGTTGAGAACACCGTTAGAAATTCTTCCTTCAACGGCATGACAATAAGTTAAATGCCAAGTAACCTAGACATAAGAACATACCTGAACATATACAATGCTGAGGACTAACAGGAAGAATGAGACGAGGATGCCAACGAGCCCAACATAATTACCATTTTGATATGCCTGTGCAACTGTCCTACCAAAGGATGCTGGCAAGTAGGAGATGATATTTGTAAAGATCAAAAGCGATGTACCATTTCCAAGCTTTAAATCAGTGATACACTCCCCAATATACGTTGTAAATACTGAGCCAAGGGTCAAGAGAACAACAGAAGAAATTGCCCACTGGGTACTGAAGTCATTGACATATGGACGGAGGAACAATACTTGGCCAATTGCCTGCCACAGAAATTAAAGATAAAGTGTACAAGTGAGAATCAAATTCAATTAAACTAAAACATACTCTTTTGTTCACAAAAACATCTTATATACATAATTCTTCTTCATTTAAGTAATACTCCCTCTCTTTCATTTTATGTGGCGGTCTGTGACTGATCACGGAATTTAAGAAAGAACGAGAAGACTGTTAGGGCCCGTTTGGACATGATTTTTTGAACTTTTTTCAAAAATAATTTTCAAAACAGCGTTTGGTTATACATTTGACTGATTTCGAAAGAATTTTTTAAGATGAGTTTCAAATTTGAAAAAGTGGTTTTGACCGGATTTTTTGTTCAAATGCATGTCAAACACAACTTCAACTTCCAAATACCCTTTTCAACCTTTTTTCAGACATCACAGTTTTATGTCCAAACGCCTACTTAAAAATTGGGGTCTTAAACATGCCATGACATTTCAATGGCTATAAAAGCTTTCCATTCAGAGTAAAATGAAAAATTTAAAAGTTAATTTGTTTTCAAATAGAAAGGTGTCAATCTTTTGTAACAGACTAAAAGGGAAAAGTGCCACATAAAATGAAACAGAGTCAGCATCAGTTTTTCTAGAAAATAACACTACACACTACATGTACTACGGCAAATCCAACAGAAGCATAACGAGTATACTGAAGAACTTTCTTTCTTCCAGCTTCACCTTCTCTTTTCTGAAGTTCCTGCAACTTGGGGTAGATTTGAGCAAGAAGTTGAAACACAATTTGTGCATTGATGAAAGGAACAATACCGAGGGAACATATTCCGAGTCGACCAATGCCTCCACCAGAAAAGGAATCCAAAGTACTTAATATACTATTCTCATCTAAATTACCAACAAAAGCCTCCCTATTTACTCCACCGAGCGGTATGTAAATCCCGAGTCGTGACAAAGCCAAAAAGCCTAACAGCTTTAGAAACTTTCCTGGTAACGGACCTTTAAAGAAGTCTCCAAAATCAATGCTAGTATCTTCAATTGCAGCTGAAAGTGACAAGAAATCCTAATGAAGGGCTAAGATATGTTGGGTATAATAAAGAGAAAATGACAAAAATGGTCTCTTATGTTTGAGGGTAGATTCAAGATAACCCCTTAAGTATGCACTTAACAGGTCTGGTCCTTTAAGTTTACCAAAAGTTAACATTTTTAGTCTCCGTCAAATATTTAACAATTTTATGTTCAATAAATTTGACAGAAATACTGAGAAAAAAGATTTAACCATAAACACCAAGAAAGTCTTGTCAAAACTTAAAATAAGCAACACAAAAAACTGCATTAGACACTAAAAAGATATAAAAAATAACAGAAATTACGCCCCAAAAAGCTGCACTAGACTCTAGAAATAAATCAAAAATTGCAGAAACTACAAAAATTGTACGTTTAGCATACACACTGAATGCAAACAAGTATATATGTATTACCAACAACAAAGTGCAAATAATCAACCGGCTTCTGTACCATCTTCTACTATTTCGCTGCAACCTTATAAAAAACATGCGGTTTCTGCTGCTAATATTCAAGGCCTTAGAAATAAAAATAGAGTCCCGCTAAATTTTTTTCATAGCTCCTATCAAATCTAACAGACAAACTACGGTAAATGACTTAAGGGACTATTTTGAACCTACCCTCAAACATAAGGGACCATTTTTGTCATTTTCTGGTATAATCAACAACATAACAATTACAAAATCTTAAATTGATAGGTTACCTGCTAACCCTCTAGCTGATGAATTTTTCTCTTTCCTAGTACTTGAGGAGCTATCAAATGTCTGAGAGAGCAAGCTCACTAAATTATCCCAGCATGATTTACCTGAGTTGATACCCAATGGATCAAATACTGAACTATCACAGCTGGAGAAAGAGCTTAACAATCAGAACGAAGAAAAGACTAGAGATTAAGAAAATTGGTGCAGAAATAATTGAATAAATGAAATGGATCGATGGCAGATAGTAGTGCAAAAAGATCAAGGAAGGAGAACTCATATGTGAAACAGAATATAACAGTTTAGGATTTCATGCACAACCAAACCACTTACAACCTAAGTTGCTCGGGCTCTCTACAAATGTTTGTCGCACTTGTGTCGGGTCCTCCAAAAATGTACTACTTTTGGAGGATCCGTCACGCACGCCTCAGAATTTTTTAAGAGTCTGAGCAACATATCTTACAACCTCAAAACCATAAGAGAAAGTATGCCTATGCTCAACACACAAAAACAGAGAAGTAAAAATTGATATTCAACCATTACAGATTTTGATGACCTCAATAAATATATCTCTCTCTAGTTCAAGATTGGGAAATTTTCTTTCTAGTGAGCAAGTGTCTCAAGGTGAATAGCCTTTTTCTGGATAGGCCAAAGTTCGAAAGAAGGAAAATAAACGCTTTCGAGTACAACTTAGATCATCCGATAAGTCGTCACAAACAACTGTAGGTCTATGCTTTCTCTAGATTTCCCTCCCATAAGCCCCTTTATTTAGTTTCAAGATTTTAGTTACAAGATAACTGCCCTTTAGATAAAATCTCATTGTATTAATTACTCCTACATTTCCTCTTTCGTTAATCAATAAAAGCAAGTAGTGTACACAGTGCACTAGATATTTGTGGAACTTCCTCCATTAAAAAAGGAAAATGAGACCTTTTTCACATTCTTTAACAGCAAAAAATCCTTACAAGTTCTCAATTGAGCAATAGGACCATTTTACGAAACAGAATTACAAGCTCACGATAAAAGTAAATAATACAATCCTGGAAAATACCAACACAAAAGCCTTAAATACCACAAAATTAGATACTCCAAACAAAATTCATCACGATAAGCAATCAGAACATTCAAGACCCTTTTCAGAAACAAACGAATTACATAAAAGTAAATACTATAACCACAGATAAATGAACTCAAAAACCTAGAAGTTTTAACAACACCCGTTACAACAAACAGTGAGAAAGTTCAAGTCTTTATCTTCACAACATATTTTTATCAAATTGAGCAAAGCCAAAGGCATGTAAGAGCAAAGAAACCAAAAGGGTAATAACCCCAGATAAAGGAATTCATAAAGTTAGAATTTTTAACAACACCCATTACAGCAAACAGTGAGAAAGTTCAAGTCTTTATCTTCTTCACAACATATTTTTATGAAATTGAGCAAAAACCAAGGCATGCGAGCGCAAAGGGACCAAAAGGGTATAACTCCAGATAGAGGAATTCAAAAAACTAGAAGATAAACACGACCCATAACAACAAACAGTGGAAAAGTTCAAATCTTTACATTCATTAGCATATTTTTAACAAAATTGAGTAAAATCCAAGGCATGTAAGAGCAAAGAGGCCAAAAAGGGTATTTTATTTTCAAGAAGTACCTATTTGCGAAGTAAAGAAGACCAGGATTAAACAAAAACCATTACAACAAACAAAGTAAGAAAGTTCAAGTCTTTATATTCACAGCATAATTTCATCAAATTGAGTAAAAACTGAACAAAAAGGCCAAAAGGGTACATTTTATTTTCAATAAAGTACCTGTTTGTGGAGTGAAGAAGACCAATATGAACACTCGAGACTTGTTTCAGAAATTAATGAATAAAAGTTAGAAGTATTAAACAAGGCCCATTACAACAAATAGGCAGAAAGTTCAAGTCTTTATCTTCTTCACAACACAATTCTATCAAATTAAGCAAAAACCAAGGCATGTAAGAGCAAAGAGACCAAAAGAGTATAGTTTTAAACAAGACCCATTACAACAAACAGTGATAAAGATCAAGTCTTTATTATATTCACAACACATCTTTATCAAATTGAGTAAAAACCAAGGCATGTAAGAGCAAAGAGACCAAAAGGGTATATTTTATTTTCAAGAAAGTACCTATCTTTGGAGCAAGCAAGACCAAAAACCATTACAACAACAATAAGAAAGTTCAAGTCTTTATATTCACATCATATTTTTCATCAAATTGAGTAAAAACTGAACAGAGACCAAAAGGGTACATTTTATTTTCAAGAAATTACCTTTGTGTGGAGTACAAAAACCATTACAACAAACAGAGTAAGAAAGTTCAAGTCTTTATATTCACATCATATTTTTCATTAAATTGAGTAAAAACTGAACAAAGAGACCAAAAGGGTATACTTTATTTTCAAGAAATTACCTGATTGTGGAGTGAAGTGAACAAGACCAATATGAAATTAATGAACAAGACCCATTACAATAAACAGTGAGAAAGTTGAAGTCTTTATCTTCTTCACAACATATTTAATCAAATTAAGCAAAACCCAAGGCATGTAAGAGAAAAGAGACCAACAGGGTACATTTTATTTTCAAGAAAGTACCTATTACAACAAACAGTGAGAAAGTTCAAGTCTCTATCCTCTTCACAACATATCTTAATCAGAATTGAGCAAAAACCAAGGCATGTAAGAGAAAAGAGACCAAAAGGGTACATTTTATTTTCAAGAAAGTACCAATCTTTGGAGCAAGCAAGACCAAAACAGTAAGAAAGTTCAAGTCTTTATATTCACATCATATTTTTCATCAAATTGAGTAAAAACTGAACAAAATGACCAAAAGGGTACATTTTATTTCAAAAAAGTACATATCTTTGGAGCAAGCAAGACCAAAAACCATTACAATAAACAGTAAGAAAGTTCAAGTCTTTACATTCACATCATATTTTTCATCAAATTGAGTAATAACTGAACAAAGAGACCAAAAGGATATACTTTATTTTCAAGAAAATACCTTTGTGTGGAGTGAACAAGACCAATATGAAATTAATGAATTAAAGTTAGATGTTTTAAACAAAACCTATTACGACAAACAGTGAGAAAGTTCAAGTCTTTATCTTCACAACATAACAACAACATACCCAATGAAATCCCACAAAGTGGGGTCTGGGGAGTACGTAGACCTTACCCCTACCTTGTGAGGTAGAGAGGTTGTTTCTGGTAGACTCTCGGCACAAGAATAAGCAATTCAAAGCAGTATATATATATATATATCATGATAAAGCTGACTGAAAAAAGGAACCGCAACTACCTATGATAATCGAAGCACAAGAAAGATCAGATAGTACAAGTAATCGAAGGACAAGGGACTACAAGAATAATACTACGACTAAATTGAGCAACACCCTTTACAACAAACAGACAGAAAGTTCAATACTTTATGTTCACAACACATTTTTATCAAAAATTAAGCAAAACCCAAGACATGTAAGAGCAAAGAGGCCAAAAGGGTACATATTATTTTCAATAAAGTACCTATCTTTGGAGCAAGCAAGACCAAAAATCATTACATACACAGCATGATTTCATCAAATTGAGTAAAAACTGAAAAAAATGACCAAAATGGTACATTTAATTTTCAAGAAATTACCTTTGTGTGGGGTGAAAAATACCAAGATTCCATGATGGGGCAGTGTTATCAATGGATATTTTATTGAAACTGAGGCTACTGGCTTTACAAATTGGGTTGAACCTATTTACCTTTAAAGAGTGATGCTGTTTGGAATTATTAGTGTTGGAAATGAGAGAATTGAAACATAGTAAAGAAGAAGAAGAAATTTCTCTGACTGTTATCAACATTATCCTAACACACAGACACGCACTCCTCAATTTCTATCTTGGATTTTTTTTTTATGGATATTAGGATTATTGTTGAACTAGAAAAAGAAGTTAGTTGGAGTAGAAGTAGAACCTTATTATATTTTAGTTGTTTCTGAGGTATATAGTTCATTGATGATCACTTGTGTCCCTACAGTTTAGAAGTATTCGGTTTTGGGCTTATCTAGTTTTGAGAAAATTGGTGATTCAAATCCCTCATATTATGGCATTTAATTCAAAAATAGGTGAATAATTTTTTCTTGAAATTCTTCCAACCAATTTTTTATATTATATTTTACTTCTGTGTTAGGATCTTTTACCTATTACTAATAACATCCATTAATATAATAGTAGGTTATTTGTATAAGCACCTTTCTAATTATAGTCTTATTTAAGTACTTATATATTTAGTATTATATGAGTTTAGCCGAACTCGTAAATTATACTCTAGCTATGCCCTTCATATCAATTTCATAAAGGAGATATAGCAAATATTTTTCAGAGAAGCTTTTCTAACGTGTTTCAAATCCTGATCTTTTACGTTCTTGAATTTATATTTCTAACATTAAAAATGAGATTTCATATAGTAATAAAATAGGTATAGCTGAATAAGATATAACTCTGTCGTTACACAAATGATGCAAATATATTTTTTTGATCTATATTGCAAAGTTAAAGAGTATATATATATATATATATATATATATATATATTTATTTTTTAAAATTAAGAATATATCTATTTTACATAGTAATGTTAAAAGGTATATTTGCATGATTGCCAGTAATAAAGATCAAAGGAGATTTAAGGGGGCAATGGCATATTAAATCAAGTAAATTCAACTCATTTTGTTTTAATGGTAACACGCTCTTTTTTTGTTTTAGTCTTACTAGCAGTTCCCATAAATAAATAAATAAATAATTCAATAAATAATAAGTAGTAGGAATATAAAATAGAAAGAAAAAAAAGGTTGTTAAAACCCTACTTCTGCTATATTTCATATTCCGACCACACCAGCTCTGGGTATAGCTTTAACAAAACAATGGAACTTGGACCAACTTTCAGTGCTTCAAGTGTCAACAAGACAATGTTTTTATCGGCACCCATCACCCAAAAATCCAATCTTTTTCCAAATTCTTGGCTCAATCTGTTGAATTTTTCTTCTCCAACTAGAAAAATTTGTTCTTGTAGAGCAATAGCTAAAGGGTCTATCAACTCCTTGAAAATTCAAGAAAAGGTAACGTTTTTCTTATTGTTTTGTTAGTTTTTAATGCTGGAGTCTTGGTTACATGGGGTAAAGTTTTGATTTTTTGAGAGTTTTCTACTGTGTTATAAAGAATCTGGATGAAATAAACATGCCCATGTCATTCTTTTTGTTAATTTTGATGTTAGAGGATATACTTGGTACGGTATCTTCAATTTGTAGCATATTTAATGTATACAAGAAGAAGATCTCCGTTCTTACAAGTAAATACGAAGAGTCGAAGACCCAAAAATCCATAAGGATTGCTTGTTGAAACCATGTGAATTGCGTAAAAGTAGTATACTCCAAATCTGGGGGTTAAAGAGTTTTTAAGAAAACGTTCTTGGTGGGAAAAAATGTCAATGATATACAGTATAGAGATATCTCATGTATATTGTATATACAGTATAGGTACATCCAACATGTAGCAAAAGTCTAGTGTATATTAAAGATTTAAAGTTTATCAATCATGTCTTGTTAAATGACAATCATGATTCAAAAGGGAAGGTGACTTTAACTTATTGGATAGTTTTGTTATGTCATGAAATTCGAATGGTATTTGGCTGGAAAAGTTCTCTTTTTTTTAATTCGCGTCGGCATTTGTATGTGTCCAGGATCAGTTTTAACAATTTTAATGCATTTAATGATCTGCGCTAACACCAATGGTATACTCCTCCTACACTGGTATGTTATGTCAAATAAAATTTCCATGGAACAGAACTTAGAGGTGGTCAATTTGCTAAGTTGGTATATGCATATTACAGTAATGGTGCAACTTGATGATGAATAGTTGGGTTTTCATTCTCCCTCATTTGGAAAAACAAGAAACAATTATTCACAGAAAATTTGTAAATATCAGTTTCAACAAGGAGCTCATATTTCAGTTGGATTTACTTCATATCTCTGTTTTTATGTATTTTATTCATCTCTCCTCCTTTGCTACTGCCGACGCGATTCTCGTCGGCATGTTGGGATGAGACAATTATTCAATTGAAGGTTCAATGATACGTTAATTGTATAATTCTCTTTGTTCTATGATTTTGATGTTAGACATAATTTCCCTGGTTAGTAATAGATGTAGATGTAGCAGTAACTTGTTAATCTTGATAAAAGTGTTTCATGGTAAAATCTTGTTTGAGTTATACCCTTTTTATTCAAAGATAAAAAGGTGTGAAATGATGTTGAAATTGTGTGATTACTAGACTCGACTAATTCCACGGGGTAGAGTCACCCGGTACTTGAATGTTGGCAGAACCAGGTTCTGAACAGAAGATTTAAGATGATTTGGAGGACCATACCTTTATGCATCATGTGGAACATATGGCTAGATAGAAATAGGAGACTGTTTTAAAGATGTTTACGAAGCTTTTTCTTTTGGTGTAGGAGTAGTTTGATTGATAATTTGCCCCAATATCTAGAGATGTTTGAGTTTCAGAGAATGTAGTTTTTGTCTGGTTTTCCTGTAATTTTGGTACCTTGGTACTTTTTCATCAATGGAATTACCTCATCTTATCAAAACAAAAAAAACAAAAGAAAGTTACTCGGTACTTGTGATGGTGGGGGTATCAGGTACCGCTGGAGTTAGTTGAGGTGCGCGCAAGCTGGCCCGGACACTACAGTATAAACAAAAAGGATGCGAAGATTAGAAAACTATTATGTTACCTGAGCCATTAGTTTGCTCTGTAAATATGCATGACTTCCGTATGGATTTTTTTTTACAATTTCATAGCTAGTGTGAAGTTCATGACTCAGCTCATCTTCTTATTATTACCTCGTGGAGTAATGGCTCTTTTCTTTTATGGAGGAATTATCGCTTGTGTAATTATTGACATGATACCTTTTGAACTTCCCAGGTCACAGGGATGTCTTCTGATCATTCTCAAGATCTAGAACTCTCAAGTTTAACAGCTCTATGCCCATTGGATGGTCGTTATTGGGGTAAAGTCAAAGAATTGGCTCCGTTTATGAGCGAGTATGGCTTAATTCGTTTCCGCATTTTGGTTGAGGTTGTTACTTTTTCCTCCTTGACTATCTAGCAGTGAAGTCTAATTTCAAAATCATTTTCATTGAGAATTTTTCAAAATGAAATTAGATTACAATTTTGGTGTGGTCTCATTTTGTCAGATAAAATGGTTGATAAAAATGTCTCAAATACCTCAAATCGTTGAAGTTCCAATCTTCTCTGAAGGAGCTCTGGCATTTTTGCAAGATTTAATTGATGGATTTAGTATGAATGATGCCTTGGAAGTTAAGAAGATTGAGAGAGTAACAAACCATGACGTGAAAGCAGTGGAATACTTCTTGAAACAAAGATGCCAATCACATCCAGAGATTAGCAAGGTATGAATAAATTCCTGTCATGTTTTCCACGTCATCATCTTTCTATCTGAGTAGGAAATTAGAGAGCTAAAAAGATTTACAGGCAAACCCTCTCTCTCTATAATAGCCATCCTCTATAACAACATTTTCACTATAACAACCATGTTTTTTGTGGAATGGATCCATTACGTTATGTTATATTATATGTTCTCTATAACAACATTTTGCTACAGGAGCCAAAAAGTATCGAAACACACAACGTTGTAATGGAGAAGTTTGACTGTATATGACAGCTGTCAACCCCAGAAAGCTTTATTTTGCATGTGCATCTTCCTATAATTTGTCCCTCTTTCTTCGGTAGGTGCTCGAGTTTTTTCACTTTGCCTGTACATCTGAGGACATCAACAATCTTTCCCATGCATTGATGTTGAAAGGAGCTCTGAACACGGTCATCTTGCCAGTCATGGATGAATTGATTAGAGCAATATGTGACATGGCTACAACACATTCTTCTGTTCCTATGCTTTCTCGCACCCATGGGCAGGTATACTTTTTTTCCACACTCCTCTAGTTAGGTGTACTTTGAATAGGTTTTGATACAAGAAGCATAACCTCCGGGAAAGATGGTGGTAATATATATCCTGAGTGATTGCATAGTCTAGTTTGCTTCCAAATAATTTTTGAACAATTTATTTAAAAGCTTGCTCATTCTTTTTACACCTTGTAGCCAGCTTCACCAACAACCCTTGGAAAGGAAATGGCAATTTTTGCTTATCGCTTAAATAGGGAAAGAAAGGAGATTTCTCAAATAGAGATGCTTGGGAAAGTTGCTGGTGCTGTAGGAAACTATAATGCACATATAGCTGCATATCCTGAAATAAACTGGCCAGAAATTGCAGAGGAGTTCGTGACGTCACTTGGATTAGAATTCAATCCATATGTTCCTCAGGTTTGGTATATGGATCGACTCCTTTTGACTTTTCAATCTGCGCCGTGTTAGGTTTACTTTGCATTTCTTTTTTTCAACTGTTTGTGTTGGATGTGGAGTAACTGATAAAGTTGCTGCCATGTGACCTGGAGTAGGTTCAAGCCGTGGAAACAACCTCTTGCAGAAATGCAAGGTAAGGTTGCGTACAATAGACCCTTGTGGTACGACCCTTCCCCGGACCCCGCTCATAGCGGGAGCTTAGTGCACGGGGCTGCCCTTTGTGTTGGATGTGGCATAATTCATTTTGTAGCAGAGCTTTATGCATTAGTTTGAGGGAGGTTTATAGCTGTTTATGAGGTACTCCAACATGTTAGTTTATACAATGGTGTTTAACTAGGCACAAAGTTTAAGAAAGAAAGGCTTTTAAGTTTTAATGCATAGGCCAAATATGTATGACATACTTACTGGGAAAAAATGTATATGTTAAACAGAAAGCAGTGGGCTTTCGGCCACTGCAAAGGAACAAAGCAGCAGTGGGCTTTCGGCCACTGCAAAAGAGCAAAGCGAGTGGGCTTTCGGCCAACAGTCCAAAGCAGCCAGTTAGTGTATATATGGTATATATAGTTGTAGTATATTGTAAGGAAAATGATACCTTAATTAGTGTTATACACTTACCATAATTGTATAGTTAAAGTTATGGTAGAATAAGGTTTTAGGAATAGATTAGGAATAGGATTCTCCTAATCTTGTAACTTGTATATATATCTATTCAATCAATGAAAATAATCAAGGGGATTATTTCTTTCATGGTATCAAGAGACTAGGTCTAAACAAAAATTTTCTTTTCTCAAAATTTTTGCCTCCTTGGCCGAGAACCCCCCCCCCCTCCCTCGGGTTTTTCTCTCCAAATATCTCGTCTTCCGCTCTCAAAAACCTCTCTTAAATTGATCCTCCTTCTTTGTTCTTTCAAATATGTCTAAGAACAATTTTCACCCTGCCCTCACGGTTTCCAATATCAAGCTAAGTGTCCCTATTGTCCTTGAGATGGAAAACGTTCAATATGCAACGTGGGCAGAGTTGTTTAAAATTCACGCTATATCGTATCAAGTTCTTCATCACATCATTACTCCCGCTAGATCCCGTCCTGCGGAGGATCCTGAGCTATGGATTACACTTGATGCTACCGTTCTTCGGTGGATATACGCCACTATTTCAGTGGACCTTCTACAGACGATTATGGAGCCAGATACCACGGCTATGGCTGCATAATATAGATTGCGTGACATATTCCAAGACAACCAACATTCCCGTGTCGTCACACTCGAGCAGGAATTCTCTCTCGTTCGAATGGATGTATTTCCGAACGTTTCTGCATATTGCAAGAAATTAAAGGAATTGGCGGATCAACTCCGTAATGTTGGCGCACCGGTGACAAATAATCGTCTAGTTCTACAGTTGGTTGCCGGTCTTTCGGAGGCCTATAATGGTGTTGGCACTCTTCTTCGCCAAAGCAACCCTCTTCCCGACTTCCATCAAGCCCGCTCCATGCTTACGTTGGAAGAAGCGGTTTGGCTAAAAGGCGGCTACCGGAGCAAGTCCGATTGTCATGATGGCATCCTCTCCTAATCCTTCGGTTTTGTTAATAATTCGGGCCAAAACCATAATCATGGTGGCGGCAAGAATAATCGCAAGAATAATAACAAAAACCGCGGGGGCAAACGCGGTGGTAATGGTGGAGGTTCCGGTAGTCGGCAAAACGTCGGTGGGTCCCATCCAATGAACGGTGGCCCACCACCCCCATGGGCCCGGCGGTGGGGCCCATGGCGATGGAGCGCGTGGCGGTGGACCGTGGGCCGGCGGCCCATACGGCGGCGGCGGGAAATTCCCGGCGGCCGGTGGGCCGGCCAACGATCCTGTGCCCAATGCCCGGCGGTGGCGGCCCACCGGCCGGTGGCCCGGCGGCGGCGGTGGTAGTAGTTACGGGCCGGGACCAAGCACGGCCGGGGAGTTCTTGGGCCCCGACCTCCGCAAGCCCAACATGCGGCAGCCCTACTCGGACCGATATCGAGGCCGCGATGCACACGTTGGGATTGACTCAACCGGACCAAAATTGGTACATGGACACGGGGCCACTACTCACATGACTTCCGACTCGGTACTCTCTCATCTTATTCCAATTTGAGCACCCCTCGGGGGATAATTATTGGTAATGGCGTTCTATTCCAATTCTAGGGTATGGTCAAAAAACGTTGGTCTCCCCCCAATCCACCACTCCTCTTGAAAAATACTTTACATGCTCCTAAATTGATTAAAAATTTAGTGTCCGTCCGAAAGTTCACAAATGACAATTCTGTTTTCGTTGAATTTGATCCTTTCGGTTTCTCGTGAAGGATTTCAAGACGGGGAGTCGTCTCATGAGGTGTGATAGTAGGGGGATCTATATCCTATCATGCCCGGTTTTCGTCCATCGAGTCCGACCTTGCCATCGCTTTTGCGACCATCTCTCCTTCCATGTGGCATGCTCGTCGGGTCATCCGGGATCTTCTATTTTCGAGTTTTAGATAAAAATAGCTTTATTTCTTGTAAGGGTACGAGTCGTACTCCAATTTGTCGATCTTGTTCATTAGGAAAAATTGTTAAGTTGCCATTTGTAGACTCCAATTCTCATACTTCTATGCCATTTGACATTATTCATAGCGACTTATGGACATCTCCGTTCTTAGTTCAATGGGTCATCGATATTATGTTCTCTTTTTAGACGATTATTCTAGATTTTTGTGGACGTTTCCAATTGCGAATAAATCACAAGTGTTTTCCGTCTTCATAAAATTTAGAGCGTTCATTCGTACTCAATTCGAAAGAGAAATAAAAAATATTCAATGTGATAATGGAAAAGAGTATGACAATAGGGAGTTTCGAGAATTTTGTGCTACTCATGGGATAAATTTTCGGTTTTCATGTCCTCATACATCTTCACAAAATGGGAAAGCCGAACGCAAAATTCGTTCCATAAATAACATTGTCCGAACTCTCCTAATCCATGCCTCCATACCTCCGTATTTTTGGCATCATGCTCTACAAATGGCCACTTACCTTCTTAACATAATTCCGTCTAAAGGTCTGACATATTCTTCCCCTCTCAAAATCTTATATAATAAGAACCCTTCTTATTCTCACCTTCGGATTTTTGGGTGCTTGTGTTATCCACTATTCCCATCCACAACAATTAACAAACTCCAGGCTCGGTCTACCCCGTGTGTGTTTTTGGGTTATCCGTCAAATCATCGTGGTTATAAGTGTTTTGATTTATCCTCCAAGAAAATCATAATCAATCGCCATGTCATTTTTGATGAAACTCAATTCCCGTTTACGAAAGTTCATACTCCCGAACCTAAGTTGTATAATTTTTTGGATGACCAAATATCCCCGTATATTATTCGGAATTTTTCGGACAACTCCCGTACCCAAAACTCCCCAGCGGGCCCACTGCCCGCTGGCCCCACAAGAGCGTCACTCCCTATCGCTCCGGCCACCGGAACAGTTCCGGTTATTGGGCCGGTCCGGCCCCAATTGTGGAACCGGTCCGTAATCCGAATCCGATCAGTCCGATTTGGGCGGCGGAGCCCACCGCCCGCCGGCCGGTCCGTCCCGAACCCGGAAAATTCCCAAAATTCACTCCATTCTTCCTCGAGTCATAGACCGGTCACTCGTAGTCGGCGGGGTATTTTTACACCTAAAAGACATTTTAATTTACATTCGGATGTCTCTAAATCCCCCTTGCCCCGCAATCCCGTGTCCGCATTAAATGACCCTAATTGGAAAATTGCTATGACCGATGAATATAATGCTCTTATTGCTAATAAGACGTGGGAGTTGGTGCCCCGTCCATGTGGTATTAATGTTATCGTGTCTATGTGGATTTTTGCTCACAAGGAGAATTCGGATGGGTCCTTTGCTCGACATAAGGCGCGACTTGTTGGTGATGGTAAGACTCGGCGGGTTGGAATTGATTGTGGTGAGACGTTTAGTCCGGTGGTCAAACCGGCTACCATTCGCACCGTGCTTAGCTTGGCTCTTTCAAAGACTTGGCCAATTCATCGGTTGGATGTCAAGAATGCTTTTCTACATGGTGATCTCAAAAAAAACGATCTATATGCATCGGCCGTTGGGTTTCGGGGATCCCAACCGCCCTCATCATGTCCGTTTGTTGAAGAAATCACTATATGGGCTTAAGCGAGTCTCCACGGGCCGGTATACACGATTTGTCGATTTTGTTTCGACTATTGGGTTCACTCATGCAGTCGATAATTCCTTGTTCATCTACCGACGTGGTCCGTCATTGGCTTATATTTTGTTGTATGTGGATGATATCATCTTGACCGCCTCCTCCGATGCTTTGCGCCGATCTATCATGGCCATGCTCGATTCCGAATTTGCTATGAAGGACTTAGGGCCGTTGAGTTATTTTTTGGGGATTGCCGTCAAGCGTCATTCGGGGGCTTGTTTTGTCTCAACGGAAGTATCGCCGAGATCATAGAGAGGGTCGGGATGTCATCCCGTAAGTCCACTTCCACGCCGTTGATGCAAACCCAAAGCTAAGTGCCACGGCGGGTGCACCATACGAGGACCCGACCCGCTATCGCGGTCTTGCGGGGGCCCTCCAAGTATCTCACGTTTACCGCACGGATATTACATATGCGGTTCGGCAGGTGTGTTTATTCATGCATGATCCCGAGTTGAGCACATGAATGCAATGAAACGCATCATTCGGTATATTCAGGGGACACTCGACTATGGGTTGCACTTGTATCCGTCATCTACATCTACGCTTGTCTCCTACACGGATGCTGATTGGGGTGGTTGTCCCGACACCAGACGGTCGACTTCTGGCTACTGTATGTTCCTTGGCAACAACTTGGTCTCCTGGTCAGCAAAAAGTCAGGCAACTCTATCACGCTCAAGTGCCGAGGCGAATATCGAGGGGTAGCAAATGTGGTCTCCGAATCATGTTGGCTACGTAATTTGCTTTTGGAGCTTCATTGTCCCATTCAGAAGGCAACCTTGGTCTATTGCGATAACATTAGTGCCATCTACCTTTCAGGTAACCCCGTTCAACACCAACGCACCAAGCATATCGAAATGGACATTCACTTTGTCCGTGAAAAGGTTGCAAAGGGTCAAGTTCGCGTATGCCATGTCCCGTCTCGTTATCAAATTGCAGACATCTTTACAAAGGGTCTACCAGCGGTTCTCTTTGAAGATTTTAGGGACAGTCTCAGCGTTCGAAAACCGCCCGCTATGACTGCGGGGGTGTGTTAAACAGAAAGCAGTGGGCTTTCGGCCACTGCAAAGGAACAAAGCAGCAGTGGGCTTTCGGCCACTGCAAAGGAGCAAAGCAGTGGGCTTTCGGCCAACAGTCCAGCAGCCCAGTTAGTGTATATATGGTATATATAGTTGTAGTATATTGTAAGGAAAAGGATACCTTAATTAGTGTTATACACTTACCATAATTGTATAGTTAGAGTTATGGTAGAATAAGGTTTTAGGAATAGATTAGGAATAGGATTCTCCTAATCTTGTAACTTGTATATATATCTATTCAATCAATGAAAATAATCAAGGGGATTATTTCTTTCAGTATACTCCCTCCGTCTCATTTTTTATCTGTTGGTTTAGCTTATTTCATGCCCAATAAGAAAATAATAAGTACAAGGTACAATTTACTAAGTTACCCTTATTTAATTAAAAGTAGATTGATTGTTTCCTCTTAAATACTGTGCATTCTTCCTTAATATTAATGGTATAGTCGGAAACAATAGCTAACTAATTATTTTGGGGCAATTTTTTCCTGCTAAAGAGATAGTTAAAATGGGGGCGGAGGGAGTAATATACTAAATTAACCCTTAAAATCTTGCGATCTTCAGCATGTCATGCCAGTCATATTTGTATGTCATCAAGGAAAAAATGTAAATGTTAAATTTGAAAATTTCTACATTTAGAAATGTGTATCTTTTTGGAATGAACCAGAAAGGGAAGTGTGATATATAATCAAATGGAGGAAGTATATATTAGAGTTTGTAGACTTTCTGAATGAATGCATAATTTAGCATTACCAAATTAAAACTGTTCAACTTCTGACTCAATATTTTTAATGCAGATTGAAACTCATGACTATATGGCCAAACTTTTTCATTCGATTGTCCAGTTTAACAACATTTTGGTGGATTTTGATAGAGACGTTTGGGGATACATTTCTCTTGGTTACTTTAAGCAGGTAACTGTCCTGTATTTTGGTGTATCTTCTGTTATTCTCTTGTCGAATAATGGAGTTAATAAATCTTTTATGTTATGTAGACAACTAAAGCTGGTGAAATTGGGTCCTCGACAATGCCTCACAAAGTAAATCCAATTGATTTTGAAAATAGTGAAGGCAATCTTGGAGTGGCTAATGGAGATCTATCCCATTTGAGCACTAAACTCCCTATTTCACGCTGGCAGGTATGTCTAATTCGGTCATGTTATCTTCATCTTGTTAAAAAATATTCTGCCAAATAATTTAGCTTCATTTTTCGTTTGATTGAACACATTTGAATTTGGGTACTAGTAGATTTTATATACCTTGTACTCCTGATGGTCCCTTATCTTTGGTCCAAAAAAGTCCTTTAGGTATCACGTGAGCAGTTTTGGTCCTTTAAGGTCTCCGTAAGAATACAAAACTCTGTTAAATTTAATCAGAACAGTGAAAATAAAAAATATTTCATGGGAACATTTTTTTGGGTGCAATTTCTATTAACTTTGGCTTATTTTTTGTGTCTGGTTAGTTTTTTATGTTGTGGTTTCTGAGATTTTGACGGAAATTTGTTGTGTTTCTGTTTAATTTTTTTCGTAACAGTCCAATTATATTTAATAATCAGTTTGGTTAATATCTGACGGAGACCAAAAGTGCTCACTTTTGGCAAAGTTAAAAGGAATACTTAAGGGACTATTTTGAACCTACTACCGAAGATAAGGGACCATCTTTGTCATCTTCTCTTTAAAAGTTTGAAGCCCTATATGATGTAGATAGCAACAGAGTTAGAGCATGTCAATTTGAGGGCTCTTTCCCTTGTCCGATGGCTTCAGTTGCATCTTGTTGTAATTGTTTCCTTGATCCAAATTGTCCCCACTTATAGGATTACACTGGGTATGTTGTTGTTTGTTGTTGATCCAAATTGTCATTTGCAGCGGGATTTGACAGATTCAACAGTTCTGAGAAACATGGGAGTAGGTCTGGGACATTCTCTTCTTGCTTACAGAAGTGCGTTACAGGGAATTCAGAAGCTTCAGGTAAGCAGTACAAGTTGAAATGCAATAGATTAATCATCTCTCTACCTGACATGCACTTTTTTTTTTTAAATTTAGTGCATTAATTAGAACCTATAATCCATATTGCGTGAGACTAAGATGTTTGACTAGCTAATGAAAACTGTGTTGGAATTTCTTTTTTTTTTTGTCTCAACTCTCATGTAATATAATGTCGAAAAATCGTTAATAAAGTGGATTAAGAATCACGAGGTCTCAGGTTCAAATTCCAATGGGAGCAAAATCACTAGCTGACTTCTTCCCGTCTGACCAATTCTTAGTGGATAGAGTTACGCGATACCTGTGCTGGTGGGAGGTACTAGGAACCCCGTGGAATTAGTCATAATGCCCGTAAGCTGGCTCAGACACCACAGTTATTTGGAGAAAAAGACCACAACAAAATATTTCCTTACTAGAGGAAACTGCACTTCCTATGAGTTCCTTTGTTATCCTTTCTCCTGTATTTCTAGGGACGCATGGCTGCCAAATCCTATAAAATTTTCTTTTTCCATTCTATCAGTCATTGAAGAAAATGTGAATGCTGTTCTTGGAGAAGTTTCAGGGAAAATTAAGTTTGAATAACCTGTATTCACATACTCATGCTGAAGTAACAATTTTTTCTTTAAATTTGTTACTAATTGACTTATCGGTGTATAATTTAGGTGAATGAAGCTGCTCTGGCTGAAGATTTAGATAAAACATGGGAGGTTCTCGCAGAACCAATACAAACGGTATGTTGCTTTTGCTTTATCCTGCCTGTCTCATTGTTAGTGTTATTTAACCTGAATACATATGCAATTATTCTAGATTCCAAGGTTGAGTCTCCCTGTATGATTGATGAAATATATTAGTGTTAATGCTAGTAGTGTTTGCTAGGTCCAGTCTTTCGGAGAAATGAGCATCTAAACTATTGATCTTTCAAGAAACGGGTGTATAGAAGTACATGTATAGTTTGCAAATTAAACTCCTTAAAACTATCTATTGATATACAACAATGCCTCAATCTCAAGCAAGTTGGGTCGGCTATATGAATCATCACTGATAATGTCGTTCTGTTTTAAACTTATCTCAGACTAGTATTACGCTAAATAAAAAAATACAAATAATAAGTACTAAGAGTTCTCTATATTTACTACTGGCATAAAAACCTCTGATGGGACTAAGACTCGTAGAAGACTTAGGGCCCTAAAGTAAACGTAACATATTAACATGACTAGCACATATTTCCAACTTAATGTATCACCTATATAGATCTTTTTACTTCATGGTACCCTACTTTTGGCTAAATTTGCAGGAATTCCAAGGGATTGCAAGTACAACTTCTGTAGTCTTATCTATGAAATGATTTCAAGTTTTACTTTTTCTATTTTCGTTTGGTATTTAGGTGATGCGAAGGTACGGTGTGCCAGAGCCTTATGAGAAGCTGAAGGAGTTAACCCGAGGAAGAACGGTGAACAAAGAAAGCATTAGAGAATTCATTCAAAAGTTGGACATTCCAGTTGATGCAAAGACATCTCTCTTGAACATGAGACCCCATAGTTACATCGGTGCAGCTGCAGAATTGGCTAAGAACGTAAACGAGGCCATAAATCTGGTAAATGGAGTTCAAATCTTATGAAAACAAGAGCCAAAAACCTTTGCAGCCCTCTTGCATCAGTGGCGGGAATGGAGCATATAGTCAACTGGTTCAACTGAATCCCACATTTTTGGCAAGTATAAATTATGTGTAAAATCACCATAATTTCAGAAGACATTGAACTGTGAACCCTTCTTTTCGAAAGTGTAAAGGGTTCAGCCGTAAGAACGTAACATCAAGTTCATCGAATTTAAATTTTGGATTTGCTTTTGTCTGCGTTATTTGCATGGAAGATCCAATTGAAACATGTTGATGAGCAGATGCAGAGTCGTTCGAGATGTTTCATCCGGGAGAAGGTTACCTTTCGCTTACGTTACGTGCTAAACTTATTGGAACTATAACAAAAACTAGTTCTACTTGTAAGCTGTAACTTACATACATTGTATTTTCTTGCCCTTGTACTAAGAAACATAGAGATTGGAATCTTCATGTTGATGCAGAGTTATTGTGTTGAATTTTGGGTACTAGATGAAAAGAAATCGGACACTCAATCCTTCGGATTAATTCATGAGATTAGTTAACCCTAAAGAAATAATGTGTTATTTATTTGGTCCATGTCAATTGTGTTCTTTATTTGATCCATGACGAGTTGACAAATTTGCCTTGTTGACAAGTCATGCTAGGTGATACGACACGTCAAGTATCATTTTCAATCCACCTATTTTAAAATTGTTTTCAAATCATGCTGGATTGGTAAGAAGTCAAACTTAGTTTGTGTTGTTTTATTATTCACAAATTATACTAGAATGGGAAGATTTGGTATTTGCCTTTATTCTACTTATCTTCTTATACCAGATTGGTACTAAGAGCCATGGTTAAAGCATTTTACGGCTTTATTTAAACCAAAATACATGCATGCCCATATTGCGATACTAATATTTGCATCCGTTTTGAATCACTTGGATGAAAAATGAGGTAAATTTAACAAAATGTTAATACATTTTGTCTTATGTCTTATCAGTGATTTTTTATTTATTTATAATAATAATAATAATAATAATAATTATTATTATTATTATTATTATTATTATATGCATAATAATGGACTTGGGTTCATGAAATTGGGCTTGGACTATACTAATCCTGTATATGGCAGCCCATATAAGCCCAGTCCATTAGAGCCATGGTTTGAAGGCCTCCACATAAGATGGCACAAAAAATGTAAGGACCAATGCAAGTGAACCTTTGGTTAGATCATCCTGCTTTTTTTTTTTTCCCCACATATTTTAACTTGTCTTTTATCATCATGATTTTACCAATAACACAAAATAATTAGGAAATCAAACCTTGTTTAGATTGGAACAAAAATGATGAAAGGGTTGATTTAGTTTGCAAAAACCCAGGGTCGGAAAATTAGCCCATAAAAATATGACTCGTCTCAACTCGCTTAAATGCGGTCAACGAAATACTCATTTATTAACTCAATCAATCTTGATTCTTCCTGTTTCGGCCTACCTAAAAATTGGTTGATTGAAATCACGTATGTTGCCCAAATTGACTCATGAAAAATTAGTCAAAATATTTAAATAAGAACTTTTTTTTATATGATGTATATATATAAATGCCAAGTGATCGACATATTATTATTTTTTAAAAAAAATTGAACCGATATTTTTTTGCATCAATTGGCAAGAAAATCAATGAAGGGATAAGTACAAAATTTGGGCCACATTGTATCATTCCAAATATAGCAGAAATTCAAAAGGGTCACAATTTAATAATAGCAAGCAACGTGAAGGTAGGCCAAAATGAGTCACTTCATGTATCTATTTCTAGTTCAATATTAATACTTCATCTTAAATTCTCTCAACTTCTTTGAAGCTTTGAAGTAGTCAATGTTTTCTATATCACCCATAATTGTACGATGAGAGTTGAAATCTCTCCACGTTTAAATAGAAATCTAAAATTCAAACTCCGAGAACAGAAAATCTCTTATTAGAGAGCGGTTTACCCTTTCAACAGTTTTCACGACGTAAGAAATTTCGTTAAGAATATTTAAGATTTAGTATATATTATATGTGACGACGCTACTATTTAGTATACCTATCAAGAATGATCTGAATTAGTCGTGTCAGTGGATTCTAAATACCAAATAATTTAAATTAAAAGAAAATGTAGTCAATGTTTTGTGTCAAGTTGTCCTCATTACAAAGGACAACCAAGTACAAGTTGGCAAATTTTATGCCATGCCTTGGCCAATTCCTATGGATCCCCACATATTAAAACCTGTGGTTAATCCTTTAATACTTAAATGTTTAGATTCTTGTTTTTTTAGTTTCCCATTCATATTAAGGTTTGGATCAATTTGAATTCGTGTCATGTAAAAATTATTAAACAAAAAATATTTCTTACCAAAACTTTTTTATGTTTAAGATTTGAATCCGAGTTATATGGTTTAGATTGTTGTATTTTTTTTCTTGCATTTAGTATCAGTATTGGAGTTTCAATTATTTCGAATTTATGTCACGTAAAGTTCATTTAATAAGCATTTCTTAACATATTTTTTTCATATTCAAGTCTCAAACTCGAAATCTCTGATATAGATCCTTGTTATGCTAAAATCTTTTTAACTAATAAATAAAGATTGTTTGTTTTGTGTTCGGGTCGGTATACTTTACTTGCCCTTTTAGTTAATGTCCCCTCTATTAAAAGCCTTACCCAACACATGGGCTCTTTACCCTTTTCTATATAAGACTCGTATCAAACATAACTTAGATGCATGTCTTTACTAATAATGTCATTTCAAAATTGATTCTTGTATTTCTTGATCATATTCACAAGATTTATGGAGTTGGAGGATATGTCATCAAGATTTCTTCAGCAACAAAAAATAGTCCTTATATTTTTGTTTTTGATGTCATCCATAATAATATTTGACTAATTCTATTACAACAACAACATTCCAAATATAATTCTACAAATTGGATCTGAGGAGGATAAAGTATACGCATACCTTACTCCTACCTTGAGAGATAGAGGATAGTTTCCGAACTTGTAATAAAAACTTGTAAGTTCTGGTGTATTGATGTTGTTTTCAAACTCTAAATTCACTAAAGAAAAAAAATTAATGACGAAATTCGTTGTTAACCTGTTGCTAAATAGTCCGTACCTATCATGATTTTTTTATAATCTATCACTAATTTCATTAAAATTAGTGATCAATTTTTATTGCCTAACATAAGTTGTTTGTCGCTAGTTTTCTTGGTATAGTGAATGTTGTTTCAACGTATACAGATTTGTAAGATGTGTCTCATTGGTAATCTAATGTGCCAAAATGCTTTGGTCTCATTACAAAGAGGAGGTATGTCACACTCAAAGATATCATCAGAAAAATTCAAAAGAATATTCAGAACGACTTAAATTACTATAAGACTTAACATGTATTCATGTAGGATGTTTCAAAGCCTTCTAATGTGTTTGGTTGATTACATTTCATTGCGAGCTAACATGATTCCTAAATTCAAACTTAAACGGAATAAAATTAACTATCTGACACACTACGGAGTTCTCAAAATATATAGATTTATTACGGACAATCATTGATGTGGTCTTTAATCTCATTTAGCTCGGATAGATCACTAAGACAAGATGCATTGATAGATCACATAAAATTCAATTTTCCTTTTTATGAACACACCTACAAAATAAAGAGAGCACGCACCACTCCAAACCTGATTTTGCAAATTTCTTATATTAAATTTTGGAGTACAAAATGTGACAATTAAATGGGGACAGGGGAGTTGTTACCTAAAAGCAGCTTTACAAATCTTGTTTTCTTGTGTGAGATAAAATTACAAGGATGTCCCTAATCAAGAATGGGGTGGGGGGTACAAACTTGCTACTCCCTTAGTTTCAAAATACTTGTCATGTTTTTCATTTTAAAAGTCAATTTGACTAAATTTTAAAGTTAAATTAGATTATATTAATTTAATATTTTAAAATTAAAATTTAGATATTAGAAAACTATACGAAAAGTATTATAAGTTGCAATTTTTCTTATATTGATATGATGAAAAAATATAACTTAAAATGTTGGTCAAAGTTCATATAATTTGACTATTGAAAAACATAATGTGACAAATATTTTGGGACAGAAAAAGTAATAACTTATTGACAAAAATAAGTGAGAGAAAAAGGTGATATGAAATAAATAAATAATTATGGAGTTTTGGTTTAGAGGGAACAGGTAAGTATGGTGCTAAACAAAGCCTGCATATCTACAAAAAGATGAGCAAATAAAAAAGGCACGTTCTGATTTGTCCTTTACTTGTTCAAATGGCTCTTACATAAAGGTGTTAACATTCCATTTTATTATTCTTTAATCAAAAAATTATATCTTAGCTTATTCATTGATTAAAGTGAGATCTACAAAGTAGATAACAATCCTTGAGTTGCTTCATTTGGTGGTTAATAGAACTTTTTGTTGTTTCTTTCTAGGGATAATTGCATATTTTGTCTCTCGATTATTGAAAATTTTGTTTTTTGGTCCTTCAAATATATTTAACTTTCAATTAGTTAAAATATATGATTTTGGTCCCTTTATTGTTGAAATATATTATATTTGAACTTTTTTTACCAGCATAATACCCTCATATATGTAATAATAACACAAGTAACTTAATACATGCCTAATTAAATAGTGAAACAATTAATAATCGTGGAAATTTTTGAATATTTATAGCAAAGTAATTTAAAATGCGCATTGTTAGTAATTAAAGGTTAAATGTTCTTAGTAAGATACACAAGGACTAAAATTAGATTTTATCAATAACTAAGAGGGTAAAAGTGCTATTTACTCTTCTTTTTATTAATTCAAGATGGATTCAGAATTTGAAGTGTATGAGTTTCTAATGAGTTCACGATCGAATATTTATGAATATTCAATGTTTTACATATATAAAATTTAGGTAAACATTTTAAATTCACGTGAATTCATAGGTGATACTCTAGATCCGCCCGTCTATTACTGCTATTTATGTTTTTTTTCTAAAAGGTGCATATTTTTAACTAGAGGAAAAGTTTTTCTTACACTGTCCAATGTATTCCCTCTATTTCATTTTATGTGCTGTTATTACTATCCTAGTTAAAACGATTCTGTTATCATGGTTTTCTTAAATACTTTAATAATATTATTTATAAGGTTTTATATTTTGCAATAATTAAAAAATGTTCAATTTTGTACAAAAAATAAATAATTTGACGTTCGTACTCCAAATTTCGCCACATATGATGAACTAGAGGGAATATTATTTAATAGAAATATAGAATCTTTATTTAAAACCAAAGACTCCAAAAAAAAATGAAAATGGTGTCTCTTTACGCATTCTAAAAGTGAAAAGATGATGCATTTATCTTTTTTCTTCTGAAGCAACTCTTTACTTTTTAAATGTTTACGTAACTAAAAAGGTCACTTTTACTTTTTATTTTTATTTGGTGAAAACATGATTTATTGATTCTAAAGGGGTGGGCTGTGACGGATCTAAGATTTTTACTTAGGGGGTCGAAAAAATCTAGGATGTTATAGACAATTTTGAATATCCTAGACTGCTTGAGCTAACTTTTTGCATTTGTTTAAGGTGTTCAAAAATTAATATATATATATATATATATACATAAACACAGAAAATCTATCATATATATATACTGTAATTTTTCGCCGCGACCCCAACTAAATCCGCCCCTGGTGGGGTGTGGGAGGGGGGAGTGAGACTGTGTATTAGGTTAAAAGAACACTTTAGTCTTAATTACTAATACATTAATGATTGAAGAAAATTAGGTTAATAATTAAAGAATGCTCTGATGCTGACTAGTAGTGAGTAATATTTAATCATCACAAGTGGTACACTAAATTAATTTCTAATTTGATTGTCATATTCCTACACTACACAAGTTTGTCTTTGTTGTCATTTTGAAAAGAGAAAATGAATTAAACAATTATTTTAAAGTGATTGAATATCTATGAAAACCAAAAAATAAATTTGCTATAAATATATATATATATATATATATATATATATATATTGAAAAGAATAACACATTCATTATTTTCATTAGTGAAGAGGTATATATACAAATATACAATATCTAAATATGGAAAATAAATCTACCTTTTCCTAATACAAGACTAATATATTTTCATACTATAATACTAATATCATAAATATACTTGTACAAGAATTCTACAAATATGTTACATGGTATATTAATTTTTGGTCGTGTATACCATTGTCTATTACACCTCCGCAATCATAGCGGGCAGTTGTCGTACGCTGAGACTATCCCTAAAATCTTCAAACATAACCAAGGAAAGACCCTTAGTAAAGATGTCAGCAATTTGATACCGTGAAGGGACATGCAAGACACGTACTTGTCCACGAGCTACCTTTTCGCGAACAAAGTGAATATCCATCTCAATTTGTTTAGTGCGCTGATGTTGGATCGGATTCCCAGAGAGATAGACTGCACTAACATTATCACAGTAGACCAATGTAGCTTTCTGAATAGGAAAGTATAACTCTAATAGAATATTACGTAGCCAACATGACTTAGACACCACATTGGCTACCTCTCGAATCTCGGCCTCCGCACTGGATCGCGATAAAGTATCCTGTCGTTTTTCTGACCAAGAAACCAAGTTATCACCAAGAAACATACAATAATCAGAGGTCGAACGCCTGGTATATAGACATCCACCCCAATCAGCATATGTATAAGACACGAGAGTAGAGACGGAAGATGGATATAAATGCAAACCATAATCAAGTGTGGCATGTATGTATCATATAATGCGTTTGAGCACATGCATGTGCTCAACCATCGGATCATGCATAAATAAACACACCTGCTGGACTGCATAAGTAATATCTGGTCTCGTGAATTAGTACTCAGTTTTGGATTGGTATCAATCGGAGTAGAAGAGGACTTACAAGATGACATGCTATCTCTCTCAATGATCTCAGGAGCATACTTCCCCTGTGATAAAAATAGACCATCTGCATGACGAGTGACAACTATACCCAAAAAATAACTCAAGGGCCCCAAGTCTTTCATAGCAAATTCTGAACTAAGAAGGGACATAATAGACTTGTGCAGATTATCAGAAGAGACAGTCAATATAATATCATCCACATACAACAAAATGTATGCCATAGAAGTACCACGACGATAGATGAACAGAAAATTATCAGACCTACTGTGAGAAAACCCAATAGTAGATACATAATCTGCAAACCTCTTATATCAAGCTCGTGGGGCCTGCTTAAGCCCATATAAGGACTTTTTCAGCAAATAGACATGATGAGGATAATTGGGGTCCCTAAATCCCAAGGGATGATGCATGTATACTGTCTCATTAAGATCACCGTGTAAAAAAGTATTTTTCACATCTAGTTGATGAATGAGACATGCTTTTCGAGAGAGCCAGACTGAGAACAGTGTGAATGGTAGCCGGTTTGACCACCGGACTAAAAGTCTCACCACAATCCATACCAACTTGTTGAGTTTTACCATCACCTACAAGACGGGCCTTATGCCTCTCAAAAGAACCATAAGAATTTCCATTATGAGAAAAAATCCACATATAATAAATAATATTGACACCAGGCGGACGGGGCACCAACTCCCACGTCTAATTTTCAATAAGAGCATTATATTCATCGTCCATGACCATTTTTCAATTCGGGTAATGAAGGGCAGACACTAGGTTACGTGGTAGGGGTGATTTAGTGACATTAGAATTTAAATTAAAATATCATTTCGGTTTAAAAATACCCCTTTTGCTACGAGTAACGGGCCCTTGACTCGGAACAGAAACAGACTAGACCGGCGATGTTGGCAGACTGCCTCGGGATGGGCCAACAGGCAGTGGGCTTACTAACCGTGAGACTGGGTCATACGGGTAAGTTACTAGGCCAGCAGGCCTGTTGGCTTGGAAAATTCAACGGAACTTGAGGTATTTGGGCTAGTGACTAATTCGATAGTGAATGGGCCTGGGTCACGGGACTATTTGATAGTGAGATTATTTGGGCCAGCAGGCAGTGGGCCTATTGGCAGATTTGACTCACGGGTAGGGTGGGCCCACTGTTGGAGAATGTACGGGGAGATATCATCGTCCAAACAATTATAATTACTTGACACAGAATTAGACAATCTAGCAAACGGGAATTGGGTTTCATAAAAAGAACATGTCGACTAATTATGAATTTATTTAAAGATAAATCAAAACATTTATAACCACGATGATTAGACGGATAATCTAAAAAATACACAAACGGTAGATCGGGCTTGAATTTTATTAATTGTAGTGGACGGAAAAGTGGATAGCACAAGCACCCAAACACCCTAAGATGAGAATACGAGGGATCTTTATTGTAAAAATTTTAAGCGGGGATTGATATGCTAATCCTTTGTTAGGGAGACTGTTAAGGAGGTAGGTAGCCATTTGTAACGCATGATGTCAAAAAGAAGGAGGTAACGAAGCATGGACTAGCAAGGTTCAGACAATATTATTAATGGTAAGAATTTTTCTTCCGGCCTTTCCATTTTGTGAGGACGTATGAGGACAATAAAACTGAAAAGTTATGCCATTAGTGTCACAAAATTCTCGAAACGGCCCATTATCATATTCCCTTCCACTATCACATTGGATATTTTTAGTTTTCCGTTCAAATTGGGTACAGATGAACGCTCTAAATTTTAAGAAGGTTGAAAACACTTGAGACTTTTTAGACAAAGAAAAGGTCCACAAAAAATTAGAATAATCTTCCAAGAATAACACATAATAACGATGGCCCAAAGAACTTAAAACGGGAGATGTCCATAAATCACTATGAATAATGTAAAAAGGCATCAATGTACTAGAAGAAGAGGCTATAAAAGGTAATCTAACATGTTTCCCTAATGGAAAAGAAGGACAAATATGAGTACTACGCGTACTCTTACAATTAATAAAAAAATTATTTTGAAGAGAAAAATAATAGACGACCCCGGATGACCCAAACGTACATGCCACAAAGAAGGTGCAAGGGCGGCAAATATTGATGGAGTGGCTTGAATCGTGTAAATGGTGGTGGTGGTGGTGATTGGATAAAGCTCTCCCCGACTATTACATCTCATTAGAGGTATCCCTGTCGTGAAATCCTTCACAGAAAAACCAAAGGGGTCAAAGTTAACAGAAACTCAATAATCATTTATGAATTTTTGGATAGACACCAAATTTTTAATTAAGTGAGGGTCACGAATGACATTTTTGAGGACTAGAGGTGGATGGGGGGGGGGGGGGACAAATTTGTGTGACCATAACCACAAATTGGAATTGAATTACCATTACCAATAATTATGCCACGATTATTGCCCAAATTGAAATAAGATGAGAGATTACTTTGCACGGACGTCATATGAGAAGTTGCTCCAGCCATCGTCTAGGAAGTCATAGGAATGCCAAGGTGGCGAGTTTAGGGAGGCAAATGGGATTTGAGACTCATCAAATAGGACATGTCGTGAAATAATAATTTTACGGTTTGACAAGTCATAGCACGAGTAACCACGATGATTGGTGGGGTAACCCAAAAACACACATGGGGAAGACCGGGGTTGGAGTTTGTGAGTGGTCGGATGGAGAGGATAACAAAGACATCCAAAGATACGCAAGTGTTGGTAGGAGGGGTTCCTACGAAACAGAACTTGAGTGAGCGACCGTTGATCTAGAGACTTGTTTGGGATTATGTTTAGGAGATAGGTGGTCATGGAGAGTGCGTAATGCCAGAATTGGGGGGAATTGAGGCGTGAGAAAATAAGGCACGAATTAGGTTGTTTATGGTTCAGATTTTTCATTCGGCCTTACCATTGTTGGATGAGTGTGAGGGCAGGAAAAATGAAAGGTAAGACCGTTATTGGAGCAAAACTGTTTGAATTGATTATTATCCCTGCATTGTCATATTGAAAACATTTAATGCTCTTTTCAAATTGTATTTTTACGAGAGCACTAAATAAGGAAAAAATGGGGTAGACCTGGGGATTTACTGCCAATTGAAAAGTCCATAGAAAGTTGGAATAATCGTCCAAAAACAACACATAATATCGCTGGCCATCCGTACTTAAAATAGGAGATGTCCACAAATCACTATGTATGATATCGAAAGGTAGTAAAGTACAATTAGTGGATGCAAAAAATGGTAATTTAACATGTTTTCCAAAAATGCAGGATTCACATATAGGAGTCCTAGAAATACGGTTGCAATTAATAAAATTATTTTTCCTAAAGGAGCATAAAAAAGAATCTCCCGGATGTCCTAATCTAGAGTGTCATAAGGAAGACGAAAGAACAACAAAGGTTGATGGAACTGAGGCTGGATTGTTGACGGCGTTTAAAATAGGGTAGATATCTCTGGTGCTGTCACATCTCATTATTCTTCTCCCTGTCGTAAAATCCTTCACAGAAAAACCAAAAGGATCAAAGTCAAGGGAAATATTATTATCAGTTGTGAAATATCGCACGGAGATTAGATTCTTAATGAGTTTAAGGGCATGGAGGACATTTTTAAGATTAGTGGTGGATGTGGTGGGGATAATGATGAATGACCAAAATCGCAAATGGGAATACCTTGTCTACTACCAATAATAATATTCCGATTTAAATTACTCAAATTTGAATAAGACGAGAGAGTACCTTGTGATGCCGTCATGTGAGATGTGGCGCATGTGTCCATATACCAATTTTCGTCTGGAGCATTGAGTGATATTGTGTTCATAGCTGCCTCAATGTCAGTCGGTGCATAAGTTGAGAGCGGGGGGACCTATGTTGTGTAGGTCTGTTGGGGAAGTGGGTCGAGTATGCCAGGGTGGGCCTATCGGTTCTGATGTGGAGTTTGCGAGGATATAGAATACAAGCTAGTAGGAGAGGCCCATGACGGTGGGGCCCATACGACTTATGGCGTTTAGGCAGCCCACGGCGGAGGCTGCTGCCACTGCTGCGATCGTTGTTGGTTGTTTCCTGCCGATGGGGACTACCCCTTCCCGCCATCGTTATTGTCGGAATTCCGTCCGCCGCGGCCCTTGCCGAACTGCATTTTCCGACTGTTGTTGAGGGTGTATGCGGGCTACTGCGGGTCCTCAGGCCGGCGGTTCTGGTTTTCGGAGTTGGAGGCCCTGCCGTTGGCGTAGGTCCCGACAGTGGTGGTGATGACGGCATCGGTAATTCTGGCTTGAGTGGTGATGCGCTTGATTTTCTGGGTTTTCTCAAGAATAATCTTAAAGCGGGCCTCATAAAACGGAAATAACTGCGTGCATTACTGAAGGATGGTGGCAACGCCGTCATAGGATTCGTTCAAGCCTGCAATAAGTTGCATGACCAATCGCTTATTAGTGACGAGTGCGCCGACGTTGGGGAGTTTATCCGGCAAGCATCTTGAGTTCTTGACAATATGCAGACAGATTTGGAAAATCATCCTGATGAACGTCCTTGAACTGATTTTGAAGGTATAACGCTCGTTGAGTTTTGTTGTCGTGGAAAATATTTTTCAAACGTTCCCAATTTGGTGGGCAGTGGCATCGGTCTCATTGGCGGTGTGCAACAGATCATTAGAAATTGTGTAGTATATCCACTGGAGGACGACTGTGTCCAAACTAGACCAGAGTGAATCATCAGAAGTCGAAGCCGAGGGTAGGTATATGGACTTCAGTGTAGGAGGGATGATGTGGTCGATAACTTCGTAAACACGACAATAGATCTTAAAAAGCTCCGCCCACGAGGAGTATTGACCATTTTTCATCTCAAGAGTGATAGGGATGAAGTTTTTGATGTTGTTTACTGCAAGTGCAAGATGAAATTTGGTTTTGTCAGCCATGGAAGATGAAATTTATGAGGAGAAGGGATGGAAAAAAATACTCGGGGTTTGTGGGGTTGCGGCCGAGAGTTATGGTCGGCGATGGTGGAGCTAATTTTAGGCTACTGATACCATAAAGGAATATATTCCCCTCATTATATTCACCAATAATGTACAATATATATATAGTAGTACAAGAATATTTAAACTAGATAACTAATCAACCTAATTACAATAGGAAATATAATTCTAATTGTAATAGGAGACCTAATTATAATAGGAATACAATTCTACCTAAAATAAGAGATATACAATTAATGAAATAATATTCGGAAAATATTATATTAATATCTTATATGATAAATATAGTATTCCACTTTGATGAATAGCTCGCAATATTGTATCTCTTTTGAGATCCAAATATTTAAATGCACTCTTCCCCCAACTTTCCTACATAGGGGGCGCCGCTTGTTTTATCATAATTCCAGCTGATATGAAGGACACAAAGACCATCGAAGACTGTGATGGATAGTATTTCATCACCATTAACCAAAGGTCTTGAATTTTAGACTTTAGAATGCTTTCTACAGCCTCGTGCGACGCGAATTCAGAGATATTGCCACTTTTTCTCGAGTTGTAATATAGTTATTTGATTAGATCATCGAACTTTCTATTTCTCTTAAAATTTCTTTAATATTTAATACTACGCATATCTTTTTTTAGAAGCCTACACCCATTATATGTCATAAAATTTATACTTGGTAATGAAAACAAATAGTACCCCACTTCGATAACTTTTTTTTGCTCATACCGCTTCGATAACTAACTCGTGATGTTACATTTCTTTCGAGATCGGGACTTTTTTTCATAATCGCACTCACATTATCACAATACACCATTGTTGCCTTGTCAATCAGACAGTGTAGCTCCAGTAGTAGATTTCTGAGCCAACATGATTCATCAACAACATTGGCGACTCCTCGATATTCCACCTCAGCATTTGATCGAGACAGGGTGGATTGGCGTTTGGATGACCATGAAATGAGATTGTCATCCAAGAACACACAATAACCCGAAGTGGAACGACGTGTGTCCGGACAGCCACCCGAATCTGCATCTATGTATGCTGAAAGACTCGAGATGGAGGACTTATACAGATGAAGTCCAAAATGGAGAGTACCGTTAACATACGCAGAATCCTTTTGAAAGCCCCCATATGTTCCTCATTCGAATCATGCATGTGTAAACAAACTTGTTGAACCGCATAGGAATTATCTGGTCTTGTAAAGGTCAGGTACTGCAAGGCCCTTGCTAGGCTACAATAATGGGTAGGATCGTTGTATGGAGTTCCGACATCCTTACTCAATTTCGCCTTTGTGTCAAATGGAGTATGTGAGGGTTCGCAGGATGACATCCCTACTTTGTCAATTATTTCTTTGGCATATTTCTTTTGACTGAGAAATAGATCACCTGCATATTGAGTGACAACAATGCCAAGAAAATAATTCAACGGACCCAAGTCTTTCATTGTAAATTCTGCTGCAAGAAGGGACATAATAGACTGGTGAAGTGAAATGGATGATGTTGTGAGAATAATATCATCGACACACAAAAGAATATATGCCATGTCAACTCCTTTCCGATAAATGAACTATGACTGATCAGACTTGCTGTGAGAGAATCCTAATTTGGAAACAAATCCTGCAAACCTGTTATACCATGTCCGAGGAGCTTGTTTCACACCATATAAGGATTTCTTCAATAGGCAAACATGATCTAGATGTGTATAATCTCGAAAACCCAATGGCTGATGCATGTACATTGTCTCCTGTAAGGTGCCATGTAAGAATGTGTTTTTAACATCTAACTGATGAATAGTCCAAGATTTGGAAAGAGCCAAGCTGAGAACAGTCCGAATAGTTGCTGGCTTAACCACCGGACTGAATGTTTCACCACAATCTACTCCAACCTGCTGAGACCTGCCATCACTAACAAGACAAGCTTTGTATCTCGCAAAAGAACCATCAAAATTCTTCTTATGACAAAAAACCCACATAGACCGAATGACGTTCACATTAGACGGACGTGGTACTAATTCTCACGACTTATTTGTAATAAGGGCATTAAATTTGTCTAACATGGCGGCTTTCCAATTCGGGTCTAATAAGGTAGTTTTGAGATTTTTTGGTAGAGGTGATGGTTGAACGGTGGATAGTAGGTTAAAGTGACGTTTGTGCCAAAAAAATCTCGTGCATGGCACGGTTTCAATGGTCCGAGGTTGTTCCGTCACTGGGTGGGTAGTAGGATTCTCGTGTATGTTATTGGGCTGTGGGGATGGAATGTGGCCCAAGTGAAAGGGTGTAGCAGTTTCGGTATTGGGCTGGGCTCCGGAATTGGATTGGGTTAAGGGTATAAGTGAGGTAGTAGTGGACTGCCCCAATTGGGCATGCCTGCCATGAAAACGGGACTGGGCCAAGACCAACAGTGACAAGACAGTGGTCTCTGGTCCAGTCCCATTTAGTGGTTGGGCCGAAAGTTGTGGCATATTTTGTTGGGTTGGTTCCACATGGGCTTGGACATTTAGGTGGTGGTGTAAAATGGGATGTAATCCATTATCTAAAAAATTATATGAAGGTGAGGATGCCACATGAGACTTAGCAAATGGGAATGTAGACTCATAAAAAATCTCATGATGACAGACAATTATTTTTCCATTCGTCAAATCATAACATTTATATCCCCTATGATTTTGTGGGTATCCAAAAAACACACAAGGAGTGGAACGAGCCTGCAACTTGTTAATGGAAGTAGATGGAAACAAAGGATAATACAAACATCTAAAAAACCCTCAAATGTGTAAAAGACGGGAGGCGATGATATAACATTTGTGTAGGAGATACATTGGAGAGCAATTTACTAGGAAGAATATTTAAAAGGTATGTAGCCATTTGAAGTGCATTGTGCCAAAACTTTGGTGGTGTGGATGAATGCACAAGAATAGAGCGAATCATATTATTAAGCGTTCGAATTTTTCTTTCGGCTTTTCCATTTTGTGGTGAGGTATGTGGACACAAAAGAGGCAAAGACATCCCATTTTGGTGACAAAAATCATTAAAGTGGGTATTTATGAATTCCCCCATTGAAAACATTTAATGTTTTTGCCAAATTGAGTTTTGATAAAAACACTAAATTGTTTTAAAATGGTGTAGGTTTGTGATTTATGTCCTAATGGAAAAGTCCATAAAAAATCGAATAATCATCTAGAATGAGCATATAGTATTTATGACATGCAGAACTTAAAACTGGTGATGTCCACAAATCATAATGCACAAGATCAAATGGCATAAAATATGAGAAGTAGAAGATGCAAAAGGAAGCTTAACATGTTTACCAAACACACAAGATTTGCAAACAGAGGAGTCCAAAGGTTTATTACAAGAAACCAAATTATTCTTCCTAAAATTATTAAAAACTTGTGCTCCTGGGTGTCTCAATCGATTGTACCATATAGTAGGAGAAATGGCAGCAAAGGTTGATGGTTTGTTCATGCTATTTTTGGAAACAAATGTGAGGGGATACAAGTCCCCCGTGCTATTGCATCTCATAAGTGACATCCCCGTATGAAAATATTTCACAGAAAAGTCAAACTGATCAAAATTTACAAAAACATTATTGTCAATTGTAAAACGTCTAACATAAATCAGGTTTTTAATTTGATTTGGTGCATGTAAGACGTTTTTCAAGTGTAATGGTGGATGTGGGAAGAGTAGTGTTACCTGACCAATACCACGAATTGGAATTTCCCGCCCACTGCCGACAACAATATTTTTATTATTGCTCATATTAAAATAAGACGAGAGATTACCTTGAGATGCCATCATGTGTGATGTAGCCCCAGTGTCCATGTACCATGACTCATCGGGAACACTTAGATGAATGTTGTTCATGGCTTGTTCAATGTCCATGGGTGCATAACCAACAGAATATGGTGCATGACCCGCAAATTCATGTTGTGGACGAGATCCGAGAATATCGGGTTGGCAATTTGAAGAGGGAGGAGGTCGGGCCCACGATGAGGTCGGATATGGGCATGGCGGGGCAGCCTACTGTGGGGCCCAGGCCCACGGTGGGTACTGCCCCCACTGATTTCCACCACTGCCAGCCCACCACTGCCCGGAATATCCACTGCCGCCGGTAGGCTGGCCATCGCCTCTCCCCCGTCCCTTTCCACCGTTATTTTTTCCTTTATTGTTACGGTTTGAACCCTGTTTTTGACCATTATTAGAACGATTACCATGGCCTCTTGAACCAGAATTTTGGGGCTCCAAATATGTGGAGATGAGTTGGTGGAGACAAGAGCGGTTCCGACGGTGGTTGCTCCGGAAGATGCCTGTTTTGATTTCTGCATTTCCTCGAGAATTAACCTCAAACGGGCCTCATAAAAGGGAGGCAATTGATTGCTTTGCTGAATGAACGTAGCAACATTATCATAGTGTTCATTCAACCCCGTAATCAACTGAAGGACCAACCTTTGATTTGTCACGGGCGAACCAACATTGGATAGTTGGTCCGCAAGTACCTTTAACTCTTGACAATAGGCTGAGATGTTGGAAAAGTCATCCAATTTAACATTTGTAAATAGGTGTTCAAGATAAACGACCCTAGAAACTTTGTTATCTTGAAAACTATTTTGTAACCTTTCCCACGCCTCTTGAGCCGTAGAATTTGGTTCTAATATGGTATGAAGAAGATCATTGGAAATTGTGCCATAAATTCATTGAAAGACTATAGCATCTAACCGAGATCATAGTTTCTTTTCCACCGTAGTGGTATCCGACGGTGACTCGGACGGGATAATATGGTCAATTACCTCATAAGCGCGTCAGTGAATTTTGAACAATTCTGCCCAAGAGGTATACTGCCCTTTTTTCCATTTCAAGAGTTATGGAGATAAAGTTCTTGACGTTATTAATGGCAAGAGCGGGATGAAATATTTGTTTTTCGGCCATTGGTCCACAAGAAATCAAACTAGAGAACGAAAGGAGTAGTGGTTGATGTTATTGGGAGTGGAAAAACCCTTAGGGTTTCGAATAGAAGGTAGCCAAAGATGGGGGGTTTTATTTGGCAACTAGGGTTTTCCTAGGTTGAAGACGTGGTTTAAGGTTTTTGGTAGGGTTGGCCGAAAAATTAGGAGAAAGAGAGGAGGAAATCGTGTTGAGCGAGTAAAGAATTAGGGCTTAGGATCTTAGACTCTTGATACCATGTAGGAAAGTAATTTCCTGATTAATATTCTTTCAATGGTACAATATATATACAATCATATTATGCTTGATTAATGGAAGACTAATCTACCTTACCTAAAATATAAGATACTCCTAATCACAATATATTACACTATCAATTATAATTAATGAAGAATAGAGATAATTATGGGATTGTCTCATAATTACTCGAACAGGGATCAATTATTTTGAGAGGATGACTACACAAATGAATTAGTGTTCGTTAAAAATTAAATTATGGGTGAGGTATGATCAGTGACAAAGTTAAAATTTCACTAAATAAAATTTAAATTTAAATAAATATATACACAACATCAAAAATTTAATATATAATATTTATGCATTAAAAAAATTGATGGTTTCAGTTTTATATACATGCAAAGTCATCAATATGAAATATCATGTGATTGATAACCTAAAATAAGTTGATAAATAATTTGTTAATATATAAAATGAATTACAACGCTATCATAAAAAATTACAATGTCAATATATATACCTTAAATTCTTTTAAATAATTTAAAATCAAGCTTGAAGAATATAATCCACAAAATTGCTTGGGTAAGGAAACAACTAAGAAAATTTCCAACCACTAGCAAGAAATCTAGCAGATGAAATATATAAACAAATATTTATTTGAGCTAATAAAAATGGCATAGCTGATAAAAACAGATGAAATGGAATAGTGGGGTTTGGTAATTAGGTAAAAGTGTGACAAATAAATAAATAAATAAAGAAAGAAAATAGAGTGGTTGAGGAGTAGTTTGTCTTGCTTGATTTGACACAAGCAATAGGACAAATAATATTGTAATTGCTTTAGCTTTTACAAGTAGTTGCAGCATATTATAAAGTTGTAAAGGCAATATCTAAACTTTTTTCTGATCCAAAATAAAATACTCTTCTTTCAGACAAACATGTGGGATCTTTCTTTCCAAAGAATATCCTGAAGATATATAATGTATTTGTTGATAAATTATTTGGGATACTTTACAATAGCCCCATAAAGTATATACAAATTTCAATTCCTCCCTTTTTAGTTTGAATAATGCTACAATCGCCCTTTTTTTAGTTTCTTGAACTCTGTGACGCTTAACCTTGACATCTTGGAAGTCATCAATTCGAGCTTAATTATCCCTAAATTTCAATATGAATTTTTCTAATTTGATTTGCTCCTAGCCGTTGAGAATGAATAAGAGGCTCGTGGAGTTGAGGTGAAGGGATACTAATAGAGGAAATAAGAAATTAATTTTATCGTACTCCTTCTGATATAAAAGAAGTGTTGTTTAAGCTCTTGACACATACTTTAAAAAAATTATTAGCATTAATCATAAGAATCATACGACTAAGTTATTCTTTAGATCCTTTATCTCTCTTCAATTTTTTAGTTTATTTATTAGTTGGAGTAAGAATAGATAAATAATAATAAATTATACGCTCTTAATTTTATGAAATGACATTTATTCTGGACCAAATAATTTGAGAACAACACTCACTTTAAACCAGAGAAGAAATATTTTTCTTTTGTCTCTTATCTTTTTCTCTGTGGGGGACTATGAAGTTGGGAAGAAAATATAGTGGCCATAATCAAGTCTACTTGCATGGAATGGGTGGAGAAAAGCAATATTGGGTTTTATAATAATAATAATATTTACAACTCATTTACAAAGTAGTGGATCCAACAAGTTCATTTTGGGCCTACGGCTTAAGTGTTGTTTAATAAGTTAGGCACGTATTAATAATGTAGAAAATATTTTATTGAATATTGAGTTTAATACATTATAAATTAGTATATAATATCACTTAAAATATGTGTTTACATTTTAAAATGAAATAAAAGTTTATTTACTATTTTAAGGATTAATTTTATTATTTAATATTTTTAATTCATGTATTACTAATATCCACATTCTTATGATACATTTTATCCCACATAAAATATGTTTTTTCTCTAGAAGTTTTCCCAATCTATAAATTAATTTAATAGCTTCCCCGCCATCACTTTCAAAAGTTGCTTTCAAGAACCAAATGTGCATATATATTCAATATAAGAGGCTACCCTATTGAATTAAAGAAAAACAATATATATGTAGACTAGCAATTAATTGGTAGAAGACTACAATTTACATTTGACATTCAAAAAATGTATGTTTTTTGCCTTTTGCATAGTGGGGTTTTTCATATATAGCAAAACACCAAAACTACAAGTAGCTATCTTTTTGACTTCTTTGGAACATCCCATTAAACTTTTGTGCATAATATGCTTCACAATTTTGTGCACTCTATGTGCCTTTTGACTAAGGGGAAAAAACAGTATTTATCTTTCCCCCATGCAATGAATCAAATTTAAAGTCGTTAAACAAAATATCACCATCATGTATTAATACAAAACAAGGGCATAACATAGTCATTGTTGCAAAGTAATTAAGAAAGACCTAATATATTTTCAATTTGTAGTTTCACAATGAAAGTTGAATGTAATAGATAATTCATAACCGGGATGGATTGAAGTCTTCGCTCGATCGAGAGGATATACACATGGGAAACCTTAGCTTCACTGACTTTATGAGGTCTAAGGTTCACTACGATATTGGTGGCTTAACTCTTCGCACCCCCTCCCTGCAAGCTCTTTTTATAGAGAGAAAGTAAGGAGGGGACGGGGACAAGGAAGATTGGTCCGCTCTGAATAGCTGAGTTTTTCGGTTCCATCTTCCCTGTGTGGCGACCTTCTTACCAATCTTTCTTAAGGTTCGTCCACGGAGGGTGAGTCAGGGTCTAAAATTGAATCGAAAAACATAGTCGATGAATAACAGATGAATATTTTTGTATTATTCTTAATCAGAAGTCTCGATCATTCGAGCCTCTAATTTGGAATGTAAAAAATTTATAGTAAGATGTGTTTTTCTTTTTAATGGATATTGCACAATGCAAATTCAAATTAATCAGATCAGTAGATGCTAAATGTCAAATGTTAAATCAAAAAGAAAGAAACGTGTATATAGTTTTTTTGTCCTTTTCCTTTTATTTTTCAATAATCACTTTAGAGGAGTTTGAATATTAACCTATTTCCCTTTGGGAAGATTCTTTCTACTTTGAGATTGATAGAGTTACTGGCAATTGGACTTATGCTAAGCAAAAATCTGCATGGTTTTAATGCTATTGGCCAATATTGCCTTGGTGGTGTTGTGGTAGGGACAAATGTGAAGCCAATTAGTTAATTTGAAAAAATAAAAATAAAGCAATCAATAAATGTGAACACATGCATGGTCTTCTAGTCAATCCTCAATAGGCCGACTAATAAAGATGAAATTATTAGTATGTCAAGTCTATCACCACATTATTCACGAATAAACCAATTACACATTTACACACCCAATAAAAACAAAAAAGGAATCGACTACGAAATTCATCAATAATATATTGCTAAATAGTACGTAATCATTGCTAATCTATCATTAAATAAAATTAACTATGAAGTTCTTTTTTTGGTTTCCCACCTTATGACCGGCACCACGCATTGAGGCCTGATCAAATCTCGATTGGTTTCGAAAAGTGACATATCGGGGAGCGGGGAGGGGTAAAATGTTCTCTAATAAAGACGATTTCATATCAAGGCTAAAACTCAAACGTCTAATTAAGAAAAAAAGAGTACTTCTCACTCTATCATAATCTTAGTGGCGATAAATATTTTTTGTTTAGTGACATAAATTGTTTTGTTGCTAGTACTTTTTTATAGTGATTGTCTTTATTGTTAAAGTGAGCATTATTATCTTATTCAATAAAGAACGTGTAGATATATTGTGTTATTCTTACGAAAGTAAACAACACTGAAACTAACTTGTAGTATAACAAAATATTGATTTTGGTTCGAGATAAAGGTCATCTAACTAATTTAAAAATATTTTAAAATGTATAGTGGGTGAAGTTTAGAGTACAAGACTAAGAGAGTGTTTGAAAGTATTTTTTATCCTACCCTACTTTTGGTTTTTCACTTATTTTTATATTTTTTAACTTAAATTTAAGTGTTTAAAAGTATTTTTTTTATCTCACCCAAACACATCAAAAAATAGAAAAAAGCTTAAAAATCAAAAACACTTAAAATAAGTCAATCCAAACACCCTCTAAAAATATGCTTTTTCCATTTTTAGAATCATTAAGAGTATCATTACACCTTATATGTAATTTCTTCCTTTTTCGTAATTTCTCCCTCAATCAAGTACCACATGATAAACCACTATGTGGATTATCTGGATATAGTCAATCGAGTATTGGCCAGCCACCAAAGCCCACTAAGTTTGTTTTTTTATGCATCTCCAAAGTTGAGGATAGTAAATAAATTTATCGACGGACAAAAATACTAAGTGTGTCCACGCCATCACTCTGCCATCTCGATATTCGTCTTAAACGCGTATTCTTTTCAAATATACAAGCTACATAAACTAGAGAGGGGCAAGAAAGCAACACTTTTGTCATGTTACTTGTTTGCTTCTTTTTCACTTTCTCATGGTCTTTGTTAAAGATGTGTGTGGATATGAGTGTCTCAGATTTGTGTCCTTATAAATGTCTTCATTCAAAGAAAAAATGTCCTTTGTGGAGTGCAGTTTTGCAATTAATTCGGCGTAGGAAGTGGGGTTATGGATATGGGAGAGATTTATTACATACACATTACATTAATTGGAGTAATAGTGATAGATTTGTTTTTTGTTTTTTAGCCCACTAATATAGTGGCCTCCAAATTCAAGCTGGTTCTATAATGCATTAAAGAGATCGGTTCGCTGTCTCTTGCAATGGTGAATCCTTTTTATATTTATACTTTTTATTTTCATACTTGATTATGTGGAGTCTATTCTTCTAGAGAGAGAAAAAATAGTGTTTTTAGTTTTCACCCATTTTTGATAAACGATTTTCTTGAACCAGATCCGATTTGTGGAAATATACTGAATATGTTGTTATTGTTTCTTTGCTCGTTGTACAGTATTATTATGGGGATCTTGAATAATTTGCATTTCTGTAGTAGTAAGACAGATAATAGGGGAAAGCGTTTTTTACTGGAATTTATAGCTTAAACTCAGACCTCTGATTAAATGTAAAAATCCTTTTTATCCCACCACAACATTTTGGCGGTCATATTTTTTTATAATTTATACATTAATATGATAGTACATACAGGAGGTAGTTAGAAGTTGTGGGTACTTTGGGAAGCATAAATTTTCGTTTAAACTTAAAATAATTCACTAAATGCTTACGAGCAGTAGATTTTGAATTCAGTAAATCAATGAGATGGGTTAGAATTTTGAAATGAACGGATAAAATTCAAATTTTAAATTCGTTTCTAATTAATATTGTTCCCGTTTTTTAATTTTCCGTGCCGAGGAGGGGGGAGAGTGGGGATAGGCTAAATATATATTTTATAATAGATGTTAAATTTTCTTACGAGTTTCTGAAAGGATTTGATTTCGTGTCGATTACCTTCCAAAGAGGTTAGTAATTTACTACTCTTACAAGCATAATCCTAGGTTATAATTAAGGTAACAAATAACCAATATATGTTGGAAATTTACTAATGTGGAATTAAGTTTATCCCATTATTTATGACTCGAATAATTGGGCCCCGCACGTTGAAAATATCATATCCACACATGTGCAATCTTAGTGCCAAGTATCATAAATTTTATTAATGAAAGAGATATTGGTACGTAAGTGAAATGTTTGAGACATAGAATTATGGACGGTTATTTGCTAAATAACAAGTGTTCCACGTTGGTAAACGAAGGAAGGATTGTGCGAGGTGTAAGATGGATAGGGTCGGAAAAGGGTCGCGGAGCCGAGAAGGTCCGCGGCGCCTCCCGGACTGGGCCGCAGCGCCGCGACGCCTGACTGGCAGTAAGCTTCGTCGACTTTCTGGTTGAATTAGCACCGCGGCGCTAATGTGGCAGAGCCGCGGCGCTTCATTGTCAGTGAGTGCTCGATGGAAGTCCAAAAGTTTGGCTGATTATGGAGAGGTTTTCGAGCATTAACTTGGCAGTTTTTCCTCCATAACTTAGCCATTATTTGGCTGCATTAGTTGGTGGTTTAAAGAGCCATTACATGGCATTTAAATGACCATTACATGGGCACTTGAAGGGACCATCTTGCACACCTATAAATTAAGGCCTTTGACTCAATTCTATAGAAGAAGAGATGAACATATATGAACATAGGAACAGAAAAAAACAAGTTCACAACACCACAAAGAGATCAGATTTTCCTGATAGCAATCTTTCTCTTAGCAATCTTCATTATTCGTGTTCTTCGCTGAGATCATTTGTGTAGGCTTTGCACACTTGATAGTTTGTTGTTTCATCTTGGGAGACTATTGTCCACACTTCCGTAAAGCCTATATATACGGGGGCAATCTTGTCTTAAATATAGAGAGTCATCTCTCGACTCAGCCGGTGATGTTGTGGTTTATCTAATTGGTTGTTAAGTGTTTCAGGTGTTAACTTAACTGCCGAAGGACTATAACCGCTCTTATTCTCAGCGGATCTACAAGCCACAAGAGTAGCAGTTCATGTTCTTGTATTTCCGAATACAAGTTCTATAATTGAAGTATCATTCAAGATCAAGATATTGACAACTTGTTGTTGTCCTCATTGTTGTTTATCCTTTCGATCAATGTAATAGTTATTTACTATTCCCGTTGTTGCTTTACGTATTCTAACATTATACACATACCATATATAAAAGATAATTAAAGATCATTCCTATATTTATAATTATTCTATCACACCCCCACAGTCGAAGCGGGAGGTTGTCGTACGCTGAGACTGTCCCGAAAATCTTCAAATAGAACCAATCGAAGACTAGGAGTGGGCATAAAACCCGTTGAACCGAACCGACCCGACGGTTCAGTTAGGTTTTTATTCATTTTTTTAAAAAAATGGTTCTTTAAAAAACCAAACCGAAGCAAGATTTAATAAACCGGTTCGGTTCTTTAGTATTGGGGATGAACTGAACCAAAAAACCGGGGGAATATATGTAATTAATCTTATTTTTTATTTTAGGCTATTGCTATCTCTTGAATCATAGCCATTGAAGTCAATCTATGAAGCTTTTATGGAAGTCGAATGCTGCATGAACTTAATTAACATATCATGGAAGCATTGACATAAAATGTAGGGAGAGAAAGTAGTTGTAAATTGATGCAACTTTAAATGGTCATAACTCTGTGCTCGGATGTCCATTTTACCCAATTTATTTATTTATTGCGTAATTTTCTAGATGCGGCCGGTCAAACTACCGCAAGACAGTGTTTGGCGCCACCAATTTTTAGGAAAACGTCTGTTTTCCCAATAAATTTGTGTTTTCCCCCAAATCCGTTTCTAATTTTCCCTTTTCTGTTTTCCCAATCAATTTGTGTTTTCCCCCAAATCCGTTTCTAATTTTCCCTTTTCTGTTTTCCCAATCAATCTGTGTTTTTCCCCAAATCCGTTTCTAATTTTTCCTTTTCTTTAGTAAAGATCTCACGATATACAATACATTTCAATGTCGAAATTTTGTGGTAATGTAGGTGTGAATGTCAATTTCAGTGTTGAAAATTCATTTTTTTAAAAAAAATTCCCGACTCGACCCGTTTATTTTATTTCAGTGTTGGACTTTTATTTTGTGGGGATGTAAACATTAATTTGGAGTTTTTTTACATGTTTTAAGAATATATGTGATGCACACTTTATGTTTTTGGACTTTATATTTGAATTGAAAAAACCGATATAAACATATACATTCGGCGATATAAACCAATATCGTTTTTTTTTTAAAAAAGTTTGATTCGGTTTTAAAAAAAATGAATTTTATTCGGTTCATATTTGTTTGATACAAAACCGAACCGATATACGCCCACCCCTATCGAAAACCTTTTGTAAAAATATAGGTGATCTGATAGCGTGACGGGACATGTAAAACACGTACTTGTCCACGAGCAACCTTTTTACGGACAAAGTGAATATCCATCTCAATATGTTTAGTGCGCTGATGTTGAACCGAATTTCCGGAGAGATATACCGCACTAACATTATCACAATAAACCAATGTAGTCTTCTGAATATGACAATGAAGCTCTAGAAGAAGGTTTCGTAGCCAACAAGACTCAGAAACCATATTGGCAACTACTCGATACTCGATTTCGACACTGGACCTAGACAATGTAGCCTTCCATTTAGAGGACCAAGAGATCAAATTGTCACCAAGAAAGACACAATAACCAGACATGGAGCATCTGGTATCCGGACATCCACCCCAATCTGCATCTGTGTAAGAATGAGAGTGATTGTCGAAGATGGATATAGATGCAAGCCATGATCGAGAGTGCCCTGAATATAGCACACAATGCGCTTGAGAGAATGCATGCGATTCTCCATTGGGTTATACGTGAATAAACAAATCTATTGCACAACATAAGATATGTCGGGTCTCGTGAAAGTAAGATATTGCAGGGCTCCTACAAGGCTACGATAATGCGATGGTTCATCATATGGTGTGCTGGAAGTAGCACGCAACTTCGGTTTAGTATCAACCGGTGTGGAAGAAGGCTTACAAGAGGACATGACAACCCGTTCAATGATCTCTGCATACTTTCTCTATGACAAACATAGACCACCCACATGACGCGTTACAGCTATTCCCAAGAAATAACTCAATGGCCCCAGATTTTTCGTAGCAAATTTTGAGCTAAGAAGAGACATGATAGACTTGCGAAGAACATTAGAGGAAGCAGTTAAGATAATATCATCCACTTACAAAAGAATGTAAGTCATATCATTACCGTGACGATATATGAAGAGAGAATGATTAGACTTGCTGTTAGAAAACCCAATAGTAGAAACATAATCTGCAAACCTCTTGTACCAAGCCCGAGGAGCTTGCTTGAGCAAATACAAATATTTTTTCAGTAAGCATAATTGATTAGGATAAGTGGGGTCTCTGTAACCCATGGTCTGATAAATGTACACCATTGCTTTGAGTTCGCCATGCAAGAATGTATTTTTCACATCAAGCTGATGTAGATGCCATGCTTTAGAGAGAGCTAGACTTAGCATAGTGCGGATCGTTGCCGATTTTACCACCGGACTGAAAGTCTCACCGCAGTCCACGCCAACCTGTTAAGTTTTTCGATCACATACAAGATGAGCTTTATGCCTCTTAAACGCACCATCAGATTGTTTTTATGACTAAAAATGTACATATACCGAATCACATTAACATCAAGAGGACGAGTCATCAAATCCAAAGTCTTATTATTAATAAGAGCATTATATTCATCATTCATAGTCATTTTCCAATTCGGGTCATTAAGGGCAGACATATGATTACGAGGTAGAGGTGATTTGGTAACATATGTGTGAAGACTGTATTATTTTGTTTTGTTTGAAAATCCCATGTTGACTACGAGTGACTGGCCTTTGGGTCAGAAGTGGAGTTGGTTGGATAGGGGAGGGTGCAGCAGGCTGAATCGTGATGGGTCCTGAGGCATGCGACTAGGGATGGCAGGTGGGTATAATTTTGCGGATTCCGCACCGCACCCGCCCCAGTTGGGGCGGGTATAGGTATAACTTTGGCGGGTAGTAGGCGGGTATGGGTATTGAAAATGTACCCGCCACGGGTAGGCGGGTAGATGGTGGATTTGCAGTTATACCCGCCCGCCCCAAGCCCAAAATATTAGCAGCCCATAAGTCGTGTCTTCATCCCATAAGTCACGACAAGTCTCTCATTCTCCAACAAAACTCAAAACCATACTCCTCTTCAGTCCTTTACGCCTCCCTCTCTCTCGTTCCCCTTCACGCCGTCTCTCCTCCCTCTCTCATTCTCAACGTATCTACCTTTTCTTTAAAGGAGATGCTGATCGGGAAATATTGGAAAATATTATTGTCTTTGTTTTACCTATTGGGTTTGTGAAGTTCAATTGAAAAAGTTTTAAAACTTTAGCTTATATAACTGAAATAATATCTGGGTTTTGTCTACATTTATAATATATAGCTATTTGGGTGGATAATTTTGGATTTTCTTGGAAATTTTATTTTCTTGATTCTTTGTTGTGCAAGGGGGAAGAGGTGAAAAAATGGGGAATTCTGATGGTGAAAAAAATCGGAATTCTCCTCCCTCTATCCCAAAGAAAATGAGACCGTGACAATATTGATTCTTGACTCAAAATTTTGGGATATTTTTTGGAATTTGAATTTTTGGGATCATGTTGATCACTAATTGATCACAAATGAATTGATTACAAATTTTGGCAGGCGGGTATTGGCGGGTGACAGATATCCACATGGGTGGTGGAGCGGGTGTGGATTTAGGAATATACCCGCCTAGGCGAGTATGGATGTTAAAAATTGTACCCGCCACGGGTGGCGGGTATAAAATTTTATGGCGGGTACGGGTGCGGGGGAGGGGGTACCCGCACCCGCCCTGCTCTACCCAATTGCCATCCCTATACCCGTTAGAGAGAGAGAGAGAGGGAATAACTGCAATTTATGATACTCATTCTGGCCAGATTCGCCGCATTGGGCAGTAAATATATCGATGTGCTCGATAGTGGATTTACCGTCATCGGCAGAGAAGATTGAAAACTCCGGTGTTTTGACGCCCCTCGGTAAAGGTGTTACCCGATCTACCCAATCGGGGTAAGGCTTCTTATAAACATGCATGTCCAAAGGTTTCAATTGGATGCCGAAGTACCTCTACATGGTATTAGCAATAATTTAAGGGTTTATCAGTTGTGATGTCCCCTGCCGATTCTCGACTGGATTCGGCTGGTATGCGTTCTGCATTAGAGGACTGGCGGGATTCGCCGTTGTCCCATCCCGCTTCCGGTCCCGTCAGAAAAGGGTACCGGTCCTAGCTGGCCGGGATCTGGATTTTCCTTTATTTTTTGCACTTAATTTTAAATAAATAACACATATATAAACAACTCAATAATTGAACAAGATAGTGTAATGAAAAGATCCCAAGGCTGTTTTTGTGCCTCTTATATTATTTAATAGACATATGATTTTTTTGCAATACAAATACAATTGTCAAAATTGCAACTTTGTGGTATTGTTCAAAAGTTGCAAATGACATAGTAAAATTGCAATTAAAAAAATTACATTTTGAAAAAAACTTGTTATAGTTTCTTGATAACTTCATGTGGTTCTTTGGTTGGAATTGGTATTTGTTGGTCAAATTGTTCCACGTCGCTTCCACCACCTTCAGATAAGATGTCGTTGTACTTTTCGTCTTCTTATTCATTGATCTCCGGTTGACCGCACCTTCTCCGCTCCGCTCGTATCCAATCTCTGAATAATACTGCAATCTCCAAGCTGTCTCCGGCTAATGAGTGTCTGTGCTCTCCTATTTGATATCTGCCGGCAGAAAAAATACTTTCAGACGCTGTTGATGACGCTTGAATGTTCAAAACATCTCGGGCCATCACTGAAAGTGTCGGAAAGGTCTTCTCATTCCCCCTACAATATTTTAGCAAGTCTTCATGTCCTTCTTCATTAAGAATTGCTTGGTGTAGTACAGAACCCTACAAAACAAAAAGATCAAACTCGCTAATTTGGTTAGTAGTGTTACCACCGCACATTCTATTTATGAGGCTTTCAATACTAGCCGCAGAAACAACATGTCTTTTGTAAGGTTGTGTTGAAGAAGAAGAAGATTGTATGGAAGCCGGTAGGTTGCTAGCACTTTCTTGTTGATAAAACCTATATACTTTTTTGCATTCGTCTTCTACGCTAGACAACACTTCTTCTTTAGTTTGTTCAATAGGTGGTGGGTGATTTGGATTTTTGGGACTTGGAGGTGGTACTACTGCTATACAATCATAAATAGTTTCAATAAGTGATTTAGTACCGTCTATTTTAATAGTCGGATTTAATACAGCACCAATAATATTAATAGTGGGAATAGGAATAAAAACAATTTAATAGCTGCCTTATAATCTGGTTTATCCATATATTCATTAAGTAATAACAATATTAGAGCTATATAAAAATTGAAATAGTAGGATAATATATATCGAAAAATTCTTTTGTTGCTTGAAAAAATTTCTCTAGAAATACACTAAGTTCGGAAATTTTTTCCCAATCGCTATCTACAACCATATCAGTTGGATTTTGATTATGGGCGTTAAAAATAAAGTTATAGGTCTTCTATAGTCATAAGCAACAGGTAGTTGCTCGTACAAAGAATTCCACCTAGTGGGTACTTCTTCGGGATTTTTCTATAAGGTAGTTGGCAATCGTGACAAGTTTTTTTATAATATTTTTTTCGTTGTATTCTATTATTTTTAAAAATAAAGTTTATAGCAAATTGTATTTTACTAAGAATGTCTTCAAAAAGTTATAGACCATCCTTTACAACTAAGTTATATATATGGCACACACATTTTATATGAAAATGATTTGAAAAAGATAGAGTTAACTATTTTTTAAAATTGTAATAGCATAATTATTAGAAGAAGTGTTATCTAATGTAATAGTCATAATTTTATCAGTTATTCTGTAATAATCGCACACTTGATAAATATTTTCTGCAATAAAAGTATCAGTGTGCCTATCATCTATATATCTATACACTAAGATACGTTTTTGCATAGCCCATTTATAATCTATCCAATGACAGGTTACTGTTAAATAATCATGGTCGTTAGTACTACGGCCTATATCATAAGTGATAGCCATTTTGCCATTAAAATGATATAATAAATAACGTAAATACTGTTGATATTCATGTGCAAATTTAAATACATCTCTCTTAACAGTTGATTTAGAAAAACCGGTAAAACCAGGATTATACATTTCTCTAATGTAATGAATAAAACCAGGAGATGAAGGAAATGAAAAAGGTAAACCCTCCACAACAACTAATTTTGCTATTGCTTCCCTATCTCTATTTTTATTGTAATTATGGCTTACAATTCCCCCCGTCGTGGGGTTAATTTGACCCTGTACTTGGTCCGGGACAATATGTGAACCTTGTTCCGATAGAGAGGGCGTGTGTGCATCTGATTTTTCAGCCTTGTATTGGGCAAACCTAGCTGGGTGATCCCTTTCTATGTGTCTCATTAAACCCCCCGTCCCACCCTGACCTTTTCCAGTTTTAAATTTAAAAACATTTTTACAAATTTTACATCTAGCTACTTGATTGTCTACGTCCCTATCAAAAAAAAATTCATGCATCTGATTTTATTGGTCGTTTTGCTGGACCTCATCTCATACTAGGGGGAATATGAGGCATTCCAGTTGGAGGTGCACTAGTGGGTGTGTCATCTAGATTAGTCGGTGTGTCGTCTAGATCATCTTCTAAATTAAAGTCTTGTTGAGTTTCAGAAAATATCTCCTCGTCTAAATCTAATGGTATTGGAGGAAAATGTTCAATATCAATAAAATCATCCTGTGTAGGAATAGGATGACTAGAAGAAGTACCCCGGCCCTTGTTACCCCTACTAGAAGAAGTCTTACACTTACCCTTAAACATACCTGTAATTCCTTTCATTTTAATTATGCTAATAAATAGTTAAAGATAATGAAATTAAATGCGCTAAATAAAATAAAGAAACAATAATAATTTAATGAAGGAACGAATGTACCAAACGCCGACGTAATGTCGACGTATAGTCGAGAGGTTGAAAATTGAAACTTTGCGTGATGGAAGATCCTCAAGCTAGTTGCCAACTTCACTCCCAAATGAATAAATAAAATTGAATATTTAGTAGACAATGTAGACTTGTAGAGAGATAGATTGAGAGATTAGAGAGATTGTAGGAAGAGTTGTGAGAAAGATGAAGAGAAAGTGAGGCATTTATAGTTGGAAAATTTGGTTAAAGTGTAAATATAATAACTTAGGGTTAAAAATAAATATTAAGGGGATAGGGGGAGGCAAAAAATGGTCGTTGCACAATGATCAAAATATAAAATGGTCGTTGGTGTAACAGTTATTTTGTGCAAAGAGGAGGGATCGGGGCGGACCGGGTCCGAGTGGGACAAGACCATGTCCCATCCCGGTTCCAGTCCCGGTACCGTAAAAAAAATTACATATCGGGGTTGGGGTGAGACCGGGGCGGGAACGGGGCGGGACTGGGCCACCCGGCCCACTGGCCACCCTTATTCTACACTAACGACCTTCATTATGTACTTTGTTGGACAGGATTTTGAAGGTTGTAGGTGGTCTGCTTGCCATTACCAATAGGTGGGGTAATGCCCTATTGCTGCTGTTTGGTATGGCTACCAAAGCCTGCAACCTGAGTTCCTGAAACGGCTAACGGAGCCTGAGAATAAGATGGAACAAATTGGGTACTGGCAATGACTGCTGGAATGGTATTCCATTGTAAACAGCGTCACAGGATAGCCAAGCTAAGTCATAGCCACGGGCCATCGGCTGGTCAACATTGTTCGCCTGCATCGTACGGCCGTTCGTAGAAACGTATGGCATAACGGGCGGCAATCCAAAGTGTCCTGGAGCCTGAATTGGTATTCGAGCCATGTTGATCTGCCCATACTGCAGACTCGCTTGGTCAAGTGGCACATTTTGCCCCCCAAGGTTCGGCGGCGACCATACAGTGTGTTGGTTGCCAGGCGATTGGGCTTGTGTTCCTAGGTGCGATATCAGTTGCACCTGAGTAGGCACTAACTGATGCACATGCGGCTGAGGAACAACACCGGGAGTCACGGTATCATGCCGAATAGCATCGCTCATCAGAGGGATGGCAGAACTAGCCGAACATTCTCCTGGGTACATTCGATTGGTTTCCATCTCCCTCGTTTGCTGAACCTCATTATGTACCATCGGCTTCACAATGTCAGCCAACTGTTTAGAAACTTGGTACATAATATCGCGGATGCCCAAGTCGATCTATTGTCTAATAAAAGACGTGATCATTATGGTTGGACCTTCAGATTGGCTAGATTCATCCACAGGTTGGGTTGATGGAGGAAGTGGAAGGGTATCAACCGATGTAAGCATACCCGAGGAGGATGTTGGTTCGTTGTTCCTTTTGAGAGGATTTTTTTAGGATGTGGACTGGACTCGGGGTTCATTTTCTTACTGGACCTTAGGCGCATACGCCAAGAATGATTCTGACCTGGAGAACCAAACTTTGCTATTAAGTCACTTATGGTGCCACTGGGCGTGCCAAATTTGTTCTCGCCCCGATTTCTGTTCTCTGCCATTTTTTCGGCTGATGAAATCGGGAGACAAATTGATTCCTTAACTTAAGCGATTTGGGCTGAAAACGGAACTCTAATTTCCAGGAATGAGTTCCTAACTACTTCAGAAAGCGTTAGGACGGTGGTATGAGTAAATTAAGAGGTAAGAAACATGAATGCAGCTGAGTACAGTAAAGTAAAAGATAAAATGAAGTAAAATGATAAAGATAGATTAAAATTGAGTTGTTTGATTGATTGGTTGTGTCCCGTATTTATAAAGAATGATGTTATTTATAGTACAAAAAAGGGGGGAAATGTACAACGTGGTTCCCCCCCCCCCCCCATGTCAGCCATCAAGTAACCCACTAAGTTCATCGGCCGACTATGGGGGAGGTGGTGCCGATTTTCTCGCCCTCTACTCCTCTTGTTCGGATAATGGCCTTTCTTTTAGCTGTTGTTGGCCGTTACCGCTTCTAGGGGTCCGAAAACCCTTTTGACTTGGTCATTGAGGCGGCTGCATCCGAGTGGGTCCCAGTCGTACCTCTAACTAACAATTCGGCTAAGATGCCTTAGTAGCCAATGAAGTTCTTGTAGTCGAGGGCTATGAGTAAATTCGACTCTAGAACAGTTCGGATGTCACTGAATTCAGCTAAACACTTAAATTACTTTTGAGTGTTAATAAATTCGTTAGTAAAATTAAACATTTATTCAGTAAGGAGTTGATATGCAAACTATCAGACTCATTTGATTATGAATGAACGAGAAGAACAAACAAATGCACAAAAAAACCAAAAAAAAAAATAAAAATTGGCTGCTTTGAAATGGGTGATTAATCAAGCATTTTGCTACAACATCTCATCTCGGCTTGCGGCTCTTCTTTTTCTTGGTCATTGTGCGTATATATATATATATTCTTAACAAAAAAATTAACTACTAATACAATGTTTTCTAATATTCTTTCATTAATTGTATATCTCCAATTTTAGGTAGAACTATAATCCTTCTGTAATTATGTTAATTAGTCACCTAGTTTATATCAAAGTAAATATTCTTGTAACCTTATATGTATTGTAAATCATTCATCAATAAAATCAAGGAACATATTCCTTTATGGTATCAGTAGCCTAAACTACAAACCCTACCCTAGCCGCCGTTACACCTTCTCGGCCGCCACTTTTTTCCACGTCGGAACTCTAGCCGCCGACCTCTCTCGACTGCCCCCCCCTCCCCACGACGGAACCCTAGTTTTTTCGGTCATTCTCCCTCTCTCCTCTTCATCTTCCATGGCTGACAAAACTAAATTTCATCCGGCACTTGCCGTAAACAACATTAAAAACTTCATCCATGTGACTCTTGAGATGTAAAAGGGTCAATACTCCTCATGGACAAAGCTTTTTAAGATCTATTGTCGTGTTATGAAGTTATCGACCACATCATCCCTCCTACGCCGAAGTCCACAGACGTACCATCGGCTTCGACTTCTCATGATGCACTCTAGTCTTGTTTGGACGCAGTCGTCCTCCAGTGGATATACGGCACGATATCTAATGATCTGTTGCACACCATCATTGAGATCGATTTCACTGCCCGCCAAACGTGGGAACGTTTGGACATTATTTTCCATAACAACAAAACTCAACGAGCGGTATACCTTGAAAATTAGTTCAAGGACGTTCATCAGGACGATTTCCCAAACGTGTCTGCCTATTGTCAAGAACTCAAGATGCTTGTCAACCAACTCTCCAACGTCGGTGCACCAGTCACTAATCAACGATTGGTCATGCAACTCATTGCAGGTTTGAACGAATCCTATGACGGCGTTGCCACCATCCTTCATCAATGCACGTCGTTACCTCCGTTTTATGAGGCCCGTTCGAAGCCCATCCTTGAGGAAACCCGGAAAATCAAGCGCAGCACCACTCGGACCAGCATTGCTGACGCTGCCCTCACCACCACTGTCGGGCCCTCCGCCGACGGCAGGGCCTCCCGATCCGGCAACCAGAACCGTCTTCCGTGAAAACCTTATTTAACTCTGCATGTTAAAATTATAGATATAATCAATTAAATTACTGATAATTTAATTTATTGAATAATTCATTTAAATTTCTTCTTAGCTTATTCCACATGTAAAATACTAAAATTCACCTGCAAGGTATAGACGTGAAAACTTATAAGCTTTCATAGAGGTGTATCATCAATGTAAACGAAGATAGGAATTTCATCAACTAATTCTTATTTCACAAATGAATATTGTCATCAACAAATTTACCAGACATATTGACCCATAAAAGAACCTCATTATTTTTATAAATCAAAATATTAAATAATATGGGTTGCTTATAATAACTATAGCATGATTAATAATATAAGTACATCTAATGGACAATTGAGTTTATTTTATATAGTCAGTATAAAACACTTATCGCTATTTGGTCTGTTCAATACATACAAAATGTACTAACACAATAAGTTAATATTATACCATTCTCATAATTTGTTGTTCTCATAACTATATAGTCAGTATAAAATACTACTTCTACGCTCTTGAAAAAATGACGAGCCCAAACATCTAATCTTTTGCGTATTAACACCGCGAATCCATCTTGTCTCACCTCAACTTTGTTGTTCTCATGCTAACGGAACTTGCAGTACATGAATTTAGTCTTACATTTATTTATGTTTTTCTATAGTTCAAGCTATCGGCTTACCCCTAAATTATGGGGGTTATAATACGTCACAAATTGTATCAATTTGTGGCATGTTACAAACCTCCAAAATTTGAGGCAATTTGCGGAGGTTATCAAAAACCTCCACAACAAGACCGTTACAAAAAGAATTATATAGTGGAGGTTTAAAAAAAACACTACAAAATGATTTTATGGTGGGGTTTTCCAGACCCCCGCAAATAAACCCTCCGTAATTTAGCTTATTTTTTTGTAGCGTGTCAATGTTTAACTATTTGTTGTATCCCAAGGGACGACTGGTCTTAAAGAGAGTATCATTTTGAGTGGTGCAAAAGGCACTTTTCTAACTTTTTAGGTTGTTAATTTTTTCAATTTAAAGAAATTAAAAATAGTAGAAGAAAATGTTTTATATATAAGTACCAAACAACTATTATATTAGAATAAATTATTTGCTTACACATTATGTGTGTAGTAACTAGTATATGTGTTCTTAGAGGAAGTAGTTAGTTTTGCTAATTAACTATGAGAATAAAGGCAATAATCAGAGGTATCGGTTTCGTATTAGTTAGTCCAATGCTGATATCAGACACCGAATGAGAAACTAAACAAAAAAACTATGAGAAACAAGGGAATAGAGAACCCTAATTATTGATACATAGATGTATATAGTCATATACATAATCTAATCTTCTCTTACTTAATTAAGTGGTATGTCTGTATTTACTATTTCGATTAAACAAGTTTACATTGCACGAATTTGATTTTAGAAAATACTTTTATCATGAATTTCTCTATTTTTGAGGTCCACGTCTTCGAATCAACAGAGAACCTTAAGATTGCAACTAAAAAGAAAAAGAAAAAGAAAAAGAAGTATATATGATTATTGTGACAATAAGTAGAATCTTTGAGAAAGCAATTGTGTTCACACAGTAGATATTTTGGTAAAATGAAAAGAAAAAGGTTTAATTTATATGCATTAGCAGTCCAATTTTTTATTACACCATTAAATGTTTGAAGAATAGCTACAAATAATATAAATGCAGATCTTTAATGCAAGAGGTTTCAAGAAAAGTCACACTCTAAAGAGATGTAATACAAAATTAATTTAAAAATTCAGAAATTTTTGCTTAAATTCACATAAATTTTGGATCAATCTTTGAATATATGTAGATCAATCTATCTTGAACATTAAACTGTTAATTTCACGGCTTGAATTCATGATCTATAAATCACATAAAATTATTTTATCGTTGTTCCAATACCTTAATCATATATTTAGAACAAATTAAACTATACGGATTATATAAAAAAAATTACACTATGTCGCAAGAGAGAAAAGAAAGAAAGATAAATGAAATTCCATGGCACAGGTAGTAACATAGTCACTATATTAAAGTATGATAAATTGCATGGTCCACATTTATACACTTGCTTACAATTACAGCTTTTTAGAGGGGTGTCGACACGTAACACATGTACAAATTTGCAGGCACTTCCATTTCTACTCCATTAATTAATTAAATAGTACATTTTGCACCCTCACTTTAGGTTTTTCTCTTTTTATTTTCCGACCAAAAGGACCATCAAACCAAAAAGTTCATTTTTGACCGTCTGATTTCTGCCACACATGTACCTTTGACCTGTCATCAGAAATCTGTTTTTTATATATATAATTTATTTGTTTGACTACGATGAGTGGAAATTGAAGACATTTTTAAACTCACAATTGGTATATAGGCTTTTTGATGTAGTTTAGTGTAAATATTAGTTTAGAAGATTCACGAGTTTTTTGTTGTGAAAATAAATTTGCAACAATCATGATTTGAGTTACTAATTGTTTGAATTTTTCACAAAACGAATAAATGAGAAAATATAATAGAATTTATCTGTTTCAGTAACAGTAATTTAGCAATTTTTATGAATGAACCCGACATAATAATAACTTCCTACACTTTTCATTGTAATGGACTCAAAGTAAGATCTAGAATTCAAAGTATTTGATTACTACAGTAATATTAAGTTAATATATAATAATAAAAGATTCACAACATAATATTTAGAAATATTTAATAAATTTTATAATGAAATATAGAATCAAAACAAAAGTTATTATCACGTCATTTCTGTATAATATATTGAAGATTCACTCCTATCATAAGAAGTAAATCAATCAAAATATATAAATAACCTAGGGACTAGAAGTACTATTGACCTACTTTGAATGGTAGACTTTGTCAAGAAAGTATTAGTATGCATTTTTTTTAATATTTATTTTACCGGCTTACGCCAGACTATTACTGAAGATAGTAGTTTCGATCCTTCAGCACTACTATCAGTAAATCGCGGGATATACCTAAATAACCAGGGTTTGAGAACAGAACAAATGATATCACCTACAATGTTAAGAGAGCAAATTTCTCCCATCATGATTTAAACTCACGCTGTAGACCTCCAGCTGGATTTTAAATTCTCTTCCTTTGCCATCCAGCTATGACCCGAGGATGTATTAGTATGAAATCTTCAAACTATGAAGAACATGTATACAAATTTATCCTTACGATGTAAAATAGACTTTCCTAAGGAGGAATTCCTCCATCTTATTAATCATGGCTCATAATAATAAATATATAGTACAACATTTACTATAACAACCAAACTATTAAAAAATTTAAAAAATAATATGGAAAAAAAAGGTTCTTGAGTCCTTTCAAGGTTTCCTCTAATCTATCAACATCTCACTTTTTTGGTAAATCTTTTGCTTCCTTAATCCCTCTCTATCCTGTTTTGTTTGTTCCATAGCCACAATGTCTTCCTATTTACAAAATGTACCATAAAGGAATGAGGAAAATATCACTTTCACTACTGCCCATCTGCCAATATTGTGACATTGCTAGGTAGACATTCTCCATTGTTATGGCTTTTGGAGTCTGTATGCAGTTCAAACTGAAGTCGAACAATAGCGTTTTCGTCGGAAGAGGATAGTCGCGGCAGGATTTGGTCGAAACTCGGACCTAAAACTTTCTCAACCCATTGTTCTAGGCTTGTCCGACCACGCCATAGTCCACCGAGGATCCGGTCTACTATATCGTCTTCAACTTCGATCGAGACCTTGTCATCAACGACCATGGAGAATTTCTTGCTGATTGTTTTCTTGATCTCACGTCGAGCAAATAGAAATTCAATTGGCTTGAACGGTATGGTATCATCCACGGAACTCACAAGTTCGTGAGGAACTGATGTAACTGAGAATCGCCTGTTTTCAACTTCGTGCTCAACAGTTAGATCACTTGAGTTGAGAGATCCATCCGTTCTATAATCCTCGAAATCTGCTGCTTCATTAAGATCGAAAGAAAGTCCTAGATTCAATTCTTTTCTAGGTCTGTCTTCATCATGCAACCAACTCGCTCTGCGTTTAGAGCTCTTTTCGCCAATTGTTAACCTCAACTGCCAATGGGAACTCGCTAGTGAGACGAGTTTCTTTTCTTCCATCAAATACTCATTCCTGTAGCTCTCGGGGCTCATTGTCGACCAATTTCCGGTAAGAATGAATATAACATTGCCAAGACTAATCTCACGACCATGTGAATCCGTAAGCCTACCTCTGTCCATGGCCTTTTTTATGTTCCCACGAACTATCAAATTTGCTTCATCTATATCCTCGAGCATGACAACTGAAAGTGGATTTCTTCGAACGGCCTCAGCAATACGGTCTACGGCTGTTTTCCCACGGAAACCTAGGTCCGACTCTTCATCATCTCGCCGTGAACCGAGGCATATCATAATCGGACTATTTCCGCACATTTGCTCTGCGAGAACCGATGCCATCTTTCTCTTGGCATATCTATCGGGACCCGTGAATAACAGCCATATGTCGCCCTTTGGCGCACCGCCACGCGGTTTTCCATTGCCCAATCTGCACCTCGACACAGCGGAAGCAACAGAAGATGATGCATCTTGCTGCCACCATGCTTTTTCCATTAGACCCTTAAGAAGCATTTTAAAGGTATCAGCATCAAGCGCACTAGCAAATTTGTCGAGTAACTTGTTCTGGGGCACAGAAGATATGCAGCTGAGGAAATTCTTCGCTTGATCTTCCAGAGTTTTCTCAGTTGGTTTTTGCCCTAGAACCAAGTCGGTCCTTACCGGGCTGCCCGGAGGGGTAGCCACCTTTTCCAGAGGTTTGCTAGCCGTTTGGGTGGTGTTCAGTTGCAAGCTCACTCCGAGGCTTCGGCTTGGAACAAGCTTGGGCTGTAAAGGTTGACGCAAAAGCAAGTTCGGATTATTGTAAAAGCCCGGCATAGAGAGAACAGGTGGTACTGTTCTTTGAGGACCGACATTGGACTGGAAGTTAGGATGAAGTTGCAAGCATGTATCATTCCACTTCTTTTGTAGTTCTTGAGTCTTTTGCTGTAGAATCCCTTGATCCTTAATCTGCAATGACATCAAAAGACAGAATAAATTCACCCGCATTTACACAATTTAAGTCATTCTAGGCTTTCATTAATCAAGTACTTAAAATATACCTGAGACAGAGCAGTTGCTCTACTATCATTCTTTAGCTTGGCACTTTGCAACCATTGAGGCAACTGAGGTTTTGGAGATTCTGATTTATTAGCATCAGACAATGAATTCTCAAACTCGGATACAAGTTTTGCCAACTCGTGTTCAAATTTCTCCTTGCATTGGGGGCAACACGACGTCCTAAATCTCGGATTTAAATTCTCTGGTACAGGCCTAGGTAGTAGCGCAGGCACCGGGCCAGTAAAGCTCTTCATAGGATTCAGAGGATCCAAAGAACTTCCAAGAATTCTTTCATTTCCAAGCCTAAAAAGTTCATAGGAGTACCAAATCAATAAAAAGTATTAAAAATGTAAACGGAAGAAAATATGTCTGAAAACTAGTAGAAGCAAGAGAACCACACAATAATTCCAGAAAGAGCATCTATACTGGATTTTTACACACAAAAGATTCAAAGATTCAACTTTTATCCAAAACTTGTTTAAATTCAGTGAGTCAAAATTATTCCCACAAAGATCAACATTCAAGATTCAATTTTTATCCAAAATTGTTCAATTTTGGCAACTCAAAAATATTCCCATAAGATCAAATATTTCAAGATTCAATTCCAAAAAAACAAGATCTACTGCAATTCAAATAATACCTCGGAAATATTCCAGGATGAGGAGATCTTGAAGCAATAGGAACAGCTTGAAGATCCCAATCATTTTCCATAGTAGAATGATAAATTTGACACCTCAAATAAGTCTCACATGTTGCTGTACCAATCAACCATAACCTATTACTATTATTATCATCTCGAAATCGCGCTATTAACTTCCCCATTTCCGCCACTGCTAATTTCCCAATCTCCGATACCATCGGTTGTTGTTGTTGCTGCTGCTGCTCAACTAGCCATTTTAAATCACCCAAATCAAGAATCACTGAACAATTTGAACTACTAATCTTACTCTCAATTACACCTCCCAATTCCTTAATCTTATTTGGTATCTCGTTTTTATCCGATAAAAACGAAAATTCCTTCTCCATATGTAGAACTTGTAAGTTCTTTAAAACACCTTCACCAAATTCCCCTTTTTCAATCTTCCCAAACAACTCCTTAACCACGCTTTCCGGTTCACCTTCACCCACTAAAACCGGGTTCCGTTTCTTGCTTCTCAATAAAATCTCCAACACTTTCTTCACTTCTTCACTCTTTTGAAAATTACCAAATTGCCCTCCAACTCCCCCTAACCCACCCACCCCTCCACCACCCCCTTGCAACTTCGGATTCAAATACATATTCCGGGTTACCTGACCCGTTGCTGGAGCCGATAGATTCGTTGTATTCGTGAGAATCCGTGACCCACCCATCCCAGTAAATGTCGATAAATTGACATTACTAATTTGATGCGAGGAAGAAGAGGTTTGTGTTAACGATTGTTCAATTGTCGCTTTAACAGCTGGGCTAGAAAAACTAGCTTCACGCATGACCCGACTAACACTAGGGTCATCGAGAATCGAAATGATTAGCTGTTCTAACTCCACTTTCACAGCTAATAATGGTTGTTGTTGCTGTTCAGGACATCCTCTTCGTTGATGTGCTTGTGCTCGCTTTAACGCCGCCATTAAAGCATTCGAAATCGGAGCTTCCGTACCTGAAATGGAGATATTGTATTAATAAACCTTTGAATGCGCTCTACAATTCTCCACAACGATATGAAAAAAATAGCTAACAGTAACCAAAAAGAATATAATTTCTGACTAGACACGTCTGGTTGGCCGATAGAAGAAGTGAAATACAAAGTGGGTGGAAATAAAATTAAAATACCAAAATACCTTGAGGCATATTTTGTGCCGTAGGTAATCGTTCTAAGGCAACAGAAAAGCAAAGTTCAAGTGCACGGCACTGAAGTGGGTGAGATGAATTTGGGTGGGACCGAATACAAGCTTGCCGGAGATATCCTGAAGGTGAAGAGAGCAAAGTTGCTGCCACGTGTAACGGTGTCGTTTGACCATGATTCCGACGACTTGCTTCGGCGATTGAATGGTTTAATACGGTCGCCGCTTCCGGTGTTAGTGTCTGTTGAATCGTGCTTAATCCTGCCCTCATAATAATAATAATAAATTGTTTTGTTTCAAGGATAGATGATAGATCAAAGGAGGACTTTGTGGTTTTGTTTCTCTCTCTATAAAAAAAAACAATAACACATGCACACCGTCTTCTTCTTTTTTTTGTTTCATTAAATACCCAACCCCTTTTCTTCTTCTCTTCTATCCAACAAAAATATCCCCTTTACGCGTTATAAATATTTACACATTTAAAGTAGTGAAATCAAATTCACTTAAATATATAAATAAATTTCATTTAAGACAGAGAATTGTAATTCGATTTGAATGAGCATCTGAATACATCATAAAATATTTTATTAGACATATTTGGCTCAAATTGCAAAAAGAAATTGTGTGTTCTCAAGTATTCATTACGCTTTCTTTAACCATACGGATTAGCCTCACTTTATTGTATCAATATCAGGACATGTTCCAATTGAAGTTGATGTGTATAATTAAAAATGATGACACAATTTATGTGGTTAAATTATGTACATAATAAACATTTGAGAATGCGCGTAAATATTTTTTCATAATGTGCATTGAAAGTGTCTAATAGAAATAATAATCATGTGTTCAATTGCGACATGTCATAATTTGAGTGTCTAAATAAAATATACTAAAGGATAAGCTGGTGCAAAAAGCATTCAAATTAGCCGGATTCACGGAAGGTTCACATGATGTAGATACCATACTCAATGCAAGCATGGTCCAAATATGTGACATATAGATTTCACAGAGATAATGAAAAAAATAATTCATTGATTATTCTTATTAAATGAATAGGTATATATACAAGTTACAATCTTCAAATATGAAAAATCTTATTCCTACTAAACTTCTAATATCCTAATTCTATTTGTACAAGAATTCTACAATTATGGTAATTATACAACATAATTTACAACTTCTATTTATGGTACAAGACTAGTCAAAACCGTGTATATCATAGGAATATACACGGTATTATATCACACCCGCACAGTCATAGCGGGCGGTTGTCGTTCGCTGAGACTATCCCTAAAATCTTCAAATAAAATCGAGGGAAGGCCCTTTGTAAAGATGTCAACAATTTGGTATCGCGAGGGCACATGTAAGACGCGTACTTGTCCACGAGCTACCTTTTCGCCAACAAAGTGAATATCCATCTCGATATGTTTAGTGCGTTGATGTTGCACAAGATTGCCAGAAAGATAAACTGCACTAATATTATCACAGTAGACCAAGGTAGCTTTTCTGAATAGGAAAGTGTAGTTCTAACAAAAGATTACGCAGCCAACATGATTCTGACACCCACATTGGTCACGCTTCGATACTCGGCCTCTGCACTGGATCTTGATAATGTAGTTTGTCGTTTTGCAGACCATGAGACCGAGTTATCCCCAAGAAACATACAATAATCATAAGTCGAGCGTCTGATATCAGGACTAGTCAAAATCGTGTATATTATAGGGATATACATTGTATTCTATCAGATAATTCATTTTATCTTTATTTTAAGACTCCCTTTTTCTAAATAAAATTTATCGATAAATTTAAAAGGTTATTAATGTACTTCAGATTAGTTAGTATTTTCATTATATTACAAATTAATACTTATTAAAAACTTATGTGTGATAAATATTTTTTTATTGCAAGAAAACCGGAAAAAAGTTAATGAGGCAAAGAAAAAGAGGGCATGGCATTTTTTGTTTTTATTGTAATGTTCCTTTCTTGAGTTATTATATAAGTAGGGTGTTTAAATGGGAGGGGAGAGGGGTGGGGTTAGGGGTGAATGGAATTTATGGAAGAAAGAGAGATAAGTGAAAGTACTTTCAGTTGCAAAGATTTCTGGAAAATGCTCTGTGTGACAGAGGAAAAAACAAAAATTGCCCTACTTTTTGTGTCATCTTCTTCTAAACACTTTCTTTCTAATTCTTTAATTAATCAAAGTAATAAAAATGGTTTCACCTTTTCATTGTTTTCTTTATTCTTTCTTCACTAATAAACAAAACAATTTTATGTCATTGTATATTGTATTTAAAAGATAATGGGGAAGAGTGAGAGAAAGAAGCAACAAATAAAATAATACTAACTAAAACTTGAACCTTTTTAAAAAGTAGTGGTGGAGAATGATGAGGTTTTTAAAATTTTAACTCAAATAAAATTAGAAGGTGATTTTTTTTTATCTGTTTGAGCCTTAAACATTACAATCTAAATTTATTTCGATAAAATATATTAAATATCTTATAAAATTAATTGAGGTGGGTATAAAAAAAGTATGAGTACTACTATTATGAAAAGAAAAGGAGAGTAAAGAGCAAGACGAAAAATACCACCTTAAGTTGAATTTTTTAAAATCATGAGGTGAGAATTATAAGGTATTAAGTTTAAATTTCAGTGAAGATAAAAATATTAGGTATTTTTTTTATTTGTCAAATCACATGGATAGAATTGTTTAATAACTATGCTGATGAAAAATTATAAATAAAAAATATTTTGATGCATTAAGCTCATGTTATGCTCAAGATCTGAAAAAGATAAGATCATAGAAATTTATTATATACAGTTTTATCCTATATTTCTATAAGAAGTTATTTCTACTATTCGTATATGTAATCTTCTGACACTTGATCATAGTTTTACCAATTAATTGGGATACATACAAATTGATTTGAACCTCACAATAATTAAAAATATTAGTGAGGGAGAGGAGCAAGGAATAAAATAATACTAACTAAAAGTTGAACCTTTTTAAAGAGTGAGAAGGAGATTCATGACTAGCTAAGATTACTTTTTTTATTTTCTCTAAAAAGCTTTCTCTTTTCTTTCTCTCTTTTCATTTATGACTATAGATTGACAACCTTTTTAGTTCATTTGTTTTGCAATTACTTCTTGTTTCTCTACTTTTGATTGATACACAAGTTTCCCAAATCACTTTTCTAGCGCGTGTATCTACTTCTCTTTTGCATAGTGATTCTTTTTATGTGTGCTTATTATACTTTTAAGAAAGTATATCCTAATTTTCTTTTCTTCTCCCTCTCCTTAAATACCCGAAAACAGTCGTTCTATCTATCAAGGTGGAGGTAAGATTTGTGTACACTCTACCCTTCTCAGACTCACTATGTGAGATTTCACTGAGTATGTTGTTGTTGTTGTTGTTGTCCCTCTCCTTAAATACTATTCTTTCACATTCTTTCTGTCAATTTATTTAACATTTTTTTAATTTGTCAGCAAAAAATTAATATTTTTATATTTAATAATAATAATAATAACATACTCAGTATAACTCCATAAGTAGGGTTTAAAGAGAGTAGAATGTACAGAAATCTTATCTCTACTTTGAGAGATAGATAGACTATTTTTGATAGCCCCTTGTTTCAGGATAAAGAAAATACAAAACATGTCAAAAAGAAAAAATAAATAATAACTACAACATAATAGTACGTTAAGCGAAAAATAAGAAACAATAGATAGTATCATAAATTCAATGATAAGAAACTACATGACAAATACTACAACCATTACTAAGGAAGAAAAAATGAGACAACGTTCTACTACCTACTAACTTTATATCTTAATATGTGTCATCTAGAACCTCATATCTAAGATCATTATCCTCGATAAACTGCAACTGCGTCGTGTCCTGTCTAATCACCTCTCCCCAACAATAACAACTATATATTTTTATATTTAATAATAGTTTAATTTTAAAATTTCAAACTTTACTCTTACTAAAGTGACTTACAATCGTACAAATATATAGATGATTTTTTTAGACCAAGATTTTTTAGAAAAAATCTTCATTCTTATTTGTGCTCATTCAAACACTTTCAAATAAATTGAGACAAATAAATATATTTTATTTTACATTGCACTCTTTTCTTTTAATTTGTTGTTATATAAAATAAATTTGGATGAAATATCTAGGAGTTATTTGGTTCAAAACTAGATTATCCTGGAATTATAATCAGGAATATAATAATTTTAAAAAATTATAATCAAAATTATCTAATCGCACCTTCTATGTGATATAGATAATTCCATAGTTTCTGTATATAATTTATCTTAATTTTACGTAATTTAATATAAGATGAATTTAATTTTAAATTTTTATACTAAATATTACCTCTTTAATTCCTCCAATCAAAACTATAACGACATACTCAGTGTAATCTCACGAGTGGAATGATAGAATGTATGCAGATCTTACCTTTATTTTTTTTATAGAGAAATTAATTTTAATAGATCCTCAGCTCAAAAAATATATTATCGAAGCATGATTATATATATATATATAACAACAAAATAGGAAGATACAAAGCAAATCTCCAACCAAATAGCCGGTAAATTAAGTAGGCGTTTGGCCATAGAAACAAAAAGAAATCACTTTTTTGGAATTTTTGGCCATAATTTTTTAAAATAGTATTTTGTTGTTGAAATATATTTTTTCAATAAGGTTTTGGTTGTTATTTAAATTCTAAATACAACTTGAAGTTGTATTTAGAATTTTCATTGACAAACATTAATTATTTTTTTTAAAATGAATAATTTTTATGGCCAAACGGGTTCAAGGAGTTGACGCCATTTTGAGAGAGTGGGTTACACGAATGGTATAGAAGCGTGAGGGTGAGGGTGATGGTGAGGGGTTGAGGGTGAGGGGTGGGGAAATGGAGTTAAGTCGTGTTAGCCTTTATACCAATTTTCTGCTTTTCACACGCAACTGCTTCAAAAAGGTATCGCACGGGCTATTCATACTTATTATAAAACCCTCCTTTTTTCACCTTTTATCTTTTACACTCATCCAACCACCCCAATTGGGAGTCTTATCTTTTTTTGAAAAAAGAATCAACAATTGCCTTTATGGTAAAGGTTAAAAATCTTAAATTTGTAAAGTGGTCATGTAGTTAGACAAAAGTAATCTTAAATTTTACCTTGACCTTTGATGGAATTTTAACTTCAGTGTTATTTTTCAATCACCATAAATTAAACAGTATATTTAAAAAATCAAAAAAACTTGAACATGTAGCCTGTGTTTGATGCAAAGGAAAATATTTTTTTATGAAAAATGATTTTAAAAAAAATAAATGAATTTTTTACTTACTTTCTTGTGCTCGATACGTAGTGAGATAAAATTTCACCTTTAGACGTGATTAGACTAATTATCTTTTCATAATACAATCAGATTTCGCTTATAAGATTACATTAAGTATATTTTTGTTATCTTTCTAGATTACAAATTTAACCTATTGAATTAACCGGTGATAAATAGCGGACTCAAAAAGTAATTCGTGCTAATATCCTAATAAAGCGCTCTCTATTAAAAATTAAAAAAATCTTTATTCTATTCAAAAGAGACTTTATATTAAGACGGTGGAATTATAACTATTCCAACGTATTACATAAATGCCCCCCCCCCCCCCCCCCCCCAGACTTAAAAAGTCTTTATTGACATTAAATCAGGAAAGTGCCTTGTTCCTTTCCAAAATAGCAAGTCAAAAATTAAAAAATTCAAAAAAACAGAGGAGAAAGCAAAATGATACAGTACAATAAATACCATTTCATGTCATAATAATATATGGTTATTAGTTATCATACCTAGTTCTAATGATATGTCATAATATATATTTCGGAGCTTGTTGGAGTCACACAACGTTGTCGGATTGTTATATCATAAAGGGGATAAGTCGAGAGTATTATTGCTGGACCGTTGAAGATTATACGACAATGAGCTTGAATCTCCTTAAAAAGAGTAAAATATATATGCTTCAACCTGAATATTTATTTATTATTTATTTTATTTTGCAATCATAATTTATTGATATTTTCACAGAATAATTATTATATCTCAACAGGTAAAATAAATACTAATACAAGAATTTCAAATCTTTTTCTCGAAGGAAAAAATGTTAGTTGCTTGAAAATGACGAATGTGTTCAATTAGTAAATATCTAGTCAACATATTTTCTATTTTATTCAATCTATTTTAGACTGCCATATTAGTAAACATAATTAATTAAGTAGCTAATAAACTCGTTAAGCTTGCCTAATTTTTTTTGGCTATAAGCAACAAATTCTTCTCTTTTTTTTCTTTTTGATTTTGTGTTAAATAAGGGTGGCCAATGGGACGGGATGGGACATGATTTGGGGGGACGGGAGGGACGGGGGATGGGAAGTGGTCCTGTCCCGTCCCACATTCCGCTATCAGAGGGGACGGGTCGGGTGGGGTCGAGACGGGGGATTTGGGGGGACTTTTTTTAGATTTAAACACTTAAGTAATTGAACAAGATAGTAAAAAAATATCCCAAGGCTAATTGCCTCTTATATTATTTAATAGAAATATGAAATTTTTTGTAATACAATTTTAAAATTGCAACTTTGTTTCGTAGTTCAAAAGTTGCAAATTACATAATAAATTGGCATTAAAATTTACACATGCAACCATACTTTTTCTAATTTTCTGACAATCTCTTGAGGATCTTCTGTTGGAATTGAAATTTGTTGGTCAAATTGTTCAACGTCGCTTCCTGCTCCCTCGGATAAGATTTCATTGTAATTGTAGTCGTCTTCTTCATTAGTCTCTGGTTGACCGCACCTTCTACGCTCCGTTCTAATCCAATTTCTAAATAAAACTGCAATCTCTAAATTATCTCCCTGCCAATGAGTGTATGTGCTCTGCTATTTGAAACCTTCCAGCAGAAAAAGCGCTTTCAGAAGCTGTAGATGATGCTTGACTATTCAACACATCTCGGGCCATCTTTAATAGAGTCGGAAATGTCTTTTCATTATCCCTCCAGTATTTCAGCAAGTCTTCACATCCATTTTTATAGCAATTGATTCGAACGGTACAACACCCTACAAGACATAAAACATCAAACTTGCTAATTTGTGAAGCACTTGAACCATTATATTTCGAAGGCCTTGAATACTTGAAGCAGAAATCACATGTTTTTTGTAAGGTTGAAGTGAAGTAGAAGAAGATGGTACAAAAACCGATTGATTATTTACACTTTGTTGTTGGTAATACATATACATAATTTTGCATTGTGTTTGTATGCTAGAGATAACATCTTCTTTAGTTGGTTCGTTAGTTGGTTCCGGTGGAAGTATTTCTAAGCATTTATAAATCGTTTCAATAAGGGCATTACAACCGTCTATTTTAATAGTAGGATTTAATACAACACTAATAAAATAAATAGTGGGGATATGAAAAAAATATTTTAAAAATTTTACAAATATTTTTTAATAGCTGGAGCGTAAGTTGGTTTTTTCATATATTCATTAAATAACAAAAATATTAGAGCTATATAAAATAACATAGATGAAATAGTAGGATAATAAATACCAGAAAATTCCTTAGTGGCTAGAAATTTTTTCTCTAAGAATACATTAAGTTCCAAAATTTTATCCCAATCATCATCTACACACATATCCGAAGAATTTTGATTACAGGCGTTAATAATAAAGTTATAGGTCTTCCATACTCGTGAACAACAACTAATTGTTCATACAAAGAATTTCACCTAGTTGCAACTTCTTCTGAAATTTTTCTATAAGGTAATCCACAATCATGACATGTTTTTTTATACTCTTTGCGTTTTTGTATTTTATTACCTTTAAAAATAAAGTTGATAGCAAATTGTACTTTATCAAGGATGTTTTTAAAAAGTTTAGGTCATCCTTTACAACTAAGTTATAAATATAACATGCACATCTAACATGAAAAAAATCGGAAAAATATGAAGTAAATTGAGTTTTTAAAATGTTTTCCCGCGATGTGGGATTTCACTGGGTATGTTGTTGTTGTTGTTGTACAACATAATCATAAGAAGAAGCAGTATCTAATGTAATAGCCATAATTTTATCAGTAATTCCATAATATTCACTAATTTCATGAATATTTCTTGAAATAAAAACTCCAGTGTGCCTTTCATCAATATATCTATATGTTAATATACATTTTTGCATAAACCAATTGTGATCTATCCAATGACATGCAACGGTTAAATAATCATTATCATTAGTACTACGGCATATGTAAGAAGTGATAGCCACTTTGCCAATAAAATGATACAATGCATAACATACATATTGTTGATATTCATGCGCAAATTTAAAAAACATCTCTTCTAACTGTTGATCTAGGAAAATCGTTAAAAGAATAATTATATGTTTCTCGAATGTAATGAATAAAATCAGGAGAGGAAGGAAATGAAAAGGACAAACCCTCCACAACAACTAATTTTGCTAAATTTTCTCAATCTTTATGTTTATCGTATTTCGGACCTATAGGTCCCCCCGTCATCGAATTAATTCAACCACGTACTTGGTTGGAAAAACTAAGTGAACCTTGTCACGACTCAAAAGACATTTGCACACCCGCTTTTTCAGCCAAGTATTGGTTATATCTTGCTTTGTGAGAGTTTTCCACATGTCTCATTAAACCTCATGTCCCACCTTGACCTTTTTCAGTTTTAAATTTATAAACTTCGCGACAAATTTTACAGATAGCTAGTTGATTAGGAATGTCCCTATCAAAAAAATCTCATGCAGGTGATTTTAATTTTTATTGTTTTTGGCCTCTACTCATATTAGGGGGAGTCAGAGGGATTTTCGTTTCAATTTCAGCATGAGACTTAGTGTGAGCTTGAGGTGGAGTTGCACTAGTGTGTGTTATCTAAATTATCTTCTAATTCATTTTCTAAATCATAGTCTGGTTCATATGCATAATATACCTCATGATCTAATGGTTTATTAATATTAACATTAAAAAGATCAGTTTCATATACATGAGTGAAATTATCATAATTAGGATTACTAGAAGATGCACCCTTACCCATGTTACCCCTAATACCTCTACCAAAAAAATGTCCACCTCGTTCTATTATAATTATGTAAATAAATAATTAAAGTTAAGAAAATTAAGTACAACAATAATTTAAATAAAAGAAGGAACGAGTGTACCAAACGTCGACGTGTAATCGAGGTTGAAAATTGAAACTTTGCTCGGTGATCCTCTAGCTACTGCCAACTTCACTCTCAATTTTTTGAACTTTGATAGAAATTAGCAAATAAAATATAATATTTAGTGTGCAATTTAGACTTGTAGAGATAGAGATTAGAGAGATGATAGAAAGATTTGTGAGAAAAAATGAAGAGAAAATGAGGTATTTACAGTTGAGAAATAGAGTTAATGTGTAAATATACTAACTTAGAGGTTAAAATAAATATTAAGGGGGGGGGGGGGGGGGGGGGGGACAAAATGATTGTTACTAGCCGGTGCAAATGGTTAAAATTGAAAATGGTCGTTTGTGCAATGGTTAGTTTCTGCAAACGGGGCGGGACGGGGCGAGACAGGGTGGGACGGGACGGGCCGGGTAGCGGGATGGGTCGGGACCGGGACGGGCGGGACCAACCTTAGTCCTGTCCCGATTTCGAATCCGGTTATCGACAATTCCCATCCCGTAATTTATCCGGCGGGACCGGGATGGGGCGGGTCGAAATCGGGACTGGACAGGGCGAGATCGGGACGTCCCAGTCCACTGGACAACATTAGTGTTAAAGAGCTTTCAAATACTTTTAATGTTCCTAACTAACTTTCATTTATTTTAATCTTAAATAAAGTTCGTGATTATCACTAGTACATTTGACCTTTTAGTACTCTTCAACTTTAAAGTAGGTATTTGAACTTGTATCATATTAGGGATAATAGCATCTTAGTCCCTCGATTATTAGTAAAATATAATTTAAATGCTAGTGATATTTGACTCATATTTAATTTTCAATTAATTAAAATGTATATTCATCCCTTTGCTATAAATATATTATATTTGAACTATATTACCGTCAAATATAGAGTAATCATACAAGCTTACCAAATCACAAGAGTAATTAAGTGGCAGAGCATTTGACATCTATGGTAAAGATCACGAGAAAAATCGATCAAAAGCTTATATTTTAATTAATTAAAAATTAAATATGTAAAATCACCTATCACGTGAACTAAAATTTGAATTTATCAATAAACAATAAACTAAAAATACCATTTACCCGTCAAATCATATACCTATATAGATATGGTCTCGAATTTATGCTTCAATATTTACCTCTAGTCCTCTAGCTATAAAATGTCATAAATATGCCAATTAAATGAGTAATTCTTTGGACTTTGGAGGTTAATACAAACAAAAATGATCTAATTAATCAAATTTATAGAATGGACCAAACTAAATTAATGATTTTTAAGTAAGCTACAAACCTACATCTACTTTTTTAATCTCCTAACATTACTTATTGTTTTATATTTTTTATTACTCCAATAAAAACAAACAGAGGAATTTAACTGAAATTTGAGATTGAATTAATTAATGAGATAAAATCACTAGAGGATCATGGTTAATCCAATATCATTGGGAAAGTGGTAAACTATAAGCATGAGAACAAAGGAATTTTCATGAAAAGTAGAAACAATTTGGTTGATTCTCATGTACCCTTTTAATAAAACTTTTTACCTTTTTACCTTTTTTTATTTTACCTTTTTTTTTTTTTCGATTCCAGTTAACTTTATCTTTGTGTAAACTAAAAGCATCAATATGAAAAGTAACCATCAAGAAGCATATGTTGAGATAGGATAATTGAGATTTTTTTAAAATCAGAAATTTCAATTTTGAGTTTTGAGAATGGAGAATGGAGAATGGAGAATGGAGAGATTTTTAATAAAACTCATAAATAATTATTTTGCAGCTCTTGTAATATAAAAAACTTCGCTATCATAGAGTTTTAAACTTTATGGGTGTAATTCCATAACAATCTTAATCAAAACTTTGGGGTTCAAACCCTAAAAATAGAGATATCCATATTAAGATTCACAGTCAATCATTATAATTGAAAAATAGATCATAGAATTTTAAGTTTTATAAGTGAAACCCATGATAATCTTAATTAGGTTCGAATCTTAAAAATGAAGATATTCTCTAGTGAAATTAGCGGATAGCCACTTTTTAATTTTTATAATTAACAAAATAGTTATTATCAGGAAGTCTCAAATTTCATGTGGCTATTTTTTATAATCTGCCAGAAATAATCAGCTTGTGTTATTTCTTCGAGATCTTCAATACAGAGTGTTTTTTTATTTGATAGATTATATGCAAAATAAATCTAAATTAATCACATCAATAAGTATTTGAATTAATTGGATCAATAAATATGCTTATTCAAAAAGATAGATTTGAAAAAGAAGGATCCAGGTAAAACAAAGTATATATAGGTGTGTGGGACACTAGCAGTAAATTGTACCCCTCAAATGATACAAATTGTAAGCTTTTTTTGAGATTCTTAACTTTTTACATAACTTTTTTGATAAAGAATAAAAGAAAAATATTTTTTAATTAAATTAGAAGATTACTACTACTACTTTTTGTGAAGTCTTCACGAACAAAAATCATCATCATATTTCCTTTTTGTAACGCACGCTTTCACTTGCCTTTTACGCGTTTTTCGAAAATTCATAGTGCCTTTTTTCCAACTTTTCTACCGTCCCAAAAAAAAACAAAATAAAAGAAGCAAAAATCACTTTACTTTTTTCTTTATGTTGATAATAATTTTTGTTCACTTTATCATCCATGCAATCCAAGTTTAGATATTGATGTTAATTAGACGAAAGAGATTATTATTGTTAAGAGTTCCACATCAGATATGGAATAAGAATATGAAATTGAGCAATCTTTACCTTATAAGGTAGCTTTTGAGTTTAAGTTAGATCCAATATCAATTTTTTACATATATCCATTTTTTACATGATATTAGAGTCGGCCTCATTTTAATTCTTTGTTCACCGATGTTGAACACCCAAATTATATTATTCACGCTTCAATTAACAAGGTCTGGGCGTGCGTGAGAGTGTTAAGAGTCTCACATCGGATATGAAATTAGAATATGGACTCCTTATATGGACTTGGACAGTCCTCACCCTACAAGTTAGCTTTTGAGTTTGAGTTAGACCAATATCTATTTTTTACAATTATAATGTCACACCTTGAGGTAAATTTCAAATCGCTAAAAAACATAGGAGAGATGTTAGATATTTAAGCATTTTTGAACTAACTTTTTCTAAATATAAGTGCTTAATTATTTTGAATAAGTAAATTGCTATATAGATTGGGTCGTCAAGTAATATATTTATGTGAATTATTTGTTTCTCTGTGTAAGTTATAGCTCGGAAAATAATGGAAGCTTGAACACTCATAACTTATAACGTAGGTTGTCATTATATATAAGAAAATAAATCTTAGATTCTAGCTAATAATGTGTGTTTATTTGTGCATGCAGACTTAAAACGGACAATATTAATTAGATGTGTTGTTAGAAATGACATCAGAGGTCCGCTTGAGCAGCTCAATTGGTTATCAAGGGGGATATTTGGAAAATGGTCAAGGATCGAATTCCGTCAGTGGCAGTGTGGGGGTTACTTCTTGAAATAAAGGAGGGCCCCTTGTGCGCAGCGTGGTACTTGTCTAACCTTTGAAATCAATTGAGTCACCATGATTTACCTCCTTCACAGACCTGTCGGACCGTGGTGTGGGGCTCCTGGAATGGGAGTTCCACCTTTTTTTGGAAAAAGAAATGACATGAGAGCCACTTCGCGTGCAACTTTGAGACATGGTGAGGCAAACCAAAGTCAGTGTTCAATCCAGTTTAGACACCTTTGAGATGACTGTTGGGACATATCTCAGCGAGAATGTTAAGTTCTAAAGGAGTGATTATGGTACTGTAGATTCAAATTCCACACAGGCAAAATATGACAGAAAACATCGGGTGCATATATAATAAAACAAATTATAACTTTCAGTAACATATTTTAAAATTGTGCTAGCCCACATACAAAACGGATAATATCACTAATGTGTCAGACGCTTAAATTAAAGAAACTAGTAAGTACTAAACAATTCAAATTTAATATGATATATTCCCGTTTGAATTCAATATCACTTTTAGCAATACATGACAATTTATTAAAAAAACAGCTTCGAGGGTGAATAAGCTGTCGAAAGTCTTCTCTTCCTTCAATAATCCCATGGCATTACCAAAAGTTCAATTTTAGTCCACTTTAAAAGTACATTAATTTATCTTTTAAACATAAGAAATTATAAAATTAGAAAAAGCATGGTATTATTAAATGTTGATAATTGTCTATCTTAGATTTATTCATGTTAATCTAAACCTAAGCTTTAAGGTGCGGTTTGATTATTTGGATTAAGAAACTAATCATGATATAATATTCCATACTGTTATATATTGTGCTTGGTTGACATTTTATTATCTGCCGTAAAAAATAGAAATATAATTTTATATCTCAAGTTCGATATTATTTTGTACCGAGTACAGCATGAAATATTTGTTGATCATCAATCAACGTATGACAAACTTTACAATAATATAATCCCTGCATAATTTTATTGTCAAACCAAACGACATCTTAGTATATAATCACATTAGATAATAAGGATAGTCCGGTGCACTAAGCTTCAGCTATGCGTGAGGTCCAGAGAAGGGTCGGACCACAAGGGTCTGTTATACGCTGCCTTACCTTGCATTTCTGCCAGATGCTATTTTCACGGATTGAACTCATGACCTCCTAGTTAGATGACATCAACATTAGATAGCAAATTAGTAATTTTTAAAAAAAATGATAAATAAATTAATTTATAAGAAAACAAGATTTGAACTATCAACACGATCTATTATGATTTTGTAAAGTGAAATATTGGACGTGCAGTAGGAATTTATGAAAGTTTTATATTATGTAGGGAGCATCTTTTTATTTTTGATACCTAAAGGAAAAGATAAAAACGAATGTGCTGAGTTTAAGAGATGTAATCAACATATATGAATTATTTTATTTGGAATATTTATATACTTATTGAGTTTGTCAATGTTGACCTTGTAAAGATCATACTCGATCAATATTTTTTTCAGAAAGAAGGACAAATTATTAAATTAGTTTGGTATAATTATTAATAAATGGAATAGTGATAGTGCTTCTTGTTAATGGTCCAAATGTAGTCCAATTGCGCAATTAGTATTGTCAATAATTTATTCTAGTTGAAATGTATCTCTCAATTCTTTGTGACAGCAGTTCAATATTTTATTTAATGTGTTCAATACATCATATAGCAGAATTTAAAAAAAAAGTTTATATACACTCTAGTCTGGTAAAGACAGGGATATATTTCGCATTGTTTAAGGATAAATTTGATCATTTTTTATTGTAAAATAGTCTTATGTGTTGAAAGCTTCTGTTATTAGTGAATAATGATATATTTAGACCAATCTTATAATGACAGTCATTTTCTTAATTTTGAAGTTAATGAGTCAGTTGCCATGTGGACGAAATTTTTTATGGGCAAATTAAGTTGTCACTCGCCTTTTGACAATTGCATTCAAATACTTGGTTTAGTCAACTTCGAAGTGTGTTTTGATAAATAGTTGATGATAGTTTAGGTAAGAACACAAATACCTAATAGTTCAGGTAGAAAACTCGCAAAAAAAGTGATACTTCATTGTTTTTTATCATTATCACTAAAGTATATATTAAGGTTTTTATAAAAGGAATTCGAAGAATTTGATGGTATATAACCTTCATAACTGAGTTGGCATTTGGAAGTTTAAAAGTGTTGCTTTCAAAGAATTCTAAAATGTCGAAACACAATGAGCAAAAGTGGCTATTTCATTTACCATTTTCATTTGGATTTGAAATTGGAACTCAGAATAGTCAAAAAGTTCACTATTACCTTTTTCTAGCTATATTTGGAAAATTGACATCTTTCTTGAAAACATTGACTTTTATATATATATATATATATATATATATATATATATATATTGTTGTGAGTTTTTGCTCTATGGTACTTTATAATGCAGTACAGGAAGTATATTACTATTACAAGTATTCGAAAGGATAAACAAAGATTGAATAATTCAACTAGAAATCCGAAATTACAATTGAACCACAAAACTGAAATTACAACTTTGTTGAAGATGGAAAAATGGAAACTGTTTTTGCTGAGTCGAGTGTGGCACTCTGTCCTTAAGACAATATTGCCCCGTATGTATCCTTTATACGTCATGGACAATTTATTTCCCAAGATAAAACAGCAATGGAACCCTTGAGCAAAGGAAACTCAAGAGCTACCGTGAAGAATATTGAGTAACGAAATGATGCTTGGAAGTTGTAGGAAGAAAACTGTTTTGGTTGTGTATTTTCGTGCACTGTTCTTAGTGTTATTCTTTGTCATTCTTGGTGCTCAACAATGGTGTAAGGGGGTGTTTATATAGGTGAGGGAGGGGCTGAAAAACTGCCTCCATAATAGCCAAATAATGTCCATTATGGAGGTAGTAAAGCCACCAACATAAATGGTGAAAGACCAACGGATTTGGCCATTATAGGAGGAGTAATTCAGCCAAAATAAATGGCTGAATTGAGTGCTTGGCGTTTCTGCTTTTGACTGTCCAAATTCTGACGTTCTGGAAATTTCAGGGACCAAACTGTACATCTTGAAACTTCAGGGACCAAATTGTACATCCGAAAGAATTTCGGTCCAAATCGTACATCGAAACTTCGGGATCAAAGCGTACTTACGGCAAAGTTTTCTGGCCCAAAAAGATAATATCAGAAGACCCACAGCCCACAGCCCACCACCCGAGAACCCGGAACTCGGAACCGGAACCGGACCGGACGGGCGGGCGGGCGGCGGCGGCGTGTGGTCTTTCCTCGAACCGAAGCACATCTAGGTCCTCCCTCCTTTAAACACATGGGATACCCCTTGGGGTCCCAAACCCCAAACCAATTTCGAGTCTTATATACACAACAATTGTTTCTTCCTCTACCGATGAGGGAGAATTACACACAATACCACACTTTCCATGCTTCAAACACCTTACTTCGTGAACCAATATCTCTTTCATTTCTCAATGAAATTTGACGATTCTTGGCCCTACGGTTATCTACGTACTTAGTAGATCATGCATGTGTGAAGAACCGAATTCTCCAATATGCGTAACACTAGTGTTTAAGCCGTTAAAGTTGGTCGGTCGCAACTCCCGCCAAAGGCAAATTTCCAACAATCCCCTCTTGAAAGAGATTTTGGCGCACTCACATGGTGTCTTTTCATTTCCAACAATATTTCAGCGGACCGATGTTGCATAAGGAGAGGTAGCTTCAGCTTTGAACCTTCCATAGTTAAATACCATCGGACTTACTTACTGCGCGGTGAACGTGATGTCTTGAACCGTCAGTGTTTAGTGTAAGCCAAGTCAATGGTACCAACACAACAAATTTCCTTACTCTCTTCTTCGTAATGTTTTGTCCGTTTTGGCCATGGACAACGTCTTGGATTCTTAAGTGTGTTCATTTTGAGGCGGCCCTGTCCTCGCACTTAAATAGGTGGTCTCCTACAAGGTATCCTGCTCTACCCCACTTCACAAGTGTTAGGAACCATTAAAAGTTTCCCAAAGACCTAACCTCAACCGTTGAGGATCATTACGGAGTTTTGAAAACTTAACCTTTACCCATACTGCAGATAGCACTTAACGTCTATCGCGGGAACGGCTTTGGATTTGGTGTTTCTTTTCGAAATCACTATCCGAAGTGCTCATGCTTCCACCGAAGCGATCAACCGGACCTTTACAACTTAGTTTTCCCATTGAACCAAATTACCGGGATCTCCGGTTCGTAAGGTTGGGTTTCCACCGTATTGGTCCGTATATTTTGGGTTTTAAGCCCATTCCCCTAGACAGGCGAACACTTGATCTCCGGGTAGTCCCTTAGTTAGTAAACAAGGAAGTGACACCGTGATGATCAACCGCCATACGGTCTATGTCTCCGACGGATCCCCGACGAGACATGTCCGACGCCGTCATCCGTGTCCTTCCCGAAGCCGACCGGCTAGCCACAGTGTAGAACTGCTGAAGGCACGGGTTTCTCCCAATAAGGGACGTCCTCTAAGGAGCCGTGAAGTTACTCAACTTCTTTCATGCTTTGTATAAAGCGATAAACTCCGATTCCATCATGAATCGGCCGATGCAAGATTGCTTAGAGGATTTTCCAAGAACCATCATACACATTTACTTGTGGCTTTGGTGTGCTTCAGATCTGATGTCCAGTTTGCATCATTGTGTTCTCTCAGAACCGTTGGACATCCAGAATACTATAATCTTTAGATAAGCAAATAATTCAGATATCGTCATATCCGAATTAACGCCTTTCTATTAATCATGTATTGAATTCATCAGTGAACCTTAGTTCAACTGATCTGTTTGTAGGACGACACCAGGTCGGTTGTAGTGTGTACAATACATTGAACTACACGTGACCTGTGCATATCGCTCCTTGTCTATGGGTGCACCATGATTCCAATCGTTCTATGATTCATATCCATTGGTGGCTTCAACGTGATCGTCAACTATCGACCGATCCGTTAGATGTCTTAGAAATCCAATTCCTAAGATGTCATCTGTGATACCCATATCTTTCATATCGAGACTTTGTTTCAATGTGACTTTTACTTTCAGACGATTGATTCTCCAGCTGTTGGCTTTCTAACTTCAGAATCAATGTTTCTGTGGTCAGATTCATTGTTCCTGTTTTATCTGAAACTTTCAGGACCAAAATGTACACATTTCAGAGACCAAAATGAAAGTTCAGGAAGAAACCCAACAGTCCAGCAAACCAACTCTGATTCTCTTCTTCCAACTCTCCGGTTGGGAAGACTGTTTCAACATCCATGCCACGCAAGACTGCAATGGCCCAGGATGTTAAGCTACTCGCAGGGGAGCACTTGTACAAGTAGCCGAGGCTTTGAACTCGTCTGTAGATCCATCTACTTTGTACTCACTTTTGAGTATCCTTTTTCACAACCCAAGGTTCTTTTTCCGGAGGAAGATCAACCATTACGCAAGTATGGTTCTATATGAGGAAATCTATTTCTCTCTTTGTAGCTTCTTTCCAAAGCAGCGCTTTTGGAGATGACAATTATTTGTTAGTTGTACATGGTTCATTCTCAACCATACACGCTAGAAGGACCCGAGAACCCCGAAACCTGGAACTCGAAACCGGACCGGACGGGCGGGCGGCGGCGGCGCGCGTGTGGTCTTTCCTCGAACCGAAGCACATTTAGGTCCTCCCTCATTTAAACACATGGGATACCCCTTGGGGTCCCAAACCCCAAACCAATTTCGAGTCTTATATACACAACAATTGTTTCTTCCTCTACCGATGAGGGAGAATTACACACAATACCACACTTTCCATGCTTCAAACACCTTACTTCGTGAACCAATATCTCTTTCATTTCTCAATGAAATTTGACGATTCTTGGCCCTACGGTTATCTACGTACTTAGTAGATCATGCATGTGTGAAGAACCGAATTCTCCAATATGCGTAACACTAGTGTTTAAGCCGTTAAAGTTGGTCGGTCGCAACTCCCGCCAAAGGCAAATTTCCAACATATATTACATGAACAAAAACTGAAATGGTCCACAAAATGTTACTTTTTTCTACTAAATACTTGCAATTTGTTTAAATTGAATTATAGAAATTACTTGTATTTTTTCTCGTGCTATGATACGAGTCTAAAGATGAATTTAAATAAAGTGATCCGATCAGTAAAAATTCATATAACAGATTTCAAATTTTTTTGAGGATTACTTTTAAAATTGTTATTAGTTGAAATCCATATATTCACTTGTAAAGGACATGGTAAATAGCCGTAAAGTTGATTTTAGTTTTATTATTGATATTTGTAATTGAGAGTTGATATTTGAACACCATTTTAAATAAATTTCCTATTTGGCAAAATATTTAACTTTTTTTCCCTTTGGGTAGTGGTCAATTTTGCTTTTATTTGAACATATCCAAACCTAAATCATAATGCCATAATATTTCTTTACACATCAACCCTAACTTAAGACTTTCTAAACCATCCATAGATCTTTTTCTAATCATTCATGTCCCAAGGAGAATTAATAATAATTAGAATAATAATAATATTAATAATAATCAAACTACACCATAATATAAGAAGTTTAATTCCATGTTAGACCCCCTATCAATAATGGAGGGTACATGATTGTCAAAAAGGCCCTTTTTTCTTCCTCATAACAAAGTTTGCTTTATAAATATAACCAAATTGGACCCCATTTTGCAAAAAGATTTCTTTCTAGTCATTGCTAAGGTATCGTTGGTTTGTCCAATAAAAATATAACAAAAATATGAGGTCCTTTTTTATTCCTTCAAGTTCAAAATTGCCATTGATAGGATTATGATCAAGAAGAAAAGGCACTCTCAAAGGTTAATTGATGGAGTATTATGAGACAATAGGGCCCATAACTCTTTTTTCTTTTCACTAGTGCAAGTTAAGCCCCACTTTCAACTTTATGCACATATGAAGAAGAATAACATATGGTAATCATGTCATCAAAGGTCAAACTTTAAGCAAACATATAACAACTTACTCACACCTTTGAGGTAATTGATACCCTCTAACCCCACCCCACTCCTACCCCCTACCCCCTACCCCACCCCAAATTTTTTTTGGTAGCTTCTTGTGTTCAAACTTCAAAGCAAGAAGACTTTGACGCTTCCACTCACTCTTTTTTACCTTTTTACTTTAAGGGGTTGTTTGATTATCGAGATTAGGTTATAAAATTTGAGATTATTTATTTAATATTAGGTGATATTTATTAGTTAATATCGATATAAATTTTATATCTAAATCTTGATCTTAGCAACCCCGCATTGGATGTGGGATTATAATTTCGAAATTATAATCCCGAGGTAACCTAGTTTCTGACCAAACAGAAGTTTAGTACTTAAATAATAAACATTGATAGTGTAAAAAATGTTATAGTTTCAATGTAAACATAGCTATTGTATTAGATTTTTAGCTTATTTTTTAGATTACTAACTTCATTAATCACGAACAGTTACCATTTTAGATAGCCCAATAATATGCAAATATTTAACATTATGAGTTTACAAAAGTTAAACTCTTACTTTTAATACTTTTAAGAGTCATTGGCTAACGGATTTGAATTTCGGTATAAAATTTGAAATTGTAATTCCGAGATGACCTAATTCCATACATACAAAAGCTTAGAATTTAATTAACATATGTTAATAGTATAAAGAATTCTTACACTATTAATATTTTATTCGTTGTAACATATTACCTGTCTTAATTTTTCATGTTACTAATTCACTTATCACGAACAATAATTTTAAATTTAAATGGTTTAATAATTTGAATAAAATTTTACATACCGTGAGTTTATAGAAGTTATATTCTTACTTGTATTAATTTGAAAAATGGGGTAAGAGGGCTTACTTTTTGATGAGAGAAATTAGGAAAAAGATGCACCAATCAAGCTATGACTGTTGCTTTTCACAACTAGAAGAATTGTGTCATCATTGTTGAAAAGAAAGAATCTAATGGGGAAAAAGTTGTATTTGTGATGTGAGTTTGAAACGAAATGTTTTTTTTCTCTTTCTTCTGAATAATTCTAGGCAGGAAAGTCATTAATTATCCTTTTCCTTAATGTTGTACTTGGGGCATCAAGTATTCTCTTTTTTCGCTTTGCCCCCTCATATTTCATCTTTTTGTTACTTCAGGTAAGATTGTAATAATTTATCTTGAGAGTATTCTCATTATTATAAAATATATATACTGTGTACAAGAGGAATCCTAATTCGGTAAGGATCCTAATATACTATAAATATACAATATTCATAATTACACAATATATGACGAATATCTGGGAATATTCGCCAATACAACCCCTCAGTCGGAGCGGGAAGAGGCCGGACGCTGAGACTGAATCTAAAGTCAAGGAATAATTGTCGGGAAAGTCCTTTGGTGAATATATATTGATACTGATATGACGAGGGCACATGCAATACTCTGACATGACCGAGAGCAACTTTCTCACGAACAAAATGTATATCCATTTTAATGTGTTTGGTTCTCTGATGTTGAACTGGATTGTGAGAAAGGTATATATCAGATGTGTTATCACAGTATACTATGAACGCTCTACGCAAAGGACACCGGAGCTCCAAAAGTAGATTTCGGAGCCAACAGATCTCAGCTACAACATTGGCAACGCCTCTGTATTTTGCTTCGGCACTCGAACGGGATATGGTGGCCTGTCTCTTGGCAGACCATGAAACTAGATTATCTCCTAAGAAGACACAATAGCCGGAGGTGGAGCGTCGCGTGTCCGGACACCTTGCCCAATATGCATCCGTATAAGATAACAACCTATTCGGTGCAGAAGGGTATAAATGTAACCCATAATCAAGTGTGCCCTTAATGTATCGAATGATACGCTTAAGGGCAGTGAAATGAGACTCTCTGGGGCATGCATAAACAGACACACATGCTGAACATCATATGCAATATCTGGCATGGTGAAAGTGAGATACTGTAGGGCACCTGCAAGGCTCATATATAAAGTAGGATCGGAGACTGGAGCACCATCCATAACACTGAGCTTGGATTTTGAATCATTCGGAGTGGGCATGATTTTGCAATTTGTCATCTTAGCCTTGTACACTATCTCCTCTGCATACTTACGCTGACTCAAAAACATATAATCTGCCGATATGGTAATTGATATACCCAAAAAGTAACTTAATTTGCCCAAGTCAGTCATAGCAAATTCAGTTTTAAGTAGAGCAATAATCTCATTTTTCAACCTATCATATGAGGAAGTGAGAACAATATCATCCACATATAGCAGTAAGTAAGCAGTGCTACTACCTCAATAAAAAATGAATAGAGAATTATCACACCTGCTGCATACAAACCCAATCTGCATAATATACTTGGTAAATCGATCATACCAAGCATATGGGGCTTGTTTCAGGCCATACAATGATTTACAGAGCTAACAAACATAATGAGGGGTTGCTGGATGGACATAACCAGGTGGTTGATGTATGTACACTGTTTCTTTCAAGTCCCCATGTAAAAATGCATTTTTCACATCAAGTTGATGTATCAGCCAGTGCTTCCCCATGGCTATACTCAAAACTGTGTGAATGGTAGCCGGTTTGACAACCGAGCTGAACGTTTCACCACAATCAATACCCTCCTACTGATTTGTGCCATTAGCCATAAGACGTGTCTTATACCTCTCTAAGTCTCCACTGTCTCTGAATTTGTGGCGAAAGAGCCACATGAAACGGATCACATTCACCCTTTGGTCTAGGTACCAAATCTTACGTGTGTTGTTTCATTAAATAATTAAATTTTACACACATTGAGGCATTCCAATTAGGGTCCAGTTTGGCTAATTTGGGGTTTTTAGGAATTAGGGAAATTGTTTGGACGGACAGGTTAAACTATGTTTTGGGCTTGAAAATCACGTGTTTGGCACGGGTTTCCATTTGGTGAGTGGAGGCAGTGTGTGGTTTGGTCGGTTGGTAGGGTACTGGTGTCGGTAATGGGTGTTGCGGGAAGGTTGGTGATGGTGAGGTGGCTGAACATTGTGTTAGGATTGGTGAAGAAACGAGGTATTGTGGATCTTGTGTGGTCGTCGGTGTTGGGGTATCAGATAGTGGCGACGGTGGTGATGTTGGTAGTGTCGGGTACCGGGAGGGTGATGGTGTCGGTTGTTTTATTTGGTCGACGATGGACTGGTGGATGTCGTTGTGGTCAGAATTACCGATTTAGGTAGGTAACCTTTCAAGTAGCGTTGTGGTTCATAGATTGGTGTGCTGATGGTGGTGAACCGACATGGAGACAGTGGTGGTAGATTAGTTGATGTGGTTAGGGGCAGCCGAGGATAAGTCATGGCACGGGAAGGTGGTCTCGTCGAAGGGGCAGCCAAGGACAAGTCATAGGGGCAACAGAGCTGTAGATCGACCGACAGTAGCATTGGAAACTGGTGGCAGAGAAGTAATTCTGGTGGCGGATAGAGTGAGTTGACTGAGGATGACGGGGGAGACGACGGGTTCGTCAAGAAAGGAGTAGTCCGGTTTTGAGAATTTATGGAGATCGAAAACGGGAAGGTGGTCTCGTCGAATGTAACGTGACGAGATATGTGGATTTGACGAGTGGACAAGTCATAACACAAATAGCCTCTATTATTAGGCGGGAAACCTAAGAAGACACAGAGTGGTTCGAGGTGCTAGTTTGTGAGGGACGGTGGAAGCAAGATTGGGATAGCACATGCAACCTAATATTCTTAAGTAGTCGTAGGAGGGAATCCTGCGGTATAGAATTTCGGTCGGAGTCATGTTTTGAAGGGTACTAGTGGGTAAACTATTTCGAATATATTCGAATATTTTGGCGGCATAGACCTAGAAGGACGGAGGAAGAGAGGCATGAAACAGGAGAGTACGAACCATGTTATTAATGGTGCGGATGATGCGTTCAGCCTTACCATTTTAAGGTGAGGTATGGGGGCAGAAGAAACGAAAAACCATGACATTATTGCTACAAAACCGGTGAAACATAGAAATATTGAATTCACGACCATTATCAAACTAAAATTATTTGTATAGATTTTTCAAATTGTGTTTTTATAAAGGTACGAAACTCAAGAAATTTTGCAAACACTTCCGATTTAAATTTAAGTGGGAACAACCAAACATAATGGAAAAAATCACCTAACAAGACCAGATAATATTTATGACAAAGAGAACTAGGAACATGAGAAGTCCACAAATCAGCATGAATAATATCAAACGGTGAAAAAGTAATGCTGGTAGATGATTTAAACTGAAGACGAACATGTATGCCTAAACAACAAGAAACACAGTGTTGGGCAAATTTTCCATTATTACATCTAAGAAAATTAAAAACTGGAGTGCCTGGGTGGCCAAGCCGATTATGCCACACGGACGGAGGGATAGCAACAAAGGAGACTAGAGAGCAAGATCCGGCAGCGGAGGTGGAAGGGAATGGATATAGGTCCCCCGCGCTATTGCATCTCGTAAGATGAGTCCCCGTACGAAGATCCTTCACAGTAAAACCAAACGGGTCAAACTCAACAGAGACAGAATTATCACGAGAAAATTTGAGGACAGAAACTAGGTTCTTAATGATAGTAAGGGCATACAAGACATTTTTAAGGGAGAAGGGTGGGTGTGGTGGTTTTGTATAGGAGCTACCATGACCTTGTATTGGAATGCGATTACCATTGCCAATAGTAATGTATTGAGGGTGGTTTAATGGAAACAATGTAGAAAGATTACCTGCAGAGCGAGTGAGGTGAGATGTGGCGCCCAAGTTCATGTACTAATTTTCGTCGCGCTACTGCAAATTTAGACTGCTGAAAGCCTGGCCCAAATCAGTGGGGCCCAGTCCGGCTGAGGGCTGCTAGTAGTGGGCCTGAGTGAAGTGGCCATGTTGCTGTGGATAATGGACTGGCCGAGGTGCTGGAGCCGGGCCCAAAAGCCCCTGCTGATTAAAGGGGTATTGGGCCTGTAGAAGTCCAGGCGCTGAGGCCCAATTCTGAAAGTGGGGCTGGACTACTGAGTTGTTCCACTGGTATTGTGGACTGGGCTGTGGCTGCTTGCCGCGGCCCTTTCCACGTCCCCGACCTCCTCTGCCGCCGCTAAAAATTTTTCGACGGGGGTGAGCCGGCGGGAATGTGATTTTGCGGAGGCGTTTCGACGACCAACACCTTTTGATTGTGCTTGTCCTACTTAGCACAGTGAGTTTCTTCTAGCAACAATTGCATGCGGGCTTTGTTGAAACTTGGTAACGGATCTGCCTGTTGAATCATGGTGGCCAAAGTATCGTATTCACCTTTCGGAAGGCCTGCAATTAATTGTAATACCATCTAGTTTCAGAAGCTGGCATGCCGACGTTGGAGAGTTGATCCACCACAAGTTTTAACTGTATGCAATACTCAGTCATATTGGAGAAATTTTCAAGATGTGTGGTATTAAATTATTCCTCCAAATACACATCACGAGTGTGCTTGTTATCTTGAAATATTTCTTCCAACCGAAGCCATAAATCGCGGGTCGAGACGCCGATTTTCATTATAGTGAGAAGCAAATCATGAGAAATACTGCCATATATCCACTGTTTTACAGCGGCGTCAAGACGGAGCCAAGTAACGTCGTCAACTTCAGGGGGGAGAGGGAATGAGTCATCTATGTAGTCGAGCACGTTGTAGAGACATGCATGAATACGGAAAATTTCGACCCATGGAATGTACTGACCGTTTTCTTGATCAAGAATGATTGGGAGACAGTGTTTGATGTTTGAGACGGTGAGTGCAGGATGAATAAATGGAGAAAAAATGGGTTGGGATGTCTAAAGTGACGACTGTTGTGGATGAAGCCTCGGTGGGAGTGTGATGATCGGTCATTTTAGGAGAGAAAGAAGAAGAAGAGAAAAAAATATTTTTCTTTGGTGGTTGTCGGCGGGTGGAACCGAGAGGGGGGGGGGGGGGACGGCAAGACTAAAGAAACCCTAGGGTTTTGGCTTCTGATACCATGTAAGATTGTAATAATTTCTCTTGAGGAGTATTCTCATTATTACAAAATATATATAGTGTGTACAAGAGAGGAATCCTAATTCGCTAAGGATCCTAATATACTATAAATATACAATATTTATAATTACACAATATATGACAAATATCTGGAAAATATTCGCTAATATTTCCCTCTAAGAAATTATTTGTTTTACTTTAACATTTTGTTCTGTTAATGTTTTCTACACTTCCAAAATTTGTCTTTCTTATTTTATAGGTCAAAAAGTATACCAGAGTTCAGTCTTGTATTCGAATCTTCAAAAAATTCGATGTTATCCCAAAAATTTACAACAATAATCCTTTTTTCCCCATCACTTTCAGAATTCTCAGTACATCTTAAAAGCCATCTTTTATATATATTCCTTTGAGTTAGTTGTATGGGTTAAAATATGGGGTTGACATTTGGCCGTACCAAAAGATGACACGTCTAATTAAATTCAGCTTAACAAGAATGATACTGGGCGACACACTTGATCATGTCCAATTATCAATTTCTATTCACTCAAGATCCGAAATGACGATGCAAAGCAACCGAGCTCCGGAATAACATGACCGAAAATGCATTTATGATAGGTCAGGATAAGCTTCTTCAGTAACCATTCCCGAAGATCCCGAAATCCTCTCCAGCAGTTTCTCAACCATGTATGTAACGACTCAAACGCGCATATCATCACGAGTTCGATCCCCTGCATAAACCTTCTTGGTTGAGCCTGTCACACATGACTTGCCAAGTGTAGTTAATCGGCTGACGTGGTTTGAAGGCTATTGCGTCAGTCCGGGGTTTACCCTGTGCGCACTCGAGAGAGTAGCGGCTGCAGGTTCCTTCGTTAACAAAAAAAAAAAAACGCGCATATCATGATTATTACGAGGGCTTGAAATACACAAGCTAATGCGTTGCATATGGTTTAGAATATAAGTATACCGCTTCCCCTCACTTGTAACCCATCTGATTTTCATCACAAGCATAATATTATACTCACAGTTATAACAGAAGCTTTCAAGCTCTAAGGCTCTTACTTGACAATTCCGCCGGAGATAGCTCAATAAGATCTCCTTAATCTCTTCCATTTAGTGCTTTATAATCTATTGTTCTTACTTATTATTTCCAATTTTATCCATTGGTAAGTGATTTGACATCGAGAATATATAATATTTTGTCATCACAATCTGTGTATACTTGACCTTTGAATACAAATCCAATTCTTATTCTGAATCACTAATTTAGGGGTAGCCATTAGTATATATAAACTTGAGTAATTTTTCAAGGGACACGTGATGAGTATTTTGTAGGTTAAATTATAGAATTTAAAAATCATTACTGAGAAAGATCGCATACGACATCAAAAGTATAGATTATTATAAGATTTGTTTTTTGTTCTTTTTGATTTTCCATCTAGTGTTAGTATAGGTTTTGGAATCCGATTAATACTTATTCGCATCGCGTAAAACCTATTAAAAACAACCCTAAGCGCTTCATTTTTCCCATTCTCAAAGCTAATATCCGAGATCTTTGAATAAGGGGTGGGAGTCCTATCCACCCCACTAATAATCCTGGGTGGTTAAGATTTCTTTTGAATCATGGTGACTCTTCTATTCCAAGTATTATTTCCGCTTGTTCCACCCAAAGGTGAAGGCTATATGTTCTAAACTGTGATAATGCAAGGACCACAAGTTGACACTAACATAAATTCCAGGACTAAAAGTATAGCTTCCTTTTTTTTTTTTTTTTTTTTTTTGTAAATAGAACCTAAGAATGTTTTAACCCTTATGTTAATATATTTTATTTAATTAATTTTCGTTTGTAGGGAGTACGTAAAACAAAAAATGGGAAAAGAAATAACTTACTTTCGGAAATGGGAAAGACAGTGACATGTTAGTTTGGTAAAATTTCACCAAAAATCATCATAGATAGCCCCTTAACCAAAAGGAATAGAGAAACTTCAAAAGCAAACTTTTTTTTTCTATTGGAGGGGGCTTCTAAGTTTTACCACCAACAATTGTGATGGAGTGTTAAGTATTCCTTCATTCTTAATCAGAGATTTCGGGTTTGAGTCCTAAGTATGGAGTCAATTTTAATAGGGTCTTTACCTCCAACGTGATACTTTTCGACACAAATTTAAATTAGTTGAACTCCAAAAATGGATACCGAACCCCGAAAGGAGACAAAAAAGGGCTTCTAAGTTATGGGGATTCAACACAACCCTATAAAATAAAGTAAAATTTGACTCATCTAACAATTCATGATATTTTCCCTCTGATATATTTGTTAGGAGGAGAGATTGTAAAACTTTAGACAAATAATTATTTTTGAAATTCAACCAGGTGACTTAATGTTATGAAATACGTAGCTCTAAATGAAAAAATAAAATAGTTGACCACTCTCTCAGTATGTGATCATACAAGCCAAAAGCTGAACTTGACATGATTTATTTTCCAGCTTATGGTTAAAAGATCAAAAGTCACCTTCTAATATTTACGTTGAACAAATTCTAATGGTTAAATAAAAATAGTTAAAAGTAACGGATTTGAGCCCTAAAAATGGAATTATCTTTGGTAGATTATGAGCACTTTATCTCCCAAAGTGAGACTTCATATACAAATCCGAATTAGTCGAAAACTAAACAAATATCGAATATTGGATGAAAGCAAAAAAAGGATTAAGAAATTGACTATTAAGATATTGTGTGGAGGGGTCATTTCTTTTATGTTATGTAATCTTAATATTGGAGTTGGGAGAACTAGTCTTGACTTTGATGTGGATTATTAAGTGTGTTCCTATGAGATTGTTTAATTTACATTATCGGTTTCAAGTTTAGATAAAAGTAAGAGAGTAGTAACAAACTGACTCATAAATTAGTCAATTAATAATAATTCTTACCGTATACATAATTAATAAAAAACTATATAATCGGTCTCAACTTGATTATTAAGGCATAACTCTTATTGTTTGGTATTGATTATTGGGCAGAAATGTGTAGTGTCAATCTACCCAAAGAATCAATCTACCCAAAGAAAGAAAAAAAAAAGGATGAATGTGAGTAATTAAAATGCAAGAACTTCTATAGTTCCATTGCATAAATTTTCAATAGTTTGTGAAGTTTTTCTTCCAGTATGTCAACATCTCATACTACTCATTTTAATGGCCATACAATCCCATGAAATATGGGCTCTTGCTTTAGCTTGACAAGTAAATTATTCACCAATTGGAAAAAACATAGTGAAGCTTTTGTTGATGATGATTAAGCCACCATCTCCATCATATATATATATATACTTAGTGACAATGAAGAGATGCCAAAAACCCTTTTGTTTGAAAGAACATGGCATCTTTTTTCCCTTTTTAAACTTTAGAAGTTCAACAAGGAATCCTTAAGAATTACTAACAATAGAAAATCTCACATGAAATAGGCAAAGAAAAAGCTACTTTTCTCCACTAATTGTGTGGCAATAATTATGGTTTTGTTTAAGCACTAATCAACTAAACTTTACACACAAGCATGCAATTCAACTTTATATATTATATATAAGAAAATGATTAAGAAAACGAGGGTTTGTTTCCAAGAATCACACTTATCCTTTTGGATGTATATGTAAAAGGAAGACATAGCCTACGTAAGATACTTAAAACTTACATTAGTGAATAATAAATTAGTGATTATTGGGGTTCAATTATATCATGAAGTCATTTTCCAAAATGTGCTTTTCTTGAAAAGGTTAGACGTAGGGTGACACCAAGGTTATTAGGTACTAGGATATGACTAGATTAGTGTTCTATTTACTTCCTCCATTTTAATTTATGTGGTGATGTTTGACTCCACACAAAAGGTAAGATTATTTTTAAAACTAGTAATTTAAAACATGCCATTAGATTACTGTGGTCATAAAAGCATACACGTTGAAGTAGAGAACTTTAAAATTAAATTGTCCACAAATATAAGAAAATCCGAAAAGAAACTAGGATATAACTAGATAGGTTTACCATTTACTTCTTGTATTTTATATTATGGCACGATGTTTGACTGCGCATTGGGTTTAAAAAAAGTATTTTTGGGTTGCTGTCTAAAATATACGATGGAATTTGTGTGACTTTAAAAGCACGCAATAGGTAAATAGAGAAGTTCACATTAAGTTATTTTAAAATATAAAAAAGAATATTATTAATAAGAAAAAAAAATGTCACATAAAATGAAATTGAGGGAGCACTACTTATTGCTTCTTCTCATTATTGTTTTGGGCAGATTGGATCATATGCACAAATAGTTTTTAGGTAACAATTTAAATTTTGCCTCTGTTAGATCTGTGCTTTAAATTTGTTTGCAAGAATTATAATTCCTTCAACTACTTTAGAGGCAAAATTTAGCCTACCAGGTTAATGGGGACTAAATTTTAAAATATCATATAGTGCAAACAATCCGACAAATTGTGGCTTACGTGTTAAGTCCCCAAATTTCATCGTAAACAAGAACTTTTGGACGTGGCTTGATTGTCACAAACCCATAATTGGACTTCTTACGACGGGCTTGAAAAATAAGATATTTTTAACAAATAACCAGTCAGAATTACGGTTTACTTTTTCTAATTGGTATACATAGATTATACACAATTATATATGAATTGTACATATATTATACATTTGTCGGATACTTTAGTTTACACAGCTGGGTGGATTGCTATTTAGGTTAATTATTCAAAAAATAATGTGTGTTGATGTAATTCTTTGATTGATATTTAATGTGAATTCAAAGTTATAGATGAACATTTTTCGCTACTGGTTGAATTTTCAGTTTTCACTTTAGTATGGTCAAAGTACCAAATTAGTATGTGTAACATGAATTACTCAAACTATAATCAAGAAGTTATGCACAGTAATTTCTACTAAGTATGGATCTTTCATCCAAAGAGTGATTTTGTTATTTGAGAATTCGATACTTAAGATATGATATGTGAATTTTACATCTAAAGGAGGGGGGTCGAATAGACAGGTTAGACTAAATAAATTGAATTAATAAATGAGCTGGATTATAACCTACCCAATATTTACTTGGATCAAAATAAATGATCAATTTGAGATAAACATAAAAAATTGGTCATAAACCCACTAGCCATCTCAGAAGCTTTTTTTTTTCTTTTCTATTTGTTTCACTCTTATTCTACAATTAGTTTTATTATCAAATCAAACTAATAAAAACATTTTCTTTATTTATCAAGACTATTTCAAATAAGGCAAACTCCGAAAAAATTATTTTACGTGTTGATAGCTTTCTTATGAGCTAATTTGGAATTTGGACTACATATGTTGCCCAAGTTAGCTCCAATTTTAAAACGGGCTGACTTTGGACATGTCCAAACTTACCCGTCAATTAACATATGCCAAACTCCACCCACCCAATTTGAACAAGATATACTTTTATGGTTAAATTTGACACTCCTAATCCAAAACAATAAAGAAAATGGAGTATTAAAACTAGAAGTGGCAAGATATACTTAAGGGAGCACACTTAAGTAAAGAATCAATAAGAAACGAATATTAGGAGATCTATGGTCATGCTTCTGGAAGTCAAAAATATTTTTTATATAAAATAAAAGAAGTGCTTATTTAAAAAAGTTGAGGGGTTTGGTTAACCTTAGAGAAAATAAGTGCCCTTAAGTTGTAGCATGACATTTTTTCAGAAGTTTAAAAAGGTAATCTTTTTTCAGAAGCACTTTTGAAACCTTGACCAAACACAAATTACTGCTCTAATATTGACAACAACGACGACAATATACCCAGTGAAATCCCACAATGTGGGGTCTGGAAGGGTAGAGTGTAAGCACACCTTACCTCCACCTTGGTATGTAGAACGACTGTTTCAGGAAGACCATCGGCTCAAGACAAAGCATAATCTCAAGCAAAGCAAAGAAAAGCAAGAGAAACGGTCATACTCAGACAAGAAATTAGAGCTGTATGAACATGTTGATAACAAAATTGAATACGTCATGATAACGCATTCTAACACAAGGAAGCAGTAGCTAACACAACTAAATAAGATAAACAAAGTACACTAAATAACACATAGCCAAACACTTTTGCTCTAATATTGACGAAAGAGTAATTTCAAATTAATTAGCCAAACACAAAATGGTACTCTCCGAAGGTATTTTTTGAAAAGTACGTCTGATAAAAAATATTTTTCAAAATAAATACAGCCAAACAGACTACTAATTCAGTTCTTGTTAATGGGTCATTTGCACTTTTTATTTTATGCTGGTATTTAATTTGCACCCCTTAAAATTAATAATTTTTTTGGTGTCGCATAAATTTATATTTTTGTATCATAATATTCCACAAGTTATGTCACGACTTTAAAGAACTTATGTTCCACTGGACATAAGTTCAATTTTGAAGGACAAAAATTAAAGACTATCCCATTTGCGGCCGAACCGTGCAATTATTTGGCTGTTAATTAGTTATGGTTTCAACATGACAAGAGTGTCAAGTTTTTCATTCCTAATGGATCAGAAAGGCCCAAGCTCCCCTTAACTCCATGTAGAGAGAAATCCATTGAATACTGTCCCAAAGTGTAAAACTCAATTTTTAACTTTAAAATCAGATATTTGGCCCAATGGACATGGGGGTTTGTCCATATGCTAAGATGGAATTTCATGAATTCTAGAAGGGTCATTTTCACAAATTCCTCTATTTTTGGGTGGTCTTTAATTTTTGCACTTCAGTACTTTTGACGCGATATAACTTTAGATTTCGCTAGGCAAAGTTTTACCTTTAGCCCAGTATATGTATCATAACATCAACACAAGTTATGCCGGACACGATTAACTTTCAACACTAGACATAATCTGAAAAAATGACATAAGTGAAATCTAAATCTTTATGTTATTAAATAATGCCCTAATCAAATCTTTAATCAGTAGGAATGTTGGGTTTATTATATTCTTGAAATTGAGGGCTTAATCAAGTTTTGATATGTTGCTCGATTTATATTTGGAGTACTCCTATGGCTGATTTATCACCCAATTACTTAAACAACCACCTCGTCCCGTTGGAAGAATGAGCCTTTATGAGACCGCTTAGTCAGTGAAAGAAATAATCCCCTTGATTATTTTCATTAATTGAAAAGGTATATATACAAGTTACAAAATAGGAGAATCATATTCCTATTCTATTCCTAAAATCTTATTCTACCATAATTCTAACTCTACAATTATGGTAAGTGTATAATCCTAATTTAGGTAACAAATACATTACAATATACATCAAATATATATACCATATATACAAGATTGGTACAAGATACCAATCCCGTGATGAGCTCCGATATTCTGCCTTTGCTGGGCGTCGCGTGAACTGTCGCGTGTTGGGCCTTTGTCCATCAATGCCCGTGATATACATTCTTGTATATTGGATGTATATCACGGGTATATTGCCTTATTTAACAAACCCCCGCAGTCATAGCGGGCGGTCTTCGAACGCTGAGACTGTCCCTAAAATCTTCAAAGAGTACCGAGGGAAGACCCTTTGTAAAGATGTCTGCAACTTGATATCTTGACGGAACATGACATACGCGTACCTGCCCTCGAACAACCTTTTCACGGACAAAGTGAATGTCCATTTCGATATGGTTAGTGCGTTGGTGCCGAACCGGATTACCTGAGAGGTAGATGACACTAACATTATCACAATATACTAAGGTTGCCTTCTGAATGGGGCAATGAAGCTCTGAAAGCAAATTACGTAACCAACATGATTCTGAGACCACATTAGCTACCCCTCGATAACTGAGGATCCTCCGCGGGAGGAATTATGTGATGGATAACTTGATGTGAGATAGCGTGAATTTTAAACAACTCCGCCCACGTCGCATATTGGACGTTTTCCATCTCAAGCACAATAAGGATACTGTTCTTGACGTTAGAAACCATGAGGGCAGGATGACTGTTCTTAGACATATTGAAAGAGCAACGAAGGAGGGGAAATTTGGGAATAGTAAGAGAGATTTTTGAGAGCGGAAGACGAAATTTGGACAAGAAACCCGAGGGGGGGGGGGGGGGGGTTTCGGCCGGATAATGTACAAAATTTTGGGAGAGAAAATTTTGTTAGACCTAGTCTCTTGATACCATGAAAGAAATAATCCCATTGATTATTTTCATTAATTGAAAAGGTATATATACAAGTTACAAAATAGGAGAATCCTATTCCTAAAATCTTATTCTACCATAATTCTAACTCTACAATTATGGTAAGTGTATAATCCTAATTTAGGTAACAAATACATTACAATATACATCAAATATATATACCATATATACAAGATTGGTACAAGTTACCAATCCCGTGATGAGCTCCGATATTCTGCCTTTGCTGGGCGTCGCGTGAACTGTCGCGTGTTGGGCCTTTGTCCATCAATGCCCGTGATATACATTCTTGTATATTGGGTGTATATCACGGGTATATTGCCTTATTTAACAGCCATTTATTCTTGCAATTTAGATATATACTTACTAGTTATATATATATATATATATATATTACTTATAATGATATATATATTTTTTAATTAAAAGGTTCCCAATGCTTTTGTCATGGTAAGAATTTGCCTAACACAAAATAAATCATTTAGTTTAGAATTGAATCATTATCGACTTGATAGACACCGGAGGCAAACCACATCTAGCTGGCCCCCATTTACGATTATCACCCTTAGTTACCATATCACACAATCATCAATTACTACTGATGATCATCATCATTAATGTATCGCCAACTATCACTATCATTTACCAGCACCATTACTATCAATATCATCCACCACAATGATTAGTTGTCCATACCAACTACTATCATCAACCACCATCATTTTGCTAATGCCAATCACCAACACCATGAGCTACTACTAGAGGTGTCAATGAGAGGGTTGAGCTGAATTTAGGTGGGTCAAAATGGACCGAGTTAATAAATGGGTGGGTTATTGATCAATCCAAAAGTTACTTGGGCTGAAACGCATTGGGCCGAAATGGACTAAAATGCGGGTCATAACTCAGCCCGTCAATTCTTACTAACTTTTAATAGCTTCATTTGTTCCTTTTATAATGTTTTAGTACCTTATAAAATTATTATTGTTATTTATTATGGCTACATATAACATATCAAATAAAAAAATTAAAATATTTTCACAAGATTTTTCGTGACTCAATTTGGGCTACATATTAGCACAACTTTTGATGGGTTGGGCTGAAATGGGTTGAGCTAATAGATGGGCAGGTCAATAACCTGCCTAAACTTGGCCGGGTTATGTTTTCATGAGCTAATTTTGCCACCTCTAGCTACTACCCACAACCAACACCATCCACTAACACTACCATCTAGAAAACATGGAATTAGGTATGGAATTTGTCGGTAATTCCCAGCTAATCTATAGCTAAATAACTCTTAGCTAATTGAATTTTCTTATAATCCGTCGTACGTAACTAAATGAGATTAACACAGGATTTATGTTGTTTAGACGAAATTTTACCCGTCGCTAATTCCTTATTTTCTAGTCTAATATATAATGCTATAAGTTTTAAGTTTAGGAGTATATATTATATGTCGAATCTCTTTAGTCTTTTCATATGTTTATAATCTTTTTTTTTTCGTATTTTGAATCTTCTTAAGTAGTTGAAAATCCTAACTCCAACGGGACCAATGCGAGAGGGAGGAACAATTTTGATAGTTTTTAACAACCCATGGAAAGAAAAGACTTCTTCCATGCCTTCCTTCTTTTCCAAAAAAAAAGTAATGATTTTTGAGAGAAATTTATAGTATCCATCTGCTAATGCGTACTAATGTACTGTCCATATTAATGATATTAGATACTTGATATATATAGCTATGACTATGTTTACCATGAAATGTCGTGTTGAATATATTGAGAACTAATGAATTACGTATATGAAGTTATGTAAATTCCTGAACTTTAAAACTAATGTTTTTCGCGTTTAATTGGTATACAAACGAGACTTTAAGGAGTACATGGACTCACACGAGGGTGGTTTGGGAGTTGTTAGTAACTAATGAGACTAAAATCCCGAAATTTCCATTTTTGTTCTTAAGTTCTTATCTCTTAACTAATATATAATTCAGTACTTAAGCTTAATCGAACTATTAAAGTCATTAATTAAAACCATTAAACAACTGAACAAAATTGTACCTCTCATTGTTCATCTTTGTCTCATTCAAGAACCCCAACTTTATAAAAATCCTAACTTTATAAACTTTGAGTCCTAGGTTCTTATCCAAAAATATATTTATTCATGTTCCTAATTGGGTTTATACCCTCAAATATAAGTCTCACATGTACTCCACTTTTCTTGAATTTTGTACATATGTTAAAATACAATTTGAAAATGACATAAAATTGTTTCAATGTGACAATGGTCGTGAGTTTAACAATTCACCCTTTCATAAAATTTGTACGAACAATGGCATGGTGTTTCGATTCTCTTGCCCCCATACCTCACATAAAAATGGTAAAACCGAAAGAATCCTTCGCACCATTAACAATATGATCAGTACCATGCTCTTTCATGCTTCTCTCCCCCTCCCTTTTGAGTCTACGCGTTACACATGGTAGCATACCTCCTTAGTATATTTCCTACGCGTACCCTGCAAAATAAAAATCCTACCGAAGTTCTATTCCTTCAGATCCCTTCCTATGGTCACCTTCAAATTTTTGATTGTCTATGTTACCCTAATCTCGTCTCCACGACCCCTCACAAATTAGCACATAGGATCACTCCTTGAATTTTCTTGGGCTTCCCGTCAAATCACATGGGGTACCTATGCTATGACTTATCCACAAATAAATTCCTAGTTTCTCGCCATGTCATATTTGAGGAGACTATTTTCCTTTTTGCAAACGTCCGAAAATTTCAAGTCACGGACTATGACTTTTTTGACAATTCGGACACTTCCCCTCTCATAAGAAATGTACTCCACGGAACTCGTGGTCCGGCCCAATCCCCACTGCCCCGGTTACTGTCACTGCCTCACCCCCGACTGCCTAGTTTTCCGTCATCACTCTCGTCGACCACACCCCAACCCAATGTTCCCGACACTACCTCACTCCCTCACTACTCTAATCCACCATCACCAACTCCATTGCCCCATTGCCCATAATTACCATCGACTACCCCCCCATCCCCGAGCCCACCTCCCATACTGCCCAGCCCCACTGCCCAACCACTCCCTATTCCTATGCATCGAATGGAAACCCGTGCCCAGCACGGGATTTTCAAACTGAAAGTCTACTTTAACCTACCCATTCAAGCTATCTCACCTATACCCAAGAACCTAAAATTAGCCAAGCTTGACCCGAATTGAAATGTGGCCAGTCGTGAGGAATGTGATACGCTCACTACACAACACACGTGGGATCTTGTCCCGAAACCAGATGGAGTCAATATGATTCGGTGTATGTGGCTATATCATCACAGATTCAGGGATAGTGGTGAGCTTGAACGCCATAAGGCGAGACTTGTGGCAAATGGCACGGGCAACAAGATGGAGTTGATTGTGGTGAGACCTTCAGTCCAGTGGTTAAACCTACCACCATTCGTACGATTTTGAGCATTGCTATGAGAAAGAACTGGCCGATTCATCAACTTGATGTGAAAAATGCGTTCTTACATGGAGATTTAAAAGAAACCGTCTATATGCATCAACCACGTGGCTTTGTGCATCCATAAGCTCCTCAGTATGTCTGCCTTCTTCGAAAGTCACTCATAGCATGAAACAAGCCCCCCGGGCTTGGTATGAGCGATTTTTCACTTACATCATACAAATCGGGTTCGTGTGCACCAAAAGTGACAATTCACTTTTTATTTTTCATCAAGGTAATGACATTGCATACCTTTTGCTATATGTGGATAACATTGTCCTGACTGCCTCTGATGTGCTGAAAAACGAGATCATTGCCTTGCTCAAATTCGAATTTGCCATGACATACTTGGGTGAGTTGAGTTATTTCTTGGGAATTTCTGTGACCAGATCCAAGATTGCAATGTTCCTATGTCAGCGTAAGTATGTCGAAGAGATTGTTATAGGTCTAAAATGGAAAAATGCAAGATCATGTCTACTCCAGTCGACTCGAAGTCGAAACTTAGCGCCAACGATGGGGATTCAGTGCTTAATCCTTCTCTTTATAGAAGTCTCGCTGGTGCACTTCAAATATCTTAGCTCCACCCGTCTTGGGCTTCTCGAAGGGGCAAGTGCACAGATAGTCGGTTTTGAAACCATCATTTAAATCATAGCCATATATATATAAAAAAATTGTGAGTTTAAATGCTTTAAAATTAACTTTAAACATATGAGTGTCTGAACCTCCTTCACAAGTTAGGCTTTCCAAGTCTCACTCCACTATCCCAAGTCCATGAACCTCCTCCACGAGGACTCTTCTCATGAGTGATACGGGCCAACCTTCTAATAGACTTCTTGCTCGTGGCATCTGCCACACGAATATTATAGAACGGTACAATTATAATCCTTAAGTAACTCTAATTATATTTTTTTATCAAAATATAAAAATTTCGGTTGAAACATGTACTTTAATCTCTTATGAATTAATTGTGTAAATCACACGTCTCTATATATAAATAATTTCACCAAATCTTCAAAGAGTTAAAATAACTGCAATCATCTCCAAGTCATGAGTACAATTTTTCCTCGCGTTTCCTCCACTATCTAAAGGATATTATTTCATTGTATTCTTAGTGACATCAACGTCAAGTAAATTGGGCACAAAAATTCAACTAATAGTCCACTATATTAATTAAGTCAACATCTCTATTTATTATTTTATAGTAAAGCAAGGATTCTTTAAAAAAAGAAATCATAATCAATTTGAGCTTATTGAGATTTGAGGGAAAATTTAATATTGTCTGTTGGTACAATTTAATCTTTTTTGTTCTCTTATATTCGAGACTGATTGTATATGGATGGATTGTACGAACGTATTTAGTTTTTTCAAAAATAATTTTGGTGTCCGGGTTAACAAGCACACACCGAATTAATTTAATTAGGTATCTGTTACCTCCCACCAGCATAGATATCGAACAGGTCTGTTCACCAAGACTTAAAAAAATGAGAAAAAATCGTCTAATATTTTTGCATTAGCATATTTAGTTTAATGTTAACAAACTAGATGCTGCTAAATGTGAAATGTGCATTTCACATTTACCAACAATAGTAGTTGGCCCAAATAAGTTAGAATTGACTATATGAATCTCTATGACTATGTTTATGAATTCATCCCAGATTCATATTAAACAAAATAAAAATAAAATAAAAATTACTAGAAGTTCATTATATTTTCTTATGATGTATATATATCTGAAAGACTAAACGATTCCTAAAAAGCTTAGGACATAAAGTAAAAGTGTTAATATTAACTAATAGGATATTATCTTTTAATCCAAAAAAAAGAAGAAGAATTGCCTAGCTATACAAATCTTTTTCATTTCATGTGCCATATTTTTCTCTATCTTTGCATCGATCCTCCCAAAAGATTGTAGGTGTTTCGAGAGGACTTCCTTTCCAGTAATGTTAGGTCTACGATTCGTCTCCTTTAATACCTTCACTAACCATAATTTCACATTTGTGGATCGGTACATGTGAAGGTCGACGAAGAGGATGACCAAACCATTTTAAGCGACATTGTCGTATACTTTATATATATACTCGATATGTGCTACTTGAACCGTGAATGTGTTCATTTCTACCAAATGAGATGAATTATTGTTATTAATTTTATGTTCTTGATGTCAAGTTACCAAACTAAATATCAAGTTGCTTTATTCAAAATTTGGTGAAGAAACAATATGAATCCACTATGATCTCAGTGGAAGATCCAAAAGGAACGGCAGAGTTTGTGAGGATTTTATTAGTATATGGGCCAAGAAAGTCCAGCTTATACCAGGTCCATAGAGAGGCCCAAAATAGACAAACACCAAGAAGGTCCAGCATATATCAGGCCCATCTAAAATCCCAAGATAGACCAGCACTTGTGGATCAAATGGTGACTCTATTGAATGGAGCCCATGAATGTCGAGAAATTTAGACCCAATAGCCAATTAAGAAACCATAGAACGAATTAGATTTTTTATGATCAAGGATATTCATGCAACATTCGAACCAAAATTTTAGCATCGATACACACACATCAAAAAAAAAAAGAGTGCTCATTAATATATTTGTGTGACTTGATAACGTAATAGACAATATATATAACTTAACCTCCAATAAAAAGCACATCTATTTACAAGAGTGGTGTTCGGATTTTGGTGTAGTGAAGTGTATTCTAGAGATCATAAAAATATGTAAGAAATAACAAAATAAAATATTCGATCACAACAAAATAGAAGAAGGACTCATATCCCATTTTTCATAAATATCCCTCCTCATCATATTCAATATATAGACATACACATCAGCTTAAAGGGTATACTTGTCTTTTGGCAGGAAGTGATTTACTCAAAGTGAGAGTTCCCGACACGAATTCAAATTAGTTGAGCCTCAAAAGCGAATAACGAACCCCCAAGTAAGAAACCAAAATATAATTAAAGGTTATAGTTGCTAGAAAGACACAAAAAGAGGAGTTCTCTTAAATTGTTCATTAACTTTAAGCGCAATCTTATTTTCTAATCTTTAATTAATTCATTTGCTATCAAGGCAAATAGTAAGAGTTCTCTCAAGTTATTCACTTTCTTCTAGCAATCTTATTTCCTATTATTTCTATTAGTAATAGTTTGTTCCACCTATCTTTCAAGGTCCATAGTAACATAAATTAATTAGTGCTAGCTCCATTTCCAATCAGGAAATACAATAAAATATATAAAAGAAATAAATAAAAGTAAGAATGAGGTTGATGGTGATATTTATCCACTACAAATAGTGTGATAGGAACAAGTCAGCAAAGCCAGGGTGTAGGAAGAGGTGGAAAAAAAATATAGAAATAGAACTAAGTCAACTAACCAACAAAAACAACACCACATAAAGCTTGTTAGAAAGAACCTTGAAATGCTGCTTTTGCAGTAAGATTAGGTGTGGATGGGTTGAGGGCCTGAGTGTTTGTGTTCTAGTGGTTCCTTGTGACGGATAAAATGCACAATAAGTAACAACAATCATCAATAAGTATGGTGGAATAATAAATTTGCATTCTTAACTAAAATTCTCAAATTCGAGTTTTGAAAACGAAATCTTATGTGATATGAAATGCTAAAACCTATCATAACAAGCACTCTACAATGCAAATTCAGATTACTCGGACTTGAGTGGTCCGAACACCTAATAGTCTTAAAAAGCATGTATATAAAGATCCTGAGAAGGTGTTGAGCAAGGATAAAGGTTTCTCGCTGTTAACTAGAGGTCTCGAATTTGAATTATGATAACAGAGTCCTTTTGGTATGGAGCGCCATAACCTACCATAATAAACATTTTACGACGTGAATTCAGTTTAATAAGTCGTGTGAGCTTCAGACACTGAATAGTTTTAAAAAGTCGTATATAAAGACAATCAAAGAGTGTGATTGAGAGGTACATATATTTCCACTCTTAATCAAAGGTTCCGAGTTTTGACATGGAACAGAGTCTCATTTGATACTAATAAGGAGCCTGAAAACCTACTATAATGAGTTTTTTCTACCGTCCGAATTTTGATTAGTCGAATCAGTGAGTCACTAACACCAAATAACAAGTCAGTTTGATACAAAAGATGAAAGTCATAGAACCTAAAAACTACTCGCGCACTAAAACAATCCATAGGTTAGCCAGACTCGACCCTAAAGAGTAGTGACAGAGTTAGAATTTAAAATAAAAAGACTTAAATAATCATAGATTCAACAATATCAATTACATATATACAAATAAACCCCTCGTGCCCCTAGCTCCGTATGCGGGATTGGGGTTTTGAACCCTAATGGTCCTCTTGGCTCATTTCTTCATGATAGGTCATAAATAGTACGACCAAGTGTCTCCCAGATAGGAACCAATAGATCTGGCTTCTTTTTTTCTTTTTATATATCCGACAATGATACTCCTCAATAACTCATGATCCTCTTCTTTTTTCTCGACCCCATTGAAAACCCATAGGGCACTCATTCTCTGAATCAATGTATACTAATACTCGCTCGTAGTTTTAATTTATGTTCCATAGTTTGAATATAATCGTATGTAGGATTTGAATTTTATGAATTAAGTTTTATAATTTTTAGAATTGAACTCATTATATTTATAATGTTATGTATTCATACCTACAATTTATTATAGTTTTAGTAGATTCTTAAATATCAATTTATGCTTCGTGTCAAAAGTACTAGTTTAGATGGACCTCTTAACGTACCGTAGATCCGCCCCTGAGTTTGAAATGGTAGTTTAAGTATTTTTAAAAATATAATTCGTGGTCTTGAATATGTCATAGTAATATTTGTGGTTGTAAGACTTTTAAAACTTGTGGTGTTAAACATACCAAAATATTTTATGGTTATAACATCAAAATTTGTTATTAAGGGTAAAAAAATCATGTTATTTCGAATTTTAGTAAAATGTCATTTTTTTTCTGAATGGACTAAAAAGATATTGCAAGATAATGTGAAATGGAGGGAGTAATATGCAAGTTATATGTACTGATAATGTATTTTTTTTTATAGGATAAGTGCAGTTTAATCTTTTATAGCATCTTAATTATCATTTTTATGAGATTACCTATTAATGCTATCAATCATATAGAGTTATCTATAAATTAATATTACCTTATAAGTGAATTGTTTGTGAGTAAAATTTTTCTTACACCATCCATATATATAACTTAAGCTCATGATACGAACATGTGTGTTAGTGAGCACCTGGAGTACTGAGTTTGACGTATGAATCTTTTTTTTCTCATCTAATCATCAGGTTTCTGTAGTCATTAACCCAATTAATCTGAATTTGTGTTGTAAGACCCATTAAAAAAGAAGTGTTCCCTACTAGAATTTTCTTCATTTTTACAGGTATGAATTAAAAATCTCTAGTTAAAACTGAAAAGATCCCATCCATATCATATATTTTTTATTTTCTCACCAGAAGAGTAGTGCACTTACAAAGCAAAAATAAGGAAATGCCACCCTTTCCACATATAACTAAGACAAGAAGATAAGATTTGCAGGTTTGGCACTTTTTTTTGCCAACAACAAAAAATCTCACAAGTCTTTAATATACAATATATTCCACTGAGATATATGTTTGTGTCTTTAATTTTGGTGCCAAATTTTGGGAAAAAACCAAACAAGTAGCACTAAATGCTAAACAAACAAACAAAAAATTAAAGAAGTAAAAAAGATAAAGAAATAATAATCAATCATATGTATATATAATTATATACACACAACCACACACCAAAATGATAAAACTAAAATGAGGAACATAACTTAATTCCGTGTATCAATTTTCAGAAGAAGTACTACTATGCTTGGATAACAATTCTGGAGTAAGTTAAGCAATTGGCTAATTGCCTAATTCAATGAATTAATACCTTAATCATTTATTTATAGTGGTGCATGGGATAACACAATTTAGTAAAAGCTATCAACCTGATCAATTTGTAATTTGATTTAGAATTGTATGTCATTTGGATAAAGCATCGAGCATGGATGAAAGTCGGTCTTAGTATAGTAATATCCGACGAGATCGAGTGAAAGGGTCGTTGCTTAATAGATAATAAAGTTACTTTAAGAATAACAAGAAGATTTTCCCTAAAAGCTCACATTGACAGGAAGGTTTGACATGTCGATATGGGCTCTTTGACACCTGGAGCTGTAGTATGTTCACCATTGTGTCACAACTCATATCTACAACAACAATAAAATATCCAGTGAAATCCCACAATGTGGGGTCTGGGGAGGGTAGAGTGTACACAGACCTTACCTCTATCTTGATAGGCAGAGCGACTGTTTCTAAGAGACCCCGACTCAAGACAAAGCCCAAGCCCAAGCCCAAGTAAAGTACCACAAACAAAGTAAGTCATGATAGCGAATTCTGTAATAGAAAAAGAAGCAATAACTAATGCAAGTAAATAAAACAAAAAAAATACGCATAGCAGCATAAATCAAATGACAAGGGACTATAAGGCAATAATGTGTCTACTTGTATGATAGGCTAAGCGAACCTACAATAATAATATTACAACTACCAGTTTGTAAGCGTAGGTAGGACTACGCTTGACTACCTACTACCCTAATACGTGTCCTCCATACCCCCTATCTAGGGTCATGTCCTCAGTGAGTTGCATCTGCTCCATATCCCGTCTAATCACCTTTCCCCAATACTTTCTCGGCTTACCTCTACCCCTCATGTACCCGTCCATTGCCAACCTCTCACACCTCCGCATTGGGGCATTTTCGTCTCTCCTCTGCACGTGCCCGAACCATTTCAACCTTATTTCCCGCATCTTATCCTCCACCGAGGCCACTCTCACTCTGCCGCGGATATCATCATTTCTAATTCTATCCCTCCTTGTATGCCCACACATCCATCTTATCATCCTCATCTCCACAAGTTTCATCTTTTGGGTGTGCGAAGTCTTGACCGGCCAACGCTCTGCCCCATACAACATAGTCGGTCTAACCACCGCCCTATAGAACTTGGCTTTAAGTTTTGGTGGCACTTTTTTATCGCACAAGACACCAGATGCGAGCCTCCATTTCATCCACCTTGCCCCAATATGATGCGTGACATCATCATCAATATCCCCATTCCCTGGGATAATAGACCCGAGGTACTTGAAGCTCTCTTTCATTGGAATGACCTGAGTATCAAGCCTCACCTCCACGCTTGTCTCAAAATCACTCCCATTACTGAACTTGCACTCTAAGTTTTCTGTCTTGGTCCTACTCAGCCTGAACCCTTTAGACTACAGAGTTTGTCTCCAAACCTCCAACTTAGCGTTCACTCTGCTGTGAGTCTCATCAATCAGAACTATGTCATCCGCAAATAACATACACTATGGCACCTCCCATTAGATTTGTCGTGTCAGTCCATCCATTACCAAGGAAAATAGGAATGGGCTAAGAGTTGATCCTTGGTGCAGCCCCATCATCACGGGAAAGTGCTCCGAGTCTCCTCATACTGTCCGTACCCTGGTCTTGGCTCTATCATACATATCCTTATTGCCCTAGTGTATGCCACATGCACACCTTTAACCTCCAAACATCCCCATAGAACCTCCATAGGGACTTTATTGTATGCCTTCTCGAGGTCAATGAAAACTATATTTAAGTCTCTCTTCCTCTCCTTATAATGCTCCACCAACCTCCTAATAAGATGGATGACTTATGTAGTAGAACGCCCGACATGAATCCAAACTGATTCTCGGAGATAGACACGCCTCTTCTCACCCTCAACTCCACGACTCTTTCCCAAACTTTCATAGTGTGGCTTAGCAGCTTGATACCTTTATAGTTGTTGCAACTCCGGATATCACCTTTGTTCTTGTACAAAGGAATCATTGTACTCCACCTCCATTCTTTGGGCATCCTCGCCATTTTAAAAATGACGTTAAATAACTCCGTGAGCTACTCCAAACCTGCCCTACCCGCGTTCTTCCAAAATTCGACTAGGATCTCATTAGGCCTGGTAGCTCATCCCCAACGCATCCAACGGACAACACCCTAGACCTCCTCAACCTTAATGTTTTTGCAATACCGAAAATCTCGGTACCTACCAGAGTGCTCCAGATCTCCCAGCACAATGTCTTTATCTTCTTTTTCGTTCAAGAGTTTATAGAAGTAAGACTGCCACCTCCGTCTAATATGCGCGTCATCCACTAGTACTCTGTCATCCTCGTCCTTGATGCACCTCACGTGATCCAAGTCCCTGACCCTCATCTCCCTCACATTGGCTAGTCTGAATAATTTCTTATCCCCGCATTTTTCCTCTAATTTCGCATATAGACGTTCAAAAGCCGCCGTTTTCACCGCCGTAACCGATAGCTTTGCCTCTTTCCACGCCATTTTATATAATTCCATATTCGTCCACTTCTCCACCGCATCCCTGCTTTCTATCAATGTCGCATACGCCATTTTTTTGCTTCCACCTTCTCTTGAACTTTACCATTCCACCACTAGTCCCCTCGATGCAGACCACAGCTACTCCGCGAGACCCCTAGCACTTCTCTAGCAACCTCCCGAATGCAATTGGCTGTCTTGTCCCACATACCAATAGTATCCCCACTACTCCCCCAAGACCCCTTGTCCATCAACCTCACCCCCATCTCATTTACACTAGCCATGGTCAAACTCCCCCATTTGATTCTTAACCTGTCATCCACAACCCTTTTCTTCTTCTTCTTCTTCATCTTGATCTCCAAATCCAAGACCAAATGCTTATGTCGGGTTGTAAGATCCTCTTTCGGAATAACTTTATAGTCTTTATAAAGACCTTTGTCAACCTTCCAAAGGAACAAAATGTCTATATGAGTCTTAACCACCGAACTACGGAAAGTCACCAAATTCTCATCCTTTTTCAGGAACCTTGAATTGGCTATCACCATCCCAAAAGCTCTAGCAAACTCCAAAAGTGAGACGTCTCCCCCGTTCCTATCCCCGAGGTCAAAACCTCTATGCATGTCGTCATAACCCCTCGGAAGTGCCCCGATATGTCCATTGGAATCTCCTCATACAAATAACTTCTCAGTGGGTGGTATACCTCCTACCACTTCGTCCAAATCTTCCCAAAAATGCCTCTTCTCCTTCTCGTTCAAGCCCGCCTGCGGCGCATACACACTAATAATGTTCATAGTGCACCCTCCAACTACCAACTTAATCACCATCATTCTGTCATTTGCCCTCCTAACCTCTACCACCTGATCCCTTAGCTCGATGTGTACCAAAATGCCTACCCCATTCCTATACTGCGACCTACCTGAGAACCATAGTTATACCCGTGTACATCCTTAGCCTTAGGTCCTACCCATTTGGTCTCCTAGACACATGCTATATTAATCTTCCTCTTCTTAAGAATCTTAACTAGCTCTATGGACTTACTCGTTAAAGTTCCAATATTCCAAGACCCTATTCTCAGCCTAGCATAGCCCTTACCCTACTTACCCCCCTACCCTCGCCTCCGTCCCCAACCGAGAACATGACCCTAGTATACCATCATTTACCAAAGCCACTTGGTCCTCGCAAAATACAATCAATCCGTGCTAAATAGATTATTCAAATGTAGACGCAAAAGAATGCAGAAGGAAAAAAATAACCAAAAGGATATTTGCAAATCTGGAGACTCTCAAGGATCTTCAAAAATTAAAATCCGTTCAATAATATAGATAAATAAAAATAACAAAAAACACTTCAAAAATGCATAATAAAATAGCTTCGTTATATGTCAGACTAAAACTCAATCTAATAAACCCACCAACCAACACAATTGAAAAGGAACAGATGTAATCGCAAAAAAAAAATAGTCACGCCTAGGGCGAAGAGAAGAGAAGAGAAGGAGTAGAAATCATTCGGGATTGAGTGGATGTCCGATTGTGATGGTGGTTTCCGGGAGATGCGCCTGAGTCTTGCCGCTGGAATTTATGGCTCTTTGCTGCTGGGTGTTTCACTGCAAGAAGACAAAGAAAATAGAAACGAGGGTGGGGGTGATGGGTGTCTGTGGAGGGGAGGGATGGGGAGAGAAGGGAAGGGGAAACCTACCTTTTACCGGTGAGGAGGTGGTCGCCGGTGGCGGGGTTGTGGTGGGCGGGGAGAGAGAAAAGTGCTAGAGAGAGAAAGAGAAAGAGCCGTTCTCAAGGAGACTGATGAGATAAACCTGTCACAACTCATATCTGTGAAAATTTAATGGGGTCGCCAACCCTAACTTCATACTCGGATTTTTTAAAACTTCAATCCCATATGTCCGAAGTCGATTTAAAGAGGCTAAAATCATAAAAAATTATTAACCTTGACTATACTTTAAATAAGGGTCCTAAAATTGACTATGTGTATAGTTGTCATCAACACTTAATTCTGAGTTAGAATAGCTCGATTAACAAGAATTTTGGCAGAATTTTCCTTGTAAATAGCATACTCCAGCTAATAGCCTGTCATAAATTAAATCTCTTCATTGTATGTCAATATTGTTATATCCAATAATATTCATCACATTGAATAATTAAACATCTTAACTCAGTGAAAAATTCTCGTACTCAACATCTTATACAAGTAGTTAAAAAGAAATCACACATGCACAACGAAACCTAACCGTGAAAATATGGATAAATTCTCTAGAGACGTGAGTCCACACTAAGTGAATGATAATTTATTAATCTATGAAATAGCATGGAAATATAATTAAGTGTCGAAGATATGCATAGTGGAAACACATTACGTATAAAAATTATCTATAGTTTGAATTCATAAACCTCATGTAAAACTTATAATTATTATCTCCTAATAGCTTAATATAAAAGTAGAAGGTAGGAATAATTGATATTACTAGTGGAAGAATCTTATTCTAGATTATTAATTGTTCGACTTACAAGTAAGACTTACATGGGAGCGCTGCCCCAATGGCCTTATGCGGTGCGAATTCAAATATAATTGAGCTTTAATACGAGTACCGAACGAAAACCAATAAAATAAAAAATAAAATGAAGAGCAAGCTATGTGGAAATACTGTCGAACAATAACATTTGAAGTTCTAAATACTAGATTATTCACTTCATTAATTAGTCGCTTAAGTCTTACATAAATTCTACAAATATAATAAGTTTCACCTTGCTACAAACATTGCATTCTACAGATACAAGCACATACATGGTTAGGGAGAATTGTTTCAAATTTGAAAGCAAACCACAACAATTTCACTGTCGTGGGATGGATAGAATTCATCCTTTCTTAACCAAAAATATTGGGTTCGAGCGCTGAGATTAAAAATATAACGAGTTCTTCCTCCTTTAATGTGCCTTACATTTGTATTAATCAGACTACAAAACGAATACTAAACACCGGATAAAAAAGAAGAAGCAAACCATAGATATTGGTACTCCAAATATCAAATACAACAACAACAATCCACTTGCAGAGTACCTCTATTTATAGAGACGTCTAAGATGTTTATCTTATTTCTTTTTAAAAAAATCTTTCTTAGTTTTATTTTTATTTGTTTATTTACTTTTATCATTTTCTCAACAACTTTGTTAATTAAGATGAGATATGAAAGGGGCCGGGCTGAATACCACTTTTCATTGGTGGACCTACACTTCAAAAACCAATTAAAAATAATAATATTAAGCTTTAGCTATAGCTCAAACTTAACCATTTAACCAGAATTTCATACCCGAGAGTTAGATAGAATATAGTATGAAATCGTACTGATTTGTCATGGATTCCATGCCGCAATTGACTAATTTTGGTTCCTCTGGCCGCCATTTCTAATATTGCTCAACTTAAGGGTCAAAATATTTTGTTTAAATTTAAGATGCAAAATTTATAATCTTGAAAACAAGACAAGTTATCTGTAAAAATGACTTGATGATGCAAAATTCTTAATTATACTGATGGAGTACAATCAAACCTGGCTTAGTGAGATGATATAGAGAACATATGATAAATAACATAATATGAAAGTCGGGTCAAAAAAAACTTACTCCTTATTATAGTGAATTGTAGTTATAGAATAGTTATTAAAGAGATGTCTGACGTGTATATAACAACAAAAAATATCAAACAACTTAAATAAAATACATAAATGGATTGATTTTTGTTGACTCCGTCAAGCAAATGGATTAGAAGGGAAAAAGTTAAAGTAATAATGTCATAATAAGGAGTCATTATCACTTTAATTGTGAAGATTAGCCAAAACTAGCTACCAAATGTCCTTATTTCTTAAGTGAAATTTAACGTGAACCAAGTAAAACAAGTACACTCATTAGATTCACTTGCGTGTCAAAAATTTTCTGCTTTATCTTATTTGGGAATAAAGTAGCTCAAACTTTTTATGGTTTGAGAAAGAAACTCATGGCAACTTTTGCAACCATGTATAAGATTTAATTAGTTGGTTTAATGAAAATTTTACCTACCAAATTAGTGATTGGATGTCTTCTTCATTTTGCATTCTACATTAATGTATAATAAAGTCAATTGTTTTTGTGACGTTCATGACGGGAGGACGGGCTGATGAGAACAGATCACAAAGAAGGACTAGCAGGCTTTTAGACTGATGTTTGACAAGTTTTTAAAAGAATGCACATGATATCTCCGATGAATCTCACATCAGAATGAGAGAAGAAAGTGAATAGCTTTATAAGACATATCACAACTTCATTTGATATGCTGAATCTCACATAAGAATGAGAGAAGAAAGTAAATAGCTTTATAAGACATATCACAAGTTCATTTGATATGCGCATTTTAGAACTTTATGATAGCGTAGCCCAATAGACAAATCTACGAGACCTGTTAGGTCAAAGCAAATAATACGTGTCATGATCCTCATGGCCTACGACATTTCCTACTCCTACTTTTCATACAAAGGGAATGGGCAGCCTGGAAAGCTTGGAATGATTACAAGAGGTCGAATCCATTGTCATGTTTGTCACGGACGAGTGACGATTGACCGAGGGGCCCTTGGGCCTAAGGGAATAGATGGACTTGAATCGTGACAGGTTTCTCAAGTGGTTAATTTTATTGTTAGCTTTCTACGTATCATATAATTGATTTGGAAAGCCTTCTAGTATAAATAGCAAAATGAAGAGGATTGAGTGTGTATTTATATTATTTCCTATTTTTATTTAGTGTTTCTCTGTAATTATTTATGTTTTTAGTGTATTCTGCTTCTGTTTTATTTGGATATATGATAGTTAGATAGATTAAAAAATTAATCATCCTAATAAAAATAATATTTACCTACTTAATATAAAGTTTTCTTTATTAGATTCTCATTATAAAATGGACTTAATTCTAAAATAATGTTGGGTTTGGTGTTGTGACATTTGACCCAACATATCTTCTGAAGTACTGATTTGAATGCATAAAAATGTTGGGACAAATGTCATAACATTCGGACCAACATCTTCGAAAAACAGTTTTTCCTTACTTCACGGAATGAAGTAATATTTTTGTAAATATTACTATGAAGTAAAAATGACTTGCAAGGTAAAAATGAGCCAGTGAAAAACGTGGGAAGAACGAGTCAAGGTTGTTGCTTTGCGTGAGGAACAAGTCAAAGATGTTAGAGGATTTTACTCCATGATCTTCTCCAACAAACACACCAACTGCCCACCTTTCCCTCAACCTTCTCAACGGATCGATGAGCTCTTCAAGGAAGACTCTCTACTATAAATAGAGAGGCTACTACAGTGAATCGATATCCAGAATCAGATTGCAAAAATACCAAGAGAGATCTCGGGATTTCATCTCAGAAATCTGGATCATAAGTATTGCCTGAGTGTATCGACAACATTCTGTCAAACATTACAATTGCTATTTAGATTCTAGATTGGTTTTCTATGGAGCGATTGTAATGAGAGGATATCTATGTCTACTTAGTTAGATTTTTCAGGCAGAAGTCATATGCAACTTCAACTTTTAATTCCTTTTCATTTTATCTTATAAATCTATAAAGAAAGAAATTTGTAATTTTGTATATAATATATATACAATACATTTGGTCATTATTATATAACTTATGAAAATTTTAAACCTTTGTGTTCTTTAAATTTCGCTGCATTTACTCTTTAAAGTTACTATTTTGCTAAGTGTTGTTACTGGTGTCGGATGACATAATTGCCGACATTCGGAAACAGAATTGACATTCTATTTATTTCATTTTGTTTTTACTTTCCCATAGCGTTTGACACCCTTCAAGTGGTATCAGAGCCGACACTTAACATAATAAGTGTTTGGTCATGTTGTCATAAGCTATGGATCCGGCAAATCCGACCATTGGTAGATTTTCTATTTTAAATGGATCAAATTATGCCTATTGGAAGATTCACCTACGTTCGCATATCAAATCAATTGATATTCGTGCATAAAGATCTATAACCAATGGGTATGTTATTCCAGTGTTATCACCGGATGAAGAAGGTGACATTATTGCTAAACCTGAATCCGAATGGACTACAGAAGAATCTAATTATGCTAGCTTTAAAGAAAAGACCTTAAATGCAATTTTTGGATGGGTTGATCTTTACATGTTCAAACTCATTCAAAACTTTCCCACAACCAAGGACGCATGGGATACTTTACAAATTCATTGAGAAGGGAGCTCAAGTGTTCGTCGAACAAAGCTACACATGCTCATGAGTAAATATGAACGTTTAAGGATGGAAGAAGCGGATGATATTAAATCTTAGTTTGAAAAGTTGATTGACATCTCAAATGAATGTCAAGTGCTTGGTGAACCATTAACCAACACTCAACTTGTTGAAAAGGTTCTCTGTTCTCTTCCTGAAAAGTTTAATTTAAAGATTTGTGCTATTGAAGAAACTCACAGTCTTGCCACAATGGACCTTCATACCTTGATGAGCATACTCAAAACTTATGAGATGAACATTGAGAATCAAAAGGAATTGTATAAAAGCAAGAATATGGCACTTCAAGTTCAATCATCGGAGAGTCAAATCGAAGAAGAGGATGAGAATCTTGAAGAAATTGGTGAAGGTGCAAATGTTTCCTTACTCACTCAAAAAATACAATTCGATGGTGAGGAAGTTCAACAATGAGAGAAATCAATCTAAATCTAGAGAGCACCAAAACCAAGTCTTCAATCAAAATCCCACTAGATTCCTTCCCAATGTACAAAAATGAAATCAACTAAGAAGAACTAACTCAGATCGTACCAAATTTGACCCCAAACAACTTGAGTCTGTGAAATGTCATGCATGCTCAGGTTGGGATCATTATGCTAATGAATGTGCAAACACTCTTAGAAAATTTGGTAAGAACCTATGAGTTTCTCTTAGTGATGATGAAGAAGAAGAGGAAGGAGATCGTGAAATTGAAACACAAGCAATGTTGGCCACTGTTTTCGAACAATCTCTATCAGATAATTAAGATGTCGTATATAATGTTGTCTCAAATGTCACGACATTTGCTCCAACATCAACAAAGACATCAACATCCTCAGCGACATCCGAAAGGTATGAATTCTTTAACTATTCTGATGTTAATTTCTTTAGTGGTTCTATTTCTATTAGTGAGGCTGATTGTATCAATCAAGTTGAATGCAAAGATGATATGATTAATGAATTACAAAGTATTTATAAAGCCTTAATCATAGAATCCAAGCAACTTGACAAAAAGGTAAAATCTTTAACTCATGAGAATTTAGAATTAACAGGCATGATAACCCCGACTTGAGGTTGACTTACCAAAAATGATATGGAATTTGGTAAGATTCGTGCAAAATTGGATTTAGCCGAAGCAACCTTCCACAAGATCAACACATGGACTTCTAAATTGAATGAGATACTCAACTTTAGTAAACCTTCACATGCAGGTATTGGGTACGAAAACTCTCTTAAAACCATATGCTCTAATATATTTGATAAAAATGAGAAAATACGCTTTGTAAAAGAAAAAGGAAAGAATAATAGGTTCTCAGATATGTCAAAGAATACGAAGTTTGTATGTCATCACTGTAACTCCCCTGGACCTTAAAACCATACTGTTTCAAACTTCAAAATCTGTGAGCAAAATGTTGCCTAAATTGTTGTCCAACATTCCGGATAAACATCGAAGCAACATTTATGAGCCAAAAGGTAAAAAATATTTAAGAGAGTTTGAGTTCCTAAAAAGGATGTAACTTGTAGTTGTCATAACTGCATTAAGAACTAATATTTCAGGTTCTTGATACTTTTATAGTGGGTGTTCTCACCACATGACATGTCCAAAAGGTTTTCTAAAGAACTATGAGTCATTCAATGGAGGAAACATGACTTATGGAGGTGATAGTAAAAACAAAATAATTGAAAAAGGGATCTTGGATGTTCCTGAATTTCTAGCCTTAAGAAATGTCTTACACGTTGAGGGCTTAATGGCTAATTTAATTAGTATTAGTCAATTGTGTGGTGACAATCTTGACGTAAAGTTTAATAAGAATGCCTGTAAAGTTACGAATAAAGCAAATATATGTGTCATGACAGGTACAAGAACATGTGACAATTGCTATCTTGTTGTAAGACAAGAAACATACAACAATGCTAAGATCAATGACACAACACTATGACATCAAAAGTTGGGGCATGTCAACTACCACAATTTAGAAAAATTGGTCTCATATGAAGCGGTTAGAGGCATACCCAAACTTAGCCATAAAGGTAAAACTGTCTGTGAAGATTGTTTGAAAGGTAAACAAACCCGTGTCTCTCATAATATTGTCCAACATGACGGACAACATTCAGGTATGTCTCATTGTTTTCAATTTCTACATATGAATTTAATGGGTCCAATTGAAGTAGACAGTCTAGTAGGCATGAGGTATTCCTTTGTGATAGTAGATGATTTTTCTAGATATTTTTGGATATATTTTTTCAAAGAAAAATCACAAACGTTTGACATGTTTAAAATCTTGCACTCTAGAATTACTCTCTTATTTTTTTGGATTAGATCCGACCATGAAAAAGAATTTGAAAATAGTTCATTCACAAATTTTTGTGAGAAAAAGAGAATTTTTTCATGAGTTTTCTGCCCCCAAAACTCCTCAACAGAATGAGGTTGCAGAACGGAAGAATAGGACATTGCATGAAATGACAAGAGTTATGCTTAGTTCTAAACACTTGTCAAAACGTTTATGGGCAGAAGCCTTGAATACTGCTAATCACATCACTAATAGAGTCTATTTAAGGCCAGGAACAAAGATGACACTCCATGAGATTATAAATGGAAAGAAACCAAATTTGCATTACTTTCATGTTTTTGGGTGTATTTGTTATATTTTAAATGACAGGGATCATTTGGCAAAAATTGACTCTAAGAGTGATAAAGAAATTTTTGTTGGCTATTCACAAAATAATTATGCTTATCAAGTATACAATCTACGATCCAGAACTATACAAGAGTCTATAAATGTTATCTTTGATGATCTTTATGATATTTTAGGAAAAACTATTGAAAATAACATTGTAGATACAGTGGAAAGACCATAGATTGTAGAAGAGTTGGATGTTGCCACAAATGTTGCCACACCTAGAGCAACATCCGAAACAACAATAGAGGCCACAAAGGCCACATATGAGGATTCGAGTGCTGAATTGTTAGACCAAGTTCGTAGGGACCCCTTATCAAGGATTATGAAGAATCATCCAACGGGCCAAGTGATAGGGGGAGATTTTGAAAGAAGTAGAACAAGAGGAAAAGAACCACTCTACTATACAGAAATGGTAAGGTATGTGTGTATGTCAACCATATACCAAGAGGTTAGTCTTTCTTATTTTATATCTACATTAGAACCAAAGAATGTTGTAGAAGCATAATTTCTGGATACAAGCAATGCAAGAAGAGCTTGAACAATTTTCTCAAAATGAAGTCTAGGACTTGGTTCCACGTCCAAATAATACAAATGTAATTGGAACTAAGTGGATTTTTAAAATAAATCAGACGAATCAGGAACAATTGTTAGAAACAAAACACGTCTAGTTGCACAAGGTTATACTCAGGTTGAAGGAATTGATTTTGATGAAACATTCGCACATGTAGCTAGAATTGAATCAGTTAGACTTTTACTTGCTATTGCTTGTTGTCTAAAAATTACTTTACACCAAATGGATGTAAAAGGTGCCTTCTTAAATGGTTATCTAGACAATGAGGTATATGTTGAACAACCAAAAGGATTTGAACATCCTTACCATCCACAATATGTGTACAAGCTCAAAAAGGCTTTGTATGGGTTAAAACAAGCCCTTCGTGCATGGTATGGTCGTTTAACTAACTTTCTTCTTGATTTTGGTTTTAACCATGGCGAAGCTGATCGTACCTTGTTTATTAAATGACACGGTATAGATATTGTTATTGCTCAAATCTACATGGATGACATAGTCTTTGGATCGACTTCTCAGTCGTATCTAAATTCATTTGTTGAAGCTATGTCATCAACATTTTAAATGAGCATGATTGGGAAATTAACTTTTTTCTTAGATTTACAGATAAAGCAATGTGAAGATGGAATTTTCATCTCACAGAGTAAATATGCTAAGAATCTAGTTAAAAGATTTGGTTTGGAGAATGCTAAACAGATGAAAACGCCAATGGGTTCATCGCAGAAGGTATGTAAGGATAATGTTGGTGAAAATGTCAACCCAACATTATATCGATCTATGATAGGTAGCCTTCTTTATCTTACTGCTAGTCGCCCAAATATTATGTTTAGTATTTGTGTTTGTGCACGTTTTTAAGCATGTCCTAAAATGTCACACTTAAATGTCGTGAAACGTATTATTCGATATGTTGCTGGCACCTGTGAGTTGGGAATATGGTATTTCAAAGACACTAATCCTAATTTAATAGGATTTAGTGACTCGGATTAGGCTGGAGATATGGATGATAGAAAAAGTACAAGTGGGGGATGTTTTTATATTGGCAATAACCTTATTTTATGGTATAGTCGTAAACAAAACTATGTCTCACTTTCAACTACTAAATCTGAATTTGTAGCAGTTGGAAGTTGTTGCTCTCAATTAATATGGCTACGACACATGTTAGACGACTATGGATATACTAGCAACATTTTGATTTTGTACTGTGATAATTTGAGTGCTATAAATATTTTCAAAAATCCAGTTCAACACTCACGTACAAAACATATTGATAGTAGACATCACTTTTTAAGAGATTTAGTTGAAACACAGCTAGTTAAAATTGAACATGTTGACACTCTCCATCAACTAGCTGATATTTTTACAAAAGCTTTGGACCATGAGAGATTTTCTAGTTTGAAGAAATCTCTTGGTCTTTGTAATTTCTAAAAAGAAGGCATTTTTGGTGAATGTCGGCTGAAACGTTGTCTAACATTTCGGGTGACATTTACCTATGTATATCACTAACTGATTATTGTTGTTGTATAGTGCATAACTTTTGATCACACAAGTATGATCCTGCAATAAGAATATATTTTCAATGTGATACCATTCCCTGCGATGATATATATATATATATATATATATCATAAAAAGGAAGTATCAAAATAAGGAAAAGTCTTTACATATATTTGGCAACTGTGAAAAATGGGCAAAGGTCGTGAAAAGATACCGTTCCTATTCTATAGGAGTATCGAGTGCTTCAAAAGAGATTTGAGAATACCATAAAAGTATTCTTATTTTGGACATGAAAAATTCTTTTATATGTGTTATATGATTAGACCAAGGACACGATGGAAAAATGTTACATTGGTCTAGTGGTCAAACTCATAAAGTGCATATAAAACGTGTCTTGGTTAGTTGCCAAATCTGAAAATTCTTGTGGGATCAAAATACTTGTGTCATCTAAAATGTTACTAACATTGTTGTTGACATTTTCAGAAGGTGATATGTGTTGGGATGTTGTGTTTATCGGATCATTGAAATATCAGATCCTACTCCCTATTATATGCCTTGTTTATAGGAATTTCCAAATTTAAAATGATAAGATTATAGTTTATTCCTACCGTGATGTTTATCCCAATATTTTTCGTGATGTTTATCTCAATAATTTAGGTGTAAATTATTGTGTAAAAATGAAACACCTAAAACTAAGAGATTTTTATTGCTAAGAAATGTTAGCCATGTATATAAATATTCCTCTCATTTGCTATCATTTTTTATTTTCCCATAAAAAGGAGGGGAAAATCACAGCGGGTATACATTCTCTTACCCGATGGACTCACCAAATCAAACTCCAATCTCAATCTCAATCTCAAAACCCTCTCCTCAAGCTTCACCTATGGAAATTTCTCCAATGTCAGAACAAATATCAGCCAATATTCCACCCAACACTCTCATGAACATTAGCCCTTCACCAGAATCAAAAAAATCCAACCATAATATCCCTCAACAACCGGTCCAATCTTCTTCCTCAAATCTACCTGAAAATCGGTGTACCGCAATAGTTCTTAGAGGCGATGATGAACCTCTAGATATTAGTTACCCGGGAGATAATAATAATCCTATAGATATTGATCAAACTTTTGATTTTTCATGTTTGGGTAAAAGACCAAGGTCCTCTACTTTTCATACTCGTTAGTCGAGTAGGATGTTTGAGAAAACAGTCCATGAAGGTTCAAACAACAAAAGATCTAAACACTCTTACTCGAGCAGTGCCAGTGGTGATTCGGACTATGTGTTCTCAACTGAGGAAGAGGAAAGTGAGAAAGTACCATCTACTTCTGAACAACCCAGCACGCCTCAAGCAGACGAGGAAATCCCTAATGAAACTCTCCTAAAACAATTCTTACCTAAGGGTGTTCCCAGGTGTACTAGAACAAGGGCTGATCCAAATGTTACCACTGATGCTACAACATCTCACACAACATTTCAGCCAATATCAGCAGAGGCACATACAACAACATCCTTCAGCAGTACCAAATCCGAGAGTTCAGCCATTTCTGATTCAGATATTGAGGTATGTGCTTTCTCAGAAAAATTCTATTCTAAAGCTAAATACGATAAATTGGACTGGTATAAGAATAGAGTAATTAGACCTGAGAACATGTTAGATATTACTTCATGTACTGAATATGGCTTGATAGAATTCCTCAAGGATAGACAGCTTCTCAAAACTGTCACAGAAAAAGAACCCTATATTGATGAAGTGATTAGGTTGTTTTATGCTAATCCGAGTCCTGCTATAGAGGATGTCTCCTCAAAATTTTTTGGGAAGGTATATCTCTAAAACAAGATTTATCAGTTTACACCCTCTATTATAAATCAATGTATAGGACTTGATGCTGAAGAGAGAGTTAGAGATGCAGAACAAGTGACAGAAAATAGGGATAAAATGATTGAATACCTCACTGGAGGTATAATGAAAAAGTGAATCCCTAGATGCCCAGCGTCAAAACTAACAACCTTATTTTCCACCCTCCACAAAATTGCTATTCACAATTGGCTTCCTTCCTTGAATGGGTAGGTTGTGACATTTGAACAAGCTTCCCTATTATTTAAAATTGGGAAAGGCTTAAAAGTTGATTTAGGAAAGATGATCTTTTAACAAGTTGCCAACTTGGCTGAAAAAGAATCAACTTTAATCCTTTCATTTCCCTCTCTAATCTACCAAATCTTGACTACCCATGGCTTTGAACCTAAGAGAGAGGATATTGTAGGAAATACTTCTGACCTTTACACAATAAACAAGGCAATTTTAAAGAGCAAAGAAATAGTTTGACTTGCTTTGGAAGAAGGAAGCCAAATGTGAGAATGTTGCCAGGAATGTCACCAACATTCAGGGTAACACTAATTCAATACATCCAACCCTGTCAACAGACTGGCTAGTGGGTCAAATAGCAAAAATCAACCAACAAATTTCAGAGGTTGATGTTGCCAAAGATACCTTAGTTCAAGCCAGATACCATTTCTTGCTATTACTTTCTTCACATAAAGGGGGAGATGCTTCTGTGCACGGGGAGCAAGGGAAGAGGCTGAAGGTGCACATGGTGCTGCTGCTGAAGAAGTTGTTGATACTGTTGTGCAAAAAGAAGAAGCCGTTGGGAGGAAGGTGTTGCTGAACAGGCTAAGGCTGAGGGCTAAAGCTGAAGTTGTTATGCAGAAGTAGAAAGCTGCTGCTGCATAATGAGCCAGAAAGGAACGGGTTGATGTGCTGCACCATGAGCTTTTAATGTTTGGTTTATGATTGTTTGGATTATGAACTACTTTATGTTTTGGTTAATGATTGATGTGGATGTTTATTTTGGACAATGGTTTATTCTGAAAATGGGTTCTTTCTTTTTGTGTTGTGTATATTGGATGATATGTGTGCACATATCATTTTCTAATCCTATGACTTGGTATACACAAATTTTGCTTGTATTCCATCACAGGTTAAGGGGGAGTTTGTCAGTAATCACAGGTGTTGGACAACATCTATGACAATGCACTAAGTCGTTTGTACATTTTGTAATGTGTTTTGTGAAGAAATGCAAAAAGGGGGAGATTGTTAATGTTTGGTTTGGTGTTGTGACATTTGACCCATCATATCTTCTGAAGTACTGATTCGAATGCATAAAAATGTTGGGACAAATGTCATAACATTCGGACCAACATCTTTGAAAAACAGTTTTGCCTTACTTCACGGAATGAAGTAATATTTTTGTAAATATTACTATGAAGTAAAAATGACTTGCAAGGTAAAAATGAGCCAGTGAAAAACGTGGGAAGAACGAGTCAAGGTTGTTGCTTTGCGTGAGGAACAAGTCAAAGATGTTAGAGGATTTTACTCCATGATCTTCTCCAACAAATACACCAGTTGCCCACCTTTCCCTCAACATTCTCAACGGACCGATGAACTCTTCAAAGAAGACTCTCTACTATAAATAGAGAGACTACTACAGTGAATTGATATCCAGAATCATATTGCAAAAATACCAAGAGAGCTCTCGGGATTTCATCTCAAAAATCTGGATCACAAGTGTTGCTTGAGTGTGTCGACAACATTCTGTCCAACATTACAATTGCTGTTTAGATTCTAGATTGGTTTTGTATGGAGCGATTGTAATGAGAGGTTTTCTATGTCTACTTAGTTAGATTTTTCAGGCAGAAGTCATCTGCGACTTCAACTTTTAATTCATTTCCATTTTATCTTGTAAATCCGTAAAGAAAGGAATTTGTAATTTTGTATTTATATATATATATATATATATATATATATATATATATATATATATATATATATATATATATATATATATAATACATTTACTCTTTAAAGTTCCTGTTTTGCTAAGTGTTGTTACTGATGTCGGACGACATTCGGAAACAGAATTGACATTCAATTTATTTCATTTTATTTTTACTTTTCGATAGCGTTTGACACCCTTCATTATTGATTAAGAAAAATAGTGCAAATCAAACAATTGCAAAAAAATCGAAGGGTTGATACAAACACCTGAACAAAAAACGTGTCCAAACTTATCATATCTGATGATGTTGCACTCTTAGTCCAAAAGCACTTTGATTAAAATAAGGAAATTAATTAATTAGTGGTGCATCCTTACTAAGCTAACAACAACACTCATAATTAGTGTGAATCCTTGGTGAGCGCACAACTATATTTATTGTAAATAACTTGTAGGCTAATCATACAAGTAGTGGCAGAAAAAAAAAAATCACAAATGAAATTCAAAATTTAAAGAAGTAAATACACGAAGAAGTCAGAGAAATTCAACACCTATTATACATATAAAAAATAATTTTAACATTATATATACAATATAATTTTTTGACGAATGAAGTTTAAATAAACCTCCCTTCATCAGCCTAGCTCCGTCCATGTATAGAAGTACTTATGCATTTCGTGCATTGTCCCAATAGATTCCAACATTATCCCATAAACTTGAACTAGGTGGTTTAATTTATTATCTGTTCTTATATCAAATCGAGAATTAATTAAAAGTGTAATCACTGTTATCCAAATCCCATATCACCTCCAAGCCATCTCATTCTAAGTGTTCTCTCACCACCATGAGAGAACACTTAGAACTAATAGTCTTTTTAGTTTTTCACCTGGTATTCAATATTATTATGGTGTTCGATTAAATTTAAATTCATATAGAAAAAATCCCATATCAAAGGATAAATCATTTCATAACAAAGACGATTTCATATTTAGTAACGAGATATCACTATCTCTTACAACACTGCTTGAAAATAAGACACAATTTACTTTAATATCAAACATGAAGTAAAGTGTAACAACCCACAGATAGCTGGCGGTTGAATCGGTTGAATTTTAGAAGAGTTTTTTACGAATGTATTTTTGGCAAATCCCGCATTAAAATGAGAAAACACTTAGAATCATATTTTGTTAAAGAGTCTCATATGAAATGAGAACATAGATTCCTTATATGGACTTGGACAATCCTTACCCTATAAGCTAGCTTTTGGAGTTGAGTTAGGCCTAAGATTCATTCTTTACATGTTAAGAGTCTCACATCGGATATGAAATGGGAACATCGACTCCTTATATGGACGTGGACAATCCTCACCCAACAAGCTAGCTTTTGGAGTTGAGTTAGACTCAAGATTCATTCTTTAAATAGTATCAGAGCCAGGCCAATTCCAACAATTTATTCGTCGATGTGAGACTCTTAACATATTTCATGATGCAACTGTTAATGCATTGTTTGGGTTAAAGTCCAAGGGAACAAAACCGTCTAAATTAAGATTGGACCAGAGCAAACAATCCATTGTTAGTTGAATGTAGGCCTATACAAGTAGTATAAGAGCTAGTACCTCTCTTAATATGGTGGCAAGACAAACTTCAACTAGGACACTAAATTCTTAAGAGAGTTGAATATAACAACCCATAAATCACTGACAGTTGAACTCGAAAGGGGGTTCATTGTGAAGATTATCTTCAGCAAATTTTACGTCGGAATAAGAGGGAAAAGTTAGGGATCATATAAAGGTATATTCATGGTTCAGCTCTTAATGAGAATTTTGTATATATAGTAAATGATAAATTAATTCCTCAGTGAAAATTCTACTTCCGTCGCTACTTATATAGTGTGCGTAAATTTGATGTACACCATGAATTGTTTATATCTTAGTAGAATACAATGTGATTAATGTTGTATTATATGCTAATTCTGTGGACTTCTACATTATTAGTCCTCTAAAAAGAACCATTGGGGTTTTAGATTGGATTATCCGAGCTATTCTTAAAACTTTAATCAATTATATTAAATATATATAATTGGACTCACTTGTGGTCTTGTAGTTGGACAGAAAGAAAAGCAGTTGAAAATCAATTATTGTTTGTGGTGGCCTACATTCGTATATCAGATTAGTTAAGCAACTAAATATAATTATGTTAAAAATTAGAAAGGTAGTGGAAATCCCACTTCAACTAAAGAATTTATAAATTATTTTTTTAGTGACATCAATGTCCAATAAATCTATCCAAATTTATCTAATCTTCCATTATTTTAAGACTTACTATTCTTTTTTCTATTATTAGTTGGGAATACATATGATTCTTTAATTAGGCTTACGTGAGCATCTCAAGATACCTCATCACTCGACTTAACGAGGGAAAATTTATTGCAATACGTTGTACCAACTTTATCTTTTTTTTCTCAAATTCTTTTATCACAATTAGTTTAGTACAAATGAATCTTTTTATTCGTTTTTTGTACTATGAGTATGATTTGTTAGAGGAATTTAATCTTTTTGTTATTTGTGAAATTATCTGAGTCATTGTGTGACACTCCTGACGAAGGGCGGACCAACGAGAACGGGTTAAAGAGAAGAACTGACAAATTTTAAGGCTAGCAAATTTCCAGAAGGGAAGCATGTTACACCTTAGGTGAATCACACATCATAATGAAAAAGAAAAATGAAGAGGATATTTATAAGGCATAGCACAACTTCACACGGTACACACATTTTTAGACCGATGATGACATAGCCCAATGAACAAATCCGTAAGTTTTATTCGGCCAATACGGACAATACATGTCACGAGCTTGGACCTTGACATATTAATGAATTCTAAACATGCAATTCACATTTAGCCTAAGGAATTAAGTAGTTAATTTATATGTGCTTGATGTCATGTTATATACTCTTAATAATACTGAATTAGATTCTCGCATGCAATTATTCTAATTTAAGACTTGTGAGAATCTAATACTAAGAGGAAATTAATGATATCTTATCATATCTTGATTAAGCTTTAATTTCAATCTTAAATTAAATAAATCCAGCCAATGTATCATTAGGTCATTTGATATCTACAATAATTCTTATCTGTTCATACACATGTTGGTGTCGATCTTTAATTTGTTAATGTCTTGTCTTAATTCAAGGAAAATATTCTTCGATTCACATAGTGTCTCTTTCTTTTGTATTCATCTTTTAAGAGGCTCAAAATGCATCTTAATATTATTATTTTTACTTTCTTCCCATTTAAGCATTTGCTTAGAGGGTTAATTAATATTTAAATCTCATTACAAATGAAGAAAAAAAAGATGGTGAGATATAGCCTAAAGACATCAATTTGTAATTAATTAGTAATATTGTCAACAACTTTATATTGCATTTTGAACATTTCCTTAATAAGAAGAAGAGCAAATGTTCTTGAAATGTGAGAGTAACAACAATTAGAACTTTCTAATGCCTTTAATGATTTTTCCTATAAAAGCAAAAAGAAGAACTTCTAATCTTTTTATTTATTTCTATCTAACTAATAAAGTGTTCGACTAAACTGGTCATCTTATTTCTCAACTTATGATTTTTGTGCTTATAAATACTTTTAGCTTGATCAAAATTCATTATTTCATTGTTGTTCATCCTTTTCTTACCAAAATATTCTTAATTGTACAATTTTTTGTGATAAAAGAGTAAGCACATTTTAGTCATTTTATCTAAAGAACGGCTTATCAACATTCCTTTTTAGCAATCACATCATCTGGTTATCAATTTTTGCATGTTTATCCACACACATATTTGTTTATTTATAAAATTAATCAACACTTAAAAGTATTTAACAACACGTAATATTTATCAACTATTTACGATCAACTAACTCAAACGCTCTCAAAATTACAAGTTTAAGCACTTTGTCCTTTTCTCACTTTTTTTTCTTTTTCATTTTTCATTTTCTCTTTAAAAGAAGCTAACTATTAGTAAGGAAACTGCTGCCTTTCAAAGTACAATGTCGCATTAGTAGTAGTAATAGCTACAAACTTAAAATAAAAACGATATTGATGATTATAATATATATCTTGCATGAATATTTTATTATACTCAGATAAATCACTTGTACTTTAGTTGCTTAATCAACTATATATTGTGAGTGGGATTTGGTTTTGGATTAGGACGTCACTTGTATTATTGAAGATTAATTTAACCTATTAATGGTAAAAACAAGATATATATATATATATATATATATATATATATTAACTTAAACGATTACTCTATACTTTGTTGATTGTAATATTGAAAAATATAATAAAAATAATTAGATTTCACATATACTCACGTTAGAAAAAATCCAATCGTCCTAGCCGTGTACGTCCATTTTCAAAATGGAACCTGACGATGAATGGGCCAATTTTTTTTGGTGGGACCAATATTAGTCATTTTATTCATAGTGGAACATACAACTTTTATTTGGTCCTACTATATCAATTAGTGTCCAGCTGCTTTTACTTTTTTCTTTTTGTCATATTTCTTTTCTTTTTTTATTTATAAATTTTGTTGAAAGTAGTTTTTTCTATAAAATAAATATGTGAGAATTGAAGAATTGAATTGAGGAAGACTATGTGAAAGACTCTAATTGACATCACTAGACTATATGACATAGTGTTGGATATGTAAATCAGTACGGGAAGTAAATAAATATTACAACTGTTCGAAAGAATAAACAAGCCAATGTTCAGAACTGCCGCAAGCTTGTTGAGTCTTGAATCTTGATAACCTGAAATCAAGAAATACTAAATCTGGATTGTTACAACTGTGGAAGAGTCGAGAGATGGCTCTCTGTCTTTAAGATAAGATTGCTCCGTATATATGCTTTTACGTTAACGGGCAATAGTCTCCCAAGATAAAACAACAACTAATCAACACTACAAAACAAATAGGTTGATTCTGACGAAGAAAACAAAACACGAAACGACTTGCTGAAGAACGGAAAAGGAAGGAAGAGTTTTGAGTTTTCTGTTCAATTTTGTGGACATAATTTCAGTTTTTCTCTTCTTCTGTTTCTGTGTTATATATTGTTGTCTTATTTTCTGTCACCCACAATTGAGCCAAAAGGCTCCAATATATATCAGAAGAAGCCCAAAGCCAAAAGCCCAAAGCCCAAGGCCCAAGGCCCACGACCCGTGACCCAAGACCCGAGCCCGGATCGGACGGGCGCGCGGCGGCGGCGCGCGTGTGGGCTTAGCCTTGAACCCAAGCACATCTAGGTCCTTCCTCCTTCAAACACATGGGTTACCCCTTGAGGTCCCAAACCCTTAGCCAATTTTGAAACTTATAAAGAGAACAATTCTTCCTATTCCCACCAATGTGGTAGATTTGTCCCACACTATATTTTCATGCCTCAAACACCTTACTTCGTGGACCAATATCTCTTTCATTTCTTAACGAAATTTGACGATCTTTGGCCCTACGGTCATCTACTCACTTGGTAGATTATGCACGTGTGAAGAGACAAAGCCCCAACATGCGAAATCCTAGTGTTTAAGTCATTAAATACGGGTGGATGCACCTCCCCACCAAAGGAAAATTTACAAAAATCCCCTCTTGAAAGAGATTTTGGCGCACACACAAGGTGCCTACTTTCAGCAATCTTTCAGCGAAATATTGCATCAGGAGAGGTAGCTTCTGCTTTAAACCTTCCCTAGTTGAATACCATCGAACTTACTTATTGCGCGGTGAACGTGATGTCTTAAACCGTCAGTGTTTAGTGTAAGCTAAGACAATGATACCAACACAATAACTCTCCTTATTCATTTTCTTCTAATTGTTTTGTCCGTTGTGGCCATGGACACACTTGGATTCTTAAGTACGTTCATTTGAGGTGGCCTATCCTCTCACTTAAATAGGTGATCTCCTACAAGGTATCCTACTATACCCTACTTCACAAGTGTTAGGAATCATTAAAAGTTTCCCCAACCTTAACATCAACCGTTTGAGGATCGTTAAAGGTTTGGAAGCTTAACCTTTACCCACCATGCAGGTAGCACTTTAATGTCTATCGCGGGAACAACTTTGGATTCATGTTTCCCTACATAAATCATCATTCGAAGTGCTCTTGCTTCCATCGAAGCGCTCAATTGAACCTTTTGCAGCTTAGTTTTCCCATTGAACCAAATTCTTGGGATCTCCAGTCCGTATGGTTGGGTTATCACCGCAAAGGTTCGTATTGTTTGGGTTTTTAAGCCCATTCCCCTAGACAGGCAGAACACTTGATCTCCGGGTAGTCCCTTAGTTAAAAGGGTCCGCTATATCCTTTGATTAGTAATCAAGGATGTGACACCCATGATGATCAACTGTCATACGGTCTTATGTCTTCGACAAATCTTGAGAGATATGTCCAGACGCCGTCATCCGTGTCCTTCCTGAAGCCGACCGGCTAGCCATAGTGTATAACTGTTAAAGGCACGGGTTTCTCCCAATAAGGGACGTCCTCTAAGGAGTCGTGAAGTTACTCAACTTCTTTCATGCTTTGTAAAAAGCGATAAACTCCGATTGCATCATGAATCGGCCGATGCAAGTTTTCTTAGAGGATTTTCCAAGACCCACCATACACATTTACTTGTGGCTTTGGTGTTCTTCACATCTGATATCCAGTTTGCATCACTGTGTTCTCCCAGAACTGCTGGCCATTCAGAATACCATAATCCGTAGATAAGCGAATATTTTAGATATCGTCATATCTGACTTAACGCCTTCTATCGATTATTTTCAGAATCACGAGTGAACCTTAGTTCAACTGATCTGCTTTGTAGGCCGATACCAGGTCGACTGTAGTGTGTATAATACATTGAACTACATATGACCTGCACATATCGCTCCTTGTCTATGGGTGCACCATGATTCCAATCAGTTCTATGATTCATATCCATTGGTGACTTCAACGAGACTGTCAATTATCTCATAACTGAGTTTGGAGTTAGACCAGTCCGTTAGATGTCTTAGAAATCCAATTCCTAAGATGTCATCTGTGATACCCATATCTTTTGTTTCAATATAACTTCCACTCTCAGACTGTTGGTTTTCCAACTGTTGACTTTCTAACTTCAGAGTCAATGTTTCTGTGGTCAGATTCATTGTTTCTATTTTATCTGAAACTTCCAGGACCAAAATGTAAACATTTCAGGGACCAAAATGAAATTTCAGGAAGAAGCCCAACAGTCCAACAAACCAACTCTGATCCTCCCATTCCAACTCTCCGGTTAGGAAGGTTGTTTCAACATCCATGCCACGCAAGACTGCAATGGCCCTGGATGTTAAGCTATTCATAGGAAAGCACATGTACAAGTAGCCGAGGCCTTACACTCGTCAGTAGATCCATCTACTTTGTACTCACTTTTGAGTATTCTTTTCCATAACCTAAAGGTTCTTTTCTCTGAGGAAGATCAACCATTACACAAGTATGGTTCTATATGATGGAATCTATTTCTCTATTTAGCTTCTTTCTAAAGCAACGCTTTTGGAGATAACAATTAATTGTTAATTTTCCATGGTTCGTTCTCAACCATACAAGCTAGAAGGCCTGTAACAAGTCTTTGTCCCCTCTTTGCTCCGTCTCGGTTCAACATCTAGAATCCCTGAGTTCTGTAGATCTGGAATATTAAGTTCCGGATAGATAGCAACTTCTGAGTCCTGTAGATCCGGAACGTCTAGTTTCGGATAGTCAGGCCCCGCGGGTTCTTGTTAACCTCGAGCAATTACTCATTTTTCCTTTTCAAGGAAAGTTATCTTCAAAGAATTCAGCATTATTTGTGGCCAAGAGGCGATAAGCACTACTGTTATTTGTAGATCCAGTGGATAAGCAAGCTACAGTCTTAGGTCCAACTTGACCTGTTTCGGTAGTTCAACTTCTACCAAGCCACCCCACATCACAACATTTGTATGTGAGATCCTTTCTATGTCTCACACGGATGGTTATCCTTATCCTTATGCGAAGTTCTATTGAGAATCACATTAGCGGTAAGGATCGCCTTGCCCCCACATATTTTGGGCTTACGGCTTTGCGCTTGGTTAACACTGTTGGACTGAGGTGAGTAATGAGCAGTCGTTTGATGAACGATGCTTCACATTCTCCCCTCTATCACTACAAATTCTTCAATCTGTAGGCTTAGTTGATTTTCAACTTCTGCTTTGTAGCGCTTCTCTGCTTCAACAGCTTCATCTTTGCTTTTCAACAAACAAAGGATACAATACGTTGTACCATCATCAATGAAGGCCACAAAGTACTTGTCTCCCCCATCTATTTTGTATACACTTCAAAACACCCATGTAGGTGTGACTAAGTTCTAGAGGAGCGGTGCTTCTTTTGCTATTCCTTCGACGGAACTTGGAAATGTGATTTTGCCTCTTCACCTACCTCACATTTATTTTGAGGGTTTATGTCGACAGAAGGCAACAATCTCAACTTCGTTAGCTTTTGAATGACTTTCTATTTAACGTGTCTTAATCTACGATGGCATAGATGCACGGATTACAAATATATCATTCATTTGGCTACAACCATACTGTACCATTCTTATTTTTTATAGACCTGTTGGACTAGTCTCATAACAGCTTGACCAACAACGTCCCTTAAACCAAGTTTGGGACATGTATCACATCATTTTAGAGTGATCCCATTCCCTGAAGTCCTATTGAGGACAACCTCTCCAACCCCTTCTACTTTAGAGGTGGCGTTGCTTCACGTGAACAACCTCTTGCCCGTGGTTAAGGCATAACCGGATCATATGTGATCTGGATACTCTGGACCACTCCAGTTGCTTTGGCAGACTGAGTGTCCAATTTGGCCTTCAGATCATTTAAGACCTGGAAACTCTGGCCCACCTCACTAAGTGTCCATTACTCTTCTGCCTTTCTTTTGGCCTTCAGATCATTAAAGACCTGGAAATTCTGGCCCACCACACTAGGTGTCCATTACTTTTCCTATGAAGTGAATTCTGGCCCCACTCCAGTCGCCCGTAGGCTTTGTATGACTGAGTGTCCAATATCATCCTATCAAAGAAATTTTGGCCCCACTCCAGTCGCCCCTTAGGCTTTGTATGAGTGAGTGTCCAATATCATCCTATGAAGGATCTTCTACCCAATAGTGTGACAGGCTCTACGTCTTTAGCTTTTAGTTTTCTTCCCTTATGATTGGTGCCTAGGGAAATCCCTGGCGCTCATTTAAGAGTGGTAACAGTTTTCGCACAGTCAGTGGATCTTTTTTCCTCGTATGTGCGAACATACTTTACACACTTTTAAAAATTACACTTACAAGAACAGATCCTTTTAAGTCATTTACAAAATCCAATCTTTAAACGGGAAGTAAGATGAGATTAAACTTCTGATTTTAAAGCGTAAGGAATATAAATTATTTCGTGAAAACATTTTCCTATTCCTCCTTACTTTAAGCCCTTTTTAATCAGACATCATTTAATCTTATTCTCGACAAGGAAGAAAAATTACTTATCCCAAATTCGGATTCTGGCCCACTTCGGTCACTTCATTGGACTGAGTGTCCATTTCCTCCTTACCATAATTCAGATCTTTTGTCTGGGACAGATATAGGCCTTCTGCTACAAGATAGAACCACATCTTCAGCTTTCTCCTCTTGTCCCAGTTGACATCCTCAGCCTCTCATAGGCGCTTGTTCCCACCACTCTCAAGAGCGGTGACACTATGAACACGTTGACCTTCAACATCATAATCAGAAGTCTCTTGTTCCAGAAAACCACAGCCATATCCAGATTTGGTCACACAACTTTTGACCGACATCTTTCGAACACTAATACAAATCTTGTCTTAAAATTATTGGATATGTAAAGCAGTACGTGAAGTAAATAAATATTACAAGTGTTCGAAAGGATAAACAAACAAGCCAATGTTCAAAACTGCCGCAAGCTTGTTGAGTCTTGAATCTTGATAACCTGAAATCAAGAAATACTAAATCTGGATTGTTACAACTGTGGCTGAGTCGAGAGATGACTCTCTGTCTTTAAGACAAGATTACCCGTATATATGCTTTTACGTTAACGGACAATAGTCTCCCAAGATAAAACAACAACTAATCAACACTACAAAGTAAATGGGTTGATTCTGACGAAGAAAACAAAACACGAAACGACTTGCTGAAGAACGAAAAAGGAAGGAAGAGTTTTGAGTTTTCTGTTCAGTGTTTGTGGACAGAATTTCAGTTTTTCTCTTCTTATGTTTCTGTGTTATATATTGTTGTCTCATTTTCTGTCACCCATAATTGTGTAAAAAGGCTCCAATATATAGCATAAGGGGAGGGACTCATCAACTGCCAAATAATGGTTATTTATGGCCATTGAAGGAGGGAGTTAATCAGTCAAGTAATGACTGATCCAAAAAACAACCCAAACGGTAGGCAGAAACTTTATTAAACAATTTGGGGGTCTATCAGAAGAAGCCCAAAGCCCACGACCCATGACCCGAGCCCGGACCGGATGGGCGGGCGGCTGCGGCGCGCGTGTGGGCTTAGCCTTGAACCCAATCACATCTAGGTCCTCCCTCATTCAAACACATGGGTTATCCCTTGGGGTCCCAAACCCTTAGCCAATTTTAAGACTTATAAAGAGAACAATTCTTCCCTTTCCCACCGATGTGGTAGATTTGTCTCACACCATATTTTCATACCTCAAACACCTTGCTTCGTGGACCAATATCTCTTTCATTTCTTAACGAAATTTGACGATCTTTGGCCCTACGGTCATCTACTCACTTAGTAGATTATGCACGTGTGAAGAGACAAAGCCTCCAACATACGGAACCCTAGTGTTTAAGTCATTAAATACGAGTGGACGCACCTCCCCATCAAAGACAATTTTTCAACACATAATTGGTATGGTTCCGCTTGCATTAGCGCTTCTCCTACATGTATATTAGAGCGAGAGCTAGCTTGCTAAATAGGATCTTCTTTGAGATAAGAGTCATGGTCGCGGGAAGTAAGAGGAAATAGGTATAGGATGAGGCAGTTAAAAAAAATAAAGAAAGTTAAAAAGACCCCAATCGAGCTATGAAATTGAACATACAGCCTGCGTACCTCCCATTCATGGAAGACCTGCCTTATTGTTGATGTCTTTTTTGAGGTTAAGGCGTCAAGGTTGTAGCCCCTTTCGGAATGGCTTTACTGCGAAAAAGCCTTTGATTCGCAATGCCACTTTGAAAGAAAGGGAACCTCCTCTTAGTCCAGGAACTTCTTATAGTTAGTAGCGATGAATTATAGGATCCCAAAGCAATAACCACAGATGGAGGAGCATTCATTCCTCTTTTTAACCAGTTTTCCCAAACCGAATACCGGTCGAATAACATAACAATGTTCTAATTTCGGATCGAGGACCTGGCGCATAATATGTGCAACATTGGGATCGAGAACGTGCGGTTCTAGTTCTCTCATAGAAGAGAAATCAGAAACGTCAGACGAGGAACTCTTCCCCAGATGGCTGCGAGGCAATCTTACTCGAATAAGAAATGATTGAGGTCACATAAAGCATAAGAGATCTCATTTTATTACAATTTTTATCTTTTCATCTCTTTATATTAAAATCTATAAGTAAATGAGGTCACAAATTCTGAAATTCTTCATTTCTTTTTAAATTTTCGCATCCAACAAACATAGTAACAGTAATTGAAAAGGAGGGAGTACTATTGATCAACTAGTAGTTCAATAATTTGTACTATAAGTTATTGTAAGATATTATATCAAAAAGTATAAAATATGGTAGATGATTGACAGAGGGTAAAATAAAGGGGTGACGAATGGGACTCCATATAATCATTTGGGACAAAAGTGAAATTGGTAATTATTACTCAATGAAATAATGATGATTGTCTAGGGGTGCCAGGCCAAAGCATATAGTAGTGGCGGGTTCTTTTCAGTAGACCCCTCCCAAAGTTTTTCGGGACCCATTTTCCACCCCCAACCTTATGATGAGTCCAAAGTCATACAACATGATCAAATTGTATTGAAATCTTGCTCTAATCTCCCAAGATTGGAAATGCTGCTTATGCATATTCTCTTGTTATCTCTTTAGCATTACAAGAAAAACTATATTTTATTATTTCATTCTATTTGAAGTAAATACTATGAAAAAGTATCAAAATTAGCTATAAATTTTGTTGATAGTCTATCGATAGATAGTTCGTAGCTAACCGATATCCTTGATTGTTAATTTGTTGATAAATTAAATTTTCATCCAACCCTAGCTGTTTCAAACATTAAGTCCCATATCTCCATCAATTTTGAGATGGAAAACGTCCATTATGCGACATGGACGGAGCTCTTCAAAATTCATTGTAGGTCACACTGGGTTATCAATCACATAATTCCATTGGAAAAAGACAAGGAGAAGGTGCCGAAAACTGATGATGAAAAGGAATTGTGGTTGACCCTCGATGCAACGGTTCTCCAGTGGATTTATGCCACAATTTCGAGTGACTTATTGCATACGATTCTTGAACCCGACCTCATGACAATAGAGGCTTGGGTTCGACTACGTGACATATTCCAGGATAATAAAAATTGCCGGGCCGTCACACTTGAGCAAGAATTCTCTACCACTGACATGACAAATTTTCCAATGCATCCGCATATTGTCAACGACTCAAGGTTTTGTCGAACTAACTCAAGAATGTCAGGGCGTCGATAACTAACAATCGGCTCATTTTACAAATGATTGCAGGTCTCACTGATGTGTATAGTGGCGTTGGTACACTCATCCGCCAAAGCAACCCTCTTCCGCCATTTTACCAAGCATGTTCTATGCTCATACTAGAAGAAGCGTGTTTTGCCAAAAAGACAACCACCGTATCAAATTCTGCCATGGTTGCCACTCCATCCGATGATAATTCTTCACAATTTGAAAATATGCCGCCAAACTGTGGTCAAAGGGGACGAAATGGCAATAATGGCAGTAAATATCGCGGCAGTGGCCATGGTGGTGGCTAGCAGCAGAGGTCTGGCCATGCGTGGCAGCCGCGGGCCCAGTGGGGCAGTGGACCGCCACAGTGGGCCTGGCAATGGCCTTGGGCTATCCCTTCCTGCCCTTTTCATTCGGGACTTGGGCCAGGTCCAGTCCGAGGCACACTGGCCAGCAGTAGCCCAGTGTTCTTGTGCCACACCCTCAACCGAACCAGTGGCAGTAGGCCTATTCGACAGTGGCCACACCAACCGACATTGTGTCCGCGATGCACACCCTTGGACTCAATCCGCTCGACGCAAACTTGTACATGGACACCAGAGCAACGTCTCAGATGACATCCTTAAAAGGTAATCTCTCGTCCTATTTTAATTTGAGCAATAATCGTGGTATAATTATCGAAAATGGTCATTCAATTGCAATTCGTGGTTATGGTAATACAAACTTGTCCCACTCGAACCCACCGTTAGCCTTAAAAAATGTCTTTCATGCTCCTCAATTAATTAAAAACTTAGTTTCAGTTCTAAAATTTACCATTGACAATTCAGTTTCTGTTGAATTTGATCCTTTTAGGTTTTTCGTGAAACATTTTCAGACGGGGATGTGCCTAATGAGATGTGATAGTCGAGGCGAGCTCTATCCAATCACTATTACCACACATCGAGCCACGTTACCATCCACTTTTACAACTTTAGCACCTTCTTTATGGCATGAACATTTGGGTCATCCGGAAGCACCTGTTTTGCCTCCCTTAAACAAAATAAATTTATTGAGTGTACTAGAACTCGTAATTCTCATGTTTGTCGCTCATGTCCTCTTGAGAAGTATGTTAAATTGCCTTTTGTTACTTATAATTCATGCACTGTTATGCCTTTTGATAATATCGATAGTGATATTTGGACATCTCCCGTTTTGAGCTCTTTTGGTCATCGATATTATCTTCTTTTGTTGGATGATTACTCTAATTTTTTGTGGATATTTCTTTGTCTAAAAAGTCACAAGGTTTTCCACGTTTTTCTCCTTTAGAGCATTCATCCGCACTCAATTTGAATAGGTCATTAGAAATGCTCAATGTGATAATGGTAGAGAATTTGATAATGGGCCATTTTGGGATATTTGCAAAGTTAATGGTTTATATTTTCGTCTCTCTTGTACACATACCTAATCTCAAAATGGAAAAGTGGAAAGAAAAATTTGAACCATTAATAACATTGTTAGAACCTTACTTGCTCATGCCTCTCTACCACTATCATTTTGGCATCATGCATTACACATGGCAACATATCTCCTCAACATATTTCCAAGCAAACAATTAGCCTATCAATCCCCTCTCAAAATTATATACCTAAGGGGCCCACCTTACTCTCATCTACGGGTATTCGAGTGCTTATGCTATCTTTTTTTTCCTTCGACTACCATCAATAAACTTCAACCCCGTTCTACTTCGTGTATATTTTTGGGATATCCGTCAAACTATCGTGGTTACAAATGTTACGACTTATCTTCTAATAAAATCATCGTGAGTCGCCACGTAGTCTTTGATGAATTAAATTTTCCCTTTTCCAAAATGCATTGTTTCGTGCCTTATACCTACAAATTTCTTGATGATAGCATTCCTCCATATTTGGTCTAGCACTTGGCTTCGAAAACAGGCCCAACTTCTCATCCTGACTTGCCTACAATTTCGGCCAGCCTAAATAATTCCAACAACTTGGCCAACCAATGTGGCCTGCCAACCCGGGCCCATTGGCTTCCAGCCTAGCGACACCTCTCGCTGGCAGTCCACTGCCGAGAGGCCCAACGCCCGACAACCCACTAGCTGGTGGTCCATTCTTGGGCAGTGGCACCCCACCGACTGTAATCCCACTCCCGGGCAGTCCACTCCCCTCTCACTCGGCCTCCGGACCCATCACAAGTTAGCCCAATACCACTTCCCCTATCCAACCAACTACAATTCCGGCCCAACGGCCAGTCACTCGTAGTACGGTCTTCACACCTATGTTACCAAATCGCCTCTACCTCATAATCCTGTGTCTGCCCTTAATGACCCGAATTGGAAAATGGCTATGAATGATGAATATAATACTCTTATTAATAACAACACTTGAGATTTAGTGTCTCGTCCTCCTGATGTTAATGTGATTCGGTCTATGTGGATTCTTAGTTATAAAGAAGAATCTGATGGTACATTTGAGAGGCATAAATCCCGTCTTGTAGGTGATGGAAAAACTCAATAGGTTGATGTGGACTACAGTGAGGCTTTCAGTCCGGTGGTCAAACCAATAACTATCTGCATGGTACTAAGTCTGCCACTTTCTAAGGCATGACCTCTACATCAGCTTGATGTGAAAAATGCATTCTTGCATGGAGAACTCAATGAAATGGTGTACATGTATCAACCCATGGGTTACAAAGACCCCACCTATCCTAATCATGTATGCTTACCGAAAAAAATCCTTGTATGAGCTCAAATAAGCCTCACGGACCTGGTACAAGAGGTTTGCAGATTATGTTTCTATTATTGGATTTTCTAACAGCAGGTATGATCATTATCTCTTCATATACCATCACGGTAATGATATAGCTTACATCCTTATGTATGTGGATGATATTATCTTAACTGCTTCATTTGATACTCTTCGCAAGTCTATCATGTATTTTCTTAGCTCAGAATCTGCTATGAAAGATCTAAGGAATAGCTGTAACACGTCATGCATGTGGTTTATTTTTGTATCAAAAGAAGTATGCAGAAGAGATCATTGAATGAGCTCCACTCCGGTTGATACTAAACCGAAGTTGAGTGCTACTTCCAGCACACCATATGCTGATCCTTCACATTATCGCAGCCTTGTAGGAGCCCTGCAATATCTTACTTTCACGAGGCCCGACATATCTTTATGGCGTGCAACAGATTTGTCTATTCATGCATAACCCGATGGAGGATCACATGCATGCTCTCAAACACATTGTGCGCTATATTCAGGGCACTCTCAATCATGGCTTGCATTTATATCCGTCTTCAACAACAACTTTTATTTCTTACACAAATGCAGATTGGGGTGGATGTCCGGATACCAGACGCTCCACGTCTGGTTATTGTGTCTTTCTTGGTGACAATTTTATCTCTTGATCCTTTAAACGACAAGCTACCTTGTCTAGGTCCAGTGTGGAAGCCGAATACTCGGGAGTTGCCAATGTGGTTTCTGAATCTTGTTGGCTACGAAACCTTCTTCTGGAGCTCCATTGTCCTGTTCTGAAGGCGACATTGCTTTATTATGATAATGTTAGTGCGATTTATCTCTCAGGGAATCCGGTTCATCATCAACGCACTAAATATATTGAGATAAATATTCACTTTGTTCATGAAAAGGTTGCTCGTAGACAAGTACGTGTCTTACATGTCCCGTCACGCTATCATATCGCCAATATTTTTACAAAAGGTTTTCCGTTGGTTTAATTTGAAGATTTTCGCGAATATTACATAATCTTTTAGTATATTTTGTATATGGTAGGTGTATATTTAGTTATTTACTACCTTAATTCTAGCATAGGATGATGCTTGTATCATGTGTATATTTACTACCCATTTGGAATGAAATAATCATGTAAGATAATTCTTACAAAACATATATATATATATATATATATATAGTGGACAGCAAAAACATTGTTTGCACCTTCGATGCACCATGGTGCTTCATAGTTTATAAAGCATTCAATAATATTACAATTCAGAATTAGTCCGTTGGTCGTAGTTCCTAGAATGTCTCCCGAAACACTTCATTGGCAAACACGGGCGGAACTACCGAAATCATCGGGTCACCAACAAAATTCCCTATAGCTCCTTGTTTTGCTAAAGTGTCCGCCACCCTATTTTATTCTCTGTATTTGTGCCGGACCGACGATTTTCCCATCTTGATCAGCAACAACATGCATTCATACACAACAGAATTTAGTATTTCATTTCCTTTGTTTATCATGTTAATCACATCTACTGAATCTACTTCAACTTGGATTGGTGTTAAACCATTATTCCAAGCTAATTTCAGACCATGTCTGAGGGCTAAAATTTTAGCCTTAGGGGTTGAGGCTGCATGAATGGTTCTCATGAAGCCTGTCACTCAATCTCTATTAGAGTTCCTAATGATACCTCAAATTCTTCCAATCCCCAAAACATTCTCACAAGCATTATCAGTGTTAAGCTTAAGAGAGTTCCTAGGAGGAGGATCCCATTTGAGTCTGATTTTAGTCCTGAAGGTCTTAAGCTTGGTGTCTCTAGCACAAAAATGGTACTTAGTGACATGGTTGATGGGTTTCCCTATTTGAACAGTTTTTTTTGACATTGAAGAGGTTATTATTCGTAGTGATCCATATTTTTCATAGGCAAAAACGAAGGAGATCTTTCCAGTAGAGATAATGTTGAAATGCTTTATTTTTAAGAACATTCAAGTATTGGGCCAGTCTGTTGCATTAAAGAGCATGTTATCAGTACACTTTTCATTCGAGCAGTGCTGGGAGGTAATCGGTACTTACTATGCAAGATAAGGTGTAAAAATGAAATATTATGCCAAGTTGAGAGGTAATCGACGTATTAAGCCTTTATTTCCAAATGAGCGAAATACTCCCCCCCCCCTTCTAAAGGCACTCACAGTAGTGGCAGAGTTAGAAGGGCAGGAGGGGTTCATCTGAATTTTGACATCATATAATCATATCATATATACCAGGTTTAAATTTTTAACGTGTATATAGCAAATGTTTAACTCACCACAAGAAAGTACATAATTGGCAATACAACTTTAGCAACAATAAATATATTGTTGCTAAAAAATGTAAATGGCAACAAAAATGTAATATGTTGTTGCTAAAAAACGTAAATGGCAAGAAAAATAAAAACTTGTTGTTGCGAAATCTTTTCACATCAGAGGTTATTGCAACGACATACAATAATTTTTGTTGCAAAAAGTACTTTTGACAACAACATCCAACATATGACAACAAAAAAATATTGGAAATTTACTAATGTGGAATTAAGTTTATCCCATTATTTATGACTCGAACAATTGGGGCCCCACACGTCGGAAACGTCGTTTCCACACACGTGCACACGTAGTGCCAAGTATCGCAAATTTCATTAGTGAAAGAGATATTGGTACGTAAATGAAACGTTTGAGACATAGAATGATGGACGGTTATTGGCCAAATGACAAGTATTCCACGTTGGTAAACGAAGGAAGAAGTGTAAGATGAAACGAGTCGGAAATCGCCGCGGAGCCGCGAAGGGCCGCGACGCAGCCCCGTCGGAGCCGAGGCACCGGAGCGCCGCGACGCTAATTCGCAGAGCCACGGCGCTTCGGAGGCAGAATGCTGCGACGGGAAGATGGAAAGTTCTGACTTTTGGACTGATTTTGGAGCATTGAATCTCCATTATTTGGCACATGAATTCAGCCGTTATTTGGCTGAATGTAACCCCTCAATAAGTGTCATTACATGGCTATTGAAGGTCATTAGTTGGCTAGTTGAGGGGTCATCTCATTACACTATAAATTGAGTCATTTGGCTAAATTGTTCAACACTAAGAAACACTTACAAAATTTTCTGAAATCTTCTTCTCCCTCTCTATTAAGTTTCTAAATTCAAAGTTCTTCAAGAGTAACATTTGAGTTTCATTTGCTCATTTGTTAAGTTGATGTTGTATCTTGAGAGACTATTGCCCGACTACGTAAAATGATATATACGGGGCAATCTTATCTTAAAGACAGAGTGTCATCACTCAACTCAGCAAATAGCAAGGAGTTTGTAACGTTCTTGATTCCAGTTTGTTGTAATCTTTAGTTTATCATTTCTAGCAATTTGTAATATTTACTTACTTTTCGTTTTCTGCAATTGTTGTAACCCACAAAAATATTATTGGAAAAATGTCTTTCTTCTTGTAGTGACTCATTCGGTGAAAATTTTATCTTAGTCTTTGCATGCTCGATATATTTGTATCAGATCGATAAATACGAAACGTTTATTTTTCATACGTATATTTAAGTTTTTATTATGGTTAAATCTCGTTTCATTATTCTCGGATGTAAATAAGTATTCACGTAAAAGAGGAAAAAAAAAGTAACAAAAACGAAAATAGCTGAGAATTCCAGTTTCCAAGACACAACAGAATACATCAGCTTAGAAACCGTTTGTTGTCTTTCAAGAACTGTTACACATTATGTCATGAAACTGTCTCTATAGCTATTTTCATCAAGCAACACCCCCTCCCCCACCCCACCTGCCTTCCCCCACCTCTACCCCCTCTAAATCATGTTACAATTTCCTAATACAGCCAAACACAAATAAAACAACATGACTTGAGAATTTCTCCAAATGCCAAATGAAAAATGTACTTATATCAATTTAATAATGAAGTTATTAATCTTCATTAGAAATAGAATTGTCTTTTAAAGATTACCAAAAAAAAAGAGGTGTTACATTGTTGATTTTGTACCGTAAAAGATAATATGCACTACTAAAGAAAAATGAATTAGCCCAATCGCTAATATTTCACTAATTAATAATTTTTAATTGACATGATCTTTTGATAATCCGTCGCTAAATAAGATTAGCAAAGAATTTTTATTTTTTAGCGACATTCGTTATCCTTGCACTAATTCATATTTTTGTCGTGTACAAGAATAATCTCTTATGTGTTACGTAGGAAATCAGTCTAAAATAGTTCTGTTAAATATATACACATGAACAGAATAGTTCTAGGTTCTTTATTTGTACCAACACTGAGCAATTTTGATCCCGTTATACTTAAAACATACAACGACAATCATATTTCATGAAATTGGCACTGAACAATTTTGATCTCCGTTATACCTAAAACATACAACGACAAACACATTTCACAAAATTGACCCGTGAGAAGTATATTGGGTATATAAACTAAAGAAACTATCAGGACAGATGTCCTCCCGTTCGTTTTTATTAGGTTTTGGAGAAGTTTTAATCGAAAAGTTTATATTAGTAACTGAAATTAGGGTAGGTTTTAGACAAGAAGAATATATCGTACCTTTAATTCCGATTTATGCAGAATATGAATATATGATAATTTGATTGGTCAAATTCATTCCTTCTTTTTTTGCTTTTATCATAATGTGATAATGAAAGTATATTTTGAGAATTTTTGGGGATAAGTACACCTGTTCAAAGTTCCCAAAAGCCTGATAGGTGGGTTACAGAGTTACACCATGGAAAATATTGTCTATTTCATTTGTTTTGTTTCATAAAGTGAAGAATTTTTAGTAAAAAAAATGAAAAGTTAGTAATTGAGACTCGTAGCTTTCAACCAAAAAGTATTGCTTTTTCATAATCAATTTGTATGATGTTCACGTAAGTGAGCTTACAGTATAGTAGTATCGGTGATTGACATGAGATTTAAATATAAAAAAAACTTATTAAGATTAGTAATAAATAGTAAGTATGAACTTATAATTCAAAAGATACCACGGATTATTCAATATTACGAATCTTAAAAGTTAAATTCATAAAACTTAAATTTTAATTGAATCTATAAAACTTCAATCTTGAATCTCCTTCGTCAATAATTAATCTTAACATGAGAAGACTAGTTAATCCAAAATAATTCTTATTACTAGTATATCTTTAATCAAAATCTCAAAACCAATGAACAAAAAGGCTCTCTTATAAAATTCTCACTCCGAAATCATTAAATAAAACAAAGCAAAAAGATGATTGGGACCCTCTTAAGTCTTAACTCATCCACAATAATCAACCTTCTTTCTTCCAAGTGTTTTTAAAATTCCGTTTCTTCTTTTCTAAGTGCTTCACACTGTATATATTGATGTCCCTCAAATAAGATAAAAATTATATATAAAATGAAGTAGCATAACAAACAACATAGACCCCACTTCTCATGCAATGACGACGAAATTCACTCCAAAAAAATAATTAAAAAATTAAAAAAAAAAACAAATAAATCCATTTCATCTCTATATATAACCACCTCCTTTTACTCATTCTCTTCATTCCATTCTCTTTCTCTTCCTTCTCCATCACCACCACCATTCTAACCAAAAAAACTTTTCTAAGCTCTTATAAGTATAGTATACAAAAAAATTTATACGAAAAAAATTCAGACTCTACAGCTACCAAGCTAGGTGTATGTCCAAACTTTGGTGGTAACAGACTATTCCGATTTGGAACAAGAAGATTGTTGCTTTTAAAGATGACGAATAATATAGAGGCATCTTCATCCGCTAATATTGCACCTGTGGGACCGCTACGATCACCGTGGCACTCACCGGTGCCGTATTTATTCGGTGGATTAGCGGCCATGTTAGGGCTAATTGCATTTGCACTACTTATTTTAGCATGTTCTTATTGGAGACTTAGTGGTTATCTTGAAGAAAATCAAGAAGGTGATATTGAAGAAGGAAATAATAATAATAATGGTGATGGTGATGGTAAAATGGTGGAATCATCAATTCTTGAAGAGAAATTTTTGGTGATCATGGCTGGACAATTGAAGCCAACTTATATTGCTACACCTAGCTTGTCTAGTAGGGCTTCATCTTTTGGTAGCAGTAGCGGTTGTACTTTGAGCAGTGAGAGTAGTACGGATAAATTCGAGGCAGAAGAGAATGAAAGAGAAGAAGAAGGAAGAAGAAAATTACGACTCGGGTTCGAGTCCTGAGAATGAATAAAGACCTACGGGAGATGGTTTTTCTTTAACGTGACACAAGTGCGAATTAGTTGAGACAACGAATTCTGAATAACTGAAATGAAAAGCATGGTAAGCATGGTGAGCCTTAGAAAGAAAAAAAAAATCTGAAGTATTATTTTAATATTTTGGATTTTTAATATTATGGATATGTGGGAAATTAGGGATTGTGGATGTTTGAAAAAAAAAGTTGGGGCTTGGAAAGAAGCACATGATTCTTCTTAGTTAGCTTTTGGTAGAGGTATAGATAGACCTTTCTCTTGTTTTCTTTTTCCTTCTCTTGGAAATATCGGAAATGTATATACTTTTTGGAGAATTTTAATGAATGAGAAAACTTATCTTGGTAATTTTTAGATCTTAGTTTTTTGCTTTTTCATTTCATGTCTCATTTCTCATGCATTTTTTTTTTGTTGCTGAAATGAGGAATTTTTATAAAATAAAGACTGAAATTAAAGACATTAGATGGGAAGATCTTAACGATGTATTCCCTAAATTATTGTTTGGGCCGAGGTAGATCTTAATGGTGCTACCTCTAAAATAACATTGTTTAGTACAGACGAGATAGAATTAGGAGGAACGGTTCCAAAAAATAGTTTCTTTCATTTCGAATACTCTGTCCAGGTCTGAAGAAGCATAAGCAGTCAAGCTATGCATCACCTTGTTCCCTTCTCTGAATGTGTGCTGAATTGGAGGGTTCGCCAGTGATTGAATATGTTATTACTCATCAACGAAAAATAAATAATCTCTCAACAACTAATGTATTACTTTAATTTTTTAGGAGGTGTGATTTTGTCTCTTTTTTTGTTCTGATTTCTAAATTTTATCTAGTACTATATTTTAAGAAAGTTTCTCATCTTCTAAATAGAGTATAAAATAAAATAAAATAAAACAGTAAGAAATGAACACATTGTTTTCAATACAGGACGGCTTACGATAACATACACAGTAAAATCCCACAAACGTGAGGAAATACAAGACGACTTATTTTATAGATATATTCTTTTCTCGATCAATGCTTATACGCCTTCTCGGAGGGATTTCAATTTCTATTTCGATATATAAAACTAGAGCATTAAATTATCATTGTCTTCTCACATATAAGGTATGATTCCTCCACCTTAAAAATAGTTAGGTAGACATTAAATATGATGGTTATTGATGCGGTCATAAGGCCTGAGATCCCAAACTCTGTAAATGCCTAAATAGTATGAAAGGTTACCCCTCTTTTACTTTTATGAGAAATGATCTCATATGATGAGTTACAATTAAATAAAAAAATTATATTATTTTATTATCAATTTTTGGTGTTATATTTTGTTAATCTTATATAAAAATATAAAGAGAGTGTTGGTGTAATTGATGAAGTTGTTGTCATGTGACTAAGAGGTCACAGATTCAAACCGTTTAGTGCATCGGGCTGCCTTATATATATATATATATATATATATATATATATATATATATATATAAGAAGTATTATTTAACTACAAAATATTTGTAATTGTAAGATTGTATTAATCTCTCTTGGGGAGTCTTTCTCATTAATACAAATATATATATAGTGTGTACAATATTGAATCCTACTAAAATAAGGATCCTATATTTACCATAATTATACACTACTATTAATTATAAATTATATGGTGAATATATTGTAATAATCACTAATACACCCCATCAGTCAGAGCAGGGGGAGGTCGGACGCTGAGACTGTATCTAAAGTCTAGGAATAGTTGTCTAGGAAGTCCTTTAATGAAGATATCCGCATACTAATACGAAGAAGGCACATCCAACACATTAACATGACCTATAGCAACCTTCTCACGAACAAAATGTATATCCATCTAAACGTGCTTGGTTCACTGATGCTGAACCGGGTTATAAGATAAGTATATAGCTGATATGTTATCACAATACACCATAGACGCCTTACGCAAGGGACACTGAAGCTCCAAAAGAAGGTTTTGGAGCCAGCAGATCTCAACAAAAATATTTGCATCGCCTCTATACTCTGCTTCTGCACTCGATCGGCATATGGTGGCTTGCTCTTGGCAGACCACGAAATGAGATTATCTCCTAAGAACACACAATAGCCGGAGGTGGAGCGTCGCGTGTCAGGATAACCTGCCCAATCGGCATCCGTATATGATAACAACATGGTCGGTGCAGAGGGGTAGAGATGCAATCCATAATCAAGTGTGCCCTTAACGTATCGAATGATACGTTTAAGAGTTGTAAAATGATGCTCCCTGGGGGCATGCCTAAACAAACACACCTGCTGAACAACATAAGCAATATCAGGCCTGGTAAAAGTAAGATACCGAAGTGTACCTGCAAGGCTCCTATAAAGAGTTGGATCGGACACTATATCACTCTCAACAAAATTGAGCTTCGATTTTGAGTCAATCGGAGTAGGCATGATCTTGTAGTTTGCCAATTTAGCCGTGTACACAATTTCTTCTACATACTTACGCTGACGCAGGAACATAGTATTTGCAGATCTAGCCACTGATATCCCCAAGAAATAGCTCAATTTCCCAAGTCAGTCATAGCAAATTCGGATTTCAGCATAGCAATGATCTCATTTTTCAACACATCAGACGAGACAGTGAGAACAATATCATCCACATATAATAATAAGTATGTAATGTTACTACCATGATGAAATATAAAGAGAGAATGATCACACTTGTTGCATACAACCCTAATCTGCATAATGTAATTAGCAAAACGTTCATACCACGCTCTGGGGGCTTGTTTTAAACCATATAGTGACTTACGAAGACGACATACATACCGAGGGGCCTCCGGATGGAGAAAGTCTCGCGGCTGGTGCATAATTTTTTTCAAGTCCCCATGTAAGAATGCATTCTTCATATCTAGCTGATGAATCAGCCAATGCTTATCCATAACTATGCTCAGAATTGTGCGAATGGTAGTTGATTTATCCACCGGACTAAACGTCTCACCACAATCAATACACTCCTACTGATTAGTACCATTAGCCACAAGTCTCACCTTATATCGCTCAAGGTCACCATTATTTCTGAATTTGTGATGAAATAGCCACATGCATCGAATCACATTCACCCCATCCGGTTTAGGAACCGAATCCCAAGTGTGATATTTCGTTAAAGCATTAAGTTCCTCATGCATGGCCGCATTCCAATTCGGGTCAAGTTTGACTAATTTTGGGTTTTTGCGAATTGGAGATATGGTTTGTGTGGATATGTTAAAATGGACTTTGGGTTTGAAAATCCCATGTTGAGCATGATTTTTCATACGGTGCGTGGCGGCAGGGGTAGTTTGGGTTGGAGTAGGTGAGGTAGTGACAGTGGTGGGTGGTTGTCGGAGGAGGTCGACGGAGTATGGGATAGGGTGATTGGTAGTTAGTGATCGAGATAGGTTGGGTGGGGGTGGAGATCGGGTCAGATAGATTGGGTATGGGTGATTCGATTCTAAGTCCGGTGATGGTGACTGGTTGGGAAACGTGTGATGGGGTTGCGGTAGGGCAGTTTGGGGGTTGGTATTGTGATGGGGTATGGGGGCTGGTACTATGACGGGGATGGTTTGGGCGATGGGAGAAATGGCGGCAGGTGGCGGTGACATAGAGGTTGTAGGTTGGGTTTGCCGGCGGGTGTGAGAGACGATGATGGGTCGGGTCAAGGAGTGGTCCGACAGATTGTCGGTGGTGACAGTGGGATTCGGCGGTGACTGAGATGTTGGGGCGGTGGTGGTGGCACGACAAATTTCGGTAAGTATGATGGGGGAGGTATCAGACTCATATAGAAAGGTATAGTGCATGATTCAGAATTTTTGGATGTTTGAAAAAGGAAGATTGTCTCATCAAACATGACATGACGAGAGACGTAGATTTGACGAGTGGACAAGTCATAGCACAAATAGCCTCTACGATTAGATGGGAAGCCTACGAAGACACATGGAGTAGTGTGATGTGCTAATTTATGAGGGGCAGTAGAGGCAAGATTTGGGTAGCACAGGCAACCAAAAATCCGAAAATGATCATAGGAGGGGATCCGACGGTATATAATTTCGATAGGGGTCTTGTTACGAAGAGTACTTGTAGGTAACATATTAAAGATGTATTCTACCATTTTGACCGCATAGACCCAAAATGAAGGGGGAGAGAGGCATGAAAAAGGATAATACGAACTATATTATTGATAGTGCAGATGATTTGTTGGGCTTTGCCATTTTGGGGGGAGGTCTGGGGACACGAAAAGTGAAAAACCATGCCATTATTGTTGCAAAATTTGTGAAACGTGGAATTATTAAACTCACGACCATTATCATATTGGAAAGATTTGATGGCTTTTTCAAATTATGTTTTGACAAAAATACGAAACTCAAGAAACTTGACAAAAACTTCAGACTTGAATTTTAGTGGGTAAACCCAAATAAAGTGAGAGAAATCATCTAATAAGACTAGATAATATTTATGACCCAATGAGCTAGTAATGAGATATGTCCATAAATCTGTATGAACAATATCAAAGGAGAAAACGTAACACTTAAAGATGACTCAAAAGGAAGGTGAACATGTTTGCCTAAAGGGCAAGAAAAACAATGTCGGACAAGTTTCCCATTATTACATTGAATAAAATTATTGCTTCTAAGAAAATTAAAAACAAGAGCTCTAGGGTGTCCATGTCTATTATGCCAAGTTGACGGAGAGATGGTAGCGAGAAAAGTGTGTGAGATGGATCTAGTGGCGGAGGTAGATGAGAATGGATATAGGTCCCCTGTACTATTGCATCTCGTAAGGGGTGTCCCCGTAAGAAGATCCTTTACAGAAAAACCAAAGGGGTCAAACTCAGCAGACACATAATTGTTACGAGTTAATTTCCTAATAGATATTAAATTTTTAATGATGTTGGGAGCATAAAATACGTTATTTAGGGAGAAGGGTGGATGAGGTGGTTGGGTGTAGGTGATACCGTAACCCTGAATCATAATGTGATGACCATTGCCAAGCGCAATAAATTGAGAAAACTTTAAACGAGACAGATTAGAGAGATTACCTGAGGATCGAGTGAGATGAGAAGTGGCTCCCGTATCCATGTACCAATTTTCATCGGGTTGCTGCATATTTAAAAAGCTGAAGGCCTGGACCAAATCAGTGGGGGCAGACCCGATGGATACTGATGCCGGGCCATAACGACGTGGGCCTGCTGGGTTGCTGCTGGCTGCTATCATGGGCTTGGTATTGGCCCAATATTTCTGGGCTGCCAGAATCCAAAAAATTGGGTTGTAGCTTGCTAGATCGGGTAAGCAGCGGCGGCCCAGGCTCCTGGATTAGGCCACTGCCCTGGGCCGGCATAAGGCGAGAAGTTGCTGGGTTGTTGATGTCGGCTGAGTGGAATTCTGGCTAGACCGGCCCCCTTTCCCGCGACCTCTGCTGCCGTGACCATTTTCGCGGCCTCTGACGCCATCGCAGTTGTTCCACGATTGGTGGTTGTCCAGCGGTGGTGGCTGGCCGGCGGCGGTGGGGTTTGTCGCAGGAGTTTCAACTGCTAGCGCCTTTTGATTATGTTTGTCCTTCTTGACATGTCAGGTTTCCTCTAAAAGTAATTGTGAACGGGCCCTGTTGAAGCTCGGTAGTGGGTCGGCTTATTGAATCATAGTCGCTAGAGTGTTGTAGTCGCCCTTTGGTAAGCCCGAAACTAGTTCTAGGACCATTTTGTGTCGGAAATTGGTGTCCCCACATTGGATAATTTTTCTGCAACAAGTTTCAATTGTTTACAATACTCAGACATGTTGGCAAAATTCTCGAGACGTGTATTGTTGAACTGTTCCTCCAAATACACGACACGTGTATGCTTGTTATGCTGAAAAATCTCCTCCAAATGTATCCATAACTCACGAGCCGAGGCACCGGTCTTCATAATTGTATGAAGTAAGTCTTTAGAGATGGTGTCATAAATCCACTGTTTGACGATAGCATCAAGACGACGCCATGTCGTGTCTGCAACGTCGATAGGGCGAGGGAAAGAGTCGTCAATATGGTCAAGCACGTTATACGCGCATGCGTGAATATGAAAGAGTTCAACTCATGATGAATATTGACCATCTTCTTGATCAAGAACTAAGGGAATTAAATTCTTGATATTCGTGACGGCAAACGCCGGATGGAAAGAAGAAGTGGAGGAGGGAGTGGGGATGGGGGGTTATCTATGACGACTGTGGAGGAGGCGGAAGCCTTAAGAGAGGTGGGAGTAGATATGGGAGTCACAAAAAAGGGACAAAGAAAAACATAAAATTTGGGGTTGCCGTCGGCCGAATTGGGGGGGGGGGGAGAAGAAAAGTAGGGTTTAGGTGTTTTTATGGTTTGGCTCTTGATACCATGTAATATTGTATTAATCTTCCTTGGGAAGTCTTTCTCATTAATACAAATATATATAGTGTGTACAATGTTGAATCCTACTAGAATAAGGATCTTATATTTACCATAATTATACACTACTATTAATTACAAATTATATGGTGAATATATTGTAATATTTCACTAATAGTAATGGGTCATAAAATATTAGTAAGAATTCCTCCCCATCGATCTACTCTAAATCAGAGGTTTCGGATTCGAGTCTTGATTATAAAAAATAGGAAAATATTTTGATAGGTTGGGGCGGAACTGGAAGTATAAGAAGCAGATTTGACATAATACAATAATTATTGTTTAGATCTTGTATTTATTTTAAGAAATTTATTTAATATGTACAAATTACAAATTTGAAACCTAATAATTCAAAATTTTAAAATCCCAAATTCAGGAACTTCATATTTTGGCTCTGTGTCGGCTAGAAAGTGCTTCCTCCTTAAATTATTTTATGTGACGTGAATCTTAATTAGTGGATCTTCAATACGAGTACCAAATAACAGATAAAAATCTATTTTTCTACTGATCTATTCTAATGGTATAGCTTTAACCAGGGAGTAGTTCCGATATTCACATGAAAAAACAGACGACTATAGCTTTAACCTGAAACTGATCGAAACAACAAGGATTTCCATGCATTAAATTCTTTTACTATTGTTGTAATTCACGTGACACTTGTATCAACACGTGTATGCCATTAATATTGGGGTACCCCCTACCCCGCTCAGGTTACGCATCAGCTTCGGCACATGTCTGACCTTTGTGATATTCCACACGTGTCCATTTGACATCTTCAACTTAATGTCTCCAGTACCAACACCGTCTAAATGCTCACTATCTGCCAAATAAACTTTGCCGTGATTCCCAGCAACGTAATTTGTCATCACGATGTGGGGTGGTGTGGAAAGACGCTCCTGAGTTAAGCACCTAAGAGTCGATCGAATTGTCAACAGACAACAACAACACATCACTAATGTCTTAAGTGGCAGCATTGATTCCAACCCCCTTGTTGTCCTCCTTCTTCGGTGCCCTACAATTCTTCTTGATGTGACCCTATTTCCCACAGTTCCAACACTCAAGTGTTTGCCCGGATCTGGATTGACTCCTGCCATTCCTTGACTTCGACTTGCCCTTATTTCGATTGTAGTTTCTGTCATAATTTCTGCCTCTGTTTTCAACATTCAAAGAAGAACTTGTCGATGCCTCACCAGAATCTATATTACGAACCTCCTCAGCAAGGATACGATCTCTAGCATCATTAAATTTCGATTTATCACTGCCGACAGAATTACTAACCGCTGCTCTCATCGGCTCCCAACTGTTTGGTAGAGACGTCAGCAAAATTAGGGCTTGCACTTCATTGTCAAACTGGATTGCAACCGATGACAATTGATTAACAATCGTGTTGAATTCATTCACGTGCATTGCAACATGAGCACCTTCTTCCATCTTTAGATGGAAAAGTTTCTTCATGAGAAATACTTTATTGTTAGCTGAAGGTTTCTCATACATGTCGGACAAGACCTTCATCATGCCAGCGGTGGTCTTCTCCTTTGCCACGTTGTGAGCAACGTTCTTGGACATCGTCAATCGGATTACTCCCAGAACCTGTCTGTCAAGGAGATTTCAATCTGCATCATTCATCTCCTCTGTCTTCGGGCTCAGCGGTTGATGAAGCTTTCTGCCGTACAAATAGTCTTCAATCTACATTCTCCAGAACGCAAAATATGTACCATTGAATTTACCGATGCCGTATGCCGAACCATCTTCGCCGAACCATTGTTTTCTGAATTGCAACACAACCATGTCGCTCTGATACTAGTTGTTAGGATTTACGTCCCAAATCCTACCTAATCAGAAAATAATAAATTAAATGAAGAACAAATAACAAACACAGATTTATAGTGGCTCACCCTCAATGCGAGAGCTAGTCCACTTGCCGCTGCAGATTTTACTATAATGGAGTTTTGAGTTTACAATTCTCTCTACTCTCTTTGTCGGCTATTCGACACACTCAAATAAATCTCTTTGACTGCTCACGTGAATCACCACAAGTGAATAACGGCCCCCTAGACTATATATAGAGAAAACTAGGGCGAACATAATACAAGTCTAAAATTCCCAAATTACCCTCCACTAATAACATTACACCGACTAATGCCAACCCTACAATCGGCTGATTCCAATCGATTGATCCCAACCCTCTGCGTAGAGTCTTCATTAGTGTCGGTAAATGAATTAGGCTCCACAATTCAATATAACATAGCTTCACTCCTCATTGAAGTACACACAAACTGATTCAAACACCGTAATGGAGGACTACTGATCTAATATGCTTGAGATGCTAGTAATGATATTATGTAATTTATTAATGCAATATGTAAGTGCTAGTGACTTGTTGCTTCATATGATGAGAGAAATCAAAACATCGATTTTGATTTGTGAAATGGAGATCAAAATATATAGGATAAGAATACATAGGGAAATGAGTTTTCAAGTTCTAATGATGGTTCTTGTTCTTGTTCTTGTGGAAGTGGTACACAACATCACGCATTGTCTAGTTGAGTGGGTGCATTCTCTTTGAATAATACATCTACTTTGTTGAGTTATTGGACTGTACACCATTTTTTTGTGGGATCATTTAAAATGACTTGTAATCATAATTATCTTTCACAAATTTACTGGCTAGTGCACTCCATTTGAGCATGTCACAAAATAGAGAGATTCACTTTATTTCATCCTGTTTTGAGGCTCGATTAATTGAGATTCATATTGGAAAATTTCATTTTGAAAGGTAAAGTCTTCTCTATCAAAAGGGACTCGCTTCATTCCCAGAAGTTGAACCCGCAATTCTAATTAAGAAATAGAGGGTTACTTTCCATCTACCCATATCCTTTGTCCTCACTTAACTTTTCATCTGATACTATTCCAGCCGTTAAGGAAAAAGTCTCGATTTTTCTTGATCCTTAATGATACTCAGATGTGAGGGTAGTTGTAAATCCTAATCAGAAGCTGATGAGGGGCAATTTAAACTTTTTTTTCGAAGAAATTGTACATGTATCGCCCATTTCATACATAATTTTTCTTAGTACCAAGTGCAAATAAGAGACGATATGCTAACGTCAATGACATAAATGGCCACTAGCTAGGGTGGGTGGGAGTGGGGAAGATCAGAAATTTAATTGTACGTCACAAAGTAGAGAGGTTAACTATATATTTCTTCCCATCCGATGTTCACACAGTATATGTTTTAGGGCGTGCTACTTAGTCTCACTTTTGAGGTAGGACGTTTTCTGATAAAGACAAGTATTATCAAGCGCAAATACAAAACTTCCTATTAAAAATGGAGGAATACTTACTAGTTATACTACCCTTCTACAACCTTTTATGGTAACATACGTAAGTTAAATCCTATAAAAACGACAAATTAGCCCACAAACTCAAATGAAACAAATAAAGAATCAATAAAGACAAGAGAATAATCCCAACCATAATGAACCCAATTAATCCTCAAAATGTCAATCATGAAAAAGAAGCACAAATAATAAAAAGATGCATCATGAAAATGCTGCTTAATTAGTGCAGTACACATTTCACTGTATATTATGAACAAAAAATAGTGCAGAATAATGCAACCTTATACTATATATATATATCGTAGAATTGTGTATTTTTTCTTGTTTGGAGTCTTCTCATTATATATATATATATATATATATATATATATATATATATATATATATATATATATATATAGGTATTTATAATTGTAATCCTAATTGTATGAGAATATCTACTTTACATAATTACAATAAAATAATAATTACGGAATATATGGAGAATATATACGTATTCTCTATCACACCCCCTCAGTCAGAGCGGGAGGAGGCCGGACGCTCAAACTGGATCTAAAGTCAAGGAACAGCTGCCGAGGAAGTCCCTTAGTAAATATATATGTGTACTGATATAAAGAAGGAACATGTAACGCCTGAACATGGCCCATGACAACCTTCTCACGAACAAAATGAATATCCATCTCAATATGTTTGGTTCGTTGATACTGAACCGGGTTATGAGACAAGTACACAACAGATATGTTATCACAGTAGATAATAGATGCCTTACGTAAGGGACAATGAAGCTTTAGAATGAGGTTTCTGAGCCAACAAATCTCGGCAACAACATTCACACGCCTCTATATTCTGCTTCTGCGCTAGAACGGAAAGTGTGGCTTGCCATTTGGTAAAACACGAGATGAGGTTATCACCCAAAAATACACAATAGCCGAAAGTAGATCGACGTGTGTCTGGACAGCCGCCCCAATCAGCGTTCGTATATGATATCAACATGGTCAGTGCAGATGGATAAAGATGTAATCCATAGTCAAGAGTACCATTAACGTATCGAATAATACGTTTAAGAGCGGTAAAGTGAGGCTCCCTGGGAGCATGCATGAACAAACACACCTGCTGAACATCATAGGCAATATCGGACCTAGTGAAGGTAAGATACTGAAGTGCACTAACGAAACTCCTATAAAGAGAAGCATCAAGCATCGGATCCCCGTCATCGGCTCTAAGCTTCGACTTCAAGTCGACTTGAGTGGGCATGACCTTGCAGTTTGCCATTTTAGCCCTATAAAAAATCTCTTCCGCATACTTACGCTGACACGGGAACATTGCATCCTCGGATATGGTCACGGAAATCCCCAAGAAATAACTCAACTTACCCAAGTCTGTCATGGCAAATTCGGATTTAAACAGGGTAATGATCTCATTTTTAGCACATCAGAAGAGGCAATTAGGACAATGTCATCCACATAGAGCAAAAGGTATGCAATGTCATTATCTCAATAAAAAATAAAAAGTTAATTATCATTTTTGTTGCACATGAACTCGATCTTCAAGATGTAAGTGGCAAAGCGTTCATATCGAGCCCTGGGGGCTTGTTTCAAGCCATACAGTGACTTTCGAAGCCGGAAGACATACTGAGGAGCCAAATGATGCACAAAGACAGGTGGTTGATGCATGTATACGGTTTCTTTCAAATTCCCATGTAAGAACGCATTTTTCAGATCAAGTTGATGAATCAACTAGTTCTTTCCCATATAAATGCTCAAAATAGTGCGAATGATAGCTGGTTTAACCACTGGACTGAAGGTCTCACCATAATTAATTCCTTCTTGTTTCCCTGTGCCATTGGTCACAAGTCTCACCTTATGGCATTTAAGCTCTCCAATATCCCTGACTTTATGACGATATAGCCACATACAATGAATCACATTGACCCCCTTTGGTTTCGGGACAAGATCCTAAGTGTGTTATGTAGTGAGCGTATCAAATTTCTCACGCGTGGCCACATTCCAATTTGGATCAAGCTTGGCTAATTTTGGGTTCTTGGGTATAGGTGAGATGGCTTGAGTGGATAGGTTAAAGTGGACTTTCAATTTGAAAATCTTGTGTTGGGCATGGGTTTCTATGTGGTGTGTAGGAATGTGGACCATTTGTGTGGGCTATGGCTACTCGGGTAGTGGGGCAGTGAGGAGGTGATAGGAACAACGGGTAGGGGGTGGTTGACGAGGGTTGGGGTGTTGGTGACGGTAAAGGGTGGCAATAAGGTAGTGGGGTTGTCGATGGTGAGTTCAGGCAGTAGGGTAGTGTGGAAGGGACGAGAACATTGGGCAGGGGGGTGGTCGACGGTATCGCCGGGGTGGTCGATGGGTTGTGGGGCAGTGTCGGGGAGATAACGGGGGTAGTGGGCATTAAGCCAGACTACTAGCTCTATGAATCAGAGGGAAAATGTTTGAATCGTCAAGGAAGCCATAGTCAGTGACTTGAAATTTTTGGACATTTGCAAAAGGGAAAATGTTCTCCTCAAACGTGGCATGACGAGAGACTAGGAATTTATTTGTGGACAAATCATAGCATAAGTACCCCCTATGATTTGATGAGAAACCTAAGAAAATGCAAGGAGTAGTCCTAGGTTCTAATTTGTGAGGAGTCGTGGAGGCGAGATTAGGGTAGCATAGACGACCAAAAGTATGAAGGTGACCATACGAAGGGATCGACATAATAAAATTTCAGTAGGGGTTTTATTTTGAAGAGTACGTGTAGGTAATATATTAAGAATGTATGCTACCATGTGTAACGCGTAGACCCAAAAGGGATGGGGAAGAGAAGCATGAAAGAGCATGGTACGAATCATATTGTTAATGGTGCGGAAGATTCTTTTGGCTTTACCATTTTGAGGCGAGGTATGGGGCACGAGAATCGAAACACCATGTCATTTTCTGCACTAAATTTATGAAATGGGGAATTGTCAAACTCACGACCATTGTCACATTGAAACGATTTTATGTCCTTCACAAACTGTATTTTGACATATGTTCAAAATTCAAGAAAAGTGAAGTAAACTTAAGACTTATATTTGAGCAGATAGACCCAAATAAAATGAGAGAAATCTTCGAACAATACCAAATAGTAATTATGACCCAATTTGCTAGTAATGGGAGATGTTCATAAATCCGCATGAATGATGTCAAATGGAGAAAACGTAACACTCAAAAATGACTTAAAAGGAAGTATAACATGTTTCCCTAAAGGACAAGAATAACAGTTTTGGGTAAAGTTCTATTTATTACATTGAATCAAATTTTAACTTCTAAGAGAATTTAAAACTGATGCTCCCGGGTGCCCAAGTCTACTGTGCCAAGTTGATGGAGAGATTGCAGCTAGAGAGGTATGTGGATTGATACTTGTAGCGGAATCGGATGAGAAGGGATAGAGGCCCCCCACACTATTTCATCTCGTAAGAGTTGTCCCCATACGTAGGTCCTTCACAGAAAAACCAAAAGGGTCAAACTGAATAGATACGTAATTGTCACTAGCAAATTTCCTAACAGAGATTAAGTTTTTAATGATGTTAGGAGCATATAAGACGTTTTTAGGGGAAAAAGAGGGTGAGGTGGTAGTGTTTGAGTGGTGACATATCCTTGAATTGGAATGCGATTGTCATTTCCGACCAAAATAAATTGAGGATTGTTCAAATTAAATAGTTGAGAAAGATTACCGGAGTTACGAGTGAGGTGGGATGTGACGCCCGTATCCATGTACCATGCATCATCAGGCTGCTTTAAATTCATAGTGTTGTAGGCCTGACTCAGTTCGGTAGGGTAAGGAGGTCGTATGGTTGTTGTTGTTGTTGGGCCACCGAGATGTGTCTGCTGTGTCGGTCTCGTCTGACATGAGACTGGATGAGGGCCCAATATACTGGGCTCTGCCACTGGACACTGCTTTGGGTCGGTGCCATTGGGTAACAACATGGGGGGAGGGGGGAGGCCCAACTTCGGGACATCGGCCATGACAGTGGGCCGACCCACTGAGATGGGTATTGGGCCTACTGCGTTGGTCCACCGGGATTGGACCGTCCACCCCAGCCTTTGCCTTTGCTGCCACGTCCGTTGATGCGGTCTCGACCTCTGCTGCCACCTCGACAACTCCGCGAAAGGTGATTGTCCATGTGTAGCGGTTGTCCGGCGGGTGTTGTGGCTGTCACCGGTGCATCAACCACCAACACCTTCTGATTATGTTCGTCCTGTTTGGCACGCCTAGTTTCCTAAACAAGAAAATTATAATGCACTTCTTTTTAATTGCTTATTACTTTTAGGACAAACTAAATTTTGCCTAGTGTTTGTAAGATACTCCATTCCATATATGCTTTCATTTGGGAGTTCTTTAGCTATCTTCCATTCTTGTCTAATCTTACTTTTTATTTAAATCACATCCATGGTTGACTTCTAGAATTTAATTTTGAATTAATTTCTCAAATAGTCATTCAACTTACGATAGATTTTAAGCTAATGTTTTTTGTTTAAAAATCACCCGGCTTTGCTTGTGTTTGCTTAGAAGCTAAAGGTAGAAACGGGTTAAATTAAAATCGTTAATTCGCCCCTGATGAGATATGCTCTTTCATTTTCTCTTCATTTTCAATGTTCTTTTTCTAATTGTCTAATCTTTACTTTTTGCTTAAATCACATGATCCATGGGTGCCTTTTAAGGTTTCAAAATTGTGCTCTTCTTTATCTTCATAATTTATCCTCATCAAAGCATTTCGAAGCTATACTATATTCTCTTTTTTAAAAACCACCCTTTGTTTATATGACATATGTAGAACAACTGCCAAATGTTATCACAAACATGTCCATTTTCTTGATACAAAATAGTTAGCAACTATTCATTTCACAAAGTTCATGAAACTATACTTATGTAAGAATTTATGAAACTATTCGTTGGACCGTGATGCTTGAAAGACAGCTTGTGGTTAAAGTGTTTAATAGGTTATAAAGTTGTGATTGGACATTTATGCAAAAGAACAAGCGTTCATTTTTATATACTTCCTCCGTCCCAATTTATTTGACATCATTTATTTTTTGGTCTGTCTAAAAAAAGAATATCATCTTTCTATATTTAGAAACAATTTAACGTTATGAGATGATTTACAGTCACACATTTATATAAAACTTTTTTTGGACCATGCGTTTCAAAAGTCTTTCTTTCTTTCTTAAACCATGTGTCAAGTCAAATGGTATCACATAAATTGGGACGGAGGAAGTAATTAATTAGATATGATAAAAAAAGAAGAAGATTGTTGTCGTTTGGTACCCGAAATAAGGTGAGATGTCCTAGGATTAAATTTGGGATTATACTATGTTTGATAGAAGGTGATAAATCTATACCTTCTACAAACGGAGTATAAATGTAACCCAAAATTAATTTTGGGATATCTCACCTTTCCCATCAAATTTAGGATTAGTTTATCCCACCTCCCAGATGAGATAAATTAATTCCAAGACTATAATCTCAGAATTATAATCGTGGGATAACTTAGTCAACGTACCAAACGATACTTTTCTGTCTGTATACATGTCATTAGGACTTTATTTATCAAGCACTTCATACAAAATGTACGAAATCCAAAGACGACTTGCTACTTTTAGAACAAGGATTAGATCCAGGATTCAGACTATGAATTTCTAGTTTATCAGATGCAGTTAGCTCTATTTTATGATCCGAGGCACAAATACATTCAAAATTGAAATTTTATGAATTTAATATTTGAGTTCTGATCACTCGACTCATAGGTTTAGAATCTAATATTAGTTAAAATTTCAATGATTTTTCATATGCAGATAAATAATGTTAAATTTACACAATATACATGTTAGGTCTCGGCTATGCTCACGGATTGGCCCTCGGATGGGCTGATTATTATGTATAATTTATGGTAAATATTTAGTATCCTAGTTTAGGTAAGGTTGTAATATAATTAGTATTATATTACCATAATTAGTGTATTACCATAAATGTATAGAATAAGGTTTTAGGAATAGAATAGGAATAGGATTCTCCTATTATGTAAGATGTATATATAGCCTTTCACATAATGAAAATAATCAAGGGATTATTTCTTTCATGGTATCAAGAGTCTAGGTCTTAAAATCCTCTCTCTACTCTCCTAAATTTTCCGTCGACTTCCCTCCACTTCCGAGACGTTTTGCTCTCGGTTTGTGTGCCGACGGGACCTCTTTTCTTCTCAAAAAATTTCTCCCTAATCCCTCAATCACATATTGTTCTATCAATATGTCTACATCCCGGAACATGTTTCATCCGACCCTTACAGTTTCTAACATCAAGAATAACAACCCTATCGTTCTTGAAATAGAAAACATCCAATATGCGACGTGGACCGAACTGTACAAAATTCACGCACGATCGCATCAAGTCATCCATCACATAATCCCCGCGGCTCCTGAGGATACGGAGGTGCCAAAACGCGAGGATGATCCTAAGTTGTGGACGACTATTGATGCTACCCTCCTTCAGTGGATATATTCCACAATATCTACCGACCTTTTGCAAACAATTATTGAGCCTGATGCTATGGCACAAGCGACTTGGGATAGACTGCGTGATATATTCCAAGATAATCAAAATTCTAGAGCCATTACCCTTGAACGGGATTTCTCCCACGTTAATATGGAAGATTTCCCTAATGTTTCGACTTATTGCAAAAGATTAAAGGAATTGGCGGACCAACTTCGCAACGTTGGCGCGCCGGTTTCGAACGATCGTTTGGTCCTCCAAATGGTTTCCGGCCTATCCGAGGCCTATAGTGGTGTGGGAACGCTTCTTCGGCAAAGCAATCCGCTTCCGCAATTTTATCAGGCGCGTTCTATGCGTACACTAGAAGAAGCAGTCATAGCAAAATGAGCGGCTACCGGTAGTAGTCCCGTAGTCATGATGACCGAGTACACGGTATATCCTACCGGTTCCAACAACTCGGGCCAAAATCGCAACAACGGTGGCGGCAAAAAGGGTGGAAATAAGAAAAATGGCAAAAATCGCGGCGGTAACAACGACGGCAACCGGCAGAATGGTGGTGGCAGTGGGGGTCCTCGCGGTGGTCAGCAGCAGTAGCAACAACAGTTCTGGGGCCCACAGTGGGCCCCTATGCAGTGGCAGTGGGCCCCACAACAGCAGTTTGGGCCCAGCCAGTTTACCTTCCAACGGCAGTGGCCAGCCTAGCAGCAGTCCAGGCCCAATTCGGTCTGGTCCAGTTACGGCCAGCAGCAGTGTAGGCCGAGACCGCAAGCAGAGGTGCTTGGGCCTCGACCCTCGCAAGCCCATCACGCAGCAGGCCCCACTCAAATCGATATCGAGGTCGCGATTCACACACTGGGTTTGACTCAACCGGATCCGAATTGGTATATGGACACCGGTGCCACTACCCACATGACATCCGATTCAGGTACTCTCTCATCTTATTCCAATTTGAGAAACCCTCGTGATATAATTGTTGGTAATGACAATTCTGTTTCAATTCGTGGTTATGGTTATAAAACATTGTCTCCCCCTCATCCCCCTCTTACCTTGAAAAATACCCTACACTACTCCAAATTGATTAAAAACTTAGTCTATGTCCGTAAATTCACTACTGACAATTCTGTTTCTATTGAATTTGATCAATTTGGTTTCTATGTAAAGAATTTCAAAACGGGGAGTCCTCTCATGAGGTGTGATAGTAGGAGAGGTCTTTATCCTATCACACCCAGTCCCGGTCCATCGAGTCAAGCTTTGCCAGCAGTTTTTGCAGCCATCTCTCCTTCCTTGTGGCATGCTCCTCTTGGTCATACGGGGTCCTCTATTTTGTCAGCTTTAGATAAAATAGTTTTATTTCATGTAAGGGTATGAGTCGTACTCCAATTTGTCAATCTTGTTCTTTAGGAAAAATTGTTAAGTTGCCATTTGTAGACTCAAAATCTCATACTTTAATGCCATTTGATATTATTCATATCGACTTATGGACGTCTCTTGTTCCTAGTTCTATGGGTCATCGGTATTATGTTCTTTTTTTGGATGATTATTCTAAATTTTTATGGACGTTTCCAATAGCGAAGAAATCTCAAGTTTTTTCATCTTCCTAAAATTTAGAGAATTCATCAGAACCCAATTCGACCGTGAAATCAAAAATATTCAGTGTGATAATGGAAAAGAGTATGACAATGGGGTGTTTCGGGAATTCTGTGCTACTAATGGGATAAATTTTCATTTTTCTTGTCCCCATACATCTTCATAAAATGGGAAACCCGAACGTAAAATTTGTTCCATAAATAACATTATCCGCACTCTATTAATTCATGCTTCCGTACCCCAATATTTTTGGCATCACGCTCTTCAAATGGCTACATATCTACTTAACATAACTCTTTCCAAAGGTTTGACATATTCTTCCCCTCTTCAGATTTTATATAATAAATCTCCTTCTTATTCTCATCTTCGGGTTTTTGGGTGTTTATGTTATCCGTTATTTTCATCCACCACAATTAACAAACTTCAGGCCCGGTCTACTCCATGTGTGTTTTTGAGTTTTCCTTCTAATCATCGTGGCTACAAATGTTTTGATTTATCCTCCAATAAAATCAACATTAATCGCCATGTAATTTTTTATGAATCCCAATTTCCATTTGCTAAAAGTCATTCTCCCGTGCCTAGTTCGTATAATTTTTTGGATGAACAAATATCCCCGTATATTATTCAGCATTTTTCGGACATCTCCCGCACCCAAAATTCTCCAGCGGGCCCACTGCCCACTAGTCCCACTAGCCCGTCACAGTCCTCTCTGCCCAGTTTTGTCACTGGGCTAGTTTAAGCAATTGGGCATGTCCAGCCCAATACTGGAACTGGTCCAGTTTCTGTTTCCGCCACTGGTACTGTTTCCCGAGTTGGGCCAGTAGGCCCACTGCCTGCTGGCCAGTCCGTCCCGAGCCCAGCAAATTCCTGACATTCACTCAATTCTTCCTCGAGTCATAGACCGGTCACTCGTAGTTAGCGGGGTATTGTTACACCTAAAAGTCATTTTAAATTACATTATAATGTCTCTAAATCCCCATTGCCCTGTAATCCTGCGTCTGCCTTAAACGACCCGAATTGGAAAATTGCTATGACTGATGAATATAATGCTCTTATTGATAATAAGACGTGGGAGTTGGTGCCCCGTCCATATGGTATTAATGTTATCAGGTCTATGTGGATTTTTGCTCATAAGGAGAATTCAGATGGTTCATTTGCTCGACATAAGGCGTGGCTTGTGGGTGATGGTAAGACTCAACAAGTTGGTATAGATTGTGGGGAGACGTTTAGTCCGGTGGTCAAGCCGGCTACCATTCGCACTGTGCTTAGCTTGGATCTTTCGAAGACATGGCCTATTCATCAGTTGGATGTCAAAAATGCTTTGCTACATGGTGATCTCAAGGAAACTGTCTATATGCATCAACCGATGGGATTCAGGGATCCCAACCATCCTCATCATGTCTGTTTGTTGAAGAAGTCCTTATATGGGCTTAAGTAGTCTCCGCAAGCCTGGTATACAAGGTTTGCTGACTATGTTTCAACTATTGGGTTCACTCACAGCAGGTCGGATAATTCCTTGTTCATCTACCTTCGTGGTTCGCCCGTAGCCTACATTCTGTTATATGTGGACGATATTATCTTGACTGCCTCTTCCGATGCCTTGCGCCAGTCCATCATGACCATGCTTAGCTCTGAGTTTGCTATGAAAGACTTGGGGCCCTTGAGTTATTTTTTGGGGATTGTTGTCACTCGTCATTCCGATGGGTTGTTCTTGTCACAACGGAAGTATGCAACCGAGATCATCGAGAGGGCTGGGATGTCATCCTGTAAGTCCACTTCCACTCCAGTTGATACCAAGCCCAAGCTTGGTGCCGCGGCCGGAGTCCCTTACGAGGATCCGACCTGCTATCGCAGTCTTGTAGGGGGCCCTTCAGTATCTTACCTTTACCAGATCGGATATTACGTATGATGTCCAGTAGGTGTGTTTATTCATGCATGATCCCCGAATTGAGCACATGAATGCACTCAAATGCATCATCCGATATATTCAGGGTACACTGGACTATGAGTTGCATTTGTATCCTTCATCAACATCCACACTTGTCTCATACACATATGCTGATTGGGGTGAGTGTCCAGACACCAGACGGTCTACGTCTGGCTACTGTATGTTCCTTGACAACAACTTGGTCTCCTGGTCTGCGAAGCGTCAGGTGACTCTATCTCGTTGGTTCAACTGAACTCGGTAAGTATAAACTCCATCTACCTCTAACTTGAGGGCGAGAACTGTCTTATCTTATTAAATGGGTATTGCCCTATGCTGGAAAGGGCCGACGATTCATTTTTTTTTTAAAAATATCGCTAAATAGCATAGACTTTGTTATACTTGCATAGCGATTTTTACAAACAATCTTAGCGATCCCTATATATATACATATATTATTGACATAGATTTGAAATAAGCGCAAACCAAAATTTTCATAGCATTACATGAAGTCCTATTCAAACAATATCTAGAAAACTAGCAATTATTCCATTAGGCAGAAACCGGGGGGGGGGGGGGGGGGGGGGGGGGGGGGGAGAAGACTATTAGTAAGAATTTTCTTTGCATATACATGTCATTAGGACTTTATCTATCAAGCACTTCAAACAAGATATATGCAATTGGAAGAAGATTTGATGCTTTCAAGTTAGTATTGGATTCAAGATTCCTACTAGGAATTGCTATCTATCCGATGCAATTAGCTCTATTTCATGACTTAAGGCAGAAGCGCATCTAGAATTTAAATTTTATAGGCTCAGTTTTTGAATTATGACCATTGAACTCATAAACACGTTTAAAATTATGAGTTCAGAATCTAATATTTATTGAAATTTTTATGATTTGTCACATATATATTTATTATTTTAATCGAAAACGTTGATTTCAATTGAATCCGGTAAGTACACTTCTGTCAGCCTCCGGCCTAAGGGTGGGAACCATCTTATCTCATGGTAGGAGCCCTAGTTGAGGTAGGGTCTGGGTTTGCCTTTTGATAATCACTAGGTAGTATAGACCTCAATAAACTTGCATAATGTATAGTAATTCTTACCAATAATCTTAACGACCTTTATATATAAAAAATTAATCTAAGTTTAATACAATAAAAACTTCTAGCAATTATTCAAGGGGGCAAAAGGAATATTCAAGTATAACAATATATGGTGTCCAAATGAAAACAAGCTATTTTTTGAAGTGTGTGTTATGTGTGATCCCAATCAAAGTACATCATTATATTGATTGCATAGTACATATCTAGTCCACTTCTCAACTACATTTAGCCCAAATAGAGAATAATATGAGGTCATATTTCTTATTTCAATTCAATACAAGTCTTTTTCAATTTTATGTTATTAGCCAATTATCCAATTGCTTACTTATGAACAGTTCAAAGCATATTAATGGAACATCCATAGAAGTCCTATGGTACATTCTTTTCCTTATTTAAACAAATAGGCATATGTAACATAGTAATTTCTTCCAATACTTGAAAAGAAAATTAGTTTCTTACAATTTTTTAGATTTGAAAATTAATTATTTAGACCATAAGTCTACCATATTTGTTGTGCTAGATCAATGAGTTTTAACTCCATTTGTTCTCTATTAATTATCATTTCAACGACTTTGAGGCTCGTGAATATTGTTACTATATTGATTGTTATTTCTACCGTCCAAGTCTATGACACGTATTGTTCACTTTGACCATAAAAACATCATGAATTTGTCCCCTTAGCTTACACTTTTAGAGAAGCACATATATTTTTTTTTAACTATATTGTATCTCAACAGAAATTCATTTAGTTTAGGATTTCAATTTAATTAGTATGTTTGATATTTTACAAATTATGGGGAAGGCTTATTAGAGAGGATAAATATGAGGCATTTCCTAATGATTGTGACAACCATTTATATTTTGGTATGACGAGTCTTATATTTTGAATTGAAATGAATTTTCATCTCAAAAGGTAATGAAAATAACAAGTCATAACTCATAAGCGTCATTACTATAGCCTATTTGGAGATTTTGTGGACAAGATGGATTATTCTTTTTGCAAACGAAGAAAATAATTATGCAGAAGCTTGAAAAAGGACCAATTATTGATTATATATGTAACTAAACCCGTCTTTTTGTTTGTTTGGGAAAATTACCATCAAAATCATGCACTCACTTCAGTGCAAGGTGATATTTTCATGTATGCAAAAACTTGGTCGGAAATAATAGGTCTCGAAAAAATTATTCTGATTGATTACTTTTTTTTTTTTGGATAAACCACAACAAAAATATGAAAATATTCTTATCCATTCTCTATTTCTCCGTTGATAAAAAAGAATCGATCAAGGGCCGATTTAAGATGTTATGAGTTCTGAGTTACGAGAACAAGCTACAAAAGCTATACTTCTCTTAGATTCTTGTTTTTTCTTTTTGTATATATGCGTAAAGTTTGATTCTAAAATATTGAATTTTAACGAACTCGCAAACTTATAACAAAAACCGCCAGTACTTGATATTTTTGACTCCGTAGAATAGATTGATCTTATATGTATCTAGCTAACTATATTAATTGCATGATAACTCAAAAGCATAATACATAAACAGACCACCCTCAAACTTGATCTTAGCTATCAAGTATGTCCTTCAACTTTGGGTGTGCTCAAGTAAACCCCTCAATTTGTATATAGTTGAACACGTAAACACAAATGCTGACGTGGTACTGATGTGGCACATAAATTTTGGAGGTGTTTAGATGATCATTTTATAAGTTGGAGTGTTCAACTGACAAAGTGAACACAAGTTGAGGTGTCTACTTGTGTACACCTAATGCTGGAGGGTATACTTACCGACTAGGCACAAGTTTAAGAGCATGCTTATGTATTATGCCTAAATGGTGACCTAGAAAAGGAATATTTGCGTAAATTAACCTAAAATGATCCAAGAAATGACGTGTGGTATCTTCAAAAGTGTCCGGTCTTGAATTTTTGTCCCCTTAAATAATTTTTTTAAAAATTAACCTCAACTTGAAAAAAATCATTGAGAAGAATTTTTGTTGCCCATCTGACATAAGTTCTAACTTTTACCTATAAGGCAGAACTTGTGGTCAATTGAGCAGTTCACTGTCTTGAAATATTATAAACTTTTGCCTTATAGACAAGAGCTAGAAGGTATGCCGTATGAACAACAAAAGCTTCCCTCTGTTGCTCATAAGTTCTCGTTCTTGCCTAAAACACATGACTTGTGGTCAATTGAGCAGGTTCATTAAACTAATTTATGTCCACAACTTATACCTGATGGGCAATAAAAGCTTTTCCTGGCGAATTTTCTGAAGCGGGGGCTATTACTTAATTATTTTTTTTTGTTAAGCGCCCTTATGGAGGCCATTTGTGAATTAACCTAAATTAATCAAAGCAGACGTAACACTAACAATGGGCCGAGCATGGACGGGAAGAGGCACTTACAGGCCCAAACCATTTGATATGTTGACCCAAGTTTTAGGGCATGATTAGCGTGTTTACTAAGCCCAATTACTAGGCATGGGTTACTCTTCTTGCTTTAGTTTTGGAAAATGCAAAACTTTGTTTTCTAAAAAAATAAGAGATGTTATATAATAGATAATAGTACCATATAGAAGAATAGTTATCAATTTATGGACGATATTCTTAAAGTCTACGATTTTCTGCAATTAAATAACGAGTAAAGTAGTGGAGAAGTAAACAACTCTCATCATTGGTGTTGGGCCGCGAGTTTCTCCGAATTCATGGGCCTGTAATAAGTTTGCACTTATTTTCTTCATTCACCAAATGGACGTCAATTGCAAACAAAACAAACTGGCAATCATCCTAAGCCCACTTTTGATGGTTCCTCTAGTTAACTATTTAAAAGCTGATTATAAAAGTGCAAGATTAGTCCGGTGCACAAAGTATCTTGTGCATCGCAGATACTCTTAACATGGTGTGATATTGTTCGCCTTAGGCCAAACCTACACAGTTTTCTCTAAAAGGCCTCACACCATTAAGAGATGGGAAAATGACACAAATAGTGGGTGAAACTATTGACACTCAATGGTCCAAAAATCTTAAAAAATATTTCTTAACCTTTTAAAATAATTCCATTTTGTAGCCATTTTTTCAAATAATTGCAGCATATATATAGAAATTGTATCGTTGTGGTACAAAATATGTATCATTATTGTATATATGTATATAAATTGTATCATTGTTGTATAGAATATGTATCACTACTGTATATAGGTATAAAAATGTATCAAACATATAGAAAAATATATTAATATGTATAAAAATTGTATCACTATTGTATATTTTATGTATCCTCACAGTATGTGTACATAAAATGTATCATTATTGTATAATTTGTGTATACTCAAAATGTATACACATTAATGATACACATATTATACAGTCATTATACACTATTAACACACAAACAAAGGATTATCAGAGAAAAATTAGAGATTGCCGGAAAAGTTTATTAGGCCAGATCTGTACCAAACAACCATAGAGTTGATGATTCAAGACATTTATATGAACTCCGATGACATGGATCTGCTGAAGCAGGAAACAACGAAGATTTTTCCCTTCTCTTTTTTCTGTTGTCAAGAACTATAGATGTTACTTAGATGATGTTTGGTTGTTCCATTAACCAAGTAGATCTGCATACTGCTTAGATGATGTTTGGTAGTGCCATATGACCAAAAAACCAAAAACTGAAGTTCTATGTAATTTCTGCTAACAATGAAAACTTGGCGAATGAAAGATTTTGAAAACTGAAGTCCTAAAATAGTTAATTATATGAGATAAGTCTTGGTGGGGTGGGTGGTGTGGTTGTGATTGGCGGAGGAAGAAGGAAAACAACATGAAGTTGGAAGAGAGAGAGATTGCTGACAGCATGAGAAAATGTTGGCTATCGCTTGTCTTTAATTTGGGCTTTAGGGATATTTTGGGGCATTATTTTAAAATGAGGCTTTTTTGGGCTTTTTTTTCTTCTAAGGGTGGTCACACCATGTCCTTTTTCCCTAAGAAATTTCTATGCCTTATATGTTGGCTCTCAATCTTTTCAGCTATCGATACAGGATGTTGTTCACACACCCAACATGCTGAAACATGTTTCTTATCACCAAGTGGTGGGTGGAATGATTGTGATCCCTTCACCCGTAATGAAATGTCTCTCGTTAAAATTCTAAGAATGAAAAATGTATTGACAGTGAGCCCTCTCAACATGAATCTAGATTAATTGGGCCTGTGGACTTCGAAAGCTGGAAAAAAATATATACATGATTTTTCTTGTTTCCTATCCATGTTCGAATCAAAATAAAATGCTAAATATCTTCCTCTTTTTAAAAAAATATTACTCCACTTTTTAATTATAGAAAACCAAATAGAAAATTAGTTTACTAATGATCAAATAGTTTATTGTAAATGACAAAATAAATGATTTTTGACGAAAGAATCATAAAAGATGCAAACGACTCTCTACTTCTAACAAAAAATCTTTGCAAGAAGCAGCATAAATCATTTCGTCAGATTTGTCACAATTCATAATATGTTCTGAGGTATCAATAATATTGTTAGGAAACAAAACTTTTAAAATAAGCGTAACAATTTTATCAAAACTTTATACAACTTAAGACCAAACACATATATTTCATATCCATTTTCAATATCATGAATCAAAACTTCGTTAGGAAAAGTATACGCATTTATAAATTATAAGCTAGAGGTTATTAATTTCACTATTACAATTCTTGTATTATAATCCCGATATAAATTTATCAAAGAACCAAATATTTTGGAATATGTGGCACAAAACACTAATCTCCCAACATTTCTAATTACTGCAAATGGTGAAAAGTGTTTTCAGTGGCGGACTCTGATATCATGTAAAGAATGAATCTTGGGTCTAACTTAACTTCAAAAACTAGCTTGTAGGGTGAGGATTGTTCAAGTCCATATAAGGAGTCCATGTTCTCATTTCATATCTGATGTGAGAGCGTTAACATACACAATATATGATATAGTGTTATCATAATTCATTATTTTTAGCATATATTGAGAAATTTATTAAATATATACGTAAATTAAATTATGAACCCAATAATATCAACAGGTTGTGAGTATGGTGGCTTGTGAAGAATTGTCAAAATTCATAAACTTCCAAGTGTTTGTTCCAAATAAGCACTAAAGGTATTGCATATACAGACAAGTAATAAATTTTGGGGTAATCGACTAATTTATTTTATTCTAAGAAAGAAGTGTTGCATCTGCATATTTTAATTACTTCTTTAATTTTCTATTGGTACTTCTAGTACTACAAATTTGTGATTAGTCAACTGTTATTTGCTTGTAAGACAAATTGAAATCCAGTTGGCAACAACAAATAGTCAAGATGGAACCGTTTGACCATTTTCATTAAGCCAAGTGGCAATAATTAGAAAGCCAATTTGTTGTTTTTCCCTTAAATAAGTAAGTACTATTATTAATCTAAAATATAGAGAGTTGAGGTGTTTGTCAAGCATTTAGGAAACAAATAAGTGTCCTTGAGTTGTACTAGCAGAAGTTATTTTGTTCTAATATTGATAAAAGTATTTTTAAATTAATTAACCAAACGCAAATTATTATTTTTCAAAAGTACTTTTTTAAAAGCCAATCTTACACTGTCAATTAGTGTTGTAAGTATTAGGATAGTAAGTATTTGCTAATCCAAAATCCTTCAACCTCTAAATTTTAACAATTCTGCTAATCTCACTAATCCCTTAGAAAATTTAAGAAAATAAGATCTTGAAAAAGGAAAAGGTGACACACAAAAAAGATGAACTAGCTGCTACGATGGTACTTACTACCCAATTCTTAATCGAGTCGCAATGGACACTTGATGCTTTAACTTGACTGAACGAACCTTAACAATGAGACCCGATTTTATGTCTCATGCTACGAAGTAGAGAGACATGACTTAATCAAATAAAAGTGATGAATAAATTTTTCTTTCTATTTTGAAAAAAGATTTTGTTTTAAATAAGAATGAAAGTGGAATTAAATATTTGACATGTATATTATTAACATAAATTAAGCCGGCAGAGGACGGCAGAATTAGCCTATGAAAATGGCAAATTATTAAATTGTCAGTTTTAAGGTTTAAAAAGGAGGCAACCAAATTAAAATTTCTCATTGAACTCAGTTTGTTTTTTGTGAATTTGAAGAAATGGGATCATCTTTCAGTTGCTGTAGTGATGAAAAAGTTGATGAAGGGTATGTACTTACTAAAAACTATTTAACATTTTTTCTCTATTTTCCTTCTGTTTTTTATCCAGCTCAGTAAGACAAATTTAAAATTTAAAAAGTGATCTACCACGCATACATATTTTTACATTTTTTTTTTTGCATGTATATACATAATTCGAGCCAAGAACATTAAGTGACATTCTGGGAAGGATTTCTTTAGTCTCGTTGAAATCATTACTTGTTGCATATATATCACGTTGAATCGGTATTTTTTTGCCCCTTTTTCTCACTATATGTTTATATATACACCATGCGCCCTTGTCCGACACATTTTTAGACCTAGAACCAGACAGGCGGGTCGTGCCTGAATTCTTGCCATAAAACATGAACTTCAAACTGATATTCGTTAGAAATTCGTCGAAAACGTTTTCGATAGACTTTGTGAGATTCCTGACGGAATTTTGACAGAAATGTCCGTCGAAAATTTCTGTTTTCTAGTAGTGATATAGCTTCTTTTTTTCTTTTTGTATGTTTTAAAAATTTATGTGTACTAGAAAATTATACATAAGTAGAATTAATGTAAATTGATTGGGATTTTTGTAGGCAAAACAATGAAGTGGGTGGTGGCAATTCTTGGAGAATATTCACATACAAAGAGTTACATGCAGCAACAAATGGTTTCAGTGAGAGTAACAAGCTTGGAGAAGGTGGTTTTGGAAGTGTCTATTGGGGAAAAACTTCAGATGGTCTTCAGGTAATAAATAAATAAGTAAATTATTAGCCTTTTAAATTATTTTTGTTTTTCACCGATGTCCGATTTGGGTCCCAACTTATTCGTATTCATGTCATGTAAGGCCCATTAAAAGGTGAAACCATACCAAGATTTTTTGGAATGTTAGAAGATACAAAATAGAAAATTATCGTGCTTATCCCTTAGATGAGCCCAATGCGACGCAAATCTGAATTAATCGAGTCCATATGTTTTGAAAACCAAATGATGATACAAAAAGAAGTTTTAAAAAATCAACATTTTTATTCATATCTAAAAATCATGATGAAGGGGAGTCCTGGGAGCTATAGTAAAGTTGTCCCCGTGTGACTTATAGGTCACGAGTTAGAACTGTGAAATCAGTCATTAATATCTGCATCAAGATGCCTGCTTACATTACACTTCCTTGATGTGCGACCCCTTGTCAGACCCTGTATAACGTGGATGCTTCTTACACCAGACTATCTTTTTATCTAAGAATCATGATCAAGTGACTCTCAGTAAGCAAAAGAGGTAAATAAATTCGAAATCAAAGAGAATTTTATCAAAAGGTAGGTCGGTGCACTAAGTTTTCGCTATACAAAAGGTCTGGTGAAGGGATCGAACTATATATTGCTTCTATTGTATACGATATTACCCTGCAAGAGGTTATATCATAGTTAAACCTCTCTATAACAACATTTCACTATAATAGTCAAGTTTTTTTGGAATCGACTTTTCATGTTAATTATGTTATGTTATATATTTGTTATAACAATATTTCTCGATAGTAGCCAAAAATATATCTAGACAAACAATGCCGTTATAAATAGGTTTGACTGTATAAGATTTTGGAATTGCAGATAGCAGTAAAGAAGCTAAAATCAATGAATTCAAAAGCTGAAATGGAATTTGCTGTGGAAGTTGAAGTTCTTGGAAGAGTTAGGCACAAGAATCTATTAGGCCTAAGAGGCTATTGTGCTGGAAATGAACAAAGGCTTATTGTGTATGATTACATGCCAAATTTGAGTTTGCTCTCACATTTACATGGCCATTTATCAAGAGAAGTTCAATTGGATTGGAAGAAAAGAATGAAAATTGCTATTGGCTCTGCAGAAGGACTCTTGTAAGTTTCTTCACTACTCCTTTGAGTACCTATATATATACACTAAGAAAAAAAATAGTGAATGGCAATTTCTGTCGCTAAACTGCAAAAATCCTATTATCAATAGTTACGTATTAATGATGAATTATCAAAAAATTGTGTCAACTACGGGCTATTTAGCTATAGATTAATGACGAATTCGTAGCTACTTCCTATTTTTATTCTCTCCATCCCGATTTATATGACATATTTTCCTCTTAGTCTATCTAAAAAAGAATGTCAACTTCCTTATTTAGAAACAATTTAACTTAAACTTTTCATTTTGAGTTTATATATACCGTCAACATAAAAAAATTACACTATTAGGTCACATTAACCTATTATATCACATAACTTGTCTCATCTTCAAGATTACGAATCTCATTTTTTGAAGAGACTTACATAGTTACATGTAGATATCTTTTTGGTAACCTTAGGTGTAAGCGTTTTTTATACATACAACGTATATTACTTAAATTCTTCCATTTTACCCCTAATGAGCTATGACTTATTTAGATCACAAGATTTAAAAGTTCTTTTTTCTTTCTGAAACTCCTTGTAAGTCAAACACCATCACATAAATTGGGACGAACGAAGTAATATTTTCTATAGAAATTTACCTGTGATTACTTTACAAGTGAACTGATTGTGCAAATCCTTTTAACATAAAACTTAAACTCTGTTTCAAAATAGTCATAACAAATACTCATATGTATGCTTTTTGGCTATATAGGTATTTGCATCATGAAGTTTCACCCCATATAATTCACAGAGACATCAAAGCTAGCAATGTGCTATTGGACTCAAATTTTGAGCCACTAGTTGCTGATTTTGGATTTGCAAAATTAATCCCAGAAGGTGTTAGTCACATGACGACACGTGTCAAAGGTACATTGGGTTATTTAGCACCAGAATATGCTATGTGGGGTAAAGTCTCTGAAAGTTGTGATGTTTATAGCTTTGGAATTCTTCTCCTTGAACTAATTACTGGTAGAAAACCAATTGAAAAACTTCCAAATGGTGTTAAAAGGACAATAACAGAGTGGATGGAACCAATGATAGCTAAAGAAAAATTTAAGGATCTTGTTGATCCTAAGTTAAAGGGTAATTTCGACGAAATTCAATTGAAACAATCGATACGTGTAGCTGCATTGTGTGTTCAGAGCGAGCCTGATAAACGACCAACGATGAAAGAAGTTGCGTGTATTTTGAAAGGGCAAGAGGTGAATAATGTTGTGAAGGAAAATCATGAGAATTTGAGAATTCAAAGTGTTAAGTATGGAGATGATTTAATGGCAATGGATCAAGCAAGTGATCAAGATGATGATCAAAGTAGTAGCGATCAAGGAAATGAAAGTAGTGTTTATGGTGTGTTTGGTGCTATGGAAATGCAAAAGATGCAAGATCCTTACAAGCGTTTTGGAGAGAAATAATGTTTGAGGTGTACGTAAGCTGACTCGAACAATATCTTTATCGAACAAGAAATTTAATTATAAGATTTTTGGTTTAAATTTGTAATGACATTGCAATGCTTTGACAAGAATTTGAGCTTTTTGAGGGCTTTTCTAAGTATTAAATTGTTATGTTTTTTATGTATTCTTTAATGTTAGAGAATGGAACTTTGAGAATGTTACAACATATTAAATGTAACTTAAATTTATTCCCCTTTTCCACATAATAATGTTAAATATACACAATGTACACATAATATACATGTGTATATTGTGTATATATGCCTCGGTTTTCATGCATATATGTTACCGTATATAGATTGTATATTATCGTGTATACAAGATAGATTAGGTAAGGTGTTGTGGTGTAATTAGTATTATACACTTACCATAATTGTATGGTTACCATAATTGTATATTTAGGATCCAAGTAGAATAAGGTTTTAGGAGTATAGTAGGAATATGATTCTCCTATTATGGAAATATGTAACTTATATATATAGACTTTCAATTAATGAAAATAATCAAGGGATTAAGGGATTATTTCTTTCATGGTATCAGAGCCCAACTCATTCCACTTCTTTGTTCACCGATGTTGGGCCCCCAAATTATATTGTCCACGCTCCAGTTAACGAGGTCTGATCATGCGAAGGAGTGTTAAGAGTCCCACATCGGAAATGGAATGAGAACATGAACTCCTTATATGGACTTGGACAATCCTCACCCTACAAGCTAGCTTTTGGGGTTGAGTTAGGCCTAAGATTCATTCTTTAGCCAAGCTAAGCACAGTGCGAATGGTAGCCGGCTTGACCACCGGACTAAACGTCTCACCGCAATCAATACCAACCTGCTGAGTCTTACCATCACCCACAAGCCGCGCCTTATGTCGGGCAAATGAACCATGCTCAGCTCTGAGTTTGCTATGAAAGACTTAGGGCCCTTGAGTTACTTTTTGGGGATTGCTGTCAATCGCCATTCAAATGGATTGTTCTTGTCTCAATGAAAGTATGCAGACGAGATCATCGAGAGGGCTGGGATGTCATCATGTAAGTCCACTTCCACTCCAGTTGATACGAAGCCCAAGCTTAGTGTCGCGGCCGGCGCACCCTACGAGGATCCAACCAGCTATCGCAGTCTTGCAGGGGCCCTTCAGTATCTTACCTTTACGAGATCAGACATTACGTATGCTGTCCAGCAGGTGTGTTTGTTCATGCATGATCCCAGAATTGAGCACATGTATGCGCTCAAATGCATCATTCGGTATATTCAAGGTACACTTGATTTTGGGTTGCATTTATATCCTCCCTCGACATCCACACTGGTCTCGTATACAGATGCTGATTGGGGTGGCTGTCCCGACACCAGCCGGTCTACGTCAGGATATTGTATGTTTCTTGGCAACAACTTGGTCTCCTGGTCTGCAAAGCGTCAGTCGACTTTATCCCGCTCAAGTGCCGAGGCTGAATATCGAGGGGTAGCTAATGTGGTCTTAGAATCATGTTGGTTACGTAATTTGCTTTTGGAGCTTCATTGTCCCATTCAGAAGGCAACCTTGGTATATTGCGATAATATTAGTGCCATCTACCTTTCTGGTAATCCGGTTCAGCACCAACGCACTAAACATATCGAGATGGACATTCACTTTGTCCGTGAAAAGGTTACCCGTGGTCAAGTTCGCGTATCACATGTCCCGTCGAGATATCAAATTGCCGACATCTTTACAATTCGTCTTCCCTCGGTCCTTTTTGAAGATTTAGGGATAGTCTCAGCGTTCGAAGACCGCCCGCTATGACTGCGGGGTGTGTTAAATATACACAATATACATGTGTATATTGTGTATATATGCCTCGGTTTCCATGTATATATGTTACCGTATATATATTGTATATTACCGTGTATACAAGATAGATTAGGTAAGGTGTTGTGGTGTAATTAGTATTATACACTTACCATAATTGTATAGTTACCATAATTGTATATTTAGGATCCAAGTAGAATAAGGTTTTAGGAGTAGAGTAGGAATATGATTCTCCTATTATGGAAATATGTAACTTGTATATATAGCCTTTCAATTAATGAAAATAATCAAGAGATTATTTTTTTTCAAATAAAGATGATAATTATTCTTTAAACAGCATGATTAATTTCTGTAAATGTCATTAGCACCTAATGAGCAGTTTACTTGGAAGCTACAAAGATTTAAACAGACAAGATTCCCTTAGAGATATTCAATACAAGATACTACCAAATGATGGATCATAACAGTCATGGAAGGACAATGTTTTGTCTTATGTTTTGGCTGCTATAATTGGAAACATCTTCTTATTGATTGCAAATGGAGCAGACCACATTTTATGTAGAATTTGGAAGGGATGTGGGGAGAGTATATATGAAAGAGATTTTTACATCACGGTTTGTGACGAGATGAACGAGATCTCTATATCCTTAACTAAAAGTCTCGGATTCGGCCATTTGAATGGAGATAGTACTGGTAAGGAGCGCTTCCCCGTTTAATAGGTCCTATCCGTTGCAAATTCAGATTAGTCCAGCCAATTCGGATAACAAATAGTGATATATAAAAGAAGAGTTCTTCAATTATTTTGAAATGGATTTAAGTTACATACACTGAAAGCAAAAAAAAGGACCTTTTGTTCTTAATCTGCACGTGGTTTTTTTAGTTTAATCATTTGGTATTTAAAGTCCAACTAATAAAGATTTGTGTCGTGTAGGACATATTTAAGAAGAATATACTCCATATGAGGATTTTTTTTATTTCAAGGACTTGAACCAATACCTCTAATTAATTTTAAGCAAATTCTTCCCGGCACGCAAATATGTCTCGTACCAATAATTAACAGACTCGATAACATTAGCCCGCCTTTATTAATATTTCCTTGTAAAAAAATTTAATTTGTAACTAACTTTATGATAGTTCAATGTATCTAACTCATAAAACATTAATCAGCTAGGAGCTAGTGGTGAGACAGAAGGTACTTGTAGTCTTTGTGTAATTAAACTCTTCATTTTTGTGCCTAATTTACAAGTCTAATATCAATAAACTACTAATTATGATTATTAAAACTTCCCATTTTGATTTTATTATTTTTAGAAATTAGAAAGGGATGAACATAGCTAAAAGATAGCTATCCACACCACTCATTAATGTGGTACATTAACCAAAGGTGCTCGAATTCGAGTTCGGGGAATGAAGTCTTCTTTGATGAGTTGTTCCTCAAAGTGGAACTTTACAGGATGAATTTGAGTTAGTCGAGGCCCAAAATAGACATAGGACATCGTGATTCTTAGAAGCTTAGATAATTCAATGAACTTGACACCCTTTCTTTCTTTCCCTCAAAATAATTTCTCATAAAATCGACAATTTATTTCCTTTTTATTTATTACTGCACGTATTTTTTAGTTTTAATAATGAAGAATTAAGCCTACTTAAATCACATCATTTGGAAATGGATTTTGCTGAAAGACTTGTTCATTTGCCTAATTTCATGAGGTTAGTTATAAATTCTTCCTTCTTCTCTTCCTTAACCTAACCCCTTTCCCCTCCCTAGCATAAATAAATAAATAGCTCGACGCTGGAATGATAAAATATAAAACACTAATTTTTCTTTATTACTTTTTTAATATGAAAACAATAAAAAATAAGTAGAAGTTTTTCCAACATCTCATTGATGATTATAGTCATTGTTGGAAAAAAACTGCCTTGTAATAAGTTTTATTAATCATTTTAGAAGTTTTATTTCTTCCTAATATTAAAAATACGCGGATTTCCAATGAAATGTGTAGTGGAATCGCGAAAATGTACTTGTTGAAAACTGTCCCCGATAGCTTTCTGCTGGAAATCCCAAATTTCAGTGGGATTCTGACGAAGAATCCATAGGAAAAACACCCATTTCTAGTAGTGTATATGAATGTGTGGAAATTAAATTAAAGATATAGTTAGACAATAAGTAGAAATCTATTACTATATGAGTTCAGGATTTGAATTTTATGAGTTTTGATTTCGAGAACAATTTCAAGTGAATTTCGTAACGGATATACAGAATATAGACTAAATTTTGTTGAACCAGTATGTTAAAGCCTAGCTCGCCTCACGCGTGAGGATTAGGGTCTTTTGTTTTAGAATTGTTGAAGAACTTTAAAATCTCCTTTAGATTTTCATAATTCTGTAATTTACATGGTAAATTCTTTAGTAAAGTGAATATTGATTTGAAGTAAAGTCTCTGCCATACCCATAATAATTGGGGAAATGCTAATGATTGTACAGTTAGCTGCATGTTTCAAACTGCCATATATAATTACACAATCATCATCATTGTTTTCCAGTTATTTGTGTATTAATTTTAATCTTCTCTTGGTGAGGAATTATAATGTCGTTGTTACCACATATAATTTTTTTCTTGAAGTGGTGTTAGGTCTCAAAAATGTACTTTAGATTGCATGACACTAGGATGACCCTATCAGTAATGATTGTGATGGAATAGATAAGATCTTTCTATTTTTAACTACATGTCTCATGTTCGAGTCCTAGAGGATAATTTGGTGTATGAAATATCTCGTATTGATCACACAGGGTTTAGGAAAAGCCGCAACCCAATAGAGTGTAATATAGGCAACCTATTCTGGCATAAGCTGTTGGAAACAAAGCAGTACGGGAATAGTAAATAATTATTACAAGTGCTTCGAAAGGATAAATCATAAAGATTACAATAGCAACAAGCTTGTAGTAAATAAGAATTGTGACAACAACAAACTTTTTGAGTTCTTGAGTCAGTCTTGAATCATTATACCAATTTGCAGAAAGCTCTTTAAATCTTGATAACCTGAAACCAAGACATACTAAATCTGGAAGTGTTACAACTGTGCTGAGTCGAATGATGACACTCTGTCTTTAAGACAAGATTGCCCCGTATATATGCTTTTACGTTAGCGGGCAATAGTTTTTCAAGATAAAACAGCAAACCATCATTTGTGCAAAGCAAACACAAGTGATTCTAGCGAAGAAAACAAATAACAAAAGATTGCTAAGAGGAGAGGATTTGCAACAAGAATTTCAGAATTGTTGTTCTTGAAAAGTGTGTGTAGAACTGAGCCAAATGCATCAATTTATAGTAGTGTAAGAATGACCTCTTCTAGTGCCCATGTAATGGCCATTTAAATGCCATGTAATGGCCCTTTAATTTACCAATTAATGCAGCCAAATAATGGCTGATTTATGGAGGAAAACTGTCATTTTAATGCACCAAAAACTCTCTTACACTTTGCACAATCCGTCCGGGTGGTGCCGCGGCCCTTCCCGACCATACCATCTTACACTTTGCACAATCCTTTCTTCGTTTACCGACGTGGAACACTTGTTATTTAGCCAATAACTGTCAATTATTCTATGTCTCAAACATTTACTTACGTACCAATATCTCTTTCACTAACGAAATTTATGATACTTGGCACTACGAGTGCACGTGTGTGGAAACGATGTTTTCGACGTGCGGGGCCCCAATTGTTCGAGTCATAAATAATGGGATAAACTTAATTCCACATTAATAAATTTCCAACATAAGCATCAATGACTGATCACGAATTCGTGACTTATAGGTCACACGAAAATAATTTTACCATTACTCCAACACAACATCCTTCCTTAATTAGAGGTCCCAGATTCGAGACTTATCAATGAAAAAAATCCTAATAGGAATTGCTTCCTTTTTAAGAGTTTTATGTGAGGTGAATCCAAATTGATTGAGGTTTTCAAACTAATACCGAATACCGAAAATAAATGAAAGAGACTATGATGACCCACAGAGGCACATGTCAGACTTTGAAATAATTACTTTTCTTAATTCCAAGCATGTAGGGGAAAGTTTATTAGTTTGGCAATGTGGATAAGCAATAATAAGCATATCTCCACCACCCACATTCTCTCTCTCCTTCCACAAACCCCATGCACCTTTACTTTTTTTGGTTCATTTTCTTAATTAATTAGTAGCCACAAAAAGATTGTGCTTCATGTTTTCCCCATTTGTTAATTTGTCTATTTTTTCTGATATTCACCAATCAATTTATGAATGATCATGTGTCATTATATTTTATGATATATAATTTAGACACATTATTAATAGTATAAAATTTTATATTAGATTAGTATATACATCCTTTTATAATAGTGAATTTATCTTACTTTAGGTTGCTAATCCATTTTCATGAACAGTTACTTTTTTTTCTTTTTTTTAGATTATTAGATAGTATACAAATTCTTTTACCATATTCTAGTCCAGATATAAAAGTTGAACTCCATTCTATTTAGTAGTTGAGTAGTTGAGTCATGTTACAACCACGTTTGACCAGAAAGAAAGGGTTCGGGGTAAATTTAGGAGTCTTTATGTGAATCGTGAGATTGTTATGTACTATACGTATAGTGCGGTACTTAGGTCTATCCATCCTATTTGCTTCATAATGTATGAGATTACAGGAACAAGTTATTTGTTATATTTACTATGCCTCGAGGAGTGGTGAGCAGTACTGAACTTATCAATTCGGCATAGTATTTGGGTAGGAGACATTCCTGTATTATAGAAATCCACATACAATATTCTAAAACTTCCAAACAAAAGTTGGATCAATAAACTAATTATAACGGTCATTATTGATCCAACGATCAAATTATGTAAACAATGATTTAAGATATATATATATATATATATATATATATATATATATATATATATATATATATATATATACCGATAGTATAGTGAAGAGGAATCTTAGAGTAACTGGTAAAGTTGTTGCAATGTGATCATGAGGTCATGTGTACAAGCCGTGAAAACAGTCTCTTGGAGAAATGCAGGGTAAGGCTGCGTAGAGTTAGGCCCTTGTGGTCTGGCCCTTCTCTATAGCAATATTTCATTTTAATTATCAATTTTTTTTTTAGAATCACTTTTTCATGTTATGTTATTATATGTTCTTTATAACAACATTTTGCGAAAACACTAATATTATTATAAAGAGGTTTAACTGTACTATTAAAAAAGTTGCATTATCAATGTATAGAAACTAGAGTCTAAACAAAATATCACATTCACCAACACCCAAGAGAAAGTTCCCTTTCCATGAGGGCAAGGCAAATAAAAGATTTTTTTTCCTCTCAAAGTTTTGAACATGGTAAAAAGAATGACTTCATTTGAGTGGCACACAACTTTCCCACCAAACTCATAGGAATAAATGAAAGAAACATTATTTCCTTTTTTAGTTTACCATATCAGGAAGGAACAATATAATAAGTCATGTACCAAACTTATGCAACAAGAGAAATCAAATGCAAAAATCTCTTTACCTTTGCTAAATCCAAAAGTTACATTACTTTCTTTTGGGGGTCTATGCTTCTTATGAAAGAATAATTGAATGAACTAAGATGGTCACACCGTACCCCCCCCCCCCCCCCCACACACACACCAACAACCACAAGTCCTAATAAATACTACTCCACTAATCATTCAAATGTTTCTTACATAAGTTTTCTAGTACTTCTCTTTGTTAATCAAGAAAAAAGATAGTGAATTTTTTTATAAAAACCATATTTTAGTGCCCAAAATATGGTTGTTTCAAGTACTAAACCTTTAAAAATTCTCGTGGGAATTTCTTTGGATGTTGAAGAAAGTAAAGAACTTGTCTCTTGGGCAATTAGAGTTTTAGCTAATCCAAATGATACCATTATAGCACTACACATTGTTGGTAAGTTTATGGCCACAATTTTTATTTTGTGCACTTTTGTGATATTTTCTTGTTTTTTTTTATGTGTGAGTGCCGACCTCTGGAGAATGACACATGTGACTTTCATTTTTACATAAGTACTAGGGAAATACTCTTTTTTGTCTTTTTTCAACTATTTTTAATGCTAAACCAATCAAAAAGAAGATAAGAAATACAAAACAAAAAATATTATTTCAGAAGGAAGAAGAAGGAATCTTGATTTTTATACATCTCTTATTAGAAAATAAAATATATTCAACATTCTCATATGTAACAGAGAAGCTGCTATTCTTCAAAGTTAGTAATATTTCAAGTTTTCATATTTTCCAGAAATGTATCTTTTTTAGTCCTTGAAATTTGTAAAAAAAAAAGTCTCACATGATCTTTTCTTTTCTTTTTCTTTGTTTTTTTTTGGATGAAACAGTGACAACAGAGAAAAGCAATAGACTTGGTGATCAAAGGAAAGAAGAAAGCAAGAAATGGCAGTCTATATCAAAAAATCAAACTCAAATTCGAAAGGCCAAAGCATTTGTTATTTCTACGATGGGAGAATTTACAAAAACATGTCAATCTAAACAGGTATTTACTATAAATTCTTCAAATTATAAGTTTTATGAAATCTTTCTCTATTTCTACAACAACAAGTATATCTCAATCCCAAACAAGTTGAGGTCGGCTCTGTTAATAGAAACTTGAATTTTTTTAGTCAGTCGGCTAAAAAAGAAAGTTCACTTGCCTAGTCCTAATAGTTTGTAGTTGCCACTAGTGTATACTCAGCGTATAATCAGTCGAGTATATACATTGCATATTGGCTAAAATTCATTAAAGAAAATAAAGATTAAGGTTTATTTTTTTCGTGGCTTTTTGGGTTGATGTCACGGGCGACACTGGAGTGTAGGAAGCGGATTCTGCAAAATCTAAGAACTTTGGTTAAACCCTGTATTGTCTTAAGAAATGCATTTAGTATGTTCATATTATATAATATAGAACCATCAACTCAAAAGGACTAAATTTCTGAACTTATACATTTCAAATTCTGAATTGTTGTGTAGTGTAAAAATCCCTATATTAAACCTTATTATTCCACTTCAGCAGTTCAGCTCTTCTTAATCTAATTAATTTTATAAAATATCTATGTAATTTCTATTAATTTATTGAAATTTCTCAGGTAGGTTTGGAGGCAAGAGTTGGTTTTAGTTCTAATGCAGGAAAAGGTCTAATTAAAGAGGCTAAGAATATTCCAGCTGATTATCTTCTCATTGGTGGCAAAAAGAATACAACTCTAAGGTAATTAATTTCGATATACTGACTATTCTGAAGAATTTTTTTTCGTATGCATGTTACTACTAGAAACGCACAAATTTTCAACGACTTTTTCAATGAAATTCGTCGGAATTGTACTCATCGAAAATAGTTTTGACAGCCTCATATTTTTGTTGGTACTCTATTGTACTTTATAAAGCAGTACGGGAAGTAAATAACTATTATAAGTATTCGAAAGGATAAACAAATATTCAATCTTCAGAAATTGAACTTGTTGAACAAATAGGCCAATCTTCAAAACTGGCCGCAAGCTTGTTGTGTCTTGAATCTTGATAACTTGAAATCAAGAAATAACTAAATTTGGATGGTTACAACGTTGTGTGTTGAGTCGAGTGATAGCCCTCTGTCCTTAAGACAAGATTGCCCCGTATATATGCATTTACGTTAGCGGGCAATAGTCTCCCAAGATAAAACAACACTTTAATCTCAACGCTACAAAGCCAATAGGTTGAGCCTGATGAAGAAAACAAATATGAATCGACTTGCTGAAGATATGGAATAGGAAGGAAGAGTTTCTCTTTACTCTTCTATTTTGTCTCTGTGTATATAGTGTGTCTCTGTTGTGTATATCTTGTGTATATGAGGGTGTTTGCTCACTGATTTTCGTCACTGGTTTGTGCTGTTTTCGCCACTGTTTTGCAGTGGTTTTCAGTGCTATATGTTGCCTTTCCCGTCACTGAATTGAGCCAAAGAAGGCTCAATACATAGTAAGGAGGAGGGGTTGTACAACTGCTCAAAACATGATTGTTAATGGCCATTAGGAGGGCATTAAAACTGCCAAGTAATGGCTGTTAATGGCCATTGAAGGAGGCTGTTAATGGCCATTGAAGGAGGTTGTTTAATGGACATGAATGAGGGTGAAAAAGGAGGAGTTAATCAGCCAAATAATGGCTGGTTAATGCTCCAGAAAACTGTCCAACGGTAGGCAGAAAGTTCCGTCACCCCATAATCAACTTTCCAGAAACTCTGGGGACCAAACTGTAAATATTGAAACTTCATGGACCAAACTGTACATATGAAAGAATTCAAGTCCAAACTCTACATAAGAAACTTCAAGGATCAAACTGTACATCTGGCAAAATACTCTGATCCAAAAAGATAATATCAGAAAGTCCCCACAACCCACAACCCACGACCGTGACCCGAGCTCGAGACTGGACCGGACAAGACGGGCGGGCGGACGACGGCGCGTGTGTGGGCTTAGCCTTGAACCCAAGCACATCTAGGTCTTCCCACCTTTAAACACATGGAATACCCCTTGGGGTCCCACACCCTTTACCAATTAGAGACTTATATAGAGAGCAATTCTTCCTATTCTCACCGATGTAGTAGATTTGTCCCACACCACATTTCCATACCTCAAACACCTTACTTCGTGGACCAATATCTCTTTCATTTCTCAACGAAATTTGACGATTCTTGGCCCTACGGTCATCTACTCACTTCGTAGATCATGCATGTGCGAAGAGACAAAGTCTCCAACATGCGGAACACTAGTGTTTAATTCATCAAAGATGGGTGGACGCATCTCCCCGCCAAAGGCAAATTTCCAACAATCCCCTCTATGAAAGAGAGATTGTGGCGCACGCACAAGGTGCCTACATTTCAGCAATCTTTTAGCGAAAAGATATTGCATCAGGAGAGGTAACTTTCGCTTTGAACCTTCCCTAGTTGAATACCATCGGACTTACTTACTGCGTGGTGAATGTGATGTCTTGAACCGTCAGTGTTTAGTGTAAGCCAAGACAATGATATCAACACAATAACTCTTCTTATTCGTTTTCCTTCTTAGGTTTTTGTCCGTTGTGGCCATGGACACACTTGGATTCTTAAGTGCGTTCATTTGAGGCGGCTATCCTCGCACTTAAATAGGTGATCTCCTACAAGGTATCCTTCTATACCCCACTTCACAAGTGTTAGGAATCATTAAAAGTTTTTCCAACCTTAACCTCAACCGTTTGAGGATCTTTTAAAGGTTTGGAAGCTTAACCTTTACCCACCATGCAGGTAGCACTTTAATGTCTATCGCGGGAATAGCTTTGGATTCATGTTTCCGTACGAAATCATTATCCGAAGTGCTTCTTGCTTCCACCGAAGCGCTCAACTGAACCTTTTGCCGCTTAGTTTTCCCATTGAACTAAATTCTTAGGATCTCCAATCGTATGGTTGGGTTTCCACCGCAAAGGTTCGTATTGTTTGGGTTTTAAGCCCATTCCCTAGAGACAGCGAGAACACTTGATCTCCGGGTAGTCCCTTAGTTAGTAAACAAGGAAGTGACACTCGTGATGATCAACTGCCATACGGTCTTATGTCTCCGACAGATCCTGACAGATATGTCCAGACGTCGTCATCCGTGTCCTTCCTGAAGCCGACCGGCTAGCCATAGTGTATAACTGCTGAAGGCACGGGTTTCTCCCAATAAGGGACATCCTCTAAGGAGTCATGAAGTTACTCAACTTCTTTCATGCTTTGTATAAAGCGATAAACTCTGATTCCATCATGAATCGGCCGACGCAATTTTGCTTAGAGGATTTTCCAAGACCCACTATACACATTTACTTGTGGCATTGGTGTTCTTCATATGTGATGTGCAGTTTGCATCATTATGTTCTCCCAGAACCTCTGGACATCCAGAATACTATAATCTTTAGATAAGCGAATAATTCAAATATCGTCATATCCGACTTAACGCCTTCTACCAATCATAAATTAAAATCATCAGTGAACCTTAGTTCAACTGATCTGCTTTGTAGGACGATAATAGGTCGGTTGTAGTATGTACAATACATTGAACTACACGTGACCTGAGCATATTGCTCCTTGTTTATGGGTGCACCATGATTCCAATCAGTTCTATGATTCATATCCATTGGTGGCTTCAACGAGACTGTCAACTATCGACCAGTCCATTAGATGTCTTAGAAATCCAATTCCTAAGATGTCATCTGTGATACCCATATCTTTCATATCGAGACTTTGTTTCAATATGACTTTTACTTTCAAACTGTTGATTCTCCAACTGTTGGCTTTCTAACTTCAGAGTCAATATTTCTGTGGTCAGATTCATTGTTTTTGTTTTATCTGAAACTTTCACGACCAAAATGTAAACATTTCAGGGACCAAAATGAAAGTTCAGGAAGAAGCCCAACAGTCCAGCAAACCAACTCTGATTCTCTTCTTCCAACTCTCCGGTTGGGAAGGCTATTTCAACATCCATGCCACACAAGACTACAATGGCCCTGGATGTTAAGCTACTCATAGGAGAACACCTTTTACAACCCAAAGGTTCTTTTCCCGGAGGAAGATCAACTATTTCACAAGTATGGTTCTATATGATGGAATCTATATCTCTCTTTAGCTTCTTTCCAAAGCAGTGCTTTTGGAGATGACAATTATTTGTCAATTTTCCATGGTTCATTCTCAACCATACAACCTAGAAGGACTGGAACAAGTCTTTGTCCCCTTCTTTGCTCCATCTCGGTTCAACATCTAGAATCTCTGAGTTCTGCAGATCTGGAATATTAAGTTCCGGATAGCCAGCAACTTTCGAGTCCTGTAGATACGGAACGTCTAGTTCCGGACAGTTAGGCCCTTGCGGGTTCTTGTTAACCTTGAGCAATTACTCATTTTTCCTTTTTCATGGAAAGCTATCTTCAAAGAATTCAGGATTCTTTGACGCCAAGAGGCGATAAACACTACTGTTATTTACAGATCCAGTGGATATGCAATCTACAGTCATATGTATGAAACCTCCCGACATCACAACATTTGTATGTGAGATCATTTTCATGTCTCACACGGAGGGTTACCCTTATCCTTATGCGGAGTTCTATTGAGAATCGCATTAGCGGTAAGGATCGTCGTGCCCCATATAATTTGGGCGTATGGCTTTGCGCTTGGCTAACACCGTTAGACTGAGGTGAGTAATGAGCAGTCGTTTAATAAACGATGCTTCACATTCTCCCCCTCTATCACTATGAATTTTGCAATCCGTAGTCTTAGTTGATTTTCAACTTCTGCTGTGTAGCGCTTATCCGCTTCAACAACTTCATCTTTGCTTTTCAACAAACAAAGGATTCCATACGTTGTACCATCATCAATGAAGATCACAACGTACTTGTCTCCCCCCTCTATTTTGTATAAACTTCAAATCACCCAAGTAGGTGTGACTAAGTTCTAGAGGAGCGGTGCTTCTTTCGCTATTCCCTTGACGGAATTTGGAAAGGTGATTTTGCCTTTTCATCTACCTCACATTTATTTTGAGGGTTTATGTCGACAAAAGGCAACAATCTCAACATCGTTAGCTTTTGAATGACTTGCTATTTAACGTGTCTTAATCTATGATGGCATAGATGCACGTATTAGAAATATATCATTCATTTGGCTACAGACATACTGTACCATTCTTAGTTATTACAGACCTGTTGGACTAGTCTCAAACTAGCTTGAACAACATCGTCCCTTAAACCAAGTTTGGGACATGTATCACATCATCTTAAAGTGATCTCATTCCCTGAAGTCCTATTGAGGACAACCTCTCCAACCCCTTCTACTTTAGAGGTGGCGTTGCTTCACATGGACAACTTCTTGCCCGTGGTTAGGGCGTAACCGGATCATATGTGATCTAGATACTCTGGCCCACTCCAGTTGCTTTGGCAGACTGAGTGTCCAATTTCTTTTCTGCCTTTCTTTAGGCCTTCAGATCATTTAAGACCTGGAAACTCTGGCCCATTACACTAGGTGTCCATTACTTTTCCTATGAAATGAATTCTGGCCCCACTCCAGTCGTCCGGAGGCTTTATATGACTGAGTATCCAATATCATCATATCAAAGGAATTTTGGCCCACTCCAGTCGCCCGGAGGCTTTGTATGACTGAGTGTCCAACATCATCCTATGAAGGATGTTCTACCAAATAGTATGACAGGCTCAACGCCTTTAGCTTTAAGACTTCTTCCGTTATGATTGGTGGCCAGACAATTCTTGGTGCTTACTTAAGAGTGGTAACAATTTTCGCACAGTTAGTGGATCTTTCTCCCTCGTATGTGCGAACATACTTTACACACTTTTAATCATTACACTTAAATAGGGGGGGTGGTGGGCCGGGCTCGGGTCTGGCGGGGTCGGGGTCAGGGCGGGACGGGAGAAGGGGTCGGGGTCGGGTCCGGCGGGGTCCGGCGGGGTCGGGTCCGGCGGGACTTGCTCAGTCCTTCCCGATCCCGATCCCGTCGGTATCGGGCGGGGGTCGGGGTCGGGGGGTACGACGGGTTTTCCTTTTTTTTTTTATTTAAAAAAAATAACATATGTATAAAAAAAACTCAATAAACAAAACAAGATAGTGTAATAAAAACATCCCAATGCTGTTTTTGTGCCTCTTATATTATTTAATAGACATATGATTTTTTTGTAATACAAATACAATTGTCTAAAATCTAAATTGCAACTTTGTGGTGTTGTCCAAAAGTTGCAAATTACATAATAAAATTGCAATTAAAAAAATTACATTCTCAAAAAAACATGTTCTAATTGCTTGATGATTTCCTGTGGTTCTTCTGTTGGAATTGGTATTTGTTGGTCAAATTGATCCACGTCGCTTCCACTACCTTCGGTTAAGATTTCGTTGTAGTTTTCATCATCTTCTTCGTTGATCTTCGGTTGACCGCACCTTCTCCGCTCCGCTCGTATCCAATCTCTCGAATAATACCGCAATTTCCAAGTCGTCTCCGGCTAATGAGTGTCCGTGGCCTCCTATTTGATATCTCGCTCGCAGAAAAAGCGCTTTCGACGCAGTTGATGACGCTTGAATGTTCAAAATATCTCGAGCCATCAATGAAAGTGTCGGAAAGGTCTTCTCATTCCCCCTCCAAAGATATTTCAAAGCAAGTCTTCATGTCCATCTTCATTGATAACTTCTTGATACAATACAGAACCCTGCAAAATAAAAATATCCAACTCGCTAATTTGGTTAGTAGTAGAGGTACGACCGCACATTCTATTTCGAGGCTTTCAATACTAGCCGCGAAACAAGATGTCTTTTGTGAGGTTGTGTTGAAGATGAAGAAGATGGTATGGAAGCCGGTAAGTTACTAGAATTTTCTTGTTGATAAAATCTATATATATTTTTGTATTGGTGTTCTACGCTAGACACAAACTTCTTCTTTAGTTTGTTCAATATGTGGTTGGTGATTTAGATTTTTGGGACTTGGAGGTGGTAGTACTTCTATACAATCGTAAATAGTTTCAATTAGTGATTTAGTACCGTCTATTTTAATAGTAGGATTTAATACTTTACCAATAATATAAATAGAGGGAATAGGAATAAAATATTTTTTTATTTTGACAAACATTTTTTTAATAGCTGCCTTATAAGCTGGTTTTTCCATATATTCACTAAGTAATAAAAATATTAGAGTTATATAAAATAACATAGTTGAAATAGTAGGATAATATATACCGGAAAATTCTTTTGTTGCTTGAAAAAATTTCTCTAAAAATACAATAAGTTCGGAAATTTTTACCCAATCACTATCTAAAATCATATCAAATTTGGCTTTTTATTATGAGAGTTAAAAAATAAAGTTATAGGTAATTTATAGTCATAAGCAACAAGTAGTTGCTCGTATAAAGAATTCCACCTAGTGGATACTTCTTGTGGAATTTTTCTATAAGGTAGTCCACAATCGTGACAAGTTTTTTTATATTCTTTTCTACGTTGTACTTTATTACTTTTAAAAATAAAGTTTATAGCAAATTGTATTTTACTAAGAATGTCTTCAAAAAGTGATAGACCATCCTTTACAATTAAGTTATATTATATATATGGCACGCGCATTTTATATGAAAATGGTCTGGAAAAGATGGAGTTAAACTATTTTTTAAAATTGTAATTGCGTAATTGTTATTAGAAGCGTTATCTAATGTAATAGTCATAATTTTATCGGTAATTCCGTAATAATCGCACACTTGATAAATATTTTCTGCAATAAAAGTACCAGTGTGCCTATCATCTATATATCTATACGCTAAAATACGTTTTTGCTTAGACCATTTATAATCTATCCAATGACAAGTTACAGTTAAATAATCATGGCCGTTAGTACTACGACCTATATCAGACGTGATAGATACTTTGCCATTAAAATGATATAATGAAAAACGTAAATATTGTTGATATTCATGCGCGAATTTAAATACATCTCTTTTAACAGTTGATCTAGGATAATCGTTAAAAGCATGATTATAAATATCTCTAATGTAATGAATAAAACCGGAGATGAAGAAATGAAAAAGGCAAACCCTCCACAACAACTAATTTTGATATTGCTTCCCTATCTCTATGTTTATTGTATTTAGAGCCTACAATTCCCCCGTCATAGGGTTAATTTGACCTTGTACTTGGTCCGGGACAAGATATCGTATGTGAACTTTGTCCCGATGGAGCGGCGTTTGCGCACCCGGTTTTGAAGCCCGGTATTGGGCATACCTAGATGGATGAGCACTTACTACGTGTCTAATTAAACCCCCGTCCCACCGTGACCTTTTCCAGTTTTAAATTTTAAAACATTTTTACAAATTTTACATATGGCTACTTGATTCTCTACGTCCCTATCAAAAAATGTCCATGCATCGATTTTAATGGTCGTTTTCTTTGGACCTCATCTCATACTAGGGGGAATATGAGGTATTTCGGTTGAAGGTGCACTAGTGGGTGTGTTGTCATCAACATTAGTGGGTATATCATCTACATCATCGTCTAAATTAAAGTCTTCTTGAGTTCCAGAAAATAGCTGTTGGTCTAAATCTAATGGTATTGTAGGAAAATGTTGAGTATCAACAAAATCATCCTGTGTAGGAATAAGATGACTAGAAGAAGTACCTTTGCCCTGGTTGCCCCTACTAGAAGAAGCACCCTTACCCTTACCTTTAAACATACCTTTTAATCCTTCCATTTTAATTATGATAATAAATAATTAAAGACAATAAAATTAAGTGCGCTAAATAAAATAAATAGATAATAATAATTTAATGAGGGAACGAATGTACCAAACGCCGACGTAACGTCGACGTGTAATCGAGAGGTTGAAAATTGAAACTTTGCTCGATGGAAGATCCTCAAGCTAGTTGCCAACTTCACTCCCAATTCCCAAATGAATAAATAAAATTGAATATTTAGCAAACAATGTAGACTTGTAGAGAGATATATATTGAGAAAATAGAGAGATTGTAGGAAGATTTGTGAGAAAGATGAAGAGAAAATGAGTTATTTATAGTTGGAAAATTGGGTTAAAGTGTAAATATAATAACTTATGGGTTAAAAATAAATATTAAGGGGTAGGGGGTTGGGGGAGGGGGGGAGGTCTAAAATGGCCGTTGGCCAACGACCATAATCTAAAATGGCCGTTGGTGCAACGACCATATTTGCAAAGGGGGGAAAAGGGCGGGGTCGGGGTCAGGGTCGGGCTCGGGGCGGGTCGGGGGCGGGTCTAGGGGGTGGGCTCGGGTCTGGCGGGATGAGACATTGCCCCGTCCCGAGTTCGAGTCCCGCCACCGTTATTATTATTTTTTTTAGCGGGGTCGTGGCGGGACCGGGGCGGGCTCGGGACGGGGTTGGGTCGGGGTCGGGCCGTCCCGGCCCACTGGCCAGCCCTACACTTAAAAGAACAAATCTTTTTAAGTCATTTACAAAATCCAATCTTTAAACGGGAAAGAAGAAGAGATTAAACTTCTGATTTTTAAAGCGTAAGAAATATAAATTATTTCGGAAAATATTTTCATATTCCTCCTTACTTTAAGCTATTTTTAATCAGAAATCATTTAATCTTTATTCTTGACAAGTAAGAAAAAAATACTTATCCCAATTTTGGATTCTTTGTCTGGGACAGATATATGCCTTCTGCTGCAAGATAGAACCACATATTCAACCTTCTCCTCTTGTCCCAGTTGACATCATCAGGCTCTCGGGAGCGCTTGTTCCCACCCCTCTTGGGAGCGGTGACACCATGAACATGTTGAACTTCAACAATATCATCATCACTGGCTTCAAGTAGAAAACCACAGCCATATCCATATTTGGTCACACAACTTTTGACCGACATCTTTCGAACACTAATAGTAATACAATACGATCTTGTCTTAAATTGTTGGTACTCTATTGTACTTTATAAAGCAGTACGGGAAGTAAATAACTATTACAAGTATTCGAAAGGATAAACAAATATTCAATCTTCAGAAATTGAATCTTGTTGAACAAATAAGCCAATCTTCAAAACTGCCACAAGCTTGTTGTGTCTTGAATTTTGATAACCTGAAATCAAGAAACAACTAAATCTGAATGGTTACAACGTTGTGTGTTGAGTCGAGTGATAACCCTCTGTCCTTAAGACAAGATTGCCCCGTATATATGCTTTTACGTTAGCGGGCAATAGTCTCCCAAGATAAAACAACACTTTAATCTCAATGCTACAAAGCCAATAGGTTGTGCCTGACAAAGAAAACAAATGTGAATCGACTTGCTGAAGATATGGAATAGGAAGGAAGAGTTTCTCTTTACTCTTCTCTTTTGTCTCTGTGTATATAATGTGTCTCTATTGTGTATATCTTGTGTATATGAGGTGTTTGCTCACTGATTTTCGTCACTGATTTGTGCTGTTTTTCGCCACTGTTTTGCAGTGGTTTTCAGTGATATATGCTGCATTTCCCGTCACTGAATTAAGCCAAAGAAGGCTCAATATATAGTAAGGAGGAGGGGCTATACAACTGCCCAAAACATGGTTGTTAATGACCATTAGGAGGGCATTAAAACAACTAAGTAATGGTTGTTAATGGCCATTGAAGGAGGTTGCTTAATGGACATGAATGAGGGTGAAAAAGGAGGAGTTAATCAACCAAATAATGGCTGGTTAATGCTCCAGAAAACTGTCCAACGGTAGGCAGAAAGTTCCGTCACCCCACAATCAACTTTCCAGAAACTCTGGGGACCAAACTGTAAATATTGAAACTTCATGGACCAAATTGTACATATGAAAGAATTTAGGTCCAAACTGTACATAAAAACTTCAGGGATCAAACTGTACATCTGACAAAATACTCTGGTCCAAAAAGATAATATCAGAAAGTCCCCATAGCCCACACCCCACGACCCGTGACCTAGACCGGACGGGACGGGACGGACGGCGGGCGGCGGCGCGCGGGCTTAGCCTTGAACCCAAGCACATCTAGGTCTTCCCTCCTTTAAACACATGGGATACCCCTTGGGGTCCCACACCCTTTACTAATTAGAGACGTATATAGAGAGCAATTCTTCCTATTCCCACCGATGTGGTAGATTTGTCCACACCACATTTCATGCCTCAAACACCTTACTTCGTGGACCAATATCTCTTTCATTTCTCAACTAAATTTGACGATTCTTCGTCCTACGGTCATCTACTCACTTCGTAGATCATGCATGTGCGAAGAGACAAAGTCTCCAACATGCGGAACACTCGTGTTTAATTCTTCAAAGATGGATGGACGCATCTCCCGCCAAAGGCAAATTTCCAACAATTTTCGATGACGTTCTGACAGGAATATCCATTGGAAATTTGTGTTTTTAGTATTTTGTATGCTCAAAGTATCTAAAATTGCCATTATTCCTTTACAAGGAGATTTACTATTATTTTTATTTTTTTCAGATATCCATTCACAATTGCAAAGTATTGTTGTGAAAGAGTTCCAGATAATTGTTCACTTGTTGTGGTAGCTAGAAAGTCAGGGCAAACACCACATAACATTCAATCCCATTCAATTCGATTCCAAGGTAATTCAAATTCCTATCCCATAAAAATTTTGTTTGATTTTACGTATGATCACTCATTTACTCGTTACAATATCAAAATTACATAATTATGTTTTGTCTAAGTAATCAAACTTTATCCAATAACAATAAAGTCACTAATATTAGTTTTTGTCACATTAAGGATAGTCAACTCTTATCCACTATATTAGTAAAGTCATAGAACTTGATCCACTATGACAGTAAAGTCACCTTGATTTTGTTGTCATAGAAGGCAAAATTCAGTGACTACTATTACAGTTGATAGTCCAGTTATTTTTACGTTACAAAAAGTAGTTGTCTGACTTTATTGTTACATAACATAAAGTTCAATTACATTAATGTGATAAAAATATATTATAATTTTGCGATTTAACTATTTCAATAAAGTTCAGTGAGCATATGTGAAAGAAAAACCTCACAAACATTTTGAATTTCAATTCATATTATTAACAACAATACTTACATCACCAAATATTGTTGCAGAAAATAATCAGCCAAGTTCAAGATGGCCCAAAGAAAATAATTCTCCTTCCTCGGAAGAGAAGCAAACTATTACAAGGCATTCACCAAGAACTGTACTAAATGGTTGTGAAGAAGAAAATAGTTCAAGTTTTGGAGATAATTCCATCACTAAATCCTCAATAACATCATCATCATCATTGACTAAAGAATTGAAAATTCAACAAGATCGTCAATTCAAGAAGCCAATGTCTCCTTTGAGGCGAATTTCTTCTTTTTTACGTTCGCCTTTTGATTCGAGCTCGAGGAAGAAGAGTTCAAGATTTCAACATGAGGAAAACAAACAGCAGCCTCCAATGAAATGGTTTTGCTATGAGGAGATTGCAAGTTCTACTAACTATTTTTGTCCAGGTTTGTGTTCTTCATGTCTAATACAGTACTATGTTTTCTTCCTTAAAAATATTTTTTGAAGAATTAGATACGATTATGAAAGCGCCCCTGAAGTTTTGTTAAATATAGCAAGTTCTGATAGTGGAGTACAAATAGTGCTCACTAGTCACTTTTTTATTGTCTTTAAAAAATAGTCACTGTTATAGAATCTTAAATTTCAAAGGTGAAACTCTAGGACATTGCAACAGAGTTTCGCTTTTGAAATTTGTAACTCCGTTACCTGGTTAATTTTAAGTTACAAAGGCTGAAAATGGCTATTTCAAATTTCACCTCTTGATGTATGAGTATTATTTGACCCTTATGGCCTTTTTTTTAGGTTACTCTTTGCATTTCCCCGTTAGTGGGGGTATTGGTCTTTAGCTTTTGACCTTGGTTAACAAATTCTCTTTAAATGATGTATGTTGTTCATCGGGCAGAAGTTTTAGTTATAGTATGCGCATAAGTTAGTTTTGCCTATGCGGCAGGAGATTGGAATATTTCAAGAAGTTATAGACATTGCAAATAATTCAATATGTTGCCTATTCGATAGAAGTTTTAGGTGTATTGACTTGTGAACAATTGAGCAACACATGCAATTTTTGCCTATGATGTAGAATTTGTTGTCAACTGAACATGTTTACTATCTCTGACTAGTTGAAATATTCCGAACTTCTGCCTCACTGGTACAACTAGTTTATGGCCACAACTTATGCCTTATGAACAACCTAAGTCATTTTCTAAAGACCTTTTTTAAGCTAGGCCAAAAGTTCAAAATGACTCCTTATTGAGGTCATTCTTGCAAATCACTCATATCCTCCTAAAAGTGACATCAAAATCCACCATTTATGCAAATGCTCCCCTCCCATGATATGTGTTGAGCCTAAAATAAATATTAAGAATTTATATAGCTTTTGAGATTGAGGCATAATTGTTATTTGGGGAGCAAAAATAAACCCCTTAAATCGTAGATATAATGGTATAAAATCTAATTTAGAAAAATGACATTGTTTTATTTTCCTTTTTTTCTTATGTGCAGAGAATTTAGTGGGACAAGGAGGATATTCAGATGTATATAGAGGAATTCTTGAAGATGGAAGAACAATAGCAGTAAAGAGATTAGTAAAAGACAGCAATGATATGAACAAAGAAAAAGAATTCCTAATGGAATTAGGTGTAATTAGCCATGTTAATCATCCAAATACAGCAACTTTAGTTGGTTATTGCATTGAAAATGGCTTCTATCTCATCTTCAAGTTTTATCCTAATGGCACTCTCTCTTCTGCATTACATGGTATGCCTTTGATCCTAATTTACTCTTTTATTGCACCTATATATATATGTGTGTTTATAAGTATACCGTGATTCGTGAGAAACGGATTCATAATTTTAACTGGTTGGATTCAGCTTTCAAGGTTTCTTTTGGTGTTGATGAACACATTATATTTTTGAAATTATAAGTTCAGAGTAGTATTTGTTGAAACTCTATATATATTGAGTTCGGTTAAACCCATTAATATTAGATATACCAGTATATACATTGATCTCGAAAGTCAGTAGAAAATTTACTTCCTTATATTATATAATATAATTGGGTGCATCTTATGTTCTTGAACCAACAAACATTTTTCGGCTGATCCTTCTCTTTAATTAGTATTACTTTTTGTTTTTCATCAAGCTCAATACGATTAATTACTCGATAAAAGGTATCGTTAGTCTCATCAGGCATTCCCCCTCTTAGCCTTAAAACTATAGCTTCTCACATAGGAAATTTTTGAGCTCACTAGGGGATTTTAAATAAATATAGAGTTTATGTATTTAAAATTAAATTAAAAATATTATATGTCATTATTTATTTAGAAACTTAGATTTGGAGATGTTTCTTTTTGGTCCTTTGCTACTTGGTTGCAGGAAAATCAAACAAGGCACTTGAATGGCCAATGAGATATAAAATTGCCCTTGGAATTGCAAGAGGTTTACACTATCTTCACAAATGTTGTAAACATCGTATAATACATCGGGATATCAAAGCTTCAAATGTACTACTAGGACCAGACTACGAGCCTCAGGTACAATTCATAAAGCATGGTTTTTTGTAATTTTTATCGCACTTTCTGTATATTTGCTAACTCTTCTACAGAGTAAAATTAAAAAATAACCATTTTCAAACTTGTAATTGAAAAGTAGAAATAGATTCAAAAGTCATTGCAAAATAGACTATTTTTGGAATTAATGACACTGCAATGGATTATGGATTTTGAACTTAAAAAAGTGAAATTCCATCGCAATAACCTGGACGAAATATACATGATATATATCATCATATATAAGTTCAAAATCCATGACAATGCCATGAATTTCAAATGTCATGACAATATTCTAAACTTTTCACTTGTTTAAGTTTGAAATCCACGATAATGTCATAGTGTTTTCGCATCAAAAGTGGTTATTTTTCATAAACACTGATCCGAAAGGTGAGTACAATTTTTACTCTTCTACCTATACGGAAGCTTGAAAGACAAAATTTATTTTTTTTGTTTTTCTTTTTTTTTTATTTTTCATCATTCCTTTTTCTTTCTTTCTTTTTGGTGAGAAGATATCAGATTTTGGGCTAGCAAAATGGCTACCAAATAAATGGACACACCATGCTGTAATTCCAATAGAGGGCACATTTGGATATTTAGCACCAGAGTACTTCATGCACGGAATTGTGGATGAAAAAACAGATATTTTTGCATTTGGAGTTCTTCTACTTGAAATTATCACTGGTAGAAGGCCTGTGGATTCATCAAGACAAAATCTACTTTTATGGGTAAATCTAAATAATCTTTTCTAAATTATTTATTAGAACCTATATTTTTAATCTATTTCTAAAAAAAAATTAAACTTTCTTGTAGAATAGTGTAAATCTCCTTGACTTGAGTCCTCTCATTAATACAATATATATAGAGTGTACAATGGTAATCCTAATAGGAAGAGGATCTCGACTTTACATAATTACACTAAAGTATTAATTACATAATATACGTGGAATATATAAAATATATTCGCTATCACACCCCCTCAGTCGTAGCGGGAGGAGGCCGGACACTAAGACTGAATCTGAAGTCAAGGAACAGATGACATGGAAGCCCCTTTGTGAAGATATCTGCATACTGATACGAAGAAGGAACATGCAACACCCTAACATGACCCATGGCAACCTTCTCGCGAACAAAGTGGATATCCATCTCAATATGCTTGGTTCGCTGATGCTGAACCGGGTTATGAGACAAGTAGACCGCATATATGTTGTCACAGTAGACAATAGATGCCTTACGTAGGGGACAATGTAGCTCCAGAAGAAGGTTTCAGAGCCAACATATCTCAACAACAATGTTCGCAACGCCTCTATATTCTGCTTCGGCACTCGAACGTGATTGTGTGGCTTGCCTCTTGGCAGACCATGAATGAGGTTATCTCCCAAAAATACACAATATCCGAAAGTGGAACGACGTGTGTCTAGACAACCTGCCCAATCGGCATCTATAGATGATAGCAGCCTGGTTGGTGCAGAGCAATAGATGTGCAACCCATAGTCAATAGTGCCCTTAACATATCGAATGATACGTTTAAGAGCAGTGAAGTGAGGCTCCCTGGGGCGTGCATAAACAAACTCACCTGCTGAACAACATATGCAATATCGGGCTTGGTGAACGTGAGGTACTGAAGAGCGCCAACAAGACTCCTATAGAGAGAGGGATTGAGCACCAGATCCCCGTCAGTAGCGCTGAGTTTCGACTTGGAGTTTCGACTTGGAGTCGACTGGAGTGGGCATGATTTTGCAGTTCGCATTCTTAGCCCTGTAAACAATTTATTCAGCATACTTATGCTGGCACATGAACATAGCATCAGCAGATCGGGTCACAGAGATAACCAAAAAATAGCTCAACTTCCTCAAGTCAGTCATAGCAAATTCAGATTTGAGCAGGGGAAATAATCTCATTTTTCAGCACATCTGAAGAGGCAGTCAGAACAATATCATCCACATATAACAAAAGGTAGGCAGTGTCAGTACCTTGATGAAGAATAAACATAGAATTGTCACTCTTGCAAAACATGAAGTCGATCTGCATGATGTATATGGAAAAGCGCTCATACCAAGCCCTAGGGCCTGTTTCAAACCATATAATAATATAGGGAGATGGCAGACATACTGAGGAACTTCGGGATGCACAAAGCCAGACAATTGATGCATGTAAACTATTTCTTTCAAGTCCCCATGTAAGAACACATTTTTCACATCAAGTTGCTGAATCGACCAGTTCTTACCCATATCTATGCTTAGAACAATGCGGATGGTTGCCGGTTTAACCACCAGACTGAATGTCTCACCACAATCAATACCCTCATGTTGCCCTGTGCTATTTTTCACAAGTCTTGCCTTATGGCGTTCAAGCTCACCACTATCTCTGAACTTATGACGAAAGAACCACATACATTGAATCACATTCACCCCTTCTAGTCTCGGGGTAAGATCCAAAGTGCGTTGAGTAGTAAGCACATTAAATTCCTCACACATGGCCGCATTCCAATTCGGGTCAAGTTTGGCTAATTTCGGGTTTTTGGGTATGGGTGAGATAGGCTAAGTGGACTTTAGGTTTGAAAATCCCATAATGGGCACGGGTTTCCATGCAATGGGTCGGGGGCGGAATAATGGGTTGGGGTTGTGGCAGATTTATCACTGGCAGTGAGGGTTGGGTGACAAGAGGGGAGGTCTCGGGAATGTGGGGCAGGGGCTGGGCAGTGAAGGCGCAGGACTGCCCGTGACGGGATGGTCCATTACGAAACTGCCTGTCACGGGACTCGGTGGGTTGGGGTGGAGACGGGACCGACGGGGTAGGGGCGGGTGTCGGGGCAGTGGCGTGACGAGACAGGGGCAGGTACAGGGTGGTTTGAATGGCGTTTTGGAGGATAGGTGAGGTGTCCGAATCATTAAGTAATGTATAGTCGGTGACTTGGAATTTATGTATGGAGGCAAATGGAAAGACGTTCTCTACAAACGTGACATGGCGAGAGACAATTAGTTTATTAGTGGACATATCATAGCACAAGTACCCCCTATGATTCGACGGAAAACCTAAGAAGACACACGGGGTGATCCTAGGAGCCAATTTGTGAAGAGCCGTGGAGGCGAGATTAGGATAGCATAGACACCCAAAAATTCGAATGTGGTCATATGATGGAATCCGACAAAATAAAATTTTAGTTGGAGTTTTAAATTGATTAGTATGAGTGGTAATATATTAAGGAGGTAGGCGACCATGTAGAGTGCATAAACCCAAAAGGAAGGGGATAGAGGCATGAAATAGTATGGTGTGAATCATATTATTTATGGTGCGGAGGATTCGCTCGGCTTTACCAGTTTGAGGTGATGTATGAGGGCACGAGAATCGAAACACCATCCCGTTTGTGGCACAAAATTTGTGAAAGGAGAAATTGTTAAACTCACGATCGTTATCGCATTGGAATGTTTTAATGGTCTTTTCCATTTGAGTTTTAACATAAGCTTGAAATCCAAGAAAAGTAGAGTAAACCTGAGACCCTTTTAAGGAGAAGTTTTTATGGTCATATAAATGTTAATGCATGCTTAAGACCACAAGTTTCAGAAGTTTTACGGTTACAAAAATGTTATATTATGATTTATGGCCACAAGTTCTGAAAATCATACTCCCTCCGTCCCAATTTATGTAGCGGTGATCGAATGAGCACAAAATTTAAGAAAAAAAGACTTTTGAAACTTGTGATTTAAAATTAATAACAAACATTTGTATGACTCTAAATCATATCTTCCAAGGGTCATATGAGAAGTTTTAAATTGAATTGATTCAAAGAAGTGTGATATATTCTTTAAACAGACTATAAACAAAAGTATGTCATATAATTTAAGAGACAAAATGTATTTACTTTCTTAGATTCAGTAATTAATCAATTAGATTCACATGAATAAAATGAAAGGAGTGGTTTTTCTTTTTAGCTTTACTTTTTTTTTTTTTTGAATTTCTTGAAATTCCAATGAAAAAGACGGCAAAACTTTGGACTTTGGTCCCTAGATTTAAGATAATAATTGCTCTAAGAAATATTGGATTGGCTTGTCTTTTTTTAGTTTTTTCAATCAAATTGATTCAAGATAGGAATGAACATAGATAAGCATGTGTAAGTTGGATATGAAAATGACATGTGATTTAATGGGGGCAGAAAAAAATCTAAGAAATTATCTTATGCCTTTTGATAAAATATATTCTGATAATTCAAAAAATAAATACTCCATGAAGGATGATAAGCTAATTGTATGTGTTATCTATACAATATATTTGATGAATTTTCTTATTTAATTGCTAAGAAATTTACTTTTTTCAGGCGACGCCTTTGATGGAAGCTGGAAAATTAATCGATTTAGCAGATCCGAAATTGGAGGGTGAATTTGATATGGACGAATTGCATAAGATGGTTCTCACAGCTTCGTATTGTGTAAGGCAATCCTCAGTATGGCGTCCGTCAACAACTGAGGTAAAATATTACTTATATTTTTTTAAAGATATTCAATCGAGATAAAAGAAAATTTAATACAAAACATATAACAAACGACAATTACTATGCCCAATCACAAGCAAATTGTGGCCGGTTATATGGATCTTCATTTATATTTTTTTACTTATAATTTAGGTGTTAGAGTTGTTGAGATATGGAGATGATTCTGAGGCAGCAAGGAGTTGGAGAATCCCAAAATTTACAAGTGAAGAAGTTGATGATTACTCAATGGTTTTTGGATATGATCTTCCTTCTGATTTAATTTTAGAAGATCTTTTCTAAAAAAAAAATTCTCATAATGTAGAATTTTTTTTTTCTTTTTTCTTCGAGTTTCCACTTAAACCTACAGATTGTTTAGTGTATTATGACTTGCATAGTGCACATATATTAGATTTTGGATTAGCCCTTTTCTAAGGAAATTGTGAACTTGTACCCAATTGCAAATTGCCATTTGTAATAGATTAATAACTATAGCATAGAAAATTTCCATCAAAGTACTTTCATATGGTACTTTTGATTTTTTTCAAGTTAATTCTTTAATTTGCCAATTTTCCTTTTGTTGAAAGAAATAATCCCCTTGATTATTTTCATTAATTGACAAGGTATATATACAAGTTATAAAATAGGAGAATTCTCTTCCTATTCTATTCGTAAAATCTTATTCTACCATAATTCTAACTTTACAATTATGGTAGGTGTATAATCCTAATTTAGGTAACAAATACATTACAATACACTACACATATATTTTTCCAATATACAAGATTGTACTGCCTACAATCTGCCCGAGATTGGGCTGCCTATTCTGTCCGAGAATCTGTGATATACCGCGATATATACTGATGTATATTCAGTGTATATCGCGGTATATTTCCTTGTTTAACACACCCCCGCAGTCATAGCGGGCGGTCTTCGAACGCTGAGACTGTCCCTAAAATCTTCAAAAAGGACCGCTGGTAGACCCTTTGTAAAGATGTCTGCAACTTGATAACGAGACGGGACATGGCATACGCGAACGTGACCCTTTGCAACCTTTTCACGGACAAAGTGAATGTCCATTTCGATATGCTTAGTGCGTTGGTGCTGAATCGGGTTACCTGAAAGGTAGATGGCACTAATGTTATCGCAATATACCAAGGTTGCCTTCTGAATGGGACAATGAAGCTCCAAAAGTAAATTACGTAGCCAACATGATTCCGAGACCACATTTGCTACCCCTCAATATTCGACCTCTGCACTTGAGCGTGATAGAGTTGCTTGACGCTTTGCCGAACAGGAGACCAAGTTGTTGCCAAGGAACATACAGTATCCTGACGTAGACCGTCTGGTGTCCGGACAACCACCCCAATCCGCATCTATGTACGAGACAAGTGTGGATGTAGATGAAGGATACAAGTGCAAACCATAGTCCAGTGTCCCCTGAATATACCGAATGATTCGTTTGATTGCATTCATGTGCTCAACTCTGGGATCATGCATGAATAAACACACCTGTTGAACAACATACGTAATATCCGATCTGGTAAATGTAAGATACTGGAGGGCCCCTGCAAGACTGCGATAGCGGGTCGGGTCCTCGTATGGTGCACCTGCCGCGGCACTAAGCTTGGGTTTTGCATCAACTGGAGTGGAAGTGGACTTACATGATGACATTCCAGCCCTCTCTATGATCTCAGCAGCATACTTTCGTTGAGACAAAAACAAACCATCTGAGTGACACTTGACGGCAATCCCCAAAAAATAACTCAAGGGCCCTAAGTCTTTCATAGCAAACTCAGAGCTGAGCATGGCCATGATAGAATCACGTAATGCATCGGAAGAGGCAGTCAAAATGATATCATCCACATACAACATAATGTAGGCCAAGGACGAACCACGACGGTAGATGAACAAGGAATTATCTGACCTGTTGTGAGTGAACCCAATAGTCGAAACAAAGTTAGCAAACCTCGTATACCAGGCCCGTGGAGACTGCTTAAGCCCATATAAGGACTTCTTCAATAAACAGACATGATGAGGACGGTTGGGATCCCTGAAACCCAACGGCTGATGCATATAGACTGTTTCTTTGAGGTCACCATGTAGGAAAGCATTCTTGACATCCAACTGATGAATAGGCCAAGTCTTTGAGAGAGCCAAGCTAAGCACAGCGCGAATAGTAGCCGGCTTGACCACCGGACTAAACGTCTCCCCACAATCTATACCAACCTGCTGAGTCTTACCATCACCCACAAGCCGCGCCTTATGTCGAGCAAATGAACCATCTGAATTCTCCTTATGATAAAAAATCCACATAGACCTGATAACATTAATACCATATGGACGAGGCACCAACTCCCACGTCTTATTATCAATAAGAGCATTATATTCATCAATCATAGCAATTTTCCAATTAGGGTCATTTAAGGCGGACACAGGATTACGGGGCAAGGGGGATTTAGAGACATCAGAATGTAAATTAAAATGTCTTTTAGGTGTAAAAATACCCCGCTGACTACGAGTGACCGGTCTATGACTCGAGGAAGAATTGAGTGAATTTTGAAAATTTTCTGGGTTCGGGACGGACTGGCCAGTAGGCAGTGGGCATGTTGGCCCAAATCGGTAACGTGGAGCATCCACTGGACCAGTTCCAGAATTGGGCTGGACTGGCCCAATTGCTGGGACTGATCCAGTAACTGGAACATGGGACGGTACAGTGGGGCCAGCGGGCAGTGGGCCCGCTGGAGAGTTTTGGGTGCGGGAGATGTCCAAAAAATGCCAAATAATATACAGGGATATTTGGTCATCCAAAAAATTATACGACCTAGGCTCGGGAGTATGAACTTTCGTAAAATAAAATTGGGTTTCATAAACAATGACATGGCGATTAATTATGATTTTCTTGGAGGATAAATCAAAGCATTTATAACCACGATGATTAGACGGATAACCCAAAAATACACACGGGGTAGACCGAGCCTGGAGTTTATTAATTGTGGTGGATGGGAATAACGGATAACACAAGCACCCAAAAATCCGAAGATGAAAATAAGAAGGGTTCTTATTATATAGGATTTGGAGGGGGGAAGAATATGTCAGACCTTTGGACGGAATTATGTTAAGGAGATATGTTGCCATTTGCAGAGCATGATGCCAAAAATACGGGGATACGGAAGCATGAAGTAAGAGAGTGCGGACAATGTTATTTATGGAATGAATTTTGCGTTCGGCTTTCCCATTTTGAGAAGATGTATGAAGGCACGAAAAATGAAAATTGATCCCATTATTATCACAGAACTCCCGAAACACACTATTGTCATACTCTTTCCCATTATCACACTGAATATTTTTATTTCTCCTTCGAATTGTGTTCTAATGAATGCTCTAAATTTTATGAATATAGAAAACACTTGAGATTTATTGACAATTGGAAACGTCCACAAAAATTTAGAATAATCATCCAAAAACAGAACATAATATCGATGACCTAACGAACTTAGAACAGGAGACGTCCATAGGTCGCTATGAATAATATCAAATGGTTGTGAAGTATGAGAATTTGAGTCCACAAATGGCAACTTAACAATTTTTCCTAACGAACAAGATTGGCAAATTTGAGTACGACACGTACCCTTACAAGAAATAAAGTTATTTTTATCTAAAACTGATAAAATAGAAGATCCCGGATGACCAAGGCGAGCATGCCACACGGAAGGAGAAATGGCTGCAAAAACTGACGGCAAGGCTTGACTCGATGGACTGAAATCGGGCATGATAGGATAAAGGTCCCCCCTACTATCACACCCCATGAGATGACTCCCCGTCTTGAAATCCTTCACAGAGAAACCAAAAGGATCAAATTCAACAGAAACGAAATTGTCAGTGGTGAACTTTCGGACAGACACTACATTTTTAATCAATTTAGGGGCATGTAAAGTATTTTTCAAGATAAGGGGTGGATTGGGGGGAGACAACGTTTTCTGACCATAACCCTGAATTGGAATAGAGTTGTCATTTCCAACAATTATACCCCGAGGGTTGCTCAAATTGGAATAAGATGAGAGAGTACCTGAATCGAAAGTCATGTGAGTAGTGGCACCAGTGTCCATATACCAATTTGGGTCCGGTTGAGTCAACCCCAATGTGTGCATCGCGAATCGATATCGGTTTGAGTGGGGCCTGCTGCGTGGTGGGCTTGCGGAGGTCGGGGCCCAAGTATTCCAGGACGTGACTGAGCTGGGCCGTAGCTGCCGGAACCGGCGTTGCTTCGGGCCACCGCCTTGGTTCGGGCCACCGCCGGTTGCGGGCCCGACCTTTGGGCGGCCATCCCACTAGGCCGTTGGAATTCGCCTTTGGAGTATAAGGCTGGCGGCCCACACGCCCCGGCCCCCCATCGCCATGGGCCCCATTGCTGGGACCAGTAGGGTGGTGGGCCACTGTTCGCTGGACGGGGCCCACTGCCTGCTTGCTGACTACTAAAATCGCCGCGTTTGCCCCCGCGATTTTTGTTATTATTCTTCCGATTATTTTTGCCGCCACCATGATTATAGTTTTGGCCCAAATTATCAACAAAACCTGAAGACTTGGGAGGACGCCATCATGACGACGGGGCTTGCTCCGGTAGCCGTCTTGTTTGCCAAACTGGCTTCTTCCAAAGTAAGCATGGAGCGGGCTTGATAAAGGGCGGAAAGAGGGTTGCTTTGACGAAGGAGAGTTCCAATGCCATTATAGGCCTCCGAAAAGCCGGCAACCAATTGTAGAACCAGACGATTATTGGTTACAGGTGCACCAACATTACAGAGTTGATCTGCCAACTCCTTGAGTTTCTAGCAATATGCCGATACGTTTGGAAAGTCTTACATGCGAACTAGAGAGAATTCCTATTCGAGTGTGACGGCACGTGAATGTTGGTTATCTTGGAATATGTCACGCAATCTATTCCAGGTAGCCATAGTCGTGGTATCCGGCTCAATAATCGTCTGTAAAAGGTCAACCAAAATAGTGGAATAGATCCACTGGAGAACGGTAGCATCAAGCGTAATCCATAATTGAGGATCCTCCGCGGGAAGAGGTGTAGCGGGAGGAATTATGTGATGGATAACTTGATGTGAGATAGCGTGTATTTTAAACAATTCTGCCCACGTCGCATATTGGACGTTTTCCATTTCAAGTACAATAGGGGCATTGTTCTTGACGTTAGAAACCATGAAGGCAGGATGATAATTGTTCTTAGACATATTGAAAAAACAAAGGAGGAGGGGAAATTTAAGAAAGGTTTTTGAGAGCGGAAAACAAAATTTGGGAGAGAAACCCGAGGGGGGGGGGGGGTCTCGGCCGAGAGAGAGCAAAAGTTGGGAGAGAAAACTTTTGTTTAGACCTAGTCTCTTGATACCATGAAAGAAATAATCCCCTTGATTATTTTCATTAATTGACAAGATATATATACAAGTTACAAAATAGGAGAATCCTCTTCCTAAAATCTTATTCTACCATAATTCTAACTCTACAATTATGGTAGGTGTATAATCCTAATTTAGGTAACAAATACATTATAATATACTACACATATATTTTCTAATATACAAGATTGTACTGTCTACAATCTGCCCGAGATTGGGCTGCCTAATCTGTCCGAGAATCTATGATATACCGCGATATATACTGCTGTATATTCAGTGTATATCGCGGTATATTTCCTTGTTTAACAGTTATAATTGTGTCTTTTTCATGAATTCTCAACTTTTTGCTTTATCTTTTATAAAATGATGTTGGTGTTACGAGTTACGACTCAGCCCCAGTCCACAATAATAACTATTGGGCCAAGAAGTAATAGGGTTAAAATGCTCACAAAGGTAGATTTGGGATCCAGACCCATTTAGCAACTAGTTTAAACAAGGATGAGGAGTTAGAAGGGTGATTATGCGTATTATGATTATGCTTAGACAAAGACTATGCTTTTCATCCCCAATTCTCTGTGTTTCTCATCCCCTTCTTCTACAATCTCTAGTTACTTTACTTTCAATATTCTCCATTGTAATTCAATAATTTGAGTGTTGCAAGTACTATTCAAAAGTGCAATTTTATTACTGTTCTTTTTAATATAGTGAGTAGTTTGGGTATTGTTACAGTTGGTTTTACATGTATCATCAGTTTTGTGATTTAGATGTTAATGTAAAAGAGTATTGGGTAAAGACAAAAGACTGCACAAATTATTGTATACCATAATCATTCCTAAGGTTGATGTTGCAAAAAAGTCAAATAATTTGAGTGACGATATAAGGAATCAATGTTCGAATTCCACTATAAACCACGTTAGGAGAATTCTAAGTTTTATTTACTTAAACTTTGTTAGATAAAGTTATCCAATATTTGAACGGGTAGGAAAATAGACATGTCCATTTGGGAAACATAAACACTATGGGTAGTTTATCTTGGGCAAATGACTCCTAAAAGTAACGAATGCGTGCAATTAATCATGATAATTATAGATTCTCTGACGACAATCTAACTTTATATTCTATGACAGTTATACTGTCACTAACCATGACAATTTATAATAACAATTTTGTTTTGTCAATATATTTAGTGACGTAATGATTGTTTTAACTACAAAATTATAAACCATTTTATAAAAGCAAACTTGTTGGTAAACCATTTTATAAAAGCAACTACTACCTCTTTCCCAAAAAAAATATTTTGATTCGGATTATGAGGTCAAAATAACTAATGTTCGATCTGAATTTGGATATAAAATCTTTCACTGTTTTTTTAAAATAAAAAATTACTTATTTAGAAACTACATAAAAAGTATTATAAGTCACAAGTTAATAATTTAAAATATTTAAAAAGTATTTGAAAGAATTATGGTAAAAAAAAATTTTTGACTATCTAAATTGTAACTAAGATAATCTTTTTGGGATAGAGGGAGTAATAATTTTCTTACACCAATTAAATCACATTGGTTAGACAAACCCCTTTCTAGAACCGGTAATGTGACTTGGAGGAGGGCTCAATGTAAGACACTTATTGGCCATGCCATGTAAGAAGTAAACATTTTTGTACCCATTCAAACTGTATTTTTAAGGTTCAAACAGTTTAGAAACTATAGAAAAGTAAAATAATATCTCCGAAAGATGAAGCTGTGGCATAGATCTATGGATTATGTGAAGAGAAGTAAACAAGAGAAAAATACCACGAAAGTTGGAGAGAATTGTATAGGTAAGTAGCTGAAATATATAAGTCAAATTTATTTGGAGAAACTTTTGGAATAATTTACTCATAAAGGAAGGCACATATTATATAATATATATACAGCGAGACATGCTAAAGAAAAGTAGTGCAATAACATACTAGCTAGTAGGTAGATCATAAGAAGCTAATTGTGAGATGATATTAATCTCCCCTTGGGGAGTCTTTCATTAATATCAAGGTATATATAGAGTACAATATTCATCCCTTATACAATAGGAATCCTAAGCCTATACAAAAGAAGAATCCTAGTCTTACCATAATTATATTTACACAATATATGGAAATATTCTAATTATGGGTAGGGAGTATATTGTTTCCTATATTTACACGTTTACACACCCCCTCAGTCGGAGCGGGAGGAGGCCGGACGCTGAGACTGGATCTAAAGTCAAGAAATAACTGTCTGGGAAGTCCTTTGGTAAATATGTCTGCATACTGATAGAATGATGGAACATGTAACACTCTGACATGGCCTAACGCAACTTTCTCACGAACGAAGCGTAGGTCTATCTCAATATGCTTGGTTCGCTGATGTTGAACCGGATTATGAGAAAGATAGATGGCAGAGATGTTATCGCAATACACAATAGATGCCTGACGCAAAGGACACTGAAGTTCTAACAGTAAATTTCTGAGCCAACAAATCTAAGCTACTACATTTGCAACGCCTCTGTACTCAGCCTCGGCACTAGAGCGAGATAGGGTAGCCTGTCGCTTGGCAGACCAAGAAATCAAATTATCCCCTAAGAAAACACAAAAGCCGGAGGTGGAGCGTCGCGTGTCCGGACACCCTGCCCAATCTGCATCCGTATATGAAAGCAACCTGTCTGGTGCAGAGGGATATAGGTGCAAACCATAATCAAGAGTGCCTTTAATGTATCGAATGATACGCTTAAGAGCAGTGAAATGAGACTCCCTGGGGGCATGCATGAATAAGCACATATGTTGAACAACATAAGCTATGTCTGGCCTGGTGAATGTGAGCTACTGAAGTGCACCTGCAAGGCTCCTATACAGAGTAGGATCAGAGACTGGAGCACCATCCATAGCACTGAGCTTAGATTTGGAATCAACTATAGTAGGCACCTCTTTGCAGTTCGCCATCTTAGCCCTATACACAATCTCTTCTGCATACTTATGCTGACACAAGAACATATGATTGGCAGATCTGGTCACTGATATCCCCAAAAAGTAACTCAGCTTCCCCAAATTAGTCATTGCAAATTCGGACTTGAGTAAGACAATAATCTCATTTTTCAATCCGTCGGAGGAGGCAATAAGAACAATATCATCCACGTAAAGTAATAAGTAAGCAGTGCTACTACCTCGATGAAAAATGAAAAGTGATGTATCACTCTTGCTGCATACAAACCCAATCTGCAAGATATACCTGGCAAAGTGATCATACCACGCACGGGGGCCCGCTTCGGGCCATATAGTGACTTACGGAGACGGCACACATAGTGAGGAAGCTGTTTGGATGGGTGAACCCTGGTGGCTGATGCATGTAGACTGTCTCTCTCAGATCTCCATGTAAGAATGCATTCTTCACATCAAGTTGATGGATAGGCCAGTGTTTGCCCATGGCAATACTCAAAACTGTGCGGATGGTAGCCGGTTTGACAACCGAGCTGAAGGTCTCACCACAATCAATGCCCTCCTGCTGATTTGTGCCATTAGCCACAAGACGGGCCTTATACCGCTCAAGATCCCCATTGTCTCTGAACTTGTGATGAAATAGCCACATACAATGAATGACATTCACCCCCTCAGGTCTAAGTACTAGATCCCACGTGTGCTGTTTAGGTAAAGCATTGAATTCCTCATACATAGCCGCATTCCAATTAGGGTCTTGTTTGGCCAATTTTGGGTTCTTTGGAAGTGGAGAAATGGTTTGGGCAGACAAGTTGAAATGGACTTTGGGTTTGAAGATTCCATACTTTGAACGAGTTTCCATTGGATGGGTAGGGACAGTGGGTGGCAGAGTGGTGTCTGACACGGGGGGTAAAATCGGATAAGGAGAAGGTGGGGGCGAAGCCGTCGGAGGCGCGGCGACTCCTGGATCGAGAGTCGCGGCGCTAGAAGGTTGACAGGCTTCTCTGAAGTTTGGGCGCTGCGGCGCCTCAGCACAGGGTCGCGGCGCTGTAGACGGTGTTTCAAAAGATTGCTCTCTGGAAATCGGGCCCGCGGCGCCTCCCCTCGAGGCCGCGGCTCTGACGATGGGACAGAGGATGTGAGTTGTTCGATTATGAGGGGAGAGATGGCAGACTCGTCAAGAAATGAGTAGTCCTGTTTTTGGAATTTTAAAAGATTCAAAAATGGGAATGTGGTCTCATCGAATGTGACGTGACGAGATATGTGGATCTGACGAGTCGACAAGTCATAGCATAGATAGCCTCTATGGTTCGGCGGGAATCCTAGAAAGACACATGGAGTGGACCTAGGAGCGAGCTTGTGAGGGGCGGTGGAGCTAAGGTTGGGATAGCACACACAACCAAAAATCCGTAGATGATCATAAGAGGGGATTCTATGGTAGAGGATTTTGGTAGGGGTCATATTGTGAAGAGTGCTAGTAGGGAGAATATTTAGAGTGTATTATGACATTTTAGCAGCATAGACCCAGAAGGGTGGAGGGAGGGAGAAATGAATCAATAGGGTGCGAATCATGTTGTTAATGGTGCGGATGATTCTTTCAGCTTTACCGTTTTGTGGTGATGTGTGAGGGCAGGAGAAGCGAAAGACCACGCCATTATGGATAAAAAAGCGGTGAAACATAGAGTTATTGAATTCACGACCATTATCGCCTTGAAATGATTTTATGCCTTTTCCAAATTGTGTTTGAATGAACTTGCGAAACTCAAGAAATTTGACAAACACTTCCGATTTAATTTAAGAGGGTATAACCAAACGTAGGGTGAAAAATCATCAAGCAACACAAGATAGTATTTATGACCGAGAGAACTAGAGATAGGAGATATCCATAAATCGGCATGTATGATATCAAAAGGAGCAAATGTAACACTAGTAGATAATTTGAACGGAAGACGAATATGTTTGCCTAAAGAGCAAGAAACACAATTTTGGGCAAGTTTCCCATTACAAGCAATGAAATTGTTGCCTCTAAGAAAATTAAAAATTGGGACTCCTGGATGACCAAGCCTATTATGCCAAGTTGAAGAAGAAACAACCGCCAGAGTGACGTGAGAGCAAGATCTGGCAGCGGAGGTGGAAGTGAATGGATAGAGATCCCATGTGTTATTGCATCTCGTAGGAGGTGTCCCCGTATGAAAATCCTTTACTGTAAAACCAAAAGAGTCAAAATCCACAGAGACATAATTATTACGAGTAAATTGGCGGACAGATATGAGGTTCTTAATCATGTGTGGAGCATATAGGGTGTTTTTTAGGGAGAAGGGTGGATGAGGAGGTTGTGTGTATGAGGTACCATAACCCTTAACTGGAATGCGTTGTCCACTACCAACTGTAACATATTGAGGATGCTTTAAACTAAACAGTTTAGGAATAGTACCTGCAGACTGGGTGACGTGAGATGTGGCGCCTGAGTCCATGTACCAAGTATTGTCGGTCGTTGCATAGAGAGGGTCTTTGAACGCCTGACCCAACTCAGTGGGTGTCATGCCGGAGGAGGGCTGCGGGACCTGACCTTACATGAAGTGGGCCTGCTGTGGGGCTGGAGCGGGGCCTAACAAACCGGGGTAAGAATACGGATTGTATGGTTGCTGGTACTGGAATGGACTTGGCGCCGCGGCTCTGAACTGGGGCGCCGCGGCTGCATCGGGGCGCGCGCGCGCCTAGTAAAAGAAGCTGGCCGAGGAGCCGCGGCCCAGTTGTTCTGAGATCTCTGTTGTTGTTGCTGCTGTTGGTTCTGTTGACCGCGACCCTTGCCACGACCACGGCCTCCTCTACCGCCTCGACCTTTTCCACCCTTGCGCCGCGCGCCCCCGCCGTTGGGAGTTGTCCGGTGGCGTCGATCTTGGGGTTGTGTGTCGACGGCTAACACCTACTGGGCGTGCTCATCCTGCTTAGCACGACGGGTTTCTTCGAGCAACAATTGTGAGCGAGCTTTGTTAAAACTCGGTAGCGGATCTGCCTGTTGAATTATGGTGGCCAAAGTATCATATTCACCCTTAGTAAGGCCAGAAATCATTTGTAGCACCATTTTATCGTCAGTGACAGGCGTGCCGATGTTGGAGAGTTGATTCGCTAGAAGTTTAAGCTGCTTGCAGTACTCAGAGACATTGGAGAAATTTTCAAGACGTGTTTTGTTAAACTGTTCTTCCAAATACACGGCACGAGTGTGCTTGTTGTCCTGAAAAATTTCCTCCAAACGATTCCACAAGTCAAGGGCTGTGGAGTCAGATTTCATGATAGTAAGGAGAAAATCCTGAGAGATACTACCATATATCCATTGTTTGACGCCGGCGTCGAGACGATACCAGATAGAATCATCAACCTCCGTAGGGCGCGGAATAGTGTCATCAATATGGTCAAGCACGTTATAGAGACATGCATGGTTACGAAAAAGTTCAACCCAGGGAGAATACTAGTTGTTTTCTTGATCAAGAATAATGGGAATATGGTTCTTGATGTTGGAAACAGTAAGGGCGGGATGAAACGGGGGTGATGACTTTGTGGTGGGATTTGTGGAGGTAGAGGCGTCAGAAAGTGTGGAAGAATCAGGGATAGCCATTTAGAGAAGAGAAGAAAGGAAGAACAAAACCCGAAAAGCAAGAAGAAAATCCGGGAGGGCCGCGGCGTAGGAGAGGCAGCCGTCGGCTGTGGAAGAGAAAAATTTTTAGGGTTTTGTTTATTTGGCTCTTTGATACCATGTGAGATGATATTAATCTCCTTTGGGGAGTCTTTCATTAATATCAAGGTATATATAGAGTACAATATTCATCCCTTATACAATAGGAATCCTAAGCCTATACAAAAGAGGAATCCTAGTCTTACCATAATTATATTTACACAATATATGAAAATATTCTAATTATGGGTAGGGAGTTTATTGTTTCCTATATTTACACGTTTACACTATTAACAAAATAGTGTAGTGGCATAATGCCTTCATTCGAAAACCTAAAACACCAAGATAAGACATGACCATGAGTTAACCCCTCAATTTGAACATTGCAATAAATGGCGGTAATTTGGATTGTTATGAGAAGTCTCCCAACAGCATATTAGTGCTTACATGGATAGCTCGCACAAAGTAATCCATGTGAAAATGAGGATACACACAACAGACAAGGCAATAGCTAACAAGTTGTGTAACAATGTCAATAGAAGATTATGGTTACATCGATATCCTGATTTTCTACATGTTGGGCACCTTGGAGTCAGGTGGCGGCAATCGCAAATGCATTGGATGATCATAACAACCATCGAGAAACACAACGGCCCTCATGTTTGGCCAAATGGGTGTATTTGAAGTTGAAAGAACTCCATTGCAAAGTTTGGTAAAGAAGGAAAATGAAGTAGGGAGGAAAGGTTTGTAGCATGGGAATGAAAGGAGCAGGAGCTAAATTATATATATATATATATATATATATATATATATATATATATATATATATATATATATATATAGTAGAAAAGAAAAGAAAGCAACGGATGAAAAAACACAATTTGCTATGTGTTTATAGAAAACAATGTTCAATTTAATTCTCTTGAAAAGGTATTCAAGAGAGAATTAAGTTCTTGATCAGACCCCTCTTCTTCACATAATTCGACCCCCTAACATTTCATAAAACAATTTTTAATTTCGTTGGTCTTTTATGGGGGTCGAATTGTTTCCTGAAATGGTTTTTGGATATGATCTTCCTTCTGATTTAATTTTAGAACATCTTTTCTAATCTTTTTTTTCTTCTCATAATGTAGAATTATTTTTTCTCTTTTTTCTTAGAGTTTCCACTTAAACATACATAATGTTTAGTGTATTATGACTTGCATAGGGCACTTATATTAGCTTTTGGGTTACCCCTTTGTTAAAGAAATTGACAACTTATACCCAATTGTGTTAAATATACAATATACACACAATATACATGTGTATATTGTATATTAATTCCCTCGGATTCTGCCCAGCTGGAGCTCTCAGTTTTGAGTATATTTTAGGTAATATAGTTAGGGTAAATAGACAATGTAAGAATATTGTATATTAGGAAAATATATGTGTAGTATATTGTAATGTATTTGTTACCTAAATTAGGATTATACACTACCATAATTGTAGAGTTAGAATTATGGTAGAATAAGATTTTAGGAATAGAATAGGAATATGATTCTCCTATTTTGTAACTTGTATATATACCTATTCAATTAATGAAAATAAGCAAGGAGATTATTTCTTTCATGGTATCAAGAGACTAGGTCTAAACAAAAGTTTTCTCTCCCAACTTTTGCCCTCTCTCGGCCGAGACCCCCCCCCCCCCCCCCCCCCGGGTTTCTCTCCCAAATTTCGTCTTCCGCTCTCAAAAACCTCTCTTAAATTTCCCCTCCTTCTTTGTTCTTTCAATATGTCTAAGAACACTTATCATCCTGCCCTCATGGTTTTTAACATCAAGAACAGTATCCCTATTATACTTGAAATGGAAAACGTCCAATATGTGACGTGGACAGAATTGTTTAAAATACACGCTATCTCCCATCAAGTTATCAATCACATAATTCCTCCCGTTACACCTCTTCCCGCGGAGAATCCTCAATTATGGATTACGCTTGATGCTACCGTTCTCCAGTGAATCTATTCCACTATTTCGGTTGACCTTTTATAGACGATTATTGAGCCGGATACCACGGCTATGGCTACCTGAAATAGATTGCGTGACATATTCCAAGATAACCAACATTCACGTGCCGTCACACTCAAACAGGAATTCTCTCTAGTTCGCATGGAAGACTTTCCAAACGTATCGGCATATTGCAAGAAACTCAAGGAGTTGGCGGATCAACTCCATAATGTTGGTGCACCTGCAACCAATAATCGTCTGGTTCTACGATTGGTTGCCAACCTTTCGGAGGCCTATAATGGCGTTGAAACTCTCCTTCGTCAAAGCAACCCTCTTCCCGCCTTTTATCAAGCCCGCTCTATGCTTACTTTGGAAGAAGCCGATTTGGCTAAAAAGGCGACTACCGGAGCAAGCCCCGTCGTCCCCAAGTTCTTCAGGTTTTGTTGATAATTTGGGCCAAAACCGTAATCATGGTGGCGCCAAAAATAATCAGAAGAATAATAACAAAAACCGCAGGGGCAAATGCGATGGTTCCGGTGGTCAGCAAGCAGGCAGTGGGGCCCGTCCAGCGAACAGTGGCCCACCACCCTACTGGTCCCAGCAGTGGGGCCCATGGAAGTGGGGCTGGGGCAGTGGGCCAATATCCCTTATACTCCAGGCAGCCGAATTCCCAACGGTCGGTGGCCCGGCAAAGAACGCCGGTTCCAAAGCGGCTACGGCCCAGCTCAGTCACGTCCTGGAATACTTGGGCCCTGACCTCCGCAAGCCCACCACGCAGCAGGCCCCACTCAAATCGATATCGAGGCTGCGATGCACACATTGGGATTGACTCAACCGGACCCAAATTGGTATATGGACACCGGTGCCACTACTCACATGACTTCCGATTCAGGTACTCTCTCATCTTATTCCAATTTGAGCAACCCTCGGGGTATAATTGTTGGTAATGGCAACTCTATTCCAATTCAGGGTTATGGTCAGAAAATGTTGTCTCCCCCTAATCCACCCCTTATCTTGAAAAATACTTTACATGCCCCTAAATTGATTAAAAATTTAGTGTATGTCCGAAAGTTCAACACTGACAAATCCGTTTCTGTTGAATTTGATCCTTTTGGTTTCTCTGTGAAGGATTTCAAGACGGGGAGTCATCTCATGAGGTGTGATAGTAGGGGGGACCTTTATCCTATCATGCCCGATTTCAGTCCATCGAGTCAAGCCTTGCCGTCAGTTTTTACAGCCATTTCTCCTTCCGTGTGGCATGCTCGCCTTGGTCATCCGGGATCGTCTATTTTATCAGTTTTAGATAAAAATAGCTTTATTTCTTGTAAGGGTACGAGTCGTACTCAAATTTGTCAATCTTGTTCGTTAGGAAAAATTGTTAAGTTGCCATTTGTGGACTCAAATTCTCATACTTCACAGCCATTTGATATTATTCATAGCGACCTATGGACTCAAATTATGTTCTGTTTTTGGATGATTATTCTGAATTTTTGTGGACGTTTCCAATTTCTAATAAATCTCAAGTGTTTTCTGTCTTCATAAAATTTAGAGCATTCATTAGAACACAATTCGAAAGAGAAATAAAAAATATTCAGTGTGATAATGGGAAAGAGTATGACAATAGGGCGTTTCGGGAGTTCTGTGATAATAATGGGATCAATTTTCATTTTTCGTGCCCTCATACATCTTTTCAAAATGGAAAAGCCGAACGCAAAATTCATTCCATAAATAACATTGTCCGCACTCTATTACTTCATGCTTTCGTACCCCCGTATTTTTGGCATCATGCTCTGCAAATGGCAACATATCTCCTTAACATAATTCCGTCCAAAGGTCTGACATATTCTTCCCCCCTCCAAATCCTATATAATAAGAACCCTTCTTATTCTCATCATAGAATTTTTTGGTGCTTGTGTTATCCGTTATTCCCATCCACCACAATTAACAAACTTTAGGCTCGGTCTACCCCGTGTGTATTTTTGGGTTATCCGTCTAATCATCGTGGTTATAAATGCTTTGATTTATCCTCCAAGAAAATCATAATTAATCACCATGTCATTTTTGGTGAAACCCAATTTCCTTTTACGAAAGTTCATACTCTCGAGCCTAGGTCGTATAATTTTTTGGATGACCAAATATCTCCCGCACCCAAAACTCTCCAACGGGCCCACTGCCCGCTGGCCCCACTGTACCATCCCATGTTCCAGTTACTGGATCAGTCCCAGCAATTGGGCCAGTCCAGCCCCATTCGGGAACCGGTCCAATAGATGCTCCAGTTACCGATTTGGGCCGGCGGCAGCCCACCGCGCTCGTCCCGGTCCGTCCCGAGCCCAGAAAATTCCCAAAATTCACTCAATTCTTCCTCGAGTCATATACCGGTCACTCGTAGTCAACGAGATATATTTACACCTAAAAGACATTTTAATTTACATTCTGATGTCTCTAAATCCCCCTTGCCCCATAATCTTGTGTCCGCCTTAAATGACCCTAATTGGAAAATTGCTATGACTGATGAATATAATGCTCTTATTGATAATAAGACGTGGGAGTTGGTGCCCCGTCCATATGGTATTAATGTTATCAGGTCTATGTGGATTTTTGCTTATAAGGAGAATTCAGATGGTTCATTTGCTCGACATAAGGCGCGACTTGTGGGTGATGGTAAGACTCAGCAGGTTGGGATAGATTGTGGGGAGACGTTTAGTCCGGTGGTCAAGCCGGCTACTATTCGCATTGTGCTTAGCTTGGCTGTTTCAAAGACATGGCCTATTAATCAGTTGGATGTCAAGAATGCTTTCCAACATGGTGACCTCAAAGAAACAATCTATATGCATCAGCCGTTGGGTTTCAGGGATCCCAACCGTCCTCATCATGTCTTTTTATTGAAGAAGTCCTTATATGGGCTTAAGAAGTCTCCACGGGCCTAGTATACGAGGTTTGCTGACTTTGTTTCGACTATTAGGTTCACTCACAGCAGGTCAGATAATTCCTTATTCATCTATCGCCGTGGTTCGTCCTTGGCCTACATTCTGTTGTATGTGGATGATATCATTTTGACTGCCTCTTCCGATGCATTACGCCAGTCTATCATGGCCATGCTCAGCTCTGAGTTTGCTATGAAAGACTTAGGGCCATTGAGTTACTTTTTGGGGATTGTCGTCAAGCGTCACTCAGATGGTTTGTTTTTGTCTCAACGAAAGTATGCTGCTGAGATCATAGAGAGGGCTGGGATGTCATCATGTAAGTCCATTTCGACTCCAGTTGATGCAAAACCCAAGCTTAGTGCCGCGGCAGGTGCACCATACGAGGACCCGACCCGCTATCGCAGTCTTGCAGGGGCCCTCCAGTATCTTACCTTTATCAGACCAGATATTACGTATGTTGTTCAGCAGGTGTGTTTATTCATGCATGATCCCAGAGTTGAGCACATGAATGCAATCAAACACATCATTCAGTATATTCAGGGGACACTGGACTATGGTTTGCACTTGTATCCTTCATCTACATCCACATTTGTCTCGTACACAGATGCGGATTAGGGTGGTTATCTGGACACCAGACGGTCTACGTGAGGATATTGTATGTTCCTTGGCAACAACTTGGTCTCATGTTCGGCAAAGCGTCAGGCAACTCTATCACGCTCAAGTGTAGAGGCCGAATATTGAGGGGTAGCAAATGTGGTCTCGGAATCATGTTGGCTACGTAATTTGCTTTTGGAGCTTCATTGTCCCATTCAGAAGGCAACCTTGGTATACTGCGATAACATTAGTGCCATCTACCTGTCAGGTAACCCGGTTCAGCACCAGCGCACTAAGCATATCGAAATGGACATTCACTTTGTCCGTGAAAAGGTTGCTAGGGGTCACGTTCGCGTATGCCATGTCCCATCTCGTTATCAAATTGCAGATATCTTTACAAAAGGTCTTCCCTCGGTCCTTTTTGAAGATTTTAGGGACAGTTTCAGCGTTCGAAGACCACCCACTATGACTGCGGGGGTGTGTTAAATATACAATATACACACATGTATATTGTATATTATTTCCATCGGATTCTACCCTTGGAGCTTTCGGTTTTGAGTATATTTTAGGTAATATAGTTAGGGTAAGTAGACAATGTAAGAATATTGTATATTAGGAAAATATATGTGTAGTATATTGTTATGTATTTGTTACCTAAATTAGGATTATACACTACCATAATTGTAGAGTTAGAATTATGGTAGAATAAGATTTTAGGAATAGAATTCTCCTATTTTGTAACTTGTATATATACCTATTCAATTAATGAAAATAAGCAAAGGGGGTTATTTCTTTCAAATTGCAAATTGCCATTTGTAATAGATTATTAATTATTGTTAAATAAGGTAATATACCTGTGATATACACTGAATATACAGCAGTGTATATCACAGGTATACGTAAAACGATAAATCGGTGGACATCGGCGGTGGGCGGTGCAGGCCCAACACGCCGAGGCCCATCACGGGGGCTGTCCGGCCCAAAGACGGCCAGTGGCTGAATTGGTATATTAGGAAAGTATATTTTGTGTATATTGTAGTGTATTTGTTACCTTAGTTAGGATATACTCTTACCATATTTAGGATATACACATACCATAATTGTATAGTTAGAATTATGATAGAATAAGGTTTTAGAAATAGAATAGGAATATGATTCTCCTATTTTGTAACTTGTATATATATCTATTCAATAAATGAAAATAATGAAGGGGATTATTTCTTTCATGGTATCAGAGCTGAGGTTTTACAAAAAAAATTCTCTCCCTAAATTTTTTGGACCCCCTCGGCCGAGACACCCCCTCCCCCCCTCGGGTTTCTCTTCCAAAATTTGTCTTCCGCTCTCAAAAACCTCTCTTAAACTTCCCCTCCTTCTTTGTTCTTATCAATATGTCTAAGATCAATTTTCACCCTGCCCTCACGGTTTCCAATATCAAGCTAAGTGTCCCTATTGTTCTTGAAATTGAAAACGTTCAATATGCAACGTGGGCGGAGTTGTTTAAAATTCACGCTATATCTTATCAAGTTCTTCATCATATCATTCCTCCCGCTAGACCCCTTCTTGTGGAGGATCCTGAGTTATGGATTACACTTGATGCTACCGTTCTTCGGTGGATATACGCCACTATTTCGGTGGACCTTCTACAGACGATTATTGAGCCAGATACCACGGCTATGGCTACATGGAATAGATTGCGTGACATATTCCAAGACAACCAACATTCCCGTGTCGTCACACTCGAGCAGGAATTCTCTCTCGTTCGAATAGACGAATTTCCGAACGTTTCTGCATATTGCAAGAAACTAAAGGAGTTGGCGGATCAACTCCGTAATGTTGGCGCACCAGTAACAAATAATCGTCTAGTTCTACAGTTGGTTGCCGGTCTTTCGGAGGCCTATAATGGTGTTGGAACTCTCTTTCGCCAAAGCAACCCTCTTCCCGACTTCCATCAAGCCCGCTCCATGCTTACGTTGGAAGAAGCCGGTTTGGCTAAAAAGGCGGCTACCGGAGCGAGCCCAGTTGTCATGATGGCGTCCTCTCCTAATCCTTCAGGTTTTGTTAATAATTCGGGCCAAAACCATAATAATGGTGGCGGCAAGAATAATCGCAAGAATAATAACAAAAACTGAGGGGGCAAACGCGGCGGTTCTGGTGGAGGTTCCGGTGGTCAGCAAGCAGGCGGTGGGTCCCATCCAATGAACAGTGGCACACCACCCCCATGGGCCCAAAGCAGTGGGGCCCATGGCAATGGAGCGGTGGCGGTGGGCCGTGGGCCGGCAGCCCATACAACCAGCGGTGAATTCCGGCCGGTGCTGGTCGGCCAACGTCCGTGCCCAATACCAAGCATTGGCGGCCCGGCGGCCGGTGGCCCAACAACGGCAAAGAACAGAGTTACGGCCCAGTTCCAGCACGGCCAGGAGTTCTTGGGCCCAGACCTCCGCAAGCCCATCATGCAGCAGGCCCCACTCAGACCGATATCGAGGCCGCGATGCACACGTTGGGATTGACTCAACCGGACCCAAATTGGTACATGGACAGCGGGGCCACTACTCACATGACTTTCGAATCAGGTACTCTCTCATCTTATTCCAATTTGAGCACCCCTCGGGGGATAATTGTTGGTAATGGCAGTTCTATTCCAATTCTAGGGTATGGTCAGAAAACGTTGTCTCCCCCCAATCCACCCCTCCTCTTGAAAAATACTTTACATGCTCCTAAATTGATTTAAAATTTAGTGTATGTTCGAAAGTTCACAAATGACAATTCGTTTTCGTTGAATTTGATCCTTTCGGTTTCTCTCCGTGAAGGATTTCAAGACGGGGAGTCATCTCATGAGGTGTGATAGTAGGGGGGATCTGTATCATATCATGCCCGGTTTCAGTCCATCGAGTCCAGCCTTGCCGTCAGCTTTTGCAGCCATCTCTCCTTCCATGTGGCATGCTCGTCTGGGTCATCCGGGATCTTCTATTTTATCAGCTTTAGATAAAAATAGCTTTATTTCTTGTAAGGGTACGAGTCGTACTCCAATTTGTCAGTCTTGTTCATTAGGAAAAATTATTAAGTTGCCATTTGTAGACTCCAATTCTCATACTTCTATGCCATTTGACATTATTCATAGCGACTTATGGACATCTCCTGTTCTTAGTTCAATGGGTCATCGATATTATGTTCTCTTTTTAGATGATTATTCTAGATTTTTGTGGACGTTTCCAATTGCGAATAAATCACAAGTGTTTTCCGTCTTCATCAAATTTAGAGCGTTCATTCATACTCAATTCGAAAGAGCAATAAAAAATATTCAATGTGATAATGGGAAAGAGTATGACAATAGGGAGTTTCGGAAATTTTGTGCTACTAATGGGATAAATTTTCATTTTTTCATGTCCTCATACATCTTCACAAAATGGGAAAGCCGAACGCAAAATTCGTTCCATAAATAACATTGTCCGAACTCTCCTAATACATGCCTCCATACCTCCATATTTTTGGCATCATGCTCTACAAATGGCCACATATCTTCTTAACATAATTCCTTCTAAAGGTCTGACATATTCTTCCCTCCTAAAAATCCTGTACAATAAGAACCCGTCTTATTCTCATCTTCTGATTTTTGGGTGCTTGTGTTATCCGTTATTCCCATCCACCACAATTAACAAACTTCAAGCTCGGTCTACCCCGTGTGTGTTTTTGGGTTATCCGTCGAATCATCGTGGTTATAAGTGTTTTGATTTATCCTCCAAGAAAATCATCATCAATCGCCATGTCATTTTTGATGAAACTCAATTCCCATTTACGAAAGTTCATACTCCCGAACCTAAGTCGTATAATTTTTTGGATGACCAAATATCCCCGTATATTATTCAGAATTTTTCGGACATCTCCCGTACACAAAATCCTCCAGCGGGCCCACTGCCCGCATGGACCCACAGTACCACCACGGCCAGCACCCCCAGCCACTAGAATAGTTCCAGCAATTGGGCCAGTCCAGCCCATATCTGGAACTAATCCAGAAGCCGATTCCAGTATGAACCGATTTGGGCCAGCAGGCCCACTGCCTGCTGGCCGATCCGTCCCGAGCCCAGAAAATTCCCAAAATATCCTCAATGCTTCCTCGAGTCATAGACCGGTCACTCGTAGTCAGCGAGGTATTTTCACACCTAAAAGACATTTTAATTTACATTCTGATGTCTCTAAATCCCCCTTGCCCCGCAATCCTGTGTCCGCATTAAATGACCCTAATTGAAAAATTGCTATGACTGATAAATATAATGCTCTTATTGATAATAAGACGTGGGAGTTGGTGCCCCGTCCATATGGTATTAATGTTATCAGGTCTATGTGGATTTTTGCTCATAAGGAGAATTCAGATGGGTCCTTTGATCAACATAAGGCGCGACTTGTTGGTGATTGTAAGACTCAGCAGGTTGGAATTGATTGTGGTAAGACGTTTAGTCCGGTGGTCAAACCGGCTACCATTCGTACTGTGCTTAGCTTGGCTCTTTCAAAGACTTGGCCAATTCATCAGTTGGATGTCAAGAATGCTTTTCTACATGGTGATCTCAAGGAAACAGTCTATATGCATCAGCCATTGGGTTTCAGGGATCCCAATCGCCCTCATCATGTCTGTTTGTTGAAGAATCATTATATGGGCTTAAGCAGTCTCCACGGGCCTAGTATACACGATTTGCTGACTTTGTTTCAACTATTGGGTTCACTCATAGCAGGTCAGATAATTCCTTGTTCATCTACCGCCGTGGTTCGTCCTTAGCTTACATTCTGTTATATGTGGATGATATCATCTTGACTGCCTCCTCTGATGATTTGCGCCAATCTATCATGGCCATGCTCAGTTCTAAATTTGCTATGAAAGACTTAGGGCCTTTGAGTTATTTTTTGGGGATTGTCGTCAAGCGTCATTCAGGTGGCTTGTTTTTGTCTCAACGAAAGTATGCTGCTGAGATCATAGATAGGGCTGGGATGTCATCCTGTAAGTCCACTTCCACGCCAGTTGATGCAAACCCAAAGCTAAGTGTCACAGCAGGTGCACCATACGAGGACCCGACCCGCTATCGTAGTCTGGCAGGGGCCCTCCAGTATCTTACCTTTACCAGAACGGATATTACATATGCGGTTCAGCAGGTGTGTTTATTCATGCATGATCCCAGAGTTGAGCACATGAATGCAATCAAACGCATCATTCGGTATATTCAGGGGACACTAGACTATGGGTTGCACTTGTATCCTTCATCTACATCCACACTTGTCTCTTACACGGATGCTGATTGGGGTTGTTGTCCCGACACCAGACGGTCAACTTCTGGCTACTGTATGTTTCTTGGCAACAACTTGGTCTCCTGGTCAGCGAAACGTCAGGCAACTCTATCATGCTCAAGTGCCGAGGCAGAATATCGAGGGGTAGCGAATGTGGTCTCCGAATCATGTTGGCTACGTAATTTTCTTTTGGAGCTTCATTGTCCCATTCAGAAGGCGATCTTGGTATATTACGACAACATTAGTGCCATCTACCTTTCAGGTAACCCAGTTCAACACCAACGCACCAAGCATATCGAAATGGACATTCACTTTGTCCGTGAAAAGGTTGCAAAGGGTCAAGTTCGCGTATGTCATGTCCCGTCTCGTTATCAAATTGCAGACATCTTTACAAAGGGTCTACCAGCGGTTCTCTTTGAAGATTTTAGGGACAGTCTCAGCGTTCGAAAACCGCCCGCTATGATTGCGGGGGTGTGTTAAATAAGGTAATATACTGTGATATGCACCGAATATACAAAGCGGTGTATATCACGGGTATACGAAGCGATAAATCGGTGGACAATGGCAAGTGGCGGTGCGTGTGCCCAACACGCCGAGGCCCATCACGAGAGGCATCCCGCCCGGCCCAAAGACGCGCGTGGGTCGAATTGGTATATTAGGAAAGTATATTTTGTGTATATTGTAGTGTATTTGTTACCTTAGTTAGGATATACTCTTACCATATTTAGGATATACACATACCATAATTGTATAGTTAGAATTATGGTAGAATAAGGTTTTAGAAATAGAATAGGAATAGGATTCTCCTATTTTGTAACTTGTATATATATCTATTCAATCAATGAAAATAATGAAGGGGATTATTTCTTTCAATTATATCATAGAAAATTTCCATTAAAATACTTTCATTTTCCTTTTTGTTATGATTTCTCAACTTTTTGCTTTTATCTTTTTTTGGGTTGAAAATACAAGTTTTGGAAACTTTTTGTTGCATTGTGATCAACTGTAGTCCAAAAATATTCTTAAATTTCTATTAAAAGGACAATGTAAGATTATAAAATTATGTTGGTGTTACGAATCAGCTTCAGCCCACAGTAACAACTATTGGGACAAGAAGAAGTAATAGGGTTAAAAGGCTTTCACAAAGGTAGATATGGGAGTCGGGACCATTTAGCAACTAGTTTAAACAAAGATGAGGAGTTAGAAGGGTGGTTATGCCATTTATGATTATGCTTAGGTAAAGACTATACTTCTCATCCCAATTATCTCTGTGTTTCTCATCTCTTTTTCTACCATCTCTAGTTACTTTACTTTCAGTATTCTCCATTGTAATTTAATAGTTTGAGTGTTACAAGTACTATTTAAAAGTATAATTATATTACAGTTCTTAGTAGTTTGGGTATTGTTACAGTTGGTTTTACATGTATCATCAATTTTGTGATTTTGGTGTCAATGTAAAAAGGTATTGTGTAAAGACTAAAGACTGCGTAAATTATTTTATACCAAAAACATTCCTAAGGTTGATGTTGCAGAACAGTCAAACAATTGGAGTGACAATATTAAGAATCAATGTTCGAATTCCACTAGAAACCACGTTAGGTGAATTCTAAATTTTAGTTACCTAAACTATGATTGATAGAGTTATTCAATATCTGAAGTAAGAGAATAGACATGTCCATTTGGAAAAAACATAAATACTACGAGTTGGGTAGTTTATCTTGGGTGGGGGACTCCTAAAGAGTAATGAATGCGTGCAATTAATCATGACATCTATAGATTCTCTGATTACAAATTAACTTTATATTCTATGACAATTATACCGGTCACTAATCATGACAATTTTGTTTTGTCAATATATTTAGTGACGCGGTGATTGTTTTAACAACAAAATTATAAACCATTTTATAAAAGCAAACTTGATGGTAATTTATACATTTAGAGAAGTAACACTTTTCGAATATTAAAAGTAGTATTTAGTGACCAAATTACATTATTTCTACTACAAACTACATATAACTTTAGAGAAATTGATATCGTCACCACATAAGGTGAATTATAAGTTTAATTTGCTTAAATTTGGTGGATAGAGTTATACAATATCTGAACGGAATAGGAGATTAGACATGTCCATTCGGGGGAAATATAAAGACTACTAGATGGGTGGTTTATCTTGGGCGGATGACTCCTAAAGAGTAACTAATGCGCTCAACTAAGCTAAAATTTGACTGTGAGCTAGCGTAATAATATAAGCCTATCTGATTGTAAGACTGATTGGTCAAACAGAGATGAAAGTTGGTCATAATGATCCAAAAGGTCGTCTTGCTCAACTGATCAAATGTGAAGAAAACAGAGAAATACTTTTGTCTAAGCATGCTGTTTTGTTTCATTTTATATTTAAGAGATCGATGTATCAGTCGAACTACTTGCAAGTTAATTATATGAACATACATTTATCAGTATTAATTACTTAAAAAAATAATTCCAATGTATATAAATTATAATCTAGAAAAGAGTACGTCTGGAACCCGCAACCAAAAATTTGGACAAAAAGAAAACAGGAAGTAACTGTAACTGATTGAATTTCCACAGGTAAGACATTCAAAAATTACACTCAAAACTTCTTATAGCTTTTTAAGTAATCGTGTCTGTTAGATATACATAATATACACAATATACTCTATGTATATTGTGTATATTATGTATCCCGAAATTATCAAGTGCACTGCCCACCCGTGGGCAGTCTCCTCCTTCTCCTCTACATTGTACAATTATGTAATGTAATATTGTAGTGTAATTAGTATTGTACACTTACCATAATTGTATAGTTAGTCTCCAAATAGAATAAGGTTTTAGGAATAGAATAGGAATATGATTCTCATATTATGGAAATATGTAACTTGTATATATACTCTTTCAATTAATGAAAATAATCAAGGGATTATTTCTTTAATAGTATCAAGAGTCTAGGTTAATATTTTCTCCCACTTTCCCCTTCATATTTCCGTCCAAACCACCGAATGCGAGCCCCTTCCTCGGTTTCCGTGATCGGAAATTATTTTTCTCTTCCTAATTTTTTCTCCCCAATCCCTACATCACGTCTTGCGTTGCTATTATGGCTAGGAACATGTTTCACCCTGCCCTTACTGTTTCTATTATCAAGAATCACATCCCTATCATTCTTGAAATAGAAAACGTCCAATACGCGACGTGGGCCTAACTGTTCAAAATACATGCACGCTCGCATCAAGTTCTCCATAATATTATCCCCGCGGCTCCTACATATATAGAGGTTCCCAAACCAGAGGATGATACTACGTTATGGACGACCCTTGATGCTACTGTTCTTCAGTGGATCTACTCCACTATTTCTAGAGACCTCTTGAAAACGGTTATCGAACCCGATGCTACGGCGATGGAGGCATGGAATAGAATACGTGATATATTCCACGATAATCAGAATTCTCGTGATGTTACCCTTGAGCAGGAATTTTCCCACATCTATATGGAAAATTTTCCAAACGTTTCAACATATTGCAAAAGGTTAAAGGAATTGGCGGACCAACTCCGCAATGTTGGCGCGCCTGTTTTGAATAATCGTTTGGTCCTACAAATGGTTGCAGGTCTTTCAAAGGCATATAGGGGTGTTGGCACGCTTCTTCGTCAGAGCAGTCCTCTTCCGTAATTTTATCAGGCTCGTTCTATGCTTACCCTCGAAGAAGTCGGCTTGGCCAAAAAGGTGGCTACCGGTGCTAGTCCTATGACGTCCTCTACAAAATCTTCGGGTGGTGTTGATAATTCCGGCCAAAACCATACTCATGGTGGCGGCAAAAATAGTCGGAAAAATAATACCAAAAATCGTGGGGGAAAACGCGGTTGTTCCGAAGATGGTCACGGTGGCAGTAGGTCTCGAAATACCGGCAGTGGGCCACCACCCAACTGGTCCCAGCCTTGGGCCCACTGGCCGTGGGTCTGGGCCAGTGGGAGTGGCCCAACAGTCCCTATGGCCCAGCAATTTCGCATTCTGGACACTGGACGGCCCAACAACATTTTTTCAGATCCAATCCAGTTTGGCCCAGTGGTTCTCACCCCAGTTTTGGGCCGGGACAGAAACCCGGTATACTTGGGCCCCAGCCCCCTTAGGCCCATCATGCATCGGGCGCCACTCCTTCCGACATTGAAGCCGCGATGCACACGCTTGTAATAAATCCTTCAGACCCAAATTGGTACAAGGACACCGGCGGCACTACTCACATGACGTCTGACTCAGGTACTCTCTCGTCTTATTCTAATTTGAGCAACAATCGTGGTATAATTGTTGGTAATGGTAATTCAATTCCAATTCATGGGTATGGTCAGAAAACATGGTCTCCCCCCCATCCACCCCTTATTTTGAAAAATACCCTTCACGCTCCAAAATTGACTAAAAATTTGGTGTATGTCCGAAAATTCACCACTGATAATTCTGTGTCCATAGAATTTGATCCATTTGGTTTTTCTGTGAAGGATTTCAAAACGGGGAGTCCTCGCATGAGGTGTGATAGTAGAGGTGATCTTTATCCTATCACACCACATTCCGATTTCTCGAGTCACGCAATGCCTTCCACTTCTGCCGCTCTGGCTCCTTCCTTGTGGCATGCTCGTCTAGGTCATCCGGGATCATCTATTTTGTCTTCCTTAGATACAAACAATCTTATTTCTTGTAAGAGTGTGCGTAGTACTCCGAATTGTCAATCTTGTTCTTTAGAAAAAATAGTCAAGTTGCCATTGTAGACTCCAGTTTTCATACTTTAATGCCATTTGATATTATTCATAGTGATTTATGGACGCCTCCTATTCTTAGTTCTTTGGGTCATCGGTATTATGTTCTCTTTTTGGATGATTATTCTAAGTTTTTATGGACTTTTCCGATAGCGAAAAAATCCCAAGTTTTTTCCACCTTCTTAAAATTTAGAGCATTCATTAGAACCCAATTCGAACGGAAAATTAAAATTATTCAATGTGATAATGGCAAAGAGTATGACAATGGAGTATTTCGGGAATTCTGTGCAAATAATGGGATCAATTTTCATTTTTCTTGTCCTCATACTTCTTCACAAAATGGAAAGCCGAACGCAAAATTCGTACCATTAATAACATTGTCCGAACTTTATTGATTCATGCTTCCGTACCCCCGTCTTTTTGGCATCATGCTCTACAAATGGCTACATATCTCCTTAACATAATTCCTTCCAAAGGATTGACATATTCTTCCCCCCTTCACATTCTATATAATAAAACCCCTTCGTATTCACATCTTAGGGTCTTTAGGTGTTTGTGTTATCCTCTATTTTCGTCCACCACAATTAACAAACTTCAAGTCCGGTCTACTCTATGTGTGTTTTTGGGTTTTTCGTCTAATCATCGTGGTTACAAATGCTTTGATTTATCCTCTAATAAAATCATCATTAGTCGCCATGTCATTTTTTATGAATCCCAATTTTCGTTTGCTAAAGTGAGTAATCCAGTGCCTAGTTCGTATAATTTTTTGGATGATGGTATATCCCCGTATATTATTCACAAATTTTCGGACATGTCCCGCACCCAAAATTCTCCAGCGGGCCCACTGCCCGTTGGTCCCATTAGTCTGTCACAGCCCTCTCTGCCCAGTTTTTTCACTGGGCCAGTTTCAGCAATTGGGCCAGTCCAGTCCATTACTGGAACTCGTCCGTTCCTCGCATCCTCTGTTCGTTTCAAGCTTCCCGAAATGGGCCAGCAGGCCCACTGCCTGCTGGCCAGTCCATATTGAGTCCAGCAACTTCCCAAATTCTGTCCAATCCTTCCCCGAGTCATAGACCAGTCACTCATAGTCAACGAGATATTTTTAAACCTAAAAGGTATTTTAATTTACATTCTAATTCTCTTAAATCACCCTTATCCCATAATCATGTGTCTGCATTAAACGACCCGAATTGGAAAATTGCTATGACCGATGAATATAATGCACTTATTGATAAAAAAAAGACGTGGGAGTTGGTGCCCCGTCCATCTGGTATTAATATTATTAGGTCTATGTGGTTCATAAGGACAATTCAGATGGTTCATTTCCACGGCATAAGGCTCGGCTTGTGGGTGATGGTAAGACTCAGCAAGTTAGTGTGGACTGTGGTGAGACGTTTAGTCCGGTGGTCAAACCGGCTACCATTCGCATTGTGCTCAGTTTGTCTCTTTCGAAAGCATGTCCCATTCATCAGTTAGATGTGAAGAATGCTTTCTTACACGGTGATCTCAAGGAGACAGTCTATATGCATCAGCCCTTGGGGTTTAAGGATCCCAAATATCCCCACCATGTCTGTTTATTGAAGAAATCATTGTATGGGTTTAAGCAGTCTCCACGGGCATGGTATAAGAGGTTTGCTGACTATGTTTCGACTATTGGGTTCACTCACAGCATGTCGGATAATTATTTATTCATATATCGTCGTGGTTCGTCTTTGGCTTATATCCTTCTATATGTGGATGATATTATCTTGACTGCCTCTTCCGATGTCTTACGCCAGTCTATCATGACAATGCTCAACTCTGAGTTTGCTAGGAAAGACTTGGGGATCTTGAGTTATTTTTTGGGGATTGCTGTCACTCGTCATGCAGGTGGATTGTTCTTATCACAGAGGAAGTATGCCGCCGAGATCATTGAGAGGGCTGTGATGTCATCCTGTAAGTCCATTTCCACCCCTGTTGATACTAAACCCAAATTGGGTGCTGCGGCCGGCACACCATACAAGGATCACACCGGCTATCGCAGTCTTGCAGGGGCCCTTCAGTATCTTACATTCACAAGATCCGATATTACGTATGACGTACAACTTGTGTGTTTGTTTATGCATGATCCTATAGTTGAGCACATGAATGCGCTCAAACGCATCCTTCGGTATATTCATGGTACACTTGACTATGGCTTGCATCTATATCCTTCATCAACGATAACACTTGTCTCCTATACAGATGTTGATTGTGGTGGTTGTCTGGACACCAGACGGTCTACGTCTGGCTATTGTATGTTTCTTGGTAATAACTTGGTCTCATGGTCTGCGAAGCGTCAATCGACTTTATCCCATTCCAGTGCAGAGGCCGAATATCGAGGGGTAGCTAATGTGGTCTCTAAATCAAGTTGGTTACGTAATTTGCTGTTAGAACTTCATTGTCCTATTCAGAAAATGACCTTGGTTTATTGTGATAATATTAGTGTCATCTACCTTTCTGGTAATCCGGTTCAGCACCAACGCACTAAACATATCGAGATGGACATTCACTTTGTTCGTGAAAAGGTTGCTCGTGGGCATGTTCGCGTCTGCCATGTCCCGTCCAGGTATCAAATTGCCGACATCTTTACGAAAGGTATTCCCTCGATCCTTTTTGAAGATTTTAGGGACAGTCTCAGCGTTCGAAGACCGCCCGCTCAGGCGTGCCTATAATTTGTAGGCCATTTTTTGGAGATCATCATTTGAATTCTTGGATGGTTGAGAAAGTGTGGAAAATTGGAGTGAAAATTGAAGGTGGGGGTTTTACTAAGAATAATACAATATTTGCACTTGACTTGGTTTTGAACAAAAATAAAGAAAAATTGAAGGAACAAATTGGAATGTACAAAGAGCTTGCTCTAAAGGCTGTTGGACCAACTGGTACCACAACACAAAATTTCAAGAAATTGGTTGAGATTATGATCCCCTGAAAGGGAATTCAATGATTTATTACTATGTATTTGAATGAAATTAATTCCGTTTTAATAAATCATTAAAGATCTTGAATGGATCATTAATTCCTGTTCATGTAACATTGTCTTCCTTTCCTTGTGAAAAATTGTACAACAAAAATCCCCTTAACATAAGGGAAGATTCAAGTGTAGTTATAAAGATAGTTCAAAAATTACTTTAGATTATAGGTTCACATCCTAGCCATGACACTCTAGCATTCTTTTGAATTTTGCTGTTGGAATTTCTGAATTCGCCACTAAATTAAAAGTATCTCTTAATTCTTAGGATGATATTTAAATGATCCACATCCACATACAATAAGATTGCATTCCTTCAATTAGTAAAAAAATTGGTCTAAACCACTACCTAAGCCTTTGTGGTTAAAATAAATCAATATAAAGTATAAATTTATGATAATTTTGGCCTATCATATTTCATATACTTTAAAATATGCTCTTATTTGATCCACATTCAAAAGGTTCAAGTTGATAAAAGAATATGTCTCCAAATCTTTAGATAGATTAACATATGTGCCTTTCCATTGGTGGAATACATTAGGAATACAATATTTCGCACATGATTCCCATTGTCTCATTTTAACTTCTTTTAAAAACTTCATATTCCAAGACATGCACAATGGACAAGATGATTTTTCTGCTTTTTGATACTCCTTCCCAATTTTGTATTAGAATATTTTAATTCAGACATAAAAGGTACTATTTTGTTTAAAAAAATATAAAGTTGTATTTTGATGCAGTAATATATACTGGGTGAAGCTAGAGAGAAAGTCGGAGCTACAGGTTTGGCATAATTCACTAGTTTTAGTCAACACATCGTATTTGTGTTAAGAAATTGATAATCTAGTTTGAACCTTTTGATTGACTTTACAGGATCAACCACCATAGTTGCATGAAGTACAATAGAGTTCCTCAAAGTGGTCCGCTCATAGCATGATGGAAGTGTTTGATTACACCAAGACGTTGTTTCAATGACTCGATATGAAAGACAACCAACAACTTTAAGTATTATATCATTCAGAATTAAGTTGTATATCGTTCAGTTTGCAACCTGTACTATATCTGTCTTGACAATATTTACTACTCTCTCCATCTCAATTTACGTGATACTTTTCGCTTTTCGAGAGTCAATTTGATTAAATTTCGAAGCTAAATAGAATTAGATTAACTCAATCTTTTAACACTAAAATTTATATATTTGAAAACTACATGAAAAATACTATAAGTTGCAGCTTTTCTCATATCAATTTGGTGAAAAATACATCTTAAAATATTGGTCAAAGTTCATGCAGTTTGAATCTCGGAAAGCGAAAAGTGTCGCATAGATTAGGACAGAGAGAGTAGTATATTTTGTATGTTTTGGTTATAGCACATCCCTAAATAACTTATCCAGAAGTGTCACTTTTTTTTTATAAATAGTTGGTGATAATTCAGGTATGAAACGCAAACACCTGATAGTTTAGGTAGAAAAATCGAAAAAATATGATATTTTGGGTGTGTTTTTAACCATTATTTTTTTATTTTCTACTAAATTCCTTTAATTATGCGTGTGAGGTGCCATTTGACACCATTTTTAAATTTAAAAAATGTACACCACGCACCATCAGATAATAGTTAAGGTGTGTTTTGATAAATAATTAGTGGAGATAGAAAATACTGCAAACAGTTGATAGTTTAGATAAGAATACAAAAAGTGATACTTCATGTACATTTTTTACCATTATCTTAATTCAAAAACCATAACCTCAGAATTTATAGTTTTTACCAAATAAAGATTTGTTTAGTGAACCATGAGTGCCATTACACTATCCACATATCATCTTATATATGAAATTCAACATTTCAGGTAGTTTTCTTTGTGTAGTTAAATTTTAGAGAGGGAAAATGGGTACACAAGATCATGAGTATCCATTAATTGCAGAAACTGGAAAGTTAGAGCGTAAGAATAGGGGAAGAAGTGATGAAATTTTGATAGAAGTGAAGAAATTGTTGGTATTAGCAGGGCCACTTATGTCTGTCAATTTTTCACTATTTGCCTTACAGGTTATATCTGTCATGTTTGTTGGTCATCTTGGAGAGTTATCTCTTTCTGGTGCTTCTATGGCTACTTCTTTTGCCTCTATAACTGGTCTCAGCTTGTTGGTTAGTCATTTTTTTCCTCCTTTAATGTTAGCAAATTTCTTACTTTCATTTTCCATAAATTTCTTGGATACTATTTGTGATTCATGTTATTAACTCCATTGGTTATGGATAGTTAACCTATAAATTCAAAGGTGGATCCAGAATTTGAACATTACATGTTTTAGTTTGGAATTTTTTTATACCGTGGTGTCCAGGCCAGCTTGTGCGCATCTCGACTACTTTCATGGATTACCTGTTTTCTCCCACCAGTAAAGGTATTGAGTAACTCTGTCTATCAACGTTTGGACAGATGGAAGAAATCACCTAGTATTTTTTTTTCTTCGCTGGATTTTGAACTTGAGATATCATAGTTTTGATTCCACTTCATTGCCCACTAGGCCACATCCTTTCTACTACAACTCACTTGATTTACCGGGTTCAAATTCTATTATTTTTAGCGGTTTTTCAACATATATAAAGAGTTTGAGCCAAAGCTACTGGATTCGCTTGAATGTGACCTGATAGTGTAAAAATATTATATGCATACAAGTTAAACCCTTTTGTGTATTGAAATGAAGTTCCCCAATAGTTCCATAGTGATGATTCTATAGCATGAGACAAGTAGAGAACTGGGAAAATAAAAAGGTCAAAACAATTTGGGAAACGTGCTCCTGATGCTTGAAGAAATGGTTGTTTGATAAATGCTACATGGACAGTCATTTACCTTAATCCACCATGTTGAACAGCGTCAGCGAGAGTACTATGTAGATCCTTCAAAATACACAAAAAGTGAACGTGCTTGTACTAGATGTCCTTTTAAATTTAATAAGATTGTTTCTGTATCAATTTGCATGCTCCTCGACTAATTAAAAAACCAGCTTTGTATACTCATATTCATTAGAGGCGGATTAATGTACAATCAATAGGTTCAACTGAACCCAATATTTTTTGCATGAGCATAGATAAATATGTAAAAAATCAATAAACAAAAAGGTTAATCCATCAAATTTAAATCCTTGATCCGCCGTTGATATTCATCCTTTACAAAATGAACAAATGGATGAAACCATTTTACTTTTATTGACACAGCTTAGAGATTTGGTCTTACGAAATGATGGTTCTGTTGTCCGGACTTCTTCCAAATCCGAAGCTAGAGACATCTGTTCTTTCTATCAGGTTGGGCTTCTCAAACATGCTAATATCAACCTGGATATCTTATTTCATCAAAAAGTTGATAATTTTGAAAAATATTTCAGCCTTAATACATGTTGGATGGTGTATATGATACCTCTAGGACTAAGTGGTGCCACGAGGTGAATTTCTAACATCTTTAAATCCGACCCCTTTTATCACATTTTCCTTTATATGCTTCGTCACAAATTTGGTGTATTCTGTCTTTTTCATCAGCGTAAGAGTTTCAAATGAACTAGGTGCTGGACGACCTCAAGCAGCTCGTTTAGCAGCTTGCACAGCAGTATTCTTGGTGGGTACAGAAGGTGTTGTTGCAGCAATAATTTTGATTTGGGTTCGTAAACTGTGGGGCTACTGTTATAGCACTGAGGAAGAAGTAGTGGGATATGTAGCAAAAATGCTAGTCTTGATAGCAGGATCCCATTTCTTAGATGGTATTCAATCTGTACTTTCAGGTTCGTCCAAACTTTTGGAAACACAAGTTTCTCATTGCTATGTTTCAAGAAGATCTACTAGAGAAGCAGTTTAATATATGCTACATCCACCTCTTTTTTATGTATGAATATTAATATATGTCTCTTCAATATTTGTCTAAGGTACGACTCCCTCTGTTCCATTTTTAGTGGCACTGCTTCCTTATTAGTCGTTCCAAAAAGGATGATACCTAAAAACAATTTAACTTTAGACTTTCAAATTTTGTCCCTTAATGGCATGCTTTTATAGCCATAGAAATCTCATGGCATGTTTAAAAACGCAAGTTCCAAGAGTCTTTCTTCCTTTTCTTAAACTCCATTTCCAGTAACACCGCCACATAAATTGAAATAGAGGAAATAGTATCTTTTTTAAGGAGAGTTAAAAGACTCAATGACCTTATTAGCTACCGAAATTCAGGTACTGCGAGAGGGTGTGGCTGGCAAAAGATAGGGGCAGTCGTCAACTTGGGAGCTTATTACCTTTTCGGAATACCTGCTGGTGTTATATTAGCTTTTGTCTACCATTTTGGTGGAAAGGTACGTACTCCTTCAAGCTTCTCATTCTCTTAGCATTTTCCAGAACTATGGAAAAAACTTAGGATGATATGATTTTCAGGGACTTTGGTTGGGAATCACTCTTGCCCTCTTTGCACAAGCACTACTTCTTTTAATAGTTACTCTGCGGACAAATTGGGAAAAAGAGGTAAATTTTATGTTATCAAACTGTTATATGACTCGTTTCAATCTAATCCTTTAATAATTTCCACTTGTTCTCTTTGCTAACTTGGCCAGATTCTTGAATTATGTTACCAACTCATCTAATAGCTCAAACTATCAGAAAGAGTACACTTTTAATTACTTAATTATATGATGTCTCAAAAACATGTTACTCGTCAAACACCGTGTCTATGAAATATAGTAACAGTGCAAGTCTCCTCTTGGTTTTGTAGGCAAAGAAGGCAGCTGATAGGGTGACGCCAGTAATAGAAGAAAATGCTGAATGACATTTTGACATGTATAGGAAGAGTTTTCATCCAAATAATACTGGCAAAGATTCTCACAAGTTCATCTGAAATACAGAAATTCATGTAATATTTCCAAAGGGGTTGCAAATGGATCTGCCAGTTTACCAATCATTGATGGTTCTAAAACAGCTGAGACTATTCTTCTTGTCATCATGTTGGCTAATTGACTGACTAACTTACATCTCCAATTCCTGAATAACTCACATTTTGAGCCCATGCTGTAATTTATATATGAGTTATTCATGCCATCCACATGTAGGACTAGAAAAATACATTTACTGTATATGCATTGGTCAACAGTACTATTCTCTGTAAATCTAAATGACAAAATAATATTATGAAATTTTATTTATTATTAGCGAGAAGCCTGTTTTAGCCCATAAATAGATTTATAGGTCGTTACAAATAAGGTGGCTTTTATCTTTATCACATAATCTTTCATGCTGGCACATAGTCACATATATGTCTCTTGTTCAAGAACTCTCATTCAGGAATGTCGTTATTACAAATTTACAATCATTTGATGAAATTCTAGATCAAAATAATCTACTAATGTCATGATTACTCTCAACGAGCCCTTAGCTGATACCGGAGAGAAGGTCTCATAGTAATCAATGTCCTTTTGAGTGAAACATTTAGCTTGGTTTTATATCGTTTAATATTATCTTTTGATTTCTTTATTTTTAGCTCTCGATTCCAACTCTTCTTTCATGGCATCAGATAAAAGTATGGAGTTTTCTCCACTCATGGCTTGTGAAAATTATTAATCATCTTTTAGTCTAACATCATCATAATTAGACTCTTGAAGATATACGACATAGTCACTAGAAATTGTTGGTCTCCGAACTCTTAAGAATCTTCTTACTCCCACTAGTTCAAGAACTCATTCAGTGGGTTCATGTATAGTGGATTGATCTTCACGTTACTCTTCAAGTGGTGGTAATAGCTCGTGAATATGTTAATGTTCACATAACTCATGAGAATTTATTTAATATCATTCAAGTTGCCGATGTATTAAAGCACCAAATACGGTTTCCTCATTAATTTTTAGTCCTATCTATTGACTTAAATTAAACCACTCCCAACTTACTTCATGTTCTTCCGGACTTTTAGCAGAACTATACAGTACTTGTATGAAATCCATATTAAATTCTGAATCTGTCTCGCAATAAGTCATAAGCAGAGCCATCCCTGGGCGGTCAAGGCCGCCGCACAGGCCCCCTGGCCGGAGAGCCTCCGCCCCAGAATTTTCATTTTTCTTTTATTGGTTTCAAATATTAAGATATGTATTAAAAGTGACTCCAATTTTATCAGTGATAGTTGTAGCCTAGCGATTGAGGACCCTTCAAAAGTCATTCCCTAGTGAGAGGTCGTGTGTTCTAATCGAATGAGCAGTGAAACGGTGCAAGTCCCAAATAGTGTTTAGATACATTTATTTAATGTATTGATCAATATTTTTTTTAATATTGATTAATTAGTTAATTTTAATTTTTCATGTGAATAAAAAAGAATATTTTTTTGTTTCTCGTACCAGACCCTTAAAAGTATAGAAATGGCTCTGATCATAAGCGCATGCAAGGGCAATTCATCTTAACCTCCCTTCGATGAAAAATAACATTATATATACAAGGTCATTTTTTTCCTTGTACATATAGTAAATGTTGACCTAACCGAGTGCATCAATTTCTTCATTTAGGCATGTTGTTTGTAAATAAATAATTATTCTTTAATTTAAACATCTTACCTAGCATATTTAAGGTCACATATTAAAGAATATTTTAGTAAATTATATATACAACTAAATCCTGTCTTATTCTTCAAAATTTTATGAGTACAAAAGAAGTAAAAATGTATTGAGAGAAAAGCATACTTTAAGGTCCCATAAAATCAGTTGCCGTTAATTGAGGTGGCATTCACCTGCGTTAATTTCGGCACTATATCATTTGCTGAGGTTCGTTAAAGAATTTGAGTTAATTTCACAATTATTCCCTTCAAGTATATTAATAGTTTAGACATTATAGTCCACTAAACACATTAATCATGGACAAAATAGTACTAACTATGGTGAGAAGATTTTATCGGCAGTGTTCCGGTTAATTTGTATCCACCTGACTAATTTTATAGTGTACTTACTATCTCTTAAAAGCACAAGTATCGAGCTATCACTACAAGAAGAAAGATATCTGCTAACAACATTTTTTGTTGTCATATGTTGGATGTTATTGTCAAAAGTATTTTTTGCAACAACAAAAGTTGTTGTATGCCGTTGCAATAACCTCCGATACGAAAAAAATTCACAACAACATATTAAATTTGTTGCTATTTACGTTTTTTAACAACAATATATTAAATTTTTGTTATCATTTATGTTTTTTAGCAATAATATATTTATTGTTGCTAAAATGTTGTTGTCAATTCTATACTTTCTTGTAGTGTAATCTGTCCAGTAAGGCTCGAATATCACAAGCAGAGGTACCCTTGTCCAAGGGGTGTCTCCTTTTCGCTGGGAATTAATGCATTGTATAGATAGGCCAATTTTTCTATGTATATATATTATATGTTGAATCTCCTTGAATTCTTCCTATGTTTACTTCTTTATATTTTAAATCACCATAATGAAAATTCTAATTATGTTGCTGGTCACAAGTATAGCAGGAAGATCCTTATACACACGCAGTATTTACATCAGATTACCGCACTATATACCTTAGTTACGACTAATTAAGTATAGTTAAGTAAGAGAAGTATATTAAAAGATACATGATTATATATTTATTATTTGATGCAATCACCTAGTATTTTCGTCTCGTATTCGAACCTTTCAGAAAACTCTTATTGAAAACTAATTCTAACAATTCTATCATTTTGTTATTATTCCCTCTGTCCAATTTATGTCTCATATTTTTCCTTTAGTCTATCCTAAAAAAATATATCATAATTTCTTATTTATAAATAATTTAACTTAAATTTTTTATTTTACCTTTAACGATACGAGTTATAACCACATAAATGTTTATAATTTATTTTAAATTACAAACTTCGTTCACAATCAGTGCAACATAAAATAGGACCCTACAGATTATCAAAAAAAATTATTAGCTGCGAACTATTTACGACAGATTAGCAATAAAACTCGTAACTAATTTTTTTTTTTTAAAAGGAGGGGAAACAGAAAAATATTCTTTTACATATAGTCAAAGCGGATTAGATTTCTTTAATCTTAAATTCTTTTCTTCTTCCAATCTACAAAAAAAGTGTGGTGATCATTATCGAACATGGGTGCCACCAAATAAGTTGACACTTTAATCCACCAACTCTTTTTCTTTCATATAAATATCAGTATACCCCCCCCCCCCCCCAAAAAAAAAAAACCAAAGTATGTGGCACATAACCAAAAGTACTTAACCAAAACAAAAACAAAAAACTCCCACATGAGTCCTTACTATTTTTTTGTCCCTCTTTTGGTACTCTCCATTATTTCATCAACCACCAATGGCCTTACTCAACAAACTAGCTATGCAAACTACTACTATATGAAAAAAGCCACTAACAAAAATATTCAACAATTTTTGGCTCCTCAAAATGCAGCTCGTTCAATGCTTAGGCTAAAGCCATTGGTATGGGACAAGAAATTGGAGAATTATGCAAAATGGTATGCAAATCAAAGAAGGTATGATTGTGAATTAAGGCATTCAAATGGACCTTATGGTGAAAATATTTTTTGGGGAAGCGGGAATGGGCGGTCGCCAGCCCAGGCTGTGTCAGCCTGGGTGGGCGAACGACGTTCGTACAACTATTGGTACAATAGTTGCAACGGAGAACAAGAATGTGGACATTATACACAAATTGTGTGGAGAGAAACAAGAAGAATTGGTTGTGCAAAAGTTACTTGTTATGATGGATTGGGAGTTTTCATGACTTGCAACTATGATCCTCCTGGTAATTATATTGGTGAAAGACCTTACTAAACTTTTTGAGAAAATGCATTGAATTTGTTTTTTTTATTATTATTTTTCTTGAATTTTTTTTAATCTTTTCTTGTTTGTTTTGTTTTATTTTGAAAACATATGTGAGGTTGAGAAAGGAATATTTTCTCACTACTTGATTAATTTGTATCAATAACAACAAGTGTAATATGAATGATTTAAAAGTTAACCATAGAGTTTACGAGTTATTATGTGAATGTGGAAGATTTTCTGGTGTTTTGCTGCTAATTGTATGCCATTGTTGAAGGGTTTTAGGTTTGTTTGTTCTGCCATGTTTTCGCTGCTGCGAATTGTAATGATGTTTTCATTTCTCGAGAAGATAAGCCATTTAGGAGGGGAAATGAAAAAATTTCTCCCTCGACCGAGATATATCCAAAATTTAAATTTTATTGGTTTGAATTTAAGTTCTATCATAGTTCGTTTGATTTACTGGGTTCAAAATCTTTATCTATACTTATTTAGTCAATATGATAAAAACAGAATTTGAGCCAAAGCTAGTGACTTTGGATCAAGCCATGTTTTGTATACTATATCCGCTCCTGTCCCTAGGGCGGATGCAACTATAAGGTACTGGGTTCATTTGAACCAGTACTTTCAATTAGAAGTATAAATTTATGTGTTAAGGTTCACTAGAAATGTAATAAATAATAGATATAAATTCATAACTTAAAAATAATAGGTTCAATTTTAAAAAATTTAGTAGAACCTATAGAGTTTAAATTCTGAATCCATCTTTTCTTGAATCCTTATCTAGTGCTCAAAGTTTGAACACACCTATTAAAATTAATATTTAATAATTAATTAAGGTGTATTTGATTAAATTATTTTGGCTCATCCTTATATGCATACTAGATGGTTTGTGCCTCTGAGAGATTGGGGTCATAATTTGTATCGGTTAAACAAATTGTTGGAATTTCTAAAGTAATACATTCTCGTTGGGTCATATATTCTTCGTGCTGATCAACGATGATTTACTACTGAGACGCAAATAAAGGAGACATGATTAACATGACATGCTTCATAGTATATTACATTCATTTGTGGAACAAAGTTACACAAGGAGTTTGCAGGAAAGGCAAAAATAAAAAGATTTTAGGTGAACCAACATAAGATATGTTGCAATGGCCTCGAATCTGAATTCTGGCAATTGAACAAAAGTATGTTCTTCCAATATGAAACTCTTTCATGACCTGAAAAGAAATTAAAGGAATAAACTTACACAATCCGGTAGATAACAAAGTACTACTATAAACATAAACAAGAATTTGATATTTTTAGCCCATTGACTTATTAATTTGCAAACAAAACAGATGACTACCTTTTCAAGAACTGATTTTAAGGATGAGCATACAACTCTACATGTTTGACAAAAAATAGAAACTCACCTAAAAATTGGGATTTGACCTTAATCCTTTTGAGCTCTAAAACTTAGCAATGTGACTTCACCAAGACTCAGAATCCTTGCAACCTTATTGTTAAAGTAGGAAATCAGTATTTGTCTCAGGAAACTAAAAAGTTACAAGAGAAACTCAAAAGGAAAATCAAAATCGGATAACACAAAAAAATATTAAAAAATAAGAATACGTGCAAACCATGGAAGAGGAAGAAGTAATTTCCGATTTTATGTGTCTTGTTTCCGTTATTGCCACATTTTTTCCATTCATCTTAGAAGTATATTGCATTGCACAACAGGTTACACATAAATCCATAAGATTGCAGCACTCTAAAACGTAATAAGTGAAATTTTAGAGTTGTGTACTTAACAAATAAGAGCAAAACTGTAAATTTTCTTATACAATGAATTTGTCTGTTCTAAGGGACAGTATAATAATGTATGGAGGTCATTTTTAAAACCATATTTTCAATAATAAATGACCTATGAAACTCAAAACTTTACCTTGAGAATCAGATTCGGCAAAATATGTCTTCAAATGTGGAGATCCTTTTTTTCAGTTGGATTCTGAACACTTTGTTAGTAAACCGACCTTGAACATCTTGAATTGGTGGAGACACTTTCTGAAAACACACAGAATGTACAACATTAGACTAATTAGTATATAACATAAATGTATCGTGAACAGCAATGCTTCAAATTTCAGATTCCAAATAATACGTTTCTCAAAAAAATAATCTCTCGATTATTTTCATTAATTGAAAGAGAATATATACAATTTACATATTTCTATAATAGGAAAATTATATTCCTATTCTACTCCTAAAACCTTATTCTACTTGGACACTAATTATACAATTATGGTAAGTGTACAATACTAATTATACTCAAATAATATTACCTAAACTACTATGGACAAGCCTATAAATTATGGTAATACAACTATGGTCTCGTGAACGTAAGATACTGAAGGGCCCCTGCAAGACTGCAATAGCGGGTCGGATCCTCATAAGGGGAGCCAGCCGCAACACCCAACTTGGGTTTAGTATCAACCGGAATGGAAGTGGACTTACAGGATGACATCCCGGTCCTCTCAATGATCTCAGCTGCATACTTCCTCTGGGATAAGAACAACCCACATGTGTGACGAGTGACAACAATCCCCAAAAAATAACTCAAGGGCCCCAAGTCTTTCATAACAAACTCAGAACTGAGCATTGTCATGATAGACTAGCGTAATGCATCAGAAGAGGCAGTAAAGATAATATCATCCACATACAATAGTATATAAGCCAAGAAAGAACCACGACGATACATGAACAATGAATTATCTGACCTGCTGTAAGAGAACCCAATAGTCGAAACATAGTCTGCAAACCTCTTATACCAAGCCCGTGGAGACTGCTTAAGCCCATACAAGGACTTCTTCAATAAACAGACACGGTGAGGATATTTGGGATCCCTAAACCCCAAGGGCTGATGCATATAGACTGTCTCCTTGAGATCACTGTGTAAGAAAGCATTATTCACTTCTAACTGATGAATGAGCCATGCTTTCGAAAGAGCCAAGCTGAGCACAGTACGAATGATAGTCGACTTGACCACCGGCCTAAAAGTCTCACCACAATCCACACCAACTTGTTGAGTCTTACCATCACCTATAAGACGAGCCTTATGCCTCGCAAATGAACCGTCAGAAATATCCTTATGAGCAAAAATCCACATAGACCGAATAATATTAACACCAGATGGATGGGGTACCAACTCCCACGTCTTATTATCAATAAGAGCATTATATTCATTGGTCATAGCAATTTTCCAATTCGGGTCATTTAAAGCAGACACAGGATTACGGTGTAAGGGTGATTTAAGAACATTAAAATTTAAATTAAAATATTTTTGGTTTAAAAATACCCCGTTGACTACGAGTAACTGGCCTTTGACTCGGGGGAGAATTGGGTAGATTTTGAGAAATATCGGGATACGTGACTGACTGGCCAGCAGGCAGTGGGCCTGCTGGCCCAACACTGGAAAGTGTTGACGGGACTGGGCTAGAACCCGTCACTGGAACAATGGCAATAATGGGCTGGGAATCTGGCCTAATTCTCGTCACTAGTCCAAGTTTCGGGACTGGTTACCGTGACTGGAACTGTGGGGGCGGTGGGCGTGGGCCCACTGGTGGATTTGTGGTGCGAGACACATCCGAAAAATAATGAATAATATACGGGGATATATCATCATCTAAAAAATTATACGAACTAAGCACGGGACTATTTACCTTGGAAAATGGAAATTGGGATTCATCAAAGATTACATGGCGACTAATGATGATTTTATTAGATGATAAATTAAAATATTTGTAACCACGATGATTTGACAGATAACCCAAAAACACACAAGGGGTAGAATGTGCCTGAAGTTTGTTAATTGTGGTGGACGGAAAGAGTAGATAACATAAGCACCCAAAGACCCTAAGATGTGAATACGAATGAGTCTTATTATATAAAATTTGAAGAGGGGAAGAATATGTCAAACCTTTGGAAGGAAGGATGTTAAGAATATATGTAGTCATTTGAAGAGTATGATGCCAAAAAGGAGGGGGTACGGAAGCATGAATCAATAAAGTTCAGATAATGTTATTAATAGTACGAATTTTGCGTTCGGCTTTTCCATTTTGTGAAGAAGTACGAGGAAACGAAAAATGAAAATTGATCCCATTATTAGCACAAAATTCCCGAAACACCCCATTATCATATTCTTTGCCATTATCACATTGAATATTTTTTATGCCCCGTTCGAATTGAGTTCTAATGAATGCTCTAAATTTTGAGAAGATGGAAAAAACTTGAGATTTTTTCGCTATCGGAAAAGTCCATAAAAACTTAGAATAATCATCCAAAAAGAGAACATAATACTGATGACCCAAAGAACTAAGAACATGATACGTCCATTAATCACTATGAATAATATCAAATGGCATTAAAGTATGAGAATTAGAGTCTACAAATGTCAACTTAACTATTTTTCCTAAAGAACAAGATTGACAATTCGGAGTACAACATGCACTCTTACAAGAAATAAAATTGTTTTTATCTAAGGAAGACAAAATAGACGATCCCGGATGTGCTAGACGAGCATGCCACAAGGAAGGAGCCAGAGCTGCAAAAGTGGATGGCAATGTGTGACTCGAGAAACCGAAACTTGGTGTGATAGGATAAAGATCTCCCCTACTATCACACCTCATGAGAGGACTTCCCGTCTTGAAATCCTTCACAGAAATCCAAAGGATCAAATTCTATGAAAACAGAATTATCAGTGGTGAATTTTCGGACATACACCAAATTTTTAATCAATTTTAGAGCGTGAAGGGTATTTTTCAAAATAAGGGGTGGATGGGGGGAGACAACGTTTTATGACCATAACTACGAATTAGAATTGAATTACCATTACCAACAATTATACCACGATTGTTGCTCAAATTGGAATAAGATAAGAGAGTACCTGAGTCGGATGTCATGTGAGTAGTGGCGCTGGTGTCCATGTACCAATTTGGGTTCGAAGGATTTATTCCAAGCGTGTGCATCGCAGCTTCAATGTCGGTAGGAGTGAGGCTCGCTGCATGATGGGCCTGAGGGGGCTGGGGCCCAAGTACACCGGGTTGTTGTCCCGACCCAAAACTAGGGCGAGAACTACTAGGCCAAAATGGATTGGGCCTAGAAAAACGTTGTTGGGCAGTCCAGTGGCCAGACGTCAAAACTGCTGGGCCGTAGGGACTGTTGGGCCACTGCCCACTGGCCCAGGCCCATGGCCAGGGGGGACCAAGGCTGGGACCAATTGAGTTGTGGCCCACTGCCGTTATTCGGAGACCCACTGCTATCGTGACCATCTCCGGAACCACAGCATTTGCCCCCGCAGTTTTTGGCATTATTTTTTTGACTATTTTTGCCGCCACCATGAGTACGGTTTTGACCGGAATTATCAACACCACCCAGAGAATTTGTAGAGGACGTCATCATGACTACGGGACTAGCACCGGTAGCCACCTTTTTTGCTAAGCCTACTTCTTCGAGGGTAAGCATAGAACGAGCCTGATAAAATTGTGGAAGAGGGATGCTCTGACGAAGAAGCGTGCCAACACCACTATATGCCTCTGAAAATCTTGCAACCATCTGAAATACAAGACGGTCATTGGTAACTGGTGCACCAACGTTGCGGAGTTGGTCTGCCAACACCTTCAACCTTTTGCAATATGCTGAAACGCTAGGAAAAACTTCCATATTGACGTGGGAGAATTCATGCTCCAAGGTAACAACACGAGAATTTTAATTATCTTAGAATATATCACGTACTCTATTCCAAGACGCCATCACCATAGCATCTGGTTCGATAATCATCTGCAGCAGGTCGACTGAAATAGTGGAATATATCCACTGAAGAACAGTAGCATCAAGTGTGGTCCATAACTTCGTATCATCCTCGGGTTTCGGCACCTCGGTATCCGTAGGTGCTGCGAGGATAATGTGATGGAGAACTTGATGCGAGCGTGCATGAACTTTGAACAGTTCGGCCCATGTCGCATATTGAACGTTTTCTATTTCAAGAACAATAGGGATATGATTCTTGATATTCGAAATGGCAAGGGCATGGTGAAACGTGTTCTTAGACATAATAGCAACGCAAGATGTGATGAAGAAAAAATTTGGGAAGAGAAAAGTAATTTTCGAGCACGGAAACCGAGGAAGGGAGGTCGGATTCCGGGCAGTTTGGACAAAAATTTTGGGAGAAAATATTAACCTAGACTCTTGATACCATGAAAGAAATAATCTCTTGATTATTTTCATTAATTGAAAGAGTATATATACAATTTACATATTTCCATAATAGAAAAATCATATTCTTATTCTACTCCTAAAACATTATTTTACTTGGACACTAATTATACAATTATGATAAGTGTACAATACTAATTATACCCAAATAATATTACCTAAACTACTATGGACAAGCCTGTACAATTACCGTGACCAAATCACGTGATATACAGTTTATATGTGTTAAGAGTCCCACATCGGAAATGGAATGTAAACATGGACTCCTTATATGGACTTGGACAATCCTCACCCTACAATCTAGTTTTTGAGGTTGAGTTAGGCCCAAGATCCATTCTTTACATGGTATCAGAGCCAGACTCATTTTAATTCTTTGTTCACCGATGTTGGGACCCCAAATTATCGGAAATGAAATGGGAACATGGACTCCTTATATGGACTTGGACAATCCTCACCCTATAAAATAGCTTTTGGGGTTGAGTTATGCCCAAGATCCATTCTTTACCATATGAATTTGTAGCTTCAACTGATTGGACAATATGTTCACAATATTTGATGAACAAAACATGCTCGTAAATAGTACTCTACTTGAGAATATCAAGGTAATAAATTTAAAATTTGGTAAAGGTCCTTTCACTGAATCACTATTAATTTATGCTATTATAATTAGGTTATTCGTCTTCTTTTCTCTATTTATAGTGTTTTGAAGTTTAGCCGGAGGTTAATCAGTCCATTTCTATTTTCCATTTAAAGAGAATTCATATTAAATCAAGAGTCAACTATTGGTTGTTCGAACATTAAAATAAATAAGAAGTGTTGTTTATTATAGCTTACTGTCGTATTTGGATGCTCCAATACGTCTTGCAAGAATTATAGGATATTCTTTGAATTGCCTTAGAAGTTTCCTACCTTCATCTTCTATAATTGCCTCTTTCCATATTGTAAGCTTGAAACTCTGCTTACTGCTTATGGAAAAATGGACAGTATTTATAGTGTTTTTTGTAGCGTAAGACAATAAGGATAGAGGAAAGTATAAAAAGCCTAAAGTTAGATGAAAATACTTACAGGGTATCAATAACAATGAGTTCTTGCAATCTTTTCTCCACGCTTGCAACATATCTTGGTGGGAACAATTGACAACCATTGCTAGTATGTCTGTTGACAGGAGGTTTTAAAGTTAGTAAAATAAACATTAATGGCAAATTGATAGGTTCTAAATAGCAGCCCGGTGCACTAAGCTCCCGCTATGCGCAGGGTCCGGGGAAGGGCCGGACAAATTGATAGATTCTATTAGTTTATAATTCAGTGAGTAAAAGAAATAACACACTCATATTGAATTCTTTCTTAGTCAGAACATTGATATCTCGGAGGGCCTGATTCTTAATATCTTGAAAGGATGTAACATTAAGCTTTGTAGAAGGAGGCAACGCATCCTCAACATCCTTTTCAATTGGATCAATTATTGTCTTTTTATTGAGAACCCACTCAAATGCATGCAATGGTATTTCATATTTCAGATTGATAGTTGTATGCCTGAGCCCGTTATTAAGTAGGTGTGATAAAGTTTTTGTGGGATACAACAATTGCAGGGAACGAGAAGTAAGTAAATATTACAATTGCTAGAAAGGGTAAACTAGAGATTACAACAAAATTGGAAATCAAGAATGAAACAAACTCCTTGTGTGATTTGCTGAGTCGAAAGATGACACTATGTCTTTAAGACAAGATTGCCCCGCATATCTCCTTTTACGTTGTCGGGCAATAGTCTCCCAAGATACAACAGCAACTTAACAATTGAGCAAAGGAAACTCAAGTGTTACGCTTGAAGAACTTTGAGTGTAGTAGACTTGCTAGAGAGGAAGAAGATGATGTTAGAAATTTCTGTAAATATTTCTAAGTGTGTGTAGTGAACAATTGAGCCAAAGGCCTCAATTTATAGTGTAATGAGATGACCCTTCAACTAGTCAACTAATGGCTTTCAATAGCCATGTAATGACACTTATTGAGGGGGGTTACATTCAGCCAAATAATGGTTGAATTCATGTGACAAGTAATGGAGATTCAATGCTCCAAAACCAGCCCAAAGGTCAGAACTTTCCAACTTCCCGTCGCAGCATTCTGCCTCCGAAGAGCCGCGGCTCCAGTGGCTGAAGACCCAATTAGCGCGGCGGCTCCAGTGGCTGAAGACCCAATTAGCGTCGCGGCGCTCAGGCGCTTCAGCTCCGACGGGGCTGCTCCGCGGCGACTTACGACTCGTTTCATCTTACACTTCTTTCTTCATTTACCAACGTGGAATACTTTGTCATTTGGCCAATAGTCTTCCATCATTCTATGTCTCAAATGTATTACATAGTACCAATATCTCTTTCACTAATGAAATTTGCGCTACTTGGCACTACGTGTGCACGTGTGTGGAAACAACGCTTCCGACGTACGGGGCCCCAATTGTTTGAGTCATAAATAATGGGATATACTTAATTCCACATTAGTAAATTTCCAACAATCCCCTCTTGAAAGATATTTTGGCGCACTCACGTGGTGCCTTTTCCAACAATCTTTTAGCGGATCGATGTTGCATCTGGATAGGTAGCTTTCGCTTTGAACCCTCCATAGTTGAATACCATCGGACTTACTTACTGCGCAGTGAACGTGATGTCTTGAACCTTCAGTGTTTAGTGTAAGCCAAGTCAACGGTACCAAATTCTGTACGGGTTGTACGGCGGATCTTTTCATCATCTATATACCCATAGAGGCTAGAACATAGACGGTAGTCTGGTTGCTTAATCGTTTTTCAGGGTTAATCAGATAATATTCATAATCTAAGATGGTGGCTAATCTTGATTTCAAGTTCATTTTTAAATAAAACGTCTATAATCTCCTATCTATCCGGCAGATAACCATACTATAACCTATACCGATCGTCTAAACATTTCAGAATCTTAATCTTCTATCATCGTGTGAACAGTTATAATCATAATAAGATGTCAACGTCTAAATAACATAACAATAGAGTAATCATACTTATCACATTTATAATTAGAAACACATAGTTCGAGTACATACCTTTCTTCAGGTTTTCAGATCACCTGAGTAGCTCAACCCACCTATGGCGCTGCCTCCCTAACGTCCTCCTGACTCAGCGGGATCAATTGCCTGGGTGCTTGGGAGTCCTCACGGATATCCTCTGATAGCCTTCTGAAAGATGTTGTACTTAGACTAATATGGTTCTTAATCATAAATAATCAAAGTATTATAACTCTTGTTCTTATGATATTCTTGGTTGATATAAGATTAATCTTATGTCTGTTCTTGGATGATAATCGATTAATCTTAAGATGTTCTTGGATGGTATTTGGTTATCTTATGATAATCTTGGATGATATTGGATTATAGACTGAAGGGTGTTTTAGCTAAACATTGAGAGAGAGAGTGTATTTCCGAATGTAGGTTGAATTTCCAATTTTTCGAATGAATCTTCGTCTTGACAAGAGGCTCCTTATATAGATAACCTCGGCTATTCACTATTCATTACTTTTTTAAAGTAAACAGTATTACTTTTCAAAAGTCGTAAAGTAAATAGTAATCAAATAGTCCTAGACAAAATACTTTTTCAAAAAGTCATAAAGGCTACAGTGGGTACAGTGCCTTGTCTGCTACTTTCCGCAAAGTCGTTTTGTCGTCTTCTGTTCTGTTTTCCAAAAAGTCGTAAAGGCTGCAGTGCCTTGTCCGCTACTTTCCGTAAAGCTGTTGTCTTTATTCGGCTAATCTTTCAGCTGTCCATTCTGTCATGGCTGCTGTCATATTCTTGTCGGGCTTCTTTCCTGTGTAATACTTTCCAGCTGTCCGGTTGATTTTTGTTAATCAATTGTGACTCAATAATCATTTTGGGGCCGGGAGGCCATAATCTGATTTTGGGCACTAAGGCCTCTTTTGTTTGGGCTTTCTGTAGTTTAAACTACATTGGGCCATATTCTTTTGGGTCTGTTATGACCTCTTTTCTGGGTTACCAGTAGTTAATATTTTTGGATCCATAGGATCTCTTTTATGGGTTACACATAGTAAGACTACACGTTCCCTGTCATAGTAATCATTTTGGGTCGTGAGGCTCCTAATCTGGTTTGGGCCATAAGGCCATAATCTTTTGGGTCCGTAGGACCTCTTTTTTGGGTTATGCAGTAAACTACATTCCCTGACCAATATTCATTTGGGCTTTACCGTTGTATAAAATACTACGTTGGGCCATAGTCTGTTTGGGCCATAGGACTCTTTTAGGTTTCAAGTAGATGAATCTACATGATACCTTTTGATAGTCTTTTGGGCTGTTAAGCCATATTCATTTTGGGCCGTAAGGCCTCTTTTTAATCCTTTACATTGTACCTGCAAAAAATAATCAGTATTCCCTCCTTATTCAAAAGGATCAGGACTCTGTTCTTTTTTAATACTTACAGTGGACGATGATGTCGTCTCCGTTTTAATCACTGGTCTTCTTTTTTGTTTAGTCATAGTCTTATATAGTCTGATAGTCTCCTCAGCATGGGTATGATTTAGGTTGGTAATCTTGTCTAATAGAAGTGTTAATTCGGTAGTCTCCTTTACTTCGATGTCATTGTCGTAGTAAAGGGTCATAATCTCTTCGACATCTCCTCCTTTGGAAGATCCAATTACGGATGCTTTCCGGTTTCGTAGCATGTCTTCTATTCTTGTTTTTAAAGTCATTAGTCCAAATACTCTTTTGGTACTCATCCAGTCTTGGAACTTATCCAATGCACAGGGAATTGTCATGTTTAAATTTTTGTCATCCCCACTGATAGTGTTGTTCCTTCCTGTCTTAAAAATCTGACAAATAACAATTGGTTTACCTTTTAAGTCAGTTGATGCGTCTAAAATTTGTATTCCGTAAATCCCTTTTCCAAAGGACTCCATCATAAGTTCTGTTGATCTGGTGATAATCTGTGGTAGTTTGGTGAAGTTCATCATTCTGTCATCTGTGATAATCTTGTCTATAAATCCATATGTGAATAATCGTTCCACAATATTTGGATTTGCCCTTTCGCTGCATATAAATCTGGGATATTTACTCAGTTTCGCACTACGTACAATATTAGGGTTAGTCTTGTAGTCATAAAATTTATTAATTTTCTCATAAGCATTAATCACTTCAGGTCTATACTTCAGAGTATCTGCCATGGACACCGTTGATGAAGTTGAAGGTATTGCTGATGGCAGAGTTGCAAGTTTAGATGAGAATGGTACAAAGGTTTTTTGCTGTAATGGTGGTAGTGTAGTTGGTTTTTTCTATTGTTCTTGCTGTAGGATTTTTAGTTTTGAAAAATCTTGTATAGCTTCTACCAGTTTGTTGATAGTCTGGGTATTCTCTTGTAACTTGGTAATCATTATTTCGTTTGTCTTGATAATCTCTTGCATCGCTTTGGCTATATATTCTTCAAAGTCTTTGTTGTTAATCGACATTGTTATATCTGCTAAGAAAATCAGCTAAAACATTCTTAGTCCCAGATATATTCTTAACAATAAAATCATAACAACAAAAGAATGATTGCCATTTTCTTATGTTATTTAATTCTGGTAAAGGGTCTATTCTGTTTGTGATAAAGGCTTTTACCTGAGTATTATCAGTTCTAACAATGAATTTTACTGGTAGTAAATGATAATGAAATCTTTTAATTCCAAATTTTACTGCCAATAATTCCTTTTCATTGATGTGATAATTCCTTTCATTAGGTTTCCAGGTTCCACCTCCGTATCCACAAATTAATCTATTTTCTTTATCAATGTCTTCTTTATCATAGGCTATTAGGACCGCTCCCCATCCTATGTCGCTAGCATGTGTAAAGAGTTCTAATTGATCTTGATCTGTTGGTACTCTGTGTTTTGGTAATGATTTTACCTTTTCTTTAATCTGGTTAATCGCCTTGGTGTGTTCTTCCTTCCATTCAAAGGTTACATCTTTTTTAATCAGATCTTGCAATGGTTTTCTTAGATATGGTAAATCTTTTATATAATCTGCGGCATATTTTATTACACCCAAAAATTGCTGCACTTCTCTTTTATTCTCTAATCTTTCTTTATAGTTTTTAATCTTTGTTACAACATGTTCTTGTAACTGTATTCCTTCGTTATCTACGATATATCCTAAAAATTCAATATTATTCTTGAATATTTCAGATAAGAGTATTCCGTGCTGGTTTACCGTTTCAATGAATTGTTAAATATGTTTTATATGATCTTTTAAATCAGTGCTATAAATTAATATATCATCCACATATATTATACAGAAGTCTGCCAGTTTTCTAAATACCTGGTCCATTCTTCTCTGAAATTTTTGTGGTGCATTCTTTAATCCCATGGGTAACACATTCCATTCATAATGTCCTTGAGGGGCACTGAATGCTGTTAAAGCTCTAGATTCATTAGTCAGTTTAATCTGTCAAAATCCACTTTTACAGTCGAATTTGCTAAACCATTTTTTATTTCCTAATCTGTTAATAAGGTTCCTTTTATAGGGTAGAAAGTATCCATCAAAAATAGTCTTTTTATTCAATTCCCGGTAATCAATTACTAATCTGGCTTTTCCCGTTTTAGCTCATTATGTTTCCTTACTAAAAAGGTTGGACTACTATGAGGACTTTTACTTTCTCTTATTACTTTCATTTCTAGTAATTCCTTAATCTGTATTTCAAATTCTTTCTGATCTGTTGGGCTATATCTTATTGGTTTTGTTCTGACTAGATCGTTTGGATCTATTAGCTTTATTTCTCCATATATCCTTTCCTTTTCCCATAGCTGCATCGGATTTTCTCCGAAGTTTGCTTTTAACATGCCTAAATATTTTTCTTTTAATAATTCTAGATTATTATTCCTATCCATTTTTATAGTACATAATCTTATGGTATTTACTGGTAATATTCTTTTCAGTATAATCCATTTATCACAGGGGGATTGTAAACAAAATGTATTCTTATTAATTACTTGAGTCTTAAAGTAATCCAAGAAGTTATTTCCTAATAAAACTTGTTGTTTCATGTTATCTAGTTGATATACTATTGGTAGTCGAAAATAGTTTTTCCTAATACAATTCTCATATTTTCTGCTATTATATCTAACTCTTTAGACTGTTCATTAAATCCTGATACCTTTGCTCTATGTATTCTAGACCTTTTCCATCTATGAGACTCTAAAACATCTTTTCTGGCTAGACATATATCTGCTCCACTATCAATAAATATCTTTTGTTTTATCATTTTATTCGGTTTATATTCTATGTGAGCTTCTATATGGATTGCTACCATTTTAGTCAGGGTTATCTAATCTTCTGTTGAGTTCTACATCCTGTTCGTATTCTTGTACTTCCTGTCTAGTCTCTTCATTTCCCATTGACTCTTCTATGAGTCTTGCAATTTCTATCTGTTTTCAATGTATTTTGTTCATTTCTGCTCTTATCCTTGATAATCTTTTGCTAATCTTTTTGTACCTATCATTGTAATACATACTCCCTGTTTCATTAACTGTTGAAGTTATAATCAGTTTGCGTCGAGTATATTCTTCGCATTGTATCCAGTATTCCCTTTCTCTTATCAATACTCTTTTCTGTATTTCTAATGTATTCATTTTATTCAAAACTAAACTCACTTTCTGAATATTGGTTAATATATTTCATGTTTTCTGGTTCTGATTCTTCGTCTGTTTCACTGACATAAAAATCTTCGTAATCATACCATTTATTATTATCTTCTTTAATCTGTTGTAAGCTTGTTGACACCCAATTTTGTCCCATCTTTTATGATTTTATTTGCAATTTTTAATATTTTTGACACTTTAAAACAATTTTAAAATATAGGCATATATATGTATATATATCATTATTATTATTGTTATTTGAATTTTTTACTGTCATTTGCATTTTAATATCACAATCACACTTTTACTCTAATATTATATGTTATTTTATTTTCGCAAAATGGCATTGTATTATTATTTTTTATTTAAGCATCAAGCATTTCACAAATATTATATTTTTATCATATTGTCATCTTTACAATTTATAAATTTTGCAAAGCTTTATTTTTATATAATTAAACCCCTTTTATATTTTAAACTCCTAACCCATTCATTTCCCAACCCAAAACATTTTTTACCCAAACTAAAACCCATTTCGTCCAAGGCCCAACTCCCCCTCTCTTATTTTCACCCCAACCCAATACCCTAATTTCTTATTTCCTAATTCCCTAACCAAACCAACTCCCCAAGCCCAATACCCCTTATTCCCTTCCCCTTTATTTCCCCAAGCCCAATCGGCCACCCCCCATTTTCGCAGGCCACGCTCGCCCCAGGCCCAACCGAACCGACCCAACCGGCCACCGTCCAACCCGCCGGCCCAAAACTCAAGCCCGCGACCCGTCCCTTTTATCCCCCTTAACCAAAACAAAACAATAAAAAAAAACAAAAACCAAAAAAAATCTCTAACCCTAAACACTCTCACCCATCAGCCGCACACACCCCACACCCCCATACCGGCGACCCCACATCGCCGGTCACCTCACCCATTGCCACCACCAACCCCCCTCTGCCCCTGACACCACCAACCCATCATCCCATACCCTATCCCCGAAAATCCACAACCCATACCCCCAAAATCCGCTTACAAAATCAGATTTTTTTAAACCTTTTATTCGAGTTTCAAACTCGTTCTTAGGGGTTAAGCCATCTATAAATACCCCATGTTATTCTTCATTTTTTAGGGGGGGAATTTGGAGATCCGAAAATCTAGTTTTTAAGTTTTGAAATCCGAAATCTTCTTAAGGGCGTTTGTTCTTAACCTTAAAGAGTCCGAAAATATAATTTAAAATTATTGGAGTTTTGGTATTGAATAATCTCAAATCTTTGCTATTCTTCACTATTTTCGGATTCCGGGTCGGGTCGGGTCTGGTCACCTGTCCTTGTTCGGTCGGGCGTAATCCGGTCGTGTAAATTGTCGATTTTTGTATTTGATAATTTGTTGTTGGCTATCTGAAAATCTAAAAAAAAAAAAAAAAAACACTGTTCCGGGTCGGGTCGACCCGGTTCGGATAAATTTCCAGATTTTTTTGTATTTTTATATCTTGTTGTTGGTTATCTGAAATTTGGAAAGAAATCGATCCGGGTTGAAAAATCCGGTTCGGGTCGAAAGATCGATCGGGTCGGGTCGACCCGGTTTGGATAAATTTCCCAAATTTTTTATATCTTGTTGTTGGTTATCTGAAAATAAATAATAAAAAAATATTTGATTCCGGGTCGGGTCGACCCGAAATTCGAGCCGGATCATTGTTCTGTCTCGGGCCGGATTTCAGAAGCAGATTCGAATCGCTTGGTCGAAAATTTCACAATTCGGGTCGGATGTTTCAATTGCAAATTGTTGGTTTTTTTTTTTTGGCATTTAAACATCCGTGAATGGATATCTTTTTGCTTTATTGCTTTTTGCAAATGAAATTGAACTCGAGGCCGCGTCGCTTTTGGAAATTGCTTCTTGGTTTCAGTTTACTATTTTTTTTCGGTTTATTTTTACTGCTTTGAATAAATACTGCATTTAGGCCAATGAAATTGAATTCGAGGCCGCGTTTTTACTGCTTTACTACTTTGAATAAATACCGCATTTTGCCAATGAATAAATACCGCGTTTTACTGCTTTACTGCTTTGAATAAATACCGTATTTTGCCAATGAATAAATACTGCATTTTTACTGCTTTACTGCTTTGAATAAATACGCATTTTACCTATGAAATTAAATTTAAGGCCACGCCCTTTCGAAAAATGCTCTCCTGTTTCAGTTTGCTGTTTTTGGCATTTTAACATCCGTACACGGATAACTTACTGTTTTACTGATTATAAGTACTACACTTTGGCCGATGAAAAAATATCGTCGATTTTTTAGGCCTCCACAGTTGTAAAGACGGAAAATAAAACTTCTGGGCAAGGATGAAACTTAAATCTTTTTTCACCCGAGAGACCAACATGTTCGCTGGGCAAGGCAACTAAAATGACCAACGAGTCATATGTTCGCATCCACGACGTTATTGGAATGATCTTTTCAAAATTTAAGTCTGAGCCCTCCGTAATCAAAACATTTATTGTTTTAGATACGGATCCGAAGTTATGTATATTCAATTGTTTCTAATTGTTTATTATTGACAGCTTGCAAGGGATAAAGTCAAAGAAGGCGAATACCCCTCGGAGATTATTTATTTTATTATTGTTTTTTTTTACATTCTTTAATTCAGCTTTATTTCATTATGTATTGTAATATTATTGTACTCCTGAAATTATTGAAATATTTAGAATAGGTAGCTTAATTAATAGGGTAGTCAAAAACTTGAAACCCATCGCTAGTTTATTTATTTTTAGGCTCGGTTAGTTTAAAAATCGTTAATCGCTAGTTTGTCTATTTTTAGGCCCGTCGCCCATAAAAATCACCTTGCATACATTTTTATCAATTTTCATACAAATTTATATTTTTTTTTAGCTTCATACGCATATTAATGCCGTACAAATACATACTTATACTTTTTTCAGCTTTACATGTATATTAATGTCGTACAAATACATACTTATACTCTTTGTTTTTCAGCTTCATATGTATATTAATGCCATACAAATGCATACTTGTACAAAATGCATCATTTTATTAACATCGTGCAACATTATTTTTATACTTGTAAAAAACATGTATTTTTCTTACTATAATAATTAACCTGAGTTTGACCGGATAACCGCAAGTTAGCGGATCTTAAAGGATGCCTAACCCCTTCCCTTTAGGATAATAAAGAACCCTTACCTAGAATCTCATTAGTTTCGCAGACCATAAAATTTGAGTTATTTTGCATTTTTTTGTTAGCATTTAGGTGTCCTAATTCACCTTAGAATAATTAGGTGGCGACTCCTCAAACTAAGCATTTTTTAACCCATCCAGAGGGAATCGACGCCATCGCGTCGCGAAGCCCGCAGGTCAAAAACGGGCGCGACAGCATGGCGACTCCACTGGGGAGACTTTCAGGTTCTTAACCATAGCAAATTCAGGTTAATTATTATTGTGCTTTATATTGCTTCTTATTTGATCTATTGTTTTTAATTGTTTCCTTTTTGAAATTTTGTATGTTTAACTGCTTAAATTGATACTTTCGTTTACTGCTTTCCTTAAATTGTCATTTCGCTCATATATCTTCCACTCTGGAAAATTGACACTATCACACATTACACGCGAGGTGTGTTTTGCGCACCCGCAAACTTCTTTCAAATTTCCAAATTTTTAGGAGAGTTGGTATATGCGCGGAGCGTCCGGACCATCCGGTTGGCCGCGTAGCCTTCTCACTCGAGTAGTCCGCTCGGGAACCTTGAGTCTAGTAAGCCAAATCTTAAAAATTAAGATAGAGCTATACCACTCTTTATTTTAAGTCATGCATGCATACACCTTAGGTGGGTCGATCTTTGATATCGACTCCAGAATTAATAAATCCACCAAAATTGTCGACGGGTCTCACGACCCAATGACCCATCAGCATATTATGTGTAACGTGATAATGATAGACTAATCCAAGCCTAATCATGACATGCCGATATTGGAAAATGTACATACATTTTGTCTTCATTTCCAACAATAGCATTGTAGTTTGACAGTTTGGATTAATCTGTCATAATCTCTCATATTTTGCGTTTAGGCTCACCTCTGGCATAAGAGAGGCTCCATGCATGTTAGGACGCACATTTAATTCCCGCACAATTTGTTTGCTATTTTTCTTCTTTTAACTATGTACATATTATTTAATGTAATAATTACCTATTTCAATTCTGTACATATCATGTCATGTCGCTTGCAACTTTGGGCATGAATGTTTGTCCTTTAAACTTTTGGGCTATCGCACTATAATCAAGACTTCTACTGGGGCAACGCCATATCTTTTGGTCCTCGGGATAGAAATTGTCACTGCCCGAGGATAAAGCGTTCTTGAACATCAAGACTTGGACCTTGTGAAGCAATCAGGAGAGTCTTTGACCATACTGTCACTCTTACATTTTTATTATTTTTTGCGACTTTCCTACTTTCACCCATGTCTCTCATTTTTTGCAGCTCGACCGTTCTCGTAAACAGTTGAGGGCGGTCGTTATAAAACATCATCCCTGGAGATACTCCAGGAGAGAAAAGCAGGGGAGTCTTTGACTATACTATCACACTTCCACATTTTATTATTCTTTCAGTGACTTTCCTCCTTTCACCCGGTACTCTTATTTTTGCAGGAAGATCGTTCTCGCGAACAGTCGGGAGCTGTCGTTCTAAAACATTATCCTTGGATATACTCCAGAAAAGAACAAAGCAAAAGATTTTCACAAAGATGACCGAAAGTTGTTTTGATTAGAAAAAATCAGCCAACACTTGATTCAATGAGGCATCACTCTAGTTTGTCTATACTTTTGTTTTTTTTTTTAATATTTGCAAATTCAATTGATATGCTTAATTTTCGTTACATAATTGCTTAATATCATACCATTTTTACAACATATCCTTACGAACTACGAGTGTCTGATTCTCACCATACGGTGTGATACGTAGGTAACCCTTCTCGGGTCCGACACCCCTAAAAATACGGACAATCTTTTTTCATTACATCCTAATGAACAATCTTTTTTCATTACATCCTATTGTGGACAATTATTTTTTTCCATTGCATTCATCCTAATATGAACAATCACTTTTTCATTGCATACAATTTTACTTACTATCCTCTCGTGGATAAATTCTTTTTCAATCATACATTTTTTATAACCTATCTGCACGAACTACGCACACCTGATTCTCGTCAAAGATGAGATACGTAGGCAGCCTTGTTTGGGTTCGATACCCTTTATTCAAAAATATAAAAAAATATATTTTAAGAATCATTGATTGACTTGGTTGATACCAACACAGTTAGTAGTGTGCATAGGAAAGAACAAGCGGAGAAGATTGACTTCGTGGTAAACCATAGATTCTTCTGGTACCTCTCATTCACGCCTTTGTTGACACTTAAAAATTGTTTTGCATGCTTCCAAGTTATGAACAAAGCCAGCCTCATCATTTCATGTGCATTGTTTGGTGAGTTTTAGAATAAGTTCAATTGCAATGCATTGTGATCTAGAACTTGGCTCGAATGTTTGTTGAGGCGAAATCCTGAGTAACACTTGGTATAGGAAAGGATCGTAGGCTTTCTTTGATCCGTTTGAGCCTTTCCAGCGTACCAAATAACATTATCCGTAGCACTTCCCCTTTGAGCCTGAAGCCTATTTTTTTTAACAACCACATCTTATACCTATACCCTTTCTGAGTGCGTACACGCACTATCCCTATTTTGGCCCGACCTCTTGAGCGCATCAGAAATATGCAAATTGCTGAAAATGATCCGAGTTGAAGTTGCAATGTCCCAAAAGAGGAAATGAAAACAAAACAAAAGGACGACTTCACACAAAAAGGAAGTCAAAAGCCCCGACAATATCAAAAAAAAAAAAGAAAAGGGAAATAACTCCAAAAAGGGGGAAAAGCTCCAAACGAAATATTCAAAAGAAGTCGGTAAAAAACAAAGGGGGCAAAAAGAAGCAAATCGGCATCAAGGCACACAAATAACAAGCGCGGACATATTTCAACGCTCAAGGAAGGATTAGTCACTCCTTACCCAAATGATATCATTTCCATTCCCCAAGCCTACATTACAAATCCATAACAAGCCCTACATGATCCTATACAGCCTATGGTATCACAATTAAATGCATTGAACATCTTTCTGAGGGTGAGTATACTTCTCTAGACGTCCCAAAGTTCAAAATACTGAAATACATATGAGAAAGGGACTTTCTTTCAGTGAGGGCATTTGAAACATGAGGATGCATATATGTCAAACCCTTGGCTTGAAGAAAGTGTCGATACTCAGGTATGTCTGAGGTAGCATCTGAAGCTTAGGAATTACCCTGAAGTCAGTCTCGGTTAGACAGAAAGCAATAACGGGAGCCCCTAAGCACAATACTAATTATTGGTACCAACTGAAGTCAAAATATGATTCTGTCTTTTTCATATTTTCAAAAAAAAAATCAAAAATCAAAAACCTAGCAAAAATACTGCATCATTTTTCAAACTCTAGTCACTCTTTTTTTTAACAAAAAAAAAACATTCTAAAAACTTACAATCCTTTAGTCATGAACTACGTTATGACCTGATTTCCCTCGGCGGGATACGTAGGCGGCCATATCGGCTTCGGTCCCATTTTTAGAAAATCCTTACAATCCTTTTGCTTATAGCGAACTACGTTATGACCTGATTCCCTTGGCGGGATACGTAGGCGGCCATATCGGCTTCGGTCCAATTTTTAGAAAATCCTTACAAATCCCTTTTGCATGAACTACGTTATGACCTGATTCCCAAGGTGGGATACGTAGGCGGCCACATCGGCTTCGGTCCCATTTTTGAAAAATCTTCACAATCTCTTTTGCTTGCATGAACTACATTATGACCTGATTTCCTCGGCGGGATACATAGGCGGCCACATCGGCTTCGGTCCCATTAAAAAGTAAACCCTTACAAAATACTTATTTTGCATGAACTACGTCATGACCTGATTCCCTCGGTGGGGTACGTAGGCGGCCACATCGGCTTCGGTCCCAAAAAAAAATCCTTATAAATCTCTTATTTTGCATGAACTACGTTATGACCTGATTCCCTTGGCGGGATACGTAGGCAGCCACATCGGCTTCGGTCCCATTTTGGAAAACTTCACAATCGCCATTCTGCTTGCAACGAACTACGTTATGACCTGATTTCCTTTGTCGGAATACGTAGGCGGCCTATATCGGCTTCGGTCACACCATTGGAAATTTTCTTCCCTTATCTTGCACACAATGCAATAGGCCCACATGATCGCCTTAATAGGGCAAGCAAGTTGCCCGCACAAACTCGGTTTTGTCCAGTTGAAAGTTCAGCATCTTCATATATATCAGAAACTGGGGCATATTTTAAGGGTTCACTGCAAGAATATGCCAATGGACCTGGAAAATGCCAGACAACTAAGTCTTCAATCTAAACCAGTCTGAACTTGCGAGGGTCAAGAGCCAAAGCTACAAAGTCAACGCGAATCAACCGCCCCTGCCCCCCCAAACTTACAAATTTCTTTAAGTGCAGGTCTTCAAGTTGACAAAGGCAAGGAAGCCGCAACATGTGTGTTAAATTCGGCAAATATATTGCATCACATTTTTGTCCGCGCAAGGACGACATTTCAATGCACAGTCCACATGACTTTGAATCGGTCGAAGACAACACAACGTGGAATCATATTACAGCAAATTGATGGCAAGGACATCATTTACATCTTTCACAGCATTACGTCCATACAACGACGTCATCAGCATAACGTCTATACAACGACGTCAGCAACATCACGTCTAAGCAACGACGTCAAGCAACGTCCATACAACGACGCCATCAGCATTGCGCCCATACAACAGCGCCATCAGCATTGCGCCCATACAACGGCGCCATCAGCATTGCGCCCATACAACGGCGCCATCAGCATTGCGCCCATACAACGGCGCCATCAGCATTGCGCCCATACAACGGCGCCATCAGCATTGCGCCCATACAACGGTGTCATCAGCATTGCGCCCATACAACGGCGTCATCACCATAACGTCTATACAACGACGTCATCAGCAACGTCTATACAACGACGACATCAGCATTACGCCCATACAACGGTGTCATCAGGAACGTCCATACAACGACGTCATCAGCAACGTCCATACAACGACATCATCGGCATTGCGCCCATACAACGACGTCATCAGCATTGCGCCCTTACAACGGCGTCATCAGCATTGCGCCCATACAACGGCGTCATCAGCATAACATCTACACAACAACGTCATCAGCAACGTCTATACAACGACGACATCAGCAATGTCCATACAACAATGTCATCAGCATTACGCCCATACAACGGTGTCAGCAGCAACGTCCATACAACGACATCATCAGCAACGTCCATACAACGACGTCATCAGCATTGCGCCCATACAACAACGTCATCAGCATTGCGCCCATACAACGGCGCCATCAACATTGCGCCTATACAACGGCATTATCAGCATTACGCCCATACAACGGCGTCATCAGCGACACGCCTATGCAACGGCGTCATCTGCATAACATGTCTACACAATGACGTTTTCAACGCACCACGTCTATGCAACGACGTCATTTCAGGCGCCCACCTCATAATGCGGGTATTTTAATTCTAGACAGGCGCCCACCTTCTAATGCGGGTATTTTAATTTCAATCACGCCTATGCAACGGCGCCATCTGCATAACGTCTAAGCAACGACGTCATCTCATTACACATATGCTACATCATCATCTGCATTGGGGAAGTACTTCGAACGTCGTTCAGCCCTTCCCCCAGTTTTTCGCCACATCTGCAACCAGTGTCATTATAACTCGACACTGGGGCAATGTTTCTTGAATCTGCACAATCTTTTGCAACTTCTCTCTCCCCTCGGGATTCTATTTCTTACCATGCATCTCTAATCTTCCCTCGAGTCCCGATGATCAGGACAAAATTGGCTACTCAGTCAACTTCTTTGTCCGAAAACTCTTTCATCGTCTCCGGCCAAAGAGGGGCATCTGTTGACACCCAATTTTGTCCCATCTTTTATGATTTTATTTGCAATTTTTAATATTTTTGACACTTTAAAACAATTTTAAAATATAGGCATATATATGTATATATATCATTATTATTATTGTTATTTGCATTTTTTACTGTCATTTGCATTTTAATATCACAATCATACTTTTACTCTAATATTATATGTTATTTTATTTTCGCAAAACGGCATTGTATTATTATTTTTTATTTAAGCATCAAGCATTTCACAAATATTATATTTTTATCATATTGTCATCTTTACAATTTATAAATTTTGCAAAGCTTTATTTTTATATAATTAAACCCCTTTTATATTTTAAACTCATAACCCATTCATTTCCCAACCCAAAACAATTTTCACCCAAACTAAAACCCATTTCGTCCAAGGCCCAACACCCCCTCTCTTATTTTCACCCCAACCCAATACCCTAATTTCTTATTTCTTAATTCCCTAACCAAACCAACTCCCCAAGCCCAATACCCCTTATTCCCTTCCCCTTTATTTCCCCAAGCCCAATCGGCCACCCCCCATTTTCGCAGCCCACGCTCGCCCCAGGCCCAACCGAACCGACCCAACCGGCCACCGTCCAACCCGCCGGCCCAAAACTCAAGCCCGCGACCCGTCCCTTTTATCCCCCTTAACCAAAACAAAACAATAAAAAAAAACAAAAACAAAAAAAAATCTCTAACCCTAAACACTCTCACCCATCAGCCGCACACACCACACACCCCCATACCGGCGACCCCACGTCACCAGTCACCTCACCCATTGCCACCACCAACCCCCCTCTGCCCCTGACACCACCAACCCAGCATCCCATACCCCTATCCCCGAAAATCCGCAACCCATACCCCCAAAATCCGCTTCCAAAATCAGATTTTTTTAACCTTTTATTCGAGTTTCAAACTCGTTCTTGGGGGTTAAGCCATCTATAAATACCCCATGTTGTTCTTCATTTTTTAGGGGAGGAATTTGAAGATCCGAAAATCTAGTTTTTAAGTTTTGAAATCCGAAGTCTTCTTAAGGGCGTTTGTTCTTCACCTTAAAGAGTCCGAAAATATAAGTTAAAATTATTGGGGTTTTGGTATTGAATAATCTGAAATCTTTGCTATTCTTCACTATTTTCGGATTCCGGGTCGGGTCGGGTCACTGTTCCGGTCGGGCGAATCCGGGTCGGAGTAAATTTTCAGATTTTTGTATTTGATAATTTGTTGTTGGCTATCTGAAAATCTATATAAAAAAAACACTATTCTGGGTCGGTCACTGTTCCGGGTCGGGTCGACCCTGTTCGGATAAATTTCCATATTTTTTTGTATTTTTATATCTTGTTGTTCGTTATCTGAAATTTGGAAAGAAATCGATCCGGGTTGAAAAATCCGATTCGGGTCGGGTCGATCCGGTTTGGATAAATTTCCCAAATTTTTAATATCTTGTTGTTGGTTATCTGAAAATAAATAATAAAAAAAATGTTTGATTCCAGGTCGGGTCGACCCAAAATTCGAGCCGGATCACTATTCTGTCTCGGGCCGGATTTCAGAAGCAGATTCGAATCCTGCTTCGGTCCAAAAATTTCAGAATTCGGGTCGGATGTTTTAATTGCAAATTTTTGGTTTTTTTTTTGCATTTAAACATCCGTGCATGGATATCTTACTGCTTTACTGCTTTATTGCTTTATTGCTTTTTGCCAATGAAATTGAACTCGAGGCCGCGTCGCTTTCGGAAATTGCTTCTTGGTTTTTGTTTACTATTTTTTTCGGTTTATTTTTACTGCTTTGAATAAATACTGCATTTAGGCCAATGAAATTGAATTCGAGGCCGCGTTTTTACTGCTTAACTGCTTTGAATAAATACCGCATTTTGCCAATGAATAAATACCGTGTTTTACTGCTTTACTGCTTTGAATAAATACCGCATTTTGCCAATGAATAAATACTGCGTTTTTACTGCTTTACTGCTTTGAATAAATACTGCATTTTGCCAATGAAATTAAATTTAAGGCCACGCCCCTTTCGGAAAATGCTCTCTGTTTTAGTTTGCTGTTTTTGGCATTTTAACATCCGTACACGGATAACTTACTGTTTTACTGATTATAAATACTACACTTTGGCCGATGAAAAAATATTCGTCAATTTTTGAGGCCTCCACAGTTGTAAAGACGGAAAATAAAATTTCTGGGCAAGGATGAAACTTAAATCTTTTTTCACCCGAGAGACCAACATGTTCACTGGGCAAGGCAACTAAAATGACCAACGAGTCATATGTTCGCATCCACGACGTTATTGGAATGATCTTTTCAAAATTTAAGTCTGAGCCCTCCGTAATCAAAACATTTATTGTTTTGGATACGGATCCGAAGTTATGTATATTCAATTATTTCTAATTATTTATTCTTGACAGCTTGCAAGGGATAAAGTCAAAGAAGGCGAATAACCCTCGGAGATTATTTATTTTATTGTTTTTTTTTTTTACATTCTTTAATTCAGCTTTATTTCATTATGTATTGTAATATTATTGTACTCCTGAAATTATTGAAATATTTAGAATAGGTAGATTAATTAATAGGGTAGTCAAAAACTTGAAACCCATCGCTAGTTTATTTATTTTTAGGCTCGGTTAGTTTAAAAATCGTTAATCGCTAGTTTATCTATTTTTAGGCCCGTCGCCCATAAAAATCACCTTGCATACATTTTTATCAATTTTCATACAAATGCATATTTTTTTTAGCTTCATACGCATATTAATGCCGTACAAATACATACTTATACTTTTTCAGCTTTACATGTATATTAATGTCGTACAAATACATACTTATACTCTCTTTTTTTCAGCTTCATATGTATATTAATGCCATACAAATGCATACTTGTACAAAATGCATCATTTTATTAACATCGTGCAACATTATTTTTATACTTGTAAAAAACATGCATTTTTCTTACTATAATAATTAACCTGAGTTTGACCGGATAACCGCAAGTTAGCGGATCTTAAAGGATGCCTAACCCATTCCCTTTAGGATAATAAAGAACCCTTACCTAGAATCTCATTAGTTTCGCAGAACACAAAATTGGAGTTATTTTGCATTTTTTTTGTTAGCATTTAGGTGTCCTAATTCACCTTAGAATAATTAGGTGGCGACTCCTCAAACTAAGCATTTTTTAACCCATCCAGAGGGAATCGACGCCATCGCGTCGCGAAGCCCGCAGGTCAAAAACGGGCGCGACAAAGCTCATTATAAATTTTTCCGTATTTATATATTTTACTCCTTTTTTCTTTAACTTTGGGCACTTGTTTGCATAGTGTCCTTTCTCGTTGCAATTCCAACATTTGCATTCTTTAACCTTTTCTTCTTTAGTCTTATCTGCTTCTATAGGGTTTACATTTCTTCTTTTTCTAAATTTTCTTTTGTATTTAAATTTATTTCTTGTATCTGGATTATTCCTATATCTTCTAAATCTCTTTTTCTTATAGGATTTATAATAAGGTCTTTTCTTATATTTTTTATATTTCTTATATTTGTGATTTCTTTCATATTCATCCTTACGCTTCTTATGTCTTTTATGCTTTTTATACTTCTTTTCTTTCCTATTATCATCACATCCAAATATTAATCTTCTTTCTGTAAATCCGCATATTTCTCTTAATCCTATCTTTTTATCCTTTTTAATCTTTTATTGTAATCTATATTATTCGCATTTCCTCATCAGATATGCTCTTAAAACTCGTATTCTTTCACCTAGGGTGTTTTCCTTAGGTTCTAACTGTACGTATTCTTTTGATATTTCAATATTATATGGTACTGGTAAATGGTCATAATATAGTTGCTGGTAAATTACTCCTTCTTCTGGTAGGAATCTAGCTTCATAAAAGAATTTACTAAAGCTAATCGTATATTCTGGTAGTTTGTTTATCTTACAACATTTCATGTTATTCAAATTCATTATGATTTCTGTTTTTCTTTCAGCTAGTACATTTTCTCTAGCTACTAACCATTTTTCTCCTAAGAATTCTCTTTTTAATAATAGATCAAATATCATTAACATTGATTTCCAATCTGTTGCATAGCTTAACACTTCTCCTCTTAATTGATATGCTATTGATTCTATCCAGTATGTTGCTTTTCCAATTAGAGTTTTTGATATTAAATCATACATGTAATCTAAGTTTTCTGTTTGTGTGCTATTCATTAATGCTATATACATTCCTAAATTCCAGTCGGTTATTCTTCTTCCTACTTCTTGTTCATCATAAACATTGTCTAAATCTAGAAAGTATCCGTTATAATTTACTCCTTGAGTCATTGATCCTACACACTCTTTAAATTCGGCTTGTTGTCCTATAGGTATATGGTTTGGTAATCTTGTATTTCTTCTAGTTATTACTTCTAGATTAGGATCTTCTAATTCTTCTTCAGGATAATCATCTGCATCTTCATTGATTACATTTTCTGATTCAATCTCAGTTTCTATCTGTCCATTGTAGTCATCTTCTATATCACTTTCTGGTTCATCTTCTATTATCGCATTTACTCTTTTCATGTTTTGCAAGGCTTCTATTATTTGGTTATTCTCTTTTACTATTTCTGTGTTCTTAGAATTTTCTTCTTCTATAAATTCTACTACCTGTAATTCTTGATTTACCTGTTCAGTAATATCTTCATCTGTATGATTGCTACTCGAAGTAGTCTCGTCACTTAATCTTACCTTTCGTACTTTCTTTTTTCCTTTTAATTTTCTTAATTGTTCTGTTAGGATTTGTACCTCTTATCTGAGTTCTAATAGTTCTTGTTTTACCTCTTTTAATTCTTCCTTAGTTTCTTTCAGTTCTACTCTAGTTTCTTTTAGAAGGGTTTTTGTATCCTTATATTTTCTTTTATAATATTTTTCATACCATTCTGCATTATTATTTGATTTTAACTTTAGATTCTCTGCTTTCAACTCACTAATCTATTTTTCTTGTTTATCTAATCTCAAGTTTAGATATTCATAGGTTGTTTTTTCTACTTTTTTTACGGGCAATTTCTCTTCTTTTGGTAATTCTTCCTTTACTGGTTTAGATCTCATAGGTTCGTATTTATATCTTTCTTTTTCTATAATCTGTTTTCCATGAGTTCTCAAGAATGTAATCGCACTTGGTTCCATTAGAATTTTCCTTCTTTATTCAGTTTTGTTAATCCGTCTAAAGTTTCTATTACATCTTTTGGTAATTTTGGTTTTATTTTACTTATATCTACCATTATAGGTATTTTACTTCTTCTCCATGCATCTATTGGTACTATTTCTGGTTTATGAGTAGTTATTTTTGTTATAGTTGTTTCTTTACTCGTACTGGCTTCTTCATTAGGTTCTTTTTGTTTTCCTTTGCTTTTTTCTTCTAACAACATATTCAGTTTTTCTAATATTAACTTAAACGTTGGTATTTCATATACATTCCATAGGTTAGTTAATTCTTCTCTAATCAATTGTTGAGTTTTATTTTGGTTTTCTTTTATTTCATCCATTAGTGATAAAACACTCTTTATTTTTTCTTTTAATATTATTTCTTCCCATAACTCATCTATTTTATCGCTAGGATTAGTCATGATTGTTTATTCTTTTCTTCCATCCGTTTCCCATGTCTATCCATATTTTACTAAACTTTTCACATTGTTTTTCCAGTTGTTCTATGTCATTTTCTAATTTTATTTCTTTTGCGCTGTATTCTAAGTATTTTAGTTGGCTGTATATTTCTCCTGATAAGGCCGTCTTTATAGTCTTAAGTTTTTGTTTTTTCTTTATTATTTTTAACTGTATATTCATATTTTGTTTATAAATCTAGTTTTTTCTTGATCATTAATTTCTATTTTGTTGTTATTTATTTTATAATTTATCATTGTTAAGAAATCACTTCCTAATAATAATTCATTTAAACTGTCGTATTCTATGACTCCTATATTTATCTTATATTCTAAGTCTTGGATCTTAAATCTTAAATTTATACTCTTCGTAATTATTATTTCTCTTTCATTCTCAGGGTAATTATAAGTTTGCGGTTCTATTATGTTACATTCGTTTTCGTCTATTTTACTTATGTGTATAAAACTTTTAATTGCTCTTGTATTTATCTCTGCTATTCCATCTATAGTTACCATATTTTTAAATATTATAACTCTGATTTTTAATCTATTACACTCTATGTTTATCAAGTCTATTATTCTGGGTTTTATTCTTGGTAGACTATTCTGCTGCGTGATCAACGATTCTCTAGTTATACTTAATCTAGATCCCTCTATTCTTGGTATTAATCTTCTAGATGGTGTAATCGTTCGTGTATTAAAATCCATAGTTATTTCTTCTGGTATGGTAATCTTAGAATTTTCCTTATGTTCTATTTGTTCAAGTATTTCTTTATACATTTTTGGTACTATAATACTCATCTCATGTTGTTTCTTTACATGGTGATTTCCTGTTAAGGCATAAATCATCTTAGTCTCAATACTCATCACTTTACTTCCTGGTGGCATTTCTATTCCATCTAGTTTATAGAATAGTGTTAACGCTAAATCTTTATGTTCATCTTTTAACGATATGCTAAAGTCTGGTTGTATAATAAATTTTAATTTCTGATATATTAGATTTCCCTTAATCACTGATATTAATGCATCTTGCAGGTTTCCTAATATTCTATCATCTAATACGTAAATCTGTATAGGTGTATCAATATTCTTTTGAAAGTATGCTTTAATCGTGAATTCTACTCCTCCGAAGAAAATATTTTTATATTTCTTTGCTTCTTTAGTTGATAGCTTTGCTAATTCTCTTTTAATCAGTTCATCAGTAATTAAATTAATATTAGTTCTTCCATTTGTACTCATAGTATCAATTACATTTTCATGTTTCTGGGCTATATATCTTATCTCTTTATTCCTTTCAAACCATTTAGTTTTAAATATATTTTTTTATAAATACTTCTTCTTTTTCATCTTGAATCTTCTGATATGTGTCAGGTTTAAAACTTCGTAATGTTTTGTATGTTGTGGCCATGGACACTTCTTGATTCTTAAGTGCGTTCATTTGAGGCGGTCTGTCCTTGCATTTAAATAGGTGGTCTCCTAGAAGATATCCTGCTATACCCCACTTTACAAGTGTTAGGAACCATTAAAAGTTTCTCCAAACCTAACCTCAACCGGTGAGGATCATTAAAGCTTTTGGAAACTTAACCTTTACCCACACTACAGATAGCACTTATAGTCTATCGCGGGAACGGCTTTGAATTTTGTATTTCTTTACGGAAATCACTATCCGAAGTGCTCATGCTTCCACCGAAGCGCTCAACTGAACCTTTACAGCTTAGTTTTCCCATTGAACCTAATTCCTGGGATCTCCAGTCAGTAAGGTTGAGTTACCACCGTATTGGTCCTTATACCTTGGGTTTTAAGCCCATTCCCCTAGACAGGCAGAACATCTGATCTTTGGGTAAGCCCTTTGTCAGTGGGTCCGCTATGTTATTCTTTGATTTTATGTAATCAATGGATATTATACTCGTGGTGATCAGCTGCCTAACGGTCTTATGCCTTCGTCGAATATGACGAGACTTGCCGTTGTACATAGAACTCTGTGCCCTTCCTAGAGCCGACTGACTGTCGCAGTGGATCATTATAGAAGGTACGGGTTTGTCCCAACAAGGAACATCCTCTAAGAAGTCGTGAATCCACTTAGCTTCTTCTCCTGCTTTGTCTAAAGCGATAAACTCTGATTCCATCGTGGATCGGGCGATGCAAGTTTGCTTAGAGGATTTCCAAGACACAGCCCCACCACCAATAGTAAATACATACCCACTGGTGGACTTGGTGTTCTCTATATCAAATATCCAGTTTGCATCAATGTACCCCTCTTGTACAACTGAATATCTCGAATAATGCAACATGTAAGTTAGCGTGTATTTCATGTATCGTAGTACCCGATTCAATGCCTTCCAATGATCATTACTCAGATTACGGGTAAACCTAGCCAACTTGTTAACTACTTAAGCAATATCAGGTCGGGTACAGTTTGTTATGTACATCAAACTCCCAATCACCTGTGCATATTGCTCCTGGCATACGGGTGCACCACGATTTTTATCAAGCATTTGATTTCTATCCATTGGTGACTTCATAGGCGAACTGTCAGACATCTCGAACTTTCTCAACACATCCTCGATATAGTGAGAATGAGATAAGACCAGTCTGTCAGACGTCTTAGAGATCTTTATCCCTAAGATGACATATGTGATACCCATATCCTTCACGTCGAAGCATTGTTTCAACATGTTCTTAGTCTCTAGAATCAAGCTAGGACTACTCTATGTGATCAACATGCCATCTATGCATAGGCATATCATGACGAATGAGTCAGAGTTACCTTTCATGTAGACACATTTGTCACACTCATTAATGGTGAAACCCTTCGATAGTAGAGTAGTATCAAATTCTTCGTGCCATTGCTTTAGGGCTTGTTTCATCCCGTACAGAGCTTTGACAAGCCGACAGACTTTCTTCTCTTGCCCTGGAACCACATACCCCTCGGGTTGTTCCATATAAATTTCTTCTTCCAATTCACCATTTAGGAAGGTTGTCTTGACATCCATTTGATGTATCTCAAGGTCACGCAACACTGCGATCGCAATGAATACTCGTATGGATGTCATCCTAGATACTTGGGAGTACGTGTCAAAATAGTCAAGGCATTCTTTATGTCGATAGACCTTGACTACCAATATGGCCTTGTACTTATCTATAGATCCATCTGCTTTATACTTCAATTTGAGTATCCATTTACAACCCAACGGTTTATTTCCCAGAGGAAGATCAACCAACTCCCAAGTATGGTTATGCAGAATGGAGTCTATTTCACTCTCAATAGCTTATTTCTACAGCAGTGCCTCTGGAGTTGATAATGCTTCAGCAATTGTCCTTGGTTCATCATCAACCATATAAGTTACAAAGTCAGGACCAAAGGATTAATCCTTCCTGTCCCTTTTACTTCGCCTTGGTTCCATCTCTAGAGTTTCCAAGTTCTGAGAATCTGGAACACTAGATTCCAGATATTCAGCCACTTCGAAGTCCACTAGATCTGAACCATCTAGATTCGGCCAGTCAACGACTCTCGGTTCCTGAGAGCTTTGTTCATAACTTCGTTTGCGAGAGGTTATGTCTTTCCTTTCTTGGAAATATATCTTCAAAGAATTGAACATTCCTTGATTCCATGATTGTACCCCCATGGATATCTGGAATATCTGACTTATACACTAAGAAGAGATAAGCACTACTGTTATTTGCATATCCGATGAAAATGCAATCTACAGTCTTAGACCTAATCTTGACATGTTTTGGCTTGGGTACTTCAACCTTTGGCAAACAACCCCACACCTTTAAATATTTATAGGTGGGTTTCTTTTCCTTCCATGATTCATATGGAGTTTTGTCTTTACCCTTATGTGGGACTCTGTTAAGAATTGTATTAGCAGTAAAGACGACTTCTCCCCACATGTTTTGGGGAAGATCGGAATTGATGAGCAAGGCATTCATCATTTCCTTCAATGTGCAGTTCTTACGTTCCACCACACTGTTCGACTGAGATGAGTATGGAGTCGTCATTTGATGAACAATGCCTGATTGGGCACAATATTCCTCAAATGGCGCTACATATACTCCCCCTCTATCGCTACGAATGGATTTAATCTGCATGCTTAGTTGGTTCTCAACTTTTGCTTTGTAACGTCGGAACGCTTCAAAGGCTTCATTTTTACTTTTCAACAAGTAAAGGTAACAATACCTTGTGCTATCATCAATGAATGTCACAAAGTACTTGTTCCCCCCTCTAGTTTGTGCAAACTTCAAATCACATATATCTGTGTGAATAAGTTCTAGAGGAGCGGTATTCCTTTCGACGGATCAAAAATGAATCTTTGTGAGTTTTGCCTCTACGCACACCTCATACTTATGTTGAGGGTTTACGTCGATAGACGGAAACAACTCTAAATTGACCAACCTTTGGATGGACTTGTAGTTAACATGTCCTAATCTAAGATGCCATAAATTAGATGACTCAAGCAAGTAAGAAGAAACTTTAATATTATTGCTTGCACATAGTACAGACATGGCGTTAACTTTGAAGAGGCCTTCACAGACGAAGCTCCTTCCCACAAACGTTCCATTCTTGGTGATTACAAATTTATTGGACTCAAACACTAGCTTAAAACCAGCATTAACCAATAAGTGACCTGAAATTAAATTTCTCCTAATCTCAGGAACATGCATCACCTCTTTCAGAGTGAGCTCCTTTCCAGAAGTCATCTTCAGGACTACATTTCCTACCCCCAGCACGTCAGAGGAAGCGTTGTTACCCATGAACAACTTCTTGTTAGTAACTGGTGTATAAGTGGATAAGGCATCTCTATTGGAATAGATGTGTCTTGTAGCACCTGTGTCCATCCACCATTGCATAGGATTCTCAACAAGGTTTGCTTCAAGCACCACCGCTGAGAACTCCTCAATCATGTCGTCCAGAAACCTGTCTTTGATGACGTTAACCTGTGTCTTGGCCTTCTTTTGTTGCTCAATCTTGAGCTTGCGACAGTCCTTAATCATATGACCAGGTTTCCACAGTGGTGACAGTTTCTTTTGAACTTCTCTGATGCATGGGTCTTGTCGTCTTTCTGGAACTTGCGCTTCTTGCTTGGGTTCCCTTTGGCCTCAGCCAGATTTGCCTTTGCCTCAGCGGGTTGTTTACCCCTAGGCAAGGTCTTCTTATTATCTTCCTGAATCTGGAGTTTGATAATAATTTCTTCAAAGGTCATCTCCTTCGTCTTGAGTTTTAAGTAACTCATAAACTAATTCCACGAGGGAGGTAACTTTTCAATAAGTGATGCAACCAAAAACTGCTCATTTGGTTTCATACCTTCCAAATCCAGGTGATGTAGAATCATTTGGAATTCCTGGACTTGGGACATCACTGTTTTACTATCCACCATTTGCAATTTCAGGAATTTTCCAATGATGAATTTCTTAGTACCTGCATCTTATGCGTTGTACTTCTTTTGCAGCTTCTCCCATAACTCTTTGGCGGTGCCAACGGTGTAATACACCGTGTAGAGAGGGTCTAACAAGCAGTTCAAGATATAGTTCTTACATATGAAATCACTATGACTCCATGCATCAAGAACCATATTCATGCCATTAATGACATGGATACTTTGGCCCCCTTCTGTCATTTCAGTAGGCGAAGGGTTCATTTCATCTCCAGCTTGTGGAGGATCTTTTGTTAGAAAATGAGCCATTCCCATAACAGTCAGATAAAAGAGCATCTTTTGTTGCCATCTCTTGATATTGGAGGCCATGAACTTTTCTGGGCGTTCATGATGGAATCCAGCGGGTGGAGGAACTAGAGCGTTCCCTTGAGCAGCAGAAAAGGCGTTGGTTGAGCCTTGAGCAACCAAAAATGCATTTGGTGTGCCTTGAGCAGTGGGGATGCCTTGAGTAGTAGCAACAGTAGAATCAGAAGCGAGTTGTTCTCTTTCAGTCATCTTTCTAAGTACTTACAACAAATCTTGTCTTAAAATTCTGGGATACAACAATTGCAGGGAATGGGAAGTATGTAAATATTACAATTGCTAAAAGGGTAAACTAGAGATTACAACAAAACTGGAAATCAAGAATGAAACAAACTCCTTGTGTGATTTGCTGAGTCGGGTGATGTCACTTTGTCTTTAAGACAAGATTTCCCCGTATATCTCCTTTTACGTTGTCGGGCAATAGTCTCCCAAGATACAACAACAAATTAACAATTGAGCAAAGGAAACTCAAATGTTACTCTTGAAGAACTTTGAGTGTAGTAGACTTGCTAGAGAGGAAGAAGAAGATGTTAGAAATTTCTGTAAATATTTCTAAGTGTGTGTAGTGAACAATTGAGCCAAAGGCCTCAATTTATAGTATAATGAAATGACCCTTCAACTAGTCAACTAATGGCCTTCAATAGCCATGTAATGGCACTTATTGAGAGGGGTTACATTCAGCCAATTAATGGTTGAATTCATGTGACAAGTAATGGAGATTCAATGCTCCAAAACCAGCCCAAAGGTCAGAACTTTCCAACTTCCCGTCGCAGCATTCTGCCTCCGAAGCACCGCGGCTCTGCGAATTAGCGCCGTGGCTCTAGTGGTTGAAGACCTAATTAGCGTCGCGGCGCTCCGGCGCCTCGGCTCCGTGGTGACTTCCGACTCGTTTCATCTTACACTTCGTATACTTCTTCCTTCGTTTACCAACGTGGAATACTTTGTCATTTTGCCAATAGCCGTCCATCATTCTATGTCTCAAACGTATTACATACGTACCAATATCTCTTTCACTAATGAAATTTGCGATACTTGGCACTACGTGTGCACGTGTGTGGAAACAACGTTTCCGACGTACGGGGCCCCAATTGTTTGAGTCATAAATAATGGGATATACTTTATTCCACATTAGTAAATTTCCACAGTTTTATCATACTTTGATAATTGGGGATAAACGATTGTTTTTATTTGATCTTCCGGTTAGCAATTGGTAAGAAAATAGTGCAAGACATACGTGTTCAAAGTGTACGTATATAGTTCAAAGAAACTTAAAGACACGGTATATAAATTATTTAGCATAGTAAAAAAGTGTAAGTTATTTGGCAAAGTAAGGAACCACATGTTCATCTTGAACGATCATGTTTAGACATTTTATCTTTTTACGTTGCTTTCGCATGGTCCACACATATCAACAACTTGTATCTTGCAGGTTCAATACATGTATACCAAGGTTTTGTGCCATTTTCTGCTCGAGCTGAAAAATAATTAAGAAAAAGTATTATTTCCATTAAAGGAAAATTAGTGTACTATCTTCTACAGTTGAAAGTGAACTATCTAACAATAGGTAGAAAACAAGTCACCTTAGCATTTTGCTTAAATACTCCTAGAGAAAAGTTTACTCTACAAATTCAAGCCATATTCTACTTATTCATTTCACTTTTCTAACGATTTAATTTTAAAAAAGCAGAGGCATAAAGTTGTTTCAAACCAAATATGGCAATATGATGCTATGTAGATTCTGAGTATAATGATAATAGTAAGTAGACCCTATAAGAAAATCAAATGAGAACCAAATACTTGTCATATGCAACTTCTGTATTAACAACTATACAAAAGAGTGGTCCAACTTACACCTAATTACAACCAAAGTGACAAATATATATATCTGCAATGCTGATAATTTTATAGGACTAAAACTTCATTTATATCAAAGCCAAAAAGTCTGAGCAAAATATTGTCCTACACGAAGTAAGGTTGGTATTATGGTAAAGAAAGAAATGTCTTATTAGGACTTGAAAGAGAGAAAAAACATATCCAACAAGTCTTTTAAGCATATTTATGGTTAGTTAAACACTAAAACAACCCAAAAAGTGCTTTTAAGCTAGTTGGACCAGCTTTTAAGCCAATTCAAACACCTTCATAATATAGAACCCTAGTCTCTTCATTAGCATATTTCACAAAAAAATAATAACTATCGTCATCCTACAAAAAGAGCATATGCTCTTATTTCAAACGAATTGGCAGTTAATGACAAATATGTTAGTGTATCAAAATTCACTAATTACTAAGTTAATTGTATTCATAAAAAATCTGAAAATAAATATTAAGATATTAGGAAAAGTCATTTTCTTCTATTCAAATTGTATGATCGAAGATTATTTCCTAAAAAAAAAAAAGGAGGTTACCTAACTGTCACTTAAAAAAGACAGTAAGTCCCATAATTACAATTTGAAACCAATTCCTTTTCCTATCACATGACCTGTGAAATTCAATTTCTACTCGAACTGAATCATGAGGTTCAGTAACTACAAGGATTATGTGATGCATTCATGAGATTGCAACTGTAATTTGGGGTTAATCTTGCATGAAAAGTCAAATTCACCATGAGTTTAAGTAATGTATTGTTAGTGTTGACATATTTTACACTAACAGGTCATCTTTATTTATTGCAGCAAATATTATATCTTATTTTAAAATTTCAAATCTCACATTTTGAGAAGGCTTACCTATATATTAATATCCTTTAAATGACTTAATGGTGTAAAAAGTAGCTCTCACTGACGGTTTATAGAACTTGAAATGTTTCACAATTTTTAATAAATTGGAGGAGGTGAGTTTGAAATGTCTTAATATGAAAAGTCAAAATCCATAATTAAGGAGTATATTTCTTGAAGTGTCAATTGATTCATGAAAATGCTTTTAAAAGATCTAAATCAAAATGCCATATATAACAATCTTATTTTGACTAGATATATATATATATATATATTCTGCTTTCTAGCACATGGCATGTCCAAACTAATCAACTGGCAAGAGTTTGATTTGTGGTATCAACACTTGTTCATGTTGATATAGTGTATACATATTTAAAGCAATCAGATGTTCAAGCCTTTTAAGTTTTATAATTCCCAACCACACAAAAATACTCACAGAAACTATGTGGTACTAACTTATGTCCTATAATTTGAGAAGATGAGCCTTTATAACTTCACTCAGGAAAGCCATACACATCAACAACTGTTCTTTGCAAAAAGTAGTGTTATTTTCCTTTGTGTTCATCAATTCCTTTTTCTTATTTCAAAATTTTATGATTTTTGTTTTCATAAATTTTCTTATTTCTCTGATTTTGTGAATCATGCATGTGTCTCGATCTTGCTTCAATTAACATTTTTGGGACCTGATCTTTTCTAATATAAGGGGAAATCATCATTAAAATTGATAAAGAGAAAAAGAAAGAGGAAGGAGAAGTAGAAAAGGAATATTTGGGGCTCAATTAGCAGAATCATAACGTAGTCATAGGTTTTACAAATGAATATTTGTTTATAAAAATCTAAAGTAGAACATTGATTATTATAAATCATTTTAAAATTAGTATTAAGATATCTTTGTTTAATATTGTTATCTAAAACACAATAATCTGACAATAAAACCGACCAAATGCCAACTTCATTAAGAACAGACTTCTTGAAGGCTATGCTCCTTTCTAATAAAAGAAAAATATTAATAATATTTCCAACTTTTGAGCTTAAAAGCTCATTTCTAAACTAATAATTTCTTCGCTTTTAACTAAAAGCATCGAGTTTGAATCTTTAACTCTATATATGGAGCATTTATGTGTCTCCCCTTTTAATGGCTCATATATGGCACAAATCAGACGAATTAAGCAACCAATGGACATCAAATACTATTAGATGATTGTACAAAAAAAATTATGTTTCTCTTCAAATTTTTTTTAATTGATTGCAATTTCATTTTGATGATTCTGCTCCAGTTCGATCCCTAAAATGAAGAAACTCCTATTAAAGAATGTTTTCTCTGATATAAAACCTAAACGACACTAATTTAAATTAGTCGAGCTAACAAGTATCGAATTTCACATGGTTATTCCATAGAAATTATGCTTCTCCTTTTATATTTTGTTTTTTTATTGATTGTCATTTCATTTTCATGATTATTGTACAGACCCAAAAAAGACAAAGTGGGAACTTAATTTTGTGGTAGAGATAAGTACTACTCGATTTTTATTGCCCACACATCTTTCATTATCTCTCTTTCAACCCATATAGCTTCTCCACTATCCACATATATTTCCCTCTCTCATCCTGCAAAATAAATCCAACTAGAAGCTAAGATTGTTGTTTCCAATTTCTAAAGCTGTTGAAAAATTATACATCTTAATTACTTTATCGAGTATCTACTACCTTTCAACATTACGGAACGAACCATGGACAATTAACAAATAATTGTTATCTCCAAAAGCGCTCGCTTTGGAAAGAAGCTAAAGGGAGAAATAGATTCCATATATAGAACCATACGTGTGTAATAGTTAATCTTCCTCCGGAAAAGAACCTTTGGGTTGTAAAAGTGCTCTCTCATGTGAGTAGCTTCACATCCGGGGCCATTGTAATCTTACATGGCATGGGTGTTGAAACGACCTTCCAAACCGGAGAGTTGGAAGAAGAGGATCGTAATTGGTTTGTCAATGTTGGGCTTCTTCCGAACTTTCATTTTGGTCCTCGAAATGTTAACATTTTGGTCTGAAAGTCTCAGATAAAACGAAACAATGAATCGATCACGAAACATTGACTACGAAGTTAGAAAGCCAACGGTTGGAAAACCAACGGTCTTAGAGTGAAAATCATATTGAAACAAAGTCTCGATATGAAAGATACGAGTATCACGAGATGACATCTTAGGAATTGAATTTCTAAGACATAGATTGGAGGACAACATATTAATCACCGTAGGGCCAAGAAATCGTCAAATTTCATCGAGAAACGAAAGAGATATTAGTTCACGAAGAAGTTGTAAATTGAAGCATGGAAAAGCGTGGTGTTGCGTGATCAATTCTCCTTACCTGGGCAGAGGTATTGTTAAGAATTGTTGTGTATATAAGACTCGAAATTGGTTTTGGGTTTGAGACCCCAAGGGGTCTCCCATGTAAGCCAGTGCCGAGGAGGGAGGACCCAGACGTGATTCTGCCTGGGAGTAAAGACCACACGCGCGCCGCCGCCCGTCCGTCCTGCCTCCGGGTTCCGGTCACGGGTCACGGCCGTGGGCCTCTCCGATATTATTTTTTGGGGCCGCAGAACTTTGCTGGCACAGCTTTGGACCAGAATTTCGATGGCGTCAGCTTGGTCCCCCGAAGTTTCAAGATGTATAGTTTGGTCCCCGAAGTTTTCAAAATTGAAAAATTATACATCTTAATTACTTTATCGAGTATCTACTACCTTTCAACATTACGGAACATAGATTGGAGGACAACATATTAATCGTCAAATATTAATTGGTCATTTTTTATGGATGTCCTACAACAAGAATCCAATTAGTGGTTTGCGTTGTTTATTGAATTGTTATCTAAGACTCTTTAAAAATGTTAACGTACTTGTATTGAATCTTAAAAATGTTAGAAAACATAAATTATTGATGGATAAATTCTATAGTTAAACAATAAAATTCATTATTAATTCTATTAGTGAGGAATGAGCGACAAATTATAAAAAAAAATGATTTGCTATAAGCAATTAGCAAAGATGGATGTGTGGGCATACAATGAGAGATAGGATTAGAAATGATGATATCCGGGAGAAAGTGGGAGTGACCTCGGTGAATGACAAGATGCGGGAAGCGAGGTTGAGATGGTTCGGGCATGTGCAGAGGAGAGACACAAATGCCCCAGTGCGGAAGTGTGAGAGGTTGACTATGGACGGGTTCATGAGGAGTAGAGGTAGGCCGTATAAGTATTGGGGAGAGGTGATTAGACGGGATATGACGCATGTGCAACTTACTGAGGACATGACCTTAGATAAGGGGTTGTGGAGGACACGGATTAGGGTGGAAGAGTAGTAGGTACTCAAGCGTAGTCCTACTTATGCTTACAAATTGATAGTTGTTTTGTTATTACTGTAGGCCCGATTAGTCTATCACACTTATAAGCACATTATTGCTTTATAATCCACTGTAGTTTGATTTATATTGCTATGTGTTCTTTAGGGTATTTTATTTAGCTTATTTCGTTGTGTTAGCTACTGCTCCCTTTTGTTCGAATGCACTTTATACTGCTTTAATTCCTTATCTGAGTCTGACCGTTTCTCTTGCTTTACTATTTACTCTTTACTCTTGCTTTGTTTTGATTGTCTTGCTTGTGATTATGCTTTGTCTTGAGCCGAGTGTCTCGCGTAAACAATCGCTCTATCTACCAAGGTGGAGGTAAGGTATGTGTACACTCTACCCTCCCAGACCCCACGATGTGGGATTTCACTGGGTATGTTGTTGTTGTTGTTTTGCTATAAGCAATTAAATGATAAATTAGCGATGATGTTTACCATTAATCTCAATTCTTTTATAGTATTTTATCGAGTCCAATTAAGGATGATGTTATTGTTATCCATATGTCTAACTTTTGAGAACCATACCACAATTGCACATGCTATACTACTATAATTAGGTAAGGAATATAATCATTTTCCATAATTTTGGTGCAGGAAACGTAATTAATTATTTTAGAAAAACCAATTTATGAATGGATAGTTATATAGTCCCTGTGCAATCAAATTGGTCATTATGAATCATTGTAACCAGTAATAATTGAACCACCAAAAGTTGTGGGGGACGACAAGTATCACTTCATTTTTTACTAGAGATTTTGAATTTGGTCCTTGAAAATTGATCATCTTTGGTAGAGTGCCTTTATACCTTCCAAAACAGTGGCTTGAAACAGGATTTTTACTTAGGGGTTCAAAAACATCTATTATATATACATAAAATATAATTTTAACCTTGTACGTATAATGTAGTTTTTCGACGAAGGGGTTCGGATGAATCCCCTCGGCCCTTACTAGCTACGCCCTTGCTCTAAAGTGGTACTTTTCAGCGCAAATTTGAATTTTTGGGACTCCAAAATAAATATCGGACATCAAACGTGAAATTGAACAAAAAAAGTAATTATTGAGATTTGAGCTTACAACATCTTAAGTCTTGTCGAAGCATTTAGGCTATCGACTCAGAGCTGAAGAATGACTAATTAGACTTGAAGTCTGATTAGAACCGGTCCACTTTAAATTGGGCATCCAGTTTGAGCTGGGCTTGAACCTCAATTATGGGAGAAATTGGCAAAATAGCCGCTATTTTAATCACTAATCAAAGTTTTAGCCATCATCTCAATATTATTCAATGTTTAGCATAAGTGAAACTCCATAGCACTGTGCTAGAGTTCGAAATCTCCTGCAGGTGAAACTTTAGCATAGTGTACTAGAGTATGAAACATTTTATTAATGTTGGAGTTCTAACTCAATTTTAAAATAAGGCTTATTCAAATTTTAGGAAATACCATTCATAACATCTTTGACAACCTTTCTTTTACCTGTGGCAAAATTCGAAAGACGTACCATAGGTGAAATACTCATTTTCATGCATAAGTTATTTGTGTACCTACTTACTCATGATATTTATTTTAATAGTTATATATTTTATTATTATTTCACCCATAATATTTATTTTAGAACTTTATCATTATTCATTCATGATTTGATTGTTACTTTTTTAAAAAAGTTATCACTCCCCCTATTTCAAATTATGTTTTTTTATTTTCCTTTTTAGTTTATTTTAAAAAGAAATGTATTCTTTCTTTATAAAACTTTTAAATTTCAACATTATATTTTTATTTTAACCCAAATGACATTAATCTTATAGTATTGACATGACATGCTTAAAGTCATAATATTCAAACGGGTATAAATTAGTATGTTGTACACATTGTAAGTTTAAGAGTAGAAGATTTAAATATTTTTTATATTTATAAATTAAATTTTATGTCTAATCAAATTAATATAAAAACCGAAACGATAAATAATAATTTTTTGAAGAAAAATGTGCTACTCAGCTACTAGGCAAATGCCTTTAATTTCGATATTGACATTTCTTTCTCTTCTTCCGATCTGATCGAGTGAGTTATCATAACCGATCACTCGTACATTCATTTCTTTCTAGCTAGTAAAGTCGGGATATTCTACGCCTAGTAACAGATAGTAAATAAAATTTTCATATGTTCTAACCCTGCTAAACGTGTCAATTTGCTAGTAGTGCCATGTAGAAACTTTTCAATGGACCGTTGATTCCAAGTTGTCACCATCGGATAGAGCAACAAAAAGAAAAACGGAGTTCACGGGTTCAACATATAACATGATGCCATAGCTCACGAGCAAGGCCTTGACAATAATTATTCAATGCCATGACAAAAAATGGCCTATCTTGGCATAATTTGTCAAAATGCAGTCTTTTGATATCTTTACAACCATAGAATATTACCAAATTATTAGTATGATCCGCCAACATAACATGCATTTTTTCATTTGAAGAAACACTAACTCCAAAATTATATAATATTATGAATTATACAGTATTGACCACTAAATTGAAGCTTGGACAGGAAAATAAATTTAGTATTTAGTATTGACAGAGGAGGAGACCGAATTTGATGATTATGAACTCGAGATTTACGTTCTTTTAAATTATTGCGTACAAAATTAAATATTTTTATATATTTAATAAATTTCTAAAGATAAAAAAAAATTGAACCAAAATTATTGAGTTTAATCAAATCCGTATGCAATACTCTAGTGGAGCCTATCCAATAGGGTACACAAGTTTTTGTGTAAGCGATATCCGTTTATTGTCTTAACTCAACTTATATACAATTTTTTTATGTCTCAACTCAGGTTTTGTGTAAACAATATCATTTATTGTCTCAACTCAACTTATATAAATAAGGTTTTTATAAATGATGTCGGTTTATTGTCTCAACTCACCTTGTATATAGATTCTATATGGAACCGTAAAAATTCTAAGGTTTTACTTCTTGTTCCAATTTGATGTTCACTTTGCCTTTTTTTTAATTCAAATAGTAACGATATTTTATGTTATACATAGTTTCTAACTAAATAGTGAAACGTACAAATAATATCCTTATAGTTATGGTACGTAGTTCCTTTACATTTTGTTTTCCTTAACTTCTTGGATTTTTATCATTTTTAAAAACTACGCGTGTTGTGTTTTATATACCTCTGAAAATGTAAAAGCAGTTTTATTCGAAGCCTTGACCTCTAAATTTTGGAAGAAAACCAAAATGCAACAATTAACTAAAAACAGGAGAATAAGAAATAGATACCTAAATTCCAAAAGTGAAAAAGAAGAAATGATTGATATGATGAAAATCATTAATTTTCTTAGAAAAAATATTTTCTATGAAAATGCTATTTTATGGTGTTCGGTTTTAAAAAAATAGTTTTCAAAGAAAGCATTTTTATTAAAAGGAGCTACGGAAAAATTATTTTTTTTCAGTACTTATGGACGGAAATCAATTTTCCTTATCGTTATTTTAACTTTCTACTTCATATCACTTGTTCCAACTAACATATAGTAGATATTATCATCAACTTTTAATACTAAAAATATTTATTAGAACACTATGTGATTTTCCATAATATGATAAACAATCTCTAATGTTTATATTTTTTTGTAACAACTATTTCCTATTCACCAACCAAACACCACCAAAAAACATTTTCCAGCAAAAAATAAATTTCATGAAAATTGACTTCAATCCAAACACACTGATCGATATTATCTCATGTAAAACAAAATATTCCTGAAACTCTTAGTATATAATAAAGACATCAGCCACATTATTCAGTATTACACTTCCCAAAGAAATTAAACGATCAATCTGTCTCTCTATAACCAAAAACCTATGAGGCTTCATCTCTTCCTCTTTCTATTTTTCCTTTCATTAATCACCTCTAGCAACACCCTAAAAATCCCCTCAAAATCATTATCACCACTTAATCAAACAAGCCTAAAAAACCTTAACAATGACACAATCTACAAAATCTCAAAGCAACTATGTTGGAATTGCTTAGGAGAAGCAATTCAATTCTTGTTTCATCACAATTTAGTGAGAGCAACAAAAATGGAATTACCCTTAACATGGGATTTAAATCTTGAAAATTATGCAAAATGGTGGGCAAGTTCAAGAAGAGAAGATTGTAGACTTATGCATTCATTTCCAGAAGGTGATTTTAAATTAGGTGAAAATATATATTGGGGTAGTGGAAATACTTGGACACCAACAGATGCTGTTAATGCTTGGGCTGATGAAAAGAAGTATTATGATTATGCATCAAATTCTTGTGTTGAAGGGCAACTTTGTGGGCATTATACTCAAATTGTGTGGAAGACTACTAGGAGAGTTGGATGTGCTAGAGTTATTTGTGATAGTGGTGATGTTTTTATGACTTGTAATTATGATCCACCTGGAAATTATATTGGTGAAAAGCCATATTGAAGTTGGATTAATGATGTTTTATGGTTATACATTATTATTCTTGATTTTAATTGATAATATGTAATTTGTTTTGTGATATGGGTGATTATAAGTACAAGTACTCGAGTCACATGGTACGACACTTTTTTTTATCTACAAATATTTATTATCTGAAATCTAGCTCGACTATAGTTCGTGTTCGTGTCGTAGAAAGCCTAGTAGGGGAATTCTAGTGCTCTCTACGGAGGAGAACTCTATTTCTAGAGCTCGAAACCGAGACATCCAGTAGTTAAGGGTAAATGAACCTTTACCATTCTTTTTTTTGTTTAATCATCTCTAGCTGTCTTCGAAAATCCTGACCGATTCATCCAGATTCGTGTCGCGTAAGGCCCGTTAAAGGGGGAAGCAATCTCTAATAAGAGGTTTTCAATAATTAGGGATCAAACGCGGGACTTCTAATTAAGGATGAACGAATCTCATCCATCCCACCACACTCCTTGATAGTCTTTACCATTCTAACTCTTGTTTCATTACAATCTAGTAAGGGCAACAAAAATGGAGCTACCCTTAACATGGGATTCAAATCTTGAAAATTATGCAAAATGGTGGGCAAGTCAAAGAAGAGAAGTTCGTAGGCTTATGCACTCATTTCCAGAAAGTGATTTTAAATTAGGAGAAAATATTTCTTGGGGGAGTGGAAATACTTGGACTCCAACACATGTTGCTAATGCCTGGGCTGATGAAAAGAAGTATTATGATTATGCATCAAATTCTTGTGTTGAAGGGCAACTTTGTGGGGATTATACTCAAAATGTGTGGAAGAGTACAAGGAGAGTTGGATGTGCTAGAGTTATTCGTAATAGTGGTGATGTTTTCATGACTTGTAATTAGTTTCCTCCTGGAAATTATATTGGCGAAAACCCTTATTGATGTTGGATAAATGATGTTTTGTGGTTATACATTATTCTTGAATCAATTTGATATATAATATGTAATGCCCTTTTCTTTGGTGATATGAGTGATAGAGGCGAAGTGAGGATTTGAAGCTTATATTTTCGAGATTTTAGTTCTTTTAAGTTATTAGGTTCTAAATTAATAATTTGTACGTATTCGATGAATGTTTAAGACATATAAAGAGTTTGGACTAAAGCTGTTGGGTTCGGCTGAACCAATAAACTATATTCTGGCTCCCCCATACAAGTATCAAGTTACATCGCACGATACCTTTTTTTTTCTTCATGCATCTGGTGTTCAAAACTTACTGGCTTGACTAATAACTAGCACTTGTGTTGTATGGAAAGCCTAGCAGGGGAGTTCTAGCGCTCTCTACGGGGAGAACTCTATTTCTAGAGCTCGAACCCAATTCATTTACCCTTCTTCTTTTTCTTGTATATTCATCTGGTCTTCGAAATCCTAACCGACTCATTGCATCATGTAAGGCTCATTAAAGGGGTGAAACGCTCCCTAATAATAGTGTTTTTTACTCTCAATGTTCGAATATAAGACTTCTGATTAAGGGTGGAGGAATCTCATCTATCCTGCCACTCTTTGATAATCTTTACCATTCAATTTTTATTTCATCACAACCTATAGTAAGGGCAAGCTACTATTAACATGTGATTGTAATCTTGAAAATTATGAAAAATCCTGGGCAAGTCAAAGAAGACAAGATGTCATTTTCAGAAGCTGATATTAAAATAGGAGAAAATACTTGGACTCCAATAGACGTAGTTAATGCTTGGGCTATTGAACAAAAATATTATGATTATGAGCCAAATTCTTGTGTTGGAGGGAACTCTGTGGGCATTATACACAAATTGTATGGAAGGAGTACTAGCAGAGTTGGATGTGCTAGAGTTGTTTGTGATAGTGGTGATGTTTTCATGACTTGTAATGATTTTCCTCCTGGGAATTATATTGGTGAAAAGCCATATTGATGTTGGATAAATGATGTTTCATGGTTATACATTATTCTTGATTCAAAATTTGATAATATGTAATAATAACTTTTTTGTTTGTGATATGGGTGACTAATTAAGTACAAGCATCGACTCACATGATACGATATTGTTTTTTTCTTCAAGCATCTGGCGTCCAGAATTTACTGACTAAACTAATTAATAATCTGCATTTGCACCATAGAAAACATATAAGGGGAACTCTATCTTATTCTCTACCGAAGAGAATTCTCTCACACCCCAATCTTGGGGAGTGTGGCCGGCACCCGGTGCCTTAAGGCCCGAGCGTACCAGTCGTGATATCTATAGCATAGTCAACAATACATGGGCCGACAAGGCCTTCTCCTAAGGATTATACCATTGAATAACACAACAGCATGCACGCAAAAGAGGTCCAACATGCATATATATATATATATATATATATATAACAAGGCCGACATAAGTACAACGGATTAACCAAAATGCCAGCAAGGTCGTACCTGACCACTATATACAAGACAACTGTCTACAAGTCTCTAAAGAGTACATCAATAACATCGGGTCAGAACAGGGGCCCGCCATACCCAAACTATATACATATATATGCAACAACCATATCTATCAACTCACTAGACAGCTCCGGAAGAAAGGAGCGTGACAACCTGCAACTGAGTCTAGTCACCTATTGTGAGGGATAGTCTGTGTCTTTATCTGTACATGCGGGCATGAAACGCAGCGCCTCAGAAAGGGACGTAAGTACGAAAGAATGTACTGAATATGTAAGGCAGGTAAAGCATGTAAATAAGAGATGTAATGCCAGAGAAAAGAGTATAGAATCAATCTAAAACTCAGAAAGGGCAGTTGAGGGCATCCAACTGCTATAACCATAAATATATGCATGTAAGTAAAATCGGGCCACTCTATGGGGTCATATAATATAGTATCCAATCCCTCTTTGTGGTGATCTCATCATAAACTGTCCAGCCATATAGGACACGGTAATATCTACCCAACTGATTAGTGGTATGCACATATAAGTACCTGCCCGGCCGACATATATATATATATATATATATATATAAGTGCAATGCAAGACAAGTCTTAGAGAATACCATAATCAGAGTCGGAGTGACCTATGGTTGTTATCCTCCGACTATCGTTATTAGCCCTATGTTCTTCAACCTTAAGCTAGTTATCAAGAGACATACAGAGTATGGAAAGTGTGACTAATAAGGAATATGCAAGAGACATGAATATCTTCGACAAGAAGGGCTTAGTGATCTTAAACTTATCTAGGGAAATTCATTTCAAGAAAATGTTTGTATCAAAACATGCCAAGGAAGGAAGTTTAGCCCTACATACCTTATCGTCGACCATTGTTACTCCTATGATGTCCCGCTTGTTCTACAATCGTCGACCTAAGTAATAAAGATACTCCAAGTCAAGATCCAACCAATAGCTTTAAGGATTCATCGTTGTGACATTCTGTCGAACACCTAGCGCGCATACTTTTCCTATCTTATTTTCATAACAACTTAAGCTATTCTCATCTCCTTTACATTAGGTACAGTAGTATTAAGATTATAACAACTATACTCCATGAAATCTAGCCATGGTTAATTTAGAGACTTCATTACAATCATCTAACAACCAACACAACAACTATCATGTTCAACTATGAAGTTTTTACCTTACTTTTCATGGATTACTTTACTAAAAGATCACTCTAAGCTAGGAGTGCTTAAGAACCTAAAAGATAGAAAGAACCTTACCTCCAATCCAGTTAAGAATTCTCTCCACCAAGCTAACTTCCAAACTCCTTTCAAGAACCAAAGTGGAATTCCGAGCTAATCTAATCTTTTTAATGGAAGATTTGCACCACAAGTTTGTGGGGATGTCCTTTAATGGTGTGGGAACCTTGGGAGAGGGTTTGAGAGCATCTAAGGTGAGTTGGGATGAAATGGGAAATGATTTTGAGTGAATGACCGACTTTGGGCCTTTATAGACCTTCTCATCTCCTCACTTCTACGGGAGGATCTGCGCCGCAGATCATCATCTGCGGCCGTATATCCCAGCGCAGATGGTGACAGAAAGGTGGCTAAGAGGTGGCCCTATTACGTGGTCCCATCCGAGAAGTGGAATGAGTTCTGTGACGTGAAATGCTTAGCGTATCGCCCTATCTTCGTCAAACATCATCGAGATATGGTTCCAAATGACTTCTAACCTTCCATAAACCTTCTTAACATCCATTTATATCATAACTGACCCTCAAAATGGAGCTCGAGTAGTCGGAGCTCAAATTGATTAACCATGCTCTCAAACGTACACGAAACGACGGGTATAACTCGGAATATTTCAATATACTTTTAACCTTGATCCAAAGCATTCCTTGCCCTTCCATAGATCATAACTCCTTTCATCTTCCATCGTTTTAACACGCGTACTCGACGTAAGGTTCGCAGGCGCGAAAGGCTTAGCGACCCTTAAACTCTTACGACTTCATTCGGGATTTAACTCGATCACTCCCCCCCCCCCCAAGGGAAACCTCTTCCTTATCTTAGGCTCCTTGACTTACGACATATTCAATATACTAAATTACGGGGTGTAACAAATTCTATTTTCAAAACTTGATCGAATGCATGCGAGAAATCTGGTTAATATGAGTGATTAATTAAGTACAAGTATTGGCTCACATCCGTACGATACTTTTTTCTCTCTTAAGTATCTGGTGTTCCAAATTTACTGGCTTAACTATATCTTCATCCGCATTCGCAGCGTAGAAAGCTTAGCCGGGGAATTTGATGTTCTCTAAGGGAGAAAACTCTAGTTCTAGTTCTAGTTCTCGAACTCAAAATGTTTGGTTAAAGGTAAATGAACATTTACTATTCCACCACATCCTCTTTTTTTTTTTTGTTGACGAAGGAAATGTTTGCGGGGTAAACCCCGTATCGAAATGCAAACCATCGCCCGATTAACTACTTGGCCAGCCACATCAACCTTAAATGATATAACTCGTGATCTGCTATATAATCATACTCGTGAAACGTATATTGTTCTAATGCTCTTAATTAATATATCACTTCCACAATTATAAATATTTAGGAGAAGAAGGGTAAAAAGAGAATCAATTATTCATCGATTTTGAAGTAGTGTAAAACAACTAGTTTCTCAATTATAAAAGAAAAAAATGGGAAGGATACTCGTAAATATTATTTTTGTGCGGACGCCAAGATTTGAGCTCTTTCCATCTTGAATTTCACCTTGTAATTTGCCAAACTACAGTTTTCTACTATAAAACAAAAATATTAGGTGACTCGTAAACCAACTATTTAAAATTATTAAAGGAAAAATCCTTTCTTATTAGGACTAATGATCATGAATCAATCATCTTGTTTTCTACTATTAGTGAACTATATGTTCTCTCTAATTTTAAAATATATATGACCCTCTTATTACTTTGACTTCCTCCATTGTGAATGTCGATATTTGCAATTTCAAAAGCCAAACGTTTACATTATTATTGTATAATTTATGTTATAAACAAATGTTATACATTATTCAAACAATATTTTTATATTAAATTATTTTTTTATGCGATCAATCAAATAATTCATAATTGAAATTTGAAAGAACTTGACGTTGGCTGCATGTAGACATACTTTCAGAGTCAATGATGAGTTTTAAATGCGTCAATGTCAAGTGGCTAAATTAAAAATTAGTTTAAATTAAATGAGAACAAAAGATAATACCAAGTAATAATAGTTATATCTTAAAGTTATATATCGAGACTTCAGTTGCAATTAGTGATTACAACTACACTGTACAGTTTGATGGTCTCTTTCTTGTCTTTAGGTCCATCTACCACAAAAATAGGACAAAAAATCATACTCGAGGAACCAATTTGGTTATAAACTTTACTAAGGTTCATACTCTAATGATATCAATAATTTGGGGCGAATTTATTTTAGGCTAAGCAGTGTTATGTGATATCAATTCATCGATATTTCACATAATTAGTGTGTAATATAAATTATAATACTTGATTAATCTGTACTATATGATCCAATGATATAACATTTTAAATAATAACCAAGTTAAGGTACGGAGTTTCGAACCCCAAATCCAAATAGGCACGTCTTATTTTAAAAAGTTTTTGAGCTGTAATTATCGAGGAAGTAGAGAGAGTTTGTATGATTGGAACATGTGACTTATTAAATCTTGAATCATCGAGCTAAAATTCTATTTATGACTTATAATCCCTTAATAATGATGAGTTTATTAATGAATACATTAACACAAAATACTTGAATAATATTTATTGATATGATCTAAATTATTTTTTGGCGACGTACTCCTTTACTTGTTTCACATTATTAAATGTAACATCATTTATAAAAAAATCTGCATACGCCTATATTATCAGCAATAGTATGCAACTCAACCAATGTAAGTTCGATTTTCATCATTCCCTTCCTTTTTCAGATCTCTAGCGTAATGATAAAAAGAACAAAGAAAGAAAAAAGAAGCAATGAACTCCATTTAATTTCTCACAAACATAAAATCCTTACAAATTAGCCCCATCAAAATCATCCATCATCACTAATGCCCCTCCATTTTTCCTTCAACATCCATAATTCCCGCTCCTCTTTGTACCCTCTTCACCATCACTCCTATTCCACAAAAATCTCTCAAATAAATGACCCTTTTTTCTTTTCAATCAATAATTTAATCCCTTTAACTTATTATAATTCTCATAATTTTTGCTACGAAATCTAATTTTTGTACTTTTAACAAAAAAGTACCTTTTCTTGATGCACATTTTTTCCTCAATTTTTCACTTATGATCACCAAAATTAAGAAACCTTTTAAGCCCAAGATCCCAACAATATCAGTCCCAGAATTTTCTAACTCATTTTTGAGTTTCCCCACAAAGTCAAAATCAAGATTTGACCAAAAGGGTAGCAATAATTGTAGGCTATTGTGGGTTGATGAAAGTAGGAAAATGGAATTGTTGAGGAAATTAAGTAGAGGGTGTTTTAGGAATAGTTTTAAAAAGGGTCAGAAGGTTGAAATTGAGTCAGTTAATGATGGTGAAGATGTGTTTGATGCTGCTTCTGCTAAGGCAAAGTTGCAGCCTGAGCATCTTGTTATTATGGTCAATGGTCTCATTGGGAGGTAAAAAGATTGAATTTTTTTCCATCTATGTTGATGTCTTTATGGATATGTTTGTGTTTATTAATGTTGTCATACTATGTGGTTGTTGTGGGAATTTGTTAAATTATGAAATACTCCCTTCGTTTCAATTTATTTGTCTTAGTTTAACTACGCACGGAGTTTAAGAAAGTAAGTAAGACTTTTGAATCTTGTGGTCTTAAACTAAATATATGCATAATATACCAGAATGCCCTTTAATCTTGTGGTCTTAAACATGTCACGTGGGATGTTAAAATTAAAGAGTTGTGCATTCTTTTTTGAGCAGACTAAAAAGGAAAGTAAGATAAAATCAAGATTTGACATTTATAAGGGTGGCAATAATTGTATGCTATTGTGGGTAGATGAGAGTGAAAAAATGGAATTGTTGAGGAAATTGAGTAGAGGGTGTTTTAGGAATAGTTTAAAAAAGGGTCAGAAGGTTGAAATTGAGTCAGTTAATGATGGTGAAGATGTATTTGATGCTGCTTCTGCTAAGGAGAGTTGCAGCCTGAGCATCTTGTTATTATGGTCAATGGTCATATTGGGAGGTAAAAAGATTAAAAAAAAAAATCATTTACTCTCAATTTGATGTATTTGAGGATAGGTTTGTGTTTATTACTCAATGTTTATTAATCTAGTAATACTATGTGGTTGTTATAGGAATTTGTTTAATTGTGAGATACTTCCTCCGTTTCAATTTGTTTGTCTTAGTTTAACTAGACACGGAGTTTAAGAAAATATGCAAGACTTTTGAATCTTGTGGTCTTAAACTAAAGATATGCATAATATATCAAAATGCGCTTTAATCTTATGGATATAAACATCCCAGGTGGGATGTTGAAATTAGAGAGTTGCCAAATTAGGAAAGAGACATTCTTTTTGAAGCAAACTAAAGAAGAAAGTAAGACAACAAATTGAAACGGAGGGAGTAGTATGATCTTGACATATGTGATTTTCTTGAATCTTTTGTTTTGGCATTATTGTTTACAGTTGTATTAAGGATTTTAGTGATAATGATGGTTAGCTAGAACTAAAGTTTCTTTTTTTTTTTTCCATTTTTTGTTTCTCTTTGGTACTTAAACACATGCTTTTGTGCATTCGTGTTGAAGTGTGTCCTTTCTTTTACAAAAAGAAAAAGAGGATTGTATTCATTGGGAGGTAAAAAGATTGATTTTTTTCATCTACTATCAATTTATGGCGTGGGATTAGGGAGCATGTTGATATCTTTGTGGATATGTTTGTGTTTACTATTGTAGTAATACTGTGTGGTTGTTATAGGAATTTGTTAATTGTGAAACAGTATGATTTTGACATATGTGATTTCCTTGATTCTTTTGTTTTGGCATCATTGTTTACATTTGTATTAAGGATTTTAGTGACAATGATGGTTAGCTGGAAGTAAAGTTTCTTTCTTTTACCCACTTATTTGTTTCTCTTTGGTACTTAAATTACATGTTTTAGTGCCATTCTTGTTGGGAAGGGAGCCGTGGAGCAACGGTAAAGTTGTCTCCATGTGAGCTATTGGTTAAGGGTTCGAGTCGTGGAAGCCGCCACTAATGCTTACATTAGGTAGGCTGTCTACATCACACCCCTTATGTGCGGCCCTTCCCCAGACCCTGCTAATGCGGAATGCTTTGTGCACCGGGCTGCCCTTTTTAGCGCCATTCGTGCTGGAGTGGTAGATATCATATTTATGTTGCTTTTCTCATGGAATAGGACTGGGATTTCACTGGGTATGTTGTTGTTGTTGTTGTTGCTCATGGAATAGGAATGAGTTTGTAATGATCTTGGACCAGCTTCCTTCAATCATACTTCATTACGTTCAACAAACATTGATAAAATTAGTGACATTTTTCTTGAGGTAGAGTGAGAAAATAATAAAAGAAAAGAAAGGTGCATTTGCACATGCATTTATAAGTGTCAGGCACAACTTAATATTATTAGATGTTTTCTTGAACGTAAGTTGGGGATGCCAACCTTTTTTGAGAAAATAAGTTGGGGAAGCCAACTTGAGTTAACTATTTGAAAACATAGAATAGTGAGTAGCAATGAATAGTTTACTGGCAAAACCTACCAAAAAGTCGCTGGTGCCTTGCCATTTCTTACTAGTTCTGAAACTAGAGAGTAATAAGAAACCAAGAAAATCTTATCAGAACACTTATGCATATGCTTCAAAGTACAGCAGATATCAAGTGGATTAGCATCCTCTTTTTGAGTTAATTCCAATAATCCACATTTCTTAATAGTTTATTTCTGCTGCCTTTGCAGTTCTGCAGATTGGAGATATGCTGCTGAGCAATTTGTCAAAAGGCTCCCTGATAAAATTGTTGTTCACTGTAAGTTCAACTTTAGTGATAATCACTTTCAGATGGCAGAAAAGCGTAACGAAACTTGGAAAATATTTGATACATTAGGTCTACGTAGATGAGATGAATATGGTAATGTTTGTAGGAACTTTTGAAAATTTCGTCCATATGATCTCATGAATAGGGATTAGGCATCAGTTCAGATAATATGTAAGTTCCTTGGTCAATATAATTTGGCAATTAAGTGGACTTTGGACATCAATCTCAAGGAAAATGTGAAGTTGGAAGTTATCAATTGGTTTACATAACTTTACAGTTGGACTATCTTTTGGCTGTAACAAACTAGTAGGTTATGCATATAGCTTATATCTTGCTATATCGGAGATCTATAGTAGAAACATTGTTACACATTTTCACTTTTTAAAGCTGAAGTACAGCTCAATTGTGCCTTTGATAATGCTGTCCAAGATTTTCATTTTTTTCCTTTCTATCTATTTTGTGATGGCAATTGATCGTTGCATATCTTAGCCATTGAGATGAACTAAAATTGTTTGAACTGACGATAACACCTTGTGACTTGCCAGGTAGTGAGTGCAATTCTTCAAGGTTGACCTTTGATGGTGTTGACCGGATGGGCGAGAGACTTGCAAAAGAGGTACTTCACTATGGCTTTCTGATTTTAATAGGTTCTTACGGGAGAAAATGGAAGAATTAGTCCCTTATGTTTGGGAGTAGGTTCAAAATAGTCCCTAAAGTATGCTCTGAATGGTTTTGGTCCTTTAAGTTTGTCAAAAGTTAACACTTTTGGTCTCCGTTAAATATTTACGGACTCTATCCGATAGATTCGAGGCGAACTGTGAAAAAAAAAGGATTTGGCGGGAACTCACAATTGGAGGTACAAATTTTTGCTATTTTTGGTCTCTTTCTAGAGTTTGGTGCAGTTTTCTCGGTGCAATTTTTTGTTATTTTTGGTCTATTATTTGTTGTCTAGTATAGTTTTGTGTTGCAGTTTCTAGGATTTGATGGGATTTTCCTAATGGTTTTGATTAAATAGTTTTTTCACAGTTCCCGTCAAATCTAACAAACAGAGTTCGTTAAATATTTGACAGAAACCTAAAGTGTTAATATTTGACAAACTTAAATGACCAAAACTGTTCAAAGCATACATTAGGGACTATTTTGAACCCACTCCCAAATATAAGGGACCATTTTTGTCATTTTATCGTTCTTATGGAATGTATACTGTTTCTTAGCAAATGTAAATCTGTTAGAATAAGTAATTTGAGGCTTGGAAAAAACCTGCTGCTTTATAGTGCAGGTGGAGGATGTGATCAAACGGTGGCCTGGGGTACGCAAGATCTCTTTTGTTGCTCACTCCTTGGGTGGCCTTGTAGCAAGGTATGCTATTGGGAGGCTGTACGAACGTCCAACTAAAACAGAAATAGTTGATCTTAATGGCTCCTGCTTAGTCAGGGAAGAGAATGTTTCTTCTGAAGAAACTGTTGCTGGATTGGAACCTGTGAATTTCATAACAGTTGCAACTCCGCATTTGGGCTCAAGAGGGAATAAGCAGGTAATTCCTTTATCTAACAGTTTCTTCAGTGGTCGATTTTTTCTGTAACCTTAGCTATTACTATCTGGATTTCAAACTTCATTATTAGGACTGACAATGGGCGGGTTAAAAACGGATAAAATTATCTGCCCACCCATATTTAACACGGATAAAAAATGGGTTAACTGGCGGATAATATGGATATGGATATCCATATTAGCTATGGGTTCAGGAATAGTCAGGGAGAACACAAGCTAAAAGCCAAAATAAGCTTATACTCCCAAAAAGCAAGAACTTATGAAAGTAAAAAGCAGACAAATGGGTATTGATAATATGAATATTCATATGATCCATACCTTTCAAGGAAGGGGTAAGGTCTGCGTACACTCTACCCTCCCCAGACCCCACATTGTGGGATTTCACTGGGTATGTTGTTGCCTTTTACTTTGTTTTGTCCCCTCATATGGGATAGCTTACCCATAACAATCCTCTATTTCGGTGCTTCTTGTTTTATTTTGTAATTTTATGTTTTAAATTATTATCATTTTTTAGGACTGAGGCTTGAAGCAGTTATTGTTGTTTAAATTTTCATCAAAAGCTTGCGTATCTCAATACATCAGTTAACTTTGATCTCTAAATAAAGTCTATTTCCTAGATCACTTCAAAGACCATACTGATTGTCCTTTTCTTTGTAATTTTTCTCTGTTTTATCCAGCTACCACTTCTCTGCGGTCTTCCTTTGCTGGAGAAAGGTGCATCACAAACTGCTCACTGGATTGTCGGGAGATCTGGAAAGCACCTATTCCTCACTGATAAAGATAATGGGAAACCTCCCCTCCTCCTTAGGATGGTCAATGATTCAGATGATCTGAAGTTCATGTTAGTATCAACTTTAATATTTTTTTCTCTATTAGAGGGAAGTGGCAAATGCATTATCTCGTAACATTATCTTTGGCTTTCTGTGTAGGTCAGGATTATGCTCATTTAAGCGTCGAGTGGCATATGCAAACGCAAACTATGACCGTATCCTATGAGTTCAATTTTGATTTTTAGGTCTCTTTGTAAAATATATGCTTTAAGCACACAAGTGCAGCTCGTGTAGTCTGCAAATATTTCAGAATGGAAACCTCACAATAGTTAAATATGGGGTAGATAACAACGTCATTAAAAGATTTCAAACTGATTAAGATCAGGAAAGATAGTTCATTTAACTTATAGTTGCAACACCAATCAAATGGACATCCCAAACCACGAGAATTTACATGACATATGATTATATGGAATTTACTGGAACTGGAATTATTTTTATCCTTAACTCATCTCTAAGATGTTGTTGGATGGAGAACATCGTCAATCCGCCGTCAGAATGAACTTCCAAAGGTTGGTATTCAGTCGACTGATCTGCGTTATCTGTTAAGAGTACTAATTTGTTCTTCTTGTATATGTAAATGGATTTCTTTTCATTCTTCTCCAGTCTAACCTTCAAATAAAGGATCAGAAATACCCACATATCGTAAATGTTGAGAAGGTTTACGATAAAGTATCTTCACTGGAAGCAAAGAAAATGGATGATTTAGAAGGTTTGTAAATCCTTTACTTCTATTTTTGAAGCATGCCCCAGCCTCCATTCAAAAGAAATAAAATGAAAACAAAGTAATAATAAAGACAACTTACTCCATCTTTAACTTTAACTCCATTAGGTTATGATATACTATTATTTTTTCTTACTGAAGATCAGTAATGCTTTCTGGTCCTGCAGGCAGAGAAATTATTTGATATCATTTAAGTCATCCTTAAGTAATTGTACTTTTGGTACCTTAATTATTGATGTATTCTATTTTGCATCGTTGTAATACTTGGCTAAGCTCATTTAACCTTCAATTAACTAAAACGTGTATTTGTAGTCCCTTTATATATGAAATATGTGATATTTAGACTATTTTAGAATTATATTTCCCTCGAATATGGAGTAACAGATTAACAGTACAAATTTAATACAATTCACCGATAATTGAATGGTTTAGCATTTAATAATTCGTTAAATTTGTAAAGATTCAAAGTCAAAAGGGTGAAAAGTGCACATATCAATTAATTGAAGGTTAAATGTGCTTAACCAAAATTCACAAGGATTAAAACTAGAATTTTTCAATATTTGAGGGACTAAAAGTGCTAATTTCCCTTAATGTTATTTCATTAAAAAGCAAAAAAGAAACCCTTAGAAGTAAATCCTGATATATACAGAATTTCTAGCAGTAGGATGTCAGCAACACTATCTATATCTGTTTTAACTTCTGAGAATACTTTATATTGAAAATTTTCTAATTAGAATGACTTGTTAAACTGATAAAAGAAAAAAGAAAAAAAGATAAGAATGTCTCTTATCTAATTTGACAACTTTTAATTAATTTCAGCATCTCAGGTGACATGTTTAAGACCACAAGATTAAAGGGTATTTTGGTACATTATACATATCTTTAGTTTAAGACCACGAGATTCAAGTCTTCTTTACTTTCTTAAATTCCGTGTCAAGTCAAACTAAGACAAACAAATTGAAACAGAGGGAGTAGCAAAATTAGGTACTAAAGCTATTCATTCTTTTGGCATGCTGCTCCGGAGGTTTTAGAAGAGGACTTCGTTGATTACCAACACCTTATTGACAAATAATACATTTTGTTCAGTATTCAGCTCTTCTTTTATCCTTCCTTTTTCTTCTTTTGGTAATAGTTTGTTATGTTATTATTTGCTGCACGACTTTTTGCGTCATGGGATTCTAATAGAACCTTTCTTTTGCTCATCTAGAGGAGATGATTGAAGGCCTTACACAAGTACCATGGGAACGAATTGATGTTAGCTTTCATGAAAGCAGACAACGATATGTTGCACACAATACTATTCAGGCAAGCTTTAGATTCATTATTCTTGCTGGTATTTTCTAGTCCAGCCACATGTACTGTAACATTTTTTTTCCTTAAGACTATTGTATTAAATTTTGTGTTAAAGAGTAACAAACACACCTCAAGTATCACTTTTTTTTTGAGTTTCCTACCTGAACTATCAGGTGTGAAAGTTTCCTACCTACACTATCACCAACTAGTTAGCAAAACACACTCAACTATCCGTTGTTGAGGTAGGAAAAGTGAACAAATGATAGTTTAGGTGTCTTTTGCTAACTAGATAGTTCAGGTAGGAAACTAAAAAAAAAATTTGAGGTGTGTTTTTTACCCTTATCTCTTAAATTTTTGAAGTTTTGAGTCCTAGTAGATTGTTCAAGACTTCCGTTGGAAACTGTTAGCTTCAACTGTAAATACTATGCCTTTGTATTATTATCTTCTCGAAGTTTTTTTCTAGTGTTCTGTTTTGCTTATTTTTTTAATTTTTTTAATTTAGGTGAAGACTTATTGGCTAAATTCAGATGGCGCGGATGTGATTGAACATATGATAGATAACTTCCTTCTCTAATTTGTCATCATCAAGGATTGGCTGTCTTGGTGATAGCTCCTTTTACTTATCAGTAACGCCTATGGTACCCCATTTTCTAAGTCCTAGTCGCAAGCATAGCCACGAATCATTCCAAATTGTTCTGTCTTGTATGTATATCACGTGTGAATGTATCTTCAAGAACCTCACAAAATTTTCTTGCAATATATTTTCTCATTTTCTTTCATTTCCGCTAACTTTATTTGTTGATGGATTGCTACCTTTATGGTGAGTTTAACCTTCTCAAAGGTACCTTGTCCGATTGTTCTTCCTAGCTGATACTTCCCTATCATGTTTGAAAATCCCATTTTGTTCTATGACTATTTCCTTTGTGTTCTACAAAGAAGTCATATTCTCATTGGTTTAAGTTTGAAAGAACTCTTGTGGATCGAGGCGTTCTTGTTGTTGTTGATGTTGCATGCTTTACATGAAAGCTTCTTGGTATTGTGACGTTTGTGTTGCTGATGTCGTATGGCTTGGCATCGAGGCACTTATTATTATTAAGCGTTTTTTTTGTTGTTATTGTTGACGCTGTGTACTTTATATAAATACTGCTTGTGAAAGGTGCTTTCTCTTGTTTGAAGACATTGACATGCTGGCTAGTAGTCCAAATGCATCACGGTGCTGAAAAATAATCAACCCACTAATCCGAGAATATTACATTTGGGTAAAGCGCTTTCTAACAAAAGTTTAACATATTAAGAGTAGATGTGTTATTATAAAGTAAGTTTGAAGTGTCCCAAAATCTGGGTTGTAATATTATTGAATGCTTAGTAGACTATGCAGCTAGATGGCGTAGTACTAACGAGATGATCAATATGTATTTTGCCCCTTAACTATATATAAAATATCTTATTTAACCAAAAAAAAGTGTCCCAAATTCAGTAAGCATAAGAGCGTAAGAGCATCCGTTTTCTTTTTTCGTTTCCTATCTGGTGTGGGATAGCGTTTTGAGATCCGACCAATTCAAATACGCGTTGAAAAATCTCACTTTAAGAGTCATTTACGTGCGATTTCGTATCTAGAAGAACAATATAATAATTACTCATATCGATTTTCTTAACAAATTTTATTTGTATTTGTTTTTAGGCATTTTCTTCTTTGTTTATTTATGTACGTTGACAAGGATAGCCAATAATAAATTTATAAAATATTGCGAGTTATAGTACTATACTTTACTTTATACTAGGGGTGTCCAACGGGGTGGGGCGGGGCGGGTCTCGACGGGACGGGGAGGGTCGGGACGCGGGCTCCGACAGGATTAGCGGGTTGGGATAGGCGGTACGGAAAGAGGTCTCATCCCGTCTCACATCCCGCCGGAAGAGGGCCGGGATTTGGGGGGACGAGACGGGTCGGGATTTGGGATTTTTTTTTTGCCACTTAATTTTAAAAAATAATATATATAAACACTTCAATAATTGAACAAGCTAGTGTAATAAAAACAAAAGGCTGTTTTTGTGCCTCTTATATTATTTAATAGAAATATAAATTTTTTGTAATACAATTTCAAAATTGCAACTGTAGTGTTGTTCAAAAGTTCCAAATCACATAGTAAAATTGCAATTAAAAAAATTACATAGTTAACCATACTTTTTAAATTTCCTCACAATGTCTTGAGGATCTTCGGTTGGAATTGAAATTTGTTGGTCAATTGTTCGACGTTGCTTCATGTTCCCTCATACAAGATTTCGTTGTAGCTGTAGTCTTCTTCTTCGTTGATCTCCGGTTGATTGCACCTTCTACGCTTCGCTCGAATCCAATCTCTGAATAGAACTGCAATCTCCAATGTGTCTCCCGCCAATGAATGTATGTGCTCTCCTATTTGAAATCTTCCAGCAGAAAAAACGCTTTCATACATTGTTGATGACGCTTGAATGTTCAACACATCTCGAGTCATCTTTGCTAGTGTCGGAAATGTATTCTCATTCTGCCTCCAGTATTTCAGCAAGTCTTTATGTCCTTCATCATTGACAATTAATTTGTACGGTACAACACCCTGCAAAACATAAACATTAAATTCGCTAACTTGTGAAGAAGTTGAACCACTAAACATTTTATTTCTAAGGCATTGACTACTAACAGCAGAAAACGCATGTTTTTTATAAGGTTGCAGCGAAGTAGTAGAAGATGGTACAGAAGTTGGTTGATTATTTGCACTTTGTTGTTGGTAATACATATATACTTGTTTGCATTCAGTGTGTATGCTAGACGTAACTTCTTCTTTAGTTGGTTTGTGAGTTGGTTCTTCAGTTGGGTTTGTTGGAAGTACTTTTATACAATCATAAATTGTTTCTACAAATGTTTTACAACCGTCTACTTTAATAGTCAGATTTAATACAGCACCAATAATATAAATAGTTGGAATAGGAAAAAGTATTTTTAAAATTTTATAAACATTTTTTAATAGATGGAGCATAAGATAGTTTTTTCATATATTCCTTAAGTAACAAAAATATTAAAGCTATATAAAATAACATATTTGAAATAGTAGGATAATAAATACCGGAAAATTCTTTAGTAGCTTGAAAAAAATTCTCTAGAAATCCATTAAGTTCTAAAACAAATTCTCAATTATTATCTGCAAGCATATCCCTTGAATTTTTATTATGGGCGTTAAATAATAAAGTTATAGGTTGTCTATAATCGTAAGCAACAAGTTACTCATACAGAGAATTCCACCAAGTCGAAACTTCTTCTGGTATTTTTCTATAAGGTAATCCACAATTATGACAAGTTTTTTATACTCTTGTGTCTTTGCATTTTATTACCTTTAAAAATAAAATTTATAGCAAATTGTATTTTATCAAGAATGCTTTCAAAAAAGTTTTAGGTCATCCTTTACAACTAAATTATAAATATGGTACGCACATCTTATATGAAAATGATCAGAAAAACATGGAGTTAATCGAACTTTTAAAAGTCTTATAGCATAATCATTAGAAGTAGCATTATCTAATGTAATAGTCATAATTTTATAAATTATTCCATAATAATCACAAATTTCATTAATATTTTGTGCAATAAAGCTTCTAGTGTGTCGATCATCAATATATCTATATGCTAAAATATGTTTTTGCATAGACCAATTTTATCTATCCAATGACATGTTACTGTTAAATAATCATTACCGTTAGTACTACGGCCTATGTCAGAAGTGATAGCACTTTGCAATTAAAATGATACAATGCATAACGTAAATATTGTTGATATTCACTTGTAAATTTAAAACATCCCTTCTAACAGTTGATCTAGGAAAACAATTAAAAGTAAGATTATATGTTCTCGAATGTAATTAATAAAACCATGAGAGGAAGGAAATGAAAAAGGCAAACCCTCCACGTCAACTAATTTTGCCATATTTTCTCTATCTTTGTTTTTATCATATTTAGGACCAAAAATTTCCCCCGTTGTCGGGTTAATTTGACCCTGTACTTGGTCGGGGACACTATGTGAACCTTGTCCCGACTCAAATGGCTTTGGCACACCCAATTTTTTAGCCTAATATTGATTCCACCTAGCTGTGTGCTCGCCTTCTATATGTCTCAATAAACCTCTCATTCCACCTTAACCTTTTTTGGTTTTAAATTTATAAATATTTTTACAAAATTTTACATCTAGCTAGTTGATTCTCTTGGTCCCTATAAAAAAATCTCATGCAGCTGATTTTAATTTTCGTTGTGTAGGGCCTTGACTCATACTAGGGGAATAGGAAGCATTTCAGTTTCAGTTTGAGGCTGAGACTCAGTTTGAGCCTGAGGTTGAGGTGCATTAGTGGGTGTGTCATCTAGATTATCGTCTAAATTAAAGTTTGGTTCATCTACCTCATCGTCTAATGTTATATCATTTAAAAAAACAGTTTCATCTATATGAGTGAAATCAATGAAAGCATTGGGACTAGGAATATGATTCTAGAAGAAGTACCCTTACCCTTGTTACCCCTACTAGAAGAAGCATCCTTACATTTATCCTTAATCATACGTCCAAAGCGTTCCATTATAATTATGTAAATAATTAATTAAAGTAAATGAAATTAAGTGCGATAATTAAAATTAAGTAAAAATAATAATTTAAAGAAGGAACGAAGGTACCAAACGCTGACGTAACGTCGATGTGTAATCGAGGTTAAAAATTAAAACTTTGCTCGGTGGATATCATCAAGCTAGTTGCCAACTTCACTCCCAATTTTTTAACTTTGATATAAATTAGCAAAAGCAATATAATATTTAGTAGGCAATGTAGAATTGTAGAGAGATAAATTGAGAGATTGTAGGAAGATTTGTGAGAAAAATGAAGAGGAAAATGAAGTATTTATAGTTGAGAAATAGGATTAAAGTGTAAATATATTAATTTAGGGGTTAAAAATAAATATTAAGGGGGTAGGGGGTTTATGGGATAGGGGCCAAAAATGACTGTTATAGCTGTTGCACAATGGCCAAAATCAAAATTTGGTCGTTGTTGCAACGGTTATTTTTGCAAAGAGGTAGGGGGGCTGGCGGGGCAAGGTCGGGATAGGGTAGGACAGGGTCGTATTGGGGTGGGTCAGGTCGGGATCGGGATCGGGATGATCCCAAGCCCCGTCCCGAGTTTGAACCCCGACACCGATAACTTTTTTTGTGGGGAATCGAGGCGGGGTGGGTAGCGGGGCCGGGTCGGGCCGGGATCAGGTCGACCCGGCCCACTGGACCGCCCTACTTTATACTAACCAAAACTAATGAGGAAAGTGACAAAGTTGGAGAGTAACCCCTCTTAGCATTATTATATGTTTATATTACATTGTCCTACTTATCCACCACTAATAATATTTAACTTATTTGTTTCAACAAAAATTAGACTAATATAGACAAAGGAAATTTATTCACTTCCCATGTGGAGAAAAAGTATTACAAACATGAATCATAAACGAGCAACACGTGACAGGTGAATGACACGATTCTCGCCCATGACTTGAAGACTGCAGATTTGAATCTTGGCCCCAACATTATCCTCTATGCCCTGGGAATACATTCCTTATGAGCCACTTTTTACTCTGAAACTAGAGGTATTTGCGTCGCTACCTCTTTTGGGCGGTTATTTAGGTGGCTTAGCTGGTGATTTTGGCTTTGAAAGTATTACCTAAATTCTATCACTGAGTATGGTGATTAATAGATAAAACCTGATAATATGTCATCTTGTGTTTTGATGATTTGCCAAACTTTTGAGAAATCAGATAGGGACCCGGTCTGCCATATCGTACAGTCAACAGTTACAACTGTAAAACTGCACTGTTCATTAGCAGAAGTACAACAACATTGCTGCAGCGTGCTGGTGGTCAAATCAAGGGATGAATAGTCTCTATCTCATCCCACATGCTTCCCATTATATATACAACATGTTACAAGGTTTTACACATCACTTGAAAACCTAAAAATCACTTGTGTAAGTCAGTCGCCACAAGATTCTCTAAGTGTTTCAAGAACAAAGTTGCTCACAAACTGAAGGACCAGATCCAGACAACTGAAGATGTCTATGTCCTTTAGTTTGTTTTAAGTCTTTGTCATTTTGCTCTTTGTTGTAATCCTACATTACTTTTAAGAAGTGTTACTGTAGGAAAGATTTCACTATTGTTGCTTTTGTGTTCTTGGCTAGAGTTAGTCAAGGTTTGTAGCTTTGCAATAGAGTTATTGTTAAGGGCTTACAATATAGGTATTGTAAAGGGTGAGAGATTAATAGTTTAATTCCTAGATTGTAATCGGTTGTAATCTGAAGTTGCTCAGTTAGTGAAGTTAGGAATCTTACTTGGTAGGTCATGGTTTTTAATCCATTGAGCAAGGAGTTTTTCACGTAAATATCGTGTGCTATTTACTTTATGTTTTTCTTAAAGTAACAGATAGAGAACCTGGTTCTCTATACTGTTTGGTGGACTCTTAGTTTCTATCAATTGGTATCAGAGCAGGTGCTTTCTAAAAGGTTACACCTAGAAAGAATCTCTCACATGGCTGCTCCACCAAACTTAGGGGAAGGACAATCTACCACAAGATCACCAAGGTTCAACGAAAAGTATTATGGGTGGTGGAAGACAAGGATGCACGATTTCATCATGGCTGAAGATTCTGAGTTGTGGGACATCATCTGTGATGGTCCCTATGTTCCCATGAACACATACTCAGCTGGTCTTACAACTACTCCAAAGGCAGAGAAGCAGTATAATGAGGTGGACAAGAAGGTTGTTGAGAAAAACTACAAGGCTAAGAAGATCCTTGTTTGTGGTATTAGACCAGATGAGTACAATCGGGTCTCACCTTGTGTAACTGCTAAGCAGATCTGGGAAGCTCTCCAAACGGCTCATGAAGGAACCACTCAAGTTAAGGATTCCAAGATTGATATGTTCACCATAGAGTATGAGTTGTTTAAGATAAGAGAGGACGAGTCTATTCAAGATATCCATACGAGGTTCACCTCTATAATCAATGAGCTTCATTCCTTGGGAGAAGTCATCTCAAACTGGTTAGAAAATTGATTGGTGTCTTGCTAGACTCTTGGGATAGCAAGGTGAATGTCATATATGAAGCCAAGAATCTGAAGACGCTGACCATGGATGAGCTGATTGGAAATCTCAAGACTTATGAGATAAAGATAGCCAGAAAGAAACTAGAAAAGAGTGAGGCAAAGAAGGAGAAGAACCTGGTTCTCAAGGCTGGCAAAAGTGATTCAAGTAGTGATGAATCTGATATGGCATACCTCACTTGCAGGTTTCAAAAGATGGTTCGGAAAAATAGTGGAGTCCCAAGAATAGAAAGCTCCAACAGGAACTTCAAAGGAAATGACAATTGTTGCCACAAGTATGGGAAACCTGGTCACTTCATCAAAGAGTGTCCTCTTCACAAGCAGAAAAATCAGAAAGACAAGACTGCCAAGCGGAACTAGGTCACTGATAAGAAGTTCAAAAGGAAAGATGCAGCTGATGACTTGGTAAAGCAAGCTCTTACTGCTTGGGGAGACTCCTCAAGTGAATCTAAATATAATGACGACCAAGGTGACAGATCAATGATGACGATTAACAATGAACCCTCAGAATATGAGTCAATCTTTGCACTCATGACCAAATTAGATGTCGGTGATAATGATGAGCAAGAAGAGGTAAACTTTCTTGATGTTCAAAAAAATTTAAAAATTTATTCTCAAAATAAACTCATATCATTGACGAATGTATTAATTGATGTCTATCATGCTATTGTAAATGAAAAAATGCTCTAAATGAAGAAATATGTGATTTTGAACAAGAGAGAGGTGGTATGGTAGTTTCCATTGTAGATCTAAAGGAACAAGTTGATAGAGTGACACAAGAAAATATCATGTTAGAAAATCAACTGAAGAACCAGGAAACTAGATTCAAGTGTTCTATGCCTTTGTGAAACAGATTCAGGTGAAACTATGAAATCACATTGTGAGTATTAGATCTGATTATGGTACTGAGTTTGAAAATGCCAAGTTTGAAGAATTTTTTGCTGAAAATGGTATGTCACATTTTTTCTGCCCCCAGAACACCTCAACAAAATGTTGTTGTGGAGAGGAAAAATAGAACTCTTGAAGATATGGCTCGAACAATGTTGATAGCAAGTAGTGTGTCTAAAAGTTTTTGGGCTGAAGTTGTTAACACTGCTTTTCATGTGATAAACATGTGCATGATCAGGTCCCTGCTTGAGAAGACCCCCTATGAATTGCTCAATGGGAGAAAGCCCAAGCTGACTTATCTAAAAGCATTTGACTGCAAATCTTTATTCTCAATAATGGTAAGGAAGCTTTGGAAAAATTTGATGCTAAAAGTGATGAATGAATCTTCATTAGCTACTCATCTCATAGCAAAGAATACAAGGTCTACAAAAAAAGAACTCAGTGAGTGGAGGAAAATGTGCATGTGCTATTTGATGAATCCAATACACTGAGTAATAAGGAGTCACATGTTGATAAAGCTGATGATAGAGTATTTTTAAAAGTTCCTGATGAAGCTATTGAAACCTCAAATGGAATGACTGAGTTGATGAGTCAAATCAAGAAGAGCAATGAAGAAGATGCAGAAGAGTCTTTAGAGGGTACCGAGGAACCTGGTCCTACTGTTACTCCACTAGAAGCTAAACATAGAGTAGCAAATGTTGTATCAGGCACCCTTGAAGCTGGACAAGGAAGCGGAAGTCATGCTTCTATTGATGGCAACGATGGATCCAACATGAAAGAATTTGGTCCCTCTGCTCCTGCAGTTCAAGTATCCAACTAGAAGCACAAGAGATCTCATCCACTTCAAAATGTGATCACTTTATTAGACTTTGGTATTCAAACTAGATCTAAGGCAAGAAATATATTTGCCTTTTCAGCCTTTCTATCTCAGATTGAACCCAAGAATATCAAAGAAATATTGAAAGATGTTGACTGGATAATTGCTATGCAAGAAGAGTTTCATCAATTTGAAAGAAACAAATAGTGGCACTTGTCCTTAGGCCCTCAGATAGAATAGTAATTGAGACTAGGTGGGTATTTTGCAACATGCTCGATGAGTTCAGAAACACTACCAGGAACAAGGCAAGGCTGGTGGTTCAAGGTTACAATCAAGAAGAAGGGATAGGCTATGATGATACGTTTTCTCCTATTACTAGAATGGAGGCTATCATGATTCTTATTGCCTTTGCATCCCATATGTAATTCAAATTATTCCAAATGGATGTCAAGAGTGCATTTCTGAATGGATATGGAGGAGTCTTTTTCAAGCAATCCCCTGGTTTTGAAAGTCATGAACACCATGAACATATGTTCAAGCTTGACAAGGTTCTATATGGTTTGAAGCAAGCTCTTCTGGCATGATATGAAAGATTATCAACGTTTCTTCTTGAAAATGGCTTTACAAGAGGAAAAATTGACAACAGTGGTTCGAGGTGCTAGTTTGTGAGGGGCGGTGGAGGTAAGATTGGGATAACACAGGCAACCGAATATCTGTAAGTGATCATAGGAGGGGACCATGCGGTATATAATTTCGATTGGAGTCATATTGTGAAGGGTGATAGTAGGTAAGATATTTAGAATATATTCTGACATTTTGACGGCGTAGACCCAGAAGGACGGAGGTAGAGAGGCATGAAATAGTAGAGTAAGAACCATGTTGTTAATGATGCGGATGATGAGCTCGGCTTTACCATTTTGTGGTAAAGTGTGGGGCAGGAGAAACGAAAAACCATGTCATTATTTTGATAAAACCGGTGAAATGTCGAATTATTGAATTCACGGCCATTGTCACACTGAAATGATTTTATGCATTTTTCAAACTGTGTTTTGATAAAAGTACGAAACTCAAGAAATTTTGCAAACACTTCCGATTTAAATTTAAGTGGGTAAATCCAAATATAATGTGAAAAATCATCCAACAGGACAAGATAATATTTGTGACTAAGGGAACTAGAAATAGGAGATGTCCACAGATCAGCATGAATAATATCAAAAGATAAAAAAGTAACACTGGTAGATGATTTAAACGGAAGACGAATATGTTTGCCTAAATAACACGAAACACAGTGTTAGGCAAGTTTCCCATTATTACATTTAATAAAATTATTGTCTCTAAGAAAATTTAAAACTGGGGCGCCTGGGTGGCCAAGTCGATTATGCCAAGTGGACGGGGAGATGGAAGCGAGAGATACGGGGGAGCAGGTTCTGGATGCGGAGGTGGATGGGAATGGATAGAGGTCCCCCGTGCTATTGCATCTCGTAAGGTGGTTCCCCGTACGAAAATCGTTCACAGTAAAACCAAACGGGTCAAATTCAACAGAAACAGAATTATCACGTGTAAATTTTCTGACAGAAATTAGGTTCTTAATGATATTTGGTGCAAACAGGACATGTATAAGGGGAAAAGGCGGATGTGGTGGTTGTGTGTGGGAGGTACCATAACTCTATATTGGAATGCGATGCTTGTTGCCAACAGTAATGTATTGAGGATGCTTTAGATGAAATAATGTAGGAATATTACCTGCAGACCGAGTGAGGTGAGATGTGGCTCGGAGTCCATACACCAATTTTTATCGGGTTGCTGCATGTTCAGACTGCTAAAGGCCTAACCCAAGTCAATTGGGGCCAGACCTGTAGAGGGTTGCACGTATTGGGCCTGGAGTAAGTGGGCTTGAGGCATATGAAATAAAGCTGGATGGTGGGCTGGAGAGGGCCCCAACAGCCTTGCAGAGAAAAAGGAAATTGGGCTGATGTCTGTGCTGGGGCCGAGGCCCATTGCGGCTGCATGTAGGAAGATGTTGAGCCAGTCCACTGTGTGTAAGGATTGGGTTGCGGCTGGTGGGAATGGTTTTGTTGGCCGCGACCCTTTCCTCGTCCCCTGCCACATTTGTCGCCTCCGCGACCTCTGCCACCTCTGCCGTCACGGGTCTGGCACTGCTGAGAATTTTTCGGTGGGTTTGGACAGGTGGAGTTAATGTTTTGTGGTGGCATTTCGACTGCTAGCGCCTTTTGATTATGCTCATCATGTTTAGCACTACGGGTTTCTTGTAACAACAATTGTGAGTGTGCCTTATTGAAACTGGATAACGGGTCTGCCTGTTGTGTCATTATGGCTAGAGTATCATACTCACCTTTTGGGAGGCCCGCAATTAATTGTAAGACCATCTTCATTTCAGAGACAGGGGTGCCGACGTTGGATAGTTGATCGGCCACGAGTTTCAACTATTTGTAATAATCCGTCATGTTGGAGAAATTTTCAAGACGTGTATTATTAAATTGTTCCTCCAAATACACAACATGAGTATGCTTATTATCTTGAAAAATTTTCTTCCAACCTAAGCCATAATTCACGTGTCGTGGCACCAGATTTCATGATAGTGAGAAGCAAGTTCTAAGAAATACTACCATATATCCAATGTTTGACCGCATCATCAATTCGCTGCCATATAGAATCGTCAACCTCAGGCGGACGAGGGATGAAGTCATCAATGTGGTCAAGCATGTTGTAGATACATGCGTGAATACGGAAAAGTTCAACCCATGGGGATTACTGACCGTTTTCTTGATCAAGAATGATCGGAAAGCAATGCTTGATGTTTTGATTGTGAGAGCTGGATAAATGGAGGATGAAGAAGATAATTTTGGTGTGTCAGGAGTGACAACGGATGAGGATGACATGGTGGGAGTTGGTGGAGTATTCATTACATTAAATTAAGGGCAGGACAAGAGAAAGAAAATTTGGAAAAGGGGGGAAATTCTGAGGCAGTAGCCGTCGGCCAAGGAGAAGAGGGGAGGCACACTTAGAGAAACCTTAGGGTTTTGGCTTTGATACCATGTAATATTGTAATAATTTTTCTTTGGGAGTATTCTCATTATTGCAAAATATATATAGTATGTACAATAGAGGAATCCTAATTCGGTAAGGATCCTAGTATACCATAAATATACAATAAACATAAATACACAATATATACCTAATATATGTAGAATATTCGCTAATAAATTCTCCCAATTGCATTCTTTATTTTCCCTACCAAAGAAAGCCATTCATTTTCCACACTTGCTATAGCACTTGTTACTAAGAAAAAGTTACCAAATGAATTTTTAGGCAAGGGTGGAACTACCCTTTGCCTAATGTTCACTGGGATTATTGCAACAGAGTTGCACATTTTTGCAGCCATGAAACATATCCATAACAAAGCTGAAATTACTTCTACACGCGTCGCATTTTCATTGTAACACCAATTGATCAACTTAGACTTCATTTTAGCTATGTTTGAAGCAGTAAAAACAAATCTTTTTACCGCTAGCTTTTCAGCTACAGGCTGAATCGCTACACACTTTTCATCTGGCGTGTCATCAGTTATCCCTCTTAATGGAAAATTTTGTTGGAGATAATTGCAGTACGAGAAGTAAATAAATATTACAAGTGTTCGAAAGGATGAACAAACAACCAATATTCAGAACTGCCACAAGCTTGTTGAGTCTTGAATCTTGATAACCTGAAATCAAGAAACACTAAATCTTGATTGTTACAATTGTGGCTGAGTCGAGAGATGGCTCTCTGTCTTTAAGACAAGATTTCTCCGTATATATCCTTTTACGTTCTGGACAATAGTCTTCCAAGATAAAACAACAACTTAACAAATGAGCAAAGGAAACTCAAGTGTTACTTTGAAGAACTTAGAGTAACGAAATGATGCTGGATAGTAGGAAGAAGATTTCTGTTGTCTTGTGTAGTCTCAACAATTGAGCCAAAGGCTTCAATATATAGTGTATGGAGGGGACTTGTCAACTGCCCCACTAATTGTTGTTAATGGCAATTAGTGAGGAGTAATTCAGCCAAGTAAATGACTGAATTAAATGTGCAACGTATTGGAGCTTTAGTGAGGAGTTATTCAGCCAAGTAAATGACTGAATTGATGTGCAGATTAATGGAGGTTTAACGTTCTAAATACCAACCCAAAAGGCACAAGTTCTCTTTACAATTTTATCTTACCTGAAACTTCAGGGACCAAACTGTAAATATGAAGCAATTTTGGTCCAAAAAGATAATATCAGAAGAAGCCCAAAGCCCATGACCCATGACCGGACGGGCGGGCGGCGCGCATGTGGACTTAGCCTCGAACCAAAGCACATCTAGGTCCTCCCTCCTTCAAACACATGGGTTACCCCTTGGGGTCCCAAACACTTAGCCAATTTTGAGACTTATAAATTAAATAAATATTCCTTCCCCCACCGATGAGGGAGAAATGGTCCATACCACATTGTCATGCTTCAAACACCTCACTTCGTGGACCAATATCTCTTTCATTTCTCAACGAGATTTGACGATCCTTGGCCCTACGGTCATTTACTCACTTAGTAGATTATGCACGTGTAAAGAATCAAAGTCTCCAACATGCGAAACCCTAGTGTTTAAGTCATTAAAGATGGGTGGACGCAACTCCCACCAAAGGCAAATTTCCAACAAATTTGACGATAAAGAGATGAAAATAGAGTCTTTTCTTACCTTGTTGTTGCTTATGTCGCTCAGACTCTTCAAAAATGTCGAGCGGTGCTTGTCGGATTCTTCAAAAGTAGTCGGGTGCAGCAGCATTTCCGGAGAGTCCGTGCAACTGAGGTTGTTGCTTCTTAATTTTTCACTTGCATTGGACCAATTCTTGATGAATGTACAAATGCTAGAAGCATCACCAATCTTATGTGAAATTGAGATACTAATTGCTATGCCACCACAATTGAATAAGTTAACTTGGATAGCTAAAAGTTCTTGAAAATTTGATGTGGTACCATTTGAATTGTAAGGTGTTAAGCGCACCAATTCATTGGCATTTGGATTCTTGATGATAACTAAAAGTGAAGCATCTACTTGGGATTCTTGATAATAAGCTCCTTCATCATTGCAATCAATTGAACATTGGGATTTCATTCGACCAGCCAAAGGGTAAAATTGAGTTAATATTTGTGAAAGTGAAGTCTTTAAGTGGCTGCATATTTGTGATTGTGTGATGGTTTCACTCTTTTTGTAGAACAAATGAGTGGAATTGAAGAGTGAGGTATTATTTCATCAATGAAAGAGATTTTGTGGTCTCTAAGTTCATGTGGAGTTGGAGATGATGTCTTGATATGCTCTTCATAAATCTTGGAAATTTTCATTTTTATTCTTGAAAATGTAAGAGAAGTATGTAGCTTGTTTCTTGCTTATATAGCTGACTGAGTTTAACTTCTATATACTGATAATGAAAAAATTTCAAGAAAAATGACGGATATTTACTCATAACAAGTGGAAGTGGAAATTTGAAAAATAAGGCGGTAATTTTCTACAACAGGTATTAAATTGCACTGATAGTATAAAAAAATTCCGGGAATCTTATTATGTGACAAGGAATCTTCTTCTCCTATGAGGAGACAAAAACTACAAGGAATATTGCAAATTAAGAAAAAGAAATAGCTTTTAAGTCATTGTCATAGGATTGACTATAATAATTACTTATGAGAAAACAACGTAGTTTAAAAGAACTGCTTTCTGCAGCCTTTTTCTGTTTGCAATAGATAAATAATTCAATTTTCTTGACTGATAAAATAAATAAAAGTAAAGAGCTAAGTCCTTGTCTTGTGATTGTGTCTGATAGTAACTAATGGAATATAAATCAACTACTGAACTGATGGAATAGTTCAACTATTAAGTTCTTGTCATGTGCTTGTGTCTGATAGTAATTAAAAAGGGTAATCCGGTGCACTAAGTTCCCGCTATGCGCGGGGTCCGGAGAAGGGCCAGACCACAAGGATCTATTGTACGCAGTCCCCCAGGAAGTTTCAGTTTGAGGGGTAAACGCTTCCTACCAAAGGTGACTGGTGTTAGCACGTGATAATGCATATATGATACACTATGTTGGCATGATTAAATTTACAGTTTATCTTGTATACTAATCTATATGGATTTTCAGGGAACTGAATTCGTCCTTTGTGGGTACTGCGCAGTTGTTCTTGTAGAATTGCCTGTGATTTTGCCTTCTTGTTGAAATTCTTAGCACTAAAGTCATCTTACTTTTGAATTTATGGGTTCAGATTTAATTTTTTGAAATTTCAGTGATTTTTCACGTATATATTTGTATTCAATATCAAAGATACTAATCAGGTGCTGCTGATCAGGTCAAGAGAGCTACGGAATTTGGAACGTCTTCCTCCCTTTTCCTGTGACTTTGTAGGATGAGAGATACTGACAAGTTGCAGAGAACAGTCTGAACTGGGGCAATCTTTCCGGATTCGCTCTATGTGCACAAGATCTCTAATTATATAAATAAATGCTATACTTGTAGGTAAGGACTACATAGAGTTAGACACAGAATTCCTAATTCAAACTGAAACGTTGAATGATCCGGGAAATAAGAGTTTCCTTTCGCACTCAGAGGTTTCGCCTAGTGATCAATGAAGTAGGAGGAAAACTATATGATTTTAGGTTGAAATCCCGTCATTCTTTATGTTTTTCGAGGTTGTTTGGAGCCAATTCAACAGAGTGTCTACTCTTAAGTTTCTTTGTTTCATAAAAGATTGCTTTCGTATTAATACATCTTGTAGCTCATCTGTCTTGTTACTTCCTCGCTTTTTTTACAATCTTTTCGAGGAACATTACTAGTTGAACCAAAGCGTCAGGAGCCAACAAAACACTAGTATGTTGTTTACTTTATGTAATGCATCCGTCTGCAATGTGACATCATAAACAAGTTAATAAACGATGGTAACTGTCATATTTAGTGAACTTTTTAATACGTATAACTAGGATGCTGCATCTGTTAATTTCTTATGCATATATGAGTTTATAGGTACTTAACTTCATTCTCCATTTCCATCAAATAGAAAAAATGGATCAGTTGGATTTCTTTTAGTATCTCTACTGTGAGGTTCTCTGTATGCAAACATGGGCTTACAGGTACTTAACTGCCTACAAACCTATATTGCTCGGACTCTCCAAAAATATTGTTGCACCCATGTTGGATCCTCAAAAAATGCATAGCTTTTGAAGGATCCGACATACACCAGACAATATTTTTTGAAGAGTCCGAGCAATATAAATTTTTAATCGACACACCAGTAGATAGTGCTTGTATATCAGCTAAACTCATTAATGCAATTTCAGCAAAATTCTTGCACCCCCTACCTTTCTGGACACATGATGAAACAGAATCCACTTCTTGTGCCAATGGACACTAGTCATTTCCTTTGAATTCTACTGCAATTCTGCTTGAATTGATACTTTCTTTGAATGATAATATATAAATATATGGACACCAACTATCCAATTCCTAAACTCTACCAAACTCACACTAATAACAACACCAACAATATTCCTACTATATCTTCTCTTCATTTCCTTTCTAAATTATGGACAGGGAAAATATCATTTTCCTGTTCTTGCTAGTACTAACATTTTTCACTCTTCAACCTCCATCAGCTTCTCAGATGTTGGTTTCTCATCGCAGAATCCTAGGCGAATGGCGGTTGTTGCATGAAAGTATTGGCATATCCGCCATGCACATGCAACTCCTACGAAATAACAAGGTCATTATCTTTGATCGAACGGATTTTGGCCCTTCTAACATCTCACTTCCACGGGGACGTTGTCGCTATGATCCCCGTGACTTAGTTGTACACAAAGACTGCTCTGCTCACTCTGTTTTATACGACATTGGGACCAACACGTTCCGTGCATTAATGGTCCAAACGGACACGTGGTGCTCTTCTGGTTCTGTCCTCCCGGATGGAACGTTAGTCCAAACCGGGGGATACAATGATGGGGACCATGTTATACGTACTTTAGTGCCTTGCATGGGCGAGAATTGTGATTGGGTAGAGCTTCCTAGAACGTTAATTCAACGAAGATGGTATTCTACTGACCATATTCTTCCTGATGCACGGGTAATCGTGATCGGGGGAAGAAAACAACATAATTACGAATTCTATCCGAAAATTTCCAATGATCCCTCTTTCTGGCTACAATTTCTTAGTGATACCCGAGACGGGGACCATGAGAACAACTTGTATCCGTTCGTGTTCTTACTCCCAGACGGGAACCTTTTCATTTTCGCAAATACACGAGCTATAATTCTTGACTACAAGAAAAATGAGGTGGTTAGGGAATTACCTTCAATTCCTGGTGATGAACCTAGGAACTATCCAAGCACTGGCTCAGCAGTTTTACTTCCTCTAGACGAAAACACCCCTATGAAAACCGAAATCATGGTGTGTGGAGGAGCGCCTCGTCGTGCATTTGGACTTAGAGCCTATGGCATTTACACGACCGCCCTTTCAACTTGTGGACGGATCAGTGTCAGCGATGATCATGGTACCTGGAAAATGGAAGCAATGCCAACGCCACGAGTAATGAGTGATATGGTAATACTACCCAACGGGGATATTCTCGTCATAAATGGTGCAACAGTGGGGACCGCAGGCTGGGAAAACGCGCGATACCCTGTCACTAGGCCGGTGATTTACCGGCCTTACAGGGAGGAAAACAACAGGTTTTCAATCATGGAAGCATCACCGAGACCCCGGCTTTACCATTCCACCGCCATTTTGATGACCGATGGACGAGTTCTAGTTGGAGGAAGTAATCCACATAAATTCTACAATTTCACTAATGTAGAATTCCCAACTGACCTAAGCCTAGAAGCCTACTCACCGCCATTCTTGGCACCCGAATATGAGCCTCTAAAACCGAAAATCCTCCCCATCCATGACATCTTGATATACAAAAAACAATTTTCGGTGACTTTCATTGTGCCTAGATTCTTGAGAATGGGGATTGTTTCGCTCAGGATCATCGCTCCTTCATTCACCACACATTCTTTTTCGATGAACCAACGAATGGTGGTGTTGAAGAGTGTCGCGGTTTTAACTCTCTCTGCTAATACTTATAGTGTTACAGCATTTGGTCCATCAACTAAAGAAATTGCACCACCAGGATACTATTTGCTCTTTGTAGTACATGCTGGCATACCAAGCTCTGGTGTATGGGTGCAAATTCAGGATCTTTCTGTGTAGTATATTAGATTTGTTGATTTGACATATTGACAAAAAAGTAGCTCTTTTGTTAGTCAATGTGTGATAACAAACAGTTCATGAATAGTGGATTTGAAAACGTTAAGCATTAGCATTTTAACGTGTCACTTAAAGCAATTATCGAACCTTCTTTGTCAGTTTACTACAATTTTTCTTATGTTAAGGGATTTAACAACTTATATATATAGCCTAATTGTAACCCTATTTGCACAATATAATTTTTCAGCGAAAAGGGATTCAATTGAACCCCTCTGTCCAAGCTAGCTCCGCCACCGGTCAAGATTACTAGTGGTGTGCAAATTGATGTGGATATCGCATTTCTTATGAACAAGGTCAAATACTTGAACGACCCCTCTAAACTTGTAGAAAATTTTCATATACGCATCTTATCTAGGAAACTGACCTATTGAGCACCTCATGTTAGTAAAAAATGTGTCTACTAAACACTTCACTAACAATCAGCTAGAAAAACAAGACACAACAACATAAAATTAATCGCCTTGACATGGAAAAAAAACAAATCAATATCTTCATTTCTTTTGAGAATGTGAAGGAAGAATGTTGCTTGTTTCTTGCTTCTTCTTTTTTTGGCAAGTAAAATGTTCAACTATGCTTTTATATTTGTTTTGGTGATAGGAGATATGACCAAGACTTATAGGGTATCTGTTTGTGACAAAGAGTCTCCTCCTCCTAAAAGGATACAATCACAAAGTTTAAAAGAACTGGTATACACATGCTTTTGCTTTTAGAACTAGAGATGGCAGTGGATTCTGAACTCGGTCCGGATCCGTTTTATAGGATATGAATCTTCAAAATTTGGACCCGATGGATCCGGATCGGACCCGAATCCGTTTCTGACGGATCGGATCTGGATCTTGTATTTGAGAAAAAAAAATTAAAAGATGTTTTTTTTAGAAAAATAAGTTCCTCAATATGAAGAAAATGACTTTCCAAGTAGAAGTAGGAAAATCAAGTTCCTCCCCTAGGGATGGCAACGGATCGGATCTAGACCGGATCCTAATAGATCCAGATCCATATCCGTTTTTCATACCTGGATCCAGATCCATCAGGTCCATAAAAATCATATCCGAATCCGAATCCGAATCCATCGGATCCACCGGGTCCACGGATCAGATCTGGATCCACATGTAAAAAAAAAATCTTGAATAATATTCCCACCTGTTGAATTTTTTTTGACAAAATGAAACTCAATCTGATTGAAAAAAATGATTGAGTTCATTCAATCAACCTACACAAATATGACATCATTCTTCCAAAATACTGAACGAAGTTTTAGCATCACAAGAAAATAAAGACGATGAAGCAAAGTATTGGGCCTTTTGAGAATTATGGGCTTAAACGTATGGATCATTTAAAAAATAAAGTCCAAATCTGAATGTAAAATACAGAAATTATGAAAAAATTTAAAAAAATACTTATAAATTTACATTCTAGGTTATTGATATATTTAATAAAAAACGGATCCACGGATCAGATCTGGACCGAATACGGATCTCAAATACAAGATCAAGATCCGATCCGTCAAAAACGGATCCGGGTCCGATCCGAATCCTTCAGGTCCAAATTTTGAAGATTCATAACCTATAAAACGGATCTGGATCCACCGGATCCCGAATCCACTGCCATCTCTACTCCCCGCCTTTCAATACACCTCATATCTTCACTCCCACAATTGTAGCTCCCATCCCCACCAACCACCAACCACCACCGCACACCCACACCCACCTTCCATAGTACTTGTCTAGGTTATAGACAAATGATAAGTCACTTTCTTTTGTTTTATCCTCTATATGTGTAACTTGCACATTCTCCGAAGATGATCATTTTAAATCTTTTTCAATCTTCTATGACCATACATCGATCTTTAACATTCATATTCTAGCGAAATTTGTTGGACATTAGAGGGCTTCTACTTATCTTAAAATCCTTACTCTCGGAACTTGCAATTTCATACATCTGTCAATTGAATAAACATCATTGTTTTTGTTGTATACCACAAAAAAAGTATGTCAAAAGTAAAGACAAATTAACCAAAACAAAAGGAGGGGTTAAAAGCAAAAAATTGATGTTTCTTTGCAACAATGCATCTCAGTGAATAGGTGTAATCTATGAAGAGAGTCAAAATAAAGCCTCATATTCTCATTATCTGAGATAATTATAAACATTATATCCGAGCAGTTCACATCAGAAACTATGGCCATTAGAAAATAATTGAAGGCCGAAATCGCTTCACACATTATGCCAAGTTCTCTCTTGTCTGTCTTCACAGTCTATCTGCATCTTCAACAAAAATTTAGCCACCTCCGGATTTGAGCGTATTACTCAACCTACAATTAGAAGAATCAAGAAAGTAGGCATTAGAATAGGAGTAAGAATATTGGATTGATTTTGTGAAAAAAGTTTAAAGATGACTTTTCAAGTTTGAAAAATTCGTCAAAACTAGTTTTTCAGGTGAATATTTTTTTTCCACTCACAAAATGTCAACATTTTTTCAACTTAAATGTACGTCCAAACACAGCTTCCTTTTTCAACAACCTCAAATACTAGTTTTTTCAAATCACAGGTTTTATGTCCACACTCCTACTATAACTTGCTTTCTAGTTTCAGGTTCCGTTTTCAAATATGACAGCAAATAAACCACATGCATAATGCGGACTGACATAACAAATGAAGACTCTGAGCGATATGATCGATGGAACCAATTAGTGTTTCAATAAATATGGCTGCATTCGTGCTAATTAATTTCCGTCACAGCATCAACAAGAACTAAAGAGTTTGAGCTTACCAGTCTAAGCCCTCAAAGAGGCCTTCTCCTTTGATGGCGGAAGTCTTAAAAATAGCCCACTGCCTATTTTTAATCTTGTGCAACTCTAAGGCCTCGGTCACTGCAGCGTCATCGAGGGCACCAGGAAGATCCTGTCAACAATTGAAGACTCTGAATAAATGCTAGCGAATGGATACATGCTTAACTGATCAAATGGCTAATTTCAGTCAGGATGTGGACTGGTGTCTCTGTGTGGGGTGAGTGAAAGAGAGAGAAGGCAAGTGGGGCAAAGAAAGAACAACGACGACTACACCTTATAGCCTGTGTTTGGCCAAGCTTCCAAAAACTGGTTATTTTGAAAAGTACTTTTGGAGAGAGCAGATTGTGTTTGGCTAATCAATTTGAAAAGCACTTTTGTCACTATTAGAGCAGCATTTTGTGCTTGGCTAATGTTTCAAAAGTGCTTAGGGAAAAAAGTCTGAAAAACAACTTAGCTAAAAAGAAGGCAGGCCTGGCTGAGATCTCCAGTTGTGCATTTGCTATGGTTGTCAATGTAATTTGGAGAGAAAGGAACAAGATCAGATTTCAACATGGTACACTAGTGGTTGCCCAGGTGCTGAAGGAAATTGTCATGCATTTACACACCAGGTTGAACCAATGCTAAATGGCAGGCTGCTTTGCAGAGTTTGAATACCTTCCCATAGCTGCAGTTATCCTTATATTTTCTTGTAATGACTGATGTAATCCTAGTCTGCTAGGTACTGGTGATTCATAGCTTAGTTGAGGAAGTAAACTACAGATTAGATGGGTTTTGTTCTTGAGGTAAGCAGTATCCAGAACTGCTTCTGCTTGTATTGTAAATATTTTTTGGTCATTAATAGAAGATACTGTTTAACCCAAAAAAAACTTCAGCTACTATTCAAAACCACTTATTTTTCCATAAAAACTTGGTCAAACACTTCAACTTTCTCAATAAGCACTTTTTGATAAAAATAAGTAATTTTCACTTCCTAGAAGCTTGGCCAAACAGGCTATTAATCCCAAACTATTTGGAGGCTGCTATATGAATCATCTATTTTCAATTGCGCTTTATTGAGCCCTACTTCATTCCAATATAACCAATAGTTTGTCTTTTTAAACAAACTAGGGATTCTCTTAAACTAGAGGTTCTCTAAATCTCAGACTATCCTTACATTGGCACACAAATCTCTAGAGGAAAAGAAAAAGAACTACGTACAAATCTCTAGAGGAAAAGAAAAAGAACTACGTAGCAATTTTGATACTAAATACTAATGCAAAACTACAAGCTTTGTAATGAAAAATAACACTGCATTTACTCCAGGATCAAGTGGACTAAAGCGTCTTCCTTAGCTATGTAGAAAAAGAACTAGCAAGGACACAAACCTGCTTGTTAGCATATACGAGGACAACAGCACCTTTCAACTCTTCCTCCTGCGAAAAAAAAAAAGGAAACACAGTTGACACTTTTCATCCAAGTAACACACATCGTAATTGCTATTCCTCACAAGTCAAAAAAGGACGCACAATTTTTACAGTATTACCTTATGCTTCTGCTTAACTTTCTATTTAAAATTTCACAAGCTTATACATTCTAAAAGTCAGTTTTTGAGGTATTATTGTGTGTTCAGAATTCCTTCACTTAACAGGAAAACATTGAAAAGCACAGATGCATCTCTTTTGCAATACTAGCTGTTGTTTTGGTAAATCAAAGTTTGTTTAGTATTTACAGTGTGTTATTAGAATGCCAAAATAAAAAGATACGACATGTTTAGCATCAACTGGTCGCAATAAATAAATTCAAAAGCAGAATATATATATTAGAGCAGCAAGGAAAAGGTACCTCCAATATGGCATGGAACTCCTCTTTAGCAACCACGAGCCTATCAGTGTCACTTGAGTCAACAACGTAGATTATAGCTTGAGTATTAGGAAAATAGCACCTCCAGTATGGCCTAAGCAGCAAAAGAACCCATGAAGGACCTTTCCACATTTGGAAAAATCACGAAATTGGAGTTGAGATAAAACGTTATGATGCCAATCAAAAGAGCAGACATAGTAGATACACAGTATCAAAAGAAGATGGAGATAAACATTATGAGGCTTATAGCCTGTTCGGCCAAAGCTTCTAAAATCAGCTTATTTTGCAAAATGCTTTTCTCAAAAGTGCACTTTTGGTGAGAAGCAGTTTGTGTTTGGCTAATCAATTTGAAAAACGTTTTTGAGCAGCAATAAGTGTTTGTCAAGCTTTTAAAAGTGCTTCCAAGTACATTTTCTCAAAAGTGCTTTTCACAAAAGTACTTTTGGGAAGAAGCTACTTATTTCAGCTTCTCAAAAATGGCCTCTGCTTCTACTCAAAAGCACTTTTTCTTCTCCTAAAAGCATGGCCAAACACCTCAACTACGAAAAAGAGCACTATTTTTGAAAGGAAAAAGCACTTTTGGCCTTGGAGAAGCTTGGTCAAATAGGTTATTAAGCAGGGAAGAAAGAGTGATATACGAGAACCTACTGCAGATACAGACCGTGTATTAAATGGGTCAGTTTTTAAGGCACTAAAAGTTGAAAAGGGCCCCCAAGTCTCCACAAACAAAAGGCAGGCTTGACTTGGTTTTTACTCACTATTGAAGACAATTGTTTGATAAAGTAATAAATTTTATTAATGTTTGGGCAAAAAAAATAAACACCATTATACAAGTCGTATACCAAAAAGTAGAAAACCTACAAAAATATATGGTTTTCTACGAACGACACTCGATCTTCTACACATAAAGGAACTTCATGGGTGCACCAAAACGAAATAAGAGATAAGAGGCTACTACTCAATGGTACAAATTTATCTCATCCACTACCCTCTCAAACGCTCTTCTATTTCTTTCTCTTCAAACAAACATAAGTGCTAGTGGCACAACATTTCACGCCTTGTATCTTCTCTTTTACAGTGCCTCATATCACTCAAGACTACCCCAAACAAACCAAGGATTTCCCACCATAACCTCGAAACTGTAGGGCAGTGAACGAGGAGATGGCCAACACTACACCCGAGCCCTTGCACATAAAACACCAGATGACATAAATAACCTTCCTCTTCCCCATATTCTCAGCCGTCAAGATCCCCCCACTTGCTACTAGCAAGGTGAGAAAATACACTTTTCTCGATACTTTAGAGATCCAAATCAGCTACATGAAAATGCAACCTCCTCCCTAATCAGAAGCCTTTCACAATAAGATCTAACAAAGAATACTCTATTCAGTGTTGTCAAAGGCGCTTTTAAAGAGCAATTAAGCCCTGAAGTGAGGCGCAAAACATGTTGAGCGCTTCGAATCGCTTTATGGGCGCTTCAATGTCATCAATGCTCTGAGGCATACTTGTTCTTGTCAATGAGGGTAATCTTGAAGCTGAGACACTAAATAGTTGATATTTCACTTTATCGTAAAAAAAAATCAATTTCTTTGTCCATTTATTTGTTATTCGTGCTTGTGATTATTAATTTTGGTCACATACATTTGTATTTTTTGTCCATTAGCGCCTTTTTTCTTTAAAGCTCACGCTTTATTTGCGCTTTGCAACTTAAATCCACAAAGGACCTTAGAGCATTTATGCATGTTTCGCTTATGATAACACTGCCTCCATTATTCCCCCTCACACCTTCATGGTTGTCCTGCAATATGCTTTGCTTGTAGAGCAAATCGACCAAGCTTTGTAACCCTGCCACCTTGCAGTCTTGAATACATGCGAAGGTTACATAAAAAGATCTGCCGGACGTGATTATCTGATTTAATAACTTCGCTTGGAGCCTACAACCTGGGAATCTAATACATACTTTTCATGTTTTGATCGATAATAGTCAATAAACTCTTACCATCAGTGTGTCAACAGAAAGTGGGAAACATTAGTACAAAAGGTAGGGACAAAAGCATACCTTGCTATGCCCTCTCAAGATTCATGAATATCAGTAGTAGAGCCCAAATATATGGGATCTTCGGATTATTGTATTCACTTGTTGTCTGATTCACCACAAAAAAGCCATAGAAGGACCAAAGACATCTTTTTCCCTGGTTCTTTCTAAATTTAATCTAACAAGAAGAGAGAAGAACTTTTAGGGTTTTCAAAACTAAAAGTACTTTTTCCTCAATTGATAAGGTTTCAGCCACTGAGACAAAGATCTTCAAGGTAAGAATTATTGCATGAAGAACTATGTTGAAACCCGCGGGGCTTTGGTATAATGATAAGAACGCAGTTTGTGATGTGTAGGTTAAGCACACGTCACAGGTTTGAACCTTGCTACAAACGAAAGCCTAGCATTAAGCCAAGAAGAATAGAGGGGCAGGCCCATTATCCACCGAGTTTTGAATCCCACATCACTCGCCCTCGGGGATTTGTCGATTATCAGAAAAAAGAAAATAAAGAACTCTATTGAAGCTTCTCCTAGTATGTTAAAGGCTAAACCACTTTATGGCATATTCTATCAAGGAACATATACATTTGGAAGGTCAAAGAGCAGCAAAAGGCTATAACATGCCCACTGGGACACATTTAGCAATTCTCCATTATGCTACAACCCTAAGACCGAGACGATTTGTCTAAAAGGAAGTGCTCTATGCCAAGTCCAGAAAGCACTTTGGCTCTAAAGTATAGCATAACAGAAAGAACCCAACTCTTGGCCATACTGATAGTACATAGGATCTACTTATACTTACTGTAAAATATTATATATTCTAAAGAAGCGGAAGTGGGTGTCGCACTGCATAATTTTAATGCACAAGCACTAAAAGTCAGCAGACTTGGTTTCCAGATCAGGAAAGATGCTGCATATATTGAGAATAAATCAATTCTTGAATAAATCGAACTTCAAGAATACATTTGTTCAAACATTGTTACACATGCTGAATAGTTTGATTTGGGATTACAAGGCTGGAACAGTCTCACCGGAGACGAGCATATTAATCAAAGAAGTTAACATCCACCATGCACATTAGTAGATTTCAAGATAGATATAACTGTTATAAGATATAAATTTCTTTTTAGTATAAAGTATGAGAGCCAATTGGAAGTTACCTGATACTAGTTTGCCCCCCTGCATTATCATGAAAAACAGGAAGAAAAAAAACATTATTAGAAGAAAGCCATGTTGTTGATTCTAGGTAGAGAAAAACAAGTGGAAATGATGCTACGCAGAAGAAAGCAACAAAAAAGCAAATCTGTCAAAAAACACCAGAAAAATAAAGAAATAATTTAAACGAGAAAAGGGATACAAGAAGAGAGAAAATGAGAGCCCTAAAAATGGTCTGTGGTCTGAACAATTAAAGAGATTTGCATTATTACACTTCATTTTTTATTAAAATGCGAAGGTTTACTTTAGCATTTTCTCTAAAGGAGGTCTAACATTTCTCTTTCGCTGCTTGCCTTTGAGCAGAAACAAAATTCATTATTTTGTTCATCGCATTATCCTTCCCTTCTGCTTTAGCTCTCCATCTCAACAAAGGCCTCGAATGCCTTTACAAACCTTTCTTTTATGTTACTCTTAGTTGAAAAATTACCATGATATACCCAACCAAACATGATGAGAAAAGTGTGAACCACTTGCACATATAGCTAAAGGAATCAAATACTTCACAATTAACAAGTTGAATAGAAAAGTGTCTTGACATAAGTCCAACATACTGTATAGTGTAAAAAGGACAACAACGGAGAAATCTCACGTCACCTACATCTTGGGATCGTGTATCCCGCTTAAAATGAAAAAGAAAACGTGAACATTCCGAGACTGACAAAGGTACCAATATATAAAATAAAAGCTTCTCATAATTTACCTTTGTTAAAGATATAATGAAGTAATTAGAAGTGTAATCTCTATGATAACCTAAGCCTTTAGATGAGATCAGTGTTTTTAAAAGCAAAAAGCAACAAGGTCCAAGGAGCTTAAAGCGAGAAGTGAAACGCACACTTCTTTGAAGTGAAGCGCACATTAAAAAAAAAATGCATATGAAGTTAGCACCAGAACAACCGAATTGGAATTAAAATAGCTGATTTCAGTATCCAATTTACAATAATGTTGATCTTTATCCAACTTCTCAAAATTGAGATTCAAAGAACCGATTGTGTCTAGTTGGGATCAATCTGCACGTCATTATTTGAAGTGCACATTTAAGCACATGGCTTCACTCCTCAAGTAATAACCTCTCACTTCGCATCGCTTTAAGAGACAAAGTGATGGCTTTAATAACACTGGATGAGTCACATACTTCAATATGGTATTAGAACATGCAGAGTCATGCATTCGAACTGCCATTCATTATCAAAAAGAATCTCCTCGTGCTTGGCCCAAGAAAATGAGTTTAGCCCGCACGTGTCCGTGATGTTTATTACTATCTTATAGAATGAAAGATGTCATAATTATGGTGTATTGCCCCTCATATGAAAAAAAAATATAGGTTTATGTTTAACGTGGAAGAGGCACTAATGTGCAAATGGAACTGCATAACATACAATGCCACAACTACTAAGGAAAAGAAACAATAAATTGGACAAGTCTCTAATTCCTTTTACACAATCTTCATTGTACCAAAACCTATTGATACATATTTCTTTGTACTTTCACAGTATCATCTTGATACTGTTTTTTAATAAAACCTTACCTTATCAACAAAAAAAAAAAACAATATGTCGCTTAATGGATTCTTTTTTAGGAGCCTCTAATTGATTTACCTTATGTTTATTGACTTCGTCACATTGAAATACGCTAATTTGAAATTTAAAGTTACATGAATACTCCCTCTGTTTCAATTTATGTGAACTGGCACAGAAAGAAAGGAAACTTTGAAACCTGTAGTCTTAAACATGCCATAACATTTGTGTGGCTGAATGACTTTCAAAACTTGTAATCTTAAACACGCCCTAACATTTGTGTGGCTATAGAAGCCTCTCATTAATGGGAAGTTCAAATTAAATTGTTTTCAAAATTTATCAATGGGTCAGTCTTTTTTGAACGGACAAAACAGAAAATAGGTTCACGCAAAGTGAAACAGAGGGAGTATTACATTACCATTAGTCTTTTGCTAAATTGAACAATTTCCTTTCATTTTTCCTTTAGTTTTTCATTTTTTTTCCTTTCATAAAGCCTTGTGTTTCAGTTGGATAACACATGCACTTTCTTTGGCCCTTTCCCAATTTGCTCCCTTGCTAACTCAACACCCTATGTTGGATAACACATGCACTTTCTTTGGTTGGAGGTGGAGTATCTTTCTCCCTAGGCTATCCCTCCTTTGTCAAGACATGCACCTTAATTCCTAAGTTTTAGGATACAATCTTTTTTTTTAATACAGATGGTGTTCGGGTCAACTTGTGCACACCCCAACTATTCCACCGCGTACCTACTATCTCCACCAGCACAAGTGTCGGATAACTCTGCCCACCAAGGTTTAGGCAAGTGGGAAAATCAGCTACTGTTTTTTGCCTCTACTCAAATTTGCCTCCACGAGGCTTAATTTAGAGATAAATGAAAGCTTTTACAATTTAAATGAACTGTTACTTATTTTTGAATTCTGAAGGCCCATGACCATCCCCATTGAACATATTTAGCCACGTAAAAGCATCAAAGAGCATGAAGTTAGTGTCTTATGCGAGACGCTACAAAAGATTCACCTAACTTCAGAAAACTGGGCAGAACGGAAGTGTTCCTGTCTGACAAATTTAGTTAAAGTTGAGGAAATCTCACGAAACCATTTACTACAGATAAAAGCGTCAGCAAAGAGTATGAAATGAGTGTCTTTTGAGATTAAAGCTAGAAAGATTGAGCTCATTACAAACTGGGCGGAAGAGAAGCATTTTTTCTAACAAAATCTAGTAAGGGTTCAGGAAAATTTTCCTAAAGCATTCAATTACTATAATATTTACTACAAAAACTCAGAACTTATAGATCAATTAGTTTGAATTTCGCTCAAGAAAATTTTCCTCAGATCATGAAATGGCATCCAAAATGAAACTAAGAATAGTTTGCTGCAAAGGCCAAATTAGTCCATCAACTTACCTAGATCCCAAACTTGAAACTTTATATTGTTATACTGCACCGTCTCAACATTAAATCCAATTGCTGCATCATAAAAAATAAAGAAATTTAAATCAACAAAACCATCCATTACAAAACAAAAGTGAGAAAGATACAAAGGAAAATTCATATCCTCTCCACTTAAAGAATGTAAGAAAATACAATGAAGATATAGCTCAATGACTAAAAGGTGGAGGCCAAGGTTCAAATCCCGTGGAAGTATGGTTTTGCTTCCAAACTAAAGGCCAGTTTGGCCTAGCTTCCAAAATTTGCTTACTTTGAAAAGTGCTATTAGTTAGAAGTGCTTCTCGAAAAAGTACTTTTATGGAGTAGCAATTTGTGTTTGGCTAACCATTTGAAAAGAGCTTTTGTTAATATAAGAGCAGCAATTTGTGCTTGGTCAAGGTTCTAAAAGTGGTCCAGGGAAAAGCTATTCTTTTCAACTTCTGAAAACCAGCTTTTGCTATGACTCAAAAGCACTTGTATTTTTCTAAAATCTTGGTCAGACACCTCAACTCTCTAAAATAAGTGATTTTTTAAAGAAAACAAGCACTTTTGGCTTCTTAGAAATTCGTCCAAACAGGCTATAAATCTTGTTCTCCTTACTAATTCCCCCCCCCCCCCCTCTAGATAACACATACACTTTTGTAAATACAATTCTACCTCACGACCGAGAAAACGAAAATAAAAGGATCACAACATTATGGCAATCACCACAATTTCATATCCACTAGAAAAGGCCTACATCTATCTCTATCTCTATCTCTAGTCACATTTCGCTTTTCCAAGAGGCTCGCATCCGGAGTCTTGTGTGATAAGAAGGTGTCACCAAAACTTACAGGCAAGTTCTACAGAGTGGAGGTTAGACTAACTTCGTTGTATGGGGTAGAGTGTTGGTCAGTCAAGAACTCCCATGTTCAGAAGATGAAGGTGGCGGAGATGAGGATGTTGCGGTGGATGTGTGGATATACAAGGAGAGATAGGATTAAGAATGAAGGTATTCGGGACAATTGGGGGTGGCTGCGGTGGAGGACAAGATGAGTGAAGCGAGACTGATATGGTTTGGACATGTAAAGAGGAGATGCAAGTATGTCCCAGTGCGGAGGTGTGAGAGGTTGGCTATGGATGATTTAAGAAAAGGTAGAGGTAGACCGAAGAAGTATTGGGAGAGGTGATTAGACAGGACATGGCGCAGTTACAGCTCACCGAGAACATGACAATAGATAGGAGGTTATGGAGGAGACGGATTATGGTAGAAGGCTAGTACGTGGTGTTGAGCGTTGTCACATATCTTATTTCATAACTGTAATCGTAGTATTACCCTGGATATTTTTTGTCGTTGGAGTTGTGTTATTATTTTGGTGTTTCTTATACTTCGATTAGCATATGATTTTTGTGACAATTATGTTATTGTTCCTTTTCTCAGACTGATTTCTATTATTATCTGTTGTTTCTTTTTTCGAATTGCTTTTGTTTGCTTATCTTTGAGTTGAGGGTCTATCGGAAACAAGCATCTCTACCTCCCAAGGTAGAGGTAAGGTATGCATATACCTCACCCTCCCAGACACCACTTGTGAGATTACATATGGTATGTTATTATTGTTGCTGTTGTTTTATCCTTCAATGAAATATATGGTCATTGGTATACGAAAAAATGCAACTTATTCTACCTCTTGTGTCGATCTGCACATCTGATATCTTTTTAAGTAGAATTAGTTATAGCATTTGGTTTAGTTTGAAAATTTGATAAGATTGACCCAAGTGTAAAGGGGACAAACAAATCTCCACAAGTAATCATTCACTTCACTAAAAACATTGAAAGAAAAAAAATAGTAAGAAAGAGAACCTACTTGGAATAGTGGAAACTACTTCACCCATCTGAAGACGATCTGCATCCCAAAAGACAAAAACAAAGAAAATCATCATACTAATCAAACTAAATATCAAAACCCAGAATCTAAATCACAAAATAAGCAAAAGGGTATTCAGAAAACCCACTAAATCACACTGAATAAGCAAAAGGGTATCCAGAAAACCCACTAAATCACAATTACATTACCATTTTCAACCAAAAAAAAAAACAGTAAATCACAAATAAGCAAAAGGGCATTAAGAAAACAAGTAAATCTTACATAGAATAGTTGTTTTGCCAGCATTGTCGAGTCCAAGAACTAAGATCCGAGCTTCCTTATTCCCAAATAACGAAGAAAACAACCTTGAAAACACTAATCCCATTTCCCCCTTTCGCTTTGCTTCTTTCTGTAATATACACAAAATCAAAAAGATCAGATCTTGAAAAAAAATCAAGAATTGAATGTAGTGAAATTTTAGACAAAAAATTGGAGATTTAATTGAATTGAATTACCAGAGAAAGCTAAAGGGTCTGATTGGGAACTTTGATTAGTGTTGGGGTTAAGTGTAGAAGGGAGGAAGTGTGAATTGGATCGAGCATAGGAGTTTGTAAAAATATTTTTTACTGCCAGTTGGGACTTGGGAGCACTTGGTTTTATGTGGGATAATAAAACTAGATCAAGTTATTTTTGGTGAAAATATTTTGATACGTTTGGTTGACTCGCACTGACGAAGACGGTAGATTATAGTGTTGGTCATTCGCACAAATATTCCTATTTTGCAGTGGTCTTTAATTTTTGTCTTTGAAATTTTTATTCTTTAATTTTTGCTCTTCATTATTTTTTGACGTAATATAAGTTAAATTTTTAGCAAGGCATAATTAGTATTTAACTTCAACATATGTATCATAATAATCACATAAATTATGTTAGATAAGGCATAATTTTTAGCACTTAACATAATATGAAAAAAGACATAATTTCATATTTCAACGGCAGAATTAACGTTTTACTTCAACATATATATCATAACATCCACACAAATTATGTCGGATAAGACATAATTTCCAACACTCACATAATATGAAAAAATACATAATTTCATAATTCGACGGCATAATTAGCATTTAACTTCAACATATGTATCATAACATCCGCACAAACTATGTCATATAAGGCATAATTTCCAACACTCAACATAATCAAAAAAATTACTATAAAACTATGCCGCATAGCTTATTTCCTACATAATTTATGTCGCGCGAGGCAAAATTTCAGTTTTTGAAGAGAAAAATATTATAGATACTATGTCTTGCGAAGTAGACCTGAATATTTTTATAAAATAAATAACATGGCAAAAATTAAAGACCAATACGTTTGAAGGGAAATCCGCGGAAAAAAAAAACGTTATGGTGCTAGGGGTAGGGGCAAATGGCCCATCAAGATTGGACATAAACAAGCCAGTAACTTGAAAAATATGTGTATTTAATAAAAAGTAATAATAAGTATTCAAATGTTAGTTGAAGCAAATAATATAAAATTAAAGTAAAAAAAATGTAGGAGAGAAGTCCTTTTTTTCTCTTTAGTCATATAGCCAAATAGACACGTATTTGCATGAGATTGTGTTATCGATCCCCCTATTCTTAGTTTCATCTAGAAAATTATAATTATTGAAATACACTATCTTAAACCTTTCTAATTGTTGATCGAGCATATGTGGTAACTTGATGATTGAGGTGGACAAAAGATATGTATTTCACGTGTATAACAAGCGTGACTATGAGAATTAGACCAAGAGGTTTTAGAGAGTGTATCTCAACAATTATAAGTCATTAATATCTTTGTTCGCGGCGATTGTTATCTCTCGAGAGAATCGATGACTGCATCAAAGATGCAGTGTCAGGACATCTGAGATTTCTTAATTGGTTAGTGGTAAATAGCTCTAGGGCTATGGAACAAAGGATTATCTCGGACCTAGATTGAGGTATTGATGGTGATTTACTAATCTAGCATAACGGAATGTGATACGATGAGATAGTATGCAATAAAAACAAGGACAAAGAACAGGTTACCTACTCTTTACGGCCAAAGCGAGCCCCTTTAATCTGAATTCTTTTATCTAGATGTTTGATGCCATAATAGAGGGCAGAATGATGAGAGCAAGTTACATAGAAGGACTTATAAATGTTTAGGCCAGCAAGTTTCTCAAGAGGAGTTGCACATGATACTTTAGGTGAATCCTACATTAAAATAGGAAAGATAAGTGAAGAGTTATCAGATATGCATAGCATAATTTCACATTGTACATATTTTTTTGCTCTATACTAACATAACCCAAGGGACAAATATATGAGATCTATTTAACCAAAAGGTTCTATACATGCCATAAACTTGGACCATGACAAAATGCAAGTCCATGAAGTAGGATCAGAAACATCGTCTCTATAATTATTTTCTTATATTTTTCTTTGTTTATTTACTATGACGGTGTTTGTTGACTACCCACATCAACTAATCATTTTAAAAACTTACTATAACCAACAAACACATGCACATTTTCTTTTTACTTTATTTTACCTTTGTGTTCCGTTGTCTAAGAAATGTAATTTTTATTTAAAAGATGACCTTGATTAAATTCTTTTACTTCTGGATTTATTTATACTTTTTGTGAAGTATAGATTTACGGTTTAATAAGCGAAATATATAAAGTAACTAACATGTTATTTTTTTGTTGTTGATAAGGGAACCGCACCTGCTATTCTTCGGATGCGCACAAGATAAACCATACTAGAAAAGCTCCATGCAATGAGCTCGCCCGAAAAAAACATGCAAGGGTTTTCAAACCTGAAACTCCCATTTGTAAATCATATGCTCAACCAACTAGATCATTTTTGGGGATACTAACTAACATGTTAACACTAGATATTTTTATATTTCTATTGCTCTTTCTCATCGAATTTATGACAATAAAAGAAGGCAAAATCCAAAAGAAGAAACATATCCTGATTGATATCTCCATGTATGTTTGCACTTTGTAACTTTGAATGTTATGCTTATTATTAAAGTTAAAAGGGTAGGAAACTGTTTTTTTTTATTTTTTATTTTTAGTTTTTATTTTATTTTTAGAGAGAACCACTGGTTAATACATCAAAGCATGAAATTAATTAAAGAGAGAACCTCCCTGATAGAAAGATCACTAACATGTGGAATCTGTATTAAAAATCATCGCTTGGTCGTGTATGTTTCAAACGACACACAAAGTGAATATCGCAACAACAACCGATCGATTCCTTAAAGAATTGAATTAATATTGACAATAATTATTATATACTGGATATTCAAATAAGTTATTCTTATTTAATTTGATCATATATGCATGATATTTTTAGTGTTATGAATTGTGCGCTTCATTTTAAGGAGTCGGGTGCGTTAGCGTTACCTTTTTTTCCGTCTCAAGCCCCATGGATCCCTTTGTACTTTTCGCTTTAAAAATATTGGGTGAATCTAGGATTTAAACATTAATTTTTAGAATCTTAGCATTAAATTTATTATACTTTTGAAATTATGAAATCATTATTTTAATAAGAATAATGAGGCTGATGATGATACTAATGAACACAAAAGATACTTGGTGATAATCACATACATATTACAAAATGGAGAACATAACAAATTTCAATTTTGGAAACAATCAATTAAATCCTTTCCTCGTTCAATTAGTTCAGCTTAAGGTTTGTGTAACTCTTTTAAATTTTGTGTTAGTTATACTGAAAAAATTCAACCACATGAAGTTTCAATTACTCTCAAGACGCCTCTCAATTTTAGTATGTTTCAAAAAGAACGATACGGTTTAACTGTAAACTTTACATTTTATCTTTAATGATATGATCTTATAGCTAGCCAGAAAAATTAACATCATGACATATTTAAGATCATAAGTTCTAGGAATACCTCTAATATACTCCAAATGCTTCTCTCTTTCTTAAATTAACATTGTCTCCAATGGAACATCGCCATAAAAGATAAAACATAGGAAAATGCTTTTTATTTTCGTAAGTACTATGTGCCCAGTCATACAATATGATCCGCGATGTGCTTGTTCAGTCTTTATTTTGTTGATTTAGAATGTTCAATGTGACTGCCCATTGATTAAAGTACAGTTTTGGTGCAGTGTTATGTTTTGCACCTTTCCTCATTAAAGCACCATGCTTATGAAAGCTATTTGCTCATCATAATGGACTTAAACACTATTTGGTAGCTAGTTAGAGCAATGAATGTATTAATATTAGTTATCACGGAATTTATGTATTATTTTATGCAAAGATCTTATGCAGGATTTAGTTATGCATGTATTTAAATTATAAATCAAACATCGTATTAATTTTATACACGAATAACTTACCTCCTAACTAGTTGTTAAATATGGTATTACTTATGCAGGATTTAGTTATGCATGTATTTAAATTATAAATCAAACATCGTATTAATTTTATACACGAATAACTTATCTCCTAACTAGTTATCAAATATGGTATTACTTATGCAGGTTTTACTCACATGCAAAACAGCTATAAAAATACACACCAAGTCCTTATATATTTCTCTCTTTTTTTTCATGTGCAATCCAATGTATGAATGAGTCCACTGGACTCATAGGTTTGTCCATCAGCATTATGTGATAGGCTTTCAACCCAACATAATTGTTTGGAATTCGCGAGTCAGTCCCCACTTTGCTGAGAAGGCCCATTCAGGAAATGGGTTATAACAGCAGAGGCCCAATCTTTGGTCAGACGAACAGACAAAATGATTGGGCCCAAAAATTGCAATTGCAGATTTTGGGTTAAAGCTCCAGATCAGCCCATTTTTATTCATTTATTGCCTTGTATTTTTTTTTTTTTGAGCTGATGGTCTATTGAAAATAGTGTCTCTGCCCACAAAGGTAGAGGTAAGGTCTTCGTACATCCTACTTTCCTCAGACCCCACTTTGTGGGATTACACTAGATATGTTGTTGTTGTTGTATTGACTTGTATTTTGATTGAATACTACTAACATTTTATTAGTTTTTTTCCCCTTAACATAGAGGAATTTCAGGTACAATCAGACCTCTTTATAACAACACCTCATTATAATAATCAAGTTTTTTTCGAAATTAAATTTTTATGTTATATTTTATCTCTCTATAACAACTTTTTGCCTATAACAACAACAACCATATTTATAACAATACGTTCTTTGTAAAATTACTCCTCTATAACAACTATCTTCTTTTCTTGGTAATATAATAATTGACCATTTTTATAGAAATAGAATCTCTAAGATTATCAATAATAGATCTAGAGATTTGCACCAAGTATTTTGATACTTTAATACACTATTTATGACAAAGAAATTGTATGGATATATATTTTCATCATTAAAAAAATTTCCTTCTTTATACAAAGTGCAACTAAGCTTAGAATTTGTCATCTTCTCTCTTATAACAGCCAAATATTAATTATATATCAAATGCTATTATAGGTATATACGTATAACAATCATTCGCTATATCAGTAAAAGAATCTCTTAATCGTCAAAACTGTTTTACCAAAGCGATAACACTTAAGACTAATGCAAACTCCTACACCAGAAAGAGAAATAAATACCTGTTAATCCCATTAAAAGAAAATGGCACCACATGTTAATTTAATACATTAGGAGCTTCTGTTGATATAGGAATGACAGGTTTTATTTGTTTTGGCCCATTTCTGTATTTGACCCAATTGGCCCATGTTTATATTTCAACCCCTTTCTATCCTCATACAATGATCCTCTTTTTGTTTCTTTTACTTAATTAATCCAAAAATATTTAAAAAGAGAAATAAGATCTAAGCTTTCAAGTTGGCTTGTGTTATTATCTCTGAAGTTAGATTAAAGATTGAGAAAGTCAGTCAGCACCATCTTTGAGCGGATACATTCACGATGCCATCTGTAAAATCTATTATCTTTTGGATCGAAAAAAGATAACTTTACGAGTTTTTTTACAGTGAAAATTTTCACCGTAAAAAGACAACTTATTAGGTTCTGCATAGATTACATATACATATTGAGTAAATTTTAAAATAAAATATGGCATATGGATTAAAACTATTAAATTCTACTGAATACATAAGCAGAATTGTAGTTTCATCACTAACTCTGTACATCGAAACTATGATAAAAGCAAAACTATCTAAATGTTGTACAACAAATCTATCGTATAAACCTAGGACACAAAAGGGGCGGTATTAGATAGACGTAACGAGGCTTGATTAATTTCTGTTTTATCGAAAATTATATAGTGTAGTACAAATAAGATAAATGTTTTTTAATAGACATAAGTTTTATAATTTTTTCTCAATTCCCTTGACCCGTCAAATAGCTGGTGAAGCACGTGACATTGGACCCACCCTGCTCTATATCACGAGAACAACTGGGGGACCCAATTGTCCACTTTGTACAAGAGGACAAATACACAATAAAACAAAAGAGCAATAAATAAATATATCAATCAAATAAAAAGATAACAGAAAAAGAAGTAATAAATGGAGAAATATCACTTTCTAATTGGCAATTGGTGTTTGTTCTGGCTTTTCCATTACTTTCTTGAGAGGTTAGAATTTTATTTATATTTTAAGTTAGAATTATCTTCTTCTTTTTTCTTCAAGGTAGAATTATCTACACATAATAATGTTTTCCCTAAGATTAAGCATGACATGGAATCATCATATGTTTTTAAGATATCTTTTTCTTATTTTTATCACAAAAACATACCGTATGTTCATCCTTATTAGATGTCTTAGTTCAAATTCTGAAAATAAAGTTACATTAAGTAAAAAGCTAGCGCATTACCTCACATGGTGAGCCTTTCCGACATAAAAATTCTTATAAGTAAAAGATCTCGTAGGTGTTAGTAGTATGAATTTCAAACTGAGCCATACGACAGCAACAACAACAACATATCCCCGTGTAATCACACAAATGGGAGTTTGGAGAGGGTAAGATGTATGCATACATTACCTCTACTTTGATGGGATAGAGAGATTGTTTCCGATAGACCTTTGGCTCAAAAGAAAAATAGTCGATGATGTTTGAATTTTGAAGTGATTTTTTTAAATGAAGTATTTCTCCTTTAAATGAGTTTTACAATAAGTAAATTTAAATTAATTGGACTAATATTTCCAAATAACAGATGGTTAAATAAAAAAATAGTGATTTGAAAAATTAATGGATTAGGACTTAGGAATTGGTAATTCACATGGCCTACTCTCATTCTGTCTTGTGCCTATTATATACCTTTCCTCATACTACATACTAGGGTTGTCCACTCGTTCCGATTACTGCCCCGGCCCCCTAAAAAAAGCGGGATGAAATTGTAGGTTGCGGGGTTCGAACTCAGTACGGGACTAGGGCTCGTCCCGATCCCGCCCCCGTCCCGCTCCGCCGCCCCCTCCCCTTTTTGCAAAAATAACCGTTGCAACAATGATCAAATTTCAATTTTGGCCGTTGTACAACGGCTGTAACATCCATTTTTGGACCCCCACCCCATAAACCCCCCATACCCCCTTAATATTTATTTTTAACCTCTAAGTTAGTATATTTACACTTTAACCCTATTTCTCAACTATAAATACCTCATTTTCCTCTTCATTTTTCTCACAAATCTTCCTACTATCTCTCTACAAGTCTACATTGCCTACTAAATATTATATTTTATTTACTTATTTCTATCAAAGTTCAAAAATTGAGAGTGAAGTTGACAACTAGCTTGAGGATCATACATCGAGCAAAGTTTCAATTTTCAACCTCGATTACACGTCGACGTTACGTCGGCGTTTGGTACCTTCGTTCCTTCTTTAAATTATTATTGTTACTTAATTTTAATTACCGTACTTAATTTTATAATTTTTAATTATTTATTTGCATAATTATAATGGAATGAATTGGACGTTTTATTTCTGGTAGAGGTACTAGGGGTAAGGGTGCATCTTCTAGTAATCCTATTTCTAGTCCCGATGATTTCACTCATATAGATGAAACTGATTTTTTAATGATATTAATATACCATTAGATCATGAGGTATATTCTGCAGCTGAACCAGACTTTAATTTTAAAAATAAATTAGACGATAATGTAGATAACACACCCACTAGTGTACCTCCACCTCAGGCCTAGACTGAGTCTCAGCTTGAAACTGAAACTGGAATGCCCCTTATTCCCCCTAGAATGAGTCGAGGTCCCAAACAACGAAAATTAAAATCACCTGCATGTAATTTTTTTTAATAAAGACAGTGAGAATCAACTAGCTAGATGTAAAATTTGTCAAGAAGTTTATAAATTTAAAATCGAAAAAGGTCATGGTGGGATGAGAGGTTTATTGAGACATGTACAAAGCATGCACAAAGCTAGGTATAATGAATATCTAGCTGAAAAATCGGGTGTGCCAATGCCTTCTGAGTCGGGACAAGGTTCACATAGTGTCTCCGACCAAGTACTGGATCGAATTAACCCGATGACGGGGGAAATTATAGGTCCTAAATATGATAAACACAAAGATAGGGAAAATATAGCAAAATTAGTTGCGGTGGAGGGTTTGCCTTTTTCATTTCCTTCCTCTCCTGGTTTTATTCATTACATTAGAGAAATGTATAATCCTGCTTTTAACGATTTTTCTAGATCAACTGTTAGAAGAGACGTTTTTAAATTTGCACATGAATATCAACAGTATTTACGTTATGCATTATATCATTTTAATGGCAAAGTGGCTATCACTTCTGATATAGGTCGTAGTACTAACGGTAATGATTATTTAACCGTTACATGTCATTGGATAGATGAGACTTGGTCTATGCAAAAACGTATTTTATCATATAGATATATTGATGATAGGCACACTGAATTATTTATTGCAAGAGATATTCATGAAATTTGTAAATATTATGAAATTAATGATAAAATTACGACTGTTACATTAGATAATGCTACTGCTAATTATTATGATGTAAACCTTTTAAAAACTCGATTTACTCCTTCTTTTCCCGATAGTTTTCATATTAGATGTGCATGTCATATTTATAACTTAGTTGTAAAGGATGGCCTAAACTTTTTTAAAACATTCTTGATAAAGTATAATTTGCTATAAACTTTATTTTAAAGGTAATAAAATGCAAATACGCAAAAAGTATAAAAAATATTTATCATGATTGTGGACTAGCTTATAGAAAAATTCAAGAAGAAGTTTCGACTAGGTGAAATTCTTTATATGAACAACTACTTGTTGCTCACGAGTATAAAAGACCTATAGCTTTATTATTTAACGCCCATAATCAAAGTCCAACGGATATGCTAGTAGATGATGATTGGGAAAAATTTTGAAACTTATTGCATTTTTAGAGAATTTTTTTCTAGCTACTAAAGAATTTTCTGGATTTATTATCCTACTATTTCAACTATGTTATTTTTTATAGCTCTAATATTTTTGTTACTTAATGAATATATGAAAAAATGAGCTTACGCTCCAGCTATTAAAAATGTTTATAAAATTAAAAAAATACTTTATCTATTCCCACTATATATTATATTGGTGTTGTATTAAATCCGAATATTAAAGTAGACGGTTGTAAAACACTTGTTGAAATGATTTATGAAAGCTTAGAAATACTTCCAACAGACCCAACTAAAGAAGAACCAACTAACAAACCAACTAAAAAAGAAGTTATGTCTAACATACACAATGAATGCAAAATTATATATATGTATTACCAGCAAGAAAATGCAAATAATCAAATGACTTCGGTACCATCTTCTTCTACTTCACTGCAACTTAATAAAAGACATGCGGTTTTTGGTGCTAGTGTTCAAATCCTTAGAAATAGAATGTTTAGTGGTTTAATTTCTTCACAAGTTAGCGAATTTGATGTTTATATTTTGCAGGGTATTGTACCGTACAAATCAATTGTCAATGAAAATGGACGTGAAGACTTGCTGAGCTACCGGAGGGAGAATGCGAAGGCATTTCCGACACTATCAAAGATGACCCAAGATGTGTTGAACATTCAAGCATCATCAACAACGTCTGAAAGCACTTTTTCTGATGGAAGATTTCAAATAGGAGAGCACATACACTCATTGGCGGGAGACAGCTTGGAGATTGCAGTTTTATTCAGAGATTGGATTAGATCGGAGCGTAGAAGGTGCGGTCAATCGGAATAAGACGACTACAACGAAATCTTGTCCGAGGGAATAGGAAGCGACGTCGAATAATTTGACCAACAACTTCCAATTCCAACCAAAGATCCTCAAGACGTTGTGAGGAAATTAGAAAAAGTATGGTTAACTATGCAATTTTTTTAATGTCAATTTTACTATGTGATTTGCAACTTTTGAACAACGAAACAAAGTTGCAATTTTGAAATTGTATTACAAAAAATCATATTTCTATTAAATAATATAAGAGGCACAAAAACAGCATTGGGATATTTTTATTACAATATCTTGTTCAATTATTTAAGTATTTAAATATATTCTTTTCAAAATTAAATGTCTAAAAAAAACAAATCTCGCAACCCGACCCGTCCCGCCAAATCCCGGCTCCTCTTCCGGAGGGATGTGGGAGGGGACGGGACCTCTCCCCGTCCCGCCAGTCCCGCTGGATCCCGATCCCGACCCACACCCCCCGTCTCGCCGGAACCCGTCTCAGCCCGCCCCGTTGGTCACCCCTACTATATACTTTATAAGTATTCATGACCTGACTGCTCCATTAAAACTTATGTTATTGCAACTACATGTATTTTGTAATATTGTATTTATCCTATTAACGAGATGTAGTTGTGGTAGAGTAGTAAGTACGCTCCTTCCTCCTTAATCAAAAATTTTATCATTTTTATATATCACTTCGATTGTACAAACGAGGCCTAAATATTTTCACGATGTAACACCTCTTGCTTTTGTTGTAACTTTTACTTTTTAAAGTACATGTTCCGGAAGTTTTTGTCAAAAGTTCAGACAAAATTATCATCTTTAAACAATGAGTGAATAACTATACTCATATTACTTCCGGAATAGTTATATTATCTACACATTCTCGGTAAACTTTGTTGGAAATTTGCCTTCGGTGGGGGGGGGGGTTGCGTCCACCCATATTTAATGACTTAAACACTAGGGTTCCGCATGTTGAAGGCTTTGTGTCTTCACACGTGCATAATCTACTAAGTGAGTAGATGACCGTAGGGCCAAGGATCATCAAATTTCGTTAAGAAATGAAAGAGATATTGGTCCACGAAGTAAGGAGTTTGAGGCATGGAAATATGGTGTGGGACAAATCTACCACATCGGTGTGAAAATGAAGAATTGTTCTTTTTATAAGTTTAAAAAATGGATAAGGGTTTGGGATCCCAAGGGGTAACCCATGTATTTGAAGGAGGGAGGACCTAGGTGTGCTTGGGTTCGAGGCTAAGCCCACACGCGTACCGCCGCCCGCCCGCCCGTCCCGTCCCATCTGGGCTCGGGTCGGGGGTCGGGGGTCGTGGGTCATGGAGTATGTCTGTAATTCATGTCAAATGAATGATATATTTATAATCCGTGCATCTATGCCATCATAGATTATGACACGTTAAATAGAAAGTCATTCAAAATCTAACGAAGTTAAGATTGTTGATTTTTGTCGACATAAACCCTCAAAATGAATGTGAGGTGGGCGAATAGGTAAAATCACATTTCCATTTCATCAAAGGAATAGCGAAAGAAGCACCGCTCCTCTAGAACTTTGTCACACCTATATGAGTGATTTGAAGTTTGTACAAAATAGGGGGGAGACAAGTACTTTGTGACCTTCATTGACGATGGTACAACGGATTGCATCCTTTGTTTGTTGAAAATCAAAGATGAAGTTGTTGAAGTGGATAAGCGCTACAAAGCAAAAGTTGAAAATCAACTAAGCCCACGGATTGAGGAATTCGTAGTGATAGAGGGGGAGAATGTGAAACATCGTTTATCAAACAACTGCTCCTTGCTCACCTCAGTCTAACGGTGTTAGCCAAGCAAAGAGCTGTATGCCCAAAATATGTGGGGCAAGGCAATCCTTACCGCTAATGCGATTCTCAGAAGAACTCCACATAAGGATAAGGATAAAGATAACCCTCCATGTGAAACATGGAAAAGATCCCACCTACAAATGTTGTGATGTGGGGTGGCTTGGTAGAGGTTGGAATATCGAAACAAGTTAAGTTGGACCTAAGACTGTAGATTGCATATCCACTAGAATTGCAAATAACAGTAGTGTTTATCGCCTCTTGGAGCAAAGAATGCTTGAGGTTAACAAAAACCCGCGAGTGTATGATTGTCCAGAACTAGACGTTCCAAATCTACAGGACTCGAAAGTTACTGACTATCCGGAACATCAAGGATTCTAGATGTTGAACTGAGACGGAGCAAAGAAGGGACAAAGACTTATTCCAGGCCTTCTAACTTGCATGGTTGAGAATGAACCATGGACAATAACAAAGAATTGTCATCTACAGAAGCACTGCTTTGGAAAGAAGCTGCAGAGAGAGAAATAGATTCCATCAAATAGAACCATACTTGTGTAATGGTTGAACTTCCTTCGGGAAAAGAACCTTTGGATTGTAAAAGTGGATACTCAAATTGAGTACAAAGTAGATGGATATACTGTCGAGTATAAGGCCTCGGCTACTTGGACATATGCTCCCGTGGGAATAACTTAACATCCAGGACCATTGTAGTCTTGCGTGACATGGATGTTGAGACAACCTTCTTAACCGAAGAGTTGGAAGTGGAGGATCAGAGTTGGTTTGTTGAACTGTTGTGCTTCTTCCTGAACTTTCTTTTTGGTCCCTGAAATGTTTATATTTTGGTCCTAGAAGTTTCAGGTGAAACAGAAACAATGAATCTGACAACAGAAACATTGACTCTAAATTTAGAAAGCCAACAATTAGAAAACCAACAGTCTGAAAGTGAAAGTCATATTGAAACAACAGTCTCGATATGAAAGATGACATCTTAGGAATTGGGATTTCTAAGACATCTAACGAACTGGTCTAATTCCAAACTCATTTGTGAGGTATTTGACAGTCTCGTTGAAGCCACCAATGGATATGAATCATAGAATTGATTGGAATCATGGTACACCCATATACCAGGAGCGATATGCGCAAGTCACAAGTAGTTCAATATATTTTACAACTACAACCGACCTAGTATCGGCTTACAAAGTAGATCAGTTGAACTAAGGTTCACTCGTGATTCTGAAAATGATAGATAGAAGGCATTAAATCGGATATGACGATATCTGAAATATTCGCTTATTTACGGATTATGGTATTCTGGATGTCCAGTTGTTCTGGGAGAACACAGTGATGCAAACTGGACATCGGACTTGAAGAACACCAAAGCCACAAGTGGATGTGTATGGTGTGTCTTTGAAAATCCTCTAAGAAAACTTGCATCGGCCGATTCATGATGGAATCGGAGTTTATCGCTTTAAACAAAGCATGAGAAGAAGTTGAGTAACTTTACGACTCCTTAGAGGACGTCCCTTATTGGGAGAAACTCGTGCCTTCAGCAGTTATACACCGTGGCTAGCCGGTCGGCTTCAGAAAGGGCACGGATGACGGCGTCTGTACATATCTGTCGGAGACATAAGACCGTATGGTAGTTGATCATCATGAGTGTCACTTCCTTGATTACTAATCAAAGGATATAACGAACCCTTTTAACTAAGGGACTACCTGAAGACCAAGAATTCTGTTTGTCTAGGGGAATGGGCTTAAAACCCAAACAATACGAACCTTTGTGGTGGTAACCCAACCATACTGATTGGAGATCCCAAGAATTTAGTTCAATGGGAAAACTAGGCAGTAAAAGGTTCAGTTGAGCGCTTCGGTGGAAGCAAGAGCACTTCAGATGGTGATTTCTGTAAGAAAACATGAATCCAAAGTTGTTCCCGCGATAGACATTAAAGTGCTACCTGCATGGTGGGTAAAGGTTAAGCGTCCAAACCTTTAACGATCCTCAAACGGTAGAGGTTAAGGTTGGGAAAACTTTTAATGATTCCTAACACTTGTGAAATGGGGTATGGCAGGATACCTTGTAGGAGATCACCTATTTAAGTGCGAGGACATGCCACCTCAAATGAACGCACTTAAGAATTCAAGTGTGTCCACGGCACAACGGACAGAACAATAAGAATGAAAACGAATAAGGGGAGTTATTGTGTTGGTATCATTGTCTTGGCTTACACTAAACACTAACGGTTCAAGACATCACGTTCACCGCGCAGTAAGTAAGTCTAGTGGTATTCAACTAGGGAAGGTTCAAAGCGGAAGCTACCTCGCCTAATGCAATATCTTTTCGCTGAAAGATTGCTGAAAGTAGGCACCTTGTGTGTGCACCAAATCTCTTTCAAGAGGGGATTGTTGGAAATTGCCTTTGGTGAGGGGTTGTGTCCACTCATATTTAATGACTTAAACACTAGGGTTCCGCATGTTGGAGGCTTTGTCTCTTCACACGTACATAATCTACTAAGTGATTAGATGACCGTAGGGCCAATGATCGTCAAATTTCGTTAAGAAATGAAAGAGATATTGGTCCACGAAGTAAGGTGTTTAAGGCATGAAAATATGGTGTGGGACAAATCTACCACATCGGTGGGAAAAAGAAAAATTGTTCTTTTTATAAGTCTAAAAAATGGATAAGGATTTGGGACCCCAATGGGTAACCCATGTGTTTGAAAGAGGGAGGACCTAGGTGTGCTGTTCGAGGATAAGCCCACACGTGTGCCGCCGCCGCCCGCCCGTCGGTCCGGGCTCGAGTCTTGGGCCTTGGGCCTTAGGCTTCTTCTGATATTATCTTTTGGATCCCAAACTGTTTAGTACTTACAGTTTGATCCCTGGAGTTTCAGGAAAGATAAAATTAGAAAGAGGAAGGTAGAAGGTTTCTGCCTCTTGGGCTGGTTTTGGAGCATTGAATCTTCATTACAAGGCACTTGAATTCGGCCATTACTTGGTTGAATATAACTAACTTCTCACTAACTTCCATTACATGGCTATTAAAAGTCATTAGTTGGCTAGTTGAGAGGTCATCCTCCTAAACATTATATATTGAGACCTTACTCTTATTTTAGGGCAGTGGAGTAGAAACAGTAGGAAGAAAAGAACAGAAACTCTTCGTTTTCCTCTAGATTTTTCATTCTTCAGCAAGTCGTTTCATGTTTGTTTTCTTCGTCAGAATCAACCTATTTGCCTTGTAGTGTTGATTAGTTGCTGTTTTATCTTGGGAGACTATTGTCCGCTAACGTAAAAGCATATATACGGGGCAATCTTGTCTTAAAGACAGAGAGCCATCTCTCGACTCAGCCACAGTTGTACCGATCCAAAGTTAGTGTTTCTTGATTTCAGGTTATCAAGATTCAAGACTCCACAAGCTTACGACAATTATAATCTTGGCTGTTAGTTTATCCTTTCGAACACTTGTAATATTTATTTACTTCACGTACTGCTTTGATTCTAACAATTATATCCAACAAACTTTTCTTATTTAATTGTAACAAACACGACAGAGGGCTGGCCCGGTCGCGGAAGTGGGTTAAATAGAAGGATGCACAGATTTTTAGGCTTAAAAGATTTTGTAAAGAGGATGTTGGGAGTTTTTGCTCTATGGTACTTTATAAAGCAGTACGGGAAGTATATAACTATTACAAGTATTCGAAAGGATAAACAAAGATTCAATAGTTCAACTAGTAATCTGAAAATTACAAGATAACCACAAAACTCGAAATTACAATTTTGTTGAAAACGAAAAAATGGAAAGCGGTTTTGCTGAGTCGAGTGTGGCACTCTGTCCTTAAGACAATATTGCCCCGTATGTATCCTTTATACGTCCTGGACAATTTGTCTCCCAAGATAAAACAACAATGGAACCCTTGAGCAAAGGAAACTCAAGAGCTACCGTGAAGAATATTGAGTAACGAAATGATGCTTGGAAGTTGTAGAAGAAAACTGTTTTTGTTGTGTATTTTCGTGAGCTTTATGAACTGTTATTTTTCTGTTCTTTGTGGTGCTCAACAATGGTGTAAGGGTGTGTTTATATAGGTGAGGGAGGGGCTGAAAATCGCCTCCATAATAGCCAAATAATGGCCATTATGGAGGTAGTAAAGTCACCAACATAAATGGTGAAAGAACCAACGGATTTGGCCATTATAGGAGGAGTAATTCAGCCAAAATAAATGGTGAATTGAGTGCTTGACGTTTATGTTTTGACCATCGAAATTTCGAACTTCGGGGACCAAACTCGTACATCTTGAAACTTCGGGGACCAAACTGTACATCTTGAAACTTCGGGACCAAACAAGACATCCGAAAGAATTCTCGGTTCAAAGCGTACATCCGAAACTTCGGGATCAAACGTACTTCGGCAAAGTTTTTTCGGCCCAAAAAGATAATATCGAGAAGACCCACGCCCCCCGGCCACGCCCCACGACCGTGACCCGTGAACCCGAGAACCGGAACCGAACCCGGAGCCGGAACCGGACCCGGACCGGACGGGCGGGGCGGCGGCGGCGCGCGTGTGGTCTTTCCTCGAACCGAAGCACATCTAGGTCCTCCCTCCTTTAAACACATGGGATACCCCTTGGGGTCCCAAACCCCAAACCAATTTCGAATCTTATATACACAACAATTCTTTCTTCCTCTACCGAGTGAGGGAGAATTACACATAATACCACACTTGCCATGCTTCAAACACCTTACTTCGTGAACCAATATCTCTTTCATTTCTCAATGAAATTTGACGATTCTTGGCCCTACGGTTATCTACGTACTTAGTAGATCATGCATGTGTGAAGAACCGGATTCTCCAACATACGTTACACTAGTGTTTAAGCCGTTAAAGTTGGTCGGTCGCAACTCCCGCCAAAGGCAAATTTCCAACAATCCCCTCTTGAAAGAGATTTTGGCGCACTCACATGGTGTCTTTTCATTTCCAAAGACAATATTTCGGCGGACCGATGTTGCATAAGGAGAGGTAGCCTCACTTTGAACCTTCCATAGTTGAATACCATCGGACTTACTTTAATGCGCGGTGAACGTGATGTCTTGAACCGTCGGTGTTTAGTGTAAGCCAAGACAACGGTACCAACACAACAAATTCCCTTACTCTCTTCTTCGTAATGTTTTGTCCGTTTTGGCCATGGACAACGTCTTGGATTCTTAAGTGCGTTCAATTTGAGGCGGCCCGTCCTCGCACTTAAATAGGTGGTCTCCTACAAGGTATCCCGCTATACCCCACTTCACAAGTGTTAGGAACCATTAAAAGTTTCCCAAAGACCTAACCTCAACTGTTGAGGATCATTACAGGTTTTGAAAACTTAACCTTTACCCATCTGCAGATAGCACTTAACGTCTATCGCGGGAACGGCTTTGGATTTGGTGTTTCTTTTCGAAATCACTATCCGAAGTGCTCATGCTTCCACCGAAGCGATCAACTCGAACCTTTACAACTTAGTTTTCCCATTGAACCAAATTACCGGGATCTCGGTTCGTAAGGTTGGGTTTCCACTGTATTGGTCCGTATATTTTGGGTTTTAAGCCCATTCCCCTAGACAGGCAGAAAACTTGATCTCCGGGTAGTCCCTTAGTTAGTAAATAAGGAAGTGACACCCGTGATGATCAACTGCCATACGGTCTTATGTCTCCGACAGATCCTGACAGATATGTCCAGACGCCGTCATCCGTGTCCTTCCTAAAGCCGACCGGCTAGCCACAGTGTATAACTGCTGAAGGCACGGGTTTCTCCCAATAAGGGACGTCCTCTAAGGATCCGTGAAGTTACTCAACTTCTTTCATGCTTTGTATAAAGCGATAAACTCCGATTCCATCATGAATCGGCCGATGCAAGTTTGCTTAGAGGATTTTCCAAGAACCACCATACACATTTACTTGTGGCTTTGGTGTTCTTCAGATCTGATGTCCGTTTGCATCACCGTGTTCTCCCGAACCGCCTGGACATCCGTAATACAATAATCCGTAGATAAGCGAATAATTCGAGATATCGTCATATCCGACTTAACGCCTTCTATTGATCATGTATTAAGATCATCGGTGAACCTTAGTTCAACTAATATGTTTGTAGGACGATACTGTGTCGGTTGTAGTGTGTACAATACATTGAACTACACGTGACCGTGCATATCACTCCTTGTCTATGGGTGCACCATGATTCCAATCGGTTCTATGATTCATATCCATTGGTGGCTTCAACGAGATCGTCAACTATTGACCGGTCCGTTAGATGTCTTAGAAATTCAATTCCTAAGAAGTCATCTCGTGATACACATATCTTTTATATCGAGACTTTGTTTCAATATGATTTTCACTCTCGACCGTTGGTTTTCCAACCGTTGGTTTTCTAACTTCGAGCCAATGTTTATGTGGTCGATTCATTGTTTCTGTTTTATCCGAGACTTTCGGGACTAAAATGTAAACATTTCAGGGACCAAAATGAAAGTTCGGGAAGAAGCACAATAGTTCAGCAAACCAATTCTGATCCTCTTCTTCCAACTCTCCGGTTGGGAAGGCTGTTTCAACACCCATGTCATGTAAGATTACAATGGCCCTGGATGTGAAGCTACTCACATGGGAGCACTTTTTACAACCCAAAGGTTCTTTTCCCGGAGGAAGATTAACTATTACACACGTATGGTTCTATATATGGAATCTATTTCTCCCTTTAGCTTCTTTCCAAAGCAAAGCGCTTTTGGAGATAACAATTATTTGTTAATTGTCCATGGTTCGTTCTCAACCATACAAGCTAGAAGGACGGAACAAGTCTTTGTCCCCTCTTTGCTCCGTCTTGGTTCAACATCTAGAATCCCCGAGTTCTCGCAGATCCGGAATATTAAGTTCCGGATAGAGAGCGAGCAACTTTCGAGTCATGAAGATACGGAACGTCTAGTTCGGACGGTCGAGCCCTCGCGGGTTCTTGTTAACCTTGAGCAATTACTCCTTTTTCCTTTTTTTTTTTTTTTTTCCAAGGAAAGCTATCTTAAAAGAATTCAAAGCATTCTTTGATGCCAAGAGGCGATCGGCACTACCGTTATTTACCGATCCGGTGGATATGCAATCTACGATCTTAGGTCGAACTTGACTGTCTCGGTAGTCCAACTTCTACCAAGCCATCCCACATCACAACTTTTGTATGTGAGATCATTTCCATGTCTCACACGGAGAGTTATCCTTATCCTTATGCGGAGTTCGTGAGAATCGCATTAGCGATAAGGATCGCCTTGCCCTACATAATTTAGGCGTACGGGTTTGCGCTTGGCTAACACCGTTGGGCGAGGTGGGTAATGAGCGGTCGTTTAACGAACGATGCTTCACATTCTCCTCTATCACTACGAATTTCTCAATCCGTAGGCTTAGTTGATATTCAACTTCTGCTTTGTAGCGCTTATCCGCTTCAACAACTTCATCTTTGCTTTTTAACAAACAAAGGATTCCATACGTTGTACCATCATCAATGAAGATCACAACGTACTTGTCTCCCCCCTCTATTTTGTATAAACTTCAAATCACCCAAGTAGGTGTGACTAAGTTCTAGAGGAGCGGTGCTTCTTTCGTTATTCCCTTGACGGAATTTGGAAAGGTGATTTTGCCTCTTCATCTACCTCACATTTATTTAGAGGGTTTATGTCGACAGAAGGCAACAATCTCAACATCGTTAGCTTTTGAACGACTTGCTATTTAACGTGTCTTAATCTATGATGGCATAGATGCACGGATTACAAATATATCATTCATTTGGCTACAAACGTCTTTGTACCATTCTTAGTTATTACGGACCTATTGGACTAGTCTCAAACTAGCTTGACCAACGGCGTCCCTTAAACCAAGTTAGGGACATGTATCACCTCATCTTAGAGTGATCTCATTCCTCGAAGTCCTATTGAGGACAAAGCCTCTCCAACCCTTCTACTTTAGAGGTGGCGTTGCTTCACATGAACAACCTTTTGCCCGTGGTTAGGGTGTAACCGGATCATATGTGATCGCGATACTTTGGCCCACCGCAGTTGCTTTGGCGGACCGAGTGTCCAATTTCTTTTCCGCCTTTATTTAGGCCTTCGATCATTTAGGACTGGAAACTCCGGCCCACCTTACTAGGTGTCCATTACTTTTCCTATGAAATGAATTCGGCACCACTCCGGTCGCCGGAGGCTTTATATGACCGAGTGTCCAATATCATCATATCTAAGGAATTTTGGCCCACTCCGGTCACCGGAGGCTTTGTATGACCGAGTGTCCAATATCATCCTATCAAAGGAATTTTGGCCCACTCTAGTCGCCGGAGGCTTTGTATGACCGAGTGTCCAATATCATCCTATGAAGGATCTTCGTCAAATAGTATGACGGGCTCAACGTCTTTAGCTTTTAGTCTTCTTCCGTTATGATTGGTGCCCAGATAATTCTTAGCGCTTACTTAAGAGTGGTAAAAGTTTTCGCACGATTAGTGGATCTTTCTCCATAGTATGTGCGACCATACTTTACACACTTTAGTAATTACACTTAAAAGAACGGATCTTCTTAAGTCGTTTACAAAATCCAATCTTTAAACGGAAAAGAAGATGAGATTAAACTTCGATTTGTTAAAGCATAAGGAATATAAATTATTTTCATATTCCTCCTTACTTTAATCCATTTTTAATCGACATAATTTAATCTTTATTCTTGACAAGTAAGAAAAACTACTTATCATTTAATCCTTATTCTTGACAAGTGAGAAAAATACTTATCCCAATTTCGGATTCTGGCTCACTTCGGTCACTTCATCGACCGAGTGTCCATTTCCTTCTCACCATTATTCGGATCCTTTGTCCTGGGACAGATATAGGCCTTCGCTACAAGATAGAATAACATCTTCAGTCTTCTCCTCTTGTCCCAGTTGACATCCTTAGGCTCTCGAGAGCGCTTGTTTCCACCAGTCTTGGTAGCGGTGACACCATGAACACGTTCATCATCATCACTCTCTTCTACCGAAAACCATTTCCATATCCGATTTGGTCACACAATTTTTGACCGACATCTTTCGAATACTAATAGTAATACAATACAAATATTGTCTTAAGTTGTTGGGAGTTTTTGCTCTATGGTACTTTATAAAGCAGTACGGGAAGTATATAACTATTACAAGTATTCGAAAGGATAAACAAAGATTCAATAGTTCAACTAGTAATCTGAAAATTACAAGATAACCACAAAATCGAAATTACAATTTTGTTGAAAACGAAAAAATGGAAAGCGGTTTTGCTTGAGTCGAGTGTGGCACTCTGTCCTTAAGACAATATTGCCCCGTATGTATCCTTTATACGTCCTGGACAATTTGTCTCCCAAGATAAAACAACAATGGAACCCTTGAGCAAAGGAAACTCAAGAGCTACCGTGAAGAATATTGAGTAACGAAATGATGCTTGGAAGTTGTAGGAAGAAAACTGTTTTTGTTGTGTATTTTCGTGAGCTTTATGAACTGTTATTTTTCTGTTCTTTGTGGTGCTCAACAATGGTGTAAGGGTGTGTTTATATAGGTGAGGGAGGGGCTGAAAATCGCCTCCATAATAGCCAAATAATGGCCATTATGGAGGTAGTAAAGTCACCAACATAAATGGTGAAAGAACCAACGGATTTGGCCATTATAGGAGGAGTAATTCAGCCAAAATAAATGGCTGAATTGAGTGCTTGACGTTTCTGTTTTGACCATCGAAATTCGAACTTCGGGGACCAAACGCGTACATCTTGAAACTTCGGGGACCAAACCGTACATCTTGAAACTTCGGGACCAAACAAGACATCTGAAAGAATTCTGGTTCAAACTGTACATCTGGCAAAGTTTTCTGGCCCAAAAAGATAATATCAGAAGACCCACAGCCCACGACCCGTGACCGGACGGGACGGGCGGGCGGCGGCGGCGCGCGTGTGGTCTTTCCTCGAACCGAAGCACATCTAGGTCCTCCCTCCTTTAAACACATGGGATACCCCTTGGGGTCCCAAACCCCAAACCAATTTCGAATCTTATATACACAACAATTCTTTCTTCCTCTACCGATGAGGGAGAATTACACACAATACCACACTTTCCATGCTTCAAACACCTTACTTCGTGAACCAATATCTCTTTCATTTCTCAATGAAATTTGACGATTCTTGGCCCTACGGTTATCTACGTACTTAGTAGATCATGCATGTGTGAAGAACCGGATTCTCCAACATACGTTACACTAGTGTTTAAGCCGTTAAAGTTGGTCGGTCGCAACTCCCGCCAAAGGCAAATTTCCAACAGAGGATCCATATGACATCTTATACGAATTTTATATATGAGAAAAGAAAGTTAAGAGCTTTAGCATAACATGTTTCTACATAGTGTACGGGCACTTTTGGAATAGATAACTCTCTAACCTAAGATAAATTCGTGAAATCTATTGAAACAAAATGGATGATGCGTGTCATGGGAGGGAACGAATTCACCTTTGGGAGGGATAACTTTACCCTCAGTATTTTCTGGCGCGAATTTAGATAGGTCGAACCCCTTTGGTCACTTGTGACTTGAACTCGCAACATTCGGATTGAAAGTGGAGGGCGCTTACCATCTGAGCAACTCTCTATTGTCTATAGAGTATGTATTATGTTTTATACTACATCTTTTTTGCTTCGACTGTATGACTGTTAGGGGTGTTCAAATGAGATCGAAAAATAGATCCGAGCCGATAAACTGAGTCAAACCGATTTAGTGAACCGAAAATCAACTTGGTTTGGTTTGATTTGGTTTAAAAATTTAAAAACCCGATAACATTTAATTTGGTTTGGTGTTAACCCAATAATATAATATATATATATATATATATATATATATATATATATATATATATATATATATATATATATATATATATTATTGTACATAAAAAGGAAGCCCGGTGCACTAAGCTCCCGCTATGTGCGGGGTCCGGAAAAGGGCCGGACCACAAGGGTTTATTGTACGCAATCTTACCTCACATTTCTGCAAGAGATTGTTTTCACGGCTTGAACCCATGACCTATTGGTCACATGTCAGCAAGGATCCCCTATTGATTAAAAAATTATCTATCTTCTTCATAATTTTGACTCGTTCTAATTTTCAAGTCCATTACTAATTCAAACAATTAGAAAGAAAGGTCAAGTCCATTTGTTCCCCTAGCTCATTTAAGTTTAAATTAAAATAGATTTTTTCCGAAGTTGAAATAGAATTAAAGAAGAAAAAAAGTTAATCTCTAGTCTAAAAAAAAGTTTGTCAAACCATTCACTTCAGTGAACTAGCAAAGTTTTCTCGACAAGCATAAAGTTTGAAGTTTCAATCTAAATTTCACATTATTGCAATTTTCCAATTGCTTTAGTGTATTTTTCCGACGTGTTTGTAGGAATAGAAAAATAGAGAATTTGAGTGATTTTTCTTTTTATTCTAATAAATATTATTGTATTCATGAACGAATAAATGATACAAATAATCTATTTTTTATTATGATACTACATTAGTAATCTGTGTCCATAAGGTTTAGGGGTATAAATGTAGCAATTTAGTCATAACAATACACACACATCTCGCTGAATTAAGTTGAGTAACTCAAATTACCAATGGTTTTGAAATTTAAATAAGTATGACATGCCTCACTTTTTGACGCACATAATGAAATATTGCCTAATGCAATTTCAAGATCGAGATTATAGATCAATTATTATATGTTATGTGACTTCGATAAATAATTTGAAAATATAAATATATGTATAATAGTTGAACAAGTATATCATTAAATGGCATTAAGTAAGAAAGTCTCCAACATATGTTAAATAGAAGAATAAACAAGGAAAAACAAACTAAAGCATCATAATGTATTAATTGTTTATTAAGCACATAATAATATCTCCATTGGTAAGAATCATATTGAATTAAATATAAGTACTCACCGAGATAATTATTGTATCTCATTTTCATTATTTGTACATTACTTCTATCATTTTTTTGCATTATAATTAAAATGTATTCTTAAATTCCGTAAAAATCGAACCAAACTGATAAAACCGATGAAATTGATAAAATCAAAACCGATTGAATTTATACTATAATAATTTGATTTGATTTGAATATTTTAAAAACTGACTTAATTAATTTAATTTGATTTTAATAAAAATCGAGTCAAAACGAACCATGAACCCTAATCACTGTATCTCGTTGACTCAAGTATGGAAGTGGATGCCAATTCAACGGGGCTCAACCTGTTAATTGACAAGAATGAAATTGTACACGTTATTGAAAGAGTAAAACTAAGCATACATGCGAAAAATAGTAGTACTAGTAAAAGTAAATTTTTATTTGAACCTATTACCAATGAAAATTAATCATTCTCCGTCGACAACTATGCTCTATTGATCACCAATTTTTTTGGGTATCATGTATATAACTTCTGGTATCATTTTAACAATTTTCATTGGAGAATTCGTTAATGGGCTAATAGTCTAATTAGCAGAGATAATTTTCACAAATATCCACTTTTAGAGCAAACAAATTAGAATATAAGCAAAGTTTGCCAAGCGATTCGAAAATAGGCACAACTTCCTTTAATTTCAAACTTTAAGATATTGTTTTGAAATTTCACTTGTATATGTTTCGAATTTCAAGACACTTGCCTGAGGTTTCAGGAAAATTACCTAAAGTTCGTGTGGCTATTTCTTAATTACTTTGTCGCTCTTAAGCTATAGTTATTTTTAAACTGCTTTGTAAACGCTGATTATATTCCAATTCGCAGCACTAAAAGTGGTTATCTGGTATCATTTTAACAATTAGCACCTACGAGTGGATTAAAACCCACAACTATTTTCAACATTAACTACAATCGAACATTTTTATAACAACGTTGTTTGTTCGGATATTTCTTAGCTGCTATAGCGAGATATTGTTATAGAGAACATATAATATGACATAATATAAAATCGATTTCAAAGAAAATTTAATTGTTATAGTGAAATATTGTTATAGAGAGGTCTGACCGTATATGTTAACAGAAAGTTACACTAAATTCGTATTTATGAGTTTCTCTCTTTTCAAGTTAGAAGTCATATTTCCCAATACATCATAAAGTTACTTACAAAATGAGATGCGAGAGTAACAATCAACAATCAATTGGATAAAAATCCATGACTTTTAATTACAAGACTTTTGACTAATCTAAATTGGATTCCAAGTTCCTCCTTATTCAACATATGATCTTTGAAATTGATCTCATATGTAGTCAATTTATATAACTATCCATCTCTATCATTTGAAAAATGATGGAATTATTTACTTTTGGTTTCAAAGAAACTTTTTTGTATTACATTAGGAAAATGAAAGATATAATTAAAATTATTGGCATCCAAATTCGAAATAATGCTTTCGTTATTCAATGCTTGATAATGACCAAACATGAAATCAATGCAGGGGAAAAGTAAATAGGTCATGCAGTTCCTTTGCCCTCATGCCACAACTTATTAAAACAAAATTGATCCAAAAAGTCTTTTAAATAAAAAAGAAAATAAAAAAATAGTAAACAAACTCCACATATTTTTTGCCGGAAAATGGATGGCTTTTGCCGGAAAAATTTTCTTGTGAACTTTTTTTAAAGTTTTTTAGATCTATTTTATTTTTATGTTGATTTATTAGGCCCGCCTGCCAATTTTTATTTATTTAATTAATTAAAGTTATTTGTGTCAATGCAAGAGAAAATAAAATGTTTACCCAAAAGAGTTATTATTTGAGATCATTAACGTAAGCTGGAGATTTGGAGACAGACATTGGAGTCTAAAGGGTTCAGGCTGAGTAAGACCAAGACAGAATACTTAGAGTGCAAGTTCAGTAACGGGAGCGACCTTGAGACATACGTGGAGGTGAGGCTTGGTACTCAGGTCATTCCAAAGAAAGGAAGCTTCAAGTACCTCAGGTCTATTATCCAAGGGAATGGTGAGATTGATGACGATGTCACATATTGTTTGTGGCAGGGTGGATGAAATAGAGGCTCGCATCTGGAGTCTTGTGCGATAAAAAGGTGCCACCTAAACTTAAATGCAAGTTCTGTAGGGTGGTGGTTAGACCGACTATGTTGTATGGGGGCGGAGTGTTGGCCAGTCAAAACTTTGCACATCTAAAAGATGAAAGTTGCGGAGATGTGGATGCTGAGATGGATGTGTGGGCATACAAGGAGGGATATGATTAGAAATGATGATATCCGGGACAGAGTGGGAGTGGCCTCGGTGGAGGATAAGATGCGGGAAGCGAGGTTGAGATGGTTCAGGCACGTGCAGAGAAGAGACACAAATGCCCCAGTGCGGAGGTGTGAGAGGTTAGCTATGGACGAGTTCAGGAGGGGTAGAGGTAGACCGAGTATTGGGAAGAGGTGATTAGACGTGATATGGTGCAGGTGCAACTTACTGAGGACATGACTTTAGATAGGGGGTTGTAAAGGACACGAATTAGGGTAGAAGGGTAGTTTAGCGTAGTCCTACCTACGCTTACAAACTGATAGTTGTAATGCTTTTATTGTAGGCCTGCTTAGCCTATCATACTAGTAGGCGCAATATTGCTTTATAGTCCTATGTCGTTGGATTTCTGCTGCTATGTGTTCTTTAGTGTACTTTGTTTATCTTATTTACCTGCGTTAGTTGCTTGCGCTATCATGGCTTATTCGCTTTTGTTACCATACTTTTCATACTGCTTTAAACTTCTTGTCCGGCTATGACCGTTTATCCTGCTTTGTTTGTGCTTGTGCTTTGTCTTGAGCCGATGGTCTTTCGGAAACAACCGCAAGGTAGAGGTAAGGTCTGCGTACACTCTACCCTCCCCAGATCCCACGCTGTGAAATTTCACTAGGTATGTTGTTGTTGTAACGTCCTGTGGGGTATTCTTTTTTTAAAAAAAAAAAAAAACTTAAAACCCCTTTTTGATACTTAATTTATGCAAAAAATGCTACATGTTCCCCGGGAATGGTGACGATCTTCATTTTTCCGGTGAGCAAGACAGTAATGGTGAAAGATTTATTAATGGTAGAATATTAAGCGGAGAAGAAATAGAAAAAGAATTAAGAAGAAAAAGAAGAAGGAGGAGGAAATAAAAATAATTTAAAAAATAAAATTAATTTTAGCCTTTTCACGCGCCTATTTTGTGTGAAAATCACACAACTTGTCAAGTCAGCGAAAAATATTTAAATGGAAAAGTAGGGGCCCACCTGAGGTGTCTAAATGAAACATAGCTTACTTGAGACGTGTAAGTAAAAAATCTTACCGATCACAATGGCCCGCGATGGATTCATCAAAAAAAAAACCTATGGCATGAGAGCAGATGAGTTGTTTTACCACATGAGTACAAGAATGTTTTCTTACGCTATAGGATTCAACTGTTTATATATAATAAAAATATTTATTTTTTATCCTGATTACGTACAATTTTATGATAAAGGGAATTTAGTTGAATCCCCATAGCTCTGTTTAGCTCTGCCACTGCTTTGCACATCGAGAAGTCTAGTTCTTCTCTAGGGTGATTAATTAGGAAAGCTATTTACTCTTTAATTTTCTCTCAATCTTTACATCATCGACGTTTATCTTAGGTTAATTTTACCTATTATCACTGAACTTTAATATATCCACTATAACAGGTTAATTACTTTAACGTCACTAGTCTTATGACTTATTATAGTGGATACAAGTCAATTACTTTAATTTAATTAAAAAACAAAACTACGGCATTATCGTTATAAGTAAATAAAATCGTGACCATACGATGATATTAACCTCGTGTTTCTTGAAAACACACCTTTTTTTAAAATAAATAAATAAATTTTTTTGTTTAAGGTATAACAAGCAATCTTTTCACAGCTTTACTCACCTTTGAGGATTATAACTACTCCAATGTTAGCTCAACATATTGGTTACCTATTATAATCCACAAAACGCAGACATTTAACCACATTGGGTTAGGTGAAATCCTATTTGGAGTATATAGGGAAAAAATTGTCTTTATATTTTCGATAATATTATGATAAAAATTCTGAGTACGGATTTTGGATATGCACAAAATCTTATTAGAGAGTGCTTTCTCTTTTAATGAGTCTTACGTAACGTAAATTGAATTAGTCGGAGCTTCAATTTGAATACTGATGTCGAGTGGGAAAAAAAATAAGGGGTCGTTTGGTAGCTGATTATATTTATGCAGGTATCAATAATACAAGAATTGGTTATGAGAAAATCTATATATTATTTTATACAAGAATTAATTATGTAGGGTTTACATGAATTAGTTATTCTTGGATTAGTTATTCACGTGTTAGCTATTCCACCTTCTATCATACACAAAATAATACATAAAATTCCTTATAATTTATACATATATTAATTATGCGAATTTCTAAATTATAAATCAAATACTTTATTAATTTTATACATGAATATTTATCCTAACCAGCTAACAAACATGATATTACTTATACATGATTTAAAATACATATACAATTCACCTCCGAATCAGCTAATGTATTATGATCTCATTTTACTATCCACAACTTTTCACAACTTTACTAGAAAAGCTATAAAACTTTACTTACAACAACTTTTCACTTCTCACTCTTCTCGTGAATCTAACTCTAGATCTCCTCTTTAGTTTGTACAAAACTTGAACAAGCCCCATCACAATCAACTTCCACCCAAATTCATCTTTATAATTTAATAACACCCCCTCAACTCAACCCCCCCCCCCTCCAAAAAAAAATAACTCCACCCACTACCCTCAAAGTAGGCTCTACGTCGGCACAAACATATGCCAAATTAATACACAAAATAATCTCATTTGCACATGCATAAATCTTTTACGTGGCCAAAATTCATCCCACGTGTCACCCTTATACTCGTCAGCATCAAGATTTCCCTTAAGAAGCAGAAGCAATAGCTGTTCATTTCACAAACGAAAAAAAAAATCAACACACTAACAAAGCTTTAGTCATCAGCTTTAGGCCAGAGAAAAGGAAAAAGAAAAGAAAAAAAAGGATGGGCATATTGAGAGAAGTCCCCAATTGTTTTCCCGGAGGAATATGGTGCAGCAGCGCGGCGGCCGTCGGAATGGCAAAACCGTGTGAGTATTGCCACTTGGCCGCCGCGCTGGTGTTTTGCAGGACGGATAACATGTTCGTGTGTCTGTCCTGCGACACGCGTCTGCACGCCTGCCATGAGCGCGTGTGGGTGTGCGAGGTATGTGAGCAGGCGGCAGCCATCATTACGTGCAGGGCGGACGCAGCCGCCCTCTGCGACGCGTGCGACCGCGACATCCACTCCGCCAATCCCCTCGCCCGGCGCCACGAGCGGGTCCCGGTTGTCCCGTTCTACGACCCCGTTGAATCCGTCGTGAATGCAACCGCCGCCACTCTCGTCTCGATCAACGATTCAACTGACATGCCCACGTCCACGACCACGACTACGACCACAGGCATAGTTGCCCCTACGTGTGTCGGACACCATGAGGAAGATTACAATACCGATCCATGGATTCCACCAAACGCAATCACATCAAAACTTCCATTGAATAATGAGATGAAATCAACGGATTTCATATTCCAAGATTCAGAAAACTTTCTTGATTTTGATTATTCTGTTTCTATAGACACACAATCTCAACCTCAATATAATTCAGCAAACGACAGCGTTGTACCAGTACAAACTACAATTAAACCAATACCATTTCATCATCAAGAAAAGCATTTTGAGATTGATTTCACTCAATCACACATCAAATCTTACAACACCCCATCACTCAGTCACAGTGTAAGTACCAAAAAAAAAAAATGAACACCCATTTCTGCATTTTTCTTGAAAGTTTAACTGATTTTCTTGATTTCTTTTTAAAACCCATCATTTTACCAGCATCTAAATTCTCAAATTTCTTCGAAGTTAAGCTATTTTTTCTATATTTTTCTGAAAACCCCATCACTTTACTAACACCCAAATTTGCAAATTTCTAGTTTTTTTTTTTGGTTAAAACCCCATCATTTTACCAGCACCCAATTCTGCAATATTTTGCAAATTGAGTTTTTTTTGTGTGTAAAATCCCATCAGTTTACCAGCACCCGATTCTGCAATTTCCTTAAAGTTGCAATTTTTTTTGTTTTTTTTTATTATATAAAATTAAGCTAAATTTCTCATTTTTTTCTTTTTGAATTTTCAGGTGTCATCATCGTCATTAGATGTTGGAATAGTACCAGATGGAAGCTCAATTTCAGAAATATCATACCCATTTATCAGAAATGTAAACACCAACATCGATTTAGCAAATTCAACAGCTGAAAAATTAATGGGTTTAGACAGAGAAGCAAGAGTTTTACGGTACAGAGAGAAGAAAAAAAATCGAAAATTCGAGAAAACAATTCGATATGCTTCCAGAAAAGCTTATGCTGAAACAAGGCCCAGAATCAAAGGTCGTTTTGCTAAGAGAAATGACGGCGCCGGCGCCGGCGTTGACCGGGCTTTCTCCGGCAACGATTTCATTGCGCCTGATTTGCGATACGGCGTCGTTCCTTCGTTTTTAACGCACTAGTAATAATTAAGCAAAGATAATGAGTAGTTATATTTCTATTTTTAGTATAAGCTGTATTTCCAATTAACCCGAAATGTCTAATGGGTTTTTGGTTTATTTTAACTTTTTTATGTACTTATTGAAGGGTATTTTGGTAACTAAGATAATAGCAAAGTATTACTAGTAGTTTTTAATTTTTTTTTTTGTCTATTCAACTTTTTATATATTTATTAAAGGGAAAATGTCAAAAATATCTTAACTATCTCGAATAGATTTATTTTACCCTGCGTTATGTTATTGGTTCAAAAATATCATCGTCGTTAAGTTTTTTGTTCAAAAATACCATTCATACTAATAATTGCTCCAAAATAAGAAAAAATGATCGATTTCCCCCTTAAATTATTCATAATGAAACAATTTGTTGTCTATTTAAAGTTCGGAAACAAGTGTGAAGCAAGAGCCAAAGGTCGTTTTGCAATATTAGTCTTTTTCTTATTTTATCCGACGCCATTTTCATGCGCTTGATTCATGATATGGTGTCGTTTGTTCGTTTTTAATGCATTAGTAATAATCAAGAGAAAATAGTTATTTCTATGTTTTAGTATAAGCTACCGAATTTCAACAACAACAACAATATAATCAATGTAATTTCACATATAAGGTTATGAAGAGTAGAGTGTATGCAGATCTTACTCCTACCTTTATGATAGGGAATAAATAAATATTCCTTATACATTCTGTGATTATTATTCTAGTGTAATTAGGTAAAGTATAGATCCTTATACAATTAGGTTTGTAATTGTAAACACCTATATATATATTACATAAATGAGAAGCCTCCAACCAAGAGAGAATTATACTATTCTACATAGTATCAGAAGTCAAACCCTCCCTACCCTAAAATTATACTCGGCCGCCACCCCCACCCCCCATCTCTTTTCTTATTTTCCGGCGGCAACCCCCCAAACCCTAAAAATATTTTGCCGCCACCAACATCTCATTCATTGCTTCCTAAGGCCACATGGCTTCTCTCACTTCCTCCTCCTCCTCCCCCTACTAACACCTTACATCCGGCCTTTGCCGTAACGAATATCAAAAACTTTATCCCTCTAGTTCTTTATCAAGAGGATGGATAATACTCATCGTGGGTCGAATTATTTCAAATACATACTTGTGCTTACAATGTCCTTGATCACATCGATGCCAACACCCCCCCGTCCAGTCGATGTCGACAATCCGACGTGGAAGCAGTTTGATGCTATCGTCAAACAATGGATATATGAAACCATATCCAGGGATCTACTCTATAGTATTATGAAGACAGGTGTCTCGGCTCACGAATTATGGACACAACTAGAGGAAATCTTTCAAGACAACAAACATATACGTGTCGTCTATTTGGAGTAACAATTCACCAACACTCGTCTTAAGAACTTTGCCAACATGCCAGACTATTGTAAACAACTAAAATTGGTTGCCGATCAATTGTCTAATGTTGGCACTCCGATTTCTGAAACAAAGATGGTTTTACAACTTATCAATGGTTTGCCGAAAGGTGAGTACGATATACTTGCGACGATGATCCAACAAGTTGATCCCATCCCTAGCTTTAACAAAGCCCGATCACAATTGTTGTTGGAGGAGACTAGACGAGCCAAACAGGAGGAGCATACTCCACATGCACTGCCGGTTGTCGTAACGCCAACCGCCAACACACCTGTCGGTCCTCCGCAACCTACGAACCACCAACCTCAATGTGGTGGCCGAGGATGTGGAAGGGGACGCAACTGCAGAAAGCAAGGCGGCGGCAAGGCCCACTTCTCCACGTTCGAGCAGCAGGCTACGACCCCATGACCCCTACCACTCTGAGTTAGGCTTACAGCACTATAAATCACCAGCAACCCGATGACGCATGGTACATAGATACAGGTGCCACATCCCACCTCACTCGCGACTCTGGTAATCTTCCTCACCTATTCAATTTGAACAATCCTCAATTTATTTTGGTCGACAATGGCAATTGCATTCCAATTTAAGGCTATGGCACCACCCAAGCACAACTACCTCACCCACTTTTTACCCTAAAAAATGTCCTATATGCTCCTAATATCATTAAAAACTTAATATATGTTAGGAAGTTTGCTAGTGAAAAATCCGTATATATTGAGTTTGATCCTTTTAGTTTTTCTGTAAAAGATCTACGTACGGGGACAACTATTATGAGATGCAATAATGTGGGGGACCTATATCCTTTCTCATCTAATTTCGCTGCAAGTGTCAATCCACCAACCTCTCTAGTTGCCATCTCTCCACCCACTTGGCACAATAGATTCGGACATCCGGGAGCACCGATTTTTAATTTTCTTAGAAGTCAGAATTTCATTCAATGTAATAACGGCAAATTTAACTCCGATTGCTACTCTTGTCCTTTAGAAAAGCATGTTAGACTTCCTTTTCAATCTTCATTAAGTGTAATGTTTTCTCCTTTTGATATTATTCATGCGAATTTATGGACATCTCCCATTACTAGCAAACTGGGACACAAATATTATTTGGTGTTTTTGAATGATTTCTCTCACTTTCTTTGGGCGTATCGTCTAAAATATAAGTCCCAAGTTTACACAATATTTTTTGAATTTCAAGCATATGTTAAAACCCAATTTGAACAAACTATCAAAACTTTTCAATGTGATAACGGCCGTGAGTTTGACAATCTTTCTTTTCATAAATTTTGTGCGGACCATGGCATGGTATTTTGATTTTCTTGGCCCCATACCTCTCCTCAAAATGGTAAAGCCGAAAGAATCTTACGCAATATCAATAATAAGATCTGCACTATGCTCTTTCATGCTTCCACCTCCCATTCTTTTTGGGTGTACGCCTTACACACGGCGGCATACCTCCTAAATATATTACCAACACGAACACTTTAAAATAAAACTCCAATCGAAATTGCGTAACACAATATCAATAATAAGATCCGCACTATGCTCTTTCATGCTTCCACCTCCCATTCTTTTTGGGTGTACGCCTTACACACGGCGGCATACCTCCTAAATATATTACCAACACGAACACTTTAAAATAAAACTCCAATCGAAATTCTCTTCCGTCGAATCCCATCTTATGATCACCTTCAGATTTTTGATTGACTATGCTACCCGAATCTCGCCTCCATGGCCCCTCACAAATTAGCACCTAGAACTACCCCTTCTATTTTTTTAGATTTCCCGTCAAACCATAGGGGGTACTTATGCTATGATTTGTCCACAAATAAAATCTTAGTCTCTCACCATATCACACTCGAGGAGAACATTTTCTCATTTGCAAACATGTAAAAATTTTAAGTCCTTGATTTCGGCTTTCTTGATGATCCGGATGTGTCCCCTCTCATTAGAAATGCCATACATCGTGCCACCCATCCCGTCCCGTCACTGCCCCATCCTACTGCCCCACCGTTGACAACCCCAACCCTCGATGACTACCCTCATCCCGTCACTGCCCCAGCCCACTGCCCCACCGTCAACTACCCCTAGCACCAGTCGACTGCCCCCACATCCCGTCGACTACCCACTGTAATTAGTCACTTGCCCACCCTCAATCAGTCACGAAAAATACTGTGTCCCAAACCATCCCACTACTTGTGACCCAAATAGTCCCGCTTCTGACCCACGGTATGAAAACCCGTGCCCAATATGAGATTTTCAAACCAAAATTCCACTTTAACCTCTCCACTCAGACTATCTCACCTATATCTAAAAAACCAAAATTATCCAAGCTTGACCCGAATTGGAATGCGGCCATGTGTGAGTAATTTAATGCGCTCACTACACAACGCACCCAAGACTAGAGGGTGTGAATGTGATTCGTTGCATATGGCTATATCGTCACAAATTCAGAGATAGTGGTGAGCTTGAACGCCATAAGGCGAGACTTATAGCAAATGACACAGGGCAACAAGAGGGAGTTGATTGTGGTGAGACCTTTAGTCCAGTGGTTAAACCAACCACCATTCGCACTGTTTTGAGCATAGCTATGGGAAAGAACTGGCTAATTCACCAACTTGATGTGAAAAATGCATTCCTACATGGGGATTTGAAATAAACCGTATATATGCATCAATTGTCTGGCTTTGTGCATCCAGAGGCTCCTCGGTATGTCTGACGTCTTCGAAAGTCACTCTATTGCTTGAAACAAACCCTCAGGACTTGGTATGAGCGCTTTGCCACTTTCATCATGCAAATCGGGTTCGTGTGCAGCAAAAGTGATAATTCACTTTTTTATTTTTCATCGAGGTAATGACACTGCATACATTTGGTTCTATGTGGATGATATTATTTTGATTGCCTCATCTAATGTGCTGAAACACGAGATCATTATCCTGCTCAAATATGAATTTGCTATGATAAACTTGGATAAGTTGAGTTATTTTTTAGGGATTTCAGCGACCAGATTTGAAAGTACAATGTTCTTGTGTCAGCATAAGTATGCTGAAGAAATTGTTTACAGGGCTAAAATGGCAAACTACAAGATCATGCCCACTCTAGTCGACTCGAAGTCAAAACTCAGTGCCGATGATGGGGATCCGGTGCTCGATCCTTCTCTTTATAGGAGTCTTGCTGGTGCACTTCAGGATCTTACCTTCATTAGACCCGATATTCTATGCCGTTCAGCAGGTGTGTTTGTTCATGCATGCTGCCAGGGAGCCTCACTTTACTGCTCTTAAACGTATTATTCGGTACGTTAAGGGTACTCTTTACTAGATATTACATATTTATCCATCTGCACCGACCATGCTGATATCGTATACGGACGTCGATTGGGGCAGCTGTTCGGACACATATTGATCTACTTCCGGCTACTGTGTATTTTTGGGTGATAATATCATCTCGTGATCTGTTAAACAACAATCACACTTTCCCGTTCGAGTGTAGAAGCAAAATATAGAGGCGTTGCGAACGTTGTTGCCGAGATCTGCTGGCTCAGAAACCTTCTTCTAGAGCTTCATTGTCTCTTACGTAAGACATCTCTTGTCTACTGTGATAACATATCTGCTATTTACTTGTCTCATAACCCGGTTAAGCATCAGGGAACCAAACATATTGAGATGAATATTCATTTTATTCGTGAGAAAGTTGTCATGGGCCATGTTCGGGTGTTACATGTTCCTTCTTCCTATCAGTACACAGATATATTTACTAAGGGACCTCCTCGGCAGTTGTTCCTTGACTTCAGATCCAGTCTGAGTATCCGGCCTCCTCCTGCTCCAACTGAGGGGGTGTGATAGAGACTAAATAAATATTCTCCATATATTCTATAATTATTATTTTATTATAATTATGTAAAGTAGAGATTCTTATACAATTAGGTTTGTAATTGTAAACATCTATCTATATTGCATAAATGAGAAGCCTCCAACCAAGAAAAATTATACTATTTTACATTTTAAAAAATAGAGATGATGGTTTCAATAGACCCTCGATTTAAGTCAAATATTTCAAAGAAGTATGAAAAGGAGAATATGGAAATAAAAGTAGTAACAATGAGAAAATATTGCGAAATGGAAAGCAGTACATGGTTTTTCTTAATGTACTCATGGAAGGGTATTTTGGTAACTAAGTTAATAGTCAAAGTATTACGTAGTTTTTAATATATTCTTAACTAGTTTGTTGAGGATCTATTATTAAATTCTGATTGGTTAATGAGGCCAGCTGTGACTCCATAAAGAGCCTTAGATGAACACGTAGCAGATCTATTTCGATATAAATATTTAAATGGTTCAATCAGCTTTTGTCATATTTTATTTTTCCCTGCAAATTCTTATAGGAAAATCATATGGAAATATTATTATTTTAATTTGGATTGAAACAGCAAGTTTGGTCATATGAAAGTGAAGTTAGTGATATTGATTTGACCTTGATATGAAATTAATTAGTGGATTAATGTTACGTTGTTGGAAAAAGTAATTAGTTCATCCATAATGGGTGCTAATTAACTTATTAGCTTGTCCTCTTTTTAAACCTAACTATAATATATATAAATATTACGGATATTGAAAAATACGTTTCCACCATAATATGATGGGGGTTTAAATTTTTATCAAAATGAAGAACTTTTAATCTGTTTTAAAAAAATATCTTTTTTTTTTGTATTTGGTAATTTTCTAATTCCTATGTTTTAATGGCTTGTTTAAAGGCCACAAAATACATAAGTCTCTCTCTTATTTTCTTAAATTTTATGCTTAATCAAATTAAAATACTTAAATTTAAAAAGAAGAAAAATATCTTTTAGTTACATAAAGGAATACAATCAAATGTGATGGGATGAATGAGACTATTCCACTCTTAACTAGAATTCTCGAATTTGAGCTCTATGAGTACAACACTTTTCCCCTTAATAAAAATGTAAATCTGGATTAATAGGCCAGTGGTTACTCCTTTTTCCTTATTTAGTAGTATTATTTAGTATTGTGTAGTATCTTATTCTTTATTTTTACTACTACCTGTCGATTCATTTTCTTTGTTTATCTTGCTAGTTTGCAGTCGTTATTTTCTTTCAGTTCTGCTTTGAGTATACTTCTTTGACCTGTGGATCTATGAAAAATAACCTCTCTACACCATAGTAGTAGCAGTAAGATCTGAGGATATCATACTTTCTTCAGATTCCACGTTCGAAATTACACTGAGTATGTTATTGTTAGGTAAGTGGTTACGAGATAAGGATGGTTAAAAAAGAAAATGGAAAAGGAGGCAATAACAGCTGAATACTTGACTCCTTTGCAAGTTCATTATTAGTCTCAATTGTTTCTTCTTTATTTTCCACTTCATATCCAAGGTCTTTCATTTTAGTTTCCTCTTTCAAGGGGATCTGTTTCTAAAATCTTATTGGATATTGAAACAATTTTCAGCCCCACAATTTTGAGTTGTCAATGTCAATGGCAGTGGAGATATATCTGTTTCTGATATTTGATTGGTTATTCTTAACTGTGTCATGCCCACATTTTGGTGTTGGACAGATCATAATGTTAGAACTCTTATATCAGAAATATATAAAGAAATCTGCCTTATCCAGCCGACCATTCACCTTTTTTGCCAAAATGGCACTTCAATCATCATATTCATGGCCATACTATTATTGCCAAAATATGTTTCTTTAATCCGAAGGTCTTTGTTGGTATAACTAGTGTCTGAAACGTTAAACAATAAGAAATACGGAGTCGAGAGTTGACTCTCTGTCTTTAAGATAAAATTTTCCGTATAGATGCTATTATGGTGATGGACAATAGTCTTCCAAGATAAAACATCAACAATCAATAATACAAAGCAAATAATATTGATTCTAGCGAATAAAATAAATATAAAAGACTACTGAAGAGAGGAGAGAATTTTCGTCAAAGGATTTTTCTGAAGGAGACCGCAAATAATGTTAATTCTAGCGAATAAAATAAATATAGAACAAATTGCTGAAGAAGGAGAGGATTTTTCTGAGTCTCTGTTTTGAACAGAAGAGTGTTCTATATATTTCGATTGAACATTACTGTTCAATTTATAGTTGAGGAGGAGGGCCGTTGCAACATTTCTGAAATCTTCTGAACCGTTGCAACGTTTCTAAAATTTTCCGAACCGTTGCAACGTTTCCGAATTCTTCAGGGACCAAAGTGTAAATAAGAAATATTTCAGGGACCAAAAAGAAAATTACGAAAGACAGCCCACATCCCGTGACCTGAGGCCCGAGAACCCGAGACCCAAACCGGGCAGGCGGCGGCGGCACGGGTGTGGGGCTTATCCCCGAACCCAAGCTCACCTAGGTTCTCCCTCTTCTAAACACATGGGTTACCCCTTAGGGTACAAAACCTTTACTAAAAAATAGAGCTTATTTATTGCTCAATCTTTCCATCGTCTACCTATGCGGGAGATTTATTATTTGGCCAAAAACCATCTATCTATTCATGTCTCAAACACCTTACTTTGTGTACCAATATCTCTTTCATTCCTTAACGAAATTTGACGATATTTGGCACTAATATCATCTACTCATTTAGTAGACTAGCTATGTGCGAAGAAATGATGTTTCCAACATGCGGGGCCCACGTGTTTAAGTCACTAAAGACGGGAGAAAACTCAATCTCACATAAATTTCCAACAATCCCCTCTTGAAAGAGAATTGGTGCACACAGGGTGCCAAAGTTCAGCAATCTTTCAGCAAAAAGATATTGCATCAGGAAAGGTAGCTTTCGGCTTTGAACCTTCCTTAGTCGATTCCCATCGGATTTACTTACTGCGCGGTGAACGTGATGTCTTGAACCGTCAGTGTTTTGTGTAAACCAAGACAATGATATCAACACAATAACTCCCCTTATTCATTTCTTCTTATAGTTTTGTCCGTTGTGGCCATGGACAACTCTTGGATTCTTAAGTGCGTACGTTTGAAGCGATCTATATTCACACTTAAATATGTGATCTCCTATAAGGTATCCTGCTATACCCCACTCGCAAGTGTTAGGAATCATTAAAAGTTTTAGAAACTTATCATTTACCCATTATGCAGGTAACACTTTTTGTTTATCGCGGGAACAACTTTGGAATTATATTTCTTTAAAGAATAATAATCCAAAGTGCTCTTACTTCAAGTGAAGAGCTAAAACCGAACCTCTATAGTTCAGTTGTCCCATTGAACCAAATTCTTGGGATCTCCAGTCAGTAAGGTTGGGTTACCACCATAAAGATTCTTATTGTTTGGGTTTTAAGCCCATTCCCTTAGGCAGGCAGAATATTTGATCTTTGGGTAGGCCTTTAGTTTATGGATCCCTATATTATCCTTTGATTTGACGTAATCAATAGAAATTACACCCGTGGTGATCAACTCCCTAACGGTATTATGTCTTCGACGAATATGTCTAGACTTGCCGTTGTACATAATGTTCTGTGCCCTTCCTAAAGCCGATTGGTTGTCACAGTGAATCATCACCGAAGGTACGGGTTTGTCCCAATAAGGGATATCCTCTAAAAAATCGTGAAGCCATTCTGCTTCTTCTACCGCTTTATCCAAAACAATAAATTTCGATTCTTTCATGGATCGGGCGATGCATGTTTGCTTAGAGGACTTCCAAGACACTACCCCACCATCAATTGTAAAAACATACCCACTGATGGATTTGGTGTTCTTTATGTCCGATAGCCAGTTTGCATCACTGTATCCTTCCAATACGGCTGGATATCTAGAATAATGTAATCTGTAAGTCAACGAATATTTCAGATATCGTAGTATCCGATTTAACGCCTTCCAGTGATCATTTCTAGGATTACGAGTAAACCTAGCCAACTTATTGACTGGATAAGCGATATCGAGTCGGGTGCAGTTTGTAATGTACATTAAACTACCAATGACCTGCGCATATCGCTCTTGGGATACAGGTGCACCACGATTCTTATCAATTCTATGATTCATATCCATTGGTGACTTCATAGGGGGACTGTCAAATACATTAAATTTTCTCAAAACATCTTCAACCTAATGAGATTGAGATAAGACCAACCCGTTAGATGTCTTAGAAATCTTAATTCCTAATATTACAACTGCAATACCCATATCTTTCATGTCGAAACATTGTTTCAACATATTCTTGGTTTCCAGGATCAAGTTTAGACTACTTCCGGTGATGAGCATGTCATCTACGTAAAGGCATATCATGACAAATGAGTCAGATTTCCCTTTGATATAGATACATTTATCACATTCAATTATGGAAAAACCTTTTGATAATAAAGTATTATCAATCATTTCATGTCATTGTTTCGGGGCTTGTTTGAGTCCATACAGAGACTTAACAAGACGACATACTTTCTTTTCTTGTCCTGGAATTACATACCCCTCGGGTTGTTCCATGTATATTTCCTCTTCCAACTCTCCGTTTAGGATGGATGTCTTAACATCCATTTGAAGTATCTCAAGGTCATGCAAAGCTGCAATGACTATGAATACCCTTATGGACGTTAATCTAGACACATGAGAGTGACATACAACTGTTCGACGCCTCGACAGACTTAACAGGAAAATCTATCATTATATGCCAACTATTTAAAACAGGAAGGAACCAAAACTTCCATATAGCAATATGGGTGGCTATGAAATTGCGTGTTAACGTATTTTCCATAATTGAATATATTTTGACCATTTGGAGACTCTACGAAAAGGCAAGACTTAGTTGTGTGTAACGACTCGAAAAATTACTTTGCTTGTTTTGCTTTAAAATCCCTAAATTACCCTTTCTGAGTCTTTATTTGCTTGCTTGTGACTTGTGGTGATGGGTGACACGTTTTCTGAGGTGATCGAGTAGGTTCATACTCTTTTTGATAAGTTTGAGAAATGCTAAGTTAAGAGAATATATGAGTTTGACTCATAGTTGACTTTTTGGTAAACACGTTCTTTTCATAGTTTTGTTGATTCCATTAGCTCCAGAATGACGTTTATGACTTAGTCGTGCCTTTGATCAGTTTCCGAGGCACTCAGTGTGTTTCGGGAGTTTGGTTGTGAAATTATGAAATTAGAACTTAAGAGTTGACTTTAGTGAAACCCGAGCCTTAGAGACCTTTTTCAGAAATTTCGAGTGTGCGAGCAGATCTTGAATGTGTTTTATGATAGGAATACATGTTTGGTTTGTATCCGGGAGATCCCTGGAATATTTCGAATGTTTGAGAAGGACTTGTCCACTTCTGCGGGTCCGCCTCCGCAGAGGTCTTGCTGAGAGATGCGATACTTGATCATGTGTCGAGAGTGCACTTCTGTGGATAAGTTTCTCGCAGGAGCGTATGGGCCTATGCAGATGTGTTTTTTTCCGAAGCGAGTCCGCACCCGCGAGATCGATTCCGCTTGAGTGAAATCATTGTTCAAATTTATGTGTTCAATGACCTAAAAATTATTCTCATTCCCCAAACATTCTCCTTGGGATTGGAGCTCGAACAATAGGGTTTTCTTGAGGATTTGAAGGGAGTTCATCATAGAGGTATATTCTTTTCCCCTTTTTAATTATTGTGTATTGGTTAAGTTTGTATCCTAAGTATGATCTTTAATTAGGGGAAGGAGAACTTAGCTTTTGTTGAGAATAAGAGAGTAAGACTTGGGATTTGAGGATTGATTATTGACTTTCGTTGTTGATATTGTAAAGTAGTGTTGTATTATGCTAGTGGTGATGTTTAATTGATCAATTGCATGTTAGAAATCCTTTTGGGAATTCTAGGATTATAATTGGGATTTTTTTTTGCTAATTCTTGAAATTGAGGACCTGGTTGGCTTAGTTGTCAAATTAACTTGAGATTATGATTATCTAGCATGTTATGATATTAATTGGGTTATAAAGTTCGTATTTTGATATTCTGCTCATTTTATTTCTTTATTTTCTTTCTTCTAATGCAGATAAAAATGTAGTGCATGAGATTTGTATTTGAAACCTCAAGTTAAATTTTGATCTTCCTAAACCACTGAGCTAACTTCTAGTCTTGGGCTTATGTGATTCAAAATTTATATATGTGCATAAAAATTAAAAATATGAGTACCATATATATAGTGTGTAATTTTTTATTGAGGGGTTCGGGTGAACACCTTTCCACCCATGATGGTGCATCCATCCTCTTATAATTTTGGATTCGCCTATCTTAGGGTTTGATTTTTCATTGCATAAAAACCTTGGGTATTTGCTTAATTTTGCACTTCTTAAAATGTGTGGGTTTGATTTATAATCATAAAATTTATTAATTTGCTCGTAAGCTGTAATATACTCAGGTGAGAATTTCACTTTGTCGCACATTGTTACTGCCGTTGAAGACGACGCTGTTATGGGTGATGGTAAAGTAATCGAGGCCTTCCTTTTTTCTGTAGCCTTTGACTACTAATCTGACCTTTATACTTGTCAATAGTTTCATCTGCCTTTGTACTTTCTTTTGTGTATCCGCTTACAACCCAAAGGTTTGCTTCCTAGAGGAAGATCAACCATTTTCCAAGTATGGTTCTTCATGATGGAATCTATTTCACTTTTTATAGCTTCTTTCCAAAGCGGTGCTTCTGGAGTTGACAATGCTTCCTTAATTATCCTCGGTTCATTTTCAACCGTATAGGTTAGAAAATCTGGACCAAAGGTTTTGTCCTTTTTGGCCCTTTTGCACCGTCTTGGTTCAACCTCTGGAACCCCTAAGTTCTGTAGGTCTGGAACATTAAGTTTCGTATAGTCAGTTTCTTCTGAGTCATGTAGATCTGGAATGTCTAGTTCCGGATAATCAGAAACTCCCAGGTCTTGTTGATTTTGAGCATCTTGTTCATAACTTCGTTTGCGCGAAATTATTTCTTTTTTCTTTTTAGGAAAGATATGTTCAAAGAGTTCATCATTCCTTGATTCCATGATCGTACCCTCGTGGATATTAGGTATCTCCGACTTATACACTAAGAAGCGATAAGCACTACTGTTATTTGCATATCCGATGAATATGTAATCTACAATCTTAGGTCCAATTTTGACCTATTTTGGTTTAGGTACTTGGCCTATACCAACCAGCCTCACACTTTCAAGTATTTGTAAGTGAGTTTCTTTCCTTTTCATGATTTATATGGAGTTTTATCCTTACGCTTATGCGAAACTCTATTGAGAATTGTATTAACATTAAGAATCGCTTCGCCCCACCGGAATTGATAAGTAAAGCATTCATCATTTCCTTTAACGTACGATTTTTGCCCTCGACAATACCGTTAGACTGAGGCGAGTAAGGAGCTGACCAAATCAAATTAAATGCCAACTTGATGTAAACATACACGTTGGCAATTGATGTTATTAGACATCCAGTATTTGGACGAAGCAAATGCCAAGTCGCGATAAAGATTCGAATTGATAACCGATATCTGATTCCAAGGATACTGACTCCTTAAAATAAAAAAACAAAAACAAGCTTAATAACTGAGTATTAGTTGTTGGCAAAATCACCTTTCTAGTAAAGACTACAATATATCTCAAAGTCAAAGAGGTTAGCGATTCTCTTATGAAGCAAAGGGCACAACTTTATTTGCTGGACTGATGCGAGTAAGGAGCGGTCGTTTGATGAACAATGCCGAATTGAGCACAATATTCTTCAAATGGTGCTACGTATTCTCCCCCTCTATCACTACGAATTGCCTTAATCCATAGGTTTAGTTGACTTTCAACTTCTGCTTTGTAAAGTTTAAATGCTTAAAACGCTTCGTCTTTACTTTTCAACAAGTAAACATAACAATACATTGTACTATCATCAATGAAAGTCACAAAATACTTGTTCCCCCCTCTAGTTTGCACAAACTTTAAATCACATATGTCGGTGTGAATAAGTTCTAGAGAAGTGGTGTTTTTTTCGACTGAATGGAAAGATGATTTGGTTAATTTTGCCTCTACGCACACCTCACATTTATGTTGAGGGTTTATGTCGAAGGAAGGCAACAATTCCAACTTTACTAACTTTTGAATGGATTTGTAGTTAACGTGTCCTAATATATGATGTCATAAATTAGAGGATTCAAGCAAGTGTTCTTAAGATCTAAGTCAATATAACAACTTTCAAATACAAAGTATGATCAATCCACTCCACTGCTTTATGTCATTTCATAAATTTGAAAGTATACCTCATATGATTTCATGCATATAACATACTTATGACAGCCTGTGATTGTTTTCATTTGGCAAGAAATAACAAATTAAGATAGCCATATCAAATATGTTACATTTTTAAAAATCTAATAAGCATGCATTTCAAGATCATCACAAATGGATCATCTACCCTAATATTTATATTAATTGTGTTTCATCAAAACACACAAAAGGTAGAAATTCATAAATAATAATAGAGTTAAAGAAAATAGAAACCGATTTCGTTGAGACATTATTTCTGAATCGTCACTTGTTTGTATCGTTCCGTAATTGGAACCGGTTCAGATGTTTTTTCAAAAAACACTTCGATAGTGGTGTATCATTGAATGAAAATAAATTCATTGGAAAAATCATGAAGCCGTTTGCAACATATGCTATAGTTTATCACATGCCTCCTCACTTTCTTTGTTCCCGTCAAATTGTATGGATGAACACTTTATAAGATTTAAAAGTAGTGCGTTGCTAATCTCCATATAATGATTGAAAAACAATGAATATCAGTCCTCATGATGATCCGTCGCATTATAATCTGTTTAATCCAATTTCTTGAACAGTTGCCATTGGATGTCATCATAAATCTTCTAGTTATGAAGCACCAAAATTTATCTACCAAATCGGCTTCGTAAGGCCATACCGAAATTTAGTTTTGAATCAGTGCTTCAAGTTCTCTGCAGAACCATTGGCAATCGTTGAAACAGACATCTTTCGAACACTCTAAAAGATTTTTTCTTAAATTGTTGGTATAACTGATGTCCGAAAGGTTAAACAATAAGAAAGGCTGAGTCGAGAGATAACTCTCTGTCTTTAAGACAAAAATTGCACCGTATAGATGCTTTTACGGTGATGGACAATAGTCTTCCAAGATAAAACAACAACAATCAATAATACAAAGCAAATAATGTTGATTATAGCGAAGAAAATAAATATAGAAGACTGATGAAGAGAGGAGAGAATTTATGTCAGAGGATTTTTCTGAAGAAGGAGACTGCAAATAATGTTGATTCTAGCGAAAAAAATAAATATAGAACAAATTGCTGAAGAAGGAGAGAATTTTTCTGAGTCTCTGTTTTGAACAGAAGAGTGTTCTATATATTTCGACTGAACATTACTGTTCAATTTATAGTTGAGGAGGAGGGACGTTGCAACGTTTTTGAAATCTTCTGAACCGTTGCAACGTTTATGAATTCTTCAGGGACCAAAAAAAAAATTCGGAAGACATCCCGTGACCCGAGGCCCGAGAACCGGACTCGACCCACACCGGGCGGGCGACGGCTGCGCGCGTGTGGGGCTTAGTCCCGAACCCAAGCTCACCTAGGTCCTCCATCTTCTAAACACATGGGTTACCTCTTGGGGTCCCAAACCCTTACTCAAAAATAGAGCTTATATACTGCTCAATCCTTCCATCTTCTACCTATGTGGGAGATTTGTTATTTGGCCAAAAACCATCCATCTATTCATGTCTCAAACACCTTACTTTGTGTACCAATATCTCTTTCATTCCTTAACGGAGTTTGATGATATTTGACACTAAAATCATCTACTCATTTAGCAGACTAGGCATGTGCGGAGAAATGATGTTTTCGACATGCGCCACGTGTTTAAGTCACTAAAGACGGGAGAAAACTCAATCCCACATAAATTTTCAACATGTCTATCGGAAATAACATTTCTATCTCCATGGTAGGAATAAGGTCTACGTACACTCTATTCTTTCAAAATCCTCTTATAGAATTACACTGGATATGTTATTGTTGTTGTTACTATTATTGAATTTATTTTTAAATAAAACGTTTGAGATTCAATTTTATTTTGAAAAGGATAATGATCATCTTATAGATTCTAAACATGTGTTTAAAGTTGAATTTGTATATAGGAGTCTTGGAGTAACGATAAAGTTGTTTTCATGTGACCTATAAGTCATGAGTATAATTTGAATTATGAAATCAGACACTGATGCTTAGGGTCAAAGTAGGGCACTGTGCCTATATTATACCCTTTGAGGTGCAACCCTTCCACGAATCATATGTGGACGCTGAATATTACGTGCATTGAACTATCATTTTGTACCGTTCAAATTTAAAAAATAAACTTTAAGAAGAGAAAACAAGATTACTAGATATATTTAGCGCTATCTGCGTTGTTATCAAATCTTAATATTCGAAGGCACAATAACATTGACGAAGGCCTCAATTTCTTCTCGTTTTTTAACCATCGAGGGATGTGCGAGATAATAAGAATCTATCTACCCTTAATTAGAGAACTTCAGAAATGATGAGTCTTTCTGTTGAGAGCATTTTATCCTCTTGGTAGGTCTATCTGTCGGCAATCAGGGTTAACAAGTAAACATCAATTACCAGATGGACAAATCGAAATAAAAAGATATATAATATTAAAAATTATAGAAATTGACGGGGACAAATTCAATGGTTAAATAATAAAATCCATCGCTAAACATATTATGAAAAAATTTATTAACTGTAAGTTATTTAGCGATAAATTAACAACAAAACTTATAGCTAATTTCAATTTCTTCTAATAACAACTGGATATGCACTAAATACGCAGCTATTCTATGCAGAAAAAGAACCAGAAAAGGATAAACAAAAAAGATATATTTACAATACACATTTAATATTTTACACATATTTACAAAAAAGATATATGCACACACTGGGGAAGTTTTTCAAAAAAAAAATATAGTACGCATATATTACAAGAAAGAAATTAATGTTGTAGCACTTGGTAAGCATCTTGTCTCATCATTTGTCCATAACTAATCTGTCCATGATGTTCAAGTTCAATAAATATTAACGATTACAATATTAAGAAAATTGAAAGAGACAGTAAACCTAGCCTATAATTACGGAAATCAAATATATATTTTCATAATACAGAAGATTAGTACCATAATTATAAATGTATAAGATCACTAATAATATCACGAATATACGGTGTATATTCTATCACACCCACACAGTCATAGCGGGCGGTTGTCGTACGTTGAGACTGTCCCTAAAATCTTCAAACAAAACTAAGGGAAGACCCTTAGTAAACATGTCAGCAATTTGATACCGTGAGGGGACATGCAAGACACGTACTTGTCCACGAGCTACCTTTTCGCGAACAAAGTGAATATCCATCTCGATATGTTTAGTGCGCTGATGTTGGACAGGATTCCCCGAGAGATATATCGCACTAACACTATCGCTGTAGACCAATGTAGCTTTCCGAATAGAAAAATGAAGCTCTAAGAGGAGGTTACGCAACCAACAAGACTCAAACACCACATTGGCTACCCCTCTATATTCGGCCTCCGCGCTGGATCGCAACAAAGTAGCATGGCGTTTAGCCGACCAAGAAATCAAGTTATCACCAAGAAGCATACAATAACCAGACGTCGAACGCCTGGTATCTGGACATCCATCCCAATGAACATCTGTATAAGACACGAGAGTAGATACTGATGATGAATATAAGTGCAAACCGTAATCAAGAGTGCACTAAAGGTAACACACAATGCGTTTGAGAGCGTGCATATGTTCTTCCCTTGGATCATGCATGAATAAATGTCGCACCCATTTTTAACCCCCCCAACGCGAAAAGAGGGATCCAATATGGTTGTGACGTATTGGTGATTCCTAAATTAATTAAAGCTTTAAGGAGTCGCCACCTAATTATTCTACAGTGAATTAGGGCACCTAAATGTTGACATAAATGCTGCAAAGTGAACTCCGATTAATGGTTTGTTAATCTATGAGATTCTGAGTAGGGTTCTTTATTATCTTAAAGAAAAGGGTTAGACATCCTTTAAGATCCGCTAACTACGATTATCCGGTCAAACTTAGGTTAATTATTATGCTAAGAAAATGCATGTTTAAAAGTATAAAGTTAATTAAAAGAATGTTGCAAGTAGTCAATAAAAGGATGCATTTTTTGACAACGTAAAGATTTTTACCACTTATTTCTTCTTTTTGAGGAGTCTTGCAAAAGTGATTGCGATTCTGAGAAATAAATTCCTGACATAAAATCTGAAAAAAGTATGCATTTGTATGTCATTGTTTATAAAATACATGTAAAAATTGATTTTTTGGATAAAAGCATGCACTTGTTTATAAAATATATGTAAAGTTGATTTTTTGGATAAAAAGCATGCATTTGTATGGCCTTGTTTATAAAATACATGTGAAGTTGATTTTTGGATAAAAGCATGCATTTTTGTATGCATTGTCCATAAAATACCTATTTTTTGGCAATTGATTGTAAGGAGAAAAGCAAATTATTTATAATGCAAAGAAGTGATTTATATGGAAGTCATTTTAAACCACAAATCGGATAAAAACAAAAAAACCTTATTTGTATGATTAATAATGCGAATAAAAGATGACCAAATTGTTTTGAAAGTTTTAAACATGCATGACGAGCCTAAAATAAATAAACTAGCGGCGGATTTCCAATTTTAAACTACCCTATTAATTATCCGTTCAAGACCTAATTATTCTAAGTATTCCCATGATCGCACAAAGTTGAGTAATTAAATTACAATCGGAAAAATAAAAATGGCGGTATTAAAGAATTAAAAGCAGCGACTAAGGCGGATGACGATGTCATCCTGCCCTATTTGTTTAGAAGTCCCGAGTGTAGGAGAATGCAATGAACGTGGATGCGGGTCTTCGTTTGACAATAGTCATGATGAGTCTCATAACGAGACTCTTCGTTGCTCCTGATGCATTTCATGTAAACAAAACAAAACAAAAGGATTAGTAGACAGAACATAAAAATATATACATAAGAAAATATAAATAAATAATTCGTGAAGAATAATATGTTGTTGGGCCTCAGGTTTGATATACAACATAGATAACAAGAAAGGGAAAGAGAATAAGGAAATGGAAAGGCTTGCATATTTGGGTCTAGATGGCACAAAATAGGCTAGGCATAGTCATATTTAGCTCATTTATATTCAAACCCTTAGGCAGTTACAAGACTTAGTCTACTATATGAAACAAAATTAACAAACTAATGTATGCAAACCGGGGAGGTTCAATAAGTGCTAAATGCCGATATAAGCCCCCATTTAGCTCTCTTAACAGATTGACATAGAACAAAAAATAACTTAAAAGACATTACATGTTGTAATGGACCTACTTTAGCCCTTAGACAGACAAAGGAAAATATATGGTCTATTTAGTAAGCATGAGGGTCCAGAAAATGAACGAGTAACCACAAAGAGATGGCTTTTTCAGGTATACAGAATCATTTAAGCCAAACTAAGTATGAACAATCACATTTATATTATGCATTAGGAATAATAAACCTTAGACAAAAAGGGTAAACATATAGTGCATTAGGCACAATAAACCTTAGACAGATAGGGTAAGCATATAGTTAGTCCAATAGTAATGTGGGACAAACAAAGATGACCAAATGACCAATCAAAGATAACATTTTAAACATATAGGGCTATTTAAACCAAGAAACATGCAAAATCATATTCATACTATCTAACTAGACATGGTAACACCCCACACAGTGCATAACATAAGCAACACAACACATCATGAATCAAGCAGCTACATACAATAGTTAATAACAAGTGCAATTATGGACCAGTTGATAAGACTTGGTCAGAATGGGCAGGTTTCACATATTTTAGTTCAATAGCTTATCAAACTAGGATTCAAAACACCCAGACATGCACAAAACATCCATGTAGGCTATCCTAGACTCATTACATACCAATTTATAGGCATGCTAGTTAACATTCAATGCTAATCTACCATATACTACTCTTACACCATATAAGACATGTGAACAAGTCAAACAAATGTGTATCCAAGTTTATAAAGCAACTAAAACTCTATCACTTTTTAGCACAATCACAAAAGATGTAGCAAAACCAAACAATGACCATACTATCAAACCTTAAATTGGCACCGATCATGACCTCTCAAAATTAACAACAAACAGTCTTACTATGTCATGACGTTTATCAAAAAAAGTACTGAAACATGCATATCTCATGATTGTAAGTACAAGTCTTAGCATAACATAGTTAGACATAAATATCCAACTAAATAAACAAATATCATATTCAGTTAATCAACACTAGGCATTAAGAAGTAACCAATATCATAATGTCCTCTAAACAGGTTTTGTAACATCATATAATACTAAACACACATCTAATAACACAAGCAAAACATTTTAAACACTATTGGATAATTAAACAAACTAGCATACTTAAAAAACATGAACAAGCCACATTTTATCTCATGAAACACAGAAAATGTAAAAAGGAACAAGGGGAAATTTGGGTTTACTGACCTTCTCCGGGCAGCGAACCAAGACGTCGTTTCGAATCGTCGAATCCGCTCAGGAAAGTTATTTTGGAATTCTAATTTTTTTATTTTGGAAGTCTGATTTTTATTTTAGACCCGGTTTCGACCCGACCCAAAAACAGGCCCGGTTTCGATTTTGACCCGACCCGGAACGAAATGGAACAGACCCGAAACAAAACCGAAGCAAACCCGAAACAAATGTGGGAGATTTGATGATTGAAACTAGTATTCAAAAAGGGATTTTCGGATTAGAAATTAGGAAACCAAAGGGGAGTATTTTTAACCAACAATTAGGAACAAACCATTTTCTTTTTCTGATTTTCTCCTCGTTTTTCAATGTTTTTCTTTTATTTTTTCGGACCCCGGACCCGACCCATTTTCGATTTCTTTTTCGGACCTCCACCCCCCCCCCCCAAATGAAGAACAAGGGGGGGGGGGTATTTATAGATGGATTCCCCCCAAAACCGTTCACCACTATACACCATTTTCAACCGAGTTTGAATTTTAAATTCAAAGGGGCAAAAGTGATGATTTTGGAGGCGGATTTTAGGGGTGCAGGTCGCGGGTTTTGGGAGATAGGGTATGAGTGAAGTGACGGGGAGGGGTGTGGTGGCAGGTGGGGTGTGGGCTGCGGCGGGTTTTGGGGGGATAGGGTATGGGGGATCGGCTAATTTTAGGGGAAGGGTGAACGGGAAGGGTGTGTTTAGTTTGGGTTAGGTTTAGGGATAAATGGGTTGGGGCGTAATGGGGTTGGGCCGGGTTTTTGGGTGGCTGATTGGGCTGGTTTTTTTTTTTGAGTTGTCGATTAGGCTGGTTTTTTGGTGGGTTGGTAGAGTGTTTTGGGTGAGGAGGGAAAACGGGTTGTGGGTTAAAATATAAAAAGGGTTTATCATTTTAAAAAAATGCTTTGAAGAAATGTAAATTATAAAAATAACGATGTGATAATAATAAAATATAATAGTTACGAAATGCTTATTGCTTAAAATAAAAAATGCGATGTCATTTTGTGAAAATAAAATAACATAGAATATTCGGGTAAAAATATGATTATGATATTAAAAGGCAAATGATAGTAGAAATACGAATAATAGTAATATTGATAATAAATAATGATATTGAGAATAGACGACGATATTAAAGGCCTTATATATATATATATATATTATATATATTAAAATTGTTTTGAGGTGTCAAAATATTTTAAATCGCAAACAAATAATCGAAAGAGGGGGAACAAAATTGGGTGCCAACGATAAACACACATGATGCACTGCATAAGTAATATTGGGCCTCGTAAACGTAAGATATTGAAGAGCCCTTGCAAGACTACGATAGTGGGAGGGATCCACGTAGGGTGTGCTAGATGTAGCACTCAGCTTCGATTTAGTGTCAACCGGAGTAGGAGATGACTTACAATATGACATGCCAACCCATTCAATAATCTCTACTGGATATTTCCTCCGAGAGAAAATAGACCATATGCATGACGAGTGAAAAAAAAAACTCAACAGCCCCAAGTTCTTCATAGCAATTTTGGAACTGAGAAGAGATATGATAGACTTGCGCAGTTTGTCAGAGGAAACAATCAATATAATATCATCCACATATAACAGAATGTATGTCATAGAAGTATAGTGACGGTAGATGAACAGAGAATGATCAGACATGCTATGAGAGAACCCAAGAGTAGACACATAATATGTAAACCTTTTGTACCAGGCCCGAGGTCCCTGTTTTAGCTAATACAAGGACTTTTCAGCAAGCACACATGGTTAGGATAATCGGGGTCCTGAAACCCAAGGGCTGATGCATGTATACAGTTTCCTTGAGTTCACCATTTAAGAACGTATTTTTCACGTCCAACTGATGAATGGGCCAAGCTTTTGAGAGAGCCAGACTAAGAACAATGCGAATAGTTGCTGGTTTGACCACCGGATTAAATGTCTCTCCACAATCCATGCCAACCTGTTGAGTTTTGCCATCACCTACAAGACGAGCCTTATGCCTCTAAAAACAACCATCGAATTTTTTCTTATGAGTAAAAATCCACATAGAACTAATCACATTGACACTAGGCGGACGGGGCATCAATTCCCACGTCTTATTTTCAATAATAGCATTATATTCATCATACATAGCCATTATCCAATTAGGGTCACGAAGGGCAGACACGGGGTTACGTTGTAGGGGTGATTTAGTGATATTAGAGTTGAGATTAAATTATCGTTTTGGTCTAAAATACCCCGTTGGCTACGAGTAACTGGTATTTGACTTGGAATAGAAGTGGGCCGGACCTGAGTCGGTGTAGTAATGTCAGGACTGGTTCGGGTTGGGAGGAACTAGGCTGATGGATTGCTGGAATTTGTTGGGCTAGCACGCAGTGGGCCTGCTGGCAAACTGACTGGACTAAAAGAAAAGTCACGGGTTGGGCCAACAGGCAGTGGGCCTGCTGGCAGAGGGACTGGACTGTGACCAATTGGGCCAGTAGGAATGTGGCTAGACCGTGCCTACTGGTCCAAATCCCGAAGAGTGGGCTGGACCAAATGGTGGACCACATACGGTGATAGCCCATTATCCAAAAATTCATACGACTTGGACGCGGAATTATGCAACTTAGCAAATGGAAATTGGGTCTCATAAAAAATGACATGATGACTAATGATGATTTTATTAGAGGATAAATCAAAACATTTGTAACCACGATGATTAGATGGGTACCCCAGGAACACACAAGCGGTAGAGCGGGCTTGAAGTTTGTTAATGGTGGTGGAGGGGAATAGAGGATAACATAAACACCAAACACCCTAAGATGAGATTACGAAGGGTCTTTTTGATAAAGAATCCTGAGTGGGGATTGGTATGCTAATCCTTTGCTAGGGAGTATGTTAAAGAGGTACGTTGCCATTTGTAATGCATGATGCCAAAAGGAAGGTGATAACGATGCATGGGATAGTAGTGTACGAATAATATTATTAATGGTGTGGATTTTTCTTTCGACCTTCCCATTTTGTGATGACATATGTGTACATGAAAACCGAAAAGATACATTAACCTTACAAAATTCTCTAAATGGCCCATTATCAAATTTTCTTCCATTATCACATTGAATATTCTTAATTTTCCGTTGAAACGGTGTACGATGAATGCTCTAAATGATAAGAATGTGGAAAAAACCTGAGACTTTTTTGATGAAGGAAACGTCCACAAAAAATTAGAATAATCATTCAAAAATAACACATAATACCGGTGACCAGTAGAGCTCAAAACGGGAGATGTCCAAATATCACTATAAATAATATCAAATAGCAACACAATATTAGAATTGGAAGCCACAAACGATAATTTAACATATTTCCTAAGAGGACAAATATTAGTGCAACGATCACTATTACACTTAATAAATTTATTATTTGTAAGGGAGGAAAACACAGACGCTCCTGGATGACCCAACCGCGTATGTTATAAGGAAGGTGCTAAAGCGGCAAACGTTGACGGTGTGGCTTGTTTAGTGATGGTGATGGGATAGAGCTCGCCCCGACTATCACATCTCATTAGAGGTATCTCGTCCAAAAATCCTTCACAGAAAATCCAAAAGGGTCAAAGTCAACAGAAACCTAGTTATCAGTTGTAAATTTCCGAACATACACCAAATTTTTAATTAAGTGAGGAGCATAAAGGATATTTTTCAGGGCTAAAGGTGGGTTCGGGGAGTCAATTTTGTGTGACCATAATCACAAATTGGAATTGAATTACCATTACCAACAATTATGCCACGATTTTTGCTCAAATTGAAATAAGATAAGAGATTACTTAGTGCGGACGTCATGTGAGAAGTAGCACCGGTGTTCATGTACCAATTTGCATCCGGAAGATTTAGTCTAAGTGTATGAATCGATGTCTCGATATCTGTGTGGGTCGAGGCTGTTGCTGGGCCCACAACATCGAATGCCTGCTGTGGCCGAGGCCCAAGCAGCTCAGGCTACTGCCATGCCTGGTTCTGCCTAGCCTGCTGCTGCTGATGACCATTGGGCCTGACCCAATAATTTGCTAGAAACGAACAAGGTGGAGTGGGCTACTGCCCACTAGCCTAGGCCCACGACAACTGCGCACTGGCCCAAGGCTGCTGCCACGATCACTGCCACCACTACCGCGGTTTTTGTCACCTTTTTTCCGATTTTGGCCCTTTTTTCCACCACCACCATTGTTTTGATGTTGGCTGGAATTTTTTTAGAAGTGAGGGTCATCGGTGTTGTGTGACGTGGCCACTATCATGGCAGAATGTGTTCCGATTGTGGCCTTTTTATCCAACCTGCTTCTTCGAGGGTTAGCATGGAACGTGCTTGATAGAACGGCGGGAGATGATTGCTTTGGCCAAGGAGAGTGCCAACCCCATTGTATGCCTCAGAGAGGCCCGCAACCATCTGAAGAACAAGACGATCGTTCATGATCGGTGCGGCAACATTTTTGAGTTGATCTAACAACTCCTTGAGCCTTTGACAATAGGAAGATGCATTCGGAAAATCCTCCGTAGTTGTGTGAGAAAATTCTTGCTCAAGGGTTACGACACGAGAGTTTTTGTTATCTTAGAATATATCACGCAACTTATTCCAAGCTTCCATTGTCGTGGCGTCAAGTTTGATAATTGTCTGTAAGAGGCCCATAGAGATGGTGGAATAAATCCATTGGAGGACCGTAGCATCAAGAGTTGCCCACAACTCTATTTCATCATCGTTGGAAAACACCTTCTCCTTGACTTTTTCCGGTTTGACGATGTGATGAAGGAATCGATGAGACCTAGCATGAATTTTAAAAAGTTCCGCCCACATCGCGTATTGGACGTTCTCCATTACAAGAATGATAGGGATGTTGTTCTTGATATTGGAGACTACAAGAGCAGGATGAAATGTGTTTGTGTTAGACATGATGGATGAAGAAATGGGAATATTTGGGCGACGGGAGGGATTTCACCGGTGGAGAAGGACGGCGGAAGGGTGGGATGCCGAGGAAGAGACTCGGCGGCGGAAGCTTAGGGTTAGGAAAAATATGCCCTATACTGCTGATACCATGAAAGAGAATAATTCCCTTGATTCTTTTCATTAATGTAATTGGTTTATATACATGATATACAATATTAAACCTAGCCTATAATTACGAAAATCAAATATACATTTTTTTAATACAGAAGATTACTACCATAATTACAGATGTACAAGATCACTAATAATAGCACAGAAATATACAATGTATATTCTATCAAAAATGACTAACAAAATTATATGAATTCCATTTTCTAAAAAAAGCAGCGTCTTTGTCGGTTTAAAAAAAGATATATGCACACACTGGGGAAGATTTTCAAAGAATATAGTACGCATTTATTACAAGAAAGAAATTAATGTTGTAGCACTTGGTAAACATCGTGTCTCATCATTTGTCCATAACTAATCTGTCCATGATGTTCAAGTTCAATAAATATTAACGATAACAATATTAAGAAAATGACTAACAAGATTCCATTTTCTAAAAAAAGCAGCGTCTTTGTCGGTTAAAACTTATCTGCACCTTGTTGTTTTACATCAAATTATTAAGGGATATTTTAAAAAATATACTGCTTTTGAAATATTCACTGTCACGTAGTCCAATATATAATAATTATATAACATTAAACATTATACATAATGTATCAGCTTTGTATAAAGTTTATAACAATGCATAAAAGGTGTTTATACATAAATATAGGCATAGGGTGTAAATCGGGAGTTTATATACCGTATAAGCTACGTAACGTAAATATTTTTAAAAATAGACATAGAGCGTAATTTTCTCAATTAATAAATGCATGACATTTATTATTTTCTTACACTCATCTATTCCTTAAATGATATGTAGTATCCATTTAACTTTCAATTTTTAAATTTAAACGATATAATTTTGTATAAATACTGTGTGCGGGTAAATATTTATCCATCTTCAACATTTTTCCCTCATTAATTATTTGATTCACGAAACTTACTAATCCTATTAATTCAAATTTATGACAATCGAGTAGATCCACGAATGGGATAAAAGACTTCTTAACGAAATGTTTTAATTTTTAGAACTTATATTCGAGACAATTAATTAAACGTGGAGAACTCTAATTATCCCACCACATAAGCATCTCACCAAAAGTAGCACACACTTAATTTTTATTTATTAAAACATCTTTTAAGTATTTTCGACTTAGAGAGACATTTGAATCTGGAAATTTTGAAGTTTCAAAACAATTAGTTCTACATCATAATTAGATGGTTGTTTTTGTAGTTTGGCAATTTGAAGATTAGGCACACACATATCAAACAGAGAACAAAGTACTGAAAACCGAAAAATAGAAGAAGAAAAATTCCTTATTTCTTGCATGTTTTTCACTTTTATCATTTTAAATCTATTAGTTTAGTTGAAACTCTTATTCTCTAAAGGGAAAGATATAAATTTATTCTTGTACCATCTAACTCGCTCAATTTCACAATTAGTACAATTTTGGTCTATTTACATTCTTTTTATTGACAAATTGTCCCATAATAACGGAGCTCCAATAAAAAGTGGGTGAATGCATGTATCCATATTCTTCAAGGGAAAAGATTCAAATTTATCCTCAATTTTTTTATTATAGTTTAAAATTGTCATCAGGTTGAAACTCCGTCAACTATCAAGAGCAAACACGAGACGTATTATATGAGATCAAGAATCTAAACTAGCACGAAATTATTCGATGTCAAATAAAACATAAATATATTTGACCTAGGGAAAAATTGTTCGATTTTGAATAACTTAGGAACTATGTCGGACAAGGGGTAAAGTTATGCCTAAGGCATAACTTCTATATAGAAACTATGTCTTAGGCATAGTTACGTAGAATAACTTAATTTCTACAGAACTATGTATTAAAACATAAATTTACCCCGAATAGACATAGTTTCTTATGAAACATTACTTTGCAATATTTTTACTTTGCCGGGATACTACAGAATTTATGCCTTAAGATATAATGTTACCCCGAATAGGCATAATTTGCTATAAAATCTCGTCTTACAATTTTTTTTAACTCTAGTGGGGTTCGAACCCAGAATGTCAAGATATTTTCAATCACTTTTTTAGCCGAGGGGTGAAAATTAAAAATTAACAATTTGAGGGGAAAAAATTAAAGAGCCTCCCAAAATAACGGTATTCGGTATTCCTGCTAATTGTCCATGTATCACAAATTGAGACTAACCCTCTAGTCTCTATCACTTTGTTGACAGGGGGGGGGGGGGGTTGTGGGCCCAAATACATGAGTTTACCTCGTGAACTTCACGTGCTATATAGGCCCAATGTATGGCCTATTTATGGACTCTAAATTGACAACTAGTTGGTCTCCCATTTCACTCTTATCTATTTGTATGTACACATTCAGTTGCTATCTAACCAATAAAACATTTTGGCCCATTTTAAGTCTCTTGTCTCAAATGTCAAATCTATCCATTTGTATCTGTTTTTTTTTTTTTAATTTAAAAACTGTAATTTTATATCCAATATAATTTTTTTTCATTGATCGTAATATTTTTAGCCAGCCCGATTGCTGTGTAGTGTTGGGGTAGTCGACTTGGTTAGCTATCCGAGAAAAATTCAGAGGATGTTTGATTAAATTTATAAGTATTTTATTTTAAATTAAGTGTTTTAAAGCAAAAATCAGACAAAATCACTAAGTTATGACTTTCAAGCTTATAAGCACTTTTGACTTGGACAAGCATTTGGTTATTTTATTGATGATCAATTTATGACTTTTTAAATTATAAGCAATTTTAATTTGACCAAATATTTTAATACTTTATTCTTAACATATTTCCTAATTCTCAAAGTACTTTTCCCATAATAGAACTCCTTATTCCCTCTTCATTTCATTTTTTAGTTTGTTATTCTCTTTATACATATTTTCTTAATTTAATAGTTTATTTAAATAACTTTAAGAAACTATTAGTCATTTTAGCATAAAATTATTCATCAAAAACATTAATTGTTTATTATCAGTTTCGACACTTCACTAGATCACACTTTGTGGGATTATACTTAGAATATGTTGTTGGCGCTTCACCACAAAAATATAAATGCTTATGTATAGATCTGTTTCAACACGTATGTAAAATTTTGCTTGCTGGGAGTGAAAAATATGAGAAATTGTTTTATTTAACTTTTATTTCCTTGGCATAACAAATACCAAAAAAAATCCAAAATTTCTTGTTTGGTTCAGCCGAAAGTGTATATTTTCAACCCAAAAAAAAAAAAGCAAATTGAAACGGAAAATGAAGGGTCTTAGAGTTTTAAGGCAAGATTGGAGTATTCGATGCTGGCATGAGGAACTTTGTATGTTTTTCCTATTTACTAATTTATACTCCTATTATCTTTTTCTTTGATTTTCTTGATTGTTTATTGTCACGATCCAAAATCGAGGGTCATGATGGCATCAATACTCGTGAGTCGGTAAGCCAACCATTTTTCAACAACCCGAAATGTAATAAAGAAATAAATGTGAAAATCAATTAAGAAGCAGTTTAAAGTCTTTAATTTAGATCCATAGATATATAAAGATACGACATAAGAATCTCCTCAAAACCGGGTGTCACATAACAAGAACTACTAAGAGTTATACAAGTCTTGAGATCAAATACGTCCCGAAGTACATAAAGTTGTCTGAATAGAAAGACATAATATAAAAATAAAAGAAGAGAATCCGGGGCTAAGGGTCGTCCGGTAGCTCACCCCGTCAATCCTCTAACGTAGCTCCTCAACGGGCTGGGTAGTCATGTGGCTCACTGGTACTAGGAACTGAACCTGTACATAAAAAGGATGCAACAAGCATAGCGTGAGTACAAAATACATAGGTACTCATCAGCATCGTCGACCGACCCGATCCTAAACGAAGACGAGGGCTGGTCTATAGAATACTACTACTACACCAAGTGCCATAACAATTCAATAGTATAATCACATAACACATAAGTTCATTAATGGAATTTAATCCTAGGTTGTAGAATCTAATCCTCGATCAAGTCAAGTACATACCCTACTGAGACGTAGGCACATAATCAACAGTTCATCATCAACAAGAGTAAAATACAAGAAAATAGACATAATGAAAGATATGCAAATGTTTACTCTCTCCTCCGATACGTACACGTTCGAATGTCAACTTAGCGTGACCCATGGGGGACTCACGAGGTCCATATACCACTCAAGCTTACACAGTATCTAAGTTCAGTTCACACAGTAGGCTCACACAACACATGTCCTATTCACACAATATTTATACTCGTCTATCCTCATACAGTCTCAGACACTAAGAGGCACAAAGCAAGCTATGCATAGTAATAAGAAACAAGTATAACAAAACAAGTCACAACTCAGTTGTTTTCATTAACGACTCGATCTTTAGCTTCTTTTTCGATTAGATGGGTATAAAAGGGGGGGGGGTGAGAGGGACACACAGTCACATAACACACAGACAAATACTAAATAATGCGTAATGTATGGGCTTCATACCCAATCACAGATTTAGAGGATCATACTATACTATCAGCTAGTGCCAAAAGCATGGCATTCTTCTAGAAATTTAAAAGCACGAATACCCATACACGACACTAGCACCCGATACAAGTGCTCATCACCTCACCAGTATCGGGATCCCCTTAATATCCTTATTACTCCCATATTTAGTTAATTAGTGCTGTTAACCAACCAAGACGCCTAAGATAAGGTTCATAGTCTCAACATGCCTGAAAGTATGAGTCAAAGTCACGAAGTCGCTTTGCCTTTTCGAATAGGCTCCTCACGATGCCAATATGCTCAAATACAGATTCATTGTCAAAATAGACAAATGATGCCCACATTACTCTATGAAAGATTCGGATTTAGAAAGTTAACCTAAAACCTAGTTCTAGAACCCCAAGGTCAATTTCATAATTATACTAGAAAATCAGGACTAACATGGTCAATATAATGCTCTACTAGTTCACATGATCCCAACGGTACCCATAATGACGTACTTTGAAGCAAAATCCAAAATGACACTCAAAATGTGATTTTCGAGCCAAAGGGGCAAAATAGGAATTTATTTTTCAAATTAGTTCACCCATAGTCTAAAGAACCTAGATATGTAATATCATCAAATTCTAGCCTCATAATCATGCTTGATCAAGAATTTATAGCTTTTCAAGCCTAGGATTTATTTTCTTAAGTTCTTCGTCCTAATCATCGATTCTAGCATGAAAAACACCAATAATTGAAGACTTAATCATAAAATGGGACTTGGAATCTTACTCTCTTGAAGAACTTGAGCAATCCCCACTACAAACTCCTTAATCCGAGGTCGAGCTCAAAATATGGAATGGGAGGTCAAAACACGATTTGAGGATTTAATATACTGCAAAGTGATTATGCTATTCACAATTACGGGACCATGCCACGCGATCGCGGGGACGCGGAAGAATTTACTCATCGCGATCGCGGATGGAGCCTCGCATCGCGATGCCTAACTGCACAGAGATCCATGATTGCGATGGCTTTTTCACGATCGCGAAGAAGGATACCAGATACAGCTGAAACCAAAAATTCCGATTTCCACAAAATCATGCCAAACCCAGAAACTCATCCGGAACCTCCCAGATACAAACCAAATATGCATCCTAACTTAAAAATATGATACGAACGCATCCGCGCACTGGGAATCATCGTATGAGGTCATTTTAAAAAAAATCATTCAAAACCCCTAAGGACTTCATAAAGCAAAAATCCCAACTCAACGCCCAATATGCTTTCGAGGGCCTCGGGAACCGAACCAAATATGTGCCTAGACCATATTCGACATTCCAAACTTGATGGAATCGATGAAACCCCGAAAAAGATACAAATGTCCTCAATAGCCACTTAAGCCCTCCAAATCTTATTTCTTAACTTAAGACTTTTCAATCTCTACCAACTAACTCGAAATCCATTCTAAACACCCAAAACCAAACCAACGGTCCATCTAAGTCAAAAATATTATTTCGGAGCTAACGGAACCATTAGAATTTAATTCTGGACACATACTCAAAGTCAACCCCTTAGTCAAACCTTTCAAACTTAAAACTTCTACAACTTAAGATTTGGATTTTCTTCCGACATTCTCATCTGATTGCCTCGGGATCTACGCCACCCATCCCCACACACTAAATACATCATAACAAATCTAAGGGAAAGGACACTTGAGGAAAATAAGAAAAATAATAAAATGACCTAACGGGTCGTTACATCATCCACTACTTAAACACATGTTCATCCTCGAACATGAAAGAAAAGGGAAATACCTGAATCTCCAAAAATTTTGGGGTATCTAGTCCATGTGTCTGTCTCGGTCTCTTAGGTAGCTTCTTCAACCGAACGATGCCTCCACTGGATCTTTACGGAACTCCTTGGACCTCAACTTCCAAATTTGTTATCAAGTATAGCAACTGGCTCCTCTTCGTAAGACACGTTTTGATCAAGCAATACTGAATCCCATTGAATCATATGAGAACCATCTGACCGGTACTTCTTGAGTATGAAAATGTAAAACATAGAGAGAACACCCGACAAACCCTGAGACAAAGCCAATCCATATGCTACCTCGCTGATACGCTGCAAATCTCAAATGGACAAATGTATCTAGGGTTCAACTTTCCCATCTTCCCAAAACTCATCACACCATTCATGGGTGAAACCTTCAACAAAACTCGCTCACCAACCATGAACTCAAGATCACGAAACTTCTAGTTCGCAAAAATCTTCTGTCGACTCTAAGTAGTGAGAAGTCTCTCATAGATCAACTTAACCTTATCTAATGAATCACGCAATAAATCGGTACCCTAAGGCCTAACCTCAAACGCATCGAACCGACCGACAGGTGAGCGACACCTCCTACCATACAATGCCTCAAACAATGCCATCTTTATACTAGAATGGTAGATGTTGTTGTAAGAAAACTCAACCAAAGGTAAAATGATCCCAATGACGCCCAAAGTCAATCACACAGGCTCGTAACATGTCCTCAAAGACCTGGATGATCCACTCGGACTGACCATCTGTCTGAGGGTGAAACACTGTTCTAAGCTCCACCCGAGTGCCCAACTCCTTCTATAAAGATCTCTAGAAATGGGATGTAAACTACATGCCCCGATCTGAAATGATAGAAATGGGCACTCCATGCAACTAAACTATTTCACGAATGTAGATTCTGGCCAACTTCTCCGAATTATAAGTAGTCTGAACCGGTACAAAGTGAGCCAACTTCATTAACCGATCCACAATCACCTAAATGGAATCAAACTTCCCCAAAGATCGTGATAACCCTACCACAAATCCATAGAGATCTGCTCCCATTTCCACTTAGGTATAGACATCCTCTGAATAAGCCCACGGACTTTTGGTGCTCACACTTCACTTGTTGACAATTCAAACATCTAGACACAAACTCTACGATATCTCCTTCATGCTACACCACCAATAGTATTGTTTCATATACCGGTACATCTTTGTATCCCCTGGATGAATGGAGTACTTCAAACTATGAGCCTCATCCAATATCAACTCTATCAAATCTTTATCCCTGGGAACATATATACGACCCTTGATACACAATACACCCTTATAATCAAGCATGGCCTCATTGGCCTTCCGTTTCAGCACCTTATCCTGAATTTTGCATAGCTTTGTATCATCAAACTGTAGGGCCCTAATCTGCTCCAACAATGAAGATTGCGCCTCAACACAAGCGAGAACCTTGCCAGGCTCAGAAATATCAAGTCTGATTAACCTATTTACCAAGGACTGCACATCCATAGCTAATGGTCACTCCCCAACTTGTAAACATGCTAAGCTACCCATACTCACCGCCTTTCGACTTAAGGTTTACGCCACTATGTTTGCCTTGCCCGAATGATAGTGAATCAACATGTCACAATCCTTAAGCATCTCTAACCACATCCGATGCCTCAAATTAAGATCCTTTTGATTGAAAATGTGTTGAAGACTTTTGTGATCCATGTACACCTCACAATGGACACCATATAGGTAGTATCTCCAAATTTTCAAGGCAAATACCATTGCTGCTAACTCCAAATCATGAGTGGGTTAATTCTTCTCATGGACCTTCAATTGCCTCGAAGCATAAGCTATAACTTTCCCCTTTTGCATCAACACACAAACAAGGCCAATACGTGAAATGTCATAATACATAGTAAAACCCTCTCCCCCACTAAATGAGTCAAGATTGGAGCAATAGTCAATAAAGTCGTGAGATTTTGGAAGCTCGCCTCGCGCTCATCCAACCATTTGGAAGGGTATATTTTTCTGAGCCAGTCTGGTCAAAGAGATGCAATTAATGAAAACCCCTTCACAAACATCGATAATAACTGGCGAGCTTAGCACAACTCCTAACCTTAGTCACTGAAGTAGGCTTGCCCCACTCACGGACCGCCTAAATCTTTTTAGGATCTACCATAATGTCATCTTTAGTCACCATGTGGCCCAAGAATGCCACAGAAGCGAGCCAGAATTCATACTTTAAAAACTTTGCATAAAGCTCATTTTCCTTTAGAATTTCAAACATGATCCTCAAATGATGTTCGTGCTCTACTTCACTCAAGGAGTAGATCAAAATATCATCAATGAATACAATCACAAAGAGATCCAAGTACGGTCTAAAGACACTATTCATCAAATCCATGAAAGTTGTTGGGGCATTTGTCAGCCCGAAAGACGTAACCAAGAACTCATAATGCCCATAGTGGGTCTTGAAAGTCGTCTTGGGAATATCCTCTGCCCGAATCTTCAACTGGTGATAATCGGACTTCAAATCAATCTTAGAGAAGATCGTGGCACCCTAAAGCTAATCAAATAAGTTATCAATGCGGGGAAGGAGATACTTGTTCTTGATGGTGACTTTATTCAATTGACGATAGTCAATACACATCCGCATAAACCCATTATTTTTCTTAAAATACCGGAGCACCCTAAGGTGAAACACTCGGCCTAATGAACCAATTGATTAACATATCTTGCAATTGTTCATTTAACTCCTTCAACTCTGCCAGTATCATCCGATAGGGAGGGATATAAATGGGCTTGGTTCCCGGCTCCAAGTCAATCTAGAATCAATATCACGGTCCGGAGGAACACCTGACAAGTCTATTGAATATACCTCGGGAAACACTCTAACCACTGGTACTGACTCAAGAGGAGGTGTATCCACGCTAGTATCACGAACATATTCCAAGTAAGCCGAACAACCCTTCTCAACCATCCTTCTAGCTTTCTAATAAGAGATTAATTTCTTCGACGCACAACTAGCAGCATCCTTCCACTCCAACCTAGAAATCCCTAGCATGGCTAAAGCAACCGTCTTTGCATGACAATCTAAGATCGCATGGTAATGAGATAACCAACTCATACCTAAAATAACATCAAAATCTACCAAATCTAGAATCATCAAATCCGCCCAAGTATCATATCCACTAGAGTCACAACACAGGACTGGTACACCCGATCCACCACTACAGAAACCCCAACAGGAGTAGAAACACTAATAGAAACATCAAACGACTCATATACCATACCAACACTTGAAGAAAAATAAGTAGACACATAAAAGTATGTAGAGCATGGATCAAATAATGCAATAGTTGGCCGACGACAAACTAAAATAAAACATGTGATAACGGCATCAAAAGCCTCAACCTTTGGCCTACCCAGGAACCATAACACTGAGCACGACCACCCTCGTCCTAAGAACATTCGTGACTACCACCTCGGCCCGACTGAGAGCCACCCCTACTTGCATGTGAACTACCCCTGCCACTCTGTCCACCGCCTCTAGACGGCTGAGCTAATGCTCTAGATCCTAAACCCTAAGAATTAGAGTACTGACCACACTGTCTGAGCCTGGGGTAGTCTCTCGCAAAATGACCCAACTCTCTACACTCATAACATGCTCAAGAAGGCATCAGTGGCTGAGGCGAACTGGAATAACCCGAATGACCACCTCGACCTCCAGGTCGGGAATGAGAACCCCGAGAACTCTGACCCGTGTTGTGACCACCACGACTAGAAAAACAACCAACTGAAGTCTATATCGTTGCACGAACCGACCTGCTATGCTGGAGGCGATAATCCCTACCCTGATAACCTTTACCTCCGGATGAGGTTCCCCATAATTGCCCGTGTTGCGGGGCTTCTTGTCGACCTCTACCAAAACTTCTGACGCCTGAGAGACTCCATACCTCTCACAGTCTCCATCACTGCCTCAAAGGAACCCCTGAAGCTGTTACATGCATCGGTGCAATATTTAGATGATACGATAAAACCTCGAATGAACTTGCGAATCCTCTATGTCTCATTTGGCAAGATAGATAAAACATAGTGAGATAGTGAATGAAACCTCACCTTGTACTTTGTCACCGATATACAACCTAGCTCAATATTGTCAAACTACTCTCACCTCTCTTCCCGCAAGCTACAGGGAACCCACTTCTAAAAAAACATTCTAGAAAACTCAATCCAAGTGAGTAGAGGAGACTCAACTGGTCTAGTCTCAATAAACACCCCCACCACTGCTTGACAGGGCCAATCATTTGTATAACTATGAAATCCACTCTGTTGGACTCAACCAACCCCAAATTGTGCAACCTCTCATGGCAACAAACAGGAAACTCATAAGTATCGTCATCAGGATGCCCATCATATTGTGGTGGTTTCATCTTATCAAACTTATTCCATCTCTTTTGCTCCTCAACTATCATAGTAGGCTAAATGACTGGATGGATAGCAATACCCTGATCTTGATGACCCAAAAATTGAGGAGCCACAACAATAGTTGGTTGCTCCCCTGGAGTCCTAAGCCCTATAGCGGCCTGATCTGGAGTCTGTCTCTTAACCATGTGGAGAGAACGACATAACTCCTGACTGTGTCTAACCATCAAAGATGCTTATAATGCGTTCCAGGGTATCTTGTAAGGGAGTAGCAATGAATCCATCAGGCCTAAGAAGCAGTTGGTGCTCGACCTTTGGCTGGCGCAGCGACACAAGCTCTAGCCCTACCGTAACCTGTACCTTATCCTTGCCTCTCCCTTGAGCAACAACACTAGTAGCGGGTACGAGCATGGGTGGGGACTACTGATCTCCTAAGGAGCCTGAACATGTCCTCACCATCAGTGAGAGAATAAAAGAAGAAACACTCTTAGAATTGGTTAGAAATAAGATTGCACGATAAAGAATGAAAAGTTAAAATTTTCCTAGATGTTCCATAGCCTCTCGAAGATAAGCACATATATCCCAGTACCAATTCACAAGACTCTACTAGACATTGTTTTTGTACTTGTGAGACCGATGAACCTAACGCTCTGATACCAATATGTCATGACCCAAAATCGAGGGCCATGATGGCACCAACCCTCGCGAGTCGGTAAGCTAACCGTTTCCCAACAACCCAAAATATAATAAAGAAATAAATGCGAAAAGCAATTAAGAAGTCGTTTAAAGTCTTTAATTTATATCCCAGAACTGCCAACCATTTCCCAACAACCCCTTTTTGGTTTCTTTCAATCCCAGAACTGCTCCTAATATTTTGAATTCGAATTACAAACTAAAGTTTCTTGAAGAAACTGTTGAAACCTCTCAATCTTGGCTATAAATATAGCCCTTTGGATTGTGTTTGAGGGGGTTCCTTTCGGAGGTTTTGTGTTTTGTTTTTTTCGAAATAGGTCTCGTTTTTTTTCAAAAGCAGAACAAGAAAATCCATCATTTCTTAGGTTTTTCAGAGGCAAATAGGCAGAAAAACCCCTCTTTTGAACATCTTTCGATTCTAAAAACCCTTTTGTTTATTCTCATTTCCGGCTCGGCAAAGCCACAAAACATTCTGTTCTTTTCGCAATCGCATAAACACACTTCTAGCGGGGTCGATGATTCGAAACACGCCTCGGTTCACTGCCCGGAGAAAGCCAGTGAGTTTAAACACACCTCAGTCTCTCTTATTTTCTTTTGTTTGTTCTGCGTTTTCATAATTTAGTTTAGCCATTTATGTGATTAAAATGCTTAATTTATACAGCATGTTTAGTTTATTAATTAAATCAGTGATATTCATATGTGTTTTGTTAACCTGATTAGTATGCTTGAATCTGATTAGTAAGTCATAGGACGTTTGGTTAAGTTGTTTGTACTTGGTCTCTGTAATATAGTTACTAAGTTATTTACATTTTTTTAAAAATATGGCTAGTAACATTTGTTGAAGGATTATGACTGATTTGTCTGGGCTCTCATGCGATGTTCATTCATTTGGCTAATTGTTTATGTTCAGCATGGCATGATTAAGATTTTGGTTTATCTTGCACGATACAAGGGAATTTAGGTTGACGTTTATGCAATCAAGTAATGAGATGCCTTCATGTGATGTTTGTATTTAGTTGTAAAGGTTCATAATTTGGTCCATGTTCTAGTCTGACTATGACGCATACAGTTAAAGTATACAATGTGATCTCCTTCACTATTGTTTGAACTGCTCACTGTTTTGCTTCGAGTTGCTCCGCTAAATAACTTCATACTAATTTGCAAACTAGACCTCCCTATTTATGTTCTTGGTTAAGCCTGACCCCAATATCCTAAAGCATGCTACCTTATTTAGTATAAATATCTTGATTTTGCATATGCTAGTATGACTTGTTTGCTTATTTTCTATCCAAGTTTAAGACTGAACATGATAATGGAATCCGTTTGATTTGATGTTATCTGTTTGAATCATGAGGGGTGTAATTATTTTATCTTCTCTTGTTGAATCTGAATCTGCTCATTGTGACCACATTGGCTTGTTTGTTTTGTTGGAATCATATGAGATGCCCCCTGAATTCCCTTTCCTCCTGGTTGCATTCTGTATCTGCTCATATCTTGTGCTCACATATCTTCTATTTGGTTGCTGAATCTGTGGCATGATATACTTCGAAAGTATCCAGCGCATATAGATTTAGTGTACACTAAGTGTATACCTTTAAGTATATCAGATATATTCTAAATATCATGTGTATATCATATCATATCTAAGTGTGAAAGTCGTCTATTTTATGTATATCCTGGATACTCATTCTTCACCCTCTCCTTTCTTTGCATGACTTGGGGATTTTCAAATCCCAAATGTTCTCGAGCTGTGTGGGCTGGCTGCTACACTTGACCACACCTTGAGAAGCTGCTGATACATTTAAGTGTTGAACCTGAGATAAATGGCTGCTATTCCTGGCCTGTTAGTGATGTACTTCGGGCAAGTTTAAGTTGTGCTGCTGCTGTGCTTTGGACCAGATTTGGGGGCAAAACAGTTGCGGCTTCTGAAGCTTAAAAATGCTTAATTGTTGATGTCGCACCCATTTTTTATCGCAGTTCGCGATGTAATGGGTCGATTCACTAGATTGATTATGCTAAAAGAGTCGCCATCTAATTATTCTACGGTGAATTAGGACACCTAAATATTAACTAAATAATGCAAAGTGAACTCCAATAAGAAATATTTCAAGGCGATTCAATTTCATACTAAGATTTATGGTCTGCGAAATTATGAAATTCTAGATAAGGGTTCTTTATTATCCTAAAGGGAAGGGGTTAAGCATCCTTTAAGATCCGCTAACTTGCGGTTATCCGGTCAAACTCAGGTTAATTATTATGCTAAAGAATATCCATATTTACAAGTATAAAGTTAAAATAATGTTACAAGTAGTTAATAAAAAGATGCATTTTTTGACAAAGTAATGATTTTTCTCTTTCGAAGAGTTTTGCAAAAGTGATTGCGAAAATAAATTCCCAATATGAAATCCGGAAGAGTATGCATGACATTTTATGTAAATATATATAAAACTGATTTTTTGAATAAAATTATGCATTTATAAGGCATTGTTTATAAAAATAAATGTGAAGTAGATTTTGGAAAAAGTAGGCATTTTCATGGCGTTATTTATAAAATACTTAGAAAGTTGATTTTTGGATAAAGTATTGCATGACATTATATATATAAAATACATATTTTGCATTTGATAGTAAAAGAGGAATGTAAATTATTTATAATGCAAAGAAGTGATTTTTTATGAAAGTTATTTTAAGTTGCAAATCGGATGGAAACAAAACTTTATTTGTACGATTAATAATGAGAATAAAAGATCAAGTTATTTTGAAAGTTTAAACATGCATGGTGAACCTAAAATGAACTAGCACCAGATTTCCGATTTTAAAACTAATCCATTAATCTATCAATTCAATGCCTAATTATTCTAAGTATTCTAACAATCACACAAGCAAAGTAATTAAATTACAGTACAAAATAAAAGAGGCAGAATTTAAAAGAAATTAAACCGTAATGGCTAAGGCTCTTGTTCTCTTCCGTTTCTGTAGGACCTCACTTTACTATCACATATTGTTTAGATGTTTATCGCAAGTTGTAAAAGAGACGGTTAGAAAAATAAATGCGAATAAAAACCTTCGAATCCGTATAAAACAATAGAAGTTTTGATTACGGAAGCTCAAACTTATGTTTTTAATTAAAAGAAATTTCACTCATGTCGTGGGTGCGAACTAGAGACATCGTCAGTCAATCTAGTCGCCTCGCCAACATGTTGGTTATTGTATGTCATTTTATTATAAGTCTCATCATCACCCTTTTTCCGAAGGAAAGCAAATCGAGGGGCAACCTTTCTGGAAGGGGCATGGCCTCAAATTAATTATTCTCATCAGCCAAAGTGTAGTATCGTGTTCAAATCAGTGTAATTTCCACCCAGCATAGCATCTGACAATATCGGAATGCAACTGTTCAAATCAGTAAGTGCTTAGCAGCTTAAAATGCTTTTGAACTTCTAAAAAAAATGCAGCGCTAAACGTATCAAGATGCAGTATCAGTTCTTCCGAGTGCAGCAGCCTATTAAAGGCATCAATAACATATGCCCAACATCAACTAGAAAGTTCAAAATTCAGTAAGACTGTCTGGCCCAAATGTTTACAGCAAATGGCCAAAATGAAGCAACAAATGACATTGAATAACAGCTCATTAGGAGCATCAAGCTGCAGCCGCCAATGCCACCTAACATCAGGCACAGATGAAGCCATAAGCGGCCACAGCAAACAAAAACAATATTTCAAGAAGGCAACATAAAAGTAAACACAGGTACAGCCAAATCGACCTTGTAAAGGCAAACATAATGAACCAAAAATACAGCAAATACAGCAAGGATACAACAGCAACACTGCCTTAGAAAGGCAGTCGCTGTGTTCTAAGAACAAAACCCGACCCAGAAAACCCTACCCGGATTTACCTGACCCGAATTCTGTTTTTGGGCTCAGACCCGCCTGACCCGGATGTTCGAGCAAACAAGCAACACAGTAGAGAAGTAGAAAAAATTGAGCCGCAAATGGTGGTTGCCGGAGTTCCGGCAGGCAAAGCAACAAACAACAAACAACAACAAAAAGTGGTGAAACAGAGGCAACGAAACTCACCGACGTTAATGGAGTTTCCCGGTAAACATAAACAGTACCAAAACACCAAGAACATAAAAGAGACCGCCGGAGCGGTGGAACCGGAGTAGCGTTACTTCAACGGCAAAATACTGGAGCGACGCAAGTGCTTACAAAACTCGGCTGAACCGATATAAACAAACAAATATCATATAAAACGAAGTCAGTTCATCGGAGATGAACAGAAGTAGTGCGACGGATGTGCGTTCATCGGAAAAATCAACTTCAGTGCCAAATAGCCTAGACAGTCAAAAATGGCACCGCCGGAGTTTTAAACTCCGGCCAGATCTATTAAACAATAGACATGCACATAACTCCCTAAGAGCATATCCATCGGAGATTCGAGTATAGCCAAGGAAGAGGGGAAGAGAGGGAGGAGATCGGGGTGGTTGTTGGTGGTAGTGTCGAGCAGTGGCAGTAGGGAGGTGGTGTTGTGGGCGTTGTTCTCATTTTCCGGCGATATATGGTGGTGGTGGTGGGTGGCTAAGAGAGGTGTCGGTCGATGAAGAAAGGAGAGAAAATGAAGGGTCTGTTTTTTTGTGTGGGATGCGGCTGATGGGGAAAAAAGGGTTAGGGCTCAAATGGTTTTTTAAGTTTATGGAATAGAAGGGGGGTGTTGGGCGATGGGGCTTGGGTTTTGGGGTGAAATGGGTACTCGGTTGGGCCTTTTGTTGGGCTCGGGGAGTTGGCCGGTTGGGCTTGGGTTTAGGGGAATGAAAATGGGGTGTTGATTTTTGTGGGTTGGGTAGAATGTTTTTGAGTTAAAGGAAAAATGGGTTATGGTTCAAAAATAAAAAGGAGTTTATTATTAAAAAAAATGCTTTGTAAAAAATGTAAAACTGTAAAGATAAAAAAAATATTAATATCATAATGTTTGCGGAATGCTTAATGCTTAATTTTAAAAATAAAAACGCGATGTTGTTTTTTGCGAAAAATAAAATAACATAAAATATTAGAGTAAAACTATGATTAGGATATTAGAAGGTAAATGATGGTAAAAATGCGAATAATAATAATAATGATATATATATATATATATATATATATTAAAATTGTTATGAGGTGTTAAAATGTTTAGAATTGCAAATAAATATCGGAAAAGAGGGGACAAAATTGGGTGTCAACCGTTGCCACGTTTTGAGCCAAATTACTGTTGCATTCAAGGCAAACAGTGGTTGTGCTTTAGTTCAATCTAATGATCCTGCTGTTGCATTTTTTACGTCCATTTCGGACTGAAATCCTCAATGTTTTTAAGGCCAACTGCTGCTGCGATTCTGCACTTGGCCGTGGCACTTTAAGGAGTCTAATTGCCGCATCTTTGGGGCTGAAAAATGCCACACTTTTGAGATATATTTGGGACCATTTGCTGCTGCGTTTTGGTCAAATTACTGCTGCACTTTTGAGCATATTTGATATTCTTCGCTGCTATATTTTTAAGCCTCACCGCTAGTGGCTTCTTGGCTAAAAGCCTGCTACTTTGAGGCTGTTTCGAACAGCGCAGTGTTTCTGAAAATCCCACTGATTTGAATACGATACTACGGGCTGATGAGAATAATTAATTTGAGGCCATGCTCCTTACGGAAAGGTTGTCCCTCGGTTTGATTTCCTTCGGAAAAAAGGCGATGATGAGACTTATAATAAAATCACATACGAGAAATCAACATGCGTTGACAAGACAACTAGATTGACCGATGAGTCTCTAATTCACAACCACGACATGAATGGAATTTCTTTTACTTGAAAATATAAGTCTGAGCCTTCCGTAATCAAAACTTCTATTTTTTATACTGATCCGAAGGTTTTACTCGCATTTATTTATTTCTAACTGTCTTTTCTTTTACACTTTGCGAGGAACATCTAAACAAATATTGGACATCAAAGTGGGGGTTCTACAGAGACGAAATAGAACAAGATTGCCGGACTCGCGCCCAAGGCCCAAGAGACGACACTACTATCGCCTCAGCCATTACCATTTTAACTTCTTTTAAATTCCGTCTACTTTTTATTTTGTATTGTAATTTAATTACGCTGCTTGTGTGATTGTTTGAACACTTAGAATAATTAGGCCTGAATCGTTAAATTAATCGGGTAGTTTAAATATTGGAAATCCGTCGCTAGCTTATATTTTTTAGGCTCGTCATGCATTTTCAAAACTTCCAAAAATAATTTGGTCATCTTTTACTCCCACTATTAATCATACAAAATGGCGTCTTATTTTTATCCAATTTGCTATAAAATGACTTTAAAAAAAATCACTTTCTTTGCATTACAAATAAATTGTTTTTCTCCTCACTATCAATTACCAAATATGTATTTTATAAATCATATCATACAAATGCATATTTTTATCAACAAATTAACTTTACATGTATTTTCATAAAGAAATACCATGCATACTTTTGGATTTTTATGTCAGAAATTTATTTTATCAAAATCGCAATCGCATTTGCATGAATTCTTTACATTGTCAAAATTGCCTTTTTAAAAATTACTTACAACATCCTTTTCATCTTATATTTTAAACATGTATTTTTCTTTGGCATAATAATTAACATGAGTTTGACCGGATAACCGCAAGTTAGCGGATCTTAAAGGGTGCCTAACCCCTTCCCTTTAGGATAATAGAGAACTTTTACCTAGAATCTCATAGTTTCGCAGAATAGTAATCGGAGTTCACATTGCATCATTTAGTTAACATTTAGGTGTCATAATTCACCGTAGAATAATTAGGCGGCGACTCCTCAACAGTTTTAACGTCGCGAACCATGGTAAAAAACGGGTGCGACAAACGTAACTCTCAAAATAGCCTCGAGTAATGATCATCGAGAATGGGATATCGATGATATGCTATAAGTCAACATGTGGTCTGCATCACATTCTTGGAGAATGTAGTATGTCTCACAGCTACGAATAATGGTTACTTGTGATGGACACATGGATACTTGGAGAAGTATTGGTATACCCTGCCGATAAACTATTTGTTATACATGTCTATAGTGTTATCGGCGTGTGGAATATAAATGTCCTTTGACTTGAGGTCAGCACACACCTTGTTTATAGAATGATGTACTTTGACCAAGTTCTAAGCTTAAACTCCTTCTGAAAAAGATACGGCTTGTGTTGGGTGCATCAGGATGTAAATCAAGGTGGTAGTTGAGCCAAGAATATGATTCATTCCTCGATTGGAAATTCGAGAGAACACTCAACTTCTCAATGTTATAAGGTTGACTAAAGTCACTGGACAGTGCACGAGACATATTTAGAATGTGGTCTAGTTGTCAACTAATAAATGCGAGATAAAGTGATTAAGTCATTTGGATAGACACTTGGCAAATCCTAAGCTTAATTGAGTGTGTCGCGAATGAAAGGAATTTATGGTTCCGCATAAAGGTTAAGTTTGCTGGATTCATGTAAACGTACTTCACATATTGAGTTCATCATACGACACAATCTAGGAGTTTCGTATGGACCTTAATTAGATTAATGTCGATATGTGAAGGCCTATAGAGTCACACTATATGTGATTTTTTCTTCGATCTAAGTGTGTATTGAGAAAATATTAAATATTCGATTGAGAATCGAGATATTTAATTTATAATAATTATTAATATTTCTATTTGATAGAAATTATTTAATTAAGTCGAATTGGATTTCGGATTTAATTAAATGTGTTGGATATAGTATATGGGTACTCGGACAAATACATGGAAGCAATTGGGCCAGAAATTACTGGCCCAAAATGGGAGGTTGGCCGTCCACTTTTGGTGTGTGAAGTGGACCAGCTGGGCTGGTCTACTGAGCATTAACATGGGCCCAGATTTTCTTGTTTTATATTCGTTTAGGTTTTGTCCTGAACTCCTATATTTACAACACATACCCCATAATTATGAAGTTACAGAAAATAACTTCTCAGTTCCTAAAACAAGATTTCCTAGCTTTCTTGAATAGGAAATACACTGGAGTTAGATCTTGCAATCGAGGAAACAAATCGCGTGGATACCTTAGTTTTGAATCCCGTGTACGAAAACCTGTAAGTTTTCTTTTATCATGTTTTGAACATACAACATGATTATCGTATAAGTCATGCCAAGATTGTTGTTGGGTAAGAAATTTTAAACTTCCGTTGTGCTTACTATTTGATTTACGAACCCAACAAATACCTACAAAATAGATATCCTAATTCTATTATGATACAATTGTATACTCTATATATATGACATTAATAATAGAACTCCATCAAAGAGAATTTACACTATTCTACGAGGACATTGTTTTGAGCTTGTAGAAACCTAATCGGGCATTCTAACAATCCAAAGGCAAAGATGCTCGGTATCATGAAGCATGCATAATTTCCTGCTTCCGCTGTATTTCTGGATCTTGTTTCAAGAATACAAGAATATGTCCTGCATTAACCCAAATAAAGGCAAGAGGTATGCTGACCAAAAGATTAACAAACATTGCCCTTTGCATATGAATACCAAGCATGTGATATTGTTTTGCACATTTGATTGACCACACAGTGTTTCCAATGCACTTCCCATTCCCATCTGATCAACCAAAAAATAGAATCAAAATGTAGCGATAAAGACAGATCTTAAATGAGTATCAAATAGCTAAAGAAATAAACTTAGTTAAATTCCTCTGACTTGCCAGAAAATCACATTTTCTTCCTATCAAGTGAATGTCAAATAGTCAAATATGTTAACTTAAGTGTCGTGCTTATTTAGTTATATCACATTCTATATATTTGACTTAAGTGTCATGCTTATTTAGTTATATCACATTCTATTGCTTAAGAAATATATACACTTTTAGTTAATTTGGCAGCTCAAACAAAACATGATCATTTTCGTTTCATTTTTAGTAAAGTGAAGGATATTCCATTATGCACAAGTCCGGCTCAAGATCGAGCCTTTATCAGAGGCGTGCCTACTGAGACCTCTCTCAAAGTCTTTGACATCAATACATAAAGGCACATAAGTGGCTACATCAGAGCTTATGTTTTTTCATATATAAAAAAATAAGCACTTTGATGAAGATTTATAACATCATTCAGGAGAATAAAGATTACTCAAGCAACTCGATCAATTCTAAAGAACAATTTATGAATTTTGAATCATTTGACCATTTATCTAAACTATGTTGCTCGAACTTTTCAAAAATGTTAATTGATGCATGTCGGATCCTCCAAAAATAATGTGTTAATTGGAGGATCCAACATGGGTGCGGCAACATTTTTAGAGAGTCCGAGCAACATAACATCTAAATACTCGAATACATCCAATAACTATCTTTCATCCATATATAGTTAGACAATTCTATAATAGTCATCCTTTATAACAATATTTCACAATAAGGACCAAAATTGTTTTGGAGCCAACTTTTATATTATGTTATATTATATTTTATGTATAACAAAAGAAAATTAAAATTAGCTACAAACTTCGTAGCTAATAGAATTTCTCGATAGCTCGCCACTAATATGTTGCTAAATAGGATTAACGACGAATTTTGTTGTTCAGCTACGGAATTTGTCAGTTGCTAATTCCCGATTTTTAGTTGTATATCTCTATAATAACATCTCACTATAGCAGTAACAAAATATCCACACAAACAACGATGTTATAGAAATGTTTGATTGTAATGTGATAAATGAAGTAAAAGAAAGACTAACCGACAAGCCCAGTCACAAAGGCAAAGGAAGTAGCCATGGAAGCACCTGAAAGAGCTAGCTCTCCTTGATGACCAACAAACGTAACAGATATCGCTTGAAATGAATACAACAAACGATTTACTAGCATTAAAGGCCCTGCCAATGTCAATAACTTATTTGTTAAGAGTCTCACATCGGATATGGAATGGGAACATAGACTCCTTATATTGACTTGGACAATCCTCCGCTCATAAGCTAACTTTTGGAGTTGAGTTAGGCCCAAGATTCATTCTTTACATGGTATCAGAGTCAGGCCCATTCCAATTCTTTGTTCATCGATGTTGGGCCCCCAAATTATATTATCCATGCTCCAGTTAACAAGGTCTGGGCGTGCGGGGGAGTGTTAAGAGTCCACATCGGATATGGAATGGAAACATGGACTCCTTATATGGGCTTGGACAATGCTCCCCTCATAAGCTAACTTTTTGGGTTGAGTTAGACCCAAGATCCATTCTTCACTTGTGCAAAAATCTCATCAGACTTCATTTTTGGAATTGAGAGACTCAAGGTCATCTTTCCTTTCTTGAATATCCATTCATTGCTAAAAGAACAGAAATTAGCGGCGGTCAAATTCTGTAGCTAAATAGAAAAATCAACTGCTAATTCTATTTAACGACATATAAGTGATAAATTATCAAAAAATTACATTACTTACTAGCAATTTAGCAATAGATCGACGGCGAAGTTCTAGCTAATGAATTCCAATTTTTTTTGTAGTGGTTTTGTCAAGTAACTTCTAGCCTATCTAGTTGACCAAACTTCCTAAATTTGTTTATCTTGAAAAATATTTTCCGTCAGGAGTGTTCTTCGAGAAAGTATGTACTTTTGATTTGTCTTATAAAGCCCAAAATAGCTTATTGTTAGTAGGGGTGAGTGGGTCCGGATACCCTAATTTTTTTGAACTATCCGGACCCTACCTAGTAAAAGATCGGTTCCTAAATTTACTATCCGGAACCTACCTGTAGCAATCATTACCCGGAACCTACCCGGACCCTGCGGTTCCGGGTAGGTTCTCGAGTACCCTATAAATTTTTGTGTTGCTTAAAGAGATATATCTGATTATCACAGGCAATAGCCTCATCCGAAATGTTCCTTAATCTGATACTGATTCATTCATTATATGAAAGAAAACATTCCAAAATAAAGTTCAAATAAATAAAAATAAACGTTCCAAGACAAAACTGATTCATTATATGAAAGAAAACACAAGACCAAAGATATAGGTTCGGGGTATCGGTTCCGGGTCCGGGTACCCTGTCTCTATTTGCCGGAATTGGAACTGGACCCGACATTGATTGGTTCCTAATTTTACTACCCGGAACCTATCCGTTATTATAATATATCTACCCGAAACCTACCCGTTAGTGTCGATTCCGATCGGGTATCTGGATACACCCTGTACTCGTGCTCACCCCTAATTGTTAGACCCTCAAGAGACAGAAGAGAGGAGAAATTTCTTAAGAGCTTTAGCTATAGCTTAAAACATATTTTGATTGTTAATATGATATTTAAAGGTTGTTACTACAAAGAGTATTACACCTTTGATAGTGAAATATTAATTGCTTGTCGAATCTTGTGACCAGATTGTCGTAAAAGAATTGTTTAAAATAAAGTTTTGGGGTGACTTAAAGGGAGATTTTTCTAAAGAAAGACTTTTCATTTTGTCAGATATATTTTAAATGTTTCCACTTGATTGAGAATTCAACTTTATTATTAATTGTTGATGACAGTTTATACTATATAAATATAAAGTCTAAATTAATTAGTAGTAACATGCACTAGCTGTTTCACGTGTAATTTAGAGTGTTGTTCTCCATTGTGTGTTTTGGCTGCCTTAGCCCATGCAAACACTCAAAAGACAATTTATGAGTGGATCTATTGAAAACTAAGAAATTAAACTAATGGATATGTTAGGAGGAAAAGATTTGTGGGGAACCAGAAAAAAACCGGCTTTGATAGAATAATCGTTGTCTTTAATAAATTTAATATTATTGGTGCATGAATTTTGTGGCAGAATTTTTCCAGAATTTTACAAAGCCAATAAAATGCATATTTCAGAACTTGAGTTTCCCACAAAAACACAGTGTGAATATTTATCAGTGTTTAGCGAGTCATTAGTTGTGTGTTATACATTTACAAGGCAAAAGATATATTTTTAATACCTTTAGGTATCTCTTAAGATAGTTATTCTTAATAAACATACCTTCTCCTAACAGACATGACCTTATAATACTTTTAGATATCCGTTAAGATAGTTATTATTCTTAATAAACGTAACTTCTCCCAACAGACATGACCTTATAAGACATCTTTTAATTTAATTAAAATTAAAACTTGCCGTCAAATCATTTTGTGACTAATCATCAATGAAAGAGCGAGATGGAGGTAGAAACAGATTCAAAGATTTATATATTAATATTTTCAATGAAGGGTGTTCGACATACGTAGGTTCACCCCAAGAGTCTCCAAGTGGGATTTAACGGAAAAAGGAAAAAGGAAAAAGAATTGTTATTTATCTATGTTACAAGAGAAAACATCCCTTTTTATAGGGGTGAGCACGGGTACAGGGTACCCAGATACCCGACAGGAACCGACACTAACGGGTAGATTTCGGGTAGATATATTATAATAATGGGTAGGTTTTGGGTAGTAATATTAGGAACCGATCAATGTCGGGTCCGATAAATAGAGACAGGGTACCCAGATCCGGAATCGATACCCGGACCCTATGAACCCACAACCCTTTTAAGTTTTAAATTATAAAGTTTGGGCTTTGGGCGTTTATTATTTTTTGGCCCAGTCCGGTTGACCCACCCAGCCCTAAGCCCACTTCTCTTACTAAAATACACGATGCCCTAGCTCATGCCATTTAACATCTTCATCACATTTTCCAATTTTCCATTACGCAGCTCGAAGAGAAGCCCTAGCCATTTTCCATTTTCCATTACGCCCAAAGCAAATCGACGCCGCTGCTCCTGCTCCACCTCTCCTCTCTCTTGTTGTCATTGTTCCTCACTCCAGAAGCTTGACAAAGGTTGCGGTCTTCCTTTGCTTTTATTTTTCTACTTTACAAGTAAATGTTATTTAAAAATATGATAATTGATTGAGATTTTAAAATGAACTTTATAGTGAATAATACTCTATTTAGGCCAGAATGCATAGTTAGAGCAGGGGCATGAAGATGAAAAGAAGCTCATAAATTATTTCCCCATCGATTTTGTTTTCTAATCGATAAACCTTTTGTTGTCTAAATGAATATATGCATCTACATCTCCTTTATATACTAGTGTTGATTTGTGAATATTCATATATTCTCCTAGATCCTTCGTTTGAGTTGATTTCTGTTAGTTTAGATTGCTAGATTAGATCCTCTGTTGTGTGTGATTAGTTTATATTTCTATGGATAAATTAGTTTATATTTCTATGGCTAATTGGTTTATCCTTCTTTCTTAGTACGTCATAGTTACTGACAATGTATTCTTCATTTAGTGATTGTGTTGTATCCTGTTACTCTATTTCAGTCACTGATTTAAGTCACGGAAGACACATTTTAGATTTTCCGTCACTAATTTCCTCCATTTTAAGTTCAAAAGCAGATTCAAATTTCCAAATTATGTAAACTTTTTGGATTATGCAGAGTAGTATTTATGACATATAAATGGTTTACATGGTACCCGGGAACCTACCCGGAACCGCAGGGTCCGGGTAGGTTTCGGGTAATGATTGCTATGGGTAGGTTCCGGGTAGTAGATTTAGGAACCGATCGTTTACTGGGTAGGGTCCGGGTAGTTCAAAAAAGTTAGGGTACCCGGACCCGCTCACCCTTACTAAGGATGACAAGTGGGTCGGCCCGGTCCCGTCCCAATTCCGAACCTGATAGTTATAGGGGATAGGGATTAGGGGACCGACATGGAGGGGGGATCGACACATAACCCGATGTTAGGCCCGGTCTGACCCGGTCACGTCCGATCCAGCGCTATAAATTGATTTTTTTAAAATTCTAGCCGTTGCAGGGCCCCCACCAAAAGCTTTGTTGGACCAACCCTAAAAAATTAGCCGTTTGGCTTAATTCCAACGGCTATAATGCCATTTGGAATAATTCCTACCCTCCCCCTCAATATTTATTTAACTCCTAACTTTTATTTATTACACTTTGACTCAAATTCTAAACTATAAATACCCCCATCCTATTGTATTTTCACACAATTCTCTCTATCTCTATAATATTTACTAATCATATTATAATATTTATTATTTAGAGAAATTTTTATATTTTTGTGAATTGAGAAATTTTTGGAGCAACTTTCAAGCTTCAACATTTCAAGTCTCAAATTCAACATTTTCGGTTACGTCTGCTTTAACGCAGACGTTTGGTACACTTGTTTCATCCTTTATTAGTTTAATTTCTTGCATTTAATTTGTGTCTTTTATTTAATTAATTTTTATGCTTTATTTTATTTTACTTTATTTGATTATCAACTTTGTCTTTTAAAAAATAAGTAGTGATAAAATTGATAGTAATAGTAAGATTAAATGTGGTAGTTCTAGTAAAATTAAACCTAAAATTAGAAAAAATACAGAAGATTCTACTCATGTTGATGAAACTGATTTTTACTCCCCCCCTCAGGTTTTCATGATGTTAATCTTAATGAACGTAGTGTTTGACGAACGCGATTTAGAAAATGAGAAATTAGAAACAACTTATGGTAATTTTGATTTAGATGAATTAGAAGATGTGGAAGAAGACGGGGAGAGGAATTAGATTTAGATGATACACCTACTAGCCCCGTTACCCAAGCTTCAACTCGGACACCATCTTGGTCTGGAACTTGTCTTTCCCCTAAACCTCCTACTCGGGGTAAGACTAAGGTAGAATGTCCTAGAACTAGTATTGTATAGAGATTAATGACTTATGATGAGGATAAAAATGTTGCATAATGTCATATATGTAAAAAATGGTTTAAACACGGATTTGGCGGAGGGTAGGGTGGGACGGGTGATTTAGATAGACACTTGAAAAAATGTGTTTAGCAGCCATATTTTGATGCTCGAATAGAAGTGGGGTGGGACACGGATCATACCGGCGCCGCCACTAGTTGCGCTCCTACTTGATCCGTTAAATGTTCTAATATGGTCCAACAAACTTTAAATACTTCTAACCCTGCTGTCACAAAAATTGCTTATAGTAAGGATAGAGATCGCGAAGTACTAGCTAAAATGATCGCAGTCTGTGACTTACCTTTTAGTTTTTCTTCTAACCCCGATTTTGTGTATTATATTCAAGCTATGTATAATCCTGGTTTTAATGAAATTTTTAAATTAACTGTTAGAACATATGTTTTTAAATTTTAAAGTGATTATTGTCAGTATATGCGTTGCATATTTTATCACTTAGATAGTAGAGTTTCTGTCACTTCTGATGTAGGTCATAGTGTTAATAACAATATTTATTTATGTGTTACAGCATACTGGATTGATCATAACTGAAATTCGTAAAAAAAGTATAGTTGGTTATAAATATGTAGATGAGAAAAAAATGGGTTCTTATATAAGTTCAAAAGTTCAAGAAATTTTGCAATTATTTGGTCTTTTAGATAAAGTTTTAATTGTCACATTTGATAATGTTTCTTCCATGACTAAATGTGCCAAAATGTGCCAAAATGTTGGAAGTTCTGTTTGTCTAATTTATTATAATATTTTTCATACTAGATGTGCATGTCATGTTTTTAATTTAGTTATAAAAGATGGTCTTGATTTGTTTACCGAAAGTTTTCAAAAAATACATGATGCTTGTAAATATATTTTTATGCTCATAAATCTAGAAGAATTAATAAATTTAAAAATCTTGTGTTATTGCTAAATTGACTGTTAGAAAATTTTCAAAAGAAGTTTGTACTAGGTGGAATATATGAAATGATATTAGTTGCTCATGATTATCGAAAACCCCTTCAAATGGTACTTAATGCATATCATTATGATCTCGTTGATCACATAAAAGAACAAGATTTGATGAAATTGAATAACTTAATAATTTTTATTAGAAAAAAATTATATTACAACAAAATAATTTTCCGGTATATATTATCCTACTATTGCACAACTATTATTTTATATTTGTGGTCTTACAAAATAATTTGCAAGAAAAATGGAACAATGTAAGGAAGTCATTGATGAATCAGTGAAATTTAAAAAGTATTTTTTCCTATTACTGAAATATATTTAATTGCTCGTGTACTTGATCCGTCTTTAAAATTACTAGGTGTCAAGGGACTTGTTTTAAAAATTTATATAAATTTAGAAATTGATGAAAAAGAAGAAAGTCCATCTTGTGAACATTGTAAAAGTAGCATATATACTAGTATTAAACTATTGTATGATATGTATAAATCTTTTCTAAAGAAATGAAGTTTTACGTCCTTCGCTAAAAAAGAGGCCTACAATAGGCAACCGAAAATTTAAAGGAAAATGGATCATGATTATATTGGCATTGATTCTACTCAAAATGAAAGTGATCTTGATTCTTATTTTTCACAGGAATTTGAATATATTACGGATGACGACGAGATTATGACCTTTTGGGATGGTGGAGGGAGAATGGCAAGGCATTTTCGTTACTAGCAAAAATGATTCGAGATATCCTATCTATTCAAGAATCACCAGTAGCTTCAGAGGCAGGGCAACTTTCACCGCAACAAGATTTCAGCTTGGAGACCACATACATTTATTGGTAGAAGACAACTTAGAGATTTTTGTCTTATTCAAAGATTGGATCAACACAGAAAGAAGAAACTATGGGCTACCAGCTTTAGCTCGTCACAAAAAAGAATAATTCGATGAGATAATCAGCACTAATAGCGATGACGGCATGAAACTTATCGATTGTCAAACATCAATGGCAATTCCAGAAATGACTCCAACGGAAGCGATACAAAAATTAAAAAATAAACTCTATGTACAACAATATAAGATTTAGTAGATGTCTAGTCGAAACAGAACTCTTCCTAGAATGTGGCTATGTAAATTAGGTGATTTTATTATAACTTAGAGACCTAATTATAATAGAACCCTTCATAGAAGGTGGTTGTGTAGATTATGTGCTATTCTTGTATTCGAGAATTTGGAGTCAACTGATCTCACCCAAATTACACCTTTAATGGTATAACGCGACCATTGTCAAATATAGTAACCCAAAATAGATTGGGGTTGAATTTCACAAAGAATACGATGAGAAACTAGTCTATTCGTGTGCGTATTATGAATTTACTAATCACTTTAATCCTATGGTAACCAAGTTGTTTGTTGTTTGTTTGTTTTAACTAATTCAAATTATCAATTTAAATAAAGTTTAAATTATTAAGTAATTGGAATGTTAGGGTTGTGACTCAAATCATGAAAGTAGTGTTGGGTTTAGGCTTAAGTAGATGTATTAGTGTGGTGTGGGTAGTGGGGACTTGTGTCTAGGTGGGATTTCTCAATTCACCCACCTAATTTTACACTTTAGGATTTCTCAAGCTCCAAAATGTGATATTTATAAACATCCATTAGTTAGTTGATTTCCTTCTAATTAAAGTTGGGAATTATTAAATGAGGTTTAAAGCCCAAGTCCTAATCAACATACTCATTTTCTAGACTCTAGTCGTCTTTCTAAAGTTTGACTAGAGACAATAGGCAAGAAAGAGATGTTTACAACTAATCTTTTAACATTAAATATGAGGGGTAGTTGAATCCCAAATTAATACACCTTTTTCATTGTTTATCAAATACCCCAACTATCACATTTCATTATTTTATCACAAACCACAATCTAAATCTAGCCATTCATTGCAAGTAATAAATACACAACACAATAATAAATGAAACAATACATAATGAATATAAAAAAGATGCTTACAATGATTAATGATGAATAATACTTGTCTTTACACAATGGATCAAGAATCGTTTCTTGGAATGATTAACTAAGAGATGAATAGTAAAAAATGGGATAAGAAATATTCAAAAGTGGCTATAATATGTTGGAATCTAGGTATTAAATCATGTGTCCCATCACAAAACCCTAGGTAGCTATATATACAGACCCAATTTTTGAACTACACAATATTATAAAAATGCCACCGCCTGACCACTCTGCGACCGCAGAACAGGATAGCAAAACAGGTATGCGGTCTGCATAATGGACCTAGGGTTCACATAGTGGTATCTTGCTTGGACTATCTTGAATTGCGGCTAGAAGTGCGGTCCGCAAAATTGAACTTCGGCTCGTAGAAGCATCTTGAGTCTTCACAATCTGAGCTGAACTCGAGTTGAAGTAGTGGTTCACAGACTGAATTGCGGTCCGCAGATCAAAAGTGCGGACCACAGTTTGAGTCGCACTTTGGAGCTCCAGAATTCTTCTTTCACTATTTGATTTTGCGGCATAGCTACCATTCTGGGGTCCGCAGTCTGATTCTACGGTCCGCAAAAGTGGCCTTCTCAGCACTTCTTCCATTTTCCAGCATTTTTTACCATGTTTCAGCACATTTCCTCATTCTTAGTGTCCCAATGTAAAACTTCCTACAAAAACCAAAATAACATAAGAAAAGACTACTACAAATGCATAAAGAACAACAATAATTCATGAAAATGGTATCAAATGTGTCGTAATTATTGCGTGTCCTCAAGCAACCTAAGAATCACTAAGGTACGACTAATGACAAAACAAAAATGACTATGGTTGGTTCTACCTACATGTATACAAGCATGTGTTTCACAAAATGGACAACCCCTCATGTTTTTCAAAACAAAGGTACAAGAGTGCATATCTACTATCAATGAGCCCATGAACATCAAGCCTCAAGAGATGTTTAAACGCTACTAGTGACTAGATACGCCGAGATATTCAACTAGATGAATTTTGATTTCACAAGGTTCATGCAATTCAATGTGCCCTCACAACAAAGAAGTCACATACTCACTGAAATAATTTCTTTTCAAAATAAAGGACAAGCAAGATCACTCACACTTACAAAGAATGTCAAGTGTCACAAGTATCATGCCATATGATTACCTTTATTTTAAGTCACTACTACTCAAAGAGTGCTCAGTTTCGGATATCTAAAGACTTTATCAAGCTTGTAATGTAGGCTTAAGGATAGGTATAATATTCATTTAGGTACAAGTGATTTTTCTCTCCTTTGCACTACATGTTTCTCATTTCATATCTCAACTCCTTCTTTTGTTTCTCAACTTCCTTCTTCACCTGTTTTATTAAAGTATTTTCCCACTTTATTCCATTCTTTTTGTGGTTCATTTTTTCTTCCCTTTTCTATTGTTTTTGCATTTCATTTTCTACTCTTTTTTCTCAATTTTCTTTTTCACTTTTTTTTTAGAATCACTCACGTCACAATCTTCTTCCCTTCTTTTCTTTGCACATCCCACCCCCAACTTAGGCTTTTGGCCTCATTAATCACTTTTCATGCATTCAAGGAGGGATTTGATTCAAAAGATGGTTTATTTCAAAAGGGGTATCGGTTTGTAATGTGGTAGCCAAAGAAAAATCAAAAATCTCAAAGGGGAAAACTAGTTCTCTCAACTCATGGGTAGGTCAAAGAAGTTGTTAATCAAGATGGTTCACTCTCATGTGAAAGCCTAAGATCATTTCCTCAACCAAGCAACTCTAGTTTCACATCGACAAACTAACGAGGCAAGTTCTAGATGACACAAGCAAACACAAGATAACAATCAAGTCCTCACCACTATGTGCACATGAACTACAAGAACCGCTACATTTTATACTCTCTATCGAACACAAGGCTATCATCTCATGAGATTCAAACACAAGTACACATAGAGTCACAAAATGAGGCATGCTTTCATAGAACAATCATTTGAAGGATCATGCTACTCTTATTTTCAAAATATAATTTTTTTGAGGGGTGTCATCAAAACTAAAAAGAGCTACACATGCTAGAAACTATATACAAGTACCAACCAAGTCAAACAATTCTATCACTAGGCCATGGCTATTGAACATACACCCTTGGAAAAGAACCAGGCGAAGAAAAACCAAGTGGAACAGAACGTTAAAACACAATACGAAAAATAACAAAATACAATACAAAAACTAACAAAATCGGAATGTAACAAAATATGCACATATATACAAGCTAATTGTCTTTGCTACCCAAAAAATACAAAGTACCCCTACCCCCAACTTTAAAAACATGTGTTGTCCTCAATGCATAAAAGAAAATAAAGTACAAGAACAAGAAGTTTGAGGGTCTCCCTGAGGTGCACTAAGCACCCTCCTGAGTCTGCCTCACGGACATGGCCCCTGTGGGGGCATCCGTGCCTTGTGACTGTGGAGTGGGAGCGGATAACTCTGCATCACCCATGATGGGTTCACTCTGTGGTGGTGGTGTGGTCTTAGTAGCGGGTGGAATGATGCCCATAAATAGTAAATGAATAGGATCGCCAGTATCAATATCTTCATGTGGCTCCTAGGCCACTCCATTTATCCCAATCATCGAGGTCTCCTCATGAGACTGTGACACCACCGCATCAACAACTACCTACTTCGTCAATAGCAGGTCCTCATCAGCAGAAACTCTCTTAACAGTGTGGGGCTTCTCAAGCCCCTCCTCATCTATCTCATCATCATCATCTTCATCCCATACTTACCTCTCTGAGTCGTTATGTGTCTCACCAGTACCCTGTTTATGTCCCTCCACCTCAAGAACACTCACCTACTGTAGCTCAACCCTGAACTGTTGGAGCGGGATACCTAAGAGGTCATCAATATCGGCAGTCTTCAAACTCTCCACTTCTTTCTTCAAGTTGTCTATATCTGCCTGAAGTGAAGAGAAATCACCACTGCTATCGGCCTCTAGTCTATGTACCCGGTCTGTCAAGAGGATAAACGTATCATCATGCTCTTTCTGCCTCTGCTGCACTACACTCAAGGCATCTCTTATCGGGGTCAAGGCAGTCTGGATCATCTCAGGAATATTCGACTCAAGTCGGGATGATCTAGCATCAGTAATGGCCACAATCTAGCGTATCCTCACATACCGACCCTCGATAATACAAGCTCTGATCTAGAAGCAACTGAAAGTGCGAGAGGAATAGGGGTTGCTAAAGTTGGAGTGCCTGTTAGAGTAGATATGTTAGTTGTGGAAGGAATAAACAAAATATGGTCGACTGATGTGGTGGCCCGTGTCTCTATCCGCTTAGATACGATCCCTCCAAGTCAACCAAATGAATCGGTGTAGTGTCTACCGAGGTACTGGTGGTATTTCTCTTTTTTTCTACACTGGTTCTCCTCAGCATGTACCCTTAAAATGCCACACGTCAACAAGGCATTGATTGTGTTATCCATATGAGGAAACTCGGGAACCTTGGCCCTACGGCACAACTCTGTAATCAGGCAAGAAAAGGGAAATGATGTCCTATCCTGTTGAGATCTCTTACCAAGATCCTTCTCAATCTCATCGCTGACGTTAATGCTGACTCGACACATAATGCAAGCAATTAAAATTATCTTCACCAACTAAATGTCCGTATTATTGTACAACGGTTGCAATCAGTTACTTATAAAACTAAGCCAAAACTTGGCTTCTGTGTTCAAGGTGTTTTTGTATATCTTCTTGCCCGCGTCAATCTACTCCGAGGTCTCACTTGTCACAATGGTGGCTTCCCATGCATGCTCATCATCCATACGACCCATGGTTTTGATAGCAAACTTATTGTGGTCACAATTAAGGCTTGGATGAATTGCATTTTTTAATAAGGTGTCGTCACACCAAACTTTCACCTCACGAACTTCCACTTCTTTAAGAAAATCCTTTGGTTGCCCCTTTGTTTTATTAGGCATGGAGGCGGCATATGAGGCGTAAAACTTGCGAACCAATTCCTCGTTGTACTGAGGCAATAGTTCCACAAAATACTGCAAACCATGAAAGACAATCAAATCCCAGACCCTTGAGAACTGATCCCTTAGGCCGTTCATAGAAATTCGCTTCTCCTCAATGAAGCTCCGGTTTTTGCTTTTTTGATAGTGCTCTTTGGAATCTTTCACACCGAACCTTTTGACCTCTTGGACCCTCTTTTGTCTCAACTCGACCGCCCGGGCCTCTTCTTCCCCAACAACTTCCTCATCAAACTGGAGGATGAATGTGCAGTGGTATGAAAGGTCTGGGACTCCTCATCACTAGATATGACAATGCTGGAGCGCCTTCTTTTGTTACTCAACCCGGCGGTTGCTTTATGAGTATGGACTGTCAGATTCCCTTTACTTTGGGATATCAATCGGGACGTGGTTGGCCTCAAATATCTAATCGGGGGTGCCAACTCATTGATTTCAATACCCTTTTGTGCTTGCATTTTCTTGTAAGCAATTTCTGCAATTAAGAGACACGATGGGTATTGGACTATGATACAAAGAACAAAGTAAAAATATATTTTTGTATTTTTCATAAGACAATTGCAAGAATGAAACACACAAAATAAACAAAAAGTTATACTACAAAGCGAAAAAGAAAGAAAAAAACATTGGATTGGAAGCAGCTTCAGTGGTCACAGACCTGGTCTGCGGGCCACAGTCCACGTTCGTAGCATCGCAAACCCAAACTGTTGTCTGCAGACTAAGATCGGAATTTTCCCCAGAAATATCTAATTCACTCGGCAAAACTGTGGCCTATCGCAGTTTTGCCTTTCAATTTATCCAAACTTATTGGCTAATTCTGTGGACTGGGGTGCCCTTCTGCGGCTCGCAAAAGGGCGCCCAATCGGTGAATTTTGGGTATTTTTCAAGGATTTCACCTTGAATTTTAAAACCCAGTGTTTCCACACCCAAACTATCACCACACACACCTTACCAACATAAAACATGCTCGCAATTAATGCTCGTATGTACTCAGACTTCACTACAACTTCAATTCAATCAATTTCAACAAACATAGGCATGTTTAGGCAGTATTTCACACAATTGACAACCTTCCCACACAAATTAAGCACCCAAAATTCTTATAGTAATGCAATTGAATCCGAGCCCAACACCAATATGGAATCAATTTCCCAAAATTTCAATCATTTCAAATTCACAAGCTTTGTGATTTCTAAACAATAGGGGCAAACAAGGAAACTAAGAACAATTACACACTTTCATGGTTACATGGGGCACACATACACATCGTACAGCAATTATTCAACCCCACAATTCGGTTTCATGATCATAACCATCCCCTTTTTACCTATTCTTGCGAAAAAAAAGAAAAAATGGAGAAAAGAAACATACCTTGTGATCGACGAATAGACGGGGAAGATGAAGTGATCAATTGAAGTGAAGTATGTGCATGAGACATGCGTGTGAGGGGAGTAATGGTTGAGGGAGATAGGTTGAATTTTGATTTTTCAAAGTGAACGCGAAATAGAGAAGTGAATAAGTTAGGGCTTTTTATCCCTTTTATACATGAGAAGATTTTTAGTCGAGATCGGTTGCAATTCGGATTTGTTGCCCACTTAGCATGTTTTTAAATTAGATGATGTGTCACTCATTTTGCTATCGCAAAACCGGACTGCGGTCTGCAAAAGAGTTTGTTTCTCTATAATTTTATTCGAAAACTCCTAGGTGCACTGTGTAATTATGCGGACCAAAATATGGTGCGCAGTTCTGGAATGCGAGCTGCAGTTTGGGTCACAATTCCTCTTTTTCAGATCTCAGTTTTCCAATTCCCTATGGAGTTTTGCGGTCCATAGACTCAGACTGTGGTCCGCAGAGTAGGCCGCACAATGGCCTCTCTTTCTTTTTTGACTTGTTTTGCTCATCTTTCCAGTTTTCCTCCCTATTTTTCCTGTGTTTCCATATCGTACACACTTAACAAACTATCAAAACAAACAAGTGAACAAAGAAAGATAAAGAAAACAAAGTAAAACATTGGGTTTGCCCCTCATTAGTGCTTGATTTAATGTCGCGACACGATGAATTTTACCACAAGTTCTTCAAGGTTCATAGAGGGTGATGATTTCATTCACCCTATGATCATCAAAACTCCCCCAAGTAATGATTGACTCATTGGCCATTCACCTTGAAAAGGTGACCGACTTTACTCTCTAATTCATTGGCACCATATGGGAAGACCTTCATCACTTTGAAAGGGTCAGACCATCGCGATTTTAACTTTCTGGGGAACAATTTGAGGCTAGAGTTGTAGATCAAGACCAAGTCCCCGGGTGAAAAATCCCTCTTCAATATCCTCTTGTCATGGAGGAACTTCATCCTCTCCTTGAAGAATGCGGCACTTTCATATGCTTGGAGACAGAACTCATCCATCTTATTGATTTGATCCGCCCTCAATTTTGATGCATTCTCCCAATCAATGTTTAACTTTTTCAATGCCCAAAGTGCCTTGTATTACACATCTACCGGAAGATGACATGCCTTACCAAATACCAACTTGTACGGTGATATTCCAATATGAGACTTGTATGCCTTCCTATACGCCCACAAGGAGTCATCAAGCTTTCTCGATCAATTTGTCCTCATGAGATTAATCGTCTTCATCAAAATGCTCTTTATTTCCCGGTTGGACACTTCCACTTGACCACTTGTTTAGGGGTGGTAAGGAGTATGCTTTACCCCATACTTTTCAATAAGGAAGACAAACACTCTATTGCAAAAGTGAGAGCCTCCGTCACTTATGATGGCTAGGGGTCCCAAAATGAGTGAAAAATGTTCTTGAAGAACACGGTGACATTCTTCCCTTCATTGTTCGGAAGGGCTACAGATTCAACCCACTTAGACACATAATCAACCGCCACAAGTATATATTTATTGTCAAACAAACTCACGAATGGGCCCATAAAATCTATTTTCCACACATCAAACAATTCCACTTTAATAATAAAAGACATAGGCAACTCATGCCTTTTAGAGACATTACCTTCCTTTTGACATTGATCACAATTCTTCACAAATTCATGAGAATCCTTGTAAATTGTTGGCCAATAAAAATCACTTTGAAGAATTTTGGAGGTCATGCGTTGACTTGCATGGTGACCCCCAACCAATGAAGTATGACATACTTCCATGATAGGTATAGTCTCAATCTCGGGAACACATCTATAAATCATGTTGTCAACGCAAATCCGAAAGTGATAGGGCTCATTCCAATAGTAGTGTCGGGTGTCTCTCAAGAATTTCTTCTTTAAGTGAGAGTTTATATGATCTAGCATGATTCCACTCACCAAGTAATTAGCAAAATCGGCATACCAAGGGATGAGATCTTGAGATTAAGCAAAGACTTGCTCATCCAGAAAAGCATCATTAATCTCCAATTCATTCTTTGGCCTTCCGACCTCTTCGATCCTTGACAAATGATCCACTACTTAGTTCTCACAACTTTTCCTATCTTTGATCTCAAAATCAAACTCTTGTAGAAGGAGTACCCACCTAATCAAGCGTGGCTTCACATCCTTCTTTGCCATTAGGTATCGAAGGGCTGCATGATTAGAATACACCTCCACTTTAGAACCCCATAGGTAAGACCGAAATTTTTCAAAAGCAAAAACAATGGCAAGTAATTCTTTCTCCGTCACCGTATAATTCTTTTGAGCCTCATTAAGAGATATATTTGCATAGTAGATTGGGTGAAGGATTTTTCCATGTCTTTGACCTAACATAGCTCCAATAGAAACCCCACTTGCATCACACATCAATTCAAAGGGAGGATCCCAATTTAGAGTCACAATTATCGGAGCCGAAACCAATTTTTCTTTCAAATCCTCAAAAGCTTTGAGGCATGCTTCATTGAACTCAAATTTTGCATCTTTTTCCAAGAGCTTGCACATTGGGCTTGTGATCTTTGAAAAATCCTTAATGAATCTTCTATAGAACCCAACATGCCCTAGGAAACTTCGGATACCATTGATGGTTGTTGAAGGAGGCAATTTGGCAATCACTTTAATCTTGGCATTGTCCACTTCAATACCATCCTTGGAGATTTTGTACCAAGGACTATACCTTCCATGACCATAAAGTGACACTTCTCCCAATTTAAAGCCAAGTTGGTCTCTTCACATCTTTTTAATACGAGGGAGAGATTTTCCAAGCAAGCTTCAAAGGACTCCCCCACCACGGAGAAGTCATCCATGAATACCTCCATAACATCTTCCACTAGATCATCAAAAATTTCCATCATGCAATGTTGGAATGTGGCGAGAGCATTGCAAATACCAAAAGGCATCATTTGAAAGACAAATGTACCATATGGACACGTGAAGGTGGTATTTTGCTATTTGAATTTAATTGAAGCCCGAGTATCCATCCAAGAAGAAATAATAAGACTTTTCCGCCAACCTATCAAGCATTTGATCAATGAAAGGTAGGGGGAAGTGATCCTTCCTTGTGGAACTATTCAATTTCCGGTAGTCTATGAAAAATCTCCATCCAGTTACCGTTCTCATTGGTATCAACTCATTTTTATCATTTGGGATCACCGTGATCCCTCCTTTCTTCAGCACACATTGCACGGGGCTCACACATGCACTATCAGAAATGGGGTACACTACCCCAACATCTAACCACATAATAATTTCTTTCTTGATAACCTCTTGCATTAAGGGGTTTAACCTTCGTTGATGCTTAACACTTGGGGAACCATTCTCTTCAAGATGAATTTGATGAGTACACACACCCAGAATTATCCCTCAGATGTCCGAAATAGTCCACACAATTGCTCTTCTATAGGTTCTCAAGATTGACAATAAAGCTTCCACTTGACTTTTATTAAGCTATGATGAGATAATAACTGGCAATGAATCATTTGGCCCAAGGAACTTGTACTTCAAATGGCTTGGAAGTGGCTTGAGCTCAAGGATGGTGGTTCTTCTATGGAAGGTCTAAGAGGAGGGACTTCACTATTTTCCAAGTCCAAGGCCAAACGCCTACGAGCATAAGAATAGGACCCTTGGCCCTCAAGAGTAAGCACAGTCTCTGCAATCTCCTCAAATACCTCATCATCATAGTTTAACAACACCGCCATCAAGTCCCCTTCAATGACATCTATTTTGGCATTCAACTATACCTCATCATCAGTCACATCAATCACCAAAATCACCCCTACATTCATAGATTGTTTCATGAATTTGCACACATGGAAGGTGACCTCTTCATCATTCATTAGGAACTTCAACTCTCCACTCTCCACATCACACACCGCTCTTCCTGTTGCTAAGAATAGACGTCCCAAGATTATGGGAACATCATAGTCAACCGCACAATCCAATATCACAAAATCAGCGGGTAAGATAAATTTGTGAACTTTCATAAGAATATCATATATGATCCCCATTGACCTCTTCACCATCTTATCCGCCATGAGTAACCTCATACTTGTAGGTCGGGGATTACCCAAATCCAACTTCTTGAAAATAGCGAATGACATCAAATTGATGCTTTCCTCAAGGTCACAAAGGGCCTTTGCAAATTGGTACACCCTAATGGTGCACAAAATGGTGAAAGTACTGAGATCCTCTTGCTTCTTCACAATAGAGCTAGAAACAATGGCACTACATTGGTGAGTAACATCCACTATATCAAAACTCACTCTCCACTTCTTTGTAATCAAATCTTTCATGAACTTGGCATACCTCAACATTTGTTCCAAGGCTTCAACAAGTGGACTATTGACTAACAATTGCTTTAACATTTCCAAGAACTTGTTGAACTTTCCATATTCAATTCTCTTGGTAAATCTTTGTGGAAAGGGGGGAGGAGGCCTAGGAATAGGCTTTAAGACTTTTGGAGCCTCCTCTTCTTTGTCGTTCCTTTTTTTATTTTCAAGATATTCCTTTATTCATCAACCTTCTCTTTTTCATCACTCTTCTCTTCAATCAAGAAAAAATCATCTACCTTCTTGTCATCACTCTTCTTCAGTTTCTCAACCTCGACACACCCTTCATCTACCACATCCATCGGCATCTTTGGCTCCTCCAAACTTTCCCACTTCTAGTAGAAATATCTAAACAATGAGACACACTTTCCCCTTTGATTTTTGGATTGGCTACCGTATCACTAGGAAGAGTCCCCTTTTGTTTTGGATTCAGTGTGGAAGCAATTTGCCCCAATTGGCATTCTAGTTACTTGATGGATGTTGAATGTGAGGATACAAAATTGTTGAGTTCTTTTAGGTTAGCATCGGACTTGTCTTGATTTTTCACCACCCTAGATATCATCTTTTCAAGTTTCGAACTAGTGCGATCGTTAGTAGATTCACGATTGTGGTAAGGAGGAGGTTGAGTAGGTTGTTGGTAAACTTGCCCTCTTGGTGGAACATAAGGATTGGAGCTACGATTTTGGTACCCATTGTTATTGCTCTCTCTCCATCCCCCTTCATTTCTCTCTCTCCAATTAGATCCATCTTGATCATTTCTCCAATCTTGATTCCCGACTTGATTACAAAATCTTCACGGTTCGACCGATCCTTAGTAATTAGAGCAGAAACCCCCCCTCCACGTTGTTCACGAAGTTCACATTTTCTTCACTCTTATTGTACCCCCCCTTGTTCATAGGGTACCATTTCAGTTGCATTTTGCATAGGACCTATGTTAGTGACCGCATTCACTTTTTTGCTCCCTTTCTCAATTACATATTTTGTAAGGACCACCATTTGGGTCATTAGTTGTGCTATGGTCTCATCCATCTCTTCCTCTTTCTTCAACGTCTCTCTACTTATTACCTTAGAGGGACCACCCCCAACTACCTCTGACGATCTTGTACGTCAAGCATGGTTTATATTTGTTAGCTTATAAAGAAGCTCACTTACTACCGTAAACGAATTATCCATCAAGGCACCCTCCGCTATGTTGTTGGCCACCGACTTGTTGACCGAATCGAGTGCCCGATAGAATATTTGTAGCAAGACATCATCACTCAACCCATGATTGTAGCATTATTTGAGCTTCTTCTTGAATCTTAACCAAGTCTCATGTAAGGCCTCACCCGACATTTTACGAAATATTAAGATTTCATCTCAGAGTTGGAGCATGAGAGTCGACGGAAAGAACCACTCAAGGAATGCCTCCATCAAGTTGGTCCATGTAGTGATGGACTCGGAAGGCAAGTCATCCAACCAAAAAGTGGCCTCTCCCATTAGAAAGAAGGGGAAGATCCTTAGCTTCACGTCTTCTTCGGACACGTTAGGATGACGAAAGGCAAGGCACACCTCATTGAAATTCCTCAAGTGCCTATTAGGGTCGTCGGATGTCGATCCTCCGAATAGGCCTTTGTTGTTGAGCATATGGAGCATGATGGAAGTGATGTGGAAACTCGCATTCCTCGGAATTTGGGGTGGCCGGATGTCATTAGCAAAGGTGGCCATCTCTACGTTTCTCTCATCATCAGATAAATCTGTCATAGCACCTACAACACAAAAATAACAAGTAAACGTAAATTTAGAAATAAATCTCTTAGCAAAGTAATAATATAACAAATAAAAAATTTTAAGATCGTATTCTCCGGCAACGGCGTCAAAATTTGATCTCGTCCTAATTACACCTTTAATGATATAACGCGGCCATTCACAAATATAATAACCCAACATAGGTTGGGGTCGAACTCCACAAAGAATACGATGAGAAACAAATTTATTCGTGTGCGTATTATGACTTTACTAATCACTTTACTCCTATGGTAACCAAGTTGTTTATTTATTTTATCTAATTCAAATTATCAACTTAAATAAGGTTTAAATTATCAAGTAATTGGAATGTTAGGGTTGTGAATCAAATCATAGAAGTGGTGTTGGGTTTAGGCTTAAGTAGGTGTATTAGTGTGGTATGGGTAATGGAGACTTGTGTCTAGGTGGGGATTTCTCAATTCACCCACCTAATTTCAATTTTGGCTTTCTCAAGCTCTAAAGTGTGACATTTATGAACACCCATTATGTACCCTTAGTTGATTCCCTTATAATTAAAATTGTGAATCATTAAATGAGGTTTAAAGCTTCAAGTCCTAATCAACATACTCCTTTCCTAGACTCTAGTCTCCTTTCTCAAGTTTGACTAGAGACAATAGGCAAGAAAGAGATGTTTGCAACCAACCGTTTAACATTAAATATGAGGGGTAGTTGAATCCCACATTAATACATCTTTTTCATTATTTATCAAATACCCCAACTACCACATTCCATTATTTTATCACAATCCCAGCCTAAATCTAGCTACTCATTGCAAGTAATAAATACACAACACAATAATAAATAAAACAAGAAATAATGAATATAAAAAAATGCTTATAATGATTAATGATGAACAATACTTGTCTTTACACAATGGATCAAGAATCTTTTCTTGGAATGATTAACTAAGAGATGAATAGTAAAAAATAGGACAAGGAATATTCAAAAGTGGCTATGATATGTTGGAATCTAGGTATCAAATCACGTGTCCCATCACAAAACCCTAGGTAGCTATATATAGGGACCTAATTTTCGGATTACACAATATTATAAAAATGCCACCGGCTGACCACTCTATGACCGCAGAACATGTCTGCGATCCGCATAATGGACTTACGGTTCGCGAAGTGGTATCTTGCTTAGACTGTCTTGAACTGCGGCTGGAAGTGCGGTCCGCAGAATTGAACTACGGCCCACAGAAGCGTCTTGAGTCTTCGCAATCCGAGCTGAACTCGAGTTGAAGCAGTGGTTCGCAGATCGGATTGCGGTCCACAGAACGAAAGTGTGGACCGTATTTTGGGTCGCACTTCGGAGCTCCAGAATTCTTCATTCGATGTTTGATTCTGCGAGATAGCTACCATTCTGCCGTCCGCAGAAATGGCCCACTTCTTTCATTTTTCAGCATTTTTGACATTGTTTCAGCATATTTCCTCATTCTTGGCGTCTTAATGTAAAAATCCTACAAAACCAAAATAACATAAGAAAAGACTACTACAAATGCATAAAGGACAACAATAATCCATGAAAATGGTATCAAATGTGCCATAATTTCTAGGCACATCATCAACTTCTATGAAATTTGAAGTTATATTAAATAAATAAAACTTCTATGGAAAGTTCTATTTAATACTTGAAATTATTTTTCTTTTCATTAAAGTTCTTTCAATAATACTACAATAATGCAATTCTTTAAATCTTTATAAAATCTTGAAATTATATTTAATATCATCTAATAAATTTAAAAAACTAACTTTTAGAAGTTCAAAAAAATAATCATTAGAAGTTAAAAAAAATAGCCATTTCTAAATAAAGACTTCAAAATTAATAAAGTTATAAAAATAAATTCTAATAATAACTTGTAACTAAATAAGTTATTTAACTTGTAACTAAAAAGTAGCCGTTATAAGTTCAAAAAACTAGTCGTTATAAATTTGAAATTTGACGAGTATTTGAGGAGTCAGCATTAAATATTAATTCAGCATTGATTCAATAACATTAGTTTTGTTGTTGATATATAACTGCTTTTCAGAACTTTTATGGTCTAACTTTTTTAAAAAATATGATAAGAGTTGTAATTGAACACATAATACAGTAAAATGTTTTAAGTTTAGGAGTTTTAAAATCTGTAGTACTCATTGTATATATCTTAGATATATATCCATACTATTTGATAAGTGAAAAAATCCAATATCAAATGTTGATAGCTCAAAATTTCTATATAAACTTGAACAATTTTTTACCTTACAATGAAAAACCATTTCTCTAATATCTTTGTATAAAAATAAAAATATATATTTTAGTAAATTGCGAATTACGTATGTTGTAATTAGTCCTAGAAGACAATATATATATAAAAAATATTATATTAGGATTATAAGATTCTCCGAGAAATTATTTAATGTTTTTATATGAGATATATATTAAATTGGGTGATTGCAATATGAGGTTAGAGATAATGACACAAGTAATAGAAATTACTATCAATTATTCACTGATAAATATTGTAATTGACCATTTATTATGTACAGCTAGAATATCTCTTAAATTAGATAATTATATGTTTGATAGCCTAGTATTATGCTAACAGATCAGATTAGCAGCCTAGTATTATGCTAACAGATTAGATTAGCACATTGTATATATGGACTGCTGTACATTATCATCAAGCAAGGGATTATCTTCCAACATTGTATCAGAGCAGGGTTTTTTTTCAATTCTCCAACCAACCTAGCAGTCGTCTTCTGCTCCTTCCCTGTTTCCTCTTCTGCCTTCTTCAATCCTCAATCTCCATTAATCACCATAATCAGTTGCTCCGATGTCGGATAATACTACGAAGTATCATCCTGCCCTTTCTATTACCAACGTCAAATCTCTCATCCCTATCACGTTGGACAATGAAACTAGCTTATATCACTCTTGGGCTGCGCTATTCAAAGTACAGGTTCGTGTGCATAATCTTCTTCATCACATTGAGCCACCTACGGATGCGACAACACAAGAGAAGATTGATACGTTAAAAGCGGCTGATCTTGAACTTTATGATCGTCTTGATGTGGTGGTCTTACAATGGATTTATGGTACAATCTCTCTTGATCTACTTCAAGCTATCCTCTTCAAAGACGACTCCGCAGCAAAAGCATGGCAACGGTTGGAGGCCATATTTCAAGACAACAAGGGTTCTAGGGCAACCCATCTCGAAGAGGAATTGGTTGATGTTTCCCTTGAGAATTTCTCAAGCGCGGATGCTTATTGCAACCACGTAAAATCTTTGGCGGATAGACTTGCGGATATGGATGCTCCGGTATCAAATAGTCGTCTTGTATTGCGGCTTATTAGTGGCCTACCGGAAGCCTATTCTGGGACTGTCGACTACGTCCAAAACCAAGACCCGCTCCCTCTCTTTGAGAATGTGCGATCACACATCAAATTAGCTGAGCGAACTATGAAAAATCGAGCATCTAAAGAGGCTGGTGGTGGAACAGCGGCGTTGCTCACAACGGCAGGAGGTAATATGGATGGTGGATCCTCTTCCCAATCCCATAATTATTCTTCATACAATAATAACAATGACAGGACCAATTCTAAGAACAAAAGGAAGAATAATAGTAATGGAAGAAGCAACGGCTATCGCGGCAACAACCGTGGTAGTGGTGGCAGTCAGAGTTCTGGTTCAGGCGGGCATAACCAGCAACCCCAAAGAGCAAAGAAGTGGCAACCACGTCTAGTGTACATGCCACAAAACGTGTATCCACCATATGGGCAATGGACTGCTCCTCCATGTCTATATCCTACGGCCCAATGGCAGCAGGCCCGTCCAGCAAGCAAGTCCAACAGCATTCTTGGACCTAGGCCACAACAACAGCAAGCTTATCACACTTCAGCTGCACCATCAAGAGTTGGGTACACTCCAACGGACATTGAAGCGGCAATGCACACTCTTGCACTCACTTCCTCGGATGGAAATTGGTATATGGATACCGGTACTACATCTCATATGACCTCGGACCAAGGTAAACTCTCCTCTTATTTCAATTCGAGCAATAAGAATCATCACATTGTTGTTGGTAATGGGCATTTGATTCCAATTCACGGATACGTGAACACCACTTTTACCCCTCCTCATCCCCCTTTAACCCTAAAAAATGTGTTGCATGCACCCAAGCTCATTAAAAACCTTATCTTTGTCCGAAAGTTTACCATTGACAATTTAGTATCCATTAAATTTAATCCTTTTGGTTTTTGTGTGAAGGATTTATGGATGGGGACCAAACTAATGAGATGTGATAGCACAGGGGATCTATATCCACTCTCTACCACAAATCGGGCCACCTCTTCAAATTCTAATTCCGTTTTTACTGCTTTATCTTCTGATTTATGGCATAACCGTCTAGGACATCCGGGAGCTAATGTTTTATGCTCTCTTCGTAGCAAGAATTTTATTGAATGTAATAAGTCTAAACCATTGTTTTGTGCTTCTTGTCCTTTGGGAAAACACATTCGTTTACCTTTTTATAATTCAATGTCGTTCACTATTTTTCCCTTTGACATAGTTCATAGTGATCTTTGGACGTCGCCCGTAGCTAGTTCTAATGGGCATCGTTACTATGTACTATTTCTTGATGATTTTAGTAAATTTTTGTGGACCTTTCCCATATCTAAAAAGTCCCAAGTTTACTCTCTATTTACTATATTCCATTCTTTTGTTAAAACACAGTTTGAAAGGCCCATTAAAAATTTGCAGTGTGATAATGGGAAAAAGTTTGACAATGGCCCTCTTCAAATGTTTGCCCGACAAAATGGAATGCAATTCCGTCTTTCTTGTCCTCATACTTCCTCCCAAAACGGAAAAGCCGAGCTTCACATTCGATCTATAAACAATATCATTCGGACCTTACTTGCCCATGTCTCAATGCCACCTTCATTTTGGCATCACGCCCTTTCCATGGCTACGTATCTTCTAAACATCCTTCCAACCAAAGTGTTAGGATCCTCTTCCCCAACTCAACTTCTCTCCCAAAAAGATCCTTCATACTCTCACCTACGAGTTTTTGGATGTCTATGTTTTCCCTTATTTTCTTCTAACACTATTCACAAGTTGCAAGAAAGGTCCACTCCTTGTGTCTTCCTAGGCTACCCCCCGATCATAGAGGATATAAGTGCTACGATTTGTCAAGCCGGAAAATATTTGTGGCTCGTCATGTGCTATTTGATGAACATTCTTTTCCATTCTCCAAAATTCATACTCCACAACCTCCTACATATGATTTCTTGGATAATGACATTAATCCGTTATACATTCATCAAATGCACCAACATAAATATTCTGCTCCTGAAATCAGCCCACTCACACTTCCCAGCAGGCCCAAACTGTAAGTCCAATCCCCCAACCCAACCCTTCCCAGGAGCGATGTACTCCTACTTCCCCACTTAATGCAGCGCAGAATTTGGCCCAGCCCAGTTACCACTCTCCTCCCTCCTCCAGCCCAGTCCGCCCAGGCCCATCTTCCTCACCCACAGCCCAATCACCTACTGACATACCCTCTCCCAATAATCCCATGCATCGCCGTATGACTATGTGGTCTCAACATGGCATTTTCAAGCCGAATCCAAAATATTCTACCAACTTGAACACCGAGACCTCCATACCCATTTCTTATTTGCCCAAAAATACCGTAAGTGCTCTCCGTGACTCAAATTGGAAAAATGCGATGATGGATGAATTTAATGCTCTAATTGAAAATAAGACATGGGAGTAGTTCCATGACCTGCTGATGTTAATGTGATTCGATCAATGTGGATCTTTCGTCATAAAAAGAAATCTAATGGTTCTTTTGAGAGGTATAAAACCCGTCTTGTAGGTGATGGCAGGTCTCAACAGAAGGGAGTTGATTGTGAGGAAACATTCAGTCCGGTGGTCAAACCGACATCTATTCACACTGTTCTCAGTATTGCATTATCTCATTCTTGGCCCATACACCAGCTCGATGTCAAGAATGCATTTCTTTATGGCAACCTCGACTGAAACTGTGTATATGCATCAACCATTGGGTTTTAGGGACCCGAATTTTCCTGATCATGTCTGTTTGTTAAAGAAGTCTCTCTATGGCCTGAAACAAGTCCCTCGAGCTTGGTACCAGCGATTTGCAGATTTTGTTGCCACCATTGGTTTCTCACACAGCAAGTCTGATCACTCATTATTCATATATCACAGGGGTTCTGATATTGCATATATACTCTTTTATGTCGACGACATCATTCTTACGGCTTCTTCTGACACTCTTCGTCAGTCTATTATGGCACTTTTGAGTGCCGAGTTTGCTATGAAAGATCTTGGTCCTCTGAGTTATTTCTTAGGTATTGCTGCTTATTTTTATCACAGAAACAATATACCGAAGAAATTCTAGAACGGGCAGGTATGTCACATTGTAGCCCATCTCCAACACCTGTTGATACGAAGCCGAAGCTAAGTGCTTCGAAGGATGCACTATTTGATGATCCGACCAAGTATCGTCAGCTTGTCGAGGCCTTACAGTATCTTACATTCACTAGGCCTGATATATCATATGTCGTCCAACAGGTGTGTCTCCACATGCATGACCCTCGTATTGGACATATGGCTGCTCTTAAGCGTATTTAACGCTACATTCAGAGGTCTATTGATTTTGGTCTGCATCTCTACAAGTCTAATGTCAGCAGCTTAGTCTCATATACAGATGCAGATTGGGGTGGTTTCCCGGATACTAGGCGTTCTACCTCTGGTTATTGTATCTTTCTCGAAGACAACTTGATTTCATGGTCTTCAAAACGTCAGCCTACACTCTCCCGTTCTAGTGCCGAGGCCGAATATAGGGGAGTTGCTAATGTCGTCTCCGAATCCTGCTGGATCAGAAATCTTCTTCTTGAGCTACATTGCCCGATTCAAAAAGTGAGTCTAGTTTATTGTGACAATGTGAGTGCGATATACTTATCAGGTAACCCCGTACAACATCAGCGCACTAAACACATTGAGATGAACATTCACTTCGTTCGCGAAAAAGTTGCATGTGGCGAGGTTCATGTCCTTCATGTTCCGTCCCGATATCAGATTGCAGACATTTTTACAAAAGGGCTTCCGCGCGTACTTTTTGATGATTTTCGGGATAGTCTAAGCGTTCGACAACCTCCCGCTTCGACTGCGGGGGTGTGATAAATATTGTAATTGACCATTTATTATGTACAGCTAGAATATCTCTTAAATTAGGTAATTATATAGTTGATAGCCTAGTATTATGCTAACAGATCAGATTAACAACCTAGTATTATGCTAACAAATTAGATTAGCACATTGTATATATGGACTGCTGTACATTATCATCAAGCAAGGGATTATCTTCCAACATTCACATAAATATAAAATAAGCAGGAACCAATACTAATTTAGATCACGTATTTCACTTTTAAGTAGATTTGAACCATCGGAAATATCCAACAACTATAGCACAAAACGAAAATCACAGTACCACATCGATTTCAGTGGTACTAATTCTTTAAATTATCAAAAAAATTAATACCGAGAAATATTTATTAACTTGCCCTTCTCAAAGCACGTTTGACCTCCCGCTCATTTTAACTGTATGATAAAAGGCCAAATAGTTAGCATATGTTTTCCGATTATATTTTAGAATTCGACTAACCGAAAAGTCCTACTTGAGGAAAGGAAGAACTAAAAACTGAAATAACTCCATATAGGAATAATCAATATTGATGCTCACAAAAGACGTAGATTTGTTGTCTTCAAACTTACCTGAATATCAAATAAATTTTCAGCAAAATCATAAGGAACTAAATCACACAAAATCAAGAAAATACTCAAAGTAATGAATTTACACGGACAAGAACTACAACGAAAGGTGCGTGCACAAGCGTTAGTATATGTCCTGCATTAAGATAATAAGATCAGTGAGTACATATACTATTAGTAAAACTGAAAGGGAAAAAGCGGACAGACTTCACCTAATTAGCATAATTCAAAACGAAGTATAAATACTTGGAGTCTTCATTAACTTGAATATTAACGTGTATATATTTAGTCATATTTAGTGTTGCATAATTATGATAAATATAGGATCTCTATTGTATGAGGATTCCACATTGTACCTATTATATATATTTGTATTAATGAGAAAGATTCCCCAAGGGAGATTAATACACTTCTACATGGTATCAAGAGCCAACAATCCTTTCCGACCTAAGACCTAGTTTTGGCCGCTCATCCCTCTATTTTTCCGGCGCCGAACTGATCTTATACCGCCGGTATACATCCAATACACGATGATATACAGCGGCCCAACCCTCCATTCTGCAAACAGCCCTGCATACCCCTGGTATACTGCAGATATACAACCCTCTTTCCTTCTCTATATCTCTACCAGGCAGTATACCCTTCGTATATAGCCTATACACACCGATATACACTCTGTATACGACTGATATACCCTCTTTGCCACTATATACTACCCGTATACAGCCTCCCTGAGCCATTATACATCTTGTATACGGATGTTTCTGCCTCATATACTGCCCATATACGTTCACTCTCTCCCCCACACGCTTCAGCAGCCGTCATGAAAGAGCACAACCACAGACGTGGCAGTGGCCAGCGGCGCAGTGGTGGCAGATGGCGTCGGGTCCCCTGCACGAGTCCACTGCCCTGGCGTTGGGCGAACATGGACATTGGGCCTTAAGCACAAGCCCAACACCTTAGACCAGTGGCCCAGTAATTGCGGCCCACCAGCAGTCATTCCATCAGCCCATGGTTCCGACGCAACATTTGGGGTCTTGGGCCTCCATTACAAGTCCGCCCCAATTGCAAACAGGCCACAGTGAGCAGGCCCAATTTCCTAGGGCCCAACAATGGGCTCCGGGTTTTTCCCATTCCAATATGGGTCATGTTTTCAACACATTGACTAATCGGAAGCCCGATAATGCATGGTATATGGATACGGGCGCCACTTCTTACCTCACCAATAATTCTGGTAATCTTCGTCAACTGCAAAATTTAAATACTCCACAATCTATTCTAGTCGGAAACGGCCATCGCATTTTAATTCAGGGATTTGAAAACACACTAACCCCACCCCCGCATCTACACTTCTCCCTAGATAATGTCATATATGCCCCGTACATTATCAAGAACCTAATCTCCATTAGAAAATTTTCCACGGATAATTATGTATCAATTAATTTTGACCCATTTGGGTTTTTTTATAACGGACCTACGTACCGGGACAATACAAGATGCAATAGTGAGGGGGACCTATATCCTTTTCTATCCACGTCCGCTGCTAGTGTCACCCTTCCACATCTCTAACTGCCCAATTCTCCCCTCTCACCGCTTTAGCAACAATAATTTAATTCATTGTAATTATGGAAAACATGTCCAACAATGTTTTTCTTGTTCTTTAGGCAAACATGTTTGCCTTCCCTTTCAGTCTTCTTTAACTGTTACATTTTCTCCGTTTGATATTGTTCATGCAGATTTATGGATATCACTTGTTATTAGTTCAATGGGTCATAAATTTTATCTTGTGTTATTAGATGACTTTTCACACTTTATCTGGATTTACCCTCTAAAATTCAAGTCTTAAATTTTTGGCAAATTTCTCCAGTTTCGCACATTTATGAAAACACAATTTGAAAAATCCATCAAATTATTCTAATGTGATAACGGTCGTGAGTTTAATAATTCCGCGTTCCATAATTTTTGTACTAATAATGGCATGGTCTTCCGTTTCTCCTGTCCCCACACTTCAATCCAAAACGGAAAAGCCGAACGAATCATTCATACTATCAATAATATGGTTTGTACCATTCTTTTCCATGCCTCTCCCCCCCATCTTTTTGGGTCTATGCAGTCAAAATGGTAGAATACATCCTTAATATTTTACCTACTAGTACTCATCAGAACAAAAACCCCACCGAAATTCTCTACCGTCGGATCCCTTCCTACGATCACCTTAGAATTTTCAGTTGCCTATGCTACCCAAATCTGGCCTCCACTGCCCCTCATTAAATTGGCACCTCGTACCACCTCGTGTGTCTTCGTAGGTTTTCCTCATAATAATAGGGGCTATCTGTGCTACAACTTATCTACTCGCAAAATCCACGTCTCTCGCCATGTCACGTTTAACGAGATGGTCTTCCCGTTTTCTAATATCCAAAAATTCCGAAATACAAATTATTCCTTTCTTGACGAGTTCGACATCTGCCATGTCGTACTCAACGAACTTCGTCAATCCACCACCACCGTCAACCCATCTCTGCCAACTACTGATGCCACCACAGAATGCAACTCTGTGTCTCTGCCACCCGCTTGTTCTTCATCACAGTCAACACCGAGTGCCACCACCACCGGTCACCGTCCCTACCACCGTGTCGCCACCACAACTCCAACACCACCCCACAACCACACCAACCACCGGAAACCCACATCGTACCACCATAATGACACCATCAAACCAACCCACCGGTCCTACCCCACCATCGACACCTAACCCCACATCATCGACCTCGGCTAGTCTCGATCTACCCAGATCGACGACACCACACAACCCCGCCACTGTACCTAGTCTCGACCCACCCAGATTGATAACACCACCCACACCCGCCACTATACCTAGTCAACAGACCGACAAACTTCACCATAACCCGATTCCAACCTCTCACAGTGAACCCGACCCGAGACCCAGCAAACATACCCATCCGTACCCTCGCACCGTATGGAAACCCGTTCCCAAAACGAGATTTTCAAACCCAAAGTCCAATCTAACCTGTCCACACAAACCATATCCCTAATTCCCAAAAAACTCAAAATTAGCCAAACTAGACCCAAATTGGAATGTGGCCATGTGTGAGGAGTTTAATGCTTTAAAGAAACAACACACCTAGGATTTGGTTTCTCGATCGGAGGGGGTGAATGTAATCCGATACATGTATTTTTTTCGTCACAAATACAGAGACAATGGTGACTTAGAAAGATATAAGGCGAGGCTTATGGCTAATGGTAGTAATCAGCAGGAGGGCATTGATTGTGGTGAGACATTCAGTCCGGTTGTTAAACTGGCTACCATTCGCATAGTTCTGAGCATTGCTATGGGTAAGCATTGACCGATTCATCAGCTTGATGTGAAAAATGTATTTCTACATGGGGATTTAAAAGAAACTGTTTACATGCACTAGCCGCCTGGTTTTGTCCATCCAGCAGCCCTTCAGTATGTATGCCGTCTTCGTACGTCACTGTACAGTTTGAAACAGGCCCCCAGAGCATGGTATGAATGCTTTGCTAAGTACATTATACAAATTGGGTTTGTATGCATCAAGTGCGATAATTCTCTTTTTATTTTTCTTCGAGGTAGTAAACTACTTACTTACTACTATATGTGGATGATATTGTTCTCACTGCCTCATCTGATGTGTTAAAAAATAAGATTATTGCATTATTTAAGACCGAATTTTCTATGACTGACTTGGGGAAGTTGAGCTATTTTTTGGGGATATTAGTGACTCGTTATGCAGATACTATGTTTTTGTGTCAGCGCAAGTATGCAGAGGAGATATTGTACATGGCTAAAATGGTGAACTGGAAGATCATGTCCACACTGGTTGACTCTAAATCAAAGCTTAGTGCTGTTGCTGGTGATCCAGTGTCCGATCCTACTCTTTACCTGAGACTTGCAGGTGCACTACAATATCTTACTTTCACCAGACCTGACATTGCTTATGCCATTCAGCAGATGTGCTTATACATGCATGCCCTTAGGGAGCCTCATTTTACTGCCCTTAAGTGTATCACTCGATACGTTAAGGGCACACTTAATTATGGATTGCACTTATACCCCTTAGCACTGACCAGATTGTTATCATATACAGATGCTGATTGGGCAGGCTGTCCGGACACGCAATGCTCCACCTCCGGCTACTATGTGTTCTTAGGGGATAACCTCATTTCCTGGTCTGCCAAGAGGCAAGCCACCTTATTCCATTCGAGTGCAGAAACAAAGTATAGAGGTGTTGCAAACGTTGTTGCTGAGATCTATTGTCTTCAAAATCTTCTTTTGTAGCTTCATTGTCCCTTGCGTAAGGCGTCTTTGGTTTACTGTAATAATATATCCGCCATATATTTATCTCATAATCTAGTTCAGCATTAGCGAACCAAGCACATTGGGATGGATATACAAGTTGTTCGTGAGAAGGTTGCTCTAGGTCATGTTAAGGTGTTGCATGTGCCTTCTTCGTATCAATATACGGATATCTTCATGAAGGCCTTCCTAGACAGCTCTTATTCGACTTCAAATCCAGTCTTAGCGTCCGGCCTCCTCCAGCTCCGATTAAGGGGGTGTATTAACGTGTATAGCCCATATATTTAGACATATTTAGTGTTGTATAATTATGGTAGATATATAATCCATATTATATGAAAATTTCATATTGTACACAGACTCCCCAAAGGAGATTAATACACTTCTACACCGAAAAACGAAAGCAGATCATTCATGACACTTTAACGTCTTCTTGAAATTCTAAAGAGCACAACGTTTCAAAATCCTAATGATTATCACATGCATTATGCATTTAATTCTAATAATAAACACAAGTTTGCAAAAATGATATTGTACGTTAATGTAGGTTCATTTGGAAGAAGCAGAGGAAACTCAACCGTTTTAATTATACCTGGCATTTATCTCTATTTTTAAGTATTGTAATAATTTTTAATTACTTATATATTTATTTACTTACTATGGTCATGTTTTAGAGGAGTTGCACTCAAGAATAGTTAAACTTTTCCGGGAAAATCAAGAGGCTTACTTAAAGCTAAGCATTAAGGGCATATCATGAATGGGTCCCACATTTGTCATTATATCAATAATTTTTATTATCTTTATTAGGATGAAATATTCACATCTTTGTCCAAAACATTTATTAGAATAACATTTACCTGAAGGGTGTCATTCAATATTTTCCGAACATTTTAATAATTCAACTACAAAAGGATTCTCACTTTTAGAATAGTATAGATTTTGGAGTTTCTCACTAAAATGAAGGGTAGAGATTTCTTCCTATCTCGGCAATAATACTAGATCAATCTTATGACTCATTATAAATATTCTCTTAATTATATGACCCTTTTTTAATAATATATGATAAAGTATAACACTCTGTCATTTTCTTTAACTATATAAATCTCTAATTAATTACAAAACCAAATATTCTGTCTTATCTTTTTCCCATATCCTACTAAATATTTTACTACTAGTACATTTTTTTGTGAAACAGTCAAGATCCTTCTGTTACCCCACGTCTTTCCGTATATAATAAACCAAAAAGCAATCTTTTTTTTTTTTTTTTTTTTTTACGAAGGATTCCGCAGCCGCTACTCTCTCGAATGCGCACAGGGTAAACCCCGGACTGACGCAATAGCCTGCAAACCACGTCAGCCGATTAACCACACTTGACAAGCCATGTGTGACTGACTCAACCAAGAAGGTTTATGCAGGAGATCGAACTTGTGACCTTGCGGTCCCGCGCTCTACTGCTACACCAACTTGGCTACCGTTGCGGGTAACCAAAAAGCATTTTTTTTTTGTTGACGAAGGAACCCGCAGCCGCTACTCTCTCGAGTGCGCACATGGTAAACCCCGAACTGACACAATAGCCTGCAAACCACGTCAGCCGATTAACCACACTTGGCAAGCCATGTGTGACTGACTCAACCAAGAAGGTTTATGCACGTGTATCTTTTTTTCTTCAACTGTTATCTTCCGTGGTCATAAAGGATTATTTACCCACTATAATTACTCGTAAATGCATTATAGCTAGTAATGACAGAAAATAACTTCCTATACCACTTACAATTTCAATAAAAGAAAATTACCTAACAAAAATTTCCGGTTTATCTAAAAATAACTTCATATATATATATATATATAACTAAAATAACATTCCTAGTCCATCCGTCTCAAATTATTTATCGTAGTTTTGTTTTATACGCCTTTAAAAAATATTAATTAGAAGGTTTTTTTACTATTTTACTCTTCATTGGTAATTAAGGTGATTGTAGTTTTCAATAGAATAACTAAGGATGAAAAGAAAATATTTTGTGATTAATTTTATCTTGACCTTCTAAACTGATAAATAATTTGAGATAATTATTTTTAAAAATCACTGTGGATAATTTAAGACAGAGAGAGTAATACATTATAAAACCAAATCTTCTTTCTTATCTTTTTCCCATCCAATTAGAAGTTACACTATCTAGTACATGCACATCAAAAGGCAACGTTTCAGAATCAAAACCTAGAAATCAAACGGTCAATATCCTTCTGTTACCCTACAGTTTTCCCTATATATAACAAGCCAAAAAATGAAAAAAATCAATCGAAATCACCAAAACCAAGTCCCAAAAACCTCATATTTTTCCTCTTCCCCTTAACCTTTCACCTTTTGTTCCTTTGTTCCAAATGGCTGGAAAAAACAATGAATATATTGGTTACATTGGCTACATAGAATGTGTTGAAGCACCAAAAAAATACAATTCTGGTGAAGTGCAAAAGAGCACAAAGTCAAGTTATAAAGATTATGGTGGCGGTTCATCTAGCAGGGTTATTGAGACTTATAAGGCTGGTGAATTTGTAGATAGACGCAGTGGACGTGAAGGTTATAGAGAGGAAGCTAATTATAAATCTACTCACAAAGTTAATGATAAGGTTCATGGTGTTACTACTGAGTATGAAACTAGTGTCAAATGCAAGAAGACTACTACTTATGATAATCCTATCAAGTCCAACAACTACAAGAGGGTAAAGTATTAGTACAAGAGGCTATGTTTGTCATCTTTCATTTTCGTAATTTTCGTTATGTTAATTGTCGGTGTGTTGAAAGTAGATCGACTAAGGATGGTATTAGTGGTAATTGCTTATTATTATTAAGGTTGTTAACCTGTTATTGTTCGATCTATGAATGATTTTATGTTGGTTTCAAGTTCTTGAAGTGACTTTGGTATTTTCATGAATTTTTTTATATCGCTTTTTGATTGCACTACAAAAAACAGGAACTGGCGACAGATAATTTTTATTACTAAACAGAATCGTAGTTCATCTTTTCTTAATTTCTAGGATATACTCACTATTCTATCAGTCCCATAAGTTCAGCGTCAGTTCTCAAAATCTAGCTTCTTTCAGTAACAGTTACAATATTTCATTAGATATATGTTCAATCAAATTTACAGCATTTCGTTGTATAGACGTAATGCAGATGACATCGTTGCATAGACGTAATGAAATGATGTCATTGTATAGATGTAATGTAGATGACGTCATTGCATAGACGTAATGAAATGACGTCGTTCTATAGATGTAATGCAGCGTGACCCTGAGGCCGAAATGCTATGTTGATGTTCTTGCAAACTCAATCTGGATGGAAAGTTAATGCATGGGCATAGGCAATGAAGATGAGGGTGAGAATGTGACCTTGTGAGTCGAAATACTGTCTTTGCACAGACATAACGTGGTTGGGACCCTGTAGGTCAAGATGACATCTTTGTATGGACGCAAAACAGGAACGCGATCCTTGTGGGCCGAACTGCAATGTGGAAGTTCTTTGCAAAATTAGACCTAAATGTTGCTGCTTCCTCGCCTCTTTCAACCTGAAGTACATGTACTCAAAGAGATTTGTGAGTTTGGGGGAAGGGGTGGTTGATTCGCGTTGACCTTTTAGTTTTGGCTCTTGATACTTGCAGGTCCCACTGGTTCGGACTTGTAGCCCCTGTCTGGTTTCCAGTCTTGGCTAGTTGTTAATGAAAATATTTGTTGAAAATAATTTGCTTATACGAAAGTATGCATATTAAATAAGAATTTCTATCGAACTCTCGAATAGTGACATGCAGTGAAACAGAGCAAACGTCTTATCCAAAGTTCTTCTTTTGACTGAAGACTTAGTTAGCCAACACTTTTCCATGTCTATCGGCGTCTTCTTGCAGTGAACCCTAAAATTTGCCCCAGTTTCTGGTATGTGAGGATGCTGAATTTTCAACTGGACAAGACCGAGTCTTGTGTGGGTTGCTTGCCTGTCCTATCAAGACGATCGGATGGGTGTATTTCGTTACATGCAAGATAAGGGAGAAAAATTTCTAATGGTGTGACTAGGGATGGCAACAGATCGGATCTGGACTGGATCCTACTAGATCCAGATCTAGATCCATTTTTCATACCTGGATCCAGATCCATCGGGTCCATAAAATCATATCCAAATTCGGATCCACTGGGTAAATGGATCGGATCTTGATCCACATGTAAAACAAATCACGTCAACACCTTAATCTATTTTACTTAGAACTAGAATTTATATCGATCACATGAGGCAACTTTGAATTAGCTATTTTAAGACTAAAAACCATTGACCTAAGAGGTGTAGCATAGACTAACATATTAACCTCAAATCATCCTACTTGACTTGATCAAAGCAAAATTTAGTCACAAAAACATTTAACTCTGAGACAAAAGCACTACCGAATCAAACTTGATTTATTGAGCTAAACAGGATGTGCACATGACTTAGATGAACAGGTTATGCAAATGATTTATATTAGATTTGATTGACTACAAACATGGATCAAACATGCTATTTATTCTTAACCACAAATAATGATCATTACTCCCTACAACATTTTGTATCTATGTGAATAAATAAATATTACATAGCTTAAACTCAAACAAGATGAACACATTCTAATCTAATCCATTAACCAAATAACATAGTTAAGATCATAATATGAATTTAATGTATGATGAACTCATCCTAATTCTAAACAGAACATGATCTTGGGTCCTTTATGGACTTGGGCCTGGCCGAGAAAACAAAAGGAAGACCAAAATTCATTCTAGGTTATGGTTATATTTAATAAAAATGGATACACGGGTCGGATGTGGACCGGATACGGATCTCAAATACAAGATTCAGATCCGATCCGTTAGAAACGAATCCGGGTCCGATCCGGATCTGTCGGGTTCAAATTTTGAAGATCCATATCTTATAAAACGGATCTGGATCCACCGGATCTGGACCGGGTCCAGGATCCACTGCCATCTCTAGGTGTGACCGAAGCCGATATAGGCCGCCTACGTATCCCAACAAAGAAATCAGGTCATAACGTAGTTCGTTACAAGTAAAAGGGATTTTTTGGGGAAATTGTGCTTTAAAGAGACGGAACCCGACATGGGTTCTTTGCGTATCCCACCAAGGGAGCGCAACTTTTACAACATAGAAAGATGCATTACATAGAAAAATTCCTAAATGTAGTATCTTTTCACCGCATCTGCGTTGATAGCTTTTGACCATACTTCCCATCCATTTTCGCTAGGATTAGTGCCCCTCTAGTTAGCACTCGGTGAACCATGTAAGGCCCTTGCCAGTTAGGTGCAAATTTTCCTTTAGCTTCATCTTAGTGCGGGAATATACGTTTTAACACCAATTTCCCAGTTTGAAAACCCTTGGTTTTACTTTCTTGTTGAAAGCTTTGGCCATTCTGTTCTGATAAAGTTGACCGTGACAAACTGTGTTCATCCGCTTTTCACCAATCAACATCAATTTTTCGTACCAATTTTGTATCCATCTAGCCACGCTCAACTCGACTTCTTGGATAATTCTCAGAGATGGTATTTCTACCTCTGTTGGTAACACAACTTCTGTGCCATAGACCAAAAGATACGGCGTTGCCCCAGTAGAAGTCCTGATTGTAGTGCGATATTCCAAAAGTGCAAAAGGCAAATGCTCATGCAAGTGCTTGTAATTATCAACCATCTTCCGCAGTATTCTCTTGATGTTTTTGTTGGCTGCTTCGACTGCTCCATTCATCTGAGATCGATATGGAGTGGAATTGCGGTGAGTGATCTCAAACTTCTCACATACCTCATGCATCAAAGTACTGTTGAGATTGGCTCCGTTATCTGTTATAATTGACTCAGGGATTCTGAATCGGCAAATGATGTTATTACGGACAAAGTCAACCACCACCTTCTTCATCACTGACTTATGTGACGATGCTTCTACCAACTTTGTGAAGTAGTCAATTGCCACTAGAATGAATCTGTGTCCATTTGACGCGGCGGGTTCAATTGGACCAATGCCATTCATGCCCCAAGCTGCAAATGGCTAAGGAGAACTCGTCATATTGAGCTCATTAGGAGGTACCCGGATTAAGTCGCCATGAATCTGACACTGATTGCTCTTTTGCACAAAGCTAATGCAATCTGTTTCCATGGTCATCCAAAAGTAACCTGCTCGTAGAATCTTCTTTGCTAAAGTGAAGCCATTCATATGAAGCCCGCACGTGCCTCCATGTATCTCTTCAACTAAGCTGCTTGCCTCTTGGGCATCAACACATCTTAACAAATCTAGATCTGGAGTCCTCCGATAAAGGACTTCTCCGTTTAGGAAGAAAAGGTTTGCTAACCTCCGAAGTGTTTTTTTTTAGTGCTGGTTATGCCTTATGGATATTCATCTGCCTTGAGATACCTCTTAATGTCGTGGTACCAGGGGTTTCCATCTAGTTCTTCATCTATGTGGGAACAGTAGGCTGGCTGATCCAACAAGTTCACCTTGATATGATCAATGTAATTCTTATCCGGATGCTGAATCATGAAGGACAGAGTTGCCAGAGCATCAGCAAATTCATTTTGAGTGTATGGGATATGCTTGAATTCTATCTCGTTGAACCTTTTGCATAATTCTTTCACGCAATGCAGGTAATGAAGTATCTTCATGTTCTTGGTGGCCCATTTGCCTTGTACCTGATGAATCAATAAGTCTGAATCACCGATAACCAATAATTCTTGTATGTTCATATCAACGACCATTCTAAGTCTGAGTATACAAGCTTCATACTCGGCCATATTGTTGGTGCATGAGAATCTGAGCTTCGCCGAGATTGGGTAGTGCTGACCCGATTCCGAAATCAAGACTGCTCCGATACCGACTCCTTTGAAGTTTGCAGCTCCGTCAAAGAACATTCTCCAACCCGGGTATTCTTCTGAGATATCTTCTCCAACAAACAATACCTCATCGTCCGAAAAATAAGTCCAGAGAGGCATGTATTCTTCATCTATGGGGGTTTTAGCAAGATGATCAGCTAGCGCTTGTCTTTTGACGGCCTTTTGGGTGACATATATGATGTCGAACTCACTTAGCAAGATTTTCCATTTTTCTAGCTTCCCAGTAGGCATGGGCTTCTGAAAGATGTATTTGAGAGGATCCATTCTTGAGATGAGATAAGTGGTATATGCAGACATATAATGTCTAAACTTTGATGCAACCCAAGTCATGGCGCAACAAGTGCGTTCCAGCAAAGTATACCGAGCTTCATAAGGCGTGAACTTCTTGCTCAAGTAGTATATAGCTTACTCCTTTCATGTTTCAACGTGTTGTCCCAGCACGCATCCAAATGCATTTTCTAACACAGACAGATATAACAACAAAGGCCTTCCGGGTTCCGGAGGCACCAAAACAGGCGGATTAGATAGATATTCCTTGATTCTATCAAAAGCTTGCTAGCAATCTGTTGTCCACTTGGTAGCATCATCTTTCTTCAGTAGCTTGAATATTGACTCACATATCACTGTTGATTGCGCTATGAACCTGCTGATGTAATTGAGGCGATCGAGAAAACTCATCACATCCTTTCGACTCTTTAGAGGAGGCAAGTATTGAATAGCTTTTATCTTCGATGAGTCCAATTCAATGCCCCTTCTACTCACGATGAATCCTAACAGCTTTCCAGCAAGGACACCAAATGCACACTTTGCAGGATTTAACTTCAGATTGTACTGTCTCAGCCGGTCAAAGAATTTCTTCAAATCTGTCAAGTGATATGAAGTCCTTCGCGACTTGATAATAACGTCATTCACGTAGACCTCAATTTCCTTATTGATCATATCATGAAAAATAGTAGTCATGGCTCTCATATAGGTGGCACCTGCATTCTTGAGTCCGAACGGTATTACTCGGTAATAGTATACTCCCCAAGGTGTAGTGAATGCTGTCTTCTTTGCATCTTCCTCATCCATCAGGATTTGGTGGTAACCAGCAAAGCAATCAACAAATGACTGCAACTCATGCTTCGCACAGTTATCAATGAGTATGTGAATATTTGGGAGAGGAAAATTATCATTCGGGCTAGCCTTGTTGAGATCCCGATAATCCATGCATACCCGTGTTTTTCCATCTTTTTTGGCACATGTACGATTTTGGCTAGCCAAGTGTAGTACCTTGTAACTCGAATGACCTTTGCATCGAATTGCTTGGAAACTTCTTCCTTGACTTTTAAACTCAAATCAGGCTTGATTTTCCTCGGCTTTTTCTTCACTAGAGGGCAAGATGGCTCGATGGGTAATCTATGTGAAACAATATTTGTGCTCAGACATGTCATATTGTCATAAGACCAAGCAAACACATCGATATATTGCCTCAAAAGATCCACCAATTCTTTCTTTTGTGCGGTGTTCAGATAGACGCTGATTCTTGTTTCCTTCATAGGTTCTGCATCTCCCAAATTTAGTGCCTCTGTTTCGTCCAAATTTGACTTTGGCTTATTCTCAAAATGCTCCAATTATTCAGTCAATTCTTTCGGTTGTGAGTCTTTCTCATAATCTTCAAAATCATGTTCGTCGTTCAGACTTTGTTTGCTTATTTCATTACATGTCACATTCACATTATTGACAGATTTATTAGTTTGCATGCTGAAAGAGAAAAGAAAAATTATTAAACAAAACGAGTTTTGAAATAGCAAAGGCAGTGTGGATTTGTCATTTAAGCTTTCAAAATGTGGAGGCAAAAACACTAAATGTATAGATGTGATTCAAACCTCAATCTGAATCGCATTGTTTCATTAAGTACTAATGCAATTTCTACCAAGCTTATCGGAGAAACAGGGCCGGGGCACATGTCCAATTTTTCAAAACATCTCTATGCTCTGCATCCCAAATGGTTGGGTCTCTAACGTAATCATCCAGAATCACATTGCATTCCATTTCTTCTTCAGCAATGAAAAGACTTTTGAGTCCTTCCACAAGGTTGTCTGCATCGTCTTCCCTTGATTTCTGAGCAGCGCGTGCTTTGATGAATGACTGATTCAGATGCGGAATATCTCTTTTCCTGCGGAGATTGGTCGATAAGACTTCTTTGGGAGTGAGTTTGTATCCGAGACCAAAAATGTCCTTATTACTTAGCAGATGAATCGGCTGTGGTGCACCTTCCAAGTTCAATCCGAGGCCTCGACCAGGCTTAAAGCTATTTTCAACATTTCCTGGGCCACCATTGTGAGAACCCGGGGTAATTTCAGCTTTTCAGCTTTAGAAGCACATGCAATCTCCCTGATATGGAAAACAGATCCATCTAACCTCTCCACACTTTCAACAACAGGGATTTGGTTTTGGGGATATATTGAATTGCTTCATTCTCCGTGTATCACGACCTCATGATGATTCCAGACAAACTTCAAGCTCTGGTGTAGGGTAGAAGGGACTGCACTATCCATATGGATCCAAGGTCTTCCCATCAGCAAGTTGTAGCCGGTAGATATGTCTAACACTTGGAATTCCACGATGAACTCTACAAGTCCTACTTCCAATGTCAAATCAATTTCCCCCATAACGCACATTTAGGCTCCATCAAAGCCTTTAATCCTCACATGGCTTTCACGAATCTTTGCAATGTCAATTCCCAAAGCTCGGAGAGTTTTCGCAGGACAGATGTTGACAGCTGAGCCTCCATCAATCAACACTCTAGAAATGAACTTGTTCATGCACTTCACAGTTATGTTCAACGCTTTGTTGTGCCCCAAGCCTTCAGGTGGCAACTCTTTGTCATAAAAAGAGACTTTATAGGCCTCCAAAATTTGTCCGACCAAGGCCGAGAGATTCTTGCCGGTGGTCTCCCTCGAAACATAAGCTTCTTTTAGTACCTCCAACAAAATACGCATGTGGGTTGCGGAATTGATCAATAACAATAGCAAAGAAATTTGGGCCGGTGTTTTCTTCAGTTGTTCTACAACTGAATATTTTTTAGTTGGCATTTTCCTCGAGAACTCTTCCACTTCGGCCTCTGTTACGACCTTTTTTGGATTGTCTTCCTTTCCTAGCGCTCATCGTAATACTTCTGCAGGGGCATAACACCGCCCAGTTCTTGTCATAACAGCGATGACAACTTCTATAATATGGTCCAAGGAACAGCTTTGGTATCAAAAGACGGTGTCATGATCCGCGGATTCGGAGGAAGCACTTCCACTTCAAACGGTGCCCTCACTTGAACTGTAATTATAGGGGTGATAAAGGCCGATGATTCAACCTTTTCATCTCTATGGACTGGCACAATAGTCCCTTCCAAACTATTTTCTTCATCAACAGTAATCATGTTCACATTGGAATTGTCATGATTTGGCAAAGGGTTATTGTTTACATTAGGGGAAGGTCCTTTCAATTGGATGATTCCTTCTTTGATCAATGCCTCGATTTTGTCTTTGAGGGCATAACAATTTCCAGTGTCGTGTCCAGTGATTCTAGAGTGGTATGCACAATGCTTAGTCTCATCGTACGATTTGGGAATAGGATTGGGGATATTTCCTGGGATGGGTTGGAGTATTCATGCGGTTCTCAGTCTTTCATACAACTGGGCTAAAGGTTTGGCTAAAGGTGTATAGGTTTTTACTGGCCTTCTTTTGTAATTTGCGCGGGGTCTGGGTGCTTTTAGGGGATGGACTCGTGGTTGAGGTGAGTATGTGGGTTGATACTATGTGGGATTCGGATAGGTAGGCGCTAGAGGTGGGCTAAATACTGGTTGGGTATAGTATACATGGTATGAAGCAGGTGAGTGTTGATCATAAGGCTGAGGACTTTGGGTGTTTTGGCTATAATAGAAAGGCTGAGGACTCTGGGTGTTTTGGTTGTAGTAGGGAGGCTGGGATGATGGGCTTTGGTAGTTTGACATTTGGTTTGGCCTATGTTCCTGGACCATCATGACAGGGGACACTCCGTCCCTTTTCTTCTTGATTGCTCCCCTAAATGAGTCCGAATGAATTGCCTTACTCGTTGCCTGCAATACTGCCAAGTTTGTGATTCTTCCTATTTTGATACCCTCTTCTATGATATCTCCCATCCTTACAACTTCAGAGAAATTTCGTCCTATGACGCTTATCATTCTTTCATTGTATGTTGCATCTTTTAAGGATTTCACAAAGAGAGTGGTCATCTCACTTTCCTCCATTGGGAGTTGAACCTTTGTTGTTTCTGCCCTCCACCTCATGGCGTATTCTCTGAAGGTCTCTGTGGATTTCTTTTCCAACTTTATCAAATAGAATCTATCCAAGACTGTGTCAGTGTTAAACCTAAATCTGTCCACGAAATCATGTGCCATCGCGCCCCAATTGTGCCATTTCGTGGATCCTGGCTTGTGTACTAGTCGAGCGCTTCTCATATCAAACTCCTTATGAACAACTTCATTATGATGGCCTGTTCTTTACTTACTCCAACCAGCTTATCACAGTACGATCTTAAATGAGTGCGAGGATTTCCCTTCCCATCAAACAAATCAAATTTTGGCACCTTATATCCGACATGCAACTCAACGTCGGGATGCATGCAGAGATCTTCGTACTCGAGTCCTTCATGCCCCTTGCTTTTTTGGATGTTCTTGAATGCTTCTTTTACGTTATGAATTTCTCTCGCCACACTTTCATCGGTTCGGATCCTTGCTTGCCTTTCTATTTCTTCATACTGGTCAACTTCATGAGGAGGTATATTTGTCATGGTGGAAGTAAAACGTCGGGCTTCCGTTACATATACCGGTGACACATACTGCTTATTATGGTTAGCGATGTGTGTCATCAGTATTTGTTGGGTTGCCTGGTAATTTTGCGTGGGAGGGGTATTTTGGACGAGTAGGGTAGTTTGGATAAGTGGAGCTTGAGGTGCATATGGAGTTGTGAAGGATACTGGGTCATTTTGTAGCGGGATTTGTTGTGGACTGGCTTGTGGGTTTATAGGACGTAGGTTAGTGTGTTGTGGGCTGGTGTGTTGTGGATTGGTTTTGCTTAATGAGGGATTTTGGGGAAGGTTTTGGGGAAATGGTGGTTCAGGAGATGGAAAGGTTTGTGGTGCAGTTGCACTCGTCCTTTGTTTGGGGAGTGGAGTATTGAGGCTGATGGACAGGTTGGTGAGATTTCGGAGCCGTTCAATCTCAGTCTGCATACTTGCCATCTGTTGCAACCGTTGGGCGAGGTATTCATCCTAGATGGTAGTATTTCTCTCTTCTGAAGTTTCCGGTTCACCTCTAGGAAGAGCGACAAGTCCCAGACCAGTCTGTTCGGATGCACCTGAATCAGTCAATTTGCTGGATGATCGTGCCTTTGATCTTGTGAAGTAGGGGTGTTCCGCCAGTTTCAGTCAACACGAATCAACCTTTGGGGAAATAAATCAGGCAAAATAAACCTTTTTCTAGTTAGTATAAGGTGAGTAATTATTGCTTCAAATAATATGCACAGAGTGGAAAGCAGTAAAATAGCAAGCGGATTATATAGAAATCAAATGTGCATCCTAATATGCATGGGGCCTTTCTTATGCCAGATGTGGGGCTAAACGTCAAATATACAAGACTATGATAGATTTATCCAAGCCATTAAATTGAAATGCTTTCCGTTGGAAATAAAAGGTGAATTCTATTGCAATACCAATAATGCATACAATAATAAAACTGATTGACATAACATAAATTACTCCTATGACCATGCTTAAATCTTATTCTCGATCACACAGATGGGGGAAACCAAGATGAAGCCCCAGCACTACAAGGTCCGGCTCTTGCGTTTTCTAGGTACTGCGTTATGTTTTGCATTTGATGCCACATTTCAGGGGTAATAACTGTGTTCCTGAGCCAAAAAGTCCTTATCCAAATTGTTGTGCTAATATCCTCAAAACCTTGTTCGCCTTCGCGACTAGGGTCTATGTCACAGTGATCTTCTCGCTGCCATGTGTGATATTCTGGAGTACTCCCTGCTTGACTATCTTCGATATCCATTTTGTCAATATTGTTCCATTCCTCGAGAAATTTCCTAGCTCTGGGGATAATGAAGTTTGTCATGGATTAGATTTCAGAAACTCTCATACTTGCTCGGAGAGGGATTATTTGCTTTTGGCCAAACTGTCGGAGTATGCGGAGTGGAGCATATGGTTGGAGGCGTTTCAACCCGATAAGCTCGATATAGTAAAGCCTTCTGGATCCTATATAGGATTTCTTGGTGCTTGGGAGCAACAGGTATTTCCATTGGATCTGATCACTAGTGCGGGATGCCAAAAACTCATACCAATCATCGGTGCCGACTGGTGACACAAATTGTTTTGTCCTGTCATAAAAGCTGACAATTTTTTTTGATTCGCTGAACCATATGCCTACCATGTTCGGGTGCTGATAAAAGTGTTCCATTGCCCACATCTGCAGGATAAGGTTGCAGCCTTCAAAGAATTTTGTTTCACCTCTTTTACATTTCCCTAAAGTCCAAAATATCTTCGCTAAAATCATAGGAGCCAAAGTGAGTTGTGTGCCGTCAACTCCTTCAAAAATTTCCCAAGCCACGGAACATATGAAAGTATTGATCTTCCCGTGCTCAAGTGGGAATACCAAAGTTTCTAGTAAACCGACAACAAATATGATAGAGCGTCTAACTCGCCAATGGTCGGGAGTGCAAGAGAATTCTTTTTTGAACAGATTGTAACCATCTTGACGGTTGTATCTTCCATAAAGATAATCCAAATAGACCCAGTTATTTTCAAAGCACCATAGTTCCTTAGTGTTCTTCAGCCCCAAGTAGTGGAGAAATTTCTTTCCGGATTGACCCTGCGGGATAATTTGTCCACTACCTTGGTAAATTAAGTTGGTGAAATAGTTGATATCTTCCAAAGTGAGAGTTATCTCAAAATCCCTGAATTTAAAGACAACCCGATCTGGATCCCAAAATCGAATTAGTGTTCTGACTAAGCGCTGGTCGGGGGAGATATCGAACAATGAAACGAGGCACCCAATCTCCTCCTAATTGTCGTTTGGCTGCCAAGGTCAAAATTTGCCTACCATACTTTCAGATTATCCAGAATCCCACTCACCATCCTAATTTGCGGAATAGATTCCATCCTATAATACAAATATACAAAAAAACATGAATATACATTTTCCAATTCTAACATATCATGATTAGGCTTGGATCCGTCTATCATTATCACGCTACACATAATATACTAGTCGGTCGTTGAGTCATTATCACGCTACACATAATATACTGGTTGGTCGTTGGGTTGTGAGACCCATCGACAATTGGTGGATTACTTAATTGTGGAGTCGATACCAAGGATCGACCCACCTAAGGTGTACGCATGCATGAATTAAGATAAAGGGTGGTATATCTCTATCCTAAATTTTCTAAGATTTAGCTTACTAGATCCAAGGTTTCCAGGCTGACTGCTCGAGTGAGAAGGCTACGCGGCCACCGGATGGTCCGGACACCCCGCGCATACGCCAACTCTCCTAAAATTTGGAAATTTGAAAGAAAATTTTGCGGGTGTGCGAAACACACCTCGTGTGTATGTGTGATGGTGTCAATTTTCCGAAGTGGCGGAAATATGAGCGGAATGCCAATTTAAGAAAAGTAGTAAAAGAAAGTAGCAATTAAAACAATTAAGCATACAAAATTTTCACAAAGGAAATAAATTAAAGCACTATATCAAATAAGGAGAAAAATAAAGCGCAATATTAATAAACATGTGTTTGCTATGGTTAAGAACCTAAAAATTTCCCCAGTGGAGTCGCCATGATGTACACGCCCATTTTAACCCCTCCATCCGCGAAGAGGAGGGATCCGACACGGTCGCGACATATTGGTGATTCCTAAATTGATTAAAGCTTAAGGAGTCGTCACCTAATTATTCTACGGTGAATTAGGGCACCTACATGTTAACATAAATGCTGCAAAGTGAACTCCGATTGATGGTCTGCGAAACTATGAGATTCTGGGTAAGGGGTTCTTTATTATCCTAAAGGGAAGGGGCTAGACATCCTTTAAGATCCGCTAACTTGCGGTTATCCGGTCAAACATAGGTTAATTATTGTGCTAAGAAAAATGCATGTTTTAAAAGTAAAAAGTTAAAAGGATGTTTGCCAATGGTTGATTAAAGAAAATGCATTTTTGACAATGTAAAAGGTTTCTTTCAAAGGTGATTATGATTCCAAGGAATAAATTCCCGGTGTAAAATCAAAAAAGAGTATGCATGGTATTGTTCATGTAAAATTGATTTCTTGGATAAAAGCATGCATTTGTATGACATTGTTTATAAAATACTTATGTTTTGGCAATTGTTAGTAAGGAGAAAAACAAATTGTTTATAATGCAAATAAGTGATTTATATGGAAATCATTTTAAATCGCCAATCGGATAAAACAACCTCATTTTTTGTATGGTTAATAATGCAAATAAAAAGATGACCAAATTGTTTTGAAAGTTTTAACATGCATGACGAGCCTAAAATAACTAAACTAGCGGCGGATTTCCAATTTTTTAAACTACCCGAGCCTAAAATAACTAAACTAGCGGCGGGTTTCCAATTTTAAACTACCCTATTCGTTTATCAATTCAAGGCCTAATTATTCTAAGTATTCACATGATCGCACAAAGTTGAGTAATTAAATCACAACAGAAAAAATAAAAATGGCGGGATTAAGGAATTAAAAGTAGCGACTAGGGCGGATGGCGATATCATCCTGCCCTATTTGTTTAGAAATTCCGGGGCAGGAGAATGTAATGAACGTGGATGCAGGTCTTCACTTGACAATAGTCATGATGAGTCTCATAACGTGACTCTTCGTTGCTCCCAGTGCATTTCCTTCTCCGGGCAGTGAACCGAGGCGTCGTCTCGAATCGTCGAATCCGCTCGGAGAAGTTGTGTTTATGCGATTGAAAAAAACAAGAGCTTAAGTGTTTTGTGGCTTTGTCGAGCCAAAACCGAGAGTAAAAGAGGGGATTTTTCCAGTCGTCTTTTTGTGAATAAGCAAGGAAAGATGGATTTTTTTTAGTTCACATCTTTTGCAAACAGAGGGGATTTTTCAAACCCAAAGCCTTCCTAAATATATAGCCAGAGGGTTGTATTTATAGCTAGAGTTGGGGCTCAACGGCTTCCTTGAGAAGCTTTGATTTTGAATTTCAAATTCAAAAAGCAGGGGGAAAGAAGATGATGATTTCTATGTGAGAAACTTCTATGATTCAGAAAATAATGAAAGAAGGTCTGAGTCCTTCACTTTTGCAGATATTAGACAGGATGAGATATGTTATGACAGAGATATGACTGGTTCTCACCACTATCCGATGGATGGAAGTGAAGCAAGCTCGAATCCATAAGGTTTCTTCATTTCTTCTTATTCAGAAGCTGAATTGACCTCTTTTTGTAGCTTTATCTGTTCGTAGATATGTGAGGGGCCGAAAGGGTGATGAAGTGGTAGTAAAGCGACATGGATGTGATGGCATTGGTGGAAGGGATTATCCGATAGGTCGTAGAGTTATTTGTGAGTAAAAGGGAGTGTAACAGTGATTTTGGGTCATTTGGTTTGCTCTGGTTTAGGGAAATAAAAGGGTTATGGGTTTGATCGAATGGGCTGTGGGTTGTGGGCCGACGGGTGAGTAGGAATTGGGTTTGGCCGATTAGGCCTTTTGTTTTTTGGGGTTGCAGATTTAGTTAGGTCGATTTTTGTGGATTGGGCCCCTTTTTGTGGGTTGGTAGAATAACAAGGGGTTTTATTATTAAAAAGATGCTTTGCAAAAATATAAATTATAAGGATAAAAATAACGATGTGATAATAATAAAATATAATATTTGTGAAATGCTTAATGCTTGATTTAAAAATAGAAATGCGATGTCATTTTGCAAAAAAATAAGATAACATAGAATATTAGAGTAAAACTAGGATTATGATATTAAAAAGCAAATGATAGTAAAAAAATGTGAATAATAATAATAATAATGATATTGACAATGGAAGATGATATTAAAGGCCTTATTTATATATATATTAAAATTTTTATGAGGTGTTAAAATATTTAAAATTGCAAATAAATATCGTAAAAGAGGGGACAAAATTGGGTGTCAACACGGGATACATCACCCCTGGCAGCAGGCCTGGGCCAGTGGGCAGTTGCCATGGGGCCTGCCTTGGGCCAGTGGCCCATGCCGCCCTGCCCTTACCCATCACAAAATTAGGCCAGGCCTAATGGACGACAAAAACAGCAGCAAGCCCAGAATGGGCCTCAAAATCACTCGGCCTGGCAGCAGCCTGGCCTGCTTGGGCCTCTGCCACATCAGGCTTTCACTGCTATGGGCCCAACCGTATCTCTGATCCACATGGATATCGAGGCGGCAATGCATACACTTGGATTAAATCCCCCAGATGTAAATTGGTACATGAACACCTGTGCTACTTCTCATATGACATCCGCACAAGGTAATCTCTCGTCTTATTTTAATTTGAGCTAAAATCGTGGCATAATTATTGGTAATGGTAATTCAATTCCAATTCGTGGTTATGATCACACAAATTTGCTTCCCCCGAACCCACTTTTAGCCTTGAAAAATGTCCTTCATGCTCCTCAATTAATTAAAAATTTGGTGTATGTTGAATTTGATCATTTTGGGTTTTCTATGAAGGATTTCTGGATGTGGATACATCTAATGAGATGTGATAGTCGGGGCGAGCTCTATCCCATCACCACTAAACAAGCCACACCGTCAACGTTTGCCACTTTAGCACCTTCCTTATGGCATGCACGTTTGGGTCATCCGAGAGCGTCTGTTTTTTCCTCCCTTAAAAATAATAAATTTATTGAGTGTAATTGTGCTCGTAGTACTAATGTTTGTCCTTCTTGTCCGCTGGGGAAACATGTTAAATTACCGTTTGTTACCTCAAATTGTAGTACTTTGTTGCCATTTGATATTATTCATAGTGATCTTTGGACATCTCCCGTTTTGAGCTCTTCGGGCCATCATTATTATATTTTATTATTGGATGATTATTCTATTTTTTTGTGGACATTTCCGTTATCTAAAAAGTGTCAGATTTATTCCACATTCCTATCATTTAGAGCATTCATCCGTACTCAATTTGAACGGAGAATTAAGAACATTCAATGTGATAATTGAATGGAATTTGATAGCCATTTAGAGAATTTTGTAAGGTTAATGGTATATCTCTTCGGTTTTCATGTCCACATACGTCATCACAAAATAGGAAAGCTGAAAGAAAAATTTGCACCATTAATAATATTGTTCATACATTACTAGCCCATGCATCATTACCACCTTCATTTTGGCATCATGCATTACAAATGGCAGCTTACCTTCTTAACATACTCCTTAGCAAAGGATTAGCATACCAATCCATACTCAAAATTCTTTATCAAAAAGACCCTTTGTATTCTCACCTTAGGGTGTTTGTGTGTTTATGTTATAATTTATTCCCCTCCACTATCATTAACAAACTTCAATCCCACTCTATCGCTTGTGTATTTCTGGATTACCCATCTAATCATCGTGGTTACAAATGTTTTGATTTATCATCTAATAAAATCACCATTAGTCACCATATCATTATTTATGAAACCCAATTTCTATTTGCTAAGTTGCATAATTCTGCGTCCAAGTCGTATGAATTTTTGGATAATGGGCTATCACCATACGTGGTCCACCATTTGATCCATCCCACTCCTCGGAACCTAGACCAATAGGCACAGTCAGGCCCAATACCTACTGGTCCACAACTCACTCGTCTGAATTTTCAGCCAGCAGACCCACTGCATGTTGGCCCAAATACCCTTGGTCCACATTTTCTGCCAGCAAGCCCACTGCCTGTTGGCCCAAATAATTTCAGCGTCTAGCCGGCCCAATTCCTCCCAACCCAAATCGATACCGACACCACTACACCAACCCAGATCCAGTCCACTTCTATTCCGGGATAAGGGACCGTTACTCGTAGCTAACAAGGTATTTTTAGACCAAAATGACAATTTAATCTCAACTTTAATGGCACTAAATCACCCCTACCACGTAACTCTGCCATTCGTGACCCAAATTTGAAAATAGCTATGGATGATGAATATAATGCTCTTATTGAAAATAAGACGTGGGAGATGGTGCACCGTCCGCTGGTGTCAATGTGATTCGTTGTATGTGGATTTTTACTCTTAAGGAAAAATATTATAGTTGTTTTAAGAGGCATAAGGCCTGTCTTGTAGGTGATGACAAAACTCAACAGGTTGGCGTAGATTGTGGAGAGACATTTAGTCCGGTGGTCAAACCGGCAACTATTCACACTGTTCTCAGTCTAGCTCTCTCAAAAGCATGACCCATTTATCAGTTAGACGTGAAAAATACATTCTTACATGACGAAATCAAGGAAGCTGTATACATGCATCAACCTTTAGGTTTCAGGGACCCCGATCATCCTAACCATGTGTGCTTGCTGAAGAAGTCCTTGTATGGGCTAAAACAGGCTCATTGGGCCTGGTACAAAAGATTTGCATCTACTCTTGAATTTTCTCACAGACGGTCTGATCATTCTCTGTTCATCTACCGTAACGGTATTTCTATGGCATACATTCTGTTATATGTATATGATATTATATTTACTACTTCCTCTAATAAACTGCGCAAGTCTATTATATCTCTTCTCAGCTCCGAATTTGCTATGAAAGACTTGGGGCCTTTGAGTTATTTTTTGGTTATAGATGTCACTCATCATGTATGTGGTATATTTCTATCTTAGAGAAAGTATGCAGCAGAGATTGTTGAACGGGTTGGCGTGTCATCCTGTAAGTCATCTCCTACTACGGTTGACACTAAACTGAAGCTGAGTGTTACTTCTAGCACACCGTACGAGAATCTCTCCCACTATCATAGTCTTGCGGGAGCTCTTCAATATCTCATGCTTACGAGGCCTGATATTACTTATGCAGTGCAGCATGTATGTTTATTCATGCATGATTCGAGGGAAGAACACATGCACGCTCTCAAACGCATTGTGTGTTACATTCAGGGCACTTTTGATTATGGATTACACTTATATCCATCATCGGTATCTACTCTCATGTCTTATACAAATGCTAATTGGGGTGGATGTCCAGATACTAGGCGTTCGATATCTGATTATTGTATGTTTCTTGGTGATAACTTGGTCTCTTGGTCAGCTAAACGCCAGGCTACTTTGTCGCGCTCTAGCGCGGAGGCCGAATATCGAGGGATAGCCAATGTGGTGTCTGAGTCCTATTGGTTGCATAACCTCCTCTTAGAGCTTCATTTTCCTATTCGGAAAGCTACCTTGGTCTACTGCGATAATGTTAGTGCGATATATCTCTCGGGGAATCCTGTCCAACATCAGCGCACTAAACATATCGAGATGGATATTCACTTTGTTTGCGAAAAGGTAGCTCGTGGACAAGTACGTGTCTTGCATGTCCCCTCACGTTATCAAATTGGTGACAAATTTACTAAGGGTCTTCCCTTAGTTCTGTTTGAAGATTTTAGGGACAGTCTCAGCGTACGACAACTGCCTGCTACGACTGCGGGGGTGTGATAGAATATATGTAAATATATTCTTTTGGTATATTTAGTGATTTTGTATATCTGTAATTATTGTAGCAATATGTTATATTAGTTAGGTGAATATTTAATTTCCGTAATTATAGCCTAGAATTACGATTGTATATCATGTATACTAACCACTTACATTAATTAAATCAGTAAGGGATTAATTGGTTGAAGCAGTGATATGATGTTAAGAGTTAAAATAATTGTGAAAAGAAAATAACTTCAATTAAATAGTAAAAGAATTCATTTTTCCCTTTAGATGAGAAATGATTTCTAAAAAAATATTTTAAAATGATTTCTAAAAAAATATTTTTAGAGGATATTGTCTCTCATATTAAACACACCTGTGGAACCCCATAAATTATTTAACATGATTCTCCACAACATTGTAATATCATACCAAGAAGAAACTCAGAAAACAAGAACACAAATGCAGAGAAATCAATTACTCCTGGACATAAAGAAATTTCCACTACTACTTAAAAATACTTATTTTCACATGGCACTTCGAATAAACACATTAACTATCCAAAATAAACACTCTTTTAAAAAAAATAAGCAGTTTTAATTTTACAGAAGGTTTACCATGCAAGTTATAAATAAGACTGCAAGAGTTAACTCAAAACAACAAACTACCAATGATAAAAAATTCTGATAGGGAGCGTTTCACCCTTTAATAGGACTTATGAGACAAATTTTTATTAGTCAGGTCCCAATACGAATACAAAAAATTAGGTAGGAAATCAAAAAACTCAAAACAACAAGAAAGAAAATTTGCAGAGAACACAATTAATTCAAACATAAAAGATAAGGTGGAGAATAACATACATGAAGTTGTAAAGGGGAAGAGAATCAAAGACGCAAAAGCTAGCCATAATTTTTTTCCATGGCTTGAAGGATGAAGCATCTGCCCTAGGAGAACTTTAGTGTGAAAATAAATATATTGGTATATGAGTTTTGGTCTGAAAATTGATATATATTTAAAGATTGTTGAACGTTATAAATAAGATATAATGAGGAGAAAAAACGCGGTTCTTGATACTTTTGCAATGATGAAATTGAATTTTCCTATCTGGTTAGATAATCAGTTTTTAATGAAGAAATGTTGAGTAGTACACTAGCTGTTACACATCAATGTTCATTAACTACAAGTTTGGTAAGAAAATAACTTCAGAATTTTTTTATTATTGTTTTAATCTCAATGAAGAATATGATAAATATCTTTGTCTGTTTCTCCAATAGTTATGTCAGAAAAAATAATCTTAAAAATAAGTAAGATCAGAGGTCGGAATCAAGATTTAAAATTTATGGATTTGAAATCAGATTCGACTATAATTCATTTGATTTACTGAGTACAATATCAATATTTGTACTATTTATTCAATATTTCAATACATATAATTATTAATTTTCAGTCGTCTAATTGAAATGTAGCATCGTCATGAAATTTCAGATTTCAAAGATAAAATATAAATTATTAATTTATCACTGAGTTTCACTTGTGAAATTTAAAATTTTTTAACAAAGACTATATTTTAAAAAAATGACCAAAGAGTGACTTGTGAACACTATTTCTGCCTCTAACTCAGCTCACTTCTGACCTAGTTAAGGGTGATTTGCTCGGATAGAATTTCTTAGTGTCATCGTTTAAAGTTTGGCCTCGCTCAAAATGTTCCAAGAATAATCGTTTTGTCAGAATCTGAAGCAAATCCTGGCTGGTCACATCAAGATTTTTTATTTAATTGTGGGAAAGACTTATCTCATTAGTAAGTGTGGTTACAACTATTGCATGAAACGGGAAATAAGTAAATATTACAAATGTTAGAAAGGATAAACTAAAGATTACAACAAATTGGAAATAAGAACGATTACAAAATTCCTTGTGATTTGTTGAGTCGAGTGATGACACTCTGTCTTTAAGACAAGATTGCCCCGTATATATCCTTTTACGTTGTCGGGCAACAGTCTCCCAAGATACAACAACAACTTAACAAATGAGCAAAGGAAACTCAAGTGTTATTCTTGAAGAACTTTGAATATAAAAAACTTGCTAGAGAGGAAGAAGAAGATTTCAGAAAATTTCTAAGTCTTGAACAATTTAGCAAAAGGCCTCGATTTATAGTGTAAGGAAATGACCCCTCAACTAGCCAACTAATGATCTTCAATAACCATGTAATGGCACTTATTGAGAGGTTACATTAAGCCAAATAATGGCTGAATTTATGTGTCAAATAGTGGAGATTCAATGCTCCAAAACCAGCCCAAAAATCAGAACTTTCCATCTTCCCGTCGCAACATTCTGCCTCTGAAGCGCCGCGGCTTTGCGAATTAGCGCCTCGGCTCCAGTAGCCAAGCCACCATTTAGCGTCGCGGCGCTGCCATGGGGGCGCCGCGGCCCTTCACGCCTCCGCGGCGATTTCCGACTCGTTTCATCTTACACATCATGTACTTCTTCCTTCGTTTACCAAAGTGGAATACTTGTCATTTGGCCAATAACCGTCCATCATTCTATGTCTCAAACGTATTACTAATGTACCAATATCTATTTCACTAATAAAATTTGTAATACTTAGCACTACGTGTGCACGTGTGTGAAAACGATATTTCCGACGTGCGGGGCCCCAATTGTTCGAGTCATAAATAATGGGATAAACTTAATTTCACATTAATAAATTTCCAATAGTAAGTCATGATAATCGTCATGATTTTGACTACAAATCCAACCAAATGTCAGGATCTTTTTAGGGCTACAAGACTCACCTTAACATCAAGTCACTACTAAGAAATCTCTGTTTTTCACTGATAAATGTTCAATAGCTATTTCTCATTGAATGTCGATGTGAAAAACCTAAATATTAGAATTTTTACACGAAAAAATTGAGAAGTTTATGGGCTTTTCAATGAAAACTTGTTTTCCACCATGCATTTTATCAACGAGCTGATTCGATGGGAATGAGGTGGAAAAATTATGTTTTATAGCACAAATTTTATACTTAATGTCAATTGAAAAAACATTTGTTTCTATTAGTGAGTTATGATGATCGTCACAATTCTTGATCAAATACTGATGATTCGGCTATGATGTTTTCAGCATTTATGGCTTAAATTCCTACTAAATCGCTAGAATTGATCACAAAAATCCTGACAAGTCACTAAAATATGATTTGTAAAAAATTCACCAACTCGCTTTTGCTTCATAATTGGTCCAAAACAACATCGATATTAGTATACAACCTTTTAATTCCGGTCCCATCAATTCCAATTGTTATATTCAACTTAAATCTTTAAAATTTAGTAGACTCATCTTATCTTCTTCTAACAAGTTTGTTTCAAGCTATGAAAATTTAACAATGGTGTTATTCAATTCTTTACCAACCAAACCAATAGATCATTAAGGATGTACAATATAAACTCAATAGAACAATACCTACAAAATTACAACTACAAATAAGCAATGAAAAGAAAGAGGGAGAAGGATGAGGAGAAGAAGATGGAAAAGAAAGAGGAATTTTTTGGTTAGAATTTAAATTTGTTACACTTTTATTAACAAGGTCAAAATTTAAATTGATGTCTTCAGATTAATTCCTGTGCAGTTAATAGGATATGGGCACGGACATTTGCACCTTAGTCCCTATTTTGTGCTGGTCTTTAAGTTTTTCCCCATTATAACAAACAATTCTTTTCAGACATAAATTATATTTTTGTATCATAATATCTCATAGGACACTTCGCACGACTGCTCCTATTTTAGTGTGGTCTTAATTTTTGCCCCTCAAATTAGTGGTCTTTAATTTTTGCCATTCGCTTATAAAAATGATCGAAAATACCTCTGAGGTAGTGAGTTCTAATCCCAGGGAAATCAAAAAGAAAAAAAAATGCAAGGCAAGATTTAATAGAAATTATGCCTATTCGGCCAAAAGTTGTATAGAGACTATGCCTTAAGGGGCATAGTTTCTATACAATGTTGGCTGAATAGAGAAATTTTGATGAAAATCTTGTCTTGCGATTTTTTTTTTTTTCCTCTGCTGGATTCAAACCCAGAATCTCTGATTTAGTAGAACCGCAAGTAAATGGTACTTTGGCCCATAAATTTTTATTAAATGAAAAATATGAAAAAATTAAAGATTAATGATTCAACAGGAAAAAATTAAAGACCAATCTATAGGAAGAAAATCCGCGCAAAAAAAAAAAATGTATCCCATAAGTTAGCACCGTGTCCTTAAAGAACTTCTGCCACCAGACATAAATTCCATTTTTAAGGACAAAAAGCCATAACTTAAAAATCAGCCCATTTAAAGGATAAAAATTAAAAACCAGCCCATTTGAAGGAAAACGTGCAATTAAATGATATCAATCTGTAGCAGATTTGTAATATCTGATTTAATTAAAAAAAAGTTGCAATATCTAGAATATCTCTAATTAAACTCGAGAATATCCACTTATTTTTCTCTTTTAATGTTGATTAATAAAGGGACTTGATCATTTTTTTTCTGAATGTTATTAAATCGGACTTTAATATATATATAGAGAGAGAAAAATAAGTTAACAATGATTTCCACAAACAAATAATTGTTAAAACACTTGAATCTTGATTTATAATTCTTTCTTGGATTGACACAAACTATATGGATTAGTCAGGTCCTAACACACGTCTTGAACACCATGTGGAAACCCACACAAAAAATGTATCATATCCTTATGTAAAGAATTGAATGTCCACTCTACGCGCCATACTTTTTGAGTTTTAAGTTCTATGCATCGACTTGATAAAAAATATTTAGACAATCAAATCACTTAAATTGTAGATAAATCTCTATAATAAATATCAAAGATCAAACGTAACGTGATAGAAATAGTTACTGATCTGCTACTATATTACAGGCTATACTATATTGAAAGTATAAAAAATAAATCTTTGTACTCCATGTGTATAACTTAAATCCCTTCTCTCTAAGTTCTGATATTTGTTTGGGCGAAAAATACACATATATGAAAGTTGTAACTCACGTTCGTTGTGTGGAAATTCGGTTGGTTTTTGTCTTGTAGTATTTGGAAGAATAATTCAATTTGAATATGTAATTAATTACTTTTAATTCATGAGTAGATCTGTTATATTTTCGTGTCCTTCTTGTTGATCATTGGATAATAATATTTCATTGAATAAACTATTTGTAATCATATTGTAGAAAAATATCCTATAGGTCTATAACTTCTTGGATAGTTGAGAGTACAAAGACGTTACATTGAATTATATTAGATTACCTATTTCATACGAGTTAATTTTGTTAAAGATATATCACTATTACCGCGTTTTCTAAATAACGTAGACAAATATGCTCCCTTTTATAGTAACATAACGGACGAAAAACTGTTCAGATATATGTTTATAAAAATATTTTAGACCAAAATGAAACATAAGAGGACTACTTTTTTTCATTAATTTTCTCATAATCTCTACATAAAACTAATACTGCTGATACATTATTTGGTTCGTTATGTTCCTTTCGACACAATTGTAAAAATGTGTAGTTCTCCTTGATTGGAGGTTTCTCATTTATGCAATATATAAAAGTGTTTACAATTACAAACCTAATTGTATAAGGATCTCTACTTTACCTAATTACACTAAAATAATAATTACAGAATATATGGAGAATATTTATTTATTCTCTATCACACCCCCTCAGTTGGAGAGGGAGGAGGCTGGACGATGTATGGCGTTTCTAATGAGAGGGGACGTGTCAGGATCATCAAGGAAACCGTAATCAGGGACTTGAAATTTTTGGATGTTTGCAAATGGGAAAATGTTCTCGAATATGACATGACGAGAGACTAAAATTTTATTTGTGGACAAATCATAGCATAAGTATCCCCTATGATTTGACGGGAAACCTAAGAAAATGGAAGGGGTAGTTCTAGGTGCTAATTTGTGAGGGGTCGTGGAGGCGAGATTCGAGTAGCATAGACAACCAAAAACCCGAAGGTGATCATAAGAGGGGATTCGACGGAAGAGAATTTCAGTTGGAGTTTTATTTTAAAGTGTTCTTGTTGGTAATATATTAAGCAGGTATGCCTCCATGTGTAAGGCGTACACCCAAAAAGAAGGGGGATGGAAGCATGGAAGAGCAGAGTGCGGATCTTATTGTTGATGGTGCGTAGGATTCTTTCTTCTTTACCATTTTGAGGAGAGGTATGGGGGCAAGAAAATCGAAACACCATGACGTGGTCCACACAAAATTTATGAAAGGGAAGGTTGTCAAACTCACGGCCGTTATCACATTAAAAAGTTTTGATGGTCTTTTCAAATTGGGTTTTAACATGTGCTTTTAATTCAATAAAGATTGTGTAAACTTGGGACTTATATTTTAAAGGATACACCAAAGAAAGTGAGAGAAATCATCCAATAACACCAAATAATATTTGTGACCAAGTTTGCTAGTAATGAAAGATGTTCATAAATCCACATGAATAATATCAAAAGGAGAAAATGTTACCTTAATGAAGATTGAAAAGGAAGTCTACATGCTTTCCTAAAGGACAAGAGTAGCAAGCGGAGGTAAATTTGTCGTTATTACATTGAATGAAATTCTGACTTCTAAGAAAATTAAAAACCGGTGCTTCCGGATGCCCAAGTGTATTGTGCCAAGTGGATGGAGAGATGGCAGCTAGAGAGATTGGTGGATTGACACTTGCAGCAAAATTGGATGAGAAAGGATATAGCCCCCCCCCCCCCACACTATTGCATCTCGTAGGAGTTGTCCACGTACGTAGGTCCTTTACAGAAAAATCAAAAGGATCAAACTCAATAGATACGGAGTTGTCACTAGCAAACTTTCTATCAGAGATTAAGTTTTAATGATGTTAGGAGCATATAGGACATTTTTAGGGTAAAGGGTGCATGAGGTGGTTGTGTTTGAGTGGTGTCATAGCCTTGAATTGGAATGCGATTTCCATTGCCGACCATAATAAATTGAGGATTGTTCAAATTGAATAGGTGAGGGAGATTACCAGAGTCGCGAGTGAGGTGGAATGTGACACATGTATCCATGTACCATGCATCGTGGGGCTGCTGGTGATTCATAGTGATGTAAGCCTGACTCAGATCGGTAGGGGTCATGGGTCATAGGCCTGCTGCTCAGACGTTGAGAAGTGGGCCTTGCCGCCGCCTCGCTTTCTGCAGCCACGTCCCCTTCCGCCTTATCGGCCACCATGTTGAGGTTGGTGGTCAGTAGGTTGCGGAGGACCGACGGGTGTGTTTGCGGTTGGCGTTATGACAACCGTCAATGTCCATGGAGTGTGCTCGTCCTGTTTGGCTCGTCTAATCTCCTCCAACAGCAATTGTGATCGGGCCTTGTTGAAGCTACGGAGGGGATCATCTTGTTGGATCATCGTCGCAAGTGTATCGTACTCACCTTTCGGTAAACCATTGATAAGTTGTAAAACCATATTTGTTTTGAAAATCGAAGTGCCAACATTAGACAATTGATCGACAACCAATTTTAGTTTTTTACAATAGTGTGACATGTTGGCAAAGTTCTTAAGACGAGTGTTGGTGAATTGTTCCTCCAAATAGACGGCACATGTATGTTTGTTGTCTTGAAAGATTTCCTCTAACCGTGTCCATAATTCGTGAGTCGAGGCACCTGTTTTCATAATAGTATGAAGTAGACCCTTAGATATGGTGTCATATATCCATTATTTGACGATAGCATCGAGTCGCTTCCATGTCGGATTATCGATGTCGGGTGGACGAGGGGTGGTGACATCAATGTGATCAAGGACGTTATAAGCACAAGCATGTATTTGAAATAATTCGACCCACGATGAGTATTTTCCATCCTCTTGATCAAGAACTAGAGGGATAAAGTTTTTGATATTCGTTACAACAAAGGCCGGATGAAAGGTGTTAGTAGGGGGAGGAGAATGATGTGTGAGGTCGTGGTTGGAGGAGGAGGAAGTGAGAGAAGCCATGTAGCCACCGGAAGCAACGAAGGAGAGGTGGGTGGCGACAGAATATTTTTAGGGTTTGGGGGGTTGCCGCCGAAAAATAAGAAAAGAGATAGGGGTTGCGGCCGAGTATAATTTTAGGATAGTGATAGTTTGGCTTCTGATACCATGTAGAATAGTGTAATTCTCCTTGGTTGGATGCTTCTCATTTATGCAATATGTGTGTGTGTGTTTACAATTACAAACCTAATTGTATAAGGATCTCTACTTTACCTAATTACACTAAAATAATAATTACAGAATAGATAGAGAATATTTATTTATTCTCTATCAATAATTAATAACTGCATAAGTTATGCAACGTTCTTTATTAATGCTCCATGCAAGATAGACCGTCGGATAAAAACTAATGAGTATATTGATAATTCATTATCTAAAACTACTAAAACAATAAAAAGAACCTTCATATAGTAAACGATCTTTTACTTTGTTTAATAAGTAAACACCAATTTTAAATTACATGGGGAACACAATGAAAGTGAATATATTCCATATATATTCACAATATTTATGTAATTAATATTTAGTGTAATTAATGTAAAATAGAGATCCTAATTCTATTAGGACTATAATTATATACTATATACTATATATATATATATATCCTTCTCTTCGGGATCGAACATCAATTGCAACGATTCGATAGACGGCTCATTGGGATAGATGTAGATGAACAACACCCACCCTAGAAACGTATAGGAAGCTTTCTCCTCGTACGGCTCGAGAAAAATGATTGATTCGAGGTTTTGTCTCTGTATGGAATTCTATCTAAGAAATGACAACTCGGTCCATAAAATGATCAAATCAATTAAAGATGTAAGTCTTTTTTTTCTTCTTTCTTTCTTAAAATGAAAAAGAAACCATCCGTACTCTCATAACTCAAGTTGGATAACTTTCAAACAGTTCAAAGAAAAATCTTTTGGCAATTTCATTTATTGAGCGGTCTTTCCTCCTTTTTTGTTTGTCTCGTTTAAAATCGATTTGGATTCTTCAGTCTGATCCAGTTATTAAGACAATTTAAAAGGTGTTTCCTTGTTCGGGATCCTTTATCTTTGTTTTATTTTAAATCATTGGGTTTAGACATTACTTCGGTGCTTTTTAATCCTTTCAAAATGGCAGCAACATACCCTTTTTGCGATTTCTATGAAAGAATCCTACGACGATGGATTCCCGCGTGAAACACTTTGGATCGAAAAATTTTGATCAATTCCAAGAAATTTTTGAATTGGAAACTTGCTCGAATTGGATTCTTTCGATTTCCATACCGAAGATATATTTACGAAGTTGTTCCAATTTTTTTATTGATTGGCATTAACCCTAGACCCTTGCCCCGAGAAATAAATTAATACTTTCTACTCGAGCTCCATCATGGACTATTTACATTACCAATGATGTCGAGCCAAGAGCACCTTCATTCCTACATAAAATGGTGGATGTATAAATCCACAACGGATCGTGTCCTTCAAGTCGCACGTTGCTTTCTACCACATCGTTTCAAACGAAGTTTTTTATATATATATATATATATATATATATATATATATATATATATATATATATATATATATACATTAATAAGAAAACTCCATCAAGAAGATTTACACTATTCTACATGGTATCAAGAGCCTAAAAACCCTAACCATATTCGCCCCCCCCCCCCCCTTCTTCTTCTCTTCCGATGCCAATTACTACCGAAACAGCCGATATACACACTGTATACGGCTGATATACACTGTCTGCCACTATATACTGCTCGTATACAATGATTTACAATCACCCATAAGGCGTATACAACTGATATACCATCCCTGCCATCATATACTACCTGTATATATACAGGATCCCTTAACCGATATACACCTCGTATACGGCTGATATACCCTCCCTGCCATCATATACCAGCCTTGTATACCCCTGGTATACTACTGAAATATAGCAGTTCCACACCATTTTATTTCCCTATCTCTACAGTAGGTCGTATACCCTTGGTATACAACTGATGTACATCACTTCTACTCCCTTTTACTTCTCTACCAAATTTCGGATACCCTCATGGCGTCACCCGCGACCCACATATCTTCTTCCACTTCCTCTCCCTCAACACCCGACGTCACAAATCCTCCTCGTGGAAATTAGGCCAACAATATATGCAGTCCACAATATGCCCAGCAACCGCAACAGTGGACCGGCCCACTGCCCTGGCTACTATTCGGTAACTGGGCATGCCCTTTTAGCAGCATTCCAGAGGCCCAAAAACATTAATTTCAGTAGGCTCTACCTCCCCGGCATCCTGGGAGTCCATCCAGTGGCACGCCAAGCAGGCCCAAGCCTTACAAGCAGCCACAACAGGCCCAACAACCGCAGTAGTGCTGGCCCACTGTCCTGGGCACTGTATGGTAACTGGGCCTGCCCTTTCAACAGCATTCCAGAGGCCCAAAAATAGCAATTTTAGTGGGCTCAGTTGAGGCCCAGCATCTTGAGAACCCATCTAATGGCTCGCCAGGAAGGCCCAAGTCATCAGGCCCATTACATATCAGCCCAACAGCCCGATGATGCATGGTATATGGATACGGGCGCCACGTCTCACCTCACTAGCAATTTTGGTAATCTTCTTCAACTGCACAATTTAAATACTCCTCAATCTATTATGGTCGGAAATTGTCATCGCATTCCAATTCAAGGGTTTGGCCACAAACTAACTCCACCACCGCAACCCCACTACTCCCTTAAACACGTCCTATATGCCCCTAATATTATCAAGAACCTAATCTATGTTCGAAAATTTGCCACTGACAATCCCGTATCCATTGATTTCGACCCGTTTGGTTTTTTTATGTAAAGGACCTACATACGGGGAGACTTCTAACGATACGCAATAGTGTGGGGGACCTCTATCATTTCCTATCCACGTCCGCTGCCCATGTCACTCAACCAACCGCTTTAGCTGCCATATCTCCATCAACGTGGCATAGTAGACTTGGTCATCCGGGAGCTCATGTTTTTTATTCTCTTAGAAACCGCAATTTAATTCAATGTAATAAAGGGAATCTTTCTCATAGTTGATCCTCTTGTCATCTAGGGAAATATGTTAGACTTCCGTTTACATCTTCTTTAAGTATTACTTTCTCTCCTTTGATATTATTCATGCGGATTTATGGACATCTCCTATAACTAGCAACCTAGGTCATAAATATTATTTGGTATTTTTGGATGACTTTTCTCACTTCCTTTGGGTCTATCCGCTTAAATTAAGTCTCAAGTTTACTCCAAATTTCTTGAATTTCGTACATTGGTTAAAACGCAATTTGAAAAAGACATCAAAATGTTTCAATGTGATAATGGTCGTGAGTTCAATAACTCCCCTTTTCATAATTTTTGTGCGGCTAGTGGCATGGTTTTTCATTTCTCCTGCCCCCATACTTCCCCTCAAAATGGTAAAGCCGAAAGAATTCTCCACACCATTAATAATATTATTCGTACCTTTCTTTTTCATGCATCTCTCCTCCCTACCTTTTGGATATATGCATTAAAATGGTATAACACATTCTTAATATCTTACCTACTCATACGATCCAAAATAGGACACCCACCGAAATTCTCTTCCGTCGGATTCCTTCATATGATCACCTTCGAATTTTTAGTTGTCTTTGTTACCCAAATCTTGCCTCCACGGTCCCTCACAAATTAGCACCTCGCTCCACTCCTCGCGTCTTTCTAGGTTTTCCATCGAACCATAAGGGGTACTTGTTCTATGTGTTATCCACATACAAAATCCTAGTCTCACGCCATGTCACGTTTGATGAGTACATTTTCCCGTTTGCCAACATCCAAAAAATTTGAGTCACTGATTACGATTTCCTTGATGACTCAGACACTTCCCCTCTACTTTGAAACACACTATATTGGCCAAATACTAACCCGTCACCCACTGCCCCATCTACGGGACCCACTGCCATGTCACACTTCCCGTCAGCCCCACCCACTGCACCCGGTCTTACCCGAACTGCCCCACAGCCAACGCCACTGCCCGCCCCATACACCCACTGGCCAACCCAATATACAAATTACCCAGCCCAATATACAAAACTCTCAGCCCACTGCCCAACCCAATACCCAAACTGCCAAGCCTAGTAATGAAACTGCCCAGCCCAATATCTCATGGCCCAGTCCCGCCACTAACTAGCCCAACCTAATCCCGCCCCCAACCCACCGTATGAAAACCCGTTCACAACACGAGATTTTCAAACCAAAAGTCTATTTTAATTTGTCCCCTCAAACCATCTCCCCGCTACCTAAAAACTCAACCTTAGCCAAGCTTGACCCGAATTGGAATGCGGCCATGCGTGAGGAGTTTAATGCGCTTACTTCACATCGCACTTGGGATCTTGTTCCGCGGCCTGAGGGGGTGAATGTAATCTGTTGTATGTGGTTATTTTGTCATAAGTTTAGAGATAATGGTGTCCTTGAACGTCACAAGGCCAGACTTGTGGAAAATGGCACAGGACAACAGGAGGGTGTTAATTGTGGTGAGACTTTTAGTCCAATCGTTAAGCTAGCTACCATCCGCATAGTTTTGAGCATAGCTATGGGGGAGAATTGGCCTATTCAGCAGCTTGACGTGAAGAATTCTTTCTTACATGGATATTTCAAAGAAACCGTTTATATGCATCAACCGCTAAGATTTGTGCATCCGGAGGCTGGTCAGTATGTTTGTCGTCTTCGTAGGTCGCTATATGGGTTTAAACAAGCCCACAAGGCCTGGTATGAGCGATTTTCCACTTACATCATACAGATCGGCTTTGTGTGCAGCAAGAGTGAGCATTCATTGTTCATTTTTCATCGAGGTAGTGATACAACTTATCTTCTGTTATATGTGGTTGATATTGTTCTGACAGCTTCTTCAAAAGGCCTAAAGCACGAGATCATTGCTCTACTCAAGTCCGAATTTGCAATGACTGACTTGGGCAAGTTGAGTTATTTTTTTGGGATATCAGTGACCAGATCCGCCCATACCATGTTCTTGTGTCAGCGCAAGTATGCAGAGGAGATCGTCTACATAGCTAAAATGGAAAATTGCAAGATCATGCCCACTCAAGTCGACTCAAAGTCCAAACTCATTACGGATGACGGGGATCCAGTCAGCGATCCCTCTCATTATAGGAGTCTCGCAGGTGCTCTCCAGTATTTCACCTTCACTCAGCCCGATATTGCATATGTAGTTCAGCAGGTGTTCTTGTTCATGCACGCTCCTAGGGAGCCTCACTTTACAGCTCTTAAGTGTATCATTTGATACGTTAAGGGCATACTTGAGTATGGACTTCATTTATATCCCTTTGCACCGTTAGATTGCTATCTTATACAAACGCAAATTGGGCAGGCTATCCGGACACCCGTCGCTCTACGTTCGGCTATTGTATATTTTTTGGGGATAATATTATATCGTGGTCTGTCAAGCGGCAAGCCACACTTTACCGTTCGAGTGCAGAAGCAGAATATCGAGGCGTTGCGAACGTTGTTGCCGAGATATGTTGGCTCCGAAATATCCTTCTTAAGCTTCATTGCCCCATACGTAAGACATCTTTGGTTTACTGTGATACTTATCTGTTGTCTACTTGTCTCATAACCCGGTTTAGCATCAGTGAACCAAGCTTATTGAGATGGATATTCACTTTGTTCGTGAGAAGGTTGCAATGGGTCACGTAGGGTGTTGCATGTTCCTTCTTCGTATCAGTACGCAGATATCTTCACAAAGGACTTCCTCGACAACTGTTCCTTGACTTCAGATTCAGTCTCAGCGCCCGGTCTCCTCCCGCTCCGACTGAGGGGGTGTGATAGTGAATATATTTCATATATATTCACAATATATTCTGTAATTACTATTTAGTGTAATTAATGTAAAATAGAGATCTTAATTCTATTAGAACTACAACTGTATACTCTATATATATTACATTAATAAGAAAGCTTTATCAAGAAGATTTACACTATTCTACCCATCAAATTTTAACACAACAAACTAACCATCCAGCAAAATATAATCGACATTTGTACGATCTGATCTACACTATACAAGTCGTGAGTTATTAATTTTTAATACTCTTGTTTCTCAACAAAAAGCAGCAAATAAAGAGTTTCTCGAGAATTGGGCCACGTAAAAAAACATCATAATTAAACCCTTAACACCGTACAACGAACGTCGAAGGACAATAGCAAGAAGTTATTATGCAATAAAACAAGGAGTCGTGCAATATTTCAATTTAAATTGTTGGATTATTATAACGTAAAACTTGTCATGTTATACTTAGCACCAAAATTCAAATTATTAATTATTTCAATGTTCCACTAACTACGTACAGACCAATTGAAGGATACAACATATTTCATCATTCCCAAGAGTTATATCTTCTAGAATCGGAGCAATAACTGATAAAAAATAAAGAGATGTACAATAACAACCCTTGAAACAAATACTCAAGATGCTCCACGACTAAGTATATACACTTATTTAGACTTGAGCTCGTTGTGAGATAGGTTTTTGATTCGCGAACCAAATGTTTCACGGGAATCTAATATATAGTTTTTGATAATATATAACTCTCTAGTGAAATTAACTCTCAAAATGGACTTCAGATAGATAATACTACTATATGTTTTACATTAAGAGTAAACAAAAAGGAAATATTAACTGACAGTCATGTCATACAAGTTATTTGGTAAGATGACAAAGAGAAAGCATTATTCACACAAAAATTTACAACAACCGTTAATTTACCCACGAACTAAGCTTTCCCTATTCTTCCTTGCAATATTATCAAATACCTCTCTACACCCTCATAATAATAATTTATCATTGCAAATTATACCCTAGTGCATAATCTTGATGATACATTCCTTCATAAGTACTCTGAGGAATATTTGAAGATGAGCCCCAAGAATTTGATGAAGAGGCTGTATTTGTATCAAAATCATTAGACCACCATGCCAGATTCTCCCTTGATCCGTCATCTATCTCTTTAAAACAATCGAATTCGGATATTTGTTGATTCCCCGAAGGCATATTCAGGCCTATTGATCCCTTGTTATTGAGAATAAGGTCATCGATTTCCAGCTGAGTATACCCCTGAACACCCTGAGTCTGGATTTCTCTCATATTTTCTTGCCCTACGTTCGCGTTAAGAACATTTTTTTGATTGTTAAATTCATCAATTGGAGTACTTTTTTCCACCTCATTCACCTTGAAATTAGTACTAGCAAATTCATTGATCCTAACTTTTTGCCCTAGTTCATGAGCTTGGTTTTCACTAGGGTTTATCAGTGCGTAAAGGGGTGATTGATTCTCATTTAAGCCATTAGCTTGTAGGGTTTGGATCAGTTTTTGTTGAAGAGGGGTTAACTTAGGCCAAAGTGATGGATTATTATAGAAAGAAAGAGGGTTTTGTAGGGTTTGAAGTTGCATATGAAGTTGAAGCCTTTCAAGAGCTGAGTTACTTAGATTTTGTAATAATGAATTTTCTTCTAATCCATTTGATTCCTTAAAATCTTGGCCACCACTAGCAAGCAATAATCTGTTCATTTGAGTTTGTTTTCTCTTCCCAAGAAGCTTCTTCTTCAGTCTAGTGTTCCAATAGTTCTTGATATCGTTATCGGTTCTTCCAGGAAGCTGTGCAGCTATTATAGACCACCTAAAGTTTTACAAAAAAGGGTTTTGAACATAATCAGATGAAGATTGTACGTTGCAATACATAATATAATTAAGTAAACAAAAGTCTGTTCTCCCTGACTGCCTAATCGTGCTTTCAGATGAGATGGTCGTCACAAACTTAAAACAAATTAAAGGAATTTGGATCATCAACAAGAAACATGAAGAAAGGATCTTAAGAACCTAAAGTTCCACAAAATGTTTTTTAGAGATGAAGATTTTTCCGAGACATAACATAATTAAGTAAATAAAAGTATGTTCTTTCTAACAGCGTAATTGCGCTTTCAGATGAGATAGGTCGTTACAAACTTAAACAAATTTATACTCTGAGGAATGAATTTGGATCATGAACAAGAAACATGAAGAAAAGATCTTAAGAACCTTGTAGAGATGAGAGAAATTCATAACAATGATCTCATAACAACAAGGACTAAAGGACAAGTCATTTAGTTGGATTTCCATTACTTTTTGTTGTTATTGTCTTGTGTTTATCTATGAGAGATAGAAAGAAATGAATATACTACCTGCTGCCAATACTAATATAGAGGCTGCATATGATATTGTCTTCTTCTTCAGTAAATCCACCATGTTTAATATTAGGTCTTAAGTAATTGAGCCATCTTAGCCTGCAACTCTTCCCACATCTCTTAAGCCCTGGAAAAAAAATGACACAATAATTACGTCTCAGTTACAAATAAGTTTTGAAGGATCAATAAGTCTTTCTTAAGTCCTAAATTTCTTTTTTAAAACATCATCATCAAATTAGTCTTGAAATCTCTCAGTATTTAAGGTATTTCTTTATTCTAATAAAATTTACACGGTCTTTCTTAAGCCCTAAAAGATTTTTTAAGGTATTATTTATCGAAACAATTGATGCATAGAGAGACAAATAGAAGAATTTGATACCTATTTTTTGGGGAAGAGCAATCCAATTGTTACCAGTGCCATTTTCTTCAATATATGCCTTGAGTTTTGCATCTTCTTCTGGTGACCATGGACCTTTTTTCACATTTGCTTTGTCACAACATGGAGCTCTCCCCATATTTAATTTTTTTTGTTGCTTCTAATGAAATTTTTGCTTCCAAAATCTTATAACTCTTGAAGTACTTTGTGATAATTGTTGGTTTGAAATATTTTGGGAAGAGAAGACTTGGTTTTATAGGTAGAAAAAGAGTGGGTGATGTGATACTTTTGAAAACCAAAAAAAGTCTTCTCATCTCTCTAGGGTTTATCTGTCATTTTTGGATTAGCTCACTACTAATATTTTTTAATTAATAACATGACAAAGGACTATGCAAATTTCTCTTAAAATATATTATTAAAATTGGTAGCTTTTTTTTAATAATATGTTATCTTATTATGTGGATGAAATTCTACAGCTAAAATCAAGAAAGAAGGCTCCATACCTCTTAATTTGTCGCCAACACTGTCCTTAAAATCTTGGATTATTATTCCTCTACTTTTGTTTAGGTATTGATATGCAAACAAAGAAAATTAAATTTGTTTTCAAATAAGAATTTACAACACATAACTTATATCCAACATGAAGATATGTTGTTCAGTTCTCGGACTCTTCAAAAATGTCGCCGAGTATTTTGTTTTACATACTGCAAAAATAGTTTATTCTTTAAGAATTCGACGCCAATACATAAGCATTTTTAAAGAATCAGGCAACAAAGATATGCAGTACCAGTACCATCGCTAAATCAAATTTCACTTTTTATTTAATTGTGAAAGAATTTGAGCGTCCAACTAAAAATTTATTTAAGGCAATGAGTTGAGTGATTTAGGATGTTATAAACCTCTTTGAAAGCCCTTTCATGAACTAATTAGGGGTATATGTATTCTCTAATATCCTCCTGCACCCTGTTCTAGAGCTTACACATGGACTGAAGTTAATTCTTTTGGCCTTTTTTTTTATATCCAGTTTCACGGCTTACGCCAGACTATTCTTGGAGATAGTAGTCTCGGTCCCTCAGTACTACTACCAGTAAATCGCGGGATGTGCCTGAATGACCAGGGTTTGAGAATAGAGTAACTGATATCACCTACAAGATCCTACCCCAGAAGAGAGCAAATTGCTCCCACCAGGGTTCAAACCCACGCTGCATACCTTCAGCTGGATTTTAAGTTTTCCTCCTTTGTCATCCAGTTATGTCCGGGGACTCTTTTGGCCCTTTTTTGTTACTGTATAAGAGAGTAGCCTAAAGTAGAGAAAGAGTGTGTGCTGCGTGGGACAAAGATAGTGGCTCGATGTGCTGAATTGAGAAAGATACGAGAAGTTTAAAGTAGCTTGATCGGCTGATTTAAGAAAGAGAAGTTTAAAGTGATAGATCAAATAGCTTGCGTCAAGAAAAAGGGATATAAACAAAGTTTAGCTTATTTCATATGAAAGAATCTGAACATTTAATAGAAAACAATGAGTATAATGATTTAGGACATTAAAAACCCATTTGAAAAGTCTTACACGAACTTACTAGGGATAAGTGTATCCTCTAACATCATTCAACACATATTTCCTCAATTCCAATTTTTATGTCTCAGGAAAAATTGATTTTTTTTATAACTCGCATTAGTTCTCAAGTACTTTTATAACTTTATGGTCTCTAATATCGAGTAACTGAATTTTTTAATTAGTACTTGTTGCAAAATTGCTTAAACAATAAAGAAGAAAAAAGGTTAAATAAATTGAAATGCATGGAGCGACATATTTATGTGGATAAACTATTTGGACTCCAAGTTGATAGGCAATTTATGTCAGCCAACTTGCATATATTGACAAATTATCCATATTCATAATGGTTCATTTTGATTAAGTACATAGCTAAGTTCTGCCAATTTTTTTGGTATTAATAATATTAAATAACATAAACAGTCATTACAAAGTAATAGGAGTGTCACTAAGGACATTTTAAGTTTCCAAGTTTGGCCAAATTATTATGATTAAATTATAATTACCCGTAGAGATAGTTTTACCAAAATTTGTTCCTACTTTATCTGCTAAAACGATCGAACTAACAAATAAGGGCGGAACTGGTAGGTCGACAAATAGTGGTGCACATGAATTTTCGTAAGCAGTGTCGATATTTTTATATTTATATCCAATATTTTTTTTATTTTATTATCTATATATACATAAGTAGAGTAGTAAAAGATTTCTACGAAGACATTGGGGGAAAATAAAGAAAGTTAAATGTATAGGTCACTAGAAAAATAAAGATCAGCTTGTTTTAGAAATTTCAGCGTCATTACCTTATTGATGAAGTCTTTTAGAAAGAAATTAGCTCTTACTTTGTTATCGTGAACTATACATAATTCAATTATATTTAATAAAAATTGCGATTATAATAGTCATTTTCATTTGGGCTCCGTCATAAACGCACCTTAAAGTCTTCTTTAATACAATAAATTAGTGCTAGCTAGTGGGCCGGGTCGGGCCGGTCCCGCCCCGACTCCTCCCCGGTCCCGCCCCGACTCCTCCCCGGTCCCGCCCCAATACCTCCTGGAAAAAAGGGGGACGGGACTCAAACTCGGGATGGGACCTGGGCTCGTCTCGCCAGGGCCCGATCCCGCCGACCCGCCCCGGTCCCACCTGTCCCCCTCCCCTTTGCAAAAAATTCTCGTTGCACAACGACCATTTTATATTTTTGCCGTTGTGCAAAAGCCATTTTTGGCCTACCCTCTTAATATTTATTTTTAACCCCTAAGTTGATATATTTACATTTTAACCCAATTTCCCAACTATAAATACCTTATTTTCTTCATCTTTCTCACAAATCTTCCAACAATCTCTCAATTTATCTCTCCACAATTCTACATTGCCTACTAAATATTATATTTTTTTGCTCATTTATATCAAAGTTAAAAAATTGGGAGTGAAGTTAGAAAAGCTTGAGGATCATCCATCGAGCAAAGTTTCAATTTTCAACCTCGATTACAAGTCGACGTTAAGTCGGCGTTTGGTACCTGCGTTCCTTATTTAAATTATTATTTTTACTTTATATTAATTATCGCACTTAATTTCATTATCTTTAACTATTTATTTGCATAATTAAAATAGAATGATTAAGAGGTATGTTTAAGGGTAAGAGTAAGGGTGCTTTTTCTAGTAGGGGTAACAACGGCATGAGTAGTTCTTCTAGTCATCATATTCCTAGACAAGATGATTTGATAGATTACACTCATATAGATGAAACTGGATTTTTTAATGATGTACCATTAGACGATGATATATATTCTACAATTCAACCAGACTTTAATTTAGAAGATAATCTAGATGACACACCCACTAGTGCATCTCATATTCCCCCTAGTATGAGACGAGACCCCACACAACGAAAATAAAATCTGTTGCATGAGATTTTTTTGATAGGGACCAAGAGAATCAAGTAGTCAGATACAAATTTTGTAAAAATGTTTATAAATTTAAAATGGAAAAAGGTCAGGGTGGGACGGGAGGTTTATTGAGACATGTACAAAATTTTCACAAAGCTAGGCGGGATGAATATGATCCTACAAAGTCGGGTGCGTCAATGCGCTCTCAGTCGGGACAAGGTTCACATAATGTCCCGGACCAAGTACAGGGTCAAATTAACCCGACGACGGGAGAAATCGTAGGTCCTAAATACGATAAACATAGAGATAGAGAAGCAATAGCAAAATTAGTTGCGGTGGAGGGTTTGCCTTTTTCATTTCCTTCCTCTCCTGATTTTATTCATTACATTAGAGATATGTATAATCCTGCTTTTAACGGTTTTCCTAGATCAAACTGTTAGGAGAGACGTTTTTAAATTTGCACATGAATATCAACAATATTTACGGTATTCATTATATCATTTTCCTGAAAAAGTATCTATCACGTCTGATATAGGCCGTAGTACTAACGACCATGATTATTTAACTGTAACATGTCATTGGATAGATTATAAATAGTATATGCAAAAATATATTTTAGCATATAGATATATTGATGATAGGCACACTAGAAGTTTCATTGCAGAAAATATTCATCAAATTTGCAAGTATTATGGTATAACTGACAAAATGATGACAATTACGTTAGATAATGCTTCTTCTAATAATTATGCTATTAGACTTTTAAAAGATATTTTAACTCCATCTTTTCCTAATCATTTTCATATAAAATGTGTGTGTCATATTTATAACTTAGATGAAAAGGATGGTCAATCACTTTTTGAAGACATTCTTAATAAAGTACAATTTGCTATAAACTTTATTTTTAGAAGTAATAGAATACAAAGAAAAAAAGAATATAAAAAAACTTGTCATGATTGTGGACTGCCTTATAGAAAAATCCGCGAAGAAGTAGCGACTAGGTAGAATTCTTTATATGAACAACTACTTGTTGCTTATGATTATAGAAGACCTATAACTCTATTTTTTAACGCCCATAATCGAAATCCAGCTGATATGGTGGTAGATAACGATTGGAAAAAAAATTCAGAACTTATTGTATTTTTAGAGAATTTTTTTCAAGCGGTATTTATTATCCTACTATTTCAACTATGTTATTTTATATAGCTCTAAATTTTTTGTTACCTACTGAATATAGGGAAAAATCATCTTATAAGGCACCTATTAAAAAATGTTTATCAAATTAAAAAAAAAACATATTCCCACTATTTATATTATTGGTGTTGTATTAAATTCAACTATTAAAATAGACGGTTGTATAACACGTATTGAAACTATTTATGATTGCATAGTTGTACTTCCAACTCCAACTCCAAAAAAATCCAAATGACCAACCACCTAAGGAACCAACTAAAAAAGAAGTTTTATCTAGCATACACGATGGATGTAAAAAAGTATATAGATATTACCAACAAGAAAGTGCTAGCAACCAACCGGCTTCCATACCATCTTCTTCTTCTTCTTCTTCAATACAACCTCAAAAAAGACATGATGTTTCTACCGCTAGTATTGAAAGCCTTAGAAATAGAATGTATAGTGGTACCACTACTAATCAAGTTAGCGAGTTTGATATTTTTGTTTTGCAGGGTGTTGTACTGTACCATGCAGTTCTCAATGAAGAAGGACGTGAAGACTTGCTGAAATACTGGAGGGAGAATGAGAAGACATTTTCGACACTATCAAAGATGGCCCGAGATGTTTTGAACATTCAAGCGTCATCAACAGCGTCTGGAAGCGCTTTTTTTGCCGGAAGATTTCAAATAGGAGAGCACAGACACTCATTAGTGGGAGATGGCTTGGAGATTGCAGTTTTATTCAGAGATTGGATACGAGCGAAGCGTAGAAGGTGCGGTCAACCGAAGATCAACGAAAACTATAACGAAATCTTATCTAACAGAGGTGGAAGCGACGTTGAGCAATTTGACCAACAAATTCCAATTCCAACCGAAGAACCACAAGACATTGTGAAGAAACTAGAAAAGGTGTTTATAAATATGTGATTTTTTTAATTACAATTTTACTATGTTATTTGCAACTTTCAACACCACAAAGTTGCAATTTTGAAATTGTATTACAAAAAAATTATATTTCTATTAAATAATATAAGTGGCACAAAAACAGCATTGTGATGTTTTTATTACACTATCTTGTTCAATTATTGAGGTGTTTATATATGTTATTTTTAAAAATTAAGTGAAAAAAAAAATCGGAAAATCCGATCCAGATCCGACCCCGGCCCGGCCCGATAAGACCGGTCCCCTTTTCCGACGGGACCGGGAACAGGACGGGACATCATCCCACCAGTCCTACCGGAGGACCGGTCCCGCCCTCCCCCGTCCCGTCGGATCCCATTCAGTCGGGACCCGTCCCCGCCCCGTTGGCCACCCCTACAACAAATTAATAACATCTTATGTATAGCAATGAGTTAAGTCGTTGATTACGGCATTAAGGATCACTTACATAAATTATTAGTTGCTTTTAGACACCCTTTTTGAAACAAGTTGGCTAGGGTTTCGATCAAGATATCAAAATTCAAAAAATGGAAATAACTCTTTAAAATCAGAATTTTAATTTATATACACTACAGTATAATAATTTTTTTATATCATTGGTGTAATTCAACATATTAAAAAAAGTTAAGCACAATTTATTTCAGGTTAACCTTCAATCTAATAAATAGAGTTGCCTAAATTACCTTTTAATTGATCTGATCCACTACTAAAAACGTGAATTTATGAACAAAAATTGGCTCAGCGGAGACTTTTCCGACAGATACTCCCTCAAAAATCCAATATTTGGGAGATACCTCCCTCAAAATTTTCCATTGGAAATTCACATGACCTTAGTATCGATTGTGAATAGATCTTTCACACCGCTAGTACATAGAACTTAAAGTCTTAAATGGAAACGTAATAAAACAAACAAATCAATATTTATTCTAAGAAAATCAAAGCTTTTTCAGAGAGAGATAGAACTTCATTGACCTTGGTCCCTCTACTATATATATTATATTATTTTCCTAATAAAAACATTTTTTTGTATATTAAACAAAGATTATTAAAAGGACAAAGAGGTCCAAGAACCTCACTTGCATAGAAATAACAAGCAGAAAACTAACAAAATTTCAAAAGGTGTTTAAATAAACTAATAAGCAAATTGACTCAGATCTTTAGGACGAAGTAAACATGTTTCTGTTTGTCTTTCTCCATAAACAAGAATCTATCTCTCTCCATTGACACTAAGCATTAATCAATTTTCATGCATCATCAACACTTGGCTTATAGAAAATATTACTACGTATTATTTTTTATAATATTTATAACACGATAAGTATGGCTCTCTGTTGGCTAATTAAATACCAAAATAATATAACGTGGTATCATTGGTGTTAACTTAACGGACTTTATTTATGTACCTAAATTAATTTCTAGCTAGCTAGGCAGTGAAAGTGGCAGTGGCGAAATCAGAATTTTCACTAACGGCAGTGTTTATTTTGATATTTTCGATTGCTATAATGAAATATTGTTATAAAAAATCAATTTCATATAAAACTTGACCGTTACAGTGAGATAATGTTATTCAGAAGTGATTGATTCGAAAGGTAATTGTTCTACGAAAAGAATTCAGACGAACACCCTTGCCACCCCTACCTTTCGATCCACAAGGATCAGGATCAAATGAATACGCATTCTCTTTCTGGCAAGCAAAGATATACTTCTAACCTCTCAGTAACCAATGATCAGGCGAGGCAGAAATTTTTTAGTTCGGATTTTTCTGGTAAAAAAGAAGATAGGATTCTTGATTATATTATATTTCTTACAAGTGCAACTGAACCTAATATTTTTTACACGAAAGATCATGACCATATATATATGTAGTATGGGGTGTAAATACAAAAAGAAAATATTATATTATCAATAGCTTGGTATTATTGATAATATAACAAGATAAGTATGGCTCTCTGTTGGTTAAATACCAAAAACAATAATGTAGTATCATTGGGGTTAACTTAATTGACTTTACTTTATGCACCTAAATTAATATCTAGCTAGGGCGCAATACCTTTTTGGCCTATCGAAACAACCCCATAAATTTTTTACAAGTGATTGATTATTTTATTTTAGCTAAGTATGTGTCTTTTGACTTATGGAATCTCAATTATCATAAGTTACATAGGGCTAAAAGGTAGTATAGTTTTTAGTATTAATTTTGTGAAAGAAAATTGGGAAAACCTTAATATGAATCTACAAATTGTGTAGAATAAATGGGTGAGTGGAAAGACAGTTTCTTTTAAGAAGAAAAAGTTCTTTGAATACCCATGTAATCTGATTCACATGTAGATACGCCCCCTTAGACTTTAAAATCATTCACTTACACCTCCGTTTTATGGGAATCCCACATAAAAATATCAGCGTGAATAATATTTTCATTTTACTATGTTATTTTTCAGTGTTCGGTAGTTGATCGCATTAAATAGCCCAGAATCTGAAGTTTATGATTCAAAATTTTAACATTTTTAAATTAATAGATTTTAACATAATAATTTAAATATATTAAATGAATTTATTAAGATAATTATACAAGATTCAGGCCAAAGCTGTTGGTTTCGCCAAACACTACTCCTACCTAGTTTTATTTATAAGTCTCATTTATTTTTATCTGTAACGTTCATATAATAAAGTAGATTATGACTATTATTTCAAGTTATAAACTTAAGCTATGATACTATGGTCCACCTAGGCAAAGAATTAATGAAAGAGACATTAGAGAGTTGACGGATATTAATTTATACAAATATTAAGGTATTATATATAGAAATATGGCCTCTCTAATTACAATAGGGTTGACAAATATGCCCTACACAGGACTCTTGATACACATGAACTTTTAAACAATTTAATTTTCTATAACAAAATATTCTTTGAAGGAGACCTTTAATGACTTTTGTTTTTTCTTGAACAATAATTAATCTGCACCCATAAATTAATACAAGTGTTATTATTTACCATGCACTTTTTGTCGGATAATACTACATAATAGAATGAAAAAAGAAAGAAAATAGCTTGGCATAATTTGAGTATTCCTAATCCCTCAAATTTTGTGCGATTGTCAACCCCTCATTTTAACAAACCCATAATGAATTATATTACAATGTGGCATCCAAGGAAATTGACTTGGCCTTATCTCTTTGATGACTTTATAATTTTACGATGCATTTGCACCGATCTTTCTAACTATCTCGTATTTAAAACTTACTGACTTAATTAATTCAAATACGAGTAGTTTTGAAGGAAATTAATTCCATGTATTTATTTTATATATATATATAAAATCAATCTAGCTATCCTAAGGATATGCTAATCATCCTAATTATATGATAATTGATCTAATCATTTTAATTATATGATAATTGATCTAATCATTTTAATTATATGATAATTGATTTAATTACAATATGATGTGATATGATGGATATAATTATGATTTATGGCATAATTTGTTGGGATACAATTGTTGTAGGGAACGGGAAGTAAGTAACTATTACAATAGTAGAAAGGATAAACAAACTATTACAATAAAATTGGAAATCAAAATCTTAACAAACTGCTTGTGTGTTTTGTTGAGTCGAGTGATGACACTCTGTCTTTAAGACAAGATTGGCCCATATATCTCCTTTTACGGTGTTGAGCAAGTCTCCCAAGATACAACAGCAATTTTAACAAGTAAGCAAAGGAAACTCAAGTGTTACTCTTGAAGAACTTTGAGTATAGTAACTTTGCTAGAGAGGAAGAATGTGAACTCTGGAAATTCTGGAGTATTTTCTAAGTGTTGAGCAGTGAGTTCAATTGAGTCAAAGGACTCAATTTATAGTGTAAGTAGAAGACCCCTCAACTAGCCAACTAATGACCTTCAATAGCCATGTAATTGCACTTGATTGAGGGGTTACATTCAGCCAAATAATGGATGAATTCATGTGCCAAGTAATAAAGAATCAATGCTCCAAAACCAGCCCAAACGTCAGATTTTTCCAACTCCCCGTCGCAGCATTCTGCCTCCGAAGCACCGCGGTGCTGTGAATTAGCGCCGCGACTCCAGTGACTGACCAACCAATTTGCGTCGCGGCGCTGACTGGGAGGCACCGCAGCGCTGACTGAGAGGGGCGCGGCCCTTCACGGCTCCGCGGCGATTTCTGACTCGTTTCATTTTACACTTTGTACACTTCTTCCTTCATTTACCAACGTGGAATATTTTGTTATTTGTCCAATAACCGTCCATAATTCTATGTCTCAAACGTTTTACATACGTACCAATATCTCTTTCACTAATTAAATTTGCGATACTTGGCACTACATGTGCACGTGTGTGGAAACAACGTTTCCGACATGCGGGCCACAATTGTTCGAGTCATAAATTAATGGGATATACTTAATTCCATATTTAGTAAATTTCCAACAATCCCCTCTTGAAAGAGATTTTGGCGCACACACATGGTGCCTTTTCTAGCAATCTTCCAGCGGACCGATGTTGCATCTGGGTAGGTAGCATACGCTTTGAACCTTCCATAGTCGAATACAATCGGACGTACTTACTGTGCGGTGAACATGATGTCTTGAATCGTCAGTATTTAGTGTAAGCCAAGTCAACAGTACCAACACAACAACTTCCTCTACTCAGTTCTTCGTAATGTTTTGTCCGTTGTGGCCGTGGACACTTCTTGGATTCTTAAGTGCGTTCATTTGAGGCGGCCTGTCCTCGCACTTAAATAGGTGGTCTCCTACAAGGTATCCTGCTATACCCCACTTTACAAGTGTTAGGAACCATTAAAAGTTTCTCCAAACCTAACCTCAACCGGTGAGGATCATTAAAGGTTTTGGAAACTTAACATTTACCCACACTGCAGATAGCACTTGTAGTCTATCACGGGAACGACTTTGGATTGATGTTCCTTTACAGAAATCACAATCTGAAGTGCTCATGCTTCAACCGAAGCGCTCAACTGAACCTTTACAACTTAGTTTTCCAATTGAACCTAATTCCTCGGATCTCCAGTCAGTAAGGTTGGGTTACCACCGTATCGGTCCTTATACTTTGGGTTTTAAGCCCATTCCCCTAGACAGGAAGAACATCTAATCTTTGGGTAAGCCCTTTGTCAGTGGGTTTGCTATGTTATCCTTTGACTTTATGTAATCAATGGATATTATACCCGTGGTGATCAGCTGCCTAACGGTTTTATGCCTCCGTCAATTATGACGAGACTTGCCGTTGTACATAGCATTTCGTGCCCTTCCTAGAGCTGACTGGCTATCGCAGTGGATCATTACAGAAGGTACGGGTTTGTTCCAACAAGGAACATCCTCTAAGAAGTCGTGAAGCCACTCAGCTTCTTCTCATGCTTTGTCTAAAGCGATAAACTCTTATTTATCGTGGATCGGGCGATGCAAGTTTTCTTAGAGGAATTCCAAGACACAGCCCCACCACCATTTGTAAATACATACCCACTGGTGGACTTGGTGTTCTCTATGTCAGATATCCAGTTTGCATCACTGTACCCCTATAGTACAGCTGAATATATCAAATAATGAAACCCGTAAGTTAGCGTGTATTTCAGGTATTGAAGTACCCGATTCAACGCCTTCCAGTGATCATCACTTGAATTACGGGTAAACCTAGCCAACTTGTTGACTGCATAAGCAATATCAGGTCGGGTGCAGTTTGTTATGTACATCAAACTATCGATCACCTGTGCATTGCTCCTGGCATATGGGTGCACCACGATTCTTATCAAGCTTTTGATTTCTATCCATTGGTGACTTTATAGGCGAACTGTCATACATCTCGAACTTTCTCAAAACATCCTCGAAGTAGTGAGACTGAGATAAGACCAGTCCATCAGACGTCTTAGAGATTTTTATCCCTAAGATGACATCTGCGATACCCATAGCCTTCATGTTGAAGCATTATTTCAACATATTCTTAGTCTCTAGAATTATGCTAGGACTGCTCCATGTGATCAACATGTCGTCTACATATAGGCATATCATAACGAACGAGTTAGAGTTACCTTTCATGTAGACACATTTGTCACACTCATTAATGGCGAAACCCTTCGATAGGAGAGTACTATCAAATTTTTTGTGCCATTATTTTGGGGCTTGTTTCAGCTCGTACAGAGATTTGACAAGCCGACAGACTTTCTTCTCTTGCCCTGGAACCACATACCCCTTGGGTTGGTCCATATAAATTTATTCTTCCAAATCACCATTTAGAAATGCTATCTTGACATCCATTTGATGTATCTCAAGGTCACGCAACGCTGCGATCGCATGGACATCATCCTAGACACTGGGGAGTACGTGTCAAAGTAGTCAAGGCCTTCCTTTTGTCGATAGCCCTTGACTACCAACCTGGCCTTGTACTTATCTATAGACCCATCTGCTTTATACTTCTATTTGAGTATCCATTTACAACCCAACTGTATATTTTCCGGAGGAAGATCAACCAACTCCCAAGTGTGGTTATGCAGAATGGAGCCTATTTCACTCTCAATAGATTCTTTCCAGAGCGGTGCCTCTGGAGTTGACAATGCTTCAGCAATTTTCCTTGGTTCATCATCAACCATATAAGTTACAAAGTCAGGACTGAAGGATTTATCCTTCTTGGCCCTTTTACTTCGCCTTAGTTCCATCTCTGAAGTCTCCAAGTTCTGAGAATCTGGAACACTAGATTCCAGATATTCATCCACTTTGAGATCCACTAGATCTGAAACATCTAGATCCAGGCCGTCAACGACTCCCGGTTCCTGAGAGTTTTGTTCATAACTTCGTTTGCGAGAGATTATGTCTTTTTCCTTTCTAGGAAAGGTATCTTCAATGAATTTGAGCATTCCTTGATTACATGATTGTACCCCGTGGATATCTGAAATATCTGACTTATGCACTAAGAAGCGATAAGCACTACTGTTATTTGCATAACCGATGAATATGCAATCTACAGTCTTAGGCCCAATCTGGACCTGCTTTAGCTTGGGTACTTCAACCTTTGCCAAACAACCCCATACCTTTAAATATTTATAGGTGGGTTTCTTTCCTTTCCATGATTCATATGGAGTCTTGTCCTTACCCTTATGTGGGACTCTGTTAAGAATCGTATTAGCGGTAAGGACAGTTTCTTCCCACATGTTTTGGGGAAGACTAGAATTGATGAGCAAGGCATTCATTATTTCTTTCAATGCGCGGTTCTTGCGTTCCGCCATACCATTTGATTGAGGTGAATATGGAGTCGTCGTTTGATGAACAATGCCTGATTGGGCACAATATTCCTCAAATGGCGCTACATATTCTCCCCCTCTATCGCTACGAATGGATTTAATCCGCATGCTTAGTTGATTTTCAACTTCAGCTTTGTAACGTCGGAACGCTTCAAAGGCTTCATCCTTGATTTTCAACAAGTAAAGGTAACAATACCTTGTGCTATCATCAATGAATGTCACAAAGTACTTGTTCCCCCTAGTTTGTGCAAACTTCAAATCACATATATCTGTGTGAATAAGTTCTAGATGAGCGGTATTCCTTTCGACGGATCGAAAAGGAAGCTTTGTGAGTTTTGCCTCTACGCACACCTCACACTTATGTTGAGGGTTTACGTCGATAGACGGCAACAACTCCAACTTTACCGACCTTTAGATGGACTTGTAGTTGACATGTCCTAATCTATGATGCCATAAATTAGAGAACTCAAGCAAGTAAGAAGAAGAGGCTTCAATATTATTGCTTTTACGTAATACAGACATGGTGTTCACTTTGAAGAGGCCTTCATAGACGAATCCTCTTCCAATAAACATTCCATTCTTAGTGACTACAAATTTATTTGACTCAAACACTAGCCTAAAACCAGCATTAACCAATAAAGGACCTGAAATTAAATTTCTTCTAATCTCAGGAACATGCATCACTTCCTTCAGAGTGAGCTCCTTTCCAGAAGTCATCTTCAGGACTACCTTTCCAACCCCCAGCACATCAGAGAAAACGTTGTTGCCCATGAACAGCTTCTTGTTTGTAACCGGTGTATAAGTGGAGAAGGCATCTCTGTTGGAACAGATGTATCTTGTAGCACCTGTGTCTATCCACCATTGCATATGATTCTCAACCAGGTTTGCTTCTAGCACCACCGCTGAGAACTCCTCAATCATGTCATCCAGAAACTAGTCTTTGACGACGTTAACCTGAGCCTTGCCCTTAGCCTTAGCCTTCTCTTGTTGCTCAGTCTTGAGCTTGCGACAGTCCTTGATCATATGACCAGGTTTTCCATAGTGGTGACAGTTTTCTTTGAACTTCTATACTGCTTGGGTCTTGCTGTCTTTTTGAAACTTGCGCTTCTTGCTTAGGTTCCCTTTGGCCTCGTTCAGATTTTGCTTTGCCTCAGCGAGTTGTTTACCCCTAGGCAAGGCCTTCTTATTATCTTCCTGAATTTGGAGTTTGATAATAAGTTCTTCAAAGGTCATCTCCTTTGTCTTGAGCTTTAAGTAGCTCATAAACTCATTCCACAAAGAAGGTAAATTTTCAATCAGTGATGCAACCAAAAACTGCTCGTTTGGTTTCATACCTTCCAAATCCAGGTGATGTAGAATCATTTGGAATTCCTGGACTTGGGACATCACTATTTTATTATCCACCATTTGAAATTTCAGAAATTCCCCAACGATGAATTTTTTAGTACCTGCATCTTGTGCGTTGTACTTCTTTTGCAGCTTCTCCCACAACTCTTTAGCGATGCCAACGGTGCAATACACCGTGTAGAGATGGGCTGACAAGCAGTTCAATATGTTTCTTACACATGAAATCACTATGACTCCATGCATCAAGAACCATCTTCATGCCATTAATGACATGGATACCTAGGCCCCATTCACCCGTTTCAAAAGGCGAAGGGTCCATTTCATCTCTAGCTTGTGGGATCTTCTGTTAGGAAACGTGTCATTCCCATAACAGTAAGATAGAATAGTATCTTTTGTTTCCATCTCTTGAAGTTTGACCCCATGAACTTTTCAGGGCGTTCATAGTAAAATCCAGCGGGTGGAGGAACGACAACATTCCCTTGAGCGGCAGCAAAGGCATTGGATGAGCCTTAAGCAATCGGAAATGAATTAGGAGTGCCTTGAGCAGTGGGGAAGGCAGAGGGATTGCCTTGAGCAGCAGCAACAGAATCAGAAGTAGTTTGATCTATGTCAGTCATCCTTCTAACATACTTATAACAAATCTTATCTTAAAATTGTTGGGATACAATTGTTTTAGGGAACGGAAAGTAAGTAACTATTACAGTAGTAGAAAGGATAAACAAACTTTACAATAAAACTGGAAATCAAAACCTTAACAACATTCCCTTGAGCGGCAGCAAAGGCATTGGATGAGCCTTAAGCAATCAGAAATGAATTAGGAGTGCCTTGAGCAGTGGGGAAGGCAGAGGGATTGCCTTGAGCAGCATCAACAGAATCATAAGTAGTTTGATCTATGTCAGTCATCCTTCTAACTTACTTATAACAAATCTTATCTTAAAATTGTTGGGATACAATTGTTTTAGGGAACGGAAAGTAAGTAACTATTACAGTAGTAGAAAGGATAAACAAACTTTACAATAAAACTGGAAATCAAAACCTTAACAAACTGCTTGTGTGATTTGCTGAGTCGAGTTATGACACTCTGTCTTTAAGACAAGATTGGCCCATATATCTCCTTTTACGGTGTTGAGCAATAGTCTCCCAAGATACAACAGCAACTTTAACAAGTGAGCAAAGGAAACTCAAGTGTTACTCTTGAAAAACTTTGAGTATAGTAACTTTGGTAGAGAGGAAGAATGTGAACTCTAAAAATTCTGGAGTATTTTCTAAGTGTTGAGTAGTGAGTTCAATTGAGCCAAAGGCCTCAATTTATAGTGTAAGTAGAAGACCCCTCAACTAGCCAACTAATGGCCTTCAATAGCCATGTAATTGCACTTGATTGAGGGGTTACATTCAGCCAAATAATGGCTGAATTCATGTGTCAAGTAATGGAGAATCAATGCTCCAAAACCAGCCCAAACGTCAGATTTTTCCAACTTCCCGTCGCAGCATTCTGCCTCCGAAGCACCGCGGCGCTGTGAATTAGCGTCGCGGCTCCAGTGACTGACCACACAATTTGCGTCGCGGCTCCGACGGTGTGGCGCCGAGGCCCTTCACGGCTCCGCGGTGATTTTCGACTCGTTTCATTTTACACTTTGTACATTTCTTCCTTCATTTACCAACGTGGAATATTTTGTCATTTGGCCAATAACCGTCCATAATTCTATGTCTCAAACGTTTTACATACGTACCAATATCTCTTTCACTAATAAAATTTGCGATACTTGGCACTACGTGTGCACGTGTGTGAAAACGACGTTTCCAACGTGCGGGCCCCAATTGTTCGAGTCATAAATTAATGGGATATACTTAATTCCATATTTAGTAAATTTCCAACATAATTATCTTACACAGTCCCCCGCAGTCTTAGCGAGAGGTTCTCGTATGGTGAGATTATCCCTGAAATCATCAAACAGTACGCGCAGAAGACCTTTGGTGAAAATATCTACAATCTGATAACGGAACGGTACATGGAGAACAAGAACTTGTCCACATGCAACCTTTTCACGGAGAAACAAGATATTCATTTCTACTGGACAGGGTTACCTGATAAATATATCGCACACACATTATCACGATTGTTTTTTCGATTGGACAATGAAGTTCTAACAAAAATATTACAGAGCCAACATGATTCAGAGACCACATTAGCTACCCCTCGATATTCTGCTTCAGCACTTGACCGAGATAGTGTCGGTTGGCGTTTCAACGACCATGAAATTAGGTTGTCTCCTAGAAATACACAATAATCAGATGTGGAACGTAGTGTGTCCGGGCAGCCACCTCAATCAGTGTCTGTATAAGATGTGAGGCTAGAAATTGTGGACTTAAATAGATGCAACCCAAAATCAAGAGTACTCTTAACATACCGTAGAATTCTTTTAAGAGCCCCCATATGCTCTTCATTCGGATCATGTATATGTAAACAAACATGTTGAACTGCATAGGAGATATCAGGTCTCGTGAAGGTGAGATAGTGTAATGCCCCTGCTAATCTGCGGTAATGTGTTGGGTCATTGTATGGAGTACCTGTAGAGTTACTCAATTTAACCTTTGTATCAACCGGCATATGTGACAGTTTGCACGAGGACATACCGACTTTATCAATGATTTCCTCGGCGTATTTCTTTTGATAGAGAAATTGAGCACCTGCATATTGAGTTACCCAAAAAATAGTTTAAAGGGCACAAATCCTTCATAGCAAATTCCAAGGCAATGAAGGACATAATAGATTGGCGAAGTGACTCAAATGATGTTGTGAGAATGATGTCATCCACATAGAGAAGAATATATGCCATGTCATTTCCATTCTTTAAATGAACAAAGACTGATCAGATTTGTTGTGTGAGAACCCCATTGAGGATACAAATCCTACAAACCTGTTATACCACATCCTGGGGGCCTGTCTCAAACCATAAAATAATTTTTTTAACAAGAAAACATAATTCGGATGAGTAAGATCTCGGAAATCCAAAGGCTGGTGCATGTAAATTATTTCCTGTATGTGACCATGTAAAAAGACATTCTTGACGTCCAACTGATGAATGGACCATGATTGGATAGAGCAAGACTAAGAACAGTCCTGATAGTTGTTGGCTTAACTACCGACTGAATGTTTCACCGCAATCCACGCCAACCTGCTAAGACCTGACATCACCAACAAGACGAGCTTTGTGTCTCGCAAAAGAGCTGTCAGAATACTTTTTATAACAAAAAACCCACATAGACTGTATTATGTTCACATTAGATGGACGGGGCACTAACTCTCACGTCTTATTTTTATTAAGAGCATAAATTTCGTGTAACATGGCAGCTTTCCAATTCGGGTCTAATAGGGTCGTTTTAGGATTTTTTGGAAGTGGTGATGGTTAGACCGAAGATGTTATATTAAAATGACGCTTAGGCCAAAAAATCCCATGCATGGCACGAGTTTCAACAGTCCAATATGGGATCGAGACAGATGGCTGGGGCAGTGGGCTTTCGGTTTGTGGACTGGGTCGAGAAGTAGGTATATTTTGGGCTGGCGAAGCTGGGCTTGGTGGCCTAATTTGTCAGTCGGATGAGGGAGTAGTGGGCTCCCTTATTTGGGCCTGCCAATCCTGATTTGTCAAACGAATGTGGTTTTATACTATAATTCTCCCGGATTAAATTTATATTACTCATGCTAAAAGTCAACTTAACTTAATAGCGTAAAAAATTATAAGTTTAATTTCTATACTTTTTATTGTCAAAAGGAACTTTAATGTTATCAAATCGACTAAAAATGACTATCTGAAAAATAAAGCTATGTTAATAATCAACATGTTAAAAGAAACCTATACATACCTTTCTTTTTTTTAAACAAGAAAATCAATCCAATGGCCATTGGAAGTTACTGCATTTTCCTACTAATTTCCCAACTCCAGTATTATTTTTTTCTTCTATTTCACTCTTTAAGATTTTTCACTTGACAAGTGGCAAGTCAAAATGGCACATACAAGAATTTGACTTTTTATTGAAAAGTACAATGCCGCGTATTAGGTACAAAAAATATATGTTTAATTTGCAGTTTCTACTTTCTAGAAAGATCAAGTAGTATGATAATGATGATGTAAGGGAATTTGACCTTTGGTTTTACTATTTATAATATTCTAATTGGTCCTTGCAAATATCAGGAAACTAGTCAAATAAAATTATAAATGAAAAAAAAAAGAAGGAAACAACAGAAGAAGGGAATTAAGTCAACTACGTGTTTATACAAACACTAGCTTGTCTAATTAGGTTGGTTTGGTAGGTTGGGACAATAAAATATCAATTATTTGTGCATCTTTATAAAATATCAGAATATTTGTGCAAATTGAGTGTTGTTTGTACTTTATGTTTAGTTTCATGCACTTTGCTCCATTTTTTTTTAAGTTAGACACAAGGATATTCTCTAAAAGCTAGGCAATAATAAGACATAAGAAACACAAAAGAGAGTTTGCAAAGTAGAACACTAGCACTAATTCTTCTCTTGAAGTAAGAGCTTTACTTGTATAAACGAAAATATTTTTGATACCCGGCTTTGGTCTAATAGTAAGACCCAACACGTAATGTAATATGAATTAGACACATGTCACGAGTTTGAATTCTATCACAGAAGACAGTCTAGCATGTAGTTGATGAAGAATAGAGAAGGAATTCCCTTATTCACCAAATTTCAAACCGTGTGTCACTAGCCTTCAGGAATATTTCAATTAGGAAAAATAGATATTCCGGTAGGTCGATGATTAAAGCTTGTATAACAAATCAAAATCTAGACTAGCTTGGAATTAAGGTGTGCTTTCTCAATAAATTTGCAAGAGTAAAGATCGAAGTAAACAATATCTAAGCAAAAGACATAGGTAACCCCATCTAGGTATAAACGTAAAGAACTGTACTCCATGTACAAAATGAATTATCTTAACAAGTTGGCCGGATAACTATAACAAATCAACACTCTAACTACTAATGTATTATTCACTCTGATTCAACCTTTGAGGACTCATAATAATGTTCCATCAGATTTTAATTCAAAAGACACCTCAATAATTGAAGTTATAAACTTGCTACATTTTGGCCCCTATCATTCCTCTCGCATTCCAATATGAGATTTGCCTAAGGCAAACTTCACAGCCACCCGTTCTGATACAGGATCCGCTAGTGAAGGCTTCTCCTTCTCCTTTTGAGTTCAACCGCCAAGTGACGGTGAATCAAGTAACTTGCGAATAAATTACCATGGCATCGGATGTCACCGCTCCTCCATATTTGGGGCGTGACAAATACAAAGCATGATACATGAAAGAGTTTTACTTCTATGCACTAGCAGCGTAAAATATATTACAATAATGTCATTTTTATAATAAGTATTAATGAATACCCTAGAATAACTAAATTATACTGATGGAAAGTGTAATAGTTCCAGCAGAGACTATAAATTTGTGTATAATAAAACACAAGGTCACCTTAAGTGGCAAAAAGTTTACACTTCAAAAATTCAAGAGTAAAGTTTGATTCTGGAAAATTGAGCAACTTACCTCCTTATGATTTTATACTGAATGTTAATCTAATACAGATTGAAATTCATATAACTTCAGATGTATAAATTGTCATTAATCTATGTACACTGCTTGACCAGTTCCAACAAATATCTGAAACAAGAAAAATCAATATATCTGAATGAACTGCAATAACATCATCATCATAAACATATGTCGACCTTCACAAAGTTGAAACGCCAGCCAACCCGATGGTCTTTCCAGAAAATAACTTCCTAGAATGTCCGAGTTACAATGACTTCATAATATTAATAGGCATATGAAGTCATCGGACGAGAAAACATATATAAGAATGTTTATTATAGCTGGTGCCATCTTGCGAGTGAAAACATGGGCTACAATTTATTTTGATTTTTTTCTCCGTCAATATGTAAACATCATTTGACATTCATTGCCGCTGCCATAGTTCTCAATCTCTGAGAGATTTCTGAGAATGATGGCCTCTCTGCAGGATCGGGGGCCCAGCAACTCTCCATCAGCGCTTTCCATTCTGGATCACACCATGTAGGAATTTGTGGACGCAGTGTATTGTTAACAATTCCTCCTAAAAATCATAAAAACAACATGAGTAATCCCTCAAGTAAAACATAAAATGATTTAACACACGTTCTGCGGAAACCGGTTTTATACATAATTGAAATGGCATATAGATAGTAACCAGACACCTTCAACACCTTGCATTACTGTGATTTGTGTTGAAGATATAACTAAATAAATGAAAGTGTGCTCTCTCCAACAGTTCCAAGTTTTTTTTACTGTGGAATGATTTCCAATTATTCTACAGAAATCTCAACTGAGTTCAAGAAACGAACTGAGCACACCAAGAGTACCATGATGTTTAAGAACCATTCATATGTAACGAAAGTTATCACTTATCCTCGAGATCAATGCTTCTGATTTTTTAATAAGCGTACAATTCGGTTCAGCTTGTGCACACCTCAACTACTAATTCTACAGGGTACCTGCTACCTCCCACCAGCGTGAGTACTAGGTAACTCTGTCCATCAAGGCTTGGATGGATTGGAAAAATTACCTAGTGTTTTGCCTCCATTAGAATCTGAACCTGAGACTTCATTGACTGGCTCAGCTAGTGGCAATAAGTATTTGAGTTATTTTTTTATTTAACAGTACTTGAGTTACTTGAATTGCAGTTTGCTCGTGCATGACCACATAAACTAGAGTAAGTTTTAACGATTAATGTTGCAATATCAATAAATTTGGGCCAGTGAAAATCTAGCCAACACATTAAAACTCCACCAACTGCATTAGTCATCTTCTCCATCTCACAGGCTCAGAAAGTAATGCTAAAATATTTTTTGATGAAAGAAACAAATAGGAACAGAAAATAAGCAAGTAACCCCACAAAACGTGCAAGTAGGATTCAGACATCAAAGAATCAAACAGTTTGAGTATACTCATACAACGTCCTGCTATATCCTGAATTGTCTAATTCTTTCTTAATCCCTTTTTTTGCGGAGGTTCTCTGAAAGTGTTTCTTGTCCTTTGATTTCTGTTACTCCCTCCGTCCCAATCTATACGACACACGTTCCTTTTTAGTCAATCCCAAAAAAATGACACCTTTCTATATTTAGTAACAATGTAACTTTAAATTTCTCATTTTACCCTTAATGAAATGATTTGTCGCCACACATTTCTCAATGCCTTCTTTTAGATCATAAGTTTCAAAAGTCTTCCTTTCTTTCTTAAAGTTCATGACGAGTCAACGACCTTCATATAAAATGGAATGGAGGGAGTATTATTTACTCGCTCTTGTTCAACGCTTAGCATATTGTTTTGTAGTAGTTATTGTTCTTTTTTTCTATTTGACCTGCTTTGTTCAAGGGTCTATTGGAAACCGCCTCTCTACCTCCCAACATCCTAAGATAGGGGTAAGGTCCACGCACACTCTACCCTACCCCACTTTTGGGATTACACTGGTTATGTTGTTGTTGTTCTCCGAAAGGGTTTGTTTTAAGGGAAGGGTAGGGAAGTTTCAAGCCCATACAAGCAAGTAGAGGAGATTGATCTCTCTATCAAACAAAGAGAAAAAGAAAAGGGCTTAATACATCGACAACCCATTAAACTTGCAAGCAAATTTCATTTAGACACTCGAACTAAGGTATGTTCCAATTGAGTACCTAAACACATAATTAAGTGTTCCTATTAGACACTTTCGCTTCAAATTTTGAAAAAACTTTTGCGCATGTCCTCTTGCGTCTTCCTCCTATAAGGAAGGCGATTTGCCGACAGAACCAGAATGAACCGCCGTCGTGAAAGAGGTAAGAAAAGAGTTTGCAATGTCGAGAATGAAAGTCCCTTCATTCTTCTATTCAAGTGGGAGGAAAAAGAATTTGACGCTTTATGGTCTGAATTCAATGAATCTCAAATCATCCATTTCTGAGCTTCAAGCTTTGCAAGCTTTCGAAGTCTTGCATTCCCTTATTAGTCAGAGTACAGGTGTACCTTGCTAATGCCTTTTTTGACACTAGACATAGGCTGCTAGGAAGGAAGACTCTGAAGATGACATAAAAAAGTGCTGAGTTGGCAGCTCGGGAAGCACTGATAGCCTCATGCGTCTATTAGATAGTCAAGTTAACCACATAAATATGTCTCTTTACTTATACACATCAGCCTCAAGTGGAACAAGCATGAGATTTTACTGCTTATTAAGGCAAATACATATAATTAAAGGAGGCGACATATTTTACATGGTTAACTTATCTACGTAATGGGCACTTGAGAACACGCACTAAAGTTTTTCAAAATTTGGACCGAAGTGTCTAATAGGAACACTTTGTGATGTGTTCATATGCTCAATTGGAACAAGTCGTAGTTCGAGTGTTTAAATGTAATTTGTTGGCAAGTTTAAGGGGTTGTCGATGTATTAAGCCAAAGAAAAAGCATGTATCTAAAATGGGCACATACCTATTATTGAAGCACAATGCATATCTGCATATGGTTCATCACCTGTGAGCAACTCCCACATAACAATTCCAAAAGAATAAACATCAATCTGCATGGCAGAAAATATAACGATAGTGTCATGAAAGAGCAAAACACAACAAGATAACTTCTACTTCTAATGACGAGACATTACCTTCTCTGTCACCTTAGTTTTTCCACTTAGGAGCTCTGGTGCCATCCAGGGTAAAGTTCCACGTACACCTCCCGAGACTAAAGTGTGTTGTTTCACTTTTGATAGGCCAAGATCACCAATCTAAAGGTGAATCAATGTAGTGTCAGGCATTACAGATATCCAATACAGTACGAGAGCTACATCCTTACTGAACTCCACAAATTTAAATGTGTTTTTAGCTTCAGATATACTCCCTCTGTTTCAATTTGTTTGTCTTACTTTCTTAGCAAATATGAGTATGTACCAAAAAAGAAAACATGAGCATTAATCAGACCTTGCAGACGGGTCGATGTGGATCTCGCATATTTACCAAAAGATTTTCACATTTTAGATCAAAGTGAACGATATTTTTCCCATGTAGATACTCCATACCAAAAGCAGTATCCATGGCTATAATAAGCCTTTTACGACGATCAATAGTCCTGTAGAACAAATAGTTATCAAAGATATGTTAGGAATTTAGACTATCTAGAAATATTGATAATGTCCTTTAAATTAACAGAAGTAGGAAAACAATGAAGTCCAACTCAGACAGATACCTTCTAGATATCTGAAAAGCAAATTGTACCGTACCTGTCCTTTTTCTGTAAAAACTGTTTCAATGATCCATTGACCATGAATTCTGTAACAGTTGCTAAAGATCCATCTGGGCCATCACGAACTACACCGTAAAAAGAAACAACATTTGGATGGTGCAGTGAACTCAATGTCAGAGCTTCCCTCCAGAAATCTGCAATCTAATGAACAGAAGAGGAAATTAAGGTCAGCAACAAAATATAGACTAACTGGAGAATGAAGATAGAATGACACCAACAGGCGCTATAAGAAAAGTGTAGCTTCAAAATAATTTTCACCATTATAACTCAGGTCATAAGTAGAAGAGGTAATAAAGATGCTTGACCACACTTAGCCAGTGTCATTTGTATCCCTCTTTTCAACGTCTTCCTCTTATTTTCTTCCTGATTTGGGAAGAAAATGGCTAATGTAATATTTCAAAAATTTCTACTTAGGTGTAGAAATGAGAACTCAACTTTTCGGTGAACACTGATGATAACTACCTATTACTAGGATATAATAGGAACAGTGAAAAGGTATGACAAGTGTAAAGGCATATGCCTCAAAATCCCTTATTTCTAGATAACAATTACTCCTAAATAGCTTTTTTTCTTCCTTTATTCTTTATGACGGTATTGTCCTGACCAGCTTGTGCGCACTTCAACTATTCCACAGGTACTTGCTACCTCCCACCAGCATAGGTGTTGGGTAACACTGCCCACCAAGGCTTAAGCAAATGGAAAGAAATCAAACAGTGTTTTTTCCTCTCCTATGATTGAACTTGAGACCTCATGGTTCTCCTCCCATTTCATTGACCACTCGGCCAAAACCTTAGGTGCTACTAAAATGTCTTATTCCTCCTCATAAACACTAAAGATAGTAATGGATTTTTAGCTTTTTACCGTGTACACATTCAAAATAAAGATGATATGAAAGTACAGTCATCTCAAAGCTATGCTCGCATTGAATAAAAAAAACTAATGCCAAATAATAGATCTGTAATATAATTTAGTGATAGTTGGAAACAGTGCTACCTAATACATATTGATATAGTTCGCAGAACAAGAACATCTTCACAGTTCACTTCCTAAGCCAAAATTAATTCACTTAGGGGAATATTCTTTAGATCAGACGTCAGTGTGCTTTCAGACCTCCAAATCAAAGGTTAATTTCTTAAAATACAGATAATTCAGAAAATTAAAGTAGTAAAATTAGTCGTATTTTACAACTCGTAATAACTTTAGTCATACAACATATAACTCAACAGGATGTACTAGAAAAATATATCCTTGTAATTTGGATAGCGAAAGTTAAGTCTTTCAAATCACTATTGTATCACTACTAGAACAGGGGAAGAGAATTCGGGGTTTGCTAGGAGACAGAGTTACAGACCAGAAGTTTTGAGAAAACAAAAGCAAAAACAGAATGTACAGATTAAGGACATACCAGACGTTCCCTTTCAGATGGCCTACCAGCAAAGCAGCTGGCTTTGATTCTCTTTATAGCAACATCTGACCCTTTCCACTTTCCATGAAAAACTGATCCATATGTCCCAGAACCTAACTCCCGGATCTCCTCGAGATCTTCATTCTTGATTGTCTATACCAAAGCAACATGCATATAGTTTTATTCAAATAAGATGTATGAAACAAACAAAACCTAATAAAATAATCATTAAAATAAATACTCCTTTTGTCCCAATTTATTTGAAGGTGTTTGACTGGGCACAGAGCTTATGAGAAAAAGAACGACTTTTGAAACTTGTGGTCTAAAACAAGCCTGAATTTTTTTTGTGGCTATAAATTCATTTTATTAAGGGTAAAAGGAAAATTTAAAATCATTACTAAATATTGAAAGACGTCATTCTTTTTTAACTGACTAAGGACGGAGGGAGTAGAACATAAAACAAATAAACGCTGTAAAGTTTTCCCTATAATCTCCTCAGGAAAATCTAAGAATAAGAAACTACCACGACACAAGATTTAACTAGAAAAAATCTTCCCATAATCCCCTCAGAAGAATCACATTTGGAATGCGAATTAAAGTTTTTCCCGACCGGTGAGGGAAGGAGAAACAAAATGAAGTGATTTTAAGAAACCTGCAATCCCTTCTCTATAGCCTCTTCCTCAGCCTTTGTTGGCTCAATCTTAGAATTGTTAACATTGTCATTGTCCGAATCAAATTCCACGCCCCCTTGGACATCCTGTAAATAAACAGATGGTATTACATATAGAATAACACCTTTTAAAACATAAATGATGCAAACTAAGACTCCCTCCGTCCCATTTTAACTGTCGTTTAGCTCAAAATATTGTCCAAAATAATTGTCACTTTAGGAATTCAAGAGTTGACAATTGTTTCCAACTATATCCTTAACATTAAAGAAGTGTGGATAATATTTGAGAGGAAAAATCAGTCTACCTTCCTTAAATAGGGGTAACTTAGTAAACTAGACCTTTAAATAAAAAAAGGCTGCCCAGTGCACTAAGATCCCTCTATGCGCGGGGACCGAGGAAGGGCCGGATCACAAGGATCTATTGTACACAGCCTTACCTGCATTTCTGCAAGAGGCTGTTTCCACGGCTCGAACCCGTGACCTCCTGGTCACATGGCAGCAACTTTACCAATTACACCAAGGCTCCCCTTCAAGTAAACTAGACCTTGTATTTATTATTTTCTTAAAGAACGTGAAAAAAGCTAAAACAATAATTAAAAAGGGACAGAGGGAGTAATAATAATATCCCGACACTCACAGTTAACTCTGCACCATTCTCATTCGCCACTTTAGCAGTGTCATGTTCATGAGCGGAATCAGCATTTTCTTGGACTTCAGCTTTTACATCCTTAACACTTTGTAATGCTACCTTTTCTGAAGAAGGAATCTCATCAGATAAGGAAGTTAACTGATCCTTTTGCGGCTTCTCTTTATCTGCAGAAACACCTTCTTTTACAGTATTTTCCGGGCAAGTGGACACAGGAGATACAGGATTAAGTGGAATTTTGTCCATTAATGCTTCAGTCGGACTGCTGCTACATATATTAGAGCCTTCCACCAAACCTGAAGGCTCTAATATATCAGATTTTAACACCGGATCCTCCAGAGTTGCAAAAGTGTGCATGCTACCTGGGGCCTGAATAGCTTCCACAGTATGCATGGACTGATTTCCCTGAGTGTGATCATTTGAGATCAAGTCTTGGGATGGTGCATAAGAATATTCGGGCATGGAAAAACCATCAAAACCCGCTCCAGATTGCAACCTAGGACTATTTTCCATTATACCCCTGACAAATCCAGGACTAGCAGAACCATTCACTAGTTGTGGTGCATTAGCAACCTCGTAAGGAGGACCTCCATGACTTGGGCTTTGAACATTCCTCCACAAAGAATGTGCTGCTTGAGGAACCTGGTATGCTGTATCTGGTCCATAAGCATAAGGTGGATTTGGATTTCCATAGCGAACTCCGCGATCTTCCATGGAAGGAAGATGAATCTGAGACCCCGTGGGGCCTACCACCTGATCATGATATACCTGACTACCAGGAGGATCCCGTCCAGTTCGAATGTGACGAAGGTCTTCATAATTAAGACCTTGTCCCAGTGATATATTGGCACCATTGTCCACAACATAGTGCTCGGTCGACCTACCAGCTCCGGACGCATGGATTTGTGGTTCCTCAACTCGAGTATTTGGTTGATGCTGCACGCTCCAAACTCTTTCATGACTATGAGTCGAGCGAGGATCATTTTGTTCCACAGGGTAGTATGAGTGGTGCAAATTGGCATCTCCAGTCACTGGGAGCATTTCTCTTTTTGGTGGGCACTCCTCCGCACAAGGGTATCCATTTCCCATATCGAAATGGGAATGCTCAGGATGAGGCTGATTGCGGTGAAAAGTCATTCGGCAATGCTCACAAATACTGTTCCCTTCGAATGCATTAGCACCATGAAGGATATTTCCTGGAAAGCCAGACTTGTCTGGTACAGGTCCATTCGGAAATAATAGTAAGTTATCTGTATATTGAGGCTGGTGATCATATAAGGATGGATAATTTCTCTCTTGGAACTCAGCGTATGGTGAATAGTACCGCGAGGAAGAAGGAGAATTCGGAAACTCCGACAATGGCCTTGGATCAAGGTGTCCCGGCTGTCTAGGCGAATAGTATGCTGGACTCCACGGGGCCTCCATTTCATTATACCTCTGATTAGCCGATTGTTGAGGCTGAGCTATACCTAAATGTGGTATTGTTAAGTGACGCAAGTTCATCTGATGTATAGGCACTTCGTTACTCCTCAAATTATGGAGACTACCATCAAGAGTCATCTGATTAAAATCATCTAATGGACTTGTAACCTGAAATTCGTTATGCTGCCCCGTTCTGTATTCCGGGGATTCGTTAAGACTATTCAAAGCATCAACATACCTTCTCTCATTATCCCTTTCATCCCCATCACAGAAATGCAAGGATGATCCATCTTGATCAGGGTGCAAAAACAGAAAGATCCTGAGCCTACTGAGCCCACATATTCCATCACCAGAACCCAACTTATCATATTCCTCCATCATATTTATCACATCATCGTCATTCACTACCGAGACAAGTGCATCGAGATCCTCATCAGGCTGTTGATACTTCAACACCATTGCCCCCTCGAAGATTTCCCGCATTTTGGCCATGAGTTCCTCATAAGAAATATCACGCGGAACACACACTATCCTTGTCTCACCACCCACATACCGAAGCTTCCCATCCTGAGGCCTTGGCAATATACTACCGGAAAAACTACACAAGAACTTAACACGTGGAGTGTCGTCATTAGAACTAGAAACCGAGCCAGGGTTGGTCATTGTGGGGATATCCATTGGTCACTTAGCAGTCAGAATCTGAGCGTTCCGAGTTAGTATAAGAACTCATAATCAACACTCCCAAATCCTTTCCAAACCCAAATTCAGTAACTTGAAAAATCCAGAAAGTTAACAAGCATGTCCACCAAGAATCATCAATGACCTAGAAATATATCACCAAATACTTAAAAGTTTCAAAAATAAAAATAATAGTAATATAATTCAACAGCTAAATTGACCAATTGTCAGCTCAACACTCCAAAATTCAGCAACTTGAAAATTCGAGAAAGTTAACAAGTATGTCCACCAAGAATCATCAATGGCCTAAGAAATATTCACCAAATACTTAAAATTTTCAAGAATTCTCTCAATAAAATAATAATAAACAGAATTACAACAACATACCCAGTATATTCCCACAAGTGAGGGTGGGTGTACGCAGACCTTACCTCTACCTTTGTGGGGTCGAGAGGCTGTATAGACCCCACATATCAAGAAAATAGTTTGAAAGAAATGCAAGAGTAAAAGCTATGATGAAAATATTGAAGAAAGAAAGGTAGGTACTGACAGTATAAATATTAAAGATAACCAAGGTAAAAGAAACAACAGTAATAGTAAAATCAAAGCATAAAACAATGCTAGCATAATAGTAATAATACCGAATAGTAACAGAATTCAACAGGTAAATTCACCAATTTTCAGCTCAAGTTAATCCAAGAACATATCAAATACTAATCCAACGAATCAAAATCTCCAAACCCTATTCATATTCAGTAATAAATCAAAAACACAAATGAGCAATAAGTATCAGTATTATCACAATTCCAGCAAAAATTACCAAAACCCAAAAAAGAATCACAAAATACTCTCCATATAGCTCAATGATTCATTACAAAAACCCAAAAAGATCCAATTTTTAGCTCAAATAACCCAAGAAAGCTCCAAATATTAGACAAACAATTCAATATCCTCAAAACCCATTTCAGTAAATGAATCAAATAGCCCAAATTGAGCAAAAAGAATCACAAAATACTTCCCATATAGCTCAATGATACATTATAAATACCCAAAAGACCCAATTTTTAGCTCAAATAAACCAAGAAAGCTCCAAATATTAGACAAACAATTCAAAATCCTCAAAACCCAAAATAGAATTCACAAAATACTTCACATATAACTCAATGTTCATAAAAACCCAAAAAAGATCCATTTTTAGCTCAAATAACCAAAGAAAGCTCCAAATATTAGACAAACGATTCAAAATCCCCAAAACCCAATTCACTAAATAAATCAAATAACCCAAATTGAGCATGAAAAAGCAGTAAAATTACCTTATAAAGAAAATGCCCGTCTTGAACTTCTGATTTCACCCAAAGCCTCCAACTTTTCAAAAAAAAGAAACAATTCTAGAAAAAAACCACCAAAATTCAAGCTTTATTGTATTAAATCTCCTAAAAAGGACTCTAAAAGTTGAATCTTTATATCTCTAAGTACCCAAAATTCAAGATTTTCATGAAATTTCCCAAATTCTAGAAAAAACCCCACAAAAATTCAAGCTTTCTTGCATTAAATCACCTAAAAAGACTCTAAAAATCGAACCTTTAATCTCTAAAGGTACCCAAAATTCCTTAAAAAATAATTAATTAACAAATAGACATAGAAAAAAAAACTAGTTATTTGTCACCATAAAAGGTTGTGGAAATTAAAAACATAAGGCTATTTGTGTTTTGTGTGTGCGTGGAATTATTAGAGAGAAATGAGAGAAGATTAAGGCGCATTGATGCTTGCTCTGTGTATTGGGATGATGCCAGGTAGAAGGACACATTGGCAATATTTGAGTACATGGAATCGAGGCATCAATTTATCTTCGACTAGGTATATTCTATTCACTTGCTTTGTAGGAGCGTGTGATGAAATATTCTTGGGGATATGTTATAAGGTATGTGATGAAGGAATAAACACGACCAACAAAAGGTCGGTGAGAGAGGTTCGGATTTGAGCTTTGACTGAGAAAAAAATCTCATTAAGGTATATTTGTTCCTTTCCTTCCGCAATGTGTAAATTGATTGATCAGAACAGCAATGTGAATACCTGAAATCAGATAAAAAAATTGAGACTTTATATGAATAATGAATGTCCGATAAGAAATTAAAAGTCCAGAACTTGTATAGGAATCCGACTAAATTTGAATCGCGCAATGTAGGATCTATGTTTGGAGGTGGCGCTCCTAATACTTTCATTCTCAGAAATTCAAACTCGAGACCTCTAGTTAAAATAGTTAAGGTTAGAGGAACTCAATCATTCCACCATAAATCACGTTGTTAAGAAGGAATAAACGTATGTATATGCACTATGAATGGTCTAAATTTAATTTGGTGAAACTTTTTTAAAGTATGTAACTTTTTTTGGAGAATTTTCTTTAAGAAAGTACATCACAAGTGTTTTCAATTAGAAAACTATTTTTTTGTAAAAAAAAAAAAAAAAAGTGCTCCAAACAAACATTTTAGCTTTCTTTCTTGTTAGGGATATTAGCACTTTTAGTCCCTCAAATACTAATAAATATTACGATTGGTCTTGTAATTTCTGATTAAATATAAATTGTGATGCTCGGGATGAAGGATTGGTCGATTAGGGCGGTCAAGTAAGATTAGCAGGCTTTTAGACCGGTAAGCTTCTAAAAATGAGGTGCATATGATAACTTAGACGAATTTTATATTGAAATGGAGAGGAAGATGAAGAACTTTATAAGCAACTAAAATTTACATGGTATGCGAGCTTTTTGAATCTCGATGTGATAACTCAAAAAATAAATTTGTGCGGGCCTAATCCTAAAGCGACAATAATGAAAATTTTCATCTATGATATTTTGTAATAGTCAGATGCCATACTTCAACTTCTCTTAATCTTTTTTTTTTATGAAAAGCAAAACAAATTGGAAATACTAAGCCAAATAGAAAATTAAGATAAAGCATCTCTTATAGAAATTATAACATTGGATTAGCTTTTATTTTACAAAGCAACATTAACATCTTAGAACAAAGCTTTTGAAGACTATATCTCTGAGCTCTAATTTTTGCAATCATTGTTAGAACAATTATTCATGCAACCTCTCCATTGTTTTTCATCTGCACAAAAAAAAATGTAAATTTGAAGGAAAATTAAATGATTAAAACAAAAATACGATAAGGAGGAAATAATCTCATATGATCAATAACAAGCTGAATAAGAAAAAACTATCCTACAAAGAATGTACTTTTATGTTATATTGTTGATCACTTGTGTTTACTTTTATCAATCTCGTGTGAAAAGCACCACATGACTCAAAGGACATTTGTAACGGGTCATATAACAGATCCCCAAATTGAAACTCTTGAAGATCTATTTAAAGCCAAAACACTAGGAAGAAAATAAGGATTAGCGAGAGACGACTTATTTCGCTAAACGGAAAACAATCGTCACTTATCCTATTAACGACAGATTAATCTTGCTAGCTATGGACTGTTTAACAATATATTAGTGATGAATTTTATAGCTAATTTTTAATTTTTTTATAGTAAATAAACCATGGGGAAAAACCTTTGATTAAAATTTGATTCATTAGTCCTATGGGGGTGGTGGTGTGTGTGGGGGTGAGGGGGTCTTTTATGAACGGTTACAATTTGACTAGAAAAAATGATTTTACAAAGATTTTGTATATTTATCGATCTTTTGTAAGAAGATCATATAACTAAAAACAATACTTATAATGAACCGTAAAATAGATTTCTCTAGATATTAAAAATTCTTTAAGATCTATTCAAAGCCAAAAGAAGTTAGAAGAAAAAGGTACCTTCGATTAAACTTGCACACTTGTGAATTGAACAACCAAGATTGCAATAGTTCATTGGAGAAGAAGTATTATTGAGAAAACCCCCACATTCTCTTGCACATGCCATGTAACAACCAGGATTCTGGAAACATATACGAGCACATCTCATAAAACATTTTGGATTAATTGTACCACAATATACTAATTGTGAATTAGAGATCAAAATTAGCATCACTATTGTTATAAATGGAATAATATTTTCCTCAATCTTCTTAGCCATATTTTTTACTAACTTGTTGATTCTCAGTTTATTGTTTTGGGGTTTGATGATATTATCGTGTTGGTTATAAATATAGATAGATTATTAATATATGGCAGGAGTGATTTCTAACTTGTTACCTTGTATTATATATGTTGTACTGTCTGCTTTCATATTTGTACTTCACTTTGGAGAGCATTAAAGTTGCTCTTGCATTAATTACCACTATAGTTGACTTATCTGTAGCAACAAATTTGTTATATTAAAATGTAGCTAGATTTACATTATCAATGTTATTTGCCAAGGAAAAGACTGCATCTAGTATTTTTTCACAATCATTCAGTATCTGGTAACTATTTAATTAACTAATTCAAAATTATACTGTATAAGACTATAATGAAGTGTAAAGCTCTAAAAGAAGGATCCAATATATTTATATATAGTTATTCAATAAATTTCATGATTTAAGCAAAAGCTAATAAGTTCACGCGAACCCATATTATCACTATATATCCGTCCTTGAAAGCGCTCATTACCCTTGATTTCTCTATTTCTAGAGCTCGAACTTGATTTCTGATTATAGCTAGAAGAATTCTAACCACTTCAGCTTGCAACTTAAGACTACATGTAACATGTTATGATGTGCTATTCTAAGAAACATGTATCAGCAACCAACCGGAGTCATGGAGCCGGCCTACCCATCGTCCCCTGTTCGCACCCTATAATAATAATAATAATAATAATAATAATAATAATATACTTAGTGTAATTTTATAAGTGGAGTCTAGCCGCGCCTTAATTGATTATTTCAAATATTACAATATATTGCTTTTAAAAAAAATAGAAACTGTCAGTGAAATTCAAATAATGCCCAGACATATCAAAGGAAAAAAACATGAATTATTGAAGTCTGTATTATCATTATGTGATGTGTTTGTCAAAAGTGGTGTCATTTGATATTTTTGATGCATCATTTTGTTACTTTATGATGTGCGTTTGTGCTTTTGTGCCTATTCTACAAGGAGTATATGATTCCTCTTGTTGGTCATAATTATATTATGAGACATATATGCTTATCATCTAAACTACTTGATAATCACAATTCATAATCATTTATAACCAATAATAGTCCAGAGATATCAACTTAATTAGAAATTAATGATCATTAAATATTCTAGTAATTAGAAAACTTGGTTGTTAAAAATCTTGATAGTCATTAGGGCATCATTATGCTTTAAGCATATAATACTTCGGGATCCCTCTAAATTTGATTTATTTAGTGCACGCCTGAAGAATTTTTATCCAAATTATCTTTTTATATTCAGTTATTTGGAGTACTCGCACCCTAAGACCAATCTCACCTGACGTTTTGTTTTTATTTTCTTAAACAAGTTTAGGTTTTGTTTTGGTGAAAAGGTATTAGGCATCTTTCGATTCAAATGAAAAAAAATAAGGAAAGATTGAATCATGTTGAATGGTTTGGATAATGATCCCTAATTTAACTCATTTTTGTTAGGATTTGAGTCTCAAATCCTACCAAATCAGAAAAATAGTAAATAGGCGAAGAACAAATAACACATGCAAATTTATAGTGGTTCACCCTCAATGCGAGATCTACGTCCACTTTGCCGCTGCAGATTTTACTATAATCAAATAGGGAGTTTGAGTTTACAATTCTCTCTTTCTCTTTTGCTCAACCACACGTAAAGAAAACGACGACCTAGTCTATATATAGCGAAAACTAGATCGGACATAATACAAGCCTAAAATTCCCAAAATACCCTCCACTAAAATCAGCGTTCCACACTCTGCGTAGGGTCTTCGTAGTGTCAGCGATGAATTAGGCTCCACAACTCAACAATCTCCCACTTGGAGACTAATTTCAATCATCTGTCTCCATCTGCAGCAGCGAGTCCGATCCTCATCCAATCATTTGGCACGGCCTTCGTCAGCATGTCTGCTGGATTCTGAATCTCTGGAATTTTCTCAAGCACTAATACTTCATCTTCCAAAGTTGATCTAATGAAATGATACATGAGTTGTATGTGCTTCGTGCGGGCATGGTAGACCGGGTTCTTTGCCAAATGAATGGCACTCTGGCTATCACAGTATATCACACTCACCTCGTGGTCCTGATCCAATTCCCGCAAAAAAAGATTGTAACGATATCATCTCTTTCATGGCCTCCGTCACGGCAACGTACTCAGCCTCACAGCTAGAGAGAGCTACTATCTTCTGCAATTTTGAAACCCAGCAAATTGCAGTACCTTCGAAGGTGTAAACATACCCGGATGTGCTCTTTCTGCTATCAACATCATCACCATTGTCAGCATCAACATATCCCTGCAATCATGTCCCTAACTTTCAGAAACACAACGCTGAACTTGAGTTGTCCTTCCGAGAATGCAGCTCTCACACATATGATGATCCACCGACTTCAACTCCGAAATCATGTCGTTAGTCACCAGAAGCTTCATCCCTTCTCGCTCATATGCCCCAGTCTGCAATGCCACAACTCTATCTCTTTGGTGTTGTCAACAACATCAACTGTATCACAATAGCTCATCGTCATATAAAGAGTACCAGTTTTCTTACCTCGACCAACCACCATAGCACCCTTCGTCACCTTTCAGGACCCATTACCAAAGTTAAGATCATGTCCCTCATCATCAAGCTGACTCACTGAGATCAGATTATGCATCAGCTTCGGCACATGTCTGACCTTCGTGATCTTCCACACATTTCCATTTAACATCTTCAAATTAATGTCTCTAATACCAACATCGTCTAAAGGATTACCATCTGCCAAATAGACTTTTCCGCGATTCCCAGTAATGTAATTCATCATTAAATCACGATGTGGGGTGGGGTGGAAAGACGCTCCTGAGTCGAGCACTAAAGAGTTGATCGAGCTGTCAACAGACAACAACAACGCATCACCAATGTCTTCAGTGGCAACATTGATTCCACCCCCTTGTTGTCCTCCTTCTTCGGTGCCTTGTAATTCTTCTTGATGTGACCCGGTTTCCCATAGTTCCAACATTCAAGTGTTCGCCCGGATCTGAATTGACCCCTCCCATTCCTTGACTTCGACTTGCCCTTATTTCGGTTGTAGTTTCTGTCATAATTTCTGCCTCTGTTCTCAACATTCAAAGCAGAACTCGTCGATTCCTCACCAGAATCTCTCCTGCGAACCTCCTAAACAAGGATACGATCTCTAACATCATTGAATTTCAGTTTATCATTGCCAACAGAATTACTAACCGTTGCTCTCATCGGCTCCCAGCTATTCGGCAGTGATGCCAGCAAAATTAGGGCTTGCACTTCATCGTCAAACTCGATTGCAACATATGATAATTGATTGACAATCGCGTTGAATTCATTCACGTGCGTTGCAACAGGAGCACCTTCCTCCATCTTTAGATGAAAGAGTTTCTTCATGAAAAATACCTTATTGTTTGCCAAAGGTTTCTCATACATGTAGGATAGAACCTTCATCATGCCAACGGTAGTCTTCTTCTTTGCCACGTTGTGAGCAACGTTCTTTGACAATGTCAATCGAATGACTCCCAGAACCTGTCTGTCAAGAAGATTCCACTATGCATCATCCATCTCCTCTGGCTTCGGACTCAGTAGTTTATGAAGCTTTCTGCCGTACAAATAATCTTCAATCTGCATTCTCCAAAACGCAAAATGTGTACCATCGAATTTTCCGATGTCGTGCGCCGAACCATCTTCACCTCCCATCGTTTTCTGAATCGCAACACAACTTGTCGCTCCTGATACCAGTTGTTAGGATTTGAGTCCCAAATCCTACCTAATCAGAAAAATAATAAATAAGTGAAGAACAAATAACACACACAGGTTTATTGTGGTTCACCCTCAATGCGAGAGCTACGTCCGCTTTGCCGCTGCAGATTTTACTATAATTAAATAGAGAGTTTGAGTTTACAATTCTCTCTTTCTCTCTTGCTCAACCACACAGAAAGAAAACGGTGCTCTGGTCTATATATAGCGAAAACTAGAGCGAACATAATACAAGCCTAAAATTCTCAAAATACCCTCCACTAAAATCAGCGTTCCACACTCTGCGTAGGATCTTCATAGTGTCGGCGATGAATTAGGCTCTACAACTCAATAATTTTGACTCAACTCAAGTTGATCTAAGCAAACTTTGAACGTCTATAAATATTGTAATTCATTTATTAATTTGACTCGTTTAAATTTAATATAATCCATTCATTTGACGAAGACATATTTTTCACACAAAGTCACAAGCTAGTTGCGAAGGTAGAGGTGAGATTATATTTGGCCATATTCTCGTGAATAAGATGGACGAGACCCTCGTGTTCAAGAACTCAACGTGCAATATACTTGGAACAAAGGTATAGTACATACGTAACTTCTTCTTTTTTTCAAGTGGTGTTTTCAAGAGGTGTCCCCACTATCTTTTTCCTCTTAAAAATCAAAGTTCTCCGAGCTATAGTTTAATCAAGGATAGTTTTCACTTTTTTCGAAATATTATTTCGAATTTTTTTTGGATATAAAATTGTTATAATTTTCAGATTTTGAAATTATTCGAAATTCGAAAAATTATAAAAAGCTATTTTCACAATTTTTACTCCAAATCACTAACAAAAACTCAAACATGACTCCAATTTGTATTTATGTCCAAACACAACTCCAAATTTTAAATAAAAATTTTCAACTTGAAAACAAATACGGTACTACTTTTTTCTTTTCAAATTTCACAATTTTTATGTTCAAACACCCCTTGTGTCTACTTTTTCATTCTTTTCCTTTTATAAAACTAGTATGAAACACTAATGATCTCTTGCTATGTTTTTAAGTGGCTTTCTTACTATAAATTACAATTACAGTATCAATAATCTCTCTCTATATATATAAAAGCAGTACTATCAGATCATCAAACACCAACATAATATACCTTAGAACAACCAAATTAGTAAAAAAAAAATATGGCTAAAAAGATAGAAATTATTCCATTGATGACAATTTTGATGCTAATGTTGATATTTAATTCACCATTAGTATCTTGTAGATTGGATCGAAAATGCTTTAGGGAATGTGTTAGTGCATGTTATCAAAATCCTGGATGTTACAAAATGTGTGGATGGAATTGCCAGTATTCTCTCAATAATAATACTTCTCCATTAGCACTATTGCAATCTTGGTTGTTCAATTCACAAAGGTGCAAGTTTAATCAAAGGTTCTTTTTCTAACTTCTTTAATTTTGGTTTGAATGGATATTTAGACCCGTTACATCCCACGCTTGATATCTGTTTTGAGACATGATAATTCATATTTGCACCAAAAATTCATTTTGGGAGGAAAGCGCTCATTGCCGAGGACATATCATTTTCATGGCTCGAACCCGATATATTTTATTAAAAGTGGAGTAATACTTACCACTATACTAGAACCATTGATGGTTAAGATATTTTTTTCTTGTCAAAAGGTTTTTTTGCTATTGTTACTTTTTTTTTGGTTTTGAAAAGATCTTATAGAATTTTCAATATTTGGGGGAGACAGGTTTTATAGCTTATTTCAAATGTTCTTCGAGTCATCTGGTGTTTTTCTGAGGGAATCGTTAATAAATACAACTTATCAATAAATAAAATATATGAGTATATGTTCTTTGCATGCAGGATAATATTTTCTATTTAGCTTCTAACTGATCATAGAGATCATTTCCTCTTTGCTGTGTCTTTTCTATTAGTACTATTTAATTTTTCTATGAGTTTACTACTAACACTTATTTTGTGTATTTATTTACTTTATACAGATGACAAACAATGGAGAAGTTGCATGAATAATTGTTCAACAATTATTGCAAAAAATTAGAGCGCTTAGAGGATATATAGTCTTCAAAGCTTTGTCCTATGATGTTTGTTTTGTAAAACAAAACTAATCTATGAAATCACTGTCAGCATTTCAGCAGTAGATCGATGTTTTACTTGATTCTATATTTGGATTAATATTCACGATTTATTTTTCATTTCCTAAGACATTAAGAAAAGTTAATTAAAGTGACATTTTGTTGTTAGGAAATAGATTAACATATTAATTAAATCACAATACCTTCTGTTAATTAATCTATAAAAAATCTAAATGTGGACGTACCTAAACGAATGCATATGAAATTATTTAATCTAGTGGTCCTTAATCACCTAAACCAATACGTATAAGTTTTAAGAGAATGACATATGCTGGAAGAAGGGATGCATATGTATACATCAAATCAACGAATAATATTTATCGTATGTAATTTTCTTTTACTTATGTTTTGTCACTGATATATCATTATTGTCAATTAAGATGCATTTTCGCGCCGCGCGCACACATATATATATATATATATATATTGTTGGATATTGTAAAGCAGTACGGGAAGTAAATAAATATTACAAGTGTTCGAATCGAAAGGATAAACGAATAGAGAATATTCAGAACTGCCGCAAAGTTGTTGAATCTTGAATCTTGATAACCTGAAATTAAGAAACACTAAATCCGGATTGTTACAACTGTGGCTGAGTCGAGAGATGGCTCTCTGTCTTTAAGACAAGATTGCCCCTTATATATGCTTTTACGTTAACGGGCAATAGTCTCCCAAGATAAAACAACAGCTAATCAACACTACAAAGCAAATAGGTTGATTCTGACGAAGAAAACAAACACGAAACGATTTGCTGAAGAATAGAAAAGGATAAAAGAGTTTTCTGTTTTCGTCCCAACGTTTCTGCTCACGTTTTGGACTTTCTGTTTTGTCTCTGTGTATATAGTGTGTCTCGTTTTTCTGTCTTATCTTCTGTGTTACACAATTGAGCCAAAAGGCTCCAATATATAGCATAAGGAAGGGACTCCTCAACTGTCAAAATATGGTCATTGAAGGAGGGAATTAAACAGCCAAGTAATGACTGTTTATGGCCATTGAATGAGGGTTGTTTATGGAGGAGTTAACAGCCAAGTAATGGCTGGTTAATGCTCCAAAAATCAACCCAAACGGTAGGAAGAAACTTTCTGCCTTCTGTCATTCCCAAATTCATCTTTTCAGAAACTCTAGGGACCAAATTGTAAATATTAAGCAATTTGGGGTCCAAATAGAGAATATCAGAAGAAGTCCCAAGTCCCGAGCCCGGACGGGACGGGCGGTGGCGCGTGTGTGGGCTTAGCCTTGAACCCAAGCACATCTAGGTTCTCCCTCCTTTAAATACATGGGTTACCCCTTGGGGTCCCAAACCCTTAGCCAATTTTGAGACTTATAAAGAGAGCAATTCTTCCTTTTCTCACCGATGTGGTAGATTTGTCCCACACCATATTTTCATGCCTCAAACACCTTACTTCGTGGATCAATATCTCTTTCATTTCTCAACGAAATTTGATGATTCTTGGCCCTACGATCATCTACTCACTTAGTAGATTATGCACTTGTGAAGAGACAAAGCCTCCAACATGCGGAACCCTAGTATTTAATTCATTAAATATGGGTGCACGCACCTCCCCACCAAAGGCAAATTTCCAACAATCCCCTCTTGAAAGGGATTTTGGACCACACACATGGTGCCTACTTTCAGCAATCTTTCAGTGAAAAGTTATTGCATCAGAAGAGGTAGCTTCTGCTTTGAACCTTCCCTAGTTGAATACCATCGGACTTACTTACTACGAGGTGAACGTGATGTCTTGAACCGTCAGTGTTTAGTGTAAGTCAAGACAATGATACCAACACAATAACTCTCCTTATTCGTTTTCTTCTTATTGTTTTGAACGTTGTGGCCATGGACACACTTGGATTCTTAAGTGCGTTCATTTGAGGTGGCTTGTCCTCACACTTAAATAGGTGATCTCCTACAAGGTATCCTGTTATACCCCACTTCACAAGTGTTAGGAATCATTAAAAGTTTTCCCAACCTTAACCTCAACCGTTTGAGGATCGTTAAAGGTTTGGAAGCTTAACCTTTACCCACCATGCAGGTAGCACTTTAATGTTTATTGCGAGAACAGCTTTGGATTCATGTTTCCATACAGAAATTATTATCCGAGGTGCTCTTGCTTCCACCGAAGCGCTCAACTGAACCTTTTGCAGATTAGTTTTCCGATTGAACCAAATTCTTGGGATCTCCAGTCAGTATGATTGGGTTACCACCACAAAGGTTCGTATTGTTTTGGGTTTTAAACCCATTCCCCTAGACAGGCAGAACACTTGATCTCTGGGTAGTCCCTTAGTTAAAAAGGGTCCGCTATATCCTTTGATTAGTAATCAAGGAAGTGACACATGTGATGATCAACTGCCATACGGTCTTATGCCTCCGACAGATATGTCCAGACGTCGTCATCCGTGTCCTTCCTGAAGCCGACCGTCTATCGACAGTGTATAACTGCTGAAGGCATGGATTTCTCCCAATAAGGAACGTCCTCTAAAGAGTCGTGAAGTTACTCAACTTCTTTCATGCTTTGTATAAAGCGATAAACTTTGATTCCATCATGAATCGGCCGATGCAAGTTTGCTTAGAGGATTTTCCAAGACCCACCATACACATTTACTTGTGGTTTTGGTGTTCTTCATATCTGATGTCCAGTTTGCATCACTGTATTCTCCCAAACCGCTGGACATCCAGAATACCATGATCCGTAGATAAGCGAATATTTCAGATATCGTCATATCCGACTTAACGTCTTCTATCGGTCATTTCCAGAATCATGAGTGAACTTTAGTTCAACTGATCTGCTTTGTAGGCTGATATCAGGTCGGTTGTAGTGTGTAACATACATTGAACTACATGTGACCTGCGCATATCGCTCCTTGTATATGGGTGCACCATGATTCCAATCAGTTCTATGATTCATATCCATTGGTGGCTTCAACGAGACTGTCAATTATCTCACAACTGTGTTTGGAGTTAGACCAGTCCATTAGATGTCTTAGAAATCCAATTCATAAGATGTCATCTGTGATACCCGTATCTTTTGTTTCAATATAACTTCCACTTTCAGACTGTTGATTTTCCAACTGTTGGCTTTCTAACTTCAGAGTCAATGTTTCTGTGGTCAGATTCATTGTTTCTATTTTATCTAAAACTTTTAGGACCAAAATGTAAATATTTCAGGGACCAAAATGAAAGTTCGGGAAGAAGCCCAACAGTCCAGCAAACCAACTCTGATCCTCCCCTTCCAACTCTCTGGTTAGGAAGGCTGTTTCAATATCCATGCCACGCAAGACAACAATGGCCCTAGATATTAAGTTGTTCACAGGGAAGCACATATACAAGTAGATGAGGCCATCAATAGATCTATCTACTTTGTACTCACTTTTGAGTATCTTTTTTCACAATCCAAATGTTCTTTCCCCGGATGAAGATCAACCATTACGCAAGTATGGTTTTATATGATGGAATATATTTCTCTCTTTGTAGCTTCTTTCCAAAGCAGCGCTTCTGGAGATGACAATTATTTGTTAATTATCCATGGTTCATTCTCAACCATACAAGCTATAAGGCCTGGAACAAGTCTTTGTCCCCTCTTTGCTCCATGTCGGTTCAACATCTAGAATCCCTGAGTTCTGTAGATCTGAAATATTAAGTTCCGGATAGTCAACAACTTTCGAGTCCTGTAGATATGGGACATCTAGTTCCGGACAGTCAGGCCCTCACGAGTTCTTGTTAACCTCGAGTAATTACTTCTTTTTCCTTCTCAAGGAAAGTTATCCTCAAAGAATTCAACATTTTTTACACCTAGAGGCGATAAGCACTACTGTTATTTGCAGATCCAGTGGAAATACAATTTACAGTCTTAGGTCCAACTTGACCTATTTCGGTATTCCAACCTCTACCAAGCCACCCCACATCACAATATTTGTATGTGAGATCTTTTCCATGTTTCACATAGAGAGTTATCCTTATCCTTATGCGTATTTCTGTTGAGAATCATATTAGCGGTAAGGATTGCCTTGCCCCACATAATTTGGGCGTACGGCTTTGCGCTTGGCTAACACCATTAGACTGAGGTGAGTAATGAGCAGTCGTTTGATGAACGATGCTTCATATTCTCCCCCTCTATCACTACGAATTCCTCAATTCGTGGGCTTAGTTGATTTTCAACTTATGCTTCGTAGCGCTTATCCGCTTCAACAACTTTATCTTTTCTTTTCAACAAGCAAAGTATACAATACATTGTACCATCATCAATGAAAGTCACAACGTACTTGTCTTCCCCCTCTATTTTGTACAAACATCAAATCACCCATGTAGGTGTGACTAAGTTCTAGAAGAGCGATGCTTCTTTCGCTATTCCTTTGACGAAACTTGGAAAGGTGATTCTGCCTCTTCGCCTACCTCACATTCATTTTAAGGGTTTATGTCGACAGAAAGCAACAATCTCAACTTCGTTAGCTTTTAAATGACTTTCTATTTAACGTGTCTTAATCTATGATGGCATAGATGCACGGATTACAAATATATCATACATTTAGCTACAGACATATTGTACCATTCTTAGTTATTACAGACCTGTTGGACTAGTCTCAAACTAGCTTGACCAACAACGTCCCTTAAACCAAGTTTGGGACATGTATCACCTCCTTTTGTAGTAATCCCATTCCCTGAAGTCCTATTGAGGACAACCTCTCTAGTCCCTTCTACTTTAGAGGTGGCGTTGCTTCACATGAACAACCTCTTGCCCGTGGTTAGGGTGTAACCGGATCATATGTGATCTGGATACTCCGGCCCACTCCAGTTGCTTTGGCAGACTGAATGTCCAATTTCTTTTCTGCCTTTCCTTTGGCCTTCAGATCATTTAAGACCTGGAAACTCTGGCCCACCACACTAGGTGTCCATTACTTTTCCTATGAAATGAATTCTGGCCCCACTCCAGTCGCCCGTAGGCTTTGTATGACTGAGTGTCCAATATCATCTTATAAAGGAATTTTAGCCCCACTCCAGTCGCCCGTAGACTTTGTATGACTGAGTGTCCAATATCATCCTATGAATGATCTTCTGCCAAATAATGTGACAGGCTCAACGTCTTTAGCTTTTAGTCTTCTTCCCTTATGATTGGTGCCCATACAATTCTTGGTGCTTACTTAAGAATGATAACAGTTTTCGCACAGTCAGTGGATCTTTTTCCCTCGTATGTGTGAACATACTTTACATATTTTTAATAATTACACTCAAAAGAACGGATCTTTTTAAGCCGTTTACAAAAACCAATCTTTAAACGAGAAGGAAGATGAGATTAAACTTCTGATTTTAAAGCGTAAGGAATATAAATTATTTCGTGAAAACATTTTCATATTCCTCCTTACTTTAAGCCCTTTTTAATCAGACATCATTTAATCTTATTCTTGACAAGGAAGAAAAATTACTTATCCCAATTTTGGATTCGGCCCACTTCAGTCACTTCATCGGACCGAGTGTCCATTTCCTCCTTACCATAATTCGAATCCTTTGTCCGGGACAGATATAGGTCTTCTTGCTACAAGATAGAACCACATCTTCAGCCTTCTCCTCTTGTCCCAGTTGACATCCTCAGCCTCTCGTGAGCGCTTGTTCCCACCACTCTCAAGAGCGGTGACACCATGAACACGTTGATATTCAACAGCATAATCATCACTCTCTTCTACCAGAAAACCACAGCCATATCCAGATTTGGTCACACAACTTTCGACCGACATCTTTCGAACACTAATACAATCTTGTCTTAAACTTGTTGGATATTGTAAAGCAGTACGGGAAGTAAATAAATATTACAAGTGTTCGAATCGAAAGGATAAACGAATAGCCAATATTCAAAACTGCCACAAAGTTGTTGAGTCTTGAATCTTGTCTCTGTATATATAGTGTGTCTCATTTTTCTGTCTCATCTTCTGTGTTACACAATTGAGCCAAAAGAATATATAGCATAAGGGAGGGACTCCTCAACTGTCGAAATATGGCCATTGAATGAGGGAATTAAACAGCCAAGTAATGGTTGTTTATGGCCATTGAATGAGGGTTGTTTATGGAGGAGTTAACAGTCAAGTAATGGCTGGTTAATGCTCCAAAAATCAACCCAAAGGGTAGGCAGAAACTTTCTGCCTTCCGTCGTTCTCAAATTCATCTTTTCAGAAATTCTAGGGACCAAACTATAAATATTAAGTAATTTGGGGTCCAAAGAGATAATATCAGAAGAAGTCCCAAGTCCCAAGTCCCGAGCCCGGACGGGCGGCGGCGCGCATGTGGGCTTAGCCTTGAACCCAAGCACATTTAGGTCCTCCCTCCTTTAAACACATGTGTTACCCCTTGGGGTCCCAAACCCTTAGCCAATTTTAAGACTTATAAAGAGAGCAATCCTTCATTTTCCCACCGATGTGGTAGATTTGTCCCACACCATATTTTCATGCCTCAAGCACCTTACTTCGTGGACCAATATCTCTTTCATTTCTCAACGAAATTTGACGATTCTTGGCCATACGGTCATCTATTCACTTAGTAGATTATGCACGTGTGAAGAGACAAAGCCTCAAACATGCGGAACCCTAGTGTTTAATTCATTAAATATGGGTGGACGCACCTCCCTACCGAAGGCAAATTTCCAACATATATATATATATTTAGGTAGGAGAATGCCGTTAGAAGAACCCATCACCCTCCAAGAAGGAGGTAATAGGGGAAAGATTTTAAATATAGCAGCCCACGATCCACAGAGATGGAACTCTGTAATCGATTTGTGGAAGGGTATAGTAGTAGTAGATTATATACAGAACTATACAGAGACTGACGCTGAAACAATGTATAAATACTTAGAAACTTTCCTAGGAGAATCAACTAAAGCTCTATGGGAAGCATATAAAACAGACTTTCAAAATGAATTTTACCAGTTAGTAGCCATGGGGGCAAACCCTTACAATTTTACAAATAAAATACACACCTTAATCACGGGTGAAGACCCTTGAAGCATCACATACCGTTCGTATAAAAAATAATAAGATCAATTCCAACTATTAGAATGCAAAACTTTAACTATGTTAAGCAGTGTTTCATAATTAACGGGAAAATGTATATTTTTAATATAATTTTCCATTCCGTATTTGATACTCGAATTAGGCCCCAATTATCTAGACTCGCATTGTGTATTAGTAAATAGGAAAGAGCTCTCTCGAGACTTCTAGCTAAGTTGAACCTAATTCGCTCCAATTTATGATTGATATTCTCTTTGGTAAACAAGTCTAATCATGTCAATTAGCTACATTTAATAAAAATAAATGAATTTGGCCTCACGTATATCTTTTATATTTTTACCTATATGAAAAATTATATTTTAAAAAAGGGCAGTCCGTTACATAAAGCATCCCACTTTAGCTGGGTCCGCGAATATGTTAGGACTAAAATAATCAAACATTAGGAATTGAGCTAACTAATGACCATAAATTGTACTTTTTAAAATCATTATTAAGAAATTTTTTATCAGTTAAAGAGATTAAATACTTGATCTTACTTGGTTACATTTAAAAAAAAAAAATCCACTAATACATTTCTATATCATTCAATTTATTTGGTGTAAGCTAAAGATAAGAGAAACAAAAAAAGAACACAGTGATAGGTATAAATAACTAGGGTATAACTTTTGTCTTAGTTTTATTTTCCTCGAACTTGCTAAATTCTTAAAACTCAAAGAAATAGTTGTTTTGGTTGAAATCAGTTACCTGATAATGAGTAAGTAGGAGTCCTTGTCTCTTAATAACTCAAATTAAAAGAAAAAAGAAGAAGCAATAGAGTACGTTGGTAATTTTTGCGACTTTTCTACTTTCACCCATTTCTCTCATTTTTGCAGGAAGACCGTCCTCGCAAACAGTTGAGGGCGATCGTTATAAAACATCTTCCCTGGAGTACAAAGATAACCATGAGGTACTTTGACTTAAAGAAGTCAACCAACCTCTAGTACGAACAAACGAATCCGGGGAGTCTTTGACTATACTGTGACACTCTTTCATTTATTATTCGTGACTTTCCTACTTTCACCCAGTGCTCTTATTTTTTCGCAGGAAGACCATCCTCGCAAAGAGTTGGAGGCGGTCGTTATAAAACATTATCCCTGGAGATACTTTAGGAAAGAACAAAGCAAAAGTTTTCACAAAGATGACCGGGAGATATTTTGACCGGGAGAAGTCAGCCAACACCAGCTTCGACGAGGCATCACTCTGAGTTTGTCCATACTTTTTTTTTACATATTTACAAATTCAATTGATATGCTTAATTTTCGTTACATAATTCCTTTATATCTTACATTTTACAACATATCCTCACGAACTACGAGTGTCTGATTCTCACCATACGGTGTGATACGTAGGTAACCCTTTTCGGGTTTGACACCACCATAAAATGTAAATCTAGTCCTTGCGGAACGCTACCCAACAAAAATGGAACAAACCTGCCAAAGGGACGCACTTCCTTGTCCACCTGGAAAAAAAAGGAATGTACTTCTCTGTCCACCTTAGAAGGGGACATACTTCTGTATCCATGGATGTACTCGCCTTGTCCACCTTAGAAAGGAACATATCTGACTTACTCATCTTTTCATTCATCCTATCATGGACAATCATTTTTTTAATTACATTCATACTACTGTGGACAATCATTTTTTTTATCATTGCATTCATCATATTGTGGACAGTCAATTTTTTCATTGCATTCATCCTATCGTGGACAATCATTTTACTTTGCATTCATCCCATAGTGAACAATCATATGTTTTATACAGTTTTTACTCTCACTATCCTATCGTGGATGAATTCTTTTTTAGGCATACATTTTTATAACATATCTGAACGAACTACGCGCACCTGATTCTCGTCAAAGATTAGATACGTAGGCAGCCCTACTTGGGTTCGGTACCTTTTATTCAAAAAAAAAAAAATTAAACATCATTGATTGACTTGGTTGATAACAACACAGTTAAGAGCGTGCATAGGAATGAACAAGTGGAGAAGACTGACTTCATGGTAAACTATAGATTCTTCTGGTACCTCTCATTCACGCATGTAGTGACACTTGAAAAATTGTCTTGCATGCTTCCGAAACCAACCTCATTGTTTCATGTGCATTGTGTGGTGAGTTTTAGAATAAGTTCAATTGCATTGCATTGTGATCTAGAACTTGGCTCTAATGTTTGTTGAGGCGAAATCCTGAGTAACACTTGGTATAGGAAAGGATCGTAGGCTTTCTTTGATCCGTTTGAGCATTTCCAGCGTACCAAATAACATTATCCGTATCACTTCCCCTTTGAGCCTAAAGCTTATTCTTTTAACAACCACATTTTATGCCTATACCCTTTCTGAGTGCATACACGCACTATCCCTCTCTTGGCCCGACCTCCTTGAGCGCATAAGATATGTGCAAATTGCTGAAAAAGATCCGAGTTGAAGTTGCAATGTTCCCAAAAGAGGAAAAGAAAACAAAACAAAAGGACGACTTCACACAAAGAAGAAGTCAAAAGCCCCGACAATATAAAAAATGAGGAAATAATTCTGAAAATGGGGGAAAACTCCAAAAGAAATATTCAAAAGAAGTCAGTACAAAACAAAGGGGGCAAAAAGAAGCAAATCGGCATCAAGGCGCACAAATACCAAGCGCAAATATATCCCAATGCTCAAGGAAGGATTAGTCAATCCTTACCCAAATGATATCCTTTCCTTTCCCCAAGCCTACATTACAAAACCATAACAAGCCCTACATGATCCTGTACAGAGGGTTATCACATTAGTGGATACTCACATGATAGCCAAGCCTATGGTATCACAATTAAATGCATTGAACGTCTTTTTTAGTGTGAGTGTACTTTTCTAGATGTCCCAAAGTTCAAAACACTAAAATATATATGAGGAGGGGACTTTCTTTTAGTGAGGGCATTTGAAACATGAGGATGCGTATATGTCGAAACCTCTGCTTGAAGCAAGTGTCGATACTCATGTATGTCTAAGGTAGCATCTGAAGCTATATGAATTACCCTGGAGTCGGTCTAGGTTAAACAGAAAGCAAATAACAGGAGCCCTTAAGCACAATACTAATTGTTGGTAACAACTGAAGTCAAGACGTGATTCTGTCTTTTTCATATTTTCAAAAAAAAATCAAAAACCTTGCAAAATATATTGCATTATTTTTCAAACTCTAATCACTCTCTTTTACCAAAAAATATTTTACAAACTCAAATTCCTTTTTCCCACAAAGCCTCGGATAAACAACCCGGAATTTGATTTCCATTCCCCGATAGCCACATGAACTACGTTATGACATGATTCCCACGGCGGGATACGTAGGCGGCCACATCAGCTTCGGTCCCATTTTTAGAAAATTCTTACAAATCCCTTTTTGCCACATGAACTACGTTATGACATGATTCCCTCGGCGGGATACGTAGGCGGCCACATCATCTTCGGTCCCATTTTTAGAAAATCCTTACAAATCCCTTTTTGCCACATGAACTATGTTATGACCTGATTCCCTCGGCGGGATACGTAGGCGGCCACATCGATTTCGGTCCCATTTTTGGAAAAACTTCACAATCCCTTTTTCCTTGCAACGAACTACGTTATGACCTAATTTCCTTTGTCGGAATACGTAGGCGGCCTATATCAGCTTCGGTCACACCATTGGAAATTTCCTTCCATTATCTTGCACACAACACAATAGGCTCACATGATCGCCTTAATAGGACAAGCAAGCTACCCACACAAACTTGGTTTTGTCCAGTTGAAAGTTCAACATCCTCATATACCAGAAACTAGGCAAATTTTAAAGGTTTACTGCAAGAATACGCCAATAGACATGGAAAGGTATCGGCCAACTAAGTCTTCAATCCAAACCAGTCTGAACTTCCAAGCGTCAAGACCCAAAGCTACAAAGTCAACGCGAATCAACCGCCCCTCCTCCCCAAACTCACAAATTTTCTTTGAGTACAGGTTCATCAGGTTGAAAGAAGCAGGGAAGCCGCAACATTTATGTTCAAATTTGCAAAAGACCTCCGCATCGCAGCTCACCACAAGGATCACTTTCCTATTTTACGACTGTGCAAAGACGTCATGTTGACCTACTGGGTCCCAACCACGTTATGTCCATGCAAAGAACGATATTTCGACTTACATGGTCACATTCTCATCTACTCAACTTTTGCATCGCCTATGACCACGCATTAACTTTTCATCTAGATTGATGACATAGCAGTTCGACCATAGGGTCACACTTTGCATTACGTCAATACAACGACGTAAATCAGGCGCCCACCTCCTAATGCAGGTATTTCAATTTCAATCAGGCGCCCACCTCCTAATGCGGGTATTTTAATTTCAATCAGGCGACCACCTTCAAATGCGGGTATTTTATTTCAATCAGGCACCCACCTTCTAATGCGAGTATTTCAATTTCAATCAAGCACCCACCTTTCAATGCGGGTATTTTAATTTCAATCAGGCGTCCACCTTTCAATGCTGGTATTTTATTTCAATCAGGCACCCACCTTCTAATGCGGGTATTTCAAATCAGGCGCCCACCTCCTAATGCGGGTATTTTAATTTCAATCAGGCGCCCACCTCCCAATACGGGTATTTCAATTTCAATCAGACACCTACCTTCTAATGCGGGTATTTTAATTTCAATCAGGCGCTCACCTCCTAATGTGGGTATTTTAATTTAAATCAGGCGCCCACCAAACGGCGTCATTTACATTATGTCAGCACAACGGCTGTCTCTTACAATCATCATCATAACGTCTATACAACGACGTCATCAGCATTACGTCCATAAAACGACGTCATCAGCATAACGTCCATACAACAATGTCATCATCATAACGTCCGTACAACGATATCATCAGCATTACGTCTATGCATTGACGTCATCAGCAATACGCATATGCAACGGTGTCATCTATACAACACGTCCATACAACAACGTCATCTGCATTACGTTTAAGCAACGACGTTCTTTCATCACGCCTATGCAACGACGACATCAGCAACACGTCCATACAATGACTTCATCAGCACAACATCCATACAACAACGTCATCAGCATTACGTCCATACAACGACGCCATCCGCAATACGTCCATGCAACGACATCATCTGCATTACGTCTAAGCAACGACGTTATTTCAACACGCCTATGCAACGGCGTCATCTGCATTACGTATAAGCAACGACGTTATTTCATCACACATATGCAACGGCGTCATCTGCATTACGTCTAAGCAACGATGTTATTTCATCACGCCTATGCAACGACGCCATCTGCATAACGTCTAAGCAACGATGTCATCTCATTACGCCTATGCAACAACGTCATCTCCATTGGAGAAGTACTTTGAACGTCGTTCCACCATTTCCCCAGTATTTTGCCACATCTGCAGCCACTGTCATCATAACTCGACATTGGGGCAATGTTTCAAAGCCCGATGATCAGAACAAAATTGGCTACTTAGTCAACTTCTTTGGCCGAAAACTCTTTCATCGTTCCGACCAAAGAGGGGCATCTGTTGACACCCAATTTTGTCCCATCTTTTCAGATTTTATTTACAATTTTAAATATTTTTGACACCTTAAAACAATTTTAACATATATATATATATATATATATTATTTACATTTTTTTACTGTCATTTGCATTTTTTATATCATAATCATACTTTTATCCTAATATTATATGTTATTTTATTTTTTTGCAAAACGGCATTGCATTTTTTATTTTTATTTAAGCATCAAGCATTTCGCAAATATTATATTTTTTATCATATTGTCATCTTTACAATTTATAATTTTTTGCAAAGCTTTATTTTATATATAATAAAACCCCTTTTTATATTTTAAACCCATAACTCGTTTATTTTCCAACCCAATACAATTTTACCCAAACCCCCATTCTCGGACCCCATCCGAGGCCCAACCGAAAAGGCCCAAGTCGGTCAACCCGACACGAGCCGGCCCAAATCTGAAGCCCAACTCCCTTCCCCTTATTTCCCCCCAAAACAAAACAAACCCTAACACCCAAAACCCCAATCCATCGCACTTCACCCATGCCCGACCCCACACGTCATCGGTCACCTCCCCACTGACATCACCTTACCCCTGCCACCAACCCGACACATCCCATACCCCTATCCCCTAAAATCCGGAACCCATACCCCAAGAATCTGCCCCAAAAATTAGATTTTTTACCCCTTTTGTTTGAAATTTGAACTTGATTTTTATGGGTCTGAATCCATCTATAAATACCCCCTTTTTTCTTCATTTTGGAGGGGGAATTTTGAGGGGTCCGAAAATCGAGTTTTAAGTTTTGAAATCTGAAATCTTCTTAAGGGTATTTGTTCTTCTTTGCATGTGTTCTTCATCTTAAAATGTCCAGAATATAAGTCGAAAATCTGCTTTTGTTGTTCTTCTTCACTGATTTCGGGTTTTCCGATTTGGGTCACTGTTCGGGTCGGGTCAAACCCGATTTCGGTAAGATTTTCATATTTATATGCTCGATATTTTGTTGTTAGTTATCTGAAATTTGGAGAATTTGATTCGGGTCGGGTCATCGATCCGGGTCGGATCGGGTCAGCCCGGTTTGGGTAATAATTTCAGATTTTTTATGTTTAATATTTTGTTGTTGGTCATCTGAAAATTAAAAAAAAAGTGTTCGATTCCAGGTCGGGTCGACCCGAAATCCGGGTCTGTATTTTAGTACTAGGTCGATTACCTAATTTTCTTTACTGTTTTATCGAAATCGGGGTCGGGTCGAATTTTCAGGAGCATTTCAAGTTCTGTTTCGGTTCGAAAATTTCAGAATTCGGGTCGGACATTTTAATTGGGGACTGTTGGTTTATTTTGGCATTTAAACATCCGTACACGAATATCTTACTGTTTTACTGATTTGAACAAATACTACACTTAGGCCAATGAAATTGAATTTGATGTCGCGTCCCTTCGGAAATTATTTCCTCGATTTGGTTTTACGGCCTTTGGTATTATTTTACTGATTTGAACATGATACTACACTGGCCGATGTAAAAATATCCGTCGATTTTTTAGGCCTCCACAGTTGGAAATACGGAAATAAAACTTCTGGACAAGGATGAAACTTAAATCTTTTTCACCCGAGAGACCAACACGTTCGGTAGGCAAGGCAACTAAAATGACCAACGAGTCATATGTTCGCAGCCACGACGTGATTGGAATGATCTTTTCAAAATTTAAGTCTGAGCCCTTCGTAATCAAAACATTTACGGTTTTGGATACAGGTCCGAAGTTATTTATTTTCAACTGCTTCTAACTGTTTGTTCTTGACAGCTTTCAAGGCATATGTATGAAAGTCAAAGAAGGAAAATACCCCTCGGAGATTATTTATTTTGTTGTTTTTACTTTCTTGAATTCAGCTTTATTTCATTATGTATTGTAATATTATTGTACTCGTGAAGTTATTGAAATGTTTAGAATAGGTATACTTAGAATTAATTAATAGGGTAGTCCAAAATTAGAAACCATCCGCTAGTTTATTTATCTTAGGGCTCGGTTAGTTCCAATTTAAAAATCCTCCGCTAGTTATTTATTTTTAGGCTCGTCATGCATATTCAAATTTTTTTAAAAGCAACTTTGAACATCTTTTATTCGCTTTATTAATCATATCAATAAGTTTGTCCCTTTTTTTGATCTGCGACTCAAAATGATTTCCAAAAAATTACTTCTTTGGCATTATAAATAATTTGCTTTTTTTCTTACTATCAATTGTTAAAAAATGCTTTTTTTTTATCCAAAATTAAACTTTACATATATTTTTTTTATGTCATACAAATGCATACTTGTACAAATGCATCCTTTTGTTAAGTACTTGCAACATTATTTTTTATATTTGTAAAAAACACATTTTCCCTCGCATGATAATTAACCTAAGTTTGATCGGATAACCGCAAGTTAGCGGATCTTAAAGGATGCCTAACCCCTTCCTTTTAGGATAATAAAGAACCCTTACCTAGAATCTCATTAGTTTCGCAGACCAAAATTGGAGTTATTTTGCAGCTTTTAGTTAGCATTTAGGTGCCCTAATTCACCTTAGAATAATTAGGTGGCGACTCCTCAAACAAAGCAATTTTTAATCAATCCAGAGGGAAACGCCATCACGTCTTGAAGCCGCGGGTTAAAAACGGGTGCGACACGAGTTAAATGCTGATTCGTGTAAAACGTCACGATCAGTGCATATAAGGGGTGGATGTGTTCTTAGTTTCCCATATTAGGAAGGATAAGTGGATGAAAAAATCAAAAAGAAGAATTGTTTACCTGGTGCAATGTAGCCAACAGTGCCCAATGTTTTAGTTTGTGCCAAGGACTTGTTTTGAGCCAATATTTTTGAGATCCCAAAATCACTAACATGTGCCACCATGTCACCATCTAACAGAACATTTTCAGCCTTCAAGTCACAATGGACTATAGGTGTATCATAACCATAGTGAAGATATTCTAATGCCATAGCCACATCAAGCATTATGCTAACTCTTTGAAACATGTCCAAGACTTGATGTTCCTTCCCATACAACCAATTTTCAAGGCTTCCATTAGGCATATACTCGAGAATGATGGCTCTTACATTGGAACATGTCGTGATCACCTTCACAAGATTCCTATGCTTAATGCTTCTCAGCACTTCACATTCGGTATCAAACCTCTTGCATCCTTCCTCATTTGAAGATTTAGTACCTTTATTGCGACCATAGTTCCATTAGCCAATATTCCCTTGTAAACAGAACCAGAACCTCCTAAGCCAATCATGTTAGAGCCACTGAAACTATCTGTTGCTTGTTGAAGCTCGCGGTATGAAATCAACTGGTGTGTTGTGATTTCTGTTAACTCTTCATGGTCTTGAAGTTTCATTGTTCTTCGCTTGATCCAGACGAACAGAACAACAAGTATGAGGAAAAATGATGCAATCACAGGAATGACAACTACTAGCACATGTTTCCTAGACTTTGATCGTTTCGGTGCATTATTTGTAGCACATTGAGAAACTTCTGATATAGGTTCCCACATAAAACTCTGTTTCCAACAAAAGATTGAGGTGAAGATTTTGAAAACACACGACTGTTAGGTATTTCACCTCCTAAATGGTTGTAAGAGAGATTAATTTCTTTAAGGTACTGAAGTTTTTCTAAGGACTTTGGGATGTTTCCTGATAACTCATTTGAAGACAAATCCAATAACTCCAAGCTTAACAAACTGCCAAATGATAATGGAATTGCACTCCGAAACGAGTTGTTTGACAATGAAATATAAACTCAGGCTTTTGAGGTTCCCAAATGTACTTGGAATCATACCGGAAAGTTGGTTGCTTGAAATATCTATACCTTCAATAGCCTTCAAATTTCCAATGTCAAGAGGATGTTCCCCTTGTATTGAATTTTCTGTCACATTTAGAAAAATCAGGCTATCCATTTCCCATAGACTTATAGGTAGACTTGAGGTGAAGTTATTGAATCCAAATGAAAGCCTTTGCAGCCTAGTGAGATTTCCAATGCAACTTGGAATATTCCCAGAGAGCTCGTTTTCATGTAGAATCGCGTCTCCCAAATATACGAAGTCACGTGTTTCATCTGGAATTGGCCCTTGTAGCTTGTTTTTGCTTAGATATAGCCTTTGAAGTTGCTTTAGCTCGCCAATCTCTGGTGGAATGGTTCCTGTCAACCGGTTGTCGCTCAACACTAGCGACAACATGCTGCTCATGTTGCCAACTCCTCTTGGAATTTGTCCATTGATTTGACCATTCTCTATGTTGAACATTTCTATAGTAGGAGAAAGATTGCTAATCGAATCAGGCAAGAAGCCGTTCAAGGGGTTGTTAGCCAGTATCAGAAATTGCAGCATCCTGCAATCCACCAAAGAATTCAAGAATCCAAGCTGATTTTGTCCTGGTTCATTTGTAAGCTGATTTCCACCAAGATTCAAGAACTCGAGCTGGCGTAGATTTCCCAAGTTACTTGGCACTGTGCCTGTGAAAAAATTATAGGCCAGCTCTAACTCAATTAGCTTTGTAGCATTTGTGATGTACATAGGGATTCTCCTTCAAGCTGATTATCTGCCAAGAAAACTCCTTTAAGGTTTGGAAGCTGAAGGCCAAGAGAGGTTGGAATTCTCCCCGATAAATTGTTATCAGTGAAAGCAATGTACTCCAAAGAAGATATGTTGAAAATGGATTCTGGTATTTCACCAGTTAGATTATTGCAATCAAATCCCAACATCTTCAACTTTAATAAATTTCCTAATTCTTGAGGAATTTCACCACCTATGTTGTTTCTGACACAACCAAAGAATTGCAAAGTGGAAATATTAGTCAATGAAAGTGGAATTGTGCCGCTTATTGCATTCTGAGTCACAATAAAAACTCTCAAGCCTTGTTAGACAACCAATATTTCTTGGAGTTTGACTTGTTAAATTGTTGTAAGACAGAACAAGAGTTCTTAGCTTACTGAATTGGCATAGTCTTGAAGGAATCTCACCAATGATTCGATTATAAGTTTATAACTAAGGTCTATAGCCTCAAGATTCAACAGACCCTTTTCATCAACCAAGAAAGAACCAGAAAGACTATTGTTTACCAAATACACAGCACGTAACGACGATATGCTGAAAACTGAAGGAGGAATTGAACCTGAAAGCTGATTATGAGACAAATCCAACTCTACAAGTTGGCTCAGGTTTCCAATCTCAGTTGGAATATTACCACTAAAAATGTTGTTACTAAGATTCTGCATAGTAAGAAAGGACAAGTTAGCTATTGATGGTGAAATTTTGCCTTCAAGATTCATGTTATGAAAATTTAAAGACATGACCCTTATATTTTGTGGACTACAAGTGATACCAAACCAAGAGCAAAATGAAGTATTTGTAGTCAAATTCTTGGACAAGAAAGAAGTATTATTTGTAATGAGATGTTTAAAAGATAGCAAAGCTTCAGTGTCTGTCTCATTTGGTGAAGCTGCATATAAAGAAAACATAGTATCTTGAAATACTAGTAGTATGGACAAGAATATAGCTTTTCTCCATTCTTTTTGCCTTGAGAAGGAAGATTTGAAGACTTACGAGGATTTTTTTTCTGCAAGAAATCCGTGTTTTGAACCAGACTAACCAACTTCCCAAATGGTCGAGAAAAATAGAAAGAGGCTCTTGCCAAAGGAGACTACTGTTTCTTTAGAAGTACTTATTTCAACCTGAAGAGTAATCAAGCTATTTATTGACAATTTGCATTAAAACTTGCTACATTCTTTTATCATCTTTTTTCTAATGAGAATTCAGAAAAGTTTGTGATATTTTCATGTTTGACCAAATATTATAACTTTATGATGGTAAAAGTGATTTCAAACTCCTATTTAAGTGTGAACACTAATCAGTCAAATGCATGAACCAAGCAAACATGCCAATATTCAAAATGGTAAAAATTGTGTAAATGTCAATGTATTTTTACACGTTAAAACTTCATTTCTTAACTCTTGAAAAGTAAGTGAGTAGAATACAATATTTCTAATCCACGTTAAAAAAGATCTATTTTTACATTATCAATTGTGTAACTTAATTTGTTGTAGCAGTCGGCTTTATTTCAGGTAACTCCCTATACTTATTATGGATAGATATCTGAAGTTATCTTACCTATTAGTGTATAAAAGTCAAAACTCATTAGGGAAATGGGAACACGTTAATATATTTTTGTGTTCATATATGATGTCTAATTATTTATAGAACGATTAATCAATGGCTCAAACTGGTAAAAACTAGTCTTCCTAATTTAATGTTATATGGTGGAAATTAGTAAAAGGGAAATAAATACACCAACTTCCAACGAACATGACATTGAGATTGACATTAGTTTGTAGTAAACCAAAACAAAGAAACAAACAAAAGAGATCAAATGCTATTAAAAAGTCAAAGGATTTGTAGTTCGATTTGGTATAAACTAGGGGTGGTCAGTGTGCCCGGGCGGGGCGGGTCCTGGCGGGACGGGGAAGGGGAGGGACCGGGCTTCGGCGGGATTAGCGGGACAGATTGATGTCCCGTCCCGTCCCACATCCTGCCAAAAAAGGGGACCGGTGTTGGGGGACTGGTCGGGTCGGGTCGGTAGGGGGATTTAGATTTTTTTTTACACTTAATTTTTAAAAATATATATATATATATATATATATATATATATATATATATATATATATATATAAACACTTCAATAATTGAACAAGATAGTGTAATAAAAACATCACAATGTTGTTTTTGTGCCTATTATATTATTTAATAGAAATATAATTTTTTTGTAATACAATTTCAAAATTGCAACTTTGTGGTGTTGTTCAAAAGTTGCAAATCACATAGTAAAATTTCAATTAAAAAATTACATAGTTAACAATACTTTCTCTAATTTCCTCACAATGTCTTGGGGATCTTCAGTTGGAATTGGAAGTTGTTGGTCAAATTGTTCGACGTCGCTTCATGTTCCCTTGGACAAGATTTCGTTGTAGTTGTAGTCTTCTTCTTCGTTGATCTCCGGTTGACCGCACCTTCTACGCTCCGCTCGAATCCAATCTCTGAATAGAACTGCAATCTCCAATGTGTATCCCGCCAATGAATGTCTGTGCTCTCCTATTTGAAATCTTCCCGCAGAAAAAACGCTTTCAAACGTTGTTGATGAGCTTGAATGTTCAACACATATCGGGCCATCTTTGTTAGTGTCGGAAATGTCTTCTCATTGTCCCTTCAGTATTTCAGCAAGTCTTCATGTCCTTCATCATTGACAATTAATTTTTACGGTACAACACCCTGCAAAACATAAACGTCAAATTCGCTAATTGTGAAGAAGTTGCACTAAACATTTTATTTCTAAGGCCTTGAATACTAGCAGCAGAAACCGCATATTTTTTATAAGGTTGCAGCGAAGTAGTTGAAGATGGTACAGAAGCCGGTTGATTATTTGCATTTTCTTGTTGGTAATACATATATTTTTTTGCATTCATTGTGTATGCTAGACATAACTTCTTCTTTAGTTGGTTCGTGAGTTGGTTCTTCAGTTAGGTATGTTGGAAGTACTTCTATACATCATAAATTGTTTCAACAAGTGTTTTACAACCATATACTTTAATAGTCGGATTTAATACAACACCAATGATATAAATAGTGGGAATAGGAAAAAGTATTTTTTAAAACATTTTTTCAATAGATGCCTTATAATTTGTTTTTGCATACATTCATTAAGTAACAAAAATATTAGAGCTATATAAAATAACATAGTTGAAATAGTAGGATAATAAATACCAAAAAATTCTTTAGTAGCTTGAAAAAAATTCTCTAAAAATCCAATAAGTTCTAAAAAAAAATCCCAAACATATCCCTTGGATTTTTATTATGGGCGTTAAATAATAAAGTTATATGTCTTCTATAATCGTAAGCAACAAGTAGTTGTTCATATAGAGAATTTCACGTAGTCGCTACTTTTTCAGAAATTTTTCTATAAGGTAATCCACAATCGTGACAAGTTTTTTTATACTCTTTGCGTCTTTGTATTTTATTACCTTTAGAAATAAAGTTTATAGCAAATTATATTTATCAAGAATGTTTTCAAAAAAATTTAGGCCATCCTTTACAACTAACTTATAAATATGGCACGCACATCTTATATGAAAATGATCAGGAAAATATGAAGTTAATCGAACTTTTAAAATGATATACATAACGTAAATATTGTTGATATGCATTTGCAAATTTAAAAACGTCTCTTGTAACAGTTGATCTAGGAAAACCGTTAAAAGCAGAATTATACATTTCTCTAATATAATGAATAAAACCAGGAGAGGAAGGAAATGAAAAAGGCAAACCCTCCACCGCAACTAATTTTGCCATATTTTTCCTATCTTTGTGTTTATCATATTTAGGACCAAAAATTCCCCTGTCATCGGGTTAATTTGACCATGTACTTGGTCGGGGACACTATGTGAACCTTGTCCCGACTCAGCTGGCACACCAGATTTTTTAGCCTGGTATTGATTCCACCTAGTTGTGTGCTAGCCTTGTACATGTCTCAATAAACCTCTTGTCTCACCTTGACCTTTTTCGGTTTTAAATTTATAAACATTTTTACAAATTTTACATCTAACTACTTGATTCTCTTGGTCCCTATCAAAAAAATCTCATGCATCTTATTTTAATTTTCGTTGTGTGGGGCCTCGACTCATACTAGGGGGATATGAGTCATTCCAGTTTCAGTTTGAGGCTGAGACTCAGTTTGAGGTTGAGGTTGAGGTTGAGATGCACTAGTGGGTGTGTCATCTACATTATCGTCAAAATTAAAGTCTGGTTCATATGCAAAATATACCTATCATCTAATGGTATATCATTAAAAAAAGCAATTTCATCTATATGAGTGAAATCAATCAAATCATCGGGACTAGGAATAGGATTACTAGAAGAAGTATCATTACCCTTGTTACCTACCCTTGTTACCCCTACTAGAAGAAGCACTCTTACTCTTAATCATACGTCCAAGGCGTTCCATTATAATTATACAAATAAATAATTAAAGTAAATGAAATTAAGTGTGATAAGTAAAATTAAGTAACAATAATAATTTAAAGAAGGAACGAAGGTACCAAACATCGACGTGTAATCGAGGTTGAAAATTGAAATTTTGCTCGATGGATGATCCTCAAGCTAGTTGCCAATTTTACTCCCAATTTTTGAACTTTGATATAAATGAGCAAAAAAAAAATATAATATTTAATAGGCAATGTAGAATTGTAGAGAGATAAATTGGGAGATTAGAGAGATGGTTGGAAGATTTGTTGGAAAATGAGGTATTTAACTATTTATAGTTGATAAATAGGGTTAAAGTGTAAATATATTAACTTAGGGGTTAAAAATAAATATTAACGGGGTATGGGGTAGGGGGCAAAAATGGCCGTTATAGCCATTGCACAATGGCCAAAATCGAAATTTGATCGTTGTTGCAACTGTTATTTATGCAAAGGGGGATGAGGCTGGCGGAGCGGGACGGGGTCGGGTTGGGGCGGATCGGATTGGGATCAGGACGGGCGGAATGAGCCCAGGTCCCGTCCCGAGTTCGAACCCCGACACCGAATTTTTTTTTTTTGGGGGTGAGGGATCGAGGCGGGGCGGGTATCAGGACGGGCCGGGTTAGGATCGAGCTGACCCGACCCATTGGCCAGCCTTAGTATAAACATCCGCTGCATGTAAGTTTGACAATATTATTGCACTTTTAATCTACCCGATTATTGATAAATTCTAATGTTGAATGGGAAATTTCACTAAGCATATTTAACTCTGATTTAATTAAAATGTTTGTTCTTTATCCCTTTTACATAAGAAGTATGCAATATTTAAAATTGTATTACCCTTAAACATGGAATAACATAAAAAGAGAAAGGAACAAAAGTGCATAATTTACAAAGTTAGAATATATCACAAGAATCAAAACCAGAATTTGTTGATATTTTAGTAACTAAAAGCATTAAATTCTCATTTACGTTATTTGTAGTGCGTACGCGAGAATGACACATTTAAGAATCCTTGTATTACTTATTAATATTTCTTACGAGTTTCCATTTTTGTTACTTTTATTAGTATGTAATATTCTTTAGCTTTCATTTTGAAATGAATTTCAAGTTATATACACCAAAAAGAAGCTTTGCCACTAAAACTGGAAGAACCCCATAGGGAAAGAAAACAATATGACATGAGCAGGTCAATCATAGTTTTAACTGTACATTTGATAATAGTTGAATAGGTGATACATTTTCAAATGCCTTTTTTGTACACCACATAACGGTTCAACGAATGCAGAATTCACGGGACTGGCGTTGCATCTTCCTTCGTTCCTCAACGACATGAAGGAAAAAAACATCATGCCAAAGCCTCGGCCATAAGTGAACGATGCTTCTGTTGCTGCTCATAAAGGTCACGGAAGATGCTGTATTTGGCATCGTGGTACTTCTTCACTTTCACGTCTTTAGACTGATGGACAACCTGCCATCAACCGCATGGAAACCATAAGAACAATAAGGCACAATGAACCTTAACGAAAAGATGTTTCTCAAAGAGGTACGCGCCAGTTTGTCCATAGTGGAAGAAAAAGATAAAATTACTAGAATCTGGTTTTCCAAGGTGGAGTGAATGGCACCAGGAGGGTCGCGGTGGAGGGAAGAGAAGACGTGGTGTCTTCCATTAGATTACCGGGATGAAACAAACACACGAACGAAGACAATTCTCTAAGCAAGTAAAATGATAGTGCAGTAAAGTACCAAACAAGGATTTTTTTTCAAAAAATTAATTTCTATTGAATCCAAATTCAAATTGAAGAATGAAGATCTTCTGGATCAGGATGCGATTGATAAGTTCCTAAGAGAGACAATGAATCCTACAAGTTGAAAACGCAAAAGGATGAGCAAGTTGCAAGAGAAAGAAAGAATGGACAATAAATAAATACTTCCCTCCGTTTCAATGTAAGTGTCTTAGTTTGATTAGGAACGAAGTTCAAGAAAATAAAGGAAGACTTTTGAATCTTGTGATCTTAAACTAAAGATGTGTGTATGTAATAGAAAGGAGCATTCTTATTATAACTGACTAAAAAGGAAAGTAAGATACTGAAATTGAAAAGGAGGGAGTAAATATTTTAAAATATAAAAAGGAAGGCAGCAACTTAAATATTTTAAAATATAAAAAGGAAGGCAGCAACTATGTGCCGAGACTTATGTGGCTCAAGGTTCCTCTTCGTGTGAAACAAATAGATAATGTACAATAGTCACATACAGACCTGACCAGCTGCATTCATTGCCTTCATGGCCTCCCGAACAGTAGGATATTTCTTTGAAGCAACGCTACCAAGAATAGCAGACCCCAACAGCACAGATTCATTTTCGCGAGGAAGAATGATCGGGTAACCTGCACAAGACATAATATAGCTTGGAATTGTTTAATATATCCAAAACACACGGAAAATTAGGATTATTCAGTACTGAGGTTGAAGGCTTCATGCAGATACTGAAAGATAACAATATTTATGCAAGCTTTGATTTTTGTTCTGGTGTCAACAACGAGCATATTAGCAAAGCTTTGTTTACTTTTTCTGGCGTCAACAAGGACGGAATGACAGTGCATTTTACAAGAATAGCTCAACTCTGGTTCACTTCTAAGAAACTGAAAACAAATACCCAAAAGCTCAGATGTGTAAGATGCTCTTCTAAACCTAAATGCCAGTTGGCAGCTCCCAGGCCACTGGATGACTGAATACTCCCTCTGGTCCAAAATAATTGAGGATTTAGCCTCTAAAAGTTGGTCCAAAATAATTGAGGTTTTAGTCTATCAAGAAAGTATTTTATTCTTTTTTCCAAATTTACCCTTGACACATTCTTAATTTAATGAACAAATTTAATGCTTGTTATAGTTTCAATGCCCCTCTGAATTAAGGGTATTTTAGTCAATACAACTCTTAACTGTTAGGAGTAAGTGAATTCCTTACTCCATGTGCCAAAGTCCAAAACCTCAATTATTTTGGACGGAGGGAGTAATATTTAAGCTTTGTAATAAATTTGCTTCAAGTGACAAACTGATTGGGAATGAATATTTAATAATCTCTTGTAATGTATTTATGCAGAAAGTAAATGCATCCACAGACATCATATATGCATCCACTTCATGTAGATCACATAACTCATTGATAAACATCATAAAAAGGGAGAGAGGGAGAGGGAGAGAGAGAGAGAGAGAGAGAGAGAGAGAGAGAGAGAGAGAGAGAGAGACCAATAATATCCGCATGCTCTTGAACAAATAGGCGATTCTTTGCAAGTCCGCCACAGGCAAGTAGTGTGTCAACCTGGACATAAAGAAACAATATAAGGAAGAAGATCATTTCAAGCAATGCAGTAATATTCGTTCAGGTTTCAAAATGGAAGGCGCATACACTTCATGCTAAAAGCTTTCAGCATAACAAAAGCAACAAATAGAAGATCTAAATGATCAATAACAAATAGATGGAAGTTCAACACAAGTGTCCGGCACTGACGTTTTCCACCAATTAGTCAGCATGTAATTGATTATCATAGTCAGAAAGAAAGAAATATCATCAACCACCCGAGCAAATCATTAAAGCTCCTATGCAAAGACACTGATATTAGACCAAGATAGTTATAAATCAGCTACGTATCGACATGGCATATTGACATCACTATAGACAGATAACCGTGTGGTAACATGTCTTAAAAGTCTTCCTTCATAGCTGCTTCATTTACACGTGAAAATTATCAGAAAGTATGAATCTGGAAATTTAGCGGTTGCATCTGCTTTGAATCATTATCTACATGAGCTATCAGAGTACAAAATATAAGAGTTCCCAAATAAGAGAGCAATAGCAGTTCAATACATAGTATCAGGAAATGAGTCCTCACCTTGTGTCCATTAGCATTGCAGTGCTCTACTATATGACGGGTTCCATATGCAATACCCTGTACTGTGGCAAGGTAGAGAAGTGCCAGCTGCTTTTCACTAGCGCCCAGTGTCAAACCAGAAATCATACCTTTTGACTTTGGGTCCGCAATAGGAGACCTGCAGAAAAGTTGTATGTAATCTATAACAGATAGGCAATCCAGCTGAAAAGCTTATTAACCATTTCTACAGCACTATACCTGTTACCATGAAAATCTGGGAGAATATGAATATCATTAGTCAATGCAGCTATAAATGGTGACCCCTCATCTTGCTTCATTGATTCCAACATCTCATTTAACATGTCAAATATTGAGATTCCTAGCAGAAGATAAACTTATTTTAAGCAGGAAACACCACAAAAAGGGGGAGCGAAAAAGCAAATTGCAAAAGAGTTAAGAGAACTTTGACAAGGAGCGCCAGAAATATTTCCATGAGTGCCACATCAAGGTCATCTTACTTCGAGATGCAGCACGATTTGCAAGATGAGGAGATGTGACATGATTTTCAATTATATGGTCTAGCAGTGAACCAGTAGAACTCTGTCCTCCTTCAGTGAGCCAGTACTCGGGTAACATTGCTGTAAATTTTGCGAAGACCAAAATGCCGGAACATCATTTGCTTGTAACAAAACAATAGGATATGCAGATAAAATATGGGAACCAATGTTTCAACTAAATGCAGAACCTAATATCTAACCATAAGCAATTCTTATACAGCCTTTAGCAATAATAATGTCAGTTCGACTATCCTTATCAAAAAAAAAAATGTCAGTTCGACTATGCATATGCTGAGCAACCCCTAAACCTTGATATTTTATTTTCATCATTTGTACAAAAAAGGTATGAAGGAACAGGAATAAATTGCAATTGTAGGTGTACCTGACCAGAAAGGTCCCCAGACTCCAGGTATGAATAACTTTGTCCTGGATACAGCCATGTGGCAAGTGGAAGTACCACATATGAGTACCATACGCCTACTTATAGCATCCTCATCATCTTTCAAACATGCAGTAACAATCCATCAATAAGTAATCTAGTCAACAATATAAGCAAAGATATTTTGATCATTCAACATAATCCAGAAATTACTCAATGATAACAACCTATAGATTCAGAATCTGATGCAGGCACACTTTCCATTACACCCACACCACCAGCATGAGCATCTATTAGTGCAGTACCTACTGGTGTCCCCGCCATCAAACCCAATTCCTGAAACATAAAGCAGCACCTTAGTAAAGTAACTCAAAAGCATGAAGGAAGTAAGTGCGCTTATAACCGTCAAAAACCACAAATGCTTGCATCATTGGGAATGATTGTGTGCTTCTTTTCACTTTTGATAATAATCAAGATGGAATCTGATTCTTGTAAATTCTTCACCTTTGCAGCATTCAGTGTTAAACCTGAACCCAGTGCATGACCAGGGAATGCTACACTTCGCCCTGCACATTTTTAATATAAAATCATGATAAGAATAATTAATTGAGCAGTTCTTAAAATCAAAATTTCCACCATTCGAACAACATAAATAAATAGACCCTTCGAGACAATTTGCCTAAACAGTTCAAAAGATAGCTATTGAAGTGGCAAGTTTGTAAATCTTGATCCATAAATAAATTAGACAGTAACAAAAAACACAAAAAGAGAAGAAACTAATAAAAGAAGGAAAGGGATGCAAAGCAAAAACTAACGCTGTTTGCTAAAAGGCTCAGATCAGTAAATGCTGATGGCAACCTAACATGAAATGATGCACAAATTTGTGATTTTTCCTCCTTTTATTTTGGTGAGACAAGACCAATCCCCTCAACTAATCCCTATGAGAGGTGATTGAATCTGTTTCCGAGACTCATCCCTCAATTTTCAAGACTCTTTCAACATCCTCACATTGAAGGGGAGCCTTGGAGTAACTGGTAAAGTTGTTGCCATGTGACCAGGAGGTCATGGGTTCAAGCCGTGGAAATAGCCTCTTGCAGAAATACAAGGTAAGGCTGCATACAATAGACGCTTGTGGTCCGGCCCTTTCCTGGACCCCGCACATAGCGGAAGCTTAGTGCACCGGGCTACCCTTTTTTTTCCAACATCCTCACATTGTAGCATGACTTCAGATTGCAACAGAGTGAGTTCCATGAATTTTTTTTCAAGTCATACATTTTGGTCATTTAGGTGAGGCTCCAAAAATACCTATCTTAGCATGGTGCCCATCAACAAGATCACCTAAACCAATCTCCTCCCAGAATCCATCATCCCATCCACAAGCTTCCATATCGCGGGAATCTTTCTCATTTATCTGCTGCATGTGTGCATGGCCTAGATATGTCCATTTACAGACAGTGGTGCATAGACTCCTCGTGTCATCTCCTGTTGCTCTAATAAGTTAACAGAATAGATGGCATCACCTCTTCCTGTTTAAAACTTCAAGAGTTTATAGTTCACGAGCTATTTCTTACTTGTATGTCAACCAATCACTTAGATCCATCCACCTAAATGCCATCGACCAGGATTCTTGAAGATTTTCCTTCACCCACAAGAGCTGTAAAATCAATTTTCTATCAACCAGCAGTAGATAAAGCATATCGAGATATGATGATCAAGGAAGTAATTACGTAGAAACTTCAACTTTCCTTTTTTGACTTCCTACAGTAGAAAGCAAGAAGCGTAAAGATGTCAAGAGCAAGTCATATAGACAACATATACTTATTTGACTATCAGATTCAGAAGGAAAGTACAGGTGCTATCCTTGATATTTATTCGCTACTAGGTAAAGAAGGTATGCATGTCATCATCCCCAATAACATCACTCTTTCAGACTTCCAAAAGTATCCTCCAGGACGACGCAAAAGCAAGTGCATGTTCAGAGTTCAACATTGAAAAGGAAATTTCTGACAACCTAACCTCTAAAGTCTCATTACAGGAGCCCTTTTTCTTGGGTAGGTTCAAGAAAGAAGATCGATGTGGCTGGGGGCTTAATAGCTATACACTAAACAAGCGCTACCCTGATTTCCTAATGCTAAGCAACTACCGAGATAAGAGGGGTCATCCATAGTGAAAACTTCTACAAATTCACCGGACCATCAAGACTGGAGGCATTTAACTACTCTTTCAATGTACTGTTCACTATTTAGAGTTTAGACCCATTTCACAGGCTTCTAGATGAAATTAGTATCTACAACAACAACAACATACCCACAACGTGGGGTCTGGGGAGGGTAGAGTGTACGCAGACCTTACCTCTACCTTAGTAGGTAGAGCGGTTGTTTCTGAGAGACCTCAGCTCAAGAATGAAATTAGTATCTGCTAGCATTAAATTATCAGCAAAAAGTTCTAATTCAGTGTCTATTTCCTCCAATCGTCTCTTCTCCTTGGTGTTCCCAGGACAAAAGAATAGCAAAATGTTGAAAAGAGTTCATAGAACGCCTTTTATTTACATTATGTCAGTAAAAGAGTTTATTAATTATCCCTGGTTATGCCAGTGAATAGTGTACATTCAAACAGTTAGGTGCATAACATAGACCAGTATTTTTCCTCCCCAAGTTAAATCAGGGAATATCTACCGATTTAGAGGATATTATGTTCAGTTTAAATGCACATCTCTTGGAATTTAATTGATCTCAGATACATTGTCGCTTGATGAAGTGATGGCATCAACAAAAGCGTACATTTCCTAATGATGCAAGGAGCTTCCCTAAGCCCAACGGAATGGAACATTTCATAGATAGTTGTGGGTGGTAAAACCAACTTATGTTTGCTAATTTTAAACACCACTGGGATAATGAACAATCACCGAGCCTGAACCGGAACTCGCCAGAAGAATTGCCAATGGGAAAAAGTCCCCTGCAACCGGAGCAGTCACTGAAAGACTCACAATCCCACCAGAACAGTCCAGCAAACTAAGAAACAGAATGAAAATTCTTGCCGGGTGAACGGTATGAATTAGAATCTATCAAAATTGTAGACGGTCTAATATTATGTGAAAACAAGAGAAGAGATTTTTGGGATACATAGATGACTCCATGATGTAATATGAGAGGTGTGAACTGTGAAATACCCTACACTTACTATATCCCTTCAATGTGGGACTAACATTTAATTAACTTATCACTAACATTCTAGTAGAAGTATTGGAATATAGGGTCACTTAAATTAACCAATACATGGTACTAAAAAATCAAGAATCTCATACACGAAAAAGATCCCAAGACATAAACAGCAGTCCTTCCTACTAATATATGTACCTTTGGTGGCTCCATCTCAGGGGATACGCCTCCTCCACAATACTGTAGTACAGGTGAATTAGAGGCGTTAATCCTCTCAGCTTGTTTTACAGCTCTATGGTCCATCCACACTATGATGTTTCTTCTAGTATCACCACTCAATGAAACCGTGACAGGTTCACCCTCAGAATCAACAGCAACTGCATAGAGGAACCAATTCATCCATGTTATTTACTACCGTAATTCTGAATTTATATACTTCAATCAACACACTGGACAGATTCACTAAGATGAACTGCAGCAGTTAGTGACTACATACCAAGAGAGCAAGTAGCAGCAAACCCCAGTCCCTTAACTTCTTCCTTGGAAACATTTCCGAGGGAACATGCCGTTTTTACAGCAGTGCAGATTGCTAACCAAATATCAGTGGAAGATTGCTGGATTCGAGAAACCACAAAAATGAAATCAGAAGCACAAAGAACTGAAAAGGAAGAAATCAAGCACTACTTCAGAAAAAAGAGTACGGTTTTCTCATTTCTACCTTTTAAAAACATATTACTATCAAATAACATATTATAATGTGACACAACCACCAAAAATTGACTAAAAGAGAATGAGGGAAATCAACCATATAGACAAACAACATCGAGCAAGAACAAGGAATGTTCATTCTTAAAATAGTGATGTTCACTGACGTCTGACCTCAACGCAGTCACCGTCTTTCCATATCTGTATTGGACTACTGGCAGAACCTAGAAGCTTCCCATCCTCATTAAAGAGACCTGCACTAGATTGTGACCTTAACATTAATTACATAAGACCAATCAACATTGAGAATAGCAACAGAAGCTTAACATTTGAAAAGTGCTTTTGTTGGTAGTTTGGTGGAGCTGCCAAAACCTGCTTATTTTAAGAAGTGCTTCGTTTTTTTTTATTTTTGACAAAGTAATAAGTTTCATTCAAAGAAGGGCAAAAAATATGCATGTATACAAGCAGTATTCCAAAAGGTAGAAGACCTTACAAAAAGACAAGGTTTTCCACAGAAGACATCCAATCTTCTATACATAAAAGGAACCTCGTGGGTGCACCAAAAAATAAATAAGGGAAATGAGGCTACTCCTCAAGTGTACACGATCATTCTCTACTCATCAAAAGATCTCATATTCCTCTCCCTCCGAACAATCCACATGATTCTTCCACCATAACCAATATCAAAAGCCCCACAACACTAACCATAATCAGCTTCAACCCACCAATAACGAAAAACAAAGACCAAAAATAACCATCAAGTCAACGTCAACACAAAAAAAAAACTATGATTTTTTCACCATAACCAATCTCAAAACCCAGAAAAACCTATCACGATCAAGCCATACCAACAAGCACCAAACTTACATACTGCAAAATCCAAAATTTAAAAAAGATGACTTTTTACCATAACCAATCTCAAAATCCCAGAAAAACCAATCACAATGAAGTTCCAACAAGCACAAAATCCACATACTGCTCAGTAGTTCTACCTATAGAAAGGATCATGAAAGAGGCGATCAGAATGGTACTCGAATCCATTTACGATCTCGAGTTTCCAGACACATCGCACTTCCGCTAGGGAGGCTTCCACTCCGTCCTAAGACGGATCAAAGAAGAGTGGCCGTAGAGAAGAACCAAAACAGAATGGTTCCGCCTACTCAAAACTAAGAGGGGATGCCGCCTACTACTAAAATCCCGGTTTTTGCAACAGTTGTGTTCTTCTATGCAAGAAGAAGACATGCGCTACACCTCGTCTCACCACCCCGAAGCATATAGATCCGCCCGATCGATGAACACTCAAACCGAACTCGCCCATCCTTTTGGGCACAGGGATGCGAGAACCAATCCGAGTAATCAACCGAAGAACTAATTCAAAAAAAAAAACTGCTCGAGCACTGTCAGTACCAACATTCACACCATTAAGTCAACGTCAACACAAAAAACCCATGATTTTTATCACTATAACAAATCTCAAAACCCCAGAAAAAATCCAATTTCACAACTAAGTCATACCAACAAGCACCATATTCACATATTACAAGAATTCCAGAAAAATACCAGTGCCGATATCCACACCACTAAGTCAACGTCAACACAAAAAACCCATGATTTTTTCACTATAACCAATCTCAAAACCCCAGAAGAAAACCAACTTTACAATTAATTCATACCAACAAGCACCAAATTCATATACTGCAAGAATTCATTCAAAAATAAAAACCCACCTGCAAGACTGCAAGAGCATTGCCAGTACCAACATCCACACCAATAAGGAAAAATAATACCAAAAAATAACCATTAAGTCAACGCCAACACAAAAAGCTACAATTTTTTCACTATAACCAATCTCAAAACCCCATAATAACCCGACTTTACAATCAATTCATACCAACAAGCACCATATTCACAAACTTGCAAAAATTCAAAAAACAACAAAACAAGAACACCTGCTCGAGCACTACCAGGACCAACATCCACACCATTAAGCCAACGTCAACACAAAAACCCATGAAACCAATCTCAAAACCCCATAAAACCCCAACTTTACAATCAATTCATACCAACAAGCACCATATTCACAAACTTGCAAGAATTAAAAAAAAACAAAAAACAAGAACACCTGCTCGAGCACTACCAGTACCAACGTCAACACAAAAACCCATGAATTTTTCACCATAACCAATCTCAAAATCCAACTTTACAATTAATTCATACCAACAAGCACACACACAAAAAAAAAAACGCACCTGCTCTAGCACTGCCAGTACCAACATCAACACCAAGAAATACTGAACGAAAACTTGTTGGAAGAAGGGTCATTTCCACGTTAGAAATTGGAAATTAATTAAAAGAGTTGTAAAAGTAGTGTATCTGTTATCGATTTTCTTGAATCTAATTTCTTTTCTTTATAATCCATTTTGTCCTTTTTCTTCTTTTCTTTTCCTTTGTGGTTAATTCTGTACTACTCAATAATTTTGTGCATTTTTGTCACTAGGATTACATATTGATTTTGATTTTTAAACATCTGAAAAAGAAATACTTAGTTTTTTTCTATAATGATGTGAATAAGAAGATCAGTATCTAAATTATCTCAATCATTTGCTATAACTTAGTTATGCCCGCTTTTAGTTATTTTTTTTGTTTTTGGTTAATATTATTAATTTATATTTGTGTTTTCTCTCAATTTTCTTTATAATCCATTTTGTCCCCTTCCTCTTCTTTTTTTTTCTTGTTCATTTATTTTTTATGATTAATTTTGTACTACTATTATTACTTCTCAATAATTGATTTGATTTTTAAAGATTTCTATACTGGTGATATGATGGTGTGAGAAAGAAGAAGAGAAGTATCTAAATCTGATTATCTTCAATCATTTTGCTATAACTTTAGTTATGTCTGTTTTTTATTATTTTTTTGTTTTTTAGTTAATATAATTAATATTATGTGTTTTTGTCTTGATATAGTGCATAACAATAATAACGTGTTTTCCTAAAAATAAATAAATCATGTTTTAGAGATGATAATGATAATGTATGGATGGAATTGCATTTAGGGGAAAGGACCAAAAGGTGTCATATAAGCTTCACTAGTATACTAGCAAGTGTAGAAAAAAAATTATGATAAAAAATTAAAATTAGTATGAGCTTAATGATGTACAAGCAAAATAATTCAAAATGGAATATTCGTGGAAAGACATAAAAAATAAGATTGAGTTAAGTTTTGAAATACAACGGTCTAAATAGTTAGTGTGCATTTAGCTGTTATACTAGATATCTACTATACGTAGACAATATAAAATTATGTTAAAAGATCATAAAAAACTTGAAACGTATTATTTTTTGTATGTTCAATAAATATAATTTTAAATATAAATTAGTGAAAACTCACGCAATCTACAAGTCGTATGTGTATGGAAATCTCTTGTTGATGATGCGATTATAGTAAATTAGTGAATATATCCGCACTTCGTGCGGATTACATGTAGCAATTGTTTACCTTGTTAACTTGAAATTGTTTTCTCATATAGTGTCTTTTGACGTCCAAATGATTCAGAGAATCAATAAGCATTCATGAAGTTTTTCAATTTGATATATACTTGTTGTAACACAGCGATAATTGTCAAAATTTCTCGAAGTTCATATTTTTTTAGCACAACATACTCTTTTTATAAACTCTAGTTTCGAACATCTACGGACACAAAATATGAAATCCAACATTATAAGTTTACCGGCCAACAAAATTATTGATAAAACAGATAAAATATTATATTAATTGAAACATATAGAACTGTTTTCTGTATTTATATATCAAAAAAATAAAGCGTATATAAAAAATGAACAATTAGTTAGGCACTCCATGGTCATCAATAAAGATTTGCTCCATAAATTCACCAGTCAACAAATTTCATCAAATCACAATAGCTCTATTCGGAAAGATACTAAAAGTTAATCTTCAAGAAATCCTATAAAAAAATAAAAAAAATCATAGCTACAAAAAAGAGAGAAAAAATAAAGAAAAAAATTTAAAAATAAAAAATAAAAGGACATGAAAAACATTGAAGTTTTGGAAAGAATATGAGCATGGTAAATGGATTAGCATTTCGTCTTGATAATATCAAATTGTGCCTTTCATCTTTTACTTTTTTTATTCTTTCATTACCTCATGTTTTTCTTTTCCTTTTTCATTTCATACTCCTTTCCTCTTATTCTTTCCTTTTCCTACCATTCAATTTCTCTTTAAAATCAGAAACCATCAGTATATGAATATCTCCACTTATTTATCTCTATAACATCTTATTAAAAGACACAAAAATCTTCATAACCACTGTATACTACTGTTTATATTATCGGTCAATGATAATTTCCTTTTCGTCCTTCAAACCATTTCATGAAAAAGAATTTTCTTGAGCCGAGAATATATCGGGAACAGTCTCTGTACCCCACAAAAGACAAAGGTCGGTAAGGTAAACACCCCACCCTCCCCAAACTCAGGAATATACTGGTATGTTATTATTGATGTTACTTCCTTTTCGTCGTTGTTGGATTTAATTTTTGTCCTAAATAATTTCTTATGCTAATACTGATACCTATATTTTATGAAGTTGTTCTATTGAAGAGATGACAATCCCTTCACTTCTATAAAAAATGCAAGAATCAATTACTTACACGTGTGGTTGAGAATGAATTTTAGAAGTATATAAAAGAGGAAAAAAATATGAGTTGTTATCAAAAAAGGAAGGAAGAACTAACCTCTACTTCAAATAGAGATAATATTCCAGTAATTTTGATCTCATAATGCTCAAACTTCTTGGCATAATCAAACTTCTTGGTGTAAGAAGATGCAGATGATCGTACAATTGGTGTTACGTAAAAGAGAGAATTGAGATTTGGGGAGCACAATTCTTTGGTTGAGGAAGACAATGCAATTCTATTAATTTTCATACTTTAAATGTTTGATTTTAGTGTGTTGTGGTATTTATTACTGAATCCTCTTTAATGGAGTAAATTATAACAGAGCTAGTAACCGAAAAAATGCATTCACTGAATCATTACGATCAATTAAGCACTACTACGTGGATCATTACGATAAAATAAGCACTGCTACGTGGATCATTACGATAAAATAAGCACTAATATGTTTGAACTCATGTGATAAACAAAAAGACATTTATGAATTAGAAAATAAGGAAAAATGGAGAAAATTATCCAAAAATTTGAGGGAAAAATAAATAAAAATAGTTGCTAGAGGTGCCACACCACCTATTCTATGCCTAGCTTTATATTACAAGTAGATATAGATTTCTCTAAGAAGTTTCATAAACTATTCAACAATAACTCCTCCTTTGATGTGGGGGATATTAAGGGGACCTTTTTTTGCTTTTAATAATAAGTTTAAGACATATTAATTATATATTCGCATTCATTATATATGGTAGAAGGGGAAAAGAAAAAACTATGACTCTTTGTTATCGTTATTTACACCTCATTTATAGATAGGAGTGAGTGGATATAGTAAATAACTAAATATTGTGACATCATAAATTTTTATATTAAAGAATATGAATGAATAGAGATGTACTAATTTTCATATTTATTCTTGTACAACAATATGAAAATAAAAAAATAGGAAAAATTGTCAAAAAAATGAGAAAATGATAAATAGAATTCTTGGCCAAAGAGGTGTCATAACTTGTACATTAAATTAGAAATTATAAAATAAATTACTAATACTAATAAAGAATAGAAGTTATGAAGATGAGAGTGTGTTATGGAGATGACATTTTAAATTAAATTAATTAAAATTGATATAAAAAGTCATAAAAAGATAAATATGATCAATGCTCATAGAGAGGTATCATATAGAATTGTCTATTTCTAATTTTATATTATATATTGATTGATTGAGCATCTCATTTCGATAAACTTGATTTACTCGGTCATTGAATTGTAACTAGAGCTTATACTTATTCACAAAACCTTATTTTGAGCAAACAACTTGCTTTTATGGATTACATGTAAATTTTTCAGTACTTAGTTTTAAAAATCAACACAAAAACAAAGCAATAAAAGTATTGTCGGTTGTAATGCTAATAATATCTAAAGCAAAAGCCAATTTCTTTTCATCATTTCAAAACAAGTGGGGAATATTATATCCAAAATTCCAATAAAGCCAAATAATAAAAGGAGAAAAAGGTCGTAAATTGAAAAGATAGATGCATTTTCAGAATTTGAGAGCCGCTGTACCGCTGACCAACTGACCTTACCTACGGACACTTATCAGAAAACAAAAAAAAAAGGTTTTAAATTAGGTTGTGTTTGGTATGACAGATTTTTTTTTTTGTTTTTTCTTATTTGATTACGCTAAATATTTTCCTTAAAATATGAGAAATTAGAGGAAAATGTTTTCCCCAAAAATTTGATGGAAAATATTTTGATCAACAAAAACACACCAACACATTCTCCAATCCACTTTGCACGCACACCCCACCTACATGCCTATCCTCCCACCCTCACCCTACCCCTTCCAACCCCTACGTATTCCCCCCTCTACAGTTTTGCCCCCCCCCCCCCCCCCCAAACCTCCCTCCTCCAAAGTTGCACTCTCAATTCAAAAAACTCATAATATTTTGCTTTGAATAGATATAAATGATTTTAGAGTTTGTTTGGATGAGCTTATAACTTTTGACTTATAAGCCAAAAGCAATAAGTTAGTAATTTTAGTTTATAATTTTTGACTTATTTTTATCTTTTGAACTTAAAACAAGTGCTTGAAAATATTTTTTTATTTGACCAAACAGACCAGAAAAGTGTTTAAATTAAGTCAATCCACACAGGCTCTTATTCCAGTTTTACCGACGTACCAAACACAGAGATTGAGTTAGAAAATCAAAAGGAAAAAAAAGCCATTTTAGTAGCATCTGTCCGCCCAAAGCCGCCCCTTTCTTCGGAGAAGAATTTGCGTTTGTTTCTGGAATCTTCGATCATGACTTACGCTACACGCGTTCTTCGTCACTCCAATAAGGTTCCATTCAGATTTCCTTTTTTTTGTTGTTTTATAATTGCATTTTTTTGAATTAAGAGTCTGATTTATAAGTGTATGATTTCCGTGATCCGTATTACTCCTGTGGTTGTGCCCGCATTTTTAATGTCAATATTTAGAATAAATTGCTTTTTTCTCCATCGAATTAGACGTGTTATGATTTTTTTATGAGATTTATGAATCGGAGCTTAAATTTTGCTTGCAATTGAGCTATGAATTAGTTAAATATTGATGTTAGGTCGAATGAAACGCATTTTTATGTCAATAATTTAAACAATTACTATTTTCTCTTATCGAAATTGACTTGTTATGATTTTGTACGAGATTTAGGAATCGGAGCTTAAACTTTGCTTGCAGTCGAGCTATGAATTAGTTAAATTTTATGAATTTGGAGTCGCTGCGGTTCAAATTGATGTTAGGTTGAATGTAAGCTTTTTCTCTTGACTGGCAATTTGATGGTTGGAAGCTGGTTAAGTGCTCATACCTAGATGAAATTTACAATTTTTTATTAGTCGGTGGTGTCCAGGCCAGCTTGCTGCTACCTACTATCAGCTTCTCTGGAAGGCTTAGGCAAATAGGAAGGAGTTACATAGTGGACATAAGAATTGGGAAATTTAGAGAAAAAGTAGTATTTGTTTTCAAGTTGAAATGGTATTTGGAAATTGAAGTTGTGTTTGGACATGAATACAAATTGGAGTTGTTTCTGAATTTTTGTGAGTGATTTGGAGTGAAAAATTGTGAAAACAACTTTTTGGAGTTGTCACTTCAAGTTGAATTCCGGAAATTTGTAACAATTGTATGTCCAAACCATTTTCCGGAATAAAATTCCTGGAAAAAGTGAAAACTATCCATGGCCAAATGGGCAGTGTTTTTTGGATTTGAACCTGAGACCTTATGGACTTGCTACGTCCCACCAACAACTCTAGTCTTAGGCAAACAGGAAGGGATCGTCTAGTGTTTTTTTGTGTCCGCTGGAATTTGAACTTGAGACCTTATGGTTCTCGTCCCACTTTATTGGCCTCTAGGCCTCGCCCTTGGGTGCAAAAAGAAATCTTTTTGTTTTGTCGATAGAAGTTTTAGTCTTTTAGACTCTTGGCATATGGTTTGCTGCCTGATATTACTCATATGGTGAAATCAGCGTGAATCTCAAGCAATTTGGCAAAACCATTTCGATCCTGGAAATAGAATGTCACATATACTTGCTATTTGTAATTAGTTATTTTTCCAGTATCTCGCCGTCCTTTCTAGGTAATAAGTATTCCATCTTCTTCCCCCGGGTGTTAAAAAAGGATAAAAGAAAAGTATACAACAACAACAACATCCAATGAAAATCCCACAACGTGGGGTCTGGGGAGGGTAGGGTGTATGCAGATCTTACCTCTGCCTTGAGAGGAGGTAGAGCGGCTGTTTTCGAGAGACCCTTGGCTAAGGACAAAACCTAAGCACAAGTAGAGCAAGAAAAACGGTCAGACCCATGCAGAAAATTTAAGGCAGTATGAAAATGTTGGTATCAAAAGCGAATGGGTCATGCCAGCGCATTTGAAAAGGAAAGGAACTAACATAGATACATAAACTAAACACAGTACACTAAAGAACACCTAGCAGCAGAAATCGCACGCTACTATACAGAAAGGGATAATCTTCTTCCCTCGCAGTGTTAAAAGAGGATAAAAGAAAAGAACGGGATATACTTTTATTATATACTTAGGATGCAGCAAATTCAGGTCATTTCTTTCAAATGACATTCGCCTAATCTAAGTCTTGTATCTGGTCCTTCCCTTGGAACATCCGACTGTCTGTTGAATTATGCCAGAATCTGTTCATCTCATTTTTTTCTGTTTCCCTTGCTCTCAAATTATTTGCAGATCAGAAGTTCTTCAAACTTAATACGGCATGACTCTGCTATTCTCGTCCGCTGGTTCAGTAATGGCACGAGGCCTTTTATGGAGAAGGGAGACGGTAAATTAGTAGATTTAATTATTGTTGTTATGAATTAGTCACATTATCCGATGTTTGTCATTCTGAACATGTCCGTGAAGAATATCTAATGGTTACTTCTTTTCTTGCTATTGGCTCTTGCGTTGTCTGTAACTCGTGATATTGTCATTTTTGTTGTATTGTATTTTTCAAATGTGTGTGGCTTTTACAGATATTTTAAGGTGCCAGTCTGGTCTTGTATTTGGAGAGAGACACAACATTCCAAAGTCCTTCAATAGATGCAACTCAGCTTCAGCAGTCTCCAACAACTGTTGTAGAGCAGCATCTCCCACGGTTGTGACTAAATCTCTATTTCTTTGTTACCCTCCTTTTATAGCTTGATTCTTGTTGAATTTTGAGCAGTAATATTTACATCAAGTTATTTTAACGTGCTTCTAACTGTAGATGTCATTTGGAAATGCTTTTAGAACTGCAATTGCTCCATGCGCCTCCACTGCTAGCATGTCTTTCATGAGAGGGTCTTCAGGGTTTGTTCTCTGGCTTACTGCTGCTTTTAAATGTTTCTAAAATAACTTTTGATCATTCTCTTGAAGCAGATTCTGATTTGTCTTCTTTGTGTCAGATCACAAGTGCCTTCAAGGAGGGGTTTCTCCACTGCTTCAGGTACTTGTTTTAGTGTTACTTTGGCACTTGGCTATTTAATTAGAAAATCTGTTGTCAGGGAATCCTCCAAAATGCACATAAACCATTCTTTATTTTAACGAGCATTTATCTAGTCACTGCAACATTAGTTCTTATTAATCGGTTAAGGTTCATCGGACAACTTCATGTCAATGTACACCAAGAGCCTGTTTGGCCAATCTTTTGAGAGGCCAAAAGTGCTTATTTTTTTCACAAAAAGTAAAAAGGGCAGCACGGTGCACTAAGCTTCCGCTATGCGCGGGGTCCGGGCCGGAGGGGGAACCCTCAATTTTGGAATCAAATTGATCTGGCATCTTCTCTGTTTCAGATCTTCCTCCACACCAAGAGATTGGTATGCCCTCTCTTTCACCTACAATGACAGAGGTATATAGCTTCTCTCACTAAAGCTCCTCTGAGCATCATTAGTTCTTTACACTGTTGTTTGTCTTAGCGCCTCAGCTTTTCCATACTTGTGATGCAGGGAAATATTGCCAGATGGTTAAAGAAAGAGGCTGATAAAGTTTCTCCTGGTGAAGTGCTCTGTGAAGTGGAAACAGTAGGATCATCTTTTAGCTGCTGTTGTCATTATATTTTAAGGGAGTTTTCTCCCTTATGTGTCTTAACTTCTGGATTGTGGTATTTATGCTACTCATTCAATCCCCATAGGATAAAGCAACAGTGGAGATGGAGTGCATGGAAGAGGGATATCTAGCTAAGATTCTTCGCGGAGACGGAGCAAGCAGTATCAAAGTTGGAGAGGTATTGATGCTTAAACCAATTGATTGAGAGTACCAATTGGGACTGTTACATCTTCTTTAGACTTTAAGCCATGTGATATAAGGGACTTGCTGTTATCTGTATTACTGAGGGACTCATCATTATCTGTATTATTGAATTTTGCGCTTGTTGGTTCTGGACTTTCACTGTGTGTATTTAACATCTCTACATCCTGCATCCTTATAGTTGATGTATCGCAAAGCTTAATGCTTGGTCCTTCTAGTTCCTATATTTGACTAATATTCTAGTTGGTACTTTGTTTATAGGCTGGCGCTTTGGTGAATAATATTTTAGCTAATAGCTGAATAATGAAGCTGACAATTCCCCTATTTGCATCAGCTCAGTCACAATAGGCTCCTAATCTCATATAACTGACCTATCAGACAGAACTTTCCTCTGTGAATTTCATTGTGCCTTGAGCTACATGCCAACAAAAGCTACATCATTGTGAGAATTAATTATAAAAAAATTGATCAATGTTGGAATTTCTGTAGGTGATTGCTATTACTGTTGAAGAGGAAGGTGACATTGCAAAATTTAAAGATTACCAGCCTTCAACATCAGATGCTACGCCTTCACCGAAAGAGCCTGCTTCTCCACCTCCTCCCAAAGAAGAGGTTGCCGAGAAACCTGTCACCCCATCAGAGCCAAAAGTTTCTAAACCTAGTGCGCCTCCGGCGGATCGCATTTTTGCTAGTCCGCTGGCTAGGAAAATAGCTGAAGATAACAATGTACCTATTTTCTTCAGTTATATTTGTTTGAAAATATGATTCAGGTTTACATGTTTTAGCCTTGATGTTAATTCTGCATGCATATGAACATGAGCAGATACCTCTCTCAAACATCAAAGGAACAGGTCCCGAGGGACGTATTGTGAAATCTGATATTGAAGATTATCTTGGTAACCTTCTTCCTAGTCTGCATATATACTTATATGCTAGTTGATGTTAATATTGGTTTTATTTCACTGAACTTGTCTCCTTTTTTCTCTTATGGAAGGAAAGATTTCCTTTAAAAGTAGTTGTGTAGTCGTAGAAGAATCAATAATCTTTTTTCCCTTGATAATGTAGCTTCTCGCGGAAAGGAAGCCCCTGCAGCAGCTCCCAAGGCTGACACGTCTCTTGATTACACGGATATTCCTGTTTCACAGATAAGAAAGGTACTATTTACACCTCTAGGGGATGCATCCTCATGTTCCAGAATTAGCCAAAATTTAGATGCTTGTCCGCGTTATCTCCAATTCATCCTTGTATTAAGTGTTATCTCTATTTTTTGTTTACCCACTTCTTTTACAAGCACAAGGTTTTGTTGTAGTTATACCAGTTTTGGTGTAATCTGTGCAGGTGACAGCTTCCAGGTTGTTGCTGTCAAAGCAAACCATTCCCCATTACTATTTGAGTGTTGATACATGTGTCGACAAACTCATGGAGTGAGTATTACTTTCATTGTCCAACAGCCGAACTTTATTTTTTTTCTGTTATTTATTTTGCCCGCTGCTTGGTCTGCAGATTGAGGAGCCAGCTCAATTCATTGCAAGAGGCTTCAGGAGGAAAGAAGTTATCTGTTAATGATCTTGTAATAAAGGTATGAAATCCTTCATTAAGATTCACTGTGCCACCTGACAAGGAAAAAGGAAAAGAAAGCAACGGTCTTGTTATCTCGTCTCAATGAGACAATTCCAACTGTATTTCGTGGAGGGTCCAGAAAAGAGAGAAAAAGCCTTGTAAAAAAACAAAAGAGAGAGAGAGAGAAAGTGACTATGCATGGACCTTTGTGCCAAAATTGGGCATCTCGTATATATATCTCACAAGAAATCTGAGTAACTCAACTTGATTTCTTAAGTGCTGCATCTTGTCAAAAAACAGTTACTCCTCTGTCCCATTATATATGACGTTTAGAACTATTGGGAACAACAACAACATACCCAGTGTAATCCCACAAGTGGGTTAATTGTCAGAAGTGGGATTTGAACCCACACCCTCTCACGAGGACTAGAACTTGAGTCAGGCGCCTTAGACCACTCAGCCATCCTGACTTAAAAAAAAAGGGGGTATTCGGAAGTCGAACAATTTTTTCTTGGCTACATTTTTCTGGATAATAAAATATTTTAACAGTAAAAAGTTGTTATTTTATTTTTATAGGTAAAGAAATTACAACTTTCAGTAGTACTTAATGTATCTTCTACGTATGTAAATTTCACTTCTTATGTTGAAGAAATCAATGTGTAAATGTATACTGATACTTAGGTCTTTTCACCACTGTTTCGGTGTCATTCTTTTTTTTTGAATGGAAATACTTAATACGGGGTATATAAGAGATATTGCAATATGTTATTTATGGTGACCTGTCTGAGAGAGAGATGACCTGGGTAACTTCATTTCAGGCTGCTGCTTTGGCTCTTCGAAAAGTTCCTCAGGCCAACAGTTCATGGACCAATGAATACATTCGCCAGTAAGTGGAATATATGAAGTGAGAAGATTTCTGTAGTTGAAATTTGCAATGTGTATTAATAGTGCATTGTTTCTTGCAAAACACAGGTATCACAACATAAATATCGGTGTAGCAGTGCAGACTGACAATGGACTTTACGTTCCAGTCGTCAAGGTTTGTTCTCAACCCTATCTAGTGCTTATAATAATTGGATGTTCCTTGATTCTTACTACCAGTTATATTTCATCTTGGAAAATCCATGTTGTTGGCAGGATGCTGATCAGAAAGGGTTATCCACTATTTCCGAGGAAGTGAAGAACTTAGCCGAGAAAGCAAAAGGGAACAGCTTAAAACCACAGGATTATGAGGTGTGCATTGCAGTTAAATACCTTCTTTTGCATAGTTGGACAAAAGTATATTTTCTTCAATTCACTTGTTTCTTTTTTTCACAGGGAGGGACATTCACCGTCAGCAATTTGGGAGGGCCTTTTGGCATTAAACAGTTCTGTGCCATCATTAACCCTCCACAATCAGCCATCCTAGCTGTTGGATCTGGTAAGTTAGCATCTCATTGAATTGTTTTTTTTCCAGCTGTGATCTCCTGTGCTCATCATCACTTCTTAAACAGCTGAGAGAAGGGTGGTTCCAGGATCGGGCCAAGACCAGTATAAGTTTTCCAGTATGATGTCTGTAACATTGAGCTGTGATCATCGGGTGATTGATGGTGAGTGACTTGATTGACTTATTTACATATTTGGTTCTTCACATCCGCCTCTTTTAAAAACAATTCACGGTTAACCTTTAATAATTTCCTTTCGTCTAGGCGCAATTGGTGCAGAATGGCTCAAAGCATTCAAAGGCTACATAGAGAGTCCAGAGTCTATGTTACTGTAGATTGATACTTCCTTTTTTTGTCGATACTTTTGAATTCTTCACGTTTTCCTCAACAAATGGGATGAATTTGGATGTATGATAAATGGGATTTTACGTGCCATGGCCCGATCTTATTGCTTGGTATAAGCATCTTTATTAGGGAAAGTGGCTGAACAACTTGGGAATAAATGAGGCTGCAAGGCTATGTACAATTTTTAGGCTTTTCTTTCGCGCAGTGTAAACTCCAGTTTTTTGCCCGAGATCATTGAGTTGATTATCTGTCTGAAGTAGATGGAATACTTGTTGTAAATTCATTTTTTTTAATAAGATTCACTAATCTCTTAAGTTTTGAGATGCTTCAACATGAGGCTGTTGCTTGAATCCATGATTATCTTCTTGATTAACGTATGACAGTTGCCTGTTTGTTTCTATATAGTTTGTCAGAGCTAAGATAGAGTTGCACTGCGATCGCACTGAACCTTGTTAAGAAATAAAGTTGCGCCTTGATAAATTATAGCTTGATCGTCATGATATGCGCATGATCCTAACACCCATAACACAATTTGTCTTAAAGCTTATTTTATTCCCCTTCAGTCTTTGCCATACTAATGAAATTAAAGGCATACGACAATGAGCAAATTTAGTGCATCAGAACTTATGTTGCTCAGACTCTCTGAAATAGTTGCAACACCCATGTCGGCCCCTTTATAAATGCACTATTTTGAAGGTTCTGGCATGCACCTGTCGGTATCTTTAAAGAGTTCGAGCAACATGGATCATAACCATATATCTGCTAAGGTGAGCAATGAAGGAATTGAGCTCTAGTTGAGAAACACCTCCATCTCTTGAGCCGAACTTCTCTGCCCAACTTTTCAGCTCTGCTTCTTAGCTCCTGGCCTTCTTTAGACACCATCAGTCTGTTTACAACTTTCTCAATTGTTGATGAGTTAACCAATTCCATTTGTTGTGCTTGTTCTGTCACTTGAATGCCAAGTTCTAAAATATCAGTTATTAGTGTTGCATTCCATGGTTGTTCAGAGTGCATTGGCCAAGCTAATATAGGTACTCCCATTCTAATACTTTCCATGCATGAATTCCATCCACAATGACTCATAAATCCACCAATTGAAGTGTGTCCCAAAATTTCTAACTGTGGCGTCCAATCTGTTACCACAATACCTATTCCTTCACTTCTTTCTTGATACTCTTTTGGTAATCTATCTTTTCTTGTTTCTCCATCAAAAACATTTCCTTTATCTGCATCTCTCAATACCCACAAAAACATTTGCTTGTTCTTTTCTAGCCCCATATCCATTTCTTGGATTTGTTTATCGATCATGGCAGTTGTCGATCAAAAAGAGACATAAAAAATAGATTTTGGAGCTTGTTTATCTAGCCACTCCAAGATTTTGTACCTGCTTCTTGAATATTTTGCATATTGTTAAATGAAGGTATAGACTAGAGATCTTTCAAGCGACCAACTTTCAGGTATGATTCCAAGTACATTTGAGGACCTCAGAAGCCTGAGTTTTCTTTCACTGTCAAACAACTCCTTCCCGAGTGCAATTCCATCATCATTTGGCAATTTGTTAAGCTTCGAGTTCTTGGATTTGTCTTCAAATGAGTTATCAGGAAACATCCCAAAGTCCTTAGAAAAACTTCAGTACTTTAGAAGGTGAAATACCTACTAGTGGTGTGTTTTCAAAATCTTCACCTCAATCTTTTGTTGGAAACAGAGGTTTATGTGGTTACGTTACCCTATCTCACAAATTCCTCAATGTGCTACAAGTAGTGCAACGAAATGATCAAAGTCTAGGAAATACGTGCTAAAAGTTGTTATTCCTGTGATTGTCTCAATTTACTTCATACTTGTTGTGCTGTTTGTTGGTTACAAAGGTGCAGGAAACGGAAATTACAAATAACTGCTAAGTAATAGAAAACTGGAAACTGTTTTGTATATGCTGAGTCGAGTGTGGCACTATGTCTTTAAGACAATATTTCCCCGTATGTATCCTTTATACGTCATGGACAATTGTCTCCCAAGATAAAACAGCAATGGAACAATTGAGCAAAGGAAACTCAAGTGCTACCGTGAAGAATTTTGAGTAATGAAATGATGCTTGGAAGGTTGTAGGAAGAACTGAAATTCGTTTGTGTTTTTTCTGTTTTGTGTCTAACTCAACAATGGTGTAAGGGGTTCTTTATATAGGTGAAGGAGGGGCTGTTTAGCTGACTCCATAAGTGTCATCACTGGCCAAGTAATGGTCATTATGGAGGTAGTAATACTACCAAAATAAATGGTGAAAAAGAGCAACGGATTGACCATTATAGGAGGAGGAGTAATTCAGCCAAAATAAATGGCTGAATTGAGTGTTGTGGCGTTTCTGATCTCTCTGCTCAAATCTGACTTTTTGGAAACTTCAGGGACCAAACTGTACATATGAAAGAATTCTGATCCAAACTGTACATATGAAACTTCTGGGATCAAACTGTACATCTGGCAAAGTTCTCTGACCCAAAAAGATAATAACAGAAGAAGCATATGGCCCATGACCCATGAACCCGGACGGGTGGGCGGCGCGCGTGTGGGCTTTCCTCGAACCGAAGCATATCTAGGTCCTCCTTCCTTTAAACACATGGGATAACCCTTGGGGTCCCAAACCCCAAACCAATTTTGAGTCTTATAAACACAACAATTCTTTCTTCCTCCACCGATGAGGGAGAATTGATCTCAAACCACACTTTTCCATGCTTCAAACACCTCACTTCGTGGACCAATATCTCTTTCATTTCTCAATGAAATTTGACGATTCTTGGCCCTACGGTTATCTACGTACTTAGTAGATCATGCATGTGTGAAGAACCGAATTCTCCAACATACATAACACTAGTGTTTAAGCCGTTAAAGTTGGTCGGTCGCAACTCCCGCCAAAGGCAAATTTCCAACACTGTTTCTATGTATTAAGCGAAGACCAAGAAGAACGAAACTTCAGGACAATGAAGAGTTAACAGAAATCACAACACACCGGTTGATCTCATACCGCGAGCTTCAACAAGCAACAGATAGTTTCGGTGGCTCTAACATGATTGGCTTAGGAGGTTCTGGTTCTGTTTACAAGGGAATATTGGCTAACGGAACTATGGTCGCGATAAAGGTACTAAATCTTCAAAATGAGGAGGGATGCAAGAGGTTTGATATCAAATGTGAAGTGATGACTGCTGAGAAGCATTAAACATAGGAATCTTGTGAAGGTAATGGTTACTGCTTTATTACTCGTGGTATTCTTTGTGCAAAAGACTTGGTACTGTCCCAAAAAGATTGTCTTAGTTTGACTTGGCATGGAAGAATCAAAGGAAGACTTTTGAAATGTGTGGTCCAAAACAAGTCTTAGATATTTGTGTGGCTGTAAATCATACTCATAAAGTTAAATTGTTTCTAAATATAGAAATGTGTTATTCTTTTTGGGACAAACTAATAAGGAAAGTAAGATAATATTTTTGGGACGGACGGAGTATTTCTTATTGTTCTGATGAATTTAATCTACAAGTTTTATTTCTTAGTTAGGCTTTACTTCTTATCACAACTGAAATGTAGTCGGTTCTTTCATCTAAATAACCAGGGGCTAAGCAACCTCAAGTGATCCTGGTTGCTAGAAGCTTTCCAATTGGCTCTACCTGCTCTTCCCAGAGCACTAACTGACGATAAAAATTTATGTTGTGATTAAGATATTCAGAATACACATACCAATAGAGAATTCCAAATGTTTGCAGGACCTACATTTCAGCGAGGAAACATCATGGAATTCTTTGATTCTAATCTCTTAATAGAGAGATGTAACATGGAATGATTTTCAAAGAGAAAAACAGACAAAAGTGATGAATATTCTGAATCTAGCAAAGATATTAGCTGTGAATGTTTAAACGTTCCACAACAGCTTAACAAAGTTCATGAAGTTGTACCTGCATGTAACAAGTATGCTATTATCGTTTCATGGATTGGCTTTGACACACAACAAATCATGGAAGATTTTGCATTGGAGGTTCAGAAAGAAAGTAAATTTTATATTGCTCTATCTCTCTCCTTTTTCCTATTTTTCTGGTGGTCTTTGTTTCTTCATCTCCTTTTGTTCTGGTATATAGATTAGCTTAAGTGTGCTTTAAAAAGAAGAAGAAGAAGAAACATGTGATGGCTATAGCTTGAGATTTATCCGATGAAGGTTTGGGCAATATGACTGATACTATGGACGTCTTTGATTATTGAATGAGTTTGTGTGCAAGTAACTGGTTCCTTTTGCAGAAATTGAAGATGAAGGCGTTGTCAACTCATCGTTATGCAGCATGATTTATTAGCTTCCTTTGTCTTGGAATAACTATCCGTTTTTTTAGAAGGTACAGTGGTGAGTTACTACAAAAGAAAAATCAATAAAAACTATGATCCTGTGACATTTGAATGACTGCTTACTTTCTTTCTCTACAGTAAAATTGTGTGATTTTTGCTGTATTAGGCAACAATATGGTTACAGGCGAAGTGTAGAGGACTCAATCCTTACCTAAGGAAAATCGATAGCAGATGGCATTGTTTAAGGTCTACGATAATCAATGCAGATTTAAAATCTCTTCTTCTGCTTTTTCCCCCACTTAGTTTCTTGGTTAAACTAAATATTTTAGCTATTCATGAAAAAGTCACCGTAAAAGATTCTTTCTACTGAATTTCATAACTAAATATAGTTCAAAGGCTAAAATTAATGTCCATACCATCTGTTGGACCGTCTTGAAAATTTCTCTAACATGTCTGATTATTGCAAACAGTTGAAACTCGTAGCGGACCAATTGTCCAACGTCGGCGCACCTATTTCTGAAACAAAGATGGTCCTACAATTAGTTGCTGGCCTACCAAAAGGTGAGTACGACACTCTCGCCACCATGATCCAACAAGCTGATCCGTTGCCCAGTTTCAACAAGGCCCGTTCGCAATTATTATTAGAAGAAACCAGACGTGCAAAGAAGGATGAGCACAATCAGAAGGCGTTAACCGTGGAAACATCTCCGCAAAATAACATTACCACCACCTCGCCTCCGCCGGAAAATAATCAGCCGCGGCGGCAGGGGCGGTAGAGGCGGTGGACGTGGCGGCAAAGGGCGTGGGAAAGTAAGCCGCGGCTAGCAACAAGTCACACAGACGCAGCAGCCCAGTCCGTTGAACCACTGGACAGGCCCAGTTGCTCCCCATCAGACCGGTCATTGGGCTCCCTATCACTCCATTTCAGCGGCCTAATACCCTTACCCACAACAAGGGATATAGGGTCTTGCTCCAGCAGCTCACCCAGCCCATCATCAGGCACACCGGGCCCACTTCACGTAGCAACAGTATCCACAACACCCTTCTATTCTGGCCCCACTGAGTTGGGCCATGCTTTTAGCAGTCTGACCTTGCAGCAGCCCGATGAAAATTGGTACATGGACTCGGGCGCCACATCTCACCTCACCCGCTCTGCAGGTAATATTCCCAAATTATGTGATTTAAAACATCCTCAATACAGTACTGTTGGAAACGACCTCCGCATTCCAATTCAGGGTTATGGTACCGCCTACACACCACCGCTTCATCCACATTTTCCCTTAAAATGTCCTATATGCCCCAAACATCATTAAGAACCTAATATTTGTCCGCCAATTTACTCGTAACAATTCTGTCTCTGTTGACTTTGACCTTTTTGGTTTTACTGTGAAGGATCTTCGTACGGGGACACCTCTTACGAGATGCAATAGCACGGGGGATCTCTATCCATTCCCATCCACCTCTGCTGCCAGATCATGCTCTCCCATATCTCTCGCTGCTATCTCTCTGTCAACGTGGCATAATAGGCTTGGCCACCCGGGCGCCCCAGTTTTTAATTTTCTTAGAGTCCCATATCTCTCGCTGCTATCTCTCTGTCAACGTGGCATAATAGGCTTGGCCACCCGGGCGCCCCAGTTTTTAATTTTCTTAGAGGCAATAATTTTATTAATTGTAATAATGGAAAACTTGCCCAGCATTGTGTTTCTTGCACTTTAGGCAAACATGTTCGTCTACCCTTTAAATCATCTTCAAGCATTACGTTTTTCCCTTTTGATATTATTCATGCTGATTTGTGGACATCCCCTATATCCAGTTCCCTCGGTCATAAATATTATCTTGTACTATTAGATGATTTTTCTCATTATATTTAGGTCTACCCACTCAAATTTAAATCCGAGGTGTTTCCAAATTTCTCGAGTTTCGTACTTTTATTAAAACACAGTTTGAGAAAATCATAAAATCTTTTCAGTGTGATAATGGCCATGAATTCAATAACTCGCAGTTTCACCGATTTTTTAGAAATAATGGTATGGTGTTCCGATTCTCCTGTCCCCACACCTCACCTCAAAATGGCAAAACAGAACGAATCATCCGCACCATAAATAACATGGTTCGTACACTCATGTTTCATGCCTCCCTACCTCCCTCATTCTGAATCTATGCAGTCAAAATGGTAGAATACGTCCTTAATATTTTACCTACCAGCACCCTTCACAACATGACCCCAACTGAAATATTATACCGACGGATACCTTCCTATGACCATATTCGGATTTTCGGCTGCCTATGTTATCCCAATCTGGCCTCCACCGCTTCTCATAAACTGGCACCCCGGATCACTCTGTGTATCTTCGTAGGTTTTCCGTCCAATCATAAGGGCTATATGTGCTATGACTTGTCTACCCGTCAGATTCACGTCTCTCGTCACGTTACGTTTGACGAAACCATATTTTCTTTTTTGAACATTAAAAAATTCGAAAAAATGGACTATACCTTTCTTGACAAGTCAGACATCTCTCCCGTCATTCTCCGCGAACTGTGTCAGTCCACCACCGAAGCTCCGTCACTGCCACCCACTGTCGCCGACCTATCGGCGGCTCTGCTATCTGCTGCCATCCCCCACCGACCACATCACTGAGCCATCGTCACCTCTCCAGTCTCCGATTGCCACCATCGGCAACTGCTCCACTGTCTCAGCATCACCATTGGCAAACAACCCTTCCACAATGTCACTGATGTCCTCCCACGATAACCCCACAGCCACTCCAACCACTACACACCCACATCGCACCACCGACATCAGAACACAATATCACCACCACAGAACCAACCCCCTACCGACATCGTACCATAATTTGCCCATCTCACCCCATCTCGATCTACCCAGATCGACACCTCACCCAATCCCCCATCGAACCCAAACATTGAGTTACCCGTGGCCATACTCAGTTCCCAACACTCCGACCAGTACCCGCACCCAACCACACACCGTGAATCAGCCTCAATCACCAGTGCACACAGCCACCCTGTCCCATCACACCTGATGAAACCCGCTCCCAACACGGGATTTTTAAACCCAAAGTCCAATTTAACCTATCCACACAAATAATTTCCCCAATTTCCAAAAACCCAAAATTAGCCAAACTAGACCCTAATTGGAATGCGGCCATGTGTGTGGAATTTAATGCTTTAACAAAACAACACACTTGGGATTTGGTCCCGCGATCGGAGGAGGTGAATGTGATCCGGTGCATGTGGCTTTTTCGTCACAAATACAGAGATAGTGGTGACTTAGAAAGGTATAAGGCTAAACTTGTGGCAAATGACACTAATCAGCAAGAGGGTATTGATTGTGGTGAGACATTCAGTCCGGTTGTGAAACCGGCCACTATTCGCACAATTCTGAGTATTTATATGGGTAAGCATTGGCCTATTCATCAGCTTGATGTGAAAAATGCGTTTCTACATAGTGATCTAAAAGAAACTGTTTATATGCACCAGCCGCCTGGTTTTGTCCATCCAGTAGCCCCTCAATATGTCTGTCGTCTTCGCAAGTCACTTTATGGTTTGAAACAGGCCCCTCGAGTATGGTATGATCGCTTTGCACAGTACATTATACGGATTGGGTTCGTTTGCAGCAAGTGTGATAATTCTCTCTTTATTTTCCATCAAGGTAGTAGCATTGCCTATTTGATGTTGTATGTGGATGATATTGTACTTACTACCTCCTTTGATGTGTTAAAGAATGAGATTATTACACTTCTTAAGATCGAATTTGCTATGACTGACTTGGGGAAGTTGAGCTATTTTTGGGTATATCAGTGTCTCATTTTGCAGACTCTATGTTCCTATGTCAGCGCAAGTATGCAGAGGAGATAGTATACAAGGCTAAAATGGCAAACTGCAAGATCATGTCTACTCCGGTTGACTCTAAATCAAAGCTTAGTGTTGTTGATGGTAACCCAGTGTCCGATCACACTTTGTACAGAAGTCTTGCAGGTGCACTCTAGTATCTCACTTTCACTAGGTCTGACATCGCTTATGTTGTTCAACGTGTATGCCTATTTATGTATGCCACAGAGAGCCTTATTTTACTGCCCTTAAACGCAACATTCGATATGTTAAGGGCACCCTTGATTATGGATTACATCTATACCCCTCAGCACTGACCAGGTTGTCCGCATATACGGATGATGATTGGGCAGGCTGTCCGGACACACGACGCTCCACCTCAAGCTACTGTGTGTTTTTAGGGGATAATCTCATTTCTTGGTCTGCCAAGAGACAAGCCACATTATCTCGCTCGAGTGCCGAGGCTGAGTATAGAGGAGTTGCAAATGTTGTTGCTTAGTTATGTTGGCTCCGAAACCTTCTTTTGGAACTTCATTGTCCCGTGCGTAAGGTGTCCGTGGTTTACTGTGATAACATACTCCGCTATTTATTTATCTCATAATTCGGTTCAGCATCAGCGGACCAAGCATATTGAGATAGATATACATTTTGTTCGTGAGAAGGTTGTTCTCGGTCATTTTAAAGTGTTACATGTGCCTTCCTCATATCAGGACGCGGATATCTTCACGAAAGGTCTTCCTCGACAACTATTCCTCGACTTCAGATCCAGTCTTAGCGTCCGGCCTCCTCCCGCTCAAACTGATGGGGTGTATTAACGTGTAAACAATAAGTCTAGAATCCCAATTCAATCCCACCACCATAATTAGAATATATCCCATATATTTTGTATATATTTAGTGATATAGAATTATGGTAGGAAGAGGATTCACCATTGTACTAGGTTTCTACATATTGTACATTATATATATATTTGTATTAATGAAAAACTTCCTCAAGGAAGATTAATACAATCTTACAGTATCGTACTTGTACAGTTTCTCTTAGCACTTCTAGCCCATTAATGTGATGTGAGGGACAAAGTTAGGGTTATAACTATGAGTTTGATAGAACTCAATAGCTTTAGTCAAAATTTTATATTTTCATTTAGAAATCTAAGAATAATTTATTCAGAACTAAGTAAACTATTTTTTAGAATTCAAAAACTATAAATTCAAACTTCTGATTCCACCTCTATCACTAAACTAATTAGCTTGATTAAGCTTGTATAGAAGGCTTGATGGAAGAAATCATACAAGAAGAATTGTAAAGAAAATTGATTCAAGTTAGTAACGACAAAGAGTAACCAGGAAATAATTGATTCAATTCCTGCCATCATCATCAGTTCTATACATACCTTAACCAACTTCGAGAAATTAGTAGCATATCATTTGCAACTAGTATATGTTCGACTTTTAATTGTCCACTATACTGAAAATAGATATTTAATTTTACTTGTTTGGTTTAAAAACTTAAGAGATATTTATCGCTTAGTTCCTAATTTATCATATTAAATGTTAAGTGATCAAATCTATAATCATTTCCCAAATACATTTTCCTAAACATTGTATTTGTTATATTCAAAGGGTGATATAAGAAACTTATCATTTTATTAATTATTACTACTTCTTAAAGGGTGTGCCGTGTCAAACATAGACAAGTAAATATACGGAGGGAGTAGCAATAATTGTCACTTGACATCAAATTTTTGAAAATATTACTTTCATTAATAAGTAGCAATTTTTTTTGGTAAGTAAACATTTTATGCACAAACCAAAGTAATTGTTTATGTACACATAGAGGTAACAAAATCAATCCATAAAAACATAACTAGTCCAAATCGTATAAGTCCAACCGGTAATTCTGCCACGTATCTTGTATAGAAGGGGTTGGTAAGATTTCTTGTTGCGCAATAAGTAGCAATTATTTAGGAATAATATAAAACCTTTAGTTTCCAATTCCATGGTGTTGAGACGTCAAACTCAATAAAGGCGCAAATTACCGGAACCATGTAGTATGGTTTGACAACTACCCGATTGAATTATTTGAGCCGAAAGGTCACGACGAGATGAACCATTTATCAAAATGTGCTTTAGTAATTTGCCAGGAGTCTTTGCAGAATACAGATCACTGGCGACGTGGATGATATAGATGGGAACAAGTAAGGATCTTTTACCAAGTGGGGCCCATGACGTGCACAACCATGGGAGTATGAACCTTTTATTCAAACCGTGCTTTAATTTTTCTTGTGCATTTGGGCATAAAATATAGGACACACTTGAAAGAAATAGTATTTATCTTTTAAAGTTTTTCAGCTTGAAAGGATAATATATTACCCTAAATTAAACTTTATTGTATATGTATAGAAAATATATCATTGTTGTATATAAAATATGTATCCCTACAGTATATGTAGGAAAATGTATCATTGTTGTATAATTTGTGTATAATAATATATTATAAATGTATAATCATTGTATAATGTATACACATTAATGATACACATATTATACAGTTATTATACACTATTTATATGCAAACAAGGATTATCAGAAAAATAGAATTTTCAGCCAGATCTGTACCAAACAACCATAGATCTGATGATTTCATAACCATAGAAAGGGAGTAATGGCGTTGGAGGTGTTGTGGTCGTTGGTGTGGTGGCGGATACATCAGAGAAGTGGGGTTCGTCGAAGATCTGGTCGGCATCATTGGAGACGGTGGAGAAGAGGGAAGTGAGGTGGTTTTATTGGCTGCTCCGGTTCATCAGAGCTCGAAGCTCTTCGCCGGAGCAGCAAAGGAGATTAGAGGGTTGTTTTAGGTGGGGTTCATTGGAGATCTAGCCAACGTCGTTGGAGACGGTGGAGAAGAGGGAAGTGAGGTGGGTTTGTTGGCTGCTCAGGTTCATTGGAGCTCGAAGCTCCTCGCCGGAGCATCGAAGGAGATTATAGGGTTGTTTCGTTGGAGACGATGGAGAAGAGGGAAGTGAGGTGGGTTTATTGGCTGCTCCGGTTCATCAGAGCTCGAAGCTCCTCACCGGAGCATCGAAAGAGATTAGAGGGGCTATTTTGGGTGGGAATTGTCAGAGATTTTAATCTTCTTCATTTCCATTTTTCTGCTGCAGGAGATTCGTCGGCATTGATTCTCCCGGCGTTGGAATTCGCCATAGAAGCGCGGCGATGGGGTCTTGGGTGGTCCTCCAATGAGAGAGAAAAGAAAGAGAAGAAGGTGAGAAAATAGGTTTTGACTAAATTAGTCTTTATTTTGGGCCTAAGGGTTATTTTGGGACATTTACTTAAACTTGGGCCTTTTCTTTTTGTTGGTGGCCACACCGTGTCCTTTTCTCAATTGTTTGTGTGAAATTTACACAAATGACTATAGTTTAGGGGTTTTAAATTTGTCATAGCTATAGTTTCAATATTTACAGGGTGTAACTACTTTTTAGTTGCTACAGCCTCGTTGTATTCATAAAACAACCTCGTTGAATTCATGAATACAACGAGTAAAATATATGCTCAATTAAGTGTATTCAAAATAGAAAAATCTCCTTCGAAATACAAAATACAACAAAAAAATGAATATGAGAAATAAAATACATCCTAATACACTGGATTTTACATAAAAAAATAAATTATGAATACACTATACAAGAAATAAAATACATAACGAAAAATTGGATTTAACAATAAAAAATAACAAATACACTCTAAAAACACTTCAAATTCACCGTATCCATTGTATACACTCAAAAACTGAATACAAAGAATAAAATACATAACGAAAAGTGAATTTTACACTAGAAAAAAATGAATACACTTCAAAATCACTATATTCATTTGTATACAAAAAGATCTCCTTCGAAATACAGGTGAATGTTGACACCCAATTTTGTCCCCTCTTCCGATTATTTATTCGCGATTCGAAATATTTCGACACCTTGTTTTGGTCATCCCTTTATCTTTAGTTAATTTCACTATGCTTCTCAATCTTGAAAATCTTCCAAAGTATTTTTGAATATTTTACCAATTACCACATAATTTTGAAAATACTAGGTATTCTGTTCTTATAATTAAAGTAGTCAAAAAATAATTTTAATAGTCCGACGTCGGTATCGATGATCAATTTTCTCTTATGATATTTCACCAATTAATAAAGTAATCATTCTTTTATGAATAATTCTTTTTTTTCTCTCGAACTAAATACGTATATTAAATAACTTGTATCATAATTTATATAAGTATGCACTTTTTGGAAATTAATTAGGACGAAGAATCATATTTTAATTAATTAAAGTAGGAAAAGGAATTAAGGGAATTGGATTAGTTACCAATTAATTCTATAATTGAGTTAATTAATTCCACCAACGGAACCGACCCAAGCCCAAATCGGCTACCCCATTTCGCTGCCCAATACCCAACATCCAGGCCCAACCGGTCACCAAACAGACCCTACACCCGCGGCCCAATACCCATTTATCCCCTAACCCCCATCGTCCAACCCAACAAAGCTCAATACCCTAAACTCCCCCAAATCATCTAAAAACCAAACACACCCATCAACCAAAACCAGAACCGAACGATGGCCCAAAATCTGGCAGTCCTCCACCGATAACCCCAAACCCCCACCGGATAAACGCCATCTTCGACGTCACTGCCATCACGTCTCTTTTCCCCTTTTTTCCTGAAGGTTCAGGTCTGCCAAAGGGTCAATTCGACCTCTAAAAGGTTGAAAACTATAAGGATCCTATGGATTCTTACCCGATTCTCCTTCGATTCACTAGAAAAAGAACCCAATCAATCTAATATCAACACCAACGTCTCCAAACATCTGCTTTTCTTTCAAATCGGACTGAGAAAGTGAGATTTGTCACCCTTTTCATGACCTCTTCTATCAAAATGTCACACCTACTTTTTCCCTCATGTTTGAATTCGAATTTCAAACTGAGGCTTCTTGAGGAAGCTGTTGAAACCCCTCAAGTTTTGGCTATAAATTCAGCATTTGGGTTGTGTTTAAGGGGGTCCAAAAAAGTCGCAAAAATCAAGGTCGATTTTTTTTCAAGGACTTTTGGTCCAAATCCAAGAACACATCGAAAAAAATCAAGGTATGTTCTCGTGTCCGAAAAAATATATATATAAAAAAAGAAAACTGTTTTTGCACCCTGAAATCCTCGATTAAAATACCCTTTATTTTCAATCCAAAATTCTTTGAATATTAGTTTAAATCCTCAGAAAATCTCTCTTTTTTACATTTTTGGTTGTTTCTGTATGTTTTGTTCCGGGTTTGGTCGGGTCAAAATCCGGGTCGATCGGGTATGTTTCTGTTTCTGGTATTCGAAACCGGGTCCAAAAAATCAGAATTCCAAAAATCATAAAAGCAGACTTCTGAAATCAAAAATCAGAATTCCAAATATCTTCAGCCGAGAATTATGAGTATATAGCGCATGCTTCTTTGCCTGCTTGCGAATGTCATCCATTTGAAATCATTTGTGTCCCCTCTATTATCCAAGCTTATTTTAGATAATTTCGGGTGTGTTTTAACTGTGATATTGGATTTCCCTCCTCTTTGCATGTCTCGCGGGCCTGTGGGCCCACACCTTGCTGTTTCTACATACTTTTGAGCCGCTACGGCATATTACCTTTCATGAATTAACTATTTACATTTTCATATGTATATATTTTCATGTTCCATCTACTAATCCTTTTCTTTTCTTTATTTACATGAAATGCATTGGGATCAACGAAGAGTCTCGTTATGAGACTCATCATGACTATCGTCAAATGAAGACCCGCATCAATGTTCCTTGCATCCTCCAGCCTCGGGATTTCTAAACAAATAGGGTGGGATGACATCGTCATCCGCCTTAATCACTCTTCTATTATTATTCCTTAATACCACTTTTTTATTTTCCGGGTTGTAATTTAATTATTTAATTTTGCGCTAACATCAGAATACTTAGAATAATTAGGCCCCGAATCATTAGATTAGTAGGGTAGTTTAAAATTGGAAACCATTCGCTAGTTTATTTCATTTTAGGCCCGGTTAGTTTAAAATCGGAAACCCGTTGTTAGCTTATTTACTTTAGGCTCGTTATGCATGTTCAAACTTTCAAGACAAATTGGTCATCTTCTATTTGCATTTTAATCATACTTATAAGGCTTTGTTTCTATCCAATCTTATGATTTAAAATGACTTTCTAAAAATCATTTCTTTACATTACAAATAATTTACTTTTCTCCTTTACTATCAATTGCAAAAATAAGTACTTTATCAATTTTCATACAAATGCATACCTTATTTAAAAAGTAACTTTATATGTATTTTGCCATACAAATACACATTTTTTAAATCCAAAATCAACTTTATATGTATTTTATAAACCATACCTTACAATGTCACGCATACTCTTCCGGATTTCATATCGGGAATTTATTTTCGCAATCATTTTTTCAGAACTGCTCAAAAAAGAAAAATCATTACTTTGTCAAAAATGCATCCTTTTTAACTACTTGCAACATTATTTTAACTTTATACTTGTAAACATGCATTTTTCTTAGCGTAATAATTAACCTGAGTTTGATCGGATAACCGCAAGTTAGCGGATCTTAAAGGATGCCTAACCCCTTCCCTTTAGGATAATAAAGAATTCTTACCCAGAATCTCATAATTTCACAGACCATTAATCGGAGTTCATTTTTAGCATTTAGTTAATATTTAGGTGTCCTAATTCACCGTAGAATAATTAGGTGGCGACTCCTCAACAATATTCCAAAATCCATGGGAAACGCATGTGCGTCCCGACCGTTGGTAAAAACGAGCGCGCACAGCAAATAAAGTATATTTTTGGTCAAATCTGGACAATAACGTATACTTTTCGGTCAGATCTAGACAATAAATTGTATTTCCGATTCTGGGTCTTACCGACCTACTCCTTTTCTAATCGGTCTGTGACAGTTGTTTGTCGATTGTTGTTCGCCATTAATGACGGTTTTTCGGTGGCTACGCGGCTGCTCCGGTTCATCGGAGCTAAAAGCTTCTCGCCAAAGCAGTGAAGACGAAGAGAGAAGAGGTTAGGAACAGCGGTGGCAGAGGTGCAGCGTTGGTTTCTCCGGCATCATAAATTTACCGGAGAAGATAGACAATGAAGAGAGCATTGGTATGGATTTTGCCGGAGCTCCGACGGCAATTCGTGGTGTCCAACGGTGGCGGAAGGAGAAGAGAGAGGGGAAAATGAGAGAGAGAGTTGAGGGAGAAGAGTGAGAGAGAGGGGGTTTGAGGAAAAAGATGATATAGTTGATGTATTTGAGGTATTGGTTACCATATGTAATTGAAATATGATATTTATCTATGAGATATAATTAATATAAATTATAGCTACTAAATATAATTATGTACTAATAATTAGTTATGCCATGTAAATGTTTCATTATTTATTGGAGATGACTAAATTTGGTTAAAGTTAATTGAGACCTTCTTGATTTCTTAAGGCGCTTGCTTTTGAGGAGGTGCATAGATAGCCACTTTGAGGAATTATATTTAAGACATAATCAAAATTTATAAGGTTTTGTAAGTTTAGCTACAGATCTAACCCTTCTTAAATTAGTCTCGAAGGCTTCTAATAAATTAAATTAAATTGTGTTTAGGTTTACTCAGTTCTCCCTATGATATATTATGAGTGTTGTTTAAGGTTCTGACATATTTTTTTTGGTAATTAACTTGCATTTTATTATCAGTCGAAATTTTATAGCACACAGATGTTCATTCCTACACTAAGTTGGACAGGCCCAACGTTAGTGTTTTCCTACCTTCTACAATTTCCTACTATTGCATTACATATAATTATATATCATTTTATTCCTTTCTTGCCACACATGACATACTGCCGCAGTTAAGGTCATTCTGTTTATTGTTGCTTCTGCATTTTTTTTTTATCAATCATCCATTGTAATTCTGTTGTCCATCTTGTTGGCACCCTGTCAATGGCTTGCCATTTAAGTAGACCTTTCCAAATATGTGCATTACCAGGGCATTGGAAGAACAAATGTTCTATTGATTCCTCTTCTTGCTAGCACATTGGACATGTTTTTCCTTCAGTAACTCCCCATTTAAACAGTCCATCCCTTGTGTATAGCCTGTTATGTGCTACCAATATTGCTTGAAATAACCACTTTGGGTGTCCTGGGTTACTACAAATGAGCCTTCTCCATGGGACTTTAGGATAACCTCCTATCATCTTCAGATACATTTTCTTTATAGAGAATTTTCTTAATCCCACAATATCTTCTCTTGTCATTCCTGCTTCTTCTATATAGGTTTTTGCTTTGAATATTCTCTAGATGACCCAACTAGCTTGCTTAGGTATCATCTCCCATATTGCTCCTCTATTTCTATAATAAGTGTGTATCCATTTCATCCACGGGACATATTTCTTCTTAGTTAATTTCCGCAATAACTTACATAATGCTGCTTTGTTCCAGAGGTGTACATTCATCAAGTTCATGCCCCCAGTTGCCTTTGGCATACATAATTTTCCCCTTTCAAGCAAAGCCTTCTTTGACATCTCCACTTGTCCAGTCCATAAAAATGTTCTATAAATTTATTCAATTACTCCAATAATCTTTTTTGGGATTAGGAACAGTTGTGACCAGTAGATATGTATAGCAAATAGGATTGATTTTATAAGTTGTAACCTTCCAGCATAGAATATCATTTTGTTGGTCCATGATTTGATCCTCCATAACATCTTGTCTAACAATGGTTGGCACTATATTATTGAGATTTTCTTTGAACTCATGGGTACCCCTAAATATCTAATAGGAAGTTCCCCTTTCACCATCCATGTTGTGTCTAGTATCTGTTGTTGTACATTCATAGGTACCCCTCCAAAGAATATACTGCTCTTCTGTACATTTGCATGAAGCCCATTGTTGACACCCAATTTTGTCCCATCTTTTGAATTTTATTTGCAATTTTTAATATTTTCGACACTTTAAAACAATTTTAAAATATAGGCATATATATGTATATATATCATTATATTTATTATTATTATTATTTACATTTTTATTGTCATTTGCATTTTTATATCATAATCATACTTTTATCCTAATATTATATGTTATTTTATTTTTTCGCAAAACGGCCTTGCATTTTTATTTTTTATTTAAGCATCAAGCATTTCGCAAATATTATATTTTATCATATTGTCATCTTTACAATTTATAAATTTTGCAAAGCTTTCTTTTTATATAATAAAATCTCTTTTTATATTTTTTAAACCCATAACCCTTTTCATTTCCCCCCCAAAACAATTCCTACCCAACCCAAACTAAAACCCATTTTCGTCCAAGCCCAACCCATCACCCATTTTATTTCCCCAACCCAAAAAACAAATACCCAGGCCCGACGGAAAGCCCACCCGGATCGGCCCAATACCCAATTCCCTTTCCCTTTTATTCCCCCAACTCATAACCCTAAAAACATTTTCCATTCCACACCCTTAACACACCCCTCTCAAATTTCAGCCGCAACATCCATATATCTATCTCACTCTCTCTCTCTCCATCAGCACACACACCCCCGCACCCCCCACACCGGCGACCCCACGTCACCGGTCACCTCGCCAACACCACCACACCACCGGCCACCCTACCACACCTACGTCGGACAACCTACCCCACTAGTCGCCACACACACCACTACAACCCCCATACCCGTGACCCCTACACGCCGGTCACCTCACCTACTGCCGCCACCAGTCGCCGCACACACCACCACGACCCCACACCGTCGGTCACCCATACCTACACCCCAAAAACTCGCGATTTCGACCCCTAAAATCCGTAACCTTTTGCCCCTTTGTTTTGATTTCAAACTCGATTTTAGGGGGGTGGAGGTCGTTTTGTTGGTGGTTTCCGTTCGGTTTTGTGGGTTTTATTTCCGGTCGGTTTTGTAATTCTATTTTCTCGATCGGAGTGCTAAAAAAAAACAAGAACAATCCGAGTCGGGTCACTGTTCCGGTCGGGCCAGAACCGGGTCAGGTAAGATTTCCATATTTTAATGCTTTTATATCTTCTTGTTGGTTATCTGAAGAATTTGAAAAAAACTGTTCCGGGTCGGGTCACTGACCCGGGTCGGGTCACTGACCCGGGTCGGGTCACTGACCCGGGTCGGGTCGACCCGGTTTGAATGAATTTCCAGATTTTTTGTGTTATATTTTGTTGTTGGTTACCCGAGTTTGGATGGAAAATCGATTCGGGTTGAAAACATTCGATTCGGGTCGGGTCACTGCCCCGGGTCGAGTCAACCCGATTTGGTTAATTTCCAGATTTTTATGTTTATATTGTGTTGTTGGTTATCTGTGATTTGGAGAAAACCGATTCGACCCGGGTCACTGACCCTGGTCGGGTCGACCCGGTTTGGTTAAATTTCCAGATTAATTGTGTTTTATATTCTGTTGTTGGCTATCTGAAAATAAAAAAAATGAATCTGTTCGATCCTGATTCGGGTCGGGTCTTCCCGGATCAAGTAAATTTTGTTTTTGCGTATTTTTGTATCTTTGTTGTTGGTTATCTGAAAACAAAAAATGATTCTGGGTCGGGTCCTCAATCCTGATTCGGGTCGGGTCTTCGATCCTGATTCGGGTCGGGTCAGCTCGGATCAAGTAAATTTCATTTTTGTATTTTTGTCGTTGGTTATCTGAAAATTCCAAAAAAATATTTGATTCCGGGTCGGGTCACTGTTCAGAACCCGGGTCTGATTTTTTCCGAATCCTGCTTCAGTCCAAAAATTTCAGAATTCGGGTCGGACGTTTTAATTGCAAACTATTGGTTTATTTTGGCATTTAAATATTCATACACGGATATCTTGTATTTTGCTGCTTTATCATTCTAACTAATACTGCATTTAGGCCGATGAAATTAAATTCGAGGCCGCGCTTTTTGCTGTTTTATTGTTTTACTGTTTTTACCGCTTGAATTAAATACTGCATTTTAGGCCGATGAAATTAAATTCGATGCCTCGCTTTTCTTTTTCGTTTCTCTGTTTTTTTATTTGCTGTCTTAAACATCCGTGCATGGATTGTCTTACTGTTTTACTGTTTTGAATTAAGTACTGCATTTAGGCCGATGAAATTGAATTCGAGGCCTCGCTTTTCTTTCGTCTCATTTCTCTATTTTCAGCACTGTTTTAATTATCCGGGCAACGGATATTTTACTGTTTTAAAAATCACGTCTTTTTCGAAATTCATATTTTCTGCTTACTGTTTACCGCCTGCTGCTGCTGTTTACTGTTCCGATTTCATTTTTTGCTGATTTGAACACGATACCACATTGGCCGATGAAAAAATATCCGTCGATTTTTTAGGCCTCCACATTTGTAAAGACGGAAAATAAAACTTCTGGGCAAGGATGAAACTTAAATCTTTTTCACCCAAGAGACCAACATGTTCGGTAGGCAAGGCAACTAAAATGACCAACGAGTCGTACGTTCGCAGCCACGACGTGATTGGAATGATCTTTTCAAAATTTGAGTCTGAGCCCTCCGTAATCAAAACATTTATTGTTTTGGATACGAATTCGAAGTTATGTATATTCAATTGTTTCTAACCGTTTATTCTTGACAGCTTGCAAAGATAAAGTCAAAGAAGGCAAATACCCCTCGGAGATTTCTTATTTTTGTTGTTGTCTTTTACTTTCTTTAATTCAGCTTTATTTTCATTCTGTATTGTAATATTATTGTACTCCTGAAATTATTGAAATATTTAGAGTAGATAGAATTAATTGATAGGGTAGTCTAAAATTGGAAACCCATCGCTAGGTTATCTATTTTTAGGCTCGTCACCCATACAATTTACATTGCATATATTTTTATCAATTTTCATACAAATGCATATTTATACTTTTTTGAGCTTTACATGTATATTAATGCCATACAAATGCATACTTGTACAAAAATGCATCATTTTATTAACATCTTGTAACATTATTTTTATATTTGTAAAAACATGTATTTTTCTTTGCATAACAATTAACCTGAATTTGATCGGATAACCGCAAGTTAGCGGATCTTAAAGGATGCCTAACCCCTTCCCTTTGGGATAATAAAGAACCCTTACCTAGAATCTCATTAGTTTCGTAGACCATAAAATCGGAGTTATTTTGCAGCATTTAGTTAGCATTCAGGTTTCCTAATTCACCTTAGAATAATTAGGTGGCGACTCCTCAAGCAAGCATTTTTGATCCATCCGGAGGGAATCGACGCCATCGCGTCGCGAAGCCCGCAGGTCAAAATCGGGCGCGACACCCATAGGCTAATGAGAATGTACTAAAACAGTGGAACATTTTTGGATGGATCTACTATCCCCTCTACTAAAAAACAAGTCATCATCAAAGCTTAACTGGGTGATTCTCAGTTTACCATATTTAGGGTGGTATTTGAGTAATTTTTCATGTTCTAGTGTCTTGAGCAATCCGCATAGATACTCCGTAGCAAGTACAAAAAGATAGGGTGACATTGGATCACCTTGTCTTAATCCTTTTTTGTTGTAAATGGTGTTGTAGGCACTCCATTAATCAGTATGGAATAAGAGACTGTTCTCAAGCAGCACATTATCCATCTCATAAACTGATCTGGGAACTGTAGATTGACTTGTATCTGTTGCATATATATCCATTCCACTGTGTCATATGCCTTTTGAATGTCTATCTTCATCATACATCTGGGTGATATGTTCTTCTTGTTATACCTTTTTACTAGCTCATGGCTAAGTACTATGTTATCTAATATTACTCTTCCTGGTATGAAGACAGCTTGTCTAGCATCAACCACACTATCCAGCACTACACTTATTCTACTAGTTAGGATCTTTGATATGATTTTATAGATAACTGTACAACATGCGATATGTCGATATTCTTTAATGGATGCAGGGTGTCGTACCTTTGGAATTAGTGTCACTGTTGTGCAGTTCATTGGCTCATACATTTCTGTTGTGCTGGAAAATTTATTGATAGCTTGTGTGACTTCATCTCCAATTATGGTCCATGTTTTCTTGTAGAATAATGCATTGAATCCATCCATTCCATGAGTTTTTTGATCATTTATTCCATGAAGTGCTAGCTCAATCTCTTTTTTAGTAACTAGTTCATTAAGTCTTAATTGTTGTTGCCTTGTCGGCACCTTACCCTGTTTCATCACCTCTTGGTTGACACAAGGGAGTTCTTTTGCTGCAGTACCTAGTAACTTTTGATAGAACCATGTGATTTCAGTTGCCACTGATGCACTGTCTTGTATTAGAATACTATCAGTTGTAACCAAGTGCTTGATCTAGTTCTGTACTACTCTGTTCTTCATGCAAGCATGAAAGAATAAGTTGTTAGCATCCCCTAATTTTAACCATTGGTTCCTTGATTTTTGTTTGAATATACTTTCTTTCACATTACTCCACTTTTCCCACTCTTGTTTCAACACTTTCTCCTATTAAAATAACCTTTGATGGTCTAGCATTGTTCTAGAGATGGCAGTGAATTCTGGACCCGGTCCAGATCCGGTGGATTTAGATCTATTTTATAGGATATGGATCTTCAAAATTTGGACCCTGCGGATCCGGATCGGACTCGGATCCATTTCTGATGGATCGGATCTGGATCTGGATCTTGTATTTATGATCCGTATCCGGTCCAGATCTGACCCGTGAATCCGTTTTTTATTAAATATATTCATAACTTTAGAAATGTAATTTTATAAGTATTTTCTTAAAATTGCTAAGCACATCCTTGCAAGTTTAATTCTCAAAACAAGTTTAATTTATCCCCGCGTTAACTCAAAAACCAAAAAATAAAGAGGTAACTTTGATAATAAAATCAATGTTATATTAGTGAATGACTAACATCTCCATAGACAAGTAGTTAAAATTATATTCACTTCATTTGTGAAGATTCCAAGCACATGCAAGTTCTGCATTGTGAAAATACTAGTCAGCATTTTTTACAACTATTGTCATTGTCCAACATTTTCAATTAATAGCTCACAATCAAAATGAGACAACGAACAAAATATCTCATATGAACATTTCAAAATTGAAATACAGTAAATTGTTAGCTAAGTAAAATCGTTTGTCAGTTCAAAAAAAAATTTAGCAAGGCAAATTTTTTTACATATGGATCCAGGTCTGATCCGTGGATCCGGATTTGGATCTGATTTTTATGAAACCTATGGATCTGAATCCGGATATGGATTCAGGTATGAAAAATGGATCTGGATCTAGTAGGATCCGGTCCAGATCCGATTTGTTGCCATCCCTACATTATTCTCATATGGCTTTGTAGGATTTCTAATTTTTCTTTGGCCATCTGAACTCTATGTGTTATTTGTGCATACTCTTTCATGTTCAACTGTTTGAGTTGTATTTTTATTGCCTTCAATTTCTTCCAGACATTTTCCATATGTGTACTAACAGTGGGTCGCTGCCATATTTGCTCAACTGTCTTTAAAATTTTTGAATGATCTGCTAGGTAGTTAAAGAATTTAAATGGCCTAGCCACTCTCATACTAGGTTCCTTTATATCAATACATAGCGGTGAATGGTCAGACAGTGCAAGATCCATAATTATTGTCTCTGGATGAGTCCATTTATTGACCCATTGAGTGTTAATGATTTCCCTGTCAATTCTACTATATACATGGTTGTTTGTCCATGTAAATGTTCTCCTTATAGTTTTCATTTCCAGCAGGCCTGTATTCTGCATGAACTCTTCAAAATCTTTGATCTTAGCCTCTTGTACTTGTGCCCCATTTCTTCTATCCTTCACTTTTAAAATTGTATTAAAATCTCCCATGAGTAACCAAGGTTCATTCATGGTGGTAGCAATTTGATTCAATCCTTCCCAAAGTTGCAACCTGTCAGGTATGGTATGCAATCCATATATTGCAGTGAATTTGAATTCCATATTTACATTTAGTAGTATCACTCTCCCATGTATAAACTGCTCATGAGTGTGTGTAACTAATATGTCAACTGCTCTAGGATTCCATAGTAACCATATCCTTCCCTTTTCTGAGTATTGGTAGTTGTGTGCCCATTCCCAGTTTGGCACTAACTTTGTTACCACTTGTTGTGCTATATTTTGCTTCACTTTATGTTCTACTACTGCTATAACCTCCACCTTATTTTCTACTATATATTTTTTGAATTCTTTCTGCATATATACTTTATTCAGTCCTCTTATGTTCCAAGTTAATAATCTCATTTGGATTGTATGTGTGGGCCTGCATTCACATTCCTGCTACTTTGCATAGCCACACTATTACCTTCTTGTCATGGAACTGTTTGTCCACTTATCAATGAACTAAATATGTTTGCAATACAACATGTTGTTCTTTGAGATTTGCTATCCTGGCTGGTGTGGTACCTTTAGGTTTCTCCCATATTCCTTCTATTGATATAGTTTGCACCCTCCCTGTAGCATTTCTCTCTTTTGGTGTGTTCTGGACCTTGCATGAGGCATTGATATCATATGAAGTACTTGCTATATTACCCATTTCCATCTCATTGGATGGATTTACTGTTGTGGCTCCCTGATGCACATCCCCTGTCTTGGTTTGCCAATTTTAAACCACTTTGTTTTTGTGTTTTTGCTTTTGCATTTTGTCATCCTTCACATGTGTCTTAGCTTCAGTTTTCCTACATTTGTGTCCAATCATCAAGCAGTCAGTGCAGTAGATAGGCTTCCATTCAAATTCAAAACTATTTGATCCACAATTCTGCCATTGGGATCTTGAACTTTGACACTCTCTGGCAGGCTCCTTGTGATATCCATTTCAACTAGTAATCGTGCATATGAGACCCTTTCTATCTCAGTTGTACAAGCATCAACATATAGAGATTTTCCTATCAAACTTCCTATCCTACTCAGTGTAGGGCTTCCCCAACAATTCATAGGTAAGTTTGGCAATCGAATCCATAAGGGGATTATTCTTAACACTTCATTATTAAAACAGAAATCTAGAGTCCAAGCTCGAATTATTAATGGTCTACTATTTATGGTATGTGGCCCTGAGTATACTACTACTTCTTTATCCTCCGTATTATCAACAACACCAGGAAATATCCTTCACTATGATAATAGATCTTAGGTTTTGTAGAAAAATTCCAGGTATTAGAAATAAACCTGTCAATTGCCCCAATGGATGGTGAATTGCCTACCACATACATCATAATTGATTGTTTCCATTTTTGCGTGTCCTCTTCAACTTCCTCTAGCTGAATTTGAGCTACTTTCTCCCATCAACAATTATAGGTTCAACATATTGTAATGTCTTGCCCTTTGCCTTAATATTCGAGAATAATGACGCCCATGTTTTCCTTTTAATTTCTTCAACCCCAATTGTATCTTCCCTATTTGGGCTAAGGTTTGCAGAATGGACCACATTTGGCGGTTTTTCTTTTACCAGCTCCCCTTTCCCCGATCAATTTGGCTCTTCGTCTTCTATCTCTTTCCATAGTGCTGGGGATTCTTCCATTCCAATTGCATTAGCCGTTCCATCATTCGGTGATTCCACTTCTAATTCATTGCATGTGTTATTCCTTGCTTCCGTACTTGATAACAGTAATTGGCTTCCTCCCTTCCGTGGTCGCCCTCTCTTCGCCATTTTTTCAAGCAGAGAGAGAAGTTTTTTTTTGTGGAGACGGTTTTGATATATTTTCTAAGGAAAAAACGTAATAGCATCTTTATTTCTCTTCAAGCTTTTCAGAAAATTGGATCATTGATCGGAAAAGAATAGATTTTAAGGAGAAAAAAAGAACAAAACTTTCAAATTTAATGTTGAACTTGTATGTGCTTCGCGCGGTCATGAAAGAAAATTAAAAAAAAATGCCTAAATGACTATTATCATATTTTTCTAATTAAGAGAAATCATTTTTACTCATCGATCAACTTTATTTTTTCTCTATTATTCAACTGTAACACTATCTGTTGTTCTATTTATATTTTAAGAATTGTTGTCAAATACACTAAAAGGAGCAACCTAGTGCACTAAGCTCCCGCTAAAAAAGAAACACAATTTCATAGATTTAATATCGAACAAATGATCTTCTTAGTTTTTACTCTCCCATCTCATATGTCACAAGAACCATATGCACTAACGTGACAAAGGCACATAATCTTGACCCTTCCATCTTATTATTTTTTAAAGATTTTTAGTAAATATTATTAAGTTAAAATCAGCTTCACGGTTTTAGAAATTTATTTAAATAAGAAAAGGAAAATAAAAAGTTTTTTGCTTGATCATATTCTTATTACCGTGGAACTAAAATTCTCATTATTTTCTTGACATTTTTGAAATCAACCCTTCTTTTTGTTATTTTTCTTGATTATCAACCCTTCTTTTTGTTTTCCATATTATTTTCCATCTTAATAATCTTCTCTTACGGTTCTTTGTATTCATCCCAACATTATTTTTCGATTCTCCATTTTTTTCCTTCTTTCTTTTTTCGTTTCTTTAATTGCTTATTCAACTCCTCTAGAAAATCAATAACTATTACTATTCTTAAAATAATCAAGTTAAACTTGCTTTTCTCCTTCTACTAATTATATGAAAAATGTCAAAAATTCAATGTTCCTCTTGATTAAGTTTTCCTTGCATTTTCATGATTTATGTGCTATATCAAATATTCAAATATAACTTTATACATAATCTTAGTTATAATTGGCTAAGAATTTTTTATACTGATCTTGCTCTTATAATTTCATATGACCTTTTCAATTTCATATATATATATATATATATATATATATATATATATATATATATATATATAGACACTAGAAAAATGACAAATTCAGTTTAAGAGAAACTTGGACAAACTCGGACTATGGAGGGGTATATAAAGGTAATCGCAATGGTGGTCTTATTGCTTTAAGGATTTTAAATTCGAACAAAGGGAATCGAAAGAATTTATCAACGAAGTTGCAAGCATCAGTAGAACTTCCCATGTTAACATAGTTAATCTGTTTGGATTTTGTTTCAATGACCGAGAAAGAGCTCTTATTTACAAATTCCTGACCAATGGAATGTCATTTTTGTGTTATCTTATGTGTGAATTTAAGGTCAGAAACTTCATATTAAATACTTTAATTGGAGGTTATTAACATGATGTTGGAAATTTACTAAATGTGGAATTAAGTATATCCCATTAATTTATGACTCAATAATTGGGGCCCGCACGTCGGAAACGTCGTTTCCACACACGTGCAAACGTAGTGCCAAGTATCGCAAATTTCATTAGTGAAAGAGATATTGGTACGTATGTAATACGTTTGAGACATAGAATTATGGACGGTTATTGGCCAAATGACAAGTATTCCACGTTGGTAAACGAAGGAAGAAGTGTAAGATGAAACGAGTCAGATTTCACCGCGAAGCTGTGAAGGGCCGCGACGCCTCCCAGGCAGCGCCGCGACGCTAATTGGTTGGTCAGTCACTGGAGCCGCGACCCTAATTCACAGAGCCGCGGCGCTTCGGAGGCAGAATGTTGCGACGAGAAGTTGGAAAGTTCTGACCTTTGGGCTGGTTTTGGAGCATTGATTCTCCATTACTTGACACATGAATTCAGCCATTATTTGGTTGGATGTAACCTCTCAATTAAGTGTCATTACATGGCTATTGAAGGTCATTAGTTGGCTAGTTGAGGGGTCCTCTCCTTACACTATAAATTGAGGCATTTGGCTCATTTGAAAAGACAACTCAACACTTAGAAAATACTCCAGATTTTTTGATTTCATCTTCCTCATCTCTAGCAAAGTTACTATACTCAAAGTTTTTCAAGAGTAACACTTGAGTTTCCTTTGCTCATTTGTTAAGTTGCAGTTGTATCTTGGGAGACTATTGTCCAACACCGTAAAAGGAGATATACGGGGCAATCTTGTCTTAAAGAAAGAGTGTCATCACTCGACTCAACAAATCACACAAACAGTTTGTTAAGTTCTTGATTTCCAGTTTATTGTAATACTTAGTTTATCCTTTCTTACTATTGTAATAGTTACTTACTTCTCGTTCCCTGCAGCAATTGTATCCCAACAATTTTAAGACAAGATTTGTTGTAAGTACCTAGAAAGATGACTGGAAGAGAACAACTTGCTTCTGATTTTGCTGCTGCTACTACTCAAGGCAATCATTCTGCCTTCCCCACTGCTCAAGGCACACCTAATGTCTTTCTTGTTGCTCAAGGCTCATCCAATGCCTTTACTGCCGCTCAAGGGAACGTTGTCGTTCCTCCACCCGCTGGATTTCACCATGAACGTCCTGAAAAGTTCATGGGCTCAAACTTCAAGAGATGGCAATAGAATATGCTATTCTATCTGACTGTTATGGGAATGACCCGTTTCCTAACAGAAGATCCTCCACAAGCTGGAGATGAAATGGACCCTTCGCCTTTTGAAACGGCTGAAGGGGGCCTAGGTATCCATGTCATTAATGGCATGAAGATGGTTCTTGATGCATGAAGTCATAGTGATTTCATGTGTAAGAATTACAAATTGAACTGCTTGTCAGACACTCTCTACACGGTGTATTGCACCGTAGGCACTGCCAAAGAGTTGTGGGAGAAGCTGCAAAAGAAGTACAACGCACAAGATGCAGGTACTAAGAAATTCATCATCGGGAAATTTCTGAAATTTCAAATGGTGGATAGTAAAACAGTGATGTCCCAAGTCCAGGAATTCCAAATGATTCTACATCACCTAGATTTGGAAGGTACAAAACCAAATGAGCAGTTTTTAGTTGCATCACTGATTAAAAAGTTACCTCCTTCGTGGAATGAGTTTATGGGTTACTTAAAACTCAAGACAAAGGAGATGACCTTTGAAGAACTCATTATCAAACTCCAAATTTAGGAAGATAATAAGAAGGCCCTGCCTAGGGGTAAACAACCCGCTGAGGCAAAGGCAAATCTGGCTGAGGCCAAAGGGAACCCAAGCAAGAAGCGCAAGTTCCAGAAAGACGGCAAGACCCAAACAACGGAGAAGTTCAAAGGAAACTGTCACCACAGAGTGAAACCTGGTCACATGATCAAGGACTGTCGCAAGCTCAAAACTAAGCAACAAGAGAAGGCCAAGGCTAAGGGCAAGACACATGTTAACGTCGTCAAAGACCAGTTTATGGACGACATAATTGAGGAGTTCTCAGCGGTGGTGCTAGAAGCAAACCTTGTTGAGAATCCCATGCAATGGTAGATGGATACATGTGCTGCAAGACACATCTGTTCCAATAGAAATGCCTTCTCCACTTATACACCGGTTACAAACAAGAAGTTGTTTATGGGCAACAACGCTTTCTCTAATGTGCTGGGGGTAGGAAAGGTAGTCCTGAAGATGACTTCTGGAAAGGATCTCACTCTGAAGAAAGTGATGCATGTTCCTGAGATTAGAAGAAATTTAATTTCAGGTCATTTATTGGTTAATGCTGGTTTTAGGCTAGTGTTTTAGTCTAATAAATTTGTAGTCACTAAGAATGGAACGTTTGTGGGAAGAGGATTCGTCTGTGAAGGCCTCTTCAAAGTTAACGCCATGTTTGTATTACGTACAAGCAATAATATTGAAGCTTCTTCTTACTTGCTTGAGTCCTCTAATTTATGGCATCATAGATTAGGATATGTCAACTACAAGTCCATTCAAAGGTTGGTAAAGTTTAATTTATTATCGTCTATCGATGTAAACCCTCAACATAAGTGTGAGGTGTGCGTAGAGGCAAAACTCACAAAGCTTCCTTTTCGATCCGTCGAAAGGAATACCGCTCCTCTAGAACTTATTCACACAAATATATGTGATTTGAAGTTTGCACAAACTAGAGGGGGGAACGAGTACTTTGTGACATTCATTGATGATAGCACAAGGTATTGTTACCTTTACTTATTGAAAAGTAAGGATGAAGCCTTTGAAGCATTCCGACGTTACAAAGCAGAAGTTGAGAACCAACTAAGCATGCGGATTAAATCCATTCGTAGTGATAGAGGGGGAGAATATGTAGCGCCATTTGAGGAATATTGTGCCCAATCAGGCATTGTTCATCAAACGACGACTCTATACTCACCTTAATCGAACGGTGTGGCGGAACGTAAGAACCACACGTTGAAGGAAATGATAAATGCCTTGCTCATCAATTCCAGTCATCAATCGAACAATGGTAGTTTGATGTACATAACAAACTGCACCCGACCTGATATTTCTTATGTAGTCAATAAGTTGGCTAGGTTTACCCGTAATCTGAGTAATGGTCACTGGAAGCATTGAATCGGGTACTACAATACCTGAAATACACGCTAACTTACGAGCTGCATTATTCGAGATATCCAGCTGTACTAGATGGGTACAGTGATGCAAACTGGATATCTGACATAGAGAAGACCAAGTCCACCAGTGGGTATGTATTTACAATTGGTGGTGGGGCTGTGTTTAGGAAATCCTCTAAGCAAACTTCATCGCCCGATCCACGATGGAATCAGAGTTTATCGCTTTAGACAAAGTAGAGGAAAAGAAGTTGAGTGGCTTCACAACTTCTTAGAGGATGTTCTTTGGTGGAACAAACCCGTACCTTTTGTAATGATCCACCACGACAGCCAGTCGGCTCTAGGAAGGGCACAAAATTCTATGTACAATGGCAAGTCTCGTCATATTCGACGAAGACATAAGACCGTTAGGCAGCTGATCACCACGGGTATAATATCCATTGATTACATAAAATCAAAGGATAACATAGCTGACCCACTGACAAAAGGCTTACCCAAGGATCAGATGTTCTGCCTGTCTAGGGGAATGGGCTTAAAACCCAAAGTATAAGGACCAATACGGTGGTAACCCAACCTTACTGACTGGAGATCCCAGGAATTAGGTTCAATGGGAATACTAAGCTGTAAAGGTTCAGTTGATCGCTTCGGTGGAAGCATGAGCACTTCAGATAGTGATTTCTGTAAAGAAACACCAAATCCAAAGTCGTTCCCGCGATAGACTATAAATGCTATCTGCAGTGTGGGTGAAGGTTAAGTTTCCAAAACCTTTAATGATCCTCACCGGTTGAAGTTAGGTTTGGAGAAATTTTTAATGGTTCCTAACACTTGTAAAGTGGGGTATAGCAGGATACCTTGTAGGAGACCACTTATTTAAGTGCGAGGACATGCTGCCTCAATTGAACGCACTTAAGAATCTAAGAAGTGTCCATTGCCACAACGGACAAAATATTATGAAAAACTGAGTAGAGGAAGTTGTTGTGTAGGTACCGTTGACTTGGCTTACACTAAACACTGACGGTTCAAGATATCACGTTCATCGCGCAGTAAGTAAGTCCGATGGTATTCAACTATGGAAGGTTCAAAGCATATGCTACCTATTCAGATGCAACATCGGTCTGCTAAAATATTGCTGGAAAAGGCACCAAGTGTGTGCGCCAAAATCTCTTTCAAGAGGGGATTGTTGGAAATTTACTAAATGTGGAATTAAGTATATCCCATTAATTTATGACTTGAACAATTGGGGCCCGCACGTCGGAAACATCGTTTCCACACACATGCACACGTAGTGCCAAGTAGTGCAAATTTCATTAGTGAAAGAGATATTGGTACGTATGTAATACGTTTGAGACAGAATTATGGACGGTTATTGGCCAAATGACAAAGTATTCCACATTGGTAAATGAAGGAAGAAGTGTACAAAGTGTAAGATGAAATGAGTCGAATTTCACCGAGGAGCCGTGAAGGGCCGCGGCGCCACACCGTCGGAGCCCCAGCGCTTCGGAGGCAGAATCCTGCGACGGGAAGTTGGAAAGTTCTAACCTTTGGGCTGGTTTTGGAGCATTGATTCTCCATTACTTGACACATGAATTCAGCCATTATTTTGCTGAATGTAACCTCTCAATTAAGTGCCATTACATGTATATTGAAGGCCATTAGTTGAGTTGTTGTTGTATCTTGGGAGACTATTGCTCAACACCGTAAAAGGAGATATACGGGGCAATCTTATCTTAAAGACAGAGTGTCATCACTCGACTAAACAAATCACATAAGCAGTTTGTTAAGTTCTTGATTTCCAGTTTATTGTAATATTTAGTTTATCTTTTCTTACTATTGTAATAGTTACTTACTTCTCATTCCCTGCACCAATTGTATCACAACACATGAATGATTTGAGAGTTTTGGATATTATTAATACTAATTAAGAGTAGCATTTATGAAGATGAAGAGGTGTGAATTACGGGATTAACTTTTTAAAATAAAATAATTGAAAAAATGAGAGAAAAAGTAAAAAAATAAAATAAAAAGAGGAGAAAATAGATAAATTAGATATTTGGTTAACGATAGGGGTCAATGAACGTTCCTATTACCACTTTACCAGTGTATATCACAGGTTTTCAATAAATTTAATTGATAGTTCTGGTGAGGATCTTTTCATCATCTAATAACCCTGAAGATGGTAAGAATATAGATGGTATATTAATAAAGTTTTATCTAAGTTTATCAAATAATAAGCATGTAGTAAGGAAACAGGTAGTATTAACTCAAAATTCATTTTTTTATATAAAAGTCTATAATCTTTAATCAATATGAACATCATAACTGTAGAGTTTAACACTTATCAAAATCTTAATTAAAAACATATAGTCTAAAAACCGTACCTCTTAGTAGAATTTCATATCACCGGAGATCTCGACCCACCCTGGCTCTCAGCTCCCTTTTCTTCACTGAGTTCACAGGATTAATGGCCTAGGTGCTTGGGAGTTTCTCAACAGACTCTTTATGAGATTCCTATAAAGATGTAGGTTTATGGACTAATATGGTTCTAATAATAATCTTTCCAAGTGATTTGTCTCTGGTATTATGATATTATAATTGATCTAGATTATTGACTAAAGAGGGGGTGTAGCTAGACATAGAGAGTTTTTCAAACGAAGTTTTGTATTGGAATTTTTTCGGATGCTTCAAATGTTTACAAGAGGCTCTTTATATAGATAACCTCGGCTGATACATGATTATAAAATGATAAAAATACTTTTTCAAAAGTCAAAAAGTAAACAGTAACAACTTTTTCAAAAGTCTAAAGTGTTCTTTGTCTGCTATGATTGCCGATTTTTCCAAAGTTTTTGTCTTGTTGTATTCTTTTTCAAAGCTGTCTCTTTCTCCGCTGATATTACTATTTCTTCTAGTTTTGAATATCTGCCATATCACAATGGTTTTTCCTGTTAAGTTGGTTGATACATCAAATACCTGTATTCCATAAAGTCATTTTTCAAATGATTTCATTATGAGTGTTGTAGATTCGGCAATAATACTTGGTAATCTGGCAATGTTGTATATGTTCTTATCCACTATTAGTTTATCAATAAAATCATAAATGAATAATTTTGATACTATGTCTGGTTTAGCATGTTTACTGCACAAGAATCTGGGATACTTGCTCAGTTTAGCACTGCGTAAAATATGAGGGTTAGTCTTATAATCATGAAATTTATTAATCTTCTCATAAGCACTAATATATTCTGGTGTATATTTCAGTTTGTCTGCCATTGATATTGTTGATGAAGATGATAGTATTGAGGATGGCATAGTTGCAAGTTTTGATACAAAAGGTGCTAAAGTTTTAGTTGGGTTGTTTAGCTTTTCAGTTATAGGTGATCTGGATTGGGTTTTATTTTGTAAGATTCTCAGGGTTTTTAAATTTTGTATGGCTTCTCTGAGCTGGTTTATAAGCTGAGTATTTTCTTGTAATGTGGATATTAAGATTTCATTGGTTTGTATAATAGAATCCATGGCATTGGTAATATATTCTTCAAGGTTATTACTGCTGATCGACATTGTTATATCTGCTAAGAAGATCAGCTAAAACATTTTTAGTTCCAGATATATTCTTAACAATAAAATCATAACAACAAAAGAATGATTGTCATTTCCTTCTTTTATTCAATTCTGGTAAATGATCTATCTTGTTTGTAATAAAAGCTTTTACCTGTGTGTTGTCGGTTCTAACAACAAAATTTACTGGTAATAAGTGGTAATGAAATCTTTTTATTCCAAATTTTACTGCTAATAATTCTTTTTCATTAATATGATAACTTTTCTCATTTGGTTTCCATGTTTCACCTCCATATCCACAAATTAGTGGTTTCTCTTTATCTATATCATCTTTATCATATGCTGTGAGGACTGCTCCGCATCCTATATCACTAGCATCAGTAAAAAGTTCTACTTGATCTTTTTCCATTGGTATTCTATGTTTTGGTAATGCTTTTATTTTTTCCTTGATTTCTTTTATAGCTTTAGTATGTTCTTCTTTCCATTCAAAGGTTATGTTTTTTCTTGTTAATTCTTGTATTAGTTTTCTTGAGAGTAGTAAATCTTTTATATGGTCTGAAGCATAATTTATTACTCCTAAGAATTGTTGTACTTCTTTTTTACTTTCTAGTTTTTCTTTAAAATTCTTTATCTTCGTTACTATGTGTTCTTGTAGTTGTAATCCTTCATTGTCTATAATATATCATAAATATTCGATATTGTTTTTAAAGATTTCAGATTTCTTTTCAGATAATAATATTCCGTGTTGTTATACAGTTTTTATAAATTCTTCTAAATGTTTTATATGATTGTCTGGATTATCACTAAATATTAATATGTCGTCAACATATACTATACAAATTCTGTTAATTTTCTGAACACTTGGTTCATTCTTCTTTGAAATATTTGTGGTGCATTTTTAATCCAAATAGTAGTACATTCCATTCATAGTGTCCTTGATGGGCACTAAAGGATGTTAAAGATTTTGATTCATTTGTTGGTTTTATTTGCCAAAATCAACTTTTACAATCGAACTTACTAAACCATTTTTTATTTCCTAATCTGTTAATAAGGTTTATTTTATATGGTAAAAAATATCCATCAAATATTATCTTTTTATTTAGTTCCCTATAATCAATTATCATTCTAGCTTTTCCTCTTTTTTGTTCACTATGTTTCCTTACTAAAAAGGTTGGGCTACTATGTGGGGTTTTACTTTCTTGTATCATTTTTAATTCTAATAATTCTTTTATTTGGGTTTTAAATTCTTTTTGATCTAGTGGACTATATCTAATAGGTTTGGATCTAATTATATCATTGGGATTTATCAGCTTAATTTCTGCATATATTTTTTCTTTTTCCCATAGTTGAATTAGATTTTCTCCAAATTTCATTTTTAGTATATTAAGATATTTTTCTTTTAATAGATGTAGGTTATTATTCCTATCGATTTTTATAGTACATAATCTTAATGTATGTATTGGTAATATTCTTTTTAATACTATCCATTTATTACAAGGTGTTTGTAGGCTAAATGTATTGCTATCTATAACTTGTGTTTTAAAGTAATCTAAGAAATTGTTTCCTAATAATACATGTTGTTTCATATTATCTAATTCATATATTATTGGTAATCTGAATATTGTCTTTCCTAACACAATTCCCATGTTTTCTGCTACTATATATAATTATTTTGATTGTTTAAATCCTGATACTCTTGCTTTATGTGATCTGGTTCTTTCCCATCTGTGTGATTCTAATACATCTTTTCTAGCTAATCATAAATCTGCTCCGCTATCAATAAAGATTTTTGTTTTATCATTTTATTAGGCTTATATTCTATATGTGCTTCTATATAGATTGCTACCATTTTATTAGGTATTAGTATTTTGTCTAATATCCATATCCCTTAATCTTTGTTGGAGATTTTCATCTTGTTCCAATTCTCTTACCTCTTTGCTAATGTTTTCATCTTCCATTACTTCTTCTATACTCCTTCTTATTCTAATAAGTTGCCAATTTATCTCACTTAATCTTTCTCTTATTCTACTAAAGTTTTTTGTAACCTTGTTATATCTATCATTATAATATTTATTTCCTATTTCACTTGTAGTTGTAGTTGTAACAAGCTTATAGCGAACATGTCATTCACATTGTATCCAATAATTTCTTTCTTCTAATAATTTTCTTTTTTCTTTTTTTTTTCTTTTTTCTTTTTTCTTGTACGTTCATTTTACTCATAACTACTTTCACAATCCGAGTGTTGGTTAATAAAGTTAACATTTTCTAATTCGATTCACTTTCTTCATCAGTTTGAGTGACATAAAAGTCTTCGTATTCATACCATTTATCATTATCTTCGCTAATTTGCTGTAAACTCATTATAAATTGTGTCGTATTTATATATTTTACTCCTTTTTTTTTTAGCTTTGGACATTTATTAGCATAATGTCATTTTTCATTACAATTCCAACATTTACATTCTTTAACTTTTTCTGCTTCTACGGGTTTTACATATTTTCTTTTTCTAAATTTTCTCTTGTATCTAAATTTCTTCCTGGTTTCAGGGGTATTTTTATATCTTTTAAATCTCTTTTTCCTATAAGGTTTGTTATTGTAATTTGGTTTGTTATTATAGTTTTTATAATTATTATTTCTCCTATATTTCTTTGTTTGATATCTTTTATTACTTTTCTTATATTTCCTTTGTTTTCTTTTATCATCACATCTAAATACTAGTATTCTTTATGTGAATCCGCATATTTCTCTTAATCCTAGTTTTTTTTTATCTTTTAAATTTTTTTGTTGCATTCTAAATTATTCACATTTTCTCATTAGGTATGCTCTTAGTACTCTTATTCTTTCTCCTAATGTGTTTTCTTTTGGTTCTAGTTGGGTATATTCTTTTGATCTTTAGTATTATAAGGTGTTGACAAGTGGTCATAATAAAGTTGTTGGTATATTAAACCTTATTGTGGTAAGAATCTTGCTTCATAAAAGAACTTACTAAAACTAATTGTATATTCTGGTAATTTATTAATCTTGCAACATTTCATATTATTCAAATTCATTACTATTTCAATTTCTCTTTCTGCAAGTACATTTTCTCTAGCTACTAACCATCTTTCTCCTAAAAATTCTCTTTTTAGTATAATATCAAATATTATTAACATAGATTTCCAATATGTTGCATGGCTAAGTACTTCTCCTCTTAATTGGTATGTTATAGATTCTATCAAATATGCTACTTTTCCAATTAATGTTTTAGATATTAAGTCATACATGTATTCTAGGTTTTCTGTTTGTGTAGAGTTCATTAATGCTATATACCTTCCAAGATTCCAATCAGTATCCTTCTTTCTATTTCTTGTTCATCATAAACACTATCTAAGTCTAAAAATTATCCATTGTAGTTTACTCCTTATGCCATTGATCCTACAAATTTTTTAAATTCAGCTTGTTGTTCTACTGGTATGTGGTTTGGTAATCTAGTTCGTTTTCATGTTATTATTTCTTAATTATGATCTACTAATTCTTCTTCAGGATAATCATTTGCATCTTCATTTATTACATCATCTGTTTCTATTTCTGTTTCTATAGGTTTATTAAATTCATCTTTTACATCACTTTCATGTTCTTCTTCTATGATTGTATTTACTCTTTTCATTTTTTGTGAAGCTTTTATTATTTAGTTATTTTCTTTTACTATTTCTGAGTTTTCTTCGTTCTTTACTTCTTCTATAAATTCTACTACTTGTATTTCTTGGTTAGCTAATTTATCGTTGCTATATTTGTCTGAGTCACTATCAGTTTTTTTCGTTACTACTAGTTGTACTTTCATCACTTGTTTTAGTATTTTTCCTTACTTTCTTTTTTCCTTTTAACCTTCTTATCTATTCTCTAAGGATTTATATTTCTTCCTTTAATTCTTTTAATTCTTGTTTTACCTCAGTTAATTCTTCTTTTGTTTGTTTTAATTCTACCTTGGTTTCCTTTAATGTTTTCTTCGTATCTTTAAATTTGTGTTTATATTTATCATACCATTCTTCGTTATTATGTGATCTCAATTTTATATTCTCTTTTTTTAACTCACATATTTGTTATTCTTGTTTATCTAGTTTTAGGTTTAAATATTCATATGTTGTTTTTTCTGTGTCTTTTAAGTAGATGTTTTCTTCTTTTGAATTTTTATCTTCTTTTGGTGTCTTTGTCCTTATAGGTTCATACTTTATCTTTCTTTTTCTATTATATTTCTCCCATTATTTTTTAAAAACGCAAGTACACTGAGTACACTAGGTTCTTATTTTTCCATTAAAATTGACCCTTTTATTTAATATCGCTAGACTATCCAATGTTTTTTCTACTTCTGTGGATAATTTTGATTTTATTTTACTAATATCTACCATTATATGTTATTTACTTCTTCTCCATACATCTATTGGTACTAATTCTGGTTGTTGAGTAGTAGCACTAACTATTGTATTTTTCTTTACTTGTGCTTGGTTCATTATCTCCCGCTACTTGTTTACCTTTATTTTTCTCTTCTATTAACATATTAAGTTTTTCTAATATTATCTTAAATATTGGTATTTCAGATACATTCCATAGGTTGGTCAATTCATCTCTTATCACTTGTTGTATTTGAGTTTGATTTTCTTTTATTTCATCCATTATTATCAAGGTATTTTTCATTTTTTCTTTTACTATTATTTCTTCCCATAACTCGTTTATTTTTTCGTTAGGGTTAGTCAGGATTATTTAGTTGTTTCCTCCATCCGTTTCCCATATCTATCCATATTTTATCAGATTTATCACATTGTTGTTCTAATTATTTTATCTTTTCTTCTAATTTTTTTCTTTTGCCTTGTATTTTAAATATTTTAGTTGGAAAAATATCTCTTATGATAAAGCTGCCTTTATTACCTTTAATTTATGTTTTTTCGCTATTATTTCTCTTTGTATATTCACACCTTATTTACGAATTTTGTTTTTCCTTGATTATTTATTTCAATTCCGTTTTTATTTATCTTATAATTTATCATGATTAAAAAGTCACTTCCTAAAAGTAGTTCATTGAAACTGTCATAGATTGAGAGATTGTAGGAAGATTTATGAGAAAGATGAAGAGAAAATGAGGTATTTATAGTTGAAAAATTGAGTTAAAGTGTAAATATAATAACTTAGAGGTTAAAAATAAATATTAAGGGGGTAGGGGGAGGGGAGGCCAAAAATGGCGGTTGCACAACGACCAAAATATAAAATGGCCGTTGTGCAACGACTATTTTGTGCAAGGGGGTGGGGATTGGGCGTGATTGGGGCGGGACGGGGCTATCAGGACTGGGGTGGGACGGGGCTATCGGGACTGGGGTGGGACGGGCCCGGGCGGGACGAGCCCACGTCCCTGCATAGGTTGCAACACAAATTTTAGTACACATTAGGTTGAAAAATAAAAGTACCTTTATGATTCTTTATTTCCCATATAATTTTGTTTAACGGGTTTGTGACAACTATTTCAATTAAAATATAAAAGGGAAAATGCCTAAAATACACCTCAATTTTTGTCAGAATTTGTTGTAACACACTTAACTTTTACGGTGGTTCTATTACCCATGAATATATTTTTAAAGCATTTTCTTGGCATTTATCTCGAAAAATTGGATCAAAATCTAATGCTACGCAAACCAAGACCCGATTATGAAAGAATATAGTGATTCACAAGATCAAATTCAAAACAATCAACTACTTTCTCCATGAAAAAAAATTAAGAGCGTATGAGAGAATTTTAATTTTTTTAATTTTATTCGAAGAGTGAAATGACTTGAAAATGACGAAACTCTTTTGTTTTATGGCATTTTATTCGGCACATGTTTAAATTGTTATCCAGCTCACCTGATAAATGCTAAAGAAATTATTTAAAATATATCAAGGATTATTAGGATACACGTAAATGTTAGGTGCATTAAATAAATCTGAGCAAAGATTGTAACGTATTTTAGGCATTTTTCCAATATAAAATAACTCGACCCACTTATAGATGCTGGATAAAGAGTTGGAATTTACATTGGGAGTCATTGTTTTAAAAAATATTTTTATTCTTTTTAATTGGGGTAAATTTACTACTCGCTTGGACCCAAAATAAGGAGCAAAATAATTGTTTCCAACTATACCATGTAAACTATATTTTTTTCTTTATGGGATAAAATAATAAGCTTTTTTATGTTGTTCCATGGAAGGAGGTGAATCTCTATAAATTCTTTCTTTCGAAACTTGTCAGCTATCAACAATGCGTATTTGTTTGTGTCTAAATCTAATTAAACAACCCCTTTTATTTTTTCTTGTGAATTATTCTTTGGAACTTTATTGGGTATTTTTGGTTCATTACTAATGTTTGAATAATCAAGTGTTTGTTCCTCTTCTCTGTTTATGTCTAATTAGACAACCCCTTTTCCCTTTTTTGCAATTCATTGTACCCTTTTCGTTTCTTGCATTGAATTTCACTATACTGTACAAAAGGGGAGGTTCTATTATGGATTATAATCTTTTGAATTTTATTTGGTTCATTAATAGTGTCAGAATAATCAAGTGTTTGTTCCTCTGGACAACCCCTTTTCTCTTTTTGTGCAATTAATTATACCCTTTTTGTTCAATTGGACTATAACTATTTGAAAAACTCTACTCTATGGAGGGTAGTAAAAAGGAGGTTCTTTTATGGATTATGATCTTTAGAATTTTGTTGGGTTCATTGCAAGTGTTATCCTCTATTTCTGTTTAATTAGACAACCCCCTTTCCTTTTTTTTTGTGCAATTAATTGTACCCTTTTTTGTTTCTTGCAATGAATTGGACTAAAGATTACTGTTTTGCACATTTTGATTATGTTTTAGAATGAGGGGAGTAAAGGAGGTTCTTTTTATGAATTATAATTATCTGGAATTTTGTTGGGTATTTTTGGTTCTTTGCTAGTGTCTTGAATAATCAAGTGTTTTTGTTGCAGAAACCTTGTACCAGCGGTTTTCTAGACAACCCCTTTTGTTTGTGCAATTAATTGGACCGTTTTTGTTTCTTGCAATGTATTGGACTACAGCGGTTTGAAACTGTACTCTATTGCACAATTTGATTGTGTTTTAGGATTAGGGGAGTAAAGGAGGTTCTTTTTTGTGCAATTAATTGTACCCTTTTTGTTTCTTGCTACGAATTGGACTATAACGATTTGGAACTGCACTATATTGCACAATTCTAATGAGTTTTAGGATTAGGGGAGTAAAAAGGAGGTTTATTTCTGTATCATAATGTTTGGAATTTTATCGGGTATTCTTGGTTCATTGCTAGTGTCTGAATAATAAAGTGTTTTTGTTGCAGAGTTGCTGACCTAAGATGGGCTTCGAACCTGGTGGCACATCCTGTGATGGGCGTGATGAAGGTAACATTGTATTTCTTTTTGGATTTAATTTTGATAGTTAGTAAGCTGGTTCTTGATTTCTTTCCATAACTATCTCCCAGATATAGAAAAGTTGTAATCTTGTGTTGAACAGAAAACTTTTGTTAACAATTTGGTGAGGTGTAGCTCAAGCTTCTTTCAAGTAAAACACAGTACTTTTAAAAAATAAAATGCCAATGCTAATCCAGCTCTTTCAGAAGCTTTTCGCTTTGCATGCCATTGTTTGAAGCACATGCTTTTCTAAAATGCATAGCTTGACCCATGAAATGATAATCCCTCAGATCGTATTGCTTCATCGCTTTAAGTTGCTTTTTGGTATCCAACTTGCACCTCATATTTTCCGCCAAGTACTTGCATTCTCCTATCAAGGCTTTGGCTGATTGAAAGAAATCACCAAGTTTTTATCCAAATTCAAATCCTGGTCTCCCATAGTCTTAATTGTACCTACATTGATTAGATCACACCCTTGGCTGCTTTGGGAAAAAGTGTTAGTTGGTGTGTATCTAAAATGCTTATTTTTCTCATAAGGGTGTATATTATAGATTCTTATGTTCCTAAATGTGTAATTAAATAGGGCAGAAACCTTGTACATGCAGTTTTCTAGTTTAATACTCGTTGATAGAGGATTGGGTGTCTTTTGTAGAGAACCATATCTTTTGTAGGTTCTTTACCTTTCGGTATACTTCTTGTATACGTCCACTTTGGCCTTTCGATTTATGAAATGAAATTGTTTACCTGATAAAAGAAAAGCTTGTCGATGAGATTTCAAGTCAAACTATGTAGCATGGAGGTTTTGTGGTAGGCTGTCATGTTCATTGGAATTTTGTAACATTCTCTTTGTAGTTTTACTATTACTTGGTCCCCACCTGTTTGTATAATCTCATTGACCTCATCTCAAGAAAACTATGTCAAAATAGTTCATCTTTGAAACAATTACTAAGATAGTTGGAGGAGCTTCTGTGTCCTTTCATATTGGTGTCTTATTGCAACCCTAAAGCAGAATATATGTGGTCTCGGACTTTGTCACAAGTGTTTGTTCCTTAATTGTCTAACAGTAATTATAGTTGGTTTGGAAATGAACTATGAGGACTTTTAGTTCTCTTTTATCCTTTTACTGACAGGAAAGACATTCTTGTATTTGCAAAGAGCTTTAGATATTGTTATTGTTATTATTATTATTGTTGTTGTTGTTGTTGTTGTTGTTGCCGTTATTATTATTATTATTATTATTATTTATTAGTTGTAAATAAATAATCTTATCATAAAAAGATAAAGTCTGGTTGCTCGGTTACTGCAATATGGACTGGGGTTGATTTTGAAAAGTATCAAAATTGATAATGTATTCAAAAGAGAATGAAGAACGGTGGGCCAGCTGTATTTCTTGCTCATCTAATTTTTTCACTAGGTAAGAACTTAAGTGGCTCTTTTTAATTGGGGGGGGGGGGGGTTAGTAAAGCTTTGACCATTTTATTGACAGAAATAAGGTTGGTTTTAGTGCCTAAAAGTTGGAGAAAGAGAGCTGTGATCTGGTGCTTAGAAGTTACTGCTTATCCTTCCAGAATAAATGTAGAATGTAAAATCATTTACCTTATCAAAAATAAATATAAAGTGTGGAAAAAGTAAAGGAAATTGTCAGAGTCTTGTGCTTATATGTTAGTCTTTATATTGTGAGTTTCTCAATGGTTCTCATTATTAACAAGGTAGAGCAGAACTTTGGTCTTGTGTTTTGTCCAAAAGAAAGTCAAAATGGGGAATAGGATGCCTTAAAGGTAAATAAGAAAGATCCTAAATAAAAAAGAAAATACTGGCCTTTCTAATGAGATCTGCATCCATGATGTACCAATATGTATAGATGATTGGGTGTTTTTGTTAGGGTTAAACATATTTTTTGGGTAGCTTATCTACTTTTAAAAAAATCCGGTCTTGTGCAAATCCTTAAAAAGTTCCAGTCTTGTGCGAATCCTAGTCTTCCTGCTGAGTTCCTTCACACCAACATATGGTCTTTTTCAAGCCTTGTACATCCACCAAATCGGCCTCATTATTTCTACCTTTTTTTTGAAATGGTAAGTATTATTGATGTCATAAACCAGCACTAAATATGTGCCTGTGATTACAAACAAAAATCAAGTAGAGAGCAGAGGAAAAGAGAAAAGGATCAAAAAGAAAAACCTTGGCTATACTATACAAAAGATTCCATGAACTGTAATTGGGTTCACTATCCTCTATCCATTCCTTCTTTTACCAAAAATCTATTAACAAAAATCGATCTGATTTGGCCTACAGGATTGAGTTCTGCTCTCCTTCATAGCGTGTCATTATTTCTATCTGTTTCTGCAAAGCGAGGAAGCTGGAAACCTGAGTGTGATTTAACTGACAACTATGTCTGTTTTTTTGCAGATGATGAGGACGAATATGAGGAAGCTGGTGATGGTAACCGGCTTTTGGGATTTATGTTTGGAAATGTTGACTACTCTGGTGATCTCGATGTTGACTACCTTGACGAGGTGATTTGCTCCTTTTCATTGTTTTCTCCCTATGTAATTTGACTCTCAAATTATTAGTATGCTCTGAGATCCCAAATTAATATGTTAGTATGTGTACTAAAGTACTAAAGTGTCTCCAAGTAGCAGTTGAACCTAACAGGATAATTATTTACTGGAATTTCAGCACAAGCAACTCATTTATACCTTTAGAAGGACCATGTTTTGTAATTTAATGTGGGAAGTGGTCAGCTTGAGGTTGGGCATTGATTGAGGGTGGTGAAGTCTTCAAGCTCCCTTTCACTTATTTTAGTCCCGTGCCATGTTGTGTGATTTGAGCTTCTTTTGGTGTCTTCTTGCTTATTAAGAGGTCAAACTCTAATTGAAATTATGTTTTTCAGGATGCCAAGGAGCATCTTGCTGCTTTAGCTGACAAGCTTGGTCCGTCTCTGACAGAGATAGATGTATGTATCAAAACTCTTTTGTCTCTATAATTTGAAAGTATATCTTCTGAGAAGTGTAGACCCAATCTCTTATCACTATGATTTATTTGGAATTATATTTCGGATCAGGTGGTAGAAATATGAATGGATGTTACCCAATTTCTACCTGAGTAGTTTTGGTACTAATATTTTCTCCATGTCTCTTTCCCTTGGATGTTCAGTTGTCAGTGAAGTCCCCACAAGCATCTGCAGATGCTTCTGAACAAGGTACATGTTTTTCCATGAATGCCATCTCATGCAGTTTCTTACTTTCATCGGTGTTTAGTTCTTTGATACTTTCGTTGACAATTCTTTTGTCCTTCTCTTTTCGTCCTATAAAAGTTCGCCTTTATCACAAGTGAAAGAATTCTTAATTAGACATGTAAGCATAGGTTTGAACCTGTAATACATTATAGGAAGAGCCAGAAACAATTTTTGTGTTTGACATTTCATATTACTGCAGTGAAATGGGAAATACTAGAAATTATTACTAAGTTGATATTCATGATTAGGTTAGACGCTGCTATTTGAAATAGTACCCCCAAATGGAGCTCTTTAGAAAAACTAACCTGCAGCTGATATTCTTTTGTTTAACAGACTCTTTATGTCTTTTGTGTGCCAGAAATATTTATGTTTCTGCATTTCTTTGTGCTACTATATCTGGAGCTTGTTGTGTTAAAACTCCAGTAGGCTTATAGTTCTTTAATCTGTTTTCTACATGAATATTCTTACATTAATTCACAGCACACGGTTCGGTGTTTCGTAGAGCCTACGTTGGGTTCTCATCATTCCGAAGCCATTAGTTTTTATTCGACCAATCTCTTCTTTCAGAAGTCATTTCTCATTACTTCTCTTCCCTCCGCTTCATTGAACACACAGATTATGATGAGAAGGCAGAAGATGCTGTAGATTATGAGGACATTGATGAGCAGTATGAAGGACCTGAGGTACAAACTGTTACCGAAGAGGACCTATTATTGCTGAAGAGGGATTATTTTTCAACAGAAGTCTCTTTAACTACTTTGGAGAATCGTGCTTCTGTTTTCGATGATGAAAATTATGATGAGGATGATAATGAAGAGGAGAAGGAACAGGAGGTGGTAGAGAACACTGCTGAAGTTCAATCTATTCCTGAAAAAGGTTAGTAAAACAATGTTTGGGTACTGGTTTTTCATAAATGTTCTTATATTTTTACTCTCAAGTATTAATGACTGTCTACAATCTTTAGAGTGTAACTCTACCTTTTGATATTTTAATCTCTTTAATGGTTGACACTACTAGACTTATAGAGCTGTTCTTCATGTTAGTTTGCTACGCACCTCAGCTCTATACGGAAAGTTGCTCTTCACCTAAAAGGAAAATTGAAAGCTGACCAAATAGCCTCAGTAGCTAAATGGTTATGGCTCTTTGGAACATTCACATACCAACAGAACCATGTGTTCAGGAGATATTCAAGCAAAATATAACCCAGAGTTCCATCAGTAAGAGGGCAGCAGAAAATAAAATCAAAATTGTGAAAGCAAGATTTATCCTAAAACACCGGATAATAAGAATTGATCCTTGAGATGAGTCTTTGTGGTTGGTATTTGTCAAACTCTTTTTTGCTTGCAGCCTTCTGTGCCTACTTTCAGTTTTCTGCTAGCAATTTTTTGTGAACTGAAATTGTCTGCAGCAGCTGTGAACAAGTCCGCGAGACAAAAAAAATTTTCTGGGGGAGGGGGTTATGAGGGAGAGAGCATGGGGCTTTAGATGCCTTGACACCACGGCAGGCCTCTGAATGAGCAGATGGATTTTGCAACGGGAAGAGGCAGGGAGCTGTGGGTAGGATGGACAGAATGATAAAACGAGAGGCGTGTTGCGTACTTTTCTTATTCTATTTTGATTCAGCTTGTTTTTAGGGAAAAGGGCCAAAATGCTCATCAACTATTGGGAATAGAACAAGCACGCTCTCCATTTGAATTCCTAATCAAACCCTCATGGTTAGCAGATTGTGATGTATATAAGGAGGGGTGTATGTGGGTCGGAGTTTGGGTGGACGCGGGTTGACACGAAAATGGACTCAAAGTAGGGGTTCTCGGTTTCTGCCGGGCAGTGGGATGTTGTGGGACTTGAACGGGTAGTTTAGGGAGGATTTGGTTTGAGGCATTTTATGGGGGTGTTCCGGGTACGTTAAGGGTTGTGTTGGTGGTTGGGGTTCGGTGGTTGGGTGGTGGAAAGGTGACGGCAACTGGCTGAAATAGTGAGGTACCGGTAAGGTGTGTTATGCAGACTGTTTGGGTATTGTCGGGATGGGACGGGTGTGTATGTGTGGTTTCGGTTAATGACCTTCAGTGGGGGTATTTGGGATTGTGGGGTGTGGTGTGGGGGTGGAAAGAATATGGTGGTTTGGATAAGGAATGGACACTAGTTGCTAGGTGCAATCTCAGGTGCAAACCAAGTGATGGTCGGTCGATATGGACAAGGATAGAGACACGAGGTTTTTTAATGCTCGAGTCGACACCAAGTTGAGTAGGCCAATTGGACAAGGACTTGACCGAGGTTGCTAAGTACAAGCTCGAGAACAAACCAAGTGAGGATAGGCCAATAACCTTATGAAGAGTAACCGATAGACCCTAGGCTTGGGTTTGGTTGGATCACACAAGTTCGAACTTCCGCTTGCACCGATGGGGTTCCTTAAGCTTGGGTTTAATTAGATCACACAAGTTCTAACCAAACTTACACCGAAGGGAACCTTAGCTTGGGTTCAACTAGATCACACAAGTTCTAGCTAATCTTACACCAAGGGTTTGACCCACAAAAGATCGAAGGCCCACACAAGGACCAACTAAGATAAACAGCACACAAGTTGAATAACTTAGCAATTGAGTAAAACTCAAATAGTTTTCATAAATCAACTCTGATTTTTACAACATCCTAAGGGTCCTATTTATAGTAGTACATGGACTTTGGACTTTTCTAGAATACAAATTAAAGACACAAACTACTCAGCCAAGTGTGGACAAGTGGGAAGGGTTTCGGGTTGCTTGGGGAGAAAGGATGCTCTCGGCCAACTTGAACAAATGGGAAAGGTTTTGGCCTTGCTTGGTGATCAAGGATGAATTCAATCTTTTCACACCTCTTTGTGGTTCCCATGTAGAAGAATGCATGAACTTGGCTCCTCATAAATCTCAACTTCTTGGAATATGTTTGGAAACTTCCATTCTTTGCATATGCGCCTTGGTGAGTTATTTTCGGCCAACTCTTCATCTTCCTTAGGCCGATCTTGATGTCTCCTATGTAGTCAAATACATGAACTAGTTAGTTCATGAATTCTCCTCTTGGAAGCCTCATCTTCTGGATGATTCTTGTCCTTGCCATCTTGTCCTCCCTCTCTCGGCTTAGTCATCATTTTGGAAGACTTTTCGGCCTAGTCACCTTATTACCAGGCTTAGTCATTCCTTCCTATTACATGGCTCATTAAATGTGTCCTAAGAAGAGTTAGTAGCTAAGCTAGGAACTAAAGATAAGCTAAAAGAAACAAAATGGTCTTTGGCAAAGACCTACATACAAAGACGAAATAAAATGTTTTCTTAAACCTTCACATGATGTCGTTCATCCTACTCCACATTTCATCCCATTTGAGGCATTTAACCGTAGGTTGATGGTGAGTTGTTGGCATCTTTGGCAAGCTACTTAACGGCTCAAGTTGGGAGTTTAAGTCCACGAGCTTTCTTACATCAGATTGGCTCATATTTTTTTTATAACCGTGGTGTCCGGGCCAACATGCATGCACCTCGACTAGTTCCATAGGATACATGACACCTCCCACCAGTAACAGGTTCCAGGTAACTTTGTCCGCCAAGACTAGAACAGATAGGAAGAAATCACCTAGTGTTTTGTCTCTGTTGGGAATTGAACCTGGGACCTCATTTTATTGACCGCTAGGCCACACCCTTGGGTGCAAAAAAGAAAAAAATGGCCTTCAACTATGTGAAATAGAACAAATTTGCGCACTGTTTGAATTTGGCTCCAAATTTGCCCTTATCGTTGAAGAACTTGCTCAGATTTGTCTCTCAGAACTAACGACAAAAGGAAGAACAAAACGAAGAAAGGACATATAGAATTATTTTCTTCAGAAATATACATCAAAAGTAGAGATCAAAATTCACTTTTGCTCAACTGATGAGTAATAAGCCTTTTCTCTTTCAGTTTCCTATCTGCATAAATTTAGTACAACAGAAACAAAATTGATATTTTACTAATTTTAATACTTTCTGGAGTGACAACAATCACAATTTCTTCAAATCAATTTTACTTTCAGTAACTCCACCTAATGCACTATCATGGCTTACTGGCTTACTCGCTTTTGGTATCAGCATTTTCATATTGCTTTAAATTTCCTGTCCGGTTCTGATCGTTTCTCTTGCTTTGCTTGTGCTTTTGTCTTGAGCCGAGGGTCTCTCGGAAACAGCCGCTCTACCTATCAAGGTAGAGGTAAGGTCTGCGTACACTCTACCCTCCCCAGACCCCACGTTGTGTGATTTCACTGGGTATGTTGTTGTTGTAACTCCTAATTTCTTCATTTATTTTCAATTATTTCTCACTACAACAACAACAACAACATACCCAGTGTAATCCCACAAGTGGGATCAATTATTTCTCATTGATTTAAGAATTTCAATTCGGTATTGGGTCCTTGAAGATTGTTTACTTTCTCATCAGAAATGAATAGTTTTATGAAATTTATGTTCTATTTAATTGTTGTTAAACTTCATGAGAGTAAAGATTCTTTTAATGGGGGGAAAGAGAGGAATATGATGAGTAATTAGATGTAAACTAGCTCTTTTAACTATCTTGGGTCCGTGTAATTTCGTTGCATTAAAAAATTTTACAAGGAATTTTTGGGGTTAAATTATTGCCGTTTAAGGTGGCACTCAGTTTCAATTATAAAATATGTTTAAATGAGTAAAAACATGATGTTGGAGGTCCGTTAGTTTTGTCAGGATAGCGAGATTACTGTAGGAGGAAAAGGAATAAATAATGGAGTTGCATAATTTCATTTAGATTAGCTTTAAATATTTCTCTTTGCATCTTCACTATAGACCTATTTGTCATGTTTTTTTTGTAGGAGAGTACAACAATGATACTGAAGTGATTTCTCCTGGGGAGAAGGTTCCAGAAGAGGTTCTGGATCAAAAGGTTCCAGAAGAAGTTATATCCACGGATGCTCCCGAATCTAGTGAAGATCTTCAGGAGGTTTGTCCCCTAAAATTAAAAAGAAATTCTTTTGTGTTCCTTTGGTTCTGATTGTAGCATGAAGTGCTTGTCATCTCTTTCTTTCTCTCTTCTTGTCCTTTCCTTCTTGTGGAGTAGGTCAACAAACAGTTGATATCTTTGTGTCACTTTCTATTTACAAGCGATATGTTCAACGGCTTCTTGAGATTTTCTTGAATTAGCTATTGGAATAGTTCATATTCTTCCGCCATGATAATTTATTTTCTAGTGCTTGAAGATTGATGATGCTATTTAAATCATTTTAAATATACCTTGAATTATTGTATTTATAGTGGCTGAAGTACTCAGGACATATTGATTTTTATGTCGGTCAAAATCCTATGATTTCTGGTGGACCACTCTTAATAATATACAAAAATTTTAGTTTTACTTTTTTCTTCACAGTTTATCACTATTGGGAAGTCGACAAATAATAAAGCACTCTCTTTTTACTTTTCTGCCTATCTATTCCACTGGAGAGATGTGTTTATTTAAAAGGAGTTCTGGAAAGTCTTTGAAATATTGTTCTCCTCTATTATGTATTTCTACTCTATGCTTGGCATAAGCTAACAACTGCAGATAAGTTGCCTTTATGGAGACTATAAGTGTCTAATTTTGATGTCTGCTTTAGAATAATTCTTGTTTTCTAAACAGTGCTGCTTTTTTATGCTGGTTGTCAGGAAGAACCTCTTGCTTTGGAAGAGCCAGTTGATAGTCAAAACTCTGTGCCTCTACCTGTTCTTTGTGTAGAAGATGGGGTGGCAATTCTGAAGTTCTCTGAAATTTTTGCCCTCCATAAACCTCGGAAGAAAGCAGAGAAGAGGGAGCGACGTTCCTCTGTTCCCAAAGGTACCTTTGCTAATAAGAAAAATCTCTTTCTTCAGTTCTGTTTAGTAGTATTAGTATGGTTGAGCCTTTCTGTAGCGCATTCTTGTATCAACAGACAAATACAAGGCCGTGGACATACTGGATATTGTTGAAGAAGATGAAGTTACATTACTGAGAGGGTCCTATGAAGAGTTTCCTTGGTTGAGGATGACCCATGTACATCAAGATAGTGCTTTAACGTTGCTGGATAATGAACCAGGAACAGTTCATGGGACTGATGACTTAAAGCCAAAAATCGAGGAAAATGATTCTTGTTGTAGTGCTGAACCAATGAAAGAAAATCTATCAACGGATCTTTCTGCTGGTTGGAGCTCACCTATTTGTCCTGAGTTCTATCCTCTTGATCAGCAATACTGGGAGGATAGAATCATTTGGGATAATTCTCCTCCATTGAGTGATAATACTGCTGAGAGTTGTGAGATTTCTGTACCTGATTATGAAGCATTAACTGATAAACAACTGGATGTGGAGGCCAAGTCTCGAAGTCTTCAGTCAGAAAAAGAAATTGAACCCCATGAGAAAGGTCATAGCTCCTTTGTTTTGTGCAGTGTTTCTGTGGAGCCTTTTGGTTCAAAACAGCCTTCAGGACACCTGGATATTTCATTATCAGAAGGAAGATATCACGCTCAGCTCTTGAGATTAGAGTCTCGCTTGAATGCAGATAAGCAAAAGAGCACAGATACTCCAAAGGATGGAGCCACTGATGAAAGCCTTAGCAGCGATGCCTTGAGGCGATTTAGCAAGCTTACATTACAAAATAGAGATATACTAGAGGAATCTTGGGTGGACAACATTATTTGGGAACCAGATCAACCCTTTCCGAATCCAAAGCTCATATACGATCTTCAAGACGAACAAATGCTTTTCGAAGTCTTGGATAACAGGGATGGCCAACAGCTTCTGTATCATGCTGGAGCAATGATCACAACTGGTTTAATAAAGCCCGATAATGGTGATTCTACCGAGTTATATGGTCTCAGTGGTTCATCCGGGCGTTTCAATATTGCCAATGACAAATTCTATATGAACAGAAAGTCAACTCAGCAACTAAAATCACATTCAAAGAAACGCACGGCACATGGTCTCAAAGTTCTGCACTCAATACCATCTCTTAAGCTGCAGACAATGAAGGCTAAGCTAAGCAAGTAAGTCTTGTGTACTTCATTTGACATTCTCTTATATAAATGGTTAATTCTACTGTTAGTTTTTTCGCTTTTTGATAATGTAATAACTTCATTGATGTGGCGGGAAAAGTTCCCAGTATACAAATGATAGAGAACCTGAAAATGTGGTTCTCTATGAATAACACCCTATCATCTATACCCCACGATGCACTAAAAGTTTGCTAGGAACAAAAACATGACTACATCTGTATGGAAATATGTTCAAAAGGGCAGCCCAGTGCACAATGCATCCTGCATTAGGAGAGTCTGCGGAAGGGCCTCACCCCAACAGAGCTACATGCTTAACTATCAGTGATATTGATCTAGTTGGCAGGCCTAGGCGTGCAGGGGGGCGATGTTGGGTCCCCATATTTTATTGCCCACACTTTAGTTACTAGGTTTGGGCGTGTAGGGGATGTTGAATATCCCACATCAGTGGGGATGTGGTCCTTTGGTCTCCTCACGTGGTCTTGGGCAGTTCGTACCTTTTGAGCTAGATTTTGAGGTTGAGTTAGGCTCAAGGTCCATTTTCTTATCACGGTGGAATTACATTTATTTTTTTGAGAAAGGTAATTACTCTATTAATACGAAAAACTTAGCCACCCCCCAAAAGGGTGCTAAGTTGAAAACTTTACAAACAGCAAAAAAGTGCTTAAACCCCACCATGGTGGAATTACATAATTTCCAAGTGAATCCAAGAAATCCATATACTGCTCCAAGTTCTCTAGCAAACTCCTCTCACACCAAAAAGATAGATTATGTAGGCATAGGTTCTTGACTCTAGAAATATGATTCTTTTTATTCTCAAAAAAACACTTTCTCTCACAACGACAACGTACCCAGTATGATCCCATATGGTGGGTCTGGCAGGGTGAGGTGTACGCAGACCTTATCCCTACATTGTGGGGTAGAGAGGTTGTTTCCGATATTTTGGGACCCCCCATGAACTTTGACACCTTTTATTCAGTGTACACTTAAACTATTGTTGGTCCTAATCACCCCCATATATTTGGCTATTCTGTAGCTTTCATCCCCATGACATCCACTCTCTTTTGGGCACGTGAAGTTGATGAAGAATCGAAAAATCAGCTTCCAGGGGGATTTCACATAATCCTGCTCTGGCTATATGATGTCTTATATGTATCCAGAAGTAACTTTGCTTTGCAGTTCAATGAACAAATTTGGATTATATTTCTTTATCAGTTGACATAAGCAACCTAGGACAAAAAGCAGTTTGTCCTTGCATTGGTCATATGGTTCAGGGGATTAGCATCATAAGTGCCATGGTAGAACCTATGTTGCTCAGACTCTTCACTTTCGATGCACTTTCGATGCCGCACCTGTGTTGACACGACATGGTGTGGGATCCGTACCCAATCTGGTCAACTTATTTTGGGTACTTTGACCAAAATCGAGGGAGATATTCCGGGGAGATTTAATGATTACAACAAAAGCTATGGTGAATTGAAGAAATTGGAATACCTTGCATATAGAAATTTCTATGTCACTCCTTTTCCTTTTATCTCTTCCCGAGATTGTCCTCTTGATCAGTATTTTCTCCTCAAGATTTCCACATAATATCTCATAATTTAGGTTTTATAACTCTATTTTTAGATATTTGAAATATTTTTAGGCGAATCCCTGCAGCCGTACCTGAATCTTATAATTTAGATCATGAAGGATCCAACCTCTAGATCCGCATCCGTGTCGGACACCCGCACCCGAGTCCGAGCAACTTAGGTTAGAACTACCTAATCACCTCTATTTACAAGATTGGGAAGTGTGTTCTCTTGGATTTATCATATGTACTGGTTGATTGCTTCGTTTTAATGTTTGTTGATGTGATTTATTGCTCTTTGCAGTAAAGACATAGCAAATTTTCATCGGCCAAGAGCTTTATGGCATCCCCATGACAATGAGGTGGTACTTAAGGAACAGAGAAAGTTGCCCGCGCAAGGGCCAATGAAAATCATATTGAAGAGCTTGGGTGGCAAAGGAAGTAAACTTCATGTGGCAGCAGAGGAAACCATTTCTTCCCTTAAGTCAAAGGCCACCAAGAAGCTTGGTTTGTAATTTTTTCTATCCTTTTAATTCCTAACCTTCACTTATATTACATCTATTTATTACCTTTATGTCCCAGCTATTACCAACTTTCACCATGTTATTTGTTTACAGATTTCAAACTGTCTGAGCCAGTGAAGATAATTTATTGTGGGAAGGAGCTTGAAGATGATAAATCGCTTTCTGCCCAAAATGTGCCACCAAACTCTGTGCTGCATCTTGTTCGTACCAGGATACATTTGTTGCCTAGGGCACAAAAGCTTCCCGGTGAGAACAAGTCCCTCCGTCCTCCTGGGGCATTTAAGAAAAAATCTGATCTTTCTGTGAAAGATGGCCATGTTTTCCTAATGGAGTAAGTAAACCCAAAAAAATTTATTGTGCATTTTCTATTGATATTCTGATGGCATTTCTTCTTTGGTATTCAAGGCTCAATATGGATAAATACCCTATAATGTTTTCAAATGGGAGGCTAATATTTGTACTGTTGATACATCCAGCACTCTCTAGGTGCTGTGATAGATGAATAATATACCTTTGCTTATAAAAAGATGTCAATTTGAATAGGTCTATTGCATTGATTAAGTGGAGATTCCTGTTGCATATAAGTAGTTTATTGGTGTGAATCTTTTGAAGTGCTTTTTCTTGTTGTTTGTTGCAATGGAACTTCATACCATTTGTTTTGTGTGAATTGTGCAAAGCATCTTAATTGTAATTATAGAGGTGGATATATGAAGCATTAAAAGATCTTTTTCCTTTCAGCTATATGTTTGGTGTAAGGAGTAAGATCCCCCTTTGTATAGCAGTTAGATAGATTTGACACAGGAGCACTCTATACAACATCCATACATATTTTTTTGACCACCTTGGTGTTATTGATGAATAAAAATCTTTTTTTGTTTCATCTAAATTTTAGGTGTGAGGAGTAGATCCCTTTTTGTATAACAATTGGATAGATTTTATAGCAAAGCAGTCTATGCAACCACATGGTACAAATTTTCGTCATCACCTTGTTGTGTTTCTAATGAAACATTATGATTAAAAAAAGAATTTCATCACTTCTTTTCATGTATTTACAACTTTATGATGTCTGCGTCAACACTTTTGTCTGCTTTTCCACTTGCAGATACTGTGAGGAGAGACCTTTGCTCCTTGGAAATGCTGGAATGGGTGCAAGATTGTGTACTTACTACCAAAAATCATCTCCAAATGATAACCAAGGAACCTTGATGCGCAACGAAAATACTGGATTGGGGAGTGTTCTCACCCTTGATCCTGCTGATAAGTCCCCCTTCCTTGGGGATATAAAACCTGGTTGCAGTCAGTCATCTCTTGAAACAAATATGTATAGGGCTCCAATTTTTCAGCAGAAAGTATCATCAACTGATTATTTGTTGGTTCGCTCAGCAAAGGGTAAGCTGTCCATAAGGCGGATAGACAGGATTGATGTCGTAGGGCAACAGGTTATCTACTATCCTTACCTTATCTCATCTAAGTACTTTCCCGCCGCCTAGGCTAATTTTATTATCATTTTCTGATGAACTTATTGCTAAAATATTGATTGTTTTAGTAGTCATTATCTTGAACCATGACATCATGAAAATTTCTGGATTCATGTTATTATGTTTTGCCAGCATGGAATCTAAAACAATGATATGTTGCATAATAAGCTTGAGTTTTGAAATTCGGAAGGCAGGTGAGTTGGTACTCCTGTGAAGGGGATGCATTTGATTTTCTCATATTTTTGCGTTGTCCACATGCATTCTCCTTGAAGCATTCAACTTGTTTTGCTAGATCTGGTGACTCGGGCTTTAATGCTTAACAATTAGAAGTTCTTTTGATGTTACATGTGCCTGAGTTTTTCATTGGTTCGTTGAAATCTATCTTTGATGACATTTGCATATTCAAAATACACACCATTACTATTATCTTTTAATGGTGATGCTAGATGAGGGACATGAGTGTCAGAATTCATGTCAATAAATTGATGCTAAATTCCAGGCCCAAGAGGGGGCGGAGTATGAGGTCTTAGCTTGCCAGATCTGAAATAAATAAGCTAAAATTGGGTGATCGGAAACTCGTGAAGGAAAAGGAATCTGAAGCTACAGAATTTAGTAAACTTATGTGCTTTTTTCCTTTCTTTTATTCCTGGGGAAGTAGAGTTTGCTTTTCATTAGTTATTGTTAACTACCTTTTTCTTTAGATTTTTCTACTTCTGTGTCATGGAGGTATATTGGCGCCACATTTTCGCTACAAATTTGCAATAGTGCTCGAGGACAATTCACTTCGTCCTCTAGATTTTGCTTTCCTATTTTGTTTTGGATTTTTCTTTGTGCAGTATTCTAATACATGCTTCTGTAATGTGCAAGCATGTTGTAGCTATGTCGATGCTTATACCTGAAGAGGATAACCATGTTTCTTTAATGTGCAAGCATGCTATAGCTATGCCCAAATCTTATGCCAGAAGAGGATGATCTATCATGAGTAATTTATGACTAATATCTGATCTTGTTGCTTGTGTATGAATATGTGGTGGATCTATTTCCTTGTTTAATCTGCCTTTCCTTGTTATCTTTGAAGGAGGCTCACATGGAGGTAGTTGCTCCTGGATCGAAAGGTGTTCAGACCTACATAATGAACAGACTATTGGTATATATGTATCGTGAATTTCATGCTATTGAAAAACGCGGTTCACGTCCTTTCATCCGTGCGGATGAGCTTTCTGCACAGTTCCCTAGCTTGTCAGAGGCCTTTCTTAGGAAAAGGCTCAAACATTGTGCTGATTTGCAGGTACTTTTGGGAAGCATCTTTTCAATTCCTGGGTAAATTCTTTAGTACAGACAGTAGAGGGAATTTTTCTTGAAACTCGTCTTTGTCGCACTGCGAGTGCTCCTTCCCCTTGTGTGTCTGTCGTAAGTAACTTGGGTGCTGTCATGATGCAGAGAAGATCAAATGGACAGTTTCAATGGGTTATGAGGTTCAATTTTCGGATACCATCGGAGGAGGAATTGAGGAGGATGGTTTCGCTAGAAAGTGTGAGTTCTTTCAAAAGATCCCTGTTTTTAGTTTCCCTCTCATCTCCTCCACCCCCCCCCCCCCCCCCCCCCCCCTGAAAAGATCCCCTCCCTCCAATTAAAAAAAGAAAAGAAAAGGAAAAAGGGTTATATAAACATTCTTTACTTGATGCATTAGGAGATGTCATGCACTTATCAAAATAACTGGGTACAAATAACACTTTCTAAAAGCTTCATCATTCGTATGGAGTTTTCCACTTTAGCGCATTTGGTATTGGCAGGAGGCTAAATCTTAATGCACATCTTAATCGTGCATTCAGGTTCAAACATCTTAGTCTTAATAAAAACAATTGAGGCCTAAATCGTGCTGCTCCCCACTCTCCATTAAAGACCTAGAACATAATTCATCAAGAATGGTATAAGTTGTTGATTTCTTGTTGAGTAGTTTAAATTGCTGGAGTCTGTTGCAATAACAAATTTAAATTCACTCCCTTCCATTATCATATCCAACAAAGTGGGTAGTGACTGACTGGCTGTGACCCCTGAAAGTCATTGACCTCGGTGCAGACTAGGATTAAAATGTCATTTCCCTAGAATGTAGTAATGTCTTCCGCTATAATATTATTGCTCCTAATACAGTCTCTACTTCTCTACTGTTTCACGTTGACTATGTTATTGTTTTTTCAACCATTTATCAGAAATTCTTTGTTTTGTGCTTGTCCTATGGCTCAGGTATGTGCATATGAAAGCATGCAAGCTGGCCTGTATAGGCTTAAGCGCCTTGGTATTATGCGGCTAACTCATCCTACAGGTCTATCAGCTGCAATGAACCAGCTCCCAGATGAAGCAATTGCTTTAGCTGCTGCATCACATATTGAAAGGGAACTTCAAATTACACCTTGGAACTTGAGTAGCAACTTCGTTGCCTGTACAAACCAGGTAGATCATACTTGCATCATTTATCTTTGTAGTCTAGTCTTCGACAATGCGCGTCTCTTTTCGGAGTGTGTGTTCGTAGGAAAGAGTGGTATGAGAAAACTCAATCCAATAAACTTCGGAACTCTATCCTTTCGTTCTTGGTGATTGGAAGTTAACTATCTCAATATAATGCATGGTAATATATCTCAGAAGCAGTGTTTGGTCATTCTTGTGCTAGTATGATCACTTCTGCTGTCTTCTTAACCTTTTACTGGTCATCAGAGATGCGTTGACATGGCAGCCTTGGTTTCTTTAAATAATTCAAAACTTTCTGTTGCTTGATAGAGTATAAGGAACATTCATTTTATCATCTACTGTTACATCAAGTTACTGCTGTGAGATACGTGTATACATTGTTTTCTGTAATTCATAACATCCTAGCTAGTCCTGAAACTTGATCTTTCTTTATACTTTTTTGCAGGATAGAGAAAATATTGAGCGTCTAGAAATTACTGGTGTTGGTGATCCATCCGGTCGGGGATTAGGGTTCAGCTATGTCCGCACCACTGCTAAGGCACCAATATCAAATGCAATCTCCAAGAAAAAAGCAGTTGTTGTCAAAGGGTCAACAGTAACAGGCACTGATGCTGACCTACGAAGACTGAGCATGGAAGCTGCACGCGAGGTGAGTTGATCGTGATAGTATTAGGATTGGATTTTACCAAACTTCCAGATTTTTTGACTTACTTAGCATCAAATGTGGTTAGTTAAAAAATAAATTGGCTTTTATATCATACGTACGTTTCTATTGACATATATGTCAACGAATTGTTATCAATCTGGACCAACTGTTTCTTTTTGTTTCTACTATTGTATGTGGTAAGTTACGATGTAAAGAAATTCCCCTGATATGATTTTGGAACCTAAATGAACATACCCCTTATGAAAAAGCTGATTCAGAAGAAAACTAATTCTGGCTTATTTGAAGTGTGTTTATTTAGTTTATAGCCTAGTTAATAGGTGCATGAGTAAGTTGATTATTTAGTCCTATGGCTCTGATGCATGAAGTGTGGCTAGTCGAATGTGGTTTATGGATGTGTAGCCCAATGGGCTTTTTTCTTATCAATTCACAAGCATGTGATTCTCATTCTACATACTGGTGTATTTCCCTACATTTTAGGTTCTTGTCAAGTTTAATGTTCCAGAGGAGCAGATTGCTAAACTAACAAGGTGGCACCGAATTGCTATGATTCGCAAGCTTTCTAGCGAGCAAGCTGCATCAGGTGTTAAAGTTGATCCAACAACAATAAGCAAATATGCTCGTGGCCAGCGCATGTCCTTTTTGCAGCTGCAGCAACAAACTAGAGAAAAATGTCAGGAGATCTGGGATCGACAAGTCCAAAATCTTAGTGCAGTTGATGGTGAAGAAAATGAGAGTGACACTGAAGTGAACAGTGACCTGGACTCATTTGCTGGTGACTTGGAAAATCTTCTTGACGCGGAGGACTTCGAGGATGGTGAGGAGGGTCGTCATGAGCCCAAACATGATAATGTAGATGGAGTCAAAGGACTCAAGATGAGGAGACACCCCTTTCAGGCTCAGGTGGAAGAGGAAATCGAGGATGAAGCAGCTGAAGCTGCAGAATTATGCCGCATGCTCATGGATGGTATGGAACACGGATATATGTATATATTTATTATATGTCGTTTCTAGTCCATCCTTGGCGTCTTGATGCTATAATCTGGTGGATTGAGAAAATTAAGAATTTGGTGTACCTTCTCTGTTGGTGCCACTTCAATGTTGCTTTCTGTTTCTCCTGGAAAATGGAGATTTAGTGGGAGGAATTTTGGAGGAAAAAAGGCATGTTAAGTGGGTCCTTATGCTACTGCCGGTTGGGTAGGGTAGGATTGGTGGAGTATGACGTATTTCTCCATGCCTATGAGTTGGGACTTTGTATTTTCAAGGATTGGGTTCTTTGTTGATACGTCTCGGCACGGTCAATACTAAAATCCTTTTCATGTGAAGTTCGGGAATGAAGCAGCAATGTTGCTCCTGACCTAGAGTAGAGTACTGTTTAGGATTTTCAGAATTAGCCTTTGAAAGACTCACCAACTCGGAATTAGCTTTGGTTAAGAAGATTGTAGGAAATATTAACAAATAGAGGTTAATGTATAAATTGATCCAAAGTGAACATAAGAAAACTGACTACTCCCTTTCATAGGTATGAGACAACAATTTTCCTTTAACCCTCTTCTTCAATAGAATAATTTTACACAGCATCTTTCTTCATGGTAGAAACCATTTTTTGTTGTCTGCCAGCAAGTGCAGCCACTGGCAAATTTATGTGTTAAAAAAGGGTCATGTGAAACCATGGTCACATGATTAAACTTGGTAATACTGTGTATAATTCTGAAAATATATCTAGTATTATCTTCTGGCACCCATGCTACAAAAGACTTAGTAGTGCACTTGGTTGAAAGCTAAGTTATTTACCTAGAGGTTTAAGGATCGATCCCTACTTGATGCATCTTTTTTCTCCTTTCTTTAGTAGCGCTGCCATCATCTAGAAATCCTAGATTCGCCTCTGAGTGCAGCCTATCTTAAAACATGTTTCTTATTTGGTATTGCTTATGTCTAACCACTATCTTGCAGATGCTGAAGTTGATCGGAAGAAGAAAAAAAAGGACAAAGCCATGGGGGAGCAAGTCGGTTTCATGCCAGATATAAGATACAGGTTTGGTACTGAAAGCACTGATCGGGGTAAAAAACCTCAGATATTTTCCAAGCCAAGCATCAAGTCTGATGGGCCAAATGCATTGGATTTCATTGGAGATCAGAAGGAGGTTGTTGCCCTTTCTTCCTCACTAATTCCATCGTGCTCCACTAATACAAATAGGACATGGTAGGCAATTCTCTGATTTTCTTTTTAACTGCAGACTGAAGGGTTTGGTACTAAAAGAACCCCATCTAGCAAGGTGAAACCCAAGAAAAAAGTTGATATTGTGGACACTGGATTTTTTAATAAAAAAGTTAAAATACTAGGGGATGGAATGAAGGTAAATGTCCCTAACATAGTTATCTTCTGCATTTAGCTGCATATTTTTGAAGTAGAATATATCCTTTCCCAGTGTTTCTTAACTGATGTGATGCTCTCCTTGGACACAGCCCTTAAAAGAGAAGAAGTCAGCAAGAGACAGTTTTGTCTGTGGAGCCTGTGGTCAGGTTCGTGGTTATATTTGAATAATCATCTTATTCTTTCCAAAAGTTATGAAGGTTTATCAATTGACTGCTCTTACTATACAGCTTGGTCACATGAGAACTAATAAGAATTGTCCCAAGTATGGGGAAGATGTGGATGCACGAGCAGAAATCACTGATCTGGAAAAGACTACAGGAAAGGCTATGAGTTCTACTGATCACTTGGATCAGCCCCAGATCTTCTCAAAGAAAGTCACCCAAAAAAGTGGAACGAAGAATGTGATGGTCGAAGCTCACGAGGATGATAGTTCCAGTTCAAAGGCCAAAGTTCTGAAGGTCAAATGTGGCTCAACCGACAAGCTTCCTGATAAACCTACTCCTGCTACCTCACTTAATTCTGACATACCAGTGACTTCAGATACTGAAACTGGAACTGTACCACCCCCCATAAAATTTAGTAAAATCAAGTTTTCAAATAAAATGAAAGCTGAGGATGTTTTTAATGAAGCTCACAGGTCCTCCATTCTAATGGCACCAACGGAGACTGCAGACTCACATCGCAGCAAGAAAATTGTAATTAAGCAACTTAAGGACTCCACAAGTGTGGATGAAGGCTTCCTGGATGGAAGCGGTGGCATGGAGTTCAGGAAGACGAAGAAAATCAACGAATTGTCTTACTTGGGGCAGCAAGAGAGGGAACATTTCTATGAGGAGGCTTTAGCAAGAAAAAGAATGGATGATAAACGATTATGGGAAGAGGAAGAGAGGAGGAGAATTGCTGTGAGGCAGAGAGAAGAAAGAGCCAAGATGATATATGAGCGACAGAAGGCATTAGAGGAGCAGGAGAAATTAGCGGCGATTGAAAGCTATCAAGATGCCATAAGAAGAGAGAGGGAAGAAGAAGAACGTCTAAAGGAAAGGAAGAAGAAAAAGAAGAAGTCTGAAATGAGAGATGATTACTTGGATGATTTTCTTCCCAGAAGAAACGACAGAAGGATACCAGATCGAGACAGATCGGTGAAGCGGAGGCAACCTTTCGAGTCCGGAAGGCATGCTAAAGAGCTTGCACCACCAACAAAGCGCCGAAGAGGAGGAGAGGTTACTAAATTTATTGTGCTTGTTTATGTCGTATCTTCTGCAGATACTAGTGATGGTCCATTTACTATGGCCGCAAAAAAAGAAAAATCATTATTTCATTTTTGATGTGTTTGTATGAAGGAAAAAGTTTTCCATGGAAAATGTTTTCTTGGAAAGTGCGTTTCTTACTTTTTTTTTTTGATGAAGTAAAAAGATATCATTAAAAGCATCAAGAAGAAGCATAAATTTACAGAGCTGAGTACAAGGACTGAGAAGCAAAAGTATAGCACAGTCAGCTCTATCAACTAGAGACTAAATCTAAGGAACTGACAAAATCCAAAAAGAGTTCAATGCTAGACACAGGAGTCAGCATGAGCCAGCAAAAAAGTTGTATCAAGCATGTTGACTTTAGGGAGATACTTGAAGTTGAGATTCCATCAAATCATCTTTTATTTCTCTCTGACCAGATGCACCAAAACATAGCTCCAGGAACCATTAACCAAATATTCTTGATGGTCTTTTCAACTTTGAGTGAACTCCAGCTGCAGGCTTCTTTGATACTGCGAGGCATGGCCCAACTTAAACCAAAGAGTGAGAAGAACATATTCCAGATCTCAGAAGCTACAGTGCAGTGTAGCAGTAGGTGATTGACACTTTCTAGATCGGAATGACACATGTAACATCTATTTGCCAATTGCATTTTCCTTCTACCTATTTTCTAGTGTTTGGTTGGTAAGCAAAAAGAATATTATTCCAAGAGCATTTATATGTAATCTAGCAAAACACTATAGTGGTGGGGGTTCGGGGATGGGATGGTCAAGGGTGGGGGTTGGGTAGGTGCGAAGGAGATAGTGCACTTGGAATGTCACTTATGGAACTTGTTTTTCCAAGCTCCATTAGGAAAGTCATTTCCCCCATCTTTAAGGAACTTGTTTCCCAGGGAAAATGTTGACCAACCGAACATGGGAAAATTGGAAAACAGTTTCCTCCATACCAAACACACCCTTTGTGTTGTGTCCAAGTTGTCTAACTGAACTTTCTCTCATGTTCTTGTTGGCTAATTTGGTTGCATGGTGGTGTTCATAGAATTTTCCGATAAGAAATGAATAGTACTGGTTAAGAGAATACTCATCTAACTACCGTCATGGTGGGTGGAGGTACTGGTTAGTCTTTTGCAAAACTGAGGCTTGAGCCTCCTTGCATGACATAGAAAGGGAAAAAGATAAAGGTCTACTTACTCTCATAGGAATATAGATCGCATCTACTGTAGCAAGTGTTGTTTGACACAATCATTTACAAGTTTGATTCTGGGAGCATCTAGTCAAACAATAACATACTGGTCTGGTTTTTCTCATACGGCTGATTGGTACATCTTATGCAAGAACAAATTTTCTGTATGCATAATTCTGTCATTGTGGTCTGTTAGCTGCAGTTAGAAAAGCAAGATATTAGCAAGAAAACCTCTGATCTTATTTGTTCTGTTCTTTCTAAGAGTTGCTTACTTCTTTTGTAGCACCAAGGGCGGTTATTCAGTAGTCTTTTCATTTAACTGAGATGTGGTTTAATTTGTTTGAAGGTTGGTTTGTCAAATATATTGGAAGAAATTGTTGACACACTGAAGTCACGTGTGGATGTATCCTACCTCTTCTTGAAGCCAGTGACCCGAAAGGAAGCTCCAGATTATCACAAGTATGTAAAGCTCCCTATGGACCTATCTACAATCAAAGAGAGAGCCAGGAAACTGGAATATAAAAACCATAGGCAATTCAGGCATGATGTGGCACAGATCACCATCAATGCACATCTGTACAATGATGGGCGTAACCCAGGTATTCCTCCCCTTGCGGATCAGCTTCTAGAACTTTGTGACTACTTGCTCGAAGAGAACGGTTCCATCTTAGCTGAAGCTGAATCTGGTATTGAGCTATGATACTTCATATTTGTACCCTTGTCTCTGTTGAATTTTAAGTGCCGTCAAGCAAGCTTTCATCAGTCACTCATAGTTGTCTATTGTTCAGCGATATTTTAGATGTGTCAGTTGCAGCCACCCCAACACATGTATCAGATAAACAAGACGTGACTGAAGGGATTGTATCCTAACTGTATAATGGGATTTAGTATCGACCAATTTGTTCTAACTCATGGTCAAGGAAGGGTGTGGAGGAGAGAATGATTAATGTAGCTCAATTATGTGCTGTTTTTGCCCCTTTCACCTAGTTTTTTTTATGTATTAGGGATGTATTAAAATAGTTATTTATAATTACTGGAAATTTATTATATATATGAACTCGTAATCCAAATGTATCTCAAATTCGACCATTGATAAGATAGTTTTATAAATACAAACTATGATACCCTTTTGATCATTAATAAATCACTTATGTTATTTTTAGTGTCAAATCTTTACTACTTACATGACACGAGGTTTTGCACATTACGCTGCGATAAAGTACCTTTCACAAATACATAACTTTTGTTATAATTTTAATTTTTATAAATGAAACTAATAATTGTTTTATCTACCAGGTGTTCGATATTCGCTTTGTAACTTCAACTTATCTGTGAAACTTGTTTAATTAGAGCCTTATAGGAGGACGTCCCAAGTCAATGGTGATCGAAAACACCTAAAGCATCTATTTACATCTACATAACGATGAAACTATATATGATGTCATTAGATTAGTTATTTCAATTTCATCAGATGTGAAATAATTTTTGCCTACGGCAGCATTCAACATTCCCATTTAAAGGTAAAGCGCTCCTTATTAAAGGTGATATTATTCACAAAGCTCAAATATAAAAAATCTTATTAGGATGAAATAGTACTTATTATTCCACTACAAATTTCATCGAAAAAATAACTTTACTTTTTGTAAAACTAGCAGGATAACAATTTAATTCCACTTTTAGCACATTTTTAACTTGACACGCTTATTAAGGAGTAAAAATTAGAATGATAATTTTACTATATCTCTCCTAATTATTGCTAAGTAATCTAATGATTGAAATAAATAAAACATACTTTAAAAGTTGTGCAATCACTAATTTTTTTTTAACCTTGTCAACCTAATAATAAGTGATAGGGGTAAAATAGATATGAATTGATAAATTATCTCTTGATTTTTTAAAGTTGACAAGTAAAATTGGATAACTACTTTTAATATAGTAGATAAGTAAAACTGTACGGAGAGAGTAATAGGGGTGAGCGGGTCAGGATATCCTAACTTTTTTGAACTACCCGGACCCTACCTAGTAAAATATCGATTCCTAAATTTACTACCTGGAACCTACCCGTAGCAATCATTACCCGGAACCTACCCGGATCCTGCAGTTCCGGATAGGTTCCCGGGTATCCTGTAAGTCACTAAGAAAAAATATAAGAAAAATATAAGGAAGGCAAAGACTTCTACGTTTTCCTATCAATCAACAAAGTGTTTTCAAAAGAAAATCAAACAGAACACAAAAATATCACCATAAATTAAATAACTAGGAATTTATGTAATACACAGAGGCAATGTTTAGTTGCTTAACATCACAAACAACTATATTGAGAATAACTAAAAGACAGAAACTCCATAACTGCGGTTAAAGCAAGAAAGACAAATGTTGTCCAGCACGCAAGTATACATAAATAGGTTAATAAAGCAAGAGTAAGTTTCCAGCATTTACCTGAACAAGAAAAGCTGATCCTTTCTCCTCTTATTGCAAGGTGCAGAGCTACGAATGCCATCTTCATTTTGCAGGTCAACTAACCATGCGGTCTTTCGTGATGTCATCTCATCTTCAAGCAGGTTTGCTCTATCTAAATTATTGTTTCGTGTTTAGTCTCAGATTAGGCGGGAGAAGCGTAAGTGGTATGACCTTTTTTTTATATTTTTTTTATTAACTAAAAAATAATGGAATTTAAAAAGTAAAAATATTTAATATTTCATAGGTTTCGGATATCGGTTCCGGGTCCGGGTACCCTGTCTCTATTTGTCGGAACTGGAACCGGACCTGACATTGATCGGTTCCTAATTTTAAGATCCGGAACCTACCTGTTATTATAATATATCTATCCGAAACCTACTCGTTAGTGTCGATTTCGATTGGGTATCTGGATACCCTGTACTCGTACTCACCCCTAGAGAGTAATATAACTTTCAAAAACGACAAAAGATGACACCCCGTAAAATTATGCTGACGTTAGATTACCCAAAATGAAGGGGCTAGATGCCTAGATCTCATCTACTCCCTTTAATCTAATTGGTCTGCTAACTATTCTATCCAGAGCTAAGGCAGCCACCCAACATCATCAAAGCACAAAAAACAAAAACAAAAAAGATCTCAAACTCTCCTCTTTTTCTCAATAGTCTTCTAAGTGGGACCCTTTCATTACACCCCCCAGTATTTCACCCACCCACACCCCATGGTCACCTATACAGAAAATGATAAAAATGGTCACTCATATTTGAGAGTAGGTTCAAAATAGTCCCTTAAGTATACACCGAACAGTTTTGATCCTTTAAGTTTGCCAAAAAGTTATTCCACACTTTCGATCTCTGTGAAATATTTAATAATTTATGTTCGTTAGTTTGACAGAAACAGTGAAAACAAAAAGATTTAATTATAAACACTAAGAAAGTTCCATAAATTCCTAAAATATACAACGTAAAAAACAACACTACACATCAGAAAGACATAAAAGAAATAGTAGAAATTACACATCAAAAAATTATACTAAACTCTAAATATAAAAAACATAGCAGAAATTACAAAAATTGTATCTCTAAATATGAGTTCCCATAATATTTTTTTTCATTGTTCCGCCAAATCTAACAAACATCTTCTGTAAATATTTGATGGAGATTAAAAGTGGTACTTCTTGGCAAACTTAAAAGATCAAAACTGTTCAATGCATACTTAAGGGACTATTTTGAACTTACACTCAAACCTAAGGGACAATTTTCTGTTCACCTATCCCACCACCTCAAAAGGGCAAAAAACAAACTGTAAAATAATACATAGGTACTGTCTTCAGTTCTCGAAAGAGAGAGAAAAACAGTGAAATCTCAGAGGCTTTAACTAAAATTTTCAAGAATTACCAATCAGGTGACTTTTACATACATATAGTGAAAACCCCACTTGTAAAGTTGTGTTCTTTATGTATATATGTGTATATTCTTGAGTATATAAACTAGGGTTGTGATGTGGGGATCTTTAATTTTTCAAGAATTACCAATCAAGTGACTTTTAGATACATATAGTGTAAACCCCACTTGTAAAGTTGTGTTCTTTATGTATATATGTGTATATTCTTGAGTATATAAACTAGGGTTTTGATGTGGTAATTTTTGTGTATTTGGTTGTTGTGGGAAATTTTCTTGAATGGATTTAGAGATCTGTGGATTGTTTAATTGATTATTGTTTCTTTTGTTTCTGGGGGTATTTTGGGGAAAAAGTTTTTGTCTAAATGCAGACTAGGTATATGGAGAGGACTAAATCTATGAAGAGGAGCTTGGAGGGTGGTGATGATGAAGAGCAGCCTGAAAGAAAAAGACCTGCTTTAGCTAGGTAAAGCTGTGAACTTTTTCATAAATTTAAGTGATTTTGTTGCTATTTTTAATGTGTTTTGCTTGTTAATGTTGGTACATGAAGGGTGAGTTTTGAGGCAGCTGAAAAGTTCATTTTCTAGCGACTTTAATTTGAATCTGTGGTGTGAGACAGTGGTAATTGATAACTTTAGTCTTGAATTCCTAAAGTGACAATTATTTTGGGATAATATTTTTAAGCTATAGTTGAAGGGGAGCTTTGGCGTAACTGGTAAAGTTGTTGCCATGTTATCAGGAGGCCACGGGTTCAAGCCGTGGAAACAACCTCTTGCAGAAATGAGGGTAAGACTGCGTTCGGCCCTTCCCGGACCTCGCGCATAGCTTGAGCTTAGTGCACCGGGCTGCCTTTTATTTTTTAAAGCTACAGTGACTGTTAATTTGGGACGGAGGGAGTAGTCATTTTGACTGTTTGGCTGATTAATCATTGTAACTGCTGAAAATAAGTACATACTTTGGCGTTGTTACTTATTTGTGGTGTTTCATCATATTGCTTAAATTGTCATTTACAGATGTTTACCTGTGTACATTCTTTCTTTCTAAAAGAAATCCAAGAAATCAAATCTTAAATAATATTTTATGCAGTGTAATTGTGGAAGCTCTCAAGGTGGATAGTCTTCAAAAGCTCTGCTCATCGTTGGAACCAATTCTTCGGAGAGTTGTAAGATATATAGCATTAGGATTTGGGTTTTTACCTGTCATCTCACTCTCTTCTGAAATATGTTTAATGTTGGACTAGTAATTCCTTTCATAATCTTCAATTGGTTGACCCTGCTAGAAAAGATGTCGTCACAGTAAGTTTAACATCTATGTAAAACCAAGTCTGGTTGGACGTCAGGTCTCCATTGCTTTTTGTAACATCCTAATGTTTTGAATTTTTCTTTTTATGCTGAACTTGAACTTGGAAATTCATCTTGAGCTAACTTTGTCTGTCCTTTATGTTTTGAAATTATACCTGTTGTACTTTCTTTTTTTGGCACCTTTCTCTATACACAGATCATTTCCCCAAGGCGCAATTGATTATGCTACTCCCTCCGTCCCAATTTATGTGACACTTTTTCCTTTTTAGTCGGTCCTTAAAAGTATGACATCTTTTCATATTTATGTAATGATTTAACTTCAACTTCCCATTTTACGAAAATGAAAATGATTTATAACCACAGAGATTTCTATGACTTATTTATACCACAAGTTTCAAAAGTCTTCTTTTTCTTTTAAACTCCGTATCCAATCAAACACCTTCACATAAATTGTGACGAGGGAGTATATGTTACAATATAAAGACGTAAACATGTATTTGTACGACATCCGATATTCTAACATGTGGTGAGAATTATCTTTTGTGATTTCAGTTGTTTCATGTCTAGGCTTCTTATTGGATTTTCACCATTTGAACTGAACAGGTTAGTGAAGAGGTGGAACGAGCCTTGGCTAAATTAGGCCCTGCCAGAGTTGCTGGAAGGTTAGGCTATGAAAGACCATGAACTATGTTGTTTTGTATCTAAGTCATGGTTTTCGTATGGACGTTATTTGGATTTTTTTTTGCAATTTTATGCTTCTACATGAGAGAATTCTACCTTTTTATTTTGAAGAGGCAAAATAGCCAAATAGACACTTGTAGTTGCACTAGATTGTGTTCCCACCCCCCCAGCTTCACGGGGTTTCATTTAGGCTACTACGTGTTCAGAACTAGTGTTTGAAACCCTTTTGATCATCCTATTTGTTCCTCAATCACTATCCACATGAGATAATATGCCACATAATCATTTATGTATTCCTCACAACGGCTATTTTCTTTAAAAATTCCAAATCCATCACCCATTCTCTTTCCTCGTCTTCATCCTCCCTCTATGGTCAAGAGGACCTTGTGGTTATATTCAGAGTATGTGTCTAGTTCATGTTATTGATTTGTCAAAAAAGTTTAAAAACAAAAGAAAATAAGAAGTATGCTTGTAGATTTTTCAAGGATCCTAAATAAGTTAGTTCACTCCTTGGCCATTGCTTAGTGCTTCTTTTTTTAATACATAGATTCATCTGCAGTGTGCACTATGTTGTGGGTCTTTTCCTGAACCTGAAATGATGTTTTTTTTATCTAATTTAAAGAAGAGTATTCCAACTATGTGCTACTGTAATCTATACAAAGTTGTGTTGTCTTTCCTAGTTGTGCATGTTTGATGGATTTTGGTGAACATGTTAAACATCTATTTTCGTTATTAAAAAAAAAGAATTTTGGGGGACATGTGCTCCTTTTGTACTGCACATCAGCTTGTAGAGGAGATCAGGGTTCAAATCCTAAGTGAGACACAAAACGTAGTGAACTTTCTTAATCTGCCTAAGCCTTTGGGCAGAGTTACTTGGTACGTATACTGGTGGAAGGTCGCGGGTACCTGGTGAAATGGAATAGTTGAAGTGCATGCACGCTGGTCTGGACACCACGTTATATAAAAAGAGCATGTCTAAAGAAACAATTTCAAATATGTGATTTCTGCATAAACCTAAGTTGGCAGTACATTGCTTGTTATTGTTGTTCTTTTGTACTTACAAAAAAGTGGATGAGGGAGTATGCTGAACTTCTTTCTTTACGTGCATGTTCGCTTTCCGAGCATTTCCATGATTAGAAGTCTTATGAGCTACCGGGCTCTGGACAAATATTTTTGCACTACTACTAACTGAACCCATCCCTGAATCCCTATATACCATCTGTGATTGAGGTTTCCTGGTAATTCTTAAGCATATTGATGTTGGTTGCAGAAATTTTAAGCATTTCTGGTCTGTTGCAATCAAAATAGGATGTATATTATTTTAACTTTAACCTTGTCAAAAGAAAAAAAAAGTATGTATACTAATAATTCTAGCAATGTTCAACAGAATATGCATTCTGTTTTTAGTAGATGCCATCCTAAAATCTTCAGGTTTCAGGTCATCTCCTAAGAGAATTGAAGGGCCTGATGGAAGAAACTTGCACCTTCAGTTTAGGTCAAGGCTATCTTTGCCTCTGTTCACTGGAGGCAAAGTAGAAGGGGAGCATGGTGCTGCTATCCATGTTGTCTTAATTGACTCAATTACTGGCCATCTTGTGACTACTGGACCTGAATCATGTATAAAGCTGGATGTTGTTGTGATAGAAGGTGATTTCAACAATGAAGATGAAGAAGGATGGACGCAAGAAGAATTTGACAGTCATGTTGTTAAAGAACGTGAAGGAAAGAGGCCTCTTTTAACTGGTGACTTGCAAATTACACTCAAGGAAGGTGTTGGAACCTTGGGGGATCTCACATTTACAGATAATTCAAGTTGGATAAGGAGCAGGAAGTTCAGACTTGGCATGAAAGTTGCTTCTGGATATTGCGAAGGAGTACGGATACGAGAAGCAAAGACCGAGGCTTTCAATGTTAAAGATCACCGTGGAGAATGTAGGCTGCTTAGTCTAAACTTTTTGTTGTTACTTTTCTTCATTCTAATAGTTATTGACGATGTCTGAATTTCTTACACCCTGTAGTGTACAAGAAACATTACCCACCAGCTCTAAATGATGATGTCTGGAGATTGGAGAAGATTGGTAAGGATGGTTCCTTCCACAAGAGGTTAAATAAGGCTGGGATATTTTCTGTTGAAGACTTCCTTAGGCTTGTGGTTAGAGACCCGCAGAAACTAAGAAATGTGAGTGTCTAGTGGGATATAAAAAGGAAAAATGAAAAAAAAAATCAACTTTACATTTCATTGCACTTTGCCTTCAATTTGACCTGTATTTTCGGCAGATACTTGGAAGCGGTATGTCAAATAAGATGTGGGAGGCTCTAATAGAGCATGCAAAGACTTGTGTCTTGAGTGGGAAGCTTTATGTTTATTATTCTGATGATTCGAGAAATGTCGGTGTTGTTTTCAACAATATTTATGAGCTGAATGGCCTCATAGCTGGTGAACAATACTATTCGGCAGATCCACTTTCAGACAGTCAGAAGGTTGTTTATTTATTCTCTTTATATGACACTATTTCTTTCCTTTTTGAGTTTTATGTAGGGTTGATACTACTGGATTTCTAACCTACTGTGTTAACTTTAAGCTATCAGCCTGTTCATTCAGCTGACCTTTTCAAAATCTGGAATTGCGGTCTTTGAAGTGTCTTTTATAATTGTGGTGCCTACCTTTTGATAAAGAACGTGCCAGCTCTTATGGACTTTAAATGTTCTTGTAGGTATACGTAGATTCTTTGGTCAAGAAAGCATATGATAATTGGAATCAAGTTGTTGAATATGATGGCAAGTCATTTCTGAACATTAAGCAAAATCAAAAACCAAGCTCTTCAAGGAACGAGCTTCCTGTTGGGCCAGTGGATTACCCCAACACCTTGGTTAATCAGCTTTCACAATCACGACTTCCTGTTTCAGTCCAATCTGAGCAATCTTCTCTGGATCCCAACTTGCTAATTGGAGGTAAAATGTTAATTTTCAGGATTTTATACTTAATGTTGGTGGTAGGGACAGTGATTCCCCCTCCCCTCCCCCTCTTTTTATTTTTTCAAATACTTCTGTTTGTTTAATTGATTTGGCTAATTTATCTAGTCCATGAGTCCTTGATGGTATGCCTAGCTGTAATTTGAATCTTGGTCCATTTTAGTGGTTGATTGGAGAGTTTGGAGGACATGTTAATGAATATATCTGCTACATGAAATCTTATCTCCAGAGTACATACTTGACCATCTTAACTGCTGAGAATAGTAGAGTTGAATCAAAATTGCCTTTCATAGTGTAGATGTTGCCCTTCAAGTAAAGATCTGTGGAAAATCTTAGAAATGGTGCATTGTTTTCACAATTCAAAAGGTTTAAGCTTGTGGAGTTTATATAAATAATGTAACTTTTAGTTTAAAGCTAGACTGTTCTTTTTGTTACCTTTCTCAGAAAAAAAAAACTAGACTGCTCTTAGGTTGTGCTTTGACTCAAGGCTTTGAGTATGTTTACTTGGCAATATAAGGGCAATGCATACTTGTAGCATGTCCAAAACTGACCCCGTCCCCTCATTTTCATTTTTTTTTTGCTTTAGAAGCTACTTTTGCTTTGGAATTCTTAATCAAGAATGTGTGGGGATTTGGAAGGTAGAAGAGTTGTGGTAATGGATTTATAGACTCACTGGAACTTGTCTCGTGGATCATTAACATGTAATAAAGAAATATTTCTGTGAGGTCTCATCATGGATTAGACATTTATGTGGTTGTTCTGGCAAGAGTTTATACAAATCTTCTAAGCCTAGTACTTTTCTTGGGACACATGACTAATAAAATTGATGATCTAGGTTAGTATGGAATTTGAGGTCAGGAGAGAGTATGATGATTAGTGACTGTTGCTAAATCTCGCATTTTTGGGACTCCACCTTGAAAGCGTTACTAAATTGGGAGCAGAAGACAGAGCTGTATAGAGATGAGGAATCCATTGCTAGTTTCTATTAGTTCTATTTTTTATGACGGAGGTGTTTAGGCCGGCTTGCGCGCACCTTGGACTATTTCACCGGGTAACTTTGCTCACGAAGTCTTGGGCATATGGGAATAAATCACCTAGTGGTTTTGCCTCTGTTGAGATTTGAACCTTCTCCGCTCACTTTATTGACCCCTAGGCCACTTCCTTGGGAAAATGGAAAGAAATCACCTATTGTTTTTTTTATCCTATATGTGTTTGTCGTTCTTTGCTTCAATAACTGGGCCTTGGTTTTTATCCTATAACAGGTTCAGGTTATAATGACAGCATGGTTGCTAGGATGCCTACCCAAAGTCCTATGATGAATTCTAATTCCCGCTCACAGTTTGAGAGCAATCCATTTGCGCCTCAGCAGCAAATAACCAGCACGCATCAGCTCCAAAATACGAGATATGACAACAATGTTGGTCTGGCTCTTGGTCCTCCACAATCATCTTCATTCCCACAAAACAATCTTAATCCTTTTGACGAATTCTTGTCTGAGGAGGAAATTCGAATGAGAAGCAATGAAATTCTTGAGAATGATGATATGCAACATTTGCTTAGACTTTTCAGCATGGGAGGCCATGCTTCTGTCAATGTGCCTGAAGATGGATATGGTTTCCCATCTTTCATGCCTTCGCCATCTCCTAGTTTCGGTTATGATGAAGACCGCACACGTTCAGGAAAAGCTGTTGTGGGTTGGCTGAAAATTAAGGCTGCAATGAGGTGGGGTTTCTTTGTGCGGAAGAAGGCAGCTGAGAGGCGTGCACAGCTCGTGGAACTGGAAGATGACTAAAATCTGGTTTGGAAACCATTAGGGCATTTTAGAGTTAACCATCGACCATTTGAATAACTATTCACAAGGCCGTGGTGATGCAGGCCCGAGTAATTAGGTTTCGACTACACAGTATATTTTCCGAGGGATTAGTCAATTTGATTGTTGTTTTTTTCCATGTACAGTAGCCTGTACAGTAAATTCACTTCTAATGCTCTCATTGTTAACTCCATTGTGCTCACTCATTATCTGTTTCAAGATGTAATGTACAAGTCTGCTGACCCAAGGGAAATATGCTTTCAAGAACTCGCGCGTGTTGAATTCTATATGTAACTTTTATGATAAAAGGATGCTGATTGGCTTTGCATTTTAGTGTTTAGTTAACTTACATTATGGTTGTTGCTCTCCCTCTCCATTGCCATTTTTAGTGCCAAAAATGACCGTACGTTACAAGAACAAGACGCTTAATAGATCTTTTTCTTTACAACGGTGTGGTTGCGGTCAACTTGAGCACACCTCAACTACTCCGGTTATTTGTCATTCCCACCAGAACGTGGATGGGGTAGTTGTATTTTGTAGATCTTTATTTGATGGGGTTGGTTTTCACAAAATTGTCACTTAAATGTTGTCTTTTCCAGTTTTTTCTCCCTGCAAACATGCTATGTGAAACCAGTCAAGGGAGTTTGGGTCCAATCAGTCTTGATGAGTCCCCCTCTTGTAGCTCTATTTAGATGGTGGCCACTAATGAAAGAAGATTCAATTTCAACATCACATTTTTCAAGTGCTTCAGAAACATATGAAATATATGGTCTAATCTAATTGTGATTTGAGCTTATATATCAAGTGCCAAGGATTTAAATGATGTATGTCCTTAGTGTTCTTTGAGGGTTCAAATAATGGTAAGGTCATATTAGTATGTAATCAGCAGTGATATTAAAGCTAAGATGGAATTGATTGTGAGACCATTAGTAATATTGTCATAGAAGTTAAAGTAGGCTATGTACCTTCATGTAATATCTTGTAATTGGTGATTAAAATGAGTTCTATTTATGGAACATATATTTCTATTAAGTGTATTTAAGATAAAAGCTATAACTATGATGTTAAAAAGAAATCAATGTGCAAATTAGCTCTTACTTGAAGTACTAAAGAAAACAATAAACAAAAATAATTTATGGTATGCTTATAAAGAATATATCAATTTCATTACTAAACTGTTTCTAATCATCAAACCAACAAAAGAATAATCATTACAATAGCTTATATAAGTCACTTTGAACACAATCTGCTGGAAATCCTTGTGGAAACCTGTTAGAATCAGTGCAGTAATTGTAAATCATGTAATTCTTCTGCACCCATTTCAACCTCTCTTGGCTTGTATTATCCAACTCTTCATTCAACCATGAACTACTTGTTGAAGTTGCAGAATTGGAACTGCAAGAAGATGATGGAGAATTGGGAATACAAGCATTTGCATTGAAGTTTCTGTAAGAAGCACTAAAGGGTGCTCGACTCCAATCAGTTTTCACAAGTCCTCCTCTTGTTGCCCAATCATCTGCATTCCATAGACTTGAATATATCCTCATTGGTTGCTTCTTTGGATATGACACTCCAATTGATTCCAAGTTTTTGTATTCTCTAATGGGTGTTCCATCCACATAAAATCTGTTCAACCAAAAAAACAAAAGAACCCCAAATCAAGATTGACACTTTTTAAGAAACAAGAGAACCCCAAATCCAGATTGATACAACAGTGTAATCCCACAAAGTCGAGGTTCGGAGAAGATAAGATAAGATAAGATGTACGCAGATCTTACCTCTACCTTTGTAGGGGTAGAGAGGCGATTTCCAACAGGCCCTCGTCTCAAAAAACGTAGCCCAAGTCAAGATTGATAATTTTTTAAATAACAAGAGAACCCCAAATCAAGATTGAAACTTTATAGTAATACATAAGAGAACCCCAAGTCAAGATTGATTCAAGAAAGTGTAAATTTTGAAGAAAGTTTGAATCTTTAATTACTTACATGATGCGTTGTGGATTCCAGAGGATGGAATATGTGTGAAAATCAGCAGTTGGATCAAACCAGAGATGAAATTATTGTTCTCTGTTGCCCTTGCCTTGGACTAAATACATTAGTGTGCAGAGTATAAGGATCACCACTTAGATTCCCCAAGAATTCAAAATCTATCTCATCATGTGTTGGCCCTTGTGATGACAACTGCAATAAATTAAAAAAAAAATTAATATCCCTTCAACTCAATAAAACATAAAATCTAGCTAGCTCAAAAATGTTACTCCGTCTGTGATCTTTTCGAGAGCGTGTTAGAACATAAAATCTTTAAATTTTTTGAAATAAAATTTACATATTTAAAAACTACTTAAAAAATATTATAAGTCATCATAATTAATAATTTAAAATATTTAAAAAAAGATTTAAAAAAATTACGTCAAAAAACAACTCGTTTGACTCTCAAAAAGCGAATCGGACCAATCTTTTTGAGACGGAGGGAGTGTATAAACAAAAAAAATTACAAAGAAACAAGGCTTACATAGTAAGCAGTAACAGTGCCAGCAGAGTTGTTAGGGACAAGTTTGAGTTGCATGTCTATTTTACCAAAGAGTATTCATTTTTGGATTGGAAACCAGAGCCAGATATTTTGTCAAGTGAGTTAAAAAGTCTCCATTGTTGAGTATTTTTGCTCTGCCATCACCCCATGTTATGTCAAATTCTTCATTAAATTTACCTCCAATTGTAACACCAAAAGTACTAACCATAACACACATCAAAAGTAGTAACTTAGTAGAAGAAAAAGAAGTCATTTTTAGTTCTTAAAATTTCAAGATTTGAGATTTTTCAAGTTTGTTGGATGATTTGGAGTTGGATAGCTAGGTGGGGTTTTATAGGGGTTTATACCCCCACCCTCCTAGTAGGGGTGTGGGGTTGAAGAGGGAAATAGGAAGGTTCATTTGTAACAAAGTTGTGGGCTTGAAAGAGGTAAAAACTAAAAAGTGGATGGGTTGATACTTGATACGCGTATTGAGCTGGAAACAGAAGGTTAACATATTTGTTTGTTTGTTTTTTTTATTTTTATTTTTTTATTTTATTTTATAATCCAGGTTTCCAGGCTTGCGCCTGACTACTTCACTGGTATTACCCAGACGTCCTGGAGATGATGGGACCGGTCCTTCAGCACCCCACCACCAGGTAAATCGCGGGATGTGCACGCATGGTCGGTGTCGCTTGCGTCCAACGGATCAATGCTACAAGGTTGACCCCCCCGGGCCCCATCCACAAGGCTTGGCGGAGACCGAACCCACACTGCAACATGCCCGCGCGGCTTTTAGCGCCCAGGCTTTACCACATGTATGTGCCCCGGAGGACGATATCCGAAGGGGAGAATCGAACTTGCGACCCTAAGGCCGCAAAGTTGACTCCCTACCAGCAAGCTGACCCCTCTAGATTAAACTGTGGCAGGGTAAACTTTTTAAAGTGACTGGTCCCATCGCATTACGGCCCCATACCCCAGAAAACCCCACCTCCGGCCTGGCCCTACGGATTAGTATACACCGCTTGGCCCTACGCGTATGGAGGGATTTTTTTGGGGGAACACGGTTCCACTCTCGCCGATCGAGAGGACTCGAACACGGAACTTCGTACAAACAATACCCTAATGTATTGGCCACTGGGCCAAACACTTTGGATTATTTGTTTGTTTATTTATGCCAGGACTGGTACTAGTAAGAGGTACCAGTACTGTTCTTTTAATAACTGAATTACCAATTAGGAAAGGATGAAAAGATTTCTCTACGTAATATGGATAAGCAAAGAATACAACAACAACATATCCAGTGAAATCACACACCGTGGGGTCTGGGGAGGGTAAAGTGTATACAGACCTTACCTCCACCTTGGTAGGTAGAGCGGCTGTTTCCGGGAGACTCTCGGCTCAAGACAAAGCATAATCACAAGCAAGGTAATCAAAACAAAGCAGGAGTAAAGAGTAAAAGAGTAAAGCAAGAGAAACGGTCAGACCCAGATAAAAAATTAAAGCAGTATATGAAAGTATGTATGTCCAAGAGACAATCATTATTAGGGACAAATGTACTTGAACACATTCATATTATTAATAAGATTAATATTTATGGCATTTGCGATTATTAAATTATTATTTGATTGTTTATAATTATTCATTAATGTGTATCTCTTGAGCTTACATTGTCATTAATAGAGTGAGATATTGATGATAGAGTGTAACTCTAAAATAGCCTCGACTAATGATCATCGAGAATGAGATATCGATGATATGTTATAAGTCGGCATGTGGTCTACATCACATTCTTAGAGAATGTAGTATGTCTCACCTTCTACTAGTAATGGTTACTAGTGATGGACACATGTATACTTTTGAAAAGTATTGGTATACCCTGCTGATAAACTATTTGTTAGACATGTCTAGAGTGCTATCAGCGTGTGGGATATAAAGGTCCTTTGACTTGAGGTCAATACGCACTTTATTTACAGAGTAATGTACTTTGTCTCTGTCCTAAGCTTAAACTCCTTATAGGATAAGACACGGCTTGTGTTGGGTACATTATGATGTAAATTAGGGTGGTAATTGAGCCAAGAATAGGATTCATTTCTCGATTGAATATTTGAGAGAGCACTCAACTTCTCAGTGATATTAGGTCGACCAATTCATTGGCCAATGCAAAAGACATATTTAGAATATGGTCTAATTGTCGATTAATATAGATGAGATAAAGTAATCAAGTCATTTGGATAGACACATGGCAAATCCTAAGCTTGATCGAGTGTGTCGCAAATGAAAGGAATTTATCATCTCACATAAAGGTTATGTTTGTTGGATTCATGTAAACATACTTCATATATTGAGTTCGTCGTACGACACAGTCTAGGGGTTCCGTATGGACCTTAATTGGATTAGTGTCGATATATGAAGGCCTATAGCGTCACATTATGTCGATTGCCTCTTCGATCTAAGGGTGTATTGAGAAAGTATTAAATATTTCATTTGGGATCGAGATATTTAAATTGATAATAACTATGAGATAATTTCTATTAGATAGAAACTATTTAATTAAATCAAAATTAGATTTTGGATTTAATGTGTTGAATATATATATTAAATGAAAACGGGAAACAAAATTTTACGTAAGGCGTCGCGGCGCCTGCTAGGCTGCGCCACGGCGCCGACCCGGCAGTGGGCCCAGTCAGACTGGCCCACTGTACGTTTGTACCTCAGTTTTTTGGGCCAGGCTTAGAGCCCAACCCTAATTAGATTTTTGCCCTAATTTCAACTATAAATACATCACTCTCCATTGTTAATAAATACACCAATTCTATAAAATTTCTAGACTTAGAGTCTAGGACGATAATATCTGTCAAGATTTCATGGCTCTCTTGACAGAGAGAATACATTGTAGCATAGTGCTTGCAGTCGAAGGGATAGTCACATGTACTCCCTAAGTAAAGACTCCAGATAATACAACATGTAAGTGTTTTAGTTTTATGTTACAGGTTTTTATTGTCATATAACCATACCAGAAGAAATTATTGGGGTAAGTAGAACAAACTTTTAAACTTCCGCTCTGCCTACTTATATGTTTTGAACCCAACAAAACCCTACAGTGGTATCAGAGCCTAGGCTGGTTCAATGGTTATATAACAATTGAATAACATAATAATATGAGTTAAATATAAAATTGGATTAAAACAAGGCTTATTGAAATCCTACATATCTTGACCGAATGTTAACCTTTTGATATCACCATAAATTATCTCCTATGCTAACTCGAGGAAGTCATTTCGTTCTAATTCTAACTAAGCCAAAAGTGCAGATATCCATCTCATTGCACGGTGCACGGCGAAGAACGAGTATGAATGGATGATGGTCGATATGTGCGTTATTGATAATGGTGGGTGAGGATAAAGGATTTGTGATTTGATCTCTAAATTGGATTTAGGGCTCGAACGATTTTAGAATATCAACACAGAAACGTTTTGTCAGGACGTTGGCGCCGCGGCGCGTGCTAGGGTTTCAAGGCGGTGCCGCGGCTCCATAGTGGAGCGTCGTGGCTCTAATGCTTCATTTTTTTAGTTCCAAACTTTCTGGACATTAGGCGCCGCGGCTCCATGGTGGAGCGTCGCGGCCCTAATGCAAGCCGAATGTTTCTGCCTTGCCAACGCCACGACGTTATTGCATTGCAGAAGCAGAATTTCAGCTTTTGCCTCATTGGCGCCGCGACTCTAATGATTAGCATCGCGGCCCCATCGGTCCAATTTTTTTTTGTTTGTTTAGAATGTTTAACCCATGATTATTATTATACATTATATTTATAAGTATACTGTTTATGTGCTAAATGATTGTCATTTAGACTACTAGAATAGTGTCCGCAAATAATTGTCTGGGTAGGCGTCGCTCGGTATTTGTTAAACCGCTTGATATCATGCTTGGGTAGGCGGTACCCAATATATGCTTAGTCATTTGCATGATAATTAAAATATTTTATTGGACATAGCATGATAGAGTTGATCTTGGTTAAAACCCTAAATTAAAATATTCCCCAAAATTTAATACAAGTCTCATTTAAAATGAACGCGTCGTCCGTTATAATTGATTGTAGTGCAAAATCCTTTTCGGCGAGATGAGTATTTATGTCACAGCATTTGCTCTAAGTCTACGAGGACTCAGACTCTTTCATAGATGCATGTTAAATGTAGAAGTGGGTGATAAACCTTCATGAATATTTACACCACATTGTTTTCTCTATAAGGCAAAACTCATTTAGATACATAATTGCAGTCGCATAACGGGGTTGACTTGCTAGGATGTCTTGGCGCCACAGTGTCGGACAAGCCGAGGGACGCAGATTGATTGTTTAGAACATTCGGTCAAACAAGAGTTACAAATTATTTGTAATTGGTTTGGAGACCTACCGGGTTATGCTATTGAAGTTATCATCCACAACAAACGCGGAGATAACATAAACCTGGATTTTGGCCCATTATGACCATATTTGATATGAATCCGTATTCTTCCATGGGGTCGAAGAGTATGTTAAAATAGTGGGAGCTAATTAAACTAAAGGCCATGTTAATTAGTTAACGAATGTGTTCAATAGAAATTATATTAGAATTTAATTTCAAGTCTATCTATTTCTTCAGACTATATATAGAATGTCGAATCTATCACTGAAAATGTTGGTCGAGACAAACAAGTTGACTGGATCAAATGACCCTGACTGGTTAAGAAATCTGCGGTTGGTGTTAAGACTAGAAAGAATTGAGTATGTGTTAGACACAGTGTTCTCCACAATCCCTGCTGAAGATTCTGCTGAGTATGCCCTGTTTGACAAGGTGGCTTATCAGAAACATCTAGACGATGCTACCTCGGCACAATGTGTAATGTTGTCCTTCATGACCTTGGAGTTACAGAGGCAACATGAAAACATGGGCCCCAACGAAATGCTAGAACACTTGAAGAGTCTCTATGACTCACAGTCTCAGACAATAGAGTATGAACTGTTGAGAGACATTTTCAAGTGCAAGCTGAACGATGGGGGTCAAGTGTCAGCACATGTTCTGAAGATGATTGGGCTGATAGAAAGGTTGACTTCGATTGGAACGAAGCTGCCTATAAAGTCTCTGTCAACCTGATCCTTAATTCACTCCCTGGTTCATTTGAGAATTTCATTATGAATTTCAATATGAATGGGACCAAGGCAAGTCTTCCAGAGCTTCACAACATGTTAAAGACCTTTGAATCGTCTACCTCTAAAGGTAAAGTCGTGCTCATAGTGGGCTCTTCTAGCAAGTTCAAACCCAAGGGTAAGAACATGTAGAAGAAGAAGGGTAAGACGGTTGCTGCACCTACAGTTATGAAACCTAGAGGAGGTGTTCAGAAGAAGGCAAAGGTAGCTTCGGATGTGTGCGTCAACTGCAAGAAGAAGGGGCATTGGAAGAAGGACTGCACACCTCCAGGAGGAGGCAAAACACTAGGTGCTCCTGGCTCTACTGGACAAGGTATGTTTGTCATTAAGATAAATATGTCTATAAATAACTCTCACTGCTGGGTATTGGATACCGCACGTGGCTCACACATTTGTAATAATGTGCAGGGTCTGATTGACAGCAGAAAGGTTGGACCTTGGGAGGTAGACATGCGCGTTGGAAATGGAGCACGAGTGAATGTTGAACGTGTGAGAACTTATAGACTAGATTTACCTTCAGGCTTTTATTTAGAACTAAATAATTGTTATTTTGTTCCCTCATTGACGAGGAATATTATTTCTATCCCAGTGTTAGACATTGATGGGTTTTCCTCATTTATTGCCAATGGCAGTTATGTACTGTCTTTTAATGGTTTTGTTTGTGGAAATGCTCCGCTTATGAATGGTTTGTATGTTCTAAACTATAGTCGTGAAATTTTCAATGTGCAAAACAAACGAGCTAAGATAAGTAATCCAAGAAACCCCACCTACTTATGGCACTGTAGACTTGGTCACATCAGAGAATCAAGGATAACAAGATTAAGAAAGTTAGACTACCTGGAACCATTTGACTTAGAGTCCTATGGCAACTGTGAATCTTGCTTGAGAGGAAAGATGACCAACAAGCCACTTTTTGGGAAAGGGGTGCGAGCCAAAGAGGTACTTGAGTTGGTCCATACTGATGTATGTGGGCCATTTTCAACTCATGCTAAGAGAGACTTCCCTTACTTCATCACTTTTACAGACGATTTCACAATGTTTGGGCATGTGTATCTTATGAAACACAAGTCCAAAGCCTTTGAGAAATTCAAGGAGTACAAGTCAGAAGTAGAGAAGCAACTTGAAACAAGTATCAAGACCCTTCGATCAGATCGAGGAGGTGAATATTTAAGTAAATAATTTCTGGATTACTTGAAGCTTTATTGAGTCCAATCACAATAGACACCTCCTGGAACGCCACCGATGAATGGTGTTGCTGAAAGGAGAAATCAAACCCTATTAGATATGGTTAAATCCATGATGAGTTTCTCAGCTCTACCAATATACCTTTGGGGCTATGCATTGCAAAGCTCAAATTATATTCTGAACAAGGTTCCTTCAAAGTCAGTAGAGAAAACTCCATATGAGATATGGAATGGCAAGAAGCCAACACTTAAACATATGCGACCCTGGGGGTGCCCTGCATATGTAAATAAGATGCTTACTGACAAGTTGAAATCTAAAAGTGAGAAGTATTATTTTGTGGGGTATCCAAAGAAAATTAAGGGATACTATTTCTATCTTCCTGGAGAACATAAGGTCATTGTTTCCAGAAATGCAACTTTTCTTGAAGAAGACTATGTCTAGAAAGAACGGAGCTGCAATAAGATAGAACTTGAAGAAATTCAAGAACCACAAGATAAAACAAAAGTTGGACCCTTGTCAAAAGACCTAGACAAGGATTCAATGAGAGTATTTGGTGAAGATTGGGTACTTAGAGTACGCCCTTCAGCCAGTGGGAGTGTTGTGAGAGATAGTGCAGAAATGCAAAACTCTCATACACAACCAATGGAAGATGATACAATGGTTGTACATCATTCCATTAAGGAAATACATGAAAATGACATTCCTGAAAGCTCTCAAGGTGATGGATTGTCCAACACACAAAGACCTTTTCACAATCAGAATACAACAAACACTGAAACACATAATAATCAACTCCGTAGGACCACTAGGACTCATCGTCTGCCTAAAAGACATAATATCCTTGTTGAAACACACAATGAGATAGATATTCCTGATGACGATGAACCTACAACCTACAATGAAGCTATGTTAGACATTGATTCGCATAGATAACAAGAATCTATGAAATCTGAGATGGACTCGATATACATCAATCAAGTTTGGAACTTGGTTGATTTGCCAACATGGGTTAGACCCATACGATGCAAATGGGTCTTCAAGAAGAAGATTGATACATATGGCAAGGTACAGACTCATAAGGCAATATTGGTGGCTAAATGTTATAATCAACGGCATGGGGTCGATTATGATGAAACATTTTCACCTGTTGCAAAAATTAAGTCAATTCGGATTTTGCTAGCAATAGCCGCATACTATGATTATGACATTTGGAAAATGGATGTTAAAACTGCTTTCCTCAATGGTAACCTAATTGAGGAGGTGTATATGATACAACCTGAGGGTTTTACATCCAAGACTAAGCCCAAAGTAGTATACAAGCTACATAAGTCCATTTATGGACTAAGCAAGCCTCAAGGAGTTGGAATATTTGATTTGACAAAGCAGTCAAATCATTTGACTTTGTTAGAAGCAAAGAAGATCCCTGCATTTATAGTAAGCGCAAGGAAGAGAGTATTGTCTTCATTGTTATATATGTAGATGACATATTAATAATGAGAGATAATAAGACTCTCATGCAATCAGTCAAGGAATGGTTATCCAGCACCTTCATGATGAAGGACTTGGGTGAAGCCTACTACATTCTTGGAATTAGGATCTATAGAGTTAGACCTAATAGATTGTTGGGCTGTCACAGTCCATATATATAGACAAAGTGCTAAGACGATTCTCTATGGAAAACTCCAAGAAGGGAAGTCTTCCTATGGGTCAAGGGATCAAGTTATCAAATAATGATAGTCCTTCTACTGTTGCAGAACTTGGACGCATGAAAAAAATCTCATATGCTTCAGCTATAGGATCTATCATGTATGCCATGACGTGTACAAGGCCAGATGTGGCCTATGCACTTAGTATGACTTGCAAATTCCAGTAGAATCCTAGGGAAGAACACTAGAAAGCAGTCAAGAGTATTCTTAAGTATCTTAGACGAACTAAAGAAAATTTCTTAGTCTATGGTGAACAAGAGAAGCTAGTGTGTACTGGGTACACTAATGCTAGCTTCCAGACAGATCTTGATGACTTCAAATCTCAATCTGGATATGCCTTCGTTTTCAATGGAGGAATAATGAGTTGGAAAAGTTCCAAGCAAGCTACAACTGCTAATTCGACAACTGAAGCCGAGTACATTGATGGATCGGAAGCTGGTAAAGAAGTTGCGATATCTGAGTTCCTAAAGGAACTAGGGGTTGTTCCAAGTGCTACTTGTCCAATAACGATTTATTGTGACAACACTGGTGCGATTGCGCAAGCTAAGGAACCAAGATCAACAAACAGAACATGTACCGAGGAAATACCACACACTCAGGGAGATGGTGGAAATTGAAGAAATAACATTAGACTATGTTCCCACATATGATAATCTAGCTGACCCGTTTACTAAATCATTAATCTTAGTTAAATAGAATGGTCATTTTAAAAACATGGGTATTAGATACATCGGAGATTGGCTCTAGGCCAAGTGGGAGATTGAAAGTATGTATGTCCTAGAGACAATCATTATTAGGGACAAATGTACTTGAACACATTCGTATTATTAATAAGATTAATATTTATGGCATTTGCGATTATTAAATTATTATTTGATTGTTTATAATTATTCATTAATGTGCATCCCTTGAGCTTACGTTGTCATTAATAGAGTGAGATATTGATGATAGAGCGTAACTCTAAAATAGCCTCGACCAATGATCATCGAGAATGGGATATCGATGATATGTTGTAAGTCGATATGTGGTCTACATCACATTCTTAAATAATGTAGTATGTCTCACCTGCTACTAGTAATGGTTACTAGTGATGGACACATGAATACTTTTGGAAAGTATTGGTATACCCTGCTGATAAACTATTTGTTAGACATGTCTAGAGTGCTATCAGCGTGTGGGATATAAAGGTCCTTTGACTTGAGGTCAATACGCACTTTATTTACAGAGTAATGTACTTTGTCTCTGTCCTAAGCTTAAACTCCTTATAGGATAAGACTCGGCTTATGTTGGGTACATTATGATGTAAATTAGGGTGGTAATTGAGTCAAAAATAGGATTTATTCCTCGATTGGATATTGAGAGAGCACTCAACTTCTCAGTGATATTAGATCGATCAAGTCATTGGCCAATGCAAGAGACATATTTAGAATATGATCTAGTTGTCGACTAATATAGATGAGATAAAGTGATCAAGCCATTTGGATAGACACATGGCAAATCCTAAGCTTGAACAAGTGTGTCGCGAATGAAAGAATTTATCATCTCACATAAAGGTTATGTTTGCTGAATTCATGTAAACATACTTCATATATTGAGTTCGTCGTGCGCCTTGAGTCTCTAGAGTTCCGTATGGACCTTAATTGGATTAGTGTTGATATATGAAGGCCTATAGGGTCACACTATGTCGATTGTCTCTTCGATCTAAGGGTGTATTGAGAAAATATTAAATATTCGATTTGGGATCGAGATATTTAAATAGATAATAACTATGAGATAATTTCTATTAGATGGAAATCATTTAATTAAATCAAAATTAGATTTTGAATTTAATGTGCTGAATATATATATTAAATGAAAACAGAAAATGAAATTTTACGTAAGGCGCCGCGGCAGTGGGCCCAGTCAGACTGGCCCACTGCACCTCAGTTTTTAGGCCAGGCTTAGAGCCCAACCTAATCAATTTTCCCCTAATTTCAACTATAAATACAACACTCCTTATTGTTAATTAATACACTAATTGTATAAACTTTCTAGACTTAGAGTCTAGGACAAAACTCTCTCAAACATCTGGCAAGATTTCCTGGCTTTCTTGACAGAGGAATACACCGTAGCATAGTGCTTGCAGTCGAAGGGATAGTCGCGTGTACTCCCTAAGTAAAGACTCCAGATAATACAACATGTAAGTGTTCTAGTTTTATATTACATGTTTTGATTGTCATATAACCATACCAGAAGATATTGTTGGGGTAAGTAGAACAAAATTTTAAACTTCCGTTGTGCCTACTTATATGTTTTGAACCCAACAAAACCTTACAGTATAAAGTGCATTCGAATAAAAGGGAGTAGTAGCTAACACAACTAAATGTTATATTTTAATTCTCTATAATAGCATTTTACATATAAAAGCAATGACATTCATTGTAGCGGTACACTCTTTGTAAAATTATCTCTCTATAACAGTCATACTCAAATATTATGTAATAATATTTTGTAAGAAATATAGTATTATGTATAAAAATAAAAAGCTATTATCAAGAGTCAATTGTTAGTTGGGGTGAGATGAAATAGTCAATTGTTAAGCTCTTAGACAACTTTTAAGGAAAAAACTATTGAATTTTCTTTTGCTGAAAGTTTAGACAAAATTCTTCGTCAATTCAAGCGTTATATTATCATTAAGAGTCCGAAATTTAGGAAACAATCTAAAATTGTAGAATTCTTACGTCAAACTTACAAATTTAAATTTGCAATTAATTTTAAATGCATATGTTCCTTATATTTTAATTTTTTATCGGTATGGTTGCACTAGTTATTGATTTACTAGTAGTTTATTAGTCTTTTCAATTTTAAATAATGAGATATAAAAATCAATTGAGATTTTAAAATTAACAAGTACATTGTTTTTGCTTATATGTAACATAAAAAATATAGAGAAATAATTATTTGCGTACTTTTGTTTATAACAGTTAAATGAGATTTAAACATTAAATGTCAGTATATATACATAACAACACCTCACTATAGAAGTAATGAAATTTTTGGACAAACGTTGTCATTATAAAAAGATTTGACTGTAGCAGTATTATTTTTTAAAGATGTGTAAAATAAAAAAATGATAAATAATTTGAGACCGAGAAAGTAATCGTATGAATTAAATGCACTTTGGATCGTTCCAATTTGAAAGGTTGGGAAAATTTGCACTTTGGAAAGGACATAACGAATAAATATTTGGAAAGGCCAATCAAAATGCACATCTGAAATTGAAATGGTAAAAGGCAAGCTAGTTGGACAACAGAAATCATTAAAGTCGCTGCGTGTAGTTTTATTGGATGTTACAGTAAATCACAATCACCCATTTGCTAGTCAAATACTTTAAGGCGGTTCTATATGAAAAAACTTCAATATTCTGGAATTTTGAATATTCAACTGTTGGATCAAACCAGCCGACTTTAATATCACCCCACACTTTAATTTTTATTTACATATAGTTATTAAGTCAATTTGTCATTTAACCATGATATTACATATATTGTCACAGTTAATACCATAATTCATACACTAAAGTTGAGTCTATTTTGTTTCCCTTGATATCTAATACTCTTATTGAGGTCCTAATTAATTAAAATTCGGCTTACATAAAATCTATCAAAAAATATTTTTTACTAAAAATAGTTTTTTTATGACTTGAACTTGAGAAATAATTTCAATTGAAAGTGACAGTGTTGAAAGATTGACCTTCAAGCTAAATCTTAAACATTAAAAAGGGCCGCTCGTGAACTAAGTTTTTGCTATATGCGGCGTCCGAAGAAAAATCAGATTACAAGAATTTATTATATACAATTTTATCTCACATTTCTATAAAAAAAACTATTTTTACAATGTAAATTCATTACCTTCATATTACATGTCATCAATTTATCTGTTACTCTGATTCGCCCCTTCAAACAGTAGTATATAGGCTGTCACTTAGCTATGATGGCATCACTTTTTTTTCTGTGTCCAGCTCAAATATTCAATAACTTTTTTCCTTTGAAGCTTCTTCTTTACTTCCTCAAGCCTACCCCACACGCTCTAGAATATCTTTTTCTTAGTGAGGTGAGTGATTGGGAGACGGGGGGGGGGGGGGGGGGTTATAAACTTTATAAAACCTCACCTAGCTATCAAATTGTATAATTCATCCAACAAACTTGAAAAGTCTCAAATCTTAGCAATTAAAGATGGTTTCTTTTTCTTCTACTAAGTTACTACTTGTGATATGTGTTATGGTTATTAGTGCTTTTGGTGTTGCAATTGGAGGTAAATTTAATGAAGAAGTTGACATAACATGGGGTGATGGCAGAGCAAAAATACTCAACAATGGAGACCTTCTCACTCTCTCACTTGACAAAATATCTGGCTCAGGCTTTCAATCCAAGAATGAATATCTCTTTGGTAAAATAGACATGCAGCTCAAACTTGTCCCTGGCAATTCTGCTGGCACTGTCACTGCTTACTATGTAAGCCCTTAATTATTATTTCTGTCTATATAACATATTTAGCTAGCTAGATTTTATGTTTATTGAGTTGAAATAATATTAATTTTTTTTTTGGATAAACTTTGCAGTTATCATCACAAGGACCAAAACATGATGAGATAGATTTTGAGTTCTTGGGGAATCTAAGTGGTGATCCTTATACTCTACACACAAATGTATTTAGCCAAGGCAAAGGTGACAGAGAGCAACAATTTCATCTCTGGTTTGACCCAACTGCTGATTTTCACACATACTCCATTCTCTGGAATCCACAACGCATCATGTAAGTAATTAAAGATACAATCTTTCTTCCAAATTTACACTTTTGGGGATAAATCTTGACTTGGGGGTGGGGTGGGGTTGAAGAAGGAAATGCCAAGGTTCATTTGTAACAAAGTTGTGGGCTTGAAAGAGGTAAAAATTTAAAAGTGGATGGGTAGATAATTACCATTTTTTTCCTATTTTACTCTTATTAATTAATAAGTCAAAAATTTTAATTTCTTTTTTCTAACACTACTTTTTTATGCTAAATATGTGATTTGTTATAACTCATTATTTAATTAGTGTCAATCTGGATTTGGGGTTCTCTTGTTTCTTAAAAAGTGTCAATCTTGATTTGGGGTTCTTTTGTTTTTTTGGTTGAACAGATTTTATGTGGATGGAACACCCATTAGAGAATACAAAAACTTGGAATCAATTGGAGTGTCATATCCAAAGAAGCAACCAATGAGGATATATTCAAGTCTATGGAATGCAGATGATTGGGCAACAAGAGGAGGACTTGTGAAAACTGATTGGAGTCAAGCACCCTTTAGTGCTTCTTACAGAAACTTCAATGCAAATGCTTGTATTCCCAATTCTCCATCATCTTCTTGCAGTTCCAATTCTGCAACTTCAACAAGTAGTTCATGGTTGAATGAAGAGTTGGATAATACAAGCCAAGAGAGGTTGAAATGGGTGCAGAAGAATTACATGATTTACAATTACTGCACTGATTCTAACAGGTTTCCACAAGGATTTCCAGCAGATTGTGTTCAAAGTAATTAAATAACTGAGAATTTACAGTAAAAAATATTAGGAATATAGTATTCTTTTATTTATCATCTCTATAAGCTATTGTAATGATTCTTTTATTGTTTTGAAGATTAAAAACAGCTTGGTTTTGTACTAAATTCTTATAAACATGAATTTGATATATTCTTTTATAAGCGTACCATAAATTTATTTTGTTTATCCTTTTCTTTCTTACTTCAAATAAGAGCTACCTTGCACATATATCAGTGTTAGCTTTTATCTGATATACATTTAACACAATAATATAGTCCATAAACAGAACAACTTTTAATCACCAATTACGATATATTAAAGATGTAATAGCTATATATATATATATAAACTCCCCTTGCAAGTTAAAGTTGGTTAAACTGCATCGAACTTGGATCAAAGGGAGTCCAAAGATAATGGTTTTGTCAGCACATCAACTAATTGATTCCTTGGTGGGTGAGCCATTTATCATGATCAAAATGAATTCGCATGCTTAGTTTGCGAGCATGAAACTAAGAGACTAGCAAGTTGCGTCAATATTGTCACACCATTCGATATATAAGTGACTGTTGATTACTCGATTTATAGGTGACTGTTGATTATTCAGTGGAGAACCTCGCGATACTATTTTTGGACATAATTTTAAATATATCGCTCGATTCATGTCGGAATGTCTACTAAAAAATAATTGTCAAAGTATATAGATGAAATAGGATGTCTACAATACGTGCTCAATATTGGTCAGAAGATCTTTGTGGAAATTTGTTCCCTCGTGTAGAAGGAAACGTGTGACTTAGAAGTAAAGTCGTCAAAATAGGTTGGCCCAACTCATTCGGGCTAGCCCATGAGGGTTTTGGAATTTGACGGGCCAAGCAGGGTTAGCCCATTATTTTGATGATTCTTAAAATAGCAAATTCAATCCATCACTATGTGGACTGCGGGCTTGGCAAGGCATTTATACCGAGATGTACCGCGAAATCATCAATGAATCTAAGGCCGCAACGAGGATCGGGTCAACAAAAAAAAGAGCTCAAAACTCTTTTTTTTAGTTCCATTGAAAAAGTCGGTAAAGCAGAGTGCGATGCTTCTTTCTTTGCGGGCCAGCCACCTTTTGAAAAAAAATTCATAATTCTTTTAATTTAAATTCAAATTTAAAAATGCTAACATAAATATTTACAAAATAATATTACATGGTGTTAGTACTTGCTAACCAAATCTCAAGTTCACAAATAAAATAATCATAATAATGCTTATTAAGTTTGGCTTTAGGTAAAGATTTGATTGTATGACTTCGATATGAAATCTCTACCATTCTGTACAAATATTTTGGGTGCAGCTGCACAAGAAAATGATCTTGTAGGACAAAAGCTTTTGCGAAACTGAATTAACTTTTGATATTGTTAACACTTAACATATTATTAACTGATATCACTCGAACCAATAGAAATATTAATAAGCAATCTAAACAATTAATGAATAGTAATACAACTAGCTAAATAGGGATATTAACCTAGCTTTTCTAATAGATCTCAATAAAGCACATAAGAAAATGACAATTTTCCATCCATTAAAAGTAAAAAAAAAAAATCCTCAAAGAAACTTCCATGGCACTTATGACATACACCAACACAACATTTTCTTCAAGCACATCTGAATCTGCTTGTGACAAGGTTGTATTAACGGGCCGGCCCAACCCACGCACGCTCAAACCCACGGGCCAGGAAGCTTATTCGGACCGGCTAAAAAGTCTCGTTCTTAAATGAGCTTTAAAAACTAAAGCTCAACCTTATCAAATCGCGGGTTGGTTGATCCAGCCCACGAAAGCCCATATTGACGACTCTACTTATAAGTCATCTCTGGCTACCAACTTTATAGTACTCTAATGAAGTGGTGGATTAATGCACTTTGGAAAGTACTAATACATGATTAAAATTTAGTTTATGTAAAGAATTAATTTTGAACCTAATTCAACTTCAAAAACTAGCTAATGAAGAGAGGATTGTTCAAGCCCATAGAAAGAGTTCAAATTCTCATCCATGTGGAGAATCACTTCGTCCCAATTTATGTGACATCATTTGATTTGACACGGAATTTAAGAAAAAAAGGAAGACTTTTAAAATGTATATTGAATAAATCATTTCATAAAGTTAAATTATTTTTAAATATAAAAATATGACATTTTTTTTTAAATAGACAAAAAAATGGTGTCATAAATTGGGATAGACGGAGTATATAATTCGGTATAAATACTCTATTCAAATAGTAGTAGTAAATATTTACCCTTACTAGTCAAAAGTTCAATATTTCTCTTCCAAAAGCTACCCTCTTTCTTTCACTTCTTTCACATCAGCCCAAATCTTTTATCTTTACAATAGTACAATCTTTTGCGTCTGCCAAAATCATCAATCATCTCACTGCAATGAAGAGGCCATTCAACCTTATATCTTTCCATTTTGCCTAGTATAAAATGGCTTCTTCCATATTGAAGAAAGCAGAGTTCTTGGAACACCACCACCAAAGTATTTATGTATTAGAAAAATCTATATTAAGGACAAAATGTATTTGAATACATTTATATTATTAATGAGATTAATATTTATGATATTTATAATTATTGAATTATTATTTGATTGTTTGTAATTATTTATATATGTGCATCTCTTGAGCTTACGTTGTCATTAATAGAGTGAAATATTAATGATAGAACGTAACTCTTAAAATAGTCTCGACTAATGATCATCGAGAATGGATATCGATGATATGGTATAAGTCGACATGTGGTTTGCATCACATTCTTGGAGAATGTAGTATATCTCACAACTACGAGTAATGATTACTCGTGATGGACACATGGATACTTTGGAAAAGTATTGGTATACCCTGCCGATAAACTATTTGTTATACATGTCTATAGTGTTATCGGCGTGTGGAATATAAAAGTCATTTGACTTGAGGTCAATACGCACCTTGTTTACAGAATGATGTACTTTGACCAAATTCTAAGCTTAAATTCCTTCTGGATAAGATATGGCTTGTGTTGGGTGCATCAAGATGTAAATCAAGGTGGTAGTTGAGCCAAGAATATGATTCATTCATCGATTGGAAATTCGAGAGAGCACTCAACTTTTCAGTGTTATTAAGTTGACTAAAGTCACTAGCCAGTGCAAGAGACATATTTAGAATATGGTATAGTTGTCAACTAATAAATGTGAGATAAAGTGATTAAGGCATTTGGATAGACACTTGACAAATTCTAAGCTTAATCGAGTGTGTTGCGAATGAAAGGAATTTATAGTTCCGCATAAATGTTAAGTTTGCTGGATTCATGTAAACGTACTTCACATATTGAGTTTATCATACGACGTAGTTTAGGAGTTTCGTACGGACCTTAATTAGATTAATGTCGATATGTGAAGGCCTATAGGGTCACACTATATGCGATTGTTTCTTCGATCTAAGAGTGTATTAAGAAAGTACTAAATATTCGTTTGAGAGTCGAGATATTTAATTTATAATAATTATGAAATATTTCTATTTGATAGAACTTATTTAATTAAGTCGAATTGGATTTCGAATTTAATTAAATGTGTTAGATATATTATATGGGTACTCGGACAAATACAGGGAAGCAATTGGGCCAGAAATTACTGGCCCAAAATTGGGGTCTGGCCGTCCACCTTGGACGTATGGGATGGACCAGCTGGGATGGTCCACTGAATATTAACATGGGCAAGGTTTTCCTATTTTAAATCTACTTAGGTTTTGTCATGAACTCCTATATAAACAACACATACCCCATAATTGTAAGGTTACAGAAAATAACTTCTCAGTTCCTAAAGCAAGATTTCCTAACTTTCTTGCAAAGGAAATACATTGGAGTTGGAACTTGCAGTCGACGATTAAAATCGCGTGGATACCTTAGTATTGAATCCCGCGCTCGAAAACGTGTAAGTTTTCTTTTGTTATGTTTTGAACATAAACATGATTATCGTATAAGCAATGTCAGGATCATTGTTGGGTAAGAAAATTTTAAACTTCCGCTGTGCTTACGAACCCAACAAATCCCTATAGTGGTATCATAGCCAGGTTGGTTTAAATGATTATACGATAATCATAATAACGATTACGTGAGAAAATAAATTGTTTTGATTTATTAAATTAATTTTCGAATAAGAAAAAAAACAGAAACAGTGAACAGTGGCGGCGGTAGTCACTGTTCCAGGGGCGAAAGGTGGTTTCCGGCGATTCGACGTTGTTCTACCACCGTCTCCACTATTATCGAGAAAACCACTTTATAATATGGCCGATAAAGGTGTTGAGAGGTGACGAGACGCGGCGTAGACGCCGAAAAAGCTGTCGGAAGGCCGCTGACGACGGGACTATTTTCGACCGCCTCGGGCTTCGAAATGGGGAAGTAATACGACCACCTTGATCACCTGGACGAGAGGAATCGAACGGTGGTGGTGTTACACGGTGAAAGCCACTGGAAAGGGGTCACCACCGACTTTTTTAGAAACAGCCAGCGGCAGCTCGATTTTCGACCGTCGTGGGCCACCACACCGGGAATTGAAACCTTACAATTACGGCACCATCTCCAAAGACGTGCTTATACTTTATGAAAACATGTGCCTCGGCTCACGAATTATGGGTACGTTTGGAAGAAATATTTCAAGACAACAAAAACACTCGGGCTGTGTATTTAGATGAACAATTTAATCACACACGTCTCGAGAATTTTGCCAATATGTCTGAATATTGTAAACAATTGAAACTAGTTGCAGACCAATTAGCCAACGTGGAAACACCTGACTTTATATACACTATATATATTTGTATTAATGAGAAATGTTCCCCAAGAAAGATTAATATAATCTTACAATAAGCTTATTCCTTCTTAACAACGTGATTTATGGTGGGATGATTGAGTTCTCTAACTTTAACTATCTTAATTAGAGGCCTCGAGTTTGAATTTATGAGAATGGAACCGTTAGGAGCGCCACCTCCAAAAATAGATTCTACACTGAGCGATTCGAATTTAATCGGATTTCTATACAAGTTCTGGACATCGGTAAAAAATCAGAACAAAAAATTTACTTCTTTTTTAGTTTCTTATCGGACATTCATTATTCATATAAAGTCTCAATTTTTTTATCTGATTTCAGGTATTCACATTGCTGTTCTGATCAATCAATTTACACATTGCGGAAGGAAAGGAACAAATATACCTTAATGAGATTTTTTTCTCAGTCAAAGCTCAAATCCGAGCCTCTCACCGACCTTTTGTTGGTCGTGTTTATTCCTTCATCACATACATTATAACATATCCCCAAGAATATTTCATCACACGCTCCTACAAAGCAAGTGAATAGAATATACCTAGTCGAAGATAAATTGATGCCTCGATTCCATGTACTCAAATATTGCCAATGTGTCCTTCTACCTGGCATCATCCCAATACACAGAGCAAGCATCAATGCGCCTTAATCTTCTCTCATTTCTCTCTAATAATTCCACGCACACACAAAACACAAATAGCCTTATGTTTTTAATTTCCACAACCTTTTATGGTGACAAATAACTAGTTTTTTTTTCTATGTCTATTTGTTAGTTAATTATTTTTTAAGGAATTTTGGGTACCTTTAGAGATTAAAGGTTCGATTTTTAGAGTCTTTTTAGGTGATTTAATGCAAGAAAGCTTGAATTTTGGTGGTTTTTTTTTCTAGAATTTGGGAAATTTCTTGAAAATCTTGAATTTTGGGTACTTAGAGATATAAAGATTCAACTTTTAGAGTCCTTTTTAGGAGATTTAATACAATAAAGCTTGAATTTTGCTGGGTTTTTTCTAGAATTGTTTCTTTTTTTGAAAAGTTGGAGGCTTTGGGTGAAATCAGAAGTTCAAGACGGGCATTTTCTTTATAAGATAATTTTACTGATTTTTCATGCTCAATTTGGGTTATTTGATTTATTTAGTGAATTGGGTTTTGGGGATTTTGAATCGTTTGTCTAATATTTGGAGCTTTCTTTGGTTATTTGAGCTAAAAATGGATCTTTTTTGGGTTTTTATAATGAACATTGAGTTATATGTGAAGTATTTTGTGAATTCTATTTTGGGTTTTGAGGATTTTGAATTGTTTGTCTAATATTTGGAGCTTTCTTGGTTTATTTGAGCTAAAAATTGGGTCTTTTGGGTATTTATAATGTATCATTGAGCTATATGGGAAGTATTTTGTGATTCTTTTTGCTCAATTTGGGCTATTTGATTCATTTACTGAATTGGGTTTTGAGGATATTGAATTGTTTGTCTAATATTTTGGAGCTTTCTTGGGTTATTTGAGCTAAAAATTGGATCTTTTTGGGTTTTTTGTAATGAATCATTGAGTTAAGGGACTGGGGTTTGCTGCTACTTGCTCTCTTGGTATGTAGTCACTAACTGCTGCAGTTCATCTTAGTGAATCTGTCCAGTGTGTTGATTGAAGTATATAAATTCAGAATTACGGTAGTAAATAACATGGATGAATTGGTTCCTCTATGCAGTTGCTGTTGATTCTGAGGGTGAACCTGTCACGGTTTCATTGAGTGGTGATACTAGAAGAAACATCATAGTGTGGATGGACCATAGAGCTGTAAAACAAGCTGAGAGGATTAACGCCTCTAATTCACCTGTACTACAGTATTGTGGAGGAGGCGTATCCCCTGAGATGGAGCCACCAAAGGTACATATATTAGTAGGAAGGACTGCTGTTTATGTCTTGGGATCTTTTTCGTGTATGAGATACTTGATTTTTTAGTACCATGTATTGGTTAATTTAAGTGACCCTATATAGCAATACTTCTACTAGAATGTTAGTGATAAGTTAATCAAATGTTAGTTAGTCCCACATTGAAGAGATATAGTAAGTGTATAGGGTATTTCACTGTTCACACCCCTCATATTACATCATGGAGTCATCTATGTATCCCAAGAATCTCTTCTCTTCTTTTTGTAACGAATGAATGGGAATCCCATAAACATTATGACCTGGATCAGATCGATTCTTTTTTGAATCCCTATAATCTTGGGTCTAACTCAACCCTAAAAGCTAGCTTGTAGGGTGAGGATTGTCCAACTCCATAAAAGGAGTCCATGTTCCCATTCCATTTTCGATGTGAGACTCTTAATACTCCTCGCACGCCCAGACCTCGTTAACTGGAGCGTGAATGACATAATTTGGGAACCCAACATCGGTGAACATAGAATTGGAATGAGTCTGACTCTGATACCATGTAAAGAATGAATCTTGAGCCTAACTTAATCCCAAAAGCTAGCTTGTAGGGTGATGATTGCCCAAGTCCATATAAGAAGTCTATGTTCCCATTCCATTTTCGATGTGAGACTTTTACACTCCCCACACGCCAAGATCCCGTTAACTGGAGCGTGAATGACATAATTTGGAAACTCAACATCGGTGAACATAGAATTGGAATGAGTCTGACTCTAATACAATGTAAAGAATGAATCTTGAGTCTAATTCAACTCCAAAAACTAGCTTGTAGGGTGAAGATTGTCCAAGTTCATATAAGGAATTCATTTCCGAGGCGGGACACTTAACATGAATGGTCTTATAAAGAAGATTGATATTGCATATTATGGTGGTGTTATTGACTTCATCAAGTTCATAACCATTCACACCCAAAGTGGTGCAACCATTCCGTCCCCAAAGTTCGGTGGCAATGGTAGGAGAGTATCTAAGGTAAAAATGTTTCTTTTTGTATTTAGTACTCTCTCGTTTCAATTTATCATAGAATATTTAGTGCTTTAGTTTTACTTTTTATATGCATATTAATTAGTAAAGGTTTTTTACCCCTCAATAAGATTAGTAAGGTAAGACCTAGCCTTTCTTTCCTGTACTTTTTCCTTTTGAGTTTCACTTTTATTATATAAATATAAAAAATTAGCTCCATGCATCCCCTTCTAGTGGATTTGCTTAAAAAATGGATAGTTTAATTACGCACAAAAATTTAAAAAGTAAGATTTTTTAAACTCATGACCCTGAATATGTAATGATATATATTTGTGTGACTATAAGATACTTGGAATCTTCAATATTCTATAATATTTATGTGATTATATGAAAAATTCATTAAGTATAAAATGGGTAACATTAAAAGTTTTTAAGTTAAAAACTTAACTTAACTTAGCGTACTAATAAGGAAGGTATTATCATATTAATTGAAACGGATGGAACTACTCTTTAATCCCAACGTATGACTACATAACATGTTGAAATATATACATTTTGATACATTACTCGTATCTTTAATTTAACATTTGATAATTCAAAAGTCTCTTACTTAAATTTTATGTCTAATCAAATTAAGATACATAAGTTGGGAAGAAATTTCATTATTTGATTGATTGTTCCATAGGTGACTTTTGAGAAGGCACCCTTTAAATCTATGACAGGAATAACATGGACTTTGGGTCGTTTTGGTGGCCATTTGGTTGTATACCATGTAAAAAATGAATTTTGGGCTTAACTTAACTCCAAAAGCTAGCTTGTATGGTGAGGATTGTCCAAGTCCATATAAGGAGTCCATGTTCCCATTCGATTTTCGATGTGAGACTCTTAACACTTCGCTGTACGCCCAAATCTCGTTAACTGGAGCGTGAATGACATAATTTGGGGACCCAACATCGGTGAATATAGAATTGGAATGGGCGTGACTCTGATACCATGTAAAGAATGGATCTTGGGCCTAACTCAACCCCAAAAGTTGTAAAGAATGGATCTTGGGTCTAACTCAACCCCAATAGCTAGCTCAAAGGAAGGAGGATTGCCCAAGCCATATAAGGAAACCAATGACCACTTATCCCACCGGTGTGGGAGAACTCAACACCTCGCCTCACGCCCAGGGTTGGACATCTGGAGCATGGACAATATAAGAAGGGCCCAACATCGAAAACAATGAATTGAGACGGGTCTGGCTCTGATACCATTAAGCCCAAGATCCATTCTTTACATGATATCAGAGCCAAACTCATTCCAATTCTTTGTTCACCGATGTTGGGCCCCTCTTATATTGTCCACGCTCCCGATGTCCAGCCTTGGGCGTGAGGCGGGGTGTTGAGTTCTCTCACATCAGTGAGATAAGTGGTCATTGGTCTCGGCTTGGGCAATCATCCTCCATTTGAGCTAGCTTTTGGGGTTGAGTTAGGCTCAAGATTCATTCTTTACATGGTATCTGAGTCAGACTCATTCCAATTTTTGTTCACCGATGTTGGACCCCCAAATTATATTATCCACGATTCAATTAACAAGGTATGAGCGTGCGGGGGAGTGTTAAGAGTCCCACATTGGATATGTAATGGGAACACAGACTCTTTATATGGACAATCCTCACCTTACAAGCTAGCTTTTGGGGTTGAGTTGGACCCAATATCCATTCTTTACATGTTAAGAGTCTCACATCGGATGTGTAATGAGAACATGGACTTGAACAATCCTCCCCTCATGAGCTAGCTTTTGGGGTTGAGTTAGACTTAAGACCCATTCTTTACATGGTATCAAAGTCAGGTTCATTCCAATTATTTGTTCAACCGATGTTGGACTGCCAAATTATATTATCCAGGCTCCAATTAACAATGTCTGGGCGTGCGGGTGAGTGTTAAGAGTCCCACATCGGATATGGAGTGGGAACATGAACTCTTTATATGGACTTAGACAATCCTCATCCTACGAGCTAATTTTTGAATTGAGTTAGACCCAAGATCCATTCTTTACAGTAATATCTCTATGTTTTATAACCAATGTAAAGAGTTATGGGCCCTTCGAGTCTGAGTTTGAGGCCCAGTTTCATCTTGCAATGAAGGGCTGGGCTATTGTTGGATTCCACGGGCGGGTCAGGTCGTACCTTGATGCTATAGGTGTGTACTTGCAGAAACTTACTCCTCCAAGTTTGCTAAAGGAATCTGAATGTGATCAGAAATCTGAAGAAGGCTGGGAAGTTGTTACAGTTTGAGTAATTTGGCAATTGTAATGAATTATTTTATCTTATGGCATATTATATGTTTATTTGCTCATGTTATAGTGAATGTTTAAGTGATTTGTTATGACTATGTTATGCATTTCATGATGTATATATATTTTGCTAAGACAGGCACGTGTTTTTATGTTTTGTATTTTGAATTTACTTGAATGTCTATAATTTTAATTTGATTTTCTTATATGATGAATAGCTCTTTGTTGAGTTATTTATTTACCATTCAATAAACAAGATGCAAATGAATGTAGGTCACTGAGCATTACTCCCTCCAGTTCAAAAAGAGAGTCTATTTACCATTTACACTTCCCTTAAGAAAATACTTATTCTTAAAAAAATAATTTAACTAACCTATCCCTAATTAAATAAGCATTGTGATTTAGTCACTTAACACTTAGTAGGGCCAAATTTTAAAAAATAAGGTGAATTCTTTCTTGATTTGATAAGTGTACTCTTTTAGAGAGTAATAAATACATTGCATTATGTTAGAAATGTTTTGAATTTGGAGATGAGGCTTCATTCTTTATCTAAGATTACTCTACTGTTTTGGTAATTGAAATTTCTAGTATTTGGTACATTTTTGGTCATTAGAACTACTACTAACTGGTAATAAATAAATCTAATTGGTAGTTGAAGTAGTCACAGTTTTGAGTAATTTGGCAATTGCAAGAGGGTTTACTTCTTTTTATTTTCCGAGGCAACAGGGATTTCATCGTGTAAGTTTGGTAGGTATAACAAATTTTTTGGACAACTATAAAAGATTTCATTAAGAGTTGTAGCATTCAATATGTCGTGTAGGTACATAAAACAACAATATATCTCATCGGTCCAAAATTATCTACCCGTTTTTCGTGTATCGAATTGTGCTTTTCGCTTTTTAAGTTTCAAAGTATGTAAAGTTATAAACTTTGATTAATAGTATGTTAGAATACTTTTGTCATCATATATAACTTTGATAAATAGTATGTTAGAATACTTTTGTCATCAATATTAAATAAAAATAATTTATTTAGCTTCGAAAATAAATTGACGCTTATTTCAGAACAAGGGGATTAGCTTTTTAACAATTCATCTCAACTATACCAAAGGAGTTCAAAACAAAAGGATATGGAGTAATATTTGTGACTGTTCCTTTGGAAACACTTATTCGTATACAGCCATAAAATTATTTCAATCTATTATATGATTAAGTGCCAACTTATTTAAGAGCATATTGTATTCAACAATAATGAAGTAATAACCATATACTCTCTCCATCCCAAAATATTTGTTATGTTTATCTTTTTAAAAATCAATCTGATTAAATTTTAAAGTTAAATTAAATTATATTAATTTAATATTTTAAAATTAAAATTTTGATATTTGAAAATTATACGAAAAGTACTATAAGTTGTGATTCTCCTCATATTAATATGATGGAAAAAAATATAATTCAAAATATTTATCAAAATTTATATAGTTTGACTCTTATAAAGCGTAAGGTGAAAAAGTATTTTGGGACAAAGGGAGTATTAAGAAAAAAAAACATGTCTTTATTATTTTTAATAATGAACCTGCTTGGCCATCAAGCCAAAGCTCGTTCTTTTGCCAAGTGGATTGATTTCATCCGAGATATTTGATAAATTTTGTTTCATCATTTTGCTGAGCTGGCACAGAATATATGGATGATAATATATGGTTTGTAATATGTGGATTCTAGTTTATCTGTTAGTTTGAAAGTGTATTAAACTATAAAGTAACTAAGGCTAATTTCAACACATTTTCCCCAAAACCAATCGCAAAATACGGAAAAGGACGACTTATTTTAAAGTAAATCAATAAAATGGTTTTTTTTTTTTATAAACCACCATTGGTGGTGATTAGGCATTGCCTTATCAATAAAATGGTTTATTTTTCGAAACCTCATTACTATAGTTAAATATATGTATTCCCTCAATCCGAAATTATCTATCGACTAGCTTAGAAAAATATATGTATTCCCTCAATCCGAAATTATCTATCGACTAGCTTAGAAAAATATATGTATTCCTCAATCCAATCCAAACTTCTCTATCATTTTTCGTTTCTCGAAATTTGCTTTTCACTTTTTCAGTTTCAAAGTATGTAAAGTTATAAACGTTGATAATATTTTAGAATAATTATCATTATATTTATACGAGAAGAACTACAACTTATAATATTTTTGAAAGAAATAATCCCCTTGATTATTTTCATTAATTGAAAGGTATATATACAAGTTACATATTTCCATTATAGAAGAATCTTATTCTTATTCTACTCCTAAAACCTTCTTCTACCATAATTATAACTATACAATTATGGTAAGTGTACAAGACTAATTAAGGTAAACTTTACACTACAATATATTAACAATATATACCAAATATACATCCCTGCCCGTGATGGGCTTCTGGGCTGCTGGAGATGCCCACCCGCCGAGATGGGCCAGAATCCACTGCATTGCCCGTGATATACACTTATGTATATCAGGTGTATATCACGAGTATATTACCTTGTTTAACAATTTTTATATATATTTTATTTAATTTTAAAATATCAAATTAATTAAATTTTATTTAACTTCAAAAATTCAATCAGACGCCTATTTCGGAATGAGGGAAATAGCTTTCTACCGACTCATCTCAACTGTACTAAAGGAGTTCAAAACAAAAGGATATGGAGTAATATTCGTGACTTTTCCTTTGGAAAAGCTTATTCGAATATTATACATGCAAAAAAAAATAATTAATTTATTATGATTAAGTTATAAATTATTTAAGATCATATTGTATTCAACAATAATTAAGTAATAAACATCATGTAAAAAAAAGTAAAAGAAAAAACCCTGTACTTATTATTTTTTATAATGAACCAGCTTGGCCATCAAGCCAAAGCTCGGTCTTTTGCCAAGTGGAGTCATTTCATCCGAGATATTTGATAAAATTTGCTGTTTTCGTTATTTGGCTGAGCTGGCACAGAATATGTGGATGATAATCTTGGTTTGAAATATGTGGATTCTAGTTTATCTGTTAGTTTGGAAGTGTATAAACTATAAAGTAATTAAAGATGGTTAAATTGAATATTCTTAGTTTCAACACATTCTGATTAAATTTAATTAACTTGATATTTTAAAATTAAAATAAAAAGTATATAAAAATATTATAAGTTGTAATTTTTTTCGTATAAATATAATGATAAAATTATTCTAAAAATATTAATCAACGTTTATAACTTTACATACTTTGAAACTGGAGAAGCGAAAAGCAAAATTCGAGAAACAAAAAATGATAGATAATTTTGGATTGAGGGAATACATATATTTTACGAAACTCGATCAGTTGACGCAAATTGACAAATTCTTTTGTACTGAATAATTATACACAATATTTATTAGTAGAATTTTCATTATTAACCATTAGGTTTAAGTGTTTGATTTTATAGTATATAGGATCAATTGTTCTATTTGAGTAAGATGTCCATTATATAAGGAGTTTAATTATGTTCGTAATTCGCAAAAGTAGGGGGGTTGTATTTGCAAACGAGTTATATTATAGGGACGTTTTACTTAATTTTCCAATCATTTAAACTGAAATAAGATTTGGATTAACTTCTAAATTATATTCCATCCAATCAGCAACAAATTAAAGAGACCGAAAATACCGGAGGAATTTGTAGTTATCTTGAAGTAGAATTCATACTCGTCAACTCCTTTTCCTACAAAAATTCATAAACACCATTTTGATAATTATAAAAACTCTTCTTCTTGTTAATTAGACTTTTAATTGACGTCTTTCATCTAATTAGGGTTTTTAGTTTTCTTTTGAGAGTCCCTAGCACTATGGAGAACCATCACTCATTATCATCACCTACAAACAATGCTATTAACTCTAGTGAGGACTCAATTAGTGCTAATCATATAAATGAGCTTCCAATTACTGCTGTGTTTAGCAACAATAACAGCAATGGTGATCAAGTTAAGTCTGCTGAAGAAATTGAAGCTTATATTAGTAGTTTCCCTGCAGGGTTTCGGTTTTGCCCTACTGATGAGGAGCTCGTTACGCATTATTTGAAGAGGAAGTTGGATAATTTGCCATTGCCGCCTAACATGATTTATGAGATAAATATTTATAAGCACAACCCTGAGATTATTGCTGGTATGTTCGTATGTGAATAATTTTTCGTAACACGTTGAATTTTATGAATGGTTAGTATATAATGTTGATGGTTAAGATGACTAGGGTTGAAGGGTTTAAGATTTTATGTGTTTTTTTTCTTCTTGTCTAAGTGTTTAGTGTGCCTTTTTCTCGTGTGATTTTTTAAGATGACTAGGGTTTAAGGGTCTAAGTTGTTATGTGTTTCATGTTTTCATGTTTAAGTGCATAGTGTGCCTTTTCGTCATGTGATTGTTTAAGAAGACTATAAGGGTTTTATATATATTTGTTTAAATGTTTAGTGTGCCTTTTTCTCTTGTGATTCTTTAATTCAACCTTGTTTTAGTGTTTGTGATCAATTGGTGTAAGTTGATATACGGTTTAAGGTTTTGATTGGCAAAGGCTTCTTTCAACAATATTTCAGGTTAATCCAATCCTGTTTAAGGGATTGTACTTTAACCCAAAATTTTGTTTTCCTTTTATATAGCTATCTGTATTACTTAATTAATACCTTATCTTGTTCAATAAATACTTTATTTGTCTGTAATTTACTCCTTGCGTGTAATGCATATATACTTTCTAACAAGAGGTGTAACTTATTAAATTGGTTTTGTTATAGAGTTTGACTTCTATATACTGGTAGTACATTAAAATATAACTATATATGTAACGTGTAAAATAAATCAAGTTGTTTGTTACAACATACTAAAATGTATGAAAATTCTTCACTTTGCTGTTTCATACATATATTATACATCTGTCGGCTATTTTTAATTTAAACAGTTGGATGTACGGCTATTTAATTATTTTTTTGGCAGCACATGTCAAGCCAACGACTAAAGAAAAAGTGTGGTACATATTAACACCAAGAGATCGCAAGTACCCAAATGGAAAGAGACCAAGCAGATCTGCTGGTGATGGATATTGGAAAGCTACTGGAGCTGATAAACCAATCAAGGATCATAAAAAGACTTTAATTGGATTGAAAAAAGCTTTAGTTTTCTACATTGGAAAGGCGGCTCAAAAAGGAGAAAAGACTGATTGGATTATGCACGAGTATAGAGTCCCCGAGATTCCAAATTTGCCTGAAAGAGATGCTCATGACTGGACGGTAATTAACTATCTTAATTACTTTCTAATTTTCCTAAGAGTTAATTAAGTTCTATGTACTATCCGTATAATAATAAATATTTACTCAATCAAGTTACTTATAGGCTAAGTACACATAATCTCTATGATATGCGTTAATTTATAGTGTATGGTACTAACTAGTATAACTAAAAAAACGTGACACTATAAGGATATATAACTTAAATCTTGTTCCTAGTTTATTTATTTAGTTTATCAAGTACAATTACAATGTTATGTAAGAATGTCGTTTGTCGTGTCGGTGATTTCAGAAACGGAATGGTTGTACCGAAAAAATAACATTATGCAAGCATGTTATTATTGTAGGTTATATGCTCTAATTAACTTTGTGCTCAACCTTACTCTTTTTAGTTATTTAACACATGTTATCTTCTTTTTTGTTCATTTTGTTTCTTTTGGTTTTTCAGCTTTGGTTGTTTAACCAAAAGTTCTTGAATGTTGTGGTTTTCTTATTTGTATAGTAGTTAAATATTTATCATTTCATTGTTTTCCTATTTTATTTTTTGTTATGTGTCCTAATTAACCATGTATGTCGTGTCACTAGTTTCCTTTATTTAATGTTTTTTTCTTCTTCTTGCAGTTGGATGAATGGGTTTTGTGCAAGATCTACAAGAAATCAGATAGGGTTAACACTGTGTTCACCCAAAGAAAGAAAAGTATGGATTATGAATATATTGATGAAGTTCTAGACACTTCTGATGATGGGCAAGTTCATGAATCCTCGAACGAAAATTTGAGCAGCCATGCTGGCACTTCCTCCGAGGCTGCATGTAAGGAGTACTCTACTAGACACGGCTCCACAGACTTCATCGACATGTTACGTAATCCCAACAATCATGCAACAACATTTCACACGAGACTTTCTAACTTCGCTCAGAGCTCTCACATGGCAACATTTTGTAACATGCCATGGTCCACAACTAGTGCATATGACTACCAAAGTTGCGTACCTCAATTCAATGGTGGCGTGCTTCATGATGGTACGTCTATGACAAATGATAGATTTTACCAATGTGCTCCTTCACCTATGATGATCGAACCTATTTCTTATGCGAGAGCTACTACCAGCTCAATCGGACAAGATCACACCATGAAAAGCGAAGGATTTGGCATACCTTGTTTCAATTCCTGTATTGGTGATGGTTATACAGAGCAAGAATGTTATGGCGAGTATGTTGGACATGAAAAATTGAACAATAATGGTGACCAATGTGATGCAATGGACTGCATTGACCAGTACCTTGTGAATTGTGAGATGAATAACTCTACTATATATCTACCAGAACATAACACGAAGAATTTTGTCGATGGTGAGAGTAGTAAATCAAAGTGGGATTGCTAACATATGTGGTCTTTTTACCACAATTGATTATCTTTTAAAGGATTTGCTAGGTATGCTTATAAACTATTCCTATAGATTAGTTAGATCTTAGTTTTAGCAATTATGGTTTGATTTATGTGTAGTCATTGCTACCTCTTGGGGAATCATATAATCTGTTTGTTGATATATTTTTTCTTGCAGTTTCTACTACTAATATAATTGGTAAAATGTAGACCATTACTATATGGTCTTAGTTATCTTTGGCTTTGGATACGTAGTGCACTCGAGGTACGTGGCGGAGCCATCGTTATCCAAGAGATGTCAAATTGACACTTCTTTGCTGAAAATTATAATATGTAGATAATTAAAAAAATACAAATATATATGTATATATTATATATATTGAATCTCTTTGGCTTATTCATATATTTGTTTCTTTATATTTTGACTCTTCCTAATGAAAATTTCAAGGCATAATACATAAACAGGCTTTTAAACTTGGTCTCAGCTGAATTATGCCCTACAACTTTGAGTGTGCACAAATAGGCACCTCAACTTGTCTCCACTTTATCAGTTGAACACTCCTACTTACAAAATGATCATCTACACACCTTCAAAATTTATGTGTCACGTCACTGCCACGTCAGCATTTGTGTTTACGTGTTCACTTTTATACAAGTTGAGGTACCTACTTGTGCACACCCAAAGTTGGAGTGCATACTTACCAACTGAGGTTAAGTTTAAGGGCATGTTTATGCATTATACCAAATCTTAACTACCCACCCGGGATTAAACTGGTTTTTAGAGATTTCAATTGATTAATAATTTGTATGAAGATAATCGATCACGTTTATAATTCTAAAAAATATTAAACATGAGTCCATCCCTGAACATTTTGTGGTAACAGAATGTAGAATGAATATCAACAATTATTTCTTAAATTTATCCTTCCGCTATCTCTAATTGTTAATTACGCATCATTTTCAAGATGTAATCTAATGAGTTAGTTTTTGGTGATCTTTGTAGCTCAGTTGGTTGACTACTTGAATTTTTCATGAGGATTCGATTCCTGACCTCGTAATTCCCTCCCCCATCCCCTATGTAATAAAATATTTTTTTTTAAAAAAAAGAGTTAGTTTTAACTTTTAAATTTAAATTGACCTTTGATGAATGAAAATATGAAATAAGGCATAACTTGGTCAAACAGGGTATTTGGTAGAAATATAACCTTATGTTTTTTCACCAATATAGAAATATAACCAATCAAAGCAAAATTTTGACATTTTGGAGCTTTTTTTTTCTTCTTTATGGAACTTATTTGTAGCTATCAGAATAGACTATCCAATCATCATATATTATCTTTTTCAACGTGAGAGAGAGAGAGAGAGGGGGGGGGGGGGGATAGGATAACTTAAATATTAAAGTCAAATGCGATTAGAAGAATGATAAATAATTATCTTATTAAAGTGTTTGAAAAGTAAAATGATGAGTTTCCACCCACCGACAATAACAAAAACAAAAACAAAAACAAAACAAGGCTAATAGCATATTTTGTCTCTCAATATTAGCAATTCTGATTTTGGTCCTCTAATATTTAACTAATCATGTTAAATCTTCAATTAATTGAGGTATGCGCAATTGATTTTTTCTTGTGAATATTCACAAATTTATTCTAAGTATTAACCGTTTAACACTTAATTATCTATGTATTATTTTAAAGTTGTATAGTTTAATTTGATGGTACAATTTTATAAATAATCAAACATAACATATGTTCTATACGAAGAGACCAAAAACACACATTTCAATTAATTAATTATTAAATATGTTAATCAAATATCAAGGACCAATAGCATAATTTACTGATAACCTAGGTTCCAAAAGTTCTATTATACCCCCCAAAAGAAATCTTGTCACGATGTTGAAAGATGCGATGAAATAAATTATTAAATATCACCGATAGCTTATTCCATGTTGTAAAGAAGAATATTAAAAAATGAGACCAAATAATTAAAGGATGCTATTTTACGTTTAAATATGAATATTTGACCACAAAAAGTTAGGTGATGATGATTGAAGTGAGCAAGAAAGAAGGAATGGACGTAGTTGGTTACCAATATGAACCCACTACGAAGAAGGATAATACTAATCAATGAACAAACAAATTCCATTTCTATGGAATATATTATGAGTAATACAAAAACAAGAATGCAAGAGTTTTCAAAGAACAAATTAGTACAATGGCATTATTTCCATCAAGATATTCATCAAGGTCTAGGTCCTCTCTTCCATACTTGGTTTTTCTCTTAATTGCAGCCTTTTTTGTCTTCAAGGTATGTTCTACTTTTCTAAACTATTCTTCGTTCTTTCTTTTATTATCATCGCAAAGATTGTATATATAGTCCTCCATGAATATTGATCTTGTTGATCAATGTTCATTACCAAAAAATCATGAATTTCCGATGGAAATTTCCAATGGAATGCGTCGAAAGTTGACTTGTCAAAAAAAGTTTTCAATTATTCGACAGCATTCCGACAACATTTCAACAAAAACATTCATCGAAAATTCATGTTTTTCTAATAGTAGTGTAAGAATATTTTTCTCAATTGTCATATTCCAAAAGAGTGGTAATTATACCACAAATACAACATCATCTAAGGCTAAGAATAAGATATGATTAGGCTATGATTGTGCCATTAGTTGACTATCTAATCTACCTACCATAGACACATGATCCTAATATAAATTACAATTATTGCTAAACAATGACAATAAATAATTATTAAAGATAATTATTCTATCACACCTCGCAATCGAAGCGAGAGGTAGGCGTATGCTGAGACTGTCCCGAAAATCTTCAAATAACACTAGCGGAAGACCTTTAATAAAAATATCTACAATCTGATAGCGCGACGGGACATGTAAGACACGTACTTGTCCGCGAGCGACTTTTTCGCGAACAAAGTGAATATTCAGCTCAATATGTTTAGTGCGTTGATGGTTTACCAGATTCTCAGAGAGATAAATAGCACTAGCATTATCACAGTACACCAATGTTTCCTTTGGAACCGGATAATGGAGCTCTAGAAGAAGGTTCCGGAGCCAACAAGATTCAGACACTACATTAGCAACACCTCGGTATTCTACTTCGGCACTGGATCTGGAAAACATCGCTTGCCGTTTGGAGGACCAAGATACCAAGTTATCACTAAGGAATATACCATAACCAGACATGGAGCGTCTGGTGTCTGTACATCCTCCCCAATCGGCATCCGTGTAGGAAACAAGGGTGGATGTTGACGATGGATATAAATGCAAGCCATACTCTAGAGTACCCTGAATATAACACAGAATGCATTTGAGAGCATGCATGTGATCCTCCATCGGGTTATGCATGAATAGGCAGACATGTTCCACAGCATAAGAAATGTCTGGCCTTGTGAATGTGAGATACTGCAGGGCCCCTGCAAGGCTGCGGTAATGTGTCGGGTCGGCATATGGTTTACTTGAGGAGGCGCTCAACTTGGGTTTAGTATCAACAGGAGTTGCCGACGGCTTATAGGATGACATGCCAGCACGTTCAACAGTCTCTGCTGCGTACTTCTTTTGGGATAAAAATAAATCACATGTATGACGTGTCACAACTATCCCTAAGAAGTAACTTAGTGGCCCTAGATCTTTCATAGCAAACTCAGAGCCAAGTAGTGACATGATGGACTTGCGAAGAGCATCGGATGAGGCAGTCAATATAATATTATCCAGCTATTAAAGAAGATAAACAATATTATTACATTGACGGTAGATGAACAGAGAATGATCAGAACGATTGTTAGAAAACCCAATATGCGAAACATAATCCGCAAATAGCTTGTACCAGGCACGGGGGGCCTGTTTTAGCCCATATAATAATTTCTTTAGCAGGCGCACATGATTTGGATAAGTGGAGTCCCTGTATCACAAAGGTTGGTACATGTATACTATTTCATTTAACTCTCCATGGAGGAAGGCATTTTTGACATCTAGCTGATGAAGCGGCCATGCCTTCAAAAGAGCCAAACTAAGAACTATTCTTATAGTTGTCGGTTTAACCATCGGACTGAACGTCTCACCGCAATCCACACCAACATGTTGTGTCTTTCCATCACTTACAAGATGGGCTTTATGCCGCTCAAAAGTACCATCATATTTTTTTGTGACTGAAAATCTATAGAGACCGAATTATATTAACATTAGGGGGCCGGGGGACCAAATCTCACGTCCTATTTTTAATAAGAGCATTAAATTCATCATCGATAGCTATTTTCCAATTTGGGTCATTAAGAGCATACACAAGATTGCGAGGCAATGGTGATTTTGTAACTCGGGTGTGAAGGCTATATTTTACGTTGGGTTTGACAATGCCAGGTTGTCTACGGGCAACTGGACACTGGGTTGACATTGGAATTTGGCCAGCGGGAGGGACGGAACTGCCTGGCAGTGGGTAGTGAATTGGGCCGTGACCCAAACTGCCAGGCCCTGGGCCGTGATCCAAGTCACTGCCAGGCAGTGGGCGACTTGGCATTGGACTGCCAGGCAAAAGCCCATTTTTCCCGATAGTGGTTGGGCTCAAACACGGAGGCCTAGAGCGTTAGGTAGTGTTGGGTTGCGGCTGGGCCACTGTTTCTGGGCCCAATTCTCCCAAAATTTATGTGCTGGCCGAAACACTGGATTTGGGACGGTTAAAATATGGTGGGCCAAATACGGGGGTATGCCATCATCTAGAAAATCATAGGTAGGAGGTCAGGACCCATGCATTTTGGTTAATAGTAAATTTTTTTCATCAAAGATTACATGACGACTCACAATGATTTTATCGGAGGATAGGTCGTAACATTTGTAACCTCGATGATTGGAAGGATAACCCAAAAAATGTAAGGCGTAGACCGAGGTTGAAGTTTATTGATTGTGGTGGATGGAAAAAGAGGATATCATAAGCACCCAAACACCCGTAGATGAGAATAAGACGAGTCTCTTAGGTATAAGAATTTTAGAGGAGCTTGATAGGACAAGCGTTTGTTGAGAAGTATGTTCAGTATATATGTTGCCATTTGTAGTGCGTGATGCCAAAATAATGGTGGTAGTGCAACATGAGAAATGGATGTTCTAATAATGTTATTGATTGTTCAGATTTTTCTTTCCGCCTTTCCATTTTGAGAAGAGGTGTGTGGACATGAAAGACAAAAAGGTTAAACCATTAGTATTGCAAAAATCCAAAAAAGACCCATTATCAAACTCTCTACCATTATCACATTGAATATTTTTAATATCCCGCTCAAATGATTACGGATGAATGCTCTAAATGTGAGAAATGTGGAGAAAACTTGTGAATTTTTAGACAATGGAAACATCCACAAAAAATTTGAGTAATCATCTAGCAAGAGCAAATAATATCTATGGCCCGAAGAGCTCAAAATGGGTGATGTCCAAATATCACAATGGATAATATCAAAAGACATAAGTCTGCATGGATTAGAAGAAACAAACGGCAATTGAACATGTTTTCCAAGTGGACATGAATGACACATAATTGAATTACGTTTTGGAATACATGAAATAAAATTATTTTGTTTGAGGGAAGCCGAAACATGTGCTCCCGGATGACCCAAACGTTCATGCCACAATGAGGGCGCTAAAGCTGCAAATGATGATGGTAACTTGGCTCGATGATTATATGTGGTGATTGGATTGAGCTCGCCCTGACTATCACATCTCATTATATGCATCCCCATCTGAAAATATTTTACGAAAAATCCAAAAGGGTCAAAAACAACATACACCCAATTATCAGTAGTAAACTTTCTAACCGAAACCAAGTTTTTAATTAATTGTGGAGCATGAAGGACATTCTTAAAAATTAATAGTGGGTTTGGTAGAGAAAATTTGGTAGACCCATAACCACGAATTGGAATAGAATGATCATTTCCGATAATTATACCATTATTTTTGCTCAAATTAAAATAGGACGAAAGATTACCTTGGAAGGACGTCATATGAGACGTCGCTCCGGTGTCCATGTATCGATTTGCGTCGGGCGGATTAAGTCCAAGAGTGTGCATGACGGACTCAATATCGATTGGGCTGGCCACTACCGAATGGGCCTCTTGCCGCTGGTTCGGCAGTGGCCCAAATACTGCTGAGTTGCCGCCGACGTTGCTGGGCCCAAATCCATTGGGCTGCTGGCTGGCAGTGTGCTGGCCAGTTTTCCTTGGACTGGGGCTGGCCCAATTTACTGAAGGAAATGGGCAGGGTGGCACTGCCCAAGGCCATTGTCAGGCCCACTGTGGTGATCTGCTGCCCCCACTGGGCTCGAGGCTGCCACTACTGGCCGAAATTTGGCTGCTGGCCGCCGCCTCTGCCGCTCGTTCAGCCACCGCCAGGATTCCGGTGGCCTCCACCTTTGCCACCACCGTGACCACCACGATACCATTTCATCCTTTTTGTCCCCGATTTGGTGGCATATTTTCAAAATGTGTATTAGCTTCATTGGATGAGGCGACAACCATGGCAGAATTCGATACGGTTGCCATTTTTTTGGCGAAACCCGCCTCTTCAAGAATAAGCATAGAGCGGGCTTAGTAAAAAGGTGGTAGCGGATTACTTTGTCGGATGAGCATACCCATACCACTATACGTATAGGTAAGGCCGGGAACCAAATGTAAAACCAATCGATTGTTTGTAACCGGTGAACCAACATTCTTGAGTTGATCCGATAAAACTTTGAGGCGTTAACAATAAGCGGATGCATTCGGAAAGTCCGCCATGTCAGTGGTGGAGAATTCTTGCTTCAGAGTGACGGCTCGGGAATTCTTGTTATCTTGGAAGATATCCCGTAAGTGATTCCAAGCCTCCATCGTCGTGAAATCGGGTTCCATGATTGTATGCAACAAATCGCTAGAAATGGTTGCATAAATCCATGAAAGAACTATCGCATCAAGTGTGAGACATAGTTCTTTTTCATCATCGATTTTCAACACCTTTTCCTTGCCTTTTTCCGGTGGGATTATGTGATGAATAACCCGGTGGAGCACCAATAGATTTTAAAGAGCTCTGCCCAAGTTGTGTAATGAACATTTTCCATCTCAAGAGTGATGAAAATATGAGTTTTGATGTTGGAAACGGTAAGAGCGGGATGAAATGTGAATTTAGAGTATTTAGAGTCAGACATTATTGACCGAAAAAAGAAAAGAAGAATGAAAAAAAATTGGGTGGTCGGCCTGTTGGATGGAGGGGTTTATGCTAACGGTTTGACGCTCGGCCTTGTGATATTTATTTTTCATCCAGATTTCATAAAGGAACCCTTATAAATATTAATCCCAAAAGACGATTCTACATTTTTTTCAAATGATGATATAATTTTAGTGTCTCCTACCTCTTATTTCTCGTCTATAAATATTGCTTTTTGTGCCTTGTTCTAGCATCATCATATATCTGGATAATTGAAAAATTAATCACGTTTGTTGAATTAATTACATGAGCAGGTAGATATAATCATATCTCAGTCGTTTAGGTCAGCCCGTCGCAACCTGGAGAACACTCCTAATCGTATCGTAGTGAATCCCAACAAATCACCAGAACGTGATAACAGGTACACAATTATTTTTTTTCGTTATTCTTAGTTTTTTCTTTTTGTTATTGGTTTTTTCAATATTTAATTGGACCTTACTTTCACATTCCCCTATATTAAATAGTCCGTGGAAAAAGATATACTAAAGAACTTTGAATTAAGTTGTCATTGTTAATTATTCTCTTTTTAATTTATATGATTCACTTTGATTGGACACGGATTTAAAAGAGAAATGAAGATATTCACAATATGTTGTATAAAATAAGCTATTAATATTTGTGCGGCTACAAATTCTCTAATTATCGATGAAACGGGAATTTTAAAATTATATTATTTTTAAATATAGTAAGATATTAAGGAAATTGCATATATAAACTGAGAACAAGGAAGTATAAGGTTTCTTGGAGTATTTAAATATGTAGCTATAGCGAGTCCTAGTTCTAAATATCGTCTATCCATCAGGGAGTCAAATAATAGCTCTCAAATATGAAAACTCGTCGAGCACTACCGTAAATTAATGATATATTTTTATTGAATTTGCTTCAAGTTGTCATAGTTATTAAATTATTTCATTTGATCAATTTGTCTATAAATGTTTTTTTAAGAAAATGAATATTCGACCAAAACTCAAAGTAGATCAAACCAAAGACAATGTGACACCTAAAATCTCTAAATCCTGAATTCGTCTCTAACTAACAGTACATAAAATCAAATTCTAAACAGAAAAGTTCAAAAGACAGAGGACAAGACTTCTGTTTCTCGTATTTGTCGCACATTCTTTCCTCTTTTTTTTTCTTGGTCCTTTTAAAATAGAAAATTACTAAATTATTTTTGTGTTATACTGCTGCAGCCTACCCGTAGTTTTAGTAAATGGCACATTTCACCAGCACATTACGTTATCATGGGGAGATGACAGAGGAAAGATACTTGAAAATGGAGAGCTTCTAACACTCTCCTTAGACAAGCAGTCTGGATCAGGCTTTCAGTCCAAAAAAGAGTATATCTTTGCTAAAATTGATATGCAAATTAAGCTCGTCCCTGGAAATTCAGCTGGCACTGTTACTACATTCTACGTAAGTACTCTCTAATAACGTTCTATTGGAAGAAAATATTGAAGTATGTTATGCTTTTGGTTCCTATTTTGTCCTTGTGATATTTGATTAAGTATATTTAATCTTCGATTAATTGAAATGTGTCTTTTGGTTCCTTTATTTGAGAAGTATAATAGTACAAGCTTAATTAACAGAACACACGGCTAATTAATTACATAGTGAAACAATTATATGGCAAATTTGTGAAGATTCACAAGTAAAGGATCAAAAAGTGCACATTTCAATTTATTAAAGATTAAATATGCTCAGTCAGATATTATGCTAAAGTCGGAATTTACCAATAATTGAGGGACCAAAGTGCCATTAACCCCAAAAAAGATTGAAACATTATTTTTGGAAACAAAATGCCACAGTAATTCAGAGTTCCCTTTTTCCCTTATTTTTTTATTTTATACTTTTTATGTCTTTGTTGCAGCTATCATCACAAGGGAACAAGCATGATGAAATAGATTTTGAGTTCTTGGGAAATTCAACAGGGAATCCTTATACTCTTCATACTAATGTTTTCAGTCTAGGCCAAGGCAACAGGGAACAACAATTCTTTTTGTGGTTTGATCCAACTGCAGATTACCACACCTATTCAATCCTATGGAATCCTAAGTGTATAATGTAAGTACTATTAATAACTTTCTTGCTTTAGATTTCTTTTAGATATATGTTTACTCTGCTTTAGAAAAATCTACTTCAAGCTTTTCCGACATTATATAAACTAGTTAATTACATAATCCATTCTTCACTTTCTTTCCAATTTATCTACAAAATTTCTTGGTACTAAAAAATATCATGTTTAGTTGATCTGCGACTCGTTTGGTGGAATAGTATCTCTAGGAGAAGACATTCTTAACCATTCAATCGTGGACAAATAACATATTTAAATTATATGTGGTATTGGTCAATATCTTGAACATCTTTAGTCAAGGAGAAACACGCTTGCTCTAAAGCAATTGTATGGCACTAGGCACTAAGGGAACGTGGTTCGGCTATTATCAGTTGGGGAGGCATATAATCGAAGGAATTAGTCATAAATAAAGATAACATGTCAATAGTCTCACATCGGTGGGTGAGACGATAATTTGTCTCCTTATATGATCTTGAGCAATCCTCACCTCTTGATCATCTGACTTTTGAGGTTAAGTTAGACTCTTCTCGTCTTGAATTACCTTTTGAGGTTGAATTAGACCTAAGTTCTATTTTCTTATTATGATATTAGGGTAGACCCACCTGATCTTGGGCCCTTATATTATCTTGTACATGTTCTAGTTGTTAAGCATCGTCATGCCGGGGGTATTAGTAGTCCACGTTGAAAGGTGGGATGACAATTTATCCTCCTATGTGATCTTGGATAATTCTTACCTTTTAAGCTAATTTTTGAAGTTTAATTATGCCAAGGTCCATTTTCGAATTAGAATCGGACTTTTCCAAAGAATTACTACATCTTTTATGCAATTAATTACATAAAGAATATTAGATTCCCTTATTGGATTTTTTACTCATTTGTTTCTTCTTATTTTCCAACATAGATTCTATGTTGATGGCATACCAATTAGAGAATACAGAAATGCAGAGAGAATTGGTGTTTCATATCCAAAATACCAACCAATGAGACTATACTCAAGTCTATGGAATGCAGATGATTGGGCCACACAAGGTGGACGTGTCAAAACTAATTGGAAATCGGCACCCTTTGTTGCTTCCTACAAAAAATTCACTTATGAAGCTTGCATTTATTCGAGATTAACTAGCTCGTCATCATGCGATATCGACTCTCCTTCTTCTACCAGCAACGCCTGGCTAAACTACGAGTTAGACCGGAGAAGCCGGGCGAAAATGAAAGCTTTGCAGAAAAAGCATATGATTTATGATTATTGCAATGATAAATGGAGGTTTCCTAAAGGCCCTGCTCCTGAATGCAAGCTTCAATAACAATACCAAGATTTATATATTTGTTTATTATGTATAAGGTTTCACATATCTTATATTTTGGAATTCTCCACAAGTTTTTTTTTTATATATACAATTTTTGGAGTTATGTTGTAGACTGTCATCAATTGAGAAAATGTATCTTAAATTCCTGGGAGAAAAGAATTTAGAAAGTAAAAGTCATTAAGTTGAGTCATTGTGCCTAGAACTTTGAATAGAATTTTATAAGCCCGATCCAACTGATTCAGAAATAATTTTCTGTCTTATTTACTTTATTTTAAATATGAAATTGAACTTATTGCTATTAATGACTATATCTCGGCAAAAGTAAATTATTCATTGTTATCTCAGTTCAGAGAAAAGACATTGTTAAAATAATTAAAGATATATTGTATAGCGTTACTGTCATCTGAATCTTGATTGTCATCATCTTTCATACCCATTACTCTTTGAATAATTTCTTCATCCGTAGGCGATTCCATTAAAGCTTCATTTTCACTAGGATAATTCAGAATCTGCTCTACATTCATGGCATTTCTATAATGTAGATTAGAAATAGTTTCCTCTAATCTTTGAATGCCTTCAACATCACCAGTTTCTTCTTCTAGAAGCATATTTCCTCGGATCGAATTTTGCAATGTCGAAAATAATTTGCGACAGTTGTGGCATTCACATCAATATTCCAAGCACCATTAATAAAATTGATAGCATCCATGACATTAATTTTTTCAGGATTTATTACTCCCATCTCATAGCCTTCCAAGATGCTAGAATAAAAACGACACCGATAATAAATCTTAAATGTTCGAATAATTCCAGCATCACATGGTTGAATTTTAGATGTTGTATTTGGAGGCAAAAAGAACAATTCAACATTTCTCAAGCCTTCAATAACCTTGGGATGGGCTGGGCAATTGTCTACTAAAAGAAGCACTTTTCTACCTATCATTTTATCATCAAACCAACGAACAAATTCTTGAAAGAGTAATCCAGTCATCCATGCTTTCTTGTTGGCTCGATAATGACAATTAAGATTGCTAATATTCACATTTTTAAAGCATCTAGGATTAGCATACTTACCAATAATCCAAAGAGATATTTTATCTGAACCATCCCCATTGCAACAAACATCAACAATAAGTCTTTCTTTGTCCTTTTTTCGTCTTTCTAATTGCTTTGTAGCTAGTGAATGATCTGCTTGCAAACGATAAAATAAGTCTGTTTCATCCATATTATAGATATTCCTCCAATGAAATTTGTCCAATTTAGCTCGAATTTCATGTAAAGCTTCTTCAATATTCTCCATGACAACTGAACCACTTTCAACAAACCTTCTATAAGACTTAATCCCATGTCTCGCCTTGAACCGTTCTAGCCAACCACTTGAGAAGTTAAATTCTGAATTTGCATCACCATACATTTTCTGCAGAAACTCTCTTGCTTTAGTTTGAATCATTTCTCCAGTCATGTTCACTTTCTCTTGATATTGGAAAACCACTCATACGATACATTTTCTAATTCATGATATTTTGCAGATTTGTGCCTTTTAACATTGCTATTTGTTATCTCTTTTAACAAATATTCTGCTGATCTTTTAAGAGTATTTGATATTGTAGATTGACTAATAGAGATCAAACTTTTGTTGAACCCACTATTGCAATTTTTTAGCCAATTCAACTGGAGTAGACTCGGTCATCATGACGACATGAGGGGCCTCAGTGGCCGCTTTCTTAGTCAATCCTGCTTCTTCGAGTGTGAGCATAGAGCGGGCCTGATAAAACTGTGGAAGAGGACTGCTCTGACGAAGAAGCGTACCGACGCCACTATAGGCCTCAGATAGGCCTGCGACCATCTGAAGGACAAGACGATCGTTTGTAACGGGCGCACTAACGTTGTGGAGTTGGTCCGCCAATTCCTCCAACCTTTTGCAGTATGCTGAAACGTTGGGGAAGTCTTCCATATTGACGTGGGAGAATTCCTACTCAAGGGTAACAACACGAGAATTTTGATTATCTTGCAATATATCATGCACTCTATTCCAAGCCAACATTGCCGTAGCGTCTGGTTCGATAATCATTTGCAACAGGTCGGTAGAGATAGTGGAGTAAATCCACTGAAGAACGGTAGCATCAACGGTCGTCCAGAATTTAGGATCATCCTCGGGTTTAGGCACATATGTATCTGCAAGGTCCGAGGGAATTATGTGGTGGAGGACTTGATGCGAACGTGTGTGAAATTTGAACAGTTCGGCCCACGTCGCGTATTGGACGTTTTCTATTTCAAGAATGATAGAGATGTGATTTTTGATGTTAGAAACAGTAAGGGCAGTGTGAAACATGTTTTTAGCCATAATAGCAACGAACGATGTGAGGAAGAGATTTGGAAGAAAATTTGGGAAGAGAAAATATAATTTCGGGCACGGAAACCCAGAAGAAGGGCTTAGAAATGCGGCTGTTTGGACAGAATTTTGAGAGGAAAATATGAAACCTAGACTTCTATACGATGAAAGAAATAATCTATTGATTATTTTCATTAATGAAAGAGTATATATAGTTTACAATTTTTCATAATAGGAAAATCTTATTTCTATTCTACTCCCAAAATCATATTCTAGTAGTACAAGAATTCTATAATTATGGTAAATGTGTAATGCTAATTAATAGAATTATTTATACTAAAATTCAGCCACAAAATCGTGATATATACTAATTATGGTAAGTGTATATCACGGGTACAATAGAACATAAAATCGTGATATACACTACTTATGGTAAGTGTATATCAAATGTATATTTAACGGAATAGTCGAACCAAACCTCTACGTTTGAGACGACTGATATTTGTGATTATTTAATTTCTAGTATATTCACATGATCACCTAGAGAAGAAAGAAGGTCACAGGGGATGACACGTACCTAAAAATTGTTGATGAGTCATGACTTCTTATGAAATATCACAAAGGGAAATCAGACTAATCAACTCTATCAGTCGGAGGCATAAAAGATAGTAGTATCATTTCTTTCCCAATTTCGAGAAGTATAAAATACTGGTCCTCCCATTTCTCTCTTTCTTACTTCATAACAAGGTCAATACTCACTTCCGTCAAAATAAGAATTTTTGGGCTAAAATAATCTAAAAAGCACTTTTAATATCGTTTGATATTAGTATTTGTGTCGATGAAATTTGGATATTTTATTCAAAAAGTCTCATGCCATTAAGTAGCTTTGTTAGCAGTTCTTGAAGAGGCTTATAAATCGCTATCCAAGTAACCTACAAATAGCTTACTAATTTACGAATAACTTTAGTTCTTCTATAAATAAGAAAGATAAATTAATTAATTTAATTTTTAAGTTAAAAAGTTAAAAGAATTAAAAAAAATTATCTCTCCAAATTCTTTTGATATATATATATATATATATCCTTTATTTTACTTAATTTATATTCCATAACACGAGACTCCGTCATTTAAAATATTTACTATAATACAAAAAAAAAAAATTCTAGACAAGATTGCTTTGGGTTGCAATCGTCGTCCTTGGTGACTATTTTCCTCTTGGTGAGAAGTCAAATTCTAATTTTCTTAATATGAAAGTGGAAAAAGGGCTACTTTATCTTTCTTTGCATCAGGCGAGTAAATTATTACTGTACTACTTTATATGCTTCTAATTTTGCTATGTCTATGATCACTAATAATAATTTTGCTTATGTCTATGATCACTAATAATAATAGTATATTTTATGTCTTGTTACTTGCTAGGACTAAATTCCTATGCTTACAAAATCTATATATTCTTATAATGACAAAATGGAGTTGCACGTAATCTTACAGCATCAAATTTGTAACATGCCATTTTAATTAAATGTATAATACTTGCAAGTTCTTGTTTATTTCCTTACAAACTGGACCAATAATATTTCTCCACAAAAAAAATTAATTTAATTACGAACTTCATCATTCAATCATTCATAGCTAATAGGAATTTTAAATAATTTATCACTAATTTATTATTAATAAAATTAATATTATATTTTTATAATTTAGCTATAAAAATTGCTCGTCGTTAATTTCTGTTGTTATATAGTAGTGGTCATTCAAGATATAAAAAGTAGTACTTATCGTCATCCATGGAGTAATGAACAAACCGATCTACATATTTAATTAATTTTAACCTTTTTACATTCACAAAATTACCTTATCTCCTCAGCTATACAAGTTGTTGACAACCCTTTTTTTTTTCCAGATGACATTCATCGAACCACCCTTTCTGGACACAATTTTGTCTCTTACCATCATCATTTCTCTATATAAAGGCAATATTTCATTCCACTTTCAATTCTCAAAAAAATATCAATTCTCATTCCACTAAATAATAATGGCTTCTCTATTTTCCTTTAGTATTAGACTTAGTTTGCTAGTAGTACTTATAAGTTGTATGGTTGTTGAATATTCTGCTAGTGATCTTAATCAAGATTTTGATATTATATGGGGGAATGGAAGGGGACAAATATTAGATAACGTTCTTACTCTTACACTTGATAATACTTCAGGTTCTGGTTTTGTATCAAAGAAGGAGTACTTGTTTGGACAAATTGATATGCAAATCAAATTAGTCCCTGAGAATTCTGCTGGCACTGTCACGGCTTACTATGTAACATTTTTGCATTAATTAAATTATAATTTTCAATAAAATTGGTTATTTATGTTATTTGTTATGTTTGTGATGTGGGGTTTCTTATTTATTTATTTATTTAGTTGTCATCAGAAGGATCAAGCCATGATGAGATAGATTTTGAGTTTCTTGGAAATTTGAGTGGAGAGCCATACACAGTTCATACAAATGTGTATACACAAGGCAAAGGTGATAGAGAGCAGCAATTTCACTTGTGGTTTGATCCTACTGCTGATTTTCATACATACTCTGTCCTTTGGAATCCACAGACTGTTGTGTAAGTGGTCAAACATTTTTTAAAGAAGTTAGTATTTTCTTTTTCTTCTTAAAATGTGTTTACTTACCATTAAAATAGTAACTAGGTCAGGTGTACCTCGATCCTACCTTATTAAAGTCTCAGACTTCAAGTTTTGAATATAAAAATAAATTGCTATGAAATATTACTTCTATGGTAGACCTTAATTACTTGGCACAAATGAAGATTAGTCGAGTCCAAAATGAGAACAACCGAAACAAAATCAAAAAATAAATAAAAATACACCAAGTCGCCCTTGTTACTACGAAAATAGAAACAATAGTAACTCGGCCAAGTATACCAATCGTTGGTTATGGCCAGTGGGATATATAGTATCCCTAGCCCTTAGTAAAGGGTCTCGGGTATAATTTTAGATATACGAAGAAGCAAAAAAACGGCTAGGAAGTGATTTTACTAGAGGTGAATCCAACGTCGGCTCGTTCTTGACAGATCCGATCGGGTGTTCATAATCTGAAGTAAAAGGATTCGAACAATTATGAGAATACCGAAAATCAGACTGCAAACTCAAAAAATAGGTCCGAGTGGTCATTTTCGTTGGGATATATAACCGTATAACTTATAGTTCGTTTACACTATTGGTCTATTTTACTATGATCATTTTCAATTAAATATCAGTATATAAAAGTTAAACTCGTCATATTGACCTTTATTTTTGTTGCATTTCAAATTTTTCAGTTTCTCAGTGGACAACGTACCAATAAGGGAGTTCAAGAACTTGGAAGGCATAGGTGTTGCATTCCCAAAATCCCAACCAATGAAACTTTACTCAAGCCTATGGAATGCTGATGAATGGGCCACAAGGGGTGGGTTAATCAAGACTGATTGGGCCCAAGCCCCATTCACTGCCTCTTACAGAAATTTCAATGCCAACACTTGCAATGACTCTTCATCTTGTAGATTTTTAGTAGAAAATTTGGATCCTGTGAGTCAAGAAAAATTAAGAAGGGTGCAGCAAAAATACATGATATATAATTATTGTACTGATACTAAGAGATTTCCTCAAGGCTTTCCTCCAGAGTGTAGTGCCACTTAATTAAATATATGTAGAATATTATGAAAAAATAGGTAGAAAAATTAGTCTATATTAATTAATAACCTCCTCTATTTTTGTTGTCTCCTTAATTTATGTTGTGGCCTAAGTAGTAAGGGAGGACTGTAGCAATAATTATATGTTACGTTTTTTTAATATTGAAAGTTGAAATTATTATGTACGTATAATTATTGTAACGTGTTAGTAATATAGTGGCGTGAAAGTGTTTGTCAGCGTCGACTTTTTATTTTATATATGTTCTTTATGTCTTTGATAAATCCTGTTTTCTTTATTGTGCAATCTTTTATTTTCTTTACTATTAGTTTTCAGATTAAATAGATACTCATTAGCTATATATTTTTTGAATCATAAGATCTAAGATAAAAGAAATTCGCAAGAAGCTTAAATCAAAATACGATAAGCTGCTATCTACATTCACGTTTGATCTGAATATTTATTCCATTTGCAAGTCGAAATAAGTTAGAATAATTCTGTAGCTCAAATTTATCTATGACAAATTTTATCGAAAATATTTTAAACTTTTTTGTTTGGTATATTAAACATACTAATAATAATTCTTCAAATACACGTTGTTTTAAGGGGGGGGGGGGGGGGGAATCAAATAGAGACAAAATATCATCTTATCTCTTCATCTTGTCCTTATAATAGTTGTTGTGTTAGGCAACTTGTTCTATAGTTGTAACTACGCACGTCTGAGAAGCAAACTGTTGGAACTTTGTTTGCAGTATTGTTTGTTGTGCTAAATTTGAAGAGTCATCCTAAAAAAGATTTTCACGGATTTGCAATAAGAAAAAGAACAAGATGAATATGAATGAATTGCACAACAATCTATGCACGCAGTAATTCATTTGCACATATTCAATGCCTGCGTTAATAAAAAAACGAAGAAGTCATGTACTACCTGAGTCTCAATTTTTATTTTATTTTTACATATTTCTTAAAAAATATTAGTATTAATTAGGAGAAGTATTTGATTAATTTTACTTTTATTTATTTTTAAGTTATATCTCTAATCTCTATTAAATATTTACTATATTTAATAATAAAATTTTACTACGAATAAAATGGTGAGAAATAATTTATTGTGTCTTAGACTACCAAAATAATAAATAATTTAATTAAACTATTTTTATTAATCATGATAAATAATTTGAGACGGAGGGAGTATACTCTTTGCCACGACCAGTTGACCACAGCCTTTGGACACATAATTAATAACAACAACATATCTAACGTGATTTCATAAATGGAGTGGGAAAAAAATTAGATTGTACCTGAATCTACACTCAAGATGTTATTTTTAATAGCCTCACAAGAATTATATTTATCTTTTGAAACCTTGTACTATTTTTTCCTTTTATCATATTTTAATTATATTTTTAAGAGAGTATTTACGTGCAAGTTTTATTATTTTTATGGGCCAAGTATGCGGACATCTTATTTTATATTAAGTAACTCAAAAATTTAAAGTCAGGAGTTTTGCCAACTCCGGTGATATATTAACAAATGGCTATCAATCATGTTTGGAGTTATGTATTTGCAAAGGGGTAAATAAGTATAAAAGATAATTTTGTGAACTAATCTAAACTCGAAATTAAAAAAAAAAACAAACAAACGGAGAGGAATAACTAATGGATGAAAGAACATGAAACATTTTGTTTCAATGGAAGTGCGAGAAACGGTTGGGGACAATGAAGTAGGTGAAGTGGTTGGATTTTGCGTGCTGTTCCAATCATTGCTGGATGTGATTTCAAGAGCCGAACGAGAACGAATACAACACAGAAGAGTCAAGACCAAATTACCTAATAAAATATTTAACTGATCCATTCCGGATCGACTGAAGAATATCTTTAGTTTGAAGGGTTAGATACAATACAATAGATCCTATGCGGATATGGTAAAATGTACCTATATAACTCTAGGAAGTAATTGTGGTATCTGGATCAGCTTGCATGTATCTCGAGTGATTTTATGTAGTACTATGTAGTCCACCTATATCGATGCATGTATTATAGGTGGTACTATATAGTAGGTACTTGGTAGATCGAATACTTCATCCGTCTCAAAATAAACGTTACTTTAGCAACAAAAAAAAAAAAAGACTTGTCTCCATATAAGTGTTATCTTAGAAATTTAAGACAAAAATTGACAAGTATTTTCAACTATGCTCTTAGCATTAGTAATGAAGTAGGCCTCTATAATAATACTCAATTCTAAAAAAAAATCTAATAAATAGGAATATTTTAATAACTCCACTTTATGTGATTTTTAATGTGGTGACATTTATTTTGGACGGAGCCCAGATGGAGTAGTACACAAGGTGAGTGCAAGCTTGCTCCTACATAATCATTATTAAAAAAGAGCTGAAGTCATCGAGATCTCCAACTTTAGAGCGTCCAATTGAGACACATGCCCTCTGAACCCTTCAAGACCATTTTTATTTAGGGGTGGTGGCAAGCTACAATGGTGTTGGTGGTGGAGATGACAGCAGTAGGCGGCAAGGTTCAATCCAAACATTTATTTATATAATGAATCGCATCAATTAAGTAAAATTGATCGTTAAGAAGAACAAAAGAGTTCTTCAACAGAAAAAGAAAATCAGATATGTGACCCGAAAAAATTCCGGCGTAACTCCATTTTTTCCGGTAAGATAAATAGGAATTCATTAGTTTTTCAGGTGAAACTTCATTCTTCTTCCTCGTACAAATGAAAAATGGGATGGAGAAGAGGGTTACAACTTGAGAAATGGGATGAGGAAGGTAAAATGGTTGGTTGCTGCAACTGCGGGTGGGGGTTGCTACGGGAGTTCCGAGGGATAGGTGGGTGGATTTTAAATAGGTTTTTTATTTTCTTTTACATCTGATTTTTTTTTTTGAATTAGTTAAATTGGTTTTTTAAAAAATCCTTTTTTTCCTTTTTACAATTAATTTTTAATAACTTTTTAAAGTTAAAATCCACGTATCTCCATTTTATTTATCGTTCTAGTGTGTGAATGTACATACATTGTGTTTAGATGCTTATTAATTTTGTGTTCAAGTGGCACATTAAAAGTGATCTTGGAGGATTCATATGGTGGAGGTCTCATACACGGACAAGTTAAAGGGTTTATCGATGACTTCAACCATTAAAAAAGTATTTAAGTTATATATACTAATATATAATGTATTGCAATACCAATATATTTTTACCTCTCGTGGCAAGTTACTCGTCTTATTTTCAAATCACTTTCCAATTATTATATATACAATTGCCTATTGTTTAATTTTTTAAATGACCTAATAGTATAAAACGATTTACAACATACTTCGATATTTGTGAGATTTTCTTTCCTACTTCATAGCCCCTGATCCTTTCTAACTTTAATCTTAAAAAATTTCTGAACGAGGAAGCGTATGTATGGTTGGTGTATGCCTGAAAATTAGTTCAGAATAATATCATCAACTGCGTGATAGACCATATGTAAGCACTTTTTTATTGGTTTAATTATTCACATATAGATGTTAAAATCTTCCTAATTTGGTATATGTCTATGTATTTTGTCCGGGCAGTTGTGTACACTGTATTTGTCTTAAACCCTGAAATCATAATCCATCCAATCCATTCAAATTTGGGCGGGTTATTGACCCGCCCATTTGTTAATTCAACCCGTTTCAGCTCAAACCATTTTAACTCATCAAAATTTGAGTTGATATCTAGCCCAAATTGATCCATGAGAAATCTATCAAAATATGTTCAATTTTTTTTATTTGATATGTTATATATAGTCATAATAAAGAAAAACAATAATTTATTAGGTACTAAAACTTTATATACAAAAAAAAGACAATTAAAACTTTTTAAGAATTGGGTGGATTGAGTTTTGACCTGCTTTTTAGCCCATTTCAGCCCAATCCATTGCAATCCAACCCATTGCAGCCCAAGTAACATTTGGGCGGATCAATAACCCACCAATTTATTAACTCAACTTATTTTGACTCGCCCAAATTCAGCTCAACCCGCTCATTTTACATCCCTATTTACAGCAATTCAAGCATCAACAATAGCATTGGTTGGGGTTCAAAGTTTACAATGGATGAAGTTATGCAATAAATTCCCAATTTTTTGTATCCAAATGGGAGGTGCTTTAATATTGGGCTATGTTGCTGTCCTATTGGCTGTAGGCTCTACTCACCTAAGAGTTTCCTTCGACTTAAACGCAAATTAAATGATGATGATATTTATTTTGTTCAAAATGTGATGCAAGAACGATTTAGAAAATAATTGATATTGATACAAGTTGCTTTCTTAACTCAATTAGTTCGATTGCTTTCTATGTAAATTTATTATGGATTGTACTATGTTCTTAATCAGAAATATTTATTTTCTTGTATTACTTGATTATCCTATATAATTGATAGTTATTAGGGAAGATAGCGAAATAAAGAGTGTGTCGTTTGATATACTATGGTTGAGAATTTAAAAAAGAAGAAGTAATATTTGAAGTTAAGAAGGTTTTCATAAGTTAATTTTCCAAACAGTGAGGGGGTAGTTTAGTTCTTCTCCCATATAGTGTTTTACATATTTTTTTTCTTTTTTAATTTATGGCAAACACACCCATTTTGGCTGTTATTTCATGATACCACGTTGTGCTGTGTTGCCATTTAGAGTAAGGACATTTTTACATGTATACTCGTCTTAACAAAAGGATAACTATAAATGAAATATAATTAGAGAAGTCACGAGAATTTCTTACCGGTTCATTTATCTAACTTTGATTTCTGGTCCTCTTAATTATTTGATGTAAGTTGCTAATAACGTACGTAACAATTATGTTGATGCTTCCACTTGGTCATGACTGGCAGCCCATCAGTATTGAGCTTTGATGGATATATGTCACTCGTATAACTTATCATGTAGATTGCATAATAAATTTGAAAAAACAACACTTCAATGAAAGTGAATATCAAAAGAAGATTGTGAAATAAAATGGTAAGTAGTCCTTTATTGTTAATTAATTTTTTTTATTTGAGTTTTAGGAATGAAGTTGCTTTTGATAAAGAGTGTTTTAATTTCAAATGAAATTTATCGATGTTAATCTAGATTAATCGTATTTCAAAGTAGATATCAAACACCGGATGAAAAAAAAAAACATGAAAAGGTGATCATCAATTGCTTGGAAATTGAAGGAATGTCTTTCGTAATATTTTTGATGTAGTTTATGATTTTTTTTAAAAGTTGTTCCTAACAAGATATATCTCAAACCCAAAAGTTTATCAAGTTGACTTTCATACGGTCATACCCTCCATAATGTATTTCTTACTTGGGTTAATTCTACAACAACCTCTATAACATATTGTTTAGGACATTAATAGTACTCCCTCCATCTCATATTATTGTCCATTTTCCTTTTTAAAAATCAAACTACGTAAACTTTAACTAACATTTTGAGATATATTTTTTTAACATGTTAATATGAGAAGAATAACAACTTATAATATTTTTCGTATAGTTTTTGAATATCTAAATTATAATATTAAAATATTAAATTAATCTAATTTAATTATGAAGATTAGTCACCATGATTCACAAAAAACGAAACAAGACAACTAATATGAGACGGAAAGGGTAATTAATACCTTCCAATAATTTTATTCTGACAACACACTCCTTTAAATAAGGTGGTCCAAAAAAGGAATTTCGTGTCTCTAAACATAAACTAAATAATAAGTCTCGGCTTGTAAATGTATGAAAATATAATTGTGGGCTTTTAAAGCTCATTCATCCTAGAAGGAACTAGGGGTGGTTAGTGGAACGGGTTCGGGGCGGGGCGGGACATGGAAATGGGCGGGATTGGGTCGGGTCGGGATAGGCGGGATTCGGCGAAGTCCCGTCCCGATCCCGTCGGAATCGGGGCGGGATCGGGTCTTGACAGTTTTTTTTTTGCACTTAATTTAAAAAATAACATATATAAACAACTCAATAATTGAACAATATAGTGTAATAAAAACATCTCAAGGCTATTTTTGTGCCTCTTATATTATTTAATAGACATGATTTTTTTTTGTAATACAAATACAATTGTCAAAATTGCAATTTTGTGGTGTTGTTCAAAAGTTGCAAAATTACATAGTAAAATTGCAATTAAAGAAATTACATTTTGAAAAAAAAACATGTTCTAGTTTCTTGATAATTTCATGTGGTTCTTCGGTTGGAATTGGTATTTGTTGATCAAATTGCTCCACGTTGCTTCCACCACCTTCGGATAAGATTTCGTAGTAGTTTTCATCTTCTTCTTCGTTGATCTCCGGTTGACCGAACCTTCTCCGCTCGTATCCAATCTCTGAATAATACTGCAATCTCCAAGCTGTCTCCGGCTAATGAGAGTCTGTGCTCTCCTATTTGATATATGCCGGCAGAAAAAGTGCTTTCAGATGTCGTTGATGACGCTTGAATGTTCAAAACATATCGGGTCTTTTCATTTCCTCTCCAGTATTTCAGCAAGTCTTCACGTCCTTCTTCATTGAGAACTACTTGGTACGGTACAAAACCCTACAAAAAAAAAATATCAAACTCGCTAATTTGGTTAGTAACGGTACGGCCACACATTCTATTTCTGAGGCTTTCAATACTAGCCGCAGAAACATCATGTCTTTTGTGAGGTTGTGTTGAAGAAGAAGAAGATGGTATGGAAGCCGGTAGGTTGCTAGCACTTTCTTGTTGGTAAAACATATATACTTTTTTGCATTCATCTTCTACGCTAGACAACACTTCTTCTTTAGTTTGTTCAATTGGTGGTGGGTGATTTGGATTTTTGGGACTTGGAGGTGGTAGTACTGCTAATACAATCATAAATAGTTTCAATAAGTGATTTAGTACCGTCTATTTTAATAGTTGGATTTAATACAATACCAATAATATAAATAGTGGGAATAAGAATAAAATATTTTTTTAATAGCTGATTTATCCATATATTCATTATGCAGTAAAAATATTAGAGTTATATAAAACAACATAGTTGAAATAGTAGAATAATATATACCGGAAAATTCTTTTGTTGCTTGAAAAAATTTCTCTAGAAATACAATAAGTTTGGAATTTTTTTCCCAATCGTTATCTACAACCATATCAGCTGGATTTTTATTATGAGAGTTAAAAAATAAAATTATAGGTTTTCTATAGTCATAAGCAACAAGTAGTTGCTCGTATAAAGAATTCCACCTAGTGGGTACTTCTTCTGAAATTTTTCTATAAGGTAGTTGGCAATCGTGACAAGTTTTTTTATATTCTTTTTTCGTTGTAGTCTATTATTTTTTTAAATAAAGTTTATAGCAAATTGTATTTTACTAAGAATGTCTTCAAAAAGTGATAGACCATCATTTACAACTAAGTTATATATATGACACACACATTTTATATGAAAATGATCTGGAAAAGATGGAGTTAAACTATTTTTTAAAATTGTAATAGCATAATTGTTAGAGGAAGCGTTATCTAATGTAATAGTCATAATTTTATCAGTTATTCCGTAATAATCGCACACTTGATAAATATTTTCTGCAATAAAAGTACCAGTGTGCCTATCATCTACATAGCTATACGCTAAGATACGTTTTTGCATAGACCATTTATAATCTATCCAATGACAAGGTTACCGTTAAATAATCATGGTCGTTAGTACTACGACCTATATCGAAGTGATAGCCACTTTGCCATTAAAATGATATAATGAATAACATAAATACTGTTGATATTTATGTGCAAATTTAAATACATCTCTCTTAACAGTTGATCTAGGAAAATCGTTAAAAGCAGGATTATACATTTTTCTAATGTAATGAATAAAATCAGGAGATGAAGGAAATTTAAAAAGGCAAACCCTCCACAACAACTAATTTTGCTATTTCTTCCCTATCTCTATATTTATTGTAATTAGGGCCTAAAATTCCCTCCGTCGTGGGGTTAATTTGACCCTGTACTTGGTCCAGGACATTATGTGAACCTTGTCCCGATGGTGCGGGCGTTTGCGCACCCAGTTTTGAAGCCTCGTATTGGACATACCTAGCTGGATGAGCCCTTGCTACGTGTCTCATTAAATCCCCCGTCCCACCGTGACCTTTTCCAGTTTTAAATTTTAAAACATCTTTATAAATTTTACATATGGCTACTTGATTCTCTACGTCCCTATCAAAAAATGTCCATGCATATGATTTTAATGGTCGTTTTGCTGGACCTCGTCTCATACTAGGGGGAATATGAGGTATTTTAGTTGAAGGTGCACTAGTGGGTGTGTTGTCATCAACATTAGTGGGTATATCATCTAGATCATCGTCTAAATTAAAGTCTTCTTGAGTTCCAGAAAATAGTTCATCGTCTAAATCTAATGGTATTGTAGGAAAATGTTCAGTATCAACAAAATCATCATGTGTAGGAATATGATTCTGTCTAGAAATATGATGACTAGAAGAAGCCTGACCCCTACCCGTAAGCATACGTTTAAATCCTTCCATTATTAATTTATAATTATACTAATAAATAAAATTAAGTGCGCTAAATAAAATAAACATACAATAATAATTTAATAAAGGAACGAATGTACCAAACGTCGACGTGCAATCGAGAGGTTGGAAATTGAAACTTTGCTCGATGGAAGATCCTCAAGCTAGTTGCCAACTTCACTCCCAAATGAATAAATAAAATTCAATATTTAGTAGACAATGTAGACTTGTAGAGAGATAGATTGAGAGATTGTAGGAAGATTTGTGAGAAAGATGAATAGAAAATGATGTATTTATAGTTGAGAAATTGGGTTAAAGTGTAAATATAATAACTTATGGGTTAAAAATAAATATTAAGGGGTAGGAGGTTTGGGGAGGGGGAGGCAAAAAATGATCCTTGCACAACGGTCAAAATGTAAAAAGGTCATTGGTGCAACGGTTATTTGTGCAGAGGGGGGGTTTTGACGGGATCGGGGGCGGGCCGGGCCGGGTCGAGACGAGACCATGTCCCGTCCCGGTTCGAGTCCCGATACCGCAATTTTTTTAAAAAATAATCGGGGTCAAGGCGGGACCGGGCTGACCCCACCCACTGGCCAGCCTTAGAAGAAACAAAGCAGAAGCCCAAGTCCAAATACTTGCATAGTCCAATGTGAGGAAATGACAAATGTACCCCTCAGGGTATAGAAAAAGAGAGTTAAGAGGTTTAAGCTTAAGGGGTTGAGTCATTTTCTTGTGCGCACCGCACCTGTCGAGTACCAAAGGTCAGTCACAACATACCCTCTCTTTTTTTTTCTTTTTTTTTGTTTCAAAGCTTTAAGTTTCTCTTTTATACTCATTGTAATGATGATGATAATGCAACATGTAGCAGATTTATAATCTTGAAAATTTAAAAAATCCCAATGATTCTATACAAAATATGTTCTTTCTAGTTGTTTCCTGTTGAGGGGTGTTTTGCTTTTCTTTGGTTGATCATTGATTGCATATGATTTGGAGTAGGTATTACTGTTCTGAGGCATTTAGGTAGTCAAATAATTGAAATTATTCTAAAGATTTTGTAATTAGTATTATATACTAAATGGGGTTAGCAACAGACAAACTTGTTTGAAGTTTTACTAACAATTTCAATGTACTTATCCTGGAAATCAAGAAAAATATATAGAGTTTGGGGATAATGTGGTGCTTTGACCAGATGACTATTTGTGTAATTGTATGCTTAGATAGTCAATGAAATGTATTAGGCTCATAGAACATGATGAGGTACTTATCACAAGAAATTTCAAGTCTTTTTATGGGAAAAAAAAAGAAATTTCAAGTTTCTGAGATTATAACTCAATTTTGCTTGTCAGGCTCAAAGTTGTTTGTGTTAGCATTTGTTATTTGAGATAAAATGTTCCACATTGGAAAATCATCCTTATGTCTTATGTATTAGATCCTACATAAAGGGATGTAATTGCTTTTCTTTTACTTACCAATTCACTATCAATAATATTCTTATTCTCTTTTCTTTACTCTTGTTATTGTTTTGTAAGGATTCATGAATTATATGAATTCTAACATGGTATCAAAAAGAATTAAATAATATTATTTTAAATTATTGGCCGATTCTACCGCCTATTACATAAATTCTTGCATTATAATATTGGTCGGTTCTACCGCCTATCTTGTTAGCTTCGCTTTTCTGATTTCGCTATTTGTGTTCGTTTTTATTAATTTGGGTTCTTGTTCTGATCGGTTCCACCACTTCCACATTTTGATTGGTGAGATCTGCCCCAACTCTGGATTTCTTTGTTGATGTTGCATAATTAGTTTTTTGGACACTCTCGTCTGTTATTTGAAAATTGGGGTTGTTTCTTGTTATTTGAGATTTTTCTGTTTAAGTTATTTTCGATGGCGGGAGGTGACGATTCATTACAATCTATTGGTGTTCGTTTAGATGGAAAAAATATTCATATTGGTGCTATGTAATGATAATTTTTTTGAAGGGTAAGGGACTTTGGGACTATATTTCTGGAAAAGCCAAATGTCCTAAAATCGAAGATGAAAAATTTGATGAATTATTTCGTATCTGGGAGACCAATAATTCAAAGATTATTACTTGGATCAATAACTCTGTTGAACAAAAAATTGATGTCCAATTGGCTAAGTTCAAAAATGCTAAAGAGATTTGGGATTATTTGTCAAGACTGTTTGTGCAGAATAATTTTGCTGTTAAATATCAATTACAATCTGAAATTCGTGCATTAGTACAGAATGATTTGAGTATTCAAGATTTTTTATGTGCAATGACTACTCTTTGGGATCAATTAGCTTTGACAGAATCTGTTGAATTACAAACATGTGATGCTTATATTAAATGTAGAGATGAAGACCGTCTTGTTCAACTATTGATGAGTATTCGCCCAGAATTGGAAAATTGCCGTTCAGGCCTTTTGCACCGCAAACCCTTACCGTTTATTGAAGATGTGGTAAATGAACTCATGGCCAAAGAAACTTGTTTGAAGACTCTAGAGGGGGTGCATACTGCTTCTACTTCCGTCTTGACAGCTTCTTCGTCTGCACTGGTCTTTGCAGCCCCTACACACCAGTATAAAACATCTGTCATAGGTAATTGTAATTATTGCAAGGAACTAGGACACTGGAAGGATCAATGTCTTGAGCTACGAAATGCGTCAGGTTTGAAGCCTCCATAGTCAGGACAAGGTTGGAAGCATCCGCAGTCAAAGTCACAAGGACGGAAGCCTCCGCAACAATATCATAGTGGGCAACAGAAGTCATACTCTGGGGTCAATCCCAGAACTCGTATCCACCTACTCAGACTGCATTTGCGCCCTCTATTGATCACTCAGCTTCAGGAACTCCCGTGAGTCCCAGTATTGATTATGTAGCTGACCAATTTCAGAAGTTCCTCGCCTTCCAGCAGTTTCAAAGTAATCCCCAGTCTTATGCTCTTTCTGCTCCTTCCGATTCATCAATATCTATTGGTTCAGGTATCAATTCGTCTTCTTGGATTTTGGACTCTGGAGCTGAAAATAATATGTCTCCTGATTCTTTTGCTTTTATATCTATGTCTTGTGACCCCCTATCCACTTCTGTTGTGATTGCTTATGGCACACCTATGCTATTGACATGCATTGGTATCATTCATACATCCACTACATCTTTACCTGATGTTTATTGCATTCCCAAATTACATATGAATTTTGCTTCTGTTGGTCAAATATGTGACTCTGGCTATTTTATTGGCATTTTCCCCAATTCTTGTTATATGCAGGATCTAAAATCCAAGAGAGTGATTGGGACATGACGTAGAAAGGGGAAAGGTCTCTATGTTTTGGATGAGCTGCATCTTCCTACTCATGTAGCAGTTATGCCTGTTAATTTATCTTCTTTCCATTTGACGCCTTCTTCTTCGAAATTTTATTTGTGGCACTCTAGACTCGGTCATGTATCAGGCTCTCGCCTAAGTTTTATGTGTACTTCTGGTATTCTTGGTGATTTACAATCCGATGGTATTTCTGATTGTAATGGATATAAACTTGGAAAATTTTCCGCTTTGCCTTTTAATCTCAATACTTCTACTTCTTCTACACCATTTGATCTAGTTCATTATGATGTTTGGGGGCCGACACCTATCCCTACTAAGGGGAGCTCCAGATATTATGTATCTTTTATTGATGATTATACTCGTTATTGTTGGGTTTATTTACTGAAACGACGTCTGATCTTGTTCATATTTATACTGAGTTTCAAGTCTATGTGATAACTCAACATTCTGCCACTATTAAATGTTTTCGGGCTGATTTAGGGGGTGAGTATACTAGTCTTTTAGGTATTTTTAAAGTTGATGGTATAATACATCAATCTTCTTGTACTGATACCCCACAACAAAATGGGATAGCCGAGAGAAAGCATAGGCATATTATTGAGACCGCTCGATCTATGCTTTTGTCCGCTAGTGTCCCCAACTAATTTTGGGGAGAAGTTGTCCTTACATCTGTTTATCTTATTAATAGGATCCCTACCTGTCACGACCCAAACCGGAACGCCGCGACGGGCACCCGAACCCTACTCGCCGAACACCACAGATACACTCCACCCTTAAACGTATTCAAACACAGATTGGGCCGTGATAGATTATATAAAGTTTCAACACAAAAGACCCTAACTTATCCATTTATATACCAAGGCCTTACATGACAACTAACCACATGACACCTATCTACAAGTCTCAAAAGAGTAAAACATACCACGACCAGACCGCAACTCCGAAACGAATAGAGTGCTCCAAATACCAGCTGAACCAACAACCTACTAGTGCGAACCGTCACTCTCTCAATATGACCTTGCGGGCATAAAACACTGCGTCACCAACAAAAGGGACGTCAATACGATTAATATACTGAGTATTTCAGGCATAAGAAATAACATAGCAAAGATATACCATAGTCTGAAACAGAAATAGCTGAATATTAGTAAATGCCTCTGAGGGCCCTAATACACATGCATAAATGTTAAGCATAATGCAGTATACATATACATCAGCCTCTTCGGGCATCTTCCTTATCATAACAGCCTTTGCGGTCATCATACCATATATTGGTAAAAGAATGTATGCATGATGCAAATGCGGTATATATATATATGTTAGTGTTACGGATCGTGCAACCCGTCCCAATATATGTTAGTGTTGCGGATCGTGCAACCCGTCCCATTAAGCCACACAAGCATCACATCACATCATCATATTATATTGGCCTCTTAGGGCTCTTTTGTGATAGTCTGTACCAGCTGCAGGTGGTGCGTGTATATAACGCCTTTCCCTTTTTCCATATCCCATATATATATAATATTTATCATATAGTAATGTGCATAGCACAAGTGGTCCAGGGTAATATATGAATGTATGCAAATGAGAATGCATGAATGACAATAACACATCCTGGCCCAATACCCTTGTACCTTTGGCTAACACTGTGAATATCAACATCTTTTCTGTATGCCTTAATAAGGACTTAGAAACATATTTAAACAGGCTTTTAACATAAGAGTCAATAACATGATCAATCTTAACTACTAGGAGTAGAGTATTTTATGGAACAATATTCCGGTCATGTTTTGTATGTTATGGATACTTTTGAAAAGTATTGGTATACCCTGCTAATAAACTATTTGTTATATATGTCTAGAGTATTATAACTGCGTAGGAGATGAATGTCCTTTGACTTGAGGTCAATATGCACCTTGTTTACAAAGTAATGTACTTTGACCCTATCCTAAGCTTAAACTCCTTATAGGATAAGACGTGGCTTGTGTTGGGTGCATTATAATGTAAACTAAGGTGGTAGTTGAGTCAAGAATAGGATTCATTCTTCGATTGGATATTCGAGAGAGCACTCAACTTTTCAGTAATATTAGGTCGACCAAGTCATTGGCCAATTCAAGAGACATATTTAGAATATGGTCTAGTTGTCGACTAATATAGATGAGATAAAGTGATCAAGCCATTTGGATAGACACATGGCAGATCCTAAGCTTGATCGAGTGTGTCACGAATGAAAGAAATTTATTATCTCACATAAAAGTTATGTTTGCTGGATTCATGTAAACGTATTTCATATATTGAGTTCGTCGTACGACGCAGTCTAGAAGTTCTGTATGGAACTTAATTGGATTAGTGTCGATATATGAAGGTCTATAGGGTCACACTATGTCGATTGCCTCTTCGATCTAAGGGTGTATTGAGAAAGTATTAAGATTTTGGATTTAATGTGTTGAATATATATATACCGAAAAAAAATGAGAAAACGTTATTGACGTAAGGCGCCGTGACGCCTGCAAGGCTGAGCCGCGGCACCGACCCGACAGTGGGCCCAGTCAGACTGGCCCACTGTACCTCGGTTTTTGGGCCAGGCTAAAAGCCCAACCCTAATTTGTTTCTGACCTAATTGTAACTATAAATACAACACTAAATCATTGTTATTATACACTAATTCTCATAAACAAATTCTAGAGTTAGAGTCTAGGATAAAACTCTCTCAAATCTCTGTCAAGATTTCCTGGCTTTCTTGATAGAGGAATACACCGTAGCATTGTGCTTGCAGTCGAAAAGGGAATCGCGTGTCCACCATTTAGTAAAGACTCCAAATATTACAACATGTGAGTGTTCATGTTTTATGTTACATGTTTTGATTGTCATATAATCATACCTGAAGAAATTGTTGTGGTAAGTAGAACAAAATTTTAAACTTCCGTTGTGCCTACTTACATGTTTTGAACCCAACAAAACTCTACAGTGGTATCGGAGCGTAGGCTGGTTCAATAGTTATAATGTTATATAACAATTGAAAGAAATAATAATATGGGTTAAACATAAAATTGGATTAAAACAAGGCTACTTGAAATCATAGATATCTTGATCGAACAGTTAACATTTTTTATATCACCCTAAATTATCACCTACGCTAAATCGAGGAAGTCATTCCGTTCTGACTCAGACTAAGCCAAATGGAGATAACCGGTTCATTGCGAACATGCTGCACGGTGAAGAACGAGTAGGAATGCATGATGGTCAATATATGCGTTATTGATAATGGTGGGTGATGATAAAAGATCTGTGATCTGATCCCTGAATTGGATTTAGAGTTTGGACGATTTTTAGAAAATCAACACGGAAACGTTATGTCAGGACGTTGGCGCCGCGACCCTATGGTAGGGCGCCGCAGCGCCTTCTAGGGTTTTGAGGCGGCGGCGCGGCGCCAGTCATGGTGACAGGCAGGGGCCGCAACTCCTATCCGAGATCTGCGATTAAAAGTTTCATTTTAAAATTCTGGACTACTGGACAGGAGGTGCCACGACCCTAATACATTACAGAAGCCGAAAGGCTTCTGCCTTGCCAGCGCCGCGGCGCTAATGCATTACAGAAGCAGAATTTTGGCTTCTGCCTCACTGGCACCACGACTCTAATGATTAGCGCAGCGGCCCCACCGGTCTAATTTTTTTTAAAGTTCAAAATGTTTAACCCACGATTATTATTATACAATATATTATTTGATAAGTGTACTATTTATGTGCTAAATGTTAAAATGCTTGTCATTTAAATTACTAGAATAGTGTCCGCAAATAATTGTCTGGGTAAGCGACGCCCTGTATGTGTTTAAACCGCTTAATATCATGCTTGGGAAGGCGGTACCCAATATGCGCTTAGTTTTGCATGATAGTCAAGATGCTTTGTTGGACATATCATGCTAGAGTTGATCTTGGTTAAAACCCTAAATTAAAATATTCCCTAAATTTTAATACAAGTCTCATTTAAAATGAACGCGTCGTCCGTTATAATTGATTGTAGTGCAAAATCCTTTTTGGCGAGATGAGTATTTGTGCCACAACATTTGCTCTAAGTCTACGGGGACTCAGACTCTTTCATAGATGCATGTTAAATGTAGAAGTGGGTGATAAACCTTCATGAGTATTTACACCACATTGTTTGCTCTATAAGGTAAAACTCACTTAGATACATAATTGCAGTCGCATAACGGACAAGCCGAGGGACGCATATCAATTTTTTGGAACATTCGGTCTACCATGAGTTACAAATTGTTTGTAAATGGTTTGGAGACCTACCAGGTTGTGCTATTGAAGTTATCAGCCACAACAAACACGGAGATAGCATGAACCTGGATCTTGTCCCATTATGACCTTACTTGATATGAGTCAGTATCTTCCATAAGGTCGAAGAGTATGTTAATAAAGTGGGAGCTAATTAAACTAAAGACCATGTTAATTAGTTAACGAACATGTTCAATAGAAATTAAATTAAAGAGTTTAAATTTCAAGTCTACCTATTTCTTCAGACTATATAAAATGTCGAATCTATTATTGAAAATGTTGGCCGAGACAAACAAGTTGACTGGAGCAAATTACCATGACTGGTTAAGAAATCTGCGATTGGTGTTAAGACGAGAAATAATTGAGTATGTGTTAGACATAGTGTTCCCCACAGTCCCTGCTGAAAATTCTGTTGAGTATGCCCTGTTTGACAAGGTGGCTTATCAGAAACATCTAGACGATGCTACCTCGGCACAATGTGTAATGTTGTCCATGACTGTGGAGTTACAGAGGCAACATGAAAACATGGGCCCCAACGAAATGCTAGAACACTTGAAGAGTCTCTATGACTCACAGTCTCAGATAATGGAGTATGAACTGTTGAGGGACCTTTTCAAGTGTAAGCTGAACGATGAGGGTCAAGTGTCAGCACATGTTCTGAAGGTGATTGGGTTGATAGAAAGGTTGGCTTCGATTGAAACGAAGCTGCCTATAAATGTCTCTGTCAACCTAATCCTGAATCCACTTCCTGGTTCATTTGAGAATTTCATTGTGAACTTCAATATGAATGGGAGCAAGGCAAGTCTTCTAAAGCTTCACAATATATTAAAGACCTTTGAATCATCTACCTCTAAAGGTAAAGTTGTGCTCATGGTGGGCTCTGTCTGGGGCTGCTGGGCCTAGGCTGGAAGCCCAGATTCCAGCTCGACCCCTGTGGCCACCCTTGCGCCTCTGTCCACAACCATAATCGTGGTGGTTTCCGACCATGGTACCTGCCGAAGATTGGATAGGAGAGAGAAAATAGTAAAGGGGTGGGACGTATACGAAGCGTATATAAGGCAGAAACAACCATATACGAGGTGTATAACGACTTAGAAAGGCTGTATATAAGCAGTATATAGTGGTAGGGATGGTATATGAGCCGTATATAGAGTGTATATCGGCGTGTATAGGCTGTATACAATGGGTATGCGACCTGTTGGAGAGATAGAAAAGGGGGGAGAGCTGTATATTAGCAGTATACCATGGGTATACAGGGCTGTTAGCAAATTGGGAGGCTGGGCAGTTGTATATCAGTGTATATTGAAGGTATACCGGCGGTAGACGGTCGGTTCGGCGCCGGAAAAAGAGGGGAATGGGCGGCCGAAATTAGGTTTTGGGTTGGGAAGGATTGTTGGCTTCTGATACCATGTAGAATTGTATTAATCTCCCTCGGGGAGTCTTTCTCATTAATACAATATATATAGTGTGTACAATATGGAATCCTAGTACAATGTAGATCCTATTTCTACCATAATTATACAACACTAAATATTACAAAATATATGGAGTATATTATTAGTAATATACGTTAATAAAGTTAAACAGTGAAGGAAGTTTTTTCCTTAAAACCAGGGGAAGTATATAAAGAAAATCCAATATTAGTTCAAAACTTAGAAAAACATGTTTGTGTGAAGTCATTATACAAATTCCAACATATCTAATTGCAATTCCAGTTAAATTGGGCTATAGGTAGATCTAAGATCGGCTTCACCCAACCCAATAAGCATGTTTAGGAACTCTTCACACTACAGCCCATGTATGAACAATACTTTTTGTGATAACCAAGAAATTCTAAAGCCCATGTATGAACACCAATACTTTTTGTCATAACCAAGAAATTTCACTAGTGACGCATTTGTCGAAGCTCAAATGGTAATGAAGACGTAAATATTTTTCTGTTTACTTTCCAAATCGAAGGCAAGAAATGTAAGTTCTCTCAGGTACATAGTTTTATATGACAGAGAAAATAGTATAATGTCACATATGAATTATGATAGAACTAGAAGGATAAAAAGTAGGGGTAATAAAACTAACCTATGAAAATATGATTCGTCTAACTCGTTCAAATTCAAGCTTTTTTTATTAACTCGGCTCATTTTGATTGGCTTAATTCAACACATCTAAAAGTTAAGCTGATTTGGTTAAATATGTAGCACATATTGAATCTTTTCACAATATTTTTGAAATCAAACTTTTTTATGTTTGATATGTTATATATAGTTATAATAAAAAAGAGAAAAATATTAATTAGATTTGTTTGGTAATTAAATAAACCGTAAGAAAGAAAAAAATTAATATTTGATAAAAGTTGGACGGATTGAGTTATGACCATTGTTATTTAGTCCATCTTAACTCAACTCGACGTTATTTTTGGGCGAGTCATAATAACCCGCCAATCTACTATTTCGACCCATCACATTTCAGCTCAACCCGCTCCTTTAAAAAAAATCATAGTATAGGTTCATTTAGGAGTGCACTAATGTTTGTGTTGGCTTTCCAAATAGTAAAAGAATAAGTCTTGTTAGAGTATAATAATTCGATAATATTTAATCTCGAAATCTAATATATGTATCAAGTATATAACAAAATAATTTTACAATTTATCTGGAATTATAATCTTATATCCCCCAACCAACCGACCCCTAAGAGTATAGATACCGTAATAGTTCACAGAAGCGTGATGAATATGAGCAAAGGTTGTTGTCGAATTGAAGTTTAATTGACATATGCTAATTGGAATTGAAATGCTACTTTTGGGTGTGTTTTAGTTCAACTTGTTTAATCTGTCTCTTAACTTAAACCAGTTGCGTAACGTTAATAATTACAAAATGTTTCCTCTCAAACGGTATATTGATTGCGATAAAAACATTCTGTTCCCAAAAATAAATCTTCACCCATATTCTTTAGTATTTGACACATTAGCCTTACAATTTTATGAAGGTTACATAATGGCCTCAAATTTGTCATATTTACATTTTTTTCCTCTTAGCTTTCTCAATTAATATGGGATATGGCTGAAGTGCACCAACAATGTCAGAGGTTAGTTAGTCGGAATGGGCTGCAACCAAAAATCTCATACAGTAAAGACATGATGAGTGGAGAATATTTTTAAAAGAAATAATTCCTTCATTATTTTCATTAATGAAAGAGTATATATACAATTTATAATTTTTTATAATTGGAAAATCATATTTCTATTCTACTCCCAAAACCCTATTCTAGTAGTATAAGAATCCTATAATTATAGTAAGTGTACAATGCTAATTAATACAATTATTTACACAAAAATTCAGCCACAAAACCGTGATATACACTAATTATGGTAAGTGTATATCACGTGTATATTTAACATACCCCCACAGTCATAGCAGACAATCTTCGTACACTGAGACTGTCTCAAAAATCTTCAAAAAGGACAGAGGGAAGTCCTTTTGTAAAGATGTCTGCAATTTGATACCTGAAAGTGACATGGCAGACGCGTACTTGTCCACGAGCTACCTTTTCGCTAACAAAGTGAATATCCATCTCGATGTGTTTAATGCGCTGGTGTTGAACAGGATTACCAGAAAGTTAGATGACACTAACATTATCCCAACAAACCAAGGTAGCTTTCTGAATAGGACAATGAAGCTCTAAAAGAAGATTACATAACCAACAAGATTCACAGACCACATTGGCCACCCCTCGATACTCGGCCTCTGCACTAGAGCGTGACAATATAGACTGACGCTTCGCAGACCATGAGACCAAGTTATTACCAAGAAACATGCAATAGCCGGACATGGAACGTCTGGTATCCGGACAACCACCACAATCATCATCTGTATACGAGACAAGTGTAGATGTCGATGGCGGATATAAATGTAATAGTCAAGTGTTCCCTGGATGTATCGAATAATGCGTTTGAGCGCATTCATGTGTTCAACCCTGGGTTCATGTATAAACAAGCACACCTGCTGTACGACATACGTAATATCTGGTCTCGTGAAAGTAAGATACTAAAGAGCCCCTGCAAGACTGCGATAGCGGGTCGGATCCTAGTAAGATGAGCCAGCCGCAACACCCAGCTTGGGCTTAGTATCGACGGGAGTGGACGTAGACTTGCACGAGGACATGCCAGCACGCTCAATAATCTCAATTGCATACTTATGTTGGGATAAGAACAACCCACCTGCATGACGAGAAACAACAATCTCCAAAAAGTAACTCAAGGGCCCCAAGTCTTTCATAGCAAACTCAGAATTGAGCATGGTCATGATAGACTTGCGCAAAACATTAGTGGATGCAGTCAAGATAATATTATCCACATATAATAAAATATAAGCCATGGAAGAACCACGACGATATATGAATATTGAATTATCAGACCTACTGTGGCGAAAACCCAATAGATGAAACATAGTCTGCAAACCTCTTATACCAAGCCCGTGGGGCCTGCTTAAGCCCATACAAGGACTTCTTCAATAAACAGACATGATGAGGATATTTGAGGTCTCGAAAATCCAAGGGCTGATGCATATAAACGGTCTCCTTAAGATTACCATGTAAGAAAACATTCTTCACATCTAACTGATGAATGGGCCAAGCCTTGGAAAGAGCCAGACTGAGAACAGTGTGAATAGTAGCCGGTTTGACCACCGGACTAAATGTCTCACCACAATCCACGCCAACCTACTGAGTCTTACCATCACCTACAAGACGAGCCTTGTGCCTCACAAACGAACTGTCATAATTATCCTTATGAGTAAAAATCTACTATTTTCGTCCACCACAATTAACAAACTTCAGGCCCGTTCTACCCCTTGGTTTTTGGGTTATCCGTCTAATCATCGTGGCTACAAATATTTTGATTTATCCTCTAATAAAATCATCATTAGTCGTCATGTTATTTTTATGAAACCCAATTTCCGTTTGCTAACGTGAGTAGTCCCGAGCCTAGTTCGTATAATTTTTTGGAAGATGCCGTCTCTCCATATATTATTCACAATTTTTCGGACTTGTCCCGCACCCAAAATTCGCCAACGGACCCACTGCCTTCTGGACCTACTGTTCCACCTAACCCCATTATTTCCAGTCCAGTGATTGGGCCAGTTTCAGTCCCAATTTCGGTAATTAGGCCAGTTGCCCAGCCCAATACCAAAATTGGTTCAGTCACGGCGTCAGTCTCAGCTCATGTTTCCAGTTTTGGGCCAGCAGGCCCACTGTCTGCTGGCCAGTCCGTCACTTATCCGGATGTTTCCCAAAATCCACCCAATTCTACCCCGAGTCAGACCGGTCACTCGTAGTCAACGGGGTATTTTTAAACTAAAAAGACATTTTACTTTAAATTCTAATGTTCTTAAATTCCCCTACCTCATAACCTTGTGTCCGCCTTAAATGACCCGAATTGAAAATTGGCTTTGACCGACGAATATGATGCTCTTATTGCAAATAAGAGGTGGGAGTTGGTACCACGTCCTTCTGGTGTTAATATTATCCGGTCTATGTGAATTTTTACTCATAAGGATAATTCTGACGGTTCGTTTGCGAGGCACAAGGCTTGTCTTGTAGGTGATAGTAAGACTCAACAGGTTGGCGTGGATTGTGGTGAGACGTTTAGTCTGGTGGTCAAACTGGCTACCATTCGCACTGTTCTCAGTCTGGCTCTTTCCAAGGCTTCGCCTATTCATTAGTTAGATGTGAAGAATGCTTTCTTACATGGTAATATTAAGGAGACCGTTTATATGCATCAACCCTTGGGTTTTCGAGGCCTCAAATATCCTCATCATGTCTGTTTGTTGAAGAAGTCCTTGTATGGGCTTAAGCAGGCCCCACGGGCTTGGTATAAGAGGTTTGCAAACTATGTTTCGTCTATTGGGTTTTCGCACAACAGGTTTGATGGTTCATTGTTCATGTATCATCGTGGTTCTTCCCAGACTTATATTTTATTATATGTGGATGATATTATCTCGACTGCCTCCACTGATGTTGTTAAATATACAAGTGATATACACTTACCATAAGTAGTGTGTATCACGGTTTTGTACTATATTGTACCCGTGATATACACTTACCATAACGTTTTTGTGGCTGAATTTTAGTGTAAATAATTGTATTAATTAGCATTTCACACTTACCATAATTATATGATTCTTGTACTACTAGAATAAGATTTTGGGAGTAGAATAAGAATATGATTTAACAATGTCAGAGGTTAGTTAGTCGGAATGGGCTGCAACCAAAAATCTCATACAGTAAAGACATGATGAGTGCAGAATATTTTTGAAAGAAACAATCCCTTGATTATTTTCATTAATGAAAGAGTATATATACAATTTATAATTTTTCATAATAGGAAAATCATATTCCTATTCTACTCCCAAAATCATATTCTAGTAGTACAAGAATCATATAATTATGGTAAGTGTACAATGCTAATTAATATAATTATTTACACTAAAATTCAGCCACAAAACTGTGATATACACTAATTATGGTAAGTGTATATCACGGGTACAATATAGCACAAAACTGTGATATACATTAATTATGGTAAATGTATATCACGTGTATATTTAACAATTTTAGTGTAACATAATTACATAATATTGAATATATCATTAAGTGAGCCAAAGTTTGATGAATAGTTCAGTGCATGAATATTATTGCCATATTCAGTGAGACTCTCTCCCAAACAAGTGATTGAATTTTGTCACTGTTATTTTCAATTGATTCTAGAAATCCTGGGAGCTAGAGCTTAAACTTTACACGCCCCCACTTAAGTTTAGAGTTTAAATTCTAGATTATTCTGCTCCTGGACCCACCCCTAAAATATATATATAGTTGGAGTAGTATACTACAGAAGTGGAGGTAGCCAGCTTCAAGATATAAGTTCGATATAGTTCAGTAGTTTTAGTTCAATCACATGTATGTGTTTAGATATTTATTAAATATATATAAAAACTAAATTTAAAATCCAGTTAACAAATAGAGGTGTATGTAGTTTAATGTTAAGGAGTTTATTTAAACTCAATACTTTTGACGTGAAATATTAATTTATCTGTAAAACTTAAATTCTAAATTTGTCTATGTTAACAACACTTGCATGCGATTGCCGTCGCCTAAAATTCATTATCCATAAAGTTGAATCTCGGAGCCGCCTCAATAAAAAACTGTATAAATGTAAAGTAAATTATTATATATATGGTCACTAGTATGTGATCATGCTGCCAACAATTGGAAACGTAACTTAATTCTTTCCCCTCATGAATCCCAAGGATCGAGATGTCAAGTCCACCAGTTTTCTAGTTTAATTTTCTAGGGAATTTGGTACATTAGATTTTTCTTGAATTACAGTAGATATTAATTGAATCTTCTTTCCTCGGCTAGTTAGGGTTCATTTAATTTACAGCTGACCAGAATTAGGTGTTAGGTGCTGATATATTCTGACAGTTACACAAAATGAAGCTAATATTGGAGAGTCGTCTCATGTGGGTTTTATTAGTTAGGTACAATTATATGACTAAATGACACTGACTTATTTTGTACAATAACAATGTTTATGTGGATGCCAGTGATAAATATGTATATATAGAGACGCAATCAAGAAAAGATAGGGAAATTAATATTGTCAGAACTACTGACGTCCAAAAACCAAAACACATTAGTACAATAATTATATAGAAAACGCAGGAAATGTTAATTTGACAAGACGAAAGTAGCTGTGACAATGTCATTAGCTAAGAAACCAGGGGCGGATAGTATTATCGAGTTCATCTAAATTCAATATTATTAATACATAATATAAAATTTATTTGAAAAAAATCTCTAAAATATAATAAATAATAAATATGAATTCATAATAAAATTTAAAAATATAATGAATTTAATATTGAAAATATTAAATTTTGGATCCGCCCGTAAAGAAACAATATCACAATGACTATTAGCTATCAATCAATATAAATGGTGAAACACTAACTGAATCAGATGATCAATTATTTCCGTTTATTCCCATTAATACTTCAATTATTTCCGTTTATTCCCATTAATACTTCAATTATTTATCTATCTATCAAGCTTAGTGACTATCAAAGTTTGAAACTTCAAGCTGGAGTGGTTTTAAAGAAACTATGTACTCCAAGATTTTTTTGTAGGTTGTTTCAATTTATTTGATGTAGTATATCTTGAAACAGATTTTTTCTCTCAAAACAAGACATGTCATAATATTTACGTGATTATAATACAAATTTTATTCTTAAAAAAAGACTTTTGACATATATAATCTTAAATATACTGTTGGAATATATTTTACTATTAAAATAAATTATTCATCTCCTATATTTGTTAGTGGCTATAAAAACTAGAAGATGGCCATAACTCCACTCTCCCACTACTCCATGATGTACAATGTGGTTATTACTCTCGTTAATCACATTTCATGTTCTTCCTCACTTAATTATTCACTACTCTCTATATTTACTATATGGATGATTTCTACACTTAAATAAAAGAAAATATTTTAAGTCTCCAATTTAGTTACTACAAAAGCAAGTAATTTTATGTTGAAGGAAGGTGTTCTTATTGGTGGAGTTTTTGACTCTTCAACTAGTCCGGAGTTGTTTGAGTCACACAACGTTGTCGGGCTGTTGTATCCCGAAGGGGACAAGTCAAGAGATATATTGCTGGACCAGTGAAGATTATGCCGCAATGAGCTTGAATCTCCTAAAAGAGAGCGAGATATTCGCGCCTTGCCTAAATATTTATTTATTTATTGTTCATTTTATTATAATTTTCAACTGTAATAGTTTGTGGTATATTCACCAACAATTTTAAGGAGAATTCATTTTTGTTACATTTTAAAAAATCACGGATGTCAAGATATGAGATGTTAACATCATTCCGCTTCGACGTCGCTAGGTCTCTTTAAGAGATGGAAGGGTAAAATACTTTTTTCTACTTGCTCAACTAAAGTGGAGGAAAGGTAAAAAAAAATTACTATATATTTTTACGAATAAAGTGATATACTTTTCAAGAGTATAAATTATTATTTAAATTCTTAAAATAGCGGAGGCTAAAGAAGTGAAAAAAATATTTATCATGAAAAGTGATTTCTGCATCTTTGAGAATATTCTAAAAAGTGCGGCAAGTGCATGTATTAATCTTTACAAATTCACATATTGTTATTGCCTCATGGTTGATCATTTGTTGATCTTTGGCTCTAACATTGGTGTTGTTAAATTAAACTAAAAATATGCTTTACAGCCATTTTGATGTGAGAAAGTTGAGTGAGGAAAATTTCATTATAGGAGTGAAAAATTTAAAAAACACGTGATAAAATTTTCTTAATCAGTCACATTATGTTGAGAAAATTGTGAAGTACAATTTTGTGGATTGTACATGTGTTGCAATTTCTTTTTATTAAGTGTTTATTTATTTTCAATTCAAAGTGAAAAATTGTGATAAATTAAAAAGGAGTATGCTAGCCTAAATATGAGATATGTGACTGTCTCCGCTTGGCCTGATATTCTGTATGAAGTACATAACAGGTACAAGCGAATCAGGTGTATTTACTTGGTAAGAAAATTCGTGGCTTATTTTATAAAAGAAAACATCCCTTTGATGCAGATGAGAAAACTTGGTGCTATGTGTTAGAAATAAAATATTATTACCGCTAACTCAACCATGGAGAGAAAGGATCTGGAGTACATCGAGGGGATGAGACTGAAGCCCGAAAAATAACCTGAGTCGTATATGACGAAACCCAACCTGGGGACTAGAGATTCTATAACCACGTTCAATGGAAAAAATGAACCATACGATGACTTGTTGTGAATTGCACTATTATATTTATTTTTATTCTCTCCCTATGGTGTGAGTGCATTTATCCTGTAATGATTTGTGAAGGTTGAGTCTAAAAACTCTTAATGAAAATGTGTAGCTCGTATGAGTGGGGTGTTAAAATTACAGGAGCACCCTTGACAGAATTCACATATTTGAGTGTGGATGTAGGTTGCTTCCTATGAGAATTGGACTCATTCTCAAAGCACTCATGAATATCGGGAAAATACAAGACCGTAATGTGCTAGCTAATAAAGCTTATGTCAACATCTTGATTGTTATGTGTAAGTGGTGATACTTTATTTCTCCGAAGCAGTCATAGTTAGATCGTTGTTTTACTAAGTGGAGGTTCAATGCAGAGCATACCTTCATTATGTATAATAGTCTCCCTTCAACTAAATTGGTGAACTCTCTTATTTTAATACTAAAATAAGTGGGAATTGTTGGAGTGTATTTTATTATTAAAATAAATTATTCATCTCTCATATTTGTTAGTGGCCATAAAGAGAAGATAACCATAACTCCCACTCTCCCACTACTCCATGATGTAGAATGTGGTTATTACTCTCACTAACCACGTTTCATGTTCTTCCTCACTTAATTATCCACTATTCTCTATATTTACTATATGGATGATTTCTACACCCATATATAGAGGTGTTTCTTCCATGAGTTGAGATGAAAAATATTATATTGTGTGTGAGAGGTGTGAAAAATATTGTGATATATAGTGAGGTTGGAGATGTGAAAAAAGAGAGTTGAGAGAAAGAAAATATTCTACGTCTCCAACTTAGTTACTACAAAAGTGAGTAATTTTATGTTGAAGGAAAGTGTTCTTATTGGTGGAGCTTTGGACTCTTCAACTAGTCCAGAGTTGTTTGAGTCACACGACGTAGTCAGACTGTTGTATCCCGGAGGGGACAAGTCAAGAGATATATTGCTGGACCGGTGAAAATTATGTCGCAATGAGCTTGAATCTCCTAAAAGAGAGTGAGTTATATGCACCTCAGCTTGAATATTTATTTATTATTTATTTTATTATAAATTTCAACTGTAATAATTTATGGTATAGTCACCAACATATACTATGTGCTTATAAGACGAATTTTGAAATTGGGCCTTAAATAAATATGACATAATTAGCATCTATATGACTTTTGAAATGTTTATGCCTTTTTTTTTGGAAAGGCATAATAATAAAGAGTGGTAAAGTTCAAGAGAAGGTGGAAGCGAAGAAAGTGGCGTATGTGAAATTGGTAGAAAGCATGGATGAGGTTGAGAAGTAGACGAATAGGGAACTGTATAAGATGGCGAGGAAGGAGGCAACGCTAGCGGTTATGGCGGTGAAAACGATGGCTTTTCAACGCATGTATGTGGTATTAGAGGAGAAGGGCGGGAATAAGAAGTTGTACAGACTAGCCAAGGCAAGAGAGAGGAGGGCCCGTGACTTGGATCACGTGAGGTGCATCAAGGATGAGGACGACAAAGTACTGCTGGAGGAAGCGCATATTAGGCGGAGGTGGCAGTCTTACTTCCATAAACTCTTGAATAAAAAAATAGATGGAGACATTGTGCTGGGAGATCTTGAGCATTCTAGTAGGTACCGGAATTTTTGGTATTGTAGAAGCATTAAGGTTGAGGAGTTTAAGGGTGTTGTTCACATGATACGCAGGGGACGAGCGACCAATCCTGATGAGACCCCAGTTGAATTTTGGAATAGCACAGGCATGCCAGGTTTGGAGTGGCTGACTGAGATGTTTAACATCATTTTTAAGTCGGCAAGAATGCCCCAAGAATGGAGGTGGAGTACAATGATTCCCTTGTACAAAAACAAAGGTGATATCCATAGTTGCAACAACTATAGGTGTATCAAGCTGCTTAGCCACACTATGAAAGTTTGGGAAAGGGTCGTGGAGATGAGGGTGAGGAGAGACGTGTCTATTTTTTAGAACCAGTTTGGATTCATGCCAGGGCGTTCGACTACTGAAGAAATTCATCTTATTAGGAGGTTGGTGGAGCAGTATAGGGAAAGGAATAGAGACTTACATATGGTTTTCATCTACCTCGAGAAGGTATACGATAAAGCCCCTAGGGAGATGTTTGCAGGTTAGAGGTGTACTTGTGGCGTACACCAGGGCGATCAAGGATATGTATGATGGATCCAAGACTATGATACGGAAAGTAGGAGGAGACTCGTAGCACTTCCCAGTAATGATAGGGTTGCACCAGGGATCAACTCTTATCCCATTCTTATTTGCCTTGTTGATGGACGGACTAACGCGACAAATCTAATGGGAGGTACCGTGGTATATGTTATTCGTAGACGATATAGTCCTGATTGATGAGACTCGCAGCGGTGTGAACGTCAAGCTGGAGGTTTGGAGATAGACTCTGGAGTCTAAAGGGTTCAGATTGAGTAGGACCAAAACAGAATATTTGAAGTGCAAGTTCAGCAACGGGAGCGACCCTGAGACAGGCATGGAGGTAAGGCTTGGTACTCAGGTCATTCCAAAGAAAGGAAGCTTCAAGTACCTAGGGTCTATTATCTAAGGGAATTGAGAGATTGATGACGATGTCACACATCGTATTGGGGCAGGGTGGATGAAATGAAGGCTCGCATCTGGAGTCTTGTGCAACAAAAAGGTGCCACCAAAACTTAAAGGCAAGTTCTATAGGGTGGTGGTTAGACCGACTATGTTGTATGGGGCAGAGTGTTAGCCAGTCAAGACTTCGCACATACAAAAGATGAAAGTTGCGGAGATGAGAATGTTGAGATGGATGTGTGGGCATACAAGGAGAGATATGATTAGAAATGATGATATCCGTAAGAAAGTGGGAGTGGCCTCGGTGGATGACAAGATGCGGAAAGCAAGGTTGAGATGGTTCGTGCATGTGCAGAAGAGAGACACATATGTCCAGTGTGGAGGTGTGAGAGGTTGTCTATGGACGAGTTCATGAGGGGTAGAGGTAGGCCGAATAAGTATTGGGGAGAGGTGATTAGACGGGATATGACACATGTGCAACTTACTGAGGACGTGACCTTAGATAGGGGGGTGTAGAGGACACATATTAGGATGGAAGAGTAGTAGGTACTCAAGCGTAGTCCTACTTATGCTTACAAATTTATAGTTGTAGTGTTATTACTATAGGCCCGATTAGCCTATCACACTTATAGGCACATTATTGCTTTATAATCCAGTGTAGTTTGGTTATCTGCTGCTATGCGTTCTTTAGGGTATTTTGTTTGGATTATTTAGTTGTGTTAGTTACTGCTTGCTTTTGTTAGAATGCGCTACTATGACGTATTCGATTTTGTTATCAACATGTTCATACTGCTTTAATTTCTTATCTGAGTCTGATCGTTTTTCTTACTTTGTTTTGATTTGCTTGCTTTGCTTGTGATTATGCTTTGTTTTGAAACGAGGATATCTCGGAAATAGCCGCTCTACCTACAAGATGGAGATAAGGTCTGCGTACACTTTACCCTTTTCAGACTCCACGCTATGAGATTTCAATGAGTATGTTATTGTTGTTGGTCTATGATAATAAAGTGTCACGGCAAATAATAGTGACAGTAGTATGAGTACTATTTACGAATGATTGCATACGTGTCTTCAGTTTTCCCTTCTTTTTTGAATTTTCATTTTTCCCTTTCCATTTCTCATAAACTTTATTTTGCTTTTCCTATTTATCTTGTCCCTTAATAGATGGTGCAATGAAAGATTGTACTTGTGAAGACTTTACTTTTATATGCATGCATGGATGATGACCAGCTGTTAGAATTTGGATAGTGTTTAGGGTTTGGCCCCGTCACGAATTTGTTATTAAAGAGAGTAGAGATAATAATAATTTAATTTGTAAAGAATGGATATTGGGGCTAACTCAACCTCAAAAACTAGTTTATAGAGTGAAAATTGTCCAAGTTCATATAAGGAGTCCATGTTTCCATTCCATTTTCGATGTGGGACTCTTAACACTCCCCGCACGCCCATACCCCATTAACTGGAGCGTGAATGACATAATTTGAGGACCCAACATCGGTGAACATAGAGTTGGAATGAGCCTGACTCTGATACCATGTAAAGAATGGATTTTGGACCTAACTCAACCTCAAAAGATTGTTCAAATTCATATAAGAAATTCATGTTCCAATTCCATTTGCGATGTGATACTTTTAACATAATTAATTACGACATTTCGACCCTTGAAAAGTACGGGTCCTTTTCACTTTCGTGTGGTCTTTTTAATTAAGGAATGACTTCTCAAGAGTAAGATAGGCCGGTATGGTATGTAAAATTATTGTTTCTCAATAATTTGGTGAATGTATTTTTTCTCACTAATCCTCAGAATGATTTTATACATTTTCCTTAAAATCATGATATGATATGATTATTCTTACTTCCCAATACAATTATTTGTTTCTTAGTTTCAAAGATTTAGAACTCGGCTTCCAAATTAATATTAGAAACACTATTTTTCACAATATCATCCCCTAACAGAGCACGTTTAATAAAAACGTGTGCTTTTCTTAATAGTTTAATCTTTTAGATGATATGAGCTAGAATTGATTCAAGCCACGTCGAAATCCATTATTAAAAAAAGTTCACATGGTTAAACCACCAAAAGATTTAGATATATAAGCATGTGAACGGGCAAAATTGAAAATATAGTTAAATAAATATATAAAAGAGGACATAGTGCTTAGCATGGATGACAAAACGTGAGTTTTTAGGGGGACTCTATCTTCATTTCATGGCAAAAAAGGATCAATAGAAAAAGAAGGGCATTGTTACACACTAACACTCGAGGGGATGAGGTTTTATGTTCCTTCGACTGATCTATTCCATGATCAACCATTGAATATCCGATGAAGAACAAAGTTAGAGAAGGAATTGAGGCTGACAGGCTGAGATAAGTCTAAAGATATATAGTGTCAAAGCAACATATATATTTGTCGGGTCAAGAAGATTAAAAATTGCTTCTTACACATTCCAATAGATGAGTTTTAATGGAGCAACATAAAACAAGACTCTTGAAAAAGACTTAGTGTGGATGCTCTTGTGCTATAGTTGTAGGAAAAGATCTTCAATTTATATATTGTTCAAAATTTTTCCTCCAACACAAAGAATATCCAAATATGGAAGAAAAAAATACTTTTTAGGAAAAGAAAAAGTAATTACGATAATATTTTGACTTTTCTTTAAGAAAAAAAGTAAAACTCAAATATGGTAAAACAATTCAGGCTAAACCTTAACATTAATATTTATTAATTTTTTCAAGGACAACTGATTATTTCACCTTACTAAAATAGCTGTTGAAGGAAATAGATAATCTATGAATATCTAATTATCTTATAGAAGACCATCTTGTTGTATATGAAAAACAACCCTACTTGGAGACAGGGGAATCTACAATATCATTATGAATTCATTAATTTTGATACATATTCTATATTTGTATTAAGAAAATAATTTAAATATATATAAATAATTTACTTAAGTTTAGTAAATTATTTTATTCTAAAAGTTTGAATCCATAAATATAAAATTTAAAATTCGCTACTGCTGGGAGATATTATTGAGGAAAGCTATATGTTTCCTTTGTTGTATGATGACTCAAGTACAATAAAATAAGTGGCATATATATATATATATATATATATATATATATATATATATATATATATATAATCCTTTTATTTGCATGGCCCTTTTTAAATGTAATAAAAATCCGACAAAACACAAACATGTCCACTACACCTTTGTTCAGTTTTCTTCATACGAATTCCAATCTGTATGTAAGAAAACTAGAGGCACCACCTCCAATTAACTGTTCTACATAACTCTGTGCCGTTTTCCCATGTGACTCTCTTTATTCCAAATTTATATTTTGTTTTATATGGTTACTATGGAGGTGTACTTTGCCAATAAATAGAAAATGTGGGCATTGCGCCGGATGAATCTTTAGATGATCTACACTTAATTAGTGCAAATTGATTAGTCAAAGGAAAAGCTTTAGAATTATTGATTTCTTCTTTTCATTGTTGATTTTACCATCATGTAATCGAAATTTAATTACTATATTCTTGCTTTATGTCATGTAGGTCCATTAAGGAAGGTAAATCATTCTTATGGAAGGATATAATTTATTATTTTCACATTTCGAATTGAAGCCTTTAGTTATAAGAGTAATGTGGATGGATCTTAATGATCATCCTAAATGATATAATTTATTATTTTTACATTTCGAATTCGAAACCTCTAGTTATAAGAGTACGGTGGATGGATCTTAATGATCATCCTTAAGACAAATTACACATATCCCTCGGTAATGGAATTATTGATTTCAATTTGTAGGCCGAATTGTAAATGTCTTTTGAATAAGAAGAATTCGTAGGTTTCATACAATATGTGAAACGACTCCACTCTATCCGAACCAAATAAAAATTGCTCCGACCTTACTTAATTGTCTTTTAGCTTAGAACATAAAAAGTTAAAACCAGGATCCCTTCATGGTACAAAAAGAAAAACATATACATCCATCACATTAAGAAAAAAATAGAATTAGTGAAGGACATTTTTTGTCGGTAAATAGCAAAAGATTGTTGCTAATTCTATTTAACAATAGATTATCGGAAAAATTATTAGCTAAAGGCTATTTAGCAACAAATTTTTAGACGAATTTCGTCACTATTTCTTGTTTCTTAATATCAATCGAGCTACATTTAATATTTATGATATTATTGTTATATAGTCTTATCGAAACGAATTGATGTCTTTGCCTTGGAATCTCATGAAGGCCCAAGTACATTCCAATCAGGTTCCATTAATTATGAGATTATGTTGTGTCTGTTCATAACAGAGACAGAAGTCACCGCAATTATAGCCGACAAGGTAAGATTATTATGATTAATGTCACAAACAATTAAGAAATATATTAGTAACTTGTTATAAGATGCCAAGTGAACCCATCCCTTTTTGTTGGTATATGTAATAGAGAGAGCAAATAGCGGGATTGATTTCCCTGTTTTTCTACAGTTTAAGGCACATCCCCATGTGCTTTGGCTCAGTTTATCTTCATGCCTAGTGGGTTTGATCAAATGCCAATTTTGACTCGAACAAAAAAAGAATGATCATGAATATTAATTTGATAGTTTATGTGATGGAAATTGACTTCACCTCAGATCCATAATTTACCTTAGATGCATGACCAATAATTATTAGCTAGTCCTTTAATTTCCTTATAAAGATATAATCTTATTTAGTAAAATGTTACGGAGGATCGTGGATTAACTAGCATATGATTACATACAAAGCAAATAGAGAATACGAAATAACAAATGATTAATGAGATTCGGCCTAGTCTACGTTCTCGAGGCAGAAGTCGAAAGAGTTTTCCAGTATGAATCATGAAAAAACAATACGGTAAATATCCAATTACAACATCTTATATATGTCTACCGTTTTCCAAATCTATTGGGTTAATAATGTGACTCAAAATTGACTAAAAATAATATAGAAGTCAGAATCTCAATCGTGACATCATACAAGAATCATTCAAATTGAATTTAATACGGGCTTTAGAACTCCTTGTGTTATAGCGCCAACTTAATTAGCACAAACACAATTAACAAAAAAAAACATCTCGTACAGTTATGATTCAATTTATGGAGTTTAACCACTAATCTTCAAATTATACTGATGATTATGACGATATTTTGTTTACAAAAAGAAAATTATTTTTACACTTTCTTATATGGATATTTTATTTTCAAATATAATTCAATTAGAATAATAAGTTTATGGTCGGACATTTCCTAATATTTATGGATCCCGTTGATTCTTGTAAAGCGTAAAGCAATAAGTATTTTTCGGGTATATTTTACTCCCTCTATTCATTTTATCTTGTTCACTATATTAAAAATAAATTTTCACTTTTACTTGTTATTTTTAGCATATCAAGAGAAGATAATTTTTTTTCATGTTTTATACATGTTATTAATTACTCATTTCAAATCATTTTTCAAGTCCATTAAAAATATGCATTAATTAATACAAGTATCATGGTAAATTATGCACGTCAATAGTGGATAAATAAAAGTGAATAGAGAAAGTAGGTTAATTGAGTTGAGTGTTTGTGGTGAAATGAATAAAATATTAATGCGGAATATCGGGTATTAAGTGGGAAAATAAAGTTGAATGCAGGAGTGGGGTACAAAGTGCAAAGTGAGGGGAAAACACTTGGGTGGCGTACATGCAAGATAATAGAAGGGACCCATAAGGAGGCTAATGGAACTTAGTATAAGTCACATCTACATTTCCCAAAAATGAACTAAGGCTTTTTCGGGCTCTGAATTCCAGTTAGTTAATAAATGACATTACAATGAATGAATTATCGTTGATCAAATGATATTGATGAATTCCTTGTTTTGCTGCCAAGAAAATTGTTGATCCCAAAGTGATCCTGTCAGTGTTGGAGTAATTATTTAACCATCTAAGTACAACTAATTAATATTATTATGAATGCATCTGCATGATTAAAGGGTGAACCTACTTTCACAAACCAAGTTCATTATACATAGTCCGTTTCGGGCCTAGGCCCACACAGTTTTAACTCTCAAAAATATATTAACTGATGGGGCAAACATCAGCCCCAATAACAAAGTTTGTAGTTCAAGGAACATCAAAACCATATTTTCTTTCCATATTCCTGTCTAAATCAAAAGTGTTGTGCAGTATTCTCCTTCTGAAAGAGAAAAGTTGTGCCCTATATATCCATGTTGAGTTCACCTCCGTTTCTCTGGGAATTTGAGCTGTAGTTTCAAATCATTCGGTGACTGAACAAGAAACACCATAATTGGCTAACCTTTCTGAAACCTTATTATCTTCCCTGTAGCAGTGTTGGATTTTGTATTCATCAAAAGATTGTAGCAAATTCTTGATCTCATTTATAGTGTAAAGAATGGATCTTGAGTCTAACTCAACTCTAAAAGCTAGTTTGTAGGGTGAGAATTGTCCAAGTCCATATAAGGAGTTCATGTTCCCATTTCTTATCCGATGTGGGACTCTTAACACTCCCCGCAAATCCAGACCTTGTTAACTGGAGCGTGTATAATATAATTTGGGGGTCCAACATCAGTGAACAAATAACTGGAATGTGCCTGACTCTGATACCATGTAAAAAATGGATCTTGAGCATAACTCAACCCCAAAAGCTAGCTTGTAGGGTGAGGATTATCCAAGTCCATAAAAGGAGTCCATGTTCTCATTCCATATATGATGTGGACCAGATAGTATCAACCAAATTCCAAGTTGGAGAAGCTCTCTCATTATCCAGTTTATAATAGGGGTGTCCAACGGGGCGGGGCTGGTCCCGGCGAGACGAGGAGGGTCGGGACGCGGGCTCCGACAGGATTAGCAGGCCGGGATAGGCGCGTCGGGAAGAGGTCCACATCCCGCCGGAAGAGGGGCCGGGATTTGGGGGGACGGGACAGGACGGGTCGGGATCGTGATTTGGGGTTTTTTTTTTCCATTTAATTTTTAAAAATAATATATATAAACACTTCAATAATTGAACAAGATAATGTAATAAAAACATACCAAGACTGTTTTTGCGCCTCTTATATTATTTAATAGAAATATGATTTTTTTGTAATACAATTTCAAAATTACAACTTTGTAGTGTTGTTCAAAAGTTGCAAATCACATAGTAAAATTGCAATTTAAAAAATTACATAGTTAACCATATTTTTTCTAATTTTCTCACAATATCTTGAGGATCTTCGGTTGGAATTGGAATTTGTTGGTCAAATTATTCGACGTCGCTTCATGTTCCCTCGGACAATATTTCGTTGTAGTCTTCTTCTTTCGGCTTTCCCATTTTGTGATGACGTATGTGGATATGAAAAATGAAAAGATATACCATTAACCTTACAAAATTCTCTAAATGACCCATTATCAAATTTCTTTCCATTATCACATTGAATATTCTTAATTTCCCGTTCAAATTGTGTACGGATGAATGCTCTAAATGATATGAATGTGGAAAAAATCTCAGAGTTTTTAGATAACGGAAACGTCCATAAAAAATTAGAATAATCATAAAAAAAATAACACATAATAACGGTGATCGGTACAGCTTAAAATGGGAGATGTGCAAAGATCACTACGAATAATATCAAATGACAACAAAGTACTAGAATTGGAAGCCACAAACGGCAATTTAACTTATTTTTCAAGCGGACAAGAAGGACAAACATTAGTTCAACAATCACTATTACACTCAATAAATTTATTGTTTTTAAGGGAGGAAAATACAGACACTTCCGGATGACCCAAACGCGCATGCCATAAGGAAGGTGCTAAAGCGGCAAATGTTGATGGTGTGACTTGTTTAGTGGTGGTGGTGGTGATGGGATAGAGCTCGCCCCGACTATCACATCTCATTAGAGGTATTCCCGTCTAAAAATCCTTTACAGAAAATCCAAAAGGGTCAAAGTCAACAGAAACCGAGTTATCGGTTGTAAATTTTCGAATAGACACCAAATTTTTACTTAAGTGAGGAGCATGAAGGACATTTTTCAAAGCTAAAGGCGGGTTCGGGGGAGACAATTTAGTGTGACCATAACCACAAATTGGTGTGAAGATTTGACTTTAACTCCTTGAATGTGATGGGCAATTTCAGGTGGTAATCACTGGTGGAGTTTTTGTAGATTCCATCTTCCCTCTGTTAAGAAAGAAGATACAAATGTGTTAATTCAAGTAGAAGCAAACGTATTATATTGGGATAGTTGGCCCTTACCAGACAAATTATCACACCAGAAGTTACAATTTCCAGAATTGATCTTCCATTGGATAAGATGATCAACTTTTCCTCTGATTATCATGTGTCTTCTCCATGAGTGTGATTGGTTATAGTTAAATTTCCTTGCCATTGGGTGTACTCTCCTGCAATACTTGACTTTAAGAAAATCATTACATTAACAATTTTTAGTTCTAAAAGTCCACCAAAGTTTAGCACCAAAGGTATCAGTGATCTCTTTTAGGGATCTAATACCAATACCACCTTCCTTGATTGGAGCAGCTAATGTATTCCATTTAGACCAGTGATATTTGTTCTTACCGTCAATACTGTCCCATAAAAAAACTTTCTCCATATACAGCAAAACAGTTTTAGGGGGATGACAAATAGAAAGTAAATGTGTAGGCATGGCTGTGAGAACATGCTTAATAAGAATGATCTTACCACCAGTAGATAGTGTAGTACTATTCCATGTACCAACTCTATGCACAATGTTAGCAAAATCAGAATTTTTTTCCTACCAAGAATGATAGGGAAACCTATATAAGTAAATGGAAACTCACTCTTTTGAAAGTTAAAGACATTTAGCAATAATACGTTTTCTTTTAGGGGATATAGCATCATCAATCAGGTAGCAACTCTTATTCCTATTAATAAGTTGGCCTGGATTCTCCTCATATTTTTTAAGGGTATCAATGATAAGATTAAGAGTATATGACTGACCTGAGCAGAAGATGATGATATCATCAACATAGGATAGATGGTTTATCTTAGGGCCAGTATTTTGCATACAAAAACCAATATATCTTTCTTTCTCATATAGAGCATTAAGACTTCTTGAAAGGACTTCAGCAGCAACGATGAAGAGATAAGGGGAAATTGAATCACCATGCTTTACACCCCTTTGTGATTTAAAGAAACCATGGCTCTTACCATTAATGCTGAAAGTATACCACATATTAGTCAAGAAGTTCCAAATAATATGTATCCAGCCTTCAGTAAACCCCATCTTCCTCGTAACAACACATAAAAATTGTCAGAATAGCCTATCATAGCTTTGTTCACGTCCAATTTGATGGTTGTTGGGTATTGATATTGGTGAATGAGAAATGATTGGAAAGAAAAGTGGGAGTTGTCCCACATCGGTAGTGGAAAGAAAGTGGGAGTTCCCTCTTGCTTTATAAAATAAGCATTTGTCCCACATCGGTAGTGGAAAGAAAAGTTCTTCTACTTATAAGTAGAATTACTCCTTCTTGTCAGTAAAAGGGTTGAGGGGGCAAGGACCCCTCGCGCCGTCGTCGTCGCTCGCTCGGCTCGGCTTCGGCTTCGGATTTTCTTTAATTTTTAATTATTTAATTAATCATTATTTAATTAAATTAATTAACTTATCCAATCCTACCCGTTAGTGACCCTGACCCGCGACCCGATTTCTTTTCCTTATTTAAATTTCCCACCATTTTCCGTGGTCTGTTCAGAAAGGTTGCAAACATTCAGAAACAGTACTTCCATGGCTATAAATTCGTTTGATTCCTCAGAATATTACTTACTAATTTTCTGAACTACAAAATCTTCTTCTTCTTCTGCACGAATAAATTCTGTGTGATATACTACTGTTGAGTGGTTCGCCGCTACCAGAGTTTGAAGTACTACTATTCTGGTAAGATAATCGTTCTATCCTGGGAGGGGATATTCCATCAACCTCGAGTACTGTGAGGGGAATAATTTCCTTAAGGACACACTTTGAACTAAGTGGGCTCGATTATATTCTGAAAAATTATTCTTATTTTTTCAACACTGATTCTGTTTATTTTCAGTGTTTATTGTTTACTGGTTTTTTGGAATACAGATTAATAACAATGGTTACATTACCCCCTTATTAGGTTTCCTAATGTCATGAATTATTTTCTGAGCCAGTAGAACATGTTCACCTATAGATCTACCTTTGACAAATCCACTTTAATTCTGGGAAATAATCTTAGGGGTAATCTTACCAAGCCTATCATTCAGAACCTTTAAAATAATTTTCTGCGTTACATTATTGAGGCTTATAGGTCTGAATTCAGGGAATGATTTAGGAGAGTTAACTTTGGGAATAAGAATAAAGCAAGTGTTGGTGAAGAATTTAGGCATTTGAATTCACTGATTACAGCCTTGACCATATCAAAAATATTTTGGGCAATAATGTCCCAAGCCTTCAATCTTATCATCATTCACAAAAGGTTCTTGAATGGCTATAAAAGAAATTTTGTATTGAGTAATAAGAGCTTTGAGTCTTTCAGTTGCAGCTTGGGACTTCATGCCCCTAATATTCCAAATGAGTGTACTAATCATTAAGGTTATAAGGTGTAGGATTTTGTGAAAGTTTCTTTTGGTTCCTAGTAATAGGAGATTTCTTGATCCTTCTCTCAACTTTGTTTTGTTTAAAACCTCTTGGTGACCAGCCTTCCTGCATGCATTTCAGCTCATCTTGGTTTTGAATGTCATATTTTTCTCCATCAGCTGTCAAATTATTTTGCTTTGCATCTTCATAATCATCATCAGTTGTGGAGTCATCACAATCTTCCTCCTCTTCAGTAGTAGAATCATCATTCCATTCATCTTTATTGGAATTCTTCAAATCAATGTTGGAGTTGGAGGAGTTATCAGGTTCTGAGGTGATTTGATCATTTGAGCTCTTGCGATTTTCAGTATTACGATTGTCATCCCTCAATTTCTCAAATCTGTTTTTAGTGGTAACCACCTCCTTAGGTTGATCTCTCTTGGTTTGATTTTCTTCCTGGATACCAGAACTACTTGCCTTACGCTCTCTGCTATTGGATTTTTTGTTAGAAACAATATTCTAATTCTCTTGAAAAAGCACAACATGAAGGTTATTAGGGTTCTTGATCAAGATTGGAGCATTCATGCCTCTGCAGATTTCAGCATTTTATACATCAGGGAGATCTATGTTGAGTTTTAAGGCAATTGGGGAAGGATTATCAACAGCTACAACCATCTGTTGTGTGCTGGAGGATTCTATGTTCTCTTTCTGAGACTCTTTCTCCTTCCAATCAGACTGGGGTAAAGTTTGATTGTTTCCTTCCTAAGAAGGACTAGAAATTGTATTTTCTTCAATCTCTGTATCTTTGGGGAGCTCAGCAGTCTGAATGGTTCTTTCATTAGTAGGATTTGGTTTATCAACCCCAAAAAGAGCACCAGTTGGTTTGTAAACTTGCTTAGGGGGATGCAGTGGCTCTTTTATTGGTGACCAAATCTCTCCCTCTTCTGGTTTGTTCATTGATATCAACATTAGTATTGTCCTGAATAGAGGTTTGATCATTCTCAGTATTAGTCTTCCCTTTTGGCTTGCTTATAAGAGTAGAATCAATTTTGATTTGCTGAACATTCTTATTTCCCTGACCATTCTTTTCCCCATGTTTCTGTTGAGTTGTGTCATCCTTTCCTCTCATGGACTCATTCTTTTCTTGGTCTGAACTTGAATTATGCTCTACGTACACAACTTTTTACTTTGCGTTTTCTCTTTCCATTCTGATGTGACATCTATGTAAAGTGTCATGTGAACATTCTAGCGTAGAAGTCTATCAGTCCTGCTTGACCCGTCCGTTCTCTAACTAGAGCTTTAATATAACTTCTCTCTTTTATATGGGATAGTGCTTTGGAGAACTTCTAGAATGGAGTTTCCCTTATGTGATATCCCAATTAGTAGCAGCCGAATTCAGATTAAGGGTGGTTTGAGCAATATAAATTTGTGATAGAAATATTTATGATGACTAATTCCATTATGAATTTGTGACAATTATGTCGAAATCAATTAATGTAACGAAGTTTGTGTGGTGATATAATTACATCACATGTACTCTCATATTCACGAGTTTACACCTTCCAAAAACTTTTCAAAATTAAAGGTCCGGTCGAATAGAAACATTTAATTTCTTTCAATCTTTTCTGTCCGGTCGAATAATTTTATTCTTAAATTTCATATCATTCCAATATTCATAAATTATTCTCTACTTCTCAATTTTTATGTGCATTTTTAAAGGAAAAATTAAGTGATACAGTGTCCATTTACTTTGAAAGTTAATTGCTATACTCTGGATTTTGAATTTAAAGAAATATAAGTACATTAAAATATTCATTTGATGCAAGTTTGGGTTTTGTTATTTCTATGTACTTATATCTTTGTTGTGATCTACAATTATAACGACTTTGTCCAATTGTTGACAAGTAGCAGACAAAACTTGATTTAAAATTTTTAAAGTTAAGGTTTTAGTTGGGAATTAATCCAACATCCATTAATGTAAGACTCAACTCCATTTTGAACTATGAACTTAATTACTAAATTTAAAAAGAGGGAAAATGAGCATGACTTGCTTAGTTAATTCAAAGCACATGTTCCTAGTCAAATTATAACTAGCTGACCCCCCCCCCCCCCCCCTAAAAATAAGAGGATCCTATTAGGGCTACAAATTAAAGCAAATCATTAAAATGATACTATTACACATGATACATTATGGTAAATTAGGGGCAGGGTGCACATAGAAAATGAAACATGTTTAGTTCTACTAGTACAACATGAGTTACACCTGTACACCATAAAGTATTTTGATTCTTATAGACAAAAAGGTCAATTATTTTATTGCAGAATTTGTCTAGTCAAGGTAGTTTATCTTAATCACTAATTAGTTCTTTAATGGGAAAATCAATTGCAAGATCTTAGAAGCCTATTTGTCCTATAGGTGAGCTAATAGCTAAAACCAAAATTTTGATTGGACTCATGATTAGATATCTATTCAGATAGATTCACAACTAAAAGGAAAAAAACAAAGGAGAGTTGGTGAAGAAATAAAGGGGCTCAACACAAAATTAGAAAAAACTTTGGTGTAAAAGTTGGAGCTGAAATTAAATAATCGAAATGATAATTTAAGATAAGACCGCGTATAATATATACTTACGGTCTAATGCTTCTCCGAATCCTGTGCATAGCGAGAGCTTAGTGCATCAGGTGGTCCCTTTTAATAAATAGTTTTTAATTACTAGTAAATCATTTCAAGAATATAGCCTTTGAGGTTGTAATTAACTGCTCATTTACAAAGTTCTCTGCCCCTTTTTAAATACGTCTAACCCTATCTTTAAATTCTTAAACAATTTTTTTTTAAAAGAAATAAATTAACAAACATAATATCTCCGTAAATCTGTTTTTTCCCCTTAAATATATATATATATATATATATATATATATATATATATATATAAGAAGTTGTACAGAACAACGTGGAAGTAGGCTGGAAATTTTCTGGGACCGACAAGAGAGTCGAATGCTGCCTTTAGCGGAGTCGACAGCCCTTTGATTCCCTTCTGATTTTTTGCAGTTATTTTGTCTATCTCTTATTCTTAAAAATCCCATCTATTTTCTTCACCTCTTCAATATTTTTAACTTTTATCTTGTTAAATTATTTATCATTCACCAAATGGGATTAAAAGGAAAAGATTTACTTTATATGTGCTCATAGTTAAACAACTTTTTCACTATCAATACATCTTAACCCGTTGAACTAGGTTATCTACTTTGAATACGATTAATAGTAGTTTTGATTCCTCGATTATTGGTAAATTTTTATAATTTAGTCTTTATGATATCATACCAAGCACATCTAATCTTCAATTAATCGAAATATGCATCTTTTATCTTTTTACTTATGAATAGTCACAAATTTACTAAAATTATTAATTATTCCACCATTTAATACTCATATGTATATATTAAGCTTATATTGTCACTTCATATTAACAATAATATAATTTTAAACATACTTAAAAATATAATGTATTCTTACACTAGAGGAACAAATATCACACATTTTAATTAGTTGAAAGTTAACTTAATTAGTTCAACATCCTAACTATGTTCCCCAGATCAAGAGATGCGAGGTTATTTACTTGCTTCTTGAAGGCTGACAATTAGGCCTAATATCGTGTTAATTAAATATAATGACTTCTCGCCTATAACTGCTTGCCATCTATAATCTAGGTAATAGTATCTCGATCAAAGAGTTGACGAAGGAGATGAATGGAAGAGGGAGTTCACAGCTCCCGCTGAAGTAATTATAACATTTCATGCGTCGATCATTTTTCACCTCCTAATCTTACATAATAATAAAGATCATACATAACAAGGACCAAAAATAACATCTCTTATGAATAGATCTGTAATTATTATTTTTTAAATAATGTAATGATATAAGAATAATTTCTTCTCATTATCCATGTATAAAAAATAGTGTAAACATTTAGCTCTTATAATTCACGACATGTGCCTTCTTGTTTCTCCAACTTGTTCTTTCTCTCTCTATTACGCACACAGATACACTCATACTTTCCCTATATATATATTTGTCCCCCCTTCACTTCCCACAAACCTAACTTCAAGTCACCAATTCCACTAAGAAATTACTCACGAAAAACCCTATCAACAATTATATTCCTCTTCTTCTTTTTTCTTCTTCTCCTTCAACTTATTGAACTTTATAACCATGAGCTACGAACCAAACACGGCCTTAAACCTAAGCCTATCAAGAAATGATCTTTTACTCGATCAATCGTCGTCTTCTTCGTCCTCATCGCCTTTAAGCCCATCGGAGCCACGTGTCTTCTCGTGCAACTATTGTAGAAGAAAGTTCTATAGTTCACAAGCTCTAGGAGGGCACCAAAATGGCCATAAGCTCGAAAGAACCCTAGCCAAGAAGAGTAGGGAGCTGAGTTCATCCCTCCGGCCTCATTCCGGTTGGTCGAATAATAATAACCGGACCGGTGGCTCGACGAGCCCTAGTAGTGGTCCGAGCCATGGTGGTAGGTTTGTTACTAATGATTTAATAAGCTATGGAAGAAGAGAGATGATGATGAGTACTTATGGCTCTATGAAAAATGGTGAGACTGTTCAAGACGATTTTGGCCACCTTGATTTGTCCTTAAGGCTTTGATCATCATCATCATCACTTGTTTAATTTTCTTTTTGGTTATTTTCATTTTTACTTCAAGAAATTGTTGTAATTTCAACCTCCTTTAACCTACTTTCACGTGGTTAAGTTCTTATTAACGGAAGGATGAGAAATCTTGAAACAAAAATGGTCTTTCTTTAATATTTTTATAGTTTTTTACTTTTTTATTTACCGTGATGATGGTGGGGATTATTAATTTGTCTTAGCTTTCATTCTCATTAGCTTTGGGTGTTGAGTTAGTTTGTAATATTCAAGGGTCTTAGATTTATGATTTTTTTGAAAAGTCATATCTAAAGTTCCATAAGTGTACGGTCCCCCTTAAATAGCGTTAGAAAAATTTGTAAGTATATAAATGTAGGGTTTTATTGTATTCTCAAGAAAATTGCTTCTATTTTCTTCAAAGTCGATTTTGTTTCCTCAAAGCCCTTCTTGATTTTGTTCGTATTTCTATTATTTTACTAACATCAAATTATTCAATACTATAATCGTTGCATGATACTATATTTTCGCTGGTGTGAGCAAAGTTATTAGAATAAGATAGAATTTGTTGTTTGTGCATTAATTGAAATCTCAGGCTAAAACGATAAAAATAGATTTTATTCATTGATGAATACAGTCCAATAAAAATAGATTTTATTCATTGATGAATACAGTCCAAACGGACCAAGATGAGCAGAACCCCCCCCCCCCCCCCCCCCCCTCTTTTTCTTCTTTCATTTGATCCCTATTTCTTACTTATTCTAAATTATTCTCGTATGTTTATGGAGCAACCGAAAACTCTACTAATTAAGTCACAATGGTGGTGATCTATTCTGTTGGAGACTAATGCTTGATATCTTCTGTTGCTAATTAACATAGGACTGTTTTGACCTTTAAGATTCAATTCTTATATATTTTTCTCTTCTTGCAGTCCCATTTTTAATTATAAACATTTGTTAGAATAAATTTTGTCATTTTACTTATATATGGAGGATGAAAATCGGTTGAAGAAGAATCTTGGAATAACGATAAAGTTATTTCTGTGTATCATATTTTTATAATTAATCCACCCATTCAAGGATACACCTCCTATAAAGTGGGGGGTTTGGGGGGATCGGGATTCCATGTGACCTAGGGTCACGATTCGAGTGGAATCAACCGTCAAGGGTAAGCAAATGCTTATACATTACACCCCTTGAATTGAGGCCCTTCTGTAAGCCCGACTTGAATTATGGGATACTTCATGAATCGGGGTTGTCCTTTAGGATGAAAATCGGTAGCAGAACACGAAACGAACAAATTACATGTTTTGATATTTTAATTAGCTCTCACTTTATGTCATTTTCCTTCTTTGTGGACCAGTATGGTTAAGGTGAATTTTCGTCACTTATGTTGTGTTCTTGAATGTAATCTTAATGTAAACGCGTAAATATAGGAAACAATATATTTCCTACCCATAATTAGAATATTTTCATATATTGTGTAAATATAATTATGGTAAGACTAGGATTCCTCTTTTGTATAGGCTTAGGATTCCTATTGTATAAGGGATGAATATTGTACTTTATATATACCTTGATATTAATGAAAGACTACCCAAGAGAGATTAATATCATCTAACATGGTATCAAGAGCCAAATAAACAAAACCCTAAAAATATTTCTCTTCCACAGCCGCCGGCTGCCTCTCCTACGTCGCGGCCCTCTCGGATTTTCTTCTTGTTTTTCGGGTTTTGTTCTTCCTTTCTTCTCTTCTCTAAATGGCTATCCCTGATTCTTCCACACTTTCTGACGCCTACATCCACAAATCCCACCACAAAGTCATCACCCCCGTTTCATCCCGCCCTAACTGTTTCCAACATCAAGAACCATATTCCCATTATTCTTGATCAAGGAAACAACCAGTATTCTCCATGGGTTGAACTTTTTCGCAATCATGCATGTCTCTAGAATGTCATTCATTGTATGTGGCTATTTCGTCACAAGTTCAGAGACAATGGGGATCTTGAGAGGTATAAGGCCCGTCTTGTGGCTAATGGCACAAATCAGCAGGAGGGCATTGATTGTGGTGAGACCTTCGGCCGGTTGTCAAACCAGCTACCATCCGCACAATTTTGAGCATTGTCATGGGCAAACACTTGCCGATCCATCAGCCTTGATGTGAAGAATGCATTCTTACATGGGGATCTGAGAGAGACAGTCTACATGCATCAGCCATCAGGGTTCACCCATCCAGCAGTTCCTCACTATGTGTGCCGTCTCCGTAAATGTGATATGGCCTGAAGCAGGCCCCCCGTGCGTGGTATGATCGCTTTGCCAGGTATATCTTGCAGATTGGGTTTGTATGCAGCAAGAGTGATACATCACTTTTCATTTTTCATCGAGGTAGTAGCACTGCTTACTTATTACTTTACTTGGCTAATATTGTTCTTACTGCCTCCTCCGACGGATTGAAAAATGAGATTATTGTCTTGCTCAAGTCTGAATTTGCAATGACTGATTTGGGGAAGCTGAGTTACTTTTTGGGGATATCAGTGACCAGGTCTGCCAATCATATGTTCTTGTGTCAGCGTAAGTATGCAGAAGAGATTGTGTACAGGGCTAAGATGGCGAACTGCAAAGAGGTGCCTACTCCAGTTGATTCCAAATCTAAGCTAAGTGCTATGGATGGTGCTCCAGTCTCTGATCCTACTCTGTATAGGAGCCTTGCAGGTGCACTTCCGTATCTCACATTCACCAGGCCAGACATAGCTTATCTTTGTTCGGCAGGTGTGCTTATTCATGCATGCCCCTGGGGAGTCTCATTTCACTTTCGTTTCTTAAGCGTATCATTCGATACATTAAGGGCACTCTTGATTATGGTTTGCACCTATACCCCTCTGCACCAGACAGGTTGCTTTCATATACGGATGCAGATTGGGCAGGGTATCCGGACACGCGATGCTCCACCTCCGGCTTTTGTGTTTTCTTAGGGGATAATCGATTTCTTGGTCCGCAAGCGACGAGCTACCCTATCTCGCTCCAGTGTCGAGGCTGAGTACAGAGGCGTTGCAAATGTAGTAGCTGAGATTTGTTGGCTCAGAAATTTACTGTTAGAACTTCAGTGTCCTTTGCGTCAGGAATCTATTGTGTATTGTGATAACATCTCTGCCATCTATCTTTCTTATAATCCGGTTCAACTTCAGCGAACCAAGCATATTGAGATAGACCTACACTTCGTTCGTGAGAAAGTTGCGTTAGGCCATGTCAGCGTGTTACATGTTCCATCATCCTATCAGTATGCAGACATATTTACCAAAGGACTTCCCGCACGGTTATTTCTTGACTTGAGATCCGGTCTCAGCGTCCGGCCTCCTCCCGCTCCGACTGAGGGGGTGTGTAAACGTGTAAATATAGGAAACAATATATTCCCTACCCATAATTAGAATATTTCCATATATTGTGTAAATATAATTATGGTAAGACTAGGATTCCTCTTTTGTATAGGCTTAGGATTCCTATTGTATAAGGGATGAATATTATACTCTATATATACCTTGATATTAATGAAAGACTAACCAAGGGAGATTAATATCATCTCACACTTAAGCTTTTCTAGTTTAAAAGGTTAAGTTCAAGAAGAGTTGCGATCTACATTTCTAGCATTTCAATGAAATGTCTTTCATTTTTGTGGAGAACAAGAATCAGAATTAATAGTTCAAAAGTTTAATGAGAGACCGATCTAAGTCTGTGAGATCATCCACGGATTGTATGTCAGTTGTGATGCCTATTTATTAAACCTAATTAATTGAGATAAATTACTACGTGCATTGTGATTAGCCTAACCTTAATGATTAGCCTAACCTTTAGTAGTCCCTTAAACATCAAATCAATAGTAACATAATGTAATGCATTGGTAAAGCCAATAAAAGATATCATATTATAGAATAAAAACATCCCTGAAACAGTCAAATAAAAGAGTGTTTCATGCTAAAATATCACAAATATCAACTCGTCCTGACCGCACATCTAAAACACATTCTAAGATGTATACCAAGAGCAATTCCATGAATACATTTATACTTTTAACCGAACTAACGAATATCTTATTCATTTAGATATCGATTTAGCAAGTTTACAAATAGATAAACGATAAACCGAACCGATCAAAACTAAACCAAACCGGCGGATAACAGCCCTTATTAAATAGATGTGTATTCGATTTGTGTTACCCTCTCTGATTCTCTTGGTTCAATTTTTTTTGGGAAAAGGACACAAGTAACCATTCGGCCCAAACTATTGATGACAACCGGATGACCCAAGAAGCTTAAAAGACATTTTTTAGCCTTTTAAAAATAATTTTATTTCATATCCTTTTTTCAACTAATTTCAGCATAATACATAAAATATATCATTATTGTATAGAATATGTATCACTATTGTATATGTATAGAAAATGTATCATACGTATAAAAACTATATCATTATTGTATAAATTATGTATGCCTACAATATGTGTTTAGAAAATATACAATTATTGTATAATTTGTGTATAATAAATAAATATTCAATATATACTTATTAATTATACACATATTATATAATTAGTGTACACATATTATAATAATTGTAGCAAAAAAACTTTAGCAACAGCAGTATATGCAATGACCATTAGTGACGACTTTTTGCAAATAAGCAGCAGCCATTAGTGACGATTTTTTGATCTTTTGCAATGACTTTAGTCGCAACAAAAAATTTGATCTCTTGTTGTGATTGGGCCGTTGGGTTAGTTCTTGTCAATTATTAGGGCCTAAAGGCCAATTCGCGGCATTAAGCCCAAATATGGGCCATTAAAACTTCTGTTGGTATAGTGTGTCCTTTTTCTTTTCTTTTTTCAGAAAAAGAATGGGCTGCCCTATTTAGAGGTCTTGTGTCGTGAGTATTTAACAGAACATGTAACTATTGATGGACACTTGGGCTATAGTTCAGTGAAGGATGAGTTGCGTAGAAGTAGGACACAGAAAGAATAGATTCAGGTGCTCTCTTTGGTCGTAGTCAGTTTAAACCCATAAACCCAATCCACTTACAGCCATGTTGATCAAAATGACTAAGTTTAATGACTTGACCAGTCACTAGCCAAGGGGTTGAAAAAGCACCACAAGGGACGGGAACGGCGTCCTGACTAAACAAGAGTTTCTTTGTTCACTAAAAATAAGCCCATCTAAATGAGTGAGCATCAAATATTATTTGACGTTGCTAATGTTTTCGTTCACCAGACACAATAATAAAAAAAATTGCACGGTTTTCCCTTCAAAAGGGTTAGGGCTTTGATTTTTGCCTCTCAAATCGATGGTTTTTAATTTTGCCTCTACTTCTCATTTAATAAAAATTATGGATCAATATATCATTATTCGATGATCTACAAAATAAGAGATATTGGATTCGATCCCCAGCAGAATAAAAATAATAATTACACAAGACAATGTTTTGATATAAACTATGTCTATTCGCGAAAAGGTACATAGAGAACCTATGCCTTGTCCGGCATAGTAGTACAAATTCGCAAAGCAAGTTTTCATAAAAACTATGTCGGACAAGGCATAGTTTCTATGTACATTTTCGCGAATAGGCATAGTTTCTATGTACATTTTCGCGAATAGGCATACTTTCTATCAAACCTGACCTTGCAAAATTAGGTCATAGATACGAAATTCTTTTTTATTTTTTTCAATGTCAGGAGTATTTTTGATCATTTTTTTTTGTTACTTAAAGTGTGCCAAAGGGCAAAATTAAAGACCCCCCCCCCCCCCCCCCCCAAAACAGGGGCATTTGTGTGAATCTCCCTATAATTAAAGGTAAAAAGGGACCAAAAACAGAGGTTTCCTAGCCCATTTGATAAATATTTGGATAGTGGTGCATTTTATGCAGCAACTACTAGAGTGAGAAAGAATTTGATTAAGCTTAAACAATATGCTTAATGAAGAACATTTATCTTGGTTTCAAAGTTGCACAAGCAGATACAAAAGCTAAAGTAAAACCATAGTACAACTACAATGTAAGAGGAACATTTAGCATGGTTTCAAAGTTGTTATTTCTTTAACAGTTCGATAGAATAGTATCGTGATGTCGTCAATCAAGAAAACATGAATTATAAAGTTAAAACTTATATTGTATTTGAATGAAAATTGGGCTAAAAATTAATATTTTATTAGGCAAGCTATATAAATACATATAATTAGGTGCCTATTGCGAATATATCATCTCATGTTTGTTCAAGTTTGTCATGGAATTCGATACGTAAAATGTGGCCTGCGTCAAGTTCGATTTTGGCCACTACAAATGTGAATTTTAAATCTAACTCATTTCCAAATTTTGAAATATGATAATCTTTTTAATTCTTATTACTTCTCATTAGAATTTAACTCTTAGTTTATATGGTTTCCTCCGAGACACTTTTTCAGCCCGGGGTGGAGCTATAGTAATGCTTAAAGATTTGGCCGAATTCAATAGCTTTGGTTCAAACTTCAAACACTATACTTGTCTTTAGAAATTCATTAAATATACATAAATTATTAATTTAAAATCTGATAACATAAAAAACTAGAATTCTGAAACCATAAAATTCTAATCCTGGCTCCGCTATGCTTTTAGACAAAGGCATAAAATTGTTGTAACTAGACTGTCCACCGGGTCGGGGACCCGCTCGGCCCGACCCGGCCCGAAAAAACCAGGGTCAGGGTCATCTTTTAGCTGACCCGAGAGCCACTCGACCCGATCAAGGTCGGGCCAGGGTCAGAAAATTTTACCCGTCTGACCCGGCCCGACCTTGGCCCGACCCCGACCCGACACCGACCTGCATATTTTTTTAATATAATTTATATTATTTTTCCTTCATTAATATTTATTTTGTACTTATATATATTTTTGTCATTAATAAGTGATATAATGCATGTTTATATATATATATATATATATATATATTGCTCTAATGACATAAAATAAGATAAAAACGGTAGCTGATTATTAATTATATATTTATATTATTAGTCGTTTTGTTAATATCACGGAAACATAATGTAGGGAGATAAAGTAGTTGTAAATTGGTGAAACTTTAAATGGTCATAACTCTGCGCTCGGATGTCCGTTTTATCCGGGTTTTTTTTATTTTGCATATTTTTTCGAGACAGGGTGGCGCAGCCAATTTTTAGAAAAACATCAGTTTTTCCAATCAATTTGTGTTTTTCCCCAAATCGATTTCTAATTTTCTTTTTCTTTAGTCAAGATCTCACGATATACAATACATTTCAACGTCGAAATTTCGTGGTAATGTAGGGGTGAATACCAATTTCAGTTTTGGAAATTCAATTTTTAAAAAAATATAAAAAAAATCTCGACCCGACCCGACCCTGCCCGCCAAAAAAAATCGTCGGGTCAGGGCTGACCCGTGACCCGTAGGGTCCCCGAAGGGTCAGGGACAGGGTCAGAATTTTTAAAAAATATAGGGTTAGGGTTGGGCCAGGGTCAGGCAAGGAGGAAAAACAAAGACACCCGACCCGGCCCTGACCCGGCCCGGCCCGGCCCGAGGTTTGGACAGGTCTAGTTGTAACTACTAATGTGGGGCGGCTCAACACGATTAGTGGTCTAAAGTCAAACTTCTATCAGAGGCCTTAATATTTTTATTTTAAGAAAAAACTATATAATATATAATTTTTATTTAAAATTAATTTTTCTAGCTTTTTGAGATGCAAAACTATGAATAATCTTTTTATAATCGATTTCTTCTAATAATTATTTTTCAATAGATAATATACCTGATCAATTCAATCTTTATTGAGACATGGTTGATCTTTTTATCAATTTTAGTTTTGAGAAACTTCTTTCCGTTGAGGCAATTATTACAGAAAATGTTAACTTCTATAGGTAATATAGGCATTCAGAAAAGAATCAAGTCTTTTTATTTGATTGAGTATATCGATTAAGGTATTATCATCAACTTGTACTATCTCCATTAACACTTCTAATTCAGAAAATAAATTTAAATCATCAATATTTGAGTGACTATTATATTTTAAAGAACATTCAAGGTTAAAGCAATGTCTTTTTAAATTCTCATCATCTAGTAATCTCAATTTTTTACCACTAAATAGAAAAAACCAAAAATATTTTCAAAAGCTACAAAGTGTTCAAATCTATTTTGAAGTGAAGAAAGGGCTTGGTCTACTATGTATCAAAAATAATTAACTCTAAAAGATTCCTCAAGAGACATTGTGAATTCATTATCAATATTCTCATCAAATTGTTTCTTCTATATATCACACGTTTACTATGAAATTCGGGTTCTATGTTCATCTTAGATGCAATTTCTTTAGCATAAACCATAGCAGTTACAAATCCTTTCACTCTATATTTAAAAAAAGAAAAGAAATCAGACCTCTTAGTTGATCTATGGCAACATCAATATGCATATCTTTAGATTGTAGAGATTTGTTGACTGAATTAACCGCAAACAATATATCATGCCAAAGCATCACTTTTAGTTTTTGAATCCCCACTAACTTCTACTAATTTAAGTAAAGCATCTCTTGTTTGTGGAGCTTGAAATCTTATGGCTTTAATACTTTCAATATGACTTTTCCATTGTGTTTGTGACAATGATTTAAGGGTTAGGTTGGGCACACTATCGTTTAAGACTTTCTATCGTTTAGTGGATGAAGAAAATAGTGTATATATAAGTTGTACCACTTTAAAAAAATGATATAGCCTTCGTGCAAGAATTAGCAATATCACAAAGTACTAAATTTAGATTATGACAACCACATGAAGTATAAAACGATCTAGAATTTATATCTAGAAGTCTTTTTTGCACTCCTCGGTGTTTTTTCTTCATATTTGATCCATTATCATATCCTTGCCCTCTTAAATTATCAATATCAAGTCCAGTATTTTTTATTTCATCTACAATAACTTCAAAAAGACCTTTTCCACTTATATCATTCATTTTTAGAAATTCTAAAAAATATTCAGTAACTTTTATTGGAGTTGCTGAAATGTCCACCCTCTGCAATATAAAAGACATTTGTTCTTGATGACTAGCATCTGGTGTGCAATCAAGTATAATTAAAAAATATTTTGTTGCTATAATTTTTGCAATCGTTTTATTCCTAATTTCACATGTCAATATATTTAGCAATTCATTTTGTATGGTATGTAGAAAGTAATGATCATGAATTTCATCATGTTTAATTCGTCGAATATGTTCTTGCATTATTGGATCAAATTCTGCAATCATTTCAATTAGACTTACGAAATTCCATTATTTTCTTGATCGATCTTTTCATTTTTCTCCCTAAATGCCAAATTATTTTTTAAGGGCTTTTATCACGGCAATAATTCTTGATAATTCATTTTTCCAGTGCTCTTTTATCTCTATTGATTTGATCTTGAACATATTTATCAATTGTTTTATTTTTGTACAATCTCATTTCTAAATCAGTCTATGCACTCATATTAATAATGCGCTCGTTTGATATTTCGTGAGCTTTGAACTTAGCACTAAAGTTTCTTCAATCTCTACTACCCTCACTTGCTAGTTTAGTGTTACTAATACTAGACTTTGTATTAAATAACTTACAACAAAAACAAAACACTTTATCCAAGTCTCTAGAATAAACTAACCATTTTCTTTCAGGTGTTTCCCCAGTTGCCAATTTTTTGAAAATAATGGGTATTAGAAAAATATCTTAATAATTTGTCATTTGGAAAATTTCGGTCAATAATTCTAATCGGTCCCTTTTCTACTAGTAGATCCCTCAACCTTGTATCAATATTAATCCATTGACTAGGATCATATATGTTTGTAGGAATACAAGTATTCGGTTCATTAAGATCTTGATTTTCTTCAGAATCTATATCGGTTTTTTCATTCTCACTAGTTTCCTCCTCTTCTCGTATAATGATATTATCATCTAGTTCAACCGGATTAGTAACTTGTTCATTTAAAGAACACTCTCCTATATTTTTTGATTCATTATTGTTTGTAAAAAATCTATCAAGAGCTCCTTTTTGAGATTGTATCAAAGCTTCATCTTTTCTTTTTCTTTTAAGTTTTGAATAACCCAATTCAATTTTTTTAGTTGACATATTTAAATTTTAATAATAATTAAAAAATAACATATGCCTATGTAATAGAAATATCAAGCACAATAAATTTTAATTGAAAATAATACTAAAAAAAATGAAAAAATAAAACCTGATTCAAGTAACTTGATCTCAAAATAAAGACTTGTTGCTTCATAAACTTTCAATAATGCTTGAATATCCAAGAAAATGCAGATCAATATTTCTTTTGTCATGCACTTTTGACTTTTGCTCTTGCTTATTTGAAGAATAATATTGTTAAAGAGAACTTTTTTGAAGTTTGAAGGAACAAAAAAAATATAAAAGCTTAATGAACAAAAAAGGAGATGAAAATGAGTGATTTTTGCATAGCCCAAAAAAGAAATGAAAAGTCTCTTTCCTTGAAAGATACATTCCTTTTTAAGTAAAATTCTATAGTACTTTTTTTTTCTTTTTTAAATAAAAGCTTATATTATAACTATTGTGGTATAAAATGAGGTGCTTTCTTTCAAATCAAAATACAAAAGATACATTCCTTTTTAATAAGAATCTGTAGTACTTTCTTTTTAAAAATAAAAGCTTATATTATAACTATTGTGATATAAAATGAGGTCTTAAAAAATTGAAGGTCTAAAGCCCAAGCTTCAACAGTTTTATCCAAAGACCATTCCTGATGTCATGGTAATGGAAGATGAAGATATTTTCCAGTTAATGGACTCAATTTTGAGAAATGAATCTTTTGGGACCTTCGTTAAATATATGGACTCTTATGGATATGCTTAGATAGTTAGGTGAGGAATATGAAGTAATTGGTGACGTTAGTTTGTTCTTTGGATTATTAAAAAAAGAAATATTTGATGTTTGAAAGACTTGTAGGGATCGTAGTAGGGACATAAATAGACAATGGTCGAGTCCTGAAACTTCCATTGTGACCACATGCATTGCACTCAACCGTATTAAGAAAAAGATAAAAGAGTAAATTTATATAGTTGTACGTCTTTTTCCCAGTGCATTGGTCAAGAAGATCCCTACATGGGGTGTGAACAAGTTTAGAAAAGTGGAGGAAACAAACAACAGACTTGCTAACTAGTTTACGAAGGTTATTCGTGATTTAAATTTTATGAATTCAGAATCGAAATTTTAACACACTTCATGATTTTATTTTTATTGGTTCCAAATCTATTTTTTGTACTAGTTTTATGAAATTTTGATCAATATAGAAAATTGAAGCTAAAGCTACTAAATTCAAATAACCCATCGACTAATGCACTAGACTTTCCCCGTAATTAGTTTGGTCTTCGGATTGGAAAAAAACGTGATTTTTTTTATGAAAAAGCAAATGAGAATGAAAGCTATTTCTCGACGTGTTCGCGAACGTCACTCAGCTGAAAACATATATTAGTATTATTTTTTAGAGATAATGAGTAATCTCTTTCTTTTCATATAAAGTAAAAATATTGCTAATAATGTATATATTTCAACGAACACGTTTAAAGCATGACGTATAAGTATAACACACATGAACACATGTAAATGAAAATGATATCTTCTATAAATAAACATTCCTCATTCCAAAGTTTAAATTCATTCTCACTTTTACACATTAAATCATAAACCAAATTAAAGTCCAAAATCCTCAGGCAATGGCACTAGTAGACCTACAACTCTCAAACTCATTACTCTTTTGTGTTGTTCCATTTCTCTTCCTTCTCTTTATCATATTCAGAAAAACAAAAAATAATACACTTTTGTCTGGTAAAATACCAAAATCATATCCTATCATTGGTTCCTATTTTTCTATTTTGGCAAATCAGGAGCAGCGAATTCAATGGATATCCGATATTATCCTTAGCACCCCTAAACTTACATTCACTCTCATTCGCCCCCTCAATTTCCACACTATTTTCACTGCCAATCCATCTAACGTCCAACACATGCTCAAAACAAACTTCCAAGTCTACCAAAAAGGCCAAAAATCCAACACCACCCTTTCAGATTTCCTCAGTAATGGCATTTTCAACGTCGATGGTGATATATGGAAGTACCAAAGACAAGTTGCTAGCCACGAATTTAACACTAGGTCCTTACGTAAATTTGTTGAAACGGTTGTTGATACAGAGTTATCCGAACGTTTGATCCCAATTCTTGCCAATGCTGCTGCTGAAAAAAAAGTTGTTGATTTACAAGACATTTTACAAAGGTTTGCTTTTGACAACATTTGTAAAATTGCATTTGGATACGACCCGGGGTACTTGTTACCGACCCTACCCGAGGCAGAATTTGCTGTTGCATTCGAAGATTCTGTTCGACTAAGTAGCGAAAGATTCATTTATCCCTTCCCACTTATCTGGAAAATCAAACGTGCACTAAACGTTGGGTCAGAGAAGAAATTGAGAATTGCAGTTCAACAAGTACGTCAATTCGCGAAAAAAATTGTGAGAGAGAAACAGAGGGAGCTAAACGAGAAATCATCGCTTGATTCAGCTGATTTATTATCAAGATTCTTGAGCACAGGTGAAGTTCATAAACTCATTATATTTTTTAATGCTCTCTACTACTTCTTTACTACCTATTCTCTACTATAGAGTACTAATTTGAAGAAAAATATTTTATTCAAAATTTTATAAAACTTTGAATATGCTCTACAATCTTCATAATTTGAAAATAGTTAGCAATATCCCTATTTATAATATTACAAAACCTACTTTAATTGTAAATTAGAAAACGTATTCCTTTATAAATTTGACTATAATTCTACTTAGACGTCAATTAAATATCAAATATTTGATTTCTTACCACTTTGAATTATTCTCCAACGACAGGTCACTCTGATGAAGATTTTGTGACGGATATTGTGATAAGTTTTATATTGGCTGGACGTGATACAACTTCAGCTGCATTGACATGGTTTTTTTACCTGATTTCGAAAAATCCGGAAGTGGAATCCGAAATCTTGAAAGAAATTGGAGAGAAAACAGAATCTTTAGTACTTTACGATGAAGTGAAGAACATGTTGTATACACATGCTTCACTTTGTGAAAGCATGAGATTTTACCCACCTGTCCCTATGGATTCTAAAGAAGCGGTAAAAGATGATGTATTGCCTGATGGTACATTTGTCAAAAAGGGTACAAGGGTAACTTATCATCCGTATGCAATGGGGAGATCAGAGGAGATATGGGGTGAAAATTGGGCTGAGTTTAAGCCTGAGAGGTGGTTGAATAAAGATGAAGTGACAGGGAATAGGATGTTTGTAGGCAAAGATGCGTATACGTATCCAGTGTTTCAAGCAGGGCCAAGGATTTGTTTAGGGAAAGAAATGGCGTTCTTGCAAATGAAGAGGGTGGTTGCTGGTGTTTTGCAGCGGTTTAAGGTGGTTCCGGTGGCGGAGAAAGGGGCGGAGCCGATGTTCATATCGTATCTAACGGCCAAGATGAAAGGTGGTTTCCCTGTTACCATTGAAGAAAGGATGTAGGAATGTGTCCCATGGCCAAAAAGTGATGTTTTGCCTTTTCAATTTTGCATGATTGTATTTATATGGTTTTCAATATTTTTCTGTAAGTCCTAAGATAAAGTTATATATAAGTGGTTGAATGTCTGTATATTTATGATTGCTTCTTAGATTCATCAACAAGGTTTTCTTAATTTACTACACTAATCTTTGACCATATTTGTATAATACCATCCTCCTTGATTGCGTCGGTTGTTCTAGCCGTAAGAATCTTTCTAATATTGAATGGTCTACTCAAGAGTTTGAACAAATCTGACTATAATGAAATGAAATAAATAAAATTTCAGAATTATATCATGGAGTTTAATAAAAAAAATTGGAGTTCGAACTTCTAAAAGTAAACTCAAACTCCGTGAATAATTTCTAGATTTTGAATTGATAAAAGTTTAAAAAGTTGCATCAATATTTTAAAGGTTTTCATATTTTTGCTTAGGCATATGATCATTCAAATGATGTTTCTGCATTAAAAAATAGGAGTAATTAAATTTTAAAAGCTGGGTAAAGCTTGATTAGTGGTTCTGTGGCTATTTGCCCATTTCTCCTGGTTTTTGGTGATTATGGGTTTCCATTTTGGAGTTGGGCTTATAGTTTGATTTTAATTTCTTTATCGGGCTTTTGGATTAAGGTTTGTATCTTTTCAAGTTGAAAAAGAAACTCATGTATTGATAGTGGGCTTTATGATAAAGTGCTGGTTTTGAGTTTCTCTTTTCTTTCTTGTTTTTTGTTCTGTTTAGAAAGATTAGCAATCGTAGAAAAATTCAATTTCTGGAGCTATGCATTAATGTTTTGGTTGCTAATTGGATAGGTCTCAATCTATTAAGGAAATATAATATCAGAGTTTTTGCTAAAAATGTGTTTAGTACTTGCGTCATTTTATTGTAAGAAATAAACTTTGACCTATTAATTTTGCATGGGCTTTTGGAATCGTAACGAGGCTGAATTCTCTTAGGGGCCAATATTTCTCTTTTCCGAATGATCACTATACAGAGATTGCCTAAACTCCAAATTTGTGTAGCGATAAGCACTTCATGAGATAATTTTGATGAATTGTTTTGAGTGGGGTTCTCGACTATGAAGGTTAAATCAGGTGAATTTGCATTTGCATAATCGGGGCATAATGGGATGAATATATAGGAATATATGTGATCTCTTAGTATTTAAAATCTTTAGTACTTTTGTTAAGAAAAGAATTCATCATACTGAAAAAGGAGTGAGCAACAAACATCAAGAGCTACATGCCTATAAGTCTAGTATGAAGTATCAACAACATAATATCTAAGATGCTTTTCAATAGAGTTAAGAGGGTGTTGTGTGGGATATTATCTACTTCTTAAAATTTCTTCATGCCATGAATAGTCTTGAATTCTCTATTCCATTGGTAACTTAGCAAAATGGTCAAGTTAGTGCGTAAAGCTGTTACTTTCTTCTTTCATGATCATTTGCTAGTCTTCGCAGCATGACTGGAGGGAGAGTTTATAGAAGCTTGTAATATAATACTCCATCCGTTCCACTTAATGTGGCACCATTACTATTTGGAGAGTCGAAGATTCTTTTCTTACAGTGATTGTTTCAAATGTAAATATTTTGAATTATTAACTATTGTGACTTATAGCACTTTTTATGTAGTTTCTAAGTGTGTGAACTTGAGGCCTCCAAGGGCTTCGGTATAGTATTAAGACCATGCTTGGCCACGTCAGGTTTTCGAACTATGGGTTGGAGATGAATGCCTGTAGGACAAATAGAATCAGTTCATATTGATTATTGTAAAATCTGGATAGCAAGCAAGGACAAAAAATTCTCAGTTAGGTATTGTTACAGTCTGTTCAAAGCAGTCAGGTCAAGGTGAGGCTTCTTGGTCATGGAAGATGTTATGGAAGACTAACGCTCCTATTAAAGTAGCATGCTTTGGGTGGGTTGCTACAAGGGGAGCATGTTTAACACAAAATAATCTGCAAAAAAAGGGTTTTGTATTATGTAATAGATGCTACTGCGTCAAGAAGATCTAGATACAGTGGAGTGCCTGTTTATCCATTGCAGTGTTGCCAAACAGTGCTAGGAATTATTTCAAGTATCTGTGGTATTACATGGGTTATGCCTCAGAATGTGAGAGGTTTATTACAAAGTTGGCAACAACAGGTTACTCGTGAAGAGAATAAGCAGATATGGAGGACTATTCCATTGTGCATTTTCTGGACAACATGGCTGGAAAGGAACAAGGTCTGTTTTGAAGGACATAGATCTCCTATTTCTAGAGTAAAAGATAGTAGTTGTTTACAGAATTTGTTCTTCTGGTGTAGAAGTAGTTCAATAGGCAGTCTGAATCAACTAATGGATTTCCTAGATCTGTTAGGACTAGTAGTCTGTTTTTCTTTCTGGTGCTTTTTGTTTATTTATGTAACTTTTAAGTTTTAAGTACCTTCTTGGTACCCTTTTAATAAAACTTTTACCTTATAAAAAAAAATCCTTGTATTTAAATTGACAAAGGTGGAGAGGCAAATCCATTATCCAACGAGTTTTGCACCATGAGTCAGCTAGCCACCGGATATTTCTAGGTTATCAAACATATGATGATGTGAATTTTATTTTAAAAAAAATTGAAGATACTATTTCGGAATTCACATCGGAATTATGTAGTTTGACTATCGTATTCCGAACCTTGCCACATGAAGTGAAATGGAGGGAACTATTTTTTCACCATTAACTAGTCTTGGCAGCGCAACTGGAAGAAAAGTTTATAAAATGTTTTGCAGCAATAGTTATTTGATTTGTGTGCTGAATTTTTTAGGATTCCATGTCAGGCTAACAAGAAAACAAGGAACCGAGCATATGAAATTCTTGCTCAGATTGGCCACGCTTGTGGAGATGAAGAAAAAGGTGGCAGAAAGGAGGACCTGCAGCAGTTTTTTAATATGGTATGATGAATAATAATTTGATTGATTTACATAACGTAGTGGACTCTTTCCATTTAACATAGGTACTATTGTTTTTGACATTTCTGCTTGCAGGTTGCTGGGGATCTTGCTGAGGAAACACCTCATATGATCAGTGCAGCAGTGAAAGGGTTGGCTCGGCTGGCTTATGAATTTACGACCTTGTTTCTGCTGCTTGCAGTCTCCTTCCATCAATGTTTCTTCTCCTTAAGAGAGAGAACAAGGAAATTATTAAGGTATGTTCTAGTCTGCCTGAAGACTATCTTGTGGTAAACGAGAGTTCAACTGCCATCTTTTGAAGTTTTTGTCACCTGAAAAATTCTTGAATGCAGGCTAATTTAGGGCTGTTGAAGGTACTGGTCACAAAGTCACCGGTTGAGGCATTGCAAGCACATTTAAGGAGCATGATGGAGGCCCTTCTTGGTTGGCAAGATAATACCAAGAGCCATTTCAAAGCCAAGGTTTTCATTTTTCTCCTAGATCCTAAACTGTTGTGTTTTAAGTTGGTTTTGGTACCTGTATGCAATTAGTTGTTCATCTTCAGTGTTCTTATCTAATTTTAGTTTGTGTAATCCCTTTTCTGTTATAAAATCGCACACATTGATTGAAAGGCGGTTGGCTACATGTTATCCTCTAGGTTAAGCTGCTTATTGAAATGCTTATCAAGAAGTGTGGTCCAGATGCTGTTAAAGAGGTGATGCCTGAAGAGCACATGAAACTCCTCACTAGCATAAGAAAGGTTAGTGAATTGGAAAAAATCTGTGAAAATTATTGTGGGACATTCAATGTTCAGATGAGTTATTTATTCTAAAAGCAGATCAAGGAACAAAGAAAAAGGAAACTCGCATTAAATTCTGAGGATAGCAGATCTCATATGTCAAAAGCAACAACATCAAGGTTGTTTTCTTTCCTCCACATACCTGCATACTGAATTTGAGAAAAATACATGCAAGATTGGATGCTTGAAACACGGTGAAGTGTCTGTAATGAGTGAAGTTTTGTGAAAAAATTTCTGTATAGCTCTCAGGTATTCTGTATATATGCATAGTAAGATAGTGTTGTAGGCATAAATAAATAAATGTTTCCTGTCTTTAAAATCTTAAGCTATCGGAGGAAGGATATTTATTTATTTATATTAGATCTGAGGCGAGGCCTCGCTTTTTTCTTAGGCCAAGCATGTGCAATTTTGTTTGATAATGGGTGGTGGTGAGACTTGAACTTGGACGTATGCTTGCTCTAATACTATGAGAGAAATAAGAGACACGGGGGAATATATTTAGAGAGACATATCATTATTATATATGCTGCGAGAATATTCTCAATCACAAGCCTGGAATGGACGAAACAAATCCATCTACTTTAGGGCTCAACAGATTGTCACAAATGGTTACACGGTTGAGCATCAACCATCTCCTGCTGTGCTAAAATCTTACTCATCAATGTCCACATCTAAAGTTGTCACGGACTCGGATTAACAAACCGTGTTCTTCGAACAAAAAGTATCAAATCCAAATTGGTGTATTTATGTAACTCTCCTGGTTACATAAATCTAATCAAAGGGTTCTAACAAGTTTACTCATCAGGAAAAAAATGTTTGCATTTTTTTGGCTGTTATAGTTATTAAATGTTCAGCTTTATCCCATATAAGGTGGATAATGGCGCTTTGGATCTCTCGACTTTTTGTCTTTGCATGGATAAGAAGCTTATCATTTCAATCATTGGTAGCTTGTCAAGTATTATTTTAACTACTTAACAGTATTAACATCTCTGTGCTGTTACAGGCTAAGCAGATGGAATCATACAAAAATCTTTTCTGTGTTCGACGATGGAGAATCTGAGGATTGTGATGCTGAATCTATGAACGCAAAGACTATTGCTGGTCGTAAGAGCATGGATAGGTTGGTATCATATCCACAGCATCTTCATTACTGTCAGTGGGAATATTTTAATGTGTAATGTTTTACAGCACGTTGGAAGCTAATGTAAATTTTTTGTGGAGATTGGTGATCCTTTCTAGTTTGGACTACATTTCACTTGAAAGATGAGTGGGTGTGTGCCATATTTCCAGGTCCAAGAAAACACGGAAAGCAGCCAAGAGTTTGCAGGATGATTTGTTTGATCAATTAGACGATGAGCCACTTGACTTACTTGACCAGAAGAAGACAAGGTCAGCTCTTAGAGCTTCTGGAAATCTCAAAGTCAGAAGATGAGGCAGAAATAGACTCTGAAGGTCGTTTGATTATTCACGAGGGAGATAAGAAGCAAAAACGAGTCAAGTCATTTACTGAGGATTCGGATGCAAGGAGCAAAGTAGGAAATAGTTTTTCCGAGAGCTCGAGGAAAACTCAGAAACGGAGGAAAACGTCTGATTTAGGATGGGCCTACACTGGAACTGAGTTTGCAAGCAAGAAGGCAGGTGGTAATGTCATGAGGAAAGACAAACTTGAACCATATGCCTACTGGCCCCTTGACCGCAAGATGATGAGCCGCAGGCCTGAGCATCGGGCAGCAGCAAGAAAGGGAATGACAAGCATTGTATTTGTGAAGCTAAGAAAGAAGCTTGAAGGCAAGAGTGCATCATCCGTACATTCCATAAAGGAAGTCGCATAATAAAAAGCCAGCGCAAAAAAGATTAGCTGAAGTCCATGATTTTGTTGATGCTAGGTCGAAATGGAGAGCTTTCACAGTTAGTTGATTGCAAGAGGATCCAGTTGCTATCTATTTTTACTAGTTTCTTAATTGATACATTGGATTCAGTAAATTCACGTGCCTCTCTTATTGCATTACTTATCACAGTTGTTAAAAAACTTTCTGCCCAATATCTTTTCTTTCTGGAAATGTTTTTGGCATTTGATAAGTTAATTTTAATTCAGCAGGTAAAGACTTCATGGGAACTAGTAATAGCACTTCTCTAAGTGAAGACTTGTGCTACTAGAGAGTTCTTCTGACTCAATTCTTATGACTCAATTCTTATGACTCAATTCTGATTTTTTTGACAAACATTGTGCAGTTCTAAAAGTATTAGGCCATTTGCTTCTTGCAGAACAAACAATTTGAATATACAACTTTTCATAATTCTGAACCACAGGTGATACATAAAATGCTCATGTTAGCTATCATTTGTTACCAAAAAAAAAAAAAAAAAAACTTTAGACAAATAATGCCGTGGTTAGTGAATTGCTCTCCATTCACAAAACTTAACTCTATTGGTCCAGTGTCACTACACAGATTCATCAGCACGACTTCCATCCCTGCCATCTGCATTTTCTTTGCCTAACTTTGATTTGGATAGAGAGAATGGAGATCTGGAGGATGTTTTAGATGACTGCTGCTGTGAATGCAAGTTAAGGTAAGTGTAGAAAGACATTCCAACAAGAGCAGTAATTGCCCCAAGTATGCTAGTTGGACCCGGATTTGAACCAAAGAGAAGAAAACCCCCAAGAAGAATGACACAGGTTTTGAACTGTCCAAGTACCACATGGGTTGTTGCAGATGTAGCCCTAGTGGAAAACAAAGAAAAGAAGGCACATAATTAGAAGCATAATTAGGAACTTTACAATTTGCAACGGACTAGGCAATGCATTTCAAGAGATGAATTTAACTTCTTTAAGACCTGAAAGAAAGTCACATTGTAAGGGTAAAAGCTACAGCAATTTTTTCATTGTACCAAGAAAGCACAAAGACATACTCCCTCTGTCCCACTTTACGTGGCACTATTTGACTAGGCATAAAGTTTAGTAAAAAAAGGAAGACTTTTGAATGTTGTGGTCTAAAACAAACCTTAGACGTTTGTGTGGCTTACGTGACACTGTTTGACTAGGCATAAAGTTTAAGAAAGAATTGAAGACTTTTGAATGTTGTGGTCTAAAACAAACCTTAGACATTTGTGTGGCTATAAATCATTCTATTAAGGGTAAAAAGGAAAATTTTAAAGTTAAGTTGTTTCTAATTATAGAACGGTGACATTCTTTTTGGAACGGACTAAAAAAGAAAGTGTGTCACATAAATTGGGATAGAGAGAGTAACACTACTACCACAATATTTATCTAGTAGGTCTATACACTTTGTAAGATGGCTCTACAGTCAACATGACTTCATTTACTACTTGCAGGAAATGTTAAGACAGAACTGCTGCAATTGCCTAATATTCGGTACCTGATATGACCTTTGGGAACTGAAATTCTGGAAGGCAAAAGGTTTGATCACCAACCACTTTGAAAGGAGAAAAACTTACAACCCTCAGCCAGGCAGCCTTTGATCTCTTCTTCTTTTTCACTTGGAGCTAACGAATTGGAGGGCATGAGGTTAACGAGCAGAGAACCAGGGATATTGTGGGATAATATACAAAGACACTGCTTACCCCTATGTGGGAAGAATGCAACATTACATGGTGAAATCACAGAGGACGTGACAAAATGCTTGAGTGTATTTTACAGCAGAATAGATATAAGAAGCATACGGTAATGTTTGATCTATATTTTACTACTCCCTCCGTCTCAATTTATGTGACACTCTTTCCTTTTTAGTCAGTCCCAAAAAGAATGATACCTTTCTATAGTTAGCGACAAACTTACTATAAAATGCTCTCTACCTTTAATGAGATGATTTATAGTCACACATATATTTATGACTTATTTTTAGACCACAAGTTTGGCTCTCTTTTCTCTCTCCACGCTTTCTTTTCCCCCAACGGTCTTCTACCTCCCCCCCCCCCCCCCCAAACTAACTCCGGCCAGCGACCACCGGAGGTCGCACCAGGTAAGTCGGCGGCGTTTGCGCTTTTACTTTTCTGTGTCTCTCTTCCTCCCTCTTATTTTCTTCCTTTCCGGTTCTCTTGTGGTCTCGCAGTACAGGTGGAATCTGGGCAGCGGACACTCGCCAGCGACCAGTAAGTTGCGGCACCAGCGACCAGCAGTTTCTGGCAGCAGCGGCGGCATCACGTAGCAGCGCTCAGCAGATTAAAAACAGGTTCTATCCAGCCCGGAGTTGGTACGTCCGGATACACTTAGTCGATTCTCTGTCTTCCATCATTTTATCGCAACGCTTGTGTTTTTAGTTCGACTCTGTGTTTGTATAGTCTTAGTGCTATCTTAGTTCGACCTTTAAGATAGTGGTTGTGGTGAATGATGGTAGAGCAAGATCATGTCCTCGGGTGGGGCGAGGGGTGGGGGGTAAGAGGGGTAAGGGCGGAAAGGGGGCTGCTAGGCCGAGGATTGGTGTCCTGGAACATAGGGGCTATGACAGGGAAGTATATAGAGTTAGCAAAGATTCTCTAGAAGATGAAGATCAACATAGCATGTGTCCAGAAGTCTAGATGGGTGGGAACTAGGGCTCGGGATGTAGATGGGTGTGGTTCTCAGGAGGCGTGAGGGGAGTATGTATTTTGGTGGACAAGGAGCTCCATGATCTAGTGGTAGGGGTCATGAGGGTGAATGATAAATGATAGGCTGATGACTATTAAGATATTAGTTGGAGGGCACACTTTAAACGTAGTTAGTGCTTACGCACCGCAAGCAGGCTTGGATGAGGAGATCAAAAGGCGATTTTGGGAGGATTTGGACGAGGTTGTGTGTGGTATTCCGCACCCAGAGAAGCTTTTTCTTGGAGGTGATTTTAACTGTCACACCGGGATGTCAGCTAGGGGTTACGATGATGTGCATAGAGGCTTCGGGTTTGGTGATAGGAATGAGGGAGGAACGTCGTTGTTGGATTTCGCGAAAGCCTTTGACTTGGTGATAACAAAGTCTAGTTTCCAAAAATGGGAGGAGCACTTGGTCACCTTTCAGAGTACGGTAGCCAAGACCCAAATTGATTACCTACTCTCCAGGAAGAGTGAGGTTTAGGCACTGATTACACGGTTATTCCAAGCGAGAATCTCACAATTCAGCATAGGCTATTGGTTATAGATCTAGAGATAAAAGAGGAAAAGGAGAAAGAGGGTTGTGTATGGTCAACCTAAGGTTAGGTGGGTGCTTTGACTAAGGACGATGCCCAGGAGTTGGGGGAGCGATTGCGGGCGTTGGAAGCCTGGAGGAGTAGCGGGGACGCGAGTAGTATGTGGACCACGACGACAACTAACATTAGGGAAGCGGCTAGGGGGTGCTAGGGGTCTCGAAGGGTTACTCTGTAGGTCACAAAGGGGACGGGTAGTGGAATAGAGAGGTCCAAAGTAAAGTGAAAACTAAGAAAACAACGTACTCAAAGCTAGGTGAAAGCATAGACGAGGAGGATAAGAGGACAAATAGGGAGCATTACAAAAAGACGAGGAAGGAGGCAAAGTTAGCGGTAACGGTGGCTAAGACAGAATCATTTGGGCGTTTGTATGAAGAACTTGGGGAAAAAGGCGGGGACAAGAAGTTGTACAGGCTAGTCAAGGCGAGGGAGAGGAAGGCATGTGATCTGGACCAAGTGAAGTGTATCAAAGACGAGGAAGGCAAAGTTTTGATGGAAGATGCTTAGATTAGACGTAGATGACAAACTTACTTCTATAAACTCTTGAACGAAGAGGGGGACCGGAACATTAAACTCGGCGAATTGGAGAACTCTGAAAGTAGCCGTGATTTTGGATACCGCAAGCGGTGGAGGTGTTCATGCGCAAGATGAGTAGAGGCAAAGCGACCGGGCCAAATGAAACCCCTGTAGAATTTTTGAAAAAATGCGGGCAGGGGAGGCTTGGAGAGGTTTACCCGGTTGTTTGATGTCATTTTTAGGACGTCAAAGATGCATGAAGAGTGGAGATGGAGCACGATGATCCTGTTGTACAAGAACAAAGGAATATCCAAAATTGCAACAACTATAGGGGTATCAAGCTGTTGAGCCATACGATGAAAGTGTGGGAGAGAGTGGTGGAAGCAAGGATGAGGAAGATAGTGTCTATTTTGGAGAACCAATTCGAATTCATGTCAGGGCGTTCGACTATAGAAGTCATTCACCTAGTGAGGATGGTGGAGCAGTATAGGGAGCAGAAGAGAGACTTGCACATGGTGTTCATTGACCTAGAAAAGGCATATGACAAAGTTCTGAGGGAGGTGCTATGGAGATGTCTAGAAGATAGAGGTGTTCATGTAACATACATTAGAGCGATTGAGGACATGTATGATGGAGCCAAGACACGGGTGAGGATAGTAGGAGGTGACTCTGAACACTCCCAGTCATGATGGTTCTGCATCAGGGATCCATTCTGAGCCTGTTTCTGTTTGCCTTGGGCGATAGACGTACCGATGTGTCACATTCAAGGAGAGGTGCCTTGGTGTATGCTATTTACTGATGACATTGTACTGATTGACTAGACGCAAAGCGGTGTTAACACGAAGCTGGAGGTCTGAGCACAGACTCTGGAGTCAAAAGGTTTCAAGTTTAGCAAGATTAAGACAGAGCACTTGAAGTGCAAGTTCAACGGCGTGATTCATGTAGCAGACAAGGACGTGTTGCTTGATACTCAGGTCATTCCCAAGAGAAAGTTTCAAGTACCTGGGGTCAATCATCCAAGGCAATGGCGAGATTCACAACGACGTCACACATCGTATTAGGACAGGATTGATGAAATGAAAGCTCGCATCAGGTGTGTTGTGCGATAAAAATGTGCCGCATAGACTTGAGGGAAAGTTCTACAAAGTGGTGGTTAGACCGACTATGTTGTATGGGGCAGAGTGTTGGCCAGTTAAGAAAGTTCATGCCCAGAAGATGAAGATAGGTGAGATGCAGATGCTGAGATAGATGTGCGGGCATACTAGTAGAGATATGATTCGGAATAAAGTGATTGGGACAAGGTGGGAGTGGCTCCCGCGGTGGAAAAGACACGAGAAGGAAGGTTGACATGATTTGGTCATGTGCAGAGGAGATGCACAGATGCTCCAATGAGAAGGTGTGAGAGGTTGGCAGTGATGGGACTGAGGAGAGGGAGGGGTAGGCCAAAGAAACCCTAGGGAGAGGTAATTAGGCATGATATGGTGCAGCTTCAGCTTACCGGAGACATGACCTTTGATAGGAAAGTGTGAAGGTCGAGTATCAGGATAGAGCACTAGTAGGTTTCCACGAGGATTTCTTATTTGTACTAGGAGAATTATTATCTTTGTACGTTAGCTTATATTTTTTTAGATCTCTATTACGACTTGATTGTTTCATTACTTTATTTATCTTACTATATTGTTGCTATTACTGCCTATTATTATTGTTATCTTTGCATCTTTTCTTAAGCCGAGGGTCTATAGGAAACAACCTTCCAACCTTCACAAGGTAGGGGTAAGATCTGCGTACACTCTACCTTCCCCAGACCCGACTTGGTGGGACTATACTGGGTATGTTGTTGTCGTCGTTGTTATTTTTAGACCACAAGTTTTAAAGTCTTCCTTTCTTTCTTAAACTCCACGCTCAGTCAAACACAATCACATAAATTGGAATTGAGGGAGTAATTAATTTGGCTTCTTTTGTTTATTTGCTTCTCCAAATATAAGACACTAGTTGATAAGTAGAAATCAAAACCCCAAATATTCAGACAAAACAAAAGACATGTTCAGAAGGTTAGAGAACGCAGAACTAAGTAAATGCTACAAAGCACATACCCGAGTGCTAGAGCACCTGACCACTGAAGCAAGAAACCAAGAACAGCGGAGGCACCAATGATTGTTGAGTTGTAAAAGTTCCAATTAAATGAAAGGACACCTGGAGGATCAAGTGATGGCATCATCATCACCAAAAAGAACAATGTAATTGGTGTGGTCTTCCACATTAGCCTGCGACCAGAATTGCAAATTTGAGGTTAGGTGCGATGTAATTTCTACCAAAATACAAGGAACTGATGTTTGGTTCAAAGACAAGTTATGCTGGGATTAGTAATGTTGAGATTAGTTATACCGGAATTAGTTATGTTGGCATTATTTCTTATCAATTGTTTGGTTTGTTGTATCAAATTAACATGCATTGCATAGTTGCATAATAGTACTGAATAGGCTGTATAAGTATAAGAATAGTCTTGGTATTGCTAACAATGGTTTACTGTGTATAAGAATAGTATTGAATAGGGTGTATAAGTAATACTAGTATTAGTTGTACTAGACTTAAATTTGCAACCAAACATTGTACTAAAATTTTATACCAGCATTATTCTACCTAATACACACCCTACCAGACGACCCCTAAAAACGATAAAAGAAGCAAATTATTCACAATAGTTTTTTTATAAGGAAATTATCCACAATAGTTATTCACAATAGTTTAGGAACATACGCAAGGGCAGTCCAATTCTCCTGCTGCTGGAGATTGGACCATAGTATTTTATTAACTGCACTTGGTACTATCCAAGCTACCGCAATGCAAGCACCAAAGAAGTGAAACTGCAAATCTGTCACCGTAGCAACAGCAACACCTACAGATACAACTGTGAGTGCAAGAACCTGAAACATACCACAGTAAGGATCATTTTTCTTTTTCAAGGGTTGGACAAACTAACCATAGTGATCAGTTAGAATAAAAGGCTCACCTATATTAATTGGAAAATAGAGTTCTGTCTTCTGAAAGCAAGATAAACTACCAGTTTAAGCATATCTATAGGTTACAAAACCAAGTAGGTAAATAGATGACGCACAAGATCTCTGTCTCAGCTTGTGATAGACTAGGAGCTTTTCTGGTGTTTGTTTTTGCCTATCTTTTCATTGATGAAAATATAACATCAAAAACAAGTCTCAGCTAGCAGCCTATCCCATCTACTCTAAAATAACAGTCTAACAGGTCGTATGGTTCGAAGACAAGTTATACTGACATTATTTCTTATCGATTGTTTGATTTGTTGTATTAAAAATAACATGCATTGCATTATCAAGAATAGTACTGAATAGGGTGTCTAAGTATAAGAATAGTACTGGTATTGTTAATGCCATGGTTTATTAATAGTACTGAATAGGGTGTATAAGTAACACTGGTATTAGTTGTACATAGGTGAGATTTGCAACCAAATATTGTACTAAAATTGAATACCAGCATTATTCTACCTAATACACCTTACCAAAAGACCCGTAAGTATTTAAATGAAATCATACTCACACATATCAACACAGCCAAAAGATCAATATGCCATGTTCTAATGTAAAGGAGGAGCAATGAATTTTACTTTTTCAAATTAATTTGTGGTACTGAAGGGCCATACAGCACACAGACAGAAAAATGGACGAATTTGTTTACTAACATAGTAGAAGAAAGTCGATAGATGGTATTTGAGTTGAGATGTTGACAATTATTATATAATGCCGATGGATGGTATTATTATTATTTAATGATAGTATTAGGAGTCGAATCCAGGTGAAGAGGTTTTTCTTGGTTGAATAAAGAAAACAAGCTGACACTACGGCCACATCCTTCATCTAATAGCTACAGCAGCCCTTGTCCTTCCAAACAAAGTCTAAGATTGTATATATCAAAAAGAACAAACTTTAAAATTGTATGAAATATAATAGAAGCATGAAACCTTTCGGAGAGAAAGAGAACCAACTCTAATGCACATAAATAGCAGCTCTTATGTAGATGTGACAAACAATTTTGTCATTTATCACATATAGGACACCAATCAATATATCTTTTCTTTCTATGGTTATTTCCACTTGTTGTTGCCTATTCTGCAACTTAATAAGCAAAACTGCTACTGAAATATCCATCTATCATATTAGTAAGTTAATGCATCCAATGCAACACTTGATTTTGGGTAATTTTTTCTCCTCTCCTCTTTTAAAGATGTTCAGTTTACATAAAGTCATCTCCCCGTGATATTCAGATAATGTGCAAATCAAAGGGAAACAAATGTTTGCAAGTCAGAATTCCTTGTGCACGACACTGAGTAATACGAAGTTACGTAAGACAGTGATATCTATCGAGGGCGGAAAGAAACATCCAAAATTGCTATCATTAGGCTCTTGCGAGAGCCATGAACACCAAAGAAAACTTAGTTCTTCAGTTTAAAGGCCCAGGAAGAGACATAATACATAAGAAGAAGAATGGTCAGGTGAGGTTGGATTGGGGTTCCTAAACAAAGACAGATACATGTCTTCAACCCCGTAGGAGAATGGCATAGTAGATGAAGATGTAACACAAAACAATTATAGGATGGTTGATGTGGAGAAGTGCTACAATAGTCTTGTACGATAGGAAGACACTTAAATAAGTGAAAGACAAGTTCTTAAAACCATCAAGTTTTAGGAGCAGGGATGTGATAATTAGTATGGAAAGTATTGGATGAAATGTCTTTTACTGGAAATTCATCTGCATGATTGTGTAGCTCTGAAGAGGGCTGGCACCCCCTTGGTCCCCTGCCTACATCAATAAAACTCTTCTCAATAAAGAAATCAAAAAGAAAACAAAGAATTGTATGTATGGAGAGATTTGGCAGAGTTAGGCATCCACAAGATGGAGGCCAGACCTCAAGAGGTAGGAAATATTTCCAAGAATATTAATGGCATATGGAAAGAAAAACAATGAATAAAGCAACTAAGACTAGCTCTCTACTAGGTACCAGCATAAACTGTATATTAACACTAAGAAGCAATTACCTTCAGAAAAGAAATTTTCTTCCGAAAGACAACAAATTCAGCTAAAACGATAGCTGGTGTTACTGCAATCTTTGCCATCTGGTAAAATCCTACACTGAAAATATATTGCGCTTGTTAACTATCAAGAAAGAAGACCTCCTATGATTTCAAAAAAAAGGGCAGCCCGGTGCACTAAGTCCCGCTATGCGCGGGGTCCGGGGAAGAGCCGGACCACAAGGGTCTATTGTACGCGGCCTTACCTTGCATTTCTGCAAGAGGCTATTTCCACGGCTTGAACCCGTGACTCCAAGGTTGTTTCCACGGCTTGAACCTATTATGATTTCAAAGAAGAAAAGATTATTAGGCGACGGAGTAGGTCCCATAGGTCTCACCTATTATACTTCAAGCTCACATTGGCAAGCCCAGTAGAAAGTGACATAACTATACCAAGAGACAACAACGATGAATATTTTGTTGATTTTGATGGCGCAGACAAGGAAAGGATGGAGAGTGCATTAAGAATAGCCATTATCAACCAGCTACAGACATAATGTAGGAAAGAGAGGAAAATTGGATAATTAAATCCAACTGTAACAAGTACCTGAAAGGGAAAAAAGGAAAGCAAATTTTACGATCTCCAAAAGATGTAATATCTAATTCCAGTTACAGTAAGGCTAAGTAGACTAACCAATTTGTTCATCAAGATAATACTAACAGAAACAAAAAAATTGAATGTCAAAGCAACAGTAGGCCCCCATAAGGTAGTTTGTTGACGCTTTCCACCTCCAAATGCTCGTAACTTGCTAAATAAAGAGGCCCGTACCTCCTCCAATGCTTTTCCTGCATCAAGAAAAGGAACATAGAAACAACTCCTTGAACAATGGACTAGACCATCAACATCAAACATCTTGTAGAAAGAGCTTATGTATATCATAAAGTTAAGCATTTTAAGTGCAGAGTTAACCATTCATAAGTATTAGAACAGTTAGCTCAACACCTTCAAGAATTTGTGAATACAGTGACTTGACAGGAGCAAAGCTGAGGTTATGAAATATTGTCATTTTTACTATTTCTTCCATTTAAGTAAGAAACCACAGGCCACAGCAAACTGGGAGAATATGTTTTATGATATATTTCTGACAGATGGTCCTTCATTTTGCTGATCAATAAATGCTCGCTTATCCAAAAAAAATGTTAAACTGAATAACAGAATCAAGTAGCAGAGGACAAATATAAGTCCAAATGCCTTTCTAATTTACATAAATTTACGCTAAAATGGTGATGATACTGTAGAGCACAGAGAGCTTAAGTAAAGCGAGGTTTTTCTATAAAGCAAGGTAAACACAAAACTGAATTCACAGTAACAAGAGACAGTATTACTTAATTGCATTTTTAGAAGAAGAGCATGAAAGGCGCAGTTGGACAAAAGATAATTTAATTTAGGTAAGAGTAACACAACAAAACAACACAAACAACGAATATAAGCAACACAAGAAAATAACAAAAAGATTTTTTGATAAGGCAACACGAAAAAATGTTCACTCTTCATCAAGGGGATATAAGATACTTATACTATAAATGCAAATTCACGCACTACATCCAGTTAATTTTCTTTTTCTCATGCAGGTAAGGACATTTTAACTATCTGGGATAACATAAGAACATCTGAATATCCCGACACTTTTCTTTCTTCAAGAGGCCATCACATTATCAGTCAGGAAATTTAGAACATGGCAAGATTTGCCACTATGACGCTGCCACCTAGCACTCCCCTTTATTCAGCAGTATGAACTGCCATTAAAATGGTAAATAGATCACACCTCAAACAAAACAAGCACCAGAACAACTAAAATGAATTTCTTCAATTTCAGATTCTTATGAACAATTGATTTTTATGAATGATTTACATGTCATTCATCAACAGCAGAAGCTTGTACGTGACGTTATATTACCGGAAAACATAGCTCATGATTCATGGCAATTAATGTGTTGAACTTGGCCTCCACCGTCTGAAACTCTGGTCCATCTATAGTACCACAAGTAACCCCACCAAAGGACCAGTGGAGATTCAAAAGAAATTGGCATCATCACATGCAGGGACGGATTTAAGAGGTGCCGAGGTTGTTCACCCGAACACCCTCGGCAAAAAATTACATTGTATATATAGGGTAGATTTTTTGTGTTTATGTACCTATATTAACTTTTGAATATCCTGAACAAAAGCAAAAGGTTAGCTCAAGTGGTCCAGGGTGTTCAAAATTGTCTCTACCATTCTAGGTCTAGGTTCGATTCTCAGGGACAACATTATTTTTTATGTTTAAGCTTTTATTTTTTTTTCAAACCTTGAGTGAAAATCTTGGATCCACCAGATCACATGCACCCTTTGAGTCTTTGTTACCAATTGACCCCTAATTAAGTAGAAAATAGCAACAAGGTTTACAAAACCACCATAAAATGTTGCTATGTTTCCTCTCTTAACCACCATAAAATGTCGCTCTTCAGGTTCATTTGTTACCCCAATTATATGACAGAAATAGTAAGACTTTCAACAACTAGAATCAATACAGACATCCTCAATTGCAAAAATACCAATGAAAGAGAAGCAAATCCCTTAATAACAGAATGTCACTACATTTGTTAACACATTTGGAAAAAGAAACAAGCAGAAAAGTAATTGTAACGACATAAATCCCAAAAAAGAATCACTAAATTCAACTCAATTATTAAGGCAACTCCTCCCAAAGTATTTAACCAAAAAAAAAAAAAAGAATACACACTTTAGCAAACTTAACTTGGGTACATAAATGTACAAATTAGAAGTACCTTTTTCGCCAGCATCACTGTCCTTCCTCTTGAGTATTTTTCTCACATCTTTTCTCATCAAAAAACTCAGCATCTCTCTCTCTCTCTCTCTCTCTCTCTGGCTAATTTTCAACTCATGCACTGTATTAGCAATCACCCAAAATTAAAGTTCATCAAAAAAGAAAATGGGAATGTAAAAAAAAAAAAAAAAAAAAACTAGTTAAGTGGGAGTATCAGTGTTTTTATGGACACAAAGAAAGAGGGTTTTGTCGGGAAGGCATGTTAAGCGGAGTGATTGAGGTAAAACCCAATGTCATGACAAAGTTAAAGAGTAGAATAGGAGTTAAGTACAACTGACCAAGCATACAAGTACAACTGAGAGTTTCTATTGAGAATTGTTTTGGAGAAAATCACGGGCATGCACCGACAGGACAGTTGAGCACTAATTAAGTGGAAACAAATACGTAAAAGAGAAAGCGATTTAGATTTGATGCTAATTAATGGGACCACTATGTGTTTAAGAGATTAGGTCAAGTTAATGGCACCACCTTTAGAAAAATTTAATTGGAAATGAGATTTTAGGTTCAATTATCGTCTAAGGCGTTTGGTTCAAATTCTTAAAACTGTTTTTAAAACAATTATTATCATCATAACTTGGCATTTCAAAACATAATACTTCCTTCGTCCCAAAAAAATTGTCCTAATTTAATTTAACACAAAATTTAAGAAATAAAGAAAAAGTTTTGAAATATGTGATTCAAAACAAGTCTTAGATATTTATATGATCATAAATTATTGTATAAAATTAAATTATTTTTAAATATAATATAAATTAATAAGGAAAGGTGGACAATTTTTTTGGGAGAGATTCCAATTAAGAAAGTAATTGATCATTCAGATAGATAAGGGTAGACTCGTGTTTAGGGACAGATCTACGTGGAGGGTAGGAGTTTATCCGAACCTCCTTCACATATCTGAAAAGTTTAGCTTAGTGGTTAAGGGGTTGATTTTTCACCCGGGATCGCCGGTTCGATTCACAACACCTACATTGCGTTTTCCTTTTTTATGCTTTGGCTTTCCCCACAACAGAGGCCATTTTGGGCTCAGAATCCCAACCACCCAGTGAAAAAGCAAAAAAATTAGGCGGTTTGTTCTTCAAATATCTGGTCTTTAATTTTTAGCCTTCAAATGGGTTGGTCTTTAACTTTTGGCCTTCCTTTCGTTAATGAATCTTTTCTGACCAAAATATCCTCGACGTAAAAACACAACATTTTTCTTAATCGTCACCCGCGAAAAGTCCTAAGGTTCTTCTCTTAACTCTTCCTTTCCTCCATTTTTGCATTCATTCTCTGTGTTTCTGCTCAGCAATTTCAGTGCAATATCGACGCGCCGTTCTTCTCCTTTCCTCTATATTAACATCCATTTCCTGCGGTTTTTCTTATCAATTTCAGTGGAATATCGAAGCTAACAATAAGTTCTTCTCCATTAATTCAAGCTTTAAAACTTCTCCACCTCTACGATTTCATCCATTTTGTGATTTCGGTGGTTTGACATACTTTTCTCCTTTATAATTTTTTTACTATTATATCTGATTTAAATCTCCAAACAGACTGAGTGAATGAATTGTTGCTTTTGTTTCTTCTATTTGAATGAATTATTGCACAAAAATTCAAATCTTTGCATATTTGAATGGATTTTGTCGTGATTTGACAATTTCAGACAAATTTTACATTCAAGCTTCAACTATTTTGAGAATTAGCTGAAATTAGAAAATGTCCGGACAAATATCAAAACCAATATCAATTTGGAGGAAAAAAGAAGAAAAATCGCGAATTCACCTCAAATTCCACAAGATTTTTCTCCAGTTTGAAATTTGTATAATAAGTGTTAAAATCTCAAAATTCAAATGCAAATTAAGTGAGATTTAAAATTTTGAATTGCAGATTTCTTAAGTGAGCTGAGAAACCATGATTTTTTTGGAGAAAGTCCATATTTTTGGTCTGTGGGGCAAAGTCTATGTTATGCTTTTAGGCAGTAATTGTCTTATTTCTGTAAAGATATGCCTTGTGCGGCACAACTTACATAGAACTCTATAGGATATTGAAGTACATGTTTTCCGTTGAGATACAGTGAAGGAGTAGAATACGCTTCGTATAGAGTAGAAGCAGCTTCATATCTCAAAAGAGTTGTCGCCTGAGTCTGTTTATAATCATTTTATTTTTTCTTCTCTTTTCTTCGCTCTGTGTTTTTTCTTCTGTGCTACCTTCATTTTTCACTCTGCTCCCTTTGTTGCGTCTTGCATCAGGTGATTGTTGAATTTGTTATGTGTTGTTCTCTCTCTACTTATTCGATCAGTTTAACTGGCATTACTAGGAGACCTGATCTGTATAAAAAGCCATCACCTGATAAAAAAGAGTATCGCAACACAGATCAATAAAGCTCAACCCAAAAGTGAGTGTACAATGTTTATTTATGCTAGAGATGGTAGTGGATCCTGGATCCGGTCCGGATTCGATGGATCCAGATCCATTTTATAGGATATGTATATTCAAAATTTGGACCCGACGGATCCGGATCGGACCCGTATCAGTTTCTGACGGATCGGATCTGGATGCTGGATCTTGTATTTGAGATCCGTATCCGGTCCAGATCCGACCCGCGGATCCGTTTTTTATTAAATATATTCATAACCTAGAATGTAATTTTATAAGTATTTTCTTAAAATTGCTAAGCACATCCTTGCAAGTTTAATTCTCAAAACAAGTTTAATTTTTCTCCGCATTAACTCAAAAACTAAAAAATAAAGAAGTAACTTCGATAATAAAATCAATGTTATATTAGTGAATGACTAACATCTCCATAGACAAGTAGTTAAAATTATATTAACTTCATTTGTGAAGATTTCAAGCACATGCAAGTTCTGCATTGTGGAAATACTAGTCAGCATTTTTCACAACTATAGTCATTGTCCAACATTTTCAATTAATAGCTCACAATCAAAACGAGACAACGAACAAAATATCTCATATGAATATTTCAAAATTGAAACACAGTGAACTGTTAGCTAAGTAAAAATCGTTTGTCAGTTCAAAAAAAATTCTTAGTAAGGTTACATTCTTAGCAATGCAAATTTTTTTATATGTGGATCCAGATCCGATCCGGGGACCCGGTAGATCCGATGGATCCGAATTTGGATTTGATTTTTATGGAGCCGATGGATCTGGATTCATGTATGAAAAACGGATCTGGATCTGGATCTAGTAGGATCCGGTTCAGATCCGATCCGTTGACATCCTAATTTACGCTGAACAAACATCATGCTTCAAAGGGAGGTGGAACTTTTTTCGGCACATTAAGGTGTGGCTTGTTTATTACTAATGGGGTGAGTGATAAATCTTAGAAGATGTTTAAGGAGTCTTTTTTCTTTTTAGCTAGATAAAATTTCCTTGGAACCAAGTTTACCATACACGATTCTATTCTACCTTACGCTGGAGCCAAACTGGTGAAGAGTCGTTCCACTAGGCTTGTGGGTTCAAAACAAATGAATTCTAGAGTTCCTGCCGGAAACCAGGGCCGTCTCAATCATTTTGGGGGCCATGTTCTAATTCGTAAAAGTGGGCCCTTAATATAAGTAAATATACGATTTCAATAATTAGATTGGGCTAAGACCTGCGAAGACGTGCGAATTATGGGCCTTTACAATAAATTTTGGCTAATACTACTTAATAAAAAATGAAAAAAATGGCCCCTAAAATTTTTCGTTTTTCGGGGGCCATGTGCTGTAGCACAACTCGCACAGGCCCAAAGACGCCCCTGCTGGAAACTATGAAGTTGCTCATATTTCATACGAGTTGAATGTACTTGGAGCCAGGTGAGACTTTGCTGCTAAACAAATTAACTGCTCTCTTTGCACTATGGATAAAAGATTTTCTTGATGAATGAATTTTTCCTCTTCTAGTAATGGTTACTAATGATAGATAAATCACGTTATGCAACTAGAAGGGGGCCAAGAAGAATGCATTGTGTGATCGATGCATTCTTCAATTTTGCTCAAAATAAGAAGCCCTTGCTTGGAAAAATTATGAGGGTCGATATTGATAACATACCAAGTGAGCATTTTGATTTTTTATAATAAATTGACACTAAAATTAAAAGGCAAATTGCCTGCCTTGCACTTTCTTGAGTTATGTCATGAGACACTAGATGATTTTTTATCAGGCAAGAAGAAATATCAGACCTTGAACGTTGGGGTAACTATTCGATTCCTCGAGATAGTCCTTATTCACAAGATAAAGATTTGCAGCCTGAAATTTGGGCGCTTGGACTGAAAAACCCTTGGCGTTGTAACTTTGATTCAGAAAGGCCTTCTTACTTTATATGTGCAAATGTTGGTCAGGTTCAAAGACAATCTAGCTATAACATCTCAGTTTGTTAAGATCTTTTTCAATAGATCTCCGTAACATGCTACCTGGTATCTTGAGGCTGAGTTTCTGACAATCATCTGAAATTTTTAATCATGCAGGATCACTATGAAAAAGTTGACATCATCACGAAAGGGGGAAACTATGGCTGGAGCATGTATGAAGGTCCTTTCCGCTTTAAAAATGCTTTAGCTGATGATTTCGTGGATCCTGTCTTCCTAGTGTTAGGATGCAGCCATTCTGGTGTAAATAAAAAAGTTTGATCTGCAGCCATATTAGGTGGCTATGTCTAGCGCTCCCAGACTGATCACTGCATATATGGAAGGTAAATATGAACACCCTTTTGGATATAAGATTGAAGCAACTTCAAATTTTACGAAGCACACTTAAGGATGGTTACATTTGCAGTTACCTGGAGGTATAGCTCCCACACAGGTTGATTTTTCAATGGGCAATAGTGATTCTTCCTCTCTTTCAATTCGATTTCTTCGATCCAAATCAAGTCCGTCTTTGTCTGGGCCTATAGAAACTCAAAGAGAAGGTTCACTGGTTCTGAAATATAAGGCTCTCAGATGGCATGAGCAGCTCCAATGCTGATGTTTGAACTTTCATAGTCGGGTAATTGTGGCTTCTCCAGAGAATGGTGTGGTGGCTGGACCAGAACACGAGAAAGTTATTTTGCAGTTCGGCAAAGTAGGAATGGACATGTTTACAGCATTCCAGGCATTCGCCATATGCCTTAGCAGCTTTGACACTACAATTACTTGTGGATGACTTGTCTTCTAGGTTTGTCTTTACCGAAGTTCAAATTTACAAATAACCATTTATTACATGGTCTTTCACAATTATCAATATAACGAGGAGGAAAGTTTTATCAGTTCACTCTATAACTTTGTTAGTTGCATTGAACCTTTTAATCTAAATTCTTGTTTTTGGTCGTCTATGAGTTAGATTTGAGTATCCTTTTCACATGATAATGATTTGCCTTGATGAGAGATTTTAACTCCACTTTCCCCTACATTGCAGTTTTAATATCCAAAGGTCATCGGTGTGTACATATTTTATGTTAGAGAATCCCTCAAGGCTCTTCGAGTTGGTCGTGCAATTATTAATTATGGAAAGGAATTCACAGTAATTGTGGCTTAGCTTTCTCTTTTAAGCTTGTTGTGTTACATAAACGGAAGATGATGTTCAGTGTTGTTGGACTTAGGTGGTTATATCCACATAATCAAAGATTAGAATAAACAAAAAGTTTTCGCGTGGTACACCTTTGTATTAGAAATTCAAGTATCTTAGCATCTCTCACATAAAGTGTTGCAGTACCGAGTTTTTATTACCTTCGGTATTTCTTCTAGCTTCTAAATTTCATATTTGCATTTGTTCATGCTTTTTCAACGGCGGTGTAACATTCCGAAATTTTGGACAATAATTTGAGCACCTAAATGAAGGAAATAAACCCGAGCGTTGGGAAAATTTTATTTTTTATTTACGTATGCTAATAAAGAGATTAATATATAAAAGGGATTAAACCCCCAAATAATTTTGGATGTAAGAAGTGTGACGACGGGAAGCGGAAATAAATTTGGTGTGTGCACAAAGAGGTTATGCACTAGTGGCATATTAGGAAATTATGACATTGAGGATATGATTGTTTTATAAGTTATTAATATTTAAGTGAATTGGATCACGAAATTAATTGTGTATATAATTGATTAATTGTGGGATCAATTAATAATTGTGGGGAGACAAAGTTAGTGGGGCAAACATGGTGTAGTCCCTCAAAGGATTAATGACTAATCTAATAGCTTAAAGAGGTGGCTAAGTGGATAATGGGTCTTAAATAAAGGACAAGAGATTTGTTTATCTATGTACTTTTCCATACGGTACAATTGGAGGAAATAATAGAAATAAGAGGTTAATTGGGTGCTTACTCATAGTAAAGCAACGTCCTGCTGCAAATTAGTTCAAAGCAACATTCTGGAAAACTTTGGTTTCACTTTTAAAGAGGAGAAGACGTTCGGCAGTGATTTTGAGTAAAGTTTTTTGCAAATATTATTCAAGCAACACTCTAGTAGGTAATTAGTAAAAATGGGTTGGTTCCGTTGTTATCGATGTATGTTAAGACAAATTATTTCTTTCTTTTTGCATGTTCTAAGTACGAAACATAAACGTAATAATGTCCCGTAAATGATTCTACTCCTAGTAGTTAAGAATATTCATATTATTGATTCCTATGCTAAAAGCATGTCTAAAATTATTTTTAAGTCCTTATTGAGGCATACGGAAAAGGTGTTGATATTCTCGATGTTAGCCGAATGTATAAAGGTATTATGTCACTCGTAGAATTGGTCATTCAATCTTGTGAACTAATCGAGACCGAAATTGGAAAAAGAGATACGAACGGAGAGGTATTGAATGAACATGAAACCACTCGTTTGATAGAGGTACGAGAAACGGAATATGAAGTGCGTTGGTTTTTCAACGAAACATGAACTTTTCTTCTTTCTCATTCGGAAGGCTCGGTCCCACACCCCGACTTCAATGGTGGGAATTCACTTTTACCCAACAACGGTTCTCGCCTTACTATATTTAGAATAGTGGGATCCTTCGGGAGTATTGGAATATTGTGTTATCATTCATGCATTTTCATTTGCATTGCGTATATTAGGGACGGGAAACGGGAAACGCAGACCACCTGATCAGCTGGGATATGATAATGATAAAGCTTGTGTGGCTTAATGAAGGAAGATGCCTGATTAAGGGCAATATATATATATATATATATATATATATGATTGGGAGGAAGATGCTCTTGTGTGGCAAGTATATATGTATTTACCGCATTGTGCATGATATTTAGACATATTATGCCCACAGAGGCCGACATGAAATGATACACACAGAGGCTGTTATGGTAAGGAAGATGCTCAATGGGGCCGATGTATATGTATACCGCATTATGCATGACATTTGGGCATATGTATTAGGACCCTCAGAGATATTTACTATTGATCGGTTGTTCATGTTTCAATTATTGGTATATCCCTGTTATACTATTGTTCATGTCTGACATACTCAGTACATCAGTCGTACCGACGTCTCTTTTTGTCGGGAGACGCTGCGTTTCATGCCCGCAGGTTCAGTTAAAGAAGGTGACGGTTCACGCTAGTAGGTTGTTGGTTCAACTGATGTTGGAGCACTCTATTTGTTTCAGAGTTGCAGTTGGTCGTGGTATAGTATTTTTGCATCTGCATATGGGTATGGCGGGGTCATGTCCCGTCCTTGACATATGTATTCTTTAAAGACTTGTAGACAGGTGTCCTGTGGTTAGTTGTCATGTGTGGCATTGTCGGCCTTGGTATGGGTATATATATATATATGAAAATTGGATTTCTGGTTAAGATTTTCTATAATGTTTTTCGGCTTAGTCCGTATTCAATTGTGATTAGAAGTTGGTTGTACGATTAGCGGTACCCGACGGATGGGGCCCGGGTGTCCGTCGCGGCTCTCCGGTTTGGATCGTGACAGGCGGGTCGTGGTTGCTTGGGAGTGCAATAACTCCAGTGGAAAAAAGTGATTGAATGCGAAGCGCAAGAATGATTCAAATGCCTAATAAAATGCGAGAGTTGATTTCATTAATTCCTGTGTGTTTTCTCAAGGACCACACCAAAAACGGGAGACAGAACTAAAGAACCAAAGAATGTTGCAGCTAAAGATTAGAGAAAAACATGATCCTCTAAACATATTTTGTACATTTCGTTTTTGTGTACATAATTACTTAAATCACCTTTTTCTTTGAAAAATCTTTTGTGTTATTGTTGTCATTTGGATTTCATACCGTTCCTTGCCGCTTTCTTTCTATATCTCTTCTTCCTATCTTCCAGTATTTATCATAATTTGGGCTGCAAGTAATTTACCGCTTGGAACGGCTGAAAATATTGATTTTCGTTTCTCTATTTAAGTTTCAATAGAAAATCTCTTTGTTTCATGTCATATTTTCGTAGATAGATAGGGTGTGTTCGATATGGAGGAATTTTCGCATGTTTGGTCGATTAAAATTTTTGAAATATATTTTAGATAGATAGGGTGTGTTCGGTATGGAGGAATATAATTTGTTAACTTAATTTCTACAGAACTATGTTAGACAAGGCATATGTTCTATGTAACTTTGCCCGAATAGGCACCGATGCTGAAGATAGCTTGCTTACCAAGCCGCCCACTTGAGAAGCTAGTCGCCAGAAAAGAAGCGAGGAGGAAGCGTTGCTTCTCCCCCGTAGTCGTAATACTCGGCTTGTCGCTACTTTGATTCAAAAGGTAACCGACGGTTCCCGACTTTAGTTTTTATGAAACATTCCCTCGCGAAATAGTTACTACACAACTTATGCATGTTAACTTAATTTCTACAGAACTATGACGGACAAGGAATAAGTTTTATGTAACTTTGCCCCAATATGCATAGATTCTATGAAATCTTGTCTTGTGAAATAGCTAATACACAACTTATGCATGTTAACTTAAGTTTTACAGAACTATGTCGAACAAGGCATAAGTTCTATGTAACTTTACCTCAATATGCATAGTTTCTATGAAACCTTACCTTGTGAAATAGTCACTACACATCACCTCTCTCCAATACTTCTTCGGCATAACTCTACCCCCCCTGAACCCGTCCATAGTCAGCCTCACACCTCCGCACTGGGGCATTGTGTCTCTCCTCTGCACATGTCCAAACCATCTCAACATCACTCCCCGCATCTTATCCTCCACCGAGGCCACTCCCCCGCACATCCATCTCAGCATCCTCATCTCCGCAACTTTCATCTTTTGGATGTGCGAAGTCTTGACTGGTCAACACTCTGCCCCATACAACATAGTCGGTCTAACCACCACCCTATAGAACTTGCCTTTAAGTTTTGGTGGCATATTTTTATCACACAAGACTCCATTTATGTGAGCCTCTATTTCATCCACTCTACCCCAATACAATGTGTGACATCGTCGTCAATCTCTCCATCCCCTTGGATAATAGACTCGAGGTACTTGAAGTTTTCTTTCTTTGGAATGACCTGAGTACCAAGCCTCACCTCCACACTTGTCTCAAGATCGCTCCCGTTATTAAACTTGCACTCCAAGTATTCTGTCTTGGTCCTACTCAGCCTGAACCCTTTAGATTCCAGAGTCTGTCTCCAAACCTCCAGCTTAGCATTCACTCCGCTGCGAGTCTCATCAATCAGGACTATGTTATCTGCGAATAACATATACCATGGCACCTCACATTGTATTTGTCGCGTCAGTCTATCCATTACTAAGAAAATAAGAATGGGCTAAGAGCTGATCTCTGGTGCAACCCCATCATCAATAGAAAGTGCTCGAGTCTCCTTCCATTGTCCATACCCTGGTCTTAGCTCCATCATACATATCCTTGATCGCCCTAGTGTATGCCACATGTACACCTCTAACCTCCAAACATCTCCATAGAACCTCCCTAGGGACTTTGTCATATGCCTTCTCGAGGTCGATGAAACCCATATGTAAGTCTCTCTTCCTCTCCCTATATTATTCCACTAACCTCCTAATAAGATGAATGGCTTCTATGGTCGAACGCTCCGACATGAATCCAAACTGGTTCTCGAAAAAAGACACGTCTCTTCTCACCCTCATCTCCACGACCATTTCCCAAACTTTCATAGTGTGGCTTAGCAGCTTGATACCTCTATAGTTGTTGCAACTTGGATATCACATTTGTTCTTATACAAAAGTATCATTGTACTCCACCTCCATTCTTCGGGAATTCTCGTCATCTTAAAAATGACGTTAAACAACTCAGTCAGCCACTCCAAACTTGCCCTGCCTGCGCTCTTCCAAAATTCAACCGCGATCTCATCAGGCCCGGTCGCTCGTCCCCTGCGCATCCTGCGAACAACACCCTTAAACTCCTCAACCTTAATGCTTCTACAATACCCAAAATCCCGGTATCTACCAGATTGCTCCAGATCTCCCAGCACAATATCTCTATCTTTTTTTTGTTCAAGAGTTTATTAAAGTAAGACTACCACCTCCATCTAATATGCGCGTCCCCGCCAAGTACTTTGTTGCCCTCGTCCTTGATGCACCTCACGTGATCCAAGTCACGGGCCCTCCTCTCTCTCGCCTTGGTTAGTCTGTAAGAAGAAGAAACCAAAGATCTTTGGCTAGAATGAGTCCCTTCTTTAGGGTTATGGTTCTTCATGTTCAAAGAAGCATTGTTGCTAGTTGAAGGTTAGGCATATTTGTGATAAGAAAAAAGAGAATAACAATCAAAAGTTTAAAGAAAGATGTCTTTGCAAGTTGAGAGTTGAATGAACAAATCTTTTATGAAATGAGGTATTTGTAGGAGATGAAAAGATGCCACCGCTTGGAGGGAGTAATGTGACGAATGTCAATCGGCGGCAACACGTGTGTGTCAAACCAGAAGTGATTATATGGCACACCTCATCATTACTCTGCAATCTTTCTTTAATCGATGGAAGTCAGAAAGTTATCGTAGTTTCAGTGAGGTGACAATTGGAATAGGGAAATACGTGGATGGTATTCTTCGAAGATTGCTGCCAAAATACGAAACTTTGATGGGTCGTCAATTCAAATCCACTTTCCGGGTGGACTATAATTACACCAGGAAAGTGCAGAGACTATATGTATAGGGTAAATTCGTATAAGACAGTTGTACGAATTATAGTATGACACGTGGTGCACGGTGTTAAGTCGAGACCACGTCAAATTAAGGCACTATCGACTAAATTCGAGCGGTACCAGAATCATTGTATGTAAAATGGGTACCAGGAATACAGAAGGATGGACAGCCATTTGGATTGCAACGGACGACCATTACTAAACCGGTCGTACTTCTTCCAATAAGACTTTAATGACATTTATTGAGATATTAATTATCCAATTATTACAACATTCATTCTCATGTATTAATGATGGCATATTTTGTGAGTTGTATATCCGTGTAGATCATGTATAAATAGAACACATTGTCCCATTGTAAATCATCACATTCTAGTTATTACAATACACTTGCTCATATTCTCTCGATTTTTGTGTTTGCATATAAGTTATCGTAACTTTCTAAGTTCGTCAAAGGCTCATACTAATCATTATTTTACTTGTCTTATTATTACTTATTTTCAGTATAATTTATCTAGAATTCTTATCTAATGTGTCACTTGAGATCCACGTATACAAATTAAATTGTACCATTTTACTAGTAAACATTTAAATATTAATTTTAATTTCTTAAATATTTTATTTTTAAAAATTTATAGATGTTATGTCATTAAATAGGTACCGAATATTTTCACCTAAAATGGTCATGGAAGCTAACTAGGTAAAGTTGAGTGACTTTTGGAAGACAAAACTAAATTGAGTGACTATGGTGGTCAATTATCCAAATTTGAGCGACCATCCAAGCTTCTAATTCACTTTTCTGGTACATTTCACTTATAATTAATACATACGACTGTTTTAAATATTTCGCCAGAAAAATAAATTACATTACAGTAAAAGAAAAAAATATGGGGTTTATATTTGAAAGAAATAATCCCTTGATTATTTTCATTAATTGAAAGGTATATATACAAGTTACATATTTCCATAATAGGAGAATCATATTCCTATTCTATTCCTAAAACCTTATTCTACCATAATTCTAACTATACAATTATGGTAAGTGTACAAAACTAATTAAGGTAACATTTACACTACAATATACCAACAATATATACACCAAATATACATCACCCGTGATGGGCTGGGCCAACTTTCCGTGATGGGCTTGCTGCCTTTCCGTGTTGGGCTTGCTGCCTTAAGCACCCGTGATATACATTTATGTATATCAAGTGTATATCACGGGTATATTACCTTGTTTAACACACCCCCGTTGATCATAAATGGGCGGTCTTCGAACGCCGAGCGTCCCTAAAATCTTCAAAAACAGAGGGAAGACCCTTTGTAAGGAAATGTCTCGCAATTTGATATCTTGACGGGACATGATGACAGACGCGTACCTAACCCCGATCAACCTTTTCACGGACAAAGTGTAAGTCCATCTCGATATGCTTAGTGCGTTGGTGCTGAACCGGATTACCTGAAAGGTAAATGGCACTAATATTATCGCAATAAACCAAGGTTGTATTTTGAATTGGACAATGAAGCTCTAAAAGTAAATTATGTAACCAACATGATTCTGAGACCACATTGGCTACCCCTCGATATTCAGCCTCGACACTTGAGCGGGATAGAGTCGTCCGACACTTCGCAGACCAGGAGACCAAGTTGTTGCGAAGGAACATACAGGAGCCAGACGTAGACCGTCTGGTGTCTGGACACCCACCCCAATTAGCATTTGTGTATGATACAAGTGTGGATGTAGATGAAGGATATAAATGTAAACCATAGTTCCAGTGTACCCTGAATATACCGAATGATGTGTTTGAGTTCATTCATGTGCTCAATTCTGGGATCATGCATGAATAAACACAGCTGCTAGACATCATACGTAATATCCGGTCTAGTAAAGGTAAGATACTGAAGGGCCCCTGCAAGACTGCGATAGCGAGTCGGATCCTCGTAAGGGACGCCGGTCGCGGCACCAAGCTTGGGCTTAGTATCAACTGGAGTGGAAGTAGACTTATAGGATGACATCCCAGCCTTCTCGATGATCTCGGCTGCATACTTTCATTGTGATAAGAATAACCCATCGGAATGACAAGTGACAGCAATCCCCAAAAAATAACTCAAAGGCCCCAAGTCTTTCATAGCAAACTCGGAGCTGAGCATGGTCATGATAGACTGGCGCAAGGCATCGGAAGAGGCAGTCAAGATAATATCGTCCACATATAACAGAATGTAGGCTAAGGACTAGAACCACGACGGTAGATGAACAAGGAATTATCCGACCTATTGTGAGTGAACCCAATAGTTGAAACATAGTCAGCAAACCTTGTATACCAAGCCCGGGGAGATTGCTTAAGCCCATATAAGGACTTCTTCAATAAACAGACATGATGAGGATGATTGGGATCCCGAATTCCCAAAGGTTGATGCATATAGACTGTTTCCTTAAGATCCTCATGTAGGAAAGCATTCTTGACATCCAACTGATGAATAGGTCATGCCTTCGAAAGAGCCAAGCTAAGCACAGTGCAAATGGTAGCCGGATTGACCACCGGAATAAACGTCTCCCCACAATCTATACCAACCTGCTGAGTCTTACCATCACCCATAAGCCGCGCCTTATGTCGAGCAAATGAACCATCTGAATTCTCCTTATAAGCAAAAATTCACATAGACCTGATAACATTAATACCAGATGGACAAGGCACCAACTCCCACGTCTTATTATCAATAAGAGCATTATATTCATCATTCATAGCAATTTTCCAATTCGGGTCGTTTAAGGCAGACACATGATTACGGGGCAAGGGAGATTTAGAGACATTAGAATGTAAATTAAAATGTCTTTTAGGTGTAACAATACCCCGCTGACTACGAGTGACCGGTCTATGACTCGAGGGAGAATTGAGTGGATTTCGAAATTTCTTTGGGCTCGGGACGGGCGGCCGGCGGAGCGGTGGGCTCGCCGGCCCAACTCGGGAAGCGATACGGTGGCGGAACTAGAAGCTCGGACCGAGTTCCGGTAAAGTGGGCCGGAGCCCAATTGCCGAAACCGGCCCGGTGACAAAGCGGGCGAGAGAGGGCTGTGACAGCCGGTGGGAGGCGGGCGGTGGGCCGCCGGAGAATTTTGGGTGCGGGAGATGTCCGAAAAATGCTGAATAATATACGGTGATATTTATTCATCTAAAAAAATATACGAACTAGGCACGGGAGAATGACTTTTAGCAAATGAAAATTGGGATTCATAAAAAATTACATGGCGATTAATGATGATTTTATTGGAGGATAAATCAAAGCATTTGTAGCCACGATGATTAGATGGAAAACCCAAAAACACACACGGAGTCGACCGGGCCTGAAGTTTGTTAATTGTGGTGGATGGGAATAACGGATAACACAAACACCCAAAAACCCGAAGATGTGAATATGAAGGAATTTTATTATATGAAATTTGAAGAGGGGAAGAATATGTCAAATCTTTGGAAGGAGTTATGTTAAGTAGATATGTAGCCATTTGAAGAGCATGATGCCAAAAATATGAGGGTACGGAAGCATGAATTAATAGAGTGCGGATAATGTTATTTATGGAATGAATTTTACGTTCGGCTTTCCCATTTTGTGAAGATGTATGAGGACAAGAGAAATAAAAATTTATCCTATTAGTAGCACAGAATTCCCGAAACACCTCATTGTCATACTCTTTTCCATTATCACACTGAATATTTTTTATTTCACGATCAAATTGGGTTCTGATGAATGCTCTAAATTTTAGGAAGATGAAAAAAACTTAAGATTTCTTCGTTATTGGAAACGTCCATAGAAATTTAGAATAATCATCCAAAAAGAGAACATAATACCGATGACCCACAGAACTAGGAACAGGAGACGCCCATAAGTCGCTATGAATAATATCAAATGGCATTAAAGTATAAGATTTTGAGTCTACAAACGACAACTTAACAATTTTTCCTAAAGAACAAGATTGACAAATTGGAGTACGACTCGTACCCTTACATGAAATAAAACTATTTTTATCTAAAGATGACAAAATAGAGAACCCCGGATGACCAAGATGAGCATGCCACAAGAAAGGAGAGATGGCTGCAAAAGCTTATGGCAGGGCTTGATTCGATGGACCGGGACTGGGTGTGATAGGATAAAGATCTCCCCTACTATCACACCTCATGAGAGGACTCCATGTCTTGAAATCCTTCATAGAGAAACCAAATGGATCAAATTCAATAGAAACGGAATTGTCAGTAGTGAATTTACGGACAGAGACTAAGTTTTAATCAATTTGGGGGCATGTAGGATATTTTTCAAGATAAGAGGGGGATGAGGGGGAGACAATGTTTTATGACCATAACCATGAATTGGAACAGAATTGCCATTACCAATAATTATACCACGAGGGTTGCTCAAATTGGAATAAGATGAGAGAGTACCTGAATCGGATGTCATGTGGGTAGTGGCACTAGTGTCCATATACCAATTCGGGTCCAGTTGAGTCAAACCCAGTGTGTGCATCGCGGCCTCGATATCGGTCTGAGTGGGGCCTGCTGCGTGGTGAGCTTGCGAAGGCCGGGGCCCAAGAATTCCAGAACTGGGCTATCCCGGGTCAGCGCCGGAAGCCGGAATTACCGGGGCTGGGCAGTGGGCCGTCGAGGCTGCTGGAAAGCCTACTGGCCAGACGCTGGAAATTGTTGTGAAGGTGGGCCGTAGGGCCACTGTCCACTGGTCAAGCCCACGACCCAGAGGCCCAAGGCTGAGACCAGTGGGTCAGTGGCCCACTGTAACCTGGATGGGATCCACTGCCACTGTTTTGGCCACCGCGACTGCTGCCGGAGCCGCCGCGTTTGCCCCCGCGATTTTTTCCATTATTTTTTCGGCCATTCTTGTTGCCCCAGTGAGATCGGTTTTGGTTCGAATTTTCACCAAAATTTTGAGGACTAGGGGAGGAAGTCATCATGACCATGAGACTAGCAATAGTAGCCACCTTTTCAGCCAAACCGACTTCTTCCAAGATAAGCATGGATCGGGCTTGATAAAACCTTGAAAGAGGATTACTTTGACGAAAGAGAGTTCCAACGCCACTATAGGCCTCGGATAGACCAGCAACCATCTATAAAACAAGACGATCTTCACTCACTGGCGCACCAACGTTGCGGAGTTGGTCCGCCAATTCCTTAAACCTTTTGCAATATGATGAAACGTTCGGGAAATTTTCCATGTTGACGTGGAAAAAATCCTGTTCAAGAGTAACATCTCTGGTATTTTGATTATCCTGGAATATGTCACGCAGTCTATCCCATGCAGCCATCGCCGTAGCGTCTGACTCAATAATCGTCTGCAATAGGTCGGTAGAGATAGAGGAATAAATCCACTTAAGGACGGTGGCATCAAGTGTTGTCCATAACTTCGGATCATCCTCGCGTTTAGGCACCTCCGTCTCATCAGGAGCCGCGGTGATTATGTGATGGATGACTTGATGCGAACGAGCGTGAATTTTGAACAACTCGGCCCACGTCGCGTATTGGACGTTTTCTATTTCAAGAATTAGGGGGATATGATTCTTGATGTTAGAAACAACAAGGGTAGGGTGAAACGTGTTCTTTGACGTAGACATAACGAAAGAACAATAGGTGATAGAGGGATTTGGAAGAGAGATTTGGAGAGCGAAAGAACAAATGACAAAACCCGAGGAGGGGAGGTTCGGTCTTGGCCGAGAAGAGCAACAAGAATTCGAGAATTTTTTTTGTTGGACCTAGACTTGTGATATCATGAAAGAAATAATCCCTTGATTATTTTCATTAATTGAAATGTATATATACAAGTTACATATTTCCATAATAGGAGAATCATATTCCTATTCTATTCCTAAAACCTTATTCTATCATAATTTAACTATACAATTATGGTAAGTGTACAAGACTAATTAAGGTAACTTTTACACTATAATATACCAACAATATATACACCAAATATACATCACCTGTGATGGCCAACCCGTGATGGGCTTGCTGCCTTTCCGTGTTGGGCTTGCTGCCTTAAGCACCCGTGATATACACTTATGTATATAAGTGTATATCACATGTATATTACCTTGTTTAACAATATTATGTAATAGAAACCAGTATGGATATACTTGTAAAGAGAGAAGATATTATAGAGAAAACTTTGGATGATTTGCACAAAAGAAACACTTTTGCAATGCTTTTAATATTTTTGCAAATATGACCTTCTAAGTTTACTGATCAGATTAAAATACTTTTTTTAAGTTTAGCAGCAAAAAAGACGGGACGAGGAATTGACCAGTGAAACTTCTTCCGATGCAGCTTTAAATGAATAAAATTTAAGACATAATTAAAGAAATATCAATATTTTTTTTCGGATGGTATTGAAGATAATGATAAGTGTCTAACGTATTGTTTGGATGGTCGTTACTCATCGTTTCATAATGTATTGTATAGTATGTTATTATATTATATTATATTATATTAAAATATAATATTTGGATAGATGGTAGCTTTTATTATGATTTAATAATATTTTTATTGTTTGATTTGATTGTATGATATTGTATAATAATATATAAATTTATTAAAATATTTTTATTCTTTAATTACAAATTATTTTATATATATTAATAAAATTAAGATACAGATAAAATAGGAACTTTTAAAGATAAGTAGGTGGTGGGTGGGTGGTTGTGGGGTGGTGAGGGTGGTTGAGTGGATGGTGGGTGTTTGTGGGGTGAGGGTGGGGTGGATTTGGGTGTGATGGAGGTGATGGGTGGAGTGTGGGTATAATGGATAAATGAAATGAGTAATCACACAAAAATTATCAAATATATGGTTGGCCTTAATTTTTTTTTTATTCGGTGTTCGGTAACTTTTTTGAATTTTTTGATTAATTCGATTTCGAGATACGCAAGGTCGATTAAAGAGGGAAACACTCTCTAGTATGATTTTTTTCATTCCGAGGTTCGAACTAGAGGTGCTTATCAGGTGGTTCGATTCGATTTTGAATGTTGTGGTTCAATTTATTAGTTATCGGTTTGAAGATATACTTAATCGTTATAGAACAATTTCAAATAAAAATATATATGATTTTTTATAAAAAAATAAGGCCTTCTATTTAGTTCATCAGGTAACCTGATTATATATACTTGGTCATATCTACATAAAATGTGGAGTTTAACAAAAATCTTATGGTGTATATTAACTTTGTATGTCTATGATCTAAATATTATACAAGTAAAGATGTTTTAATAGAAATAACGGAAACAAAGAATCCTTTTAAAATTCTGCCGTCCGAATGAAACTATTTTGTACTTAGTGCAACTCTGGATTTCCCGACATTTCGATTCTTCCTATGTCTCTGACAATATCTTCAAGCACGCGGTATGTGCACTTGTTAGTCCTCCAACATCATTTCAAGGTTTGCCTTTCTATCTTCTCTTTATAAATAATTCAATCAAAAATAATTTTGGTACTAAATTTTAGTGATATCTCTGCAATATTTTATATATAACTCGTTTTCTACTGGAAAGTGCTAGAGGGTTGATTGGTGCTATTTTTTAAGCATAATCTTTCCATTTGACCACAAAAAAGAGAAGAAAAAAAAGTAGTTGCTTAATGTTTATGATGTTCTCTGATCAATAGTAAGGAATCAATTTTATTATCTGTATTTTCAAAAGTAAGTTTCTTCTTTCTTTTTAGAGATAGGGGTAAAAAAAACGTATTTCAAGTATCGTTTTTTGAGTTTCGTACGTGAACTATCACGTGAGAGATTCCTACTTAAATTATCACCAAGTAAAACACATTTTAACTATCACTTGTTCACTTTTCCTACTTGATAGTTGAGGTAGGAAAATTGAACAAATGATAGATAGAATCTTAATTAACTGACGTATTGTAATATCAATCAGCCTTCAGAACTAGCCGAGAATAAAATCAAAAGAAAGAAGATTTCCTACTTGATAGTTGAGGTAGAAAAATTGAACAAATGATAGTGGAGGTGTGTTTTTCTAACTTAGTTAGTGATAATTTAGGTAAGAAATTTTCACACATGATATTTCTTCCTCCAAAATGAAATAGTAATGTTCAAGTGTTACTGGATATCCGCATACTCATTCTTTAATAAAGAATTTTTTTATTTCTAAACTCTGAATTGAATTGCACAAGTGTTTCTTGTCTTGTGAAAGATTCTTTCTTTTTTCTCTTTTTTTTTTTTCTTGTGATGATTTTAGCCATAAGATTTTATAAGAGCCAAGGTCAAATTGAATGTGTCATTTATTCTGTATAGTCCATAAGCTTTTATAGGAGCTACGGTCAAAAGTTCCATACACCTAATCCACCTGGTTTTTTTTATGCACCCCCTCGTCTTTTTTTCTTTCTAATATAAGATGGAGCTAATGGAGATTCTTGAAAAGAAATAGCAGTGGGGAAAGCTGATTACTATACAGTTTGCTGGCTTTAGGTAAGAGATTGTTAGCTTAAATGATGTTATTAGGATGAATTAACTCATTCCGTAGTTACATTAATAACAACAAGATGGGAAAAAATATTAAGCTGAATTTGAGCTTTGAGGATAATATTCTGGCTTTAACATGTTAAATAAATCTACTAAAATGCCTGAGTGGTGTTGGAGGAATTCATCGGGAGGGTAATGTAGAATCTCTTAGCTGTATGATTGTTCTTTTGAATCTTTTAGTCAATCAACAAAATTTCCTTGATCGGATTTTAAGTTAGTAGTACGTCCATTTCTAATAAAGAGTGTTGTTAATGCGTTCTAGTATTGTCTTTCTAACTATTTGGGACCAAGGATATTTCTCAAAGATGTTAGGTCTTGTTCTTTGAGTCGTCACCCTTGTGCTCAATGTTGTGTCCGATTCGCATGTATGACTTTGGAAGTTTTTATTCATTGCTCCTTATGTTACTCTTCCTACTACTATCACTGCCGCTGCTGCTGCTCTTTTTCTTATATCGCTGTTTTCACTGTTCCAAGTGCTATTGCACTTTATCACAGTCCACAGTGAATATAACAACTTCTTTAAATCAGCTTTCTGATAAGTCATTATCATTTTCTGGAGCCCTTTGGTTTTCATGGTAATACTTCGTGATAATCCTATGTTTGGCCTGTGAAGGGAAGGCTTCTACTGCATCCTGAATCTCTTTCTGGGTTGAAAGCCGTACTGCATCTTAATATATCCCTTTATTCTGGAGAAACAAGTTAGCTAACAGTGTTGTAAATTTGACTGTTGGTGAGTTGTTTTTTCAAAGTACCTGATAATCTTGGCTTTGTAGTACTTTGCTTCAAATAAAACAAATGTATAAATAAAAAGAACAGAAGAAAGAAAAATGTTACTTTGTTTATTAACTAAGACGCATTTCACAAAATAGAATGCTTATTTTGTAAACTAAGAACCTAACAATTACAGTTTCATGTGCTATAACGAATGGTATATTTTCCAAAATTATCCATCGATTTCTATATAAAAGGATTGTATGACTGCAGTTAAATTTGATAGACAGCTTTCTTGAAGTAGAAATTGAAGTGTTGGCTTATATTTGGCATGGCATGACATTGCACTTGCATAATCTCTCTCTTCAGCTTTGATATATTAATTCTATATATCCTATACCACTCAACGTAGTCTTAGCTTGATTAACTTATTAAATTGTCCTTTGTGGATACAGTGATATCTCCATCACCATCGAAACGTGAGATGCAGAACTCTGCATCTAAGCAGCCTTTCACGGGCTTGTTCTTTTTTCTTGGAAGCCTAGTTATTCTTATTATCTTGGTAGTTCTCATACTCATCCTATGGAAGTTTTTCAAACCAGGAAAACTGAGAGCTTTGATTAGTCGCACAGCTAAGCCTACAGGTTTTACTGATGCCCTCTAGAATATCCTAATTTTATTATAGTTGTTCGTATTCGCAATGAAGTCATACTAAATCTATTTTTCAAATGATACAGGGACTAGTGATGCCCTTAGTGTACATCTTCGTACAATAAGCTACTTTAACTTCCATACATTGGAGAAAGCTACAAAGAATTTTCACTCAAATAATCTGCTTGGAAGTGGTGGATTTGGTCCAGTTTTCCTGGTAAGGTTAATGTGTCTTATCACTTCTAGAAATGAGGTTAGAATCCTTTTTTATGCAGAGTTAAGATGATGAGCAACTGATGACTTTTTCAAAGGTTAAAAATTAGCATACTGTGTGTTCAATACTATACCTGGGTGTGGCAGAATTAGTCCATGAAAACATGACCCACCCAACCCGCAAAAGTTTGGATTGGTCATTGGCCCGCCCATTTATTAGCTCAGCCCATGAAAAATTGGACTGATGGCCCAAATTGACCCATGAGAAATCTTATCAAAATATTTTTAAAAAGACATTTCTTTTATTTGATATACTATATATAACCATATTAAAGAAAAAACAATTGTATTAGATACTAATAAATTATAAAAGAACAACAAGGAAATTAAAAACTTAGTAAGAATTGTGCAGGTTTGGGTTATGACCTGTTTTTTTAGCCTATTTCAGCTCAAGTAACTTTTGGGCGGGTTATTATTAACTCAAAAATACAGTCCAACCAGCCAATTTGACATCTCTAACTATACCTATATGCATTATACTCTAAAAAAAGGCACTGTTTTCCTTAGGGGAAGCTAGCAGATGGACAATTGATTGCTGTCAAGAAGCTGTCTCTTGGCAAATCTCAGCAAGGGGACCGTGAGTTCCTTGCGGAGGTGCGGCTGATAACAAGTATACAGCACAAGAACCTGGTCCGCCTTCTTGGCTGTTGCTCAGATGGGGATCAAAGGCTTCTCGTGTACGAATACATGAAGAATAGGAGCTTGGACCAAATATTATTTGGTATTTATATTTCTTTCCTTTCAAACTTGTTTTAACTTCTTGGTTTTTGAGTTCTGAACTCGGATTGCAAAGTATCCAAACGGTTGAATATCAGAAATCCGAATGTTATTGTTTTTGCACCTTTAGGTGTCTTTATCACTCTTGAAGCCCATATGTTTGTACCCGTCATATTAAATATTTAAATGCACAAAGGGAAAAAAAGTTCAACAGTTCCTTATGCTATAATTTCCATCAGATGGACAAAATCTACTAGTATAACATCTCCAGGGTAATGACTAATTCCATTTACTTTCTAAAACGTGCTTAATTTTCTGAGTCTGTGGCCTAACCTGGATTTCGGTGGTGATGTTTGTTTCTGACAGGCAAGAGTAATATATTCCTTAATTGGAAAACTCGGTACCAGATAATTTTAGGGATTGCACGGGGATTACAATATCTTCATGAGGATTCACACATTAGGATTGTCCACAGGGACATCAAAGCCAACAATATTCTGCTGGATGACAAATTCCAACCAAGAATTGGAGATTTTGGCCTAGCCAGGTTTTTCCCTGAAGATCAAGCATATCTCAGCACTGCATTTGCTGGAACCCTGTAAGTGGTTTCTCACTTTAGTTTATTATGCTATCTCAAGATAACACATTTAACTAGTTGGAGAGAATTGACCTTTTCTTTCCCTATGCAGACCAGACCTCTAAACTAAGGGGTTGTTTGGTATGCGGGATGGGATAGACAAGGATATCCCATGGGATTAGCTATCTCACCTTCTATATGAGATAGCTAATCCCACTATTTAAAATGGCGGGATAAAATAATCCCGGGACAAATTAATACCCATAACCAAACACAAGTAAAACAACAAAGATTGAAGATATTGCTACTGAGGTAGGTTGTGTTTTGTGGTACTTCCATTAGGGATGGGTTACATGAGAATGGATGACTTTCAGCAAGCGCAGTGGACTTCCTTGCATATAATTTGTGATAGAGATGGTTGTATTTTGTCAAGCACAGTGAAAGGTGAAAAAATATGACAGGAAAAAGAAAGTAAAAGATAGCACTAGGAAATCAATATAAATCTTGTAGATTACTCATCTAAATTCAAGTCCTGGTTGCTCCATTTCACAAATGATTATACTGTGTTGTTAAACTAAAAACGTGGATTTTACATTCTTATCCTCTCCAATTTGTTTTCTTTCGCATCTTCCACAGACTTGGATTTAGCAGTTCCAGCGTTAAATATAATATTATTAGACATGAAGAATGGAAGATGTAGTTTGAGAAATCTTCTGTTAATGTTTTGAGTGTCTCTATGTTACTATATTTCTTGCAAAAATGCAAGGTAAGGTTGCGTACAATAGACCCTAGTGGTCCGGCCCTTCCCCAGACCCGCGCATAGCGGGAGCTTAGTGCACCGGGCTGCCCTTTTTATGTTACTATATTTACCTGAGAATGAGATTGATTCCATGCTAAATTGTGCAAAGGGAATTCTTTATGTTGTGAAACATTTTCTACTTGTGCAAAAGGAAAAAAAAAGGGTGACAAGATCTCGTATATCTGCATGAAGTCAATCAGCACTATACCTACTTGCTGTATGTGCAACAAAAGCACCAGCAGAAAGAAAAATATTGCCAACCAACTGTTGAGGTAGTTAGAACATACTCAACAAAGAAAGAAAATTAGTTAAGAGTGATTTTACAACTGTTGTCCGCATTCAAAATATGCAAAGACAATTTTTAACAGTTGAAGATAGTATTTTAGTGTCGTTTCTCACGAGATTGAAGTAGAAAGTTGGTTTCCTTCTCGACTGTCTGTTATCTATAATGACATCTCAGTGTGTGTGTGTGTGTGGGGGGGGGGGGGGGGGGGGACTTTTTCATTACATGAACTTTGTAAGCAGTAAGTTATAAGGATCAACTTCTTTTGTTTTTCTGGATTGACTGATTTTAAGCGATTTTGGTATTTTATCTTTGCAGAGGTTACACAGCTCCTGAATATGCCATTAGAGGAGAATTGTCTGAAAAGGCTGATATATACAGTTTCGGTGTTCTTGTGCTAGAAATAATCAATTGCCGGAAGAATACAGATCTTTCTTTGCCTTCAGAAATGCAATATCTCCCCGAATATGTAGGCTGCCTACCTTTATTTTTCGTTATGTTGTATGATGAAACAAAAAAGGGTTATCTACCATTTATTGACAATATTGATTGTTCAAGTACAGGCATGGAAGCTATATGAAAAGTCAAGATTAATTGATCTAGTTGATCCCAAGATGCAGGAAGATGGTATCGTGGAAAATGATGTCATGCAAACAATATATGTGGCTTTCTTATGCCTTCAGCCTCATGCAAATTTAAGACCACCAATGTCTGAGATTGTTGCAATGTTGGTACGCAAGGTTGCAGTAGTTGAAACACCAACTAGACCAGCTTTCTTAGATCGAAAGGCAAGGAAGGACGAGAAGATTTCTTGGGATACTTTCCTTTCTCCTCTGCAGAGTGATTCACCTTCCCTTCCCCGACCACAAAAGTAGGGTGCTGATATTTAATTCTTTTAAAAACCGTGGTGTCCAGGCCAGCTTGCGCGCACCATAACTAATTCCACATGATGCCTGCCATTTCCTACCAGCAACAAGTATCAAGTAACTCTATCCACCAAGGCTAAGACAGATGAGAATAAATCATCTAGTATTTTTGTGTGTTGATATTTCATTGCACCTCATGTTCCACAGGAAGCTAAAATATTGATTATGAGGTTGTTCTCGATTTTTTATTTCGTGTGTCGTCAATAGCATTTGTGCGTATGTAGAAGCGAATTCAACCAAGATTCCCTTTTCTACTTTCTGCTGAGATGAGGAATTCTAGTTTCCAGTGTATTAGTAAAGGAAATAAGTTGACACAAGTGCGAAGTGTTATTCGGCCTTTTCACTCAAATTTGATTCATTTGACCTTTTAACCATTGCATACTTTGTCCATTAATATATTTTCATCTCGATAAAAAAAAAAAGATGATGTGGGATGGATGAATATTCTTAGTCTGCGTGACTAGGTTTTGGACACGTAGTTAAACCCAAAAAAAAGAAGAAGAGAGAAATAGAAGGAAAGGGAAATTGAAAAGGAAAGAAAAACTTTTTATTCTTTCAACGAGTAATTAATGGAGTTTGGTAAGGCTTCTGTTGAAAAGATGTTGATGTATCATTCTCCCTCCTTTAATTTTCCAAATGACTATAAACCTGCAGGCAGCAACTTCAAATGCTTTTCTCTCTATTTACCGCAATCTCGCCATTCCTTTTGCTCCCAAAAAAAAAAAAAGATTCATATGTAAAGTCACTTTCTCTATATATCATGAAAGCTCATCATGTGTTTCTCTTGGTGGTCCTTCTTCATCAAGCATTGACAAATATGGCCGCAAGAGAAATCCCAACATATAATTTGATCAAAGTTCATTTCTACGGCAGCCACTTGAAGAAAAATAATATTGATACTAACATAGCTAATGATGATGATAAAAGAATGGTACCTACTGGACCTAATCCTTTACACAACAGGTAACTATATTGGAGGACCTTTGTTATATATAGTAGTTCTCCTTCTTCTTCTTTTTGTGCTGTTGAAAATGGTTTTGAGTTATCTTTAGCCACGGAAGATCGAATATTATATTGGGTAATCATGTGGAAAAGTCAAAATTAGTTATGGGACTATCTTGTATTCTAGCTAGTCTCAATTTTTCTCGTAACTATATGTAGGAATATGTAACTCTTTTTTCTGTTTTTTCTTCATTTATTATTATAAGTGTGTTTTGACCTAGGAGTACCTCCTCCCCCAACCCATCATCCTCCCCAGTTTACCTTTTGTAGTGCGTACATTCCTATTGGGAAAAAAATATTCGTATAAGAGTTTTTCTTCTATGTATATATAATTGGTTCATTAGTTTTAGTCAGATTATATATATAGTTTGTAGTAAGATTCAACGTAAGGTAAACTCGTGCGTGCTTCAATTCAGCGCCATAAGGAAAATAATATATGTAAACAAAATAACCAGCTATCATTATCGCAACATGTTTAGATTATGTAAACACAAAAGAGAGTGTGTACATATGTAGCATCATTTTCGTAAGTACGATTTATCTACGATATAGTCACCACTTAATAAGTTTTGGTATCAATTTCTTTATCAAGTGAAGAACCAATTACAAGCTGGCAACAATGAAATGTTGAAAATAAACAAAGCTATGATTCTGGTCCCAACAACAAGAAAAAGAGAGAGGAGAAAATGGAGGTCCCTGAATCTTGTATACTTTACAAATAACGATATGATTTCCCAATTGAGAATCAGCATTCAATTCTATTCTACGGTGATGAAAGCAAAAATTTAATGTTCTGTGCTACACAACAACCACCGCTCATTACGTCCATGCATGACCACCTGCCTTTCTACACACAAGTCTTTTTGCCTTTTAAATGTCTTTGGGACTCGAGTTCAACTCTTCACAACTCTAAATTTAATTACTAATTAATTCAGAGAAAAGAAAAGAAGGCGTTTGGACAAGGTTGAGAAAGAGTATTTAAAAGTTAGACGTGTTTCACTTGAAATTTTCTATTGAGATACTCTTCAAACAAGTACTCTAGAATTTTATAGTTTTGTGCATAATCATAGAATTTAACCTACATCCATCGATTGTAGAGACATTTTGCTACTATAATTGGGTGTAACTCCACATAAAAAGTGAGAAAATAAATCAAGTTATATCCATGTATAACATAGTGTAACACTGTTAAAACTAGCGTGGGCATGGCACGGTATTAAAAAATTTGGTACGGTAGTTTCATTTTTTGGTTTTTAAATGTCAAATCATGGCACAGACGTAACACGACATTCGATGTCTGACTGCATGTGACCGAGTGAACCACATGACTTGTTGGATCAACATGAACATCCAATATCATGAAATATTAATTTAAAACATAGAAAATCTTAATACCGAGCATATAGTCCGAAAATATAATTGCGAAAATAATCTGAAAACATAATAGGTCTGAATTTGAATATCTGACATGACATGCTAAACTAGTCTATGAAACCTCTGAACATAAGTCGAATTGCAAAAAAAAATGTTTATCAGGACAAGGGTCAGACATACCCTTCATAACATAATAAAGAAAGATAACACCCCAAATGAGACGAGGCTCACCAATAGCTGATGCGTGAGAATCCTAGCGAAGTGATCAGTCATCTTGAAACTTCGTACATGTATTGTTGGGTACTATTGTAAAGCAGTACGGGAAGTAAATAAATATTACAAGTGTTCGAAAGGATAAACAAATAGGCCAATGTTTAGAACTGCCGCAAGCTTGTTGTGTCTTGAATCTTGATAACATGAAATTAAGAAACACTAAATCTGGATGGTTACAACTGTGTGTTGAGTCGAGTGATTGCACTCTATCCTTAAGACAAGATTGTCCCGTATATATGCTTTTACGTTAGCAGGCAATAGTCTCCCAAGATAAAACAACACTTTAATCTCAACGCTACAAAGCAAAGAGGTTGAGTCTGACGAAGAAAACAAATACGAATCGACTTGCTGAAGAAATGGAAAAGGAAGGAAGAGTTTCTGTTTTCGTCCAACGTTTTTGGACTGACTTTCTCTTCTGTTTTGTCTCTGTGTATATAGTGTGTCTCTGTTATGTATATCTTGTGTATATGTGTGTGTCTTTCCTCACTGTTTTTCGTCATTGTATGTGCTGCTATTTTTGTGTTTGTATGTGCTACACAATTGAGCCAAAATGCATCAATATATAGCATGGATGAGGGACTCCTCAACTGTCACAAACAAGTCTGTTAATGGCATTAGTGAGGGTTGTTAATGGCATTAGCGAGGCTGTTAATTGCCATTAAAGAGGCTGATTATGGTCATTGAATGAGGGCTATTTATGGAGGAGTTAACAGCCAAGTAATGACTGGTTAATGCTCCAAAAAACAGTTCCAAAAAGATAATATCAAAAAGTCCCACGACCCGTGACCCGTGACCCGAGCCCGAGACCGGACGGGCAGCGCGCGCGCGCGTGTGGGCTTAGCCTTGAATCCAAGCACATCTAGGTCCTCCCTCATTTAAACACATGGGATACCCCTTGGGGTCCCAAACCCTTAACCACTTTAGAGACTTATAAAGAGAGTAATTCTTCATTTTTCCACCGATGTGGTAGATTTGTCCCACACCATATTTCCATGCCTCAAACACCTTACTTCGTGGACCAATATCTCTTTCATTTCTCAACGAAATTTGATGATTCTTGGCCCTACGGACATCTACTCACTTAGTAGATTATGCATGTGAGAAGTGACAAAGTCTCCAACATGCAAAACACTAGTGTTTAATTCATTAAATATGGGTGGACGTACCTCCCCACTAAAGGCAAATTTCCAACAATCCCCTCTATGAAAGAGATATTTTGGCGCACACACAAGGTGCCTACTTTCAGCAATCTTTCAGCGAAAAGATATTGCATCAGGAGAGGTAGCTTTCGCTTTGAACCTTCCCTAGTTGAATACCACCGGACTTACTTACTGCGCGGTAAACGTGATGTCTTGAACCGTCAATGTTTAGTGTAAGCCAAGACAATGATACCAACACAATAACTCTCCTTATTCATTTTCATTCTTATGGTTTTGTCCGTTGTGGTCGTGGACACACTTGAATTCTTAAGTGCGTTCATTTGAGGCGGCCTGTCCTCGCACTTAAATAGGTGATCTCCTACAAGGTATCCTGCTATACCCCACTTCACGAGTGTTAGGAATCATTAAAAGTTTCCCCAACCTTAACCTCAACCGTTTGAGAATCGTTTAAAGGTTTGGAAGCTTAACCTTTACCCACCATACAGGTAGCACTTTAATAACTATCGCGGGAACAACTTTGGATTCATGTTTCCGTACAGAAATCATCATCCGAAGTGCTTCTTTCTTCCACCGAAGCGCTCAACTGAATCTTTTGTAGCTTAATTTTCCCATTGAACCAAATTCTTGGGATCTCCAATTAGTATGGTTGGGTTACCACCGCAATGGTTTGTATTGTTTGGGTTTTAAGCCAATTTCCCTAGACAGGCAGAACACTTGATCTCCGGGTAGTCCCTTAGTTAGTAAACAAGGAAGTGACACCCGTGATGATCAACTGTCATACGATCTTATGTCTCCGACAGATCCTGACAGATATGTCCAGACGCCGTCATCTGTGTCCTTCATGAAGCCGACCGGCTAGCCATAGTGTATAACTGCTGAAGGCACATGGTTCTCCCAATAAGGGACGTCCTCTAATGAGTCGTGAAGTTACTCAACTTCTTTCATGCTTTGTATAAAGCGATAAACTCCGATTCCATCATGAATCGGCCGATGCAAGTTTGCTTAGAGGATTTTCCATGACACACCATACACATTTACTTGTGGCATTGGTGTTCTTCATATCTGATGTCCAGTTTGCATCACTTTGTTCTCCCAGAACCGCTGGACATCCAGATTACCATAATCCGTAGATAAGCGAATAATTCAGATATCGTCATATCCGACTTAACGCCTTCTATTGATCATTTATTAAAATCATCAGTGAATCTTAGTTCAACTGATTTGTTTGTTGGCCGATACCAGGTCGGTTGTAGTGTGTACAATACATTTAACTACATGTGACATGTGCATATCACTCCTTGTCTATGGGTGCACCATGATTCCAATCAGTTCTATGATTCATATCTATTGGTGGCTTCAACGAGACTGTCAATTATCTCACAACTGAGTTTGGAGTTTAGACCGGTCCATTAGATGTCTTAGAAATCCAATTCCTAAGATGTCATCTGAGATACCCATATCTTTTGTTTTAATATAATTTCCACTCTCAGACTGTTGATTTTCCAACTGTTGGCTTTCTAACTTCAGAGTCAATATTTCTGTGGTCAGATTCATTGTTTTTGTTTTATCTAAAACTTCCAGGACCAAAATGTAAACATTTCAGGGACCAAAATGAAAGTTCAGGAAGAAGCCCAACAGTCCAGCAAACCAACTCTGATCCTATCTTTCCAACTCTCCGGTTGAGAAGGTTGTTTCAACATCCATGCCATGCAAGACTGCAATGGCCCACGATGTTAAGCTACTCACATGAGAGCACATGTACAAGTAGCCGAGGCCTTATACTCGTCACTAGATCCATCTAGTTTGTACTCACTTTTGAGTATCCTTTTTCACAACCCAAAGGTTCTTTTCCCGGAGGAAGATCAACCATTACACAAGTATGGTTCTATACGATGGAATATATTTCTCTTTTTCTAGCTTCTTTCCAAAGCATCGCTTCTGAAGATGACAATTATTTATTAATTGTCCATGGTTCATTCTCAACCATACAAGCTAGAAGGACTGGAACAAGTCTTTGTCCCCTTCTTTGCTCCGTCTCGGTTCAACATCTAGAATCCCTGAGTTTTGCAGATCTGGAATATTAAGTTCCGGATAGCCAGTAACTTTTGAGTCATGTAGATACGGAACGTCTAGTTCCGGACAGTCAGGCCCTCGCGGGTTCTTGCTAACCTCGAGCAATTACTTCTTTTTCCTTTTCAAGAAAAGTTATCTTCAAAGAATTCAGCATTCTTTGACACCAAGAGGCAATAAGCACTACTGTTATTTGCAGATCCAGTGGATATGCAATTTACAGTCTTAGATCCAACTTGATCAGTTTCGTTATTCCAACTTTTACCAAGCCACCCCACATCACAATATTTGTAAGTGAGATCTTTTCCATGTTTCACACGGACTATCCTTATCCTTATGCGTATTTCTGTTGAGAATCGCATTAGCGGTAAGGATCCCCTTGCCCCACATATTTTGGGCGTACGGCTTTGCGCTTGGCTAACACAGTTGGACTGAGATGAGTAATGAGCAATCATTTAATGAACGATGCTTCACATTCTCCCCCTCTATCACTACGAATTTCTCAATCTGTAGGCTTAGTTGATTTTCAACTTCTACTTTGTAGCGCTTATCCGCTTCAACAACTTCATCTTTTCTTTTCAACAAACAAAGGATTACATACGTTGTACCATCATCAATGAAGGTCACAAAGTACGTGTCTCCCCCCTCTATTTTGTATAAACGTTAAATCACCCATAAAGGTGTGACTAAGTTCTAGAGGAGCGGTGCTTCTTTCGCTATTCCTTTGACGGAATTTGGAAATGTGATTTTGCCTCTTCGCCTACCTCTCATTCATTTTAAGGGTTTATGTCGAAAGAAGGCAAAAATCTCAATTTCGCTAGCTTTTGAATGACTTTCTATTTAACGTGTCTTAATCTATGATGGCTAGATGCACAAATATATCATTCATTTGGCTACAGACATACTGTACCATTCTTAGTTATTACAGACCTATTGGACTAGTCTCAAACCAGCTTGACCAACAGCGTCCCTTAAACCAAGTTAGGGACATGTATCACCTGTTTTTAGAGTGATCCCATTCCCTGAAGTCCTATTGAGGACAACCTCTCCAGCCCCTTCTACTTTAAAGGTGGCGTTGCTTCATATGAACAGCCTCTTGCCCGTGGTTAAGGCATAACCGGATCATATGTGATCTCGATACTCTGGCCCACTCCAGTTGTTTTGGCAGACTGAGTGTCCAATTTCTTTACTGCCTTTCTTTAGGCCTTCAGATCATTTAAGACTTGGAAACTCTGGCTCACCTTACTAGGTGTCCATTACTTTTCCTATGAAATGAATTCTGGCCCCACTCTAGTCGTTCGTAGGCTTTGTATGAGTGAGAGTCCAATATCATCATATCAAAGGAATTTTAGCTCACTCCAGTCACCCGGAGGCTTTGTATGACTGAGTGTCCAATATCATCATATGAAGGATCTTCTGCCAAATAGTGTGACAGGCTCAACGTCTTTAGCTTTTAGTCTTCTTCCGTTATGATTGGTGCCCAAACAATTCTTGACGCTTACTTAAGAGTGGTAACAGTTTTCGCACAGTCAGTGGATTTTTTTCCCTCGTATGTGCGAACATACTTTACACATTTTTAATAATTACACTTAAAAGAACGGATCTTTTTAAGTCGTTTACAAAGTCCAATCTTTAAACGGGAATGAAGATGAGATTAAATTTCTGATTTTAAAGCGTAAGGAATATAAATTATTTTGTGAAAACATTTTCATATTCCTCCTTACTTTAAACCCTTTTTAATCAGACATCATTTAATCTTATTCTTGACAAGGAAGAAAAACTACTTTCCCAATTTCGGATTCTGACCCACTTCAGTCACTTCATCGGACTAAGTGTCCATTTCCTCCTTACCATAATTCGGATCCTTTGTCTGGGACAGATATAGGCCTTCTGCTGCAAGATAGAACCACATCTTCAGCCTTCTCCTCTTGTCCCAGTTGACATCCTCAGCCTCTCGTGAGCGCTTGTTCCCACCACTGTTGGGAGCGGTGACACTACGAACACGTTGACCTTCAACAGCATCATCATCACTCTCTTCTACTAGAAAACCACAGCCATATCCAGATTTAGTCACACAACTTTTGACCGACATCTTTCGAATATGTATCATGAGATGCAGGCCCCGAGCAAAAGGGACGTAAGTACATTTGAATTGTACTCGTATGTAAAGCAACTGAACGAATAAGCAGGCACATGAAATAATAGAAACATGAAACTGAAATTGTAACCTGAGCATGAACAAGTATAATATCTGACGTGAATATAATATAACATGATAACTTAATTTAAATGGGAGAGCTTTAGTATAACCGACATGAAACCACCACGCGTGAACGTGGCGTCTGGTATCTGCCCGATCAGCTAAGCCATCTCGTAACTTGCCGGGGTATGAGACATGAACATGACATAAATGGATTTAATAACCTGCAACGGGTAATATGAAGGAATCGTCCTAACTGGGCGGAGCAATACTTATCCTAGGTATGACATACGTTATTTGAGATATTAAACCTTCTCGGTAATCTGCGCAACTCTCAAAACATGAACATAGATATAGTTGGCTTGTAAGCTCATGAATTTCATAAATGTGACTTGTAAACAAGATTTGTAAGTATAATTTAACATGTATATAGATACATAATATAACTTATACGAAATATGAAAAACATGTAAGATTCATGGAGTAAAGCAATATTGGTTCATGACTTGTAATTGAGAACCCATGGAATTCAAATCATGGTGTTCATGAATTACGGACAAGTTCATGGCAATCATAATGGCATATCATGAATTCAACTAACGAATTTGTAATGTAACTATGTCATACATTAATACATGTAATTAGGGTTATCATGAGTCTTGAGTCGAGGGTCTTTCGGAAACGGTCTCTCTACTTACCAAGGTAGAGGTAAGGTCTGCGTACACTCTACCCTCCCCAGACCCCATGTTGTGGAACTTCACTGGGTATGTTGTTGTTGTTGTTGTTGTAGGGTTATCATGAACTTAGAATAAAAATGTAGCTTGTGGAATTTCATATTTTTATGGATGAACGTGGCGTGAGGAAGAACAATAGCATTCCCACACGTTGATAGAAGCCCTACATACCTTAATAGCTTCAAAATTTGAAGAAAAAGGTCTGAACTTTGAAGAACAAATTCAAAAATATGAACTTGATACCTTGAGAAGGATTTTCTTGAAAACCCTAAATTTCGAAAATATAGAACTAAATAATTATAAATTTGTAACTAGTATTGTAAAAAATATTTGATATATATAAATAAATAATACTTTAATTGAATCAATTAGTAAGAACTTCTTAAGAAGCACACATTTTGCAATAACATCACAAACAACATATTTGGCAAAAAAAAAATATATTTACAACCATAATTTCATAATATTATTTAAATAAAAAATAATTCATCAATGCTAACATCACTCAATATAAGCTAAGTTTGCATATAATTTCATCCAACAACGAAATTCAACTTTAATGACATCACTAGCTTATTATAAATCAAATTTGTAGATGACTTCTTTCTAAGATTAGGAGGTTTAATTTTGCAATTATGTTGAAAAACTTGTAGTAAAGGTTGGGAGATGAAAAATAAAGAAATAAAGAATAATACTTGAAAAAAAGAATTCAAAAAAGTTAAAATAAAAATAAATAAATAAATAAATAAATAAATAAGAAAAAAATAGAAATAAAAAAAGATTAAAAAGGAAAAGAAGAGATTCAGAAAATAACCCCGTGCAACTCATAGCCCATTGAGAATTGGAGAGTGTAATTACACCCCTTCAATTACACTCAATTACATGCTGACCAAGTAATTACTTGGTCATATAAACATGTCGTTAAGGTTTTTGTTTTTCTAGACAAAATATTTTCCAGCCAAACATAAAAAAATTGAAAAATATTTTCCTCGATGCCAAACTCACTCTTAGTGTTCAACTTGTTTGAGACCAAATGTTAAATATAAGTTTTTGTAAATATAATATAAATCCTAATAAATATAGTATTAACTTACAAACAATAAAATATTACTTTCTTCGTCGTATATTACTTGGTCACTTTTTCTTTTAAACGCCTCTTAAGAAATTATAAATAAGAAGAGTATTTTTACGATATTACTCTTATCTCTCTCCAATTAATTATATTCTAATCAATATTGGTTATTTTAAAATATAATTAATGATAAGAACAAAGTAAAAAAAAATTAATATATATATATTATTTTTTTAAAATGATCAAGTAATTTGAAACATATATTTTTAATAAATGTGGTCCGAATAATATGAGACTGAGGCAGTAACAATTAGTCCCTATTGGAATTAACCCTGAAGCTAATCTGCAATATTGTAATTATTAAAAAAGAAAAGGTCCACGTTTGATTCCTTGTTTTCTATGTTTTCCTCCTCGTTCACCGTATCTATACCCCAAGATCTCCTTGTGCTGAGAAGGTCTTCCCACTAACCCTTTTTTTTCTTTTCTTCTTCTTCTCTTCTTCAAGCAATTAGCAATTAGCAATTAGCATCAACAACAGAACAAACCCTTTTGGTTGTGTTGGATCAAGAATGGCGTATGTGGATCATGCTTTTTCAATTTCGGACGAGGATATGATGATGGAGGGTGGTTCTCATAATGGTGACAACAATCGCGGACCCATGAAAGAGATCGCTCTTGCTGTTGCTCTCCTTGTCTTTGGTACTCTTGGTATCGTTGTCGGTATTTTCATGGCCATCAATAAGGTCGGCGGCGATACAGCTCATGGTATTTTGATATTTGCCCCTTAATCTTCTTTGATAAATCTATTATTTTGAGCTGGACACAGTGGCACCTGATTTGCCTTACAGGGTTGTGCTTGATCTGCTTCATAAAACCTAAACTGTGGTGTACCCGCAAGGGTGGCTCAGTTTTGAGCATGGGGCTTTCGTAATGGAGGTCTCAGGTTCAAAACCCCCTAGGGATTTTTCCTTTTGGGTCGAGCTCATCGCACGGGGCTTACCTAGTGCGGGTACCTCTCCTGTCCGGTGTGGTTTGCGAGCTATTGTACATGAGCTAGGTTTACCCTGTGCACACCCAAAAGGTAGCGGCTGTGGGTTCCCATGTCATAAAAAAAAAACCTAAACTGTGGTGTGCCATGGATACTTGAGGGAAATATTTAATCACTTTGGTTCCTTAATTTGATTAGCTATCCAGGTTTATTTTACAAGTATAAGGACCTAGATTGATAACTGAGGAAAACATAGACTAATTACAATAACAACATACCAAGTGAAATCCCACGATGTGGGGTATGGGGAGGGTAAAGTGTACGCAGACCTTACCTCTACCTTGGAGGGTAGAGAGACTGTTTTCGAAAGACCCTCGGCTCAATAGAAAACATAGACTAATTTAAAATAATTATATTCTTGTACCAACCATGAAGACATCAAAATTGTTTCTGGTTTATCTTTTCTCCTTGTTTCCCTAATTGAATATTCAACATGTTGCTCAAATTCAAAACCTTTTTTCTTTGTTTTTAAAATTCCATTTTTTCTCTTGTGTTGATACTCTGCTTTCAGTTTCCTGCGCTGGGAGTGCTCTGTGTCCCGTTTCTTGTTTTATTTCAATCCTATCTTCAGGTTTGCAGTTATTTATTCATCTGATTTTGGATTTTGATTTTTAAACGGTTTTAAGTATAGTTGCTATATAATTCTGTCTAGGGTTGATATTTATTTCCTTGGTGATCTGTGTTAGTCTTAAATCTTAAATAAGCTAGACTAAGATTGAGACATGAATTGTTCACCATTTCTCGTCATCCTGAACACTTGTCATTGGAACTTCCTTGGGCCTAATGTTTGTTAGTGGACATTCTTTTTGTGCTCACATCTGGGAGGGTTTAGTTTACTATGCCTCACTATAGTTATAGGTCTCTTCCCAGGGATAGCTATGGCTAGGAGTGGCAAACGGGCTTTTCCGGTCGAATATGGGCGGGTTACACAAAAACGGATAAAATATCCGACCCGCCTATATATAACACTGATAAAAAAATGGGTTAACCGATATCCATATTATCATGGTTTCAGGAATAGCCAGGTGAGAACACAAGTTAATTAAAAACCAAAATAAGCTTAGATTCCCAGGAAGAAAGAACCCGTGAAAATTAAAATGACAAGCAGGCAAATAGGTATCGATAAGATGGATATCCATTTTTTAGTGGATAATATGGATAACATCCATATTTGATCCATTTTTTAAAAAGGTCGCTTTCCAGCCGATGTCAAATGGGTCGGGTTGAATGGTTACTTGTTTTTTCTAAACCATTTTGCCAGCCCTAGCTATGACAAACCTTTAGTGAGAGTGAAGGGCAGCCTTTCATTAGAGTTGGTACAGTTTTGGTTGTAGTTTGGGCATGTCAAGTAGCTACAACAATAAATAATTCCCTGTTATTTGAAAAGAATGTTCGTCTTTCCGTTGTCCTTTTTTTTAAACTCTTTACACGTTGTAATGCAGGGCTGTTTTTTGCTATACTAGGTGGAGTTCTGTTTATACCAGGATTCTACTATACGCGGATTGCATACTATGCTTACAAGGGTTACAAAGGTTTCTCTTTCTCCAATATACCTCCCGTATAGAGTTAGGGATGGTGTCGATACATTGTACAGCTAGGTCATTTCCTGTGTTTTAAACTTTTGCTCTACCTAGATAAGTTTGTAAACAAAGTGAATCTGGTAAAAAATAGTGTTGCTTCTCTTAATGCTAATAAGTTACCTGGGAATGAGAATGATGTTGTCCAGCCATCTGATTTGGACATTGTACCATTACTTGCTTAACTATGTACTCCTTAACTCAACCTCAGTGTGGACGATGTAATAATACGAGTCCTTGTTAGTTTTTGAGATTTTTCAATATAATCACAACTTTTACTTCCAATCTTTGGGCAGAGAGGTTTGCCTGCATAGTTTAGCAGACATGACTATGTTGTTGTCCAACTGGTTGGAGAAATAGCACAAAGCATTTTAGTCAAATGCTGATCTATATTTTATGCATCGACAGGGACACACAACAATTTTGCTTTGTTGTTCGGGTAAGCGATATTATTCCTATAATTTAATATACCATTGTTGAAATTAGCCCCTGAAAATAAAACAAAAAAGATTGGAAGGCGTATCTGGAATTTTTTAGTGTTGTATGGGTAGTGTAGATTCTTTAAAGGGTGTGACGCTGTGGTAGGTCATCTATTTGCTCCATTCAGAAGCCCATCATACAGTAATGAGATGGATAAAAGATTGTACCTCTACTTCTAGAGCAATATATATCAAGACCCTCCTAGAAATGTCTGTTAGGATTTGTGTCTCAAATTCTACCTAATCAGAATACGGTAAATAAGCGAAGAATAAATAACAATAGATTTATAGTTCACTCTCAATACGAGAGCTACGTTCACTTTGCCGTTGCAAATTTGACTATAATCAAATAGGGAGTTTGAGTTTATAATTTTCTCTTGCTCGCTTTTTCTCTTGCTCGACTCAAGAAAGAAAACGGTGTCCTAGTCTATATAGCGAAAATTAGGGCGAATATAATACAAGCCCGGAATTTCAAAAATATCTTCCACTAAATAACCTTATATTATATTACTCCCTCTGTTTTAAAATATTTGGCTTGATTCGGAATACGAGGGTCAAATTGACTAATGTTCGATTTGTATTGGGATATAGAATCTTCAATTTTTTTGAAATAAAATTTACAAATTTAGAAACTAATAAAAAGTATTATAAGTCACAATAATTAATAATTGAAAATATTTGGAATGTATATGAAAAAATTATGATCAAAGAAAATATACTTTGACTGTTCAAATAGTAACTAAGACAAATAAATTGAACGGAGGAAGTATTTGATATAACTTAGACTTACATAAAGTTTAGGATATTACTTTGATTTACGTACATCAAATTGAAAGAAAGTGCATGCATATGATGAAAGATTTATTGGCTAGCCTGTGTTGACAAGCGGATGACATTCAAGAAGTTGTGTGCAATGAGGAATTCCGCACCTTGTAGAAGCTACAGTTACGCAGAAAGCATTTGGACCGGTGATGGGGTAAAATTTATTCTCACATAGGGTACATTAAACATCAATAAACAGCATGACACATGTTTGTATATAGATTTTTATCATTTGACTATTGTTAATTAATATGTATTCTTACAATGACACCTCAATCCAAATATGTGTTCTTACATCATTAAAAAATCCATGGTAAGTAGATCTGATTTGATATAAATATCTGATAACGATTTTTAGTTTTTACCAAAGGTCACCTTCGCTGGTGCTATTTAGCTTCTAATCACATTTCCAAATGAAATAAGATGAATTATAGATGTTTGATCAAAGCTTGTTTTGTTCAAAAAGTGCTTATTTATTTAAATAAGTGCTTATTTTTAAAAAATGAGGTGTTTGATCAAACTTTTCAGAGAAAATAAGTATTTCTGGGGAGTAGCAAAAGCTAAAAAAAAAAGATTTTGCCCAAAAGCACTAGTTTGAAAAGTACTTTTGAAAAAAATACACTTAGAAACACTTTTTAAAAGCTTGACCAAACACTAATTACTGCTCAAAAGTGTTTTTAAAATTAATTGGCAAACAGAGATTATTTTTCACCAAAAGTACTTTTTTGAGAAGCATTTTTACAAAACACTTTTGAAAATAAGTTAGATTTTAAAAACTTGACCGAACAGGTTATTAGTGTAACCCACGAGTTTTATAACCAAAGTATATAAGCTAGTAATGAATGGATCTGTGTATTACAAATTCAGCTGAATACGTCATCAAAACGGCTCTTTCAGAGTTTAGCTTGATCCTGGAAAAAGTGCCTTTGATAAGGACTTGAAACAAATAGTATTAGATTATTCAAGTATCAAAAGGGAAACGAAATTGGTTGCACATACACTCAATTCGACACATTAGCACCAAATTTATGCAAGATCGTCTATTTTAAGAGCATTTTTATCTTCATATGTGCTTTATAAATATTGTACCATCGCTCTATCGTTGGTACTCCACTCCAAAGTCCAAATTGCTCGCACTGCCATCAGTTGTTTTTAGTGGATAGGACACCAAAATGAGAACTAGAAACTAGAAATCCCTTATTTGAAACCAGTTGTCCAGTAACAAAAGTACATAGATATATTGTAAAAGATAACAACAGAAAGCTTTAGCATCACATCAATAACTTCAGAAGACTGCATGGGCCGAGGCCTACAACGCAGCATTGTTACAGCAGCTAAAAATGTGTGACAATCACATTCTGATACATTAAAAAAAACTCCAATGCATCAGTACTTCTTGTCTATATTACATATATATATATATATATATTGGCGACATCCCTTCACGGTGTTTTTGACCGTCAACAAACAGCACTAGATTTCTGGCAACAGGAGAAAAATAGCACATCCCGACAAGATTTTACCTTCTCTCCTTTGGCATATCATACATTCTCTAATTTGCTAGCTACAGCTTTTGCTTTTTCTTCGGCCTGGTTCTGTGCACAAAACATTTAATAAGTATACAACAAAAAAGCCAAAAGTAAACATCTCACGCAGCAATTAAAAGTGATCTAACAATGAGTGGGTAGGAGTTACAAATACACCAAAAAGTATAACCATGGTGTTGCATGGGTCTTAGATTGCAGGTACGATTTAAATCGGAACCAATGTTTGCCTCATTCTGATTTATACTAGTATTCATTATTTATTTTTGTGCTAGCCATTGTGGCACACCACCAGATTCATGCCATAGGTTATCCAATTTTTAGTTGCTATAGAATGAAAAGATAGTTTTCTTTTTTTCTTTTGGAAGAAAAAATACTTTGCGGAGTAAGTTCTGAACTTACTTTTGTGATTCTGTAGAGAGAAATCAATCAAAGGTAGAATCAGAAGGAAATGTAAGCGGACACCAAAATCAGAACTCAACCAGGCATGCTCTCAATTTAGAGCATGCTGTATTCATCATTTAAACATTAGGAAGTTTTCAAACAATTAATGATTCATGTAGAAAATTCCTACCAATTAAATGTCAATTTCTAACTTCTAAGGAAACGAGGCAATCTTGATCCTTCATTAAACAAAACCCAATAAATGCTAAAGAAAACAAAAGCATGTCATATCCACTTCCAATTACAGTTATTTGTTTGAGAAAGGAAGTAGTTTCTTAAGACCTAATACCTTCCATCTAGCATTTCATGCTCTCTTCCCTACCTCATTGACTCGCTGTTAACTTGAGCATCAAAAGCAGAAGGCAAATAGTAATTTTTGGTTTTCATTCAAAAGACCATGCCTTGAGAGAGTGCACGGCTAGATGCTTCTCGGATAACATCAAGCCTTGCTTAGAAGAGATCAGGCACTAAAACCATGGAAGGAAAGACGAGAAAACCTGGGGGGAAATCAGAAAACAGAAGACGAGTCATCCTTCACCATCCCCCCTTCCCCCCAACCCAACCCCCCTCTAACCCCTTATTCACATTGAAAAGAATCTACAAACCAAGATAGTTTTTATATTGTTCTCTTTCTCTCCTCTTTTCTATTTTTAGTTGTCAAACTCAACTTTTTTGACAACTATGATCATCCATAAATAATTTAAAGCAATCAAAGAAACATAGTCAATATATTCCTCACTGCAAACACAGAAAGAAGAACTAGGACGTGATGCATTGAGATTTGTTGCAGAATCAAGATTCTACATGATGCAATGATAGAATGTTTGCTTTCTACGCATGACACAATAATATAATCTACTTTCTCATCTGCGTATTAGTCTTTGAGACATCTAAGTTGAGACATTTCCAGTTTCACCACGCATGTTATGAATTTTAGCTAGGGGTCATCTTTAAACTTTAGCAGTTGCAGAAATATTAGCAAACTTGCTTTAGGTCTAAAACCGACCAAATAAGTATAATATTCTTTTCCAAAATGCAGAGGCCTAATGTTATTGGATTTGGAATATTCATTTGGATGCCTAGAATAAATATCATAATTCCTCTAATCAATTTTACATGACATAGTTTTAATTGGTATGGAGTGTATAATTTGAATTTGACTTGTAAATATACTGGAAGTTGTCTGAGTAATAACAAAGCAGCAGTTGAAAGATGGAAAATAATCAAATATCATATCAATGTTTAAAAATTGATAAATGAATTTGAAATTTTGAAAGATATGTGAAAGCAAAATGTTTGTTATTTGTAAAATGTATGTCAAACATTTGGGATCTCCCAAAAAATACAATAATTACACCTTGACCCCAAGCTAGTTGGAGTAGGTGGAATGAATCCTAATATCGTACATGTTTTGTTTGGGTCCATAATATTTCACAATTCCACAAGGAAAGATTATTTATAATACTAGTGGTTCTCTAACATACTAAGAGCCTTCTAATAAGCACTAGTCTTCTAGTTGGTATCACCTATACGGATTTTCAACTTCATTGTTTTTTTATCCATACGATGCCCCAGTGCAAAGGTGTGAGAGGTGACTATGGATGGTTTCAGGAGAGTAGAGGCAGGTCGAAAAAGTATTGAGAGAAGTGATTAGACAGGACATGCGCAGTTCCAGCTTACCGAGGACATGACCTTAGATAGGAAATTGTGGAAGACATATATTAGGGTAGAAGGTTAGCACCCTATAGTTCCTTGTCTTTCAATTTCTGTTATTATCTGATGCTTCTTGTACTCCGATTATCGTACTATTTTATTGTAGTTACTGTTCAGAATGCTTTGTCACGCTTTCTATCGTATTTTTTCATGACTTATTCATTCCTGTTATTTCCTTTCCAAACTGCTTTTGAGTTGTTTTTCTCGAGTTGAGGGTCTATCGAATAAAACATCTACCTTCATGGTAGGGGTAAGGTCTGCATATACTCTACCCTTCCCAGACCTCATTTTGTGGGATTACACTGGGTATTTTTTTTTTTAATCTTTGCTAGATCGGAAACAAGCCTCTCTACCTCCACAAGAGGTAGGGGTAGGGTTTGCCTACACTCTAACCTCCCCACATCCCACTTGTGGGACCACACTGGGTATGTTGTTATTGTAGATAAGCCTGGATTCCAAGATATTCTAAATCTTTTGAGACAACTTTCTTCGATGTAATTTTAGGTCTACCTCTTGTAACACTTTGAGTTATCACGTTTTTACATCTAAGCACCACTATCCATTTCCCCTTTCAGTTGCTCTTGTTAACCATTAGAAAACAGTTTACACTAAACACCCCTAATGCTGTCCAAGCTTAAAATAAACCCATTCTTGTTGCAGATTTATCTCGCCTCATGCTCTATGCAATAAAGCTTGTAACTCATAACAAAAAAGAAACATTTTCACGTGACATCTCTAATATGTTAGACTTCCAAAACATGATGCGAGAATATAAACGAGAACACAGAATTTTGTAGCATTTGCTTCAAGCGGGCTAAATGGGACTGAAAGTTGTGTAAAGATCTTTAACCTCTTGTGATGGATCATTTTCTCCTTATAGATCAAACCATTAACACATATTTGCTCTATTGCTTTTTATACGACACTTTTTCTTTTAGTTTGGTCCCAAAAAAGTGGCACCTTTATATATTTAACTTTAAACATCGCATTTTACCCATAATAACATGCTTTGTAGCCACAGAAATATCATGACATGGAGAGGCGGATCCAAAATTTGGAATTCAATCTCAAATTAAATAGATAAAAAGGGACAACATAAAGGCTTGCATGGTTTTTTGTTCAAGAAAAAGAGCAAAAATCAGGTTAAATATGGTACCAGGAGATTTGAACCCTTGTCAAGGAGGGCACAACAAAGCTTAATTGGGTTCCACCTTTGCCGTTGAACCAACAACCCACTTTATTACTAGGTTCTCAACTAGAAATTTATTATATGTTTAATGGATTCTCAATATAAATACAGCGCCCGAGCAAACGTTATTGGGTTCCCGAAGCCCACACCTTATAAACTAAATCCTCCCTTGATGGCATGTTTCAGACCACAAGTTCAAAGGTTACTTTTTTATGTGCCAGAAGTCTTTTTTTCTTAAACTTTGTACACTGCCATATAAACTAAAATGAAGGTAGTACAACATAAGAAGCATAACTTTACCTTACCTTACCAAAATACACATAAGAGGCATAACTTCTTAAATCTGTGCTACCAACTGGAATGCCCACGTCGACTCCCCACCCCCACCTCTAAACTTCCCAAAATTCAGCATCATGCTCCCCTCATCACGCCCCCAAAATAAAAGAATATGAAGATCGAAGAGGCATGGTATCTTAACCATTTGGAATAAATTTCAGTGGCTGGAGTAAAAAGAAAAATCAACACTTTGAAGCAAAAACAAACCTTGTGAGAGCTGAAGAAAGACATTCATGAAATGGAGGTGGAATGAGCTCCTAGCAAAGACAATCACTGGTGCAAAACTTACACTAATTATGTTCTTGGTGAAAGTTATTAGCATCTGCAATCAATCTTTCCTAACTACCCATCCCCAATTTTCTCTACCATGACAGTAGGTACCAATTTCCACATTAATCTCTTAGCTATGTTTCACGGAGTTGCTTACAAGTATGTATGTGATACGGCTACGAGATAGTATCCGGTACAAAATCGAGCTCCTCTTTGCTGCTAAATTTTCCAATTTTGAAGAATCCACACACATTGCACAATGGCTGACACAGATCTCACAACTGAAGGATACTATATAACTTAGATCAATTGGATGTCAGACTTAAAGAGTTCATGAACAATACAACGCCCAAGAACGTATATGTCCTTTAGACTGTTTGTTGGAAGCTTACCACATTTATCCATAACACAAGTTATTCTTCACGGCCCTGTAATACCTCAAGCAAACATTTCATTATCTATCATTTTCTTCTTGAAAGGAGGGGATATAACAGAATGATTAATGTTTGTGGTCTCCAGATGTTAGATTCCACTATAACATAGGTCGGCTAGCAACAGTTTGCACAACTGCATGGGAAGGTCTCAACCATCTACTTAAACTTTTTACATGAAGTGTTACAGTTTCAGAAAAGAAAGAAAGAAAGAAAGAACAGTATTTTTATAATATTATATTCTCAGTTTTCTTTAAGAACTGCATTGGGTTGCATAGTGTTTCAAATTTAAGGAGTAGAAAAGCCATGAAAGTTTGCTCGGTAAAGTCAAGGCACTAGGTGCCAATCACGGCTCGACCAGAAATTGGGTCGTGACAACTTTCAAGAGATTTAAGTAGGGGATTGTAACTAGAGAGCATCAGCAAGGACTTCATCCTAAATAAAATCTTCCTAGTTGCAGCAAGAGACTGCACCAACACGTTGTATTAATTAGGACTTTTTTTGCTCATTATGCCTAAGAACAAACTAAAATCCAAGATCATAACCTGCAGCTACATGATCCTAGACAGGAAATGACATGGAGACAACTGCAGAGACGGTAGAAAAGACGTCTAGCGAAGAGAAGAATCAATTTTTTTTATCAATAAAAAAAATGGTAATGAGAAGACTCAATTTAAAGTTCATAAATACTTTATCCACATCTGTAAATAATTGTCATTGCAATGATTAACATAATCTGCACCAAGTAGGAGCACAGTAAGAGGTAAAGTTAAGGTCATGACTAGAAAAAGACGCATCCCCAGGTAAGAGCAAGTGGATGTTTTCTTCTGTGGCACAAACTATAGAATACAAAACTTAACCTTAAAGATTACTTGATCAGAAAGTAGAAATCAGATAAACACCACTTAGGGGTCGTTTGGTAGAGTACATAAAAAAGTGTTGAATAGGTTGTATTAGTAATGCTGGTATTAGTTATACTGGTATTAGTTATGCTGGCATTGCTTGTGCTGAGATTATTCTTATTCAATGTTTAGTTTGGTGTATTAAATTTGAGCCGAGGGTCTATCAGAAACAACCTCTCTACCCCACAAAGGTAGAGGTAAGGACGGTGTACATGTTACTTTTCCAGACCCCATTGTGTGGGATTACACTGGGTATGTTGTTGTTGTTGTTGGTTTGGTGTATTAAATATAACATGCATTGCATAATTTTTTAAAAAATAATGTTTGTTTACAAATGCTTTAGCTTTGTACATTTGTTGATATCTAAAAATATAATCAATTATCAATTCACCACTTTATTTTTTTAAAGAAAGCATATGTTGCGGATGTACTTTCCGTCCTTGACATAAATTATTTAAATGTGTAAAAAAAATATGAATCCTAACAAAGTAGAACAATATTGATTGGATGCAGTTCTACAATTTCAGCAATTTCGCAACGCCAATAGCATCAAAATACACAATGACGACCTGATAAGAAACTGAAATAAGAATTATCGGTTCCAACAAAATAAAGAATTTGGTCTTTGAGCTTCCTTTTTTTTCTTTGGCTCTTTCCATTTCGACTTACTATTCATAAAATGTATTTAAATCAGATCTAATGGTTAATGCCTAATTAATTTGTAATGCTCACATATTTAGGATTTTGTTACAGTCCTTTCTGTTTTGGAGTTACTCATCACAAGTATATAGAAATTCATAACTATTTTCTGCTTGAACTTTGTGAATGTATTTCCTATTAATTGTTGTTATCTAACGAATTCTCTTTTTCTCCTTCAATTTCAGATATTTATTTTAGATGTAAAACTTTGTGAAAATGCTTTAGAATAATTAAGAATCAAACTTGCATTAATATAATAGCATATTTTAATCAAACATAAACTTCAAAGGGCAATTTTGTCTTTAACAAAGCTTATGCATGTATTAATAACCTTGGTATTGCTAATACCAAATACCAAATAGAGTGTATAACTAATACTTGCATTAGTTATACATAGATTGAAAAAATGTACCAAACAAGGGATTAGTAATACCGAAAGCTAATGCATGTATTATTTTTTCTAATGCATCCTACCTAACGACCCCTTAGAATCAAATAAACTAATAACTTTGGGACATCATATCAACAATACCAAACAAGAAATTCGAAAACAAATATAAGAAAGAAACTTTAGACTTACAATTGTTTTGGTCTCATAGTAATCATCTAATGCCCACTGATACTTTGACTGATTCAAGCCAAACCAGTATGCCACTTGTTCATCCAAACTCGCATGGGCTATAAAGATCCATCCATATACATATTCACAAAAACAATTCCAGCAATCAAAATTGAGTAACATAAAGTGGGAAAAAAGAACATTTATTGATGAAATCAAGATCTGAAAAAGGAAAACGAAAATCTAGATTTTTTCGAAAGATGCAATAAAGTTAGCATCTTTTTTCCCTTTAGTAAAAAGAAATGAAAGAATGGGATACCAAAGAGAGAGAGAGAGAGAGAGGGCAAAAACGGTACCATTTTGAACTTTAGCGACAGCGTTCCAGAAAAACCCAAAAGACGAATGAGAGGGTTTATCATACTGCATTGGGGGAGACCAAACCGGACATGACTTCTCCACCTGAACTGATAGATTGGAATCTACCGATTTTTTGGGTGACTCAGCAGAACCGGAGTTGGGTGTGGCTGGAGGGGTCATGAAAACCGTGTATGGCCCGATCTTACCGATCCGAGGAGGAGGAGTGCATTCACTGTTAATGGGCATTCTTGAAATAACAGTGACTTCTTATGGGGATTTTGGAGTGTTGGGAATGGGTGACAACACTATAATGTGGACTTAAAAGTAAGAGATAGTAAAAGGAACATGAACGGTCTTAGGAGTTTGTAAGGCAAGATTGTGGGTTTGTTGGGTGGGGTGTGGGCGGGGGGGGGCCTCCGGATTCAATGCTGCTGTCAGGATCTTTGTGTGTTTTTCCTATTTAGTACTAGTAAAATTTGTATTATTTTTTCTTTCATTATCTTGATTGTTGATCCACTGAAAAATGATAGAGTCATACCTATTTACAACATCATCTTTATATGATTGATCTACGCACATGGTAAGACAAAGGAGAATTTTTTTGTTAGAGTATTGATGAAATGAATTGAGCATAATAATATAATAATAATTTAAAATAACTTAAAATGAACAATAATGAATTCAGCAAATTAAAAACACATACTAACTTGGTATCGATAGAGGCATGTTTGATGCAGTGTCCTAAGATAAAAATTCGCCCCCACTTGTGTTGCAGTTTTACGGACGTCTGTCTAGAGGATACAACTATCTAAGTGAGAGTTCTAGCACAAGAACTTCACTTCTGGCAAATTTACTATATGTGTTCTTCAGAAACTTGTTTTTGAAGAAGAAAAAGTATAAGCCACAATCTTAAATCATTAATTGTGAAAAAGTCAAAAAACTGATTGATTGTAGTTTTTCTGTCTTGTTGTGTATCAACCTCCAATCAAGTGATCAACCTTCTTTATATAGAGTAGCATATGAATAGTTACAACCATTCATAACAAAGTTTGTAATTGTTCTGAATATGCAACATTTGATTCGAATTTTCTGTTCATTGATCACTTTATTTCTTCTTAATTCCATACAAGTTCCAATAATTTTCTCACTAAAAAACTAGCATGAAAAAAGTATGAAATTTGAGTTGAATTAAAGAAGTCTCACTCCGATGTAGCAAAGAAAGATAATAGTATCATGTGAAAGATGTTACAGAGCAGGTTACAACCAAAACTTTAATTGATGTCAAAGATGACACCCCAATCTCATGTGAAGGAAAAGTACATGTAGTGTGATTTATCAGCGGTTTTAGATTCTTATTCTGAAGCTCAGATAAAAATTCATGTCCATGTATTATCCGGTGAATATAGACTTGTTAGAAAACAACCTACAAATAAGTACAATTTGGTCTACTTCACTTGAACAACTAAATATATTATAGGCTAGTACTCACCTAAAGTGTAAAAAATCACGAATTTGAGTTTATGGGTTTAGAAATACAATAATAAGCGACGTCGGTCATGACAAAGTAATGGGTGTCAATCAACATCCTATTTTTCATGAACCGGGTGAATTTTAGGCCAATCAGATATAGTCGACACGATTCTAGAAAATATAGAATTCGACTTATTGGACGATCCTAGAAAATTCGAACCTACGAATCGCCAATTGTGAGTTGGGCGCTGTAACCATTCAGCCATGGATGCTTAGCGGGGATCCTCGTACATGGTGAATAACCAAATTCTACTGATCGAAAGTGCAAAAAATCACGGAATTGAGCTTCTAGGCTTAGAACTGCATTAATAAGCGACGTCGGTCATGACGAGGTAATGGGTGTCGATCACCAGCATGTTTTTCGTGGATCGAGTGAATTTCAGGCCAATCAGATATAGTTGACAGGATTCTAGAATATCCGTGTGCCACCGAAAGTGCAAAAAATCACGAATTTGAGTTTCTGGATTTAAAAATGCAATAATAAGATACGTCGGCCATGGCGAAGTAATTAGTGTCGATCACCAGCCTGTTTGTGATGGACCGGGTGAATTTCAGGCCAATTAGAGACAGTCAACTGGATTTTAGAATATCCGTTTGCCACGAAAAGTGTAAAAATTCACGAATTTGAGTTTATGGGCTTAAAAATGTAATAACAAGCGATGTCGGTCATGACAAAGTAATAAGTGTCGATCATCAGCCTATTTGTGATAGACCATGTGAATTTTAGGACAATCAGAGACCGTCGACATTTTTCTAGAAAATTTGTGTGTTAATACCCATCGAAAGTGCAAAAAATCATGAATTTGAGTTTCTAGGCTTAGAAATGCATTCATAAGCGATGTCGGCCGTGACGAAGTAATGAGTGTCAATCACCAGTCTGTTAGTGATGGACCAGATAAATTTCAGGCCAATTAGAGACAGTCGACATGATTCTAGAAAATACGTGTGATAATACCCACCGAAAGTGCAAAAAATCAAGAATTTGAGTGTTGGGCTTAGAAATGCAATGATAAGCGACGTCGTCCATGACGAAGTAATGTGTGTAGATCACAAGCCTGTTTGTGATGGACCGGATGAATTTCAGGCCAATCAGAGACAGTCGACATGATTCTAAAAAATTTGTGTGCTAATACCCACCAAAAGTGTAAAAAATCACGGATTTTAGTTTCTGGTTAGGAAATGCAATAATAAGCGATGTCGGCCATGACGAAGTAATGTGTGTCAATCACCATCTTGTTTTTCATGGACCGGGTGAATTTCTGGCCAATTAGAGACAATCCACATGATTTTAGAAAATCAGGGTGCTAATACCCATCGAAAGTGCAAAAAATAACAGATTTGAGTTTCTAGGCTTAGAAATGCAATAATAAGCTATATCGGCCATGACGAAGTAATGGGTGTCGATCACAACCATATTTTTCATGGATCGGGTGAATTTTAAAACAATTAGAGATAGTCGACATATTTCTAGAAAATACGTGTGATAATACTCACCGAAAATGCAAAAAATCACAAATTTAAGTTTCTAGGTTAGGATATGCAATAATAAGAGTTGTCGGTCAACAACAACAATAACATATCCAGTGAAATTCCACAACGTGGGGTCTGTGGAGGGTAGAGTGTACATAGACCTTACCTCCACCTTGATTGGTAGATCGACTGTTTCAGGAGACCCTCAGCTGAAGACAAAACAATAAGCGATGTCGGCCATGACGAAGTAATGAGTGTCGGTCATCATCCTATTTTTCATGGACCTGGTGAATTTCAGGCCAATTAGAGATAGTCAACAGGATTCTAGATAATATGTGTGTTAATATCCATCGAAAGTGCAAACAAATCACTAATTTATGTTTTTGGGCTTAAAATGCAATAATAAGCGACGTCGACCATGACGAAGTAATGGATGTCTATCACAAGCCTGATTTACATGAATCGGGTGAATTTCAAGCGAATTAGAGACAATCGGCAGGAATTTTGAGAATATGTGTGCTAATACCTACGGAAAGTGGAACAAATCACGAATTTGAGTTTCTCAGCTTAGAAATGCAATAATAAGCGACGTCGGCCATAGCGAAGTTCTTGGTATCGATCACCAAACTGTTTATAATGGATCGGGTGAATTTCAAGCCAATTAGAGATCGTCGATTGGATTCTAGAAAATCTGTGTGCTAATACCCACTGAAAGTGCAAAAAATCACAAATTTGAGTTTCTGGGCTTAGAAATGCAACGATAAGATACGCCGGCCATGACGAAGTAATGAGGTTCAATCACCAGCATGTTTATGATGGACCGGGTGAATTTCAGGCCAATTAGAGACGATCGACATGATTCTAGAAAATCCGTGTGCTAATACCCACGGAAAGTGCAAAAAATGACGAAATTGAGTTTCTGGCTTAGAAATGCAATAATAAGATATGTCATTCATGACGAAGTAATGAATGTCGATCATAAGCTTGTTTGTGATGGATCGGGTGAATTTCATGTCAATCAGAGACAATCGACGTGATTCTAGAAAATCCGTTTGCTAATACACACCGAAAGAGTAAAAAATCACGGATTTGAGTTTTTGGGCTTAGAAATGCAATAATAAGCAACGTCGATTGTTGACACCCAATTTTGTCCCCTTTCTTCCGATTATCTATTTGAGATTTTATTATCATTATTAATTATTATTATTCGCATTTTCTACTATCATTTGCCTTTTAATATCCTACTCATAGTTTTTATCATAATATTCTATGTTATTTTATTTTCGCAAAACGACATCGCATTTTTTTATTAACCATTAAGTATTTCGCAAATATTCTATTTTTATTATTATCACATCGTTATTTTTTATCTTTATAATTTACATTTTTTGCAAATCATCTAATAATAAACCCCTTTTAAACCACAACCCATTTTCTCCTTAACCCGAAATATTCTACCCAGCCCACAAAAATTACAGCCCAACTCCCCACTCCCCATCTTTTATTCGGCCCAACCGGCCATCAACCCAACCCATCGGCCCAACCGACCCATTTCGGCCCAACACCCCTTTATTTCCCTAAAACCTAAAAACCAAAACAAAACCCTTCTCTTTTTTTTACCAACCCGTCACTCATGCCGCTGCCCCCATACCCACACCCTAAAAAGGGGTCACCCTACTGCTACCACCAACCCCCATCACACCACTGACACCGCCAAACCCTACACTGTCACTTCACTCATACCCTATTCCCTCAAATCCCCGACTTGCACCCTTGAAATCTGCCCCAAAATCGTCACTTTTCCCTTTTTATTTTTGAAATTCAAACTCGGTTTTAGGGGGCCATCTATAAATACCCCCTTGTTCTTCATTTTGAAGGGGTGTCCGAATCCGAAAAAGAAAGGGATTTTTGGAGGTCGAAAAGGTCGGTTTTTTTTTGGAGGTCCGAAAGTGAAAAAAACAGGGGTCCGAATAAAAAAAAGGGAGAAAGAAAACGGGTCGGGTCGGGTCTGGAGTCCGAAAATACAAAGAAAAACATCGAAAACCGAAGGGAAAAATCAGAAACAAATGGTTTGATTGTTCTTAAAATTTTTCTTTTAAAACACCCCTCTTTGGTCCTTAATTTTTAAATTCGACAATCCCTTTTTGAATACTAGTTTCAATCCTAAAAAAATCCCCCTTTTGTTCTTCACATTTTTGTTGCATTTCGGGTCGAGTTGTTCCGGTTCGGGTCAAAACCGGGTCCAAAAATCAGAAAATCAGAATTCTTAAATCGCAAAATCAAAATCCAAAAAATAACCTCTCCGAGCGGATTCAACGATTCGAACTGACACCTCGATTCGCTGTCCGAAGGTCCGTAAACTCAATTTCCTCTCGAATTTTATTTCCTACCATCTCTGTGTGTTTTTCTCTTAATTAGTTATGTATTAGCTATGCTTGTTGGATATTATTGTCTGTTTTAGCATGCTTTAGCTAATCTAGGTTGATTTTTGTTCATTAAGTCATCAATTAAGTTTATGTTGGTATGTTAAGTATGCTATTCGATACCAGTTTAAACTGTCATGGTGTGACTTAATCAAGCATTTCATGATGTTTGCTATTGTGGTTGTATACCAATCCGTCTAGCTAATCATTGATATTTGAACATGTTGCGTTTGGGTTATGTCCAATATTAGGAGGAATATAGGTACAGTTCAACATGATTAATATAATGTGATGCTTGTTTTACCTTTAGGAGTAATAATGTAGGCTAGTTTGAGGCCTGATTATGTGACTGTGGTTTGGTCCTTCACATGTTTTTTTGAGATCATTTTAGTAGTGACACATCTAATGTTCTGTGAGTGTCTTGGCCTAAATGCTCTATCTGAAGTGTTATCTTTATTTTGATCATTTAGACATCCCCGTTTGTCTCACATATCTATTGGACTAACTACATGTTTATTTCACCTATCTAGGAGTCAGTATGCTCAATATGTATTGTATGCGTGACTGTGTATATTTATCTTAGCTTAAATAGTCCTACACCTCTGAGATATTGTCCTTGATAGATTACTTTTTCATTTCTATGTCCCATAGGCAGTTTAATTTGACCATAATGTTTAGCCTAGACTGAATAGTTTGCATGCTTAGGAGGTTATTTATCTTGTTTGAGTACTGGCATGCCTCTGTGACTATAATGTCTACTACATTATCCCCTTATTTGTATGAATATCCCCAAGTTTAGTATAGCATGAACATCCTTATATGTTAGTGATGTATCCTCTGTTTGGTTTGCTTGGTGTATGAAAACATATTCCGTTACTAACTTTCTTATTATCTATGTCGTGTATCAAATATGAGGCCCAACAACATATTACTTTTCATGAATTATTTATTTATATTTATTTTATGTATATATTTTCATGTTCCGTCTGCTAATCCTTTCTTTTCTTTCGTTTAGATGAAATGCATCGGGAGCAACGAAGAGTCTCGTTATGAGACTCATCCTGACTATTGTCAAGCGAAGACACTCCACGTTCATTGCATCCTCCTGCCTCGGGATTTCTAAACAATAGGGCGGGATGCTATTGTCATCCGCCCTAGTCGCTGCTTTTAAATTCTTTAATCCTGCCCATTTTTATTTTTGTTGTAACTTAATTATTTAATTTTATGCGGTCATTGGAACACTTAGAATAATTAGGCCTTGAATCGATAAATTAACAGGGTAGTTTAAAATTAGAAACTCGTCGCTAGCTTATTTATTTTAGGCTCGTCACACGCATTATTCTATCCCATTTGCAATTCAAAACTTTCAAAACAATTTATTCATCTCTTACTCGCATTATTAATCATACATATAAGATTTCGTTTCTTATCCCATTTGCAATTCAAAATGACTTCCATAAAAATCACTTCTTTGCATTATAAACAATATGATTTTTTCTTTAGTATCAATTGTCAAAAATAAGTATTTTATAAACAATGCCATACAAATGCATGTATTTTATGCAAAAGCCAACTTTACATTTATTTTGTTGGCCATATAAATGCATGTTTTTATCCAAAAAATCAATTTTACATATATTTATAAACAATGTCATGCATACTTTTAGGATTTTTTATTTCTCCAAACCCCAATCACCTTTGCGAGACTCCTAAAAAAGAATAAGCAGTAAAAATCTTTACGTTGTCAAAATGCATCTTTTAACTACTTGCAACATTCTTAACCATTTAACATCATTAATCATAGTTCATTTTGCAGCATTTATGTTAATATTTAGGTGCTTTAATATACCGTAGAATAATTAGGTGGCGACTCTTTAAGTTTTAATTAATTTTGGAATCACCAATACGTCACGACTATGTCGAATCCCTCTTCCTCACGGATGGGGTAAAAAATGGGTGCGACATCGATTATGACGAAGAAATGGGTCTCGATCATCAGCCTGTTTTTTATGAACCGGGTGTATTTCAGGACTATGAGACAAAGTCGACAGAATTCTAAAAAAATTGTGTGCTAATATCCACCGAAAGTGCAAAAAATCACGAATTTAAGTTTCTGGACTTAGAAATGCAATAATAAGCGACGTTGGCCATGATGAAGTAATGAGTGTCGATCACAAGCATGTTTTTCATGGATCGGGTGAATTTCAGGCACATTAGAGAAAGTCTACATGATTCTTGAAAATTCGTGTGCTAATATTAACCCATCGAAAGTGCAAAAAGTCAAGAAATTGAATTTTGAGCTTAGAAATTTAATAATAAGCGACGTCGGGCTTGATAAAGTAATGTGTATTGTGATGGACTAGGTAAATTTCATGCCAACCAGAGCCTGTCGACCGGATTCAAGAAAATTTGTATGCTAATATCCATCGAAAGTGCAAAAAATCACGAATTTGAGTTTTTAGGCTTAGAAATGCAATAATAAGTGATGTTGGCAATGACGAAGTAATGTGTGTCGCTCACAAGCCTGTTTGTGATGGATCGTGTGAATTTCAGGCAAATAAGAGACAATCGATATGACTAGAAAATCAGTGTGTTAATACCCACTAAAAGTGAAAAAAATCACGAATTTTAGTTTTTGGGTTAGGAAATGCAATAATAAGCGATGTCGGCCATGACGAAGTAATGGGTGTCGATCACCAGCCTGTTTTTTCATGGACAGAGTGAATTTTAGGCCAATCAGAGACAGTTCACAAGATTTTAGAAAATCCGGGTGCTAATACCCATCGAAATTATAAAAAATTACTAATTTGAGTTTTTGGGCTTATAGATGCAATAATAAGCGACGTCGGCCATGACTAAGTAACGGATGTCAATCACAACCCTATTTTTCATGGACCGGGTGAATTTCAGGATAATTAAAGATAGTTAACATAATTTTAGAAAATCTATGTGCTAATACTCACCGAAAGTGCAAAAAATCACGAATTTGAGTTTCTGGGCTAGAATTTGCAATAATAAGTGATGTCGGCCAACAACAACAACATACCCAGTGCAATCCCACAACGTGGGGTCTATGGTGGGTAGAGTGTACATACACCTTACCTCCACCTTGATAGGTAGAGCGACTATTTTCGGGAGACCTTCGGTTCAAGACAAAGCAATAAGTGATGTCAGCCATGACGAAGTAATGAGTGTCGATCATCAGCCTATTTTTCATGGACCAGGTGAATTTCAGGCCAAGCAGAGACAATCGACATGATTCAAAAAAATCCGTGTGTTAATACACACCGAAAATGGAAAAACAAATCACAAATATGAGTTTTCTAGGCTTAAAAATGTAATAATAAGCGACGTCGACCATGACGAAGTAATGAGGGTCGATCACTAGCCTATTTTTCATGGATCGGGTGAATTTCAGGCGAATTAGAGACAGTTGACATGAATTTTTAAAATATGTGTGCTAATACCTACGGAAAGATGGAACAAATCACGAATTTGAGTTTCTCGGCTTAGAAAATGCAATAATAAGCGACGTTGGCCATGATGAAGTTCTGGGTAATGATCACTAAACTGTTTGTGATGGACCGGATGAATTTCAGGCCAATTAGAGATCGTCGTCCGTATTCTAAAAAATATGTGTGCTAATACCCACCGAAAGTGCAAAAAATCACGAATTTTATTTTTTGGACTTAAAACTGCATTAATAATCGATGTCAGCCATGACGAAGTTATGACTGTCGATCAAAAGTCTGTTTGTGATGGACCGGGTGAATTTCAGGCCAATAAGACATAATCGACAAGATTCTAGAAAATCCGTGTGCTATCCCATCGAAAGTGTAAAAAATCATGGTTTTGAGTTTCTAGGCTAGGAAATGCAATAATAAGCGCATCGGCAATGACGAAGTAATGGGTGTCGATCACCAGCCTATTTTTCATGGACCGGGTGTATTTCATTGCCAATCAGAGACAGTCCACATGATTTTAGAAAATGCAGGTGCTAATACCCACTAAAAGTGAAAAAAATCACGAATTTGAGTGTCTGGGCTTAGAAATGCAATAATAAGCGACGTCAGCCATGACGAAGTAATGGGTGTCGATCACAACCCTATTTTTATGGACCACGTGAATTTCAGGACAATTAGTGAGAGTCGACATAATTATATATAATTTGTGTGCTAATACTCACCGAAAGTGCAAAAAATCACGAATCTGAGTATTTGGGCTAGGAAATGCAATAATAATCAATGTCGTCCATGATGAAGTAATGAGTGTCGATCAGAAGCCTATTTTTCATGGATCGGGTGAACTTCAGGTCAATCAAAGACAATCGATAGGATTCTAGAAGTGCAAAAAATTACGAATTTGAGTTTCTGGGCTTATAAATGCAATAATAAGCGATGTGGGCCATGACGAAATAGTGGGTGTCGATCACAAGCCTATTTTTCATGGATAAGGTGAATTTAATGAAAATTAGAGACAGTCGACAGAAAATTTGAAAATATGTGTGCTAATACCCACCGAAAGTAGGACAAATCACGAATTTGAGTTACTCGACTTAGAAATGCAATAATAAGCAACGTCGGTCATGACGAAGTTTTGGGTATTGATCACCAAACTGTTAGGATGGATCGGGTGAATTTCAGTCCAATAAGAGATCGTCGACCGGATTCTAGAAAATATATGTGCTAATAACCATCAAAAGTGCAAAAAATCACAAATATGAGTTTCTGGGCTTAGAAATGCAATAATAAGCGATGTCGACCATGACGAAGTAATGAGTGTCGATCACAATCCTATTTTTCTTAGATCGGGTGAATTTTAGGACAATTAGAGATAATCAACATAATTCTAGAAAATCTGTGTGCTAACCCACCAAAAGTGCAAAAATTCATGGATATTAGTTTTAGTCTATGAAATGCAATAATAAACGACGTCGACCATGATGAAGTAATGAGTGTCGATCCCCAGCCTATTTTTTAATAAACCAGCTGAATTTCAGGCCAATCAGAGACAATCCATAAGATTTTAGAAAAGTCGGTGCTAATACCCACCGAAAGTGCAAAAAATCACGAATTTGAGTTTCTGGGCTTAGAAATACAATAATAAGCGATGTCAAGCATCACAAAGTAATGAGTGTCGATCACAAGCATGTTTTTCATGGATCGAGTGAATTTCTGGTGAATTAGAGACAATCGACACGATTCTAAAACATTCGTCTGCTAATACCCACCAAAAGTGCAAAAAATCACGGATTTGAGTTTCTAGGTTAGAAAGTGCTATAATAAACGACGTCGACCATGATTAAGTAATGGGTGTCGATCACCATCATGTTTTTTGTGGATTGGGTGAATTTCAGGCCAATCAGAGACAGTCCATAGGATTTTAGAAAATCGGGGTGCTAATACCCATCGAAAGTGCAACAAATCACGAATTTGAGTTTCTGGACTTAGAAATGCAATAATAGCGATGTCGGCCATGATGAAGTAATGGGTGTCGATCACAATCCTATTTTTCATGGACTAGGTGAATTTCAGGATAATTAGAGATAGTCGACAGGATTCTAGAAAATCCGTGTGCTAATACTCACGGAAAGTGGAATAAATCACGAATTTGAGCTTCTCGGCATGGAAATTCAATAATAAGTGATGTCGGATATGACGAAGTTTTGGGTAATGATCACCAACTTGTTTGTCATTGACCGGGTGAATTTCAGGCCAATCAAAGATCGTCGATCGGATTCTAGAAAATCTATGTGCTAATACCCACCGAAAGTACAAAAAATCACGAATTTGAGTGTTTGGACTTAGAAATGCAATAATCAGCGATGTCGGTCATGCCGAAGTAATGAGTGTCGATCACAAGCCTGTTTGTGATGGATCGGGTGCATTTCAGGCTAATCGGAGACAATCGACGGAATTCTAGAAAATTCGTGTGGTAATACACAACTATAGTGTAAAAAATTACGATTTGAGTTTTAGGCTAGGAAATGCAATAATAAGCGATGTCAGCCATGACGAAGTAATGGGTGTCGATCACTAGCCTTTTTTCCATGGACAGAGTGAATTTCAACCCAAACAGAGATAGTCGACATGATTTTAGAAATCCGAGTTCTAATACCCATTGAAAGTGCAAAAAATCACGAATTTGAGTTTTGGGCTTAGAAATGCAATAATAAGCGACATCAGTCATGACGAAGTATTGGGTGTCGATCACAACCCTATATTTCATGGATCAGGTGAATTTCAGGACAATTAGAGATAGTCGACAGGATTCTAGAAAATATGTGTGCTAATACTCACCGAAAGTGCAAAAAATCACGAATTTGAGTTTCTGGGACAAAATATGCAATAATAAGTGATGTCGACCAACAACAACAACAACATACCCAGTGCAATCCCACAACGTGGGGTCTATGGTGGGTAAAGTGTACACACACCTTACCTCCACCTTGATAGGTAGAGTAACTATTTCCAGGAGACCCTCAGTTCAAGACAAAGCAATAAGCGATGTCGGCCATGACGAAGTAAGGGATGTCGATCAGAAGCCTATTTTTCATGGATCGGGTGAATTAGAGGTGAATCAGAGATAGTCGACAAGAATTTTGAAAATCTACAGAAAGTGGAATAAATCACGAATTTGAGTTTCTGGGTGTGGAAATTCTATAATAAGCGATGTCGGCCATGACAAAGATCTGGTTAACGATCATCAAACTGTTTGTGATGGACATGGTGAATTTCAGGCCAATCAGAGACCGTCGACCGGATTCTTGAAAATATGTGTGCTAATACCTATCGAAAGTGCAAAAAAAATATGAATTTGCGTTTTGGGGCTTAGAAATGAAATAATCACCAATCTAAGCCATGCCGAAGTAATGGGTGTCGATCACTAGCCTGTTTGTGATGGACCGGGTGCATTTCAGGCTAATTAGAGACAGTCGACGGGATTCTAGAACATCTGTGTGCTAATACCCACCGAAAGTGCAAAAAATTACGGTTTTGAGTTTCTAGGTTAGGAAATGCAATAATAAGCGGCGTCGGCCATGACGAAGTAATGAGTGTCGATCACCAGTATTTTTTCATGGACAGGATGAATTTTAGGCCAATCAGAGATAGTCAACATGATTTTAGAAAATTCGGGTGCTAATACACACAGAAAGTGTAAAAAACCACGAATTTGAGTTTCTGGGCTTAGAAATGCAATAATAAGCGACGTCGGCCATGACGAAGTAATGAGTGTCGATCACAAGCCTATTTTTTATGGATCGAGTGAATTTCAAGCCAATTATAGACAATCGATAGAATTCTAGAAAATTCGTGTACTAATACCTACCGAAAGTGTAAAAAATCACGGATTTGAGTTTCTTGGCTAGGAAATGCTATAAGAAATGATGTCTACCATGACAAAGTAATCAATGTCAATCACCAGCCTATTTTTCATGGACCGAGTGAATTTCAAGCCAATCAGAGATAGTCCACAGGATTTTAGAAAATTCAGGTGCTAATTCCCATCGAAAGTGCAAAATATCATGAATTTGAGTTTCAGGGTTTAGAAATACAATAATAAGCGACGTCGGCCATGACAAAGTAATGGATGTCGATCACAACCCTATTTTTCATGGATCGACAGGATTCTAGAAAATACGTGTGCTAATACTCACCGAAAGTGCAAAAAATCACGAGTTTGAGTTTTTGGGCTAGGAAATGCAATAATAAGCGATGTCGGCCATGACGAAGTAATGAGTGTTGATCATCAACCTATTTTTCGTGGATCGGATAAATTTCAGGGCAATCAGAGACCATCGATCTTATTTTAGAAAATCTGTGTGCTAATTAACCCACCAAAACTGCAAAAAATCATGAATTTGAGTTTTTGTGCCTAGAAATGCAATAATAAGTGTTGTCGGCCATGACGAAGTAATTGGTATCGATCACCAACCTGTTTGTGATGGACTAGGTGAATTTTTGGCCAATCAGATACCGTCGATCCAATTCTAGAAAATCTTTGTGCATTAACCCACGGAAAGTGCAAAAAATTACGAATTTGAGTTTCTGGGCATAGAAATGCAATAATAAGAGATGTCGGCCATGATGAAGTAATGGGTGTCGATCACAAGCCTATTTTTTATGGATCGAGTGACTTTTAGCCAATCAGAGACCGTCGACAGGATTCTAGAAAATATGTGTGCATTATCCACCGAAAGTGTAAAAAATCACGGATTTGAGTTTCTGGGCTAGGAAATGCAATAATAAGCGACGTCAGCCATGTCAAAGTAATGGTTGTTAATCACTAGGCTTTTTTTGATGGACTGGGTGACTTTTAGGCTAATTAGACGACATGATTTTAGAAAATTCGGGTGTTAATACCCACCGAAAGTGCAAAACATCACAAATTTAAATTTCTGGGCTAGGATATGCAATATTAAGCGACGTCGGCCAACAACAATAATAACATACCCAGTACAATCCCACAATGTGGGGACTGTGGAGGGTAGAGTGTACACACACCTTACCTCCACCTTGATAGGTAGAGCGGCTCTTTCCGGGAGACCCTTGGCTTAAGATAAAGAAATAAGTGATATTGGCCATGACGAAGTAATGAGTGTCGATCAACATCATATTTTACATGGAATGGGTGAATTTAAGGTGAATCAGAGATAAACGACAAAATTCTAGAAAATTCGTGTGTTACCCACCGCAAGTGCAAAAAATCTTGAATTTGAGTTTCTAGGCTTAGAAATTCAATAATAAGCGACGTCAGCCATGACGAAGTAATGGATGTCAATCACAATCCTGCTTTTCATAGATCGAGTGAATTTCAGAACAATTAGAGAGAGTCGACAAGATTCCAAAAATCTGTATACTATTACCCACCGAAAGTGCAAAAAATCACGAATTTGAGTTTCTGGATTTAGAAATGCAATATTAAGCGACGTCGGCCATGACAAAGCAATGGGTGTCAATCACTAGCCTGTTTGTGACGGACCGAGTGAATTTCAGGCCAATCAGATAAAGTCGACAAGATTTAGAATATCTGTGTTCTAATACGCATCGAAAGTGCAAAAAATCACGAATTTGAGTTTCTGGGCTTAGAAAAGCAATAATAAGCGACGTCGGCCATGACGAAGTAACGTGTGTCGATCACAAGCCTGTTTTTTATGGATCAGGTGAATTTCAGGTGAATTAGAGAGAGTCGACAAGATTCTTGAAAATATGTGTGCTAATATCCACCGAAAGTGCAAAAAATATAGAATTTAAGTTTCTGGGATTACAAATGCAATAATAAGTGACGTCGTCCATGACGAAGTAATGTGTGTCGATCACACGCCTGTTTATGATGGACCGAGTGAATTTCAGGCCAATCAGAGACAGTCGACCGAATTTAAGTTTCTGGGCTTAGAAATGCAATAATAAGCAATGTCGCCATGATGAATTAATAGGTGTCGATCACCAGCCTCTTATTCATGGATCGGGTGAATTTCAGTCCAATCAGAGATAATAAAAAAGATTCTAGAAAATTTGTGTGCTAATACTTAGTGAAAGTGAAAAAAATCACGAATTTGAGTTTCTGGGCTTGAAAATGCAATAATAAGTGAAGTCGGCCATAACAAAGTAATGAGTGTCGATCACAAGCCTGTTTTTATGGATCAGGTGAATTTCAGGCGAATTAGAGATAGTCGACCGAAATTTTGAAAATCTGTGTGCTATTACCTACGGAAAGTGGAATAAATCACGAATTTGAGTTTCTCGGCTTAGAAATGCAGTAATAAGCGACGTCGGCTATGAAGAAGTTATGGGTAACGATCACTAAATTGTTTGTGATGGAGCGGGGTGAATTTCAGGCCAATTAGAGACCGTCGACCGAATTCTAGAAAATATTTGTGCAAAAACCCACCGAAAGTGCAAAAAATCACGAATTTGAGTTTTTAGGCTTAGAAATGCAATAATAAGCAATGTCGGCAATGACGAAGCAATGTGTGTCGATCACAAGCCTGTTTGTGATGGAGTGGATGAATTCAGGCCAATCAGAGACAGTCGACAGAATTTTAGAAAATCCATCTGCTAATACCCATCGAAAGTGCAAAAAATCACAGATTTTAGTGTATGGGCTAGGAAATGCAATAATAAGCGACGTTGGTCATGACAAAGTAATTGGTGTCGATCACCAGCTTGTTTTTAATGGACTGGTTGAATTTCAAGCCAATCAGAGTCAGTCGACAGGATTTTAGAAAATCCTGGTGCTAATACCCACCGAAAGTGCAAAAAATCATGGATTTGAGTTTCTGGACTAGGAAATGCAATAATAAGAGACGTCAACCATGATGAAGTAATGGGTGTCGATCACCAGTCTATTTTTCATAGACCGAGTGAATTTCAAGATAATTAGAGACATTAGACAGAATTCTAAAATATTTATGGGCTAATAATACTCACCGAAAGTGCAAAAAATCACGAATTTGAGTTTCTGGGCTAGGAAATGCAATAATAAGCGACGTCAGCCATGACGAAGTAATGAGTGTTGATCAAAAGCCTATTTTCATAGATCAGGTGAATTTCAGGCCAATTAGGGACAGTCGACAAGATTCTAGAAAATATGTGTGTTAATACCACCGAAAGTGCTAAAAATCACAATTTTGAGTTTTAGAGCTTAGAAATACAATAATATGCTATGTCGGCAATAACAAAGTAATGGGTGTCAATTAGAAGTCTATTTTTCATGAATCGGGTGAATTTCAGGACAATTAGAGACAATCGATAGAATTCTAGAAAATTTGTGGGTTAATACTCACCAAAAGTGCAAAAATCATGAATTTTTATTTCTGGGTTAGGAAATGCAATAATAAGCGTCGTCGGCCATGACGAAGTAAAGAGTGTCGATCAACAACCTATTTTTCACGGATCGGGTCAATTTCAGGCCAAATAGAGATAGTAGACATGATTCTATAAAATCCATGTGATAATACCCATCGAAAGTGAATAAAACCATGGATTTGAGTTTCTGGCTAGAAAATGCAATAATAAGTGACGTCAGTCATGACGAAGTAATCGGTGTCGATCACCAACCTATTTTTAATGGATCGGGTGAATTTCAGGCCAATCAGAGACAATCGACAGGATTTTAGAAAATTCATGTGCTAATACCCACCGAAAGTGCAAAATATCACGAATTTGAGTTTTTAGGCTTAGGAATACAATAATAAGTGACGTCGGCCATGATGAAGTAAAGGGTGTCGATCACAAGCCTATTTTCATGGATCGGGTGAATTAGAGGTGAATAAAAGACAGTCGACATGAATTTTGAAAATCCGTGTGCTAATATCTACGGAAAGTGGAATAAATCACGAATTTGTGTTTCTCCGCTTAGAAATGCAATAAGAAGCGACGTCGTCCATGACGAAGTAATGAGTGTCGATCACCAAACTGTTTGTGATGGACAGGGTGAATTTCAAACCAATCAGAGACAGTCGATAAGATTTTAGAAAATTCGGGTGCTAATACCGACCAAAAGTGCACAAAATCAAGAATTTTAGTTTTTCGGCTTAGAAATGCAATAATAAGCTACATCGGGCATGTCGAAGTAATGGGTGTCGATCACAAGTCTATTTTTCATTGATCGGGTGAATTTCAGGATAATTAGTGACAGTCGACAAAATTCTAAAAAAATTATGGGCTGATAATACTCACCGAAAGTGCAAAAAATCATGAATTTGAGTTTCTGGGATAGGAAATGCAATAATAAGCGACGTCAACCATGAAAAATTAATGGGTTTCGATCACCAGCCTGTTATTCATGGACCATGTGAATTTCAGGAGAATCGGAGACCGTCGACCGGATTCTAGAAAACTCGTGTGCTAATACACACCGAAAGTGCAACAAATCACGAATTTGAGTTTTTGGGCTTAAAATGTAATAATAAGATGTCGGCCATGACGAAGTAATGTGTGTCTATCACCAGACTGTATGTGATAGACCGGGTGAATTTCATACCAATTAGAGACAACCGACAAGATTCTAGAATATATGTGTTCTAATATCCATCGAAAGTGCAAAAAATCACGAATTTGGGTTTCTTGGCTTAGAAATGCAATAACAAGATACGTCGGCCATGACAAAGTAATGGGTGTTGACCGCCAGCCTGTTTGTGATGACCGGGTAAATTTCATATCAATTAGAGATAGTCGACAATATTCTAGAAAATTCGTGTGCTAATACCACTGAAAGTGCAAAAAATCACGAATTTGAGTTTCTTATGCAATAATAAGGGACGTCGGCCATGACGAAGTAATGAGTGTCGATCACCAACATATTTTTCATGAATCGGGTGAATTTTAGTACAATTAGAGACCGTCGATAGGATTTTAGAAAATATGTCTAATACCCACCGAAATTGCGAAAATAAATAATTTGAATTTCTGAGCTTAGAAATACAATAATAAGCGACGTCGGCCATGACGAAGAAATGAGTGTCGTTCACAAGCTTGTTTTTCATTGACCGGGTGAATTTTCGGACAATTAGAGACAGTCTACAGAATTCTAGAAAATGTGTGTGCTAATAATACCCACCGAAAGTGCAAAAAATTATGAATTTGAGTTTTTGGTCTTAGAAATGTAATAATAAATGACGTCGCCTCTGACGAAGTAATGGGTGTCAATCACCAGCCTGTTTGTAATGGAAAAAAGGAATTTCAGGCCAATTACATATAGTAGACACGATTCTAGAAAATATGTATGCTAATACCCATCGAAATTGCAAAAAATACGAATTTGAGTTTTTGGGATTAAAAATGCAATAATAAGCGACGTCGGCCATGACGAAGTACCCACCGAAAGTGAAAAATCATGAATTTGAGTTTATGGACTTAGAAATGCAATAATAAGTAAAGTCGGCCATGACGAATTAATGGGTATAGATCACAAGCCTATTTTTTTATGGATCGGGTGAATTTCTGCCCAATTAGAGACAATCGACAGGATTCTAGAAAATCCGTCTCCTAATACCCACCGAAAATGCAAAAAATCACGAATTTGAGTTTCTGGGCTTTGAAATGTAATAATAAGCGACGTCAACCTTGACGAAGTGATGGGTGTCGATCACAAGCATGTTTTTCATGGACTGGATGGATTTTAGGCCAATCAAAGACAGTCGACAGGATTCTTGAAAATTTGTTTGCTAATATCCACCGAAAGTGAAAAAAAATCATGAATTTGAGTTTTTGGGCTTAGAAATGCAATAATAAGCAATGTCATCCATGATGAAGTAATGGATGTCGATCACAAGCCTGTTTTTAATGGATCAGGTGAATTTCAGGCCAATTAGAGACAATCGATAAGATTCTAGAAAATCCGTGTGCTAATATATATCCCTCTCAAATCTCATCATTTTCTTTCCCTCCAGATGACTGTTATCATCATAGCAAAACAATAGCTGATGATTCCACCTATTCCAACTCTCCTCTTTACCCAACTGTTAGCCCAAATTACCACGGTCTGCCAATTGCAAATTGTATATCATTAGGGGTTCGGTGTTTGCAGTTCGGGATTCAAGAAACAAAAAAAGTGCTTTTAAAGAAACAAAAGAACTAAAACCTACGAGTGCTTTGGGGCTCACGACTCGGGGATCGAGGCTTGATTTTGTGAATAATTTGAATTAACATACAAACATACATTACCATAGGATTTTGACATTGAAATCTATTAAATATCATCAGGGGTTTGGTGTTCACGGTTCGGGGCTCAGGGCTTGGGGCTCGGTTTTTAGGGTTTAGCTTTTAAAGAAACAAAAAAATTGAAACCTGTGAGTGGTTTGGGGCTCACGGCTTAGGGATCGAGGCTCGAGGCTCAGGGTAATTTGAATTGATGTTCAAACATACATTACCATAGGATTTTTACCTTGTAATCTATGTATATCATCAGGGGTTCGATGTTCGCAGTTCAATGTTCAAGGATTGAGGCCCATGGCTCAAGGCTTGGGTGTCGGGGCTTTGGGTTTTGCTTTTAAAAAATAAAACGACGTGCTTTTAAAGAAACAAAAGAACAATATGTGACTGCTTTGGGGCTCACAGCTTGGGGATCGAGGCTCAGGGCTAGGGACTCGATGCTCTAGGTAATTTGAATAAACATTCTAACATACATTACCATGTGATTTTGACCTTGAAATCTATTATATATCATCAGGGGTTCTGTGTTCACGGTTCATGTCTCGAGGCTCAGGGATCAAGGTTCGAGGTTTGGGATTTTGCTTTTAAAGAAACAAAAGAAATGTTTTTAAAGAAATAAAAGAATTAAAACTTGCAAGTGCTTTTGGGCTCATGGCTCGAGGATCAAGGATCGGGGCTCGAGGCTCAATTCTTTGGATAATTTGAACTGACATTCAGACATACATTACCACAGAATTTTGTCCTTGAAATCTATTGTACATCATCAAAGGTTCTGTGTTCGCGATTGGGGCTTGGGATTCGGTGGTCAGGGCTCAAGGCTCGCGGTTCAGAGTTTGGAGTTTTGCTTTTAAAGAAACAAAAGAAGTGTTTTTAAAGAAATAAAAGAACTTAAAACCTCCGAGTGCTTTAAGTCTCACGACTAGGGCATTCGGGCATTTGGGCTCGGGGTTCGATGCTCTGAGTAATTTGAATTGACATTATGACATACATTACAATGAGATTTTAACTTTGAAATCTATTGTATATCATTAGGGGTTCGGGGTTCACGGTTTGGGGCTCGGGGATTGCAGCTTGGGACTTAGGGCTCAGGGCTCAGGGTTTGGGGTTTTATTTTTAAAGAAACAAAATAAGTGATTTTAAAGAAATAAAAGAATAGAAACTTGCAAGTGCTTTGGGGTTCACGACTCGGGGATTAAGGCTCGGGGTTCGAGGCTTTATGCTCGATGCTTTGGGTAGTTTTAGTTGACATTCATACATACAATACCACGAGATTTTGACATTGAAATCTATTGTATATCATTAGGTGTTTGGTGTTCACGGTGCGTGGCTTGGGAATCGGGGTTTTTCTTTTAAAGAAACAAAAGAAGTGCTTTTAAAGAAACAAAAGAACTAAAACCTGTGAGTGCTTTGGGGCTCACGACTTAGGGATAGAGTCTCAGGAATCGAGGCTCAGGGTTTGATGCTCTAGGTAATTTAAATTGACATTTAGACATACATTACTACGGAATTTTGCCCTTAAAATCTATTAATATAATTAAGGGTTTGGTTTTAGTGGTTTGGAGCTCAAGGCTCGGCGCTCGAGGCTCTGGGTAATTTGAATTGACATTCATACATACATTACCATGAGATTTTGACCTTGAAATCTATTATATATCATCAGGGGTTCGATGTTTGCAATTTGGGCTCGATGCTCTGAATTATTTGAATTTACATTCATACATACATTACCACAGAATTTTGACCTTGAAATCTATTATATATCATCAGGAGTTCAGTGTTCACGAATTGCGGGGCTCGATGCTCTGGGTAATTTGAATTGACATTCATACATACATTACCACGAGATTTTGACCTTGAAATTCATTATCTATTAGCAGGGGTTTGGTGTTCGCGGTTTGGGGCTCGGGGCTCGATGCTTTGGGTAAGTTGAATTGACATTCATACATACATTACCTAAATTTTTACATTGAAATCTATTGTATATCATCAGGGGTTTGATGTTTGTGATTCAGGGTTCGATGCTCTGAGTAATTTTAATTGACATTCATACATACATTACCATGAGATTTTGACCTTGAAATCTATTGTATATCATTCGAGGTTTGATGTTTGCGATTTGGGGCTTGATGCTCTGGATAATTTTAATTGACATTCATACATACATTACCATGGGATTTTCACCTTGAAATCTATTGTATATCATCATGGGTTCGTGTTTGTGGTTCGGGGCTTGAGGCTCTGGGTAATTTAAATTGACATCCATACATACATTACCACATATTTTAACCTTGAAATCTATAGTATATCATCACGGTTTTGGTGTTTGCGGTTTGGAGCTCTGGGCTCGAGGCTCTGGATAATTTAAATTGACATTCGTACATATATTATCAGAGGATTTTGACCTTAAAGTCTATTATATATTACTAGGGGTTCGGCGTTCGCAATTCGGGGCTCGACGCTCGACGCTCGACGCTCTAAGTAAGTTGAAATGATATTTATACATACATTACCATGGAATTTTGACCTTGAAATCTATTGTATATCATCAAGGGGTTGGTGTTCGTAGTTTGGGGCTCGGGGGGCGCAAGGCTTGATGCTCTGGGTAATTTGAATTAAAATTCATACATACATTACCATGAAATTTTGACCTTGAAATCTATTGTATATCATCAAGGATTCAATATTCGGGGTTCGGGGCTCAGGGCTAGCGACTCGAGGGAATTGGCTCAAGGCTAGGTCTTAGAGCTTGGGGCTCGATGCTCTGGTTAATTTGAATTGACAATCATACATACATTACCACGAGATTTTGACTATGAAATATATTGTATATCATCAGGGGTTCGGTATTCATTTGAGGCTCGTGGATCGATTCTCTAAGTAATTTGAATTGACACCCATACATACATTATCACGAAATTTTAACCTTGAAATCTATTGTATATCATTAGGGGTTCGGTGTTCGCAGTTTGAGGCTCGGGACTCGAGGCTTGGGGCTAGATGCTTTGGGTAAGTTGAATTGACCTTGATACATATATTACCATATGATTTTAACCTTAAAATATATTGTATATCATCAGGGGTTCGATGTTTACAGTTCGGGGCTCGGGGCACTAGGTAATTTGAATTGACATTCATATATACATTACTAGGAGATTTTGACCTTGAAATCTATTGTATATCATCAGGGGCTCGTGGCTCGAGGCTCGGGGCTCGATGCTCGATGTTCTTGTAAATTTGAATTGACATTCATATATACATTACTACGAAAATTTTACCTTGAAATGTATTGTATATCATTAAGGGTTCGATATTCGTTCAAGGCACGGGGCTCGAGGCTCGTGGCACAATTTTCTAAGTAATTTGAATTGATATTCATACATATATTACCATGGGATTTTGACCTTGAAATCTATTGTATATCATCAGGGGTTCGATATTTGCGGTGCGGAGCTCAGGGCTCGAGGCTCAATGCTCTAGGTAATTTGAATTGACATTCATACATATATTACCACCCATCTCATCTGCATACTTGCGCTGACACAAAGATATAGTATCTGCAGACCTAGTCACTGATATCCCCAAAAAGTAACTCAACTTTCCCAAGTCGGTCATAGTAAATTTAGTTTTTAGCAATGCAATGATCTCATTTTTCAACAATCAGAGGAGGCAGTAAGCACAATGTCATTCACATATAACAACAAATAAGCAATACTACTACCTCTATGAAAAATAAATAGAGAATTATCACACTTGTTGCATACAAACCCAATCCGCATAATGTACTGTGCAAAACGATCATACCATGCTCTAGGGTCATGTTTCAAACCATAAAGTGACTTACAGAGATGACATACATACTAAGGGGCTTCTGGATGGACAAAGCCAAGCGGCTGGTGCATGTAGACAGTTTCTTTCAAATCCCCATGTAGAAACGCATTCTTCACATCAAGCTGATGAATCAGCCAATGCTTACCCATAGTAATACTCAAAACTGTGCAAATGGTAGTCGATTTAACAACCATCCTAAACATCTCACCACAATCAATACCCTTATGGTAATTAGTGTCATTAACCACAAGTCTCGCCTTATATCTCTCTAGATCACCATTGTCTCTATATTTATGAAGAAAAATCCACATGCATCGGAACACATTCACCCCATCCGGTCTAGGAACCAAATCCCAAGTGTGCTAGTTCGTCAAAGCATTAAATTCCTCACACACGGTCGTATTCCAATTTGGGTCTAGTTTGGCTAATTTTGGATTTTTCGGAATTGGAGATATGGTTTGTATGGATAAGTTAAATTGGACTTTGGGTTTAAAAATCTTGTATTGGACACATGTTTACATATGATGTGAGGGGGCAGGGGCAGTCTGGGTATATGTATTGGGTGTCGGGTCTGGGTCACGATGTTGGATCGAGTCCGTGTTTTGATTTGGTGGTGAAGTAGGTATTGTGTCGATGGTTGGGACTGGAAGTGGGGTTAAGCCGACGGGGTGTGGGTGTTAACTAGTGGTGTTGGGCGACGGTGAAGAGTCTGGTGGGGTTGGGTGGCTTGTCGGATGTGGCGATGGTGCGGGACTCGAAGTTGTGCTTGGAAAAAAATAGTATCGGGTTGTTGGTGGTGATGTTGGGGTTGGCTATCTGGGATGTGACTGTACCGGTGGGATGGTGATTTTTCTGGGCTGGGTTGGTTGACTGGAACTGCGGCGGTAGGTGGTGGTGATGCATAGGACGACGGTAGATGTCATCGGTGAGTGGAAGATGTGACGGTGAGATGTGTTTGAGAGACGACCGACCGACTGTCGGTGATGGTAGGTGCAGTCGACGGTGATGGAGCCCTGGTCGACGGACTGACAGTGGTGACTGTTACTGGAGGCAGTGACGGTGACTGGGGGACTGTGGTGGTGGCACGACCGAGTTCGGTGAGGATGATGGGGGAGACGTCGGACTCGTCTAGAAAGGTATAGTCTGTGTTTAGGAATTTTTAAATATTGGCGAAAGAAAATAATATCTCATCAAACGTAACGTGACGAGAGACGTGAATTTAACGAGTGGACAAGTCATTGCACAAATAACCCCTATGATTAGACGGGAAACCTACGAAGACACATGAAGTTGTTCGGGGTGCTAATTTATGAGGTGTGGTGGAGGCAAGGTTTGGATAGCAAAGACAACTGAAAATCCGAAGGTGATCATAGGAAGGGATCCAACGGTAGAGAATTTCGATAGGGATTTTATTGTGAAGAGTACTGGTGGATAAAATATTAAAGATGTATTCTACCATTTTTACTGCATAGACCCAAAATGATGGGGGGAGAGGGGCATGAAAAAGAAAGGTACGAACCATGTTGTTGATAGTACGGATGATTCGTTCGGCTTTTCCATTTTGGGGTGAGGTGTGGGGACAGGAGAAACGGAAGACCATGCCATTATTGGTGCAAAAATTATGAAATGCGGAATTATTAAACTCACGACCATTATCACATTGGAATGATTTAATGGATTTTTCAAATTGTGTTTTGATAAAGTTACGAAACTCAATAAACTTGGTAAAAAATTCAGACTTGAATTTTAGAGGGTAAATCCAGATAAAGTGAGAAAAGTCATCTAATAACACAAGATAGAATTTATGACCCAATGAACTAATAACATGAGATGTCCATAAATCTGCATGAACAGTATCAAATGGAGAAAATGTAACACTTAAGGAAGACTGAAAAGGAAAACTGTAGAATTGTATTAATCTCCCTCGGGAAGTCTTTCTCATTAATACAATATATATAGTGTGCACAATGTGGAATCCTAGTACAATGTGGATCTTATTTCTACCATAATTATAGAACACTAAATATCACAAAATATATGGAGTATATTATTAGTAATATACGTTAATACTGCTTTCCTCCATGCTTAATCAAATTTTGAAGTTGACAAATCTTAATGAGCGCAAAAAACTAGTATATGGTTTCTTTTCGTATATTCATGTATTTGTGGACAAAATTGCTCGATACGTGTGTCGGTGAAAGATAATAGATTAATCGTAAAATTATCCAAGATGCACGTAAATTGATCCAAACATTACCATTATAAAAAATTATATATATCATATGCAGGAGCGGAGCCAGGTGATGGCTACGGGTTTCACCCGAATATATATATTGAACCATCTTAGCTTATTCCTATGCTTACTCCTTTATATTTTATGACTCTGATAATGGGATTTTGTAGTTGATTGAATGTGGCGTGTGCGTGAAATAGCAGCCAACCAAAACTCTAGGCTTTTTTCATGAATGCCGTCTCCTCTAAGCAAATAGTTCTAGTGGGAATGGCGGACGTATCTTTTGGATTGCATGAATTATTCGATATAATACTCTATATGTCGAAACAATGTGCAATGACTTTACTTATTCGAATTTTGAAAAAAGTGGTGTATCCACACCTTTTGGAATTTAGAATAATAATTTGGAAAGACTCCACTAAAAATTAATTTCTCTTTTTAAGCCATTTGGAAATATCATATTTTTTTTCTTAGAAAAGCTCCCTCATCTACTCTCGATGTTTCGAACCCACCTTACTGAGCTTAACAAACGTCCTCATATGAACTTTTTTTACGAAGGCTAAGCTGACGGTTAAATACTTATTTATATTTAATAATTTTTTCTAATACAAATACATTCTAAGCAAATGTTATTAAATCCATTCAAATCCATGCCTAATATTATAACTCTGCTTATGATATCCTTTTCCAATTTTCATTAGAAGAACTCAAATATAGAAGCCTCCTTAATTGAATGAACCCCAAACTCTTGGAGCAAAACCATGGCTCAATATTATTATTTTCCTAGTTGTACCCTAACAACATTACAAAAATGAATAAACATATTGTTTAGGTAAGGCACACATTATTGGGGCTTAATCTAAAGATAAAAAAAAACATGTCCTCCTAAATTATTATCAATGTAACATTATAACTATGAAATGTCACAATTTTTGTGGATACTCATCATACAACCACACATGAGCACCGCCCTTTGGATATGATACAAATGGCCAAGATCTTCCCATGTTTTCCAATAAAGTATGGGAAATACTACTTGCACTTAATATTTATATTAAATTGATAAATTAAAACATGTATCTTTAGTGTATATATATATATTTGTAATTTAGTTAAAACGAAATAATATATATTCTTATTTAACATACAATTATTAAGATGAAATTATTTAATAGTATGATAAACACTAGGTGTGACGAATCAGTTTTTCGATGTTCTTCCTTCCTAAGATAAGATTTAGAACGGAGGATAAATGCGTGCAGTTTGTGATATGAATTAAGCAATTAATTAATTCATTAACATGTATTGGAACTTACTCTTTTTATTGTAATTTTATGACACTGTTTGATTGAATATGAAGTTTACAAAAAAAAATATGTATTTAATTTTAAATATGTCATAATATTTATGTGGCAATTTTATTTTATGATTTAACTATGATGTAAAATTTATGTGGCTAGAAAAACTTGTTATTAAGTGTAAAATAAAACGTTCAAGTTAAACTATTTTATAAATTAAATCATTTTTAAATAATTAATAAAAATAATATTTTTTAGGATAGATATGCTATAAAATATTTAAACATATTAAAATTATACCTAATTTTTTTGTTTTTCAAGTCTTTTTTCTTATTGAAAAGTAATTCATCAAGCACAGAGCGTTTCAATTTGTTGGTACTTTTCTTATTAGTTTATCTTAGAAAAGATACAATGAATTTTTTAATATTTGAAAGAACGACATTTAAACTTCTCATTATATTCTTAATAACTTTTTTTAATTGCATAAATATTATGATATGTTAAATAACATAAATTATAATGATATATATTATAGATCAAGTAATTTTCATTCTTTATTACTCTATTTGTCTTAATTTATGTGGCTCATTTCGAATTTCTTAAAATAAAATGATTTTTTAAAATAATTTTTTCATATGTCTTATAAATATTTTGAATTACTAATGATTCTAAATTATAGTATTCTTTACATAATATTCAACTATTAAAAATTCAATAAAAAATTAAAAGATTTCATACAAAATACAGCCAAAATTAAAAAATTTAACTTAAAAATTCAATTGGTAACCCATAAATTAGAATAGAGAGAGTGAATGTACTATTCAAATATTACTACATAAATTATCGCTAAAAAGGAAAGAACTCTCTCCATTAGTATTTACGTTACAATCTTTTTCGGTTAGTTCTAAAATAAATTACACATTTCTGTATTTAGTAATAGATTCACTTCAAACTTCTTATTTTATCTTCAAAAAATCATTTCTAATTATTATTTTCAAAAATCTTATTTTTTTCTTAAATTTTGTATTTATTCAAAAACCTTTACATAAATTTAAGTTGAGTACTTTATTTGAAGTAGACATAAATAAATATTTCCTTTGTCTCCATTGATGTGGCATTATTTAACTTGGAGTGAAGTTTAAAAAAATGAAAACTTTTGAAAGGTGTACTCCAAAATAAATTTTATATAAATATGTGATTATATTATAAAATTAAATTCTTTTTAAATATAGAAAAATAATATTTGTTTTGAAACAGATAAAAAGAAAATTATGCCACGTAAATTGGGACCAAAAAAATAGTTAGAAAACATGTCTACCTGGGATTAGAGATGGCAATGGATCTTGGACCCGGTGGATCCATATCCGTTTTATAGGATATGGATCTTCAAAATTTGGACCCGACGGATCGGATCGGACCCGGATCCATTTCTGACGGATCGAATCTGGATCTAGATCTTGTATTTGAGATCGTATCCGGTCCAGATCCGATCCGTGGATCCGTTTTTTATTAAATATATCTATAACCTAGAATGTAATTTTATAAGTATTTTCTTAATTTTTTCCCATAATTTATGTATTGGGTAAAGGGTTGAACCAGGATAAGGCACAAGTCACACATCCATGTAATTTGTCTTTGAAGTTTCATTTCTTTTACCAATATCTTTCTTTCTGAGCTTCTCATATTTTCATTTCTATAAAAAGAAAAAATTATCACTCTTCTTTAAATTTTCCTTTCTTGAATCGCTAGCCGTAAGCTTTAACTATCTTTCTCTCATTTGTTTGATCAGCAAAAAAATATCTGGGACTTTTGATATATGACTGACATTGTTTTATATTGTTTAATAAAGTCAATCAGTAGAACTACAAGTGGAGCATCACTAAAGCCTCCAAAAATTAGCTCAAAGTTGCAACATATTCAGCATTACTAATGAAGTCAATCGTCTTTATTTTCTTGTGATGCTAAAATTTTGTTCAATATTTTAGAAGAATGGTGTCATGTTTGTGTAGATTGATTGAATGAACTCAATCATTTTTTTAATCAGATTGCGTTTCATTTTGTCATAAAAGTTTCAAACATGTGAGAATATTATTCAAGCCAAAAAAATTTACATGTAGATCCAGATCCGATCCGTGGATCCAAATTTGGATCTAATTTTTATGAAACCGATAGATCTGGATCCAGGGATGAAAAGTAGATCTGAATCTGGATCTAGTAGAATCCGATCCAAATCCGATTCGTGATCATCCCAACCTGGGATCTAATGGGAGTGAGTCACTGAGGTACGTGGCAGTCTATTAGTGTCCCCGCCATAACAGTGGCCGTTACCCAACGGCAAGTTCCCTTGTCGTTATGTTCGTTTAATCGATAAGCCCCTGGTTTCCGAATTTCTAGGTTCTGTTACTTTCTAAACTATGGTTAAATTTGTGGTATGCTCATTGCCCACTTGCTTGGTCAAGAAATTGAATTCCCAATGAATTGAAAATGTCTTATTTGCATACTTCATCCTTTATACGTTTCACAAATTACACTTGGTGCCCCAATAAATTGAGATATTATCTTTTCTGCTACTACTAAATATCATCTTGTCAGTTTAGGCAGAAGGTTTTGATATGTTTATCAAAAGTACGAGGAAACTAATAATTGTACTAAACAAGACGATAGTTTAAGAAGAATTATAAAGCAATTAAAGATTAGGGTACTAAGTAAATCTTATGATAAAAAAATAGTTATTCTTATTCTAGTTATATATATTCAAACTAGTAATTTTTTTCTCGATATATGATAATATATGATTTTCGACAGTTTTAATAATAACGATTACTTGGCAATCTATTCTTTACATAAAAAACTTCACCTTTAATTGTCAAGATTCTAAAACTAAACGAGAAGAACATTACAACAATTATAGATAAAAAGATTAATATAAAATATTTTTCATGACAAAATAGTGGAAAATTTTTATATTGAGAATTAATCACGCCAATTAAGTAATATTTTAAAGAATAATTTCAATTATTTACATCTCCTTTCTATAATTTTTTTGATTATCTTTAAATAATTTTTCTAGTGATAAATTCGATGTATTAATCTTATGTTCTACTATCATTTTTCAAATATTTACCTAAAATACTATCTTTATTTTGAGCACAAGAAATGATCCAATATTACCGACATAACAAAAAGTACTATACCAAATTGTTAAGGAAATATCTGTGAAGTAAGAATTGACATGATGTGTGTGCGTTTATCATTACTTAACTATCAAGTATTAGTTGTATTATTATCTTAGTTAATGCATTTGGACCAAAAACATATTTCGAAAACTTAAGGGGGTTGCACACGCAATTAACAATAAAATATCCCAACCCAATTGGACTCCTATAAATATATACCTCGAGTGGTGCTGAGGTTTGCCAAAGCAAATAGCACAACCCGGTCTAAAAAAAACCAAAGAAAATTCTTCCGGTTTTAAAAAATCCGGTTTTTTCTCTCTTCTAGATTTTACTCAAATCTGATACAACAATGGCGGCTTCTACTCGAAGGTCAAGTGGACCGGTAATCCGTTCACTTTCACCGGCCGGAAGATTCTATTCCCCGAGCCAAAGGACGTCGTCGTTTGCTTCCTCAACTTACGTTTTTTCTACCGGTTCACACACAATTCTCCACAGATCAACTTCTCCAAATCGCGTGAATTTATACAATTCAAGGTCATCATCTTCGGCATCATCCGTACGGTTCTCCTTGGACCGTTCGACTTCACCAAGTCGGTCTATTTCTGCTGTGAACCGGAACCACATCGTTAAGAATCAGAGTCATAATAGATCGTTGCCTAGTAGCGGTCAGAAGAAGGCGTGTATGTGCTCTCCGACGACACATCCAGGTTCGTTCCGATGTAGTCTACATAAGAATAATAATAGTGGTACGACTAGAGGTGCGTCGTCGTCGTACAGTTCGAATCAGTTGAATATGAGGCGATCTGCTATGACGAACTCGCTTGTGAGAATCGGAACAGTAGAAGGTGATTTGGTGAAGAGAGCTTTAGCGGCTTTGATTCGTCCTTCATCTCATCAACAGCGTCGTCGAGCCAATTTCCAGTGTAGACCTAGCCGGCTCTCCGTCATGTCCAAAGCCTCAGATTAAAATTTGACTTTAGACCACTAAACTTGAGAAAAGACTAAGTGGAGGTTGGAACGGAACGGAACGGTTTCTTTGTGTACTCCGGTGGCCGAAACCCTAAGATCCGACTATGTATAGACTCAAATAGTTAAATATTTTTTTTACTAAATAGCATAAACAAAATCCTCTAATTTTTGGCTTTGCTGTCTATCGAGCTTCCAATTCTCAAAAATATATCCATAAAAAATACATCTCCCAAGGCTCAAATTAAAATAAATTTAATTGATATGACAAATCGGAATTAAATCTCTTCAAGGTTTTTGATTATCATCAATTCATCACCGTCCATTCATATCACATCCCTTCAATTTTATTTTACGGAGATTTTACCGTTTTCCGTTAGCTTTTTGGCCGTTCTCCGTTATCTTTTTGGCCATTCCCCGTTTTCCTTTTTCTTTTTGGTCATGCTTTACTTCGTATCCCGTACGTATTGTTTTTTCGTAAATGTTTGTTTTAGTTAGCTATCTTTATTTTCAAAATCATTTTTTATCTGTCTTAACTTTTTTTTTTTTTTACTTAGTTTTTACTTTAGTGACTGACTGTATTTGTTGTTTCTTACGTTGCAGGTATTTTTAGATGGGTAAATTTGTTTGGCAGGACTTGAACAGCAATCAAGGACATTATTCGGGACCAAAATAAACAGTGGACTTAAGTTTTAAAGACTACATCATATCCTGTGAAATCTCACAACGTGGGTCTGGGAGCGTAGAGTGTACGCCGATTTTATTTTTATATTGATAGGTAGAGCGTCTGTTTTCTTGAGACACTCGGCTCAAGACATAGCACAAGCAAGAGCAAGAGCAAAACAAGATAATCGGGTAGACTCGGTTAGGAAAAAAAGTTAAAGCAATATAAAAATACTGGTATCAAAAGTGAATAGGTCATGGTAGCGAATTTTGAAAAAGTAAGCAGTAATTAACGCAGATAAATAAAGAACACATAGCAACAAAAATTAAACTACAGGGACTATAAAAGCAATACTTTGCCTATTAGTATGATAGGTTAAGCAGATTTATAATAATAACACTACAACTATCAGTAGCAATACTTCGCCTATTAGTATGATAGGCTAAATGAGTCTATAATAATAACATTATAACTATCAGTTTGTAAGCGTAAGTAGGACTACGTTCGATTACCTACTATCCTTTTATCATAATTCATGTCCTTCATAATCTCCTATCTAAGGGTATGTCTTCATTAAGTTGTATTTGCATTATATCCTGTTTAATCACATCTTCTCAATACTTTTTCGGTCCATCTCTACTCCTTCTGAACTCGTCCATAGCCAATCTCTCACACCTCCGCACCGGGGGCATTTGTGTCTCTCCACACATGTCCAAAATTACCCAATCTCACTTCCTGCATCTTACCTCCAACGAGGCCACTCCCACTCTATTTCAGATATCATCATTTTTAATCTTATCCTTCCTTGTATGCCCGCACATCCATCTCAGCATTCTCATCTCCACAATTTTCATCTTTTGAATGTGCGAAGTCTTGACTGATTAACACTCCGTCCCATACAACATAGTCGGTCTAACCACCGTCCGAACTTGTCTTTAAATTTTGGTGGCACATTTTTATCGCACAAGTGACAAGACTCCATATATGAGTCTCCATTTCATCTATCCTACCCTAATACGATGTGTGACATTGTCATCAATCTCTTCATCCTCTTGGATAATAGACCCGAGTTACTTGAAGCTTTTTTTCTTTAGAATGACATGAGTATGAAGCCTCACCTACAAGTCTGTCTCAATGTCGCTCCCGTTACTGAACTTGCATTTCAAGTATTCTGTCTTGGTCCTACTCAGTCTGAACTCTTTAGATTTTAGAGTTTGTCTCCAAACCTCTAGCTTAGCGTTTACTCCGTTGCGAGTCTCATCAATCAGGACTATGTCGTCTGCGAATAACATACACCATGACATCTCCCTTTGGATTTGTCGCGTCAGTCGATCCACCACCAAGACAAATAAGAATGGGCTAAGAGCTGATCCCTGGTGCAGCCCCATCATCACTGAAAATTGCTCTGAGTCCCCTCCTACTGTCCGTACCCTGGTCTTGGCTCCATCATACATATCTTTGATTGCCTTAGTGTACGCCATAAGTATACCTCTAACCTCCAAACATCTCGATAGAAACTCCCCATGAACTTTGTTGTATGCCTTCTCGATGTCGATGAAAACCATATGTAAGTCTTTATTCCTCTCTCTATACTCTCCACCAACCTCCTAATAAAATAAATGGCTTTTGTGGTCAAACAGCCCGGCATGAATCCAAACTGGTTCTCGGAAATAGACACACATCTTCTCACCCTCATCTCCACGACCCTTTCTCAAACTTTCATAGTGTGGCTTAGCAGCTTGATACCCCTATAGTTGTTGCAACTCTGGATATCACCTTTGTTCTTGTACAAATGGATCATTGTACTCCACCTCCATTCTTCGGGCATTCTCGCCGTCTTAAAAATGACGTTACACAACTCAATCAGCCACTCCAAACCTGCCCTGCCTGCGCTCTTTCAAAATTCAATTGGGAACTAATCAGGCCCGGTCGCTCGTCCCTTGCGCATCCTGCGTGAACAACACCCTTAACCTCATCGACCTTAATGCTTCTACAATACCCAAAATTTCGGTACCTACTAGATTGCTCCAGATCTCCCAAGACAATGTCTATATCTCCTTTTTTGTTCAAGAGTTCATGGAAATAAGACTGCTACATCCGTCTAATATGCGCATCCTCCACCAATACTTTGTCATCCTCGTCCTTGATGCACCTCACGTGATTCAAGTCATGGGCCCTTCTCTCCCTCATTTTGGCTAGTATGTACAACTTCTATCCCGCTTTCTCCTCTAATTTCATATACAAACGTTCAAAAGTCGCCATTTTTGCCAACATAACCGCAAGCTTTGCCTCCTTCCTCGTCATCTTATACAGTTCCCTATTTGTCCACTTCTCCACGACATCCTTGCTTTCTATCAATTTCGCATATGTCGTTTCCTTCGCTTCCATCTTCTCTTGAACTTTATCATTCCACCACCAATCCCCTCGATGCCCACCACGGCTACCCCTTGAGACCCCAAGCACATCTCTAGCTACCTCTCGAATGCAACTGACCGTCTTGTTTCACATACCGGTCATATCCCCACTACTCCCTAAGCCCCATTGACCATCAACCTCTCCCTCATTTCCTTTGCACTAGCCATGATCAAACCCCCCATTTGATTCTTAACATATCATCCACAACCCTCCTCTTTTTCTCCATCTTGATCTCCAAATTCATCACCAAAAGCTTATATCGGATTGTAAGATACTCCCTCAGAATAACCTTGCAGTCTTTACAAATACCATTGTCGACCTTCTTAAGGAGCAAAAAATCTATTTGAGTCTTAGCCACCGAACTACGAAAAGTCATCAAGTGTTCCTCCTTCTTTAGGAATCTCGAATTGGCTATCACCATCCCAAAAGCTCTAGCGAACTCCAAAAGTGAGACGCCTCCCCAATTTCTATCCCCAAGGACAAAGCCTCTATGTATGTTGTCATAACCCCCGAAAGTGACCCGGTATGTCCATTGAAATCCCCGCCTACAAATAACTTCTCGATGGGTGGTATACCACCCACCACCTCGTCCAAATCCTCCCAAAAGCGCCTCTTCTCCTCCTCGTCCAAGCCCGCTGCGGCGCGTAAATAATGTTCATAGTAAACCCTCCAACTACCAACTTAATCGTCATCATCCTGTGATTGACCCTCCTAACATCTACCACATGATCCCTTAGCTCGATGTCTACTAAAATACTGTCCCCGACCGAGAACATGACCCTAGTCTACCATCAGTCACCAAAGCCACTAAAGCACGTTTACCGTAAAGTAGAAAGGGATCAAAGTGAAAGCACAAGTTAACAAAAATCTAGAGGCAAGTAAAATCACTAGGCCAAGAATTTATAACTAAAGACAAGAAGGGTAAATGCAAGAACGTAAAGCCACGAATTAATACAGCGAAGCGGCAAAATTTAACAACAAAGATAAGGACAAGGAATGGATACGGGCAATCAGAGGTACCAACTCGAGTTGAATCGAACCTGTTTGCAGGCAAAAATCATTGTTCACTGGTACTGTTCACCGGCAACGGAAGTACTGTTCACTTGAGTTTACACTAAAAATCGAGTACTTGTGTAGATCGAGGATAAAAAGAACAAAAAGAAGAAAGGAGAAGAGAGAAACCAACGAGAATCGGATCTGAAGCAATAAATATATGTATATATATATATATATTCTCGTGTTTTCACTAGATCTGATTGTAATGAAACTTTTTAGAAAGAAAAGTTTATTTTAGGTCTACCTACTTTGTTCGCGGAAAAAGTCCGCCATAGACTAAAAACAAGGAGGGAGGATATCTCAGGTATGAAAACTATACCTACAGTGTATTAACCGCCGAAATCCATTTTCTTACCAAAGGATTCGAAAAGTTAATTCTGAAGGAAAAACCGATAATGGAGATATATAAAGATAGAAAAAAGTTTTAGAACTAAGAATATCAAATATAAAATACTTCAACAAACATACATTAAAGATAGAAGGAATGTAAGTATAACACTTGTGAAGACTTGAAGAAACTTCACACTCTTTACAAACTTATTTTTCAAAAGTCTCCTTTAGGGAATCGATCTTACCAATGGCATCCTTTTTCAAGAGATGTTCCTCGGTTCTTTTGAAAAGTATCTCTTCTTTCAGTGAGCATAAGAACTTTTCTTTGTTGGTGATCTTTTGATGGATAGTGTTAATATATTGCCCTTGGAGCTTCTTCGAAAATTTAAACAAAACGTTAATTCCATCAACATAGGTAGTAATGCCTTTTTAGAGGCATTGAGTGGATAAAGCATGTTTATAAAAGGAGTTCCAAGAATAATGTCATGACTTAACCCTTTTACCATGACGAATGGAGTTTGGAAACACACACTGTTTTGTATGACTGTTGCATCAGAGATCTTGTAGCCAATTTTCATTGGCTTGCCATTTTTTAAACATTTGTTGGCTTGTCATTTTTTGTCTTTGATTCCTCGTGGGTTCGGCGACTTTTTCATCGAGGCCGATTGCTTTCTTCCACATGCATCTTTTGTAGGCGTCTTCTTTGCCCAAAAAAATGATTTTTTTTCTTCGACGATACTCTTATAGAATAGGAACAGTATCATTTTGTTTTTCATTTGATACTCCTATAGAATAGGAACAATATCTTTTTTTGTTTCAGTAGTATATTGGTAGCACATGATAATATATGGGCTTACTGTAGTTTAGACTACATTGGGTCATATTAAATTGTTACATTGTGGCTTTCTGTAGTTTAAACTACATTGGGCCGTTTCATTCTAAAGGCTTAGATGATCCTTCATTTTTCATAGTGATATGGGTAGTATCATCCTTTATACTTATAACATGCCTTTTTCTTTGACTTATCAAGAGTTTGTATTGCTCCACCGTTTCACTGGAGTGTTTGTGCTCCATCTTTATGATCTTGTCATGCATGTTTGTAAGGTGTATGGTGTCTTGATATTGTACATCGTTGTTGTAGTACATGGTAATAAGCTCTTTAGTTTCTCCTCCCTTGGAGTTTCCAATGATGCTGGTTTTACCTACCCTTAACATATCTTCAATTTTTTATTTTAATATTGATAGTCCGATGGCTCTTTTGGCACTCGACCATTCTTGAAATTTTTCTAGGGTACATGGTATTTTCATCTTTAGGTCTTTATCATCTCCACTTATGTTGCTATTTCTTCATGTTTTAAATAATTGGCATATTATAATCGATTTTTCCGTCAAGTCTGTTGAGGCGTCGAATAGTTGTATGTCGTAGATGCCTCTTCCAAATGACTCTATCATTAGTTTGACAGATTCTACTAAAACATTGGGTAGCTTAGCAATATTGTAAAAAGTTTCATCTACTAATATTTTATCTATAAAATCATAAGTAAATAGTTTAAAAACTATATCAGTGTTTGATTTTTCGTTACATAAAAACCTTGGATATTTACTTAGTTTTGCACTTCCTAAAATGTGTGGATTTGATTTGTAATCATAAAATTTGTTTATATGCTCATAAGCTGTAATATATTCAGGTGAGAGTTTCATCTTGTCACACATTGTTACTGATGTTGTCATCTGAGAAGACGATGTTGTTATGAGTGGTGGTATAGTGGTTGGCATAGTTGCAAGCTTGGATGGGAAAGTTTTTGGTTTTCTGTAGGAGATTGAGAAGATTTCAAGGTTTGTAGGGTTTTGAAATCTCTAAAGGGAAGTCAGCTGTTTTAGCAAATGTGTATTTTCTTATGTTTTGGTTGTAATAATTTCTTGATTTTGTTTGATGATTTTTGTAACATTGGTAATATATTCTTCGAACTTGTCATTGATGGTTGACATTGTTGTACCTGCTAAGAAAATGAGCTAGAACATTCTTAGTTCCAGATATATTTTTGACAATAAAATCATAACAATAAAAGAATGATTGTCACTTCCTTCTTTTGTTTAGTTTTTTATTTGTAATAAAAGCTCTTACTTGGGTATTATCTGTTCTAACAACAAATTTTACTGATAATAGGTGATAATGGAATCTCTTTATTCCAAATTTTATTGCTAATAGTTCTTTTTTGTTAATATGGTAATTTTTCTCATTTGGTTTCCATGATCCACCTCCATATCCACAAATTTGTGGTTTTTCTTTATCTATATCCTCTTTGTCATATGCTATGAGGACTGCTCTCCATCCTATATCACTAGCATCAATAAAAAGTTCTAGTTGATCTAATTCTGTTGGTATTCTATGTTTTGGCAAAGCTTTCACTTTTTCCTTGATTTTATTTATGGTTTTAGTATGTTCTTCCTTCCATTCAAAGGTTATATTTTTTCTAGTTAATTCTTGTAATGGCTTTCTTAAGAGTGGTAAATCTTTTATATGGTCTGAAGCGTAGTTTACTACTCCTAGAAATTGTTGTACCTCTTTTTTGCTCTCTAACTTATCTTTAATTTTTTTTATTTTTGTTACAATGAGTTCTTGTAATTGTAATCCTTCATTATCTATTATGCATCCCAAATATTCTATACTATTCTTAAAGATTTCTTTTCGGATAATAATATTCCATGTTTCACAGTTTTTATGAATTTCTCTAGATGTTTTATATGTTTTTCTAAATCATCACTATAAATTAATATGTCATCAACATATATTATACAAAATTCTGTCAATTTTCTGAACACTTGGTCCATCATTCTTTGAAATATTTGTGGTGCATTTTTCAATCCAAAGGGTAGTACATTCCATTCGTAATGTCCTTGGGGGGCACTAAATGTTGTTAAAGGTTTCAATTCATTTTTTAGCTTTATTTGCCAAAATTTACTTTTACAATCGAATTTACTGAATCATTTTTTATTACCTAATCTATTGATAAGGTTTCTTTTGTATGGTAAAAAATATCCATCAAATATTGTCTTTTTGTTTAGTTCTCTATAATCAATCACCATTCTAGCCTTTCCTCTTTTTTGTTCACGGTATTTTCTAACTAAAAAGGTCGGGCTACTATGTGGGCTTTTGCTCTCTTGTATCAATTTTAATTCTAATAATTCTTTTAGTTGGGTTTCAAACTCTTTTTGATCTGTTGGGATATACCTAATAGGTTTAGATCTAACTATATCATTGGAATTTATTAACTTGATTTCAGCGTATATTTTTTCTTTCTCCCATAGTTGTATTGGGTTCTCTCCGAAATTTATTTTTAATGTATTGAGATATTTTTCTCTTAATAACTGTAGGTTACTATTCCTATCTGACCTTATGTTACATATTCTTAGTGTGTGTATTGGTAGTACTCTCTTTAGTATTATCCACTTGTTACAAGGTGTTTGTAGGCTAAAAGTAGTATTATTTATCACTTGTGTTTTAAAGTAGTCTAGGAAATTATTTCCTAGCAATACTTGTTGTTTCATATCATTCAGTTGGTATATTACTGGTAGTCTAAATATTGTCTTTTCTAATATTATTCTCATATTTTATGCTATTATATCCAATTCTTTTGTTTGTTCGTTAAAGCCTGATACTCTTGTTCTATGTGTTTTAGATCTCTTCCATCTGTGTGGTTCTAATACCTATTTCTTAGCTAGACATAAGTCTGCTCCACTGTCAATAAAAATATTTTGTTTTATTTATTAGGCTTATATTCTATATGATCTTCTATGTAAATTGCTACCATCTCGTTTCACATATACTTCTTTAATATATGTGTCCTTCTTCTCTTGCTTCTTCTATTATTTCTTGCCATCTTATCTCATTTAATCTTTCCTTATTCTATTAAGGTTTCTAGTAACTTTTTTATATCTATCATTGTAATATTTGTTTCCTGTTTCACTACTAGTTGAAGTCATAATAAGCTTGTAGCGAACATCTCGTTCACATTGTATCCGGTAATTTCTTTATTCTAATAAAGTTCTTTTTTTCTTTTTGTAGATCCATTTTATTCTGAGCTACTTTCACTATATGTGTGTTGGTTAATGTAGTTAACATTTTCTGATTTACTTTCTTCATCAGTTTGAGTGACATAAAAGTCTTCATATTCATACCAATTATTATTGTCTTCTTTTATTTGTTGTAGGCTCATTATAAGTTGTGTTGTATTTATATATTTTACACATTTTTTCTTTAGCGTTGAGCATTTATTAGCATAATGTCATTTTTCATTGCAATTCCAACATTTACATTCTTTAAGTTTTTCTTCTTCTAATGGTTTTACATATTTTCTTTTCCTAAATTTTCTCTTATGTTTAATTTTTTTCCTGGTTTTAGAGGTATTTCTATATCTTTTAAATCTCTTTCTCCTATAAGGTTTGTAATAAGGTTGTTGGTTTTGTCTGTTGTAATTATTATACCATTAATATTTTTTGTGTTGATATCTCTTTTTATGACCTTTCTTATATTTCTTTTCTCTTTTATTATCATCACATCCAAATACTAGTCTTCTTTCTGTAAATCCACATACCTCTCTTAATCATATTTTCTTATCTTTTTTAATTTTTTGTTGCATTCTATATTCTTCACATTTTCGCATTAGGTATGCTCTTAGTACTCTTATTCTTTCTCCTAATGTATTCTCTTTTGGTTCTAGTTGGGTATATTCCTTTTATATCTCAGTATTATAAGGTATTGGTAAGTGGTCATAATAGAGTTGTTGATATATTAAACCTTCTTGTGGTAAGAATCTTGCTTCATAGAAGAACTTACTAAAACTTATTGTATATTCTGGTAATTTATTAATTTTACAACATTTTATGTTATTTAGATTTATTATTATCTCAGTTTTTCTTTCTGCAAGTACGTTTTCTCGTGCTACCAACATTTTTCTCCTAAAAATTCTCTTTTTAGTATGATATCAAATATTATTAACATAGATTTTCAATCTCCTGCATGACTAAATACTTCTCCTCTTAATTGGTATGCTATAGATTATATCCAATAAGCTACCTTTCCGATTAATGTTTTAGATATCAAGTTATACATATATTCTAGGTTTTCTGTTTGTGTAAAGTTCATTAATGCTACATATATTCCAAGATTCCAATCATTTATTCTTCTTCCTATCTCTTGTTCATCATAAACATTATCTAAGTCTAAAAAATATCCATTGTAATTTGCACATTGTGCCAATGATCCTACAAATTCTTTAAATTCAGCTTGTTGTCCTACTGGTATATGATTTGGTAATCTAGTTCGTTTTCTTGTTATTATTTCTAGGTTAGGGTCTACCAATTCTTCTTCAGGATAATCATTTGCATCCTTATTTATTATATCATCAGTTTCTATTTCTGTTTCTATATGCTTATTAAATTCATCCTCTATGTCACTTCCAGGTTCATCTTCTATGATTGCATTTATGCTTTTCATTTTTGTAGGGCTTCTAATATCTGGTTGTTTTCTTTTGCTATTTCTGAGTCTTCTTCTTCTTCTATGAATTCTACCATTTGTGTTTCTTGATTAGTTAATTCTATGTTGTTATCCTCTTCTGTATCACTCTCAATTTTTTTCATTACTAGTTGTACTTTCATCGCTTGTTTTATTTTTTTTTTACTTTCTTTTTTCCTTTTAACCTTTTTATCTCTTCTCTTATGATTTGTATTTCTTCTTTTAATTCTCCTAATTCTTGTTTTACCTCATTTAATTCTTATTTTACTTCAGTCAATTCTTCTTTTGTTTGTTTCAACTCTACTTTGGTTTCTTTTAGTATTTTCTTTGTATTCTTAAATTTGTGTTTGTATTTTTTATATTTGCTATACCATTCTTCATTATTGTGTGTTTTCAATTTTGTGTTTTCTGTTTCTAATTCACATATTTTTTGTTCTTGTATATCTAGATTCAGATTTAAATATTCGTTGGTTGTTTTTTCTGCGTCTTTTAAGTAAATGTTTTCACCTTTTGAATTGTTATTATTGTCTGGTGTAGTTTTTTCTTTCTTTTTTATTGGTTCATACTTGTATCGTTCTCTTTCTATTATGTTTTCCCCATGATTTTTTAAAAACGTAAGTACAATAGGTTCTTGGTTTTTCATTAAAATTGTCCCTTTTTACTTAATATTGCTAAACTGTCTAATATTTTTTCTACTTTCTTTGGCAATTTTGGTTTTATTTTACTAATATCTACCATTATTGGCTCTTTACTTCTTCTCCAAGCATCTATCGGTATCATTTCTGGTCGTTGAGTTGTATTACTAATTACTGTGTTTTCTTTGCTCGTACTTGGTTCATTTTCTTCTACTTGTTTACCTTTATCTTTATTTGTCTCTTCTACTAATATGCTAAGTTTTTCCAGTATTATTTTAAATGTTGGTACTTCAGATACATTCCACAATTTTGTTAATTCTTCTCTTATTACTTCTTGCATCTGTGTTTGATTTTCTTTTATTTCATCCATTATTATTAATGTATTTTTTATTTTTTCTCTTACTATTATTTCTTCCCATAACGCATTATTTTTTTCGTTAGGGTTTGTCAGGATTATTTATTTTCTTTTTCCATCCGTTTTCCATATCTATCCATATTTTGTCAAATCTATCTCATCGTTGTTCTAGCTGTTTTATCTTTTCTTCTAGTTTTATCTCTTTTGCCTTGCATTTTAAGTATTTGAGTTGTGAAAATATTTCTTCTGATAAAGCTGTTTTTATTATTTTTAATTTCTGTTTTTTCTCTATTATTTCCCTTTGTATATTCATACTTTATTTACGAATCTTTTTTTCCCTTGGTCATTTATTTCAATCCCGTTATTATTTATCTTATAATTTATCATGGTTAAAAAATCACTTTCTAAAAGCAGTTCATTGAAACTGTCATATTCTATTACTCCTTTTCTTATCTTATATTCTAAATCTTGGATTTTGAATCTTAAATTAATACTTTTGGTAATTATTATTTCGCTTTCATTTTCAGGATAATTATAAGTTTGTGGGTCTATTAAATCACAATCATTTTCATCAATCTTACTTATATGTATAAAACTTTTAACAGCTCCAGTATTTATTTCAGCTATACAATCCGTTGTTATTATACCTTTAAATATTATTACCTTAATTTTTAATCTATTTGTGTTTATATTTATTAAATCTAATATTCTAGGTTGTATAACACTAGTTTGTCGTGAGACTATTAGTTCTTTTGTAATACTAAGTCTAGATTCTTCTATCTTTGGTATTAATCTTTTTGATGGTGTCGGGGTTCTGATATTGAAATCCATATATATTTCTTCTGGTATAGTTATCTTGGAATTTTTCTTATGTTCTATTTGTTCTAATATTTTCTGGTACATTTTTGGTACTAAGATATTCATTTCATGTTGTTTTTTCACATGGTGATTTCCGGTTAGGGCATATATCATTTTTGTTTTTATACTTATAACTTTACTTCCTTGTGACATATTTATTTCATCTAGTTTGTAATATAGTGTTAAGGCTAAGTCTATATGTTGGTTTATATCTCTATTATATGTAAGGGGTTTTTCGGCTATCATCTTAAGTTCTCCTAACTTATTTTGCTGTTCTATTAGTCTATTTTCATCCGTATTGTTCTATTGTTATTTGTAGGTCTTCGTTTAAATCTGCTATTACCTGGTTTAGTCTAATTATTTCAGTATTGAGATCTATCAATTCTCTATATATTCTTATAACTTCATCCAAATTTGTACTTATTTCTGCTAAGTCAGTCTCTTCATCTATCATTTCATAGTCTTCCAGTCTTTTTATCGCTAATTCTATTTTTTCTTTAATTCTACTAAATCACTATAATATCTTTACAGTATTTCATTGTGGTTTCGTCTTTGTATTAAGAGGTGTTTTAGTGCTTTAAATAAAAAAATTCTTTTATTTAACTCTATAGTTTGTCTAAATTCTCGGCGTCTCTTCATTGTTTATGACCTATTCCTTTTACAAGCTCTGATATCATTTTTTGTAGCGGATCTTTTCATCATCAAACAACCTTGAAGAGGGTGGGAATATAGATGGTATATTATGTACGTTTATCAAATAATAAGCATGTAGTACGGAAGCAAGTATTATCAACTCAAAATTTATTTTTTAAATAAAAGTCTATAACCTTCTATTAATATTTAACATCATAATTGCAGAGACTTATACTTATCAAGATCATAATTAGAAACACATAGTCTTGAAAACATATCTCTTAGCAGAATTTCAAGATCACTGGAGATACTCAACCCACCTTGGCTCTGCCTCCCTTTTTCCTCATTGGATTCGATGGGATAAATGGCCTAGGTGCTGGGAGTTGCTCGACATACTCTTTCTTAAAATTTCTTTTAAAATATGGTATTTTATGGACTAGTATGGTTCTAAGTATAAGCTTTCAAAGTATCTATTTTCTGATGTTATGATATTATTCTTGATATGGGTTATAGACTAGAAGGGGGTTTATCTAAACATGAGAGAGAATATTTTGAAGATTGAAAATTTTCTTGTATTCAGAAGTTGTCTTTCAAGGTTACAAAGAGGCTCATTTTATAGATAACCTCGGTTGCCTTACATTATTGACATGCTGAAAAGTCTAAAAGCAAATAGTATTTTTGTTATAAAAGTCAAAAAAGTCATAAAGTAAATAGTACTTTGTCTCTTGTAATTTCATGCTTTTCTTAAAGTTGTTTGTCGTTGCTACCATTTTTTCAATATTTGTTGGCTTGTCATCTTTTTTTTTTTGTAATATTGATCCATCAGGATATTGCAATATCTGTTCGATGTTAGAGCTTTCTGGCTCTAATGTTGGACGGGTAATGACATCAAAGTGCCATTCATCTTTGGTTAGGATTTCATTCCATTTGAGCATGCTAGGAACAAAGATGTTGCTATGGTCTTGGTTTGCTTCCATAAGCATAGTAGCTCTTTGTTACTCATTAGCTTAGCTCTTGGAGCCAGCGTTGTTTTCATTAGCATGTAATATACTCTGTATATTATAGCTATTTCTCTAGTGTTAACTTTGCTATTCATGTTCTTAGTTTTAATGTTTAAGGTTAATGTGTCCATAATATTCTGACCATCGATATCAACCGAGAAGTTTGGATAACAATTAAAATATATTGGTCCTCGTGCTAGATTGCTTTGTAAGGCTCCTAACAAAGAGTCATTAAAGTTTAACAGTCTAGCATTTCTTAACAAGAGACATATGTGCGTGTCTAAACCTAAGCGATACAGAGGTTTGACTGCGACCTGGACAAGTCCTATGTGAAGGAAATTGAATTCCTTTTTATATCTGTTTATATCATGTGTTGCTAATAGCTTAATAATTTCTTTTGAATTATTTATAGCTATCGTGGATTCACATGTCTTGATATTATAACTTTGTATAAAATCAAACTTTCCTATTTCATATACAGATCTGAAAGATTCTTTTGGAATATTCCAGTTCTGTAAATCCTGTTCTACCCTTGCTATCTTAGTAGTCGAGGTAGAGAGATTCTCATTGTTTAAAACATTTTGTTTTCCTGATTTATTCATCTTAAAGTTGTGCAGATGATATTTATAGTATAGTTAAGGAGTCGTCTATCCATCTCTGCTGGATAGAAAGATTGTGAATAATATTGATTAATTGATGATACAATGCTACTATTTTATCTAGGATTGCTTTCTTGGTTATCTTACTTTTATTATATTTTCAAATATTTCCTGATAAAATCCTGGAAAAGATACAGTTGCAAAGGTTCCTTGGAAGCCTGAATTACATAGGCGACTTCTATAAAGATCAAGCCCGCGATAGTAAAACTCTCTATCAAAGGTTAAAGAAGAATCCAGAACTCTAGACCCAAAAACATTCGAACGCAGTGAGAATCTTGAAAAGAAAAGTTAAAGAGCTACATTGCATGGCTCTGGCTAATCCCGACTATTTCAAAATATTCGAAACTGATTCATCCGAAGAAGGATATGGAGGAATCCTGAAGCAGAGGAACCCTGATAACAAGGAAATCCTAGTACGATTTACTTTCGGAGTATGGAAGCCCGCACAACAAAATTATTCAACGGTTAAAAAAGAAATCTTAGCCATAGTCCATGCGGTTACCAAATTCGAAAGTGACTTGCTAAATCAACACTTCTTAGTCAGAGTCGATTGTAAATCTTCAAAAGATATTTTGCAGAAAGATGTTAACAAACTTACTTCTAAGCAAATATTTGCTAGGTGGCAGGGCATTTTATCAGCTTTTGATTTTGATATTGAGTACATTAAAGGCGAAACTAATTCTATGCCTGATTTTTTAACGCGTGAATTTTTGCAGGTGAAAGAATAATAACAAAGGAAAGGGAAAATGATGTCCAACTCTGGGCTTGCCAAACATCAAGGAACATCGTCTTCCTCCTCATCCTCGCGAAAATCTCCTAAACCAATTGATATAGTCCATCCTTTTGATATTAATCGGCAAAAGGCTATCAATGAAAATCTTTTTTTATGGATGAATGAAATTCCTCTTGTAATCGTTGAAAATAACTATTGTCTTGGATACGCCAAGCTGATAGCAACCAGATATCTTAAAGATCACAAAAACCCAAATTTAAAATCCAGATACTGGTATGAGGAGATACTGAAAGGAACTGGCTCTATCGAAATCATACACCGATTCTGCAGTGATAATCGGCATATGATTACTTTTTCAAAATTGATAAATTTAAAGATCATCACTGTAGATGAGTAGGGAAATAGCCCCGGCAAAGAATATACCTTTCAAGATCTCAATTGTAGACCAAAAAATATTCTTTCTTGGATTATCTTGAAGCATGGAGAAACGTGTTATTATTTCAAAACGCAAAAAAATCTCATACTTGGTTTGTCCAATTTAGTCAAAAAGAACTAAAAGAGATACGAAATTGGTTAAAAAATTGGGTTCTCTTCTGGGGCCTACAATTGATTATCTACCCCCAAAGGTTACTGATTCCTATAGAACTTTTCTGAAAGAAAATGCTCATTTCCCTGATAAGGGATGATGTTCTTTATGGTTAGTGATTTTATACGAACTCCCATGGATCCTGAAATGGTCCTACGGGTTTGACAAAAATGAAGATGGAGACTCCCATTGGATTCCCCATCTAACCAGAAATATTTATGTCCGTTGGTGGGATAAGTTCATAACTACTCACTTAGAACCTGATAAGTTTGTTACTAAAATTATTGATCTGGAATTGAAAGAAAATCCGACCAAACTCCTATTTCAACAGCTAGTACTTCTTTGTCCAAAAGAGACCTATTGAACACTCTTCTCAGTTCGACCGGGTCTACATCCAAAGAAGACCTCAAGAAAAGGGTCCTACACCTTTTCGAGAAAGATGAAATGGAATACTCATAAGAAGGTGAGGGAGATACCCAATACGATAATGAATATGATTGCTTCGGAATTGAAGGAATAGACCATGTTCAGCGATAGTGCAGTCAAATTATTTATTTGCTTTTACTATTTACTTTTTTTAAAGTTGTTTGATTTTACGTTGACCTGTCAACGTTTGCTTTCACTATTTGCTTTTGTAAAGTTGTTTTTCTACTAGCGTCGGCTACCGTTCATTCCACTGTCCATGTCAAAAGGTGAAAATATCATCCACTTGCACAGAAGTGTTGTACTTACATCCTTTCTATCTTTATTGACATGTCGCTAGTCCGACTGCCTATATAAAGAAAACCTTAGTTAGTTATCAACATAAGTTTTCACAAATAAATGTTTACAGTCAAGTATAAGTCTATAAGTCTAGTTTCCTTTCCTCTAAGTTTGTAAAGAGTGAAGTTTCTTCAAGTCTTCAGAAGTGTTGTACTTACATCCTTTCTATCTTTATATATCCCCATTATCAGTTTTTCCTTCAGAATTAACTTTTCGAATCCTTGGGTAAGAAAATGGTATCAGAGCCAAGTTGTTGCTAGAAAAGTTTTATTTTCATTGATCTTCGCTATTTGCAATTGAATTAAGATACTCTACGAGAACCTGTCACTCAATTATTGTCCATCGCGCATAAGGCCCGTTGTTGCCGTTGTGAGGCGTTAGGACGCAGACTTATGCCTAGCTAAGAAAGAGGTATTAGAAAAAGGAGACAGAGCCAAGGTGTGTTAAGTATCTCTAGAAGCTACTCTTTCGCAAGAGCATCTACTTCAAACCCCAGGGAAGAAGAAGACCTTTATGACAGATTACCAAATGAGTATGTCAATGAGGTAGAACAAAAATTAAGAGGTGTAGATTTTACCAGAGTAGTACACAAGGTTCGATATGAACTAAGAGTTACTATTAGACCTAGCAGTCCCACTAACAGTGACATGCAATGACCTATTAGGATAGAAGAAGAAGGATCCCTAACTATGGTTAGGACGAAAGAAAATTTTAAACCAGATTTTAAATCACTAGGCAAATTCTGGAAAAGCCCAGAAATTCCCTTAAAAGGGAATGGTATGTAGAAAGTTACCCAGAAACTCAAAGAAGATCATTCAGAAATCAATGGATTAAAGATATGAAAAGACTTAGGTGTAACGTAGAATTCTTCAGGTGGTTCCAAATCACTGGGAAGCTAGATGACCAACAAGGGTCATTAAACACCTTAGTAAATAAATGGTATACTGCTATCAAAGTAGTAGAATCTGAGGTTCCCCCTAGAGAAAATAAGCATACCAGTAGAGGGAAAAGTAGTTACAACTGCTCCTTTCAAATTAGACATAGTGGACTCCTCGGGAGATCCAAACAATAAGGATATAAACAAAGCAATTATACTAATCAATTATTACATATAGTCTCTAATCATCTTAGTCTAGCTAGTAAGAGATCAACATTTAAGGAAAAATCAGAATCTTCTAAAAACCTGAAAATAAGGAAACCAATCCTACATTTAAAATACCTGAATTTACAGCTAGTAAATACCCCGACTTAAAGGATAAAGGCAAAATAACCGATAAGGTATTAGAAGAAATAAATTAGAGGTGAAGACATGATTTTAATCTAAAGGATAAAGAAAGTGTTAAAACACTTACTAGTAACGAAAAAGATATTAACAAACTATCTCGTTACACAACAAAAAAGAACCATTATCATAGACCATCATTCCCTGATATGCAGTTGAAGAAAATGAATTTTTATTTCATACTTCTCCTTCAGGAAACGAGATTTCTGAATGGAATATAGATGGACTCGCAGAAGGTCAAATTTACAGTAAATTACACGAAATGGGTATAGCTATAACTGCTCATAAGATAAAAGGAACTACAGATAAACAGTGTGCAGCTATCCTAATTTCAGGATTCACGGGAATGTTAAAAAGTTGGTGGGATAATTATCTCACCGAAGAAAATAGGAAAGTATACTTTATGCTACCACAGTTATCGAAGTAATTAAAGCAGATACAACAGGACAGACAATAGAGTAGCAAAGCCGAGAGGACGCAACTGTCACTTTATTATATTGTATTGCTAAACACTTCATAGGAGAACCTAAACTATTTCAAGATAAAAGTTTAGAAATCTTAAACAACCTAACGTGTCCTAAATTGCATGACTTTAGGTGGTATAAAGATCTTTTCTTGAACAAGGTTATGATCATAGAAGATTGTAACCATGATTATTGGAAAGAAAGATTTATAAGTGGTCTACCTTCGCTATTAGCTGAAAACGTATGAACCACCATCAAAAATAAATTTGACGGACAAATCCCCTATAATCACTTAACTTATGGTGATATAATAAGTTTAATAAATCTTACCGGATTAAGTTTATGTAATGATTTAAATAAAAAAAAATCAGCTAAAGAAGGAGGGAAAACTTTCTAATAATGAGCTAGGAAGTTTCTGCCAAGACTTCGGTTATGTTAAAATAACTGCGCCCTCAAGAGAAGTAGCCAAGAAACATAAAAAATACAATAAACTCCGTACTTCGCACAAAAAGGAGTATAGGCAATACAAACGAAGGTCTAAACCCAAAAGATCTTCGAACGATAGTTACAAATCCTTCAATAAAAAGGGTAAATATTGGAATTGTGGAAAAACTGGCCATCGAGCCAATGAATATAAAAGACCCAAATAAAATTATATACAGCAAAATTAGATGGTATTTACACCATTGCTCTAGGAAAGGAAGTCACTTTCCCATTTATGAAACCTCTTTCACAAAATGAAAGTACTTTCGTTAAAAATAAACTATTTTTTGGACTAATATTTTATCAAAACATATTAAATATCTCAGTGAAGATATTCAAATTAAAATGATTGAATCCACTCCAAAGACCCTGGAAGTAGTGGAAAGGAAAGGAGAGCTCATAGGCTTGTAATTAACTATAAGCCTCTTAATCAAGTATTAAAATGGATTAGGTATCCAATACCTAATAAAAGAGACCTATTAAAAAGAACTTATAAAGCTAATATCTATAGTAAATTCGATATGAAGTCAGGATTCTGGCAAATACAAATCGAAGAAAAAGACAAATATAAAATAGCATTCAACGTCCCTTTCGGACAATATGAATGGAACGTTATGCCACTTGGGCTCAACAATGCCCCATCAGAATTTCAGAATATTATGAATAACATATCCAATCCCTATAGCCAATTATCCATCGTCTATATAGATGATGTCCTTATATTTTCAGAAAATATAGATCAACATTTTAAACACCTTAATACCTTTTAAGGCATCTATGATTGTTGAAACAGACGCCTCCGATATTAGTTACGGTGGCATTCTTAACCAAAAGGCATCCCCTGAATCTATTGAACAATTAATGAGATTCACATCCGAAGTCTGGAACTCGGCTCAAAACAATTATAGTATCGTCAAAAAAGAAATTTTGTATATAGTGCTATGCATCACAAAGTTTCAGGATGACCTAATTAACAAAGATTTTTTACTAAGGGTTGACTGCAAGGCAGCCAAAGATGTTTTACAAAAGGATGTTAAAAATCTTGTTTCTAAACAGATTTTTGCCAGACGGCAAGCACTATTATCAAGCTTTGATTTTAAAATCAATTTTATAAAAGGTGAAGAAAACTCTTTGACGAGAATTTTTGCAGGGTAAACATGAGACCGAGCTTCCCAGGAACTTGGCCAAACAGGCCCCCTTCCCGCCCAAACCAGAAGAAAGAATGAAACATCCCTTTAAACCAGGAAAGACCAAAAGTCCAAATACCATAATCCCCAGCTATGAAAACAAATTCTCAGCATTAGCTGAATTTCCCCGATTACCAACAGGAACCATTTTGTCTCCTCCAAAGGAGCCAATAACCAGCAAAATCAGGATACAACCTTTCAAAGCCTCCTCCTCAAAGGCGGAAATCCAGATCATGGATAGCTATAAAATGCAATCCCCAGAATCATATTCATAAGCAGTTAAACCAATAACTCCACAAAAGAAGGAGATAACGTAAGTCAGTAGCAGCAGCCCTACCCCAAAGTGGGAATTTGTGGTATCCCAACTTTTGCCAATAATTGCACTAGATAAGCAGTATGAGAATTTTAGAGTGGAAGAACTCATCAAACCTTGTTACACCAACTACCAGTACATATATACTTAAGATCCTATTAAAACAAGAAGGTATTATGAATTCATTCTCACAGACACGGACTCGATATAAATCGAGCATCAGTACTTCAAAAATAACCCAGAAGCCATTGAATATTTTAAATTCACAATTAAGGATATTAAGCCTATTCGATTGGTATGCGGATCATCTACATACACCAATCCTATTATCCAGAAGCCATAAACCATAGACATTTAACTGGTATGATTATAAGGATGCATGGTTCAACTTTCTATACGTTTGCCCTTATACCGATACATTGTTTGTTAAATATATAGATAAATTAAAAGAAAAGATTATTCTCAGATGGTTCTACGAATGGTGGAACATGTTTGGAGAAAATTTGCAGGTGATAGCCCAACCTTTCAAAACCAATATACATGCTTCCAGGAGGAGCAACAGATCTCTACATTACTTGAGCATATTAAATTGTGCAAGTTTTTTATACATAAACGGATATCATATATTATTAACTGGTCCTTTGACATTCATGACACGGATCGAATTAGATATCTCAGTAAAACCATAAAAATTAAAGGATGGAGTCTAAAGCTCAAAGAGGAAAAGAAGAGTCCATCCTCATCATCCATCAAAGGAGAAGCTTCAGTCTCCAAAGCAGAAATGAAAAGAAGGCTCTTAGAGGCCTTATCAAGGTTAGACAATCATGGAACTGATAGAGACAACGTCTTCCCACACTAGTGATCCCGACAACGGAGATATGCTGAATCCCAGAGGATTAGCTCAATCTTATCTTCTGGAATAAAGAAAGAATGTTGTTAAGACAAATGACAAATGATAAATGACAAAAGAAGTCTGTCAAAAAATCATATGACCATTCAAAAAAGTAGATGGGTCCCACATCAATATGATAGAGCAACTTGACCCTTGGAAAAAGCAAGAGTTCATCCGAAAGGACAAATGACCTTTCGACAAAAGTAACCATCCCTACCACCCATCTGTAAAGATAATATGATTTCAGAGGCCTATATAAGGTTCTCGAGTTGTAAGTAGACATGCATCGGAAAATTCACCCCCACTACTAAATTTCCTGCCTACTCTCTCTCTTGTATATGAATTGCTTTCTATGAAATAAAATTTGTACGTTTTAAATATTGCTTTTGTTTATCTTACTTTTATTATATTTTCAAATATAATATGTCGATACGTTTTTATGGTATCAGAGTCATGTTGTCAAGCATGAGTTGCTAAACTCATTCTACTGTCCTAGAGCAGTATTGTCTAGAAATTATGGCGTTTTGATACTCGGTTATTGTTCATCTCCATCCTTACTTTGTTGTTATCCTTTGCTTACATCTGAAACTCTTAGTCTACAGTATAGGGTTGTTATTTTCCATCACATAGTGTGAGGTATCCGAATAATTCTCGGATCAGACGTTGGATAGCTTGAAAGTGTCATAGAGTAGCTCGTAAGCCGAGGAGTGCTAGAGCCGAATTCGATTGGTGATCCCATCGCCAAGACAACTTAGGAGAGAAAATACCAACCCATTACCTACAACTAAGAATAACATAACATAAGCAAAGAATACCCGCTAAGGTCAGAATAGAGAGTCGAACAGTATAAAGAATAAAAATGAATCGACTTATTATATTTGAAAATATAATAAAAAAAGATAAACAAAAGAAATATTTAAAACTTAGAAGTTTTATTTCATAGAAAGCAGTTCATATACAAGAGAGATAGTAGGTAGGGAATTTAGTATTGGGGGTGAATTTTCCGATGCCTCTCTACTTACAACTCGAGAACCTTATATAGACCTCTGAAATCGTCCTATATTTACAGATGGGTGGTAGGGATGGATTTACTTTTATCTAAAGGTCATTTGTCCTTTCGGATGAACTCTTGCTTTTTTCAAGGGTCAAGTTGCTCTTTCCTATTGATGTGGGACCCATCTACTTTTCTGAATGGTCGTCTGCTTTTTTTTACACATCTTTTGTCGTTTGCTGTTTGTCTTAAAAGCATTCTTTCTTTATTCCAGAAGATAAGATTGGGCTAATCCTTTGGGATTCATCATATCTCCGTTGTTGGGATCACTAGTGTGGGAAGACGTTGTCTCTACCAGTTCCATGATTTGGATTTGCTCTGTATTATTGTCTAACCTTGATAAGGCCTCTAAGAGCCTTCTTTTTATTTCTGCTTTGGAGACTGAAGCTTCTCCTTTGATGGATGATGAGAATGGACTCTTCTTTTCCTCTTTGGGCTTTAGACTTCATCCTTTAATTTTTATGGTTTTACTGAGATATCTAATTCGATCCATGTCATGAATGTCAAAGGACCAATTAATAATATATGATATCCGTTTATGTATAAAAAACTTGCACAATTTAATATGCTCAGGTAATGTAAAGATCTGTTGCTCCTCTTGGAAGCCTGTATATTGGTTTTGAAAGCTCGTGGTTATCACCTGCAAATTTTCTCCAAACATGTTCCACCATTCGTAGAACCATCTGGGGATAATCTTTTCTTTTAATTTATCTATATATTTAACAAACCATGTATGGGTATAAGGGCGAACGTATAGAAAGTTGAATCATGCATCCTTATAATCATACCAGTTAAATGCCTAAGGTTTATGGCTTCTGGATAATAGGATTGGTGTATGTATATGATATACATACCAATCGAATGGGCTTAATATCCTTTTAATTGTGAATTTAGAATATTCAATGACTTATGGGTTATTTTTGAAGTACTAATGCTCGATTTCTATCAAGTCCGTGTCTGTGAGAATGGATTCATAATACCTTGTTGTTTTAATAGGATCTTGAGTATCTATGTACTGGTAGTTGGTGTAACAGGGTTTGAGGAGTTCTTTCACTCTGAAATTCTCATACTGCTTATCTAGTGTCATTATTGGCAAGAGCTAGGATACCACAAATTCCCACTTTGGGGTGGCGCTGCTGCTACTGGCTTGCGCTGTCGCCTTCTTTTGCGGAGTTATTGGTTTAACTACTTCTGAATATGATTCTAGGATTGCATTTTATAGTTATCCCTAGTCTGGATTTCCGCCTTTGATGAGGAGGCTTTGAAAGGTTGTATCCTGGTTTTGCTGGTTATTGGTATTTGGACTTTTCATCTTTTCTGGTTTAAAAGGATGTTTCATTCTTTCTTCTGGTTTGGGCTGGAAGGGGGCCCTGTTTGTCCGAGTTCCTGGGAAGCTCGGTCTCATGTTTACCCTGCAAAAATAATCGTCAAGAAATCTGGCAAAGAGTTTTCTTCATTTATAAAATCGATTTTAAAATCAAAGCTTGATAATAGTGTTTGTCATCTGGCAAAAATCTGTTTAGAAACAAGATTTTTAACATCCTTTTGCAAAACATCTTTGGCTGCCTTGCAGTCAACCCTTAGTGAATATTCTTTGTTAATTAGGTCATTCTGAAACTTTGTGATACATAGCACTATAGATAAAAATTTCTTTTTTTACGGTACTATAATTTTTTTGAGTCGAGTTCCAGACTCCGGATGTGAATCTCACTAATTGTTCAGTAGATTCAAGGGATACATTTTGTTTAAGAATGCAACAGTAACCAATATCGGAGGCATCTGTTTCAACAATCATAGATGCCTTAGGATTCAGAATTTCTAGACAATGGAGTTTTTGAACTATCTCTTTGATATGTTTGACTGTTTTGGTTTGCTCTATAGACCATGGGACTGGATTTTTCTTGAGTTTTCTATAAAGAGGTTCACAGACCTGCCTGATATTTGGAATAAAATCTGCTACATAGTTTAAGCTTTCTAATAACCTTTGTAGTTGTATTTTATCAAGTAATCTTATAAGCAGTTATAGCTATACCCATTTCGTGTAATTTACTGCAAATTTGACCTTCTGCGAGTTCATCTACATTCCATTCGGAAATCTCGTTTCCTGAATGAGAAGTATGAGATAAAAATTATTTTCTTCAAACTGCATATCAGGGAATGATGGTCATGGTAATAGTTTTTTTTGTTGCGTAACGAGATAGTTTGTTAATATCTTTTTTCTTTACTGGTAAGTGTTTTAACTCTTTCTTTATCCTTTAGATTAAAATCATGTCTTTACCTTTGATTTATTTCTTCTAATACATTATCGGTTATTTTGCCTTTATCCTTTAAGTCGGGGTATTTACTAGCTGTAAATTCAGGTATTTTAAATGTAGGATTGGTTTCCTTATTTTTCAGGTTTTAGAAGATTCTGATTTGTCCTTAAATGTTGATCTCTTACTAGCTTGACTAAGCTGATTAGAGATTACATGTAATAATTGATTAGTATAATTGCTCTGGTGAATTAATTTGTTGATATCCTTATTTTTTGGATCTCCCGAGGAGTCCACTATGTCTAGATTAATAATTTTCCGAGGAGTCCACTATGTCTTAGATCAACCAACACTGTTTTCCAAGCTAACCTCGGAAAATCCAACATTGTGGTTCCAAAGATGATTCGATGGAATGAAGTGACTTTAACAGAAAAATGGATCGTTGAGGAAGCAACATCCCCAAAACCACTTCAGAACAGAGAACTAATGCAGGTTAAACAATTTTATGATGGAGACGTAGAAATACGATTCTCTAATCAAAGATCAGCCAGGCTAAGTGTCGAGCAACCCCGAAGAAGCATCGACTCATATAGACAGCCCACGCTGGCAAGATTTGCTTCTCTTAGGACAGATAATTCTTACGAATAAGACCATGAAAGAGCAATGCTAGTTGGGTTAAGAAGGACCGTTGAAGATATTCAAGTCCCTTGCTACAAAGAGGAATCAGCTCAGAAGCAAGAACGCCGAAATCCACCTCAACCCGAACCAGTTTGGAATGATGTAAATTCCACCATCTATGTATTAACAAAGTTCGAAATTGATATTCATGTCCATAGAAATACTTTTTGAGTTCTGATAATACATAAAAAAATGGTTTCTAGGGACTTATAGTCTGGATCAGGTAAAAGCCTTTCGTATAGAACATTTTAATTATATGACTAAAAAGAAAGCAAATGTTCTGTTTTTCTAATGGTTTCAATACCACTATAAGAATAACAAATCACCTGAATATCTTAACTGTGTTAGTTCTCTAGATAATCCTTTTAGGACCTATACCACTAAAGCAGGCAAAGAACAGAAATCCATTCATCCGCCTGAAACGACAATTGTAGTCAATAACCAGGGCACCATGGCAACTCCTTTCAAAGATTCACAAGAGGGAAGCTCTAGTGAAATCTCTGCTATCATTCAGCAGAACAATTACACTAATCTTTTCTTACAATCTATTGAAAAAATGACTCAATTAAAAACTTACTTGGTTATGACCAAAAGTAAAAAAGAAGATCAGGGCCTAACCAGGAAATCTCCTCAGACTTATAGTCTAAAAACAGTGTTTGATCGCATAGTTGAAAGCTCAAAAAAGGAACCTACAATAAGAAATCTTCACACCGAAATCAAGGAAATAAAATCTGAACTCAAAGATCTCAAAATAAGAGTTCAAGTCCTTGAACTTCAAGCTGAAAAAGGCTACGCTGATAGCGGCGAAGAATTTAAAAAGACTTTGATCAATGAATATTCTAATAAGCAGCAAGAATGTCTCATTGTTACCCCAGAACCTGGGTTTTTTAACAGTATCGATAAGTTAACATCCCAGAAATGGTTTACTATTGTTACTTTTATTATTAACAAAACTTATAGGTTCACAATGGAAACTCTGGTTGATTCTAGAGCAGACCTCAAATGTTTCTGTGAAGGGGTTATACCTACAAAATACTGCACAAAAACTTCACAAGGACTGAGAGATGCTAGTGACAAGCCAATGAAAATTGGCTATAAGATCTCTGATGCAGCAGTCATACAGAACGGATTGTAAAAGGGTTAAGTCATGACATTATTCTATGAACTCCTTTTATAAACATGCTTTATCCATTCAATGCCTCTGAAAAATGCATTACAACCTCTGTTGGTGGAATTAATGTTTTGTTTAAATTTTCAAAGAAGCCCCAAGAGCAATATATTAACAATATCCATCAAAAGATCACCAACAAAGAAAAGTTCTTATGCTCGCTGAAAAAAGTGATATTTTTCAAAAGAACAAAGGAGCATCTCTTGAAAAGGGATGCCATTGGTAAGATCGACTCCCTAAATGAGACTTTTGAAAAACAAGTTTGTGTGGAGATACCCAGCGCATTCAGGGACAGAAAGCAACATGTGGTCACTCTTCCCTATGAAGCAGAATTTGATGAAAGGAAGATACCCACTAAAGCTAGGTCAATTCAAATGAACAGTCGTCTTATGGAGATTTGCAAAAAGGAAATTAATGAACTCCTAAAAAAGGGGCTCATAAGGAAAAGCATGTCCCCATGGAGTTGCTTGGCCTTCTACGTTGAAAATGCGACAAAACTGAAAGAGGAACTCCAAGGTTAGTAATTAATTACAAACCGTTGAACAAGGCTCTTTGATGGATTCGTTACCCGATTCCTAACAAGAACAACCTTTTAGACAGGGTTAATAGTCCTGTTGTTTTTTTCAAGATCGACATGAAATTTGGATACTGGCAAATCCAGATCACTGAAAAGGACATGTACAAGATTGCCTCCAACGTCCCATTCGGGAAATTCGAATGGAATGTCATGCCTTTTGGATTAAAGAATACTCCCTCGGAGTTTCAAAATTTCATGAATGAGATTTTTAATCTATATTCTACATTCACCATAGTCTACATAGACGATGTTTTAGTCTTCTCTAATTCCTTAGAACAACATTTTAAGCATCTAAATATATTCTTGAAAGTAGTTAAAAGTGCAAGTCTTGTTGTATCATCGAGGAAGATGAAACTCTTTGAAACAAAGGTACGTTTCCTTGGACATAATATTCACCAAGGGCTGATTGTCCCAATAGATCGTGCTATTGTGTTTGCTGATAAATTTTCAGATGAAATCCTGGAAAAGACACAGTTGCAAAGGTTCCTTTGAAGCCTGAATTACATAGGCGACTTTTATAAAGATCTAGCCCGCGATAGTAAAACTCTCTATCTAAGGTTAAAGAAGAATTCAGAACCCTGGACCCAAAAACATTCGAACGCAGTGAGAATCATGAAAAGAAAAGTTAAAGAGCTACCTTGTCTGGCTCTTGTTAATCCCGACTATTTTAAAATAGTCGAAACTGACGCCTCCAAAGAAAGATATTGAGGGATCCTGAAGCAGAGGAACCCTGATAACAAGGAAATCCTAGTACAATTTACTTTCGGAGTATGGAAGCCCGCACAACAAAATTATTCAACGGTTAAAAAGGAAATCTTATCTATAGTCCATGTGGTTACCAAATTCGAAAGTGACTTGCTAAATCAGCACTTCTTAGTTAGAGTAGATTGTAAATCTACAAAAGATATTTTGCAAAAAGATGTTAAAAATCTTGCTTCTAAGCAAATATTTGCTAGGTGGCAGGGCATTTTATCAGCTTTCGATTTTGATATTGAGTACATTAAAGGCGAAACTAATTTATTGCCTGATTTTTTAACGCGTGAATTTTTTCAGGGGAAGGAATAATAACAAAGGAAAGGGAAAATGATGGCCAGCTATGGGCTTGCCAAACATCAAGGAACATCGTCTTCCTCGCAAAAATCCCCTAAACCAATTGATATAGCCCAGTCTTTTGAAATTAATCGACAAAAGGCTATCAATGAAAATCTGTTTTTATGGACGAATGAAATTCCTCTTGTAATCGTTGAAAATAACAATTGTCTTGGATACATCGAGCTGATAGAAACCAGATATCTGAAAGATCACAAAAAATTGGATTTAAAATCCAGATACTAGTATGAGCAGATATTGAAAGAAACTGGCTCTATCGAAATCATACACCGATTCCGCAGTGATAATCGGCATATGATTACTTTTTCAAAATTGATAATTTTAAAGATCATCACTACATATGAGTAGGGAAATAGCCCCTCCAAAGAATATACCTTTCAAGATCCCAATTTTAGACCCCAAAAATATTATTTCTTGGATTATCTTGAAGCATGGAGAAACGTATTATTATTTCAAAATGCAAAAAATTCTCATACTTGATTTGTCCAATTTAGTCTGAAAGAACTAAAAGAGATACCAAATTGGTTTTAAATGGTTTCTCTTCTGGGGCCCTACAATTGATTATCTACCCCCCAAATGTTACTGATTCCTATAAAAAAATTCTGAAAGAAAATGCTCATAATTCCTGATAAGGGATGATGTTCTTTATGGTTCGTGATTTTATACGAACTCACATGGATCCTGAAATGGTCCTACGGGTTTGACAAAAATGAAGATGGAAACTCCCAATGGATTCCCTATCTAACCAGAAATATTTATGTCCGTTGGTGGGATAAGTTCATAACTACTCACTTAAAACCTGATAAATTTGCTACTAAAATTATTGATCTAAAAGTTGGAAGAAAATCTGACCAAACTCCTATTTCAACAGCTAGTACTTCTTCGTTCAAAAGAGACCTATTGAACATTCTTCTCAGTTCGACCGAGTCTACATCCAAAGAAGACCTCAAGAAAAGGGTCCTACACCTTTTCGAGAAAGATGAAATGAAATGCTCACAAAAGGTGGGGGAGATACCCAATACGATAATAAAGATGACTGCTTCTGAATTGAAGGAATAGACCATGTTCAGCGATAGTGCAGTCAAATTATTTATTTACTTTTACTATTTACTTTTTTAAAGTTGTTTCATTTTACGTTGGTCTGTCAACGTTTGCTTTCACTATTTGCTTTTGTAAAGTTGTTTGTCTACTAGCATCGGCTATCGTTCATTCCACTGTCCACGTCAAAAGATGAAGATGTCGTCCACTTGCACAGACTGCCTTTTGTCCTATCACTACGGTATTGACACGTCGCTGGCCCGACTGCCTATTAGTTCTCAACATAAGTTTCACAGATAAGTTTTTACAATCAAGTATAAGTCTATAAGTCTAGTTTTCTTTCCTCTAAGTTTGTAAAGAGTGTGAAGTTTCTTCAAATCTTTAGAAGTGTTGTACTTACATCCATTATATCTTTAATGTAAGTTTGTTGAAGTATTTTATATTTGATATTCTTAGTTCCAAATCTTTTTTCTATTTTTATATATCTCCATTATCGGTTTTTCCTTCAGAATTAACTTTTTGAATTCTTGGGTAAGAATTTGTTTTGTGGCAGCGGCGGACTGCTGCGGTGAGGAATGAGAATCGCCAGTGGTGGATGAGGCTAAGGCGACGTGGGAAATGGGTGTGTGAGGGGTGGGGCAACGGGAGTGATGGTGCACCGGTGAGAGAGAGAGATTTAAGAGAGAACAATGAGATCTCATATCGATTCCAGTAAAGTTTGAAAGACCTTTTGGACAAAGCTTGAATTAAATGATTAACAAGAATGCTTAATTAAAGTTGGATTAATTGTAAAAACAACAACTTAGAATTAAATGATAACAAGAATGCTTAATTAAAGTTAATTTAATTTTTAAAAGGAAATGATGGTGCAGATAAGGAGGAATCCAAGAGGGTGTCCCTTTATGGTTTGTCATGATTATAGATCATTATCTTCTTGACCTATTCTTTTCAACAATTACTAATAATTTCTTTTAAAATTGTAATATCTTTGATTTTGTATCTAGTCAAAATACCATCATTCGGCGTCCAACTTTCGGTGCCGCTTCTCTACCCAGAACTCAAATTCTCAGAGGAATTTCGTTGATGTCTGTGTCTATTCTCGGCGAAGATGTCAAGCATATCGAATAATCTAAAGCCTTAGAGGCATAGAAAGAGACTCATTTCGTCTTAGTATCAGCCCAAAATTTGATACAATAACAAAAGCTAAGTTCCATAAAAGATCTAATATCACAGCCCAGTCACTTTGACCCTCTCCTCGATCCGCTCAACCGCGGCTTTCCGGACTCGCATCGACGTCGCACGAGGGGGGTGAAAAGATGAATGACAAAGAGGGAAGAAGAAGAGAAAAGAAAAAGGGACAAATAAAAAAGAAAATATTTAATATTAAGTGTATTTAATTGTAAAATGACAAATGGAAAATTTAATCAGTTTTAAGTATTATTTCTTTTTTAATTCCAGCGCTTTCAAGAAATTATGTACACTTTCTTTGTTAAGTCACCTCTTAAGGGGTATAAATTACATTTTGAACGAGATTAGGGGTTAGAAAATACTGTTAAAGTTAAATTATTAAAGTGAGTTTTGAGGACAAGTTTGAAGGAAATTTTATGTTTTCTCTATTTTAATTTAAGATTATAAAATTTAAAAATCAAAATCATAAGGAGTACTATAAAAGTGTGGGAGAGAGTGGTGAAAGTGCAAATGAGGATGAAGGTGTTTATTTTCGTGAATCAGTTCGAATTCATGTCGCAACGATTAATAACAAAATTCATTCACCTGGCGAGTAGGTTGGTGGAGCAGTAGTATATGGAGAAGTAGGTTGGTGGAGCAGTAGTATATGGAGAGGAAAAGTGACTTGCATATGGTGTTTGTTGACTTAAAAAGGCGTACGATAAATTTTGAGGGAGATTATGTGGAGATGCCTGAAAGCTAGAGGTGTCCATGTTACATACATTAAGAGTGATTAAGGACACATATGATGGAGCCAAGACCCAAGTTAGGACAGCGGAAGGTGACTTGAAACACTTTCCGATCATGATGGATCTGCACCAGGGTCGCTCTTAGCCCGTTTCTACTTGCATTGGTAATAGATGCCCTAACGCATCACATTCAAGAAGAGGTGTCACGGTGCATGTTATATGCAGATGACATAAGTTTGATTGACGAAACGCGAAGCGGTGTTAACACGAAGCTTGAGTTATGGAGACAGACTCTGAAGTTCAAAGGTTTCAAATTAAGTAGGACTAAGAAAATATATTTGGAGTGCAAGTTGCATGACTCAGGAAGCGGACGAGGACGTAAGCTCGATACCCAAGTCATTTTCAAGAGAGAAAATTTCAAGTACCTGGAGTCAGTTATCCAAGGTAAGGGGGAAATTGACGAGAATGTCACATGTCATATTGGAGTGGAATGAATGAAATGGAAGCCCACTTCAGGCATTTTGCGTGATAAGAAGGTGCCGTCAAGACTTTAAGACAAGTTCTACAGAGTGGTTGTTGGACCGACCATGTTGCATGGTGAATAATCTTGGCAGGTTAAGAAAGCTCATATCCAAAAGATGAAGATAACATAAATGAGGATGCTGAGAGAATGTGTAGGAACACAAGGAGTGATAAGATTAGAAATGAAGTGATTCGCAAGCCCCGTGATAGACAAGATGTGGAAATGGAGATTAAGATGATTCGAACACGTGCAGAGAAGATGCATAGATGTTCCAGCGAGGAGGTGTGAGAGGTTGATCGTGGTTGGTCTGAGAAGAGGAGGTCAACCTAAGATGTTTTGGGGAAAGGTGATTAGGCATGATATAGCGAAGCTTTAGCTTACCGGGGACATGACCCTTGATAGGAGGGTGTGGAGATCGAGTATCAGGGTAGAGAGCTAGTAAGTTGTGCACATATTTCTTTTTCCGTACTAGGGTATTAGTTTATGTGTTACGTTTGCTTATTGTTAGATCTCTAATACTATTCGATTGTTTCTTTCACTATGTTATCTTATTATATTGATGATATTACATCTTATTATCATTGTTGCTTTTTCATAAATGTTTGAGTCGGGGTCTATCGGAAACAACCTCCCTATCCGTCATAAAAGAGGGGTAATGTATACGTACACTCTATCCTTCTCAAATTCCACCTGATGAAATTATATTGGGTATATTGTTATTATTGTTGGAAAGTTATTATTATCATGAACAAATGTTATGGGTAAAAGGCTGGGGTCGCCATTCACGTCTTAAAAAATCATGCTTTGTATTTAAAGTTAAAATTTTAAATTCGTGACAGTAATTATTCTAACTATTACAACCAGTAATGTTATTCTACACGAAATCACTAGAAAACAAACTGCGCATTTAGCAGGAAAGTGGGAAACAGCCCATAATATAACAAATTAAGAGAGTACAAATTAAAGCTAACAAATTGCTAACTGCTAACGCCATTAAACTTTGCAATTGGTACAATTGACTAGGGGTGGGCAAAAAACTCGGAGAACCGATTTGGTTCGATTTTTCTAAAAAAAAAAAATATGATTTTTGAAAAACCTAACCGAATCAGTATTTAGTGATTCGGTTCGGTCTTTTAATTTTGGATACGAACCGAACCGAAAAATCGAATTAAATATATTTATTTTTTATTTTTTTATTTTAGGCTATTACTATCTCTTGAATCATAGCCATTGAAACTAATCTATGAAGCTTTTATGGAAGTCGCATGCGACATGAACTTGATTAACATATCATGGAAGCATTGACATAAAATGTAGGGAGAAAAAGTAGTTGTAAATTGATAAAACTTTAAATGGTCATAACTCTGCGCTCGGATGTCCGTTTTACCCGATTTGTTTTTTGATTTTGCGTATTTTTTTGAGACGGGGCCGGTCAAACTGCCGAACCGCGGTTTGGCGCAGCCAATTTTTAGAAAAACATTCAGTTTTTCCAATCAATTTGTGTTTTCCCCCAAATCGATTTCTAATTTTCTTTTTTCTTTAGTAAACATCTCACGATACACAATAGATTTCAACGTCGAAATTTCATAATAGTGTGAATGTCAATTTCAGTTTTAGAAATTCAATTTTTTAAAAAAATAAAAAAATCCTCGACCCGACCCGGCCCACTAGAAAAAACCGATATAATCCGATACGTTCGGCATATAAACCGAACATATCGATTTTTTAAAAAAATGTTGTATTCGGTTTTTAAAAAAAAAAAATGATTTTTATTCGGTTCATATTTTTCGGATACAAAACCGAACTAACCGATATACGCCCACCCCTACAATTGATTTAATTAAACAATTTTTATTCGGTTCATATTTTTCGGATACAAAACCGAACCGAACCGATATACGCCCACCCCTACAATTGACATTGTTTATTTATTAGGACTTCACAATACTTGTTTCTTACCAATATTTTAAAATAGGGTTTGTGGAGGGTTTTTTAAATCATAATCTCAAGAGTCGCAAACCTATTTTTTAACAACTTCAACTCATTTCATATCTGCTTCATTATAGTATTGCTTCCTAATTTTAACTAAAATTTATTATTATTAATTGAAGTGTCAAACATTTTGTTAACCCACTTTGTCAAGTTTCTCTCATTATAACAATATGCTACTTCCTCTTTAAAATACTTTGCATGTTTTGCTTCTCGAGATCAAACTACATGATTATTATCAACATTTATTCGTATCTATAAAAGAATTCATTAAAGTGTAAATAATAAGTTTAAATTTAATTATTTTTAAATTTAGACAGTTAGCATTCCTTTTTAAATGAACTATAGTATGTCTGGTCAAACTTTGGGGAGCTAAAAGATTTATTTTAAAAGTGTGTAATTTAAAAAATTGAGATGTTTGATAAAAAAATTTAGAAGAAAAATAAGTACTTTTGAGTAGTAGCAGAAGTTATTTTTAGAAATTAAAAGAAATATTTTTTTTCTAGAAACACTCTTGAAATGCGGCTCAAGCACAAAGTACTTATAAGCAAAAATATTTTTAAATTTTTTTAGTCACACATAAACAATTACTTTTTAAAATTTTCTTTTTAAAAATATTTCTAATAAAAACAATACGTTTTAAAATAAATTTTAAAAATTTGATTAAACAAGCGATAAAAAGTAAATGCTTCCACATAAACTAGATGGGAGGAAGTAATACATTTTATGTGATTTGTTATTGTGTCAATTTTATTTTAAAGGAATTAAAAATCGACTAGTAATTGATATTTGGCAACAAATGGAACTTTTTCTTTAAATGCGAGTGGCCTTTGGCAGTAAGTAGAAGCCATATATTATAATTTATAATTAGATAATTCTCATCCAAGAAGCTGCAATATTTGTTCATGAAAGTCAAAATATAGTTGGCGAGGCAGTGTCACAGTCCTAAATGAATAGGCAACACGAAAGCATACCTATAGTTTTATATTATTAATTATTAGCTATTTTACAAGGAATCTGAAAAAACTGAAATTCAAGGAATTCAGATAAGATTCCGAAAATGAGGTTTGTGGATGTATATATTGTGAGGAATATTTTGCTTTCTTTGGGTTTTGCCTTTTTTTTTTTCACGGTGAAGAATAGTTATTGGACTTAACTCAACCTAAAAAACTAGCTTATAGAGTGAGAATTATCTAAATCCATTTAAGGAGTTCATGTTCTCATTTCATATCCGATGTGGAACTCTTAACAGAAAGTGATTTGTTATTTATGAGTTTTGAATTATAATTTTTTTTTAATTAAAATTTAATAGGTAATAGATTAATAGGTAATTGAGTATCGTTTCACTTTTTTACGCATAGATTTCGTGGTAGTTTGGTGCAAGTACTTGTTTCTTCTTTCATACTAGCATTAGTAGCATTTTTTGTAGTTTCTTATCCTTCCATTTTTGTTACTATATGTTGTGTCTTGTGCTTCGATTATCACATTATTTTATTATTTTTTTACTGAATGTTATGTAATGCTTTTTCTATTATTTACTATACCTTCTTTACTTCTGTATTTTTTTTTTCAAACTGTTTTGATATGTATTACTTGAATCGAGGGTCTTCGTGGAACAATCTCTCTATCTCCATGAGTCAAGGGTAAGTTCTGCATACACTCTACCATTCCAAGACCCAACTATGAAATTTCATTGAATGTGTTGTGTGGTTATATATTTATTAAAGTGTTTAAACATTAGTTTTATATATTAAATATTTCAAACGTCTCAATTTATGCTATATACTTTCTTTTTTGATTAGTCTCAAAATATCTTTTTATACTTGATAACAATTTAAGTTTAATTTTTTCTTTTTACCTTTAAGTTGATTTTTAACCATACAAATATCTATAGCTTTTTTTTTATCATAAACGGCAAAAGTCATTCTTTTAGCTTTAACTTCATGCCCATTAAACATCATCACATAAATTTAAATGGAGAGAGTAATTTTTTAATTATTAAATTAGATTTGAACCAAAAATATTAAACTTTGTCGAACTGGCGACTCTACCCCGATTCGAATGTGACTCATTTTAGATAATCATTGGCTTATTCAATTATTGGGATCAGAAGTTTCAGTATAAATCTAAAATTACATTCATTCAGGGGGTTTGATAGCTAGTAAAGAGACACTTTATTCATGTATTAATTTATGCATACTTAGTTGCTAGTTAGAAAGTATGTTATTCATGTATAAAATTAATACGACGTTTGGTTTGTAATTTAGGAACCCTCATAATTAATATATGTATAAGTTACGAGAAATTTATGTATTATTTTATGCGGAGTAGAAGATGAAATAACTAGTACATAAATAAAAAGTTAAAATAGCAATATTACCTCACTTCCCACTTAATTACTTTCTTTTTCTAAACAAATATTTTTATATAATTTTTTAATATAATATTTTATAAAAAATAGAATATATTAATTTTCATTGTAAATAAATATTTTAATTTTAAAAGGTATATAATATTTATTACTAACTTTTAATATAACAAAATAAACCCTCAAAGATATCATTTATGCATAACTAAACCCTAAATAAGTAAATTATGCATAACTTATACCTACATTACTAATATACCTACATAACTAATAGCTCCATAACTAATAGCTGCATAATTAATATCTACATTATTAATAATTGAATAATCCTAACCATCTACTAAATGACCCTCAACGTTTAGTACTGATATTAGTTAATATCGGTATAAATTTTTCCCGACCCCAACTCCCACCTCTACACCTCCAATAAAAAAAATCAACTACATTTATGAAAATATATTTAAAAGTACTTTTAATATATTACTCATTGCCAAAATGAATACAATAGCTAGTTAAATTAAATATATAGAAAAATTATACTAACTATATATATATATATATATTATGGGCTTTCAGTGTGGATATGTTGTTGTTGTTGTTTGTGTATTACGATTATTATTTTAGTGGACGGATATTTTGGAAAAAATAGTGAGGAAGATCGACATCGTGTATACGTGTTCTTGATTGTTGTGGGCCCCTGGGATTCGGTCCAGAGCTGGAAATAGGCAAAAAACAAAGGGCCAAGCGCACTAAGAGATAATAGGGGTACATAACGTAATCCAAAATTAGTGGGCCTTAATAAATAGTGGTGTCACTTTTAAATTGACGTCTTTATTTGACTACTTTAAGAAGTTCAGTTGGACATTACGTCTGAGCGCTGGCCTACAGGGATAAGATTATCTACAATGACGCATTTGAATATAATAATAATAGTAATATAATAAACTACAACAATAAAAAATGACAGAATTATTATAATCATAATCACAATATAGTAACGGAAAGCAAAGAAAAGAAAAGCCAGGAGCTAGAGTGGGCATAGTTACCAATGTATGAGATAGTTACAGTAAGTACACCATAATTTCTATCCATAATTAGTATATATCTCATATATTGTAATCATATTTAGTGATAGATAATTGTGATAAATTAGGATTCATCTTGTATTGTGACTAGGATTCCTCTTGTATTAGAATTATATATTGTACACTATATATATGGATATTAATGAGAAAGACTCCAGAATGGAAATTAATATCATCTTACATGGTATCAGAGCCAAAACCCTATTCTAGAAAAAAATCCTCCTCTTGCCCCCCCCCCCCACATCTCTCGGCCGACGGCACCAAAAAAGAATTCTCTTCCGAATTTCCACCATCCTAATGGAGAATTTGGCTACTCCCACTTCTTCTGATGCTTCCGCTTCTCACTCAGTTTCGTCATCCAACCACCCACTACCCTCTCCTCACCGTCTTTCCATCCGGCTCTCGCCGTTACCAACATCAAGAATTTTATTCATATAATTCTTGATCAGGAAGATGGTCAATATTGGTCATGGGTGAAACTATTTCGTATCCATGCATGTGTATATCACGTGCTTGATCATATAGACGACTCCTTCCCTCGTCCTCCCGATATGGACGACATCACATGGCGTCGCCTTGATGACATGGTCAAACAGTGGATATATGGCACTATATCCAAGGATCTACTATACACATTCATGAAAACGGGTGCCTCTGCCCGTGATCTATGGACACGTTTGGAAGAAAAATTTCAAGACAACAAAAACACTCGCGACGTGTACTTGGAGGAACAGTTCAACACCACCCGTCTTGAAAACATCTCTAATATGTCAGAATATTGCAAGCAGTTGAAACTGGTGGCAGACCAACTGTCCAATGTTGGTACGCCTGTGTCCGAAACTAAGATGGTGTCACAATTAGTTACTGGCCTCCCCAAGGGTGAATATGACACCCTAGCCACGATGATACAACATGCTGACCATCTACCAAGTTTCAACAAAGCATGTTCGCAATTGTTATTGGAGGAAACTCGACGTGCGAAACAGGACGAGCATAACCAGAGGCATTAACAGTTGAACCGCCCGCACAACATCAGGCCACCGCCGGCCAGCAGCCTATGCCGGAAAATATCCAACCCCGGCAAAACCGCGGCGGCAGGGGCTGCTGCAGAGGGTGAGGCGGCAAGGGCGCGGGAAAGGACGAGGCCAACAACCACAGCAGTTCAGTAATACCACGTCATGGGCCAGCCCAGTCTCTGGTTACCCAAATCAGAACTGGGCCACGGTTTCAGGATATCCTCCAGCCCAGTTTCATTTTCAGCAACAAGGGTTACTGGGCCAGGCTCCAGGTCCTCGACCGCCCCTGTTCCAGCAATAACAGGCCCATGTCGTGTAGGCCCAGTTCCCAGAACAACCCTTAAATCAAATCCCCACCGACTTGGGTCAGGCATTCAGCATTATGAGTTTGCAGCAGCCCGATAAAAATTGGTATATGGACTCCGGAGCCTCCTCTCACCTCACCCGGTCCGCATGTAATCTTTCCCAATTGTATCGTTTAAAGTCTCCACAATCTATTACAGTTGTCAATGGTCATCGCATTTCAATTCAAGGTTATGGTCACACCCACACTCCGCCACCACACCCACCATTCTCCCTAAATAACGTCCTGCATGCCCCATACATCATCAAAAAATTAATATCCATTAGGAAATTTACTCGTAATAATTTTGTGTCTATTGATTTTGATCCCTTTGATTTTACTATGAAGTATCTACGTACGGGGACACCTCTTACGAGATGCAATAGCACATGGGACGTCTATCTATTCACATCCTCATCCGCTGCCGGTTCCCGCTCACACACTACCATAGCTGCTCTGTCTCCGTCAATTTGCACAATAGGCTCGGACACCCAAGAGCTCCTGTTTTTAATTTTCTTAGAAGCAATAATTTTATTCAATGTAATGGAAAACTTGCCCAGACCTGCATTTCCTGTCAATTAGGCAAACATGTTCGTCTTCCGTTTAATTCCTCAGTTAGCGTTACGTTTGCTCCTTTTGATATTGTTCATGCTGATCCGTGGACTTCCCTCATTACTAGTTCTCTAGGTCATAAATATTATCTCGTATTATTGGATGACTACTCTCACTTTATTTGGATCTACCCATTAAAATTTAAGTCCGAAGTTTTTGTCAAATTTCTTGAATTTTGCACATTTTTCAAAACGCAATGTGAATGCGCCATTAAATCTTTCCAATATGACAATGGCCGTGAATTTAATAATTCCGCGTTTCAAAAATTCTACAACAATAATGGCATGCTCTTCTGATTTTCGTGTCCTCACACGTAGGGGTGAGCGGGTCCGGGTACCCTAACATTTTTTAACTACCCGGACCCTACCCGGTAAAAGATCGGTTCCTAAATTTACTACCCGAAACCTACCCGTAGCAATCATTACCCGGAACCTACCCGGACCCTATCCGGGTAGGTTCCCGGGTACCCTGTAAATAAAAAAACACAGATTAAGCAACATTTTTTTAGCCTATGAGAATAAAAAAGAGTTCTAAAATAATTTCATCCAATAGTTTTTAGCCTGCAATCGGAGTTTTTAGTACCATTATAAGAAGTTTTAGAAAATTTAATTCGTAACCAAAACCTAAAATTGCAAGCCAAATTTGATACTCAATTAATTGAATGTGTTGATTTCAAAATAAATTTGGAAATATCTTAATTAAACTTATTTTTGTGTTCATAAGCTCTTCGATACAAAAGAAAAGCTTTATTATACTAGTAAATCCCTAAATTTCATCTTCACAATTACAAAAATATACACAAATTTTAAAAATAGATTTACATTTCAAATAAAAAAGTAATACAAATTGAAAATGAGTATCACCTGAAATAAAACAGAAGCATAGGATATTAAAAAGAAATTGAAGAGTTAGATATGAACCCATATGCATTTTAGGGACGACGTGAACACAACCAAGGGAGAGAAAGAGGCAAATGTGAAGCTTTAACGACGACAACGATGAAAGTACCTAAGAGAAAGCTTCAACAACGACGACAATGAAGCTCGGTAGTGTAGCTAAAACGTCATTGTTATTGAGAGAGTTTTGGGTGTTTTCTCTTAGGGCACAAAGAGCATTCTAGAATAAAAGGGTGAAAATCAATGTGCAGGCGTGCAACAAATAATTTTGGAGAAAGTTAAAAGTGATCCAAATGTTTCTAAAAAAAGTAAAAATATTTAATATTTTATAGGTTCCGGGTATCGGTTCCGAGTCCGGGTACCCTGTCTCTATTTGCCGGAACCGGACCCGACATTGATCGGTTCCTAATTTTACTACCCGGACCCTACCCGTTATTATAATATATCTATCCGGAACCTACCCGTTAGTGTCGGTTCCGGTTGGGTAGCTGGGTACCCTGTACCCGTGCTCACCCCTACTCACACGTCCCCTCAAAATGGCAAGGCCGAGCGTCTCATCCGTACAATAAATAACATGGTCCGCACGTTTCTGTTTCATGCCTCCCTCCCTCCATCATTTTGGGTATATGCGGTCAAAATGGTAGAATACGTCCTTAATATTTTACCCACTAGTACCCTCATAACATGACTCCAACCGAAATCTTACACCGTCGGGTTCCCTCCTATGATCACATATGGATATTCGGTTGCCTATGTTTCCCTAATCTCTCTTCCACGGCCGCTCACAAATTAGCTCCCCCGCACCACTCTGTGTGGCTTCTTAGGATTCCCGTCAAACCATAGGGGCTATCTGTGCTATGACCTATCCACTCGTCAAATTTTTGTCTCGCGTCACGTCACTTTTGACGAGACGCAGTTCCCCTTTTCCAACATCCAAAAATTTCAAAAATCGAATTACAAATTTTTAGACGACTCAACTCTCTCTCATGTCCACCTTCGGGAACTGTGCCCGACTGACACCATTATACCTCCACATCCTCCATCTGCCACCGTGCAACGCCTACCGTCAGCATTTCTGCCACCGGTGTCCTCCCCGTCACCGCCTCTTGCCACCTCTAGCACCACTCTGCCTCCAGGTTCCACCAACTCACCGATCACTGTCCCATCCACTGTGCCGCCCCTACAGTCTCACCACCGTGCCGACCCCAGTCTGCCCCTCAACCACCACCCAGCAAACCCAGCTACCGGACCTACTATGCCACCGACATCGTACCCTACCCTACAAACCTCCTCAATTTCTGGTATATCGAGAATCCCCACAAATCCCTACCACAGTTCACCAGCACCCACCGACCCAACCCACTCGACTTCAATCCCAAACACCGCCACTGGTCCACACCACCCGACAACCACCCTCGACCGAAACCCAGTCCAACCAACCAGTCAACCAACACCCTTACCCAGCCAGCGCCTACACACCGAATGGAAACCCGTGCCCAACACGAGATTTTCAAACCCAAAGTCCAATTTGACCTGCCCACCCAAACAATTTCATCTATTCCAAAAAGCCCTAAATCAGCCAAACTGGACACGAATTGGAATGCGGCCATGTGTGAGGAGTTTAATACTTTAACGAAACAACATACTTGAGACTTGGTTCCTCGACCAGAGGGGGTGAATGTGATCCGTTGTATGTGGTTTTTTCGTCACAAGTTCAGGAATAGTGGTAACTTAGAAAGATACAAGGCAAGACTAGTGGCAAATGGTACTAACCAGCAGAATGACATTGATTGCGGCGAGACATTTAGTTCGGTTGTTAAACCAGGCACCATTCGCATAGTTCTAAGCATTGCTATGGGAAAGCATTGGTCGATTCATCAGCTAGATGTGAATGTCACGACCTGACTCGACGGGCCGCGACTAATCGCCCTAATGACGTCATTATCCTGACCTGTCACTCATAATTCAATTAACACCTAATGAGTCTGAAATTCGGCAGCATAACGCTGCAATAACAGCATATGTCAGGGTAGGCAAGCCGACAAGGCTGCATTTACCCTCGAATGTACCTGCCTCCTGAGGAGTCACAACTAGCCAACACAATACAATGGGCAAGCCGACAAGACTACCACTAGATAATATCATATATACACGGGGACACCCCAACACAGAGTACAATAACATGACTGACCAAAACAGAGTCATAACCCTTACATAAGTACAACCCACCACTGTCTACAGACCTCTATAAGAAGAACAACGACATATGACGGGACAGGGCCCCGTCGTGCCCCTAAATACAAACATAAGTCTAAAAGAGGTTTGGTACCAAAATGACAAAGCTCTGGATCAAAGGAGCTTCCCAACCTGCTGAGTAGAAACCTAGGACTGAGGTTCACTGAAAACATGTACCTGCGGGCATGAAACGCAGCCCCCCGAGGAAAGGGGGTCAGTACGAAATAATGTATTGAGTATGTAAAATATGAAGCTGTAAAAGAGATCATAAGTAGCCAACAGAAAACAGGAGATCAGTATAAAAATCAGGATCCAAATCCAACTGTGCCATAAACCATAAAAGTCAGTTGCCTTATAAAAATGAGAGTCAAGTCAAGAAAACATGAGTGCCTGTCCATATACATATATATATCTGTAACGTAACCCGTCCCACTAGTGCGGGACTCGGTGGAATCATATCATAACCCGGCCCATACTGGGACTCGGTGAAGTCATATCGTAACCCGGCCCATGCTGGGACTCAGTAAAGTCATATCTCATCTATGGATCCATCCTACGTAACCCGATCCTCTAGTGAGGGTCTCGGTGAAAAATGCAAGGCTGTGCACGAACATAATCCGGCCCGGGACTCGGTGAGGTGAAGTAGTAACACTTAGCACGAGTAGATATCATAAGTAACCATATGCAAGTAAAAATTATCATTTGACTCTCAATAAAATCATTATAATAATGTCATAATAAACTCTTTGCTGAAAAATCATAGGCGCTTCTCATAACAATCCTCTTTAGGAATTAAACTGTATAAGAATCAAGTACGTCCGCCGTACTTTCATTAAATCATGCCAAAAGAAAGAAGTAAGGGTTTCACATACCTCTTAGACGAACTAATCAACTCAATATTAGAGTATGCCTCATTTTAGAACTTCAACCTTGTTGTCGAATTTATCTAAGTTCCACGGGTCCTTGTAAGCTCTAAGAATGATTATCTACATCATACGGACAAATTACATCACAATCGAATCAACATAATAAAAACAGATTCTTAGGGACATTCTAACGAACACCTTGAACGCGTAGAACCTATATTTCTTCTACATCGAAATCTAACATAAAGCGAAACATCCAGTCCCCTTAATCCTCCTTCTTATACTACTACAATCTTCAAAATAGTACAACAATTTCACATGCAATTTCCAGCAACTCTCAGTAACGACAGTCCCAACAACACCCAACAACACCCAACCCAAATTCGCATTTTCGACAATCGTCTTTAGAGCTAGCGGCAAGAATCGAACTCAGAATTTGTATACACTTTAAGAACAAGTAAGATTACCTCTTTTAGATGCAGTGACGAGTGTCGTAGAATCTGTCATCCCAAACAGCTTCCGACCAAAATGAAACAGAACCCCAAAAAAATCAACTTGAGCTAGGGCTTCTCGAACTCAAGGCATGTGCTTGATTTCGTGCGTCCAAGCTTGTTTAAGGACTCGAGTTTGCCAAAATCGAGGTCCGAAACACCATGAATCTGCCCCCCTTTCGGTTGTCCAAAACATACGGAAATTTCCCCCAATTTTGGTCGAGAATTTCAGAAAACCCATCAACCGAGCTTGTTCCCTCTGCCAGAAAAGAATTTAATGGAGGAGATTTGGTAGAGATGAAGAGAACACTGAAGGATCCATGGTTGTTCATTATAGAGAATAGAGGAGTTGGTCGACTGATTTGGGGCCTTGTCACCCCCAAATCGGTTATAAGAGTACACGTACCAAATCCCACTATAAATTGTCCCCTCCCTAATTAATTAATCCCACAATTAATTAATTATACACACAATTAAATTCCCGGTCTCCTATTATTTAAATCCCGACGATTAATAAAATCCTCTCATGTCAATATATAATCCCTGTAATAAAATACTAGTCTATAATCTCTTCGGGGATACACAATTATTATTATTACACAACGCCGCCACATTATCAAATCAAAAATTATTTCGGGATCACGTCCTTCTATATACTAATCCTCTTATTAATATACACAAGTACAATGAACATTTTCCCGGGTCCGGGTCTACTTTCCTACGTTACGAGTTCAACCGCTACTTGAAAATACGGGGCGTTACAGTGAAGAATGCATTTCTTCATGGGGATTTACGAGAAACCGTATACATGCACCAGCAGCCTGGTTTTGTCCACACAGCAGCCCCACATTATGTGTGTCGTCTCCGTAAGTCACTCTATGGCTTAAAATAGGCCCCCAGAGCATGGTATGATCGTTTTGTACAGCTCATTCTGCGTCTTGGGTTTACATGCAACAGATGTGATAACTCTCTCTTTACTTTACATCGTGGCCGTAATACTGCTTATTTACTGTTGTATGTGGATGACATTGTTCTTACCGCCTCTACCGATGTGTTGAAAGATGAGATTATTGCACTGCTCAAGTCTGAATTTGCCATGACTGATTTGGGGAAGTTGAGCTATTTTTTTGGGATCTCAGTCACCAGATTCGCAGATTGTATGTTTCTTTGCCAGCGTAAGTATGCAAAGGATATCGTGTATAGGGCTAAGATGGACAACTGCAAAATCATATCCACTCCAGTTGATTCCAAATCCAAACTTAGTGCAATGGTTGGTACTCCAGTAACTGATCCTACTCTGTATCGGAGTCTTGCAGGTGCACTTCAGTATCTCACCTTCACCAGGCCTGACATTGCCTATGTTGTCCAGCAGGTATGCTTGTTTATGCATGCCCCCAGGGAACCTCATTTTACTGCCCTCAAACGTATCATTCAATATGTTAAGGGCACACTGGATTATGAACTACACTTATACTCCTCCGCACTGAACTTACTATTATACTACACAGATGCAGATTGGGCAGTCTGTCCAGACACCCGCCGCTCTATATCCGACTACTGTGTGTTTTTGGGTGATAATCTTATCTCTTGGTCTGTCAAACGGCAAGCCACATTATCCCGTTCGAGTGCAGAAGCTGAGTATAGAGGAGATGATAATGTTGTTGCTAAGATCTGTTGGCTCCGAAACCTTCTCTTGGAGCTTCAATGTCCTTTAGGTAAAGCGTCTCTGGTCTACTGTGATAACATATCCGCCATATACCTGTCTCACAATCCGGTTCAGCACCAGCGAACCAAGCATATTGAGATGGACATCCATTTTGTTCACGAGAAGGTTGCTCTCGGGCATATTAAGATATTGCACGTGCCTTCCTCATATCAATACGCATATATTTTCTCGAAGGGCCTCCCGAGACAGTTGTTCCTTGATTTCAGATTCAGTCTTAGCGTTAGGCCTCCTCCCGCTTCGACTGAGGGGGTGTGTAAACGTGTACAATAAGTACACTACAATCCCTACCCATAATTAGTATATATCCCATATATTGTAAGTATATTTAGTGATATATAATTATGGTAAACTAGAATTCCTCTTGTATTGTGACTAGGATTGTATTAGGATTGTATATTGTACACTATATATATATATATTAATATTAATGAGAAAGACTTTCGAAGGGAGATTAATATCATCTTACATAATATAATAATAATAGTAATATAATAAATTACAACAATAAAAAATGACAGAATTATTATAATCATAATCACAATATAGTAACGGAAAGCAAAGAAAAGAAAAACCAGGTGAAGGAGCTAGAGTGGGCATAGTTACCAATGTATGAGATAATTGAGGTCCTTCATTTTAATAAGATGTTTCCTATTTGAGTTCACGAGAATGAAAACTTATGTTGGGAGCGCGGCCCTAAAAATGGACCTTATAGTGCATGATTCAAATTTAATTGAGATGGGCATAGTTGAATTTCGATTTTTCTTTTTCTTGTTTTCTTGTTTGAATTTTCGAATTACAGATTAAATTTCGGATTTGAGACAATAGATTTTCGGTATCCAAAGATTCAGAAATGCAATTACCTAATATTTATCCATACCTATTAGACATCAGTTTATATACTTAATACTAAGTTAATATCCTATTAAATCAGTCAATTTACGTTATTTGGCTAATAGATGATAAAACTGAGATGCATTTACTGCGATCGTATTTTTCATTATCATTTAAAGAGTTATGATATTTGGTCTTTAAGGAATATGTAAATTCAGGAAATGACGTGGCGTTTTCAAAAGTGTTCGATCTTGAATCTTTGTATCTACTTAATAAAATTCTTTGAAAATGATCTTAACTTGAAAAAAAATCGCTGGGGAGAATTTTTGTTGCCCATCAGACATACATTTTTGCTTTTGCATATAAGGCAAAACTTGTGATTAATTGAGTAGGTTCATTAATTTGAAATATTTTCGTCTACCTTATAGGCAAAACTAGTTTACGTCCACAACTTGTGCTAATAGGCATCAAGAGCTTTGCCTCATTTACACATCAGGCGTAGACGCGTAGTTCTAGCGTTTGCCTATATGACAGAACTTGCGGTCAATTGAGCAGATTCATTGTCTTGAAATATTCTGAACTTTTGCATTATAGGAAAAATTGATTTATGTCCACAATTTATGCCCGATGAGCAACAAAAGTTTTGCCTAGCTAATTTTCTGAAGCTATTTTTTTAAAATTTGTTTTATTAAACATGACCAAAAAATAAAGACCACTCATTATGAAGGTCATTTGTGAAGTTAACCTATTTAAATCACTCAATTCAAAATATTTGAATTGAATTAAGATTATAATTTCTTGAATCTTGGTAATCAGAATCGAAAACTAATTTTTTTTATATTCGATTCAAACGGCCTGATAACTTAAGGTGCATCGAACTTTTCCTATATAACATCTAGGCTCATCCAATACGAAGGGATTATTTATTTAGGAAGTAAACTGAAATAATCAAGTCAACTAATTAAACTATAATCTTATAAGATAAGCTTGCCAATAATTTGATTCCCCGATAAGAGTTTTAATAGAGCATGATGCGTCTAACAGTCAGAGGTATCATTAGATTGTTATCCTTAAAGAACAAGAAATTAAATTCTTGAGGAAATGATTTCCAATTACAATTTAAAAGAAAGAGAATGGCCTAATAAAATTTTGAAATATTTCATTTATTGGTCTCTTATAAAAAAGGATCATATAATTTAAAAAAATATTTCTAATGAACCTATAAACCGATCTCCTCAAAGTGTTACCTGTTAAGAGTCTCACATCGATAATGGAATGAGAACATAAATTTCTTATATGGACTTGGACAATCCTCACCCTACAAGCTAGCTTTTAGGGTTAAGTTAGGCCCATTATTCATTATTCACATTATAAACCGATCGCTTCAAAGTGTTACCTATAAACCGATCTCCTCAAGTGTTACATTACAAGAAAAACATATATTTGTGATAAAATATTGTTGACGGACATATCACAAAATCGTGACGATTAATTATATGATGGAATTCATCAATACGAACAAAATTTATGATAACCATAAATATCAATAAGGTGTTGAGGATCAATTATCATATAGTTCAAAAAACTTATGATGAAGGCCTACACAGAGATTTCTTATTTGGTCGACCCTGTTGTTGGTTTATGTCGAAACCAATTCGTGCATTCACATAAACTTGCAAACATTTTAATTTTTTTATAAGTATATTATTTGAATCTCATGGACGATTTGGATGGTTGTTATCTATTGTATTGTGTTGTTATTTTAAATATAGTGTTTGTTTTGATTGATGCATAAATTCTATTGTATTGTATAGTTAAATTCATCATTAGCTATAAAAAATTTATTATATGTAACGACCGATTTAGTGCGATTGCGTCGTTATCTTATTATTTTTTCTTGTCTTTGCTTATTATCTAATAATCATATTTTATCATTTATCATACCTTTTTATGATAGTTTCATACTGTACCCTACTTTTCTTATAGATTTATCCTTCAGTTATTAATGTGTGACATTATGTAACGACGGAAAACGATATAATCTGTCCAAACATTATATTCATCAAAACAATACATTACAATACAATACAACACAACACTATACGATATGATATGCTCTATTATAAAATAATATGTAACAATCATCCAAACAAGCATAAACTGTAGTCACACAGGTTCAAATGTGGTCATATATAAATTGTAGATAGCTACATTCAATTTTTGACCATTCCATAAAGCACATGAATAATCTTCTAAATTTTGAGAAACGAAAAACCAAAAGCAAAAACCAAAAAGCAAAAAATGTAAAATGTAATAGAAAGGGTAGTAAGGTTTAGAGTCTCAGCAGAAAGGATCTGACTAGAAAGTCATTCAAAATTTGATCGAAAAACCAGCTATCCATAAAGAAAAAAGGGTGATAAACCATGTAATGATAAGGGAGAACGCACTTCAACTTGTCCCATTTTGTGAAATAACACAATTTGAAATTACGAGAATTATATGACTTTATAAACTTGGTCAAAATGAAATTATTATCACTTTATTTATTGATGTGATTATATACATAACTCCCGACAATACATCAATGACGAAATCCATAAGCGAATATATAACACAACAAGCAGGTTCAATCGAACTAGTAGTTTCTTATATGTGCTAAAAATCACACTTAATAGATATAAATAATATATTCTGAATTCAAATTAGATGAGATATAAGTTCAATATTTTGCAAATACATTTCAAATCTAATTCAATTTTCATAGAGTTTTTGAGATATTTTCTTATAAAATTTGTGTTATAGCATCTATTATAATCGCTTTCGATTTAGGTGGGCACACGGACGAATATACTCTACAAAAAATAACTTATCGACTTTCCAAATAGTACTATAAGAATCAATGTTCAACATCCCACATGTAATACCAGATCTCATAATATATAGTAGTTCAAACACATGTTCATATATACAACAATATAAGTGGGGTCTGAAGAGGGTAGGATGTACGCAGACTTTACGTCTATCTTTGTGGAGGTAAAGAGATTGTTCCCGATAACACTCGGTTTGAAATAAAAGACAATGATGTGAAGCATGTGATCAAGAAAACATGACAACAAGATAGCAAGATAAAAAGCAAATGATGCAACATATAGTAATGCACATTGAAGAAAAGAAAATACGTTAATACAAACTAATGCTACTAATAAGGAGACCACTCGTTTACCAACTAACCTTCTAGCCTAATCCTCAACCCCCACACCTTTCTATCTAGGGTCATGTCCTCAGTAAGTTGAAGTTGTGCCATGTCCTGCCTAATCACATCTCCCTAATACTTTTTCAGCATACCTCTACCTCTCTTAATTCCGTTATAGCCAATCTCTCACACCTTCTTATTGGCGTATCCATACACCACCTTTTTACATGTCCAACCCATCTCAGTCTCGCTTTTCGCATTTTGTCCGCTACGGGGCCACTTCCACCTTGCCCCGTATAACATCGTTCCTAATCATATCGCTCATAGTATGCCCACACATCCATCTGACCATCCTCATCTCAGCTACACTCATCTTCTGAACATGAGCGTTCTTGACTGGCCAACACTCTGCCTCATACAACAAGGTCGATCTAACCACCACTATGTAGAATTTACCTTTCAGCCTTGTCAACACATTTCTATCGCACAGTTCCCCAGATGCGAGCTTCCATTTCACTCACTCCGCCCCAATACAATGTGCGACATCCTCATCAATCTCCATGTCTCCTTGTATTATGAACCCAAAATACTTGAAATTGTCCTTCTTGGATAGGAATTGTGCATCGATCTTCACCTCTACATCTGTTTCTTGCGTCACGGCACTGAGCTTGCACCACCTGTTCGTGGATATAATCTCAATAAAGAGGTGGCCATTTTCATAGTTATTGTTTCGGCTGTTAAAATTAGATTCACTTGTTAGTTTATTTGTGAGGAAAATTCGATGAAGTAACAATTGATACTATAAAAAAGCTATCATAAATTATAGAGTATTAATCAATTTAAAATATTATTAATATAGTAAAAATAACTGAATTTGAGCCATTAGATTAAGCTATAAATTAATGAAACTGTGAATGAATCCATAACTACCTCAATTTTATTGTCTATTGTCTTAAAATTCCAAATCAATATCTCTATGGGATGGCACCCTACAATGATAATGTTGTTGGATACAAAGGTGTAGGAAACGGAAATTACAAGTAACTGCTAAGTAATAGAAAAATTGAAATTACAATTCAACAACAAACTGAAATTAAAATTATGTTGAACAAGAAAACTGGAACTATTTTGTGTATGCTGAGTCGAGTGTTGCACTCTATCTTTAAGACAATATTGCCCCGTATGTATCCTTTATACGTCCTGGACAATTGTCTCCCAAGATAAAACATCAATGGAACAATTGAGCAAAGGAAACTCAAGTGCTACCGTGAAGAATTTTGAGTAATGAAATGATGCTTGAAAGTTGTAGGAAGAACTGAAATCTGTTTCTGTTTGTGTATTTTCGTGTATCTCAACAATGGTGACAAGGGGGTCTTTATATAGTAGAAGGAGGGGCTGATGAACCGCCTCCATAAGTGTCATTACTGGCCAAGTAATAGACATTATGGAGGTAGTAATACCACCAAAATAAATGGTGAAGATGTGCAACAGATTGACCATTTAGGAAGAGTAATTCAGCCAAAATAAATGGTGAATTGAGTGTTGTTGACGTTTCTGATCTCTCTGCCCAATTCTGATATTGAAACTTCAGGGACCAAACTATACATCTTGAAACTTCAGAGACCAAACTGTACATATGAAAGAATTCTGGTCCAAACTATACATATGAAACTTCAGGGATAAAACTGTACATCTGACAAAGTTCTCTGGTCCAAAAAGATAATATCAGAAAAAGCACAGCCCGCAGCCCGAGAACCGGACGGGCGGCGGCGGCGCGCGTGTGGGCTTTCCTCGAACCGAAGCACATCTAGGCCCTCCCTCCTTTAAACACATGGGATACCCCTTGGGGTCCCAAACCCCAAACCAATTTTAAGTCTTATAAACAAAATAATTATTTCTTCCTCCACCGATGTGGGAGAATTGATCCCATACCACACTTTTTCATGCTTCAAACACCTCACTTCGTGGACCAATATCTCTTTCATTTCTCAACGAAATTTGACGATTCCTGGCCCTACGGTTATTTACGTACTTAGTAGATCATGCATGTGTGAAGAACCGGATTCTCCAACATGCGTAACACTAGTGTTTAAGCCATTAAAGTTGGTCGGTTGCAACTCCCGCCAAAGGCAAATTTTCAACAATCCCCTCTTGAAAGATTTTGGCGCACTCACATGGTGCCTTTTCATTTCCAGCAATATTTCAGCGGACCGATATTGCATAAGGAGAGGTAGCTTCAGCTTTGAACCTTCCATAGTTAAATACCACCGGACTTACTTACTGCGCGGTGAACGTGATGTCTTGAACCGTCAGTGTTTAGTGTAAGCCAAGTCAATAGTATCAACACAACAAATTCCCTTACTCTCTTCTTCGTAATGTTTTGTCCGTTTTGGCCATGGACAACTTCTTGGATTCTTAAGTGCGTTCATTTGAGGCGGCTCGTCCTCGCACTTAAATATGTGGTCTCCTACAATGTATCCTATTATACCCCACTTCACAAGTGTTAGGAACCATTAAAAGTTTTCCAAAACCTAACCTCAACTGTTGAGGATCATTAAAGGTTTTGAAAACTTAACATTTACCCATACTGCAGATAGCACTTAATGTCTATCGCGGGAATGACTTTGGATTTCGTGTTTCTTTACAGAAATCACTATCCGAAGTGCTCATGTTTCCACTGAAGCGATCAACTGGACCTTTACAGCTTAGTTTTCCTATTGAACCAAATTACTGGGATCTCCAGTTACTAAGGTTGGGTTACCACTGTATTGGTCCTTATATTTTGGGTTTTAAGCCCATCCCCCTAGACAGGCAAGCCATCTGATCCTTAGGTAAGCCCTTTGTCAATGGGTCTGCTATATTATCTTTTGACTTAATGTAATCAATGGATATTATACCCGTGGTGATCAGTTGCCTAACGGTCTTATGCCTCCGTAGAATATGATGAGACTTGCCGTTGTACATAGCATTTCGTGCCCTTCCTAGAGCCGACTGACTATCGCAGTGGATCATTACCGAAGGTACGAGTTTGTTCCAACACGGAACATCCTCTAAGAATTCATGAAGCCACTCAGCTTCTTCTCCTGCTTTGTCTATAGCGATAAACTCCGATTCCATTATGGATCGGGCGATGCAAGTTTGCTTAGAGGATTTCCAAGACACAGCCCCACCACCAATTGTAAATACATACCCACTGGTGGACTTGGTGTTCTCTATATCATATATCCAGTTTGCATCACTGTACCCCTTTAGTACAGCTGGATATCTCGAATAGTGTAACCCAAAAGTTAACGTGTATTTCAGGTATTGTAATACCCGATTCAATGCCTTCCAGTGATTATCACTCGGATTACGGGTGAACCTAGCCAACTTATTGACTGCATAAGCAATATTAGGTCGGGTGCAGTTTGTTATATACATCAAACTACCGATCACCTGTGCATATCGCTCCTGGTATACATGTGCACCAAGATTTTTATCAAGCTTTTGATTTATATCCATTGGTGACTTTATCGGTGAACTGTCTAACATCTCGAACTTTCTCAAAACATCCTCGATGTAGTGAGACAGAGATAAGACCAGTCCGTCAGACGTCTTAGAGATTTTAATCCCTAGGATGACTTCTGCGATACCCATATCCTTCATGTCGAAGCATTGTTTCAACATGTTCTTAGTCTCTAGGATTACCCTAGGACTGCTTCATGTGATTAACATGTCGTCTACATATATGCATATCATAACAAACGAGTCAGAGTTACCTTTCGTGTAGACACATTTATCACACTCATTAATGGCGAAACCCTTCGATAGTAGAGTACTATCAAATTTTTCGTGCCATTGCTTCGGGGCTTATTTCAGCCCGTACAGATATTTGACAAGTCGACAGACTTTCTTCTCTTGCCCTTGAACCATATACCCTCGGGTTGGTCCATATAAATTTCTTCTTCCAAATCACCGTTTAGGAATGCTGTCTTGACATCCATTTGATGTATCTCAAGGTCACGCAAAGTTGCGATCGCAATGAATATCCGTATGGATGTCATCCGGGATACCGGGGAGTATGTGTCAAAGTAGTCAAAGCCTTCTGTCTGCCGATAGCCCTTGACTACCAACCTGACCTTGTACTTGTCTATAGACCCATCTGCTTTGTATTTCCATTTGAGTATCCATTTACAACCCAATGGTTTATTTCCCGGAGGAAGATCAACTAACTCCCAAGTATGGTTATGCAGAATGGAGCCTATTTCACTCTCAATAGCTTCTTTCCAGAGCGGTGCTTCTGGAGTTGACAACACCTTAGCAATTGTCCTTGGTTCATTATTAACCATATAAGCTACAAAGTCAGGACCGAAGGATTTATCCTTCCTGGCCCTTTTATTTCGCCTTAGATCCATCTCTGGAGTCTCCAAGTTCTGAGAATCTGGAACACTAGATTCCGAATGTTCAGCCATCTCGAGATCCGCTAGATCTAGATCATCTAGATCCGGGCTGTCGACGACTCCCGATTCTTGAGAGCTTTGTGCATAACTTCGTTTGCGAGAGGTTATGCCTTTTGTCACGACCCGACCCGACGGGCCGCGACTAACCGCCCTAATGATGTCATTATACTAACCTGTCACACATAATCCAACTAACACTTAATGAGTCTGAAATCCGACAGCATAACGCTGCAAAAACAACATATGCCAGGGTAGGCAATCCGACAAGGCTGCCTTTACTCCCGAATGTACCTGCCTCATGAGGAGTCACAACTAGCCAACACAATATAACAGGCAAGCCGACAAGGCTGCCATTAGATAATGGCAAGAGTTGAGTTGTTTGTAAGTTGGATATTTGTTGGCAGAAACGTGTAGGGATGATGGCTTAACATTGTAGAACACTTGCATGTCAATTGAAGTTGAAGGAGTGAACAAAAAAGGGAAAGAAATTATAAAACAATGGGGATTTTCGGACAAACAGTGGGCAAAAAAATTGTGGACTGTTTTGGACGAATTTGAGGTATAAAATTCTTCTTTCTATGATATAATTGGAATGCATGTTGTTAGAATTAAGGTAATGAATTTGTGTTAAGGAAAAATTAGAATTTAAGCATTGCATGTGACAATTTTGGGCTAGTTGCCAATTTGGGACAGATTTTGGTGTTGTTGGATTCGTTGGTTATTGTTGTTATTATTATCACTAATTGCATGATGAAATTGAAAGAAAACATTGAGATTTAGTTGGAATTAGTTATATGGAAGTATTGAAGTACAAAATTGGATTATAGAAATTAAGATAAGAGTTATGGAATTATGACATGTTGTGGCCAAGAACTTGCATGAAATTGTTGGACATGTTGTGATGTATATGGACTATTTTAGGGATTGTTTTGTGGTGTTATAATGCTGAAAATTTAGTCACCATTATGCATGTTTAAGTGTGGTAATTGCTAATGTAAGTCCTAAAGGAATAATGGTGTAGAAAGGTGTAGAAAGGCTTCACATTTTACCCTCGTTGTTGTTGGAACATGGACTGTTTTGTGGGCTATTTTTAAGGTGGATTAAGAGGCTAAATTTATATGAGAAGTGGGTGTGTAATTCCCCTTTATTGTTGTTTTGGTTGTGCCCTTAATTGGTGCTTGGTTATTGATGTTATTAGCCTCGTTTGGAAGTTGTGGAAACATGTATAAACAAGGGAAGTGTTGCCCGAATTTTTATAGAATAAGAAGTCGTTATTCGATATAAAGTATGCTAGTAATCATAGAATTGACGAACGTATTACCATTATTATAGGTTGAAGTTCTATAACGAGGCATATTCTAATATTGGGTGGATTAGTTCATCTAAAAGGTATGTGAAACCCTTACTTCTTTCTTTTGGCATGATTTAATGAAAGTACGGCAGACGTACTTGATTCTTATACAGTTTAATTCCTAAAGAGGATTGTTATGAGAAGTGCCTATGATTTTTCAGCAAAGAGTTTATTATGACATTTTTATAATGATTTTATTGAGAGTCAAATGATAATTTTTACGTGCATATGGTTACTCATGATATCTACTCGTGCTAAGTGTTACTACTTCACCTCACCGAGTCTCGGGCCGGATTATGTTCGTGCACAGCCTTGCATTATTCACCGAGACCCTCACTAGAGGGCCGGGTTACGTAAGATGGATCCATAGATGAGATATAATTTTACCGAGTCCCAGCATGGGTCGGGTTACGATATGACTTCACCGAGTCGCGCACTAGTGGGCCGGGTTACGTTACAGATATATATATATATATATATGTATATGGACAGGCATTCATGTTTTCTTGAGTTGACTCTCATTTTTATAAGGCACAACTGACTTTTATTGTTTATGGCACAGTTGGATTTGGATCCGATTTTTATATTGATCTCCTGTTTTCTGTTGGTCACTTATGACCTCTTTTACAGCATTTCATGTTTTACATACTCAGTACATTATTTCGTACCGACCCCATTTCCTCGGGGGGTTGCGTTTCATGCCCGCAGGTACATGTTTTCAGTTTGGTGAACCTCAGGCCTAGGTTCCTACTCAGCAGGTTGGGAAGCTCCTTTGATCCAGAGCTTTGTCATTTTGGTGCCGTACCTCTTTTAGACTTATGTTTGTATTTAGGGGCACGACGGGGCCCTGTCCCGTCTTATGTCGTTGTCCTTCTTATAGAGGTATGTGGACAGTTGTGGATTGTACTTATGTAAGGGTTATAACTCTGTTTTGGTCAGTCATGCTATTGTACTCTGTGTTGGGTGTCTCCGTGTATATATGACATTATCTAGTGGCAGCCTTGTCGGCTTGCCTGTTGTATTGTGTTGGCTAGTTGTGACTCCTCAGGAGGCAGGTATATTCGGGAGTAAAGGCAGCCTTGTCGGCTTGCCTACCCTGGCATATGTTGTTATTGCAGCGTTATGCTGCCGGATTTCAAACTCATTAAGTGTTAGTTGGATTATGTGTGACAGGTTAGTATAATGACGTCATTAGGGCGGTTAGTCGCGCCCGTCGGGTCGGGTCGTGGCATCTTTTTTCTTTCTAGGAAAGGTACCTTCAAAGAATAGAGCATTCCTTGATTCCATGATTATACCCTGGTGGATATCTGGAATATCTGACTTATGCACTAAGAAGCGATAAACACTACTGTTATTTGCATATCCGATGAATATGCAATCTACAGTCTTAGGCCCAATCTTGACCTGCTTTGGCTTGGGTACTTCAACCTTAGCCAAACAACCCCACACCTTAAAATATTTGTAGGTGGGTTTCTTTCTCTTCCATGATTCATATGGAGTTTTGTCCTTACCCTTATGTGGGACTCTGTTAAAAATCGTATTAGCGGTAAGGACGGCTTCTCCCCACATATTTTGGGGAAGACCGGAATTGATAAGCAAGGCATTCATCATTTCCTTCAATGTGCGGTTCTTATGTTCCGCCACACCGTTTGATTGAGGTGAGTATGGAGCCGTCATTTGATGAATAATGCCTTCTTGGGCACAGTATTCCTCAAATGGCGCTACATATTCTCTCCTCTATCGCTGCGAATGGATTTAATCCGTAGGCTTAGTTGGTTCTCAACTTTTGCTTTGTAACGTCGGAACGCTTCAAAGGCTTCATCCTTACTTTTCAACAAGTAAATGTAACAATACCTTGTGCTATCATCAATGAATGTCACAAAGTACTTATTTCCCCCTCTAGTTTGTGCGAACTTCAAATCACATATATATGTGTGAATAAGTTCTAGAGGAGCGGTATTCCTTTCGACGGATCGAAAAGGAAGCTTGGTGAGTTTTGCCTCTATGCACACCTCACACTTATGTTGAGGGTTTACGTCGATAGACGGCAATAACTCCATCTTTACCAGCCTTTGGATAGACTTGTAGTTAACGTGTCCTAATCTATGATGCCATAAATTAGAAGACTCAAGCAAATAAGAAGAAGGTTCAACTTTATTACTTGGACGCATTACAGACATGTCATTCACTTTGAAGAGGCCTTCACAACGAAGCCTCTCCCCACAAATGTGCCATTCTTAGTGAGTACAAACTTATTGGATTCAAACACTAGCCTAAAACCAGCATTAACCAATAAAGGTCCAGAAATTAAATTTCTTCTAATCTCTGGGACGTGCATCACTTCCTTCAGAGTGAGCTCCTTACCGGAAGTCATCTTCAGGACCACCTTTCCTACCCCCAGCACGTCGGACGAAGCGTTGTTGCCCATGAACAACTTCTTGTCGGTGACTGGTGTGTACGTGGAGAATGCATCTTTGTTGGAACAGATGTGTCTGGTAGCACCTGTGTCCATCCACCACTACATCGGATTCTCAACCAGGTTGGCTTCTAGCACCACTGCAGAGAATTCCTCAATCATGTCATCCAGGAGCGTGTCCTTGACGACGTTAGCATGCGCCTTGCCTTTTGACTTGGCTTTCTGTTGTTGCTCAGTCTTGAGCTTGCGGCATTCCTTGATCCTATGACCAGGTTTCCCACAGTGGTGACAGTTACCTCTGAACATCTCCATTGCGTGGGCCTTGCCGTCTTTCTGAAACTTCCGCTTCTTGCTTGAGTTCCCTTTGGCCTCAGCCAGATTCGCCTTTGCCTCAGCAGGTTGTCTACCCCTTGGCATGGTCTTCTTATTATCTTCCTGGATTTGGAGTTTGATAATAAGCTCTTCAAAGGTCATCTCCTTTGTCTTGAGTTTTAAGTAACTCATAAACTCATTCCATGAAGGAGGTAACTTTTCAATCAGCGATGCAACCAAAAACTGCTCGTTTGGTTTCATTCCTTCCAAATCCAGGTAATGTAAAATCATTTGGAATTCCTGGACTTGGGACATCACTGTCTTACTATCCACCATTTGGAATTTTAGAAATTTCCCAACGATGAACTTCTTAGTACCCGTATCTTGTGCGTTTTACTTCTTTTGCAGTTTTTCCCACAGCTCTTTGGTAGTGCCAACGGTGCAATAGACCGTGTAGAGAGGGTCTGCCAAGCAGTTCAATATGTAATTCTTACACATGAAATCGCTATGATTCCACGCATCAAGAACCATCTTCATGCCGTTAACGACATGGATACCAAGGCCCCCTTCACCCATTTCAGCAGGCGAAGAGTCCATTTCATCTTCAGCTTGTGGAGGATCTTCCGTTAGGAACTGGGCCATGCCCATAACTGTTAAGTAGAACAACATATTTTGCTGCCATCTCTTAAATTCTTATCCCATGAATTTTTCAGGGTGATCATGGTGGTGTAAGGCAGAAGGTGGATTACCAGCAGTCGGAAAGGCAGCGGAGTTGCTGCCTTGAATAGTAGCGGCAGCAATAGTGAAGCGGCAGCAGAGTTGCTGCCACTCTGCTGCCTTGGCCAGTAGCGGCAGTGGCGAGGAAGGCAGCAACGTTGCCTTGAGAGGCAGCAGCAGTAAAAGCAACATCATTCATGTTTCCAGCCATGTTACAACAGTTACAGTAAACAATTATTGTCTTAAAGTTGTTGGATACAAAGGTGCAGGAAACGGAAATTACAAGTAACTGCTAAGTAATAGAATAACTGAAATTACAATTCAACAACAAACTGAAATTACAATTATGTTGAACAAGAAAACTGGAACTATTTTGTGTATGCTGAGTCGAGTGTTGCACTCTATCTTTAAGACAATATTGCCCCGTATGTATCCTTTATACGTCCTGGACAATTGTCTCCCAAGATAAAACATCAATGGAACAATTGAGCAAAGGAAACTCAAGTGCTACCGTGAAGAATTTTGAGTAATGAAATAATGAGTAATTCAGCCAAAATAAATGGCTGAATTGAGTGTTGTTGACGTTTCTGATCTCTCTGCCCAATTCTGATCTTGAAACTTCAGGGACCAAACTGTACATATGAAAGAATTCTCGGTCCAAACTTGTACATATGAAATTTCAGGGATTAAACTGTACATCTGGCAAAGTTCTCTGGTCCAAAAAGATAATATCAGAAGAAGTACAGCCCGCAGCCCGAGAACCGGACGGGCGGCGGCGGCGCGCGTGTGGGCTTTCCTCGAACCGAAGCACATGTAGGTCCTCCCTCCTTTAAACACATGGAATACCCCTTGGGGTCCCAAACCCCAAACCAATTTTGAGTCTTATAAACAAAACAATTCTTTCTTCCTCCACCGATGTGGGAGAATTGATCCCATACCATACTTTTCCATGCTTCAAACACCTCACTTCGTGGACCAATATCTCTTTCATTTCTCAATGAAATTTGACGATTCTTGGCCCTACGGTTATCTACGTACTTAGTAGATCATGCATGTGTGAAGAATCAGATTCTCCAACATGCATAACACTAGTGTTTAAGCCGTTAAAATTGGTCGATCACAACTTCCGTCAAAGGCAAATTTCCAACAAATGTATGTCCAATGTACAAGCCCCAAAGATGGTAATGGCTTAATGGGTTCACTTTTTTGGTGCAAATGGGATAAGGATAAAGTTTTCCAAGGTTAATATTAGGTCCCACCATATATTTTCCAAGGTTCGGGTATTAGGTCCCATCATATATATTGTGGGCAAGCTAAATAATACTAGTCGGTTTTGCATTATGCTGTGTTAGTATTTAGAAGTTCACACAGCTAGCAAATGCCACTATGAAATTTTAATCTATTTACTTGTCTTGTCTTGGTCTTGTCAATTGTTGTGTCTTTTCAAAATTCTAGTCAATGGGGGCATGCAGTGGAAGTAGAAATTATGCTAAAAGTTGAATTTAAACTGTATACATGGGGAGATGTATCCAAAAGTAGTGACACTGAAAATAAGAATGCTTTGGTGGAGTAATTTGGGAATGTTCTCAAAGATGGTGGAAGATAATCATGAGTACATTATATTATTATCACAGGCACCCTTTCACCTTTTAGCTAGTAAAAAAGTTTCAGAATGCATTGGAAGGCTTTACTCTTTTTTTGGCAAGGTATTCCGAATTCAAAATAATCAAATTAATAGCTTTAAATATTGAACAGTTGAACAATAAATATTAGAGGAACAATTTTCTTACATAGTTTTTTTTTCAACAAACTAAATCAAAAAATTCCCTTTATTATTTTTCCATTCCTTTATTATCTATTTACATGTGCTTTAATAAAATATTTATATTACTAAAACTCCAAGCGTAGAGTGCCTTACTCAGACGTTGCTCTTCTCGTGTAAGACCTCGTAAGTTTAAACTTTAATTACGAGCCAAGTGTGTGATCAAGGTTCCTCAAAGTGCAAACAAGGCCACATGAAATTACTGAAGGGTCTGAGACATAATATGAAGGGTCATTCTACTTATGCCGCTATTTTGTGCTGGTTTTAATTTTTGTTCTTCCTATAAATAACTTTTTTCCGAATCATAAATTTATATTTTCATATCATAAGATTAATTTCCTTTTAACAATCTTTATTTGGATGAGTATTACAAAAGCAAATGACTAGTGGATCACCTTTGGTAATGTACTCCCTGTCCTTCCTTTTTGAATTATTATTTCCATTTGGAGACAAATTTTGTACCAAAAAACGAAAATTGAAGACAATTTTGTGATCAATGTGCAAAAGTTCTACTAGAAATTAATTAGACAATCTTGTAACAAAATAACTAAGGTATATAAGAATGAATGATGAGCATCTACCAATTCACTGAAGGTAACTTTCTATAAGAGGTTAAATTACTTGTAAAAAGATATTTAGGCTCACTGCGTCAAGTGGAAAAAGCATCTTCTACTCTGGTTATTCTTGGACTTATTCTGTTAGTAGTTGTTAATTTGTGGAAACAATGGCTAGTAGCTATGAAGTCAACTAACTTTAGATTTAAGTATAGCTGACAAAATCTTTAAAAGATTCTAAAATTTCACAGATAAGAAAGTTGGGAAGATATTTTCTTCTTATGGATAAGTATTAAGCTTGAAGGAATAACATTTTGGATACTTCTTGTTGTTGTTCTAAAAAGAACATTTCCAAAGTTTCACGAAAAGACAACATTGAAATCCCCATCAAAGTTTACAATGTAATTGCACATGAAGTTGAATTTCCCTTTTAATTTGAGGTTTTCGATTCGAATCTATATGAATTTATCTTTGATAAAGAACATTTTACTTTCTAATATGAGACTTTTTATTACGAAATTGATTTTAGTTGGGTTCCAATATGAATATCGAACACGGATGAAAAAAATAAATTGAAATTTTTTAACGTCTCAAATTCAAACCCTAAAAATGCAGAAATTTCTGAAAAGAATGCTTCTTTCTTATGAGTTCGACGGGGCGAAAATCTTATTCGATCGTCCAATGAGTTGCAGATACCATATAATTATATCAGAAAAGAATTTATCACAATAGATGCACTGTGAATTAGATTTTGACTCCTTTTTCCTTTCCCCATATGTAATGGCAAAAAGGTAGAAAGAAAGAAAAACAGCATTGCAAAGATCAAGTCTCATAAACATGTAAAAACTCTATTAGTATGATCATAATTTGCATAACTATTCTTTTTAATTCCAAGTCCTATTTAACCAATTCATCTGCTAATTGGGTCTGAATCCCAAATAAAATTCTCAACCATTTTAATCGGCTCAATAATGGCCGGTCTTGGAGCATTGATTCTCCATTATTGTTATTATTACATGAATTCGAAATGGCCATTATTCTGGGTCCTGAATGTAACCCCTCAATCAAGTGCTATTACATGACTATTGAAGGCCATTAATTGGCTAGTTGAGGGGTCTTCTCCTTACACTATAAATTGAGACCTTAGGCTCAATTGAACACACTACTCAACACTTAGAAAATACTCGCAGCTCTAATTTTGGCGTCCAGAGTTCATATTCTTCCTCTTAGACAAAGTTACTATACTCAAAGTTCTTCAAGAATAATATTGAAGGCCATTAGTTGGCTAGTTGAGTTTCCTTTGCTCATTTATTAAGTTGATGTTGTATCTTGAGAGACTATTGCTTAACACCGTAAAAGGAGATATACGGACCAATCTTGTCTTAAAGATAAAGTGTCATCATTCGACTCAGCAAATCACACAAGCAGTTTGTTAAGATTTTGATTTTCAGTTTTATTTAATATTTAATTTATCATTTCTTACTATTGTAATAGTTACTTAATTCCGTTTATGCAACAATTGTATCCCAACACTGCGTACATCCATACAAAGATGACAAGCTATGTTACCAATTATACCAACTTTGAAAATGTAACTTTATATTTTGGAAGCATTCAGTGGAAATTTACTAATGGATTTACTACATCTGCATTTTATAGGTGTAAGGTTTAAGTTTCACCAAATTATCGATATATTTCGATTAACGAGGATAAATTTCTAACTCTATCGAACATATAAAAAAGCAATGACGAATAATTGCAACATATATACTCTTTGTGTCTTAATTTATGTTATATTTGTATTTCTAGAGATTCAAATTATGTAGAGTATATTGACCGATATTTTGAAATGTATTGTTAAATTGGGACGGAGGGACGAATCTTTTGGAACTCCTTTTAGAGATGTTATAAATGATATTAACCAAGATAGAAATCATCGTCCCGTTTAACATGTATCCACTTTTTCTGAAATATTTAATTGGTTTCAAGTTTAAGGACACTTTAGATTCCACTACTCCCGCTTGTCTTCTTCCCCTTCTTCTTTAATGCATCTTTTAGTAATGAAAATTTTCAGTTATAGATTCACCATATTTGTTAATGTTAGATTTGGTGTTGTGGTATTTGATCCAACATATCTTCTGAAGTACTGATTTGAATGCATAAAAATGTTTATACAAATGTCACAACATTCAGACCAATATTTTTTTATAACAAGTTTGTCTTACTTCACGTTAAACAGTAATATTTTACTGAGAGGTAAAAATGACATAGGCGTGGTGAATTAGAGCTGTGTAAAACGTGGAGAAAGAGTCAAAGCTTGGGGAAGAAGTCGAGTGAAGAACAAGTCAAAGTTGTTGAGATTTCGACTCCATGATCTTCTCCAACAAACACACCGATTGCCCACCTTTCCCTCAACCTCCTCAACTGATCGATGAGCTTTTCAAGGAAGACTCTCTACTATAAATAGAGATATCACAACAGTGAATCGATCATCCAGAATTAGATTGTAAAAATATCAAGAGAGCTCTCGGAATTTCAACCCATAAATCTGGATCACAAGTGTTGTCTGAGTGTGTTGACAACATTCGGTCCAACATTACAATTGCTGTTTAGATTCTAGATTAGTTTTGTATGGAGCGATTCTAATAAGAGGTTGACTATGTCTACTTCGTTAGATTTTTCAGGCAGGAGTCATCTGCGACTTCACATTTTAATTCCTTTTGTTTTATCGTATAAAATTGTAAAGAAAGAAATTTGTGTATTTGTATATGAAATATATACAATACTTCTGGTTATTGACCATCATAAGTTATATCAACATATAACTTTTGATATAACTTATGAAAATATAAACCTTTGTATTCTTTATTTTTTTCGCTGCATTTTACTCTTAAAGGTTTTCTGTTTTATCGAGTGTTGTCACTTGTGTCAGACGACATTGTCACTGACACTCGGAAACAAAATTGACATTCGATTTATTTCATCTCTTGTTTTTACTTTCAGTAGCTTTTGACACCCTTTAATATTCAAGGAACTTTAACACTTGAACTGAACAACCTTACTATCTGGAATCTTTACCACCAATAGATAATGAAATCTGAAGTTAGAATTGCTTCATGCAAACTTAAGACGTGATTGTCTGAAGTTTGCACTATCACAGTGAGAACTTTAGTCATAATCATATAAGTATGCATTGTCATAAGAGAACTCCAATCATAATCGTATAAGTTTTCACCGCAATATGTAAATTTCAGCTATAATCGTCTGAAGTTTGCATTGTCACGGGAGAACTTCAATCACAATTTTCTGAAATTTGTATTACAATAGAAGAACTTCATATCCAATTATTTAAAGTTAAGACTGCTTTAGGCAAACTTCAAACGCGTTTGTCTGAAGTTTGCACTGTCTCAAGGAGAATTTCAATCATAATCGTCTGAAGTATGCATTACCATGTGAGAATTTTAGTCTCAATTATCTGAAGTTTTCAATGCGCTAAAAGAACTTCACGTATGAAGTTTAAGACTCAATTTTTTTGAAGTACATACTATCCAAAATTTGTAACTTTAGATTCAAAATTTGAAACTTTAATCACATATATCTGAAGTGTATTTTGAAGTGCATATATTTACAAAATTTTATACATTGCAAATATGATTTTAACGGTAACCCCAAAATCAGATATAGATGCACTTCCCTCGAAATCATCGTTTTTGTTTCATCATAAGGTGGCCCAACTATTGTCTTTTTCAGTAAATATTGGGCTTTGCCAGTCAATTAGGTAAAATTTGCTAGGGGTGAGCACGGGTACATGGTACCCAGATACCCGGCCGGAACAAACACTAACGGATAGGTTCCGGATAGATATATTATAATAACGGATAAGTTTCGGGTAGTAAAATTAGGAACCGATCAATGTCGGGTCTGGTTCCGGTTATGGCAATAGAGACAAGGTACCCGGAACCGATACCCGAAACCTATGAAATATTAAATATTTTTACTTTTTTAATTCTATTATTTTTTAGTTAATAAAAAAAAAGAAAAAAAGGCCATACTAAAGTACACCATTTAAGGGGGAAAAAACAAATGCAGAACAATCACCTTCACCATCAACAAATAAATCAAATAATACAAAGTGACAATCATAAGCAGAGAAAAAACCAAAAGCGGTAGAAAACTGAAAAACTGATTTTTTAAAACTATGTACTTTAAGTTATTGAAAAAGAAAGTTGAAACGAAAACCAAAGCAAATCTTTGAAACATTCTTGGGATATTTGCTCCGAAAGGATTCTTTATGGGTTTTGTGGCACTGGCTTTCAGAGAATAAGCAGACGAGTTTATTCCTAAACCAAAGCTGTTATACGAAGGCATTATTTTGCACAAAGAAACACCGATTCCGGGTACCCGGAACCGCATGGGTCCGGGTAGATTCCGTGTAATGATTGCTACGGGTAGGTTCCGGGTAGTAAATTTAGGAATCGATCTTTTACTGGGTAGGATCCGGGTAGTTCAAAAAAGTTAGGGTACCCGGACCCGCTCACCCCTACAATTTGCCTAATGGATGAGTAACCATTCTGACTTTATTTGTTTCATATTGAATAATATGAGACCTAATCTTTTGAATAATGTCCAACTAAAAGTTACAAAAATGTTATTAGGCACTTAATTGAAGTTAATTACGCTACCTTATATTCAAGTGCGGATATAGAGTGTGTTCGGTGAGTTCAATCAAATTTATTATTTTCAGCTCAAATTATATATGTATGTTAAAAAAAGTATACATATAATAAATTCATTACCACTATGAATTATGTAATTCTAGATTCTGACTACCCCACTCTACGAATAGATTGATAAAAATAGTGTCGACTGACCACTTTTCAACACTCTTTAAAAAATAATTATTATAATGGAATTTCAAATTCTAACGATGAAGTTTCATAACGATGTCTTGGACTTTCACGTGTGAAGTCTTTAAATTTCATGACAATGGTTATTTCTTATTATATGAGCTGCAAAGTTATTATTTGGTAATTTGACGTCTAAAAATGGCTAAGCTACAAAGAGGTTATATTTGAACCAGATCAGGATCAATTGGGCCTTCATAACAACCTTACCAACTATACCAATACAAGCTGTCCAACTAGATATCTGTTAGCCTTTTCCCCCACCTCCTTTCACTTCATTATTTCTCATTATCTTTTCTTTAGTTTTATTCTTTTACATATTCATCATCTTAGAACGTGGCCTCACAAATGAGAGCTATTTTAGGCCCAAATTTCCCATTTCTTTGATACATGAAGACTGTTTCCTGTTTTCTAATGGAAAAGATTCATAGCTACCACTATATAATGGAAAACAAAAAATTGTCTGGATTATTCTTCACACAGGCTGATCTTTAATTTTTGCCCATTAATTCGCTGGTCTTTAATTTTTCCCTCCTACTTCTCATTCAATGAAAATTTATGGGCTAAAATACTCTTTATTCACGAGTCTACTAAATCAGATATTATGGGTTCGAATCCCAGTAGAAGAAAAAAAATCCGTAAGGCAAGATTTTCATAAAAATTAGCCTATTTAGCCAAAGTTATAGAGAGATTGTGTCCCTTGGAGCATAGTTTCTATGTAACTAGCCGGATAAGACATAATCACAAAACTTTGCCTTCAGGCATAGTTACATAGAAACTATGCCCCCTAAGGCATACTCTTTATATAAATTTGGTCGAATAGACATAATTTCTATAAAAAATTTACCTTGCATTTTTTTTTCTTTTTGACTCTGCTGAACCCACAACCTCAGAGGTATTTTCGGAGGCGTAATTACAGAGAAACTATGCCCCTTAAGACATAATTTCTATACAACTTTGATCAAATAGACATATTTTCTAATGAAATCTTGTCTTGTGATTTTTTTTTTAACTCTGTTGAGATTCGAACCCACAACCTTAAAGATATTTTCGATCATATTCTGTTAAGCGAACGATAAAAATTAAAGACCACCAATTTAAGAGGCAAAAATTAAACCCTAAAATAGGGGGTCAATCGTGGGATAAATGGAAGTGGGCCTAAACATTTGAATGTTGACTTAACCTAATCTGTACTTTACTGCACATTGCCTTACGTTTTTCTTTCTTTTAGTGCGCGTTAATTTTGACTTTAATCATAATCTTAAACATTTTGGAAAAACTTTTAATTTTTTTTTCTTGCAAAGTTCGATTAGAGCAATATCACTTCTTTCACTTTTCTATATCCTTCCTTTTCGGCTTATTTCGGAAAAAGAAAAAGAGAAAATCTTTTTTACATACTCCCTTAATAGAGAAATAAGAAAGATCATATCAACACAATTTGAAATTGTAAAACTGCAATCTGTATTTCTGTTTCTTAATAATATAAATATTATTTTCTTTTTGACTCTGCTGAACCCACAACCTAAGGCATACTCTTTATATAAATTTGGTCGAATAGACATAATTTCTATAAAAAATTTACCTTGCATTTTTTTTTCTTTTTGACTCTGCTGAACCCACAACCTCAGAGGTATTTTCGGAGGCGTAATTACATAGAAACTATGCCCCTTAAGACATAATTTCTATACAACTTTGATCAAATAGACATATTTTCTAATGAAATCTTGTCTTGTGATTTTTTTTTTTAACTCTGCTGAGATTCGAACCCACAACCTTAAAGATATTTTCGATCATATTCTGTTAAGCGAACGATAAAAATTAAAGACCACCAATTTAAGAGGCAAAAATTAAACCCTAAAATAGGGGGGTCAATCGTGGGATAAATGGAAGTGGGCCTAAACATTTGAATGTTGACTTAACCTAATCTGTACTTTACTGCACATTGCCTTACGTTTTTCTTTCTTTTAGTGCGCGTTAATTTTGACTTTAATCATAATCTTAAACATTTTGGAAAAACTTTTAATTTTTTTTTCTTGCAAAGTTCGATTAGAGCAATATCACTTCTTTCACTTTTCTATATCCTTCCTTTTCGGCTTATTTCGGAAAAAGAAAAAGAGAAAATCTTTTTTACATACTCCTTAATAGAGAAATAAGAAAGATCATATCAACACAATTTGAAATTGTAAAACTGCAATCTGTATTTCTGTTTCTTAATAATATAAATAACGATTCTAGTTAAATTCATCTCACATGTCTAAATCATATGGACAAGAGTAATATACTCCCTCCGATTTATAATAAGTGTCCACTTAGTCTTTCTATCTAATCTAAAATAAGTGTTCACTTACGTAATTAAGAAGAAATTAATTATTCTTTTTCAAATTTACTCCTATTAGATAAGTGATTTATATAATTAAGAAACTATACTAATTAGATAGTATTTAATTAAAGATAGTTTAGTCAAATAACTTATATTTTTTTCTAAGAGTTAATAATATTTTCTTAAGAGACGGATAAAAGACTAAATGAACACTTATTGAATCAAGCCGAATATTATGTTAGTGGAAGATAGTAATTGTCATGTATCTAGTAGATTATTCGAGGTTCGCATAACTCTGTGCAAACATGAGAATATTTTTCTTCCCATAAAACAAGGGAATACTTTGTTCATTTTTTGCTTTATGTAGTTTAGTGATGAAGGGGACCTTGGGATTAATTTTTTTTTTCTCAATGAAATTAAGCTTCTTTTCCAGAAAAACACGAAAAATTGTTTTCAGTCTTTACCCCAGTACAATAAGATACTAAATATTAATGAAACATTTTTCTTTCGGCATGTGATACATTATTAATCCTTGCGAGCCTAAGTATATTAAAAAAAGGAATAATCATATATGGTTGCTTTTTTTTTTTTTTTTTTTGACGATGGAGCCCGCAACCGCTATTCTCGTGCAAGACGGGGTAAACCCTGCATCGACGCAATACCGCAAACCACGCGCCCAATTAACCACACTTGACAAGCTATGTGTGACAGGCTCAACCAAGAATGTTTATGCATGGGATCGAACTCGTGACCTTGCGGTCCCGCGCTTTACTGCTACACCAACTTGGCTACCCTTGTGGGTATATATGGTTGCTCTTTGTGTCCTAATACTTGGGTTTTAAATAAGTAGTATTAATACATTTTAAATAAAACCAAAATTTGAGGGCCCAGATTGTAACATCATCATTTCGATGTGTCCGTGCCACCAAAGAATGCGGTGAAGGGAATATAGTTGTTCCTCTCTCCTTAACAATATGTCTCGAGTTTGAGCCTTACAAAAATTTGATAGAGAGTGTTTTGAAATGGATCATACGCAACAAATTCAGATATAATTTGACTTCAATACGCACATATAACACAACTTTGATTTTGTAAATCATGTACTATTAACTACTAGTATATTTCCCTCATATTTACTCATATCAAGTGCATGATTACTAATTTTTTATAATCCATCTAAATATATTAGCTTCACTTGTTTTTCTTTTTGTTGTAAATGCGTGACAAACAAATTTCCAAATACCAGAATCAATTAATCAAACACTTTAGAGTATATACAACAAATAATTTTTTTTAAAAACTCCTAATTATGAAGACTCTTCAACGTGCTACCCTGTCCACTGTCATGTTCTTCAGTCCCTACTGATCTCAGCTCCGATCGTAAATTAATTTCTCAATTAAACATTTTTCCATCATGTCGATACAAATTCAACGGCCACCTAATGACTCATCATGGGACTGTATGTTACCGGGCCCACCATCCCGTTCCAACGGCGGATCCGCCGACATCTCCCCCGCCGGCCTCTTCGCTTATGCCTCCGGCAGCTCTGTCTCCGTCGTCGAAACTCATTCCATGCAACTCGTAACCACTATCCCTCTTCCACCGCCGTCTTCCTCCACCACTTCCCTTTCCCCTTTCATCACTTCCGTCAAGTGGTTCCCACAGAATCTTCCGCATCTCATCGATATTCCTCGACATCACCTCCTTCTCGCCGTCGGTGATCGTCAAGGCCGCATTTGTTTACTCGATTTCCGGTCCAAATCGCCAACGATTTTCTTCGATACCGGGTCGGGTACGAAATTAGGGATTCAGGATTTGTGTTGGGTACAAACTGGACCGGATTCATGGATATTAGCTGCTTTAAATGGACCGTCGCTGCTTTCGCTTTATAATACTTCAACCGGTCGTTGTTTCTTCAAATACGACGCCGCACCGGAGTATTTCTCGTGTATTCGTCGTGATCCGTTTGATTCGAGGCATTTTTGTGCCCTAGGGCTTAAAGGGTTTTTGCTATCGGTTACTGCATTGGGAGATGATAGTGAAAATGATGTTGTGCTTAAAGAGCTTCAAATTCGTACGGACACTACTGAATTGCAGAAACTAGAACGGGATTCGATTTCATCTAGTGGAGGTAATAATGGAGCTACATTTCCTGATCGTACATTCCGAGAGTATAGATTTTGTTAGTTTATGTTGTTTTTGATCAATTTGAAAGAGTGTGGTGTGACTTTTTGAGGTGCAATTTTAGTTATTTTTTGGGAAAATTACGCTCTATGTCTATTTTTGAAAATAATTATTTCATGTAGCCCATACTTTGAGTTTGTTACGGCACGTAGCCCATACATTATGTATAATGCTTTCCCCCGAGGTATAATGTTGTATATTGGGCTACCTGGCGTAATAATTTATGTTGGGCCGTACATTCTTGAAAATTTCGCTTTTTGTTTGTGTATGGTGTAGTTTCTTACGTTGCAGTTTTTTGAAATTTTGATGAAATTAGGCAACGGAGCTCCGGCGTCAGCTACATTTCCGACGTACATATTTGAAAATGACAAAACAGTACCTTAAGTATAAACTTAGATCAATTTTGGTAAAGTGAGAATTTTGGTCTGCCTCAGATATTCACCTAGCTCTGGTTAGTAAATTTAATTGGAACTGTGAAGAAGGAAATATTTAACGTGAACGCACATTTGGAAGTACAGATTTTGTAGTTTATGTTATTTTTGATCCATTTCATGAGTGTTGTGCAACTTTTTGAGGTGCAATTTCAGTTATGGGGAAAATTAGGCTCTATGTCTATTTTTGGAAATGTTTACGCCACGTAACCCATAATTTGAGTTTGTTACCCGATTTAGCTCATAATTGTATATAAACATCTTTTATACACTATCATACACTTTATACAAGGTTGATACATTATTCATAATGATTGTGTAATATGGTATATTGGGTTACGTGGAGTAAATATTTATGTTGGGCTGTATCTTTTTGAAAATTTCCCTTTTTTTGTGTATGGTGTAGTTTTTTATGTTGCGGTTTTTGAATTTTTGATGGAAGTTTCTGATGTTTCTGGTTAATTTGGAGGTAACGGAGCTCCGGTGTCAGCTACATTTCCGACTTACATTTCAAAATTAGCGTTTTCACCACATTGGAGGCATTTGATTTTCGTGGCGTTTCCGAGGGAGTTGGTATTGTTTGATCTGCAGTATGAGACGGCATTGTTCTCGTCGGGGCTGCCTCGGGGATGTGGGAAGTTTCTGGAGGTGTTACCCGACTCAAATATTGAAGTTTTGTACTGTGCTCATCTTGATGGAAAGCTCAGTACTTGGCGGCGGAAAGAGTAAGTACTTAGAAACTTGAGTACTTGGCATGAGTTCAACACTCTATTTGCTGATTGCTGAAGCTTTACTTGATTGTCCTATGATCTTTTACTTGTTGGGGCATATTGTACTATGCTTGTTGGAACTTGGGACTTTTAACTGAAAACTATGAATTGCGTTCACTCTTTGATTTTGATTTAGGATCAGTTAGTGCTATGCCAATGATTGACTACATCGACAACTACATTGGCTTTTGTATTTGTCAGTAGCGCTAACCCTAATGTTTCCTACCACAATCTTAGAAGGGTACTTGTAATTTTTCCATGAGAGGCTTGTGGTAAACTGCAGCTGTCTAGATGTTTAGGCTATTGATTCTCATCCGCAAACGTTCATTTTCTTTCCCTGTTGTTTCATGCGAGGTAAAGTAGGATTTGGTGTTTAAGTTGTATAACCAAAAGACAAAAACAAATGAACTTATCTTAATTTACGAGCATCTAATGGAGGGTGCAAGTACCACAGAAGAGATAAAATGAGAGTACGTACCTGGATGGTTTAAACATGTTCGACATAGACCTCGTCCATTAGTGCAGTGCTATGATGATTGAAGAGGATAAAAAAGGGACGAGGGAAACCGAAAATCACATCGAGGGAAATTGTCCCAAAGATCCAGAGTCTCCTGGGATCACTGTTGACATTGCTAAGAACAAAACACAATGCAAATAAAGGATCTCTATGAGCGACAAAACAACTTCGTCATTATTGTTCTACTTACATTGAGTTCACAATTTGCTAGGTGTTAGCTAGAATCATTTTAATCTAGTTAGAGACTTGTAACTCAGTGTATGGAAGTGTGAGATTTGGAGAACATCTTAACTTTGGAGAACACCTAATTGCCTTAAAAGGACAACAGATTATTCAGTCTTCAAATAAATGGTGCCCGGATAAAGTGGACATAGAGGATTCATATAGTCGATCTCAACCATTTCTGAATTGAGGTTTAGTTGATTGATATTAATTGATTTACAAGCATCTCAGAACAGGGAATTATGAATCTAACCTTAATATTCTTGAACTAACTTTGCAAGCTGATCAAGTTTGTGTTCAATCAGTTCATAGTTGGATTGATTTGTAGGTATCATGGCATTGTATGTAGTACGGATTGTGGTGTTTCTTAATGATATCCATGACTTAACTCTGAAGCTCTTTGGTTTTCTGGTAGCCAGATAAAAGTTGTTTTTAAGTGAATTCACCAACTCCTGTGAGCTTTCACCTGCAATGCTCTTTTTCATTAGTCTAATGGTTGATTTTTTGTTACCCTTCTAAAAAATATCTTTGTTCTTGTTTCTGCATGACCGTGAGTTGAAACTATGATATTCCTGTTTTTATCACCTCACACATACCAAATTCCTGTATTCATGGGAGTTCAAAGGGATAATAATCTGCATGTTGTCACAGTGGAGAGCAAGTGCACACGATGTGTGCGATGGAAGAACTGATGCCCTCAATTGGCACATCTGTTCCTTCCCCCTCAATTCTTGCAGCTATCTCCCATTCAGATGCCGCCCTCCAAAATATTGGCAAGCTATATTCCAATGCACATCATTCAGTCGATGTGGATTTTGATAATCCATTTGATTTTTGTGATGACTCTCGTGTTTTATCTAAGACACATTTAATCTCCATTTCTGATGATGGGAAAGTATGGAAATGGCTCCTGACTGCCGAAGGATCTGTAGATGTTCAGAAGAACATGACAAATCCAGATATTGTTGCAGAAACCTGTAAAACTGTACCTTCAGAGATTCCCATTGGTCCCAACTTTGAGATTAGCACAGTTCCACTGTCAAATGATGCAAATAGCAGCAGGACCTGCCTATCAAAATCCACTACAAGCCTGGATGAAGTGTCCTTCAAGGTTGGTTGGTCGGTCATGAGTAACTTTGGTCATCAAACAATGTTGCATATCATGCTGGATTATACTGGCAAAGTACAAACAAAATTATGAACAATGGATTAACCACTTTACAGGCAGAACTTGGGTATAAAATATATATTGTTGGCATTTTAAGCTATTCCCTAGCTGAAGGTCAGTTTATGATTGCAGATTAGTCTAGTTGGGCAGCTTCATCTTCTTTCTTCAGCGGTGACTATGCTGGCCGTACCTTCCCCTTCTTTAACTGCTACTTTGGGACGTAAGTATATTTGTGGACTGCTACTTTTGTTTGTATTATACAAAATTTATCAAGATTTTGGACGAGGTGGTGCTGGTTTTGCAACTAAATAGCTTACAATCATGAAGGCGGAGGAAACTCTCCAGCTGTCGCTGTTCCGCTTGTTGCTGTGGGAACTCAAAGTGGTACAATAGATGTGATTGATGTCTCTGCCAATGCTGTCAGCGTTAGCTTTGCAGTCCATAACAGTGTTCTCAGGGGACTAAGGTGGCTTGGCAATTCCCGACTGGTTTCTTTCTCGTACTCACAGGTGACAAACATGTACAGCGGAAAGTTCACTATTTTCAAGGATAAACATTATTCTGTTTTCATATTCTCTACCTGTTGAGTGTCTCTTTTGATCTCTATCATTGAGGAATCTTCCATTGCATATTTTTTCCGTTGCATATAGACTGTCATCACAAGTATCATCTATATATCTATATAATCCTGGTCTATAGAGAGGCATTGTGGCACCTCTCCTAAGATATGATTCTTATTTATCCATTTTCTCAGATTTCCCCTTTTTCCCCTCCCCGTTTAACAGACATGTGACATGGCACCTCTTCGAGGCCAAGATTCTTATATATCTACTCTCCCAGATTATGCCTTTCTTTTTATTTCAATTATAGGTCTTTATTGAATTCCTTTTCTCCTATTTTTTTTATAATCGTGGTGTTCGGGCCAGCTTGCGTGCACCTCGACTAATTTCACGAGGCACCTGCTACGTTCCACCAACACATGTTATAGGTAACTCTATTCATCAAGGCTTGGACAAATGAGAAGAAATCACCTAGTATTTTTTGCTTCCACTAGGAATTGAAGCTGAGACCTCATGGTTCTCAACCCACTTTATTGACCACTAGGCCACACCCTTAGGTGCCTTTTCTCCTATTTAAGGTTCTTACATAAAGTTTTAGTAACAAAATAAATTTCCATATTAATGTGTAGTATGGAAAGTTATTAGGAGTAAGAATCAAATTAGGGATTTTGTAGAAGTTTTCCGAGAAAAGAAAGTATTTCCTGTTGTGTCTGAGAGATAATTGGGGAAGAAAAATAGAAAATAACTTAAAATTGGAGGAAACAATTTTTTTTTTGCGGAAGGCAAAAATTGTGAAGGGAAGATGAAGAAAATAAAGAATGAGAAAAAGGAAAGAGAAAAGAAAGCCAAGAGGAAAACAAAAATAAAAATAAAGAAAAAGGAGAAGAGGGATACAAATTAGTAATCAACTTATTTGAATTAGGCAATTGAAGATAGGAACTACTTGAATACATCAAAAATATACAACTGAGAAGGGAATAAAATGGTAAAATTATGTGTCTACACTTGTTTCAAAAGTACTACTTGAATACATCAAAAATATACAACTGAGAAGGGAATAAAATGGTAAAATTATGTGTCTACACTTGTTTCAAAAGTGCTACTAAGAAACTGTAATAATTTTATTTTCTAAAAATCAAATGCTGAGTGCTGACTTAAGAGTTTCATTTCTGATACCAAGAAATCTTCTAGGGCTAGTGATGCACGGTTTGAGACTTGGTAGATAATGAGTCCACCTTCTACCCTTCTCAATTAAATACCATGCTTTTTTCAGTAGTAGGGTCCGAACCTGTGACGTGTGTGTGCCTAACCCACATATCATGCATTGCGTTCTTACCACTAGACCCAAGCCCTGGAGTTGACCTAAGAGTCTTTTTTGCCTTTAAATTGTTTAGATTTTGTCGTATCAAAATGAGAGGATTAAAATGTGAAGAGTGCTCTTTTAGATTTGTCAAATTGTTAGCGTAAAGAATGGTGGTTGGGCCTAACTCAACCCCAAAAGCTAGGTCATAATGGGAGGATTTCCCAAGTCCATATAAGGAGACCAAAGACCCATTTGCCTACTGATGTGGGACTCAACACCCCCATCGCCCAGGACTGGACATCTGGAGCGTGGACAATATAAGATAGGGCCCAACATCGGATGAAACAATGAATTGGGTTGGACCTGGCTCTGATACCAAATTAAGGTTGATATTGATATCCACCTATTAAAATTGCTAAAATTTTGCAGTGTAATATTTTATGGGCTAATTTTTTCTGTAGTTCAATTATTGTGAAAACCTCTTCTTTCTGAATGCAAGAGCTGTTTCAACACTTTTACTTTTGGATTTTCGTTGATGTGATGTTGTGTTGTTGCTACTTCTTTTTATTTTCACTTAAGGTTATGTTTTGACTTGACTTTTTGGCTTAGTATTTGAAGTTCAAGTTATGCAGATTACCGTTGTGTTGAAGTTATAAACTTGTATGTTTTGATTATCTTCTGAAAGAAAAATTAAAGATAATTTTAATTTTTGGAAAAACCTTGTTCGTTTTTAGTTGTTAAGATTTGAGTATTTAAAAGGACCATTTCGCCTTTCTACCTCGTAGAGGTAGATGTAAGGTTTGTGTACATCCTACCCTCCCCAGACCCCACTTGTGGGATTACACCGGGTATGTTGTTGTAAAAGAACCATTTCATTAATTAAGTGAAATCTTTTGCAACCGTGTGAAGCATAGGCAAATACACTAGTTTCAATATAGAAAGGACTGCCGTCACATAGAATCTTCATTTTGGACTTCAGGGTACAGAAAAAGCAGGTGGCTACATCAATAGGCTTGTCGTGACATGTCTTCGAAGTGGACTCAATCGACCATTTCGAGTTCTACAGAAACCAGAGCGCTCACCTATTAGAGCTTTAAGGGCCTCATCTTCTGGCAGGTGCGTTTGTCAACCTGTCAATATTGTGTGCATGAAAAGATGAATTGCTTTTGTTTTTCTCAACACAATAGCGTTAGCAAGATCTTTACTCTTTATTACCAGGAGCAAGGCTTTGCTGAAGGATTCCCTATTTCTTTTTATAAGAGGCATGCACGTGCTAGGGAATGGGAAATTTTGAAATTTTTATTTGGCCAAGCTCCAGAGTGTTTTCATGATTTTTGAGATTAGATTTTTATGGACTATGTTTGTTATTGTGAACATTCTATTTGACCGTAGAAAAGAAAACGTGGCACCCATTTTACGTGTCATGGGATCTCAGTATATCATGGATGCCCCTGCCACCCCATGCATCTGAGGACATTAGTGTTATTGACTTATGAAACATGGAAAAAGTTTTACTTAATTATAAAATAAAAAACATTTTCTGGAAAAGAAATGTAGAGAGACTACAAATCAGTCTCTTCCTCCTTCCCACGAAGTTTTGTCTCTCCATTGTTGATGTACATCAAATTGTTTTAATACAAACTCATTCTTTTTCTTTGTTTTTAATTGTTTCTTCTAGTCAAATAACAGCTTTGTGCCCATGTATCACTTCCTCTGCATTTTTTCTATTGGTAATTCCTTTGCATTGTTTTTTTTAAGAAAAAATTTGGAGTGGGGAGTTCGGGAGGTTGTTTTCCAGGCTTGCCCCATGACTGACCCTCTTCTTCCCTTCCTAATCACATATAGAGCATTGAAGACACGGGTAATGTTTTAAGTGCAGCATAACTGCTTGGGAAAGGGAATTCTAAGGGAACTCTTGTTTGGGGCTATTTAGATTATATACCGAATGGGTACTCTTTTCCTCTTTTCTTTCTACATACCTGTGATATGAGTGATTGTTTCTAGCTAATGCTTACTTTGTTCCAAATTATCTTGACTGACTCACCATGTGTGTTCTCTTTGTTCCACATCTTATTCTATGTCCTTTTTATCATCTCTCATTGAGAAGGTCTTTGATGTTGTTGTTCCCTAATCTTTTAAGCCTAAAAGTGGTTTATGTTATGTAGATACCTATTGATTTTGTTTCGTGATGCACCAGTAGAAGTTTGGGCAATGACTAAGACACCGATCATGGTAAATATGTTCTTTCTCTTGTTCTCGCGATAATTCATGCTGAGTAAAATATGTTTCCAGGTTGTTGCAATTACTGTTTGGATCTTGAGATAGAGTTTTTTAAATTAATGAAGGTATTGTGGATCTATTTCAAAAAATGAAGGTATTGTGGATTGTATGTTGACCCAATTAATGAGATTAAGGCGTAATTTTTGATTCGTCGGTGGATTCTAAGTGCTCTTAAGTTGCTCATGGCGAAGTTGTAGTTTCTTCCCTATCCTTTCCTTTTATAACGATGGTATTCGGGTTAGCTTGTGCGCACCTCGACTATTTCTGCCACCAAGGCTTAGTCAGATGGGAAGAGATCACCGAGTGATTTTTGTCTTTGCTGGGATTTGAACCCACCTAGGCCTTGTGGATAGAGTTACCTGGTACCTGTTGCTGGTGGGAGGTGACATGTAACGTCGAGGTGCGCGCAAGCTGGTCTGAACACCACAGTTATAAAAAATATAATCACAACTAATTAATGTCGCCTATATAGATCTTTTCTTCCGCTGTGCTCTATTATGCGCTGAGTTTGCATGGATTACAAGGGAGAGGATGACCAGTGTGTACATGCACTGGAATTAGCTGAAACAGTCAAAATCAGTTGTTAGTGCATTCAAAATTTCCAATAAATTAGTGACAAAGAAAAGTTTTTTTTTTTTTTTGAGAAAGGTAACAACTTGTATATATAGCAAAAGGCAGCACTTGAGTAGTGCTGAAAAGGTAATTACAAGCTCATAGAAGAGCCAAAAGGAGACTGTCCAGAGCTATATAGCTGTATCATTACAATTTGTGTAACAGATCTATCAAATCCACTGTATCCCCAAAAGATTATGTTTACACCAAAAGTAGAAAAGACTGACACTTCATCCTAAGTTTGTGAATTGAGTTGCTTGTGTCTTAAAAAATTCTTGAGTTTCTCTCTGTCCAAGCTATCCACCATACGCAAGCTGGGATCAAGTGCCACCAATTTTCTCCTCCATTTCTTTTACCTATCTCTTTCCAGCTACTAAGTAGATCAAAAGTGGTTCTGGGCATGACCCAGCTGATTCCTAGAATACAAAAGAACATGCGTCATAGATTTGCAGTTGTCTTACAATGAATGAATAGGTGTTCATTTGTCTCCCCATCCAGTCCACATAGTATACACTTTGAGCAAATCTGGAAACCTCTTCTTTGTAGTTTTTCATATGTTAGGCAAGCTTTCCTAACCACAAGCCAGGCAAAGCAAGAAACCTTGGGACGGATCTTGACTTTCCAGATGAGTTTCCACGGCCACAACACTGTTATAGAGGCATTGTGATTTAAATTCCAGTAGGCAGATTTAACAGTGAAGATTTCTTCGCTATTCAACTTCCAACTTGGCTTGTCTGGTAGTTCAGGGGGTGATCTTGAATGGTTCCAGAGTCTCTAGCAAGTTTGCTACTTCGTCAATTTCCCAGTCATTTAGAGCTCTCCTAAAAATCAGGTTCCATCCTTGTTACTTCCATATCTGATTAACCTTAGCTTCTTGTTGTAAGCCGATAAAGTAGAGCTCACGAAAGAGGTTCTTTAAAGAGCTTTGACCTGCCCAAATATCATCCCAAAAATCAGTTTTAGGCTATTCCCAATCTTGATGCAGATGTTGTTATTGAAAGCTGGCCATTGGTTCCTGATTGTTCTCCATAAACTGGTACCATAAGTGGATCTGACTGTTTCTGTTGTCCATTGGCTTGACAAACCATACTTACGGGTGATGAATTTTCTCCAGATTGTGTTGTCTTCAAAGTTGAATCTCCATAGCCATTTTTGGAGCAAACTCTGATTGTGGAATCTGATGTTCCTAATGCCCAAACCTCCTTGCTTCTTGTTGAGAGCTAACGTCTCCAATTTCACCAAGTTGATGCTTCTTCTTTCTTTGTTGCCTTGCCAAAGGAAATCTCTTCTCAGCTTGTCAATTTTTAACTCTACATTCCTGGGAATAGGAAATAAACCCATCATATAAGTGGAGAGGGCATCCAGTACTGAACTCATTAGTCTTCCCCCCTAGTGACAAATAGTGGCTTTTCTATCTTGCAAAATTTTGACAAAGAAAAGCTTTAGGAATCTCATATCCAGATAAGCTTTGAAAAGATCAGTTTCTCTTGCTTCATGCTCCAAACCTTCTTCTCACTTAGGCAGTCAGGATTTTGAAAAGATGCTCCCTTGGAAAAAAAGTGTTTGTATTAGGTTTTGAAACGTGGATTTGAACGCTTTTGCTATTTAGAATTTGCTTACCGTGCAATTCGGTATCAGTTCCTTGTTCAGTCATGTGGTATTTCTGTATCTGAATACACCAAGTTGTAAAACTTACGCAACAAATTGATTTGGCTCTAAACTGGATTGTCAACTACCTTATGGAAATGATACCTTTGACCATATGCTTGTAGCTACACTAGTGTCACCACTCACCAGTACTCCTGAAAAAGCTGAGTAAGTTAATCCTGCTTGCCTGATGTTTCCTTGTTTTGTTAGGATGTTATTGCACAGGTATAATTGAAGTATAGTTAGAAATATAGTATCTTTTTGTCTGCCTGATTGGCGTTAATTTGCCGTTGCATTCTTTATTTTTTACTTTCCAGCTTTTATTCTATTATATTTTTCAATGCAGCTTAGATCACTAGCTCTCCCGTTCACTGTGCTAGAATGGACTCTTCCAACAGTACCACGACCATTGCCTAAAGAACGTCCTGCCGTACCATCAACAGAGACATCCTCCCCAACAAAAGAAGCAGCAGCAGATGCTAGTGAGCTCAGTTTACTTGATTTTTCACGCATTACTTAAGTATATATTTCCTTATCTGACTTACAAAATGATGTCTTCTATGATCTGTTGTTTTCTGTGAATGCTAATACTCAAGAAGTAAATTTTGACTGCAGAAGGAGCTGGGGCAGATGGATCTCAAGATGAATTTTCAGAAAGTTTCTCTTTTGCACTAGTCAATGGTGCACTTGGAGTTTTTGAGGTTTATGGTAGAAGGATCCGTGACTTCAGGTACTTTCTTCTAATGTTTATTAAACAACGATGGCCGAGTAGTTAATATTTGATGGTCTAACTGTCTAAGTCGATTTTTGTCCTATGGTCTTTTAGAATTAGTTACAAATAATTCCCTTCTGATTTCATTTTACTGAGGACTATTGTATCGAATCAATTTTTGTGGGTGGTAGGGAGTGTTTGAAAGCATGGTCTAAAGCAATGGAAGAACAATTGACTTTTGATTGTTATAGCAACAACAACATACCCCGTGTAATCTCACACGGTGGGGTCTTGGGAGGGTAGAGTGTACGCAGACCTTACTGTATAATGATTGTTATAGCCTGGCAGATAATGTGAAGGTAATGGGAGATATAGCCTGGCAGATATAGCCTGTCTTGGGAGGTCGAGAGGCTGTTTCCGAAAACTTTTGATTGTTATAGCCTGGCAGATAATACGAAGGTATAATGATCCTTTATCAAAAGTGAATTAGATTTAACGGTTGAATCAGCATTATGGATCAATATGAATATGGCCAAAGAGTTGACCTTTAGATTAGTTTCCATTGTTCCTTCTATGTATCTCTCTGTGTGTGTGTGTGTATTTATTTGTCTTTCAAGTTGGGCAGAAACTAATTAAATTAAATCTTTTCATATTTCAATTTTAAACATACTGCAAAATTTCTTTTGCGGATCAAAGTATGTATAGTCTTTGTAATCTGCTGAAGCTACAAGTAGTCAGCTGCTAAATGGACAATTCTGAACATGGCTTATAAGCTGTGAATAGGCTGATTATATAACAAGAAGTTAATGTGTCTCCCTGTGGCCTGTTAACAATAAATGCAATTGGTTAAATACTTTCGGTGTACCTTTGGTCTTCCTTGAATTCTGAGCTCCGGTTTGAAGCTTTATTTATGACTTGGTAACACAAACAATATTGCAAATTTCTGGTCTTCTTTTATGAGGTATCTGTTGCAGAGAGTGCAAGATATTAGATTAGCGGTGGTCTCTGTTTATGTGTCTTTGTGTATCATCTAACGAGAAAGAAAATTTATTAATAAGAAAAGAAAAACCCTGTATTAGCGATTTTTGTTAGGTTCAATGAATAACTAAAGATGTCAAGTTTCTGGGACAATCTAAAAGAGAAGTGTAGGTATCTTTTGTTTTTACCTTTCTTCATAAAAAACTAAAAAAGTGTATCCTGGGTGAGAGAGAGAATCAGATTACCTTACATGACAAGTCTGCTGTATTATTGTACCTCTTTCAATGTCTTTGTTTTGCTATCAGCTGTATTATTGTACCTCACATGACATTATCGTCATTTTTCCAGACCAAAGTGGCCTTCATCTTCATTTGTTTCATCTGAGGGATTGGTGACGGCAATGGCCTATCGGCTGCCTCATGTGGTATGTCGTGTGTTCTTTTTACATTAAAGTGTCATTGCTGTCTGGTTGCTTAGTTGTTGACATGGTTGGGAGTAATGCATTTCTTCTGCAGGTTATGGGGGACAGGTCAGGAAGCATACGTTGGTGGGATGTTACTACTGGACAGTCGTCCTCATTTAATACCCATAGGGAAGGGATCCGTAGACTCAAGTTCTCACCCGTTGTTCCTGGAGATCGTAGCCGTGGGCGTATTGCCGTTTTGTTTTATGATAACACATTCTCGGTGTTTGATCTGGTAAGCGAGAAATTCCCCTTGTTGATTTCCTTGCATGTGCCTCAATATTCTGAGTGCTCGTGTCCTCCTTTTCTATGGAAGTCGATACACTTGAATTGGTATATTTTTCCCTATCTTAGAAATACAGATTCTGTATAGTTTTGCTTTGCTGATTAAGAGTATATTTTTCCAGTAGTATCAGAGATCCCCTTGCTGCTTCATTTTGTAGAGTGATTCCTTATCTGTAGTCGTATCCTATTTAGATCCATAAAACTTGAATAACTGAACTTGCCATGACCCTTCCCTCAAGTCCTTTGCATGGGTTTCGAAAGTCCCAACAAGTGGCTGTTCAAAGGTTATCTAAAAGTCCGGCACACAGTTCTAATTGCTTCTTAACTATATCACATTTCTCATTTGCAGGACTCCCCCGATCCATTAGCCAATTCGCTTTTACAACCTCAATTTCCTGGGACTCTTGTGTTGGAGCTCGATTGGTTGCCTTTGCGATCAAATACGAATGATCCACTGGTGTTATGTATTGCTGGAGCTGATAGCAGCTTTCGCCTTGTTGAAGTCAATATGTATGTCCAAACAAGATTACTATTCTGTTTCATTATCTGTTTTATCTGTTCTCCCAGGTTAAAAATAAAACATTTCAGTAAAAATTGAAATATACACAAACCTGCTGGGGAAGGAAGCAGCTTGCATACTCTAGACTCTGGAATAATTGCTGTGTAGGCTAATCAAATTTCTTGTCCTGCTCCTAGATCCATTGTTACAGATGAAGTAAATGCTTATCTGGAGCCTTCATTAAAAGAACGAAAGTAAATGCTTGTCTTGAGTTGCCAGAAGAATCCTTTATCTCGGTTTCTGCTTCTTTTCCCCAAAGTTCGCAATCGTGCTTATGAGTTACAACGAGTTTATCATGATCTGATTGGTTATTTTGCTCTGTAATGCTGTGGAGACAGCCTCTTGCAGAAATGTGAGGTAAAGCTGCGTATAATAGACCCTTGTGGTCCGGCCCTTCCCCGGACGCTTAGTGCACCGGGCTGCCCTTTTTTTTAATGCTGTTTCAATTTGTTTTATTTCCTTAATTTTAATTATTTGGTATTCTGATTGTCTCTCTGTCACACTCGCTTTTTTGAGTTAAATTGGCTTTAGTTTCTTTCTATTGCAGTCATTATCCGCTACATTTTAGCAATCCTGATACTGTAATAAACTTCCAGAAACTGTTATAGTTCCCTGCATTAGCCTTGAAAACTAAGGAATGCTAGTTCCCGTATAACACATTGGGAGAACAACTTACCTGAATGCTGTGGTTGTGTCTGATATTGAGCAATTTATACCCTTGGAGGCAAAAATATGACGTTTGCTGTAGGAATCGGAATACTTTAAATTGATATAATTTCTTTTACTTTCTCCAGTAAGCTAAAATAATATCTCATTCGTTATACTCCAAACTTTTGTCTATTCTAGACAGGTTTATTTTACAAAGTTCCTGGTTCCTGAACTTGCATATCTTTGTAAATCTGTTTTTTGCTTATGCAGAAGTGTCAATAAAATGGTCCATGGTCCCCAAGCTCGACTACTCAAAGAAAAATTTCGACCAGTGCCTTTGTGTTCTCCCATATTACTACCCACACCACATGCCCTGGTAACTTTGCTTTCCCTTTTCTTCAGAAAGCATGCTAAATTGACATAGTTAGGGTTGCTTTATTGAGAAAAATATTTTAAATTTGTTAAGTGTCTCACATTGGTTGAGGGAATCAGTTGCCTCCTGGTCTTGGAGATTCCTCACCTTATAGCTAGCTTGTGAACTCGAGTTAGGCCGAAGGTCCATTTTTTTTTATCATCGTATCGTAGCCAGTCTGATCCATATTGTTGTGTTATTTAATGTTGGCCTATGTTAGGTTATTCACGCCTCGAAACCCAGTCTTGGCGTGCCCCTGTTTTTGGTTTCCCATAGTAGTCGAGGGAATGAGTGGGTTCTCCTTATATGGTCTTGGAGAATCATCACTTGAACAGCTAGCTTCTGGGTTGTTAGGCTCAAAGTTCATTTTCTTAATCAAAATTAACTACTTGGGTTGAGGTTGTTAAATTAGTACAATTGTCATTTTTTTGGTTGACATGCAACAAATCCTGTGGCTTTAATTTCGGTAAACAATTTTCATATTAAAGTGAATGAAAATTTTGTGACATCTTTCTGTTTTTTTCTGGTTATTGTAGGCATTACGTACAATATTACAGTTAGGTGTGAAGCCATCATGGTTTAATACATGGAGTGCAACCACAGATGATGCGAACTACGAAGTTCCTGGAACTCCAACAGCTGGAGATCTTCGTAATCACATGATTGAATCACCCCGTATTGGTGACTCTGTAGTGCCCGAGATGCTTCTCAAAGTACTGGAGCCTTATCGTAGAGAAGGTATTATTTTTGTGTGATCTCATAATATGTTGTATGATATATTATCTATCAGCATTTACACTTAAACTTGAATAAAAGACAATACACTTGGAAGTATTTCACATGTTTCAATGTCTGTTACTCAAGGGTGCATACTTAACGATGAGATGGTTAGACTCTATGCTGGTCTAGTGGATAAAGGTTCTGCAGTAAGGTTTGCCTTTGCTGCTGCTATATTTGGGGAACCCATGGAAGCTCTTTTCTGGCTGCAATTACCGCGAGCTCTAAACTACTGGATGAACAGATTGACTAACAAGTCTCCAGCAAGAGTCCCTCAATCAGCTTCAACGTCAGAACTTGATGAAGTATCTATGTTAAATAGGATATCATCAAAGGGAAAGTCAGGGACTGGAACGGGAAAAAATAATGCTTTGGTTAGTTTTATCAAATAATTCTGCTGAATATTCCTGAAACAGATAATCTGCTCGTAGTTTGAACGTTTAACTGTGTGTCACACTCCAATTTCGTAGGAAAGGTTTTCACCTTTTAAGTTAGGTGCCTTTAGTGGCTTGTCTCAAAAAAAGGAGGGAAATTAGGTGCCTATAGTTCTATTCCCAGGATATCTGTTGATCTTATGGCTTCTCTCTGGCAGGGAAATGGTCAACTTCGGCTGATGGCCTTTGAACAAGAAGAGTTGTGGGGGTGTGCTAATGAGCAGATTCATTGGCATGAAAAGCTGGAAGGAGAAGAGGCAATTCAAAACCGTGTACATGAGTGAGTGTCCTCTGTATAACTGGTCTATTTATATCTGTTTGCGCCAGGACTCCAAGATTGTTGGTCAATGAGGTTGACAGGGTTGGCCTAGTTTAGTTTGAAACTTGTATATCCTCTAATCTGTAAGTTGAGGAACTTATCAAAGAACAAAGCACAGCCTTGCATTGAGGAGGTTGGTCTATTTATATATTTTTGCGTCAGCACACTGACATTGCTGGTCAATGAGGTTAACAGGGTTGGCTTTGTTCAGTTTGAACTTTTATATCCTCAAATCTGTAAGTTGAGGAACTTGTCGAAGAACATTGCAGTGAACATTGGAATATATAGTTTTGTTAATTGTGATAGACAGACTTACGGTCGACATATAGCATTACCATCCAAGTGATGTAGTCCAGAATACTACTGATACATACTGTCATAGGCTGAAACATAATAGTGATTGAATTATAAATCCCGTCATGCTTTTATTTGCTCTTCTGAAATATTTGCATTGCTGAGTATCTACATGGAGGAGCTCACATTACTAAAATCAGATGTATGGGCATAATTGACTGGTGATATCTCTTGATGCCCCTAGTGGTTGGACTGAAAGCAGATGCTTTTGAAATGATTGAGTGTTACATTTCTTAAATAAGAAACAAAATCATGAGTCTGTTATTGAAAATATTCCAGGAAATCTCAGCAGTCCCTGAAACTAGTGAAGTAACAGAAGCAATATCTCTTTAGGAACAACAGAACATATAAAGGAATCAAGTCTTTATTTGCATCTTATTAGGTGACTGTCATTTAACCTTGAATTGTTGAATAAACAACTGTTTGGTTTGATGGTTTTGTTTGTGATTACCAGATTAGTATCCATTGGAAACCTAGAAGCTGCAGTTAGCTTACTGCTCTCCACACCCCCAGAGAGCTCGTATTTCTATGCAAATGCATTGCGTGCTGTTGCCCTTTCTTCAGCTGTATCAACGTCTTTACTTGAGCTGGCCGTGAAGGTGCTTCTTCCTTTCAATGTTTCATTTTACCTTTTTCAGATAAATTCCTTCTCTTTCTTTGTGTTGGTGTCTTTGTTAAGTCACTTGTTGTGATGCTTGTGTAGGTTGTTGCTGCCAATATGGTGAGAACAGACCGGTCCTTGTCTGGAACACATCTTCTTTGTGCTGTTGGCAGGCATCAAGAAGCTTGTTCTCAGGTAATGTTCGCCATACTCTCTTTCGTTAGTGATTTTGATCTTGCCTTGAACATTAATTGACTGATGCTAAAGTTATATGCCTTCATTTTATTTAACTGTAATGGGCTAGATTTATCGACTATCTGCAGTGTCCTTATTGCAGATTGAGCTTGATGCATGATTAAATCTTATAGCATCTTGACCTATTCATTTATCTGTCCTACTGGGTAGAAATATTCACTGTTGTCTGGTTCTATGTTTCGTCGGGCTGATTTCTGCATGTTGAAAACTGCGACTAGCTTGGTAAATGATATATATTATATAAGTACGTGTTTATGTATATATAGGTCGGGCATTTTTTCCACCATCAATATTGATCTTCTAAAAGTAGAGTGAAAAGATGTGATGTATAAATTGTGTTTGGCATGGTGTAACTTTCTTTTTTCAGGAAATCATTTTCCAGTGGGAAAGAGGGAAACTAGTAATTTTTTTCCTGAGTTATAGTCTTATTTGGATTTTTGTCCCTATGTTACTGAACCGAGTGCAGTTAACCTTTAGTTAGACTAAACATCCAATTTGGTCCTTAAACTGACGGAAGTGAACAGACAGTAGTTCATGTTAATGACAATGCTGGTCTTATTGTGCTACTTCAAGGTAAAATATGGTATTTTACCATCTCATAGACTGGAGTAATGTTTCTAGCCTCATTCCTATCTAGTGATGACAAATTCCCCAAATCCTGCGATTGAATGCGAGCAAAAAATTGCTGCCAAGAAGGATGCCGGTAGTGATGGTGATATATATAAATATATATGATTTTGATTTGTTAATAGTTGAGCTTCAATATGGGTAACTTAGTTAACCTAATAAATTTGATGATAAGTATACTCATTATGTGAAATAAAAATTTCTTAATAAAATTCATGATTCAGTTAGATATTGATAATACTTTTTATAGAAGCTTATAAGTTTCATTGTGTAGATCCTGTGAATTTCATATCCGACACATGAAATAAGTAGAGCGATAGTCTAGAAGAATTTATTAATCAATTAATTAAATAGTCAATAATTTAACATAATTGATTGATACTTGTAATCTTTAATGTGGGATTCAAAATTAATAAGAAGTGTAATCACAAATGTTTAGTGAGATAATATAGTTTATTATGATAGGGAATAATTCAGATTGAAAGGAAATTCTACTAATCCTTATCTATTGTATTGTGATTCCTATTAATTGTATCCGAATAGAATTACAACTTTAAGAAGTAAAGGAGTTGGAAACAAAGAAGAATTGAATTAGAACTTGCCTACATAACTTTAGTTGTTTTGTAAGAACCAAGACTAGTTACAATGTCAATGGCACAATCGCACAGTATCTGAAGTAAGCTGAAGCACGCAAGATCAAAAGTAACTATTGTGCCACACCAGTAAATTCTCCAATGTGCAAAATCTCATTCAAGGTCATGCTTCAGTTTTTTTTTTCCTTCATATTATTAAAAAAAAAGCTGAAGCATGACCTTGAATGACATTTTGCACATTGGAGAATTTACTGGTGTGGCACAATAGTTACTTTTGATCTTGTGAGCATGTTGAATTAATTTGCTCCTGTGGGAGTATATTTGACGAGGAAACATTGTTAAGGTCTTTGCAGTCTTCTGTCAATTATGGGAAGGCGCTGGCTTTTCGGGTGGAACGTGACAGGGATGACAAATAGCATAATTAATTGAAAACTCATTGAAAGACTCCCCAAGACAATTTCTTATTGAGTTACTACTGCAGATTGGAAGGGAAGCGATCATTTATTGATAAGGATGGAAGTGCAGTTCTTGATTTTGTTTCTCCGATCTCACTTGCCATCATGGTGAAATTGGATGCAGCAAGATGATTGGAAACTGTAGCCATAGAAACCAAAAAAAAATTCACTTTTTTTGAAATTTTTGTTGGAATTGGAGTTGTGTTTGGTCATAGTTTTTGCAAATAATATTTTGTTGTTGAAATGTACTTAGGTTTTGGTTGTGAAAAACAAGGTTTTGTTGTTTTTCAAATTCCAAATACAATTTCAAGTTGTATTTGGAATTTTATGGCCACACTGATTTTTGAAAAAAAAAAACCCGTAAAAAAGTGAATAATTCTTGTGGCCAATCGGGTCCTTAGATATTCAATACAAAGCAAAGAATTGAAGAAATGAGTAAAAGTTCGAGAAATTTCATCTGAATCTTCAAAGCTTCAATCCTCAAGTGTGGTGTAATAACCCTAGCTCCCAAAAGTCTTGTATTCTGCCAAAGATATCTTTCCAAATGAGCTAGGTCAAGTTTTATGTGGTTTGGGATGAGAAAAATGTGAAACTCCAACTTTGTCCAGAACTGAACCACGTCTACCACAATTTCGGACAAAAGACCGCAATTGCGATAGAGTTGACTTTGACCAGAGGTTGAAATTTTGGTCGTTTTACCGCAATTGTGGTATTTGACTGTGTAGTTGACCACCGCATTTGCGGTCTTTTGGCCGCAATTGCGATTGTTGACCATCTTGTTGACCACCGCAATTTCAGTCCTTTGGCCACAATTGGTTGTTGACATCTTGTTGACCACCTCAATTTCGGTCCTTTGGCCACAATTGTGGCATCTGAGAGTGCTTTTCCAGCTTTTCTTCTTTCAGCCTTTTTTCAACTCTTTTTGCTCAATTCCACTTCATTTGATCTCAATTTCCTTTATGATTCAATGTACCTGAAATAATAACAATACACCAGAAATATCCTCATATTTCTGATAAAGGATATGAAAACCAAAGTGAAGAGTTGAATCAGAGGTAAAATCACCCCTTATCAGGAAACATCATTCTAAAAAAGGGCAGCCTGGTGCACTAAGCTCCCGCTATGCGCGGGGTCCGGGGAAGGGCCGGACCACAAGGGTCTATTGTACGCAACCTTACCTCACATTTCTGCAAGAGACTGTTTCCACGGCTTAAACCCATGACCTCTTGGTTACATGACATCAACTTTACCAGTTACTCCAAGGCTCCCCTTCAAGAAAACATCATTCTCTTATAGCAAATATCCCTCGTTACTCCACTTGCTTTAACCAACTCAAAAACCTTTCTGTTAATTTTCATTTGAAAACATTATTATCAATCTTTAATACTCAAAGATATCACCAAAACACTATTATCAAAACCTATCTTGCACTTTATACGTTATTTGCCATTTACACTTATAGCCTTCTAAACTCTAGAAAATGATCCAGGAAATGATTTTCCTAGGCGAAACATTTTCCATATAAAACATTTTCGTTTATACCAAATGCACCCATAGCTGGGTTGTGTTTTCATCTTTGTAGTCTTCCAACTGGGGCATCTTCTATAGTTGCTAACTTGCTACAAGTTTGACTTCCTCGTACTACTATATTTTTCTGATAATTATGCCTTTCACTAGCCACTGTAAATGGACATGTGCAGATTTTGCAACTCCAAGTAACTGGCCGCATTTCATAGTCCTCCTTTTTGGCTAATTTCACGTTCTATTTATTTGGCAGTTACAAGATGCTGGATGCTGGACTGATGCTGCAACATTAGCTGCAACACATCTTAAAGGAACTGATTATGCAAGGTTAATACCTATCTTTGATCCCAAGAGAATGTGGAAGTTCTGTAACTACTATGATTTACTTACGATATGATCAGTAGCATACTTGTCAAAAATGGAAAACCTAAAATTTTGGTCCTGCAGGGTTTTGCTGAGGTGGGCTCAGCATGTTCTTCATTCTGAACACAACATTTGGAGGTATCATCTTCTTCTCTTCATCTGGTATTTTCCAGAAAATTGATGGTTCTCTTATTTAGTAATATCTCAATGCAGGGCACTTATCTTGTATGTTGCTGCTGGTGCACTGCCAGAGGCATTAGCTTCTCTTCGTGGGGCACAACAACCAGATACAGCAGCCATGTTTATACTGGCTTGTCGGGAAATCCATAGTGAATATCTATCTAGCTTGGATGATGAATTAAGATCTTCAGATAAGTTGGTTAACTTGCCAGGACTGAACCCAGTAAATGAAGATGTCGATGCAGTTGGTGAATACTATGGACAATACCAAAGAAAACTGGTCCATCTTTGCATGGACTCCCAACCTTTCTCTGACTAAGAAAACTTTGCTGGCATACCTTTTACTGCGTGTCTTAAGATCTCTGGCTCAGCAATCTGAGTCATCGGAACATGCTTTTCCCTTCCTTGACCATATATTTGAGCCTAAAACTTGAGACATTTAAGTGATGGTCATATAAAAGCCAAGAGTCTTTCCCGAACTACAGCTTGAGACATTTAAGTCATCTGCAGTTCTTTGTGGGTCAACCATGACAGTTGGTGATGACGCTTGTAACCTGGTGGCAGATGTTTTTTTGACAATGTATATCATTCATAAGTTCATACTACTGAGACGATTGTTCTGTTTCAAAGTTTGTGCCATAATGTACGTCTTTTGAAAGTTAGCCAGATTACAAAATCGATTCTTTTGTATTAGAATGGAACTGCTGTAAATTGATTGATTGATTGATTATGTAATAGCAACGAGACATTGAGTTCATACGTTCATTATTACTAGGGGTGGCATAAGCTGGTTATGCGTTGAATTGAGCTGAAATGGGCTAAGCAGGTGATAACTCAACCCGTCCAATTCTTATTAAGTTTTAATTTTTTAAAATAATTTTTTAGTACCTAATAAAATTTGATGAGTGATGAAGTAGTGAATCCTCATAAACATGAGTTTTTTAGCTGTTGCGTGTAAATACATCAACGTGAATGATTTTGAGTCCCAAGATATTTGTCCTGTTTAAAGATTGTCCTTGTGATAAATTTAGAATTCAAATTATCCGTTTTTAAGAAAATTTATACTAACACTATTTCGAGAACAGTAAACAAAAGGACCGTAGGTGTGTTCGAGAAAATTGAAAAGATCTAACCAAATCCACTTGAAAAGTTTGACATATATTAAGGTTTGATATGATCTATTGAACATAAAAAAAAAATGGCACTATAGCCGTGTGCACCATAAATGTATTATTGCAAAGGTTCTATATTTTATCTTGAAAAAATTGTTGAGACATTTTCATAATTCCTGTTTGGGATGTAATGTTCAATATACCACTTTCGAAGGTCCTTTTTGTTGTTTTTGTATAAATGATCCACTCTAATGTATATGTCTCACCTAATTAACCAGATTAATGCGACAGACCATAGGTATTTACGTACAAATTCATTCATCTACCACAATAATTCTTCTTACAAATTGACTAATCGCCCCTTTTGATATAGGATTTGTTACATACTTGGTAGGTCCACCAAAAATAATTACATCCGTTAATCAATATACAAAAAGTATGTATTATATGTATAAAATATGCATATTTTTGATATATTATAACTAATATATAAAAAAATATACACTTAATTGACTATTATTTTGATGGACGGTTATACAGTGTGTGTAAAACCAAAGGCGGATTCAGGATTTGGAAGGTAGGAGCGCCACTCAACACTGCTATTTACCAAATTCAAATAAGGTAAATATTTGGCAGTTTGATCAATTTTGAGCTTGGGTTCAGGTTATTCATTTTTCTTTGTTTATATAGCCAAATCGATCGAACAATAATAATAATAATTATGAAAACTTAGCACAAAGATTTTTTTTTAACAATATTGGTAATATCATAAATATATATCACATTTATAATTACACTCGACAAGTTTTCATATTCTAAAAACACTCAATGATGGTATAATTATTTCACGCTATGTAAAAAACTAAATATAAAGAGGCCGATTATCTTTCACGTACATAATTTCAGTAACTGAGACGAATTCATATTTAAAAGTATCGACTGACAATAATAAGAATCTAAAGAGAAGAAATGAAGAAATCAAATCTAGTTTTCATGTCATCCTTTGTTATGGTATTTTTTTAATTTAAAATTTTCACCAAAATTTAAATTATTATAGATAAACTTATTGTTTAATTAATATGTATACAAATGATTTAAATAACGGAAAAGGGCCTAAAATACCCATGAACTATTAGAATTGGTACAAAAAAACCCTCCATCCACCTTTGAGCCCCCAAATACCCTTGCCGTTAATATTTTGACTCATAAATGCCCTTATTTTTAACGACAATGTAATTAAGAATTTCATTTAATACGTGTCATGTTCTTATTGGTTAGTTCTATAATTAACCTAAATTAATTAATGAAGAGGGATTGAATCTTTGACTTGGTGGTGGTAGAGATTTTTCAGACGGGTCGGGTCAAAATATAGGTCATGAATGATATTTTTTTTTTTTTTGGAAGGGTTTAAAATTGGTCAATCAGATTAGGCCACATAATAAATAATAATTTTATTATTTTATTTTAAGGAAACCGTTAGAAATAAGGGCATTTATGAACCAAAAGGTTAACGACGGGGTATTTGGGGCTCAAAGGTGGATGAAGGTATTTTTATACCAATTATAATAGTTCAGGGGCATTTTAGGCCCTTTTCCGTTTAAATAATAGAACAAAGAGAAATTGTTGCATGGGTTTCTAAAATTTTGACAAAAGTCGAGGAGAAAATTTGTTGAAATAAAGATTATTCATATTTCATGCTTAAAATAAAAATTTAGAAAAAAGTTAATGAACGAGAAAGGTCAACAAAATAAAACGAAAAAGAATAAGTTTAAATACTTTTACAGCTAAGGTAGCTGATTGCCTTTAAATGTTAAATATGGGTTGACAGATGATCCAGCTCGTGGCCTAAGAGATAAGACGCTTGGCTTTTTAATCAACCCATTGTGGGTTCGAATCCACCTGAGCGGAGTACGTTTTATGCAAAAGAAACAAAAAACGCAGCCATAAAAATTCGTTAAAAGAGCGTTTTAAAGTGGATTCGAACTCGCGACATTGAGAGAAAGACTTGACCACTTGCCACTGCCATCATGGACTAATTGTAAGTGTAACTGCGGGTGGCAATAGAAATATTTTATACAGACTTGACCACTTGCCATTGCCACCATGGGCTAATTGTGACTACGGGTGAAATATTTAATAAATATATAAATATGTACAGAATTCCGACGGAAGCGTACACAGATCCTCCCGTGTAAAACTCTATACAATAAAATATGTCTATAGGATGAAGTTCATCTCCTATGTCGCCGGTTAAAAGCGAAAATTCAAATCGATGTCTGTGTGTGAAATTTTATGTATGCAACAAAACATGTTTATAGGATGAAGTATATGTCTGCTTAAATCCAATTTTAAAGAGAATTTCATGAAGATTGAGACTGTCTACCCCATATTAGATGTAACAAAATGGAGAAGTCGTTTTTGTACATTTACATTTTATCTAAATTTCAAAGGACAAGTAAAAGAAAATTTTGTCTAATTGTGAAAGATCCTCTCGACTTGGTTGGTGAATATGTCATATGACCACCTCCATGTAAACAATGTCCTTCATCGATGGCCACCTTTTTCCTCTATCAGACCACCATGTACTTCTTGGTGACCACCGTCTTCCTGTATCGGACCATCATCTTCCAAATGCTCCACCACCTCATTTTCGTGATCCCATTTTCGTGCTGCATTGATCTACCACATCTGTCAGATTCGCTACATCATCCCCATCTCCAATAGCGACATTACTCAATGCCTCCTCCTCATCAGCTACGACACCATTTGTGTGGCCGTTGTTCGATACCTCTATATAGTGCTCAAAAATTTCATTTGGGTCCTCATTTGTTGTCATACGTATGATGTCAATACCAACTAATTTTTCTTCTAATGTCAGAATATTTTCTGAACCTCTACTTGAAACGTACAAAAGCAACTAAAGGCTAAGGCCGCTAAAATATCTGCTATGGGACCCCCAAGAGTTAAAGTTTATTGTTTTTACATTCAATTGTAGATAATGATGTAATTAGATAGGAACACACTGAGGTTTACTTCTAGAATCCCATATCAACTAGTTGATGTAAATATTCTACTTGGTTAAATGGTAATTTTATTGTTTGATCAAACTTGAGAAAAGTTCTTTCAAGTTAATAAAATATTAGTCATTCGTGGCAATATAATACATTGATTCTTGTTGTCAAAGATCTTATCGATAAATATGAAGATTTAAGTAGTTTAATTCAAAGTTCTAAAATATTAGTCAAAAGTTCTAATGTCATTTACCGGAAAATCTAAAAATTTGTTTCATTTTAATGTCATGATTATATAAGAAAATAATATATTTTTTCTAAATATTAATTGTAACTTTATGATACGTATTATAAATTTTTAGTGGTTATAAGAAATTGTTTTCTGAAGAAATAAAATTAATTGTAACATGAAATATTGAAATAAAAAACTTAATAATATAGAAGGAAGATTTAATGCATCACTACGTACAAGGAATTATAAAATTTTATATTAAAAAGACTTGAAAATGATATTTAGTTCTATATAAAATATAATTTTTTAAATTATCATAAATAAAAGGTTTCATGTTTTCATATTTTTGTTTGAGTTGTTCAAATGTGTGACTAAATTAGGTCAAGTTTTATTTCTCCTTAATTAGTACATATTACTTCGTTTGTTCTGATTTTTCCATCTTCCAGTATTTCGGTTTATGACAGTTTTATATTCCTTTTTAAACTTAATTTTTATGAATCGATTACTTTATTTATCCATTAAAAAAGGATGAAAATTATTTACACTCCCACTTTTGCGTTAAAAATCAAACTTCTCCCTCAACTTTGAATAATCGACATTCTCCCCACTTTAGGCTAATTGACTTTTTAAAATTCCTATTTCACTTTTATATTATCAACCTTTGTTTATTTTTTTTAATTCTATAATATCATGATATTTTCATTTTTGGTCTATGTAATACATTCTTTTGAAAAACACACATTATTTTTGAGACAAAAAAGAAGAGTGAGAAATACAAATTGAGTATATAAATTAATGATGTTTTATAATAGAATAACTAATCATAATTTAAAAACTAATCTTATTGATAATAATCAAAGCTTTAATATGTTTTATTTAAGTTAAAATAAAAGTTAAAAATAATTTTATAAACATATTCTATGCAGGTAATATAGAAATAATTAAGAAATATAGAGGTATATTTATAACAAATTCCTAAAATATTATATATTTAAATTGTAAATGAATTTATTTATAATTTAAAAAGTATTCCATTAATGACAACCACAATTCGTTTATTTATATAAACAATAAAAAAAGGAAAGAAGTGAAAATTAAATGTGCACACCCGCATGTACATACAAATATACATTTTTAATGCATGTAATATCATTATATTTTGTGACAAATTCGTAAAAGGATTGTTCTACTCATAATGTTAGTGAACTTAGATAAATTTTTAAAATCTATAAATACTTAGGTTAAAAAATATTATATATAATACAAAAGTTATTAATTACATAGATGGAGGATTAAAAATGTCAAGGTAAAATAGACATTGCATAAGATAAGGGGGAGGAATCTCTATTGTTCATAGATGAGGGAGGAGTTTGATTTGTAAAGCAAAAGTAGGGGTATAAATGATTTTCACCCACTAAAAAAATATTTGAGTGAATTAATCCTTAAAAGAATAGTAATTATATAGCTTTGCATCTAAAATATGTAAAAGAGTGAATTCTAAAAATGAATAAATTTATTTAAAATATACATAATATCTTATTAAGTTTTGACTTTAGGCCATTGATTTTACTGAGTTGTTCCTAGGAATGTATCATAAACTTCTTGGTGACCTGCAATTGTGTAGGTGATGATGAGGATCATAGGGTTTACTGACGGAGGCATGCCATTGAGCAAATCATGTCTAATTCCTATATGAAGCAGGGGTCATCAATTACTGTACCTTGTGCTGCCCCGTTTCTATTAAGCTCCATTGGCACATTAGATCTACCGCAACCTCAGCCAATTCTCCAAGGTTTTGTTACATACTCCAACAATCACATCGCTAAGGGTATCCTCCTCCTTAGCGTGGAGAATACCGTCATCAACCACAACACCGTGGAGAATGCCATTATCAACCTCAGCACCGTGGAGAATGCCATTATCAACCTCAGCACCATGGACTGTATGAGCAGCATGAACATCGTTTACGTTCCCATTCTTGTGGCTGACCTCACCATCAGCAACATCTGTGTAGTGCTTAAATGTAATATATGGGTCATCATTGGTCACGATCATTATGATTTAATGGCGTAGTTTAGCAGAAATGTTCAAACGCGTAACATCGATATATCCTGCTCTTACGTTCCATGTATGTCTACATAATACAATGTTGCTACTTTGTAGTCCACTTCAATGATGCATGAATAGTATATACAATTTTGTTCTGTGTGATTTCTTTGATGATAAATATACTCGTGATATACACGGTCTACACGACATATACATTGCCCTGTGTATACCGTGTATATCATGGAAACACAAGGCATATAGGAACCGTGTATATCACGGGTTTTTAGGAGACAATTATTGTATGTAATTAGCTTTGTACACTTATCATAATTGTATAATTTTTGTACAAATAGAATAGGGTTTTGGGAGTAGAATAGGAATATGATTTTCCATAATATGGAAATTGTAAATTGTATATATACTCATTCATTAATGAAAATAATCAAGAGATTATTTCTTTCATGGTATCAGAAGTCTAGGTGCTTCTACCGATTTTTTTCTCTCTTCCGTTGCCTCGGTTCTCATGTCCATTCTCGGAAACCGTGCCCTCTCTTCCCAATTTTTCTTCCAAATCCCTCATTCACCTATTGTTCTTTCGTTATGTCTATGTCAAAGAACATGTTTCATCCTGCCTTTTATGTTTCCAACATCAAGAACCATATCCCTATTGTTCTTGAGATGGAGAACGTCCAATATGCGACGTGGGCAGAATTGTTCAAAATTCACGCAATCTCACATCAAGTCATCCATCACATAATTCCTCCCGCTATCCCTCCACCCGCGGAGGATCCTCAATTATGGATCACTCTTGATGCTACCGTCCTTCAGTGGATTTACTCCACTATTTCTACCGACCTTTCATAGACGATCATTAAATCAGACACTACGACTATGGCTACCTGGAATAGATTGCGTGATATATTCCAGGATAACCAACATTTCCGAGTTGTCACCCTTGAGCAGGAATTTTCACAAGTCAGCATGGAGATTTCCCTAATGTTTCAGATTATTGTAAACGGCTCAAAAATTAGCAGACCAACTCAGTAACGTTGGAGCGCCTGTTACCAATAATCGTCTTATTCTACAAATGGTTGCAGGCCTATCTGAGGCCTACAATGGCGTTGAGACTCTCATCCATCAAAGTAATTCGCTTCCACCTTTTTATCAAGCTCGTTCGATGCTCACGTTAGAAGAAGTCGGCTTGAAAAAAAGGCGACTACCGGCGCCAGTTCCGTGGCGATGATGACTTCGTCCGATAACTCTCATGGGTTTGTTGACAATTTGAGCCAAAACTGCAACAATGGTGGCGGTAAGAAGGGTCAAAAGCGTAAAAATAATGGCAAAAATCGCGGCGGCAACAACAGTGGCGGCGGAATAGTAGCAACGCCGACGGGAATAGTAACAACTGCAGGGGTGGGCCTCGGGGTTCTGGGCCCCAACCCGCCTGGTCTTAGCCTTGGCCCACTTGGCAGTGGGCCTGGACCAGTGGCCAGTGGCCCAGTCCCGCCTACTGCCCTCCCAATTATTTCCAGCACCCTTGGGCCTCGGTCCAGCCCCATCACATGCCCAATCTCTTAGGTTCTTACAAGCAGCGTTCAGGGTCAGGCTAGCAAGCCGGTTTGCATGGTCCTCGGCCCCCGCAGGCCTTCACTGCCGCGGGCCCGAATCCGATTCCGATACCCACAGATATTGAGGCCGTTATGCATACCCTTAGTTTAAATCCTCCAGACGTGAATTGGTACATAGACACCGGCGCCACTTCTCACATGACATCCGACCAAGGTACTCTCTCATCTTATTCCAATTTGAGCAAAAATTGTGGCATTATTATTGGTAATGACAATACAATTCCAATTCGTGGTTACGGTAATACAACGTTGTCTCCCCCACATCCACCTTTTGTCTTGAAAAATACCCTTCATGCCCCTAACTTAATTAAAAAATTGGTGTCTGTCCAAAAATTCACCACTGATAATTGAGTTTCTGTTAATTTTGATCATTTTAGATTTTCTGTGAAGGATTTCAAACGGGGATACATCTCATGAGATGCAATATTAGGGGAGATCTTTATCCAATCACGCCCGCCTACAGTTTCTCGAGTTCAGCCATGCCATCGACATTTGCAACTCTAGCTCCTTCCTTGTGGCATACACGTTTGGGTCAACCTGGGTCGTCTATTGTTTCTTCTTTGCATAAAAATAATTTTATTTCTTGTAAGGGTACGCGTAGTACTCTAATTTGTCATTCTGTCCATTGGGAAAACATGTTAGATTACCATTTGTAGCCTCTACTTCTCGTACTTTGATGCCTTTTGACATTATTCATAGCAATTTATGGACATCTCCCATTCTGAGTTCTGAGGGCCATCGTTATTATGTTCTCTTTTTGAATGATTATTCTAATTTTTTATGGACCTTTCAGTTAGCGAAAAAATCTCAAGTTTTTTCCACCTTAAAATTTAGAGCATTCATCCGTATCCAATTCGAACAAGAAATCAAAAATATTCAATGTGATAATGACAAAGAATATGATAATGGGGTATTTCGGGAATTTTGTGATGCTAATGGCATATTTTTTCATTTCTCTTGTCCTTATACATCCTCACAAAATGGGAAAGTTGAACGGAAAATTCATACCATTAATAATATTGTCCGAACTTTATTGGTCCATGCTTCCGTACCCCTTTCCTTTTGGCATCATGCTCTACAAATGGCTACTTATCTCCTTAACATACTTCCTACCAAAGGATTGACATATTCATCCCCTCTTAAAATCCTCTATAATAAGAATCCTTTGTATTCACATCTTAGGGTCTTTGGGTGTTTATGTTATCCGCTATTTTCGTCGACTACAATTAACAAACTTCAAGCACGTTCTACCGCTTGTGTGTTTTTGAGTTATCCATCTAATCATCGTGGTTACAAAAGTTTTGATTTATCATATAATAAATCATCATTAGTCGCCATGTTATTTTTGATGAAATCCAATTTCCGTTTGCTAAAGTGAGTAGTCCCGTGCCTAGTTTGTATAATTTTTTAGATGACGATGTGTCACCGTACATTATGCACCACTTCATGGGCTAGTCCAGTGCACCCAAAACGCCAGCAGGCCCACTGCCTGCTGGCCCGGACGTTAAGGGCACACTAGACTTTGGATTACATCTATACCTCTCTGCCCCAACCAAGTTGCCTAGCCTACACGGATGCAGATTGGGCAGGATGCCCCGACACACGTCGATCCACCTCAGGGTACTGTGTATTTCTTGGGGATAATCTTATCTCATGGTCAGCCAAGTGGCAGGCCACACTATCCCGTTCGAATGCTGAAGCAGAATATCGTGGAGTTGCTAATGTCGTTGCTGAGATCTGTTGGCTCCGAAATCTACTTTTGGAGCTCTAATGTCCATTACGCAAGGCGTCTATAGTCGATTGTGACAACATATCGCCATCTATATGTCTCATAATCCGGTCCAACATCAGCGGACTAAGCATATTGAGATGGATATCCACTTTGTGCGAGAGAAGGTTGCCCGTGGTCAGGTCAAAATTTTACACGTGCCTTCCTCTTATCAGTATGCAGACATTTTCACAAAGGGACTACCGCGACAACTCTTCACCGACTTCCGATCCAACCTTAGCGTTCGACCTCCTCCCGCTCCGTCTGAGGGGGAGTATTAGCGAATATTCTCCGTATATTTTGTAATTATGATAGATGTATATTTAAGGTAACTTAGGATTCTAATTGTATTAGGAATCAACCATTTAATGTAAGTTAGGATTCGTACTGTATTAGGAATCAACATTTGTACAACTATATATATTGTGAATAATGAAAGGAATCCCTAAGGGAAATTATTCTATCTTACAATAACGTTGTGGGGTTAAATAAGATAAATCTATCTAATCTTGTTGTGGATTAAAAAATCAAAATCTGAATTCTTTTACCTCAATTCAAATTCTTTATCTTCATTTAAAGTTTCTTTTATCTCAACTTAAATATTTTTATCTTTTAATTTAAATCAAACTTAATTTTTCTAATCTCAATCCAAATACTTTTATCTTTAGATTCAGATGTGAAATTTCAATTTTTCTCTTATCTCAATTCGATATCCCTCAAATCAGTTTAGATTTTTAAAATTCAAAACAGTTAATCATTTTTTCCCCATCATTATCGTAACAATTATACAAAAAGAATGCAACATATATATTCTTTAAGTTCCGGATTATGATCATTGTTCTTTGAATGGCACGTGAGTTTTATGTAGAGGATTAATATAATCACTTTTTTATTTATTATTATTATTATCATTGTTATTATTATTGTTATTAATACCACTACGACTACTAACATTATTATTATTATCCAGTGGGTCTTTTAGATATTACTTTTTTAAATAATTAGTTTTAAGTTCAAGTTTGAAAAAAAATTCTTCACTTATCATGGAAAGATCATAAAATATGTACCCAAAATGTCTTTTTGTTAGATTTACTAAACTCGGTTTATACACCAAATATTTTCTCAATTTAAATTTTCTTTATCTAAAAAGTGCATGGTTTATCTATCATGATAAGCTTAATTTGTATAAAGTACTATTAATGAAGCTACAGATAACTTACCACAACTAACAGATATCATGTTCAAATCTAATGGATATGGATTCTTCCTTTTCGTTTAATTTAAATTTAAAAGATTTTATCTTCCAATTCAAATTTTAATTCTTTTAATTTTTATTTTTAATTCAATGTTATTACATAGCCAAATAAAGTTTGTCTTGAAATTGTCAAGTGGCTTATTATTAGCTTCCCACTTGGCTTAACCATATTGCTTGCACATCTTCTAATATATATATATATATATATATATATATATATATATATATATATACCTTTTTATTTTAGTGAATGTTTACACATAAATTTATGCTACACGTTAAAAGTATTGAATTCAGATAAATAAAATATTATAATATATAGTGGATCCTCCCTGTTGCAACACTTTACATCTAAATATAATAAGGAATATATGTACCTTTTAAATTTTATTTTTTTTTTTTGTTATAGTAAATAGTAACATATTTTTAGTGCATACCTACAATAACTGAAATAGCAAAAATATACTATAACAACCTGCATATGACATATGAGTTAAGGAGAGACATTTAAACCATGACAAGTTTTTATTGCACTAACATAAAGTTGCACACTTGCGTCAAATTGGATGATAATTAATTATAGTTGCAAGTAACTTCTTTAATATTATGAAACATAGATGGAATTAGGGAGTTGACTGGATTAATTTGAAGTTGGTCGAGCTGGTGCCCCAGTGGGCCATCACCCAGGCTCACTGGTGGGCCGGGCTACTGGGTTGTCTACCTTATCGAGCTCAACCCCCTAAAATGTCACACCTAGCCTAGCCCCCTACCCCCCTTAGCCAATTTCGTTCAGGGTCGATGGTGGGTCGAGTTTACCGAGCCGAGTCCAGGGCGGCCCGTCCCACTTGACAGGTTTAACGGAAACATAGATAGTCCCTTAGAGTAGGCAAACATCTCGACTCAAGTGTCCAAATATAAAATAATACTTCCTCCACTCATTTTTATTTGTCTGTTGTGATAAAGATGATAAGTATATAATATTTCCCTTTGAATATAATAAATTCACTATTTGGAAAAATATATTCAGAAATGATTATAATTAACAATAAGAGTAAATTAGGAACTAAGTGATAAATTATGTCTTAGTTTGCTAAACTGGAAAATTTACTTTTAGTATAGTGAACAAATAATATGTATTTATCTTTTTACTAAGGGCAGTGGCGGATCCAATATTTTTACTGAGGGGTTTAAAAAATAAAAATGTAGTGCTTGAGATTTGAACTTGAAACATCAAGGGATATTTTGAACCCCCTAAATCACTGAACCAACCTCCTCTCATGTGTTCAAGGTATTCAAAATCTATATATGTACATAAAAATTAAAAAATATATATCTTATATATACGGTGTAACATTTGTCGAGGGTGTTTGGGTGAACACCCTCCTCGGGCCCATATCCGCCCCTGACTAGTGGTGTCAATTAATGGTATGGTTTGACCAGTTATTTTATAGAACTTATAACATATCAATTTTTTGGTTATTTAATTTTATATAACCAAAATTAGAATTTTTAAAATTGTCCCATCATCTCGGTTTCTCGTCGTTATCGGCATGGTTCTGTTAATTTTTGGCATTTCTTTTTAAAACGTCATGTAAGATTCACAAGTAGAAGTTAGAAAGAAAAAAAATATCACGCATACTTTCATAGGGTTTTGGCAAAAACGCTCTAGACATTTTAATGCTTATAAGGTGATTAATCAAGGGAACATGAAAGACGATGAGAATACAGATTCACCCCACTATTTTACAGTAGTGTAAAACAAAATTAAGCGAAGACAAAATCTAGATCACACGAGTGAAAAGAAATTAGTCAAGATGAGACTCAAGAAGTGAATCTACTAAGATTAAGTATTCAGTAAAAGAAATTTAAATCATAAGAGATGAAATATATCAAATATCATGTAACTTATTATTCAAGATGTTAGAATAATTTAGTTTTAATAGGAGTAGCATACTAGAATTTGGAGTTGAGGTATTAGATGTTAATTGTTGACTTGCAGTTTTTTCATTACCCTAGCTCAAGGTGAAAAATTTATGTTTCATTAGAACTTAATCAATAAAATGTATTTTACACATATAAATATATTCGATATGATTCGATATTTTCTAATTTATTTTTATAAAATTGAAATTCTACCTAATTATTCAATTCGGTTATAAATTTATATAGAAATTTGTGATGTTATTAAAAAAACTAAAAATCGGTTCGATATGATTCGATTAAGTCAATAAATCATTTTTTAAAATAATTGACACCCCTGCTTTTATCTACTCTGATGATAGTATCTTAGGAGTAGTAGCCTATCATTGAATAACATCACAAGGCAAATTGATTTAACTTCTACAATTTTTAAATCAACAAATTGTGAGTCTAACCGAGCTTTAGTAAATTTAAGTATATTTTTGCCTATTTGTGTATCTGTCGGGAAAATAGTTATAACACAGTAAGAAAATAAGGCTCAACACTGTACGTACCCAACTTTTCTTGTGTATTTCAGTACATACCCAACTTTTCTTGAACCCTCTATATTTTAGTAACAAAATATTATTGTTGAATCCCCCTATATGCTAATAACAAAACATTAACGTTGAATCCCTTTATAGGCTAATAACAAAACACTAATGTTGAATCTTTAGTAAGACCTCTATTGTAGCTACGAATGTTGGGGTTTTTTGTATAGTAGGACCTGTCAATGTTCCTCCCATCCAGGAGTTAAACTTCCTCTTGACCTTCAAGTGTGTAGGTGATGATGGGTATCATTGCTAGCAGAGGCATGTCATTGATCAGGGGTGAGGGTGTTAAATATACAATATACACACAATATACATGTGTGTATATTGTATATTCAATCACGGATTCTGCTCCAGATTTGAAGGCTCGGATTCTGCTCCAAATATGGAGCTCTCGGTTTGTTTGGAAAAATACATATTTTAGGTAATATATGTTAGGGTAAATAAACATGTAAGAATATTGTATATTAGCAAAATATATGGGTAGTATATTGTAATGTATTTGTTACCTAAATTAGGATGATACACTACCATAATTGTAGAGATAGAATTATGGTAAAATAGGATTTTAGGATTCATTGTAACTTGTATATATACCTATTCAATTAATGAAAATAATCAAGGGGATTATTTCTTTCATGGTATCAAGAGACTAGGTCTAAACAAAAGTTTTTCTCTCAACTTTTGTCTTCTCTTTGGCCGAGACACCCCACCCCCCTCCCTCGGGTTTCTCTTCCAAAATTCGTCTTCCGCTCTCAAAAACACCTCTCTTAAATTTTCCTTCCTTCTTTGTTCTTTCACTATGTCTAAGAACAATTATCACTCTGCCCTCATGGTTTCCAACATCAAGAAATGTATCCCTATTGTCCTTGAGATGGAAAACATCCAATATGCGACGTGGGCGGAGTTGTTTAAAATTCACACTATCTCCTATCAAGTTCTTCATCACATCATTCCTCCCGCTAGACTTCTGCCTGCGGAGGATCCTGAGTTATGGATTACACTTGATGCTACCGTTCTCCGGTGGATCTACGCCACTATTTCAGTGGACCTTCTACAGACGATTATTGAGCCGGATACCACTGCTATGGCTGCATGGAATAGATTGTGTGACATATTCCAAGACAACCAACATTCACGTGTCGTTACACTCGAGCATGAATTCTCTCTAGTTCGAATGGATGAATATCCAATCGTTTCTGCATATTGCAAGAAACTAAAGGAGTTGGCGGATCAACTCCGGAATGTTGGCGCACCGATAACCAATAATCGTCTCGTTCTACAGTTGGTTGTCGGTCTTTCGGAGGCCTATAATGGTGTTGGAACTCTCATTCGTCAAAGCAACCCTCTTCCCGACTTCTATCAAGCTCGTTCCATGCTTACTTTGGAAGAAGCTGGTTTGGCTAAAAAGGCGGCTACCAGAGCAAGCCCTGTCGTCATGGTGGCGTCCTCTCCTAGTTCCTCGGGTTTTGTTAATAATTCGGGCCAAAACCATAATCATGGTAGTGGCAAGAATAATAGCAAAAATAATAACAAAAACCGCAGGGGAAAACGCGGCGGTTCCGGTGGTCAGCAAGTAGGCGGTGGGCCCCATCCAGGGAACAGTGGCCCCCACCCCCTTGGTCCCAGCAGTGGGGCCCATGGCAGTGGGGCTGGGGCAGTGGGCCGTGGGCCAGCAGTCCGTCAACTCAGCAAACAACTTCCGGCGGCCGGTGGGCGGCCAACATTTCGAGCCCAACACCCAAGAAGCGGTGGCGGCCCGGCCGGCCGGTGGCCCAACAACAGCGCAGCTCCAGCAGCTACGACCCAGCTCCATCACGGCCGGGAATTCTTGGGCCCCGACCTCCGCAAGCCCATCATGCAACAGGCCCCACTCAAACCGATATCGAGGCTGCGATGCACACGTTGGGGTTGACTCAACCGGACCCAAATTGGTATATGGACACCGGTGCCACGACTCACATAACTTCCGAATCAGGTACTCTCTCATCTTATTCCAATTTGAGCACCCCTCGGGGGATAATTGTTGGTAATGACAGTTTTATTCCAATTCTATGGTATGGTCAGAAAATGTTGTCTCCCCCAAATCCACCCCTTCTCTTAAAAAATACTTTACATGCTCCTAAATTGATCAAAAATTTAGTGTCTGTCCGAAAGTTCACAACTGACAATTCGATTTCCGTTGAATTTGATCCTTTTGGTTTCTCTGTGAAGGATTTCAAGATGGGGAGTCATCTCATGAGGTGTGATAGTAGGGGGGATTTATATCCTATCATGCCCGGTTTCAGTCCATCATGTCAAGCCTTGCCGTCAGTTTTGCAGCCATCTCTCCTTCCGTGTGGCATGCTCGCCTGGGTCATACGAGATCTTCTATTTTATCAGTTTTAGATAAAAATAGCTTTATTTCTTGTAAGGGTACGAGTCGTACTCCAATTTGTCAGTCTTGTTCATTAGGAAAAATTGTTAAGTTGTCGTTTGTAGCCTCCAATTCTCATACTTCAATGCCATTTGACATTATTCATAGCGACCTATGGACATCTCCTGTTATTAGTTCAATGGGTCATCGATATTATGTTCTCTTTTTAGATGATTATTCTAGATTTTTGTGGACGTTTCCAATTGCGAACAAATCACAAGTGTTTTCCGTCTTCATCAAATTTAGAGCGTTCATTCGTACTCAATTCGAAAGAGAAATAAAAAATATTCAATGTGATAATGAGAAAGAGTATGAAAATAGGGAGTTTAAGGAATTCTGTGCTAATAATGGGATCAATTTTTGGTTTTCGTGTCCTCATACATCTTCACAAAATGGAAAGGCCGAACGCAAAATTTGTTCCATAAATAACATTGTCCGAACTCTCTTAATTCATGCCTCCGTACCTCCATATTTTTGGCATCATGCTCTACAAATGGCCACATATCTTCTTAACATAATTCCTTCTAAAGGTCTGACATATTCTTCCCCCTTCCAAATACTGTATAATAAGAACCCTCCTTATTCTCATCTTCGGGTTTTTGGGTGCTTGTGTTTTCCGTTATTCCCATCCACCACAATTAACAAACTTCAGGCTCGGTCTACCCCGTGTTTATTTTTGGGTTATCCGTCTAATCATCGCGGTTATAAATGCTTTGATTTATCCTCCAATAAAATCATAATTAATCGCCACGTCATTTTTGATGAATCCCAATTTCCTTTTGCGAATGTTCACACTCCCGAGCCTCGGTCGTATAATTTTTTGGATGAACAAATATCTCCGTATATTATTCGGCATTTTTCGGACATCTCACGCACCCAAAATCCTCCAGCGGGCCCACTGCCCGCTGGACCCATTGTGCCGTCCCCATTTCGGTTTCGGATCGGCCCCAGCAATTGGGCCAGTCCAGCCCAATTCTGGAACTGGTCCGAAGACGTCCCAGGTTACCGATTTGGGCTAGCAGGCCCACTGCATGCTGGCCCGTCCGTCCCGAGTCCCGCAAATTCCCAAAATTCACTCAATTCTTCCACGAGTCATAGATCGGTCACTCATAGTCAACGGGGCATATTTACACCTAAAAGACATTTTAATTTACATTCTGATGTCTCTAAATCCCCCTTGCCCCGCAATCCGGTGTCTGCATTAAATGACCCTAATTGGAAAATTGCTATGACTAATGAATATAATGCTCTTATTGATAATAAGACGTGGGAGTTGGTGCCCCGTCCATATGGTATTAATGTTATCAGGCCTATGTGGATTTTTGCTCATAAGGAGAATTCAGATGGGTCATTTACTCAACATAAGGCGCGACTTGTGGGTAATGGTAAGACTCAGCAGGTTGGAATTGATTGTGGTGAGACGTTTAGTCCGGTGGTCAAACCGGCTACCATTCGCACTGTGCTTAGCTTGGCTCTTTCAAAGACTTGGCCAATTCATCAGTTGGATGTTAAGAATGCTTTCCTACATGGTGATCTCAAGGAAACAATTTATATGCATCAGCCGTTGGGTTTCAGGGATCCAAACCGTCCTCATCATGTATGTTTGTTGAAGAAGTCTTTATATGGGCTTAAGCAGTCTCCAAAGGCCTGGTACACGAGGTTTGCTAACTTTGTTTCAACTATTGGGTTCAATCACAGCAGGTCAGATAATTCCTTGTTCATCTACCGCTGTGGTTCGTCTTTGGCCTACATTCTGCTATATGTGGATGATATCATCTTGACTGCTTCTTCCGATGCCTTGTGCCAGTCTATCATGACCATGCTCAGTTCTGAGTTTGCTATGAAATACTTAAGGCCTTTGAGTTATTTTTTGGGGATTGCCGTCAAGCGTCATTCAGGTGGTTTATTTTTGTCTCAACTAAAGTATGCTGCTGAGATCATAGAGAGGGCTGGGATGTCATCCTGTAAGTCCACTTCCACGCCAGTTGATGCAAACCTCAAGTTGAGTGTCGCGGCCGGTGCACCATACGAGGACCCGACCCGCTATCGCAGTCTTGCAGGGGCCCTCCAGTATCTTACATTTACCAGACCGAATATTACGTATGCTGTTCAGCAGGTGTGTTTATTCATGCATGATACCAGAGTTGAGCACATGAATGCAATCAAACGCATCATTCAGTATATTCAGGGGACACTGGACTATGGGTTGCACTTGTATCCTTCATCTACATCCACACTTGTCTCGTACACAGATGCGGATTGGGGTGATTGTCCGGACACCAGATGATCTACGTCAGGATATTGTTTGTTCCTTGGCAACAACTTAGTCTCCTGGTCTGCAAAGCGTCAGGCGACTCTATCCCGCTCAAGTGCAGAGGCAGAATATCGAGGAGTAGCTAATGTGGTCTCAGAATCATGTTGGTTACGGAATTTGCTTTTAGAGCTTTATTGCCCCATTCAGAAGGCAACCTTAGTATATTGTGATAATGTTAGTGTCATCTACCTCTCAGGTAATCCGGTTCAACACCAACGCACTAAGCATATCGAAATGGACATTCATTTTGTCTGTGAAAAGGTTGCTCAGGGTCAGGTACGCGTATGTCATGTCCCATCTCGTTATCAAGTTGCAGACATCTTTACAAATGGTCTACCCGCGGTCCTTTTTGAAGATTTTAGGGACAGTTTCAGCGTTCGAAGATCATCCGCTATGAATGCGGGGGTGTGTTAAATATACAATATACACACAATATACATGTGTGTATATTGTATATTCAATCACGGATTCTGCTCCAGATTTGAAGGCTCGGATTCTGCTCCAAATATGGAGCTCTCGGTTTGTTTGGAAAAATACATATTTTAGGTAATATATGTTAGGGTAAATAAACATGTAAGAATATTGTATATTAGGAAAATATATGGGTAGTATATTGTAATGTATTTGTTACCTAAATTAGGATGATACACTACCATAATTGTAGAGATAGAATTATGGTAAAATAGGATTTTAGGATTCATTGTTACTTGTATATATACCTATTCAATTAATGAAAATAATCAAGAGGATTATTTCTTTCAGAGGGGTCCATCAATTACTCCACCTTGTGGAGCTCCATTTCTATTAAGCATATCATCCATGCCATCTACGGCAAACCACCGCCATTAAGTTGTACATAAATTACTGCCTCATTATCCATGCCATCTACGTAAATTCAGCCACTATAAACACATCCGGTTCTTTCAGGTTTGCTATATTTTCACCAACTGCAACATTGCTAAGAGCATTCTCCTCTACGTCGCCATCAACTTCATTGTTGATTTGTTGTCATCGACCTCAACATCATGGAGAAATCCATTTGGATGCCCATTCCTGTGGTTGATATCCCCATCAACCACATGTGTGTAATGCTTAAATACGAAACCAGGTCATCACTGATCATTATCAGTATGATGTATTGCCTAAGTCCAACAAAATTATTGAAAGGTATGACATCAATATGCATTGGTCTTGTGTGTATATGGAAGTTGATATAATGCAACACACCTGCTCTGTATTCCATTGCATGGAATTTTACACTCTTAAATAAAAGATTTAATTAGGTTTTATTATAGTGTATAAATACAAACAAATCAAACTAAGAGCGAAATCTTACACCAATGCATTAGCAATCCAAGCAGCTCTTTCAGCTGCTGGAACAACAACGATCTCAGCAAGTAACTCATCTACCCCCACCAAAATGAGTGCACAGATTGAGAAAGTCATTACTATTATCAGCATTAAAATGATTCTGAAATCTACAGACATTGCAAATCGGATCCATATTAGGTTTTCATATTAGGTTTTCAAAGTTCTGCACCTGCTGGACAAATATGAGACTTTATTTGAGGGTTTTAGATTTTTTATTGGCCTTTCAGACTTCTGCACCAGAGATTTATATGATAGTTTGAATTTTTAATTGGGCTTTCAGAGTTCAACACATGCTGGGCGAATATGAGACTTTATATGAGGGTTTGTACTTTTTATTGGGCTTGAACTCTGGCTAGAGTAACAAAGGGGTCATTTGCACTTTTTTTGGTCTTTAATTTTTGTCCCTAAAGAAATTAATGGGCATAAGTTGTTTAGGGACAAATATTACTGACTAGCCCATTTAAGGGAAAACCATTCAATTAAATAGCAACAATTTCTCTAAATAACCCTAAACACATTCAATCAAATAGCAACAATTTCTCTAAATAACCCTAAACACTTAAATAAAAAAATAAGGCACATGAAAATAATAAGAACAAATATAAAAATACAAAAAAATCAACAAAACCCATAAAAATAAAAAGACATATCTAAGGGAATTATTTAAGAAAAAGGAAAAAATACTTAAAATGATTTCAACTATCAAAGAATTAGTTGGTAAAACTTTTTCTAGCAAAATAAGGTACATGAAACTAAGGGTGGCCAATGGGCCGGGCTCGGGTCTGGTGGGCCGGGTCTGGCGGGGTCGGGGTCGGGTCTAGCGGGGTTGGGTCTGGCGGGACCTGCTCCAGTCCCGTCCCGATCCCGATCCCGTCGGTGTCGGGTCGGGGCGGGGTCCGACTTTCCTTTTTTTTTTTTTTTAAATAACATATGTATAAAAAAAAACTCAATAAACAAAACAAGATAGTGTAATAAAAACATCCCAAAACTTTTTTTGTACCTCTTATATTATTTAATAGACATATGATTTTTTGTAATACAAATACAATTGTCTAAAATCTAAATTGCAACTTTGTGGTGTTGTCCAAAAGTTGCAAATTACATAATAAAATTGCAATTAAAAAAATTACATTCTCAAAAAAACCTGTTTTAATTGCTTGATGATTTCCTGTGGTTCTTCGGTTGGAATTGGTATTTATTGGTCAAATTGATTCATGTCGCTTCCACTACCTTCGGTTAAGATTTCGTTGTAGTTTTCATCTTCTTCTTCGTTGATCTCCGGTTGACCGCACCTTCTCCGCTCCGCTCGTATCCAATCTCTCGAATAATACCGCAATTTCCAAGTCGTCTCGGCTAATGAGTGTCTGTGGTCTCCTATTTGATATCTCGTCGGCGAAAAAGCGCTTTCGTACGCAAGATTGATGACGCTTGAATGTTCAAAACATCTCGGGCCATCAATGAAAGTGTCGGAAAGGTCTTCTCATTCCCCCTCCAGTATTTCAGCAAGTCTTCATGTCCATCTTCATTGATAACTTCTTGATACGGTACAGAACCCTGCAAAATAAAAATATCCAACTCGCTAATTTGGTTAGTAGAGGTACGGCCGCACATTCTATTTTTGAGGCTTTCAATACTAGCCGCAGAAACAGCATGTCTTTTGTGAGGTTGTGTTGAAGATGAAGAAGATGGTATGGAAGCCGGTAAGTTACTAGCATTTTCTTGTTGATAAAATCTATATATTTTTTTGCATTGGTGTTCTACGCTAGACAACACTTCTTCTTTAGTTTGTTCAATAGGTGGTGGGTGATTTAGATTTTTGGGACTTGGAGGTGGTAGTACTTCTATACAATCGTAAATAGTTTCAATTAGTGATTTAGTACGTCTATTTTAATAGTAGGATTTAATACAGAACCAATAATATAAATAGAGGGAATAGGAATAAAATATTTTTTTATTTTGACAAACATTTTTTTAATAGTGCCTTATAAATTTGTTTTTTCATATATTCACTAAGTAATAAAAATATTAGAGTTATATAAAACAACATAGTTGAAATAGTAGGATAATATATACCGGAAAATTCTTTTGTTGCTTGAAAAAATTTCTCTAAAAATACAATAAGTTCGGAAATTTTTACCCAATCACTATCTAAAATCATATCAGCTTGATTTTTATTATGAGAGTTAAAAAATAAAGTTATAGATTTTCTATAGTCATAAGCAACAAGTAGTTGCTTGTATAAAGAATTCCACCTAGTGGATACTTCTTGTGGAATTTTTCTATAAGGTAGTCCACAATCGTGACAAGTTTTTTTATATTCTTTTCTACGTTGTACTTTATTACTTTTAAAAATAAAGTTTATAGCAAATTGTATTTTACTAAGAATGCCTTCAAAAAGTGATAGACCATCCTTTACAATTAAGTTATAAATATGGCAAGCGCATTTTATATGAAAATGATCTGGAAAAGATGGAGTTAAACTATTTTTTAAAATTGTAATTGCGTAATTGTTAGAAGAAGCGTTATCTAATGTAATAGTCATAATTTTATCGGTTATTCCGTAATAATGGCACACTTGATAAATATTATCTGCAATAAAAGTACCAGTGTGCCTATCATCTATATATCTATACGCTAAAATACGTTTTTGCATAGACCATTTATAATCTATCCAATGATAAGTTACAGTTAAATAATCATGGCCGTTAGTACTACGACCTATATCAGACGTGATACATACTTTGCCATTAAAATGATATAATGAAAAACGTAAATATTGTTGATATTCATGCGCGAATTTAAATACATCTCTCTTAACAGTTGATCTAGGAAAACCGTTAAAAGCAGGATTATATATATCTCTAATGTAATGAATAAAACCGGGAGATGAAGGAAATGAAAAGGGCAAACCCTCCACATCAACTAATTTTGAAATTGCTTCCCTATCTCTATGTTTATTGTATTTAGAGCCTACAATTCCCCCGTCATAGGGTTAATTTGACCCTATACTTGATCCGGGACAGTATCAGTATGTGAACCTTGTCCCGATGGAGCGGCGTTTGCGCACCCGGTTTTGAAGCCCGGTATTGGGCATACCTAGCTGGATGAGCACTTACTACGTGTCTAATTAAACCCCCCGTGACCTTTTCCTGTTTTAAATTTTAAAACATTTTTACAAATTTTACATATCGCTACTTGATTCTCTACGTCCCTATCAAAAATGTCCATGCATCTGATTTTAATGGTCGTTTTGCTGGACCTCGTCTCATACTAGGGGGAATATGAGGTATTTCAGTTGAAGGTGCACTAGTGGGTGTGTTGTCATCAACATTAGTGGGTGTATTGTCTAGATCATCGTCTAAATTAAAGTCTTCTTGAGTTCCCCAAAACAACTCCTCGTCTAAATCTAATGGTATTGTAGGAAAATGTTGAGTATCAACAAAATCATCCTGTGTAGGAATAAGATGACTAGAAGAAGTACCCTTGCCCTGGTTGGCCCTACTAGAAGAAGTCTTACCCTTAAACATACTTCTAATTCCTTCCATTTTAATTATATGCTAACAAATAATTAAAGTAAATGAAATTAAGTGCGCTAAATAAAATAAACAGACAATAATAATTTAATAAAGGAACGAATGTACCAAACGCCGACGTAACGTCGACGTGTAATCGAGAGGTTGAAAATTGAAACTTTGCTCGATGGAAGATCCTCAAGCTAGTTGCCAACTTCACTCCCAATTCCCAAATGAATAAATAAAATTGAATATTTAGCAAACAATGTAGACTTGTAGAGAGATATATTGAGAGATTAGAGAGATTGTAGGAAGATTTGTGAGAAAGATGAAGAGAAAATGAGTTATTTCTTATTTATAGTTGGAAAATTGGATTAAAGCGTAAATATAATAACTTATGGGTTAAAAATAAATATTAAGGGGTAGGGGGGGTTGGGGGAGGGGGGAGGCCTAAAATGGCCGTTGGCCAACGGCCAAAATCTAAAATGGTCGTTGGTGCAACGACCATAGGGGGACAAAGGGGACGGGATCGGGCTCGGGAAGGGCGGGGCGGGGGTCGGGTCTGGCGGGACGAGACATTGTCCCGTCCCGAGTTCGAGGCCCGCCACCGTTTTTTTTTTAAGCGGGGTCGGGACGGGACCGGGGCCGGCTCGGGACGGGGTCGGGTCGGGGTCGGGCCATCCCGGCCCACTGGCCAGCCTTACATGAAACTAAACACATCTTAATAAATAAGAATACAAAAAACGAACTAAACACATAAAAAAATATTAAAGAAAAAATGAAAAAAAACGTAAGTTTAACACGTTTTCTGACATCTAACCTATAGATATTAAAGAAAGAAGAACAAAAATTGAATAGATTTAACATGATAGAAAGAATTAATAGCAAAAACTTGATAAGATCTAGAATAAGATTATGAAGGAGCTAATAGCAAAAAAAGAGCTTAGACTGATATAAAAGAGACATATTTTTAGCAGATCTTAGATCCCTATGTGATCTAACAAAAAACAGATTATAAAAGAAGAAAAAGAAAAAAATGATTTTTTTGTAAAAAATGATTTTTTTGTATGATTTAACCCAGGATAGAACGATTATCTTACCGAATAGTAGTACTCCAAATTCCGGTAACGGCGAACCACTCAAAAAAAGAAGATATGACACGAATTTGTTTATGCGAGAAGAAGAAGAAGAAGTTTGTGTTGTTCGTAAAATTCGTAAGTAATATTCGAGGAATCAAACGAATTTATAGCCATGGAAGTATCGTTTCGAAGGTTTGCAACCTTTCGAATGCCCACCGAAAATGGTGGGAAATTTAAATAAGGAAAAGAAATCGGGTCAAGGGTCGACACGCGGATCCGGCCGGTCGCGGTCGGGGTCACTAACGGGTAGGATTGGATAAGTTAATTAATTTAATTAAATAATGATTAATTAAATAATTAAAAATTAAAGAAAATTTGGTCCAAAAAGATTATCAATCAATCAGATCACCAAATCCAAATCAATCCAAATCCAAATCCGAAGCCGAAGCCGAAGCCGTAGCCGTAGCCGAAGTCGAAGACGAAGCCGAGCCGAGCCGAGCCGAGCCGAGCCGAGCGAGCGACGACGACGGCGCGAGGGGTCCTTGCCCCCTCAACCCTTTTACTGACAAGAAGGAGTAATTCTACTTATAAGTAGAAGAACTTTTCTTTCCACTACCGATGTGGGACAAATGCTTATTTTATAAAGCAAGAGAGAACTCCCACTTTTCTTTCCACTACCGATGTGGGACAACTCCCACTTTTCTTTCCAATCATTTCTCATTCACCAATATCAATACCCAACAATCCCCCACATGAATGGGGAATGGCTATAATATAAAAGTGCGGACAAGTGTGATATACAAGCGAGAATTGACTGCATCTGGATAAGTAGGTTTCCCTTTGAACTTTCCGTAGTGAACTTATATCGGATATACTCGATCAATCGGTAGATTTGATATCTTTGAACCGTCGAACTTTGTTGTATACCTAGACAACATAAGTCACACAATCAACCCTCAACCATTTATGGTTCTCACGGTTGTGTTCGTTTCAGCCATGAACACTTCCTGGTTTTCCCACATCGGTAGTGGAAAGAAAAGTTCTTCTACTTATAAGTAGAATTACTCCTTCTTGTTAGTAAAAGGGTTGAGGGGGCAAGGACCCCTCGCGCCGTCGTCGTCGCTCGCTCGGCTCGGCTCGGCTTCGGCTTCGGCTTCGGCTTCGGCTACGACTACGGCTACGGCTTCGGATTCGGATTCGGATTCGGATTTGGTCAAATGATCTGATTGATTGATAATCTTTTTGGACCAAATTTTCTTTAATTTTTAATTATTTAATTAATCATTATTTAATTAAATTAATTAACTTATCCAATCCTACCCGTTAGTGACCCCGACCCGCGACCCGCCGGATCCGCGTGCCGATCCGCGCGACCCGATTTCTTTTCCTTATTTAAATTTCCCACCATTTTCGGTGGTCTGTTCGTAAAGGTTGCAAACCTTCGTAAACAAGATTTCCATGGCTATAAATTCGTTTGATTCCTCAAAATATTACTTACGAATTTTTCGAACAACACAAACTTCTTCTTCTTCTCGCATAAACAAATTTCGTGTGATATACTACCGTTGAGTGGTTCGCCGCTACCGGAATTTGGAGTACTACTATTCGGTAAGATAATCGTTCTATCCCGGGTGGGGATATTCCATCAACCTCGAGTACCGTGAGGGGAATAATTTCCTTAAGGACACACTTTGAACTAAGTGGGCTCGATTATATTCTCGAAAAATATTTTTATTTTTCCAACACCGATTCTCGTTCATTATTCAATTATTATTGTTTATCGGTTTTTTGGAATACAGATTAATAACAATCTTAAGGAAATTATATTTTTAGATTAATCGTATTTTGTTTTGGAGACTAAAACCTCGTGTGGTTTTCTACTCCGTGTGAAATTTCATATTCGACTTGAAGACATAAAAACTTCGTTGGAATATTAAAGTTCATACTTGTACAATGATTTGAAGAACATAAAAAAAAAAAAAAAAACTTCATCGTTGTTGTATTTCGGTTTGGAGATTAAAACTTATGTAGTTTTCTACTCCATATGAATATTAGTATTCGACTCGAAGATATAAAAACTTCGTTGGAATACTAAAGTTTCATAATTATACCGCAATTTGAAGAAATAAAATCTTCATCGTTTAAGTCCGTGATTGAATTGCTATTCGGTTTTATTAACTAAAAAACAGTTTGTCGATTTGACAAAGTGACAAACGAATAATGGCAATTGAGACCGGAACTACCTCTCGCAAATCGCACCGCCGGTTACTCCTACAACCCGTACCGCCGTGCCACCGGGCCGAGAAACTGCGAAGTTCACCGGTGCCAACTTTAAAGGATGGCAAAGAAAGAATGTTCTTTTGGCTTACCACCCTTGGTATGCAAAAGTTCACCAAATGAGGACCCTCCCGTGCTCGCCGCCGACATGCCCGACAACCAAAAGTTCATGGTTACCGAGGCTTGGAAAAAGGATTTTTTGTGCAAAGGCTACATTTTGAGTGCCTTAGAAGATGACTTGCAAGGTCCTCGACTCTCAACAATGTTATGCACGTTCCAACAATTCGGAAGAATTTAGAGACTCGTCAAAAACGGGTTTAAGTGTGTGTTGGTTAGTGAGAAAATTGTATTAAGTAAGAATGATTTGTTCATAGGAAAGGGCACCGAGGGCCTTTTCAAACTCAATGTAAGTATTACTTCGTCTTACTTATTGGAGTCAAATGATTTATGGCATGTTCGTTTAGGACATGTCAACTACAAAATGCGAAAATTGATTAATTTAGAAGTATTGCCTAAATTCGAGTGTAATAAATCTAAATGTGAAATCTGTGTTGAATCTAAGTTTGTTAAACATCCATATAAGTCTATTGATAGAATTCAAATCCTTTAGACTTAATTCACACAGATATATGTGATATGAAGTCAATACCATCTCGCGGTGGGAAAAAGTATTTTATAACTTTTATTGATGATTGCACTCGATATTGTTATGTGTATTTGCTTAATAGTAAGGATGAAGCAATTGATGCATTTAAGCAATACAAAAACGAAGTGGAAAATCAATTGAATAAAAAGATAAAAATGATTAGAAGTGATAGGGGTGGAGAGTACGAATCTCCTTTTGCAAAGATATGTTTAGAATATGGAATTATTCATCAAACTATCGCCCCTTACACACCACAATCAAATGAAATTGCGGAAAGGAAAAACCGAACATTAAAGGAAATGATGAATGCCTTATTAATAAGTTCCGATTTACCGCAAAACTTGTGGGGGAGGCTATCCTTACGCCTAACCGAATACTCAACAGGATGCCCCACAAAAAAAACACAATCTATTCCATATGAACTATGGAAAGGAAGAAAACCCAACTTGAAATATTTCAAAGTGTGGGGGTGTTTAGCAAAGGTCCAAGTTCCTTTGCCCAAAAGGGTAAAAATCGGACCAAAAACTCGTGGATTGTGTTTTTATTGGCTATGCTACAAACAGCAAAGCTTGTCGGTTTTTGGTTCACAAATCGGACAATCCCGAAATACATGTTAATACGGTAATTGAATCGAGATAATGCTGAATTCTTTGAAAACATTTATCCGTATAAAACCGAATGTGAGTCATCAAGTGAAAGATCTAAACGACCGCGGGAAGAACCAAAGGAAAATACACCAAGTAAAAAGGATGCAAGGCGTAGCAAACGTCAAAGGACATCTACTTTCTTTGGACCAGATTTTGTGACATTCTTGCTTGAAAATGAGCCTCAAACATTTAAAGCACCGATGTATTCTTCTCGATTCAAAGATTTTGGAAAGAGGCAAATCAATAGTGAGATTGAATCAATTTTGAACAATCATACATGGGAATTGGTTGATCTTTCTCCGGAAATAAACCTTTAGGATCAAAATGATTTTTAAAAGGAAAATGAAAGCCGATAGCACTATTGACAAATATAAGGCAAGACTTGTGGTCAAAGGTTATAGACAAAAAGAAGGCCTTGATTACTTTGACACATACTCGCCGGTAACAAGAATAACATCTATTCGGGTGTTAGTGGCATCGGCGGCGTATATGGTCTTGAGATCCATCAAATGGATGTCAAGACATCTTTCTTAAATGGAGAATTGGAGGAAGAAATTTACATGGAACAACCCGAGGGTTTTGTGGTTCCCGGTAAAGAAAGGAAAGTGTGCAAACTTGTTAAGTCACTTTATGGACTTAAACAAGCACCCAAACAATGGCATGCGAAATTTGACCAAACAATGTTGGCAAATGGATTTAAGATTAATGAGTGTGACAAATGTGTTTACATTAAAAATACTCCAAATAAATGAAGTCATTGTTTGTTTATATGTTGATGACATGTTGATAATTAGTAGACATATTACCGATATAAATGCTACGAAGCGTATGTTGGCTAGCAAATTTGATATGAAGGACTTAGGAGTTCTTTCGATTTGATCTTAGGTATCGAATTCATAAAACTCCACAAGGTCTAGCATTATCATAGCCTCATTATATTGAAAGAGTACTTGACAAGTTTAAGTATTTAAATTTAATGTTGCAAAGACTCCAATTGATGTAAGTTTTGCACTTCAAAAGAATAAAGGTGAAAGTGACTCACAATTGGACTATGCACGAGTTTTGGGAAGTTTGATGTACATTATGAATTGTACACGACCGATATATAGCATGTGCTATCAAGCAAGCCGAGTCGATTCACGAGTAATCCCAATCAAACTCATTGGATAGCAATGAAACGAGTCTTGGGGTATTTTAAACACACCCAAGACTATTCTTTGCATTATAACAAATATCCCGCCGTGATCGAAGGATATAGTGATGCAAATTGGATCACCGGATCATTTGAAGTTAAATCCACGAGTGGTTATGTTTTCACAATTGGGGGTGGGTCGGTGTCTTGGAAATCATCAAAATAGACATGCATCGCCCGCTCTACAATGGAATCGAATTTATAGCTTTAGACAAGGCCGGTGAAGAAGTCGAATGGCTCGGAATTTCTTAGAAGATATTCCATTCTAGCCCAAACCTTTGGCTCCTATATGTATACATTGTGACAAATCAAGCAAAGCAATAGGTAGGGGGGGAGTGTAATGTACAACGGAAAATCTCGTCACATACGACGAAGACATAATACCGTTAGACAACTCCTCTCTAGTGGCGTTATCACGATTGACTATGTAAAGTCAAGAGATAACGTAGCGGATCCGCTTACAAAAGGCTTATCTAGAGAGGAGTTAGTAGATCATCAATGGGAATGGGGTTAAGGCCGAGGATAAGTCATTATGGCGGTAACTCTACCTAGCAGACTGGAGATCCCAAGAGCTAGGTTCAAGGAGATCAAACAAAGTTGTGACTGACGGTTCAACATTGTCAAATAACTCAACCCATTCTCGGATGAAGACAATGTTCAGAAATAAAGATAAAACCTCATGGCTTGTTAATGAGTTAATAAAGCATTAAGGTTCTTTAATGATTATCTAAATCTGGCAGTGTATGACCAGATAATGTGGTTATAGGACCACATGTTTAGAAATCACCTATGTGAGTGTTAAGTCTAAGCCGCTTTAAAGGGGAATGACAGTAAAGGCCCATTCTCTACACACTCATGAAACCAGGAGGTGTTCATGGCTGCAACGAACACAACCGTGAGAACCATAAACGGTTGAGGGTTGATTGTGTGACTTATGTTGTCTAGGTATACAACAAAGTTCGACGGTTCAAAGATATCAAAGATATCAAATCTACCGATTGATCGAGTATATCTGATATAAGTTCACTACGGAAAGTTCAAAGGGAAACCTACTTATCCAGATGCAGTCAATTCTCGCTTGTATATCACACTTGTCCGCGCATTCTTTTATATTATAGCCATTCCCCATTCATGTGGGGGATTGTTGGGTATTGATATTGGTGAATGGGAAATGATTGGAAAGAAAAGTGGGAGTTGTCCCACATCGGTAGTGGAAAGAAAAGTGGGAGTTCCCTCTTGCTTTATAAAATAAGCATTTGTTCCACATCGGTAGTGGAAAGAAAAGTTCTTCTACTTATAAGTAGAATTACTCCTTCTTGTTAGTAAAAGGATTGAGGGGGCAAGGACCCCTCGCGCCGTCGTCGTCGCTCGCTCGGCTCGGCTTCGGCTTCGGATTCGGCTACGGCTTTGGATTTGGATTTGGATTTGGTCAAATGATCTGATTGATTGATAATCTTTTTGGACCAAATTTTCTTTAATTTTTAATTATTTAATTAATCATTATTTAATTAAATTAATTAACTTATCCAATCCTACCCGTTAGTGACCCCGACCGCGACCTACGATCCGCGTGTCCGACCCGCGACCCGCCGGGATCCGCGTGTCCGACCCGCGACCCGATTTCTTTTCCTTATTTAAATTTCCCACCATTTTCGGTGGTCGTTCGTAAAGGTTGCAAACCTTCGTAAACAAGATTTCCATGGCTATAAATTCGTTTGATTCCTCGTAATATTACTTACGAATTTTCTCGAACAACACAAACTTCTTCTTCTTCTCGCATAAACAAATTCGTGTGATATACCGTCGTTGAGTGGTTCGCCGCTACCGGAATTTGGAGTACTACTATTCCGGTAAGATAATCGTTCTATCCCGGGAGGGGATATTCCATCAACCTCGAGTACCGTGAGGGGAATAATTTCCTTAAGGACACACTTTGAACTAAGTGGGCTCGATTATATTCTCGAAAAATATTTTTATTTTTCCAACACTGATTCTGTTCATTATTCAACTATTATTGTTTACTGGTTTTTTGGAATACAGATTAATAACAGATTTAACTTTAAACAAAATTCTATAAATAAAACATGAATCATACCGAGAATGACAAGAAAAACAAGAAAGGAAATTGAAGAAGAGTTAAATTAGAGAAAATCGAGAATCATGCACTTTAGAGAATGAAAGATTTATCTCGAAACTAAATTGATAAATAAAACATTATAAAGCCACTTTTTAATAATAGATTGATGTTTTTTATCTACTCATACAGTGTAGTATTCTTAAAAAAAAATATATAAAGTTCTTAACTTCATATAGTAATATTATTGTTATTATTTGTATTAGTAAAGATTAATTCAAGCTAATAAGATGTTAGTCATGCATTTGCAATACAATCTATTGGATGTTATTAAATAAAATTTTATTTACTAATATAATGATATAAGTAATGTAATTCAAATTTCTAAAATATTTTACTATGAAATGTAGATAGTTTTCTTATTTTTCATAAAAAAAAATTATTTTTATTTTTTCCTACAAACTACAATATTGTCTAAACGAAAATAAAATTATAAAATTCACTATTAATAAAAGAATTGGGGCCTCAAAGTTTTAAGGACCTGAAGTAAAGGGTTTCCTAGCTTCCTGCTTGAGTCACCCCTGAGGCTCTGCTCATTCAAAAGTTAACATGATAGAAACTTCAACATGAATAAATAATTCACTTCAAAACAACAATAAAACAAAAAAGGTAAAAAGTTTGAGGAGATAGATTGTATTGCAAATGCATGACTAAATTAATTTTGTTGAATTAATATATTTGTCATTGTAATCTCACAAGTAAGTTACTTTTGTCCTTCATTATACTATTTCAATATATTTGCCCTTATCTTCCAATCTTGAGTTATATTTATCCTAATTCATTAAATTCTCATGTCCCACTTTAGTTTCTTACATTGTATTGCTTTTTTTTCCAATTGAATCTACTCACCATTTAAACTATTTTAACCTGCTCGCCCGACTCTCTCAAAGATTAAAACCTAATCATTTATTTTTCTTTTCATCATCTCCTTTTCTCTTTTCAATACCCACCCAAAGCTTCAAAGCTTATTCTTTCATGGTGAATTTTATTTATTTTTTTCAAAATTTCATAACTATGGAGCTACTGCTATTTTTTCATGCTTTGGAGCTGCTGCATTTTTTTTTCAGGCTTTGGAGCTACTGCGTTTTTGTTTTTCAAATTTTGAAGTTTTGGAGATCCTACGTTTTTTCCCAAGCAATTTCATATTCAAGTAACTCACACAAACTCGAAAATAAATTCTCGATTTGAGCCTCAAAAATCGTCAATGGAGGATCTACAAAAAAGGATAGCCCAGTGCACTAAACTCTTGATATGCGCGGGATCCAGTGAAAGGTCAGATCATAAGTGTTTATTGTACGCATTTTTATCATGTATTTCTGCAAAAAGGTTGTTTCTACGGCTCGGAATTGTGACCTTCTAATCACATAACAACAACTTTATCAGTTACATCAAGGATCCCCTTTAATGGCGAATCTACGAAAAAAGAGAAAATTTGTGGAGGTCAAAATGCAATTTGCGGAGATTTTTAACCTCCTCTATGCGACGGGAAGGGGGAGAGCCAGGTAGGGATCTAAACCCCCTTCGGTGGAAAATAACATTATTTATATATGATTAATATTATTTTTTATGCATATATAGTAGATGTTAAAACTCTTTTGACTTCTTCATATGTTGAACCCAACAACAACACACCCAGTGAAATCTCATAAAGTGGGGTCTGCGGAGAATAGCGTGTACGCTGACCTTACCTCTACTTTGAGAGGTAGAGATGTCACACCACAACCTTGAGAGGTGTGGCCGGCACTCGGTACCTTAACTGCCCAAGCGTACCAGTCATAGAACATGGTGAAAGCATAACGGGATTTGGGCCGACAAGACCTTAGAACGATAGTTGTAAATATAACATAACATCCTGCAAACAGAAGAACCCAACATATTCATATATACATACTAAGGCCCACAAGGCCGTCATAAGCGTGATAGACCATCGAAAAGGCCGGCAAGGCCATACAAAATAACTATACACATGAATCAAGTCTACAAGCCTCTAAGTATCACACGGAGTAGCAACAGGTCGGGACAGGTCATACCCAATATATATATATATATATATATATATATATATATATATATATATATATATATATATATATATATATCATAACCTACCAACACCCTATGACAGCTCCGAAAGAAGGGTAACCAATCCTAAATGCCATATAGCCTCCCGTTTATAAATATGGTGCACAACACATCCATAAATAAGACTTTACTAGACACGACTTTTTACACTCCCTAGGACACGACTTGCTCTGATACCAAGCTTGTCACACCCCAACCTTGGGGGGGGGGGTGGCTGGCACCCGGTACCTTAACGGCCCAAGATTACCAGTCATAGAATATGGTAAAAGCATAACTGGATATAGGTCGACAAGGCCTCAGAACGATAGCTTTAAAGCAATATAACATAACATCCTGCAAAAGAAGAACCCAACATATGCATATATACATACTAAGGTCGACAAGGCCGTCATAAGTGTGATAGACCATCGAAAAGGCCATACAAAACAAATATACACAGAACTCAAGTCTACAAGCCTCTAAGTATAACGTGGAGTAGCAATATATTGGGACAGGGCCCCGCTATATATATATATATATATATATATACAACAAAATCATAACCTACCAACACCTTATGATAACTCCGGAAGACGGGAGCATGACAATCAACAGTTGGATTAGGTAATGTAATGTGGAGGAGCGTGTGGACGTCTATCTGTACCTGCGGACATGAAACACAATGCCCCAGCAAGGGACGTCAGTACGAACGAATGTACTGAATATGTAAGGCAGAACTGAAACATAACATTAAGGCATTATCAATGAAAGAGATAAGAATCAACCTGAAACCTCTAAATTTCCACTAAGGGACATGACATACATAATGATTATAGTTATATATATCATGCCTCCACTATGTGCTTTCTTCACGAAAAGTTTCCTCCATGAGCTTTTGGGAACACATACTCTACCATTTTTTAACAAGAACCCATCAACCAATTGGAACCGGTCAACCCTCTTTGCTTGGGCTAACTCTTCACAAACCACTTTGAAATTGGAGTCATTGGAGTAGAACTCCTTCAAACTTTCAAATCCTATCATTTTAGAAGTCATGGCATTCAACAACACAAATCTCCTAGATAAAGCATCAGCCACAATATTCTCTTTTCCCCGCTTGTAGGTGACCACATAAGGAAAAGACTCAATAAATTCCACCCATTTTGCATGCCTCTTGTTAAGATTATATTGACCCTTCAAGTGTTTCAAGGATTCATGGTCCGAATGGATCACAAACTCCTTATGCCATAAATAGTGTTGCCAATTATCTAATACCCTCACTAGTGCATACAACTCTTTGTCATAGGTAGAGTAGTTCAAAGAAGCCCCTTTTAACTTTTCACTAAAGTAGGCCAATGGCTTCCCTTCTTGCATCAAGACTCCACCAATGCCAATACCGAAGCGTCACATTCAATCTCAAATGTTTTCTCAAAATCCGGCAATTGCAATAATGGAGAAGTACTCAATTTCGTCTTCAACTCTTGAAAGGCCTTCTCTTGCTCATCTCCCCATATAAAAGGTATATCTTTCTTGATCAATTCGTTAAAGGAGCGGCAATGGTACTACATCCTTTCACAATTGCCTATAGAAACTTGCCAACCCAAGGAAACTCCTTACATCGGTTGCATTTTTAGGAGTTGGCCAAGTTCTAATGGATTTGACCTTCTCTTCATCAACCTCTACGCCATCCATACTTACCACAAAACCCAAGAATATCACTCGGTCAACACAAAATGAGCACTTTTGAGATTAGCATACAACCTCTCACACAACAAGACATCAAAAACTTGCCTCAAGTGGCACACATGATCCTCAATAGTCTTGCTATAGACAAGAATGTCATCAAAATAAATGACGACAAACTTATTGATGAAAGGCTTCAACATATGGTTCATCAACCACATGAAAGTGCTAGGCGCATTAGTGAGACCAAATGGCATGACAAGCCACTCATATTGCCCAAACTTGGTTTTGAAGGCCGTCTTCCACTCATCACCGGGGTGCATACGGATTTGGTGATATTCATTTCGAATATCAATTTTAGAGAACACACTTGAGCCACATAGCTCATCCAACATATCATCAAGTCTAGGGATAGGATGTCGATACTTCACCGTTATTTTGTTAACGGCTCTACAATCGATACACATCCTCCAAGTGCCATCTTTCTTGGGAACAAGTATCACCGACACGACACATGGTATAAGGTTCTCCTTCACTAGCCCTTTGTCAAGTAGCTCTTCGACTTGCCTTTGCAATTATTTAGTTTCTTTCAGATTGCTCTTATATGTCAGTTTGTTGGGGATTTGGGAAACCGGTACAAAATTGATTTGATGTTCAATACCCCTCAATATAGGCAATCATTTGGGCATCTCCTTCGGAAATAAGCCGTCATATTCCTGCAAAATAAAAGAAATAATACTAGGCAAAGTGTTAGTATCTTGGTTAGTATGTAACAAGAGATCTTTTTTGACAAGGCACACCATAAAATGCCCCTCATCAACTCCTTTCAAACAATTGTTTGGTTTAGAAAGTGTACACATCTTAACCTTCCCCTTTGTTACCCATTATCCCTTTTGGCTAAGTAAAGACTCTTTCTCAACCTCCTCCTTTTGAACCCTCTCCCGGAGCTCCTTCATGATTCTATAGTCCTCACTCACTTGATAGGGTGTCAATGGGGTGAGAATATATTTTCTTCCCTCAAAGACAAAGGAATACTTATTAGATCTCCCACTATGTTTCCTTGTGGGAAACTTCATATGGTCAACTAATGTTGTGCTCACCACATTTGTGCAACTACCACTATCAATAATCAAGGATCACACTTTATCCATGATTTTGCATCGAGTATGCAATAGGTTTTCCCGTTGATCAAGTTCATCTCTATTCATTGCACCCATGATCCTTCGCAACACACACGCCAAATTAATATTCTCCTCTAGGTGCCACTCATCCTCCTCCTCTTAAAATCCTCTCTCATGCTCACCTTTAGGTTCACCATCACCACCCTCCTCACCACTTTACTCCTCTTCATCGATTCGATAACCATTAAGCATGGCCACAATTGATCTCCTATTAGGGCATTCACTTGCAATATGGCCTTTACCTTGGCATTTAAAACATTGAATGGTAGAAGGACGAGGAAAATTAGTTTTAGCATTGTTACCTCATCTAGCCTTGTTGTCGCCCTTAGGTTTGTAGTCAAACTTGGCTTGGGGAGTTGAAGTAGTGGTCTTAGGCTTCTCCCACTTATATTTGCCTTTGCTCCATGATGAGGATGAGTCATTCTTAGCCTTGTAAGATTTCTCCACTTTCAAGTCCATTTCAACCTTAGTTGTGTCATGAAATGCCTTTTCAAGAGTGGTATAGGATTAAAGCCTCATAGGTTTGGAGATTTTATGATTCAAATTGGCCACAAATCGGATCACCGTGTAGTTCAAGTGTTCTTCAATTTTGGACTTCAACCTCAAGTTCTCAAACTCATTGAAGTACTCTTCTACACTCTTACTACTTTGTCTCAACATGTACACCCTCTTAAGAATGCCTTGATAATAGTTGGGTGTCACATACCTTGTTTTCATGAGCTCAATCAACTCTTGCCAAGTTGGAATATCAAATAGGTATCGTTGAGCTCATTCACGCCTCTTGGATTCCCACCAAGTGGATGCATATCCCTCAAATTGAGTGAGGGCATACTTCGCCTTCAAAGCATTTGATATGTTGTTAGTGAGGAATATCCGCTCTCTTTGTAACTTTCATTCCAAGAATTATTTCGGATCACTACCTCCTTTGAACTTGGAAAGTTCCACTTTAATGGTATTCAAATTGCGATCTTGGACTCCTCTATCTTCATAGCCTTGCCATCTTGCCGATCATCATGACATTGCCACCTACCACTCCCTTCATGAACATATGGCCTACCCATACCTCTTCATCTCCCTCGTCCCCTATGGGCATCATACCAATGTCTCCCTCCGTATCTGTGCTCCTCCCAGCATCTCTCCATATCAACCTCATCAACGCCTTCGTCAAATAAGGGGTTTTGAAAATGCATTTGTAATGGCTCTGGGTGGTAATCTTGTGGTGGTGCATGCATTGGTGTGTGAGGAAAATTTTGTGGAGTGACTCTCGGAGTCATATGGGGTATTGGTTCCTCTTGGGATGGCCGATATAGATACGGATATGTTTGAGGGTTGGTTCGTCTCATAGGACCTTGGGTGGTGGTGTTTGGGATAGTAGGTGGGGAGATATATGGAGAAGGTGCGGGCTGAGTTTGGGGATAGAGCAACTCTTATACTTGCCCCGGGGTAAGAGTATGTGAGGTGTTAGGACCATTACTTGACTCGACATCAACATTCGAATGGGGAGTGCCCATTCGACTCGCATTTTCAACATTCACCACCCTATTCTCCACACTACCCATTCGTTTCGTCATCCCTCTTACCGCCATACTCAACCTATTCAATTCCCGAAGTATATGGGACAACGAATCCTCTCCATCATGAGAATGGCTTCCAGAATTCGTCATTGTACCTACAAAACTCAACAAACAAGTTAGAAGCAAGAGTTCCTCAAAGTCACTCGTGTTTTCACTCAAGTCTTACTTCACTCCAGTGTTCTTCCAATGTTGGTGATGAACCTCTAATCCAATCAATCTCACATGTATGCTAAGTCTTGTGGAAGAATGAATTCTTGTTAGATAGAAAGATGTACGACTCAAATCTAACGGACGAAGTCAATAAACTTCTATGAAATAAAAGAAAAAAAAGCTTAAGAAAAATTAGCACGAAATGAAAATTCGGACTCAAGAACTAGTTAACAATCAAGTAAGAGCAATTACTAATTTTTAATTAGCTTAGAAAATTAAAGAAATGAGAATGAAAGAAGAAAATTTGAATTTCAACACTTAGAAATTCTTTTGGAAATTTGGGATGAAAGTGATGAAATTCAAGAATTAATTAGCAAACAAGTAGGTTTAATTACTAGTTGTTGATTAATTAAAAGGATAAAAGATAAGAAAATTAGAAGAAGAAATCAAATCAGAAGAATTTCGGATGAATTTTGGTTTGAAAATGACTTGGTGCAATTTTGAGCCTTTTTGGGTGCTACAACACTCTTAAGGCACTTGAAAAAAAACTAAGTGTCAAATTTCACACTCTCTGAAACTGTGGTCCATGCGCCAATAGGGCGTTGGGGCCTTGCCTGCTACTGGGCGGCTGCGTTAGCATTGGCTGCTGAGTTGGCACTGACGTAGTGCTGACATGGCACACTGACATGGATTTTTGGTGTTTGTTTTTTGAAAATCTGCCCAAAATTGAGGGTCCACCAAACCTAGAACCTTCCTTTTTGGTCCTACAAACACCTTTTGCAAAGTTGACTTGAAAATTTGGATCAAAACTCCTTTTAGTGTGTCTTCTTCATCATGAATTTATGAATATGGCTCGTGAACATGAAGAACACCCAATTTCCAATCTACCTCAAATCAACTCCAAATTGCACAAAAATTTAAATCCGAGCTCCTCTTGATTAGTAGAACAAAACATAATAACACTTGAAGCCAATAGAAACCTCATTTACCAAAACCCACTTTCAAGTTTCAAACTTTGAAGCTCCAACAATGGTAGAATGCTCAAAACACCTCTAATTTGAACGTAACTTGAAATTTAGGCTCAACTAACACTAGGGAACAAAAATCTAGTGTCAAAACAACAAAATTAACATAATTTTTTTTTGGAATTTTTTATTTCAAATTTGGTTTCTTTTCTAGAACAAGGATGAAGAATTGATGGAACAATTATTCTACCAAGCTTTGATGCCAAAGGATAGAATCCTAATGGGAAACTCTAAGAATTTAAACACAAGATAATAATGAATTGAAATTGCAAGAAATTAAAGATAAAAGTGAGACACAAATGATAATGATCTAAAGGCAAACTTGGATTGGTTACAAAATCCTCCAATAGAAACAACCAAGAGCGCCTACACTATAGATGAATTCCACAAGTGAGCATGGCTCACGTGAGAATTTATAGACAATGTTCTTCAACAACTATGAAATTACACTCTAATTAAGATTACTACTAATTATCACTAATTATATGCCTAAGTAAAATTCTATGAAAATATTAATTGTCATCCAAAAATCAACCCCCATCAACTGAAACTAAGGCAAGTATTTATCGTTATGTTTATTACAACAAAGGGCCAAAAGTGGCCTTTGCACAAATAACCCCACATGGGTTCTTCTTTATATCCTCCCAAGCTATCATCCAAACATTATACACTCGTGAGTTATTCTCTTCAAGTTCTTCCAACGCTCTTCTCTTCATGAACATGGATTGTAATTCTTGGAGCTCCATTGCTTGGCCACGAGTGAATGGTCTTGAGCTTGCTCGGGTCATATCAATGTATGTCCAATAGACTGTAGCTCGGTGGTAAATCCACATCTGCCCAACCGATCGTAGCTTGGTGGTAAGGTAAGAATACCATAGACATGGCCTCATAGGTACTATATATACATAAACATCGTCATTATACTTTTATGTATATGCCTACAATGCATGAATAGCCTCTTAGGACCATTAGAACATCCTTAAGAGTGACCTATAATTGTTCACTCTCCTATTACGTTATGAACATTAACATCTTTATCATGTGCCTCGCTAGGGACTTAAGAATATATTTAGTCATGCTTTGAAATACATTTCATAAGAATGAATAACATGGACATCCTTAACTTAACTTACTAAGAGTAGAACCATCTATGGGATACATTACGTTTACGTTTCATGGTACTTGGAACATGCCAAAATAAGGAAGGATTAGCCTTAACATACCTCTTGTCGTTAAACTGACACAATCCATAATGTACTCGGGATGTATAACACTTCAATCTATATCCAAATGACAATAGAACCATTGTTAACTAAAGGAAAGCTAGATAGCGGTACATCGAGCGGCAAGCTCATATCATAACATCACTAACACTTCACTATCCCTTCTTCTTCCATTGCAACACCTTTAACACATCATTCATAACATACTTAGACTTCATTCCATAATTCACCACCTAAAGATAGCGAAAGAACAATAAAAAACAGCCTTAGAAGTTACAATACTTCAACTATGATTCCCCAACCTAAATCTCCCAAATTTAGCTTCTAATCAACTAACAAAGGCATAATTAACCTTAAATAAGCATAAAAGAAGTGTAACCCTACCTCATGCAGTAGCTACATCTCTTGTAGGAACCTTACTTCGCTTTGAAGCAACGTGCAACTCCAACCACGATGGGATAAACAAGCTTCTACTAGCGCTACGGGCTTATCGATGTTAGATTTACGTAACTTATGTCGAGTTTTGGACTTGATGAAATGGGATTTTCTTGGAATGGTTTAGAGATGTTTTGGGTGTGAAAAGGGGAGAAGAATGAGGCTCAAAGTCGAGGGAGAAGCTTAAATAGCAAGTTAGGGTGGTGGCACTGCCTCACTTGGACACACTGGCTCGTTGAGCAAAGCCCAAAGAGAGTTGCCACCTCACTATGGAGCTCGCTCGGGGGAGCTCCCTATGCTGCTGGCCCGGTAGTCTGCGCAGTCTAATGAAAACATGAATATCTTTCTGCTCTGATATCATATTGATGAACCGTTTAATGCGCTGGAAACTGGCCTCATAGACTTCAATTTGGTGGAAGGATCATCCCGTAACTCCAAGTATAGTGGGAAAAAATCATCGTGACATCGGACCCAAATTTCAGCGAATTGCTTACCATAACTTGCGACAGCCTTTGTCGACTTTTATTTTATAACTTATTTGACCTCAAAACTTAACATACTGCTATTATACGATTCAAATATCTCATAACATGACCTTCTTAGTATGTCAAGTACACCTAGTCTCACCCCGAAAGTATGGGCTATTACAATCCACTTTCCTTCCACGAACTTCGGCAATAAGTATTTTCTTCTATTCGATTAACCCCGAATACTTACAAAAATTAATTAACACTTTAATAAACCTATCTTAACCTGTTAGAGGTATCTTAGCCTCTTTGGTCTTATGTCAATTAGCTTGTGACACAATCGACATCAAAAGTATAGGGTGTAATAAGAGAGTTTGTTTCCGGTAGACCCTTGGCATAAGAAGAAGCAAATCAAAGCAATACCAAAAAACAACGAGAATGAATATGTCATGTCAAAATACTATAATAAGCATGCTAGAGCAGTAACAAACACAAAAAAGGAATAGTGACAACCACAAATTAATACGACTATTAAAGTACAAGAAACAATAAATAGTAACAAGAATCGAAGGAAAAGAAACTACAAAAGTTATACTACGACTAATAATATGAAAAGATAAGTGGGACAATGCTCAACTACCTTCTAACCTGCTATCCTAATACGGATCCTCTTAACTTTCTATCTAAGGTCATGTCATCGGTAAGTTGGAAGTGCGTCATGTCGTGTCTAATCACCTCACTCGAGTACAGATGATGTGTCGACATCATGATGTCAATCTGGCCAATCTCCCCATTTTCTTAGATAATAGACTAAAGATATTTGAAACTTCCTTTTTTTGGATGACCTTGGTACCAAGCCTAACTTCCACGCTAGCCTCCTGTGTTACGACACTGAACATGCACTCCAAGTATTCAGTCTTGGTCCTACTCAACATGAACCCTTTAGACTCCAAAGTTTGTTGCCAAACCTCCAACTTAACGTTAACTCTGTTGCGAGTCTCGTCAATCAAAACAATGTCATATGTGAATAACATACACCATCGCACCTCACCCTGGATTTTTGCGTCAATTCATCCATCACCAAGGTAAATAAAAATAGGCTAAGAGCGAATCCCTGGTACAACCCCATTAAAACTGAGAAGTGCTCCGAGTCTCCTCCCATTGTTCTTACCTTGGTCTTGGCTCCTTCATACATGCCCTTGAACGCCCTAGTGTATGTCATAGGTACACATCTAACCTCCAAGCATCTCTTAGCAAATATCATGGCTCTGTCACTGTCGCTTTGTGCTATCGGCAAATAGTGAAGGTTAAAACCCACGCAAAATAGATTTTAACCTCCGGAAAAACCCGCTTCCCGATTTCCTTTTTCATTTTTTTGTAATTTTCTGATTTAGAAAATCAGTGTAATAAATAAAAATGCAGCAACTCCAAAGTTTTGGAGAAAAAATAAAATCCACCATGAAAGAACAAGCTGATGGGTATTGAAAAAAGAAAAGAAGAAGAAAATGGTTGGTTTGAATTTTTTAATGGGTCTGTGGGTCGAGTTGGACGGGCGAGCTGGTTAAAAGAGTTTAAATGTGTGAGTAGATTTAATTGGAAAAAAAGTCCATGTAGGCGTCACATAGAAAAATTAATGTGAGACGTGGAGATTTAACGGTGTAAAGATAAATATGACCTTTTTAGAGTACAATGACAAATATGGCCCTAAAGTTAGATGACAAGAGCAACTATATTGAAAAAGTATACCGTAGGGCAAGTATAACTTATTTGTGAGAGTATATGAGCAAATCTGAGCCTTTCCCGATTACTATATAGTAGTACATGATTAAGTTACAAAAATATTTATTACACTACATATCGAAGAAGAAAGATTCTCCAAATAGTAATAATGTCAAATAAATTGTGGTAGGCACTAGACGGAGTAATATAATATATTTCATATCAATGAGTATAGTTTTTAAAATCAGTATGTTAAATATTATATTAAAATATATTTAAAAGACAGCCCAATATACTAAGTTTTCGATATGTGCGGGATCTAAAGAAGGACCAAATCACAAGAGTCTATTAGAAAATAAAATTTGAAGCAAGAAATTCATGTTAATTATTTTATTTCCCAACCCAAAACAATTTCTACCCAAACTAAAACCCATTTTTCGGCCCACCCGAAAACCCCCTAAACAGCCCAAACCAAACTCCCCAATTAAATTCCCTTATACCCCAACCCACAAAAAAATTAAAACACCTAATAACCTAACAACTTCATCCAAACCAAAGCCCAATTCCCTTTCCCCTTATTTCCCTTTACCCCTCAAACCAAATCTCCCAAGCCCAACCGATACAAACCCAAATCGGCCCAACCCGTCGGCCCATAACCAATCACCCATCTTCCCAACCCCTTTAAACCCCAAAACCCTAAACCAAAAACAGAAAAAAAAATATAAAAAAAAAAAAAAAAACCCAAACACCCTACACCCCTGCCCTCTCGGCCGCCACCCTACGCCCCTACCCCCCACGTCGCACCCTACCCCCCTGCCACACCCACACCGCACCCTACACCCCTACGCCGACACCACCACCACCACACCGCCACCGACACCACCAATCTACCCCATCACCTTTCTGCAACACATGCCCCAAGAACACGCCCCAAAAAATCAGATTTTTGTTCCCCCTTTATTTTGAAATTTGAATTCGTTTTAAAAGGGGGTATGAGGGGGTTGAATGTTGGGGTGAGTATCTATAAACCCCCCCCCCCCCTTGCTCACTGATTTGGGGAGAGGTGGATTCTGAGAATTTTCGGGTCATTTTTAGGTCCGAAATTGAAGAAATCCAAAGTCTCCTTAAAGGTTTGGCATTATATTTTTGTTTGTGTTGTTCTTCACTAAAAAGAATCCGAAATTTTTGTTTGTTCTTGCATGTGTTCTTCAACTTAAAGATTCTAAAATATAGGTTAAAATTATTGGGTTTTTGGTATTGAATAATCTGAAATTTTTGCTACTATTCATTGTTTTCGGATTTCCGGGTCGGGTCGACCCGATTTTAATAAATTTCCAGATTTTGTATTTTAATATTTTTGTTGTTGGCTATCTGAAAATTTGAGAAAAAAAAAACTGATCCGGGTCGAGTCACTGTTTCGGGTCGGGTCACCAACCCGGTTTGAATAAATTTTCAAATTTTGTGTTTTAATATTTTTGTTGTTGGCTATCTGAAAATCTGAGAAAAAAAAAACTGATCCGGGTCGAGTCACTGTTTCGGGTCGGATCACCGACCCGGTTTGAATAAATTTTCAGATTTTGTGTTTTAATATTTTTTGTTGTTGGTTATCTGAAATTGGTGAAAATAATTTGATTCGGGTTGAACACCTGATTCGGGTCGGGTCACTGACCCGAATCGGGTCGACCCGGTTCGGGTATTATTTCCAGAATTCTTGCATATCATATTCTTGTATGTTGGTTATCTGAAATTGACGGAATTATTTGATGTCGGGTTGAATCTCCAATTCGGGTCGGGTCGACCCGGTTTGGATTTTCCAAATCTCTTGCATTTCATAACTTGTATATTGGTTATCTGAAAAATAAAAAAAAAGAGAAAATCTGATTCGGGTCGGGTCGGCCCGGTTCGAGTAAATTCCAGATTATTGCATTTTTTTATCTGTTGTTGGTTATCTGAAAAATCTGAATTTTTTGATTCCGATTCTGGTCACTATTCCGGGTCTGTTTTCAGAATTAATTCACTGTTTCATTCGGGTCATTGTTTATTTTCAGAATTTGGGTCACCCATTCGGGCATTATTTTTCTGTTTTAATCCACTGTTTTAGCATTTAAACATTCGTGCAATGGATATTTACTGTTTTACTGTTTTACTAAACATCCCGTCTTTTCGGAAATTGCCTCTGTTTTGCTCACTGTTCACTACTCAATGTTCTTGTTTTTTCGCTTCATTCGTTCATGCTTCTCGCTTTAATTTAATTTCGCTGATTTGAACACGATACTACATTGGCCGATGAAAAATATCCGTCGATTTTGAGGCCTCCACAGTTGTAAAGACGGAAATATAACTTCTGGGCAAGGATGAGGCTTAAACCTTTTTATTTCATCCGAGATCAACATGTTTAGTAGGCGGGGTGACTAAAATAACCAACAAGTTATATATTCGCAGCCACGACGTGATTATAATGATCTTTTCTTTTCATCCGAGAGACCAACACGTTTAGTAGGCGAGGCAATCAAAAGTAACCACTTAGTCATATGTTTGCAGCCACGACGTGATTGGAGTGGTCTTTTCAAAATTTAAGTCTGAGCCCTCCGTGATAAAAACATTCACTGTTTTGGATACGGATCCGAAGTTATTTGTATTTAACTGTTTCTAACTGTTTGTTCTTGACAGCTTGTAAGGAACAAAGTCAAGGAAGGCAAATACTCCTCGGAGTTTATTTAGTTTGTTGTTTTTACTTTCTTTAAATTCAGCTTTATTTTGCTCTGTATTGTAATAATATCTATTGTACTTATGTAATTATTGAAATGCTTAGAATAGGCAAACCTAGAATTAATTCATAGGGTAGTTTAAGACTTGCAACCCGTCGCTAGTTTATTCATTTGTAGGCTCGGTTAATTCAAACTTAGAAACCCCTTCGCTAGTTATTTATTTTAGGCTCGTGATGCATGTTCAGAATTTTCTAAACAACTTTGATCATCTTCTATTCATTTTATCAATCATACAAATAAGTTTATCTTTTAATTTCCAAAATCAATGATTTTCAAAGGATTTACTTCTTAGGCATTATAAAATAATTTGTTTTTTTACTATCAATTGTTAAAAATGCATGCTTTTCAACTTCACATGTATTTCTCTTTAAATACCATACAAATGCATACTTGTACAAAATGCATTCTTTTACTAAATACTTGCAATATTAGTTTAACTTTGTATTTTTTAAAAACATGTATTTTCTTACAATAAATAACCTGAGTTTGACCGGATAACCGCAAGTTAGCGGATCTTAAAGGATGCCTAACCCATTCCCTTTAGGATAATAAAGAACCCTTACCTAGGATCTCATTAGTTTCGCAGACCATTAAAATCGGAGTTTACATTGCAAAGCATTTAAGCTTATACATTATGTGTTATAAATAATGATTTAATTTACCGTTGGCTATATAACCTTATTTACGAATTATGCATCTTATTTGTTCAATAATCCTCCATGTATCTGTTGGCTCGAAATATTACAAAATTGAAGGCATTTGTTCCGTGCATATTTGACAACACGCTATGTCATCCCACAAGGTTTACAAATATATAGCGGTTACATTCATTTGGGGGGAAACGATGATGATCGTTCATCGCCTGATATGATCAACTATGAAATACTCCGAGTTGGCACGATAGCATTGAGTACCATATACGAGATAAGAGATACTTTTTCAAATTGAGCCGAGGGTCTATCGAAAACAATCTATCTACCTTCACAAGGTAGAGATAAGGTTGCATACATCCCACACTCCCCAGACCCACTTATGAGATTATTATGTGTATGTTGTTGTTGTATGTGTACACGTGTGAGTTCTTAATTAGTGATTTATGATCGATCGAAGACTAAAGATGAGGAAAATATATATACAATGATTGGAATTGCCTAAGTTAAGATGATGAAACAATCACCCTCTTGGTTTTGTGCGAGGGAAAAACCTATTATGCTAGACATGATAAACACCATATATGTAGAATTGTACTAATCTCTCTTGGGAGTCTTTCTCATTAATACAAATATATATAGTGTATACAATGTGGAATCCTAATACAATAAGGATCATATATGTATCATAATTGTACAATATTAAATATTACAAAATATATACTGATTGTTTTATAATATTGCTAATACACCCCCTCCGTCGGAGCGGGAGGATGCTGGACGCTGAGACTGGATCTGAAGTTAAAGAATAGTTGTATAAGAAGACTTTTGCGAAGATATCCGCATACTGGTACGAAGAAGGCACATGCAACACCTTAACATAACCGATAGCAACCTTCTCACGAACAAAGTGTATATCCATCTCAATGTGCTTGGTTCGTTGATGCTGAACCGAATTATGAGATAAATATATGGCGGAGATGTTGTCATAGTAAACCAAAGACGCCTTACGCAAAGGACACTGGAGCTCCAAAAGAAGGGTTTGGAGCCAGCAGATCTCAGCAACAACATTAGCAACGCCTCTATATTCTGCTTCTGCACTCGAGCGGGATAGGGTGGCTTGCCTCTTGGCATACCAGGAAATGAGATTATCCCCTAAGAACACACAGTAGCTAGAAGTGGAGCGTCGCATGTCCGGACAGCCTGCCCAATCTGCATCCATTTGTATATGATAGTAACATGGTCGATGCAGAGGGTATATATGCAATCCATAATCAAGTGTGCCCTTAACATATCGAATGATACACTTAAGGGTAGCAAAGTGAGGCTCCCTGAGGGCATGCATGAATAAGCACACCTGTTGAACAACATAAGCAATATCAGGCATGGTGAACGTAAGATACTGTAGTGCACCTGCAAGACTTCTGTAAAGTGTTGGATCGGACACTGGATTACCATCAACAGCACTGAGCTTTGATTTAGAATCAACCGGAGTGGACATTATCTTATAGTTTGCCATTTTAGCCCTATACACTATCTCATCTGCATACTTACGCTGACACAAAAACATAGAGTTTGCAGATCCAGTCATTGATATCCCCAAAAAATATCTCAACTTCCCCAAGTCATTCATGGAAAAAATAGTTTTAAGAAATGCAATGATCTCATTTTTCAACAAATCAGAAGAGGCGTAAACACAATGTCATCCACATATAATAATAAATAAGCGATGCTACTACCTCGATGAAAAATGAAGAAAGAATTATCACACTTGCTACATACAAACCCAATATGTAGAATGTACTGTGCAAAGTGATCATACCACGCTCTAGGGGCCTGTTTCAAACTATAAAGTGACTTACGGAGACATACATACTGAGGGGCTGCTGGATGGACAAAACCAGGCAGCTGGTGCATGTAAACAATTTCTTTTAAATCCTCATGTAGAAACGCATTCTTCACATCAAATTGATGAATCGACCAATGTTTGCCCATATCTATACTCAAGACTGTATGAATGGTAGCCGGTTTAACAACCGGATTGAACATCTCACCACAATCAATACCCTCTTGTTGATTAGTGTCATTAGCCACAAGTCTCGCCTTATACCTCTCTAGATCATCATTGTCTCTGTATTTGTGACGAAAAAGCCACATGCAATGGATCACATTCACCCCCTCTGGTCTAAGAACCAAATCCCACGTGTGTTGTTTCGTTAACGCATTAAATTCCTCACACATGGTCGCATTCCAATTAGGGTCTAGTTTGGCTAAATTTAGGTTTTTGGAAATTAGGAAATGGTTTGTGTTGATATATTAAACTGGACTTTGGGCTTGAAAATCCCGTATTAAGCACGGGTTTCCATTGGGTGCGGGATGGGTCAGAGTTTCGATGACATGTAGGGTTTCGGTTGAGGGGTGGGTGACTGGGTTGTCGGCTATAGTGGTTGTTGGAGGCGGTGACACAAGTTGTCGTGGGTGAGGGTTCCTGTTGGTGGTAGGGTTATTGACCGGTTGGTGATACAAAGACTCTGGGCCGATTGCCGGTGGAGGAGGCAATCGGCGATGATGGTGTCTGAGACAGAGGCGGTGATAGACGCAGAGACGTTGTCGGTGGTGGCAGCGATAGGTGGCAGTGACGGTGTTACGATGGCGGAACCTGGGAGAGGTGGAGAAACAGTAACTGACAGTGACGGAACAATACTGTCACGTTGGAGGAGAGAGCTGACGATGGGGAAGAGGTCTGACTCATCGAGAAATGTGTAATCTGTGTTTTGGAATTTTCAGATATTCGAAAACGGGAAGATTGTCTCGTCGAAAGTGACGTGATGAGAGATGTGGATTTTACGAGTAGACAACTCATAGCACAGATAGCCCCTATGATTTGCGAAAAACCTACAAAGACACAAGGAGCAGTGTGATGTGCTAATTTATGGGGAGCAGTGGAGGCAAGATTTGGGTAGCACATGCAACTGAAAATTCTAAGGTGGTCATAGGACGGGATTCGACGGTAGAGAATTTTGGTGGGGGTTTTGTTGTGAAGAGTACTGGTAGGTAAAATATTAAGGATATATGCTACCATTTTGACTGCATAGACCCAGAATGATGGGGGAGAGAGGCATAAAAAAGAAAGGTATGAACCAAGTTGTTGATAGTACGGATGATCCATTTGGCTTTTCCGTTTTGGAGTGAAGTATGAGGACACGAGAAATGGAAGACAATGTCATTCTTGTGCAAAAACTATGAAACGCGGAATTATTAAACTCACGATCGTTGTCACATTGGAATGATTTAATGGATTTTTCAAATTGTGTTTTGATAAAGTTACGAAACTCAATAAACTTGGTAAAAACTTCAGACTTGAATTTTAGAGGGTAAATTCATAGAAAGTTAGAAAAGTCATCTAATAACACAAGATAGAATTTATGACCCAGTGAACTGATAACATGAGATGTCCATAAATCTGTATGAACAATATCAAACGGAGAAAACGTAACACTTAAGAAAGACTCGAAAAGGGAGGCGAACGTGTTTGCCTAAAGAGCAAGAAAAACACGGTTGGGCGATTTTCCACTAGGACAACGAATTAAATTACTGTTCCGAAGAAAATTTAAAACAGGAGCCTCTGGATGTCCAAGTCTATTGTGCTAGGTTGACGGAGAGATTGTTGCTAAAGCGGTGGGAGGAGAGACTTAGGCATTTAGAGATGTGGAAGGGGTGACACTAGCAGCGGGCGTGGATAGGAAATGATAGAGGTCCCCCTCACTATTGCATCTCGTAAGGAGTTTCCCGGTACGTAGGTCCATTTCGGAAAACCCAAACATGTCAAAACTGATTGATACGAAATTATCCGTGGTAAATTTTCTAACGGAGATTAGGTTCTTGATAATATTTGGGGCATATAAGACGTTATTCAGGGAGAACTGGGTATGCGGTGGTGGGGTTAGTGTGTGGCCAAACTCTTGAATTGGAATACGATGGCCGCTTTCAACCATAATAGATTGTGGAGTATTTAAACTTTGCAGGTGAGAAAGATTACCAAAATTATTGGTTAGGTGAGACGTGGCGCCCGTATCCATATACCACACGTTATCGGACTGCCGAGGGGTCAATGTGACGAAAGTTGGTCCCAAATTGGACTGGGAGTGGATTGTTGGGCTCTAGGAAATAGGGCTGAATTGATGTGGCCCATTGACTGGCCTAAGGCGGATTTGTAGGTTGCTTGGTCTCCAAAATTGAGAGTTGTGGGAGAAGTCATTATAGTGAATTGTTTTTTTGTGAAGGAAGAAGAAGAAGACACAAAGTAAATAAACAATTTTGTTCTCGGGTGAATAAACCAAAAGGTTTTGTAAAAGAGGAAGCAGAAACCGAGGTGGCAGAGACAAATCAATCACTTTTGTTCTCGGTTATCGGTAGGTAGGCAAAAAGCAGACAAATTTTTGTTGCTTTTGATTTGTTTCTTGGAAAAGGAATAAGGCAGAAAAGTAGAAAGCAGGCAACGTTCTCGGATGAAGAAAAAGAAACCAAATAGGTTTAGATTTTTTGCTTCTAATACCACGTAGAATTGTATTAATCTCCTTTGGAGAGCCTTTCTCATTAATACAAATATATACACCAGTGTATAGGATGTGGAATTCTAATACACCAAGGATCCTATATCTACCATAATTGTACAACACTAAATATTACAAAATATATACTGAATATTTTATAATAGTATAAATATAGTATATATTTTATAATATTGCTAATAGTATATATAGAGAGAGAGCTTTGCGTTTATTTAATTTTATATACTGCTTCGTCATAAAGTATTACGGAGTACTATGACGTTCACGTACTACTGCTGTAATTACTGTTACAATGAGAGGTATCATAACGACGATATATATATTGTCTGGAATTATGAAGCAACATAGATTGATCAAAGTCTTGAAAACCTTCACTATAAGTTAGAATTGTGTATTTTTGCGACATTAGCTTTCATCAAATTTTCTCTTGGCTTATCCTATTAAAACGAAATTATGATTTGGTATATGAAGTGTTACTCCATCCGTCCCAATTTATGTAGCATAGATAAAATTTCGTGAGTCAACCAAGTTTATTTTACACCAAAATTTCTTTATATGTCTTTTAAATATTTTAAGTTGTTAATTATTGTGATTTATAGTACTTTTTACATAGTTTCTAAATATGTAAATTTTATTTCAAAAATCTTAAAACTACTATGTCTAAATTCATGGTCAAAGTTTAAAAGTTTGAATCTTGAAATTCTAACTATACCACATAAATTGAGACAAATGGAGTATTATAAAATATAGCATTGTCGATGTGAAGCTAAGGGTTATTGCGTCATGCGTGAATAGTGCACTTCAGTGAAGTGGTTCGTTTTTTTTTAATTGTACTATAATTTTTTGCATTATTGCGTATCGGATGGTAAAAAATTGTTTACAGTTCCAATTTGATTATTAAGTACTAAATTAATATAGGTTTGGTAAAATTTGTTTTCCACTTTCAACGATTTTGTGTTATATGTTTCTACTATATTTTCATTGATAAAGTGGACATTGATTTTCAATTCTGACTAGCTCTTTTTCTTTTTCTTTTATATCTGAATTGGAAATGTCAAGTTTCTTTTATTTAATTTGTTAAAACTAATCTACGTTGCGAAGTCGACGTTTAGTTTTTTTATTTTATGTTATTATGTTCTACAAGTTCCAATTCTTGTCTTGTTAAAAATGAACGTGTCATTATCTGGTCCACCCCTACAAGTAGTACAAACTTATGTTGTTTAGTTTGGACATGTTTATAAAGTTTGTTTCTTTTATTTTTCAAATGAAAATGACGTTATATAATACTATAGATTTTTTCTAACTTCCTATGTCAAATGGAATAAAGTGAGTCTAAAGTAGAACGATGGACGAGTCATTGGTAACTAATTAAGAAAAAGGGTTTTCATCGTAGGCAAATTCTTTTATAATGTTTAGATAAAAATACGAAAAAGGGTAAAAAAAATATCCTTAAACTTACTAAATTGGACAAAATTTCATCCCCTTCATAGTTTGGTCCAAAAATACCCTTAAACTATGCGAAACTGAACAAAAATGCCCCTATTATTACTTAATTGGATCAAAATGTTTTTTTCCTAATAAACATATTGTTTCTTTTCTTTTAAACACATTGTTTGATATAAATATTATTTTTAAAGAAATATTTTCTTGTTTTTTTCTATTAAAATTCCTTTAATTAATAAAAAAGCGGAAAGTATTTTTTTCTTCTTAATCTCATCTTATCAATTAAAATAAAATTACCCCATGTACTTTTAACTGGAAATATTGGCATATATATAAGTCATACCATCATTAATTTTCATTTAGATAATGATAAAAAAAATTGTTCCTAATAAAATCGGAATATTTTTATTTCTTAATCTTTTTCAAAATTAAGTAGGATAAATATTTCCTGATATAATATTTGATTTTAAAGTTAAAATGAAAAAAGGGTCAACAATAACTCCATCGACGACATCTTAAAGATGTTTTGTGATTTGAAGCATTGTAATACAATTTCTTGTTGTATGGCATTATAATTGTTGTATTTTAACTTTAAAATCAAGAATTATAACAACAAATTCTTATCCTACTTCAATTCGAAAAAGATAAGAAGTGAAAATATTTCCTATTTTATTAAAAAAAAATGAATTTTATCATTATCTAAATGAAAATTAATGATAGTGTTACTATGATCTTATATATATGACTTATATTTATCAGTAAAAAAGTACATGACACTTTTTTTTGTTAGTTAAAGGTATTTAAAAAAAAACAAGAAGAGGTTTCTTTAAAAATAATATTTTTATTAAGAAAATGTTTAAAAAGAAAAGAAATAATATGTTTAATAGGAAAACGGCATTTTTTACCAAAATGAATAATAATAATAGGGGCATTTTTGTTCAATTTCGCATAGTTTAAAGGCATTTTTGGACCAAACTATGAACGGAATGCATTTTTGTTCAATTTCGCATAGTCTAAGGGCATTTTTAATAGTAAGTTTGGAACAACAAAAAGAATTTCCTTCATTAGTCTACTCCTGAGCATTTAAGTTAATGAGAAATTTTGGAACAAAAGGAATATGTTGTTAAGAAGAATAATCTCTCTAGCGAAACGCAAGATCGTCTATTGTGGGTCAATTCTATTAAAATTAGCTTATTGGTTTAATATTATTAAAATGAAGTAGTTGATTTATAATAAAGGCCAGTTTTATCATTAGTCGATGAACTATAATGGTTAGATTATTATCGAGTGAAATGTTTTTTATTCGTAATCGGAAATATTTATTTCCAAGTTTTCAAGTTAAAGCCACCATCCTTGGAATTTGCCTATCTTAGAAGTAAAGTTGCACATTATCTTCAAATCTCTGTATCGTGCGACACTTTTCAATTTTCAGCAATTAGCAATTGGAAACTTTGACTTCAATATTTTTCTTCCAAACATTCTTAGCAATTTTAATGTAGAATGTGCATAACAGAACAGGAATAAGTCATGGGAGCTGAGAGATTATATATCTTGGTGACTTGTTCTTCATTTATTTTATTATCATTGTCAATTTCTATTTCTTTCTGAAAGAAAATCCTAAGCTTGACATGTATAGCCCAATTAGACCTATGGACTTGGACTGAAGCTCACTATTGAAAGCTTAAATACAGTCGGTCCTCACTAAAATATCATCGTTTGTTTCGATATCTTTTTGTTAGACTTGTAGCAAAATATTATTATAAAGAACATATAATATAACGTAACATGAAAGATAGGTTCCACAGAAAATATGGTTGTTATAGTGAAATGTTGTTATAGAAGATGGTTGTTATAGAGAGGTGTGACAGAAGAAAAAAATAAATAGAAATTTCAACAGCTCGGATAGATCTAAAAAGATTACTTATTGTATGATTTCATTGCTGATAAGCCATATTATATCTCCATATCCTTTTAACTCACTTTCGCAAAAACGTCAGAATACACAACTTAGGTATTGTGGAGGAGCTGATAACAGTTCCAAGAATAGGATAATATTGTTATGGACTTCAAAGCATAATAAAAACTGCGATGTAGCAAAATCACCACATGTCCCGGGAAGCAATTCAGAGGGGAGTAAAGTAATAACCCGTTCCAGCGCCTTGTGGCATCCCATAAGGCATTGATGGTTGCATACCAGCACCGTAGTAGCCCGTAGTTCCAGCAAGTCTAGACAAACCCATTTGGCCTTGCATCCCGTTGCTTGCATATTGCTGCCACAGCTGTTGTTCCTGCATTAACAAATGTTGTTTCCTCTCCTGTTCTGCCATTTGGACGTACGAAGGAGGTGGCACAGCAAGGGAAGCAGCAAATGGATCTTGATTCCCTACTGGTTGGAAAGTTCCATCAGGGGCAGGCAACGCAAGCATAGGTTTTGCGCTCTTTCCCACTCCAGGCAATGCCACGCTGCTGGCACTCCCACCAGTCACTTGAGTATTGCTCACGTGCTGCCTCACGGTCCCCTGATCGTACATTCCGTTTAACAACAGCGAATCAAAACCACCTGCTAAATCAGCCGTCTGCTTTGACAAATTACTAGCAGTTTCTACCAATGCTAACTCCCAGTCAGCTTTCCCAATCTGAGCTGCTGGTGTCTGCCAAGCTGAAGTTACTTGTCCGGTCTCTCCATCAGACGGGAATACTTCCCAGGAGCCATTTCCATTGGCTACGGGTCCAGAAAACAGAGCTAGCGCCATTTTATTACCTTCGCCATCAGCTGTCACTCCATCATCCTTCAAATTCACCAAGTCTTCAGTTACCTGCTGGTAGGTGTGGCCCAAATTTGACCCATGAGAAATCTTGTCAAAAAAATTCTAAAGGACATTTCTTTATTTGATATGTTATATATAGTCATAATAAAGAAAAAAAATAGTTTTATTTTTAGGTACTAAAAAATGTAAAAGAACAAACAAAGAAATTAAAACTTAGTAAGAATTGGGCGGGTTGGGTTATGATCTGCTTTTAGCCCATTTTAACCGAAGTAATTTGACCACCCAAATTCAGCCCAACCCGCCCATTTGACACCCTTACCTGCTGAGTATGTGGCCTTGGCTGAGGTCCAGGTTGAGGAGGAGCAGGAGGAGGAGGTGTGTAGTTCTCGGGTGGTGGGAGAGCTTTAATTTCGTTCATATCTGGCGTTCTCTCCTCTTTAACGGATGATGAACTCTCCACCCTATTTATCTCAGGGCTTCTTGGCCTATTTGCTCTCTCTCTCAAGAATCCCTCGAGCGTGCCCAAAAGCTTATCAGTGATGACTTGCACTTCCGGGAACTCGGATGACCTTGCAATCCCAATATCCTTGCACCAATTGTAAGTCCCCACAAGCTCATCGATCATCTTTGCTGCACTAACATAAGCATCGAATGCCTTGACGCAATCCACATACTCCATCTCCGTGAACTGATCAAGCAAAATCTGTAACACCTCACAAATATCGGCATAAAACTTGAAACTCTCCTTCACAAGAGAATATAACACCACCAGCACCATCCTACTATTCTTCGCTGCACCGGTCGGTCTACAAGCCAAGAACCTATCAAGAAGCTGAAGCAATTGATTCAACCTCTCTAAAACCCTCTCGGGATTCATTTCTCTAACTGGTGTCACGCCATTTTTCTCTTCCCTATCATTCCCATAACCATCTTCAAACCTCTTTTTCTCATCAACATCATTCAACTTCCTATCATAGACTGTAAACTCAAGTTTCTGATCTAAGTAAAAGGCGTAAGTCCTAATGAATCCGGAATGATCCCACGAATTAGAGTGAGCTTCATCACGAAAATCAGACATATTCAAAATCCTCATCCCTCTCCGACTTGCATACATGATCTCTTGCCCAAGTACAGGGTCTCCATCAGTTAACAGCCTATGAACAAGCACTAAGGCCTTCAATGCCACAACCCAATCATGGGTTTTACTTAACCTCTTCGACACTGCAAAAACAAAAGCACTCACATATCCTCTAGAATTAGAGGTCAAGTGCAAAATCTCCCTAATATATTTCTCGTCTGCTGGATCGTTATCATGGGTGGTCGCTTTCACTACCAATACTTCAAGGTCCGGAGCGACATTGCCCGTCACTTTAGCTAGGCTTATACTAGTTTGATCCTTCACCGCACCAATTGCCTTCCTAATACTCGGAGCCATTAATCACCTTTCACAAAAAAAAATCTTTTAATCATATATTTTGTTTGCTGTTATTCGAATTGATTACAACTATTGTAAAGAAAAGTATACTCTGTCCATTAGAAAACAAATGAAGAGGTTTGGAGTTCCAGGGTCAAATTTTCTCAAGTAAGTTCACAAAGTAATACAAATCACAACTTTTATACTCCCTCCGTCCCAACTTATGTGGCACTTTTCGCTCCCGAGGATCAATTCGACTATTCTTTGAAGCTAAATTGGAATAGATCAACTCAATATTTTAGAATTAAAATTTAGATATTCGAAAACTACACGAAAAAGTACTAGAACAACAAAATAATGTAGGTAGACCTTACCCCTACTTTGTGGGGGTAGAGAGATTGTTTCCGATAGACTCTCGCTTTTAAAAAAATAATTAGATGTACAGACATGAAAAAGTACTATAAATTGTAATTCTTTCTCATGCCAATATGATGAAAAATACATTTTAAAATATTAATCAAGATTTATATCGTTTAAATCTCAAAAAACGAAGTGTATATAAATTGGGACCGGAAATTCAAAATATTTTGAGGGTATGGAAAACTATTAGCCAAAGAAAAAATTGTTTGATTCACCGTATCCTCATAGTGACATATAAAAATAATAAGAACTTTAAACCCTTTTGTCAGTTTGTTATAAAAATTAGAATAGATCCGAGTCAAAGCCGGCAATGATGAAATTATCAAGATATCAGCAAATACACGTGAGACTATACAACGATCAAAGGTTAATACATAAACTCAATCGTACAGCTAAAATTACTGAATTACCCATATGATATACATTGAGAATTGAGAAAAACGGACAAGAAAATCATACCCTTTTCGTAATTTCACCGGAATCTTGATCGGAGCTGACGATTGAACTGATCGGTGAATTGCCGCCGGCGATTTTGATTTTAGCGGAAAATCCAATAAAGCAAATTGAACAAGAATTGGACTGAATATATATAAATATAATTGTATTATGTATATTGATATATAGCTCAGTGAATAGAGAAACGCGTAGAGAGAAAGGAAAGAGTATAATAAAGTAATAAACTGAGACAAGAGTCGACTGTAGACTTTATAGCTGCCTGCGTTGCGTATTTCTTTTTTTCTTTTTTTCTTTTTTTCCCTGTCTTTTCCCATTCAGCTATGCGCGACGCGCGTGATGGCGTTGCGTGTTTCTGGTACGTGTACAGGGTGCATTGTGTGGGTATTTATTTTTTCTTTTACGTATTTGTCCTCTTTTATTGATTTAAATATAATTTTTCAAAATGTGTTTGGGCGCGACCTTTTCTTGGGTACTAATATTTTATTCAGAGGTGATCAAAATTTAAGTGTATACATTATTATCTCGCATCACATGAATACAAAGGATGGAGCTACACTCGTCACAAAGGTGATAATTTGAATACACTTCATCCAATAATAGAGTGGTCAGCGAAAGGTGATCAGTTAAATATTATTCATCAAAAATTTATAATATATTGAAAATATACACGGTATACAATACTTTGTGTATACCATGTATATCACGAAAATCCATCACAAGTGGAAAACCGCGATAATAAATTATTTTGTATTATTTGTATATAATTAACATTGTACACTTACAATAATTGTAGGATTTTTGTACAATTAGAATAGCGTTTTTGCAGTAGAATAGGAATAGGATTTTCCATATTATGAAAATTGTAAATTGTATATATACTCTTTCATTAATGAAAATAATCAAGGTATTATTTCTTTCATGGTATCAGAAATCTAGGTTTCACATACCTCCTTCTCCGCAAGCTTCCGCTCTCGGCTTCCTCGATTTTCGAGCCCTTCCTCGGTTTCCGAGCCGACGTTCTACCTCCTCTCTTCCCAAAATTTCTTCCAAATCCCTCAATCACCTATTGTTCTTTCGTTATGTCTACGTCAAAGAACATGTTTCATTCAGCACTTACTGTTTCTAACATTAAGAACAACATCTCTATTGTTCTTGAGATAGAAAACGTCCAATATGTGACGTGGGCTGAGTTGTTTAAAATTCACGCATTCTCACATCAAGTCCTCCATCACATAATTCCTCCCGCTATCCCTCCTCATGTCGAGTGTTGACACCCATTTTTGTCTCATCTTTTCTGAAGTTGTTTGCAATGTTAAATACGTTTAACACCTCAAAACAATTTTAATTTATATACATATAAGCATATATATATATATACTATTCTCAATATTATTATTATTATTCGCACTCTTTACTGACATTTGCATTTTTTTTTTATCATAATCATAGTTTTATCCGAAAATTCTATGTTATTCTATTTTTTCGCAAAACGGCATCGCATTTTTCATTTTTAGCATTTTAAACGTTTCGCAAATATTATGTTTTATTATTGTCACATCGTTATATCTTATTTTTAATAATTTACATTTTTTCTTCAATGCATTTTTAATATTAAACCCCTTTTATATTTTTAAACCCATAACCCATTCATTTCCCAACCCAAAACAATTTCTACCCAAACTAATTTCACCCAAAACCCATTTCATCCAAGCCCAACCCATCACCCATTTATTTCCCCAACCCAAAATAATTTCTACTCAATCCAAAACAATTCAACTCCCAAAACCGATCTCGGCCCAACACCCTTTTTTTCGACCAAACTCCCCTCTTATACCCAAACACCAAAACTAACCCTAAAACAAAAAATCAAACACCCCTAACCCCTCCCCCCCCCCCCAAATCGGCGCCGCTGCTCCCCATACCCGCGACCCCACGTCGCCGGTCACCTACCCATGCCACCACCGGCCCCTGACACCACCAACCCCCCTTTGTTACGCCGACACCACCAACCCTTCGACCCATACCCTGTCTCCCCAAAATCCGCGACCCATACCCCTAAAATCCGCAATCCATGCCCCTTCAAATTCGTAATTTTTGGCTCCTATATTTGAAATTCGAACTCGTTCTCGAACGCGGAAGGGTGCGAATCCATCTATAAATACCCCTTTTATTCACTGTTAAAGGGGGGGATTTTGAGGTCCGAAAATGGAGTTTTAAGTTTGAATGCCGAAATCATCTTAAGGGTATTTGTTCTTCTTTGCATGTGTCCTTCATCTCGAAGAGTCCGAAATATAATTCGAAAATCTGCTTTTGTTGTTGTTCTTCACTATTTCAGGTTTCCGATTCGTGTCATTGTTCGAGTCGGGTCAACCCGGTTTGGCTAAGATTTCCCGATTTATATGCTTTATATTTTGTTGTTGTTTATCTGAAATTTGGAAAGAAATCGATTCGGGTTGAAACATCCGATCCGGGTCGGGTCACCGATCCGAGCGGGGTCAACCCGGTTTGAGTAAATTTTCAGACTTTGTGTTTATATTTTGTTGTTGGTTATCTGAAATTTGGAAAGAAATCGATTCGGGTTGAAACATCTGGTTCGGGTCGACCCGGTTCGAATAAATTTCCAGATTTTGTGTTTTATATCTTGTTGTTGGTTATCTGAAAAATACAAAACTCTATCCGAGTTTGGTTTTCATAAAAATTCGAATCCTGTTTCAGTTCTGAAATTTCGGAATTCGGGTCGAATATTTTAATTACTTATTGTTGGTTTACTTGGGCACTGTTGTTATTTTGTTGATTTGAACTAATACCGCATTTAGGCCAATGAAATTGAATTCGAGGCCACGTCTCTTCGGAAGTCGCTTCTCTGTTTTCAGTTTATTGTTGTGTTGTCTATTCTACTGATTTGAACTAATACCTCATTTAGGCCAATGAAATTGAATTCGAGGTCACGTCCCTTTGAAAACCTCGTTTCTCTATTTCAATTTATTGCTATGTTGTTTATTTTACTGGTTTGAAGTAATACTGCATTCTCTTCGGAAATCGTTTCTCTGTTTCGCCATCGTTTTTGGCATTTAAACATCTGTATACGGATATCTTACTGTTTTACTGATTTGAATAAATATTGCATTTAGGCCAATGAAATTGAATTCGAGGTCGCGTCCCTTCGGAAAATGCCTCTCGATTTCAGTTTTTATTGTTTGGTTTGTTTTACTGATTTGAATAAATATTGCATTTAGGCCAATGAAATTGAATTCGAGGTCGCGTCCCTTCGAAAATTGCTTCTGGTTCAGTTTACTGATTTTGGCATTTAAACATCCGTATACGGATATCTTAATGTTTTTACTGTTTTGAATAAATACTGCATTTAGGCCAATGAAATTGAATTCGAGGTCGCACCCCTTCGAAATTGCCTCTCGGTTTTGGCTTTGCTGCTTTGGTATAATTTACTGATTTGAACATGATACTACACTGGCCGATAAAAAAATATCCGTCGATTTTTTAGGCCTCCACAGTTGTAAAGACGGAAATATAAATTCTGGGCAAGGATTAAACTTAAATTTTTTTCTTATTTCATCCGAGAGATCAACATGTTTAGTAGGCGAGGCAACTAAAATGACCGACGAGTTATATGTTCGCAGCCACGACGTGATTGGAATGATCTTTCTTTTTCTTCCGAGAGACCAACATGTTTAGTAGGCGAGGCAATTAAAATGACCACCGAGTCATATGTTTGCAACCACGACGTGATTGGAATGGTCTTTTTAAAATTTAAGTCTGAGCCCTCCGTGATCAAAACATTCACTGTTTTGGATACGGATCCGAAGTTATTTATATTTAACTGTTTCTAACCATTTGTTCTTGACAGCTTGCAAGGAACAAAGTCAACGAAGGCAGATACTCCTCGGAGATTATTTATTTTGTTGTTCTTACATTCTTTAATTCAGCTTTATCTTGCTCTGTATTGTAATATTATGTAATTATTGAAATGCTTAGAATAGGTAGACTTAGAATTAATTAATAAAGTAGTCTAAAACTGGACGTCGCTAGCTTATTTACTTGTAGGCTTGGTTAGTATAAAACTTAGAAATCCTCCGCTAGTTTATTTATTTTTAGGCTCGTCATGCATATTCAAAATTTTCAAAAAAACAACTATGATCATCTTCTATTCATTTTTTATACAAATAAGTTTTATCATCTTTTTTCAATTTGCAACTCAATGATTTCCAAATTTTTTTTTACTTGTTTGGCATTAAAAATAAATTCATTTTTCTCCTTACTATTAATTGTTACAAATGCATATATTTTTTTTAACTTTACATGTATTTTTCATTAGTATCATACAAATGCATACTTGTACAAAATGCATCATTTCTTAAATATTTGCAAATATCTTTTTGACTTTATATACTTTTAAACATGCATTTTCTTAACAATAATTAACATGAGTTTGACCGGATAACCGCAAGTTAGCGGATCTTAAAGGATGCCTAAACCCTTCCCTTTAGGATAATAAATAAATCTTACCTAGAATCTCATTAGTTTCGCAGATCTTAAAATTGGAGTTATATTACAGCATTTAGTCAACATTTAGGTGACCTAATTCACCTTAGAATAATTAGGTGGCGACTCCTTAACCATTTACCCAGGAATCACCAATACGTTGTGCTCCACTTTGACTGCGGTCGAAAAACGGGCGCGACATCGAGGATCCTCAGTTATGGATCACTCTTGATGCTACCGTCATTCAGTGGATTTACTCCACTATTTTTATCGTTCATTTACAGACGATCATTGAACCAGACACTATAGCTATAGCTACCTGGAATAGATGTGATATATTCCAAGATAACCAACATTCCCGAATTGTCACTCTTGAGCAAGAATTTTCGCAAGTTAGCATGGAAGATTTCTCGAATGTTTCAGCTTATTGTAAAAGTCTCAAGGAATTGGCGGACCAACTCCGTAACGTTGGCTCACTTGTTACCAATAATCGTCTTGTTCTCCAACTGGTTGCAGGCCTATATGAGGCCTATAATGGTGTTGGAACTCTACTCCGACAAAGTAATTCTCTTCTCCATTTTTATCAAGCACATTTAATGCTCACTTTGGAAGAGGCCGGATTGGTAAAAAAGGCGGCTACCGGCGCTAGTCCTGTGGCGATGATGACGTCCTCTGGTAGTTCTCATAGGGTTGCTGACAATTCGAGCCAAAACCGCAACAACGGTGGCTGCAAAAGGGTCAAAACCATAAAAACAATGGCAAAAATTGTGGCGGCAACAATGGTGGCGGCGGAACAGTGGCAGTAACGGCAGGAACAGTAACCACAGTGGGGGTGGACCTCAAAACAGTAGTAGTGGGTCACAAGCTGCCTAGTCCCAGACTTGGGCTCCTTGGCCGTGGAACTGGGCCAGTGGCCCTTGGCCCAATAGCCAATATTTTCTTGCTCCAGCTTCAGCGTACCAGTAGGCCTCTCAGAAGCCTTTCAGGCCTAACTTTTCACAGCCTAGTAGGTTTCGGACCACTGCTGGGCCTGGACAGCAAGGAGGCCTGCTTGGGCCTCGGCCCCCGCAGTCTTACCATGCTATGGGCCCTAATATGATCCCGACTTCGATAGATATTGAGGTCGTCATGCATACACTGGTATTAAATCCTCCATACGCGAATTGGTACATGAACATCGGCGCCACTTCTCACATGACGTCCGACCAAGGTACTCTCTCGTCATATTTCAATTTGAGCAAAAATCATGGCATAATTGTTGATAATGGCAACTCAATTCCAATTTGTGGTTACGGTCATAAAATTGTCTTTCCTCCCCCCCCCCATCCACACCCCTAACTTAATTAAAAATTTGATGTTTGTTTGTAAATTCACCACTGATAATTGGGTTTATGTTGATTTTGATCCTTTTGGGTTTTCTGTGAAGGATTTCAAGACGGGGATACCTCTTATGAGATGTGATAGTAGGGGAGATCTTTATCATATCACGCCCACATCCAGTCTCTCGAGTCACGCCTTGCCATCTACTTTTGCAGTTCTAGCTCCTTCCTTGTGGCATGCACGTTTGGGTCACCTTGGGTCGTCAATTTTTCTTCCTTGCATAAAACAATTTTATTACTTGTAAGGGTACGCGTAGTACTCCAATTTGTCAATATTGTCCTTTAGGAAAACATGTTAGATTACCATTTATAGCCTCTACTTCTCGTACTTTGTTGCCTTTTGATATTTTTCATAGCGATTTATAGACCTCTCCCGTTCTCAGTTATGTGGGCCATCGTTATTATGTTCTATTTTTGGATGATTATTCTAATATTTTATGGACTTTTCCGTTAGCGAAAAAATCTCAAGTTTTTTCCACATCTTAAATTTTCGAGCATTCATCCATACCCAATTTGAACGAGAAATAAAAAATATTTAATGTGATAATGGCAAAGAATATGATAATGGATTGTTTCGGGAATTTTGTTAAAATAATGGCATAGTTTTTCGCTTCTCTTGTCGTCATACATCCTCACAAAATGGGAAAGCCGAACGAAAAATTTATACCATTAATAATATTGTCCCATTAATAATATTGTACGCACTATATTAGTCCATGCTTTCGTACCCCATTCCTTTTGGCATCATGCTTTACAAATGGCTACCTATCTTCTTAACATACTTCCTACCAAAGGGTTGACAAATGTGTCTCCTCTTAAAGTCCTCTATATATAAGAATCCTTTGTATTCTCATCTTAGGGTCTTTGGGTGTTTATGTTATCCGCTATTTCCGTCAACTACAATTAACAAACTTCAAGCCCATTCTACCCCTTGTGTGTTTTTGGGTTATCCATCTAATCATCTTGGTTACAAATATTTTGATATCGTCTAATAAAATCATAATTAGTCACCATGTTATTTTTTATGAAACCCAATTTCCGTTTTCTAAAGTGAGTAGTCTCAGGCCTAGTTCGTATAATTTTTTAGATGACGAGGTCTCCCCGTATATTATCCACCATTTATCGGAATTGTCCCACACCCAAAATCCGCCAGCGGGCCCAATGCCCGCTGGACCTCCAGTACCGTCGAATCAGCCCAGTCCTCCCATCACTGGTCCAGAAATTGGGTCGTATATTCAGCCCAATTATGCCCCTGCTTCTATTTCAAGTACCAGTTCCAGTGTTGGGCCAGCAGGCCCACTGCTTGCTGATCAGTCCATTGCCCATCCGAATTTTTTCCAAAATCCACCCAATTCTCCCCCGAGTCACAGACCGGTCACTCGTAGTCAACATGTATTTTTAAACCAAAGAGACATTTTAATCTAAATTCTAATGTTCTTAAATCCCCCTACCTCGTCACTCAGTGTCTGCGTTAAATGACTCGAATTGGAAATTGGCCATGAACGACGAATATGATGCTATTATTAAAAATAAGACGTGGGAGTTGGTGCCCCGTCCGTCTGGTGTTAATATTATTCGGTATATATGGATTTTTACTCATAAATATAATTCTGATGGTTCTTTTGTGAGGCATGAGGCTCGTCTTGTAGGTGATGGTAAGATTCAGTAGGTTAGCGTCGATTGTGGCGAGACGTTTAGTCCTGTGGTCAAACTAGCTAACATTCGCACTGTTCTCAGTCTGGCTTTTTCGAAAGATGGCCCATTCATCATTTAGATGTGAAGAATGCTTTCTTACATGATGATCTTAAGGAGACCGTTTACATGCATCAGCCCTTGAGTTTTCGAGACCCCAAATATCCTCATCATGTCTATTTATTAAAGAAGTCTTTGTATGTGCTTAAGCAGTCCCCACGGACTTGGTATAATAGATTTGCAGACTATGTTTCGACTATTGGGTTTTCTCACAGCATGTCTGATAATTCATTGTTCATATATCGTCGTGGTACTTCTTTGGCTTATATTCTATTATATGTGGATGATATTATCTTGACTGCCTCTACTGATGTTTTGCGCAAGTCTATCATGACCATGCTCAGTTCTGAGTTTGCTATGAAATACTTGGGGCCCTTAAGTTACTTTTTGGGGATTGTTGTTTCTCGTCATGCATGTGGGTTATTTTTATCACAAAGGAAGTATGTCGCTGAGATAATTGAAAGGGTTGTGTATGTCCTCATGTAAGTCTACTTCCACTCCAGTTGATACTAAGCCCAAGCTGGATGCTGCAGCTGGCTCACCTTACGAGGATCCCACTCATTATCACAGTCTTCCTGGAGCTCTTCAGTAACTTACTTTCACGAGATCGGATATTACGTATGTCGTACAACATGTGTGTTTGTTTATGCATGATCCTATGGTGGAGCACATGAATGCGCTCAAACGCATTATCTGATACATCCAAAGGACACTTGACTATGGCTTGCATCTTTATCCATCATCGGCCTCTACACTTGTCTCGTATACCGATGTTGATTAGTTGAACACCCTTCATTAATGACGGACTACAATCGGCGAAAGGTAATTAATTGAACACCCTTCATTAATTTTAAATAACATTAACGAGATTTCTGACTTCTTACCACATATATATTGTACATACATGTATGTATCATATACTTGATACTCAATTCTTAAATTTTTGGGGTTTGAATTCATAATAACGAATTGAAATAAGGAGAATTTTAAAAGAAATTCATGAAAAGGGACTACGGAGAATACTCATAACTCATAACTTATGATTTTCTTCCTTATTTGTTTTTTCTTTTTAATTTACGCATGGATATTCTTTGTTATTGTGCAAACAACTAATATGCTTTATTTGGTTACTATTTTCCTTCTTGGTATAAGTAATCTCTGTATAAATTATACGAATCATCCTATAATTTTATGTTCCTTCTATCCTATTTTAGTTGTTATGTTTCTCTTTTGCCCGCTCCTTGAGAAAACATAAATAAAAAGTAATAAGTAACGTTTTTGCATTAATTTACTCTTATTTCTCTTCAATAAATATGAACTCCGATAATATTGCTTACTTCCAAGAATAATTAATTTTAAGGTAAAATAGAAAAAAATTAATTCATTCTTTTTTGATATTTTAAAATGACAAATATTTTGGACCAATTATTTTAGTAACATTGACCACTAAAAATGACGAGGGAGTACCAAATATGACTTGGAGTAATACCATGATATTCTTATTCTTCAAACCAAACATTCCTTAAATATACTATAAAAATGCAGAACTATGATTTATAAGTTAGGATTATTAGTCAAAATGGCGCACGATTAAGGACTTAAATGTTGTAAGGTTTCAAAAGTTGCCATTCCCACTTTGAAAATTCAACCTAATTGTATTAAATTCTTATTATTTCCTTCATGAAAAAAAATTCTTATAATTTCTTTTGAATTCAGAATGATCAGTTTTTATCTCGAAAATTGCTTTTAGTGCATGTTCCACATGGGGTTGGATATCAAAGGTTCCTTTCGAGCACAACGAGCAGTCACAATTGAAGCTTGGGTCTAATCAATAGGCTAGCAATAAACTTGGCTATAACGAAAAACACTTACCAAGTGCGAAAAGAAGGGCCTTCGCCACTTGAGATCCAATATTAACAAAGGATGCCTCCACCGGTTCACATCCGATCCAATATGCTAGTAAGCAATCTGCGAAAACCAACCCAAAAGACAAGAATAACCTTAATGGACAGCTTTTCCTATATATTCTCGGATTTAGTGTTTGTTTCATCAATCTGTTATTGCTTGTTGGATGGAATATTATGGCGACTAAGTAGGCATTTGGCCATAAGTTTTCAAATCATGGTTTCATAATTTGATTTCAAATCACGTTTGTTTATGCAATATGGACATAACTTGAACTTCAACTTCATGTCATGGTTTGAAATTTCAAATCATCCAAAAATGTGTGATTTGGAATTTCAAATCATGATTTCAAATTTCTTTAAATATAAAACTTGACTCATAAATTTATATTTTGTAAAAAAAGATCCATAAATTAGTAGATATATACAAATTGATCGACTTTATATTGTATTGGATATAATTGTCCAATATATAATTTATATCGTATATATATATATATATATATATATATATATATATAATCAAAGATATGACTATATTATGACTTAAAAGTTCACAATTGAAGACCAAACTCTTTCAACCAACCATTTGTTTTCACAATTAATTACTATCAACAATTAGGTGATTTTTTTAGAAAGGTCTTCGAGCCGCATATTAATTTTGTTATGAACTATGACTTGCTCATTTGGTAAGATTGCATAAGAATTAGAAAAGTTTTGATGGTTTTCATAACTTGTGGGGGTGTTATGTCAATGAGAAAAGATACAACTTAAGAAATCCAAATTGCATATCCAAATAAAACTTCAACTTCAAACCATATGATTTCAAATCATGTCCAAACGGCTCCTAAAGAATCTTCGGTGCAATTACAAATGAGACTCTTTTGTAAATTATTTCTTGACTTTATAATTTGATACAATTTAGTATATGAACTTCGTTACTCTTTTATTGACTTGTCTCAATAAAAAAAGTTGTCAATTTTATTTTTCAATTGCTTTGCGTTTCAATATGTTTGTACAGTTACTATGACTGTATGTCATTTGTCAATACTTAAGGTGGTGTGCATTTGGTCTTTTAATCATTGGTAAATTCTGATTTTGTTGTTTTCAATTTAGTTAAAATATGTGTCTTTCATCCATTTATCTAGGAAGTATGTTATATTTAAGCTATATTTATGACTTTATCAACATAAAATATAGAGCAAACATGTTTAACATAATACATGAACAATTAAATGATGAACAGTTAATAATTATGATAAATTTTTGAATATTCACAAGCAAATGGATCGGAAAATGCATATTTCAATTAGTTGAAAGTTAAATATGCTTAGTCAGATAACATATGGACTAAAATAAAAATTTATAAATAATTAAGGGATTACAGGTGCAATAAACCCAAAACAAAATAAGAATTTATATTTATATTTTATTTTTTCCTTTCTTTTAAATTGTGGAAGGGTAATTCAAATTGAGGCTAATTTATAAAACCCCTCAAACAAAAATTGTCAACGTCATTTTACTTAAGCTGGTCAGTTGAATTTTTTTTATTGAAATTTATGATGTCTATATAGGTTAAAATTACTTGCGCTGTTAGCAAAATTTCTGATTTGATCACCATCTTATGTACTAGATTCCATTAATCAACTTGAATCTAGAGATTTTGGATTATATGTGTTTCCTCGTCATATCTTCAACAACATCTGTTTGGCCTTTTTATTACCATGCCCTCTACATATTTTTTTTTTGTACTATGTACTTATTATTCAAATGATGACATATCTCATTCTAAATTGTGGTTATTCAATCCATTCAAAGTAATGAGAAGTCCTTTTACAAATTTTGTTATAAAATCTACTGCAATATTTAGTTAACCTCTTATAGCATTATGTGTGTTCTCTCTTTTATATTTAGTTTTATTTTTTAAATATGGTTTTAATTGCCATGAAATTAATGAGTTCCCTCAATGATTAAGCGAAGGCAACATTCTTATGAGAGAATATGTTGATTAATTCAAAAATCTTACTAAAACTTCCCAAAAAATATTTTCTTTGACCAATTTTTGCTTCTTACTTGAGGCATAGATTTTGGTTTCAGAATATATAAAAGGATTACTGATATTAATGATTTGGTCAAAATCAAATACATAGACACAGATCCCTAAAGTTGTCTTGTTTTTTTCATTTAGACCTACGAGACACCTAAAATGTTTCAATCTGTAATTTCTCACAACTTATTTCCTTTCTTCTTCTCTCTCCATGCCACCACATTTCCGGCTATCAAGGAGCTTTTTTTTTTCTCTTTCTCATGCCTCGACCCAACTCTAGAAAATGGAACCAAAATGCATAATAGTTCTGAAAATTTTCAGTTTCATTCGGAAAATGTTGATGAGAAAAACATGAAAGCTTTAACTATAATTATCAATCGATATCAGGCTCTGCAAAAAGTGGTGAAAATGGGATAAAATCTAGTGGAGAAGAAAGAGAAATAAGGAGAGAGAGAAAAGGGGAAAAAGAAAATGTAAAAAGTAATAGTAGTACTAAAAGTGAATTACGAATAGCCACATGTCATTTTTTCATTGGGTGTTTTGCTTGCATCAGTTGCGTTTGTACATCACGCGCTTCATATTTGCTGGAAATAATCACTGAGGTGCTTAATTGTGGCCAGTGGGCCGTAGCGGAATTTTTTTCACTTAATTTAAAAATAATAATATATATAAGTATTTTAATAATTAAACAAGATAGTGTAATAAAAATATCATAAACTTATTTTTTTACCTTTTATATTATTTAATAAAAATATGTTTTTTGTAATACAATTTAAAAATTGCAACTTTGTGTTGTTGTTCAAAAGTTGTAAATCACATAGTAAAATTGCAATTTAAAAAATTACATAGTTAATCATACTTTTTAGAATTTCCTCACAATGTCTTGAGGATCTTCGGTCGAAATTGGAAGTTGTTGGTCAAATTGTTCGACGTCGCTTTCTGTTCCCTCGGACAAGATTTCGTTGTAGTTGTAGTCTTCTTCTTCTTCATTGATCTCCGGTTGACGGCACCTTTTACGCTCCGCTCGAATTCAATCTCTGAATAGAATTGCAATCTCCAATGTGTCTCCCGCCAATGAATGTATGTGCTCTCCTATTTGAAATTTTCCCGCAGAAAAACGTTTTCAGACGTTGTTGATGACGCTTAAATGTTCAACACATCTCGGGTCATCTTTGCTAATGTCGAAAATATCTTCTCATTGTCCCTCCAGTATTTCAGCAAGTTTTCATGTCCTTCATCATTGAAATGAAATGAAAAAGGAAAATCCTCCACCGTAACTAATTTTGTCATATTTTCCCTATCTTTGTGTTTATCATATTTAGGACCAAAAATTCCCTCCGTCGTCGGGTTAATTTGACCATGTACTTGATCGGGGACACTATGTGAAACTGGTCCCGACTCAGATGGCATTGGCACACCCAATTTTTTTGCCTGGTATTGATTCCACCTAGTTGTGTGCTCGCCTTGTACATGTCTCAATAAACCTCCCGTCCCACCTTGACCTTTTTCGGTTTTCAATTTATAAATATTTTTACAAATTTTACATCTAACTACTTGATTCTCTTGGTCCCTATCAAAAAATTCTCATGCAGCTGGTTTTAATTTTTGTTGTGTGGGGTCTCGACTTATACTAGGGGGAATAAGAGACATTCTAGTTTCAGTTTGAGGGTGAGACTCAATCTGAGCTTGAGGTTAAGGTGCACTAGTGAGTGTGTCATCTACATTATCGTCAAAATTAAAGTCTGGTTCAAATGCAGAATATACCTCATCATCTAATGGTATATCATTAAAAAAACAGTTTCATCTATATGAGTGAAATTAATCAAATAATCGGGACTATGAATAGGATTACTAGAAAAAGTACCCTTACCCTTGTTACCCCTACTAGAAGAAGCACCATTACCCTTACCCTTAATTATACGTCCAAAGCGTTCCATTATAATTATGCAAATAAATAATTAAAGTAGATGAAATTTAGTGCGATAATTAAAATTAAGTAAAAATAATAATTTAAAGAAGGAACGAAGGTACCAAACGCCGACGTAACGTCGACGTGTAATCGAGGTTGAAAATTGAAACTTTGCTCGATGGATGATCCTCAAGCTAGTTGCCAATTTCACTCCTAATTTTTGAACTTTGATATAAATGAGCAAAAAAATATAATATTTAGTAGGCAATGTAGAATTGTAGAGAGATAAATTGAGAGATTAAAGAGATTATAGGAAGATTTGTGAGAAAAATGAAGAGAAAAATAAGGTATTTATAGTTGAGAAATAGGGTTAAAGTGTAGATATATTAACTTAGGGGTTAGACATAAATATTAAGGGGTAGGGGGTTTATGTGGTGGGGGGGGGGGGGGGGCAAAAATGACAGTTATAGCCGTTGCACAACGGCCAAAATCGAAATTTATTCATTGTTGCAACAATTATTATTGCAAAGGGGAAGGGGGGTTGACAGGGTCGGGTTGGGGCGGGTAGGATCGGGAGCGGGACGGGCGGGATGAGCCCAGGTCCCGTCCTGAGTTCGAACCCCGACATCGATTTTTTTTGGGAGATCGGGGCGGGTATTGGGACGGGACGGGTCGGGATCGGGCCGACTCGACCCACTGGACATCCATATTTTAAATATACTTTAGGTAGGGATTTAGTAGCTTAGTTGTTGGGAACCTGAACTTTCACTTTGTTGGTGAGGGTTCGAATTCCCACGTTGTAATCATCTTCCTATTTTTCCTTCCCCTACCCCCTATATAATTAAAAAAAATTATATACTTTAGGTGTATAATAACTGAGGTGTCTAAATGAAAAAACATGACAACTTTAAGGGGTCGTATAAGTATTTGGCCTAATAATTTTATCATCTGGTATGCTTCATTGGGTTGTCAAATGTCTAAATAAAATTTATTGATAAATTTAAAAGGTTATCAAATGTAGTCGTGAATAAATGATCAACCATGCATGATCATTTTGATTTACATAATTACTATCGATAAAATTATGAGTATAACACATACTTAATGTCTAAAAGAGATTCATAGCTTGTTGGCTTAGTCTTTCAAAATCTATATTAGAGCATGGTGTATGTTTGATTAAGTTTTTAAAAATTACTTATAGTGAGAAACTATTCTTTTCAACTTTTGAAAAATAATTTTTATAATTACTCAAAATTAATAATTATCAAATACCTCTACCCTGTAAAAGTAGCTTTTGAAGGAGTCATATAATTATTTGCAGATAAAAAGGCAACTACAACAATGAAAAACAATTGAGGGAAACAACTGTGTGAATTGCAACATTTTCAATGCTCATCATATTGATTTAAAACTAGATCAACTGAATATGAGGTAGGTACAGAGTTTTATTCACAACACATACAATACTTCACTTTCATGGAGCAATTTTTAGAGGGAAACAACTCTGTGACTTGCAACATATTCAATCAAACTGGCAATTGCTCATTATGTGTAGCACCATTTGGTGCTCAACCTACTGAGTAAAAATCAGATAAGCACACCCGCAAGGGTAGCCAAGTTGGTGTAGCAGTAGAGCGCGGGACCGCAAGGTCACGAGTTCGATCCCCTGCATAAACCTTCTTGGTTGAGCCTGTCACACATGGTTTGCCAAGTGTGGTTAATCGGCTGACGTGATTTGCAGGCTATTGCGTCAGTCCGGGTTTACCCTGTGCGCACTCAAGAAAGTAGCGATTGCGGTTCATTCATCAACAAAAAAAGATAAGCACAGAAAAATGAAATATGCAATCATCAGAATAATAGAAAGGCAGATGCGTGAGTTTCATTCAACATCAAACAAGAGGAATGAAACAACTACTGAGACTGTAATCGACAACAACATAATACAGATCAAACAAAACATACAGAGCTTCATACAAATCAACAAGAAGGAATCAAACGACCGTATCCAATCGCAAAATGCAAAGAGGGGTAAGGTCGGTCATCGATTGGACTCACAATTAATTAGAATTTTCGGGTTCGAATTTAAAAATGGGGTATGATTTGAATTTAATTGTTTCAAACTTCAATGCCATACTCTAACAGCGAATGAAAAACACAAAACAAAAAAATGTCAAATTAACTTATTAGTATATGTTAAGTCAAATCATAATGGAAGAGTATTTAAAGATCATAAATTCCCAATTCAAACACCTACCAAAAAACGCCATGTTCACCCTCCAAATCCACACCGTCGACTCACCACAACCTCTTCCGACCAGCACCACCACGATCGCCACCACTTCCTCCGCCGCACACGACCTAAACCCTAACAGTAACCTTAGCAACAGCAATAGCAGCCTAAATCTATCGGAACTTAGAGGGATCGCCCATCTCTTTCGCCACCTTCCCTCTTCCACTTCCACCACCACTATTTCCCGCACCACCACCGTCTTCATTGTTTCCGTCCCAAATTACATCTCCCCCGATGATTTCGTGCTCTTCTGTGGGTCCCATCTTGCCGATTTCTCACATGTTATGTTCCTCAAGTATGTTATTTTCAGAATTCACTTTCTTTTATAAAGTTATGAGTTAATATCTACTATTTGTTGTAATTTTAGTGAACTTTTACATGTAATTTATACTCCGTGTTAAAAGTATTGGGTTCAGATGGAGCTGGTATTGTAATGGTGGATCCTGTGTGAAAGTATTGAGTTCAGATGAATCCAGTACTATACTGGTGGATCTGCCCCGGTGTTTGAGTCCATATATGCAGTTTTATAAGGTTGTATACATAGTTAAGTGTCGCGCATTTTCACGTAAAGTAGTGGGTCAACGGGAATATGCATTTCACTAGCTTAAAATCAGTTGTCTTTGTTGTAATTATTAGTAATTTCTTACACATAAATTTATGCTTTGCGTTCGAAAATATTGGGTTCAGATAAACCCGTTTTGTGTGTGTCCATATATGCGGTCTTTTAGGTTTGCATATATAGTTGAGTCTCGCATATCTTAAGTGAAGTTGCGGATCAGCGGGACTGTGCACTCACTAGCTTATAATCAATTGTTTGTGTTGAATGTTCATATCGAATCTCATTTTACGTAACGACTGATTTGGTGTGATCGCGTCGTTACCTTATTTTGTCTTTGCTTATTATCTAATAATTTTATCCTTTATCCTACCTTTTTATATAGTATCTCTATCGTGTACCCTAGTTTTCTTGTAGGTTTATCCTTCAAATTGCTGATGTGTGAGATTATGTAACGACGGGAAACGATATAATCTATCCAAATATTGTATTTATCAAAACAATACAGTATGATACAATATAAGACAATACAATATAATACGATACATTATGAAACAATATATAACAACCATCCAAACAAAGTGTTAAAGTTCTAGGTTTATATCTACTATTTGTTGTAATTTTAGTGCACTCTTGCACATAAATTTGTACTCCGCGTGGAAAGTATTGAGTTCAGATGAACGCGGTACTGTAATGGTGGATCCACCCCGGTGTTTGAGTCCATATATGCAGTTTTATAAGGTTGTAAATAGTTAAGTCTCGCGCATTTTCATGGAAAGTAGTGGGGTTAGCGGGACTATGCACTCACTAGCTTAAGATCCTATGTGATTTTTTTTGTGTTGAATTTTTATATTGGATGGTTCAGGAATGATGGAATAGAACATAGTTACAGTGTGTTGATCAATCTTGTTAATCAATTGGCTGCTGATGGATTTTACTGTAGCTTCAATGGCAAAAGGTTTAAGCCTACTGAGGTATCTAATGGCTGCTGTTTTTGTTATTAGGATCATTACTAGTTTTAGTTTTTAGCATCAGTATTAGAGTTCACTACTACTGTTATGTTTATGGTTATGATTATGTTTTTTGGATATAGTTTGACTCTTTTGGTTATTCTGAATTGGGTGTGTAATGTTTCAGGCTGAGGTTTGCCATATTTACTTTATTAAAGCAGTGGAATACGCAGAGTCGGCATATATTGCAAGTACACCTCCTGATGGTTATACTGAATTGCCAACATGTCCAGTGTGTCTTGGTGAGTAACTTGGCTTCCCTAAATTTTTGTATAAATTGATAACATTTAGAACAACAACTACGTCTCAATACCAAAGTAGTTTTGGTCAGTTCTATGAATCCTTAGTATCCATTCTACTCTGTTTGGGTCTGATTCATTTAACAACCTAATAATTTGTCTTTTGGGACATATTAATGATTCTCTAAAACTAGAGAGTAAATATCACACATATCCTTATTTTTAATAATCGTGGTGTCGGGGAGCTCGACTAATTCCACCAGCACCGTGATACTCTTTCCAACAAAGCTTAGAATATGGGAGGAGAAGACCTAGTGTTTTTGGTCCCAACTGGAATTTGAACCTGTTACATCATAGTTATCATGTCACACGTATCCTATCATTTCATACGTCTAAGCATATTTTAGAGACTTTTGTCGAACACCGGTCCTAATGTAAGTGTGCCAATAACAACTAACTTTAACTCTAGGTTGTTGGTACTATTAGGATACAACAGATACTTTGCTTCCGTTTGTTATATTTATCGCTAAGTTCGCATAGATTCCAATAAATTGTAGGTCTTTTGAAATAACTTCCGTTCCTGCGATTTTAGATCTATCTCTTCCCCTTTTAACACCTTCGATCATCACGATGTCGCACTTGCAGACTAGTGCGTTTGTAGGTCTATGTAGGACATTACTAAACATCTCAAATTACTCTACTTTTTTCTTCTATATGCTTTATTGACCTATCGTGTATGACCATACATCTATTTTAACATCCACATTCATACTCATGGTTTTCCTAATTATAAGTTGGAAAGACTTTTCACATAATCTTTTCTACATTTTTACTGTCATTTTTTCCCCTACTTTTTGACATTGAAAACTTACGCAATTCATGTTGGGAATTTCAGAACGATTGGACCAAGATACAAGCGGAATACAGAGTACACTTTGTGATCATTCGTTTCAGTGCTCTTGTGTCTCAAAGTGGACCTATTTGGCATGCCAAGTTAGTATGCTTGTCTAATATCTCCCCATTATTCTCATTTACACTGATGAAATTAAGTCCTTTGATCAATTTTAAGAATAAAGCTATGTATGTGTGGTCTTTACCGTTTTAGATCTCCTACTACTAAGTTTCATGCATGCATGTCAGTTGATGAGTGAGTGCTTACAGGTGATATTGAGTGTTTCGATCCTAAAACTGTCTTATGCGCACCTTCAGTTATATTGTTACAGTTATACTTCTAATTATTTTTTTTCCATTTTTGTTTGCAAAATAACGTTGTTACTGTCTATTCTAGGTTTGTCGACTTTGTCAGCAGCAAGATGAGAGGCCTACCTGTTCAGAGTGTGGAACAGTGAAAAATCTTTGCGTTTGTCTGATTTGTGGCTTCGTAGGGTGTGGAAGGTACGGAATACATATTTTTTTTCGTTTTAACCGTCCTATTAGTAAACTTCATAAGTTGCTATTGTGATTTGATGGTGTTTGAATATCTCTGACCTGCCCTTCTGTGACCTGTTTTTATCCTAGGTATGAGAAAAGGCATGCAATAAAACATTGGACTGATGCAGTGCATCACTATTCACTTGAATTGGAAACCCAACAAATCTGGGATTATGTTGGGGACAAGTATGTCCACCGGTTGAATCAATCGAAAGGTGATAGCAAGTTGGTTACTGTTAATTCTCGTTGTACCACAGCTGATGGAGAATGTACTACTTGCGGCCATGAGGAGGAGGATTCAAGTCTTAGTGGTGCCCTTTTCAGCAGCAAAGTTGATTCGGTATTTCCCCCCCCTCTGTTGTCTTATATTATTCTCGTTTAGCAATGATTTGTGACATTCTTCAGGATCAGTTGTAATTGAAAGTCCTTCCCTTTCCTGTCCTCTCCCTATAGGTTTTACTTTGAGATAATTACAGTCCAATGCCTTTTTGGTGATCTAATTTACAAAATAGGCAGCAAATGTATAGGTTTTGTATATTTAAGTATAAATATACATAATCAATGTATAGATTTTGTATATTTTGGCTAGCGCCCGTGATTAAGTTTGCCGATAGGCTAAAAATGAAAGAAGCCCTTTTACTTTGTTATTATCTGTCATATCTTGAAGCCAATTAAATTATTGTTTTACGTAAATGTAGATTGTAAATGAGTACAACGATCTTCTTGCTAGCCAGCTGGAGACTCAAAGACAAGTAAGCAAAAACTTAAACCTACTTTCATTCTGTTGACAAGCGCTTGCATTATTTTCATCTCAGAAATGCTACCATGACCTGCCGTAGCCTCTATTTAATTTCTAACTGGCAGCAAGTGTCGCAGCAGTTTTCACTATCCATGCACTTTTGACTAGAATTCAAGCTTAATTAGGGAGTGAAAAAGTCCTTTCGGTTAATTAACAGTTTTGACTTATGTTCCTCAGCATTATGAATCTCTACTAGCTGAGACAAAAAGTGGAAAAGAGAGTTCAATATCCAGAGCGGTGGAAAAGGCAGTTTTCTCGAAGATGAATGACTTGCAGGCTAAGATAGAAATGTATACAGAGGAGACAAAGTCCGTTGCAGAGGTAGGCCCTGATCAAGAAAAAAATTTCGGTGCACAAACTTTATGAATTTTTGCCACACCTTATTTATACCTTTAGATAACTAATTAACTGTTTGATTAATTGCTTTTTTATTGTTAGAGGAATCAAGTGCTTCTGAAAAATCAAGAGCTTTTGCAGACAAAGTATAGAGAAACAGAAGAAAGGTACATTTATTTTGTCTGGCTTATGTTAGCTTCACAGTCATCAGTAAGACTCACTGGAGCTCGGGAATATCTGCATTTTGTTACATTTTTCACTAATTTAGTTTGATACTAGTCAATTTGGTGATACCAATTGCCCCAATTGATTTGTACCCGTCTTTGCTTCACTTCAACACGAAACCTGATGCGCAATGACTTGCCTAGAGAGACACGCATAGTCTTAAACTGCTAAGGTCTAATTGTTGAAACGGCTTAGTTTTCTCTTTGGAAGCTTTAATTTAATCTCTGTGACTAAAGTTTTAAACACTTACCATGCTTAGGGAAAGGTTATTACTCAAGTCGAGGGACGAGAAAATACTGGACCTCGAGGAACAGGTACCTCCATTGTAATCCATTGGTGTCACCTTCTCGTTCAACCTTTATTTTTTCTCTTTCCCATTTAATATAGCTAAGTTTTCTTCTTGACTTTCGTAGATACGGGACTTAAATATTTATGTTGAAGCCCAGAGAAAACTTTCAAATATGGGAATCTCAGATGGGAAAGGAGGGACAGTTCTAGGTGTGGAACCCAACAAGCAATCTTCCAGCAATTCTCAAAGACGGAAAAAGCAAGGTCGAAGATGGAACTAGTAGCAACTAGTCATCCTTTGCTCCTGTATTATATCAGTTTTGAGCAATGTACATAGGAAAGTGTTATTCAGTTTTGGTGAGGAAAAAAAAACATTGACACTTTGTAAATTTATGAAGTTTGGGCAGTCTAATGAATTGAATTCTTCTTCCAGACAGGTTTATACAATCTAACTGTTTATTGTCATTCCAACCAGAAAACCAAAGCTTTGTAGACTCGGCCAAGTAGATTTACTCGAATTATTCATTATAATAAATGCATAATAATTAAGAAGAATGGGCATATTGTGGAGGAAGGTAGTCATTGTTACATATGACATGTCCAAAGGGATTGGTTCTTCAAAGATGGGGTTAGGTGCACCAGTAGCCACTTTTAGGGATGCCGTTTAAAAAAACATAACTAACATTTGCCATTTTTAAAAAAAAATGTAACTACAAGTTAGAAAGAGAGATTTTCCAGGATAGTGTCCTGAAGTTCGTTTTCTAGTAGTTCAAAGTTCAAACTGAACTTCAAGCCATTGTCCTGAAGTTTTAAATGCAAGGCTTGAAGATCGAACTGCAATTTTGTGATAACCATGAAAAGAAATGTAAAACAATTTTGTTTGCCATGGTAATTCAAGTTTCTGCCGTGTTGAGTTGATAAGCTATCAGCGAAACTGCTAAAATTCGAATACATTATTATAAACTGTTGATGCCCTTTAAGTTTTAACTAGCACCATTGAAAGTGGCTTGCTGGTGTTATTTCTATTCAAAGATGTAGTATTACATATGGTTACTTACCTTCATATGGTAGAGCATCTCGGTCATAAAAATGAAGCATGCAGACTTAAACAAAGACGAAGGACGGTATTGAAAGGATCAAGGCGATGCTAGAGAAATCATTCAAGTGATAATGCTAAATATAAGAGTCCATGAATCAAAATTTGCATAATGAACTGGATAGGATATCAAATTCAGCGGCTAAAGAGGCAAAACAAGGCGTCAAAAATGTTGTAGCAAATCAACAAGGGGGAATAAAACTAGTGTCCGACGCTACTATTGATAATATAAGAGTCCATCCATCGAAACTATGGTAAGGTGATCGAAGAGTTTACTCGAAGACAATTACCAATGACATTAACAAAGTAGAAAGTGACAGTATAAATAACTTCAACTAAGATCCAATAAAACCAAGAAATGAATTTTCATTTTTTTTTTTTTACGGAGTTGAAGAAGAATAAAAGCTACAACTACATCACCATCTCTCTATTTTAGTTCTTATTTAGTAAAAGGGAGGTTGAGGCCAATAACTCAACTTTCTTCTCGATTTTTTATATTATTTCACTATTTTAATATTATCGTTTATAAAATCATCATATGATGATCATAATTCACTTAATTTTAGCTAGTACTTATTTTTTGGATGCTTGTTAGTGAGTATTATTCCCTCGATAAGATTAGTAAGGTCTTAGAGGCATATTAGCTAAAAAGGAATCATATGTTACTAAAAAGTACCAAACGAGGGTACGAGAATAACTCTTAGTGTGATGTAACATACCTGGAAGCTAACAGAGAATAGATTCGTTGCAAAAATATTTGGAGAAAATGAAACAGTAAATTAACATCTATTGGAGACAAATACATTAAAAGATTCAAACTTTTTTCTTTCTGCTTTCTGTAACATAACAAGATACAGGTTTCAAAATACATCCTTAGACTATTCAAGTTTTTACTTCACATTCTCCACTTTGTTGGATCCCTAACTGATATCCTGTTCCTAAAACATCTTACCTTCAGAACCAACAGTAAAAAAGAACGAAACAATTATCGGTGAACTGATGTAACCCCCTACTACACAAACTCTACATAATCTAAATTCGGCTTTCTATAACTACACTGGCTAATCTAGAAGCTTCTCCTGCCAGCATGTGCACGACGAGGTAACTACCTCTGGTGTTGATCTGAATTTGCAGCACCTGAAGTGCTTGGTCCAGCACCATTTTCAGCCGGGGGCAACGTTCCCCATTTGCCTTCAGCCTCGAGTGGCTCAAGTACAACTACAGCACCATCGTTTAGTCCCAATGCAAACTGATTTGAATCAGATGGATGTGCGGCGATAACAAGTGGATGCACCCTCGTACTGCAAAACAAAAATGACCAGACAAAAATGAGGAAAACACAGAGGAACACAAGCTACAAAGAAAGAGTAAATAACCAGGTAGTGTCTGCTGACCTTGGATTGGCAGGAAGGTAGGAAGTAGGATTGATCCGACATCTCCATCGCAGTGTAGAAGCACTGAGAACACCTACACTTGCATCTTCAAAACTAACAAATATAGACTGGCTATCACAAGAATATGTTGCATGTGTAATTGGTCCACTTGCTTCTCTAGGGACCCACTGTTCAAGAGGAAATATCCAATGTCAGACTGTATCCTTATTTTATAATTTGGGATTGGAAAGGGTTAGAGAAGGGAAAGCGCACCTGCTTGAGGCACTCGAGTTTAGGAGCTTCAAATATGGCTATCTGTGTTTCGTGGACTACCAACAATTGTGTCTGATCCTGGTGAAATTGTACACGAGTATCTGCTTGAGGAGCAGCTGCACGCCCAGCAGGAATCTGCAAGTATTTGCTTGTTTGCTTCTCCCAACCCTCACTGCTCCAAACACATAGCTGTACAAACAGGAAAAGATTACAACTACGCAAGCTCTTATAAGGAAAAGATCTGTAAAAGATTGTAATATGATTTTGGTGAAGTAGTTCGGGTTACCAAAACAAGTACGTCCTTTTGTTGCAGGACATGAATTAAACAAATAAAATTGTCGCTCTTACAGTTTTTACTTTTATATAGGTTAATCACACAATTCAACATGGTTATTAGAGCATGTTGAGGTCCTAGGTTCAAATCTCACCAGTCACCGCCACACTATTCTACACTTTCCACTCTCTGTCAAAAATCAACTATCAACCTCCAAATAGTTCCATGCTTAACTCACTTTCCCAGAATGATTAGGGCAGAATATATATAGTTGGTTGTTTCAACCAAAAGTAATCTATATCAAAATAATTTACCTGAGAATCTGCTCCTGCAGATATAAGCACGTTAAGAGAATTTGAAAAAGCAAGCCCAGTTATTCTTTTCTGATGTCCTTTGAGCTTTATCTTTACCTACACAATTGAATCATAAGTAATGTCAACGAATTTCAACTAAATACTGAATTAGTCATTCTGAAAATCACAAAATGAAACAAATGTCTCAAGAGCTCAACCTCGTCAACTCGGACATTATATATCTGGATGGAGGAGTCATCCATGCCTATGGCAATAACATTATTATCTTGAGGATGAAATGCCAAAAAGGTCGCTGCAGGTGGAGCGGGCATAAATGTTGTCATGGTCTGCATTTGCAACAGAAACAATACAGAGATTAAGTGAAAAGAAAAATAAAGTACAATAATAAAACAAAAAACAAAAAAGATAACAAGAAAACGAAGAATAACTTCATGCAACTAATTCCTGATTTATGGCTCTTAGTTAGACTGCTACGCTTAAGCTAGAGTGCAAGTTGCTCAGAGTTTCTTTTTCTCTTTTATCCCATATGCGACCAAATTACCTGTAGACAGCTCAGAATTATCACTCTTCTTAATTACCCCTGAAACCAAAATGAGAGGAAAAGAAAAGACGTGGCTTTTTACCTTAAAAGTCATCATATTAAACAACGATATTTTCCCTCCAGAAGCTGACATGACGTAGGAGTCATTCTTTGAAAGTGCAAAACATGGAACAGCATCTTCAGGATTTGTGTCATTAGTATCATTTGTCATCAGTGTCCCGTTTGAAGGTTGCCATAGTTGTGGGACAACACTTGCATTAGCCTATAAGAACTGCATAATTAGCTGTAATGATAGAAGATATTAGCAAAAGAGAGTTAAAGTTCTGAAAAACAATACCTTCCCTGTTGGGTTTCGCTCATTTCTAGGCCATTTCCAAAGTTTGTGCACAGCATTGGCAGCTAATGCCAATATAGCCAATCCTGAATTTGTATATATCAACCTTGTGACCTGAAAGATCAAAAAAGGAAGCTCAAAATTTTTAGAGAAAGGACTACTTTTTTAAGCTTAAATGGAAATTGGCATTAGTCTTTACAGATCAAGCAAATGATGCAACCTCACATTGCAAAAAATTGGGTTCACTATAAACCTTCCTGAAATTGTAAAAACATGGATAGCTAATAATTTCCGTAACTCGTAAAGAAATTGTTCAGAGGCAAAAACTTTGGTCATGGTTTTATTTAAGCAATAACCCATACCCTTGCTGCTGTTAAACTGTCCGGAAGCTTCAAGGATCTGCACTGTGATGGTTCATTAATTTCAGTCGGTTTCCAGATTCTAGACTTATCAACAGGCTCTTCTGCAGCTCTTGGCCTTGCATCACCTAAATTGCGATTTTCACCATTCTACCAAGAAGTTAAAATAAAGGGGCCGATCAACAAATGGTCAAAAGATAACGTATGAACTGCACTAAGAAAATCTCCATTTAATTAGAAAAGAGTCACCAACCATGGGTGCCATTGGCACTACTCGATCTACAAAGCTTGCGGCAACAGAAGTGCTAGGAGGCCCAAAACTTCCCACCGTGGGGGGCTGCATACATGTAAAGCATTTTATTGACAGCCTATCATTGCACAGTAAATTCTTCAACATTAAAAAAACAAGGAAAGGAAATGCATCAATCCAGCTACCTTCACCACAGAAGCACAGGCTACTCTAGAAGCGTCAAATGGGCGATTTTCCATGGATCTTAAAAGCCTAACACCATCTGTATTTGCTAAGATTTTTATCCCATTGTCACTCGTCGAAACAGCCAACAACATCCCTTCCTTGTTAAATCGGAGGCAAGGAGAAGCCTGGGAATATGTGGTAAAAAATGTCTAAGTAAAAAGACATGGTTGGGTTGTTAAGAATTGGTTGACTGGCATTTACCGATAAGCCACCGTCAGCATCAGTAGTTGTTAGCATGTTAATATTGTCCATTTCCCAAAACTTGATCATGAATTCATCACCAGCTGCCAAAAATCTGTTTTTAGTAGTGTCAAATTGCACTATTCCACCTGCACGTTTCCCCAGACCAATAAAGGTACGCTTTACAGCTCCTTCACTTTCATTCCATTCAACAAGATATGACTCTCCTTCTTTGTTAGTCCCACATGAGAATAATCTGCAAGCCAATATTTCATGATACCGCAAACTTTAGCCAAGCGGAAGTAAGAAAATTGCACCATGCACAGTTATGGAAGTCATTTTGATATGCAAACCTTGTTCCATCAGCACTATAAGCCATTGTGGTTGATGAATGACCTGGTGCATCATAGTCAACTCTTGAACCAATGTTATCATATAACCACGCCTTTATTTTCCCATCAATTGCAGTTGAGAAGATAAACTGATGAAAAAAAAAAGAAAGGAGCAGAAGATCCAAAAAAGTTGGATTAAAAAATATCACTAAAGACAGAATTCACGCATGATAGCTAGCATGACCGTGTTTGAGAAACATCAATGCGAGGATACCAACCCTAACAATGAGTAGAAACCAAATATAATATGTAGTTGAATTTTCCAAGTAAATTAGATCTTCACAGTAAAAGAGAAGCGTTTTTTAATTCATGCATGCTGGTCAACCTTCAAACAAATTGGGACGGAGGGAGTAATTGTTAATGCTCTTGTGCATATCACAATACCAAAAAACGTGTTTCTTCCAATCATATATGAAGGAAGAAATAGTGCCAGGAAGGGGGGGAAATCATATAACAAGTTATAATCAATTTTCTGATAAATCAAATGAAAAAGCATGGTTAACCTGAATATTTTCTTTGTGATGTGGACATATTGAATAGACTGGTGCCTCGTGGCCCTCAAAAGTATATTGCTTAGCCCCTGACACCGCATCCCACACCTGTGAATGAGAAAAATTTGATCAATACAGTGCTCATAACCAGTCAACAGAAAAAGGTGAAGGGAGTGGAGGAAGTCCAACCCTTACAATCTGAGTCAAAGCACATAACATATCTAACCTTAATAAGCCTGTCATCCCCACAGGTAACAATACAAATCTGTTTGTTAGGGTAGGAAAAGGCAAGATCATTGACACTTCCAGAATGAGCCTCAATCTGCACATAAGGCCCAGTCAAGGTCAGTCTTCATTTTAGAAGAAGAAAGCAAGAGGTTAAAATTCGAAAGGATTACAAAAGGCACATACCTCAAGGTGGTTTCTAAGATCATCACCACCGTGATAGGAGTAGATGTGCACAATGTGCTTGGAGTATGCAACACCTAAAGAAGAATCAACAGAATGCAAAAACAGAGTTTAGGCCGATTATTGCAATTCGGTAATTTCTTTAGCTTTCTGCAGTATGAACTACTGAAACAAGCTTTATCATTCATTAATTTCATAAAAGCATCTGGCTGACATACCAAACAGAGAGCCATCAGGACTCCACATTACACGAGTAACTGATGCAGAGTACTCACTTGCCATAGATGCCTGTTGTTATCAGATAATAAATTGGTAACTCTTGGGACTTATAAACCATCCATACATGAAAAACAAATGTGAACGCAATCAACAAAGTTCCACACATACCTGTAAAGCCACTGAACATTGCCCAAGGTCCCAAACCTTGAAACTTCTGTGAGCAATCCTTTCCCTACTACCCAATTCCCAAATCATAATCTCTCCTGTGCCAGTACCAACTGAAAATGAAGAACCATCAGTAGCGGCCCAAAACAAATGTACAATTGGTGTAGCATAAAAATAGATCTAAAAATCAAAATGAGGGAAATGAATTAAAGAAAATCAATTTCACTGTGTGAAGACTAACCAAGAAGCAATATCTGCTGCACCGGATGGAAATCCATACTCTTGACTGCTGAACCCTGATTTAGAGTCATGACAAAAGCCTTGGGCAAATCATCTGATGAGTACGAACTTTGCGCATGGCTTTGTCCGGTGTATCCACCAGGCAAAATATTGATAGGCAAATTGCTCACCTGTAATCAATTTGAATAGAATCAATGTTTCTCTTAAAATACAAAAGCATTAAACACACAAAGACTTCTGACTCATAAAGCAACAAACAGATCCCATAAATATGAGCAGACATGCAAGCCACAGTTTCTAATGTCAAGGCTCGATTAAATACATATTAATGTGTAAGCAACTCAAGATAATGATGACATACTTCATCTGATACACCAAAAGGTCTTGATCTCTTTAACATGTGCTCCAAATCAGCTGTTTGATAGTCTACTGTTGGGTTATTTGTAGGAGTCCTCGGACGCTTTAGCATAGCTGCTGCTGCTAAATAATTAGAGAAATCAGTATCTCAGATGTGCAAATACACTCCACTATATTTGTCATTGAATCAGTAGGTCGCACTAGTATTAATGGTACAATACCTGCTGCATTATTTGAAGTGGTAAAACCAATTGGTCCAGCAGAAGCAGAAGGATGAGAGACAGAAGGATGAGAGACTTGTGAAGGATTAGTCATCCACCCAGCAAGAGCGTTTGGCAGAGGAGCAGGTGCTTGCTGAAAAGGCTGAAGGAACAACGAACTTCAATCTCCCATCAGTTATAATTTACAAATGAAAATTAGCTAGTTTGCTTTATTTCTTACATTTACACCATGAGGACCCAGAGGTTGAAAAACCCCGGACTTCGGAACAGCTCCCATGAGTGGATGAGTTACAGGGGATGGAGCCCGTGCACCATTTGGCTGTGACTGACCGCAAGAATGGTCCACAAATAAGGTCTTTATATCGGGATTAGGCTTCGGGCTCTTACAAAGCTGATGCTGCCAGTTCAAACTGCAAGAATATGGGGCACCTATGTGTAATTAACTACACTATAAATAAAAGAAGATGAAAAACAAGAACCAAAACAGAATACCAGTATTTGAAAGTCTAAAGTTCTCTAGAAATAAACCTACAACATACCCAGTGAGATCCTACCACAAGTGGGGTCTGGGAAGGATGGGTAGAGAGGTTGTTTCCGACAGACCCTCAGCTCAAGAAAAGCGTTTTTCAAAACAGGTTTGGAAAAAATCGCAGAAAAGAAAAGTATTGACAGCAAAAAGAGTAAGACAAGAAATAAACCTCTGGTTGATTAATGTTCGCAGTCTCGCGTTCTTCAAGGTGGGAAAGGTCAGCTTATCACGAAACAGGGGATTTGCTTCTATCAATTTTTTGAGTTCCAGAAGCATTATACTCCTAGCAGACTTGGTATCTCCATATTTAGATAATTGCTCGTTATCCCTGAAAGTTATTAATGCAGACAAATTGAGAACCATTTGAAAAATCATAAAGAAAGCAATCTCCTAAGCGAAGTCCTGCCATTACCTAAAGTTGTCAAGAGTCAAAAGTTGTGTTATTTCTTTGAAAAGGTCTTCATTAAAAGCCGAAAACACCTTCAAGTCCTTAATTAGGATATCAACAGCTTTGGGACGGTCGTTCCTACAAGAAAATAAAAACAAAAATCACATAAAACTATCAGACATTTCAAAAACTATCAAAACACATAACAAGGCATCAACATTAAATAGGAAAATAAGACCCACCTATCCAATGCTTCTAGATACTTCTGCTTTCGGATCTCAAAGAAAATCTTCATGGAGTATCGATTATCATCAACCTTGGTGAACCCAGATAAGTACTTCTCCACTTCATCCCATTCTCCATTTGCCACCATTTCATCAAAATGCCTCATGTTAAAGTAAAACCCAGATTCTTGCTCCAATCTTCGGCACGAAAAAAAAATTAAGAAAATTTTACCACCAAACAAAACCACAACAACCACCATAACTACAACCATAATTTTTCTAAAAAAAAGAGCATCCCGGTGCACTAAGCTGCTGCCCGCTATGACGGGGTCCGAAGAAGGGCTGAACCACAAGGGTACTGTACACAACTTTACACTGCATTTCTGCAGGAGGCTGTTTACACAGCTCAAAAAGTGACCTTCTGGTCACATGTGATAAAAAATTACAACCATATATTCTTCTCATTTAATTACGTCAAAAATGTTACATAAAAAGACAAAAACAAAACCTCAAATTCACAAACATAATTAATAACAAAACCAATCAATTCAACTAATTTCTCACTCAACCCACAAAACCAAACAAAAATTAACAATTTTTCTATCTTGCACATTTTATAACAGCCACAAGCAAAAAAAAATCCATAAATGGGGCAAAAAAGGAAAAACCCTACTTGTGAACAGCATCTTTGAATTTCTCCTCGTCCAGAAATTGAAGTATCAAAAATACAAGCTCTCTACTCAGCGAAGACATCTCACTCACCTGCAAAAAAACAAACAACAATCAAAAAATTCAACTTCAACCCATTAAAATTAAACCAATTCCAAATTCACCCCCATAAAAATCCCCCAAAACAAAAAATCAAAAATTCACCAAATTCAACTTCGACCCACATAATTAAACCAATTCCAAACCCCCCCCCCCCCCCCCCCCCCATAAAAATCCCCCCAAAAGAAAATCAAAAATTCACCAAATTCAACTTCGACCTATTAAAATTAAACCAAATCCAAATTCACCGACATAAAAATCCCCAAAAAAATCCAATAAAAAAAACAAATTTTACTTTCACAGATCAACACAAAACTCAAAATTCTTCAAATTAAACTCCCCAAATACCTAAACAACAAGCTAATCTATACATACATATATACGTGCATGTGTATGTACGTATAGATACACATATACATATAGAGAGAGAAACATATACGCATACCTTTGAATGAATGAGTGAGAGTTAAAAAACAGAGAAAAAAAAAGAACAGATCGAAGGGTTTTTAGTATATATATAGAGAGAGAAAGTAGAGAGAGAAATAAAAGTACTTTTTATTTTCTCTTTATTTGTTTTTTGTTAGGAGAGAGAAAGAGAAAGAGACCATGTGTGAGTAGGGCTAGGTGGGGAAGAGACATATAAATAGGGGGAAAGGGTGTGATAAGAGGGCTTGAGATATTCCATATAAAGTGATAAGTAAAGTTGCTTATCAGTGTTTAAGTGATAAGAAGTTGGCCTATTTGAGATTTAAGGATAAGTGGGTTGAGTTATAGACTTGTTTAATACGTCTCTTATAAATGAGGATTTTTATAAAATTTGGCAGAAAATGCGGGGATTTCGAAGAGGAGTTATGAGTTGGTGGAATGATTCGGTGTTGACGACCTCATTGTGGCGTTTTGATGGACTCGCACCGTTTTGTAATACGACGAAACATTTTATATTAAGAAAAAGGGAAATTGATGTTTATGAAGCATAATAACTTTTTTCTAAAAAATAATTATTAGAGATATATAATAATATAGGTTTATTGAATGATATGAGGTTAAGAATTGAAACCGTAAAAAATAATACTAATAAGTTTCGTTCAAAAAATGTGAAAATATCATTTTCTCCTTATTTTTGTATTTCATGTGGTTTGAAACGGGTTATAAATATTTGTATGATGGTAGATTAGAGTATCTCATTATGCAAGGAAAAGTTCAAACTTTTTTTTAACTGATTAAAAAGTAATGAGTGTCACATAAATTAAGACGGAAGAAATAAAAAATAATTTATTTAGTATTAATCAGAAAATAACTTTTTTTGCATAAAAAAAAGAAGAAGTAATCTTTCTAGTTAAGAAAAACACTTTTAACTTATTTTTCTCTTTTTCTCCCTCTTTTTTGTTTTATTCGGCACGTATTTGATACCCGCTTTAAAATTTGATTAATCATGATTTATGTTAAAAAAAATATTTTCAACGCTAAAAAATTCCTTATCAAAAGTTGCTTCATTTTTAAGATTTAGAATCTGAAATCTATAATTAATAATAAAGGTAATTATCATCTCAGTCAATTTCTATTTTTTAATTAATGAGCAGATGGTGAATAAATAATATTAAAGGGAAGAAGATAACTTTGGTACGACTAAAACAACATTAAAATTTGCAACCCAATTATGGAAAAAGAAACAGCAAATTTTTATTGTCATTTGACACAACGCAAGATCATGACTGTTTAGATAGGGACAATCAAAATTAGTTTATTGAACAAGTTTTTTTAATATTTATTTTAATTGAACAAAATGAGTTATTTGCTTTTTCGGAAAATGGATTTATTATATGTGCATTTTGAAGTTTGGCCATTTATTGCACGGATAACAAGAAGATTTTTTTAAATTTATTTAAGGAAAATATAAATTAATTAACAGTATATGAGATAAAAATATATTTATGATACCATGGATTACGAAGATCCATTTAATGGCATACACCTAAGAGATGACAATATCATATCTGTATAAATTTAAATTTAAAGTTTTGAGATTTTATGTGATCTAATATAAATGTAATAACAGCTCTGCATTCCTGGAAATAAGAGATCTAGTAGGACATTAGCTTGCAATTCAACAATATTTTTGCTTTAGCATTTCCCATGGTTTAATTTTATTCCTATTTTGGATTTGGAAAAGAAAATAGGAACGTCATAAAAGTAAGAGTACCAAAAATAGAAAATTAATCACTTACTCAATCACACAAGGATCAATTAAATTTTTTTTCTCAAAGAAGTTCTGCTCCGACAGTTCGATGAGTCATCTAGTTTCATTGATCTAAAATCTCATAAATTAGTATTTATTTGCACTAAATATTACATCAAATTATATTATCTTTTCCAATTGACATTTCAAGCTATAATTATATTAATTAATTAGATTTTAGTGGTAATTATGTATATAAAGATGCATATTATATTTTTATTAAATTGGTGAAAAAATCAAGAGTGAGTAGATTTTTTTCCGGTCAAACTTCATCAAAGTAGCAAATTTTTCTTGATTTGAATACTGATTCTTTGTTATACACATGTCATGGATTGTGAAAATCTTTCATCTCGTTGCAATGATAAATCATGTTTTCCAATTACTTGTGATGTTGAAAATGCCGAGGATTTACTGAAATAGCATCTCTTGACTCTTCCCTTCAATATAAGAGTAAGATTTGCGTATACTCTTATTTTTTTCTGACTCCACTTATATTAGTGAAATTTCACTGAATATATTACTATTATTATTATCGTTGTCATGTTGAAAATTGAAACATTTTTTAATACATGTCATGAACTTTTGGACTTTAATTTATTGAAATAACTTCGGGGGTATAAGGGTAAGCTTAAAAGTTGGTCAAATCAATTTTGACCAACTTGTAAGCATATTTTGATTGATTTATGCATTTGGTGAATGCTAAAAGTGTTGACACACCAAAATTAATTAATATCATAAGTTAGTCACTCTTAAGTCTTGACTTTTCAACTTTAAGGATGTTTGATTTGACCAAACCTTTTTATTATTTTTCTAATATTTTTGTAATCATCAAAATATTTTTTTCAAAATGAAATCCCTAACCCGCTCTCGATTCTATTTTGGTCATTTGTCAATAAAAATATTTTTAAATTTTAAATTTTTTTCATAATTACCTTTAAAAACATTTCGTTTAATTTAATAGAAAAAAGGTCTTATTCACACTTTCTTACCAAACACATATTACTTATTGTCAATTTAAACACTTTTATCGAAGCACATATTTTTTTTGTATTTACAAATTCAGATTCAAAAGTAAAAAAATCAACATTTAATGTTTATCAATCCAAAAAATGAAATTCAGAAAAGTTAACTGCTCATGCTCAAATTTAACTACTAAAAAGCTAAAACAAATCACGGACATCTGCTCAGAAATCTGGTGAAATTTGACTTGTCGGTATCGTTTCCAGTGAATTTCCGAATGACTTCTAACTGATTCTGTCGGGAATTCTCATATTTAAAATAATGTTTTAATTAACTAATCTAACGAGTTCTTATCCTTTTTGTAGAAAGTTCAATATTTTAACGCATTAAAATTTTAGACTCACTGTTTTGCGTGCCAAAACTACTGAGGATCAATACGAGGGTATATGAATGTTTTGAGGTATATAACAATATTTGAAATTAAGTTGCTCGGGCAAAATATCACAAAGAGAGAGCAAAGAAATGTTGAAAAATATATGTATAAGGTGTGTAGGCCTACCCCGCGCGGCAAACGGTCATGTCGAGGCATGGACACGCACACTCAGTAAGGCATGCAGCGCACACAAGACCTGCAGGGGAAGGAGGCCACAGACGCACATGAGATGCGCAAGGGAAAGAAGCCATGGACGCGCGGCTCACGGCCGAACACTATATTTGTGCCTATATATACCCAGAGTCGGGCAGTGGCATTTGATTAGCAAAACTGGCCAAGTCTTGGAACTAAGTTGGATGGTTCTCAACCTAGGAGTGTTCTACACATACAAAGTGAGTTGTTTAGTATGTTTATGATGGAATAGCAATACTGAATGAGAAGAATTTCCTCCTTATTTTAATTAATGAAGAGGTATATATACATGATATACAATATTTAATTATTGAAAATAAATCTACATTTTCTTAATATAAGACTAATACATTTTTCTAATACAAGACTACTACCATAATTACACTTGTACAAGAATTCTACAAATATGGTAAAATATATACAAAATTTGACCGTGTATACCGTGTCTTTCACACCCCTGCAGTCATAGCGGGCGGTGGTCGTATGTTGAGACTGTCCCTAAAATCTTCAACCAGAATTAAGGGAAGACCCTTAGTAAAGATGTCAGCAATTTAGTACCATGAAGGGACATGCAAGACACGTACTTGTCCATGAGCTACCTTTTCGCGAACAAAGTGAATATCCATCTCGATATGTTTAGTGCGCTGATGTTGGACCGGATTCCCAGAGAGATAGACTGCACTAACATTATTACAGTAGATCAAGGTAGCTTTCTAAATAGGAAACTGAAGTTCTAATAGAAGATTATGCAGCCAACATGACTCAGACACCACATTGCCTACCCCTAGATACTCGGCCTCCGCACTAGATCACGATAAAGTAGTTCGATGTTTTGCTGACCAAGTTATCACCAAGAAACATACAATAACCAGATGTCGAACGTCTGGTATCTGGACATCCACCCCTAATCTGCATCTGTATAATACACGAGAGTAGAGACCGATGATGGATATAAATGCAAACCATAATCAAGAGTGTCTTATATGTAACACGTAATGCGTTTAAGCGCATGCATGTGCTCGTCCCCCGGATTATGCATAAATAAACACACTTGCTGCACTACATAAGTAATATCAGGTCTCGTGAAAGTAAGTTACTGAAGAGCCCCTGCAAGACTGCGATAGTGGGAGGGATCTTCGTAAGGTGTGCTAGAGTTAGCACTCAGCTTTGGTTTTGTATCAATCGGAGTAGGAGAGGACTTACAAGATGACATGCCAGCTCTCTCAATAATATCAGTCGCATACTTCATCTGTGATAAAAATAGACCACTTGCATGACGTGTGACAGCTATACCAAAAAAATAACTCAAGGGTCCCGAGTCTTTCATAGCAAATTTGGAACTGAGAAGAGACATGATAGACTTGCGCAGTTTATCAGAAAGAGGCAGTCAATATAATATCATTCACATATAACAAAATGTATACCATAGAAGTACCACGATGATATATGAACAGAGAATGATCAAACCTCTTGTGAGAAAATCCAATAGTAGACACATAATCTGCAAACCTCTTATACCAAGCCCGAGGAGCCTGTTTAAGCCCATACAAGGACTTCTTCAGCAAACAGACATGGTTCGGATGATCGGGGTCCCTGAAACCCAATGATTGATGCATGTATACTGTTTTCTTGAGATCACCATGTAAGAAAGCATTTTTCACATCCAGCTGATGAATGAGTCATGCTTTCGATAGAGCCAGACTGAGAACAATGCGAATGGTCGCCGGTTTGACCACCAGACTAAATGTCTCTCAACAATCCACGCCAACTTGTTATGTTTTGCCATCACTTACAAGGCGAGCCTTATGCCTCTCAAAACAACCATCAAATTTTCCTTACGAGTAAAAATCCACATAGAACAAATGACATTAACACCAGGCGGACGGGGCACTAACTCCCACGTCTTATTTTCAATAAGAGCATTAAATTCATCATCTATTGCCATTTTCCAATTCGGGTCATGAAGGGCAGACACTGGGTTATGTGACAAGGGTGATTTAGTGACATTAGAATTGAGATTAAAATGTCTTTTAGGTTTAAAAATTCTCCGTTGGCTACGAGTAACGGGCCCTTGATTCGGAATAGAATTGGACTGGACTGGGGTCGGTGCTGGACCGTCTCGGGACTGGACCGAACTGGACGTAGGAGACTGGGTATTTGGGCCAGCAGACAGTGGGCCTACTGGCCGTGACACTGGACCTGGAAGGGAAATTATTAGGCCAGGAGGTCCCATTGCCTGCTGGTCGTGACACTGGACCTGGAAGGGAAATTATTAGGTCAGCAAGCAGTGTGGCCGAGAACCCGGAACTGGACTTGGATCATTTGGGCCAGCATACAGTGGGCTTGCTGGCAGAATTGGGTCACGAGCAGGTTGGGCCTATTGTTGGATAACATACGGTGAGAGCCCATCATCCACAAAATTATAAGAACTAGACATAGAATTATACAATTTAGCAAACGGAAATTGGATTTCGTCAAAAATAACATATCGACTAATTATAATTTTATTAGAAGATAAATCAAAAAATTTGTAACCACGATGATTAAACGGATAACCCAAAAAATACACAAGCAGTAGAACGGACTTGAAGTTTGTTAATTGTAATGGACATAAAAAGATGGCACAAACACCCAAACAACCTAAGATGAGAATACGAAGGGTCTTTATAATAAATATTTTTTAGGAGAGATTGATATGCTAATCCTTTGCTAGGAAGTATGTTAAAGAGGTAAGTAGACATTTGTAATGTATGATGCCAAAAAGAAGGGGATAATGAAGCATGGGCTAGTAAAGTTCGAACAATATTATTAATGGTACAAATTTTTCTTTTTGCTTTTCCATTTTGTGAGGAAGTGTGAGGGCAAGAAAAATGAAAAGATATGTCATTAGTGTTACAAAACACCCTAAACGGCCTATTATAAAATTCTCTTTCATTATCACATTGAATGTTTTTAATTTCCCATTCAAAATGAGTACGGATGAATGCTCTAAACGTTAGGAATGTGGAAAAACTTGAGACTTTTAGATAAAGAAAAGGTCCACAAAAATTTAGAATCATCCAAAAATAACACATAATAACGGTGGCCCACAGAGCTCAAAATGAGAGATCCACACATCATTATAAATAATATCAAAAGGCAATAAAGTACTAGAGGTTGAGGCTACATACGGTAATTTAACATGTTTCTCAAGCGGACAAGAAGGACAAATATTAGTACTACGCGTACTATTACATTCAATAAAATTATTGTTTTTAAGAGAAGAAAGAACGCCCCTGGATTACCCAAACGTGCATGCCACAATAAAGGTGCTAGAACGGCAAACGTTGATGGTGTGGCTTGATTCGTGGAAGTGGTGGTGATTGGATAAATCTCTTCCCAACTATTACATCTCATTAGAGGTATCCCCATTATGAAATCCTTCACCGAAAATTCAAAAGGGTCAAAGTCAACAGAAATCCAATTATTAATTGTAAATTTTCGAACATACACCAAATTTTTAATTAAGTGATGAGAATGAAGGACATGTTTCAAGGCTAAATGTGGGTTCGGGGGAGATAAATTTGTGTGACCATAACCATGAATTGGAATTGAGTCATCATTACTAACAATAATGTCACGATTTTTGCTTAAATTGAAATAAGACAAGAGATTACCTGGCGCGGACATCATATGAGAAGTGGCCCCGGTGTCTATGTGCCAGTTTGCGTCTGGAGGATTTAATTCAAGTGTATGCATCACTGCCTCGATATCCATGAGACTCGGGCGGACTGGCTGCTGGGCCGTGTAGGTCTGAGGAGGTCTTGACCCAATGACTAAATTGGGCTGCCGCTGCTGGTTGTTGTTATGCCTGGCCCAACTGGCCGTTGGGTCAGGTTGTGTATAACTGTTGGGCCTGGCCTAGTATGGTGTTGGGTAGGGACAGTATGTCGTGGGCCAGTTGGGCCATTGCTAGGCTCATTGGCCATTATGACCGGTGGCCCACTGCTCATGCTACTATCCAGGCCCAACCTATTGATGCCCCTGCCGGCTGCCACCCTGGCCACTGCTTCCGCCACCGCGGTTGTCGCCTTTGCCACCGAAATTCCAATTTTGACCCTATTTTCCATCACCGTTGTTTCAATTTTGAGGAGAATTACCCGAATATGGTGGAATTAGAGAGTAGGAATCTTGTGGTGAGGAAGGCAACATGGTGGAATTTACTCCAGTTGCAACCTTTTTAGCCAACCCAGCCTTTTCAAGGGTTAGCATAGACCGGGCTTGGTAAAATGGAGGAAAAGGGTTTCTTTGACGAAGAAGAGTTCCAACGCCATTATAAGCCTCGAATAGGCCTGCAATCATATGAAGAACAAGACGATCATTCGTGACGGGCGCACCAACGTTCTTGAGTTGATCAGACAACTCCTTGAGCCTTTTACAATAGGTTGAGACATTCGGGAAATCTTCATGTTGATGTGAGAGAATTCTTGTTCAAGGGTCACGACACGGAAATTTTTGTTATCCTGGAATATTTCACGCAACCTTTTCCAAGTGTCCATGGTCATGGTGTCGGTTCAATAATAGTCCGCAAGAGGTCCGTAGAGATAGTGGAATAAATCCATTAGAGTACCGTAGCATCAAGAGTTTCCCACAACTATATGTCATCATCGGTGGTAGGCATTTTCTCCTTGCATGTTGTCGAGGGGATGATGTGATAAAGGACTCGATTAGATCGTGCGTGTACTTTAAATAGTTCTGCCCACGTCACGTATTGAACGTTTTCCGTCTCAAGAACAATAGGGATGTTATTCTTGATGTTGGAGACTGCAAGGGCATGATGAAAGGTGTTCTTTGAGGTAGACGTAATGAAAGAACAAGAGAAGAATTAGGGATGATGAAAAAAAATTGGGAAGGAAAACAAAAAAAAATCGGCCGGTGGCCAAGTCTCAGATTCCGAGATGAAGGGCGGCGGAAAAGAGGGTTTGGAGAAGGAAAATTTGCCCTAGACTTCTGATACCATGAAAGAGAAGAATCTCCTCATTATTTTCATTAATGAAGGGTATATATACATGATATACAATATCTAATTATGAAAAATAAATCTAATACAAGACTAATACATTTTCCTAATACAAAACTACTATCATAATTACACTTGTACAAGAACTCTACAAATATGATAAAATATATACAAAATCCACCTAAGTGATATACACGGTCAAACCGTGTATACCGTGTCTTTCAAATACTCTATTGACATTATTGTCTATCAAAATCTATAGAATTACTCTAAGCTCCAGGAATCGATTCCAAAGCTAAATATTAGGGTTTGAACTCCAATAGGCAAATTCCATATCTTCGAATACGAATATGCATGGAATAAGTATTTGAAATATAATGTGAAGTAGACACCATCATTTGATTGGAATTTTACTCTAATTCGTGCAATATGTGTTGATGAACTAAGTTTTTTGAGAGGAAGAAGATGAATAGTGAAATTGTAAGTCTCGATTATTAGTTTGGTAATTCTAATACCTTCAATAGCTTAAACTGTACTAATTAAGTATTGAGTGGTATTACACGAATTAGAATTTAAAGGCCGTGAATGATAATTTTGAAGTCTTTAGCTAAGTCTAAATCTACCGGAAACAACCTCTCTGCCCCATAAAGGTAGAGGTAAGACTGCGTACATCATTACCCTCCTCAGGCCCCACTTTGTGGGATTACACTGGGTATATCGTCGTCGTTGTAGTAGCTAAGTCTAAGCCCTAAATAAATTTTACTTGAGTTGATTGAATATTAATAAATACATGTTGGTTACAATGGTGCAGGAAACGGAAATAAGTAACTGCTAAGTATTACAACAAACTGAAATTACAATAACTTGAACAAGAAACTGGAGCAGTTTTTGGTATGTTGAGTCGAGTGGTTTCACTCTGTCTTTAAGACAATATTGCCCCTATGTATCCTTTCTACGTCCTGGACAATTGTCTCCCAAGATAAAATAGCAAATGAACAAATGAGCAAAGGAAACTCAAGTGCTACCGTGAAGAATTTTGAGTAATGAAATGATGCTGGAAGGTGTTAGGAAGAACTGATTTCGTTTGTATGTTTCTGTGTGTGTCTCAACAATTGTGCAAATGGTCCTTTATATAGTTGAAGGAGAGGCTTACCAACTGCCCACATAATTGCTGTTACTGGCCAAGTAATGGCAATTATGGAGGTAGTAATTCACCAAAATAAATGGTGAATTGATGTGCAACGGATTGGCATTTAGGAAGATTAATTCAGCCAAAATAAATGACTAAATTGAGTGTTGGTTGACGTTCCATAAACCACAAAGTTCTCTGCCCAATTTGACTTTCTTGAAACCTCAGGGACCATACTGTATATATGAAACAATTCTGGTCCAAAAAGATAATATTAGAAGCACATCACACATCACACATCACACAGACACGGACCGGACGGGCGGCGGCGAGCGTGTGGGCTTTCCTCGAACCGAAGCACATCTAGGTCCTCCCTCCTTTAAACACATGGGATACCCCTTGGGGTCCCAAACCCCAAGCCAACTTTGAGACTTATAAACAAAACAATTCTTTCTTCCCCCACCGATGAGGGAGAATTGGTCTCAATACCACACTTTTCCATGCTTCAAACACCTCACTTCGTGGACCAATATCTCTTTCATTTCTCAACGAAATTTGACGATCCTTGGCACTACGGTCATCTACTTACTTAATAGATTATGCACGTGTGAAGAACCGGATTCTCCAACATGCGGAACACTAGTGTTTAAGCCGTTAAAGTTGGTCGGACGCAACTCCCGCCAAAGACAAATTTCCAACCATACCAATTGATGTAAATTGATTATATTATGTTAAATTGAATATTAATAAATACCAATATAATGTGAAGTAGCTATCCAGATTAAAGTTTGGACAGCACCAAACATACTGAACTATTTATTCTTGTATAATAATTTTAACAAGAAATTGTCTATATTTAGAAAGTTTTTTATCATTTCATTGTTAGAAGCCAGTCGTGATGATGAATATTTATGAACACATATTACTGTGATTTAATTATATTATTAGAAGAAAATAAAGCAAAAGAAATTATGAAATGGGAAATTCTTTTTGCCAAATAAAATTGTTTGATCAAGAATCAAGTAAAATAGAAGTAGCATAAAGGGAAAAAGAAAAAAAGAGGAACATATTAACGTGGTAATCTACTTGAGATTTGTTTTCAGAATAGATTCTGGTCAATGTCCTAATTTTGAAAGCAGAAAATATTATTTAATAAAATCGTATAATTGGTATAATCCAGCTGGTGTAGATGACTTAAAAGTTATTTGCAGATTATTATAATTTGATTACGTAATTACAAGAGAGAAAAGCGAAAGAGATCATAAAGAAATAAAAGTAACGTATTCATTCCAAATAAATGCCTTGAGCATGAATTAATTAAAAATTAATTTTGATGTAATCTACTCGAGATTTGAGGAATCTGATACTAATTCCTTCGGTCAAATCTTAGAGTCACATTATTATTATTTATATTATTATATTAAAATTTTAATTATTTAAAAAGGTTTATCATATTTTATGTAGTTTTAAAAAATTATAAGGATTATTCAACGATAAAAAATTTGTGATCAAATTTACACGAAAAATTACTTCTTCCGCCCCTTTATGTGACACACATTTTCAGTTGGGCATGTTCATTGGCCGGATCATATTGGATTTAGCATATTTCGGTCTCAAATTTTGTAAAATACAATTCAAATTCAATTTAAATTAACCTCGAATTGGATCAGATTTTGATGTTTGGTTCGGGTAAACATTTCAGATTTTTGGATCGGATTGTAAGCCTTATTAAGATGCTTATAGCATTGCTGCAACACGCCAATATCCCAACACCTAATTTATAATTTTCATCAACTAATGTATAATAAAGTTCATTAAACAAAATCATAAATCTCAAACAAAAATTTAATAACCTAAAATGAAAGTGTAACCTCTTATATCCTTATATTTCGAATTTCAGGTCAGATTAATTTAAAATTATACAAATATGTATACGACTCATATATCCAAAATATAAAACATAACTCATATCTGAATCAAATATGCAGAATAAAATCCAGTCATTCGAATAGCGTGGAACGATTCGAATTCTCAAATATATCCAAAATGTGCACAATCCTATTTTCAGTACATCATAAAATTGCTATTCAATTTTATTCTCTTTTTGTACAAGACAAGATATGACTTATTGGGATATAATTCCTCCATATAAAAAAGAGTGTTCACTTAATCTTTATTTTTTTTAGTTAAAAAGAGTGTTCACTTAATCTTTATTTTTTGAGTTAAAAAAAGTGTCCACTTATCAAATCAAGAAAGAATTGACTTACTTTTTAAAATTTGCCCTTATTAAGTGTTTATGTGACCAAATTTCAATATCTATTTAATCATGGATATTTTAGTCAAATTATCTATTTTTATCTAGAAGTTAATATTTTCTTAAGGAGTATGCAAATGACTAAGTAAACATTTTTTTTTATTCGGAGGGAGTAATTGATAACTCACTCTATTTTAATTTATTTTTCTTTGTAGTCCTAAAATACAGAGTAAAATTAAAGAAACTTAAATTAAAAACAACTTTGCTCTTTGCACATATTTGGCGTGTGTTTTGAGTTATTCTATTTCTTAAATGTCGTATCAATTATTGTGTAATTTTTACATCATTCTTGAGAGGAGGAATAATAATGGTCTTTATTTTTAATATTTTTTGTCTGATTCAGTTGGTTGGTCCAATGGGGCTGTCCACATCATAACTCCACTCAATTTAATGTCAATTTCTTGTATTTGGTCTAATTTATTAAATGTGAATTATTTAAAACTTGGTCCGTACGAGGACGTGTATTTCAAACGGGTAAGAAAGAGATAAGAAAGAGAAGTTTCGAAAATGTGAATGAGTTCTTTGTTGTCCTTTCCCCGTTAAACGTCACACTCGTTTTACATAGTATAATATTTATTCGTATGAGATATTAATACTTAATTAAAGTCATTAATTTTAAAATTCAGCAAATTAAAGTGAAAATAAAAATTCCTTAATCATGATTAAGTATTGAAAAATTATTTGTCCAAACCATATGTCTTATATTTATTAAATTATTGTAATATCGAGAGGCAAAGTCAGAATTTAAACAATGCCGACTCAATAGGGAAGTGCCCCCAAAATTGAAGGGCCTCAAAAATTTATTATTTTATATATTATTTATATACAATAAGAAATTACTAATAAAAGATACTATTTAAAAAAAATATATGATAGAGGATTTTCAAAAAAATAACTCAAATTTCATAATAAACATGCATATATGAAAATGATATTTGATGACGCTTCTGTGAATTTCAGAGATTTAGATTAAGGTAGTTCAGTTCTCCGAGGCTAATTCAATTCTTTCTTTCTTATATTGGTACATGTTTTTTTTAAAAAAATTGTAGTATTTTTTAGAACTGATAATTTTCTTATAAAGAGTCAATCAAGTCATTGTACACTTCAAATTAAATAGACACTATTATAAATGTATAAAAGTGTATTGGCAAATACTTAATGGTAAATGAATTGATATTATTAGATTATGTGGATTATAAAAAAATAATGAATGTTTTTCTTTAAAATATAACACAAGCCTTTGTGAATAGAGTTATTGGATATCCTTAATGGTGGGAGGAGCTAGCGGATAATCGAGTGAACCATCAAGATACGTGTAAGATGGTTCGTCCAACATTGTTAATGATAAGTCGTGAGTTTTCGGATTATTAGCACTCACTCCTTATACTTTTAGATGTCTTTTAAGTGACTTTACTCTTTATTTATAGTGTTTTCGTGTGTTTTTAGGTATTTAAAGTTCAAGGAATAAAAGGAAATAAAATAGTAGAAAAAGCCCAGAAAAGCACTAGAATGTGAGGGAGTTGCGACACTGCAAACCCTATATGCGACCGCAAAGGGACCGCACACTTGAAACAGAAGAGTTGACAAAATCAAGAACTATGCGATGAGTATGCGACACCGCAAACTCTCATATGTGGTCGTATACTCTCGAGAAAATCAACCAATGAGCCGAACGTAAAAGGCAGAAATGTGACGCAAATGCGATAATGCATACCTATTATGCGATCGCATACCCAAAGCTCAAACAAAATAAAAAAAGATGGATGAAATGCAGTAACTTCTGAAGTATGTGATCGCATCCTACAGAATGTTGCATCGCATACCGAGCGAGGAGAATATAGGGCATCAGAATGCGACCACAAACTCCTTATGCGGCTGCATTCTTGTCGTCGCATAGCGATCCGTCAGCTATTATTTTTTACTTTTTGTCCCTTCTATATAAATACTTGGCATAGATTTCTGAGCTCATTATTCCATAATTTATTCTTTGAACAAGAGAGTGGTAACCTCTAGTCACACTTTGATGCTTGTGTTTTCCTTGTCGTTCTATCAAATGCAATTATGTGAAAAAGAGAGGTGGTTTTGCAAATTGAAGAGGCATGTTTATATTCTCATTATTGGTACCAACCGACAGTCATATGCATCCATCATGTTTGTGGTCGAGTCTTGTGTGCGTCGAGTCTTTCGTCTTAGTTTTGTGTCATTGCTCGAGGACAAGCAAAAAGTTAAGTTGGGGGTGTTGATAAGTCGTGAGTTTTCAGATTATTAGCACTCACTCCTTATACTTTTAGATGTCTTTTAAGTTAGTTTACTCTTTATTTATAGTATTTTCGTGTGTTTTCAGGTATTTGAAGTTCAAGGAATAAAAGGAAATAAAATAGTAGAAAAAGTTCATAAAAGCACTAGAATGCGAGGGAGTTGCGATACCGCAAACTTAGAATAGAAGAGTTGACAAAATCAAGCATTTTGCGATTAGTATGTGACACCGCAAACTCTCATATACGGTCGCATACTCTAGAGAAAATCAACTAGTGAGCTGAATGAAAAAGGCAAAAATGCGACATCGCATACCCAAAGCTCAGACAAAATCAAGAAATATGAGAATACGGCCAGAATGCGACCCCAAACTTCTTACGCGACCACATTCTTGTCATCGCATAGCTATATGTCAGCTATTATTTTATACTTTTTATCCCTTCCATATAAATACTTGGCATATATTTCTGAGCTCATTATTCCATAATATATTCTCTGAACCTAATTTTTACTTTTGCATTGGAAAAGAAGCATTTGGATTGTCCCTTTCAAGATATTCCTTTTTCTTCATCTTCATTACTCATTGTAAGGATATGATTTCTTTTAATTTAATTAAGACTTCTATTTATTTTGCATTGATTATGAGTATCTAAATTATGAGCTAGGGTTGTGGGGCTAAAGGAGTTTATTATGTAATTGGGTTTGAAATCAATTCATTAGGTTATATGATTGTTCTCTAATAACTCTTAGCTTTATAATGTGTATTTGTGGCCAACATTTATAGTGCCTAAATCTCTATCTAGCTTGGAAAAGTGGGTAGCGATTAGGAAACGAGTTATTGACAAGAATTTGGGGATTTAACTCCCATCTAATAGATAGGGATAGGAATAGTCTAGTTAACTTGAAATCCAAATTGGGTGTTCTTAATTACACATCCTAGGGCTTGGAAAAGCCTTTGATGAAATTTATCAATTGGGTTGGAAAATCTTTTGATAACCCATTTAACCCAATGATTTAGAACATGGATGTTTCTTAGTTGAATTGATCAATAGCTTAATTGCATACTATCCCAAGGGCATCACAATCCTAGTCTTTTCAATTTGATAGTAAAAAATTGATTACTTGGTATTGTGTTATTTGATCATCCTTAATTCAATTACTTGTTACTTCGTCATATTATCATAATTAGAAGCAAACAAACAATTATTCTCTTCCTTTGAAATATCGGCTAATTGTTGAGACTTACAATTAAAGTGTACGTTTCTTGTTGTATTCCCTGTGGGATTCGACCCCAATCTTCGTTGGGTTCTATATTTGCTAATAACTGCTTTACATCCTTTTCGGAGATGTAATTTGGGTGTATCAGTTAATGAAAAAAAAATCTTTTATTGTGGTTTCGCTTTAGGCCATCAATTTCTTGGGCCGCTCCTTAATTTAAATCTTATGGATTCTGAATTCTAGGACACAACCTCAAGTGCTAGTAATTGGGTTCTGAATGTAATTTCATACATATTGATTAATGTTCTTAACACAAAGTGAAAGAAATTATTGGGTACAAAGCATATAAGTAAGGCACAACGAAAGTTTAAAATATTTGATTCTTACTTACCCCAACAATAATTCTGGTATGGTTATACAATAATGGAACTTGTAATATAAAACATATACTTACAAGTTGGAAAATCAGGAGTCTTTTTCTACGGTTAGGTGCACATGCGATTGCCCTTCCAATTGCAAGCTCCAAGCTTCAATGTACTCCTCCTTCGGAAAGCTAGGAAATCCGGCAGAGTTCGAGAGAGTATTTTATTCTTAAGTCTCTAAGGCTTAGAATGTTATTCTGAAAATTGGTGTAGAATAATGAAAGTGAATGCCTCTATTTATAGTTGAAAATTAGGTCAAAAACCGAATTAGGATTTGACCTTGGGCTTAGCCCAAAATCGACGCAGAGGCGCCGCGACCCAAGGATATGGGCGCCGCGGCGCTCGACGTGCACTTGCACTGTCTCGATTTAATTTTTGTGAATTCTTAATTAAATCCAAAATATAATTTTGACTTAATTAATGTAATCATTATAAATTTAAATGTCTCGATTCCAAATCGAACATTTTAATTACTCTCTCAATATATCCTTAGATCGAAACGGACAATCGACATAGTGTGACCCTACATGCCTTCTCATATTGACATTAATCAAATTAAGGTCTACGCGGAACTCCTAGACAGCGACGGAAGACGAACTCAATATGTGAAGTACGTTTACGCGAATCTAGCAAACTTAACCTTTATGTGGTAAGATAAAATCCTTTCATTCACGACACACCCGATCAAGCTTAGGATTTGTCAAGTGTCTATCCAAATGGCTTAATCATTTTATCTCATCTATATTAGTCGATGACTAGACCATATTCTAAATATGTCTATTGCGTTGGCCAACGACTTAGTCAACCCAATATTACTAAGAATCCGAGTGTTCTCTCGAACATACATTTGAGGAATGAATCTAATCTTGGCTCAACTACCACCTTCAATCCACATCGTAATGTACCCAATATAAGCCGTATCTCAACCTGCAAGGCATTTGAGCTTAGGACGGGATCAAAGTACATTACTTTGTAGATAAGGCGCGTATTGACCTCAAGTCTAAGGACTTCTATCTCCCACACGCTGATCATACGTTAGACAAGTATAACAAACAGTATATCAGCAGGGTATACCAATACTTCCAAAGTATCCATGTGTCCATCACGAGTAATCATTACTCAAAGCAAGTGAGACATACTATATCCTCTAAGGATGTGATGCAGACCACATGTCGACTTATCACACATCATCGATATTTCATTCTCGATGATCATTAGTCGAGGCTATTTTAAGAGTTACGCTCTATCATAAAATATCTCACTATATTAATGACAACGTAAGCTCAAGGGATGCATATTAATGAATAATTACAAACAATCAAATAATAATTCAATAATTGCAAATGTCATAATATTAATCTCCATTAATAATAATATGAATGTGTATAAAATACATTTGTCCTAATACAGATTGTCTCTAGGACATAAATATACTTTCACAAAGTGCATAGATCAAAGTTACTAAGTTTTGTCGGACCCGCACATTATATACTACCTCCCTCTCGATAAATACTCGGTACATGTAAGTTCTTACCTCTTTATGTATCTTTACGTCCTCGACTGTGCTCCCAAAACAATGGACCGGTCTCTCCATGTTTATAGAAGTCCCTGTTTTTTTTTAAAAAAAACATATTTATTATAAGAGTGATTTTTTCTTAGCTTATATATCACAAATCTAAGTTAATCGGACATGTAAATTTAGAATATCAGATAATTAAAACAAAGAGAAGAAAATATGTTATAGAAGAAACTTATTCTGATTCTATTTATTTGTCATTCCTTTACCAAGAAATAGTTAGCCTGCGTACTTGTAATATATTAACTTAAAATCGTTGTAGAAATACCTACATTTTAAATTTTGATTTAGCCTTTAATTCCAAGTACATAGAAGCAAAACAATTATCCTCTCTAATTTGTCTCTTATCATTAAATTATTTAATATAATATAAACACTGTGAATAAAAAAAATTATTGTGTGTTTTTCGATGGTCGTCTAAACTGTAATGATAATTAGAGATGTTAATATAGGTCGATACGATCCGGGCCGAACCAGTCCAACATGTGCGGGTCTTGAAATTTGACGGGTTGGGTCAGGTGAATCCACCATTTTGATGGGCCTTAAAATGCCCAGCTCAACCTAGACTTATGTTGGCTGTAGGCTGGAACAGGCATGTCAACCGCTTCTTAAAAATATTTTTCATAATTTTTAAATCAAAATTTTAACCTAAAAAACATAAAAATATTTACTCCTATAAGATAATATTACATAGTTGCTAACTAAATCTCATGTCCACAATTAAATAATCTCAATAAACACTTATTGAGTACTAATTAGCCAATGCTTCCGATCGATTGTTGTTAATGCTCATCATGTAGGGGATTTTCGTATTGATATAGTGGTTTCAGTAGCATATGATGTCTTCTTATCGGTTTGTTGATCTTTGTACACGTTTCTAATTTTTAATTTTGATTTCAAGTAAGAATTTTGTTGTAGTTTAGCGTCATTGTCAAGGTTGTCTATTATATTCTTAAATACGAAATCTCCACCAGATATCCTGGATATAACTATACAAGAAAATGATCATGTTGGACAAAATACAAAAACTTTTGCTAAACTTAATAACTTTAACGTCGTCAATAGATAAATGACTGATATCACTCGAAACAAATGGAGATATTAGTAAAAAAAATTAAACAATTACTGTAATAAGTAACAGTTTACCTCAAAAAAGGTACAGTTGAATTTGTAAATGGTTTTAAAGATACGTGGACTGACTTGTAGTATAAGATGATGAACAATTAACAATAAGTAAGCAAAAAGAAGCAATAAGTAAGAAAATTAGTCTGAAACACCTCGAACTCGGTTGAATCTCCTGAATTGGATTAGTCTGGGCCTTAGTAGAATAACTTCCGTTATGAGCTAGACATGAGAGCTAAAGAACAAAATGTTTCCAATATTAATCGTGCAAGTACAAGTTATGAGAATAGGATACCCTTCCAACATGATGGTTGGACTCCTTTTATAGCTATGAAATAAAATGATAATGTCCGAGATTTCCTCTCAAAATTAAATGCAATTAAAGCTAATAAATATTTATTATTGATAAAGGAGTAACGACTAGTGCCATATCCGGAACGGATATACGCTGGGTTTCACAAGTACTTCATCCGGTGTTAACTGACTCAGTCGCATCCTGACTCGTCTCAACTTTTGTCTTACTCCGGTGCCATTCATATCCGGCCCAGAACTCAACCGTCCCCCTCGAACTTCACATTTCAACCTTGCAACGTGTCATGCCTGATTTCGTCGTATACAAATAGTCCCCACACTTTCCAGATCAAAGTTTACCAAAGTGACGGGAAGTAAAAATAATTTCTTCATTGTCTTCTCTTATAAGTTTCTTTTTAAATTACTCTGAAATATGTGGGAAAACGTAATGTTTCCTCTTCTCCATAGTCTGACACTCTGACTCATGTCTCATACTTCTGAAAATCCAGACATGTGTCGCCTCATGATAGAACTGCCTCTTCGGTTCGTATACCGAAACGCCTCGCAATGATGATTGAAGCCCTATAAATTCCTTCTCTTCCTCTTTATTGTACCCTTTTGCAAAATCTCATCTTAAATCTTCTTCATTTGTTCATCTGCTCTATTGATCCCTCTTCTCTACTTGATATTTAAATCTGTTTCCATTCAAAACAACCACCACAAACTTCTTTTTCCTTCATCATTATGGGTAAAACTACCTCCCGTTCTTCTTCAAGGCATTCTTCACTATCACTTTTGTCCCCGCCAGCCACCACCAAAGGCACCGACGTTGGTGAATCCCCTGAAACTCAGGCTACCACCGAACCCAGAGCCTTCGTTATGCTCTCATCCACCTTTTGCTTCAATGGTGAGTTCGCCATTTGTTCCGTCATTTCGAAAAGTGACCAGGGGAAATGGAAAAGAACTACCCAACTTTCATTAATTCCTCCGTTCTTGGCAAAGTTTGGATTGATTGCGGTTGGGAAACGCTCTCCGAAAGTATTATCCTTGGGCCTAATGACAACATCACTACTCATAGGTAGGGATATTTCAATGTTTACACCTACCCATTTACTCTCAAACTCGATCCTACGATAGACGACGTGATTCTCAAAATGTGTAAGACTTACAACTTGTGTCTTGCACAAATTGGTTCATCCGTCTAGAGGGCAGTTGCTTGCCTCCGGTTCTTGGCCAAGGAGGTCAAAGAGGATTTTACTTTGAATCATTTGATCTGTTTATATGTTCCAAAAAATTTCTGCGGTGGAATCGTTCAAATATCCAAGCGAGGAAAAATTTCCATTCTCTCCAACATTATGAAGATCGAGACCGAGGATGGATGAAATGTTTCCTAGCAGCTCCTACTGCTGAGATTGTTTTATTCATTGACTCTGCTTGCCCATTCGCACTTGGGTGGTATGGAGCTGACACTATTCTTTTGATTTTTAATCCATCCAGAAAATTCGTCACCTTATTTCCAATAAATTGACGACCGTTGTCGCAAGTAATTTCCTTCGGTAATCCGAACCGGCCTTAAACAAATTTGATGAATTCCTTTCTCTGACCTTCTTGAAAGCTTTTGCTTTAACCCACTCTGAAAAATAGTCATAAATAAAATAAAACGTACATTTTCGGGTACCCATGGGAGTGGTCCTATAATGTCCATATCCCGCTTCATGAATGGTCATGGTGACAAAATCGGATGCATTAATTCAGCCCGATTGGTGAATCATTGGTGCATGCCTTTGACATTCGTCACATTTCTGAACAAAGTTTTTAGTGTCCTCTTCCACTTGCGACCAGTAATATCCGGCACTAATCAATTTTTGGACCAATAATTCTGCTCCTGAGTGATTAGGATAAGTTTTTCCGTGAACCTCGCACATCACATAATCCGTCTCTTCGGGCCCTAAGCACCTTGATAAAGGACAATAGAAAGAACTTCGGTACAACTGACCATCAACCATGTAATATCTAGTCGGCTTCGTATGAAGGGCTTTTGACTCCTTCTGATCACTAGGCAATTTTCCATCTCGAATATAGTCGATGTATTTGTTGCGCCAGTCCCAAGTCAAGCTTGTGGTGTTCACTTTGTCATGGCCACCATCTATCGCGGAGTTCAAGAGCTGCACCAGTGTCCCGATTTAAATTCATTAGCTTGCACGAAAGATCCAAAGTTTCCCAAAGCATCTGTTTCACTATTTTGTTCTCGAGACACGTGCTCCGTGGTCCATTCTTTGAACCAGTGCAACAATATTTGAATTTTTTCTAAGTATTTTACATTCTTTCCTGTTTCACTTAGAATGCGTCGTTCACTTGATTTACAACCAAAAGAGAGTCACATTTTGCTTCGATGACTTCTGCTCCCAAACTCATTGCCAATTCTAAACCTGCAATCATAGCCTCATACTCGACTTCATTGTTAGTTAATTTTACAGTTCTTATTACTTGTCTAATAATATCCCCCGCAAGTGTTTTGAGGAACACCCCTAATCCAGACCATTTTACGTTCGAAGCTCCGTCCGTATACGAGTTCCAGATCCCCAAAAATTTTCCCGAGGTTATTATAAGTTCCCTTTCTACTTCGGAAATCATTACGAGGGTGAAATCTGCTACGAAGTCTGCTAAAACCTAAGACTTTATAGCCGTTCTAGGCTTATATTCTATGTCGTATCCGCTAATTTCTACAACCATTTGGCTAGCCTACCTGATAGTTTTGGTTTATATATTATGTTCCTTAACGGATATGTTGTTACTACACAAATAGGATGGCACTGGAAATATGGCCTCAATTTTCTAGCAGTCGTGATTATAGCTAATGCTAATTTCTCTAAATGATGATATATAGTTTTGGCATTAGCTAAAGTCCTACTTACACAATAAATAGAAAATTATCTACCTTTCTCTTCTCAAACCAAAACAACATTTACAGCTACTTCGGACACTGCCAGATCCAAGAACAGTTGTTCATCTACCTTCAGTTTATGCAACACTAGCGGACTAGACAGGTACTTCTTCAAATCCCTCAACATTTTTTGATATTTCGGAGTCCACTCGAAGTCATTTTTCTTTTTTAACAAAGAAAAAAACCTATGACTTTCCTCCGAAGACCGAGAGATGAATCTACTAAGGGTGGTCAGCCTTCCGGTGAGTCTTTGTATTGCCTTCACATCTTCAAGAACCTTTGGAATTTCCTCGATAGCGTTGATTTTAGACAGATTGATCTCTATTCCTCGATTTGAAACCTAGAAAGTTACCTGAGCAAACTCTGAAAGCGCACTTCTTCGCTTAGTGTACTTCCGGAGTATGTCAAATGTTTCTTGCAAATTATTTAAATGGTCCTCCATCTCCAGGGACTTAACTAACATATCATCAATACAAACTTCCATCGTATTGCCTATTTGGTTTTCAAACATATTATTAACTAGGCATTGATATGTTTCTCTGGTATTTTTCAAACCAAAGGGCATTACGTTATAGCAATAAGTCCCATATCTAGCTATAAAAGAAGTTTTCTCTTGATCCTCTAGATTTATCCTGATTTGGTTGTATCCGGAGTAAGCCTCAAGAAAACTTAGCATCTCATGCACTGTCGTTGCATCGATCATCCGATCAATGTGTAGTAAGGGAAAATAATCTTTTGGACATCTTATTTAAATCTTTAAAATCTATGCACATTTAGTTGTTACCTTTTTTAGGCACAACAACTATGTTTGCTAACCAATCCGGATATTCTGCTTCATGGATTGAACCTATATTCAATTACTTTGTTACATTTTCCTTGACAAACCTATGCTTGTAGTCGGTCATAGACCTTTTTCTGCTTTATCAGGGAAATTTGGATCTAAACTCAACTTGTGAGTTGTAATCTCTGGTAGGATACATGTCATGTCTAAATGGGACCAGGAAAAATAATCGGCGTTAGCTTTAAGAAATTCAATTAATTTAACCCTAAGCTCCGGGGATAACTCGGTATCCATGTATACCTTTCTGTCTAGCAGATGCACGAACAAGATAACTTGCTCCAATTCTTCTATAGTTGACTTTGTAGCGTATGAATTTTCCGACAGTACAAATGACCTCGGGATCCGATAGTAATCCTCTTCCTCCTCATATTTTTCTTTTTCACTTTCCTCTTTCTTCGAACTCGACGTGTCCGAATCCAGTAGTTGCTATTTGACTTCTTTACCCTTCTTTTCATCCTTCTCCTCTTTTTTCTTTTCAATCGACTCTTCTACCGCAAACACTTCCCTTGCAGCCGGTTGCTCTCCCTGAATCATCTTAATTTTTCCGAGTCGAGAATTTTAACATCATATATAATGTTGAAGGCATAACCTTCATATCATGTATCCATGGCCTGCCGAACAAAGCATTGTACCTCATTTTCCCTTCGATAACGTAAAACTTTATTTGTCAGATCATTCCGGCCACGTTGATTGGAATAGTGATCTCCCCCTTCATTGTTTCACTAGCCATATTGAATCCGTTCAAGACTCGGACCGCCAGAACAATTTGTCCAGCATCCCCATTTGCTATACCATCTTCCACCAAATGATGTTGGCTAAGCTACTTAGATCAATTAAAATTCGCTTAATTTGAAAATGTTCAATTGAAATAGAAATTACCAGCGCGTCATTGTGAGTTTGTATGATGTCCTCCTATCTTTGTTGAATGAGATTGTTCCCTCATGTAAGAAATTCCTAGACCCTTTTTCACGGGTTATTGATACTTTCATCTTCTTTGTTGTCATGACATACGCTCTTAGAACACCCATCCCTCCGATAATTATATTTATGATATGTTGGGGTTCAATCGATTTGGCTTGTTTATTTGCCTCTCTATTTCTGAAGTTCCCCTTAGCTAGATTGCTCAAAAACTTTCACAAATGACCATTTTTTAGCTACCGGGCCACTTTGTCCCTAAGCTGTCTATAGTCCTCCGTTCGGTGACTATGCATTTCATGAAAGTCACACAACAAATTTGAGGCCCTCTGAGCTGGGTCTGACCGAAAGGATCTTGGCCACCTTATTTTTTTAATATTTCTGATTGCTGATTATAGTCCGGCCGCATCAACACTGAAATTGTATTCGGATAATCTTGATCTCTCCCCATGTTAGAAAACGCTACATCGGTGTCATTTTTATAATGTAAGCCTTTACCGATAGACCCTCGATCGTTGCGCCTATCTCCAACTCCTCTGTACGATGAGAAGTTATGACTATTACAACCTTGATTTGATCTGAAGTTTGATCTATCGGGATGTCCGTAGGGTTGGTACCTATCTTTTAGAGACCTTAGCTCTAAATCAGCGACATGTTTTGACTTATCATTGCTTTTGATCCGACCCGTTGACCCTGACGGGAGTTTGAACTGATCATCATCTACCCATATATTTGACTCGTACATGTTGTGCACGTCTGGCCATGTAACTACTTAAAATTTCAACAAGTTTTCCTTCAATTTTAGAGAAGCACCGGAACTCCTCGGGTTCAGACCCTTTGTGAAAGCTTCGGCTGCCCATTCGTCCAGTACTGTAGGAAGGAGCATTCGTTCCTTCTGAAACCTCATCACGAATTCATGCAACAACTCGCTATCTTTCTTAAGTTATTTTAAATATGTCCGATTTTCTTAGTTGGACCTTCCTTGCTCCAGCGTGTGCCTTTATAAAAGCATATGTAAGCATTTCAAATGAGTTAATAGAATGTTCGGGTAATAGAGTATACCATGTCATTGCCCTTTGGATAATGTTTCACCAAATTTCTTTCAGGATCTGATCTATCCATGAATTGAAGGTGTCAACCTTCTTATCATTAGTCTCCATACGCTTATTCAAAGCTTGAATAAATTTCAAGACTTTCGAGGACTCATTTTCCCTCGAACCATTGCCATTTCCTTGGGCTTAATATTCACCAAGGACTTGATCTTCCTCACGGACAAGATGAGTTTCATCCGCCGCACTTGCTCCACGACTCTTTTTCTGTAACTGAGTGCTCGTCTCATGTTATTTCTCATACATCGTAAAAATTTGAGCTAAATCTGCTCCGACTATCCTCATTCAGTTATTCGCTTCATCGTCATCATTTGGCGTTCTTTCATCGATTCTCCTAGATTCATGGGATGAAACTACGAGTGCAAAATCAGAGGCTCGCCGGTTATTGGCAATGACCGGGGTATTTTTGTTGATATCATCATTGTTGTTGTTGTTTTTATTGTCATTGACATTAAGGTTGTTACTGTTGTTGTTAGCACCAACTTGACTTTCGCCAAATATTTTGCTAACGTAAAGTAGCAACATGTTCACAAAATCTCAAGAGAAACAATTGAAGTTTGAACAAATCACCACAATTATCCTTAACCCCACAGTGGACACCAAATTGTTTACCCCAAAAAAGGTACATTTGAATTTGTAAGTGGTTTTAATAATACGTGGACTAATTTGTAGTATAAGATGATGAACAATTAACGATAAGTAAGCAAAAAGAAGCAATAAATAAGAAAATTAGCATGAAACGCCTCGAACTCGGTTGAATCCCCTGAATTGGATTAGTCCGGGCATTAGTAGAATAACTTCGGTTATGAGCCAGAGATGAGAGCTAAAGAACATAATGTTTTCAATATTAATCGTGCAAGTACAAGTTGTGAGAATAAGATACTCTCTCAACATGAAGGTTGGACTCCTTTTATAGTTATGAAATAAAACGTTAATGCCCGAGATTCCCTCTCAAAATTAAATGCAATTAAAGCTAATAAATCCTTCTTAATAATAAAGGAGTAAAGGCCAGCGCCATATCCGGAACGGATATACGCTGGGTGCTACTGGTACTTCATCATGTGTCAACTGACTCGGTCGCATCCGGACTCTTCTCAACTTTCGTCTTACTCCAATTCCATTCATATCCGGCTCAGAACTTAATCGTCCCCCTCGAACTTCACATTTCAACCTTGTCACGGGTCATGCCGGATTTCAGTGTATACGGTAACAATGTAAATATGAGATATTAAACTAGCTATTAATATGATAGGTTGGGTATACTTAGAGTTTGAGCTCCTCTTCTTGTTATTCTCAGTTCCCTATTCTTTAATTATTATTTTTATTTGGCCCACGGACTGACCTAGGCTAGCCTCGGTCAATCCTCACGGGCTGATAAACTTACTTGAAGCCGGGCTAAAAAATCTCATTCTTAAACTCATCTTATAAAATTACGGGCTAGGATGGCCTAGCGAGCAAACCTATATTGACAACTCTAAACTGTTAACCAGTACTAGAATGCTAGCAAGCCACGGTTTCGAAAATATGTCTGATTTAATAGGTTTCAATTTAATTTTTATTGTAGAGCTTCATAAAAAAAAATGCTACTGCACTATGAAAAAGGGGTCATTTTACGATTTACCTCGATAATTTAATCTTACACTGACTTTCAAAATTTTCACATTTACAAATTATTGACATGCTTCTTCGTCTAAATAACTTCATTCTCTTAATCTGAGGCAACTCCGGAAATTTAAGAAAAATAAGAAAGAACTGTCACTATGACAAATTACAAAGAGTCATGTTGAATGGTCTCTACGTACATTTGAAGGGGAACATAATATAAAAAATTGCACTCTGATTGATCCAATTACTTTATAATTACATGTTTGTTGGATGTCTTAATGGGTGTATTAAAATTGTAAACGACAAATAAAAAGGACCAGTGGGATATTGAATAGAAGAACTTTTTGATAGAATATAATAATTGTGGGTCCTATTTCATGTATCTTGGTAAATAGAAACAAATTAAGTGACGACTTATAATTATTTTTTTGGAAGAAATGTCGTAACATTGGTAACCGCGATTATGAGTAGGATATCCCAAAAAACACATGGAATAGACCGGGCTTGGAGTTTTGTGATTGTGGTGGAGACGTTTAGTCCAAATATTTTCCAAATCCCTTCCTCATATATTGTTCTTTTGTCATGTCTAAGAATATGTATCATCCGGCCCTTACTGTTTTCAACATCAAGAACCACATCCCTATTGTTTTTAGATGGAAAACGTCCATTACGCGACGTGGGCAGAGTTGTTCAAAATTCACGCCATCTCCCATCAAGTTCTCCATCACATAATTCCTCCCGCTACCCCTACTCCCGCGGAGGATCCTCAGTTATGGATTACACTTGATGCTATTGTCCTTCGGTGAATTTATTCCACTATTTCTACCGACCTTTTACAAACGATTATTGAAGCGGACACTACGACTATGACTACATAGAATAGATTGCGTGATATATTCCAAGATAACCAACATTCCCGCATTGTCACCCTTGAGCAGGAATTTTCCCAAGTCCGCATGGAAGATTTCCCGAATGTTTCAGCTTATTGTAAACGGCACAAGGAATTAGCAGACCAACACCGTAATGTTGGAGCGCTCGTTACCAATAATCTTCTTGTTCTGCAAATGGTTGCAAGCCTATCTAAGGCCTATAATGGCGTGGGGACTCTCATCCGTCAAAGTAATCCACTTCCACCTTTTTATCAAGCCCGTTCGATGCTCACGTTAGAAGAAGCCGGGTTGGCCAAAAAGGCGGCTACCGGTGCTAGTTACGTGGTCATGATGACGTCCTCCGCTAATTCTCAAGGTTTTGTTGATAATTCGGGACAAAACCGTGCTCATGATGGAGGCAAGAAAAATTGAAAAAATAATGGCAAAAATCGCGGTGGCAATCATAGTTGTTCCGACGGTGGTGGGGTGGCGGTGCTCGGCAAAGTGGAAGTGGGCCGCAGCCCCACTGGTCTCAGCCATGGGCCTCCTAGAAGTGGCCCAACAACCCTTATTTTTCTAGATCAACGTACCTCGAGCAGTGGGCCGGCCGGCCAACAACCCTTCAGGCCTAATTTTCTAGCTTCAGCTTCAGGGTTCAGGAACACTGCTGGGTAGGGCAGCAAAGAGGCCTGTTTGGGCCTCGGCCTATGCAGACATTCTCGGCAGTGGACCCCACACCGAATCCAACGGATATTGAGGCCGCAATGCATACGCTTGGATTGAATCCTCCAGACCCAAATTGGTACATGAACACCGGCGCCACTTCTCACATGACGTCAGACCAAGGTACTTTCTCGTCTTATTCCAGTTTGAGCAAAAATCGTGGCATAATTATTGGTAATGGCCACTCCATTCCAATTCGTGGTTACAATCATACTACTTTGTCTCATCCTCATCCACCTCTTGTCTTGAAAAATGTCCTTCATGCCTCTAGCTTAATTAAAAATTTGGTGTATGTCCGTAAATTCACCACTGATAATTGTGTCTCTGTTAATTTTGATCCTTTTGGGTTTTCTGTGAAGGATTTCAAGACGGGGATACCTCTCATGAGATGTAATAGTAGGGGAGATCTTTATCTTATCACACCTGCTGCCAGTCTCTCGAGTCAAACCTTGCCATCTATTTTTGTTGCTATAGATCCTTCCTTGTGGCATGCACGTTTGGGTCACCCTGGGTCATCCATTGTTTCTTCTTTACATAAAAACAATTTTATTTCTTGTAAGGGTACGCGTAGTACTCCAATTTATCATTCATTTCCTTTAGGAAAACATGTTAGATTACCATTTGTAGCCTCTACTTCTCGCACATTTATGCCTTTTGATATTATTCATAGCGATTTATGGACTTCTCCCATTCTCAGTTCTGTAGGCCATCGTTATTATGTTTTATTTTTGAATGATTATTCTAATTTTTTGTGGACCTTTCCGTTAGCGAAAAAATCTAAGTTTTTCCACCTTCTTAAAATTTAGAGCATTCATTCGTACCCAATTCGAAAGGAAAATAAAATATATTTAATGTGATAATGGCAAAGAATATGATAATGGGTTGTTTCGGGATTTTTGTAATGCTAATGGCATAGTTTTTCGTTTCTCTTTTCCTTATACGTCCTCACAAAATGGGAAAGCCGAACGAAAGATTCGTACCATTAATAATATTATCAGAACTTTATTGGTCCATGCTTCCGTACCCCCTTCCTTTTGGCATCATGCTCTACAAATGACTACTTATCTTCTTAACATACTTCCTACCAAAGGATTGACATATTCCTCACCTCTTAAAGTCCTCTATAATAAGAATCTGTCATATTCATATCTTAGAGTCTTTGGATGCTTATGTAATCCCCTCTTTCCGTCAACTACAATTAACAAACTTCAAGCCCGTTCTACCCCTTGTGTGTTTTTGGATTATCCATCTAATCATCGTGGTTACAAATATTTTGATTTATCGTCAATAAAATCATAATTAGTCACCATGTGATTTTTGATGAAACCCAATTTTCGTTTGCTAAGGCAAGTAGTCTCGGGCCTCATTCATATATTTTTTAGATGACGAGATCTCCCTGTATATTATCCATCATTTATGGACATGACCCGCACCCAAATTCTGCTAGCGGGCCCACTGTCTGCTGGACCTCCAGTCCCGTCTCATTCTCCCATCACGGGTCCAGCAACTGGGTTGCCTATCCAGCCCAGTTCTATCCCAGCTACTATTTTCGACGTCAGTCCCGATTTCGGTATTGGGCCAGCAAGCTCACTACCTCCTGGCTCATCCGTCAGCAATCCGAATATTTTCCAAAATCCACCCAATTCTCCCCCGAGTCACAGACTGGTCACTCGTAGTCAACGGGGTACTTTTAAACCAAAGAGACATTTTAATCTACATTCTAATATTCTTAAATCCCCCCACCCCGTAACCCAGTGTCTGCGTTAAATGATCCGAATTGGAAATTGGTCATGAACGACAAATATGATGCTTTTATTGAAAATAAGACGTGGGAGTTGGTGACCCGTCCTTCTGGTGTTAATATTATTCGGTCTATGTGGATTTTTAACTCATAAAGATAATTATGATGGTTCTTTTGCGAGGCATAAGACTCATCTTGTAGGTGATGGTAAGACTCAGCAGGTTGGCGTGGATTGTGGTGAGACATTTAGTCCGGTGGTCAAATCGGCTACCATTCGCATTGTTCTCAGTCTGGCCCTTTCAAAGGCATGGCCCATTCATCAATTAGACGTGAAGAATGCTTTCTTACATTGTGATCTTAAGGAGACCGTCTACATACATCAACCGTTGGGTTTTAGAGACCCCAAATATCCTCATCATGTCTGTTTATTGAAGAAGTCCTTATATGGGCTTAAGCAGGTCCCACAGGCTTGGTATAAGAGATTTGCAGACTATGTTTCGTCTATTGGGTTTTTCTCACAGCAGGTCTGATAATTCACTGTTCATACATCGTAGTGGTACTTCACTGACTTATATTCTATTATATGTAGATGATATTATCTTGAATGTCTCTTCTAATGTGTTACGCAAGTCTATCATGATAATGCTTAGTTCTGAGTTTGCTATGAAAGACTTGGGGCCCTTGAGTTACTTTTTGGAGATTGTTGTCATTCGTCATGCAAGTGGGTTATTCTTATCACAGCGAAAGTATGCCGCTGAGATAATTGAGCGAGCTGGTATGTCCTCGTGCAAGTCTAATTCCACTCCAGTTGATACTAAACCCAAGCTGGGTTCTGCGGCTGGGTCATCTTACAAGGATCCGACCTGCTATCGCAGTCTTGTAGGAACTCTTCAGTATCTTACGTTCACATGACCGGATATTATGTATGTCGTATAGCAGGTGTGTTTGTTTATGCATGATCCCAGGGTTTAGCACATGAATGCGCTCAAACGCATTATCCGATACATCCAGGGCACACTTGACTATGGCTTACATTTATATCCATCCTCGACGTCTACACTTGTCTCGTATACAGATGTTGATTGGGGTGGTTGTCCAGATACCAGACGCTCCACGTCTAGCTATTGTATGTTTCTTGGTAATAACTTGGTCTCATGGTCTGCGAAACGACAATCTACATTATCACGCTCTAGTGCTGAGGCCGAGTATCGAGGGGTAGCCAATGTAGTCTCTAAATCCTGTTGATTACGTAATATTCTCTTAGAACTTCATTCTCCCATTCAGAAAGCTTCCTTGGTTTATTGTGATAATATTAGTGCAGTCTGTCTTTCTGGTAATCCGGTTCAACATCAGCGCACTAAACACATCGAGATGGATATCCACTTTGTTCACAAAAAGGTAGCTCGTTGACAAGTACGCGTCTGCCATGTCCCTTCCAGGTATCAAATTGCAGATATATTTACTAAGGGTCTTCCCTCGATTCTGTTTGAAGATTTTAGGGACAGTCTCAGCGTATGAAGACCACCCGCTATGACTGCGGGGGTGTGATAAGTAGAACCGATATACACGGTATATAAGGAAACTGAGACCGTGTATATCATGGGAATATGGACAGTATATTATTGTAGTTACTTCACATTGTACACTTACCATAATTGTAGAATTCTTATACAAATAGAATAGGGTTTTGGGAGTAGAACAGGAATATTATTTTTCATATTATGGAAATTGTAAATTGTATATATACTCATTCATTAATGAAAATAATCAAGAGATTATTTCTTTCAAGTGTTGACTCTCAATTATATGTAATTAAAAATAAAACATTGGAGCACCTAAATGACTACATGCTACCACACAGAATTACAATATAACTATTGTGAAAAAATGATTTTCTTTTTAGCTTAACTTCTAAACTTGTAGAGATGAATAATGCATGGAACACATTTAAAAGATGAGAAAGTTGATCTTCTTTCTTCATGTTTGTCGATTGTCATGTAGAATTCAGTTTCAAATACTTTGTAGATATTGTTATGCAATTATGTGTTCACCTTCTTCTCATATAGAATTAAATATGAATGAACTACAAGAAGACAAAGAGTTAGAAAACATGTAACGTTTAATTTATCTTCTTTCACTATAATTTTGAAAGTTATTGTGTGTAAACACCTTAAATAGAGAAAGGGGATCTTCTGATCATTCATTTTTCTAAATGTCTTCCTCATTTAATATTTTTTAAATATAGCACAATTAATCATAATTAAAAAAAATTAAGAAGTGACTTTTGAGTTTTTTAACATAGCACCTATATAAATGGGGGAAAATAGAAAAAAATGCCAAATAAATAAAGGGAAAAAATAAGTGTCTTAGCCAGAAGGGGGAATTGGTCTAAACCATAGCTATTTTTCGCAAATATTAAAAAAAGAAAGTTCATAAATCAGTAACATCCTAGCAATTTCTAGATAAACTAAAGAGTACTATAAAGAGCATGAAGGAAAATAAAAATAGCAACATATCTTGTATTAAGTGTCATTTTTATGAAGAAGCGGAGGGTTGGCGCAAGAGACAAACGTGATTTTTTTTTGTGGAGCACCTAAATTGAGAATTTGGAAGGTAAAAGTGTAAAATTTAAGAAAAAATTAAAAAATCAAAATCCTGATCAATTAATGGTGACATATTATCTTCTCAAAAACATCACTTGTTCTTATAAAAATAATTAGGACCTTCATGCCAATAATAAAATAAATAGAAAATATGGGAGAAAAAAATTTAAAAAGAAGGAAAAAGATAATTGTGTTTTTTGTCCAAAGAAATGTCATGTCACTCTCATTTGCCTAGCTTTATAATATATATATATAGTAGATTTTACTAGAATTATTTAGCTTGACGATTATAATTATCTAAGCAATAAAGTCTATATATTTTAGTTTTCATATATTAAAAAGTATAAATATGAAAATTCTAGATTAAACTAAAAGGTATGATGACCCTTCTTAACAATTTTGTGTCACGAACAAACTGAAAAAGAAGATCAATAATAGAAGTTGTATAACATAATAATTTAAAGGGTGAAAAAGATAAACATTCAAAAAGATATTCGTATAATAAAAGTATCAAGACACTCACTCACTTGCTAAAATAAATATTTGAGTACCTAACATGGGAACAGTTCCTTCTCCATCAATATTTTCTTCATTTTGTGTTTTTGATCTCTTCCTTAATTCTACAATTTTGTGCTTTTAATCTCCTCATATATTATACAACACTCTTCAATTATTGGAATGAGAATACCATATTGGTGTGATTTTAATTATGTGTTATAACTTGTACATTAATTAGGAATTATGAATTAATTACTAATATTATTTAAGAGAAGAAATTATGAATATGAAGGGGTGTGAGTTATGGAGATGACTTTTTAAATTAAAATAAAATAATTAAAAATGATATAAAAAAGCCAAAAAAGGAGAAAAATAATCTCATCGTCTATTCTACAATACTCTTCATTTATTGAAATGAGAATGTCATGTTGGTGTGATTTTAATTAGGAGTCATAACTTGTACATTAAATTATAAAATTAATTACTAATACTAATTATGAGTAGAAGTTATGAAGATGAAGGAATGTGAGTTATGGAGATGACTTTGTAAATTAAAACAAACGAATTTAAATATTATAAAAAGCAAAAAAAATGAGAAAAAGGATAAATAGAATCATTGGCCACTGAGAGGTGTCACATAAGATTGTTTATTCCTAGCTTTATATTATGTATAGATATTAGATATAGATTTTCATATATTAAAGAGTATAAATATAAAAATTCTAGACTAAACTAAAAGGTATGGTGACCCTTCTTTACAATTTTGTGTCACGAACAAACTGAAATGAGAACCTGACATGAGAATAATTCCTTATCCATTAACATTTCTTCAATTTGTGCTTTTAATCTCCTCATTGGTTCTACAATTTTGTGCTTTTTATCTTCTCATATTCTACAACGAACAAACTGGAAAAAAAAAAAGATCAACAATAGAAGTTCTATATAACATAATAATTTAAATGGTGAAAAAAATTAAAAACATTCTAAAAGATATTCATATTGTAAGACTTTGAAAATATTTTCCTCAATTGTATTCTTCCATTAAGGGAATAATGTATACATAATATACAATTAATTGAGAAGAGTAAATCATGCCTCTAATCTTCCTAATGAAATCAATCTACTTCCTAATTAACATAATCATAATAATTATTTTACTACCTACCATACATAAAATGATACTCTCATTAATTATTCTAATTATTATTATATTCTAACACTCCCCCGCAGTCGAAGCTGGAGGGCGGTGAATGCTGAGACTGTCCCGAAAATCCTCAAATAATATCAGTGGAAGTCCTTTTGTGAAAATATATGTGATCTGATGATGTGTCGATACATGTAACACTCGTACTTGTCCGTGAGCCACCTTCTTACGAACAAAATAGATATCTAACTCAATATGTTTAGTGCGTTGATGATTGATTGGATTTCCTGATAGATAGATTGCACTAATGTTATCATTTTGGAATTGGGCAATGAAGTTCAAGTAGCAAATTCCTAATCCAACATGATTCGGACACAACATTGGCAACAATACGGTATTCTGCTTCAGCACTTGAACGTGATACTATGGCTTGTCTTTTTGATAACCATGAGATCAAATTGTCTCCGAGGAAGACACAATAACCTGAGGTAGAGCGTCTGGTGTCTGGAAAACATGCCCAGTCGGCATCCGTGTAAGTGACAAGTTTAGAAATGGAGGATGAGTAGAGATGTAGTCCATACTTCAAAGTACCTTGAATATATCGCACAATGCATTTTAGAGCATGCATATGTTCCTCCATAGGATTATGCATAAATAAGCACATTTGTTGCACTGCATAAGTAATATCTGGCCGGGTGAATGTGAGATATTGCAAAGCTCCTGCTAGGATGCTGTATAATGTGGGATCGGCAAATGGTTTGCTTGAGGTGGCACTCAATTTAGACTTAGTGTCTATCGGAGTTGCCGAAGGTTTGCATGATAACATTCTAGCTCGTTCAACAATCTCAGATGCATACTTCTTCTGGGAGAGGAATAATCCACCAGCATGGCGTGTCACAACAATCCCTAGAAAGTAGTGGAGTGGACCAAGATCTTTCATAGCAAATTCGGAACTGAGTTGTGACATAATATTCTTGCGAAGAGAGTCTGATGATATTGTTAGGATAATATCATCCACATATAAAAGAAGATAAGCAATATTATTGCCCTGATGATAAATAAATAGAGAATTATCAGAACGGTTGTGAGAAAAACCAATTAGTGACACAAAATCTGCAAACCGCTTATACGATGCCCTGGGGGCCTGCTTCAGTCCATATAATGATTTGTTGAGCAAACAAACATGATTGGGATATTTAGAATCTCTGTATCCCAATGGTTGGTGCATGTAGATAGTTTCATTGAGGTGCCCATGGAGTAAGGCATTTTTGACATCCAATTGATGAAGGGGCCATCCTTTTGAGAGAGACAGCTGAGAACTGTTCGGATAGTTTCCGGTTTGACCACTAAACTAAACGTCTCCCCACAATCTACACCAACCTGTTGTGTCTTCCCATCACCTACAAGACGGGCCTTATGCCGCTCAAAAGTTCCATCAGAATTTTCTTTATGATTGAAAATCCACATAGACCGAATTATATTAGCATTAGATGGACGAAGTACTAAATCCCACATCCTATTTTTAATTAGAGTGTGATATTCATCATCCATGGATATTTTCCAATTCGGGTCTTTTAGAGCGGACACTGGGTTATGAGGCAAAGGTGATTTTGAGACCTGGGTGTGTAGGCTATATTTGGTATTGGATTTGACAATTTCATGTTGACTATGAGTGACCGGACGAGTGACATGGCCAGTGGACTGGACGCCACTGGCCGAGATTGAGGAAGTGGGTTGGACGCCACTGTCCAGTGGGTTTTGGCCGAGAATGGCAGTGGGCTGTGTGTTCCGGAGTAGGCTTGGAGCCGAGAACTGGCCCAATTGTTCAGTTGGTTGTGGCTGTGTGGGGAAAAGATGACTGGGCCTTAGAACTAAAGGCCCAGTCTGTTGTGATGAATTGTCACGCGGCTGGGCCTGTGTTCTTTGGTCCAGTGGGCCCAAACTCGAATTTCTGGCACTCCCCGTGGGTACCGAGCTGTGAAGAAAATGTGTTAGATACGAAAGCTTATCATCATAAAAAAAATCATAGGTATGAGTCCCGGTTTCATGTATCTTAGCAAATGGAAAAATTATTTCATCAAAAATTACGTGATGACTTATAATTATTCTTTTGGAAGAAATGTCGTAACATTGGTAACCGCGATGATTAGTAGGATATCCCAAGAAAATAAATGGAGTAGACCGGGCTTGGAGTTTTGTGATTGTGGTGGATGGAAAGAGTGGGTAGCAAAGACAACCAAACACTCTTAAGTGATGATATGAGGGCTCTCGTAAATAAAGCATTTTTAGAGGAGCTTGGTAAGACATGTTTTTATGAGGAAGGATATTCAACAGGTAAGTGGCCATTTGGAGTACATGATGCCAAAATACAGGGGGAAGTGAAGCATGAGAAAGAGATGTTCTAACAATATTATTTATGTTCTAATTTTGCGTTCTGCCTTCCCATTTTGTGATGAAGTATGAGGACAAGACAAACGAAAATTAAGACCATTTGTTTTGAAAAAATCCCAAAACTGTTTATTGTCAAACTCCCTTCCATTGTCACATTGAATATTTTTGATATTACGTTCAAATTGAGTTCGGATGAATGCTCTAAATGTGAGAAAAGTGGAAAACACTTGTGATTTTTTTGACAAAGGGAATGTCCACAAATAATTAGAGTAGTCATCAAGTATGAGCAAATAATATCTATGACCAAAAGAACTCAAAACGGGTGATGTCCAAATATCACAATGTAAAATATCAAATGGTAAAAGGGTGCATGAAGTAGAGAAAATAAATGGCAATTTAACATGTTTACCAAGTGTACAAGAATGACACTTATTTAGAGTCCGTGTTTGAATACAAGAAATAAAATTATTTTATTTAAGAGAGGCCAAAACAGCCTCTCCCGGATGTCCCAAACGTTGGTGCCACAAAGATGGTGCCAAGGCTGCAAAAACATATTGAAACTTGGATTGTTGTGTTGACAGATTTATTGGATAGAGCTCTCCCTTGCTATCACATCTCATGAGAAGCTTCCCCGTCTGAAAATCATGCACGAAAAATCCAAATGGGTCAAAACAAACAAACACCCAATTATCAGTTGTAAACTTTCTAACATAAATCAAGTTTTTGATTAATTTGGGAGCATGAAGGACATTCTTTAAAATTAGTTGTGGGTTTGGTGGTGACAATTTGCTAGAACCATACCCTTTTATTGGAATTGAATGGTCATTTCCGATAATTATTCCATTATCATTGCTCAAATTAAAATAGGATGAGAGATTACCTTGGGAGGAAGTCATATGCGACGTCGCTCCAGAGTCCATATACCAATTTGAATCCGGTGGGTTTAGTCCAAGCGTGTGCATGACGGACTCAATATCCGTGGGGTGGGCTCCTATTGAATGAGACTCATGCCACTGGGTCGGTTGAGGCCCACTACCACTACCTGCGTTAACAGACCAACAAAATAGGCATGTTGGGCCTGTCGCTGATGCTGCCAATTGTTTGGAGAATATAGGGTGGGCTGAGGCTGGCCAGTGGGCCATTGGGGCTGCCTGGCCCAATTGCCTGTTGGGGCTGAGCTTGGTGGTATAGCCCAAGGCCATTGCCAGCCGCTGGCCTACTGCCACTGTCCACCACCTCTGCCGACGTGCTGCTGCCACTGCCCGCCACCGGAGTTGGTGTTGCCGTCATTTTCGCCGCCACCGGAATTTTTTTGGCCTCCACCTTTGTTATTTCCGCGATTTCCACCCTTATTTTTATTATTATTACGTCCTTTTTGTCCCTTATTTTGTTGAGAAGGGTCAAAAAAATTACCATCATTTGAAGAAGTGGCAATCATGGCAGAATTTGAAGTAGTTGAGGCCTTTTTCACCAAGCCCGACTCTTCAAGCACAATCATGGACCTTGCTTGATAAAATTTTGGTAGAGGATTACTTTGACGGATTGGAGTTCCCACGCCGCTATACGCATCAGTGAGACCGGCGACCAATTGCAAGACTAACCGGTTATTAGTAACCGGTGAACCAACATTTCTTAATTGATCTGTCAACACTTTGAGTCGTTGACAATATGCAGAAACATTAGGAAAATCCGCCATGTCAATGGTTGAGAACTCATGTTTCAATGTAACAGTGCGAGAGTTTTGGTTATCTTGAAAGATATCTCGCAAGCGTTCCCAAGCCGCCATGGTTGTTGAATCCGATTCCATTATTGTATGCAACAAGTCAGTGGAGATTGTTGCATAAATCCAACCAAGGACTGTGTCATCAAGTGTATCCCATAATTCATTGTCTGCATCGGTTGTTACTTCCTTCCCCTTTCCATCTTTCAGAGGAATTATATGATGAAGAACTTTGTGAGCACAACAACATATTTTGAATAATTTCGCCCAAGTTGCATAATGAATGGTTTCTATTTCTAGTTTGATGGAAACATGTGTTTTGATGTTTGAGACAGCAAGAGCACGGTGAAAGGGTGATTTGGATTCAGACATAATTGGTTGAAATGAAGTATGAAAAATTAAGAAAATTGAAAGGATGATTTTCGGCCAATGATAGGGTTTGTGTGATGAAGATGACCAAAAATAGGAGAAAAAATATTTAGGATCTTTCCTTAAGCTTTGATACCATGTAAGACTTTAAAAATATTTTCCTCAATTGTATTCTTCCATTAAGGAAATAATATATACACAATATACAATTAATTGAGAAGAGTAAATCATGCCTCTAATCTTCCTAATCAAATCAATCTACTTCCTAATTAACATAATCCTAATAATCATTTTACTACCTACCATACATAAAATGATACTCTCATTAATTATAATTATATTCTAACACATATAAAAAAAATAACAAGACACTCACTCACTTGCTAAAATAAATATTTGAGTACCTGACATTGGAACAATTCCTTTTCCATCAACATTTTTTCATTTGTGTTTTTTATCTCCTCCTTAGTTCTACAATTTTGTGCTTTTGATCTTCTCATCTGTTCTACAATACTCTCCATTTATTGAAATGAGAATACCATGTTGATGTGATTTTAATTATGTGTTTACATTAAATTAGAAATTGTGAAATTAATTACTAATACTAATTATGAGTAGAATATATGAAGGGAGGTGAGTTATGGAGATGATTTTTAAAATTAAAATAAAATAATTAAAATGATATAAAAAAGTCAAAAAAAAAAAAAAAAAAAAAACTTGGCCATAGAGAGATGCCACATAAGATTGTCAATTCCTAGATTTATGTTATATATAGATTTGTAATATACTTCATATTTGAGAATTGAGAGTAACGTACTTTTAAAAATAGTCTAAATATAATTTATTTTTTTACACAAAAGGACCAATAACACACGTTATAATTAATTGAAGGTTAAATATGACGAATCATATATCACAAAGATTAAAATCAGAATTTGTTCATAACTGAAAATTCAAAAATATCATTATTCTAATTATTAATTTTTTTTTTTTTATATTTCATACTCATTCAAATATCACCATAAATTGAAAGGAAAAAAATATCATAATCTCACGAACATATCGGAAAAAGCAAGTTTGTCGTGTCAAGATCAAGGATAATCTTTAACAAGTCAGTACCATTTTGGTAGTGTGCGAAAGCGTACATCATAAACTCGGTGTGTCTTCACCGTCTTTTCTAATTCAAGTGTCTAATCATTTGATTGATGTTTGCGAAGTAGCTGAATCAGGACCAGGGATTTTCGAATGTTGTTCTATTTTATTCCTCTCTTTTCTTTCATGTAAAGATATAATATTTGAATCTAGTTCAACTTCAAAAGTTAACTTACGAAATGTTCATCTAAATAGATTATCGATCAATTTTCCAACTAATTTGGGATTCAAACTAAATTCTAACACCCCTTTGTAAGTAATTTACATGATTCAAGCATGTATAACTCATCTAAGAGTGAAATCGCAGTGGAATAATAGATCGACATACCTCCAATCATTGTTACAGAAGTGTGGTTGACGTAGTCGGCGCCATCGGCGTTTCCGGTGAGTCTTCTAAACACTCAACCTTACTATTAGATTACGTGAATTCAATTAGTAGTTTGTGCTTTGGGACCCAATCCGTTTGTCATTTCTTTTATATTGTTCTACCATATAAAACAGTTATGCAGGTTTTAAGGGCAGCAATTTCCTTGAGGTAGTTTCATATAATGAGAGTTCCAATTGGTCCAAAAATGAAGGATCATTTCTTCACACGCTCTTTTCTGAACGTGAACTAACATTCTCCCACTTGGTCCGAATACACGAACCTCAACTATATTTTAAAAGGAATCATAATACATGAATCATGACGACAGTTTCTCTAAGAGCGAGTAGTATCTTCCATGTATCACTATGTATTATGCCTCTAAATCTTAGCCCATATTGCTTAATGAATAAGCCCAATGTTTATTCTAGGTTCATACTTTAGCGATATATCTCAAAATAAACTAAATCTGCACACAGTAATAAATATGAGAAACATCATACATATAAGAGAGTTTCAACAATATTCGTTGTTACAACGAAATTTTACATAGTGGAACTAAGTCCCATTGTGACTACATGATCCTTAAATTTTTGTGGTGGCATGCCTTTAGTTAAAGGATCAACTAACATTAGTTCAGTGCAAACATATTGAATGACCACTTTCTTATCTTTAATATGTTATCTTATGGCTAGATACTTGATGTCGATATGTTTCTTCGACTACACTTTTGTTATTCTTCGCCAAAAAGACTGCAGCTGAATTGTCACACTATAACCTTAACGACTTAGAAATATAGTCGACAATTCTAAGTCCAGAAATAGTAATTAGAGTCTGTTTGGCGCTTCTCCAAGATATAACTCCACCGGCCAATATAAAAATGTATCCTGATGTTGATTTTCGTAAATCAACAGAGCCAACAAAGTATGAATCAAAGTAGCCAATCAGTTCTAAATTATCTGATCGTTTGTACACAAGCATGTAGTCTTTTGTCCCTTAAAGGTATCCTAAAACGTTCTTTACAACTCTCCAGTGATCAAGATCTAGGTTACTCTGATATCTTCCCAACATTCCAATAACAAATGCAATGTCAGATCTTGTACAAACCTGAGCATACATCAAGCTTCCAATAACTGAAGTGTATGGAATATCTTTCCTTTGTTCCCTTTCAAGATCGTTCTTTGGACACTGATTCAAATTGAACCTATCACCCTTCACAATAGGAGCTACTCTTGGTGAACGATCTTTCATTCGAAACCTCTCTAAAGTTTTATTCTAAAATTGTATTGATATAGGTTTCTTGAGATAGACCTAAGATACATTGATGTCTATCTCGATGAATCTTAATGCTAATGACATAAAAGCATCACCCATGTCTTTCATATCAAAAATTTTAGAGAGAAATTATTTCACCTCATGTAGCATTCCCTTATCATTGGATGCAAGCAAGATATCATCCACATATAGAATTAAGAAACAAATTTTACTCCCACTGACCTTCTAGTATATACATTGATCCATAATATTCTCAACAAAGTCAAATGAAGGGATAACATTATAAAATTTTAATTACCATTGACAAGAGAATTATTTTAGTCCATATATGGATTTCTTCAGCTTGCACACCAAGTGCTCACCATTACTAGAGGAGAATCATTCAGGTTGTTTCATAGACACCTTTTCCTCCAGATCACCATTGAGAAATGCGGTTTTCACATTCATTTGTTGCAACTCTAAGTCAAAATGGTCTACTAATGTCAATATGATGCGTAAGGAATCCTTCTTAGATACATGAGAAAAAGTCTATGTATAATTGATTTCTTTCTTTTGAGTGAATCCTTTAGCGACTAGTCTTTCTTTATATCTTTCTATGTTGCCCGACGAGTCCCTTTTAGTTTTAAAGACCCATTTACATTCAATGGCTTTTACACCATTTTAAAGACCCATTTACATTCAATGGCTTTTACACCATTAGGCAACTCGATAAGATCCCAGACTTTTTTTCTTTTCATGGAATTCATCTCTTCTTTCATGGCATTGTACCACAATTCTAACTCTTTGCAATCATGGCTTGTGAAAAAGACTCAGGGTCATTTTCGACTCCAATGTCAGATTCTTGCAGATACATAACATAGTCACTAGGAATTTCTGATTTCCTTTCTCTATTAGATCTCCTTCTTAATGTTGTGCCAACATTTTAAAGGGTCATGTTATTCAATAATTTTTGGAGTTTCTTGAATAACTTGATCTACTGAAATTTTTTCAGCAGCTTGTGGAATTTCATTGATCGGATGCTCAACACCCGATTGTATTTGAGTGGCGTTATGAACGATAACCATTCTTTTTCTTGAAGTAGAAGGTTGATCACTTACATAAGTTGTATTCTGAAATTGATCACTCCCACTAATTAAGTCATTCTCAAGAAACTTTGTATTTCTTAATTCCACAATCTAGTGCTATTAGATGGGCAATAGAATATGTATCCTTTAGACCTTTTGGCATATCCAATGAAATATCTGCTAATGATTCTAGGATCCAGCTTCTTTTCTTGTGGGTTGTAGATTCTAACTTCAGAAGGGCATCCCCATACGCGTATATGTGTCAAACTCAATTTTCAACCTTTGAACAACTCAAAACCTATCTTTAAGACAACCTTGGTTGGAACTCGGTTTAATATATACGATGTTGTCTTAGGAGCTTCAATCCACAAGGACTTAGTAGCTTAGAGCTATTTAGCATACTACGCATCATGTCCAATAAAGTTCGATTGCTTCTTTCTACTATTTTGGTCTGGAGAACCAGGCATAGTATCTTGGGTAGCAATTTCATTTTTTTAAGAAACTTCGCGAACGGATCTTGTGCTTGTCCATCCATTCTCAATGTATCTACGTAATACTCACCACTACTATCAGTCATTACAATCTTAATTTGTTTTTCACATTGTTTCTCTACTTCAGCCTTGAAAACTTTATAGGCTTCTAATGCTTCGCTTTTATTATGAAGCATGTAGAGATACATGTATCGTGAGTAATCATCTATAAAGGTGATAAAGTATTTCTGATCATATGCATCCATATCTGGACAACATATATCTGAATGTATGATTTCTAATATGGTTGAACTCTGTTAGATAGATTTTAGTACTGTTTTATAGTGTGTTTTAGAGAGTCTTTTGTTTGTCTTTTAGTCGCCAAAAACTTGTTTGCTGTATTTCTATATGCTACGCAAGTGTACGTATCGCAATTTGTAATAAATTTCGGTAAGACCGAGTATCATCCACATAGACTGATTTATCAATTACCAATTAACTAATCTTTAGTTTCTATTTGGCTAACGAATATAAGTGATGATTTCTAACTAAAGAATTAACAAACTAACATGAATTTCTAGAATAAAATAGCAATGAAAACACACGAAGTTTAATTCAGTAATGAAGGAATTAGGATTTCCAATCTCTTCAACTTTTCACTCTATCATTCATTAATGCAAGACTAACGATTCTTCTTCTTATTAAGATAGCAGGTTAACTGAGATGTTCAATATTCCGGTTAGGATATATAAAAACTCAACCTGAGTGAGAACTTTTTATATTTCTATGATAAGTTCGACCACATAGGAGGATTAAGATCAATAACCTAAAATGCTACACATGCAGTCGTGATACTTTCGTTCAAGATTAAACCTACGTCCAATCAACTATAGCATATTCAAATCACCCTTTTTAGATCTTGATTTGAACTCATATAGATAATGAAAACTAAAGGCCAATTAATTCTCATTCAATAACCGCAAGTTGAATAGATTTTAATAGATGAAGAAGAACATTAACAATGCATTAAATCATAAAAGAGTTTCAAGTGATTCAACGAAAAACCCTAATAAAAATAATTAGCTCATAGACATGCTAAGAACTCCTCAATTTAATATCCAACATAAACTGAATTTAAATAAAGAACTTGAACAATAGATGTCTCTAATGGCTCCGTGTTCTCTTGTTTCTTGTCTCCAAAGTGTCCCATCTTCAGAAAAACGTTTCTCCCATATATATATATTGAAAACCCCCAAAATGGACCTTTTTGCCCTTGTTAAATTTCGGTTTTTTGCTGCTCTGACGTTGTCGGCGCCGCGGCTCAGCTATTAGAGCATCGCGGCGCTAATTCACTTCTGAAAACATCCTCGCTCACTGCCAAAGGGGCGCCGCGGCGCTAATGTTGGGCGCCGCGTCTCCTCTGCTTGTTGCGTCGCGGCTCTTCAGCCTTCTTCGTCCGGACTTCGATTAAATTGCTTTCCGAGCTTCCCAAGGCTTCTTTGACTCATTTCTTGGGACCGACTATGCATTTTTGTCCTTGATAACTGCCTATTTCCTTTGGATTCGCTTTATTCCTTTCTGAATCGCTTAAAACGTGAAAACACACAACACACGCATAATACTGCACAAAACAACTAAAAGATAAACAAAAGACTCTCTAAAATACACTCTAAAACAGTACTAAAATCTATCTAACAAACTCTTCTTGGCACCTTTATTTGACATGTTGGTCTGGTCCACACAAGTACGAAAATCAGTAAAATCTAAAGTACTAAGTGCTCCATCATTTACTAATCTCTTAATTCTATCTATGGAGATATGTCTCAATCTACGATGGCATAAAATAGAGAAATCTTCATTCACACATCATTTAATATCAGCTTGGACATGCATAACATTATGAGTTGAATCATTTTGTAAATCAAGAGAGAAAAATACCATCAGACAATGAACCATTTCCAACAAGTTTAGATTTATAAAATAGATTAGAAAAACCTTCTAAAAAGAAGAAATATCCCAAAGGTACAAGTCTTGAAACTGAAATTAAATTCTGAGAAAAGCTAATAACATAAAAGGTCTTTTCTAACTCTAAAATGAAATCACTACTTAAAATTAAAGTGCATGTTTCAATAGCTTTCACACGCGACTGCATCTTGTTTCCAGAATAGATGCTTCGCTCAGCTCCTGTTGGCTTCCATAGTTTTTTAATCCCTGCAATGAATTCGTAATATGGATTGTAGAAGCAGAATCAACGTGTTATGATTAACCTTAGCCATATTAGCCTCATAACAAATAAGAGAGATTGAAGTACCTTTCTTCTCAAGCCATTTCTGATACTTGATACAATCCTTCTTTATGTGCCCCTCTTTCTATAGGAATGACACTTGAATTCTTTTTTGATATGAGGTTCAACTACAAGTGGTGCTTTTCTTTTCCACTCATTATTGGCTTGATAGGTCTTCTTTACTTGAGTAGACATGAATGCACTTTCTCCAGTTTCCATCAGCAATCGACCATCCTTTTAACACGTGTGGATATAAGTTCATTAGTAAACCATTTATCATTATGTGTGTTATAGGAGTATCTTAAAGGGGCCATACTATAGAGGAAGATAGTTCAAAATATAGTGCACATTTCAGATATTTCAATCTCAAGAGTCTTTAGCTGAGCCGCTAAGTCTTGCATTTCATGATGTGCTCGCGCACACCTCTCACGCCGGTGAGCCTCATTGATAAGAATTTCATGATCAAGGTGTTGGCAAGTGCTTTATCTGAAGTCTCAAATTGTTCATCAATAGCCTTTAGTAATGCCCTGACATTGTTATACTGTTCGACATAACCACGATTACGAGCACAGATTTTGGTCTTAATGAACATAGCACTCAAATGGTTCGAGCGCTCCCATTGTTCCTGAAGAGCAATCTCGGCTTGAGTGTTAAGTTTATTAATAGGTGATTCGTCTTTCCTGATAGCATAATCAATGTCCATACACCCTGAGTGAAAGCAAATTCTCTCCTTCCAGATCTTATAGTTCTCACCATTCAGTTTGAAAATATCACATGGCCAAAAATTGTAGAGGAGCAGGATCTGAAGCGGTGGCTGCTACAAGAATAGAATATTTCAAAGCATTCGCTTCTAAAAAATAGCAATTGGAGTAGAATTGATTTCCTTACTAGGAAAATATCATAGAAATTTGCATGTTGCATAATTGCAAAAAATATACATACATGCTTAATAAATTTGAGGCAAATAATATAAAATTGAATCTACTGACATAAAAATTGCTCATGGGCTAAATTTTTAACTCAATTAGATTCATTCTTTACGATAGAATTATCAATTTACTAGCATGATATTCTATCTTTATGATAAAACTATTAAACTCTCATTCATAATTCCTGTGGGTAATTATGAAAAGGATTTAACATTTTATCCTAATTAATCATGCAACCCAATAATAAAAGTTCTTGAGTTATTATATCGTGCATAATTAATCACAATTCTAATGTCTAAAATTTTTTTATGTAATGCTTAACTTTAAAATTTTATTCAAGTAAAGATGTTGTGGCTAATCGTAAATCGAATAAAATTATAGGCCACCTAGACATTATCCTTATTTAATGTCTATAAGTTCCTTATGTGATCCTAAACATAATATATAATTTCATTTAATCAAGGTTGTTGTGGCTAAATCTTAATTAAATAAAATTACATGGATCACTAGACATTAAATCCAAAATTTATTGCTAAATATTGTATGCAATAAAATAATGTGCTGAAATATTTTCTCAACATTTGTATGTAGAGTAACAGTAATATACATACAGTAAACATAAAGATAAAAGCACATAAACATTCGAAGATTAATAATTAAAACTTCTTAACAATTTAATATCACAAAAGGTAGTCTAATTAAAAATTCTCTATCTGAAAGAGTCCGTAAGCAGTAAGGGCAAATATCATTAGCAGCAAATAATTTCTTTTGAAAAGAAACTTAATAGATTTTAAGAAAAAATCCAAGCCCACATGTACTTTATGCGTTTTCTTTGCTCCAAAAGGTGGAATCTCCCCCCCCCGGAGCCCTCACACCCCGGTCCGACAGGTCTGTGAAGGAGGTAAATCATGGTGACTCAATTGATTTCAAATGTTAGACCACTACCACGCGCGCGCACAAGGGCCCTCCTTTATTTTAAGAAGAAACCCCCACACTGCCGCTGACGGATTCGATCCTTGGTCTTTGCTCCAAATATCCTCTTGAAACCAATTGAAGCTGCCCAAGCTGACTACTTTATGCGTTTTCTAGCCCCAAGGAAAACACACTTTCTTTATAATGTCAATAGTATATGCATATATTTTTGGAAAACTCCAATAAAGAGAACTGTCATTTAAATGTAAAAGGTACAATATGATCCCCACTTTATTAAAAGTCTCCACGTGTAAAGGTATGAAACATAAAGGAAAAGTACTCTTTCTGCGTAGAAATCTTCCGATCGTCTTTTTCCTTAAGCGGGTCATTCGACCCAGTTCAATTTTAAAATATTAGATACCGAAAATCAGATACAAAGTCACGAAAATGTTGGAAAATCTGTTTTCTTATGATAGAACACTAAATTTTCATCAAAAGTTCAAAAATTGTAGATTTGAAAAACATAATATCATTTTTGAACAAATTTTCAAGCTTCGGAAAACAACAAAACAGAGATTTATAATCGCTCTGATACCAAATGTAAGCAATTTACATGATTCAAGCATGTATAACTCATCTAAAGAACGAAGTCGCAGCAAAATAATAGATCGACATACCTTCAACCATTGTTACAGAAACGTGGTTGACGTAGTCGCCGCCATCGGCGTTCCCGGTGAGTCTTCTAAACACTTAACCTCAATATTATATGGTGTGGATTCAATGGATAATTTGTGCTTTGACACCCAATGTGTTTGTCATTTTTTTATATACTGTTCTACCATCAAGAACAGTTACTACCGCAGTTTTAGGGGCAACAGTTTCCTTGAGGTAGTTTCAGATAATGGGAGTTCCAACTGGTCCAAAAATGAAGGATTATTTCTTCACACGTTCTTTTCTGAACGTGAACTAACACCCTTTACATATTCAGGTCCAATTACAGAAGCGAATTCATAATTTAATTTTTGTGAGTTCAACATTTAAGATTTTTAATATTGAACTCATTATATCTTTAATGTTATCGGCAGTGTCGTTCCTATACTTTTAAGGGGCCCGGCAGGGTCGTTCCTATACTTTTAAGGGGCCCGGCAGGGTCGTTCCTATATCCAGTGTCTGTATGTTGTATTTGCCTCTGCAAGTTCGAGTGTGAACAATATAACATATGTCTACATTACACATATTTTTAATTTAAACTACAAAATTTAGAAATCCCTATTTTTCCTAAACTTCATACTCAGTCAAATAAAAATATATAAATTAAAACAGGGGTAGTATAATTTAGACAAATACTATATGGGTGGGAATGAAGAGTTTGGTGTGGAGTTGAGGGCAGGTGTTGGTGGGTGGGACGAAACAATTAATGTGAAACGTCACTTATGACACTAATTTCCTTTTTTTTTTTATCAAATAAGTCATTTTCTGATTTTGAAGAAACTTGTTCAAGATATTTGACCGATCAAATAGTGGCGGATTCAGAAATTTAACTAAGGGGTTTGAAAAATAAAAATATAGTGTATGGGAAAACTTGAAACCTCAAGGTGATTTTGAATTTCCTGAAGCACTGAGCTAATCTCTAATCTTGTGTATATATATAATTTACCTTAATATATCGTGTAAATTTTTCCCAAGTGAATTCGGGTGAACCCTTTCCCGCTCCCCCTGTAACCAAACATGCGAAGGAAATTTTTTTCCTCCATACCAAACAATCCCTAGTGTTAACTATATCATTTTCGTCCAACTTATGCAAATACAATTCCGTACATCTTAATTAATAAAAGTGACCTCCACTTAAAAAGACATTTTAAGACTAGGAAAGTCAAAAAGTCAATCTTAAGATTGTGATTGACCTCTATTTCTATAATTAACGATCTCTTTTAGGGAAAAACAAAAATGCAAATAGAAATCTTTTCATTGATGTCATTATCTATTGTCTATTTGATGTTGTATATATTGCCATTATTTCACTATGGACATCCAATGGACAAAACTTTACTTCCTGTCTCTGGTATTTGGGAAGGCAAAAGTTTTGTAATATTTTAATTTTAACTTTTAGAAAGTTTTATTTTTAGTACCCTGTGTAATTCGTATTAAATTAAATAAATAAAGTTATGAATAATGTCAATAAACGCAAATATTGTAATATATGGATCGTAATCACTAAATTATCTAGTGCATGTGCTGTTTTTTTTTATTTGGCGGATGTTTGGTTTAAGGTATTATAATTGGGATATGATTTTAACACTCAAGGATATGACATAGTCATTAATAAAGTCGGTTGAGAATTATAAAGTTAGGTTCAAATTTTAGTAGAGGCAAAAATATATTAGATAATTTCTTGTTATTTATTCGAACCTTGATGAATAGAGTTTTCCGTACTTATGTTGGTGTGAGGTACCAAAAATTCTGTAAAATTAGGACCTGTTTGGCCCTAGATATTACTCACTTTTTTCTGAACTTTTGTCACTTTTTTTTAAAATTAGTGTTTGACCATGAAAATTTCAAATACAACTTCAAGTTGTATTTGAAATTTGAAAACAACCAAAACCTTGTTTTCACTTTTTTTACTTTTTATTTTTGGTTGTTGCTTTTGTCTCACTTTTTAAATTTTACCCTATAATTTTTATTTTTATAAATTTGACCCCATTTAATTCAGCTGATCGAAAAATGCATGCTTGACGGGAACAAATTGTTCACACGGTGTGAGATGATTATATTAAAGAATAGCTATTACTAGCGCTGTTGATTTTTAGTACTAATGAATCATTGTAATGATATTTAGAATTGACAAAATGTAATAATATAGAGTAACTCGTAGGCGAAAAGAAATGCACCAAGTCATTTTAGTTCTGTAGCTCGTATGCATCAGTGAACAAGCCTACGCCCATGATTAATGACGATATATTGAAGATGCGAATAATTGTAAACTTAATTATATCATCATATTAAAGAAAGTCTATATAAAAGCATGTAATAGGAAATGAACGCATTGATTATGTTTGTGAATTGATTTGGGTGTTCTTGGTAGTTTTTTATAAAAAAAAATTGGGGTATAAATCATATTTCATATTCTTAAGAAAACGTACATTTCAACAACTAAATATTTTTTTGTAAAAATTATGACCAAATACAACTCCAATTCCAACTTCAATTTTTTTTTTTAAATATGATTTTTTTTTATTTCTATAGTCAAACGCCGATGCGTGAAAGTTGTTTCAAATACACTTATTAGGGGGGGAAAGAGTACGATTATAATTGATCACATCACAAACTAGAAAGTTGATGTTTTCCCGGGTCCCACGGCCTACCAATTATTATTGATATGGCTTTTTAATGAAGTTCTTAAATTAGAATTGAAAAAGGTGGCAACATTTTATTCAACATCAAATTTAGTCCACTAGAGTGTAAAGTCTTCCTTCATTAATACTTTTCTTTTATATCCTAGCTATCTACTTTTTTCCACCATAAAGAAAGTTACTAATCGAATTATCGTTAAGCTACCAAATCAAATTCTATTTTAATATATCTTCAACAACATTATCTTAGTTTTCGAATAATGAATTATTTTGAACAAAAAGAGAAGATATTTTGAATAACGGTAAGCTAAAAAGAGGAAAAAGGGTCAAAATTTGGTCATGTAATATTTAAATTTGACTGACTTTATCTTTCATTAGACAAATTTAATCGTACTATTTAAAATTGACCAACTTTATCTTTCGTTGGACTTTTAGTTTGATATTGCCCTCGCCTTTAGAAAAATATTTTATTTGTATTGTTGATCTCAATGATGCTTCAACTTAATGGTAAATATAAAGTGTAGTCAAAAGTTGATAAATAAATTGGACTTTTTCTTTTAGAGAACTCGGGCACCCGGAGTCCATTCATTTGTGTTGGAACATAGGTAAAGTCCATGACAAATACGAGATGATTTGCTAATAGCGAAAGACATGAATGGACCAACTATGTAATATATTTGAATAGTATATGACAAATTTTAATTCAGGCCAATCAATCCCATATTATCGATTATACAATTGAGTTCTACATTAGAAAAGAGCGTTTAAAAGCAAAGGAAATAACATGACAAAATCACTTTCATCGGCATTAATATCGTTGCTCGCAAACCTTCTGTTGGAAATTTGCCTTTGGCGAGAGTTGCGACCGACCAACTTTAACGGCTTAAACACTAGTGTAACGTATGTTGGAGAATCCGGTTCTTCACACATGCATGATCTACTAAGTACGTAGATAACCGTAGGGCCAAGAATCGTCAAATTTCATTGAGAAATGAAAGAGATATTGGTTCACGAAGTAAGGTGTTTGAAGCATGGAAAGTGTGGTATTGTGTGTAATTCTCCCTCATCGGTACAGGAAGAAAGAAGTGTTGTGTATATAAGATTCGAAATTGGTTTGGGGTTTGGGACCCCTGTGGGGTATCCCATGTGTTTAAAGGAGGGAGGACCTAGATGTGCTTTCGGTTCGAGGAAAGACACGCGCGCCGCCGCCGCCGCCGTCCGTCCGTCCGTCCCGTCCGGTTCCGGTTCCGGTTCCGAGTTCCGGGTTCCGGGTTCCGGGTTCCGGGTTCCGGGTTCTCGGGTCTCGGGTCTCGGGCCACGGGCCACGGGCTGTGGGTCTTCCGATATTATCTTTTTGGGCCGAGAAAACTTTTCCGAAGTGCGGTTTGATCCCGAAGTTTCGGATATACGATTTGGACGAGAATTATTTCGGATGTACAGTTTGGTCCCCGAAGTTCAGAATTTCGACGGTCAAGACGAGAAAAGCCAAGCACTCAATTCAGCCATTTATTTTGGCTGAATTACTCCTCTATAATGGCCAAATCCGTTGGTCTTTCTCCCATTTATGTTGGTGACTTTACTACCTCCATAATGGCCATTATTTGGCTATTATGGAGGCGATTTGAGGCATAAATCAGTCCATTCCTCACCTATATAAACACCCCCTTACACCATTGTTGAGGACACTTGATATGCACAAAAATACACAACCAGAAAAAATCTTCTTCCAACAACTTCCAAGCATCATTTCGTTACTCAATATTCTTCACGGTAGCTCTTGAGTTTCCTTTGCTCAAGGGTTCCATTCTTTGTTTTATCTTGGGAGACAAATTGTCCGGGACGTATAAAGGATACATACGGGGCAATATTGTCTTAAGGACGAGTGCTACACTCGACTCGGCAAAAACAATTTACATTTTTCGTTTTCTACAAAAGCGGAATTTCCGGTTTTTACTTATGTAACGATTTAATTTCGATTCCATGTTGAATTATTGAAATCTTTGTTTATCCTTTCGAATACTTGTAATAGTTAAATACTTCCCGTATTGCTTTATAAAGTATCATAGAGCAAAACTCCCAACAACTTAAGACAATATTTGTATAGTATTACTATTAGTGTTCGAAAGATGTCGGTCAAAAGTTGTGTGACCAAATCGGATATGGCAATGGTTTTTCGGTAGAAGAGAGTGATGATGATGAACATGTTCATGGTGTCACCGCTACCAAGACTCGGTGGAAACAAGCGCTCTCGAGAGCCCGAGGATGTCAAGCGGGACAAGAGGAGAAGATCGAAGATGTACTTCTATCTTGCGTGAGAAGGCCCGTATGTATCCCGGACAAAAGATCCGAATAATGGTGAGAAGGAAATGGACACTCGGTCGATGAAGTGGACCGAAGTGAGCACGAATCCGAAATTGGGATAAGTAGTTTTTCTTACTTGTCAAGAATAAAGATTAAATGATGTCTGATTAAAAATGGATTAAAGTAAGGAGGAATATGAAAATAATTTATATTCCTTACGCTTTAAAATTAGAAGTTTAATCTCATCTTCTTTTCCGTTTAAAGATTGGATTTTGTAAACGACTTAAGAAGATCCGTTCTTTTAAGTGTAATTACTAAAGTGTGTAAAGTATGTTCGCACATACGAGGGAGTAAGATCCACTGACTGTGCGAAAACTGTTACCACTCTTATGTAAGCGCCAAGAATTATCTGGGCACCAATCTTAACGAAATGAGTCTAAAAGCTAAAGACGTTGAACCTGTCATACTATTTGGCAGAAGATCCTTCATAGGATGATATTGGACACTCAGTCACATAAAGCCTCCGGGCGACTGGAGTGGGCCAAAATTCCTTTGATAGGATGATATTGGACACTCAGTCATACAAAGCCTCCGGCGGCGGAGTGGGCAAAAATTTCTTTGATATGATGATATTGGACACTCAGTCATATAAAGCCTCCGGGCGACTGGAGTAGGGCCAGAATTCATTTCATAAGAAAAGTAATGGACACCTAGTAAGGTGGGCTAGAGTTTCCGGTGTCCTAAATGATCGAAGGCCTAAAGAAAGGCAATAAAGAAATTGGACACTCGATGCCCGCCAAAGCAACTAGAGTGGGCCCGAGTATCGAGATCACATATGATCCGGTTACGCCTAACCACGGGCAAAAGGTTGTTCATGTGAAGCAACGCCACCTCTAAAATCAAAGGGGCTAGAGAGGTTGTCCTCAATAGGACTTCAAGGAATGAGATCACTCTAAAAGAGGTGATACATGTTCCTAACTTGGTTAAAGGACGTTGTTGGTCAAATCGATTTGAGACTAGTCCAACAGGTCCGTAATAACTAAGAGTGGTACAACAAGTTTATAGCCAAATGAATGATATATTGTAATCCGTGCATCTATGACATCATAGATTAAGACACGTTAAATAGCAAGTCATTCAAAAGCTAACGATGTTGAGATTGTTGCCTACGTCGACATAAACCCTCAAAATGAACGTGAGGTAGACGAAGAGGCAAAATCACCTTTCCAAATTCCGTCAAGGGAATAGCGAAAGAAGCACCGCTCCTCTAGAACTTAGTCACACCTACTTGGGTGATTTGAAGTTTATACAAAATAGAGGGGGGAGACAAGTACGTTGTGATCTTCATTGATGATGGTACAACGTATGGAATCCTTTGTTTATTGAAAAGCAAAGATGAAGTTGTTGAAGCCTACAAAGCGAAGTTGAAAATCAACTAAGCCTACGGATTGAGAAATTCATAGTGATAGAGGGGAGAATGTGAAGCATCGTTCATTAAACGAATGTTCATTTCTCACCTCAGTCTAACGGTGTTAGCCAAGCGCGAAGGTGTATGCCCAAATTATGAGGGGTAGCTTGGTAAAAGATGGGCTACCGAAATAGGTCAAGTTCGACCTAAGATCGTAGATTGCATATCCACCGGATCCGCAAATAACGATAGTGTTGATCGCCTCTTGGCGTCAAAGAATGCTGAATTCTTTGGAGATAACTTTCCTTGGAAAAGGAAAAGGAGCAATTGCTCAAGGTTAACAAGAACCCGCGAGGGCCTCGACCGTCCGAACTAGACGTTTCGTATCTTCAGACTCGAAAGTTCCGTCTATCGGAACTTAATATTCCGGATCCGAGAACTCGTGGATTCTAGATGTTGAACCAAGACGGAGCAAAGAGGGGACAAAGACTTGTTCCGATCCTTCTAGCTTGTATGGTTGAGAACGAACCATGGACAATTAACAAATAATTGTTATCTCCAAAAGCGCTTGTTTTGGAAAGAAGCTAAAGGGAGAAATAGATTCCATATATAGAACCATACGTGTGTAATGGTTAATCTTCCTCCGGGAAAAGAACCTTTGGGTTGTAAAAAGTGCTCCCTCTGTGAGTGGTTTCACATCCGGGGCCATTGTAGTCTTACGGGGCATAGGTGTTGAAATGACCTTCCCTACCGGAGAGTTGGAAGAAGAGGATCGAATTGGTTTTTGAATTGTTGGGCTTCCTTCGAACTTTCATTTTGGTCCCCGAAATGTTAACATTTTGGTCCCGAAAGTCTCGATAAAACGAAACAATGAATCGATCACGAAACATTGACTCGAAGTTAGAAAGCCAACGGTTGGAAAACCAACGGTCTTAGAGTGAAAATCATATTGAAACAAAGTCTCGATATGAAAGATATGAGTATCACGAGATGACATCTTAGGAATTGGATTTCTAAGACATCTAACGGGATCGGTCGATAGTTGACGAGTTTCGTTGAAGCCACCAATAGATATGAATCATAGAAGCGATTGGAATCATGGTGCACCCATAGACAAGGAGCGATATGCTCGGGTCACGTGTAGTTCAATGTATTGTACACACTACAACCGACCGGTATCGTCCAACAAACAGATCGGTTGAACTAAGGTTCACCGATGATCTTAATACATGATCAATAGAAGGCGTTAAGTCGGATATGACGATATACGAATTATTCGCTTATCTACGGATTATAGTATTCGGATGTCCAGCGGTTCGAGAGAACACGGTGATGCAAAGCGGACATCGATCGAAGAACACCAAAGCCACAAGTAAATGTGTATGGTGGTTCTTGGAAAATCCTCTAAGCAAACTTGCATCGACCGATTCATGATGGTATCGGAGTTTATCGCTTTATACAAAGCATGAAAGAAGTTGAGTAACTTCACGACTCATTAGAGGACGTCCCTTATTGGGAGAAACCCATGCCTTCAGCAGTTATACACTGTGGCTAGCCGATCGGCTTTAGGAAGGACACGGATGACGGCGTCTGGACATATCTGTCACGATCTGTCGGAGACATAAGACCGTATGGCAGTTGATCATCACGGGTGTCACTTCCTTATTTACTAACTAAGGGACTACCCGGAGATCAAGTGTTTCACTGTCTAGGGGAATGGGCTTAAAACCCAAATTATACGGACCAATACGGTGGAAACCCAACCTTACGAACTGGAGATCCCGGTAATTTGGTTCAATGGGAAAACTAAGTTGTAAAGGTTCGGTTGATCGCTTCAGTCGAAGCATGAGCACTTCGGATAGTGATTTCTGAAAAGAAAAACCAAATCCAAAGCCGTTCCCGCGATAGACGTTAAGTGCTATCTGCAGTATGGGTAAAGGTTAAGTTTTCAAAACCTGTAATGATCCTCAACGGTTGAGGTTAGGTCTTTGGGAAACTTTTAATGGTTCCTAACACTTGTGAAGTGGGGTATAGCAGGATACCTTGTAGGAGACCACCTATTTAAGTGCGAGGACGGGCCGCCTCAAATTGAACGCACTTAAGAATCCAAGACGTTGTCCATGGCCAAAACGGACAAAACATTACGAAGAAGAGAGTAAGGGAATTTGTTATGTTGGTACCGTTATCTTGGCTTACACTAAACACTGACGGTTCAAGACATCACGTTCACCGCGCAAGTAAGTAAGTCCGATGGTATTCAACTATGGAAGGTTCAAAGCGAGGCTACCTCTCCTTATGCAACATCGGTCCGCCGAAATATTCTTTGGAAATGAAAAGACACCATGTGAGTGCGCCAAAATCTCTTTCAAGAGGGGATTGTTGGAAATTTGCCTTTGGCGAGAGTTGCGACCGACCAACTTTAACGGCTTAAACACTAGTGTAACGTATGTTGGAGAATCCGGTTCTTCACACATGCATGATCTACTAAGTACGTAGATAACCGTAGGGCCAAGAATCGTCAAATTTCATTAAGAAATGAAAGAGATATTGGTTCACGAAGTAAGGTGTTTGAAGCATGGAAAGTGTGGTATTGTGTGTAATTCTCCCTCATCGGTAGAGGAAGAAAGAAGTGTTGTGTATATAAGATTCGAAATTGGTTTGGGGTTTGGGACCCCAAGGGGTATCCCATGTGTTTAAAGGAGGGAGGACCTAGATGTGCTTCGGTTCGAGGAAAGACCACACGCGCGCCGCCGCCGCCCGCCCGTCCCGTCCGGTCCGGTTCGGTTCCGAGTTCCGGGTTTCGGGTTCTCGGGTCACGGGTCGTGGGCTGTGGGCTGTGGGTCTTCTGATATTATCTTTTTGGGCCAGAAAACTTTTCCAGAAGTACAGTTTGATCCCAGAAGTTTCAGATATACAGTTTGGACCAGAATTATTTCAGATGTACAGTTTGGTCCCTGAAGTTCAGAATTTCGACGGTCAAGACAGAAAAGCCAAGCACTCAATTGACCATTTATTTTGGTGAATTACTCCTCCTATAATGGCCAAATCCGTTGGTCTTTCTCCCATTTATGTTGGTGACTTTACTACCTCCATAATGGCCATTATTTGGCTATTATGGAGGCGATTTTGAGCGATAAATCGGTCCATTCCTCACCTATATAAACACCCCCTTACACCATTGTTGAGGACACTTGATATGCACGAAAATACACAACGAGAAAAAAATCTTCTTCCTTCAACTTCCAAGCATCATTTCGTTACTCAATATTCTTCACGGTAGCTCTTGAGTTTCCTTTGCTCAAGGGTTCCATTTTTGTTTTATCTTGGGAGACAAATTGTCCGGGACGTATAAAGGATACATACGGGGCAATATTGTCTTAAGTACAGAGTGCTACACTCGACTCAGCAAAAACTATTTACATTTTTCAGTCTTCTACAAAACTGGAATTTCCAGTTTTTACTTATGTAACGATTTAATTTCAGATTCCATGTTGAATTATTGAAATCTTTGTTTATCCTTTCGAATACTTGTAATAGTTAAATACTTCCCGAACTGCTTTATAAAGTACCATAGAGCAAAACTCCCAACACCTTCTTCCTTAAAAAGGAAAAGGCAGATCATTGGTGGTAGAGTGTGTTTATATGGCCAATGACCATGAGTACACTATGTTAATTACCAATTACAATATTATCACTAGATGACTAATATCAGATTGTAATTAAAATGGATCGATCATCAATTAATACTAATATTCTTTTATCTATACAGTTGCACAATTTGTTACATGGTGGCTCATTTGGTCTGTTAGAAATAATTATTGGGTTGGGTCTACACATAAGAGGGATTAATTAGCCCGTTAGCCTATTAGTTTGTTTCCTTCCTAAACCCTGCTTATTTCATATAAATACACCATTACTAGAGTCTAGAAATAAAAAAAAATAAGGTTTTTATTTTTTAAAAAAAGATAGGTTTTTCATCATAATTTGACAACTAGGGTTTACAAAGAAAAGATGTGTGCTCTAGATCTTTTAGATGATATCTATGTCGTACATAAAGAGAAATTCATCCCTTCATGAGGATTCTCGACAACCGTAACACAAGTCATGATTACCACAGATCCGCTTCCAATAAGAAAAAACATATAAATCTCCTCAACAAACATTTTTGAATAAATACTACACAGCCATTCCTTGGAGTTCTCATGAGAGGCAGGCTCTCCGAAAGGTGCTCTCTTAGACATCCACTCTCAAGAGCGTTCAAAAGTTCAACAACAAAAAATCAAGAAATTTTTGAATTGAAGAAGATATTCCTCGATAAGATTTTAAGGTGCAATAAACGTGTGTATTTAGAAATTTTTCGGACACTATTTATATTTATTTGTAGGGGCGGTAAAATTAGCCCAAACCCATTTGATCCGCCCAAGCTTTAATGGGTTTGGGCTAGAGTGATTTTGAAGATAGGCTGATTTGGGCTAGCTCAAGTTGACCCATCACAAATCATCAGCTCAAACTAGGAATGGCAACGGATCAGATCTGGACCGGATCCTACTAGATCCAGATCCAGATCCGTTTTTCATACCTGAATCTAGATCCGTCGGGTCCATAAAAATCAGATCCAAATCCGGATCCATCGGATCCACTGGGTCCACGGATCGGATCTGGATCCACATGTAAAAAAAATTGCCTTGCTAAGAATTTTTTTTTGAACCGATAAACGATTTTTACTTGACTAACAGTTTACTGTGTTTCAATTTTGAAATGTTCATATGAGATATTTGTTCGTTGTCTCGTTTTGATTGTGAGCTGTTAATTGAAAATGTTGGACAATGACAATAGTTGCGGAAAATGCTAACTAGTATTTCCACAATTCAGAACTTGCATGTGCTTGTAATTTTCACAAATGAAGTGAATATAGTTTTAACTACTTGTCTATGGAGATGTTAGTCATTCACTAATATAACATTGATTTTATTATCGAAGTTAACTCTTTACTTTTTTATTTTTGAGTTAACGCGGGGATAAATTAAACTTGTTTTGAGAATTAAACTTGCAAGGATGTGCTTAGCAATTTTAAGAAAATACTTATAAAATTACATTCTAGGTTGTGAATATATTTAATAAAAAATGGATCCACGGGTCGGATCTGGACCGGATACGGATCTCAAATACAAGATCCAGATCCATATCCGATCCGTCAGAAATGGATCCGGGTCCGATCCAGATCCGTCAGGTCCAAATTTTGAAAATCCATATCCTATAAAACGGATCTGGATCTACCGGATCCGGACCGGGTCTAGGATCCACTGTCATCTCTAGCTCAAAGCCTCAAACTGACCAATCAAGTTGACCCATCAAAAGCTACAAAATATGATTAATTTTTTTATATTATTTTTTAGTTTTTTGTATTTTAAAATTTTAAATTTTTTTTTTCATTTTAAAATTTTATTTAAAAAATTATTTGAATTTTTTAATATTTTTTTATTTTTAGTTTCTCAAAATGTTTGAAAGTGGGTTAAGTTGAGCTAGTTGGGTATGTCCCATCATTTAGTCCATCTTGATTCAACCCATCTTAGCCCAAACAAGATTTGAGCAGGGTTGGACATTGATCCTTCTATTGGTTCAATTCATCTTAACCCGTCCAATTTCAACTCAAACGACCCATTAGACACCCCTATTTATCAGCCTTCTTTCTACTTCAACATCAATGTCCTTAATGAACTCATTAATTCTCCTGTATTTGATCACCTGCGGAAAAAGAAAAAATCATTTATTGGTTGTAGACTTTGTTATAATACACGCAGATCAAGTCAATAAAAAGACTTTGTTCCTCAATTATACCTTATTAAAAAATATATTTTAGAACTCAAAATAGAAATGCGGTAGTATCAAAAAGGATTGTGGTGGGAATGAATAGGATTTCTCCACCTTTAACAAAAGGTCTCGGAGTTTGAATCTTGAGGATAAAAAAAAAATTGATAGGGAGTACTTCTCAATTATAATAGTACTTATGCAACTCGAATTCAGATCTATCGGGGTCTCAAAGTAGATACCGTGTGCCCCGTGAAAAAACCAAAAAGATTAAATAAATATAAGAATTTAAAACGTTGACTATAGAATGTTATGTTGCTTTGTGAACAATTTGAACATGAGAAATATTCTCCTTCTCCTATTCATAGGGGTAGCCAAGTTGGTGTAGCAGTAGAGCGCGGGATCGCAAGGTCACGAGTTCGATCCCCTGCATAAACATTCTTGGTTGAGCCTGTCACACATGGCTTGTCAAGTGTGGTTAATCGGCTGACGTAGTTTGTAGGCTATTGCGTCAGTCCGGGGTTTATCCTGTGCGCACTCGAGAGAATAGCGGCAGCGGGTTCCTTCGTCAACAAAAAAAAAAAAAAGTAGTGTTGCATTGAAAGGACTTTCAAATGCAATGTTGAAATTAAACAAGTCCTATGGTAGTTGAAATCTTTGAAGTGGATTTTAGTCCCATCAATGGAGAGAAACATACTAATGTTGTCCACAAGGACTCAAAATAATATTTTTATGTTTGAATTTAGCTCATATTTATTTAGTGCAAGTAAAATAGCTTTTACATTTTAGTATTTTTTTAATTGATTATAACAATATATTTTCCTATTTTTTTAAGGTTATCAAATTATTATTTACTATAAATAGTTACTTGTTGTAGGTCATCCTAAATTAGGGCGGTGCAGATTTCAGGTAATTGATAAATCAAACCGAAAAAATATTATTAAGTTATCGATATCGAATTAACGGGTTAACAGTTTGGAAACAATTTAGCGTTATTTAACTATCGAGTTATCGGTTTGAGACTCGATTTCTCCATTTTTTTAACGATTTAACCGATAATTTGATAAATTTTGTTAATTATAGTTTTATCATTGCATATATAAAGCCTCCTTAGGGCTTTAGAAACTTTATATTTTCCATTCTCATTTCAACGCAGCTGCCGTCTTAGGCAAGATTTTCACTTTCTAGTTTCTCGATTTCTCTACTAATCTATCATTTTCTTCAAGCTCCAACAATTGATAATTGACATAGCGATATTGGATAACGAATATCTTATTTGTTCTATTTCGATTTAATATCAATAATATGTCGAATCGATGACATTCAAAATTGAATTGCGACCGATGAACAATCCTAATCCTAATTAACTTGATGGTGTAAAAGACGTATACTGTATTGTACAAAACTTAAATTAATTTTCTTTTTCTTTATTTCCTTCTTCTTCTTTTTTCTGTGGCCTCTAAGCAAGATCGTTTAATGTATAATATCAGTATATATATTGGACATTTATGGAAGCAGATGTGTATGCGGCCTCCCCTACACCATTCATTCAGAAGGTGAAAATTATTTTGCTTCCTTTTCGAAAGAATTGATTTTGAAAAATAATTGTGGTTGGATTTGGTTATTTGCTACTAAAAATATATGAGTTCAAATTTTTATTCAATTTTTGGAAAAACAATTGCTACAAGTTTAATAATCATTTTCATTTCGATATCCTAATACGAAAATAGATGAACCCCAACAAAGGTAATTTTTGTTTCATCAGACTCTGAGCTACGATTTGAATTTTATAAATTTTAAATTTTAAGATAGAAATATCAGATTTTTAGTAACTGAGTTCTGAATTTATATTTGTACATATTTAATAAACTTCTTAATATAAATACAAAGTTTAAACTAAGTTTAAACTAACTTAATATACCAAAACATTCTTGTATATCTAGAATTGAGCTTTCTTTAAATGGAAATCATCAAAACAACTTTTATTTTCCATTATTATTTTTCTTTTTTCTTTTCTTTTTAACTTCTCATGTCCTTTTGGGTTGGTAGTTAATGAAACATTATTATTAGTACAATAGTAAGCACAATATTAAGTGCTAGCTCCTCAACAACCTTATAGGCTTGTACTATGTAACTTGTCTCATTCTAATCTTACATGTTTAAACTTTAAAGTGAAATCTTTTCCCCTGTTGGTGAATTGACAGTTACCCACTAAATTTAGTAAACTATATTATTTGCTTAATCAATAAGGGCTGGCTCAGTGAGTGTCCTTTAGGTAACTTGAATAAATAGGAAAATTTAAAGGAAACAAGTGTTGATTTCTTTTATTTTCTATTATTTGAAAATAAAGGTTCACCCATTAGGAATGTTGTAAAAGCTCATTAGGATAAATATAGTAATTTTAGTAACTACTAAAATTCTAATATTTTCTTATATAAATATACCTATTGTGTACAACTAAAAGATACATATGATAGATAAAACTCTCAGAATTTCTCAGCTCAATTGCTCCAATATATCATGACAATCACCACCATCCAATAACTCGTGGTTCATCTTCCGCTTCCGCTACACGAAGAATCTATACATTCTTATTTTACAATTCTGCGTTATCTAATTAGTTTAGAATTAACGTGTTCCTTCATCTGTTCTATTTCTTTTCGTTTAATCAAAAACATCAAATACTCAACTTTTTTTTGGGTGGAAGGAGGATATGAACTTTAGAGCTTGCACTTGAGAAGTGCCTTATGATACCACCAGTAGCTAAACCATTAATTTCGCTAAGAATGCTTAAAATTTAATATATATGTATAAACCTATATAAAGTATAAAATTCCGATGAAGAGTGTTTAACTGATCAACCTTTGCCAGCTGTTGTGTGGTTCCATCACCGACTGTGGATCGAGGATTTTACTGTGAATAAGGTTTGCAATGTCATTGCATGCATTATTCCTTCATGTGTGCGTGTCTATATGTACGTGTGAATCCGCAAGGATGACTCAGTTGGTTGAGTTTGAGGCTTCCATAATGGAGCTCTTAGGCAAATACAACATGAGATTTGCCTTCTGGTCAAGCTCATCACACGGGGCTTGCTAGCGAGGGTTATCTATCCTATTTGGTTTGCGGACTATTGCACATGAGCGAGGTTTAACCTGTGCGCACCCAAAAGATAGCAGTTGTGAGTTCCCTTATCATAAAAAAAGGTGTATGCACGCTTGAAAACAACTCATCTTCCACTAGTCCCACAGTTTACATGTTAAAAAAGGACCACCAATTTAAGGATAAAACCAATTTTATGTTCACTTTAAAGGGAAAGGAAATAAATGTGGTTCGCCTCTCTTTCTGGAGAATCTTACCAACACTTTGTTCTTCTTTCCCTTTTCCTTCTTTTAGTCATTTATTGAGTTTCCCTTTTTTCCTTTTTCTCCATTTGTTGCAACAACTTTTCAAGATCTGAGGCACACTATGCACCTTGAAAGTACTTTATTTTATCATCCAAACAGAACTTTATTATTTTTTTCTCTAATATTTTCATCAGTGTGAGTTGCAGTGGCAAAAGCAAATGTGGGATCCACTAACACAAAAATAGAGCACTTAGCAAGAACAATGCTTTCATTTGACAAGCATTGATGTAAAATGTGTACATATATTGCAAAGGTAAGAGAACCTATTTTTCTCACTAGAAAAAAAAAACTCAACTGATAACAGCTAAAACATCAGCAAATTTGAGTGGAAAAACAACACTAACTAAGGTCTAAAACTTTCACCGTGTAAGTATGCGTTGCATGCCTCTCTTGGGTCAGACAACAAAAAAAGAATTACAGATGAAGAAAATCATCGTGGTGATCGCTGACAACCTCCTGGGAGAAGGAATTGAAACTTATCTGCATTTTCAATGACGTATGTTGGAAGGTGAACCGCTGATGCTGAGCGAGGTATTGATCCCATTTTCTTGATCAATTCTTGAAAAGAATACTCCTCAGGTAACATGTCATAAAGATCAGCTCCCTCACAGATGAGCTTCTGAATCCTAGAATACTTTAGGAAGTTTTTACGTCGCACTCTGTCTGCGTGACTGTAACCGGTCATCTTGAATACAAAATCTTGTAGATGCCGGAAGCAAAAGCTACAGTGCCACCCCGCATCAGAAAGTATAACATCTGTTTGGCGCGAATGTCGGTACTTAGTCCACCTGTTGTAAATGTGAACAGTGGCGCGCCAGCTACTATAGTCAACAGGGAACTCAAAAGAGTACATGTAATGCCTAAGCTCAAGATGCAGCACGGGAGGCACTCCGTCACACCACTGAAGAAGTTTAATCGTGTGGTGGCTTGGGATTTCATCGGTGTCTGACATAATGAGAAGGTCATCTTCAAAGATACCAGCAGCATGAAGTAACCTGTAGATGTAGCAAAATTAGTCAATGAAAACATAACCCACCCAAACCCGTCCAAGTTTGGGGTGGTCATTGACCTGCCCATTTATTAGCTCAACCCATCAAAAAATTGGGCTGTGATGTAACCCAAATTGACTCATGAGAAATCTTGTCAAAATATTTTCTAGCAGACATTTTTTCAGTTTGATATGTTATATATAGCCATACACAACAACATACCCGGTGAAATCCCACAACGTGGGGTTTGGGGAGGGTAGAGTGTACACAGACCTTACCTCTACATGGTTGTTTCGAAAGACCCTCGGCTCAAGACAAAGCATACACACTAGTATAGCCATAATAAAGGGGAAAATAGTTTTATAAGGAACTAAAGAATTATAAAGAACAAACAAAGAAATTAAAAGTTAGTAAGAACTGGGTGGGTTACTAACCTGTTCATGGCGATGCGCTGCTGTCCTTCTAGTTTAAAGGGATCTTCATGAAATTCCGGAGATGCTATACGGCCAGGAAATACACCGTGTACAATCTTATCCTCAGCAAATGCAAATCGTTCCTGATGGTCAGAGAAGTACAACGGCTTTGGGAGTCCGGTAAAAGTGGTGTTCGCTTCCAAGATCACAAACTTTGTAACATAAGGATAAAGCTCGTGCCACCTTATTTCAAGCAAGTCAAGCTCATTGCTGAATATGATCCCATCAAATACACGACGTGGTTCAGGACGTAGGGTCCATCCATGTAGGCGACAAAGATTATCCATAGAAACATTTTCAGCATAGTAATGTGGCAAATGCTCAAATGGAGGTGGAGGTTTGTCCCAAAGTGGTCGGAAAAAATAGGAGATCTTATGGCCATGAAGGTAAATGCCAAAGAGCAAAATTGGTACAAGTATCAAGAGCACAATAAAAAGAACTTTTCCATGAGACCGTCTGGAGATAAGGCGGGAATGCCTTGGGGCCATCTTACGAGTGATAGTCTGCACATTTTCAGATGAGTTAAGAAAAAGGAACTCTAGTTATTATGTAACTCAGTTTAGGTACACAAGGAATTAAATCTTTTAAAATAGCTCTTGCAATGACAATAAATGGATAGAACTGAGAGATTTCACAATTTGCTATCCCAAATTCAAAGCATAGCAAATTTCATGAAAATTGATTTGCTAAATTACATAATTGTTCAAAAGAAAAATGGTCCTCGTGTGCTACTTATAATGAAATCTAGTAACCAGGAGATTGCATTCACAAGCGTTTGCTCGCCAAGATTGATGAAATGTCCAGCCAAGCACTTCTGATAAACTAGGATTAGAAGCAAAGACATTGAATCCTATTCTAGACCTAGAAATTTATTACAATAAAGAAAAGTACTATGCCTGCAAGCAAATCTATTGAAACAAAAACTAGATCTCCAGATGAATGTATATTCTCACAAATTTACACGCATTGAGTTCTATAAAACAAAGAATGCAGAGTAAATACTTAAGAGAATCGAAAAGACAAACTCTAATTAGTATAGTTTGTTTTCTTTATCTAAGTTGTTCTCTGATCTGATAGTTTGTGTTGGGGAACAAACCACTCAAATCCCTCCTATCACATCAGCAGTCTGCCACAATGACACAAGACTTATTTTTACTTTGTCCATAAGGTGCAAAGAATGGAAGAAATCTACTACTTACATAATACACAAGACCAAAAAATTTCTTCAATGTTCTTGACAAAGCAAATAAATAAACCACAGCTATGATGCCATATGAATATGGGAAAAAAGTTGTCAAACACTTCTATTAAATCATCACTCAAGACATGGTCCTTATGGAAACAGCTTGTAATCAAGGAAGCATGAAATTTTACAGTGCTATTACATAACCTTTCTTGACAACATCTCCAAAAATACAATCAAGCAAGGGAGAAAAAAACAAGTTAACAGAACTGAGCAATATATTCACTGTGATTAGCATATTTGTTCGTCACCATTAAGAATATCTACAAGGGTAGGAAAACAGTATCTCAACTAGAATATATTCACACAATCCCTATGTCTCCATTACTAATTTCAGCATGAAGTTGTCCAGGACTATCAGCCAATTGAAAACAAAATAAGCAGGTAGAATTTTTTTACATGCAACTAATATTGTGTGGTATTCTTTTCTCATAAAAAATTGAATGGAGATTTGGATCTTACCACAAGTACCAAAATTCAAGCTTTAAGGACCCAATATGAAAATCAAGACAAGACTGAGTAAAAAGTGAACTAATAAGATCCATCTTCAAGCCTCTTTGTCACCTTCTATAGCGACGTTTGCCTCATATCGAGGCCTGAAAAAGCTTCTAATATGAAACTATTTAGGTATTATCAGCATATTTGTCCAACTTTGGCATGCAGTTCCAAGCAAATAATTTCATCCAAATGCTTCCCTGCCATGAGTGACAAATCAAACCAATTTTCAGACATCAGTTTCTTGAAAAAAAAAATTGGTTTGTTCTGCTATTTCAACTTAAAGACAGATATTTTTTGTCAAACAACATCCTTGATTTTCATGAAAAACAGCATCTTTTAACATAATAAACTGATTAAAAGACGAGCGAAAAGACAGAACATCCTAACAAGAAACATGTAAATAAGGGTATTTCTGCTAGATGCAACAACAACAACAACAACATACCTAATGAAATCCCACAAAGTGGGGTCTGGGGAGGGTAGTGTGTACGCAGACCTTACTACTGCCTTGGGAGGCAGAGAGGTTGTTTCTAGTAGACCCTCGTCACAAGGACAAACAAGACACAGCAGTATGAAAACAGAAATAACGGTAGAGACGTACTATAAAATGCATGATAGAGCAATCTGAAAAAAGGGCTATAACTACCACAAATTAATACATAATCGACATACAAGAAACAACAGGTAGTAGCAGAAGTATTTCTGCTAGATGCTACTCAATAAAGATCATGAATATTGAAAATACAGCAATTTTTTCAGAAATCAATAATCAGGAGAATATACTAGTTGTGTTTAATAAGTGAAAAATCATTCATGAATATACAGTCAATTTTCTCAGAAAATTCAATGGACATCAGAATATACTTGGGTGTCTTTAATAAGTGCAAAGATGATTCTATTTTTTGACAAAATAATCACATCATTAAATTCCCTTCAGCTCTGACTTAATATTTCCATAACAGCAAAGGGTAAAAACACAGATTTTACCAAAGTTGAAATCTTTTCTAAATACCACTTCATTTACACCACTAAATCCATTCAAGAACATACTAATTAATATAACCAACAAAACCCCTAAACAAAAACATCACACATCTTTCTTCAAATTCTTGAAAACCCCACAAAAAACATGATTTCAAGATTCAAAGCCCTAAAACTAGCCAAAAAAATGAACAAAAAACACAATAAAGAAGCTCAATATGAACAAGAAATGATTAAAAAAATTAATTAAAAAAAACACCTTTAATGGGAGCTGGAAATACTGAAATAACCAGATTTCAGGGCCTAACTATACCTCAAAAGGATATTAATAGAACAAAATGTCAATATGAATTCCTATATCAATGGCTACCATATAATTTTTACAAAGAAATATGAGATGGGTCTGTATTGCAAAAATATATGTATTTTGCATATTATGAAGGGGAAAAAAAAGGGAAAAGAGGAAAAGCTTTGGGGGCATTAATGGCATGTGACAACATGGGAGAGGAGGAGAAAGAATGGTGTAAGAGCGAGGTTGGAGTAGAAGGCTTTGAAACTGGCAGAAAAGAGTGGGCATTGTGTACATGCATTACCATGATAAGGCCTATAGTCAACAACAATCAAAAATGACTTTAGCAATCTATATATAGTATAATAGTACCTGTATTTTGATGAGGCATATAGTCTACACCACTGTAATACTCCCCCGTTTAAAAATATTTATCTGGTTTTTGTTTGATATAAAATTTAACAAAGTAAAGAAATTTTTTGAATTTCATGATCTTAAATTAAAGTTATATAGAATATATCAAAATATTTTTAAATCTTGTGGTCTTAAACATGTTATATGAAAAATTGAAATTAAAGATTTTTTACAAAAAAAAAACATTCTTTTTTAAACCTACTAAAAAAATAAAACAAACAATTGAAATGGAGAAAATACTAATGATTAGAACTACCAAAAGTTTAATATGCATTTAAAGATAGATTTAAATATGAAAATGACACTTAAGTATAGTTGATGTTGCTTATTTTGGGGTTGTTAGAATTCAAGAAAAAATTATAAAAATGGTCACTTATATTTTAGGGTAGGTTCAAAATAATCTCTTTAAGTATATATACTGAATGATTTTAGTCTTTTAAATTTGTCAAAAATTAGCAATTTTAGTCTTCATTAATATTTTTAACAGTTTTTGTTAGTTATTTGATGAAAATAGTGAAAAAAGTTTAATTATAAACATAAAAAAAGTCTTGTCAAATCCTAAAATATGCAATATAAAAACTACACTAAACACTAAAAAAATATAAAAAGAATAGCAAAAATTTCACCTCAAAAAATTGCACTAAACTCTAAAAATAAATGAAAAGTACCATAAGCTACAAAATTGTACTTCTACACGTGAGTTCTCATTAATTATTTTTTTCATAGTTCCCATCAAATATAGCAGACGGAGTTTGATAAATAACTAATATTTGATGGAGACTAAAAGTATTAACATTCATCAAATTTAAAGGACTAAACTGTTCAATGTATACATAAGGGACTATTTTGAACCCAATCTCAAATATAAGGAAATATTTTTGTTCATTTTTTCAAAACTCAACAACACGCTTGAATAGGAACAAAAAATTAAAACACTACAATTCTCAATTTCTCATTATTTTTTTAAAGTACTGTAAATTTATTATTAACACATGTACAAGTGAAATAATTTAGATCACCGATTTTGTACCTTTCAAAACTAAAACGAAATAGTTAAGCCTAAATCATTAAGCGAGATACGCTTGGGGAAACGCCAGTTGAAGAATTGAAATATTTTTATTTAAGTAACTCAGTATGGTGATAGGCAAATTTATATGTTTTATAATTTTTAACAAGACTAACCGAGTAATTACAATATCAATAATATCAGTTAGGTTTTGACTAGATTCAATTGAACGATATTCATTACAGGCTATAGCTGCTACATATTGGCCAATTGCCTGAGGTGTTAGGCTTTAAATACCAAACTAAACATGTATATAATCATCAAATACACATATAGATTGTAGCGGAATTTAGTGTTACCTCCAGCTATAATGTTCAAGTGCGGAAAGCTTAAATCTCTAATAATGGTGATGACATGCAGAAAGCTTAAACATGAAACACACTCAAAGAGACAAAACAAAAGTGAAAATTTTCAAGACTGTCCTGAAAAACACTCAAAGAGAGAAACCAAATAAAAGCTTTTTAAGAATGTTATGAAAAACTGGAGTAATTTAATATGATGAAAATAACTAAATCCGGAGAGAAAATAAAAGATTAGTGAGGTAAGATGGTCTATAAACTGTAAGACAGAAAGCTTGAAAGAAAGAGTACTCCTACTTACTTTTGGGAGAAATACTAGACACCTTATACACCGAATTCTCCCTAGCACTCTTATTTGATAGGCATTAGGAGATTTCACACAAGCTTTTATAATCAACAGTCCTGGAACACCACAGTTAGTATACTCTTTATCTTTCCCATCAAAGGATAAGTCATCTAAGAGTCCAACCCCATTAATATCAATTAGTAATATGTGGGTCACACTTTAATTAATATTTATTGAAAATTTACTAATGTAAAATTAAGTTCATCCCATTATTTATGACTCGAACAATTGGGGCCCCGCACGTCGGAAATTTCATTTCCACACACGTACAATTTTAGTGCCAAGTATCGTAAATTTCGTTAATGAAAGAGATATTGGTACGTAAGTGAAGTGTTTGAGACATATAATGATGGAAGGTTATTGGATAAATAACAAGTGTTCCACGTTGATAAACGAAGGAAGGATTGTGCGAGGTGTAAGATGGTACGGGTCGAACCGCGGAGCCGAGAAGGGTCGCGCGCCCCAGTAGCTGAGTCGCGGCGCTAATTCCATGTTTTGCATTCTGGAGCCGCGGCGCTAAATGCTGCAGCGCGCGGCGCTTCCCAGGCAGTGTTTGCTCGATGGAATCCCAAAGGTTTGGTTGTTGAGGTGGTTTCAATGGCATTGAATCCATCCAATAATTGTCATTACTTGGACCATTATGTTGCTGCATTACTTGGGGTTAAATGTCATCTATTACATGGTAATTGATTGCCATTATGGGGCATTTGAAAGGTCATCTTGCACACCTATAAATTGAGGCCTTTGGCTCAATTCTATAGAAAAACATATATGACCATGAACAGAAAAATAAGTTAACAACACCACAAAGAGATCAGATTTTCCTGATATCAATCCTTCTCTTAGCAGTCTTCATTATTCGTGTTCTTCGCTGAGATCATTTGTGTAGGCTTTGCACACTTGATAGTTTGTTGTTTCATCTTGGGAGACTATTGTCCACACTTCCGTAAAGCCTATATACGGGGGCAATCTTGTCTTAAAGACAGAGAGTCATCTCTCGACTCAGTCGGTGGTGTTGTGTTTATTTAATTGGTTGCTAAGTATTTCAGGTGTTAACTTAACAGACGAAGGACTCTAACCGTTCGTATTCTCAGCGGATCTACAAGCCACAAGTGTAGCAGTTCATGTTCTTGTATTTCTGAATACAAGTTTCATATTTGAAGTTTCAATTAAAGATCAAGTTATTGACAACTTGTTGTTGTCCTCTTTGTTATTTATCCTTTCGATCACTGTAATAGTTATTTACTATTCTCGTACGTGCTTTAAATATACAACAATATTAATGAAAAATCTAACATGAGGAGCTTACCATATCCGAATTAGTCTATATTATTATAAAAATATGAAATTTTAGAGTGATATATGTTTTTAATTTTCACGTAATATTCGACATCGCTTTGAATATTGTCCTGCAATTTCATTTCAAAATCTCGACTAATCAGAAATCATATTGCGGCTAAAATATTCCCCACAAAACAAATTCAATTTCAAAGCTTGAACCTGAAATGAGATATTATCCATCTCATCATAGTCATCGGATGTAAAAGTGAAATTGTAATGTGCAAAAATGCTCAAGGTATGTTCCAAACTAGGGATGAATCATAAAAAAGGGTGACACGTGTCATTTCCCATTTCGTAGTTATATTTGATACCATGGACTTGCCTGTGCTGAATCCTAGCCTTTTTCATCGTTAGCACGTGTAGTAGATCGGTGCTGCACATGGTTCGTCGTTGAGATCGCTGAGCATTTTGGATATTTTTGTAAAGGACAACATTGCCCCTCAGGGACAGAGAATAATCAGTACATACTACATAGTACATACTATGGCTGTCCAGGGCCGGTTTCGAGGCGGTGCGGGTCCCGGCGGGACGAGACTGGGAAAGGGTGGGGACCGGTCCTCCGGCGGGCCAAGACTGGCGGGACAAGCCGATGTCCCGTCTCGTCCCTCATCCCGCGGGAAAAGGGGACCGGTGTTGGCGGGGCGGAGTGGGTCGGGTCGGGTCGGGTCCGGATTTCATTTTTTTAGACACTTAATTTTAAAAAAATTATGAATATAAACACTTAAATAATTGAACAAGATAGTATAATAAAAACATTCAATGCTGCTTTTGTACCTCTTAAATTATTTAATAGAAATATAAATTTTTTGTAATACAATTTCAAAATTACAATTTTTGTGTTGTTCAAAAATTGCAAATCACATAGTAAAATTGTAATTAAAAAAATTACATAGTTATAAACACCTTTTTAAATTTCTTCACAATGTTTTGTGGCTTTTTCGGTTGGAATTGAAATTTGTTAGTCAAATTGGTCGACGTCGCTTTCAGTTCCATCGGATAAGATTTCGTTGTAGTTTAAATCGTCTTCTTCATTGATCTTTGGTTCGCACCTTCTACGCTCCGCTCTTCCAATCTTTGAATAGAACTGTAATCTCCAAGCTGTCTCCCGCTAATGAGTGTTAGTGCTTTCCATTTGGAATCTTCCTGCAGAGAAAGCGCTTTCAGACGCTATTGATGACGCTTGAATGTTCAACACATCTCGGGTCATCTTTGCTAGTATCGGAAATGTCTTCTCATTTTCCTTCATTACTTAAGCAAGTTTTCACGTTCTTCTTCATTGAGAACTGCTTGGTATGGTGTTAACACCCTGCAAAATAAAAACATCAAACTCGACTTGATTAGCAGTGGAACCACTAAACATTCTATTTCTAAGGCTTTCAATACTACTCGCAAAAACAACATGTCTTTTATAAGGTTGTAAAGTATAGAAGTTCGTTGGTTGCTAGCACTTTCTTGTTGGTAATGCATATATACTTTTTTGCATTCATCGTGTATGCTAGACAAAACTTCTTCTTTAATTGGTTCCTTACGTGGTTGTTCATTTGAGTTGGAGGTGGAAGTACTGCTATACAATCATAAATCGTTTCAACAAGTGTTTTACAATCGTCTATTTTAATAGTCGGATTTAATACAACATCAATAATATAAATAGTGAGAATAGAAAAAATATATTTTTTAAAATTGACAAATTTTTTTTAATAGGTGCCTTATAAGATGGTTTTTTCATATATTCACTAAGTAACAAAAATATTAGAGCTATATAAAATAACATAGTTGAAATAGTAGGATAATATATACCAGGAAATTTTTTAGTTGCATGAAAAAACTTCTCTAAAAATCCAATAAGTTCTTAATTTTTTTTTTCCAATCATTATCTACAAGCATATCAGTTGGATTTCGATTATGGACGTTAAAAAATAAAGTCATAGGTCTTCTATAATCGTAAGAAACAAGTAGTTGTTCATATAGAGAATTCCACCTAGTCGCTACTTCTTCAAGAATTTTTCTAAAAGGTAATCCACAATCATGATAATTTTTTTTATATTTTTCTCTCTTTGTATTTTATTACTTCTAAAAATAAAGTTTATAGCAAATTGTACTTTATTAAGAATGTCTTCAAAAAGTGATAAACTATCATTTACAACTAAGTTATAAATATTGCACGCACATTTTATATGAAAATGATTAGAAAAAGATGGAGTTAATAGATCTTTTAAAAGTCTCACAACATAATTATTAGAATAAGCATTATCTAACATAACAGTCATTATTTTGGAAGTTATACCATAATAATCGCAAACTTCATGAATATTTTGTGCAATAAAATTTTCTAGTGTGCCTGTCATCAATATATCTATATGCTAAAATACGTTTTCGCATAGACCAATTATGATCTATCCAATGACATGTTACATTTAAATAATCATTGTCGTTAGTACTACGACCTATATCAGAAGTGATAGATACTTTGCCAGGAAAATGATATAATGCATAACGTAAATATTGTTGATATTCATGTACAAATTTAAAAACGTCTCTCCTAATAGTTGATCTAGGAAAACCGTTAAAAGCAGGATTATACATTTCTCTAATGTAATGAATAAAACCATGAGAGGAAGGAAATGCAAAAGGCAAACCCTCCACCGCAACTAATTTTGCTATTGCTTCTCTATCTATGTGTTTATCTTATTTAGGACCTACAATTCCCCCGTCATCGAGTTAATTTGAATCTGTACTTGGTCCGGGACACTATGTGAAACTTGTCCCGATTGAGAGCGCATTGACGCACCAGACTTTGTAGCCTCGTATTCATCCCACTTAGCTTTGCGAAAGCCTTGTACATGTCTCAATAAACCTCCCGTCCCACCCTGACCTTTTCCGATTTTAAATTTATAAACATTTTTATAAATTTTACATCTAACTACTTGATTCTCTTGGTCCTTATAAAAAATAACACATGCAGCTGATTTTAATTTTCGTTGTGTAAGGCCTCGACTTATACTAGGGAGAATAGAAGGCGTTCCGGTTTTAGTTTGAGGCTGAGACTCAGTCTGAGGTTGAGGTTGTTGAGGTGCAATAGTGAGTGTGTCATCTAGATTATCGTCTAAATTAAAGTTTTGTTCAGTTTCAGAATATATCTCATCATCTAATGGTATATCATTAAAAAAATCAATTTTATCTATATGAGTGTAATCAATCAAATCATCCTGACTAGGAATAGGATGACTAGAAGAAGTACACATGCACTTGTTACCCCTACTAGAAGAAGTACCCTTACCCTTAATTATACGTCTAAATTCTTCCATTTTAATTATGTAAATAATTAATTAAAGATAATGAAATTAAGTGCGATAATTAAAATAAAGTAACGATAATAATTTAAAGAAGGAATGAAGGTACCAAACGACGACGTAACGTCGACGTGTAATCGAGGTTGAAAATTGAAACTTTGCTCGATGGATGATCCTCAAGCTAGTTGCCAACTTCAATCCCAATTTTTGAACTTTGATACATTTATACAAATGAGCAAATAAAATAAAATATTTAGTAGGCAATGTAGACTTGTAGAGAGAGATATCGAGATATTAGAGAGATTGTAGGAAGATTTGTGAGATAAAATAAAGAGAAAATTAGGTATTTATAGTTGAAAAATTAGGTTAAAGTGTAAAATATACTAATTTAGGGGGTTAAAATAAATATTAAGGGGTAGGGGGGAGGCTTATGGGTTTGGGGTCCAAAAATGATCGTTGGAATCGTTGCACAACGGCCAAAATATAAATTTGACCGTTGTTGCAACGACTAGTTTTGCAAAGGGAGGGGGGATCGGGACGGGTCGGGGCGGGGCAGATCTGGGGTGGGTCGAAGCGGTATGGGCTCGGGCGGGACGAGCCCAGGTCCCGTCACGATTTCGAGTCCCGACACCGTAATTTTTTTTTATTTTTTAGGGGATCGGGTCGGGACCGGAGGGGCCGGAGAGGGGTCAGGTCGGTCGAATCGGGCCGACCCGGCCTACTGGACAACCTTAGTACATACTAGAATATCTTGTCTTCTAGTTGGTTTAATATTATCCGAGAGTTAGAATCTTCTTACCAATAAGATAATGCCACGTGCCCTACATGAAAAGCTATAATGAAACCCTTTGATCAAGTCCGCTTGACCCAAAAAAAAAAAAAAAGGATTATAGGTCCACTTCATAATTTGATTGATTATTAATTAATTAAACATGATGGATTATTTAGTATTTTTGTCTTTTAATTATTGAGAAATTCTAATTTAATGATCATGATATAAGATTAAGTATATTTAACCTCTAACTATCTTAAATGTACACTTTTAATCCCCTTTGTTGTGAATATTTACAAACTTTCATAATTATTAACTGTTACTATGTTTTACTGATTAATTATCATGTGTTATATTATATATGTTAAAATTTATATTAGTTCATATTTGAGTGGATAAATACTTCTACAAATAATTCTCATATAATAAGTTATTTATGTACAAAAATCACATATTCCCATTAATTGAAGATTGAATGTGTTGAGATATACTATATCATAAGAATTAAAATTAGAATTTATTAATAATTGAAGGACTAAAAGTGTAATTATCCCAAACATGATTAATGTGAAGCATAATGTTGAGTGTTTTGTGCACGTCTTCTCCTCCAAATAGTGGGTTGATTAATTTAATATATTTTGACCAATAATTATGAGCCATTTTTTTTTCTATAACTAAGTTTGAATAAAGGCAGATATGTGTCATTACTTGCATCTCAATATGTTTCACAATTTGCCATCCAAAAAGAATGTTGTTAGTTAGGGATGACAACAGATCGGATCTGGATCGGATCCTACTAGATCCAGATCCAGATCCAGATATGTTTTTCATATCTGGATCAAGATTTATCGGATCCATAAAAATCAGATCCAAATTCGGATTCATCGGGTCCACGGATCGGATCTGGATCCACATGTAATTTTTTTGCTTTGAATAATATTCCCACATGTTGAAATTAAATCAAATATTCTAATAAAATTTAGTTTGTGAAACCATTTGGTTGTTTTCATATAGGATTATACTTTCAAATTCCTTGCTTGATAAATATAAAGACTTAGCAGATGACTTCTTTTGTGTTATTTAGCCTTAACTTATCTATCTTCCCCTAGCTTAACAGAGTAACAAATGTTAAGATCCCTCTTAAAATCTCTAGCTTATGAATAGTTTGTTAAGGTTTGATCTAGTTTTGCTTGTCTAGAAATTAAATCAAATATTTTGATAAAGTTCCCAGGGATTTCAAGAAAAATAGTAACAATAATAAAGTCTACTTATGCTATTTTCCAGATCAGTGCAAATATGTTAACACTTGTTTAGGTTTTCCTTTTTCCAAAACATGTTGGGTTTATTTATAGGTTGATATGTATAAAGAAGCAAGACTCGAAATCTCTTTTCTATTTCTTCACAAACCAGTAGCTGATACTTATAAGATCAAGTTGTGATTGTCCGGAGTTGTTTTAACATAAGTTAGGCTCTCCAAAATCAGTGATCATATCTTTTGTGTTTAACATAAGTTGGGTTCTCTAAATTCATTCTATGTTATGAATATATTTAATAAAAAATGAATACACGGATCGGATTTGGACCGGATACGGATCTCAAATACAAGATCCAAATCCGATCCGATCCGTCAGAAATGGATCCGGGTTCGATCCGGATCCGTTGGTTACTTTTTTTGAAGATCCATATCCTATAAAACGGATCTGGATCTACCGGGTCCAGGATCCATTGTCATCTCTATTATTAATCTATTATAATTATCCTAATAGATTAAAAAACTTTAACTGATTTTGCGAATAACATTACAACAAAAACATAACAACAAATTCAATGTAGTCCCAAAGAGGGGTCGGAAAATGTAAGATGTAAGCGGTCTTATTTCTATTTTAACGGGGTAAAGAAATCGTTTTCGATTGCTCTCAGCAGCCTTTCTTCTTTATTTGGACTTGAAATCGGCAATGTGAACGAGTTCACGCAGATGGATTTTTTTCCGAATATTAGATTAGATAATTGAATTACTATACTTATGAGACTCGATTCTTAGATGCGTTAAAGAGAACACTTCTCTTTAAAATTATGTGTGCTTACTTTAATTGATGAAATAATTTAATTTATTTTAAGGATATTACGTGCTAGAAGAGTAAAGTCTCATTGGTCTATAAAACTAAAGAGAAAAAAGTAAATCTTAAATTATGTCACAACATTCTCTTTACAAGTTATTACCATGTGTTATTACTTAATTAGTGTTGATGTCAGATAACTCAATTATTACTTAATTAGTGTTGATGTCAGATAACTCCTCTATATTTTCGACGTTTGACTGCTTATAGAAATTGCTAAATGAAGATAGGAGTAAAAACAAATAAGCAAAAACTCTTGTCTTTGTACTTTGTTAATTAACCAACCTTAGCCAAAAAAAAAACATAGAAAATAAAAACCTCAAAATCAAGGAAGGAAAAGTTGAAATTGCAATTTGAAAAATGTCATATGATAATATTAATGGGTTAATTTGAATAATTAAAAAGCGAGATAAATCATTTTTAGCCGCCACAAAGAAAAAGTCAGAAATTAACGTCGTTGTCCCTTTTGAAAAGTTATTTAATAAAGAGGAAAGAGTTAAATATACCCTCTACTATGATATATTGACCACATTTATCCTTCCGTCATACTATAGGGCCAAATACCCCTACCATTTACAAAATGTTCAAAAATACCCATAAAACTAACAGAGTGACATGTTGACATGGCAAATGATCAATCAATATTGACCATGTGGTATTTGGGCCATGAATAAATGAAATTTAGCAAAAGATGAGACTTCCGGTGATGCTCCTCCGTCTTCAATTGAACCCATGAGCCATGTTTTCTTTCCCCCCTTAATTGTAGCTTTTTTTTTCTTTCTATTCTAGTTTCATTGTTTCTTTCTCTAATTCGTTTTCAGTTCTTTCTTTTAGCCTTGTTATCGTATTTGTTTTGCATCTTGTTTTTAATAACAATTGACTTTCATTATCTTTTATTCAACATTGTCAGAGTACAACAAAAAAACGGTGAATGACCTGCAATCTTTTTACATCTAATTGTGAGGGAAGAAGATATGAAAGGAAAAGAGATAAGAAAACAAATGCCGAAGATGAGATTTTTCGGTTATGGAGGTTTTTAACAGATTTGGGATTGTGAAGCTTTGGGGGTTTCCAATAGAAAATGGTGAGAATTTTGTGAAAATAAAAGAATTAAGATCTGATGATGACGATGAGCGGGAACAATGGCGACAATTGGTTCTTTTGGGGTGGCAGTGAAATTTCATTGTTGAATTTTTCTCTTGAAGCTGAATGAGGGTTTTCGGAAGAACTCCATGGCTGGAGATGGTAGATTGCCGCCAGTCATGAATGGGGGGCTACTTCAACTAGGAGTTTCTTTTGCTATATTTCATTTTGTCATATAATTTTGGCTCAAATGACACATGGTCAGTTGCCATGTCAACATGCCACATGGCGCTCTGTTAGTTCTAAGGATGTTTTTGAATATTTTGATAACGGTAGGATTATGTTTGGCCCTATAATATGACGAAGGGTAAATGTGGCCATTATATAATAGTAGAGGGATATATTTGACCATTTTCCCTTTAATAAATGACATTTTGTTATTCCCCTTAAATTTTTGACCTTTTAAACAACTATCTAAAGATCTTTTTTGAACAAACTTAAAATCATATGAGAAAATGTTAGAATATGGCCTAAATTTTGTAAGTTATTGCAAATGTTAAATAACAATCTAATATTTTATCTGTAAGGTTGAGCAATATATGAGTGAACATTAAATTCTATTACCTAAAGCATAATTTTTCAAAGGTTATATTTGCATAACTTTTAAAACTATGGTTAAAATATAAATGATAATCTAGAAAAGGAAATTTGCGCAAACCAATCCAGAAACATTGTTGCTTGTAGAAGTAAAAGAAGAAATTGTACGATTTTCCCTTCAATGGAATGATCTTTAATTTTACACTTCAAAATGACTCTTTAACTTTTGTCCTTCAAAATGACTGTCTTTAACTTTTTCCCTTCAAATGGTCTGGTTTTTCATTTTTTCCCTTTAGCAAAAATCATATGTGGCATAGCTTGTGAGATATTATAATACGAAAATAGAAGCTTATACCTTGCAAAAAAGTCAGGAGGGCCAAAAGTTAAAGACTACCACAGAATAGGAGCATAAGTGCCAATGACCCGATGCAGAGGCTCATTGGGCTGAAGAAAATAGGCTTCATTGCACTCCACCAATTGAGACATTGAGCTAGTAGCCTTAGACAGCCAGCCCATCAGTATGATGATCCAATTGTCATGTCTTTTTTATGGTTTAAAATCTTATATAGCTTAGTTTGGGATTATATGGACAAAAGATTATTATTCATACAAAGAAAGTTAAATCCGGCGATTACTAGATTTAGTTAACAATATAATAATTGCTTTCACATTACTACTTTAACAAAAACTAGCTAAGTTCATAATAGATCAACTAGAGTTGATTACCGACAATGGTATTAAGACAAATAATACTTGAATTCTGCAAGTGATCCATCGTCATCGATTGAATGTCAAATTTCTTTTAATTTAATCATTAGGTGTCTGAAATTTACTAATCCAATGAATCGGAATTTACATCAAGAAGGACTTATTAAATAAAAATACACTCCCTAATATATTGTCGAGTTATTTGTGACGTGAGGCGGGAGATGGATGTGGAAGTGAAGATCAATGAACAAGTCCTATCAAAGAAAGGGAGTTTCAAGTATCTTTGATCTATAATATAAGGAGATAGAGAGATTGATGATGATGATGATGCTCATCGTATTAGGGCGGGATGGGTCAAATGGAGGCCCGCATCCGGGATATTGTGCGATAAAAATGTGTCGCCAAGGCTTAAAGGTAAATTCTACAGAGTGGTGGCTAAACCGACCTTGTTGTACGGGGCATAGTGTTGGATAGTCAAGAACGCCACGTTCATAAGAAGAGTGTAGCAAACATGAGGATGCTTAGATGGATGTGTGGGCATACTAGGAGGGATATGATTGGGAACGAAGTTGTACGGGGCAAGGTGGAAATGGCCCCGTGACGGACAAGATGAGGAAAGCGAGACTAAGATGGTTCGGACATGTGAAGAGGAGGTGTGCGGATGCACCTGTAAGGAGGTGTGAGATGTTGGCTATAATAGGAGTTATGGGAGAGGTAGCGATAGGTCGGAAAAGAACTGGAGGGAGGTGATTAGACAGGACATGACACAACTTCAACTTACTAAGGACATGACCTAGATAGAAAGGTGTGGAGTCGAGGATTAGTCTAGAAGGTTAGTAGGTGCCCGAATGGTTTCCGTATTAGTAGTATTTATGTAGAAATCGCGTAGTTTCTGTTCCCCAATGTGTATTACTATACGTTGCCACATTTTCTTTTTGTCTTGCTATTTGTTGTCATATTTTCTTGATACCATGCATTTTATCACGCTAGTTGTTGCCACCCCTCTGCCTTTTCTTTCGAACCAATGATCTATTGCAAACATCTCTACTCCGTAAAGATAGAGGCAAGGTCTGCGTATATCACTGAGTATGTTGTTATTGATGTTGATATTTGTCATTGCAATTCACTCGCACAATTTAGTAATGAATATTATTTGTTCGAAGTTCAGAAAAGTAAATGTTTAACTTGTGTTCCTATATAGCTATACTTCAAAAAAAAAAATCTTTATAAGTATTATGAGTGATTGTACTCTTCAAACAAGATCCTCAATATTTCATTAGTATTTCAAATATATACTTAAAAAGAATGTTAGAAAATTTATGAGTGAATTTATTTAATACATATATAATCTTCAAACAAATTCCTCATTATTACGGATGAACATTGTCTGAATTGATGATACATATTCGCAATGGCGAAGCCAATTTTTTTTTTTTATCAAGAGTGTTCAAGAATATTCAAAGTTTAATTATATATAAAAAAAATTATAATATTTAATTTATATGTGCAGTTTACATTTTTTTAATAAAGAATATTCAATTAGTCATCCTTTGCTCTTACTCAAATAGTCCATCTATGCTTGTGAACTCTCCAAGATATGCTAAAAGCACAAAACCCCAAGAATAGTCTCGATTTGTGTTGAAGAGTCACATATCAATTGGTGAAACGATAGGAGTGGTTATTTTATATGAATTCTACCGTTGGACAATCTTCATTCTAAAGCTAAATTTTAGAATTCAGTAGTAGTCTCAATATCCGTTTCTTAACCGTTTGCCTTGGTAACAATTTATTTAGTACATTAAATACATAATGTAGAAAAGGCAAAAGAAAAACAAGTGAATATATGCAAAAATTTCTTTTGGGGAAAATGTGTATCATAGACTATACTTAAAGAGTATGTCATAAGAGCTTAGTTCTTCATAACTTCTACACAAAATAGTAAAAAACTCTATTCCATATTAGACATAAAAAAAAGATAAATAAAATAAAGAAACATAAAAGATTAAAGGAAATAAGAGGATAAGATATTTTCCATTAGTCAATAATCATCATCTCGAATCAATTTTAGCCTCTGCACTGACCGAACAAAAGTCCTGCAAAAAAATCACAAATTCCCAAATTATTATTTCATAAAAATAAATATAAGAAAATAATAATCTTGAAATTAGAAAAATTGGTTTAAATTAAAACTTTAGACATACCTCCATGGTACATCACCAGCAAGAAGCCAATCACCTTCTTTATCCTGATAAGTAAGTTTATAAGCATCACCATTTTCTTTACCTGTAATAATAATTTTAACAAAAACTAATTTAGCAAAATTTTCCCCAAAAATAGAACTAGAAAAACTCCAATTTTGGAAAATGGGAATACATTTAAAAAAACAAAAACAAATTGTAAATTTAATTTGTACTCACTTTTTCCAAACATGGAAATTAGTGTGTCAGTGAGTGTCCCATAAGATTGAAATAGACTTAAGTCAATTTTCCTTGCAATTCCAACTCCTTCCATTTTCACTTTCACATACTTATAATTACAGCCTCTGCCACCGCCGCCAACGCTGCCGTTCTCCACCGTGACATAGTTCATTGCGCCGCGGCAGCTCTGGTGGCAGAGCTTCTTCCGTAGAGAATTCACTGGTGGCCACCCCACCACCCCATCTTCATTATCTTCTTTTCTGTTCAATCAAATGCAAACAATGTCAACAATTTCTTCGAAAAAATATTATACTCCTAAACTACTATAACAAACATAATATTAAGGGTCTGTTAATTGTTTCACCATGGATAGTTTTCACTTTTTTTCTGAAATATTATTTCAAAAAATTGTTTTGACATAGAATTGCTATGATTTTCAGAATTGAAAACTCCAAAAGAAAAACTGTTTTCACAATTTCCAATCATCACTCACAAAAAATAGAAAACAACTCCTTATGTCCAAACACAAGTCCAATTAAATATTACTTTTTTAAAAAAAATTAATTCTTATGTTCAAACGCCCACTAATAATCATATCCAAATAACATTTACTAGTTCAGTACCCGTGATTATTTCTAACATTTGCCTATGATAATAACTAGGTATCAATTTCTTCCAAACAAACTTAAAATCATTATGGATTAGAACTAGAAAAATGAAGAATAAATGTTTTAATAGTAGTACCTTTGAGGTTCATTGTGATCATCATGAGTTTTGTCCCAAACAAGCAAAGGCAAAGTTTGAAGAAGTTGGACATTATTTTCATCTTGGACATCCAGAATTTCACTCGAACTACATTTCTTGGCCTTCAAATTGAAATTTCCACATAAAGAATCAATTTTGAAGTCATCAAGATTATACCCTTTTGCTGAATTGCCACAAAGTGCTAGCCCCAATTGAAGCTCCAACATAATTTTCCAAGAAAACTTCAATTTCTCTTCACACTTAGGTTGTTCAAATATATGACAAGAAAATTAGTTTTGAGGATCCTTGTTGTGAAGTAAGTAGTTGACACATATATATGTGTTGTGTTTGAGAGTGTGTCTGTATATAATTATATTACTATGTGTTTCACCCACCCCACCCACAAAAAAATAAGGGGACATGGACGGATGGGGAATGAGACAAAGATGTGAAGAAGGGGCAAGAGTTTCTCAAGTATGTCTCTATCATTGCTACACTTTTAGCCGACCCAATGGACACTAAGAATCCTTTTTTGGCAGACGACAAGTCCTTTATTATTTAATGTATGTTGCCTAATAATACGCGCGTGCATGCATGCCACCTGACTAATTCCCCTTACAATGGGAAACATTTTATTGCTCTTTTTGTTATAGCATACTACTACAATTTTACAAAGAAAACAATTGCATGCTTTCCTATTTTGGTTTTGAGTTAACTCCTATGCACTCAAAGAAAACAAATTTCATTATCAGAATATCTAAAAATTGATGCAATTGTTGATAATAAGTAAAATAGGTGACTGAAAAATTAAGGTTGACAACTTGTTAGAGCAAATGGTAGAGAAATATACTACATCGATGCGGGATGAGATCTATGGATTCTTTATAAGGCTTGGACAACTCTCCTTTCTTTGACTTAGCTATTGAGGTGTGAGTTAGACTCAAGACCTAATTTGACGTGGTATCAGAGTCAGATCCATCCGATGTTGGCCCTCGATGAAGCGGGTGGAATGCCCATGTGCACTCCAGAACGGACAATGAGAAACCGGATAAAGAATGTCCGGATCTGGGCATGGAGGGGGGAGGGGGGAGGAAGGACTCCTTATAAGGCTTTAACAATCCTCCACCTTTTGAGTTGACTTTTGGTGTGTTAGTTAGGTCCGAGACATAGTTTGACACACATAGTGGAACATATATGTTAGTATTACAAGTTAAAATACCAATAATATCTTAATACGGTTAGTGGTTGTTGGTTTTGTGTAGTATGAATAAATTTCAACATAAATGACTTTGGACTATCCGCACGCATATTTCGTCAGTTTATGCATATTTGTTATGAGGAGTAACAAGATCAAGTTGGTAAAGATTATGCACACATGATTAATATAATATTTAGTTAACCATATAAAGTTGTCCTTGATTGGTCGATCAAAGAGTACCCACGTTAAGTTAACATAAATTTATGCATATACGCAAGATATTATTTGAAATAAGTTGAGCATGCACAACTTGATGTCTTCACTTTTTGTGGAAAGGAGTTGCATTGGATTAAAGTTTAGTAGTACTATCTTTACCTTTTTCTGATAAGAAGTTAATTAAAGTCTAAAGACTCGATTTTCTTCATTATGGCCTAGCTCTGGTCATGGAGTAGAATGATTTGGTCTATGTGGAGTAGATTACTCTGTCAATCATGACTAGTAAATATTTACAACAGTTGGATATTTTTTTTAATCGAAGTGTCCGCGTTAGCTTATGGAGTTAGATGGTTAGAGTTACTTCATTTGTTCTATAATAAGTGTCAACTTAGTAAAAAAAATATGCATATTAAAAAATTAATAGTTTAATGTGAAGTTTACTAAATTACCCATATATAATTATAATAAAATGAAATTTACACAAATAACTATAGTTTAGGAGTTTTAAATTTGTCATAGCTATAGTTTCAATATTTATAGCGAGTAGCTACTTTTTAGTTGTTACAGCTGTATAGCGTAAAATTCGTATAAGATAGCTATACGAATTATAGTATGACACGTAGAGCACTGCTAAGTCATGACCACGTTAGCCTAAGGCACTACCGACTAGGTACGCATGGTACCGAGAGAGACACAAGCATGACTGGTACCGATAATACAAAAGGTTGAGAGCCGCTTAAATTGTAACGGACGACCGTTACCAAACCGGCCATACGTCATCCAATGAAACTTTAATGACATTTATTGAGATATTGATTATTTAATTATTACAATGTTCATTCTCCTGTATTAATGACGGCGTATTTCATGGGTTGTGTACCCGTGTAGCTCATGTATAAATAAGACATATTATTCCATTGTAAATCATCACATTCTAGTTATTACAAGATACTTGTTCATATTCTCTCGATTTCTGTGCTTTCATACGAGTTATCGTAGCTTTGCCCAGAAGTTGTCACAAGGCTCAGACTAATCATTATTTTACTTTGTCTCATTATTACTTGTTTTCAGTATTATTCATCTAGAATTTCTATCTAACGTGTCACCTGAGATCCACGTGTCCTTGACCACGTATTTAAATTTAACTGTACCGTTTTATGGGTAAATAGTTTGGCACCCACCGTGGGGCCTGGATAATTGTGGTGTCACAAATGACCCCTCTACTAATCTAAAAAAATTTAAGTCTTATTCTTTATTCAGATCAGATAAATGACAGGAATAGGAGAAAGCAGTCGCAGCATTAGGGACAACACAAACAATCCTGGGTCGGATGGTTTACCGATAAGAACCACGAGACCTGAAGATATGATATTTATAGACGGAGTCACATCCGGATACGGACAAACTCGGCATGAGGATGTTCCCACTGACGAAACACCTGAAGAAGCTATACAGAATCTTTGGGCGTATAACGCCGTAATGAGTGAGGAATTGGAGTGTTTGAAGCGGTTTCAAGAGGATTTCATGTCCAAAAATGCCGGCAGTACTCCAACAGGGGAATCGGTGCCTCCACCGAATGCAAATGGGGAAACCAATAATGATCAAGACAAATCAGGAAATAATGGTTCGGAGAGCGAAGCCGTCCCTAAAAATGCGTTCCAGGAACAAGTTTTGAAACTCATAAAGGACATGACGAGCAAAGTTGATATCAATGCAGAAAATGTAAAGAAAACCGCCCAGGAGTTCTGGCGCCAGTTCAGCTAGATATCGGGGGCTCCTCCTGTGGTTGATGGTCCGAATATAAAAAAATATATTCAGTTGGTGTATAAGCCAGAGGCTGCGCTCGAACTAATCCCCAAAAGGTTGAAAATGCCTTTTGTGACCAAATAAGATGGGACTACTGATCCCAGAGCATATCATGGCCTCTACTACGAGCGGAAAATGAAATGATCTAAGAGAACACGAAATAGAATCGGTTCTGATAAAAAAGTTTGCTAAAACACTTTATAAGGGAGCTTTGACATAGTATTCACAACTCCCTGAGCATTCAATCGATTCGTTCGCCCAGCTCGCCGACATGTTCATAGGGGGGAAGTGAAGACGCGTAAGGCGGATATCATTCGCATTGCGCAAGGAGAAATAGAACTCCTTAGGGACTTTGTTACACGGTTCCAGAAGGAGCAGATATTGTTACCAATAGTCCCGGGCGAATGGGTTGTGGAGGCTTTCACAAAAGGTTTGAATGTGGCAAGTTCAAATGCCTCCCGAAAGCTCAAGAAAAATCTCTTGGAGTTCCAAGCGACAACTTGGAAAGATGTGAATAACCGGTATGAATCCAAGATCCGTATTGAGGATGATATGTTTGGATCTAAAGTCGGGAGTATCTTTGCAAAGCCTGATAAAGGAGCCGGAATTGATCAAAATTTCCCGAAGAACCGTTATCAACCTTATCTTACTCCCGAAAAGCAGGGAGGTGAACAATGTTTTCGCTAATTTGAAAAATAAAATAACAAAGGAGGTTACAGACAAAACAATCAACGACTGGTGAATTCCGATAAAGGTAACTCATCTAAGGGTACCGTGTACCCAAAATTATCCGAGTATAACTTCAACATCGACGAAGAGCAAATGGTGGCAGTACTAAGAACTCATCTGGCGTCCCGACCACCGAAATCACTGTAGTTAGATCCTAACAAAAGAGACCAGTATATCTGGTGCGATTTATATGGCACTCACGGGCATAAAACTGCGGACTGTCGAGATCTACGAGAAGAGGTGGGAGGAATACTAAGTAGGGGACATATACGAGAGTACTTGAGTGAAAAATCTTACAATAATTATGAGCGGAGACTACTCGCAAAAAATAAGTTGAATCCGGCTGCACCACCCCATATTATAAACATGATTTATGGTGGGTCGATGATTGCCGCTACATCTTTCACCGCGGCTAAGAAGATGAAAATCTATGTAACCTGGGAGAAAAGATTTTGGGAGATACCTGATGAATATACTATCACGTTCACTGATGAAGATGCAGTCGGTGTGAGTTTCCCTCACAATGATGCACTGGTGGTCACGATACATATTGATTGCTTCTATGTGAAGAGAGTTCTAATTGATCCCGGGAGCTCAGATAATATAATCTGGCTAAAGGTGGTGGAAGAAATGAACATGATAAACAAGATAATTTTGGCTGCCAGAACTCTTTCAAGCTTCAATATGTCAAGTGAAACCACAAAAGGTGAAGTAGATCTACCGGTGGACGCGATGGTAGTTATTAAGTTGGCAAAATTTTATATCCTCGATGGGGACATGAGGTATAATGCAATATTTGAAAGGCCGTAGATACATGATATGAAACAGTCCCATCAACACTGCATCTGTTTGTGAAATTCCCTACATAGGAGGGGATTCAGCAAATTCGGAATGAACAACCCATTGCAAGAGAAATGTACGCCATAAAGGAACCAGTGGGGGCGGCAAACCCCAAATAGCAATTACAGAAAGCGGAGCTGGTACCAGAAGATATTTACCAGGTTCCTCCGATGGAAGTAGAATCTACCTATTTGGAGGAGGAGTTTTCAGATCGTTACCAAGTACCTAGATACTTTCAGGTACCGGATGAATCAGATACCACCAAGTCCATTATAGAGGAATTGGAACAGATTGCACTACATCCGGGAACCCCCGAAAGAAAGGTATACATGGGCACCAGATTAACCCCGAGCACAAGAATTTAATTATTAAATATCTTATATCTAACGTTGATTGCTTTGCATGGTCTCATGAATATATGATAGGCATTCCTCCAGAAGTCACAACTCATAAGTTGGGCCTGGATCTCGAGTTCTCCTCTGGTGCGGCAGAAGAAGCGGCCGATCGCCGAACTCCGCAATAGGTTTATAAAAGAAGAGGTAGCTAGACTACATAGTATAGGATCCATCCGGGAAGTAAAATACATGGATTGGTTAGCAAACATAGTCGTAGTACCTAAAAAGGGAAATAAAATTAGAATGTGCATTGATTATAAGGATTTGAATAAAGCATATCCTAAAGACTCATTTCCGCAATCGAACGTAGATCAGATAATCGATGCTACGACCGAACACGAGATTATGAGTTTTCACGATGCGTACTCTAGTATAACCAAAATAAGAATGCACTCGGAGGACCAAGAAAAAATATATTTTTAACTACTTTCGGTACTTTGTTATAACGTTATGCCTTTTGAACTAAAAAATATTGGGACCATGTGTAAAAAATTAGTAAATAAAATGTTTAAAAAACAAATTGGAAAAACAATAGAAGTATATATAGACGATATGCTTGTTAAAAGTCTTCGTGCAGAAGACCATTTAAGTCACTTACATGAAACATTTGAGGTGCTGAGGAAGTACAACATGAAGCTAAACCTCGAGAAATGTGCTTTCGAGGCAGGCTCTGGAATTTTTTGGGTTTCTTGGTTTCCCAGAGTGGAATCGAGATAAAACCGACAAAATAAAGGTTATCGGAGATATACCAGACACACATGAAGATGTGAGAGTAGTACAACGACTAACCAGGTGTGTGGTGGCTTTAAGCAGGTTTATTTCTCTGTCTTGGGAAAAATGTCATAGGTTCTTTTCACTTCTGAAGAAGAACAACAATTTTGTTTGGACGCCCTAATGCCAGCAAGCCTTACGGGACCTAAATGTTTACCTATCCAGTTCTTTGCTCATGTCAAAGCCTAAGAATGAAGAACAACTATTGATATATTTGGCAGTCTCAGAGGTAACGGTAAGTGCAGTGCTGGTACTTGAGGAAAAAGGTACACTATTTCTTATCTACTACGTTACTAGAGTAATGTCAGGGGTTGATACCCGGTACCGTTACTCGAAAGATAGGCTTTTGCCTTAGTAATGTCGTCGTGAAAGCTTTGACCATATTTTCAATGCCACACAATTGTCGTAGTAACTACATTTCCTCTTAAAAATGTGTTGCATAAGCCCGAGCTTTCCGGACGCTTGGCTAAATGGGCAGTGGGACTAAGTGAATTTGACATTGAATATAGACCTCGGACTGTGATAAAGTCGCAAGTCCTTGCAGACTTTTTGGCCGATTTTAGTCTGGGAGTAACCCATAGGCAGAAAATGAGGCTATCCTGGTCTTAGGGACTGCTCTCGGGATCTGGACACTTTATACAAATGGTGCATCCAACATTAAGCGGACTGGTCTGGGAGTGATATTATGAACTCCCACCGGTGAAACTTTAAGGTAAGTAATACACAGTTTACCGTTGACTAACAATGAAGCAGAGTATGAGGCTTTGGTTGCAGGTCTAGAATTGGCTCGAGGATTAGGCTCACAAATCATTGAAGTCAAATATGACTCACTGCTGGCGGTGCACCAAATCCACGGAGTGTTCGAAGCCAAAGATGAACGCATGTCAAGGTACCTTGAAAAGGCATTAAAACTTTTGTCTCATTTTTAGAATGGACGGTGGTGCATATACCCCAGAAGAAAACATAGAGGCAGATGCACTCACAAACTTAGGCTCTAGCACGGAGGTCGAATATTCTAAAACTGAGTCAATTGTTCAGTTGCTGCATTCAGCACCGGATCACGTCGAATATGATGAGATAAATTCAACCAGCCTAACTTGGGACTGGAGAAATAAATTCTTGGACTATCTTGTACACGGAAAGCTCCTGGTGGACCTGAAAATAACCAGAGCTTTGCAGACTAAAGCTGCCCGGTATTGTGTCATAGATGGAAAACTTTATCGTATGTGTTTTTATTGTGCCCTAGCTCGGTGCGTAGGCCCCGACAAAGATGATTACGTGATGAGAGAAGTCCATGAAGGCATTTGTGGAAATCATTCAGGAGCAGAAACCCTAATGAGGAAGCTGATGAGGGTTGGTTATTATTGGTCCCGGATCGAAGAAGATACAAGAATGTTTGTATGAAAATGTGATAAGTATCGTGTCATGCACAACTGTTACACAGATCGGGAGAAGAATTGCATCCGGAGGTATCCCCGTGGCCGTTCATGAAGTGAGGGATGGACATTGTCAGACCCTTGCCAGTGGCACCAGGACAGGTATGTCAAATTATATTTATGACTGATTATTTCTCTAAATGGGTTGTAGTTGCAACTTACACAAAGATATGGGAGAAAATGTGAAGGACTTTATATGGCAACACATTATTTATCATTTTGGCATTACGAAAGAGATAGCTTGTGACAATGGTCGGAATTTTATCGGAGCCGAAGTCACGGAATTTCTTGATGGCTTAAATATCAAGCAGATCACCTATACTCCCTATCATCCCAGTGCAAACGGTCAGGCGGAGTCGACGAACAAGACAATAATCCAGAATTAGAAGAAGTTGAAGGCAGCTAAAGAAAATTGGTCGTCTATGCTGCCGGAGATATTATGGGCGTATCGAACCATGAAAAAATGAGTACCGAAGAAACTCCTTTTTTCGTGATCTATGGTACAGAGGCCTTGATCCCGATAAAGGTTCTCCCAGCTTGAGATATCTCTGGGCTGATAATAAATTAAATGCAGAGTCAATGTCTGCGCACCTGGATTTGCTTGAAGACCGTCGTGATTTAGCATACATCCGGATGGTAGCCCAAAATAAAGAATAGAGCGATACTATAACCAGCGCACAAATTTCCTATATTTCAAACTCGGGGACTTGGTGCTCCGGAGGACAACTCAGAGTACCCGGGAGCATAACACAGGAAAACTATGCGTAAACTGGAAAGAACCATATACATTCACTGGTATTGCTGGTAAAAGAGTTTATCAGCTAACATACCAACGGGGAAATAGACTTCTAAGTAATTGGAGTGTAAGTCATTTGAAGAAGTACTATGTGTAGTAAAATAGAACATGAGCTGCACTCTTTTTCATTCGTCCGTTTTTATCCTAATTGGGTTTTTCGGCAAGGTTTTTAATGAGGCAACATAACAAAATAAGCATGTTACTTGTCTTGCTACCAAAGAGAGCTATCATGTATCTGAGTCTTCATAACATGAACTCCCAGATACTGGGGGGCCATACACACTTATAGTGGAGTGGAGAAAATTGTATAAAAAATTTAGCGCTTCGAAAGAAAGCACTCGATACCTGGGATTGCCCGGATATTCAGATTATATGTAACCGGACTGACCAAACTAGATGAAAGCCGGATTATTATTGCACTTGTCTTCACATCTGTAAGTCAAAGAAACTAATAAAAGTTTCCTTTTATGATTAATAAGTCTTTGTCATCACGAGCATAACAACGTATGTTATTATCTTAAACATATAAAATTCCATGCCATAATAAACAGGAGACGTCCTCTTCTACGACACTATTAAAAATAAGAGCCCTCTCTTATTAAAACCTTAATAAAAAAGTTAAAGCTCCAGATACAAGAAGTACCGGGGGTTTAAGTTTTTCGGAGCCGAGTTAAGTCTAGAACTAACTTTGAAGGCCACGAAAAGCCCGATTTAAAGATGAAAAGGAAATCACATCTTTGGAACTAAATTAAGGTTATCAAAAAGTTTTTAAACTTCTAAAGATTAGCATGTTTCGGTAAAATGAACCTCAAAGTTAGGTTCTGGTTCATAAAGCAAAGTTATAGAGTTTGTAACTAATGTTTGCTTATAGAAATAAATAAAGAATGAAAACCTTACGCAGAAAATGTAAAGAAAAGGGAAAAGTTCATTCATTCATATTTTTTGGACTGAAAACAGTCTGGATACAAAAGATAATAAACGGGCCCAAAAGTGATCCGATAACAGAAAATAAAAAGTCAAAAGTAAAAACCTACTCGAAAGGTTACGGCATGTCCGCTCCATGGTCCGCCGGGGATGTTCATGGTGTTTCTAACAAGTTCTAGGAAATAAGGGCTGAAAGAGGTAGTTCTGAGGCTGATGCTCCAGGAGCGTTATCCAAAGCAGAAGGTGTATGCTCTTTGGAGTGTGGAGCAAGCATTGTCTTCTTCCATTGGGAGGGATCCATCAGGACTGTTAGCAGAGGCCAATTCCAATTACCGAGTCTTAATAATTTTTCTTCAATATCGACCAGTCTGGTCTTCGCTGCTTCTAAGGCCTTACAACCATCATATAACCGTTCCTAATCATGGACAGAGTATAGCTGTCAATGGTGGCCTGGATCTCTTCTTCTGCAGCTTAAATGGCTTGAGTGAGATCGATATTGGTAGCATGGAGGACTCCGTTGGCTCGGGTTAACGCAACAATCTCTTTTCGTTGTCTCTTATTCTGAGCAATTGTAACAGAAAGACAGGACCTCAAGGACTCAGTCTCTTTCTTCATGGCTTCCATCTCCTTTTTTTTTAATTTGGAGACATTCAGAGAAGGTGCCCACATCAGTCTCAAGGTCGGAGAGATGCATCGTTTGATCTGACATGGTGTCTAATGCATCATTCTAATTCTTCTACCAATCCTGACCTAGTTTTCATGCAAAGTGGCCTACTGTCTATAGGCTTCTTTCTCTTCCTTCAGCTACTTAAGTTTGCCGCGCAGTTCATCAACCTTGGCAAGTTTTACCTCCACAACTTACAGGCGGTGAACAACGTTGTCCTTTACGGTCGTCAAGGTAATTTTTTCTTCAATCATCCGTTGGAGCCCTTCGTAGCACATAAAGTTGGCCTGGATGATAATAATGATTATCAGAAGAAAATATGCAAAAATAGTAAAGTATAAGCAGATTGGAAAAGGGATAATACCTTGGCTGCAACACGCATTCCTTCATTAATGACACATTTAGAGGATATCCGACGAGCCTTCCTCTGTTCCTTGTCTGAAGCCACGTGCTTCATATAGTTTGCCACTCCAACGGGCTTAGAACAAATGTGGAAGTCAGCAGGGAGTTGGAAGGTTACAGTCTGGAGTTTTGCAGGCTGAGCTACCGTGGTCGGGTATTCATTTACTAACTCATCCCTGTGTGGAGAAGAAACCTAGTCTGGGGAAGACAAAATCTCATGATTTTCTTCTTGGGCAGTGGTCGGCATGATCGGAGACTCGGGATACTCAACAACTGGTGGTAGAGTGGCAACAATCAGTGCATGTAGAGGCTAACGTGCAACAGTGCTTACCAGGGCGAAAGAGGCATTGGTGTAACCGACTCCGTGACTAGAAACTTCTATCTCCGAAAAAAGAAGGGGGGGGGGGCTTCATTCCTTCTTCTCTCCAAAGGTTATTCTTCCTCGGGACCTTCATCATCCAACTCAACGATGATGAAAGAACCGACCGCTAAACCGGTGTTACCGGAGCGTTGGGAGGAGTATGGTCAAAATGGTTCGGGATTTTCTTCTTCAAATGTTTTTGACCCATCCGGGGGCTAGCAGAAGATTTATTTTGTAGTCTTTTCCGCTCACGCGCCGGTTGAATAATGAGGGCGATCGCCTCCGGATTTTGATTTCCTCTTCAGGAGGGGTATTGTCAGTCACCTTGAAAAGACCTAACAAAAAGGAGGACAATTTTGTTGGCAGGCCAAAAACGAGCGGAAGAATCTGAGATTAAAATCATAATATGTACCGTGGCGGCGGGGTGCCCTGTTCTTTTTTCAAATAAAGTTTTTTCCACATCTGGAGTTCCAGAGTGGATACATCAAGGATATTTTGAACCCAAGTCTTAAGGTCGTATATCTCTGTGGGCTCCTATACAGTGGATAAAGGGAAGAATAGATCCCGGTCAAAAATGGAATAGCTCGCTTGAAAAGAAGCGTTAAAACAAATATAGTACGAAAATGAACTTATCGTGGAAGTTTCATCGCTCCGGAATTGAACTGCTATCTGGGTAAAAGATGTTTGCAGTAGGAATGATGATGTACGTATCTATCCAGCCTCGGTCCCGATCATTATCGAAACTGGCAAGAATGGTTTTGCTTCCTTGGTAGTGCAGATTAATGACTCCATCACGGGAAGTGCATGGAGAGTAAAGGTAAATCAGTTGGTCCAGAGTAAAGCTAATTTCGGCCACTCGAGCGAAGTGTCGGAGGCACGCGACATCCATCCAAACCTGAGGGCCCACTTGAGCTATGCGGACTTTGTATCGGCGATAAAATTCTAGAATGACATCATGAATAACTTTCCAGAGTTTCATGGAAAATGGGTAAGTATAAACATAAAAATATCCTTGCTTGTAAGAGGTGATTCTTTCCTCACTGTAGGAATCATGACTTTGATCGATTCTCAGCCGCAATCGACCTTCACTTTTGGTAAAATTTTGGCAGTAATTTAGGTTTTATAATCACCAGCGGGGGAATTCCTGCCGCCGGGTAAAACCTTCGAAACTATTTTTCTCAAAGGTCATGAGTAAAATACCATATCTTTGGCAAATAGGAAGAGACCAAAGGGTTTCGGCTAGAAGAAACCCCACCTTGGGGGTTGATTTTTTTTTCTCGAAGAAACATTGTTGCTAGTTGCATGGTTGGTCATGCTTGCTATGAAAAAAGGAAGATAAAATTCAGAGGTTTAGAATGAGAGGAGAATGGCCAAACCCTCAATTTGGTAGAGTATTTATAGGTGAAGAAATGATGACGCCGCTTGAAGAGAGTATGTGACGAATGCCAATCGGCGGTTGCATGTGCGTTTTAGAGCAGAAGTGATTGGATGGCTTGCCTCATAATTACTCTGCAGTCTTTCATTAATCGAGGAAAGTCAGAAAATTGCATCGTTTCAACAAGATGACGGTTGAAGTAGCGAAATAACTGGATGATATTCTCTGAAGTTTCCTGCCAAAGCACGGAGTGTCGATTGGTTGTTATTTCAAATCCACTTCCCGGAGGCACAAGAGTCACCCGGAAAGTGCAGGGACTATCTGTATAGGGCAAAATTCATATAAGACAGTTGTACGAATTACAGTATGACACGTGGAGCACGGTGCCGAGTCAGGACCACGTCAGCCTAAGGCACTACCGATTAGGTATGTGTGGTACTGAGAGCGACATAAGCATGACTAGTACCGGTAATACAGAAGGCTGAGAGCCATTTGAATTGTAACGGGTGGCCGTTACCAAACCGGTCATACGTCTTCCAATGAAACTTTAATGGCATTTATTGAGATATTGATTATCCAATTATTACAACATTTATTCTCCTAGGTTAATGAGGGCATATTTCGCGGGTTGTATCCGTGTAGCTCATGTATAAATAGGACATATTGTTCCATTGTAAATTATCACATTCTAGTTATTACAAGCTACTTACTCATATTCTCTCGATTTCTGTACTTTCATACAAGTTATCGTAGTTTCGCCCAGAAGTTGTCACAAGGCTCAGGCTAATCATTACTTTACTTTATCTCATTATTACTTATTTTTAGTATTATTCATCTAGAATTCCTATCTAACGTGTCACTTGAGATCCACGTGTCCTTGATCACGTATACAAATTCAACTGTACCATTTTACGGGTAAACAACAACGTCCTTCCCATAGTTTTTTATGCATTTCATTCTTTATTTGGCCCGTTTCAAACAAAATGAGAAAAAGGGTCCGGTCAATAGTATAGCTCTTTCTTTCCCCGGTCTCCTTTCGAATGAGGCATATAACTGAAATGACTCCCATTAGATAGCCGCCCATTTCTCTATTTTTACAGCTTCGTGGACGGACAAAAGAAGGGAAGTTACAGAACGGGGCAGTGAAGGCTCGCGAAGTAGACAGCAAGCATCAATCAATAGTTTCTCAGCCTCCAGGAGGCTATAAAAAAGCGATAGAGCAAGAAAGAAAAAATGATCAAAACATCACGGGCCGCGCGCAAAAGAAGAGAGATGATAACCAGAATTGTATTGAGGTCGCAACAGCAAGAAAACAACAATAGCGCGTCTTCCCAAACATCCAAACCTTTATGCTTCGTACAAGTGTTGCATACAAGTTCCGGCAAGGATGATTGAGAAAGATTCAACCAATTTTAACCGCTCACATCACAATAGTAGTAGCGTAAAGGTCGTAAGTCGGGGGCGGCCATAACATAAGGCTATTACTTTCACGGCTTGATGAGCTTCTTCATGTAACAGACATCGCAAAAGTAGTCCGTTGAACGATCGTCGATCGAGGGCATCCTAATAGTATACAATTTTGGAACCCTGATGGCTTTCGCAATCGACCATTTGATAGCCCTGTTCCTGAATATACACAGTGTATTCATGAATACAATAAGTAAAAATCTGCCCAATAAAGTGTATTCAAAATGAAAAATCTCCTTCAAAATACAAAATACAAAATACAACCAAAAATTGAAAACAAGAAATAAAATACACCCCAAAATACTGGATTTTACACAAAAAATGATGAATACATTTAAAATCTGAATACATGAAATAAAATAGATAACGAAAAATTGAATTTACACTAGAAAAAAAACGAATACACTCTAAACAATACTTCAAATTTACTGTATTCATTTGTATACACTCAAAAGCTGAATACAAGAAATAAAATACATAACAAAAAATTAGATTTTACACTAAAAAGATGAATACACTCTAAAATACACTTCAAATTCATTGTATTCATTTGTATACAAAAAGATCTCCTTCGAAATACAGGCGAATAAAGTGTATTTTTGGGTCATATCTGGACAATAAAGTATTTTTTTGTCAGATCTGGGCCTTACCAACCTACTCCTTTTCCGATCGGTGCGTGGTGATTGTTTGCTGGCTATTGTTTGCCGTTAATGGCGGTTTGTCGGTGGTGGAGGTGCAACGTTGGTTTCTCCGGTGTCGTAAGTTCGTCGAGAAGATGGACATTGAAGAGTGCAGTGGTATGGGTTTTGCTGAAGCTCTGACGGTGATTCGTGGTGGCCGACGGCGGCGGAGTGAGAAGAGAGGAAACAATGAGAGAGAGTTGAGGGAGAAGAGAGAAGGGTTTGAAAAAAAATATGATACAACGGATGTATTTGAGGGAATTGTATGTTAAAAGAGGTATTAGTTACCATGTGTAATTGAAATACAACATTTAGCTATGAGAATTAATTAAATCAAACTATAGTTACTAAATATAATTACCTACTAATAGTTAGCTATGCCACTTAAATATTCCTAAAATAAATTACGTTTTCCTCTTGATTAGATCATGCACAAGTAGTAAACCTTTTGACATTGGAAATTCAACAATATCAAGTTACTATGTGACTTTCCGATCATCATTTAGATGTTACTTTAACTTGTCAATTTTTGTTTAAGGGTGAAATTAATTTTTTTTAGCCAATTTACGTTTTGATTTTCTAAGATGACACTTATTATGAGACAAATATTTTTGGCTGAGGTGACACTTATTATGAGACAGAGGAAATAATAGTTTCTTCAACAATATTAAAAAGAGGAGTTGCTTTTATGGATTTAAGGAGCGAGTGGAATAAACGAGTTCAATACGTTGAATAAGAAGCGTAGTGTATGAAGCGATCACTGTCTTAACTAATTTTACAAAATATTTATTACCTCTCATTAGCACAATTATTAAGTAACTATATTCATACTTACTTGAATAGATGGAAAATCGCCTAATATTTTTTTTTATCGTTATTGAGATTTGAATTGAGACCCATAATTCTGAATTTATTTCATTAACTATTAGGTAACACTTTTTAGTGCCAACAATTTAGGTACTTATATCATATAAACTGAAATCGTAAGCGTATGCCCAAAAGTAAAACCACAAAAATGGAAAATGAAGCATCAAAAGAATTCCGTTAATTGCTCCATCGGATTCATATTATTCGTCATTTTTTTAAAATCTTAAAAATAATCTTAACTATAGGAGTATTTGCTTAAATTATTCTTTATCTTTATCTTAAATATCTCAACTAATCAACAAATTAGTAAGTTTGAATGAAAGTAATAATTTCTTTTAATTTTTTTAAAATATCAAATGTTGATGCAATTAATTTAAGACAATTAATATTAAAATAAAATGAAGTAATGTGTGAAATATATTCACACATAATGTTTACATCAAATTAAGAGGAAGAGCACGGGTGTTTCAATAGGTGCGAGAGATTGACTGTGATAGATTTGAGGAGAGGTAAAGGTAAATTGAGAATGAATTGGGGAGATGTGATTAGACAAGACATGTCACATTTTCATCTCACTTATGACATAACCTTAGAAAAAAGAACATGGAAATTGAGACTTAGGGTAAATGGTTAATAGGTAGTCAAAAGTTTTCTATCTTCCCAGTGATAGAGCATGGTTCTAGTTTGAATCACCTTTCTGTTGGTACTCTATTGTACTTTATAAAGCAGTACGGGATGTAAATAACTATTACAAATGTTCGAAAGGATAAATAAATGGTCAATCTTCAAAACTGCCGCAAGTGCGTTGTGTCTTGAATCTTGATCACCTTGCAAAGCCAACTTTGAGAACTGGCCGCAAGTATGTTGTGTCTTGAATCTTGATATCCTGAAATCAAGAAACAACTAAATCTGGAAGGTTACAACGTTGTGTGTTGAGTCGAGGATAGCCCTCTATCCTTAAGACAAGATTGCCCCGTATATATGCTTTTACGTTAGCGGGCAATAGTCTCCCAAGATAAAACAACACTTTAATCTCAACACTACAAAGCCAATAGGTTGAGCCTGTCGAAGAAAACAAATATGACTCGACTTGTCAAGATATGGAATAGGAAGGAAGAGTTTCTCTTTACTCTTCTCTTTTGTCTCTCGTGTATATAGTGTGTCTCTCGTAGTGTATATCTTGTGTATACGTGAGGGTTTGGTCACCGTTTTTGACCGATTTTCAGCCACCGTTTTGCTGATTTTTCAGCCACCGGTTTGTCGATTTTTCACCACCGGTTTGCTGATTTTTCGTTGTCTTTTTCGTCTGTTTTGTGGCCTATTTTTCGTCTATATTCTGCCACCGAATTGAGCCAAATGAAGCTCAATATATAGCATAGAGAAGGGGTTGTCCAACTGCCAAAACATGGCTGTTAATGGCCATTTAGGAGGGCATTAAAATGCCAAGTAATGGTGTTAATGGCCATGAAAGGTCGCCTAATCGCCAAGTAATGGGTTGTTAATGGAGGAGTTAATCAGCCAAGTAATGGCTGATTAATTCCTCAAAAAACAGTCCCAACGGTAGGCGAAAAAGTCTCCGAAATTTCGGGGACCAAACGTAAATATTGAAACTTCGTGGACCAAATCGTACATATAAAAGAATTTCGGTCCAAACCGTACATATGAAACTTCGGGGATCAAATCGTACATCCGGCGAGTTCTCTCGGTCCAAAAAGATAATATCGAAAGGCCCACGCGGCCCACCCCCACGACCGGACCGGACCGGACGGACGGGACGGCGGCGGCGGCGCGCGCGTGTGGGCTTAGCCTTGAACCCAAGCACATCTAGGTCTTCCCTCCTTTAAACACATGGGATACCCCTTGGGGATCCAAACCCTTTACCACATTAGAGACTTATATAGAGAGCAATTCTTCCTATTCCCACCGATGTGGTAGATTTGTCCCACACCACATTTCCATGTCTCAAACACCTTACTTCGTGGACCAATATCTCTTTCATTTCTCAACGAAATTAGACGATTCTTGGCCCTACGGTCATCTACTCACTTCGTAGATCGTGCATGTGTGAAGAGACAAGGTCTCCAACATGCGAAACACTAGTGTTTAATTCATCAAAGATGGGTGGACGCATCTCCCCGCCAAAGGCTAATTTCCAACAATCCCCTCTATGAAAGAGAGATTGTGGCGCACGCACAAGGTGCCTACATTTCAGCAATTTTTCAGCGAAACGATATTGCATCAGGAGAGGTAGCTTTCGCTTTGAACCTTCCCTAGTTGAAACCATCGACTTACTTACATCGCGCGGTGAACGTGATGTCTTGAACCGTCGTGTTTAGTGTAAGCCCGGACAACGATATCAACACAATAACTCTTCTTATTCATTTTCCTTCTTACGTTTCTATCCGTTGTGGCCATGGACACACTTGGATTCTTAAGTGCGTTCATTTGAGTCGGCCATCCTCGCACTTAAATAGGTGATCTCCTACAAGGTATCCCGCTATACTCCACTTCACAAGTGTTAGGAATCATTAAAAGTTCCCCAACCTTAACCTCAACCGTTTGAGGATCTTTTAAAGGTTTGAAAGCTTAACCTTTACCCACCATGCAAAGCACTTTAATGTCTATCGCGGGAAAAACTTTGGATTCATGTTTCCGTACGTAAATCATCATCCGAAGTGCTTCTTGCTTCCACCGAAGCGCTCAACCGAACCTTTTGCCGCTTAGTTTTCCCATTGAACCACATTCTTGGGATCTCCAATCAAGTATGGTTGGGTTTCCACCGCAAAGGTTCGTATTGTTTGGGTTTTAAGCCAATTCCCCTAGACAGCAGTAACACTTGATCTCCGGGTAGTCCATTAGTTAGTAAACAAGGATGTGACACCCGTGATGATCAACTCGCCATACGGTCTTATGTCTCTCGACGGATCCTAAAAGATATGTCCGACGCCGTCATCCGTGTCCTTCCCGAAGCCGACCGGCTAGCCACAAAGTGTATAACCGTCGAAGGCACGGGTTTCTCCTAATAAGGGACGTCCTCTAAAGAGTCGTGAAGTTACTCAACTTCTTTCATGCTTTGTATAAAGCGATAAACCCCGATTCCATCATGAATCGGCCGATGCAAGTTTGCTTAGAGGATTTTCCAAGAACCACCATACACATTTACTTGTGGCTTTGGTGTTCTTCATATCGATGTCCGCTTTGCATCACGGTGTTCTCTCGTAACCGCCGGACATCCGTAATACTATCATCCGTAGATAAGTGAATAATTCGGATATCGTCATATCCGACTTAACGCCTTTCTATTGATCATGTATTGAAATCATCGTGAACCTTAGTTCAACGATCCGCTTTGGAAGACGATACCGTGTCGGTTGTAGTGTGTACAATACATTGAACTACACGTGACTCGAGCATATCGCTCCTTGTCTATGGGTGCACTATGATTCCAATCGGTTCTATGATTCATATCCATTGGTGGCTTCAACGAGATCGTCAACTATCGACCACTCCGTTAGATGTCTTAGAAATCCAATTCCAAAGATGTCATCTCGTGATACCCATATCTTTCATATCGAGACTTTGTTTCAATATGACTTTTACTTTTAGATCGTTGATTCTCCAACCGTTGGCATTCTAACTTCGAGTCAATGTTTCGTGGTCAAATTCATTGTTCTGTTTTATCCGAAACTTTCAGACCAAAATGTAAACATTTCGGGGACCAAAATGAAAGTTCGGGGAAGAAGCCCAACAATCCGCAAACCAAGTCCGATTCTCTTCTTCCAACTCTACGGTTGGGAAGGGTAATTCAACATTCATGCCACGCAAGACCGCAATGGCCCTGGATGTGAAGCTACTCACAAGGGAGCACATCTTACAACCCAAAGGTTCTTTTCCGGAGGAAGATCAACCATTACGCAAGTATGGTTCTATATGATAGAGTCTATTTCTCTCTTTGTAGCTTTTTTCCAAAAGCGCTTTTGGAGATGACAATTATTTATTAATTGTCCATGGTTCGTTCTCAACCATACAAGCTAGAAGGTATGGAACAAGTCTTTGTCCCCTCTTTGCTCCTTCTCTGTTCAACATCTAGAATCCCCGAGTTCTCATAGATCCGGAATATTAAGTTTCGGATAGCCGCAACTTTCGAGTCTCGTAGATACGGGAACGTCTAGTTCCGGACAATCAAAGCCCTCGCGGGTTCTTGTTAACCTTGAGCAATTACTCCCTTTTTCCTTTTTCAAGGAAAGCGATCTTCAAAGAATTCAGTATTCTTTGACGCCAAGAGGCGATAAAAACTACTGTTATTTGCAGATCCAGTGGATATGCAATCTACAGTCTTAGGTATGAAACCACCCCACATCACAACATTTGTATGTGAGATCCTTTCCATGTCTCACACGGAGGGTTATCCTTATCCTTATGCGGAGTTCTGTTGAGAATCGCATTAGCGGTAAGGATCGCCTTGCCCCACATAATTTGGGAGTACGGCTTTGCGCTTGGCTAACACCGTTAGACTGAGGTGAGTAGTGAGCAGTCGTTTAATAAACGATGCTTCAAATTCTCCCCCTCTATCGCTATGAATTTCGCAATCCATAGGCTTAGTTGATTTCCAACTTCGCTTTGTAGCGTTTATCCGCTTCAACAACTTCATCTTTGCTTTTCAACAAACAAAGGATTATATACGTTGTTCCCATCATCAATGAAGATCACAACGTACTTGTCTCCCCCTCTATTTTGTATAAACTTCAAATCACCCATAAAGGTGTGACTAAGCTCTAGAGGAGCGGTGCTTCTTTCGCTATTCCCTTGACGGAATTTGGAAAGGTGATTTTGCCTCTTCGCCTACCTCACATTTATTTTGAGGGTTTATGTTGATGAAGGCAACAATCTCAACATCGTTAGCTTTTGAATGACTTGCTATTTAACGTGTCTTAATCTATGATGGCATAGATGCACGGATTACAAATATATCATTCATTTGGCTATAGACATATTGTACCATTCTTAGTTATTACGGCACTGTTGGACTAGTCTCAAACCAGCTTGACAACAACGGCGTCCCCTTTAACCAAGTTTGGGACATGTATCACCTCATCTTAGAGTGATCCCATTCCCGAAGTCCTATTGAGGACAACCTCTCTAGCCCCTTTTACTTTAGAGGTGGCGTTGCTTCACATGAACAACCTCTGCCCGTGGTTAGGCGTAACCGGATCATATGTGATCTCGATACTCGGGCCCACTCTAGTTGTTTTGCGATCGAGTGTCCAATTTCTTTATCGCCTTTCTTTAGGCCTTCGATCATCTAGGACCCGGAAACTCCGGCCCACCTTACTAGGTGTCCATTACTTTTCCTATGAAATGAATTCCCGCATCACTCCGTCGCCGGAGGCTTTATATGACCGAGTGTCCAATATCATCATATCAAAGGAATTTTGGCCCACTCCAGTCGCCCGGAGGCTTTGTATGACTGAGTGTCCAATATCATCCGATGAAGGATCTTCTGCCAAATAATATGACAGGCTCAACGTCATTAACTTTTAGACTTCTTCCGTTATGATTGGTGCCCAGATAATTCTTGGCGCTTACTTAAGAGTGGTAACAATTTTCGCACAGTCAGTGGATCTTTCTCACTCGTATGTGCGAACATACTTTACACACTTTTAATAATTACACTTAAAAGAACGGATCTTTTTAAGTCGTTTAAAAAATCCAATTTTTAAACGGAAAAGAAGATGAGATTAAACTTCTGATTTGTTAAAGCGTAAGGAATATAAATTATTTTCATATTCCTCCTTACTTTAATCCATTTTTAATCAGACATAATTTAATCTTTATTCTTGACAAGTAAGAAAAACTACTTATCCCAATTTCGGATTCTGGCTCACTTCACCACTTCATCGACCGAGTGTCCATTTCCTTCTCACCATTATTCGAATATTTTGTCTGGGATAGATACAGTGCCTTCGCACGCAAGATAGAAGTACATCTTCAGTCTTCTCCTCTTGTCCCAGTTGACATCCTCAGGCTCTCGAGAGCGCTTGCTCCCACCAGTCTTGGTAGCAGTGAAACCATGGACACGTTCATCATCATCACTCTCTTCTACCAGAAGACCGACATCTTTCGAACACTAATAGTAATACTATACAAATCTTGTCTTAAGTTGTTGGTACTCTATCGTACTTTATAAAGCAGTACGGGATGTAAATAACTATTACAAATGTTCGAAAGGATAAATAAATTGTCAATCTTCAAAACTGCCGCACGTGCGTTGTGTCTTGAATCTTGATCACCTTGCAAAGCCAACTTTGAGAACTGCCGCAAGTATGTTGTGTCTTGAATCTTGATATCCTGAAATCAAGAAACAACTAAATCTGGAAGGTTACAACGTTGTGTGTTGAGTCGAGGATAGCCCTCTATCCTTAAGACAAGATTGCCCCGTATATATGCTTTTACGTTAGCGGGCAATAGTCTCCCAAGATAAAACAACACTTTAATCTCAACACTACAAAGCCAATAGGTTGAGCCCGTCGAAGAAAACAAATATGACTCGACTTGTCAAGATATGGAATAGGAAGGAAGAGTTTCTCTTTACTCTTCTCTTTTGTCTCTCGTGTATATAGTGTGTCTCTCGTAGTGTATATCTTGTGTATACGTGAGGGTTTGGTCACTGTTTTTGACTCGATTTTCAGCCATCGTTTTGCTGATTTTTCAGCCACGGTTTGCGATTTTTCACCACCGGTTTGCCGATTTTTCGTTGTCTTTTTCGTCCGTTTTGTGGCCTATTTTTCGTCTATATTCGCCACCGAATTGAGCCAAATGAAGCTCAATATATAGCATAGAGAAGGGTTGTCCAACGCCAAAACATGGCTGTTAATGGCCATTTAGGAGGGCATTAAAATGCCCAAGTAATGGCTGTTAACGGCCATTGAAAGGTCGCCTAACCGCCCAAGTAACGGGTTGTTAATGGAGGAGTTAATCAGCCCAAGTAATGGCTGATTAATTCCTCAAAAACAAATCCCAACGGTAGGCGAGAAAAAGTCTCCGTAAATTCGGGGACCAAAGCGTAAATATTGAAACTTTGGGGACCAAACCGTACATATAAAAGAATTCTGGTCCAAATCGTACATATGAAACTTCAGGATCAAATCGTACATCCGGCAGTTCTCTCGGTCCAAAAAGATAATATCGAAAGGCCCACGCCCACGCCCCACGACCGGACCGGACGGGACGGACCGGACGGGACGGGCGGGCGGCGCGGCGCGCGTGTGGGCTTAGCCTTGAACCCAAGCACATCTAGGTCTTCCCTCCTTTAAACACATGGGATACCCCTTGGGGATCCAAACCCTTTACCACATTAGAGACTTATATAGAGAGCAATTCTTCCTATTCCCACCGATGTGGTAGATTTGTCCCACACCACATTTCCATGTCTCAAACACCTTACTTCGTGGACCAATATCTCTTTCATTTCTCAACGAAATTAGACGATTCTTGGCCCTACGGTCATCTACTCACTTCGTAGATCATGCATGTGCGAAGATACAAGGTCTCCAACATGCGAAACACTAGTGTTTAATTCATCAAAGATGAGTGGACGCATCTCCCCGCCAAAGGCTAATTTCCAACACTTTCTACTCCCTTGTCTGTATTAACATTATTATTATTACTATGCTAGCATTATCCTATTCTTTAATTTTATTACTAGTGTTGTTTCTTTGTTTTGGTTATTCTACTATTTTTTTTAATCTTTCTTTATTATTTTCATCATAATTTTCTACTCTAACATTTGTTTCAAACATTGTTATGATAAATGATATTTTTGAGCCAAGAATTTATCGGAAACAATCTCTCTACCCCTGAAGGAAGGAGGTCTGCGTATACTCACCTTTCCGAGACCCCATTTATGAGATAATATTGGTATATAATTGTTGTTGTATATTATCTTTTATGTAATGTTTTATCACTAAATTATGGTTAATTAAATGATATTTATATTTAAATTTTGATATTTTATGTAAATAAGGAATATGAGCAAACATTTATCTAAGTTTTCTTTTGTTGAGAAGGAGAAGAGAGGATGATGAGACTACACGCATTGTGGGAGCGTGAAAACAAAGCAAGTTACCATCACGTCTGGCGGTTCTCCAGTTAAACTCCAATATCAGCCAAAACCTAGATTTCTGTGAGTCCCCTCGCTTATACTAGGCAAAGTGCGTATACTTTCGTTAGCAAAAATACAGTAAAAAAAATTATGTTCCCATATGGTGTACGTATTTTTCCTATCTTTAATCAACAAATTTGGAATAAGATTGCTTTTGACCCCTTGGCTTTTGTTGCCATTCAAACGTATTTAAGTAATTGTTGTTACGTGAGATTATAGTGAAATAACTTTTAGTTTCTTCTAGACAAATATGATATTGGGATTTTTTAAATCGGAATGTGATTGATTTCTAAGATCACTTTCGGTCCTAGATTTACCATTATCATTTTTGTAGTGACGAATCTTTATGTGTTCATAAGAAAAAAAACATTATCCACTTTTCATGATCTTAAAGAGGTGTTAAAACACATAAGAACACTTGAATGGAAAAGAGGTAACTCCAAACTATATCAATATCAATTGTTTTAGATCGTTCTGCAACACTTTTTGAAAAAATAAAAATATCTTCATTTTGAAATTCCATTGGACTCGACTGGAGTAATGTATTATAGGAATCATCCTCTTTCAATCAAAAGTAATGCAACTATGAATCTCATAGAGAGTTCAATTCTGGCTCAGGATGAACGTTGGCCGCATGCTTAACACATGCAAATCGAACAAGAATCACGAAAATGGTGTTTTCAATAGCGGATGGGTGAGTAATGTGTAAGAACATGCCATTAAGAGGGTAACAACAACTAGAAACGACTCCTAATACTTCGTAGACTGAGGAGCAAAAGGAGGAATATGAGAATTAGTCATGTATCAAACACTAAATAAAAAATATTATATTATTTATTTATTCTAATTTATATGATACTCTTTCCTTGTTAGTCAATTTTAAAATAATATTTTTTTATAAATTATAAAAATATTATAAAATCTCTTATTTTACCCTTAATAATATAATTTATGGAATTTAAATTTATATCTTACTTTAGACCATTTATTTTGATTATTTTAATTTTAAATTTTGTTTCTAATTAAATATACCATCACATTAGTTAGGACGAAAAAAATAATAAAATACAGTCAGACTCCAAGGCTCAAGGAAAAGCCAAAAGAAAAGGTGGGTCCATTAAAGTTCCAATTTCATGAAAATTTGTTTTCCTCCCTCCAGACATGCTTTGAAGTTTGAATGCTTTGTCTTTGAACTTTGCAATTTCAGTTCTTTTCTCAATTATTCCATATTCAGATTTAAACTAAATTCAGATATACTCAATTACGGAGTAAAGCGCATCTTATCTATTTTAATCTGTAATTTTAAAAAAACAATAAATTAATTAGTCTAAGAATCTTATAAGATTGAACTGAATAAGTTTAAATTTTTAATCTACTCCTTGCAGAAGGATTTCAACTACCCCTTATTGTATCTAGAGGTATATCCATAATTTGAAACTTATGAGGTTATAAAAATAGCTGAATTCACAATCATCAAATATTTAGTAAATTTCTTATATATATATGTTGGAAATTAGCCTTTGGCGGGAGTTGCGACCGACCAACTTTAACGGCTTAAACACTAGTGTTACGTATGTTGGAGAATCCGATTCTTCACACATGCATGATGTACTAAGTACGTAGATAACCGTAGGGCTAAGAATCGTCAAATTTCATTGAGAAATGAAAGAGATATTGGTTCACGAAGTAAGGTGTTTGAAGCATGAAAAAGTGTGGTGTGTGATCAATTCTCCCTCATCGGTAGAGGAAGAAAGAATTGTTGTGTATATAAGACTCGAAGTTGGTTTGGGGTTTGGGACCCCAAGGGGTATCCCATGTGTTTAAAGGAGGGAGGACCTAGATGTGCTTCGGTTCGAGGAAAGACCACACGCGCGCCGCCGCCGCCCGTCCGGTCCGGTTCCGAGTTCCGGGTTCCGGGCTCACGGGCCGTGGGCCGTGGGCCGTGGGCCTTCTGATATTATCTTTGTGACATATATAGATGATAGCACAAGGTATTGTTACCTTTACTTGTTGAAAAGTAAGGATGAAGCCTTTGAAGCGTTCCGACGTTACAAAGCAGAAGTTGAGAATCAACTTAGCCTACGGATTAAATCCATTCGTAGCGATAGAGGGGGAGAATATGTAGCGCCTTTTGAGGAATATTGTGCCCAAGAAGGCATTATTCATCAAACGACGGCTCCATACTCACCTCAATCAAACGGTGTGGCGGAACGTAAGAACCACACATTAAAGGAAATGATGAATGCCTTGCTTATCAATTCCGGACTTCTCCAAAACATGTGGGGAGAAGCCGTCCTTACCGCTAATACGATTCTTAACAGAGTCCCACATAAGGGTAAGGACAAAACTCCATATGAATCATGGAAAGGGAAGATACCCACCTACAAGTATTTTAAGGTGTGGGGTTGTCTGGCAAAGGTTGAAGTACCTAAGCCAAAGCAGGTCAAGATTGGGCCTAAGACTGTAGATTGCATATTCATCGGATATGCAAATAACAGTATTGCTTATCGCTTCTTAGTGCATAAGTCAGATATTCCAGATATCCACCAGGGTACAATAATGGAATCAAGGAATGCTCTATTCTTTGAAGGTACCTTTCCTAGAAAGGAGAAAGACATAACCTCTCGCAAACGAAGTTATGCACAAAGCTCTCAAGAACCGGGAGTCCTTGACCGCCGGATCTAAATGGTTCGATCTAGCGAATCTCGAGGTGGTCGAACATCGGAATCTAGTGTTCCCGATTCTCGAACTTTGAGACTCCGAGAGATGGATCTAAGGCGAAGTAAAAGGGCCGGGGAAGGATACATCCTTCGGTCCCCGACTTTGTAGCTTATATGGTTTGTGATGAACCAAGGACAATTGCTCGGCGTTGTCAACTCCGGTAAGCACCGCTCCGGAAAGAAGCTATTGAGAGTGAAATAAGCTCCATTCTCGCATAACCATACTTGGGAGTTGGTTGATCTTCCTCCGGAAATAAACCGTTGGGTTGTAAATGGATACTCAAACGGAAATACAAGGCAGATGGATCTATAGACAAGTACAAGGCCGGGTTGGTAGTCAAGGGCTATCGACGGACGAAGGCTTTGACTACTTTGACACATACTCTCCGGTATCCGGATGACATCCATACGGGTATTTATTGCGATCGCAACTTTGTGTGACCTTGAGATACACCGATGGATGTTAAGACAGCCTTCCTAAACGGTGATTTGGAAGAAGAAATTTATATGGACCAACCCGAGGGGTACGTGGTTCAAGGGCAAGAGAAGAAAGTCTGTCGACTTATCAAATCTCTATACGAGCTGAAACAAGCCCCGAAGCAATGGCACGAAAAATTTGATAGTACTCTACTATCGAAGGGGTTCGCCATTAATGAGTGTGATAAATGTGTTTACACGAAAGGTAACTCTGACTCATTTGTTATGATATGCCTGTATGTAGACGACATGTTGATCATAGGAAGCAGTCCTAGGGTAATCCTAGAGACTAAGAACATGTTGAAACAATGCTTCGACATGAAAGATATGCGTATCGCAGATGTCATCCTAGGGATTAAAATCTCTAAGACGTCTGACGGACTGGTCTTATCTCGGCCTCACTACATCGAGGATGTTTTGAGAAAGTTCAAGATGTTAGACAGTTCTCCGATAGCGTCACCAATGGATACAAATCAAAAGCTTGATAAAAATCTTGGTGCACCGTATACCAGGAGCGATATGCACAGTGATCGGTAGTTTGATGTATATCACAAACCGCACCCGACCCGATATTGCTTATGCGCAGTCAATAAGTTGGCTAGGTTCACCCGTAATCCAAGTGATAATCACCGAAAGGCGTTGAATCGGGTATTACAATACCCGAAATACACGTTAAATTTCGGGTTGCACTATTCGAGATATCCCACCGTACTAGAGGGGTACGGTGATGCAAACCGGATATCCGATATAGAGAACACCAAGTCCACCAGTGGGTATATATTTACAATTGGTGGTGGGGCCGTGTCTTGGAAATCCTCTAAGCAAACTTGCATCGCCCGATCCACGATGGAATCGGAGTTTATCGCTTTAGACAAAGCGAGGAGAAGAAGCTGAGTGGCTTCATGACTTCTTAGAGGATGTTCCGTGTTGGAACAAACCCGTACCTTCGGTAATGATCCACTACGACGGTCGGTCGGCTCTAGGAAAGGCACGGAATGCTATGTACAACGGCAAGTCTCGTCACATTCGACGGAGGCATAAGACCGTTAGGCAACTGATCACCACGGGTATAATATCCATTGATTACATTAAGTCAAAGGATAATATAACAGACCCATTGACAAAGGGCTTACCCAAAGATCGATGGCTTGCTCTGTTAGGGGAATGGGCTTAAAACCCAAAATATAAGGACCAATACAAAGTGGTAACCCAACCTTACGAACCGGAGATCCCAAGTAATTTGGTTCAATGGGAAAACGAAGTTGTAAAGGTTCGCTTGATCGCTTCGGTGGAAGTATGAGCACTTCGGATAGTGATTTCGAAAAGAAACACTAAATCCAAAGCCGTTCCGCGATAGACGTTAAGTGCTATCTCGGCAGATGGGTAAAGGTTAAGTTTTCAAAACCTGTAATGATCCTCAACAGTTGAGGTTAGGTTCTTGGGAAACTTTTAATGGTTCCTAACACTTGTGAAGTGGGGTATAGCAGGATACCTTGTAGGAGACCACCTATTTAAGTGCGAGGATGGGCCGCCTCAAAATGAACGCACTTAAGAATCCAAGACGTTGTCCATGGCCAAAACGGACAAAACATTACGAAGAAGAGAGTAAGGGAATTTGTTGTGTTGGTATCATTGTCTTGGCTTACACTAAACACTGACGGTTCAAGACATCACGTTCACCGCGCAGTAAGTAAGTCCGATGGTATTCAACTATGGAAGGTTCAAAGCTGAGGCTACCTCTCCTTATGCAACATCGTCCGTCGAAATATTGTCGGAAATGAAAAGACACCATGTGAGTGCGCCAAAATCTCTTTCAAGAGGGGATTGTTGGAAATTAGCCTTTGGCGGGAGTTGCGACCGACCAACTTTAATGGCTTAAACACTAGTGTTACGTATGTTGGAGAATCCGATTCTTCACACATGCATGATGTACTAAGTACGTAGATAACCGTAGGGCCAAGAATCGTCAAATTTCATTGAGAAATGAAAGAGATATTGGTTCACGAAGTAAGGTGTTTGAAGCATGGAAAAGTGGAGTGTTTGATCAATTCTCCCTCATCGGTAGAGGAAGAAAGAATTGTTGTGTATATAAGACTCGAAGTTGGTTTGGGGTTTGGGACCCCAAGGGGTATCCCATGTGTTTAAAGGAGGGAGGACCTAGATGTGCTTCGGTTCGAGGAAAGACCACACGCGCGCCGCCGCCGCCCGCCCGTCCGGTCCGGTTCCGGTTCCGAGTTCCGGGTTTCGGGTTCTCGGGCTCTCGGGCTCTCGGGCTCACGGGTCGTGGGTCGTGGGTCGTGGGTCGTGGGCTGTGGGCTGTGGGCTGTGGGCCTTCTGATATTATCTTTTTGGGCCAGAAAACTTTGCCAGAAGTACAAGTCGAATTTCGACGGTCCGTAACGTAAACGTCAAAGACTCAATTCACCCATTTATTTTGGCCTGAATTACACCTCCTATAATGGCCAATCCGTTGGCAATTTTCTCCATTTATTTGGTGGCTTTACTACCTCCATAATGGTCATTATTTGGCCAATAATGGTTATGGAGGCATCAAACAAATTCCTCTTCCTCCTATATAAACACCCCTTACACCATTGTTGAAGCACACTTGATATACATGAAAATACACAAAGCAGAAAGCAAAGCAGTTTCTTCCTAATCTTCCAAGCATCATTTCGTTATTCAATATTCTTCACGGTAGCTTTTGAGTTTCCTTTGCTCAATAGTTCCATTGCTGTTTTATCTTGGGAGACGAATTGTCTAGGACGTATAAAGGATACATACGGGGCAATATTGTCTTAAGGACAGAAGAGTGCCACACTCGACTCAAAGAAAAACAACTTTCCAGTTTTCTTGATCAACAAAATAGTAATTTCAGTTTGTTGTTATATTGTAATTTTCAATTTTAGAGTTGAATTATAATTTCAATTCTTACATAAGCAGTTACTTGTAATTTCCGTTTCCTGCAAATCCTTGTAAACTCCAACAATATATATATATATGGTATGATTAAAAGCTAAGTTCACGTGAACCCGTAATCGAGCTTCTAGATACACCCTTAAATGTACCCATGATTATCCCATTTCTTGTTAATCTAAACTAATAGAATATTTCTCGAATATTCTTTCATTAATTGTATATCTCTTATTTTAGGTAGAATTGTATTCCTATTGTAATTAAGTTTCCTATTTTAGGTAAAATTATATTTTCTATTGTAATTAGGTTGATTAGTTACCTAGTTTAGATATTCTTGTATTACTATATATATTGTACATTATTGATGAATAAAATGAGCCAACATATTCCTTTATGGTATCAGAAGTCTAACCCTAAATATCCCACCATAGCCGCCGACCTCATTTCTCGGCCGCCACCATTCCCACATCGGAACCCTAGCCGCCGACTTCATCTTTCGGCCTCCCCCTTTTCCCCACGACGGAACCCTAGTTTTTCCGGCCATTCTCCCTCCATCTTCCTCATAAATTTCCTCTTCCATGACTGACAAAACCAAATTTCATCATGCACTTGCAGTCAACAACATACAAAACTTCATCCTTGTGACTCTTGAGATGGAAAAAGGTCAATACTCCTCGTTGGCGGAGCTTTTAAGATCCATTATCGTGTTTACGAAGTTATCGACCACATCATCCCTCCTACACCGAAGTCCTCAGACCTACCCTCGGCTTCGACTTCTGATGATGCTCTCTGGTTTCGTTTGGACGCAGTCGTCCTCCAGAGGATATACGACACGATTTCTAATGATCTGTTGCACACCATCATTGAGACCGATGCAACTGCCCGCCCAAACGTGGGAACTTTTGGAAAGTATTTTCCACGACAACAAAACTCAACGAGCGTTATACCTTGAAAATAGTTCAAGGATGTTCATCAGGACGATTTCCCAAACGTGTTTGCATATTATCAAGAACTCAAGATGATTGCCGACCAACTCTCCAACGTCGCGCATCAGTCACTAATAAGCGATTGATCATGCAACTTATTGCAGGCTTGAACGAATTCTATGACGACATTGCCACCATCCTTTAGCAATGCACGCCGTTACCTCCGTTTTATGAGGCCCGTTCGAAGCTTATTCTTGAAGAAACCCAGAAAATCAAGCGCAGGACCACTCAGGCCAACATTGTCGTCACCGCCCTCGGGCACCACCATCATCGGGCCCTCCAACTCTGGAAACCAGAACCGTTGGCCCGAGGATCCGTAATAACCGACGGAGTAGGCAGTCCGGCAATAATGGTGGCGGGAAGGGGCAGTCCCCGCTGGCAGGAAACAACCAACAACGACCACGAAAGTGGCAGCAGCCTCCGTCATGGGATGTCTACCCGCCGTGGACCGTGTGGGGCCCCACTATCATACACCTCTCCTTTTTGCTCGTATCCGATATCCTCGTAGACTACACCTCAGAGCGACAGTCCCACACTGGCATACTCGACCCACGTCCACAATATGCCTACACAGTACAGGCCCCTCGCCCTCAATTTATGCACCGACTGACATTGAGGCCTATGAACACAATGTCACTCAACGCTCCAGACGAAAATTGATATATGGACACAAGCACCACATCTCACATGATGGTATCACAAGGTATTCTCTCGTCTTATTCCAATTTGAGTAATTTAAATTGAAATATTATTATTGGTAATGGAAAAGACTTTTCCATTCGCGATTTTGGTCATTCATCTTTATCCCCACCACTAATCTTAAAAATGTCCTCCATGCCCTTAAACTCATTAAGAATCTAATCTTTGTGCGATATTTCACAACTAATAATAATGTTTCTCTTGACTTTTATCCTTTTGATTTTTTTACGACGAGGAGACGAATAATGAGATGTGACAACACCGAATATCTCTATCCTATTTCAAACGCCGTTGACAATCTAGCCTCAGTTCCATCAATCTTTGCTGCTCTTTCGTCTTCCTTATGACATTCTAGATTATGATATCCAAGAGATTCTATTTTACGCTCCCTTAGGAAAAATAATTTTATTAATTGTAACCGTATTTCTAGGACTCCTATATGTGAATCTTGCATTTTTGGGAAACATGTTAAATTACTATTGTTTAAATCCACAAATTATACTTTACTGCCTTTTGATATCATACACAATAATTTTGGACATCTCCTATTTTAAGTACGGCTGGCAATCGATATTATGTGTTATTTTTGGACGATTATTCCAACTTTCTATGAACTTTTTCGATTGGAAATAAATCTCATGTTTACCCTATTTTTTCCTCATTTAGTGCTTTCGTAAAAGCATAATTAGAAAAGAGCATTAAATATTTTCAATGTGACAATGGTAGGAAATTCAATAATAATCAATTCAAACAGTTTTGCTCCAAAAATGGTCTTACCTTTCATTTTTCTTGCCCTCACACCTCCTCCCAAAATGGTAAAGCCGAACGGAAAATCGAACCATAAACAACCTAATTCGTGCCCTACTTGCTCACGCCTCAATTCCCCTAAATTCTGGCATTACGTACTCTCCATGGCCACCTATCTCCTAAACATAATCCTAAACAAATATCTAGCTCAACGATCGCCCACTCAAGTTCTGTTTCGTAGGAACCTCTCCTACCAACACTTGCGTATCTTTAGATATCTCTGTTATCCTCTCCATCTGGCCACTCACAAACTCTAACCAAGATCTTCCCCGTATGTATTTCTGGGTTACCCCGCCAATCATCATGGTTACTCGTGCTATGAGTTGTCAAGCCGTAAAATTATTATTTCACGTCATATCCTATTTGATGAGTCTCAATTCCCCTTTGCCCCCCTAAACTCGCCACCTCGACATTCCTACGACTTCCAAGATGATGGCCTGAACCCTTTTCTAATTCATCATTTACATAGTCCGTCGTCCCAGACCCCGACACCCGCCCCCACCTCAGACAGTCTGACACGTTCTGCCCACCAGATTCTGCCGACGGTGGCTCGGAACAGCCCGTCTCAGGGTGATTCCACAGCCACCTCTCGGCAAACCGAGCATCGGCCAATCGGTACCGCCACCCCTACCATTCCTCCTCTTCTCGGTAGTCTCACGGCACACCCCCCTCCCATCCCACATCCCAAGACACGCTCTCGGACCATGGAAACCCATTCCATGCACAAAATTCATAAACCTAAATGGTTGTTTAACCTATCCGCTTAAGTTTTCCCTTAATCTGTCCTTCGAAATCTAAAGGATGCCTTGTCCGATCCTAATTCAAAAGCCGCAATGATTGATGAATATAATGCTCTTATTGATAATAAGACGTGGGACCTAGTACCCCATTACTTGATGCTAACATTATTCGTTCTATGTTAATTTTTAGACATAAAAAGAAATATAATGGTTCTTTTGAGAGGTACAAGGACTCGTCTTGTAGGTGATGGCATGTCTCAACAGGTGGGAGTGGACTGTGATGAAATGTCTAGCCCGGTCTTAAAGCCCGCAACCATCCGGACCGTCCTCAGCATTTCCCTATCCAAGTCTTGGCCCATTCATCATCTTGATGTCAAGAATGCCTTATTACATAAGGATCTTTATGAAATGGTATTTATACATCAGCCTATGGGTTTCAGGGATCGTATTCATCCGGATTATGTATGTGTATTGCGGAAATCGCTCTATGGACTGAAACAGGCTCCTCGAGCATGATACCAGCGGTTCGCCGATTATGTCTCCTCTATTAATTTTTCACACAACAAATCTAATAATTCCTTGTTCATCTATAACAAAGGTACAAACATGACTTACTTATTATTATATGTTGATGACATCATCCTCACCACATCATCTGATGCTCTCTGTCGGTCCATTATATCTCTCATTTCCTCTGAGTTTGATATGAAGGATCTGGGCTCCATGAGTTAATTCTTGGGCATCTCTGCCACTCGACATTCAGGCGGCCTATTTCTGTGTCAGAAGAAGTACGCCGAAGAGATCCTTGACAATGCAGGCATGACATCTTGCAAACCATCCCACACGCCAGTAGACACCAATTCCAAGTTTAACGTTGATTCCGTCCCTCCATATTCAGACCCGACTCACTATTGTAGCCTGGCTGGGGCCTTGCAGTACCTCACATTCACGAGACCTGACATATCCTATGCCGTGCAACAAATCTGTTTACACATGCACAAACCGACGGAAGCACACATGCATGCCCTCAAACGTATTTCACTTTACGTCCAAGGTACACTTCACTTTGGATTACATCTATACAGGTCCTCGCTCACTGATCTCACTGCTTATTGTGATATTGACTGGGGTGGATGTCTTGACACCCGACGCTCCACATCTGGTTACTGCATTTTCCTCGGAGATAACCTATTGTCTTGGTCTTCCAAAATGCAACCTACACTATCTTGATCCAGCGCCGAAGCAGAGTACAGAGGTATCGCCAATGTCGTCTACGAGTCTTGTTGGATCTGTAACCTTCTACTTGAGCTTCACTACCCTATTTAAAATGCAACACCGATCTACTGTGATAATATTAGTGCGATATATCTTTCCGGAAATCCCGTCAACAAACAAGCCGCACTAAACATATTGAGATGGACATTCATTTCGTTCGCGAAAAAGTGGCTCGTTGTCAAGTTCGTGTCATTCATGTTCCTTCCAGATATCAGATTGCCAACATCTTCACCAAAGGATTTCCGCATACTATTTGATGATTTTTGAGCCAATCTTAGTGTTCGTGAACCTACCGCTTCGACTGCGGGGGTGTAATAGAATATTTTCCGAATATTCTTTCATTAATTGTATATCTCTTATTTTAGGTAGAATTGTATTCCTATTGTAATTAGGTCTCCTATTTTAGGTAGAATTGTATTGCCTATTGTAATTAGGTTGATTAGTTACCTAGTTTTGATATTCTTGTCCTACTATATATATTATATATTATTGATGAATAAAATGAGGCAACATATTCCTTTATAAACGATTTTATCCAAACCAACAAAAATCTCAGAAAATCGAAAAATTAAAACGAGATGAATAATTATAAGGAATAAACAAATCTTACTAAACTATGTTTACATGCATGCATTAAGCTATTATATATTATTATACTAATCCTTAACCTTGGATTAATAAAAAATGTGGGGATATATTATTTAATTTGAGTAGGACCATGGAAGAAAGGACGTGCCTTCATGTCGTAACAAAAATATGAAAAAGTAGAATAAGCATAAGAATAATAAAATAATTAGGAGACATATGTTCCCAATATGGGCAAAGGGAAAAATTCTTGTTTCGTTTATGTTTTGGTCCCATAAATAAGATATATTTTTTGTTACATATAAATAAGAATAATTTTATGTAATGGCTGCATCACTTACAACACAAGAAAGATACTAGGGTTGCAAGAAATGAACTCGACAATATTGTCCCCTACGAATTAATTACCAAATATCATATGTTATTATCAAATTGCTATTACGGAGGAACAAGTGTCACGTGCATTGCATGTGATCATTCCAAGAACCTACACGAATGGCAAAATGTCACTCATATTCGAACAAATAATTCATTGTCTTATATGATTAGTCTTAATCTGTCCATTTGGCTTGACCCACGTGTAAATTCCTGAGAAGGGTGAATTCAAAGATTAAATTGAGTGAGTTCAACTTTTAAGGATTTTAATACCGAATCAATTATATATTTGAAATGATAAGTTCACGAGTTATGGAGTAATATTTATTAGAATTTTTAGTGATTTTTGCATATATAATATATGTTTATGTTCGTGTCAGAAATTAACTTAAGTGGATCAAGTCTTTAAGTTTTTTAGCGATGAACTCATTGTATATTAAAATTCTGACGAGTTATGGAGTAATATTTATTGAAAATTCTGGAGTATATATATTGCGTATCAGAAACTAAATTAGGTGGATTCAGTCTTTAAGTTTTTTAGTGCTGAACTCTATGTATATTTGAAATTCTGATCAATGTTATGGAGTAATATTTATTGACATTTTAGCGATTTTCACAATTATATATATTTGCATTTCGTATCATAAATATTGGGTTCGGTTCAACACGTGAAAGCTATGCTACATACGTCATTGATTCCCCTTGATAGTCGATATTCATGAATTTAAATTAAAAAACCACCTAAATTTTGTATTTTTTTAACAGTATCAAGACATGATTAGTCTCAAATGGTCCTAATATTTTGTACCTTATCATAATGGTATAATGTTGAATAAAACAAGGTCATTGAATCGAGCCATATGGTTGGATTGATGTTGAAAATTCATAGGGGAAAATGTGTACTCCACTTAATCCATATAAAAGAATTGAGTGGACATTGTGTAACAAGTAATTTTCAATGAGTCAAAGCTATAAGGATTAAGACTTTAATTCCCTATATAGTAGAGAGGTCCCCTACTAGCGATTTTACATTACAATTAGGTCCCCATTTTGACTAATATTGTACTCACAGTCAAATGTACCAACAAATTTCCTTGTTTAGACTCAAGTAGGACAAAAAAAAAAAGTATTAATAGTATTTTTGGTCCTTCAATTATTGATAGATTTTTATTTTACTCCTTTATTTATATGTAAAAGCATTACATTGTTGTTTTTTGTGAGCTTATTGGTATCTAATAATGCAAAATTCTGATATAGATGACAATTGATATTCATATTATACACTGTCATTGACATATGCGCCTAGTTAAATTTCACATCATCTAAAAAGAAATAATGCCGATCGAAGAAGTTTAAGATTTGAGGTAAATTCAAAATTTAAGCTCTATGAGTTTACTCTTAATATTCTTTACATTTAATTCAATTTTTTTTCCAGAAAACTACAAGTTCAGATATTTGTTACAATTTTAGTAAACATTTATAAATAAATTTTATGAACGCATCAGAAGTAATGAGTTGAAATGAACCTGATGACTCAATATTGTATCCACCTCTGAAGTGTTATGTGCGCATTAAGACATCATTTGCTACTTATTAGAATAAGATTTATATATTAAAGAATACATAAATGAATTTTATAAATACATAGTAACAATATTTATAGCAAAAAAAATATTATGATTTTTTTGAAAAACTCATAGTCAAGAAAATATTATTTATCTTTTTTACTTTCTTTTAGAGGGAGGAGGATTTGGTGTGTGTGGGGGGGGGGGGTTATTTTCTTTCCTAATCTTAATTAATTAATTACATACTTGTATGGATAAACATTACACAAGGGGGAAAAAAGGAAAAAATAAAAGCAAGCGAAAGACAAAAAGGGAAAAACTAGATTCTAAAATTTGGGTTTGCAGGGATTATTACACAACATTGACTTTGGTTTGTAGGGTTAAACTCTAACAACTAGTAGTGAAAATGGAGGCTGTGCCACCATTTACACAGACAACATGTTAGTATTAAGAAAGCAGAATAATTAATGATTTCAACTCTCTCATTTTGACACTTGTGTTTGCTTCTTTAGATGTTATGTTTATTTGTCTGAAAACATAACTAGGCAAAGATTGAGCCCATTCAGTTCATGGTTTTTGACAGATTTGATCCAGGCATCACAGTTTAATATTTGTTGTTGTTTTGTAATTACATTGTAGTTCTCACAAGAAAAATGATTTGTTTTTATAATTGCAGTGGTTGGATTAATTTGTGTGCGCTTTGACTAACTTCACGGAATATCTGCTACCTTATGTCAACACAGATACCGGATAGCTCTGCCCATCGAGATTTGAATAAATGAGAAAAAAATCACCATAATACCTTTGCCTCTATTGAAGTTGAACCTAAGACCTCGAGCCCATTCAAACCTTGTTTTCTTGGCTGACTTGATCCAGGTACAACAACAACAACAATAATAATATATTCAGTGTAGTTTTACAAGTGAGATCTGAGGAAGGTAGCGTCTACGCAGACCTTACCCCTATATTGGGAGGTAGAGTGGTTGTTTCGATAGACCTTCGGCTTAGGATAAAGCAAAAATAAAGTAGATCAACAAGGAAAAGAAACAATAGCTACAACAAAACAATATGTTAAGCTCATAACAAACGACAAATGGTAACAAAAATCGAAGGATAAGAAATTGCATGAAATATACTACACTTTTAGTAAGGAAGGAAAAGTGAGACAACACTCTACTACCTATTATCCAGGTATCACAGTTTAATATTTTTGTTTTTGTACTTACATTGTAGTTCTGAGAAAAAATATTGAAATACTACTTGATTTGTTTTATATTGTAGTGTCCGAAATAATTTGCACGCGCCTCAACTAATTTTACAAAATATTTGTTAGTTTCCGCTAATACATGCACCGAATAGCCCTGTTCACCAATAATTGAACATAAGAGAAGAAATCACTTAGTACTTTTGTCTCCTCTAGAATTTGAAGCCAAGACCTTGAACCCATTCAATTCTTATTTTCTTGGCTAATTTGATTCAGGTATCACAATTTAATATTTTTATTTATGTAATTATATTGTAGTTCTTTGAGAAAAAACAAAAAGTACTGAGTGGTTGATTTATTTTATAATTGTAGTCCGAATTAATATATGTGCGCCTTGATCAATTTCATAAAATATTTGCCATCTTCCTCCAACATAGGTACCGGGTAACTCTGTCCACTAAAGATTGAACAAATAAAAAGAAATCGTCGTCTTTAAAACAAATGAAAAGAAATCACTCACTTTTGATTCGGCTGAAATTTAAACCTAAGACCTCGAGCCCATTCAGTTCATGTGTTTCTTGTCTGATTTGATCGAGGCATCATAGTTTACAAATGTAGGGATCTGTTGGGTTCGTAAGCACATCGGAAGTTTAAAATTTTACTTACCCAACAATGATCATGGCATGACTTATACGATAATCATATAAAGTGTTTAAAACACGATAAAGAAAACTTACAGGTTTTCGAGCGCCGGATTCACCACTAAGGTATCCACGCGAATTGAATCCTCGAATGCAAGTTCCAACTCCAGTGTATTTTCTTTGCAAGAAAGCTAGGAAATCTTGCTTCAGGAACTGAGAAGTTATTTTCTGTAACCTTATAATTATGGGGTATGTGTTGTTTATATAGGAGTTCAGGACAAAACCTAAGTAGATTTAAAACAGGAAAATAGGGCCCATGTTAATGTTCAGTGGACCAGCCCAGCTGGTCCACCCCACACGCCCCAGTGGAAGGCCACGACTCCCATTTTGGGCCAGTAATTTCTGGCCCAATTGCTTTCATGTATTTGTCAAGGTACCCATACAATATATCTGACACATTTAATTAAATCCGAAATCCAATTCGACTTAATTAAATAATTTCTATCAAATAGAAATATTTCATAATTATTATAAATTAAATATCTCGATTCTCAATTGAATATTTAATACTTTCTCAATACACTCTTAGATCGAAGAGACAATTGCATATAGTGTGACCCTATAGGCCTTCACATATTGACATTTATCTAATTAAGGTCCATACGAAACTCCTAGACTGCGTCGTATGATGAACTCAATATGTGAAGTACGTTTACATGAATCCAGCAAACTTAACCTTTATGTGAAACTATAAATTCCTTTCATTCGCGACACACTCGATTAAGCTTATGATTTGCCAAGTGTCTATCCAAATGGCTTAATCACTTTATCTCACATTTATTTGTTGACAACTAGACCATATTCTAAATATTTCTCTTGCACTGGCCAGTGACTTTAGTCATCCTAATAACATTGAGAAGTTGAGTGATCTCTCGAATTTCCAATCGATGAATGAATTCTATTCTTGGCTCAACTACCACCTTGATTTACATCTTGATGCACCCAACACAAGTCGTATCTTATCCAGAAGGAGTTTAAGCTTAGAACTTGGTCAAAGTACATCATTCAGTAAACAAGGTGCGTATTGACCTCAAGTCGAAGAACATTTATATTCCACACACCGATAACACTATAGACATGTATAACAAATAGTTTATCGACAGGGTATACCAATACTTCTCCAAAGTATCCATGTGTCCATCACGAGTAACCATTACTCGTAGTTGTGAGACATACTACATTCTCCAAGAATGTGATGCAGACCACATGTCGACTTATAGCATATCATCGATATCTCATTCTCGATGATCATTAGTCGAGGCTATTTTGAGAGTTACGTTCTATCATTAATATCTCACTCTATTAATGACAATGTAAGCTCAATGGATGCACATATATGAATAATTGCAAACAATCAAACAATAATTCAATAATTGCAAATGCCATAAATATTAATCTCATTAATAATACGAATGTGTTCAAGTACATTTTTGTTCGTAATATAGATTGTCGCTAGGACATACATACTTTCAACAACAACAACGTACCAGTGTATTCCCACACGGTGGGATCTGAATAGGGTATAGTGTACGCAGAACTTAGCACTACCTTGGGAGGTAGGGATGTTGTTTTCTAAAGACCCTCAGCTTAAGAGAAGATATAACAAAGAAGGTCGGATAAAGTTTGAAGAAAAGTAAAGTAGAGTAGAGAAAAATAAAGTATAATAAAGAGATCATGTCACAACATAGTTTAATATCTTTATTTTTGTACTTACATTGTAGTTCTTTGAAAAAAAACCTTAATTTATTTATTTTATAGCTGTAATGTGTGGACTAATCTGCATGCGCCTCGCCTAATTTCATGAAATTTCTGCAATCTTCCGCCCGCCAACACATGTATGAGATAGCTCTGTCCATCAAGACTTGGACAAATAAAAAGAAATCGCCTAATACTCTTTCTTCCGCTGAAATTTAAACCTAAGACCTCGAGCCCATTTAGTTCTTTTTTTCTTTGCTGATTTGATCCAATCACAATTTAATATCTTTTTTTTTTTGCAATTGCATAGTAGTTCTCACAAAAAATAAAAATAAAATACTAATTGATTTGCTTCATAATTGTAGTGTCTGAACTAAATTTGTGAGCGTCTCAATAATTTTACGTAATATCTGCGTTATTTTCCGTCAACACAGGTATCAAATGACTTTGTCCATCAAAACTTGAAGATATGAGATTAAATTACCTAGTATTTTGTCTATATTGAAATTTAAACATAAGATTTCATGGCTCTCAACCTACTTTATTTATCTCTAGATCATAGCCCAGGTGCAAATACTAAATGATTTCTTTTGATATATTAAATTTTAGTGGAGATACGCTATCAATAACATGTAATTGATAGAATAGCGTTTAAAGATGTTCTGAACACACTCTTATAATAAGAAAATATTTTCTTGTGTGGAAGAAAAAAAAGAGAAAAAAAAGACATGTACTAAAATATTTTTTCAACAAAAACATTGAACAGTTCATTATAGCTACTGATATGGAATAATAAACATATGAAAAGCTAAACAAATAGGTCCTATTTCGAATAAGTGAAATAAACGATTTATGATTTGCGAATTGCAAACATTTACCATAGTATTAATTAACTACGTCAAAATCTTTGATCAAAAAAAAAAAATTGACCCCAAATAAAGGAACTAAAACAAACTTTTGTAGGCAACGACAAACTTTCTTTCAACACGTTCCCTTATGGGTTGTTTAATAGCTAGTTAGAGTAATACATGTATTAATTAATAATATAGAGATTAGTTATTAGGAAATTTAAAAATTATTTTATGTAGAAATTAGTTAGACAGGATTAAATTATTCACGTGTTAGTAATTGCACCTACTATCCTGCATATAATAATACTCGTTCTGTCCTAATTATTTAGCACTATTCGGATTTCGAGAGTCAAACAGTTTAATTTTGATCGTGAATTCGAGAATGAAATCTTCAATTTTTTTGAAATAAAATATACATCTTTGAAAACTACGTAAAAAAAAACTATAAGTCACAACAATTGACATTCAACATATTTAAAAGATATAGAAAAAAATTATGATAAAATAAAGACTTGTTTGAATCTCAAAATCTGAAAGGTGCCACATAAAGTGAAACACAGAAAACATATAGATTCTCTCATAACTTATATGTATGTTAGTTATGTGGATTTCTGAACTGCAAATCAAATATCATGTTAATTTTACATGTAGAATAGTGTAATTCTCATTGGTTGGAGGCTTCTAATTAATGTAATATATATATAAGTGTTTACAAATACAAAACTTAATTGGAGAAGGATCTTTACTTTACATAATTACACTTGAATCCTAATTACACTTGGATCCTAATTACACTTAGATCCTAATTACACTTGGATCGGGTCTCTATCATTATACATGAAAACTTACCTCCTAACCAACTATCAAACATGATATTACTTATGCAGAACTTAATACCTACCTAACACACCTTCAAACCGGGTATCAAACGCCCCTTAGTTGTCATGTACGGTAATCCGTAAAAAATGTTTTTCTAGAAAAGGTAAACTCGAAAACATTATCAACACTTCTAGAAAACATACCAAATTGCCCCCAGGGGCACAAGCGAGTTGGTAAGTGGCAAGGTGATTGGGGTACAACCGCTCCGACGTCGCGGGTTCGAATCCGTGTGGTGACAATCTTTGTTGAAATATTGCAAGGGTTGTTGTTGGGTTAATGTCCCGTTGATCATCTCCCTTGCATGGCTGCCACTCGCGCATATCCCTCGATTTACATTCCACCTGGCCAAGGGCCCTCTGATACAAGGTGGGGGTTTCGCCTCGGGACTTTCCCATTCACAAAGAAAACATACCAAATTTATGCCTACAATTGAATATTTTATTGCTCTATGCCTCGATCCTAATAAATGCCCACAAGAAAATAAGAAAATAAGAAAATAAGAAAAAGAAATGAAGCTATAGCAGTAATAATAACCAGAGTCTTGTCTATAATAAACAAGAAGAAACCCAAGTATCAAGTCAAGCCTAGACAAGAGGCCGCAATGTCAGTAAGATTTGGTCCATTCTTATCTCTCATAATTATGGACTGTTACTTTGATCCATTTAATGCAGTTGGGCTTCTACAGCAAAGAGGTGTTGCCCACCCAAGCAAGTTAAATTTTGTTTTTTATATCCAGCTTTCCGATTTATGTCAGATTATTTATGAAGATAGTAGTTTCGATCCCTCAGCACTACTATCAGTAAATCGCGGGTTGTGCCTGAATGACTAGAGTTTAAGAACAGAGCAACTGATATCACCTACAAGGTCCTACCCAAGAAAATAGCAAATTGCTCCCATCAGCAGTGGCAGGCCCGCGGTGGTCCAGTCCAGTGGGCCTGGCAGTGGCCTTGGGTTGTACCACCGTGCCCACTCCCGACGGGAAACTAGGCCAGACCTAGTCCCAGGCCCACTGGCCAGTCCACTGGCAGTGTAGCAAATTATTTTGGGCCTATCAGTTATCGACTGAGAGGCAGTAGCAACACATGCAATGTTGGGCCATTTCCGACCCAGTGGCAGGATGCCCATTCGGCAGTGGCCCACCCAACTGATATTGAGTCCGCCATGCACACTCTTAGATTTAATACGCCCGACACAAATTGGTATATGAACTCCGGAGCGATGTCTCATATGACGTCCTCCTCCCAAGGTAATCTTTCGTCCTATTTTAATTTGTGCAAAAATAATGGTATAATTATCGAAAATGGTCATTCTATTCCAATTCGAGGTTATGGTTCTACTAATTTGTCTCCACCAAACCTATCACAATCGATTGTTGGTAACCGGCGAACCAACATTCTTGAGTTGATCCGACAAAACTTTGAGGCGTTGACGATACGCCGACGCATTCGGAAAATCCGTCATGTCGGTGTTGGAGAATTCTTGCTCCAATGTGACGGCTCGAAATTTTTTATTGTCTTGAAAAATATCTCGCAAGCCATTCCAGGCTTCCATTGTCATAGAATTAGGTTTCATTATTGTGTGCAATATATTATTAGAGATAGTTGCATAAATCACGAGAGAACTACTATTACAAGCTACAATTAAGCTAATGAAAGGATATTATGATGCCCTCTAATCTCCTGAGATAATGCTAATCTATCTCCTTTAATGATAATTTACTTCCTACCATGATTCTATAATAATTACCGGGATTAGTACTAATCCCGGTTGTGTCGGAAGATTCATCATATCCAGGTGTGCTCAATTCCAAAGCTCAATTGGCGATGCAGCACCAAGTGGTTGAAGGAAAGGCGGTGGTGGTCTTTACTAAAGAAGAAGATGACCTACTAGCTGAAACTTACAAATGGACAATAGTTGGTATTTTTTCTAAAACTTGACCTCCTATTGAGAAAATTAGGGCTGAATTTTCTAAGCTAATTCCTCTAAAGTGGGAAGTTACAATTGGAGTGAAAGACCTTAAAAATGTTTTCATAGATATTGAAAATGACAATGATTTTAACTCTGTCTATTCAAAGAGCGATATTCTGTTTTCGGGAGATAATAATATGAAGATTCAGAAGTGGACCACTAAATTTAGAACTGATGAAGAATCCACTCTTGCTCCAGTTTGGATCAACCTCCCTTGGGACTATTACGTATGGAATGCATTGTGCAGAATAATCGAACCCATAGGCAACCCCATTGTTATGGACAAAGCCACCACTTCTAAAACAAGACCTTCCACTGCTAAGCTAAGGGTGGAAATCGATCTAACCAAGCCTTTGCTGCATGAGCTGACGGTAGAAATAAGGAATCCTACTGGGGAACTGGAAACTGTTGTGCAGAAGATAAGAGTATGAGAATATTCCTCTCTTTTGCTTCCATTGTAAGGTACAGGGGCATTGCAATGATAGCTGAAGAGTTCTCAATCCGAAGTTATCAAATCCTAAAATAAATATGGAGAAGGACAACATTGATCAAAGTGCCAAATGGATCAGCAAAAGCAACAAAACAATGGGGCTAACACAAGGTGGAATAACAACTATTAGCAAGGGAGAGACAATAGAAATCAAAAGGGAAACAACAATACTACCAAGGATTCTAGATTACAAGAGCAGAAAGGTGTTGTAAACCCTACAACTAATAGAGATGGATAGAACCAGGTTGATAGAAGAAGCGGAAGAGGGAATAACAACAATAACAAAGGGAACAAATATACTGGAAACCAGGCTGAACCCAATAGCAATGGAACTAGATCCAACAACAGGCTCAATCAATTGCAAAACCAGGAGGAAAATGAAGAAAGTGGTCAGTTGGAGCAGGAACAATAAAGCACAAAACAAATCAGATAGGACAAAGCTCAACAAGACAATAAGAAAAACAAAGCCAATCAGTATGCAGGGAAGATGAATATAAGAACCAGCAGAAGTAATAGGAATTTGGCACCCCCTCTCTTAAGAATGCTGATGAGAAAATGCAAAATGAGGTAGTGAATCTGGTGAGTACTAATCCAGAAGAAATAGCAAGTCTAGTAAAAAAGCAGAAGTTCAAACCCAAAGTTACTATACCAAAAGGTGTACTTTTTGAGGGTAAAGTTCAACATACCCTTCTTAATGGGGAAATATTAACTATCAAAGGTAATGCAACTCAAGGAATACCCCAGATAGATATCCAAAAAATCATGAGGGCTTCTGCAGAAAGGTTAAGAAGGATAGGGATACAAGAGATTGATTCAGGAATAGAAGAGCAATAACTTCTGCTAGGGCAATCAAATGATACAAATGCCATTATTGATCCAGAACCACCAGATGGAGATAATGAGAACAAAATTATGGATACTGAAATGTTTATGGAGTGTGTTGAAGATGATAACTTATCATCTAACTCAAATGATGAAGTTATCAGAATACAAAACCAAGACTATGGTTTTCATGAGGAGCCCAGGATAGTCCAACAAAGCATCACCTATTACAACAATCTGTCACCAAAAAACAGTCTCAACATTGGAAAATTTTGCACACAAGAAAAAAAGACTACTGGAGATCAGAACAATGAACAAATAGTTCCCCTAACTAATGTTTCCAATGATTAACATCATGTCATGGAAAATTAGAGGTATAGGATCCCAAGGATCCTTAGAAAGACTCAATCTCATGATACAACAATTTCAAATTCCCTTGATGTGTCTATAAGGAACCCATGGTTGATGGAGGAAAACTAGACAAGTACAGATGGAAAATGGGGATGCAACATGCTTATAGCAACTGTACAAATAAAATATGTATTTTTTGGAAAGATGAGATCCAAGTAGACATTATTCAAGACAAAGAACAACATAGCCTTCTTAGGGTTAACAACAACAATGATCCAGCATTCTTACTGACAGTTGTTTATTCTAAAAACACTGAGGGACTAAGGGAAGAGATCTGGACAAACCTTAGGGATATTGCTAACAATTTCTCAAAATCTTGGGGTGCAGTAGGGGACTTCAATGTCATCTGCTCTCAAAAAGGAAAAACTGGAGGAAGACAACACAGAATGGAAGAAAGCTTTGATTTCATTAGTTGCCTAAATGATTGTGGGCTTCAAGATGCTGGCTTTTCAGGATCCAAATACACCTGGAGTGATAACAGAGATCCTCCTTATACCATTTGGAAAAGGAAGACTCCCATCCTCTATGCTTTTACTTCGAAAAAGAGATTTTTTTTAAAGAATGGAAACCATGAGTCCTACATCTTTTTATGAAGGAAATAGGAGTCCGGATTTTATTTCTAAAGAAAGGATGAGTCTCTCATCATTATAGGTTGTTTAGGTGCCTTTATCACTATCTGGTGTGATTATCTGGCAAATTACAATAGTTTATCATCATATGGGCTCCAGGCTGCAGAGTTTGATGTGCGAATGAATCAAGTATATTCTCTTGGCTCATAAATGTAAATTGATAAAAAAATTGGAAATGTGCGGATTTTTATTCAGTTGGACATGTGGTATTTTAAAAATTCTGCTCTTGACAATATTATTGTGAGTTTGGTGTGCAGGTGTATCTTCATGTCTTTTTTGTGCATCTACATGCTTTATATCACTGGGTTTCGTTTCTGGTCTAGATAGCTGATATTGATAATTTTGGGTTGGCGAAAAACCTTGCGGCAAAGAATTGTTTATTTTCAAAGGGGAGGGAAGACTTGTAGGAATTGAATTAAGTGGCTCCATGTCATTAGGCTAAGTTGTTTGATGGGGCAGATTTATTTTTTAACAAATTACATTAGCAAAAGGGGAGGGAAGAGTCATTGGAGTGAATTAAGTTGCTCCATCTCATTGAAAGCTTGAGTTGTTTGATGGGGATTCTCTTTGTTGTCATTAGGCAGTGGTCGTGAATCTTATTGGCATGCTTTCTTATTCATTATTAAGGTTGGTTGCCTAATGATTTTCAGATGTGGGGTTGTAAATTGTTTCAGTATATTTACTTTATCTATTTCCGCTGCCAAAATCTGCGTTGTGGACTATGTAGAGACTAGAGAGGAAGTGGATAGTACATGCATCTACTAATCTGATTATTGTTTTTTCACTATATCTTCTACTGTTTCTAAAAAGAGACGCTAGCTGAATTTTTGTGCTAACTTATGTTACTTTTCCCAGGTAACCAAAAGAGGCTTTTCGATAGGGGCAGCAAAAGCAACCAATGTATCTTTAGTAATTGGTCCTGGTGCAGGATACAACTTGGTGAGTGCAATTATTGTTTAATTTGTTCCTCTCATCATTTCCATCTTGGTGCTTATTTAGCATTATTATGCTTGTAACCATGCTGTTCAACTTTCTGGAGGTTTTGTTATTATATTAGAACATTTGGTTAGTAAACACTTACAATGAGATTTTCCATGTACTTGGAACCCATATGATAAGCTGGCTTTATTGTTTCGACATTTCAGAAGTCGAATCCTTTGCCTGAAGAAGAGAAGTTGACATCAACTCGAAATAATGGCGAACCAAAGAGGCAGAACATATTTCAAGAGAGATTACGAGCAGAGCAGAGTCGTTTAGAGCTGTTTTCGAGTCCTTCAGAACTGGCTCTGACAAGAGGCGGCAGCGGATATCTGGGCATAATGCTGAAGATGCATAGTACATCTGTAGATAGGTTTAAAATCACATGTTGGCAATTTTGTATGTTTTGCTAATCCTTACCATAGAGGAAGAAACCTGCCTGCTTTCTTCTGCTGGGGAGGGTTTAGCTATTTGTATTGTAATTTAGTGTATTCGTGTAGCGAAATAGGCAGTTGGTGGCCCCGACTGGAAGGGCTATGCCATGGGTCCATTGAGTCTGTACTGGAAATTCTGGTAACGAAGGTTATCAATGCAAAAGTTTGTTCAATTGAAAAGTAGAAGATAATATTTCTCTATTTGGGTTGCAATGACTTAGCACCCTGATTTGCAGTTGATCCTTGAGCTGCTGAAACTGATATCTGTTAGAAACTTAAATTAGCAACTTTTACATGAATTTTCTTCAGGATAGCTTGCTGGAATTTGGAGGTGTTTTGTCTAACAGTAAGCGCTTGGCGTTTTTCATTGAAGGATTGAGGATTGTAATATTTTGTCAGAGGAGTTTTTAATGTTTTAAGTTAGCTTAGAGCCGCAGAGGCGAAGCCAGAGTTTGAAGCTGATGAGTTCGGGATTGTAATTCTTTAAAGTTATTGGATTCCAAATTAATAATTTGTACGGACAATGATTTTTTTTAATACAAATACAACGTTTGTACTAAAGTTGGCCTCCCCTGCAGTGATAGAGGAGCTTGATTCAAACATCACCCTTAATATGTAGAGTTACAGTTAGTAAGTACTACTTGCGTAGTTATGTTGGTTTGGCCACCACTGTTACGGCAAAATGGTTGTAAAGACGTAGTAATCAGTAAAGTGATATATGCCTGCGTGTATGTAAGTTACTTTCTAAGGAGAAACGATTTTGATACGGACGTAAAAAAAAATGTTTTAACTGGTAGCTCCAAGAGTGATAAATAGAAGAGAAAGAGATGAGTTGGCAGAAAACGACGAGAGAGTTACCACTCCTCCCATATGTTTGTGGTCTTGGCATTAACATTATAGCTGCTAAGATGTGTAGTTGTGGCCCATCTCTTACATCATCCATGCACAATAATAGCCTTCCAAAACTGTGTATATAAGACCACTTGTTTATGGTAATTGATATGTTTATGAAGTCTAATTTAGTGTATGCAATTTTCTTACTTCAAAAAAACCAAATAAAACAATATCAATTCCCACCCCACGTCTCCCCTTGTTCTCCCCCCTCTTACTTAATGGCTGTAGGAGTAAGGCACTGCACAGTAAGGTTCATGGAGCTTGAATCATCGTCACTCATGAAATGCTCGTCACCTCTTTATAGAAAGCAATCTGTTCATTTCTCCAACTCTAGCCAAGTAAGATAATGTATTAATACTACAATTTGTATGCTCTTTTTTTAAAATCCTCAGACTTACAATTACACATTTTGTACCTTAATAACTAAACAGAGATATAATCAGTGTCGTTCATTGTCGATGAATGGATGCCAAAGTGACCCTAGAGCTCCTATTGGAACCATAGAAACTCGAACGTTGCCTGCAGTTTCCAGCCCTGCATTGGCCATGGAACGTCTCAATTCCGCCATCTCCGACATGATTATGTCCGAGCCTCCTCCTTACAATTCCGGCATTATTCGCCTTGAGGTAAATCCCAAATAGTCACATGAACATGATTGTCTAAGTCTACGCCCATCGTCAGTAAGGAATAATAGGTACAATGTCGCTCTGTATGGATAACACATACAAGGTCGAATAGGCAATTAACAAGTTAGTTACAAGGATACGAGGATAGTAATGTTATTCCAGCACCAAGTTATCTATCTTGGATATAGGACACGTGGTTGGCTCAGATTAGCTTATTGAATATTTGATCTTATTCCTTATCTAGTTTGAGAGCAATTTCCAAATGATTAATTATTTTCATCGTACAAATAAGACTGTCCAAATCAGTAGCAGCAAAATTAGGCTGCTTGTTGAAAAATCACCTAACATGCTTGCAATTTGTAAATTGATAGTAGGATTTGTCAACTTAATTTTAGGAGGATTTTTCAACTCAAACACAGTTTCCCTCTTTTTTTAATGCATCTTTTGTAGGGGTAGGTTGGTGGTTCAAAGTTCAAACTGAAGTAGATATAACTACAGTAATTAATAAAAGAGTAAATTTCACTCAACATCTTAATCGGTTAAAGTTAGCAAATAGTATCGTCGCAACATTTGAATAGGACAGACTTGAATTAACATTTTCTCTAGATTTTCAAAAATTTGTAATATGTTTTTCCACATTAATTATTTTGACATTTGACACTGTTTTTCAAATAGATTTTTTTACTCTCTAAAGTAATAATCAATGACATATCTCGAAATAATTATACCAAGAAATGTGTTAAATGATATAAAAATTTACCATCCTTTACAGAAAATTGATCGATTAAAGTTAAAATGTCATTATTGCGTCATACAGTAGCTCTAACGGATAAAAAAAATCATAAAGTAAAACGAGGTGTTAGAATTCAAAATAAAATAAACACAATTAGCAAAATAGTCATATATAAAGAAGAAACAAAAAGAAATTTAATTAGTGTTAAATATACACAATATACACACAATATACATGTGTATATTGTGTATATATGGTTCTCGGTTTTGGTATACAAACCGTGTACATGGTAGATAAATTAGGTGAGGTTTTAGTCTCCTAGTTTAGGTAATGTTGTAGTGTAAATAGTATTGTATACTTACCATAATATTTGTATTACCATAATTGTATAATTAGTATCCAAGTAGAATAAGGTTTCAGGAATAGAATTCTCCTATTATGAAAATATGTACTTGTATAAATACTCTTTCAATTAATGAAAATAATCAAGGGATTATTTCTTTCATGGTATCAGAAGTCTAGGTCAAACAAAAATTTCTCTCCCACAAATTCTTGTTTTTATTTTCGGCCAAGACCGAACCCTCCTTCTCGGGTTTGCCATTTTTTTCCGCTCTCCAAATCTCTCTTCCAAATCCCTCTATCACCTATTGTTCTTTCGTTATGTCTACGTCAAAGAACACATTTCACCATGTCCTTGTTGTTTCTAACATCAAGAATCATATCCCTCTAATTCTTGAAATAGAAAACGTCAAATACACGACGTGGGCCGAGTTGTTCAAAATTCACGCTCGTTCGCATCAAGTCATCCATCACATAATCCCCGCGGCTCCTGAAGATATGGAGGTGCCTACACGCGAGGATGATCCTAAGTTATGGACAACACTTGATGCCACCGTCATTCAATGGATTTATTCTACTATCTCTACCGACCTATTGCAGACGATTATTGAGCCAGACGCTACGGCGATCGCTGCATGGGATAGGCTGTGTGACATATTCCAGGATAATCAAAATTCCAGAGATGTTATCCTTGAACATGATTTTTCAACGTCAACATGGAAAATTTCCGAACGTTTCAGCATATTGCAAAAGGTTGAAGGAATTGGCGGACCAACTCCGCAACGTTGGTGCGCCAGTTAGTGAAGATCGTCTTGTTTTACAGATGGTTGCTGGCCTATCCGAGGCCTATAGTGGCGTTGGAACTCTCATTCGTCAAAGTAATCCTCTTCCAAGGTTCTATCAAACCCAATCTATGCTTACCTTGGAAGAAGCCAGTTTGGCTAAAAAGGCGACTACTAATGCTAGTCCCGTGGTCATGATGACCTCCTCCACTAATCCTCAAAATTTTGGTGACAATTCGAACCAAAACCGATCTCACGGAGGCGGCAAAAATGGCCGGAAAAATAATGGAAAAAATCGCGGGGGCAAATGCGGCGGTTCCGACAGCAGTCGCGGTGGCCAAAACAGTGGCGGTGGACCCATCCCGGTTATAGTGGGCCACCGACCCACTGGTCTCAGCCTTGGGCCTCTGGGCCGTGGGCTTGGACCAGTGGATAGTAGCCATACGACCAACTCCAGAATAATTTCCAGCATCTGGCAAGTGGGCTTCTCAGCAGCCTCGACGGCACACTGCCCACTGGCCCAGTAGTTCCAGTCCCGGCAGTTACGACCCAGGACAGTCCGCAGGAGATCTTGGGCCTTGGCCTCTGCAAGCCCACCACGCAGTAGGCCCCACTCAGACCGATATTGAGGCCGCGATACACACATTTGGTTTGACTCAACCGGACCCAAATTGGTATATGGACACCGATGCCACTACCCACATGACATCCGATTCAGGTACTCTCTCGTCTTATTCAAATTTGAGCAACCCTCGTGGCATAATTGTTGGTAATGATAATTCTGTTCCAATTCGTGGTTATGGTCATAAAACGTTGTCTCCCCCTCATCCACCCCTTATCTTGAAAAACACCCTACATGCCCCCAAATTGATTAAAAACTTAGTGTCTGTCCGTAAATTCACTACTAACAATTTCGTTTCTATTGAATTTGATCCATTTGGTTTCCTTGTGAAGGATTTCAAGACGGGGAGTCCTCTCATGAGGTGTGATAGTAGGGGAAATCTTTATCCTATCACACCCAGTCCCGGTCCATCTAGTCAAGCCTTGCCTTCAGCATTTGCAGCCCTTTCTCCTTCCTTATGGCATGCTCATCTTGGTCATCCGAGGTCGTCTATTTTGTCTTTATTAGATAGAACTAATTTTATTTCATGTAAGGGTACGCATAGTACTCCAACTTGTCAGTCTTGTTCTTTAGGAAAAAGTGATAGGTTGCCATTTGTAGACTCAAAATCTCATACTTTAATGCCATTTGATATTATTCATACGACTTATGGACGTCTCCTGTTCTTAGTTCTTTGGGTCATCGGTATTATGTTATGTTTTTGGATGATTATTCTAAGTTTTTATGAACTTTTCCAATAGCGAAAAAATCTCAAGTTTTTTCCGTCTTCTTATAATTTAGAGCATTCATTAGAGCCCAATTCGAGCGGAAAATAAAAAATATTCAGTGTGATAATGGCAAAGAATATGACAATGGGGTGTTTTGGGAATTCTGTGCTAATAATAAGATCAATTTTCATTTTTCTTGTCCTCGTACGTCTTCACAAAATGGGAAAGCCGAACGCAAAATTCGTACCATAAATAACATTGTCTGAACTTTATTGATTCATGCTTCCGTACCCCCGTCTTTTTGGCATCATACTCTACAAATGGCTACATATCTCCTTAACATTCTTCCTTCCAAAGGTTTGACGTATTCTTCCCTCTTACAAATTTTATATAATAAAATACCTTCATATTCCCATCTTAGGGTCTTTAGGTGCTTGTGTTATCCGTTATTTTCGTCCACCATAATTAACAAACTTCAGGCCCGGTCTACTCCATGTGTGTTTTTGGGTTTTCCGTCTAATCATCGTGGTTATAAATATTTTGATTTACCCTCCAATAGAATCATCATTAATCGTCATGTCATATTTGATGAATCCCAATTTCCGTTTTCTAAAGACAGTAATCACGTGCCTAGTTCGTATAATTTTTTGGATGATGGTATATCACCGTATATTACTCACCATTTGTCGGACATGTCCCTTACCCCAACTCCGCCAGCGGGCCCACTACCTGCTGCATCTACAGTCCCGATTCCACCCTCATTTTCCAATTCTGGAATTGGGCCAGGTTCTGCCCCACTTTCCGTAACTGGCCCAGTTGCCGAGTCCAATCCAGCATTTGGACCAGTCTCGGCATCTGGTTCCGAGTCTAGATTGGGGCCAGCAGGCCCACTGCCTACTGGCCGGTCCTTCCCGAGTCCAGAAAATTCCCACAGTCCGCCCATGTCTTCCCCAAGTCATAGACCAGTCACTCGTAGTCAACGGAGTATTTTTAAACCAAAAAGACATTTTAATTTACATTCTAATGTCCCTAAATCACCCTTACCCCGTAATCATGTGTCTGCGCTCAATGACCAGAATTGGAAAATTGTTATGACCGATGAATATAATGCTTTTATTAATAATAAAACGTGGGAGTTGGTACCCCCGTCCATCTGGTATTAATATTATCAGGTCTATGTGGATCTTTGCTCATAAGAAAATTCAGATGGTTCATTTGCAAGACATAAGGCTCGGCTCGTGGGTGATGGTAAGACTCAACAGGTTGGTATAGATTGTGGTGAGACGTTCAGTCCGGTGGTCAAGCCGGCTACCATCCGCACTGTGCTTAGCTTGGCTCTTTTGAAATCATGGCCTATTCATTAGTTAGACGTAAAGAATGCTTTCCTACATGGTGATCTCAAGGAAACATTCTATATGCATCAGCCATCGGGATTCAAGGATCCCAAACACACTCATCATGTCTGTTTGTTAAAGAAGTCCTTATATGGGCTTAAGCAGTCTCCACGGGCATGGTATACGCGGTTTGCAGACTATGTTTCGACTATTGGGTTCACGCACAGCAGGTCGGATAATTTATTGTTCATCTACCGTCGTGGTTCATCCGTGGCCTATATTCTGTTATATGTGGATAATATTATTTTGATTGCCTCTTCCGATGCCTTACGTCAGTCTATCATGACAACGCTCAACTCTGAATTTGCTATGAAAGACTTGGGGCCCTTGAGCTATTTTTTGGGGATTGCAGTCACTCGTCATGCAAGTGGGTTGTTCTTATCTCAAAGGAAGTATGCAACTGAGATCATTGAGAGGGCTGGAATGTCATCCTGTAAGCCCACTTCCACTCCAGTTGATACTAAACCCAAGCTTAGTGCCGCGGCCGGCGTACTATACGAGGATCCAACCCGCTATCGCAGTCTTGTAGGGGCACTCCAGTATCTTACATTCACGAGGCCATATATTATGTATGTTGTCCAGCATGTGTGTTTGTTTATGAATGATCCCAGAGTTGAGCATATGAATGCACTCAAACGCATCATTCGGTATATTCAGGGTACGCTGGACTATGATTTGCATTTATATCCCTCCTCGACATCCACACTTGTCTCGTATACGTATGTTGATTGGGGTGACTATCTGGACACCAGACGGTCTACGTCTGACTATTGTATGTTTCTCGGCAATAAACTAGTCTCATGGTCTGCGAAACGTCAGTCGATATTGTCCCGATCCAGTGTCGAGGTCGAATATCAAGGGGTAGCTAATGTGGTCTCAGAATCATGTTGGTTACGTAATTTGCTGTTGGAGCTTCATTGTCACATCAAGAAAGCAACCTTGATTTATTGTGATAATATTAGTGCCATCTACCTTTCTGGTAATCAAGTTCTGCACCAGCGCACTAAGCATATCGAGATTGACATTCACTTTGTCCGCGAAAAGGTTGCTCATGGTCAGGTATGCGTCTGCCATGTCCCGTCCAGGTATCAAATTGTCGACATCTTTACGAATAGTCTTCCCTCGGTCCTTTTTGAAGACTTTAGGGACAGTCTCAACGTTCGAAGACCGCTCGCTATGACTGCGGGGGTGTGTTAAATATACACAACATACACACAATATACATGTGTATATTGTGTATATATGGCTCTTGGTTTTGGTGTACAAACCGTGTACATGGTAGATAAATTAGGTAAGGTTTTAGTCTCCTAGTTTAGGTAATGTTGTAGTGTAAATAGTATTGTATATTTATTGTATTACCATAATTGTATAATTAGTATCCAAGTAGAATAAGGTTTTAGGAATAGAATAGGAATATGATTCTCCTATTATGGAAATATGTAACTTATATAAATATTCTTTCAATTAATAAAAATAATAAAGAGATTATTTCTTTTCATTAGGAACAAACAAATCATTGTATATGACTACGTGACATTTAACAATGAAAGAATACCTCATTTAGAAGTTGTTTTTTCAATTGTTTCATTTGACACGCCTAAAAGAGAGAGTATTCACACTCTTTACTATATTATCATTTAGGGGATCAATGTTATCAAACTACCAAGTAAAAAGTAATCCGGATAAAAAATTAATTTAGACGTGCACAGAAGGGTGGTTTCGAAGTATTATACCGCTACACAAATATTTATAATATATTTTACACAAATTTCAAAAAATCTTTCTTTTATCAATCAAGTAACTTCACATAAAATGGAATGAAAAGAGTACTACAGTGATAACAATTTATGGTCAAACTAAATTCTAAATTAGTTTAGCTATTTATAGTACCTTCTTCGCCCCATCTTAATTGTCTTTACCTTTATTTTTTTATATATTTATAAGAAAATAATAAATATAAAATATAGTTTATTAAATTATTTTATTTAATAAAGATAAATTAATTTTTCTTCATCTTCAATATAAAAGATATAGTTGAAATTACTACGACGAATGGGACTGTTCAAGTCCTGAGTATGGAAAATCCTTAATTGAGAGCGCAACTCCAATGCAGGTACCAAAATGGGGTTGAGAAACAAAAAAGAAGAAGATATAGTTGAAAATAATTATCAAGTTTAATATAAGTAACAATTAGTTTGGGATAAATTTTATGAGTTAAAATGGGATCGGATAGTCCCTATGATATACAATTTTGTTACACAGTTTGTGAATATTGATTTTGATATGTTAGAAATTGTTGTAACAATGGGAATCAGGTGCCAATTGAAAAGCAGATTGAAGCACTTGAGTGGCTTCATGCACAGAACCATCTCCTACTCCCTCGCTGCTTCTTCTCAGGTCGAAGACCACCAAGTGATCAGTATCCCAATGAAACTTCGACTTCCTCCAACCATAAATTGGTCAGTGTAGCTGGTCTTGGCTCTGCAGTCTTCTTCACTCATTTACGTCCCTTCTCTTTTGACGATTGGCATTCTATACGAAGGTAATTTTCACTGTGGCAGATATGTCTCATATCTCTATTTTTCCCAGCCTTGCCTGCAAACGCCTTTTTTTTTTTAATCCAAAAGCACTTCCTCATGATGAAGGACTATGCTAAATATTACTCCCTCTGTCCCAATTTATACGACACTTTTCGCTTCTCGAAATTTAAACCGCATGAACTTTGAACAATATTTTAAGATGTAATTTTCCCACCAAAATTAAGTACTTTAAAAAAGTTGCAACTTATAATACTTTTTATGTAGTTTTATCTTAAAATTTTGAGTTAATCTAATCTAATTTAGCTTCAAAGTTTAGGTCAAATTGACTTTTGTAAAGCGAAAAGTGCCGCATAAATTGAATTGGAGGTAGTGCGTCTTTTAAGGGAATTGCTCAATGGAGAAAACAGAAATACATCTGCATGAAACAGACTATCGATTTTGGCTAAGGTATAAATTGTAATGAAGATTTGAGTATCTAAATGTCGTTTTTAAGTGGGTACATGACTCAATATTGAGAGAGTTGATGAAGTTGGGGAAGCGAAGGAGAAAAGCGTGAACGACATGGAAAAACAATGTTGTTAAAGGACATCTGTTTTGAATGAAAAATGAGATAGAGATGTTGTACACAGAGAATGGAGAGCTGAAACATGTATTACTACAGTGTTAATAGTGACCATGAATTGTATTTTCCTAGTTTGTCCCTTTACAAATGAAATATTTTATGATTTCACACAGGATAATATTCAAATGATAAATGATGTTTTAATTATCAAGCAAATAGTAAAACAACAAAGGATAGGGCAAATAATACATTAGGGACAAATTATAAAGCCAAAGAGTATGGTATAAATAAAAGTTTGATGCATATATGAGAGTAGATGTAAAATGCAATAAACTCCACGTTGCTCTAGTACTGATGATATAATCCTCTTTGGGATTGCATTGTTTATTATATTGTTGCATATGGTACCATAAAGTACAACAGTAGTTGAACTATGTCTCTTGCGGACACATAGTGTACAAAGACTAACTACTGATTGAAGACAGAGGCTTGCACTCATAGAATAAGAAGCATAACATGGTATATAAATGGTCCTGTCATTCATTCCATGACATGCCTTGTCAAAATTAAAATAAAATCATCACATGACATGGTCCCAAATGTGGGCAGTGGTAACACATGGATCCCAAAAGGTATCATTTTAAATTTTACTGTGTTGCCATATGGTTTGAGTTGATGATTTCTCTAGGGCTAAGTTCGTATTTGCTTAGCTTGTTTTATTTTTATAAGCATTACGGGACATGGTTAATAATGTTTCATGCAATGTTGGTTTTACTAATTACAATTGAAAATTTGGAGCTGCTAAACTTGACAAATAATTATAAACTGGACTCGAAATGTAGTTTAATCTAGTATCATAATCAGATGGTTGGAGCTAAACTTCAGAAAAATTTCAACAAAAAGAGAATCAAGAATGCTTGAGGATTTTAGCTAGCAAGAACTGGATCACCTGGATCCATAGTTAGCAGAAAACATAGTTGAACTCATTTTTTATGTTCTGAACTCTAGCATCTTTTATCTCTGCCAAAGGTTCCTCTCCAAGAAATGTCCACTAATACGTGCTTATGGGGCAATCCGATTTGATGCAACAGCCAATATAGCTTCTGAATGGAGTGCTTTTGGCTCATTTTATTTCATGGTTCCTCAGGTAAATGGATTGACTTTCATCTCTTCATTGCTTAAGGTCTTTTTGTTAGACATGTTGCCTCTTGAATATAATCCATCCATTGCTAGATGCTAAATGACAGGTTGAGTTCGATGAGTTTGAAGGAAGTTCAATTATTGCTGCAACTATTGCATGGGATAATGCTGCCTCATGGACATACCAGAGGGCAATAGATGCACTTCGGGCCACAATATGGCAGGTCTCTCCTCACTTCATTTAATCATTTTGGTTTGGTTGTTTTATTTTGTTCTAACTTTTCTTCTTTCATCATTAACTTTTTTTTTAACTCTATGTTTATGAATGCAGCTTTCCTCCGTTCTTATGAGAGTGCACAAAAAAATTCCTCACTCGCATATACTCACAAATACTCATGTGCCGGATAAAGCATCTTGGGACCATGCTGTTAAGTGTGCTTTGCAAATAATAAGCAGAAATGATCCCGTACTGATCAAGGTTGTCAATCACTTGTGTTTTCTAATCACTTATGGTCTTCACCTTTGACTTTATATTCGACTAAAATGTTGTTGTACTCTAAAATAAAGTACTATTTATTAAGTAGGACTATGTAAGTTGCCGAACAAAAATGAGATAATCTAATGCACACATTAGTCTGTGGGTAAGTCCAGTGGTTTTCAAGTGCATGCCTTTTCTTGGAACAGGTGGTACTTGCTCGTAGCACCAGAGTTGTGACAGCTGCGGATATTGATCCGCTGACGTGGCTTGCTTGCTTAAAGGTGTTCATTACCCACCTTATGTTTTTGAATAGTTCACTGTCATATTATCTCTTACTTTTGCTAAAATATAGAGAGGTAAGTCTTGCAGGTTGAAGGAGAAAATGCATATCAGTTCTGTTTGCAACCTCCCCATTCGCCGGCATTCATTGGAAACACTGTAAGTCAAAACTCTTCCTCAATAACTAAATGGTGTAATGAAGCAACGTAAAAGGTGAAATTCTGTGCAAGTCAGTTTTATGTTCTTCAATTGATAGAAGTCTAGAACACATCATTTCTTTGGTGTGCATCCTACCGAAGTAGTTGCTACTTGCTACCATAGATTATGGTACATCAACCAGGTGAAATGACATTATTTTCACATGACGAAAAATACTTTTGAATTTTTCTATATGGCAGCTTTCGTTAGATCATCTTAAATTATGCTTAAATAGTATATTAATTATGTTAATAATGTAAAAAAATAGTATGTTAATTATGCTTAAATTTTGAAAATTTTCTTGTATGAAATCCTGAAGGCATTGCCTTCAATGTTGAAAAGATATAAAACTAAATTGCCTGACCGGTGATGAGAACCATTCTTGACGCGCTTAAGAATTTCAGAATGGAAAGAAGCGTATTAAATTTCTGACAACAGTTTTCTAAAATATTTGCTTTGACTACGATACTAGTAAATACACAATTTGCTGATGCAATCTAGGTGATTAGCAAGACATTTGTACTGTTACAACTGGATTCCTGTGACGAATTTGTTGCTCCATCTATTAAAAGTTGTAGTAATGAGAACCCATACTCACCACCTTCTATTGATCTGAAGCATCAAGATCTCTTTTGAATCTCTCAAGTGCCAATTTTTAGCTGTGGTAGCAAAATACCTGGATTTTTTGTATACTTGGTTTAGAAATGGCGAGGAGATAGAATAGTTTTATTTATTGCTTATGCTTTTTTTTGAATAGCCAGAGCAGCTATTTCATCGGGACCGCCTCAGCATTTGTAGTGAGGCTTTAGCTGGAACACGGGCTAGAGGTGGATCAGAGATTCTGGATATTAAGATAGAACAGGATTTACTATCCAGGTTCATCTTTCTGCTTTGTGTTCTATAAATAAAACACACTATGTCATTATCATGCTTAATTTTTTTTCAGTGGTGCATCAAGGGGGATATTTGGAAAATCAGTGGTGCATTATTGACTATATTCTTATATTCTGCCACAGTTTTAAGGACCATAATGAGTTTGCTATAGTACGGGAGTGCATTAGAAGAAGACTGGAGGTAAGCTTGGTTAAATGGTTTCTGAACAGAATCTCAAGAACATTTCATATGGAAAGCAGAACTTTTGAGATTTCTAATTGGGGGATTGCACTTGTTCATTTTCGTTTTGGTAACATGTACATTTAACTGACGATTTTGAAAATTTTGTATGCCAAACTTGAACTATTCTGGAATTGGAATTTCTGAAGTTCCCAATCCACTTTTAGGACATCTCAAGAACCATTCATGTTGTATAAAACTAGTTGGAGTCTCTCTTAACATTATTTCATTTCATAGGCTGTGTGTTCAAGCGTTTCAATTGAACCAATGAAAGCAATAAGAAAATTTCCAAGAGTTCAGCATCTTTATGCTCGATTGAGGGGCAGACTCCAGGCTGAAGATGATGAGGTAAGTCTTAACGTCTTTTTATTCCATCCATCCATTACTTACTGAATTGTAGTTGATGCAGCGCCTTATGAGATTCTTTAGTGTAGACGGGGCAAGTTTGCATTATAGGCTTGTTTATGGTTTCTTCAAACTTTTGTTATTTCCCCTGATTGGAACTGGTGGACTGGGTGTTCATTGTTTTTGAGGTGGATGGTAAGTTTTATGAGAACTAAAACTGAATGAAGCATCTATTAATATTTATCAAACATTCTTCCTAAATTAGTTCGTAATCACTCCCCCTAGTTGGCAAAAACTATTATTGAAGTTCTATTATCTATAAAGATGTGCTGATGATATGCATAGATCAATTTATTGTTTCCTCTGTCCTTTAACGAAGTACCACACTAAGCATCTACAGTTTTCCAGTTTAAGATTTTGTCGTCCGTGCACCCTACTCCAGCAGTTTGTGGGTATCCTACAGAAGATGCACGGGCTTTTATTTCAGAAACTGGTATGTGCTAGTCGGTATACCTTTGCATGTTTGATGACTCTTTTCTTGAACTAGGTCTTTTTGCACCCCAAAATATAGATAGCTACTTATTTTGGTTGATAGAACAGAAAGATAACAGGGTGGAGAATTGTAGGCTTGTAATTAAAGGATCACACTGTCCACTTATTATCTCAACCAACTTATGGAAAGCCAGATTCCTCTTGATGCAAAACGCTTATCTGTATCTAACCTTAGGTTATCCATATGAGGCCTGGATACTGGTGCTTGGAAATGCTGTGATTAGTCATTACAATAAGCCTTTGATTGATGCGTAACTCTTGAGAGAGTATTATCATATGTCTTAATACAAAGAGAGGAATTTAGCAATTCTTTGAGAATCAACACAATGGCTTCTTGAACCTTGTGTTCTGGTACATGAGTTCTAACCAGCTGATGTTTCCCAGAAATGTTTGACCGAGGAATGTATGCTGGTCCTGTTGGTTGGTTTGGAGGGGAAGAGAGTGAATTTGCTGTTGGAATAAGGTCAGCTTTGGTTGAAAAGGTGAGATTAATACTTCATAGCACTTCACCTTCATTCTAGATTACATCTCTTGCAACTTTGCAAAACTAGTTTGCATGCATGTGCTCCACACATAATAAGAATTTTAAAAAGTAAGCACATGATGCATTTTTCTGAGAGACTAATTATTTAAGACTTTATGTCTACTGATAAAAACAAGAGACTCATCTACATAAGAAATTGTATGATAATATAGTTTTAGCTCTTTTTATTATTAAGTATCAATAAAGCACAGGCGCTAAAAACCGCGCGGGCATGTTGCGGTGTGGGTTCGGTCTCCGCCAAGCCTTGTGGATGGGGTTGTGGGGGGGGTCAACCTTGTAGCATTGATTCGTTGGACGCAAACAGACACTGACCATGTGTGCACATCCCGCGATTTACCTGGTGGTGGGGTCTTTGGGGGTGTGAAGGACCGATCCCATCATCTCCGGGACGTCCTGCAGGTAATACCTGAGTGAAGTAGTCTGTGGCGCAAAGATAGAAACCCTGGATTATCAAAAAAAAAAAAAAAGAATTGAACGAAAACACCCAACTGCTAATAAAATCCACGTGTCAGTCCAAATTTCATTTACTTTTTCCCCTCATTTCTCCCCCCCCCCCCCCCCCCCTCTTCCTCACCATTACAGACCAAAGACCAAGTTCCTAAACCTTAAAAAGGAAAATTACACACTACCATTTTGATCCCAAAGGTCATCAAACTGGTGAAAATTGCAAACTCCACCACCATATTTTTTTTTTTATCAAATGTATAGGTCCTTAGGTCTCCCAACACATAGGTGGGATTGACATTTTAGGAAGATATATATTCCACTTTTAAATTGATCAGGGTAATAGAATCTCCGCCAAAGTTTGAGGTGTAGTTAGAATTTCGATCAAACGTTGGCGGCTCACTTCACTATTTTCTCTATTTTTATGCTTGTTAGGACTTTTTCTTGGAATATTTTTACTTGATTTTGATTAAACTAATTTCTGATTTAGTTAATAATTGAAATACTTGTCTTTCCAATTAATTATAAAATAATCATCATTTAGTAAACATAGTTCATAACATATGCCATAAGGTACTAAAATATTATAAAAGAACAAATAAAGTAATTAAAAGTTAGTAAGAATTGGACAGGTTGGGTTATGACCCGCATTTTAGTTTATTTCGGCCCAACCCGTTTCACCACAAGTAACTTTTGGGTGAGTCAATAATCCGCCTATTTATTAACGCAACTCATTTTAACCCGTCCAAATTCAGCCCAACCCGCCCATTTGACACCTCTAGTATTGTTATATCTTTGTGTTCTTTGATTAGGTTCCCACTAGAATGCATTTTGTGTTCTTTGATTAGTTTCCAACATCTATTCCTTCATTTTAGTTTTGCATTTTTTTATATTTTGACTTACTAATCAAAGTATTATATATGCTCTTTTACTTAATTTTATCTTCTTATATATATTTTAGTTGACTTTAGCACTTACAACAGATCTAAGATTGTGCATAAGGCTTTCCAGTGATACATTTTTTAAATATGACATGCTTATGAAATGGAATAACTAGGGTCTTGGTGCATTAATTTATGCGGGAACTGGGATAGTGGAAGGAAGTGATTCATCTCTAGAATGGGAAGAGCTAGAGCTGAAGACTTCGCAGGTATTAGACATGTCTTTCTATTATCTAAAGTGTGAAGAGCTCCTTATAATCTTTTTTTCTGCTGCATCTTTCTATTGTTTCCGACAGTTCACCAAATTGATGAAACTTGAGGCACCTCTTCTGACAAGACGACAATGTAGGACTATCAATGAGAATCAGAAAGGTTTGTCATGCCTGCAGAATCATATTTAATTTGTCTACACCTCTCTTTCTAAAAGCAATTGTGGTTTCTGAAATTAGAGAAAATTATATTGACATCTTTTCACATTCTTTGTATGCAAATATCATCAGACTGCCATAGGCAGGATATTTGTGTTTTTTAACCTATGTGTGTATACACTTTCTAGAAGAGGCCAATCTTTTTGAAACAGACAAAAAGGAACGAAATGTCATTTAAAATGGAAATGAGGGAGCAGATAGAATGTGAAGTATAACCCAAGTACTCAACAACTAATCTTTGATCCAGTAAAGCTGAAATTCATATGATTGAAATAGAATCAGGCTACTGCTTTCTGAATTTCAAGAACTGGTCTTGACATAGATTATACTTTTCAGTAAAAGCAGAATGTGACTATTTATACTAGGAAATCTAAGGTTAATTTTAATAAGATAGCATACTTAGACACTATGTGTTAGCTATTTTAGATGTAATTCTTGGGACGTGGAAATACTAATTTTGATAGTTTTAATAATTTTTATAGATAATTCATTTGATAGCACTTTGATTTTGTAACTTACGAATTACTCCTCTAGTTTTGTTTTGCATGAGCAACTCTTCAAATCTCACACTGATTAACATTTTCTGCAATTTAGTGAGATGACATCTTCTTGGAGGAGAGAGGACATACCTTGAGGGGATCAATGTCAATCATATGATACAATACCGTTATCTTCAGCTTTTGATAGTCAGATGCGCAATTTAGCTTCCAGCCTTAGTTACCCAAATGCAAGAGAAATCAGCAATCGAATTTTCATTCTTATTTTTGTTCAATATTTATGTAATTAGTTGAATATTTTTTATAGCAAGCAATTATGCCCTTCAACTGGCACAACTCAAAAAGTACAAACTTTGTATAATGATTACCATGTACAGATATATATACTTTTTGGTATGTGCTCCATCTGATTACAAATTGTTAACAATCCCTAATTATCTCCATCATTATCCCATCATATCTCATCACATCAATTATGTTCTAATTAGATCATAGAACTAGGATGACTATATCACTTATATTAATTAGCACATCATTAGAGATAGCCAAGATTGATTGTATAGAGTTGTATTTATTGTATACTTTGGAAGGAAATAAAGGCGAGGAATTGATTTCCTACATGGTATCAAGAGCCAAAAATATTTTACCCTAAACCTCTCTAATCTCTAGGGGTGGACGTATATTGGTTCGGTTCTGTTTTATATAAAAAAAAGTATGAACCGAATAAAACGTTGAAATCTATTGTATATCGTGAGATTTTTACTAAAGAAAAGGTAAAATTAGAAACCGATTTGGGGGAAAACACAAATTGATTGGAAAAACGTCTGTTTTCCTAAAAATTGGAATTTCTGAAACCGCATTGCAGCAGTTTGACCGGCCACGTCTCGAAAAAATAGAGGTATGACCATTTAAAGTTGCACCAATTTACAACTACTTTCTCTCCCTACATTTTATGTCAATGCTTCCGTGATATGTTAATTAAGTTCATGTCACATTCGACTTCCATAAAAGCTTCGTAGATTGACTTCAATAGCTATGATTCAAGAGATAGCAGTAGCCTAAAATCAAAAATAAGATTTGGTTTTCCTCTTTGAGCTCTGATAGCAGTAGCCCAGTAGGCAGTCGGCAGTAGCACAGCCAAAACGATTTAGGGCAAACTTTCAATTTTAATTTATAATGCCTATGATTAATTATAAATTTACCCCTGGTTTTTCTGTTCGGTTCATCACCAATACTAAAGAACTGAACCGAATAATTTAACCATGATAGATTCGATTTTTTAATGAATCAGTTTTTTTAAAACCGAATTTAAACCGAACCAAACCAGCGGTTCGGTTTTTGCGATTCACCAATTTTTATGCCCACCCCTACTAACCTCCATCGACCTCCTTCAATAGTCGAAAATTTTCTTTCTTCTCTCCTCTAATTTTTTGTTCTCTCTCGGCCTCCAACTAAACAAGAAATAAGGTTTTTCTAAAAACCCTAAACCCAAAACCACTTCCCTAACCCTAAACCATTACCCCTTGGTCGGCTACCACTTTTCTTCACTTCGTTACCTAAAACCCTAACCGAAACTTAGGGTTATCAACGACAATTCCACTAATCCCAAAACAAATTTCTCTCCTTCCTTTTGTTTTGATTTTTAGTGGAAACTATGGCCGAAAAATAAAAGTTTCATCCAGCTCTTGCCGTCAACAACATCAAGAACTTTATCTCAATAACACTTGAGATGGAAAAAGGGCAATACACCTCTTGGGCGGAATTGTTCAAAATACATTGCCGCGCATATGAGGTAATAGACCATATCATCCCTTTTGAATCATTGGACACCACTGAGGTAGACAAAAAAGTTATGGTCTCGTTTAGCTGCTATAGTCCTTCAATGGATTTATGACACTATCTCAAACGATCTTCTGCATACCATATTGGAGTCGAACTCTACTGCTCAACAGGCGTGAGAACGTTTACAAAATATTTTTCAAGATAACAAACTTTTTAGAGCCGTATATCTTGAACACCAATTTACAAAAGTTAAATTGGATGACTTCTCAAACGTGTCCGCCTATTATCAAGAGTTGAAGGTGCTTGCAGACCAACTATCCAACGTTGGGTCCCTGGTGACAAATCAAATGTTGGTTCTTCAATTAATTGCAAGGTTGAATGAACAGTTTGATGGAGTTGCTACATTCATTCAACAGAGTAATCCGTTGCCTCCATTTTACGAGGCTCTTTCGAGGTTGATTCTCGAAGAAATCCGCAAGGCGAAGCAAACAGCCTCCGAGGCATCCACCGCCGGAACTGCTCTCGTCTCCACCAATTCATTTTCAACAGATTTTTAGTCACAAAATTCTGGTTCAGATGGAACTAGAAATTGCAACAATAACGGTAAAAAATGGGGGTCAAATCGTAATAATAACAAAGAAAAAAATAATGGTGGAAAGGGATGGGGTAGGGGATATGGCTAACCAATTAAGCCGGAAGCAACAACAACCGCCAACAGAAGGTGCAGTGGCAGACCAACCAGTGGCAACCGGCTGCCCAGTCCGGCGGGAACCAGTGAGGGCAATACCCACCGTGGGATTGGGGCCCACAATGGGCTTCCCCTCTGTGCCATACCCCACCTCATCGTGGGCCAATCCATCATCTTCGACCCATCAACTCGGACTTCTAGGTTCTCGTCCGCAATAAGCGTTTGCAACCCATGCATCATCTTCTGCAGGTTATGCTCCAACTGATATCAAACAGACCATGAACAACATGAATCTGAATGTTCCGGATGATTCGTGGTACATAGACACACGGGCTATGTCACACATGACGGCATCTCAATGTAATATCTCATCTTATTTTAATATGAGCAGTAATAAAAATATTATTATCGGCAGTGGGCAGAAAATTCCAATTCGTGGTATTGGTCAGGTAAAACTACCCCCTCACCCACCATTATATTTAACAAACGTCTTACGTGCACCAAAATTGATAAAAAACTTGGTATATGTGTGACGTTTTACAACTAACAACAATGTTTCTGTGAATTTTAATCTGTTTGGGTTCTCTGTGAAGGAATTTCATACGAGGATGCCACTTATGAGATGTAATAGCACGGGGGACTTGTATTACATCACTACATTTTCCAACAACAACGTAACCAAACCATCAACCTTTGCATCTATTTTCCTTATTGTGTGGCACAATCGATTGGGATACCCGGAAGCACCGGTGTTCAATAATCTATAACAAGCGCTTCAAATGACCACATATCTTTTAAATATTCTTCCTAGGAAACTCCTTTCCAAAGTGTCACCTACATAAATATTGTACCATCGTCTCCAATCTTTTACACATTTGAGGGTTTTGGGTGTTAGTGTTATCCCCGGTTTCCGTCCACAACCATTAACAAACTTCAGGCTCGTTCCACTCCTTGTGTGTTTTTGGGATACCCGCAAAATCATAGGGGATATAAATGCTATTATATGACGAATGGGAAAATCATAATTTCTTGTCACGTAGTTTTTGATGAATCTACATTCCCGTTTGCTAAATCTCACGTGGCATCCCCACCTTCATATGATTTTTTGGATGACAGAATACATCCAATTTTACAACACCACCTACATACCCAAAATCAGATGGGACCGGCCCAAATTACCCCTTCCTCCCACCGTGCCAACCCCACCACAAAATGGGACTGGCCCAGTCCGATGTGAGGAGGCCATTGCCTCGTTACCATCGGCCTCGGCCCAGTCCACATTTCGTGGCTGGCAGGCCCAAATGGGGGAGCCCACTACTCCCTCACTCATCCGACAGCCAAGCCCGTCATCTTCAGCCTACCAAATTGACTCGAGTGGGCCCCGTCATCAAGTAGAAAGGGACCATTAAATTTTTGGCCTAATATTTGACTGCCCCTCGGCCCAATAGCCAACCAAACAACCCATATACTCGGGGGCCATTGAAACTCATGCCATGTATGGAATTTTTTGGCCCAAGCGTCATTTTAACCTCACTTTTTCAGTCCAACCATCACCACTTCCAAAAAATCCCAAAAGCAGCCTTATCAGACCCGGATTGGAAAACTGCCATGCTAGACGAAATTGATCTCTTATTAAAAATAAGACGTGGGAGATAGTGCCCCATCCATCTGATGTGAACATCATCAGGTCTATGTGGGTTTTTTGTCATAAAAAGAATTCTGACGGCTCTTTTACGAGATACAAAACTCGTCTTGTTGGTGATGACATTTCTCAACAGGTTGGCGTGGATTATGGTGAAACATTCAGTCTGGTAGTTAAGCCAGCAACCATCAGGACTGTTCTGAGCCTGGCACTATCAAAATCATGGTACATTCATCAGTTGGATGTCAAAAATGCATTCTTACATGACCATCTACAAGAGATAGTCTACATGCACCAACCTTTGGGTTTCCGAGATTCTACACATCCGGATTATGTTTGCATGTTGAAGAAATCTTTGTATGGTTTAAAACAAGCTCCCCGGGCATGGTATAACAGGTTTGTATCCAAAATGGGTTTCTCACACACCAAGTCCGATCAGTCCTTATTCATTTATAAGAAGGGCAATGACATGACATATGACATCATTCTCACAACATCATCTACATCTCTTCGTCAGTCCATTATGTCCCTTCTTGCAGTAAAATTTGCAATGAAGGATTTGAGTCCTTTAAATTATTTTTTAGGAATTGTTGTAACTCAATATGCAGGTAGTCTATTTCTCAGTCAAAAGAAATATGCCAAGGAAATCATTGACAAAGCCGACATGACATCATGCAAACCATCACACACGCCGGTTGATACAAAAGCAAAATTGAGTAACTCTATCGGTACTCCTTACAAGGATCCAACACATTATTGCAGCTTAACATGAGCATTGCAATATCTTACTTTCACGAGACCTGATATTTCCTATGCGGTTTAGCAAGTATGTTTACATATGCATGATCCTAAAGAAGAATATATGGGGGCTCATAAGCAAATTCTGCGGTATGTTAAGGGTACTCTCCATTTTGGATTGCATCTGTATAAGTCCTCAATTTCTAGCCTCTCATCATATACAGATGCTGATTGGGGTGACTGTCCGGACACTCGACGTTCCACCTCTGGTTATTGTGTATTGGGAGACAACCTCATTTCGTGGTCGTCAAAACGACAATCGACGATGTCTCGGTCCAGCGCTGAAGCAGAATACCGAGGGGTTGACAATGTGGTTGCTGAATCATGTTGGCTCTCTAATCTACTATTAGAGCTCCAATGTCCGATTGACAAAACAACTGTGGTCTATTGTGATAATGTGAGTGAGATATACTTATCAGGTAATCCAGTCCAGCATCAACGCACAAAACACATAGAAATTGATATATTATTTGTCCGAGAAAAAGTTGCACGTGGACAAGTCCGTGTTCTCCATGTACCGTCTCGGTATCAAATTGCTGACATCTTTACCAAAGGCCTTTCGCGCGTACTGTTTGATGATTTCAGGGACAGTCTAAGCATACGAGAACCTCCCGCTAAGACTGTGGGAGACTGTTAGGATAATTAGGGACACAGTCCCTAATTATCTCTAATTATCTCATCACATCAATTATGTTGTAATTAGATCATAGAATTAGGATGACTATATCAATTATATTAATTAGCATATCATTAGAGATAACCAAGATTGATTGTATAGAGTTGTATATTGTATACTTTGGAAGGAAATAAAGGCGAGGAATTTATTTCCTACACAAATCTAGGGATATTGGTGTATTGCAGAAATGAGTAATTTCTATCTTTTACAACAGCATCCTAATGTGCGGAGGTCTAAATATCATGAAAAATAGCTATGTCAATTCGAATTGCAATTTTATTTAATTTATGACTTTGACATTGATAGAAGGAAAAAGGACATTGTGTCAAGAATTTACAGAAACACAGAGCACCAAAAACCTAAAAGCTTTTCCATCTAAGCTCACACTCATTCTCCTCTTCTACTTACTAGCTTTGCACGTGAGAGGAGAAAGGGGCAAACTGACTTGTATAGTTTCAGGTCTTATTTCTATTAGTAACTTGGTGCAGACAAGCTCTAACAAGGCTTCCCCTCAATGCAGTTCAAAGAGCCTGAAAATCTTGTTAGCCTGCTCACATCTGATCCTGGCCTGGGGGGGATCATATCAGGACCTGTCATGAATTTATGATTGGGATCTCCAGATTCCACGAAGAAAGCTCCGTTCATCATCAGATCTCCCTGTGATCTCCACACCCAATTCTTCCTCACACTCTCAGGTGCATAATCCCTTTTGGTCACCTACAAAAAAGGTAAATTAGAATGAGCATGTATCTTCAATATCGAGTAAGTCACATGTAGTATTCTCGATTTGTTCATTTCTTATCATACACAAGATAGTGATGCAACCTTGTTGGTTACATATATTGTTGATCTTGATTACCTCTTTGGCATTAGGGTTAGGGGGGGCGATGAAACGATTGCCCTGGCTGAGGATGGTAGGATTTTGGCTTCCACCAATGGCATACATTAGCCAGTGAGTGTAGTCATTGTTTACTACATGAACAAATCCCCATCTCGCTCTTGGCATCCTCTGGATCAGCCCTTGTCCAAAGTGATTAAAAGCAAGTGTTATTTGTAGAATTGAGTCCTCTGAGTAGCTATCACTTGCTCCAAACAACATAACCTAAACAAAAACATATTGCAGATGTTAAAACCTTCTGGTTGTTAATTGTTATCAGTATATCTAATTTAGGTATTAATCCAATTTGGAGCTAATTTACATCATTATGGTTAGTGAAATGGCAGTTGGAAATGGTAATAGCAGTTGAAGACTGCACAGCATCAATGAGTCCATCATCACAATTAGACATGGAAACATGATCAATCCAAATGTTTGTTGATCCAAAGATTGAAATACCATCACCATCACTTCTTGATCGATAACCATAGTGACTGACCGAGTCTCTAATTAGACCACCATTACCAGCCTTAATATCATGAATATGAAGACCATGTATAATCACATTGTTTATGAACTGTAACATCAAACTAGCACCAAAAGAAATATGCACTTGCTGCCCTCTGGCATCAATTGTCTTGTTGCTTGTCATGATAAGTTCCTGGTTTAGCCTGATAACCATGTGATGTGCAAATATGATCCATAGTGGCTCTGGCTGAATGACTGCATGGCGCAGTGTCCCTGGCTTAGGATTCACCATATCATTGTCCCCAGGGTCAGTTACTATGTAAATTTTGCCACCTTTGCCACCAGTTGTATGGTGGCCAAATCCAAGAATACAATCAGCTAGCTTCTGCCGGTTCTTAGCCCAATTTGGGTCACATCTCCAGCAACGATCAATAGGGTTAGTTGCCATGCATGGACCCTCGTACTTGTGCAAGTCCCTTCTTTTGCTATTGCTACCTTCTTCCGACCTTCAAAATAAATAAGAAGAAAATGTGAGGGTTGACGATATTATGATCTTTTTTTCTTTCAAAAAAAAAAAGAGAACAAATAGAAGGTTGGGGGTGAGCTGAGAAAAAATAATTTTGACATAAAATTCAGCATTGCCGATACAAGTCATTTTCAGCTAGTGTCGAAGCTACATTTGCTACTATATATTGATTATTGAATCTCATTGTTTCCGGTCATTTTAGTCTATGATATTTTAGCATTTTTTGAACCTCCTTGTCTCTAATACTGCCTCCGTCCTTGTTTCCCGCATAATCTTTCCATTATATTATACAGCTCTATAATACTCATACAATATTTGTTGCAAAAACCTTGTATATATAATATAATACACATAATTTCCCAGCCCTTCAAATCAATGAAAAGTTATAAAAAGAAGAAGAAATGAGCGAAATACTTGTGAACATGTCTGTTGAAATGGTCTGCGACTTTTTCAGGATGAGGATTATAGGAATCTTTAGCAGTTTTCTTTGCTTGCGTAGCTCGAGTCTTCCACACCTCATCATACTCTCCAATATTTGCCTCAATGCTAAAAACTAGAGAGACCAAAATTACAAAGAAACTCAACCTATTTTTGAGAGTTTCCATTTTCATTAATAGCTATATTTGTACAACTTGTTTTCTCTTTACTTAACATCTATTTTTTTTTTCACTTTCTTGTTTTTCTTTTTCCTTCTGACAAAGAGGGATGAATTTTAATACTAATGGGTAGGCTTTAAATGCTCAGAAATTATAGAGAATCCATTGAAGAGCCATATGTTTGGCTTTTGCATTATTCTTTCTCTATCTGAGAGGGAGGAGAGTTTGTTTAAATATCAGTAAGTGATAAAAGTAAAAAAGGAGAGAAAAAGGAGAACGAGAAATAGAGAGGGAAAAGTGGGGAACCGTTTTCCCTCTAACGGTCAACTGTTGGTCTACTTTGTTTCTCTGGATAAACTGTTTTATCCAGAGATATTTGCTGGTGTTTCCATAATTTACACGGATTTTTTATTGGTAATTTCATGGATAATTTTTGAACAAGTGGAAAGCAAAAAATGTGTAAGTTATCCATCTTTTTAGAGCTAGGCAGTGGATTAAAACCATCTCTATTTATTGTCTCATCAGTGATTTCTCAAATTATTTAGTATTCTTGTTTTATCGTATATGTTTTAATCGCAACCATGTTATCCTGAAATTTCCCGAGGAAAAATACCGATAGTTAATCTTTACTATATTAGTATATTCAAATATTGAAAAGATAAAGATAGTTAGGGGAGGCAGTATTATTACAAGATTTTTTGGGGAATTATTTTGAAGAGGATAACAGCAAAAAATTAGGTAAAAAGCGAACACAAAACGGAGAAAATAAATCTACAAAAACATTTGAGCTCATTTGGTTTAGGACACTTATTAAAAGGACCAAATGCGTGTGAGCATAAACTGGCTGCCCTGGGAAGATGTTTTACATTGGTGATTGGACAAACATTTCATTTTCGAGCGTTAGGTTGAGATCAACCATATGAACTTATTTTTGTGGTAAAGATTTAAAGAAATCGTATAAGCGATTTAAGGCTGCGATATTTATAGCACCCGATGTGTACAAAGATTTTAAAATTCAATTTTTTGTAAAAGAAATACGTCTATTTAAAAGTAACGAAAGCAATTTTCCTTAGTACAAGGTATTTTCTTAGCAAAAACACTTGCCACAATTTAAGGTATTCAAACACAGGTAGATGATTTATTCAAGGAAAACATTTTTCCTTAGTACATTTCCCCATTATATTAAACACACCCAAAATCAAGGCACCCTGGATTTACGTAGATACTTCTTAAAAAAGGATTAGCAAAGGGCAAGCACATTAAAAGGCAAGTACAAAAAAGTTTCCCAGGAACTATTTTACAAGTTATCAATTGTCAACTACTACATATGCATCTCAAAACGACAAAACGGAAGCATAAGTAAGTCTTCTCTTCGTTCTCTCGAGTTTCCCAAAATTGTTTCATCACTGTTTCCTAAACTAACCAAAACCATATCCAATAGAGTGATACTCGCCCTACACTTAGGCTTAACTAGCTTAGTACAAAAAACATGGACTTGGACACTTGCCCTGCAAATATATTCTCGTGTATACCTAAGTCTGCATTCTTTCTCTGACCTCGTGTTGTAAAGTCAAGAGAACAGAAGCTATAAATCCGTTGATTCTTTCAAATGCAATCAAAACCATAGTTCTCATTTACCCATTAGTCCAGTAGAATATGACGTCATTGATCTTGTCAGAGACTCTCCAACTGCATATTCAGCATGAAATGAAAAACAGGAGAGATCAACCTCATGCTGCATGGCCAACTATCCTGCAACATACTTGAGTATCAAAGAGCTGCATTCTATCTATAGAACTTCCAAAAGCTTGCAAACAAAAAGCCATATCATAAATAGAATTCGGAAATAGAAGAGAGTTATGCTTCTTAATTTAAATAGAGTGAAGACATTCACACGGATAAGGAATCTCTAACATGCCAAAATGGATATAATAATGAGCACAAGTACATCCACCAATCATGTATTTCATTGTTTGTCGATATCATTGACCACGTGGCATTTGAAGTTCAGAGTAGAAAAGAAAAATAAGATAATGCTCAAAAAAGATTGCCCTACTCATATATTGATAAGAGTTGCAAAGAAAAAAGATCTTTAGCAAGACCAGAAAGACAACATACCTATAACCTATTTGCATAAAAAAGGGATCTTGATGATGCCAAAACATTATTTTTACTACTCCCTCCGTTTCAATTTATGTGGCACCATTTAACTAGGCACGGAGTTTATGAAAGGAAGACTTCTGAAATTTGTGGTTCAAAACAAGTCTTAGATATTTGTGTGGCGGTAAATCATCTCATAAAGTTAAATTATTTCTAAATATAGAAAGATGACATTTTTTTTGGAACACACTAAAAAGGAAAGTGTGACACATAAATTGGACAGAGGGAGTACTAGTTGATAGAATTGTCAATAGAGTTCAGCTTCCGTGCATTTGTGAGCTTCATAACTGAATTTAATTTTGCAATATGAATAAACTTGTCAAAAGCAAAAAGAAAGGAAATATACCCAAGCACATGACCTACAAATAGCCATGAACACAACTAACAGTCAATTTCCTATAACATATAAACTTACTACTATATAATCCACTATAACATGTAGTGTCACATCTTTCATTGCCACGGAGAAAAAGGAGACTAAACCAATAGCAACCAAATTACTAAACTCAACAAACAGCTGCGCACATAAGTCTGCCTGCCTCATCTTCCACTTGACACCTTCTATAAATATTACTCATTTAGACTATAGCAAGTGTATAAATACAGATGGAGACACATGAACAAGAAAAAGCTAGGTTCAATGCTTCTTGACAACTGATTTAGCTGATAATAAGGGTGGCAATGACCTGATGGTGGCCAAAAATAAATATTGGTGGTAGTTGCAAATAGCACTGGCAAGAAAGAGTTGGCGTGGAGGGAGGAAGAGGATTATTTGAGAAGAGGAAAATGTCAACAACAAAGGGTGTTGCTTAGTGGTAAACGGAGTGGGTTGGGAACCATGAGATATCAGTTTCAAATCCCAGCGGAGGCAGGAAACACTAGGTGATTTCACCCTTGGTGAACGGAGTTAACAAGGTACCTGCGATGGTGGGAAGTAGCAGGTAATCCACGCACAAGTAAATCACATATCATCGCTGTTCTATTTATCTTGGGTTGCATTTGAATCTCACACATGCTCTATCTCTGTCATACTCACTAATCTGTGATACAAAACATGGCTATGGAAATTCCAGATTCAAGTTTGCATCATCCAAAGATTAGTGATTCTACCACTGTTCTAGGCTATTCCATACTTATGAATGGTCAAGTTCACATTATCCGAAGATTAGCAATTTTACCACCTTTCTAAGCTCTTCAATATCTATAAATCAAGTTCACATCATCCAAAGATTAGCAACTTTACCACCTTTCCAATGACCAGATGCAATGATTACTGGGATATCATTTTTAGATTAATAAAGTGAAGCAGATGTTTACTGGGATATCAGCAGCAACAACTATAAATGAATTACCATCTTCCACATCAACACTACATGACATGAGTTCACGCTGATTACACATATCTACCGACCACAAATATTAAAACACTGAAAAACATTTATACCGACCATTGGACATTTTCCTGAGAAATGAACCTAGGGAAATGTTTGATACTGGAAAGAAGTATAGCACTCATTCAACGAAGTATTTAAAACAAAAAAAGTTACTGATAAATATAAGTTTCAGGTTCAATCACAAACCTTTGTGTTTGTTTTTCAATGCCTCGGTCAAATTTGACATGATGCCACATACTTTTGCTTCTGCAGTTAAAGAATTGAGAACTTCATCTAACGATTTCAATTCCTCACGAAACTCTTGATGTAAAACCAAAGAAGAGAAATGCTCATCTACAACCAAACCAAGACACTTCACTACGTCTTCAAGTGAAGGAACCCATTCACAAGCTTTCAACCCCAATTCAAATGGTGCTTTAGGACAAGGACACACCTGAGGAAACCTCTCATATTTATTCAACCACTTTTGCAAGTATCGAATCAAAACCATCATCTCCCAACCAGTTAATTTACTAATGCAAGCACCCAAAATAACCCCATCAACGTTCCTCGACGCAAGCAAATAATGCAAACACATTTCAGAAACCGAGAACCCATCATGTGCTAACATAAGTAATAAAGAAGCATCCCTAGCTATATCCATCCTAACTGGACCGAGGCTCATATCCATTGCCTTGTCAATTGCAAACATTGCTTGACACTCCCATTCTTTCCTCACATTAATCAAAGTACTACTATCCCCGTTTCTGAAAGCGAAAGAAAATACTTCAACACACACATCATATCATAAGTTTGAATATCTAACACATGCTTTACACACAAAACAACCAACCAAGACTGCTTTTTTCCAATTAAGTTATTAATCAAACTCGATAAACCCGAATGTTCAACAAGCCCATTAACAATCAAACTCTGTAACACGTCCCATGTCTCTAAAACAACACAACACTCCATAACCAAACCCTTAACATCTCTACCCATTAAATTACCCAACTTCTCAATCAATTTTACAATATTACCCTCATCAAACCTATCAGCATTCACTGAAACACCAAACTTGTACCAAATTTCAGTCATATAAGAACCCAACATCTCGAAGAACTCGTCTTTATTGAATGTGTTAGGGTTTTTCATCTTTTTCTTCAATTTATTGCAGAAATTTTGACCTAATTCGATTACTTCAACATCAGTTGATAAGAGTCTCCATCCATTCCCTCGTTTGGGTAGCGAAATGTCGTTGTTTTGATCCTTTTCGGGTTTGAGTTGAAGTAAAACTAGTTCGGAGTTAAGGAGAATAGAGTAATTTCCATCCGAGGTGGTTAGAGATTGTTCGATAGAAGCTTTGGTGATAACTTCCAGTAAAGACATTGAAAAATGAATGGATATTTGTTTTAATTGTACGGAAGGGATTAAACTTCTACAAGTTTCTTCAGGAGAGAGGTACCGGGAAAGAGGCGGCGGTTAACGGCGGCGATGGAGAAGAGGGTTGAAGTTTGTTTGAAGCCCTAAAGCGTGAAGTTTGGCGCCTGTAGGAGTTGTACAAGTGATGAAGTTTTGAGTGGACTGGGCTGGGTTTTATATTTTACACAGTGATCAGTTCTGAATGCTTGAGCCCACCAGTAGTCCACAACCCATTTTTGACCAATTTTGCCACTGGTCTTTAATTTTTACCCGTCAAATCACTGGTCTTTAATATTTTGGCCTACTTCTCACTTAATAAAATATTGTGGACTAAAGTACTCTTATTTGTCGGTCTACAAAACAAGAGATTCTGAATTCGATCCCCAGCAAAGTCGGAAAAAAATCACAATAGAAACTTTATCTTTTCGGACAAAGTTACATAGAAACTTTGTCTTGTCCAGCATAAGTTGTCCGGCATAAATTCTGTAGAAATGAAGTTATATCGGATAACTTAATTTCTACAGTATTTATACAAGACTATGAAAATTTGCCTAATAAGGGTAGGCCGATTTTTTTTTGTATTTTCGTTGTCAGAAGAATTTTGGATCACTTTTTTGTTACTTAAGGTGTTGAAGAGCAAAATTATTTTTTTAAAAAAAAAGGGGAATTCATGCGAATTTCCCATTTTTGACGCCTTACTCTCTTTTTGAAGTTTTTGCATGGATAATCCTTCAAACACACTGGTCTTTAATTATTGCCCCTCATATTCGTGGTCTTTGATTTTTTCTCTTATTGCTCATTTAATGAAAATATTCAGATCTGCTTCTCTCGGTATAAGTTATGTAGAATTTATCTTTCAATTTGATTTTTTCAAGTTCTGTAGGAATTAAGTTATGTGGTATAAGATGTGTAGCTTTTTTAGTATTTTTTGTAATGTTCAGAAACTGGAGTTATGCCTTTTGAGGCATATGTTCATTATCTTTTTTCATGCCTGTTTTTGTGGAGTTTGATGTGTTTTGACCATTTTATGTTGAGTTTTAAAAGTTGTCGTATCCGACATAATTTGTGGAAACAAAATATAAACTTATACGTAACGAAATCTAAACTTATGCCACATGAAAGTGCTTATATTTGAGAGGCAAAAATTAAAGACCATAGGACATTTGTGCTAATGACCGTTTCTTTTTTTGCTTTTTTCTTTTTGGTTTTCTTTTTTTGTGTTTAAGAAGTGTTTGCACTCTTTGAAGTTTTAGTAGCATCACCATCTTAACTTAATTTCTCGTACATTGGAAATTATTTGATTTTAAGTTTTATGTTGATAAGTGAATATTTGATTGCCATTTTAATGTATGTGTTACCAATCAGCATTAATTATTTTGTAATTCCATATTATTTCATACAGAATTTGATTAAAAAAGGAACTTTTGCATCACTGTGTTTTGTCCAAGAAATAAACGGCTCGTGAGATGATGAGCTTCGCACAAGCTTTCATTAACTTCTCCGAAATGCCTAAGGGGAGAAATAATCCACAGCTCTGAAGATTCTTATTATTATAAAGCCACACCCAAAATGTCTCCAACCAAATTTGGAAATTGTTAGAACTAAGGAAACTCGTATTATCAATAATTTCCACGGACTTGGACAAAAGTTACTGAATTCGTGTAAACCCGTAGGTTACGCTCTGGATCTACCACTGCCACCCTCTGGTGAAATGCCCCTTCATAATCATATGGCATGGATGTTCAGCACCATGCATGACAAGTCCTTTGATTGGGAGCTGAACGACAAACAGCTTAATCACAGTAAACGAAGGAGCTGCTCTTCTTAAACATAATAATCAAGTGATTTAATTGAAGGTCCTTTTTGCACATTTAAGTTATCACTAAAGCAGGTTTTATTAGAGAAACAAGTGTTACTGATTCTTATGAAATACTCGTATCGTGCTCATCTATAATCAATGAAAGACCATCTCCCTTTCCATAGTTACTGGCATCATTTTATGTTGAGCATGAGATTTTTTTTGGATGGAAAGAACTGGAGCTGAGGGAGATTCGGATGGGAGCAGATTCTCCAATATGCGAAAATAACTCTGCTTTATTTTATTAGATATAAGCCGCTCATATATTCGCATAAACATAAGCACTCAAATAACATTCCAATTGAATTCATATAACAAAGGCATATCTTCCACTATCCTATACTGGATTCCTTCTAAAGAATTCTAATGTTTGAATGCAATCTTCGAGTGCTTTGAATGGTGCGGTTGTTCTTCAAGTAGATGCTGGAACTTCCCATTGTTGTGGCACGGGACCAACATCATATATGACTTCTCTGTGGCAAGACCATACAAGTTTTATCGCTTCTGGAGTACCTATTCCTGCTCCTCTTGGATCCCCAGCTGGCCCAAACCTACAGTAGAGGCATTGTTTAGCACATTTAAGCAACTATATAGGTGTACTACAATCACCAAAAAAAAAAAAAAAAAAGAAGTTGCTGCTGACCAGTGATTCTGTGGAGCCCCTGTTGTTCTCGCTCTCAACCCCGCATAAGTAGTTCCATTAACTGAATTTCCAATTACTTTCTGAAAAACGAGTGAACAATTTTACATGATTCAACTGAGATTATTATGTCGATGGGTATAGCTACTGAAGCGTTTTAACTCTCAAGTCTTTCTTTTCTCTCCGCTTTTTCTTTTTCATGACAGAAATGCCAGCCATCTTAACAACAAAGCATAGATAAGTTTCTCAGCGCAATAACCATTGCCAGCCAATACAGCAATCCCGTATCCTATGATGGATGAAGTCAATGCTAATTCGGAGCTCCCAATTATGCAAACAATTCAACAAGTCAATGTACTATAAAGGCTTAAGTTCCAAAATCCGTGAATCCAATTTTTTTTCTGTTCAACGGGCCTTAATGTTAATTTGGAAACTAATCTAATCATGGGTAGCAGATTAGACAAATTTGATTGAGGTCATTCAGCCCTGAACCCCTGACTGGTATAACCTATAGCAATATAGTTCGATTTTCTCCAGTACTGCCCTGACCCTACTTAGGACTATTTGAACCTCCTCTTTATGTTACTGAACTTTAAGGTGTGTACATTTTGGGACTAGCAAAATTTCATCTCTTTCCCTTCGGGCTCTTTAATTTTACAGTGGGGTAAAATAGCAGACAGCATTATTACTAATACTTCATGTAAGTTAACAGTCATGCTACAACTCTCTCTTCTCGCCTTCCTTCCCTTCCTCCTTCCTTTTACACTGACCTGGGACATAATAGAATATTCAAGAGTTTTAATCTAAAATATTTATTGGGTAGGGAACGACAACTGATCTGGGATGGTTATCTTTCGTGCTGTTATTGCCTTCTCTGTTCTAGATTCTTCATCCAATCAAGGAATAAAAATTAAATTCATATAGGAATTCTGGATGCTTTCTAGAGAAAGACTTCGAGATATTTTCAGCTAGTTGCATGTGAACATTCTAAGTTGTATTGTAGAGTAACATATATTTCAATCTTGTTACTCCCAGGTATTCTCATATCTGAACAAGAGTAATGAGAACATTTTCTTACTTGCAGGAACAATATGTCATTTGAAACCACAGCAGCTGTTAAGTGTGCATGCATCTTTTCAAGGGCGTTCAGGACCAGTGGAAGCTGATTATCTTTGTACTCGGTGACAACCTAGAAGGGAAAAAACACACCAGCAAGATTTGATGATCAGCGAGAAAATAACCCAACTTGACATATAATTCAGAATATTCAATTACCTGGAATGGCCCAAAAATCTCTTTGGTCACGAGATGATAATGTTCATCTTTGAGTATTTCTTCAAGTGGTACAAAAATAGCAGTGGGTTTAATAGCTCCATAAATTTCAGGGATAGAATGGTTTTGTAAGGCTTCACCACCAAAGAGCAGTTTTGATCCAGGTATCTGAAGTAATTTCTTCGCATGGTCTAGCATTGCTTCAGTTGTAACCTGCAGGAGGAACACATAACAATTATGGACAGGAAGTTTTGACAAGATTGTTGGCATTACTTGACAATGTACCACAAAGAATGCTTAATTCAAGAAAAAATATAAAGAGAAAGAAATGCAAGTATAATAAGTATTGTAATCATGCTAACAAAAAATGAACAGGAACCCACTAAGATAAACATTCAGTTTGCATCTCAGAGTCACAGATTTGATTTAACATATTCAGACGGACTCCCGAGAAAACTTCTACACTTGTTTGAGTGAATAATATTCTGAATATCGAAAAGACCATCCAAAATAGACTCAGACCAAAGGTATGATGCTATTCAAACCTCTAATAAATTGCATCTAAAGGTCACTCTAGAACTCCAGAATCTAGACCATCAAATGATGTACACTCAAATCTCCAAATTAACAATTAAAGCATTAGGTATTCTTACCGTAAGGACAGGACCAACAGTTAAATCATCCAACTTTCTTCTTGCAGCAAGCTCTTTCATTTTGTCTAAGAGAGCAGTCTTACGCCAATTCTGCACCAAAATAAATAATGGTTAGAAAAAAGAGTTATGTGAAGAATAGATCTTGGGCCTAACTCAACCCCAAAACTAGCTCAAAGGGAGGAGAATTGCCCAAACCATATAAGGAGACCAAGGACCACTTAACCCACCGATGTGGGAGAAATCAACACCCCGCCTCACGCTCAGGGCTGGACATCTAGAGCATGGACAATGTAAGAAGGGAGCCCAACATCGGAAACAATTAATTGAGACGGGTCTGGCTCTGATACCATGTGAAGAATAGATCATGGGCCTAACTCAACCCCAAAAGCTAGCTCAAAGGGAGGAGGATTGCCCAAGGCATATAAGGAGACCAAGGACCACTTAACCCACCGATGTGGGAGAAATCAACAAGTTATTTGAATGAAATTTCATTAAACCATATTACTTTACTTTTTGTCTCTAGACATTTAATTTTCATGGAGAAAAAAGAAAAGAAAAGGACTAAGCAAACCTCATGCATGAACAATATTGATTGAGCTGAACACTTCTGACCACTACAAGCATATGCATCTTGATCACAAACCCATGCAGTGTAATCCACCTGTCAATAGCAAATAATCAAAACGAGTAAATAAAGCTTTTCCGAAATGCAATCAAGCCTGTCGATAAAAGATTGTGTAAACCTCATTGACATCGGGCCCAAGGATCTTCCAGTCAAATCCAGCATCTTCTAGTTTGACTCGACCGCTTAGGTCATCAGCTAACTTCTCTGCCACTCTTGAGCTACCTGTGAAGAGAGTCATGCGTGGTTTTGCCTAGCAATACAATTTGAAAGAGAATTATATCAGGTAAATAAACTCACAACATTTCAGAGTCTGAAGGGAAAATCTGTCAGGTAAATAAAAACACATTTCTCCTCTCACTACCCTGATATAAAAATGAAAGCTTGAAAATTTATTATTGCATATAAAAGCATAGCTATTTCTTTTTGAGAAGGTAAAAATATAAAAGCATAACTAACTGCAATTCTCATATTAGTATATTCCATTTCAATTTGGTTTCCTGTGAAACAAGTCCGGGGATATTTTGGACATATATGTCAATCAATTATGCATTAATCCCAAATAAGTTGGGGTTAGGTACATGGATCTCCTATGTCCACTCGCTCTATCTGTACCATGTATTCCAGCACTGATAACTAATTTTATCTTTTGGGGACACATGAATACACATAAAATTGAAACTTTGGGTAATTTCCCTGGATCTAAAATAATGACCATGTAGAAAATAATAGATCAATTTTGTTTACTAATGGTTTTTAGGAAACCAGGTGTATGTCCTAGAGGTATAGAAAGAAACGGGTGGCTAATAGCATCATACTTATGCATCTATCTTTCAAAAGGAAGAGGAGGATAAATGAAACAAACACCACTCCCCGCCCCCCCCCCCCCCCCCCCCCGGGAAAAAGGCTCCAATATTAGATAATTATGTTATATCATTTCCTCGTTTTAGTCCAACCATCAAAGTCTTCTTTTCTACCAGAAAATGTTTGACAACGGAAAAGTTCTCCCATACTTTTTCCCACTGACTGATTTGTGAAACCTTGGCAAAAGATTGACCATACCAAGACAAAGGGATGCATAAAATACTAAACTTGACTACGAAAATTAAAAAGTAATTTAAAAGAAAACAAGATTTGGAGAAGGAAATTATTCTCAGGGGACAGAGCTTACTGATAATTATTCTAAAAGGGCAGGAAGCTGACTAATTATTAGACCTATTCCTTAAAACTCCCTAGTTTACTAACATGAATGAGATCATCTGAATCATAGGGGTTCGCACCAAAGGTGTCTATCAAAATCCATTTTTCTATTTTACTTTTGTGTCTACGAAGAAAAAGTTAGCCTTTTGTAGTAACCAAAAGGATTCAGGTAGTTCTAGTTGTAGTCATCATTATACCATAACTAAATACACCTCAATTAATACACAGATTGGACAAGGTTGTAAATATAATAAGCAATTATTTTATCTTTAGGATGTTAAATCAAAATCAGGTTTAACAAGCAAGTCACTGTATTCTGAAAAGTGCTGGATTTTTTTTCCTAATAATTAATACTTTCAAGGAGATTTTCTTTAGAAATTATCAATTACTGAGTTTAGGAATATTACTTTTGGTAGTTGGAAAAATGCTTCAAAAGAATCCTATAATTATTAAGGACTCTAGGAAGTTGATTACTCCATATACGTGCGGGAATGCAAATAATTCAACAAAGAAAGCAGAATAAATTATTCTTGGGATTCCTGAATCAGTTTAACTTGGTTGAAATTAAGATTGATTGCACATAATGTGATGATACTAAATTTTTAATAGGATGGATAGTTTTTGGACAAAAAATTGTAATTCTCATTTGCCAATTCTTATTGTTAAGTGGCCCAGAGAAGTCTAATTTCAGAAACTAACCTCCACAAGTAGCTTGTTCATTGTCTTTCCATCTGAGTTTATGAAATCCACGTCATCCACAGGTAACCCACAATCATGAAGTAGTCGAAGCATTTGTTCCATAACAATGCATACCTAACCAACAACGCAAGTTGAACTATAAAAAGCACATTGGAAAAATATTTAGAGTTATTAACAGAAAGAAAACCAAAATAGGAACAGAATCTTCCAATTTTCTGCGCACTGAGTAGTCAACTTGACAAAAAGAGAGGAGTGTGTAAAAGTCAATTTGCAATTTTTGGTTCTTTGATAGATGAGAGTCAAGTTTGTTTCTTAGCTGGGCATTATCCAATAAGTGAATGTGCATGCTATATAGAGTCTATAAGAATTTGCACGACCTTACCTTGCTATCAACTTTAAGTACCGGCTTATTTCCCATATACAACGCTCCCATCAGCTGAAGCAAAGGAATCTCCAAAGGAAAATTAAAGGGAGCAATAACTGCCACCTACAAAATAAAGTTTAAAAGTGGGCAGTGTGAGAAATTTTAATAATTGAAGTACAAGATCCGATCAATCACTTAAGAAAGTCACAACAGGGGAATGTAAGAAACAACAACTTATGTGCTGTTAATTTTACCACTATGAGCACTATGGCCAAAAGCCATCTAGGCTAAATCCTTGAAATAGCAGGAAGACATTCATAAAAAATGATTCCTGCTGATATATAACACAACTTTACACCATTCTGAAATAGTGAAGAATTTTTATTCCCATAAGTTTAGTGACTTTAGTTCTAAAACTGCACCTTCAGATCTCAGTTTCAAAGTGAAAGATAGCATTAGAAGACTTTTTTGTTTAACACTTTCCATTAAATTTAGTCAACAATTTGCCAGAATGGTGCCTTACAGGTCCATAAGGCCAGCGAAAACCATAGCTCTGCTGCCCCAGATGATTTCCTGGTACTGCAAAAGACCTAGCTAGAAAGCGAACCTGCCAAATAAATCAACAGTTCAGTGTTCGATCTGACAGTAATGTTAAAGAAAATGGAGAAATGATTCCCATGTGAAATAAGTCCTTCCTGAACCTGAAGTCTATTAAACTTTCAAATATTTCAATGTCAAATAAGCTACTAAAATTTAACAGAACAGCAAAAAATAAAAACAAAGAACGAATGAGTAAACACAAAATTGTTGAAATAACATAAAGCAGCAATAAAATCCATGGATTTTCTTTCTTAGATAGCCCATGTATAACGTAGAACGTACGAGGTAATACTTTTAACATCTACCTGATCACCACAGAAATTTTCCAGAAATTTCTGCGTCACAAAAACTTCACCAAGAGCTTGTTGGTAACTCTTAGGAGACACCCGTTGTATTAGCTTAGCAAAGAAGTCAGAAACCTGAAAGACATTAACAAAAAAAAACATTAAGAGGATAAGAATTAATTATGAATATCATAAACTATTCATCAAGATGGCTAAGAAAACACCAGCATCCTTGCTTGAATATATGTTACCTCAGGCAAGCCAAGCGCATGAGCTGCTTTTGTAGACACGTCTCCTAACATTAGGTACCTGCAAAAAATGGTGTCACTCGATACATTTTCTAAAGTCATCATTTCTTCCTTCGGATTAAAATTCATAAGACATGAAAGGCTCATCCTATACACTGTTCAGCTAGACAACTTCACAAAAAACAAGAAAAAGACCAAAAAAATTAAAGCAAACCTTTCTGGTGCTTTGAATGGATTATGTAGACCATGTTTTGGGCACTTGGACAAGCTCTCCACAAATGACTGCACAGGCAACAAGAGAACTTATGGAATCATCATAGTGAGACAATCTTTGATGTTAAAGATTTTGTACTAGAATGGAAATTAGTAGTTGGCCATAAAGTAGCAACTCAGTTGTGCAGAATAACAGACTCCACAGGTTGAAAGACTCATCTGGAAAAATACAGCGCAAAGAATTATGATGCATCCAAATTATGTACCTGCAATTCTGATTCATTTACTTCTGCAACTTTAATGAATGGTTGCCCATTCAAGGGATCCAAAATCGTATTCCAATTAGAAGAACTTGTCCACTTGCCCTGCACTGGATGGATGAAAATCACCAGTCAACTAGATGTAGCAGCAAACTAGAACCATAACCAGAGCTCGCTATTTGTATTTCTATTGAACACACTGCACATTTGGTCGAAAAAGAAAAAAGTGTACAGAAGTGATGTAACACATCAATTATAAATTACTAACATGTATATGGTATACAGGGAGATTAAGAGAATTAAAGCTTTCTAAACCTCTATATAGTATATCACATCTATTCCTAGGCAGACGTTGGACAACTGCATATCAATGGCCATTTTCAGTAGCTAGTTGTTATGTACATTTACATACCCAAGTTGTGGACTTCAGCAGGTTGAGAGCCTGATACTCTTCAGCTTTTACTGTAGCAAAGGACAAAGTGTGGTTTGACCTGCACTATGAAAGACTAAGTCACAAAAATGCACTAAGTGAAAAGCATAAGGAACTAGAACGTCAATAAGGCCAAATCAAATGGAATAATTAGTGCCATGGGAAATGTAAAAAATCGTGCCATGTTTACATGCATTACAAGTTCAATGTGTCAATGATTCTAAAACAACAACACCGTACATGCTTGGTCCATACAGGTAAATTGATTAGCTCAAAACAGGAAATTGAGAATATCAAGAGCTGTACTTTAGTAGGAAACAAAATCTAAGCTAAGCATCACTTACATGGATGATAACAAGTCCATATCATGATAATGTAGATGCACAAAAAGAAAGAATCAGATACATTATTTGTTGTGAATCCTTAGGAATAAAATCTTAATACTGCAAAGAGTTGCATTAACCAAAAAACGAAATGGACTTCAGGTTCTGTAAAAACAAATGGTCTTGAGAAGAAAAAGAGTAGTTATTTACACATCGCTAGTCTCAAGCACCGATAAAAGATAACATTTGCAGTAGGTTGATAGCTTGTAAAAAAACTAATCAACTTATAATGAATCCTTGTAACAACTAATGCATTGGAACGTGCTCTCTAAGTATCCGGGGAGCGGAATGAACATAATTTTTTTTTTTAAAGTAAATTCCAAAATGCTGTTTGATATGATCCAACGGGTTGGAAGCGAAAGTCAAGAAGTGAAGCACATGCTTCTTTGAAATGAAGCACAAAATTTACCAAAGATTAAAAGATACCATCAATATATGAATTTAGTAGTACAATGATCAAATTGCAATTAAAATAGCGTTTCTCGGCCTCCAACATGTAATAATGCCAATATTAATCCAACTTCTCAAGTTTGAAAAGTCAAGAATTTGTCTTTCTCATTTGGAACACATTGTCTTCATTGTTTGAAGGGCACACTTCTCTGAAACGCATATAACCGATGCATCTCTTCTTTGCTCTAAAGGGCGAAGCAATGGCTTTTGATAACAGTGATCCTAAGAAAATAACCCACACTACTAAAAATGACTATTTTATTTTCCCACTGAATTTTCAGTGGCTATTCCCACAAATATTTTAATTAAATAAGTGAGAAAAGAAATAGTAGTAGTGTTTTCACACAAAAAAAATTAGAAAGTTTTCCATGGAACATGTTTGGTGCAAAAATCATATTTTATAATACAAATTCAGTAATTGTGGGTGGAAAAAAACTCTATTTGTAGTAGTGCCAATAACACATCCAATTGGAAGCCTGTAGTGACTTTTAGCAGAAAAAATATTTTTTATCCAAGAAAAATGACTCATTTAAAACACCATTGTTCTTATAAAAAAAAAGTGCTTTAATTTTAGAATGTGATCAGTTCAACCAACTAGTTTGATATTGTTATTGTAGCTTTACATGCTAGAATCATGAATGTGCAGTGCGATCGCTTTGTATTTATGTAACAGAACAAGTAAAATTATATATTCAAGCAAAAAGCTCATTTTTTTGTGACAAATGCAACAATAAAAATACCTTGCAGAACTGAATAAACTGATCCAATTGAGATCATTGCAAGAAGCTTTATTCTTCAATTGCCTGTATACGGCGATTCGATACATGATTTGGTTTGGAACTTTGGACGGCAGGGAGTGTAAAAGCTTCACACTTTAACTAGGTTAAAAGAATTTATCGATATGGAAATGATGATAGTAGTAAAATAGGTAAAGTTGAGGTGTCAGTGACTCAGTTTTGTTTGTTTGCGTGCGCTGTTCAGCTCCAAATTTCTAAACAATCACGTGTTTGTGAGTCACAGGTGGTTGCGTCAATCACTTTCTAACCTCGTACAACCGTTGATTTTTGTCTTCATTTTTTTTTGTAAGATTAGTTTTTAGAAAACTTTTTAGGAGTTAGATTTTTGTTTATCGGAAGTAGGGATGGCAATTGGGCGGGGCGGGTGCGGGTACCTCCCCCGCACCTGTATCTATCAGAAAATTGTATATTCGTCACCTATCCGTCATCCGTGACGGATACATTTTCAACATTCATATCCGTCTATGCGGATATATTTCTAAATTCATACCCACTCCACTACTCAAGTAGATATCCGTCATCCGCTAATACCCATATGTACCCGTCAATCATATTTGTAATCAATTCATTTGTCATTTTGTCAACCTGCCAATACATCTACTATTATACTGTATCTACTACTACTATACTATACCAAATTATTTGGGCTTTAGATAAATATAAAGTTGTACAAATAAAATTATAGTCGGCGGGTATAAGGCGGGCGGGTGGATTTGGGGTGGGCGGTTGGATGCGGGGCGGGGCAGGCGGGTGTGAGGCGGGTATAACTGCAAATCCACCACCTACCCATACCCGCCTACTATCCGCCAAAGTTATATCCATACCCGCCCCAACTGGGACAGGTGCGGTGCAGAATCCGCAAAATTGTACCCACCTATCATCCCTAATTGGAAGAGTCTCTCTATTATGTACCTCCACAGGATATGATAAGATTTGTATACACATTATTCGCATACATCACTTATAAAATTATGGGGGAATTTGGTATGACGGATGTAAAAAAAAATAGTATTTAGTAAAAAAGAGTGATTTTTCTATTTATTTTCTTGTGTTTAATATGCAAACTGAAAGATGTCATTTTAAGTGCATTTGATATCCAAAACAAAACACTATAAAATTTTGAATTCGGAGTACGACTTCTAATGGTGGGTGTAAGTGGGGTGGGGTGAGTTGCGGATGCCATGGTATATTTTTATTGATCCGAAAAATTTTTTCATTAAATTTTTAAGAAAAATATTTTTTCTTATTTTGAGAAAAATATTTTCATAGGAAAATATTTTCCAAAATATTTATTACAATCAAACAATAGAAAATAGAAAAACATTCATCATACCAAACACACCCTATATGCTGTTATTGTAGTTTTTAAAGAGTTGATTTTAAAAGTTAGGTGTTTAGTTTAGTTTTCAAGAATTAAGTTTTAGCCTATTCAAAAGAACCTAACCTTGGTTTTCAAGAATAATTTTAGTTGTTTTTCATTTTTGGATCACATGTTTTGTTTGATTTCCGTGAATCAGCTTTGTTTTTCTTTCCATACGAATGTCAGTGTCAACTTTTGGATTTTTTCAGACGAATACTATAAATTGGTATGACTTGGTCTTGAAGAATTATTGAGATCAATTTCGGGCCTAATTTTAATGAAACACTTTATTATCAACTCTTGAAACTTTAATCTGGACAATATATTTACTATTTTAGTGTATCATCTTCTATCAATAAAACTTAGCTTTTTACAGGTAGGGGAGTGCATTACTCGAATTAAGCTTGAAAATCAAATTGAATCCGAAAGTTATTTAGTTTGGTTTTTCGATTTTTTGTTTTGGTCCGGATGATTTTTTTAAATTATTTTATTTTCTTGGTTTAGTTTCAAATTTTATAGAATAAGAACCCAAAAATAAAATTATTCCATATATAGTCTGTGAAGTATTTGACTAGCATTAAACGATATTTACTTTTATCTTTTATAATATTAGGCATGCAAGTTTATTATTTTTACATATTTTATTATGTTTTATAGGAGACTAGAAATAATTGATTTTTTCTAACAGCAACGTATGTTATTTGCAATTTCAGCGACTTCTCTATATGTTAAAAGGTAGGGGTGAGCGGGTCCGGGTACCCTAACGTTTTTGAACTACCCGGATCCTACTCGGTAAAAGATCGGTTCCTAAATTTACTATCCGGAACCTACCCGTAGCAATCATTACCGGAACCTACCCGGACCCTGTTGTTCCGGGTAGGTTCCCGAGTACCCTGGAAATAAAAAAACACAGATTAAGCAATAATTTTTTAGCCTATGAGAATCAAAAAGAGTTCTAAAATAATTTCATCAAGTAGTTTTTTAGCCTGCAATCGTAGTTTTTAGTACCCTTATAAAAAGTTTTAGAAAACTTATTCATTGTAGAAAAGCTAATTCTGTAACCAAAACCTAAAATTGCAAGCCAAATTTGACATTCAATTAATTGAACGTGTTGATTTCAAAATAAATTTGGAAATATCTGAATTAAACTTATTTTCGTGTTCATAAGCTCTTGATACAAAAGAAAAGCTTTATTATACTAGTAAATCCCTAAATTTCATCTTCACAACTACAAAAATATACATAAATTTTAAAAATAGATTTACATTTCAAATCAAAAAGTAATACATATTGAAGATGAGTATCGTCTGAAATAGAACAGTTATATGATATTAAAAGAAATTGAAGAGTTAGATATGAACCCAGATGCATTTTATGAACGACGTGAACATAACCAAGGGAGAGAAAGAGGCAAAAGTGATGCTTCAACGACGACAACGATGAAAGTACCTGAGAGAAAGCTTCAATGACGACGACGATGAAGCTCGGTGGTGTAGCTAAAACACCATTGTTATTGAGAGAGTTTTGAGTGTTTTCGCTTAGGGCACAAAGAGCATTCTAGAATAAATGGGTGAAAAAGCTGAAATATTTGCATCTTGGGGTGGGGAAAATCAATGTGCAGGCGTGCAACAAACAATTTTGGAGAAAGTTAAAAGTGGTCCAAATGTTTCTCAAAAAAGTAAAAATATTTAATATTTTATAGGTTCCGGGTATCGATTTCGGGTCCGGGTACCCTGTCTCTATTTGCGGAACCGAAACCGGACCCGACATTGATTGGTTCCTAATTTTACTACCCGGACCCTACCCGTTATTATAATATATCTACCTGAAACCTACATGTTAGTGTCGGTTCCGATCAGGTATCTGGGTACCCTATACCCGTGCTCACCAGTATTAAAAAGAGCGCACAGTTTGAAAATAAAAAACAATAAATTTAGAATACAAAGTCTTAATACACATGTGTGTGTGGAAACAAGTTAACAAATTATTTTAGTACACACTACTTAAAGATCTTTATTTTCCCACTATTTTTGTTGTAAAATGAATATAGAATGAAGAAGAAGCCATTTATGAGTATTATTGATTAATCTTGAAGAGAAAGAATGTATTATTTCTTTTGATATACATTGCAGACACATAGCTGTATATATAGGCTATACAACTCACTAGTAACTACTTTTGGGACTTGTAATTAACTTTTGAATCTTAATCTAATTATCAAACTGCCCCTATCAACTAACTACCTTGCTAACCTTCATTAACTACCTGAACTAACTTCTATTAATGAGTTATTACATTACTAGCTTCCATACTCCCCCTCAAATTAGGAAGAGCAAAAATATTTTGAACTTCTAGTTTGGAACTGAGGTAGTAATGTTGGACTTTACGGAGCCCCTTGGTTAACAGATTAGCTGGTTGATCTTGAGTAGGAATATACTTTGTAACCATTAGTCCCTTAGTGATTTTTTCTCTTATAAAGTGACAATCAATTTCAATGTGCTTAGTTCTTTCATAGTAGACTGGATTGGCTGCTAGTTGAATTGTTGACTTACTGTCTGTGTATATCTCTACTGGTTTTTGAATCTCAAATCCCAGATCTTACATCAAACCTTATAGCCAAACTATTTATGTTACTGCAGTTGTCAAACTCATGTATTCAACTTCTGCTGAACTTCTAGAAACAATTGTTTGTTTCTTAGATTTCCAAGTCACTAAATAGACTCCTAGCAATACCAAATAACCAATTACTGATCTTCTAGTATGTGGACATGATGCCTAGTCTACATCACAATAGGCAGTGATAGTATTCTTCTGTTTACTTGATAACAATACACTTTGACCATGTTAGTTTTTCACATATATGACAATTCTCAATGTTGCTTTCATATGTGATTTTTTAGGCTGTTGTAAAAATGGACTCAATGTTTGAACTCCATATGAGATGTCTGGCCTTATTATTGTTAAGTATGACAACTTTCCAACTAGTCTTTGATAAGCTCCTTGATCAACTGCAGGGTCATTGATTACCTTCTTTTTATCAGTTATGGACTCATCATACTGTTGAGTAGTTAACTTAAAGTTAGTATCCATAGGTGTAGCTGCAGGTTTTGCATTACTCAAATTTGTTTCTGAGATAAGTTCTAAGGCATACTTCCTTTGATTCATGAGAATTCCTTGTTTTGATCTAGAAAATTCAATTCATAAGAAGTATTTTAAGTCACCTAAGTCTTTCATCTTGAATGACTTCTTCAATTTATCTTTTGTTTCCTCAATTACTTTAATGTTGCTTCATGTAATCAACATATCATCCGCATATACAAGTATAAATACAGAGTTTGTGGATGTCTTCTTTATGAACAAAGAGTGATCATGTTCACTTTGCACAAACTGAAAACTTAGCAGTGCCTTAGACAGTTTGGCATTCCACTGTCTAAGTGCTCATATCATCCACATATACAAGTACAAATACAGAGTTTGTGGATATCTTCTTTATGAACAAGGAGTGATCATGTTCACTTTGCACAAACTGAAAACTTAGCAGTGCCTAAGACATTTTGTCATTCCACTGTCTAAGTGCTTGCTTTAAATCATAAAGTGATTTAATGAGCCTGCATACTTGATTCTCCCCCTGACTCTTAAATCCTTGATGTAACTCCATGTAAATCTCATCATATATATCACCTTGTATGAAGGCATTAAACACATCCATTTGATGTATTTGCTAATTCTTTTGAACAACAATGGACAACACAATCCTAACAATATTCATTTTGACTACTGGACTGAAAGCTTCTTGATAAGCAATACCCTCATTTTGACTATAACCTTTGACAACCAACCTAGCTTTAAACCTTCCCACTTCACCTGTTGATTTATATTTTACCTTGTAAATCCACTTGCAACATATGTGTTTTTTTGTGAGATAGGATGGCTTGACACAAGAAACCTCCCATTTGGATCAGTTGAAGCTTCTTTATATGACTGAGGTTCAGTAGTGCTAGACATGTTTATGAGATAGGCTTGATAGGTTGGCTTGACACTGTCATAGGATATGCAATTTGCAATAACATAGGATGAGTCTTGAACATTAAGTGACACAAAATTCCTTATCCAAATAGGAGGTTTCTTGTGTCTGCCTGACTGTCTATGATTGTCTTGTTGTGGTTGATCTTGTATCTATGAATGCTCTTGTGGAACCTGAATGTCATTTAGTTGGTTATGATTTTCATGAGCTAGAAATGCATCATGTTGTAGTGGTTGAATGTCTTCAACCTGTGGCAAGTCTGCGCCTTGAGTTGTTATATGTTCCTTAATATGCAGTATGTTGTCCATGACTGGTGTACTTTGTTTTGTTTTTTCATGATGATTATTTAGTCCAGTATAGTTGAAATATGAGTGCTTCTATTGCTATTGTTGTCAGTGTCTTTGAAAGGAAATATCTCCTCCCTAAATGTGACATTTCTATTTACAAAAAATACATGATTAGTAGGATCATATAAGACATAACCTTTTTGAGATTCTGCATACCCCTTATGTATGGCTCGCCTAGTCTTGGGTTTGAGCTTATCAGCTTCATGAATCACTTTGTCATAGCATAGACTGCCTATTACTCATAGATGTATGAGAGAAGGTTTCCTATTATGCAGTTTCTCATAAGGTGAAATATTTTCTATAACAGTATTAGGCATTCTATTAATGATATATACAATAACTTTTATATATAATCCCCAATATTTGATAGGGATATAAGCTTGAAACCTTGAGGCTCATGTTATTTCTAGTATATGTCTGTGCTTTTTTTTTTCTACAGTACCATTTTGTTGTGGTGAGTAAGAGCATGAAGTTTGATGGAAAATTCCTAACTCTTTAAACATAATGCCGCAAATACTATTCATAAACTCAGTCCCATTATTACTTCTGATCACTTTAATCATCTTGTTATACTGAGTTTTAGTGTAAGCTATAAACTATTTTATGATAGTACTCACATCAGTTTTTAGTTTGATTAAAAATAACTAAGGCTGACCAGTGGGCTGGGTCGGCCCGGTCCCGCCCCCGATCCCGCCCTAAACCTCTTCTTTGCACAAATAACCGTTGCACCAACAATCATTTTACATTTTGGCCACTGTGCAACGGCCATTTTTTGCCTCCCATATCCCCTTAATATTTATTTTTAACCCATAAGTTATTATATTTACACTTTAACCCAATTTTCCAACTATAAATACCCCATTTTCTCTTCATCTTTCTCACAAATCTTCCTACAATCTCTCTAATCTCTCAATCTATCTCTCTACAAGTCTGCATTGTCTACTAAATATTAAATTTTATTTATTCAATTGGGAGTGAAGTTGGCAACTAGCTTGAGGATCTTCCATCGAGCAAAGTTTCAATTTTCAACCTCTCGATTACCCGTCGACGTTACGTCGGCATTTGAACATTTGTTCCTTCATTAAATTATTATTGTCTGTTTATTTTATTTAGCACACTTAATTTCATTTACTTTAATTATTTATTAGTATAATTATAATTGAAGGATTTAAACGTATGCTTACGGGTAAGGGTCAAGCTTCTTCTAGTAGGGGCAATAAGGGCAATGGTACTTCTTCTAGTCATCCAATTTCTAGACAGAATCATATTCCTACACAGGATGATTTTGTTGATACTGAATATTTTTCCTACAATACCATTAGATTTAGACGATGAGCTATTTTCTGGAACTCAAGAAGACTTTAATTTAGACGATGATCTAGATGATACACCCACTAATGTAGATGACAACACACCTACTAGTGCACCTTCAATTGAAATGCCTCCTATTCCCCCTAGTATGAGACGAGGTCCAACAAAACGACCATTAAAATCAGATGCATATACATTTTTTGATAGGGACGTAGAGAATCAAGTAGTTAGATGTAAAATTTGTAAAGATGTTTTAAAATTTAAAATTGGAAAAGGTCATGGTGGGACGGGGGGTTAAATGAGACACGTAGCAATGGATCATCCAGCTAGGTATGCCCAATACGAGGCTTCGAACCGGGTGCGCAAACGCACGCTCCATCGGGACAAGGTTCACATACTGTCCCGGACGAAGTACACGGTCAAATTAACCCCACAATGGGGGAATTGTAGGCCCTAATTACAATAAACATATAGATAGGGAAGCAATAGCAAAATTAGTTGTTGTGGAGGGTTTGCCTTTTTCATTTCCTTCATCTCCTGGTTTTATTCATTACATTAGAGAAATGTATAATCTTGCTTTTAACGGTTTTCCTAGATCAACTGTTAAGAGAGATGTATTTAAATTTGCACATGAATATCAACAGTATTTACGTTATTCATTATATCATTTTAATGGCAAAGTGGCTATCACTTCTAATATAGGTCGTAGTACTAACGGCCATGATTATTTCACGGTAACCTGTCATTTGATAGATTATAAATAGTCTATGCAAAAACATATCTTAGCGTATAGATATATAGATGATAGGCACACTGGTACTTTTATTGCAGAAAATATTTATCAAGTGTACGATTATTACGGAATAACTGATAAAATTATGACTATTACATTAGATAACGCTTCTTCTAACAATTATGCTATTAAAATTTTAAAAAATAGTTTAACTCCATCTTTTTCAGATCATTTTCATATAAAATGCGTGCCATATATATAACTTAGTTGTAAAGGATGGTCTATCACTTTTTGAAGACATTCTTAGTAAAATACAATTTGCTATAAATTTTATTTTTAAAAATAATAGAATACAACGAAAAAAAGAATATAAAAAAACTTGTCACGATTGCCAACTACCTTATAGAGAAATTTCAGAAGAAGTACCCACTAGGTGAAATTCTTTATACGAGCAACTACTTGTTGCTTATGACTATAGAAAACATATAACTTTATTTTTTAACTCTCATAATCAAAATCCAGCTGATATGGTTGTAGATAGCGATTGGGGAAAAATTTCCGAAATTATTGTATTTCAAGATAAATTTTTCAAGCAACAAAAGAATTTTTCAGTATATATTATCCTACTATTTCAACTATGCTGTTTTATATAGCTCTAATATTTTTAATGCTTAATGAATATATGGATAAACCAACTTATAAGGTAGCTATTAAAAAAATATTTTATTTCTATTCCCACTATTTATATTATTGGTATTGTATTAAATCTGACTATTAAAATAGACGATACTAAATCACTTATTGAGGCTATTTATGATTATATAGCAGTACTACCACCTCCAAGTCCCAAAAATCCAAATCACCCACCACCTATTGAACAAACTAAAGAAGAAATGTTGTCTAGCGTAGAAGACGAATGCAAAAAAATATATAGGTTTTACCAACAAGAAAGTGCTAGCAACCTACCGGCTTACATACCATCTTCTTCTTCTTCAACACAACCTCACAAAAGACATGCTGTTTCTGCGGCTAGTATTGAAAGCCTCAGAAATAGAATGTGCGGCCGTACCTCTACTACTAACCAAATTAGCGAGTTGGATATTTTTATTTTGCAGGGTTCTGTACCGTATCAAGAAGTTATCAATGAAGATGGACATGAAGACTTGCTAAAATACTGGAGGGGGAATGAGAAGACCTTTCCGACACTTTCATTGATGGCTCGAGATGTTTTGTACATTCAAGCGTCATCAATCGCGTCTCGAAAGCGCTTTTTCCGCAGAGCGAGATATCAAATAGGAGACCACAGAGACACTCATTAGCCTTGAGGAACGACTTGGAAATTGTAGTATTATTCATAGATTAGATACGAGCGGAGCGGAGAAGGTGTGGTCAACCGGAGATCAACGAAGAAGAAGACGAAAACTATAACGAAATCTTATTCGAAGGTGGTGGAAGCGATGTGGAGCAATTTGACCAACAAATACCAATTCTAACCGAAGAACCACAAGAAATTATCATGAAACTAGAACATGTTTTTTTCAAAACTTAATTTTTTTAATTGCAATTTTACTATGTAATTTGCAACTTTTGAACAATACCACAAAGTTGCAATTTTGACAATTGTATTTGTATTACAAAAAAAATCATATGTCTATTAAATAATATAAGAGGCACAAAAACAGCCTTGGAATGTTTTTATTACACTATCTTGTTCAATTATTGAGTTGTTTATATATGTTATTATTTAAATTAAGTGCCAAAAAAAAATCCCGCCACGACCCGATCCCGCCCCTCCCCCCCATCCCGCCTCGTCCCACCCCTACCCGATCCCGCCAAACCCGCCCTGACTCATCCCGGCCCAGCCCGTTGGCCACCCTTAAAAATAACTATGTCATCCTAGAGTAATCATCCACAACAATTAAGAAGTACTTATTCTCATCAATTGTTGGTACTTTGTAAGGAACCCAAAGATCCATATGAATCAAATCAAAACTGTCAGAACTAGTAGTATGAATGATAGGAAAAGGTAATCTAGGCACCTTAGCACAAGGACAAACTGTGTATTTATTCAAGGTTTCAGTAATATCATCTAGTTTTATAGGTAGTAACTTTTTAAGTACTGAACTAGATACATTTCCTAATCTTTTATGCCACATTTCTATATCTACTTTTGCCATAATCTCATATTCAGGCTCATTATTAACACTGCTAGTAGCTAGTTTCAATTCTTTGTTGTCTTTATTAGTTGAAAGTATGTAAAGGCCCCCTTCTTGTCTACCGATCATCTTCACATTCCCAGTGTAAAGATTATAAAAAATACAAAAAGTTAGGAAAGAAGTTGAACAATGCAACTCTTTAGTTAGATTAGCCACATACAACAAATCAAACTTAAAATTTGGAATATGAAACACATTTGATATAGAGTTATTATTGAACAATGTACTGACTCTTATATGTGTTATCAAAGATATATCACCATTTGGTAGAAAAAACTTTTCAGGATTCACAATTTTTGATACAATGTAATGATCAAGTAGATGCATGTCAGCTACCATGTGATTAGTAGCACATGTATCTACTATCCAGTTAGGACCTTGACTAGTCTTAACCATTGCATTACTCAAATTCATAACAGTCATACTTGAAGAATGCATTGTGTCTGGTGCTTTATTTAGTAACTGCAAAATTTGTTGATACTAATCTTGTGTCAATGAGCATGTATCCTTCTACTTTGGCTGAGCTACTTGAGAGTTGGTGAGTTGACTTGTGTTATGGCCAACCCTTTGAGCTTGAGATGATCTTTGACCATACTCAAAAGAACTAGGTTGCACATGACTATTTTGTTGATAAGATTGCCCAATTTGACCATTCTGCAGAGTCAACAATCACATTGTGTGTTATGTTATAACCATCTCTTTTCTAAACTTAAAATCATGTGGATAGCCTACGATCTTGAAGCAATTTTCCCTGCTATGACCTTTGATTTTGCACACATCACAGTACAAGTTGTAGTTCCTTTTGAACTTCTGATACTCACATGTCTTTGAGTACATCACAACATCATATCCTTGTGCATTAGTTGGATTTGAACCTAATATCCTTGCAGTTGCTACTACAGATTTTTGTCTCTCATCACTAATGATCATATAATAAGCTTGGTTAATAGATGGCGTAAGATTCATTAACAAGATTTGACTTCTTGGTTGAGCATAAGAGACATTTAATCCCATGAGGAATTGAAATAGCTTAGTAGGGATCTAGTAGCTCAGTTAATTGACTACTTGAACTTTCACCTTGTTGGTGAGGGTTCGAATCCCCACATTGTAATCCCCTCCCCAATTTTCCTTCCCTGCCCATATGTAATATTTTAGAAAAAAAAATTTGAAATAGCTTCAGTTTTTGAAGGTGTGCAGAGAATGTCTTTGATTTTTCACAATCACATGTTGGTGTGGGGACTAAAGCTTCAAACTCTTCCCATAATTCCTTCAACCTAGTAAAGTAAACAGAAACAAAACTAGTGTTTTGGATGAGAGTTGCTATTTCCTTATGTATGTTAAAGGTTATTAAACAATCAACCTGATTGAACCTCTCATATAATTCTTCCCACACAGCCTGAGCACTAGTAGCATACATTCCACCACCTAGTAAATCTTTAGCAACAAAAGTCAATACCCAAGATAACATTATAGCATTCACCCTCTCCCAATTCCCTTCTAGACTTGGAAATTTGTCTTTTGTACAAAAACCATCATCTAACCCCATTTTATTTCTCCCTAGCAGAGCTATTCTCATTGACCTAAGCCACAAAGAATAATTTTCAGCCCCAATTAATTAAAAGGAGATAATTTGAATGCCACTTACATCAGAAGAACTCAAGAATAAATGGCGATTGTAGTCAATGACATTGTCACAACTTTGATTTCCAGTCGAAGGTTGAGAGGATGATTTCATGCCATTTTTGATTGCCATTGTAACACCCCGAACCATGGTCGGGATGAAACACGATACTCAGTGTCTTTATGTGATCGAGCGAACCACATGATTTTTGAATCAACATGGGCATCAAAACATACTATAACAATAATTTGAAACAAGTGATTCAACAGCTGAATTGGTAATCTGAAAGTATATTGCGAAAATAGTCTAAAAATATAATAAGTCTGAACAACTGAAAAACTGACATGACATGATAACTAGTCTTAGTCTATGAAATCTCTGACATGAATCTGACTGAAAACTTTCTACCATGACAAGGCTTTGGCATACCTATATCATAAAATATAATAATGAAATAATAGACTGACAGCCCGAATGCGATGGGGTTCACCAAGCAGTTGATACTGAAATAATCCTACTAAGCAGATCTGTCATCTTGAAACTCGGCACATGCACTGTGAAGTGCAAACCCCATGCAAAGGGACGTTAGTACATTTGAATTGTATTATATGAAAGCAACTGAAAGAATAAATAATTGTGGGGTGCTCGAGAAAGGGCAATCCAATCGATAAACAGATAATAATACTGAAACTGAGTTAAAATTGGAAAATTGATAACTGAACAATGAAGCAAAGAATATGAATATTTTTGTACTGAAATGAATAATCACATGTTTAACTGAAATAATAAATAATTGTGGTCTTAGGCCCAATATATGTGAACAAATATATGGCCTCGGGCCCAAGTATATGTATACATAAACTGTGGCCTTTGGCCCAAAATACATGTGTTCAACATTAAACAACATATATATAAAAGAACTGAGAATCATGCTGAATGATACAACACTAACATACTGAGCAATGATTCGATGAGACATGTATTCATGAACTAATTATGAGTACTGGAGCTTTAACTAGTTTATAGGCATACTGAATATTCTAGACTGAGACTCGTGGGTATCAATCACATGTCTATATTGATTACGAACTGAGTCCACAATGATCGAAGTGATAATTATGGACAACTATGAAGTTATAATCTTTTATATATACTAGGGCAAAAATCTCAAATCCTAATGTAATTCACACTAGTCTCAATGAACTAGGCGTGGGGGAGAACAAGAATATTTATGCACGTGGATAGAAGCTCTACATACCTTAATCGCTCTAAAATATATCTTAAAAATTTGAACTCAGAAGGAGGAGTCCAAAGCTTGAACCTTGAATCTTGAAACCTTGGATTGGATTTATCTTGAAAATCCTAGGTTAAGAACAATAGGTTTTACTTAGAATTCATGGGATTACGTTATAATCACTTAGAATCGTGTGAGAGAGACTTACCTTGATGTAGGAGAAAGTTAGGAAGAGAGAAACTTCATTCTAGGGCTTGGAGATTATGCAAACTGATTTTTAGAACTAACTCTCATATTTATACAATTTGTTGTCGGAAGAATTGGACGGTCCGTCAATATTTTTGCGGTCTGAGACTGGATCGTCAATAATTGTACGGTTCGTAAAATCGGACCATATTAGATTTTTTGCAAATTTCCAGTGACCTGTAAAAGTTGTGGTTTTAAGACGGTTGGAATCGACGGGTCGTAACTTTTTATACGGTCCGTATATCTCACTGTATTCCGCCAAACCCAAAAATAGAATTAACGGTTCACATCAACGGACCATTGATAATTCTATGATCCCTATAATCGAGGCGTCAAATTGGGTCTGCATAACTGAAACTGATTTTTCGACTTAAACTCCCCATTTTAATTTCCTAGACCCCTGAATCATGAATACAACCTAGTTTGAAGGTACTAGGTGTTACATTCATTTCTCTTCAGTTGTTATGTAATTCATAGTATGATGTGTATGCAAGATTTTAACACCACCAAAGATTAAGAATCAAGAGAAACATATGTAGAAAGGATCTTGTTCTGCGGAAATGAACAAGAGTGAAGAAAAGTAATAAGAACTGATTTTCGAAGAACATAATTGATTTTTCAAGCAAGATTTCTAGCTCTACGCTCTGATACCATGTTGTAAAATGAAAATAGAATGAAGAAGAAGAAATTTATAAGTATTATTGATTAATCTTGAAGAAAAGGAAGTATTATTTCTTGTGATATATATTACAGATACATAACTGTATATATAGGATATACAACTCACTAGTAACTAATTTTGGAACTTGTAACTAACTTTTGAATCTTAGTCTAATTACCAAACTTCCCCTATCAACTAACTACCTTGCTAACCTTCATTAACTAACTTCTATTAATGAGTTATTACATTACTAGCTTCCACAGTTTTCCCATTGAAAATCAGTGATTATATCACATTGAATATCGGTGGGAAAAAACCTAAATAATATTGTTTTCACATGAAAAAATTATGAAGTTTCTCAGTATTTCAATGAGAACTTGTTTCCCATCATATGTTTTTCTAGTGAGATGGTTCAGTGGAAATGAGGTGGGTCTATAAGGCAAAATTCATATAAGATAGTTGTACGAATTATGGTGTGACACGTGGAGCATGATGCTGAATTAGACTCACGTCAGATTATAGCGCTACTGATTTGGTTTGCATGGTACCGGGAGCGACACAAATAAGGCCGGTACCGATAATAAAGAAGGTTAAGAGCCATTTTCATCGTAATGGATGACCGTTACTAAAGTCGGTCATACGACTTCCAACAATCTTTTAATGATATTTATTAAGAGATTAATTGTCCAATTATTACAACATTCATTTTCCTGTATTTATGAGGACATATTTCGAGGGTTGTGTACCAGTGTAACTCATGTATAAATAAGGCACTTCATTCCATTGTAACCTATCAGATTCTAGCTATTACAAAATACTTATTGCTATTCTCTTAATTTATGTGCTTTCATACAAGTTACCGCTACTTTGCCCAGAAGTTGTCATAAGGCTCAAGCTAAGCTTTACTTTATCTTGTTTGTTATTATTCATTTTTAGTATAATTCATCTAGGATTCCTGTCTTATGTGTCACTTGAAATCCACATGTCCTTGACCACGTATACAAATTCAATTGTACCATTTTTGGATAAATAATTTGGCGCCCACCGTGGGGCATGGACAATTGTGGTGTCACAAGTGACCCATCTACTAATCTTTTTTTTTCTTTAAGTCTGTTTGTTTGTTCATATCAGACAAAATGGCAGGACTAGGAGAAAGTAGTCGTAACATCGGAGACAACACGAGCAATCTAGGGCCGGATGGTTTGCCAAGAGGAACCATGATGCCAAGAGACCTGATGCATACTGATTGACTCACTTTCGAGGATGATCAAGATGGGGATGTTCCCACTGATGAAACACCAGAAGAAGCCATATAAAATCTTTAGGCGCAAAATGTTGTAATGAGCAAAGAGTAGGAGCATCTTAAGTGGTTTCAAGAGAAGTTCATGTCCAAAAATGTGGGCAGTACTCCAACAGAAGGACCGGTTCCTCCACCAAATACACATGGAGAAATCGATGATGGTCAATACAGAATCGATGATGATCAAGGCAAATCTACAAATGATGGTTCAGAGAGCGAGGCCTTTGAAAACTCATTCTAGGAAAAGGTTTTGAAATTCATGAAGGATATGACTAGCAAAGATGATACCAATGCAGAAAAGGCAGAAAACACTGCCCAAGAGTTCCGGCGCCAGTTCAGTCAAATATCGAGGGCTCCACCCGTGGTTGATGGCCCGGATGCAAAGAAATATATTCAATTGGAGTATAAGCCAGAGGTTGTGCCTGAATTGATCCCTAAAAGGTTCAAAATGCCTTTTGTGGCCAAGTATGATGGAACTACCGGTCCACATGAACACATCCTAGCCTATACTACGGCAGTGAAAGGGAATGATCTAAGAGAACACGAAATAGAATCGGTTCTGATCGAAAAAATTGTTGAAACACTTGCTAAGGGACCTCTGACATGGTATTCACAACTCTCTGAGCACTCAATTGGATCATTCACCTAGCTCGCTGACATATTCATACAAGCTCATGTGGGGGCTCGGAAAGTAAAGACACGTAAGGCGGATATCTTCCGCATTGCACAAGGAGAAACGGAACTCCTTAGGGACTTCGTTACACGATTCTAGAAGGAACAAATGTTACAACCCGCGCGTCCCGGATGAATGGGCCGCAGAGGCTTTCACAAAGGTCCTGAATCCTTCAAGTTCATATGCTTCACGAAAGCTTAAATAAAATATTTTGGAATTCCATGCGACAACTTAGGAAGACATGCACAAAGTATGAGTCCAAGATCTGGATCGAGGATGATATACTTGGATCTAAGGCCGGGAGTATCTTCGCAAAGGTAGAGAAAGGGAATTCCTCGAAAAACTGTTATCAACGTTATCCTCCCACCGGAAAGCAATGAGGTGGACAAGGTTTTCACTCATTTGATAAATAAAATAACAAATGAGGCTCCAGGAGAAACAATCAAGGATTGGTGAATTCCAAAAAAAGTAATTCATCTAAGGGTTCCAGATGTCTGAAATTATCCGAGTACAATTTTAATATCGATGAAGATCAAATTATGGCGGTGTTAAGAACTCATCTGGTATCTCGACCATCGAAACCACTACAGTCTGATCTGAGTAAAAGAAATCAGTATGTCTGGTGTGATTTCCATGACATTCACGGATATAAAACTGTAAATTGTAGACTCTACGAGAAAAGGTGGCCGGAATGCTAAGCAGGGGCCATCTCTGGGAATATTTGAGTGAGAGAGCTCAGAACAACTATGAGCTGGGATCACATGCAGAAGGTAAGCCTAATCCGACTATTCCACCCATGTCATAAACATGATATATGGTGGATCAATGATTTCCGCCACGTCTTTCACGACGACTAAAAATATGAAAATTTCTATGACCCGAGAAAAGAGGTTCCGGGAGATACCTGACGAACATACTATCACGTTCACTGAAGAAGATGTTACAGGTGTAATCTTCCCTCATAATGATGCACTGGTGGTCACGGTGTCTATTGATTTCTTTTAGGTGAAAAGAGTCTTAATTGATCCCGCGAGCTCAGCTAATATAATGAGGCTAAAGGTGGTAGAAGAAATGAATATGGCAGATAAAATAGTTACAGCTGCCAGAACTCTTTCAGGCTTCAACATGTCGAGTGAAACCACGAAAAGGGAAGTAGACCTACCGGTAGATAAAATCAAGGTTGTTAAGATCACAAAGTTTTATGTCCTCGATGGGGATATGAGGTACAACACAATATTGAGAAGACCGTGGATATATGATATGAAGGTTTGTTATAGAGGAACCAGAGGTGGTAGTAGACTCCAAATAGCAATTACAAGAAGCGGAGCTGGTACCAGAGGAAGTTCAGTAGGTTCCGCCAGTAGAATTAGTAACTGCCTATTCGGAGAAAAGTCTTCATATCTGTATCAAGTAGCCATTTACTTTTAGGTACCAGATGAATCAGATGCCACCAACTCCACTGTGTAGGAGTTGAAGCAGATTGCACTACATCTGGAAACCCCTATAGGAAGGTATACCTGGGCACTGGATTAACCCCGGAGCTTAGGGATTTAATTCTTAAATATCTTATATCTAACATTGATTTTTTCTTGGTCTCATAAGGATATGACAGGAATTCCTTCAGAAGTCACAACTCATAAGTTGGGCCTTGATCTCAGTTTCCCTCCGGTGTGATAGAAGAAACGGTCGATAGCCGAACCCCGTAACAAATTTATTAAGGAAGAGGTAGCTAGACTACTCAATATAGGATCAATCCAGAGGTAAAATACTCGGACTGGCTAGCAAACGTAGTTGTAGTACCTAAAAAGGGAAATAAATTTAAATGTGCATTGATAAAAAAGATTTAAATAAAACATGTCCTAAAGACTCATTCCTTCTACTGAACATAGATCAAATGATCGATGCTACTGCTGGGCACTAGTAAATAAGTTTTCTCGATGTATATCTGGGTACAACCAAATAAGGATGCACCCGGAAGACCAAGAAAAATATCCTTTTTAACTACTTTCGATACTTATTGTTATAACGTTATGCCTTTTGGATTAAAAAATATCGGGGCCACATATCAAAGGTTAGTAAACCGAATGTTTGAAAAACAAATTGGTAAGACAATGGAGGTATACATTGATGATATGCTTGTTAAGAGTCTTTGTGCAGAAGATCATTTAAGTCATTTGCATGAAACCTTTGAAATGCTGAGGAAGCATAACATGAAGCTAAACCCCGAGAAGTGTGCTTTCGAGGTCGGTTTTGGTAAATTTTTGGATTTGTTAGTTTCCTAGAGGGAGATCGAGATAAATCCTGATAAAATAAATGATATCGAAGACATACTAGACATATTGGAAGATGTTAAAGGAGTGCAATGATTGACTGGGCATGTGGCGGCCTTAACCAGATTTATATCCTCGTCCTCGAAAAAATGTCACACGTTCTTCTCACTTCAAAAAAGAAGAACGATTTTGTATGGACACCCGAGTGCTAGCAAGAATTAAGGGACATGCAGACTTACTTATCTAGTCCCCTGCTCATATCAAAGCCAAAGGACGGAGAACAACTACTTATAGACTTAGCGGTTTCGGAGGTAGCGATAAGTGCAGTACTAGTTCAGAAGGAAAAAAGTACATAATTTTCTATCTATTATGTGAGTAGAGTAATGTCAAGGGTCGAGAGTTACTTGAAAAATTGGTTTTTTCCTTAGTAATGTCATCGTGGAAGCTTCGATAGTATTTTTAATGCCACCCAATTTCAATAATAACAACATTTCCTCTAAAAATGTGTTGCATAAGCCCGAACTTTTCGGGTGCCTGGATAAGTGGGCGGTAGAATTAAGTGAATTTGATATTGAGTATAGACCTTGGATTATAATAAAATCACAAGTCCTTGCAGACTTTGTGGATGATTTCAGTCCGAGAGTAACCCCACGGGCAAAAAAGAAGGCTATCTTGGTCTTAGGGACTAACCCCGGGGTCTGTACACTTTTTACAAATGGTGCCTCCAATGCCAAGGGGAGCGTTTTGGGTGTTGTATTGCGAACTCTCACCAGTGAAGTCTTGAGGCAAGCAATACATAGTGTTCCATTTACAAATAATGAAGCAGAGTATGAGGCTTTGATTGCAGGTTTAGAACTAGCCTGGGGCTAGGTTCATAAATTATCAAAGTCAAATGTGACTTGTTGTTGGTAGTAAACAAAATCCACTGAGTGTTCGAGGCCAAAAAGGAGCGTATGTTGAGATACATTGAAAAGGCTTTGAAGCTGTTATCCTATTTCCAATAATGGACGGTGGTACATATACCCCGGGAGGAAAATATAGAGGCGGATGCACTCACAAATTTAGGCTCCAGGACAGAGGCTGAGGTTTCTAAAACTGAGTCGATTGTTCAGTTGTTGCATTTGGCGCTGGATCTCATTGGATATGATGAGATAAATTCAACCATCCTAACTTTGGACTGGAGAAATGAATTCTTGGATTATCTCATGAACGGAAAGCTCCAGAGGACCCAAAGGCATCTAGAGCTCTGAGGACCAAGGTTGACTGGTACTGTGTCGTAGACGAAAAGCTTTACCGTAGGTGTTTTTATGGTCCCCTAGCCCAGTGCATAGGCCCCGATAAAGCAGATTACATTATGAGAGAAGTCCATGAAGGCATCTGTGGAAATCATTCAAGAGCAAAATCCCCAATGAGGAAGCTTATGAAGGTCGATTACTATTAGCCCCGGATCGAAAAAGATACGAAGGCATTTGTGCAGAAATGTAATAAGTGCCAGCGTCACGCACAACTGTTACATCGGTCGGGAAAAGAGATGCATCTTGTAGTGTCCCCGTGGCCATTTATGAAGTGGGGGATGAACATCATCGTACCTTTGCTAGCGACTCTAGGACATGTATCTCAAATTATTTTTATGACATGCTATTTTTCTAAGTGGATTGAAGATGTAGCTTATGTAAAGATATGAGAGAAAGAGGTGAAGGATTTCATTTGGCACCATATTATTTGTCATTTTGGCATCCCTAAAGAGACAGCTTGTGACAATGGCCAAAATTTTATCAGAGCCAAGGTCACGAATTTCCTTGATGAGTTAAATATCAAACGGATCACCTCTACTCCCTATCATCCCAGTGCAAATGGACAAGAAGAGTCGACAAATAAATCTATAATCCAGAATTTTAAGAAGAAATTGGAGGCTGCAAAAGGAAACTGGCCTAGGCGTATCGAACCACGACAAAACTACCGGAGAAACTCCTTTTTCCCTGATCTATGGTGCAGAAGGTTTGATCCCAGTAGAAGTCGGAACCCCCAGCTTGACGTACCTTCGGACTGAGGAAGAATCAAATGCAGAGCCAATGTCCTTGCACCTGGATTTGCTTGAGGAACGTTGAGATTTAGCATACGTCCGGATGGTAGCCCAAAAGTAGAGAATGGAGCGTTACTACAACCGACACACCAATCTTTGACACTTTAAACTCGGGGACTTGGTGCTCCGAAGAGTCACTCATAGTACCCGGGAGCGTAACGTTGGAAAATTGGGAAGGACCTTATACGGTTACCGGTATTACTGGTAAAGGAGGAAATTTACTTTCTAGCAATCGGAATGTAAGTCATTTGAAGAAATACTATGTGTAGTAGATCGAAGCATGCGTTGCACTCTTTTTTCCTCCGATCAGTTTTTGTCCCAATTAGATTTTTCCAATAAGATTTTTAATGAGGCAACATCATGATATAATCATATTCATGATCTTGCTACCGAAGAGAATTATCCAGTATCCAAGTCTTCATAGCATGAAGTCTCAGATACTGGTGGGGGGGGCATACACACCTGGAATAGAGTGAAGATTTTGAAATTTTAACATTTCTAAGAAGCATTGACACCGGGAACTTCCCAGATGCTGGGGACTGCCCTAATATTCAACATATATATAACCGGACTGATCATACTAGATGACAGTCAGATTATTCTTGCAATTGTCTTCACACTTATAAGTCGAGGGAATCAATAAAATTTTCCTTTTATGATAAATAAATTTTTGCCATCACGAGCATAAAACGTATGTTGTTATATTAAACATATCGACATTTTTGTGCCATAATGAACATGAGACGTCCTTTTCTACAACACCATTAAAAATAAAGGCCCTCTCTTATTAAAACCTTAATAAAAAAGTTAAGGCTCTGAATACAAGAAGTACTGGAGTGTTAAGTTGTTCGGAGAAAAATTAAGTCCAGAATTAACTTTGGAGGCCATAAGAGGCCCAATTAAAGATGAAAAGAAAAACACATCTTTGGAATTTAATTAAGGTTATTGGAAAGTTTGTAAATTCAAGTCTTAACCTATTCTAATAAAGAGAGCCTCAAAGCTAGGTTCCGGATCATAAAGCAAAGTAATAAAGTCTGAACTAATGCTTGCTTATGAAAATAAATAAAGAATGTAAACTTGAAGCAGAATTGCAAAAGGGAAATTCATTCATTCATGTTCTTCCGAAACCAGACCGGATACAAAATATACTAACCGGGACCAAAAGTGAACCGGTGACAAAGTTAAAAACTTAAATAAAAACTCCCATGAAAAGTTACAGCATGTCTGCTCCATAGTCCGCCGGGGGTGTTTCGGGTGTTGCTAACAAAAACAAGAGTTCTAAAAAGATTAGTTGGGGGTTCATCATTATCTCCAGCCTCTCCATCGGCCACCACATCCGAATCCTCTTTGTCCCCACGAAGAGCCTTAAAGGATAACTCGATATCAGTAAGATCAATTTTAGCATCCAGGATTTCTTATGTAATATTGAAACCCGATTTACTTGCTTCCTCGAGAGCGTCCACTTGACTCTTCAGAACGACCAAGTCTCTTCGGAGCTTCCACATTTGGCACTTGGCTTGAAGTTCAGTGATGGTATACTCGAAAGTATGGAGTTGTCCCTGGGCATCGGCTAGGTCGGCAGCAAGCTAGGTCATTCGTGCTTGAAGGGTCGTGTAAGAGGTGGTCAAGACTTGAAGAGAATTTTAACGGAGTGAAGCTTAAAGGGAGCCTGAGTCCCTAAGTTCGGCGTGTAAGGCTTCAACCTCTTCCCTGAGATGATGGATTTCTTCCTTCAGTTTCTTCTCTTCACTAGAAGGGTCGATTGCTTTAGCCAAATTCGCAGTGGGGAGAGCAGAGGCATTACCCTGAATGAAGGGATTGCGGTCGGTAAATAAGAGCAAGATTGTAAAAAATGGAAGAAAAGTAAGGGATATTCTACCTATAAGAACAAGCCTACAAGATGAGCGATAGAAGCCTAGAGGGTAGCATGTAGAGATTTTCGGGGGAAAGAAGCAGATGTTTCGACCTCAGTTTCAGACGTAGGGATTGAGCTGTGCTTAGAATGGCCCTCAGGGGGAACAAGAGTTTCTGCCTCTGGAGCTTCCTGACGTGGACTATCCAAACTGGGGTTATTCACATTCTCTTCTTCATCGATGTGGATGACACCTACCTTATCTTTCGCCTACAGCTCCTTCCAATACTCTGTGAGTTAGCGACGACTTCTCACCCGGGAACCAATTCCCACTGGGGGCTCGCCAGCCTCGTCTGGAGCTTTTCATTTTCGGTTGTCAAAAGCAAACTTAATATTCAACAAGTCAACCACACGAGATGTCACTTTTTGGGCTGTGGAGTTTCGAGTGGAGAGTCCTGATAATAGAGGGAAAATGTTGAAAAAAGAGTTCCAGAGAATCCGGGATAAAATATGAAAAGGAGGGAGTGTTGGGGTCAAAAGCTTACCATGGTATTTCCCATTCCACCATTTTGAGGTGATACTCTTCCAAGTCCTAGTGGTGTTGGGGGAGGCATGGAGAAGACTTACTACCCACTTAAAAATTCCTTCGATCAGTTGTGGCTCGACAAGAACAACTGAAAAGTTATAAAACTTTGAGTTAGAAAAGAACCATCCTTTATTTGGATAATCATGCAAATAAGCCTATAAGGAAGAAAAAATAAAATACTCACGGGGGGGATTCCACTATTCGGGAAAGGATCTGAAGAAAGCTGGTGAATTTGGTCAGCCCTGATCAGAATGTAAAGGGTCTGCCAACCACGGTCGTGTTCATCATCTGCATTAATGAGGCTATGAATTCCTCGGGGGTACAGTGCGATAAGTTTGCCTCATAAAACCCTAGGGTAATACAGAAGGAGGAGGTGGTCGATAGTAAATGGAACATCGGCAACGTTGGCTAACATCTGGATGCAGAAGACAAGTCTCTAAATCTGTGGAGCAACTTGGCCTAAGCAAACCCTATACCGACCCCAAAAATCCTCAATAATCTTTGGGATGGGGAGTTTAAAATCAATGGTGAATGGATAGGTGTACGTCATAGAAAACCCTTCAATATGGTAATGCACACGATCGACATGATCAATTGTTCTAATAACTATGTAAGGAGAAAAACCGCAATCCTTTATAATAGTAGGAAGAAATATGGCTGCTATTTTGGACTCAAAGTTTTCAACATGTTCGTAGTTGGTTTGAACAAGGAGGTCTCTTGAAAAATCAAAGCCTGAAGGAAGAATTTCGACAGCAGTAGAGTGCAAATCCACTTTCTAGGTTGTAGGAGAAATGAGTTCTTTCCCTAGACGATGGTTGGGAGGATTGTTGTTATCATCATATGAGCGGGAAGGAGAAGAATTAGTAAAAGACATTATTGAGAAAGTTGGTTAGAACGAAGGAAAGCAAAGTTATGGAAAGAAACTTGTAGATGGTGTGGTTGCCTTATGTGAAAGATTCGGCCTCCTATTTATGGTAAAATAATATAACGTTTGAAAGATGAAAAGACTCGTATCATCATTATCACGATTCACGACTTTCAGGGGATTGGAAAGTGCCGCCGTTTCAGAAGCATTGAATGGATGTGACGCTTGAAATGACTTGCAGTTATTGCTCTTCAAAATTTCTCGCCAAAGTATGAGGAACTTGTAGGCCGGTAGTTCAAATCCACTTCCAGGTTGCACAAAGAGTCGCAACCGAAAAGTGCGGGGACTATCTGTATGGGGCAAAATTCGTATAAGACAGTTGTATGAATTATGGTGTGATACGTGGAGCATGATGCTGAGTCAAACCCACGTGGAGTATCTGTATGGGGCGAATATGGTGTGATACGTGTACTATCTGTATGGGGCGAATTATGGTGTGATACGTGGAGTATAATGAGTTCAATGCTAAAATTTTGAAAGGTTGAACGCATAGAATTTAAATCTTGGATCCGCCTCTACCCCCACCACCCCCGAACACCCACTCCCCACCCATCCAACTCCCATAGTATTTTGGTAAATTACATATAAATGCTCTTAGGATAATATTTTTTTTGCTTACATACCAAACACTATAAAATAAGTAAGAAACCTATTTATTTTCCATAAAAAATATTTTCTAAAAAAATATATCCATAAAAAACATTTTCCTTCGTACCAAACACACCCAAAGACTCGTACTAACCATATAAAAATAAAAACACCTAATACAAAAATAAGAAATCTTCAATCCACGTCTAATAACAAGTAGATAGTTAAATATAGACGTACATCGGGATAATAAGCTCCTAAACTTAGGGAAGTGTTGTTGGAAAACTTTATCCACTCTATAAAATCGCAAATAAATCATTAAACAGAAATATAAATCTAAAAGAATAGTAAGGACACTTATTTTGATTCGATAGAAGGAAGTTATGATCTTCTAAATCATGTTACTTTCTTTATGGTACTTTTCTTAATGGAACAGAGAGAAAAAATTGGCAACAGAAAGACCACAACCAAATATATAATAGTGAAACAACTCTTCAAAAGAGACGTAATTCTTTATAGGTAACCTTTCAGAAGAGCATAACTTTTCAGTTATGAATCCATCAATTCGAAACTGAAAGTTAATTAGAATCTACGCATATAAAATTCATACCTTATAAAATAAAATTTATATATAGCTTGTAAAAATAATACTTTATTAGATCAGAAAACTGAACTTCTTTAATTAGTGGCAGATCTATATACAATTATATTAAATATGTGAGTACTAAATAGTAAATTTTCAACAACTGTCCCTTATAAGTGGTATCACTACACGCAATTTCATGTATTATTTTATATAAATTTTCGAAGTTTTGGAAGCAATGCAGTTCCATGTTAGAATTATGTAAAACCTTGTTCAGCTACGTATTACAATAGTATCCAATTGTATATCTTCACAACCAAATATATATATATATATATATATATACTGCAAATCTTTAAAAAAGTGTAGTCAGGTACTTAACAAAATAAACTTTTGGGTGCATAAATCTATGATGAAAATAACTATTTTGATGTGATAATGCGAGTGTGGTTCTTTTTTGTGTTAGTATGATTATTGTAGCTCCGTTAAAACTTGAATTAACTTTACCATTAGTTTTAGAGTTTCAAAATTGAATTGTACTAAAAGTAGACATTATGGACCATTAGTGTTAAAAACTTTATATTAAGGATTAGGGTCTTTGTATATAAGGCGTATACCTCGATCTTCAATGTTAAAAGATTTTAATTTTTAAAAATAATAAAGTACGAAAAAAAGTTTCTCAAGAAAATGGACTAATTAAAGTTTGCAAGTACTATACTTCACTTTTTAAAATTGTGGAACAAAATACAAAAAAAAGTCATTTGTGAAATTTTTTAAACTAACAAGATGATTTAATATAACTCTACTTCACTTTGGGTGAACAAAGAAATACACATTAAAAGGAAAAAGTATGACGAATGTTGGAATTACAGAAATTTCTTATATATCGGAGGCATCAGAGAAGAAGAACTCTCCACTGAAGAAGAGCTCAAAGAGAAAGTAAGTTGTTCATCAGAATTCTCGAAGTGACAAAATAAGAAGTGGAGATATTTTCATATTTGCTTCATATGATGATGACACGTGGAGAAAATCAATGGCCACAGATACACGCCTCACATGCTCAGCACGAGCTTACTTTGGAATTCTCTAGAAACAGATGATGTAAATAATAGTTTACCATTTTTATTTATTTATTCATTATAAATATAGGTTAGTTATAAATTAGCCAATAGGGTTGGGACAGCTGTATAGTTAGTTATCTCACTTATTCCTTTTCATTGCTATAAATACATGTATTGTTCATATGAATAATACATGTAAAATTCAACTCAATCTTTTATTTTCATTTACATTTTTTAATATGGTATCAGAGTAACCGATCTGAATTTGTTTTTCTTTTCATTTTTGTCATGTTTTTATGCTAATTTCTTGCTTTCTTCAATTCTGTCACTATGACAATGAGTGTTGATGCTGCTATTGGGATCCAAGTTCGCATTTTAGTTGGCTGCTAATATTACTACTCAAAATGAGCTTATCAATCCCTTTCATCCTTATTTTATTTCATCCTCAGATTTTCTTGGTACACTGTTGACAAATACATTGTTTGATGACATGAGTTTTGGTGGGATGTGGATAGCATTAACAACGAAAAACAAATATGATTTTGTTGATGGATCTTCCCCAGAACCAAGTGCATGAACTGATTTGCACAGATCTTGGTCTAGGGCCAACAACCATGGTTATATCCTGGAGGCTAAACTCTCTTTCTAGAGAAATTTCTGAAAGTGTTCTATACTATTCTACTGCAAAAGACATCTGGACATAACTTGAGGTCAGATTTGGCCAAAGTTCAAGTGCTAGGCTCTTTCAACTCCAAAAAGAGCTTAGTGACCTTACTCAAGGTGCATCTGATATTGCCACATACTTCACCAAGATGAAACGACTCTGGGATGAGTTGGATACCTTGGATTTCTTTAAACCATGTGTTTGTGACTCTTCCTGCGGAGAAAATGAGAGAAATATCAAATTTAAACAAGATGAGAGGCTCTACTTAAATTTTTAATGGGGCTGAATGACACCTACTGTGGTGCCAGAGGTAATATTCTTATGATATCACATCTGCCCACCGTGTCAAATGCCTATGCACTTCTAATTCAACCTTATGCTACCATAATTCTAACTATATAATTATCGTAAGTGTATATCCTAATTTATGATAAGTGTATATCCTAATTTAGGTAACAAATACACTATAATATACACAAAATATACTTTCCTAATATACAAGTTTAGCCACTGCCCGTGATGGGCTTGACAGCAATACCCGTGACCGGGCCTCAGCCACTGCCGACGCTGGGCCTCTTCATTCGGTACCTGTGGTATACACTATGTAAGTGTATATCACGGGTATATTACCTTGTTTAACACACCCCCGCAGTCATAGCGGGCGGTCTTCGAACGCTCAGACTGTCCCTAAAATCTTCAAAAAGAACCACGGGTAGACCCTTTGTAAAGATGTCTGCAACTTGATAACGAGATGGAACATGGCATACGCGAACGTGACCCTTAGTAACCTTTTCGCGGACAAAGTGAATGTCCATTTCGATATGCTTAGTGCGTTGGTGCTGAACCGGGTTACCTGAAAGGTAGATGGTATTAATGTTATCGCAATATACCAAGGTTGCCTTCTGAATGGGACAATGAAGCTCCAAAAGCAAATTACGTAGCCAACATGATTCGGAGACCACATTCGCTACCCCTCAATATTCGGCCTCTGTACTTGAGCGTGATAGAGTTGTCTGACGCTTCGCGACCAGGAGACCAAGTTGTTTCCAAGGAACATACAGTAGCCAGACATCGACCATCTGGTGTCGAGACAACCACCCCAATCAGCATCTGTGTATGAGACAAGTGTGGATGTAGATGAAGGATACAAATGCAACCCATAGTCCAGTGTCCCCTGAATATACCGAATGATGCGTTTGATTGCATTCACGTGCTCAACTCTGGGATCATGCATGAATAAACACACATGCTGAATAGCATACGTAATATCCGATCTGGTAAAGGTAAGATACTGAAGGGCACCTGCAAGACTGCGATAGTGGTCGGGTACTCGTATGGTGCACCTGCAGCGGCACTAAGCTTAGGTTTTGTATCAACCGGAGTGGAAGTGGACTTACAGGATGACATCCCAGCCCTCTCTATGATCTCCGTTGTATACTTTCGTTGAGACAAAAATAATCCATCTGAATGACGCCTCACAACAATCCCCAAAAAGTAACTCAAGGGCCCTAAGTCTTTCATAGCAAACTCAGAGCAGAGCATGGTCATGATAGACTGGCATAAGGCATCGGAAGAGGCAGTCAGAATGATATCATCCACATACAACAGGATGTAGGCCAAGGATGAACCACGTCGGTAGATGAACAAAGAATTGTCTGACCTGGTGTGAGTGAACCCAATTGTCGAAACATAGTCAGCAAACCTCGTATACCAGGCCCTTGGAGACTGCTTAAGCCCATATAAGGACTTTTTCAACAAATAGACATGATGAGGACGGTTAGGATCCCTGAACCCCAACGGCTGATGCATATATACCGTTTTCTTGAGATCACCATATAGGAAAGCATTCTTGACATCCAACTGATGAATAGGCCATGACTTATAAAGAGCCAGGCTAAGCACAATGCGAATGGTAGCCGGCTTGACCACCGGACTAAACGTCTCCCCACAATCTATCCCAACCTGCTGAGTCTTACCATCACCCACAAGCCGCGCCTTATGTCGAGCAAAGGACCCATCAGAATTCTCCTTATGAGCAAAAATCCACATAGACCTGATAACATTAATACCAGATGGACGGGGCACCAACTCCCACGTCTTATTATCAATAAGAGCATTATATTCATCAGTCATAACAATTTTCCAATTCGGGCCGTTTAAGGCAGACACAGGATTACGGGGCAAGGGGGATTTAGAGACATTAGAATGTAAATTAAAATGTCTTTTAGGTGTAAAAATATCCCGCTGACTACGAGTGACCGGTCTATGATTCGAGGATGAATTGAGTGAATTTTAGGAATTTGCTAGGCTCGAGATGGACTGGCCAGCAGGCAGTGGGCCTGCTGGCCCAAAACTAGACGCAGAAGCTGGGCCGAGAAGCGAATCGGGACCGGACCGGTTCCGGTGGTGGGCCGGATCGGCTCAATCACTGAAACTGGCCCAGTTAGAGGACTGGGTAGTGCTGACCGAGATGTGCTAGTGGGACCAGCGGGCAGTGGGCCCGCTGGAGAGTTTTGGGTGAGGGAGATGTCTGAAAAATGCCGAATAATAGACGGGGATATTTGGTCATCCAAAAAATTATACGAACTAGGCTCGGGAGTATGAACTTTCATAAGAGGAAATTGGGTTTCATAAAAAATGACATGGGGATTAATTATGATTTTCTTGGAGGATAAATCAAAGCATTTGTAACCACGATGATTAGACGGATAACCCAAAAACACACACGGGAGTAGACCGAGCCTGAAGTTTGTTAATTGCGGTGGATGGGAATAACGGATAACACAAGCACCCAAAGATCCGAAGATGAGAATACGACGGGTTCTTATTATATAAGATTTGGAGGGGGAAGAATATGTCAGACCTTTGGAAGGAATTATCTTAAGGAGATATGTGGCCATTTGTAGAGCATGATGCCAAAATATGGGGGTATGGAAGCATGAATTAAGAGAGTTCGGACAATGTTATTTATGAAATGAATTTTACGTTCGACTTTCCCATTTTGTGAAGATGTATGAGGACATGAAAAATGAAAATTGATCCCATTATTAGCACAGAACTCCCGAAACTCCCTATTGTCATACTCTTTCCCATTATCACATTTAATATTTTTTATTTCTCTTTCGAATTGGGTACGAATGAACGCTCTAAATTTTATGAAGACTGAAAACACTTGTGATTTATTCGCAATTGGAAACGTCCACAAAAATTTAGAATAATCATCTAAAAAAGAACATAATATCGATGACGCACCGAACTAAGAACAGGAGACGTCCATAGGTTGCTATGAATAATATCAAATGGCATTGAAGTATGAGACTTTGAGTCTACAAATGGCAACTTAACAAATTTTCCTAACGAACAAGATTGACAAATTGGAGTACGACTCGTACCCTTACAAGAAATAAAACTATTTTTATTTAAAGCTGATAAAATAGAGGATCCTGGATGACCAAGGCGAGCATGCCACAAGGAAGGAGAAATGGCTGCAAAGGTTGATGGCAAAACTTGACTCGATGGACTGAAATCGGGCATGATAGGATACAAATCCCCCCTACTATCACACCTCATGAGATAACTCTCCCGTCTTGAAATCCTTCACAGAGAAACCAAACGGATCAAATTCAACAGAAACGAAATTGTCAGTGATGAACTTTCGGGAAGACACTACGTTTTTAATCAATTTGGGGGCATGTAAAGTATTTTTCAAGATAAGGGGTGGATTGGGGGGAGACAACATTTTTTACCATAACCCTGAATTGGAATAGAGTTGCCATTACCAACAATTATACCCCGAGGGTTGCTCAAATTGGAATAAGATGAGAGAGTACCTGAATCGGAAGTCATGTGGGTAGTGGCACTGGTGTCCATATACCAATTTGGGTCCGGTTGAGTCAAACCCAATGTGTGCATCGCGGCCTCGATATCGGTCGGAGTGGGGCCTGCTGCGTGGTGGGCTTGCGGAGGTCGGGGTCCAAGTATTCCAGGACGGGACTGAACTAGGTCGTAGCTGCTGGAGCTGGCGTTGCTAGGCCACTACTGATTGTTGGGCCTAAAAGGCTGGCAAGCCCACTGGTTTGCGGTAGTTGCTGGAAAGTAGGGGTTACTGGCCCACATCCCCAGCCCCACTGCCATGGGCCCCACTGCTGGGACCAGAGGGTGGTGGGCCACTGTTCACTGGACGGGACCCACTGTCTGCTCACTGACCGCGGAACCACCACCGGAACCGCCGCGTTTGCCCTCGCGATTTTTGTTATTATTCTTACGATTATTTTTGCCACTACCATAAGTATGGTTTTGGCCCGAATTATCAACAAAACCCGAAAACTTGGAGAGGACGCCATCATGATGACGGGGCTTGCTCCGTAGCCGCCTTTTTAGCCAAACCGGCTTCTTCCAAAGTAAGCATGGAGCGGGCTTGATAAAAGGTGGGAAGAGGGTTGCTTTGACGAAGGAGAGTTCCAATGCCATTATAGGCCTCCGAAAGGCCGACAACCAATTGTAGAACCAGACGATTATTTGTTACAGGTGCGCCAACATTACGGAGTTGATCCGCCAACTCCTTGAGTTTTTTGCAATATGCAGATACGTTTGGAAATTCTTCCATGCGAACTAGAGAGAATTCCTGCTCGAGTGTGACGGCACGTGAATGTTGGTTATCTTGGAATATGTCACGCAATCTATTCCAGGTAGCCATAGCCGTGGTATCCGGCTCAATAATCGTCTGTAAAAGGTAAACCGAAATAGTGGAATAGATCCACTGGAGACCGTTAGCATCAAGAGTAATCCATAACTGAGGATCCTCCACGGGAAGAGGTGTAGCGGGAGGAATTATGTGATGGATAACTTGATGGGAGATAGCGTGAATTTTAAACAATTCTGCCCACGTCGCATATTGGACGTTTTCCATCTCAAGCACAATAGGGATCATTGTTCTTGACGTTAGAAACCATGAGGGCAGGATGATAATTGTTCTTAGACATATTGAAAGAACAAAGAAGGAGGGGAAATTTGGGAATAGTAAGAGAGATTTTGAGAGCGGAAGACAAATTTTGGAAGAGAAAACCCGAGGGGGGTGGGGTTCGGCCGAAGGGTACAAAATTTTGGGAGAGAAAATTTTGTTAGACCTAGTCTCTTGATAACATGAAAGAAATAATCTCCTTGATTATTTTCATTAATTGTAAGGTATATATACAAGTTACAAAATAGGAGAATCCTATTCATATTCTATTCCTAAAACCTTATGCTACCATAATTCTAACTATACAATTATGGTAAGTGTATATCCTAATTTATGGTAAGTGTATATCTAATTTAGGTAACAAACACACTACAATATACACAAAATATACTTTCCTAATATACAAGTTTAGCCACTGCCCGTGATGGGCTTGACAGCAATACCCGTGACTAGGCCTCAGCCACTGCCGACGCTGGGCCTCTTCAGTCGGTACCTGTGGTATACACTGTGTCTATCAAGTGTATATCACGGGTATATTACCTTGTTTAACCGAGATAAAGAGAGGTTCAAAACACACCAAGATATCCAGGGGAATCCTCTTCTTTTGTTGCTGCAAATATAAGTAATGGACAAAGGACTTTCTCTACTGATTTTAGAGGACAAAAGGCAGTATATGATAACAAAAAAACTGGACTTGTTTGCAAGTATTGTAAGAAAACAGGACATTTGATTGACAAATGCTATAAATTACATGAATTTTCTTCTAATTTTAAATTCACTAAGCAAAAAAACTTTCAGAACAGTGTTAAAAAAAATGCAGTCTTAATCAATGATTTTTCTGGGGAAACTTTTGTCACTAACATAGATACAGAAGAGCAAGGAAAGCTAATGTCTACTGAACAACTTGCACAGGTCATGCAAATGCTGCAGCACATGAACAAAAATGATCAAGGTTCTGCTTCTAAGCTCACAGCATCTGCAAACTGTACTGGTGTAATATTCAGTCCTAGCCCATTCTCTTTAAATTCTAAAGTCAATCATAAATTATTTACTAAGCATGTTACATCCTAGTTTTAGTTTTCATTCCAAGAAGGATGTTACATCCATTTTATCTTGTAATTCTGTTTGCAATGTTCAGAGCCAGTTATGGCATGCAAGACTGGGTCACATGCCCCTTTCAAATATGAAAAATATTAATGATATTCTTTTTTTTCTGTGTGTCCTTTAGCAAAACTGTTGGGAGTTTTTGCTCTATGGTACTTTATAATGCAGTACGGGAAGTATATAACTATTACAAGTATTCGAAAGGATAAACAAAGGTTCAATAATTCAACTAGAAATCTGAAAATTACAATAGTTACACAAGAAAACTGGAAATTCCAGTTTTGTAGAAGATGGAAAAATGGAAACTGTTTTTGCTGAGTCGAGTGTGGCACTCTGTCCTTAAGACAATATTGCCCCGTATGTATCCTTTATACGTCCTGGACAATTTGTCTCCCAAGATAAAACAGCAATGGAACACTTGAGCAAAGGAAACTCAAGAGCTACCGTGAAGAATATTGAGTAACGAAATGATGCTTGGAAGTTGTAGGAAGAAGAATTTTCTGCTTGAGAAAGCTTCTGTATTTTCGTGCATATGTGTTGTTTGAACGTTTTTGTTGGCTCTCAACAATGGTGTAAGGGGTGTTTAAATAGGTGAGGGAGGGGGCTGATATCGCCCTCCATAATGACCAAATAATGACCATTATGGAGGTAGTAAAGCCACCAACATTAATGGGAGAAAGACCAACGGATTTGGCCATTATAGGAGGAGTAATTCAGCCAAAATAAATGGCTGAATTGAGTGCTTGGCATTTCTATTTTTGACCGTCGAAATTTTGATGTTCTGGAAACTTCAGGGACCAAACTGTACATCTTGAAACTTCGGGGATCAAAGCGTACATCCGAAAGAATTCGGGTCCAAACTATACATCCGAAACTTATGGGATCAAAGCGTACACGGAAAAGTTTTTCGGCCCAAAAAGATAATATCGAAGACCCACGACCCACGACCCGTGACCCGTGACCCGAGAACCCGAGAACCCGAGAACCGGAACCGGGAACCGGAACCGAACCGGAATCGGACGGACGGGCGGGCGGCGGCGCGCGCGTGTGGTCTTTCCTCGAACCGAAGCACATCTAGGTCCTCCCTCCTTTAAACACATGGGATACCCCTTGGGGTCCCAAACCCCAAACCAATTTCGAGTCTCATATACACAACAATTCTTTCTTCCTCTACCGATGAGGGAGAATTACACACAATACCATACTTTCCATGCTTCAAACACCTTACTTCGTGAACCAATATCTCTTTCATTTCTCAATGAAATTTTACGATTCTTGGCCCTACGGTTATCTACGTACTTAGTAGATCATGCATGTGTGAAGAACCGGATTCTCCAACATACGTTACACTAGTGTTTAAGCCGTTAAAGTTGGTCGGTCGCAACTCCCGCCAAAGGCCAATTTCCAACAATCCCCTCTTGAAAGAGATTTTGGCGCACTCACATGGTGTCTTTTCATTTCCAAACAATATTTCGGCGGACCGATGTTGCATAAGGAGAGGTAGCCTCGGCTTTGAACCTTCCATAGTTGAATACCATCGGACTTACTTACTTGCGCGGTGAACGTGATGTCTTGAACCGTCAGTGTTTAGTGTAAGCCAAGACAATGGTACCAACACAACAAATTCCCTTACTCTTTTCTTCGTAATGTTTTGTTCGTTTTGGCCATGGACAACGTCTTGGATTCTAAAGTGCGTTCATTTTGAGGCGGCCCGTCCTCGCACTTAAATAGGTGGTCTCCTACAAGGTATCCTGATATACCCCACTTCACAAGTGTTAGGAACCATTAAAAGTTTCCCAAAGACCTAACCTCAACTGTTGAGGATCATTATAGGTTTTGAAAACTTAACCTTTACCCATACCGCAGATAGCACTTAACGTCTATCGCGGGAACGGCTTTGGATTTGGTGTTTCTTTTCGAAATCACTATCCGAAGTGCTCATGCTTCCACCTGAAGCGATCAACCGAACCTTTACAACTTAGTTTTCCCATTGAATCAAATTACCGGGATCTCCGGTTCGTAAGGTTGGGTTTCCACCGTATTGGTCCGTATATTTTGGGTTTTAAGCCCATTCCCCTAGACAGCGAACGCTTGATCTCCGGGTAGTCCCTTAGTTTGTAAACAAGGAAGTGACACCCGTGATGATCAACCGCCATACGGTCTTATGTCTCCGACGGATCCCGACGGATATGTCCAGACGCCGTCATCCGTGTCCTTCCTAAAGCCGACCGGCTAGCCACGGTGTAGAACCGCTTTGAAGGCACGGGTTTCTCCCAATAAGGGACGTCCTCTAATGAGTTGTGAAGTTACTTCTTTCATGCTTTGTATAAAGCGATAAACTCCGATACCATCATGAATCGGTCGATGCAAGTTTTCTTAGAGGATTTTCCAAGAACCACCATACACATTTACTTGTGGCTTTGGTGTTCTTCGATCCGATGTCCGGTTTGCATCACCGTGTTCTCTCGTAACCGCCGGACATCCAGAATACTATAATCCGTAGATAAGCGAATAATTCGGATATCGTCATATCCGACTTAACGCCTTCTATTGATCATGTATTAAGATCATCGGTGAACCTTAGTTCAACCGATATGTTTGTTGGACGATACCTGTGTCGGTTGTAGTGTGTACAATACATTGAACTACACGTGACCCGAGCATATCGCTCCTTGTCTATGGGTGCACCATGATTCCAATCAGTTCTATGATTCATATCCATTGGTGGCTTCAACGAGACTCGTCAACTATCGACCGTCCGTTAGATGTCTTAGAAATCCAATTCCTAAGATGTCATCTCGTGATACCCATATCTTTCATATCGAGACTTTGTTTCAATATGATTTTTACTCTAAGACCGTTGGTTTTCCAACCGTTGGCTTTCTAACTTCGAGTCAATGTTTCGTGATCGATTCATTGTTTCGTTTTTATCCGAACCTTTCAGACCAAAATGTAAACATTTCGGGGACCAAAATGAAAGTTCGGTAAGAAGCCCAACAGTTCAGCAAACCAATTCTGATCCTCTTCTTCCAACTCTCTGGTTGGGAAGGCTGTTTCAACATCCATGCTACGCAAGATGCAATGGCCCTAGATGTTAAGTTACTCACAGGGGAGCACATTTTATAACCTAAAGGTTCTTTTCCCGTAGGAAGATCAACCATTACACAAGTATGGTTCTATATATGGAATCTATTTCTCCCTTTAGCTTCTTTCCAAAGCAGCGCTTTTGGAGATAACAATTATTTGTTAATTGTCCATGGTTCGTTCTAAACCATACAAGCTAGAAGGACTGGAACAAGTCTTTGTCCCCTCTTTGCTCCATCTTGGTTCAACATCTAGAATCCCCGAGTTCTGCGGATCCGGAATATTAAGTTCCGGATAGACAAGAACTTTCGAGTCTCGAAGATACGGAACGTCTAGTTCCGGATAGTCAGGCCCTCGCGGGTTCTTGTTAACCTTGAGCAATTACTCCTTTTTCCTTTTCCAGGAAGGTTATCTCCAAAGAATTCAGCATTCTTTGACGCCAAAAGGCGATGAACACTACTGTTATTAGCAGATCCAGTGGATATGCAATCTACAGTCTTAGGTATGAAACCTGACCTGTTTCGGTAGTCCAACTTCTATCAAGTCACCCTACATCACAACTTTTGTATGTGAGATCCTTTCCATGTCTCACCCGGAGAGTTATACTTATCCTTATGCGGAGTTCTGTTGAGAATCACATTAGTGGTAAGGATCGCCTTGCCCCACATAATTTTGGGCGTACGGGTTTGGGCTTGGCTAACACCGTTAGACTTTGGTGAGAAATGAACAGTTGTTTAATGAACGATGCTTCACATTCTCCCCCTCTATCACTACGAATTTCTCAATCCGTAGGCTTAGTTGATTTTCAACTTCTGCTTTGTAGCGCTTATCCGCTTCAACAACTTCATCTTTGCTTTTTAATAAACAAAGGATTCCATACGTTGTACCATCATCAATGAAGATCACAACGTACTTGTCTCCCCCCTCCATTTTGTATAAACTTCAAATCACCCAAGTAGGTGTGACTAAGTTCTAGAGGAGCAGTGCTTCTTTCGCTATTCCCTTGACGGAATTTGGAAAGGTGATTTTGCCTCTTCATCTACCTCACATTTATTTTGAGGGTTTATGTCGAAGAAGGAAACAATCTCAACATCGTTAGCTTTTGATTGACTTGCTATTTAACGTGTTTTAATCTATGATGGCATAGACGCACGGATTACAAATATATCATTCATTTGGCTACAGACATACTGTACCATTCTTAGTTATTACAGACTTGTTGGGCTAGTCTCAAACCAGCTTGACCAACAACGTCCCTTAAACCAAGTTAGGGACATGTATCACCTCATCTTAGAGTGATCTCATTCCCTGAAGTCCTATTGAGGACAACCTCTCCAGCCCCTTTGATTTTAGAGGTGGCGTTGCTTCACATGAACAACCTCTTGCCCGTGGTTAGGGCGCAACCGGATCATATGTGATCTCGATACTCTGGCCCACTCCGGTTGCTTTGCGCACCGAGTGTCCAATTTTCTTTACCGCCTTTCTTTAGACCTTCGGATCATTTAGGACACGGAAACTCGGCCCACCTTACTAGGTGTCCATTACTTTTCCAATGAAATGAATTCTCGGCCCCACTCCAATCGCCGGAGGCTTTGTATGACCGAGTGTCCAATATCATCATATCAAAGGAATTTTGGCCCGCCCGGTCGCCGGAGGCTTTGTATGACCGAGTGTCCAATATCATTCTATCAAAGGAATTTTGGCCCACTACGGTCGCCGGAGGCTTTATGTGATCGAGTGTCCAATATCATCCTATGAAGGATCTTTACGCCAAATAGTATGACGGGTTCAACGTCTTTAGCTTTTAGACTCCTTCCGTTAAGATTGGTGCCCGAGATAATTCTTGGCGCTTACTTAAGAGTGGTAACGGTTTTCGCACGGTCGGTGGATCTTACTCCCTCGTATGTGCGAACATACTTTACACACTTTAATAATTACACTTAAAAGAACGGATCTTCTTAAGTCGTTTACAAAATCCAATCTTTAAACGGAAAAGAAGATGAGATTAAACTTCGATTTGTTAAAGCATAAGGAATATAAATTATTTTCATATTCCTCCTTACTTTAATCCATTTTTAATCAGACATAATTTAATCTTTATTCTTGACAAGTAAGAAAAACTACTTATCCCAATTTCGGATTCTGGCTCACTTCAGTCACTTTATCAAACTGAGTGTCCAGTTCCTTCTTTACCATTATTCGGATCTTTTGTCCGGGGACGAGATATAGGCCTTTCGCCGCAAGATAGAATAACATCTTCGATCTTCTCCTCTTGTCCCGTTGACATCCTCGAGGCTCTCGTGAGCGCTTGTTCCCACCGGTCTTGGTAGCGGTGACACCATGAACACGTTCATCATCATCACTCTCTTCTACCAGAAAACCATTGTCATATCCAGATTTGGTCACACAATTTTTGACCGACATCTTTCGAACACTAATAGTAATACAATACAAATATTGTCTTAAGTTGTTGGGAGTTTTTGCTCTATGGTACTTTATAATGCAGTACGAGAAGTATATAACTATTACAAGTATTCGAAAGGATAAACAAAGGTTCAATAATTCAACTAGAAATCTGAAACTTTCAATAGTTACACAAGAAAACTGGAAATTCCAGTTTTGTAGAAGATGGAAAAATGGAAACTGTTTTTGCTGAGTCGAGTGTGGCACTCTGTCCTTAAGACAATATTGCCCCGTATGTATCCTTTATACGTCCTGGATAATTTGTCTCCCAAGATAAAACAGCAATGGAACACTTGAGCAAAGGAAACTCAAGAGCTACCGTGAAGAATATTGAGTAACGAAATGATGCTTGAAAGTTGTAGGAAGAAGAATTTTCTGCTTGAGAAAGCTTCTGTATTTTCGTGCATATGTGTTGTTTGAACGTTTTTGTTGGCTCTCAACAATGGTGTAAGAGGGTGTTTAAATAGGTGAGGGAGGGGGTCGATTACGCCCTCCATCCATGACCAAATAATGACCATTATGGAGGTAGTAAAGCCACCAACATTAATGGGAGAAAGACCAACGGATTTGGCCATTATAGGAGGAGTAATTCAGCCAAAATAAATGGTGAATTGAGTGCTTGGCATTTTGTTTTTGACCGTCGAAATTTCGATGTTCGGAAACTTCGGGGACCAAACTGTACATCTTGAAACTTCGGGGACCAAACTGTACATCCGAAAGAATTCGGGTCCAAAGCGTACATCCGAAACTTCGGGATCAAAGCGTACACGGAAAAGTTTTCTGGCCCAAAAAGATAATATCAGAAGACCCACAGCCCACGACCCGTGACCCGTGACCCCGAGACCCGAGAACCCGAGAACCCGGAACCCGGAACCCGGAACTCGGAACCGGAATCGGACCGGACGGGCGGGCGGCGGCGGCGCGCGTGTGGTCTTTCCTCGAACCGAAGCACATCTAGGTCCTCCCTCCTTTAAACACATGGGATACCCCTTGGGGTCCCAAACCCCAAACCAATTTCGAGTCTCATATACACAACAATTCTTTCTTCCTCTACCGATGAAGGAGAATTACACACAATACCACACTTTCCATGCTTCAAACACCTTACTTCGTGAACCAATATCTCTTTCATTTCTCAATGAAATTTGACGATTCTTGGCCCTACGGTTATCTACGTACTTAGTAGATCATGCATGTGTGAAGAACCGGATTCTCCAACATACGTTACACTAGTGTTTAAGCCGTTAAAGTTGGTCGGTCGCAACTCCCGCCAAAGGCCAATTTCCAACAAAAATAACACAAGCTTCCATTTTCAGACAGTCACATTTTCACTAAACAACGTTTTGATTTAATACATATTGATACTTGAGAACCTATCAAACTCCTACTTATGATGGATATAGATATTTTCTAAACATAGTAGATGATTTTACTATGGGGACCTGCTTTTTCTACTATCCACTAAGAGCAATGCATTTCCAATTCTTAAAAGTTTCTTGGCAATGGTACAAAGACAATTCAATAAGAAGGTCAAGATTATTAGATCTGATAATGCTTGAAAATTGGGTTCAAGTTTAGAAAATTCAAGTTTGGAATTGTTGGTTGCTATTGTAGTAAAGCAGTACGGGAAGTAAATAAATATTACAAGTGTTCGAAAGGATGAACAAACATTCAATATTCAGAAATTGAATCTTGTTGAACAAATAGGCCAATGTTGATAACTGCCGCAAACTTGTTGTGTCTTGAATCTTGATAACCTGAAATCAAGAAATAACTAAATCTTGATGGTTACAACGTTGTGTGTTGAGTCGAGTGATTGCACTCTGTCCTTAAGACAAGATTGTCCCGTATATATGCTTTTACGTTAGCGGGCAATAGTCTCTCAAGATAAAATAACACTTTTATCTCAACACTACAAAGCAAATAGGTTGAGTCTGACGAAGAAAACAAATATGAATCGACTTGCTGAAGATATGGAAAAGGAAGGAAGAGTTTCTGTTTCCTCTTCTATTTTGTCTCTGTGTATATAGTGTGTCTCTGTTGTGTATATCTTGTGTATATGAGTGTCTTTACTCACTGTTTTTCAACACTGTGTTGCAGTTTTTCGTCACTGTTTTGTGTAGTGTTTTTCGTGTCTGTTTGTGCTATTTTATCTCATTGTATCTGTCTCCACAATTGAGCCAAAACAGCTCAATATATAGCATCACGAGAGGGCTATTCAACTGCCTAAAACATGGCTGTAAATAGTCATTAGGAGGGCTGTTAATGGAATTAGAGAGGCTGTTAATGGCCATTTAGAGAGGCTGATATATGGTCATGAAGAAGGGCTGTTTATGGAGGAGTTAACAGCCAAGTAATGGCTGGTTAATGCTCCAAAAAATAGTCCAAACGGTAGGCAGAAAGTTTCTGCCTTCCGTCTTTCCCAAAATCAACTTTCCAGAAATTCTAGAGACCAAACTGTAAATATTAAGCAATTTGGGGTCCAAAAAGATAATATCAGAAAGTCCCCACAGCCCAAGGCCTAAGGCCCAAGGCCCGAGACCAGACGGGACGGGCGGGCGGCGGCGGTGCGCGCGCGGGCTTAGCCTTGAACCCAAGCACATCTAGGTCCTCCCTCCTTTAAACACATAGGATACCCCTTGGGGTCCCAAATCCTTTACCACTTTAGAGACTTATATAGAGAGAGCAATTCTTCATTTTTCCACCGATGTGGTAGATTTGTCCCACACCATATTTTCATGCCTCAAACACCTTACTTTGTGGACCAATATCTCTTTCATTTCTCAACGAAATTTGACGATTCTTGGCCCTACGTCATCTACTCACTTAGTAGAATATGCATGTGTGAAGAGACAAAGCCTCCAACATGCGGAACACTAGTATTTAATTCATTAAAGATGGGTGGACGCATCTCCCCGCCAAAGATAAATTTCCAACAGGAATTACTGAAATTTCTGATATATCGGAGGCATCGAAGAAGAAGAACTCTCCATTGAAGAATAGCTCAAAGAGAAAAAAGTTAATAAGTTGTTCATCGGAGTAAAATGCGAAGTGGAGATATTTTTTTATTTGCTTCATATGATGATGACACGTGGAGAAAATCAATAGCCACATGTACATGCCTCACATGCTCAACACGAGCTTACTTTGGAATTCTTTAGAAACAGATGATGTAAATTATAGTTTATCATTTTTATTTGTTTATTCATTGTAAATATAGGTTAGTTAGAAAATTAGCCAATAGGGTTGGAACAGCTGGATAGTTAGTTATCACACTTATTCCTTTTCATTACTATAAATACATGTACAGTTCATATGAATAATACACAGAAAATTCAGCTCAATCTTTTATTTTCATTTACATTTTCTAATAAAAGATAAACAAGAATAGTAAGATTAAAATAACAAAGTGGAAAATAGGACAAAAGTCAAGGTAAAATAATTTTGAGATGTAAGATATAGTGTTTTCCCGTTTTTCTGTTACACCTCCATATGATAAAGCAAACTTCATGATGAGTGAATTCGATTTTACATTTATCGGGCTTGCACAGAGTTGGGCCACAACAACTAAATCATATGGTGTAGTATTATTGGGTTGATTTAAGCAAATATCAAATTTTTAACCACTATTTAGACTTCATCTCTATTTTTAAAATTGTGCAAATATAGTCCTTCCGAACCACGTTAGATTGCATCTAGTGCTTATTCATATATAACTCAACTTTACAGATAAAACAATAGATTAATATCTAACTTTTGTAATAATTTATAAAACTTTAGATTGTGATCTAACGCTTTTTCATAAGATTTTTGAATTTTCTCAAAAAAAAATTATTTCAATTGTGATTTGAAAGGTCCATAAACTACCAGAAAAATAATTTTTAAAAAGATCAATTACTAAACAATTACAGTGAAAAAGGAAAACCGGAGAAAAAATCACAATTTAGTAGTAAAATTATTTACGCAAGCACTTAATTATTAAGGCATGGTGGTCAACTGATTAATGTCTAATTAAGAGCAGGCATATTATTTATTTATGAATGTAGATAGAGACTGATAATTAAGTAACACGTTGTAGCCACGCCAATATTTGAAGGTGAAGTTCAACTCTTACTATCAATTTTGTTTGAGGATATATTGTTGGAGTTATTTATCATTTTCATTCTTATCCTATTTTAAATAATGGAAAGTCAAAGAGTTTTTGAGGGTCCTTTTTTATTCTTTCTTTCTTGATTTTGTGAAAAACATTTTTGTACCACATTGATGGTGGAAAGTTCTCTCTTCCTCTTTATATTGAAATGTGCTTTATTGGAATTATAAATAGTTGAAAAATGGATTAGCCTCACGCACATGAGAGTTGGGTTTCATAGGCAAAACGTATCGATTTGCCCTCCCCTTGCGCGAGGTATACATGAGGCCTCATTCAATTTTGATTTTACAAAATATTATTTTGCTATTTTTGAGCTTACCCGAAATTGTCTAAATTCATGCTTCCGGATTAAAGTCTAGGCGTAGCTCTCATATCCGGACGTAGCTCTCCTACCTCCAGAGTCAGTTGATACCGGTTAAGACTTATTTTTTTAGAACCGCAATTGTCCCGGTACCGGTCAAAGCTCATTATTTTAGAAGTGTGTCTCTGTTGGTACTTAAATAATGTATACATGTTTACATTAATTCGTTGCACTTAAATAACTATTATAGCCAATTAAATATATTCATGCATGATGAATGAAACATATACTATATAAATCTCAATATGGAAATAAAATAATTCATAACACCCAACCATGTCTTCTCATCTAAAAGGCATCGCAAAATCATCCATGAATGATCAAATGCGTAAAGCATTATGTGAGTATAAGAGAGACCATCCCACATGCACTCAAAAAGATTTACAAGAGTGGGTTGATGAAAAATATCATTTGAAAGTTAGTCAAGGTACAATATCAAACACTCTCAAGCGATCATCGGAGTACCTTTCAGCCAACTTTGAGAAGGGTGGGGATATTAAGCGACACAAATCGGCGAAATATCCAGATATGGAGAAGGTTCTTTATGAATGGTTTCTTCAGTACCAAGATCGAGTCAACATGACCGGAGAGCTTATTTTGGAGAAAGCAAAGGATATAATGAAGCTTTTGCATCCTTAACACCCTCATGAACATCAATTTTCTCAAGGTTGGCTTGAAAAATTCAAGGTAAGACATGGTATTAAATCATTCCGTCGCTTTGGAGAAAGTGGTTCGGTTGACATGCAGGACATGGAAATGAAACTGGAGGCTAAAAGGGAGAAAATAAACCAATTTCCCATTAAAGATGTTTTTAATTTGGATGAAACAGTCGTTTTAAGGTTACAAGTGATCACTCTCTTGCAACCAAGCAACTTGAGGGAAGAAAGCAAGACAAAGAGAGGCTTACAATTGTTATTTGTTGCAACGAGGATGGTTCGGAAAAAATTCCTTTATGGATTATTGGAAAATATGCAAAGCCACGTTGCTTCAAAAATATCAATATGAGCATCATCAATTGTCATTATCGTGCCAACAAGAGGACATGGATGACTAGTGTGCTTTTTGATGAATATGTTCGCTGGTTTGATCACAAAATGAATGGCAAAAGAATCTTGTTGATGGTTGACAATTGTCCAGCCCATCCAAAAAATATTGAAGGGTTACGGAATGTTGAGTTATTTTTTTTGCCACCTAACATGACATCAAAGATTCAACCATGTATGCAGGAATAATTAGAGCTTTCAAGATGCACTATCGTAGGAGATTCTACAAAAATCTACTGGAAGGTCATGAGTTAGGGCTACCTAATCACGAAAAGATTAATGTTTTAGATGCCATCAATTTTGCGGTCTCCGCTTGGACAACCAATGTTTCTCAAGTGTCAATAGCAAATTGCTTTCGACCTCGCAAAATCCGTTCAAATGAAGAAATCTCAAGTGAGACAAACTTTGAAGAAAGCCTACATGAGCTTGAGAATATGGTCAAGGATGTTGGTTATCGCAATGAAATGGACGTCAACAAATTGGTGGACTATCCGGATGAAAATGATGAATGTTCAATGGTTCAAAGTTTAGAGAAAATTGTTGCTGATATTATTGAAGATCCTACTAATGATGAAGCTGAAGATGATTCAATACCGTTGGAACCAGTCACGAGAAAGGAGGCTTTGAGCGCGACAACAACTCTTCAAAATTTTTTGTTGCAGCTAGAGAACTCGACACCGGAACTCTTGGCTGCAATTAAAAAAGTTAGGGATGAAATCCAATTAGATTTAAATTTTAAGAAAAATCAAGTAACAATAGATTCATATTTTAGCAAATTACCATAATATTTATAATTGTGATATTTATGAATTATTAATTTAGAGTTTTAATGGGACCTAATATTTATAAAGGGATTTTCCGAAAAAATATTATCTTACTATCTTATCAAATTTGATGATTTTTTACAAAGGCCCAAGTCGGGACCGGAAGATTTTATTATTTTAGAGAGTTTATTAATTTATAGAGTATTAATTTATAGAGGTTTTACTGTACTTATGTAAAATTTTGTATATGTTATTAATTGCGAGTAACCCAACTCTAACATAGAAGAATCCAAGCATTAAAGTTATAAATTAATTCACTTTATACGTTTAGCTAAGGTTAGTTAAGGTAAATGTGTATACATATTTATCTAATCGGGTCCCTCGGAAACAACCGTTCTATCTACCAAGATAGATGTAAGGTCTGCGTACACTCTACCTTTCCAGACCCCACATTATGTGATTTCACTGAGTATGTTATTATTCTTGTTGTTGTATTATCTAATCGGGTGTTTATATTCAGTCAATTATTTTGGTTTTAGTTAACTAAAAAGGTAACAATATAAATCACTTACTTATGGTTAAGTGATAAACTTGAGTAAAAAAAACATATGTATATTGTATTCATTGGTTGAGTGTAAACACTAACACCCCGAATAAATTATGACCGTTAAACACCGTTTTGAGAAGTGTTTCATGAATTAATTTATCAATTTGTGATGTGTTTTCACTAATGGCTCTTCGCTGCTTTTAAAGTTACACTTGTTTGCTTATTATACACCCTCCAGCTCATCAGGATTTTTACTGGTAATTAACATTAATTATAAGTCGTAAATCATTATTTTATACTTAATTATTTAAGATTTTCCACTAAAGTTGATTACTACAAATCGGAAGTATGTCTCTGCGTTACTTCGAAGTTAATTAACTTTTCCAACAACCTGCCTTTATGCAGAATGACTAAGAATAAAGAACATACTGTAACTTAATTTAGAAAGAGTAGACGGGAACTAAATATGGTTTCTAATTCACCAGTAGCGTCAAAACTTTGCCAATGATATATTGACTACTCTATCCGTCTCAAAATACTTGTCATTCTTATAAAAATATTTGTCGTTTCATCTAATCAAGATAAAATTAAGTAACTTTTTTTCTATTTTACCCTTATATTAATTAGCAACATTTAAGAGGTTCTCATCTTTGATGGAGTAAATATTTATTGAGAAGATATAATATGATGAGATATATTAAGATAACAAAATAGTCAAAATGATATCCTTATAAATGTTTTCTTAATGGGCGTGCAAATGAAAAATAAGATATTAATGAAATATGTTTTGGGACGGAGGGATCGAAGTATCATTTTTCAATTACGTACATACAATTAGTATTAATGGTGTAATTAACGTGATTCGTTCCTTTCCACGTCCTTTGCAAGTGACTACTATTCCAACACAAGTTACAGAAAAGATATTTAAAATGGCAAAAGGTCAAATAATATCATATAGCTATAGTATACTTTTTGCCCTTTAATTTACTTTCTTCTTCTTCATTTTTTGGGTAGAAGTTGTTGATATGTAAAGCACGTACGGGAATAGTAAATAACCATTACAGTGATCGAAATGATAAACAACAAAGATTACAACAACAAGTTGTCAATCTCATGATCTTGAATTGGAACTCCAAATCTGAATATTGTATGTAGAAATACAAGAACATGAACTGCTACACTTGTGGCTTGTAGAACCGCTGAGAAACCGAACGGTTAGAGTCCTTTGAGAATCAAGTTCACACCTGAAACACTTAGCAACCAATTAGATAATCACAACACCACCGGCTGAGTCGAGAGATGACTCTCTGTCTTTAAGACAAGATTGCCCCCGTATATAGGCTTTACGAAAGTGTGGACAATAGTCTCCAAATATGAAACATCAAACTATCAAATGTGCAAAGCCTACACAAATGATCACATCGAAGAACACGAATAATGAAGATTGCTAAGAGAAGGATTGCTTATCAGAAAAACTGATCTCTTTGTGGTGTTGTTAACATGTAAGTATGTTCATATGTTCCTCTATAAAATTGAGACAAATGCCTCAATTTATAGGTGTGCAAGATGGCCTTTCAAATGCCCCATAATGGCATTCAATTGCCATGTAATGGATGACATTTAACCCCTAAGTAATGCAACAACATAATGGTCCAAGTAATGACCATTATTGGTTGGATTCAATGCCATTGAAACCACCTCAACAACAAAACCTTTGGGATTCCGTCGAGCAGTCGCTATTAATGAAGTGCCGCGGCTCTGCCACATTAGCGCCGCAACGCTAATTTAACTAGAAACTCACGATGCTCACTGCTAATCAGGCGCCGCGGCGCTGCAAGGGGGCGCCGCGGCCCAATCGGGAGGCACCGCGGCCCTTCTCGGCTCCGCGACCCTTTTTCAACCCGTACCATCTTACACTTCGCACAATCCTTCCTTCGTTTACCAACGTGGAACACTTGTTATTTAGCCAATAACCGTCCATCATTCTATGTCTCAAACATTTCACTTACGTACCAATATCTCTTTCATTAACGAAATTTATGATACTTGGCACTAAGATTGCACGTGTGTGGAAACAACATTTCCGACGTGCGGGGCCCCAATTGTTCGAGTCATAAATAATGGGATAAACTTAATTTCACATTAGTAAATTTCCAACAATCCCCTCTTGAAAGAGATTTTGGCGCACACACAAGGTGCCTACTTTCAACAATCTTATAGCGAAAATATATTGCATCAGGAGAAGTAGCTTCCGCTTTGAACCTTCCCTAGTTGAATACCATCAGACTTACTTATTGCGCGGTAAATGTGATGTCTTGAATTGTTAGTGTTTAATGTAAGCCAAAACAACGGTACCAACACAATACCCTCTCTTTATTCGTTTCTTCTTATTGTTCTGTCCGTTATGGCCGTGGACACACTTGGATTCTTAAGTGCGCTCACTTGAGGCGGCCTGTCCTCGCACTTAAATAGGTGATCTCCTACAAGGTATCCTGATATACCCCACTTCACAAGTGTTAGGAATCATTAAAAGTTTCCCCAACCTTAACCTCAACCATTTAAGGATCGTTAAAGGTTTGGAAGCTTAACCTTTACCCACCATGCATGGAGCACTTTAATGTCTATCGCGGGAACGACTTTAGATTTACGTTTCTTTACAGAAATCATAATCCGAAGTGCTCTTGCTTCCACCAAAGCTCTCAACTGAACCTTTTGCAGCTTAGTTTTCCCATTGAACCAAAATCTTGGGATCTCCAGTCAGTATGGTTGGGTTACCACCGCAAAGGTTTGTATTGTTTGAGCTTTAAGTCCATTCCCCTAGACAGGCAGAACTTTTGATCTTCGGGTAGTCCCTTAGTTAAAAGGTCTGTGTCACGACCCAAACCGGAGGGTCGCGACGGGCACCCGAACCCCACCCGCCGGGTACCGCTAATCGTACAACCAACTTCTAATCACAATTGAATACGGACTAAGCCGAAAAATATTATAGAAAATCTTAACCAGAAATCCATTTTCATACATACATACCATACCAAGGCCGACAAGGCCACACATGACAACTAAATACAAGACACATGTCTACAAGCCTCTAAAGAATACATGACATCACAAGGATGGGACATGACCCCGCCATACCCATATGCGTATGCAAAAATACTATACCACGACTAGAATGCAACTTTGAAACAAATAGAGTGCTCCAACATCAGATGAACCAGCAACCTACTAGCGTGAACCGTCACCTTCTTTAACTGAACTTGCGGACATGAAACACACAAAGAGACGACGCGTCCCCGAACAAGCATGAACAATAGCATAACGGGGATATAACAACGTCGAAAAGAAACGAAATAACCGACCGTAAATGTGCGAGGGTCTTAATACATATGCTAAATGAACAATAGTATACATATACATCGGCCCCATTGGGCATCTTTCTTACCATAACAGCCTCTGTGGGATCATTTCATGTCGGCCTCTTTGGGCATAATATGTCTAAATGTCATGCATAATGCGGTAAATACTTATATACTGTCCACACAAGGGCATCTTCCTCCCCACAACACACACACACACACACACACACACACATATATATATATATATATTGGCCCTTAATCAAGCATCTTCCTTCATTAAGCCACATAGGCTTTATCATTATCATATCCCAGCTGATCAGGTGGTCTGCGTTTCCCGTTTTTCCGTCCCCAATACACGGTCTTGGGTAAAACATGAATGCAATGCAAATGAAAATGCATGAATGATAACACAATAATCCAATCTCAACGGGTGACATAATACCTTTATACCTTCGGCTAACATTGAGAATATCAAGACCTTTTTCCGTATGCCTCAATAAGGACTTAGAAACAATTTTAGACATGCTTTTAGCATAGGAATCAATAACACGAATATTCTTAACTACTAGGAGTAGAATAAATTATGGAGCAATATCACTGTTATATTTCGTTACATGGAACATGCCAAAAGAAAGAAAGAATTTTCCTTAACATACCTTCGCCATTCTGAGCATATCTTCTTGTTAGAATAATAACTACAGTATCCAAGGCTATGCCATCTTAGAGGAATAAAACTCACCAAAGCACAGATATATATTCAACTTTCAAATATCATATCACCTTATGACCTATACTTGGCCATATTTGCCAGAACACAAGTAGAAATTCCTAACAGAGGTATTGTTTTATAAGATATGAAAAAGGCATATTTGGATATGCTATTTATTATCAAGAAAAATTGAGGTTCATGTTCATGCAATATCCAATTCAAACTCTCATACACGCTAGTCATTTGGTATATGTAAATCTCCCAAATTGAAAGCAATCATGTACCCTCATTATGATGTCTCCCACTTAGCCTAATCTTGGCGGTGGGAGCATGCAAATTAACGCCACCTTACAACCAACATGTACCCCACTTAATTAATTAAGTGACCTGCCTCCGTATAATTTATCAATCACCCACATAATTAATTCCGTGATTCCAATTCACTTAAATCTTGATGACTCATAAAACCTTCATATACTTAATGTCATAATTTTCTAATATGCCAATAGTCCATAACCTCTTTGTGCACGCACCAAATTTATTTCTGCTTCCCGTCGTCACACTTCTTACGTCAAAAATTATTTTAGGGTTTAATCCCTTTATATACTAATCTCTTTATTAGCATACATGATATCACATAAAATCCCCGAGGCCCGAGTCTACTTATTACGCTTAGGTGCTCAAATTATTATCCAAAATTCTGGGATGTTACAATCCGTTATATCCTTTGATTAGTAATCAAGGAAGTGACACCCGTGATGATCAACTGCCATACGGACTTATGTCTCTGAAAGATCCGACAGATATGTCCAGACGCCGTCATCTGTGCCCTTCCTGAAGCCGACCGGCTAGCAAAAGTGTATAATTGCTGAAGGCACGGGTTTCTCCCAATAAGGGATGTCCTCTAAGGAGTCGTGAAGTTACTCAACTTCTTTCATGCTTTGTTTAAAGTGATAAACTCCGATTCCATCATGATCGGTCGATGCAAGTTTGCTTAGAGGAATTTCCAAGATCCACCATACACATTTACTTGTGGCATTGGTGTTCTTCAAGTATGATGTCCAGTTTGCATCACTGTGTTCTCCCAGAACCGCTGGACATCCAGAATACCATAATCCGTAGATAAGCGAATATTTCAGACATCGTTATATCCGATTTACGCTTTCTATCGATCATTTACAGAATCACGAGTGAACCTTAGTTCAACTGATCTGCTTTGGTAGGCTGATACTAGGTCGGTTGTAGTGTGTACAATACATTGAATACATGTGACTTGCGCATATCGCTCTTCGTATATAGGTGCACAATGATTCCAATCAGTTCTATGATTCATATCTATTGGTGGCTTCAACGAGACTGTCAACTATCTCACAACTGAGTTTGGAGTTAGACCAATCCATTAGATGTCTTAGAAATCCCAATTCTTAAGATGTCTTAGAAATCCCAATTCCTAAGATGTCATCTGTAATACCCATATCTTTCATATCGAGACTTTTGTTTCAATATGACTTCCACTTTCAAACTGTTGTTTTTTCAACTGTTGGCTTTCTAACTTCAGAGTCAATGTTTCAGTTATCAGATTCATTATTTCTATTTTATCTAAAACTTCCAGGACCAAAATTTAAACATTCAGGGACAAAAATGAAAGTTCAGAAAGAAGCCCAACAGTCCAACAAACCAACTCTGATCCCCCTTCCAACTCTCCGATTAGGAAGGTTGTTTCAACATCCATGTCACGCAAGACTGCAATGGCCCTGGATGTTAAGCTATTCACAAGGGAGCACATGTACAAGTAGCTGAGGCCTTATACTAGTCAGTAGATCCATCTACTTTGTACTCACTTTTGAGTATCCACTTTCACAACCCAAAGGTTCTTTTTCCGGAGGAAGGTCAACCATTACACAAGTATGGTTCTATATGATGGAATCTATTTCTCTCTCTGTAGCTTCTTTTCAAAGCAGCGCTTCTGGAGATGACAATTATTTGTTAATTGTCCATGGTTTGTGTAACATCCTGTACTTTCGGGTCATATTTTAAATCACTAGGCGTATGTAAAATCGCAAAGCATTTGTAAATATACCCAAGCATTGGGAAAATTTACGTTATTCACGTATGCTAATAAAGAGATTAGTATATAAAAGGATTAAACCTAGAAATAATTTTAGATGTAAGAAATGTGATTACGGGAAGCGGAAATAAATTTGGTGTGTGTATGAGGAGGTTATGGACTAGTGTCATATCACAAATTATGACATCAAGTATATGAAGGGCTTATAAGTTATTAGGATTTAAGTGAATCGAGATCACATAATTAATTATGTGTGTGATTGATAAATCATACGGAGGCAGGTCACTTAATTAAATTAAGTGACCGTGCATGGGAAGCAAGGTGGCGTCAAAGTGAGGCTCCCCACCGCCAAGAGTTGGCAAGTGGGAGACATAATTATAAGCCTTCATTAATGCCAACCTAAAGCATCCGTTAAATGCTAACATTTCATTCACGAAATGCACCCCTGTGTGCTTTAGAAATGTTAAAATTTCATTCTTTGTAGTAAGCAAAAAAATGAGAACTCCACCCATTTCGTACATTTGGGAAACCAAACTTTTTTCTTTCCCTTTCTGCTATTCCATGTTATGCTCGACCAAAGCTCTTAGGTTGGTTAAGGTCTTCTCCACGTATTCAAGGTATGTTAAGACAAATTATTTCTTTCTTTTGACATGTTCCATGTAATGAAATATAATCGTGATATTGCTCCATAATTTATTCTGCTCCTAGTAGTTAAGAATATTCGTGTTATTGATTCCTATGCTAAAATCATGTCTAAATATGTTTCTAAGTCCTTACTGAGGCATACAGAAAAGATGTTGATTTTCCAATATCAGCCGAAGGTATAAAAGTATTATGTCATCCGTTGAGATTGGAACATTATGTTATCATTCATGCATTTTTATTTATTTTTATTTGCATTGCATTCATATATTACCCTGGACCACTTGTGCTATGCACACTACTATATGGTAAATATTATATATATATGTACGGGGAATGGGAAAAAGGGAAAGGCGTTATATACGCACACCACCTGCAGCAGGTACAGACTATCACGAAAAAGCCCAAAGAGGCCAATATGATGTGATGATGTGATGCCCTTGTGTGGCGATATAACCTGATGCCCACAGAGGCAGTTATGGGAGGATTCTGTGTGGACATTAGTATCGCATTTGCATTATGCATACATTTAACCATTATGGTATGATGCCCACAGAGGTTGTTATAGTAAGGAAGATGCCCGATGAGGCTGATGTATATGGAAACTGCATTATACATAACATTTAGGCATATGTATTAGGGCCCTCAGAGGCATTTACTGTTGGTCGGCTATTTCTATTTCAGTTGTTGTATATCCCTGTTATGTTATTATTCATGCCTGACATACTCAATACATCAGTCGTACCGACGTCCCTTTTATCGGGGGACGCTGCGTTTCATGCCCACAGGTTCAATCAAGAAAGGTGACGGTTCACGTTAGTTGATTTCGGGTTCAGCGGATTTTTGGAGCACTCCCCTTATTCGGAGTGTTGGTCTAATTTTGGTACAGTACAATTTTGCTTATATATATGGGTATGGTAGGGCCATGTCCCGACCTTTGATGTTGCTACTCCTAGAGGCTTGTAGACAGGTGTCCTGTGGATAGTTGTTATGTATGGCCTTGTCGACCTGGTATGGGTATGTGTATATAAAAGATGGTTACCTGATTTTCATAATTTTATTTCGGCTTAGTCCGTAATTAATTATGATCAGATGTTAACTATATGAATGGCGGTACCCGACGGGTGGGATTCGGTGCCCGTCGTGGCCCTCCGATTTGGGTCGTGACAGTTTGTTCTCAACCATACAAGGTAGAAGGCCTGGAACAAGTCTTTGTCCCCTCTTTGCTCCGTCTCGGTTCAACATCTAGAATCCCTGAGTTCTGTAGATCTAGAACATTAAGTTTCGGATAGTCAGCAACTTCGAGACCTGTAGCTCTAAAACGTCTGGTTTCGGACAATCAGGCACTCACGGGTTCTTGTTAACCTCGAGGAATTACTTCTTTTTCCTTCTCAAGAAAAGTTATCCTCAAAGAATTCAGCATTATTTGACACCAAGAGGCGATAATCACTACTGTTATTTGCAGATCCAGTGGATATGCAATTTACAGTCTTAGGTCCAACTTGACCTATTTTGGTATTCCAACCTCTACCAAGACACCCCACAATACAACATTTGTAGGTGGGATCCTTTTCATGTTTCATACAGAGGGTTATCCTTATGCGTAGTTCTGTTGAGAATCGCATTAGCGATAACGATCGTCTTGTCCCACATATTTTGGGCATACGACTTTGTGCTTGGCTAACACCGTTAGACTGAGGGGAGTAGCGAGCAGTCGTTTGATCAACGATGCTTCGCATTCTCCCCCTCTATCACTACGAATTCCTTAATCCATAGGCTTAATTGATTTTCAACTTCTGCTTTGTACGCTTATCCGCTTCAACAGCTTCATCTTTGCTTTTCAACAAACAAAGGATGCAATACGTTGTACCATCATCAATGAAGGTCACAAAGTACTTGTCTCCCCCTCTATTTTGTATAAACTTCAAATCACTTATGTAGGTGTGACTAAGTTCTAGAGGAGCGGTGCTTCTTTCGCTATTCCTTTGACGGAACTTGTCTCCCCTCCTCTATTTTGTACAAACTTCAATTCACCCATATAGGTGTGACTAAGTTCTAGAGGAGCGGTGCTTCTTTCTCTATTCCTTTGACGGAATGGAAAGGTGATTTTGCCTCTTCGCCTACCTCACATTCATTTTGAGGGTTTATGTCGACAGAAGACAACAATCTCAACTTCGTTAGCTTTTGAATGACTTCTATTTAACATGTCTTAATCTATGATTGAATAGATGCACATATAAAAATATATCATTCATTTAGCTACAAACATACTGTATCATTCTTAGTTATTACAGACCTGTTGGACTAGTCTCTTGACCAACATCGTCTTTGTAACCAAGTTTGGGACATGTACACCTCCTTTTAGAGTGATCCCATTCCCTGAAGTCCTTTTGTGGACAACCTCTCCAACCCTTCTACTTTAGAGGCGTCGTTGCTTCATATGAACAACCTCTTGCCCGTGGTTAGGGCGTAATCGGATCATATGTGATCTGGATACTCTGGCCCACTCCAGTTGCTTTGACAGACTGAGTGTCCAATTTTTTTCTGCCTTTCTTTTGGCCTTCGGATCATTTAAGACCTGGAAACTCGGCCCACCTCACTAGGTGTCCATTACTTTTCTGCCTTTCTTTTGGCCTTCAGATCATTTAAGACCTGAAAACTCTAGCCCACATCACTAGGTGTCCATTACTTTTCTACCTTTCTTCTGGCCTTCAGATCATTTAAGACCTGAAAACTTTGGCCCACTCCAGTCGCCCGTAGGCTTTGTACGGCTGAGTGTCCAATATCATCCTATCAAATAAAGGATCTTCTGTCAGACAATGTGATAGGTTCAACGTCTTAAGATAAGCCATTATCTTTTAGTCTTCTTCCTTTGAGATTGGTGCCCAGACAATTCATGGCGCTTGCTTAAGAGTGGTAACAGCTTTCGCACATGCAATGGATCTCTGTCATTCGTATGTGCGAACATATTTTACACACTTTTAATAATTACACCCAAAAGAACAGATTTTTTTAAGTTTTGTTTAAAATAGTCCAATCTTTATACGAAGGAAGAAGATTCAATATCTGATTTTAGAGTGTAGGGAATATGAGTTTTTAATGTAAACACTTTCATATTCTCAGCCTTGCTTTACACACTTTTATTCAGATATTAACTAAACATATTATAGATAAGGAAGGATAATTAACTTAGACCTTTTGGATTCTGGCCCACTTCAGTTAGACTGAGTGTCCATATCCTCCTTACCGTAATTCAGATCCTTTGTTTGGGACATATATAGGCCTTTTGCTACATGATAGAACATCATCTTCAGCCTTCTCTTCTTGTCCTAGTTGACATTCTCAGCCTCTTGTGGGCGCTTGTTTCCACCACCCTCAGGAGCGGTGACACCAACTCGTCCTTGATCTTTAGTCGTACTAGCATGACTATCAGCAGTGTGTTGAAGCTCAGCATCAGATCCAGAGATCCCACATTTGACGGAAACAGATTTATAACTGTCGTCAAAGAGAGAACCAAAAATAGGACCAGATTTGAAAGCATAGTTGTTGACAGAGACAGTGTTTGAACTGTTAACAGAACTATTTTCAAGAAGAAAACCACAGCCAGATTTGGGACCATATCTGCTGGCAAACATCTTTCGAGCACTAATACAATCTTGTCTTAAAATTGTTGGTTATGTAAAGCACGTACGGGAATAGTAAATAACTATTACAGTGACCGAAATGATAAACAACAAAGATTACAACAACAAGTTGTCAATCTCATGATCTTGAATTAGAACTCCAAATCTGGATCTTGTATTCAGAAATACAAGAACATGAACTGCTACACTTGTGACTTGTAGAACCGTTGAGAAACCGAATGGTTAGAGTCCTTTGAGAATCAAGTTCCCACCTGAAACACTTAGCAACCAATTAGATAATCACAACACCACCGGCTGAGTCGAGAGATGACTCTCTATCTTTAAGACAAGATTATCCCGTATATAGGCTTTACGGAAGTGTGGACAATAGTCTCCCAAGATGAAAAAACAAATTATCAAATGTGCAAAGCCCATACAAATGATCCCAACGAAGAACACGAATAATGAAGATTGCTAAGAGAAGGATTGCTTATCAGAAAAACTGATCTCTTTATGGTGTTGTTAACTTGTAAGTATGTCCATATGTTCCTCTATAGAATTGAGACAAATGCCTCAATTTATAGGTGTGCAAGATGACCTTTTAAATGCCTCATAATGGCATTCAATTGCCATGTAATGGATGACATTTAACCCCCAAGTAATGCAACAACATAATGGTCCAAGTAATGGCCATTATTGGGTGGATTCAATGCCATTGAAACCACCTCAACAACCAAACCTTTGGGATTCCGTCGAGCAGTCACTGCCAATGAAGTGCCACGGCTCTGCCACATTAGCGTCGCGGCGCTGCAAGGGGCGCCGCAGCCCTTCTCGGCTCCGCGGCCCTTTTTCGACCCGTACCATCTTACTCTTCGCACAATCCTTCCTTCGTTTACCAACGTGGAACACTTGTTATTTAGCCAATAACCGTCCATTATTCTATGTCTCAAACATTTCACTTACGTACCAATATCTCTTTCATTAACGAAATTTACGATGCTTGGCACTAAGATTGCACGTGTGTGGAAACGACATTTTTGACGTGCGGGGCTCCAATTGTTTGAGTCATAAATAATGGAATAAACTTAATTTCACATTAGTAAATTTCCAACAGAAGTATAGGGAAGCCAAAGACTTTTGGCGATATTTGAACGTTACACCTAAAATAGTATAGTAAATTTGTAATAACCACTGAAATATCAAACTGTCATAACGCGCTTAGCTTATCGATCTTGTAAGGTTCAATTATCACTTAGATAAAAGTAGTCTTCTTTGGGCAATGACCATTGAGGGGTTAAGGCAATATGAACATAGTCGTAACATCAGTCACATTGATAAAATACATAAGAGATGCTGAAACAAGAGTTAAATAACACATTTTAAAGTCGTGTAGTATTCAAACTACACAATATCATAACGGGTGAGACTGTTATACACAGTATCAAAGTCACTCCTCGTGCAACTTTGGGAAATAGTAGAGATCAATAGAGTACGGGCGAAATTGACACATATAAGATAATGCTGGGCCAACAAACTTTAGTGAGGACGTTGTTTTCTAATGGGGTGTATGTAAAATCCTAGTCATATTTCACTTATATATGCAAAGCACGAGAGATGTTGGGTATAGAAAAAATCAAGCCTTAGACCATAATAACACGTTTAAAAGTCGTGCAGATCTAAACACCAAGTAGACTTATAATATTACTAGCGGTTTTGTTGTTACACGAATAACTAAGCTATAGTTAGATTAAAATGAAAAAATGATGGTGGGGTCTGCAAAAATAAGAAGGAAAAAATAAAGTCCTTCTTGTCAAGCCGTTGTTAAAACAAAGATGACGAGTCTTAAGTTCTTAACCAAACATATTTAATTATATATGAATTATGACGAATTGTCATCAATCTCATTAAAAGTGGTTATTTGAGCAGTTGGACCAGTATAGTCTTCAGTATTTGTACAATAAGCTGTACTCATAGAACATTTCAAAGCCAAAACTGTATGAAAAATCAAATCTCAGTCATTAATTAAATAAATCTCAGTTATTTACTTATTTAAGAAGTTGTTGTCTAAATAAATTAGATGCCAACAAAAACCATTGACCTTTTCCTATATAAATATACCACATCTCAAGTAAAATAGCCAAGAATCTAGCAAAAAGTCTTAAGGCTGCGAATTTTTAAATTTCGATTAATTTCCTCTTAATCCATATACATGGCTGCCACAATACACTTAATTAATTGATTTATTTCTTTATTCTTTTGCTGTTATTTTAATTTGTTTGTATGACTGGTGAGAAACCAATTCCTAACATGTACTATTATTTAATTTTATTAGTTGTCTTAGATCATATTTGAAGAAACAAGAAAAGCAAACGGATAAAATATATATCTGCATGATGGATGGCTGACATGACTGCTACAAAGTGTCACAATAATATACAATAAAGAAAATGTTAAATATACACTTGATATACACTTACCATAAGTAGTGTATATCACGTGTTGGTCACGGTATTTTAGAGATATAGCCCGTGATATACACACCGTGTATATCACGGTTTAGTGCAAGATTTTGTTGTAATATTTTAGTGTAAATATGATATTAATTAGTATTGTACACTTACCATAATTGTAGGATTCTTGTAATACTATAATAGGGTTTTGGGAGTAGAATATGAATAGGATTTCTATTATGAAAAATTATAAATTGTATATATACTCTTTCATTAATGAGAATAATCAAGGGATTATTTCTTTCATGGTATCAGAAGTCTAGGTCAAATATTTTCTCTCCAAATATTTCATCTCGTTTCACAAATTCCGAGAGTCTATCCTCGATTTCCGCACCTTTTTCCGATTCCAATTCTCTTTTCCAAATCCTTCAATCACATATTGTTCTTTCGTTATGTCTACATCTAAGAACATGTTTCACCCTGCCCTTGTTGTTTCTAACATCAAGAATCACATCCCTCTTATTCTTGAAATAGAAAACGTCCAATATGCGACGTGGGCCAAACTATTCAAAATTAACGCACGCTCGAATCAAGTCATCCATCACATAATCCCCGTGGCTCCTGAGGATACGGAGGTGCCTAAATGTGAGGATGATCCTAAGTTGTGGACGACTCTTGATGCCACCGTCCTTCAGTGGATTTACTCCACTATCTCTACCGACCTGTTGCAGACGATTATTGAGTCGGACGCTACGACGATGGCTGCTTGGGATAGGTTACGTGACATATTCCAAGATAATCAAAATTCTAGAGTTGTTACCCTTGAGCGGGAATTTTCCCACATCAACATGGAAAATTTCCCGAACGTTTCAACGTATTGCAAGAGGTTGAAAGAATTGATGGACCAACTCCGTAACGTTGGTGCGCCCGTTAGTGAAGATCGTCTTGTCCTACAGATGGTTGCGTCTGAGGCCTATAGTGGCTTTGGAACTCTCCTTCGTCAAAGTAATCCTCTTCCGAAATTCTATCAAGCTCGCTTTACGCTTACTTTGGAAGAAGTCGACTTGGCTAAGAAGGCGGCTACTAGTGCTAGTCTCGTGGTCATGTTGACGTCCTCCACCAATTCTCAAGGTTTCATTGATAATTCGAGCCCAAATCGTGCTCACGGGGGAGGAAAAAATAATCGTAAAAACAATGGCAAAAATCGTGGCGGCAACAACGGTCGCAGCATGAACATCAACACCGCCGATGGCGAGAACAGTACTAGCAGCGGGAGTGGACCTCAAAACAGTGGCAGTGGGCCGCAGGCAACCTGGTCCCAGCCTTGGGCTTCTTGGCCCTGGAACTAGGCTAGTGGCCCTTGGCCCCCAACCGCCACCCGGGCCAATGGGCTTCCCAATAATAGTTTCGGCCCAATACCACTTGGGCCAGTGGTTCTCGAATCAATACTGCTCGGGGCAGCAAGCAGGGGTGTTTGGGCCCCGGCCTCCGCAAGCCCATCATGCAGTGGGCCCCACTCAAATCGACATTGAAGCCATTATGCACACACTTGGTTTAACTCCCCCGGACCCAAATGGTACATGGACACCGGAGCCACCACCCACATGACATCCGATCAAGGTACTCTCTCGTCTTATTCCAATTTGAGCAACAGTCGTGACATAATTGTTGGTAATGGTAATTCAATTCCGATTTGTGGTTATGGTCATAAAACTTTGTCTCCCCCCCCCCATATCCACCTCTTATCTTGAAAAATGCCCTTCATGCCCCTCAATTGATTAAAAAATTGGTGTATGTCCACAAATCCACCACTGATAATTCTGTTTCTGATGAATTTGAGCAGTTTAGGTTTTCTGTGAATGATTTCAAGACGAGGATTCCTCTCATGAGGTGTGATAGTAGGGGAGATCTTTATCCTATCACGCCAAGTTTCGGTCTGTCGAGTCAAGTCATGCCATCAACCTTTGCAGCCCTTGCTCCTTCCTTGTGGCATGCTCGTCTAGGTCATCTGGGGTCGTCTATTTTGTCTTTCTTAGATAAAAACAATTTTATTTCTTGTAAGGGTACGCGTAGTACTCCGAGTTGTCAATCTTGTTCTTTAGAGAAAATTGTTAGGTTGTCATTTGTAGACTCTAATTCTCATACTTTAATGTCATTTGATATTATTCATAGCGATTTATGGACATCTCCTGTTCTCAATTCTTTGGGTCATCGTTATTATGTTCTATTTTTGGATGATTATTCTAATTTTTTATGGACTTTTCCGATAGCGAAAAAATCTCACATTTTTTTCACTTTCTTAAAATTTAGAGCATTCATTAGAACCTCATTCGAACGGAAAATAAAAAATATTCAATGTGATAATGGCAAAGAATATGATAATGGGGTGTTTCGGGAGTTTTGTGCTAATAATGGAATCAATTTTCATTTTTCTTGTCCTCATACGTCTTCACAAAAAATGGGAAAGTCGAATGCAAAATTCGTACCATTAATAACATTGTATGAACTTTATTGATTCATGCTTCCGTACCCCCTTCTTTTTGGCATCATGCGCTACAAATGACTACATATCTCCTTAACATACTTCCTATCAAAGGCTTGGCGTATTCATCCCCTCTTCATATCTTATATAATAAGACTCCTTCGTATTTCCATCTTAGGGTCTTTGAGTGCTTGTGTTATCCACTCTTTTTGTCCACCACAATTAACAAAATTCAGGCTCGGTCTACCCCTTGTGTGTTTTTGGGTTATCCATCTAATCATCGTGGTTACAAATGCTTTGATTTATCGTCTAATAAAATCATCATTAGTCGTCATGTTATTTTTGTTGAATTCCAATTTCCACTTGTTAAAGTGAGGAGTCCTGTGCCTAGTTCGTATAATTTTTTAGATGACGATGTCTCCCCGTATATTATCCACCATTTATCGGACATGTCCCGCACCCAAAATCCACCAAAGGGCCTACTTCCCTCTGGGTCTATAGTACCGCCACAGTCCACTATTCCCAGTTCAGTGATTGGGCCAGTTTCAGTACTTGGGCCAGTTACCCAACCCAATACCGAATTATTCCAGTCTCGGGTTCTGCCGCAGTTACCGTGTTGGGCCAGCAGGCCCACTGCCTGCTGGCCAGTCCGTCACATGTTCCGATATTTCCCAAAATCCACCAAATTCTCCCCCTAGTCAAAGATCAGTCACTCGTAGTCAACGGGTATTTTTAAACCAAAAAGATATTTTAATTTAAATTCTAATGTTCTTAAATCACCCCTACCCCGTAATCATGTGTCTGCTTTAAATTACTCGAATTGGAAAATTGTTATAATCGACGAATATAATGCTCTTATTGATAATAAGACGTGGGAGTTAGTGTCCCGACCATCTGGTGTTAATATTATTCGGTCTATATGGATTTTTGCTCATAAGGACAATTCTGACGGTTCTTTTGCAAGGCATAAAGCTCATGTCTTGTAGGTGATGGTAAGACTCAGCAGATTGGTGTGGATTTTGGTGAAACATTTAGTTCGGTGGTCAAATCGGCTATAATTCGCACTGTGCTCAGCTTAACTCTTTCGAAAGCATGGCTCATTCATTAGTTAGATGTGAAAAATGCTTTCTTACATGGTGATCTTAAGGAGACATTCTATATGCATCAACCCTTGGGGTTTAGGGATCCCGAATATCCTCATCATGTCTGTTTATTAAAAAAAGTTATTGTATGGGTTTAAGCAGTCCCCACGGGCTTGGTATAAGAGGTTTCCAAACTATGTTTCGACTATTGGATTTTCTCACAGCAGATCTGATAATTCATTATTCATATATCGTCATGGTTCTTCCCTGACTTATATACTTTTATATGTGGATGATATTATCTTGACTGCCTCTTCTGATGCATTACGTCAGTTTATCATGAAAATGCTCAGTTCTGGGTTTGCTATGAAAGACTTGGTGCCCTTGAGTTACTTTTTTGGGATTGATGTCACTCGTCATACAGGTGGGTTATTCTTATCACAACGTAAGTATGCAGCTGAGATCATTGAGCGAGCTGGTATGTCCTCATGCAAATCTACTTCCACTCCAGTTGATACTAAACCCAAGTTGGGTGTTGCGGGTGGCTCACCTTACGAGGATCTGACACGCTATCGCAGTTTTGTAGGGGCTCTTCAATATCTTACTTTCACGAGACCAGATATTACGTATGTCGTACAATAGGTGTGCTTGTTTATGCATGATCCCAAGGTTGAGCACATGAATGCACTCAAACGCATTATTTGATACCTTCAGGGAACACTTGACTATGGCTTACATTTATATCCGTCTTTGACATCTACACTTGTCTCTTATACAAATGTTGATTGGGGTGGTTGTCCGGATACCAGACGTTCTACGTCCGGCTATTGCATGTTTCTTGGTAATAACTTGGTCTCATGGTCTGCGAAGGGTCATTCGACATTATCACGCTCTAGTGCAGAGGCCGAGTATCGAGGGTGGCCAATGTGGTTTCGGAATCATGTTGGTTACGTAATCTTCTTTTAGAGCTTCATTGTCCTATTCAGAAAGCTACCTTGGTGTATTGTGATAATGTTAGCGCCATCTACCTTTCTGGTAATCCAGTTCAACACCAGTGCACTAAACACATTGAGATGGACATTCACTTTGTTCGCGAAAAGGTAGCTCGTGGACAAGTACGTGTCTCTCATGTCCCTTCCAGGTATCAAATTGCAGACATCTTTACAAAGGGTCTTCCCTCGGTCCTTTTTGAAGATTTCAGGGACAGTCTCAGAGTACGAAGACCGCCCGCTATGACTGTGGGGGTGTGTAAAATATACACATGATAAACACTTACCATAAGTAGTGTATATCACGTGTTGGTCACGGTATTTTGAAGATACAACCCGTGATATACACATTGTTTAGTGCAAGATTTTGTTGTAATATTTTAGTGTAAATATGATATTAATTAGTATTGTACACTTACCATAATTGTAGGAATCTTGTAATACTAGAATAGGGTTTTGAAAGTAGAATAGGAATAGAATTTCTATTATGGAAAATTATAAATTGTATATATACTATTTTATTAATGGAATTATTTCTTTCAGAAAAAGTCATTGACCACATTAGCATGTTAATTAGTACTATAACATCGAGGCATTGTTGCTTACATGTTTGGTATAACAACCCTTCTCTCCCCCACCCACCCACACACAATCTAATTGAGATAAACAGTATATTTCTAATTGAGATAAACAATATATTGATACTACTATACTTTGTAGTTTGTACTACTACGTTTCATGTATATGTATCTCTATAACCTTCAATCTAATTGGAGTGAAGACAAAAAGATTAATTATGTTCATGTATATAATTATGACCCACAAAATCTATGAAACTGCAGTGATAATACTTCTTATATATTCATTTGTTTGAAGCTATCACCCCAAATGTCTTTTAGTGCCACTCCTAATGTAATACGAATAAAGGAGCCTGTATGAAAATGTATATCCAAAGGCACGACCAAGTAGTCAATAAAGTGAGAAGAATAATGAGATTTTAAATTCAAATTGTATCGGAGTAAAAAAGTTATCTATATAGTTGAGGTGAGTAGGCAAACTGAAGGAAGAGCAAAAGAAAGATTGGGTGCTTGTGGGCGCAGCCATCTGGCCAAATTGACCCCGAACAACAACATTAGAAAAAAATGAATATAACTGGGCTATAATTTCTCAATTTACTAATGTAAAGGTCTAAATTTGACCGTCCAACCGTCCAAGCTGGTAATCTAGCGTGACTCTACCAGCCATCTCAATTTCTGACCGTTAATTAAGGGAATAATTCATTAAAAAGCATTAGGTTTTCATGTATAGTTCATGCATGTAACTGCACCTTGTCCTATCTGCACTATCGATCCAAATATATAATAGTATGTAATATGTTAACTTTACCTGCATGATGTCCTCTTGATTTTTGTATTTTTACACAATACTAATTAATGAGAGTTTTATTCTAATTGCTTCATTAATAAAAAAAAAATCAGGCTAAACACCTCCGTTAATTCAAAATGCTTGTCAATATTGAAAAATCTAGTATTTGATGGTTTCTATGAGCATAAAATATTTCTTACCGTGACCCACCCCCGCTAAAAAATAAAATTAAGTACTGTAATTTTTAAAAGTTCAAAAGAAATAAAGTCCTCACGAAGCTGAGAAGGAAGTAAGATAAAGTCCTCAGCAATTGGTAAATTTGATAGACATTGGATCTTAGACGAAAACCACTTTATCACGTGGTACATTACTAAAAAAAGACAACGAAATTGTGTATGGAATATTGCTGCAGCACGCAACTCTTCCCCTTCTTGTTCATTTCTCTTACATTTAATGTTTTGATCTGTACTAAAGACATTGAATTGACAAGCTAAATTTCGATAGCTACAATATCTAAATAATATTGCATACGGGGACTTTTCTCAATCACATGATTTAGCTATTGTTAATAACGTACCTTGTAGCCTGCAGGAGGTAACTTTAATGTTTTTGATAAGGTATTTGCATAGTTTTATGGTGAGTACCTTTGACATATTATTACAAATATTTTTCTCATACTTCCTAAACATTATTACCTTGCATTAGTTTTTCCTTTTATTTTAAAAGAAAAAATACGTCCTCTTCGTTTCACCTCATGGCTGCGGATAAGACTTCATTCATATTTTTGGTCAGTCTGACGTGATGGTCGAGTTGAAAGTTCTTTGTTTTGACGATAAATGAATAGTGTAATCAAATGCAATTTGCAGTTAATTAGGAAAGATAAATGAAACACGAAACTATACAGAGTCATTGTGAAACAGATTACTTTAATTAAAAAGAATTGATCTGAAATTCGGAATTAATTTTTTTTAAAAAGTGCCAGAAGTATGGGTCTAGTTCCGTGTCTTTTAGTTAAAAAAAGTTCTTTTCGAAGTATTAAAAACCAATTGCCAATAAAGAACGTCTTACTAAATTAAAGCAATACTCGTAAAATAATAGCATGAGCCTCACACAAGAATATTGACACCTATATATGTATCAGGAAAATCTAATTATATTTTTCTTATAAGGGTCATAAGAGTTTTCCATTGCCTTCCATTGAGCCACCATTTTATTGATTATGCTACACTAGTTTCAATACGAATTACGTAATTACGTTTTCAATAAGTTGTGCAATTGATCATATTAGTGTATTTTATATTCGAGTGCGCTGTAATTTGTAATATCTGTTAGATTAGCTACCTGCGGTCTTAACCAAGTAAATAATAAGTTATTCTATATTAATTAAAAAAAATTGAAAATTGTCTTTGTACTTTGCCGAAAGATCTAACTTTACCTCTATTAGAAGGTCGACTCATTAAATTGCCCTTAATCACTAACAGAATAGACCAAATTTATTTGCTCCCACCTAGTTCTTTTAATTCATATATAGAGAAATTTAGTACTGGTAGAATGGAGATTTTTTAAAGAATGACAGGCAACAAATAAAGGCAAATAGTGATCTTCACTGTCAAATCAGCAAATTGAAATTAGAAAAATAGGGGGGGACACAGGGGCCTCTCGAATCTCTTATTATCAAATGATAGGTTAGCTTCCCCGACATGCGGTGGTCCATTTTGAAAGGGCCAATACAGCTTGATGATTTGATGGACCTACTTTCGTTTTTGTAAAGACTCTTTACGTTCACTTTTCTCAAAGAGGTGTAAACTACATATTATATTTAAAACGAAAAGAAATTATATTTTCACTTCATTTACAACAACCAAATTAACATTATTTCAGCAGCGCCATAATTACTAACAGTTCCTTTAAAAATTTCCCATTTCAAAGGTCGACTTGTAGACTCATCATTATTTTTATTGTTTGAACCAAAAGAACATTTGACTTGTGAAAGACAAAGGATGGTTAAGTTAATTCTTAACTATTCCATGAGCTGAAGTTTTGCTGGTTGACATTATGGAATTTTTATATGCCACTAGATTACATTAACCTACATAAATAGGTAACACTTCATAGCAAACAACCTAATATAAGCATGAAAATCAAACCGCTACTTTTATCCCATTTTATGTGATACAATTTTATGCAGAATGATTAAACTATTAAATTTTCAACGTGAATGTGGAAATAGATTAATCGCCAAGATTTTTGAAATAATATTTACATACTTAGAAACGACATAAAAATTATCATAAGTCATAATAATTAATAATTTCAAATAGTTAAAAGAAATATGAGAAAATTACAGTGGAACAAAAACTCTTTTGGCTCTTCAAATAGTAATTGTATCACATAAAGGGGGACAACAAGAATATTAATAAATAACCACCAAAAGAGGTATTGGGATAGTTGGATTCCTCCCCCCTTAACCTTAGTTCTGAGTTCGATCCGTAACAATTGAGAACTTCTTAATATGGAGTATTTTACCCCTTAGTTTATGTCGTCGCGAATCTAGATTAATCAAATAGGTTAAATACTGAATGATATATTTCAATGCGACCGCTCACCGGAAGTTGTATGGCGACAAAAGGGAGTTACCCGTTTGACCGGCAAATAATGTGGCCATGTAAACTTCAACAGTAGCTGTTGCAACTTGCAGAAAGAAAGAGAAATATAAATCCCAGAGATGGTGGCCAAGGGAGAGAGACCGACCATTGCGGAGTATGACTCTCTTTATGACATGTTATAAATCCTATCTAATACTACAAAGACCCAAACGTTGAAGTTGAATTCATCTTCTTCAAGCCGTTTTTTTAATAGTATGTATTTTTTTTCCAAGTAAGACAATACATAAACTATTATACTAGTATATTTATTACTTAAAGTTGTGAGCAATTGGTGCATTGACATTTATGTTTGTGTGCTGTTAAGCCACTGAGTTTGAATCATTTAATTAGTTTAAAAGAAGTCAAACACTGCTAGCTCCTCTTTATAAAGAAGACTAATATTTACTAGCTAAAGTTGAAATTGAGAGAAAGAGATCTAGCCAGAGAAATTAAAAGGAGATAAGGTCGGTCTATGCCATATATGGAGAATAAGAACAAAGCTGATCAATCTAGTCCTGATGATGAAGGTTGTGCTGAAGACAATATTTTTCTTAAGGTAATTTTTTACCAACTCCAACATGATTTTCAGTCTTCCTGATATACTGTCTATGAACTGGATATTCCAACTTTTGAAATTAGATAACATTTATGAACATGTTTACCTACAAGCTTAATTTTTCGGATCGAACTTCTGAAACAATCTGCTTCATAATTCCTAATTAATGAACTATTAAATCCTTGGGGAAAAAAAAGAAAAAAAAGAGGAAAATACATAAATCACAACGATTTGCAGACTGATCATTACAAAAATTGAATAGTCCGTTATAATTGAGTATTTATAAAAGACCATTGTTAATCCATCTGAGCATGCATTCAAATCTCAATTCAGAATAGTCTCTTCGCATTATATATTATGAGTCTGCAACAGATGATGCTTAACAAATATGAACCAATTATGCGAACTAAAATATAATAATTAATGTTTGAGTTTGTTATTATTAACGTGTAAATGTATTCCTAGAATCCCAATTCAATCCCACCACCATAATTAGAATATATTACATATATTGTGTAAATATTTAGTGATGTATAATTATGATAAGTAGATGATTCTCATTGTACTAGGATTCTACACATTGTACTATATATATATATATATATTTGTATTAATGAGAAAGCCTCCGCAAGGGAGATTAATATAATCTTACATGGTATCAAGAGACAAACCCTAAAACCCTATTTCTTCTTCTCTTTTCCGCCGCCCAATCGGTCTTGCAACCACCGGCGGCTTCCACACTCATTGGCCGAGAACCACCACCATTGTTCTTCCTTGTCTTCTTTTCTCATTCTTCAATAACTATAATCCACTATAATGACTCCTCCCACAACCTCCACAGCAGCCTCATCCTATTCCGTCGTCACCCCTGCCATACCAAAATCACCCTTTGTTCATCCAGCACTCACCGTCACCAACATCAATAACTTCATCCCTATAATTATTGATCAAGAGAACAGTCAGTATTCTCCATGGGTTGAACTATTCCATATTCATGCATATGTCTATAACGTGATTGACCATATCGACGACTCCTTCCCTCGCCCCATTAAGGTTGATGACTTAACATGGTGTCGCCTAGACGCCGTTGTCAAACATTGGATTTATGGCACTATCTCTCAGGACTTGCTCATCACTATTATGAAAATCGGCGCCACGGCCCGTGAGTTATGAATTTGGTTAGAGAAAATTTTTCAAGATAATAAGCACACTCGTGCTGTTTATTTGGAAGAACAGTTTAATAATACACGCCTTGAAAATTTCTCTAACATGTCCGATTATTGCAAGCAATTAAAACTCGTAGCCGACCAATTGTCGGCGCACCTATTTCTGAAACAAAGATGGTCCTACAATGAGTTGCAGGCCTACCAAAAGGTAAGTAAGACATTCTAGCCACGATGATACAGAAGGCTGATCCATTACTCAGTTTCAACAAAGCCCGTTCGCAATTATTATTAAAGGAAACCCGACGTGCAAAACAGGACGAGCACAATCAAAAGGCGGTAGCAGTTGAAACATCTCCCCAAAATAACATCACCGCCGGCCAGCCCCCACTGCCAGAAAATAATCAGACGTAGAATAACCGTCGCGGCAGGGGCTGCGGCGGTGGACGAGGTGGCAAAGACCGTGGGAAAGGGGGCCGCGGCCAGCAACAACATCAACAGCTGCAGTATCCCAATCCATATATGGCATGGATCGACCCAGTTGGTCAGATGCAGAATGGGAACTGGGCCAGTTTCCCTGGACCGATCTCGACCCACTTTCCTTTCCAGCAACAGGACGTTTTGGGCCCAGTTCTAGGGGCTTGGACAGTCCAGTTTCAGCCGCACCAAGCCCATATTATGCAGGCCCAACTCCCACAGCATTCCTCCGGTCTGGCCCCGACTGACTTGGGCCAGGCTTTTAGCAATTTGAACTTGCATTCGCCCGATGAAAATTGGTACATGGACTCGGGCGCCACATCTCACCTCACCCGCTCTGCAGGTAATATTTCCAAACTATTTCATTTAAAGCATCCTCAATACATTACTGTTGGAAATGGTCATCGCATTCCAATTCAGGGTTATGGTACCACCTACACACCACCGCCTCATCCACCATTTTCCCTTAATAATGTCATGTATGTCCCACACATCATTAAGAACTTAATTTCTGTCCGCAAATTTACTCGTAATAATTCCATCTCTGTTGACTTTGACCCTTTTGGTTTTACTGTGAAGGATCTTCGTATGGGGACACCTCTTACGAGATGCAATAGCACGAAGGATCTCTATCCATTCCCATCCACCTCCGCTGCCAGATCATGCTCTCTCATATCTCTCGTTGCTATCTCTCCGTCACTTGCCATAATAGGCTTGGTCACCTAGGAGCCCCAGATTTTAATTTTCTTATAGGCAATAATTTTATTAAATGTAAAATGGGAAACTTGTCCGAGCACTGTGTTTCTTTTCAGTGTGATAATGGTCGAGAATTAAATAATTCACAATTTCACTGCTTCTGTAGAAATAATGGCATGGTTTTTCGATTTTCTTATACCCACACCTCATCTCAAAATGGCAAAGCAGAACGAATCATCTGCACCATAAATAACATGGTTCGTACCTTCCTATTTCATGCCTCACTACCTCCCTCGTTCTGGGTCTATGCAGTCAAAATGGTAGAATACGTCCTTCATATTTTACCTACTAGCACTCTTCACAATATGACCTCAACCGAAATATTATACTGACGGATCCCCTCATATGATCATCTTCGGATTTTCGGTTGCCTATGCTATCCCAATCTGGCCTCCACCGCTCCTAAAAAATTCGCACCCTGAACCACTCCGTGTATCTTTATAGGGTTTCTGTCCAATCATAGGGGTTATATGTGCTATGACTTGTCTATCCGTCAGATTCACATCTCTTGTCACGTTTGACGATACCACATCCCCTTTCTCGGACATTCAAATGTTCCAAAAAATGGACTATACTTTTCTTAACGAGTCTGACATCTCTCCCGTCATCCTCCGCGAACTGTGTCAGTCCACTACCCAAAAACCACCTCTATCGCCCACTGTCGACACCGCAAAATGCCTCTCTGCGGTTTTGCCACCTACATCCACCATCACCGACCCCATTTCTGTGTCCCCGTCACCACTATGTTCTCCATCACAAATGTCGTCGATTGCCACCACCGATAATAGGCCCAACATCTTGGTTTCACCACCGGTCATCGTCCCTCTCACTGTGTCTCCAACACCATTCCAAGGTAACCCCGCAACCCTACAAGCCACTGGAAACCCACACCGTACCACCACAATCGGAACACCGACCCAACCCATCTGTCCTAACCCCCCCACCGATATCATACCTCACTTCCTCCATCTCACCTCATCTCGATCTGCCTAGATCAGTGCTTTCACCCAACCCATCATCGACCTCAGAAACTGCACAACCCACAGCCTTACCCAGTCGCTACAGCGCCACACCAAACCCGTACCCAAGCCTAATCCCACATCATGACCCAAACCCGATAACCAACACAAACACTCAACATGCCCCCTCGAACCGTATGGAAACCCGTGCCAAACATGTAATTTTTTATACCTAAAGTTCAATTTAACCTATCCACACAAACCATATCCCCAATTCCTTAAAACTCAAAATTAGCCAAACTAGACCCAAATTGGAATGCGGCCATGTGTAAGGAGTTTAATATTTTAAAAAACAACACATTTGGGATTTGGTTCCTCGACCGGAGGGGGTGAATGTGATCTGATGCATGTGACTTTTTCATCACAAATACAGATATAGTGGTGACTTAGAAAGGTATAATGCTAGACTTGTGGCTAGTGGCACTAATCAACAGGAGGGTATTGATTGTGGTGAGACGTTCAGTACGGGTTGTGAAATTGGATACCATTCGCACAGTTCTGAGTATTGCTATGGGTAAGCATTGGCCTATTCATCAGCTTGATGTGAAGAATGTGTTTCTACATGGTGATCTGAAAGAAACTGTTTTTATGCACCAGCCACCTAGTTTTGTCCATCGAGCAGCCCCTCAGTATGTATGTTATCTTCGTAAGTCACTCTATGGTTTGAAACAGGCCCCTCGAGCATGGTATGATCGCTTTGCACAGTACATTATGCAAATTGAGTTCGTATGAAACAAGTGTGATAATTCTCACTTTATTTTTCATCGAGGTAGTAGCATTGCTTTTTTATTGTTATATGTGGATGACATTGTGCTCACTGCCTCCTCTGATGTGTTAAAAAATGAGATTATTGCACTACTTAAAACCTAATTTGCTATGACTGACTTAAGGAAGTTGAGCTATTTTTTGGGGATATCAGTGAATCGTTCTGGAGATACTATATTTTTATGTCAGCGCAAGTATGCAAAAGAGATAATGTACATGGCTAAAATGGCAAACTGCAAGATCATGTCCACACCGGTGACTCTAAATCAAAGCTTAGAGCTGTTGACGGTAACCCAGTGTTTGATCCCACTCTTTACAGAAGTTTTGCAGGTGCACTTCAGTAACTTACTTTCACCAGGCCTGACATCACTTATGATGTTTAGTAGGTATGCTTATTCATGCATGCCCCCAAGGAGCCTCATTTTACTGCCCTTAAACGTATCATTCGATATGTTAAGGGCACACTTGATTATGGATTACATTTATACCCCTCAGCACTGACCAGGTTGTTATCATATTTGAATGCTGATTGGGCAGGCTGTCCGGACACACGACGCTCCACCTCTGGCTATTGTGTGTTCTTAGGGGATAATCTCATTTCTTGGTCTGCCAAGAGGCAGACCACCCTATCTCGTTCGAGTGCAGAAGCAAAGTATAGAGGCGTTGCTAATGTTGTTGCTGAGATCTGTTGGCTATGAAATATTATTTTGGAGCTGCAATGTCCCTTGCGCAAGGCGTCTTTGGTTTGATGCGATAACATATCCGCCATATATTTATCTCATAATCTGGTTCAGCATCAGCGAACCAAGCACATTGAGATGGATATACACTTTGTTCGTGAGAAGGTTGCCCTTGGTCATGTCAAGGTGATACATGTTCCTTCTTCATATCAGTATGCGGATATATTCACAAAAGGCCTTCCTAGGCAGCTCTTCGTCGACTTCAGATCCAGTCTTAGCGTCTGACCTCCTCCCGCTCCGACTGAGGGGGTGTATTAACGTGTACATGTATCCCTAGAATCCCAATTCAATCCCACCACCATAATTAGAATATATCTCATATATTGTGTAAATATTTAGTGATGTATAATTATGGTAAGTAGAGGATTCTCATTGTACTAGAGTTCTACACATTGTACACTATATATATTTGTATTAATGAAAAAGTCTCCGCAAGAGAAATTAATACAATCTTACCGTTATCCCTTCTTTATTATCTAGTTCCTCACAAGTTTATGTGTTGTGCTTAATTCAGTTTGGAAAGGGAAGAAAAGAGGATGATAAGTCAAAGCCATCCTTGCCTCAGAAGAAGGATTTCATGAACATTGACAATATTGAGGTAATTTAGTTTTTAAAAAACTCATTCTATTCACTGACTTATGTAAATATTTTAGAAACTTAATTTATATTTTCATGGTTTATTTATTTATTCTCTAGTAGATATATTATCAAGGTAAACTTGTAATTGTTGATTTTCCCCAGAAAATAAAAAATTAAGTTGCTAATTATAATAAGTACGATAGTGGTTAGGTTGATCTAATCACACTTGTGAATATGTCAATTGTCAAAATCTTAGGAGTAAGAAATTAGCTAATAGTGCTGAATGAATTTTATAGTAAGCTCGTAATTAGAACATAAATAAGTAATGAGTAATTAAAATGTGAAAACCTAATTACTTAAAACTCATAATTCATGATTGGAGGCTCCAGACGCAATAAAGGAATTATCAACTTGTTCATGAGTAGAAAAAGTCGTCCTAACGAGCACAGTTGTCAAACAACTTTCAGGATTTTCTAAACCGTTGACCGTTGACTTGGTGTATATATGCCGTAGTCATCCTTAGTGATCATATTCGACTAATTTTCATGACTTTTTGACAAACTATTCTAGAGCAAATATACAGATCTTTTCTATATATTATTCCTTCCCCATTAAGTGTCTAATTTTAATGCTTCAATAGGGAGATGCTGGTATGGTAAAGAGAGAAAGATCGTCACCAGAACTCAACTCAATGGCTTCTTCATCTACTCACAAAGAACAGGTTTGAGTTTATTATTATGCCAATTATTTTGACAAGTTGAATTTTTAGAAAGGATTTGATATGATCGGATCCGAAACGGATTCTTATCTTTTAAGTAAACACAGAAAATTTCATATTCTCTTGTGATTGCCCAATACTCACCTTTGTATTTTAGGAATAAATATTCTTTTATCCCATCCATCCGTTTCATTTTATATTAGGGGTGAGCGGGTCCGGATACCCTAACTTTTTTGAACTACCCGGACCCTACCCAGTAAAATATCGGTTCCTAAATTTACTACAACGGAACCTACCCGTAGCAATCATTACCCGGAACCTACCCGGACCCTGCGGTTCCGGGTAGATTTTCGAGTACCCTGTAAATTTTTTTCTCCAATGTGCAGAAAAACTCAACAGTTACACTTTATGAAGAAGTTGATATTAAAAAGAAAAGTATCATACATATATAAACTTTCAAATACAGTTTTTCAACTTCAATTAATTACTACTTTTTCTCAAACATCACTCAGTTCATGTCCAAACAACTACTAAAAGAAATGAACTCACTGAAAGGAAAAAGAGGAACTTACATGTTAAAGCAACCCTGACACTTCACATCCTACAGAACAAAAAAATCAAATAAATCGCACATCAATTTCAATAATGCAAAACACAAATTCATGATTTCAAAGTACATAAATACATTGAAGATTCATTTTTTCCATGAACAAAGAGTTAGGAGATTGAACCAAATGCTTGAGTTTGTGCTTTCTCTTCTCATGCTCGACTGAAGGGTTCAACAAGTCGACATTATTTGGAAGAACCTTCAAAATCCAATCATAACATACAATGTTAAAGCAAAATTTGATATTAATTTGAATAGCAAAGAATGAAAATTCAACTTGAATATACATTAGAATGAAAATTAAGGTTAATTTTCTGGAGTGAGGAACAGTGACAACAAGAGATGAGAGGTTTAAAAGGGGTGTGGGTAATGGAAAATGGCGTAAAGGAATATGGCGTAATGGAAAATGGCTAGGGCTTCTGGAGGTGGAGCGGCAGCAGTGCAAACAGCAAAATGGCGTAATGGATGGGAAATGCCAAAATGGCTAGGGCTTCTGCCCTTTTTCTTTGTTTAAAGCTTAATGGGATGGGATGGGTGACTGGGTCGACAGGACTCGGCCAAAAAAACAAAGAAATGCCCCAAAGCCCAAACCTAATAATTTAAAAGGGGTATGGGTTCATAGGTTCCGGGTATCGGTTCCGGCTCCGGTTACCCTATCACTATTTACCGGAATCGGAACCGGACCCGACATTGATCGGTTCCTAATTTTGCTAACCGTAACCTACCCGTTATTATAATATATCTACCCAGAACCTACCCGTTAGTGTTGGTTCCGATCGGGTATCTGGGTACCCTGTACCCGTGCTCACCCTATTTTATATGACACTATTTTTTTACTACTTTATTAAAAAAGGAATCAAATCTTTCCAAATTTAGAAACAATTTAACTTTAAATTTTCATTCTACCGTGAATCCTCATGACAAGCTTTTATAGTCACGAAAATGTTATAACATGTTTAAGATTATAAGTTTCAAAAGTATTATAGTCACACAAATGCTATAATTTATTTAATACCATAAATTTCAAATTATTTCTTAAACTTGATGTCTAGTCAAACTATGTCGTACTCTCTCCATCCCAAATTATCTGCGGCCTATGAGGTTTCGCTTGTCGAGATTCAAACTCTGTTAACTTTGATCAATATTTTTAAAATATTTTTTTTATCATGTTATATTGACGTAAAAAATATTGTAATTAACTTATATATAATATTTTTCGTACAATTCTTGAATATCTAAATTTTAAAATACAGGAGCTTGCATCAGCCAAAAATGAAATGCTAGAGGTAATGGAAGAAAATCAGAGGTTGCGAATGCACTTGGATCGAATCATGAAGGACTATCGAAATCTCCAGAATCAATTCCACGATATTGTTCAAAGAGAAGCTGAACAAAAATCTAGCAGCACTGTGAACACTACTCAACATGAATCTGATCAACTTGTTTCCCTTAGCCTAGGAAGGACAGCGAGCGATATGAAAAAAGACGAATTATCTAAAATGTTTAAGAAAGATAAGGCTCATGATGAGGAAGAAGTTAATAAAAGCCTTGCCCTAGGATTGGACTGCAAGTTTGAAACAACTCCTACTGAATGTTCACCTGTGAATGTCAGTCCGGAGAATAGCTTAGAAGAAGCTAACAAGGAAGAAAATGGAGAGACATCGACGTGGCAGCCAAACAAAATTCTCAAGACAATGAGAAATAATGGAGATGGCGAGGATGTCTCCCAACAAAACCCTACTAAAAGAGCTAGGGTTTCTGTTAGAGTCAGATGTGATGCCCCTACGGTAAGGAGAATATCTACATGCATGCATTTGTGACATTAATTAGTTGAGGTATTTTTCATATAAATAACGATGCAATATATAATCTATGCGTTTGTGTTAATACTTATTTCTCTTTCCTTTTTGGTAACATTGATCAGATGAATGATGGATGCCAATGGAGAAAATACGGTCAAAAAATTGCAAAAGGAAATCCTTGCCCTCGAGCTTACTATCGTTGTACCGTAGCACCAAATTGCCCAGTTAGAAAGCAGGTAATGTTTATGCCATGTTACACTGAATCTAAACAATAACTTAATTATGAATTGAGCAACACATAGTTTGTAAATTTTGTTTTTACTAATGTTAGTGGCATTTGCAAATTGTACCTCTGATAGTTTTGTCCTACAAAAGCTTGTCATTTATTCCTTATTGATTTAACATATTTTTACGCTATTCCTATTGTAATTTAACTTACTCCCTTCATTTCACTTTGTTTAATTTGTCATAGTTTAACTTAAAATAAAGTTTAATAAAGAATTAATGAAAGACTTTTGAACATTTTGGTCTTAAATGGAGTATACCATAATATTTGTGTGACAAATTTATTTTTGAAATTTATAGTATTAAACATGTCATAAAAGCTCGTCATTAAGAATATATAGGAGTGAGTCATTCTTTATGAAACAATTAACTTATAAGAAAATAATACTAGTATCAAATAGAGTGGAGTGTAAGGATTAAGGAGTACTATCGATCATAAGTTGTTTGTCTTATTTTTCAGGTCACTATTATTTAGGTGACATGATTGTTTCAAATTTTGTTTTACTGTGTATAGAAGCTAAACAAATTCTTTCTTCATCATCCTGTTTATACTAGTATATATATCATAATGTAATTGCATTAGTACTAGATCTTTAGCTAATGGTCACTATTATTCTTGGTTTGCAGGTTCAAAGATGTGCTGAGGACATGTCAATATTGATCACCACATATGAAGGCACACACAACCATCCACTTCCTCTTTCAGCCACAGCAATGGCTTCCACCACCTCAGCCGCCGCTAGCATGCTATTATCCGGTTCGTCGAGTTCATCAGACCCAAGTCCACAAGTAACTGCCACCACCACCAACATTGGCGCCACCACTACTTCTGCCAATCTCAACGAACTCAACTTCTATCACTCGGATACCTCAAAACATAAGCCGCCGTTCTACTTTCCTAATTCATCCATCTCAGCATCTGCACATAACTCCCTCCCTACAATAACTCTTGATTTAACTTCAACCTCGTCCTCCTCCTCTACCTTATCTTATCTTAGCAGAATGAGTAATAATTTCCCCCCTAGATATAATTATAATTATAATACTTCCTCCACAAACCTCAACTTTAGTTCAGTACTGGAATCCAATTCCCTTCCCATTTCTTGGACCAATTATGGAAATCAAGCCTATAACAAGAATAACCAAAATTTTGGTTCACTTACATTCTCATCAAGACCAAATCAAGAAAATATTTTCCAATCCTATTTACAAAAGAATAACAATATTCCTACACAATCTTCTTTACCACCTGACACAATTGCAGCTGCAACCAAAGCAATAACATCAGACCCAAATTTCCACTCCGCATTAGCTGCAGCTCTCACCTCAATCATGGGAAATAATGGCAGTATCGGAAATAAATCTGGCGAATATACGAATGTTACTGAACCATTTCCAGTGTTGTCAAGCCTACCATCAAGCTCAAATCCAAATAAATGTTCATCTAGTTTTTTAAACAAGCCAACTTCTTCTTCTTCGGCGAATAATAATACACAGCCTGGAAATAATAGTTTGGTGTTTTTCACGCAGCCTAATTCATCGCCATTTTCGACGTCGTCCAAGGGTAAATCTACCTCTCCTAGTGATAGTAAGTTTGATTGATTTTTCTTGTTTTATACCTCTTCATTGGATTTGTAGTTAGCAGCATTAATCATCGGCTCATCGAGTACATTTTTTCTGATGATTTGGAAGTAAATAATCCAGATGTATAGTGTGTAGATATGTTTTAGTTTAATGAACCCAATTGACACTTCGGTACGCTGAAGTGACTACTTTGATTAGCATTTTGTTGTTAATAACTTGAATATGGTTGTAAGAATATTCTTGTACAGATTAATGTAGATCTTTTTTAGTAGATGGATTCTGTTGCCAACCTTTTTTTTTTCTGTACAAAAATGACTGGGATGTTACAAGTATTAGCATTTGCTTTTGTCTCACATTGGAAAAACATATTTGTATCCCATGTAATAGACCCTATATAAAGGGCTTTACTTGCTTTTCTTTTACTTGCATTTTTAGCTCTCAAGAATAATATTATTTTATTATCTTGTTATTGCTTTGTATTAACTTGTGCTCTTGGCTTCCACATCTGGGTTTCGTCTTTTTGGCTTCCGCATCTGATTGGTGAGATTTGCCCTTTTTTTTTTATTTTGTTGCTTGGGATTGCTGCTTGTTATTTGGGATTTTCTGTTTAAAATTCATAATGGCTGGAGGTGATGATTCTTTGCAAACTATTGGTGTTAGGTTAGATGGAAAAAATTATTCCTATTGGAGCTATGTCATGGTAAATTTTCTGAAGGGAAAAGGGCTTTGGGATTATATGTCTGGAAAAACCAAATGTCCTAAAATTGGAGATGAAAATTTTGATGAATTATTTAGGACTTGGGAGACCAATAATTCAAAGATTATTACTTGGATTAATAACTCTGTTGAACAAAGAATTGGTGTTCAATTGGCTAAGTTCAAAACTGCTAAAGAGATTTGGGATTATTTGTCAAGATTGTTTGTGCAGAATAATTTTGCTGTTAAATATCAGTTACAATATGAAATTCGTGCACTAGTACAAAATGACTTGGGCATTCAAGATTATTTATGTGCAATGACCACTTTGTGGGATCAGTTAGCTATGACAGAATCTACTGAATTGCAAGCATGCGATGCTTATATAAAATGCAGAGATGAAGATCGTCTTGTTCAGCTATTGATGGGTCTTCGGTCAGAATTTGAGAATTGTCGTTCAGGCTTATTGCACCGCAAACCCTTACCATCTGTTGAAGATGTGGTAAATGAACTTATGGCTGAAGAAACATGTTTGAAGACTCTAAAAGGGGTACATAAGGCTTCTACTTTTGTACTGGCAGCTCCTTCGTCTACACCGGTCCTTGCAGCTCCTACACACCAGTATAGAACATCTATCGTAGGTAATTGTAATTATTGTAAGAAACCGGGACACTGGAAGAATCAATGTCCTGAGCTACGGAAGACGTCAGGTTCTAAGCCTCCACATTCGGGACAAGGACAGAAGCCTTCTCAACAGAAGCCATATTCTGGGGGTCAATTCCAGAACTTGTATCCACCGACTCAGGCTGCCTTTGTGCCCTCTCTTGATCACCCAGCTTCAGGAGCCTCTGTGAGTCACGATGCGATTCTCGTAGCGACCAATTTCGAAGTTCCTCGCCTTCCAATAGTTTCAACAGAATTCTCAGTCTTATGCTCTTTCTGTTCCTTCCGCTCATCACCATCTATTGGTTCAGGTATCATTTCGCCTTCTTGAATCTTGGACTCTGGAGCTGGAAATCATATGTCTCCTGATTCTTCCGTCTTTGTATCTATGTCTTCGACTCCCCTTCCACTTCTGTTGTGACTGCGATGGCACACCTATGCCATTGATTGTGCATTGGCACCATTCATAGATCCACTATATCATTACACGATGTTTATTGCATTCCAAAATTACATATAAATCTTGCTTCTGCCTGGTCAAATATGTGACTCTGGATGTTTTATTGGACTCTTCCCTAATTCTTGTTATGTGCGGGATCTAAAATCCAAGAGAGTGATTGGGACGGGCGTAGAAAAGGGAGAGGTCTATATGTTTTGGATGAGCCGCATCTTCCTACTCATGCGCAAACAACTATGCTGTTAATCTGTCTTCTTTTCATTTAACACATTCCTCTTCGAAGTTTTATTTGTGGCACTCTAGACTTGGTCATGTATCGGGTTCTCGCTGCGTTTTATGTGTAATACCTTGGTGTTCTAGGTGATTTACAATCCGATGATATTTCGATTGTAGTGGATGTAAGCTTGGAAAATTTTTCGCTTTGCCTTTTAATCTTAGTACTTCTACTTCTTCTCGCACCATTTGATCTAGTTCATTCGGATGTTTGGGGGCCGCACCTATCCCTACTAAGGGTGGCTCCAGATATTATGTTTCCTTTATTGATGATTATACTCGTCATTGTTGGGTTTATTTGTTGAAAAGACGCTCGATTTTGTTCATACTTATGTTGAGTTTCAAGCCTATGTGAAAACTCAACATTCTCGCCATTATTAAATGTTTTCGGGCTGATTTAGGAGGTGAATATACTAGTGGGGATCTTTCGGTATTTTCAAAGCGATGGTACAATACATCAATCTTCTTGTCTTGATACACCACAACAAAATGGGGTAGCCGAGAGAAAACATAGGCATATTGTTGAGACAACTAGATCCATGCTTTTGTCCGCTAGTGTACCTAGTGAATTTTGGGGAGAAATTTGTCCTTACATCTGTTTATCTTATTAATAGGATCCCTACCTCTCATAATTCGGTATTTCTCCGTATGCTAGACTATTTGGTCACACCCCACTATATTCCCATTTGAGAGTTTTTGGTTCTACATGTTTTGTTCTACGTCCACATGCAGAGCGTACTAAGTTATCTTCTCGTGTCGCCATTTGTGTTTTTCTTGGATATGGGGTTGGGCAGAAAGGTTATCGTTGTCATGATCCAGTTTCTGGAAAATTGTATGTGTCTCGTAATGTTTCCTTTATTGAGCATGTTCCTTTCTTTTCCATCCCACCTACCTCACATGGTATGACAAAATCTGACCTTATTGATATTGATCCCTTTGATGCTGATTGTCCATCTGATTCTACATCTATATCATATGTTCCTTCTCAGTCTTCTGGCAGGTCCCATGATATTGATACTCAGCCCCCTCCTACGCCTATTTCAGAACCTCTTGTGGTTGCAGATCCAGATCCACCTCGCTATCCTAAACGCACTCTGCGATCTACTCAGGTATCCGATTTTGATTATTCTTGCTATGCTCCATCATTCGCTTCCTTTCTAGTTTCTATTAATTCTCTCTGTGAGCCTACATCCTACTCTGAGGCAGCTCGTGATCCTCTTTGGCAAGAGGCTATGAATGAGGAACTGGTTGCTTTGAACAAAACTGGTACTTGAGATTTGGTTTCTCTACCGACTGGTAAGAAAACTATTGGTTCTCGATGGGTGTACAAGATTAAGACAAAGTCTGATGGTTCTATTGAGCGATATAAAGCTCGTTTGGTTGCAAAGGGTTTTGCTCAAGAATATGGTATGGATTATGAAGAGACTTTTGCACCCGTTGCAAAGATGACATCTGTCCGGGTTCTTATTGCAGTGGCCTCTGTTCGTCATTGGCATATTTCACAAATGGATGTTAAAAATGCTTTTTTAAATGGGGATCTTCAAGAAGAAATCTACATGGTCCCTCCACCTGGTGTTTCACATAGTCCTGGACAAGTGTGCGAGCTTAAGAAAGCTCGTATGGTCTCAAACAAGCTCCAAGAGCTTGGTTCGACAAGTTCTCCACTGTAGTATCATCTCTTGGGTTTATTTCCAGCTTTCATGATTCGGCGTTATTTGTTAAATCATCCCCTGCAGGTTGTATTTTGCTTTTGTTGTATGTTGATGACATGATCATTACAGGTGATGATATTGATGGTATTGCAAACCTAAAATCTACTTTATCTCGCCGTTTTGAGATGAAAGATTTAGGTCATCTACGTTACTTTTTAGGCATTGAGGTAGCTTATTCTGAGAAGGGATATCTTCTCTCTCAGTCTAAGTACACTGCAGATATTCTTGAGCGGGCCCGTCTCACAGATACTCGTATAGTTGACTCTCCTCTTGAGGTTAATGTTCGATATACACCTACTGACGGGGATCCTCTTCCTGATCCCACTTTATATCGTTCGGTTGTAGGGAGTACGGTGTACCTCACCATTACTCGCCCGACATTGCATATCTTTGTTCACATTGTCGGTCGGTTTGTTTGCTCTCCTACATCCGTACATTGGGGAGCGGTTATGCGTATTCTTCGCTATCTTCGAGGAACGATTTATCGAGTCTCTTGTTTCCATCGACCTCATCCTTGGAGCTTCGTGCATTTTCGATGCAGATTGGTCACAGTGACCTAAGCGATCGAAAATCAACTACGGTTATTGTGTATTTTTAGGAGATTCACTCATCTCATGGAAAAGTAAGAAACAAGATGTGGTTTCTCGCTCTTCAACCGAGGCGAGTATCGTGCTATGGCTTCTACTACGTGTGAGATTGTATGGTTACGTCGGTTATTGGTTGATATGGGTGTCGTCTTTCTTCACCAACACCGATGTATTGTAATAATAAGAGTTCTATTCAGATTGCGCACAACACAGTCTTTCATGAACGTACCAAGCATATTGAGATTGATTGTCATATTATTCGATATCATCTTCAGGAGCGCACTCTATCCTTGCCATTTGTCTCATCTTCGATGCAACTTGCAGATTTCTTCACAAAGGCGCATACCTTAAAGCATCACCGGTTCTTTCTTGGCAAACTCTCGATGCTTCTGTCTACACCATCGCGAGTTTGAGAGGAGATATTAGCATTTGCTTTTGTCCCACATTGGAAAAACATATTTGTATCCCATGTAATAGACCCTATATAAAGGGCTTTACTTGCTTTTCTTTTACTTGCACTTTTAGCTCTCAAGAATAATATTATTTTATTATCTTGTTATTGCTTTGTAAGAATTCATGTTATGAATAAAAGACTTTCATGAATTCTATCAACAAGCATGCCCTGAAGAAGCAGTCCATAATGCTTATTTATAGTATTTTGTCATGACTGTTTTACTTTGGTCAATTTTGTCAGACCTCTCTGTCATACTTTCTCTTGAATCGAGGCTCTTTCTAAAACAGTCACTCTACCTTCCAGGGTCGGAGGTAAGATCTGCGTACACTCTATCATCCTCAGATCTTATTTGTGAAATTTTATTAGGTATGTTGTTGTTGCCATGAAGATCTAGCAAAAATATTGACTTGAATTTTTCATTTATTGTTGGATTTATCAATGAAATTTAATTTGTAGAAGCAACTTATAATGTGTACAATTTTAGGCTGGTAAATTGGCATTTGACTAAAACTATGGCTTCCTTTCAATTTACCTTTTTTTAGCCGAAGTGGCAACTACATATATCGAGTCAAGTTGAATCCAATTTAGCCTTGTGGCAGCACACTGCCAAAGCCGATATTTCTTTTTGTCGAGTCTTTAGAAAACTATCAAGAATTCGAGTTTTTAACAAATTGATAAACTTCATCTATAATTCAAAACGACATAAATTAGATTCAAATCTGCGATAGTAGGTAAAAAAAACAATATAATGTTCCAATACAAGTACATTATACAAAATTGAAGAAATTGCTATGATTAACCAAGTAAATTGATGATCAATAGTAAAGGGAGCAATTAGAAGTAGAGAGAGTTTTGAGAATTTTTTGATATCAACTTCTCATTATAAAAGTCAAGCTATAAAAATGAAATGAGGATTACATTTATACTAATCAACCACTAACTAAAATATATTAGCTCCTCTATAACCGCCTAACTAACTTGGTTAAATATTTATAGCTATACCCCTAACAGCTAACTAATTGCATATTAAACCTCTAACTCTTAACACTCCCCTCAAACTAGGTGGTGCAAACAAGTTCAGCACACCTAGCGTGTGTAAGAGATAGGTATGTTGTGCCTTCCCCATTCCTTTGTAAACAGGTCTACTTCTTGATCCTTAGATCTCACATAAATTGTTTTGACAGTTCCATATTGTATCCTCTCTCTGATAAAATGCAAGTCAATTTCTATATGCTTTGTTCTCTCATAGAATATTGGGTTTGCAGTATTTTGGATGGCAGATTTACTGTCACTACACAGCTCAACCAGTGTTCTAATAATCAGATTCAATTCCTTGCATAAACTAGTCAGCCACAAAACATCTGAAACTACAGCAGTTATACTTCTATATTCTGCCACTGCAAAACTCTTTGAAACTGCTTTATTTCTTTGCCTTCCATGATATCAAGGAACTCCCTAACTTCATGGCATACCCTGTGATGGACATTCTTGAGTTTGGGAAAGCTGCCTAATTGCATCACAATATGCAGTCAAGTGTGATGACTTCTCATAACTCAACAAGATTCCCAGTCCAGGCTCATTCTTCACATATTTTACTACTCTGACAACTGCATCAAAATGTGATCTTTTAGTTTCTGAATGAATTAACGGAGGACATGTACTGCATAAGTAATGTCTGGTCTGGTCATAGTGAGGTACAATAAATTTTCCACCAATCATTGATATGAACGAGGATCACCAAGCAAGTCATCAGTTTTTATACCTACATGTGCATCATACTTTGCAGAAGTGAGCCTATGGTTGTACTTCATAGGTGTATTGACAGGTTTAAACCCTGAGAGTCCCATTTTTTGTGATCAACTCTATAGCAAACTTCCTTTGATTCATCAGTATACCTCTTTTTTATCTTGCAATCTCAATTCCTAGAAAGTATTTCAACTCACCCAAGACCTTCATTTTAAATTTATCTTGTAATGTTGTTTTGGCTTCACAAATCAGACCTTGATCATTTCCTGTAATCAATAGGTCATCTACATAAATAAGAACTATTACTCTCTTCTCTACTACTTTTCTGGTAAATTGTGAATAATCAAAATGGCTTTGAGTGATCTTGAAGTAATCAATACTTCAACAAGCTTCAAGTTCTACTGCCTTGAGGCTTGTTTGAGGCAATAAAGGGATTTGTGTAGTCTGCACCCTAGATTCTCCCCCTGACTGGCAAAACCCTAAGGAGGGACCATGTAAACTTCCTCAAATAAATCACCCTGTAGGAAAGCATTTGAAACATCCATTTGGTGAAGACACCAATCATTAGCAGTAGCAATATCTAGGACTACCTATCTATGACCATCTTAACAACAAGAGAAAATGTCCTCTAATAGTCAAGACCTTCCTTCTAATTATACCCTTTGTCACTAACCTAGCTTTGTATCTTTCCACATCTCCAATAGCTTTAAGTTTGATCTTGTACACCCATTTGCAACCAATGAAAACTTTTCCTTGTGGTAAAGACACAAGGGACCAAGTGTGATTATCCTTTAGAGCTTGCAGTTCTTGATTCATGGCTTTCACCCATAATGGATTCTTAACTGCCTTAGCATATGATTGAGGCTCACTAATACTGGATAAACAGGTTAGGAAGGCTTGATATTTGAGCTGAAAATTATCTAAGGACATATAGTAATGCATAGGGTAGGAGCAAGTGTTAGCATTTGGTGGAGGAAGGGATGGAGTGGTACAGATGTAGTCTTGCATCCAACTAGGGGTTATTCTTTGTCTGTTAGATTTTCTATGGTTAGGTTGTGGGATTTGAGGAGGTGGAATAGATAGTGGTGGTATAGATGGTAGAAATTGTGATGGATCAATTTGAGGAGGCGATAATGCAGTGTTATCTACAGATTGATGAAGAACATGTGTATCTGGAGTAGGTGTGGGAATAGAAGAAGAAGGTATTTGAAGTGGAGCTTATGTAAATTAATCCAAAGATGTAAAAACACCATGCGGGAATAGTTGAAATTTGTGTTCCTTTATCATTTGGAATGGAAATATAGTCTTCTTGAAATGGACATCCCTGCAAATAAAGAACTTGTTAGTGAGTAAGCAAAACAATCTATATCCCTTTATGAGATGAGGAATTTCCCATCAATTGCTATAATTGATCTAGGGGACATCTTATCTCCATCATGTACATATGTAGCAAAACACAAGAAACCTATAGTTCTCATGTGTTTCCCTCCTAAAACAAACAAAGGAAATCTATTTATGATGTAGACTGCACCTTGTACACACTCAAACCAAAACTTAGGGGCAAATGAGCTTGCAGTCTAAGAGCTCTGGCTATCTCTAAGATGTACTTAGGTTTTTTTCCGCCGCCACATTCTGTTGGGGTGTGTGAACACAAGAACTCTAATGTAAAATCCCATATGTGTTGAATAGATCATGACAAGCAGAGTTAAAATAACTCAGAATCATTATCACTTCTAAAAGTTTTAACAGTAGTTTCAAACTGTGTTTTTATTAAGACTAGAAACTATCTCAACACCATAATTACATCACTTTTCAATCTGAGCAAGTATACCCAAGTACTTCTACTATGATCATCCACCAAGTAAGAAAAAATCTACACCCATCATGACTTTGTACTCTATATGGACCTCATACATCAGCATGTAACATTTTAAAAGGACTACTACTTCTATATGTGCTAACAGGGAATGGAGCTCTTTTCTGCCTAGCTAAGAGACATATAGTACAATCTTGCATCCCATTGTGTTCTCTCTTGAACTTCATAGTAGAGATGGACTGCAACATTTTGACAGGGGCATGTCCAAGCCTCTTGTGCCAAACTTCTAGGTCCTCCAAATGATCACTCACAAGTCTTGAAGTTGCAGCAATAATTTTATTATCCTTGGTGGTATTTACAGGTGGTTAAATATGGTAATATCCTTGGATTAATCTACCAATTCCCTTCACCATCCCATTGTGAAGGTCCTGTAAGACACACCTGTCACAAGTCAGGAAAGAAAGTAACAACACACATTAAGTCTCTGGTTAGCTTTGAGACTGACAATAAATTGTGCTTAAAACCTGAGACACAAAGTACATTGCTGATAGTATTATTATTGTTCAGTTTTCATTTTCCAACATAGGCAATCTTTAAGGCATGACCATCAGGTGAGTAAACTCTTCTAATAGTATCCTTAGTGATTTGTCTAATTGTAACATCTCGTACATTCGAGTTATGGTTTAAATCGCTAAGCGTTTATAAAATCGCTAGGCATGTGCAAATAGAACTGAGCGTTGGAAAAATTTATGTTATATTTACATATGCTAATAAAGAGATTAGTATATAAAAGGATAAGATCACGAAACAATTTTGGACGTAACAAGTGTGGCGATGGGAGTCAGAAATAATTTGGTATGTGCCTAAAGAGGTTATGGACTAGTGTCATATCACAAAATTATGACATTGAGTATATGAAGATCTTATAAGTTATTAAGATTTAAGAGAAGGATCACAGAATTAATTATGTGTGTGATTTATAAATTATGCGGAGGCAGATCACTTAATTAATTAAGTGACCGTGCATGTTGGTGCAATGTGGCGTGATTGAGATAGTTCCACCGCCAAGATTTGGTTGTTGTGGAAGACATCATGATGAGCAATCATCAAGAGCATTTAATGCTCAACTTAGACTTTTCATTTTTTTAAGGCACAACAATTGCCAATTCGTGACTCATTGCCCAAGGTTTTCTCCAACCCCTTCTTTTGCATGAATTGAAAACACATAAGCTGTGTACTTCCATTTTACAATTCAACTTTGATTTTATTCTTGAAAAGAGAAAGAGAAAGTACAAAAGGAGATGATTTGATTTGAAAAAGAAAGAAGAGAAACGTAGGATTTGCAGTGGAAAATTGAATAAAAAAAAAGAGTTGCTACTTTTTCCTTTTCTTTAATATCGTGCCATGCTTGAAAATTCTCGGCCAAAAGTTCCAATTTTGGGTTAAGGTTTTCTCCACTTATTAATGTATGTTAAGACAAATTATTTATTTCTTTTGGCATGTTCCCTGTAACAAAATATAACCGTGATATTGCTCCATAATTTATTCTACTCTTAATAGTTAAGAATATTCATGTTATTGATTCCTATGCTAAAAGCATGTCTAAATATGTTCCTAAGTCCTTATTGAGGCATACAGAAAAGATGTTGATATTCACAGTGTTAGTCAAAGGGGCAAGGATATTATTGTCATCCGACAAATTCAGAAAATATTTTATTGTCATTCATGCATTTTCATTTGCATCATATTATATATTATCCTGGACCCATTTGTGTTATGCACACTACTATACGGTAAATATTATATATATGTAGGGGATATGGGGAAAGGAAAATGTGTTATATACGCACACCACCTGCAGTTGGTACAGACTATCACGTAAAGAAAGAGTCCTATGAGGCCAAAATGATATGATACCCATGTGTGGCCGATATAACCTGATGCCCACAGAGGCGGTTATGGACAGGAAGAGCCCATGTGTGGCCAATATATATGTATACCGCATTTGCATCATGCATACATTCATTAACCATTATATGGTATGATGCCCACAGAGGCTGTTATGGTAAGGAAGATGTCGATGAGGCCGGTGTATATGTATACCGCATTTTGCATGACATTTAGACATATGTATTAGGACCCTCAGATATAATTACTGTTGGTCGGTTGTTCCTGTTTCAGTTTATTGTTATATCCTTGTTATGTTATTATTCACGCCTGACATACTCAGTACATCAGTCGTACTGACGTCCCTTTTGTCGGGGGACGCTGCGTTTCATGCCCGCAGGTTCACATAGGCAGGGTGACGGTTCACATTAGTTGATTCCGGATCCAGCGGATTTTTGGAGCACTCCCCTTGTTCGGAGTGTTGGTCTAATTTTGGTACGGTATATTTTGGCTTTCATATATGGGTATGGCGGGGCCCTGTCCCGACCTTTGATGTTGCTACTCTTAGAGGCTTGTAGACAGGTTTCCTGTGGATAGTAGTCATGTATGACCTTGTCAGACTTGGTATGGGTACTTATATACATATGTTGGTTTTCTGCATAAAGATTTCACGTAGTTTTCTTTTGGTTTAGTCCGTAATTAATGATGATTAGGTGGTAAATGTATGATTAGCGGTACCCGGCGGGTGGGATCCGGGTGCTCGTCGCGGCCCTCCGATTTGGGTCGTGACACTAATACCATCAAATAATTATTCACTACAAACCATGTGATTTATTGCTCCCGGGTCTATAATCCCACTGACTAAATGCTTCACTTTTAGTAGCTAAGAAAATTTAAGTCATACATGCCCCAGTCTTATCATGATCCTATGGAACCTCTTTGTATATCATCTTGAGGATTTGATCATATTGCTTTGGTGTGAACATCATTTCTACTCTTTGCACTAGAGAATGATGTTGGTGTGGGACAATCTTGTCCATCTGTTGATTTGCCAAGTTATTCTCCACCTGCTTTTGTTTGAAATCTTCTTGAGCCAAATTGGCACGTGCATGATGATTGTATATTGGTGCTTTCTTCTTGTATTTGTTGTCTACCTGATGATTCTTATTATCTAAATAACTTCCTGCTTGACTTTTTTGAATTGTCAATAACCTGCGACAAGTTTCTCTAGTGTATCCTCTCCAATAACAAAAGTCACAATAGAGATGACTATTATTCCCTTTGTAATTGCTCCTCTCAGAATTGTAATTGTTGTTCCTCACATTTTGTCATCCTCTAGCACTGTACAAAGCCATTCCATCTACAACCTCCTTAGAATCACTTGGCTGCCTATTTATATTTAATCCTCTTTGACTCTCCTCTGAGATTATCATAGCATACGCCTTGTTTAAGTTTGGAACTGGCACCATCAACATAATCTGACTTCTCTGATTGGAGTAAGTCTCATTCAATCCAGTAAGGAATTGAAATAGTACATGCTTCTCAAAGTGCTCTGCATTACTCCTAGACTCAAGGCAAGCACAGCTAGGACAAGGCATGAGTGAATCAAATTCTACCCACATTTTCTTCAACCTAGTGAAATAACTGGACACTGAACCCGTTCCTTGTGTCAAAGTTGATATTTCCCTATGAAGATGAAACACTCTAGAACAGTTTTCTTTGTCAAACCTCTCTTTTAGATCTGACCATACCTTACAGGCATTCGATGCATATGCAACACAACTTATCAAATCTTTTGTAACTGAAGTCATGATCCATGAAAGCACTATAGCATTGACCTTTTCCCACAAATCATGTAAAGTTGGATTAAATTTATCCTTAGTGTGTCTTCCATCAACGAATCTCATTTTACTCTTTCCTACTAAAGCGATGCTCATTGACCTACTCCGCGAGGCATAATTCCCTGTTCCAATTAATTGAAAGGAGATCAAAGAACTACCTGGTGTATTACACGGCTGCAAATACAATGGATGATGTTGATCGATAGTTGCATGCAAATTTGTTCCAATCGCAGCTCAAGCACCATTTTCGTCTTCTCCAATCGCCGTTGAAGCAGTGTTGAAGAACTAAATTGCAGAAATTGAAACCCTAGAAACTTGTATAACTTTGAATCAACCAATTCACGAAGTCAGTGAAATGCAATCGATCGATTAACGTAAAATAGTGCCCTACGATCTCTCTCGCTCTGATACCATGAAGAAATTGCTATGATTAACCAAGTAAATTGATGATCAATCGTAAAGGAATCAATTAGAAGTAAAGAGAGAGTTTTGAAAATTTTCTGATATCAACTTCTCAAGCTACAAATATGAAATGAGGATTACATTTATACTAATCAACCACCAACTAAAATATCTTAGTTCCTCTATAACCGCCCAACTAATTTGGTTAAATATTTACAGTTATACCCCTAACAGCTAACTATAATTGCATATTAAACCTCTAACTCTTAACAAAAATAACAAGTAACTAAGCTACATCAATATATTGAGATATCTAACAATATCTTCACAATGTAGTAGCAGTAGCTAATGAAGGATTTCGAAGTCTAGAAACTTTCATTTTCGAATGTAATAGGTTGCACATTAATTTTTAGCTCCTATTTATGTGGCATAGTGAAATTAAAATAAATTAATAATGAAATGTCAACTATATTACTCAATTCACGGATTAAAATATGCAAATTTGGACTATACAGTTAACCAACTAATGAAAATTAAACGAATATGCCACAAACTCAGTTCAAATCGCCAATAATTTTCCCAAGTCTCAAGCTCTGTAGAGTTCTCTAGTTGCTTTTCCTTCCTCAGTTACTAATTAAGGTGATGGTTTGAGAATCACATTGCAAAATCACAAATTGCAGGCTGTAATAACTCCAATTTCACGATAGAAACAATGTTATATTATAGTTACTAAACTCAGAATTACAATAGAAAATGGAACTAACAAGAAAATTGCATAACAACAATTGATAGGTAAAACAAAGAAGATAACTAGAAGGAAGATGAGAATCTTAGACTTTGAGAAAGGGGATGAGGGGACTAGATGGGTCTAGTTTGCTCCCACTAGTCGCATTTATCAACCTAGATCCCAAAGATAATCACTTAATTCGGTGCGGGTTGCTTTGCCAGTATTGGTCCAGGCCCATTCATAACACAGGCTTGGTTCCTCAACCAATTAACCAGATTACCAGATCTTTTCATGTTGGAATGTATTCTGTTTCTTGTTTTATTAGGGTAGAGTGTTTGACGCGCTTTGGAACTTCTTTATTTTCGGCAATCGTATTGTTTGTCGGGTATTAATAGATATTGTGACCCACTACATATCTTTTTAAGATTGATGAATCGCAATTAACATAATAAGATTGCTAAAATTGTCAGTGTGGTAAGCATCAATATCCACTAAGGAGTTGAGCCTTGAGGTGAACATTTCTGAATGCCTGAACTAATGCTGCAGTATGTACGTTCTCCCAATTTTTACTCTTTACTTTTTAGTTTTTGTGGTAGTATAATATTATTGACGCAAAGAGGACAAGGTAAAATTTATCTACATTCGTCAATTGTATTTTTTTCTTCGGGTTGTGATTCGTCACGCTAATAGATTTATGATATGGATGTGCACATTAACTTTTAATACTTGTTTATTTCTAATTAATAGTAATATATTCTCATGAATTCGTAATAAATCAACCAGAGAAGGAACCATGATTTGAACTAACGGGGTTATGAATTTCACAACTCATCTTACTCCCTCCGTCTTATATTACTTGGCTATTTTTCTTTTTACACGGCACTTAAAAATCATAAATAAAAAGGATATTTTTATTACATTACCCTTATTTCTCTATAATTAATTGCACTCTAATCAATATTGAATTCTTTGAAAAACAATTAATATTAAGGACATAATAGGAAAAACTTAATTAATTCTATCTTATTTTTAGAAAGTGTTCAAGTAATTTGGGAAGGATATTTTTAATAATGTGGTCAAGTAATATGGGATGGAGGGAATAGTTATTGGGTTCCCAAATAAATATTTATACATATTTAATAAGTTTTTTAAAAATATAATTATTGGCTCTAAGCAAAAGCTATTGAATTATGTCCTAAATACTAAGAAACACTATACCTCCATCCCCGCAATTAATGCTCATTCTGTCTTATTTTATGTGTCACACTTTTTATATTTAAATAAAAATTAACTTTAAACTTTTCATTACTCTTAATAAGATAATTTGTAGCTACATAAATATTTTATAACTTATTTTGGACCATAAATTTTAAGTTTTTCTTTATGTTTTAAACTTTGTGCTCAAAGGTGAATTTAGAATTTAGAATTTATAGATTTCTATTAAGATATTAAATTAATATGTAATAATAACTGAATTCACGAGAATATGTATTTTTAGGATATGAATAAAATTATTGAATTTATGTAATCTATATATTGCATGCTAGATCTGTCTCTATTCATACCTAATCAAATATCGTCATTGTATAGAGCTGGTACCGGTATTGAAGAAGGTTGAGAGTCGTTTTCATCATACCGGACAACGGTTACTCAATCGGGTCACACGACTTCCAACAACCTTTTAATAACATTTATTGAGAGATTGATTGTCCAATTATTACAACATTCATTCTCCTGCATTTATGAGGTCATATTTCATGGGATGTGTACCCGTGTAACTCATGTATAAATAGGGCGCATTATTCTATTGAAACCCATCAGATACTTGCTTTCACAATATACTTACTGATATTCTCTTGATTTATGTGCTTACATTACAAGTTATCTTCACTTTTGCTCAGAAGCTATCTCAAGACTCAAGCTAATTACAACTTACTTTGTCTTATTATTATTTATCTTAAGTATAATTCTTATCTAACATGTCACTTGAGATTCACGTGTCCTTGACCACGTATACAAATTCAACTGTAACGTTTTAGGGTAAACAGTTTGATGCCCGCCGTGAGGCCTGGACAATTGTGGTTTCACAAATGACTCTTCTACTAATTTACTTTTTTCTTTAAGTCTTTTTGTTTGTTCAGATCATACAAGATGACAGAATTAGGTGACAATAGTCGTAACATTGGGGGAAACACTGGCAATCTGGGGCCAGACAGAAAGGAGAATCAAAACTCCTTAGAGACGTTGTTACACGGTTCCAAAAGGATCGAATGTTATTTCCAGTTCTCCTAAAAGAATGGGCTGCAAAGGCTTTCACGAAAGGGTTGAATCCAGCGGGCTCAAATGCTTTTCGAAAGCTCAAAGAAAATCTATTAGAGTTTCAGGCAACCATTTGGAAGGACGTGCACAACCGGTATAAGTCCAAGATTATGATTGAAAATGATATACTTGGAGCTAAGGCCGATAGTATCTTCGCAAAGGCGAAAAAAAGGAATTTCTCGAAGAACTGATATCAACCTTATTCTCCTACTAGAAAATAAAGAGGGGGACAAGGTTTCCATTCTTTTGACAAATCAAATAGCAAAGATGGTTACAGATGAAACAATCAGGGATTGGGGAATTCTGAGAAAAATAACTCATCCAAGGGTACTAGGTATCCAAAGTTATCAGAATACAACTTCAACATCGACGAATATAAGAGGGTAGCGGTATTAATGACCATTCGGCGTCTCGACCTCTAAATCTATTGCAGTCTAATCCAAGTAAAAGAGATCAGTCCATCTGGTGCAATTTCCATGACACTCACGGGCATAAAATTGTAACACCTCATATTTCCGGATAATGGTTTGAGCACATAAACGTAGGCAAGTGGACCCGAACCCCGGGAAGTTTATGTTGTATTCGCGTATACTGATAAGGAAATTAGTATATAAAAGGATATGATCCCGAAATAATTTTGGATTTAACAAGTGTGACGATGGGGATTAATAATTATAATTGTATATCCCCAAAGAGGTTATGGACTAGTGTCATATTACAAGAATTATGACATTGAGTATAAGAACGTTTTATAAGTCGTCTGAATTTAAGTGAATTGGGATCAAGAAATTAATTGTGTATATAATTAATTAATTATAGGATTAATTAATTAGGAGTGAGGGCAAAATATAGTGGATACGTGTTACAGTACACCGCATTACCTAAGTGACTAAGCCTTATACGCGATTGTTGGCAGTTTCACAAGTCTTCAAGACATTCATCCTTAGCCATTAAATATCTTCATCTCCTTTAGATTCTGAAGAAATCCTTCCATGGAGAAATAATGGTCACACTTCCATCAGAAAGATGAAATCTCAGTTGGTGAATTCTCTGAAAATTCTCGATTGAATTTGGGGATTTTCCACAAGCTTTCGTACAACCAAAAAGGGGGAAATTCATGGCATCTTGGGCTTTAATTCCAGCAAAATTGAAGCCCTAAACAAGCCTAACACACAGAAACCAAGCCAAGACCTTGAATTCGAGAAAGTCCTGGAAATCATTTTATCTGGGGGTTCTGTTTCAACTCGATGGAATCGAGTTTGGGTCCTGTTGCTGTCGTCGAAAACTGATTTAGGTGAAAGGTTTTCGACAACTCTGGTTGTTTCTTCTAAACTGAGGTAATTCTTCTTATCCTTTGGTTTATACGAATCACAGAACATGATTCTTGCCATTAGCTCTAAAATAATTATCGAAAATGCTAAGTTTGAGTTGGGTGTTGTCGGGACTGCCGTAATTGTAAGGTATTGGGGTTGCATGTGAAATTGTTATACTGTTTTGGATATTGTAGCAGTAAGAAAAGGGATTAGGAGGGATGGGTGTTTCGCTACAGGCATAGGTTTTGATATAGAAGAAAATTAGGTTCTATGCGTACAAGGTGAAGCTAGAATGTCTCAATGAATTTGTTTCTAGTATATTGATTTGATTATGATTTAAATCATCCGTGTGATGTAGATAATCATTCATAGAGCTTACAAGGATCCGCGGAACTTAGATAATTTTGATAACAAGGTATTTAAGGCTCTTTCTTTCTTTTGACATAATTCTATGTGCGAAACATAACCATCGTGTTACTACATAAATTACTCTACTCTTAGTAGTTAGGGATGATCAAGTCATCGACTCCTATGTTGAAAGAATGTTCAAGGATGTTTCTAAGACCTTAATAAGGCACACTAAAAAAGATGTTGATGTTCCCCATGTTAACCAAAGGTGTAAAGGATATTATGTCACTCCGGATATTTTATTATTATTCATGCATTTCATTTGCATTGCATTCATATGTTATCCTGGACCACTTGTGCTATACACATTACTATATGATAAATATTATATATATATATATATATATATATATATATGTACGAGAATTGGGGAAATTAAAAAAGGCATTATATACGCACACCACCTGCAGCTGGTACGGACTATCACAAAAAAAGCCCGAAGTGGCCAATATGATGTGATGCCCTTGTGTGGCGATATAAAATGATGCCCACAGAGGCGGTTATGGGAGGATTCCTAGGTGGACATTAGTATACCGCATTTGCATTATGCATACATTCACTAATCATTATATGGTATGACGCCCACAGAGGCTCTTATGGTAAGGAAGATGTCCGAAGAGGCTGATATATATGTATACTGCATTTGTACATAACATTTAGGCATATGTAGTAGGGCCCTCAGAGGCACTTACTAATGTTCAGTTGTTTCTGTTTCAGATTATGATATATCACTGCTATGTTATTTCTTATGCATGACATACTCAATACATTAGTCGTACTAACATCTCTTTTGTCGAGGGACGCTGCGTATTATGCCCGCAGGTTCATATAGAGAGAGTGACATTCGCACTAGCAGGTTGCTGGTTCAGCTGGTATTTGGAGCACTATATTCGTTTCAGAGTTGCGGTCTGGTCGTGGTATGTTTTACTCTTTAGAGGCTTGTAGATAGGTGTCCTGTGGTTAGCTGTCATGTAAGGCCTTGTCGGACTTGGTATATAAATGGATAAGTTGGGGCTTTTGGGTTGAAAATTTATATAATCTATCACGGCTCAGTTCGTGTTTAAATATGATTAAGGGTGGAGTGTATCTGTGGTGTCCAGCGGGTAGGGTCCGGGTTCCCATCGCGGCCCTCCGGTTTGGGTCGTGACAAACTTGGTATCAGAGCATGTCTGTCCTAAGGAGTCTACAAGCCGTGTCTAGTAGAGTTTTGGTTGTGGTGCGCGCCACACTTATAAGCATGAGGCTTCGGGGCATTTAGAATTGTTTTATTCTTTCATAATCTAGATCATTCGATAGAGCTGAGTCGTGAGAGTATTGGTTCCTAATCAAATTTTCTCATTTGAATTGTAGTAACGTCCACAATGAGAAACACCTCGGATAATAAGAATGAAGGTACTGTCGTAAGATAAGATGTTAGACAGATACCACTCGCTGGCACGAGTCTGAAGGTTACAGAAATTGAAAAAAAAGAGGTAAGTTATACTATGGACTCAGATCCATCGAAAATCATTGAGTCTATAGAGGAGAATCCATCTGAAGATCCCTATGAGTCACCCGCTTCGAACATCCTCGGTTCTTTCGACAGGAAGTAGGGTGAAGGGAGTTCTGACTTCACCAAGGACTTTAGTGTCAGTGTCGGGCCCCACTAACCATGGTATATGTGGAACAACACAGGGACGGGTACAACCAGATTTTCCTCAGATATCACGCCATTACCAGGTATGCATGTCGCTCAATGACCCCATCCCTTCCGAGATTTCGGATAGTCCACAATCTTGGGCGTCCGTTAATCAGGTCTCGCCGGTCTATGTTATGGGATACACGCTCGAGGAAGACAAGAGACAGGCAAAGAGAAGGCGAGTGGGTAGTAAGGATAAGAGGGTTCCACTCCGAAGTGTGTTGGATCGAGGCTCATATATAGGACCAATATAGGATAATACAGATACACCAACAAGATCATAAGGCTGTCCTAGTACCTATCCCAATAATCCATAAGATCTTTAAATTAGTTACTTTTAAAATAAATGATGTATTGTGTTTAACTGATAAATGGTTGTATGTTTGGATTAATTGAATAAATATATGGATTTTGTATGTGGATTGATAAGATTGTTGTACAGTTTGATGTGGTGATGATATGCGTCTATATGAACATGTTTATTAGAATCATGAAATGTGTGATTAGTATGTGGTTTTAGTTAAGTCATGAAATGGATTTAAATTTGTTTTGTATGTATAGCTAGGCAATAATAACCTTATTCAAAACTGATTTAGGAGTGATTAATGTCCATTAGGGGTAATTTGAGAGAAATAATCACTTGCATGACTTATTGTGGCTTTGTTCTGCTTATGTATATCCTATCTCATATTCTGTTCACATGTATTAGCCTTAGTGTTACACCATTTTGCTTGTCTGTCTTGGTAGACCTAATTCTTGGTAAGTAATCTATTTGCATTCTCAACTTATAATGATAAACATTAAGTCTTTTAGAAACTTAGGGTGATGTCTGATTATGTTAAAATGTTATGTTGAATATCATGCCTACATACTTTCATATGTTGAATCTGGAAATGTCAGCTTGAAGCCTGAATCACCTAATCTAATGTCTTGTTGGATAAAGTCTAAGTTATGAGAATAGTATAGTTAAACTCTTGAGCCTGAAAGGTCTGTTTGGATCATCTTGGCATTACATATTACCTCTGAGGTTGTAAACAGTCAGGTTGAATCCAGGGATGCATATTATTTATTGGTATGATTGACTAGATTCCTAACATGTTTGTTTTGTGCTTAAAAGTGACCTGCTTAATTTTGATATGAGATGTTACATGTTTTGTTGTCTGGTTAATCTATATTATAGTTAGTACTGTCCACATTGCTTAGCCTAGATCAATAGAGATATAAATTATGGTGTTGTACTATTCTCAGTTTGGACATATGCGTATATGAGTTTGTGTGCTACCATTCTTTACCCTCCTTGGCCATAAATGCATATGTACTTGTTTGGGGTCATGTATAATCTGACTAAGTTTAAATGAAGGTCCATATACAAGTTCCAGATATGTTTTCAGTTGTGCATGAAATGTCTAAGTCTTAGTAGTTGTCTAGAAACATATAGAGTGATATTTGGTTGCTGGATATGATATTAATAGGGATGTATGATCATTAGACTTTATTTTTGACATTTCTCTAGACCACTTGAGGGTCTTTTTAAATTGGTTTTAAGTATGAATGTGGTTAGATGTTGTGTTTTTGATATCATGATGTCAAAAATGTAGATTTTGACCTCCAAGATGAATCTCAACCCTTCTTGTTTTCAAACATGAACTCTCATGTTAGAGTTCTAATTAAATACATGTTATAGGTAAGAAAATGTGCAAAAGTTGCTTAGTCCATAATGCACTTGCCAATGTGTTGTTTTCTGCTTTTCTATGAGCTTGTTGAGAGATAAACACATGTCCGGTAGTTGATAGCATGTTATTTTTAAGGTTGGTTTATAGAAACCATGTCTGGAACTACTCAGCATGGTCAAGCCCTATTTCTGCATACCTAACCAAAGTAGGTTGCATTTAGTCACTTGTTTTTATGTTGCCTAAGGACCAGCTTATATATGATCCAGTGTTCATCTTGAAATTAAGATCTGAGGCATTTAGCTATCATACTTACTGTTAGTATGACTGCTATCTGATGTCACCTGTTGTACTGTTTAGCTGCTATTTTTGTAACTACTACTACAGTCCATGTTACACTTTAAACATATATTGTTGCCCAGTTTGTGACAGATGTTGCTGCCCTTTTTCAGTCTTAAATGTCCTATTTTCAAACATGTTGTGCCCTCTTTGTTATTTGTATCCTTTGTTAAGACCTGTGTGGCTCTTAAAATACTACACTTTGAGTTGTGGCTGCTGCTTTGTTGCTATTTGCTGATTACCTACTGTCATGGTTCCCTGAGCTGTTGTAGATTGGGTAGGGCTATTGTTGCCTTTGAGATAAATTTTGGTTATGTATTATTGTTATTTTGTTGCACATATAGCCTTGGGGGAACTGCCCTGTGGTGCTGAAAAGGCTGATGGTTTGTTGTACTATGGTGTAAATAGTTGCTGCATTTCAAGTTAAAATAAGTCCTAAGACAGTTTTGAAGCTTGGAGACTGATATACCTTAGTCATTAACAATTTATTTGATTTAAGTCACATATGATGTGTTTGAATATTTGCCTAAAGTCCCAATAACTATCCAAGGGCACATGGAATGATACTTGGCTAACTGGGGTATGATCTGGATCTTTGGATGTGATGTTAATGAAGGTGCATGACTTTTGGACTATTTTAAGTATTTCCTTTGATCATATAAGACCTGCTAAACCTGATTCAATTAAGAACAGTGCAGAATAATATATCTGTGACAACATGATGTATAGGTTAAGTGTCTTGTCATGTGTTTCTGTTTTGTCTTGGTTTAAATATTTTCTTGTGTGTGCTGGTTGCCCAGGAAGTGGTATGTGTTGAAATCTAGCATTTGGTGTCATGTGTCAACCTATTGTTTGCATCTAGAAATTAAGTTCTGGTAACTGGTTCTCTGGTTCTCCTGGAATATTAGGATGGTACTGCTGCTGTTGTGCTTGAGGATATTTTCAATAGTTTGTATAATGTTTCCTCCTCTGTGATACATGCATTTGCTTGTCCATTTCCATATGGCCGTTTTGATTTAGTAAATTTGAAGGAAGGTGGATATCCAACTAGCTTATAGCACCCCTTCTTTGTATGACCCTACTTCTTATAAAAAATTATTATTCCTTTCATATCTGGGTTAGAATATTGATCAACAGACTGATTGTTTTCTCTGTTCTCATTATCCACCTTATTACTGTCCTATCTCTGTTGACTGGCATTAAAAGCAATAGAATTAGTGTTACCATTAACCTGAATTCTAGAATATATTTGTATTTCTCTTTGTATCTTTTTATGTAATAGGATTAAGAATGTTTGTGTTGTGGTAGGAAGCCATGAAGCTATTGTGTTTCTGTTCAAATGAATGATAAACATTGAGAACTTTAAGTTGTGTCATGAAGTCAGTTGCTGCATTATGACCAATTTTTGTTGCATGATTGAGGATGATATGAGCTGAAATTGTGAGAAATTTTGACCAAGTTGTTGCTCCCTTAAGAACTTCAAACATGTGCCTAGTTAGCTGTTGCTCAGCCACCATTTAAGCTTAATAGTTGCTGCACTTTAGAGGCTTTCAATACGTCATACCTTGGGGATAAGTATGATGCTTTCCTATTGTTATTACTATGTCATTTTGATGCTACCTGACTACTGCATATTGTACATTTTTGGTTGTTGTGCTTATAATGTACTACATACTTAGGTGAGAACTCATCAACCTATTGACTTTTTATTTAAGCAACTAGCTAAGTAAAGATTGCTTCACACAAGGTTACTACATACTAGAATCTGAAAGGTGTCACTATGTGTTCTTTTCTACATACCGACATTCGAGGACGAATGTTTCTAAGGGGGAAAGGATGTAACACCTCGTATTTCCGGGTAATGGTTTGAGCACATAAACGTAGGCAAGTGGACCCGAACCCCGGGAAGTTTATGGTGTATTCGCGTATACTGATAAGGAAATTAGTATATAAAAGGATATGATCCCGAAATAATTTGGGATTTATCAAGTGTGATGACGGGGATTAATAATAATAATTATATATCCCCAAAGAGGTTATGGACTAGTGTCATATTACAAGAATTATGACATTGAGTATAAGAACGTTTTATAAGTCGTCTAAATTTAAGTGAATCGGGATCAAGAAATTAATTGTGTGTATAGTTAATTAATTAGGAGTGGGGGCAAAATATAGTGGATACGTGTTACAATACACCGCATTACCAAGTGACTAAGCCTTATACGCGATTGTTGGCAGCTTCACAAGTCTTCAAGACATTCATCCTTAGCCATTAAATATCTTCATCTCCTTTAGATTCTGAAGAAATCCTTCCATGGAGAAATAATGGTGACACTTCCATCAGAAAGAGGAAATCTCAGTTGGTGAATTCTTGGTTGAATTTGGGGATTTTCCACAAGCTTTCGTACAGCCAAAAAGGGGGAAATTCATGGCATCTTGGGCTTTAATTCCAGCGAAATTGAAGCCCTAAACAAGCCTAACACCCAGAAAACCAAGCCAAGACCTTGAATTCGAGAAAGTCCTGGAAATTATTTTATCTGGGGGTTCTGTTTCTGCTCGATGGAATCGAGTTTGGGTCATGTTGCTGTCATCGAAAACTGATTTAGGTGAAAGGTTTTCGATAACTCCGGTTGCTGCTTCTAAACTGAGGTAATTCTTCTTATCCTTTGGTTTATACGAATCACAGAACATGATTCTTGCCATTAGCTCTAAAATAATTATCGAAAATGCTAAGTTTGAGTTGGGTGTTGTCGGGACTGCCGTAATTGTAAGGTATTGGGATTGCATGTGAAATTATTATACTATTTTGGATATTGTAGCAGTAAGAAAATGGATTATGAGGGATGGGTGTTTCGCTACAGGCATAGGTTTCGATATAGAAGGAAATTAGGTTCTACGCGTACAAGGTGTTCGCTAGAATGTCTCAATGAATCTGTTTCTAGTATATTGATTTGATTATGATTTAAATCATCCGTGTGATGTAGATAATCATTCATAAAGCTTACAAGGATCCGCGGAACTTAGATAATTTTGACAACAAGGTATGCAAGGCTCTTTCTTTCTTTTGACATAATTCTATGTGTGAAACATAACCATCGTGTTGCTACATAAATTACTCTACTCTTAGTAGTTAGGGATGATCAAGTCATCGACTCCTATGTTGAAAGAATGTTCAAAGATGTTTCTAAGACCTTAATAAGGCACACTAGAAAAGATGTTGATGTTCCCCATGTTAACCAAAGGTGTAAAGGATATTATGTCACTCCGGATGTTTTATTATTATTCATGCATTTCATTTGCATTGCATTGCATTCATATGTTATCCTGGACCACTTGTGCTATGCACATTACTATATGATAAATATTATATATATATATATATATGTGTGTGTGTGTGTGTGTGTGTGTGTATGGGAACTGGGGAAAGGGAAAAAGGTGTTATATACGCACACCACCTGCAGCTGGTAGACTATCACAAAAAGAGCCTGAAGAGGCCAACATGATGTGATGATGTGATGCCCTTGTGTGACGATATAACCTGATGCCCACAGAGGCGGTTATGAGAGGATTCCTGGGTGGACATTAGTATACCGCATTTGCATTATGCATACATTCACTAATCATTATATGGTATGACGCCCACAAAGGCTCTTATTGTAAGGAATATGCCCGAAGAGGCTGATATATATGTATATTGCATTTGTGCATAACATTTAGGCATGTGTAGTAGGGCCCTCAGAGGCACTTACTGATGTTCAGTTGTTTCTGTTTCAGATTATGATATATCTTTGCTATGTTATTTCTTATACCTAACATACTCAGTACATCAGTCGTACTGATGTCCCTTTGTCGGGGGACGCTGCGTTTTATGCCCGCGGGTTCATATTGAGAGAGTGACGATTCACACTAGTAGGTTGTTGGTTCAACTGGTATTTGGAGCACTCTATTCATTTCAGAGTTGCGGTCTGGCTGTGGTATATTTTACTCTTTAGAGGCTTGTAGATAGGTGTCATGTGGTTAGCTATCATGTAAGGCATTGTCGGCTTGGTATATAAATGGATAAGTTTGTGATTTTGGGTTAAAACTTTTTATAATTTATCACGGCTCAGTCCGTGTTTAAATATGATTAAGGGTGGAGTGTATCTGTGGTGTCTGACGGGTAGGGTTCGGGTGCCCGTCGCGGTCCTCCGATTTGGGTCGTGACAAAAATGGTGGACTATAGGCATTTATAAGAGAAAGTTGCATGAATGCTAAGCAGGGGCCTTCTCCGGGAGTATCTGAGTGAATGAGCTCGGAACAATTATGAGCAGGGACCACCTGCAGAAGGAAAGTCTAACCCAATTGTGTCGCCTCAGGTTATAAATATAATTTATGGTGGATCAATGATTGTCGATTCACGGCGGCTAAAAAGATGCAAATCTTCGTGACCCAGTAAAAGAGGTTTTGTGAGATACCCGACGAACACATTATCACGTTCACCGAAGATAATGTTGTTGGTGTAATCTTTCCTCATAACAATACACTGGTAGTCACGGTGCCAATTGGTTGCTTCTAGGGTTCTAATTGATCCCGGAAGCTCAGCTAACATAATCAGACTAAAGGTGGTGGAAGAAATGAATATGTCAGATAAAATAGTTCTGGTTGCCAAAACTCTTTCTAGTTTCAACATGTCAAGTGAAACCACGAATGGGGAAGTAGACCTACCGGTGGACGCGATGAGGTTGTCAAGATGACAAGGTTTTATGTCCTCGATAGGGATATGAGGTACAACTCAATATTTGGTAAACCATGGATACATGATATGAAGGTGGTCCCATCAACCTTACATTTGTTGGTGAAATTTCTGACATTGAAGGCAATTCAGCAAATACGGGTGAACAACATGCTGTCAGAGAAATGTTTACTATAGAGGAACCATAGGTGGCAGCAGACCCCAAATAGCAATTAAAGGAAGCGGAGCCAGTACCCGAAGAGGTTCACCACGTCCCTCCAGAAAAATCAGTAGTAGCCTATCTGGAGGAAGAGTTTTCAGACTGGTATCAAGTACTCAGATACTTTTAAGTACCGGATGAATCGTACGCCATCAAGTCCACTGTAGAGGAGTTGGAGCAGATTGCACTACATCCATAAACTCCCGATAGGAAGGTATACCTGAGCACCGGGTTAACCCCGGAGCTCAGGAATTTAATTTTTAAATATCTTATATCTAACAGTGATTAATTTGCATGGTCTCATGAACATATGAAATGCATTCCTCCAGAAGTCACAATTCATAAGTTGGGCCTGGATCTCAGTTTTCCTCTAGTACGACATAAGAAACGGTTGATAGCCGAACTCCGTAACAGGTTTGTTAAGGAAGAGATAAAGCTAGGTTACTCAATATAAGACCGATTCAGGAGGTAAAATACCCGAATTGATTAGCAAACATAGTTGTGGTACATAAAAAGAGAAATAAATTTAGAATGTGCATTGATTAAAATAATTTAATTAAGGCATGCCCTAAAGACTCGTCTCCGCTAACCAACATTGATAAGATAATCGATGCTACGGCCGTGCATAAGGTAATGAGTTTTCTTGATGCGTATTCCGTGTATAACCAAATAAATATGCACCCTGAAGACTAAGAAAAAACATTTTTTAACTACTTTCGGTAATTATTATAACGTTATGCCTTTTGGACTAAAAAAATATCGGGGCCACATATCAAAGGTTAGTAAATAAATGTTTGAAAAGCAAATAGGTAAAACAATAGAAGTATATATAGACGATATGCTTGTTAAAAGTCTTCATACAGAAGACCATTTAAGTCATTTGTAGGAAACCTTTGAGGTACTGAGGAAATACAATATGAAGCTGAATCCCGAGAAGTGTGCCTTTGGGGTCGGTTCCGGTAAATTCTTGGTTTCCCAGAAAGGGATAGAGAAAACCCTGATAAAATAAAGTTTATTGAAGATATACCAGAAGTACTAGAAGATGTCAAAGTAGTGCAATGGTTGACCGGTGTATGGCGGCCTTAAGCAAATTTATATCCTGGTCCTCGAAAAAATGCCATAGGGTTTTCTCACTTCTAAAGAAGAAAAGTGATTTTATATGGACACCCGAGTGCCAGCACGCCCTAAGGGACCTGAAGACTTACTTATCCAGTCCTCCGCTCATGTCAAAGCCAAAGGATGGAGAATAACTACTGATAGACTTAGCAGTCTCGGAGGTAGCAGTAAGTACAATGCTAGTATGAGAGGAAAAAGGTACATAATTTCCTATTTATTACGTAAGTAGAGTAATGTCAGGGGTCGATATCTGGTATCCGCTACTTGAAAGATTGACTTTTGCGTTAGTAATATCGTCGTGAAAGCTTAACTTTATTTTCAATGCCACCCTATTGTAATAGTAACAATTTTTCCTTTAAAAATGTGTTGCATAAACCCGAACTATCTAGGCGCTTGGCTAAATGGGCGGTAGAGTTAAGTGGATTTGATATTGAATATAGACCCCATTCTACAATAAAGTCCCAAGTCCTTGCAGACTTTGTGGCCGACTTCAGTCCGGGGGTAACCCCACAGGCAGAAAATGAGGCTATCCTAGTCTCAGGGATTGCCCTCAGGATCTGGACACTTTATACAGATGGTGCCTCAAACGTCAAGGGGACCGACTTGGGTGTTGTATTATGAACTCTCACCGGTGAAGTTTTAAGACAAACTATGCATAATGTTCCGCTGACTAACAATAAAGCGGAGTATGAGGCTTTAATTGCAGGTTTAGATTTAACTCGGGTACTGGGTTCACAAATCATTGAAGTCAAATGTGACTCGTTGCTGGTAGTAAACTAAGTCTATGAAGTGTTCGAGGCCAATGAATAGCGGATGTTGAGATATCTCGAAAAAGCTTTAAATTTGTTGTCCCATTTCCTAGAGTAGACGATAGTATATATACCTCGTGAGGAAAACATTGAGGTGGATGTACTAGGAAACTTAGGCTCCAACATGGAGTTCGAAGGCTCTAAAATCGAGTCGGTTGTTCAATTATTGCATTCGGCGTTGGATCATGTTGGATTTGATGAAGTAAATTCAACAAGTCTAACTTGAGACTAGAGGAATGAGTTCTTGGATTATCTCATGAACGAAAAGCTCCCGGAGGACTCGGAAGCATCTAAAGCTTTGAGGACCGAGGCGGCCTGATACAGTGTCATTGATGGAAAATTCTAATGTATGTGTTTCTATGGTCCCTTAGCCCGATACTTGGGCCCCGATGAAGCAGATTACGTGATGAGAGAAGTCCATGAAAGCATTTGTGAAAATCATTTAGGAGTGGAATCCCTGATGAGGAAGCTCATGAGGGATAGTTACTATTGGCCCCGAGTTGAGGAAGATACGAAGGCATTTGTACGAAAATATGATAAGTGTCAGCGCCATGCACAACTGTTGCACCAACCGGGAGAGGAGTTGCATCCTGTAGTATCACAATGATTGTTTATGAAGTGGGGGATGAACATCGTCGAACCCTTGCCAGCGGTTCCTAGACAGCTATCGCAAATTATTTTTATGACTGATTATTTTCTTAAATGGGTTGAAGTTGCAACTTACATAAAGATACGGGAGAAAGAGGTGAAGGATTTCATGTGGCAACATATTATTTGTCATTTCGGCATTCCTAAAGAGATAGATTGTGATAATGGCCGGAATTTCATCGGTGGCAAGATCACAAATTTCCTTGATGAATTGAACATCAAGCGGATCACCTCTACTCCCTATCATCCCAGTGCAAATGGACAAACAGAGTTAACTAACAAGACTATAATCTAGAATTTAAAGAAGAAATTGGAGGTTGCGAAAGGAAATCGGTCGTCCAAGCTACTAGAGATTTTATGGACGTATCGAACCACGACAAAAATGAGTATCAGAGAAACTCCTTTTCCCTAGTCTGTGGAGTAGAAGCCTTGATCGCGGTGGAAGTTAAAACTCCCAGCCTGAGATACCTCCGGGTTAAGAAGGATTCAAATGCATAATCAATGTCCTTACACCTAGATTTGCTTAAGGAACGTCGAGAATTTGGCATGCTCGTATGGTGACTCAAAAACAGAAAATTGAGAGTTACTACAACTGGTGCACAAATATCCGACACTTCAGACTTAGGGACTTGGTGCTTCGGAGAGTCAATAAGAGTACTCGGGAACGTAATGTTGGAAACCTAGGAGCAAATTGGGAAGGACCATATACCGTAACTAGCATCGCCGATAAATGAGCTTATCAACTTGCAGACCAACAGAGGAATATACTTCATAGCAATTGAAATGTGAGTCACTTGAAGAAGTACTATGTGTAGTAAGTCAGAGCATATACTGCACTATTTTTCCCTTCGACCGCTTTTTGTCCCAATTGGGTTTTTCTAACAAGGTTTTTAATGAGGCAGCACCATGATATAAACATGTTATTGATATTACTGTAGAAAAAATCTATCCAATAATCAATTCTTCATAGCACGAAGTCTCAAATACTGGGGGGTCACATACACTCAGAATAGAGTGAAAATTTAAAATTTTGAATGCTCTTAAGAAAAGCATTGATGCTGGGACTACCCGAATATTCATTATACATGTAACCGTATTGACCACACTAGATGACAGCCGAATTATTATTACAATTGTCTTCACATTTGTAATTCAAAGGAATCAATGAAAAGTTCCATTTATGATTAACAAATATTTGCCATCGCGAGCATAAAACGTATGTTATTATATTAAAATATCAAAAATTATGTGCCACAATGAATGGGAGATGTCCTATTCTACAGAACCATTAAAAATAAGGACCCTCTCTTATTAAAACCTTAACAAAGAAGTTAAGGCTTCGAGTATAAGAAATGTCGGGGTTTTTAAATTGTTCGGAGGCAACTTAAGTCCAGAACTAACTTAAGAGGCCATAAGAAGCCCGATCAAAGATGAAAAGAAAAACACATCTTTAGAATTTGAGTAAGGTGGTCTAAAAGTTTTAAAACTTCGGATCTTAACCTATTCATATAAAGCGAACCACAAAACTAGATTCTGGTTCGTAAAGTAAAGTAATAAAGTTTGAAACTAATGCTTGTTTATGAAGATAAACAATGAATGAAAACTTGGAGCAAAATTTCAAAAAGGGAGAATCATTCATTCATTCATATTCTTCCAGGCTGAAATCAAGCCGGATACAAAACATATTAACCGGATCAAAAGTGACCAGGTGACAAAATAAAAAATTGAAATGTAAACCCGTGTGAAAGGTTACGGCCTACTCACTCTATGATCCGTCGGAGGTGTTTCAGGTGCTACTAACAAAACAAAAGTTATAAAAGTCAGTTTGGGGGAGGGGGTTCATCTTCCTCATCAGCCTCCACATCCGAATCTTCTCTGTCTCCATGAAGAGCCTCCAAGGATAACTCAGCATCAGTCAGGTCAATTTCTGTATCTAGAATTTCTGAAGTAATATCGAAGCCTGGTTTACTTGCTTCCTCAAGAGCATCCACTCGACTCTTCAAAACAACCAAGTCTCATTGGAATTTCTACCTTTGACATTTATCTTGGACCTTAGTGATGGTATGCTCTGAAGCACGGAGTTGTCCCTGGGCACCGGCTAAGTCGACTGCAAGTTGGGTTGTTCGTCCTTGAAGGGTTGTATAGGTGGTGGTCATGACTTAGAGAGATTTCTCTCGGTCCTTCAGAGAATCGACTACATCTTACAAACGTAGCCAAAGTGAAGCTTGGAGAGAGATATAATCCCTAAGATCAGCACGCATGATGTCAACTTCTGTCCTAAGATGTTGAATCTCATCCTTCAGCCTCTTTTCCTCATCAGAAGTATCGATCGCTTTCGCCAAATCCACAGTGGATAGAGCGGAGGCGTGATCCTGAACAAAAAAATTGTGATTAGTAAATAAGAGAAAGATTGGGGAAAATGGAAAGAAAAAAGGGATATTCTACATGTAAGAACAAATTGGCAAGATGAGCAATAGAGGCTTCGAGGGTAGCATATGGAGGTTTCTAAGGTGAAGAAGCAGATATCCCGGCGTCAATTCCGGACGTGGGGATTGAGTTATGCTTAGAAAGGTCCTCTGGAATGAGAGTCTCCTCCTCCGGAGCTGTCGGTCGTAGACTCTTCTTCATCTAGGTGGATGACACCCGCCTTACCCTTTGCTTATAGATCCTTCCAATACTCCATGAGTTGGCGACAACTTCTTACTGGGGAACCAATTCCCACCGAGGGGCTCGGCAACCTCGTCTTGAGCCTTGTATTTCTGGCTGCCCGAGGTAGACTTGATGTTTGACAAGACAATTACGCGAGACGGTACATTTTAGGCTGATGAAGTTCAAGCCGAGAGTCCTGATAATAGAGGGAAAATGTTGAAAAGAGAATTCCGCGATAAAGTATGAATAAGAGGGATAATTAAGGTTAAAAGTTTACCATGGTATTTCCCCTTCCACCAGGATGAGGTGATACTCTTCCAAGTTCTGGTGATGTCGGGAGAGGCATGAAGAAGACTTACCACCCATTCAAAAATTCCTTTGATCAATTGCGGCTCGATCAGAATGGCTGAAAATGTTATAAAACTTTTAGTAAGCAAATGGTTATCCTTTATTTGGAAAACCATGCAAATATACCCGGCGGTAGAAAAACAAACTAAATACTTACGGAAATGATTCCACTCTTCCAGAAAAGGATCCGCAAAAGGCTGGTAAATTTGGTCAGTCTTGATCAAAATGTAATGAGTTTGCCAGCCACAATCGTGATTATCTTCTGTATTTATAAGGTTGCGGCTTCCCCGAGGGTATAAGGCTATAATTCTTCCTCCAAAAACCTTAGGGTAACACAGGAGGAGGAGATGATCGATAGTAAACGGAGCATCGACAACATTGGCTAACATTTGGATACAAAAGATAATTATCCAAATTTATGGAGAAACTTGACATATGCAAATCCTATATCGGCGACAAAGATCCTCAACAATCTTTGGGATTGGGAGTTTGAAACCAATGGTGAATAGATAGGTATATGCCATAGAAAATCCTTCGACATGGTGATGCACGTGGTGGGCAGGATCAACCGCTCTAACGACTATGTCAGAAGAGAAGCCACAATCTTTTATAACTGCGGGAAGAATTTTGGTTGTTATCTTCGACTCGAACTTTTCAACGTGTTCGTAGTTGGTTTGGACACGAAGGTCTCCAGAAAAATCAAAGCCCGGGGGGACAAATTCAGCAGCAGTAGATTGTGAATCTACTCTTTGGGTTGTAGGAGTAACGGGTTCTTTCCCATGTCGGCGGTTGAGAGGATTGATGTTATCCTCAGATGAATGAGAAAGAGATGAGTTTGTAGAAAACATCGTTGAATGAGTTGATTGAAAGGAAAGAGAGCAAAGTGATTGAGAGAAATTGCAAACGGTATAGTTGCTTTTCGTGAAAAGATTTGACCTCCTATTTATGATAAAATAATATAATGTTTGGGAGGTGAAAAGATGTGTATCATCATTATCACGGTCCATGACGTTTAGTCGATTGGACAGTGCCGCCGTTTCAAAAGCATTGAATGAATGTGACGCTTGAAATTACTTGCAGGTTGTTGCCTTTCAAAATTCCCGCAAAAAAAGAGAAACATGCAGGCCGGTGATATAAGTCCACTTCCCGGTTGCATAAAGAGTTGCTATCGAAAAGTGCGGGGACTATCTGTAGGGTAAAATTCGTATAAGACAACTGTACGAATTATGACCTAACAGGTGGAGTATGATGCTGAGTCATATCCACGTCAGTTTACAGCACTACCGGTTTGATATGCATGGTACCGGGTGTGACGTAAGCAGAACCGTACTGATATTGAAGAAGGCTGAGAGCCATTTGCATCGTAATGGACGACGGTTACTCATTCGGGTCACACGACTTCCAACAACCTTTTAATAACATTTATTGAGAGATTGATTGTCCAATTATTACAACATTCATTCTCCTGCATTTATGAGGGCATATTTCGTGGGCTGTGTACCCGTGTAACTTATGTATAAATAGGGCACATTATTCTATTGTAACTCATCAGATACTTGCTTTCACAATATACTTACTGACATTCTTTTGATTTCTGTGCTTACATACAAGTTATCTTCACTTTTACTTAGAAATTATCTCAAGATTCAGGCTAATTACTGCTTACTTTCTCTTATTATTATTATTATTATTATTATTATTATTATTATTATTATTATTATTATTATTATTATTTATTTTAAGTATAATTATTATATAACTTGTCACTTGAGATTCACGTGTCATTGACCACGTATACAAACTCAACTATACCGTTTTACGGGTGAATAATCATCTAGAATAGAACAATTGGATTTATTTATATTCTTACAAAATCAAATATTACGATTAGATTTATTTATATTCTCTTCTAATTAAATATCATCACGTAAAATGGAATAAAAGTACTCAATATTTTAGCGTAAACAATATCATGATTGAGATTTCTTCTATTCGATTTGCAAGGGGATCTTTCCTCCAAACAAAGGCCAAGTGCAACGAACGAGATATTCCCTAGTAGCGGAGGTGGGACCAACTCAAAGCTCTCCACGCACCCACATCTTCTCAATAAAATACATATCTGTCTCTTTCTTTCTCTCTCCTTCTCCAGGGGCAGCTCCGAGAGAACACACAAAGCACCCCGCCCCCCCTCCCTGAACCCCTTGTTTCCTCCCTATCGGTAAGTCCTTCAATTTTCTATCGATTTCATCAATTTCCGTTAGATCTGAAATTTCATTAAAAGAGGTAAAAAAACATGTGAATGATAATTGATATCGCTAAAAATAGATAATCCTAGCTAAGGAATTACTATAAGCCTTTGTTTTACGGTTGTGTTGTTGGAAACTGTAAACTAATGTAGCTTGTGGATGCGATTGTGCTTTTTGTGACAATTAGGCGAGAAGTTATTCATGTTTTAGTAAATAGTTTTATATAAGCATAATTGTACAAAGTCCTAGTTTTTATGTTTGCAATTGAATTTTGTTTTAAAAGAGGTAGAACATGTGAATGATACCGCTAAAAATGAATAATTATAGCCGAGGAATTACTATGTACCTTTGTTTTTAGGGTTGTGTAGTTGGAGAGGGTAAATTAATGTGGCTTGTGGATATGATTGTGCTTTTGTGACAATTAGCGAGAAGTTGTTCGTCTTCAGTGAGTAGTGTTATATAAGCTGAATTGTACCGAGTCTAATTCTTGTGTGATACAGTTGGTTATTGTTATTTGTTGTGCTGGTATTTGAGCTTTGTAACTATAATTGAGCTGACTACAATTGGATCACTAGTTAAGGAAACTGAGTATTTGATTTATACCTGTGGATGACTTCGCGTTGAGTCATATGAACAACTTTTACATACTTTTTGACACCAGCGTGGTGTTTAGAAATGACAATTTTGACTTAGGTTACAAGTTTGAACCCTGCACCAAGCGAACTAAGTGAGGTCGGGGCCCATCATCCTCGAGTTTCGAAGTCTGGTTGGGCCAAAGGGTTGGCTCTAGACTGATTTCTTGGTCATAAAAGAAAAAAAGGGCTAACGGAGAAAGATCAATAGTACTCTTTGGTTGGGTTTGTTACCTAAATGATTACTCTTCTCTTGTTTTTTTATTAGTTAATTTGACCATGTGAATTTGCAGGTGGTTACAATGTCGACTCCAGCTAGAAAGAGGTTGATGAGGGATTTCAAGAGGTTGCAGCAGGACCCTCCTGCTGGTATTAGTGGTGCACCTCAAGACAACAACATTATGCTTTGGAATGCCGTGATATTTGGGTGAGTTGTGTAATTAAAATGCCCCAAATATGTGTTTGTTGTTCGGTTTGTGGCAGTTGTTTTTGTATGGTTTGAATAATCTACTTTTTGGTTTCTCTTCGTTTTGGTGTAACCTGCAGTCCTGATGACACTCCTTGGGATGGTGGTGAGTTATCCTTGCATTCGGTTGCTTATGCAGAGTGGCAGAAGAATGTTAAAGGCTTAAAAGCGCAGTAGTTGGCGCACATCCATTGTTTATGCTTTTGTTGTCTATACAATTCAATGCTGTTTTAATCATCTCAGACTTTCAGTCTCTATTTTCTGTGTTTTGAAATTCTGAATAATCATTTTGGAGATTCTCACCCCTCGTCCCCTCCCCAGACACTCCAACTAAAATAAAAAGTAGTGATGAATGTTATGGATCATCAGAAGGAGGTGATGCATATCCTAGTGTTGTAACTAAATGCTTGAATCTTTCCTTGAGTTCCCAGTCCAAGCATTCCCAATCATGGCTTTTCCATGTCAGTTTTGTGTTGTCATCTCTTGTCAGTGTATTATTCTGTGCCAAAAAGTAAAGATTGTTGGTGTTAGCAAGTACTTCCTGTAGCTTTTGTTACTTTTGCCATCTTTTGACATAATGAATTGCTTTTTCTTCTTCAAATTGCCTTAGTTTGGACATGAATTAACTAGTTTGGTTGTAACTTTACTATTTGGGAACATCAGGTACGTTCAAGTTGACTCTTCAATTCTCTGAGGATTACCCCAATAAGCCACCAACAGTGCGGTTTGTTTCTCGCATGTTTCATCCTAATAGTAAGTTGGTGTTTAAGATTTGATTTTTATTTGTTAAACCAGAGAATAGGAACAGACAATTTTAAGACTGGAAGTTTCCTTTTGGTTTTTTCCAGTTTATGCAGATGGAAGTATATGCTTGGATATTCTTCAAAATCAATGGAGTCCAATATATGATGTTGCAGCTATACTTACATCCATTCAGGTATAGAGCTGTAATTGATTTTAGATGTCACAGTCTTTCAGTTATCCATGTCTTTATCCTGAGCTTTACTGTTAAAGCCAATGGTTGAGAGCATCGCTAAATGAAAATCATGTGTTGCAAAGTAGTAGCTTCTTGTTCCTCATTCTATAGAGTCAGAGATATCATCCTTGTGACAGCTTGAATTCCCTTTGTTTCAGTTTTGAGCTACATAGTTACTTTTGCATTTTGTATTGCGCATTTGCCCTCTGAATCTGTTTATTTATGATGATGAAGCAATTGTTAAGAAATCATATCAAAGTGATTCCCAAAGATTGCTTTGGTCTGGGAATCTTTGAGAAGACTGTTGTTTCTCAAGCGTTTTTGCCTAGAGCAGGGTTTCTATTTCAAGATTGTCTAGAAAGGTAAGGCCATGGTCCAAAGACTCAATCAAACAAATTATTATCACATGGTCAAGTACTTTACCCCTCCATGGGTTATCAATTTGGAGTGTGGGCTCTCCATGTAGTGTCAATTGGCATTGAGGAGATAGAATGAGAAAGTTGTTCCATTGTGTACATTGGAGTGTGTGAGTGTCTCTATTGAGCTGACAAGTGGCATGAAGAGATGGAAGGTCAGAAGTGCTCCATGGAGTATGGGAGTTTGTTGATTTATCTTTAACTTTTTGATAAATAGCAATATATAGTAATACACATTGGAATAATACACATTGGGGAACAGAAACTACGCGATTCCTACATAAATACTACTAATACGGAAACCACTAGGAACCTTCTAGCCTAATCCTCGACTTACACACCTTTCTATCTAGGGTCATATCCTTAGTAAGCTGAAAATGTGCCATGTCCTGTCAAATCACCTCCCCCAGTTCTTTTTCGGTCTACCCTCTCCCTCTCCTAAATCCTGTTATAGCCAACCTCTCACACCTCCTTACCTGTGTATACGCTCACACCTCTTCTTCACATGCCCGAACCATATATATATATATATATATATATATATATATATATATATATATATGAAAAGCTACTAGAATTTTAACGAATATTAATTCTGAATCCATAATTTTAAAAGTACAACGAGTTTAAAACTAAGGACCTTAAAGGTTGAATCCATCAAGTATAAATCTTGAACCGCCTATCAGGAAGTGTCATTGGATTATGGCTTGCATATTGTTGTGTTAATGCATATTATCATCTTGATGTTCAAGCTTGTGTTGATTGGTGCTTCTCATGTGTATACTGACTGTAATGCTTCATTATTGTCCATGGTTAAATATTGTTTAAACTGATTTTAATGTCAAGTTTTGTGGCTGTGACTTTGTTTATCTTGTGTAAGGTAAGAGGTGATGTTTTTTGTCACGTGGAGGATAAAAGCTTTTAGGGGTTATTGTTATATGCATCTTGATTAGAAAGGATAATATACTGAGTGTACATGTTTGATACATGTCGGATCCATGTTGATGGGAGTTGTAATATCTGTGATCATATATGGAATTCATACCTTGAAATAGTCTCCTATGGGTCAATGTTAGTATTTCTCATTGGAACTTGATGGATTGTTATGTAAGAGCCATTCAATACCTGACTACGTTAGTAATGTGGTCACTATAGAGTCTTGTGTCTTTTACAACAATAACAATCCAGTGAAATCCACAACGTGGGGTCTAGGGAGGGTAGAATGTACGTAGACCTTACCTCTACATTGGTAGGTAAAGCGTTTGTTTCCGAAAGACCATCGGCTCAAGACAAAGCATAAGCACAAGCAAAGCAAGAGAAATGGTCAAACCCGGACAAGAGATTTAAAGCATTATGAAAATGATGGTAATAAAAGCGATTAAGCCATGATAAAGCATTCTGAAAAGGAAGCAGTACTAACGCATGTAAATAAGATAAACAAAGTATACTAAAGAACATATAGCAGCAGAAATCAAATGACAGGGACTATAAGGCAATATTGCGCCTACCGGTATGATAGGCTAAGTAGGCCTATAATAGTAACACTATAACTACCAATATGTACATGTAAGTAGTATTACGCTCAACTACCTACTACCCTTCTACCCTAATCCGTGTCCTCTACAGTCTCTTATCTAAGGTTATGTCCTCAGTAAGTTGCACTTGCTCTATATTCCGTCTAATCACCTCTTCCCAATACTTTTTCGGCCTACCTCTATCCCTTCTGAACTCGTCCATAGCCAATCTCTCACACCTCCCGATCTTTCTTGACAAAGAGAATGGCATACTTAGGTCTCAGGATGAGATTCTGAAAGAGTAATCGCAATATCAGAAGAAATTCTTCCTTGATTCCTTTGACCTGAGACTGCTACTTGTATTTCCTTTACTACTCTTTCTCCGCACTGGGCATTTGTGTCTCTCCTCTGCACATGTCCGAACCATCTCAATTTTGCTTCCCACATCTTATTCTCCACCGAGGCCACTCCCACTTTGTTTCGGATATCGTTATTTCTAATCCTAGCCCTCCTTGTATGCCCACACATACATCTCAACATCATCATCTCCGCAACTTTCATCTTTTGGATGTGCGAGGTCTTGACTGGCCAATGCTCCGCCCATACAACATAGTCGGTCTAACAACCACCCTATAGAACTTGCCTTTAAGTTTCGGTGGCACCTTTTTATCGCACAAGACTCCAGATTCGAGCCTCCATTTCATCCACCCTGCTCCAATACGATGTGTGACATCGTCACCAATCTCTCCACTCCCTCGGATAATAGACCCTAGGTACTTGAAGCTTCTTTTCTTTGGAATGACTTGAGTATCAAGCCTCACCTCCATGTCTGTCTCAAAGTCACTCTTGTTACTGAACTTGTTAGCAAGTATTCTGTCTTGATCCTACTCAGCCTGAACCCTATAGACTCCAGAGTCTGTCTCCAAACCTCCAGCTTATCGTTCACTCCGCTGCGGGTCTCATCTAAAATGATTTTTCAATAAAACTAAAAAGTTTCAAATATTATTTTCTTACTTCAAATTAACGACGTCCAAGTGAAAAATGTTGGAATTGCACTTCACATTGATTGGTTGTTGACTGAAAAGGGTAGTGGCTTGACGCAAGTCATAATAACTATATAAAGCCTAGTCATCTAATTGAATTATGTGCGTAGATAAGTGAGACCCAATTAATTATTGGCCTGAAGCTTCTCTATAAATACAGACCAACTTCCCTTAGCTATCGTAAGGAAAACCCTAAGCATATTTTGCTTCCTTTAATACATAGTTAAGGGGGTGTGACAACTCATCTGTGTTAGTTCTCCCAGTATTGAGAGAGCGTGGTAATTAGCGGTTGTGCAAGTCCCCGCTTAATTGTCAATTGCTACAGCTGCTGGATCATGGAGAGAAACGGTATGTTTGTTTAACATTAACTCAAGATTATGCTCGTATTTGTGTCAATCACTCCTACGATCGTAAATAAATTTCGTACTAGTTATGATCAGGTGCATGTAATAATCAGCATGAAGATGTTTACTCAATCCCTAACTACTGGTATTTGACTTAACAAGATTCTCTCCCACCACCCACCACCCTCCATCCAGACAAAAAAAGAAAAAAAAACATAGAATTGTGTATGATTTTATGACAAGTACACCCAATAATGAGATGATCAATCACTTGTGTATATTTGGATGTTGACTAGTTTGAAGTTGATCTTGACCGGGTAAAAAGTGATTGTTGTTACATGGATGTTGTGCTTAAGATCCAAATATGATATCCAAATACAACAATTTCTACTCAACAACAAATTAAGGTCTACCACCATAAAAGTGATTGTTGTTACATGGATGATGTGCTTAAGATAATGACAAGTACACCCAATAATGAGATGATCAATCACTTGTGTAATGAGATGATCAATATGTCTAGAAGTAGAAATTGTTGTTACATGGATGATGTGCTTAAGATGCTAGACATATTATCCTCCTACTTTGCCGGGTTCTTGATGGAAGCTTTATGTCAAGCAATTATTGCTTAATAACCTTAAGTGAGGAGTATGACTCAAGGTTTTCCGCTCAAGCATTTTAACTCTGCTTTACTACAGCAAGGAAATGATGCTGGTGGTAGACCTTAATTTGCTCATAAAGATCCTGCTTGGAATTTGTTACTTAATTTGGATTGTTCCTTGCTGGGTAAATGGAGAGGAGACAGGGCGATAGTGGCCCTGGATTATCCGTAAAGTGAGTCAAGAGAGATAAGCTGAACTGTTTACTATATCCTACTGGGGACATGCATGCAGAAGAATATGAAGGCTTGAATAAAACTATGGCTTTTTTGTACTTGCCCACTAATAAAAAATATATAGAAAAAGAAAACTATGGGTTTCTTGTTTGCGAATGACTGACACTCTTATTATTGCAGTCATTGCTGTGTGATCCAAACCCCAATTCACCTGCAAATTCGGAAGCAGCTCGGATGTTCAGTGAGAATAAAAGGGATTACAACCGCAGAGTGAGAGAAATTGTGGAGCAGAGCTGGACTGCAGACTAATTCTACGGAAGAAAGATGTCATTGCAGACAGCAAATCAGGAGCACAATGGCTCAACTATGTAATATTTACGGATTGAAACCTCCTCTTTGAAATTTTATTTTAATGGAACACATTTGTTTTGGTCCTAGTATTCTGGCTTGGTGCTATTTGCCTAATTGTCATTTGCTGCATTGCATTGACAAGCTCCTGTAATATATATGGATGTGCATTTTTGTTTAGAAATGCAAGAACTTCCCATACTCGAGGGAATTGGTTTTCATATACTTATTTTGCTATACCTTGAAATTTTGAGTAGTTGTAACTTGTAAGTCGACTTGGATGGAGTAATACTGGTGATCTTTAGCATTTTTAGACAGGCGGTTAAAAATAGTAAGACTCAGCCATAACCGTTGTAGCCATCGGCGGTGTATGCTCGGTATATTACTGTATATACATATTATACTGGCAAAAGTTTTACAAAAATATAAGTGTTTTTTGTTGTGGACTTTATTGGGCTACTCTGTATTGTGAAAATCTTTAATTAAAGGCGTAATTATCATAGTACCCTTCAGTATTAATATGATAACACATCACTGGAGAGCGAAGTCTGCATTTCACAATAAGAGAGGAATCACATTTCACTTGTCCAAGAGGTGATATTTCTTCTGGCAAATAGAAAAAAGTAGTAATATATCATATATTGCTGTGATAAAAGATTTATGCGTGTAACGAGGTAATACCACTTCATTTGAGGATTTTGAGTAGCAGGATTCAGAACCAGACACAAATTGAGTAAATTCCTCAAACGTTCATTAAACTTAAGAAAAGTATCACCAAAATAATAATAATAACAACAACAACATAATACCAAATGTAATCCCACAAGTGGGGTCTGGAGAAGGTAGAGTGTACGCATATTTTACGTCTACCTTGGAAGGTAGAAAGTCTATTTCCGATAGACCCTCGGCTCAAAGGAAAACGAACCAAATCAGACGGGGTATCACCAAAATAACTTTTGAATTTTTTTAGATGATAAGGTCATCAAAGTTCCAACTTTCTCGTTTCCAATAAAGTAAACTAATCCATTTTTAGACATAAATCCCTTAACTCATATATAAATTATAAAATTCAATATTTAGGCATAATTTTTCGATGCTCCAAAATTCTTGTTCAAATTATTTCATGTTTCAAAAATTAAAATAATATCAAAGTAATATTTTAAGCTACAAGAATAAAACAATATAATCATCCAAACTTTAAGTAAAGGTTTTCTTTGTTATATCAACTTCTTTTAAATTATTTTGATATTTTTTCGTTGCTCAAAGCCAGAAGTTAAATATTTTACTGAATGAAAGTGCTTGGATATAATTGAAACACATGACTACATGAGACGTCATATAGATGCTTGAAATCAAATTTTATCTAAAATTTAAATAAAATCAAAATATTAAAAGTTCATCTCCAAGAAAATAGAAATAGTAATTTTTTCTATAACTGAAAATTTTATATATCTGCAAAAATTATTCACAAACACCATGCTAAGTTCTACTACTAATCAACTGTATCCTTTTATTGTCTACTAACACAATTTTGCAACATTCCGAAATGTTTGATCGAATTAATATTTTTAACATTTTTAAAAAAATATTCCAATGAATTTTATAATTTAAATATGGTTAAGGGGTCTTATCCAAAAAATAGATTGTTTTACTTTTTTGGAAACATGAGCATAGTTTGATGATCTTATTGTACAAATTTAATGACCATTTGAGGAATTGTTTAGACAAATTCAAACAACCTTTAGTTGATTTCATGCTAATTGTTACAAAGATGAAAACCGCTTAATTTGGAAGAAAAAATTACTACAAGGAGTTAAAGATGCCCAGGATATCACTTAGATCTTGAATCAAAAGCTAATACAATATACTGTAATCCAGATGAATATCATAATCTCTATATATGTATCAATTACTTCCAAGCAGCATTCAACTGCAAGAACATATAAGCTGTTGAATAAAAATAACACACTGCGTCTTGCATGAATTCCAATACTAACGAATAGACTAGACACGGCTGTATAATGGCTTCGGTAATTATTTTTTTTAAAAAAGGGAATAAACAAATAAAACACACCAAATCCAATATTGGAATGCACACTCCAGATTCAAACACATCCACCTTGGTCTCTGATATGATTTAAAAAAGAAAAGCTTCCTGCCACTTCTGTTTCTGCGGTATCCTGCATAGTTGTTTTATAGAAGTCAGTACAATTAAATGCATTATAAAAAGGTACAAGTAACTGGGAATAATCAATCTATGAGAAAAGGCTTCTCTAGCTAGAATGGGCGGAGCTACGTTGGGTTACACTGTACATATGTAAAGTTGTGATTATTTATAGTTTTGAACCCTCTTATTGGAAATCTTGGCTCCTCGACCAGACGATCAGTTAGAAATACAAGTATCAAAATGAAAAGCTATATTTTGTCCCTTACCAGATTTTCTTTGTCTTCTTGGAGGACTTTGTCTGAAGTGCAGGTATTAACAGGCACTGTAAAAGCAAAAGAATTAGTAACTAACTTTTAGCTCAAACTGTTGAATGACTTCTAACCAAGGAAGGTACACTTATAACTACCTTCTCCTTGAGCAGATCTCTTTCCCTGTCTTTTCAGCTTATCCTTATTTAGTTCTGGCTTAACAGGTTTCTGAAGTCTCTCTTTTGTGGTACGACCTCCGGTTTTTGGTGATGTAGATTTCCCAGTTGCAGCAATTTTGTTAACAGAATTCCGGGTCCTAGGAGTGCTTCCAATCTTTGAAGGCTTCTGCTTGGTTGGTTCTTTCACTTGTTCGGTTTTTGTGGAGTCTTTGTTCAAAATTTTGGGTTTCTCAGTGGTCGCAACAGAGGAAGAGCTATGTACATCATCATCAGATGAACGTATCTCATCTTTAGGCACATGAGAGCAAGTCTCAGAGACTTTCAACTGCTCAGAATTTTGTAGAATATTATAGCTATCAAACAATTGTTTCACAGGCTCCTCAAGTTCAGGAACTTGCAACTTATGTCGTTGCACATAAGATTTCAGCTCATCTCTCAGTCGTTGAACAGGCTGAAATAAAAGTAGAAAATGATTTTTTTAATAATATTAGCTCAATTTACCAGCTACAAGAGCCAAATTGTTTCTGAAAACTGAGCTTTTCAAACCCACATTGCAATGCAAGAAAGGTGAGCAATGAGCTTACTAACTGAAATCAACAAACTGATTTTAAATATACAGTTTTTGCTAAACCAACGAAAAACTAATGGAATAGTGAAATCTGTGGCACTAGTCACCACCAAGTGGTAAAGTCATGTGGGAGAAAATACTACTTCCTCCGGCCCAATTTATGTGATGTACTTTTATTTGATACGCTCTTTAAGAAATAAAGGAAGATTTTTGAATCTTATGATCTAAAATAAGTCAAAGATATTTGTGTGGTTATAGATCATCTCGTTTTGCATAAAAGGTAAAGTTTAAATTTAAATTACAGCCAAATAAGAAAATATCTCATTCTTTTTGGGACGCACTAAAAAGGAAAGTGAATAATTTTTTTTGGGACACAGGAGTATATCATACCTCAGAGCCAGCCTTCAAAGCAAGTTTGAAAAAACCAAGGGAAATTGAATGCTTAGCAGCAGATTCAGAAAGCTTAATCTGTGATAGCCAATAGGAAGCTGAGGATATAAGGTCATATTTCTTTCTAGCTGAGGACTTTGAAACATTTGGAAATGGTGTATCCGGTTTTTCTTGGTTACTGGTAGATCTCTTTGCTCTCGTCTCAGCAATGGGAGTTCTAGTGCCAAGTGGTCTAGAAGTTGGGCTGACAATTGACTTGGAGGGAACAGACAGCCTTCTTGGAGGCTTTGCGGATTTTTTCTTGGAGAGAGGCAGAGCAGCAACACTCTTACTGACACTTGATGCAGGTCTTCCCCTGAAATACAAATGAAGCAGAGAAGGATGTGTAAGTACAGAATCAGGGGACAAATAGTTAGGCTTAGCAATTGATATAAGAATACGTGGAAGAATTACATCTTTGTTAACCTTTATCTGAAGTAGCTCTCATTAGTTCACTTCGTCTAGAATTCATTGGCCATGGAAAGAAAAAAAAAACAGAAAATCACCAACTTTTTGCTAGTAGAAGTTGTGTCTTTGACATTGAAGTTAATAATTCTTCTCCGATGCGATAACACTGACGTTAGAAATCAGTAGCATATTTGCAAGGAGAAAACCAAAATTTTCTTTCTACTATCAGAAATAATTTTATTGGAGTTCTTTAATTCTAGACAATAAACTGTATGCAGTTCTCACAAGCATGGATACAATGCAATGGCTCTTAAAAATATGGCTTATTTCTTGTTACTAGTACCAAAATGGATACAAGAAATTAAACTCTTTATGTTCAAGTCTTTAAAATGGAATACAGAAACTTCCGCACTCTAAAAGGGAAGGCGATTTAGTACATCAACAACCAGCCAAGTAAGAGGTAAGCAGACAGTAGCACTTATCAATGTAAACAGAAAATTAAGAATTGCAACAACGAGCTATCACTTAATATTGCTCAGAGATGAAGCATCTACTTATTCTGTAAGCCACATACCTGTCAGCAAAAATTTTTGGTAGCAAATTTCAGTACCATAAAAAAGGAAACTTCACAAACTAGGTGATCAAGGTTGAAAACTCTTCACTATATAAATATTACAGGCCAATCAGCCAACAAGCCATCGGATCCATAAGATTTCACCTCAATTCACATGGCATAAGGTTCGGTATGCAACTTCATTGAGTTTTTTTTCAATTTCCAAACAGTAACTTATACTAAGTGATATCCTAGTTGTTAATCAAACGGAAACAGTAAAAGACCACAAAAAAATCCACTCAATTATATATCAGCATACAATGCAATTCCAATCCAAATTCATCGTACGTATAATCTAATCAGTATATACGTATATCAGATATCTAAATTAAAAAAATATACTAGATTAGATCAAAGACCTTGCAGAAGCCGAAGAGTTGGAGGAATCAGTCAAAGGTGGCTTCTCCTCCTTCGATTTAGAAGCCGATCGCAACGGATACCGCAGAAGCTTTGATGATGATTGCTTAGCCTTTACTGCAAAACAAAAAAATTCAAACACATACATAAAATATATATATATAATCTGAAATCATAGATGTTGCCATAAAAAAAAAAGCAAAGATAATTTTATTACCAGAAACAGAGGATTGATCTTCAGCTGAATCCTCCATGATGAATTCTAGGGTTTCGATAGAAGAAATAATGGTATGTGAAGATGGATTGATGGAAAATGAAAGAAATTGTTGCTTATATACAGCGTTCGAGCGGGAAATGTGAGAACTGCTTTAAAATCAAATTAAAAAGAGTAGGGAATATTAGAACGGCTCTTTGGGCTGGGCCCGTTCTTGTGGGCCTAATACAGACTTTTGATTTTGGGTTTTCAAATTTCGAACCAACTCCTTTACCATTGATGCTGATTGCTGGGCAGGCTGAGTTGGCGGATTTGTCACTGTTTTGGTCAAAATTCATAAATATAATCTATAAGTAGGTTCATGTAAAAATAAATCTGTAAGTAGATTACAAATGTCTTGGTTACATAACCATGATTACTTAATGTATATTTTTATATCAATTTATCATGGTAGTCACATATTATTACATTACATGTTGCTTCATGCTTGTTTTCTTTGTTGTTTTAAGGTGCATTTGTTTGAGAACTTGTGACTTGAAAATAGAGGTGTTTCAATTTGCAAATAGGGAATCTGTTTGTAAAATTGAAACATAATTAGAACTTCAATTTGAAGCAGAAGTTGTGATTTGAAGGTGTATTGTACCATTCCGTCACTCCCAATTTCTGTTTAATTTTTTTGTTGTTGTTTATTTTTTCATTTTTTTAAGACAGTCCGGGGCACTAAGCTCCCGCTATGCGTGAGATCTCGGGAAGGGCTGGACCACAAGAGACTATTGTTATATTTTTCATTTTCTTTGGATAGCTAAAATGATTGATTTTGGAAATTAAATTGGCTGTATACAAATATAATGTTCAAAACATCAAATAGTCGAACGAAATGTTGTTGGCAAATGAGAAGTAAAGGTAAACAACATGTCATGAAGAGAGGACAAGACATATTGAAAACAGATCTTGATCTACAGCGCTCCATTTTAGATGTCTTAGAAATTTCGTGTTGTTTACTTCGTAACACCTCACTTCTTTGTTATTGTGACAGTGAAATTCTAACACAGAATTTCTCTCTAGGATATCATATTGAATTATGGGTACCATTTCATTTTAAATGGGAATTCTTGTATTAAATTAGTAATAAGTAATAACATACACCTCTCTGCTCTCTCAACTCACAATGGGACCCCAACTCAACTGATCAAAAGTCTTCTACTATTTATGATTGTTGTGAGATGATATTAATCTCCCTTGGGGAGTATTTCATTAATATCAAGGTATATATAGAGTATAATATTTATCCCTTATACAATAGGAATCCTAAGCCTATACAAAAGAGGAATCCTAGTCTTACCATAATTATATTTACACAATATATGGAAATATTCTAATTATGGGTAGGGAATTTATTGTTTCCTATATTTACACGTTTACACACCTCCTCAGTCGGAGCGGGAGGAGGCCGGACGCTGAGACCGGATCTCGAAGTCAAGAAACAAGCGTCCGGGAAGTCCTTTGGTAAATATGTCCGCATACCGATAGGATGATGGAACATGTAACACTCGACATGGCCTAACGCAAACTTTCTCACGAACGAAGTGTAGGTCTATCTCAATATGCTTGGTTCGCCGATGTTGAACCGGATTATGAGAAAGATAGATGGCGAGAGATGTTATCACAATACACAATAGATGCTCGACGCAAATGACACCGAAGTTCTAACGAAGAAATTTACGAGCCAACAAATCTCGCCTACTACATTTGCAACGCCTCTATACTCGGCTTCAAGACCGGAGCGAGATAGGGTAGCCTGTCGCTTGGCGTACCAAGAAATCGATTATCCCCTAAGAAAACACAAAAGCCGAGGTGGAGCGTCGCGTGTCCGGGACACCCCGTCCAATCGCATCCGAATATGAAAGCAACATGTCTGGTGCAGAGGGTATAGGTGCAAACCATAATCAAGAGTGCCCTTAATGTATCGAATGATACGCTTAAGAGCAATGAAATGAGACTCCTAGGGGCATGCATGAATAACACACCGCCGAACAACATAAGCTATGTCCGGCCCGGTGAATGTGAGATATCGAAGTGCACACCGCAAGGCTCCTATACATAGTAGGATCAGAGACGGAGCACCATCCATAGCACTGAGCTTAGATTTGGAATCAATTGGAGTAGGCACCTCTTTGCAGTTCGCCATCTTAGCCCTGTACACAATCTCTTATGCATACTTACGTTGACACACGAATATATGATTGGCAGACCTGGTCACTGATATCCCCAAAAAAAATAACTCGCCTTCCCCCAAATCGGTCATTGCAAATTCAGACTTGAGCAAGACAATAATCTCATTTTTCAATCCGTCGGAGGAGGCAAAGTAAGAACAATATCATCCACGTAAAGTAATAAGTAAAGTGCTACTACCTCGATGAAAAATGAAAAGTGATGTATCACTCTTGCGCATACAAACCCAATCGCAAGATATATCCGGCAAAGCGATCATACCACGCACGGGGGCCCGCTTGTGCCATTTAGTGACTTACGGAGACGGCACACATAGTGAGGAACTGCTGGATGGGTGAACCCTGGTGGCTGATGCATGTAGACTGTCACTCTCAGATCCTCATGTAAGAATGCATTATTCACATTAAGCTGATGGATCGGCCAGTGTTTGCCCATGGCAATGCTCAAAACTGTGCGGATGGTAGCCGATTTGACAACCGGGCTGAAGGTCTCACCACAATCAATGCCCTCCTGCTGATTCGTGCCATTAGCTACAAGACGGGCCTTATACTTCTCAAGATCCCCATTGTCTCTGAACTTGTGACGAAATAACCACATACAACGAATGACATTCACCCCTCAGGTCTAGGTACTAGATCCCACGTGTGCTGTTTAGTTAAAGCATTGAATTCCTCATACATAGCCGCACTCCAATTAGGGTCTTGTTTGGCCAGTTTTGGGTTCTTTGGAAGTGGAGAGATGGTTTGGGCAAACAAGTTGAAATGGACTTTGGGTTTGAAGATTTCATGCTTTGAACGAGTTTCCATTGGATGGGTAGGGACAGTGGGTGGCAGAGTGGTGTCTGAGACGGGGGGTAAAGTCGGATAAGGAGAAGGTGGGGGCGAAGCTGTCGGAGGCGCCGCGGCTCCTGGATCGAGAGTCGCGGCGCTAGAAGGTTGACAGGCTTCTCTGAAGTTTGGGCACCGCGCGCCTCATCACAGGGTCGCGGCGCTGTCGACGGTGTTTCAAAAGATTGCTCTCTAGAAATCAGGCGCCGCGGCGCCTCTCCTCGAGGCCGCGGCTCTGACGACGGAACAGAGGATGTGAGTTGTTCGATTATGAGGGGAGAGATGGCAGACTCATCAAGAAATGAGTAGTCCTATTTTTGGAATTTTGGAAGATTCAAAAACGGGAATGTGGTCTCGTCGAATGTGACGTGACGAGATATGTGGATCTGACGAGTCGACAATTCATAGCATAGTAGCCCCTATGGTTCGGCGGGAATCCTAGAAAGACACATGGAGTGGACCTAGGAGCGAGCTTGTGAGGGGCGGTGGAGCTAAGGTTGGGATAACACAGACAACCAAAAATCCGTAGATGATCATAAGAGGGGATTCTATGGTAGATGATTTCGGTAGGGGTCATATTGTGAAGAGTGCTAGTAGGGAGAATATTTAGAGTGTATTCTGACATTTTAGCAGCATAGACCCAGAAGGGTGGAGGGAGGGAGGCATGAATCAATAGGGTGCGAATCATATTGTTAATGGTGCGAATGATTCTTTCAGCTTTACCGTTTTGTGATGAGGTGTGCGAAAGACCATGCCATTATTGGTACAAAAGCGGTGAAACATAGAGTTATTGAATTCACGACCATTATCGCACTGAAATGATTTTATGCCTTTTCCAAATTGTGTTTGAATGAACTTACGAAACTCAAGAAATTTGACAAACACTTCCGATTTAAATTTAAGAGGGTATAACCAAACGTAGTGTGAAAAATCATCAAGCAACACAAGATAGTATTTATGACCGAGAGAACTAGAGAAAGGAGATGTCCATAAATCGGCATGTATGATATCAAAATGAGCAAATGTAACACTAGTAGATGATTTAAACGGAAGACGAATATGTTTAAATAAAGAGCAAGAAACACAATTTTGGGCAAGTTTCCCATTACAAGCAATGAAATTGTTGCCTCTAAGAAAATTAAAAACTGGGACTCCTGGATGACCAAGCCTATTATGCCAAGTTGAAGAAGAAACAGCCGCTAGAGTGACGGGAGAGCAAGATCCGGCAGCGGAGGTGGAAGTGAATAGATAGAGATCCCTCGTGCTATTGCATCTCGTAAGAGGTGTCCCTGTATGAAGATCATTCACAGTAAAACCAAAAGGATCAAAATCCACAGAGACAAAATTATTACGAGTAAATTGGCGGACATATATGAGGTTCTTAATCATGTGTGGGGCATATAGGGTGTTTTTGAGGGAGAATGGTGGATGAAGAGGTTGTGTGTATGAGGTACCATAACCCTTAACTGGAATGCGTTGTCCACTACCAACTGTAACATATTGAGGATGCTTTAAACTAAACAATTTAGGAATAGTACCTGCAGACTGGGTGACGTGAGATGTGGCGCCTGAGTCCATGTACCAAGTATTGTCAGGCTGTTGCATAGAGAGGGTGATGAACGACTGACCCAACTCAGTGGGTGTCATGCCGGAGGAGGGCTGCGGGACCTGACCTTGCATGAAGTGGGCTCGTCGTGGGGCCGGAGCGGGGCCTAACAAACCGGGGTAAGAATACGGATTGTATGGCTGCGGCATCGGCATGGACTTGGCACCGCGACTCGAATCGGGGTGCGCGCGGCAGATCGGGGCGCCGCAGCGCCGTAGACGAAGCCGCCGAGGAGCCGCGGCCCGGTTGTTCTCGCGATCTCTCGTTCGCGTCTTGTTGGTTACGTTGACCGCGACCCTTGCCACGACCACGACCTCCTCTACCACCGCGGCCTTTTCCACCCTTGCCGCCACGGCCCCGCCGTGTTGGGAGTTGTCCGGTGGCGTCGATCTTGGGGTTGCGTGTCGACGCTAACACCCGCCGGGCGTGCTCATCCCGCTTAGCACGACGGGTTTCTTCGAGCAACAATTGTGAGCGAGCTTTGTTAAAACTCGGTAGCGGATCTGCTCGTTGAATTATGGTGGCCAAAGTATCATATTCGCCCTTAGTAAGGCCGAAATCATTTGTAGCACCATTTTATCGTCGGTGACGGTGCGTGCCGATGTTGGAGAGTTGATCGCTAGAAGTTTAAGTCGCTTGCGTACTCGGAGACATTGGAGAAGTTTTCAAGACGTGTTTTGTTGAACTGTTCTTCCAAATACACGGCACGAGTGTGCTTGTTGTCCCGAAAAATTTCCTCCAAACGATTCCACAAGTCAAGGGTCGTGGAGTCGATTTCATGATAGTAAGGAGCAAATCCCGAGAGATACTACCATATATCCATTGTTTGACGCCGGCGTCGAGACGATGCCGGATAGAATCATCAACCTCCGTAGGCGCAGAATAGTGTCATCAATATGGTCAAGCACGTTATAGAGACATGCATGATTGCGAAAAAGTTCAACCCGGGGAGAATACTTTGGTTGTTTTCTTGATCAAGAATAATGGGAATATGGTTCTTGATGTTGGAAACGAAGAAGGGCGGGATGAAACGGGGGTGATGACTTTGTGGTGGGATTTGTGGAGGTAGAGGCGTCAGAAAGTGTGGAAGAATCAGGGATAGCCATTTAGAGAAGAGAAGAAAGGAAGAACCAAACCCGAAAAACAAGAAGAAAACCCAGGAGGGCCACGGCGTAGGAGAGGCAGCCGGCGGCTGTGGAAGAGAAAGGTTTTTAGGGTTTTGTTTATTTGGCTCTTGATACCATGTGAGATGATATTAATCTCCCTTGGGGAGTCTTTCATTAATATCAAGGTATATATAAAGTACAATATTCATCCCTTATACAATAAGAATCCTAAGCCTATACAAAAGAGGAATCCTAGTCTTACCATAATTATATTTACACAATATATGAAAATATTCTAATTATGAGTAGAGAATATTTTATTTTCTATATTTACACGTTTACAATTGTGAATTGTTTGATCATCATCGAACCAGAATTAACTTGAATTTGGGACCACTATTCGAAATCTTGGACATGACAATCTACCACAACACGTGAGATCATAGAGTACCCCAAACATAAACATAAGCGCATGACTGCAGGGTTCTGAAGTTACAGATCTTTAGTCAATTTTTTTGCGTCCTTTAAAGTAGTTTGCTTTTTCCTAGGATAGCTTACTATCAAAAGAAAGCACTACTATTGAAGTTGTAAAATGCAAGTTTCTCTATTTCTGAAAATCCAAAAAAATAGTTCCCTTAATTCCTATTTAAAATTTAAATTACATTATTAAAATCTTTTTATGCAACATATTTTCTGGAGAAAAACAGCAGAAATAAATACTTAAAAAAACTGGTCACTGGCCACTGTTCTCAATCTTACACTCTGGATTTAGCAATAACTAAACTGGAAGTTGATAATTGAAGATTAGGTGGTACTGGAGTCTCATCTGAATGGCCTGAAATGCAGAGATTGCCATGATCATCCTGCTTCCAATAAACCTCGACCATAAGGCCTCGAGGGTTCTCCGTAGAAATTGTGCCAGGGATCTCCACATACTTTGATCCTAAAGGTACCTGTATTGCATTGTAATGCAAATCAATAGAGTTTGATTTTCATCTTTCTTGTTTACTGGATTAGTGAAAACTTCCTGATAGTGGTAAAAATTGTCAGTGTATACGAGTTAAAGCCATAACATAAATATAATTCTCAAGTGGTGCACCTACTTGCAGAGTAGTTCCTGATGGTAAAATCAGTGTCTTGATAGTTTCCTCAGATGCAGCCACTTCTAGCTCTGCCTTCTTTGCAATGTTCAAGAACACTTCTTCTAGCGTTGTAAGACCGATTTGGATATTTAATATGCCAAACTCCGTTTTTCTGTTATCTAGCTCCGCGAAGAAATTCTGAACAAAATGTGCAAATAAAATCAGGAAACATAGTATTGAGTGATCAAAGTACATGCTATGTTTGTCTTGAGAAACCTCGTAGAGGTACTTACTTCGAGTAGCTTCTCCTTCTCATGAGGGATAACGAAAGTCAAGAAGGATTTATCTTCCTCTTTTGGTATGACACCTATATGCTGTAAAAAATTAATTCAGTCAAGAGCACTTGTTTATTTGTTGAATATAATCTTTAAAAGCTTCATTACTAGAAAGTACCTGTTTGAAGAATTCTTTGACAGCCTCGTGATGCTTGCTGTCTATTGTATTTGCCATGGCATTTACATCATTAGCAACTTTACTGAAGCTAATTTTAGCAATAAATCCAGCTCCAAATCGAGACTTCAACAAGGTTGATGTTCCAACGCAACGAAGTCTACCCCTTGCCATAATTCCAATCCGATCTGATAAAATATCAGCTTCCTCCATAGAATGTGTCGTTAGAACAATAGAGCGCCCTTGCTTTGCAGCCTCAATTACACTCCAGATATGCCTCCTAGTTACAGGATCCATACCTGTTGTCTACAAGTTGCATGAATTTACTTCAGGATTGAAGGAACAAAACATCGATTATACTAGACTAAAGCTTTTAAAAACTGCATACTGGTTCATCTAAAAAGAGAAGTTTCGGATCTCCAATCAATGCTATTCCTAAACTGAGGCGACGTTTCATTCCACCACTGTAGCTACCTGCTCTCACTTTGGCAACATCATCAAGTTTCACATCAGCCAATAACTTTTTAGCTTCCTGCCATTCAAGTAAATTGAGAATTTTTTAGTGAGAAATCATATGCAATATCCACTTCTTCAATCAAAGAGGCAATGGAAAATTGTGGCAATCTATTTAGGATGCAGATATATATATGACTTATGAATATAAGCCAGTGAAGTCACAAATATTTAGATATAGATAATTGTTTCGCATTCTTTTACCTTGACAAGGAGTAAGGCCGGCTTTAGATACTTACTGATCTTTTTGAAGTTGAGGATAAGCCTTTGATGGTGGCGAAGAGTTCAAGGTGCTCTTGTCCAGATAATGCATCCCAAAGTGTATCGAACTGAAATATGGCCACACAAAGTCAATGAAAGAAAAATCAGGCCAAGAAGGAGCGTGAAACTTGTGAGCAGACTCTGATCAGCTACCTGTGAGCAGACTCCAATCAGCTTTCTTATATTGGAGATACCAGCCGAACTTCGAACAGAGTTTCCATAGATTATTGCTGTCACAAATCAACATATTAAAAGTTATGCAATTCATTCTTAATTAAAAGAGAGCACATTCTAACTTGGAGCTTTTTATAAGGAAAGCCCTTACCGTTTCCACGAGTGACTGGAGTTATACCAGTCAAGCAACTAATTACAGTTGTTTTTCCAGCTCCATTTGGTCCCAGGAGACAGAACAATTGATCCTTCTCAAGATTTAACCACAGTCCCTGAATAAAAAGTGATCATCTCAAGATTTTAACCATAGACCCTGAATAAAGATGGCAACTAAAGCTTATTAGGTTTCTTAATCTTCCTAGCAAAGGAGCATAGAGAAATTTACCTGGACAGCCTTATAAGGTTTCTTAATTTTGAATCTACAGTAGCAACAGAGAAGGCAACAAGAATGGCAACTAAAGTTTATTGTCCGAGAATACATCTTATAAAGGTCTTGTAGCTGCACAGCAACATTAGGATCAACATTGCCTTCCTTCGCTTGTTGTTTCACCCTATTTTCCTCTTCAAGAACATCTTCATCATCTTGAGTAAAACTGTCATTCGGAGGCGCAGAACCAGAACCACAACATGGGGAATTTTCTGAAGTTTAAAAGAAGATGAAACCTGGTTACTGAGGGATGTCAATAGAACTACTGAGGAAATAAGAGTAATAAGTCAAAAACTCAGTAGTACCTTTAAACTTTTCTTCACCTCTTCCTGTCCAATATCCAGGTTTAAAAAAATAACAAAAGGGTTTTCTTACATCTGCTGAGTTCGGTATGATATTGTCAAGGTAGATAGCTAAAACAAGCCACAGGAAGAATGTTGCGATGAGCCATCGATAGTAATGGAGCTAGCAAAATAGTTCAGGATATGGTCAAACAACTTGATTTTAGAAAGGAGGTAATTTCTTCTCGGATACAGGGAGAATTAGATTTCAAAAAAGACCAAAAATTGAAAGACAAGATTCTTTTCCTAAAAACCAAAAAGAGAAATTAAAATTAATACTCTACCATACAATTGAATAGCAGTATGAATCATCAATGTCACAAAGCGATAGCCTATTCCAGCTGATTCCTCCATTGTCTGCTGCAAACAATAACAGATTCAAACCTCCTGAAAAGGGATTAGGCGGAAAGAAGGACCAAATTGTTCTTCTATAGCTGGTTTTATGGTTTGTGTCACTATAGAGAGCCCCTGAAAATGTCTGCAAGAGAATAAAACAAATGTGTTACAAGATACATTTACGAGTTCAAAAGTTTAAATCTGTGAATTGACTTGCCTGAGTCCCACAACCAATTACAAATATGGCAAAGCTAGCCGATGTGGTCGAAGCGGACTTGCGAATAAAGTTTGATATTAAAAAGGCAAAACCAACCTACCACATTAAGATCCAAAAGCTTTCAGTCATGACATAATGTAACTGTGCTAAACTAGTCATATACGATAGCTTTGTCAGTTGAAGGAACTCACCATGTTTAATTGGAAAAGAAAGAACAAAAGTAGAACAATCAAAAAGCTGTTTTTCAAGAAAAGGTGAAGCTGAAACATCATTCCAAAAAGAACTATGAGGAGTGATGAAAGGAATGTCATAATTCCCTCCCATATAAGCCACGAGCACCAATAAGCAGAGTCAAAAAGTCCCATCACAGTCATTGCCTGTATATCAAATTGGAATTCAGAAAAAAGTTGAATATAAAATCCAAGATTCTCACAAATACCGGTTAATTACCTGGCGAAGTTTGAGTTCCTTCTCGAGAACCATCGAGCTAATCTGGAACACGAAACCGAACATAGAGATAGCGTAGAAGAAGATTGGACTGAAAATAGCAACAAAGCAAATTTTTGAAATGAGTCTCCAGCTTCAGGGTCTTCTATCACAGGATGCGCAAATTCCTTGAGACCAACATTCCAGCTGAACTTTGAGTCTGTGAAAGAAGGATGCAATCTTAAAGATACAATGTTTTATTTTGATAAAAGTGTTTTCGGAATTTATTAATGATCATTGTAAAGGGAAACTTCTATTGTATACTACCGCCGAGCAAGGACCTTGCAATTTCTCGAGATGCAGCAAGTTGAAGGGGAAGTTGGAATTTGAAAGTTGGATCTTCAGGTACCCTTGGAACTTGAATGTATGTAGAAGTATTTGTTACGACACCATAACTTATAACCGTGGCATTTCGCTCCACGAAATGTAAAGCTCCAGGGGTACGCATTGGATCACTGATAAGCCAATTGTTCAGATCATCTTTTGTACTAAATGACTTGACCTGAAAAATAAAAACATTAGGGGCTGAAGTGTACTAGATGAACAACTTGAATATCCAAGAGCTACCAACTCTAATAGATTGTCTTGATGAAGTACACCAGAAAAGCAAAGGAGGAAGACATTAGTACTTTAATATGTGAGTGTTCTATGCTTTGCTCTCAAAGCATCTCATTTTCCTCTCTTTACAAGTAACGTATAGAAGCGGGATTCTAATCCTGCAACAATACCTTAAAACTGCCATACTAAAATTTCTGAAGTTACGAATTTCTACATTTTAACAATTTGATATATCAAATTTAGAGGGAAAGCCTGCCGAAAATGAGAGTCCGGCTTTTATAAGAGGGAAAGATGACATCGTCATGCAGTAGCACAATGTTCATCTAACTAGAAATTTCACAAGGAAGAAGGATCATAGCATAGGGTCGGCATAGATATTTTTTCGACTAAAATAGTTTAATGAGAAAGCATTTGTTCACCTTCATAATTGCAATAAAATTTCTTTTATTAACTGATATTAGTTTGGTCTCCGGTTTACCCTGATGAGATGGAAGACATAATTAAAGGTAGACAACAGTCAGTAAAAGAAAGGGAATAACACAATGGTTGAATTTATTCTTCAACGACCTCTATCACGGGTGTGAAAACAGCCTCATTTCAGAAATTCAATGGGAAGGTTGACTACATACGTGACCAATCTCTCTTACACTCCCCCCCCCCCCCCCCCCAACACACACACAGTCTAGCCGGAACACTTGATATATTGTGTAAATAAATCAAATTTGACTGTAAACAGTTGGTCATTTTGACCAGAAAATCAAGCTATTGGATATTTGGATGGGTAAAATGATCATTGGTGTAAAACCAAGCGAATACATCCTTCAAAAGTAAAATGGTAAATGGAATACCTCAACACACTGAGGCTGATGTAGCATGTAACATATGGGTTCAAATGAACCCAATAGCTTTTTCTCATATTGAAATCCATTAAATATCTATAAATAACTAGTTATTATTGTATATTAACTTAAGGTCATCGTAGCAACCCATAAACTTCAAATACTAGATCATCCTCTGTCAACAAAGATAGTAAAAATTTATACCTTTGTAAGAGGAATAGGTCGACCTGGATTATTAGCCAGAATTCCAGAAACAATGGATTCAATTCTTTGATTGCCACTTCCACTCCACACAAAGTCATAACACGGACGTTTAATAAAGAACTTATGCTCACATGGTGGTATTGAAGGATTTATGAGAGCCTGAGGATCATTCACTGCCCCTATAGCGGAAGGATGTTTAGACCGAAAATCCATAGCCTTTTGGATTCCAAATAAGAGGCCTAAGAAGAACAACGAAGAGAATAACTGAAGAAATGTAGCTCTTTTGCTTCTCATTGATAACAACAAGTTCTTCTTAAGTAAAGCTATTGTTTGTTGCCAAAACAGAGAAGTTCCTCTTTGCAACTCCATAGCTATTTTACAAGTGTTTTTTGCAACTCTATACACTAGTGAATTTGAGAATTAAGTGTTGTTTTGGATGATTTTGGGTTAAAATATGGAAAAGTTGATGGACATGGTGAAGCTAACAAAGGCAATGGGGATTGTTTTATTCTTTCTTTCTCCGGTGAAACCAACATCCTTTTTTGCATAACCGTTAAAGTACTTGCGCCATTGGAAAGACTATTCTACCCTTAAGAAAGTAGTTTGCTCTTCTCCAGTAAAATTAACAAGAGAAAATGATACTACTCACACTTCACATTTCTTGATAGTTAATTTAATTTATGTTTGAAGTTAAATTAGATTAGATCAATTTAATATGAATTAAATTAATTTAATAGTTTAAAATTAAAATTTAGATATTAAAAATGATATGTACTATATATATATAATTCCTCTTATGTCAATATAATAAAAATAATATTTTAAAATATTAATCAAAATTTCTAAAGTAAAACTCAAAATTGTATTAATGCCACATAGATCGAAAGAGAAAGAGTACTCCATGACACTTCACATAGTTGCTATATTCAAGGTTGTTTGTCAACTTGTCATTAGTGGAAATAATCATTGACGGACAAAGGAAAAAAATCCAAAAAGTGAGGTCATAGGTAGAACGCTTCGTTGACGTTGACTTGGAAGACCATTTAAGTACCGAAAAAAAGAGAGTGCATTTATCGTAATCAATTCGTATTTTTCTTGTATCGAAATCAATTTATTTTGAAATATACTTTTATCAAAAGTGTTTTAAAAAATACAAGTTTATATCTGATTAAATAATTTAAAAAGTGCTTTTGTTAGTAGTTTGTGTTTGGATGATATTTTCAAAAAATATTTTTAAGTGTCAAATTACAAAATCACTTATTTTTGAGAATATACCTTTTCAGTTGTAAAACAACTTTTGCTAATATTAAGAAACACTTATTTTTTTACCAAAAATTTCACCTAACGTCTTCATTTTCTAAAAAATAGTGTTTTTCTTAATCTGAAAGTAAATAAATTTAATTTTAAAACTTAACCAAACAGGCTATTAATCTCAGGGAAGCAAATTGTAATTGATGGTGAGTTTTTGTTAGTTTCCATGAAATAGAGTGTTTATTTGTGATACTGAGTGACCCAATGTTCTTAAAATTTCCACGGGGGATTGACACGTTTACCTAATTTTGGACTGGAACTTTTGTTTCTTCTGCTTTTGGAAAAGTTAAACTAGAATTTTAAGAAACATTAATTGCATCATTGAATTATACATAAATTTGGTGGAAGAAAAAGAAAATGTACATAAATGTCACTATCCCTTGGTTATAGTTACAGGAAATCCACCGTAATACAATCCTCGTCCTTAGTAGTTATTCCCCGGATCGGAAAAAAGGGGGAGAAAAGGAAAATGAAGCGAAAGTGCAAGAAGAAGAATTGCTCTTTTTATGAGACTGTATTTATTTGAAACGACAATTATAACAAAATTTCTTTTGCTCCTGTTGGAAAATTGTTATTGGGTCAGGTCCACCTATAAGGGGTGTTAAATAGCTCGTTAATTCATTAGCTAGTCCTCTTTCTAAACTCTATGATTAGCCTATAAATACACCATTATGGGTGTAGAAAAAAAAGATAATTTTTAGGATATCAACTCAGCTTAGTTAGCCACTTCACTGCAATTAACTTTTGCATGATCTCATAAAACTACAATAGATAAACTTAAATTCTTCAAAAATAATTACTACTATATTGTATCAAAACAAATTCATGATTTGTCTAGCAATAGTGATGTAGGGAAATAGTAATTCATATTTTCACCTAAATTAACAAGCAACGAAATACAGTGAAAATGCGAGTATCACCAATAACAAACAATAGCTTGGGTAGTGCAAACTTGATCCATTAGAGGCTGAATCTGACGGGCTATAAGGGCTCAACTGGTTATTTGTAGACGGCGGCTTGGTCGGAGATGCTGCTGGAGCCGCAGAATGAACGGTGATTTCCAGCTTTTGACCAGCCTTACAATGGCCTGGAATGCTGCAAATAAAATACAAGTGGCCTTCAGAATTAAGAGGGAACCTTTCTTTGCCAATGCTTGGGGTACCAAATGGGTAGCCATTGCATGCTTCGAAATCCTCTTTTGTCACTCGTACTACATTATCCGACTTTGGATAGAATTCAAACACCGCATACACAAAAAAATAGAGAGTATTATTAGTGAAATTTGTGGTTTGAATTGGTTCAAGTTTCAAGTGCTAAATATGAGCAAACTAGATTATTTACATATTGCTCTGAGTCTCCTCCCAAATTTAAAAGGAAGACTTATGAAAGTCAAAACTTGGACTAAAACAGAAAAACTATAATTGAAGTGTATTATGATATTAGTATTACTTAAAAACAGGCTTGAAGGCTGAAGCCATTGCACACCATAAGATTTAATTCTAAGGTCAAGGCTCCGGTTAGGAACTGAGGACTAATAAGTATTTTCATTAATTGAGGACACTCTCTCTCTCAAAATACACATAAAAAAAAAAGTCAGTCCGGTGCACTAAATTCTCGCTATGCGCGAGATACGGAAAAAGGCCGGACCACAAGGTTCTCTAAAAATACACATATATAATAGAAAACAAAACACATTACTTTAGATGATAGATACTGAAATTGAAGAAATCTCGACATATTGGTTATTATAAAGTACCTCGTGGTGGAGTACTCCCTTTATCCCAATTTATACGAGTGTTCGATCAATTTTGAAAGTCAAACAATTCTGTCTTTGACTCAATTTCAAACATAGATTTTTCGAGTATTTTTTTTAAAAAAATTGTATATATATTTGAAAACTACATAAAAGTATTATAAGTTTACATAATTAATATTTGATAATATATAAAAAGAGTTGAAAAAAATCGTAATAAGAAAAATTATTTGACTCTCCAAACTGATCAACCATCATACAAATTGAGACGGACGGAATACTTTTTTTTTGGTGAAGGAAATACTATCCCCATAGAACAATATTTATTCACGTGCAAATGAACTATAAGTTTTTTACTATTTTAGACGTTCTTCATCAAGCCATTGGTTTCCGGTTTTCTAGAATTTTTAAGGAACGTCTCCTCCATTAAGACAAATATACATATACTGCTCAAATTTTAAACATGGAATACACTAGCAAATGTGGATTGATTTTGTAAGTGTGCATTACAATACACCCACTATTGTGTATAACTGTTAATACATAAATAAGTAGATATATTTAGAATATTTTAATTATAGGTGTGCTCATATCCACCGCAAGTAATAAATACATAATTATTTTTCAGTTGAATAATTTTGTGCACTAAGACTTAATCAGATAGAAGAATAAGAAATGAAAATATAAGAGAATAATATTTTACAAAGAACATCGCCAATTTGAAAAATGCTTAAATGCTGATCATTTCTTGTAATCAAATTGCTTAGTGCTTGTCCAACCAGCAGACTCACCAACCACATATGTTTTTGCCATTGTTAAGACAAACAACATGAACATCATTAACAAGAAAGAAACAAACTTTCTTAGCTATTATTATATAGGGAGAATAACTACTTTGGTATTAAAAGGAATAGAAGAAAGAAGACAAGAACAACTTGTGATGAAGACCATTAATATAAATCGAAACCTAGTCAAAGAAAAAGAAAAGAGAAGATAACGTAAGTATACATTGTTAAAAATGTCATTACAAGACATTAGCACAACATTCAGTGTATCAGTAGTAGCCAATTAAATCATAACTTTAATGGGCAAACCCTCCAAAAATGAAACCTCCCATTTTCCCCCAAAAAACTCGCATGCCAGAATCCTAACCATAATTGTCGCAATAGATTCTAGCTGGATCCAAATAACCCCATATTATTACTTAAAAAATATTATCCTATTTTCGTACCCTACTACGTCAAAGGAATACCGTTATATTTTCTCGCTAAAAAGATATCCTCCTCCATGAAGACAGAGAAACTATTTACCATCCATTTAATTAGAAAAAAATGTCCGAGAATCTCGCTTTCCTTTAATCTAGTATAAACTATAAAGTATGTATAATTAGTAATACTATTGAGTATTATGAATAAATTAGGTATGTGCACCATAAGTATTTTGTATATTCTGAACAAATATATATATATATATATATGTATGGTATAATAAAAGGATCTTAGGGATATATGTGATGATTATACAATACAAACTATATATTCTGATAAATATAAAATACACATATTTTTGTAAGAAAATATAAACAAATTATGAGGTATATATACATTGTATATCATGTATAATTAGTAATGTTGTATAATCTTAAGGATATACCTTGAAATATATGTGGTATATATAGGTTTAAAGAAAAGTGAGTCGTATCTGATTTAAAAAATTCATTGACGAGTCTGATTTCGAATGATAGAAATAAGAAATAAACAAATAAAATAAATAAGTGAGCTAAGATTAGAACAAATAATGAAAATGATGGACAAGTGATTCTTGTTGTATATCGCCTTGAGAGATGATAAAGTTTAGATTACAAGTTGAGTGAGGGGATCCAGAATATGTTCCTTCCTCCCTAAGCCTTACATATATAAGCAAAAATGAGACTATTCTACCCTTAAAAGTCCTGATGACGAGACTATGTTGATATTAATGTGCTCACACGCGTTGTGACGCTCTGACCAAGTAGAATTGATGTGACAGAATTTGGTGGGAGTGAGAGACAGTTGTAGAGTGCTCCCGAGTCGTCTAAGTTTCCAGATGTGCAAATCACTCCAAAGGCATTCTTCTAGGGGTGGGCGTATATCGGTTCGGTTCGGTTTTGTATCCGAAATATATGAACCGAAAAAAATCATTTTTTTAAAAAAAAAACACGAATACAACTTTTTTTTTAAAAAAAAACGATATGTTCAGTTTATATCGGTTTTTTCAAGTGGACCGGGTCGGGTCGATGAATTTTTTATTTTAGAAAAAAAAATTGAATTTCCAAAACTGAAATTGGCATTCACCCCTACATTACCACGAAATTTCGACGTTGAAATGTATTGTATATCATGAGATCTTGACTAAAGAAAAAGAAAATTAGAAATCGATTTGGGGAAAAACACAAATTGATTGGGAAAACGGACGTTTTTCTAAAAATTGGCTGCGCCAAACTTGCTTTCGGCAATTTGACCGGCATCGTCTCAAAAAAATACCTAAAATAAAAAAAATCGGGTAAAACGGACATCCGAGCGCAGAGTTATGACCATTTAAAGTTTCACCAATTTACGACTACTTTCTCTCCCTACATTTTTGTTAAACAAAGGTAATATACATGTGATATACACTGAATATACAGGAGTATATATCACGAGGTATACAAAGTAGTGGGCAGCCCAGCAAAGCAGTGGGCAGTGGCCCAAATCACTGAGGCCCATCACGGCTTTGGGCAGCAAAGCAGTGGGAAAATTTTGTATATTAAGAAAGTATATTTTGTGTATATTGTAGTGTATTTGTTACCTAGATTAGGATATGCACTTACCATAATTAGGATATACACTTACCATAATTATATAGTTAGAATTATGGTAGAATAAGATTTTAGAAATAGAATAGGAATAGGATTCTCCTATTATGGAAATATGTAACTTGTATATATAGCCTTTCAATTAATGAAAATAATCAAGGGGATTATTTCTTTCATGGTATCAAGAGACTAGGTCTAAACAAAAGTTTTTCTCTCAACTTTTGTCCTCTCTTTGATTTCGGCCGAGACACCCCCCCACCCCCTCAGGTTTCTCTTTCAAAATTCGTCTTTCGCTCTAAAAAAACACCTCTCTTAAATTTCCCTTCCTTCTTTGTTCTTTCAATATGTCTAAGAACAATTATCACCTTGCCCTCATGGTTTCCAATATCAAGAGTTGTATCCCTATTGTCCTTGAGATGAAAAACGTCCAATATGCGACGTGGGCGGAGTTGTTTAAAATTCACGCTATCTCTTATCAAGTTCTTCATCACATCATTCCTCCCGCTAGATCCATTCCTGCGGAGGATCCTGAGTTATGGATTACTCTTGATGCTACCGTTCTCCGGTGGATCTACGCCACTATTTCGGTGGACCTTCTACAGACGATTATTGAGCCGGATACCACGGCTATGGCTGCATGGAATAGATTGCGTGACATATTCCAAGACAACCAACATTCACGTGTCGTCACACTCGAGCAGGAATTCTCTCTAGTTCGAATGGACGAATTTCCAAACGTTTCTTCATATTGCAAGAAACTCAAGGAGTTGGCCGATCAACTCCGTAATGTTGGCGCATCGATAACTAATAATCGTCTCGTTCTACAGTTGGTTGCCGGTCTTTCGGAGGCCTATAATGGTGTTGGAACTCTCCTTCGCCAAAGTAACCCTCTTCCCGACTTCTATCAAGCCCGCACCATGCTTACTTTGGAAGAAGCCGATTTGGCTAAAAAGGCGGCTACCGGAGCAAGCCCCGTCGTCATGGTGGCGTCCTCTCCGAGTTTTTTCGAGTTTTGTTAATAATTCGGGCCAAAACCATAATTATGGTGGCGGCAAGAATAATCGCAAGAATAATAACAAAAACCGCGGGGGCAAACGCGGCAGTTCCGGTGGTCAGCAAACAGGCGGTGGGGCCCATCCAGGGAGCAGTGGCCCACCACCCCTGGTCCCAGCAGTGGGGCCCATGGCAGTGGGGCTGGGGCAGTGGGCCGTGGGCCAGCAACCCGTCTACTCAGGTAGCAAATTCCGGCGGCTAGTGGGTGGCCCGCGATTCGGGCCCAACACCCGGCGGTGGCGGCCCACCCACTTGCCGGTGGCCCAAAAACAAAAAGCTCGGCGGCCTACGGCCCAGCTCCATCACGGACAGGAGTTCTTGGGCCCCGACCTCCGCAAGCCCATCACGCAGCAGGCCCCACTCAGACCGACATCGAGGCTGCGATGCACACGTTGGGGTTGACTCAACCGGACCCAAATTGGTATATGGACACCGGGGCCACTACTCACATGACTTCCGAATCAGGTACTCTCTCCTCTTATTCCAATTTGAGCACCCCTCGGGGTATAATTGTTGGTAATGACAACTCTATTCCAATTCAGGGTTATGGTCAGAAAACGTTGTCTCCCCCCAATCCACCCCTTCTCTTGAAAAATACTTTACATGCTCCTAAATTGATTAAAAATTTAGCGTCTGTCCGAAAATTCTCTACTGACAATTTCGTTTCCGTTGAATTTGATCCTTTTGGTTTCTCTGTAAAGGATTTCAAGACGGGGAGTCATCTCATGAGGTGTGATAGTAGGGAGGATCTGTATCCTATCATGTCTGGTTTCAGTCCATCGAGTCAAGCCTTGCCATTAGCTTTTGCAGCCATCTCTCCCTCCATGTGGCATGCTCGTCTGGGTCATCCGGGATCTTCTATTTTATCAGTTTTAGATAAAAATAGCTTTATTTCTTGTAAGGGTACGAGTCGTACTCCACTTTGTCAATCTTGTTCATTATGAAAAATTGTTAAGTTGCCATTTGTAGATTCTAATTCTCATACTTTAAAGCCATTTGATATTATTCATAGCGACTTATGGACGTCTCCTGTTCTTAGTTCATTGGGTCATCGATATTATGTTCTCTTTTTAGATGATTATTCTAAATTTTTGTGGACGTTTCCAATTGCGAATAAATCACAAGTGTTTTCCGTCTTCATCAAATTTAGAGCGTTCATTCGTACTCAATTCGAAAGAGAAATAAAAAATATTCAATGTGATAATAGGAAAGAATATGACAATAGAGAGTTTCGGGAATTCTGTGCTACTAATGGGATAAATTTTCATTTTTCGTGTCCTCATACATCTTCACAAAATGGGAAAGCCGAACGCAAAATTCATTTCATAAATAACATTGTACGAACTCTCTTAATTCATGCCTCCATATTTTTGGCATCATGCTCTACAAATGACCACATATCTTCTTAACATAATTTCTTCTAAAGGTCTGACATATTCTTCCCCCCTCAAAATCCTATATAATAAGAACCCTTTTTATTCTCATCTTCGGATTTTTGGGTGCTTGTGTTATCCATTATTCCCATCCACCACAATTAACAAACTTCAGGCTCGGTCTACCCCGTGTGTATTTTTGGGTTATCCGTCGAATCATCGTGGTTATAAGTGTTTTGATTTATCCTCCAAGAAAATCATAATTAATCGCCATGTCATTTTTTATGAAACCCAATTCCCTTTTACAAAAGTTCATACTCACGAGCCTAAGTCGTATAATTTTTTGAATGACCAAATATCCCCGTATATTATTCGGAATTTTTCGGACATCTCCCGCACCCAAAATCCTCCAGCGGGCCCACTGCCCGCTAGACCCACAAGACGCGCCGGCAGTTCCGGTGGATCGGATCGGTCCCAAACAATTGGGCCGGTCCATTGGTCTGGAACTGGTCCAGTTGATGAGTCATTTTTCCGATTTGAGCCAGCAGGCCCACTTCCTGCTGGCCAGTCCGTCCCGGGCCCAAAAAATCCCAAAATTCCCTCGATTCTTCCTTAAGTCATAGACCGGTCACTCGTAATCAGCGGGGTATTTTTACACCTAAAAGACATTTTAATTTACATTCTGATGTCTCTAAATCCCCCTTACCCCGCAATCCTGTGTCCGCATTAAATGACCCTAATTGGAAAATTGCTATGACTGATGAATATAATGCTCTTATTTATAATAAGACGTGGGATTTGGTGCCCCGTCCATATGGTATTAATGTTATCAGGTATATGTGGATTTTTGCTCATAAGGAGAATTCAGATGGGTCATTTGCTCGACATAAGACGCGACTTATTGGTGATGGTAAGACTCAGCAGGTTGGGATAGATTGTGGTGAGACGTTTAGCCCGGTGTTCAAACCGGCTACCATCCGCACTGTGCTTAGCTTGGCTCTTTCCACGACTTGACCAATTCATCAGTTGGATGTCAAGAATGCTTTCCTACATGGTGATCTCAAGGAAACAATATATATACATCAGCCGTTGGGTTTCAGGGATCCAAATCGCCCTCATCATGTATGTTTGTTGAAAGAAGTCCTTATATGGGCTTAAGCAGTCTCCAAGGGCCTGGTACACGAGGTTTGCTGACTTTGTTTCAACTTTCAACTATTGGGTTCACTCACAGCAGGTCAGACAATTCCTTGTTCATCTACCATCGTGGTTCGTCCTTGGCCTACATTCTGTTGTATGTGGATGATATCATCTTGACTGCCTCTTCCGATGCCTTGCGCCAGTCTATCATGACCATGCTCAGTTCTGAGTTTGATATGAAAGACTTAGGGCCTTTGAGTTATTTTTTGGGGATTGCCGTCAAGCGTCATTCAGGTGGCTTGTTTTTGTCTCAACGAAAGTATGCTGAGATCATAGAGAGGGCTGGGATGTCATCTTGTAAGTCCACTTCCACGCCAGTTGATGCAAACCCCAAGCTGAGTGTCGCAGCAGGTGCACCATACGAGGACCCGACCCGCTATCGCCGTCTTGCAGGGGCCCTCCAGTATCTTACCTTTACCAGATCGGATATTACGTATGCGGTTCAACATGTGTGTTTATTCATGCATGATCCCAGAGTTGAGCACATAAATGGAATCAAACGCATCATTCGGTATATTCAGGGGACACTGGACTATGGGTTGCACTTGTATCCTTCATCTACATCCACACTTGTCTCTTACACGGATGCTGATTGGGGTGGTTGTCCCTACACCAGACGGTCGACTTCTGGCTACTGTATGTTCCTTGGCAACAACTTGGTCTCCTGGTCGGCAAAGCGTCAGGAAACTCTATCACGCTCCAGTGCAGAGGCAGAATATCGAGGGGTAGCGAATGTGGTTTCCGAATCATGTTGGCTAAGTAATTTACTTTTGGAGCTTCATTGTCCCATTCAGAAGGCAACCTTGGTATATTGCGATAACATTAGTGCCATCTACCTTTCAGGTAACCCAGTTCAACACCAACGCACTAAGCATATCGAAATGGACATTCACTTTGTCCGTGAAAAAGTTGCAAAGGGTCACGTTCGCGTATGCCATGTCCCGTCTCGTTATCAAATTGCAGACATCTTTACAAAGGGTCTACTAGTGGTTCTCTTTGAAGATTTTAGGGACAGTCTCAGCGTTCGAAGACCGCCCGCTATGACTGCGGGTGTGTGTTAAACAAAGGTAATATACCTGTGATATACACTGAATATACAGCAGTATATATCACAGGTATACAAAACAATGGGCGACCCGGCAAAGCAGTGGGCAGTGGCCCAAATCACTGAGGCCCATCACGGCTTTGGGCAGCAAAGCAGTGGGAAAATTTTGTATATTAAGGAAAGTATATTTTTTGTATATTGTAGTGTATTTGTTACCTAGATTAGGATATACACTTACCATAATTAGGATATACACTTACCATAATTGTATAGTTAGAATTATGGTAGAATAAGGTTTTAGAAATAGAATAGGAATAGGATTCTCCTATTATGGAAATATGTAACTTGTATATATAGCCTTTCAATTAATGAAAATAATCAAGGGGATTATTTCTTTCAATTTCATGTCAATGCTTCCGTGATATGTTAATCAAGTTCATGACGCATTCGACTTTCATAAAAGTTTCATAGATTGGCTTCAATGGCTATGATTCAAGAAATAGTAGTAGCCTAAAATAAAAAATAAGAATAATTATATATTTAATTCGGTTTTTTCGGTTCGGTTCGTATCCAAAATTAAAAAACCGAACCGAATCACTAAATCCTGATTCGGTTCAGTTTTTCAAAAAATAAATCGATTTTTTTTAAAAAAAAACTGCCCACCCCTACATTCTTCACCCAATACACTGGTGATTGTGATTAGTAAAGGAAGTGAGAGTGGGGCTGCTCAAATCGTGGTGGAAGATGGACTGAGTAGTTGGTGAGGAAGATGGTGTTGCCGTGTTGGTTTTATTTGGAAGACACTATACATGTAGGTACGTAGCAATACATAAGTATGTAAAGCTCATTTTGGGATTGAAGCAATATATCTAGGCTTAATTAGATTTAATTATGATTGGATATTATTCAATTCAACAACCACAAACTTTTCTGGAATGCACGGGTGTTTTAGATTAGTCATAAGGCTGGCCAGTGGGCCGGGTCGGTCCGGTCCCACCCCGACCTCGACTTTTATTTTAATTTTTTTTGCGGTATCGGGACGGGACATGGTCTCGTTCCGACCCGCCCCCGATTCCGTCCGAAACCTCCCCTTCGCACAAATAACCGTTGCACCAACGACCATTTTACATTTTGGCCGTTGTGCAACGGTCATTTTTGGCCTCCCCCTCCCCCAACCCCACTACCCCCTTAATATTTATTTTTAACCCATAAGTTATTATATTTACACTTTAACCAATTTTCCAACTATAAATACCTCATTTTCTCTTCATATTTCTTACAAATCTTCCTACAATCTTTCTAAATCTATCTCTCTACAAATCTACATTGTCTACTACATATTGAATTTTATTTATTCATTTGGGAGTGAAGTGGCAACTAGCTTGAGGATCTTCCATCGATCAAATTTTCAATTTTCAACCTCTCGATTACACGTCAACGTTACGTCGGCGTTTGGTACATTCGTTCCTTCATTAAATTATTATTGTCTGTTTATTTTATTTAGCGCACTTAATTTCATTTACTTTAATTATTTATTAGTATAATTATAAATTTATAATGGAAGGATTTAAACGTATGCTTACGGGTAAGGGTCAAGCTTCTTCTAGTAGGAGCAACAAGGGTAAGGGTACTTCCTCTAGTAATCCTATTTCTAGACAGAATCTTATTCCTACACATGATGATTTTGTTGATACTGGACATTTTCCTACAATACCATTAGATTTAGACGAGGAGCTATTTTTTGGAACTCAAGAAGACTTTAATTTAGATGATGATCTAGATGATACACCCACTAATGTAGATGACAACACACCCATTAGTGCACCTTCAACTGAAATGTCTCCTATTCACCCTAGTATGAGACGAGGTCCAGCAAAACGACCATTAAAATCAGATGCATGAACATTTTTTGATAGGGACGTAGAGAATCAAGTAGCTAGATATAAAATTTGTAAAGATGTTTTAAAATTTAAAACTGGAAAAGGTCACGGTGGGACGGGGGGTTTAATGAGACACGTAGCAAAGGCTTATTCAACTAGGTATGCCCAATACAAGGCTTCAAAACCGGGTGCGCAAATGCCCGCTCCATCGGGACAAGGTTCACATACTGTCCCGGACCAAGTACAGGGTCAAATTAACCCCACGACGGGGGTAATTGTAGGCCCTAATTACAATAAACATAGAGATAGGGAAGCAATAGCAAAATTAGTTACTGTGGAGGGTTTGCCTTTTTCATTTCCTTCATCTCCTGGTTTTATTCATTACATTAGAGAAATGTATATCCTGCTTTTAACAGTTTTTCTAGATCAACTATTAAGAGAGATGTATTTAAATTTGCACATGAATATCAACAATATTTACGTTATTCATTATATCATTTTAATGACAAAGTGGCTATCACTTCTGATATAGGCCGTAGTACTAACGACCATGATTATTTAACGGTAACATGTCATTGGATAGATTATAAATGGTCTATGCAAAAACGTATCTTAACGTATAGATATATAGATGATAGGCACACTGATACTTTTATTGCAGAAAATATTTATCAAGTGTGCGATTATTACGGAATAACTGATAAAATTATGACTATTACATTAGATAACGCTTCTTCTAACAATTATGCTATTACAATTTTTAAAAATAGTTTAACTCCATCTTTTCCATATCATTTTCATATAAAATGTGCGTGTCATATATATAACTTAGTTGTAAAGGATGGTCTATCACTTTTTGAAGACATTCTTAGTAAAATACAATTTGTTATAAACTTTATTTTTTAAAATAATAAAATACAACGAAAAAAAGAATATAAAAAAACTTGTTACGATTGCCAACTACCTTATAGAAAAATTCCAGAAGAAGTACCCACTAGTTGAAATTCTTTATACGAGCAACTACTTGTTGCTTATGACTATAGAAAACCTATAACTTTATTTTTTAACTCTCATAATCAAAATCCAGCTGATATAGTTGTAGATAGCGATTGGGGAAAATTTTCCGAACTTATTGTATTTCTAGAGAAAGTTTTTCAAGCAACAAAAGAATTTTTCGGTATATATTATCCTACTATTTCAACTATGTTATTTTATATAGCTCTAATATTTTTACTGTTTAATGAATATATGGATAAACCAGCTATTAAAAAATATTTATCAAAATAAAAAAATATTTTATTTCTATTCCCACTATTTATATTATTGGTGTTGTATTAAATCCGACTATTAAAATAGACGGTACTAAATCACTTATTGAAACTATTTATGATTGTATAGCAATACTACCACCTCCAAGCCCCAAAAATCCAAATCACCCACCATCTATTGAACAAACTAAAGAAGAAGTGTTGTCTAGCGTAGAAGACGAATGCAAAAAAGTATATAGGTTTTACCAACAAGAAAGTGCTAGCAACCTACCGGTTTCCATACAATCTTCTTCTTCTTCTTCTTCAACACAACCTCACAAAAGACATGTTGTTTTTGCGGCTAGTATTGAAAGCCTCAGAAATAGAATGTGCGGCCGTAACGTTACTAACCAAATTAGCGAGTTTGATATTTTTATTTTGCAGGGTTCTGTACCGTACCAAGAAGTTCTCAATGAAGAAGGACGTGAAGACTTGCCGAAATACTGGAGGGGGAATGAGAAGACCTTTCCGACACTTTCAATGATGGCCCGAGATGTTTTGAACATTCAAGCGTCATCAACGGCGTCTGAAAGCGCTTTTTCTGACGGCATATATTAAATAGGAGAGCACATACACTCATTTGCCGGAGACAGCTTGAAGATTGTAGTATTATTCAGAGATTGGATACGAGCGGAGCGGAGAAGGTGCGATCAATCGGAGATTAACGAAGAAGAAGACGAAAACTACAACGAAATCTTATCCGAAGGTGGTGGAAGCGACATGGAGCAATTTGACCAACAAATACCAATTCCAACCGAAGAACCACATGAAATTATCAAGAAACTAGAACATGTTTTTTTCAAAAAGTAATTTTTTTAATTGCAATTGTACTATGTAATTTGCAACTTTGTGTGCAACTTTTGAACAACACCACAAAGTTGCAATTTTGACAATTGTATTTGTATTACAAAAAAGACGATGTTGGAAGTCGTGTATGGTTGTCTGATGTACTATGTAACTGGTGGAGAACCATTGACGAGCGGCTAAGGGTCAATTGACTTAACTGAATTTAAATATCATATGTCTATTAAATAATATAAGAGGCACAAAAACAGTCTTGAGATGTTTTTATTACACTATCTTATTTAATTATTGCGTTTTTTTTATATATGTTATTTTTTAAATTAAGTGCCAAAAAAAAAAAAACTCCCGCCCCGATCTCGATCCCGCCCGATCCCGATCCCGCCCCTTTTCTGACGGGACCGAAAACCTGATGGGACGGCAGCGAATCCCGTCTGTCCCGCCCCGACCTGATCCCGCCCCTTCTCCATCCCGCCCCGATCCCGACCCGACTCGTCCCGGCCCGGCCCACTGGTCATTAGTCTGCTTCCTCATTCACAAACATATTATTTGCAGATATTCAGGAACTTTCGTTGGAGAGAGAAAAAATCGTTATGTTGATATCATGAAAGGAATAAAAAGAAGGTAGAAATCACTTAGAAAGGGCATAATCTTGTTATTTATGGAAGAGAGAGAAGATTTAGCATTCAATTCCTATCTTTTAGTGGTTTTAAAATTAAATGTTATATTTGTTATAAAAACTGCTCTTTTTGTAATGATTAACAAGTTATGCTATTTGTATATATAATTATTACTAAAGTGTTCGATCGGATAAAAAACTCAAAAGAGAAGATGATAAGAAATTAAAACAGGATGTATAGTGACTACCAACTACAGAAGGGCAGCTTAGGGTAATGACATAAAATATTTGTCTCATTAAAATAAATAATATATTTACCCTCTCATCGATGACGTCTAAATTCACTCCTCAAAGAGAAAGTGTAAACGATCGTCACAATATAATTTATCCAACTTGGAAATGGGGTCGAATCCCACAGAAACAATATACTTGGGCAATTAAGTTAGTTATGAAATTATCACCAATTAAGGCAAGCCAAATGATTTTCAAATATTTGATTTTGTTTAGAAACTAATAAAGATAAAACTGATAAATGGGGAGCACAAACTATGGAAATTCAAGGCTTTGAAACATAGAAATTTAACTTAAACTCAATAATGATTCATTGCGAGTAATTATCTACCATTAATTAATCATGAGTCTAACAAATGCGTCTTTTTCATATAAATCGAAACCCTAATCAAGGGAAAAGAAAATGGTAAGAAATTAAAACATGAGGTATAGTGACTATCAACTATACATTAAAAGTGGAAACAACGTAACCGTTTTGCTTTTTTGATTCAAAACTTTTCAGTATTCTCAGTGTAATAAAGGTTTTTTTTTTGCTTCTTTTTTTTCCTTTCAAAGCAAAAAAGGATTTTACAAATATCTTCCCGCTAAAATATATTTGCTTTAATTTTGAAAATAACAACATGCATTAAAAGCTATTCAATCCTGGCATAAATGAGTTTTTACCCGATTATTTATGTTATTTTTAAAGAGATATTGGATTGACTAGTTTGGCCTTGTCCAATTTAAAATAACAAGTCAAGAAAAACAAGATATTATGTACTCCATAACAACAGAAAAAGGTTAGATTTGCAACTGTACTCTCAAAAAATAGTTATATTTGTTCTTCGTTATATTTTTTTGATATATTTATCTTTCTCATTCCTACTTTGAGTTCATATTAACAACTAAAACGTTAGTTTTCTTATTCCACCTTTATTATCCTACATGGATATTTATTTCTCACTAAATTCGATCAATATTATCCTATATGACCCCTATATTTAAGAGTGTTGTCAACTTGTCATTAGTGGAAGAAAAAAAGAATTCCAATGATATGAGGACATAGGCAGGACGCTGTGTTGACGTTGACTTTGGAAAACCATTTGAATACGGCAAAAAACACTTTGCTATCGCAAGTTAGTATCTTTTTTTCTTACCAAAATTAGGGGTAGTAAATGGATGGGTTGGACTGAATTTGAGCGGGTCAAAATGAATTGAGTTAATAAATGAGCGGATTATTGACATGCCCAAATGTTACTTGGGCTGCAATGGGCTAAAAAGCGGGTCAAATCCAACCCGCCAAATTCTTACTAAGCTTTAATTGCCTTATTTGTTTTCTTATAATTTTTAGTACCTAATAAATTAACATTTTTCTTTATTATGGCTATATATAACATATCAAATAAAAAATAATTCTTTTGAACATATTTTGATTGATTTCTTATTGATCAATTTGGGCTAGATATTAGGGTTGTGCAAATTAACGGTTACACCAATAACCCGAATCGATTATTGGGTTATTGGATTAATGGTTCGGGTTAATGAGTTATTGATTCAGGTATCGGGTGGTGTCCTATGATTATTGGGGTATCGATTCGGTTCTCGGTTTGACCACTTTTGTTAACGGGTGAACCAATAATCCGATAACCATTTATTTAATTATAATTATACCCTTCCATATATAAAATCACTTGATTAGACTTAGGATGTACAAAATTTCTCTTGATCAACTGCAATTTTAAAGTTCCTCTATTGAATATTGAAAGAAAAAATTTCATCCTTTTCATTCTTGTGAGACATAAAATATTGATTTTTTAGCAGGCCAGGAGAGCGATTACAACAATCTTGAATGCACCCATATTCACAAGTGTGATTCCATTCATTTGTTACTTCTTGCACATCGGAAAAGTATTTTGTTGTTTGCTTAAATACTAGAAATAATTTCATTCATATGTTACTTCTTGGTTACATTTATCTGTCTTTTTCACAAATTTATTGCATAAAGAATGTTTCTTACGTGAAAGTGCATTTTAAAATTTTAGTTGCCTAAAGAATGTTTCTTATTTTCCTTATGCATTTGGTGTTTGGCTTTGTGTAGTGACAAATTCTGATAATTTTGTTTTAAGTTTATTTACGTCCTTCCTATTCCAATTGGATATTTTTGTACGAAGCTACTTTCAGTTTTGAAAATGAATTTTTTGTTCTTGAAAAATTTCATGTGAAACCTTAACAGTTAAACGGATAACCGAACCGATAACGACCAACAATCAATTAACCAAATAATCCAGTAGCCAATATCTTAACGGTTTAACATGTCTACAAACCGATAACCAATAAGTTTAACCGATAACTTTTAAACCCGAACTGAACCACCCGATACGCAACGCTACTAGATATCAACCCAAATTTTAATAGGTTGAAATGAGTTGGACTGAAATGAGATGAACAAACAAATGGGCGGGTTACAAACTTGAATGGGTTGAACGGGTTATGGTTTCATGAGTTAAGTTTGTCACCTCTAACCAAAATCATATTTTTGTTATTAACCCGCCCAAACTTGAATGGGTTGGACAGGTTGTGATTTCATGGGTTAAGTTTGCCACTTCTAACCAAAATCATATTTTTGTAGAAGTATTTTTCTAAACATATTTTTATACTTTTTAAAAAGTGTTTTGGGAGAATAATAATTTGTAATTGGTCAAATTATTTAACAAGTGCTTTTGTTAATTGTATTTGTATTATTTTCAAAAAGTATTTTTAAGTGTGAAATAATGAAAAAGTATTATATTTTAATTTAATAATATTAACTTTATCATATGGATAATCTTGTCCAAAGAAAATTTAAAGTACTTATTTTTGCGAGAACACTACTTATGCTTGCAAACAAAAATAGGACGCTAAAACACTTATTTTAAATAAATAAAAACTTGGCCAAATTAAATAACGTCATTCACTAACATAGTATTATTTTCTTAAATAAAAAAATTTGACTTATCAAAAGTTCGGCCAAACAAGTTATTATTAATCTCACATAAGCAAATTGTAATTGATGGTAAGTATTTCTGAGTTTCAATTTGATATAGTGTTTATTTTGTGACATTGAGAGTGAAAGTGACCCAACCTTCTAAAATTTTCCTCTACGGATTGACACTTTTATTTACCTAATATTGGCCAGGAACTTTTGTTTCTTCTGCTTTTGGAAAAGTTAAATAAAGTCTTAGGATTTTAAGAAACATTAACTGCATCGTTGAATTATACATAAATTTAGTGGATGAAAAAGAAAATGTACATAATGTCACTATCCATTGTTATAATTATAGGAAATCCACTACAATACAGTCCCTCCTTATTACATTGACCGGAAAAAGAATTGCTCTCCTTATGGAACTTTATTTGAAAGGACAATATCAGAATTTTTTTTTTGCTCCAAATCAAACAATGGAAAGGGACACAAATTTTCTTCAACTTTTATTTTCCTTTTGCAATGTTCTTCGTTAATTACCTCTCCTTTTCAACAACAAAGCGCTTAAATCCGAATTGACCAAATAGAAGAATGGAGTTCAAATGTTAGGTGATTTTTTTTTCATATACCAGAGTCACTATTACATGTGCGGGCAGGTAGGATAAGACCATAATTAAAAAAAAAGGTTTTTGTTTTTAAAAACCTTAATATGGTTCAAGATAGATAATAAAAGTTGAATCAAGATGAATATCGATGTAAACACCTAAAATTGTATAACCCAAAGTTGATAAATTGCTGGTACCACTGATGAATGCTGACAAAAAAAGATAATATTTTAAAGCTTAAATTTTCATTTTCAATAGGTTGAGAATATCACGGAAACGGAGATTAATATGGAATTAACTGTCCTATATATTTGTCGCGCGTTCTAAAGACAGCAAAATATAAGACAAGAATCATAACAAGGGCATTTTAGACTTTCAAACAAGGGTAATTTTGGTATTATGAAAAACTTTTGAAGAAACTTACAAATGGCTTCAGCTCAGAGTCTTCGGTAAAGTCGAACGTGCACTTAGTTTTTTTTTTTATTTGATATCCAGTTTGTGGCTTATGCTATAATATTCATGAAGATATAGTAGCGTGTACCTCACCATTACTATCAATAAATCACAGGGATGTGCCCTCACCATTACTATCAATAAATCACAGGATGTAACTGAAAGAACAAAGTTTAAAAACAGAGCAACTGACTAGAACGTTCTATTTAAAAGAAAGCAAATTACTCCTACATTAGAAACACGTGCAGGCCTCCACCCACGTTCACTTAGTTGCACCTATGTACAGTTGTTTTCTTGTTTTGTAATGACTGACTATTTATTCTCCCCTTTTATCACGTAAAAAAAGCATAACGCTCTTCATCAATGGCTCACTTTTTGAACCAAGCTAATGCTTTGTTCTGCAAGAACCTCATATATCACGTTAGTTCAACAACAATTTCTGTATATGTGTTATTTTTTTTATTGTTATTTTCATCAGTTTCTTAATTTTGAATTTGAAGTATTTTTATTCTTGTAGTTCCTTATCTTTCAATTTGAAGTGTTATTTTCATCAGTTTTTGAATTTTAAATTTGAAGTGTTTTTATTCTTGTAGTTCCTTATCTTTCAATTTATGTTTTATTTATTATTTCTTGTACTTCGATGATGGTATTATTTTGTGTCAGTTACGATTCCTTTTTTTATTCAGCTTTATCCCCGCTTTATTTGTGCTTTGAATTGTTTGTTCTCGAGCCGAGGGTCTATCGGAACAGCCTCTCGATCCTCTCCAAACCACACTTTGTGTTATTTCACTGAGTATGTTGTTGATTTTGAAGTGTTTATTCTTTTTCCATATTGTAGAAACGGCACGTGAGATCACATTTGAAGGTCATTTTGTTTCCAACAGTACTCTTTATATTGCTAGGGGTATTGCAAAACTACAACAACAAGGCAAAATAGTCCCCGTCTTTCCAGATTTATATTGCTCCCCAATTTCGGGTGATGTATCAATGCTGGAAAACTACAACAACAAGGAACAAAGAGAGAAAATAGTTTACGGGTGAAAATTAGGTCAAACCCGATTAGGGTTTGACCTTGGGCATGACCCAAAAATCGAGGCAGAGGCGCCGCGGCGCTCGACGAATTCCTACACTGTCTCGATTTATTTTCTGTGCATTCTTAATTAAATCCAAAATCCAATTTTGACTTAATTAAAATAATCATTATTCATTTAAATATCTCAATTCTAAATCGAACATTTAATTACTCTCTCAATACATGCTTAGATCGAAAGGACAATCGACATAGTGTGACCCTACATGCCTTCTCATATCGACATTAATCAAATTAAAGTCTACGCGGAACTCCTAGACGGCGCCGCAAGACGAACTCGATATGTGAAGTACGTTTACGTGAATCTAGTAAACTTAACCTTTATGTGGTAAGATAAAATCCTTTCATTCACGACACATCCGATCAAGCTTAGGATTTGTCAAGTGTCTATCCAAATGGCTTAATCATTGTATCTCATCTATATTAGTTGACAACTAGACCATATTCTAAATGCGTCTATTGTGTTGGCCAACGACTTAGTCAACCTAATATCACTAAGAATTCGAGTGTTCTCTCGATTATACATTCGAGGAATGAATCCTAATCTTGGCTCAACTACCACCTTTAATCCACATCGTAATGTACCAAATACAAGCCGTATCTCAACCTATAAGGCATTTGAGCTTAGGACGGGATCAAAGTACATTATTTTGTAGACAAGACGCGTATTGACCTCAAGTCTAAGGACTTCTATCTCCCACACGCTGATCATACTTTAGACAAGTATAACAAACATTATATCAACAGGGTATACTAATACTTCCAAAGTATTCATGTGTCCATCACGAGTAGCCATTACTTGTAGCAGGTGAGACAAACTACATCCTCTAAGGATGTGATGCAGACCACATGTCGACTTATCACATATCATCGATATCCCATTCTCGATGATCATTAGTCGAGGCTATTTTAAGAGTTACGTTATAATATTAATATCTCACACTATTAATAATAGCGTAACCTCCAGGGATGCATATAATAGAATATTACAAACAATCAATTAATAATTCAATAATTTGCAAATGCCAGAATATTAATCTCCATTAATAATAATACGAATGTGTATAAGTACATTTGTCCTAATACAAATTGTCTCTAGGATATAAATATACTTTCAATCTCCCACTTGGCCTAAAGCCAATCTCCAACATATCTAATGCCCATATTCTCAAAATGACCATTATGCTTGACTAAGCTTAATGGTTTAGTGAATGGGGGTCAGCTAGATTATCGTCTGTGGGAACATAGTCTAATCTAATCTCTTCAATCTCTACCATCTCCCTGAGTATGTGGTACTTCCTTGGTACATGCTTGTTTCTGTTGGTTGATCTTGGTTCCTTAGTTTGCGCAATCGCACCAGTGTTATCACAATAAACAGTTATTGGACAAGTGGCACTTGGAACAACCCCTAGTTCCTTCAGGAACTTAGATATCACGACAGTTTCTTTACGAGCTTTCGATCCAGCAATGTACTCAGCTTCCGTTGTCGAATCAGCAGTTGTAGCTTGTTTGGAACTTTTCCAGCTTACTGCTCCACTATTGAAAATGAACGTGTACCCAGATTAAGATTTGTAGTCATCAACATCCGTCTGGAAGCTAGCATCAGTGTACCCAGTAGCAGCTAGCTTTTTTCCCCCACCATAGACTAAGAAGTAATCTTTAGTTCTTCTAAGATACTTAAGAATACTCTTGATTGCCTTCCAGTGTTCTTCCCCAGGATTCTGCTGGAATTTGCAAGTCATACTAAGTGCAAAGGCCACATCTGGCCTAGTACAGGTCATGACATACATGATCGATCCTATAGCCGAAGCATATGGGATCCTTTTCATGCGTTCAAGTTCTATAGTATTAGAAGGACTATCCTTCTTAGATAACTTGATGCCTTGTCCCATAGGTAGACCGCATTTCTTTAAATTTTCCATAGAAAAACGTCTAAGAACTTTTCTGTGTGTAGACCGACCGTGATGACCAAACAATCGTTAGGTCAATCTCTATAGATCCTAATCCCCAGAATGTAGCAGGCTTCACCTAAATCCTTCATCATGAAGGTACTGGACAACCACTCCTTGACTGACTGCAGGAGAGTCTTATTGTCTCCCATTATTAATATGTAATCTACATATATGATAATGAAGGCAATACTCCCATCCTTGCGTTTACTATAAACACATGGATCCTCTTTGCTTCTGACGAAATTGAATGACTTGATAGCCTTGTCGAAGCAAATGTCCCAACTCCTCGAGGCTTGCTTAAGCCCATAAATGGACTTTTGTAGCTTGCATACGACATTTGGTTTGGACTCAAGTGAAAAACCCTCAGGTTGTTTCATTTACACCTCCTTAACTAGATTACCATTGAGGAAAGCAGCTTTGACGTCTATCTGCCAAATGTCATAGTCATAATATGCAGCTATTGCAAGCAAAATTCGAATGGACTTAATCTTAGCAACATGTGAAAAGGTTTCATCATAATCGACCCCAGACCGTTGATTATAACCTTTAGCCACCAATCTTGCTTTATAAGTTTGTACTTTGCCATATGTATCAATCTTTTTCTTGAAGACCCATTTGCATCCTACGGGTCTAACTCCTGTTAGCAAATCAACCAAGTTCCAAACTTGATTTATGTACATCGAGTCCATCTCAAATTTCATGGCTTCTTGCCATCTCTGCGAATCAATGTCTAACATATCTTCGCTGTAGGTTGTAGGTTCATCGTCATCAGGAATATCTATCTCATTGTGTGTTTCAACAAGGAGATTAAGTCTTTCAAGCGGACGATGAGTCCTAGTGATCCTACAGATTTGATTATTCTGCGTTTCAATGTTTGTTGCATTTTGATTGTGAGAAGGTCTTTCTGTGTTGGACAATCCATCACTTTGAGAGCTTTCAGGAATGTCATTTTCATGTATTTTCTGAATGGAATGATGTACAACCATTGTATCATCTTCCATTGATTGTGTATGAAAGTCTTGCATTTCTGCACTATCTCTCACAACACTCCCACTGGCTGAAAGGCGTACTCTAAGTACCCAATCTTCACCAGATACTCCCACTGAATCCTTGTTTAGGTCATTCGACAAGGGTTCAACTTCTGTGTTATCTTGTGGTTCTTGAATTTCTTCAAGTTTTATCTCTATGCAGCTATGTTCCTTGTAGACATATTCTTCTTTAAGGAAAGTTGCGTTCCTAGAAACAATAACCTTATGTTCTCCAGGAAGATAGAAGTAGTATCCCTTAGTTTCCTTTGGATACCCCACGAAGTAACATTTCTCACTTTTAGATTCCAACTTGTCAGTGAGCATCTTCTTAACACATGCAGGACACCCCCAAGGTCTCATATGTTTAAGAGCTGGCTTCTTGCCACACCATATCTCATAGGGTGTCTTTTCTACTGACTTGGAAGGAACCCTGTTCAGAACATATATCGAGGTTTGTATAGCATGTCCCCAAAGGTATGTAGGTAAAGCTGAGGAGCTCATCATGGATCAAACCATATCTAATAAGGTTCGGTTTCTCCTTTCGGCAACACCATTCATCTGTGGTGTTCCATGAGGTGTCCATTCTGACTGGACTCCATGTAGCTTTAAGTAATCTAGAAAATCCTTGCTCAAGTATTCACCTCTTCGATCCAATCGAAGGGTCTTGATAGTTGTTGTAAGTTGCTTCTCTACTTCCGACTTGTACTCCTTAAACTTCTCAAAAGCCTCGGATTTGTGTCTCATAAGATACACATATCCATACCTTGTGAAGTCGTCAGTAAAAGTGATGAAGTATGGGAAGCCTCCTTTAGCTTGAGTCAAGAATGGCCCACATACATCAGTATGGACCAACTCAAGCACCTCCTTGGTACGCATACCTTTCCCAGAAAGTGGTTTATTGGTCATCTTTCCTCTCAAGCAAGATTCGCAGTTATCATAAGACTCCAAGTCAAATGGTTTGACGTAGTCTAACTTCCACAACCTTGCTATCCTTGATTCGTTGATATGACCAAGTCTGCAGTGCCATAGGTAGGTAGAGTTTCTATTACTTATCTTTTCTCGTTTATTTTGTACATTGAATATCTCTCGACTACAGTTTAGTGTATATAATCCATCCACAAGAGGAGCAGTTCCATATATAATATTATCAAAAGACAGTACTTGACTGCCATTATAAATATACGAGGAAAAACCCCCCATGTCCAAAACTGGGATAAAAATGATATTCCTCATTAACGAGGGTACATAGAAGCAATCATTCAACACTAAACAATAGCCAGAAGGTAAATTTAATCTATAAGTCCCTACGCGCTCAATATCTACTCGTGCTCCATTTACAACGCATAGGTCTACCTCCCTTGGTCCAACCTTCTTGCTATCAGTTAGCCCTGCACATTTGTACAAATGTGTGAGCCACAAGCGGTATCCAATACCCAGGAATGAGAGTTATTTATAAACATATTTATTTCAATGACGTACATACATTGTCCACCAAAGGCAGGAGCACCTGGTGCTTTTCCTCTTCATGGTGCCGTGCAGTCCTTCTTCCAATGCCCCTTCTTGTGGCAGTTGAGGCATTCATCCTTAGGCGGATTTACCTTCTTCTTCACACCTCCCTTAGGATTCATAGCTGAGGGCGCAACAACCACTTTTCCCTTCTTTTTCTGCCATTCCTTGCCTTTCGTCTTGGGTCGGCTAGAAGAGCTCACCATGAGCACACCTTTGCCTTTGGAAGTGGAAGACTCAAAGGTCTTGAGCATGTTGTCCACGCTCTAGATGTCTATGCCTGAGCGTGCGTGGGTGTTAAAGTGTCTCATATTGGTTGAGGGAATTAGTTGTTGTCTCCTTTCATGGTCTTAGATAATCCTCATTTCATGAGCTATCGTTTCGGGTTGAGGTAGACCGTAGACCCAATGTCAATTTTGGTTCAAAACTCTCGTTAAGTATATTCCTAGTGTCTATTACGATTATTTGGATGTTTTCCATCTTCTAGTCGCAGTCACTTGAATCGTCCTTCTGTATGCCTATTGTAGAGTCATCTCATTATAGTCTCCTGGCTTTCTTTTCCAGAGAGAGAAGGTTGAAGAGTTGCTAGAAAAGCCGCATTTCATTCCCAAGGAGTAGTTGCTGACAGATTAGCAAAAAATTATAGTGGAGGTATGAGGAGAAGACTCAGCGTAGCCATTTCATTGATTGGGGACCCTAAAGTATGTATATATTTGTCCCCTCTTATATTATTCCCTGAAAGTGTCCTGAAGTTTTGGGTTCCAATTTGCTATTACTAATTGTGTATATGGACGAGCCCAGCACTGGACTTGATCCAGCTTCACGAAAAATGTTGTGGGATGTCGTGAAGCATTTTTGTTTTGGGTGGTTATTTTGTAGTTATCCTGAAGTTTTGCCTGCAATTACCATGCGATCTCAAACTTAGGCTCTATGTTCTCATCTTCTCTCATTTGGGATAACATCAGTGATGTCGATCTTGCTCTTCTATTCCTTTCAGCACACTCGATGGATGAGGCAGAGTATCTTTGCGATAGGATAGGTATTTTTGTGGACGGAAACTTTCAGTGCTTGGGAACCACAGATGAGGTGAGTTTGAAGACCTTACCAACTTGTTCACAATTAAATTTTTTGGAACTTGACTATTACATTGAGGCTGCGAATTGCTGGAGGAAGTTAATAGTCTAGATTTGATTTCCTACTGAATTAGCTAGGATAAGCATCTATTAAAGGAGTTAGCGCGCTTAGGTTTGGAGAGTGGCAATGGGAGCTTGGATTTTTAAGTTTTGTTTTATTGGTGGACCATTAATCCATTATCTAAACCAGTATATGATTGCTAATCAATCTCATAAAGATTCTTATATTGTGTGATAAAATTCTGTTGATTCTCGTCCTCGTATGATGCCCACTTCATGTTGGAAATTTGTCTTTGGTGGGAGGTGCGTCCACCCATATTTAATGAATTAAACACTAGGGTTCCGCATGTTGGAGGCTTTGCCTCTTCACACGTGCATAATCTACTAAGTGAGTAGATGATCGTAGGGCCAAGGATCGTCAAATTTTGTTGTGAAATGAAAGAGATATTGGTCCACGAAGTAAGGTGTTTGAGGCATGGAAACATGGTGTGGGACAAATCTAACACATCGGTGAAAAAATGAAGAATTGCTCTCTTTATAAGACTCAAAATTGGCTAAAGGTTTGGGACCCCAAGGGGTAACTCATGTGTTTGAAGGAGGGAAGACCTAGATGTGCTTTGGTTCGGGGCTAAGACCATGCGCGCCGCCGCCCGTCCCGTCCGGTCTCTGGTCGTGGGCTTCTTCTGATAGACTCCAAATTGTTTAATATTTACAGTTTGGTCCCTAGAGTTTCTGGAAAGCTGAAATTGGGAACGACGGAAGGCAGAAAGTTTCTGCCTACCGTTTGGATTGGTTTTTGGAACGTTAAAACCATTAATCTGCACTTTATCACCTCCCTAAAAGCTCCTTCAAGATGCACATTAAATCAGCCAAGTAAACTCCCTCCATAAACAGCCATTACTTGGCTGATTAATGGCCATTACTTGGCCATAAACAATCATTACTTGGCAGTTGAAGAGTCCCCCACCTTATGCTATATATTGGAGCCTTTTGGCTCAATTGTAGACAGCTGGACAGAAAACGAGACTACAACACAGAGACAAACAGAAGAGTAAAACACAGAAATTCAGTCCAAAACGTGAGCAGAAACGTTGGGACAAAAACAGAAAACTTTTCCTTCCTTTTCCATTCTTCAGCAAGTCGTTTCGTGTTTGTTTTCTTCGTCAGAATCAACCTATTTGCTTTGTAGTGTTGATTAGTTGCTGTTTCATCTTGGGAGACTAATGCCCGTTAATGTAAAAGCATATATACGGGGCAATCTTGTCTTAAAGATAGAGAGACATCTCTCGACTCAGCTCACAGTTGTAACAATTCAGATTTAGTGTTCTTGATTTCAGGTTATCAAGATTCAAGACTCAACAAGCTTGCGGCAGTTCTGAATTGCCTATTTGTTTATCCTTTCGAACACTTGTAATGTTTATTTACTTCCCGTATTGCTTTACATATCCAACACTTTCGTCCGTATGAATATCTTCGAGCAGAATTATTGACTCAAACTTTATGCCTATACCTCTTATTTCTGTAAATATTTTTCTAGGCTTATCAGAATACTTGAAACTTCTATGGGACTCCATAATTCTATGTAAAGGAAAAAGAAAGGCCGCGATACAAGTTAAGGATCAATGAACTTGTGTAAAACATGGAATTCTGGAAATAATTCCTAAATGAATATTAAATTACAAAATACGAGATAAGTGTACTTTTCGTGAGTTTATGAAATTCAAAGCTGTAATGTGTCACTGTATAGATGCATTTGTTTATACAAATGTATTGCGCTATATGTTGCTCATGTAGGAATTTCATTTTTTTTCTTATTATGCATATAGTATCTGGAAAGTGGGACAACATTGATTTTATTTTTTGTCAATTTGTTTATTTTTATCGGATGTCACCTAACGGACTATTTATGACTATTCACACCTCATTCTGAAATCATGATATTCTAATCTTGCAAATACACACTATAGCTTTACCAGTAAATAAAACTCTCCATATACAGAGTTTCTTGCAAATACTGTATAATTAACAGAAACTCTGTATATGGAGAGTTTTATTTACTGGTAAAGCTATAGTGTGTATGCTGGAACATACTTCTGATCATATAGTATTTAAAATGACAGTTAAAATCTAGGTATGGAGGATCCTACATGTTCACCATGAGTGCATCACCAGAAAATGGGAGTGAAGTGGAAGACTTGGTGAAAAGTGTTAGTTTGACTAGAGTTAGTCAAATGGTGTTCTTTGCAATAGAGTTATTGTAAAGGTTTTGCAATAGAGTTATTGTATGGGGGAGGAATTAATAGTTTAATTCATAGGTTGCAAGAGGTTGTAATCTAAATATTTCTCATTTTAGTGAAGTTTAGGAAAAATCCTACTAGGGTAGGTCATGATTTTACTCCCTTGAACAAGGTTAATTTTACATAAATATCTTGTTATTTACTTACTGCTTTAGCGAAGGGAACTGTTAGAGAAACTGGTTCTCTACACTATTTGGTGGACTCATTTAAAACTTCAATTGGTATCAAAGCATGATCTTTCTAAAAGGTTAACACCTAGAAATGATCTTTCTCATGGCTGCTCCACCAAGCATAGAGAAAGGAAAATCTACCATAAGTCCCCCTAGATTCAATGAAAAGTATTATGGGTGGTGGAAGACCAGAATGCATGACTTTATTATGGCTGAGGACTCTGATTTATGGGATGTCATATGCGATGATCCTCGCGTTCCTATGAATATGGATCTAGCTGGTTTTACAACCACTCCAAAATCAAGGAAGGAATACAATGATGCTGATAGAAAGTCTGTTGAAAAGAACTTTAAGGCTATAAAAATCCTTGTTTGTGGTATTGGTCCAGATGAATACAATCAAATCTCAACCTGTCAAAGTGCAAAGGAGATCTAGGAAGCCTTACAAACTGCTTATGAGAGGACTAGTCAAGTGAAGCAGTCCAAAATAGGCATGCTTACCACAGAATATGAACTCTTCAAGATGAAAGATGGAGAGTCCATTCAGGACATGCACACCAGGTTTACCTCCATAATTGATGAACTTCACTCCCTTAGTAAAATCATTAAAACCCACAGGCCCATACACAAGATTCTCAGTGTTCTGGCCCCTTTCTAGGAAAGCAAAGTCAATGCTATATCAGAAGCTAAGGACTTGCAAACGATGACCATTGATGAGCTCATAGGAAATCTCAAAACCTATGAATTGAAAAGGCAAAGAGATGATGAAAGGAGAGAGCCAAAGAAAGAAAAGAACCTGGTTCTCAAGGCTGCTAAGAGTAATTCAAGTGGTGATAAATAGATATGACTTACCTCACTCGAAGATTTCAGAAAATGGTTCGACAAAAAGGTGGTTTCCATAAGAAATGAAGCACAAGTAATAATCTCATAGGAAATGACTGATGTTACAAGTGCGGAAAGTCAAGACACTTCATTAAAGAATGTCCTCTTCACAATCAGGATTATTACAGGAACTATAAAAAGGTAGCAAGGAGAAACCAGGTTCCTGAAAAATTCAAAAGAAAAGTTGTAGCTGACAATGCTTTGAAGCAGGATCTGGCTATCTACGGAGATTCCTCTAGTGAATCTGAAGATAAAGATGATGAAGACAATACGTCCATGATGGCTATTGATGACAAACGTACCATTTGTATGGAACTCAGAAATTTGAGCTTCCAAAAGATGAGGTGAAAATTTCAGATGAGTTCCTAACGGTTAGACAAGCGAAAGAGAGATTTCCAGTTCAGTCTTGGGGTTTGGCTGATACAACGCTGGAGGACGTCTTCATCAAGGTGGCAACTGAAGCACAGTGATTACTTCTTTCTGATAATATTAATATATGTTGTTATACAGTAGGTAGGGTTCATCTGCTTGTTGAACTCTTCATTCTTTTGCTTGTAAGATATATGTGAACCAAAGTTTTTCGTTTTCCAGAACAGAATGATTGTTGATTTATATCAGTGAATTCCTCATATGAGGTCAATTGACCCGACCATGTTAAATTATTATGTCTTCTCTTTGTTGTCTTATTTAGTATTGTCCAAAGGTTGGCTCATTAGCTTCTGTATGTGACCTGGTAACTTCGATCCTATCACTTTTAACCGACCATATTTCATTTCTGCGGACTTAGAATAGGTTACAATCTCACACATATAGATGAATGTACATAGGTGGACTCAGCGAAAGAGATAAGTACATGATCCAAAATAAAGCGATCAAATTATACTTTACCAAGAATACTCACACTTCAATGCTTTTCATCAGTAAGCTACAGAAAGCAATTCAAACTACTCTAACCTTGGAGTAACTGGTAAAGTTGCTGTCATGTGACCAGGAGGTCATGGGTTCAAGCCGTGGAAACAGCCTCTGGCAGAAATGCAAGGTAAGACTGCGTACAACAGACCCTTGTGGTCCGGCCTTTCTCCGGACCCCGCGCATAGCGGGAGCTTAGTGCACCGGGCTGCCCTTTTATTTTATTTTATATTATAGACAGAGATAATCTATAAATGGGAGTGCAACTTACTAATTAAAATTGAATATAACTATGATATTGTAGTAAACTGATTCCTTGCACAAAAATGATTCTATAAAGGGGAAATACTTGTGATACAAGATAATCACAACATTTACATGTTAATTACCTGTGGTCCTATACACGTAAATGATATCGATATGCAAAACTTTTGAACCCGATCAAAAGACAGCCGCTTATGGTAAACCCACACATAGTATAAGACTATACACAGTAGACCCTTGTGATCTCTTACTTTATCTGAGTTTACGTACCTCAGTCCCTATATTTCATAGTAACATTTTGGTACGAGTCCTTTTTGAGTTCTGCAGGGTCAATTACAATTCCTCGTTTTTTAGCTGATTTGGTGTTTGGAGGATCACTTAGTTGAATATGAGGTGGTATTGGCATTTCATCTGAGTGGTCAGAAATGCAAAGACTACCAGATTCATCTGGCTCCCAATATACTTCCACCACCCGTGAACTCGAGAACCGAGCCGGACGGGCGGGCGGCGGCGGCGCGTGTGGTCTTTCCTCGAACCGAAGCACATCTAGGTCCTCCCTCCTTTAAACACATGGGATACCTCTTGGGGTCCCAAACCCCAAACCAATTTCGAATCTTATATACACAACAATTCTTTCTTCCTCTACCGATGAGGAGAATTACACACAATACCACACTTTCCATGCTTCAAACACCTTACTTCGTGAACCAATATCTCTTTCATTTCTCAATGAAATTTGACAATTCTTGGCCCCTACGGTTATCTACGTACTTAGTAGATCATGCGTGTGTGAAGAACCGGATTCTCCAACATACGTTACACTAGTGTTTAAGCCGTTAAAGTTGGTCGGTCGCAACTCCCGCCAAAGGCAAATTTCCAACAATCCCCTCTTGAAAGAGATTTTGGCGCACTCACATGGTGTCTTTTCATTTCCAAAGCAATATTTCAGTGGACCGATGTTGCATAAGGAGAGGTAGCCTCGGCTTTGAACCTTCCATAGTTGAATACCATCGGACTTACTTACTCGCGGTGTGAACGTGATGTCTTGAACCGTCGGTGTTTAGTGTAAGCCAAGACAACGGTACCAACACAACAAATTCCCTTACTCTCTTCTTGATTCTTAAGTGCGTTCAATTTGAGGCGGCCCGTCCTCGCACTTAAATAGGTGGTCTCCTACAAGGTATCTGCTATACCCCACTTCACAAGTGTTAGGAACCATTAAAAGTTTCCCAAAGACCTAACCTCAACTCGTTGAGGATCATTACAGGTTTTGAAAACTTAACCTTTACCCATACTTGCGAGTATAGCACTTAACGTCTATCGCGGAACGGCTTTGGATTTGGTGTTTCTTTTCGTAAATCACTATCCGAAGTGCTCATGCTTCGACCGAAGCGATCAACCGAACCTTTACAACTTAGTTTTCCCATTGAACCAAATTATGCGGGATCTCCGGTTCGTAAGGTTGGGTTTCACCGTATTGGTTCGTATATTTTGGGTTTTAAGCCCATTCTCCTAGAACAGCGAACACTTGATCTCGGGTAGTCCCTTAGTTAGTAAATAAGAAGTGACACCCGTGATGATCAACCGCCATACGGTCTTATGTCTCCGACGGATCGTGACAGATATGTCCGTACGCCGTCATCCGTGTCCTTCCTAAAGCCGACCGGCTAGCCACGGTGTAGAACTCCGAAGGCACGGGTTTCTCCCAATAAGGGACGTCCTCTAATGAGTCGTGAAGTTACTCAACTTCTTTCATGCTTTGTATAAAGCGATAAACTCCGATACCATCATGAATCGGTCGATGCAAGTTTGCTTAGAGGATTTTCCAAGACCCACCATACACATTTACTTGTGACTTTGGTGTTCTTCGAATCCGATGTCCGGTTGCATCAGCTTTGTGTTCTCTCGAACCTGGACATCCAGAATACTATAATCCGTAGATAAGCGAATAATTCGGATATCGTCATATCCGACTTAACGCCTTCTATTGATCATGTATTAAGATCATCGATGAACCTTAGTTCAATCGATCCTGTTTGTTGGACGATACTGTGGTCGGTTGTAGTGTGTACAATACATTGAACTACACGTGACACGAGCATATATCGCTCCTTGCCTATGGGTGCACCATGATTCCAATCGAGTTCTATGATTCATGTCTATTGGTGGCTTCAACGAGGCCCATCAACTATCGACCGATCCGTTAGATGTCTTAGAAATCCAATTCCTAAGATGTCATCGTGATACTCATATCTTTCATATCGAGACTTTGTTTCAATATGATTTTCACTCTAAGACCGTTGGTTTTCCAAGCTTTGTTGGCTTTCTAACTTCGAGTCAATGTTTCGTGATCGATTCATTGTTTCTGTTTTATACGAGACTTTCGAGGACCAAAATGTTAACATTTCAGGACCAAAATGAAAGTTCGGAAGAAGCCCAACAGTTCAAACAACCAATTCGATCCTCTTCTTCCAACTCTCCGATTTGGAAGGTTGTTTCAACACCCATGCCATGTAAGATTACAATGGCCCTGGATGTGAAGCTACTCGCAGGGAGCACTTTTTACAACCCAAAGGTTCTTTTCCCTGGGAGGAAGATTAACTATTACACGAGTATGGTTCTATATATGGAATCTATTTCTCTCTTTAGCTTCTTTCCAAAGCAGCGCTTTTGGAGATGACAATTATTTGTTAATTGTTCATGGTTCATTATTAACCATACAAGCTAGAAGGACTCGAACAAGTCTTTGTCCCCTTCTTTGCTCCGTCTCGGTTCAACATCTAGAATCCCCCGAGTTCAGAGATCCGTAGATGCTGGGTATTAAGTTGGGATAGCGGCAACTTTCGAGTCTGTAGATACGGAACGTCTAGTTCGGACGATCGAGCCCTCGCGGGTTCTTGTTAACCTTGAGCAGTTACTCCTTTTTCCTTTTTCAAGAAAAGTTATCTTCTAAGAATTCAGCATTCTTTGACGCGAAGAGGCGATGAACACTACTGTTATTTGCAGATCCAGTGAATATGCAATCTACAGTCTTAGGTATGAAACCACCCCACATCACAACATTTGTATGTGAGATCCTTTCCATGTATCACACGGAGGGTTACCCTTATCCTTATGCGGAGTTCTATTGAGAATCGCATTAGCGGTAAGGATCGACGTGCCCCACATAATTTGGGCGTACGACTTAGCGCTTGGCTAACACCGTTAGACTGAGCTGAGTAATGAGCAGTCGTTTAATGAACGATGCTTCACATTCTCCCCCTCTATCACTACGAATTTCTCAATCCGTAGGCTTAGTTGATTTTCAACTTCTGCTTTGTAGGCTTCAACAACTTCATCTTTGCTTTTCAATAAACAAAGGATTCCATACGTTGTACCATCATCAATGAAGATCACAACGTACTTGTCTCCCTCCTCTATTTTGTATAAACTTCAAATCACCCAAGTAGGTGTGACTAAGTTCTAGAGGAGCGGTGCTTCTTTCGCTATTCCCTTGACGGAATTTGGAAAGGTGATTTTGCCTCTTCGTCTACCTCACATTCATTTTGAGGGTTTATGTCGACAGTAGGCAACAATCTCAACATCATTAGCTTTTGAATGACTTGCTATTTAACGTGTCTTAATCTATGATGTCATAGATGCACGGATTACAATATATCATTCATTTAGCTATAGACATATTGTACCACTGTGTTAGTTATTACGGACTGTTGGACTAGTCTCAAATCGATTTAACCAACAACGTCCTTTAACCAAGTTAGGAACATGTATCACCTCTTTAGAGTGATCTCATTCCTTGAAGTAATTCCTCCAGAATTCTGTGGAGATTTTGTTCCTGGAATTCCCACAAATCTTGATCCCACAGGTACCTAATTATTAAAAAGAAATGTTAATTATTCACCATGAATTTAGATTAAATTTTTTCCCACTGTGGAGTATAAACACAGATTCTGATAATTGGCTTACTTCAAGAGAGGTCCCTGAGCTCAACGTAAGAGTTGTAAATTTTCCTTCAGCTATTGCAGTTTCCAGTTCTGCCTGTTTAGCTATGTTCATGAAAACTTCTTCAAGGGTTGTAAGACCTAGCTGGATGTCGTTTATACCGAATTCGCTTTCTCTAGCTTGAAGCTCAGTAAAGAATTCCTGATAGGTGTGAAAATCCAATCATCAAATGGAATGTGACAAGCTAAAAATCCTAATCTTGTGTGCTTATCAAGTCCACATAGAAAAGCATAAACTACAATGCATTACACTTGAGATATGAATTTGGTGGGTGTATTAGGTAGAAGAATGCTGGTATAAAATTTTAGTATAATATTTGGTTGAAAATTTAAGTCAGTACAAATACTATCATTGTTACTTACACATCGTATTCAGTACTATTCTTATACATAGTATACCACGACATTAGCAATACCAGTACTATGTGTCAGAATTAACAGTCTTATACACCCTATTCAGTACTATATGATAGTATGAAATGCATGTTATTTTTAATATAACAAACCAAATAATCGTTAAAAAAATGCCAGACAAACTAATCCAACATTACTAATCCTATAATAACTAATCCCAACATAACTAATCTTGGTATAACTAGTCTTCGAACCAAACTCCTATAAATTAAATCCTTAGTTATTCTAGATATTACCGTCAACAGACTCTCCTTTTCATGAGGAATAACAGGTTAGGACGGACTTGTTTTCTTCTTTAGGCACCACGTCCAAGCGCTGTGACCAGTAGGGGTGAGCGGATCCGGATACCCTAAATTTTTTGAACTATTCGGACCTTACTCAGTAAAAGATCGGTTCCTAAATTTACTATCCGGAACCTACCCGTAGCAATCATTACCCAGAACTTACCCGGACCCTGCGGTTCCGAGTAGGTTCCCGGGTACACGGAATCGGTGTTTCTTTGTGCAAAATAATGCCTTCGTATAACAGTTTTGGTTTAGGAATAAACTCGTCTGCTTATCCTCTGAAAGCCAGTGCCACAAAACCCATAAAGAATCCTTTTGAAGTTTTCGTTTCAACTTTTTTTTCCAATAACTTAAAGGAGTACATAGTTTAAAAAATTTAATTTTTCAGTTTTCTACCGTTTTTGGCTTTTTCTCTGCTTATGATTGTCACTTTGATTTATCTTGATGGTGAAAGTGATTGTTCTCCATTTGGTTTTCCTCCTTAAATTGTGTACTTTAGTATGACTTTTTTTTTTTTTTTTTTATTAACTAAAAAATAATTGAATTAAAAAAGTAAAAATATTTAATATTTCATAGGTTACGGGTATCGGTTCCGGGTCTGGGTACCGTGTCTCTATTTGCCGGAATCGGACCCGACATTGATTGGTTTCTAATTTTACTACCCGAAAACTACCCGTTATTATAATATATTTACCCGGAATCTACCCGTTAGTGTCAATTCCGGTCGGGTTGGGTATCCTGTACCCGTGCTCACCCCTAGTCAACAGAGTTATATGTCAGAATTAACAGTCTCTTAAAAACGAGAAAATTGAAAAGAAAATAAAAGTAAAGAAGTATCTTTTGACATACACTTTTAAAGAAGTGTTTCACAGCTTCAGGTTGAGATGTTTCACTAGAAAATCCCACACTGGCAATGAAACCAGTTCCAAATTTTGATTTCAACCTTATTGAAGTTCCGATGCAACGAAGCCGTCCCTTAGCCATTGCAATGCGGTCGCTTAGGACAAATAAGTTGCAGATTTTTGTGTTAACATGTTTAATTTTAAATAAATTTTAATTATTTTTTTTAGATCAAAGTGGTTGCAACTTCTTAGTGTTGAAAAAATTTATACAGTTAATATAAGATCGCAAGTAAATTATTAGACTATGATGAATACTAGAAGAATAGTAAGGCTCACTTACCTTGATCCATTCTAATATCGAAGGACGGAAGAAAGGATCTTTTAAGTCTTGTTACTTTCTTTATGTACACTTCTTTTAATGGACAGAGAGGAAAAGAATCTAGTAACAGACTTAGGGATCACAACCAATATATAATAGTGAGACACCTTTTCGGAAGAGACATAATTCTTCAAAAGTAACTTTTCAGAAGAGGTGTAACTCTTCAGTTATGAACCCATAAATTATAACTTAAGAGTTAACTAAATTTTTATGCGTATAAACTCCGTATAACATAAGATTTATATATATCCTATAAAAATAACATTTTATTAGATCAGAAAAATGAGCGTCTTTAGTTGGTAGCATATCTATGTACAATTATATTAAATATGTGAGTCAATTTTCTAAAAATCTCCCACTTGGACCATATATATTTCTGAAAAATTATACATAACCAAAAAAACCTTATAGCGCGCACAATTTGCTATCTCTAAGCAATCTGGTCCATTAATTGTACTAATATGGGATCAAAGCAATTTTCGTAACATATATTCATCACTAAACCCATCAATGGTCACGATATCAGCAAAATCAATGACATAGATCAAGTATGGATATATAGCATGAAAATTGCATGTAAAATTAATCTCAGTCATGCCTATTTTCAACTGGTCCTACTTTGAGACTTTAAATAGTCCATAATCACTTTCTTACACTTATGCAAAACTGTAGTAGAAAGTCAGTAACTTTATTTTCAGAGTTTTCAATAATCATTCAAAATTTATAAATTTCATAAATTTTTAATCTGTACAAAAGATATATTTAAACATGTCAAAAAACACAAACTCCCACTGAAGTGACTCCCATAGAGTCCAACGACATCCATATAAGCTACAGACTCATATAAACTTTAGGTTGCAACTTTATGAGCGGATGCACAATAATGGAGTGTGTACTAATAAATATGCTCTATTGACACAAGAAGACTCTGAATTCTTTCCTTGACACAATTAAAAATTTATTGTCTGTGCTTTAATTTTGAGGAACTCAGGAAATACATATATCAAACACGTATATATCAAAAAATGAGTCCATCTCAAAATAACTAACACAACATTATCATTTAGTCTTTGGACAAAAATAATAATTTTTAAATGGTACTCTTGTAAATAGTTCATGAACATTGACTACTCAATCGGCCTAGCAATATGCCTTTTTTTGGACCGATAAATTACTAGCATGACATTACTAAATGTATCACATATTCATGACTATCCATAATCTGGCAAAATAATCTTCTTTGGGATGATTATTCATAGACAAAATATGCTCTCACATGTCCAAAACAAATAACTTTTATCTAATAAAGGTTACTTTGGAAACATATTAAATTAATCTACTCCATTTGAAATAATAAACACACATGGAATAATTTCATTCCCAATACAAATAACTATTTTCTTTTATGTGCATCGAAAAATAGTAAAAAAGACATCTTCAAAATATAACTGAAAAAATGCAGATCTATATTTATGCCAGACTGCTTTAGAAAATTTAAAAAGCACAACAAAAATATGAAGTATTTGGTTTGTGTTTAATTTTTTCGTTCACCAATAAATGTGATTTCTTTCTTGGCATTTGGAACGTTAATTTCAGCACCTTTTTGGATACGTTTGTTTATTTCACGGATCTTTGACTAAATTCTAAACTTCTTTTCTTCAGAATATGGCAGGCACTACGGCAGCAACCTTGCTAAAAGGTGTTGCAGAGATAAAGTTGAACATTTAGCTTCAAAAGGTATTGCCTTACTTTTAATTTTGATTCAATTTAATTATGATTGTTAATGTTTACTTTTATTTTGGAGTATATATATTATGTGGCTAAAATAGGGGTAGCCAGCGGGCCGAAGCGGGGTGGACTGGGACCAATTCCAGCGGGATGGGTCCTGGCGGGACTGGGAGGGTCGGGATGCGGGCTCCGGCGGGACGGGAAGAGGTCCCGTCCCGTCCCACGTCCCGCCGGAAGGGGGGCCGGGTTTGGCGGGACGGGAAGGGACGGGTCGGGTCGGGTCGCGGGATTCGGGGGATTTTTTTTTAAAATTGAATTTTCAATACTGAAATTGACATTCACATTTACATTACCACGAAATTTCGACGTTGAAATCTATTATATATCGTGAGATCTTTACTAAAGAAAAGAAAAATTTAGAAACCGATTTGGGGGAAAACACAAGAGACTTCAAATTCTCTCTGCCTCATACTCCTCAAAGGGTCGCCCTGGCTGAAAGACGTCATCGACACCTAACCGAGACAGCCAAAACATTGCTTTATCAAATGGGGTTACATTCTAATTTTTAGACATTTGCCTGCCATCATATTGCCTTTCTCATAAACCATGCCCACCATCACTCTTGATAGCAAGTCACTGTTTCAAGTTCTTTTCATATAAACACCCGCTTATGAATCTCTTCGTACATTTGGCTGTTTATGCTACTTATGGCTACGACCATACAACAACAACAACATACCTAGTGAAATCTCACAAAGTATGGTCTGAAGAGGGTAGAGTGTACGCTGACCTTACCCCTATTAGGTAGGGAGGTTGTTTCTAAAAGACCCTCAGCTCAAGAGAAAGCATAAAAAGATGTCAAATAAGGACAAGAAATTCAAAGCAATTCAAATTAATATGGAAATGAAAATAACGAAAGCGACTAAGCCTTGATAAAATATTTTTAAAAAGGGGCAATAACTACCACAAATAAAATAGGATAATCGAAGTACAAGAAATACCAGATAGTAGCAGAAATCAAAGCACAATAAACTATAAAGCAATACTGCGACTACTATTATGAAAAGGATAGGCGAGACTACCTACTAGCCTTCTACCCAAATCTGAGTCCTTCATAACCTCTTATCTAAGGTCATATCCTCGTAAAGATGTAACTACGACATGTCATGTCTAATCACCTCTCCCCAATACTTATTCATCCTACCCCTACCTCTTCTGAAACTGTCCATAGACAACCTCTCACACCTCTACACTGGAGAATCTGTGTCTCTTATTTTCACATGCCCAAATTATCTCAGTCTTGCTTCCCGCATATTTTCCTCTACTGAGGCCACTCCCACCTTGTTCCGGATAGCCTCATTCCTAATCCTATCTCTCCTAGCATGCCCACATATCCATCGCAATATTCTCATCTCCGCAGCTTTCATCTTTTGAACGTGAGAGATCTTAACTGGCTAACAATACACCCCATATAACATAGTCGGTCTAACCACCACTTTATAGAACTTGACTTTAAGTTTAGGTGTCACCTTCTTATCACGTAGCACTCCGAAAGTGAGCCTCCATTTCATCCACCCTGTACCAATATGATGTGTGACATCCTCATCAGTCTCTCTGTTGCCTTGTATAATAGATCCAATATACTTGAAACTACTTTTCTTCTGGATGACCTGGGTACTAAGCCTCACTTCCATGTCAGCCTCATGTGGTGCGTCACTAAACTTGCACTCCAAGTACTCTATCTTGGTCCTACTCAACTTGAACCCTTTAGACTCCAGAGTTTGTCTCCAACCCTCCAGTTTAGCGTTAACTCCGCTGCGAGTCTCGTCAATTAGGACTATGCCATCCGTGAAAAGCATACACCATGGCATCTCACCTTGAATTTGCCGCATCAATCTATCTATCACCTAGGCAAATAAAAATGGGCTAAGAGCTGATCCTTGATGCAACCCCATCATAATTAGAAAGTGCTTCGAGTCTCATTCTACTGTCCTTACCCTGGTTTTGGCTCTATCATACATGTCCTTGATCGCCCTAATGTATGCCAGATGTACACCTCTAGCCTCCAATAATCTCTATAGGAACTCACTTGGAACTTTGTCGTAAGCCTTTTCTAGATCGATGAATACCATGTGTAAGTCCATCTTCCTCTCCCTGTACTGCTCCACCAATCTCCTTATAAGATGAATGGCTTATGTAGTCGAGCGCCTCATCTATGACCATATGCCCAAAATAAATTAGAAATGTATTCCAAACCTTATGTCTATCTCGGTTTTTCCGTCACTCATCATTGCCATCAGTGTTTTGAACCCACAAACTCCAATCTTTTTCTCTCACGGGATGTATAATTTTTAGAAGATATTTTTCCATTTGATATTTTTTTTTCTCATTTAAAAAAAACATATTTAACTTGGGAAAATACTTTACAGCATAATAATCCAGATATGGAAAATTACGTTGTTGCCCCTCACTTTAACGACCCGATCAATCATTTTGAGAACTGATTCTCCATTTTACGTATCATCTATTCCAGAAGCTCCTTAGTAATTATTTTGACCTGCTTGCAAAATTTGAAGTCAAACGGATGCCATTTGGTTTATTTTGGGAGATGGTTTCACTATGGAAATTTTGGCATTCAATTATTTGGATAAATTATTTATTTTGAGAAACGTGCTCTAATTGGCGATCCGAAGATTCTGTTAGATTTGAAATACTATTTATGACTTGTAGAAATTGACGAAGCTAATTTTAGAATTTGTTTGGTTGAGTTTTGATAATTAAATTGATTTTAGCATTAAATATGCCTATTTATGGTGAAAGGATGGTCACGGGAAGAAATAAGACCTGGATTCAAATTTTGTTGTTTCTGTTAGTTTTAACTCAATATTTATGACTTGGGATGATGAGTGGAGCGATTCCCGAGACTTTTGGAGGAGTTTTGGATAAGGAAAATGATATTTTGGAAATCTTTAAGTTAAGAAATGAAGAAGTTTGACCAAAGTCAACATCAGGGGAAAATACGTCTTTTTCAATGTTTGGTTGATTTCATTAGCTCTGGTACGTGATTTATGACTTAGTCGAGTCGTTGGTTTGGTTCCCGATAGATTCGGGTGTGATTAAGGCGGTTGGTTGAGAAACTAGCTTTTGAGATGATTTAGAGTTGACCGCGGTCAATATCGGGTCAAGCAGATTCATTTGGTTGTTTTTAGAGTTCGAGCAGCTTCGTATGATCATTTGTGACTTGTAGAAACTTTTGGAATTAGATTTTAAATTCGTTTGGTCAAGTTTAGGTGTTTTAGTCATTGACATAAGTCTCTCGCCTTTGACGCTTTAATATGCCATTATATTTATTTGATGTTAGAATTGAGTTTTGATTGTTGGAATAGATGCGTATCAAAATTTGTGATCCGTAGCAACTTGAATCGTCAAATTTCGACATTGTATGAGGAAGTTATGCCCATTTTAGTTCCGGATTAAATTGTTGATTTCTGGTGTGGTCGCTATTGTGGAAATCTGGTCGCTATAGAGGAAGTCTGGTAGCTATAGCGTGGTCGCTAGTGCAAAAATCCGGTCGCTATCTTGGAAATCGATGTGTTAAAAATTAAGACTTCACCCATTTGGTATTTTCATCATAACTTAGCTCTATAGCTTCGATTGAGGTGATTTTTAGGGCGTTGTTCTCGTCTCAACTAGGGGGTAAGTATCCAACCTTTATTTTGATGCTTCTTTAAGATTATTTCTGTTGGTTATCTATTTTATCCGTGTTTGGTTGGAGAAAATTGAGGGTTTTAAACCCTAAGTTGAAATTTGAGTTTTTTACAATTAATTATAATTGGATTTGAGTAAATTCTAGGTTTTGTCTTGTTTAAACCTTGGGTAAACTATTTCTAACATAAATGTCTATTCCAATTCGAATTTTGCAAACATTCGATTTATGAGTTTTGACACAAAGAGGGTTTTGACAAAGTCATAAAATTGGAGGCTCAATTTGGGTTAGAGTTTCATGAAACTTTGGATTATGACTATTTAGATTATTAGTAATGTGTTTCTAACTTAAATTTCCAATTTTACCCTTGTGGGCATGAGGTCACTTTTTTTGGGTTTCAGACTAAAGTATAGAAATATGGGTGTGTTAGATTCGTATGAACCCGTAGAACACTATCTTGATAATATTGAACTCATTTTCTCAATAAAATTACCATTTTACTCTTGGGGTCCGGGATGCGATTCTAAATTTACTTTTGACCCCGAGTTCCTTACAAGACATGTTTGGTATCATTAGAATCATGTGTATTGTAGAATAGGTCTATATGTGTTGATTGAATGTGTGTGGTAACATAGGAACTTCATGTGCTTGGTTGAACTACGACCGTATGATATTCGCTCGAGAGGACTTATGGATTAGGAGTTCGTGGCTCCTACTCGGCTACCAGTAGGTTACGTCTTACCTTATGGTTAGACTTCCGTTAGCGAATCATATGTAGAGTTAGTGATTGTTGGAGAAAGCATGTTATACCTTAGGGTATGAAGTTGTGATGGAATACTTAGGTTGGTATTGTTGCTTGATTGTGGTTTGATGCCTTATTTGATCTAGTGGCTCGTCGCCACGTGTATGATATTAGACTTGACCATATATAGAGGAAGAATTGATTCATTCTTGACATGATGTTATGTGTCCATGCGTGGAACGATTGACTTGATATATTCCCATTGGTGTTGATATATTCTCATTGGCATTTGATATCATTCATAAATTCATGATCATATATTTGGATCGGGTTGTGCCCCGCAACATATATACATATATTGGACCGGGTTGCACGTTCCATAACATATATACATATATTGGATCGGGTTGCACGTTCCATAACATATATACATATATTGGATCGGGTTGCACGTTCTGAAATATATATACATATATTGGATCGGGTTGCACGTTCCGCAACATATACATATATTGGATTGAGTTGCACGTTCCGCAACATATACTTATATTGGATCAGACTGTGCACCGCAATAGGTACATGGACTTCGCGGGTCCCCCATAAGTCATGACTATCGAGGCATAGAGGTATTCGGCTCGGAGCGTATGTATATCATTGCATTGCATATGCATTCGTATTCACATATTCATACTTATTGGATTCCGACTTGGTATTTGTAGTTGTGATGCTATTCTTGGACTGTGTAATCTTTATATCTAATTGTGAGCATGTCTATATTTAGTCTCTTACTTTATATATGTTATCTAACTGTTGTCAGCCTATGATACTTACCAGTACATATTGTTTGTACTGATATTACCTTGTTGCATTCTTTTATGAGTGTTGAGTACATGACAGGGTCTACTTTATTTCCTCGTGATTGATTCCCAAGGCTTTGCTGATGAGTATCTAGGGTGATCACTTGGATATATCCACAACCCGGATGTTTCTCTTTATATATTGTCTTATTTGCTATTCCGAGATAGTATTATACTTTTCAGACTATGTATTCACATTCAGACTTATATTATGTAGTAGTGGCTCTTGTACTGCCTTAGACCAGATTCCTTAGGATTATTGTTTTACTTTCGCATTATTTCCTTATCTATCCCAGACTTATTATTTATATGGATGGTTGGATTTTACCTTATTATTGATTGAGTTGCGATTAAGGGATGAGATTGCCTATCGGGTGAGAAAATGGTAGGTGCCCGTGCATTCCTCGATTTGGGACGTGACAAGTTGGTATTAGAGCACTAGGTTACCCGGTCTATAAGTACAAAAGTAATGTCTAGGAGAGTCCTACTTATGGACGTGTTGTGCGCTACACCTATAATTGGTAGGCTATAGAATATCTAGGTAATATCTATTATTTCATTCATTTCGTGATGCTTCATTTAAATTGGTATCTGATCGATTCTAATTGGTATCTGAAACATCTTCACCTTTTTTGTCCTTAATGGGGGAAATTGTATGATCGATATGTCTTCAACAGTTGGTTGCTAAAAAGTAGGGGAAGTATAATTATGGTTTAACAAGAAGGGTTGCTCGAGGTGTGCTTGGAGTGGAAAAGTTTCAGCATCGTCAAGGTTTAGTATGATAGTTTTTTGGTACAAGTGTATTAATGGCAAGTCAATAATTCAGCAATGAAAGAGTATAAATGTCTATATTTGAAGACAAGTGTTAACTTGGGAAAGATCATTTGATTTGACAAAGAGGACAGTGACTGTGCTAAGAATGCAAATAGAAGTTGGGAATATGAACTTGAAGGGCGACCTCTTGGTGATAAGGTGTGAGAAAGTAAGACTTCTTAGGGTCGGATTGTAGGAGTACCTATTTGTCCTATGGGACGGAGGCGTAATAAAGATAATTTGGATGGATCAATCTCCGCTATAGGAAGGGAATAATTGGTATCTGACGTGTTTGTTGGGATAAGTTGCAAGGTGTACACGGGTGGATGTCATATAGGCTGTGAAATGTTGAATTGGCTTCGATTTGACAGTATTGTGATAACAGAGTAGAATTAGTGGTTGTGAGTTCTTTTAAGGAATGGTTTTCTGATAGAAATTAGGTGGCAGTGTTACTTGTGATGAGTGAAGCTTAGTAGAATAGACAGTCGCATTTCTTCGCCTAAAAAGTGTGTTTGTGGGTTCACTTGGCATTTTCGAGGATTGTGATGATAGGGGATTGTTGAAACCAAGAGATTGTTGATTGGGGGTATCTCTCAGTTGTTTAGTATTGAGTGAGTGTGAAAGTCATATATACATTGGTATGTTGGACTCTTCATAGGCTAATGGGAGCCAGTGATCGACTAATAGCAATAACTCTTCCGCTGGACAATTGTGGAGGTATATTTGAAGGATTATCGGGTGTTGCATCTAGTTTTTTATGAGATTTGTAGGCATTGTTATGTAAAGGTTAATACTTGAGAAGTTCTATAATTACTGGTATAATGACTTTGGAGTTGACCGAAGGATAGGGAAAATTTGCACGGTTAGTTGGATTTGTATGGTTCGGCAAAATAAGGTAAAGGTTGGTTCTTCGTAGGTGAGCATCATTTAAGGACTAATGAATAAGGTGTTGGTCAATGAGGCTATTTACAGTAATAGATTAATGACGGTGTGACTAATACTAAGGGTGAAAAACTTTCCAGATATCGATGATCAAGTCAGTGAGCTTATGAACCAATATAAAAGAATGATTAAACTATGTTAGGGATTTTTGGGAAGGGTACTTCGATGAAACAATATGAGAATGTTAACAGGTTTGAGCAGTGATCGGTCATTAGTGGTGGTTATGATTTGAATAAAAGGTGTGAATGGAGAAATTAAGATAATTTGAAATGAGTAAGGTATCTTCGAGAAATGGGAGAATTTGGATTTAAAGTAACGAGAATTCTTGGGTTAAGTGTGGATTATGGCGGTTTAGTTTCGCACTTTTCAGATCAGGTGAAATTATTAGTATGCTCGGAGGAGTAGGTCTATCTATATGGTAATTAACTAAGTGTTATGACAAATGTTCCATGGAGTTTGTGATTGGTGACTGGTGGTAGACTGTGTTGAAGCGTTGTTGATTAATAGCATGGGTGAGTATTTCAGGTAGTAAGACTTGGATCGTAGAAGTGTTAAGATTTGGTACGGTGCGAGGGTGTGGGATTTGATGCCTCCTGGATTGATAAATGATAGTGAGGTCTTACTATTAGAGACTCAATGGGTGGAGGTGTAGTAAGCCGCAGGCCTTGCGTTGAAATGTTCAAAGTTATTGGCTAGTTAAGAGAAATTACAAGGATGATTTGATGTATTTAGAGTTCATGGGGTCCTATCAGACTAGCGTATCATATGAAAGTTGAGAAACATGAAGGTTACAATCAAAGGTACAGGTCTTCGGTACTAAGTTGATGACTTGGATGAAATCCAGCCTTTGGAGTCGTGGATGATGGCACATGATTGACTACCTGTGAGAAAAGGGACGGAATAGGTCACCACATGCTTATAGGAAGCCTATTAGTAATATATGAGAATCATCAGTTGAAGAAATTTCGGGTATGGAAAGGTGGAAATTTGAGTCATTGAGTTAAATTAGAGGAAGTTTTGAGTGATAACATAAACAAGCGGTACTATCGGCGTATTTCTTGCTCGTGGATGCTTTCACGAGGTCTATAATAGATATTCCTTGGTTTCCCTCAGCGTTCGTACTCTTTTTATCATTCGAGGATGAACGATTGTTTAATTGGTATCTGATGTAACAATCTGATCGGTCGTTTTGGGAATCGATTCTCCATTTTGCGTATCGTCTATTCCAGAAGCCCCATAGTAATTATTTTGACCTGCTTGCAAAATTTTAAGTCAAACGGATGTCATTTGGTTTACTTTGGGAAAATATTTCACTATAGAAATTGTGGCATTTAATTATTTGGATAAATTGTTTAATTTGGGAAACCGTGCTCTGATTGGTGATTCGAAGATTCTATTAGATTTGAAATACTATTTATGACCTGTAGAAATAGACGGAGCTAATTTTAGAGTTCGTTTGGTTATTTTGATAATTAAATCGATTTTAGCATTAAATATGCATATTTATGGTGAAAGGATGGTCATGGGAAGAAATAAGACCCGGATTCAAAATTTATTATTTTTGTTAGCTTTAACTTAGTAATTATGACTGGCGGGGATGGGTGGAGCTATTCTCGAGACTTTCGGAGGAGTTTTGGATAAGGAAAAGGATATTTTGGAAATCCTTAAGTTAAGAAATGAAGATGTTTGACCAAAGTCAACATCGGGAGAAAATGCATATTTTTCAAAGTTTTGTTGATTTCATTAGCTCCGAAACGTGATTTATGACTTAATTGAGTCATTTGTTTGGTTCCCAAGAGGTTCGGGTATGATTAAGGTGGTTGGTTGAGTAACTAGCTTTTGAGATGATTTGGAGTTGACCACGATCAACACTGGGTCAAGACGGATCCATTTGGGTGTTTTGAGAGTTCGACCAGCTTTGTATGATCATTTGTGACTTGTAGAAACTTTCGGAATTGGATTTGGACTTGGTCATGTTTAGGTGTTTGAGTCGTTGACATAAGTCGCTCGCCTTCGACGCTTCAATATACCATTATATTCATTTGATGTTAGAATTGAGTTTTGATTGTTGGAATAGATGCGTATCAAAAAATTTATTTGTATAACTTGAATCGTCAAATTCCGACATCGTATGATAGAGTTATGCCCATTTTAGTTTCGGAAAAAATTGATGGTTTCTGGTGTGGTTGCTATAGCAGAAATCTGGTCACTATAGAGGAAGGCTAGTCACTATAGCGTGGTCGCTCTTCTAATATCCGGTCGCTAGGGAGAAAATCGTTGTGTTAAAAATTCAGACTTCGTCCATTTGATATTTTCATCCTAAGTTGAGTTCTATAGCTCCGATTGAGGTGATTTTTGCGGCTTTGTTCTCGTCTCAACTAGGGGGTAAGTATTAAACCTTTATTTTGATACTTATTTAAGATTATTTCTGTTGGTTATCAATTTTATCCGTATTTGGCTTAGAAAAAATGTGGGTTTTAAACCCTGAGTTGAAATTTGAGTTTTCTTCAATTAATTTTGGTTAGATTTGAATAAATTCTAGGTTTTTGGCTTTCTTAAACCTTGGGTAAACTATTTCTAACATAAATGTCGATTTCAATTCGAATTTTGCAAACTTTCGATTTATGGGTTTTGACACAAAGAGGGTTTTGACAATATCATAAAATTGGAGGCTCAATTTGGGTTAGAGTTTCATGAAACTTTGGATTATGAATATTTAGATTATGAGTAACGTGTTTCTAACTTAAATTTCCAATTTTCCCTTGTGGGTCTGAGGTCACTTTTTTGGGTTTCGGACTAAAGTATAGAAATATGGTTGTTTTTAGATTCGTATGAACCCGTAAAACACTATCTTGATAATATTGAACTCATTTTCTTAATAAAATTACCATTTTACTCTTAGGGTCCGGGATGAGATTTTAAATTTACTTTTGACCCCGAGTTCCTTACAAGACATGTTTGGTATCATTAGAATTATGTGTAATGTAGAATTTGTCCTTATGTGTTGATTGAATGTGTGTGGTAACATAGGAACTTCATGCCCTTTTTTGAACTACGACCATCCGATATTCGCTCGAGAGGACTTGTGGATTAGAAGTTTATGGCTCTATTCGGCTACCAAGTAGGTTACGTCTTACCTTATGGTTAGACTTCAGTTAGCAAAACATATGTAGAGTTAGTGATTGTTGGAGAAAGCATGTTACGCCTTCGGGTATGAAGTTGGTATGGAATACTTAGGTTTATATTGTTACTTGATTGTGGTTTGTGGTTTGTTGCCTTATCTGATCTAGTGGCTCGTCGTCATGTGTATGATACTAGACTTGACTGTATATAGAGGAATTATTGATTCATTCTTGAAATGATGTTATGTGTCCATGTGTGGCAAGATTGACTTCATATATTCCCATTGGTGTTGATATAGTCTCATTGACATTTGATATCATTCATAAATTCATGATCATACATTTGAATCGGGTTGTGCGCCGCAATATATATACATATATTGGACCGGGTTGTGCGTTCCACAACATATATACATATATTGGATCGGGTTGCATGTTACGCAATATTTATACATATATTGGATCGGGTTGCACATTCCGCAATATATACATATATTAGACCGAGTTGCACGTTCCAAAATATATACTTATATTAGATCGGATTGTGCACCGCAGTAGGTACATGGACTTTGCGGGTCCCTCATGGGTCATGACTATCGAGGTGTAAAGATATTCCGCCCGTAAGTGTGTGTATCATTGCATTGCATATGCATGTATATTCACATATTCATACTTATTGGATTCAGACTTGGTATTTGTAGTTGTGATGCTATTCTTGGATTGTGTAATCTTTATATCTATTGTGAGCATGCCTATATTTCAGTCTCTTATTTTATATATATTGTCTAATTGTTGTCTGCCTATGATACGTACCGGTACATAGTGTTTGTACTGATACTACCTTGCTGCATTCTTTTATAAGTGTAGAGTACGTGACATGGTCTACTTTCTCTCCTTGTGATTGATTCCCGAGGCTTTACTGAGCATCTAGGGTGAGCACTTAGATGGATCTGCAACCCGAATATTTCTATTGTCTTATTTGCTATTCCGAGACAGTATTGTACTTTTCAGACTATGTATTCACATTCAGACTTGTAGTATATAGGAGTTACTCTTGTACTGCCTTAGACCAGATTCCTTGGGATTGTTGTATTACTTTTATTATTTCCTTATTATTTATATTGATGGTTGGGTTTTACCTTATTATTGATTGAGTTGTGATTAATGGATGGGTTCGCCAAACGGGTGAGAAAAGGGTAGGTGCCCGCACGTTCCCGATTTGGGATGTGACACCCACCATTCCGTTGATGCGAGATACACACCAAGATACTTTCTCACTTCATGTCGCAGATGAAAACAATCCGCAGTCAGATCATTCTATCACTCCCGAACCAGGTAATCTTCAAACTACTTCCCCATCCCCTGACATACATCGGAAATCCCTTATTGTTGATACTCTACCACCCCACCTCATATTTCAAAGCCACCCCTGGCCTCTATACTCGTCCTATCTTCTTACATTAGTAACCATCGATTACTCATGTTTATCGGTGTCGATCAAACTCATCACCCAATATACTGACCCCATCCCCCACGCTAACAGAGGTGTAACCAGCTGTACTCTTGGTTCACCTCCACCAACTGAACCCATAGTTCAAGTTCCACAAACAGAGCAAAATCGTGTAGTGACAAGGTCGCAAAATAACATCGTTAAGCGATGCAAAATTATTGACTACACTGCCCAAATAACTAAGCCCGTACCCCTTCTACCTGTAACCCACAAACAAGCATAAAAATATCATATTGGAGAGATGCTATGCAAGTTGAGTTTGATGCACTGATAAAGAACAGACTTGGGAGTTGATTCCACCAGACCATACCAAAAATGTCGTTCCCTGTAAGTGGTTGTTTCAAATTAAAACTAAGTCCGATGGATACATTGATAGGTACAAAGTATGTTTGGTTGTAAAAGGGTTCACTCAAAGTCCTGGGATTTATTTTCATAAGACATACATCCCAGTGGTTAAACCCACCACAATTCGGACCGTCCTTACCCTTGTTGTACAAAAAAATTGGGCATTGCATCAAATCGATGCCAATAATATTTTTCTTCAAGGAAAGCTTCAGGAAGACGTGTATACGAGTCAACCTCCCAACTATAAAAATTTGATGCATCCTGACTATGTCTGCCATCTCAAAAAAGCTATTTTATAGACTACGACAAGGTCCTAAAGTCTGGTATGATGCACTCACTGATTCTTTGATCCAAATGGGGTTCAAGATGTCCGAGTCTGATAATTCTCTATTTGTTCTGCGTAGTTTGGGAGTAATAACTTATATTATAATATATGTGGAAGATATCATATTCACGGGCAGCAGTGACACACCCCTTCAGCAAGTCATTACCTCTCTTTACAAAAAGTTTTCTCTTGAGTATCTTGGTTTACTGCACTATTTCTTGGGCATTGAGGTACACATGGATGTCAACGGTATGTTTATTAGTCAATCCAAATATATACAAGAGGTGTTTCATGACACTCAGATGCAAGAGTGCACAAGTATTCAGTCCCTAATGAGTACGTCAGCGACACTACTGGTAGACGATGGAGCCCCAAAAACTGATCTCAAAGAGTATAGGAGTGTACTTGGTAAGCTTCAGTACCTTTTATTTACCTGACCTGACATCACTATTCGGTAAACAAGCTTACTCAATTAAACACCTATCCCTCTGTGGTTCATTGGAATGCAGTTAAACGTATTCTTCGGTATCTTAAAGAAATATCCAGTATGGTATTCATATTTCTCCACAGCAGTCCACTAATCTCTATGCCTATGCTGATGCGGATTGGGCAGGTGATATTAATGACCGCTACTCAATGGCTGGATACGTTGTTTATCTAGGCATGACGCCTAATTCCTAGTGTTCTCGTAAGCAACTTACTATCTCCCGCTCCTTCACAAAGGCTGAGTATCAGGCGGTTACTTCTGCTTTGTCTGAAACAAACTGGATCACCCACTTGCTCAAGGATCTTTATGTGCCGCTCTCTGCTGCTTCTATAATACTTTGCGATAACCTTGGGGTCACATACATTGCTGGAAAGCCAGTACATCATACAACAATGAAGCATCTCAAGGTTGATCTTCACTTTGTTCACAACCAAGTCCGCAATGGTCTAGTCCGAGTATCACACGTTCACTCCATTGATCAAATTGCAGATCGCTCACCAAACCATTGTCTAAGCCATCCTTCCAGTGAATGTTTCCCAAGTTAGGTGTTGTCTCTTTACACCTAACTTGAGGGGGGGTGTAATAGAGCACGTACTACTCAGAAGACTGCTGAAAATTAGGATAAGTCATCTTCAGTTAATTTAGGCTTTAAGTTTGTATATTTTATCATTCAGTTAGGATAGGTCACGTACGTTTATCTGCTCCTATTTTCTGGGAGGTAGGTTAGCACAATCTATTTTCTATGCTTTGTATATATACTCCATTGGATGCTCATGAATACACATACTATTTCATTCTATTTCTCTGCAATTATAACTATTAGCATGTGTACCAATGCATATATTTATCATATTTTGTATTGTATAATTATGGTAGAAGTGAGATCCTTATTATGTTAGATTGTATTAATCTCCCTTGGGGAGCCTTTCTCATTAATACAAAATATATTTATGTGTACAATGTTGAATTCTTCTATAATAAGGATCCCACTTCTACCATAATTATACAATACAAAATATGGTAAATATGTGCATTGTTACACATGCTAATACACCCCCTCAGTCTGAGCGGGAGGAGGCCAAACGCTAAGACTGGATCTGAAGTCAATGAAGAGCTATACGGGAAGGCTTTTAGTGAATATATCCACATACTGATAAGAGGAAGGCACATGTAATACTTTGACATGTCCTAGAGCAACCTTCTCACTAACAAAGTGGATGTCCATCTCAATATGTTTGGTTCGTTGATGCTGAACCGGATTATGAGATAGATAGATGACGGATATGTTATCACAATAAACCAAAGATACCTTACGCAACGGACACTGAAGCTCCAAAAGAAGGTTTAGGAGCCAACAGATCTCAGCAACAACATTAGCAACACCTCTGTACTCTACTTTTGCACTCGAACGGGATAATATGGTTTGTCTCTTGGCAGACTAAGAAATGAGATTATCCCCAAGAACACACAATAGCCTGAGGTGGATCGTCGCTTGTTCGGACTGCCTGCCCAATCAGCATCCATATATGATAACAACCTGGTCGGTGCTGAGGGGTAGAGATGTAATCCATAATCAAGTGTGCATTTAACGTATCGAATGATACGTTTAAGGGTAGTAAAACGAGGCTCCATTGGGACATGCATGAATAAGTATACCTGCTGAACAACATAAGCAATATCAGGTATGGTGAAAGTAAGGTACTATAGGGCACCTGCAAGACTCCGGTAGAGAGTGGGATATGACACTAGATCACCATCCAAAGCACTGAGCTTTGATTTAGAGTCAAATGGAGTAGACATGATCTTGCAGTTTGCCATTTTAGCCTAGTACACAATCTCCTCTGCATACTTACGTTGACAAAGAAACATAGTGTCTGCAGATCTAGTCACTGAAATCCCTAAAAAATAGCTCAACTTCCCCAAGTCAGTCATAGCAAATTCTGTTTTGAGCAATGCAATGATCTCATTTTTCAATAACTCAGATGAGGCAGTAAGCACAATATCATCAACATACAATAATAAATACGTAATGCTACTACCTCTATGAAAAATAAATAGTGAATTATCACACTTGCTGCATACAAACCCAATCTGCATGATACTATGAAAAATGATCATACCACGCTCTAGGGGCCTGTTTCAAACTATCAAGTGACTTACAGAGATGACATACATACTGAGGGCGGCTAGAAGGACAAAACCAGGTGGTTGATACATATAAACAGTTTCTTTCAAATCCCCATGTAGAAACACATTTTTACATCAAGCTAATGAATAGGCTAGTGCTTAACCATAGCAATACTCAGAACTATGTGAATAGTGGCTGGTTTAACAACCGAACTGAATGTCTTACCATAACCTATACCCTCATGTTGATTAGTGTAATTATCCATAAGTCATGCTTTGTACCTCTCTATATCATGTCTCTGTATTTATGATGAAAAAAACCACATGCAGTGGATCACATTCACCCCCTCCCGTCTAGGAACCAAATTCCAAGTGTGCTATTTTGTTAAAGCATTAAATTCCTCACACATAGTCGCATTCCAATTGGGGTCTAGTTTGGCTAATTTTGGGTTTTTTGGGAATTGGTGACACGATTTTGGTGGACAAATTGAATTGGATTTTGGGTTTAAAAATAACGTGTTGGGCACGGGTTTCCATATGGTGGGTTACGGTAGGGGCATGTTTGGTATTTGGTGGTAGAGTCTGGTTTTGGGTGTTGGTCGACGGGATCGAAGGTGTGTCGGGACTGGGTGTGACGATGGGTCGGGGGATTGGATGACTGAATTGGGGCCTAACAGTGGTTGGTTGTCGGCGTCGATCTGGGTAGGTCAACGGGGGTTGGGTGAAGAGCTGTGGGGTACGATATCGGTAGTGAGGTGGGATGGGTTGCATTTATGGTGGTGTTGTATCGGTCTGGGTTCCGAGAACTGAAGGGGTTGGGGTTGCAGGGTGGCGTTGTGACGGTGATTGGATGGGCTGTAGTCGACCGGGGACTAGGTTGGGCTGGTTTGTTGAGCTGTTGGGTGACGGTGACCGGGTGTTTTAGGGTTAACTGGGAACTGGAACGGTGACTGGATGTGGCGGAACAGTGGGTTGTGGTTGTAGTTGCCAGAGACGGGGAGATGGGGCGATCGGTAGAGAAATATAAAGTCGATTGCCAGTGATAGTAGGGGAAATCGACGGTGACATGGGTTGACCTGTCGAACTGCTGACATCGGCAGTGGTGAAATCTGGGCGAGGTAGTGAGGAGGCCGATCGATTAGCGTCGGTGGGATGTACTATCGGCGGTGGTCGTTGCACGACAGAGGTACTTCCGATAGTGGCAGTGTCACATGGTGATGACAAGGATAGCGGAGGAAGGTGAAGGTTGTGGCCGCCGGAGATGTTGACTGGATGGCCGCCGGAGATGTTTGGATGGCCGACGATTGCAGTTGGTGCGTTGGCTGCTGCCGGAACGGAGGCAGCATGACAGAATGCCTGTTGGACAAGCGGTGATGGGTCTGAATCTTCAAGGAATTGGTAATCAGTGACTCGAAATTTTTTGATGTTGTCAAACGGGAAGACATATTCAACAAATGTGACGTGGCAAGAAATTATAATTTTGTCGGTAGAGAGCTCATAGCACAAGTACCCCATATGGTTTGACGAGAAACCTAGAAAGGCGCATAGAGTAGACCGGGGTGCTAATTTGTGAGGTGTCGTGGATGTCATATTTGGGTAACACAGACAACCGAAAACTCTAAGATGGTCATGGGTGGAGATCCGACGGTAGAGAATTTCGGTGGATGTCCTATTTTGAATCGCACGGGTAGGTAAAATGTTGAGAATGTTTTCTGCCATTTTTAATGCATATACCCAAAAATTAAGGGGGAGAGACGCATGAAAAAAGAGGGTACGAATCATATTATTAATGGTTCGAAGAATTCTTTCGGCTTTTCCATTTTGAGTGGAGGTATGGGGGCATGAGAAATGAAAAATCATGCCATTAGTCGAATAAAATTTATGAAAGAAGGAATTATTAAACTCACGACCATTATCACATTGAAATGACTTTATGTCTTTTTCAAATTGCATTTTAACCAGTGTACGAAACTCAACAAATTTGGAGAACACTTAAGATTTGAGTTTGAGTTTGAGTGGATAGAACTAAAGAAAGTGAGAGAAATCATCCAAAAATACCAGATACTATTTGTGGCCTAAGTTGCTGGTTATGCGAGATATTCATACATCAGCGTGAATAATATCAAATGAAGAGAAAGTGATACTCATAGAAGTCGTAAATGGTAGTCTAATGTGTTTCCCTAACTGACACGATGAGCAACTATGAGAAAGACTCCATTTGTTGCATTGGATTAAATTTTGATTTCTAAGAGAATAAAAAATGTGAGAACTCGGATGACCAAGTCTACTATGCCACGTAGAGGGACATATGGTTGTTAAAATAGTGGGAGGAGTGACACTAGCAGCGGATGTGGGTAGGAACGAATATAGGTCCCCCTCACTAGTGCATCTCGTAAGGAGTTTCCCGGTAAGGAGGTCCGTTACGAAAAATCTAAACGGGTCAAAATTAATTGTGACAGAATTATCGGTGGCAAATTTTATGAGAGAAATTAGATTTTTGATGATGTGTGGGGCATAAAGGACATTTTTAAGAGAGAAGTGTGGATGTGGTGGTGGGGTAAAGTGTGGCCAAATCCTTGAATTGGAATGTGATGACCACGATCGACCATAATAGATTGTGGAGTTGGTAACTGACGCAGTTGAGGAAGATTAACTGAATTGTTGGTGAGATGAGACGTGGCGCCCGTATCCATATATCACGCTTTATCAGGCTGTTGGCGGGTCAAGGAAGCCATTTATTTATTCTCGGGTAAAGGACAAACTTTTAATTATTTTCAGGTAATGGAAGAAAACAAAAGGAACAGAGACAAGAAAGCAGCCGACGGTTTTGAAACAGATGAGGGGTTGTAGCCAGAGCAAGAAAGCAGACTTTTAGAAGCAAATCAGAATTGTCTCTTGGGAACAGAGACAATATCATAGAAACAGATGATTGTTCTTGGGAAAGGGACAAGTGACATTTTCTTGGGGAAAGAAACAATAGTGCACAGAGGATTGTGCTTTGTGCAGGTGATGGCACACGGGCCAAGGAGGAAAATCAGACGTAGTTGTGCGACTGAAGAGAATAGTAGGGATTAGGTTTTGGGCTCTGATATCATGTTAGATTGTATTAATCTCCATTGGGGAGCATTTCTCATTAATACAAAATATATATAGGTGTACACTGTTGAATCCTTCTATAATAAGGATCCACTTCTACCATAATTATATAATACAAAATATGGTAAATATGTGCATTGGTACACGTGCTAATAATAACCTCAACATCTAAATAAATAAAAGGGCGGGCGCTTAAATGGAACAAACACTGCCTCTTCAAGAAAGCTTTGCTTGGCAGGCATTGGAAAAGCTTCAAATATGCTGAAGCAGAGAGGCAGGCAAAAACTCGAGTGACTCGTCTAGCGTACATAACTTACTTAAAAAGCTGACCTAACATAACTTGCTGACGAGTGGCTTAAAGCTCCTCCTTTCTTTAATTCACAGGCACATGAGGTCAAATTCTGATTGTTGTGAAAGTTACCGGGATCGGGTCGGGATCGGGATCGTGATCTCGGTTTTTTTTTTTTTTGTACTTAATTTAAAAAATAACATATATATATAAAAAAACTCAATAATTAAACAAGATAGTGTAATAAAAACATCCAAGGCTGTTTTTATGCCTATTATATTATTTAATAGACATATGATTTTTTTGTAATACAAATACAATTGTCAAAATTGCAACTTTGTGGTGTTTTTCAAAAGTTGCAAATTACATAATAAAATTGTAATTAAAAAAATTATATTCTGAAAAAAACATGTTATACTTTCTTGATAATTTCCTGTGGTTCTTCGGTTGGAATTGATATTTGTTGATCAAATTGATCCACGTCGCTTCCACCACCTTTGGATAAGATTTCGTTGTAGTTTTCGTCTTCTTCTTCGTTGATCTCCGGTTGACCGCACCTTCTACGCTCCGCTCGTATCCAATCTCTAAATAATACTACAATCTCCAAGCTGTCTCTGGTTAATGAGTGTCTGTGCTCTCCTATTTGATATCTGCCGACAGAAAAAGCGCTTTCAGACGCAGTTGATGACACTTGAATATTCAAAACATCTCGGGTCATCATTGAAAGTATCGGAAAGGTCTTCTGATTCCCCCTCCAGTATTTCAGCAAGTCTCCACGTCCTTCTTCATTGAGAACTGCTTTGTACGGTACAAAACCCTGCAAAACAAAAATAGCAAACTCGCTAATTTGGTTAGTAGCGGTACAGCCGCACATTCTATTTCTGAGGCTTTCAATACTAGCCGCAGAAACAGCATGTCTTTTGTGAGGTTGTGTTGAAGAAGAAGAAGAAGATGGTATGGAAGCCGGTAGGTTACTAGCACTTTCTTGTTGGTAAAACCTATATACTTTTTTGCATTGGTCTTCTACACTAGACAACACTTCTTCTTTAGTTTGTTCAATAGGTGGTGGGTGATTTGGATTTTTGGGACTTGGAGGTGGTAGTACTTCTATACAATCGTAAATAGTTTCAATAAGTGATTTAGTACCGTCTATTTTAATAGTCGGATTTAATACAACACCAATAATATAAATAGTGAGAATAGAAATAAAATGTTTTTTTATTTTGATAAACATTTTTTAATAGCTGTCATATAAGCTGATTTTTCATATATTCACTAAGTAATAAAAATATTAGAGCTATATAAAACAACATAGTTGAAATAGTAGGATAATATATACCGAAAAAATCTTTTGTTGCTTGAAAAAATTTGTCTAAAAATACAATAAGTTCGGAAATTTTTACCCAATCGCTATCTACAACCATATCAGCTGGATTTTGATTATGAGAGTTAAAAAGTAAAGTTATGGGTTTTCTATAGTCATAAGCAACAAGTTTTTGCTCGTATAAAGAATTCCACCTAGTGGGTACTTCTTCTTGAATTTTTTCTATAAGGTAGTTGGCAATCGTGACAAGTTTTTTTTATATTCTTTTCTTCGTTGTATTCTATTATTTTTAAAAATAAAGTTTATAGCAAATTGTATTTTACTAAGAATGTCTTCAAAAAGTGATAGACCATCCTTTACAATTAAGTTATATATATGTCACGCGCATTTTATATGAAAATGATCTGGAAAAGATGGAGTTAAACTATTTTTTTAAATTGTAATAGCGTAATTGTTAGAAGAAGTGTTATCTAATGTAATAGTCATAATTTTATCAGTTATTCCGTAATAATCGCACACTTGATAAATATTTTCTGCAATAAAAGTACCAGTGTGCCTATCATCTATATATCTATATGCTAAGATACGTTTTTGCATAAACCATTTATTATCTATCCAATGACAAGTTACCGTTAAATAATCATGGCCATTAGTACTACGACCTATATCAGAAGTGATAGCCACTTTGCCATTAAAATGATATAATGAATAACGTAAATACTGTTGATATTCATGTGCAAATTTAAATACATCTCTCTTAACAGTTGATCTAGGAAAACCTTTAAAAGCAAGATTATACAAATCTCTAATGTAATGAATAAAATCGGGAGATGAAGGAAATGAAAAAGGCAAACCCTCCACAACAACTAATTTTGCTATTGCTTTTCCTATCTCTATGTTTATTGTATTTAGGGCCTACAATTTCCCGTCGTAGGGTTAATTTGACCCTGTACTTGGTCCGGGACAGTATCAGTATGTGAACCTTGTGCCGATGGAGTGGGCGTTTGCGCACCCGGTTTTGAAGCCTCGTGGCATACCTAGCTGGATGAGCCCTTACTACGTGTCTCATTAAACCCCCCGTCCCACCGTGACCTTTTCCAATTTTAAATTTTAAAACATCTTTACAAATTTTACATCTAGCTACTTGATTCTCTACGTCCCTATCAAAAAATATCCATGCATATGATTTTTAATGATCGTTTTGTTGGACCTCGTCTCATACTAGGGGGAATATGAGGCATTTCAGTTGAAGCTGCACTAGTGAGTGTGTTGTCATCAACATTAGCGGGTGTATCATCTAGATCATCGTCTAAATTAAAGTCTTCTTGAGTTCCAGAAAATAGTTCATCGTCTAAATCTAATGGTATTGTAGGAAAATGTTCAGTATCAACAAAATCATCATGTGTAGGAATATGATTTTGTCTAGAAATAGGACCATTGCCCTTGTTTCCCATACTAGAAGAAGCATGACTCCTACCCCGTAAGCATACATTTAAATCCTTCCATTAAAAATTTATAATTATTCTAATAAATAATTAAAGTAAATGAAATTAAGTGCGCTAAATAAAATAAATAGACAATAATAATTTAATGAAGGAACGAATGTACCAAACGCCGACGTAACGTCGACGTGTAATCTAGAGGTTGAAAAATGAAACTTTGCTCGATGAAAGATCTTCAAGCTAGTTGCCAACTTCACTCCCAATTCCCAAATGAATAAATAAAATTGAATATTTAGTAGACAATGTAGACTTGTAGAGAGATAGATTGAGAGATTAGAGAGATTGTAGGAAGATTTGTGAGAAAGATGAAGAGAAAATGAGGTATTTATAGTTGGAAAATTGGGTTAAAGTGTAAATATAATAACTTATGGGTTAAAAATAAATATTAAGGGGGTAGGGGGGTCGGGACCAGGGCGGGAACAGGATCGGGTCGGGAGTGGCGGGCCGGGTCGGGACGAGACATTGTCCCGTCCCAGTTTGAGTACCGATACCGCAATTTTTTTTAAATACTCGCGTTCGGGGCGGGACCGGGGTGGTGTCGGGCCGACCTTGCCCACTGGCCAGCCATAGCCTAACCCCAGCAAACGGGTGGCTTTTGATTAAAAAAAGAATTTATTAGATACTTAAATAAATTATATTAAAAAAATAAATAAGGAGCTTAATAAGAATTGAGCCGGTTGACTTATTACCGTTTTTTAGTAATTTCAGTCCATATTTCAATTTAAGAACTTTGACCAGTTCAAATTCAACTGTACATTTGACACCCCTAAACATGAGAATGGTTAGTTATCGTTACCTAATTTGTCTCTTTCAGAACACTGAATATCAAAATGCTCCCCTTATTTACTCTCTTTTTCTTACATACTAAATAAACACTTTCTGGTACTTCCTTCTGTTGGGGGTATTTTTCTCGTTACTGATCCAATATACTAACGATGAATGCTGCTAAGCAAATGCAAAATATATTATCTAAAGATAGAAAAATAAACACTGTGGAGCCTAGCTAGAGCCCGAAAGCTCAAGTTCAAATCAGAAACATCGTGAAAATTCTCTTTTCTAGCAGTCATAATTAAATGGAAAGTCTAAGAAAAAACCCAAGAAACAAAATGGTAACTGCTGAAACAAGTGGGAAAGATTTTTTTGAAAAAAAAATACAACATGAGACTATTGCATAAGTAGGCTTCTAATTAGAGCTGCTTGAGTAGTGTCTGATGTTTCCAATAGTTCTGATAATCTGTCGCTCAGATCATCAACTTCTCTATGCAAGCTTTTTATGTAATTGCGTGTATCTTGCAACACCCTAGCTGCTGAAACCTGCTCCAAATGATGCAAAAATAAATTTATTAGGAGCAGTTCACATTTACATAAATAAAAATGGGACACTTTTTTGATTTGTATGTGTCACATATGAGTCATGCTAATCTTCTCTTTATCGTTCCAATTTTATCAAAGAGGAAAAATAGTTTATATATTTTAAACAAATAAGTATACTATTCAGATTAATAATTAAGTTTAGTGAGTTCAACAAATCATCCAGAGACAAAAGAGAATCCTATGTCGATTCCAATGTTCCAACTTCCAAAACCCGGAAGTTAAAAAAAATCTTAGGAACGACTACATTTTTTTAAAAAAATCAATATTTATTAAGACAAGTTTCAAAATGTTGCGATCCAAGGACAGAGGTAAAATTAGTTTACAACTCAACATGTCATTGGCAAAGTTTCACTTGGTGCACTCATCTTCCTACACAAATTTGGTACTAAGTTGACCTATTTGCTGTATAGATCACAGATTCGGAACCATTACATTTTAACTCAAATATTTTATTTTACAAATTATAAAAAACTAAGATTAATTCTTCTAAATATTGTCTTAAATTTCAATAATTTTTTTTCCACTTCTTTTCCGTTTTCTAGAATATTAGCGAATATTCTCCGAATATTCTCTGTATATTATGTAATTATGATAGATGTATATTTAAGGTAACGTAGGATTCTAATTGTATTAGGAATCAACCTTTGTAAGGTAAGTTAGGATTCATACCATATTAGGAATCAACCTTTGTACAGCTATATATATTGTGAATAATGAAAGGAATCCCCAAGGGAAATTATTCCATCTTTCATGGTATCAAGAGCCTAAAACCTAAATTCCTTCTCTTCCTCATTCTCGGCCGAAATTAGCATTTTTTTTCCGATTTCACAAAAAAAAAAAAAAAAAAAAATTTTTTTTTTTTTTTTTTTTGCTTTCCTCCCTTTCTCGGCCAAACCAGAAAATTCCCTTCCCTCGGCAAGCGAAAACCATGTCTTCCCCCACAAATTCCGGTTCATCCACCGGCACACTTGACAACCCCTCTCAACGTTCAAGATCTTCTTTTCATCCCAAGCATTCGCCGTTAACAACATCAAGAATTTTATCCCTATAATTCTTGACCAAGAAGACTGTCAATATTCCATGTGGATGGAACTATTCTACATTCATGCATGTGCATACAACGTGCTCGATCATATTGACGAATCTGTTCCTCGTCCCACCGATGTTACAGACTCAATCTGGCGTCGTCTTGACGCCATCGTCAAACAATGGATCTATGGCACCATCTCCAAAGACCTGTTGTGCACTATCATGAAAATAGGTGCTACGGCATGTGAACTTTGGGTCCGGCTAGAAGAAATCTTTCAGGACAATAAAAATACTCGGGCCGTATATTTGGAAGAGCAATTCAATAATACCCGCCTCGAGAATTTTAACAACATGTCCGAATATTGTAAGCAATCGAAACTCATAACCGATCAACTATCCAACGTCGGGACTTCGTTTCGTAAACCAAGATGATGCTTCAACTTGTTGCGGGTTTACCAAAAGGTGAATATGACACACTCGCAACAATGATTCAACAAGCCGACCCTTTCCCAAGTTTCAACAAGGCACGTTCACAACTATTGTTGGAAGAAACTAGACGTGCTAAACAAGAGGAACATAATCAAAAGGCGTTAGCCGCCGACGGATGGCAACACCTGCGGCCAAGAAGAACAAACCATCACAAAGATGTCCAAAAAGAAGAAGAAGAAGCAGAAGAAGAAGAAGATGTCCAAAGAAGAAGAAGAAAAGATGTCCAAGAAGAAGAAGAAGAAGAATGAAGAAGAAGAAGAAGAAGAAGAAGCAGAAGAAGACATCAGCAGCAAGAAGAAGAATAACAAGAAGAAGAAGAAGAAGTTAAAGAAGAATAAAGAAGAAGAAAAGCAAGCAACAAGAACAATCGCAGCAATAAAGAAGAAGCCAATGCCGTCTGTCCCCGACCGATTTGGGGCTGTGCCTACACCACCGTGAACCTTCAACAGCCCGACGACAATAGGTACATGGACACCGGAGCCACATCTCACCTCACCCTCGTCGTGTAACCTATCTCAACTACGTCGGTTAAAGTGTCCTCAATTTATTACCGTCGGCAATGGTCATCGCATTCCAATTGAAGGTTACGTAACACACACACCAAACATCCACACCCGCCTTTCTCCCTAAACCACGTCCTATACACACCTAACATCATTAAAAACTTAATCTCTCGTTAGAAAATTCACTAGCAATAATTTCGTGTCCGTCGAATTTGACCCTTTTGGTTTTTCTCGTGAAAGAACTCAATACGGGAAAATCCTTTCACGCCACAATAGTGTGGGAGACCTCTACCCATTCACTCAATCTTCCGCCGTCGACCGCAAGCACCTCTATCCCTTGCGGCAATCTCTCCCTCCACTTGGCACAACAGACTCCTGACACCCCGAGACCCGTTTTTACTTTTCTTAGGACTTCTAAGCGTATTCAATGTAATAATGGAAAAATTGCCCAACACCGTTTTTCTTGTCCACTAGGCAAACATACTCGTCTTCCATTTATGTCATCAAACAAAGTGTTACTTTTTCTCCCTTTGATATTGTTCATGTCGATTTGTGGACATCTCCGATTGTTAGCTCTTTGGGTCATAAATTTTATCTAGTATTCTTGGATGATTTTTCACATTTTGTCCGGATTTACCCACCGAAATTCAAATCAAGTTTTTACAAAATTCATCGAGTTTCACAAATTCATTAAAACACAATTTGAAAAATCTATCAAATCATTCCAATGTGATAATGGACGTGAATTTAATAACTCGGCATTTCACAATTTTCGTTCTAAACAAGGCATGGTTTTCCGTTTTTCTTGTCCCTATACTTCTTCCCAAAACGGAAAGGTCGAAAGAATTATACGTACCATCAATAACATGGTCCGCACACTTCGTTTCATGCCCGCCTACCACCGCCTTTTTGGGTCTATGTCGTCAAAATGGTAGAATCCCTTCTTAATATTTTACCAACTAGCACACTCCAAAACAAGACCCCTACCGAAATCTTATATCGTAGGCTACCATCATATGATCACCTACGTATTTTTGGATGCTTATGCTACCCCAACATGGCCTCCACCGCACCTCACAAACTTGCACCTCGCACTCGCCATGTGTCTTCCTTGGTCTATCTCCTAATCATCGGGGCTACTTGTGTTATGACATTGCTACTTGCAAAATCATCGTCTCCCGTCACGTCACCTTTGACGAGACAACCTTTCCTTTTTCAAATCTCCGGAAATTTCGTACCACCGATTACATCTTTCTCGATGAACCAAGTCCGTCCCCGATCATCCAAAATCTATACCAACAACAGCTCCGTTCCGCCGTTCCGATGGGGCCTCGCCACCGTCCGCACCACCCCAACAGCCTCCCTCGCTCACCCCCCTACAGCCCCGGGCCGAGTCACCGAAACCGGGCCCGGCTCGAATCGCCGCCCACCGATCCGTAACCGTGGACAAAGAACCTCCCGCCCCCGACCCACCGCCACCGCCGTCTCACCGTATGGAGACTCGTGCACAACACGGGATCTTCAAACCCAAGGTTCACTTCAATCTCTCCACACAAACCTTATCACCCATTCCAAAAAATCCAAAACTAGCCAAACCGGACCCAAATTGGAATGCGGCCATGTGCGAGGAATTTAACGCTTTAACCAAGCGTAACACTTGGGATTTGGTACCTAGACCCGAAGGTGTGAATGTTATCCCGGTGTATGTGGCTATTTCGGCACAAGTTCGAGACAGTGGTGACTTAGAGAGGTATAAGGCAAGACTAGTCGCCAATGGCACTAATCAAACAGTGAGGGTATTGATTGTGGTGAGACATTCGGTCCGGTTGTTAAACCGGCCACTATTCGGATCGTTCTCGCATTGCTATGGGCATGCATTGGCCGATTCATCACTTGATGTCAAGAATGCATTCCTTCATGGGGATTTGAAAGAGATCGTGTACATGCATCACCTCCCGGCTTTGTTCATCCAAGCAGCTCCGCAGCTTTGTGTGTCGTCTCGAAGTCATTGTATGGATTGAAACAGCACCCCGCGCTTGGTATGATCGTTTTGGCGTGTGTATCTTTTGCAGATTGGTTTTGTATGTAGCAGGTGTGATAACTCTCTCTTCACTTTTCACCGAGGTAGCAAAGACCGCATATTTGTTATTATATGTCGATGACATTGTTCTTACCGCCTCATCCGACGGTTTGAAGAATGAAATCATTGCTCTACTCAAAACCGAATTTGCTATGACCGACTTGGGCAAGCTAAGTTATTTTTTGGGTATATCAAGAACAGATCCGCACCACTATGTTCCTATGCCGGCGTAAGTATGCAGTAAGAGATAGTGTACGGTGGCCAAGATGGCAAATTGTAAAATTATGCCAACTCCGGTGGACTCCAAATCCAAGCTTAGTGCCAATGACGGTGCGCCGTTTTCGATCCCACTCTATATCGAGTCTAGCAGGTGCTCTTCAAGATCTTACATTCACTAGGCCCGATATTACATATGCCGTTCAAGCAGTGTGTGTCTGTTCATGCACGAACCCCGAGAGTCCCATTTTGCCGCCCTCAAACGTATTATCGATACGTTAAAGGCACACTAGACTTTGGATTACACTTATACCCCTCTCGCCCCAACCAAGTTACTTGCCTACACGGATGCAGATTGGGCAGATGATGCCCGTACACACGTCGCTCCACCTCGTGTACCGTGTATTTCTTGGGGATAATCTTATCTCATGGTCCGCCAAGAGGCGGTGCCACACTATCCCGTTCGAGTGCCGGCTGAATATCGCGGTGTTGCTAATGTAGTTGCCGAGATCCGTTGGCTCCGAAATCTTCTTTTAGAGCTCCAAAGTGTCCACTCCGCAAGGCGTCTATAGTCTATTGTGACAACATATCGCCATCTATATGTCTCATAATCCGGTCCAACATCAGCGGACTAAGCATATTGAGATGGATATCCACTTTGTGCGAGAGAAGGTTGCCCGTGGTCGTGTCAAAATATTACACGTGCCTTCCTCTTATCAAGATGCGTACATCTTCACAAAGGGACTACCGCGACAGCCTCTTCACCGACTTCCGATCCGGCCCTTAGCGTTCGGCCTCCTCCCGCTCCGTCCGAGGGGAGTATTAGCGAATATTCTCCGAATATTCTCTGTATATTATGTAATTATGATAGATGTATATTTAAGGTAACGTAGGATTCTAATTGTATTAGGAATCAACCTTTGTAAGGTAAGTTAGGATTCATACCATATTAGGAATCAACCTTTGTACAGCTATATATATTGTGAATAATGAAAGGAATCCCCAAGGGAAATTATTCCATCTTTCATAGAATAACAAAATCACAAAGATAGATGATTCCACTCATTTTAGGGTTCTTCCCTCATTGCACCTCTAATTCAAAAAGAAAAAGAACTGCCTTGTTTCAAGGGGTTTTAACAGTCTCCTTCACTGCAATATATATCACTGTTTAGCTAGGACATTTACATTTTATAAAATTAAATAAAAATATGTATGTGTATGTACATAATTAATACATTACAGATATACACATACATACAGTAGATGTGTGTGTTTAGACTTTTCTTGACACAAATTAAAGAATGTCTCTAGAGCAATTGGCTACTAAAGAAACTCACGAAACTTATACTATAAGGTCTTGTGTTCAAGGCTTCAAGCTCCATTGGTATACCATTTTATCATAATTTTCTTTGAATCCTCTAAGTGAAAATTCTGAATCGTCCTCTTATGAAGATTCAATTTGAGTGGATATAGAGAAATGAAATTACCTTGTCAGATGACCTATTACGGAGCTCGGGAAGAAGCTGTTGCAACTTTGAGACAAGATCATTGATTTGGTCCTCGCTTATCCTTGATCCTCCTGAATGTCTTGATGATCTTGACCTTCTGCTAGACATCTTTTCAATTACTTTTACTATATATGTTTGTAGATGAACTAATTAATTAGAGACAAAATTATATATAATGGACAAATCAGAAGTGTGTTGCTATGGAGAGTGTGAAATTAAAGTGGTGTTTTGAAGAGAGAGAAAAGTAATTAGTGCACAAAAACACAAGTAGTGGAGAACACAATTGCATTGAAGAAAGGAGAGTGCATAGCTTGTCTTTAAATAGGGTTTTGGGAGAGAGAAGAATCAAGTTAATTTGATCCTTCTTATTGTTTTTTTCAAGGTTGAACTAAAATGGGCTTAAGAAAAGCTAGCAAATTTCTCTATGCATGTGTTACTCTCTTAATGTGTGTTGAGTGTACGTGAGTGTGTCAGAGAATACACGTAATACAATGTTATTTTATTACATCTACGTACTGCTATTGAGTATATTAGAAATATATGAAGCTATTAATTCATGATATCAGCAAGGAAACTCACTAACTCTCCTCGCTAGAAGTGGAAAATAACTTCATGACATGTAGGATGTCTTTTCCAAGAAATGTTATTCAATAAACGTGATATTTGTATCTGATTAATATTCTCTATATATTATGTAATTATTATTTTACTATAATTATGTAAAGTAGAGATTCTTTTCCAATTAGTTTGTAAATTGTAAACACCTATAAATATTACATTAATGAGAAGCCTCCAACCAAGGAGAATTACACTATTCTACATAGTATCAAGAGTCAAAACCCTAACACCCTAAAATTCTTTCTTTTTTTCGCCCCCCCCCCCCCCTTCTCTCTTTCCGGCGGCAACCCCCCACCCTAAAGAATTTTTGCCGCCCCCTCCCATCTCTTCCCAAACTTCCGGGGGCAACATGTGTTCTCATGATTCCTCCTCCTCCACAGAAGACGTCACACATCCTCCTCATCCCTCCTCCTCTACCAACCCCTTTCGTCTGGCCTTCGTCGTCACAAATATCAAGAACTTTATCCATTTGGTTCTTAATCAAGTGGATGGACATACTCTTTATGGGTAGAATTATTTCAAATTCATGCTTGTGTCTACAACATTCTTGATCACATCGACACCACCATACCCCGTCCGTCTGACGTTGACAACACAACGTGGAAACGACTTGATGCTATCGTCAAGCAATGTATATATGGAACCGTATCCAATGATCTACTTCATACTATTATGAAGGCAGGTGCTTCAGCTCACGAACTATGGACAAGACTAGAGGAAATCTTTCAAGACAACAAACATACTTGTGTCGTCTATTTAGAGGAATAATTCAATAACATTCGTCTTAAAAACTTTGTGAATATTTATGACTATTGCAAAAAATTGAAATTAGTTGCAGATCAATTAACTAATGTGGGCACAATGGTTTCAGAAACGAAGATGGTTTTGCAACTAATAAATGGTTTGCAAAAGGGTGAGTATGACACACTTGCGACAATGATTCAACAAGCCGATCCCCTCCCTAGTTTCAATAAGGCCCGGTCACAATTGCTCTTGGAGGAAACTAGGCTTGCCAAACATGACAAACATAATCAAAATGCCTTGGTAGTTGATGCACCGGTGACCACCACCATACCCGTCGGCCAACTGTAGCACACGAACAACTAACAACCACGGGGCGGCCGTGGTGGCGGCAGGGGCAGAGGTCGCGGTAACGGCCGTGGTGGCAAGGGAAAAGGATGCGGCGGATGATCTAATTCCGGCGGCTAACGACAACAGGACCACTTCTCGGCGGCCCAACAATAATAGCAACCGTACGGCCTCCTTACCCTTACTGAACTTGGCCAAGCCTACAACACCATGAATTTACAGCAGCCCGACGATGCCTGGTATATGGATACGAGCACCACATCCCACCTCACTCATAACTCCAAAAATCTTTCTCAACTATTTAATTTGAACAATCCTTAATTTATTTTGGTCAGAAATGGCAATCACATTCCAATTCAAGACTATAGCATCACTCAAACTCCACCACCTCACCCTCTATTTTCCCTAAAAAAAATGGCATATATGTTTCTAACATTATTAAAAACTTAATCTCTATTAAAAAATTTACTAGTGACAATTCCGTATCTATTTAGTCTGACTTTTTTGGTTTTTTTGTGAAGGACCTACGTACGGGGACAACTCTTACGAGATGCAATAGTGTGGGGGATCTATATCCTTTCTCTTCCAATTCCTCTGCAAGTGTCAATCCACATATATCTCTAGCTGCAATCTCTCATTCAACCTGACACAATCGACTTGGGCACCTAGGAGCACCAGTTTTTAACTTTTTTAGAAGTCACAATTTGATTCAATATAATAAAGAGAAATTTACCCACAACTGCTATTCTTTTCCACTAGGAAAACATGTTAGACTTCCTTTTAAATCGTCTTTGAGTGTTACTTTCTCACCATTTGATATCACTCATGCAGATTTATGGACATCTCCCATTACTAGAAATCTGGGTCATAAATATTATTTGGTACTATTAGATGACTTCTCTCATTTTCTTTGGGTCTATCCACTCAAATATAAGTCTCAAGTCTACTCCACCTTTCTTGAATTTTGATCATACGTTAAAACACAATTTGAAAAGAACATTAAATCGTTTCAATATGAAAATGGTCGAGAGTTTAACCATTCACCCTTTCATAAATTTTGTACGAACAATGGCATGGTGTTTCGATTCTCTTGCCCCCATACCTCACCTCAAAATGGTAAAGCCGAAAGAATCCTTCGCCCTATTAATAATATAATATGTACCATGCTATTTCATGATTCTTTTCCCTTTCCATTTTGGGTCTACGTATTACAAATGGCAACATACCTTCTTAATATATTACTTACCAATACCCTTCAAAATAAAACTCCCACCGAAATTCTATTCCATCGGGTCCCTTCCTATGGTCACCTCCGAATCTTTGGCTGTCTATGCTACCCTAATCTCACCTCCACGACTCCTCATAAATTAGCACCTAAGACTACTTCTTGCATCTTCTTGGGTTTTCCCTCAAACCATAGGGGGTACATATGCTATGATTTGTCCATAAATAAAGTCTTTATCTCTCGCCATGTTATGTTTAAGGAGCACATCTTCCCTTTTGCAAACGTTCACAAATTTCAAGTCACTAACTATTGTTTTCTTGACGATTCGGACATTTCCCTCCTGTTTAATAATATGATCCATAGAGCTAGTAGTTTGACTCAAAACCCACTGCCCCGGTCATCTCCATCTGCACTCACTGATCCTGTCACCTCCCACTGCCACCCGAGACAACCCCACTACCTCACTACGACTTGTAATCTCCCCGACCTACCCACTGATCCCATGACAGCCCCACTACCCTACTTCCACCCAATACCGTCACTGACTCCTTGCCCCGTCGACCAACCCTCTGCCCGTAAGTCCCATCGCCTTCTCACAACCCCACTGCCCGAGCCCCGTTATCCCATCACCGCTCTACTACTCGAGTCCTCACCCGCCACAAAACACCCAAACAGTCCCCATTCTAATTCACCACATGGAAGCCCATTCCCAACACATGGTTTTCAAACCGAAAGTCCACTTTAACGTATCCACTCTAGTTATCTCACCTATACCCAAGAATCCACAATTAGCCAAGCTTGATCCATATTGGAATACGGCCACGTGTGAGGAGTTTGATGCGCTCAGTACTCAACAAACTTGGATCTTGTCCCAAAACCAGAGGGAGTCAATATGATTCATTGTATGTGGCTATATTGTCACAAATTCATGGACAATGGTGAGCTTGAATGCTATAATGAGAGACTTGTGGAAAATGGCACGGGGAAACAAGAGGGAATTGATTGTGGAAAGACCTTTAGTCCAATGATTAAACTAGCCACCATCCGCACTATTTTGAGCATTGCTATGGGAAAGAATTGGCCGATTCATCAGCTTGATATGAAAAATACATTCTTACATGAAGATTTAAAAGACCAGACTAGTATCTTATACGTATTATTCAGTACGTCAAGGGTACTCTTAACTACGAATTACATCTTTATCCATCTGCACAGACCAGACTGATATCTTATACAGACGTCGATTGGGGCGGCTGTCGTGACACACGTCGATCTACTTTCGGATATTATCTATTTTTGGGTGATAACCTCATCTCATGGTCTATAAAACGGTAAGCCACGCTTTCCCGTTCGAGTGTAGAAGCAGAATATAGAGGTGTTGCGAACGTTGTTGCCGAAATTTGTTGGCTCAGAAACCTCCTTCTAGAGATTTATTGTCCCTTACGTAAGACATCTCTTATCTACTGTGATAACATATCTGTTGTTTACTTGTCTCATAACCTGGTTAAGCATCATCGAACCAAACATATTGAGATGAATATTCATTTTGTTCGTGAGAAGGTTTCCATGGGCCATGTTCGGGTGTTACATGTTCCTTCTTCCTATCAGTACACAAATATATTTACTAAGGGACTCCCTCGGCAGCTGTTCCTTGACTTCAGATCTAGTCTCAGCGTCCGACCTCCACCCGCTTCGACTGAGGGGGTGTGATAGAGAATATATTAATATTCTCCATATATTCTGTAATTATTATTCTAGTGTAATATGTAAAGTAGAGATCCTTCTCCAATTAAGTTTGTAAATTATAAACACCTATAAATATTGCATTAATGAGAAGCCTTCAACCAAGGAGAATTACACTATTCTACAGTATCAATCCAATGAATACACATACATTAATTCATTCAGAAAAATATGTGAGTGATTCATACATAAAATATCTTATACACATGATATATGGAAGTATCGACGGAATTTCATAGAGTCATTCAGTCTGAATGTTATATGAAGAACATAAGCCAAATGCTTTGACCCGAGTAACATGAAGCACGTGAAATCCCATCTGAATCAATAATTAGGACAAATGCTAAATATTTTTGGGTGACCGATAACGAAGTAAGATCGTAAGGGAAGGGTGAAATAATTAATGCATATTCTCCCTTCAATTTTAACGCTTAATCATAAGAGGGGGGTTGACTGGTCCAGATTCATATTTGATGCAAACATGTTCTTTTTCCTCAAATGGAAAGTACATGAGGCGACACGTAGAATCCCAAAATAAGCGTTACTCATCACCGACCCTCTTAACAGTTTTTTTTAATCTATGCTTGTTTTTATATTGGCATAGTGAGGTCACTCATGAGGATAGATGAATCAATACATATTTGATCTTCAAGAATATCAGTTTACTATATATCTACTTGGCAGATCAAGTTTACTATCAGTTCAAGAGGTCTTTTTCTCAATAAAACCGACCTAATGCACTTTGTAGATTCTGATATGGCCATTTCCTATTTGAATACTACTTGCATTTTTCAATGGATTTGGCAACTGTAGTCCTACTAGCTAGTATGAGTCATATTGTCTTTATATATAGCTGATCTATGTTATGTATTGTTCACGTGAAATCGAACTGGTGTCAATGTTATTAGAATAATCATGTTGATTCATGATTGACTGGCGGACCTATATATGTAGACGTTACTAGGTGATGAAATACACACTACTTTTCACACAATCTCTTCTGCATACTTACGCTGACACAAGAACATATGATTGACAGACCTGATCACTGATATCCCCAAAAAGTAACTCAGCTTCCCCAAATCAGTCATTGCAAATTCGGACTTGAACAAGACAATAATCTCATTTTTCAATCCGTCGGAGGAGGCAGTAAGAACAATATCATCCACGTAAAGTAATAAGTAAGCAGTGCTACTACCTCGATGAAAAATGAAAAGTGATGTATCACTCTTGCTGCATACAAACCCAATCTGCAAGATATACCGGCAAAGCGATCGTACCACGCACGGGGGCCCTTCTGTGCCATATAGTGACTTACGGAGATGGCACACATAGTGAGGAACTGCTGGATGGGTGAACCCTGGTGGCTGATGCATGTAGACTATCTCTCGCAGATTCCCATGTAAGAATGCATTCTTCACGTCAAGCTGATGGATCAGCCAGTGTTTGCCCATGGCTATGCTCAAAACTGTGCGGATGGTAGCCGGTTTGACAACCGGGCTGAAGGTCTCACCACAATTAATGCCCTCCTGCTGATTTGTGCCATTAGCCACAAGACGGGCCTTATACCTCTCAAGATCCCCATTATCTCTGAACTTGTGACGAAATAACCACATACAACGAATGACATTCACCCCCTCAGGTCTAGGTACTAGATCCCACGTGTGTTGTTTAGTTAAAGCATTGAATTCCTCATACATAGCCACATTCCAATTAGGGTCTTGTTTGGCCAATTTTGGGCTCTTTGGAAGTGGAGAGATGGTTTGGGCAGACAAGTTGAAATGGACTTTGGGTTTGAAGATTTCATGCTTTGAACGAATTTCCATTGGATGGGTAGGGACAGTGGGTGGCGGAGTGGTGTCTGAGCCGGGGGGTAAAATCGGATAAGGAGAAGGTGGGGCCGAAGCCGTCGGAGGCACCGCGGCTCCTGGATCGAGAGTCGCGGCGCTAGAAGGTTGACAGGCTTCTCTGAAGTTTGGGCGCCGCGGCGCTCTCGGCCACGGGCCGCGGTCGTCGACGGTGTTTCACAAGATTGCTCTCTGGAAATCAGGCGCCGCGATGCCTCCCCTCGAGGCCGCTGCTCTGACGACGGAACAGAGGATGTGAGTTGTTCGATTATGAGGGGAGAGATGGCAGACTCATCAAGAAATGAGTAGTCCTGTTTTTGGAATTTTGGAAGATTCAAAAACGGGAATGTGGTCTCGTCGAATGTGACATGACGAGATATGTGGATCTGACGAGTCGACAAGTCATAGCATAGATAGCCCCTATGGTTCGGCGGGAATCCTAGAAAGACACATGGAGTGGACCTAGGAGCGAGCTTGTGAGGGGCGGTGGAGCTAAGGTTGGGATAGCACAAACAACCAAAAATCCGTAGATGATCATAAGAGGGGATTCTATAGTAGAGGATTTCGGTAGGGGTCATATTGTGAAGAGTGCTAGTAGGGAGAATATTTAGAGTGTATTCTGACATTTTAGCAGCATAGACCCAGAAGGGTGGAGGGAGGGAGGCATGAATCAATGGGGTGCAAATCATATTGTTAATGGTGCGGATGATTCTTTCACTTTACCATTTTGTGGTGAGGTGTGAGGGCAGGAGAAGCGAAAGACCATGCCATTATTGGTACAAAAGCGGTGAAATATAGAGTTATTGAATTCACGACCATTATCGCACTGAAATGATTTTATGCCTTTTCTAAATTGTGTTTGAATGAACTTGCGAAACTCAAGAAATTTGACAAACACTTCCAATTTAAATTTAAGAGGGTATAACCAAACGTAGTGTGAAAAATCATCAAGCAACACAAGATAGTATTTATGACCGAGAGAACTAGAGATAGGAGATGTCCATAAATCGGCATGTATGATATCAAAAGGAGCAAATGTAACACTAGTAGATGATTTAAACGGAAGACGAATATGTTTGCCTAAAGAGCAAGAAACACAATTTTGGGCTAGTTTTCCATTACAAGCAATGAAATTGTTGCCTCTAAGAAAATTAAAAACTGGGACTCCTGGATGACCAAGCCTATTATGCCAAGTTGAAGAAGAAACAACAGCTAGAGTGATGGGAGAGCAAGATCTGGCAGCGGAGGTGGAAGTGAATGGATAGAGATCCCCCGTACTATTGCATCTCGTAAGAGGTGTCCCCGTATGAAGATCCTTCACAGTAAAACCAAAAGGGTCAAAATCCACAGAGACAGAATTATTACGAGTAAATTGGCGGACATATATGAGGTTCTTAATCATGTGTGGGGCATATAGGGTGTTTTTGAGGGAGAATGGTGGATGAGGAGGTTGTGTGTATGAGGTACCATAACCCTTAACTGGAATGTGTTGTCCACTACCAACTGTAACATATTGAGGATGCTTTAAACGAAACAGTTTAGGAATAGTACCTGCAGACTGGGTGACGTGAGATGTGGCGCCTGAGTCAATGTACCACGTATTGTCAAGCTGTTACATAGAGAGGGTGCTGAATGCCTGACCCAACTCAGTGGGTGTTATGCCGGAGAGGGGCGGGACCCGACCTTGCATGAAGTGGGCTTTGTGGGGGGGTGGAGCGGGGCCTAACAAACCGGGGTAAGAATACGGATTGTATGGCCGCCGGTGCATCGGAATGGACTTGGAGCCGCGGCTCTGAACTGGGGCGCCGCGGCTCTATACTGGGGCGCCGCGCGCCGTAGACGAACCGCCGAGGTGCCGCGGCCCAGTTGTTCTGCGATCTCTTGTTGCTGTTGTTGTTGTTGGTTCTGTTGACCGCGACCCTTGCCACGACCACGCCTCCTCTACCGCCGCGACCTTTTCCACCCTTGCCGCCGCAACCCTGCCATTGTTGGGAGTTGTATGGTGGCGTCTGATCTTGGGGTTGCGTGTCGACAGCTAACACCTACTGGGCGTGCTCATCCTGCTTAGCATGACGGGTTTCTTCGAGCAACAATTGTGAGCGAGCTTTGTTAAAACTCGATAGCGGATCTGCCTGTTGAATAATGGTGGCCAAAGTATCATATTCGCCCTTAGTAAGGCCAGAAATCATTTGTAGCACTATTTTATCGTCGATGAGCGTGCCGATGTTGGAGAGTTGATCCGCTAGAAGTTTAAGTTGCTTGAAGTACTCAGAGACATTGGAGAAGTTTTCAAGACGTGTTTTGTTGAACTGTTCTTCCAAATACACGGCACGAGTGTGCTTGTTGTCCTGAAAAATTTCCTCCAAACCATTCCACAAGTCGAGGGCTGTGGAGTCAGATTTCATGATAGTAAGGAGCAAATCCTGAGAGATACTACCATATATCCATTGTTTGACGCCGGCGTCGAGACGATGCCAGATAGAATCATCAACCTCCGTAGGGCGCGGAATAGTGTCATCAATATGGTCAAGCACGTTATAGAGACATGCATGGTTGCGAAAAAGTTCAACCCAGGGAGAATCGTTGTTTTCTTGATCAAGAATAATGGGAATATGGTTCTTGATGTTGAAAACAGTAAGGGCGGGATGAAACGGGGGTGATGACTTTGTGGTGGGATTTGTGGAGGTAGAGGTATCAGAAAGTGTGGAAGAATCAGGGATAGCCATTTAGAGTAGAGAAGAAAGGAAGAACAAAACCCGGAAAACAAGAAGAAAATCGGGGAGGGCCGCGGCGTAGGAGAGGCAGCCGGCGGCTGTGGAAGAGAAAGGTTTTTAGGATTTTGTTTATTTGGCTCTTGATACCATGTTAGATGATATTAATCTCCCTTAGGGAGTCTTTCATTAATATCAAGATATATATAGAGTACAATATTCATCCCTTATACAATAGGAATCCTAAGCCTATACAAAAGAGGAATCTTAGTCTTACCATAATTATATTTACACAATATATGGAAATATTCTAATTATGGGTAGGGAATATATTATTTTCTATAGTTACACGTTTACTGAAGAAACTAGTAATAAGATACGAATATTTATGGACTGAGCATCATCCAATTTTCAGAAAGTAGCAACTCTAGATTAACAGTATTGGAACATTCATGACTTAAAAATCTTGAGTCCGCCACCTTGACATTAATTGTCTAATAGGAAGCCTTCAAGTGATCGTAACTCACATTAGCTTGATTCTACATGTTCCTTCTTTTTCTAGGCATTTAATTTATACCGTGTGAATCTGAATTAATTATTTCAAAATTCTTTAAATACCGAATAGTTAAATGCGAAGAATTTTTAGATATTTTTTAAGGGATCACTAGTTTATTTTCCATGGCTATGGCCACACTAGTCTTTAAGGTCATTGGTGTTAAAGTAATGAAACCCTTGCATATAATCATGGACACTGATTTTAATTTAACTGATCAGAAGGGAAGACTAAAGGAATCTTGTGAAATGAGGTTTTTATTGTCCTGATACGTAGCCTACCTGGAATATCTTTTGATTCAGTACAGATTCATGATGAAGTCTAAGTTGGCAACTTGGCTTATTAACATTGTCTGCGTGATTGGTTATTATTTATAATCTGCCTACGCTTATTGATTCTTGCCTTCCGAGTATAATTAAATTCATGTACACTAAAAGGAACTTTGTCACTATTATCAAATCAACTAAAAGGTAATTAACCCATAATAAGTACAACCTTCAAAATAAGGCAGGCAACCTTTTTTTTTTTTTTTTTTAAAATAAGCCATCTCCATGGTGGGGGGTTAGACAGACAGAGACCCTACCAGTGCATTACATTAGCAAAAGAGATACAAGAGGTGGAAGATGGTCCTTTCCTCTGTGGGGATTAATGAGGATGAATATTTCATTAGCAAAAGAGATACAAAGAGGTGGAAGATGGTCCTTTCCCCTCTGTGGGGATTAATGAGGATGTAATACCGAGTGAAGTAGTCGTGCGCAAGCCACAAACCCGGATCATCAAAAAAAAAAAAAAAAATATATATATATATATATATATATTTCATCCTTGTACAAAAAGTGTCCTATGCTAGGTTTACTGGCTTGAATCTTGTCAGTAGTAAGGCCTACAACATGAGCTATTTGTTCAACAGATCCCCTAAGGGTAAAGAAACGGTAAAGAAATGGATCATCACCCTAACTCAACCCAAAAGCTAGCTTGTAGGGTGAGTATTGTCCAAGTCCATATAAGGAGTCCATGTTCCCATTCCATTTCCGTTGTAGGATTCTTAACACTCCCCCGCACGCCCAGACCTTGTTAACTCAAACATGTATAATATAATTTGGGGGCCCAATATCAGTGACCAAAGAATTGGAATGAACGTGACTCTAATACCATGTAAAGAATGGATTTGGGTTTAACTCAACCCCAAAAGCTAGCTTGCAGGGTGAGGATTGTCCAAGTCCATATAAAGAGTCCATGTTTCCATTTCATTTCCGATGTGGGACTCTTAACAGAAACAAACATAAATAAAATTGCATAAATTCATGGCAGGAACCTGTTATAATAGATTAAATAATACAATATTAAGTAAAAAAAAAAAACATTGTAAATATATACGTATAAGTTAAATCCTTTCTTGCATTATTTTCCTAGTAATTTTCAGCTGAGATTTACAATTACAAAAATTAAGAAAAGTACTTGACACGATTCTCCAAAAACACATGGATGCAGAGCATCATCCAATGGTTGGACGGAATTGAGATTCCGTGGACCGTACAAATAATGTCTCTCCTTTTTTTTCATACATAATTATCAGGTTTTTCAAGCATGATTTGTTGACGCTGCTGGACGGTTTACGTTATTGTGTTGAACCAAATGAATAATAATATGCATGGATCAAGCGGAATCCCTCTGAATCCGTACAGAGCCGAAACCCGAGTCCCGACCCTCTCCGGTCCCGTCGGGACCCTCCCCGCCCCGCCCCGCCCGGTTGGACAGCCCTACTTGAAGCTTCAAGTAGGGCTGTCCAACCGGGCGGGGCGGGGTGGGTCCCGACGGGACCGGGGAGGGTCGGGACTCGGATTTCGGCTCGACGGGAAGAGGTCCCGTCCGTTCCATCCCACAACCCGTCGGTAGAGGGGCCGGGATTTGGGGGGACGGGACGGTTCGGGTCGGGATCGGGATTTAATCTTTTTTCTTTTTGCCACTTAATTTTAAAAAATAATATATATAAACACTTCAATAATTGAATAATATAGTGTAATAAAAATATCTCAAAAATATTTTTGTGTCTCTTATATTATTTAATAGAAATATGACTTTTTTGGAAATACAATTTCAAAATTGCAACTTTGTGGTATTATTCAAAAGTTGCAAATCACATAGTAAACTTGCAATTAAAAAAATTACATAGTTAACCATACTTTTTCTAACTTCCTCACAATGTCTTAAGGATCTTCGATTGGAATTGGAATTTGTCGGTCAAATTGTTCGACATCGCTTCCTATTCAACCGGACAAGATTTCGTTGTAATTGTTGTCTTCTTCTTCGTTGATTTCCGGTTGACCGCACCTTCTACGCTCCGCTCGAATCCAATCTCAGAAAAGAACTGCAATCTCCAATGCGTCTCCCGCCAATGAATGTCTGTACTCTCCTATTTGAAATCTCTCAGCAGAAAAAGCGCTTTCAGACGTTGTTGATGACGCTTGAATGTTCAAAACATCTCGGGCCATCTTCACTAGTGTCAGAAATGTATTCTCATTCTGCCTTCAATATTTCAGCAAGTCTTCATGTCCTTCATGATTGACAATTAATTCGTACGGTACAATACCCTGCAAAACATAAACATCAAATTCGTTAACTTGTGAAGAAGTTGAACCACTAAACATTTTATTTCTAAGGCCTTGAATACTAGCAGTAGAAACCGCATGATTTTATAAGGTTGCAGCGAAATAGTAGAAGATGGTACAGAAGCTTGTTGATTATTTGCACTTTGTTGTTGGTAATATATATATACTTGTTTGCATTCAGTGTATATGCTAAACGTAACTTCTTCTTTAGTTGGTTCTTCAGTTGGGACTGTTGGAAGTACTTCTATACAATCATAAATCGTTTCTATTAGTGTTTTACAACCGTCTACTTTAATAGTCGTATTTAATACCGCACCAATAATATAAATGGTGGGAATAGGAAAAAAATATTTTTTAAACATTTTTTCAATAGATGCCTTATAAGTTGGTTTTTGCATATATTCATTAAGTAACAAAAATATTAGAGCTATATAAAATAACATATTTGAAATAGTAGGATAATAAATAACGGAAAATTCTTTAGTAGCTTGAAAAAATTTCTACAAGTAGTTGCTCATACAGTGAACTCCACCTAGTCAAAACTTCTTCTGAAATTTTTCTATAAGGTAATCCACAATCATGACAAATTTTTTTATATTCTTTGCATCTTTGTATTTTATTACCTTTAAAAATAAAATTTATAGAAAATTGTATTTTTTTCAAGAATGCTTTCAAAAAGTTTTAGGTCATCCTTTACAACTAAGTTATAAATATGACGCACACATCTTATATGAAAGTGATCATAAAAACACGGAATTAATCAAACTTTTAAAAGTTTTATAGCATAATCATTAGAAGAATCATTATCTAATTTAATAGTCATAATTTTATCATTTATTCCATAATAATCACAAATTTCATTAATATTTTGTGTAATAAAACATCCGGTGTGTCTATCATCAATATATCTATATGCTAAAATATGTTTTTGCATAGACCAATTTTGATCTATCCAATGACATGTTACCGTTAAATAATCATTACCGTTAGTACTACGGCATAACTACTTTGCCATTAAAATGATGCAATGCATAACGTAAATATTGTTGATATTCACTTGCAAATTTAAAAACATCCCTTCTAACAGTTGATCTAGGAAAATCATTAAAAGCAGGATTATATGTTTCTCGAATGTAATGAATAAAACCAGGAGACGAAGGAAATGAAAAAAGCAATCCCTCCACCACAACTAATTTTGTCATATTTTTCCTATCTTTGTTTTTATCATATTTAGGACCAAAAATTCCCTCCGTCGTCGGGTTAATTTGACCATGTACTAGGTCGGGGACACTATGTGAACCTTGTCCCGACTCAAATGGCATTGGCACACCCAATTTTTTAGTCCGGTATTCATTCCACCTAGTTGTGTGCTCACCTTGTACATGTCTCAATAAACCTCCCGTCCCACATTGACCTTTTCCGGTTTTAAATTTATAAACATTTTTACAATTTTTACATCTAGCTAGTTGATTCTCTTGGTCCCTATCAAAAAAATGTCATGCAACTGATTTTAATTTTAGTTGTGTAGGCCTCGACTCATACTAGGGGGAATATGAGGCATTCATGTTTCAGTTTCAGGCTGAGACTCAGTCTGAGCCTGAGGTTAATGTGCACTAGTGGGTGTGTCATCTAGTGGTTCATCTAAATTAAAGTTTGGTCCATCTACCTCATCATCTAATGTTATATCATTAAAAAAAGCAGTTTCATCTATATGAGTGAAATCAATGAAATCATCGAGACTAGGAATATGATTACTGGAAGAAGTAACCCTGACTTTGTTACCCCTACTAGAAGAAGCCTTACCCGTACCCTTAAACATATCTCTTAATCCTTCTATTTTAATTATGCAAATAACTAATTAAAGATAATGAAATTAAGTGTGATAATTAAAATAAAGTAACAATAATAATTTAAAGAAGGAATGAAGGTACCAAACGTCGACGTGTAATCGAGGTTGAAAATTGAAACTTTGCTCGATGGATGATCCTCAAGCTAGTTGCCAACTTCACTCCCAATTTTTTAACTTTGATATAATATTTAATAGTAGGAAGATTTGTAGAATTGTAGAGAGATAAATTGAGAGATTAGATTAGAGAGATGATATGAAGATTTGTGAGAAAAATGAAAAGGAAAATGAGGTATTTATAGTTGAGAAATAGGGTTAAAGTGTAAATATATTAACTTAATGGTTAAAAATAAATATTAAGGGATAGGGGGTTTAGGGGGGGGGGGGGGGGGGGGGGCGCAAAAATAGTCGTTATAGCCATTGCACAACGGCCAAAATCGAAATTTGGCCATTGTTGCATCAGTTATTTTTAGGGCTGGCCAGTGGGCCGGGACGGCCCGACCCCGAGCCGACCCCGTCCCAAGCCCGCCCCGGTCCCGCCACGACCCCGCTAAAAAAAATAACGGTGGCAGGACTCGAACTCGGGACGGGACGATGTCTCGTCCCGCCAGACCCGAGCCCGACCCTGACCCCGCCCTTTTCCCCCCTTTGCAAATATGGTCGTTGCACCAACGACCATTTTAGATTATGGCCGTTGGCCAACGACCATTTTAGGCCTCCCCCCTCCCCCCCCTACCCCTTAATATTTATTTTTAACCCATAAGTTATTATATTTACACTTTAACCCAATTTTTCAACTATAAATAATTCATTTTCTCTTTATCTTTCTCACAAATCTTCCTACAATCTCTCTAATTTCTCAATATATCTCTCTACAAGTCTACATTGTTTGCTAAATATTCAATTTTATTTATTCATTTGGGAATTGGGAGTGAAGTTGGCAACTAGCTTGAGGATCTTCCATCGAGCAAAGTTTCAATTTTCAACCCTCGATTACACGTCGACGTTACGTCGGCGTTTGGTACATTCGTTCCTTCATTAAATTATTATTGTCTCGTTTATTTTATTTAGCGCACTTAATTTTATTGTCTTTAATTATTTATTATCATAATTAAAATGGAAGGATTAAAAGGTATGTTTAAGGGTAAGGGTAAGGGTGCTTCTTCTAGTAGTAGAGCAAACCAGGGCAAGGTACTTCTTCTAGTCATCTTATTCCTACACAGATGATTTTGTTGATACTCAACATTTTCCTATAATACCATTAGATTTACACCAGGAGCTATTTTCCGGAACTCAAGAAGACTTTAATTTAGACGATGATCTAGATGATATACCCACTAATGTTGATGACAACACACCCACTAGTGCACCTTCAATTGAAATACCTCTATTCCCCTAGTATGAGACGAGGTCCAAGCAAAACGACCATTAAAATCGATGCATGGACATTTTTTGATAGGGACGTAGAGAATCAAGTAGCCATATGTAAAATTTGTAAAAATGTTTTAAAATTTAAAACTCGGAAAAGGTCACGGTGGGACGGGGGTTTAATTAGACACGTAGTAAGTGCTCATCCAGCCTAGGTATGCCCAATACCAGGCTTCAAAACCGGGTGCGCAAACGCCCGCTCCATCGGGACAAGGTTGCACATACTGATATTGTCCCGGACCAAGTACATGGTCAAATTAACCCTATGACGGGGGGAATTGTAGGCTCTAAATACAATAAACACAGAGATAGGGAAGCAATATCAAAATTAGTTGCTGTGGAGGGTTTGGCTTTTTCATTTCCTTCATCTCCCGGTTTTATTCATTACATTAGAGATATATATAATCCTGCTTTTAACGGTTTTCCTAGATCAACTGTTAAGAGAGATGTATTTAAATTCGCGCATGAATATCAACAATATTTACGTTTTTCATTATATCATTTTAATGGCAAAGTATCTATCACGTCTGATATAGGTCGTAGTACTAACGGCCATGATTATTTAACTGTAACTTGTCATTGGATATATTATAAATGGTCTATGCAAAAACGTATTTTAGCGTATAGATATATAGATGATAGGCACACCGGTACTTTTATTGCGAAAATATTTATCAAGTGTGCATTATTACGGAATTACCGATAAAATTATGACTATTACATTAGATAACGCTTCTAATAACAATTACGCAATTACAATTTTAAAAAATAGTTTAACTCCATCTTTTCCAGACCATTTTCATATAAAATGCGTGTGCCATATATATAACTTAATAGTAAAGGATGGTCTATCACTTTTTGAAGACACTCTTAGTAAAATACAATTTACTATAAACTTTATTTTTAAAAGTAATAAAGTACAACGTAGAAAAGAATATAAAAAACTTGTCACGATTGTGGACTACCTTATAGAAAAATTTCACAAGAAGTATCCACTAGGTGAATTCTTTATACGAGCAACTACTTGTTGCTTATGACTATAAATTACCTATAACTTTATTTTTTAACTCTCATAATAAAAAGCCACCGATATGATTTTAGATAGTGATTGGGTAAAAATTTCCGAACTTATTGTATTTTTAGATAAATTTTTTCAAGCAACAAAAGAATTTTACGCTATATATTATCCTACTATTCAACTATGTTATTTTATATAACTCTAATATTTTTATTACTTAGTGAATATATGGAAAAACAAACTTATAAGGTGCCTATTAAAAAAAATGTTTGTCAAAATAAAAAAATATTTTATTCCTATTCCCTCTATTTATATTATTGGTTCTGTATTAAATCCTACTATTAAAATAGACGGTACTAAATCACTAATTGAAACTATTTACGATTGTATAGAAGTACTACCACCTCCAAGTCCCAAAAATCTAAATCACCCACCACCTATTGAACAAACTAAAGAAGAAGTGGTGTCTAGCGTAGAACACCAATGCAAAAATATATATAGATTTTATCAACAAGAAAATGCTAGTAACTTACCGGCTTCCATACCATCTTCTTCATCTTCAACACAACCTCACAAAAGACATGTTGTTTCGCGGCTAGTATTGAAAGCCTCGTAAATAGAATGTGCGGCCGTACCTCTACTACTAACCAAATTAGCGAGTTGGATATTTTTATTTTGCGGGGTTTTGTGCCGTATTAAGAAGTTATCAATGAAGATGGACATGAAGACTTGCTAAAATACTAGGATGGGGAATGAGAAGACCTTTCCGACACTTTCATTGATGGCTCGAGATGTTTTGAACATTCAAGCGTCATCAATCGCGTCGAAAGCGCTTTTCTCACGTGCAGATATCAAATAGAAGACCACAGACACTCATTAGCCGGGAGACAAACTTGAAATTGCGTATTATTCAAAGATTTGATACGAGCGAGCGGAGCGGAGAAGGTGCGGTCAACCGGAGATCAACGAAGAAGATGATGAAAACTACAACGAAATCTTAACCGAAGGTAGTGGAAGCGACGTGGATCAATTTGACCAACAAATACCAATTCCAACCAAAGAACCACAGAAATCATCAAGCAATTAGAATAGGTTTTTTTGAGAATGTAATTTTTTTAATTGCAATTTTATTATGTAATTTGCAACTTTTGGACAACACCACAAAGTTGCAATTTAGATTTTAGACAATTGTATTTGTATTACAAAAAAATCATGTCCATTAAATAATATAAGAGGCACAAAAATAGCCTTGGGATATTTTTATTACACTATCTTGTTTTGTTTATTGAGTTTTTTTATACATATGTTATTTTTAAAAAAAAAAAAAAACCCGCCGTACCCCGCCCCGACCCGATACCGACGGGATCGGGATCGGGACGGGGCTGGAGCAAGTCCCGCCAGACCCGACCCCGCGGACCCGACCCCGACCCCGCCAGACCCGACCCCGCCGGACCCGACCCCGACCCCGCCAGACCCGAGCCCGGCCCACTGGCCACCCCTAGTTATTTTTATAAAGGGGGAAGGGGGCGGGTGGGGATCGGGACAGGACGGGACATGAAGGGGTCGGGATGGGTCGGTTCGGGACAATCCCGGGCCCCGTCCCGAGTTCGAACCCCACACCGACAAAAAAAAAATTAGGGGATCGAGACGGGCGGACCGGGTAGCGGGATGAGCCGGGTCGGGATCGGACCGACCCGACCCACTATACAGGCCTAGCTTCAAGTAAACATATTTTTAGTCTAATTTTTGCTTGAAATTATTCCAAAATTTTCATTATTTATGGCTATAGCAAATATATATATATATATATATATATATAGTTATATTTGTCCTCCCAGAGGCCACTATTAAGGGATAACATCTCTTTTTGTTTCTACAACAATAATATATCCATTATAATTCCGTAAATGGGTCTCAGGAGGATAGAATGTATGCAGATCTTACCCCTATCTTTGCGGGATATAGAGTATGTTCCCAAATTTTTCTTCTGTTTTAATGCGATACAAAATTAAGCTCTCAGTACCTATTGATATTGGTAACAAAAAATAATCTCAGAATCCTCAATACAACACTGTTGTAAGCTTTACGAGGTTAATGTATTGGAGGACGAAAATAACAAATAAAAAGCAAAAGACTGGGACAAAAAGAACAATGAAGCTAAGTCTGTTGACAAAGAAAACTGTGCTGGGATAATTTAATTAAGTGCGTAGTAATAAAAATGCTCAGCGAGCTTTTCGTAGCACATGAAGTCGATCCAATAGACAGAAAGGACTGAGGCCGAGGTCACGAGGGACTCTATTTTTTTTATTGAATTAAATTTATATATATTGATATATGGTACTTTACACTTTTAATATATTTTAATTGATTATAACTAGTTATTTACTGAGTATGTATGTTACCGAATTAAGATTATTATAGGACAATTGCCCTCTGTTTTACGTAATCTTAAATTCTTAACGTATAACCTATTTGGCTGAGATATTAGTACTTATTTTTTCAAACAAGATCAAGAGACACTTATTTTAGAGAATGAGAATATTTGGCTAAGCTTTTAGTGAATAAGTAGACGCATTGAAAAAAATAGTTTCTCCAAAAAATAGTTACCAAATTAACTAATACTTAATTTCCTTTTTCGTTATTCGGTACTTAAAAGCACTATTTAAAATATTGGTCAAACACAAATTATGTATTAAACAAAACATTTTCATATGATTTAACTAAACGCAAATGCCAGCTCTTCAAAATCACTTTTGGTAAGAATTAATTCTCAAAATAAGTTGATTTTTGTAGCTTGGGCAAACGAACTCTAATGATATAGTAACAAATATATGTTCGATATAAAGCAGTACATGAAGTAAATAAATATTACAAGTGTTTCGAAAGGATAAACAACAAAGATTACAACAAGAAGTTGTCAATCTTTTAATCTTGGACTAGAACTTCAAATCTGGATCTTGTATTCAGAAATACAAGAACATAAACTGCTACACTTGTGGCTTGTAGAACTGCTGAGAATCCAAACGGTTAGAGTCCTTTGAGTTTCAAGTTCACACCTGAAACACTTAGCAACCAATTAGATAATCACAACACAACCGGCTGAGTCGAGAGATAGCTCTATGTCTTTAAAACAAGATTGCCCCATATATATGTTTTTACTTTAGCGGGCAATATTCTACCAAGATAAAACAACAACTAATCAACACTACAAAGCAAATAGGTTGATTCTGACGAAGAAAAACAAACATGAAACAACTTGCTGAAGAATGGAAAAGGGAATGTTCTTGTTCAAGATTTGTGTCTTCTCTTTCTTTTTCTCTACCCTCAAAATTAGAGTAAGGTTTTCTCTTTATAGTGTTTTGGAGGAGGAGAGGTATTAAGAGGTTGTTTAAGAGGTATAGTCATGGCCAGAAAAAAAACTGTTGGCTTTCCCGTTGCTGGCAGCATTTTCTGAAACTCCAGGGACCAAACTGTAAATACTAAGCAGTTTGGGATCCAAAAAGATAATATCAGAAGAAGCCCAGCAGCCCGCGACCCACGACCCGATCCCGGATGGGATGGGCGGGCGGCGGCGCGCGTGTGGGGCTAGCCTTGAACCCAAGCACACCTAGGTCCTCCCTCCTTCAAACAAATGGGTTACCCCTTGGGGTCCCAAACCCTTATCCAATTTTGAGACTTATAAAAAGAACAATTCTTCATTTTCCCACCGATGTGGTAGATTTATCCCACACCATATTTTCATTTCTCAAACACCTTACTTAGTGGACCAATATCCCTTTCATTTCTTAACGAAATTTGACGATCCTTGGCCCTACGGTCATCTATTCACTTAGTAGATTATGCACGTGTGAAGAACCAAAGACTCCAACATGCGAAACCCAAGTATTTAAGTCATTAAAGATGGGTGGACGCAACTCCCATCAAAAACAAATTTCCAACAATATATACACTTCTTTATTTCTTTCAAATCCAGTGGGCAAGTTTCGTCTTTTTCAATATTTTAATAAAGAGGTTAGTCTAAGAAGAAATCAATTTGTTCTATAAAAATCTTTGACACCCCAAGAAAGATATAACGTGATCTTCTCAGCATATGCTTTAATTTGTTCTGCCTGCTTGTAATTTATTTTATGGGACAACCATGATTTGTCTAATTCTTCAAGGCCACAGATATTGATATTTGTGCCTATGAAGCTATGACCATTAATTAAATATAAACGCTTATAGTCGGTGAATAGTAAGATCTGCTTCATATAATATTATCTTTAATTCTTATGTCCTTTTAACCGACATTGTAAACTGTGATACCGACCAAATGAACTCGTTTAATCTATCTGCAGTCGATATTTACTAGATTGGTATATTTGTGGTTTTTTGCTTTATCTCGATTACATTTGTTTACTAGGAGTATATCGATATGTGCATAGACCCTAGTCCCTATTCCAATCTATTCTACAATTTGATTATATTACTTAGCTACCTTGTTCATGAACCAATATCAGAATATTTGTACCAGTGTATATATCTTGACCCTTTTCCTTGAAAAATCAAATGTTAACTAATGTTCTTGGCTGATAAGATCAAAAAGAAATAAGATGAGTTTGAATAAGTACGTACTGTAATATTTATGTTCTGTAACGTCTAAGTGCTACAACGTAGAGTTTTCAGTAGTAAGAAACAGATGAATAAAAAGTTCTTCCTTGGTAAAAATAATACTATACCTCAGCTGGCTGTGTTAGCCTTGCTAAATTTATAATGTTGCACTGGTGATTAATGAATTAAAAAGTTGATTACCAAAAAAAATACTATAAAGAATAAGAAAATATATTTAATTTCATCAATATTTAAGATAATGGTGGTCTGGAACCACATACATAGAGTAAAAGGTTGATCATTTAAACACTTTTCCTTAGAACAATTATATTGTATACGCATATATTAATCTTGAATATCCTTAGTGAATTTTCTAAGGTGTCATATTTTGAACGCAATCTTCCGTATTTTTCAACTTATATATATGAACAGTGCTTAAAATTCTTATAATTATTAATATATTTTTACCTACTGTAATTGATCATTATCATGATCGATTTATTACGGATTATAAGTCCGTGTTTGCTACAAGAGAAATTATATGTACGCAGGGACGGAACTACGGGGTGCAAGGAATTGAACCCCTTCGACGGAAATTTTTATTATATATATGGTAAATTTAATGATTTGTGTATAAATATTAGGTTTTGGGCTGAAGGAAATAATGTTTAGCCCATTGTTGCGGATTCAAGTCTCCCTAGAGGTATTCTTTTTACCTTTTTGAATTCTATTGTCAAAAGTCCTGGCTCCTTTCCTCCTGTAGGTACGTACTTAATTAGGTTTTGAGTAACTTAATGCTATTTTTTTATTTTTTTTTTTTTGCAGAGTCAGTCAAACTTTTGTTTGAAATAAACATGTACAGTATAGTATATATCTAGAATTATTGACAATTGATATGTAATGTGTTATGTGTAAGCCATGAAGCACATCTACTTTATACTTATGAACATTGTAATGTGGGGTTCTTTTAAGATTTTCTCCGATTCAATTTATGTATTTTATTGTAAAAAAATTACTTTTTATATTTAATACTATTTTTTTATTTCGACATATAACACAATAGGTTTAAAGTTATATAAGAAATATTATAATATATTTATCAAAACCATAAAATTTCTAAGCTTTTTATATTTTTAAAATTTCGTATCTAATTAAATTAATAAGGAAAAAATGAAATATGACGTATTTATCTTTTTATAACTTTTAGCCTGCACTGTCATAAGTTCACTAGCTAGATGACAGTGATCTGTCTCATTCTTTTGAAATCAAAAAATAAAACTCAGCTCATTGGATCACTGTAGAAACGTTACTATCAGTTACGTTTTAGCTTGAAGTCGTAATTCTGAATTACGATTTTAAAATCAATTAATGTCAGATTTCGTGCAAAAGTTGTCCATGCCTGGATTCTTAGAGTTGTTACTCTCTATTAAGGGTAAAACATTACTTTCAAGTAAGAATTATCCTTTAACTCCGTCAACCACTAACTTTTTTGTCCGTTGGATTTTTTGAATAAAGTAATGCCTAATACGTTACTACGAAATAAGTTTATTCTATTTCCGTAAATTTTTAGAAAAACATATTATTTTGGTGCATTGATTTAAATAATGAGTTACTTCCGATCAAAATTTCATATATCTAAGGATGGTAGCTAGCTAGGTTGGCCTGAGGGAGTTGAAAGTTGGAATTGAATAAGCAGTGCACGTGTATGTAGTACTACTACAAATTTCAATTCATAGCATCTTCTCTTCACTTCATGCATCGACAGAAGAGCATATACGGAGTAGTATATTCCTAGAGAGTTGTATCTGTGTCTAGGACCACTACTTAGCCAGAAATTTGAATAAGTTATTTGGGGTCACTATGCATCGATTTGCATTCATTTTACTAATTAATCGTAGTGCAAAACTGTTTCACTATGGAAGATAATTTTGACAAGTTTCAAGATATGCCTTTGCACCTTTCTACTGTCATCTTGAAATCAAGGGATTGGTACGTTAGTGGAGTAGTTTTTGGATAAAGCAACAGGGTAAATTAGACAGTAAATGGACTTGGTTAATTTGGCTACCTTATACTGATGAATTCAGAGACTCTGGATAATTAAACCTGAACTACTGTCATCTTGAAATCAAGGGATTGGTACGTTAGTGGAGTAGTTTTTGGATAAAGCAACAGGGTAAATTAGACAGTAAATGGACTTGGTTAATTTGACAAACCTTCTCCTACCATAATTCTACCTATACAATATGGTAAGTGTATATCCTAATTATGGTAAGTGTATAACCTAATCTAGGTAACAAATATACTACAATATACACACAATATACTTTCCTTAATACTAAAGATTTTGGCACCAATCTTGACGTGCCGGGTCGTTTAACACACCCCCGCAGCCATAGCGGGCGGTCTTCGGACGCTCGAGATCGTCCCTAAAATCTTCAAAGAGAACCGCCGGTAGACCCTTTGTAAAAATGTTCGCAATTTGATAACGAGACGGGACATGGCATACGCGAACTTGACCCTTTGCAACCTTTTCACGGACAAAGTGAATGTCCATTTCGATATGCTTGGTGCGCCGGTGTTGAATCGGGTTACCCGAAAGGTAGATGGCACTAATGTTATCGCAATATACCAAGGTTGCCTTCGAATGGGACAATGAAGCTCCAAAAGCAAATTACGTAGCCAACATGATTCTCGAGACCACATTCGCTACCCTCGATATTCGCTCGCACTCGAGCGTGATAGAGTTGCCCGGCGCTTTGCCGACCACGAGACCAAGTTGTTGCCGAGGAACATACAATAGCCGAAGTCGACCGTCTCGGTGTCGGGACAACCACCCCAATCGGCATCCGTGTAAGAGACAAGTGTGGATGTAGAGGAAGGATACAAGTGCAACCCATAGTCTAGTGTCCCCCGAATATACCGAATGATGCGTTTGATTGCATTCATGTGCTCAACTCGGGATCATGCATGAATAAACACACCGCCGAACCGCATATGTAATATCCGGTCCGGGTAAAGGTAAGATATCGGAGGGCCCCCGCAAGACTCGCGATAGCGGGTCGGGTCCTCGTATGGTGCACCCGCCGCGGCGCTTAGCTTTGGGTTTGCATCAACCGGCGTGGAAGTGGACTTACAGGATGACATCCCGCCCTCTCGATGATCTCACCGCATACTTCCGTTGAGACAGAAACAAACCACCCGAATGACGTTTGACGGCAATCCCCAAAAAATAACTCAACGGCCCTAAGTCCTTCATAGCAAATTCGTAACCGAGCATGGCTACATGATAGATCGACGCAAAGCATCGGAGAGGCAACAAAATGATATCATCCACATATAACAGAATATAGGCCAATGACGAACCACGGCGGTAGATGAACAAAGAATTGTCCGACTCCGCCGTGTGTGTGAACCCAATAGTCGAAACAAAATCAAGCAAATCGTGTATACTGTGCACGTGGAGATCGCTTAAGCCCATATAATGATTTCTTCAACAAACAGACATGATGAGGGCGGTTGGGATCCCCGAAACCCAACGGCCGATGCATATAGATCGTTTCTTGAGGTCACCATGTAGAAAAGCATTCTTGACATCCAACCGATGGATTGGCCAAGTCTTTGAAAGAGCCAAGCTAAGCACAAAGTTGCGAATGGTAGCCGGTTTGACCACCGGACTAAACGTCTCACCACAATCAATTCCAACCCGCCGAGTCTTACCATCACCAACAAGTCGCGCCTTATGTCGAGCAAAGGACCCATCGGAATTCTCCTTGTGAGCAAAAATCCACATAGACCGATAACATTAATACCATATGGACGGGCACCAACTCCCACGTCTTATTATCAATAAGAGCATTATATTCATCACTCATAGCAATTTTCCAATTAGGGTCATTTAATGCGGACACAGGATTGCGGGCAAGTGGGGATTTAGAGACATCCGAATGTAAATTAAAATGTCTTTTAGGTGTAAAAATACCCCGCCGACTACGAGTGACCGGTCTATGACTCGAGGAAGAATTGAGGGAATTTTGGGAATTTTCTCGGGCTCGGGATGGATCGGCCACAGGCAGCGATGGGCTCCGCCGGCCCAAATCGAGACAGCCGAGCGGTTCGGGACCAGGCCAGACCGCCGGATCGGCCCAATAACCGGAACTGCTCCGTTGGCCGGAGCAAGAGGGAGTGACGTGATCGGGGGGCCGGGCGTGGGCCCGCCGGGGAATTTCGGGTACGGGAGTTGTCCGAAAAATTCCGAATAATATACGGGGATATTTGGTCATCCAAAAAATTATACGACTTAGGTTCGGGAGTATGAACTTTCGAAAATGGGAATTGAGTTTCATCAAAAATGACATGGCGATTGATTATGATTTTCTTGGAGGATAAATCAAAACACTTATAACCACGATGATTCGACGGATAACCCAAAAACACACACGGGGTAGACCGAGCCTCGAAGTTTGTTAATTGTGGTGGACGGGAATAACGGATAACACAAGCATCCAAAAATTCGAAGGTGAGAATAAGAAGGGTTCTTATTATATAGGATTTTGAGGGGGAAGAATATGTCAGACCTTTAGACGGAATTAGGTTAAGAAGGTAAGTGGCCATTTGTAGAGCATGATGCCAAAAATACGGAGGTATGGAGGCATGGATTAGGAGAGTTCGGACAATGTTATTTATGGAACGAATTTTGCGTTCGGCTTTCCCATTTTGTGAAGATGTATGAGGACATGAAAACCGAAAATTTATCCCATGAGTAGCACAAAATTCTCGAAACTCCCTATTGTCATACTCCTTCCCATTATCACATTGAATATTTTTTATTTCTCTTTCGAATTGAGTACGAATGAACGCTCTAAATTTTATGAAGACGGAAAACACTTGTGATTTATTCGCAATTGGAAACGTCCACAAAAATCTAGAATAATCATCTAAGAAGAGAACATAATATCGATGACCCATTGAACTAAGAACAGGAGATGTCCATAAGTCGCTATGAATAATGTCAAATGGCATAGAAGTATGAGAATTGGAGTCTACAAATGGCAACTTAACAATTTTTCCTAATGAACAAGATCGACAAATTGGAGTACGACTCGTACCTTACAAGAAATAAAGCTATTTTTATCTAAAACTCGATAAAATAGAAGATCCCTAGGATGACCCAAACGAGCATGCCACATGGAAGGAGAGATGGCGCAAAAGCCGATGGCAAGGCCGGACTCGAAGGATCGAGACCGGCATGATAGGATATAGATCCCCCCTACTATCACACCTCATGAGATGACTCCCCGTCTTGAAATCCATCACGAGAAACCGAAAGGATCAAATTCAACAGAAATGTAATTGTCATTTGTGAACTTTCGACGTACACTAAATTTTTAATCAATTTAGGAGCATGTAAAGTATTTTTCAAGAGAAGTGGTGGATTGGGAGGAGACAACGTTTTTCGACCATACCCTAGAATTGGAATTGAACTGCCATTACCAACAATTATTCCCCGAGGGGTGCTCAAATTGCAATAAGATGAGAGAGTACCGATTCGGAAGTCACGAGTAGTGGCCCCGTGTCCATGTACCAATTTGGGTCCGGTTGAGTTAATCCCAACGTGTGCATTGCGGCCTCGATATCGGTCCGAGTAGGCCTCGCCGCATGATGGGCTTGCGAGGTCGGGGCCCAAGAACTCTGCCGGCCGTGCCGGGACCAGTGCCCGTAATCGCTACCACCGCCGTCGTTGGGCCACCGGCCGCCGGGCCGCCACCGCCGGGCATTGGGCTCGGATTGTTGGCCGCCCCACCGGCCGCCGGAATTTCCCTCGCCGCCGCCGTCGGTACGGGCCGCCGGCCCCCACGGTCCACCGCCATCGTTTCCATCGCCATGGGCCCCACCGCCGGGCCCATGGGGGTGGTGGGCCACCTGTTCATTGGATGGGACCCACCGACGTTTTGCCGACTACCGGAACCTCCACCATTACCACCGCGTTTGCCCCCGCGGTTTTTGTTATTATTCTTGCGATTATTCTTGCCGCCACCATTATTATGGTTTTGGCCCGAATTATTAACAAAAACCGACGGATTAGAGAGACGTCACCATGACTACCGGACTTGCTCCGTAGCCGCCTTTTTTGCCAAACCGGCTTCTTCCAACGTAAGCATGGAGCGGGCTTGATGGAAGTCGGGAAGAGGGTTGCTTTGGCGGGGAGAGTGCCAACACCATTATAGGCCTCCGAAAGACCGGCAACCAATCGTAGAACTAGACGATTATTTGTTACATCGGTGCGCCAACGTTACGGAGTTGATCCGCCAATTCCTTTAGTTTCTTGCAATATGCGTAAACGTTCGGAAATACGTCCATTCGAACGAGAGAGAATTCCTCGCTCGAGTGTGACAATACGGAATGTTGGTTGTCTTGGAATATGTCACGCAATCTATTCCATGCAGCCATAGCCGTGGTATCGGGCTCTATAATCGTCTGTAGAAGGTCCACTGAAATAGTGGCGTATATCCACAGAAGAACGGTAGCATCAAGTGTAATCCATACCTCAGGATCCTCCGCAGGAAGGGGTCTAGCGGGAGGAATTATGTGATGAAGAACTTGATAAGAGATAGCGTGAATTTTAAACAACTCCGCCCACAATGCATATTGAACGTTTTCCATCTCAAGGACAATAGGACACTAAGCTTGATATTGGAAACCGTGAGGCAGGTGAAAATTGTGATCTCTACTTTTACAAAATATACGTGGAATATATAAAATATATTCGCTATACACACACAATATACCCCCTGGCACCAAATGCGGGAGGAGGTAATCCTAATAGGAAGAGGACACTTTACGAAATATACGTGGATATGAAGTCAGGAGGAACGAGCGGATTGATGTAGAAGCCCCTTTGTGAAGATATCTGCATACTGATACAAAGAAGGAACACGCAACATCCTAACATGACACATGACAATCTTCTCGCGAACAAAGTGGATATCCATCTCAATATGCTTGGTTCCCTGATGCTGAACCGGGTTATGAGACAAGTAGACCGCAGAAATGTTGTCACAGTAGACTATAGATGCCTTACGCAGGGGACAATGTAGCTCCAGAAGAAGGTTTCGGAGCCAACAGATCTCAGCAACAATGTTCACAATGCCTCTATATTCTGCTTCGGCACTCGAATGTGATAGTGTGGCTTGCCTCTTGACAGACTATGAAATGAGGTTATCTTCCAAAAATAAATAATATCCAGAAGTGGAACGACGTGTGTCTGGACAGGCTGCCCAATCGGCCTCTGTATATGATAGCAGCCTGATTGGTGAAGAGCAATACATGTGCAACCCATAGTCAATAGTGCCCTTAACATATTGAATGATACGTTTAAGTAAAGTGAAGAGAGGCTCCCTGGGGGCGTGCATAAACAAACACATCTGCTGAGCAACATATGCAATATCGGGCTTGGTGAACGTAAGGTACTGAAGAGCGCCAGCAAAACTCTTATAGAGAGAGGGATCGAGCACCGGATCCCCGTCAGTAGTGCTAAGTGTTGCAGTATTTGTAAATGCTACGCAAGTGTACGTATCGCAATTTGTAATAAATTTCGGTAAGACCGAATATCGTCCACAGAGACTGATTTATCAAGTACCAATTAATTAATCTTTGGTTTCTATTTGGCTAACGAATATATGTGATGATTTCTAAACTAACGAATTAACAACTAAAGTAAATTGCATAAATGAAGTAGTAATGAAAACACACAAAGTTTAATTCAGTAATGAAAGAAATTAGGGTTTCCAATCTCATCAACAATCCACTTTATCATTCATTAATGCAAGACTAGCGATTCTTCTTATTCTTAAGATAGCAGGTTAATTGAGATGTTTTGTATTCCGGTTAGGACATATAAAAACACAACCTAAATGAGAATTTTCTATATTTCTATGATAAATTCGATCACATAGGAGGATTAAGATCAATAACCTAGAAAGCTACACAGGTAATCGTGATACTCTCGTTCAAGATTAAACATACGTCTAACCAACTATACCATATTCAAATCTCCCTTTTCAGATCTCGATTTGAAATCATATAGATAATGAAATTAATGGCCAATTAATTATCATTCATTAAACACAAGTTGAAGAGATCTTAATAGATGAAGAAGAACATTAGCAATGCATTAAATCATAATAGAGTTTCAAGTGACTCAACGGAAAACCCTAATAAAAGTAATTAGCTCCTAGACATGCTAAGATAACTAATTAACTTAATATCCAACATGAACTGAATTAAAGTAAAGAAAAGGAAAAGAACTTGAACAATAGATGTCTCTAATGGCTTCTTGTTCTCTTGTTTCTTGCCTCCAAAGTGTTGTGTCCTTCAGAAAAATGTTTCCCCCAATATATATCACGAAAACCCCCAAAATGGACCTTTTTACCCTTGTTAAATTTAGGTTTCTCGCTTCCATGACGTTGTCGGCGCCGCGGCTCGTCAAACAGGCGACGCGACGCTAATTCGCTTCTGAAAGTCGCTCACTTTCTGCCAGTGGGGCACCGCGGCGCTAATGTTGGGCGCCGCGGCCCTTCAGCGTTCTTCGGTCAGAATTATTTCTAGACTGCTTTCCAAGCTTCTCAGGGCTTCTTTGACTCATTTCTTGTGACCAACTATGCATTTTTGTCCTTAATAACCGCCTATTTTCTTTGGATTCACCTTATTCATTTCTGAATCGCTTAAAGCCTGAAAACACAAAACAACACGCATAATACTGCACAAAACAACTAAAAGACAAACAAAGGACTCCCTAAAACACACTCTAAAACAGTACTAAAATCTACCTAACAAACACCCTCAAACTTACACTTTACTCATCCTCGAGTAAAGAACTCTAGACACCCTAAAAAGAAAAACACACAGACTCTAGACTGAATCAGGTCAACAACAATATATCATGCCTCGAAAATCATGAACAACATGCAATAAAATCTTCCGGAACATTCTAGCCACTAATTTGCTATCTAGAATTTCAAGTCGGATAATCCTCAAATTTGCTTAAAGTTATTAATGCATATGACCACTCAACCATGATTATTGAAATAAACAATTATTCAATATTAGTTTATGCACAATGAATTCTCACCAACATTCCATCAGGCCAAAATTTTATAGGCTTGCTAACTTGCTAACTTGCTAACTTGCTATTCTCCACTAATTTAGACAACACATGCTCAAGAATCAATAGGACTTTTATAGGTTATGACGATATGCTTAGGCACGGGTAGATGAAATGCCATTTAGGCTCAAAGTTACCATAAGCATATAAACCAATCAACCCACTCTATAATCACATTATAAACCAAAAGCAATCCCCAATTTTTCTTTACCCAATTTTTCTTTTCTTTTCGAACTACACCCCCAAACTTGTTTTTCAATGTATGTACAAGAGAAGTGTAGTGCATTCATTTTTTTCTTTGCTCTTCTATTGATAACACTCAATTTAAAATACCAATTACAAAATGTCAATCCCCCAATCATATACTTATATGATCATGGAATTCAAGGGAAGAAAAATATTTATAAAGGGTTTCAAGTAGGCTCAAAATAGGTGTCAATCAAAGAAGGGTTACTTAAGGCTTGAAAAGGGTACCTAGGGATTAAATTAGTCAAGGGTGACTTGAAAGGCTCAATCGTTCCAAAGATGGCCTAAATCATCTTCCTAAGCATGCATCATCTATGATTTCGTCTCAAATAGCAAGCAAGCAAGTTCTAAGACTTTCCACCATCTTTCCTCAAACCAAAATTCAATCATGTCTAAACCAATATTTGAATACAAGAAATTCACCAATCATGGTCGGATTTTCATACTTATTAATAATTAAAAATAACTCAAGACCTATCCAACTCAAGCACACAGATTTATGCATTTCATGGCTATCAATTTCATCCAACTGTATCACATGTGTTCACTCAATCTCATGAGCTATTGTTATTAACTTGATTCATTGACACATAACACTTAAACACTGACACTAAACAAAGACACTAACGACAAATAAACATAAACAATTAACACTATTAACACAAAATAGTAAGACTCCCCCCCAAACCTATTCGACACATTGTCCCCAATGTGATAAGTAAAGCAAGAGTAAGAAGACTCACCGAAACTGCAGCTCAGCGATTCAGAATGGTGGTGGTGGCGGCGGTGGATGATAATCAAAGTAGGGCTCATTCGCAACGCTTTTTCACGCCCCAGAGTTGGCTCACAATTCACCTAACATAAGAAAAAAACACAGACCAAGAAATAACAAGACACTGAGATTGTTCGAAAATAACACAAAATAAAAATAAACTATTAAAATATTGGGTTACCTTCCAATAGAACTATCGTTTAACATCATTTAGCTGGACCCAGATTTCCTCTTCATTTCAAGATCTCTTTTCTCATCACCTCCTTCATAGTTGGGTTCAACCTCCTTTGTGCCTCAATTGAAGGCCTGCTCTCATCATCTTCGCATTATGTTAATGCTATTTCAAGAGCATCAATACTCTTGAAGCTTTCCTCATCAACCGTTTTGTCAATTACATCAATGGAAAAACAGTCGTCACTTGCTCTTGGATAAGTTGTTGCCCTGAATACTTTGAAAGTCACTTCTTCTCCCTAGACTCGGAGTTTTAGTTCGCCCTTCTCAACATCTATAAGTGTTTGCCCCGTGGCTAAAAATGGTCTCTCAAGAATTATCGGCACATCAGTATCCTCCTCCATGTCAAGGACAATAAAATCAGCAGGAAAAATGAATTTGTCCACTTTAACTAACACATCCTCAATAATTCCATGTAGATGCTTGATCGAGCGATCTGCTAACTGCAAGGTAACTATTGTAGGCCTAGCTTCACCCAAACCAAGTCTACGAAACATAGATAAGGGCATCAGGTTGATACTTGCCCCTAAATCACACAGAGCATGTTGACACTCAAAATTCTCGATAGTGTAGAGAATAGTGAAGCTCCCCGGATCTCTCAACTTCTGGGAAGCTTTTTTGCAAAATGGTGTTGCACTCTTCAGTTAACGCCACAGTCTCATAATCTCTCATTTTTCTTTTTTTAGAGAGAATTTCTTTCATGAATTTGACATAACTGGGCATTTACTCCAAGGCTTCAGCAAAGGTAATATTTATGTGCAACTTCTTGAATATTTCCAAAAACTTGGAAAATCGTTTATCCAAAGAAATTTTTCTAAGCCTCTACGGGTATGGAATTCTGATTTAAGGCTCATTACTCACTGCTAGTAGTGCCTTTTCCATCGTGGGGTGGTCTTCAGTAACCCCATCTTTCTCTGAATTAGATGTCTCACTCAATTTTTTTGTCTTCTCTGCAGATGGTAGAGGTGCAACTGGTTCAACTTGCTTACCGCTTCTCAAATTTATAACCTGACATTGCTCCTTCGGATTCACAACAATATTGCTAGGGAGATTCCCCTGCGATCTATTGTTTAACATATTTGCTAGCTGACCTACATGTGTTTCCAGGTTTTGAATAGAAGATCTCGTTTCAGTCATGAACTGAGTCTGGGAATTGGTGAGAGTCAACAAGGCTACTTGCAATTCATTGGGGTTAGCTTGTTGAACTTGTGGCTTAGGCTGCTGAAACGACGAAGCTTGACTCATAGGTTGTTGTTGATTATTTTGTTGATACTTCCCTTGGAATTGTGGCTGCTGGTTCTGATATTGCCCTTGAAACTGTGACTGTTGGCCTTGGTCATTTCTCCATGAAAAGTTAGGGTGATTCCTCCACCCAGGATTATAAGTGTTGGAGAATGGATTGTTATAGGGCCTCTGAAAATTCCCAACTGCTTGAACCTGAGCTTGATCCATAGGTACATTGTTAGGATCTGCTGCTGTGCAATGATCAAAAGGATGTGGCTCCTCCACAAATTTCACATCCTGCCTGTGTCTAAACAACATTTGTTATCATAGTATTCTGCTGTAATTGCTTTGTCAAAGAAGCAACTTGAGCAGTTAACGTGGTGATGACATCTAACTCATGAACTCCAACCACCTTTCTGCTATTGGTAGGTCTTTCATCGGATCACTGATGGTTATTTGTTGCCATATCTTCCAACAGCTCATACGCCTCATTAGCACTCTTGCTCATGAATGTCCCTCCAGCAGCAACATCAATTATGGTACGGATCGTACCACACAAACCATTGTAAAAATTATGGACTAACATCCACTGCTCAAGTCCATGATGAGGACATTTCCTTTGCAACTCTTTGAATCTTTCCCAAGCATCATATAGAGATTCTCCTTCTAGCTGATAGAAGTTGTTTAGTTCTCCCCTTATCTTAGCAGCCTTTGATGGAGGGAAGAATTTTGCAAGAAACTTCTGAGTTAGGTCTTGCCACGTAGTGATGGAGTTAGCTTGCAGAGAGTTCAACCAGCTTTTGGCTCGGTCCCTTGGTGAGAATGGGAATAGCCTTAATCTAATGGCGTCTTCAGTCACACCATTGTATTTGAATGTTGCACATAACTCTAAGAAATTGGCCAAGTGCATATGTGGATCTTCAGAGGGCAAACCCCCGAACTGAACTGTGTTCTGGACCATCTGCAAGATTGTTGGCTTAATCTCAAAATTATTTGCCTCCACGGCTGGTGGTCTTATACAAGTCTGCACTCCTGTTATAGTTGAAAGTATATAATCCCGTAAGCTTCTCACAACGGAATTCTGTTATGGTGCGAATCATATTGTTTAAGGTGCGGAGGATTCACTCGGCTTTATCATTTTGAGGTGATGTATAAGGGCACGAGAATCGAAACACCAACCCATTTGTGGCACAAAATTTATGAAAGGAGAAATTGTTAAACTCACAACCGTTATCGCATTGGAATGTTTTAATGGTCTTTTCAAATTGAGTTTTAACATAAGATTGAAATTCAAGAAAAGTGGAGTAAACCTAAGACTTATATTTTAACGGATAAACCCAAAGAAAGTGAAAAAAATCATCCAAGAATATCAAATAATATTTATGATCCAAATTACTAGTAATAAGGGATGTCCATAAATCCGCATGAATAATATCGAAAGCAGAAAAGGTAACACTAAAAGAGGATTTGAAAGGAAGTCGAACATGCCTCCCTAAAGGACAAGAATGACAATTTTGGGTCAATTTCCCATTATTACATTGAATGAAATTTCTATTTCTAAGAAAGTTAAAAACATGTGCTCCTGGGTGCCCAAGTCTACTGTGCCAGATTAACAGAGAGATTACAGCTAATGAGACACGAACAACTGAAGTGGATGAGAAAGGATAGAGGTCTCACATACTATTGCATCTCGTAAGAGGTATCCTCGTATGTATGTCCTTCACAGAAAAGCCAAAAGGGTCAAACTCAATAGATGTAGAATTGTTATTAGCAAACTTCCTAATAAATATTAAATTTTTAATGATGTTGGGAGCATAAATGACGTGTTTGATGGAAAATGGAGGGTGAGGCTTAGGTGTATGAGTAGTGTCATAACCGTGAATTAGAATGTGATTGCCATTACCTACCAAGATATGTTGAGGATGTTGCAAATTAAATAATCGAGGAAGTTTACCAGAGGTGTGATGTTGCACTTGTATCCATATATCAAGCATCGTCGGGCTGCGCAATATTCAGTGAGTTATAGGCCTATGCTAGTTCGGTTGGGGTGAGAAGGCCCGTGGTGGGTTGCTATTGTTGGGCCGCTGCAAGGTGGGCCTGGTCAGTGGAGGTTGTTGGACACTGGCCCAATTGCTGGGCCTTCTGGAACTGATAGGGGTCGTAAGGAGCAACCCAATTTCCATAGTTGGCCCAAGGCATGAGGCTGGCCCAAGATACTGGATAAGGGGCCTGCGGTGGTGGGCCATTGGAATTGGGTTTGCCTTTGCGACCCTTGCCTCTTCCACCGTGCCTATTGCCTCAGCCACACCCTCTGCTACTGCCTTGGCCACCGTGGTGGGGTTGATTTTCAGTGGGTGTGGTGGCAGTCGGCGGGACGGTGGCTGCCAACGTATGTTGGTAATGTCCGTTCTTTTTATGCATCGAGTTTATTCCAACAATAATTGTGACCGGGCCTTGTTAAAGCTAGGTAGTGGGTCGACTTGTTGTATCATTGTGGCCAACGTATCGTACTCACCTTTCGGTAACCCATTGATGAGTTGCAAGACTATCTTCGTCTCAGAAATAGGATTAACAACAATAGACAATTGATCGGCCACAACTTTAAGTTGTTTACAGTAATCAGACATATTGATAAAATTTTCAAGACAAGTGGTGTTTAATTGCTCCTCGAGATACACAACACGTGTATGTTTATTGTGTTGAAAAATTTCCTCCAATCGTAACTACAACTCGCGAGCCAAAGCACATGTTTTCATGATGGTATGAATCAAATCCTTATAGATGGTGCCATAAATCCATTGATTGACGATTGCGTTAGCCGGTGCCACGTCGAATTGTCGACGTCGAATGGGCGAGGGTGTTTGTCATCCATATGATCAATCACGTTGTATGCACATGCATGAATGTGAAATAGTTCCACCCAAGATGAATATTGTCCATCTTCTTGATCAAGAACTACGAGAATAAAGTTCTTAATGTTAGTGACAGCAAAATCTAGATGGAAGGAGTTGGGAAAGGAGGATGGGTGGGTGGTATTTTGTGTGATGACGGGGGTAGAGGAGAAACCCGTGGGAGATTCAGGAGTAGCCATTAGTGTGTTGGTTTGGGTGGAAGAAAATGAATTCTAGGGTTTTAGAGGGGGTGCCGCCGGCTAGAGAGAGGGGGGGCGGCGAACAAGAGAGAAATATTATAGTGAGGGTGTTTAGGGTTTGGCTCTTAATACCATGTAGAATAGTGTAAATCTCATTGATTGGAGTTCTCTCATTAATACAATATATAGAGTGTACAATGGTAATCCTAATAGGAAGAGGATCTCTACTTACATAATTATACTAAAGTATTAATTACAGAATATATGTAGAATATATAAAATATATTCGCTATCACATAACGTACCATGAGAAGAAAAGTGTTCCTATTTAAAGAGATTGATATTGAAGAATGACAAAAATGGTCCCTTATTTATCAAACTCTGGAGGTAACTTTAATTTTTTTTATCAACATGAACACTACTTGAAAATCACTATTTTCTACTGAATTTCCTATTGAAAAATGTTCAGTGACTATTCCCACTGAATGTCGGTAGGAAAAACATAAATAGTAGTGTGAACACACAAAAAAATTAGAAAGTTTCTCAATGTTTCAATAGAAACTTGTTTCCCACCATGTGTTTTTCCAGTGATTTTCCAGTGATCTGGTTCGGTGGGAATGAGGTGAAAAAATCATGTTTTATAGTACAAAATTTTCACTGAATATCGGTGGGAAAATCATTTATTTCTAGTAGTGGAAGTCACATTTGGAGATGCATTTTTTGTAGTTTTTATTATTTTTGGTCTATTTCTAGAGTCTGATGCAATTTTCTGACGTCTCGTTTCTGCGACTTCTTGTCTATTTATCTGTCTGGTGTATTTCTTGGCATCTTAGATTTGATGGAATTTTCCAAGTACTTTTGGTTATTTTTTTCTTTTTATCACAGTTGTCATAAATCTAGCAACCAAAATTTGTTAATTATTAGACAGCGACCAAAAGTGCTCTCATTTTGGCAAACTTGAGGATCAAATTCCTGAACGAGAGACCTTTAATATATATATAATATTTGAAATATAATTTTCTAACTTTTTAAAAAGTAAAATTATTAATGTTTTGATAATCAATTTTTTGTGATAATTCTTGATCGAATTAGCTTGAAAACTCCTTCCCGAAAATGACCCTGTTATGGGAATCGCTCACATTATTCTATAAGAAATATCAATATTTGAAAAAATATCAACTCTTTTTATCTCATTGAGTGTATCATTTAAAATATTATCTTCTATTTGTACTGTTATTTTTAAACACTTTTACTTCAAAAATTAGTTTAACACATCAATAACTGAGTGTCTATTATGTTTTAAGGTTCTTTTGAAGCTAGGCAATCTTTTTTTAATTTGGATTGTCGAAATATATTTATCATCACGTAGTGATCTCAAATTGTTACTACTAAATAAAAAAATAAAATATTTCAATACACTATAAATTGTTTAAATTTATTTAAAATTTTCGTTTTTGTTTTTTCTAAAAATTTATAGTTTTTACTTTAAAAACTAATTTTTTTCAAAAAAAAAATTAGCTCATACACTTTCAAAATGAGGCCCCAAAAAAATGGGTCCTAAAGCAACTGTTTTGGCCGTCTTACCCAAGAGCCGATATTGGTTAGGCCCAATATCCATTATTTACATTTTTCGATCTCATGCATGTTTGGCTAACATGTAAATTTTAGAAGGAATACAAAAGTACTTAATAAACACACCAACACTGGAATAAAATTTACTCTCCCGATTTGTAAAATAAGTATCCTAAGTTTGATCAAAACTTTTCTCTCTTTCCAAAAGGTAGGAAATGGGAAAGGAGAGAAAAAAATACAGAACTAGACGATGCCACATTACAGTGTGAGATCTAAAAATCACTAGGAGTGTGTACATGGAGTTGGTACACATGCGAGATTCTAGTTTGGCATCTAAGTTTAATTAAATACTAATCAATGATTAACTGACGCTTAAGATCGTTTAAATTAATTAGCAAGTTGCGATTTCCTTAAATCCAAATTGATGATGATTTTATGCCTGACAAAGTGACATTACTACATTCGGATTGGCTCTCCCAAATCTCGTATGCAGACTTTCCACAATTTTAATTAAACCCCACTTAACTATTGCATTTCACCCTCAAAGGTGTGACTTATTTGTCAATAAAGTAGATGTAAATCATAAGTCTAAATCCTAGCAAAAACACGCAAGGTGATTTTTCAGTCTATCTAAACTTTGATGGAAAATTTATTTGGTATATATGATGACGAGAAATAACAGATATTTGATAAAATAATTGAAATGTGCATAAATTGACGTTATACAAAGTCTTTTGGCATTTCATGCCTCCTATGTGGAAACACTTACATGGTCTTCATCCTTAACTAGGGAGCATCCCCTGTTTGACACCCACAAAAATAAACAATAACAACTGCATGTCTTTTCCAAAAAAAGGTGTAACTCCCACTCCAGGAGCCCCCACACCCCGGTCCGACAGGTCTCTGAAGGAGGTAAATCATGGTGACTCAATTGATTTCAAAGGTTAGACCAGTACCACGCTGCGCACAAGGGGCCCTTCTATGGTAGGGTAAACTTTTTAAAGTGACTGGTCCCACCGCATTACGGCCCCATACCCCAAAAAACCCCACCTCCGGCCTGGCCCTACGGATTAGTATACACCGCTTGGCCCTACGCGTATGGAGGGATTTTTTTGGGGGAACACAGTTCCACTCTCGCTGATCAGAGGACTCGAACACGGAACCTCAGACAACAATACCCTAATGTATTGGCCACTGGGCCAAACACTTTGGATATAACAACTACATGTCTGTTGCTTTAACTTATTCTGCATACTCTATTTTTTCTCCGTCATAAACAAGAAGCAAGTTGAGGTAAAATATACTTGTACTGCTGCTTGGATTTCTGGAGTTTATCATCTTGGAAGGTGAATAAAGTTATAAGGACATACTCTTATTAGAAACATTATGATGAATGGAGAACTTTCATGAAGTTATTATGTCTCAGTCTCTGATAAAGAAGATTGACCATATTCAGCAAATTCATTTCATCAAGTTGGACAACATGGAACTTAAGAAATTAAACTGACAAAAGAATTTGCTAAATGTAATGTGCACTTGCAAAACAACTTGATCACTAGATAACTTGGTTAGTAGATGACTAAATGGGAATTCAATTTGATGCTACTTGTCTACTTGATACTACAATTACATTATACAAGTTTGTAATGAGTCATGCATAGTAGATTAAGCTGAAATTATATCCCTCCTTTCTGAGTTTAATTGTTGCTATTATTATTAAGCAGAAATGGAATATATACACATGAGCTTAATATTGTTAATTCGTATGGAGAAAAAGAGAAGCGGCGACCAGTCCATCCATTTAATTTTAATTAGCTTCTTCAATGCCCTCTCTCTTTTGAGAACTCAAAAGGCAAGAGTCAAATGCTGGAAAATCATTTCTTAGCATTGATTTGTACTTTCAGAATATATTTTCGATTTTTTTAGGACAAGTTGGGTTTATGAGACTTGAGAGTACAATGAGTTGGCTATCATCCGTTTTTCCGTTTTTTTCATTTTATTTTTAATTCGATTGCACCATCATAAATTCAGCTTTTAAATCTCTTATTTTATTTTTTCCTTTAACAAAAGCTAAATTACTCAACATAATTTGATGACTCTGCTTGTTCTATGTTTAAGGTAAAACAGTTCTTTGCACATCAACTAAATATAGGTACAACTTATGAATGAATCAAAAAGCATCAAACCATAAGGTGTGCCCAACCAAATTGACTTAAAAATTACCAACTGTTGGGTATAAGTTGATATGTTCAAGACTCAATCTATCATGTACGATTGGAAGTTAGTAACAATTCTTCACTGGAAATAATTAATGTAGCTAAAATTAAAAGCAAAATTAACAATTATATCTCATTCTTTTCCCTTTCTAATTGCAAGTTTTGCACTCTATTAGAGATACAACTTTCTTTTTCATTTTTGGCTCTCTATGATACAAAATTAATGGCTTACCCGTGCGTGAAATGTTTCTTAATAGTGGGGGTTACGGGGTGTGACCCGAAATTTAAGATGGTGGGTGGAGTAATGTAGAAACATTATAAACTCCTCTTAAAGCTCCATATATAAGAACTCAATCGAATCAGTATACATTCTAAGGAAACGTCTAACACAATTGATACCACTATCTTTGGTTTTGAATAAATATTTTTCTTCATTATTTCATTCCAAAGTAGTAGTAAATATACTAAAATACAAACATAATCCTAGGCCACAATTACGATAAGTAATGACTAAAATATATATCTACCATATACATAATATACATTATTATAACAAATTATGACTAATGATATTTTCTTATTCTATCACACCTCCGAAGTCGAAGCGGGAGGTCAGCGTATGCTGAGATTATCCCGAAAGTCTTCAAATAAAATCAGTGGAAGACCTTTTGTAAAAATATCAGCAATTTGATAGCGTGACGGGACATGTACGACACGTACTTGTCAACGAGCAACCTTTTTCACTAACAAAGTGAATATCCAGCTCAATATGTTTAGTGCGTTGATGTTGAATTGGATTCCATGAGAGATAAATTGCACTAACATTATCACAATAAACTAATGTCGCCTTCGGAACCAGACAGTGGAGCTTCAAAATAAGGTTCCGTAGCCAACAAGATTCAAACACCACATTGGCAACTCTTCGATATTCTGCTTCGGCACTGGATCTGGACAAGGTAGCTTGCCATTTGGAGGACCAAGATATCAAATTGTCACCGATAAATACACAATAACCAGACGTGGACCGTCTGGTATTCGAATATTCACCCCAATCAACATATGTGTAAGAAATAAGAGTGGATGTCTAGGACAAATATTAATGCAAGCCATGATCGAGAGTACCCTGAATGTAGGGCACAATGCGTTTGAGAGCATGCATGTGATCCTCCATCGGGTTATGCATGAATAGACAAACATGTTGCGCATTATAAGATATGTCGGGCCTCATGAAAGTAAGATAATACAGGGCACCTGCAAGTCTGTTGTAATGTGATGGATCGGCATATGGCTTGTTGGAAGAATCACTAAACTTTGGTTTAGTGTCAACCGGATGGAAGACGGCTTACACAAGGACATGTCAGCTCGTTCAACGATCTCTTCTTCATATATCTTTTGAGACAAAAATAAATCACTTGCATGATGTGTGACAGTTATCCCCAAGAAGTAACTCAGTGGCCCTAGATTTTTTATTGCAAATTCTGAGTCAAGAAGTGACATGATAGAATTACGAAGAGCATCAGATGAGGCAGTCAATATAATATCATCCATATACAGAAGAATGTAAGACATATCATTACCCTGTCGGTATATGAATAGAGAATGATCAAACTTGTTGTTAGAAAACTCAATATTAGAAACATAATCTGCAAACCTCTAGCTTATTTGAGCCCATACAATGATTTCTTCAGCAGGCACACATGATTAGGATATGTGGGGTCTGTACCCCATGGGTTGATAAATGTATACTGTTTTATTGAGTTCTCTATGCAGGAATGCATTTTTTATAACAAGCTGATGAAGCGGCCATGCCTTCGAAAGAGCCAGGCTTAGTACCGTGCGGATAGTGGCTGGTTTACCACCGGACTGAAAGTCTCACCACAGTCCACACCAACCAGTTGCATCTTCCCATCACCTACAAGACAGACTTTATGCCTCTCAAATGTACCATCAGATTTTTCTTTATGACTAAAATTCACATAGACCGAATCACATTAACATCAGAAGGACGGGGCATCAAATCCCACGTCATATTATTAATAAGAGCATTATATTCATCATCCATAGCCATTTTCCAATTCGGGTCATTGAGGGCAGACACGTGATTATAGGGCAACGGTGATTTGGTAACATGGGTGTGAAGACCGTATTTTTTGTTTGGGTTAAAAATCCTGTGTTGACTACGAGTGACTGGCCATTGGGCCGGGAGTTATGGGTCCATATGGTGGTAGGGACGGACTGCCCGATAGTGGGCCGGCAGAGGCTAGACCGCCCGATAGTAAAGATGGGTCATGACCCAGTGGACTGCCAGGTGTTGGGCCTCTCAGTAGTGGGCTTCCGGCGAGAGGCTCGGCTGGGCTGGCAGCCACTGATCTCGGTAAATGGGTCGAACTGCCAAGAAAAACTAGGCCTGATTGAGAGGACAATTTATGGACCAAGTACGGGGGCATGCTATCATCAAGAAATTTGTAGGTAGGAGCCACGGAACCATGTAATTTAGCAAAGGAAAATTTTAATTCATCAAAGACCACGTGACGACTTACGATTTTTTTATTAGATAATAAGTCGTAACATTTGTATCCATGATGGTTTGATGGATATCCCAAAAAAACACGGAGTAGATCGGGGTTGGAGTTTATTGATGGTAGTAGAGGGAAAAAGAGGATAACATAAGCATTCGAATACCCATAGATGAGAGTAAGATGGGTCCCTTAGATATAGAGTTTTGAGATGGGATGTATAGGCTAATTATTTATTCGGAAGTATGTTAAGGAGATAAGTTGTCATTTGTAATGCATGATGCCAAAATGATAGTAGTATAGAGGCATGGGCAAGTAATGTTCTAACAATGTTGGTAATGGTTTGGATTTTTCTTTCTGCTTTTCCATTTTGAGATAAGGTATCTGGACACGAGAGACGAAAAGACAAACTATTAATTTTGCAAAAATCTCAAAATGGCCCATTATCAAATTATCTACCATTATCACATTGAATGTTTTTAATATCCCATTAAAATTGAGTGTGGATGAAAGCTCTAAAGGATAGAAATGTGGAAAAACTTGTGACTTTTTAGAAAAAGGAAACGTCCACAAAAAAATAGAGTAATCATCCAACAATAGAAGATAATATCTATAGCCCGAAGATCTCACAACGTGAGATGTTCAAATATCACTATGGATAATATCAAAAGGCATAACAGTACAAGAATTAGAAGCAACAAAAGGCAACTTAACATGTTTTCCAATAGAACATGAGCGACAAACAGAAGAATTATGAATTCTAGTACACTCAATAAATTTATTTTGTTTAAGGAGACAAAAAAAGGCACTCCCGGATGACCCAAACGTTCATAACATAAAGAAGGAGTTAAAGCTGCAAAAGTGTATGGTAACGTGGCTTGATGTGTGGTTGTGGTGATTGGATATAGCTCGCCTTGACTATCACATCTCATTAGACGCATCTCTGTCTGCAAAATCCTTCACGGAAAACCCAAAAGGATCAAATTCAACAGAAACTGAATTGTCAATGGTAAATTTTCTAACTGAAATCAGGTTTTTAATTAATTGAAGAGCATGAAGGACCTTCTTTAAATCTAACGGTGGGTTCGTGGGAGATAAGTTTGTATTACCATAACCACGAATTGGAATTGGATGACCATTTCCGACAATTATACCACGATTATTGCTCAAATTAAAATAGGACGAGAGATTACCCTGTGAGGATGTCATAAGAGACGTTGCACTGGTATCCATGTACCAATTTGAGTCGGGTGGATTAAGCCTAAGAGTGTGCATTACGACCTGGATGTCGGTAGGGGTCGCCACTGTCGAGTGGGACTGTTGCCACTAAGTGGGCCTGCCGGTTGGACCGTTGCGCCTGGGCTGCTGGCCCAATTTCCAGAGGGGAATGGGCTGGGAGGCACGGCCCATGGCCACTGCGAGGCACGGCCCATGGCCACTGCGAGGCACGGCCCATGGCCACTGCGAGGCACGGCCCATGGCCACTGCCAGGCTCACAGTGCCGACCCGCTTCCCCACTGGGCTGGCTGTTGCTACTGGCCGTCGCCCTTGCCGCCACTATCGCCCTTGCCACCACCGCGAACCGTCTGGTATCCGGACATCCACCTCAATAAGCATCTGTGTAAGAAATATTTTCCTTGATTATTTCATTCCAAAGTGGTAGTAAATATACTAAAATACAAGCATAATCCTAAGCTACAATTACGGTAAGTAATAACTAAAATATACATCAATCATATACAGAATATACATAATTATGACTAATGATATTTTCCTATTCTATCACTTCCAAATCATTCCTGTAGGAGATCAACACCCATTTTTTTCTAATCCTTCTACAAAAAGAAACATTACTATTAGTTGATATTGGAAGTTAGTGACAATTCTGCACTTGAAGTAATTAATGTCTATTAGTTAATATTTAGAAGGTAATATTATTAGCAACGTGGTGGGAGTTTGGTCTAGTTGTATGATTCTCGCTTAGGGTGCAAGAGGTTTCGAGTACAATTATTGGAATGCCCCTATCTTTTATTTTTTGGTTTTGATTTTTCAAACAAAATCGATTTATCCGAGTTCAATCCTCGGAATGCCCCTATATTTTATTTTTTGGTTATGATTTTTCAAAACAAAATCGATGCTGCTTTTGAACATACTAGCCTAGTTGACTACTGTCAATACTACAACCAGTCAAGACTCAAGACTCAAGACCATCAAGGCCGTTAATTTTTACAATTTAAAGTCCAAAGGTCATTTGCACGAATGACCTATCTTTAGGTGGTCTTTAATTTTCGTACTTCGACACTGTAAGTAATAAAAAGTTACCGAAAATATCTCTAACATTGAATAAACGAAAAAGAAATTTGGTCAATCCTTATCTATGACCTAATTTTGCAAGGCAAAGTTTTATAAGTTCTGTAGAAATTAAGTTATCCGGCATAACTTCATTTCTACAGAACTTATGTGTTGCGAAAGGAGAAAGTCACAATTGGAAATTATTAATGTCTTAGCAGACTTTAAGTTGTGCACACCCGTTTTTTTTACCGACGGGTTTGCTACGTAATGGGCGTTTCCCTGGTGTTGATTAAAAATGTTGTTGAGGAATCGCCACCTAATTATTCTACGGTGAATTAGGACACCTAAATGTTTAACTAAATGCTACAAAGTGAACTCCGATTTATGGTCTGCAAAATTATAAAATTTAAGGTAAGGGTTCTTTATTATCCTAAAGGGAAGGGGTTAGGCATCCTTTAAGATCCGCTAACTTGCGATCATCCGGTCAAACCGAATTAATCATCATGTTTAAAAATGCATGTTTAAAAGTATAAAATTAAAGGATGTTGCAAGTAATTTATTAAGAGATTCATAAAAATGTAAAGATTTTCACTACTTATTCTTTTGAAGAGTCTCGCAAAGATGATTGTGATTTTGAGAAATAAATTCCCAGACATAAAAAATCCGAAAAGTAGGCATGACATTGTTCATGAAAAATACATGTAAAAAGCACGCATTTATAATGCATTGTTTATGAAATATATGCAAAGTTGATATTTTTGAATAAAAGACATGCATTTATATGACATTGTTTATAATATATATGCAAAATGAAAAACATGCATTTGTAGTGCATTATTTATAAAATACATGCTAGGTGATTTTTTGGATAGAACATGCATTTGTATTGCATTGTTTATAAACTACATATTTTTTGCAATTTGATAGTAAAGGAGAAAAGTAAATTATATATAATGCAAAGAAATGATTTATATGGAAGTTATTTTTTATAGTGCATCGGATGAAAAACAAACCTTATTTATGTGATTAATAGTGCGAATAAAAGATGACCAAATTGTTTTGAAAGTTTTGAATAAGTATGACAAGCCTAAAAATACATAAACTAGCGACGAATTTCTAATTTTAAACTAACCTATTAATTATCCATTCATAGCCTAATTATTCTAATAATCGCACAAACATTAAATAATTATTACAACAAGGAAAAATAAAAGACGGTATTAAAAGAATTAAAGTAGTGATGAGGGCGGATGACGATATCATCCCGCCCTATTTGTCTAGAAATCCGAGACAGGAGAATGCAATGGACGTAGATGTGGATCTTCATTTGGCAAAGTCATGATGAGTCTCATAGCGAGACTCTTCGTTGCTCCCGATGCGTTTCATGTGAACAACGAAAAGAAAAAGGATTAATTGACTGAACATAAAAATATATATCTAAAAATGTAAACAAATAATTCATGCGAGATAATATGTTGTTGGACTCTCCAATTTTGGGAAAATCAGCGAGATATGGCCCCCGTGGGCCCATGTTCATGCAAAGGGAGGAAAGGGAGGGGGGAAACATACATATGAGTTAGAAGATATCCAGGCCTATCAGATATAAATACAGTACTGGAAATTAAACATTTATTTTATGTTAATCTTAGCAGTCCCAGCGATCACAACAGCGGCTTAAGGTCTGGTGGACTTCACACACCATGCGCAGAAAAACAAAAAGGGGGCCCAAATGTAATTTGCAGTCTTAAAGAAGGGGAAGCAGATCAGCCCACTATGTGATTAGCCCAAATCTCAAACAATCATGCAAGTCCATATTTACAAATGATATATAAAAGGTCTAATCGATAAAAGGGTATACCCGCAGGTATACAAAGTATGTGACTCGAATATACATCGGGTGTATACAGAGATCTATATCCCTCATACACTAGCAAATATATCACAACATACAAAAATTCCCATGGAAAGGAAGAGAGAATCAATTGAGTATTATTTAATCACATAACAGAGAAGGATTTTACACATTTAATATCCAAAACAGGCCAACATAAGCAGAACTCAGATTCAACATATGGAAGAAAAGAAAACAGTCTGGGATCATTTTTTCACTGACACGATATTCAACTATTTGATAAGCTACTATCACATCCAACACAGGAACTGATCCATGAAAAATGAGGGTAAATGCGCAGGCTCAGCAGGTATATCAAGCAAGATGAGTATTATTATAGATTATAGACCTTTTATCCAATCAAAGTCAAGTACATCAGACCTGTAAACAGGTTTCAACTGTTCTAAACACATCTAAGCATGCTTAAAGAAAAGAAAGACAAGATTAAAAGTTGAGTATGTATAGCAGGGCTTTGATTAACATACTATGAACTGGTTCCAGCAGAGAGGGTACCAATACATGTACTATCTTAATCAATTAGTTGTTATATCATGCTATAAAAAGGACTGGAACATGGCAGGATATGAGAAAATTTAGAACCTGAGATGCTATTGTAGACATGCTTCAACATTTAAACAGACATGACAAATGCAATCAATCCAATGGACATACTACATAGAGGAATGACCAAGCAAATCTCCCAAATATACCATTTTAAATATGCAGGGGTGTTTAGGATACACAAAAACATGCAAAATCCTAGACATGTCATGTACTACTTAAGATGACACTTAACAGGTTTATATATGTATGTGATAGCCTAACAATTATGAGAAGTATACTTAAGAATTCATTATAGGGACTGATCTTTGGATATGCAGAGGGGGGTAATTACATACTATATATATATGCTAGACATGCTGACATTAGAAAGGCAAAACATAACATGATTGACATATTAGACATACTGGACATGGAAAGGGGGCAAACAACCAGAGATAACATGACACATTCAACAAACATGCTAGGCAAATAGACAAGTAGTCAGTTTTAAACTAATGTTACAGCAGAACAAGCATCATGGCCTAGACACACAAGCATGTTTGAGTTACATGTCATATGAGAGCATCTCTAATCCAACCCAACATTTCAGAGGAAAGCAGGACCATTTGAACAGGAACATGCACAGTCACACTATGTTACACAGTAAGCATGATGACCCTCAGAACAGATGAGATAAGTACGTGGCTAATCCGACAGATAATGTGAGACAAACAATGATGATCAAATGACCAATTAAAGATAACATCTCAGGTAGGTAGGACCATTTAGGCCAGGGCACACACAGAGTCTTTCTCATGTTGTCTATTGGACACAGTAACACCCATAATAGGATAAGCATGGTTTACACAATACAACACAAGTCAAGCAACATATATAATAGATAATGAAAACAACTATGGGCTTAATCAAGATAGGCAGATCTCACATTTTGGTTTGTAATCATCCAAACAAAGGACCAAAGTGCCTAGACTTACACAAAACTTTCCTACTGACTAACCTAGACACTATTACCTAAATTACATAACCATGTTAGTAGATATTTAAAAACAATTTAAACTTGAGTTATTCATGAATCATAAGGGACAAATAAACATATCGCACAAACAAATACTCTGAATCTGCAAAACAATCAGAACTTTATCACCAGATGAAGCTATATGAAGGATTAGACTATGGTCCATAACCCAACCTTAAATTAATTACAGGTCATGACATCTTGATGTGAAACTATACAACACAGACCTATCATGACATACTAAACATGCTCAGTTCATCAAACAAGCAAATATCATTTGGCATTTAGCTAATTAACATCCTAGTCCCTTTAAATAGGTACTAGCAGCATCTTCAACACATTACACTAAATGCATTATTGTCATGAGCTTAATGGAACAGACAAAACACATCTATACGATAGTAATTAACTAAACATACTGTCATACTCATCCTAGCTTAGACATTGAAGAACTCAACAACATGCATAAACTACTACATATGATTAATACAACAAAGAAAGCGCAAAAATGCAGAAAAAATAAATAGAGAGATGTATTTACGGACCTTCTCCGGACACCGAACCGAGGTATCGTCTCGAATCGTCGACACGACTCGGAGAAGTTATTGTATTTATGCGAAAAAGAAGAACAAAGCGTAGTGTTTTGTGGCTTTCTCGAGCCGGGATTGAGAGTCAAAGAAAGAATTCTTCTGATTTTTGAACTTTCATAAAACAACAGGAAAAGATGAAGATTTTTTTTTTTTTTGATAATCTTTGAAACTCAATCCTTTTTCTCCGAAAAATCCCAAAAAACTCCTCTAAATGCAACCCAAAGGGCTGTATTTATATCCAAACTTCAGGGGTTTCAACAGCTTCCTTGAGAAGCTTTTATTTTGAATTTCGAATTCGAAAGCAATGGAAAAGACGATGATGATTTCTGAGATTGATGAGAAAGGGGACTGATTGGAGGCGATTCCAGCCGTTGAAAGCCATTGGAACTCGGATTAGTAAGCAATCTGCCATTGTTTTGGGGTCCGATAGACATGAATGTTTTTATCCATCAGGTCCTTGAAGGTTCGTCCTAGAAATCCATTGCACCATGCATGCTTTTTGCAGGTCGATTTGACTCGGACGAGCTATTCAAAGCTCTGGGATTTGCAGAAAAAGGGGAAGAATGGACTGGGGTGGTAAGTGACAGGACAAGGTGGCGGTGGTGTCGGCGTTTACCCGGTGGTTTGAAGGTGTAGCCAGCGGTTTCTGGTGGAAGGGCCGCTGGTTTTCTGGTTTTTGTTGGTTTTTGGGACGATGGGTTTGGTTCTGCGTTTTAGTTAGGTTATTTTTGGGAGATGGGGATTTAGTTGGGGAATTTGGGCTCGGGTCTTGGCCGATTTGGGCCCAGACTTGGTTGGGGAAGTGAAATTGGGGTTTGATCGGCCCAAATCACTTTGTAGATGAATTGATCCTAAATTTTCCTAATCACTTATCTACTATAATTTATTAAAACATGATTCTCGTCCTAATTAAATCCTAAATTGTGTACATATATAAATTACATATAACTAATTTAATATATGTATTTATTTTAAATAACAGCAGATTAGTAGTATGATAAAATGATTAATTTCGTGATTTGAAGGAATGCAAATTATTAAAACAAAAATAACGATGTGATAATAATAAAACGTAATATTTATGAGATGCTTATTGCTTTTTAAAAAAAAAAACGCAATGCCATTTTGCAAAAATAAAATAACATAGACTATTATTAGGATAAAAACTATGATTAAGATATTAAAAGACGAATAATAATAGAAAGAATGCGAATAAGAATAATAAGAATAATAAATAATGATATTGTGAATAGACGATGATATTAAAGAATGTGAATATATATATATATATATATATATATATAAGTATATATGTATATATTTTAAAATTATTTTTTTATGCATTAAAATATTTAAAATTATAAATAAATATCAGAAAAGATGGGACAAAATTGAGTGTCAACATAAGTTATGTTATTTACATTTGAGTCATGTGAGTCTTTTTATTACTAGTTTATGTATTTAGTATGTTGAGTCTTTTAATTAAAGGACATGTGTCCCTACCAGCTGGCTGTAGCTACAGTACTAATAGGGCTATTTGTAAAGGATATTGCATCTTGAATGAAAACCTAATCTCTTTTATTATTTTTCATTTTGTATTATTTTCAGTAGTTGCTTACGCTACAATTAGTATCAGAGTCATCTTTCTGACGGCGTATTCGTGAAGAAATGGTGGAAACTCAGAAGGACAAAGAGGTGGATGATGATTGGAAGAAGATTGAGTCACATCTCCAGTTATACATTGGAGAATCTCAATAAAAAAAATGGAATTGTTGGAGCGAAATCAAGCTTGTATCAATATGGAAGCTCAATAATGCCATGAAGAACACAATCGATGATTGGACGCCTGAATGAGCCAATTGAAAATGAAAAGAAGGTTGGAATCAATGGCCTCAGGACGTTCTTTGGCAGCTCTGGCTTTGGGTGGATCTTCGAGCGAAAGATGAGAATCTTCAGTTGGTGGAAATTTCATACCAATGTCATCTCCTTTCACTCCGGTCAATGTGTTAACTCCGGTGCTTTCGCAATCGAGTCGGGAAATGGTGACGACCGCAACTCCCTTCAATCCTCAGGTTTTTTCTGCTCCTATTCCTATAACTCACTATACACCCTCTTCTCCTTACCCACCGGCACCTGCTACACTTATGCAGCTTGTGGTTTCAACAATGAACCACCACTCAACTCCTTTATCTTTTTCTCAGCCCATTTTTACATTCACGCAGCCAGCTCCCATAAACACTTATTTTACTTTACCCATGGCATTTTCAAAAAACCCCAGGAAGCCCATTTCTTCAGCCAAATGTCCAGACCAATATGTTTACACCTACAAACATCAATAACCCCACAAATCACCAGTTTCAGCAGCATTTTCGTACACCGACTAAACATAAACAATCATTTTAAATCACCAAAAATCAAGTTATCTTTTTCGGAGTTTGATACTACCAATCCTCGTGGGTGGATTATTGGGGTCTGAAGTCTGATTTACAATCAATGGTGAGAGCTTCAAACCCGTTAACCTTGCTGGATGCGTTAGAAATGGCCAAACAATATGAGAAAACACTTGCTTCTATTTATAGAAACCTTCAATCTAGAGTTTATTGCACCCAGCCTAAATCACCTTTCCACCAAGCCTACGAGCCAATACTCATAATACGTTCAGAGCACTTCCTGTTCCTAATACCATTGGAGCCCTTCCAGCACCCAATAATACAAGAGCCCTTTCCTAATATTGTCACCAGAAACCCAGCTCCTAAGAGTGTCCCTAATGAAGCACCTAGAGACAGAAAGATATGCTATAGGTGCCATGAGAGGTGTTTCCGAGGTCATGTGTGCAAGGACAGGAACCTTAATGTAATAGAGGGAAGTGAAAAAGAGGTGATGTATGATGCAGAGGCCGAACTTGTCCAAAAAACTGCTGTGGAAACAGAACAAGAGGGTGATGGTGAAGAGGAAGCAGTGCTTAACTTGATGAAAAGATAGGAGAAAGACCCAATGACTATTAAGATTACTGGTTGGACTCTTAACCAACCTATTGTAGTCTTGGTGGACAGCAGGTCGACCCATTGTTTCATGGACCCTAAGTTGACAGATATGTTGCATCTGAAGAATTTGAACCTTAAAAGGCCACGAAGGTTCGAGTGGCCAACGGGGAGTCCATATACAGTACACATGTGTGTCCTAGGGTGACATGCCTAATGCAAGGGGAGAAATTTATGTTTGATATGAGACTCCTGGAGGTAAGAGTGTTGTGATGTAGTGTTGGGGATGGACTGGATTGACACAGTCGCCCCTATTTTGTTGAATATTTGACTACTTAGTATTTCCTTCCTACGTAATGGGAAGTGGATAACACTGATGGGCTATCAAAAGCCTCAATTTGGGATGCAAAACAGTGGATGATGTAGTTGGGTGGCCCAAATATGTCAGTTGGAGCCTTTGGGGAAGTCTAGCAACTTATTTCCAGCCCAGGTGGAGTCCTTAATTACAGAATTTGGGGACATTTTTAAGGAGCCAAACAGTTTACCCCCAACTCGATCATGTGACCATGCTATTAAATTAGTTGAGCAAAGTATGTGAACCAGTGCCCTTATCGATACTCTCACGATAAAAAACTGCTATTGAAAAGTTTATTAAAGAAATGTTACATGCTAAAACAGTAACAACCAGTTCTTCGCCCTTTGCATAACCGGTGATTCTAATTAGAAAGAAGGATTTGTCATGGCGTACGTGTGTGGATTACCGTAAGTTGAATGACATTACCATTAAAAATAAATATCCAATTCCAGTTGTGGAAGATTTATTGGATAAACTTAATGGGGCTCATTTCTTTTCCAAACTGGACTTGCGCTCAGAATATCACCAAATCAGGATGAGGGCTGGTGATGAGCATAAGATAGCTTTCATCATGGCCTATGGGATTTCAAGGTTATGCCCTTTGGGCTAATCAATGCGCCGGTTACGTTTCAAGCCATGATGCATAACATTTTTGGGCCGCATTTGAGACAATTTGTGCTGGTCTTTTTCAATGATATTCTAATTTACAGCATATCGTTGGCGACGCATGTGAACCATTTGCGAATAGTATTTGAGTTACTAAGGGCCCATCAGTTGTATGCAAAAAGAATCAAGTGTGTTTTTGCACATAATCGAGTGGAGTACTTAGGGCATGTGATTTTTGGTGAAGGGGTGAGCACTGATGCTGCCAAGATTGAGGCGATGGTTAAGTGGCCACAACCTACATGTCTTAAGGGAAGGAATTTTATCTGAAATTATGTAGTGATTAGCAAACCATTAACAATGTTGCTTAAAAGGGTGGATTTTTGTGGAATGATGAAGCTTCAAGAGCTTTTGAACAATTGAAAACGGCTATGGTGAATGCTCCAGTTTTTGCCCTGCTAGATTTCAAGGTTCCGTTCATTGTTGAAGTGGATGCAAGTTGACTGGGTGTAGGAGCTGTGTTAATGCAACAAGATGGGGCTATTGATTTGATGAGCCAAGCTCTTAGCCCAAAACATCTTGGTCTGTCGACATACGAAGAAGATCACATCGCCCTCCTGGCAATTGAAAAATGGAGGCACTACCTCCAGTCAAGGCATTTTATTATACGCACGGACCACTTTAGATTGAAGTTTCTTAAAGATCAGCATGTGACCACTTCATTACAACACAAAGAAATTACAAAGTTAATAGGTCTTAGCTACGAGATTCATTACAAGAAAGGGAAGGAAAAACACAAAGAAATTACAAAGTTAATAGGTCTTAGCTACGAGATTCATTACAAGAAAGGGAAGGAAAATGTAGTGGTTGATGCTCTATCTCAACAAAGGGAAAGAAGTGAAAGCTAAGTATTTGGGCATCTCACTGATACAACCCAAGTTGATACAAGAAATGATTGAAAGCTATAACGAAGACAGAAGGCTCAAGATCTTATTATCAAGCTTAGCATTGATCCAAAGGCAGTGCCAGATTTATCGATCCAAAATGGATTGATCAGGTTTCAAAACAGAGTTTGCATAGGGAACCACGGCATCCTAAGGAATAAATTGGTACAAGATATGCATACTTCAGCGTGGGAAGGACATTCGGGAATACATGCTACATATCAAAGAATCAAATCCATTTTCTAGTGGCCTAATATGATCAACAGTGTGAAAGAAGTGGCCCGGGTGTGTGAAACTTTCCAGAGGAATAAAAAAAAAGTGTCGCTTACCCGAGGTTACTACAGCCCCTGCCAACTCCAAACAAGTCTTGGGAACATATTTCTATGAATTTCATTGAGGGCTTGCCAAAATCGTAAGGGAAAATTGTTATCTGGGTAGTGATTGATTGATACACCAAGTATGGCCATTTCTTGGGCTTTGCTCATCCTTATACGACTAGTCAATTGGTTTAGTTCTTCCTGCATAACATTGTAAAACTACATGGAGTTCCGTGTTCTATTGTTTCTGATCGTGACCCTATTTTCGTTAGTCTACTTTGGCATGAACTTTTCAAAACATTACAAGTACAACTAAAACTTAGCTCTTCATATCATCCATAAAATGATAGACTGACGGAGAGACTGAATCGTTGTCTCGAGGTTTATCTAAGATGTATGACGAGCCATAAACCTAAGGAGTGGTGCAAATGGTTGCCGTTAGCTGAATTTTGGTACACCGCCAACTTTCAATCAGCAATTGGCATGACATCTTTCAAGGCACTATATGGTTACGACCCTAATCAGCCAACATTCGAATTGGTGGCTCAAACCAATTTGGAATCAGTAGACCAACTGTTGCCGGAAAGGCAACTGATAAGAAAATAATTGAAATAGAATTTTATCAAAGCCCAAAATCAAATGAAGCAATATGCGGATAACAAGAGAAGTGAACTAACCTTTGAAGTAGGGGACTTGGTGTTCATAAAGCTGTTGGAAATTTGCCTTTGGCGGGGAGATGCGTCCACCCATCTTTGATGAATTAAACACTAGTGTTCCGCATGTTGGAGGCTTTGTCTCTTCACACATGCATAATCTACTAAGTGAGTAGATAACCGTAGGGCCAAGAATCGTCAAATTTCGTTGAGAAATGAAAGAGATTGGTCCACGAAGTAAGGTGTTTGAGGCATGGAAATTTGGTGTGGGACAAATCTACCATATCGGTGGAATAGGAATAATTGCTCTCTATATAAGTCTCTAATGTGGTAAAGGGTTTGGGATCCCAAGGGGTATCCCATGTGTTTAAAGGAGGGATGACCTAGATGTGCTTGGGTTCAAAGCTAAGCCCACGCGCGCCGCCGCCGCCCGCCCGTCCGGTCTCGAGCTGTGGGGACTTTCTGATATTATCTTTTTGGACTCCAAATTGCTTAATATTTACAGTTTGGTCCCTAGAGTTTCTGAAAAGTTGATTTTGGGAGTGACGGAAGGCAGAAACTTTCTGCCTACCATTCGGACTGTTTTTGGAGCATTAACCAGCCATTACTTGGCTGTTAACTACTCCATTAACAGCCCTCCTTCAATGAACTTAATCAACCCTCCTTCAAGGCCATGAACAACCACAATAATGGCATTAAACCTGCCATTTACAGCCCTCCTAATGGCCATTAACAACCATGTTTGGGCAGTTGGACAGCCCTCCTCTATGCTATATATTGGTGCCTCTTTTGGCTTAATAACGTGAGAGAATGCACACGAAAATAGCAGCACATTTCAGTCACAAAAGAGCACAAAACAGTGGCCAAAATCAGTACAAAACAGTGGCCAAAATCAGTGCAAAACAATGACGAAAAAGACTGCAAAACAGTGAGCAAAGACCCTCATATACACAAGATATACACAACAGAGACACACTATATACACAGAGACAAAACATAAGAGAAAAGACAAACACTTCCTTCCTTTTCCATATCTTCAGCAAGTCGATTCATATTTGTTTTCTTCGTTAGACTCAACCTATTGGCTTTGTAGCGTTGAGATTAAAGTGTTGTTTTATCTTGTGAGACTATTGCCCGCTAACGTAAAAGCATATATACGGGGCAATCTTGTCTTAAGGACAGAGGGCAATCACTCGACTCAACACACAACGTTGTAACCATCCAGATTTAGTTGTTTCTTGATTTCAGGTTATCAAGATTCAAGACACAACAAGCTTAAGATTTTGAAGATTGGCCTATTTGTTCAACAAGATTCAATTTCTGAATATTGAATATTTGTTTATCCTTTCGAACGCTTGTAATAGTTATTTACTTCCCGTACTGCTTTATAAAGTACAATAGAGTACCAACAAAAGCTTCCATACAGACAAACATATGTGGCAGTGAGGAAGAACCTGAAGCTAAGCATCACAATGTTTTGGGCCCTATCCGGTTGTGAGAAAAATTGGATACGTGGCATATGAATTACAACTTCTTGCTGGGTCGAGAATTCATCCAATCTTTCATGCTTCGCAACTCAAGAAAAAGATGGGCCCCAAAGATTTTTCGATCAAAGAACTGCCATTGACGACCCCTAATGGACAGATGATAGTTAAACCAACGACCTTTCTAGATAGGTGCATGGTGAAGAAAAACAACAAAGCAGTGGCTCAAGTCCTGGTCCAATAGACGAACTTATCTTCGAAGAAACAATTTGGGAAGATTACTTCTTCCTCAAATTTGAAGGGAGCATTGGAGTAATTGATAAAGTTGTTTCCATGTGACTAGGAGGTCATGGGTTCAAGCCGTGGAAACAGTCTCTTGCAGAAATGTGAGGTAAGACTGTGTACAATAGATCCTTGTGGTCCAGCCCTTCCCCGGAGCCCGCGCATAGCGAAAGTTTAGTGCACTGGGCGCCTTTTTTCACTCCTTCCTCAAATCTCAATTTCATGAGTTTGATCTTTAAATGACATGACTCTTTGAAGAGGAATGGAATGTTGCGAAAGGAGAAAGTCACAATTGGGAATTATAACGTCGCACTGTTTAAGTTATGTTATTTACATTTGAGTCCTATAAGTCTTTTTATTACTAGTTTATGTATTTAGTATGTTGAGTCTTTTAATTAAAGGACATGTGTCCTGCCAGCCGGCTGTAGCTACAGTACTAATAGGGTTATCTATAAAGAATATTGTATCTTGAATGAAAAATCTAGTTTCTTTTATTATTATTCCTTTTGTATTATTTTCAGTAGCTGATTACGCTACATAATGTCGGACAACGCAGAACTTATGCTAGAAACTTTGCCCTGTGAATTTTCTTTTTCCTATTCTACTGGGGATCTAATCAATAATCTCTGATTTCATAGATCAGCGAATAAGGATATTTGGCTCACAAATTTTCATTAAATGAAAAGCAGGGACAAAAATTAAAGATCAACAATTTGAGGGACAAAAATTAAAGATCAACAATTTGAGGGGTAAAAATTAAAGATCAGTCCGTATGAAGGACAATCTGCCCAAAAAGTTGAACGCCAGAAAGTCAGATTCTCCCTTATAAGCTTGTTGTAGGAAAGGGCTACTGAATATAGGCTCTAAATTGACTACTTTCTTTTGCATCTTAAACAAAGAAAACCCATGTAAATTTGCTGAAGCTAACTCTTCCTACTCTAGAAGATTGATTTGGGCCATAATTTCCCAGAGTTTTCAACAAGTAGCTGGGCCCAATTTTAAATTCTGATTTACTCCATATAGTTAATTTTTAGGTTCCCTGTTCTCAATCCTGTAAAATCTAAGGCCTGGACCAGTCTGTACAGTAACCAGTTGGGCTAAAGCCTGAAACTTTCATATGTCACTAAACAAGATTGAGAATGCCTTACACTCGCATGCAGTCCACTTACCAAAGAGCTGCAAGTCCTAAATGATGATCCAGCTAGCCTATTAGGAGAGAATCGTCTACGGTATTGGAAATCTTACGAAAAATACTTGTAAATTTTCATAGCTTGAGACGTGTCAATGATATTGTTCTTAAAGATATTTTGCTCACACAGTGAGTAAGATAATTAGTCGTATTCCCCAGAATTCAACATGTTCATCCAATTATAAACTAGGAACAAAAACTCAATAAAGAAAACTCAGGTTTTATAATATAGGGAAAAGAAGAGAATAAATAAATTACTAAATACTCAACAAATTGAGATAACACTAATTTTTCCAACATAAGGTACATCAAGTCATTAACCATCCTTTATGTTAAATTCATCGTTAGACTTTGTTATATATCGTGCCAAAAATGGCATTATACATAGCATCATTGCCTCATTCACTAGTCTGCCCTCAAGGATACAAAAGCTTCCAGATTAATTACTTTAGGTATTAGAATAGTGTATATATGTGCATACAAATGCAAACTTCAGATTTTAAGTTAGCCAATATATGTAGAATATATATTTTTCAAGACTGACCATCTTATATACATTCCGCTGTCTGCCCTAAAGATTGTGTTGTTGAAAATATTTTCTAATTTCATATTTAATTGGTCAAAATAACTTAAAACATATTCTTTTTTTAGAAAAACAAGTCCGTTAAAAATAAAGAAAATAACTTCTCTAGTTAGAGTATAAAAACAAGTTCCTTTTATGGTGATTTGTCTCCTGTGGTCATCCCCACCTCCAACACTCCACCCCACCCCCAGCTTGCACCTCCGCCCCCAGCTTGCCTGCCACCTACCTGCACCTCCGCCCCAGCTTGCCTGCCACCTACCTGCCCCTTCCACCCACCACCACCCCGTGCCCCACCCATAAATTTTGTCTAGATTATCTATAAATATTATTGAAATACTATTTTTTGTTTAATTACCAAACACCGGAAAAAAGGTAAGAAAATCGCTTGTTTTCCAAAAAATATTCTCCACGAAAAAAACATATTTCTTCCTACCAAACACACCCTAAATGTCGCTCAATATCTCATCCATGCCACCACCTTTAGCTGCATGGTCAAAATTAAGGTGTAAATGTGTCGTAGGATTGCTTTTGAACCACCAGACATGGTACACAAACACAACTCAAACAAGCGAATAATACCCTCCATATATCTGTTACAAGAAGTGAAACAAGTAAAAGAAGATGAAGAAAAGAAAATGACAACTGACAAGACTTGACATGATTTTATGGTTTGTGTGAATTCAACTATTATGCTACTCCTCCGAAAGTATATTTATGTCCTAAAGACAATCTGTATTAGGATAAATGTACTTTATACACATTCGTATTATTATTAATGGAGATTAATATTTTGGCATTTGCAATTATTGAATTATCAATTGATTGTTTATAATATTCTATAATATGCATCCATGGACGTTACTGTTATTAATAATGTGAGATATTAATATTATAACGTAACTCTTAAAATAGCCTCGACTAATGATCATCGAGAATGGGATATCGATGATATGTGATAAGTCGACATGTGGTATGCATCACATCCTTAGAGGATGTAGTATGTCTCACCTGCTACGAGTAATGGCTACTCGTGATGGACACATAGATACTTTGGAAGTATTGGTATACCCTGCTAATATATTGTTTGTTATACTTGTCTAAAGTATGATCAGTGTGTGGGAGATAGAAGTCCTTAGACTTGAGATCAATACGCACCTTGTCTACAAAGTAATATACTTTGATCTTGTCCTAAGCTCAAATGCCTTATAGGTTGAGATACGGCTTGAATTGGGTACATTACGATGTGGATTAAAGGTGGTAGTTGAGCCAAGATTAGGATTCATTCCTCGAATGTATATTCGAGAGAACACTCAGATTCTCAGTGATATTAGGTTGACTAAGTCGTTGGACAACGCAATACACATATTTAGAATATGGTCTAGTTGTCAACTAATATAGATGGGATACAATGATTAAGCCATTTGGATAGACACTTGACAAATCCTAAGCTTGATCGGTGTGTCGTGAATGAAAGGATTTTATCTTACCACATAGAGGTTAAGTTTACTGGATTCGTGTAAACGTAATTCACATATTGAGTTCGTTTTGCGGCGCCGTCTAGGAGTTCCGTGTAGACCTTAATTTGATTAATGTCGATATGTGAAGGCCTGTAGGGTCACACTATGTCGATTGTCTTTTCGATCTAAGGATGTATTGAGAGGGTATTAAATATTCGATTTAGAATCAAGATATTTAAATGAACAATGATTGTTTTAATTAAGTCAAAATTGAATTTTGGATTTAATTAAGAATGTGCGGAAAATAAATCGAGACGGTGTAGGGCCACGTCGAGCGCCGCGGCGCCCACACCATAGGGCCGTGACGCTAATGACCTAATCTGTCTCGATTTATGAGTCAGGCCCAAGGTCAAACTCTAATCCAGTTTGACCTAATTTTTCACCTATAAATACATACATTCATTTCATTATTCAATACACTAATTTCATATTATTATTCAAGTCTTAGAGACTTAGAATCAAAACACTCTCTCGAACCTCTACCGGATTTCCTAGCTTTCCGAAAGAGAAGTACATTGAATCTTGGAGCTTGCAATCGAAAGGGCTTTCGCGTGCGAACCCACAGTTGATAAAGACTCCAGATAATACAACCTGTAAGTGTTCATGTTTCATGTTACAGGTCTTTGATTGTCATATAATCATACTAGAAGTAATTGTTGGGGTAAGTAAGAACAAAATTTTAAACTTCCACTGTGCCTTACTTATGTGTTTTGAAGCCAACAAAACCCTACAGTGGTATCAAAGCTCAGGCTGGTTCAATGGTTATACAACAATTGAAAAATATAATAATATAGGTTAAACATAAAATTGGATTAAAATGAGGCTTCTTGAAATCCTACATGTCTTGACCGAATGTTAACCTTTTGATATCACCCTAAGTTATCTCCTACGCTAACTCGAGGAAGTCATTCCGCTCTAACTTGAACTAAGTCAAAAGTGTGTTGTCCGGCTCATTGCACTGTACACGGCTAAGAACGGATGATGGTTGATATGACCGTTATTGATAATGGTGGGTGATGATAAAAGATTTGTGATTTGATCCCTAAATTGGATTTAGGGCTCGAACGATTTTGAAAAATCAACACAGAAACGTTTGTCAGGACATCGGCGTCGCGACCCAATGGTAGGGTGCCGCGGCGCTTGCTAGGGTTTCAAAGCGGTGCCGCGGCTCCATGGTGGGGCGCCACCGTGCTAATGCTTCGTTTCAAAATTTAGACTCACTGGACAGTAGGCGATGCGGCTCCATGGTGGAGCGCCGCTCCATGGTGGAGCGCCGCATCGCAATGTACTTGTAGAAACCGAAAGGTTTCTGGCTCTGCAGCGCCGCGGCGCTAATGCATTTGCAGAAGCAGAAAAGTTTCTGCCTTTGCAGCGTCGTGACTCCATGGTGGAGCGCCGCGACACTAATGCATTTACAGAAGCCGAAAGGATTCTGCCTCAGTGGCGCTGCGGTCCTAATAATTAGCGTCGCGGCCCCACCTGTCCAGGAAAAAAAAATCAGAGTTCAGAATGTTTAACCCAAGATTATTATAATATATTATATTATTTGATAGGTATACTATTTATGTGTTAAATATCAAATCGTTTGTCATTTAAATTAATATAATAACGTCTGTTATAACTGTCTGGGCAGGCGGCGCCAAGTATTTGATTAAACCATCTTATATCATGTATATTGGGTTGACGGTTCCCAACTATATGTGTCTTTAGTTTTGCATGATATTAAGATGTCATATTGGATATGGCATAAAAGAGTTGATCTTGGTTAAAACCTTGAATTAAAATGTTCCCCAACATTTTAAATACAAGTCTAAATTTAAAAAGCGTCGTCCATTATAATTGTTAGAGTGCAAAATCCTTTTTGGCGATACGAGTATTTATGCCAAAGCATTTGCTCTAAGTCTACGAGGACTCAAACTCTTTCATAGATGTATTTTAATGTAAAGGTAGACGATAAACTTTTGTGGTATTTACACCAAAGTGTTTGCTCACAAAGGCCAAATTTACTTAGATACATAAACGCAGTCGTGTAATGCGGTTGACTTGCTTAGACAAATCTTGGCGCCAAAGTGTCGGACTAATCTAAGGACGCAAGATTAAATGTAATATTTGATCAACCAAGAGTTGCAAATAAGTTTTGCAATTGGTTTAGAACCTCCCAAGATGTGTTATTGAAGTTATCAGTCAAAGCAAACCCGGAGATAGCATAGACTTGGATCTTGGCCCATTATGACCTCAATTAATATTGGTCTGTATTCTATCATGGGGTCGTAGAAGTATGTTAAAATAATGGGAGCTAATTAAACAAAAGGCCATGTTGATTAGCCTAAACGAATGTGTGTAATAGGAAATACATTTTGAGTTTGATTTCCAGTCTATCTAATTCTTCAGATTATCAAAGATGTCGAGCTTATCATTGAAAATGTTGATTGAGATGAACAAACCTACTGGACCTAACTACCTTGACTGGCTAAGAAATTTGCAAATAGTACTAAGACAAGAGAAAATAGAATACGTGTTGGACACGGTGTTCCCAACAATCCCTGCAACAAACTCTGTTGAATATGCCTCTTTTGATAAGGATGCTTACCAAAAACACCTAGATGATGCCACTTCAGCATAGTGCGTGATGTTGTCTTCCATGTCTATGGAACTTCAGAGACAACATGAGAACATGGGTCCCAATGAGATGCTCGAACACTTAAAGAGTCTCTATGACTCACAATCCCAGACTATGGAATATGAGTTACTGATAGAACTCTTTAAGTGTAAGCTCAATAAAGGGGGCCAGGTCTCGCATCATGTGTTGAAGATGATAGGGCTGATAGAGAGGTTTGCTTCAATTGGAACGAATCTGGAAAAGAATGTCGCTACAACCCTCATCCTGAAATCTCTCCCTCATTTTTTGAGAACTTCATAGTGAATTTCAATATGAATGGAACGAAGGCGAGTCTGCCGGAGCTGCACAACATGCTCAAGACCTTTGAATCTTCCACTTTCTAAGGCAAGTTGTGCTCATGGTGAGCTCTACTAGCCGACCCAAGCCGAAAGGCAAGGAATGGCAGAAGAAGAAGGGCAAAGCAGTAGCTGCGCCTTCAGCTATGAAGCCTAAGGGAGATGTGAAGAAGAACAAGGTAAATCCGGCTAAGGATGAATGTCTCAACTGCCACAAGAAGGGGCATTGGAAGAAGGACTGCACGGCACCAGGATGAGGAAAAGCACCAAGTGCTTCTGCCTTTGGTGGGTATGTACGTCATTGAAATAAATATGTCTTAAATAACTCTCATTCCTGGGTATTGGATACCGCTTGTGGTTCACACATTTGTACAAATGTGCAGGGGCTAACTGATAGCAGGAAGGTTGGACCAAGAGAGGTAGACCTACGCGTTGGAAATGGAGCACGAGTGAATGCTGAGCGCGTAGGATAATTTAACTTCAAGAGATAATTTATATATAATATAAAACTAGGAATAGACAATCCTATGTGGCACCTCTCTGTGACCAAAAATTCTATTTATTTTTTTCTGCTTTTTGGCCTTTTTCTTCATTATTCCTCAAAATAAAAATATCTAAATATTAATTTCCCATGAATTTTCAGTTACTAATCCTTCATTGTAAGCTTTAAATAATAAAAATTTACCCGCAAGGGTAGCCAAGTTGGTGTAGCAGAAGAGAAGCGCGGGACCGCAAGGTCACGAGTTCGATCCCCTGCATAAATCTTCTTGGTTGAGCATGTCACACATGGCTTGCCAAGTGTGGTTAATCGACTGACGTGGTTTGCATGCTATTACGTCAGTCCGGGGTTTACCCTGTGCGCACTCGAGAGAGTAGCGGCTGCGGGTTCCTTCGTCAACAAAAAAAAATAATAAAAATTTAAAGCTTTCATTTTCCATGACCTTTCATTTTCGAAGAACGTAAAATCATGTTTCATTGCTCCTACATTCACTTTCTCCTTAATTACCACAAGGTTATAAATCTATACTTTAAATGCTCTAAGAACGTATATATGTCTGTTCATTTTCTCTTGAAATTTTATATAATGTTTGGCATGTAACTTTAAAGCTTCGACCATTTTTTAATTTTTGTTCTTCAGCTTCAACCCTTTTCAATTTTATTTATAATAAAATGTTGCTTCCTCCCACGGCTAGAAATAAAGGGTTTTCCCACCGGTGGGATTGTGCTATAAAACATAATTTTCCACCTCATTCCCACCGAAACCAACTCACTGGGAAATCATTGAAAAAATGCATAGTGGGAAACATGTTCCCATTGAAACAATGGGAAGCTTTCTAATTTTTTCGTGTGTTCATACTATTTAAATTTTTCGTGTGTTCACACTACTATTTAAGTTTTTTCCACCGACATTCAGTGAAAATAGTCACCGCACATTTCTCAGTGGGAAATTCAGTGAAAAAATAGTAATTTAGTTTGGCATGTAGTAAGTTTTTTGGCAAGTAAAGTGAAATTGCTTGTTGATGATTACAGTTTGTGACCATTTTAACCATTCAATAGGGTCATCATTTTCTAAATACAAACTTAACTTGATCTATGATAATTTTGTACTCTAAACTAGCAATTGAAGATCTCAGGAGAAAGAAAGAAATGTCAAGGTAATTTTCTTATCCCATTATCTCAAGAATAAAGGAATTCAGAATACTTCTTTTTCGATGTCTTGTGAGTTACCTTATTTCCTAATTTTATTCAATAGTAGAACTTGTCTGATCAATATTGATTTTACTCGAAAATGCTCATATTCTAGGAAAGAAGAGATGAAAGAGGTGAAAATACCTTTCTTATTTAGAGAGAAAATATTAATTTCATAAGCCGTTGGAAAAATAGGAAATTCTTTAAACGAAACATGTTCCAAATGACAGAACGCTTTTACTGATACGGTGATACCACTGATCTACTTGGGTGCGGATTTGTTTCGTGAAGTCTATCTCGTAAGGGTTTTTTCATAAATTTTTGTCATATGATGTATGAGTGTTAAAATTAGCCCAAATTCAAATGATCCGATCAACCCATCCAAGGTTTCATGGGTTGGAAAAGAGTAATTTTGATGATGGGTTGGTTTGGGTTAGCTCAAGTTGATTCATCATAAATCAACATCTCAATTAATCCTGATGCCTAAACTTACCCATAAAAATGTGCAGTCTTAATAATTAGAACTCCACTCTAGATTAAGATTTTTGTTTATAAATAAATATTTAAAAAATTTCTTTATTATTTCGGCACAATAAAAATGCACAAACTCACCCCAACCATCCACCACACTATCCATCCACCTTACCCCCTCCCCTACACCAACCCCACCCAAGCACTGAATCACCCTTACATCTCTGCCCCCTACCATGCCTACTCCACCCCACCCCTACCTTCCTTACCACCCCTACTCACCTCTACCCCACCTACCCCATCTACCCCCACTTCCCGCCCTACCCCATTCTCAAATTTCTATTTATATTTTTTTTACTTTTATAAATAATTTATAAAAATATTAATTTTTTTCTTACCTCCCCCGCCCCCGCCCCTACCCACACCTACCCCACTCCACCCCACCCCATTGCCCTACCCCATCCTAAAATATATAAAAAAATATGAATTTTTTTCTTACCTCCCCCTACCGCCCTACCCCCTCCATCCCCACCTCATCCTCAAATTTCTATTTCATATTTTTTGTTACTTTTATAAAAAAAATTATTAAAAATATGAATTTTTTCTTACCTCCCCCCACTACACCCACACCCACACCCCATGCCCTACCTCATCCTCAAATTTCTATTTCATATTCTTTTTACTTTTTAAAAAAAAATTATAAAAAATATGAATTTTTTTCTTACCTCCTCCCCTTCCACCCCCATGCCCTACCCCATCCTCAAATTCCTATTTCATATGTTTTTACTTTTATAAAACAATTATTTAAAATATGAATTTTTTTCTTACCCCTGCCCTCCCACACCACCCCCGAAGTTTTTATTTTATATATTTATTTTACTTATATATAAAATTTTATTAAAAATGAGAAATTTTCTGTACCCCATCACCCAACCCTCTCCCCCTCCCCCACTACCCCCGCCCCTCACCCACCGCAATTTTTTTATTTTATATATTTTAGTTTTATAAACCCTTACCCCCTCCCCCCTCCCCACTACCCCCCGCCCTCCCACCCCACCCCAATTTTTTTTATTTTATATATTTTAGTTTTATAAACTTTTTATAAAAAATGAGAAAAAATTGCTTACCCCATCCCCATTCCCACCCCCACCCCACCCCACCCGAAGTTTTTACTTTATATATTTGTTTTACTTATACAAAAAATTTATAAAAATGAGAAAATTTTCTTACCCCACTACCCCTGCCCTCCCATTCATTATTTTATATATTTATTTTTCTTTTATAAAAAATGAAAAAATGCTTTAAAATATTATTCTTATTTTAAAAATAAAGATATGAAAAAATCAAATATCATACAAAATAAAATAACATCATAGAATGTAAGTTTGAAATTTGTAAAAGTAATGAGTCAAGTTGAACAAATTGGGTTATGACCCATTATTTAGCTTATCTTGACCCGTCCATCTTAGCCCATGTAAGCTTTGGATGGATTGGACATTGACCAATCTATTAATTCAACCCATCTTGAACCACTCAACTCTTTTCAGATGTTGATGGAAGGTTAACCCATATTTATTTGCATGTATCTATTTTTATTTCATTCGTACATCAATATTTTCTTATAAGTGTTATTTATGCATTAGCTATGAACAAAGTTGAAATTTATGTTAAAGGCATCATTTTGGCGTGAGGGGGAAATAGAAGAAGAAATAAAATGAAAGAGAATAAGAATTAGAGAAAAACAATCAAAAGATCTATGAAACACACCAATTTTTTTTTATATAAATTGTTTTGGGTTTTACCTAATAATTGAAAGCCTTTCCTATAAATTTAAGATTCTTTTTAGATTTATTGGCTAGAAAGTTAGTGGAGAGATGTCAAACATTAGGCGCTTGCTCCTATGCTTGTAACAATTTTTTTTGTCCTTACCCTGATTGTGAATTATCCCGTGACTGAATGAAATGCATTTCAAGTCACTTATTTTTTTTTTTTTTTTTATAATCAGGGTTTTCTGCGCATACCGACTACTTCATTTGGTATTACCGGACGTCCGGAGGTAATAGGACCGGTCCTTCAACACTATTATCAGGTAAATCGCGGGATGTGCTCCGGTGACCAGTTTTCTGGGAGCGTACAACTGATCAATGAGACAAGGTCAAATTCCCCAACATGCAGAGTTTCTTCGTGCTTGCGGGGAATCGAACCCACGTCGTCCCATGCCGTAGCGCCTTATAGCGCCTGGCTTTGCCACCGAACTATGCCCGGAGGACTAAAAGCGTGGTAGGGTAAACTTTTTAAAGTGATCGGTCCCACCGCATTACGCCCCATACCCCAGAAAACCCCACCTCCGCCCGGCCCTACGGATTAGTATACACCGCTTGGCCCTACGCATATGGAGGGATTTTTTTCGGGGGAACACAGTTCCACTCTCGCCGATCGAGGACTCGAACACGGAACCTCGACAACAATACCCTAATGTATTGGCCTTTGGGCCAAACACTTTGGATTAAAAGCGTGGTAGGGTAAACTTTTTAAAGTGACTGGTCCACCGCATTACGGCCCCATACCCCAGAAAATCCCACCTCCGGCCTGGCCCTACGAATTAGTATACACCGCTTGGCCCTACGCGTATGGAGGGATTTTTTTGGAGGAACACAGTTCCACTCTCGCTGATCAGAGGACTCGAACACGGAACCTCAGACAGCAATACCCTATTTTTTTTGGAGGGACACAGTTTGAGTGTGTCAACTCACTTATTATTATTACTTTGTAGAGTTTTCTTTCCCCAATACATATTGTTAAAAGTATTAGTTGATGCTAGATGATCATATATACAATAAATAATTTATAAATTTTAGTTTGCACTAATTGGTCAAATTGGAAATTGTTTTTCAATAAAAAATGTTTTTTATTTGACCTTTTTATGAATCTTTGTTTAATTTTTCTACATCGTATATATGCTATAAAAAGTTTAATACTTTTAGATGCAAATTTCTAATCACATTGTTGTTTTTCATCTTATTTGGATTTTCATGGAGTGTCTTGGTCCTCCACAAATGTAAGTTAATTTTTTATATATAGTTCTCTTATTCAAATCACATGTACCGATTTAAATTGATTTTTTCATATTTAACCTTAATTGCTTCTCAACAAATGTTTTATGTCAAATAGTTTTCTACATAATATTATAATAGTAATATTCATTTATATATATTATTTTTTATAACCGCGTGAAGTGCGGACCAATACACTAGTTACTAAATAGTTTGACACACTCAAACTGGCCCGATAAGTATCTAACTTCTATTGTCTATTTAATAACTGAAAGATACACTTGATTAATTGCCTCTTTGGCCAAATTTAATTTTTCTCAAAAGTATTTTTTTTTTCAATAAATGCTTATTTTTAAAAAGTGAGGTGTTTGATCAAACTTTTGGGAGAAAATAAGTGCTTCTGGAGAGTAGCAAAAACAGTTTTTCAAAAGCTAAAAAAATAGTTTCTGCCCAAATGCACTTTTGAGAAAATTTTTACTTAAAATTATTTTTTAGAAATTTGATCAAACACTAATTGAAAGCTCTAAAGTACTTTTTAAATTAATTGATCAAACACATACGATTTTTTTACCAAAAGTACTTTTTTGAAAAGTTGATTTTAAAACTTGCCAAACGGGCTATAAGTGTTCTGGAAATACTACAGTACTGCACAGTGGAGAGAAGGGTATTCCTGGACAAAAGTATTTCTGTGCTACACATGACCTACGTGAAACACAAATAGGAACTTATATGGACAATGCTGTTTGTTAGCTTGCAAGGCATCTTCTATTGTCTGCAGTGATGACTTTACAATCATGGGCTCGAAATTGCATTCATAGAAACAGTTCAGTATGTTTAAATTACTTCCAACTTAAATGCTACCTTTCAGATTCTTGTAGGAGAAAAAACTTTATGTTCCTAATTATTTATTTTTATTATATATGTTTTATGTACTAACGGTTGGAAATTAGCCTTTGGCGGGAGTTGCGACCGATCAACTTTAACGGCTTAAACACTAGTGTTACGTATGTTGGAGAATCCGGTTCTTCACACATGCATGATCTACTAAGTACGTAGATAACCGTAGGGCCAAGAATCGTCAAATTTCATTGAGAAATGAAAGAGATATTGGTCCACGAAGTAAGGTGTTTGAAGCACGGAAAGTGTCGTATTGTGTTCAATTCTCCCTCATCGGTAGAGGAAGAAAGAATTGTTGTGTATATAAGATTCGAAATTGGTTTGGGGTTTGGGACCCCAAGGGGTATCACATGTGTTTAAAGGAGGGAGGACCTAGATGTGCTTCGGTTCGAGGAAAGACCACACGCGCGCCGCCGCCGCCCGCCCGTCCGGTCCGGTTCCGGTTTCGAGTTCCGGGTTCACGGGTCACGGGCTGTAGGTCTTCTGATATTATCTTTTTGGGCCAGAGAACTTTGCCAGAAGTACAGTTTGGTACCCCGAAGTTTCAAGATGTACAGTTTGGTCCCTCAAGTTTCAAGATGTACAATTTGGTCCCTTAAGTTTCCGGACGATCAAAGCGATTGTTACACTTAATTCACCCATTTATTTTGGTGAATTACTCCTCTTATAATGGCCAAATCCGTTGGTCTTTTCTCCATTTATGTTGGTGGCTTTACTACCTTCATAATGGCCATTATTTGGTGTTATGGAGGGCGTAATCGGCCCCTCCCTCACCTATATAAACACCCCCTTACACCATTGTTGAGCACCAGGAGAACACCAAAAATAGTGCACGAAAATACACAACCGAAAACAATTTTCTTCCTACAACTTCCAAGCATCATTTCGTTACTCAATATTCTTCACGGTAGCTCTTGAGTTTCCTTTGCTCAAGGGTTCCATTGCTGTTTTATCTTGGGAGACAAATTGTCCGGGACGTATAAAGGATACATACGGGCAATATTGTCTTAAGGACAGAGTGCTACACTCGACTCAATAAAAAACAATTTCCATTTTTCCATCTTCTACAAACCTGGAATTTCAGGTTTTCGTGTGTAACTATTGTAATTTTCAGATTTCTAGTTGAATTATTGAATCTTTCTTTATCCTTTCGAATACTTGTAATAGTTATATACTTCCCGTACTGCATTATAAAGTACCATAGAGCAAAAACTCCCAACACTAACAATATAATTTTTTTCTATATATGATAAATTAAGTTGACCTATAACACCAATCACTACTAGAAAACTGTGAACTAGTATGGTAAATATTAGATCCTCACTCACTTCGTCGTTGTAGCGAGAAAATATACATTCCCTCTCTAATTTTCCTAGCAAAATAGCATTTTTCTTGTAGTGAGGTAACTCTTTATATCAATCCTGGCGTGGTAACTTGAAAAATATATAGAGTACTAATCTATTATCATAAATTGAGTTTATATAGTTGTGTAAAAAATATTACTCGATCATGTCACCTAAAAATATCTACAGATAAGTCTTCTTTAAATATGGATTTATAATCTTGAATAATAGTGATTACCTACTATAACATGTAACCTGCTGCTCTAAAAATTCTTTGGATGGCAGTATATGTAACATAAACTCCAATCAATTAAATTGCACTAAAGGATTTGTATAACTAAAACTCTTTTCTTATTCATCTTCTAGTGTGTTCAGGGGAAAGGGTGGAAGATGGTTTTGGAAACAAATCATCAAAAACAAAATAATAAGCTATATATCAGTGTCATTAATAATTGGGAAGTGGGAATTAAGGAGACTGTTTTTATAAAGCCAAAATTAGCTAAGATTGATCATCTGTATTTAAGAGGGGATTTTGCTCCCAAATTGGATGCCGACTTGCTGGATTACCTTCCAAATAGAAGACAATGTTTTGGAGTGTCAAATCATACTACTTCAAGTTTACAAGATTTGCTCCAGAGGGACCACTCTGTTGTACCTTATGCTTTCAACCCATGTGCTTCTTTTTTGTACAACTATCACTCTATTTCTTACTCCAAAAGGTGGAATCTCCCATTCCAGGAGCCCACACACTCCGGTCCGACAGGTTGTGAAGGAGGTAAATTATGGTGACTCAATTAATTTTAAAGGTTAGATCAGTACCACGCTGCGCACAAAGGGACCTCCTTTATTTCAAGAAGAAAATTATGAAGGCTGCCACAACCAATCACAACATATATGCTGTGATATATAATACATTACTACCAAATATTCATCTAAAGTTTTAACATTACAACCCATGCATTGAAGATGCCAACTGTTACCAGTTCACATACTCTCCAAGTCTTGAAGGTTACACCACATATACTTTTGGATTCATTCAACTTCCGAAAAAATTTTCACGTTCAATATTAATTTTACCAGCCTAATGTGTTTACTTATAAAGTTTTTATCATTTTACTTTATCTGGTTAACTAATGTACAATTTTATCTCATTTTATTTTTTGATATAAATATCGTGTGCAAATAAATATTTTCCTACGAGTCATTTACCATCTTTTAAAATTATCTTTGTCTCGAACTCACTCAATTTCTGGAAAAGAAGTAGGTTTGGCTTTTCTCTTTATGTCACACTCGAAATTTCTATCTCTAACACTTTCAGTATGTCGAAAGAAGATTGCTTGGCTTTTGCTCATTTAATTTCGTTGCCTAAGCAAAGACTTTCAGAAATCAAACTAGAAATATCACATTCTTCTTAAAACAGATAGAAAAAAAATTATGACACAATTTGAAAAAGGATGGAGTATTTATGTATGTCAGTTCAAACTTTGGTCTAACTGAAGCTATTGCGTAGTTAGTAGATGATTTTCTGTTCCCCGGGCAAGTTAATACAAATATTTTATGTATTTTCTGAGTAGTGCTAACACAACTCTTATAAAAGAGTGCTAACACAACTCTTGGTTCTTCGTGTTGAGTTGTGGAGCCTATTTTATGTATTTTCTGAGTAGTTCTAACACAACTCTTTTATAATGTAATGTTATTTAGTGAAGGGTGTTGAAAATTTACTAATGTGGAATTAAGTATATTCCATTATTTATGACTTAAACAATTGGTGCCCCGCACGTCGAAAACGTCGTTTCCACACACGTGCACACGTAGTACCAAGTATCACAAATTTCATTAGTGAAAGAGATATTGGTACGTATGTAATACGTTTGAGACATAGAAAAATGGACGGTTATTGGCCAAATAACAAAGTATTACACGTTGGTAAACGAAGGAAGAAGTGTAAGATGAAATGAGTCGGAAATCGCCGCGGCGCCAGAGCGCCGCTGCCTCTCCCAGGCAGCGCCGCGGCGCTACTTGGTTGGCCAGTCACTGGAGCCGCGACGCTAATTCACAGAGTCGCGGCGCTTCGGAGGCAGAATGCTGCGACGGGAAGTTGGAAAGTTTTGACATTTGGGCTAGTTTTGGAGCATTGAATCTCCATTACTTGACACATGAATTCAGCTATTATTTGGCTGAATGTAACCCCTCTCAATAAGTGTCATTATATGGCTATTGAAGGCCATTAGTTGGCTAGTTGAAGGGTCATCTCATTACACTATAAATTGAGGCCTTTGGCTCAATTGTTCACAACACTTAGAAATATTTACAGAATTTTCTAACATCTTCTTCTTCCTCTCTAGCAAGTTTACTACACTCAAAGTTCTTCAAGAATAACACTTGAGTTTCCTTTGCTCAATTGTTATTTTGTTGTTGTATCTTGGGAGACTATTTCCCGACAACGTAAAAGGAGATATACGGGGCAATCTTGTCTTAAAGACAGAGTGTCATCACTCCACTCAGCAAATCACACAAGGAGTTTGTTTCATTCTTGATATCCAGTTTTGTTGTAATCTTTAGTTTATCCTTTCTAGCAATTGTAATATTTACTTACTTCCCATTTCCTGCAATTGTTGTATCCCACAATTTTAAGACAATATTTGTTATAAGTACTTAGAAAGATGACTGAAAGAGAACAACTCGCTTCTGATTCTGCTGCTGCTACTACTCAAGGCAACCCCTCTGCCTTCCCCACTGCTCAAAGCACACCAAATGCATTTTCGGTTGCTCAAGCCTCAACCAACGCCTTCTTTGTTGCTCAAGGGAACGCTCCAGTTCCTCCACCCGCTGGATTCCATCATGAACGCCCAGAAAAGTTCATGGGCTCCAATTTCAAGAGATGGCAACAGAAGATGCTCTTTTATCTGACTATTATGGGAATGACTCGTTTCCTAACAGAATATCCTCCACAAGCTGGAGATGAAATGGACCCTTCGCCTACTGAAACGGCTGAAAGGGGCCAAGGTATCCATGTCATTAACGGCATGAAAATGGTTCTTGATGCATGGAGTCATAGTAATTTCATGTGTAAGAACTATATTTTGAACTGCTTGTCAGACCCACTCTACACGGTGTATTGCACCATAGGCACTGCCAAAGAGTTATGGGAAAACTGCAAAAGAAGTACAACGCACAAGATGCAGGTACTAAGAAATTCATCATTGAGAAATTCCTAAAATTTCAAATGGTGGATAGTAAAACAGTGATGTCCCAAGTCCAGGAATTCCAAATGATTCTACATCACCAGGATTTGAAAGGTATGAAACCAAATGAGTTGTTTTTTATTGCATCACTGATTGAAAAGTCACCTCTCTCGTGGAATGAGTTTATGAGTTACTTAAAACTCAAGACAGAGGAGATGACCCTTGAAGAACTTATTATCAAACTCCAGATTCAGAAAGATAATAAGAAGGCATTACCTAGGGGAAAACAACCTATTGAGGCAAAGGAAAATCTGGCTGAGGCCAAAGGGAACCCAAGCAAGAAGCGTAAGTTCCAGAAAGACGGCAAGACCCAAGCAGCGGAGAAGTTCAAAGGAAACTGTCACCACTGTGGGAAACCTGGTCACATGATCAAGGACTGCCACAAGCTCAAGACTGAGCAACAAGAGAAGGCCAAGGCTAAGGGCAAGGCACAGGTTAACGTTGTCAAAGACAGTTTTTAGACGACATAATTGAGGAGTTGTCAGCGGTGGTACTTGAAGCAAACCTTGTTTTTGAATCACATGCAATGGAGGATGGACACGGGTGCTACAAGACATATCTGTTCCAATAGAGATGCCTTATCCACTTAAACACCAGTTACAAATAAGAAGTTGTTCATAGGTAACAACGCTTCCTCTGACGTGTTGGGGGTAGGAAAGGTAGTCCTGAAGATGACTTATGGAAAGGAGCTCACTCTGAAGGAGGTGATGCATGTTCCTGAGATTAGGAGAAATTTAATTTCAGGTCATTTATTGGTTAATGCTGATTTTAGGCTAGTATTTGAGTCCAATAAGTTTGTAATCACCAAGAATGGAACCTTTGTGGGAAGAGGCTTCGTCTGTGAAGGCCTCTTCAAAGTTAACGCATGTCTGTAATACATGCAAGAAATAATATTGAAGCTTCTTCTTACTTGCTTGAGTCATCTAATTTATGGCATCATAGATTAGGACATATTAACTACAAGTCCATCCAAAGGTTGGTTAAGTTGGATTTGTTGCCGTCTATCGACTTAAACCCTCAACATAAGTGTGAGGTGTACTTAGAGGCAAAACTCACAAAACTTGATCTTTGATCCGTCGAAAGGAATACCGCTCCTCTAGAACTTATTCACACTGATATATGTGATTTGAAGTTTGCACCAACTAGAGAGGGGAACAAGTACTTTGTGACATTCATTGATGATAACACAAGGTACTATTACCTTTACTTGTTGAAAAGTAAAGATGAAGCCTTTGAAGAGTTCCGACATTACAAAGCAGAAGTTGAAAACCAACTAAGCATGCAGATTAAATCCATTCGTAACGATAGAGGGGGAGAATACTTAGCGACATTTGATGAATATTGTGCCGAATTGGGCATTGTTCATCAAACAACGACTCTATACTCACCTCAGTCGAACGGTGTTGCGGAACGTAAGAACCGCACATTGAAGGAAATGATGAATGCATTGCTCATCAACTTCGATCTTCCCAAAACATGTGGGGAGAAGCCATCCTTACCGCTAATACGATTCTAACAGAGTCCCACATAAGGGTAAGGACAAAACTCCATAAGAATCATGGAAAGGAAAGTAACACACCTATAAATATTTAAAGGTGTGGGGTTGTTTGGCAAAGGTCGAAGTACCCAAGCTAAAGCAGGTCAAGATTGGGCCTAAGACTGTAGATTACATTTTCGTTGGATATGCAAATAACAGTAGTGCTTATCGCTTCTTAGTGCATAAGTCAGATATTTCAGATATCCACGGGGGTACAATCATGGAATCATGGAATGCTCAATTCTTTGAAGGTACTTTTCCTAGAAAGGAAAAAGACATAACCTATCGCAAACGAAATTATGAACAAAGCTCTCAAGAACCGGGAGTCGTTGACTGCCCGGATCTAGATGGTTCAGATCTAGTGGACTTCGAAGTGGCTGAATATCCGGAATCTAGTTTTCCAGATTCTCGGAACTTGGAGACTCTAGAGATGGAACCAAGGCGAAGTAAAAGGGCCAGGAAGGATAAATCCTCCGGTCCTGAATTTGTAGCTTATATGGTTGATGATGAACCAAGGACAATTGCTGAAGCATTGTCAACTCTAAAGGCACCGCTCTGGAAAGAAGCTATTGAAAGTGAAATAGACTTCATCTTGCATAACCATACTTGGGAGTTGGTTGATCTCCCTCCGAGAAATAAATTGTTGGGTTGTAAGTGGATACTCAAACAGAAGTATAAAGCTGATGGGTCTATAGATAAGTACAAGGCCAGGTTGGTAGTCAAGGGCTATCGACAGAAGGAAGGCCTTGACTATTTTGACACATACTCCCCGTGTAACATCCCGTATTTTCAGGTTACGGTTTAAATTGCTAGGCGTGTGCAAGAAGACCCGAACTTTGGAATTTATGTTATTTATGTATGCTAATAATGAGATTAGTATATAAAAGAATTAGACCCCGAAATAATTTTGGACAAAATAAGTGTGACGACGGGGGTCGGGAATAAATTTGGTATATGCATGAAGAGGTTATGGACTAGTGTCATAATAGGAAATTATGATATTAATTATATGAAGGTCCTATAAGTTGTCAAGATTTAAGTGAATTGGAATCACGATATTAATTTGTGTATAATTGATTAATTGTGAGATTAATAATTTTAACAGGGGGACAAGTGAAAGTGGAATTTGGTACGTGTAAATTTGGTATTGAGTCTCCTAATGACTAATGCGTAGTACGAGTTGGTGGCAAGCTCTTCATTTAATATGACATCCTGTTGACACGTTTGGATAAGGAAATCAATGAAACAATTAGTGCAGCAACTCATTTTCATCTTGAGGAATTTTTCGTTTTTCTTTGTGAATTTTATGCATAAGCACAAAAAAATCCTCCAACCTTTTTTTTATTTTATTGAAACGAGAACATTAGACAAAATCCTCCAACTTCCATTTGATGTAAAACTGAAACAGTCCCTTTAATTCGTTCATTTGGAAGATTAATTAGTTTCTTTCCTATCTTTAATTTCGTGTTATGTTCGATCAAAATTCTTATTTTTGGTTCAGGTTTCCTCCACGAATCGAGGTATGTTAAGGCAAATTATTTCTTCCTTTTGGCATGTTCCATGTAACGAAATATAACCGTGATATTGCTCCATAATTTATTCTACTCCTAGTAGTTAAGAATATTCATGTTGTTGATTCCTATGCTGAAAGCATGTCTAAATATATTTCTAAGTCCTTATTGAGGCATACGGAAGATGTGTTGATATTCACAGTATTAACCAAAGGTGCAAGGATATTATGTCACACGGGGTATTTTATTGTCATTCATGCATATTCATTTGCATTCCATTCATATATTACCCTGGACCACTTGTGCCATGCACATTACTATATGGTAAATATAATATATATAAATGTAGGGGATATGGGAAAAGAGGGAAAGGCGTTATATACGCACACCACCTGCAACTGGTACAAACTATCACGAAAGAGCATGAAGAGGCCAATATGATGTGATGCCCTTGTGTGGCGATATAACCTGATGCCCACAGAGGCGGTTATGGGAGGATTCCTATGTGGACATTAGTATACCGCATTTGCATTATGCATACATTCATTAATCATTATATGGTATGATGCCCACAGAAACTGTTATGGTAAGAAAGATGCCCGATGAGGCCGATGTATAAGTATACTGCATTGTGCATAACATTTAGGCATGTGTGTTAGGGCCCTCAGAGGCATTTACTGTTGGCCAGTTGTTTCTGTTTCAGTTGTTGTTATATCCCTGTTATTCTATTGTTCATGCCTGACATACTCATTACATCAGTCGTACTGACGTCCCTTTTGTCGAGGGATGATGCGTTTCATGCCCCGCAGGTTCAGTTAAGGAAGGTGACGGTTCACGTTAGTTGATTTCGGGTTCAGCGGAATTTTGGAGCACTTCCCTTGCTCGGAGTGTTAGTCTAATTTTGGTACGGTACTTTTACTTGTATATATGGGTATGGCGGGGCCCTGTCCCGACCTTTGTTGTTGCTACTCCTAGAGGCTTGTAGACATGTGTCATGTGGTTAGTTGTCATGTGTGGCCTTGTCGGCCATGGTATGAGTATGTATATATGAAAATTGAATTTCTGATTAAGATTTTCTATAATATTTTTTTTGGCTTAGTCCGTATTTAATTACGATTAGGTGTTTGATGTACGATTAGCGATACCCGGCGGGTGGGGTTCGGGTGCCCGTTGCGGCCCTCCGGTTTGGGTCGTGACACCCCGGTGTCTAGGATGACGTCCATACGAGTATTCATTGCGATTGCAGCATTGCGTGACCTTGAGATACATCAAATGGATGCCAAGACAGCCTTCCTAAATGGTGATTTGGAAGAAGAAATTTATATGAAACAACCCGAGGGGTATGTGGTTGGAGGACAAAAGAAGAAAGTCTGTTGGCTTGTCAAATCTCTGTACGGGCTGAAACAAGCCCCGAATCGAAAAATTAGATAGTACTCTACTAACGAAGGGTTTCTCCATTAATGAGTGTGACAAATGTGTCTACATGAAAGGTTATTCTGACTCGTTCGTCATGATTTGCCTATACGTAGATGACATATTGATCACATGGAGCAGTCCTAGCTTGATTCTAGAAACTAAGAACATGTTGAAACAATGCTTCGACATGAAGGATAAAGGTATCACAGATGTTATCTTAGGGATAAAGATCTCTAAGATGTCTGATGGACTAGTCTTATCTCAGTCTCACTACATCGATGATGTATTGAGAAAGTTTAAGATGTTTGACAGTTCGCCTATGAAGTCACCAATGGATAAAAATCAAAAGCTTGATAAAAATTGTGGTGCACCCGTATGCCAGGAGCAATATGCACAGGTGATTGGGAGTTTGATGTACATAACAAACTGCACCCGACCTGATATTACTTATGCAGTCAACAAGTTGGCTAGGTTTACCCATAATCCGAGTAATAATTATTGGAAGGCGTTGAATCGGGTACTACGATACCTGAAATACACACTAACTTACAGGTTGCATTATTCGAGATATCCAGTTGTACTAGAGGGGTACATTGATGTAAACTGGATATCTGATATAGAGAACACCAAGTCCACCAGTGGGTATGTATTTACAATTGGTGGTGGGGCTGTGTGTTGGAAATCCTCTAAGCAAACTTGCATCACCGGATCCACGATGGAATCAGAGTTTATCGCTTTAGACAAAGTAGGAGAAGAAGCTGAGTGGCTTCACGACTTCTTAGAGGATGTCCCTTATTAGGACAAACTCGTACCTTCTATAATGATCCACTGCGATTGTCAGTCGACTCTAGGAAGGGCACGAAGTTCTATGTACAATGGCAAGTCTCGTCATATTCGACGGAGGCATAAGGCCATTAGGCAGCTGATCACCACGGATATAATATCCATTGATTACATAAAATCAAAGAATAATATAGCGGACCCACTGATAAAGGGTTTACCCAAAGATCAGATGTTCTTCTTGTCTAGGGGAATGGGCTTAAAACACAAGGTATAAGGACCAATACGGTGGTAACCCAACCTTACTGACTGGAGATCCCAAGAATTAGGTTTAATGGAAAAACTAACCGTAAAGGTTCAGTTGAGCGCTTTGGTGGAAGCATGAGCACTCCGGATAGTGATTTTGTAAAGAAACACCAAATCCAAAGTCGTTCCCGCGATAGACTATACGTGCTATCTGCAGTGTGGGTAAAGGTTAAGTTTCCAAAACCTTTAATGATCCTCACCAGTTGAGGTTAGGTCTGAAAAACTCTTAATGGTTCCTAACACTTGTAAAATGGGTATAGCAGGATACGTTGTGGAGACCACCTATTTAAGTGCGAGGACAGACCGCCTCAAATGAACGCACTTAACAAATCAAGAAGTGTCCACTGCCACAACAGACAAAACATTACGAAGAACAGAGTAAGAGAAGTTGTTGTGTTGGTACCATTGACTTGGCTTACACTAAACACTAACGGTTCAAGACATCACGTTCACCGCGCATTAAGTAAGTCCAATGGTATTCAACTGTGAAAGGTTCAAAGCGGAAGCTACCTATCCAGATACAACATCGGTCCGCTGAAAGATTGCTGGAAAAGGCACCATGTGAGTGCGCCAAAATCTCTTTCAATAGGAGATTGTTGGAAATTTGCTAATGTGGAATTAAGTATATCCCATTATTTATGACTTAAACAATTGGGGCCCCGCACGTTGGAAACATCGTTTCCACACACATGCACACGTAGTGCCAAGTATCGCAAATTTCATTAGTGAAAGAGATATTGGTACGTATGTAATACGTTTGAGACATAGAATGATGGGCGGTTATTGACCAAATGACAAAGTATTCCACGTTGGTAAACGAAGGAAGAAGTGTACGATGAAACGAGTTGGAAATCGCCGCGGTGCTAATTGGTTGGCTAGTCACTGGAGTCGCGACGCTAATTCACAGAGCCGCGGCGCTTCGGAGGCAGAATGCTGCGACGTGAAGTTGGAAAGTTCTAACATTTGGGCTGGTTTTGGAGCATTGAATCTCCATTACTTGGCACATGAATTCAGCCATTATTTGGCTGAATGTAACCCCTTTCAATAAGTGCCATTACTAGTGAAGGCCATTAGTTGACTAGTTGAAGGGTCATCTCATTACACTATAAATTGAGGCCTTTGGCTCAATTGTTCATAACACTTAGAAATATTTACAGAATTTTCTAACATCTTCTTCTTCTTCTCTAGCAAGTTTATTAAGTTCTTCAAGAGTAACACTTGAGTTTCCTTTGCTCAATTGTTAAGTTGCTGTTGTATCTTGGGAGACTATTGCCCGACAACGTAAAAGGAGATATACGGGGCAATCTTGTATTAAAGACAGAGTGTCATCACTCGACTCAGCAAATCACACAAGGAGTTTGTTTCATTCTTGATATTCAGTTTTGTTGTAAACTTTAGTTTATCCTTTCTAGCAATTGTAATATTTACTTAATTCTCGTTCCCTGCAATTGTTGTATCTCACAGAGGGTAATTTAGGAATTTTAGGCTTATATTATGTTCGCCCTAGTTTTCACTATATAAATTAGGGCGCCGTTTTCTCTTTAGGTTGGTCAGAAGAACCAACCGTTTTTCTCTTTAGCTGATAGTCGAAAAAGAGAGAAGGAGAGGATTGTAAATTCAAAACTCCATTATAGTAAAATCTGCAGTGGCAAAGTGGATTAGCTCTCGCATTGAGGTCGCATTGAGGGTGAACCACTATAAATATGTGTGTGTTATTTATTCTTCGTTTATTTTGTTGTTTTCTGATTAGGTAGAATTTGGGACGTAAATCCTAACCCTTCACAAGCTTGTTATATATTTTAATTCACGCTAACCAAAGTTGATCACGCCCTTAGTTTAGAAACCTAGATCCCTGTGTTCGGGTCTAGGCACACTCGTCTAACAAAGAAATAAGGGGTTTCTTTGCGCCCAGAAATGATAGCATTAACAAAGAAATCTACTTACATCATTTCTCGTATTTTACTCAAAATAATTGCAATATAATAAAAGGTTTATCTCTTGATATTGTTGACTAATTAAGATAGTAAACAGTAGAAATCGAAATTCTAACAGTGTCTGGCAAAAGAACTGAAACTATATAGTACAAATCAAAATACACGTACAGTTCCACTAACAATTAAGGAGAGATTCCCATAATATTACGACCCAAAATAAATTTACGTAGATTAGCAATGATAATTGTGTACCTATTTGACCCTTACAACAGACTGCCGAAAAAATAGATTTTCTCTCTATTGCCCTTTCACAATATGGCGGCATCAATTCAACAACTACCACACACTTCAGTCACCACAAACAAGTACAGAATATCCTTTACTTCACAATATGGCGGCATCAATGGAATAATTAGCACACACCATAATAATCACATACGAGTATGAAATAAGCCCTGAAGGTGTGTATATAAGAAGAGACGCGATCTAGCTAATGCACCCTCCTAATACGAGCTCATTGGGTTTAGCTTACGCTCACCGCCATACTCGATTCACCTAACACATAAAGTGTCAATTATCCAATAACCATTTATAACACATAATTATGCTCAGAACTATCATCAAATTTAGAATGTTTAATATACTTGAAAGTTGAAACATTTTCTTATAGTAATATACTCATTCTTGTGGAGTATGGATGTATACAACACGTATACTCTTCTTTTTCTGTGGAACTGGGCGGGTGGGGAGCTCATGATGGGAGCAGGGGTGGAGCCAAATGGGAACAATGGGTTCATTGGAATTTCTTTAGATAAAAAATTAATTATTCTATATGTTCAAGGTTAATTTTTTTATATATATATATATTAGATATTGAATATCCATCTTCTTCGTATATTAATTTTTTTTATATTTTGAATCTCTTAATGAATTTTTTTTGATGTGCCACAGAGAAATTCATACTTCATAGTCCCATGGGGTCCATGGGTATGTGAGGAACTACTCATACACACATTTTTTTTATATCCAGCTTTCCGGCTTACGCTAGACTATTTCGGAGATAGGAATAATCTGACGTAATCAAAGAAGCTGAATATAAAAAAAGGTGAAGAATGATACACCTGTTTGTCAGTGATATTTAGGCTATGACCACACTGTGGGCCCGAACCACCTGACCCAACATCTAAAACTGATAAGGTATGGGCCCCCACCAAGTCCAATTACTCAATCCCATGTCTCCTTATTTAAGGATTTTATTGTAGAAATAGTGCTCATGGTTTACTTCTTTATCCCGGTAAAAAGACAGTTTGGAATACAAAGTATCCTAGCAGGTTAAAAGACTAGTTGCACCTCAACGGTGATGTAGATAGTTTATTCTAATGCAAGAATTAAAACTTACTTTCATGAAATCCGTAATTTATCTTTAAAAAATACTAATGGTGATAGTTTTAAATTTTATAGATCAAATTCAGAACATTTCTGGAATAACATCTAGAGTTTCAAATGTGAAACGGAAAACTCCGTCATAGTAACTATTTTTAATTATATGATCTAAAAAAGACTATTTATGAATTTTATCCGATTCTGTTTCCATTATATTTAAACCCTCTTGTACTAAAGGAAAATTTTCATCAACAATATGGTTGCTTGCTTGAGTTGCTGTGAAAACCCAAGATTCATGGCAGTCATGATCAGATAATAGTTTCTTGCTACTCTTCCAACATTATAGGGCTAGTGTAACTGTTCTATTTCCTACATTTATAGGATGACATGACTTGTTGCTTGGGTGAAAATCTTCAGGTTTTACTGTAGGGTTGCAACAAGAAAAAGGGTGGGTACAGGGTAGTAATTAAACATGAAATAATTGATACGAAAAGAGAATTCGGCCAAATTCAAACATAAAATTAGCTTGTGAGGTAAAGATAGTATAAGACTATACAACGAAATTATATTTCCATCCCTTAAGAATCGTTGCGGGACAATTCAACTGTTGAGTTGTGGAGCCTAATTCCAGCCGACACTATGAAGACCCTACACAGAGGGTTGGGATCAGCCGATTGGGATTAGCAGATTAGTCGGTGTAATATTATTAGCGGGGATAATTTAAGAATTTAAGCTTGTATTATGTTCGCCCTAGTTTTCTCTATATATAGAGCGCCTTTATTCTCTGTGTGGTCAATTCTGCAAAGAGTTGAGTGAGTTGTATATAGCGGCCAAAAACAGTTTCTTTCTTGAGAAAAAAAGGTGAGTCGTGAGACAGTGTAGCCGACGAGAGAGAAAGAGAAATTGTAAACTCAAAATCCATTATAGTAAAATCTGTAGCGGCAAAGTAGACTAGCTCTCGCATTGAGGGTGAACCACTATAAATCTGTGTGTGTTATTTGTTCTTCGCTCATTTATTGTTTTCGGTTTAGGTAGGATTTGGGACTTAAATCCTAACATCAACATCCCTATATGCCCAGACCTGCCAATTGAAGTGTGAATATCGTAATATGAGAGGCCAAACATCAGGTAAGTCAAGAATTGGAATGTGTTTGACTCTAATACCATGATAACAAATGGATTTTTGATTTAAATCAATCTCAAAAGCTAGTTAATAAGCTTAGTATTACTCAAGATCATATGAGAGGCAAAATATTTGGACAACTCAACAATAATAAAGTGAAAAAACTTACTTCGAGAGTCAGTAAAATTATTCTTAGGATACACCCCATGCACAGCCAATACATAGTAACTTTTGACATGTACTTTTAGGTAAAATGAATAAAAGGGGTAAAACAATAATGAAGATGATGAATAAAAATCTCTGGTGTTACCAACCAAATACTCCCTTAGCTAAAAAAAATATTGCCCTCTTCAAACCCTAAAAAACCGGCAGGCAAATATTATTCACACGAAAAAAAAACTCAAAATTATAGAGCAAGCATATAATCAAACCTCACGTGTGTGTTTAACCATCCAAACTTTTATCACACAACACAATAAGAGGAGTACTAATGTAAGAATCTGATGATCAATCAGTCAAGTTTTTAGGAATTATGGTGGCTCGTTGAATCATGTCGATCGTTTCCATCGTGATGTGAATGTGATCCACTCGCCTGAGATTCCGATACACCGGAACATTGCCTATACGGGTTTAGTCCAGTGACCATGCCCAATTGACCTTCTCCGCCTAGTGTATTGCCACCGCCACCGCCACCGCCTAGTTGCTGAGGTGGCAATAGTGCCATTGGTGTAGGAAAATTCATGAAATGTAATCCACTTGACATTGTGCTTCTATAAAAAGCAGCTGGTGCAGCACCAGAGTTACTAACCGATGGAAACGTCCATACTGGATCGCCCCCTAAAACGTGGCTATTATTATTCGTCAACATCCAAAAATTAGCTGGAACTGATGAATGACTTGCTGGCATAGTCCCACTACTTGATGACTGTAACAAATAACTCCCCATTTGTTGTTCATTTTGTTGTTGTTGTTGCAAGTCTATTTCTTGTCTCCTTTTCCGGTTTAGACTTTCTTCTATACTTGTCTCCGTTAAATCTAACGAATTGTCCCGTATTTCTTGTTTAGCTTGTTGCAACTGATGCATACTACTAGGGTTTGTATTTCCAGTCTGAAAATTCAACAACGTAGATGCAGATCTGTCGGATGACAAACCGATACCTTGAAACAAACCTTGTCTTTCTGAGAATGAAAAGTTTGGATTGAAATACGAGGATCGTAGCTGAGATGGAACGGACATGCTGGATCCTGAACTACGTAACGAAATGTTGAGTGACGTGAAATTCGCTGGAATTGTACCTGTTGAAAAATTAAAATGGACTATGAAGAATAGAACAATTGCACAGAAAATAAAAATAAAGCTAACTAAAAATAAACTTAGTATTGACATAGAGAATACTTAGAACAAAATATACAGAAAAATCCTCAACTAGTAGCAAAATATAAGCAACTAGTCATATTTTTATTAATTTTTACTAGCAAATTGTGGGGAAAAAAAAAAAGGAAAACCTTGAGTTGTTATTATTCAATATTTACCAGTTCCAGTGGCAGCTATTACTGCAGGTTCAGCTTGTTGGAGAAGCCATTCAATGGTTTCTCCATCGGACTTGTGACCGAGTTCTCGCGTGAGCTGGAAAACCCTAGCGGCACAAAGGGCTGGCATACGTATACGTCTGCCACGGCCATCAACCTTAGTGTGGCGGTCTTTAGTGGAAGTTCTCTTTGGAGTTGGCTTTTTGGAAGCCTCAGTGGAGGCAACAGTAATTTGAAGGTTGTTACTGTTAGGGTTTATACTCGTGTTTGTATTTGAAGGGGAAATGCCAAGTGAAGGATAATTATTATTAGCAGCCGAAGAGCTGGAGCAAGGTTCGTCTTCTTTCTTTTCGAGTAACTGGAAAGGAAAGTTATTAGGTCGGTATTGCTGATGATGCTGGTGATGATTGTGGTGGAGATGGTGGTCACCTCCTCCGTTTTCCATGATCACTCTTAATAACTAAAAACTCACCGAAAAACTCTTTTTTTTCTTCTTTTTCTTCTTTTTACTGTGTTGATTTTTTTTTCTATGAGAAATTGAGTGGCTGACCCTAAATTTCTGATCTTTGTGTCTTACTCTAGCTAGAATGAATGAAATGAATCAAACTATAGTCTCTTTCCTTTTTGCTTGGCTAGCTAGGTGTGTGTGTGTGTGTTTCCCTCTAGGATGTTGTTTGGGAATTCCTCGGGCATTGATGTGTTGTTTCGGTTTTTGGGGAGAGGGAGAGAGATGTGAAGAGGAAAACTTAAAGCAACAAACATAATGAGTGGGAATTATAAAGGGTAAGCTTTAAAAAGCAAAAAATATTGAACAAAGGGGAAAAGAAAATATTTGCTTTTGTTTGGGGTCCTTTTTTAATGTCTTTTTGACAAATATTAGTTGGAATAAGTCTTAGTAGTAAATAAGGGTGGCCAGTGGGCCGGGATGGCCCGACCCGACCCCGTCCCGAGCCCTCTCTGACCCCGCTCAGAAAAAAAAAAAACGGTAGCGGGACTCGAACTCGGGACGGGACAATGTCTCGTCCCGCCAGACCCGACCCCGCCCCCGACCCCGTCCTTTGTCCCCCCTTTGCAAATATGGCCGTTGCACCAACGACCATTTTAGATTTTGGCCGTTGGCCAACGGCCATTTTAGGCCTCCCCCTCCCCCTCTCCCCCAACCCCACATACCCCTTAATATTTATTTTTAACCCATAAGTTATTATATTTACACTTTAACCCAATTTTTCAACTATAAATAACTCATTTTCTCTTCATCTTTCTCACAAATCTTCCTACAATCTCTCTAATCTCTCAATATATCTCTCTACAAGTCTACATTGTTTACTAAATATTCAATTTTATTTATTCATTTGGAAATTGGAAGTGAAGTTGGCAACTAGCTTGAGAATCTTCCATCGAGCAAAGTTTCAATTTTCAACCTCTCGATTACACGTCGACGTTTGGTACATTCGTTCCTTCATTAAATTATTATTGTCTGTTTATTTTATTTAGTGCACTTAATTTTATTATCTTTAATTATTTATTATCATAATTAAAATGGAAGGATTAAGAGGTATGTTTAAGGGTAAGGGTAAGGGTAAGGGTGCTTCTTCTAGTAGGGGCGGCAACCAGGGCAAGGGTACTTCTTCTAGTCATCTTATTCCTACACATGATGATTTTGTTGATACTCAACATTTTCCTACAATACCATTAGATTTAGACGAGGAACTATTTTCTGGAACTCAAGAAGACTTTAATTTAGACGATGATCTAGATGATACACCCACTAATGTTGATGACAACACACCCACTAGTGCACCTTCAACTGAAATACCTCCTATTCCCCCTAGTATGAGACGAGGTCCAGTAAAACGACCATTAAAATCAGATGCATGGACAATTTTTGATAGGGACGCAGAGAATCAAGTAGCTATATGTAAAATTTGTAAAAATGTTTTAAAATTTAAAGCTGGAAAAGGTCACGGTGGGACGGGGGGGGGGGGGGGGGTTTAATTAGATACGTAGTAAGTGCTCATCCAGCTAGGTATGCCCAATACCAGGCTTCAAAACCGGGTGCGCAAACGCCGCTCCATCGGGACAAGGTTCACATACGATATCTGTCCCGGATCAAGTACATGGTCAAATTAACCCTATGACGGGGGGAATTGTAGGCTCTAAATACAATAAACATAGAGATAGGGAAGCAATATCAAAATTAGTTGCTGTGGAGGGTTTGCCCTTTTCATTTCCTTCATCTTCCGGTTTTATTCATTACATTAGAGATATATATAATCCTGCTTTTAACGGTTTTCCTAGATCAACCGTTAAGAGAGATGTATTTAAATTCGCGCATGAATATCAATAATATTTACGTTATTCATTATATCATTTTAATGGCAAAGTATCTATCACGTCTGATATAGGTCGTAGTACTAACGGCCATGATTATTTAACTGTAACTTGTCATTGGATAGATTATAAATGGTTTATACAAAAACGTATTTTAGCGTATAGATATATAGATGATAGGCACACTGGTACTTTTATTGCAGATAATATTTATCAAGTGTGCCATTATTACGGAATAACCGATAAAATTATGACTATTACATTAGATAACGCTTCTTCTAACAATTACGCAATTACAATTTTAAAAAATAGTTTAACTCCATCTTTTCCAGATCATTTTCATATAAAATGCGCGTGCCATATATATAACTTAATTGTAAAGGATGGTCTATCACTTTTTGAAGACATTCTTAGTAAAATACAATTTGCTATAAACTTTATTTTTAAAAGTAATAAAGTACAACGTAGAAAAGAATATAAAAAAATTTGTCACGATTGTGGACTATCTTATAGAAAAATTCCACAAGAAGTATCCACTAGGTGAAATTCTTTATACGAGCAACTACTTGTTGCTTAAGACTATAGAAAACCTATAACTTTATTTTTTAACTCTCATAATAAAAATCCAGCTGATATGATTTTAGATAGTGATTGGGTAAAAATTTCCGAACTTATTGTATTTTTAGAGAAATTTTTTCAAGCAACAAAAGAATTTTACGTTATATATTATCCTACTATTTCAACTATGTTGTTTTATATAACTCTAATATTTTTATTACTTAGTGAATATATGGAAAAACCAGCTTATAAGGCAGCTATTAAAAAAAATTTGTCAAAATAAAAAAATATTTTATTCATATTCCCACTATTTATATTATTGGTTCTGTTTTAAATCCTACTATTAAAATAGACGGTACTAAATCACTAATTGAAACTATTCACGATTGTATAGAAGTACTACCACCTCCAAGTCCCAAAAATCTAAATCACCCACCACCTATTGAACAAACTAAAGAAGAAGTGTTGTCTAGCGTAGAACACCAATGCAAAAAAATATATAGATTTTATCAACAAGAAAATGCTAGTAACTTACCGACTTCCATACCATCTTCTTCATCTTCAACACAACCTCACAAAAGACATGTTGTTTCTGCGGCTAGTATTGAAAGCCTTAGAAATAGAATGTGCGGCCGTACCTCTACTACTAACCAAATTAGCGAGTTGAATATTTTTGTTTTGCAGGGTTTTGTACCTTACCAAAAAGTTATCAATGAAGATGGACATGAAGACTTGCTGAAATACTAGAGGGGGAATGAGAAGACCTTTCCGACACTTTCATTGATGGCCCGAGATGTTTTGAACATTCAAGCGTCATCAACTGCGTCCGAAAGCGCTTTTTCTCACGGCGAGATATCAAATAGGAGACCACAGACACTCATTAGCCGGAGAACGGCTTGAAAATTGCAGTATTATTCAGAGATTGGATACGAGCGGAGCGGAGAAGGTGCGGTCAACCGGAGATCAACGAAGAAGAAGACGAAAACTACAACGAAATCTTATCCGAAGGTGGTGGAAGCGACGTAGATCAATTTGACCAACAAATACCAATCCAACCGAAGAACCACAGAAAATCATCAAGCAATTAGAATAGGTTTTTTTGAGAATGTAATTTGCAACTTTTGGACAACACCACAATGTTGCAATTTAGATTTTACTTTTTAGACAATTGTATTTGTATTACAAAAAAATCATATGTCTATTAAATAATATAAGAGGCACAAAAACAGCCTTGAGATGTTTTTATTACACTATCTTGTCTTGTTTATTGAGTTATTTTTTATACATATGTTATTTAAAACAAAAAAAAAAAGGAAATCCGCCTGACCCCGCCCCGGCCCCGACCCCGACCCGACCCGATTCCGACGGGATCGGGATCGGGACGGGACTGGAGCAAGTCCCGCCAGACCCGACCCAACCCCTTCGCCCGTCCCGCCCCGACCCCGCCTGACCCGAGCCCGGCCCACTGGCCAGGCCTAGTAGTAAATAAGAAAGAATTAAAAATTTGTGATTTAATTTCTTTTATGAAATTTCAGGAAGAGGGGAATTGAAGGGGTTTTGTCGTGCTATTCTTTTTTACTGTGGCTGTGACAGAACCTTTGGTTCAGACTCCACGTGAGGTGCTCTTTTTATCATTCAATCCATAAAGACAATGGTGGCCGTGGTGGGTCCTATATAATTTCAAGTAAAAAAAACTGAGAGACTGAGAAAGGGAATTTATCAATGTTGAGTGGGTCCCTTTTTTCATTCGTGTAATCATTTCCCCTTTGCCTTCAGCTCTTTGCCTTTGTTAGGCAACTTTGCTTGCTTTGGGATTCCTTCCTCAAATCTTATGATTGTGGTCTAAAGTCATCACATTCATCACAGTCTACTATATATATTTTCAGAACCATTAACATCGCCAATTTTTTTTTTATATTCAGTTTGTCGGCTTGCGTCAACGATCTCTCAATATTATTATCAGTAAATCGCGAGATGAGTCTGAATGATCATGATTTGAGAACAGAATAACTGATATCACCTACAATGTTCTATCACAGAAAAAACAATTACTCCCATCAGAGTTCAAACTCACACTAAAGATCTCCAACTAGATTTTAATTTATACTCCTTTGTCATCCACGTATGCCTGGTACACCACATATTGATCATGGCTCATATGTTGATTTCTATCTTAGGTTTAGGCCTATAGCTAGGTGGGCCAAATCAAAATAGCTAAGGGGATCAAATGACAATTATTTATGATGAAGTACGTGGTAGTAATAGACAATCTGGGTCCACCATGTACTATCATGCGTACTTATATAACTAGCTACCCCTTACCTTGATGTGTACTTATATAGCTACCATAATTAAACCTCCTGCTTTTATAAGTTGGGTGTGTGGACAAAGATGTTCCACATTGAGAGTTGATGAATTAATAAACGCGGCATACATATAAATGTAGAGATATTGTCATTATTAATGTTACGATGTCCTTTTAGAAAAATCGTATGTTTTGATCCAAAATAAATAATATCATATCATGCTAATTATTTTAACTAATTAAACCTGCGCGACAAGTAGTGTAGGAATTGTTGGTTTGGCCGGATGAATATGGAGATCACAGAGATATAAATCTTGTGTATTGTCATCCATAATATTGAAGAGCTAAGAAGTAAGATCAGCAAAGTGATGGCATGGAAAGGTTTATTGCCTTCACCTGTAATTTGGAGCCGTGCATACAAGAAGAAGTGCATAGCTTTAGTGGCCATACAAAATACTAAGATGGCGGGTGTGGCACACTACAAATAAGCCCACGGATCTTGGTGATGAGTCAGGTGTATTTAGTTTAAGGAAGAGATTGTTGGATGTGCAAAGAATAAAGTAAAGTCTCAAATTAGATGTAGATTAAAATAGAAAGCAACATATAAATGTGGTGATACGTATAATGCTATGAGGCTTTTTAATAAACCATGTAGTTTTGGCATTACTAATATATAGCGCCATGAACGATCAATAAACTAAAACAAGCTAAATAGAACTATATGTAGTCCCAAACACAACGCATTCTGATCTAAATCTCATTGGTTGTGATATATATCCTTGACTACTCACGGGTCAAAATATGAACAACTTAAATTAATATACAAGCTGCTCCTTTAATTTGCCAAATACATACTTAATTAGAAAAGGAATGATAACTGAAGGTGGGCGCATCTTAGTCATTTGTATAGAAGCTACTTTAGCATACATGGTGTCACCCTTGTTCATGTATATACTTTTTTTTTGGTACAAAATATTTTTTATATATAATATATATTCTTATGAGCCGAGGGTCTATCAGAAATAGTTTTTCTACCCACACAAATAGAGATAAAATATGTGTACATCTTATTTTTCTCAACTTGTGTGAGATTACACTGAATATATTATTGTTGACGTATACTCTATTAAAAAGACTAAATAGATTAGTAGTAGTATATTTATCATACACACACCTTTTGGGGTGGATATAAGATACGAAATGGCATGACTGCAAGACCGGCAACTAAGGGGATGGATGCAGATTTAAAAGTACTTGTTTAAGTATATGCCCAGGTAAGAGGCCTTTACATCAACATCTTCTGTCACATATAATATAAAGTATTTTTACTATTTTCTCCGTTCTAATTAAGGCTGGCCAGTGGGCCGGGACGACCCGACCCCGTCCCGACCCCGCCCCGGTCCCGCTCTAAAAAAAAAAAAAAAAATTAACGGGGGCGGGACTCGAACTCGGGACGGGACGATTCTCGTCCCGCCGCACCCGAGCCCGCCCTGTGCCCGCCGGACCCGAGCCCGCCCCGACCCCGACCCCGACCCCGACCCTTAAACCCCCTTTGCAAAAATAACCGTTGCACCAACGACCATTTTAGATTATGGCCGTTGGCCAACGGCCATTTTAGCCCCCCCCCTCCCCCAACCCCCCTACCCCTTAATATTTATTTTTAACCCATAAGTTATTATATTTACACTTTAACCCAATTTTTCAACTATAAATAACTCATTTTCTCTTCATCTTTCTCACAAATCTTCCTACAATCTCTCTAATTTCTCAATATATCTCTCTACATTGTTTGCTAAATATTCAATTTTATTAATTCATTTGGGAATTGGGAGTGAAGTTGGCAACTAGCTTGAGGATCTTCCATCGAGCAAAGTTTCAATTTTCAACCTCTCGATTACACGTCGACGTTACGTCGGCGTTTGGTACATTCGTTCCTTCATTAAATTATTATTGTCTGTTTATTTTATTTAGCGCACTTAATTTTATTGTCTTTAATTATTTATTATCATAATTAAAATGGAAGGATTAAAAGGTATGTTTAAGGGTAAGGGTAAGGGTGCTTCTTCTAGTAGAGGCAACGGGGGCAAGGGTACTTCTTCTAGTCATCTTATTCCTACACGGGATGATTTTGTTGATACTCAACATTTTCCTACAATACCATTAGATTTAGACGAGGAGTTATTTTACGGAACTCAAGAAGACTTTAATTTAGACGATGATCTAGACGATACACCCACTAATATTGATGACAACACGCCCACTTGTGCACCTTCAACCGAAATACCTCCTATTCCCCCTAGTATGAGACGAGGTCCAAGCAAAACGACCATTAAAATCGATGCATGGACATTTTTTGATAGGGACGTAGAGAATCAAGTAGCCATATGTAAAATTTGTAAAAATGTTTTAAAATTTAAAACTCGGAAAAGGTCACGGTGGGACGGGGGTTTAATTAGACACGTAGTAAGTGCTCATCCAAACTAGGTATGCCCAATACCAGGCTTCAAAACCGGGTGCGCAAACGGCCGCTCCATCGGGACAAGGTTCACATACCGATATCGTCCCGACCAAGTACAGGGTCAAATTAACCCTATGACGGGGGGAATTGTAGGCTCTAAATACAACAAACATAGAGATAGGGAAGCAATATCAAAATTAGTTGTCTTGTGGAGGGTTTGCCTTTTTCATTTCCTTCATCTCCCGGTTTTATTCATTACATTAGAGATATATATAATCCCGCTTTTATCGATTTTCCTAGGTCAACTCGTTAAGAGAGATGTATTTAAATTTGCGCATGAATATCAACAATATTTACGTTTTTCATTATATCATTTTAATGGCAAAGTATCTATCACGTCGATATAGGTCGTAGTACTAACGGCCATGATTATTTAACCGTAACTTGTCATTGGATAGATTATAAATGGTCTATGCAAAAACGTATTTTAGCGTATAGATATATAGATGATAGGCACACTGGTACTTTTATTGCGAGAAAATATTTATCAAGTGTGCGATTATTACTTTAATTACCGATAAAATTATGACTATTACATTAGATAACGCTTCTAATAACAATTACGCAATTACAATGTTAAAAAATAGTTTAGCTCCATCTTTTCCAGACCATTTTCATATAAAATGCGCGTGCCATATATATAACTTAATTGTAAATGATGGTCTATCACTTTTTGAAGACATTCTTAGTAAAATACAATTTGCTATAAACTTTATTTTTAAAAGTAATAAAGTACAACGTAGAAAAGAATATAAAAAAATTTGTCATGATTGTGGACTACCTTTTAGAAGAATTCCACAAGAAGTATCCACTAGGTGGAATTCTTTATACGAGCAACTACTTGTTGCTTATGACTATAAATTACCTATAACTTTATTTTTTAACTCTCATAATAAAAAGCCAATTTGATATGATTTTAGATAGTGATTGGGAAAAAATTTCCGAAGTTATTGTATTTTTAGAGAAATTTTTTCAAGCAACAAAAGAATTTTCCTAAGTATATATTATCCTACTATTTCAACTATGTTATTTTATATAACTCTAATATTTTTATTACTTAGTGAATATATGGAAAAACCAAACTTATAAGGCAAAGCCTATTAAAAAAATGTTTGTCAAAATAAAAAAATATTTTATTCCTATTCCTTCTATTTATATTATTGGTTCGTATTAAATCCTACTATTAAAATAGACGGTACTAAATCACTAATTGAAACTATTTACGATTGTATAGAAGTACTACCACCTCCAAGTCCCAAAAATCTAAATCACCCACCACCTATTGAACAAACTAAAGAAGAAGTGTTGAATAGCGTAGAACACCACCGCAAAAATATATATAGATTTTATCAACAAGAAAATGCTAGTAACGTATCGGCTACCATACCATCTTCTTCATCTTCAACACAACCTCACAAAAGACATGCTTTGTTTCTGCGGCTAGTATTGAAAGCCTCGGAAATAGAATGTGCGGCCGTACCTCTACTAACCAAATTAGCGAGTTGGATATTTTTGTTTTGCGGGGTTCTGTACCGTACGAAGATGGACAAGAAGACTTATTTGAAATACGGAGGGGAATGAGAAGACCTTTCCGACACTTTCATTGATGGCTCGAGATGTTTTGAACATTCAAGCGTCATCAATCGCGTCGGAAAGCGCTTTTCTCGCAGCAGATATCAAATAGGAGACCACAGACACTCATTGGCCGGAGACGGCTTGGAAATTGCGTATTATTCAGAGATTGGATACGAGCGGAGCGAGAAGGTGCGGTCAACCGGAGATCAACGAAGAAGATGATGAAAACTACAACGAAATCTTAACCGAAGGTAGTGGAAGCGACGTGGATCAATTTGACCAACAAATACCTATTCCAACCGAAGAACCACATGAAATCATCAAGCAATTAGAAAGATTTTTTGAAAATGTAATTTTTTTAATTGCAATTTTATTAATTTGCAACTTTTGGACAACACCATAAAGTTGCAATTTAGATTTTAGACAATTGTATTTGTATTACAAAAAAATCATATGTCTATTAAATAATATAAGAGGCACAAAAACAGCCTTGGGATGTTTTTATTACACTATCTTGTTTTATTTATTGAGTTTTTTTTATACATATGTTAATTAAAAAAAAAAAAAAAAAGGAAAACCCGACCCCGCCCTGCACCCGACCCCGCTAGGCCCGCTAGTCCCGATCCCGACCCCCCGGATCGTCCCGCCCCGACCCCGACCCCGCCGACCGGCCCGCCAGACCCGAGCCCGGCCCACTGGCCACCCATAGTTCTAATTGATATGATTTAGTTTGACTGGATATTAAATTTAAAAAATAAAATAAGATTTTTGAATCTTGTGGTCTAAAATAAATTAAAGATATTTGTGTGGTTATAGATTATCTCATTAAGCGTAAAATGTAAAATTTAAAATTAAATTATTATTAAATAAGAAAATATATTATCTTTTTTTGAACTAACATAAAAAGAAAAGTGTGTGGCACAGAGGAAATAACATTCTTTCAGGTCTTACATATAATCATGAAGAAACTGAAAGGCATAAAAAATAAAAATAAACCCCATATTTGTATTTCTGTCACCTCTTACATATAATCATGCAGAAACTGAAAGGCATAAAAAATAAAAATAAACCCCATATTTGTCATGGCATCGCAATGGGCACGAGGAAAAAGAACTGGGAATTAATATTAATATCGAAAATCTGCTCCAACATATTCATCAAATTAAATGAAAATATTGACATACCAACATATTCATCAATCCGTTGATTGATGTACATATTTGATGCTATTAATGGATCTTGGGCCTAACTCAAACTCAAAAGCTAGCTTGTAGGGTGAGGATTGTCCAAGTTTATATAAGGAGTCCATGTTTTCATTCCATATCCGATGTGGGACTCTTAACACTCCCCCGCACGTCCGGACGTTGTTAACTGGAGCGTGGTATAATTTGGGGACCGACATCGATGAACAAAGAATTGGAATGGGGCTAGCTCTGATACTAGCTTTTGGGTTGAATTAGGCCCAAGATTCATTTACATGGCATGTAAAGAATGGATCTTGGGTCTAACTCAACCCCAAAAGCTAAATTGTAGGGTGAGTATTGTCCAAGTCCATATAAGGAGTCCATGTTCTCATTCCATATCCGATGTAGAACTCTTAACACTCCCCCGCACGCCCAGACGTTAACTGGAGCGTGGTATAATTTGGGGGCCCGACATCGATGAACAAAAAATTGGAATGGGGCTGGCTCTGATACTAGCTTTTGGGGTTGAGTTAGACCCAAGATTCATTCTTGGGTCTAACTCAACCCTAAAAGCTAGCTTATAGGGTGAGTATTGTCAAAGTCCATATAAGGAGTCCATGTTCCTCATTCCATATCCGATGTGGGACTCTTAACACTCTCCGCACGCCCAGACGTTGTTAACTGGAGCGTGGTATAATTTGGGGCCCGACATCGATGAACAAAGAATTGGAATGGGTCTGGTCTGATACCATGAAAGAAAAATCTCTTGATTATTTTCATTAATGAAAGTGTATATATATGATTTACAATTTTCCATAATAGAAAAATCATATTCCTATTCTACTCCAAAATCCTATTTTATTAGTACAATAATCCTATAATTATGGTATTTGCCTAAAATCTACCATAAAACCATGATATACATGGTGTGTATAACACCGTGTATATCACGGGCTGAAGCTTACCAAATCTGGAATATACACGTCATTTATACCCTTATGGTAAGTATATATTAAGTGTATATTTAACCTGGACCAACATTCAGTCCTGAGTATTTAGAGAATGCTCAACTAACAAAAAATGCTTCAAGCACCTGTTCTACAAAAGTATTTATTGGCCCACTATTTATAAACATCAGTCCTATTAACTTTGAAATCACCATCATATTTATATGGTTTAATTAATAGGGTCGTAATTGGTGCCTTGTCAAACAACAATTCTGAATTTATATATCTTCAAACCTACAACGATCAATTGATAATTTATGTTCGAGTCTTCAAGAGACTAATTATTAAGACCTAATCACCTAGCCATTGATTGAAGAGAGATGTCCTTGGCTACACATCAGTGTGTGCTCTATGCAAATATAAACAAATTCGAAGCATTGACTCGTAGAAATAAAATAGAACGTAGGTGCAAAGAAAATTAAAATAAAACATCAACCAGTAAAAAATTTATGATCATGTCCGAAAAAGTCGCTAGTCAAAGTTTGACTCTGTTAAATCTTTCAATGGCTAGCCAATATTGATCAATATTAAGGAGTCAAAAGCATGGAATATCTTTGATTAAAACTATGTTATTTATTTGATTTGGTAGTGCTTATCAAATGCTCAGGAGTCAAGGAAGACATGCGGATCAATTATTCTCAGGAGATTTAATCTCTGATAATAAAAAAGAAATTGATCTTCGCTTTTGTTTGTTTGTTAAATTCGTTACGGAGATATATAAGCTATATCATCATTTATCTTTGTTTCATATCTTCTAGTGAAGATGTCTAATATAGAGTTTCGAGAGAACCTTTCTTTTTCTCATACAAGTAGCCTGGCCCTTAGCGGAAAAATTCAAAAATCCAAGTTTTAGGCATTAAAGAATCAAATTCTTCCGTGAAATAGCAAATTACCTATTGAGCATTTTAATAATAAATTGTCTTCCAATATTAAAAGTTGGAAATAAAATTTTCTTCCACTATTAAAAGTTGGAAATAATTTTTTTCTTCCACGTGGACAGTTTTTTCACTATTAAAAGTTAAAAATATATTTTTTCCACTAATAAGTGGAAATTAAAATTTCTCCACTAACTATTTAAATTATTTTGCCATTTTATTTTATTATTATTCAAGGATGAATTTCTCTCCTATAAATTGATTGTCGTCTTTACATTGTAAACAAGAGAAAAAAATATAGAGTGTATGAAAAAACTTGAGATAAAAGAGAGTTTTATTTAGTTGAAGGAAGGTGTTCTTTTGGTGGAGCTTTGGACTCAACATCTTATCTAGAGTTCGTTGAGTAGTAAGACGTTGTCGGGTTGTTGTATCCTGGAGGGGACAAGTCAGAAAGATTACTGTTGGACCGGTAAAGATTTGCTGCAATGAGTTTGAATCTCCTTAAAGATAGCGAGATATCGGCGCCTCAACGTGAAGATATTATTTTCTTCATTTGTATTTTTCGATTGTAATTTTATTTCAGTTGTAATTTCCCCAACAATTTTAAGGAGATTCAATGGATACAATTGAAAAATTCGCGAATGTCAAAGTGGGAGATCTTAACAAGCCATTTCGGTTCAACGATACTCGTTTCAAGAGATGGAAGGGTAAAGTAATTTTCTACTTAAATCTTCTCAATATTTCTTATGTATTAACTGAGAAGAATCCAAACAAAGTTGAAAACCCTTCCATGAGTGATGAAGAACTTATTTCTCTTCAAGAGAAAGTGAAAAAATATGATGATAATTCATACAAGTGTCGGTATTATTTATTTAATTGTCTATCTGATAATTTTTATGATTATTATGATAGAATTTACTGTAGTGCAAAGAAAAATTGAAAAGCACTGCAGAGTAAATATGATACCGAAGAGGCTGGAGCGAAAAAAATATGTTGCTAGTAGAATTTTTCATTTTCAAATGGTGGACAGCAAATCAGTGGTAGACCAAGCTCAAGATTTTATAATGATCGCTGGAGAACTCAAGTCCTAGGAAATCAAAATTTGAGGTAACCTTGTTGTTTGTGGCATAATAGATAAACTTCCACCTTTTTGGAAGGAATGTCAAAAAACTATGCGCCACAAATAAAAGAAAACCTCTCTTTAGACGTTGATTATGCGAATCCGGATGGAAGAAGAAGCAAGAGTCAAGATGCACTTATGCAATCGGAAGAGAGCAATTTACAACCCGTCACAAATAAGATAAATTTAATTACATCAGATAATGTTGCTCCTAATTCTCATAAAAATACTTCTATGAAGCCTAAGAAGAAAATATTCAAGAAAAATAATGGTAGACCTCCCAAGAAAAATAATGGTGTCAATAACAGAGTACAATATCAACATGTTCAAGATTCATGATCATGCTTTGTACATGGTAAGAGTGGACATATTGCTCGATTTTATCAGTTTAAAAAATGTGATCTCAGGTGAACGTTACCGAAGAGCCACCGATGGCGGTGATAATAGATATAAACATGGTAAAAATATTGATGGATGATGGGCTGATTCTGGTGCAAACTGTCGTGTCTGCTATGACAAAGATTAGTTCAAAGTATATACTCCTTTTGAGGAGCCAGAAACAATAATGCTTGGTGATTCTCACACCACTCAAATGCTTGGAAAGGGAGATGTCGAATTGAGCTTTACTTTTGGAAGGGTATTAACTTTAAAAGATGTACTCTTTACTCCTTACATCAGAAAAAATTCAAACAAATTATTGAGTCCGATCAATATGTAATATTGAAAAAAGGTATATTTGTAGAAAAGGGGTATGCATGTGATGGGATGTTCAAGTTGAATGTTGAGAAGAATAAAATTGTTAATTCTGTTTAAATGCTTTCTTCTACTAATTTTTGGCATATTCGTTTGTGTCATATTAATAATTCTTATGTGGGAATCATGAATAATGTAGGACTAATCCCAATGATTAAAAAGGATTTTGAAAAGTGTGAGGCTTGTAGTAAACTAAAAATTACTAAAAGGCCTCATTTTCAAGTTGAAAAAAAATCGAATTGTTAGAGTTAGTTCATATTGATATTTGTGAACTTGGAGGAATTTTAACTCATGGAGGAAATAGATATTTTATCACTTTTAGTGATGATTTTTTTTAAGTATACATATGTTTTCTTGATGAAAAATAAAAGTGATGTTTTTGAAAATTTTAAAATTTTTCTTCATGAAGTTGAAAAATTAATTTGATAGAAAATAAAAAGAATTAGAAGTGATAGAGGCCGTGAATATGAATTTAATGAGATTAATTCTTTTGTTATAACATTAGGAATAATTCATAAAACTACTCCACCTTATTCTCTTGCATCTAATGGTGTAGCGAAAAGAAAAAATAGAACTCTGATTGAGTTAACAAATGTCATGCTTATTGAGTCAAGTGCACCTCTAAATTTTTGGGGTGAAGCTATTTTGACTGCTTGTTATGTGTTGAATCGTGTGCCTCATAAAAAGATCAAATTAAGATCGTTTGAGTTGTGAAAATGTCACAAACCAAATTTGAGATACCTAAGAGTTTGGGATGTTTAGTCTATGTGAGGTTAATGGATCCCAAAATTTCTAAGTTGGGTAAAAAGGTTATTACTTGTGTTTTTCTTGGTTATGCTTCAAATAGTACAACCTATAGATTTTTTGGTCTTGAAGATAATATTATAATAGAATCATGTGATGCTATTTTTCATGAAAATAAATTTCCATTTTATTTTTAAAATAGTGGGTGTCATAAGACTAAAGAAAATATTTTGTCACTACCTAGTTCTTCTACTTCTGTTTTGAAATTTTTTAAAAATGATGATGCTGAGTTAAGAAGAAGTAAAAGAGCTAGAGTAGAAAAATATTTTTATCCTAATTTTTATGTTTTTAATGTTGGAGATGACCCTCTCAATTTATAAAAAAAATTATCTTCACATGATGCTATTTTTTAAAAAGAGGATGTAAATGATGAGATAGAATCACTAGATTCTAATAAAACTTGAAAGTTAGTTGATTTACCACCGGTTTGTAAAATAATTGAGTGCAAATGGGTCCTAAGAAAAAAGTTAAAATCGGATGGTTCAGTTGATAAATACAAGGCTAAACTAGTTGCTAAGGGTTTTAAGCAATTAGAAGGCCTAGAATTTTTTGATTCTTTTTCTCCGATAACAAGAATTACCTCTATTAGACTTTTAATTGCTATTGATGTAATTTTTAATTTACATATTCATCAAATGAATGTAAAAATTGATTTTTAAATGGGGACCTAAATGAGGAAATTTATATAGAACAACCCGAAGATTTTATAGAAGCTGGCCAAGAAAGTAAAGTGTGTAAACTTACTAAATATCTATATGATTTGAAATAGGCACCAAAGCAATGGCATGAGAAATTTGATTCCTGCATGATTGAATTTTTTTAAAAAAACAAACGAGTGTGATAAGTGGATCTATCATAAGTTTTGAAATAATCACATGTTATTATTTGCCTCTATGTTGATGATTTATTGATCTTTGGCTATAATATGCACGTTATTGGTGAAATTAAAATTATTCTTAGAAGCCATTTTGATATGAAAGATCTTGGTGAGGCAAATTTTATTCTTGGAATAAAAATTACTAAAACATGTGATGATTTTCCTTGACCAATCACATTATGTTGAGAAAATTTTGAAAAAATATAACTTTCTTGATTGCAAGCATGTCGTAACTCCTTTTGATTCTATTGTTCACTTGTTTCTTATTCAAAGTGAAAATGATGTGATAAATCAAAAGGAATATGCTAGCTTAATTGAAAGTTTGAGATATGTAACTGATTACACTAGACCTGATATTGCATATGTAGTTGGAGTACTTAGCATGTTTACAAGCAAGCTAGGTAATGAACATTGGCATGACATAACGAGAGTTATGAAATATTTAGTTGTTACAAAATATCATGACTTGTTTTATAAAAAATATCATATTGTACTTGATGACTTTTCTGATGCAAATTGGAACACTTTATCTGGTGATTCCTATTCTACCAATGAATATATTTTTACTTTGAAATGTGGTGCTATTTGTTGGAAGTCAAAAAAGCAAACTATTATTGATAACTCTACCATGGAGGCTGAACTAATTGATTTAGCTTCAGCTAGTGAAGAAGCGAAATGTTTGAGAGATTTATACCTTATTTTAAAAAATCAATTTCTTCTATTTTAATTCATTGTGATAGCACTACTATAATTGGTAGAGTTCAAAACCGTTATTACAATGGTAAATTCATACCTATAAGGAGAAAATAAAGTATTGTGAGATCATATTTGACAAGTGGTACCATTGACGTTGATTATGTCAAATCTTGTGATAATCATGCAGATCCACTAACCAAGGCCTTGAGAAGAAAAAAGATTTGAAGCACATCGAGGGGGATGAGATTGAAGTCCATAAATTCATGAGTCGTATATGAGAAAATCAAACCTAAGGACTAGAGATCCTATAACCAGGTTCAGTGGAAAAAACGAATCATATGATGACTTGTGGTGAATGCACTAATATTTTTTATTTCTGTAACATCCCGTACTTTTACTTTTGGGTCACGATTTGAATCGCGGGGCATATGTAAAATCTCTAGGCGTGTGTAAATAGACACGAGCATTGGGGAAATTTTGGTCATATTTACGTATGCTAATAAAGAGCTTAGTATATAAAATGATGAAGTCCCGAAATAATTTAGAACTTAATAATTGTGACTATGGAGATTAATAAATATAGTTGTATATCCCCAAAGAGGTTATGGACTAGTGTCATATCACAAAAATTGTGACATTGAGTATATGAAGGTCTTATAAGTTATTAAGATTTAAGTGAATTGAGATCAAGAATTAATTGTGTGTGTGATTGATTAAATTGTGGGAGAAGGGGTTAGTGGATATAATCCATGTGGCGTGAATATAAGACCACAAAAATTATGAGTGTGCATGTAATTAGGTGTGTGTTGTGTGATTAATAATTAAGGGGATAGAATTCCATAACTAACCTACACGTATTAAGTTAGTAAGATTGTGTAGCAATTTATGATGTTAGAATAAGTCCACTCATTTCAGCATCTTTGGTTGAGAGTCATTAATAAAAGCAAAGGGGAAATCGGGCAGCAATATTTTTGAAACAAAAACGTTCTGCAAAATGTTGTTTCAAGCAACGTTCCAGCAAATTCAAAGACGGAATTATTGAAAGGGAAATATTCGAGGGATGTTAAGGCAAATTATTCTTTCTTTTGGCATGTTTCATGTAACGAAATGTAACCATGATATTATTTCATAAATTACTCTACTCCTAGTAGTTAAGAATATTCATGCTATTGATTCCTATATTAAAAACATGACTAAATATATTCCTAAATCCTTACTGAGGTATATGAAAAAGATGTTAATATTCCCAATGTTAGCCGAAGGTACAAGGATATTATGTCATCCGATAAATTCAGGATGTTTTATTGTCATTCATGTATTTTCATTTGCATTATAGTCATGTATTACCCTGGATCCACATGTGTTATATACACTACTATATGGTATCAATATATATATATATATATATATGTAGGGGATGAGAAAAAGGGGAAAGGTGTTATATACACGTCACCACCTGCAACTGGTATAGATATCACGAAAAGAAAGATGCCCATATGAGGTCAATATTGATGCCCTTGTGTGGCCAATATGATATGATGCCCTTGTGTGGCCGATAGAACTTGATACCCACAGAGGCGGTTATGGGAAGGAAGATGCCCTTGTGTGGCCAATATTTATATGTATACCGCATTTTCATTGTGCATAACATTTAGGCATATGTATTAGGGGCCTCAGAGGCATTTACTGTTGGTTAGCTATTTTTGTCGGTTGTTGCGGTTGTCGGCTGTTTCTATCAGTTGTCTTTATCGACTGTTTTTATTTCAGTTATTGTTATATCCATGTTATGCTATTATTCATGCATGACATACTCAGTACATCAGTCGTACTGACGTCCCTTTTGTCGGGGGACGTTGCGTTTCATGCCTGCATGTTCACGTAGGCAAGACGACGATCCACGTTAGTAGGTTGATGACTCACTGAATTTTGGAGCACTCCTCTTGTTTCGGAGTATCGATCTATTTTGGTACGGTATATTTTTGAATGTCCATATGGGTATGGCGGGGCCCTGTCCCGACCTTTTGATATCGTATACCCTTTAGAGTGTTGTAGACATGTGTCCTGTGTGTAGTAGTCTTGTATGGCTTTGTCGGTCTTGGTGTATATATATGTGTTGGATTTCTGGGTTATTGTTTCTATGTTTATATATGTCAGCAGAGTACTGAGTGACGACCCTTGTGGTCGCCGATAATTATGGGTAGATGTTAACTGTACGACTAGTGGTAACTGGCGGGTAGGGTCCGGGTGCCCATCGCGGCCCTCCGGTTTGGGTCGTGACAAACTTGGTATCAGAGCATGTCTATCCTAGGGAGTCTACAAGCCGTGTATAGCATATTCTTATTTATGGGTGTGTTGTGCACCACACTTATAAGTAGGAGGTTGTCTGACATTTAGGGATGGTTTCCATTCTTTCATATCATAGACCGTGCAGTAGAGCTGAGTTTTAAGAATTCGAGTTTAACTCTTGCCTGTTACTGTTTCAGTAATGCTGGTTACCAAAAAGACTTCGATTATTTTATACTCGTAGCCAGTAAACGAGCGATTTCTACCAAGATGATTGATACGCTAAAAGGGGCAGTATTATTGTTAAAATTTGCGATTATGAGAAGTTGTCTCACTTATATACGGAAGATGAAAGAGATAATGTAAGCCTGGAAAGCAAAATGTTTAGTAAGGTAAAGGAAGTACTAAGCATCGGAATGCAGAAGATTGTAAGGATTTTCTCTAAAGACCTTATCGTATTTACGATTACAGCAATACCTTTTTCCATAAGGATTATGATTAGCAGGGGGATTGAAATTGGATTGAGTGTAAATACGAGTGGTATGCTCTCTATTGAGACAGATCCGTCAGGGGATATGAGTAAGTTGCTTTCCCAAGGCTCGGCGAATCCTTGTAGCACCAGAGGAGTTGATGAAGGCTCATGTACCATCAGTCCTACCACCAGCTCCGTCTGATTAGGATGTAAGAAGACCGGTGCAGGTATTGAATCAATTGGTTTCCTCTCAAGAATGACTTCATCCTGAAGCATTTGATAGAGATAGGCCCCTTGGGGAGTCAAGGAGCTAATATCCGAAGGAATTTATTAGTCATGTATCAACGATATTTAAAGGGTTCAAAGATGCCAATATCTCTGGGTCAAAGTTGTGAAGGTCGAGTGAGACCGCCCCGACCGTCTTGTAGTCAAGTAGCAACTTTGAGAGAAGAATCATAGGGAAAGAAATTCAGAAAGCAGTAGTATATCGAGCATAGACACAAAAATGCTAGAAGGTGCAACAATTGAATCATAGCAACAAAGAACAAAATGCAGTAGCATGTGCATCATTAAACTACCAAAGTGTAGCAAGAAGATGCAGCAACAGTGGGTTCAAAATAGCAGCAGTCAGATAGCTTTGACAGGTAGCATATTCTCAGGATGTGCAATAACTTATCAAAGATCAACACTTGAGAAATGATCTGTTCACTCGAGATTTGCAGCAACATGCAACAACATGCAACAACATGCAACAACAAAGGTCATCCACAACAAGTGGAAATAAAAATGACAGCATAGGAAAGTCTTTCGAGCATAACAATGGTTTAGACAACAAACATAGCAGCCACTGTGTTTTTTCCAATTTCAACAAAGTAGCAACAATTTTATTTCAAGTTCAGCAGCAGCTCGAGAATATTTGGGATTTGAAATCACCAAGTCATGCAAATAAAAGAGGGGTGAAGAATGAGTATCACAACTTGCTCAAGTAACAAATAGATTATTATATTTGATAAAGGTTAGGATATCCAAAGGAGTGGGTGAGCACACAAAATAGCTTCATGAATGTGACCTCCGTATAATAATAGGGGAAATTGAGGACGAGAATTATGGTACAATCAATGGATGGTGGTAGGAAATATGAAAATAGTTAATAAGTATGAATGAAATAGTATGATTAAGTATCAAGGCAGAAATATTTTCCACTTAAGTGACAAATAGAATGAAGGATTACAACAAGAAGGATAAAGGTGAATGATCTTATATTTATGTAGGTCTCACAAAGGTATGATTATTCTAGAACGGCGAAAGGATCAATGGTGGAGGAGGGACAGAAGGAAATCTTCAGCCAAAAGTAGCGATTCTCTGGTGTTCAGGAAGGGAGTAATGATAGGTACTTGGAGAGAAGAGATTTTCCCCCAAGGCAATTTGAAATGGAAATGTAAAGGTAAGACGAATGAACACTTGATCAATGAAATATATAATAATGATAAGATAAGAAAACTTGACAAGTCACGAGATCATGTAACACCGAGAATTGGATCTAAACATACGAAGCATCGGTTCCACAACATATGCAGTCATACCTTCCAAGAAGTATGTAAACAGAAGTAATAGTGAATAAAGCTCGAGATTAGCGCCTGAACAGGTGGAAGGGGGCCAATGACGCCTATGTATACAAGATAGACATTAAAGATACATGTCAAAGACATAATGACATTATAATAAAGATAAAATGTCGGGCAAATACAGATATCTATGAGCATTATTGAACTGATCAAAGGTTCTACGAGATAGATAATATAATAGGTTTACAGTTTAACAAGATCGAATGGAATCTTTTCCAAAGCGCCATTGACGGAAAGAATTAGCCATGAGGCCAGTGGAGGAATTCAAATCTAAGTATACCGACCAGGTTTGGATATAGTAGGTCAACGTCATCTGATGTAAAATTCTTCAAAATCTTCCATGTACGGAATGAGGGAATAAATTAATAGCTCATCCCTTATGGGATTGGTAACGCTAATGATCGGAGTCAGGAGCAATATTTAAGATTATGTATGTATACAAGAATATATACCAAGAGGAGTACGACAAGTAAGAAAATAAGTGGACAAGTAGTAAGAAAGAGAGTTGTCTATAATTACGAGTAATGAGAAAGTACAGATTCCTTGCAGACCATGAATAAGAGTTGATTGTGATGACACGCGTACTTTAGATTGGATGATATTTTCCATAAAGTGTTCACGATCGAGATACTACAAATATAAGAGTTTTCAACACACTAGCTAGTAAACAAAGCTAGATGGACAATAGAATCATCCATCCACAAGCGGCTGGATTAATGTGAGAATGAAGGGGAAAAGTTGACCTGAATGAAAGCATCGGTTAGCTAAGTAAGAATCCGATTTGAGGATTCAGGTAATGATAGCCTTGTAACTCAGAATACAGCATCATCCCTCATACAGAAAGAAAAAAGAGCGCCATGATGAAGATCCCATTGTTAGAGAAGATTGGGAAAGTTATTTAGCAAAAGAGAATCGCGACCTTCGTATAATAGGAAAGGGAACCCCAGGTTTTGTGTGTTCCCAATGTAGTGGGATTACGAGACAAGATTATAACGGAGGTCCATCGATCACAAAATTTCATTCACCATGGATTTACTAAGATATATTATGATATCAAAGCATTTATCGGTGGAACGACATGAAGAGAAGCGTGACGGAATTTGTAGCTTTGTGTCCTAATTGTCAGCAAGTAAAAAAAATAGAGCACCAAAAGCCTGGTGGCTTGACTCAGAACATTGAAATTCTGATGTGGAAATGGTAAATGATTAATATGGATTTCGTTACGGGTTTACCTCGCTCTTATCATAAGTTTGATTTTATTTAAATAATTGTTGATAGATTAACCAAATTAGCTAATTTCTTTCCAGTCAGAACTACCTACACCGCCGAGGACTACGCGAAATTGTACGTTAAGGAGATTGTTCGCCTCCATGGTATGCCTATTTATATTATATCGGACCGAGGTGCAAAGTTTACAGCTAACTTCTGGAAGTTATTTTAGAAAGGTTTAGGCACTCAAGTTAATCTTAGCACAACTTTCCACCCTCAGACAGACGACCAAGTCGAGCGTACAATTCAGACGCTCGAGGACATGCTATGAGCTTGTGTACTAGACTTTAAGGGAAATTAGGATGATCATTTACCCCTTATTGAGTTCGTGTACAATAAAAACTATCATGCCATCATTAAAATGGCTCCATACGAGGCTTTGTACGGGCGAAGATGTAGATCTCCTATCGGATGGTTCGAGGTAAGCGAATCAGAATTATTTGAGCCTGACTTAGTACACCAAGCCATAGAGAAGGTGAAGCTTATCCAAGAATGATTGTTAACCGCTTAGAGTCGCCATAAGTCATATTCAGATGTGCGATGGCGAGACTTAGAGTTTCAGACTTAGAGTTTCAGGTAAATGATTGGATCTTTTTGAAAATTTCGCCTATGAAGGGTGTGATGAGATTCGGGAAGAAAGGAAAGCTTAGTCTAAGGTACATTGGACCATATCGTATAATTCAACGAATCAGTCAAGTAGCTTATGAATTGGACTTACCTTCAGAGTTGGAGTTTGTTCACCCGATTTTCCATGTTTCCATGTTGAGAGCATGTATTAGAGATCCTTCTCGGATTGTACCGATTGATGATGTGAATGTTACATAAGATCTATAATATGAAGAGGTTCCTATTACTATCTTAGATCGACAAGTCCGCAAGCTGAGGACTAAAGAAGTAGCCTCTGTGAAAGTTCTATGGCGAAATAAGAATGTGGAAGAAATGACATGGGAGGCGGAAGAGGAAATGATGCACAAATATCCACACCTATTCCAGACTAACGTCGAGGTTCCAAGAGAATCATAAGGTGAGTTCTATCTCATGATATTATAATTAGTGTTTGAAGACCATGAGAGGTTTGATGTAATGATGTATGTTACATTATATGGCCGTGAAAAAGTAGTTGTATTTTCTGGCTACGTGACGGGGATTAGATATGACACCCCAACATTCGAGGACGAATGTTTCTAAGGAGGGAAGGATGTAACATCCCGTACTTTCGGGTCACGGTTTGAATTGTTGGGCATATGTAAAATCACTAGGCGTGTGTAAATAGACCCAAGCGTTGGAGAAATTTTGGTCATATTTACGTATGCTAATAAAAAACTTAGTATATAAAATGATGAAGTCCGAAATAATTTAGGACTTAAATAAGTGTGACGTTGGGGATTAATAAATATAGTTGTATATCCCCAAAGAGGTTATGGACTAGTGTCATATCACAAAAATTGTGACATTGAGTATATGAAAGTCTTATAAGTTATTAAGATTTAAATGAATTGAGATCAAAAATTAATTGTGTGTGTGATTGATTAAATTGTGGGAGAAGGGGTTAGTGGGTATAATCCATGTTGCATGCATATAAGACCACAAAAATTATGAGTGTGCATGTAATTAGGTATGTGTCGTGTGATTAATAATTAAGAGAATAGGAATTGCCTAACTAACCTACACGTATTAATTTATGAGAGACGGTTGAGGCCAGGTTGGGATAACACATGCAACTGAATATCCATAGGTGATCATAAGAAGGAATCTGACGGTATAAAATTTCGGTTGGAGTCATATTATGGAGAGTGCTGGTGGGTAAAATATTTAGGACGTATTCTACCATTTTGACAGCATATACCCAGAAGGACAGAGGGAGAGAGGCATGAAACAGGAGAGTACGAACCATGTTATTTATGGTGCGGATGATTTGTTCTGCTTTGCCATTTTGAGGCGAGGTGTGTGGACACGAGAAATGAAAAACCATGCCATTATTTTTACAAAATCGGTGAAACATGGAATTATTAAATTCACGACACATTATCACACTGAAAAGATTTGATGGCTTTCTCAAACTGTGTTTTGATAAAAATACGAAACTCGAGAAATTTGGAAAACACTTCCGATTTAAATTTTAGCGGGTATATCCAGATATAATGAGAAAATCATCTAACAACACAAGATAATATTTATGGCCCTTTGAACTAGAGATAGAAGAAGTCCTCCAATCAGCATGAATAATATCAAACGGTGAAAACGTAACACTTGAAGATGATTTAAAAGGAAGACGAACATGTTTACCCAGAGAACAAAAAATACAGTGTTGGGCAAGTTCTCATTATTACACTTAATTAAATTATTGCCTCTAAGAAAATTAAAAACGGGGGCGCCTGGGTGTCCAAGCCTATTATGCCAAGTTGATGGAGAGATGGTAGCGAGAGAAATAAGAGTGATTAGGCTGACGGCGGAGGTGAATGGGAACGGGTATATATCTCCCGTGCTTTTGCATCTCGTTAGAGGTATCCCCGTACAAAAATCCTTCACAGTGAAATCAAAAGGGTCAAAGTCAACAGAGATGAAATTGTTACGAATAAACTTTCGCATATATATTAAAATTTTAATGATGTTTGGAGCATATAGGATGTCATTAAGGGTAAATCGTGGGTGTGGCGGTTGAGTGTAAGTGGTACCATACCCCTGAATTGGAATGTGATAGCCATTACAAATAATAATATGTTGAGGATACTTTAAACTAAACAGTTTGGGAAGATTACCTACAGACCGGTGAGATGAGAAGTGGCTCCCATTTCAATGTACCAATTTTCATCGGGCTTTTGCAAGTTCAAATTGTTGAAGGCCTGGCCCAAATTAGTGGGGGCCAGACCAGTGGCATGTTGCGGGTACTGGGCTTGAATTACGTGGGCTTATTGGTGAGGAAACTGGCCTGTCCGAAATCTCAGAACTGGGCCCAGGATGCCCTGTCGCTGGAAAGGGAACTAGGCCAAAACAGTTCCTGGATAGGAGGCCCAGTTCCCTTGCTGGAAGCTGGTCGCTGGGTCGGTCCATGGAGTCCCTGAATTGGGCTGTTGCGGATGCTGATTGCCCTACTGGCCCCTGCCGCCTTTCCCTCGTCCTTTGCCCCCACGTCTATTATCGTGGCCCCTGCCGCCGCGGTTGTTCCATGACTGATTGTTCTCCGACAGTGGCAGCTGGCCGGCGGCGATATTATTTTGCGCATGCGTTTCAACTGCTAACCTTTTTGTTTATGCTCGTCCTACTTTGCACGTCTAGTTTCTTCCAACATTAACTGCGAACGTGCCTTATTAAAATTGGGTAGAGGGTCAGCCTATTGTATCATCGTGGTTAGAGTGTCATATTCACCTTTTGGTAAGCCTGCAACCAATTGTAAGACTATCTTTGTTTCGGAAACAGGCGTTCCGACGTTGGACAATTGGTCTGCCACCAGTTTTAACTGCTTGCAATATTCATACATGTTATAGAAATTTTCAAGATGGGTATTGTTGAATTGTTCTTCCAAGTATAATGCACAAGTGTTGTTGTTGTCTTGAAAAAATTCTTCCAAGTGTGTCCATAATTCACGAGCGGATGCACCAGTTTTCATAATCGTGTAGAGCAAATCCTTAGATATTGTGCCATAGATCCACTTTTTGACCACGACATCGAGGCGACGCCATGTTGTGTCATTTATTTCGGGAGGGCGAGGAACGGAGTCGCCAATATGGTCAAGCACATGATATACACATGCATGAATTCGAAACAGTTCTACCCATGATCAATATTGACCATCTTTCTAATCAAGAATCAACGGAATAACGTTCTTTATGTCGGTAACGATGAGAGTCGGATGGAAATATGATGAGGAGAGAGTTGTGGGAGGTGTTTGGATGACGATTGGGGAGGAAGCGAAAGCTGAGGGAGAGTTGGGAGGAGTCAAGGAAGCCATTTAATTGGTTCTCAGTTAGAGAACAAAAGGAGAGGAGAATAAAAAAATAGAAAAAAATTGACAGTCTCGGGTATCGAGAACTGCAGGCGAAAACAAGGGCAGAGACACAGACTGCAGAGACGCAGAGGGTGGCAGTGCACCACAGTGGTTGGCAAAGGCAAAGAAATTTGTCTGTTTGGAGAGAAAAAGTTGTCACCAGAGACAGAAAATATGGTTGTTTTCTCGGGAAAAAAAATCACAGACACAGAGGAAAGAGTTTAGGTTTTGACTCCTGATACCACGTGAGATTGTATTAATCTCCCTTGAAGAGTCTTTCTCATTAATAAAAAATATATATAGGGTATACAATGTGGAATCCTTATACAATAGGGATCATATATTTACCATAATTACATAAGATTAAATATTATTAAATAATATTATACACATTCTAATAGTAATTGTATTTCAGTTGTAATTTTTCCAACAATATCTATTAGAAAGGTACAAAACTGGAATACGCGCACCATTGACAGAGTTTGGTTCCTACACCTGCAAGTGCAACAGTTTGATATCTGATCACATATATTTTCTCTGTCTCAATTTATGTGGTATAATTTTTATTTCAAGAGTCAAACAAGAAAATCTTTGATCGCGACTTATTCATATGCCTGTAAATATTTTATATTATTAATTATTGTAACTTATATTACTTTTTATATAGTTTCAAATATATAAATTATTTTAAAAAAAAACTTAAAGATTGTACAAGTTTACGGTCAAAATAAAGAAGCTTGACTCTTGAAATCTAAACTATATCATATAAATTTGAATAAAAGGAATAGTATTTAATTAGTTCTTACAAACCTTGTTGATCGGGTTGAATACTTTTTTTTTCTATCTGTGTTGTTATAAATTAAGCACAAAGCTAGAAATATTTTAAAATATAAACGACGTAGTAAATCCTAAAGCAATTTTAGAGTAGTTATGTTCATCTGATCTCTCAGCACTTCCAGTTGCCATTAGAGAACACGTGGAAGGGAGTGTTGCATGTGAAAGATAGAATAATTTCCCTTGGGGATTCCTTTCATTATTCACAATATATATAGATGTACAAGGTTGATTTCTAATATGGTACGGATCCTAACTTACCTTACAAAGGTTGATTCCTAATACAATTAGAATCCTAAGTTACCTTAAATATACATCTATCATAATTACAAAATATACGGAGAATATTCTGAGAATATTCGCTAATACTCCCCCTCAGACGGAGCGGGAGGAGGCCGAATGCTAAGGCTGGATCGGAAGTCGGTGAAGAGCTGTCGCGGTAGTCCCTTTGTGAAAATGTCTGCATACTGATAAGAGGAAGGCACGTGTAAAATTTTGACCGACCACGGCAACCTTCTCTCGCACAAAGTGGATATCCATCTCAATATGCTTAGTCCGCTGATGTTGGACTGGATTATGAGACATATAGATAGCAGATATGTTGTCACAATAGACTATAGACGCCTTGCGTAATGGACACTGGAGCTCCAAAAGAAGATTTCGGAGCCAACAGATCTTAGCGACGACATTAGCAACTCCGCAATATTTTGCTTCAGCACTCGAATGGGATAGCGTGGCCTGCCGCTTGGCGGACCATGAGATCATATTATCCCCAAGAAATACACAGTACCCTGAGGTGGAGCGACGTGTGTCGGGGCATCCTGCCAATCTGCATCCGTGTAGGCTAGCAACTTGGTTAGGGCAGAGGTGTATAGATGTAAACCAAAGTCTAGTGTGCCCTTAACATATTTGATAATACGTTTGAGGGCGGCAAAATGGAACTCTCGGGGGTCGTGCATGAACAGACACACTTGCTGAACGGCATATGCAATATCAAGCCTAGTGAATGTAAGATACTGAAGAGCACCTGCTAGACTCCGATATAGAGTGGGATCAGAAACTAGCGCACCGTCATTGGCACTAAGCTTGGATTTTGAGTCCACCGGAGTTGGCATAATTTTACAATTTGTCATCTTGGCCCTGTACACTATCTCTTCTGCATACTTACGCTGACACATGAACATAGTGGCTGCAGATCTTGTCACCGATATACCCAAAAAATATCTTAGCTTGCCCAAGTCAATCATAGCAAATTCAGTTTTGAGTAGAGCAATGATTTCATTCTTCAACCCGTCAGATGAGGCAGTAAGAACAATGTCATCGACATATAATAGCAAATATGCAGTGCTGCTACCTTGGTGAAAAGTGAAGAGAGATGTATCACACCTGCTACATACAAAACCAATCTACAGAAGATACCTGGCGAATCGATCATACCAAGCGCGGAGTGCCTGTTTCAATCCATACAATGACTTTCTGAGACGACACACAAACTGCGGAGCTGCCGGATGAACAAAGCCAGGAGGATGATGCATGTACACAATCTCTTTCAAATCCCCATGAAGAAACGCATTCTTGACATCAAGCTGATGAATCGGTCAATGCATGCCCATAGCAATACTGAGAACAGTCCGAATAGTGACCGGTTTAACAACCGGACTGGATGTCTCACCACAATCAATACCTCCTGCTGATTAGTGCCATTGGCAACTAGTCTTGCCTTATACCTTTCTAAGTCACCACTGTCTCTGAACTTGTGATGAAATAGCCACATACACCGGATAACATTCACACCAACTGGTCTAGGTACCAAATCCCAAGTGTTCTGCTTGGTTAAAGCGTTAAATTTCTCGCACATGACCGCATTCCAATTTGGGTCCAATTTTGCTAGTTTTGGATTTTTTGGAATGGGTGATAAGGTTTGTGTGGAGAGATTTAATTGAACCTTGGGTTTGAAGATCCCGTGTTGTGCACGAGTCTACATGCGATGTGAGGGCAGTGGTGGTGGGTCGGGGCTGTGAGGTTGCTGGTCCACTGGTTCTGGACCAGTGGGCAGCAGTGTCGCTGGTGGTACAAGTGACTCGACTGGGGGCTGTAGGGGTGAGCAGGGAGCTGGTGGGGTGGTGCCGGACAGTGGCCAGACTGTCGGAATAGTGGGCTGCTGTTGGTATAGATTTTGGATGACGGGGACGACTTGGTTCATCGAGAAAGATGTAATCGGTGGTCTGAAATTTCTGGAGAATTAAAAAAGGAAAGGTTGTCTCGTCAAAGGTGACGTGACGGGAGACGATGATTTTGCGAGTAATAATGTCATAGCACAAGTAGCCCCGATGATTAGGAGATAGACCAAGGAAGACACATGGAAGAATGCGAGGGGCAAGTTTGTGGGGTGTAGTGGAGGCTATGTTTGTGTAGCATAAGCATCCAAAAATACGTAGATGATCAAATGATGGCTGCCTACGGTATACGATTTCTGTAGGGGTTTTGTTTTAGAGTGTGCTAGTTGGTAAAATATTTAGAAGGGATTATACCATTTTGACAGCATAGACCCAAAAAGGCGGTGGTAGGCAGGCATGAAACAGAAGTGTGCGGACCATGTTATTGATGGTACGTATAATTCTTTCAGCCTTTCCATTTGGGGAAGAAGTATAGGGACAAGAAAAATGGAAAACCATGCCTTGTTTAGAACAGAAATTGTGAAATGTCGAGTTATTAAATTCACGTCCATTATCACATTGGAATGATTTAATAGATTTTTCAAATTGTGTCTTAATGAATTTTTGAAACTCGAGGAATTTTGCAAAAACTTCATATTTGAATTTCAGTGGGTAAATCCAAACAAAATGTGAAAAATCATCCAAGAATACTAGATAGAATTTATGACCCAAAGAGCTAGCAATCGGAGATGTCCACAAATCAGTATGAACAATATTAAATGGAGAAAAAGTAACACTATTTGATGACATAAAGGGAAGACGAGTGTGTTTGCCTAGTGGACAAGAAAAACAGTGTTGAGCAGTTTTCCCATTATTACATTGAATACGCTTAGAAGTCCTAAGAAAAGTAAAACTGGTCTTCGGGGTGTCCGAGTCTGTTGTGCCAAGTTGAGGGAGAGATCGCCGCAAGGGATAGAGGTGCTTGCGGTCTGACAGCGGAAGATTGAGTGAATGGGTAGAGGTCTCCCACACTATTGCAGCGTGTAAGAATTTTTCTCGTATTGAGTTCTTTCACAAAAAAACCAAAAGGGTCAAATTCGACAGGCACATAATTATTGCTAGTGAATTTTCTGACAGTGATTAAGTTTTTAATGATGTTAGGTGTGTATAGGACGTGGTTTAGGGAGAAAGGTGGGTGTGGATGTTTGGTGTATGTGTTACCGTAACCTTCAATTGGAATGCGATGACCATTGCCGATAGTAATAAATTGAGGACACTTTAACCGACGTAGTTGAGATAGGTTACCTGACGACCGGGTGAGGTATGATGTGGCTCCGGTGTCCATGTACCAATTGTCGTCGGGCTGTTGAAGGTTCACGGTGGTGTAGGCCTGGTCCAAAGCGATCGGGGGGCCGGCATTGTCGCCGCTTCTTCGCTGCTTGATGTACCGCAGCCAGGTGGGCTCTCGCTCGGCCGTCGCTGGTTGGCCTCGCTCGGTGGCCGGGGTAGGGCCCAAGAGGCCGCCGACCACGGCCGCCGGAACTAAGCCCCCGCATTCGGTGCCGCCGCGCTTGTTGGTTGTACCCCCGCCGCCGCCGCCGGTTCCGATTCTTCGGCTTTGCGTTGCTTTGGTTGCGTTGGCCCTTTCCGCGGCCCTTGCCTTTGTTGTTGCGACCTCTGCCGCCATGACCTCCGCCACTGGCATGCCGTTGCCGCTTCTTTGGACTCGCCGCAGCTGGCCGGTTGCCGCTTGGCCGCAGTGTTGTCATCCCATCAACGGCTAAGGCCTTTTGATTGTGTTCCTCTTGTTTAGCACGTCTAGTTTCTTCCAACAATAGTTGTGAGCGTGCCTTGTTGAAACTTGGGAGAGGGTCGGCTTGTTAAATCATTGTTGCGAGTGTATCATATTCACATTTTGGTAAACCCGCAACAAGTTGAAGCACCATCTTGGTGTCTGAAATAGAAGTTCCCGACGTTGGATAGTTGATCGGTTATGAGTTTCAGTTGCTTACAACATTCGGACATGTTGTTAAAATTCTCGAGGCGGGTATTATTGAATTGCTCTTCCAAATATACGGCCCGAGTATTTTTATTGTCCTGAAAGATTTCTTCTAGCCGGACCCAAAGTTCATGTGCCGTAGCACCTGTTTTCATGATAGTGCACAACTGGTCTTTGGAGATGGTGTCGTAGATCCATTGTTTGACGATGGCGTCAAGACGACGCCAGATTGAGTTTGTAACATCGGTGGGACGAGGAACAAATTCGTTAATATGATCGAGCACGTTGTATGCACATGCATGAATGTAGAATAGTTCTATCCACATGGAATATTGACAGTCTTCTTGGTAAAGAATTATAGGGATACAATTCTTGATGTTGTTAACGGTGAATGCCGGATGAAAATAAGATACTGAACGTTGAGAGGGGTTGTCAAGTGTGCCAGTGGATGAACCGGAATTTGTGGGGGAAGACATGGTTGCCGCCGCCGAGGGAAGGGAATTTTCTGGTTTGGCCGAGAAAGGGAGGAAGAAACCAGATTTTTTTTCCCAGTGAAATCAGAAGAAAAATGTTGATTTCGGCCGAGAATGAGGAAGAGAAGGGATTTAGGTTTTAGGCTCTTGATACCATGAAAGATAGAATAATTTTCCTTGGGGATTCCTTTCATTATTCACAATATATATAGTTGTACAAGGTTGATTCCTAATATGGTACGAATCCTAACTTACCTTACAAAGGTTGATTCCTAATACAATTATAATCCTAAGTTACCTTAAATATACATCTATCATAATTACAAAATATACGGAGAATATTCTGAAAATATTCGCTAATAGCATGCAACAACATAACAACATGCGATTTAGTGTAAATATTATAAGCTCAAACAATAGAAAGGGACTGAATTGGACAATATGGAAAATAGAGGTCCATAATAATTCGAGAAATGCAGAAAAACAGCTGAGAGCTGTAGTTAGAAGCATAGCCGTCCCTGGGCGGTCGAGGTGGCGGCGCCGCACAGGCCTCCGACCCGCTGGGGCCTTCGGTCCAGAATTTTTATTTTTCTTTTATTTGTTTCAAATATCTCAATTTTATTAGTGAGAGTTGTAGCTTAACGGTTGAAGGCTCCCTTCAAAAGTCATTTCCTAATGAGATGCCGTGTGTTCAAAATCAATGAGCAACATTTTTTTTAAAACACAAATCAAATTTGGTCCCAAGTCTCAAATAGTGTTTACTATACATTTATTTGATATTTTGATCAATAATTTTTTTAATATTGATTAATTAGTTAATTTTAATTTTTCATGTAAATAAAAAATAATTTTTTTTATTTCTCGCATTGAACCCTTAAAAGTATAGTAACGGCTCTTATCAGAAGTATGTCACCACGTGATGGCAATGTGGACCTGTTGCCCTATGTTGCCCTTTTTGAGACCACAACCATTCTGCTAGCTTCCCATCTTGCTTTTCTCTATTCTCTTATATTTTCAAAGTCTCAATTTATTTAATATAGTTTGAATCGGTACGAAGTTTAAAAAATAAAATAAAATAATTAAATTTTATGATCTAAATTAAATTAAAAATATTTTTATAATTATAGATCATTTCGTTAAGCGTAAAAGGTAAATGTTAAAATTAAATTATTATAAAATAAAAAATATATCATTCTTTTTTGTTTCAAAAAGAATAATGTATCACTGAGACAGAAAGAGTATCTATCTACTCCATATTAACACGACAGCTCCCTAGCTATTTGCCTATTTCTAGATTATTTCCTTCCTAACTCAGAGAAAATGCTAGCTTCACTTGTCCCAATTCCGAAAGAATTCACTACCAAACAAATATAAATTAATAACGAATAAATTTATAGCTAAACAGTGAAATTTATTATTAATTCTGTTTAGCGATGAAATGCGTAACAGTATTCAGTTTTCTTTTTTTTAGTGATTTTAGGAGAGATAATAGTCTGATTTATTCTGTCCATTGTTTACAGAATCGATTGATGTGAACTTTTTTAAAAGAGAAATATTCCGGATCCACTCTGCCCATTGTCTTACTAATTGATCGTGGAAGAGTTTTCAAACGATTGGAGTTAAATAATCTTAATCTACTCAGCCCATTGTCTTAACATTTTAGATTTAATGCACAAATTTAATGTTAGATTTGCATATGTGTCATTTGTTTTCTTTATTGCTTTTCCTTTTGTCACGAAATATCATGATTGTAGTTGATTTTGATGTTCGCCAGCTGTTTCTTAAAGCCAATAATAATAGCCTTAAGACGTCTCTTTCCTTCTTTTATTTTAGAAAGTGTGTGATTCATCTCGAATATAATATAAATATATTCACAAAAAAGTTTATAACATTAAATATTGTCTTATCTAAGTGTTTCGATCATATCGTTCTGAGAAATATGTTACTAACCGCTTTTAAAATATAGAGAAATTTAAGATAGAAAAATCAAGAAAATAAATATATTTATACCCGCACTGTTTATTAATAACATATTCTTATTTCTTAAAAAAGGTATTTGATTTGCATTAATGAAACAATCATAATGGGATGGGAGAGAGTTGCAACAATAAATAGACTTTGCACTAGAAGTTCATGGTATCTATGTCACTAAAGGCTCTTTCATCTTTTACCATTTAGATCTCATTATTGATGGACTTAAATGCTCACCCACAATAAAAAACTGAAAAACAAAAGGAGAAAAATATAATGTGCTTGCACCCGATATGCAAACAATAATACATTCAAAATTTAAAATTTATGTGTACTAATTCAAAGATCTCAAAATGATCTTCCAGTTAGGGGGAGAATTTGAAAATTTTTGTTTCCATCGAGAATTGAATTGACATTTCCCTTATTTAGACCGGAGAATCTAACAAAGACATTACTGTGAATATTCTGACAAAAAAATTGTGACCTCTCGGGAGAATTGATGACTGCATAAAAAATGCAGTGCTAGTACATCTGAGACTTCTTAATTGGCATGTTGTAAATAGCCTCCCGGCTATGGAACATCGGATTATCTCGGACCTAGACCGAGGTATTGATGGTGATTTTCGAATCATTTTTGTATGTACTCATTTTTAATTAAAACGTTATGGCTTCGATCTAAATGCGTCTACTTTTAATCCACCATCATATACAAATGCCTTCATATTGCTTAGTCTCTATATGTAGGGCAACAAATTTCCCAACTTTAGTGTAGCAGCTTAGTCATGTTTGTAAAAAAAGTCCCACAAAGTGATTACAGCAGTAGCAAGTGGTTATATTAAATTTCACTTTTTATTTGTCAATGTAAGATGTAGGCAGTGAAGCACAACAATGTTTGTAACGTCCCAACTGTGACAAAGTGGGTTCATATAAAAATAGAAAAATAATGTAAAACAATAAAACCAAAACAACGTGTCTTATCTTCAGTTTCACGATATTACTATGAAAATTATTACAATTCAAAACGACATGTTTTTGTGTTTTTCTCCTGATTCATATTTTCTCAGATAAACACGATCTTTTTAATTTAATTACCAAAAGAAAACTGTGGACAGCAATGATATGACATTATCTAATTCTCCAACTTCAAAAGCGACAGTGTCTCGAGATTGTAATTGTCATGGCTGTATGTTTGTAAAAAAAATAAAATAGGAGTAATATTTATGTGAACGCCAATGTGTGGACAGAAATTATCCTTGCACTTTCATTTTCTAATTTCATATTCGTCATAAAAATGTTACTAGTAGAAAAATAGAAAAGAATACTTATAATTTGTAGAACAATAGAAAAGAATACTTATAGGAGTAGTAATTTCTTTTCAAAGAATTATGAATAGACCCCACTTGCTTTGTTCGTGTTTGATACTCTGCGAAAAGAAAAATCAAATTAGCAAAGGGGTTAAGGGTCCATTTGCACTTTTTGCAGGAGATCGTGCTGATCTTTTTTCTCTTAACTTTTTCTATTTTCGTAAAACATAGACTAATTTTGATGTGTTAAAGACGAAAAAAAATACTAGTCTGTATCTATTATTTATTCTTTAATTTTAGACTAAAATAACAGTAAGTAGAACAAATTTGTCCTTCCTTTCCAACAACAAAAGCACAATCTTCATATTCACTGTCCCGCGCAGCCTAATTAGTTTAGAGTTTAGTTAATCATCAGACCACCTAACCAGAACGCAGTATAGACCATCATTCTTCTTTTCTTTCATCATAATTTTTATACACATTAATGTTTTTTTTGTCGGTTAATCAATCAAGCTGCGGGCAGTTAATTAATCACTTCATGTAGGAAGTATATTATATTTGTACTATTTTATATTACGATCAAATATGATGTAACAACACATACTTATCATAACACGTAAGTAATTAAACAGTTAAATGATGAATAATTATGGTAATGTTGAGAATATTCACTAGCAAAAGGATCAAGAATGCACATTTCAATTAATTGTAAGTTAAATGTTCTTAGTCAAATATCACATCTCACAAGGATAAAAATCAGAATTTACAATAAATGAGGGATCAATAATGTTATTTAACCCTAAATAATTTGCAGGTTTTTTCATTACTTACAAGACATTCCAAAGTTAAGTTAAAAGAAGTCAGACTTTTAATCTTTTTTGTGTTATGTTTAACCATTCATTTGAGCTAAATGGTCCGTTTAATTTGGATTGGCGCCTGATAAGCTCACTAAGAAGATGAAGCTAATTCCTACCAATCGAAAGATTCTTCATTCCCAGAGGAATTTCAGTTTTAAATCAACTGATGACAAAGTTACAAATGAGATAGTATAGTACATTTACTTTTTTTTTTTTATCTATAGTTAAGAGAATTGTTTGCTCGTATAGCCTCAAATCCTGGATCTCAATCAAGTGATGATTAACGAATCTAAAAGTGAAATAAGATATTAAAAAATGTAACCATCAAAGAATTGCATCCCGCAGATAATCAATTTAACAAGAGTCTATTTCCCTTGCCTTGCAGTGTTCTGGACTTCTGGCCAAAGAAAGAAACTTTATAGAAGTCAAAAAACCTCAAATCCTGGATGTGAATCAAGTGATAATTAATAGTGGGATAAGATATTCAGAAAAAGATGTAACTATCAAATAATCGCATTTTGCAGAAAAATCAATTTAACAAAAGTCATTTTCTGTTGCCTTTTAGTGTCTTGTCCCCACCCTAACTCTAAAATATCTTAATATCTTATCCAGACAAGCTTTGTGGAAGCCAATCAAAACACAGTAATAATAAAAATCTCATATCTTACTCCAAAGATTTCTAAGGATCTACAGGGACATGAGCATCTTGAGAGTTGAAGAAAAACATCAATACATAGCACCAGCAGGAGTTGGATTAGTTGCCTTTTATTTGTCATCTTATGCTTTTCCATTTAATGTAAAAAAAGTTCATTTTGACCTTAAGTGAGTTTCCAGTTAAAGACCACTTGTTCAGTTCAAAGACCAATTTAGTATTTTATTCCCAAGTGTTTTTATCTCCTATTTAAGATTCTTTTTTTCTTTTTTGATAAACAAGAAATCTCCTAAGATCAGCGGTGCATGATTTGGAACTCGGGAATAGTGTGTTCACACATTTACCTTTTCTACTTAAATACCACACATGCAACAGATTTAGATCTGAACTTGTAATTGTTGGAACAGATTTAGATCTGAACTTGTAATGTGCGCTCAACCACGCACCATAAGTTGCGCTCTTACCACTAGATCAAAACTTTAGGGACACAAGAGTAAAATGATTATCATTTTGACACACATCGAAAAAATCATTCAATATCGTTATATCTTTATCTCTCAAGAAAAGGATCAAATATACCCCTCTACTTTTTTTATTAGCTAATTTTGCCCTCTGTTAGCGATAGTGTTCAACTATACCCATGTTATCTAATAAGTGTACACTTGTACCCTTAATTGGACGAAAAACCCAATTTCATCTACAATTACCCGATTTCATAGAAATAACCCACTCCCAATTTATAACCCGTCCCGACCCACAAAATGCTTTCATCCCCACCCAAATATACCTCTGTTTCAAGTATTTCATCTCTAACAATATATAATCCCTTGATTATTGTCCATTTCGATATGCTTGGTGCGCTTTGGTGTTGAAGCTGGGTTACTGAAAGGTAGATGGCACTAATGTTATCGCAATATACCAAGGTTGCCTTCGAATGGGACAATGAAGCTCCAAAAGCAAATTACGTAGCCAACATGACTCGGAGACCACATTCGCTACCCTCGATATTCGCCTCCGCACCGGAGCGTGACGAGTTGCTTGACGTTTTGCCGACCATGAGACCGAGGTTGTTGCCAAGGAACATACAAAAGAGCGAAGTTGACCGTCTCGGTGTCGGGACAACCACCCCAATCGCATCCGTGTAAGAGACAAGTGTGGATGTAGATGAAGGATACAAGTGCAACCCATAGTCCAATGTCCCTTGTATATACCGAATGATGCGTTTGATTGCATTCATGTGCTCAACTCGGGATCATGCATGAATAAACACACCTGCTGAACCGCATATGTAATATCCGGTGCGGTAAAGGTAAGATCTTTGGAGGGCCCCGCAATCTGCGATAGCGGGTCGGGTCCTCGTATGGTGCACCTGTGCGGCACTTAGCTTTGGGTTTGCATCAACCGGTGTGGAAGTGGACTTACAGGATGACATCCCTGCCCTCTCTATGATCTCAGCAGCATACTTCCGTTGAGACAGAACAAGCCACCGAATGACGTTTGACGGCAATCCCCAAAAAATAACTCAACGGCCCTAAGTCCTTCATAGCAAATTCGGGCGAGCATGGCCATGATAGGCGACGCAAAGCATCGGAGGAGGCATCAAGATGATATCATCCACATATAACGAGAATATAGGCCAATGACGAACCACGGCGGTAGATGAACAAAGAATTGTCGACTGCTGTGTGTGAACCCAATAGTCGAAACAAAATTAGCAAATCGTGTATACCAGGCACGTGGGGATTGCTTAAGCCCATATAATGACTTCTTCAACAAACGGACATGATGAGGGCGGTTGGGATCCCCGAAACCCAACGGTGATACATATAGACCTGTTTCCTTGAGATCTCCATGTAGAAAAGCATTCTTGACATCTAAGCGATGAATTGGCCAAGTCTTTGAAAGGGCCAAGCTAAGTACCGTGCGAATGGTAGCCGGTTTGACCACCGGACTAAATGTCTCACCACAATCAATACCAACCTCGCCGAGTCTTACCATCACCAACAAGTCGCGCCTTATGCCGAGCAAAGGACCCATCCGAATTCTCCTTGTGAGCAAAAATCCACATAGACACGATAATATTAATACCATTTGGACGGGGCACCAACTCCCACGTCTTATTATCAATAAGAGCATTATATTCATCGATCATAGCAATTTTCCAATTAGGGTCATTTAATGCGGACACGGGATTGCGGGGCAAGGGGGATTTAGAGGCATCGAATGTAAATTAAAATGTCTTTTAGGCGTAAAAATACCCCGCCGACTACGAGTGAGTAGGTCTATGACTCGAGGAAGAATTAATGGAATTTTGGGAATTTTTTACGGGCTCGGGATCGGCCGGCAAGCGGTGGGCTCTTGGCCCAAATCGGAAATGGTGGACTCGGCCACGGACCGGTTCCGGACCGGGCTGGACCGAAGCCCGATTCTTTGGAGCCATTCCGAGTGGGTCGGAAAGAGGCTGGGTGTGGCGATCTTGTTGGGCCGGCGGGCGGTGGGCCATTTGGAGGATTTTGGGTACGGAGATGTCCGAAAAATTCCGAATAATATACGGGGATATTTGGTCATCCAAAAAATTATATGACTTAGGTTCGGGAGTATGAACTTTCGTAAATGGGAATTGAGTTTCATCAAAAATGACATGGCGATTGATTATGATTTTCTTGGAGGATAAATCAAAACACTTATAACCACGATGATTCGACGGATAACCCAAAAACACACACGGGGTAGACCGAGCACGAAGTTTGTTAATTGTGGTGGATGGAAATAACGGATAACACAAGCACCCAAAAATCCGAAGGTGAGAATAAGAAGGGTTCTTATTATATAGGATTTTGAAGGGGGAAGAATATGTCAGACCTTTAGACGGAATTATGTTAAGAAGGTAAGTGGCCATTTGTAGAGCATGATGCCAAAAATACGGAGGTATGGAGGCATGGATTAGGAGAGTTCGGACAATGTTATTTATGGAACGAATTTTGCGTTCGGCTTTCCCATTTTGTGAAGATGTATGAGGACATGAAAACCGAAAATTTATCCCATGAGTAGCACAAAATTCTCGAAACTCCCTATTGTTATACTCTTTCCCATTATCACATTGAATATTTTTTATTTCTCTTTCGAATTGAGTACGAATGAACGCTCTAAATTTTATGAAGACGGAAAACACTTGTGATTTATTCGCAATTGGAAACGTCCACAAAAATTTAGAATAATCATCTAAAAAGAGAACATAATATCGATGACCCATGGAACTAAGAACAGGAGATGTCCATAAGTCGCTATGAATAATGTCAAATGGCATAGAAGTATGAGAATTGGAGTCTACAAATGGCAACTTAACAATTTTTCCTAATGAACAAGATCGACAAATTGGAGTACGACTCGTACCCTTACAAGAAATAAAGCTATTTTTATCTAAAAGCGATAAAATAGAAGATCCCGGATGACCGGACGAGCATGCCACATGGAAGGAGAGATGGCTGCAAAGCGATGGCAATTTGGACTCGATGGACGAAAACCGGGCATGATAGGATATAGATCCCCCTACTATCACACCTCACGAGACGACTCCCCGTCTTGAAATCCTTCACGAGAGAAACCGAAAGGATCAAATTCAACGAAACAGAATTGTCATTTGTGAACTTTCGGACGGACACTAAATTTTTAATCAATTTAGGAGCATGTAAAGTATTTTTCAAGAGGAGTGGTGGATTGGGGGGAGACAACGTTTTCGACCATACCCTAGAATTGGAATAGAAGCGCCATTACCAATAATTATCCCCGAGGGGTGCTCAAATTGGAATAAGATGAGAGAGTACCGAGTCGGAAGTCATGTGAGTAGTGGCCCCGGTGTCCATGTACCAATTTTGATCCGGTTGAGTCAATCCCAACGTGTGCATCGCGGCCTCGATATCGGTCGAGTAGGGCCTGCCGCATGATGGGCTTGCGGAGGTCGGGGCCCAAGAACTCCTGGCCGTGCTTGGTCCCGGCCCGTAACTACTACCACGCGCCGCCGGGCCACCGGCCGATGGGCCGCCACCGCCGGGCATTGGGCTCCGGATCATTGGCCGGCCCACCGGCCGCTAGAATTTCCTGCTTTCTTTGGTATGGGGCTGCCGGCCCACGGTCCACCGCCACTTTGCTCCACGGCGCCATGGGCCCCACCGCCGGGCCCATGGGGGTGGTGGGCCTTGTTCATTGGATGGGACCCACCGACGTTTTGCCGACTACCGGAACCTCCACCATTACCACCGCGTTTGCCCCGCGGTTTTTGTTATTATTTTTGCGATTATTCTTGCCGCCACCATGATTATGGTTTTGGCCCGAATTATTAACAAAACTCCGAAGGATTAGGAGAGGATGCCATCATGACAACCTGGATTTGCTCCGGTAGCCGCCTTTTAGCCAAACCGGCTTCTTCCAACGTAAGCATGGAGCGGGCTTGATGGAAGTCGGGAAGAGGGTTGCTTTGGCGAAGGAGAGTGCCAACACCATTATAGGCCTCGAAAGACCGGCAACCAAGCGTAGAACTAGACGATTATTTGTCACCTAGGTGCGCCAACATTACGGAGTTGATCCGCCAATTCCTTTAGTTTCTTGCAATATGCGAGAAACGTTTGGAAATACGTCCATTCGAACGAGAGAGAATTCTCGCTCGAGTGTGACGATACGGGAATGTTGGTTGTCTTGGAATATGTCACGCAATCTATTCCATGCGGCCATAACCGTGGTATCGGGCTCCATAATCGTCGTAGAAGGTCCACCTTTGAAATAGTGGCGTATATCCACCGAAGAACGGTAGCATCAAGTGTAATCCACACCTCGGGATCCTCCGAAGGAAGGGGTCTAGCGGGAGGAATTATGTGATGAAGAACTTGATAAGAGATAGCGTGAATTTTAAACAACTCCGCCCACGTTGCATATTGAACGTTTTCCATCTCAAGGACAATAGGGACACCGAGCTTGATATTGGAAACCGTGAGGGCGGGGTGAAAATTGTTCTTAGACATATTTGAAAGAACAAAGAAGGAGGATAAATTTAAGAGAGGTTTTGAGAGCGGAAGACGAGATATTTGGAGAGAAAAACCCGAGGGGGGGGGGTTCTCGGCCAAAGAGGCAAAAGTTTGAGAGAAGAAAACTTTTGGTTTAGACCTAGTCTCTTGATACCATGAAAGAAATAATCCCCTTGATTATTTTCATTAATTGAAAGGCTATATATACAAGTTCATATTTCCATAATAGGGAAATCCTTTTCCTATTCTATTTCTAAATCCTTATTCTACCCTAATTCTAACTATACAATTATGGTAAGTGTATAACACTAATTAAGGTATCAATATCGTTGATATATACATGTGATATACACTGATGTATATTAAGTGTATATCACATGTATATTGCGTTGTTTAACAAATATATTCTTTCTTTTTGTCTTTTCTGTTTGAGAATAAAAGTGTTCGCTAATAATAATTCTAGAATTTTCCGTTTATAATTCTAGTGCTTAACATGTAGTAGGATCGTAGAGATAAGACAAATCAGTGACACCCTCCATAACTGACAAGATCTGCAAAAGTCTTTTAGTGACAAGCAAAATAAATGCTGGACTTGCAAGTGTATAAATTGGTGCAAGAGTAAGGTGTTTGCCAGGTGACATGGGAGCAGCATTGGTTCCCTGTAATTGAAGATTATCGGCTATCCATGAAATAAAGAACCTTCTTAACGTGATGAACTGCAATAGATCAACATTGCAAAATAACTGCTTTCTCCCACAGTAGCCAATGTGGTTATGGTGTCTCCTGGAACTGAAAGACTAAGCTTTAGGATCTGAAAGGGGTATATTTGGGTGGGGATGAAATTGTTTTGTGGGTTGGGGCGGGTTATTAATTGGGGGTGAGTTATTTCTATGAAATCGGGTAATTGTAGCTGAAATTGGGTTTTCTATCTAATTAAGGGTACATGTGTACACTTATTAGACGGCAAATGTATATTTGAACATTATCGCTAACGGAGAAACAAAGTTAGCTAACAAAAGAATTAGAAAGATATATTTGACCATTTTCCCTTATCTCTTTCTTAAATGAGTAATTAATAATTACTCCATCTATTCACTTTTACTTCTCTATTATACTAAAAATACATTTTCACTTTTACTTGTCTACTTAATCATTCAACATGTATTTTTCTCACTAAATTGACATGAAAAAAGTTGTAACTTATTAGTACTTTTCATGTGGTTCTCAAATATTTAAATTTTGATCTTAAAATATTGAGTTAATCTAATTCAGTTAAACTTTAAAATTTAGTCAAATTAACTTCAGAAAAGTGAAAAGTAACAAATAAATTAGACGGAGGGAGGGAGTAGTATTTCAAAGAAAAAGAGTATAATTGTAATTAAAAAGGGAAGAAAAACTTATATTTGTTACTAATGTTGATTGTACCGGTTAGAAAAATAGACTTTATAATAAAAATATATGAAAAGATTTTCTTAAAAGAAAAATTAGGGTCTCTCATCAAGATTTGACTTTCGGCTACCGAGACGTTGAGCCGGCTCTGCTAACACCTAGCTACAACAATTAAATTGGTGTTTTAATTAGATAAAAATAGTAAAATTTGAGGGGTTTAAGATTAGAGATCCAAGATTGTGCGTCACGTTGGTTGAATGATTAAAGAGGAAATGATGATTACTCATGGCTGCTGATAATTACTAAAGCAAAATATATATATGATGGCCATACTTTTCAATCACAAGATGAAGACAACGCCACGTCACCAACAATTAGAAAAAATCTTTCGACTAATATTCATGACAAAAGTCAAGGATTTTTTTCCAATTAAAGTGCTCTAATACTATGATGCATGCAGATACAAGTGTGCATAGAAAACGATAAAATAAAAAAATAATACTCATTATTTTGTTATGTCACTCTCTGGAGCATTAACATTTTTTCAAAATAAAATGGGACCTACCTCAAATAGATATTGAAGCTGAAATTGATTATGAAACTGAGCATAGAACTGTGGTAGGTAAATAAAGGTTAGATAGTTAAAGCTTGGTACTATGTTCAACTTTTTAATCTGTGATATGAAACTTGTCAAAGTCCTTGTAACGTCTTTAGCTTACAACCTAAGTTTCTTCATTATTAGAACCAAAATACTATATTTGATGGAAAAGATAATATCGACTACCTTTTACTGAACTACTTCAACAATTCCAAAAGCGAAAAAGTGATAAGAAAGGGCATTATGGATTAACTACATGAAGGGTAGGTAAAACAAGTGCAACGGTTGAAAGTCACTTTACAATTTTACATAGGTTAATTTGATCAATTTATTATTCATGAGGAGCTAATGAGAAGTTTACTTTCTGCAGGGGTGTTATAGATATTTAGAGAAAGGGAATTGTGAAAATTAAACTCACAGTTATCATGTGAAAAATTATCACCTGTTTATTTCTGCAAATGTCCCTTTATTAAGTCATCATTTAAATTTTGTTAACTATTTAAAATTGTGCACATATAACCATTGAAAAAAATACCCCTTTGGAATATGTTGGATTTGGGTCTGACATTTGCTCATTTATGTTTTAACCTTGTTAGTAAAACATTAGACTGTCATTTAACATTTGTAATAATGTAATGTACAAAGTTTTGGCAGCCTAACTTTTTCTTATTAAGATTTTGTCAGTTTACTTACTGTCTAGAGGTCCATGAATTACAAGATACTAAACAGTTGTTCCAAAAAGGTATAACGGACGAAAATTTCTGTCGATTCTACTAGGGTTCAAGAATTGGTGGTTCATTACTTGCATGTGTATATGTTGGACTGCTTTTTCTGAGCCCAATTGCAAGGACTGGGTTGTAGTCAGCCCCTTTGTTTTCTAATAGTTTGCCCAATTCTTGCTGGAACTGGCCTACTGACTTGCACAGATCCAATTTCGACATTGCTGATGACCATTGAACAGATTTTCTTTTAGATAGAAAAAAGAACACTTTGGGAACCATTGAAGGATGAACCTTGAATTTGAATTTCATCATTTATGTAATGGGCAGGTAGACTAGGCCTAACGCCCCATGGTGGATTCTGATTTAAAAAAAGTTCTTCCTGTAAATTGGCCTTTAAATGTTATGTTTCCGGAGTGCTATGCTGTAGTAAAGAAATTAGTGCTTCACATTGTATAACTCGAGTTGGTACTATATCTCATACCTGTTGTGGACAAGTAGTATAAACAAGAATTGAGCAAATTCAGCTGATAGTTTTTGTTTGTTGTTATAGGCTTAGGCTGCACCCTGTCAGATGATTGTAGTTCAGTCTGTGTGCAGGAAGGATAAGTTCTTGTTAGGTCCGGGATTACGGATAAACAAGAATATGTAAGAATAAAACAGTAACAACTAAATCAATTAAAACAGTTTCTGGATGTTGCCTTCAATGTTGTGTCAACATCTGAGGCAACATTGTGATAAAACGGTTATAAACCTTTATAGAGTAAATACAGCGGAAAAGTAAAGAGACACAAGGTTTATATTTTCAAGGGTATTTATTAATATATCCCTTGATGGTCAATGATCAAAGAATTGTATAAATTATATACAATTATAAATGAATTTCTTTTTACAAGATTGAACAATAAATGCGAAAAAGAAATTACAAACAAAAGTGAAGTCGCAGATGACTTCAGCCTAAAGTTAAAAGATCTAAAAAAGATAAATACAATATCTTCATTACTATTGCTTGAAATATAAGCTTGATATAGAATCTGAGCAGCAGTAGTAATAGGGGACTGGATGTTGTTATACTACTTTAGGCTAAGTGTGTTGATCCAGTTTCTAAGGTGAATATCCGAGAGCTCTCTTGGTAATTCTTCTTGTTCAAATCTGGATATCGATACTCTGAAGTTCCCTTCTATTTATAGGGTGAAACTTCCCTTGAAATCCTCACTGGTTGGTTGCGGAGGCTGAGTAAAAGAAGACTTCAGCTTGGACCGGTTCTTACTCCTTCAAAAGCTCAACGTTCTGGACTTGGTCTTCATGCTGCTTCCTCTCCAAGCTTTGACTATTTCTTTTACCACGTTTTAAACACAACATCATTGTTAGCTTGCCTAGGTCATTTTTTACTCACAGTAACACAACCTGTTTTGGCCGGAAGAATAGGCAAAATCATTACAGAAAAGTTGTCAGGAATGTTGTCACAGCATCACAGGCAACATTCTTATTTTCATAAGATGTTGTTCGAGCATTTCCAGATGTTGTCACAACATCCATCCAACATCAACAATCTCCCCATTTTTGCCTTTCTTCACAAAACTCCATACAAAGCGAAAATGACTAAGATACCGATTCCCGATATAGTCCTTACATTCCAAGAATCAGTAGGATCAGTGCTATGCTTTCCCCCTTTACCTGCAGTGTTAAATTCCAAGCAAGCAGTAGTATCAATGATTTGATTAGACTGTAGACTTACTTACAACAATTGCGTAATCAGTCTACAATACTCATTCATACCAATCCACATCAGGCAACCATATATAAAAAGCTTTAGAAAGCAGTTATAATGTCTGCAAAAACAGACCAAATGTCCCAAAATAAAATATTACAAACACAAATAATATTCCAAATGTCAGTATATCCACAATTCAAATAAACATTCATCATTGAATCACCAACTCCATATCACCAACTCCATCAGCATGATGATCACAGTAGCTTCCAGCCGCTTTCTGTGATCGATCACTCTGTCGCAACATTGTGCAACACCATCTTCATCTTCAACATCAGAAGTAGTCAGCAATCAATCATCTCAACTCCTCTCCCCCTGCATCATTTCCTGCACCCTTATCAGTAGCAGCTCCCCCTGTCTGTTTGCTTCCAACAGCAGCATCAGCACCCTTATCGCAGTGCTCCCCCCGTCGTCTCGCTTCCAAGCAAAGATCAACATCAACATCGTCTCCCCCTTTTTGTGAAGAAAGTAAGCCCATGTAATAGTTTCTGGCTAGCACTAGTTTTTGAATTTGCCTGTCAAGTTCAGCAATGTGCTGTCGTAGCCATCTTTGGACATTGGGACATGTCCTTGAGCAATGTTGCTAGGAATGTCGGCAACATCCTTTGATGTGTTAGTGTCCCATTCATCTTCCTTCCAGGGCAGGTCAATAACCCTGTCCCTGTTGTTAACAACGAGCGTTGTACTGAGTAAACCTCTAAGGCTGGATTCAGCTTTTCTCCTTTTGGAGTCTTAAAGCCTTGTTTGAGCAGGATTTGAAAAATCAAGGAGGGGTACGGAAGGGCAGAGTTGCTTTGTTTTTCTGCCAAGTTGACAACATGGTTGAATATAAGTGTTCCTAAGTCAACTTTCTGATTCCTTCCAATCTTGAAAAGCAGTGATGCTTGATCAAGGGTCACTACTGTCTCGTTAAGGGAGGGTAGCTAGCTGTATATAGCAAGTTTCTGCAAAGTGACAAACATGGCAGTGAGTTTCGACACAGGGCTGCGAGGAGCCCAAACAGTGATCAAATTCCCTGTAAGGTACTTGATCATTGAATTGAGTTCCTCAACAGTGGGGTTTGGTTGAGGTTCTCTTTCACTAATAATTATCCCAAGAGTGGAGTTGATGATATTAGGTGTAAAATTGTATACCTCGTTGTATAGGTACACTTTCCCAAATTTCTTTGAGGTTGTGTCCTTAACATCAAGCGTTAGATTAGCATAGAACATCCTAATCACCTTCTCACAATAAGGATTCTTACAAGATACAGAGCTTAAGATGTTTCGACTACTTAAGAAATCCACTAAACCATTTTTGGAGAATGAAGTTAGGTCAATCACCTTCTCCCTTCTAACTCCTCTATTCTTAAACAATTCCAGTTACTGGAGCATGATTTAGTTTGAAACATGGAGGAGTAAGGAATTACCTCGAATCTGTTTCAGATACCGTGTTTTCTCGTTCGGATGAGGTGGTTGCAGGTGTTGCCTCGGATGTTGGGGCAACATAGTCTGGGTCCATTTTCTCGTCTGTTGCCTTTGATGTTGAGGCAACATTTTTGTCAAAATTCCAGTATGTTCTATGGATCCCTTTAGGAATGAAGTTTCATAGAGGTGTGTCATCAGACATCTCTTCTTCTTCTTTTTCCTTCTCAAATTCTGATTGTGGAGTGGAAGTTGATGGAGTTCTGGAAGAACTGTGCACACTAAAATTGGTGTCAGTGCTGCTGCTTGTGGTATTATCAACAGGGAAAGTCGACTCTTCCCTGAATCTTTTGGCAAACTGGTATTCACCGAATTGGTTTTGAAAACCCTCTTTGACCTTCGCGTCAAAAATGTCGATTTTAAGGCAAGGTTCGAGAAATCAGATGTTGCATCAACATCGATTGGGTTTTCATTATCGCCTGGGTAGCTCACCTGTAATGGCTTATCTGAATCAAGCAGGATCATAGCCTGTGTGCAGTCCTCCTCGACTGGTCTCAAGTCATTGATGGAAGTATAATGTTTGTAAACCTTGTTGTTATTTGCTAGACTAGTCGACATTGGAGAATAATCTTTGGTGTTTGTGAATTTTGGGGACATGGACATAGGAGAGAGTTTTGAAGGATTAGGTGTGTTGGAGAAGCTTTGGGTTTTGAGAAATGACGGTGTTATTTGGGCTGCCATGGTTTGATGGATTGGTAGTTGGCTGATGTGAAAATTCCAAGACAAAAATGGGAGGTTTTATTATGGCAAAGTATACTTACACTCAAACTCCTTTTCCTTAAATTTAGATTGTATAGAAGAATAAAAACTCTTTACATACCTAAAATAAGGATTGTCATAGCACATATCATAATTTAAAAAAAACGGTCATCCAGAATTTTTGGACTTCCAGTTAAAGACAGAGACGTGTTAAATACCAAAAACAGGAATAAAATAAGATAAACCAGATTGATCAATGTACTGGAACACGATGTTATTGATGATGTTGGCAACATTTCAAAGTTAAACAAGCATTATGAGACTCCAATGATTTTCTGTTTTGGCCGATGATATTTCCGTATATGTTCCCTATGAGACTGATCGCTGGACTAATGTAACATTTTACCATTGTCCTTAATCAACTTAGTTGAACACATACAGATTTAAAAAAATTGAGGAATTTTTAACCTTTTTGAAGCACGTGGTACTCCTATAGAATAGGAACGATACCAATCTTAGAGCTTTGCTCTTTTTTTTTTTGTATACATCCAAATCTTTTAGTAGAAGCTTCGCCTTCATATCTTGTCCTTTTATTGTTATGCTTGAATCTTTTAAAACAGTGCAACATCACTACAACACTTATCATGTATATTGACTCAACAGTAAATGTTACCCAGAATGTTAGGATAACATTTCGGACAACATCTACCTAGCATGTCTTATTTTCAAAGGAAACACAGACCAAGAGATTTTTTCAAGTTAGAAAATCTCTCATGATCTAAAGGTTTGGTAAAAATGTCAGCTAGTTGACAAAAAGTATCAACATGTTCGATTTGAACTCGCTGTTTTTCCTCTAAGTCTCTTAGAAAATGATGTCTTATATCTATGTGCTTTGTACGTGAATGCTGAACAGGATTTTTGGAAATATTAATAGCACTCAGATTATCACAGTACAAAATCATGGAGTTATTAGATATGCCATAGTCATCTAGCATATGTCGTAACCAAATCAATTAAGCACAACAACTTCCGGCTGCCACATATTCAGATTCGACAGTCGAGAGTGATACACAATTTTATTTACGACTGTACCATGAGACTAGATTATTGCCAAGATAGAAACACCCACCACTAGTGCTTTTTCTATCGTCTACATCACCGGCCCAATCCGAGTCACTATATCCTATTAGATTAGAATTAGTGTCTTTGGAGTACCAAATTCCCAAGTCACTTGTACCGGCAACATATCGAATGATACGTTTCACAGCATTAAAATGAGATACCTTGGGACTGGCTTGGAACCTGGCGCAAACACATACGCTAAACATGATATCGGGGCGACTGGCCGTAAGGTATAGAAGGCTACCTATCATAGATCGGTATAATATTGGGTCAACATCTTGTCCAACATCATCTTTACATACCTGTTGCGCAGAGCCCATTGAAGTCTTCATGTGTTTAGCATTTTCCAAACCAAATCTCCCAACAAGATTCTTGGCGTATTTGCTTTGAGATACAAAGATCCCATCTTCATTCTGTTTAATTTGCAAGCCTAAGAAAAATGTTAGTTCTCCAATCATGTTCATCTCAAATGTTGTCGACATTGCTTCGACAAAAGACTTTACTAGTGATTCTGTAGTCGAACCAAAAATAATATCATCAACATAGATTTGAGCTATTATTACATCTACACCATGTCTTTTAATGAATAATGTTCTGTCAGCTTCTCCATGGGTAAAACCAGACTCAACAAGGAAGTTAATTAGACGACCATACCATGCACGTGGTGCTTGTTTTAGTCCATACAAGGCTTTCTTGAGCTTGTACACATGATGTGGATGGTGAGGATCCTCAAATTCCTTTGGTTGTTCAACATAAACTTCTTTGTCTAAGTATCCATTGAGGAAGGAACCTTTAACGCCCATTTGGTGCAAGGTAATCTTTAGATAGCAAGCAATATCAAGAAGCAATCTTATTGACTCAATTCTAGCCACAGGAGCGAAGGTCTCATCATAGTCGATACATTCTACTTGTGTATATCCTTGAGCAACAAGTCGAGCTTTGTTCCTGACAATCTTCCCTAACTCATCTGATTTGTTTTTGAATATCCACTTGGTCCCAATAACATTTGTGTTGTTGGGTCGTGGTACCAAGTCCCAAACCTCATTTCGGGCAAATTGTTCAAGCTCCTCTTGCATGGCTTGAATCCAAAAATTATCTTTTAATGCTTCCCCAATATTTTTAGGTTCCAAAGTAGATGTAAGACAAGAGAGACTTACCTCTTGATATATGGTGGACATGCACACATACCTTACCATTTCTCGGTAATTTACTGGCTCTTTCCATTTTGTACGCCTCTCCTAAAAAACTCCCCCAATCACTTGGTCGGGTGGATGGTTCCCTCTAATCCTCGATGGAGGGTCTCTTCTCACTTGATCATTCAGTTCAGTAGCAGATTCCTCCTCGATTTTCTTCCCTGTGTTCTCTTTTTGAGGTTCAGATGTTTCTTCTGATGTTGGGATAACATCTGGGACTACATATGTTTCTTCAATGGGTTGCTCCTCTTCAACTGTAACCACAATGTTGTTTTCTGAAGATCTACCAGATATATCCAGCAGGTCATCGAAAATAACATTGACTGATTCTTGTATGGTCTTTGTCCGAAGATTGTATATTCGATAAGCATGGCTATTCTGATAGTAGCCAACGAATATTCCCTTGTCACTCTTAGAGTCAAATTTGGCCAGTTTATCCCTGTCATTAAGAATATATCACACACACCCAAAGACATGAAAGTACCGTACTGTAGGTTTCTTTCCATTTAACAGTTCATAGGGTGTCATCTTGGTCCCTGGCCTTAAATAGATTCTATTAGTTATGTGACATGCCGTGTTCAAGGCTTCTGCCCAAAACCTTTTTGACAATTGCTTAGAACTTAACATAACTCTAGCCATTTCTTGTAGAGTTCTGTTCTTTCTCTCGGCAACCCTATTTTGTTGTGGTGTTTTTGGTGCCGAAAATTCATGGAATATGCCTTTCTTTTCGCAGAATTTTGCAAATGTTTGATTTTCAAACTCCTTTCCAATATCAGATCTAATTCTGGAAATCGAAGAACAAAACAGATTTTGAATCCTAGAGTAAAGTGTTCTAAACATCTCAAAGGTTTGTGATTTTTCTTTTAAAAAATAGATCCAAGTGAATCTGGAAAAATCATTTACTATCACATAAGAATATCTCATTCCTCCTAGGCTATCAACCTCGATTGGACCCATAAGATCCATATGTAATAATTGGAAACAATGAGACGTACCTGAATGTTGTCCGTCACGTTGGACAACATTATGAGAGACTCGGGTCTGGTTTCCTTTCAAATAATCTTCACACAGTGTTTTATCTTTTGGATCCAGTTTGGGAATGCCTCTGACAGCTTCAAATGAGATCAGCTAATCCAAGGTGTCGTAGTTGACATGTCCCAACTTTTAATGCCAAAGTGTCAGGTCACCTACCTTTGCGGAGTTGCAAAACTCTTGTCTACCGACTAGATAGCAATTATCCCCCGTTCGGGTTCCTGACATGACATATTTATCTGCAGAATCTGTAACCTTGCATCCAAGCTTGTTGAATTTTACCTCGAGATCATCATCACATAGTTGGCTTATGCTAAGAAGATTAGCAACCAAATCTTCTACATGAAGAACATTTTTCAAGGCTGGTACATCCGGAACATTTAGAGTTCCTATACCAATTATCTTACTCTTACTTCCTCCTCCAAAGGTCATGTATCCTCCATTGATTGCTCCATACTCCTTCAATAGGCTTTTGGTACCTATTATATGACGTGAGCAGCCACTATCGAAATACCAAGACCTTGTAATGTTAGTACGCAAGACATTTATGCACACATTACATTTCAGATTTAGTTTGGGTACCCATTCCTTTTTCTTCCTTTTGCTTTCAGGCTGGTTGCTTTGAATGTTGTCAGTGATGTTGGGCAACATTGCTGACGACATTTTAGGCAATATTCTGAGTGCAGAGTTTTGAAGTTTGTAGCAGTAGGGCATAAGATGTCCTAACGTTTTACAGAAGCTACATACAAACTTTGATACAATTTCAGTGATCTGAGAGTTACTCGGATATTCTTTGACAAATTTTATCCTCTCAGTTTGACTATGGATTCTGGAAGTATTTGTTTTGCTAGGAGATTGGTACCCAAGCCCACCCCTTGTAGGTTTATTGAAGTTTAATATTTCATCCCAGTTTGGAGGTTCCCATGTTGAGCCTTTGAAAGGTGGTCTCAGCTACATTCAATCGTGCACGAATCTTACCAAGCTCTAGGTCCTTCTTGGTAAGTACCACCTCTAATCGGTTGATTGTGCCTTTCAGATTGTGCCTTTCAGATTGTTATTCTCAAGAGTCACTAATTTTGTTTTGGAGTCTAGTTGCTCAGATTCAGTGATTAAGGCTTTACAAAGACTTTATAATTCCTTTATTTCGTCGTCTTTGGAGTCAACTAGATCCAAATTTACAGCCTCAGATGAAGAGTTAATCCACTAAAACAATTTACATCAGAATAGTCAAAGTATACATACCTCTCTGATGTTAAAGACATTCCAGATGTTGAGTCTGATGTTGTTCCTGGTGTTGTCGCAACGTTGTCAACAACATCTTCATCGTCAAACAGTGAGTGTTCAAACACGGATGCCATCATTGCCTGTGACTCTTCTTCTTGATCTCTTCCTCCTCTTCGTTTTCATCATCGCTAAGAGTTACCCACATGACCTTACCAATTTTTCTAAGGGTGTTTGCACACTCATTAGCGTAGTGTCCCCAACCCGAGCATGCATGACATTGCACTCCCTCGAGTTGTTTGGGATTGAAATTGGTACTGTCGGAGTTAGATTTCCTCAGTGGATTGTGATTACTTTGATCAGAATGTGACCTATTCGGTTGTTTATTAAAGAGTGGGTTTTGATGCTGTTTGTATTTTGGCTTTATTGCGATCAATGTTGATCTTTCTCACCATCGAATTGAATCGACGAGTAGGTAAGGCAGCAGTTGCACCATTTCCCAGTTCCTCCAAGTTTTCTTCCTCGTTTTCCAATTCAGTTTCCGAGATTTGTCATTGGAGTGCCAAAGTCTTGTCTTTATACAGATCTCTTTGGCTCTTCATGTTCATCTCATATGTTTGAAAGATGCTCATCAAGGTATGTAGATCCATAGTAGCAAGATTGTAGGCCTCTTCAATAGCACAAATCTTAGTATTAAATCTTTCAAGAAGAGATCTGAGAGCTTTATCCACAAGTTGTGTGTTGGTTAAAGGAGAACCAAGCACTTGACACTGATTAGCAATGTCAATTAACTTTTCAAAATAGGATTTTATGTCTTCAAATTCTTCCATCCTTAAGCGTTCGTATTGGCTCAAAATCATGCGAAGCTTTGTACGTCGTACACTTGAGGTACCTTCACAATGAGTTTGTAAGGTCTTCCAAGCGTCCTTGGCCGTAGTACAATTCTGGATAAGTTTAAACATATATAGATCTACCCATCCAAATATCGCATTTAAGGCCTTTTCATTGAAGCTCTCACTGTTGATCTCTTCCGCGGTCCATTCAGATTCGAGTTTGGTAAGTACATCACCATCCTCGTCTGCTGGGTACTTGGGAATCACATAGCCTTCGGAAAATGATCTCCAAGCTCAAACATCAATGGATTTGATGTGCGAACGTAGTCGAATTTTTCAATAGGCATAGTTAGTTCCGTCAAGAATTGGAAGTCTACAAACGTTTTGTATAGCTGAGTCCATAGCCGTAATATTTAGAATCAAACACTTATTGTATCAAGTGTTGGCTCTGATACCACTTGTTAGGTCTGGGGCTACGGATAAGCAAGAATATGTAAGAATAAAACAGTAACAGCTAAAGTAATTAAAACAGTTTCTGGATGTTGCCTTCAATGTTGTGTCAACATCTGAGGCAACATTGTGATAAAACAGTTATAAAAATTTATAGAGTAAATGCAACGGAAAAGTAAAGAGACACAAGATTTATATTTTCAAGGGTATATATTAATACATCCCTTGATGGTCAATGACCAAAGAATTGTATAAATTATATACAATTACAAATGAATTTCTTTTTACAAGATTGAACAATAAATGCGAAAAAGAAATTACAAACAAAAGTGAAGTCGCAGATGACTTCAGCCTAAAGTTAAAAGATCTAAAAAAGACAAATACAACATCTTCATTATTATTGCTTGAAATATAAGCTTGATATAGAATCTGAGCAGCAGTAGTAATGTGGGACTGGATGTTGTTATACTACTTTAGGCTAAGTGTGTTGATTCAGTTTCTAAGGTGAATATCCGAGAGCTCTCTTGGTAATTCTTCTTGTTCAAATCTGGATATCGATACTCTGAAGTTCCCTTCTATTTATAGTGTGAAACTTCCCTTGAAATCCTCACTGGTTGGTTGCAGAGGCTGAGCAAAAGAAGGCTTCAGCTTGGACTGGCCGGAAGAATAGGCAAAATAGTAACAGAAATGTTGTCAGAAATGTTGTCACAACATCGCAGGCAACATTCTTATTTTCATAAGATATTGTCCTGAGCATTTCCAGATGTTGTCACAACATCCATCCAACATCAACAATTCTTAAATTAGTTAAGTTGATCAACTTAATATTACCGCGCTGCACCATCAAGAGGCACATAATACCTATTATAGAGCCTTCATTTTGTCAATTTCATTTTATTTCATTATGTAGTACCATTAAAACTTGCTAGCTCTAGGAACTCAAGTTTTGAAAACATTTTAGCACTTCAAGGGGTTTATCGGTTAAAAACTCATATTCTTGATTCAGTCTGCCTTTAATCAGGGAAGATAAATCTGATCAGAAAAATATTGACGAATGTGATAGAGCAAAGTAGATTAAACTTAATGGGGGAGGAGTTTGGACAAAAAAGAAGACATTCTCTCTTTGATATTGTAACTGTGAAAAGACACAGACAACTACATAAAGTAAGCTAATTGGTGTTAACAGGGAACTCAATGTGCTACACCATTCTTTGGAGCAATCTTGAAGGAAATCATCATTGGCATTCTTTGAAGCAATCATGGAGGATGAGCATCAGTGACAGCTAATATGGACTATGAACGTTCCACTCTCTGATACTATATATATACATTCAGACTCCAGGAGTAGTATAAAAGGATTCTCATATCTTATCTTGTCACAGATAGATGTTGAGTCAAACTATCTCAAAATGATAAGGCCGAAAGAAAAATAGAAGAATTGACAGTTGAACTTAATAGCGAATCACTAGAGAAAAGGCTTGCACGCTGACTATCAGAAAGAGAACTGCAAGAGGGGAAATACTATTGAATTTGAAAACTCCAGAAGCAAACAAGAAATCTGTAAGTTTATAGAAGTGCATGAAAATTGTGAAAATGGCGAGATTGTGAGCACTAGTCTTACAAGTTACAAGCCATTACCTTTTATTTTGTCTAACATCACTCCTCAGGGATTGCATAGTGCGATATGGTAATCTCATCTTCAAGCCTGGTAATGTTCTTAGACTTGTTTTCTTTTCTTTTCTGTATATACTCTTTGTACAAGAACGGTACGTACTTTGGTTTTTCTGCCATCTCCTTTGTAAACTGGGGCAGTGGTTGAACCAACTTGTCCCCTGATAAACTGTAGAAGAATGTAAATGAATTCCTTGATCTTCCATTAGGTCTCAACACCCTATGGGTTGGACTCTTGAATTTGTCATTGGTAAGGACTTGGTCAAGTTGTAACAATCAGAATTTCAGAAGAAAATTGTTGGTATTTCTATGTACTTTATAAAGCAGTACGGGATGTAAATAACTATTACAAATGTTCGAAAGGATAAATAAATGGTCAAACTTCAAAACTGCCGCAAGTGCGTTGTGTCTTGAATCTTGATCACCTTGCAAAGCCAACTTTGAGAACTGTCGCAAGTATGTTGTGTCTTGAATCTTGATATCCTGAAATCAAGAAACAACTAAATCTGGATGGTTACAACGTTGTGTGTTGAGTCGAGGATAGCCCTCTATCCTTAAGACAAGATTGCCCCGTATATATGCTTTTACGTTAGCGGGCAATAGTCTCCCAAGATAAAACAACACTTTAATCTCAACACTACAAAGCCAATAGGTTGAGCCTGGCGAAGAAAATAAATATGACTCGACTTGCTGAAGATATGGAATAGGAAGGAAGAGTTTCTCTCTACTCTTCTCTTTTGTCTCTGTGTATATAGTGTGTCTCGTAGTGTATATCTTGTGTATACGTGAGGGTTTGGTCACCGTTTTTGACTGATTTTCAGCCACTGTTTCGCTGAATTTCAGCCACTATTTTGCTGAATTTTCAGCCACCGTTTTTGCGAATTTTCACCTTTGTTTTTCGGTGGCTTTTCTCGTCCGTTTTTCTCGCCCGTTTGGTGGCCTATTATCTCGCTCGTTTTCTCGCCGACTTTGAATTGAGCCAAAAGAGGCTCAATATATAGCATGGAGGAGGGGCCGATCAATCGCCCAAACATGGCTGTTAAAGGCCATTAGGAGGGCTGTAAATGGCATGTTAAATGCCATTAGTGAGGCCGATTTAAGGTCTTGAAGGAGGTCGCTCAATTGCCCAACCGATGGGTCGTTAATGGAGAATTAATCAGCCAAGTAATGGCTGATTAATGCTCCAAAAATGCAGTCCAACGCCTTCCGTCACCTTCCCGAAACTATGGGGACCAAACCGTAAATATTGAAACTTCGGGGACCAAACTGTACATATAAAAGAATTCGGTCCAAAGCGTACATATGAAACTTCGGGATCAAACTGTACATTTGCGAGTTCTCTGGTCCAAAAAGATAATATTAGACAGGCCCACAACCCACAACCCACGACCCACGACCCACGACCCACGACCCACGACCCGTGACCCGTGACCCGTGACCCGAGCCCGAGACCGGACCGGACGGGACGGGCGGGCGGCGGCGCGCGCGTGTGGGCTTAGCCTTGAACCCAAGCACATCTAGGTCTTCCCTCCTTTAAACACATGGGATACCCCTTGGGGTCCCAAACCCTTTACCACATTAGAGACTTATATAGAGAGCAATTCTTCCTATTCCCACCGATGTGGTAGATTTGTCCCACACCACATTTCCATGTCTCAAACACCTTACTTCGTGGACCAATATCTCTTTCATTTCTCAACGAAATTAGACGATTCTTGGCCCTACGGTCATCTACTCACTTCGTAGATCATGCATGTGCGAAGAGACAAGGTCTCCAACATGCGGAACACTAGTGTTTAATTCATCAAAGATGGGTGGACGCATCTCCCCGCCAAAGGCTAATTTCCAACAATCCCCTCTATGAAAGAGAGATTGTGGCGCACGCACAAGGTGCCTACATTTCAGCAATCTTTCGGCGAAACGATATTGCATCGGGGAGAGGTAGCTTTCGCTTTGAACCTTCCCTAGTTGAAACCATCGGACTTACTTATCGCGCGGTGAACGTGATGTCTTGAACCGTCGTTGTTTAGTGTAAGCCAAGACAACGATATCAACACAATAACTCTTCTTATTCATTTTCCTTCTTACGTTTTCGTCCGTTGTGGCCATGGACACACTTGGATTCTTAAGTGCGTTCAATTGAGGCGGCCATCCTCGCACTTAAATAGGTGATCTCCTACAAGGTATCCCGCTATACCCCACTTCTCAAGTGTTAGGAATCATTAAAAGTTCCACAACTTTAACCTCAACCGTTTGAGGATCTTTTAAAAAGTTTTGGAAGCTTAACCTTTACCCACCATGCGAGCAAAGCACTTTAATGTCTATCGCGGGAACAGACTTTGGATTCATGTTTCCGTACGAAATCATCATCCGAAGTGCTTCTTGCTTCCACCGAAGCGCTCAACCGAACCTTTTGCCGCTTAGTTTTCCCATTGAACCAAATTCTTGGGATCTCCAATCGTATGGTTGGGTTTCCACCGCAAAGGTTCGTATTGTTTGGGTTTTAAGCCAATTCCCTAGACAGAAAGAACACTTGATCTCCGGGTAGTTCCTTAGTTAGTACACAAGGATGTGACACCCGTGATGATCAATCGCCATACGGTCTTATGTCTCCGACAGATCCGAAAGATATGTCCAGACGCCGTCATCCGTGTCCTTCCCGAAGCCGACCGCTAGCCACAAAGTGTATAACCGCTCGAAGACACACGGTATCTCCCAATAAGGGACGTCCTCTAAGGAGCCGTGAAGTTACTCAACTTCTTTCATGCTTTGTATAAAGCGATAAACTCCGATTCCATCATGAATCGGCCGATGCAAGTTTGCTTAGAGGATTTTCCAAGATCCACCATACACATTTGCTTGTGGCTTTGGTGTTCTTCAGATCCGATGTCCATTTTGCATCACTATGTTCTCCCGTAACCGCCGGACATCCGAATACTATAATCCGTAGATAAGCGAATAATTCGGATATCGTCATATCGACTTAACGCCTTCTATTGATCATGTATTAAGATCATCAGTGAACCTTAGTTCAATCGATCGTTTGTAAGACGATACTGTGTCGGTTGTAGTGTGTACAATACATTGAACTACACATGACCCGTGCATATCGCTCCTTGATAATGGGTGCACCATGATTCCAATCAGTTCTATGATTCATATCCATTGGTGGCTTCAACGAGATCGTCAACTATCGACCGTCTGTTAGATGTCTTAGAAATCCAATTCCTAAGATGTCATCTCGTGATACCCATATCTTTCATATCGAGACTTCGTTTCAATATGACTTTTACTTTCGATCGTTGATTCTCCAACTGTTGGCTATCTAATTTCGAGTCAATGTTTCTGTGGTCAGATTCATTGTTTCTGTTTTATCTGAAACTTTCAGGACCAAAATGAAAGTTCAGGAAGAAGCCCAACAGTCCGGCAAACCAAGTCTGATTCTCTTCTTTCAACTCTACGGTTGGGAAGGCTAATTCAACACCCATGCCATGTAAGATTACAATGGCCCTGGATGTGAAGCTACTCACAGGGGAGCACTTTTTACAACCCAAAGGTTCTTTTCCCGGAGGAAGATCAACCATTACACAAGTATGGTTCTATATGATGAAATATATTTCTCTCTTTAGCTTCTTTCCAAAGCAACGCTTTTGGAGATGACAATTATTTGTTAATTGTCCATGGTTCGTTCTCAACCATACAAGCTAGAAGGTATGGAACAAGTCTTTGTCCCCTCTTTGCTCCTTCTCGGTTCAACATCTAGAATCCCTGAGTTCTGCATATCCGGAATATTAAGTTCCGGATAGCCAACAACTTTCGAGTCCTGTAGATACGGAACGTCTAGTTCCGGATATTCAGGCCCTCGCGGGTTCTTGTTAACCTTGAGCAATTACTCCCTTTTCCTTTTTCAAGGAAAGCTATCTTCAAAGAATTCAGTATTCTTTGACGCCAAGAGGCGATCAACACTACTGTTATTTGCAGATCCAGTGGATATGCAATCTACAGTCTTAGGTACAACTTGACCTGTTTCATTATACCAACTTTTACCAAGCAACCCCACATAAAATTGGGCGTACGACTTTGCGCTTGGCTAACACCATTGGACTAAGGTGAGAAATGAACAGTCGTTTAATGAACGATGCTTCACTTTCTCCCCCTCTATCACTACGAATTACTCATTCCGTAGGCTTAGTTGATTTTCAACTTATGCTTTGTGGCGCTTATCCGCTTCAACAACTTCATCTTTGCTTTTTAACAAACAAAGGATTCCATACGTTGTACCATCATCAATGAAGATCACAACGTACTTGTCTCCCCCCTCTATTTTGTATAAACTTCAAATCACTCAAGTAAGTGTGACTAAGTTCTAGAGAGCAAGTGCTTCTTTCGCTATTCCCTTGACGGAATTTGGAAAGGTGATTTTGCCTCTTCATCTACCTCACATTTATTTTGAGGGTTTATGTCGAAGAAGGCAACAATCTCAACATCGTTAGCTTTTGAATGACTTGCTATTTAACGTGTCTTAATCTATGATGGCATAGACGCACGGATTACAAATATATCATTCATTTGGCTACAGACATACTGTACCATTCTTAGTTATCACAGACCTGTTGGACTAATCTCAAACCAGCTTGACCAACAGCGTCCCTTAAACCAAGTTAGGAATATGTATCACATCATCTTTGAGTGATCCCAATCCATGAAGTCCTATTGAGGACAACCTCTCCAACCCCTTCTACTTTAGAGGTGGTGTTGCTTCACATGAACAACCTCTTACCCGTGGTTAGGCGTAACCGGATCATATGTGATCCAGATATTTCGCCCACTCCGGTTGCTTTGCGGATCGAGTGTCCAATTTCTTTTCTCGCCTTTTCTTTAGGCCTTCGGATCATTTAAGACCGAAAACCGTGGCCCACCTTACTAGGTGTCCATTATTTTTCCTATGAAATGAATTCTGGCACCACTCCAGTCGCCCGGAGGCTTTATATGACTGAGTGTCCAATATCATCATATCAAAGGAATTTTGGCCCACTTCGGCCGCCCGGAGGCTTTGTATGACCGAGTGTCAATATCATCCTATGAAGGATCTTCCGCCAAATAATATGACAGCTCAACGTCATCAATTTTTAGACTTCTTCCGTTAAGATTGGTGCCCAGATAATTCTTGGCGCTTACTTAAGAGTGGTAACGATTTTCGCACGTACGCCGTGGATCTTACTCCCTCGTATGTGCGAACATACTTTACACACTTTAGTAATTACACTTAAAAGAACGGATCTTCTTAAGTCGTTTACAAAATCCAATCTTTAAACGGAAAAGAAGATGAGATTAAACTTCGATTTGTTAAAGCATAAGGAATATAAATTATTTTCATATTCCTCCTTACTTTAATCCATTTTTAATCGACATAATTTAATCTTTATTCTTGACAAGTAAGAAAAACTACTTATCCCAATTTCGGATTCTCGGCTCACTTCGGCCACTTCATCGACCGAGTGTCCATTTCCTTCTCACCATTATTCGGATCTTTTGTCCGGGATAGATACTGTGCCTTCGCCGCAAGATAGAAGTACATCTTCGCCTTCTCCTCTTGTCCCGTTGACATCCTCAGCTCTCGAGAGCGCTTGTTCCCACTAGTCTTGGTAGCGGTGACACCATGAACATGTTCATCATCATCACTCTCTTCTACCGTAAAACCATTGCCATATCCGATTTGGTCACACAACTTTTGACCGACATCTTTCGAACACTAATAGTAATACTATACGAGATCTTGTCTTAAATTGTTGGTATTTCTATGTACTTTATAAAGCAGTACGGGATGTAAATAACTATTACAAATGTTCGAAAGGATAAATAAATGGTCAAACTTCAAAACCGCCGCAAGTGCGTTGTGTCTTGAATCTTGATCACCTTGCAAAGCCAACTTTGAGAACTCGTCGCAAGTATGTTGTGTCTTGAATCTTGATATCCTGAAATCAAGAAACAACTAAATCTGGATGGTTACAACGTTGTGTGTTGAGTCGAGGATAGCCCTCTATCCTTAAGACAAGATTGCCCCGTATATATGCTTTTACGTTAGCGGGCAATAGTCTCCCAAGATAAAACAACACTTTAATCTCAACACTACAAAGCCAATAGGTTGAGCCCGGCGAAGAAAATAAATATGACTCGACTTGCTGAAGATATGGAATAGGAAGGAAGAGTTTCTCTCTACTCTTCTCTTTTGTCTCTGTGTATATAGTGTGTCTCTGTAGTGTATATCTTGTGTATACGTGAGGACCCACGACCCACGACCCACGACCCACGACCCACGACCCACGACCCACGACCCACGACCCACGACCCACGACCCACGACCCACGACCCGTGACCCGTGACCCGTGACCCGTGACCCGTGACCCGTGACCCGTGACCCGTGACCCGTGACCCGAGCCCGAGACCGGACCGGACCGGACCGGACGGGACGGGCGGGCGGGCGGCGGCGGCGCGCGTGTGGGCTTAGCCTTGAACCCAAGCACATCTAGGTCTTCCCTCCTTTAAACACATGGGATACCCCTTGGGGTCCCAAACCCTTTACCACATTAGAGACTTATATAGAGAGCAATTCTTCCTATTCCCACCGATGTGGTAGATTTGTCCCACACCACATTTCCATGTCTCAAACACCTTACTTCGTGGACCAATATCTCTTTCATTTCTCAACGAAATTAGACGATTCTTGGCCCTACGGTCATCTACTCACTTCGTAGATCATGCATGTGCGAAGAGACAAGGTCTCCAACATGCGGAACACTAGTGTTTAATTCATCAAAGATGGGTGGACGCATCTCCCCGCCAAAGGCTAATTTCCAACAAAAATCACATCCCAGCTAAAAGTTGATGATTCTTAGGATTTAACTACATCAAGAAACTCGAGATTATAGATTTCAGGTAAGTTATGAACTTCTCTGTTCTTTCTTGCTAACTAGGTCACTAGAGGCAGATCTATAGTAGTTATACTGGATTCACGTGAATCCAATAGTTTTTTCTCAGATTCTTTACATGTATTAAAAAATCAACAATATATCTATACATATTTGACTGTAACCAAATTATTTACCTGAAGAGCATCGCCAATGTTGACAACAAGGGCACCTAGTTGTGGGGCTATTAGGATCCATTCGCCATCCTTTTGAACCTCAAGGCCTGCAACTTCATCTTGTAACACAATTGTGAAGCAACTGACATCTTTATGTGAACTTGCACCTATCTTTTCTTTTTCTGTAGCCGGTAGGTAAAATAAAGCAATGAGGAAATCCCAGCTTCTGTCGTTGTTAAAATCTTTAAGAACACAGGGAGGAAGCCCCAGGCACTCACTCAGCACTCTCTCGACAACCATCATTATCTTCAAGAATTGGGAGAATAACTCTTCCATCACCTCTCTGAAATTTGGAAAAAAAAAATTCATCATCTTAATCGCTAATACTATTCCACTTGCAAAACTAATCCAAGAAATGCAATACAAAATTTATTGCCCCAGCAGCCCCCTCTGCAAGGCAATTAAAGGGGTAAATGCATCAAGCTGATGTGTGTTTATTAAGATCAAATGTATTGTCTTCTATATGGGATAAGAAGCTTTAGATATGTATGATAAATGACATTAATTGAAATTGTATAACTAAACTATCTGATTAGATATGCTTAAACGAAATTTGCAAAATTATCCATTACTCTCAATTCTCAACAATAATGGAAAAAATCCAAAGGCATCTACAGCCCGATAGATTCCACTTATCTTTCAAGAGTATATTTATGCACTTGTTCATAATCATGGTTTAAATATTATCATGCCTAGTTGAATGGCTCGAGATAATAAGGATATGGAAGTGTACATTTTCATCTAATAAGATCGCACTTTGAGCTCTTATATCCACGATCTAGAATAACTTATTTAGAATGACTGTAATCTTACTATATGTACACATTGTAAACATTTTTTTAATACGTGTACATGATTCGAGTTGAACCTATTGAATCTGTTCTTGATTCAAATATGCTTAAACAAGACTCTAAGATCATGGTCATTCAAGCAAACAATCTTGGAAAAGTTTCTTAACTAAAAGTGACAAAAATAAGTGACAAGACAAAGGGATAAAAATTATGTTCATACTGAAATAGCGGAGGATCGGCAGGGAAGATATTAAAATCAGAACCGTGTGGAAGCATGATGAGATATTCATTGAACCCATAAGATGGATTAGGCTTCTTATTATAGCCTGCAGGAACAGGTGCATTAGGCAGTGGACAACATTTGAGGTTTGCTTCATTGGGAGACTCAAAAAAGGCCTTGGACAGCTTTATAGCTTGGCTGGTGAGATCAAGGGGTACACCATGATTTACAATTTGGAAGAAGCCATATTCACAACAGGCTTTAGTAATTGAATCTACAATTTTTCTCTTTTCATCTTCATATCCTTCTATGAAAAATGGAGTCAAATCCAGTTGCTCTGATATCAAACTCTGGTCATTCATACACATTCGCGATTTACTGATAGTAGTGCCGAGGGACCGGACTACTATCTCCAGGAATAGTCTGCGTAAGCCGGGAGCTCGATATAAAAAATGGAGTCAAATCTACAGTAGGTATCTTTGGGACAGCCATTGTCAGTGTCAACTTGGTTTGGTTGCACTAGAATTTGATATCAATAATTAGATGATTTGTGTTGACCAATAAAATTTTGGAATCTCGAAATCATTTGGAGAGATTCTAAACATTGACGGTAGAAGCTTATGTTGGAAATTTACTAATGTGGAATTAAGTGTATCCCATTATTTATGACTCGAACAATTGGGCCCCGTACGTCGGAAATATCGTTCCCACACACATGCAATCTTAGTGCCAAGTATCGTAAATTTCGTTAATGAAAGAGATATTGGTACGTAAGTGAAATATTTGAGACATAGAATGATGGATGATTATTGGATAAATAACAAGTGTTCCACGCTGTTAAACGAAGGAAGGATTGTGCGAAGTGTAAGATGGTACGGGTCAAACCGCGGAACCGAGAAGGGCGCGCGCGGCGCCGACCGGACTGGGCCACGGCGCCGACCGGACTGGGCCGCGGCGTCGGAGTGCCACGACGCCCCCCTAGCAGGGCCGCGGCGCTTGGTCGGCAGTGAGGCCTTTGTCTAATTAGAGCCGGGACGCTTCCCAGGCAGTGACTGTTCGTCGGAATCCCAAAGGTTTGGCTGTTGAGGTGGTTTCAATGGCATTGAATCCACCCAATAATGGTTATTACTTGGACCATTATGTGTTGCATTACTTGGGGGTTAAATGTCATCCATTACATGACAATTGAATGCCATTATGAGGCATTTGAAAGGACATCTTACACACCTATAAATTGAGGCCTTTGGCTCAATTCTATAGATGAACATGAACAGAAAATGTCCATAATATACATACAAGTATACAACACCACAAAGAGATCAGTTTTCCTGATAAGCAATCATTCTCTTAGCAATCTTCATTGTTCGTGTTCTTCGCTAAGGTCATTTGTGTAGGCTTTGCATATTTGATAGTTTGTTGTTTTATCTTGTGAGACTATTGTCCACACTTCCGTAAAGCATATATATGAGGGCAATCTTGTTTTAAAGACATAGAGCCATCTCTCGACTTAGCCGATGGTGTTGTGATTATCTAATTGGTTGCTCGAAATATGTGTGCCAGCATATATGGTCCCAAATCTGGTTGTGGTTTTCTTCTTGAAAATAGTTTTGTTGACAGTTCTATTAACAGTTCAAACACTATCTCTGTCAACAACCGTGCTTTCAAATCTGGTCCTAGTTTTGGTTCTCTCTTTGACGACAGTTACAAATCTGTTTCCGTCAAAGGTGGGATCTCTGGATCTGATGCTGAGCTTCAAGATACTTCTTATAGTCATGCTAGTACGAATAAAGATCAAGGATGAGTTGGTGTCACCGCTCCCGAGGGTGGTGGAAACAAGCACTCACGAGAGGCTGAGATGTCAACTGGGACAAGAAGAGAAGGCTGAAGATGATGTTCTATCATGTAGCAAAAGGCCAATATCTTTCCCAGGCAAAGGATTCGAATGAAGTGGGCCAGAATCCAAAAGGTCTAAGTTAATTATCCTTCTTTATCTAGAATGTGTTTAGTTAATATCTTAATAAAAGTGGTTAAAGCAAAGCTGGGAATATGAAAGTGTTTTCATTAAAAACTTATATTCCCTACACTCTAAAATCAGATATTGAGTCTCCTTCCTTGCCGGTTAAAGATTGGACTATTGTAAACAAAACTTAAAAGATTCGTTATTTTGGGTGTAATTATTAAAAGTGTGTAAAGTATGTTTGCACATACGAAGGATAGAGATCCACTGACTGTGCGAAAATTGTTATCACTCTTAAGTAAGCACTAGGAATTGTCTGGGCACCAATCTCAAAGGAAGAAGACTAAAAACTAATGGCTTTTCTTGAGACGCTGAACCTGTCACACTATTTGACAGAAGATCCTTCATTTGATGGGATGATATTGGACACTCAGTCGTACAAAGCCTACGGGCGACTGGAGTGGGCCAGAATTTATTTGATAGGATGATATTGGACACTCAGTCGTACAAAGCCTACGGGCGACTGGGGTGGGCCAGAGTTTCCAAGTCTTAAATGATCTGAAGGCCAGAAGAAAGTCAGAAAAGTAATGGACACCTAATGAGGTGGGCCAGAGTTCCAGGTCTTAAATGATCTGAAGGCCAAAAGAAAGGCAGAAAAGAAATTGGACACTCAGTCTGCCAAAGCAACTGGAGTGAGCCAGAGTATCCAGATCACATATGATCCGGATACGCCCTAACCACGGGTAAGAGGTTGTTCATGTGAAGCAACGCCACCTCCAAAGTAGAAGGGGTTGGAGAGGTTGTCCTCAATAGGACTTTAGGGAATGAGGTCACTCTAAAAGGATGTGATACATGTCCAAAACTTGGTTTAAGGGACGATGTTGGTCAAGCTGGTTTAAGACTAGTCCAATAGGTCTGTAATAACTAAGAATGGTACAGTATGTTTGTAGCTAAATGAATGATATATTTGTAATTCGTGCATCTATGCCATCATAGATTAAGACACGTCAAATAAAAGTCATTCAAAAGCTAACGAAGTTGAGATTGTTGCCTTCTGTCGATATAAACCCACAAAATGAATGTGAGGTAGGCGAAGAGGCATAATCACCTTTCCATTCCGTCAAAGGAATAACGAAAAAAGCACCGCACCTCTAGAACTTAGGCACACCTACATGGGTGATTTGAAGTTTATACAAAATAGAGGGGGAGACAAGTACTTTGTGACCTTCATTGATGATGATACAATGTATTGCATCCTTTGTTTGTTGAAAAGCAAAGATGAAGTTGTTGAAGCGGATAAGCTCTACAAAGCAGAAGTTGAAAATGAACTAAGCCTACGGATTGAGGAATTCATAGTGATAGAGGGGGAGAATGTGAAGCATCGTTCATCAAACGACTGCTCATTACTCACCTTAGTCTAACTGTGTTAGCCAAGAGCAAAGTCGTACGCCCAAAATATGTAGGGCAAGGCGATCCTTACTGCTAATGCGATTCTCAACAGAACTCCGCATAAGGATAAGGATAACCCTCCATGTGAAACATGGAAAGGAGCCCAACTCCAGATGTTGTGTTTTGGGGTGGCTTGGTAGAGGTTGGAATACCGAAATAGGTCAAGTTGAACCTAATATTGTAGACTGCACATCCACTAGATCTGCAAATAACAGTAGTGCTTATCGTCTCTTGGTGTCAAAGAATGCTGAATTCTTTAAAGATAACTTTCCTTGAGAAGGAAAAAGTGATAATTGCTCTAGGTTAACAAGAACCCGTGAGTGCCTGTTTATCCGGAACCAGACGTTCATGATCTACAGGACTCAGAAGTTGCTGACTTTCCGGAACTTAATGTTCCAAATCTACATAACTCAGGGATTCTAGATGTTGAACCGAGATGGAGCAAAGAGGGGAAAAAGACTTGTTCCAGGCCTTCTAGCTTGTATGGTTGAGAATAAACCATGGAAAATTAACAAAGAATTGTCATCTCCAGAAGCGTTGCTTTAGAAAGAAGCTACAGATTTCATCGGATAGAACCATACTTGTGTAATGGTTGACCTTCCTCCGGGAAAAGAACCTTTGGGATGTAAAAGTGGATACTCAAAAGTGAGTACAAAGTAAATGGATCTACTGACGAGTATAAGGCCTCGGCTACTTGGACATGTGCTCCTCTGTGAATAGCTTAACATCCAGGGCCATTGCAGTCTTGCGTGACATGGATGTTGATGTCGCCTTCCTAACCGGAGAGTTGGAAGGGGAGGATCATAGTTGGTTTGTTGGACTGTTGGGCTTCTTCCTGAACTTTCATTTTGGTCCCTGAAATGTTTACATTTTGGTCCTGGAAGTTTCAGATAAAACAAAAATAATGTATCTGACAACAAAAACATTGACTCTGAAGTTAGAAAGCCAACAGTCTGAAAGTGGAAGTCATATTGAAACAAAAGTCTCGATATGAAAGATATGGGTATCACAGATGACATCTTAGGAATTGAGATTTCTAAGACATCTAACGGACTAGTCTAACTCCAAACTCAGTTGTGAGATAGTTGACAGTCTCGTTGAAGCCACCAATGGATATGAATCATAGAACTGATTGGAATCATGGTGCACCCATATACAAGGAGCGATATGTGCATGTCACATGTAGTTTAATGTATTGTACACACTACAACCGACCTGGTATCGGCCTACAAAGCAGATAAGTTGAACTAAGGTTCACTCGTGATTCTGGAAATGATCGATAGAAGGCGTTAAGTCGATATGACGATATCTGAAATATTCGCTTATCTACGGATTATGGTATTCTAGATGTCCAACGGTTCGGGGAGAACACAGTGATGCAAACTGGACATCAGATTTAAAGAACACCAATTCCACAAGTAAATGTGTATGGTGGGTCTTGGAAAATCCTCTAAGCAAACTTGCATCGGCCGATTCATGAAGGAATCAGAGTTTATCGCTTTAAACAAAGCATGAGAAGAAGTTGAGTAACTTCACGACTACTTAGAGGACGTCCTTTATTAGGAAAAACCTGTGCCTTCAACAGTTATACACTGTGACTAGTCAGTCGGCTTCAGGAAGGGCACGGATGACGGCGTCTGGACATATCTATCGGATCTGTTGGAGACATAAGACCGTATGGCAGTTGATCATCACGGATGTCACTTACTTGATTACTAATCAAAGGATACAGCGGACCCTTTTAACTAAGGGACTACCCGAAGATCAATAGTTTTGCATGTCTAGGGGAATGGGCTTAAAACCCAAACAATACGAACATTTGCGGTGGTAACCCAACCATACTGACTGGAGATCCCAAGAATTTGGTTCAATGGGAAAACTAAGCTGCAAAAGGTTCAGTTAAGCGCTTCGGTGGAAGCAAGAGCACTTCGGATGATGATTTCTGTAAAGAAACGCAAATCCAAAGCCGTTCCCGTGATAGACATTAAAGTGCTACCTGCATGGTGGATAAAGGTTAAGCTTTCAAACCTTTAACAATCCCCAAACGATTGAGGTAAATGTTGGGAAAACTTTTATTGATTCATAACACTTGTGAAGTGGGGTATAGCAGGATACCTTGTAGGAGATCACTTATTTAAGTGTGAGGACAGGCCGCCTCAAATGAACGCACTTAAGAATCCAAGTGTGTCCACGGCCACAATGGACAGAACAATAAGAAGAAACGAATAAAGGGGAGGTATTGTGTTGGTACCATTGTCTAGGCTTACATTAAACATTGACGGTTCAAGACATCACGTTCACCGCGCAGTAAGTAAGTCCAATGGTATTCAACTAGGGAAGGTTCTAAGCGGAAGCTACCTCTCCTGATGCAATATCTTTTTGCTGAAAGTAAACACCTTGTGTGTGCGCCAAAATCTCTTTCAAGAGGGGATTGTTGGAAATTTACTAATGTGAAATTAAGTTTATCCCATTATTTTTTACTCGAACAATTGGGCCCCGCACGTCGGAAATATCGTTTCCACACACGTGCAATCTTAGTGCCAAGTATTGTAAATTTCGTTAATGAAAGAGATATTGGTACGTAAGTGAAATGTTTGAGATATAGAATGATGGATGTTTATTGGATAAATAACAAGTGTTCCACATTGATAAACGAATGAAGGATTGTGCGAAGTGTAAGATGGTATGGGTCGAACCGCGGAGCCGAGAAGGGTCGCGGCGTCGGAGCGCCGAGGCGCACCCCTAGCAGGGCCACAACGCTTGGTCGACAGTGAGGCTTTTGGCTAATTAGAGTCGCGACGCTAATGCTTCAGAGCCATGGCGCTAATGCTTCAGAGTCGCGGCTCTTCCCAGGCAGTGACTGTTCGTCGGAATCCCAAATGTTTAGTTGTTGAGGTTTTCAATGGCATTGAATCCACCCAATAATGGCCATTACTTGGACCATTATGTTGCTGCATTACTCGGGGGTTAAATATCACCCATTACATGGCAATTGAATGCCATTATGGGGCATTTGAAAGGCCATCTTGCACACCTATAAATTGAGGCCTTTGGCTCAATTCTATAGATGAACATGAACAGAAAATGTCCACAATATACATACAAGTATACAACACCACAAAGAGATCAGTTTTCCTGATAAGCAATCCTTCTCTTAGCAATCTTCATTGTTCGTGTTCTTCGCTGAGGTCATTTGTGTAGGCTTTGCACATTTGATAGTTTGCTATTTTATCTTGTGAGACTATTGACCACACTTCCGTAAAGCCTATATACGGGGGCAATCTTGTCTTAAAGACAGAGAGACATCTCTCGACTCAGCCGGTAGTGTTGTGATTATCTAATTGGTTGCTAAGTTTTTCAGGTGTGAACTTGATTCTCAAAGGACTCTAACCGTTCGGATTCTCAGCGGATCTACAAGCCACAAGTGTAGCAGTTCATGTTCTTGTATTTCCGAATACAAGATCCATATTTGAAGTTCCAATTCAAGATCAATAAATTGACAACTTGTTGTTGTAATCTTTGTTGTTTATCCTTTCGATCACTGTAATAGTTATTTACTATTTCCGTACGTGCTTTACATATCCAACAGCTTACAAAAAGTTACTCCCTCCGTTTCAAAATGTTTTGTGTGATTATGACTTTGCACGAAGTTTTAAAAAGTAAAGAAACTTTTGAATCTTGTAGTTGTTTAATAAAGATATGTAGAATGTATAAAAAAGACATTCTTTTTTAAACAGACTAAAAAAAAAAAGTAAGATCAACATTTTGAAACAGAGACTCTTTTTGAAACAAACTAAAAAAAAAGTAAGACCAACATTTTGAAACGGAGGAAATAATTTTTAATATCTTTATCCAATATGTCCATTTGTTAACACGATAACTTGAGTATACTACAAGTTGGCTTTCTTTTTTATTACGCTCTTAGCAGCCATATGGTTCTTAAGGTAGGTTTCCAAGACACATTTTGATGCTTTTATTTTTAGATTTTCCTCATAAGTTTAACTCAAGTGTGAACCACTTTATATCAATGGGTCTTTTTTATTTATAGTTCTTGAATAATATAAGTACTTATTTTATAAATAATTATTTGATAATAATATCATGAAAAGTTCCATGATTAAGTTGGTTTAGAACTCTAGATGACTAATCAAAGTGCCTGAAGATCACTTTAAATTATACAACCTACAGTGCTGGGTCATCTTCAAAATGTATACTGAGGTGTTTCCACCTACTACAGATTTGTAATCAATTGGATATTAAAGAGATGCAACTACGTTGAAAAGACAATTATCTCCCTTGGAAACACATATCAGAGCGGGATTAAATATGACAATTATCTCCCTTGGAAACATATCGAGGCGGGATTAAATACGACAGGGTACCCAATATTGCAATCACCCCTGATATTTCAAGGAAATACGCTAACGTTGTTATGTTACTTGCCAGGCCATATATGTAAGATTTACATACCAGCATGTAATTTCCTTAATAAGATGAGTACTATTTTTCTTTCCTTTTTGTGTGGGAACAATCATGAGGTTAAAAAATACGTACTCCAATTCCTAAAACAATAAAAAGTAAAAGGTTAAAGGAAGAAGAAAATGCAGGGAAAAGCTCATTGAAGCCAAAAAGAAGAGTCACCACTATATTATATGTAATTCGAATTTTTCTGCAATGCCTCGTTACAGACACCAACTCTGATGATTGAAACACAGAAGAGAACTCAAATCGCACACAAGGTCCATTAACAGTTCATTTGTCAGTCTTCTTCATCTTCCTCTTCATCTTCATCTTCATCTCCTTCAGAGCCTTCGCCCTGCATAGGAATTCAAATCAAATCAAATCAAATCAACTAACCACCAAGACAGAAAAGACCATCTTTCATTTTAGTGCTACCAACACAAAAAAATGGGTATAAGGTTTTTATGCTAAAATCTCTGTCAGCTCCCGGCAACAAGATCCCCTAGCATCATATACACAACTTCTTTTTACCTATTATAACTTAAATATAAAAGGAAGAACTTTATGACTGTTACTAAATATCCACGACTAAACTAATCAATAGGTTTCTATATGAATGATACATTCATCTGCAAAACAAGGATGAGCATTGCAGTGATAGACAGACCCCATTAACTCCTCTTCAACAATTAGATATCTCTGCTTCATATACTCCAAAAGCCAAATATGGTCCAAGTACCCAATGCTCCTTTAGATCCTTGTCAAGCTTCAACCAAGAAACAGCAGACAAAGGTAAGAGATAGGGGCACTTGCACATTATTGCATATTTCCCCCTTCATGTTGTTCGGTAGAATTGGAAATCGAAGCTTACAACAAAAGCAGTCTTTCCTCTTTCCTTCGGTGAAAATCCTACTTTCGAAGGAGTATATGCCCCACTTTACCTCATTTCGGCTAGGAAAGGGAAACAACACTAACAAACTCGCTCCCTCCTCTCTCATCCTAAACAAAAAGTGTAAGCTTCCAACAGGTGACCTCTCTCCCTAGGCCGAACGGGGGAAAAGGAAGAAAAGGAACACAAATTCTTTGTCAGAATAGATACTTTATTGTTCTCAAAAACAAAGTTATATTCACCGCCGAAAGATACTTTGATCTCTGAAAGGAAGAGTTCTCAACCAATACCCTCCTGGCAGGTAAAACAAAAGCTATGGTTTCATCCTCTTCCTTATGATGCATTTGTTGTATACAAAATTAAGGTATTTTCATTGAAGGTGCTGGAACAAATGTATTTACAAGTATAGAAGAATCCCCTAATCCCCTTTATGATGCACCAAGGGTATGCTGCCACCTCTGAAAACATAAAGAAGTACACAGAACTTGATATCCACCCAAATTCTTGTTGGAGTGCAAGATAGACAAAGTTCTGATTAAACCCACAACAGAAACAAAAAGTTTCAATGAAAGCTATGATGGAAATGCAGGATGAATCCCTAAAAACAGAAGCAGCACAAAGAACTATATATTGCTTGCAGAAAGTTATAATGAAGGTATTCTCATAGCTGTACATTTAATAGGCTTTCATATATAGTTGCAGCTCTTATGATTTTAGTAAAATCCTATGAGTCGCTTGGAAGGACATTTCAAACTGTCAACCAATTACACTACCAAACGCTGACAGTGTGCTTCTTCTAGACATACATTAACAGAAGGAAAGTTCTTGAAGAAGCGATTAAAGCCTACAACCTCGAGTAGAATTTTCCTACTTGACGTGATAGTTGAAGGGGGAGGTAAGAACAAAATTACCCCTAAAAAATTAGTTCTTTGGAAAGAAATCTAAATTACACATTGGAAACCACTATGTAAAATCTGAAGTCAAGACGAGTAACTCAACTTACAAGGACAAATATTGACTCATACAGCATAAAAATCACCCAAGGTAACAACCAAGCAGGGCCAAACACTGGAATTCTAGTACTAAAGTACGTTACTAACTCAAGCCCCACTTAGAAACTTTTTCCAATAGTCCTCTTTCACCCTCATACCATGTGGGCCAAGGAAAGAAATAAATGTAAGCCCAAAAGGACATGTTACATTACAGCCATAAATGATGTATGACTTTATATATCAACTGGTGTGCAATAGCTATGAGAATCTTAGTAATAATGAAGCAAGAATGTTGCTTTACCTCATCACCTTCTTCACCCTCAAAATCGTCTTCATCAAGCTCCTGTAAGTAAATGTCGGATAATGTTACCTAGTTTAAAATGCATGACTAAATCTTGATTAATAGATCAAGGAAAACAAGGGAACTGACATTGCTAAAATAAGTCAAAGGGTTTGGCCACAAGTCATCCTTGATTATATCAGCAACCTGCAAATCAGAAAACAAAGGTATAAGTTTGAAAACGCAAACTCTATGCACCAAACACCTAAATCCCCCCCCCCCCCCCCAAAAAAAAAAAAAAAAAAAATAAAATAAAGAGCAAGATATTTCTTAATGATCTGCCGAAGATTTAGATTTTACCTCATCCTGAATCTCCAGAACCTCATTTTCGTCATCATCGCTGTCATCTTTTTTATTGACTTCACTGAACCAGGTAAAGAAGCTGTACAGAAAAACAAGGGAAAAGCAACTGAGCTAGGATGACGATGAATATGACATTTAGTTTTTATTAACAGTACAGCTAGTCATAGAATGTTCTAGACGAAAAACTCAGTGAGCGCAGAGAGTTGTAAATATTCTCAGCACAGCTGCATTAACCGCCATATTTTCCATATTTTGCATTATTACTATTTGGGAATTCAATTAGGTTTTTCTCTAGAAAGATTTTTGCCAGAACTTTCATAAATGTGTTTTGTTATAAGAAATTATTTGTCGTACTCTATAGTTCCTGAATATGTAACTTCCTTTTCAAAAAATTCATTAACTGGATGTCTGGAACCAAAGTGAAATTAGTGATTTGACTCTTAAACATATCTTGCGCTCAACAACATAGTGAAGTAAACACATTGCATCAGGCAAATCTGCCACTACTGGAACGTAAGATTAGGTTGGTATATGGTATTTCAAGGATCAGATTAAAATGAACCAGTTATAGGTGAGCTTTAGTAAGAAATGCGATAATTGGCAAATTTGTATTCCTAAGTAGAGATCATAACCTGGTTTAATGTGGTGAACAAGTCTATTTCCCCGTCAATATATCAGTTACAAGTTGACAGACTTGTTAAAAAAATTTAAGTCCTTAGACATGCTAGATAAAAGTAAGCTGACCTTTCTTTAGAGTGGGACCGCTTGTTTCCTTTCTTCTCTTGAACAACTCCATTAGGAATGCCCTTCACGAGTTAAACAACATATATAGTGAGAGGAAAAGAATAAGATAAATATGTGTAACATTTGTCAAGTAGCAACATGACAACTCACCTTGCCTTCTTTCCATTTTATTGTTGTAGCTGTAATTTTTGTACGTCCATCTTCAAGGACGGTATAGGTCTTTGAGAGCTTTGAATTTTCAAAAAACGGATTGGGCTTAAAGTTCTGTGAGAAAGAAGAGGAGTCATCAGCATTCTGCATTTTCCAGCAAACACAAGATGTCTAATATACTTATTAATTTCATTGTCAAGAGAGTGGCGAACTCACAAACGTGATTGAATAACCCAATTTCACATCTTTCAAGTCTTCCACTTCAATAGAACTTAAGAATTTGAAAACCTAGCATGAAAGAAGGCAGTAACATTATGAGATTCAGATCAGAAAATCTAATTAATTTCGTTGCTAATTAAGTTGATTTTAATATCAGAAGTTTATATGCAACAAATTGGAATCAAACCTTTTGGTCCTCTTCAGTTAGAAGGTCACCAAGAACAGGATGACTCAAAAACTACAAGCAAATGAGATAAGTTATTGTGTGAAAAATACGTCAAAAGTTCAGAAACATAGAGAGAAAAAAAGGATCAGGATGGACCACTAACAGCAGTCAACCAGAACTCAGAAAGAGAGTTAATGATATCATTTCGCTTATCATAAACAGGCTTGCGGATCTCGTTGTACTTCTGCTCTACTTCAAACACTTCGTCGCTTGCTTTCTCGTTGATCTGCCAGTAAAACTTATATATCAGTTAACATGTAAAATCAAGAGCAACCCATCTTATCTTACAGTTAAATAGCAGAAGAAAAACTTCTAGCAAATTGATCCAAGTTAAATTATTGCGAACCAGAAAAAGTTGATAGTTTGCTGAATGATTAAACTTTTAGTGTGCACCTGAAAAAAACTAGGACACTGCCAGTGATATCATGTATGCATTAGTTACATTTTAAAAAATCCCATAAGTGCATAGATTTGCTGCTTGTACACTTCATATACTCTTCAGCTACGTGAACATGAATTTCAATTTGTTGCAAAAGCAGAGAAAGATATGTAGAGAGAACGATGGGGACGGATTTGGGGGATGGGGAGGGGGTAGACACTAGCCTGTTGAATCCTACGAGAATATCTCCATCTATTAATCTACCTGGATTCCATGTATTTGTATTATGATCATTATATAAGGGTGGAACCTAGCAGTTCCGGAAGAGATATCCTTAGAGTTGAACTATAACCATATTGTATATAACACCTCAATTCAACGGAAACTTTTGAGAAGCTTTTGGACTAGATGTATTTATTAATTTAAAAAAGGAAAGAGGCTTCAATATTCACTTGAACAAAGAATAAGTATAAGACAAACAGCTCACATTATTCTGATAGCAATTACTCCCCAAAATCTTTTAAAATAAAGTTACATACATTGCAGAGAACGAAAATTAGCATGCTCTAAATTCTGTTAACTACACTTTGTTCTTTTACAGGAAATGTAAGGTAGTACATGACCAGCAGATATCTCTCAAATTTTTGTTTCCATCTGAAAGAAAAACAGAAAATGCTGAAAGCTTTTTCCAGAATATGTGGAGGAATTTATCTGAAAATATTCATAGAAATATGCTTCGATGAGGTTTGGTAGTTGGACATCCATAGATCCCCAAGGAAGACGGGACTCTTTATACTCTTGACTATTCTTCTAACATTCTATACACCACTGAAGTTTCACAAATCTTTGAAACATAAGAAATTAATTGGAATTAACACATCAGATAGTTCCAATTCTCATGAAAGGTTGATGCCAGAATTCGGACATTTGACTCAATAAAGAAATAAGCTAATGGTCACTTATCTCTTTCCTTTAAACATTTAATGATCACCTATCTAGTTTTTATCAGTTAATAATTGTCACCTATCTTGTTAAGAACAATTTATAAGCAACGGAAAATGTAAGATGCATAAGTCATACAACTAAAAAGAGATTAGTGTTCGTGCAAGACCAACAACTTTTGTCTATTACCTTGACTCTTGTATTTCAGTATCCACTTAGTTCATTCAATGAAATGCGCTACGTGGCCTTGCTAGCCTAAAGCACAATTATCTCCCTAACGAGCTCAATATGGGTGGAGGGTCGTTCAGAGGTACGATGAAATAAAAGCATATAAACAAGATTGCTCTCATTATTAATTCAGCCTTTTAAGTTTCAGCATATAGTTTAATAAAAGCACCAGTTTATATCCACACTATAAACAAGGAACCATAACATGTTCTTCCAAAACTTCTCATGTCACAGTCATAGACAAACCAGACAACTTTCGGAGCAATTTTAGAACATATATGAGGATGTTCGATGCATTAAAAGCTTACTCGGTCTACCAATGCGGAAAAAAAAGAAATTAAGGAGTGCCAAGATGCAACAAATCAAATTAAAGACAGCCGATCATTCGACCAACTATGTCAAAGTACCACTAAGGCTAGGACCGATGAAAAGAAATCACCCGTTTTTCGTCCCTGCTATGATTTGAACCTGAGACTTTATGTTTCACAACCCACTTCATTGTCCACTAGGTCACACCCTTGGGTGCTAAGGAATTTCTAGTTTTTTCTACAATAAAAACTGAATCTTTAAGGAATTTCCAGTTTTCTCTACAATAAAAATTGGATCTTTAAGGAATTTCTAGTTTTTTCTACAATAAAAATTGGATCTTTAAGGAATTTCCAGTTTTCTCTACACTAAAAATTGAATCTTTTCTATAAGGAATTTCTAGTTTCTCTAAAAATCGAATCTTTAACCAGTATGTGGTGCAGCGGATAAGGTATCGGGTTCGAAACCGGATTAAAATCCTTGCTTGAGAGCGGTTACCCAAATGGCCCTATGCAGTATCCGGATATAGCCGGGCTCCAATGCGGATATCGGACATCAGGTGGTAAACAAAAAAAAAGTATCTTTCCTTTAAGGAATTTCTAGTTTTCTCTACAATAAAAAATGAATCTTTTCTTTAAAGAATTTCTAGTTCTAGAGAACCCTCATAAAAGATTACCAAGTAGTGGGAATTAAAAGGGGGCAAATGAAGTGAATGGATATCAAGAATTTACCTTTTCAAGTTCATCTTGTAGTTCTTGCAATTTTTCAACTGAAAAAAGGAGCTTTTCATCAATGTTGTTTTCCTCTTCCACTTTCTGCTTCTTCCCTTTATCAGCTCCCATTATTTTTTTGCCTTCTCTATAACTACTAGGAGTATATAATTATTGTAAACACACAGCGGCTTAGGAACAGAGCTGCTTCAGTTAACTTTTTTTTCTTGATTCTGCTTAAACCCTAAACTATATCCTGTCCTGTTTGAGACACGAGATATTAAGGTATTAGGGTTTTGCAAGCCAACAAGGAGATGACACGTTTGTACTTATACTTTTTGCCATAAGCTGTGACTTTGACACGTGTGAAGTGTTACAATTTATAAATGAAATTATATTTTGAAATGTTTATCTGATTTTGATATCTATAAAAAAAAAATTAAAAAGACTTTTACCATGGCTTTGACAATTGTAATGTGGTGGAATTATTATAGTAATAAAATACTGCTATTAACTACCACAAAAATGACGTATTTACTATTTGGGAGAGTGATTAAATTGATGGTCTTGACAATAGTTTTAGTCCCAAAATTTAGAATTTGTCTCATTACCTCTAGGTGGAAAAAAATTCTATTTTGTTGGCGTTAGAATAGTATGTAAATCATATTATTATTATGTATTGATATAGTATCATTTTATATATGATAGGTAGTAAAATGTTAATTAGGAATATTATGTTAATTAGGTAGAAGATTATTAGGAAGATTAGGCATGATTTACTCTTCTACCTTTAATATATATGGTGTATATATTGTTTTCTTAAATGATGAATACATTAAGGAAAATACTTTCAAAAGTCTTACATGGTATCAAGAGCTTAAGTAAAGATCCAAAATTAGTTTATTTTCTTCCAAATTTTCGGTCATCTTCCTCCCTAGAACCCTAGTTGGCCGAAAATTTCTCCATTTTTTTCCTCTCTTACTCCATTATTGATTATCCTTTATCACAATCAATTATGTGTGAAACCAAATCATCCTTCACCCTGCCCTTGCTGTCTCAAACATCAAAAACACATGTTTCCATCAAACTAGAAATGGAAACCGTTCATTATGCGACTTGAGCAGAATTATTCAAAATATGTTGTCGTGCTCACAAAGTTCTTCATCATATAATTCCTCCAAAGGATGGAAAAGAGAAAGACATAACAAACGATGCAGACAAGGAATTGTGGGATACATTTGATGCCACATTCATTGGTTGGATTTATGCAACAATCTCCACTGACTTGTTGCATACGATAATGGAATCGGATTCAACAACCATGTCGGCTTGGGAACGCTTGCGAGATATTTTTCAAGATAACCAAAACTCTCGCGCTGTTACATTGGAACAAGAGTTCTCAACTATTGACATGACGTGATTTTCCTAATGTTTCTACATATTGTCAACGACTCAAAGTGTTGGCCGATCAATTAAGAAACGTTGGTTCACCGATTACTAATAACCGGTTAGTCTTGCAATTGGTCGTCGGTCTCACCGATGCGTATAGCGGCGTGGGAACCCTAATCCGTCAAAGTAATCTTCTACCACAATTTTATCAAGCAAGGTCCATGCTTGTGCTTGAAGAGCCGGGCTTGGTGAAAAAGGCCCCAACTACTTCAAATTTCTCCATGATTCCACTCCTTCAAATTATGGTAATTTTTTTACCATTCTCAACAAAATAAGGGACAAAAAAGACGTAATAACAATAAAAATAAGGGTGAAATCACGAAAATCACGAAGGTGGAGGCCACCGAAATTCCGGTGGTGGCGGTAATGGCGGCAAAACCAACTCCGGTGGTGGACAGTGGAAGCAGCACGGCGGCAGGGGTGGCGGACAAAGTAGCAGCCCAACGGCTGGCAGTGGCCTTGGGCTTTACTACCCAGCCCAGCCCAACGGGCAATTGGGTCAGGCAGCCCCAAAGGCCCACTGGTCAGCCTCAGCAAAACAGTGGTTATTTTCCAAATAATTGACAGCAACAGGCCCAGCAGGCCATTTCGCTGGGTCTGTTAACACATGTAGTGGCAGTGGGCCTCAGCCGACCCAGTGGCATGAGGCCCATTCAACAGGGGCCCTCTCCACGGAAATTGAGTCCGCCATGCACACTCTTGGACTTAATCCACCGTATTCAAATTGGTATAAGGACTCCGGAGCGACGTCCCATATGACGTCCTCCCAAGGTAATATCTCGTCCTATTTTAATTTGAGCAATAATAATGGAATAATTGTTGGAAATGGCCATTCAATTCCAATAAAAGGTTATGGTTCTAGCAAATGTCCTTCATGCTCCCAAATTAATCAAAAACTTGGTTTCTGTTAGAAAGTTTACAACTGATAATTAGGTATCTGTTCGTTTTGACCCCTTTGGCTTTTCCGTACATGATTTTCAGACGGGGAAGCTTCTCATGAGATGTGATAGCAAGGAGGAGCTCTATCCAATAAATTCGCCAACACAACAATCAAGTTTCCTTCTGTTTTTGCAGCCTTGGCACCAACGTTTAGGACATCCGGGAGAGGCTGTTTTAGCCTCTCTTAAACAAAATAATTTTATTTCTTGTACCCAAACACGAACTCTAAATAAGTGTCGTTCTTGCACACTTGGTAAACATGTTAAGTTGTCATTTGTTTCCTCTACTTCATGCACCATTTTGCCATTTGATATTTTACATTGTGATATTTGGACATCACCTATTTTGAGTTCTTGTGGTCATAGATATTATTTGCTTATACTTGATGACTACTCTAATTATTTGTGGACATTCCCTTTGTCGAAAAAATCACAAGTGTTTTCCATTTTCTCACATTTAGATCATTCATCCGAACTCAATTTGAACGTGATATCAAAAATATTCAATGTGACAATGGGAGGGAGTTTGACAATAAACAGTTTTGGGATTTTTTCAAAACAAATGGTCTTCATTTTCGTCTGTCTTGTCTTCATACTTCATCACAAAATGGGAAGGCGGAACGCAAAATTAGAACAAACAATATTGTTAGAATATCTCTTTCTCATGCTTCACCTCCCCCTGTATTTTGGCATCATGCACTCCAAATGGCCACTTACCTGTTGAATATCCTGCCTCATAAAAACCTATCATACTAAGTTCCTCTAAAATTGCTTTATTTACGAGAGCCCTCATATCATCACTTAAGAGTGTTTGGTTGCCTTTGCTACCTCCTCTTTCCATCCACCACAATCACAAAACTCCAAGCCCGATCTACTCCATGTGTTTTCTTGGGATATCTTATTCATCATCGCGGTTACCAATGTTACGACATTTCTTCCAAAAGAATATTTATAAGTCGTCATGTAATTTTTGATGAAACAATTTTCCCATTCGCTAAGATACATGTCACCGGGACTCATACCTATAATTTTTTTTATGATGATAAGCTTTCATATCTAACACATTTTTTCACAGCTTGGTACCTATTGCTAGTGTTGGAAACCATAATTTAGGCCAATTGGGCCAAAGATCGATGGCCTAACTGACTGACATTTTAATGTAGCAGCTTGGGCCTTCGGTTCCGAGGCCTAGTCCCACTGCCGCACAATCTGCCCGGTCCAGCGGCTTGGGCCAGTCCACCACTATGGGCCTAATTCCAACGCCAGCAATACACCCCACTGGACCTTCGGTTTCTCACCCATCGGTCAATGTCGTCCAGTCCACTGGCCCAACAAATCATCCGGTCACCCGTAGTCAACATGGAATTGTCAAACCCAATACCAAATATAGTCTTCACACCCAAGTCTCGAAATCACGTTTGCCTCGTAATCCAGTGTCTACTCTAAAAGACCAAAATTCGAAAAATGGCCATGGATGATGAATATCATGCTCTAATTACAAATAGGACATATGATTTAGTACCTCGTCCATCCAATTCTAATATAATTCGATCTATGTGGATTTTCAGCCATAATGAAAAATCTGATGGAACTTTTGAGTGACATAAAGCCCGTCTTGTAGGTGATGGGAAGACACAATAGGTTGGTGTAGATTGCGGGGAGACATTCAGTCCAGTGGTCAAACCAGCAACTATCAGAATAGTTCTCAGCCTGTCTCTCTCAAAAGGATGGCCACTTCATCAATTGGATGTCAAAAATGCCTTCCTACATGGACACCTCAATGAAACTGTATACATGCACCAACCGTTGGGATACAAAGATCCTAAATATCCCGACCATGTGTGTTTGCTCAACAAATCATTATATGGCCTCAAGCAGGCCCTCCAGGGCTTGGTATAAGCGGGTTTGTAGATTTTGTGTCACACATGGGTTTTTCGCACGGCCGTTCACATAATTCCCTATTTATTTATCGTTAGGGTAATCATACTGCTTATCTTCTTCTATATGTGGATGATATTATTCTAACAGCATCTTCAGACTCTCTTCGCAAGAGTATTATGTCACAGCTTAGTTCTGAATTTGCTATGAAAGATTTTGGCCCACTACACTACTTTCTAGGAATTGCTGTGACACGACATACATGTGGATTATTTCTCTCCCAGAAGAAGTATGCATCAAAAATTGTGGAACGAGCTAGAATGTCTTTCTGCAAACCTTGACAACTCCGGTCGACATAAAGTCCAAATTGAGTGCCATCTCTAGCAAACCCTTTGTTGATCCGACGTTATACCGCAGCCTAGCATGAGCTTTACAGTATCTCACATTCACCAGGCCAGATATTACCTATGCAGTGCTACAAGTGTGTCTATTCATGCATAATCCAATGGAGGAACATATGCATGCCCTAAAACGCATTGTGCGATATATTCAGGGCACTCTGGAGTATGGATTACATCTATACCCGTCCTCGATTTCCAAACTTGTTACTTACACTTATGCAGTCTGGGCAGAAAGTCCGGACACAAGACGATCCACCTCTGGGTATTGCGTCTTCCTTGGTGACAAGTTAATCTCATGGTCCTCAAAAAGGCAGGCCACGGTATCACGCTCAAGTGCTGAAGCAGAATATCGTGTTGTGGCCAATGTTGTATCTAACTCATGTTGGATTCGGAACCTGTTACTTGAACTTTATTACCCAATTCCGACAACCACAATAGTATACTATGATAATGTTAGTGCAATCTATCTCTCATGGAATCCCATCCACCATCAACGCACTAAACATATTGAGTTAGATATTCATTTTGTACGCGAGAAGGTGGCTCGCGGACAAGTGCGAGTGCTACATGTCCCAACGCGTCATCAAATCGCAGATATCTTCACAAAAGGACTTCCGCTGGTATTATTTGAAGATTTTAGGGATAGTCTCAGCATTCACCGCCCTCCAGCTTCGACTGCGGGGGAATGTTAGAATAGTATATAAATCATATTATTATTATGTATTGATGTAGTATCATTTTATATATGGTAGGTAGTAAAATGTTAATTAGGAATATTATGTTAATTAGGTAGAAGATTATTAGGGATTGATTTGGAAGATTAGGCATGATTTACTCTTCTACCTTAAATGTATATGGTGTATATATTGTTCCCTTAAAGGATGAATACATTGAGGAAAATACTTTCAAAGTCTTACGTTGGAAATAATAATTTAAAGTCGTAGAAAATTAATTTGATATTTTAATTCATATCTAGTTAGGATTTATATTCATAATTAATATAGAAATAAGTTTCATGTTTTAAGTTAAAGTAGGTTTTGAAAAAGTTGCTAAGAAGAATAGTTTTCTTTTCTCTTGCGACCTTCCACGCATATGCATCCCGGGATTCTCTCCATCTCAGATATTATAAATGGGATGTTGATAGTTATTTTTATAACAAGAGATATTGTAAAGATTGCCGTGAGAGTCAGAGATTCATTGATTTATAAATAAAATAGTCTCTTTCAAATTAATATCAGAGCTTCTACGATTCTAGTAGAGAATCAAAGAGTTTTCGCTGCCGGTGGGCAGCACTAATCAATATGTGTCACCCATCTGGCCAAGAAATATATATGTTCGTGAACGTCGGGTCAATGATAAATGCATGAAAAATAATCATGTTGAGAAGGATTAAAGAAAAATATTACAGATTTAAAAAAAAAGCAAGCAAATATAGCACAAGTTGAAGAAATGATCTTCTCTAAAAGTGGGAGAAGTTGGTTAAAACAATTGAATGTTGGAGAGAAGTTCTCCAACTATTGATAGTTGGAGAGAAGTGATCCAACACAATCAAGAGAAAAAGGGTGTTAGAGAGAAGTGCTCTAACTATTGAAAGTTGGAGAAAAGTGCTTCAACACAACCAAGAAAATAATAATGGGAGTTGGAGAGAGGTGCTCCAACAAATTGAAGATGGAAGATAAAGTGCTTCAACAATTGAAGATTGATGAGAAAGTGCATCAACAAATTAGAATGTTGGAGAGAAAGTGCTCCAACGATTGATGGTTGAAGAGAAAGTGTTTTAACAATTAAAGGTTGATGAGAAAGTGTATCAACAAATTGTAATGTTGGAGAGAAAGTGCTCCAACGATCGTGAAGGTTGGAGAGAAAGTGCTTCAACAATTGATGGATTGGAAACAAATGCTTTAACAATTGGAAGATGGTGACAAGTGCCTAAAAAATAGATATACAACTTTAAATTGTGGAAAAATATTGGAAATAATAATTCAAAGTTGAAGGAAATCAAATTTGATTAGAATTTAGTAATTTAATTCATATTTAGTTAGTATTTATAGTCAGAATTAATATAGGAATTAATAGGTTTCTTGTTTTAAGATAAAGTAGGTTTCTTATTATTATAAATAGGAGTATTGTTAGTTATTTTTATAACAAGAGATATTATAGAGAGAGCTTCAGAGATTCATAGAATTTATAAATAAAATATTCTCCTTCATATTTGATCAAATACCTAATGACAAAATTCTTATGTTTTTTATTATAGTATTTCTAAATAAGTTTTTGGATAACAAATTTAAAGATTATCTTCTTGATGATCATTTACTCCAACAACATCTAGGGTCTATGCGATACCAACTTAAATTAATTGAGTAAACGAATTTCAGATAGCCAATGGATTGAAAAGAATATAAATGTGTTACTATATCATAACCAAATTTATAAATTACTACGTGTTACCTATTTTTTTCATCTTGTTTCATCACATTTTCATGTTTTTTTCAATGTGAGAAACTCATGTTTCTTTCCTCCACCAAGCTAAAAACTCTTTTTACCTTCTCAAACTTAAGAGATATCTACTTTCCTTAAGTATATGTAAAAGTACAGGAATCTTTGGCTTCATCTCTTTTTGTTCTTTCCCTATTATTCTTGCCCAAATAATACCCCTTTACTCTATTCTGAGCAAAAGAAAATCTATTATTGAATATCCTATTCTAGTCTAATTATAATAATTTAGTCTATTCATGGTATACTTATAATTATGATAAATATAGGATTTATAGTCCTATTGAAATATGGTTACTTTATAAGACTAGGAGAAGGAGAACATTACTTCTATATAAGGAGGTCATTATAATAAATACAATTTAGAAAGAATTCTCACGTTATTCTTGTCTCTCTAAATTTTCGTCTCTATCTCAATTTTAACATGGTATCAGAGTCACATTAGAAAGAACACCAAAATCCTAAAATAATTGCAGGTGAAGGTAAAGAAACCGACGATAACGGCAAAGAAATCGCCAGTGAAGAAAACAAATCCTAAAGAAAAACAATCTCTCCCTACGATATTACGTCAAATGATAACTCTAGAATTATGGTGACACAAGTCCAATTGAAGAGTGAAAATTATGAAGAATGGGCTAGATCCATGACGATGGTCCTAAGAGCAAGAAAAAAGTTTGGCTTCGTCGACGGTACAATAAAAAAATCGAACGAAGAGTTGGCGCCGGACCTGGAAGATTGGTGGACTATAAACTCACTGTTGGTGTCGTGGATTTGCAACACCATAGAACTGACGCTTCGCTCAAAGATTACACGTAAAGAAAAAGTGGAAGAATTATGGACGAACATTCGAGAGCGGTTCGTCGTTATTAATGGCCCTCGGATGCAATAACTAAAGGCGGAACTAGTGGAGTGCAAGCAAAAGGGAAGGACCATAGTGGATTACTATGGAAAACGCAATAAGTTGTGGGATAAATTGACGAATTACAAACAATCCCAACTTGTACGTGCGAAAAATGTACATGCAATATAGGAATGGTACTAGAAGCCGAAAGAGAAGAAAAAAAGTGCATCTTTTCCTCATGGGATTGAATGAGGAAATGTATGAAACGCCGAGATCGAACATACTGGCCCAGGAACCATTGCAATCATTGAATAAGGTCTACTCGAAGTTGGTGTAAGAAGAGCGTGTGAGAGAAATCACATGAAAAATAGAGGACATGAGTGAAACCATGGCTTTTGCCGTATAAGGAGAAACCTAACAGTGATCGAGGTGAAGGGAAAAAATATGGTGCATTCTGCACATATTGTAAGAGATACGAACACGTTATTGACGGATTTTTTGACTTATCGGTTATCCGGATTGATGGCCGAAAAATAAAAAAAAGAGACAAAAAATTGAAAAAAGAGGATGAGGACAACAATAATAGTAGAGGAGTGGACCAGGATCCGGTCGTGGTAGAGGAAACTACCAGGCTAATGTTGTAGTTTCCAAAGAAGGAACTTCGACGGAGACAAGAACGGTGAACACATGCGACACATGACTTCACAATTTCAGAGATGAGATCCGGAAGACTGTGATTCACATATTGATTCTAGAAATATTTGTAGGTTTGAAGCAAGCTCCAAGGTGTTGGTTTGCGAAATTGTCAAGTACTTTGATGAAATATGGGTTCAAACAGTCATACTCTGATTATTCTCTATTCACTATGCACTACGGAGATATGCAGCTTAACGTCTTAGTCTATGTGGATGACTTGATTATCTCCGGAAATGACCATAGTGACATTAAGCGATTCAAAGACTATCTCCATACTTTTTTTCATATGAAAGATTTAGGCCTTCTGAAGTATTTTCTAGGAGTTGAAGTTGCACGTGGACCAACAGAGTTATTTCTCTGTCAACGAAAATATTCCCTAGATATAATCTCAGCCGGATTATTAGGAGCTAAACCAATCAATACTCCAATGAAATAGAATCATGGTTTAGCGTTGGCTGGAGGAGCCAATTTGGGTGATTCGGAACTATATCGGTGTTTGATCGGTCGATTGATATACCTCAGTTTTACGCGACCCTAGTTGTCATATTGTGTGCATGTTCTATCTTAATTCATGCAACAACTAAAGGAAGCCCACTGGAATGAGGCTATTGAAGACCATATTCTAGTATAATTATAATAGTTTAGTCTATTTATGGTACAATTATAATAATAGTAAATATATGATTTGTAGTCCTATTGGAATAGGGTTACCTTATAAGTCTTGGAGAAGGAGAACTTTATTTCTATATAAATAGATCATTATGATGAATACAATGTAGAAAGAATTCTACCATTATTCTTATATCTCTAAATTCTCGTACCTATCTCGATTTTAACATCAATTTTTGAGAAAATTTACCAGTAATCTCAAATGGGTTCTCTCTAATATCTAGCAATGGTGTATATTCTCTTGAATTTATGTTATTCTATGAAAAGGGTTACATTCTTTTTACATTTTTTATGGAGATTTACTCATTACTCATATATCAACTCCTCATCAACCAATAGCGGGCATTTTCCCATCAATTTGTTGCACACAATGGAATCTCTGGGAACAAGCATTATGATTGCATTGAACTATATATACAGAGGTAATATTCTTTTTAGAGTATTGTTAATTTTTAGTGTACCTGCTTCTTCATTGTCATTGTCATTGTCATGAGTACTTTATGGAAGATATTTGGGATTGTTTTACTATCAATATAATATAATCTTATATATTTCATAATGCTCTTCGTAAAAGTTTGAAATTACTGATTCTATATTTCCCTTAATTCTTAGGGATAAAATTAAATAGGTCGATTTGTGCAAGGATGGAATATCATAATAGTCGATATTACGTTAAAATTGTCATTTTGGGAAGTCAATTCACCTTTTTATCTCTATGTATAGATTAACATATTCAATCAGTTGTTAGACAATGCCATGTGTTGAAGGCTGAACAACTTTTAGCTTCATTTCCATTGAAAGAAGTTGCAATTCAATTTAGTAGTTTTTGTAGAATAGACTGCATATACTTTTTGATTTTTATCTATATTTGGTTTGTTCGTGAAGTTATATATGTTGGGATACAATTATTGTAGGGAACGGGAAGTAAGGAAGTAATGGTAAGAAAGGATAAACTAAATATTACAATAAACTGTAAATCAAGAACATAACAAACTGTTTGTGTGATTTGTTGAGTCGAGTGATGTCATTCTGTCTTTAAGACAAGATTGCCCCGTATATCTCCTTTTACGTTGTCGGGCAATAGTCTCCCAAGATATAACATCAACTTAACAATTGAGCAAATGAAACTCAAGCGTTACTCTTGAAGAACTTTGAGTATAGTAACTTTGCTAGAGAGGAAAAAGATGAATTCAGAAAATTCTGGAGTATTTTCTAAGTGTTGTGTAGTGTTCTTCAATTGAGCCAAATGCCTCAATTTATAGTGTAAGGAAAGGACCCCTCAACTAGCCAACTAATGGCCTTCAATAGCCATGTAATGACACTTAATTGAGAAGTTACATTCAGCCAAATAGTGGCTGAATTCATATGCCAAGTAATGGAGAATCAATGCTCCAAAACTAGCCCAAAGGTCAGAACTTTTCAACTTCCCGTCGCAACATTCTGCCTCCGAAGCGCCGCGGCTCCAGTAACTGAAGACCCAATTAGCACCGCGGCGATTTTCGACACGTTTCATCTTACACTTCTTCCTTCGTTTACCAACGTGGAATACTTTGTCATTTGGCCAATAACCGTCCATCATTCTATGTCTCAAACGTAGTACATACGTACCAATATCTCTTTCACTAATGAAAATTGCGATACTTGGCACTACGTGTGCACGTGTGTGAAAACGACGTTTCCGACGTGCGGGGCTCCAATTGTTTGAGTCATAAATAATGGGATATACTTAATTCCATATTAGTAAATTTCCAACAATCCCCTCTTGAAAGAGATTTTGGCGCACTCACATGGTGCCTTTCCAGCAATTATTTTGCGGACCGATGTTGCATCTGGATAGGTAGCATACGCTTTGAACCTTCCATAGTTAAATACCATCGGACTTACTTACTGTGCGGTGAACGTGATGTCTTGAACCGTCAGTGTTTAGTATAACCCAAGTCAACGGTACCAACACAACAACTTCCCTTACTCTGTTCTTCGTAATGTTTTATCCGTTGTGGCCGTGGACACTTCTTGGATTCTTAAGTGCGATCATTTTGAGGTGGCCTATCCTCGCACTTAAATAGGTGGTCTCCTACAAGGTATCCTACTATACCCCACTTTACAAGTGTTAGGAACCATTAATAGTTTCCTCAAACCTAACCTCAATCGGTGAGGATCATTAAAGGTTTTGGAAACTTAACCTTTTACCCACACTGCAGATAGCACATATATTCTATCGCGGGATCGACTTTGGATTTGGTGTTTCGTTATAGAAATCACTATCCAAAGTGCTCATTCTTTCACCAAAGCGATCAACTGAACCTTTATAGCTTAATTTTCCCATTGAACCTAATTACTGTGATCTCCAGTCCGTAAGGTTGGGTTACCACCATATTGGTCCTTATACCTTGGGTTTTAAGCCCATTCCCCTAGACATGTAGAACATCTAATCTTTGGGTAAGCCCTTTGTCAGTAGGTCCGCTATGTTATCCTTTGACTTTATGTAATTAATGGATATTATACCCGTAATGATCAGCTACCTAACGGTCTTATGTCTCTATCGAATATGACGAGACTTGTCGTTGTACATAGAACTTCGTGCCCTTCCTAGAGTCGACTGATTGTTGCAATGGATCATTACAGAAGGTACGGGTTTGTCCCAACAAGGAACATCCTCCAAGAAGTCGTGAAGCCACTTAGCTTCTTTTCCTGCTTTGTCTAAAGCGATAAACTCTGATTCATCGTTGATCGGGAGATGCAAGTTTGCTTAGAGGATTTCCAAGACACAACCCCACCACCAATTGTAAATACATACCCACTGGTGGACTTGGTGTTCTCTATATCAGATATCCAGTTTGCATCACTGTACCCCTCTAGTACAGTTGGATATCTCGAATAATGCAACCCGTAAGTTAGCATGTATTTCAGGTATCGTAGTACTCGATTCAACGCCTTCCAATGATCATTACTCGAATTACGGGTAAACCTAACCAACTTGTTGACTACATAAACAATATCAGGTCGGGTGCAATTTGTTATGTACATCAAACTACCAATCACATGTGCATATTGCTCTTGGCATACGGGTGCACCACGATTTTTATCAAGATTTTGATTTCTATCCAGTGGTGCCTTTATAGGCGAACTGTCAAACATCTCAAACTTTCTCAACACATCCTCGATGTAGTGAGACTGAGATAAGACCAGTCCGTCAGACGTCTTAGAGATATTTATCCCTAAGATGATATCTGTGATACCCATATCTTTCATGTCGAAGTATTGTTTTAACATGTTCTTAGTCTCTAGAATCAAACTAGGACTGCTCCATGTGATCAACATGTCGTCTACATACATGCATATCATGACGAACGAGTCAGAGTTACCTTTTATGTAGACACATTTGTCACACTCATTAATGGTGAAACCCTTCGATAGTAGAGTACTATCAAATTTTTCGTGCCATTACTTCGGGGCTTGTTTCAGCCCGTACAGAGATTTGACACGCCGGCGGACTTTCTTCTCTTACCCTAGAACCACATACCCCTCGGGTTGTTCCATATAGATTTTTTCTTCTAAATCACCATTTAAGAAGGCTGTCTTGACATCCATTTGATGTATCTCAAGGTCACGTAATGCTGCGATCGCAATGAATATCCGTATGGACGTCATCCGATACACCGGGGAGTACGTGTCTAAATAGTAAAGACCTTCTTTCTACCGATAGCCCTTGACTACCAACATGGCCTTGTACTTATCTATAGACCCATCTATTTTATACTTTCATTTGAGTATCCATTTACAACCCAATGACTTATTTTTCGGAGGAAGATCCACCAACTCCCAAGTATGGTTATGCAGGATGGAGTCTATTTCACTCTCAATTGCTTCTTTCCATAGCGGTGCCTCTGGAGTTGACAATGCTTCAGCAATTGTCCTTGGTTCATCATCAATCATATAAGTTACAAAGTCAGGGTCGAAGGATTTATCCTTCCTGGCCCTTTTACTTCTCCTTGGTTCCATCTCTGGAGTCTCCAAGTTTTGAGAATCTGGAACACTAGATCCCAGATATTCAGCCACTTCGAGGTCCACTAGATCTGAACCATCTAGATTCGGGCCATCAATGACTCCCGGTTCCTGAGAGCTTTGTTCATAACTTCATTTGCGAGAGGTTATGTCTTTTTCCTTTCTAGGAAAGGTATCTTCAAAGAATTGAGCATTCCTTGATTATATGATTGTACCCTCGTGGATATCTGGAATATCTAACTTATGCATTAAGAAGCGATAAGTACTACTATTATTTGCATATCCGATGAATATGCAATCTACAGTCTTAGGCCCAATCTTGACCTACTTTGGCGTGGGTACTTCAACCTTTGCCAAACAACCCCACACCTTTAAATATTTATAAGTGGTTTCTTTTCCTTCCATGATTCATATAGAGTTTTGTCCTTACCCTTATGTGGGACTCTGTTAAGAATAGTATTAGAAGTAAGGACAGCTTTCTCCCCACATGTTTTGTGGAAGACCGAAATTGATGAGCAAGGCATTCATCATTTCTTTCAATGTGCGGTTCTTGCATTCCGCCACACCGTTTGACTGAGGTGAGTATGGAGTCGTCGTTTGATAAACAATGCCCGATTCGACACAATATTCCTCAAATGGCGCTACATATTCTCCCCCTCTATCGCTACGAATGGATTTAATCCGCATGCTTAGTTGGTTTTTAACTTCTGCTTTGTAACGTCGGAACGCTTCAAAGGCTTCATCCTTACTTTTCAACAAGTAAAGGTAACAATACATTGTGCTATCATTCAATGAATGTCACAAAGTACTTGTTCCCCCTCTAGTTTGTGCAAACTTCAAATCACATATATCTGTGTGAATAAGTTCTAGAGGAGCGGTATTCCTTTCGACGGATTGAAAATGAAGCTTTGTGAGTTTTGCCTCTACGCACACCTCACACTTATGTTGAGGGTTTACGTCGATAGACGACAACAACTCCAACTTGACCAACCTTTGGATGGACTTGTAGTTGACATGTCCTAATCTATGATGCCATAAATTATAGGACTCAAGCAAGTAAAAAGAAACTGTAATATTATTGCTTGTACGTAATACTGACATGGCGTTAACTTTGAAGAGGCCTTCACAGACGAATCCTCTTCCCACAAACGTTCCATTCTTAGTGATTACAAATTTATTGGACTCAAACACTAGCCTAAAACCAACATTAACCAATAAATGACCTGAAATTAAATTTCTTATAATCTCAGGAACATGCATCACCTCCTTCAGAGTGAGCTCCTTTCCATAAGTCATCTTCAGGACTACCTTTCTTACCCCCAACACGTAGAGGAAGCGTTGTTGCCCATGAACAACTTCTTATTTGTAACCGGTGTATACGTGGAGAAGGTATCTCTATTGGAACAGATGTGTCTTGTAGCACATGTGTCCATCCACCATTGCATGGGATTCTCAACAAGGTTTGCTTCTAGCACCACCGCTGAGAACTCCTCAATCATGTCGTCCAGAAACTTGTCTTTGACAACGTTAACCTGTGTCTTGCCCTTAGCCTTGGCCTTCTCTTGTTGCTCAATCTTGAGCTTGTAGCAATCCTTGATCATGTGACCAGGTTTCCCACAGTGGTGACAGTTTCCTTTGAACTTCTCCGTTGCTTGGGTCTTGCCGTATTTTTGGAACTTGCGATTCTTGCTTGGGTTCCCTTTGGCCTAAACCAGATTTGCCTTTGCCTCAGCGGGTTGTTTACCCTAGGCAAGGCCTTCTTATTATCTTCCTGAATTTGGAGTTTGATAATAAGTTCTTCAAAGGTCATCTCATTTGTCTTGAGTTTTAAGTAACTCATAAACTCATTCCACGAAGGAGGTAACTTTTCAATCAGCGATGCAACCAAAAACTGCTCATTTGGTTTCATACCTTCCAAATCCATGTGATGTAGAATCATTTGGAATTCCTGGACTTGGGACATCACTGTTTTACTATCCACCATTTGAAATTTCAGGAATTTCCCAACGATGAATTTCTTAGTACCTGCATCTTGTGCGTTGTACTTCTTTTGCAGCTTCTCCCACAACTCTTTGGCGGTGCCAACGGTGCAATACACCGTGTAGAGAGGGTCTGACAAGCAGTTCAATATATAGTTCTTATACATGAAATCACTATGACTCTATGCATCAAAAACCATCTTCATGCCATTAATGACATGGATACCTAGGCCCCCTTTAGCCGTTTCACTAGGCGAAGGGTCCATTTCATCTCCAGCTTGTGGAGGATCTTCTGTTAGGAAATGAGTCATTCCCATAACAGTCAGATAGAATAACATCTTTTGTTGCCATCTCTTGAAGTTGGAGTCCATGAACTTTTCAGGGCGTTCATGGTGGAATCCAGCGGGTGGAGGAACGACAACGTTCCCTTGAGCAGCAGTAAAGGCGTTGGATGAGCCTTGAGAAACCGGAAAGGCATTAGGTGTGCCTTGAGTAGTGGGGAAGGAAGAGGGATTGCCTTGAGTAGCAAGCAACAACGAATCAGAAGCAATTTGTTCTCTTCCAGTCATCTTTCTAGGTACTTACAACACAATCTTGTCTTAAAATTGTTGGGATACAATTGTTGTAGGGAACGGGAAGTAAGTAACTATTACAATGGTAAGAAAGGATAAACTAAATATTACAATAAACTATAAATCAAGAACTTAACAAATTACTTGTGTGATTTGCTGAGTCGAGTGATGGCACTTTGTCTTTAAGACAAGATTGCCCCGTATATCTCCTTTTACGTTGTCGGGCAATAGTCTCCCAAGATACAACAACAACTTAACAATTGAGCAAAGGAAACTCAAGTGTTACTCTTGAAGAACTTTGAGTATAGTAACTTTGCTAGAGAGGAAGAAGATGAATTCAAAAAATTCTTGAGTATTTTCTAAGTGTTGTGTAGTGTTCTTCAATTGAGCCAAAGGCCTCAATTTATAGTGTAAGGAAAGGACCCCTCAACTAGCCAACTAATGGTCTTCAATAGCCATGTAATGACACTTAATTGAGAGGTTACATTCAACCAAATAATGGCTGAATTCATGTGCCAAGTAATGGAGAATCAATGCTCCAAAACCAGCCCAAAGGTCAGAACTTTTCAACTTCCCGTCGCAGCATTCTACCTCCGAAGCGCCGCGGCTCTAGTAACTGAAGACCCAATTAGCGCCGTGGCGCTCCCTGGGAGGCGCCATGGCGCTCCGGCGCCTCGGCTCCGACGGGGCTGCGCCGCGGCCCTTCGCGGCGATTTCTGACACGTTTCATCTTACACTTCGTACACTTCTTCCTTCGTTTACCAACGTGGAATACTTTGTCATTTGACAAATAACCGTCCATCATTCTATGTCTCAAACGTATTACATACGTACCAATATCTCTTTCACTAATTAAATTTGCGATACTTGGCACTATGTGTGCACGTGTGTGGAAACGACGTTTCGACGTGCGGGGCCCCAATTGTTTGAATCATAAATAATGGGATATACTTAATTCCACATTAGTAAATTTCCAACAATATATGCCATTGAAGAATTCATAGTTCTGAAATTTGAGTGGAGTTTTCCGTAATAGTTGCAAAGTTTATGCCATTTGTACCACTATTTATTGTACAAAAAACTATCTACATCAGAAAAAAGCATGCCTTTCTGGAATTTGTAAGTGTAACTTGCTTTTGTCTTTTGTTTTTCTACTTAGTAATTTTCTGTGTGAGAGGCTTTGAATAAGTTCATTAGAAGTAAAATGAAAATGGGATAGGGAGTAAGGTAAGCAGCTCGAGAGAGGCATAAGATGTTGCAAGTTGCAACTGCAATAAAGTTTTATTTGAAGCAAACAATTGGCGTTATATAGTAACTCATATATTCTTATCAGGTTAAGATTAAAAAAAATACCTAGGAATATAGCTTTTAAGAAGTGTTGTATGTAGGTACAAATGTATACAGGAGAAACGGGAAGGAGAAGAGAAGTAAATTTTAAGAACTTATTGCTTCACTGGTATCTTCTAGCTTCTAATTTTTCGTCATTTTGTTATTTGCTTTGAATTTTTCATCTTTGGGGAGAGGTGTTGGAAAATATGGTGATGCACTTGCAAAATTACTAAAGTGGATCACCATGTGTACCCAATATATTCTTTTTTTTTCAGCAAATAAAATATTTATTACCAAGCAAGAACTTATGTACAACAACTCAATTGAAAAAAAAAACTGATAGTTAGACACTCTGCCAACTACAGTTGCTCAAAAGCAGAATAAAACACATTAATTAGAAAGTCATTCAAAAGCTAACTCAGTTGAGATTGTTGCCTTCTGTCGACATAAACCCTCAAAATGAATGTGAGGTGGGCGAAGAGGCAAAATCACCATTCCATTCCGTCAAAGGAATAGTGAAAGAAGTACCGCTCCTCTAGAACTTAGTCACACCTACATGGGTGATTTGAAGTTTGTAAAAATAGAGGGGGGGAGACAAGTACGTTGTGACCTTCAGTGACAATGGTACAACGTATTGCATCATTTGTTTGTTGAAAAGCAAAGGTGAAGCTGTTGAAGCGGATAAGCGCTACAAAGCAGAAGTTTAAAATCAACTAAGCCTACGGATTGAGGAATTCGTAGTGATAGAGGGGGAGAATGTGAAGCATCGTTAATCAAACGACTGCTCCTTACTCACCTCAGTCTAACGGTGTTAGCCAAGCGCAAAGCCGTACGCCCAAAATATGTGGGGCAAGGCAATCCTTACCGCTAATGCAATTCTCAACAGAACTCGCATAAGGATAAGGATAACCCTCCATGTGAAACATGGAAAAGATCCCACCTACAAATGTTGTGATGTGGGGTGGCTTGGTAGAGATTGGAACATCGAAACGGGTCAAGTTGGATCTAAGACTGTAGATTACATATCCACTGGATCTACAAATAACAGTAGTGCTTATCGCCTCTTGGTGTCAAAGAATGCTAAATTCTTTGAAGACATATTTCCTTGAGAGGAAAATAAATATTTGCTCAAGGTTAACAAGAACCCGCGAGTGCCTAATTATTCAGAACCAGACGTTCCAAATCTACAAGACTCGAGAGTTGCTGACTATCCGGAACTTAATGTTCTAGATCTACAGAACTCAGGGATTCTAGATGTTGAACTGAGACGGAGCAAAGAGGAGAAAAAGACTTGTTCAGGCCGTTTAGCTTGTATGGTTGAGAATAAACCCTGGACAATTAACAAAGAATTGTCATCTCCAGAAGCGTTGCTTTAGAAATAAGCTACAAATTCCATCGGATAGAAACATACTTGTGTAATGGTTGACCTTCCTCCGGAAAAAGAACTTTGGGTTGTAAAAATGGATACTCACATTGAGTACAAAGTAGATGGATCTATTGTCGAGTATAAGGCCTCGGCTACTTGGACATGTGCTCCCCTGTGAATAACTTAACATCTAGGGTCATTGTAGTCTTGTGTGACATGGATGTTGATACAACCTTTCTAATAGGAGACTTAGAAGGGAGGATCATAGTTGGTTTGTTGGACTGTTGGGCCTCTTCCTGAACTTTCTTTTTGGTCCTTGAAATGTTTACATTTTGGTCCTGGAAGTTTCAGGTGAAACAGAAACAATGAATCTGATAACAGAAACATTGACTCTAAATTAGAAAGCCAACAATTGGAAAACCAACAGTCTGAAAGTGGAAGTCATATTGAAACAAAAGTCTCGATGTGAAAGATATGGATATCACATATGACATCTTAGGAATTGGAATTTCTAAGACATCTAACGGACTGGTCTAATTCCAAACTCATTTGTGAGGTAGTTGATAGTCTCCTTGAAGCCACTAATGGATGTGAATCATAGAGTTGATTTGAATCATGGTGCATCCATATACCAGGAGCGATATGTGTATGTCACATGTAGTTCAATGTATTTTACAACTACAACCGACATGGTATCGGCCTACAAAGTAGATCAGTTGAACTAAGGTTCACTTATGATTCTAAAAATGATCGATAGAATGTGTTAAATCGGATATGACGATATCTGAAATGTTCACTTATCTACGAATTATGGTATTCTGGATGTCCATCGGTTCTGGGAGAACACAGTGATGCAAACTGGACATCAGACTTGAAGAACACCCAAGCCACAAGTAAATATGTATGATGTGTATTGGAAAATCCTCTAAGCAAACTTGCATCGGTCGATTCATGATGGAATCAGAGTTTATGGCTTTAAACAAAGCATGAGAAGAAGTTGAGTAACTTCACGACTCCTTAGAGGATGTCCCTTATTGGGAGAAACCTGTGCCTTCGGCAGTTATATATTGTGGCTAGACGGTTGGCTTCAGAAAGGTCACGGATGACGGTGTCTGAACATATCTGTCGGAGACATAAGAGCGTATGGTAGTTGATCACCACGGGCATCATTTCCGTTGATTACATCAAAGGATAATATAGCAGACCCTTTAACTAAGGGACTACTCGAAGATCAAGAATTTTGCCTATCTAGGGGAATGGGCTTAAAACCCTAATAATACGAACCTTTGCGGTGGTAACCCAACCATATTGATTGGAGATCCCAAGAATTTGGTTCAATGGGAAAACTAAGCTGCAAAAGGTTCAGTTGAGCGCTTCGGTGGAAGAAAGAGCACTTCGGATGATGATTTCTCTAAGAAAATATGAATCCAAAGACGTTCCCGCGATAGACATTAAGGGGCTGCCTGCATGGTGGGTAAAGGTTAAGCTTTCAAACCTTTAACAATCCTCAAACGGTTGAGGTTAAGGTTGGAAAAACTTTTAATAATTCCTAACACTTGTGAAGTGGGTATAACAGGATACCTTGTAGGAGATCACCTATTTAAGTGCGAGGACAGACTGCCTCAAATGAACGCACTTAAGAATCCAAGTGTGTCCATGACCATAATGGACATAACAATAAGAATGAAAATGAATAATGGGAGTTATTGTGTTGGTATCATTGTCTTGGCTTATACTAAACACTGAGGTTCAAGACATCATGTTCACCACGCATGTAAGTAAGTCCGGTGGTATTCAACTAGGGAGGGTTCAAAGCGAAAGCTACCTCTCCTGATTCAATAACTTTCTGCTGAAAGACTGCTGAAGTTTGGCACCCTGTGTGCACCAATTCTCTTTCAAGAGGGGATTATTGGAAATTTGCCTTTGATGGGGGTTGCATCCACCCATCTTTAATGACTTAAACACTTGGGTTCTTCATATTGGAGACTTTGGTTCTTCATACGTGCATATTCTACTAAGTGAGTAGATGACCGTAGGGCCAAGGATCGTCAAATTTCGTTAAGAAATGAAAGAGATATTGGTCCACGAAGTAAGGTGTTTGAGGCATGAAAATATGATGTGGGACAAATCTACCACATCGGTGGGAAAAGGAAGAGTTGTTCTTTTTATAAGCCTAAAAATGGATAAGGGTTTGGGACCCCAAGGGATAATCCATGTGTTTGAATGAGGGAGGACTAGGTGTGCTTGGGTTCAAGGCTAGCCCCACACGTGCGCCGCCCGCCCGTCCCGTTGGGCTCGGGCTCGGATCGCGGGTTGCTGGGCTACTTCTGATATTATCTTTTTGGACCCCAAACTGCTTAGTATTTATAGTTTGGTCAGGAATGCTGCCAACAACCGGAAAGTCAACAGTTTGAATGGCATTAACTATTTGAAACGTTTTGCACTTATTACAAAACGTTTCTGGCCATGACTATACCTCTTAAGAAGCCTCTTAATACCTCTCCTCCTCCTAAACACTATAAAATGAAGACCTTATTCTATTTTTGAGGGGAGAGTGGAGAAAAAAAGAAAATACAAGTCTTGAACAAGAGCAGAAACTCTTCCTTTTCCTCTAAATTTTTCATTCTTCAGCAAGTTGTTTCATGTTTGTTTTCTTCGTCAGAATCAACCTATTTGCTTTGTAGTGTTGATTAGTTGTTGTTTTTATCTTTGGAGACTATTGCCCGCTAAAGTAAAAACATATATACGGGACAATCTTGTCTTAAAGACAGAGAGCCATCTCTCGACTCAGCCGGTGGTGTTGTGATTATCTAATTGGTTGCTAAGTGTTTCAGGTGTGAACTTGAAACTCAAAGGACTCTAACCGTCCGGATTCTCAGTGGTTCTACAAGCCACAAGTGTAGCAGTTCATGTTCTTGTATTTTTAAATAAATACAAGATCCAGATTTGAAGTTCTAGTACAAGATTAAAAGATTGACAACTTCTTGTTGTAATATTTGTTATTTATCCTTTCGTAGCACTTGTAATATTTATTTACTTCCATATAATTCTTCATATCCAACAGTTTTTAGGCGGCTTAGCGAGCACCGACGTGGTGGAATTCTAGTTCAACTACTATTCTGCATGACATCCAAGTTCTACTACAAATAGAGCTGCCTAGGAAGAATGAAAATTAGTCCATATTAATTTGAATCTTGCCGTTGCCAATTGACGTGGCGTCGTGACAAGAATTAATGATAAATCAACTTGTCAAATGGGACAAATTCCAATTCATTGAATAATTGTTGCAGAAGCTAAAAATTGTATAATGAATTTGATCCAACGTGAAAATGGATGATGCATGTTGTCATCACAAGTCATCAGTTAGAGTTTATTTTTGTCAACTCATGGTAGGTGAAATTTCATACTTGTATTGCAAAACCTTGGTCGATTGAATAAATTGAAAAAGAAAAAGAGATTGATTTCTTCCATACTTCAAGCCTAGTCTTGTAGATTTGGATGATTTCATACACCGACAAGTATGGGCAATTATAATCATATAAAATTTATTGAATTCAAATTCAATAAATATATTAGCCTGATAAATATTATGGGCTAATATAATTGGGTTCTATTTAAGTCTAATAAATATGAATTTAATTAATGGTCTAATCTTGATGGGCTAGTCCATTTAGTTAGGCTACAAATGATGATCTCACTTTGTCAAGCCCAAGATGTCATCTTATTCTAAAAGTCCAGTTTGGTGTCACGTGTCAAATGACGTGGCACACCAATTCAAACGAAGGAGCCAATAGGATCATGCCATATGTCAAAATGATGCAGCATGCCTAGTCAAATCAAAGGCCAATGAAGATGTGTCACGTGTACAAGTGACATGTTCTGACCAATCAAATATCGTCATATCAACTTAAATTCGATTGGCCGAAAGGAGTTTGTCCTTATCATAACTTCTCCATCCTACAACTATAAATAGTGACCTCATAATTCATAAAGGGGGCAAGAATTCTAACAAGAAGTCATAGAGAGCTCGTGGATCAAACGCCGCAGATTTCTCCACAAGCTACAAGCATTCAAGCACTCAAATATTTCTTTACAACGTCTAGTTATCAAGACAAAATTTTGAGATCAAGCTTCAAGCCCTTGAATCCAAATACAAATCAAGATCGAGACCACCAAATTCAAGATCAAGCTCAAAAGCCCCTTTGAATTCAAGTACAAGTCAAGATCAAATCCAAGTTGAAGATTAAGTTCAAAAGTTCTTGAATTTATTATCGAAAGATGAATCAGAGGATTCATAGGAATCGTAACACTCATATTTATAATCAAATACTACGATTGTTGCGATATTTTCCTGTCTTGATTATTATTTTTCGATAAGGCCAACTTAACTTAATGAATTTTTATTTTTTATTTATATAAAAATTACACTACTTTTGCCTCTAGACATAACTTTCCATTATATAATATTGCAAGTTTTTCCCAATACGGCAAACTTAAATTGATAAATTTTACTTTTTTATATATAAAAATCATATTACTTTTGCATTTAGGCATAATTTCCCATTAAATAATCTTGCAAGTTTTGTCCAATAAGGCAAACTTAACTTGATGATTTTTATTTTTTATATATATATAAAAAGTAAACTAATTTTGCCTCTAGGCATAACTTCTCACTATATACACTTGCAAGTTTTTCTCAATAAGGCAAATTTAACTTGATGCTTGTTTTTTATATATATAAAAATTACACTACTTTTGCCTATGTCATAACTTCTCATTATATACACTTGCAAATTTTACCCGATAAGACAAACTTAACTTGATAAATTTTACTTTTTTTCATATATAAAAATTAAACTACTTTTTTTTATAGGCATAACTTCCTATTATATATACTTGCAAGTTTTGCCCGATAAGGCAAACTTAACTTGATGAATTTTTACTTTTTTTTTATATATAAAAATTACCCTACTTTTGCCTCTAGGCATAATTTCTCATTATATAATCTTGCAAGTTTTGCCCAATAAGACAAGCTTAACTTGATGAATTTTTACTTTTTTTAATATAAAAATCACACTACTTTTGCCTCTAGGCATAACTTCCCATTATATAATCTTGCAACTTTTTTCCAATAAGGCAAACTTAACTTGATAATTTTTACTTTTTTATATATAAAAAATTAAACTAATTTTGCCTCTAAACATAACTTTCCATTATATACACTTATAAGTTTTGCTCAATAAGACAAACTTAAGTTGATGATTTTTTATATATAAAAATTACACTACTTTTGCCTATAGGCATAACTTTCATTATATATACTTGCAAGTTTTACCCGATAAGGCAAACTTAACTTGATGAATTCTTACTTTTTTCATATATATATAAATTAAACTACTTTTGCCCATAAACATAACTTCTCATTATATGTACTTGCAAGTTTTACTGATAAGTCAAACTTAACTTGATGAGCTTTTACTTTTTTTTTATATATAAAAATTACACTACTTTTGTCTCTAGGCATAACTTTTCATTATATAATCTTGCAAGTTTTTCCCAATAAGACTAACTTAACTTGATGACTTTTTACATTTTTTTGATATATATACAAATCACACTACTTCAACCTCTATACATAACTTCCCATTATATAATGTTGCAAGTTTTATCCAATTAGGCAAACATAACTTGATGAATTTTTACTTTTTTTGTATATATAAAAATTACACTACTTTTGACTCTAAGAAAATAACTTCTCATTATATAATCTTGCATGTTTTGCCGAACAAGACAAATTTAGCTTGATGATTATTCAATTTATTTATTTTGTATAAAAATCTAACAAGTTTTTCTATAGGCAAAACTTCCCATCATGTATACTTACAAATTTTGTTCCAATAGGGCAAATTTAGGTTGATGATCATTGAATTTAATTTTTTCTATACAAATTCAACTAAGTTTTTCCTATAGGCAAAAATTTTCATTATATACACGTAAACAAAAAAAATAACATGTAGAATTCTATGTAAGTTGCGTTGCAGGAGACATAACTTTACCGAAACAAGATAATTACTACCTAAAAGCGATAACATAGACTTTGCCCCCAAGGTATTTCTCAATGGTTGTTTGAGATTATGCCAACTAAGCATACTAACATCAAAGGGCTCTAATTGATATCTGTAGAAACTCTAATTCAATCATCTTCTAATCAAACAAAATATTCATCTATCATCTCTTCTTCTTCCAAAGACTATGTTACTCTAAAATTGTTCACATTTCTTAAGGAAAACGGACATACTCTGTTCCTACTGTGAAGTAGAATAAACAAATTTACTTTGTGCTAATAATCTTCTAAAGTATGGAGAGTAAAGGAGTTAAAAACTTGGAATAGATGGCTGGTGCGGAAGCCAAAGAGCAGGGAAAGAAAGACGCTGGAGGGAATTTTAGTAAAAAAAGATTCATTAAATGAAATGAAGGGTAAAAATTAAATAACAACCGTGCAATTTCTTGAAATAGAAACAACCCAAAATCATTTCAGGTAAGCAAACTTTTAATCCCGTCAGCGGCAGTGTGGAGGTTACTTCTTGAAATAAAGGAGGGCTCCTTGTGCGCAGCGTGGTACTGGTCTAACCTTTAAAATCAATTGAGTCACCATGATTTACCTCCTTCACAGACCTGTCAGACCGGAGTGTGGGGGCTCCTGGGGTGAGAGTTCCACCCTTTTTTGGAAAAAGGTAAGCAAACTTTTAGGTGCTTGGCCCAACAATCTTTCCATTTGGACTTATGCTTCTTGTTACTGGAATGTATGGACTGGCTAAGGAAATTAAGGCCCAAATCTAATGCTTTGAATTAAGGTCCCTTTTGATGTTGAAGAATGGTAATGAAAGTTGCATCTCTTTCAAGGGAGAATAAAATTAAGATCCTCCTTTATATTTTTATCCTTTCATGACAAGGATGCTTATCAAGTTATCATTATTGACGGAGATGAGATGAACTAAGTATATCATTTAATTGTCTCTCATGACAGCTGAATATTCAAGATGTCATAATTTTAACCACAATATCATAGACTTCAGATATCTGTAGTTTTTTGGTTTAGTTTGGTTTTCTACTCTTTAGTTTACCCTGATTGTATATTTCTCTAACTAGTTATAACAAGTTACTCCTAGTAACTTAGTTGTTTAGGTTTGTGATTGTTGGTCAATTTGACATGATAGTGTAAAAAAAGTTAGTGTCAGAGTACTGATAAGTTAAACTCTATTTAAAATTAAAAAGTAAAATAGAGAATGGCAACGAGATTTATTTAAAGCAAGGGAACCACGGATTAAAATGTTGTCCAAATCAACTAGTACGTCAGTCATCCTCAAATCTTAACTATGAAACTAATATCCAACTTGTAGTGGTCCTTTTGTACAAAACATTCCCATAGTTAGGCCTACAAATTCATTAATGCTACCCATACGAGTAGAAATCATTTCCACCCTCAAACTTCAGTGCCAGATATAGTCGACACTCGGGGCAGATCTACACGGTTACTTGTGGGTTCATATCACTCTAGTAATTTTTTGTCCCCACAACGTATATGTATTATAATTTAATAAATATTTGACGGTAAAATTAATTATTACAACAATAACATACTTAGTGTAATTCCACAAGTGAGATCTGGAAAGGGTAGAGTACACGCAGACCTTGATATTGAGAGATAGATAGAATGACAGTTTTGTAAATACATAGTGGCATTTTAGTAATTAGTTAGTCTAGTCAGTCAGTCGATTAAAGAGGCTGTTAGTTAGTTAGTGATCTAATTATGACAGCTAAGTATTAATTAGTGAATGTTATCTGTATATATACACATTCTTGTGTATAGATTCATTAATTCAATAGAGAAATTTTTTCATTTTGTTTTAAATGTTTTTATTTGTTAATTATTTGATTAGAAAAATATATTAATCTCCTAATTGTAATTGTTTGTAAAATTGTTTAATCCATGTTAATTAACAAATGTTGGATTAATATATTTAGGATTAATTATTAATTAGTTACTTAATATAATTTCCTGTTAAATGAATTAGTTCGTCATTACTTTAATCCTTAGTTTGGGATTTAACATCATTAGTTTAGGATTAAAAAATCATTAATGAATATTTCATTAATTGTAGTTAGTATAATAATAAATTAATAATTATTAATTAGAAATAGTTAATCCTTAATTTAGGGTTGAACATCATTAGTTTAGGATTAATAATATCATTAATGTAATATTAGTTAGTTAATTATAGTTAATATAATAATTAATTAAATATTATTAATTAGAAGTAGTTAATCTTTAGTTTAGGATTGAACATCATTAGTTTAGGATTAAAAATATTATTAATATAATATTAGTTAGTTAATTGTAGTTAGTATAATAATTAATTAAAAATTAGAAATTAGAAATAGTTAATCCTTAGTTTAGGATTGCACATCATTAGTTTAGGATTAAAATATCATTAATATAATATTAGTTAGTTAGTTATGGTTAGTATAATAATTAATTAAAAATTATTAATTAGAAATAGTTAATCCTTAGTTTAGGATTGAACATCATTAGTTTAGAATTAAAATATCATTAATATAGTATTAGTTAGTTAATTGTAGTTAGTATACTGATTAATTAAAAATAGTTAATCCTTAGTTTAGGATTAAAAATATCATTACTATAATATTAGTTAGTTAATTGTAGTTAGTATAATAATTATTAATTAGAAATAGTTAATCCTTAGTTTAGGATTGAACAACACAATTATTGTAATTCAGAAATTTAGATAGTTAATATAATTTTCCGATAAAGGATTAGTTAGTATAATTTTTCGATAAAGGATTACATAATTAATATTACATGTTAATGAATAATTTAAACATTGTTAATACAGATACGACACTTCCATGGATCCTAACCTTCATCAGTGGCCCATCGATATATCAATACTTTATCTACAAGATAATCATAGGTCGGAGCTATTATGGACTGACGATATAGGTATAAGTACGTTGTTCCATCCCCGTAGGGTGGAATACGCATGGGAGCTTTTAGCGGCTTGACCCCACATTCCCGCATCTTAGAGATACTGCTGCTAGTCGGGTATAGCATGATCGGGCTCGTGTGACGGCCATGGTTGAGTGATGGCGACCACAGACCCACATCTTTCATCTTCGGACTGGTGAGGCCATTATCACGCGTCAGGATATGGAGGTCATGTATGGACTACGTGTAGATGGACTCCCGTTATACACTAAGGATCCTTATCAGGAGCCAAAATTAGGGCAGGAGTTGACGAGGCTCACTGGATATGTGCCTTAGTAGGGTAATATCCATGGACAGAGTCGGATGTCGATGTTTTCCCTCTGTGCTCACTTGCGCCCCATAGACATGCAACATCCAATTGCAGACAACACACCTCAGGTGGATGTCGATCGTCATGCCCGTCTATATTTACTCATCATATTCAGGGGCATCATGTTCCCGAACACATCGAGTTCTCATGTGAACTTAAAATATTTGCTATTTTGGGACGATCTGGACCAGTTGGGATGTTACAGCTGGGGCGATGCGGTTCTGGCTTACCTGTATCAATCACTATGTCGAGCATCTATGAGCGATAGGAGTGATGTCGGTGGATTTCACGCGCTCCTCTATGTAATATATTTAAGTGTATGTAATTTTATTCTAGATATAGCTTTTTGAAATGATGACTAACAAAATATTTTTTTAATGACCCTTTCAGTTATGGGTGTGGGATAGGATGATGTCTTTTCAGCCCATCGTCGTGCACCCTCAACCTGACTTCACTTCACTGCTAATGACATGCCCTACGCGCAGAGATAGACAAAAAACATATACCAAGATATGGATACGCACCACAATATTCTTTCGTTCATGGATCAGCTTGATCATATGACGGAGGACAAGGTAAATTTGTTTGATTTTACATTATTATCTTATTTTTTTACTATTTTTGTCTTTGTTGTTTACTAATTTAGGGTCATTTTGACACCTTTTTATATGGAAGCCGTATGTTCAGTTTTTTAATCAGTTGCTGGCGTTTTACAAGGTTGGTGAGCTCGTGTGGATGTTGCGGTGTCCGTTGATACACATGGAGATTATTGAGGATCACGCGCCCCATCGTGTCTTACGACAGTTTGAGCATGTACATAATATACATGAGTCGGTTGTTTGGGAGCATAACCACTATACACGGGACGAGCGTTCGGCCGCCACTAATACATACCGGGCCTTTATTCACACCTAGATAGACTATTGGGTTTAGAGGTTGGAGACGACAGTGGTGGTCGGACATACGACTCTGATCGATGTTTACATGGAGTGGTACTCGCAGATCACATGCAGCTTAATTGACAACTTCGAGAGACGTGATCCAGATGGCCGAGGATATGCAGCACTCGCTAGATAGTATGAGGTGTTGGTAAGTTTACCACACTTAAATTTAATTAATTGTCTTAATTATTACGTTACAAATTTATTCAATTATTAGTATTTGCAAACAAATACAGCTACAAACCATATAGACGACACACCGATTAGGAGTACAACATATGGCTATCCCCGAGTGCACGAAATTTACTACCCAGATCGTTCAGGTAGCCGAGTCGGGTATCCAACAATCATAGGAGGTCGGACGTATGTATGAGCGTGTTTCAATGATCCAGTATCAGGTAGTTCTAGTATCAGGTAATAGATGGTCGTGGTTGCGGTCGTGATCATGGAGGCGGTGGTAATAGAGGTGGTGGTGGGAAAGGGGGTGGCAGAGGGGGTGGGGCCAGAGGGGATAGTGTCCGAAAGGTCGGTGGCTGAGGGGATCGTGGTCGGGGAGATCATGGCTGAGGTGGTGACAGTAGAGGCCTCCCTTTAGTAGATGAGCATGACGAGCATGCTCCCATTCCCGCCCTTCGACTTTAGATCGGTCGTCGACTTCTTACCGACCATCGACACCTCTATATACGCCGACGCAACTATTTTCAGATCACATAGATTTGGATTCATAAGACGCATCGGTGTCTGCGCAGTGGCCAGTTCGTGATCTACAGGGTGGCAAGGAGCGGGAGTACGACGAATTCTCATTCATGGACTTCGATTTTTTCAGAGCCCAGAGGTAAGTGTTTAAAATACTTATTTTAACAAATTAAAATACTTATACCAATTATTTCATAATTTTTCATATCTTAGGATTGAGCTAAAGCTTCATCCATTTAGGATCCCATTTATGATACTATTTTGGATCCTACACTAGACCCCGCTCAGAATTCCGCTCAGGAGCCCACTCAGGAAACCGCTCAGGAGCTCGTCGACACACAAATTTAATTTTTTATCAAAAGATAATGTATTAAATCTAAATTAAAATTAATACTAATTATTTATATATTATTTCAGGTTCATCCTTCACCTCTTGTGGACTCGTATCCTGACTGTACTGATGATATTCTGATCGTATAAAGCGCATGTAAATCCAAGAAAAAACACATTAATGGTCAAGGGCGCAAGGAAGGAAATGGAGGATGATCATGGCTTAAAGCATCATATTATTAAGAGAAGCAAGGGGGTGGAGATGATGGTGGGGGTAGTGGGGATCGTATGAGCCTTAGGCCTAAGGTTACTCTAAAGACTACCATATGTGGGACCCATTAGAGATTGTGTATATGTAATTAAGTTGTACAGTTTAAGTTAATATTATATTTTTATATTATTTTCTTAATGATAATTAGTTATCTTAGTCTTTATTATCGTTTATTAATAACTCGTGTGACGTCCTAAATTAATTATGAAAAAAATCTCCACATATTTAAAATAAGGTAATGTCTTGACTAAACAATAAAACGCTTAAATCAAAATCCTGAAAAATAAAACAATTAAACCTAATGATAACAAATTTCCAAACAAAACTTACTTCGAGCACTTTAAAACCCCTAAAACGATGATCCGAACGTTTAGGTATCCTTGATGTATTGAGCCTACATTATTGTTCGCATAAAAAAATATCAAGTACTATATAAAATATTGACATTCCAGAGTCTTGAGACATGACTAATTTTTTGTCAAAGTATGAAAAAAACGTGAATTTCAAAAGTTTGAAATTATACAAAGTGTTGGGGAAAATTGATCTACCCTATTGCGCAGTAAATTCCTGCGCAATAGGACTTAACCGAGCCGTTATGATTAAGTCCTATTGCGCAGCAAAAAAGGTATTAATGTCACGTTTTTTTATTGGGGTATTTTGGTTCAATGCCTCACTTTTGAGGGTCATTTAAGTTCCGGACTCATAGTTACATCATGACCAATAGTTACTTATTCCCCACCCCCACCCCACCCCACCAAGTATTACTCCTTCCGTTATGTGACACTTTTTCTTTTTAATCAATTTAAAAAATAATGATAACTTTCTGTATTTAGTAACAATTCTATTTTAAACTTCTCATTTTACCATTAATGAAATGATCAATAGTCACACAAATATTTAACGCTTATTTTGAACCACAAGTTTCAAAAGTCTTATTTTCATTCTTGAACTAGTATTCAGTCAAATATCTTCATATAAATTGGAACGGAGGGACTGTTGGGAGATTTTGCTCTATGGTACTTTATAAAGCAGTACGGGAAGTATATAACTATTACAAGTATTCGAAAGGATAAACAAAGATTGAATAGTTCAACTAGTAATCTGAAAATTACAAGATAACCACAAAAGCGAAATTACAATTTTGTTGAAAACGAAAAAATGGAAACCGGTTTTCTTTGAGTCGAGTGTGGCACTCTGTCCTTAAGACAATATTGCCCCGTATGTATCCTTTATACGTCCTGGACAATTTGTCTCCCAAGATAAAACAGCAATGGAACCCTTGAGCAAAGGAAACTCAAGAGCTACCGTGAAGAATATTGAGTAACGAAATGATGCTTGGAAGTTGTAGGAAGAAAACTATTTCGGTTGTGTATTTTCGTGAGCTTTATGAACTGTTATTTTTCTGCTCTTTGTGGTGCTCAACAATGGTGTAAGGGTGTGTTTATATAGGTGAGGGAGGGGCTGAAAACTGCCTCCATAATAGCCAAATAATGGCCATTATGGAGGTAGTAAAGTCATCAATCATAAATGGTGAAAGACCAACTGTTTTGGCCATTATAGGAGGAGTAATTCAGCCAAAATAAATGGCTGAATTGAGAGCTTGGACGTTTTCGCTTTGTTGTCGAAATTCCAACTTTTCGAAAACTTCGGGGACCAAACTGTACATCTTGAAACTTTAGGGACCAAAGCGTACATCCGAAAGAATTCGGTCCAAACCGCACATCTGAAACTTCGGGATCAAAGCGTACTCACGGCAAAGTTTTCGGCCCAAAAAGATAATATCGAAGACCCCACCCACCCCACACAGCCCACGACCACGACCCGTGACCGTGAACCCGAGAACCCGAACCGGACGGGACGGGACGGGCGGGCGGCGGCGGCGCGCGTGTGGTCTTTCCTCGAACCGAAGCACATCTAGGTCCTCCCTCCTTTAAACACATGGGATACCCCTTGGGGTCCCAAACCCCAAACCAATTTCGAGTCTTATATACACAACAATTCTTTCTTCCTCTACCGATGTGGGAGAATTACACACAATACCACACTTTCCATGCTTCAAACACCTTACTTCGTGAACCAATATCTCTTTCATTACTCAATGAAATTTGACGATTCTTGGCCCTACGGTTATCTACGTACTTAGTAGATCATGCATGTGTGAAGAACCGGATTCTCCAACATACGTTACACTAGTGTTTAAGCGTTAAAGTTGGTCGGTCGCAACTCCCGCCAAAGGCAAATTTCCAACAATCCCCTCTTGAAAGAGATTTTGGCGCACTCACATGGTGTCTTTTCATTTCCAAAGCAATATTTCGGCGGACCGATGTTGCATAAGGAGAGGTAGCCTCGGCTTTGAACCTTCCATAGTTGAATACCATCGGACTTACTTGCATCGCGCGGTGAACGTGATGTCTTGAACCGTCGGTGTTTAGTGTAAGCCAAGACAACGGTACCAACACAACAAATTCCCTTACTCTCTTCTTCGTAATGTTTTGTCCGTTTTGGCCATGGACAACGTCTTGGATTCTTAAGTGCGTTCAATTTGAGGCGGCCCGTCCTCGCACTTAAATAGGTGGTCTCCTACAAGGTATCCTGCTATACCCCACTTCACAAGTGTTAGGAACCATTAAAAGTTTCCCAAAGACCTAACCTCAACCGTTGAGGATCATTACGGAGTTTTGAAAACTTAACCTTTACCCATACCGCAGATAGCACTTAACGTCTATCGCGGGAACGGCTTTGGATTTGGTGTTTCTTTTCGAAATCACTATCCGAAGTGCTCATGCTTCCACCGAAGCGATCAACCGAACCTTTACAACTTAGTTTTCCCATTGAACCAAATTACCGGGATCTCCGGTTCGTAAGGTTGGGTTTCCCCGTATTGGTCCGTATATTTTGGGTTTTAAGCCCATTCCCCTAGACAGGCGAACGTTTGATCTCCGGGTTGTCCCTTAGTTTGTAAACAAGGAAGTGACACCCGTGATGATCAGCGCCATACGGTCTTATGTCTCCGACAGATCCCGACGATATGTCCAGACGCCGTCATCCGTGTCCTTCCTAAAGCCGATCGGCTAGCCACAAAGTGTATAGCGCTCAAGGCACGGGTTTCTCCCGATAAGGGACGTCCTCTAATGAGTCGTGAAGTTACTCAACTTCTTTCATGCTTTGTATAAAGCGATAAACTCCGATACCATCATGAATCGGTCGATGCAAGTTTGCTTAGAGGATTTTCCAAGAACCACCATACACATTTACTTGTGGCTTTGGTGTTCTTCGATCCGATGTCCGATTTGCATCACTTGTGTTCTCCCGAACCATTTGGACATCCGAGAATACAATAATCCGTAGATAAGCGAATAATTCGATATCGTCATATCCGACTTAACGCCTTCTATTGATCATGTATTAAGATCATCGGTGAACCTTAGTTCAACTAATATGTTTGTAGGACGATACCGGGTCGGTTGTAGTGTGTACAATACATTGAACTACACGTGACCGTGCATATCACTCCTTGTCTATGGGTGCACCATGATTCCAATCGGTTCTATGATTCATATCCATTGGTGGCTTCAACGAGACCTGTCAACTATTGACCGATCCGTTAGATGTCTTAGAAATTCAATTCCTAAGAAGTCATCTCGTGATACACATATCTTTCATATCGAGACTTTGTTTCAATATGATTTTCACTCTCGAACCGTTGGTTTTCCAACTGTTGGCTTTCTAACTTCGAGCTAATGTTTACGTGGTCGATTCATTGTTCTGTTTTATCCGAAACTTTCGGGACCAAAATGTACACATTTCGGGGACCAAAATGAAAGTTCGGGGAAGAAGCCCAACAGTTCAAAGCAAACCAATTCGATCCTCTTCTTCCAACTCTCCGGTTTGGAAGGTCATTTCAACACCCATGCCATGTAAGATTACAATGGCCCTGGATGTGAAGCTACTCACAGGGAAGCACATTTTACAACCCAAAGGTTCTTTTCCGGAGGAAGATCAACCATTACACACGTATGGTTCTATATGATGGAATATATTTTCTTCTTAGCTTCTTTCCAAAGCAGCGCTTCTGGAGATGACAATTATTTATTAATTGTTCATGGTTCATTATTAACCATACAAGCTAGAAGGACTGGAACAAGTCTTTGTCCCCTCCTTTGCTCTGTCTGGGTTCAACATCTAGAATCCCCGAGTTCGCAGATCCGGAATATTAAGTTCCGGATAGACAAAGCAACTTTCGAGTCATGAAGATACGGAACGTCTAGTTCCGGACAGTCAGGCCCTCGCGGGTTCTTGTTAACCTTGAGCAATTGCTCATTTTTCCTTTTCCAAGGAAAGTTATCTTCAATGAATTCAGCATTCTTTGATGCCAAGAGGCGATCAACACTATCTGTTATTTGCGGATCCGGTGGATATGCAATCTACGATCTTAGGTCAAACTTGACTTTGTTTCGGTAGCCCATCTTTTACCAAGCTACCCCTCGTAATTTGGGCGTACAACTTCGCGCTTGGCTAACACCGTTAGGCGAGGTGAGTAATGAGCGATCGTTTAATAAACGACGGTTCATATCTCTCCCTCTATCACTACGAATTTCTCAATCCGTAGGCTTAGTTAATTTTCAAATTCTGCTTTGTAGCGCTTATCCGCTTCAACAACTTCATCTTTGCTTTTCAACACACAAAGGATTCCATACGTTGTACTATCATCAATGAAGATCACAACGTACTTGTCTCCCCCCTCTATTTTGTATAAACTTCAAATCACCCAAGTAGGTGTGACTAAGTTCTAGAGGAGCGGTGCTTCTTTCGCTATTCCCTTGACGGAATTTGGAAAGGTGATTTTGCCTCTTCATCTACCTCACATTTATTTTGAGGGTTTATGTCGTCAGAAGGCAACAATCTCAACATCGTTAGCTTTTGAATGACTTGCTATTTAACGTGTCTTAATCTATGATGGCATAGATGCACGGATTACAAATATATCATTCATTTGGCTACAGACATACTGTACCATTCTTAGTTATTACGGACTGTTGGACTAGTCTCAAACCACTTGACCAACGGCGTCCCTTAAACTAAGTTAGGGACATGTATCACATCATCTTAGAGTGATCTCATTCCACGAAGTCCTATTGAGGACAACCTCTCCAACCCCTTCTACTTTAGAGGTGGTGTTGCTTCACATGAACAACCTCTTACCCGTGGTTAGGGCGTAACCGGATCATATATGATCCAGATACTCTGGCCCACTCCAGTTGCTTTGGCAGACTGAGTGTCCAATTTCTTTCTTGTCTTTCTTTAGGCCTTCGAGATCATTAAGACACGGAAACTCGGCCCACCTTACTAGGTGTCCATTACTTTTCCTATGAAATGAATTCGGCACCACTCCGGTCGCCGGAGGCTTTATATGATTGAGTGTCCAATATCATCATATCAAAGGAATTTTTGGCCCACTTCTTGGTCGCCGGAGGCTTTGTATGACCGAGTGTCCAATATCATCCTATGAAGGATCTTCGCAAATAATATGACAGGCTCAACGTCATCAACTTTTAGACTTCTTCCGTTATGATTGGTGCCCGAGATAATTCTTGGCGCTTACTTAAGAGTGGTAACGAGTTTTCGCACGAGTCGGTGGATCTTACTCCCTCGTATGTGCGAACATACTTTACACACTTTAGTAATTACACTTAAAAGAACGGATCTTCTTAAGTCGTTTACAAAATCCAATCTTTAAACGGAAAAGAAGATGAGATTAAACTTCTGATTTGTTAAAGCATAAGGAATATAAATTATTTTCATATTCCTCCTTACTTTAATCCATTTTTAATCGAGACATAATTTAATCTTTATTCTTGACAAGTAAGAAAAACTACTTATCATTTAATCCTTATTCTTGACAAGTGAGAAAAATACTTATCCCAATTTCGGATTCTGGCTCACTTCAGTCACTTCATCAGACTGAGTGTCCATTTCCTTCTCACCATTATTCGGATCTTTTGCGGGACGGATATAGGCCTTCTGGCTTGCAAGATAGAATAACATCTTCGATCTTCTCCTCTTGTCCCGTTAACATCCTCGGGCTCTCGTGAGCGCTTGTTCCACCAGTCGTGGTAGCGGTGACACCATGAACACGTTCATCATCATCACTCTCTTCTACCAGAAAACCATTTCCATATCCAGATTTGGTCACACAATTTTTGACCGACATCTTTCGAACACTAATAGTAATACAATACAAATATTGTCTTAAGTTGTTGGGAGATTTTTCTCTATATGGTACTTTATAAAGCAGGACGGGAAGTATTTAACTATTACAAGTATTCGAAAGGATAAACAAAGATTTCAATAATTCAACATGGAATCGAAATTACAATATAACAACAAAAGTGAAATTACGATTTTGTTGAAAGCGAAAAATGGAAAGCTGGTTTATCTTTGAGTCGAGTGTGGCACTCTGTCCTTAAGACAATATTGCCCCGTATGTATCCTTTATACGTCCTGGACAATTTGTCTCCCAAGATAAAACAGCAATGGAACCTTTGAGCAAAGGAAACTCAAGAGCTACCGTGAAGAATATTGAGTAACGAAATGATGCTTGGAAGTTGTAGGAAGAAAACTATTTCTGTTGTGTATTTTCGTGCACTGTTTTTCAGCATCTGTTCACGTATTTTCGTTCATATGTCTTGGTGCTCAACAATGGTGTAAGGGGGTGTTTATATAGGTGAGGGAGGGGCTGAAAAAGCTTGCCTCCATAATAGCCAAATAATGGCCATTATGGAGGTAGTAAAGCCACCAACATAAATGGTGAAAGACCAACGGATTTGGCCATTATAGGAGGAGTAATTCAGCCAAAATAAATGGTGAATTGAGTGCTTGGCATTTCTGTTTTTGACCGTCGAAATTCGATTTTACGGAAACTTCGGGGACCAAAGCGTACATCTTGAAACTTCGGGGACCAAAGCTCGCACATCGAAAGAATTCGGTCCAAAGCGTATATCTGAAACACGGGATCAAGGCGTACTTCGGCAAAGTTTTCGACCCAAAAAGATAATATCGAGAAGACCCACGGCCCCACGGCCGTGAACCGGAACCGGACGGGACGGGACGGGGAGGCGGGCGGCGGTGGCGCGCGTGTGGTCTTTCCTCGAGCCGAAGCACATCTAGGTCCTCCCTCCTTTAAACACATGGGATACCCCTTGGGGTCCCAAACCCCAAACCAATTTCGAGTCTTATATACACAACAATTCTTTCTTCCTCTACCGATGTGGGAGAATTACACACAATACCACACTTTCCATGCTTCAAACACCTTACTTCGTGAACCAATATCTCTTTCATTACTCAATGAAATTTGACGATTCTTGGCCCTACGGTTATCTACGTACTTAGTAGATCATGCATGTGTGAAGAACCGGATTCTCCAACATACGTTACACTAGTGTTTAAGCCGTTAAAGTTGGTCGGTCGCAACTCCCGCCAAAGGCAAATTTCCAACAATCCCCTCTTGAAAGAGATTTTGGCGCACTCACATGGTGTCTTTTCATTTCCAAAGCAATATTTCGGCGGACCGATGTTGCATAAGGAGAGGTAGCCTCGGCTTTGAACCTTCCATAGTTGAATACCATCGGACTTACTTACTTGCGCGGTGAACGTGATGTCTTGAACCGTCGGTGTTTAGTGTAAGCCAAGACAACGGTACCAACACAACAAATTCCCTTACTCTCTTCTTCGTAATGTTTTGTCCGTTTTGGCCATGGACAACGTCTTGGATTCTTAAGTGCGTTCAATTTGAGGCGGCCCGTCCTCGCACTTAAATAGGTGGTCTCCTACAAGGTATCTGCTATACCCCACTTCACAAGTGTTAGGAACCATTAAAAGTTTCCCAAAGACCTAACCTGTTGTTGAGGATCATTACGAGGTTTTGAAAACTTAACCTTTACCCATCTTTGAGATAGCACTTAACGTCTATCGCGGGAACGGCTTTGGATTTGGTGTTTCTTTTCGAAATCACTATCCGAAGTGCTCATGCTTCCACCGAAGCGATCAAGCGAACCTTTACAACTTAGTTTTCCCATTGAACCAAATTCGGGATCTCCGGTTCGTAAGGTTGGGTTTCCACCATTTGTATTGGTCCGTATATTTTGGGTTTTAAGCCCATTCCCCTAGACAGGCGAACGTTTGATCTACGGGTTGTCCCTTAGTTTGTAAACAAGGAAGTGACACCGTGATGATCAAGCGCCATACGGTCTTATGTCTCCGACAGATCCGACAGATATGTCCGACGCCGTCATCCGTGTCCTTCCTAAAGCCGATCGGCTAGCCACACGTGTATAGCTTGCTCAAGGCACGGGTTTCTCCCAATAAGGGACGTCCTCTAATAAGTCGTGAAGTTACTCAACTTCTTTCATGCTTTGTATAAAGCGATAAACTCCGATACCATCATGAATCGGTCGATGCAAGTTTGCTTAGAGGATTTTCCAAGAACCACCCATACACATTTACTTGTGGCTTTGGTGTTCTTCGGATCCGATGTCCGGTTTGCATCACCTTGTGTTCTCCCGAACCGTGGACATCCGAATACAATAATCCGTAGATAAGCGAATAATTCGGATATCGTCATATCGACTTAACGCCTTCTATTGATCATGTATTAAGATCATCGGTGAACCTTAGTTCAACTAATATGTTTGTAGGACGATACCGGGTCGGTTGTAGTGTGTACAATACATTGAACTACACGTGACTTTGTGCATATCACTCCTTGTCTATAGGGTGCACCATGATTCCAATCAGTTCTATGATTCATATCCATTGGTGGCTTCAACGAGACTGTCAACTATTGACCGGTCCGTTAGATGTCTTAGAAATTCAATTCCTAAGAAGTCATCGTGATACACATATCTTTCATATCGAGACTTTGTTTCAATATGATTTTCACTCTCGGACCGTTGGTTTTCCAACTGTTGGCTTTCTAACTTCGAGCTAATGTTTCGTGGTCGATTCATTGTTCTGTTTTATCGAAACTTTCGGGACCAAAATGTACACATTTCGGGGACCAAAATGAAAGTTCGGAAGAAGCCCAAATGAGTTCGGCAAACCAATTCTGATCCTCTTCTTCCAACTCTCCGGTTTGGAAGGCTGTTTCAACACCCATGCCATGTAAGATTACAATGGCCCTGGATGTGAAGCTACTCACAGGGAAGCACATTTTACAACCCAAAGGTTCTTTTCCCGGAGGAAGATCAACCATTACACACGTATGGTTCTATATGATGGAATATATTTCTCTTCTTAGCTTCTTTCCAAAGCAGCGCTTCTGGAGATGACAATTATTTATTAATTGTTCATGGTTCATTATTAACCATACAAGCTAGAAGGACTGGAACAAGTCTTTGTCCCCTCCTTTGCTCTGTCTGGGTTCAACATCTAGAATCCCCGAGTTCTGCGGATACGGAATATTAAGTTCGGATAGACAAAGCAACTTTCGAGTCATGAAGATACGGAACGTCTAGTTCGGACAAGTCGAGCCCTCGCGGGTTCTTGTTAACCTTGAGCAATTGCTCATTTTTCCTTTTCCAAGGAAAGTTATCTTCAATGAATTCAGCATTCTTTGATGCCAAGAGGCGATCAACACTATCGTTATTTGCGGATCCGGTGGATATGCAATCTACGATCTTAGGTCAAACTTGACTGTTTCGGTAGCCCATCTTTTACCAAGCTACCCCTCGTAATTTGGGCGTACAACTTCGCGCTTGGCTAACACCGTTAGACTGAGGTGAGTAATGAGCAGTCGTTTAATAAACGACGGTTCATATTCTCCCCCTCTATCACTACGAATTTCTCAATCCGTAGGCTTAGTTAATTTTCAAATTTCGCTTTGTAGCGCTTATCCGCTTCAACAACTTCATCTTTGCTTTTCAACACACAAAGGATTCCATACGTTGTACTATCATCAATGAAGATCACAACGTACTTGTCTCCCCCTCTATTTTGTATAAACTTCAAATCACCCAAGTAGGTGTGACTAAGTTCTAGAGGAGCGGTGCTTCTTTCGCTATTCCCTTGACGGAATTTGGAAAGGTGATTTTGCCTCTTCATCTACCTCACATTTATTTTGAGGGTTTATGTCGTCGAAGGCAACAATCTCAACATCGTTAGCTTTTGAATGACTTGCTATTTAACGTGTCTTAATCTATGATGGCATAGATGCACGGATTACAAATATATCATTCATTTGGCTACGGACATCTTTGTACCATTCTTAGTTATTACGGACACTGTTGGACTAGTCTCAAACCGGCTTGACCAACGGCGTCCCTTAAACTAAGTTAGGGACATGTATCACATCATCTTAGAGTGATCTCATTCCACGAAGTCCTATTGAGGACAACCTCTCCAACCCCTTCTACTTTAGAGGTGGTGTTGCTTCACATGAACAACCTCTTACCCGTGGTTAGGGCATAACCGGATCATATATGATCCGGATACTCTGCCCACTCCGGTTGCTTTGGCGGCCGAGTGTCCAATTTCTTTCTTGTCTTTCTTTAGGCCTTCGAGATCATTAAGACACGGAAACTCGGCCCACCTTACTAGGTGTCCATTACTTTTCCTATGAAATGAATTTGGCACCACTCCGGTCGCCGGAGGCTTTATATGACCGAGTGTCCAATATCATCATATCAAAGGAATTTTTGGCCCACTTCGATCGCCGGAGGCTTTGTATGAGCGAGTGTCCAATATCATCCTATGAAGGATCTTACGCCAAATAATATGACAGGCTCAACGTCATCAACTTTTAGACTTCTTCCGTTATGATTGGTGCCCGGATAATTCTTGGCGCTTACTTAAGAGTGGTAACGAGTTTTCGCACGTCGGTGGATCTTACTCCCTCGTATGTGCGAACATACTTTACACACTTTAGTAATTACACTTAAAAGAACGGATCTTCTTAAGTCGTTTACAAAATCCAATCTTTAAACGGAAAAGAAGATGAGATTAAACTTCGATTTGTTAAAGCATAAGGAATATAAATTATTTTCATATTCCTCCTTACTTTAATCCATTTTTAATCGAGACATAATTTAATCTTTATTCTTGACAAGTAAGAAAAACTACTTATCATTTAATCCTTATTCTTGACAAGTGAGAAAAATACTTATCCCAATTTCGGATTACGGCTCACTTCGGTCACTTCATCGACCGAGTGTCCATTTCCTTCTCACCATTATTCGGATCCTTTGTCCGGGACAGATATAGGCCTTCACGCTACAAGATAGAATAACATCTTCACTCTTCTCCTCTTGTCCCAGTTGACATCCTCGGGCTCTCGAGAGCGCTTGTTCCCACCAGTCTTGGTAGCGGTGACACCATGAACACGTTCATCATCGTCACTCTCTTCTACCAGAAAACCATTTCCATATCTAGATTTGGTCACACAATTTTTGACCGACATCTTTCGAATACTAATAGTAATACAATACAAATATTGTCTTAAGTTGTTGGGAGATTTTGCTCTATGGTACTTTATAAAGCGATGACGGGAAGTATATAACTATTACAAGTATTCGAAAGGATAAACAAAGATTGAATAGTTCAACTAGTAATCTGAAAATTACAAGATAACCACAAAACCGAAATTACAATTTTGTTGAAAACGAAAAAATGGAAACTGGTTTCTTTGAGTCGAGTGTGGCACTCTGTCCTTAAGACAATATTGCCCCGTATGTATCCTTTATACGTCCTGGACAATTTGTCTCCCAAGATAAAAAACAATGGAACCCTTGAGCAAAGGAAACTCAAGAGCTACGTGAAGAATATTGAGTAACGAAATGATGCTTGGAAGTTGTAGGAAGAAAACTATTTCGGTTGTGTATTTTCGTGAGCTTTATGAACTGTTATTTTTCTGCTCTTTGTGGTGCTCAACAATGGTGTAAGGGTGTGTTTATATAGGTGAGGGAGGGGCTGAAAAGCGCCTCCATAATAGCCAAATAATGGCCATTATGGAGGTAGTAAAGTCATCAATCATAAATGGTGAAAGACCATTGTTTTGGCCATTATAGGAGGAGTAATTCAGCCAAAATAAATGGGTGAATTGAGAGCTTGGACGTTTCGCTTTTATTTGTCGAAATTCCAACTTTCGAAAACTTCGGGGACCAAAGCGTACATCTTGAAACTTTAGGGACCAAAGCTGTACATCCGAAAGAATTCGGTCCAAAGCGCACATCCGAAACTTCGGGATCAAAGCGTACTTCGGCAAAGTTTTCTGGCCCAAAGATAATATCGAAGACCCACGGCCCACGGCCCACGGCCGTGAACCGGAGCCGGACCGGGCGGGCGGCGGCGGCGCGTGTGGTCTTTCCTCGAACCGAAGCACATCTAGGTCCTCCCTCCTTTAAACACATGGGATACCCCTTGGGGTCCCAAACCCCAAACCAATTTCGAATCTTATATACACAACAATTCTTTCTTCCTCTACCGATGAGGGAGAATTACACACAATACCACACTTTCCATGCTTCAAACACCTTACTTCGTGAACCAATATCTCTTTCTTTTCTCAATGAAATTTGACGATTCTTGGCCCTACGGTTATCTACGTACTTAGTAGATCATGCATGTGTGAAGAACCGGATTCTCCAACATACGTTACACTAGTGTTTAAGCTGTTAAAGTTGGTCGGTCGCAACTCCCGCCAAAGGCAAATTTCCAACAGGGACTACAACATTAGTTATTTGCTCTATCTCCATACTCATCGAGCGTCATTGAATCTGATACCAATTTGCTGGGTTAAGCTAGCCTAAACCATTTGTAATAACATGGCCGCCATGCTACTGATCATTTTTGGCCAAACTCGCATGTCATTAAGAGTATTTCTACCCTTTATTTTGTAATTACTTTTTTTCTCAACCCAATGTAGAATTTAGTTTGCACATCCGTATCTTCTTTTTTGCTTTATTGCTCACCAGATTTTTATCCGAGAGGATTGTTTAGTGAAAGCGAGAGAAGAGGATTTAGACAACCCCATCTTAGTTGTTGGATGGGCACAAAATTAAATGTTGGTACCCAACTACTAGCTTTCAAGCACATTTAGGCTGCATGAGGGTCATGTGGTTTTGTCATTCCCTTTTCATTTTTCTAATTATTAAAACTCATTTTACAATATAGAATTCTACTCAAAAGTTCCCCTTAATACCCCTAATTACATCATAACTCATCTGCTTCAACAGTTTGGATTCGTTAACTGATTGAACACGTGGTTCCTGTCGAGAACCTTTGGAATTGTGTTTTCGAATTGGACAACTGAAACTCAACTTTTAGTTTAATGTCTCGAGATGGTTCGTCAACGCTTATCCTTTTGTACTTGCTTTGTCTAATTATGTCTATTAATTATATTGCTTGAATCAGCCTTTCTTTTTTTCCCAGCGAAAAGAAAAATAAATGAAGATCTTTAGATGGTTTATAAGCAAAACCGCTTAAGTGTGCTGGGAGAAAAAACTTCATGTCCTTAGGTGTGTTATTCTAGAGTATTAATGCTTCTTCATAATTGTGTCCTAATTACTAAGAAAATTGGTATATTGGTTAGTCTCCCTCCAAACATGTCTAATCATCGTTTTGTCTTCGCAAATATCTATAATCTTCAATAATAGATTTAAGCGGTATGTTGCACGTTCTCTTTATTGATAAGTTCGACTGCGATTAATCAATCTGTTTTCACTTTTACTACTTCATAATCTATGCGGTGTGCGGAATTTAATCCTTATTTGATACTTCATAATTCTGTATTTAATCTTCTTCTTTTTTTTCTCCTTTTTATCCAACTACTAGAATCAATACTTAGCTAGGACTAGGAGCATAATGAGATTGTCCTGCATATTTATAGTACAGACGGGCGAAACTAGGAGATGCAAACCCTTGAAAATTACACAATATATATAAAGTCAATATTTTTTATTTATGTATATGTAATAGATATTTTTCTTTAGTAAATATCTTGGTGAGGTTTTCTCTGACTTTGTCTGTGTCAACAAATAATTCGAAATACGCCACTTAATTTATACAAGTGGACACTATTGGTTACTCCAAGTTGCATGGATGCACGTGCCCAACTAACTTTGTCAGTTCTTTGGCGTTGGTCAGTGAGACAAGTACAGAATTGCAAAGTCTAAAACCTAAAGATCAAAAGTTTGCCAATGGAAAAAAGAGAAAGCAATGAAACCTTGGTGGCATCAGTTTAAAGTCCAAATTAAAGGTGTGTCTCAATTTGAAGCAAGATTCTGTTTAGGTAGGGCCTTGAGCCTCCTAGTGTTTGACATTGGTGCATGCCAACTAAAGGATTTGGATTAACTTGTAAGCAGTGGTGTGGCTAGTATTTTCATTAAAGGGAATTGAAACATAAAAAAAGGCATTTAACTTAATTATAATGTAATATATAGTACATAAAATAGAATTATCTATCTAGATAACGTAATCTTTTAATGAAAGGATATTAATAGGCATCTCTTGAACAAAGATGGCTCCGCCACGGCTGGTAAGTTATCAAACCTGTCTAGAAAAAGTAGCTTGACTTTCCATTAGATGCTCAAATAGGATGAATCCAACTATAATATCAGGTGAAAACAAAAAGAAAGGAAAACATAAACAACCAAGATACTACCTTTTTTCTTTAGACAAGGGTGGCCTCAGGTGACAATTTTTAAAACTTTATACTCTAAACTGGGGCTTTGTTGCCTCTCACTGAAAAACTTTACTTTCATGTATTGAGGCTGCTGTGTCTTTTCTTGGCAACAAAGATGGTGATATAAAGCTTTTTTTGATAACAAGATAAGTAGGAGCTGCATAGCAGGTAGAAGTCAAATTAGCTAAAATAATCAACCTAATTTCTTCTCTAATCTCTAGAGAGACAAGAAAATACCAATTCATTACTAAGATATTACAAAGTACAAACTCCTAAATTATCAACTTGAACCAATGATTTCAATACTCTTATTCAACATGAAAAATACTATACTGGAAAATGAACCCCAATACTAATTAGGGAGTAATCAATCATCTCGTGGTAAAGAATTAACCGCGCTGGTGATGCTTTGTTTTCTCACTAGTCTTGTATACAGTTTCAACCACACTTACTGCTTTGTGGCTCTTGCAACCTAAAAGCCCGCCTGGACGGGTTTTTTGATCTTCTTTTCCCACTGCATTCTTGGTTTTGGTGTTTTTAGCGTCACCATTAATGCTAATTCTCTTTGCATCATAATCTGAGATACCTGATGAGTAATCAGCAGCACTTGCTGTGATAACACTCCACTCAATACTGGCCTCACTTGGTGCATACCGAGTTGTTGCTGGAGACATGCATCCTGCAGGCACATTATCATTAGTTTGTGAATTCACGTGTCCATATCCACAGCTGGATATATTCTCAATTTCGAATAAATCAGAGCTAGCATCACTGGCCATGTCATCGCAAACTGTGCTGCTTCCGATGGTTGTAGTAGGGACGTTTTGTGCTGCTTTAGGAATGGCGTCCCAAGTTAACATAGAGAGTTTCCTTTCTAAATTCACTGCTATGTCTCCTTTTCTCATTTCGCTAGAGCCAAACACTTCTATCGATTTTCTTTGCTCTTCGATGGTTGGATCTTGATCATCCGAGTGTTTTTTGACTACTCTCAACTTCTCGTTCACAGAAGCCGTTCCAGAACTTAATGCAAAATGACCTGCTGAATGCTTTGATCCTGCCCGGAAAAGTGAACGTTCCGAGCTTTTATCCACATAGACTGCTTTTTTGCCCGAACAAGGTCCTTGGCAACCAAATCTGGCAAAAAATCTCCTTCCTGTCGTCTTGTTCTGCTTTCTATTTCTTGGAAGATTTTGTAACAGTGCACTTTGGCTATTAAAACTGCTTGCTTCTGAACGAATGCTTGGAGTTCCTGTCCGGGAACTTGGTCTCACGTGGGGCAGATCCTCCATCCGTTTGTTCGTCTGCCCCCCGTGTTTCACCCCAGTTGTAAGGACAGCTCCATAATCCAGTTTCATGCTAAAATACTTGTCAGCTCCAAATATGCTAAGTTCCCCATCGTCTTTCGACTTGGTTCTTTCTTGGTGTTTCTCAGTACCAACCGAAGCCTGTTGAGGAAAAACAAATGCAAAAGTAGGATCTTTAACAGGGGCCGCACCTGAGGTCTTAAACGCGAAGTTGTCTTCTTCAGTCTTGAGATAAGAAGAGAAAGACTCAACACGAAGATTGGCAAGGTTATCTTCAGTGTTATTTGAGGATGGCTTAATAGTAGCTGCATTGGTAGCTCTTACTGGTGCAACAACAGCTGGATAAGGCTCTTCATAAGAACCTCCTAGTTTGTGTATAAAGCTTTGATCTTCAGGGTTGCTGAGGTAACAAGAAAATGATGCTACGCGAAGGCTGGTTGTATTATCATCGGCTTCCATGGAGACAAAATGACTTCAGGTTTCTTTTGTTTGATGAAAAATTTAAAGAAAGTTGTATCCAGAATCAAGAATTGCTGAGAAGGAGCTGTATCGGTTAATATCTTTACGAGTGCGGAAAAGTTTTATGACAAGCTTTGAGACAGGAAGGGACAGAACAAAACTCACAAAAGAACAGTTTACCAACAAACAAGAGATGCAAGACAGCAAAGATTAGAAGGCTCATAACCTAAGCAACTAGCTAGGGGAAAAGGTTGTGAAAGCTATAGATCAAAATCCTGATTCAGTGACTTTGAGAGAAGCTTTTGGTTTTCACTTGGTTTCATTACACAAGCAGCCTTATATAACTTGCCTCTTTCTTGGAGCCTATGGGTTGTAACTTGAATAGCTTTAAGATGGTGGATCCTACATGTTTGGAGAAGCATAATATTTTGACAGTCTTGTCACTTCTTTCCAATTCTCACATGACAAATAATAGTGATTTTACAGTACTTATGATGTTTTTTGACTAATGATAAGATCTTCCATATTTTGACCTTAAGAAAGTATGGACATGAATCCATGTAAATGTAATAAATGCTAAGGGGGTCTAGAATTTGGCGGCAGATAAAGAAGTGGCTCAAAAGAAAACTCAGAAAAACAAAAATAAAGCTACACCACTCATTCAAGTGAGCCCCCAAAGTAGGACACCAAGCATTCACATCATAATGAATTCTGATGCCTTGAAATTCTATTTCTTAAAACTAACTACTACTTCCATGATTTAGATAATTCAATCATTTGGCTGTTCTTTAGTTGTATCAAGATTACAGGCTGATTGTACATTAGTGTTTTCTTTTAGCTGTTAGGTTAGATATATGCCAAGTTGTCTTACAAAGTAAAGAGTACAAGCTGATTATTCATTAATTTTCTGCACTAATGTATAAAAAGAGCAGATGGTGCACTAAGCTCGCTCCATGCACGAAGTTAGAAAAAAAAGCCAAATCACATTGAATCTGTTGTACGCAGTCTTACCTTGCATATGCAAGAGTTTGTTTCCACTACCTTATCCTGTGACTTGCTGGTCACATAACATTAAATTTTACCATTGCACCAAGGTTTTCCCTCTAGCCAACCACAGTAAGGGTTTGATTGACTAAATCTCATGTGCTTCTTCATTTTGCTATCCCTTAACATTGCATTTGGTCCATTTCTAGTCTTGGCATCATATAAAAGAAAGATGAATTCGCAAACATTTTAAGATTGCCGAGAACATCAAAAGAGATAACTCGATCTTTTGCCATAAAAACTCAATTTACTTGCCTAGAATTACATAACAATCGCTGAAAAAGATCTAGTATAAACAGTAAATGAACTAAAGAATTAATACCAATAATGTTAATGAAAATAAACAAAGTTAGAAAAGAGGCCCTGTAAGAAAATAAACTAGGCATGAGTAACCTACTAATATTTTTGCTCCGCAACCGCCAAAAATGGTTACCATGACAAGTATTGAAGTTCTCTGCTTCTTTCATCAACTCTAAACTCCAGTGGCAAAAGAATAATATTAACTCTGGCAGAGAACCAAATACTGCAGCATTGGCTGCTCTGATATTATCTGCTAAACTGCTGCCTAGCCAATGCTATTCAATCTGAGACAGTTGAGTTGCTATCACCTACAACCCAGTATTTTTTGACAGCAAATAGAACCTTTTCAGGGATCAGTGGACCATCCTCATGATCCACCATTTTTGTGTTCCACCTCATACTGGTCGCGATTCTTTTCACTTGGGTGAGGACATCTACATTGTCTCGCAATATGACTGCACCTTCTGGTCTAAGAATCCTATCCATCTCTAGTAGAATGTCTTCAGCATTACATCTGCGTTGACATACGGCATAATTAGCATGTTTAACAAGATTTAACTTGCAGCATGTGTTGGTTGTGTGCCCTTTATTCTCATTGCTGAAACTAGTAGCAGTGACAGATAGCGAGTGGATATTGACTTAAATTCTAAGAGGAAACAAAAATTATGGTAATCATCTCCCTTCTATATAGATTTTCCCTTCCCCCGCTATCACAAGGAATTGGCTCCCCTGAAGACTATTGTCACTAGAAATTAAATGAAAAAACAAATCTATCCCCTCTATATGAATTAGTATATAGAACTTACTTGTCTTTGTATAAGCTGAAAACTCCATTTGCATGAATTAGGTCATATGTCCGAGGATACGTAGAGAAGCCTTCACACCTGAATGAAAGTTGGAAAGAAGAAATAAGAAACTTCAACGTCAGAAAAGAGAGAGTAAATTCAAATCATACGAGGGTCAGTACAAAAGTTTGCAATTTTAGCAATCACAAAACTCAAGTTGTGATATAAAATCTCTATATAAAAAGTCAAAACTTTTAAGCTACCAACATCATCCTGCCTTTATCAAGGAGCAATGAAATTTTGATGCATTCTCTGATAGAGCAAATTAAACAGTCATATAAGGACTCGGGAAATAGCAACTAACTACTCAGCGGTAAAACTGAGTGGAAATTTGATGGCGTGAAATTGACTGGAGGGAAACATTGTAATCGAACATATGAGAAATGAGTCAATATTACTTTAATAAATCCAGCTTTAGAGGACCCCGAACAGCCTGAATGAATTATCAAACTTTTTACATGTTCTCTTTCTACAATCTACCATCAAAAAGAGAACAAAAGTATAGGTGGGAATGATGCTAGAGTCCAACGAGAAAGATAGTTTCAGAAAGTTTACCAGTCATGATATATGCCAATCAAGCCTCGTTCATATACAACTCCAAGAGTGTCTTTTTCAGCTATAGTTGGCAAAACATTCATGACCCATAACTTAGGTGATTCAAGTGCTGCAGCAAAACTTCCAAGGCCAGCATTCATATCCATTATATTTCGATACCTCCCACTGTCGAGGATTTTATTAACTCTCTTATAAGAATTCACATGCTTCTTCCATAACTTGTTGTCCTCCTTGAATGACTCAACAGATAATCTAGGGACAGATCCACTTGCTATTCTCGGAGGAACGGTACTAAGTCTATCTGGAAAAGGCTTAAGTTCCCCACCAGCAACTTCGTCTGAATTAGTTGTCTCAGGATAAGGAGTTACACATGCCTCCATCTTCTTATACCTAAAGCCCGAGGATATTGGTTTAATATCAAGTAATTAAAAGGCAATCAACTTATTCAAATGACCAAATATATCACTAAACTCACAGAGACCACATAAACCTCAAATCGTTGTTGGATACTCAAACTGTTATGTAATTCAATGTTATAAAGAATTTGCTGTTTTTCATAGAACAATCATTTTCCGAATATCTTTGTCAATTACAGTAACTAGAATTTTAAAGCAAGTACTCGAATTTATCTAATATGCACTGACTGAACAAGGAGGAAGAAAGAAGACAATCTCCATCGCTTTGGTTATTTAACAGTTGAAGATTTTGATTAGATAATAGATTATAAGGTGCAAGAATTTACCAGACATTTTCTGCATTCGAGGATTCGCATAGAGTTACACGAGAATCTCGTTCCCTGCAGTACTCATTGTTTACTCTTTTTCTCCATATGGCAATCTCACCTTTCTCATGCTTCTTTTCCCAGCAGAGAAGTTCAGCCATTTCTTCAATCTTTCTCTGTTCCTCCTCCAGCTCTTCTTTGGGACGCTGCCACGCTTGGTAATTAATCCGCCAATTGATGGGAGGACCTGAAAGTACCCAGTAGCCCCCTGGTCTGAGAACTCGGTCTACCTCCATCATGTACAGTCCATCTATTAAGAAAGTAGAATTTTGTTAAGAAACAAAGGAACAAATCAAATCAGCGTTTGTGTACTAACTCTATATTATTAATGAAGTCCTCTCTCTACCTAAAGAACAACTGAAATAACATCATATAGATATGCATACCGGTGCAGATACTCAACATAGAATTTTCTCATTCGACTTGGCACCATAACGGCATTACCAAAATGAGAATTAAAAAGTGTATTGATTAATAAAGAGAATATTATGGCCACAAGGCGAATTTGATTTTTCAAGGTTAGTGACAATTTTTATAAAGAATACTCAGTAGAGGATGGAAGGAGGAGTAAGCCAAGTGATGTTATCCTGATTTTCGGCCACTATTGTAAAAGAAGGTGCTATAAATTTACGTAAAGTCTGCAGAACTGTAGATCCTTACCGTTTGCACCCCAAGGAATCAAACATCGTGAACAATGAGCCATATCAAAAGCTCTAGATGGATATGGCAATTTTATAGTTCCAAGTACACCAATAACTGCTGGAACACCTCTTTCCAAAGCAAATTGAACTTGAGCTTCATGCGAGTCTCTGGGTGCGAAGGACATGGTTAGAACATTCTTCTTGAAAAGGTATGCACCCCAACTTGCAACCTAAGATATCACAAATCACATGCAAACATTACAAAGTTCGAACTAGTACACAATAATCAAACACCACTGACCAAGGAATTAATTCAAAATGTAAATCACAGCCAGACCTCTCTATAATAGACATCATCTGTAACAACATTTCACCATAACAGCCAAGTTTTGTTTGGAACTGATTTTTCATGTTATATTGTATTATATGTTCTCTATGACAATATTTCGCTATAGCAGCCAAAAAATATCCAATCAAACAAACACCGTTGTAGAGAGGTTTGACCATACTACATAAATAAATCAATGGAAAGATGAAGTAAAATATTAAATGTAATGAGTGACCTCTTGATTTTCAAAGCATTAAAGCCTAGTAAAAACAATGCAAAATAATGTGGAAAGCTTTGACTCACCCCACATCCGGTATCCAATGCAGTTCGAATTGTACCATTGTCTATCGGTATAACAGAAGCAAGTTGGTCAATATATGCATCTGCTCCATTAGGGAACTGTGTTCCACCACCTGGAAATCTAAATACATTGCCTTCATATTGGACCCAATTTTGCACTGCCTTCTCAACTGTTAAGCTCTTATGTGGTGCATTTGCGAAAGGTACATAGTCACGACTCTTTGGCCACGAAAAAGGAGTCACGTATCCTTTTGGGGCTGGAATGAGACAATGCAGCTTCTCTTCATCTGGAGGACAATGTCTCTCCCTATAGTTCATATTCTCTCGGGGAAATGTCATTGCTCGCATTTGATCATGACATGGCGTATAATCAATGTATTGCTCGCCACATGGCTCAATCTCCTTGATATCTTGCTTGGGATCATTGAATGAGGTGCTTTGGTTCCCGTGATGAGTTTCATACTCCAAATTGGGGAGGATGCCGCAGTCCTCTGCCTTCTTTGTTATCTCGAGAGCTATGCTGTCTCCCTTCCCAAAACCGCTTCTTTTCCATACTCCAAGAACATAGAAAAAACAACAAAGTGCAGCTACAATAATAAATGATGATAAAGAGCTTCTACTTCTGTTATCTCCAGGATTTCCTTTTGTTGCCATGGTTGACCTGGAATTGATACTTTAGATTTTAGACTACTTAATTGGAAGCAACATTGAAGCATATAAAATGATTCTCAGTGAACTTTACTCAAAAGGAAAGAAACATTAATGATATAACATGGACAAGCTTGCATATATCCATCTCTACAATATTAGGACATAAATACATAATTATCTCAATGTAGGTCACTCTAACTGGGGATTTAATTAGCATCTTCCCAAAAATCTAGATGTTATGTAGTGTCATCTAACAAATCAAAATAGAAGTAGTACATCAATTGCTAGTACTATATTCTTCTTCTCACTTTCTTTTCTTTATCTTGGACATGCAACGTTAGCGTGAAGCACTAGATGAATCAAGGAATAACTAGAAAATTCGATGTGTTGCTAATTTTGACTTCAAACCTGGTACATGAAGATCTCAACAAAGAACTAATCTAGACAATAATCACATCAAAAGTTTTCAAAAAAATAATCACATCAAATAAAGGCATAATTCGAGATTTTTAAAAATTGAAAGATATCCGTTATACACGGTTTGACCGTGTATATCACATGAGTATATTTTGTATATATTTTACCATAATTAGTAGAGTTCTTGTACATGTATAATTATAGTAGTAGTTTTGTATTAGAAAAAGCTTACAGTCTTATATTAGGAAAAGGTAGATTTAATTTCCTTAATTAAATATTGTATATCATGTATATATACATTTTCATTAATGAAAATAATCAAGAGATTATTCTCTTTCATGGTATCAGAAGTCTAGGACAAATTTTCCTTCGCCAAATCCTCTCTTCCGTCGCCCTTCTTCTCGGATTACCCCACTGCCTGCTGGCCCAATTATTCGTTCGTCGGTCTAGCCTTTCGGCTAATAGGCCCACTGCCTGGTGGCCAGTCTCGAGATGACCTGACACTATCCCAAGTCCTAGTCCACTTCAATTTAGAGTCAGAGATCAGTTACTCATAGCCAACGGGGTATTTTTAAACCAAAATGATATTTTAATCTCAATTTTAATGTCACTAAATCACTCCTACCACGTAATCCAGTGTCTGCCATTCATGACTCGAATTGAAAAATGTCCATGGATGATGAATATAATGCTCTTATTGACTATAAGACGTGGGAGTTGGTGCCCCGTCAACCTAGTGTCAATGTTATTCATTCTATGTGAATTTTTACTCATAAGAAAATATTTGTCAATTGTTTTGAGAGGCATAAGGCCCGTCTTGTAGGTGATGGCAAAACTCAACAGGTTGCCGTGGATTGTGGAGATACATTTAGTCCGGTGGTCAAACCGGCAATCATTCGCACTGTTCTCAGTCTGGCTCTCTCGAAAGCATGGCCCATTCATCAACTGGATGTGAAAAATACTTTCTTACACGGTGATCTCAAAAAGACAGTATACATGCATCAGGCCTTGGGTTTCAGGGACCCCGATCATCCTAACAATGTCTGTTTGCTGAAGAAATCTTTATATGGGCTTAAACATATTCCTCGGGCTTGGTATAAAAGGTTTGCAGATTATATATCTGTCACGACCCAAACCGGAGGGTCATGACGGGCATCCGGACCTTACCTGCCGGGTACCACTTGTCATATAATCAACATCTAACCATAATCAATCATGGCCACGAGGACCGTCACCAAATATCCTGCTGACATATGGGAATAATAAACTGGAAAGGTATTGTGTAAACTCTTGCAAGCGGAAGAACCCAACCCATGCATATATACATACTAAGGCCGACAAGGCCATACATGACTACTATACACATCACAATTGTCTACAAGCCTCTAAAGAGTACGTAACATCATAGGATCGGGACAGGGCCCCGCCATACCTCTATGCATATAAAAAAAAATCATATCACGACTAGACTGCAACTTAGGGGCAAATAGAGTGCTCCAATATCAGCTGAACCAGCAACATACTAGTGCGGATTGTCACCCTCTTTACCTGAGCCTGCGGGCATGAAACGCATCGTCCCCGATAAAAGGGACGTCAGTACGACTGATGTACCGAGTATGTCATACATGAAAAATAGCATAATAGAGACCTGAAAGTAACCTGAGACAAAAAACAACCTACCTGTGGAGAATGTCTCTGAGGGTCATAAATATGCATAAGTAACATGTCTGTGTAGAATGCCTCTGAGGGCCATAATATGCATAAGTATCATGTCTGTGTAGAATGCCTCTGAGGGCCATAATATGCATAAGTATCATGTATGTGTAGAATGCCTTTGAGGGCTATAATATGCCTAAATATCATGCACAATGCGGTCATACACACACATATATACACATTGTGTGTGTGTATAACGTCGTCTCCCATCATATCATTTCGACCTCTGTGGGCGTAATCATCATCGTGTATATCTATACCAGCTGCAGGTGGTGTGCGTATATAACGATGTATCCCATTGTCCCATGTCCCATACATATATAATGCATACATATAGTAGAGTATATAACTCCTTTGAGGTCAAGGTATGTACATAAATATAATGCATGAATGATATGATAAATAGACAGTATAATTTCATCGGAGTGATGTAATATCGCTTCACCTCCGATTATCATTATGAATACTAACATATTTTCCATATACCTAAATAAGGATTTAGAAACATATTTAGACATGATTTAAACATATGAGTGAATAACATGAATATTCTTAACTACTAAGAGTAGAATCATTTATGGGACAATATTACATGTATGTTTCGTTACATGGAACATGTCAAAAGAAAGAAAGATTTGTCTTAACATACCTTAATTGGTCTTCTTAAGAACCCAATCAATGCAACTCATCTTAGACAAGATGAAATCAGCTTGCTCTACTCCGACTTCCATGAATGGGCGACTACAACAACTTGGGCTGCCTTTCACGTTTTCTTCCTACACGCTCTTTTTTTTTCCACAAGTAATTTGCTACTGTTATGCGAACACTAGCTCTATATTCTTACTTAGCTTAATTAAGAGTGGTCTTATATAATACCACCTGATCCTTTCTGAAAAGCAATGGGTCCCCACATATATAAACGTGAAGGCAGCATAATATTTCCTTTCAAAGAATTCTCAACAAAGTGAAATATAAATGCAACTAAGTTTTTTTTTCCTTTACACATGGCACCCCACAACACTTACACTAATCAACCATTAAATTTGATAAATACATCAACCATTTTAAATTTGATAAATACACGTCCGACAGTCCGTGAAGGAGCAACCAATTGATTTCAAAGGTTGATCAATCATTTATCTTTATTCCTATGTTTCCACGTGCATCCACATAAATGACACTTATCCATGCAATTCAACTAATACCAATAATTAATCTCTTACTCTTCTACATTATCTCAATAATTAATCAATTATCCATATAATTGATTTGTTGATCTCAATTCACTTAAATCTTGATGACTTATAAAACCTTCATATACTCAATGTCATAATTGTGCGATATAGCACTAGTCCATAACCTCTTTGGGGACATACAACTATTATTATTAATCTCCGTCGTCACACTTATTAAGTTCTAAATTATTTCAGGATCGCATCCTTTTATATATTAAGCTTCTTTATTTGCATACGTCTAGATGCTCAAACAATAGCCTGAAAGTACGGGATGTTACATTCTTCCCCCCTTAGAAGCATTCATCCTCGAATGTTGGGGTGACATATCTACTTCCCGTCACGTAGTCGAAAACACATCCACCGCTTCACGTGCCATATAAGATAACATTTATTCTTATGTTGTACCTCACATGGTCATCAAGCATTAATGGTAATAGTCTAAAATGAAACTCACCTTACACTTTTCTTGAAACCTCGGCGTTGGTCTGAAATAGGTAGGGATATTTGTGTTTCATCTCTCTTTCGCCTCCCATGTCATTTCTTCTACATTCTTATTCCGCCATAGAACTTTCACGGAGGCTACTTCTTTAGTCCTCAACTTGCGGACTTGTCGATCTAAGATAGCAATAGGAACCTTTTCGTATGATAGATCCTCTTTAACCTTCACATCGCCACTCGGTACAATCCGGGAAGGATTCCCTACACACGTTCTCAACATAGAAACATGGAAAACTAGATGAACAACCTCTAACTCCAAAGACAAGTCCAATTCGTAAGCCACTTAGCCGATTCGTCGAATTATGCGATATGGATTAATGTACCTTTGATTGAGTTTTTCCTCTTTCTTTTTTTTTTCAAATCTCATTACACCCTTTATAGGAGAAATCTTCAAGAAGACCCAATTATCCACTTGGAACTCTAAGTCCCGCCGTCGCATATCTAAATACAACTTCTGACGACTCGAGCGGTTAACAACCGTTCTTGGATATGCTTCACCTTCTCTATGGGTTTGTGTACTAAGTAGGCCCAAATAACTCTGATTCGCCTACCTCGAACCATCCGATAAGAGATTTACATTTCCGTCCATACAAAGCTTCATATGGAGCCATTTCGATACTAGCATGATAATTGTTATTGTACGCAAATTCAATAATGGATAAATGATCATTCCAACTTCCCATTAAAGTCCAATACACAATCTCGTAGCATGTCCTCTAGCGTTTGAATCATACGTTCGGCCTACCCATTTGTTTGAGGGTGGAAAGTTGTGCTAAGATTAACTTAAGTGCCCAAACCTTTTTGAAATGATCTCCAAAAATTAGATGTGAATTGCGCACCTCGATCAGATATAATAAAAATAGGCATACCATGAACGTACAACTTGCGTAGTCCTCTCTGTGTAGATAGTTTTGATCGTCATGAATTGAGCTGATTTGGTCAATCTATCAACAATCACCCAAATAGAATAAAACGTATGATAAGGCGAGGTAAACCCGTAATGAAATCCATATTAATCATTTCCCCTTTTATATCGGGATCTCAATGTTCCGAGTCACGCCGTCGGGCTTTTAGTGCTCTACTTTTACTTGCTGACAATTAAGACACTGAGCTACAAACTTCGTAATGTCCCTCTTCATGTCGTCCCACAAATACATACCTTTGAGATAATGATACCTTTAGTAGATCCAGGGTGAATGGAATATCATGTGCAATGGACCTCCGTCATAATCTTATCTCGTAATCCTGCTACCTTAGGAATACACAAATGGACCTTCCACCTGGGGTCCCTCTCCCACTATACTCGAATGTTGCAGTTTTCTTGTTAGATATCCTTCTCGATATTCCATAAAAATGGGATCTTCATCATAATGTACCTTTTTTTCAATATGAGGGATGACCTTGTTGTATTATGAGTCTTAGGGCTATCACTATCTGAATCTTCCAATCTGACTCCCACTTAGCTAACTGATACGTTCCTTCAGGTCAACTTCTCTCCTTTGTTCTCACATTAGTCAAGCTATTTGCGGTTAATGATTCTCTTGTCAACTTAGCTTTGTTTACTAACTGGTGTGCTTAAAACTCTTATATTTTTAGTATCTCAATCGTGAACACTTTATGGACGATGTTATCGAATGGAAGTGCGCGTATTATCGCAGTTAACTCTCATTCATGGTCTGAAAGGAATCTTTTTTTTTGTACTTTCTCACTACAATTATAAACTTCCTTGCTTTACTTCTTTTGACACTTGTTCACTCATTTTCTTACTTGTCGTACTCTTCTTAGTTCTAAAGTATTATGGTATACATACGCATCTCAAACATTGCTCCTGATTCCAATCCTTAGCGTTACTACCCCTTAAAAGATGAGTTGTTAACTTATTCCCTCATTCAATACGTGGAAGATTCTGAAGAATTTGCATTACATGACGTTGGCCTACTATATCCAAAATATGGTCATTATACTTAGATTCGAATTCCTTCACTTGCCTCATGGCTAAGACTTTCTGTCAATGGTGCTTTGGAAAAATATTTCCTTGATCTTGTTAAGCCGTAAACCCAATACTTTATCTATCTCGTAGAACCTTTGGTCGGTTCAAAAATGCTCATACACATCTATATTTACCTGAATCATTATCTCTTGACTTATATCTTTAATATCTATTTTGTATCCATAGGCGTCATTGGCCCCTTTTCACCTATTTAGGTGTTGATCTCGAGCTTTACTCATTGTTACTTCCGTTTACCTACTTTCTGAGAGGTATGACTGCATATGTTATGGAACCGATGTTTCGTATGTTTAGATCCAATTCACGATGTTACATGATCCATGACTTGTCAAGATTTCTTGTCTTATCATTATTAGATTTCATATCGATCGCGTGCTCATTCGTCTTACCTTTACATTTCCATTTGCAAGTTGCATTGGGGGGTCTCTTTCTCAAAGTATTTCTCATACTCTTTTCCTGAACATCAGAGAATCGTCACATTTGTCCGAAGAGTTCTTATTGTCCTTCATCTACCATTGGTCCTTACGTTGTTCTGGAGTAATCATACATTTGTAAAACCTGCATAACTATAATCTCATTCACCTTTATCCTTGTTGTCATAATTCTTCCTTCTATTCGTCATTAAACGAAAAACATTTTTGCCTTGATACTTGATCATACCATTCCATTCATACTTATTAATTGTTTTCATATTTCGTACCACCATTCTTTGATTGTTCTATATTTCTCGTCCTCAATTGCCCCTAATAAGCTATCGTTATCCAGAGGTTATTTAGAATTGTAACATGCTGCACAATAAAGCTGAAGACCTCACCAGTCCAATACATGTAGCATGCCTTAGCTTACTAACATTGATTCATGTAATTCTCAATAATACGCGGTATAGTCCTTTATGCACGGATGAGAGGCTTATGTCCCCTTCCACTACGTGGATAACTCGATCCTTATATATGACTTGGGCTCACCATTTTGGGTATGTCACTTTACGTGATCTTCTTAAATTTACTGATGGTCACTCTTCAAACGATTCGATTGTGACAATCCATTATTGTTAATGATATCCCGGGACAATTTCCCAATCTATTCTAGGTAAGACTTTACAATTTAGGTCGCACGTACATAGCATATTCCCTCATTCTAATCGGCAAGAGTCACTGTAAAACGTGTAGATTTTCATAACCTACTAAACCTTCCAACGATGTCTTACGCTTTTAATCTATACAACTCATAATCATCTTATCCTTACCTTTGCGCATCAAATTATGACACTTCAGAACGTTATGGCCATGGCTGCCACACTAAACCAACCCTCTGTACCTTTGCTGCATAATCGGCATGCGCTCGAACACACCGACTACAAGATGGTCAGGGCGGTCTCACTCGACTTTTACAACTTTGACCCTGAGATATTGGCATCCACGACTAATAAACTCCCTGGGTTATGAGATCCCGACCCCTCAAGGGCCTATCTCTATCAGATGCTCTAGGATAAAGTCGTGCCTGAGAGGCAACCAATCGATTCAATACATGCACCACTCTCCTTACATCCTTATCAGACGGAGCCGATGATAAGGACTGATGGTACGGGAGCTTCTCTCAACTCCCCTGGTACTACTAGATTCGTTGATACCTGGGAAAGTAACTTACTCATATCCTCTGACGGATTTGTCTTAATAGAGAGCATATTACTCGCATTTACACTCAATCCAACCTCAATTTCCCTGCTAACCATAGCCCTATTGGAAAAGGCATTGTTGTAATCATAAACACGATAAGATTTACAAAGAGAATTCTTACAACTCAGCTTTATAGCATGATTCTAGATCAAGAAGGAAGGTAACCATCATCCTAAATGCCCTGTAGCCTCATGTCTATAAGTGTGGTGCACAACACACCTATAAACAAGACTCTACTAGACACGGCTTGTAGACTCCCTAGGACAGACATGCTCTGATACCAAGTTTGTCACGACCCAAATCGGATGGTCATGACTAGTGGTACCCGCCAGGTAAGGTCGAGTGCTCGTCATGACCCTCCGGTTTGGGTCGTGACACTGTCGACTATTAGATTTTCTCACAGCATGTCTGTTCATTCTCTATTCATCTATCATCGTGGTACTTCTCTAGCATACATTCTATTATATGTGGATGATATTATATTGAGTGCCTCTTCTGATTAACTATGCAAGTCTATCGTGTCTCTTCTCAGTTCAGAACTTGCTATGAAATACTTGGGGCTCTTGAGTTATTTTTTTGGTATAGTTGTAACTCGTCATGCATGTGGTCTATTTTTATCCCAGATGAAGTATACGGCTGAGATTATTGAGAGAGCTGGCATGTCATCCTGTAAGTCCTCTCCTACTCCGGTTGATACCAAACCAAAGTTGAGTGCTAATTCTAGCACACCTTATGAGGATTCCTTCCACTATCGCAGTCTTGCAGGGGCTCTTCAGTATCTTACTTTCACAAGGCCCAATATTACTTATGTAGTGCAGCAGGTGTGCTTATTTATGCATGATCGAGGGACGAGCGCACGCATACTCTTAAACGCATTGTGCGTTACATTCATGGCACTCTTGATTATGGTATGCACTTATATCCATCCTCCGTATCTACTATCGTGTCTTATACAGATGCTGATTGGGGTGAATGTACATATACCAGACGTTCGACATCTGGTTATTGTATGTTTTTTGGTGATAACTTGGTCTCTTGGTCGGCTAAACGCTAGGCTACTTTATCGCGATATAGTGCGGAGGCGAGTATCGAGGGGTAGCCAATGTGGTATCTGAGTCATGTTGGTTGCGTAATCTCCTATTAGAGCTTCACTTTCCTATTCAGAAAGTTACCTTGGTCTACTGCGATAATGTTAGTGCGGTCTATCTCTCTGAGAATCCAATCCAACATCAACGCACTAAACATATTGAGATGGATATTCACTTTGTTCACGAAAAGGTAGCTCGTGGACAAGTACGTGTCTTGCATGTCCCTTCACGGTACCAAATTGCTGACATCTTTACTAAGGGTCTTCCATTGGTTATGTTTGAAGATTTTAGGGACAGTCTCAGCGTACGACAATCTCCCGCTATGACTATGGGGTGAAAGATACTAGTTTTACGCGGTTTGACCGTGTATATCACATGAGTATATTATATATATATTTTACCATAATTAGTAGAGTTCTTATACATGTATAACTATGGTAGTAGTCTTGTATTAGGGAAAGCTTATAGTCTTGTATTATAAAAATGTAGATTTGATTCTCTTAATTAAATATTGTATATCACGTATATATATCTTTTCATTAATGAAAATAATCAATAATACACGAATCCATCTCAAAAATCATTAAGGAAACACAATTCCATACAAGAACCAACAAGTATTTAGTAATTCACTCAATACATGGCTATCGAACTTCACAAACTAGCACTAGCTATATCTCGTATTGTCACCAATAGAGACCGAAAAGAATGAGAGCAAAATAAATCCAAGAAACAGAATAGTAGGAAGGACAGTCATTATAATGCATTCCAAGGCGGCAATGCGGATTCAGGATTTAAAGACTATGGATCGCAATTAATATACGTTTCACAAAAAAAGTCTTTAGATTTACTATTTATGTGATCAACATCTAAATGCATTTGCAAGAAAATAAATCTTACTGGATTTCAGATAAGTAGCAATCTTGCAGTTCCAATTAGGTCATATCATTGTGTCAAGAATGAATAAACAACGGGCTGTTCTTTGTTTTGGTTAAAGGGAGTGTAGGAACAATTACACTTAGTTCTTTTAGCACGGATTCTGAGGAGTCACCAATAGAGTTTGGACAATTGACAAAACCAAATCGACGTTTTCAATGATGGGGAGTGAATTTTGTTGTCTCTGTTGTTATTGTCCATTAACTATTTATCGTGTCGATTATGACGGTTTAAACAAGAAGAAGAAACCAAATTTCCCGCGAACCAGCGAGTCATGCTTCCTCTTAAGTCTCAACCAATCAACTTGGACTTTTCAAAATATTATTTTTTACAGATAGTGTAAATTCAATTAATTTGTTATATCATGTCATTTACTTTATCTTCTATGTACGTTGATCTGTTTTGTTAACCTGGTGGTATAAAAACTTATATATTATCAATGCACAAAGGTTAAATTCTCCCCTACTATATACTCCATTCATGCCAAAAAGAATGAATTTTTTTGGAGTGAGAGTATCAAGCTGTCTAATTTACCATAGGAATTCAGACATGATTCTTTGAATTTTTTCCGTTAAATTTATGTAATTAAAAATTAGATAAATAATACTACTATTATAGACCTCCTTTAAAGTGAAAATTAAACTACCTTGGTTGAATTTTTATCAACAAACGGTAGTTCCCTGTACTTGCTTGTGGTAACTTATTATATATTGCCTGAAATTTCTTTACTCTTGTATTTATACTTGGTGTAGTATATCACTGTACTTATTATTACTTTAGATTTGGTTTCATTTTGATAAATTCACTAGATATATAAAGAAAAATTATTGCACACATTGTTTGCATCTATTGCAACATCATATTCTTAAAATACATTATTTCATTTGATTAGTCACACACAAGACCACCAATATGGCGGTGTTATAGTTTTTACCTCCATAGTGTCGACCTCTCATTGCATTGCTGATATCACTTGCTAGGAAGCACTGACAATACAAACTAGTAAATTTCAATGGAACTTGTCGCTGCTATTTTGTGAAACGAGTGAAGATGTAACGTTTGGTGAAATTTGTACAAGGCTTGCTAAATTATGTTATCCTTGCTTTGTCAAATCAGTTTTAATATAATACTGTCAACTGTTTACTTCATCAATAGCGTAAATGATCACTCCTACAATATAATAAGGTTAGACTTGGTCCAATCTACCACGTATTTAGATGTTTCTCTATCACTGCAAGAACTTAGCAGCATCCAGAGCAACAAACTTCAGAAATCAGTAACAAGAGAACATGCAAGAGGAAAACAAGTTAATACTTCTAGGAAACGATAGCCCTTGTTCAAAGAGAGTTGAACTTGCTCTCAACATCAAAGGCATACCTTGAGTTTGTGAGAGATGTCTTGAGCAACAAGAGTCCCTTACTTCTACAACATAATCCGGTTCACAAAAGGATACCCAATGTTGATTCACAACAGTAGAGCTATAGTGGAATCACTTGTCATCATTGAATATATCGATGAAACTTGAAAGCATGAACCTAAACTCTTGCCAGCAGATCCCCATGAAAGAGCCAGAGTTCGTTTCTGGCTGGTTACATCCAACTGGTGAGATTTCACAATCATTTTAAATCTGTGTCTCAAAGCCATTCCCTTATACAGATTTTGTTAAATTGTATTCTCTATATTCTCAGTTGTTTGACAGCATATCCAAGCTCATTGTTTCCAAGGGAGAAACCCAGGAGAAAGCATGTGAGGAACTGTGGGAGAGACTACAAGTGCTGGAAGAAGGAACGAAGAATAACTTCACAGAAGGGAATCGGAAAATCCATGGGGAAGATCCAGATGTTCTTGATATCATGCTGGTCGCAACACTATATGCTTCAAGGCTCAAGAAGAGGTCCTTGGCCTGAAGATTTTGGACCCAGAAAAGAGTCCACTCATATATTCCTGGGTGACAACTTTACTAGGGCAAACTGTAGTGAAAGAAGTTATTCCTCCACATGAAAACTTAGTTTCATTTATCAAGTTCTTTAGGCAAAAGATACCCAACGTGCCAACAACCAATTAAGCACAGTATTGTAGCCAAATCCCAACTATCACTGTAAACAAAATAGATTAAGTTGCCTGTGACATGTCTACATTCATGGATCTAATGGCATATTGTAGAAGAGAAGTTCCGATCCTAGTTATTTGGTTTGGCCATTATAAATTTGAATCAATGCATATCACGAAATCCACATACGGTGCTACTTTCATATTTAAATACATGCTCCAAAAGATTTCCCCTTCATGCTAAAAGTTTATGCTCCCAAAATCAACAAACAATTTTCAATTCTGGGTTACAAGCAATGTGTATATAGTGATCATAGTTGCAGCTTCATTAGTAACAAAATAGCAAACATGAGACAGACCCCCATCAATCAAGAATAGACGCAACCACAAACATTATAGACAATCCTCACACCTAATTGGTTTTAGTCTAGTCCAATTGCTCTTAGTAATGATTCACTAGCAAGATGAAACCGTTGTGTGATACATTAGGTAAATTATGACTAGACTAACAACTCAATTTATATAGAAAGGCAATGGAATTTGAATATAACCAACTAAAGCAAAATGCTCCTCAAATTGTTGTAGAAATCAAGTCTTTTGTAGCACACAACTAGTAAACACTTGAATGTCAAAATTTCACCAAAACATAAAATAAAAAGGTTTCTCTAAACTCTCTGCTTAGCTCTTAGCTGCCAATTTTTCCTTGGCCTTTTGGATCTTCAAAACCTTCTTAACAATTTTTTGCTCTTCCACCAAGAAAGCTCGGACAATCCTGCCAACCCAACATTACTCAATTATTCGAGTTAACACAAAAGAAAATAGACATGGCCAGGCCAAAAAACTTCAAGAGAACAAACCTCTCCCTCACTGCTCCTCCAGACAATACACCACCATAGGCACGGTTCACAGTCCTCCTGTTCCTAGACAATCTGGATCTCTTATACTCTGTTGGTCTCAAGTGAGGAATCTGCAAGATAGAAAGCTTCAAGATTAAAAAATTGCACCAAAGGCTTGAATAATTAACGGATTATTCAATAACATACTGAAATTGATGAATACCATACAATCAGATTTTTAAACACCAAGCACAAGAACGAAGGGTATTAGATCTATCAGCAGGGCTGAAAAGTGTTGAGAGGCAATACCCGACATCACAACTACTCACTGAAAGAAGCCACCAGAATAGCTAAAGTTGGCACATGACAGTTGTCAAAAGATAAATTATAAATATCAAGACCATTTTCTTCTCCTCCAATTCTGGAGAAAAGAAAAGAAATTTATCTATAGCCTAACGAAGAACATTCGTCATCCATTAGACAAATAGGACCTAATAGCTATCTTATATTAGAGGCACAACAACAATCATCTGACCATGGAATTGAGCAATTACAGCTACATTATTTTTATAATGAAGCTATGAATTGTCACACTTCGATTAAACGTTCATGCTAATAGTATCACAACAGATACACTTAGCTTCAGTCTGAATTGGAAACCAACAACAACATACCCGGTGTAATCCCAAACATTGGGGTCTGGGGAGCGTAAGATCTACACAGACATTAACTCTAACTTTTGTGGGGTAGAGAGGCTGTTTACAATAGACCCTTGGCTAAAAAGAATATAGTCAATGCAGATTCAAGGAAAAGAAGACAACAAGATGTCACAATACAATACAAATAAAGCAACACATAGGAATACATATACAAGAGTATGGATCTACGCACACCTAAATAATACTACAAAGAAAGGGAGAAGAGGATATGGAGAGGCTAGCCCCCTACCCCTCTCACCCAGAGGGCGACAAAACTCAACTACCTACAAACCGTCTATCCCAAGACTCGACCTCCAAATCTTCCTACCATTCGAAGAAATTAATCAATATTAAAAATTCAGATCTAAATATCACATATTTTGATATTAAGCTCGGGAAATCGCATCGAGAAAATGTAGACAATTAATATAAGAAGGAAAGATGGCATTACCCCTTGAATCCTCTTTCCAGTGACAGGGCACTTGGGACCACTAGCCCTCTTTTTAGTTGTCTGATACACCAACTTCCCACCTGTATGGATCTCAAACTAGTTAAGATCTCTATGGCTCGTCTATATCAATTCTTCTCTATTCGGACCACATCACAGTAATACTAATTTATACATGAAATCGAATGACTCAAACTAAAGAACTAGGTTATGAACACTTTTAAGTTGGAATAAAATGCATTGTATTGAAAACAGTTATTTGTACCAGGGGTTTTGACGACACGGTGCTGGTTGGATTTGGTGGCATAGCTGTGGCGCTTCCGGTATGTGAGTCGCTGCACCATCTTTGCTACCTCTCTCTCTCACTAGGTTGAGCCTCCGACGGAAGAGGGAGGAAAGGTTTTGAGATAACTAAGTTTAAAACCCTACTCGGGAATTTGCCCTAGATCTAACGGCCACTAATTAATATATATTTGGACGGTTATGATTGACAACGATATGGGCCTATGTTACTCTTTTGGGTTTCAGTCCAACCCAACTTGTTGTTTGGGCTCGTATACACGACTATTTTGGGCTTCAACAACCCATCTAAATGTTTGCTATTCATTTTTTTTAACGTATTGGACTTCAAACGCGCAGGTCTTTAATTTTTGCCCCTCATATATGTGGTCGTTAAATTTTGCTCCTGCTACTTATTTAATAAAAATATCCAGACGTGCTTCACAAGGCATAAATTCGGTAATATTTTTATCTTTGAAACTGAACTTTTGTTTCACTCGGCATAAATTTTGTAGGAATTAAGTTATGCGGCATAAGTTTTGTAGTATTTTTCAGATTATATTGAATGTTGAAAGTTTTTCCTTATCTGGCTTAATTTGTGTGGATGTTATGATACATATGTCGAAGTTAAACGTTAAATATGCCGAGCGAAATCTAAAATTATGTCATTTTTCAGATTATGTTGGAGTATTGAAAGTTTGCTTCATCCTTCATAATTTGTGTGGACGTTATGATACATATACCGGTGCATATTCCATGTCTCGTATCAAATATAAATATATAAAAAGTGTACAAATAGTGCAGGCATAGATTATACAATAATTATACACTGCATGCTAGCTAAAAAAATGAAATAAGGCTTATTATCTTTTTATGTCGGATACTGTAAACAATACTAGAATATGATAAGTTCATAGGACTACTGATCCCACTTTTAGTTGTTCAAAGATTATAAATAGAATAAAGACGGTGAGAAGGAGGATGTTCACAACTATATGAATTAAACTTATATATACATAATTCTTGAGACTAATTTTGAATATTATTTTCATTTAATTTTCAAGAATGATTTGAGCTTGAGCTTCGGTCCCAAATAAATAAGAAATTGAGAAACTGACGTAAACATAAATAATATGAGACTTATTACATAAACCTTTTCTGTGTGTAATTTCTTAATTTTCACTCTTGATTATGGTAGTGTGAACAATTTTAATATAACCGATGGAATTTGATTGGTACCAGTAGATTACATACCTTTTTTGGAAGTTATCAATCTACATTTACTTTAGATAGTTAGCTTTTGATCAGTTCTCTATAGTGTGAAATTTATCCTAAGAACAACTGAGATGGGCTTTTTTTTTTTGTTGTTGACGAAGGAACCCGCAGCTGCTACTCTCTCGAGTGCGCACAGGGTAAACCCCGGACTGACGCAATAGCCTGCAAACCACGTCAGCCGATTAACCACACTTGGCAAGCCATGTGTGACAGGCTCAACCAAGAAGGTTTATGCAGGGGATCGAACTCGTGACCTTGCGAGATGTGCTTATTATGTGCATTAACGAGGGACAGCAGCGTCCGAGGTAGACATATATGTCCAAATCCATGCCAATGAATGAGGAGCAGCACCGTTGCAATAATCATCAAAAGCACAGCCACAACTAAATTTCAGATAATTTGCCTTGAAAGGAGCCTAAAATATATGAGATGTAACTTGTGTGCAAACTTTAAGAAAATCTTTGAGATTGACTCGGTCGGGCTTGACAAAGATGCGAAAATGATGTACAAGCCCCAAATTAAAATCTCTTCCGAACAGAATACAGATATGTGCTAATTAAGTCATATTTAATGAATCACATAATTCTGACAGTCATTGAAAAAATGACCATAGAACACCAAAATCGCTAATTACTAAAGATAATGATAGAAGCAAAAAATGCTTTCTGATCAAACCTTATTAGTTCAATACAACAATATTGCGAGGAAATGGTGCACGTCTGTTTAATTTACGTAGAGCTATGTTAGTACTTTTTTCGGAGATATAGTGACAAATGTTATGCAAGCACAATACTTTTTTTTAGCTGCTGGAAGGGAGAGGGAGGTTGGACCATAGTTTAATTTATTACTAATTTGTTAATGAGTCATTTTTCTCGAAACAAATTATAAAAAAAAAAAATAGCGTCACATGGAAGTACTAATTATTGGCCTCAAGATCATAACAAAATAACAAATATTTTGAGTCGTGATATCTAGTAAGAGAGGAAAATTATTCTTTTTCAATATCATACAAATATTGGTTGTATACATAATATTTGTCTAGATACATATCCTTTAATCTTCTCAATAAATTTTATGTAAACATTCAAATTACGGTTTGTTACGATTGACTTCATTAAAATATGATATAGTGTTTCTATTAAATGATTCTGACTTAAAATTTTGAAAAAGCTTAAGTGTGTGTTCTCAAACGTCCATTACGTAGATAAGTTAATTACTTACATTTTACCACCTCCTTTAATTATATGGAACAACATCAACAAATCATACAATGTTCCAATTGATGTTGATGAAATATAACTAAAGGGGAGGCTATTTTTATGTAATTTAACTTATTTACGTAATGACGTTTGAGAACACGCGCATAACCTTTCAAAAATATTAGTCATAAATAATTAATAAAAAACACTTTATCATGTGCAGTGTCCGGGTGTTTAATAGAAACAATCCTACAATTCGAGTGTCTAAATAAAATTTATTTTTAAAATTCCTCAATGCATTCAACCTAATTTGTTAGAACTATGTAGGGATCTAGTAGCTCAGTTGGTTGGCTGCCTCAACTTTCACCTTGTTGGTGAGGGTTCGAATCCCCACGGTGTAATCTCCTCCCCATTCTCCCTTCCCCTGCCCCTTATATAATACTCCCACCGTTCCATAATAAGTGTCACTTTAGCAAAAAAAAGTTGTCTCAAAATAAGTGTCATCTTAGGAATTCAAAACATAAATTTGTTACTTTTTCCTACTACACTCTTAGACAAAAAATGACAAGCTCTCTATTTAAGAAATATTTATTGACAAGTTCTCTATTTAAGACATAAATAATTACTATTCATGCATGCTTTAATCAAAAGGAAAAAATAATCTATTTTTTTTATGGGTAGTTTGGTAAACTTTTCATTGCATTATTAATTTCTTAATATATATATTTTTTTACTAAGATGACACTTATTATGAAATAGAGAGAGTAATAAAAAAATCACACTCACCAAGACTACAATCATGATTTAAATCACTAGCATAAGTTTCTTTTAGAACAAAATAAGAAAACACAAATAAACAAAGATCCTCTCGAATTCAATAAACTAGCAGAGGTTTGACTTTTGTTTATCCACCCAAACAATTAAATGCTGGCTAATAAAAGTCAATACTTGACTTGTTCGAGTAATTTCCCGTCACATTAATCATTTGTCGGGAGTGGTCCCTCACATAATCACTAGTCTACGTTGCACCAGATCACGTGGTATAAACGTGACCCACAGTCCTCTACTGCCAGCTGTCAGGTTAACTGAATTTGTCCAAACTTAAACTAGGCCCAGTTTTAAATCTTCTTGATTTGGTGAATAGGATAGTCGACCCAGGCCCATATTAGAGCTAGCCAACCCAATCATTTCTCAAGTGCTCAAACAATGAATCGGAACACTAAACAGTGAGCACACGGTTTGTCCAAGGCCGTAATATCGGGCCGATTGGGTTATGTGGGACTGGATAATTAGTTGACTCTTGAGGGTGTTTGTGAACTCAAGGTTGTATGATATAACCTCTCCATTTTAACGAAGAATTTATATGGGATGACTTTCTAAAGGATTAGTGTTTAACTTTTGATTTTAAGTAAAGTTGTGTAAATATAGATTTTGTTAGAACATCTCTCATTTTCTCATATTTTTAAAAAAGAAAAGAGTGGATAATGTTCTATCCCCACAATGGGTTCTAATTTACTAAATCACATCTTTCTGTTTTCGGAACATCACATGTAGACGTTTTTGGGGGAGAATCACTTGGCGCGGGGCCTCCCGTGTGAGGTCATGTGATGGTGAACAACTCAGGCAGGAAATGCTGAAAAGCGGCTAACGATGCAAGAGCTCTTTTCCCCTTATACGCCATTTTCTTTTTTTTTATTCGGATCGGATTTATGTTGGCTTCGTTGGGAGGCTCGCGTAGTTTGTTACGTCAGCTCCAAAAGGATAAGTTGCGTTGGAATTGATAAAGTTCCGTGGAGTTCATAATTGCATAAAAGGAGTCAAAGTAGTGGCTGCGGCGCGTTGAGGCACTTCTTCGACGGTCAAGTCAGAGTTGCTGCTTTCGCATCACAGAGGAAGGGACTTCGATAACTGCTTCTGAAAGTGCTATTCTTGCGGCGAAAGCTCCGTCAGGCTTAGATGATTCAGTACTCATTTGAACTTATATTGTCCATCTCTAATGAAATCTAGCTAGTTTGGTTGAAGAAAAGAAGATTGAATTTTTTTTTTACTTTCTTGAGCTTAAAAAAATTGTTGAATAAGACAAAGTTGTCTATTGCTGTTTGAAAGTTTGAGTGGAATCTAACCATTACATAATTATTGTTACTAGTATTAAAAGGTTGAATATTAAATTTAGAGTCATTTCAACTAATTCTGAAGCAAAAACGTTTTGTGACGTTTTTACACGATAAATTGCATATGGTGAACCGTCGGGATTTTGTGATCAAAGTTTGGTCATCCTTCAGGATTTGCGACAAGACAAGTTTAGCCCATCAATTTGAAGTATGTTAAGATAACGTGTTGTGCGAGCTCATTATATATAGAGCTACTAGGGAGAATTAATTATAGGTGACAAGAAAGATTTAAAACTAAGTGGGAGCAACTCAAGTTTTTTTTATTGAGTGGGAGCAACTCATTTTTTTTTATTGAGTGGGAGCAACTCGAGTTTTTTTTATTGAGTGGAGGTAACAAACATTAAATTAGTGATTAATGAGTTTTGACTCATTTTCAAACTTGCCCCCAAGTTTTAAGTTTTACATTTTGGCTCAACCAATATAAAACCCTAATTTACCTAAAAGGGTAACAAAAAAACGTGCGAACATCTCCTCTAGCCCATCGACGACACTCCTCTTCCTTCTTCCTTCTTTTTCTTGATTCTTTGTCCATTGTTGTTGCTTCTCCTCCTTCTTGCTTCTTATTCTTTCTTCTTCTTCGTCCTCTACCATTGTTGTCTTCTTCCTCCCCTAAAGCATTGTTCTTCATTTAGAAAAAAATAGAATCCACTCGATTTACTCAATTTTTTGAGTGAATTTGGTTCGTGAAGCACTAGGCATTACTTCAATGGTGATTTTTGCTCATTTGGTAAGTAAAATAATGCTTTTTTGTTTCAATAATTCATCTGGGTATAGCTGTTAATTTTCAAATTATTTACAGCACAATTTTAGTTATTGCAACAAGTGCTAACGCCGTTGTATCAGTTGTTGCAACAGGTGTTGTAGCTGCTATAACAATTACAATAGATTATGCAGTTGTTAACAATTGCATAATCTGTTGGGAATTTTCTACATGTTTTGGATGAAATAGAAGCTTATTCCAACATATTAGTGAGTTGTTGCAACAATTGGTAATTTGTTGCAACAAGTAGCTTCATTGTTGTAACAACTCACTAATCTGTTGGAATAAGCTTCAACTTTTTGGGTTCTGGTTCATCCAAACATTGCAGAAGATGTCCAACAGATTAGTGAGTTATTGCAACAACTACGGTACTTGTTGTAACAAGTAGCTTAATTATTGCAACAACTCACTAATCTGTTGGAACAAGTTTCTGTTTCGTCCAAACATTGCAGAAGATGTCAACAGATTAGTGAGTTGTTGCAACGATTGGTAATATGTTTCAATAAGTAGGTTATTTGTCGTAACAACTCACTAATCTGTTGTATATCTTCTACAATGTTTAGATGACCCAAAACCCAAAAAACTGAAGTTGCCTCCAATAGATTACTAGGTTGTTACAATAACTAAGCTACTTGTTACAACATATTACCAATTGTTGCAACAAGTCACTAATCTGTTGGATGCAGCCTCTACATCTGTTTCATTTTGTTATAGTTTGGTATGCATTGTCATGATCAAATTTTTTAAACAAAATATCTTTAGGTTCCTTGAACATCATTGATGAGGGACTCAATAACAATAGAGATTGATTGTCATAGTGAATGAGTTGAAAATAATAATTGATTTATTTGGCGCTGGAAGGGTGTTGCAGCATCTGTAAAGACGATAACGATGACCGTCCAAAGAGATGTCGTGTATGATGATTTTGTGAACCTAATTATTGCCTATTGTGAATCGAAAGATCATGTCATCAGTTACATGCACATCTCTTTTGAAAAAGCAGAGGGTAGCTCCATTTAAGTAACTCAATCAGGTTCATTTGCGTGCTTATTTGAATGATGAAGCTAGCCCCATTTTAAGGGTATATGTGGTTGGAAGCCGGATAGTGAACCGCAATTTGGATCAGGACCAACAAGATATGTTGAATGATGAATATGATGGGGTGGATATGGATATTCCAAATAATAGAAGTGGGGGTGATCAGATTCCTATACCCAAATTTGAGAGCAATACACAATCAACACAGTCCAACCATGTTCAAGAAGATAAAACATAGTTTTATAAAGGAATGTCATTCAAGAACAAAGGAGTACTAGAAACTTCGTTGAAACTTTCTTGCGTGAAGAAGGATTTTAGACTCAAGAAGGTGATTAATTTGCATATTGTGTATTATTTTTTATGTGCATATCGGGAGTGCAAGTGGTGGCTGAGGGTTATGAAGCTTATAAGTTCTGACAGATTCTATATCAGAACCTACGTAAAGTATCACACATGTGATTCTGAGCATATTACGAGCCATAATCCACATGCCACAATAAAAGTGATCAATGAATACTTCAAATATAGGTTTTCCGGCGGTAAATACCCCTCTACAAAAGATATGAGTCATTCAATGCATACAAAATTGGGTTGTAAGGTTAGTTATTGGAATGTTTGAAAGGGCATGAAGATTTCAAAGGCTCTGACTAGGAGAACACATGAGCACGGGTATGCAATGCTTTATGCGTATCGTTATATGCTTTGGTCCATAAATCCAGGAAGTAAGACGACATTGAAGGTTGATGAAAATAGGAAGTTCAAGTACTTTTTTTGTAGCCTATGCTGCTTGGATGTTTGATTTTGCACAAATGAGAAAAATTAAAGCTATCAATGGGACATTCTTAAAGAGTAAGTACGAAGGAGTGTTGTTGTCAGCTGTGGCACATGATACAGAGAATCATATTTTTCCGGTGGCATTTTGTGTAGTAGACAAGGAGTGTGATGCCTCGTACAAATATTTTTTGAACAAATGAGAAGTTATGTAGATGATACTCCTAAATTGTGCATAATTTTGGATAGGCATCCAAGTATCAAAAATGCGGTTTCGATTTTCTACCTTACAACTCATTATGGTTGTTGTATGAGTCACATTGGGAAAAATATCCGAACCATCTTTCACAATGATAATGTCATATCTTATTTTTATAAAGCAGCAAAAGCATACAAGATAGATGTGTTCAATGACCATTTTAATCAAATAAGAGATATGGTACCTGGGGCCGCCGAACATCTTGAGCATGTTAGATTCCACAGATGAAGCAGGGCATTCTGGCCGGAAAATAGGTATATTTACACCTTATTGTTGTATTTTTTGATTTGTATATTAATTAACTTTCAAATTTTTAGAATAATTAATTATTTATTTTAATAGGTATAATATTATGATGACTAACATCGTTGAGTCGGTGAACACAATGTTCAATGTTGAAAGAGAATTTTCCATTATTGCTCTATTTGATTCCATCAACTGAAGATTTGCAGAAAAATTTCATGAGAGGCATATGGAGTTCATCAACTCACCAACCATCTTTGTTCCTTTAATGGAAAAAAATATCAAAGTATATCAACCTGGGAAACAAGTTATTGGCCCATCAAATTGCAAATTCTAGGTTCATCGTCATTGGTCATGGTGAAGTTGCAACGGTGAATCTTCAAATGAGATCTTGTACTTGTAGAAATTTTGACTTGGATAAGATACCGTGTCCACATGCTATGGCAGCACTCAGAGTCCAGTATGGTGAAGACTTTGGAAGGCGAATTTATGAGTGCTCGTCTCCATATTATACGGTGAAGAAATACATAATTGTATATTATGAGGAAATTCATTTTGTGCCTTCTGAAGAATCTTGGGATGTTCCTTTGGAGATTTTAGAGAGAGAAATGTCTCTTCCATATGTTGACCCAAGCAAATCGGAAAGAATGCAGACAAAGAGGAGGCGTGGAATCGGAGAATCATTTCCCACGAGGAAAAACAAACAAAACAGTTAGCCACAAAAAAACTATATGCCCATCCCGAGTTGCTCCATAGTTGTTAATCTTGCCCTATCTTGTAATAGTAATTACTCTTTTTGGTGTTTGTGAACTTGGATTTTAACACATTTTAATTTTGTTCTTTCTTGTAATGATAAATCGTGTTGTTGATACTTGTGAACCTAATTTATAATAGATATTGATCTTGTTTAAATCACAAATGTATGTTCTGTTGATATTTTTGTTGTTAATGAATTGCTGAACAATTTCCAACAAGTAAGGGATCTATTGCAACAACTTTATTACTTGTTGGTGTTATTTCAACAAGTGACAGGCCTTGTTGCAACAACTAGTAAGTTGTTAGACATATTACAATAAATGCGAGTTTTTAACTTGTACCAAATTTGTTGCAGCAACTAAGTTACTTGTTGGGGTTTATCCAATAAGTGATACGACTTGTTACAGTAACTGGGTTGGTTGTTTGAGTTTTTCCAACAAGTGGAACAACTTGTTGCAACAACTTGGTAAGTTGTTGTGTTTTATCCAACAAGTGATATGACTTTTCAACAGCTAAGTTACTTGTTGCAACATATTAGGTACTAGTTGCAACAAATTCTACTTGATTCACCCATTTTTAGTGATCAACAAAGGGAATTAATGATATTTAGTGATAAACAATAGAAATTAATGGTATTTAGTGATAAACAATTGAAATTAATTATACAAAATCAATATAATGGTATTTTGAGTCAGGATGAATGATCAACTACATGACTATTTACTAAAATGAGTGATCATAAGAGTGATTTGATGTGAAATACTTGATTCACCCAAAGTTAGTGATAAACAATAAAAATCAATGGTATTTAGTGATAAACAATTGAAATCAATGATACTTAATCAATAAGATGGTATTTTAAGTCATGATGGATGATCAACTACATGACTATGCACTAAAATGAGAGATCATAAGAGTGATTTGATATGAAATACTTGATTCACCCAAATTTAGTGATAAACAATAGAAATCAATGGTATTTAGTGATAAACAATTGAAATCAATGATACTTAATCAATATAATGGTATTTTGAGTTAGGACGGATGATCAACTACATGACTATGTACTAAAATAAGTGATCATAAGAGTGATGTGATATGAAATACTTGATTCACCCAAATTTAGTGATAAATAATTTAAATCAATGGTATTCAGTAACCAATAGAGTGAAAATGTTACAACAACTAAGTACATTATTGCAACAACTAAGTACATTATTGCAACAACTAAGTCACTTGTTGCAACAATGGAGACACGTGTTGCAACTACTACGGTATCTGTTGTAACAAATTTCCTACTTGTTGAAATAGGTTCAATAGATGTTGAATTTGTTGCAACAATTGCTACATCTGTTGTAACAAAATTGTTAGTTGTTGCATCGATTTTCTAAGTTGTTACTTAATATAATGCAGTAGATAGAAAATCTGTTGTAACAACTTTATACATCTGTTGCAACATCTGCAACAGTTACAGAGGTTGTTGCAACATATAATGAATATGTTGCAACAACGTTCCTCATCTGTTGCAACAAGTTCAACAGTTGTTTGATTTTTACCAATTGATTAGTAATCTGTTGCAACAGATTAGTAACTTGTTTGAAACTACTTAAACAACTTAACATACTGATTCATAGGTTGTACTTGTACTGAACACCAAACATACATTTGTAAATATATAACAAAATTATATAATTCATCAACATCACATAATTCACCAATAACTTAAAAAAGTAGAAACTTAAAAGAAATTGTTCAACAACCCAAAAACCACAAATCTTAAATACTTGTTCAACATCCCAAATTCAAGGCTCCAACACCTTATCAACTATACCCATTGTCCATCTCCATTGCATTCTTGCCACTGCATTGTCATTCAATAAAATTGACAGCGTTGTCATACAAGTGTCGGTAAGCAACTTCTCCATGAATGCAAGAGAATATGAATCACATGTCCTGTTAGAGACATTACGGGGCATATTCTCTTTTTGATCAAACCCCCAAGGTTCATTGAGCAGCTTTTCAGGCAAGTGCTTAAACAAGCCACTTTGCTTCAGCAACTTGGGCCACAATTCTAACACGGGCTGCATGTGACAGAAGAAAGCACCATATTCGTAATAAGGAATGTTTTAGTCATATACATTTATCACCCCCTTATCAATATTGAACTCGATAGTGACAAAATGGTTGACATTTACATTCATAATTGTTATGACCCATTTTGCACCAGCCCCCAGATGGTCACCTGGGATGAGTTTATCGCCCGAATAATACTTGATTGTATCTTTATCCCACACAAATGAAGCAAACCTTTTATTCAATAGCACGTTACCTAAAATTGTACTCTCTTCAGTCATCTCTCCGTACGTCGTCAACATATAATTGTAGAAGTTGAGGTCTGAGATTATATCCTTGGAATCGTAGTGCTCTGGGAAATCGATCTGTCTTTGACGCATTAGGAGCATAATTTCATCTACATTATACACTATACAACTTAAAATAGTTAGTCACTAGTTGCAAGAACAGATGAGTAAAAATATAAAAAAACAATGAGCATCTGCAACAACTTACACATTTGTTACAACAGATCTAGGATCTGTTGCAACAAATGTGTAAGTTATTGCAACAACTGAAGGATCTACTACATCGGGTGCTTCATCTGCTGCAACAGATATCTCAAGTATTCTTCCGAGACTTACAATGTCCAGCCATCACTTATTCATGGTTGTCATCATCTTAAAGTTATCGGGGCCAAATGAATGCATTGAGTACTGCTCAGGCTTCTTTTTGGAAATGATTTTGGCAGTAACTTTTTTCTTCTACTAGGCATTCACGACCTTGTAAATATCTACGTATTTCAACATAATTGGCTCAACATTAGCAGGTGAAAGTGAGAAGTATTTTTTAGGCAAATGTTTTTGAGCTAATATTGGCAAGTGCCTTTGTAATTGCTCTCCGCTTCTTCCTAAACTCAATAGGAGTATATGGCTCTATAATCTGCTTAGACGGATTGACACCTCTCTTAGATATTAACTCCTGTATGAGAGCATTATTTTCTGTTTGAGCCTTGGTCAACTCCTCAACCTTCTTAATCAACTCATTTGTTTTGTTCTTGCAAGTTTTGCACTGATAAACACATGAAGGCACCTTAGAGGTACCGACCTTAATAGAAGAAAACCTACTACTAAGCGGAGTATATCCACCAACTCCACTACTAAATTCACCATGAAAATTATCATCATCATCTCTAACACCATCACCACCTGCCACAACATCATCAACCCCACCACCACCACCACCTACATTAACACTTATAATATCACCAATGCCAGCACCATCAACACCACCACCAACACCAACACAATCACCACCGGCACCATTCACACCATTAACACCACTTGATTCTATTGTGATGGTTGTCACTCCAGCCAATTCTACTTTGAACTGATCAATTAAAACATCATGCTCAAATTCTAAGGCCACAAAGGAAGCAAGGAATGACATCAATATCTCTCTAATTGTCAAGACAAGCCACGGGTGCACAACCTACAACAAGAAAGCATATATCTCAAAATAGTGCCAAATCATAAAACAAAATATATTTAAAAGAAGTTATAAGATTTGTTGCAACATGTGTCATTCTTATTCAGGTTATTGCAACAGATTTGTTACTTGGTGTAAAAATTAGTTATATGTAGTTGTGAAACATTCAGAAATCAACAGAGTAATAAATACTGCAATTTGTTGCACCAGATGTCATACTTGTTGGACATTGTCCAACCGATGCAGAAATTATTGCAACTGATTCAGAGGTTGTTGCAGCAGATTATACAAGATGTTGTAATAACTAGTTACATATTGTAAATATTCAGGGCTATAGAAGTTTATTTTATATAAATGTGTTACTGAGGCTTGTTGACACCTGCATTTTTATTGTCATAATCATACTTTTATCATAATATTATATAATTTTTTATTTTCGCAAAATGGCATTGCATTTTTTATTTTTATTTAAGCATCAAACATTTCGCAAATATTATATTTTTTATCATGTTGTCATCTTTACAATTTATAATTTTTGCAAAGCTTTTTATTTATTTATTTATATTTAATAAAACCCTTTTTATATTTTAAACCCATAACCCATTTCATTTCCCCCAAAAACAACTTCTACTCAACCCAAAACAATTCCTACCCAACCCAAACTAAAACCCATTTTCGTCCAAGCCCAACCCATCACCCATTTATTTCCCCAACCCAAAATAATTCCAAACCCATCCGAAGCCCATCTGGATCGGCCCACTCCCCTTTTAACTCCCACATCCCTTTATTTCTCCCCCCCCCCATAACCAGAAAAACCCTAAAAAATCAAAAACCAAAATAAAAACAACTCTCACTCTCCCTTTTTCTCAGATCAGCCGCCGCACACCCCCATACCCCTCTAACCCCGACGCGACCCCACACCCCATACGACCCTACGTCGCCGGTCACCTCGCCGCACACACCCCCACACCCCGGTCACCTCGCCGCACACACCCCCACACCCCTAACACCCTACGCCGGACACCCTACACCACCCACACCACCGTCGGTTTTGGGGGGGGGGTCCGAAGTCCGAAAAATCGAAATGAAAAGGGGCCTGTTTTTGTTCGAGTACAGTCCAAAATCCGAAGCAAAAATTGAAAAAAAGGGGTCCGAAAACAAGAAATCGAGGCCAGTTTTTGAAGGTCCGAAAATCGAAACCAAAGTTGTTGTTTTTTGGGTTCTTACGGGTCGGAATCCAAAATAGAAATCAAAAAATCAAGTTTTCCGGGTTGGGTCATTTCCGGGTCGGAGACTCTTGTTCCGTGTCGATTCTTGTTTCGACGGGTAAAATTTCTTGAATTTTGTTTCAATAATTTGTTGTTGGTTATTTGAAATTTGGAGAAAATCGATTCGGGTTGAAAAACATCTGATTCGGGTCGGTCACACGGCCGGGTCGGAATCGACCGGTTCGGTTAATTTTCAGATTTTTTGTATGTTTATATTGTGCTGTTGGTTATCTGAAATTTGGAGAAAATCGATTCGGATTGAAAAACATCCGATTCGGGTAGGTCGACCCGGTTCGGTTAATTTCCAGATTTTTGTATGTTTATATTGTCTTGTTGGTTATCGAAATTTGGGGAAAAATGTTCAAGGCCTTTGTTAGGGTCGGGTCGACCCAGTTCGAATAAATTTCCAGATTTTGTGTTTTAATATCTTGTTGTTTATTATACGAAAATTCAAAAAAAAATGTTGGATTCGATCAAGGTCGGATCAATTGTTTCGGTGTCCGAGTTGGGTAAAATTTCGAAATTCGGGTCGAGCATTTTTAATTGCGAAGCTATTTCTTGTATTTTGGGCATTTTAAATGTCCGTGCAATGGATATCTTGTTGTTTTACTGTTTTATTGTTTTTAACTAATATTGCATTTAGGCCGATGAAATTAAATTCGAGGCCGCGCTTTTCTTTTTCGTTTCTCTGTTTTTTTTTACTGTTTTAAACATCCGTGCCACGGATATGTACTGTTTTTACTCTTTACTATTTTTTGAATTAAATACTGCATTATGCCGATGAAATTAAATTCGAGGCCACACTTTTTTTGCTGTTTTATTGTTTTACTGTTTTTACTGTTTGAATTAAATACTTCATTTTAGGCCGATGAAATTAAATTCGAGGCCGCGCTTTTCTTTTTCGTTTCTCTATTTTTTTATTTACTGTTTTAAACATCCGTGCATGGATAGTCTTACTGTTTTGAATTAAATACTGCATTTAGGCCAATGAAATTGAATTCGAGGCCGCGTCCCTTCGGATATCATTTCTCAATTTCTGTTTTTCTTTTACTGTTTCCGACACCATTTTACTGCTTTGAATATTATACTACCGGCCGATGAAAAAATATCCGTCGATTTTTTAGGCCTCCACAGTTGTAAAGTCGGAAAATAAAACTTCTGGGCAAGGATGAAACTTAAATCTTTTTCACCCGAGAGACCAACATGTTCGGTAGGCAAGGCAACTAAAATGACCAACGAGTCATATGTTCGCAGCCACGACGTGATTGGAATGATCTTTTCAAAATTTAAGTCGAGCCCTCCGTAATCAAATCATTTATTATTTTGGATACGGATCCGAAGTTATGTATATTCAATTGTTTCTAACCGTTTGTTCTTGACGAACTTGCAAAGATAAAGTCAAAGAAGGCAAATACCCCTCGAAGATTATTTATTTTTTGTTGTTGTCTTTTACTTTCTTTAATTCAGCTTTATTTTCATTTTGCATTGTAATATTATTGTACTCGTGAAATTATTGAAATATTTAGAATAGGTAGACATAGAATTAATTAATAGGGTAGTCCAAAGCGGAAACCCATCGCTAGTTTATTTATTTTAGGCTCGGTTAGTCTACATTTTTTAATTCATCCGGAGACAATCGACGCTTACCGCAAAATTCAGGCTTACCGCATTCATAGGGGGGGAGGGGTTAAAAAGATCGACCCTCAACTTAGTATTGCTCTTGGCAGTCAACCATCTAAGGATCCTTGGACAAGAAAGTTCTTTGGTGTAGTCCTTCACTTAATGTCGGAGGTGAGGAATGACTTCAAATGCCCGAGCCTAGAAAAAAATATGCTAACAAAAATTAAAATAATGATTAAATACAAAAAAGATAAAAGATAAAACATTGAAGAAGTTTACCATGAAAGCCCAAGGGAAGCCATAGGTTGACCGTCTCCTTGAAAGAGAGGTGTCCTAACCACTAGAGTTGACTTCAATTCTTTCAACAAATATTCAACAATAAACATATAGCTTTCAAAACCTCATAGGTAGTAGTTGAATGCCTCCCGGTCCTCCGTAAGTTTAAACAAACCAAGTGGTATGTTAAGGTTTGCATCTTTTATCCAAAGAACACTTTGGATAAATCAAACTAAGTAAATAGACTCCTTGTGCTTTATGGACACAGTTCTGGACTTCAAATGTTCAAGTGAATTCTTCTCTTTGCAGCTCTTTCCCACTAAGTCCAACAAATCAACATCTTTGGCTGTCCGGACTGGCTTCTTTAATGTAACAGTAGGAATAGGTTGAGGAGGAGGATAACATCTCATGCCTGTAACTATAGCAAACTCCTTCATGCCATAACAAACCGATATGTCATAAAAAATTATCCAAACCTCACTCTTTAAGGTACAAATAATCCTACGTTTCATAAGCTCATACACCATTTTCATCGGAAATCGTACCCCTGAACCATCTTGCCCTAAAAAATCCTCCAACTCAAATTCTTTAATTGTCCCCCTGAAGACATCAAAACTCTTTCACATACCTGATATGACCACAATATCACCGTCAAATCATTATGATCATCCAACGGCATCCTCGCGCCAGACTTGGCAATACTAAAACTTTTTACTACGTTTTCAGTGGAAGGCGTCTTAGATCTACACCAACACTAGAATACTCAACAACATTGTCATCTACACTATGTCAATTTTTTTGTCTTATTTTAAGTAGGGTCGTAGACCTTTCATTTGTATTTTATTCTTCCTCTTCATCTTCTTCATTACTCTTTTCAGCAGTTTCTACATCTTCTTCATTTTCTTGCTCTTCTTCATCATTTTCTTCATCTAACTTATCTTCTTCATCTTTCTCTTCATATTCCTTATCTTCTTCACTCACTAAGCTCTTCTTTTGGTTTTTGCCATTTTTTCTACACACAAGAGATAAACCAAAACAGTTTCAATCGATTGTGCATCATTCATAGTAAACAGAGAAAAAGAACTGCATCAGTTGATCAAACAAAATACAACAAGTAACTGGATTTTTCAACAACTACAGAATCTATTACAACAATTGATAAATCTGTTGCAACAACTGAAGGAGTTGTTGCAGCAGATGCTTCAATTGTTGGAAAGAATAAAACAGTAGCAACACCTCAACATCAACCTTAACAATTGTTTTGACTTTTTACAACAAATTGTGAATTTGTTGCAACAACTTCTTCAGTTGCTGCAAAAATCTCAGCAATTGGTTTGATTTTTTTCAACAGCTAATAAAATTCAAACATTTCCTAAACCATACTGTACCAGAACAACAACAATAACAAAAATATCTATTTCACTATAAATACACAACCAATCATCACAAGTTAAACAAAATACACAAAATGGTAGGTTTTTAAGCATGCAACCTCAACAAATGTTTGTAGCTGTCAAACAAGTGATGAAGTGCTGCAACAACTTACTCAACTGTTGGAAAAAATAAACAAAATTGAAAGTCCTTTTTTTGAAAACCCTAAGAAGAACAAGAATAAAAAAGTACCAAAATTATAATTTCACAATCACATATGCTATTTACAAATACATTGTTAGGTAGATTTTAGTACTGTTTTATAGTATGTTTTAGGGAGTCTTATATTTGTCTTTTAGTTATTTTGTGCAATATTATGCGTGTGTTTTGTGTTTTCAGGTTTTAAGCGATTCAGAAAGGAAATAGGCGGTTATTGAGGATAAAAATGTATACATGGCCACAAGAAATAAGTCAAAGAACCCTGGGAAGCTCGGAAAGCAATTTCAATAAATTCCAGACGAAGAAGGATGAAGAGCCGCGGCGCAACAAGATGAAGAGTCACGACGCCCCTCTGGCAGTGAGCACACGATCTTCAAAAGTGAATTAGAGCCGCATCGCCTATTTGAAGAGCCGCGGCGCCGATGACGTCAGAGAAGCGAGAAACCTAAATTTAACAAGGGCAAAAAGGTTTATTTTGGGGGTTTTTTGTGATATATATTGGGGGAAATGTTTTCTCTGAGGGGAAGGAGTTTTGGGGACGCTTTGGAGGCAAGAAACAAAGAACAAGGAGCCATTAAAGACATCTATTGTTCAAGTTCTTTTTATTTTCTTTACTTTAATTCAGTTCATGTTGGATATTAAGTTAATTAGTTTCTTAGCATGACTATAAGCTAATTACTTTTATTAGGGTTTTCCGTTGCATCACTTGAAACTCTATTATGATTTAATGCATTGCTAATGTTCTTCTTCATCTATTAACATGTCTTCAAATTGTGTTTATTGAATGAGAATTAATTGGCCATTAGTTTTCATTACCTATATGATTTCAAATCGAGTTCTGAAAAGGGAGATTTGAATATGCTATAGATGATTAGACGTAGGTTCAATCTTGAACGAGAGTACCACGATTGCCTGTGTAGCTTTTTAGATTATTGATCTTAATCCTCCTATGTGATCAAATTTATCATAGAAATATAGAAAATTCTCATTTAGGTTGAGTTTTTATATGTCCTAACCGGAATATAGAACATCTCAATTAACCTGCTATCTTAACAAGAAGAAGAATCGCTAGTCTTGCATTAATGAAGTGATAGAGTGGATTGTTGATGAGATTGGAACCCTAATTTCCTTCATTACTGAATTAAACTTCATGTGTTTGCATTACTTTTTTATTCCTGCAATCTATTTTAGTTGTTAATTCGTTAGTTTAGGAACACCACGTATATTCGTTGGCCAAATAGAAACTAAAGATTAATTAATTGGTACTTGATAAATCAGTCTATGTGGACGATACTAGGTCTTACCGAAATTTATTACAAATTGCGATACATGAACTTGCGTAGCATCTAAAAATATTGCAACACACACAAACCCCAACAAGTGAAACAAATACCCCAAATAACATGGAACAACAAAATAAACAACATTGAAGACAAACCCATTTCTTCCTCTTTTTCCTCTTCTTCTTCCTCTTCTTCTTCCTCTTCCTCTCTTCTTCCTCCTCCTCCTCCTCCTCTTCCTCCTCCTCCTCCTCCTCCTCTTCCTCCTCCTCCTCTTCCTCCTCCTCCTCCTCATCCTCTTCCTCCTCCTCATCTTCCTCCTCATCCTCTTCTTCTTCCTCTTACTTTTTTATTCCTGCAATCTATTTTAGTTGTTAATTCGTTAGTTTAGGAACACCACGTATATTCGTTGGCCAAATAGAAACTAAAGATTAATTAATTGGTACTTGATAAATCAGTCTATATGGATGATACTAGGTCTTACCGAAATTTATTACAAATTGCGATACATGAACTTGCGTAGCATCTAAAAATATTGCAACACACATAAACCCCAACAAGTGAAACAAATACCCCAAATAACATGGAACAACAAAATAAACAACATTGAAGACAAACCCATTTCTTCCTCCTCTTCCTCCTCCTCCTCTTCCTCCTCCTCCTCTGCCTCCTCCTCCTCCTCCTCCGCCGCCTCCTCCTCCTCCTCCTCCGCCTCCTCCTATTCCTATTCCTCATCCTCCTATCCTCCTCTTCTTCCTCCTCCTCCTCCTCTTATTCCTCCTCCTCCTCCTCCTCCTCCTCCTCCTACTACTACTACTACTCCTCCTCCTCCTCCTCCTATTCCTATTCCTCCTCCTCCTATTCCTATTCCTCCTCCTCCTCCTATTCCCCCTCCCCCTCCCCCTCCCCCTCCCCCTCCCCCCTCCTCCTCCTCCCCTCCCCCTCCCCTCTCCCTCCCCTCCCCTCTCCTCCTCTCCTCTCCTCCTCCCTCTCCTTCTCCTTCTTCTTCCTCCTCCTCCTCCTCCTTCTTCTTCTTCTTCCTCCTCATTCTTCCTCTCCTCCTCCCTCCTCCTCCTCCTCCTCCTCCTCCTCCCCCTCCTCCCCCCCCCCCCCCTCCTCCCCCCCTCCTCCCCCTCCTCCTCCTCCCTCCTCCTCCTCCTCCTCCCTCCTCCTCCTCCTCCTTCCTCCTCCTCCTTCCTCCTCCTCTTCCCTCTTCCTCTTTCCCTTCCCTCTTTCCCTTCCCTCATCTTCTTCTTCTTCTTCTTCTTCTTCTTCCCTCTCCTTCTTCCTTCTTCTTCTTCCTTCTTCTTCTTCTTCCTCCTTCCTCCTTCTCGCTTCATCTCCTTCTCCTCCTCCTCCTTCTTCTTCTCTAACCAAAATCATCATTTTCACACTTTGATTTTAAAACCCTAACTTTTTTCCTTCATTCACCGATGAACAGTAGTGAAAGAGAATGGAGAAAATTGATACCTGATAAGTTGCAGAAAACAACGAGGAGAGACAACGACGACAGCAACAAAAATCGCAGCAATAATGGCAAGAGAAGAAGAGAGAAGAGAAGAGGAGCAGTTGGGGTCTATTCGTAAGAACTGATGAGAGGAGAGAGATGAGATTTGAAGTAGTCGGGTCGTGGGGGTGGGTTTAACATGGGATGTTTTTGTATTTTATAAAAGATTAACAAGTTTTAAAAATTACACTTTAAATCTCAATTAACTTAATCAAATTTTTAAATGGGCTTTGACTTTGAATGATCAAAATTGTCACATTTTCTAATTAGCAGACTTGAAAGATACCTTTAGTTAAATTACTATACATTCACAAGTACGTGCATGATTATTGTTTTTTAATAGTACGTGCAAGATTTAATTTTTTTATCAAACTCTTCTATCTTTTTCCTTTCTCCCAATCAACCCTAAAAAAGTCAAAATAACTTAATAAACAAGGAAATTAAAGAACTGCCGTATTTAGATGAGTGGTCTGAGGAATTGCATGGCCAAGACTTACTCCATTAGACAATGACGCTATGAACAAAGATAAGCCAGAAGGTGCAGATGTACTTTCATTATCTTTGATTTTCAATCACATGTATATATGTAATTGAAAACTTATTAATTTTACTAATTAGTCTGAAATCTTTGTCAACCAATAAAAAGGACTGCAATGACATTTCATATTCATTGACTTAAGCTTTCTTTCCTTTGGATTATATATAGTTTACTCCGTCAAACATTTGGCCAGGGTAATAGCTTCAATTCTTCTAATTCTTTGTCTTGTCAAAAAATCCGAAATCGTCCTTGAGTAGATGATTATGTTTGTTTTTATCGTACTTATTTGTTAAGAGTAACATTGAAAATGGAATGGGAACATGGACTACTTATATGGACTTGGACAATCCTCACCCTACAAGCTAGTTTTTTGGGTTGAGTTAGGCCCAAGATCCATTCTTTACATGGTATTAGAGTCAGACTCATTCCAACTCTTTGTTCGTCGATGTTGGGCCTTCAAATTATATTTTCACGCTCCAATTAACGATGTCTGGCGTGCGGGGAGTGTTAAGAGTCCCACATCGGAAATGGAATGGGAACACGGACTCCTTATATAGACTTGGACAATCCTCACCCTACAAGGTAGTTTTTGAGGTTGAGTTAGGCCCAAGATCCTTCTTTTACTATCTAATACTAGTAGTAATCTTACGAAAACTTTAGTTAGTAAAAATACTAAGATGGTCTAGACACTTGCTGTGTCATGGATGATACGATATCTGTATAATTATATTAATATCAAATAAATTCTTTTTTATTTTTCGTTTTCAACTGATCAAATCAATTCGAACTTCCCTTTTTCATAACCAATAATGTTTGTGCCTCAATTCATTACGTTTTCTCGAGATTTCTTAGGAGCAACCATCAGCAAGGCAATGACATCATATGCACGCATGCACTGTTGATTTTGGCTGAACCTTCAAACTAGGGGATTTTTAGAGTAAAACTTGCTGAATCAGTGCTTTTTTCCTTTCACTGCTGAATCTTGTTTGACTAATCTTAATTATGTTATCACCAAGGGTATAATGAGATACGTTAATGATATCTCGACCTCCACCTTAATTTGATCAGCATAGTAGAGTTTGAGCTTTGAGAATTGATAAATTTGGGTAGGAATTGGAGCACTTCCGCTTAATCAATTCTAATTAATGAGCACTACGTTGCGTGCACAAATATTCATTACTCGAGCCAATTGTACTTACCAGATATCATATAGTTATAAAAAAAACAATGAGTTAATTTAATTGGTTTATATGAAAGGTTTGAAGTATTGTGCATAGTAACGTTTTACACCATCAAATTTAGTTGATCTATAACAATATGTAATTTTCATCGCAAATCTGCTATCGTCGGAAAATGAATAATTATCTGCTACATTAGTAATTAAATTGTATACACAAAGGTTCTTTATACTTTCACTATATTATAATTTAAAGTGTTTGTATACCTATATTATATTTCATGTTCATACAGGAGCTTGTAATTCCCATTACATAAGCTAATGTCATGATTTGCTTCTTTCCTCTGCTTAAGTCATCTTATTTTGAAAAAAGACACAGAATTAGGTAAATACTGCCAAAAGAATTCCTCAATGAAACTTTCAATTCACACTTGACTGTATCTATTTCGTTATTCTTCACTTTTGTCTTATCCAAACCATCAAATTAGTTTAGAAGAATATAAAAGGATATGTACTTTTTGATTGCTAAATCCAGTACTACGAGTCTAGATTTGGGATAATTTAATTAAGAGAACTAACAACATTTTTGTAAGGATAATCTTATACCTCCTCATTATTTAATCTAAAACTACTATACGAAAGCGCTTACGTATTGACACATATACTCCTTACAGGAATTTTTCGTATATCTATACGTATAAAACTTCATTATACGTGGAGGTTGACTCATTGACTAGTTGACGCAAGGGGATACGTAAATCAGAAACATAGTGAGTTCACATCCATCTAATTCCCAGCCAATAAATCTTGGTATATGATTATTTATACATACAATATTAGGCAAATTAAGAACAAGTCCAAACGGAGTTAATTTGAAGTGTCCAAAACAAAGCTGTAAAGCTTCGTTTGTTTCTGCCTATTTTAATTTTTGACTAGACCAAGCTTACTAGTAATAAATAGTTCTATTCCGTTGAATTGAAGATAAGCACTGATCAACACATACGGATAGAATACAAAACAAGAATCAATATTTTATACAAGTGTGAACATCTCATGTAACGGATGAGCTCTTTCATTTGTTTCTTCCACACTATCTTTCTAAAGGAGTGTTCAACCTTGAGTAACTATTTATTTATGAATATAATGCCAAGAAAAAACGTCATATTTTACTCATATTATATTAATTTCTTAGTCCTAGTTAAAACTTAGTAAAAGTATTTGCAAAAATTATGGATATTTATAAATAGAAAACAATATGACTCTGTCAAAACCGTCGAAAATGGGGGACAACTCAAAGTCAGAAAGAGCTTCTTTTGAGGTCATGTGGTAAGAAAATGACCCGAGCATAGTTTTAACGTAACTTCACTAAATTATGTGTGTAAAAGATTTTTTACACTATTAATTTGTTTCAATCAAAGCAGTACGGGAAGTAAATAAATATTACAAGTGTTCGAAAGGATAAACTAACAGCCAAGATTATAATTGCCGCAAGCTTGTTGAGTCTTGAATTTTGATAACCTGAAATCATGAAACACTAAATCTGGATTGTTACAACTGTGGCTGAGTCGAGAGATGACTCTATGTCTTTAAGACAAGATTGCCCCGTATATATGCTTTTACGTTAGCGGGCTATAGTCCTCCAAGATAAAACAACAACTAATCAACACTACAAAGCAAATATGTTGATTCTGACGAAGAAAACAAATATGAAACGACTTGCTGAAGAATGAAAAATTTAGAGGAAAAGGAAGAGTTTCTGTTCTTTTCTTTCTCTCTACCGTTTCTGTATCTTTCTGCTCTCTTTTTTAATCTTCTCTTTTAATCCACTCCCTCAAATCTGTTTCAGGTCTCAATATATAGTGTTTAGGAGGAGGAGAGGTGTTAAGAGGTGTAATCATGGCCAGAAACATTTTGTAGTAAGTGCAAAACGTTTCAGATGGTTAATGTCATAAACTGTTGGCTTTCTGGCTGCTGACAGCATTCCTGAAACTCTAGGGACCAAACTGTAAATACTAAACAGTTTGGGGTCCAAAAGATAATATCAGAAGTAGCCCAGAAGCCCAGCAGTCTGACGGGCGGGCGGCGGTGGCGCACATGTGGGGCTAGCCTCGAACCCAAGCACACCTAGGTCCTCCCTCCTTCAAACACATAGGTTACCCCTTGGGGTCCCAAACCTTTATCCATTTTTTAGGCTTATAAAAAGAACAATTCTTCCTTTTCCCACCGATGTGGTAGATTTGTCCCACACCATATTTCCATGTCTCAAACACCTTACTTCGTGGACCAATATCTCTTTCATTTCTTAACGAAATTTAACGATCCTTGGCCCTACGGTCATCTACTCACTTAGTAGATTATGCACGTGTGAAGAGACAAAGCTCCAACATGCGAAATCCTAATGTTTAAGTCATTTAATATGGATGGACGCAACCCCACCAAAGACAAATTTCCAACATAACAACTAAGTAATTGGTCATAATGCGTGAACAAGTTACTGTTGAAGACATTTGACCTTGTAAGTAATGACTTAGTACATTCTACTTTCAATTAATTAAAACAAGCACTTTTGATCTCTTTATTTGTAAATATTCACAAAGTTATCGTAACTAACAATTGTTTCATCACTTAATTATTGTTGTGTAATGTTAGATTTGCAATATTTCCCACATTTGACAATAATATAGTTGTAACGTATTTCAAATATAACATATTTCCTACATAAAGAGGTCAATAATCTACATTCAATTAATTGAATATTAAATACATTTCGTTGAATATTAAAAGGACTAAAATCAGAATTTATCAATATATCGAGAGATCAAAAATATTATTAATTCATTAAGTAATTAAAATTGTGCCCATTCTAACCGTTTAAATTGAAATGATTACATAATACAAAATAATATCGTAGCACACAGAATCATGAGTTATACTCCACCAATTACCTGAAAAAAAGTTTTCACGTGACGCTTGCTACAGCTAATACAAATTACATTGATATCATAAGTATTTTTTTACACAATTAATATATATAAATTAAGTACTGCGCGCACGACTACTTTCAAAAACCAACGACTCAATACCGAATGCTTATCCAGAGGTCTCCAATAGATGAACTCATCATATGCAAATTTCAGTATGAATATGTTGACCTTCAATTTTGGAAGAGGATTCTTTCAGGTTTTCTATATTTGCGAGAAATAATAAAAAGAAAGCTGGTCTTCTTTCTCCCAGCTAAACTCCAAAAAAGATTAATTCGAAACTTTTAAAGGGAAAACTGAATTCCATAGTTTCTTTCACACATGCTAACGGCTACTTGACCATATAATTACTTTGACGTCACCTTCTTGTAAAAATAAAATTAACATGAGTACTTGAAATTTATCACATTCTGATTACGTACGTAAATATATAGCTAAAAATATAAAAAATAGTGAAAAATGCGCTTATTTTGACAATTTAGAAGTTAAACTTAACGGAGTAGATTAACCTAAGCTATATCTTGAACGCCAAAATTATACATCGTTATATCAATTAAAAACATTAAGAAATCAAGATTCTTGAAAATGGGAAACTCACACGGCAAGTACAATGACATTTTTAGCCCAAAAATGCAAAGGCGAGGACAATCCCCCCTCATGTAGTCGTCGGCCTTCCCCAGCTCCCTTGTTGCTTCTGTGAAGTTGCAAGTTCATGAGCAAATGAATGAAAAAACCATGTTCCTAAAAGAAAATTGCCCTCCTTGTTTTCTTTTCTTTGCTTCCCCGTCCCTTTGAACGGAAGTAATCATATTTTCCCTATACATATTGAAAAATTAATTTCACTAACAATAGAACTTATCTACATTTTCCGCCTATTATATCTTATGATCGACTGGTGGAGGAATGGTAAAGTTTAAGAGAAGGTGGAAGAGAAGAAAGCGGCGTATGTGAAATTGGTAGAAAGTGAGGATGATGTGGAGAAGTGGACGAATAGGGAATTGTATAAGATGACGAGGAATGAGGAAAAGCTAGCGGTTACGGCGACGAAGATGGAGGCTTTTGAACGTCTGTATGTGAAATTAGAGGAAAATGCGAGGATAAGAAGTTGTACAGACTAGTCAAGGCGAGGGATAAGAGGGCCGATGACTTGGATCACGTGAGGTGCATCAAGGACGAGGACGACAAAGTAGTGGTGGAGGACGTGCATATTAGGCGGAGGTGGCAGTCTTACTTTCATAAACTCTTGAACGAAAAAGGAGATAGAGACATTATGCTGGGAGATTTGGAGTAATCTGGTAGTTACTGGGATTTTGGGTATTGTAGAAGCATTAAGGTTGAGAAGGTTAAGGTGTTGTTCGCAGGATGCGCAGGGGACGAGCGACCGGGCCTGATGAGACTCAGTTGAATTTTGGAAGAGCGCAGACAGCAGGTTTGGAGTGGCTGACTGAGTTGTTTAACGTCATTTTTAAGACGACGAGAATGCCCGAAGAATGGAGGTGGAGTACAATGATTCCATTGTATAAGAACAAAGGTGATATCTAGAGTTGCAACAACTATAAGGGTATCAAGCTGCTAAGTCACACTATGAAAGTTTGGGAAAAGGTCGTGGAGATGAGGGTGAGAAGATGTGTGTCTATTTCCGAGAACCAGTTTGGATTCATGCATGGGCGTTCGACTACAGAAGTCATTCATCTTATTAGGAGGTTGGTGGAGTAATATAGGGAGAGGAAGAAAGACTTACATATGATTTTCATCGACCTCGAGAAGGCATATGATAAAGTCCATGGGGAGGTTCTATGGAGATGTTTGGAGGCTAGAGGTGTACCTGTGGCGTATACTAGGACGATCAAGGATATGTACGATGGAGCCAAGACCAGGGTACGAACATTAGAAGGAGACTCGGAGCACTTCCCAGTGATGATGGGGCTGCACAATGGATTAACTCTTAGCCCATTCCTATTTGTCTTGGTGATAGATGGACTGACGCGATAAATCTAAGGGGAGGTGTCATGGTGTGTTATTCGCAGACGACATAGTTCTGATTAATGAGACTTACAGTGGAGTGAACACTAAGCTGGAGGTTTGGAGACAGACTCTGGAGTCTAAAGGGTTCAGGTTGAGTAGGACCAAGACAGAATACTTGGAGTGCAAGTTCAGGAACGGGAGCAACATTGAGATAGGCGTGGAGACGAGGCTTGGTACTCAGGTCATTCCAAAGAAAGGAAGCTTTAAGTACCTCAGGTCTATTATCCAAGGGAATAAAGAGATTGATGACGATGTCACACCTTGTATTGGGGCAGAGTGGATGAAATGGAGGCTCGTATCTGGAGTCTTGTGCGATAAAAAGTGCCACTAAAACTTAAAGACTAGTTCTATAGGGTAGTGGTTAGATCGACTATGTTGTATGGGGCGGAGTGTTGGCCGGCCAAGACTTCACACACCCAAAAGATGAAAGTTGCGGAGATGAGGATCCTGAGAAGGATGTGTGAGAATACAAGGATTGATAGAATTATAAATGATGATATCCGAGACAGAGTGAGAAGCGAAATTGAGATGGTTCGGGCATGTTCAGAGGAGATACACCAATGCCCCAGTGCGGAGGTGTGAGAGGTTGGCTATGGACGGGTTCATGAGGGGTAGAAGTAGGCCGAAGAAGTATTGGGAGAGGTGATTAGACGGGATATGACGCATGTGCAACTTACTGAGGACATGATCTTAGATACGAGGTTATGGAGGACAAGGATTAAGGTGCAAGGGTAGTAGGCAGTCCATGTAGTCCTACTTACGCTTACAGAATGGTAGTTGTAGTGTTATTATTGTAGGCCCGCTTAGCCTATCATAATAGTAGGTGCAATATTGCTTTATAGTCCTCTGTCATTTGTTTTCTGCTGCTATGCGTTTTCTAGTGTACTTTATTTATCTTATTTACATGTGTTTGTTAATGCTTACTTTTTCAGAATGCACTATCATGACTTATTCGCTTTTGATACAAGCATTTTCATACCGCTTTAAATTTCTTGTTCGGGTCTGATCGTTTCTCTTGCTTTGACTGTGCTTGTGCTTTGTCTTGAGCCGAGGGTCTCTCGAAAATAGACACTCTACCTACCAATATAAAGGTAAGGTCTGCGTACACTCTACCCTCCCCAGACCCACATCGTGGGATTTCGTATGTTGTTGTTGTATCTTATGAGGGAGAAGAAAAATAAAAATAAAAATAAAAAATGTAAACCAGCCCATGAAAGATATGCAACATCCAGGTCCGTGTCGAACCTCACCCCACTACCGCAAGTCCAACTCTACTCTTCACTACCCATTCACTTCACACATAAAAAATAAGAACAAAAAGGGATTAGTAGACTTTTAGCAGTTTTAGTTTGTCTTCTACTTTAAAATGCAATTTTGCAAACAAATTTCTTCTTTGACTTTTTTCTTGTTTTTTCTTCATATATTATTATAAACTTATCCAATATTTTTGTTTTTCCCTCCTCTCCCCAACTACCTGGAAGAGGTTGCTTGCACCGATTCACCAACATTTTGTTATTTGTAAAAGTGATAAGTAAATAAGCCTATTCACTAACATATTTTACATGACATTGCTTGCGCCATGCCTACACCACATATTTAGGGAAGGAAATCAACTCGCGGATGTCTAATATGAGGGTAATTGGGTGACAAATGAGCGGTTAAGACAGAATTTGAGTGGATAAAAATAGACTAAAATAATTAAACGGATCATTTGCCCAATTTTGTTCAAAAGTTAGTTGGATTAAGTGAGCTGGTCAAGATATTTAAATAATGAATTATAGTTCAATCCTCTTAACTCTTAATTACTAAGTTTTAGTTTTTTGTTTATATCTTTAAAATTTAAAACTTTTCTTCTTCTTTATTATAGGTATATATAAATATATCAAATAAAAAATTATTTAAATATTTTGACAATTTTTTTTATGAGTCAATTTGAGCTCAAATCAGCCCGACTTTTACGGGTCAAGATGACTGGGTAATAAATGGACGGATCAATTAGAAGGATATGTTTTTGAAAATTGAGCTTGAAATTATCACATGAGGAGGCTAATGTAGCTAGAAATTAAATGTTTATGCAACACCTCATCTTGTCAAGGATTAACTCTGATGTACAAATTGCATCTGTTCATATTTAAATTGGCAAAAATAAATGGTGATTATTAGCTAACAAGTCCTAAAAATAGTACGGTTTAGGTTTATTTATGGAAGAATGACTAATGGAGAGAAGACGAACCCTACTTAAAAATCCTCTTAAATTAACCTAATCTAGATGCCCCCCTTACAAAGTTGATAATGAAGCAAGCATATTAATCATCCCTCTTTTTTTCTTCCTAGCCTATGACCTACCGTGGTCCAATTTTTAATTGAACTGACATTTTTGTGTAACAAGAGTACATGAATATCCTAATTGCTGCCAATGCCGCTTTAACATTAATTTTTTCTGGCCCATGTATAGTCCTGATCACGTTTAAATCACTAAACAATAACCTTGAGTATTTTTTATCTTGTTTTATTTTCTCTTTCTAGACTTTATAGACCACGTGAATGCCTTTAAATAACAAAACTGCTAATTTCAATTGATTAGATACCTGAAAATTGAAATTCACTCCTTTGATATCTATGTAATAGATACTCCATATACTAACATGTATCTATCAAACAACGGGTCAAAAGCCGGGTCAGGTTCACATTAGTCGAGTAGAAATAACGCCTTTTCAGCCCATCTTTAAAAAATAGTCTAGTTTCATAACTCATGACATTATCTTGGAGTTTTTCTTGTGGATCTTAAATCTCCAAGACAATGACTATTACACTTTTCTAGAAAAATACATTTCAAAAATTGTCTTTGATAAAGTGTTAGAGCAAATAAGAACTAATACCTATATAAATTTTGATTTAACTTATTTTCACTAACAATATAAATGAAATTTTACATAATTAATGGCCGTAACCTGCTACAGTATCAAGGGCTCGTACTAAGCAAATGAAAAAGAAAATGCTGCTAGGCCAGAACTTGGTATACACTGCAATATATATACAACAAAAGAGAAAACTAAGTTCAACAAAAATGAGTTCCATTTAAATTTGTTAATGCGTCATAAATATCGTCAATTAGGATGAATGACACGTGGTATAGTGAGGCGAAAATGTAAAAAAAAAGAAGATTAACTAAGCATAAGCAAACAGATTGACTTTTTAGTTTTTGCAAGCAAAAGAGTAAATGCTCAATGCTTTCCACATTTGACTCTTTAAAGAATAGCCCTTTTTACCCTCTCTTCATCTTTGGCCAGCGTAACAACACACCTTCGACTTTTCTATATATCCCTTTCTCTTCTCTCTTCTCCATTTATTTTTTTATATATATAGACATGGACCCCCTTGGCTTAGACCCTTGTCTCAACATTTCTTCATAGTAGTTTCAATTATGTCCTATATAGATAGCTAGAGAAAGAAGCAAGAAAATCAAGTCCTTTTCTTTTTGTTTCAAATTAAAAAAAAAAAAAAATTGCTCTTTGGTATTAGAAATGGGAAGGCCACCTTGTTGTGAAAAAACTGGGGTGAAGAAAGGACCATGGACTCCAGAAGAAGATATCATTTTGGTTTCATACATTCAAGAACATAACCCTGGAAATTGGAGAAATGTTCCCACTAATACTGGTAAACTTTTTGCACCTCTAACCTTTTTTTCTCTTTAATTATTTTTGGCTTTTTGGGGGTTGGTTGAAATCATTAAATATGTGTAATTAATTTTCTGCAGCTCCATCACAGCTTCTTGATTGAACAATGAATATATGCCATTTAATTTGATCGACTTTTATTTTTTAATTTTATCTTTTTTGTTTTTTTTCCCAGGTTTGCTAAGATGCAGCAAGAGTTGTAGACTCCGATGGACTAATTATCTCCGGCCGGGGATCAAACGTGGAAACTTCACCGAACATGAAGAGAAAATGATTATCCACCTGCAAGCTCTTCTTGGCAATAGGTACTCAAAAAAATCAACCTTTAAAAAAGCTTATCATCATCTGTTTATTTTTGTATTTTTTGGTGTTTAGGGTTAGATCCAAAAAACTTTTATATGTTGAGAAATCAAGGTTTATAGCCTTATGGTATCGGTGAGAGTGTCACACACATTATGTGTGATTTCAATTTTCACTACTCCTTTCTATATTCTCCGATCACCCTAAATCCAAATTTTTTTAACATGAATACCTTATTTCACTAAAAAAAAATGGAACTAGTTATGAACTTCGTCGTTGATCTATCGCTAAATTACTCATAGGCTATAGCTAACAGAATTCTTTGATAATGAGTTTGTTGTTTAGCTTTAGAATTTGTCCGTCGCTAATTCCATTTCTTTTTTGTAGTGTTTAGTTAATTTTGTAGCACTTGGGGTGAGATCTTAAATTTTTATATTGAAACTACTAAGATTTGTTGTGTGTTTATGGTGTAGATGGGCAGCTATAGCTTCATACCTTCCACAAAGAACAGACAATGATATCAAGAATTATTGGAATACTCATTTGAAAAAGAAGCTTAATAATAATAAGAAGGTTGAAGGCCATGATGATCATGATCATGAGAATAATCATCAAGAAGGAAAGCCAACATCATCATCATCTCAATCAAAAATCTCAAAAGGTCAATGGGAAAGGAGGCTTCAAACAGACATTCACACTGCTAAGCAAGCACTTTGTGAGGCTTTATCACTCAACACTGAAAATAATAATCCCATTCCTGAGGAACAACAACCAGCAGTTCAAACATCTACTACCTATGCGTCCAGTGCTGAAAATATTGCTAAGTTGCTTCAAAATTGGATGAAAAATTCACCCAAATCGTCGTCGAGTAGTTCCAAAATTACTCAAATGTCCTTGAACAACAGTTTATCAATCGGTGCAGTTTCGAATTCTAGCCCTTGTGAAGGGACCGTAAATGTTACAACTGGACAAGGTTTGGACTCGCTGTTTAGCTTCAATTCATCTAATAATTCGGATGTTTCGCAATCCGTGTCGGTCGATGAGGGTGGAAATTTCAGTACACCTGAGAATAATAATGCTGGGATTTTCCAAGTTGAAAGCAAGCCAAATTTTCCTGATTTCAAGGCAGAAAATGGGAAATTTCAAGAGGAGAGCAAGCAAAATATGGAGACACAAGTGCCTTTAACTTTGCTGGAGAAGTGGCTGTTTGATGATGCTAATGCACAAACACAAGAAGATCAGTTAATGGGAATTGGAATGGGAATGGCTATGGGTGAAACTACTGATTTGTTTTGAAGAAATAAAGAGAAATACTACTAGGAAGGAAATGTACTACTCCTAGTAAATATTTCTTCAAAACAACTTAACAGTTTCAGGTTGATCTTGTAATTTGGGTATTTTAATTAGTTGTTACTTGTTAGTAAAGGAATATGTTCCTTTATAGTTAGAATTTGGACTCCATAGGTTTTATTTACTTTATAGCCTGAGCAGATCTAAAAATTCTGATATTTGCAACTGCATAAAGTGTATATTCTATGTAATCTTTAAACCTCCATATGTATAAGTTAGGAATAATGAACCTCCGCAGTACTCTTTTAAGAGCTTCAATTGTTTGCATTTTGGGTTCAATTTTTGTGAGTTTCTGAGCGACCTAACTTGAAATGCTTCCAAGTCCCAAGATGAAATGGATCATATGTTATTAAAAACGCAAGATCAACAATAAAAATGTCTCCGTTATAAATAAATTACGGTCAACTATATGAATCTTCATTGTTCATATTCCCAATTTAAATTCATTGATGTCCAATAGTACATCATGTTTGACAAGTCCTTTAGGTTGTGTATTTGTATTAATTTCTTCTTCTCCTTTTTTGTTTCCCCATCCCTTTGTTTTGGCTATTAATTGTTCTTCTGAAACTCCTCCAGTTCTTTGGATCTCAATTCTCAACATAGATGATGAAGTCACATCCTGGCTCTATCAATTGCCATTAATAGGTAGTTTATCTTCACCACATAATGACAATGCACCGAGCAACTAGGTACTGTTTTTGACTTTCTAAACCTTTTGATTTCATAAATCTTGTCGAGAAAGCAACGGTTGAGCAGAATATTTAACTTATATAAATCGATAAAAAGAATTATACTGTAGTTGTGTGAAATTACGATTTTGTTGAAGGCGAAAAATGGAAAGCGGTTTATCTTTGAGTCGAGTGTGGCACTCTGTCCTTAAGACAATATTGCCCGTATGTATCCTTTATACGTCTGGACAATTTGTCTCCCAAGATAAAACAGCAATGGAACCCTTGAGCAAAGGAAACTCAAGAGCTACGAAGTGAAGAATATTGAGTAACGAAATGATGCTTGGAAGTTGTAGGAAGAAAACTATTTTGTTGTGTATTTTCGTGCCTTTGTTTTTCAGCATCTGTTCACGTATTTTCGTTCATATGTCTTGGTGCTCAACAATGGTGTAAGGGGGTGTTTATATAGGTGAGGGAGGGGCTGAAAAGCGCCTCCATAATAGCCAAATAATGGCCATTATGGAGGTAGTAAAGCCACCAACATAAATGGTGAAAGACCAACGGATTTGGCCATTATAGGAGGAGTAATTCAGCCAAAATAAATGGTGAATTGAGTGTGGCATTTCTGTTTTTGACCGTCGAAATTCGATTTTCGGAAACTTCGGGGACCAAAGCGTACATCTTGAAACTTCGGGGACCAAAGCGCACATACGAAAGAATTCGGTCCAAAGCGTATATACGAAACTTCGGGATCAAAGCTGTACTTCGCACGGCAAAGTTTTCGACCCAAAAAGATAATATCGAGAAGACCCGCGGCCACGGCCGTGAACCGGAAGCCGGACGGGACGGGACGGGGGGCGGCGGTGGCGCGCGTGTGGTCTTTCCTCGAACCGAAGCACATCTAGGTCCTCCCTCCTTTAAACACATGGGATACCCCTTGGGGTCCCAAACCCCAAACCAATTTCGAGTCTTATATACACAACAATTCTTTCTTCTCTACCGATGTGGGAGAATTACACACAATACCACACTTTCCATGCTTCAAACACCTTACTTCGTGAACCAATATCTCTTTCATTACTCAATGAAATTTGACGATTCTTGGCCCTACGGTTATCTACGTACTTAGTAGATCATGCATGTGTGAAGAACCGGATTCTCCAACATACGTTACACTAGTGTTTAAGCCGTTAAAGTTGGTCGGTCGCAACTCCCGCCAAAGGCAAATTTCCAACAATCCCCTCTTGAAAGAGATTTTGGCGCACTCACATGGTGTCTTTTCATTTCCAAGCAATATTTCGGCGGACCGATGTTGCATAAGGAGAGGTAGCCTCGGCTTTGAACCTTCCATAGTTGAATACCATCGGACTTACTTACTTTGCGCGGTGAACGTGATGTCTTGAACCGTCGGTGTTTAGTGTAAGCCAAGACAACGGTACCAACACAACAAATTCCCTTACTCTCTTCTTCGTAATGTTTTGTCCGTTTTGGCCATGGACAACGTCTTGGATTCTTAAGTGCGTTCAATTTGAGGCGGCTCGTCCTCGCACTTAAATAGGTGGTCTCCTACAAGGTATCTGCTATACCCCACTTCACAAGTGTTAGGAACCATTAAAAGTTTCCCAAAGACCTAACCTCAAGTGTGAGGATCATTACGAGTTTTGAAAACTTAACCTTTACCCATCTGCAGATAGCACTTAACGTCTATCGCGGGAACGGCTTTGGATTTGGTGTTTCTTTTCGAAATCACTATCCGAAGTGCTCATGCTTCGGCCCGAAGCGATCAAGCTGAACCTTTACAACTTAGTTTTCCCATTGAACCAAATTCTTGGGATCTCCGAGTTCGTAAGGTTGGGTTTCCTTTGTATTGGTTCGTCTATTTTGGGTTTTAAGCCCATTCCCTAGACAGGCGAACACTTGATCTCGGGTAGTCCCTTAGTTAGTAAATAAGGAAGTGACACCGTGATGATCAAGCGCCATACGGTCTTATGTCTCCGAACGGATCGTGACGAGATATGTCCGAGACGCCGTCATCCGTGTCCTTCCTAAAGCCGACCGGCTAGCCACGGTGTAGAAGCTGCTGAAGGCACGGGTTTCTCCCAATAAGGGACGTCCTCTAATGAGTCGTGAAGTTACTCAACTTCTTTCATGCTTTGTATAAAGCGATAAACTCCGATACCATCATGAATCGGTCGATGCAAGTTTGCTTAGAGGATTTTCCAAGAACCACCATACACATTTACTTGTGGCTTTGGTGTTCTTCGGATCGATGTCCGGTTTGCATCTTGTGTTCTCTCGAGAACGCATTTGGACATCCAGAATACTATAATCCGTAGATAAGCGAATAATTCGGATATCGTCATATCCGACTTAACGCCTTCTATTGATCATGTATTAAGATCATCGGTGAACCTTAGTTCAAGCGATCTGTTTGTTAGACGATACCGGAGTCGGTTGTAGTGTGTACAATACATTGAACTACACGTGACCTGTGCATATCGCTCATTGTCTATGGGTGCACCATGATTCCAATCGTTCTATGATTCATATCCATTGGTGGCTTCAACGAGGCTCATCAACTATCGACCGATCCGTTAGATGTCTTAGAAATCCAATTCCTAAGATGTCATCTCGTGATACTCATATCTTTCATATCGAGACTTTGTTTCAATATGATTTTCATTCTAAGACCGTTGGTTTTCCAAGCTTGTTGGCTTTCTAACTTCGAGTCAATGTTTACGTGATCGATTCATTGTTTACTGTTTTATACGAGACTTTCGGGACCAAAATGTTAACATTTCGGGGACCAAAATGAAAGTTCGGGAAGAAGCCAACAGTTCGACAAACCAATTCGATCCTCTTTTTCCAACTCTCCGGTTTGGAAAGGCTGTTTCAACACCCATGCCATGTAAGATTACAATGGCCCTGGATGTGAAGCTACTCACAGGGGAGCACTTTTTACAACCCAAAGGTTCTTTTCCGGAGGAAGATTAACTATTACACACGTATGGTTCTATATATGGAATCTATTTCTCCCTTTAGCTTCTTTCCAAAGCGGCGCTTTTGGAGATAACAATTATTTGTTAATTGTCCATGGTTCGTTCTCAACCATACAAGCTAGAAGGACTGGAACAAGTCTTTGTCCCCTCTTTGCTCCGTCTTGGTTCAACATCTAGAATCCCACGAGTTCTGCGGATACGGAATATTAAGTTCGGATAGACGGCAACTTTCGAGTCATGAAGATACGGAACGTCTAGTTCCGGACAGTCAGGCCCTCGCGGGTTCTTGTTAACCTTGAGCAATTGCTCCTTTTTCCTTTTCCAAGGAAAGTTATCTCCAAAGAATTCAGCATTCTTTGACGCCAAGAGGCGATCAACACTCTTGTTATTTGCGGATCCGGTGGATATGCAATCTACGATCTTAGGTCGAACTTGACTGTTTCGGTAGCCCATCTTTTACCAAGCTACCCCTCATAATTTGGGCGTACACCTTCGCGCTTGGCTAACACCGTTAGACTGAGGTGAGAAATGAACATTCGTTTAATGAACGATGCTTCACATTCTCCGTAGGCTTAGTTGATTTTCAACTTCTGCTTTGTAGGCTTCAACAACTTCATCTTTGCTTTTCAACAAACAAAGGATTCCATACGTTGTACCATCATCAATGAAGATCACAACGTACTTGTCTCCCCCCTCTATTTTGTATAAACTTCAAATCACCCAATTAGGTGTGACTAAGTTCTAGAGGAGCGGTGCTTCTTTCGCTATTCCCTTGACGGAATTTGGAAAGGTGATTTTGCCTCTTCATCTACCTCACATTTATTTAGAGGGTTTATGTCGACAGAAGGCAACAATCTCAACATCGTTAGCTTTTGAATGACTTGCTATTTAACGTGTCTTAATCTATGATGGCATAGATGCACGGATTACAAATATATCATTCATTTGGCTACAAACGTCTTTGTACCATTCTTAGTTATTACGGACCTATTGGACTAGTCTCAAACTAGCTTGACCAACGAGCGTCCCTTAAACCAAGTTAGGAATATGTATCACCTCATCTTAGAGTGATCACAATCCATGAAGTCCTATTGAGGACAACCTCTCCAACCCCTTCTACTTTAGAGGTGGCGTTGCTTCACATGAACAACCTCTTGCTCGTGGTTAGGGCATAGCTTAGGATCATATGTGATCTAGATACTACGGCCCACTCTAGTTTCTTTTGGCGGTGAGTGTCCAATTTCTTTCTTGCCTTTATTTAGGCCTTCGGATCATTTAGGACACGGAAACTCGGCCCACCTTACTAGGTGTCCATTACTTTTCCTATGAAATGAATTCGGCACCACTCCGATCGCTTGGGAGGCTTTATATGGCGAGTGTCCAATATCATCATATCAAAGAAATTTTGGCCCACTCCGGTCGCCGGAGGCTTTGTATGACTGAGTGTCCAATATCATCCTATCAAAGGAATTTTGGCCCACTCCGGTCGCCGGAGGCTTTATGTGATTTCGAGTGTCCAATATCATCCTATCAAAGGAATTTTGGCCCACGGTCGCCGGAGGCTTTATGTGACCGAGTGTCCAATATCATCCTATGAAGGATCTTCGCCAAATAGTATGACGGGTTCAACGTCTTTAGCTTTTAGACTCCTTTCGTTAAGATTGGTGCCCGAGATAATTCTTGGCGCTTACTTAAGAGTGGTAACGAGTTTTCGCACGGATCGGTAGATCTTACTCCCTCGTATGTGCGAACATACTTTACACACTTTAGTAATTACACTTAAAAGAACGGATCTTCTTAAGTCGTTTACAAAATCCAATCTTTAAACGGAAAAGAAGATGAGATTAAACTTCTGATTTGTTAGAGCATAAGGAATATAAATTATTTTCATATTCCTCCTTACTTTAATCCATTTTTAATCAGACATCATTTAATCTTTATTCTTGACAAGTAAGAAAAATACTTATCCCAATTTCGGATTCGGCTCACTTCAAATCACTTCATCGACCGAGTGTCCATTTCCTTCTCACCATTATTCGGATCTTTTGTCTGGGACAGATATAGGCCTTCTGCTGCAAGATAGAATAACATCTTCAGTCTTCTCCTCTTGTCCCAGTTAACATCCTCAGGCTCTCGTGAGCGCTTGTTCCACCAGTCGTGGTAGCGGTGACACCATGAACACGTTCATCATCATCACTCTCTTCTACCAGAAAACCATTTCCATATCCAGATTTGGTCACACAATTTTTGACCGACATCTTTCGAACACTAATAGTAATACAATACAAATATTGTCTTAAGTTGTTGGGAGATTTTTCTCTATATGGTACTTTATAAAGCAGTACGGGAAGTATTTAACTATTACAAGTATTCGAAAGGATAAACAAAGATTTCAATAATTCAACATGGAATCTGAAATTACAATATAACAACAAAAGTGAAATTACGATTTTGTTGAAAGGCGAAAAATGGAAAGCGGTTTATCTTGAGTCGAGTGTGGCACTCTGTCCTTAAGACAATATTGCCCCGTATGTATCCTTTATACGTCCTGGACAATTTGTCTCCCAAGATAAAACAGCAATGGAACCTTTGAGCAAAGGAAACTCAAGAGCTACCGTGAAGAATATTGAGTAACGAAATGATGCTTGGAAGTTGTAGGAAGAAAACTATTTTTTGTTGTGTATTTTCGTGCCTTTGTTTTTCAGCATCTGTTCACGTATTTTCGTTCATATGTCTTGGTGCTCAACAATGGTGTAAGGGGGTGTTTATATAGGTGAGGGAGGGTCTGAAAACTGCCTCCATAATAGCCAAATAATGGCCATTATGGAGGTAGTAAAGCCACCAACATAAATGGTGAAAGACCAACGGATTTGGCCATTATAGGAGGAGTAATTCAGCCAAAATAAATGGCTGAATTGAGTGCTTGGCATTTCGTTTTTGACCGTCGAAATTCTGATTTTACGGAAACTTCGGGGACCAAAGCGTACATCTTGAAACTTCGGGGACCAAAGCGCACATCCGAAAGAATTCGGTCCAAAGCGTATATCTGAAACACGGGATCAAAGCGTACTTCGGCAAAGTTTTTCGACCCAAAAAGATAATATCGAGAAGACCCACCCACGGCCGTGAACCGGAGCCGGACGGGACGGGACGGGCGGGCGGCGGTGGCGCGCGTGTGGTCTTTCCTCGAGGCGAAGCACATCTAGGTCCTCCCTCCTTTAAACACATGGGATACCCCTTGGGGTCCCAAACCCCAAATCAATTTCGAGTCTTATATACACAACAATTCTTTTTCCTCTACCGATGTGGGAGAATTACACACAATACCACACTTTCCATGCTTCAAACACCTTACTTCGTGAACCAATATCTCTTTCATTACTCAATGAAATTTGACGATTCTTGGCCCTACGGTTATCTACGTACTTAGTAGATCATGCATGTGTGAAGAACCGGATTCTCCAACATACGTTACACTAGTGTTTAAGCCGTTAAAGTTGGTCGGTCGCAACTCCCGCCAAAGGCAAATTTCCAACAGTTGTAAAATTTGTTGTGACATGTTACCTGTCTTATTTCTTAGGTTATTAATCTCACTTATTATGAATATAGAGTTCGTTGTAATAATCTTAATTTTAGCATGTGATCTAATAGTATAAAAATTCTTTTACCTAAGGTTGAATTCCAAAGCTAAATAGTATCTGATGAGCTCTGATGGCCATTCCTTTTGCATATAAGTTTTACCCCTAGATTATATGATGTTTATGTGAGTAAATCACATTCAATGACCGAATATATGAGTCAGACAGGTATTTAATCCTGTCTTGGATGAGTGACTGATAAGCAATTCAAGGAGTAGTGTTATTGATTGATTGTTTTTTCTTCCAACGTTAAAATCATGCAAGAAAAAGACTGTATTATCGGTGACACATAAATTGGGACGGAATGAGTATTTATTTTGCCTTCGCATTTTTAATCCCTCATCTATATGTAATTAGTATATTTTATTTTATATTTAATAATTTTAACCTAGTATTTATTATTTATATTATTTTATCTCTTATTATAAATTTTAATTCAAGTTTGTTAATATTATTAATAAGATATTCTTTTTATAAATTTGTTACAGAATCTAGTCATCTACCGCTACTTTTTATGATTATTATTTTAGTATCGCCTCTTATTCTCTAAATTGTGTATATCATTTTAAGATTTCAGCAATTAACTGAAAGCCATTATCATTTGATTGTAATTCATAAAAATATAATTAAAGTATAAATAGACTATCTTTTAGGAACTTGTTATTAAATCTACCTCTTTTTTTATATTGCATGCGTTGAGTATATATTTACAAAAAGTTCTCATGACCCCCCCCCCCCTCCCCCCCCCCCCCCAAAAAAAACTGTTTAGATAGACTTTTGGACTATTAATAAAATTATTGATATATTTGATTACTACTTCCCACTCTGTTTTCGTGTTGAAAATACTATTTATTATCTAACGGGTATGTCCATAAGATAAACTAGAAAAAATATCATGTATATTAAAGAAGTAAAAAAGTAGATAGATGTTAACAATTTAAAGGGTAAAATTGATATTTTAAATGGTCAATTGAGATATTAGGACGAGAATATCTATTGTAGAAAGTTAGAAAAAAGGTTTGAATTTATTTTTCGGTGAAAATAATTATAATCAAAAATACAGTTAGAGATTTGTATTCAAGAATTTAAAGACAAGTAGGTTGTATTCGATGAAAGACCCTCTTGATTGAGTCCGGGATTGATATATAGGTAACAAATAGGTGATATTAAGATATAAGTAAAAGAGTGATAATAAGCAAGTGATATAAAAGAGTTAGATCTAAAAACGAGCTACGAATCAAATAAGAGCCAAAGCTGAGAATGATGTATTAGCTTGAGAGAGATATGGGTTACAAGTGTGAGCTTAGAGAGAATACAATGTGTCTTTCTTTTCTTCTAAGTCTTGCATATATAAGACAAAACTTAGACTATTATGAACCTAGAAAGTTGTGGCGACGTGAGCATACTGACGTCACTGCATCCACGCGCGCCACGACACTCTGATCTAGGTAGGCTGATGTGACGGGAGTTGTTGGGAGTGGAGGACTATTGTGGAGATCTTTTAGGGAAGTTCGATTTTTAGAACCACAAAACTTCTTGTATACGCTTAATGCCTACGAATGCATTTTTACTCAATACACATAGTCCCCACTTTTCGGGATTTTTGAGCTTTGAGGCATGGAAGAGGAAGAGCCTGTCAACTGTCAATCTTGCTTGTAACACGGTGTCCTTTGGGAATAGTGCACCAATTCAGTTGTACATCTTCCTTTCATACACCACCTATAACATTTAATGGTCGACTATCCGTGTATTATCCACTTTACTTGTGTCACGCATCCGTTGATATTCTTCCAAGGGAAGGGACGCTGTAATGATGACTTGATTTTCTTTTCAAACGTTACCTCTTCTTCATCTTTTCTAAGTACCATTTTCCATAAGGATTTCGTCCATTCCTTTTGCTCATCTGATGTTCACTCTTCAAAAAACAATTTAAACAACTAGTCGTTATTCCTTTCTCTTGCTCAACCAAATTTTTACTGTCATGTCATCAGAGTTTTTGGTTGCCGGCGGTGCCACCACACGAGCTTGGAGCTTGGATAAGGGCAATTCAGACATCTCCATCCACAAGGTTCCTATCTTAGACTATTTTCCAACAACTATCGGGACGTCGAGGAAGAAGAAATGGTTTCTTCTTCCATTTAACATATCGATGCCTATATTTCCACAAGCTGGTCTTCTCTAAAAGATCTTTGGAAGCGCCCGGTCTCTATGGAGTCAGAACAATCCCGGCCGACGAGCTCATACAAATCCACCGTGACTGTCCGTTATTTGATCGGGTGCAGGTAGAATACAGCTAAAACAACATAGAAGTGCTTCTCTCTAAAGAAGGGGAGAACATTAATTCATATCGACAAGGATACTCCTTTGTGTACACGTATCCATTTTTCTTGCGTCTGGGCAAGCTTATTGATCCTGTGATTTTGGAATTCTTCCAGAAATACAATGTGTGCCTGGCCCAAGTTAGTCTGGAATTTTGGAGGACGATTGCGTGTCTCTGATATCTTTCTTCTCAAGTAGGGAAGAACTTTACCCTGCCCACTTAATTTATATATATTCTACAAAAAAATTCAGAGTGGGGGTTATTCATCTATCCCGATGTGTCCAAAATGCACGATTGCCGATTGACGACCAATATTGATGGACGGAGAGACTCATTGCGATAGCAAGCCCCCAAAGGCTTCTATCCCAGAGCGATGAAATTTTGATCGTAAGCATTTTGCTTAAGTCTGCCTTTATCATTTTACCTTCCTTAACAACATATATACTATCTCCATTCTTCCCCTGTCAGTCATAGCTTGGATATCAGAGCCCGTATCGAGTCTGGCCTGATGGGTATTCCGAAGATCGCACTGAAGCATAATTAGAAAGGGAAGAATCACGGTATTCCGAAGGGAGCATCCGTCCGAGCGCATGCAGAGGTTTATGAGGATCCGGAGATGACACTTTAGCAAATTAAAATAGTTGTTTCACAGTTGGGTTGGGGCCCAGAGGTTGCGAATTCTCTTGGAGCCAAAAGATCGCTGTCCCCCTCTTCTTCTCACCCGATTAAAAGGATCAGACCGAATGCTGGAGAGCAAGCCGCCCCTAACTACTCAAGCTACTCATCCGGTAGCCATTGATTTGGCGTTTGATGCCAACGGAGAAGAGGGTATTGCCTTGGAGCTTACCCACCGAATGGCTAACAGGCCCGATGCTTCTACTATCGATATTTTTTTAGAAATGGATCTGCCTGATAAGATGAACTCCTGCACTCTTTTTTCCCTCGCTCCTGCCTAGTTTGATGGTATGGCTTCGGGCCTTGCTCCAATCCCCTGTATTCTGTCATCATCGCGGGCTCCCCCTACTTTAGTTTCTCAAAGATGAGTCCCCACTCCTCAAGGTACCATGCCTAAGGATCGTGTCTAGGGTCCTAATGCGGAAGTGCATAGCGAGGGTCCACGGAGCTTCCATGGGTCATGGTTTGTGGATACTTATCCTACCATAATCCGCAATTCCACGGCTCGCTGACAAGTTACGCTGACTGTACCTGGGGAATGTAACCTTCTTTTGAGGCCGGTAAGGGTGGCCAGCTACTTGCGACCTTTGGCAAGTGAGAGGAATACAGAGAAAATAGGAAGGGTCTCTAGTGACTTTTTGCTCAACGCCGGAGCTCATGCGATCGCATAAGTATACTTTTTTCTCTTTTTTTCTGGCATGTTTCCCATCTCTTCGTATTGTAATATCCTATTTTCCAAATTTATCACTTCCTCAAGTGAGTCTTCTCACTATGGAGGGCTTTCAGCAAAAACTTGTTGAAGAAAGGTAAATGATGCTGGAGTACCATGCGTTGTAAGAACGAATTCCAATTCTGGAGAGTCAGCTGATATCTGTGGAGGATTTAGAAGTCAAATTGGCTCAGTTAGAGCAGGACAGAAAGGTTTACATCGAGGAGTGTGCAAAATTTCATAAGGAGCTTCTAGACCTTCAGATGAAGTGGTCTGAGCATCATGAGCATTTTACCAATATAGTTCATAGGGAAACGGACATGGCCAAGCAACTTCGGATCATGGGGGTCGAGCTCGAGGCTTGTCAAAGGGACAAGAACTTCTATTGAAACAACTCTGAGCATACTGGAGGGAATACATGAGGGCCTGTTGACTCGCTATGATAGACATGTTAAGTATAACTAAAATCTGATCAAGAATAATACTTCCCTCTGGGTGGCTCTGTAGAAGGTCGATATGTCCGACACGGATGCCAAAATTCAGTAGTTTAAGCTAGATTTCATCCTTAAAAAGACTCATACCGTGTACCAGGCTCATCGACGAGTTATCTAGATGGTTTGAAAGGGCTCGATAAATGTTGAGGCTGCCCTGGCCGATGCTTTGAGGGTAGAAGAAAGGGCCCATAAGGCTTTACCCATGTGTGCCCTATCTGTAGACCTTGATCCGTCCTCCGATGATGAAAGTTGGTCCCATGAGGGTGAAGGGGAGACTATGTCTGAGCATGAAGTGCACTCTCTCGAGGTTCCCATGACTGAGAGGGGGAGCGGGAAAGGCAAAGGGGAGGTGAGCGCTCTCGAGAGCACTTATGTAGCTTCGGAAGTGGGAGGAGATGGTGCAGAGACAACCTTTCCGAAGGATCCTCCGGTTGTTGTGGCCCTGGAGATGCATGCCCCTGTTGGAAACTTTGATGCTCCGATTGTTGAATCTTGACCTATGTACTCCTTACGTGGAGTTTTTTAATATTCTTATATATGTTTTTTGGCCATTTTAGGAAGACAATTTTCTTTGTAATACTGGTATTGCCCGTGCTATTGGGCCCCTTTTTAATCAAATGCATGTCTTCTTATGATAGTGTTTTTTCACTCGTCTTTAAATTGCGATTTTTTGTACCAAATTTCCTAAGTCGCATGCGGGAGGCGTTTGATCATTATTTGTCACTCTGGTTATATTGGTATGCTTTATGGTCGAGTGCGTTAATTACCCGATCCTTTGAAGTAGAGCAGTTCAACCATAGGGATTCTTTCACCCAAGGCCCCTTTATCAGGACTATGCTCTATGGAGAATTCAAATGCTTGTGTTTAAGTTCCACAATTTACATTTTTCTTTCTTTGCATTGTGTGCGGGATTTCAAGCAACCGTTTCCCTCAATTCGGGAATGTTACTTTCGGCCGCGTATTTTATGATTGGGAATTTAAATCGTCCATTTCATAATAAAATGAGGGGTCTCTTTTGTTTGGTGCCGATGAGGAGGACATCTCGACCTCGTCTTACATAGGCATAAGGTTATGTTTCCTTCACGCTCTGAGGCCCATAGGTCGTGTCGTGTGTTCGAGGTGGATATTATCGAGTCCGATATGACACATTCGTACCAATAACATTAGAGTGTAGGAAGGCTTTAAGCAAGCTTATTCTTATATATTGCGTTCGTTATTTTGACCCGAGTACATGCATATTTTCTGATAAAACTAAAAAGTACAAAAAAGGGGTGATGGCCCTCGACCTCGGTAGCTAGGAGCAGAGCGTTTCCTTTTATGCTTTACTCTTCCCTGTTGAGTTCTTCTAAGTAATACATTTTTCAGTTGTTGCCTCGTTAAAAACCTTGTCGACAAAAACCCATTCAGAAAAAAGCCGACCAAGGAAAATAGTGCAACACATATTTTCAGATCTTTACTTCTATGTCTTCTGGGCCCGGAATTTGTGCTGACAGTCCCATTTTTTATGCCAGTCCCAGTCATGCGATCACAAAAGGTTACAAAAAACAAACATGAAAAAAGAGAAAAATCATACCTCAAGGTTTCAAGGTCGTATTGTTGGGGTGAAGTCGACCGCAAACTCTGGCAAGCTATGCATTCATATCACTGACCAGGGTTGATATGATAGATCATATTTGCTCATCTCGACCGACCACTTTGATATCCAGCTCGTGATATTCTCCCCCTGCAATAAGACTTGTAGCGGGGCATTGGTCACGACAATCACTGTATGGCATTGGAAGTACGGTCGCAGCTTCCGCGTGGCCGTGAAAAGGGCCAAGGCCAGCCTTTTTGAGTCCGAATATCGAGACTCATCCCATGTTAGCATCTTACTGGCATAGTAGATGGAGAGTTGTTTTTCTTTTCCTTCCCGTATGAAAGCGATGCTAAGTGACACGGCTGAGACAGTCATATAGGTGAGCAATCTCTCCATCTTTTCGGATTTGGCCATTACATGTGGGCTAGCCAAGTATGCCTTGAGGTCCCGTAAGCTTTGATCGTGATCTTGCATCCACTGGAAATGCTGGTCTTTCTTTGTGAGTTTGAAAAATTCATAGCACCGATCTGTCGATCGCAATATGAATCTTCCTAAGACTGCGACCTTTTTTGTCAATCTCTATACCATTTTGATGTTATTCAGCGAGTTTGGCATCTTTTGTATGGCCTTAACTTTATCGGGGTTCATCTTGATGTTGTGGTTGGAGATAAGAAAACCCAGGAACTTCCCGAACTTAACCCCGATGATGCATTTTTCTGGGGTTTAACTTCATGCCATGGTGACGCAGAACGTCAAAGGTTTTGGCCAAGAAGGTCAAGTGAGTCTCAGCCTCGCGGGATTTGACCAGCATGTCATCAATGTAGACTTTCATTGTATGGCCAATTTGCTTCTTGATTTGTTTACCAACATTTGGTAAGTGGCACATGCATTCTTAAGACCCAAAAGCATTACATTGTAACAAAAATTACAATGATTAGTCATAAAAAAAATTTCCTAAATCCTCCAGGTGTAGGCTGATCTGATTATATCCGGAGTATACATCCAAGAAACGTAGCATCTCATGTCCAGTCGTGGCGTTAATCGTCCTATCCGGAGTATGCGTCCAAGAAACTGAGCATCTCATGTCCAGTTGTGGCGTTAATCGTCCGATCAATATGTGGCAACAGAAATAAGTCATTTGGGCATGCCTCATTCATATCTTTAAAGTCTACACATATTTTGAATTTGTTGAGATTTTTAGGGACCACAACTACATTCGCTAGCCACACGGGGTCTTCAACCTCCGGACTGACCCTATATTTAGTAGGCGTGTCACTTCTTCCTTTATGAATTGGACCCTGATTGTCGATATCGACCACTTCATTTGCCTCACTAGAGTATGATTGGGATCAGCGCTTAGCCGGTAGATAGTTATCTTTGGGAGGATCACTATTATGTCAAGGTGAGACCAAGCAAAACAATTTAAGTTAGTTGTTAAATAATACAAAAAAGCACTCTTGAGCTTGAGCGAGAGCTCCGAGCCTAGGTATACCTTCTTTTCAGGATATTCTTCAAAAAAACGTTACACTCTCTAGTTCCTCTATAGTCGAATCTACAGAGTTCTTGTCTGATAGAAAAATGAAACCTTTCAGGATGATTTGATTAAGATATTCTTCTTCCGCAAGTTGTTCCTTCCTCTATCCGACATTTTGTTTGAGCATAGAAATTGTGATTGTTATTAATTCGCCTTTCATTTTTAGGAACCATTACTGGCAATGCATCTTTCAGTTGAGAACAACCGTTGTCTCCCCTAATTTCCCCGATCCCCCAAGGGGTGGGGAATTTGACCTTCTAGTGATAAGTTGAAGGAACTACCTGCATTGCATGCAACCAGAGCCTCCCAAGTATTGCATTATATGTCATGTCTCCGGATATGACGTCGAAGGTTGTGAGTTGTTTCATGCTATCGGCGTGAACCACCAATTCAACTTCCCTTTTGTCAACTCGTTGGACATGTTGAATCTTACCAGCACCTTTGTCACGGGGGTGATTGATTCATCCATCTGTATTTCTTTCAGGACCCGCAGCTGGATGATGTTAATGAACTCCCTAAATCGACCAAAATATTCTTATTAAAATATTTATTAATTTTCAAGGATATTACCAAGGCCTCATTATGAGGCAAAATAAAGTTTCGCAGTCCTTGCTAGAGAATTTGATGTCCTGACTCTCCATGGGCTCCCGCCCGTGGATCTTGGTTGTGACAGAGATTTTGGACTTTCTCACTAATGAATATGTGATCTTGTTGATCACCTTCGTATCGAAGATCATAATGATAGTGTGAATAGAATGAGGCGTCTGACTCGGTCTCTGCCCAGCATTCCTACTTAGGTTGATCTTTTCTCGGTCACTGATGTACTATCTCAAGTTCCCTATGCATAACAACTGGGCTGCTTCGATCCTTAGGTTACCGTAATCCTCTGTGGTGTGACAGTGTGTGCTATGAAAATGGAACCACAACTCCGTGTTTCCTTTCTCTGGGTTGGTGCGCACGCATCCAAAAACCTGGCTTCTTTTATGGTTTTCATCACCGCCACTAACTCGGTTTCCTTTATGCTGAAATTTTGATCGGATAGCTTTAGGGGACCAGTTCCCTTTGATATGGATCCTTGTACTTGTCGGGGGCCTCATTCCACGAAACCTTTATGGTTCCTGGTGTTACCCCGGTTCATCTATGTACCCGAGAATCTCCTAGTGTCATATGACTCAAATCATCCACCGCTCGCTGCACCAGCACTGTATCCTTGATCTGGCCTTCTCGGGGGCGGTGCCCGTGTATGTCATCATTGCCACACACTGGTCTTCCTCAATCAACATTTTGGCTCTGTATCTGAGGTTTATTTCACTCCATGTTTTTACCGGGAATTCCTTCAGGCTTTTCTTCAGCTTTCTGGAAGCGTTTGAACTTCCTGGGTTCAACCCATCTACGAATGCGGCTGCTGCCCAATCTTCTGAGATAGATGGTAATAACATTTTTTCCATTTGAAACCTATCCACGAAACATCGCAGCAACTCATCCCCTCGTTACTTTATTTCAAATTTGTCTTGTTTGTGTGTTTCTACCCTTAGGACCCCTGCGTGAACCTTGACAAAGATATATGCAAGAGTAGCAACACAATCAATGGAATTTTCAGGTAAGTGAGTATACCAGGAGAGCGCTCCCTTTATAAGCGTTTGACAATTTTTTTTTCAGCATAACAAAATTGATTTTGTTCTATTTGAGATCGTGCCCGGTCACAACCGCCTCGAAAGTCATGATATGCTATTCGGGATCCGTTTTGCCATCATATTTTGGTACGTTGGGCATTTTGAATTTTTTTTTGGGATTGGGACGGAGGCTACACTTTCTGGATATGGTAAAACCCCATACTGCCTGGCCCCTATGCCTTTTATGATAGGCGGTGCCCCGGGTATTTGGCTCATCTGCTCGTTTATTTCTTTTTCCACTCGATGTAATCCCTCCGTAAATGACTCCACTCCATTCTTCTTCTTGCGGCTTCGGGGGAAGGCCGAGGTCCTTTCCCCTATAAGTGGCTCTCATCCTACGCAACTTTCATTTTGTGCTTCAAGGGGGATTGTTTCGAGGTCTTTTTCGCACACACCCGACCCGATTCGACTAACCGCCCTAATGAGTCCCGGTTCTAGAATAATCCAACTAACTATAGCGAAATCCGGCGATAACGCTTCCATACGCAACATCATTTCATTTTGTGCTCCCAAGACAGCCGCGATTGTTTTCTTAGAGAGAGATCCTCAAATAATATTTGTCAACATAGAGTACAATGTAAAGCTTTGGATCAAAGGAGCTTTCCAAACAGCTACGCAGGAACCTAAACCGGAGGATCACCAAACTGAGCACCTGCACCTGCGGGCATGAATGCAGCCCCCCGAGGAAAGGGGGTCAGGACGAAATAATGTACCGAGTATGTAAACATGAAATACTACAAATGAGATCATAAGTAGCCAATGGATAGCAAGAGATCAGTATAAAAAATCAGGATTCAAATCCAACTGTACCATAACAATAGAAGTCAGTTGCTTTATAAAAATGAGAGTCATGTCAAGAAAACATGAGTGCCTGTCCATATACATATATATATATATCTGTAACGTAACCCGACCCACTAGTGCGGGACTCGGTGGAATCATATCATAACCCGGCCCATACTGGGACTCGGTAAAGTCATATCTCATCTATGGATCCATCCTACGTAACCCGACCCTCTAGTGAGGGTCTCGGTGAAAAATGCAAGGCTGTGCATGAACGTAACCCGGCCCGGGACTCGGTGAGGTGAAGTAGTAACACTTAGCACGAGTAGATATCATGAGTAACCATATGCAAGTAAAAATTATCATTTGACTCTCAATAAAATCATTATAATAATGTCATAATAAACTATTTGCTGAAAAATCATAGGCACTTCTCATAACAATCCTCTTTAGGAATTAAACTGTATAAGAATCAAGTACGTCCGCCATACCTTCCTTAAACAAAAATCATGCCAAAGAAAGAAGGAATAGTTCACATACCTCTTAGACGAACTAATCAACTCTATATTAGAGTACGTATCGATTTAGAACTTCAACCTATAATAATGGTAATATGTTCGTCAATTCTATGATCACTAGCATACTTTATATCGAATAACGACTTCTTATTCTATAAAAATTCGGGCAGCACTTCCCCTGTTTATACATGTTTCCACAACTTTCAAACGAGGCTAATAACATCAATAAACAAGCACCAATTAAGGGCACAACCAAAACAACAATAAAGGGAATTTACACACCCACTTCTCATGTAAATTTAGCCTCTTAATCCACCTTAAAAACAGCCCACAAACACAGTCCATGTTCCAACAACAACGAGGGTAGAATGTGAAGCCTTTCTACACCCTTATTCCTTTAGGACTTACATTAGCAATTACCACACTTAAACATGCATAATGGTGACTAAATTTTCAGAATTATAACACCACAAAACAGTCCCTAAAACAGTCCATATACATCACAACATATCCAACAATTTCATGCAATTTCTTGACCACAACATGTCATAATTCCATAACTCTTACCTTAATTCCTATAATCCAATTTCGTATTTCAATACTTCCATATAACTAATTCCAACTAAATCTCAATGTTTCCTTTCAATTTCATCATGCAATTAGTGATAATAATAACAATAATAACCAACGAATCCAACAACACCAAAATTTGTCCCAAATTGGCAACTAGACCAAAATTGTCACATGCAATGCTTAAATTCTAATTTTTTCTTAACACAAATTCATTACCTTAATTCTAACAACATGCATTCCAATTATATCACAGAAAGAAGAATTTTTATACCTCAAATTCGTCCAAAACAGTCCGCAATTTTCTGCCCACTGTTTGTCCGAAAATCCCCACTGTTTTCGTATTTCTTTCCCTTTTTTGTTCACTTCTTCAACTCCAATTGACATGCAAGTGTTCTACAATGTTAAGCCATCATCCCTGCACGTTTTTCTTCCAAAATTTCATCCCAAAAATTCGAAATTTCTGGGCTACAATTTCAGCCAGCAGTGGTTGTTTTTGCCACTGTTTTTGGTGTTGTTTTGTTTCTAATTTTTGGTGAAAAATGTAGTCTAGGAAGAGAAGGTAAAAATCTTAAATTGGGTATGGGTGGAGGGTCTTTTTGGCTGAGCTTGGAGGAGAGAATGAGAAATTTTTTTGGTTAAGTTTAGAAAGAAGACGAAGAGGTAAGTGTAGGTTTATAAAAAAAAAATCTGATTTTTCTTTTTTTCACTTTTAACAAGCAGGTTGAGGCTTGCCAATTTGTGATTTAGCCGAGCTCCTTCCCTCGGGTGTTTCCTTTCGGCCATCTTTAGCTTTAGCCTTTTCCGAAGTCTTATCATCGCGTTCTTTGCCAGATGGTTTTATTGAAGATCCTCTTTCGCCGCTCCATAACCCTAGTTCATATTCCTCTTCTGCCTCTGTTCGCAAAGTTTTTGAACGGTTTGCCGGGTTTTTATGCTCAGCGAGTATATGTACCGCTCTAAGTCTCCGTGCTCCATGAGCAATGTTGTCTTCTCCTGACATGTTGTGAGTTACAACGTTTCTGTAAGTTTTTTTCAAAATGATCAGCTATAGATCGAGACAACTCCACAACTGTCTTTCCCCACAGACGGTGCCAACTATTTTTTGATGAAAATGATTCTAACCAAAAATACAGTTAGAGATTTGTATTTAAGGGTTTAAGACAAGTAGGTTGTATCCGATCCGGAGACCCTCATGATTGAGTCTGGGATTGATATCTAGGTAACGAATAGGTGATATTAAGCTATAAGTAAAAGAGTGATATAAGCAAGTGAGATAAAAGAGTTAGATCTAAAAAAGAGCTACGAATCAAATAGGAGCCAAAACTGAGAATGGTGTATTAGCTTGAGAGAGATTTGAGTTATAAGTGTGAGCTTAGAGAGAATACAATGTGTCTTTCTTCTCTTCTAAGTCTTGCATATATAAGACAAAACTTAGACTATTATGACCCTAGAGAGTTGTGGTAGCGTGAGCATACTAACGTCACTGCATCCACACGCGCCGCGACACGCTGATCTAGGTAGGATGATGTGACGGGAGTTGTTGAGAGTAGAGAACAACTGTGGAGATCCTTTGGGGACGTTGGGGTTTCCGGAATCATAAAACTTTTTGTATATGTTTAATGCCTCCGAATACATTTCTATCCAATACAGACTTCTAAAGCAAAGTAAGGAGAGGTAAATTATTTTCACCCCCTCTAATAATATAGGTGAAAAATTACTCTGAATCTTTTCTTTTTCCAGTATCAAAGCACTGATTATCATTTATTGATAGGCTCTTGGATTTACTTTGAAAGTTTGAATTCTTGATGCGAACAAAATTTCCCAAAGGAACTTTAGCGTTGGATGAAAGGAATGAGTAAAGATTATTAATTTACACTCTAAAAGTACCAAGTGACGATTGAGAAAGACAGATATCGTAATTTCAGATGAAATTGACTCATTTAATTTCCCTTATAAAGGGGGTAACAAAAGCTAAACTCTCTGGTTTCCAATTACGTGCTGACTTTGCTAATTTGACAAAGTAACACAAATAATGGTGTCGCCAAATTCTGGTAAGTCTTCAAGTGTTTCAACTTGAAGGTTAATCAATTTATCTATCCTTTTTCAGTTGAGTTATGTATTGGAGAATGATATGAAGAAACATATAGCAATGCAAAAAATAGAAAAGAAAAAAATATTACTGTTATAGGGTGGTGTTCAGAGGCGGAGCCAGGATTCGAAGCTTGTAGATTCGGAATTCTAATTCGTTTAAGTTACTAAATTATAAATTAATAATTTATACATATTCAATGAATTTTTCAAGACAAATACATGATTTAGATCAAAATTATTGGCTTCCGCCGAACCCAATCCTATGCTAGCTCCGCCCCTGGTGGCGTTCGACTAGTTCTACTAATGTTTTAATTTATTGTAACCACAATAACATGCACCTTCATTGTGAAGCTAATAAGTTTGACAAAAGTTCGACACTGGTCTGATTGATTGTTAACATGCGACACTGCAAACAGCAGTCTTCATAAAAAAAAATAGCAGCCTCTGGGGAATACGTAATTAGAGGCGAATCTAAATAGTTTTAGTGTACGTGCGTTACACGTAGAAATTGATTAAACCAAATTTTAAATATTTATAACTTGATTTAACTTTATTAATATTGATTAAACATTTTAACATCTTAAAAATATTATGTTTTGTATACGAATTTAAACTAAAAAATATTACTTATAGACTTTAATAATAAAAATTTAAATCATTTCTTTGTTACTATTTTTCTGAAAAAATATTAAAACTTGGACCAAACAATGAAATTGAAAATTTGCTGACAACCAAAGGACAGTAACTATGTACAAATCGTAATTAGCAAACTAATTTTGGCCAATTTCTATAAAATTATTTAATAAAGTGTTAGGACATAAAAAAAAAAGGCTAGGGATATCCTGAAATTTTAAACCATCTTCACATATCCAATAATTTGGTAAGCGAGCAAGGTGGCGTTTATATGCTTCGTAATTTGGATCTTTACCAAAAGAATATTATCATTGCAATTATTTAACAGTGACTTCCTATAAACTCTGGGAAGCCTCGTCAGACAATTTTTTGCAAAAAAAATAATTTTAATCATATCTTACAAGAATACTCCGATGCTACAAATAATATAACGATCTTTCACTACAGTACTACCTACCTCAGTAACTCCACCATAAGCATGGTTCAAAGTCCCTTTGACTTTGAACTGTTGTATCCAATAGTACTCAAGTGAAGAATCCACCTCCAAAAAGAATTGGCAGGGACGATTCCAGTTTCTTTCCTTTATTATATAACTGATAGAATATAGCACGGTACCGTGCTCAAATAGATTAGGATTAGGATTGGGATTATGATTAGGATTAGGATTAGGATTATAATTAAATTAATGTACAAACTTACCATACTTGTAGAATTCTTGTACAAGTATGATTAAATTTAGAAATATAGTATGAATATGATTTTCTATATTTGGAGATTGTAACTTGTATATATACCACATTCATTAATGAAAATAATAAAGGGAATATAGCACGGTACCGTGCTCAAATAGGATTAGGATTGTAATTAAACTAGAAGATTGTTGGAAATTTACTAATGTGGAATTAAGTATATCCCATTAATTTATGACTCGAACAATTGGGGCCCGCACGTCGGAAACGTCGTTTCCACACACGTGCACACGTAGTGCCAAGTATCGCAAATTTCAATAGTGAAAGAGATATTGGTACGTATATAATACGTTTGAGACATAGAATTATTGACGGTTATTGGCCAAATGACAAAGTATTCCACGTTGGTAAAAGAAGGAAGAAGTGTAAGATAAAACGTGTCGGAAATCGCCGCGGAGCCGCGAAGGGCCGCGACGCCTCCCAGGCAGCGCCGCAGTGATAATTGGGTGGCCAGTCACTGGAGCCGCGACGCTAATTCACAGAGTCGCGGCGCTTCGGAGGCAGAATGCTGCGACGGGAAGTTGAAAAGTTCTGACCTCTGGGCTGGTTTTGGAGCATTGATTCTCCATTACTTGGCACATGAATTCAACCATTATTTGGCTGAATGTAACCCCTCAAATAAGTGTCATTACATGGCTATTGAAGGCCATTAGTTGTCTAGTTGAGGGGTCTTCTCCTTACACTATAAATTGAGGCCTTTGGCTCAATTGAAGAACACTACACAAACACTTAGAAAATACTCCAATTTTCTGAATTCATCTTCTTCCTCTCTAGCAAAGTTACTATATTCAAAGTTCTTCAAGAGTAACACTTGAGTTTCCTTTGTTCAATTGTTAAGTTGTTGTTGTATCTTGGGAGACTATTGCCCGACAACGTAAAAGGAGATATACGGGGCAATCTTGTCTTAAAGACAGAGTGCCATCACTCGACTCAGCAAATCACACAAACAGTTTGTTAAGTTCTTGATTTCCAGTTTATTGTAATATTTAGTTTATCCTTTCTTACCATTGTAATAGTTACTTACTTTTCGTTCCCTGCAACAACTGTATCCCAGCAATTTTAAGACAAGATTTTGTTGTAAGTACCTAGAAAGATGACTGGAAGAGAACAAACTGTTTTTGATTCTGTTGCTACTGCTACTCAAGGCAATCCCTCTGCCTTCCCCACTGCTCAAGGCACACCTAATGCCTTTCCGGTTGCTCAAGGCTCATCCAGCGCCTTTACTGCCTCTCAAGGGAACGTTGTCGTTCCTCCACCTGCTGGATTCCACCATGAACGCCTTGAAAAGTTCATGGGCTCAAACTTCAAGAGATGGCAATAGAAAATGCCATTCTATCTGACTGTTATGGGAATGACACATTTCCTAACAGAAGATCCTCCACAAGCTGGAGATGAAATGGACCCTTCGCCTTCTGAAACGGCTGAAGGGGCCTAGGTATCCATGTCATTAATGGCATGAACATGGTTCTTGATGCATGAAGTCATAGTGATTTCATGTGTAAGAATTACATATTGAAGTGCTTGTCAGACCCTCTCTACACGGTGTATTGCATCGTAGGCACTACCAAAGAGTTGTGGGAGAAACTGCAGAAGAAGTACAACACACAATATGCAGGTACTAAGAAATTCATCGTTGGAAAATTTCTAAAATTTCAAATGGTAGATAGTAAAACAGTGATGTCCCAAGTCCAGAAATTCCAAATGATTCTACATCATATGGATTTGGAAGGTATGAAACCAAATTAGCAGTTTTTGGTTGCATCACTGATTGAAAATTTACCTCCCTCGTGGAATGAGTTTATGAGTTACTTAAAACTCAAAACAAAGGAAATGACCTTTGAAGAACTTATTATCAAACTCCAAATTCAGGAAGATAATAAGAAGGCCTTGCCTAGGGGTAAACAACCCGCTGAAGCAAAAGCAAATCTGGTTGAGGCCAAAGGGAACCCAAGCAAGAAGTGCAAGTTCAAGAAAGACGGCAAGACCCAAGCAGTGGAGACGTTCAAATGAAACTGTCACCATTGTGGAAAACCTGGTCACATGATCAAGGACTGCCGCAAGCTCAAGACTGAGCAACAAGAGAAGGCCAAGGCTAAGGGCAAGGCACATGTTAACGTCGTCAAGGATAAGTTTCTGGATGACATGATTGAGGAGTTCTCAGCGGTGGTGCTAGAAGGAAACCTTGGTGAGAATCCCATGCAATGGTGGATGGACACAGGTGCTACAAGACACATCTATTCCAATAGAGATGCCTTCTCCACTTATACACCGGTTACAAACAAGAAGATGTTCATGGGCAACAACACTTCCTCTGACGTGCTGGGGGTAGGAAAGGTAGTCATGAAGATAACTTCTGGAAAGGAGCTCACTCTAAAGGAGGTGATGCATGTTCCTGAGATTAGAAGAAATTTAATTTCAGGTCATTTATTGCTTAATGTTGGTTTTAGGCTAGTGTTTGAGTCCAATAAATTTGTAATCACTAAGAATGGAACGTTTATGGGAAAAGAATTCGTCTGTGAAGGCCTCTTCAAAGTTAACGACATGTTTGTATTACGTACAAGCAATAATATTGAAGCTTCTTCTTACTTGCTTGAGTCCTCTAATTTATGGCATCATAGATTAGGACATGTCAACTACAAGTTCTTCCAAAGGTTGGTAAAGTTGGAGTTGTTGCCGTCTATCGATGTAAACCCTCAACATAAGTGTGAGGTGTGCGTAGAGGCAAAACTCACAAAGCTTCCTTTTCGATCCGTCGAAAGAAATACTGCTCCTCTAGAACTTATTCACACAGCTATATGTGATTTGAAGTTTGCCAAACTAGAGGGGGGAACAAGTACTTTGTGACATTCATTGATGATAGCACAAGGTATTGTTACATTTACTTGTTGAAAAGTAAAGATGAAGCCTTTGAAGTGTTCCGACGTTACAAAGCAGAAGTTGAGAACCAACTAAGCATGCAGATTAAATCCATTTGTAGCAATAGATGGGGAGAATATGTAGCGCCATTTGAGAAATATTATGCCGAATCGGGCATATCAATTCCGGTCTTCCCCAAAACATGTGGGGAGAAGTCGTCCTTACCGCTAATATGATTCTAAACAGAGTCCCACATAAGTGTAAGAACAAAACTCCATATGAATCATGGAAGGGAAAGAAACCCACCTATAAATATTTAAAGGTGTGGGGTTGTTTGGCAAAGGTCGAAGTACCCAAGCCAAAGCAGGTCAAGATTGGGCCTAAGACTGTAGATTGCATATTCATTTGATATGCAAATAACAGTAGTGTTTATCGCTTCTTAGTGCATAAGTCAGATAGTCCAGATATCCACAGGGGTACAATCATGGAATCAAGGAATGCTCAATTTTTTGAAGATACCTTTCCTAGAAAGAAAAAAGACATAACCTCTCGCAAACAAAGTTATGAACAAAGCTCTCAGGAACCGGGAGTCGTTGACGACCCGGATCTAGATGGTTCAGATCTAGTGGACCTCGAAGTGGCTGAATATCCGAAATCTAGTGTTTCAGATTCTCAGAACTTGGAGACTCCAGAGATGGAACTAAGGCGAAGTAAAAAGGCCATGAAGGATAAATCCTTCAGTCCTGACTTTGTAGCTTATATGGTTGATGATGAACCAAGAAAAATTGCTGAAGCATTGTCAACTCTAGAGGCACCGCTCTGGAAAGAAGCTATTGAGAGTGAAATATACTCCATTCTGCATAACCATACTTGGGAGTTGGTGGATCTTCCTTCGGGAAATAAACCGTTGGATTGTAAGTAGATACTCAAACGGAAGTATAAAGCAGATGGGTCTATAGATAAGTACAAGGCCAGGTTGGTAGTCAAGGGCTATAGGCAAAAAAAAGTTCTTGACTATTTTGACACGTACTCACCTGTGTCTCAGATGACGTTCATACGGGTATTCATTGTGATCGCAGCGTTGCATGACCTTGAGATACATCAAATGGATGTCAAGACAGCCTTCCTAAATGGTGATTTGGAAGAAGAAATCTATATGGAACAACCCGAGGGGTATGTGGTTCCAAGGAAAGAGAAGAAAGTCTGTCGGCTTGTTAAATCTCTGTACAGGGCTGAAACAAACCCGAAGCAATGACACAAAAAATTTGATAGTACTCTACTATCGAAGGGTTTCGCTATTAATGAGTATGACAAATGTGTCTACATGAAAGGTAACTCTGACTCGTTCGTCATGATATGTCCGTATGTAGACGACATGTTGATCACATGGAGCAGTCCTAATTTAATTCTAGAGACTAAGAATATGTTGAAACAATACTTCGACATGAAGGATATGAGTATTACAAATGTCATCTTAGGGATAAAGATCTCTAAGACATTTGACGGACTGGTCTTATCTCAGTCTCACTACATCGAGGATGTGTTGAGAAAGTTTGGGATGTTTGACATTTCACCTATAAAGGCACCACTGGATAGAAATCAAAAGCTTGATAAAAATCGTGGTGCACCCGTATGCTAGGAGCAATATGCACAGGTGATTGGGAGTTTGATATACATAACAAACTGCACCCGACCTGATATTGCTTATGTAGTCAACAAGTTGGCTAGGTTTACCCGTAATCCAAGTAATGATCATTGGAAGGCGTTGAATCGGGTACTTCAATACCTGAAATACACGCTAACTTACGGGTTGCATTATTCGAGATATCCAGCTATACTAGAGGGGTACAGTGATGCAAACTGGATATCTAATATAGAGAACACCAAGTCCACCAATAGGTATGAATTTACAATTGGTGGTGGAGTTGTGTCTTGGAAATCCTCTAAGCAAACTTACATCGCCCGATCCATGATGGAATCGGAGTTTATCGCTTTAGACAAAGTAGGAGAAGAAGCTGAGTGGCTTCACGACTTCTTAAAGGATGTTCCTTATTGGAACAAACTCATACATTCTGTAATGATTCATTGTGATAGCCAGTCGGCTCTATGAAGGACACATAATTCTATGTACAACGACAAGTCTCGTCATATTCGACGAGATATAAGACAGTTAGGCAGCTGATCACCATGGGTATAATATCCATTGATTACATAAAATCAAAGGATAACATAGCAGACCCACTGACAAAGGGCTTACCCAAGGATCAGATGTTCTGTCTGTCTAGGGGAATGGGCTTAAAACCCAAGGTATAAGGACTAATACGGTGGTAACCCAACCTTACTGATTGGAGATCCCAGGAATTAGGTTCAATGGGAAAACTAAGTTGTCAAGATTTAGTTGATCGCTTCAGTGGAAGCATGAGCACTTCGGATAGTGATTTATGTGAAGAAACACCAAATCCAAAGCCGTTCCCGCGATAGACAATAATTGCTATCTGCAGTATGGGTGAAGGTTATGTTTCAAAAACCTTTAATGGTCCTCACCGGTTGAGGTTAGGTTTGGGGAAACTTTTAATAGTTCCTAACACTTGTAAAGTGGGGTATAGCTGGATCAGGATACCTTGTAGGAGACCAATTATTTAAGTGCGAGGACAAGCCGCCTCAAATGAACGCACTTAAGAATCCAAGAAGTGTCCATGGCTACAACGGACAAAACATTACGAAGAACAGAGTAATGGAAGTTGTTGTGTCGGTACCATTGACTTGACTTACATAAACACTGACGGTTCAAGACATCACGTTCACCGCGCAGTAAGTAAGTCCAATGGTATTCAACTATGGAAGGTTCAAAACGTATGCTACCTATCCAGATGCAACATCGGTCAGCTGAAAGATTACTGAAAAAGGCACCATGTGTGTGCGCCAAAATCTCTTTCAAGAGGGGATTTTTGGAAATTTACTAATGTGGAATTACGTATATCCCATTAATTTATGACTCGAACAATTGGGGCCCGCACGTCGGAAACGTCGTTTCCACACACGTGCACACGTAGTGCCAAATATCGCAAATTTTATTAGTGAAAGAGATATTGGTACGTAAGTAATACGTTTGAGACATAGAATTATGGACGGTTATTGGCCAAATGACAAAGTATTCCACGTTGGTAAAAGAATGAAGAAGTGTACGAAGTGTAAGATGAAACGTGTCGAAAATCGCCGCGGAGCCGTGAAGGGCCGCGGCGCAGCCCTGTCATAGCCGCGGTGCTAATTCACAGAGTCACGACGCTTCGGAGGCAGAATGCTGCGACGGGAAGTTGAAAAATTCTGACCTTTGGGCTGGTTTTGGAGCATTGATTCTCTATTACTTGGCACATGAATTCAGCCATTATTTGGCTGAATGTATCTCATCAATTAAGTGTCATTACATGGATATTGAAGGCCATCAGTTGGCTAGTTGAGGGGTCTTCTCCTTACACTATAAATTGAGGCCTTTGGCTCAATTGAAGAACACTACACAAACACTTAGAAAATACTCATAATTTTTTGAATTCATCTTCTTCTTCTCTAACAAAGTTACTATATTCAAAGTTCTTCAAGAGTAACACTTGAGTTTCCTTTGTTCAATTGTTAAGTTGATGTTATATCTTGGGAGACTATTGCCCGACAACGTAAAAGGAGTTATACGGGGGCAATCTTGTCTTAAAGACAGAGTGTCATCACTCGGCTCAGCAAATCACACAAGCAGTTTGTTAAGTTCTTGATTTCCAGTTTATTGTAATATTTAGTTTATCCTTTCTTACCATTGTAATAGTTACTTACTTTTCGTTCCCTGCAACAACTGTATCCCAACAAAGATTACGCATCCAATATGATTCAGATACCAAATTGCTGACATCTTTACAAAGGGTCTTCCCTCAGTTCTATTTGAAGATTTTAGAGACAGTATTAGCGTACGACAACCGTCCGCTATATTACTGCGGGGGTGTGATAGAATATAGCACGGTACCGTGCTCAAATAGGATTATAATTGTAATTAAACTAGTGTACAAACTTACCATAGTTGTTGAATTCTTGTACAAGTATGATTAGGATTTAGAAGTATAGTATGAATAAGATTTTTCATATTTGGAGATTGTAACTTCTATATATATCACATTCATTAATTAAAATAATCAAGAGATTATTTCTTTCAAATAACCCTAAATTAAATAATTGATTTCGCAGTCTTAAATATTAGAAAAATAATTAAATACTATTTGGTCCAATTTTAAAATCTAATTTTAAACGGTAAAAAAGACAAATATATGTGTTGCACGTGTGTAAAAGTCAGAAGAATATTATTACATTGACACGGTAACTAAATTCAAAATACTTAGGCTCACGTTGAAACTTTATAATGTGAAATATATTCTTACGCACTTACACTTATGTCGGCGTTGTATCCGATATCACCAAAATAAAACATGAAAAAATTTAAACAAAGCTGACAAATCAAAATAAAGTAGAAGAAATCTTAAACCACCAAAAGCAAGCAAATAAGAACTATAATAAAAATTAAAGAACTTCAAATTCTCGAATGATGATAAAGATATAGAGTGCCGAATTAAAGCTCAAACGATGACGAACCCTGTGACAAAGGCTTTATTGATTAAGGAGACCAATTGTTTTAAGAGTGTGGAGTAGTAAATTTAAAGTTGACTAAAGAAAGTTTGCACTGGATGAACAAAGAGAATTTTAACTCTATTAATCTTAATCTATATGTCACATGTGGTGTCCATATTTATACAACTATTCCAGCCAAGAGTCCTAAGAGAAGAGCTATTCTAATGTATACATTCTACACTCTTAGATATACTTTAGGACTTAACAAATCCTTATCACGTAAGTAGCATAGGGTCACGTAATGTCTAACAATGACCTAGTTGTCTAACTTAACATACAATGTAATTTAATTTAGGTAAGTATTTTATCAATTATAAGATTCAAATAATGATATACCAAAGGTAAAATCTTAGTTGAATTTTAGTTCCCAATTATTAAGACTTCTTACATAGTTCAAATAAGGAGAAATATAATAACAGAATTTTAGTTGATTTCAAACTTCAAAATATTAGGAATATTTTTAAAGAATAGTTAAATAATAATTTGAGGAAAATAGTAAATGAAAATTTTGTCTATGGTAGTCTTTTTAATGAATGACAAAAAGTTCATTTCTAAGGTCCTTCGAGCTTTTAACTAGTCTCTACGAACATGTGTTGCATATTATTCTCTATCAGGTATCATAAAAAATAAAGTTAGGTAATATTATTTGTAATTACATTACATTTCTTTTATGAGGTACAAAAATGTTGTTAAACGCTAATTCTAATAGAGAGGTAAGGATTTTTTCATCCATTTTTTGTTCTATTTTTCCTTAGTTTAATTAATTGTGTTAGTACATACCTTATAGTGTTGTTTGTCAAAATGGTCTTTGGTGAACAATGAGATTAATTGCTAAAATCTGAATATTTAGCACTTCTTTTAAATAAAATTGAAGGAGTAGTATTACACATAAATACATTGGTTTTGAAAATATTTAAGTTTTGAATTAAATCAATAAAAGAAATTTAAAGAGGACCAAGGTAAATGAAACCGTTATCACATGTCATATGGATATTGTGACTGATTAGGTTTTGTATCTCTTTTTGTGTTTACTTTTCATTAAACGGAATTAATTTTTATAGAAATTCAATTGTTAGTTGGTTTCAATCCTAAATATTAGGTAAATAGAGATTACGGTTGTATCCAATATACTAATTATCTTCTTGACAAATAATTTAAGTTATTAAGATATAAAAATCGTTCAATATTTGAATGATATTTTGATCAATCAACATTTATATTCATGCTTTTAAAATAATATAGATTGATTAAATTTAAAAAATAAAGAAGTAAATATATCAAAAAAATAGGAATCTCACATATAATATACTATATATAAATTAAATTAATATTTTTATCTATCTACATATATAATTTCCAGCAAAGGAATGTGAAGGCGTCAATTAATACCCCCTTGGATAAGAGTGACTCCGTCGCTAGACACAATAAATTTATGTTTCACATTAAGTTATAAGTTATCCATAATAACAAGTAATTGTTTATAACAAATATGATTTGATAATCTATGAAATAAATCAAGCAATTTAATTTATTACTACATGATATATTATAGTGATAATATAAAAGTTCTTTACGCCATTAATTTATCGGCAATTTCTTAGTTAACTTTAACATCACAATTATCCAAATATATTCTTGAGGATTTTTTCCAGTGTCTTTAATTATTTCTTTTTTTGTGGGAGAAAAAGATCAGCAAAATATGAACATTAGCTTTTGTTGAATAATTGAATCAGATCTCTATACATCAAGAGAACAGCTAAAAGTGAACTTAAAGACTGGACTTCCAAAAATGTAGTTTTGAAATTAGAAGTATTTATCACGAAGCTCTCTACAACTAAAGCTATCCTTCATTATGAGAATCCTCGAAGCTCTTGCCTTTCTCTTATCATAATTATCATTGAAAGCAATCTGAATTCAGGGGAATAACTATAGCCAGGAAAGTTGTATTGGGAAAATGCAATTTTGTATTAAATGCAAAACATGTGGAGGGGTTTGACTTTTCAGGTCCTAACCACCCATAAGGCCTAGGCCTATCCTCCCTCTCCATCAAGGGAAAATGTAGGGGTGTACATATGTTGGTTAGATTTTTTCATTTACCAAACCAAATTAAATATGTAGATCTTTTTTTTCTAAATCAAATCAAATCAAATTAATAAGAGTCAATTTTTTTAAATCTCAATTGGTTTTTTCAGTTTTCGGGTTTGGTTTGATTTTTTTGGTGTTTTTCTCGATAAAGTTTTCACAACGCAAAACATATAACTAATGTACAATAATCATACGAATAAAAAATATGAAATAAGTCCTTGCATGATGCTAAAATATAGTAAGACTGGCCAGTGGGCCGGGACGGCCCGACCCCGACCCGACCACGATTAATATTAAAAAAAAATCGATAGCGGGACTCGAACCGGGACGGGACAATGTCTTGTCCCGACCCGTCCCGACCCCGTCCCGATCCTGCCCGTAGTCCCCCCTTTGCAAATATAACCGTTGCACCAACGACCATTTTAGATTTTGGCCGTTGGATAACGACCATTTTTGGCCTCCCCCCTCCCCCAACCCCCCTACCCCTTAATATTTATTTTTAACCCATAAGTTATTATATTTATACTTTAACCCAATTTTTCAACTATAAATAACTCATTTTCTCTTCATCTTTCTCACAAATCTTCCTACAATCTCTCAATATATCTCTCTACAAGTCTACATTGTTTACTAAATATTCAATTTTATTTTTTCATTTGGGAATTGGGAGTGAAGTTGGCAACTAGCTTGAGGATCTTCCATCGAGCAAAGTTTCTATTTTCAACCTCTCGATTACACGTCGACGTTACGTCGACGTTTGGTACATTCGTTCCTTCATTAAATTATTATTGTCTGTTTATTTTATTTAGCGCACTTAATTTTATTATCTTTAATTATTTATTATCATAATTAAAATGGAAGGATTAAGAGGTATGTTTAAGGGTAAGGGTGCTTCTTCTAGTAGGGGCAACTAGAGCAAGGGTACTTCTTCTAGTCATCTTATTCCTACACAAGATGATTTTGTTGATACTTAACATTTTCCTACAATACCATTAGATTTAGACGATGAACTATTTTATGGAATTCAAGAAGACTTTAATTTAGACGATGATCTAGATGATACACCCACTAATGTTGATGACAACACACCCACTAGTGCACCTTCAACTGAAATGCCTCATATTCCCCCTAGTATGAGACGAGGTCCAGCAAAACGATCATTAAAATCAGATGCATGGATATTTTTTGATAGGGACGTAGAGAATCAAGTAGCTAGATGTAAAATTTGTAAAAATATTTTAAAATTTAAAAGCTCGGAAAAGGTCACGGTGGGACGGAGGGTTTAATTAGACACATAGTAAGTGCTCATCTAGCTAGGTATGCCCAATACCGGGCTTCAAAACCGGGTGCGCAAACGCCCGCTCCATCGGGACAAGGTTCACATACCGATCTGTTCCGGACCAAGTACGTGGTCAAATTAACCCTATGACGGGGGGGGGGGGGGGGATTGTAGGCCCTAAATACAATAAACATAGAGATAGAAAGCAATATCAAAATTAGTTCTTTGTGGAGGGTTTGCCTTTTTCATTTCTTTCATCTCCCGATTTTATTCATTACATTAGAGATATATATAATCCTGCTTTTAACGGTTTTCCTAGATCAACTGTTAAGAGAGATGTATTTAAATCCGCACATGAATATCAACAATATTTACGTTATTCATTATATCATTTTAATGACAAAGTATCTATCACGTATGATATAGGTCGTAGTACTAACGACCATGATTATTTAACGGTAACTTATCATTGGATAGATTATAAATGGTCTATGCAAAAACGTATCTTAGCGTATAGATATATAGATGATAGGCACACTGGTACTTTTATTGCAGATAATATTTATCAAGTGTGCCATTATTATGGAATAACCGATAAAATTATGACTATTACATTAGATAACGCTTCTTCTAACAATTACGCTATTACAATTTTAAAAAATAGTTTAACTCCATCTTTTCCAGATCATTTTCATATAAAATGTGCGTGCCATATATATAACTTAATTGTAAATGATGGTCTATAACTTTTTCAAGACATTCTTAGTAAAATACAATTTGCTATAAACTTTATTTTTAAAAGTAATAGAGTACAACGAAGAAAAGAATATAAAAAAAATTATCACGATTGTGGACTACCTTATAGAAAAATTCAAGAAGAAGTATCCACTAGGTGAAATTCTTTATACGAGCAACTACTTGTTGCTTATGACTATAGAAAACCTATAACTTTATTTTTTAACTCTCATAATCAAAATCCAGCTGATATGATTGTAGATAGTGATTGGGTAAAAATTTCCGAACTTATTGTATTTTTAGAGAAATTTTTTCAAGCAACAAAAGAATTTTCCGGTATATATTATCCTACTATTTCAACTATGTTGTTTTATATAACTCTAATATTTTTATTACTTAGTGAATATATGAAAAAAACAGCTTATATGGCAGCTATTAAAAAATGTTTATCAAAATAAAAAAATATTTTATTCATATTCCCACTATTTATATTATTGGTGTTGTATTAAATTCGACTATTAAAATAGACGGTACTAAATCACTAATTGAAACTATTTACGATTGTATATAAGTACTACCACCTCCAAGTCCCAAAAATCTAAATCACACCACCTATTGAACAAACTAAAGAAGAAGTGTTGTCTAGCGTAGAAGACCAATGCAAAAAAAATATATAGGTTTTACCAACAAGAAAATGTTAGTAACTTACCGGCTTCCATACCATCTTCTTCATCTTCAACATAACCTCACAAAAGACATGATGTTTCTGCTGCTAGTATTGAAAACCTCAGAAATAGAATGTGCGGCCGTACCACTACTAACCAAATTAACGAGTTGGATATTTTTGTTTTGCAGGGTTCTGTACCGTACCAAGAAGTTATCAATGAAGATGGACATGAAGACTTGCTGAAATACTGGAGGGGGAATGAGAAGACTTTTCCGACACTTTCAATGATGGCCCGAGATGTTTTGAACATTCAAGCGTCATCAATTGCGTCTGAAAGCATTTTTTCTGCCGGCAGATATCAAATAGGAGACCACAGACACTCATTAGTCGGAGACAACTTGGAAATTGCAGTATTATTCAGAGATTGGATACAAGCGGAGCGGAGAAGGTGCGGTCAACCGGAGATCAACGAAGAAAAAGACGAAAACTACAACGAAATTTTATCCGAAGGTAGTGGAAGCGACATGGATCAATTTGACCAACAAATACCAATTCCAACCGAAGAACCACAGGAAATTATCAAGCAATTAGAAGCAGTTTTTTTGAGAATGTAATTTTTTTTAATTGCAATTTTATTATGTAATTTGCAACTTTTGGACAACACCACAAAGTTGCAATTTAGACAATTGTATTTGTATTACAAAAAAATCATATGTCTATTAAATAATATAAGAGGCACAAAAACAATCTTGAGATATTTTTATTACACTATCTTGTCTTGTTTATTGAGTTTTTTTTTATACATATGTTATTAAAAAAAAAAAAAAAGGAAAACCCGCCGGAACCTTCCCCGATCCCGACCCCACCCCGACCCGATTCCGACAGGATCGGGATCGGGATGGGACTGGAGCAAGTCCCGCCAAACCCGACCCGCCCCCTTCGCCGTCCCGCCAATCCCGACCCCCCCAGACCCAAGCTCGGCCCACTGGCCAGCTATAAAATATAGTGTCACCAACAATAAGAATAATAAAAATCCATAACACAAGTACTATTAATAAGAGATAACTGCACATGGTTTGATTTGGACTTTATTTGAGTTACTAGATATTTATGAGGTATAATGGACTTTATTTGAGTTACTAGATATTTATGGGGTTTATAAAGACTTTGTACCATCAAAATTTGTAAATTCAAATTAAACTTGAAATAAGATGTTAAGAAACATTAATCATGAAAAAGCTTATGAAATAGTACTTACAAATTACGTTATAATAAATATTTTAAGTATAAAATATTTATAAAACTTATATAAATATAATGTTGGTTTGATTTGGTTTTTATTTGACTTTTTCTAATTAAAACCAAATCACTAGTTGATTTTTTTCTTGATTTGATTCGATTATCGGTTTGATGCAGTTTGTTAGTTTCCTTTGATATTATTCAAAAGTATTTTTGTACAATGTGATATTCTTTGATTTGAGTCAAGTTTACACGATTTTCTAAAAGGTTCACATTGTTAAGAGTATTCCTATACCTTATATGCAAATTTTTAATCTTTTAAAATACAAATGTAAATTTTGTTCACGTGCACACCCAACAATATCTCCCTCAAACTATTCACGTGACTCATCACTACAATCCACAAATCTCTCGGCGAACTAAGTTCCAGTCTTCCAGGTGGCCCATTATTATGAGATTCATTGTGTGTCACTCATGACCATTTATAGCCATCAAAGCCTAAAGCTAACTTCTTCTTGTGTGCATACATTTTCAAGTGTCAAATTGTATTAATCTCCGGTGGGAGCCTTCTCATTAATACAAAATATATATAGGTGTACAATGTGGAATCCTTATACAATAGGGATCCTAATTCTACCATAATTACATAACACTAAATATGATATATTTTACATTATACACGTGCTAATACACCCCCTCAGTCTGAGCGGGAGGAGGCCAAACGCTAAGACTGGATCTGAAGTCAAGAAAGAGTTGTCTAGGAAGGTATTTTGTGAATATATCTGCATACTGATATGTGAAAGGCACACGCAACACCTTAACATGACCGAGATCAATCTTCTCACGAACAAAGTGTATATCCATCTCAATATGCTTGGTTCGCTGATGCTGAACCGGATTATGAGATAAATATTTGGCGGATATGTTATCACGGTAAACCACATACGCCTTACGCAAGGGACATTGAAGCTCCAAAAGAAGGTTTCGGAGCCAACAGATCTCGGCAACAACATTTGCAACTCCTCTATACTCTGCTTCTGCACTTGAACGAGATAATGTGGCTTGCCTCTTGGAAGATCAGGAAATGAGATTATCCCTAAAAACACACAATAGCCGGAGGTCGAGCGTCGCGTGTCTGGACAGCCTGCCCAATCAGCATTCGTATATGCTAAGAACCTGGTCGGTGTTGAGGGGTATAGATGTAATCCATAATCAAGTGTGCCCTTAACATATAGAATGATACGTTTAAGACCAGTAAAATAAGGCTCCCTGGGGCATGCATAAATAAGCATACCTGCTGAACAACATAAGCAATGCCAGGCCTAGTGAAAGTAAGATACTGAAGTCCACCTGCAAGACTCCGGTAAGGAGTGGGATCGGACACTGGGTTACCATCAACAGCACTAAGTTTTGATTTAGAGTCAACCGGAGTGGACATGATCTTGCATTTTGCCATTTTAACCCTGTACACTATCTCCTATGCATACTTGCGCTGACATAAAAACATAGAATCTGCAGAACGATTCACTGAGATCCCCAAAAAATAGCTCAACTTCCCTAAGTCAGTCATAGCAAATTCGGTTTTAAGTAGTGCAATAATCTCATGTTTCAACACATCAGAGGAGGCAGTAAGCACAATGTCATCCATATATAACAATAATTAAGCAATGCTACTACTTTGATGAAAAGTAAATAGAGAGTTATCACACTTACTGCAGACGAACCCAATTTGCATAATGTAATGTGCAAAGCGATCATACCACGCTTGAGGGGCCTATTTTAAATCATAGAGTGACTTACGAAGACGGTATACATACTGAGGGGTTGCTGAATGGACAAAACAAGGTGGCTGGTGTATGGAAACAGTTTCTTTAAAATCCTCGTGTAGAAAAGTATTTTTTACATCAAGCTGATGAATAGGCCAATGCTTACCCATAGCAATACTCAGAACTATGAGAATAGTAGCCGATTTGACAATCGGATTGAATGTCGCACCACAATCAATACCCTCGTGCTGATTAGTGTCATTGTCCACTAGTCTCGCCTTGTATCTCTCTAACTCACCACTGTCTCTGTATTTGTGATGAAAAGCCACATGCATCGGCACATTCACCCCCTCCGGCCTAGGAACCAACTTCCAAGTGTACTGTTTAGTTAAAGCATTAAATTCTTCGCTCATAGTCACATTCCAATTAGGATCTAGTTTGGCTAATTTATGATTTTTAGGGATATGGGAAATGGTTTATGTAGATAGGTTAAAATGGACTTCGACTTTGAAAATCTCGTGTTGGGCACGGGTTTCCATACGGTGGGTGGGGCAGGGGTATTTTTGGTATTTTGTGGGATTGCTGGTTCAGGGATCCGACTGACGGAATAGGCGAGGAGCAGGAATTGGTGGTGACGACGGGGTGGGGTGTCGGGTGTGTATTTTCTAGGCATGACAGTAGTTGTAGTGGTGTGGGGGCGTTTGTCGGGGCTCCGAGTTGGGTCGAGGGTTGGATGGGTTTTGTTGGATATGGCGACGGTAGTGGGTTGGGGCCGAACTGAGTTGTTGATGGGTTCGAGATGTCGGTGACTAGAGATAAGTCTTGGGAAAGGTGTCTGACTGAAGGGTCGGCTATGGTGTGGTCCGATGGCGGAGACACAACAGTTGGACGATGGGGGTTCCGGTGACTGGTGGTGTGGTTAGTGTGGGAGCGTTGGCTGCTAAGGGTGGCAAAAGTCGGTGACGATTGAGACTGTGGCAGAGACGGTGATGGTGGTGTAATGACTCTGTTGAAGGTAACAACGATGGGTGGCAATGGAGGACTTGTGATGGTTGGCTGACGCAACTGACTGAGGACGACGGGGGACATGTCTGGCTCGTCAAGAAATGTGTAGTCCATTTTTAGATATTTTTGGATGTTCGAAAAAGGGAATATGGTTTCATCAAACGTAACGTGACTTGAGACGTAAATTTGACGGGTGCACAGGTCATAGCATAGATAGCCCCTATGATTAGGCGGAAAACCGATGAAGACACACTGAGTGGTTCGGGGTGCTAATTTGTGAGGGGCGGTGGAGGCAAGGTTTGGATAGCAAAGGCAACCAAAAATTAGTAGGTGATCATCGGAGGGGGTTCGACGGTATAAAATTTTGGTTGGGGTCATATTGTGAAGGGTGCTAGTGGGTAAAATATTAAGGACGTATTCTATCATTTTGACTGTATAAACCCAAAAGGAGGGAGGAAGAGATGCATAAAAAAGGAAAATACAGACCATGTTATTTATGGTGCGGATGATTCGTTCAGCTTTTCAATTTTGAGGAGAGGTGTGGGGACACGAAAATAAAAAACCATACCATTATTTTTACAAATTTTGTGAAACGTGAAATTATTAAATTCATGACTATTATCATATTGAAAAGATTTGATGGCTTTTTCAAATTGCGTTTTGACATAAATATGAAACTCAAGAAATTTTGTAAAAACCTCTAATTTGAACTTTAGTGGATAAATCCAAATAAAGTGAGAGTAATCATCTAATAAAACGAGATAATATTTATGACCAAGAGAGCTAGTAATGGGAGATGTCCATAAATCAACATGAATAATATCAAAAGAAGCAAACGTAATACTGAGAGATGACTTAAACGGAATACGAACATGTTTGCCTAATTGACAAGAAACACAATTTTGGGCTAGTTTCCCATTACAATGAATGAAACTATTGCTTCTAAGAAAATTAAAATATGAGCTCCTGGATAACCAAGTCTATTATGCCAAGTTGATGGAGAGATAGCAGCGAGAGAAATGGGAGAGCACGATCTGGCAGCAGAGGTGGATGGGAATGGATAGAGATCCCCCGTGCTATTGCATCTCGTAAGATGTGTCCTCGTACAAAGATCCTTCACAATAAAACCAAAAGGGTCAAAGTCAACAAAGACAAAATTATTACGAGTAAATCTGCGGACAGAAATCAAATTCTTGATAATGTTTGGAGCATACAAGACGTTATTAAGGAAAATGGTGGGTGAGGCGGTTGAGTGTAACTGGTACCATAACCCTAAATTGGAATGTGGTTGTCATTACCAACGATAATATATTGAGGATATTTTAAACGAGACAATTTGGGAAGATTACTTGCAAAGCGGGTGAGGTGAGAAGTAGCACCCGTATCCATGTACCTAATTTTCATCGGGCTGTTGTAGGTTCAACTGCTGAAGGCCTGACCCAAATAAGTGGGGGCCAGACCATTGAAGAGTTGCGGGTAGTGGGCTTGTATGACGTGGGCTTAATGGTGTGGAATTTGGGCTGACCGATATCCTGGGACGGGGCCGAGTACGCCCTATTGATGAAGAGAGAACTGGGCCGCAACAAGTGCTGGATAGTTGGTCCAATTTCCCTGTGGAAAATTGTTTATCGGGCCAGTCCATTATGGAGACGCAATGGGCGCTGCGGTTGCCGACTGGATTGTTGGTTGCGGCCGCCCTTCCCACTGCCTTTGTTGCCTCATCCACCGCCACGGCCACTGCCTCTCTACCACCGCAGTTGTTCCGCTGCTGATTGTTCTCCGGTAGTGGTGGCTGACCGACGGCAATGGTATTTTGTGAAGGTGAGTCAACTGCTAACGCCTTTTGGTTGTGCTCGTCCTATTTTGCACGTCGGGTTTCTTCAACAATAATTACGAGCGTGCTTTGTTGAAGATTGGTAATAGATCATCTGTTGTATCATCGTGGCTAGAGTGTCATATTAACCTCTTGGTAGGCCCACAACCAATTGTAGGACCATTTTTGTTTTGGAAACAGGCGTTCCCACGTTGGCTAATTGGTCCGCTACTAGTTTCAACTGCTTGCAATAGTCCGACATGTTAGAGAAGTTTTGAAGACGGGTATTATTGAATTGTTCTTCCAAGTACACTACATGAGTGTTCTTGTTGTATTGAAAAATTTCCTCTAAGCGTGTCCACAACTCACGGGCCGAGGCACCCGTTTTCATAATTGTGTAGAGTAAATCCTTAGAGATTGTGCCATAGATCCAATGTTTGACCACGTCATCGAGACGACGCCATATTGTGTCATCTATTTCGGGAGGGCGAGGCATAGAGTCGTCAATATGGACAAGCACGTGATATACACATGCATGAATTGAAACAGTTCTACCCATGATCAATATTGGCCATCTTCCTGATTAAGAATTAACGGAATAAAGTTCTTGATGTTGGTAACACCGAGAGCTGGATGGAAAGATGGTGAAGAGATAGTTGTGGGAGGTGTTTGGATGACGACTGGAGAGGAAGCGGAAGCTGAGGGAGAATTGGGAGGAGTCAAGGAAGGCATTTAATTGGTTCTCGGTTAGAGGACAAAAGGAGAGGAAAATCGAAAATTGGAAAAATATTTGCAGTGAATTGCAGGCGAAAACAGGAGGGGTAGAGACACATACTACAATTTGTATGTTTGTAGAGACACAGTGCTCAGAGTATGGCAGTGCACCACAGTGGTTGGCAAAGGCAAATAAATTTGTATGTTTGCAGAGAAAGTATGATTGATTTCTCGGAAAAAAATCACAGACACCGAAGAACGAGATTAGGGTTTAGGTTTTGGCTCTGATACCATGTAAAGAATGGATCTTAGATCTAACTCAACCTCAAAAGCTAGCTAGTAGGGTGAGGATTGTCATGTTCCTATTCCATATCCGATGTGGGACTCTTGACACTCTCCCGCACGCCAAGACCTTGTTAACTTGAGCGTAGATAATATAATTTGGGGGTCCAACATCGGTGAACAAAGAATTGGAATGGGCTTGGCTCTTATACCATGTCAGATTGTATTAATCTCACTTGGAAGCCTTTCTCATTAATACAAAATATATATAAGTGTAAAATGTGAAATCCTTATACAATATGATCATAATTACATAACACTAAATATGATATATTTTATATTAAACACACGTGCTAATATCAAGCAACCTTGGCAAGGTAAAGGTAGTAAATTGAGCACTATTACTCATTCATCTTCAGCCAAAGATATTCTTAATATAGTGTGATATTATCGGTTTTAGTTCAATTCTGCAAGATTTTTTGGAAAGGCCTCTCACTTGCATCGTTAAAAATATGCATACAACTTATTTGTAGCTTCACACATTTTTGACTACCGATGTAATATTTTATTCATACACCCAACATTATGCTTTCGACTTTGTTCGAATACAATGTTACTAAAAAAAAAAACAAATTAAAACAGTCTGATAATTAAGTACAGTGATGTACTCTGCCTCACTATTTATAAATCTTGAATGTGACTTTGCTTATACCTCTCTGCTTCCTCTCGAAAAGGAACAATAGAATGCACAAGTCCCTCATGAATTACACCAACAAATGACAAGGCAATATAACACTGTACATGACATAATTTGCCTTTTGAAGTGTCAATATGCAAAGAGAATTTATTGAAAGCACATTTTCTTCAACGCGTGGATTAGCGTAACAAAAAAGACGGAACTTTTAATTTCCACCTGCAAAAGGAAGCTTCACTTAGAAACAACATTTATGAATTTACATATGGATATGGTGGAGAATAATGAAATTTAAGTTGTGGTGACGGACCGAGATTACTATTTCGGAAATAATCTGTCGTAAGCCGGGAAGCTGAATATTAAAAAAAATGAAATTTAAGTTGGCATGCATATTGCATATATAGTTGCAGCAGGTCATCATGAGCACCCATGTTCTTTTCCTAAAATGAAAAAAAACACAGCTAAGCTCACTGCACAATTTTTATCAACTTACCTTATAATATAATCTTAAAAAGAATTTGTCAAGTGGGGTTGCTATTCATATAGACCATATGACCTTTAAAAAGAGTGCTCATTCATTTCATTTATTAGCTATTTGACACTCTCATGTGCATCCGAACAGAAGCCCCTTGCCTTTTCCATCTCAAGCTTCCTAATCCTTTTTTAGTTCATGTGATCATGAAGTGAATTTAATTTCTTTTTGAGTCATGGCAACATGTCAATAATACATCATTTATACTAGACTTTAATTTGGTCCAATGAAATAAGAACCGTTAAGGGAGGTAGTATGGAGGCAAAGGATGTTCTCAACTTGAAATAACATTGTAGGTAGGAGCATTAAAGAGATCAGATTTAAGTTATATACGATGACACATTATAAGGATTTTGGTATATATATATATTGTTGATTTGATTGGGTAAATATTTTTTATATCGTCACCACATGAAACATAAACTCAGAGAGGTAAGGTCCAACATATTTGCTCTTGTGCTATCTAAAATCTTATAATTTTGTCATGCCTTAAATTTTTGGTCCATTCATATCTGTGTCATTAGCAAATCGTTGGTGAACTCCACGTGTCCAAGTTCTTCAAGAAAAAATATCCAAATTACCCCCTCAACTTTTGAATGGATCAAAATAACCTTTAGTTTGGAGTTCCGTTACGGGGATCAAGGGAAATAACGAGATTTCTTTCCCAACGGCGGAGGTAATATTAACCAAAAGTCCAAAAGTCTAATGAAAGGAAAAAATTCTAAATTTGAGATAATACATGGACGACTTTGACTCTTTTTTACCTGTATTATATTCTCAGCCACTCTCACAAAAGTAATTATATTGAATATATTACATAGTATTTTAAATTGCATCCAGTAAATTAAGATTTTAGAAAAGCTTCTATAGACAACGCATGCTTTATGAAAAAATAAAAGCTATAGATGATCCCATATCTTTGAAATATAATGACCCATCTAAATTTTCCTTATGAGCAAAAATCCACATAGACCTGATAACATTAATACAAGATGGATGGGGACACCAACTCCCACGTCTTATTATCAATAAGAGCATTATATTCATCAGTCATAGCAATTTTTCAATTCGGGTCATTTAAGGCGGACACAGGATTACGGGGCAAGGGAGATTTAGAGACATCAGAATGTAAATTAAAATGTCTTTTAGGTGTAAAAATACCTCGCTGACTACGAGTGACCGGTCTATGACTCGAGGAAGAATTGAGTGAATTTTGGGAATTTCTTTGGGCTCGGGACGGATTGGCCGCTCGTCCGCTTGGCCCAAATCGGTAATCGGGGGTCGAAATCGGAGCAGCGGTTCCGAATTGGGCTTGATCGGCCCAATCGGCCGGAACTGTTCCAGCTACTAGAAACTGCGACGGAACAGTGGGTCCAGCGGGCAGTGGGCCCGCTGGAGGATTTTGGGTGCGGGACATGTCCGAAAAATGATGAGTAATATACGGATATATACCATCATCCAAAAAATTATACGAACTAGGCTCGGGAGTATGGACTTTAGTAAATGGAAATTGAGTTTCATCAAAAATTACATGGCGATTAATGATGATTTTCTTGGAGGATAAATCAAAGCATTTGTAACCACGATGATTAGACGGATAACCCAAAAACACACACGAAGTAGACCGGGCCTGAAGTTTGTTAATTATGGTGGATGGGAATAACGGATAACACAAGCACCCAAAAACCCGAAGATGAAAATAAGAATGGTTCTTATTATATAGGATTTGGAGGGGGAAGAATATGTCAGACCTTTGGACGAAATTATGTTAAGGAGATATGTTGCCATTTGCAGAGCATGATGCCAAAAATATGAGGGTACGGAAGTATGAAGTAAGAGAGTGCGGACAATGTTATTTATGGAACGAATTTCGCATTCGGCTTTCCCATTTTGAGAAGATGTATGAGGGCACGAAAAATGAAAATTCATCCCATTATTATCACAGAACTCCCGAAATACCCTATTATCATACTCTTTCCCATTATCACACTGAATATTTTTTATTTCTCTTTCGAATTGTGTTCTAATGAATGCTTTAAATTTTATGAAGACAGAAAATACTTGTGATTTATTGGCAATTGGAAACGTCCACAAAAATTAGAATAATCATCCAAAAAAAGAACATAATATCGATGACCTAACGAACTTAGAACAGGAGACGTCCATAGGTCGCTATGAATAATATCAAATGGCATTGAAGTATGAGAATTTGAGTTCACAAATAGCAACTTAACAATTTTTTCTAACGAACAAGATTGAAAAATTTGAGTATGACTCATACCCTTACAAGAAATAAAGCTATTTTTATCTAAAACTGATAAAATAGAAAATCCCGGATGACCAAGGCGAGCATGCCACAAGGAAGGAGAAATGGCTGCAAAGGTTGATGGCAAGGCTTGACTCGATGGACTGAAATCGGGTGTGATAGGATACAGATCTCCCCTACTATCACACCTCATGAGAGGACTCCCCGTCTTGAAATCCTTCACAGAGAAATCAAAAGGATCAAATTCAACAGAAACGGAATTTTCAATGGTGAACTTGCGGACATACACTAAGTTTTTAATCAATTTGGGGGCATGTAAAGTATTTTTCAAGATAAGGGGTGGATTGGGGGGAGACAACATTTTATGACAATAACCCTGAATTGGAATAGAGTTACCATTTCCGACAATTATACCACGAGGGTTGCTCAGATTGGAATAAGACGAGAGAGTACCTTGATCGGAGGTCATGTGTGTCGTTGCGTCGGTGTCCATGTATCAATTTGGATCCGGTTGCGTCAACCCAAGTGTGTGCATTGCGGCCTCAATGTCGGTGGGAGTGGGGCCCGCTGCGTGGTGAGCTTGCGGAGGCCGGCGCCCAAGAATCCCAGAAGTGGGCTGTGGGCCGTAACTGCTGGAATTTCCGAAACTGCTGGAATTGCTGGGCCAGTGGGCAGTGGGCCGTGACTGTTGGTTGTTGGGCCTGAAGGACTGGTCAGCCCACTGGCAGCTGGACGCTGCTGGAAAATAAGGGTTGTTGGCCCACGGCTCATTACCCCATCCCCATTGCCATGGGGCCCACTGCTGGGACCAGTAGGGTGGAAGGCCATTGTTCACTGGACGGGGACACTGCCGGCCTGTTGACCACCGGAACCGCCGCGTTTGCCCCCGCGGTTTTGTTATTATTCTTTCGATTATTTTTGCCGCCACCATGAGTACGGTTTTGGCCCGAATTATCAACAAAACGTGAAGAATTTGTGGAGGATGCCATTATGACGATGGGGCTTGCTCCGGTAGCCGCTTTTTTAGCCAAACCGGCTTCTTCCAAAGTAAGCATGGAGCGGGCTTGATAAAAGGCGGAAAGAGGGTTGCTTTGACGAAGGAGAGTTCCAACGCCATTATAGGCCTCCGAAAGGCCGACAACCAATTGTAGAACCATACGATTATTTGTTACAGGTGCGCCAACATTACGGAGTTGATCCGCCAACTCCTTGAGTTTCTTGCAATATGCAGATACATTTGGAAATTCTTCCATGCGAACTAGAGAGAATTCATGCTCGAGTGTGACGATACGTGAATGTTGGTTATCTTGGAATATGTCACGCAATCTATTCCAGGTAGCCATAGCCGTGGTATCCGGATCAATAATCGTCTGTAAAAGGTCAACCGAAATAGTGGAATAGATCCACTGGAGAACGGTAGCATCAAGAGTAATCCATAACTGAGGATCCTCCACGGGAAGAGGTGTAGCGGGAGGAATTATGTGATGGATAACTTGATGGGAGATAGCGTGAATTTTAAACAATTCCGCCCACGTCGCATATTGGACGTTTTCCATCTCAAACACAATAGGGATAATGTTCTTGACATTAGAAACCACGAGGGCAGGATGATAATTGTTCTTAGACATATTGAAAGAACAAGGAAGGAGGGGAAATTTGGGAATAGTAAGAGAGATTTTGAGAGCGGAAGACAAATTTTGGAAGAGAAAATCCGAGGGGGAGGGTTCGGCTGAAGGGTACAAAATTTTGGGAGAGAAAATTTTGTTAGACCTAGTATCTTGATACCATGAAAGAAATAATCCCCTTGATTATTTTCATTAATTGAAAGGTATATATACAAGTTACAAAATAGGAGAATCATATTCCTATTCTACTCCTAAAACCTTATTCTAGCATAATTCTAACTATACAATTATGGTAAGTATATAATCCTAATTAGGTACCAAATACACTACAATATACTACAAATATACTTTTCTTATATACACTTGTTAGCTACAGGCCGTGATGGGCTTGACAAACCAATATCCGTGATGGGCCTCGGCCCTCGGCCTACTATCGATTGGGCCACCGCCCACGCTTTCTTTGGCACCCGCTTCGTATACCGTGATATATACTTCTGTATATTCAGTGTATATCACGGGTATATTACCTTGTTTAACATAGTCAAATGTCGTTGGAATACAATTCAATGTCTATTATATAAAAGGAGAGCCGTGCATGAGAAGTTCACCCAATTTCCATCATACATAACCTTAATTACAATCTTCGATATAATATCATATTATTTGGAAAGAAATTGGAATGACCAAAAAGATAAAAAATAAATATATAATTTCAGATTTCTTTTATGAAAAATAAATTACACTGTATTTAGTCTAATAACTCGGTGAGTACATTGCATGCATGCAGGATTCTTTTCCCTTGACGTCCTAGTATTGTTCTAGATGAACAAATAATTAAGTACACATGTAAATGATAATATTTTCGTCGAGGATTTGATGTGTATTAGCCATTCATCATGGCATAAAATCTATTTTTGGGTGTCTGCCGTCTGGTTGGTACGCGGTTGATAAACTTTAGCGTAAAAGTTTTGTTAAAAAAATAGTTTGAGAACATTTTTTTCTTTCTATGCATCAATTGCCAACTAATTACTAGCTAATCTACTAATCAGTTAATAAGACGTTGGTGTTTAATTCAATATTTTCCTAATTATTTTTCTCTATTTTGGCAACGAAATTAAAACTCACCTTATTTTAACAATGCAATGAGAATAGACTATAGAGAGCTAAAAGCAAATGAACAAAAGCACGTTTTAAACCATGGACCCACACTATCAACTGTTTACATGGGCCATATTTAAACAGACTATGGAAAAGATGGGCCGGTACCTGTCCAATCTTGGGCTCAACATATGACTTGTAAATTGTACTAACAGTTGTTTTGCCAGACATCAAATTCAATTTGTTGCCAAAATTTATTTACAAAAATAGAGGATCATTGAACGTGAGCAATCTGCCTAATCACAAGGGATTGGAGTGGCAATTAATGGTCGCAACTCATCTTGTATCACTTAGTGTTAGGGTTTTAATTACAATAGAAACCTCTACTTTTAATATATTTATTTATGAATGACTAATGAATTCACTTGAAGTTCACTTGCCATGACTACAAAAACTTCACTCTTACAAAAGATATAAGAAACAAATGTATATATGCTTTAATTGGACTTAAAGAAGCGTAAAACAAGCTTGGGCTGGGACGATACGAAACCGTAAGCCCAGTATGGTCTGGCTAAGATATGAGCCCAGGTTTTATTGGGCCTTAGCTACAGGAAGGATGGACAATGGCATTCATTCGCACAAATTTCCCTTTTCGGGATGGTCTTTAATTTTTGTCTCTCAAATTTGTGTTTTTTAATTTTTTCCCTTCATTATTATTTGGGCGCAGCATAGTTAGGATTTTACAAGGCATAGTTAGTGTTTATCTTCGGCATATGTATTATAACAACCCACAAATTATGCCGGATAAGACATAACTTTCAACACTCAACATAATCCGAAAAAAGGCAAAATTTCATATTTCGGCGGGCATAATTAGCATTTAACTTCAACATATATGTATCATAACATCCACATAAACTATGTCGGATAAGTCATAATTTTCAACACTCAACATAATTTTTAAAATTACTATAAAACTATGTCGCATAACTTAATTCTTACATAATTTATGCCGCGCGAGCCAAAATTTCAATTTTCGAAGATAAAAATATTATAAAAACTATGCCTTGCTAAGTAGGTGTGAATATTTTCATAAAATAAATAGCAGGGTAAAATTAAAGACCACATATATGAAGGGCAAAAATTGAAGACCAGTGCATTTGAAGATCAATCCGCGCAAAAACATTTTGTACAGAGAAATTTAGGGACCTTTACATAACTAACCTTTAAGGTCACATTATAAATTTCCCGAATTATCCTCAAATTTACATTCTATAGCATACTACAATCCATATAATACGTATCGTATATATATATTTAAGTATAAATATATAAAATCTGTATATTTACTAGCTATTTTGTAAGCTAGATCACCCAAAGTATTGGCTGTAATTATCCCAAACATATTCTACTCCAACATTTTCTTCCTAACTCCTACTAACCTAAACAAATCCCTTATATTTTCTCACTAAAGAATATTATTTTCCATAACGGTTGAACAAACTGTTGGAGAATCTCGATCCTCATAAATCTGATATAAACCATGTATATTTAATTATAGTGTATAGTATTTGTAATTTGTACGATGGGGGCAATTTGTAGTTCTGTTGTGCCCTGCCCCAGCTGTTTAACTTTTGTCATGTTTAAAGCTGAATTATACAGACCAATGGGGGCTCAAGCTTACTCCGAAACTTTCATCAGATATTCATATAGATTACACTGTCTGACTTTCGCTTACTACTTCTTTTTCTTTCCTTTTTCGGGTTTCCTCATAAAATAATGAATAGTACAGCATTCACTCCACTTAAAAGAGGCAATGATATGGATGAAGTTCTGATTGGTAGCACCAATGGAGCCTAATGTAATAGTTAAACAAATTAACAGAGGTTGACTCTATGGATTCTGAATAAGTTATTTATACAAATCAAATAAAATTTACAACACATATATGATTTGAACTAAAGCTACTAAGTTTTGTCGAACCCGTAATCAAGCGCTGCCTTTGTACAAGAGGATAATTTTGCGGAAAGGCAAGGAAGCTCTATACATATTTGAAGGTATTGCTAATGCCCACAAGCATCACCATATCGAGTTCACATCAAGAAAGACTTACGAATCGACTAGGTTGCAATGTTTCTATGATTTATGGCATCTATTGTTAATCGTCTTTAAGGTTTCAGAAAGTAAAAAATAATGAGGTTAACCGTACCAAAGAAACTGAACTTGGCATTGCTTTTAATACTTTGTCTTGACAGAGACACAGGTGGTTAAGGGCAACAACATACCCAGTATAATTCCACAAGCGTCACTACTAAAAATAGAGGGGGTGTCCACCGCCGAATCAGTAGGAAATTCGTGTGAAACATAAGTTCACCATCTCATTCTTGTGGAACCAGCTCACTGAAAAAATGCGGAAAACGAATTCTCATTGAAACTGTGGAAAATTTCTACTACATTTCCCACTGAAGTAAAAATCACACCACTCAGGAATATAATAAAATAATAATTTATTTTCTTTAATTTCCCACCATCTCTGTCGGAAGTTTGGAAAAAAGATTTTTTTTTATCTTTTACTTACCCATAGCGTCTGTGGGAAGTATTCATAAAATAATTTATTTTTTAAAATTATACCCACTCAGTGGGAAATTTACAAATTCCTGAAAATAAAAGATCAAACTTTCTCACTGAATCAGTAGGAAATCTGGACATGAAATTCTACAATCATGGTTCCAGCTCTAAAACCAGAATTCATATTACACGACAGTTATGTACTTTCTATAGCTCAACTAAAAAGCACGCCAATCTTTGACACAGTAGAGTGGATAAGAAAAACTTTGGAACCATGTATAATTAGCGAGACATAAATACTTAAAATAACATTACAAATCATCAACAATCTGAAATCACATAAATTTTCAGCATCAAAAGCTGATAAATTAAAATTCTCATCATTTGTTATTCGCTTCTTCTCGATGCACTGGGGAGTGGAATGCAAACCTAAAAGGTGGTAATAGTTTTTGACTGGGGAGTCAAATGCAAAACATAATGGACTCAAGTGTAAAATATAAAACTTAAATTCCAACTGTCTAGTGGGAAACCATTAAATATATAATTAAATATTTATTTGAATTTTTTTTCCCACTGATGCCATTGTGCAACACACTTTTTTTTGTGCCAAATATTACCAAAAAAAAAACCTTTTATTTTCTCACTGATTCAATGAAAATATCCGGAAAAACAAAGATTTTTTAGTAGTGTGGAATCTGAGAAGGATATAGTAGGGAGGATGACTATGTGAAAATACTCTAGATAAGCAGTGGTTGTGCATCGATTATAATGTTTGAGATAGCTGGACATCCTCTAAAAATAAAATGCTTGAGAAGAGATCTTCTGTAACACAAAATGAAAGCAGAGATTAACTCAAAGCTGTACACAAATACGTTTTCACAATAGATGTAACCTCCAAGTCAGAATCAATTCAAACAAAAGAAAACAGCTATTTATAGATATATATGGCAAATTGGCAATTATTAAACTGAAACATCCAATTCCAATTTATCTTTATGACTATTTCGCCGCTCTAACACGGCTCATGAAAACACTCGTCAGAACTGTTTTCGACTCTAAAGATGTCTTCAGCAACTCCAGCGCCTGCAAAATAATTGTAGGAGTTCACTAAGTAGGCATACTTACCCAAAGAAAAAAGGAAATACAAAAAGACACGAATATAATTTATCAGTCATGAATAGTGTAAATAAATTTTAATACTATTAGGTCACTGAAACAACAACTAGGGCATAAAAGAGAGATTAGAAACCTGCAAAACAGGCTACAACATATTAAAACACGGTGATAGCTGTAAAATTCTTTAAATTTTCAAGTATAATTAATTACCTCTTCCATTCCGAAACTTACTACTTCCTCCTCTAGTACACCTACATCCCTGACATTGAACTTGTTGAGAAGGGCAATGCAAGAAATTGTGGACATGGGCTTAACCACCAAGTCATCCGTCACCATGTATGTCACCACATCCTTCACAAAACCCCCTGTTGCTGCCACATCTCCATTCTCTACCGGGGGAGCAACATAGTTCAACTTTCTTGACAAACTAGAATTACAGCTTGTGCATCGAGCATTAGGGCCATCAGAAACAGTTGAGTGGGAAGTACTGCTGGAACAGCCATAAAAAGTCTTCTCAAGTGTCGCAACGTTGTCATTAAGCAATAGAAAAGGAACGGTAGAGATCCCAACTGAAGACTTGGGTTTTAAAAGGATATCCTTGCATTGGTTCGATTGGATATATGTCTCCTTCAGATTTTCTACGCTTTCATACAGGTTAGGGAAGGATCCATTCATTCCTTTCTCCTTAATGAGACTGATAAGAGTTCCCAGAGGCAAAGAGAGAATGTGAAAGAGGAAATCAACACAATCCTTTTCAGCCTCAGCAAATAGGACTTTGCCAGCGTTGGTGTCAATCAAAAGCTTCATGCTCAATTTGGTATCAGAAGTAGTCGTCATTTTGGTTGGCTGATTACTGCTGCAAGTTTTGTTCTTGGAGAGGTAGTTTTAGTATTCTAAAATCCTCAGGAAAGTCTCACTGTGTTATGGATGTTGAGGACCTACACTTTATGAAAGCATAAACACAGTGAAGAAAGAGAAACTACAACAGGTCAAGTTAGGCCATGTAATTGTTGGGGTCCACCCATGATGAAAGGAGAAAACATCAGTAATGAACGCACCGAAAGTGAATTGCTTTCGGCTGAGTGCAATCCCGTTTTCTCGGTTAAAGTGGCAAAAATTGCCAATAAATAGAAAGCCTTCTTCCATCTCACTTTTTCACATCAAAAATACCCTACACATAATAAAACCTCAAAGAAAATATATTTGAGAGTATAGAGAATTCCTACAAAATTGATAGAAATATTTTATAGAGAAATAATGAGATTAACACACTAGTGAGTGTGAGAATTTTTGAGTATATTCCTCAAGTATTTGTCAAAACTTGAGAAAGTATTGTGTACTCATTATTACTGTTATAGTGGAAGATTTACCATGATTTTCTTTACCACGAGATAATTTATTGGCGTGTATTTAGTATTTTAATTATTATTCATAAAATACTATTTACATTAGAATATATCCGAAAATTTTGAGTATGCTCTGTGATTGCAGTTGTGACTGATCTTTCACATCAGAAAAAAATTTCGGGGTCTCCATTGTATTTTTCCGCACATATTAATCCTGAAGGGGGATTGGAATACTCTCCTTTATTCCCAACAAGTGGTATCAAAGCAACCAGGTTACGGAGGCGGATTGAAAATGAAGAAATTATCGTCGTTTGGCGATATGTTCAAATTAAACGGATCAAATTACACAATTTGGAAACCAATCATGTTGGATCTTATCTAATGTAATGATCTCTATTTGCCCTTACATGGTGATGATGCCAAACCAAAAGATACGCTTGATGTTGATTGGAACATCATGCATAGAAAAATTGTTGGTTACATCTGGCGCTTCATTGAGCACAATATCTTCCATCATTTTGCTAATGAGAAAATGTTGATGTTCTTTGGAAGAAAATAGAAGCTATGTTTGAGAGGGAAAATGCCTTAAACAAAGTTTTTATCATCAGAAGAATTGTTCGATTGCGATATGTGGAGGGTGCCAACATGACGGAGCACATAATGCATATCATGGTCTTATAAATCCATTCGGTGCATCCTATAACATTACACCATATCATGATATGTTTGCATCCTATACTGGTGGTAGCTTTGGCAAAGTCAGAATGACCAATCAAGGTGTGACTGAAGTTGCGGGTATATGAGACATTGTCCGGCTTACTAATACATGATGCAAGCTTATCTTGAAAGATGTTCGACATGTTTCTGATATCAGACTCAACATTATTTTTGTTGGCAAGCTCGACGATGATGGGTACATCAACCACTTCGGCGAAGGAAAGTGGAAGGCTCAATAAAGGCTCTTATTGCAGCAAGAGGTAGAAAACAAAATTTTCTCTACTTGATACATGCAAAGTGTAACATCCCGTAATTTTGGGCAATGGTTTGAGTACCTAAACGTAGGCAAGTAGACCCGAGCCTCAGGGAATTTATGTTATATTTACGTGCGTAAATAAAGAGCTTAGTATATAAAAGGATAAAATCCATAAATAATTTTGGACGTAACAAGTGTGACGATGGGATTAATAATAATAGTTGTATATCTCCAAAGAGTTTATGGACTAGCATCATATTGCAAATTTATGACATTGAGTATATGAAGGTTTTATAAGTTATTAAGATTTAAGTGACTTGGGATCATGAAATTAATTATGTGTGTATAATTGATTAATTGTGAGATTGATTAATTAATTTTAGTGGGGGACAAAGTTGAGTGGGATAAATACGTGTAGTCTCTAAAAGGGATCACCAAATGACTAGCCTAAATAAAATAATTGGTGTCATGTGATTAGTAATTAGTGGGTTAGGATTTCTAATAGGTTACACTTATTAAGGTGGGCAAATTACATAGCATAACATTCCAATTCCTTAACGTTTTACGCACTGCCACACCCTCCCCATTCACATTATTCTTTCTTTAAAAGAGCAAGATAGGTATAGGATAGAAAACCATTGATCTATAGTTTAAAAGTTAAATAGGAAGCAGAGCGTTGTAAACATTTCAAGAATTGGCAAAGTTGTAGTAAACGATTCTTATTCTCTTTCTAAAATCGAGGTATGTTAAGGCAAATTATTTCTTTTTTTGGCATGTTCCATGTAACGAAATATAACCGTAATATTATTCCATAAATTGTTCAACTCTTAGAAGTTAAGAATGTTTATGTTATTGATTCCTATGTTATAAGCATGTCTAAATATGTTCCTAAATCCTTATTGAGGTATGTTGGAAAGATGTTGATATTCCCAATGTTAGCCGAAGGTACAAGGATATTATGTCATCCGATGAATTCAAAATATTTTATCGTCACTCATGCATTTTCATTTGCATTGTATTCATTTATTACACTGGACCTACATGTGTTATACACACTACTATATGATATTAATTATATATATGTAGGGGATGGGAAAAAGGGAAAGACGTTATATACGCGTCACCACCTGCTGCTGGTACATATATCACTATAAAGAAAGATGCCCTTGTGTGGCCAATATTGATGCCCTTATGTGGCCAATATTGATGCCCTTGTGTGGCCAATATGATAATGAAATGATGCCCACAGAGATTGTTATGGACATGAAGGTGCCCTTGTGTGGCCAAAATTTATATGTATACCGCATTTGCATTGTGCATAACATTTAGGCATATGTATTAGGGCCCTCAGAGGCATTTACTGCTAGTTTGCCATTTCTGTCGCTGTTGGTATTGTCGACTATTTCTATCATCTATCATTGTCAACTATTTTTGTTTCAGATTATTATGTATCTCTGTGATGATATTTCTTATGCTTGACATACTCAGTACATCAGTCGTACTGACATCCTTTTTGTCGGGGGACACTGCGTTTCATGCCCGCAGGTTCACGTAGGCAAGGCGATGATCCATGCTAGTAGGGTGCTGACTCAACGGATTTTTGGAGCACTCCTCTTGTTTTGGAGTATCGGTCTATCTTGGTACGGTGATTTTTGCTTGTATATATGGGTATGGCGGGGCCATGTCCCGACCTGTTGATGTTATGTACTCTTTAGAGGCTTGTAGACATGTGTCCTGTGTGTAGTAGTTTTGTATGGTCTTGTCGGCATTTGGGATGTATATATATATAAGTTGGTTTTCTGATTTAAAATTTTACACAATCTTTTTTCGGCTTAGTCCGTATTTAATTATGATTAGGTATTGACTGTACGATTGGTGGTACCCGGCGGGTGGGATTTGGGTGCCCGTCACGGCCCTCCGGTGTGGGTCGTGACACAAAGTTGTCCAATGGAGAAGTGAATACAATCGTTAAAAATTCCTCCATTGAGTTCGACATAAAAGACTTAGACATTTGAGCTAGAAAGGTTTAGAATTTTTGTCAAGAAGAAACCTCATCCCTGAAGTAAAAGGCATGCACTTGGATACCTGTGTTGATTGTCTAGCCGGAAAACAACACAAAATTACATTCAAAAGCTTCTCTCCATCAAGAAGAGCCCAACCTCTTGATTTGGTGCACACAGATCTGTGCTACATGAAAGATAGAACTCTTGGTGGCGCATTGTACTTCGTCACTTTCATTGACGATTTTTTGAGAAAAGTCTGGTGTTTTGCCTTGAAAACCAAAGACCAAACATTGGAGGTATTTAAGCATTTTCAAGCAAAAATCGAGAGAGAAACTGGAAGGACACTAAAGTGTGTTCGTGCAGACAACGACGGTGAATACCAAGGACGGTTTGAGCAATACTGCAAGAACCATGGTATCAAACATGAGAAGAGCGTCCCAAAGACCCCTCAACATAATGGCGTGGCAGAGAGGATGACACATAACAATTTGTGAAAGAATCTTATGCATGTTATCGCACTCCAAATTGTCAAAATTCTTTTGTGGTGAAGCTATGAGGATTGCAGTTGATTTGATCAACCTTTCTCCATCAACTCCTCTGGGTAGTGACATTCCAGATAGAGTTTGGTCAGGGAAAGACATTTCTTACAAACACTTAAGAGTGTTTGGTTGCAGTGCTTTCATACATATTCCAAAAGATGAAAGATCCAAGCTTGATGATAAAACCAAACCATGTATCTTCTTGGGATATGACCATAAAGAGTTCGTCTATAGATTATATGATCCAGTTAACATGAAGGTTGTCAGAAGTAGGGATGTTGTATTCCTTGAAGATTAAGTTCCTGATGAAGCCAAAGAGAACTACACCTACGATTTAGTGAAGTTGCCAATTGGAAAGAGACCACTGAAAAATAAGTGGGTTTACAAGCTAAAGTCTGAGGAACATAGCTCACAACCAAGGTACAAGGCGAGGCTGGTTGTGAAGGGTTTCAGTAAGAAAAAGGGTGTCGATTACGAAGAGATTTTCTCACCAGTGGTAAAGATGACCTCAATCAAAGTTGTTCTCGCGATTGCTGCTAGTTTAGATCTGGAGATTAAATAACTTGATGTGAAAATGGCATTTCTGCATGGAGATTTAGACAAAGAAATATACATGAAACAACCTGAAAGTTTCGAAGTCAAATGGAAAGAGAACCATGTATGCAGGTTGAAGAAGAGCTTGTATGGATGAAACAAGCTCATCGACAGTGGTACATGAAGTTTGAGTCCTTCATGTCGACCCATGGCTACAACAGAAACACCTCAGATCACTGTGTTTTCTTCAAAAAGTTCATATGAGGTGATTTTATCATACTATTACTCTACGTCGGTGACATGCTAATTGTAGGCCATGATGTGAGCAAGATCGAAAAGCTGATAAAAGAGCTAAGCAAATATTTTGCGTTGAAAGACTTAGGCTCAGCTAAGCAAATCCCTGGAATGAAGATCTTTAGGGATAGGAAAAGCAAGAAGCTCTAGTTATCTCAAGAACATTACATTGAAAAAGTTCTTGAAATGTTCAATATAAGTAATTCGTAGCCAGTCAGCACTCCACTTGCGGGTCACGTGAAACTCAGCTCAGCACAGTGCCCCACAAGTGACACAGACAAGAAGGAGATGCAAAAGATAACATATACTTCTGTAGTGGGTAGTCTAATGTATGTTATGGTATGCACTACACTTGATATAGCTCATGCAGTTGGTGTGGTTAGTCATTTTCTTTCCAATACGGGAAAGGAACATTGGGCAGCAGTGAAATGGATATTACGATATCTTAGAGGCACTTCTAGATCTCGTCTGAAGTTTGGTGATAACCATGTCCTACTAGAAGGATATACAGATGCAGATATGGCTTGGTGATATTGATTCTAGGAAATTCACATATGGATACCTAATGAGACTTGCAGGGGGAACTATCTCGTGGCAATCTAAACTTTAAAAAAAGTGGTGCATTATCCACAACGGAAGTCGAGTACATAGCTGTGATTGAAGCTTGCAAAGAGGTGTTGTGGTTAAAGAAGTTTCTACTAGAGTCGGGCTTGAAGTAAGAGAAGTGTGTGCTTTACTGCGATAGTCAAATCGTAATTCACTTGAGTAAGAATTCGAGTTTTCACTGAAGATCGAAGCACATTGATGTGAGATATCATTGGATTCGAGATGCCCTTGAAAGGAAACTAATGCATCTCGAGAAGATCCACACCGATGAGAATGGTGTCGCTATGTTTACCAAGTCCTTACCCCAAGATAAGTTTGAGATCCGCAAATGTGAAACGGGTCTAGTTAAATATCCACATATGGTGGAGGGGGAGAACTGTTGGGGTCCACCCCATGATGAAAGGAGAAAACATCACGATGGTGCTCAATGATGAAAGCACCGAAAGTGAATTGCTTTCGGCTGAGTGCAATTTCAAATTGCATTCATCTCATTTTTTACTCGATTAAAGTGGAAAAATTGCCTATAAATAGAAGTCTTCTTCCTTCTCATTTTTCACACCAAAACACCATACACACAATAAAACCTCAGAGAAAATATATTTGAGAGTATAGAGAGTTCCTACAAAATTGGTAGAAATATTTTGTAGAAAAATTGTGAGATTGCCACACTAGTGAGTGTGAGAGTTTTTGAGTGTATGCCTCAAGTATTTTTCAAAACTTGAGAAGATATTGTGTACCCATTATTACTGTTATAGTGGAAAATTTACCGTGATTTTTTTTTCCACGAGATAATTTGTTGGCGTGTATTTAGTATTTTAATTACTATTCATAAAAATTATTTACGTTAGAATATATCCGAAAATTATGAGTATGCTCTGTGATTACAACTTTGACTGATCTTTCACATCAGAAAATAATTTTAGGGTCTCCATTGTGTTTTTTCCGCACGTATTAATCCTCAAGTAGAATTGAAATACTCTCTTTATTCCCAACATCTTTGACTTTCTTTGCATCCATTTCAATCTTATTATAGTTCATATCTGCTTTATAAAACATTCTAGCCGGCATTAGAACCCAAAAAATAGAAGCAAACCGATGAATACACTAACAGAATCATGTCTTCACTATTCTACTTAGCGGCACCGTGAAAAATCTAACTCGCTCTAGAGTAAAAATGCTTCACAGGATTGAAATCGAACATATTGAACTTCTTCAAAATCTCCTTTGCATAGATTTCTTGAGATATGAAGATGCCTTCCTCCATTTGCTTCACTTCTAGGCCCAAGTAATATGACATGAGCCTTATGTCCGTCATCTTGAACTCAAGAGACATAACTTTCTTGAAAGCTTCAAACAAACTTGAGTTATTACCCGTCAGAATAAGATCATCAACATAAAGACAAACAAGAAAAATATCTCCATTAGTATGAACTTTAATGTAAAGAGCATATTCATGGAGACAACGAGTAAATTTATTATCTTGAAAATACTTGTCGATGCGACTATTCCACGCTCGTGGAGCTTGCTTTAATCCATATAAAGCTTTCTTCAGGCTCAACACCTTATCTTCATGATTTTGGATCACAAAGTCTAATAGTTGCTCAATATAGACATTCTCTTTAAGATATCCATTCAAGAATGCCGACTTGACATCTAGTAGATGGATTTTTCACTTCATTTGTGCCACCAAAGAAATCAGCAAATGGATTGTCTCCGAGCGGGAAACATGTGCTTAGAGGCCTCATAATCAATGTCTTGCCTTTGCTTGTAACCTGTAGCCATACATATTGCCTTGTATCTCTCTACCTCTCCATGTGCATTCTTCTTTGCCTTGTATACCCATTTGACACCAATTGCTTGATGACCCTTTGGAAGAGTTGTTAATTCTCAAGTGTTGTTCTTCTCTATTGCCTTGATCTCCTCCTCCATGGCTTGTCTTCACCTTTTTCTATATTCACTATCAGCAAAGAGATAATACAAATAATCAAAATTAAAAACCCTTCTTTTGTATCATCATATAGCTCTCGGATGCTCATCATTCTCTCGTGGCCTTTCACTTGAACCTTCTTGATAAGAACGATATGCAACATTTATTGGAAAATGTGGTGGGGTTGCATCCTGTGCAGTTGTCATCGTCTCTTGTTCTTCGTCATCTCCAAAGTATGGAAGAAAGCCATATGTCCTTCCTTCGTGAGCCTCCCGATTTCATGCCGCTTCTTCATCAAAATTTAATGTCACGACTCACCACTATTTTGTTGTTGCTTGGGTTGTATAACTTGTAACCTTTTGAACTTGTGTCATAGCCAACAAATACATGTTTGAGCTCTCTTTTGCTGTGGCACATGAACATAGGCTATGCTCCCAAATATTTTCAAGTGTTTGACACTAGGCTTTCTTCCGCTCCATTCTTTTTGAGGGATTTAATCTTTAACATCTCTTGTTGAAGATCGGTTGCTCAGATAAACTGCAAAAGAAACAGCCTAGCCCCAAAATTCTTTTGGCATATTTTTAGCTTTCAGCATACATCTAGCCATATTTAGAATTGTTCTATTCTTTCTCTCTGCAACTTCATTTTGTTGGGGTGAGTAAGGTATCATCTAGTTTCGCTCTCTTTAGCTTTCAACATACATCTAGTCATAGCCGCTCTTTTTCTCAACAAGTGCTTTGAAAATTTTAAATTCAACAAAAGCTTTTGATTTTTGCTTCAAGAAATACACCCAAGTCTTTCTACTGAAATCCTCAATAAAGAGCAAGAAGTATTTACTTTTATCATAAGAAGGTGGATTGATTGTACCACACACATCGGTGTGAACAAGTTGGAGTGGCTTGGTTGTTATTGACGTGGCCTCATTCGGAAAACTCTTCCTTGCATGTTTTCAAGCAGACAAGTTTCACACAACTTATTGGGATAGTTGATTGAAGGAATCCCATGTACTATGTTCTTTTCTCCCACTAATTTGAGTGCTTCAAAATTCAAGTGCCCAAATTGCATGTGTCAACACCATGATTCATCTTGCACATTAGCCTTCAAACACTTTGCATCAATTTTCTTAAGATTCAAAAAAAAATATATTCTTTGTCATACAAACTTTTGCGATTAATTTTCCATTTGAATCTCTAAGTCAAAAATGCATATTTTTAATATGAATATCATATTCTTTAATATATACTTGAGGAATATACTCAAAAACTCTTACGCTCACTAATATGGTAATCTCACAATTTCTTTATAAAATATTTCTATTAAATTTGTAGGAACTTTCTATATTCTCGGATATATTTTTCTTTAAGGTTTTATTGTGTGTATACTGTATAGTATTTTTTATGTGAAAAATGAGAAGCGTGAAGAGTTCTATTTACAGGTGAAATAGTTAAAATTTTAACCAATAAAAAACGGGCTGAGTGCAATTACAATTCACTTTCGGGGGAAAGATGAAAACTGTAAATTGCCATCATAATGTTTCATCTTTTCCACATGGTGTGGACCCAACAATTAGTGTAACGTTTGTACTACATGAAATAATTGAAGACTTTTAGACTACCGTGTCAAAAATATGATGATGAAGAGACTGCATCTATTTAAGCGTAGGTCCAAATCTAGAATACGTAGAAACACCTCTGTAAAAACAAGACGTACAGCAATAGAGCTAACAAAAATGACGAATTCTGATTCCAAACTGAGTTTGAAACTTTTAATTGACACCAACACTAACAAGGTTTTATTTGCAGAGGCTGAAAAGGATTGTGTTGATTTCCTATTTCACATTCTCTCACTGCCAGTTGCCACTGTTGTTAGGCTTCTTAAGGAGAAAGGAATGAATTATGGATGCTTGCCTAACATCTACGATAGTGTAGATAATCTAAACGACACCTATATTCAGTCGAAGGATATCCTCTTAAACCCAAAGTCTTCAGTTGGGATCTCTTCAGTTCCTTTTCAATTACTTAATGACGTTCCGGCACAAATGGCATTTTATGGATGCGGTTCTTGTTATACCAGCTCTTATACTGATGACCCTAGTGCTCTATGTCCAAATTGTCGACGTAGTATGTCAAGAGAGTTGACATATGTTGCTCCACAGGTGGTGAAGAAATCTGTGGAAGCGACTGGGGGTTTTGTGAAGGGTGTGGTGACATACATGGTGATGGATGACTTGGTGGTTAAGCCTATGTCCACCATCTCTAGCATTGCTCTTCTCAACAAGTTCAATGTCAAGGATGTTGGTGTGCTGCGCGAGGAAGTTGTTAATTTTGGAATGGAAGAGGTAATCAATTTAATATAATACTTCTTCTGTTTCAATTTATACGTAGTTTGACTGAATACGAAGTTTAAGAAATAAAGAAAACTTTTGAATCTTGTGGTGTAAAATAAGTCAAATATATTTGTGTGGTTATAAATATCTCGTTAAGATAAAATGTAAAATTTAAAGTTAAATTATTGTCAAAAAAAAATATGTGTCATTCTTTTTTAGACTGACTAAAAAACAAATGTATCATATAAATTAGAAACTTTTTTTTTCTTTTTTGTTTTGGGTGAATTTTCTTCTTGATAAACTCCTACTATCGTGTATATTACAGGCGCTGAAGTTGCTAAAAGCATCGTTCGAGTCGAAAACAGTCCTGACAAGTGTTTTCATGAGCCTCATAAAAGTGCCGAAAAAGTGCTAAATGGAATTGGATGTTTCAGTTTACAAGTTGGAGTTTATTCTGATTTTCTCAATAATTTCTAACTTTGAATTGCGGCACAGTTCTTTAAACTTTTTTTAATATACCACCCATATTTTATCTCAACATAATTGTTATTTTTTTAATTTTTCTTTAGGTGCAATGACAATTTGTGCGAACCGTATATTTTTTTTTTACGAAAGTCGGTAATAATGATACTGAAACTCCATATTGCTAGCGAGATAAATTTTTTAAACCAAACTACCAAAGTAATGGAGTTCCAAGTGTATATTTCTTCTTTATATTTAACTGATATTTATTCCAATTATTCTTTTTCCTTTTCCAGACCAATTTGCACAAAAAATATTTGCTAGAGCTTCGCTATTTTTAGCCAAAATAATGGAGTTACACCAATAAATTTTCTTTTTATTTATTATTTAGATATAACGTTATTTATCTCATTTATATGTTGTTTCTTTTTTGGCAATATCTGTAAAAACAATTCCTACAAATCCCATAATTTTATAAAAATAATTTTTCCAGTCAGCATTATTCATTGCAAACTCCTTGTATTCTACCAATTGTGATCAACGAAGAGATTCTTGATTAGTTTACAGTCTTTTACTCACATTTCTCTGGACGAAAATCTGACCTCTATATTAAACTATTAGCAACTCCTTGAATTCTCCATTGTTTTGAGATTAGTGAGATGTTTTTTTATTACTATAGCTATTTAAGCACAGGTCTCGTGCATCCACAATAGTACAAAAAAGAAAACCTCGGCAAGTAAAGCCAACCCAAAATGACGACTTCCGATTCCAAACTGAGTTTGAAGCTTTTGATTGAAATTAAAGGAATATATTGAGTGATTTTTTATTCATTATTGTGTATAATATATAGTAGTACATGGTTATTGATAAAACTACAAGTTAGGCTACAAATTAGGTAACTAATTACAATTAGAATATTAACTAACCAAATATAAAAGATATACAATGATATGACAATATTCTATCACACCGCCCGCAGTTGAAGCGGGAGGTTCTCATACTCTGAAACTGGCTCGGAAATCATCAAAGAGTATGCGCGGAAGTCCTTTAGTAAATATGTCAGCAATTTGATATCCGAGAAGGGACATGAAGAAGAACTTGTCCACGAGCAACATACAAAATGAATATCCATTTCAATGTGTTTAGTGCGTTGATGTTGAACGGGATTGTCGGAAAGATATATAACACTTACGTTGTAACAGTAAACCAATGTAGTCTTGTGGATTGGGCAGTGAAGTTCCAACAGAAGGTTGTGAATCCAACAAGACTCGGAAACAACATTCGCTACTCATGTGTACTCGGCTTCGGCACTAGACCGAGACAAAGTATGTTTTCGTTTAGAAGACCAAGAAATCAAGTTATCTCCAAGGAAAATATAATAACCCGAAGTGGAGTGTCGGGACATCCACCCCAATCAGCATCAGTGTGAGAGGTAAGACCAGAGACTGAGGACTTGTACAGGTGCAAGCCGAAATGGAGAGTACCTTGGACATATCACAAAATTCATTTGGGAGCATTCATATGTTCATCCTTCGGGCTATGCATATGTAAGCATATTTGTTACACGCATAGGATATATCTGATCTCATAAAAGTGAAATAATGTAATGCTCATGCTAAACTGCGATGGTGAGTGGGGTCTTCATATGTAGAACCCCAAGATGCACTAAGTTTGGAATTAGTGTCCAACTGTGTTGGGGCAGGTTTACAAGAAGTCATGCCTGCTCGTTCAAGAATCTCTTCGGCATACTTTCTTTGACATGAAATAATCCACATACATGTCTCGTAATAGCAATGCCCAAAAAATAGCTTAGGGGGCCCAAATCCTTCATAGCAAAATCAGAAGCAAGAAGTGACATAATGGATTGGTGAAGTGTGTCAGAAGATGTGGTTAGTATCACATCATCAACATATAACATAATGTATGCCCGTGTCATTACCCTTGCTATAGATGAAAAACGAATGATCAGATTTGCTATGTGAAAAACTAGGGGTGAGCGGGTTTGGGTACCCTAACTTTTTTGAACTACCCGGACCCTACCCATTAAAAGATCGGTTCCTAAATTTACTATCCGGAACCTACCCGTAGCAATCATTACCCGGAATCTACCCGTCCGGGTACCCGGTAACAATCAGATGAAATGAACACTTTTACAGTGTGTCGTTCCTAAAATTGATGGACCTGACTTATAGTTCAAAACAATAAGCACAACTGAACATGTTTTCTCATATCAATTATAATGATCCATCTTTTTTTTCTCATATCAATTATAAGCTTAACATAAGTATTTCAGACCTTCCGCTAGATTCTAAAATATACAACAACTACTATCAGCTAATTAAATGATGAATCTAAAATAAACAACAAGTACACTTTTGTTTCCTCATATCAATTCTAAAATATGAAATTGCAGAATTCATATTATTGAATAAATGAATGAAGTTGCGGGTCTCTGCTAAAGTTCAGTACATCGCTTCAGATTTTCTTCGCAATAAATTTTGGGAATTCTCTTTCGGGATTTAACAGAGAAGTGAAGTGCATAAAATTTCTCTTCGAAATTAGCACAATATACACATCGAGATTGATACCCTAAAACAACATAAACCCTAAACTTTGTGCAACCATGCATTAGAATCCATATGCAACTGATATTGATTTATCACAATCATTAGAATCCACATGCAACTGATATTGACTGAAAAATTGCATTCAATAACAGAAAATAATATATGGAGAAAACCAAAATCCTATACACAAATCTCAAATAAACAGATAAAATTGAAATTAATTACACAAACCTCAGATAACCATATAAAAAGCTTCGATTTTCATAGAGACGAGCTTGATTCAAAACCTTAAATAAAAATAAAATAAAAATCTTTAAATTGAGTCGAGCTTACCGTCAATTCGAGCTTCAATCTTTGATCTTTGATCTTCGACTTCAATCTTTGATCTTCTATTTTCACCGAACTGTGTGTGTGAGAGAGAGAGTTTAGGGTTTTCTAGAGAATGTTAGAATGAGTGCCGCCTTCTAGAGTATATATTTAGGTCTTCCTTTTATTAACTAAAAATAATGAAATTTAAAAAGTAAAAATATTTCATATTTCATAGGTTTCGGGTATCGGTTCCGGATCCGGGTACCCTGTCTCTAATTGTCGGAATCGGAACCGGACCCGACATTGATCAGTTCCTAATTTTAGGACCCGACCCTACCCGTTATTATAATATATCTACCCGGAACCTACCCATTAGTGTCGGTTCCGATCAAGTATCTGGGTACCCTGTACCCGTGCTCACCCCTATGAAAAACCAATAGAGGATACAAACTCAGCAAACCGTTGATACCATGCACGAGGAGCCTGTTTCAGTCCATAGAGTGATTTCTTCAAATGACACACATAATCTGGATGAACCGGATCCCTGAATCCCATAGGCTGATGCATCACAACGGTTTCATGAAAGTCTTCATGCAAGAATGCATTTTTTACATCAAGCTGATGAATATGTCATGATTTTGACAAAGCAATGCTGAGAAAGGTCCGAATAGTTACCGATTTCACCACCGGGCTAAAAGTTTCATCACAATCCACAACAACCTATTGAGACTTATCATCACCTACAAGACGGGTCTTATGCCTCTCAAAAGAACCATCGATTTCTTTTTATGTCGAAAAATCCACATAGAACGAATAACATTAGCATCAGGAAGACGGGGCACTAGACCCCACATTTTATTTTTACTAAAAGCATTATATTCGTCTAACATGGTAGATTTCCAATTGGATCGGACAAGGTATTTTTTGGGTTGCGAGGAAGAGGTGAAGGGGCAACCGAAGTAGACATATTGAATTGTCGTTTGAGTTTGGAAATGTCGTGCATAGCACGAGTTTCCACGATCCTTAGAAGTGTCGTGGGGGGTTTGGATTGGTGTGGTCTGGACGGTTTATGGCTGGGTTATTTGTGGGCTTTGAGTATGTTGCGGAGGGCAGGTTGCGGATGTGGGCCTAGGGAAGCCAGACGAGCTGGGATCGGGAAGGTGGGGTTGTGCTGCAGGCCGGGAAGAGGCAAGGGCGGGCCGGGAAAATCTGTAGCACGAGCGGGATCTGAGATAGTGACGGGTGGGTTGTGTCGTGTTTCCCGTAGCAAGGTGTGGTGGCCCACTCGACACGGGATGGTAGGAATTGGGTCGGGCTCCGGTAACGGTAGCGACTGATTTTGAAATTGATGAATGAAAAGGGGATTGAGACCATTATTTAAGTAGTCATAGGAATCCAGAGGCGAAGAATGCAGCTTGGCAAAAGAGAATTGAGACTCATCAAATATGACATGCCTAGAAATAATTATTTTCAGCTTGACAAATCGTAACTGTTACACCTCGTAAGATTAAGACGATAATTAAGAACGTCATTAAGAAAGCAAGATTCGGATATTGAATATAAGGAACGCTTACATATGTTAATACGGGAAATTAATGTATAAACGGATGTTATCCGGAATAATTTTTCTTTAGTGCTATACACGTGACGACGAGAATTAATCCTAGTAGTTGAATTTATTCCAATGGAGTTATGGACTAGTATTGTATTAAAAAAAAATTATGACATTGAGGATACGAGGCTTATGAAATTCTCGAGAATTAAAAGAAGTGGGTTTGAGATTTACTAATTGAAGAACTTGGGGGCCAAAGTGTAAGAAGGAAAATCAGATTTTTGGTTATAAACTTACATTACCTCTTCATCTTCTTCTACACTTAACAAAAACAAAAACCAAACTCTCATCTCATTCTCTCCTCTACACTAATCCGAAAATCACCCTCCATCCATAACCAAAATTTAGGTTGTTATATTCTCTTCCTAGACTACATTTTTCACCAAAAATTAGAAGCAAAACAACATCAAAAACAGTGGCGAAAACAGTGGCAAAACAGCCACTGCTTGGACCGAAAACTGGCCAGAAAATTGGGATTTTTGGGATGAAATTTTGGAAGAAAAACGTGTAGGGATGATGGCTTAACATTGTAGAACACTTGAATGTCAATTGGAGTTGAAGAAGTGAACAAAAAGGAGGAGAAAAATTACAAAACAGTGGGGAATCTTCGGACAAACAATGGCAGAAATTTGCGGACTGTTTTGACGAATTTGAGGTATAAAAATTCTTCTTTCTATGATATAATTGGAATGCATGTTGTTAGAATTAAGGTAATGAATTTGTGTTAAGGAAGAATTGGAATTTAAGCATTGCATGTGACCATTTTTTGCTAGTTGCCAATTTGGGACAGATTTTGGTGTTGTTGGATTCGTTGGTTATTGTGGTTATTATTATCACTAATTGCATGATGAAATTGAAAGGAAACATGGAGATTTAGTTGGAATTAGTTATATGGAAGTATTAAAATCCGAAATTTGGATTATAGGAATTAAGATAAGAGTTATGGAATTATGACATGTTGTGGCCAAGAACTTGCATGAAATTGTTGGACATGTTGTGATGTATATGGACTGTTTTAGGGACTGTTTTGTGGTGTTATAATTCTGAAAATTTAGTCACCATTATGCATGTTTAAGTGTGGTAATTGCTAAGGTAAGTCCTAAAGGAATAAGGGTGTGGAAAGGCATAGAAAGGCTTCACATTCTACCCTCGTTGTTGTTGGAACATGGGCTGTTTTGTGGGATGTTTTTAAGGTGGATTAAGAGGCTAAATTTACATGAGAAGTGGGTGTGTAAATTCCCTTTATTGTTGTTTTGGTTGTGCCCTTAATTGATGCTTGTTTATTGATGTTATTAGCCTCGTTTGGAAGTTGTGGAAACATGTATAAACAGGGGAAGTGCTGCCCGAATTTTTATAAAATAAGAAGTCGTTATTCGATATAAGTATGCTAGCGACAATAGAATTGACGAACGTATTACCATTATTATAGGTTGAAGTTCTAAATCGAGACGTACTCTAATATAGAGTTGATTAGTTCGTCTAAGAGGTATGTGAACTATTCCTTCTTTCTTTGGCATGATTTTTATTTAATGAGGGCACGGCGGACGTACTTGATTCTTATACAGTTTAATTCCTAAAGAGGATTGTTATGAGAAGTGCCTATGATTTTTCAGCAAAGAGTTTATTATGACATTATTACAATGATTTCATTGAGAGTCAGATGATAATTTTTACTTGCATATGGTTACTCATGATATCTACTCGTGCTAAGTGTTACTACTTCACATCACCGAGTCCCGGGCCGGGTTACGACTCGTGCACAGCCTTGCATTGTTCACCGAGACCCTCACTAGAGGGCCGGGTTACGTAGGATGGATCCATAGATGAGAGATGACTTTACCGAGTCCCAGCATGGGCCGGGTTATGATATGATTCCACCGAGTCTCGCACTAGTGGGCCGGGTTACATTACAGATGTATATATATGTATATGGACAGACACTCATGTTTCTTGACTTGACTCTCATTTTTATAAGGCAACTGACTTTTATTGTTTATGGCACAGTTGGATTTGGATCCTGATTTTTATACTGATCTCATGTTTCTGTTGGCTACTTATGATCTCATATGCAGTATTTCATGTTTACATACTCAGTACATTATTTCGTACCGACCCCCCTTTCCTCGGGGGGATGCGTTCATGCCCGCAGGTACATGTGCTCAGTTTGGTGATCCTCCGGTTTAGGTCCCTACTCAGCAGGTTGGGAAGCTCATTTGATCCAGAGCTTTGTCATTTTGGTACTGAACCTCTTTTAGACTTATGTTTGTATTTAGGGGCACGACGGGGCCCTGTCCCGTCATATGTAGTTGTTCTTCTTATAGAGGTCTGTAGACAGTGGTGGGTTGTACTTATGTAAGGGTTATAACTCTGTTTTGGTCAGCCATATCATTGTACTCTATGTTGGGGGTGTTCCCGTGTATATGTTATATTATCTGTTGGCAGCCTTGTCGGCTTGCCTGTATATTGTGTTGGCTAGTTGTGACTCCTCAGGAGGCAGGTACATTCGGGGGTAAAGGCAGCCTTGTCGGCTCGCCTACCTTGGCATATATTGATATTGCAGCGTTATGCTACCGAATTTCAGACTTATTAAGTGTGAGTTGGATTATGTGTGACAGGTTAGTGTAATGACGTCATTAGGGCGGTTAGTCGTGGCCCGTCGGGTCGGGTCGTGACAAAAGTGATATCAGAGCAGTTAGTCCTCGGAATGTCTACAGATCGTGTCTAGTAGAGTCTTGCGTATGGGTATGTTGTGCACCATACTTATACGCAGGAGGCTGCAGGGCATCTAGGATTGGTTTCTATTCTTTCATCTCTTAGATCGTACAATAGAGCTATGTTATTAGGATAATTCCTTTCTGACGACTTACGATGTTTACAGCTATGCCTCCGAATAAGGCGACAGTGGCCCAGAAGGGAAAGTCTACAGCGGGGGATACCAGCCAGATTCAGAGAGTTACTAGGTCCCGTACCCAGTCTATGCCGGAGACTATGCCCCAGTCGACGAGCTCTGCTTCATCGCCACCACCAGAGGCTCCAGTTCAGGGGGCAACATCACCAGTTTCTGAGGCCCCAACACCTGAGCCTCCAGTTCTTCAGCCGGGGGCAGAGGACAGGGCCATGAGAGATGCAGTTCAGCTGCTGACTAGCTTGGTAGCAGGGCAGAACCGTAGACAGGGACCAGGAGCCGACCCTAGGTCTGACAGTTTGAGGGTTCGTGATTTCTTGAGTTGTAACCCTTCAGAGTTTTTCGGGTCTCAGCCCGAGGAGGACCCGCAGGAGTTTATCCGGCAGATGCAGCGTACCTTGAGGGTAATCAGGGCTTCAGAGACTGAGTCTGTGGAGTTGGCTTCGTATAGAATGCGGGATATAGCTACAAACTGGTACGAGTCTTGGGAGTTGTCTAGGGGAGATGATGTTCCTCCAACTACATGGGATGAGTTTACAGAGGCCTTCCTTGGTCACTTCTTGCCTCCAGAGATGAGGAGAGCTAGAGTGGACAGATTCTTACAGTTGAGGCAGAGTGGTAGGACCATTCGTGAGTATAGCCTTGAGTTTGATTCATTTGCCAGATATGCACCCACTATTGTAGCAGTTATGGCAGATAGGGTGCATCGCTTTGTGATGGGGCTGGACTATTATCTGATCGATGGTTGTATGGCGGTAGCTCTTCAGCCGGGTATGGATATCGCTCGTGTCCAGGCATATGCACAGGGGGTTGAGGACCGACATAGAGTGCGACAGCCAGACAGAGGTCATGACGAGGACCAGCATAAGAGGGCTAGGTCGGCAGCTTATTCCGGCGAATCTCGAGGCAGACAGTTCCAGAAGCAGGTTAGATATTCACCTCAGCCAGCACAGAGTGCTTCTCTACAGTCTACGGGCAGGAGGTTCGACCGCCCCGAGTATTCAGGAGCCGGATAGAGCTCCAGGGCTTCGTGTTCTCAGAGGAACAGGGGCCCTAGTCAGTTGAGACCACCTTATCCTCGGTGCTCTCGGTGTGGTAAGTTTCATATAGGGGAATGTCGTTCTACCACAGGTGCTTATTTCTCTTGCGGCCGTCAGGGCCATATGATGAGAGAATGTCCCAACATAGGTGGTTCAGGTGGGCTGGCTCGGCCTACGGGGTCGGGTGTTGGTTCGTCGTCATCTATAGCTATGCGCCCCACCGGGTGGGGTAGTCAGACGCCAGCAGGCCGTGGTAGAGGTCGTGGCAGAGTTTCTAGTCCCGGCGGTCCTTCGAACCGCATATATGCTTTGGCCAGGAGACGTGATCAGGAGGCGTCACCAGATGTTGTTACAGGTATACTATCGGTCTTTTTCTGTAATGTATATGCTCTGATAGATCCAGGTTCCACCTTGTCCTACATATCCCCTCTTGTTGCTAATAGAATAGGGATAGAATCTGAGCCGATAGAACCATTCGAGGTAGCTACACCGGTAGGAGATTCGGTTATAGTTGAGCGTGTGTATAAAAATTGTTCGGTGGTGATATATAGCCGTCATACCTTAGCAGATTTGATAGAGTTGGATATGGCCGACTTTGATGTCATTATGGGCATGGATTGGTTGGCTTCTTGTTTTGCCAACGTTGATTGTAGAGAGAAGTTGGTTCGATTTCAGTTTCCAGGCGAGCCAGTTATAGAATGGAAAGGGAATGCAGCATCGCCGAGGGGTAAGTTTATTTCATACCTCAAGGCAAGGAAGATGGTCAGAAAAGGTTGTATCTATCATTTGGTTCGGGTGCATGATACAGAAGCGGAGGTACCGGCTCTTCAATCAGTTCCGGTAGTTAGTGAGTTTTCGGATGTATTCTCGGATGATCTTCTAGGTCTCTCTCCAGAGCGGGAGATAGATTTCAGTATAGATGTATTGCCAGGTACCCAACCTATATCCATTCCTCCTTATAGAATGGCACCTGCAGAGCTGAAGGAGTTGAAGGAGCAACTGAGGGACTTGTTGGAGAAAGGACTTTATTAGGCCAAGTACATCTCCATGGGGAGCACCAGTGTTATTTGTGAGGAAGAAAGATGGATCACTGCGGATGTGTATGGATTATAGGCAGCTGAACAAGGTAACCATCAAGAACAGGTACCCCCTTCCCAGGATTGATGATTTATTTGACCAGTTGCAGGGTGCTAAGTGCTTCTCGAAGATAGACTTGCGGTCAGGTTATCATCAAAGTGCGGGTAAGGGAGGCAGATATTCCAAAGACAAACATTCGAACCCGATATGGACATTATGAGTTTAGGGTGATGTCTTTTGGACCGACCAATGCTCCAGCAGTGTTTATGGATTTGATGAACCGGGTATTCAGGCCGTTCTTAGACATGTTCGTCATTGTATTCATTGATGATATCCTGGTTTATTCCCGTTCAGAGCAGGAGCATGCAGACCATTTGAGGACGGTACTTAGGGTCCTCCAAAGACCAACGATTGTATGCCAAGTTTTCCAAGTGTGAGTTCGGTTGACTTCGGTGGCATTCTTGGGGCATATTATCGGGGTCGATGGTATTCGGGTGGATACACAGAAAATTGAGGCGGTGAAGACTTGGCCCAGACCTACGACACCTACTGAGGTACGTAATTTTCTGGGGCTAGCAGGGTATTACAGAAGGTTTGTGGAGAAGTTTGCCTCGATCTCAGCGCCTTTGACTAGGCTAACCCAGAAGGCAGCTAAGTTTCAGTGGACGGATGCTTGTGAGCACAGTTTCCAGTTGTTGAAGGATAAATTGACTACGACTCCAGTTCTGACTTTTCCTGAGGGACCGGATGGTTATGTCATTTATTGTGATGCTTCAGGCATTGGGCTAGGTTGTGTGTTGATGCAGCATGGCAAAGTCATAGCTTATGCCTCTCGACAGCTCAGAAAGCATGAAAAGAATTATCCCACTCATGATTTGGAGCTAGCAGCGGTGATTCATGCCTTGAAGATTTGGAGACATTATTTGTATGGGATTCATGTTGATATTTATACGGATCACAAGAGTCTCCAATATATCTTTAAGCAGAAAGAGTTGAACCTACGGCAAAGGCGGTGGTTAGAGTTGCTAAAAGACTATGATGTTGATATCTTGTACCACCCGGGAAAAGCCAACGTCGTGGCAGATGCTCTTAGCCGTAGATCCATGGGTAGCTTGACGGATGTGCAGCCAGATAGAAGGAAGATGGTTCGTGAGATACATAGGCTAGCGAGTCTTGGAGTCCGAGTGGCGGATTCGGGAGATAGCGGGATTCTTATTCGGGATGTTGCGGAGTCCTCTATCGTGGAAGAGGTAAAGAGACGTCAGTATGAGGATCATGTTCTGGGCCGGTATAGAGATGCAGCTCTACGAAAGGGAAAGACTCTATTTGAGGTTACACCTGATGATGTGCTGAGGTATGAGGGCAGATTATGTGTACCTGGTGTTGCAGGGCTATGACAACAGGTTATGGGAGAGGCACACAATGCCCGTTATTCCATTCATCCAGGATCGATGAAGATGTACCATGACCTTAGATGCTTGTGTTGGTGGGATGGCATGAAAAGAGACATAGCAGAATTTGTTGCCCAGTGCCCGAATTGTCAGCAAGTTAAGGTTGAACATCAGAAGCCTGGAGGATTATTACAGGAGATTGAGATCCCGACTTGGAAGTGGGAAGTGATGAATATGGACTTCATTACAGGCTTACCTCGCACTCAGCGGAGGTGTGATTCCATATGGGTTATCGTAGATAGGCTGACGAAATCAGCCCATTTTCTTCCAGTGAGGACTACTTACTCAGCTGAGGACTATGCTAGGTTATACATCAGGGAGATAGTGAGACTGCACGGGGTTCCCACATCTATTATATCATATCAAGGAGCTCAGTTTACAGCTAACTTCTGGAGGTCATTCCAGAAGGGATTGGGGACACAAGTGAGTCTCAGCACAGCATTTCACCCTCAGACGGACGGGCAGGCGGAGCGTACGATCCAGACATTAGAATATGCTGAGGGCCTGTATTATTGACTTTAGAGGTAGTTGGGATGACCATTTACCACTCATTGAGTTTGCTTATAACAATAGCTACCACTCTAGCATCCAGATGGCACCGTATGAGACTTTATATAGGAGGAAGTGCAGGTCACCTATTGGTTGGTTTGATGTAGGTGAGACTAAGTTGATTGGCCCAGACATGGTTTAACAAGCTGTTGATAAGGTGAAACTCATTCAGGAGAGATTATTAGCAGCACAAAGTCGACAGAAGTCATATGCTGATAATCGACGTCGACACTTAGAGTTTCAGGTTGATGATTGGGTGTTCCTAAAGGTGTCACCCATGAAGGGTGTGATGAGGTTTGGCAAGAAAGGGAAGCTTAGCCCAAGGTACATTGGGCCTTACCAGATCATTCGTAGGATAGGCAAGGTTGCCTATGAGTTGGATCTATCGCCTGATTTGGAAGCAGTACATCAAGTCTTCCATGTATCTATGCTACGTAAGTGTATTGGTGATCCTTCCAGAGTCTTCCCAGTAGATGACATCCAGGTGACAGAAGAGTTGTCCCACGAGGAAAGCCCCGTAGCCATACTTGATCGCCAGGTCAAGAGATTACGGACGAAGGATGTGGCTTCCGTCAAGGTATTGTGAAGGAACCACAATAGGGAGGAGATGACTTGGGAGGCAGAGGATGAGATGAAGAAGAAGTATCCTCATTTATTCCATGTGCCTCAAGGTAATTCAATTCAACTCCCCATTTGATTATTGTAATTGGTGAATTGCATATGTGTGATATATTGTGGCCCTGTGTGGCATCTGTTGGTTGGCTGAATATAGGCGGATAGGCATAGTTATTAAGGAGACTCTGCCAAAAATTTTCTAGCATTAGACTTGTTGTGAACATTCGAGGACGAATGTTTCTGAGGAGGGAAGTATGTTACACCTCGTAAGATTAAGACGATAATTAAGAACGTCATTAAGAAAGCAAGATTCGGATATTGAATATAAGGAACGCTTACATATGTTAATACGGGAAATTAATGTATAAACGGATGTTATCCCGGAATAATTTTTCTTTAGTGCTATACACGTGACGACGAGAATTAATCCTAGTAGTTGAATTTATTCCAATGGAGTTATGGACTAGTATTGTATTAAAAAAAATTATGATATTGAGGATACGAGGCTTATGAAATTCTCGGGAATTAAAAGAAGTGGGTTTGAGATTTACTAATTGAAGAACTTGGGGGCCAAAGTGTAAGAAGGAAAATCAGATTTTTGGTTATAAACTTACATTACCTCTTCATCTTCTTCTACACTTAACAAAAACAAAAACCAAACTCTCCTCTCATTCTCTCCTCTACACTAATCCGAAAATCACCCTCCACCCATAACCAAAATTTAGGTTGTTATCTTCTCTTCCTAGACTACATTTTTCACCAAAAATTAGAAGTAAAACAACATCAAAAACAGTGGCGAAAACAGTGGCAAAACAGCCACTGCTTGGACCGAAAACTGCCCAGAAAATTGGGATTTTTGGGATGAAATTTTAGAAGAAAAACGTGTAGGGATGATGGCTTAACATTGTAGAACACTTGCATGTCAATTGGAGTTGAAGAAGTGAACAAAAAGGAGGAGAAAAATTACAAAACAGTGGGGAATCTTCGGACAAACAGTGGCAGAAATTTGCGGACTGTTTTGACGAATTTGAGGTATAAAAATTCTTCTTTCTATGATATAATTGGAATGCATGTTGTTAGAATTAAGGTAATGAATTTGTGTTAAGGAAGAATTGGAATTTAAGCATTGCATGTGACCATTTTTGGCTAGTTGCCAATTTGGGACAGATTTTGGTGTTGTTGGATTCGTTGGTTATTGTGGTTATTATTATCACTAATTGCATGATGAAATTGAAAGAAAATATGGAGATTTAGTTGGAATTAGTTATATGGAAGTATTAAAATCCGAAATTTGGATTATAGGAATTAAGATAAGAGTTATGGAATTATGACATGTTGTGGCCAAGAACTTGCATGAAATTGTTGGACATGTTGTGATGTATATGGACTGTTTTAGGGACTATTTTGTGGTGTTATAATTCTGAAAATTTAGTCACCATTATGCATGTTTAAGTGTGGTAATTGCTAAGGTAAGTCCTAAAGGAATAAGGGCGTGGAAAGGCATAGAAAGGCTTCACATTCTACCCTCGTTATTGTTGGAACATGGGCTGTTTTGTGGGCTGTTTTTAAGGTCGATTAAGAGGCTAAATTTACATGAGAAGTGGGTGTGTAAATTTCCTTTATTGTTGTTTTGGTTGTGCCCTTAATTGATGCTTGTTTATTGATGTTATTAGCCTCGTTTGGAAGTTGTGGAAACATGTATAAACAGGGGAAGTGCTGCCCGAATTTTTATAAAATAAGAAGTCGTTATTCGATATAAGTATGCTAGCGACCATAGAATTGACGAACGTATTACCATTATTATAGGTTGAAGTTCTAAATCGAGATGTACTCTAATATAGAGTTGATTAGTTCGTCTAAGAGGTATGTGAACTATTCCTTCTTTCTTTGGCATGATTTTTATTTAATAAGGGTACGGCAGACGTACTTGATTTTATACAGTTTAATTCCTAAAGAGGATTGTTATGAGAAGTGCCTATGATTTTTCAGCAAAGAGTTTATTATGACATTATTACAATGATTTCATTGAGAGTCAGATGATAATTTTTACTTGCATATGGTTACTCACGATATCTACTCGTGCTAAGTGTTACTACTTCACCTCACCGAGTCCCGGGCCCGGTTACGACTCGTGCACAGCCTTGCATTGTTCACCGAGACCCTCACTAGAGGGCCGGGTTACGTAGGATGGATCCATAGATGAGAGATGACTTTACCGAGTTCCAGCATGGGACGGGTTATGATATGATTCCACCGAGTCCCGCACTAGTGGGCCGGGTTACGTTACAGATGTATATATATGTATATGGACAGACACTCATGTTTCTTGACTTGACTCTCATTTTTATAAGGCAACTGACTTTTATTGTTTATGGCACAGTTGGATTTGGATCCTGATTTTTATACTGATCTCATGTTTCTGTTGGCTACTTATGATCTCATATGCAGTATTTCATGTTTACATACTCAGTACATTATTTCGTACTGACCCCCCTTTCCTCGGGGGGCTGCGTTCATGCCCGCAGGTACAGGTGCTCAGTTTGGTGATCCTCCGGTTTAGGTCCCTACTCAGCAGGTTGGGAAGCTCATTTGATCCACAGCTTTGTCATTTTGGTACTGAACCTCTTTTAGATTTATGTTTGTATTTAGGGGCACGACGGGGCCCTGTCCCATCATATGTAGTTGTTCTTCTTATAGAGGTCGTAGTAACGGTGGTGGGTTGTACTTATGTAAGGGTTATAACTCTGTTTTGGTCACCATATCATTGTACTCTATGTTGGGGGTGTTCCCGTGTATATGTTATATTATCTCACGTTGGCGCCTTGTCGGCTTGCCTGTATATTGTGTTGGCTAGTTGTGACTCCTCAGGAGGCAGGTACATTCGGGGGTAAAGGCAGCCTTGTCGGCTCGCCTACCCCGGCATATGTTGATATTGCAGCGTTATGCTGCCGAATTTCAGACTTATTAAGTGTGAGTTGGATTATGTGTGACAGGTTAGTGTAATGACGTCATTAGGGCGGTTAGTCGCGGCCCGTCGGGTCGGGTCGTGACAGTAACAGTTATAACCTCGATTATTAGACGGGTAGCCAAGGAATACACACGGATTGGAACGATGTTGAAGTTTATTGATTTTGGTAGAAGGATGAAGGGGGTAGCATAGACATCCAAAGGTTCGTAAGTGCTTATAGGAAGGATCCCGAAGATAGAGAACTTAAGTCGGGGACTTTGTTTGAGAGACTTATTTGGGAGAATGTTCAAGAGATATGTTGCCATTGATAGAGCGTGATGCCACAAAGAGGCCGATGAAGGCGTGGGCAAGGATGGTACAAACTAAGCTATTTATGGTTCTTATTTTTCGTTCGCCTTTACCATTTTGTGGAGAGGTGTGGGGGCATGAAAATTGAAAAGCAAGACCATTTTTTGCCCAAAAGAGTTTGAATTGTTTATTGTCGAATTTCCACTCGTTGTCACATTGAAATCATTTGATATTCTTTTCAAATTGTGTCTTAATTAAAGCACTAAATGATGAAAAATAGAATAGACTTGGGACTTATTGCTAATAGGAAAAGTCTACAGGAAATTAGAATAATCATCCAAAAATAACATATAATATTGATGCCCAATCGTGCTTAAAATAGGAGAAGTCCATAAATCACTGTGTATGATATCAAATGACATTAAAGTGCTAGAGGATGAAGAATAAAACGACAACTTGACATGATTTCCAAAAACACAAGATTCACAAATAGGAGGGCAAGAAAAATGTTTGCAATCTATAAACTTATTTTTGCTAAGGGAGCGTAAAACAGAGTGTCCCGGATGTCCCAATTTATTATACCATAGAGTAGACAAAATAGCTGCAAAGGTCAAGTATGGATCTACTAACCATTAACCAATTTGGGCAATATGAGAAACCAGCAATGAAGACTTCGAGATACCGACGATAAAATCTTACCCTTATGATTTTACACATTAGAGAGATAAGGCTAATGTTGTAAAAATATATCTTTTATTTATGATTTTTTAAGGGCGTGTAAAAGAAAAAGTGGACAATAATATGCGACGGACGGGGCGAAAAAATAGGGTCTAAAATCCAAATGCCTGCTAAAAATCTTGAATGCATAATTGCATATCCGTTTAGGAATGAAGAGATGTCTAATTTATTTATTGCCCCATTTCTTTTAGGTACATTTATTTCCCAATTGGCCAATTGAATTCTCCTTTTCTGTTCTAAAGGCACTCATTCATCCCTCATCTCTTTTGCATTTATTTACGGTTCTGGATTTCATTCTTCAACTACCATTTCGTTTCAGCAACTTAATGATCCACAGGCAGTTACAAAAAATTTTATAGCCCTTTGCACTTACCCAACTCCCAATATTAATGCTTCTACATTTAATGCCCCACCACCGACCAATAGGGAAACAGATTTATTACACTAAATAATTGTTGCCTTTTTGGCTCTATTTATAGTCGAAACCTTCCAGTATACTTGCATCAAGCACGACATTTACTTCTATACTCACAAATTGGCCTTCCAATATACTCCTCTGTTTTCTCTTTTAGCTGTGACTAAGCTTATTTGCTCCCTATTTTAACCAAGAAAATCAAATGTGGCCAAGTTTGTTTCAATTTTCATTTTGGGCCTCTTTGTTCTCTCCAGGGTTACAGAAAGTATATTTATGTCCTAGAGACAATTTGTATTAGGACAAATGTACTTTATATACATTCGTATTATTATTAATGGAGATTAATATTTTGGCATTTGCAATTATTAAATTATTAATTGATTGTTTATAATATTCTATAATTTGCATCCCTGGAGGTTACACTGTTATTAATAATGTGAGATATTAATATTATAATGTAACTCTTAAAATAGCCTCGACTAATGATCATCGAGAATGGAATATCGATGATATGTGATAAGTCGACATGTGGTCTGCATCACATCCTTAGAGGATGTAGTATATCTCACCTGCTACGAGTAATGGCTACTCGTGATGGACACATGGATACTTTGGAAGTATTGGTATACCCTGCTGATATACTATTTGTTATATTTGTCTAAAGTATGATAAGCGTGTGGGACATAGAAGTCCTTATACTTGAGGTCAATACGCACCTTGCCTACAAAGTAATATACTTTGATCCTGTCCTAAGCTCAAATGCCTTATAGGTTGAGATACGGCTTGTAGTGGATACATTACTATGTGGATTAAAGATGGTAGTTGAGCCAGGATTAGGATTCATTCCTCGAATTTATATTCGAGAGAACACTCAGATTCTCAGTGATATTAGGTTGACTAAGTCGTTGGCCAGCGCAATAGACATATTTAGAATATGGTCTAGTTGTCAACTAATATAGATGAGATACAATGATTAAGCCATTTGGATAGACACTTGACAAATCTTAAGCTTGATCGGGTGTGTCATGAATGAAAGAATTTTATCTTACCACATAGAGGTTAAGTTTACTGGATTCGAGTAAACGTACTTTCCATATTGAGTTCGTCTTGCGGCGCCGTCTAGGAGTTCCGCGTAGACCTTAATTTGATTAATGTCGATATGTGAAGGCCTGTAGGGTCACACTATGTCGATTGTCTTTTCGATCTAAGGATGTATTGAGAGAGTATTAAATACTCGATTTAGAATCGAGATATTTAAATGAATAATGATTGTTTTAATTAAGTCAAAATTGAATTTTAGATTTAATTAAGAATGTGCGGAAAATCAATCGAGACAGTGTAGGGCCACGTCAAGCGCCGCGGCGCCCACACCATATTGCAGTGGCGCTAATGACCTAATCTGTCTCGATTTTTGGGCCAGGCCCAAGGTCAAACCCTCATCCAGTTTGACCTAATTTTTCACCTATAAATATAGACATTCACTTCATTATTCAATACACTTAATTTTATATTATTATTCTAAGTCTTAGAGACTTAGAATCAAAACACTCTTTTGAACCTCTGCCGGATTTCTTAGCTTTTCAAAGGAGAAATACATTGAAGCTTGGAGCTTGCAATCGAAAGGGCTTTTGCGTGCGAACCCACAGTTGATAAAGATTCCAGATAATACAACCTGTAAGTGTTCATGTTTTATGTTACATGTTTTGATTGTCATATAACCATACCAGAAGTAATTGTTGGGGTAAGTAAGAACAAAACTTTAAACTTCTGTTGTGACTTACTTAAGTGGTTTTAACCCAACAAAACCCTCCAGTAGTATTAAAGCCCAGGATGGTTCAATGGTTATATAACAATTGAATAACATAATAATATGGGTTAAACATAAAATTAGATTAAAACAAGGCTTCTTGAAATCCTACATGTCTTGACTGAATGTTAACATTTTCATATCACCCTAAATTATCTCCTAAGCTAACTCTAGGAATTCATTCCATTCTAACTCGAACTAAGCCAAACGTGCGTTGTCCGACTCATTGCACGGTGCACGGCAAAGAACGAGTAAGAACGGATGATGGTCGATATGTGCGTTATTGATAATGGTGGGTGATGATAAAGGATCTGTGATTTGATCCCTAAATTGGATTTAGGGCTAGAACGATTTTGAAAAATCAACACAGAAATGTTTTTTAGGACATCGGCGCCGCGACCCTATGGTAGGGTGCCGCAACGCTTGCTAGGGTTTTCAAGGCGGCGTCGCGGCTCCATGGTGGAGCGCCGCATCGCTAATGCTTCGTTTCAAAATTTGGACTTACTGGACAGTAGGCGCCACAACTCCATGGTGGAGCGTCGCGTCGCTAATGCATTTACAGAAGCCGAAAGGCTTCTACCTCAGTGGCGTCGCGGCCCTAATGATTAGCATCGCGACCCCACCTGTCCAAAAACAAATAAAAAATCAGAGTTCAGAATGTTTAACCCAAGATTATTATAATACAATATATTATTTGATAAGTATATTATTTATGTGCTAAATATCAAATCGTTTGTCATTTAAATTACTAGAATAGCGTCCGCTATAACTGTCTAGGCAGGCGACGCCCAGTATTTGATTAAACCATCTTATATCATGCATATTGGGTTGACGATTCCCAACTATATGTGTCCTTAGTTTTGCATGATATTAAGATGTCATATTGGATATGACATAAAAGAGTTGATCTTGGTTAAAACTCTGAATTAAAATGATCCCCAAAATTTTAAATATAAGTCTAAATTAAAACGCGTCGTCCATTATAATTGTTAGAGTGCAAAATCCTTTTCGGCGATACGAGTATTTATGCCAAAGCATTTGCTCTAAGTCTACGAAGACCGAGACTCTTTCATAGATGTGTTTTAATGTAAAGGTAGACGATAAACTTTTGTGGGTATTTACACCAAAGTGTTTGCTCACAAAGGCCAATTTACTTAGATACATAAACGCAGTCGTGTAATGGGGTTGACTTGCTTAGACAAATCTTGGCGCCAAAGTGTTGGATCAATCTAAGGACGCAAGATTATTGAAGTTATCAGCCAAAGCAAACGCGAAGATAGCATAGGTTTGGATCTTGGCCCATTATGACCTCAATTAATATAGGTCCATTTTCTACCATGGGGTCGTAGAAGTATGTTAAAATAGTGGAAGCTAATTAAACAAAAAGACATGTTAATTAGCCTAAACGAATGTGTGTAATAGAAAATAAAATTTGAGTTTGATTTCTAGTCTATCTAATTCTTCAGATTATCAAAGATGTCGAGCTTATCATTGAAAATGTTGATTGAGATGAACAAATTTACCAACAAATTCTTCAAATTATCAAATACGCGTTGGACACGGTGTTCCCAACAGTCCCTGCGACAGACTCTGCTGAATATGCCTCTTTTGATAAGGATGTTTACCAAAAACACCTAGATAATGCCACTTTAGCACAGTGCGTGATGTTGTCTTCCATGTCTATGGAACTTCAGAGACAACATGAGAACATGGGTCCCAATGAGATGCTCGAACACTTGAAGAGTCTCTATGACTCACAATCCCAGACTATGGGATATGAGTTACTGATAGAACTTTTCAAGTGTAAGCTCAATGAAGAGGGCCAGTTCTCGCAGCATGTATTGAAGATGATAGGGCTGATAGAGAGGCTTGCTTCAATTGGAAAGAAGCTGGAAAAGAATGTCGCTACCACCCTCATCCTGAACTCTCTCCCTCGTTCCTTTGAAAACTTCATCGTGAATTACAATATGAATGGAACGAAGGCGAGTCTGCCGGAGCTCCACAACATGCTCAAGACCTTTGAGTCTTCCACCTTCAAAGGCAAAGTTGTGCTTATGGTGAGCTCTACTAGCCGACCCAAGCCGAAAGGTAAGGAATGACAGAAGAAGAAAGGCAAAGCAGTCGTTGCGCCCTCAATTATGAAGCCTAAGGGAGATGTGAAGAAGAAGAAGGTAAATCCGGCTAAGGATGAATTCCTCAACTGCAACAAGAAGGGGCATTGGAAGAAGGACTGCACGGCACCAGGAGGAGGAAAAGCACCAGGTGATTCTACCTCTGGTGGACAAGGTATGTACGTCATTGAAATAAATATGTCTATAAATAACTCTCATCCATGGGTATTGGATACCGATTGTGGCTCACACATTTGTACAAATGTGCAGGGGCTAACTGATATCATGAAGGTTGAACCAAGAGAGGTAGACCTACGCGTTGGAAATGGAGCACTAGTGGATGTTGAGCGCGTAGGAACTTATAGATTAAATTTGTCTTTTGGCTATTGTCTAGTGTTAAATGATTGCTACTATGTACGCTCGTTAACAAGGAATATCATTTCTATCCCTGTTTTGGACATGGAGGGTTTTTCTCATATATTTATAATGGCAGTCAAGTACTGTCTTTTGATAATGTCATATATGGAAGTGCTCCTCTTGTGGATGGATTATATACACTAAACTATAGTCGAGAAATATTCAATGTACAAAATAAACGAGCTAAGATAAGTGATAGAAACTCTACCTACCTATGGCATTGCAGACTTGGTCATATAAACGAATCAAGAATAGCAAGGTTGAGGAAGTTAGACTACCTCGAACCATTTGACTTGGAGTCTTATGGTAATTGTGAATCTTGCTTGAGAGGAAAGATGACCAATAAGCCACTTTCTGAGAAAGGTGTGCGAGCCAAGGAGGTGCTTGAGTTGGTCCATACTGATGTATGTGGGCCATTTTCGACTCAAGCTAAATGAGGTTTCCCATACTTCATCACTTTTACTGACGACTTCACAAGGTATGGATATGTGTATCTTATGAGACATAAATCTGAGGCTTTTGAGAAGTTCAAAGAGTACAAGTCGGAAGTAGAGAAGCAACTTGGAACAAGTATCAAGACCCTTCGATCGGATCGAGGAGGTGAATACTTGAGCAAGGATTTTCTAGATTACTTAAAGCTACATGGAGTCCAATCAGAGTGGACACCTCCTGGAACACCATAGATGAATGGTGTTGCAGAAAGGAGAAACCGAACCTTATTAGATATGGTTCGATCCATTATGAGCTTCTCAGCTCTACCTACATACCTTTGGGGACATGCTATACAAACCTCAATATATGTTCTGGACATGGTTCCTTCCAAGTCAATAGAAAAGACACCCTATGAGATATGGTGTGGCAAGAAGCCATCTCTTAAACATATGAGACCCTGGGGGTGCCCTGCATATGTTAAGAAGATGCTCACTGACAAGTTGGAATCCAAAAGTGAGAAATGTTACTTCATGGGGTATCCAAAGGAAACTAAGGATACTACTTCTATCTTCCTGGAGAACGTAAGGTCATTGTTTCCAGGAACGCAACTTTTCTTGAAGAATAATATGTCTACAAGGAACATAGTTGCACAGAGATAGAACTTGAAGAAATTCAAGAACTACAAGATAACACAGAAATTGAACCCTTGTCGAATGACCTAAACAAAGATTCAGTGGGAGTATCTGGTGAAGATTGGGTACTTATAGTACGCCCTTTAGCCAGTGGGAGTACTTTGAGAGACAGTGCAGAAATGCAAGGCTCTCATACACAACCAATGGAAGGTGATATAATGGTTGTACGTCATTCCATTCAAGAAATACATGAGAATGACATTCCTGAAAGCTCTCAAGGTGATGGATTGTCCAGCACATAAATACCTTCTCACAATCAGAATGCAGCAAACATTGAAACACATAATAATCAACTCCGTAGGACCACTAGGACTTATCATCCGCCTGAAAAACTTAATCTCCTTGTTGAAACACACAATGAGATAGATATTCCTGATGACAATGAACCTATAACCTACAACGAAGCTATGTTAGACATTGATTCGCAGAGATGGCAAAAATCCATGAAATCGGAGATGGACTCGATGTACATAAATCAAGTTTGGAACTTGGATGATTTTCCAACAAGGGTTAGACCCATATGATGCAAAAGGGGCTTCAAGAAGAAGATTGATGCATATGGCAAGGTATAGACTTATAAGGCAAAATTGGTGGCTAAAGGTTATAATCAATGGCCTGGGGTTGATTATGATGAAACTTTTTCACTTGTTGCGAAAATTAAGTCCATTCGAATTTTGCTTGTAATAGTTGCATATTATGACTATGACATTTGGCAGATGGACGTCAAAACTGCTTTCCTCAATGGTAATCTAATTGAGGAGGTGTATATGAAACAACCTGTGGGTTTTTCGCTTGAGTCCAAACCAAATGATGTATGCAAGCTACAAAAGTTCATTTATGGGCTTAAGCAAGCTTCGAGGAGTTGGAACATTTGCTTTGACAAGGCTATCAAGTCATTTGATTTCGTTAGAAGCAAAGAGGATCCATGTGTTTATAGTAAATGCAAGGATGGGAGTATTGCCTTCATTATCATATATGTAGATGACATATTGATAATGGGAGACAATAAGACTCTCCTGTAGTCAGTGAAGGAGTGGTTGTCCAGTACCTTCATGATGAAAGATTTAGGTGAAGCCTGCTACATTCTTGAAATTAGGATCTATAGAGATAGACCTAATAGATTGTTGGGGCTGTCACGGTCAGTCTACATAGACAAAGTGCTTAGACATTTTTCTAAGGAAAATTCCAAAAAGGTGGTCTACCTATGGGACAATGCATCAAGTTATCTAAGAAGGATAGTCCTTCTAATACCATAGAACTTGAACGCATGAAAAAGATCCCATATGTTTCGTCTATAGGATCGATCATGTATGACATGACCTGTACTAGGCCAAATGTGGCCTTTGCGCTTAGTATGACTTGCAAATTCCAGAAGAATTCTGGAGAAGAACACTGGAAAGCAGTCAAGAGTATTCTTAAGTATCTTAGACGAACTAAAGATTACTTCTTAGTCTATGGTGGGGAAGAAAAACTAGTTGCTACTGGGTATACTGATGCTAGCTTCCAGACGGATCTTGATGACTTTAAATCTCAGTCTAGGTACACGTTCATTTTCAATGGTAGAGCAGTAAGCTGGAAAAGTTCCAAACAAGCTACAACTATTGATTCGACAACAAAAGTTGAGTACATTACTGGATCAAAAGATGGTAAAGAAGTTGTCGCGATTTCTGAGTTCCTGAAGGAACTAGGGGTTGTTCCAAGTGCCACTTGTCCAATAATGATTTATTGTGACAACACTGGTGCGATTGCGCAAGCTAAGGAACCAAGATCAACAAACAGAAACAAACATGTACCAAGGAAGTACCACATACTCAGGGAGATGGTGGAGATTGAAGAGATTAGATTAGACTATGTTCCCACAGACGATAATCTAGCTGACCCGTTCACTAAACCATTAAGCTTAGTCAAGCATAATGGTCATTTTGAGAATATGGGCATTAGATATGTTGGAGATTGGCTCTAGGCCAAGTGGGAGATTGAAAGTATATTTATGTCCTAGAGGCAATCTGTATTAGGACAAATGTACTTTATACACATTCGTATTATTATTAATGGAGATTAATATTTTGGCATTTGCAATTATTAAATTATTAATTGATTGTTTATAATATTCTATAATTTGCATCCCTGGAGGTTATGCTGTTATTAATAATGTGAGATATTAATATTATAATGTAACTCTTAAAATAGCCTCGACTAATGATCATCGAGAATGGGATATCGATGATATGTGATAAGTCGACATGTGGTCTGCATCACATCCTTAGAGGATGTAGTATGTCTCACCTGCTACGAGTAATGGCTACTCGTGATGGACACATGGATACTTTGGAAGTATGGTATACCCTGCTGATATATTGTTTGTTATACTTGTCTAAAGTATGATCAACGTGTGGGAGATAGAAGTCCTTAGACTTGAGGTCAATACGCACCTTGTCTACAAAGTAATATACTTTGATCCTGTCCTAAGCTCAAATACCTTATAGGTTGAGATACAACTTGTATTGGGTATATTACGATGTGGATTAAAGATGGTAGTTGAGCCAAGATTATGATTCATTCCTCGAATGTATATTCGAGAGAACACTCAGATTCTCAGTGATATTAGGTTGACTAAGTCGTTGGCCAACGCAATAGACATATTTAGAATATGGTCTAGTTGTCAACTAATATAGATGAGATACAATGATTAAGCCATTTGGATAGAAACTTGACAAATCCTAAGCTTGATCGGGTGTGTCATGAATGAAAGGATTTTATCTTACCACATAGAGGTTAAGTTTACTGGATTCGTGTAAACGTACTTCACATATTGAGTTCATCTTGCAGCGCCATCTAGGAGTTCCGCGTAGACCTTAATTTGATTAATGTCGTTATGTGAAGGCCTATAGGGTTACACTATGTCGATTGTCTTTTCGATCTAAGGATGTATTGAGAGAGTATTAAATATTCGATTTAGAATCGAGATATTTAAATGAATAATGATTGTTTTAATTAAGTCAAAATTGGATTTTAGATTTAATTAAGAATGTGCGGAAAATAAATCGAGACAGTGTAGGGCCACGTCAAGCGCCGCGGCGCCCACACCATAGGGTCGCGCGCTAATGACCTAATCTGTCTCAATTTTTGAGCCATGCCCAAGGTCAAACCCTAATCCGGTTTGACCTAATTTTTCACCTATAAATACAGACATTCACTTCATTATTCAATACACTTAATTTTATATTATTATTCTAAGTCTTAGAGACTTAGAATCAAAACACTCTCTTGAACCTCTGCCGGATTTTCTAGCTTTCCAAAGGAGAAATACATTGAAGCTTGGAGCTTGCAATCGAAAGGGCTTTTGCGTGCGAACCCACAGTTGATAAAGATTCCAGATAATACAACCTGTAAGTGTTCATGTTTTATGTTACAGGTTTTGATTGTCATATAACCATACCAGAAGTAATTATTGGTGTAAGTAAGAACAAAACTTTAAACTTCCGTTGTGCCTTACTTATGTGTTTTGAACCCAACAAAATGATACGGGAGTCGGGTTATAAATAACAGAATAGTAAGTGGAGTCCGAAATTTACAAGAAATTTCTGCACAAAAGGTATATTTCAATTTTCCCAACACTTTGTATAATTTTAAAGGTTTGAAATTCACATTTTTTTCATACTTTGACCAAAGATTAGTGTCTCAAGACTATGAAATATCAATATTTTATTTATTATATGATATTTTTATGTGAACATTAGTGTAGACTCAATAAATCAGGAATACCTAAACGTTCGGAACGTCGTTTTAGGGGTTGTAAACTGCCAGAAGTAAGTTTTGTTTGGAAACTAGTTATCATTAGGTTTAATAGTTTTACTTTTTAGGGTTTTGATTTAAGCGTTTTATTGTTTAGTCAAGGCATTACTTTATTTTGAATATGTCAAGATTTTTTTCATAATTAATTTAGGACGTCGCACGAGTTAGTAATAAATGATAATAAAGACTAAGATAACTAAGTATCATTAATAATACACAAAAAATATAATATTAACTTAAATTGTACAACTTAATTACATATACACAATCTGTAATGAGTCCCACATGTGCTAGACTTTAGAGTAATCTTAGCCCTAAGGCTCATACAATCCCCACCACCCTCACCATCATCTCCATCCCCCTTGCTCCTCTTAATAATAGGATGCTCTAAGCCATGATCATCCCCATTTCCTTCCTTACGCCCTTGACCATAATGTACTTCTTCTTGGAATTACGTGCGCTTTGTACGGTCAGAATCTCATCAGTACAGTCATGAGACTAATGGGAGATTAAAGTATCTGTTATTTGTTAGCCGATCTGGACCGATTGGGAGATTACAGTTGAGGCAATGCTATTCTTGCTTACCTTTATCGATTACTATATCGAGCGTCTATGCGCGATAGGAGTGATGTCGATGGATTTCACGTGATCCTCCAGGTAATATATTTAAGTGTGTGTAATTTTATTCTAAATATAACTTTTTGAAACGACGATTAATAAATCATATTTTTGATGACCCTTTCAGTTATGGGTGTGGGATATGATGGTGCCTTTTCAGCCTGTAACTGTGCACCCTCAGCCTAATTTCATTGCTGATGACATGCCCTACGCGCAGAGATGGATAGGAGACATATCGTGAGATGTGGATACGCACCAAAGTATTCTTCCATTCATGGATCAACTTGATCATATGATCATACTGACAACGCTTAAATCAAAACCCGAAAAAGTAAAACAATTAAACCTAATGATAACTAGTTTTCAAACAAAACTTACTTCTTACAACCTCTTGATTTATTGAGCCTATACTAATGTTCGCATAAAAAAATATCAGGTTTTATATAAACATTGACATTCCGGAGTCTTGAGTCATGACTAGTCTTTGGTCAAAGTATGAAAAAAAACGTGAATTTCAAACCTTTAAAATTATACGAAGTGTTGGAAAATTGAAATACACCTTTTGCGCAGGAAAATCCTGCGCAATAGGACTTAACCGCGCAAGAATTTTCTGCGCGAGTTATTTAAATTCCGGACTTGATATAATTAGATAATCCAATTCATTTGTTTCTTAATGCGACTTATGTATTTACTAAATAGGCTAAGCACGGACCAACATGATGATTTATTATACCTGGGGGAAATTCTACATTAAAAATAAACATGTGGCACAATCAAAACAATTTCCCAATTTAAGGTGCGCTAATAACTCTTAAACCAAGTCTTATAACGTCAAAATCCACCTAAAGCATTAAGGCACAAGAAATGTCACCAAACCAATTTAAAAACAGCACTATCCACATACATAAAAGTTAAAATGCCTAATGCAGTGCCATGGAAACATAGTAGTGACAACTCTCCAACTGAAAGCCTAAAATATTCCTATAAGCAGATTCGCAGCAGTGGAGATAGCTGCTCCTATGATGGCACACTGCACCACCTGTTCATGAGAACGATCTTCCTCTGCACTGACAAAGAATAGAGACATACGACCTCCTTAGAAGCCCATCGGTTGCATCTGTATACAATTAAAATATCATGAATATGCAAAAATCAATGTATAAGAAATGAAAATGTATTGTATCGCCCCTAAACAATTTGGAATACAGTGCCATTCGAATTTTGAAAAAGCTTCTTACATGATAGCAAAATGTATAAACTACTGCTCCATCTTTGATTATTGCAACAAAGCCAACTGCCTTTCCCCTACCAATCAACTAACATTTAATTTGAAAAAAAACTATTATATGTCGGCAAAAGTTACACTCATGCCAGTCCATCTTTAGTTACTTCAACAATGGAAAATGCACTTTTCGACCAACATGGATGTAGTCCAATAGCTAATACTTTTATGGGGTTTTATTGTTTAGTGAAGTGCAGTGTCAGATGTGAACTGAGTCAGCCTAGTGTATTCATTCAAATCCCTTCAAGAAACATAGAAAGATTAGAGGAGACACAGTACGAGTTTCTTCTCAAAGATTTTTTTTATATATAAAACAGAAAAACTAATTTTCCACTTCGCATGTGCTTCGACTTCAGACGAACAGCTTTGTAGCGGTGAATAAAGAGACATGGAGGATAAAATAGAATTGCCAGTTGAAGAGAAACAACACACTTCTATTTTTATGATATTCGCTCTTTTTATAAATCTATTTAGCACAAGACACGTGTACCGGGGAAAGTATGTATTTATAAAGAAGTCTCGGGGCTCCCAAGTACACGATTGTTTAGGTGTGTGCTGAAAGCGGTTCCTTTAATGTCAGCCTCTATCTGAACCCCCTTTCCACATCTCGGAGAAGGTATGCAAGCAAGTTATCTTGGTTGTGCTAATAATTTCTTGCCTTTTTTTATAGGTAAGACATGGGGCAATAAGCCCTCACTCCCTCTTTCTCGATCGAAAGCTAAGCGTGCCAAACCATCTAAGAAAAGTCCTATATGTCAAAGAAGAGAGCCAAGACAACCGGTCTAAAAGTGAGGCAACTTATCAAGCACAAAGAAGGGCCCGTGAGCTAAATGATGGGCAAATGAATTGGACCTCTCTGATTTCGTAAAATTGACATTTTAAAATGGAAACAAAACAAATAAATTAAATTTAGAAGTTCAGTCAAGTTTTGTCATTGATATGATAATAACCTTCTTTGTGCTCTGTTATTCAGGAAAAAATTTATGACCATTTTTGTTGTCTTGGATTGTTTCGGTAACAACTACAGCAACTGTGAAACATAGAGTAGTAATAGAAATAGAAAATTGTGAATTCTGTTAGAAGCAAGTATTAACTTTCAGATTTTACTATTCATTGACCGCCGACATGTTAAACCTAAGTATGTCTTCATTTTACATTAAAAGAGAACACCATCGACTGTCAAAAGAAGCTACATGAGAAAAAATTGCCAATCCTAGTAAAAAGTAAAGAGAAGATCGGTTAACATATTTTACCTCAACTATTAAATGGTAGCGCAATCATGATGCGAATGAAGCTTGCTATATTCCTGGCCAAGGAAATTAGAAGCATTAAGTAATTGGTAGCCATATGCAGTTAATATTTTATACAATATACTTTTAGTTAGATGTTCCACATAGTTGTTAGTTACAAATGTTAAAGATTCAAATTTTCTTTTTCTTGTGGGTTATTTTTAACACAAAATTTACAGCAAATCTTCACTTCTCCAAGGGTATGGTTGACTAATAACCCTCCGAACATATTCAACACTATGTAAAGTAAGAAGCAGCAAAAGAACAGAGAAGAAACACCAAACAACTGAAAAAAGTACCACACACTACAAGAGATAACCGAAGTAATTATAAGCATGTTAAAAATTCAAATTCTCTTCTCAAGAAATGCAAAAGAAAATTTTGAAATAAAGTTAGATCGCTAAAAACTTGGTCATGCCTTTGAACAATAAACTAATATCTGAATTGCACTTCATAAATATATGATCACTCACCTGGCTGAATCTTGAATGATAATTCTAACAGTGTTGGATCACCGTACCCCATATGAATTCAGAAGTGATGGAATACTGGTTGCGCACTATAAACTCCAGTGAACCAGTCATATTTTTACCAAGCAAATTAAACAAATTTCTGGAAATTCTACTGAACTGCAAAAAAGATAGATTAATTTAAAACATGGATTGTCGGTGGTATAGGATTAGCCATTCTTCTTGATAAAATTAATAAGTTGTCGATATAAAGAAAATCACACCTCAACTCTTAAACGGCAGTCACCCGTCCCTGCGGCTTCCACCAGCAAAGCAGGCCCTATGTCATTAAAAAGGGAGAAATAGTAGCTGTAAGTTTTACCAGTTTAATTCATGAAGAAGTGCTGATAACATTGGTCAATTTCAATCTAATTACTCCATGAAAAGTGTTGAAGGTAGCCCTCAAGGCAAATAATTAGCTCCCTCATCTCACAAGGAAATTAAGATATTAGTAGATACATATCATGTATGTAGTGATCAAACAAACTGAAAAAACAATTATTTAATAGCTAGAAAATGATTAAATCAGTTCGGAAACTTTTAAAAAAACCTCAATCATACACATGATAAGTTCAAAAATGTCAAAAGGAAAATCTTGGAACTTATTAATTGGAGAATGAAGATCTATTTTGTCTTGTTCAGAAGAATGCACTAATATCATATGAACAATGATAAGTGTCTTCACTTTGCAGATGCCATATCCTCACACCAAATAGACAAAAACTTACATATCTTCGCATGCCCTGAAGAACATGGTTACTTGAGATGAAGGTTTGAAAGCTAGTTGTTTGCTTCCAGGGCCAACTCAAAACTCCCCTTCGCTGTCTAACACATAAGAACCAATGGAAAAATTATCTGATGAGTCAAAATCAGCGGAAAAGATAATTAATGAATAAACTCTACCAAGAAATACCTGGCCAAGTATTATTATAACAAAAACTACCATACAGTCATTAAAAAGAAATAAATTTAACAAAAGAAAGGTACCTCTTAGTAAATGTTGATTGTATAACAGAGATGTAACCATGTGAGATCGAAAGAAGCAAACAAAATATACAATGATGATATTTTCATAAAGAAAGTCGACAGTAAACAGGAATGCTATTGTAGTTTAGCTACCAGGTCAATAGTGGCTGCTTCTTCAATTCTGTGGATACCCTCGATTCTTCCTTAAAACAGAAAAACTAATTGACATCCTCCATATTCAAACTCTCCGGAGACAGCAAAGCTTGAGAAAAGAAGGATCAGAGAGTTCAGGGTTACCTCAAATGCAGCTATGAAGGGAGCTAAATTTACTCATGAAAGATCAATAATTCTATTTTAATTGAACCAGCTCTCTTTACAACTATTAGCAGCAACTAACTTCCATGACATATTTAAGAAACTCGAGAAAGCCTAATGATCAATGAGCTACTTTGGGCATGTCCCTATCTCCTAAATAGACGTACAACAAGGATAAACCTGAATCTGATCCTATTCTAAAGCTGTCAAAGCATCAGTACCCTATCGACTCTTGAATTTGTGACCCGAATTGAGCTCACCTGCATATACGACAGCCTATCAAATATATACCACATTTTTATTACCTATTAAAAAAAATATATAGGAAACTTATTTGGTTTCTAATGAGATCAGTATAACAATTCCAGGGGTGCAAATGAATAAAAAAGCATATGGATCTATTATTTGAACTCTTCCAAAGCAAATATAAGTGTAGATAAAGGAAAATCATGCCATGGAAAAGTTCTTACTGCACACGCGATATATTTCCAAGAAACGAAACACATCTACTGCTCAACAAATAAATAACTCCTTCTGCAAGTCTTTAACATTAGTCCTTAATAATGTAAATTCTGAACTTTAAACCCTTACTACTTTAGACATATAACTCTAAATAACTATGAATCCCAAAGTAAAAAAGACGACTCCAGGAATTTATATTTCAAAAAATACCTAGAAAGAGAGCAGAAAAACTTAAGCTGGCATGCATGTAAAAAAGATTGAAAAAGCAAAGAGCAAAGGCTAGAATAGGAGCATGAGAAGCAAAATACAGAAACACCTTTGAGTCTTGAACTGGAAAACACAACTATGGAAGAAAGTAGAAAACGTGCACCTTCCCATGTTTTGATTCAACCACACTTGTATTGCATCTGGTTTGAGAAAATTTACACCAGGAAATCGAACCATCCGTGCCAATTCACAATTGGAGATTCACTTGTGTTCGTATATCCAAAGCCGAGAAGAACAAAATAAGGTTGAGAAACTCACCGAAACGGAGAGTCGACTTAGGAATTGGTTACGCAAAAGAAATTTGAGACCTGAGATAGTCTACCAGAGAGAAATAGCTCATGGTACTTCTTTCTACTGCAGCGTTCGTCCTACCTCTGTTGGCTTCTAATTAATACTCTAGAAAAGTTGGGTTTTAGTTCCGTCGAGTCTCAACTTGCTACAAGTTATGGTAAGGAAAGAACTTGATATTTTTTTCTTCTGTATTATTGTTCAGCTTGTTCTCGTTGGTGAGAGAGAATAAACACTTTAACTCGAAAAAATGAAATAAAGAATACGAGCTAATACCATATAATAATGATAAGAAACTTTTTGGAGATACAAACGAAATATGTTGCATACTTGCTTCCATCGGCAGCGGCAACCATGCAGTAATTTGAACCGCATCAAGAATTTTATATTTTCATCTCAAAAACGGTGCTACGGCACGTGAACTTTCTTGGCCTCGAGAATTTTACACCCTCTCCCAAGTTTCAACAAGGCACGTTCACAACTATTGTTGGAAAAAACTAGACGTGCTAAACAAGAGGAACATAATCAAAAGGCGTTAGTCGTTGACGGGATGGCAACACTCGGCCAAGAAGAACCAGCCTAAAGAAGAAGATAGCTAGCAGAGTGGCGGAGGTCGTGGCGGCAGAGGTCACAACAACAAAGGCAAGGGCCGCGGAAAGGGCCAACGCAACCAATGGACCGGATGCTGAACCACCCACCGGACAAAGCCAGAAGAAGTGGTCCAATGCGGTCGGCCCCAAAGAAGAGCGGTGGCCCAACCTAAAGCCAGACCCGGGCCTCGCTGCATGCCCGTACCCGACTACAGGGGGGGCCTCCAAAGCAGCGGCCTTGGTTGCAAGCAGCCCACACGATGGCACCAGAAGAAGAAGAATCCATTGCTAGCTTGGGTTTATGGTAACCTATCTCAACTACGTCGGCTAAAGTGTTCTCGTCGACAATGGTCATCACATTCCAATTGAAGGTTACGGTAACACACACACACCAAACATCCACACCCACCTTTCTCCCTAAACCACGTCCTATACACACCTAACATCATTAAAAACTTAATCTCCGTTAGAAAATTCACTAGCAATAATTACGTGTTTGTCGAATTTGACCCTTTGGCTTTTCTCGTGAAGGAACTCAATACGGGAAAATTCTTACACGTTGCAATAGTGTGGAAGATCTCTACCCATTCACTCAATCTTGTGACGATGCACCGCAAGCACCTATGTCCCTTGCGGCGATCTCTCCTCTACTTGGCACAAGAGACTCGGACATCCCGAGACCCGCTTTTTACCTTTCTTAGGACTTCTAAGCGTATTCAATGTAATAATGGGAAAATTGCCCAACACTCGTTTTTCTTGTCCACTAGGCAAACATACTCGTCTTCCATTTATGTCATCAAACAAAGAGTGTTACTTTTTATCCCTTTGATATTGTTCATGTTGATTTGTGGACATCTCAGATTATTAGCTCTTTGGGTCATAAATTCTATCTAGTATTCTTGGATGATTTTTCACATTTTGTCTGGATTTACCCACTGAAATTCAAATCTAAAGTTTTTTCCAAATTCCTCGAGTTTCAAAAATTCATTAATTTGAAAAATCTATTAAATCATTCCAATGTGATAATGGACGTGAATTTAATAACTCAAAGCATTTCACAATTTCTGTTCTAAATAAGGCATATGTTGCATACTTGCATTGGCAGTAATTATATGAACCGCGACTCTTCTGCTCCTATTTTCTCTCTTGGTACAATTACCACACATCACTTGCCTAGCTTGGGTTTTGGTTCAACTAACTATGTTTTTGCTCGCTTGCACCAACGCATATACTTGCATTGGCAGTAATTATATGAACCGCGACTCTTCTGCTCCTATTTTCTCTCTTGGTACAATTACCACACATCACTTGCCTAGCTTGGGTTTTGGTTCAACTAACTATGTTTTTGCTCGCTTGCACCAACGCATAGATACTAAGTAATTCTGTACGAAGACTTACGTTGATAGAAATAATTCTCTTAGGATCAGAGGCGAATTTATGTGTAATTTATGGACATTAAATCCGTGGTCTTTCCGTAAAAACTAGGATTTTATGAAATAATTTTTAAAATTGATCTAATATTACCTACTGATACTCATGCTAGAAAAAGGCTTAATGGTGCGCACTTGATTAAAAACTTAGTTATTTATCAAGATGAACAAGGATCAATTCTCATTTCTGTATTTTTCTTCTCCTTTTTTTAAAAGTGCATCATGTTCTAGAAATTCTAAATTTGTCTCTGCTTAGGTGTGTTCAGTATGAAGGAAAATGTTATCAAAAAAATAAATTTCTTACTTATTTTTATGTCCGGTAGGTAAGCAAAAAATATTATCGTAAAAATAATTGTATATAATCTAAAAAATTACTAGGAGAGGTGGGGATTGGGGCTATAAGGGTGGAGGATGAAGATGAGGTGTGATGGAGAATGAGGACACAATTAATGTGGAATATATAAAACTTGTTTTCCCTGCTTCCATTAAGAAATCATTTACTCATTTTTAAGGAATTTGTTTTTCTAGAAAAAATGTCTTTCAAAAATTTTGACCAACCGAATATGAGACATTTCCTCCATACTGAAGACACCCCTAGTGTTGCCTCTCCTCAGATTCGTACCTTATTTTACAAGACAAGATTGTGACCCCAACTCTTCCAACGAGAGAAGGCAGCCTTTTCCTTTTTTTCTTCATGGATCTTGTTATGGTTTTATTCTTGCACACTTTCGGGCAGATTGTCAGCTAATGGGTTCTGATCCTCCCCTCACTAATCTTTTGTCACATGCAAGAAATAAGAAATCCTGCTAAAATCAGAGTGATACAAAGACGAGTTTATCCTCTCTTCTGGAGGATTACAGTAGGGCAAACATTACGCGAAAAATGGAAGCAAAAAGCATAGCTAAAACTAAGTCACTTGAGAAGAATAAACGATATTAATAACAGTAATCGGTTTATAGGATGTGAAGAAATGGTATCTACACAATTGATGCAAAGGCCTGATAAAGTTGCAACTGACCCTAGGAGGCCAAGACTCCCATTCCATCTAGTGGCGGCAATGTTTTGATATGTACAAACATAACAAAATAGGAAATTAGGAGCTTTTGCGTCTCAATGCAAAGATACAGCTAGTAAAGATCCAAAACGAAATCTGTTTATACTGGTTGTAGATGAGGAGTTGCCACCTGTTCTGGTGGCATTGCCGCCTGAGGAGTTGTTGCTCGTCCTGGTGTTGTTGAAGGCTCTGCTGGCGGTGCGGGTCCAGGTGCGACTGTGACATGCAAGCCCCTATGTTGCCCTGCCTGCACCAGGAAAGCAACTTCTGCTGCCGCTAAAGCTGCTGCCTCCTGCTTTATAGATGTGAAAAAGAAAAATCATAGGCATAGATTTGACATTTACAGACTGACATGTTAAATGAAGTTTACAAGTTTTACACTATCAAGTCACTTAAAATACAATAACAATTAAAGGTACCTGCATATAGTAAGGTTGGATTGGTAACTTAGAAAATATGCAAGTAACTACTAGTCTACTATAACCATTAGATGTCTCAGGTAATTGTTTTTGACCTTTTAAGTGTCTATCTACCAAAGAAAGGCATCTACATACTTCTGAAAAGGACCCTAATATTAGAAAGAAGATAAGACAAAAAAATGTAGAGGTGAGGATTAAGAAAGGAATAGAATGTTGATGCATTATAGAACAAAGACGACGAAGGATATTCATGATATTCGGAATGATTTATGTTCTACAACAAAAGTCGAACATAAGCAAAATTGTATAAAATAAACTGCACCATCAACAACCAGTGGGCATGAATAACTTCTACATGGTTAGAACAGGTGCTGAAAATTCTCAAATGATGAGCCTGCTCTTAATTTCTACTCCCTCCGTCTGTCCCATTTTAAGTGTCTTACTTTCCTTTTTCGATTTGTCCCAAAAAGAGTGTCTCTTTCTATATTTAGTAAGTTTTGGAAAGTTTAAGACCACAAGATTTACAGGACCCCACACATCTTTCATTTAAGACCACAAGATTCAAAAGTCTTCCTATATTTCTTAAATTTTGTGCCCAGTCAAACTAAGACACTTAAATTGGGACGGATGGAGTATATTTTTTTAATCATGGTAAAGACATGCTCTGATCCTTATTTGATTCAACAACCAACTTAAACCAGTAGTGAAAAATGGAGTGCTGAAATCACAGGGGAACCTCAGATCTCGCAGAACAAAGCAGTTCTGATGTGTTTCTCATGTGCAAGATGGCATTGAATAACTTCCACTATACAACCATTTTGCCTACTGCTATTTACATCATTTGTCAACATGAAATCTGAAAATGTGATGTTTAATATTTATTGGAAGAAAAAAAAATAGAAGAAACAAGTATGCCAATTAAGATTTTGTGTACTTTGAAAGTTGAGAAGTATAAAAGTGAGACATACTTTTTAGGAAAAGAAACAAGAATAATCGTGTATTTCGTTCATGAAAGTTGGGGACTTTAAAAGCCAAAGATGGAAATCAGATAGCTGGTTAAGCATGAATTATACAAATTTACGAATGTGCATAAATATAGCAACTAGTTAACCATACCACCAAAAGAAAAGCAGAAAAAACAAAGGGATTTGTACCATAAGACTGACGGACTTGGCATGAACATAAAGTATCACTAGAATGTGCAAGAATGAAGACAAATGTTAATAAAGTTCTGAAAGTTATTAAAAAGCAGGAAAAAAGTATCTAACCTGTCTTTGCCTGCGACGCTGCAATATACTGATAGCCCAAGCTATAATGTAACAAGGTAAAAGAAACCCGGCAGCACGGAGCAGGAAAAGCTGTGTCAAGGACATATAGTCATTAGTCCCACAAGCCATACTATAGTAGATATGTCATAAGCTTATCATAGAAAGTAACAAATAGAAATAAAACTCATTGTATTGCTTACAGAGAAAAAGGTGGAAACATCATCCTCATCATCATCAGCATTTCCAATAGCATGCCTCAATAACAGAAGGGCCATTAACTGCAGGAAAACAGAGTGCATCATTTAATATGGTGAGCAAACAAAGTGAGAAGATTGAAAACAAAATTGTCACCAAGATCTACAGGTTTTTGACACATTTAAAGATTCTTCCTAATCTTCTCCAAGTTTTATGTACATAAACATGTGGGCTACATGCCATACATACAGCGAGAATCTTTAACATTTAGGAAAGAAACTGAATCTCGTTTCTGATCCAATTGGACAACAAGAAGAAAAATAGCATACGAAACAAGGCCAGGACAATAGAAGGAGAAAAGAGAAGAAAAGCATGCACTACCAAGAGACCATTGCAGTAACATAATATCATATACTAATACACACTGTCATTTCAAGGACTTTGCTTGAAAGCAAAGCATGAGGGTGTAGAAGCCTGTCTGTCATATAGAGAAAGGTTGGATGAGTTAATATCTATTTTTTTATAAATAATTTTCTCTTTCATATCATTACTAAAATATACCTCCAATGAGATGAAAATCCCCGTTGTCTTTTTTCTCTAAAGATGGAACGGTCCCAAAAATGCATCCTTCATAAAACTCTACTACCAATATAATTGCACTCTACCATTACAGAGCTTAACGTGAAAATTCATGTACCACACTACCAATTTCATCCCCACCCTCCTCTCAAGAGAAACTTTCTACACATACCGACCAGAATAACAATTCTAATGCATGGCCAACATCACTACATTCCACTACTTTAAAAAAAAAGTTTGCAATGCAATGAAACAAAATGAATTAACAACACAAAACTTCAGTTGCTTACAATTAAAGCGGCAGAACGACAAAATGCAGCTCCACTAGCATTTGAATCTGCATATTCATCATAGTTAGCCTCTAGAAGACGGCGTTCTGCAGCAGCCATTGCAAGAAGTCGAGGATCATGTAAGTCAACCTGAGTGCCACCCTCTGTCCAAGTTCTACTTAAGCCACGTGGTTGAATTCATCATCGAAATAAGACATAAAAGAAAAAGCACTTGCAAAAAGATGTGCTATTTATGTTTTGATTGCTATATGACCACAGAAGCACCAGAAGCAGAGAGAAACTATCTGGATTTTATTGGAGGGGGGGGGGGACCAAAAAAAATATCCTTAAAGAAAGGAGTTAAGAAAGAGAAAAATAGCCAGAACAATCACTTACCACAGGCAGAAGATACTAACGACTAAACTCGCACCAAAGTATTGGTTCCATTAGATTGTATTACAAAATTTAGTAACAAGGCCAAACTATGCACTAAGGGGTCGTTTGGTAAAGTGTATAAGAATAATGTTGAATAGGGTATATTAGTAACGCTGGTATTAGTAATGCTAGCATTAGTTATGCAGGGATTACTTTTTATCCACCGTCTGGTTTGGTGTATTAGAAATAACATGCATTGCATAATTTTTAAAAATTATTGGTTGTTTACAAAAATAACCTCCATACTATACTATGTAAGGGACTTCATTGGCAATTGTGTCTTTAACCATGCTTATGCATGCATTAAAAACCATTGCATTGCTAATACCATGGTTTGCTAGGTATTAGTTATGCATAGGATAATACCAAATAGAATGTATAACTTAGTTATACATAGGTTGAAAAAGGATAACAAACAAGGTATTAGTAATACACAAAGCTAATGCATGCACTAGATTCTCTAATGCATCCTACTAAACGACCCCAAATATTATATATTGCAGAAAACTAAAAAAGATAAAATGTTAAACATGTTATATGAACCTTAAATGGCAAATAAAGATCTTTATGGCTTAGCTAATACTCTTACTTCTAGTACTTTTGAGAAGCCATTCTTGTTAGTCCACAGGAAAAGAAAAAAATATATTCATGCCAATGAAGCTGAGTTTTCCATTTTACTACGACTCACTTTATTGTATTGTAGAACTAGATAACAAATAAATTACAAAAAATCAATACACACACACATACACACACACACACACATATATATATATAAAAGACATAATTTGTGTTGTAATTACCAAAACCAGCACAACATCAACACTCTCTAGGTAATTTAAGGGGAATGACTGGAATGGTGAATAAATTTTGGTACAAAGATGAGAAATAGTCATGACTTGAATATACCTGATGTCAATGGCTGTATCATCAGTTCGAGGAGGCGGGGCCGGAGCAGTATAGCCAGGTTGATAGGACTGCGGGTTAGAGAGAAAAAATTCTATGTTTGGTAAGTCTGCCAGCTAGATAAAAAATTTCCAAGTGTAACTGAACTAGAAACTCTTTCAGCAAGTATTGACTGGCATCCAAATTTGTGATTCTCAAGTATCAATGCCCTTTCTTTTAATTGGTTGTATCAATGTCCTGTATTTCTGAAGTAAAAGAAATAATATACATGCCGCGTTGGGATGAGTGACACTCACTCAAGCCAGGAAAAAGTATTGAGGAAGGAAAGCGCGGGCGAGCACACTTCAAAGAAATACAGGACAGAGTCAATTATACTATATCACTATCTAACCCTTCCCTCATTCTTTTCTGGCTTATATGTCTTATACTGGTTTTGGATGGGGGGGCAAATGGTAAATCATCATATACTCAAACAAATGAATAGAACGAGGTAAATAGAATATGCATTGGAGTACCTGATGGCAAATCTCGCAAGTTATATCTCCCTTTTCATCACACCATCGCTGAACACATTTTCTATGAGCATACTGGATTTGTGACAATGAAGTAGATGACAATAAAAAAGAATAGTCAGGTTACCAATAAAAGCTCATATAAGTATACAAAATAGTTGTTTGGACATTGCAACACAAGCATAGTGTTGAAAATGTCTTTGGTGTCTGCATATTCATCATTTTGAGATGCCTTTAGAAGATGAAAAAGACACATGCTAACTCTTAAACAAATAGACGTTGTATCTGGGAATTACTCCGTCTTATAGATGAAAACCACATAAAGCCTGTTAAACAGAGCAATATACATGTGATATACACTGAATATACAACAGTGTATATCACATATATATCAATGGACTGAAGCAGTGGGCTAAGCAGCAGTGCAGCAGTGCAGCAACGGCCCAGCTCCTGTTGGGCCTCTCGGCAGTAGCATAAGCAGCAAGCAGCAGCACGTCCAGCCCAGCCCATCACGGGAGTTAGGGCAGAAAATCAGTGGACAAATCTTGTATATTAAGGAAAGTATATTGTGTGTATATTGTAGTATATTTGTTACCTAGATTAGGATATACACTTACCATATTGTATAGTTAGAATTATGGTAGAAGAAGATTTGTAACTTGTATATATATCTATTCAATCAATGAAAATAATCAAGGGGATTATTTCTTTCATGGTATCAAAAGACTAGGTCTAAACAAAAGTTTTTCTCTCAACTTTTGTCTTCCTTGTGGCCGAGAAACCCCCCCCCCCCCCTCGGGTTTTCTCTCCAAAATTTCGTCTTCCGCTCTCAAAAATCTCTCTTAAATTTCCCCTCCTTCTTTGTTCTTTCAATATGTCTAAGAACAATTTTCACCCTGCCCTCACGGTTTCCAATATCAAGCTTAGTGTCCCTATTGTCCTTGAGATAGAAAACGTCCAATATGCAACGTGGGCGGAGTTGTTTAAAATCCACGCTATATCTTATCAAGTTCTTCATCACATCATTCCTCCCGCTAGACCCCTTCCTGCGGAGGATCCTGAGTTATGGATTACACTTGATGCTGCCGTTCTTCGGTGGATATACGCCACTATTTCGATGGACCTTCTACAGACGATTATTGAGCCAGATACCACGGCTATGGCTGCATGGAATAGATTGCGTGACATATTCCAAGACAACCAACATTCCCGTGTCATCACACTCGAGCAGGAATTCTCTCTCGTTCGAATGGAAGAATTTCCGAACGTTTCTGCATATTGCAAGAAACTAAAGGAGTTGACGGATCAACTCCATAATGTTGGCGCACCAGTAACAAATAATCGTCTAGTTCTACAGTTGGTTGCCGGTCTTTCGGAGGCCTATAATGGTGTTGGAACTCTCATTCGCCAAAGCAACCCTCTTCCCGACTTCCATCAAGCCCGCTCCATGCTGACGTTGGAAGAAGCCGGTTTGGCTAAAAAGGCGGCTACCGGAGCAAGCTCAGTTGTCATGGTGGCGTCCTCTCCTTGTCCTTCGGATTTTGTTAATAATTCGGGCCAAAACCATAATAATGGTGGCGGCAAGAATAATCGCAAAAATAATAACAAAAACCGCGGGGCAAACGCGACGGTTCGGTGGCGGTTCCGGTGGTCAACAAGCGTGGCGGTGGGTCCCATCCAGGGTACAGTGGCCCACCACCGCCATGGGCCCAGCAGTGGGGCCCATGGCAGTGGAACCCGTACCATCCAAAGCAGCCATTTCCCGGCGGCCGGTGGCCGGCCACAGTGCCCTGTGCCCAATACCCTAGCAGTTGGCGGCCCACCGGCGGCGCGGGGCCCAAAGCCAGCAACAACAGCAGCTACGCCCACCGCACCACGGACAGAGTTCTTGGGCCCCGACCACCGCAAGCCCATCAAAACAGCCCCACTCGACCGATATTGAGGCCGCGATGCACACATTGGGATTGACTCAATCGGACCCAAATTGGTACATGGACACCGTGGCAACAACTACTCACATGACTTCCGAATCGGTACTCTCTCCTCTTATTCCAATTTGAGCACCCCTCGGGGTATAATTGTTGGCAATGGCAACTCTATTCCAATTCGGGGTTATGGTCAGAAAACGTTGTCTCTCCCCAATCTACCCCTTCTCTTGAAAAATACTTTACATGCACCTAAATTGATTAAAAATTTAGTGTCTGTCAGGAAGTTCACTACCGACAATTCCGTTTCCGTTGAATTTGATCATTTTGGTTTTTCTCGTGAAGGATTTCAAGACGGGGAGTCATCTCACGAGGTGTGATAGTAGGGGGATCGCATCCTATCATGCCCGGTTTCATCCATCGAGTCAAACCTTGCCGTCAGCTTTTGCAGCCATCTCTCCTTCCATGTGGCATGCTCGTCTGGGTCATCCGGGATCTTCTATTTTATCAGTTTTAGATAAAAATAGCTTTATTTCCTGTAAGGGTACGAGTCGTACTCCACTTTGTCAGTCTTGTTCATTAGGGAAAATTGTTAAGTTGCCATTTGTAGACTCTAATTCTCATACTTCAATGCCATTTGAGATTATTCATAGCGACTTATGGACGTCTCCTGTTCTCAGTTCATTGGGTCATCGATATTATGTTCTCTTTTTAGATGATTATTCTAAATTTTTGTGGACGTTTCCAATTGTGAATAAATCACAAGTGTTTTCCGTCTTCATCCAATTTAGAGCGTTCATTCGTACTCAATTCGAAAGAGAAATAAAAAATATTCAATGTGATAATGGGAAAGAGTATGATAATAGGGAGTTCCGGGAATTCTGTGCTAAAAATGGGATCAATTTTCAATTTTCGTGTCCTCATACATCTTCACAAAATGGGAAGGCCGAACGCAAAATTCGTTCCATCAATAACATTGTCCGAACTCTCCTAATTCATGCCTCCATACCTCCATATTTTTGGCATCATGCTCTACAAATGGCCACATATCTTCTTAACATAATTCCTTTTAAAGGTCTGACATATTCTTCCCCCCTCAAAATCCTATTTAATAAAAACCCTTCTTAATCTCATCTTCGGATTTTTGGGTGCTTGTGTTATCCGTTATTCTCATCCACCACAAGTAACAAACTTCAGGCTCGGTCTACCCCGTGTGTGTTTTTGGGTTATCCGTCGAATCATCGTGGTTATAAGTGTTTTGATTTATCCTCCAAGAAAATCATAATCAATCGCCATGTCATTTTTGATGAAACTCAATTCCCATTTACGAAAGTTCATACTCCCGAACCTAAGTCGTATAATTTTTTGGATGACCAAATATCCCCGTATATTATTCGAAATTTTTCGGACATCTCCCGTACCCAAAATTCGCCGGCGGCCCACCGCCCATTTGGACCCACACGCCGCCACGCCAAAGACTTCCAACCACCGGAACAGTTCCAAGAATTGGGGTCCGGCCCACCTCGGGAATCGGTCCACGGACGAGTCCGATCTTTACCGATTTGGGTCGAGCCAGTCCGTCCCAAGCCCAGAAAATTTCCAAAATTCCCTCAATTCTTCCTCGAGTCATAGACCGGTCACTCGTAGTCGGCGGGGTATTTTTACACCTAAAAGACATTTTAATTTACATTCTCGATGTCTCTAAATCCCCCCTTGCCCCGCAATCGTGTCCGCATTAAATGACCCTAATTGGAAAATTGCTATGACCGATGAATATAATGCTCTTATTGATAATAAGACGTGGGAGTTGGTGCCCCGTCCATATGGTATTAATGTTATCGTGTCTATGTGAATTTTTGCTCATAAGGAGAATTCGGATGGGTCATTTGCTCGACATAAGGCGCGACTTGTTGGTGATGGTAAGACTCAACAAAGTTGGAATTGATTGTGGTGAGACGTTTAGTCCAGGTGGTCAAACCGGCTACCATTCGCACCGTGCTTAGCTTGGCTCTTTCAAAGACTTGGTCAATTCATCGATTGGATGTCAAGAATGCTTTTCTACATGGTGATCTCAAGGAAACTTGATCTATATGCATCACCGTTGGGTTTCGGGATCCCAACCGCCCTCATCATGTCTCTGTTTGTTGAAGAAATCATTATATGGGCTTAAGCATCTCCACGGGCCCGGTATACACGATTTGCCGACTTTGTTTCGACTATTGGGTTCACTGCACAAGCAGTCGATAATTCCTTGTTCATCTACCGCCGTGGTTCGTCATTGGCCTATATTCTCGTTGTATGTGGATGATATCATCTTGATCGCCTCTTCGATGCCTTGCGTCGCCCATCATGACCATGCTCGTTCGAGTTTGCTATGAAAGACTTAGGGCCTTTGAGTTATTTTTTGGGAATTGCCGTCAAGCGTCATTCGGGTGGGTTGTTTCTGTCTCAACGGAAGTATCTTCTTTCGAAATCATCGAGAGGGTCGGGATGTCATCCCGTAAGTCCACTTCCACGCCGTTGATGCAAACCCAAAGCTAAGTGCCGCGAGCGGGTGCACCATACGAGGACCCGACCCGCTATCGCAGTCTTGCAGGGCCCTCCAAAGATCTTACCTTTATCGACCGGATATTACATATGCGGTTCAAACAGTGTGTTTATTCATGCATGATCCCGTAGAGTTGAGCACATGAATGCAATCAAACGCATCATTCGGTATATTCGGGGGACACTAGACTATGGGTTGCACTTGTATCCGTCATCTACATCCACACTTGTTTCCTACACGGATGCGATTGGGGTGGTTGTCCCGACACCGAACGGTCGACTTCGCTCGTATGTTCCTTGGCAACAACTTAGTCTCCGGTCGCAAAACGTCGTGCAACTCTATCACGCTCAAGTGCCGAGGAAGAATATCGAGGGGTAGCGAATGTGGCCTCCGAATCATGTTGGCTACGTAATTTGCTTTTGGAGCTTCATTGTCTCATTCAGAAGGCAACCTTGGTATATTGCGATAACATTAGTGCCATCTACCTTTCAGGTAACCCCGTTCAACACCAACGCACCAAGCATATCGAAATGGACATTCACTTTGTCCATGAAAAGGTTGCAAAGGGTCAAGTTCGCGTATGTCATGTCCCGTCTCGTTATCAAATTGCAGACATCTTTACAAAGGGTCTACCATCGGTTCTCTTTGAAGATTTTAGGAACAGTCTCAGCGTTCGAAAACCGCCCGCTATGACTGCGGGGGTGTGTTAAACAGAGCAATATACATGTGATATACACTGAATATACAGCAGTGTATATCACATATATATCAATGGACTGAAGCAGTGGGCTAAGCAGCAGTGCAGCAGTGCAGCAACGGCCCAGCTCCTGTTGGGCCTCTCGGCAGTAGCATAAGCAGCAAGCAGCAGCACGTCCAGCCCAGCCCATCACGGGAGTTAGGGCAGAAAATCAGTGGACAAATCTTGTATATTAAGGAAAGTATATTGTGTGTATATTGTAGTATATTTGTTACCTAGATTAGGATATACACTTACCATAATTAGGATATACACTTACCATATTGTATAGTTAGAATTATGGTAGAAGAAGGTTTGTAACTTGTATATATATCTATTCAATCAATGAAAATAATCAAGGGGCCAATTACTACAATAATCAACTCTAACTAGTATTTGTTTCAAGCCAACAATTAAAGTAAAGAACAAGATTGACAGCAGCAGTGCTCAGAGATAATGATGCCCTACAAACTACCAAGCAAAAGAAACTACGTTCACCAACCAAAGGTAATGACCAAAAAGGGGGGTCAACTGTTCAAATGCAGGTATACTGAAAGCATATAGAAGTTTAGCCTCTACCTCCCTAGTATAAAAAAGGAGCAAGGACAAGAATATGTGACCAAGCTTAAATGCTAAGCTGGGATAGAATGCTTTAGATTTTGTTGAAGAGGATAGAAAGCTTAAATACTAAGCTTCTGTAGAATGCTGAATCATGAAAATCTTAAGTTCTTGGGAAAAATACATCAAGTATTAGCAATATTTAGGCTTTAGCAAAGAAAATACGTGATTGACATAATTATTTAAAGCATAAGCAACATCTAGCAGCTCATTGAACAAGAAGAACAAAAATCGACCAACTTCACAAAGATACCTTCAAACTGCCACTGCAACGACAAGGAATCTCCAATTTTTTCAAGCTATCTTCTTCCTGGCAAATCCGGCATTCCACTGTCTGAAGTAATGGCTCTTCTTCATCTCCTGGACCATTGTCCTCCTTAGCATCATTACCTGAGGACGTACCAACTGTCTGAGAGCCAAATCTGCCTCCAGAAGATTCTGTATCCTCGGGCCGTGGCAGAGAGTGCAGGGATTCAGGTGAGATGAGACAGTCAACACGCAAAACCAAATGTTCTTCCATTAGCAGTTCACCAACTTATCCTAAGATCATCAAACATCATCAGCCATCTCACGTGACAAAAGTATAAGAGGAAATATTCGGAGACTCACTAAGCGAAAGAAGATTCTCCAAACATCACATTTAACAAACTACTAGAGCTATCAGTTAAGGTGAATTTGGTATACTTTAATGTTGTATAGTTTTGTTTTACCTTGGTATCGCTTTGCACAAGTTTAGCCCCCTATGATGCCATATTAAAAAGGAATCTTGCTACTTACTAAAAGGGCCATCACATGTCAAGAGAAAGGGATTTTAAAAGCATAAATATGTACTTCCCTTATTTCCTTTTAACGAGGTTTAGGCTCCTCATTTAATATTAAAAAATCCACAATGCCACATAAGCAGGCAAGGAAATTGGATCTCCTAGTTTATATTCCCAGGGGCAGAGCTAGAGCTTCGCCTATGGGTTCGAAAGAATCCAATAACTTTGGTTCAAAACCCGGTATTTACAACAACATACAACATACCCGGGGAGAGTAGAGTGTACGCACACCTACCCTACCTTGGAAGGTAGATAGATAGGTTGTTTCTGATAGACGCTCGTCTCGGCTCGAAACCCGGTATTTGTACTTAAGAAAACCAGTTAATATGTATAAATGATTTATCAAGGACCCACTAAATTGCATATTCTAGAATCCAAAACCCATAAACTCAAATACTAGCTCCGTCTCTGTCTATTCCCAAACAGATACCCCACATTCACATTAGCAAGGAATAGTACTCTTGAACAGAAAATTTGGGGATAGTAGCTAAACGAGTTTTTAAACCCAACATCATATTAACTATTGATCTATAAGAAAAGGTCAAAAACCCAACCAAAAAAAAAAAAAAATCAAAAAAAAAAAACAATCCAAGCTTTGGAGCAAAACGATTTAAAATACACATGAAACAACTTTCTGAGTTCTCAGTATTCCCTTTCCTCTTTTTTTCTAACAGTCAAACAATCTTGACAAAACCAAGACCATAAATTTCCAGTTAGAACTTCTAAAAAAGTAACCAAGCGTGAAAGCTTCAACCTTTGTAGATTAAAGGATGAGAAAACAACATATTTTACCCTCAGTTTCAATAAATCACAATAAATAAATCAACAAAAATTAAGAACCCAGAAATCCTGGACCAATTAACTCACCCAATCATAGGTATCATCAACCCCAAAACAAAAAGTTACAATCTTGAACTAGGAAGTTAGTTAAATATAGATAAGCCTTATGAATTAGAGGTAACTGAACTAAATCAACTCACCAAATGTAAAATTTTAAACCCCAACAAAAAAAGTTACAATCTTGATCAAATTTAGGATTAAAAAACAGATGAAAAAATTAGGAATTGGGGGTACCTAGATATGCAATTCTTGATGGGTTAGCTATGTGAAGCCCAGCTTAGAAGCTAATGAATATATATGAGTCTTTTTCAAAGAAAGAAAAGTCGCAGTAACACCTTTTTCCTTGTGGTGTTTGCTTAGATATTGATAATAAAATGGATTAAATAAATGTATGTATTTAATATAGTCTTCTAGTTTAATGTAGAAGTCTTTTCTACTCTTCTATTGATTGTGTCCAAGTTTATGAGTATTTACAGTGCGGGTTAGATTACCTAGTACTTTGTTTAAATTCACAAAACCTTCTTTTATCCGAGGATACTATATAAATACATAATTTATGTAGTAAATAAATTATTGGGAAAACTACACTAACGACCATATCCGTATTACTTTTGATACTCCTAAACTATTTGTGCGCCATACCCCAACCTTTAGTTGCTTCACCCCAAACAACGTGAACCCAAAAATGTGAACCTCCACTGCAACAACATTGAGCGCAGCAACATGAACCCCAACCCTTCGATGTAATTACGATTGAATAATTGAGTTCGAGAATCTTCAATAAAATTTCAGTTCAAAAACAGAGAAAACTTCAACAAAATTCAAAAAGTATAATTCAAAATTGACTTTCAATTTCTAGTTTCGAATTTGATTTTCAAATTTCAAAGTACTTTTCGCCCAATTCTCAAACTCAAAATTTGTACATAGATGTGCAATTTGATACGTTTCCAATGGATGATATTATAATTTTAGTGCAACACAATGAGAGTTGGGATTCGAATAACAAATACGTTGATTATGATATTGACGTAATTCTCATAAAAACAAGCTGCAATTTGTGACAAAGCTAGAAATCAAATACACACTTGGAAAGAAATTCCCACCAATGAAAATCTTCAATAATATGGGAGTAAAAGTGTATTTCGACTTGAAGAGGAAGAACAATGTTATAAGTCCGAATCCATTGTCAATCTAGTATAAAAACATTGTTGTCGATGGAATCATGCCAGAAATTGATGTTGTTGAAACTTCATCAAAAAATACATAATTGATTTCACCAAAACTAGATGACGATGGTGGCATAGATATGATTGACAATGTCATTCATCAAACGCAACAAATGAATCACAACATCATCATTACTGATCCACTCAAACAAGCAATTGAAATTGGCCAAATTTATATTGACAAAATATACTAATCACTGTTGTGCGACACAAATGCTCCAGTGCGGAGGTGTGAGAGGTTGGCTATGGACAGGTTCAGAAGGGGTAGAGGTAGGCCAAAGAAGTATTGGGGAGAGGTGATTAGACGGGATATGACGCAGATGCAACTTATTGAGGACATGACCTTAGATAGGGGGTTGTGGAGGACATGGATTAGGGTAGAAGGATAGTAGGTAGTTGAGCGTAGTCCTACTTACGTATACATACTGGTAGTTATAGTGTTATTATTGTAGGCTTGCTTAGCCTAGCATACTAGTAGGCGCATTATTGCTTTATAGTACCATGTCGTTTGATTTCTGCTGCTATGTGTTCTTTAGTGTACTTTATTTATCTTATTTACCATTGTTAGTTACTACTTTTTTTCGAATGTTATATCATGGCTTATTCGCTTTTGTTACTATCATTTTTATACTGCTTTAAATTTCATGTCCGGGTCTGACCGTTTCTCTTGTTTTGCTTGTGCTTATGCTTTGTCTTGAGCCGAGGGTCTTTCGGAAACAGCCACTCTACCTACCAAGGTAAGGTCTGCGTACACTCTACCCTCCACATACCCCATATTTTGGGATTTCACTGGATATGTTGTTGTTGTTGTACTGTTGTGCGACAATACTCAGTATAAGAGAAATACGAATATCGAACTAAAAAATCAAGTCACAGAAGGTTCATGTCTGTTTTTGTCAATTTTCTATACAATTTTCTATGATATTTGTAAAATATATCATAAACTATAAAAGTATCATATGGAATGAGAATCATTTTTTTGAGTGACATTGCTTTTATATCATTGAAAGACTGGGTACAACCCTTCAATGATAGACTCCTCAGTTCGCACATGATACCATCATGGTATATCCATTTACTGATATGGTATCATGAAGGAATATGTGAAGTCCATCAATGTGAGACTCACATCAGTCCTTCAGGATACCATCATGGTATATCCATATACTGAGATGGTATCATAAAGGACTGGTGTGGTGTCCCTCGGACCACACATGATACTATTATGGTTTATCCATATACTGAGATGGTATCATGAAGGACTGGGTTGCAGTCTTCCCTTCAATGAGAGACTCTCTCTCAGTCCACACATGATATCATCATGGTATATCCATATACTGATATGATATCATGAATGAATGGATGAAGTCCATCAATGATAGACTTCTTCAGTCCACACATGATACCATTATAGTATATCCATATACTGATATGGTATCATGAAGAATTAAATGAAGTCCATCAATGTGAGACTCATCTCAGTCATTCATGATATCATCATGGTATATCCATATACTGATATAGTATCATAAATGACTGGGTGTAGTCTCCCTCAGTCCACACATGATACCATCATGGTATATCCATTTACTGAGATGATATTATGAAGGACTGAGTTGTAGTCTTTCAATGAGAGACTCCCTCAGTCCACACATGATACTATCATGGTATGTCTATATACGGATATGGTATCATTAAGCAATAGGTAAAGTCCATCAATGTAAAACTCCTTCATTCATGCATGATACCATCATGATATATCCATATATTAATATGGTATCATGAAGGAATGGGTGAAATCCATCAATGTGAAACTCCATCAGTCCTTCATGATACCATGATGGTATCATGAAGGATTGGGTTGTCGTCCTTAAATAAAAGACTTCCCTCAGTTCACACATGATACCATCATGGTATATCCATATACTAAAATGTTATCATTAAGGACTGCTTCAGTCATTCACCCATGTTCACCCTCTCTTATTGTGCTCTAAAAAATATTCTCATGATGCAACCATTATGTGCAGGTATTATGTTGCTTGTGTCAAAGAAGGATGCGCGTGGAATCTTAAATCAGAAAGTGTACGAAAGTCAAACATGTTTCGAATGTCATATTTCAATGACGTCCATAGTTGCCCGAAGAATGACAGAAATTGCTCAAAAAAAATTGCTACCATGATGTTTGTTAATAGTATCATACAAGAAAAGCTTGCTGATCTAAAAACAATAAACACACCATCAGATATCTAGCGAGATGTCAAAAATGCGCGTGGTATCAACTTGTCCTACATGCAAGCATGACTTGTAAAGGAAAGGGTCATTGAAATTTGCAGAGAAAGTCTAAAAGATTCATACAAACAATTGTCAACATATCTGTACATATTGGAGTATGCAAACCCAGGGAAAGTTACAATACTAGATACTGAACAAAATGACTCTTTCTTGTTTGTTTTTGTAGCACTAAATGCATCAATTCAAGGTTGGAAGTACTGCAAACCAACAGTAGTATTCGATGGTACATTCCTAAAGACAACATACAGATGGACCATGATGGTAGCTACCTCACAAGATGCAGAAGGTAAGTATACCACATGTCTTGGCTGCAATGCATAAAAAAACCTCCACTGATCTGTGATACACGCATGGTATAAAAATATACTTTATGGGTATCATGTAGGAACAACTACAAAAATTCCTTACTAAGAAATATTATTTTCATGAATTCATTTTTTATTTCTCATTGTGACATTGCTATATCTATTCATACATAACAAATTGTATTGCTTGCGTATGGAATTGTTGATTCGGAGAATGATGTTTCTTGGGAGTATTTCTTCACCGTTTCAAAGAGGTATGTGGGGATAGGTATGCAATGTGTATTATCTCAAATAGACATTACATCATAGCGAAGGCGGCTGTAATTGTTTATCCAATAGTCCCTCACTGTGTATGTATGTGGCACGTGTGGAACAACGTCAAAAGAAACTTCAAAAGGAGAAAAAATTGATTAAAGACGTTTACTTTGCATTGTCAAGAGAATACACAATTCAAGAGTTCAACAACCTTTTGATAGAGTTAGATGCAATTGATCCACGAGTAAAATCCTACTTGCAAGAAGTTGAATACCATAAATGATCTCGTGCACATTGCTCAGTCAACCGAACAACAGTAATGACATCAAACATTGTAGAATCAACAAATTCAGCAATCAGGCATGCAAGAGAGCTCTAGTTACAGATTTGCTCGACTATATGATAAATTTGGTGCAGAAATAGAATTATAAATATAGTACTACTACCAAATATACAAATACCATATTGAGAAATAAGTATGAGGATGTGTTGACCGTATATATCAAAGCATCGCAAATGATGTAGGTGAGATATATTCTTAAAGCTTATTGCAGTTTCAAAAAAATATGATGTAAAAAATTTGATTATTTATATCCCCCCCCCCCCCCCCACTAATGATATTTTACTGACTAAACAATGCAGGTTGTGCCTTCAACACAGTTTGTGCACTCAGTAATTGATGGTCCAATAAAACACATTGTGTCTCTACAAAAAAAAAGAGATGCACATGTCGCATGTTCCAAGTTGATGAGTTTCCATGTCCACACGCAATGACAGTTCTAACAAAATTCTACCTCGATAAATATCATTACTGCTCTCCATACTACACTAGAGATTTCCTAGTCAAAATATATGAGACGCCAATACATCCTCTACCACACCAGGCTATGTGCGAGATTCCACAACACGTCTCTGTTTGTACCGTACTTTCACCAAATGCAAGAATCAGACCAGAAAGACCTAAAAAACAGAGAGACAAATGATGTTTTGAGGCATATATTGGGGGCAATACAGAAACATGCAGTCGTTGTGGCAAGAAAGACCACAATCGAAGGACATGTAGAAATATCCCCATTAAAGATTGATATATTCCTATTCTCCCTTACTAAAACAAATATTTGTTAATAATGTTTTCATTTTGTTAGAACTAAAGAGCGACTTTTCATTTTGTTAGTCTAAAAATGAGTTCAACTTTTCAGAACAAAAAACATCAGTACTTCATATACTTTCATAGTATATTCATATAATAATATGGTATATTGATATAATAAGTAAATGTTTGTAGTCCATCAATAACTTTCTTCAACAGACTTGCATGATACCATCATGGTATATGAATATACTTCGATTGTATCATGTAGAACTGCTTCAGTCCATCGATGAGATCTCCACATAGTCCTCTATGATACTATCATAGTATATGCATATACTCATATGGTATCATTGAGGACTGATTCAGTCCATCAATGAGAGGCTCTTCGGCAATCCCCCATGATACTCAGATGGTATATGCATATACTAAAATGGTATAAGGAGACTACTAAACGTCCATCAATGTGAGACTATTAAGTAGTGCCCATGATACCATCATAGTATATGAATATATTAAGATAGTATCATGTAGAACTACTTCACTATATCAATGAGCTCTTCACACAGTCCTCCATGATATTATCATGATATATGCATATACTCATATGGTATCATTGGGGACTAAATAAGTTCTTCACACAGTCTTTCATGATACTATCATGGTATATGCATACTTAGATGGTATTATTGAGGACTGATTCAGTCTATCAATGAGGGTCTCTTTAGCAGTTCGACATGATACTCAGATCGTATATGCATATACTAAGATGGTATAAAGAGACTACTGAATATCCATCAATGTGATACTATTAAGTAATACTCATGATATCATCATGGTATATGAATATACTGAGATGGTATCATGTGGACCTGTTTTAGTCCTCCATGATACTATCGTACTATATACTCATGGTACCATCATAATATATGCATTACTAAGATGGGATCATTGAGGACTGAGCACTGTTCTTATTCACAAAGCACATACGCCACAAAATTATTGAATGCTAACACACAATAAATTAATAAAAAATAGACTATCATAAAATCCAAGTACATATACCATACATACTATTCAAAAACAAAAATAAAAGACAAGCAGTTCTTCAAAAACAAAACACATTACTAATCTCTAAAAATATGTGTTCATTTACCAATTACTAGATTGTATTGTATCTTACACTTTCACATTACTACAAAGCCAAATCATAGCAAAATGAAAAAAATATAGTCTTAAGTCTTCTTCTTCTTTTCGCGTGTTTGTTTTCTCCACCGTCCAGGATCCTCAGAATCATTGCATTCCCTATTCTCCTACTTCTGCCTCCCATAATACCACAACAATATCCCATATCTGCTTCGCAATCCATTTATGTCGAAATTAACAACAGAAATTTCAATATTTTCAATCAAGTACTCTGTAAAAAAAACAACAAAAACTCCATAATCGTTGCATACAAAAAAATTATTACAATGTGTAAAGCAAAATAAATCATAAAGAACAAAAAATATAAAAAGCACAAAAAACTTATGTATTAATTTATTTAAACAGAGTCTTAACCATGTTAACATCCAATGGATCGCTTAACTGATGACCCCGGTGAAGACCATTTTCAAGTACAATATCATTTCTGCCCGTACAAAAATCAATTGTGTTCAAGAAAAGATGTAACAAGACACGGTATGCCTCTATAGTCTGTTGAGTAGCATTGACATATCGGGTACCACGCATTGAATCATAAAAATAAAAACACTTTTCATGAATATATAGACATCCCAAAACTCAATGTCACTTTGTTCCAAGATGCATAGGAAATAACGCATAATCAACATCAATCCATGGAGTATTGCACAACATACAAAATCCATACATATACTCCATAATGTCAGTCGACTTCTCTATTCCACTGCCCCATCAGCCACAAATTTTATAAACAACTTCAAAATGGTGTTATTGAGGTAAAGATCCATATCTTGCCTTCTTCATCAAATAATAGAAATAACATTCAAGTACTACAAAAAAATGACACCAAAAAATGCATAAGTAACCACTAAAAAATTAAACTCACACAAAAATAAAAACATTATACATTCAATAGACATACATCGATTGATAATGGTCTACTAGCATAGTTTAACGTCTGGAACCACATCTTACTATTAACCGTGGAAACTTAAAATTGAAACTTGGTGTGAAATGGTCGTCATCATAAGTATAAACATGAAAACTTCTCCTACAAAAACAAAGATACAAAACTGCCCCTTTTAAAAATAATACAAACTATAAAAAGACAAAAAACAAAAAAAAGAAAAATAGATATAACAAGTAAAGACATACTCACGCATGATCATGTCCTTATCAACAAAGTTTGAGAACTCATGTATAAGTTTGCAATCAACAGGAGAGGTTATACTTGGCATTAATAGGGACTTGTCTTTCACCGGCTTCAACAGTGTTTCACCCAACTCACTAAGACCAGACACATGCACAAATGGTGACTTTTTTACATTAGCAGGTCATCTTTGCCTACCCCTACAAGGTGCTACAAGTGTTGTCTGATCATCATTTATCTCCACTACATTTGTGTCTTGCGGGATCACAAGGTCAAGGACTTTCTCTTCAGAATCACAATCTCCGCCACTTACCCCAGAAGGACCAACTCCACAATCTTTCATAGTATCTTCTACCTTGGCAGGAACCTCATCTGCAAAACTGACTAGCTTGAGGCCGTGCAATATCTTTTGGTGGTGGAGCAAGTACATACTCACTCCCTTTTGCCACCCCATCATCTACAGACTCATTATCAGCATCTGCAGACTCAACATCACCTCTTTGAGTAACACATATTCTCTAGCTTGTTCAGATACAACTGCATTAACGGTAGTATTTTATGAACAACCGTCTTTTATAGATTGTTTATCTCTTACAACTTCAGTCGATGCAACACCAACTTTAGCAGCTTATGTAATCGATGTTATCTCAGACTCACTCAAATGTTTAAAAAACTCATCATCCAACAAATCATTAGTATTTACATTCATGTCGGGTACCTTCTCATTTTCACCATTTTATCGATATAATACTTTTGAGTGATAACATCAATAGCAGACTCGCTCACTGAGATAACACACAAAGTTAGACTGAGAGTCATTTTCTTCACCAACACCTACACCACCACCTATCCCATCACCTACACTGCCACCAATAACCTCTTTACTACTATCACTACCACCTACACCATTATTCGATTTGACATCCTTCACATTTTCATCACCCCCACAAATACCTTGATTTTCATCCACATCCAAATCAGCACAATCCATATGCAACCCACCAAAGTAAGCAAATGCATCATCCTTCTCATCTTGAGATAGTTGTGCAATGCACAAAATGCAAATAAATCAAATAAATGCTAAAAATGGAAAACAAACATTTCTCAAAACCCAATCCTAAATATAAATATACTAACAGGGGTATCATACAGGGATAAAAATGGTTATTACTAATTCTCTATGATGCCCACAAGGTATCATAGATGCATAAAGCTTTACTAAAAAAATCATTACTCATTATCCTCTATGATACTCTGAAAGTATATGAGATATACCAACTGAGTATCATAGATGAACGTTGATCCTTGATGATACTCTGTCAGTATATTTATATGCCATAAGAGTATCATGCAAAATAAAAAATAGGTTCACTCTTCTATGATACCCTGCTAGTATATCTATTATATTGTCATAGTATACTAACAACATATCAGACAGAGAAATCTCCACTCACAAAAACTCCAAAAACATATCTAAAAAAATACTAGCTAAAAAAAGAAGAAAAAAAATACCGGCAAATCACATTTTGCATCTACTTTCTTGGTCATATCCACAATAGCTTGAAGGATCTCTGCAAACTTTGAATCAACATGAACCCAAAACAACTATAACTCCTTTTTCATATCAACATTGCTAGATTCGACATCGCCACAACTACTCTGACCCATATCTGTCTTTGACGCATGTGTGTAAAGAATCCATCGCTCAAACGCTGACTTTAAGAAGGCTCAAGTACGAGTTCAAATGCTAATCCTTCTACGTCTAATAGCAACCTCTTATCCTCTTTTAGGAAAACATCTTTTACCTGCAATTAAAGTTAACAAAAAGATTCAACTAAAAAATAGCATCACAAAATAACAAAAATGTAACATGTACAGAACTAAAAAATAAAAAAATACCTCATTAGGTTATAAGTCTAATATTCGCAAACACACATAATCGTGGCCTATATTTTTCTATACTTTCCAGTTTAGAATACGTGGAGTTCGGTCAAAGACATAATCGATAAAACGATTTCCCAAATCTGAAAAGTACTCATAAAACCAAATTTGTAATGCAAGAGGGAATCCACCATGTCGATAAGACGAGGGCTTTGTCTTGAACTTGTTCAAGCATGATTCAATTGTCTCCTTAAACACATCTATCCCCCATTAAATTCATCACTCTTGACTAAATCAAAGTACGCCATATCAATAGGTTTGGTCTTCAACATAGCAAACAAGAATGTGTTTACAAAATACAAAATTGCAATCTTCACCGCATCAACATTGAACTTCCAACATTTTTCATAAAATATTGTTCAACCTAAGACCATGTAACATTGCTTGAACTCTTAAAGTACTTCTTCACTAACCGATTAGGTGTTGATTTGACCATGATAAATGTACAGTCTTTACATTTTAACCCAATAATACGAGCAAACTCGCCCAATCCAAACCGCAACTTGGCACCACTCACCACAAAATGCAATGCATCATCATCCAAGAAACGCACCTCCCTTATTAGCAGATTGTGCAATAATCGCCCTTGCACCAAAATTAGAGGCATGCCCAAAAATACCCAAAACATGTTTTTCTAAACAACGGAAGCTATCTAGCTGACAAATTGCCATTCAACTCAATAACAATATCGCAGTTGGTGTTGCCATCAATCTTTGGTTTATAGTCAATATCCATCTTGATATAAAATTTTCCAACCTACTAATACAATAATTATACAAAAAAAAACATATCAAAACAACCCTCATTACTCTATCATACACATATATCGTGTATCAGTACTCTGTGATGCCTAAATAGTATATCATATATACTAAAAAAGTATCAACTACAAACATACTCTTTAAAAAATGATACTCACATTGTATATAAATATATACTAACATGATATCATAGAGAAACAAATAATATACCTTCAACCACCAACTCCTCTATGATACTTAATTACTATTATATACTATCGGAGTATCACAACAACTTGAAGGTTCATTACTTCAAACACACACACACAAAATATTAACATATCAAAACAACCCTCATTACTTTATCATACACATATACCATGTATCAGTACTATGTGATGCCTAAATAGTATATCATATATACTAAAGAGTATCAATTACATACCTTCTCTTTAAAAAAATTATACTCCCATTGTATATAAATATACTAACATGGTATCATATAGAAGCAACTAATATACCTTCACCCACTAACTTCTCTATGATACTCAATTACTATTATATACTATTCAAGTATCACAACAACTTGAAGGTTCATTACTTCAAACACACACACACACATACTATTAACTGTACCAACATAAACTACATTATATACAACTTCGATTTTACCACATTTTTGCATAAAGTATAGAAATTAAAGGTAATAAAAAACAAAAATAAGTTATCTTCATATCATCAACATCATCGGGTGTTACGGGGGACTGTTTTAGAAATTGATTCACAAGAAACATCTTGTGATCAACTACACTTTTCCTTTTCTTTGTCACATTCTCATCGTCTGAACCATCCGCCGCCACTTTTTCATTTCCCTTTCTTTTGACATTGTCAACATTTATACTCGCCACTACTTCATCAACCTCCTATGAGTGTCGAGTTTTGGGGTCATCACATGATTTGAGTCACCTTGATTCAGTTTAGGGCTACCATCAGAAAGCGATTGCGAATCATCAATGTGCAATGAAAAACTTGGGCCCGACATCACTGACGAAATACACTCATGTTTACCTACACCTTCATCTAAAAAATTGTCAAAATCAGTCAAATGTTGAAGACGATGACCATTTCATCGAGTTGTAACATGCTTTTGACGCATGCATAGGATACAAAAGCTATACACTAAAAGACTTTGAAAAATAGGAGAAACTACTACTAAAAACTCAATTAACCTAGAAATTTTTATGAAACAAACTGCTAAAGCATGAACAACTGCCACTTTTTTCCAATTTCAAACACACCGCAAAAAATGATGATGAAGAAACGTGCCAAAATTGACTAAGAGAGACTGAGTCAAATTGGGTAGAATTAGGACTTGAGCCACGCAAAAATTGGGTCGAATGAAGCGATTTCTTTGGCCCATGTGGGAGAGGGGTATGGCGTGTAAATAGCTTGGTCTGGACATAAAGTGAAAATAGTTTGAGAGGGGACACGCGCGCGTAAATAGTTTGGGTTGGGGGGGGGGCAGTAAGTGTAGTTTTCCCTAAATTATTTGATGCACATATGTTTTATCAAAGGATTAGTGGATTTGATATTAAAGAGTATTATGTCTCACGTATCAGGGGAACTTGGGGCAACGTTAAAATTATTTTTGTGCGGCTTATAGGTTATGGATTCGAGCAGTAAAATCAATTACTGGTACATAATCAACTACTGATACATAAATCAATGTCAGCGGTCTACATCGCTTTCCTTTTGAGTGTACCCTTCCCAAAACCTACGTCAAAGCAGAATATTTAGTACATTAAACTACCCCTTATGTCTCACTTAATCAAACATTATTAATAAATAAAAGGTTTTGTGCAAAATATATGTTTTGCATTATTTACTTGGTGTATATATGAGGTACATATAATTTTTTGTAGCAAGTAATTCCCTTAGTAAATCCTTGGAGCATTATGGAAAGAGGGCTCCTTTCTAAAAGAAGCAAACTACCACCACAAGTCGTAGTCATAAACAAAGCCATTTGGACATCTTCAAATATTTAACTCTTCTGGTTGCTTTGGCCAAAAATGAGTAAGCACGAAGAGAGGAATAAAATGTACCACGTAATTTCATGTTTCCTCACTTCTCTACCCCCTCCCCCACCACACACACGCAAATAAAAATGATACAGAAAGTTCAATGGTAGCCTAATAGTATGAATTGGCAGAAGAAAAAGGTGGAAAATTTTGGTATGTTTGGCTTTTAAAGAGTTTGATGTGATTTAATGACTTGGTAAAAAGTAGGGAAAATTAAATGGGTGTAGTTAAAAAGAGCCATTTCTTAATGATTTCTATTTTCTAGAAAGCATGATAGTAGTATGGTATTTCATGGGAATCAAGTAATCATTAGTTTCTCATTTTCACTTCCCGCATATGGAGTATCTAAGATCCTTAAAATTGACACGAATATTTAGTTATATACTTAAATTATTCGAAGTAATAATTACTTCAAAAACTCTCAGGAAAATAAATTGTAGATTGGATACAATTATTGTGGACATTATATTTTAAGTTAAAGTCTAAAGTCGGAAGCAATTTGCTCGATTTGGATTAAGTTTGTTTTGTTAAGTTATCTAAGACAAGAAAACACTAACATATATAAGAAGTTGAGAAAATATTAATCAAGTCAAAAGGAAAGTTGATATATTTTCGTTCATAGACAAGGCCGATGGCCCAAAAAGAAAATACAAAAAAAAAAAAACAAAGGCTTAGAAGCCAACAAATCAGTCGGACTCGGGGTTAGAGTCCTCGGGGTCTTCCTCAGAGCTATCGCCATTTATCTTACGAAAGGCGTTGAGTTCAAGGTCTTTGGCCTCGAAAATATTTTCATCTAAGTCTGAGAGCCCATTTGTAATAAACTTCGGTAAGACCAAGTATCATCCACAGAGACTGATTTATCAAGTACCAATTAATTAATCTTTAGTTTTTATTTGGCCAACGAATAGATGTGATGATTTCTAACTAAAGAATTAACAAACTAACATGAATTTCTAGAATAAAATAGCAATGAAAACACACGAAGTTTAATTCAGTAATGAAGGAATTAGGGTTTCCAATCTCCTCAACTTTCCACTCTATCATTCATTAATGCAAGACTAACGATTCTTCTTCTTATTAAGATAGCAGGTTAACTGAGATGTTCTATATTCCGGTTAGGATATATAAAAACTCAACCTAAGTGAGAACTTTCTATATTTCTATGATAAGTTCGACCACATAGGAGGATTAAGATCAATAACCTAAAATGTTACACAGGCAGTTGTGATACTTTCGTTCAAGATTAAACCTACGTCTAATCAACTATAGCATATTCAAATCTCCCTTTTCATATCTCGATTTGAACTCATATAGATAATGAAAACTAACGGCCAATTAATTCTCATTCAATAAACGCAAGTTGAATAGATTTTAATAGATGAAGAAGAACATTAACAATGCATTAAATCATAATAGAGTTTCAAGTGATTCAACGGAAAACCCTAATAAAGTAATTAGCTCCTAGACATGCTAAGAAAACTAATTAACTTAATATCCAACATAAACTGAATAAGTAAGAAAAGGAAAAGAACTTGAACAATAGATGTCTCTAATGACTTCTTGCTCTCTTGTTTCTTGCCTCCCAACGTGTTCTCCCCTTTCAGAAAAATGTTTGCCTCCATATATATCACAAAAAACCCCTAGAATGGACCTTTTTGCCCTTGTTAAATTAAGGTTTTTCTCTACCCTGACGTCGTCGGAGCCGCGACTAAGCTATTAGAGTGTCGCGGCGCTAATTCACCTCTGAAAATCATATGCTCACCGCCTGAGGGGCACCGCAACACTAATGTTGGGCGCCACGACGCGATAGCTTGTTGCGCCGCGGCTCTTCAGCCTTTTTCATCCGGAATTCGATTAAATTGCTTTCCGAGATTCCCAGGGCTTATTTGACTTATCTCTTGTGACCAGCTATGCATTTTTGTCCTTAATAACCACCTATTTCCTTTGGATTCGCCTTATTCCTTTCTGAATCGCTTAAACCCGAAAACACACAACACACGCATAATATTGCACAAAATAACTAAAAGACAAACAAAAGACTCTCTAAAACACACTCTAAAATAGTACTAAAATCTACCTAACATCTGGGCTTATTCAACCTCTAGATCGACACGGGCTTGTTCCCGTTCAGCCAAGGTTTGATCTCGTTGGACAGAAATCTCAGTGTTCCTCCGGAAGTGGTTTTGAGCTCAACTCTCAACTGCTCAATCATTTGAACTTGCTGGCGGACTTGATCTTGAGACATCTCTAAGTCTCGTTTGAAGTTCTGTTTGAAATCAACATGCTCAGCAGTTTGCTCCGCATCAATCACATTGAGCTCGATGGTAATGCTATCAACTTCAGTAGTAAAAAAGTCTTCATATTGCATTTGGTAATGCAAGACTTCTTCCTGCTGTTCAAACTCTTGGTAGAGGTTCTGAAGATCGGTGTAGAGCTGATCAACCTCTTTATCGAGTGACTTGTTTTCCTCGTTGGCAAGCTCAATGTCGTCCATAACCCGGAGGTAATCTCCCCCTTATCCGGTCCAACTCTGCCTTAATAATGGATAGGTCACTGGATAGTTGTTCATCTTTCTGTCAGAGGCTTTTCTTGAGGAATAAAATTTTCCTCTCTTGGGCATCTAGTAGATCCTTCAAGTCCTCATTATCCTCGAGGCAACGTAGAAAACCTTCCCCGACCAAAATGAATGACTTCAGAAAAAAATGTATTTAGCTTGGGTTAGAGCATATAAAAAATAGAAAAGATATGAGTTTAATTAAGGGAGTTCAGAAAGTGTACCCGGTTGGATGCGAGCATTTCTTCATTGATAAGGCATTTTTATGAGACATTTTAATTCTGTCTTATCGGACTCTGATATCAAAGGCCTCAAGCAGCTCGCAACCCCGACTGGCCGAGATGGAAAGTTAGTGTCTTCGGAAAAAGAGAGGGTTGCAGTCCTTAGCTTATTCGGATTTACACTTGGAGCCAGGAACATATTCACTAGCTTGGACCAGGGAGAAAAGTAATTCCTCGGGGTCTGGGAAGATGAGGAAAGCTTTTGGGGAATCAGTAGATGAGCAAATCCGAAGGAGTTAACCGGAGGTACCTGGTTTGTAGCTTCAATAAAAAGATGATTAAAGTCATTTTGCCCGAAGCTGGAGAGAAGGTTTGATGGTTTAGGCGAAGGCGATGAAGTCATCGGTCTGAAATTTGATAATTCAGGTGGAGGAGATGAAGTCCTCAGCCTTTTTGACAACGGAACCTCCTCGTTCGTTGCTTCGTCATTCATTCGATGATGACGGGGTTTTATTCCTCAGGAAGTGTTGTGGTGGAAAAAGTTGGCATGATGCGGGGAGGTGGCATCAGCAGTTGTGGCTTCCTTAACACCGGAAGAGCCACATTCTTCCAAGGTCCTTCTTTTCCTCTTTGTAGGAACTAAGAGAGACCTCGGGAGTTTGGTAGATTTCTTTTTCTTTGGTACTTCGGCGATACGGCGAGCAGAAGTAGCCGGGTCGAGTACCAGGATGGACAAAGCTGTCATTGGGAGAGAGGAACCTTTTGGCAGGCCTATTCATTGGAAGAACAAGAAATGATAAGAATACACATGTAAAGAAATAATAATGAAGAATGAGTCTGGGAAATACTAACCATGATTTTGAGTTTTCCATCGATCTTTGGAAATTACTTTCCACGACCGGTCTTTGTGCGACAGACACTTATGATTCCTTGGACCCACTCATGAAGGGTTATGATAGTGGTCAGAATCCAAGGGGTAGCTGAAAAAGTAACGAAGAAAATTTTAAGCAAAGAGAAACAATCGAAGGTATTGTAGAAAAACAAGGAGAAGAGTGTTACCTACGGTTCAAGTTCCATGTCTCCGAAAAGGGCATGAACTTTACCGGAATGATTTCAGTAGTAGGAACTGCTATGAAATGCTTTATCCAACTTCAGTCTCGGTCTTCATTGACACTGCAAAAGATGTGGAATTTCCCTCGCTTGGATATTTGGACGATCCCACCGCAAAAAAACTTTGAAACATACAAACGGATTAAATTATCCAAAGTAAACTCAAGATTGACCTCCTTGGCAAAAAAAATCGAGGCAGGCAACAACCCTCCAGATGGACGGATCAATTTGTGCAAGACACAAGTTGTAAGTCTTGCATATTTCTAGAATCACATCGTCTATTAGAGGGTCGAGTTTGAGAGTAAATGGGTAAGTGTCGAAGTTGGAGTATCCCAATTTATGAGTGGTGATGTCATTATTGGGACATGGTATAACAATTTCGGAGAGTTTTACACAGCCGCAGTTAGTCCAAACCTTTCCTAAAATGAAGGGTTTAATGGAAGTCGGATAGTTCTTTGCCATTTCACCTAGATCACTTTTGGAAGTGGCGGCACGAACAACAAATTCACAATCAAAGAAAAAAGAGGATGGGAGCATATTAAAGACTCTAGGATCAGTGAGAGCCTGAGTTTTAGAAGACTCGCTGGCACCATCGACTTTGGCCGTGGCCGAGCGGAGATGAAGGTGATGGTGAGAAGTTCCGTGAAGAAGAACGGGTGGAAGTTTTTTCCTTGATGAGGAAAGTAAGAGAAGTTTTTTTGTGGTTTTCTGGAATGGAAAAGAGTTGAAGATCAAGTAGTGATGAAGATTCAATAGAACATATGAACAATAAGAGGAGTTTTGAGAGGAAATTTTTCAGAAGGATGAAGTGGAGAAGAAAGGAATGGTTTTATAAAGCCTCAGTCATCATTACGAAATATTTCGGTATACGAACCGATGAGGCAGTTCAATTAGAGAATGACATGTGTCCAGATTTTCAGAAAGATGGGACGCGAGTTGGACTATGAGGAAGAGGAAGCATTTCGTTTTCCCGCTTCTTTCGGAGTATTCGAAAAGAAACTTCCAAGAGAAGACAACGAAGAAATCATTTCCACTTTCCGTCACTTCGGTAAACTTTAATCCAGGAAGTGTGGGGACTATCTGTACACGGTGAAATCCGACGTGACACATGGAAATGTTAGAATGAAGTTCAAGCTAGATGAATAAGTTCAGGGGCAAATGCATTTCGGGACCAAGGTGAGATAGCAGTTGAGACAAGTCCGGATATGATCTAGTCAGCTGACACCGAGTGAAGTACCGGGGGCACCCAACGTATATCCATTCCGAATATGGAGCCAACCGTTACTCTTTTGTCATTAAGGGGCCATTATTAGCTTTAATGACATTTAATTTGAGAGGGAATCTCGGGTGTTAATATCTTATTTCACAGCTATAAAAGGAGCTCAACCTTCATGTTGGAAGATCATCCAATTCTCATTACTTGTACTCTTAAGCTTAAACTTACAGAAATTATACTTATTTGCACTCATACTTGGTGTACAACCAAAGTTATTTCACTTAAGATTACTGTCAGCTCGGACCAATTCTGCTCAGAGGGTTCATCCAAATTCAAGGCAGTCCAGGATAATTTCTTACTTATTATTATTTATATTTGCTTACTTGTTATTAATTGCTCATTATCTTATACTATAAATTAATCCATGTATCCTTAAAATCACTTACAAATTCAACTGTACCTTTTTTGGGGTAAACAACGGGTCTCCCGACCATGGAACAGTTCAGGCTATACCGAGACAATCCCGATATGAGACCCACCGAGAATGATGATTCTAGATGTCATTAGGACATGAGTGTGCACCACCTCCATAGGTTCGAATCCCGATTGGTCCACCCATCGAGCCCGAATTTAACCCCATACAATCACTCTATAATTCTTTATTTAAATGAGTCACCACCTCTTCCTCCTTCTTCTTTTGAATTGAGTACTATTCATGTTTTTGTGTTTGTAATAGTAAACTTGAGAGAATTTCCGTTGAAGTTTTGAGGGGGAAAAGTTAAGTCTTAAAATTTGGACTAAAAGCATATTTGGATACATTATGGATTATATTGTTAGATGAAAGGTTGGAATTAAGAGATATTATTTCTGAGTCCCTCTTTGAGTATGAAGAATAGAAAGATTTAGTAACTCCAAGTTAATCTTATTGTTCTTCAATTGCAAATTATAATGTGCTTAAACTAATAAATATTCAAGATGTTATTTTATTGTTTCAAGATGTAAGATTACAGATCAATGATCAAAGGGAAAGTATGGGTTTTCGCGGCTTTGGATAGTCTTGGAAAACTGCTTCATGCCTATGGATTTCTAATTCAATATGTTGGAAAAAGTCATGATTATTGAAGCGATTGCAATTAGAAAGGCACTTGAACATGCTATTAGTAACAGATGGAAGATTGTGAATTTTTTATCCGATGCTAAAAATATTGTTGATATGATCCAGAATCAAGTGATTACTTCGTAGGAGATAAAAGTAATATGTGAAGACATCTGAAAGCTATCGAGCTTATTTAATCATATTGATTTTATATACATCCTTAGATGTTAGGAACAAAATAGCTTTTTAGTTTTTCTATTTCTTTGTTGAAGAAGATCTCCTGGGAGAAGTTTTTCTCAAATTGAATTGTACAAGATGCTAGGATTACTTTTGAACTATGTAATCCGTTGATGCAATTGTAAAAAGTGGTTATTTCGAGGGGAGAAAAAGAAAAGATGATACTACTCCGTAATAGTAGTATTCCATATTAAGGATCAAAATAGTCCAACCCCAAAATAATAAGGACCATTTTGACCATTTTTTCTCAATCAAAAAAACAAAATCAAGATGTCAATTTTAGTATTAAAGAGTAGGGTTTACAAGTAGGGAGAGGGTTTAAATCGTACATCAAAACCCTAAACACCACACTTGTAACTGCAACTTACACAGCTTAGTCATGGCAGAAACAGAACCTGAAGCCGCCGCCGCGCCCGCTGCCGAAGCCGTAGTAGAGGCCGAGAAATATGACATGGATGTCGAAGCTAAGGAAGAGAACGGAGGGTCGAAACGCCCAAGGGAGGAGGAAACTGAAGATCCCACGAAGAAGCTCAAGGTCGACAAGTCTGTGGAAGAAGAACGACTCGAGAATTTAGAAGGAAGCGAAAAGGTGGATGAAGAAAAGAAAGTCGGGTCGGGTCCGGTTAGTGTGGGTCCTAAGAACTTTGGGTCGTCTGTGGAGATGTTTGATTACTTTTATAAGCTTCTTCATTCTTGGTCCACCAACCTCAACCTCAACAAGGTAACGTCTTTTCTTTAACATTGCATTGAAATAGTTCTAAATGAGACGAAATTGATAGCTAATTTGGAATTGAGGGGTAGCTGTTAATATTGCTTTATTTTATATATACATGTGAATACTTAGAATAACGAATTGTGTCCACAAATGTACGCTAATCGCAGTAGGCTAAATGAATATAGATGATTCATGTAGCTAACACTGATTCCAATAATGTGGTATTAAGGTTTAGTTGATGCCTTGGGAGTACCTGTTGATGGAAGAGGGCTATAAGTGATCACGAGTGAAGACGTGTGGAAGTGAAAGCCCTTTTTGAATGAATAGATGTCAATTCAGCATAGTCACTAAATTTTAAGGGGATTGACTTTGCATTATTCTACAAAGCAAGATTTGATCTTTGCAGTTTGGGGTTCTCTGGTTTTAGTTTATCATGGGTAGGCTGAAAATGTGGGATTTCTTGGGAGCAATTTAGGATATCTTACATGAAATACTCTGAAAGTGCGGCACCCAAGGGTGTGGCCCAGTGGTCAATGAAGTGGGAGGAGAACCATGAGATCTCACTTTCAAATCCCAGTGGAGACAAAACACTAGGCGATTTTTTTCCATCTATCTAAGCCTTGGTGGATAGAGTTACCTGTTGGTGGTGGGAGGTAGCAGGTATCCCGTGGAATTAGTTGCGGTGCGCACAACTTAGCCCAAACACCAGGGTTATTAAAAAAATAGTCTGAAAGTGCATTATTTTAGAGCATTAAGCTGAATTATATGTTTGTATCAGTCAACTGGTTGCACTATGTTGTTCTGTTCCTTTGTGTCGCTTTGTAGCACCAATTGGGTTACTTGTTTATTTGTGAGCGGTAAGTTATCTTCAGCCTACCAAAAGCTGCTTCAAGTCTAAAGCATCTGATGTTTAGATGGATGTGATGGTAGATCTTGTTTTTGTTTGTGTATACGACTATGCATATTGACTCAAGCAAGGATGTTCAAGCAACTAGTTTCTTGTCAGATGTGAGTCATGTGATAGTAATTGTGAGATTGCACCTCTCCTATTTTGGCCCATATTTTTATTTCATTTTAGCAAATATTAAAGAGGCAAAATTATAGAATGCCTTATAATTTCAGTTCCTCAAGTACTATTACATCCTTTCATTTATTTCTGTCCTTGATTAGTTGGAACTTGGAAGTAAAATGCATTTAGAAAACAATGGTTGTATTATGTGAAGTGAGTATTGGATGGTACATTTGTTGTATGCCCTCCATGATTTAGTAAAGAGTTGTAGTTTCCATTGCTTGTATAATCTTTTGCCTGTTTTTTATGGTGTTTGTACTGATTATAATTGTGTCAGTGTTCAAAGGTGCTAGCCTGCTAGGTAGTCTAGCTTGGTTGGTTAGATACTCATCGCTTAAAGTTTTATCCTTGCTTTCTGATGCCTTTTCTTGCTGCCAGACTGTTTTCTCATCTGAAACATGGGATTGTTGTATTTGAAGATCTTCATCTGTTTGGACTCAGGATGATCATCAATATTGTGCAGAGTTACTTTTATTTTTGTACCTTCGAACTTTTCCGTCTTCTTGGCATGACGCTTGTTTCATGGTTCTCTTTTGATACTCAATTTTCAAAACTTTTTTTCTAAGGCTCCAACTACTTCATTGTGTTGTTGTTGCCTAATTCAGCTTGTGTGAGCTTGCTCACATTTGTCGGTCTCAAGCCCTGGGTAAACAAGGACTGTTACAGTAGGCTGGCAGCCTACATAAAACTTGTCAATTCATGATGAATCATCTTAATACGAATAGTCGACCCCAATTTATTTTTGGCTGAGGTGTAGTTCTTGTTGTTGCCTATTTTAACTATTTGTTGGGGGTCAAATTGGTACACTTATTTTGTCATGGCATTCAATATGCTCCTAAAAATTGTGAAGTGGAAATCATACGAGTTCTATAAGCCTTCACTTTTGTATTATTACCTTACAAGAATATGAACTATTATGGGTGCTAAGCGTTCATGGATTTACATGTTCAATCAACTCCTGGAGTATGAAATATTTAAGATGATTTGTAAGTCACTTGTGAGTGCTTGATATGATGATGATCACATATATCTTGTTTGCCTGTATTGCAGTATGAGCACATTGTTTTGCTTGACTTGCTCAAGAAGGGTCATTCAGAGCCAGATAGAAAGATTGGTACAGGAATTTGCGCATTCCAAATCCGGTTTCATCCTCAGTTTAAAAGTCGCTGCTTCTTTGTCATTAGGGAGGATGGTTCTTCGGATGATTTTAGCTTCAGGAAATGTGTTGATCACATTCTGCCCCTCCCAGAGAACATGCAAGTAAAACATGGGGCTAACAAAAATTTGGCTCGTGGTGGAAAAGGTGGTGGTGGTGGCGGCGGGAAAGGAGGTGGACAGGGGCGTGGCCGTGGGAGAGGAGGGAAAAAATATTGAAGACAGATGTGTTTGTTGGACTGTCAATTGTTCTGTACGCGTCGTTAATTGCTGTTTAGTCCACATTTTGCTCAATACATCTTTCAATCCTGTTGGTTATCACATAATGTTTTATTGCTAGTGAAGTTACATGATTATAAGGGGTGCATAATTCAGCATTTTTGTTTTGCATCAACTAGTATATTAGTACCATAATCTGCCTTAAATTGATGGAATGTACGAATACACCAGATGAAGCCATATGATATGATGAACGTGTTAGTCAATTTTTGTCTTAGTTCATTTCAACCCCTAAAGATGAATTAAGAACCAAAGAGGGCAGATTATATTATACATTATTGCTCCGTGAATTGAGGGCAGTGCTTAGAGTTGAAGTAATTAACATGTAATGTGAAAATTAAATCTTCAATTTCTAATGAAGATTAATAATATAGCATATTAATCTATTACACACTCAATTTGTCTGTCTCCCTCCTAAGTGCATTAACCCTCACCAAACTCCCAATTGCATTCACAGCACCCTTCAGGTCCTCGATGGGATTTTCAGGTGCCACTTTCTTGTACAAATAGCTATCCACAAACATCGGCCCACTTTTCAGTTCACTGCAAAATATATTCATTCTTTTGAATCATTTTACCTGTCGAGACATAATATAATTAAATAATTAGTATATATATTATCTAACAATTTAAACTTTTAACTGAAGTAATTTACACATTTCAACATACTATCATAATAAAGCATTGATGCTGGTTCAGATCTCATCCCTCATAAAAGAAAATATCATCTCCATGTGTTTAAAGTTTAAACCATAAAAACAACAAATTAGGCTCACATTGATTTCTTGAAATGCAATAGCGTACCCGTAATCTCCCGCATTTATTGATTTCGCCAAACGGGAGTTTGCGGTGTCAGCTCCTATTACGGCGTCCACTTCTAACGTGAGTTTTTCAACTGTTGTAACTTCTAATAGCTCCCTCTAAATTAAATTTCTTCACATTTTCACGGATATTCTCATATAGAGCTGCTTGTGAGCAGATACTATTTTACGGTAAGTGGTCCGACGAAAAGCTTAATCCAAATTATAGCATCTTTGACCAAGCTCTTAAAATCAGTTTATTTTGTAAATAAGTTTTCTTAAAAAAATATTTTTGAAGAGTAGTAATTTATATTTGGATAATAATTTGAAAAGGAATTTTGCAAAATTAGAGCAATAATTTTTGATTGTTTGGGTTCCAAATTTTTTTTAGGAACAAATTACTTTTTCCAACTGTTAACCATGATTTATCCTTATATGAATTTTGATAATGACTGCTATTTGTGTAGGTACCAAAAAGGAAAGAAGGAAGACCATCCATCCATCAAAAATTCTCTTCAACGGAATCTTCAATTACAAGTCAGAAATGAAAAACCTAAAAATTAACTCTCCTCGACTAATCAGTCAAGGCGCCGACAAGTCTAAGGATACAGAAGGAAAAAAGACCAAGGAAACAAGACCCCAAGGAAGATCCCACACAGAACCATCGATAAAGGAAACCTCAAGACACAGAAGAAAACAAAATACCAAGGCAGATTCTACTCAGTACCATCAACCAAGGAAGGAAAACATCAAGACGTTGATTTGAAGACACAAGACACATTTTGAAGATCGCGGTATAAACTATCAAAGGAAAAAGAACATCAGAGGAAGATACAAGACCAATCAGGGAATCATATCAAAACTCTTTATTGAGTGCAAACTCCCTTGGGTTACCTTAGAGCGAGCCAATCAAAATCAATCAAATGGAAATGTTGATTCCTTGTCTTCCATAAAGACCTGAAGAAGTCGACTATAAGAAGAAGACTCTACACAATAGAGAAACTTCCGACTTTGCTTGAGCACACAACTTTTATTCCTCTTTCATCTTACAATAAGTATTGTACTGAACATACTAAGTGTTAGAAAAAAAAAGAGTGAATAGATAGCTATACATGTTGAGGTTGTCATTAGTGGATTTATACACTGTTAGCACGACGAACTTGGTTCAATGATTGAACCATCTATGTCAACAAATTAATTCAAGGCTCTAATAAAACCCTTGTAACCCAAGGGGATTGGAATAGGCACCACACCGGTGATCCGAATAAGTATAAAATTATTTGTGTCATTTACACTTCTGCAATTACTTAAGTCTTTATATTGTTATTCACTAACTCATTGGACTTGCAGGAGAGTTGACTGACTCTGCAGATAGTTGACTCATTAATCGAAAAAGGTTTTATAACTTCAATTCAACCCATCCTTTATTTTTAATTGGAATCAGAGCAAGTCTCACATCAAATTGCCTAACAGCACGTGAGAAAAAGATCAAATAGTTGGATATCAAAATTCTGGAGCAATCTTGCAAGATGGACACTCAACAACTCGATCCCCTTATTTAATGGAAAACATTACAGTAATTGAAAGGAAAGATTCAGAATCTTTATTCAGTCAACTGACTTCCAGACCTGACTGGTAATCAAGAAAGGACCAAAGCCCATCTCAAATATTGAAGGTAAAAATCCCAAGGATCTTAAAAGAAACATTTTCCTCGAATCATTTGATGTTACCAAAGAGCAACAAGAGGCAATTCAAACTAATGCTAGAGTTATAAGTTTGCTTTATTGTGCAGTTAGCGGAGAAGAATGCAGAAAGATATCAACTTATGAAACTGCCAAGGAGATGTGGGACAAACTGGAGGTCACGTACGAAGGAACGTCCAAAGTCAGGAAAACTAAGATCGATGCTCTTACACATGAATATGAACTATTCATGACGGCGGAAGATGAAAACATAGAATCAATGTTTACACGATTTAGCAAGATAGTGAGCGAACTCAAATCACTAGACATGAACTACACAAATGGTTAGCAGGTTAGAAAAATCATCCTGAATCTACCTAAGGCGTGGGAGACAAAAGCTATTGTATTGGAAAGTCAAGATCTGGAAAATCTCACATACGATGAACTTCAGAGAAGTTTTATATCATTCGAAAAGACTCATCTGAACATTTATCAAAAGTAAGAAAATAAAAAGCAAGTTGCTTTCAAATCAACCACTCATGATAGTGATGATGATGATGAAGAAAGCAATGATGCTCTGACCATGATTAATCGAATAGTCAAGATCATACTGAGAAATAGAAGACAGAAGCCTCGACAAGGCTACAAAACAACAATGATCAAAAGAATTGTGATAAATGCTATCAATGTGGCAAACCATGATATATCAAGATGGATTGCCCTGAATTAAAAAGAAAAAATTAGCGAAAGCAAAATAATGCCAGATTATATGAACAATGGAGTGACGAGGATGAGTCGGACTCAAAACTAACAGATATGGCAAATATGTGTTTCATGGCCATGGGAGAAACCAGAGAGGTACGTTTTCAAATTGCAGTAAATATAATGATCTTCAAGTATCTCTTGATCTGGTCACGGATGACCTTCAGGAGATGATTGATGAATATAATAAACTTGCAAGAGAAATGAAAGACTGACAAATTCTTCTTGAAGCAAGTCAGATTGAAGTCGACTTACCTCAGGAGGAATTAAATGAAGTTAAGATACATTTAAATAGACTCAAAAAATCTTTCAGTCACAGTTCAGTTAGATCAAACCAACCTAACCTGAACAAAGGAAAATCTGTTAGAAGTCGACTTCCAACAGAAGTTCAAATGACTTTTTCTCTGCAAATATGTATTTTTCTTCAAACTCTTTTCACAATTATTCATGCCGTAAACCTGGTCACAAAGATTACAATTGTAAGCATAAAAAGAATAACTCCGATAAATGAATTTAGAGACCTAAAAATACAACCAGTTTAACTGAAACTAACCATCCAGGACCCAAGAATACTTTAGTACCTAAAAAAATTGATTTATCTATTTTGCAGGAATAACCCAAAAAAACTTTCAAAAAGGATATGTGGGTACTGGATAGTGGGTGTTATAGACATATGATGGGAAAAAGGAACAATTTCAAAAGCGTTAAATAGATAGATGGAAGACAAATCAGATTTGGTGATAATACAAAAGGTGATGTCGTAGGAGTTGGAACTATTACCCTAAGTCCGACATGTGATCTAGTGAAAGTATATCTAGTGAATGACCTCATATAAAATCTCTTGAGCATTAGTCAACTGTGTGATATGGGATTCAAAGTGTCCTTTGATGATGTAAAATGCAAGCTCAAGCACAAAACAAGGAATCTGCTCATTTTTGGTGAAAGAGTAAAGAATATCTATGTACTCAGTAATGTTGATCTACCTACCCTTACTTGTCTTGCATCCATATCTAGTGTATGGCATAGAAAGTTAGGTCATGCAAGCATGCATATTCTTGAAAAGCTATCTAAGTTAGATCTAGTGGTAGGATTGCCTAAACTCAATTTTTTAAAAGATCATATATGTTATGCATGTCAAATAGGTAAACAAACTCGCTCATCCTTCAAACCTAAAGATATTGTTAGCACATCTAAGCCTCTTCAATTGTTGCATATGGATTTATTTGGCCCTACTAGAACTGCTATTCTAGGCGGTAAGAAATATGCTTTTGTTATTGTTGATGAATATTCTAGTTTTACTTGGCTCATATTTCTAACACACAAAAGCAAAGCTTTCACTCAGTTTGAGACATTTTGTAAAAAAGTTCAACGAGAAAAAGGATACTACATATCAACTATTCACAGTGATCATGAAAATGAATTTGAAAATAAATCATTTGAGGACCTCTGCGTCCAACAAGGCTACACTCAAACCTTCTCTTAGCCCCGATCTCTACAGCAAAATAACATTGTAGAAAGAAATAACCGATCCCTTCAGGATACTGCCCGTACAATGCTTTTAGATTAGGAGATGCTAGATCAATTTTGGGTTGAAACTGTAAGTTCTGCCTGTCATATACTATATAGATGTTTTATTAGGCCAATCTTCAAAAAGACGCCATACGAACTCTAGAATGACACAAGTGCCCCAAGTATTGACACAGGAGAGGAAGATATCTTGATCGAGTTGACTAACCAACAAGCAGAAACATCTTCAAATCAAGATACTACCAAGTCGACTATTGAAAATGTATCCTTACCCACTCAGCCTGAAAAGTCAAAACTGATTCAAGAAAAGGAGAAAATCTCCGAAGCTCAACAAATAAATATTCCTAGAGAATGTAAAAGTGAAGCCTACTTCCGAAATGATTTCATTCTTGGAAATCCTTCAAGGATGCAAACCAGAGCCTCTCTTAGACAACAATCCTCATTCGCTCTAATATCACAGCTTGAACCAAAGAAGGTGGATGAAACCTTAGAAAAGAGTCATTGTTAAATGTAATGCAAGGAGAACTAGATCAATTCGAAAGAAATCAAGTATGGAAACTAGTCCCAAGACCTAAAAATGCCTCTATGATAGGAACAAAGTGGGTGTTCAGAAACAAGTTAGATGAGTCTGACAAAGTAATCAGAAACAAAGCCAGACTAGTTGCATAAGGATACTCACAACAAAAAGGTATTGATTACGATGAAACATTTACTCTCATAGAAATGTTAGAATCTATTCGCATTTTACTTGCTTATGCATCCTATAAACATTTTAAGCTATTTCAAATGGATGTCAAAATGCCCTTTTAAATGAATTTATCAAAGAAGAAGTTTTTGTAAAACAACCACTAGGTTTTGAAAATTCATCTTGTCCAGACCATATTTTATAACTATCAAAAGCCTTAAATGGATTAAAACAAGCTTCTAAAGTTTGGTACGAAAGGTTAAGCTCATTTTTGTTAGAAAACAACTTCAAACGTGGGAGTATTGATACCACCATTTTTGTTCAAAAGTCTTCGTCAAACTGAATTTTAATTATTCAAATTTATATTGATGATATTATATTTGGAAGTTCTGATCCTCTTCTATGCAAGAACTGTGTTGATCTCATGAAAGGAAAATTTGAAATGAGAATGATGTGAGAGCTAACATTTTTCTTAGGACTGCAAATAAGGCAGTTGACTAATGGAACCTTCATAAGTCAAACCAAATACACAAATGAGTTGATTAAGAAATTTGGATTGGAGAAAGCCAAAGCTTTTGGCACACCTATGAGTCCCTCAACTTATCTTGAGACAGATGCTCCAGGAAATAATATGGATGAAAAGACCTATCGAACTATAATAGGATCACTATTGTACCTCACCGCAAGTCGACCAGACATCATGTTCAGCGTATGTAAATGTGCTAGGTTCTAGTCAGCTCCTAAAGAATCACATCTCACCGCAGTAAAGCGAATTATTCGCTATCCCATTGGAACACAAGAGTTTGATTTATGGTATCCTCACTCTAATAATTTTAATTTATTAGGATATTCATATGCTGACTTTGCAAGTGACAAAACAGATAGAAAAAATACTAGTGAAACGTGTCAAATTCTGGGAGAATCTCTCATATCCTGTCATAGCAACAAGCAAACCTCAGTCGCCTTATCAACTACTGAGGCTGAATACTTGGCACTAGAAAGTTGTGGAACACAACTACTTTAGATGATGCATCAATTAATTGATTATGAATTATTGTTTGACTCTGTGCCTCTTTTCTGTGATAATACCAACGTTATTTAGCTTATCCAAATATATTGTGCATCATTCTAGAGCAAAGCATATAGACATCAAGCATTGTTTTATTCGTGATCATGTTGAAAATGGTGATTTCATATTAGAATTTATGGACTTTGAAAATCAATTAGCTGATATTTTTACAAAATCATTACTCGAGAAAAGATTTTATTTTCTCATAAATAGTTTAGGAATCTCTACTTTTCAAAATTAATTTTTCCATGCTTTTCTTAAATTCAATGTATATTTATGTAGTCTTAAATGAAATGTGTACGTTTCTCGCCTCCAGAAATCCCTCATCATAACGCCTATTCCCCATAAAGTTGTACCAATCGTTTCAAGTCACCTCCATTCTACCCAACACGACCCTATGCCTTTTCATTTTTCTCATACAAACCATCTTATCCTTTCAAACTTTTCACTTCACTACCTTTTCACCCCAACTCTCTCACAAACAACTAAATCACTCTTATTCCTTTACAATAGTTAGGGTTAAAGGTGAATATTCTAGGGCAAGATGTATCAATCGCCGATTACAAAACCTTATAGACATTAAAGAACCTATAAATCTATCTGACTCTTCCGATAATGAAATCATTGGGAACTTTTATGGAAAAAAATGATGCACTCCCCCCCCCCCCCCAAAGAAAACCTTCCTAAGAAGCCCAAAACATAATCTCATGATGATTTTAGACATGAGGACATGCAGTTATTTTGGGGATCAAACGAAAACTCCAAGTGCCATCTATTCAAAAATGCTGAATTATATCGCGTAGGGTCATTAGCCTTGAGTAACTCAAGGATCACCACTGCAATGTAACTACTTTTCTCAAAAATCAAAAGCTGCCATCTCTTTTTAAATTGTATGAACCTGAAGTCTTTGAAGAACAAGTTAGGATGTTCTATGCTAATCTTAGAGTGTCAAAAGATAGTGGAGATTTGAAAACTCTTGTTATGTGAACACGTATTGTGGTTAATGATTTTCTTTTTGAAAAAGTCTTTAGTGTTAAATTCACTAGCAAAATTGAGTTTATGCGCATTGTGTGGCCCAAAAATTTTAAAGTATCACTTGAAGAGGAAAGAGTTGTTATCTCTGAACCTCACTTTGATTTGTTTGATTTTGGACCCTCTAATCTCTATTTTGTTAATCGTGTTTCGGCTCATATGGCTGCTACTACTCTATTGCCTCGTGTTGGTTCTCTAAGCTCTATTACAAATAGAGACGTGTATGTGCTCTATTGTCTCTTGAAGAAGCACAGAATAAATTGGGCCGATTGGTTTAAGAAGTATATGCTTGAAAGTGCCTTGGACACCTCGCCGTCAGCAAGCCTTCCCTATGGGATGATCATCTCTCGAATTCTGAAAGACTTGTATGTTGATCTCATTGACTTTTGTGTTGTTGTGGCCTTTTCTAGTATGAAATTTGTGTTCATTAATGGAGAATGGACCAAGAAGGATGCTGTGAAAAATGAGCCTAAGCCAAAGAGAGTCGAAGCCAAGGGTGTTTCAGACCCTATTGTTGATCCAACTGCTCACAAGGATATTGCTGAGCTGAAAGTGAGTCTTGTTGCAGTGGAAGGTGACCTGCAGAAGATTCAAGAGACTCTAGACAAGGTGCTGAGCTCATCTAAGGATGTAGGTACTGACGTTGGGAAGCTGCGAGTTAGAATGGAGGGATTGCAGACTGAAGGGGTCAAGACTCTCAACAGGCTATTTGCACGAGTCAATTCTCTAAAAGAGTGATCACATATTCCAACAATGATCTTGGGGTGGCCATCCAAAACTCCTACACCACTCTCTCCCACAACGTTTAAACCTCCTACAACACCTTCTCTGACAGGATCATCAACACTCCCAAATGCATCTGGAAGTGGGCTAGATAATATGTGTTATTTGAACAATGTTTTGTTAATTTTGCTAAAACTATGAGGATTGTCTGTTTCTTCCAAACTTGTTTTAAATCTGCTTATTAGGATAACTTCCTAGGTTGATAATTATCTGATTGCTAACTATTATCTGCATGCTCTTTGCTATTATTTGCATGTTTGTTTGCCTATGTTTTCCTTTTTGATGATGCAAAAGAGGGAAAGAGACATATCACTTGAGCTCCAACTCAGGGGAGCATTAAAAGTCTATACGTCAGGAACTCAAGGGGAGCACCTTAGTCTCTTTAGGGAAGTAAAATGTCACATTCCTTTTTGGTTGTCATCATAAAAAAAGGGAGATTGTTTGCCCTTGTCACGACCCAAATCGGAGGGCCGCGACGGGCACCCAGATCCCACCCGTCAGGTACCGCCATTCGTATATTTAACATCTAATCGTAATTAATTGCGGATTAAGCCGAAAGAAAATTATGAAAATTAGGTAAACATCTTATATATACACATACCCATACCAAGGCCGACAAGGCTATACATAACAACTACATACATGATACATGTCTACAAGCCTCTAAGAGTAGCAACATCAAAGGTCGGGACAGGGCCCCGCCATACCCCTATATACAAACAAAAATGTACCGTACCAAAATTAGACCAACACTCCGAACAAGGGGAGTGCTCTAAAAATCCACTGGATTCGCAATCAACTAACGTGAACCGTCACCTCGCCTATGTGAACCTGCGGGCATGAAACGCAGTGTCCCCCGACAAAAGGGACGTCAGTACGACTGATGTACTGAGTATGTCAGGCATGAACAATAGTATAACATGGATATAACAACAACTGAAACAGAAACAACCGACCAATACTGAGGGTCCTAATATACATGCCTAAATATCATGCACAATGCAGTGTACATATACATCGGCCCCATTGGGCATCTTCCTTACCATAACAACCTTTGTGGGCATCATTTCATGTCGGCCTCTGTGGGCATAGTATATCTATATGTCATGCATAATGCGGTAGATACATTATATACTGGCCACACAAGGGCATCTTCCTCCCCACATCACATATATATATATATATATATATATATATATATATATATATATATATATATATATATATATATATATATATTGGCCCTTAATCAAGCATCTTCCTTCATTAAGCCACACATGCTTTATCATTATCATATCCCGGCTGATCAGGTGGTCTGCGTTTCCCGTTTCCCGTCCCCAATATACGATCTTGGATAAAACATGAATCCAATGCAAATGAAAATGCATGAATCACAATAAAATATCTTGAATGACATAATTTTCTTGTACCTTTGGTTAACGCCGTAAATATTAACATATTTTCTGTATGCCTTAATAAGGATTTAGGAACATATTTAAACATGCTTTTAATATAGAATCAATAACATGAATATTTTTAACTACTAGGAGTAGAATAAATTATGGAGCAATATCACGATTATGTTTCGTTACATAGAACATGCCAAAAAAATAAATAATTTGATTTAACATACCTTGATATTAGAAAAAGCAGGAGAGCGAAAAGAATATTGCTGCACTTAATTGAATCGGACAGGGCAAAATATGTTTGCCACTGTACTTGTACGATTTCTTTTAAGGTAAAAGGGAAAGGAAAAGTTTATTTGTGGGAAAGAAGTAGCAATTGCAATCATTCATTTCCTATTAGCTGTTTTCTATTTGTAAAGGGTGACTAGGTATATAAAAGTTGCTAGGTATAATTTATAAAGAGGTATGCTACATATTGTTGCTATTTCTCGTGAAACCAGTGGCTGCCCATTTTCAATTTGTAAATTCCCATCAAAGTAATTCCAAAGATTACATTGCCACCTCTTCCTCTTTGCTTTACACATGTAACTAATCCCAAAGATCAAATGACACTCATCCAAAAATATTAACAACACCAACTTATATGATTATTAGTCACTAGCTATTTTTCTCTACAATGCCACCTGGACATGATGTCCCTTAATATATATCCAATTAATATTTTAATAAATTCTTTTGTCTTCCACTATAATTCAACATTTAACTAATTATCCAAATAATTGATTTCTTGATCTCAATCCACTTAAATCTTAATGACTTATAAGACTTTCATATACTTAATGTCATAATTTGTAATATGACACTAGTCCATAACTCTTTGTGCACGCACCAAATTTATTTTCGCTACCCGTCGTCACACTTGTTACGTCTAAAATTATTTCGGGGTTTAATCCTTTATATACTAATCTCTTTATTAGCATACGTAAATATGATCCAAAAATTTTCCCAATGCTCAGGTCTATTTACACACACCTAGCGATTTTCCATACGCTTAGCGGTTCAAACTGTACCCGAAAGTACGGGATGTTACAACCCTGATCTATCCTTATATGAATTTTGATAATGACTGATATTTGTGTAGCTACCAAAAAGGAAAGAAGGAAGACCATCCATCCATCATTGATGAACTAGAAAGATTATCTTCAACGGAATCTTCAATCACCAAGTCAGAAATGAAAAACATAGAAATCAACTCTCCTTGACTAATCAGTCAAGGCGCCGACAAGTCTAAGGAAACAAAATACCAAGACAGATTCTACTCAGTATCATCAATCAAGGAAGGAAAATATCAAGACGTTGATTTGAAGACACCCCAAAGAAGATCTCACATAGTACTATCGACAAAGAAAACCTCAAGACACAGAAGGAAACAAAATACCAAGGCAGATTCTACTCAGTAGCATCAATCAAGGAAGGAAAATATCAAGACGTTGATTTGAAGACACATTTAGAAGATCGCGATATAAATTATCAAAGGAAAAAGAACATCAGGGAAAGATACAAGACCAGTCAAGGAATCGTATCAAAATCCCTGATTAAGTGCAAACCCCCTTGGGTTACCTCAGAGTGAGCCAATCAAAATCAAAGCAGACTCTACACAACTGAGAAACTTACGACTTTGCTTGAGCACACAACTTTGCTTGAGCACACAACTTTTTATTCTCTTTCATCTTACAAAAAGCATTGAACTGAACATACTAGTGTTAGAAAAAGAAAAAGAGTTAATAGATAGCTATACAAGTTGAGGTTGTCATTAGTGGATCTATACACTATCAACACAATGAACCGGGTTCAAGGATTGAACCATCTCTGTAAACAAATCAATTCATGGTCTAAGAAAACCCTTGTAACCCAAGGGGACTAAAATAGGCACCACACCGATGATCCGAATCAGTATAAAATTATCTGTCTCATTTACACTTCTGCAATTATGTAATTATTTATATTGTTACTCATTAACTCATTGAACTTGCAGGATAGTCGACTCATTAATCGAAAAAGGTTTTAAAACTTCTATTCACCCCCCCCCCCCCCCTTGATTTTCATCAACTATGAAAATTAAACAATTTTTGCTACTATTTAAATACTTACTTTTTTCCTAAAAAATTGACCAAACATCTCAACTTTTCAAAATAAATAGTTTTTTATTTTATTTTTTTTACAAAAAGTTAAATCAAAACTTTTAGCTTTCTAGAAACTTTCAAATATCCTAGTATTACTTATTCCGTCTCAAATTAGTTGCGGTAGTTATGAAAATAAGGAGAAATGATTTGTTTAGCCCTTTACATTTTTTTAAATTTTATGACTATATTACGAGAGATATTCATTTTTTACACCTAAGGGATTTGAAAAAAATATATAAGAGATCTGGAAAAGTCATTTTCTTCTATCCAAATTGCAAGAGAGCAAGAGATCTAATTTCTTCCTAAAAATATGGCTCAAATTATTTATCGTTTTAGAAGTTTAAGAAATAATTAATTTTTTTTTAATTTTACCCTTAGTAAAATTTTATCATTAATTGAATGACACATAAATATAGTAAATATTTAATGGAGAGAAATTATAACTTAGACATAAATAAGGGTAAAGTTAATCAAATATCTTTTTAATTAATATAACTTTTAAAAGATATATTTACCAAAAAAATGACAAATAATTTGACACGAATTGCACCAAAGTTTGCTGGCATAGATCTACCTCTTCGGCTTCCGAATTTCTATCATTCTGCTAAAGATTAAAGCATGAGGATGAGTGACTACCTAATTTTGGACTTATATATATACTAAACATTGGCCCCAATGGTGAATGGTCCAAATGACTCCTAGATTTTAGAAAACTTGTTGGGGTAGGGGAGGGGGGATTTAAATTAAAAGGTCTCTTTCTAAAGATTATACTAAAATTAATCTTACATAGACACAAATAATCAGCTGGACTTTACACCTAAACAGGACAAAAGGATAAGCCGTGCACTTTTTATATCTTTTTATATTATGAATTTTAAATTGGACATATGTTGATCTCTCCAATGTTCGTTCCTACTAGGCAGGGGAAATGACCTCGGATTTACAAATTCTAACGTATTAGTCATGTAATATACTTTTCTTTTTAATTCAGTCCAAAAGAATAATATATATTTTTATTTGAAAATAATTTAATTTTAAATTTTATTTTTTACGTTTAACGAAATGATTTATAATCATATAAATATTTTGGATTTGTTTTAGATCACAAGATTCAAAAATATCCATTTATTTTTTAAACTCGTATCCAAATTAAATTATATCACATAAATTGAGACGGAAGGAATAATTATTATTGAATAGTGTAGTTGTCATGGCTGTATAACACGTGCCATCCACTTAAACAAGTGTCCTTTGATTAATAACATTGATTCAGATACTTATGTTAAATTGGTTCCATATTTAAGAATAACATATCTTATAAACCCCTTTCTTGATTTCTAGCTGTCGAGTTTACGTAGACAACGCACCAGCTTTTTATTAACTAGTTTGTGAGCTAATTTATTAAAAAAGATCTGAATTAAATGTTTTACAAAAAAAAAAGAACCTAAAATTTGTTCACATTTTATATCTTTCTACCGATAATGGAGGCGTCTACGCGTATGACGAATTGAAACAGTCTACGATAGAGATTGATAATTTAATTATTAAAAACAGTCTATATAGTAGAGATGTTGATCAGTGAATGATATTCCATTTGTTTTAATTTATATGAATCCTTTATTATTTGGAGAGTCTACGTAGTGGTTTTTTTATCACATTTTCTTTATGTTTTTTTCTAAATTATTTAAATTATAAATTATCATGACGTATAATATTTTTAATGTAGTTTCTAAATATATAAATTTTATTTTTACAAACTTGAAAAATTTATGTCAAAATTATAAAATTTGACCCTCGTACTCTGAAAAGATTCACATAAATTGAAACGGAGAAAATATTATATTTTTATAAAAACAAAAAGGTATACTTTTGAACAAAGGACTATATAGCATTAATTTTTATTTTTTTGGAGCGATTCATCCTCTTCGCATACAATTACAACTTTCTAATGTATTAAGCGCTCCAAGTACAACTATATGATATTTTTCTTTTGGAAGCTGATTAATACTAACCACGACTTCAGTTATCCGTCGATAGAAATTATTACAATTTTTTTTTTCATTTCCACAATACCTAGATATCCTCTCGAAGATGCATTTGTGTACCTAACCAACCTTATTCATATATACCATAATCAGGGCAGAGATAGGACTTTTGACAAAAAAATTCAAAAAGGTAAAAAGAATATCCAGCGAGTTTCAAACCTGAAACATTGGGCTAAACATTATGCCCTTCGACAGTTATGCTGAAACTCAGATTGTATTAGGAGAATTTAAAATTTAATATTTATAGATATATAAATAAATTGACCTTATATGTACAATAAAATTTTTCGACAAATAGAGTTCAGTTGACCCCCCTTGCACTCTTGTATGTAGTTTCGCCCGTGCCCATAATATGATGTATTTATGGGCAATCAATTAGGGTTCTTAAATGGTAGTTTAACAAATGAATAATGGGCTAACTAGCACCCTTTGTGGGTGAATCTGACCCAATAACTAAAATTACTATATTGTTATTGCCTCTATTGTGTCATTATAAATAAAATAATTCGATACATCATTATGCATTAGACTAATGAGTTAGTATTATGAATAATAAAAAAACATGAGAATGTATAAACAATAGAGACAAGAATAAATAACATAATAACAGAGGGAAAAAGAGTAACATGGAAGAAAAGTACAATACTTGCATAATTAAGAGGGCATGAATTACTGGAAAAAGTGCAGCAAAAGAAAGTGAAAGGATCGTAGCTTAAAATAAAACAAATTGCAAAGTCCCCAATTGCAAAAGGGGAGGATCAAATCGATAATTAGATAAAGGGAAGTTATAGTGGAAGGAATGAATTACCTATGCATTGTTCTTATCCTCTCATTTTTGCCATTTTACCTGTTATTTTGATATATTCTATCTGTCCAAATAGAATAAAGTTAGTCTACTTTGAAACCTTCTTATTTGATAATTAATTCCTGTTCCGATTCAGTCAGTTCAAGTCTTTTAGAATCTTGAGTGGCATTGTTGTTCTTGATTTTAGTTACTATAATTCTAGCAGTTTAAATTCCCATATAATATTGTCGACTTCTTGCTGTTATATTCTCTTTATTTCTTGTTGTTTGTTTCCAATTCGTGAGTGTTAAATTCTGTTTCGTGGTTATAGCTGTTTCGTTCTTTGTTTCTCCCTGATTTCTTGTGCTAGCTAGTGATTCTGGTTATCTGTTGTATGTACAGGCTTTTGCTTGCATATTCTGTTGTGTTGCTTGAATTGTTTTGTTTCCCTACTTCCGTTTTGTAAACCTTGTTTCTTGCCGATAATTGCATCCTGGTTGTTATATCTTCGTTAATTTCCGGATATCTTCTTTTTCTATCATTTTTGGCGTTCCTATTTTAGGTGTAAACCTTTGATTACTCTATTAGTTTATATCCAAATGAAGCTCAATATATAGCATGAGGAGGGGTTGTCCAACAGCCACAAACAAGGCCTGTAATGGCCCTTAAAGGAGGCCATAAAAACGACCAAGTAATGGCTATTAAGGCCATTAAAAGAGGTGCCCAAATGCCCAAGTAATGGGCTGTTAATGGAGAGTTAATCGCCAAGTAATGGATGGTTAATGCTCCAAAACGCGATCCAACGGTAGGCGGAAAAAGTCTCCGTAAATGCGGGGACCAAAGCGTAAATATTGAAACTTCGGGGACCAAGCGTACATCCGAAACTTCGGGGATCAAAGCCGTACATCCGGCGAGTTCTCGGTCCAAAAAGATAATATCAGAACAGCCCACAGCCCACAACCCGAGAACCGAACGGGACGGGCGGGCGGCGGCGGCGCGCGTGTGGGCTTAGCCTTGAACCCAAGCACATCTAGGTCTTCTCTCCTTTAAACACATGGGATACCCCTTGGGGATCCAAACCCTTTACCACATTAGAGACTTATATAGAGAGCAATTCTTCCTATTCCCACCGATGTGGTAGATATGTCCCACACCACATTTTCATGTCTCAAACACCTTACTTCGTGGACCAATATCTCTTTCATTTCTCAACGAAATTAGACGATTCTTGGCCCTACGGTCATCTACTCACTTCGTAGATCATGCATGTGTGAAGAGACAAGGTCTCCAACATGCGGAACACTAGTGTTTAATTCATCAAAGATGGGTGGACGCATCTCCCCGCCAAAGGCTAATTTCCAACAGTTATTGCCTCTATTGTGTCATTATAAATAAAATAATTCGATACATCATTATGCATTAGACTAATGAGTTAGTATTATGAAAAATAAAAAAAACATGAGAATGTATAAACAATAGAGACAAGAATAAATAACATAATAACAGAGGGAAAAAGAGTAACATGGAAGAAAAGTACAATACTTGCATAATTAAGAGGGCAGGAATTACTGGAAAAAGTGCAGCAAAAGAAAGTGAAAGGATCATAGCTTAAAATAAAACAAATTGCAAAGTCCCCAATGTCGGTTATTACAAAGGTGGCAGGAAACGAGAATTACTAGTAACTGCAAAGTAATTCAAGAACTGGAAATTATAATAGAACAACAAAACTGAAATTACAATTTAGTTGAAGAAGTAAAACTGGAAACTGTTTTGTTATTGCTGAGTCGAGTGTGACACTCTGTCCTTAAGACAATATTGCCCCGTATGTATCCTTTATACGTCCTGGACAATTCGTCTCCCAAGATAAAATAGCAATGGAACACTTGAGCAAAGGAAACTCAAGAGCTACCGTGAAGAATATTGAGTAGCGAAATGATGCTTGGAAGGTGTAGGAAGAACTGTTTTTGCTTGTGTATTTTCGTGTAGTATATCTCTTGTATGTTAAGTATGTCTCAACAATGGTGTAAGGGGTGTTTATATAGGTGAGGGAGGGGCTGTTTAACTGCCCCCATAACAACCATTATTGGCCAAATAATGGCCATTATGGAGGTAGTAAAGCCACCAAAGACCAACGGATTTGGCCATTATAGGAGGAGTAATTCAGCCAAAATAAATGGTTGAATTGAGTGTTTGGCGTTTCTGTTCTCTTCTGCCCAATTCTGACTTTCTGAAAATTTCAGGGACCAAACTGTACATCTGAAAGAATTCTGGTCCAAAGCGTACTACACGGCAAAGTTTCTGCGGCCGAAAAATATAATATCAGAAGGCCCAAGGCCCAAGGCCCGGAACCGGACCAGACCGGCGGCGACGCGCGTGTGGTCTTTCCTTAAACCGAAGCACATCTAGGTCCTCCCTCCTTTAAACACATGGGATACCCCTTGGGGTCCCAAACCCCAAACCAATTTCGAGTCTTATATACACAACAATTCTTTCTTCCTCTACCGATGAGGGAGAATTGAACACAACACCACACTTTCCATGCTTCAAACAACTCACTTCGTGGACCAATATCTCTTTCATTTCTCAATGAAATTTGACGATTCTTGGCCCTACGGTTATCTACGTACTTAGTAGATCATGCATGTGTGAAAATTTTCAACACCCAATTGCAAAAGGGGAGGATCAAATCGATAATTAGATAAAGGGAAGTTATAGTGGAAGGAATGAATTACCTATGCATTGTTCTTATCCTCTCATTTTTGCCATTTACACACCTGTTATTTTGATACTTATGATTTCTATCTGTCCAAATAGAATAAAGTTAGTCTACTTTGAAACCTTCTTATTTGATAATTAATTCCTGTTCCGATTCAGTCAGTTCAAGTCTTTTAGAATCTTGAGTGGCATTGTTGTTCTTGTCGACTTCTTGTTGTTATATTCTCTTTATTTCTTGTTGTTTGTTTCCAATTCGTGAGTGTTAAATTCTGTTTCGTGGTTATAGCTGTTTCGTTCTTTGTTCCTCCCTGATTTCTTGTGCTAGCTAGTGATTCTGGTTATCTGTAGTACGTACAGGCTTTTGCTTGCATTCTGTTGTGTTGCTTGCATTGCTTTGTTTCCCTACTTTCGTTTTGTAAACCTTGTTTCTTGCCGATAACCTGCATTCTATTTGTTATATACTTCGTTAATGACTTCCGGATATCTTCTTTCCTTTAGTTATATCATTTTTGGCGTTCCTATTTTAGGTGTAAACCTTTGATTACTCTATTAGTTTATATCCGCTTTAGTGGCTTTGGTGATTGATGGTAGACTAGGGTCATGTTCTCGGTCGGGGACTGGGGCGAGGGTTACGGGGGGGGGGGGGGTAAGTGGAGGTATGAGAGATGCTAGGCTGAGAATAGGGTCTTGGAACATTGAGACTTTAACAGGGAAGTCCATAGAGCTAGTTAAGATTCTTAAGAAGAGAAGGATTAATATAGCATGTGTCCAGGAGATCAAATGGGTAAGACCTAAGGCCACTCCCAAAAAGATGAAAGTTGCGGAGATGAGGATGTTGAGATGGATGTGTAGGCATCTAATGAGGGATAGGATTAGAAATGATGATATCCGGGACAGAGTGGGAGTAGCCTCGGTGGAGGATAAGATGGGGGAGCGAGGTTGAGATTGTTCGGGCATGTGCAGAAGAGATGTACAAATGCCCCTAGCGCGGAGGTGTGAGAGGTTGGCTATGGGCGGGTTCAAGAGGGGTAGAGGTAGGCCAAAAAGGTATTGGGAAAGGTAATCATACGAGATATGGCGCATGTGGAACTTACTGAGCGATATGACCTTAGAGAGTTGTGGATGATACGGATTAGGATAGAAGGTTAGTAGGTAGTTGAGTGTAGTCCTACTTACGCTTACATACTGGTAGTTGTAGTGTTATTATTGTAGCCTTGCTTAGCCTATCATACTAGTAGGCGCAATATTTCTTTATAGTCCCATGTCATTTGATTTCTGTTGATGTATGTTCTGTCGTGTACTTTGTTTATCTTATTTACCTGTGTTAGTTACTGCTTCTTTTTCAGAATGTTTTATCATGGCTTATTCATTTTTTATACCATCATTTTCATACTGCGTTAGATTCCTTGTCTGAGTCTGACCGTTTCTCTTACTTTGCTTGTGTTTATGCTTTGTCTTGAGCCAAGAGTATTTCAGAAACAACATTTCTACCTACCAAGGTAGAGGTAATGTCCGCGTACACTCTACCTTCCCCAGACTCCACGTTATGAGATTTTCACTGAGTATGTTGTTGTTGTTGGTCCTCTAAGGTAATCGATTCGAATAGAAAATTGAAAAGAATGGATAGTAAAAAGTAAAAAACCATTGAAAAAAATAGTCTTATTAATCTAACTAGAATTCTCCATGTACCCCTTTTCAGTTTAATTTTGGAGAGAAAATAAAGAAAAAGAAAAGTAATGCATAATCTTTTTTGGGAGACGGCCTATAAGGAAAGCAATTAACAAAAGTGAAAGCAATTAACAAAAGTGCACTTTCCAGAATTTTAACACAGAGATTCGCATAGTGTCAAACTTTACCAACCGCTACTATACAATTGACTAATTTAACTGTTTTCTAGGCAAATTAATTTACACGCACATCACAACTAAAATTTTATGTGTAACATAAGTTTTGCCCAATGATTTTATTAAAGTTGAGATTATTTTTTAAATCAAGTGGAGATAAAAGCTTCAGACCAATCTTTATGATAATGCAATTTATATGTTAAATAAAGCACTAGAAATGAATCCTCTTAATATTTATCCAATATATAAATATGTAAATGAGAATAAATAAAATTCTACGATACGTACGCCAAAAGCTACCGTTTTGCCATCACAGCTTGTATCCTCTCCTATTATTTCTAAATTTTAAAATCCTAAACATTCTTGGGCGTCCTAAATGTTTCCATTTCTATTATTTCTTAAAATTTTCAAATCCTTAATTAATGTTTTCTTTTCAATTAATTTGCTAAATGGTAAATCATAATCCTTTTCGGATTTAGTTCCTTCTATTTTTCGTTTCGTTTTTAGTAGACAAACTTGTCTAGATATCTCTTCATAAACATGGCACTATATGCGCCTTTGCAAAATGTTCATCTTCCGGTAAATAAAAATGTGGTTCAAGATTACCATGTTCAATCAACAACTCAACGGAGCAATGCACCTATTTTCATAAGCTGGTCTTTTCCTCCGGTAGGGTTCATTAAGATCAACACATAATTTATTTCGTCGTTCAGTAGCGACGACTGTTTTTTTGGACAATTCAGGGTTCACATGCTTAGTCAGAAGGAATAATCCAATGGAGTTCATGGAAATGAAAAGCCCATAAATCCATTCATATTGGTCATGACTGACCCATTTTGTACTAGAGAAGCCTATGTATGAACAAGAATTGATTTTACTTGAATTCTAAATTTTAATAGATTTTTTTTATTGACGAGCTACAATAATTGCACCTATTAAAGCAACTAAAAGGATTATTGAAATCAGTTCAAATGAAAGAAAAAACAATTGTTGATAAATGAATTTCAATTTGTGCCTAATTCAGGATTAACAACATTTGAAGGCGTTGTGTGAGATGACAAGGGAATGTGGCTCGGCGGATTTTTCAGGCAGCTCAGCATGAAAGCAACGTCAAGCACCACACGGTAGTTGTGGGCTATCCTTGTGAAAAATTACTAACATGAAGAAGGTTATCATTGAAACCGACTCGAGTGATTTCTTAACGTTGCTAAGTGTGGAAACTGTTGTCAAAAGTCATCCTGATCGTGTTGTGATAAAACAGTCATGTAGATGACTCATGTCCGAGCTTGAGATTTCTCTAATTCATACTTTAAGACAAGATAATAATTGCGCGGATCACCTGACAAAATTGGGAAGAATGCAAAATCAAGACTTTGTAATATTACATCTTCCGCCACCTTCTATGCATCAATTGCTTCTTGCAGACATGTCTCACGTAGCGTATGCTAGGTATCCGAAGCATGTAATGTAACGTATGAGAGGACAAAAATGTGAAGTTATAACATTTGTAAAAAGTTTAAAATAGTAATATTGAAATATCAACTTTTGTGTCTCAAGGTCACGCTGTGATTCTTTTTCTATGTTTTTTCTCTAACTTTTTATTTAATCAGTAGCACTATGTAATTATTTATCCTAGCCGGCGATACTCTAACGATTGTTTAAATCTCAATTAAATAGTTCAGGTCCCGTTCTAGAGTTAGCGAAATATACTTGTTAATCATTTGCGTATCATTTTAATTGCCTAGATGCTAAAACATAATAGAGCATACTTCCTCCGTCTCAAATTATTTATCGTGGTTATTAAAAATAGTTATCTCAAATTATTGTCATTTTAGAATTTTAGACATAATTAATTATTTTTCTCCATTTTATCCTTCGTCATTAATGAAGATGACACATAAATAGAGTAAATATTTAATGGATGAAGAATTTAACTTAGACATAAATAAGGGTAAAGTAGGTCAAATACCCTTCCTAATTAATACGTATTTCTTAAGAGGCGTATAAATAAAACTAACGAGAAATAATTTGAGACGGAGGGAGTCCTAACCATGTATTGGAATCTCAAAGAGGTTGTGTTAACAAAGAAAAGATACATAGTTTCCGTAAGAAATATTTTCCTTGATTATTTAATTTCAAAGGAATAGTAAATATACTCATAATACAAGCATAATCATAGGCTAGAATAATGATAATAAATGACTAAATATACATCTACCATATACACAATTATGACTAAATACTCTATCCTATTCTATCACACCCCGCAGTCGAAGCGGGAGGTCGGCGTATGTTGAGACTGTCCCGAAAATCTTCAAATATAATCAGCGGAAGACCTTTGATAAAAATATCGGCGATCTGATAGCGTGACGGGACATGTAAGACACATACTTTTTCACGAGCAACCTTTTCGTGAACAAAGTGAATATCCACTCAATATGTTTAGTGTGTTGATGTTGAACCAGATTTCCTAAGAGATAAATCGCACTAACATTACCACAATAAACCAATGTCGCCTTCTGAACCGGACAATGATGCTTTAAAAGAAGGTTCCGTAGCCAACAAGATTCAGACACCACATTGGCAACTCCTCAGTATTCTATTTCGGCACTGGACCTGGACAAGGTATCTTGCCGTTTGGAGAACCAAGATATCAAATTGTTACCGAGAAATACACAATAACTAGACGTGGAGCTTCTGGTATCCGGACATCCACCCCAATCTGCATATGTGTAAGAAATGAGAGTGGTTGTCGAAGACGAATATAGATGCAAGCCATGATCGAGAGTGCCCTGAATATAGGGCACAATGCGTTTGAGAGCATGCATGTGATCCTCTATCGGGTTATGCATGAATAGATAAACGGTTGCACAACATAAGATATGTCGGGCCTTGTGAAAGTAAGATATTGCAGGGCTCCTACAAGGCTTCGGTAATGTGATGGATCTGCATATGGCGTGCTAGAAGTAGCACTCTACTTTGGTTTAGTATCAACTGTAGTGGAAGAAGGCTTACACGAGGACATGCTAGCTCGTTCAATGATCTCTTCTGCATACTTCTTTTGAGACAAAAATAAACCACCTGCATGGCGTGTGACAACTATCCTCAAGAAGTAACTTAGTGGCCCTAGATCTTTCATTGCAAATTCTGAGCCAAGAAGAGACATGATAGACTTGCGGAGATCATCAGATGAGACAGTTAATATAATATCATCCACATATAGAAGAATGTAAGATATATCATTACCCTGACGGTATATGAATAGAGAATAATCAGACATGCTGTTAGAAAACCCAATATTAGAAACATAATATGCAAACCTCTTGTACCAGGCTCGAGGAGCTTATTTGAGCTAATACAAGGATATCTTTAGTAAGCACACATGATTTGGATAAGTGGGGTCTCTGTATCCCATGGGCTGATACATGTACACCGTTTCATTGAGTTCACCATGCAGGAATGCATTTTTTACATCAAGCTGATGAAGCGTCCATGCCTTCGAAAGAGCCAGACTTTGTACCGTGCAGCAAGTTGCTGGTTTCACCACTGGACTGAAAGTCTGACCGCAGTCCACACCAACCTTTTGAGTCTTTCCATCACCTACAAGACGGGCTTTATGCCTATCAAATGTACAATCATATTTTTCTTTATGACAAAAAATCCACATAGATCGAATCACATTAACATCAAGAGGACGAGGCACTAAATCCCACGTGTTATTATTAATAAGAACATTATATTCATCATCCATATCTATTTTCCAATTTGGGTCATTAAGGGCAGACACAAAATTACGATGCAACAATGATTTGGTAACATAGGTGTGAAGATCGTATTTTTTGTTTGGTTTGAAAATCCCATGTTGACTATGAGTGACTGGTCGTTGGGCATGAATTGGAGTTGGTTGGATAGAGGACGTGATATTGGGTGAATGGGTAGCGAACTACCTTGGAGTAGGCTTGGGAGTGTTGGGCCGCCACTGCCTGAGGCTGGACCGCCACCCAGTGGACTGCCAGGTAGTGGGCTGCTCGGCAGTGGGCTACCAACGAGAGACCCAGCAGGGCCGGCAACCACTGGGCTCGGGCAGACAGGCCTATTTTGCTGGGTTTGAGGAGAAAATTATTAGGTCGAGTTGCCCGAATTAATTGGGCTAGCCAAAATGGTTAGTCCAGTTTGTGAAGTCAACCAGTGGACCAAATACGGGGTATGCTATCGTCAAGAAATTCGTAAGTAGGAGGCACAGAACAATGCATTTTGGCAAAGGGAAAATTTGTTTCATCAAAAACTATGTGACGACTCACAATGATTTTATTAGAGGATAAGTCGTAACATTTGTAACTACGATGATTGGACGGATATTCCAAAAAAATATACGGAGTAGACCGGAGTTGAAGTTTATTGATGGTAGTGGAAGGAAAAAGATGATGGCATAAGCACCCGAATACCCGTAGATGAGAGTAGGATGGGTCCCTTAGGTGTTGACATCCAATTTTGTCCCGTCTTTTCCAATTTATTTGTAATTTTAAATATTTTTAACCCTCAAAATAATTTTAATCTATATATATACATGCATATTATTATTCTCATTATTATTATTATTATTATTCGCATTTTTTACTATCATCTGTCTTTTTTAAATCATGATCATAAGTTTTATCCCTAATATTCTATGTTATTTATTTTCGCAAAAAATTACATCGCATTTCCACTTTTTATAAGCATTAAGCATATCGCAAATATTATATTTTTATTATTATCATATCGTTATATAATTTGCATTTTTTCTTCAAAGCATTTTTTAATATTAAACCCCTTTTATATTGTTAAACCCATAACCCATTCATTTCCCAACCCAAAACAATTTCTACCCAAACAATTTCACCAAAAACCCATTTTCCCCAAGCCCAACCGGCCAACCCGTAAGCCCAACCCACCATCGGCCAACCCGCAAGCCCAAACCCATTTCCCCTTTATTTCTCCCCCCAAAACCAAACACTCCCTAAAACCAAAAAACCCTAAAAAATAAAATAAAAAACACTCCTTTCTCTCTTCCTCTCAACTCGCCGCACACCCTTACACCCCTGCCCCTACGTCGCCGCACCCTATGCCTGACACCACCAGTCGCCGACACCGCCGCCTGCCACCAGCAACCCCTCTGTCATCCCTGACACCTCCGAACCCTACCCCATCACTTCACACCTACCATATCTCCTCAAATCCGTCCCAAAATCGACTTTATTTTGAAATTCAAACTCGTTGAAAGGGGGTATGGGGGTGAACGTTGGAGAGTTCGAATCCACCTATAAAACCCCTCATTTGTTCACTATTAAAGAGGGACCGGGGGACGAGACCGAGACAAAAAAAAATACTTGTTGTGTTCTTGAATTTTTTTTTTTAGCATTTGCTTTCATTGTTATTCAAGAAATAAGTCCGAAGCAAGTTCAAAAATCCGAAAGAAAAAGGGGTGAGTTTCGTTCTTGAACCTTGGTTCTAAATACTTCTATTTGGCCTCGTAAGCCGAATTCGAAAATCTGCTTGTTTTCGTTGTTGTTCTTCACTATTTTCGGGTTTTCCGACTCGGGTTACTGTTCCGACGAATAAATTTTGTGTTTATATTCTGTTGTTGGTTATCTGAAAAGCTTGAATAAGTTCGATTCGGGTTGAATTTCTGATTCGGGTCGGGTTGACCCGGTTTGGATGCTCTTCGAGATTCTTGCACTTTTATATCTTGCATGTTGGTTATCTGAAAAGCTTGAGAAAATCGATTCGGGTAGAGTTTCTGATTCGGGTCAACCCAGTTTGAATATTTTCCAGAATTCTTGCACTTTTATATCTTGCATGTTGGTTATCTGAAAATCTGAGAAGAATTTGATCCGGGTTTGAATTTCTGATTCGGGTCGGGTCGATCCGTTTTGGATATTTTCCAGATTTTTACATCTTATATCTTGCATGTTGGTTATCTGAAAAATCTGAGAAGAATTTGATCCAGATTTGAATTTCTGATTCGGGTTAGGTCGATTCGGGTCGACCCGGTTTGGATATTTTCCAGATTCTTGCACTTTTATATCTCATTTGTTGATTGTCTAAAAATCTGAATTTTGATTCCGATTCGGGTCACTGTCCAAAGCCGGGTCTGTTTTTCATTACCATTTCCTAATCCTGTTTCGGTTTCGAAATTTCAAAATTTGTATCGGATATTTTAATTGCTTACTGTTTGTTACTTTAGCACTATTGTTATTTTGTTGGATTGAACTAATATTGCATCCTCTTTGTTGTTTTATTGATTGAACTAATATTGCATTCTATGTTGTTATTTTGTTGATTGAACTAATATTGCATTTAGGCCGATGAAATTGAATTCGAGGCCGCGTCTTTTTTTTGAAAATCGTTTCTGTTTCAGTTTATTGCTATGTATTTAATTTCATTGTTTTAACTAATATTGCATTTAGGCCGATGAAATTGAATTCGAGGTCACGTCCCTTTGAAAATCGTTTCTCTATTTCAGTTTACTATTTTTGGCATTTAAACATATGTGCACGGATTGTCTTACTGTTTTACTGATTTAAATAAATACTGCATTTAGGCCAATGAAATTGAATTCGAGGCCGCGTCTTTTCGGGAATTGCTTTTCGGTTCGAGTTTTCTGTTTTGATTTGTTTTACTGTTTTGAACTATTACCGCATTTTTGGGCATTTCTTCTCTGTCTCAGTCTGCTGTTTTTGGTATAATTTACTGATTGTTGTCTTAGTATTGTTTTACTATTTTGAACTAATACCACGTCTTTTCGGGCATTGCTTTTTTCCGGTTTAGTTTACCGCTCGGTTCCAGATTTCTATTTTGGTTTGTTTTACTGTTTTGAACTAATACCGCGTCTTTTCGGGCATTGCCTCTCTGTTTATGTTTGCTATTTTGGTTTGTTTTACTGATTTAACTAATACTGCATTTAAGCCAATGAAATTGAATTCGAGGTCGCGTCCCTTCGAAAAATGCCTCTCGATTTCAGTTTTTACTGTTTGGTCTGTTTTACTGATTTGAATAAATATTACACTTAGGCCAATGAAATTGAATTTGAGGTCGCGCCCCTTCGGAAATTGCCTCTCGGTTTCAGCTGTGCTACTTTGGCATAATTTACTGATTTGAACAATACTACACTTAGGCCAATGAAATTGAATTCGAGGCCGCGTCCCTTTGAAAATTGCCTCTCGGTTTCGGCTGTGCTGCTTTTGTATAATTTTGCTGATTTGAACACGATACTACACTGGCCGATGAAAAATATCCGTCGATTTTGAGGCCTCCACAGTTGTAAAGACGGAAATATAACTTCTAGGCAAGGATGAGACTTAAATCTTTTTTATTTCATTCGACAGATCAACATGTTTAGTAGGCGAGGCAATTAAAATGACCAACGAGTTATATGTTCGCAGCCACGACGTGATTATAATGATCTTTTCATTTTCATCCGAGAGACCAACATGTTTAGTAGGCGAGGCAATTAAAATGACCACCGAGTCATATGTTTGCAGCCACGATGTGATTGGAATGGTCTTTTTAAAATTTAAGTTTGAGCCCTCCGTGATCAAAACATTCATTGTTTTGGATACGGATCCGAAGTTATTTGTATTTAACTGTTTCTAACCGTTTGTTCTTGATAGCTTGCAAGGAACAAAGTCAGCGAAGGCAGATACTCCCCGGAGTTTATTTATTTTATTATTTTTACTTCAGCTTTATCTCGCTCTGTATTGTAAAATTATTTATTGCACTTATGTAATTATTGAAATGCTTAGAATAGGTAGCCTTAGAATTAATTCATAGGGTAGTCTAAAACCGGAAACCCGTCGCTAGCTTATTTACTTGTAGGCTCGATTAATTCAAACTTAGAAATCCTCCGCTAGTTATTTATTTTTAGGCTCGTCATGCATATTCAAGATTTTCAAAACAACTTTGGTCATCTTTTATTCGCTTTATTAATCTTACAAATAAGTTTATCCTTTCAATTTGTAAAATCAATGATTTCCAAAAGTTTACTCCTTTGGCATTAAATTATTCGTTTTTCTCCTTACTATTAATTATTACAAATGCATATTTTCTCAACTTTACATGTATTTTTCTTTAATATCATACAAATGCATACTGGTACAAATGTATCTTTTACTAAATATTTGCAAACATCTTTTTACTCTATATACTTTTAAACATGCATTTTCTCTTAGCAATAATTAACCTGAGTTTGACCGGATAACCGCAAGATAACGGATCTTAAAGGATGCCTAACCCCTTCCCTTTTGGCTAATAAAGAACCCTTACCTAGAATCTCACTAGTTTCGGAGACCTTAAAATTGGAGTTATTGCAGCATTTATAGTCAAACATTTAGGTGCCCTAATTCACCATAGAATAATTAGGTGGCGACTCCTCAATCCAATTGACCCAGGAATCACCGAATACGTCATTCTCCGCTTTGACCGCATGTCAAAAAACGGGTGCGACATTAGGTATAAAATTTTGAGAGAGGATTGATAGGATAATTGTTTACTCGGAAGTATGTTAAGGAGATAGGTTGTCATTTGTAATGCATGATACCAAAATGATGGTGGTAGAGAGGCATGGGCAATTAAGGTTCTAACAATGTTATTAATGGTTCAAATTTTTCTTTCCGCTTCTCCATTTTGAGATGAGGTATGTGGACAGGAGAGACGAAAAGATAAACTATTAGCTTTGCAAAAATCCCAAAATGGCCAATTATCAAATTCTCTACCATTATCACATTGAATATTTTTGATGTACCGTTCAAATTGAGTGCGGATGAATGCTCTAAAGGAAATAAATGTGGAAAAAACTTATGAATTTTTAGATAAAGAAAATGTTCACAAAAAATTAGAATAATCATCCAACAAAAGAAGATAATATCGATGGCCCGAAGAGTTCAAAATCGGAGATGTCCAAATATCACTATGGATAATATCAAAAGGCATAACAATGCATGAATTAGAGGCAACAAAGACAATTTAACATATTTTCCAAGCAGGCATGAACGACAAACAAGACAAGTTCTAGTAACGAAATAAATTTATTTTTTTAAGGGAGCGGATGACCTAAAAGTTCATGCCATAAATAAAGACTAAAACAGTGATGGATGGCTTGATGTGTGGTTATGGTGATTGGATAAAGCTCGCCCCGACTAGCATCTCATTAGACGCATCCCCGTCCGAAAATCCTTCATAGAAAACCCGAAAGGATCAAATTCAATAGAAACTGAATTGTCAGTAGTAAATTTTCTATATGAAATCAAGTTTTTAATTAATTGAGGAACATGAAGGACATTCTTTAAAATTAACGGTGGGTTGGGGGGAGACATGTTTGTAGTACCATAACCACGAATTGGAATTGAATAACCATTTCTGATAATTATACCACGATTATTGCTCAAATTAAAATATGACGAGAGATTACCTTGTGAGGACGTCATATGAGACGTTGCTTCAGTGTCCATGTACCAATTTGCGTCGGGCGGATTAAGCCCAAGAGTGTGCATTACGGCATCGATGTCGGTCGGGGTTGCTACCGCCGAGTGGGCCTGGTGCCACTGGTTTGGCAGTGGCCTAAGAACGTCGGGCTGCTGGCTGTTGGGCTGTGCTGGCCTCGTCATGAGCCTGGCCCAATTTCTCGAGGGAAAGGGCAGGGAGGCACGGCCCAAGTCCACTGTCAGGCCCACGGTTTCGGTCCACTGTCCCACTGGGCCCTCGACTGCCACTGGTTGGACTATTGCTGCTGGCCGCCGCCACTACCGCCACGTCGGTGGCCGTCACCTTGCCACCACCGCCGCAGTTTTTACCTCTATTATTTCCATTTCGTCCCTTTTGACCGCGGTTTGGCGGAAAGTTTTCAAATTGTGAAGAGTTATCATCGGACGGAGCGACAACCATATCGGAATTCGATACGGTGGATATTTTTTTTGGCAAAACCCGCTTCTTCTAGTTTGACATAGAACATGCTTGATAAAATGGCGGAAGATGGTTGCTTTGGAGGATGAGCGTACCTACTCCACTATATGCGTCGGTGAGGCCGGCAACCATTTGTAAAATGAGTCGGTTGTTAGTTACCGGCGCCCCGACGTTCTTGAGTTGGTCTGACAAAACATTGAGCCGTTGACAATATGCGGATGCATTGGGAATATCTGCCATATCAGTGGTGGAGAATTCTTGCTCAAGTGTGACGGCCTAGGAATTCTTATTATCTTGGAATATGTCACGTAAGCGATCCCAAACCTCCATTACCGTGGAGTCAGGTTCAAGAATAGTATGCAGCAAATCACTTGAAATTGTGGCATAATCACTGGAGAACCGTCGCATCAAGGGTCAACCATAATTCCATTTCATCATCGGTTTTTAGCACCTTCTCCTAGCTCTTTTCCGGTGGAATTATGTGATGGATAACCCAATGTGACTGACAATGGATTTTAAAAGCTCTGCACATGTCGCATAATGGACGTTTTCCATCTCAAGAGTGATGGAGATATGAGATTTAATATTTGAAACTGCGAGGGTTGGATGTAAATTTGATTTCAAGTCAGACATAGCTGACGGAAGAGAAGGGAAGTCGATGGCACAAAGAAGGGGGGGGGGGGGGGGGCGACGGTGAAGGAATATATTTTTAGGGTTTAGGAACTTTCCTAGGCTCGATATCATGTAAGAAATATTTTCCTTGATTATTTCATTCCAAATGTGTAGTAAATATACTCATAATATAAGCATAATCTTAGGCTAGAATAATGGTAATAAATGACTAAATATACACATATCATATACACAATTATGAATAAATATTCTATCATATTCTATCAGTTTCAAATATTTAATGGCTGAAAATAAATTAGCAAAATGAAAGTCTTTTTCTAAGATATCAGTTCTCTACTTTTGTAGGGTGAATTTTTGGCTACACAATCTTTTTAAAAAACTTCGTTTCAGAAAATTTATTGGGCAAAATTTCTATCACTCATTCGATATTAGTTGTAGGCATAAATTAGTTTTGCCTATGAAACATGAGTTTACAACATTTCAATAAGTCAGAGATAATAACCTATTTAATTTGCCATAAGTTTTGTTTCATAGGCAAAAGTTACAATGTGTTGCTCAATTGTTCACAAATTATGACGGACGAGATGACATGGTATTGTCTTCATTCTACATATTATATTATGTTAAATTATTGTAATATATTAGAAAAAATTATATGCATTACTCAATAGTTCAGAACTTTTTTCTCAATATATGGAGAGTTATTCTTAACTAATTATGTATGTAGTTAAATTATTGTTTGAAAAATATAATTGAATTTAATCATGATTAATTTTAAAAATAAGTAAATAAGTAAGTCAGTCAATATAACTGAAAATTCTACTCAGTAGACAATACATTACCCTACTATCCGCAACCTTTATAACTTATTCAAATATCTCAAAACACTTCTGCCTCACATGTAAAACTAACTTTATACGCACATTACAATTAAAATTTATGCTTGATGGACAATAAATGTTCTGCTCATTAATTTTTTTTAAGTTAAAATCATTTTAAAAGATTTTTTAATAAGGAATTTTTTTAATAGCACCCATTATAAAATCCTTTTTATGTAATTTAGTTTAGACTAGGGGTGGCTAGTGGGACGTGATGGGACGGGATTTGGGGGGACGGGTCGGATCGGATAGGGGGATTTTGGGGGACTTTAATTTTTTTTCAAGATACTTAATTTAAAAAATATATATTTAAATACTTAAATAATTGAACAAGATAGTGAAAAAATATCCCAAGGGGCCTCTTATATTATTTAATAGAAATATAATTTTTTTGTAATACAATTTCAAAATTGCAATTTTGTTTCGTAGTTCAAAAGTTGCAAATCACATAGTAAGATTGCCATTAAAAAAATTACATATTCAACCATACTTTTTCTAATTTCTCACAATCTCTTGAGGATATTCTGTTGGAATTGGAAGTTGTTGGTCAAATTGTTCAACGTCGCTTCCCGCTCCCTCGCATAAGATTTTGTTGTAGTTGTAGTCTTCTTCTTTGTTGATCTCTGGTTGACCACACCTTCTACGCTACGCTCTAATCCAATCTTTGAATAAAACTGCAATCTCCAAGCTTTCTCCCGCCAATGAGTGTCTGTGCTCTCATATTTGAAACCTTCCAGCAGAAAAAACGCTTTCAGAAGCTGTTGATGACCCTTGATTATTCAATACATCCCGGCCATCTTTGATAGTGTCGGAAATGTCTTCTCATTCTCCCTCTAGTATTTCAGCAAGTCTTCACGTCCATTTTCATTGGCAATTGATTCGAACGGTATAACACCCTGCAAAACATAAACATCAAACTCGCTAATTTGTGAAGAACTTGAACCACTATACATTCTATTTCTAAGGCCTTGAATACTTAAAGCAGAAACCGCATGTGTTTTTATAAGGTTGCATTGAAGTAGAAGAAGATGGTACATAAGCCGGTTGATTATTAACAAGATGGTACATAAGCCGGTTGATTATTAACACTTTGCTGTTGGTAATACATATACATATTTTTACATTCTGTTTGTATGCTAGACACAACTTCTTCTTTATTTGGTTCGTAAGTTGGTTCTTCATTTGAGTCTGTTGGAAGTATTTCTAAGCATTCATAAATCGTTTTAATAAGGGCATTACAACCGTCTACTTTAATATTAGGATTTAATACAACACCAATAAAATAAATAGTGGAAATAGGATTTTTTTAATTTTACAAATATTTTTGCAATAGCTGGAGCGTATGTTGATTTTTTCATATATTAACTAAATAGCAAAAATATTAGAGTTGTATAAAATAACATAGATGAAATAGTAGGATAATAAATACCAGAAAATTCTTTAGTAGCTAGAAAAAATTTCTCTAAAAATACAATAAGTTCCAAAATTTTATCTCAATCATCATCTACAAGCATATCCGTTGGATTTTGATTATGGGCGTTAAATAATAAAGTTATAGGTCTTCTATACTTGTGAGCAACAAGTAATTGTTCATACAAAGAATTCCACTTAGTCGCAACGTCGTCTGAAATTTTCCTATAAGGTAATCCACAATCATAACAAGTTTTTTTATACTATTTTCGTCTCTGTATTTTATTACCTTTAAAAATAAAGTTGATAGCAAATTATACTTTATCAAGGATGTTTTTAAAAAGTTTTAGGTCTTCCTTTACAACTAAGTTTTAAATATGACATGAACATCTAACATGGAAAATATGGGAAAAGATGGAGTAAATTGAGTTTTTAAAATGTTTACAGCAAAATCATTAGAAGAAACATTATCTAATTTAATAGTCATAATTTTATCAGTAATTCCATAATATTCACTAATTTCATGAATATTTTTTGAAATAAAAACTCCAGTGTGCCTTTCATCAATATATCTATATGATAATATATGTTTTTGCATAGACCAATTGTGATCTATACAATGACATGTAACAATTAAATAATCATTACCATTAGTACTACTACCTATGTCAGAAGTGATAACCACTTTGCCCTTAAAATGATACAATCCATAACGTAAATATTGTTGATATTCATGCGCAAATTTAAAAACATCTCTTCTAATAGTTGATCTAGGAAAATCGTTAAAAGCAGGATTATATGTTTCTTGAATGTAATGAATAAAACCAGGAGAAGAATGAAATGAAAAAGGCAAACTCTCCACATCAACTAGTTTTGCTAAATTTTCCCGATCTTTGTGTTTATCATATTTAGGACCTATAACTTCCCCGTCATCGGGTTAATTCGACCATGTACTTGGTCGGAAACACTATGTGAACCTTGTCCCGACTCAGAAGACATTTGCACACTCGCTTTTTCAGCCAAGTATTGGTTATACCTTGCTTTGTGAGAGTTTTCTACATGTCTCATTAAACCTCTTGTCCCACCTTGACCTTTTCAGTTTTAAATTTATAAACATTGCGACAAATTTTACAAATAGCTAGTTGATTAGAAATGTCCCTTTCAAAAAAAATCTCATGCATGTGATTTTAATTTTTGTTGTTTTTGTCTTCGACTCATATTAGGGGAATATGAGGCATTCCAGTTTCAGTTTCCACGTGAGACTCAGTCTTAGCCTGAGGTGGAGGTGCACTAGTGGGTGTATTATCTAAATTATCTTCTAATTCATTTTCTAAATTAAAGCAAGTTTCAAATGCAGAATATATCTCATGATCTAATGGTATATTAATATTAACATTAAAAAGATCAGTTTCATCTACACGAGTGAAATAATCGTAATTAGGATTACAAGAAGATGCACTCTTACCCTTGTTACTCCTACCAGAAAAACGTCCACTTCGTTCCATTATAATTATACAAATAAATAATTAAAGTTAATGAAATTAAGTACGATAATAAAATTAAGTAACAATAATAATTTAAATAAAAGAAGGAAGAAGGTACTAAGCGCCGACATAACGTCGATGTGTAATCGAGGTTGAAAATTGAAACTTTGCTCGATGATCCTCAAGCTAATTGTCAACTTCACTCCCAATTTTTGAACTTTGATAGAAATTAATAAATAAAATATAATATTTAGTGTGCAATTTAGACATGTAGAGAGAGAGAGAGAGATTAGAGAAATAGTAGGAAGATTTGTGAGAAAAATGAAGAGGAAAATGAGGTATTTATAATTGAAAAATAAGGTTAATGTGTAAATATACTAACTTAGGAGTTAAAATAAATATTAAGGGGGTATGAGATTTATAGGGGGGGGGGGGGGAATGGTTGTTACTAGCCGTTGTCAATGGTTAAAATCGAAAGGGGTCAGTTGTGCAACGGTTAGTTCTACAAATGGAGGGGGACGGGTCGGGTCGGGTCGTTGGCTGGATGAGGCGAGATCGGGATGGGCGGGACGAGCCTTAATTCCGTTCCGAGTTCGAACCTCGCTATCGATATTGTACATCCCGAATTTTTTTTTGCGGATCGGGGCGTAATCGGGACAGGCTAGGGCGGGATCCCAGCCGGACAACCTTAGTTTTTTAGACTCTCCAACTATGTTAAAGTATCGACCATTTTGAACGGACCAAAAAGTACAACTTTCCATATAAAATTGAACAAGTGACTAGGAATAATAGTTTTCTACAATTCTTTATAATATTTAAACAAAAAATTAAATTAGTATGAAGGACCCCACCATTAAAAACTTGTGGCTGAGAAAATTAATGGGTGGTGACCTGACATCATGTTTAAATTAAACGATATCTAAATCACATTCTATATCTATACTACGCCAACAGGGATTTTGCTTCTAAAACCGTATCTCTTTAAAAAAAAAATCACTTTTTCAAACTATATGGGGAACTGCTAGAAGAGTAGAAGAGTCTTTCTATAGTTTGTAAGTTTAATTTTGTTGAATTTTTCTTTTTAGTTTAGTCTGGAAAATGAGGCGTGACTCAGAGATCAAGTTGTTTGGTAAGATACTTCCGGTGGTTGTTTCCGGTGAATATTCCGGCGCCGGTAGGACTTCATGTGTTAGATATGAGGGAAGTAGAAATGGGTTTGATCGTGATCGATGTTTAGAGGATAGTAAAGCAAGAAGTGTAGAGAAAGATGAAGGAAGTGAAAATGAAAATCAAGAACCTGAAAAGGTACAGTTTTTAAAATGTTTATTATTTATTTTTTGTTGAATTAAGTTGTGAGGGCTTATATGCTAGAGACCCATATGAGTTAATTGTTCAATTTTAATGTTTTTGGTAGTTTGCTTCTAATTACTTGGATTCAATAGAAAGAATGGATCAGTTCAATAGCTGTTGTCTAATTGGTGTTTAGCTTAACTGTTTTTGCTTAAACTGTTAATGAATTTTTAATGTAAGTTCTCTTGAAAGTAGTTTAAATGCATTGGGATTGAACATATCCACCAAACCATATGAAGTTCTAGATCTGTCAGTGCTTAATGTTCTTTTACTTCCCTTTCTTTTTTTTAAGACAGAGAACCCAGCCGCTATCCTTTGGTGCGCACAGGTAAACCCTCTTTTACTTCTTTTTTTTAGGCGATAAAAAGGGATTATCGCCGATTTGCTCGTTGAGACCTAATTCGATCTTCATAGAGTTCTGGAGATATTTTCTTATGAAGTTTTGTTAATTAAGATATTCCAGCATCATAATTTATTCGTTTATTCAATGATGTGTTCCCACTTTACCATATAGCCAAAAACATTTGAGGTTTTTCTGTACTTTGTGTTGTTTACAATTGTTGAAGAGGGATCCTCTGTGAAAAAGTTTCAAACTTGTCGGTGAACTATCTGTATTGTGCAGATTCGATTTAGCTCACACTGTTTACCGTGGATATATAATTGCAATTTCAGAAACAGCTCATGAATTTCTGTGTTTGATTTTAGGATGATATAACAGGAGAGCTCAGTGAAGCTAAATCAGATGAGGGAGATCAAAATCAGATGATGGAAGAATCAGAAAATCCTATGTTAACTTCTTCTGAATCAGAGAACAGTCCTAAATCTCCTACTGATGAAGACCCTCAAGCAGTGAAATCTTCGGAGACTGAAAATGAACCAACTAATGCAACAAATTCCGAGCAGAACAATCTGAAGAAGCCAGACAAGATTCTCCCATGCCCTCGTTGCAATAGTCCGGACACAAAATTCTGTTACTATAATAACAACAACGTGAACCAGCCTCGTCATTTCTGCAGGAGTTGCCAGAGGTATTGGACTGCTGGTGGTACCATGAGGAATCTCCCAGTGGGAGCTGGTCGTCGTAAGAACAAGAATCTTGCATCTCATTATCGTCATATAAGTATCTCTGAAGGAGTACTAGGAGCAAGAATTGAATCTCCAAATGGATTAATTCATCATCCAATATTCAAACCAAATGGTACTATTCTGTCCTTTGGTCCCGACTTGCCCTTGTGTGAATCTATGGCACCAAATGGTATTCACAAAGTAGAACACAAGAATTCTTCTTGCAAAGGTGGAGATAATGGGGATGAGTTCTATAAGGGGTCTTCCATCCCGACTTCCTATATGATTACGGAAGAAGGTAAAAGAGGGCCCCACGAGGCAGTTATGCATAATACAAATGGCTTCCCATCTCCAGTTCCTTGCCTCCACGGATTACCTTGGCCTTTTCAATGGAACGCTGCAGTTCCTATGTCGACTATTTGCCCCATTGGCTTCCCTATGCCATTCTTCCCAGCACCTTATTGGAATTGCAGTGTGCCTCCTTGGAGTAATCCTTGGCTGAGTCCACCTCTGCGAACAGACAACGAGAAAACATCAGGTTCTGATCCTAATTCACCTTTAGGGAAGCGTTCACGAGAAGGAGATTTGCTTGAACCAAGCGACCCCGAGGGCAAAGAACAATCGGAGAAAAAGTATTCGGAGAGGTCTATTTTGGTCCCAAAAACATTGCGGATTGATGATCCTGATGAAGCTGCAAAGAGTTCTATATGGTCAACACTTGGGATTAAATATGATTCTGCTAGCAGGGGCGGGTTTTTCAAAGCCTTGCAACCAAAAAGCGATGACAAGGTCAACAAAGCTAATACATCTCCCGTGTTGCATGCTAACCCTGCAGCTTTATCTAGATCGATCAGCTTCCAACAAAGAGGCTAAAGATGATCCTATGGAGCTCCAAAGAATCCTATATGGTCATCACATGGGGAAGCTATTATAGAAACTTATGTTTATAGTTTTCTTGGTAACAATAAGAGCAAGTGGCTGGTTTGGTTTTACTTTTGTGTGTTTTCTGATGTACATACCTTTTTACAGCTAACACTAGGAGGAACACAGAGATGTTTAGATCCAACAGGTGTAACATATTTTAAGTAATGTCAAAATTAGTTTGGAGAGCCACTCCCTTTTACTCCCATTTTACTTTGTGGCTTAAACCTTAAGAGAATATGCCTGTTATTGATGTGTTTCAAAGGAGACATCAGAAGGACTAAAGCTATATAAACAGAAAGGCTTTTCAAATATTGTTCTTATGGAAAAATAATTTTTATGATAACACCAGCTGGCAGCTGCTAAGGTACACTGCACAAATAATTTAGCATTGTCAATACATTAATATCATAATCTCTAAAGATACTACAAAAAGGTAGTCAAGTACTATTCCATTTCAAATCCAAACAACTTAATAAAGTAAGTAGAAAGACAGTATACTTCATTTTGCTTAGTATTTGCCCCCCTTTTCCAACCCCCCAAAGCCAGTGGGAAGTGGCCAGCAAAGATAGGTCACTGAAAATGCTTTATTTTTTTCCTCTATTAAATAGCATATATGAAATGTTAAATTGCTTTTCAACCTCAAGTATCATACGGAACCAAACTGATGGCCTCATACCTCTACTTGACCCTGCAGTTTCAAGAATAGTTTTACCTGATAATTAGACAAGAAATGAATTGTTGACAATCAATCATTTAACAGCACTTCAATCCCAAACTAATTGGGATCTGCAAATATCAATGAAACTGTTTCATCTAACGTGGACATATGAATAAGGCTTGGGTACCATCGAGCGTTCACTTATTTAGAGGTCTCAAGTTCGAAGCCTATGAATAAATAAAAAAATCCTTGTAGGGAGCTCTTCCCCTTTGATGTGTTTTACACGGCAAAAATCCAGATTAGTTGTTGCTCCCAAACGCATACACAAGTATATGTGGTCGTACAAGTAATATAGTAATTTCAGAAATTGGATGTTGAACCCACATGGACTTGTGATTAACCGTCAACTAAATTAAACTAATTCTAATTATCTAAACAAGAGATGAAATTCGAGGGTTATATTTATAAACTAACTAATAATAATAAAAGAACGAACTTTAACTAAGAAAGAGCGGCTTTTTATATTATCAATGAGATAAAATCGATCTAGGGCTATGGACTATCTAACAATCATGTTGTATTATTTAATTGATTCAACTTCTTGATTTATCTAGTTTACTGATTGACATGGTTGATATTACGACTATGAATCTCTCGAGTCCTCTAACCGCCTATTCGTATTACTTTTACGCCTATATCTCTATGGTCATGAACTTTAACATGAATGCATTTATATTTCCTATATATCAACCAAGCAGGGAGAACTAGGTATATCTCTATCCTAGACGCAAATCTGCTCCCCGATGCCCAGGGTTGAGATCTTGCTCTATTTGACCCTATCGCTATCCTAGAGTTCCTCTCTCGAGTTCAAGCTAAGATTCGTAGATAATATTCGATTGGTGATCAAGCAACCAAATAATTAAGCTCATGATTAAATAAATAAACCAATACGATAAGTTAATTAATTGAAATCAATATTTGAATAACAAAGTTCATGAAAGAACCATAACCCTAGAACGAGAAGTTTAGCTCCACATAGACATGGAGGAAAACAACCCATCATCCAAAGAAAATATAAAAACGAGTAGTATGGAGAAGAAAAGATGAAATCAAGCAACTCCGGCCTCCACGGCGGCTCCAAGCGCTCTCTCTAGGTCTAAAGTTCTCCACACCCCTCTCAAAAATGAGTTTATAATGCATTTATAACATGTACAAATGAGCCCGGACCATAATACCCTTAAAAGTACGAAATAGAAAAATTAGCCAAAAAATAAGTTTAGCGCGGGCAGCCCATGTTGGGCTGTGGCGCGGGGTGTTAGGACAAAATTCAAGAACCTTCAATTTTTGGCCCTCCAACCGATCTTCATTCTGAATGAATTTCTTGGACTTCTACACAGACTTCAAAGTACCAAAGTATCTATTTTAGCTTCAAATTTATTGATTAGCTTGGGAACACGTCGCTTGAACTCTTTTGTATCTCTTCGTCTTCGAAAAGAAGCATTTTCAACATAAAGTATCTAGATTCAACAATAACACACATATTAGCTTGATATCACAAACACAATAAATGTTAGGTGTATTTAATGCATTTAACTCTTAAAACAAGGTAGAAACAGGGTAAAGTACGACAGAGAGATGTATAAATACACCTAACATCACCACCCACACTTGAACCTTTATTCATCCTCGAACAAATGACTAAACACACCCTCAATAAATCAAGCCTAGGAACACCACCACTTTGATTGATACCAACAATTAGGCCCTACAACAACTCAAACCATCAAATATACACTTCCTAATCATCATGCAAGATATACAAGTCAACTCAATTGAATAATAGACTTCTAACCTTCTAACCTCAAAGACGGACTCTAACTCATCAAATCCAAGCTCGCTCACCTACTCTGTTAAAGAAATCTAATAGCATTACCTATCTATCATGAAACAAGTGCCCTCACAAAAAGAAATAGTCCACACACTCAAATCAAAGAATGAATAAAATTTAAGATTTTAGCATCAAAGAACAACTCTCGCACTCATAAAATAATTCACATATATGCACAAAGAACCATAGGCTTGCCCGTTATGTTCATCTCTACTAATTAAGTGTGCTTGAATAGAATCAAATAAGACTTTAACGGATTGTAAAGTTTGCTAGGGGATGGGTAGAACAACTATATGATAGTGACTTACACTTCCCTAAGCACTTTGCACTTTTAGACTTCATCACCCATTTTTTTCTCTTTAACCTTTTTAACCCACTTCATTAATTATTTCACTAGTATGGACCTTATATCTAGAATGTTTCAATCTTTTTTTTTCAAGCATTTGTTTTTATTTTTTTATGTCACATTCTTTCTAAGAGGGTATATTCATCACTTTGCAGCTATCATGGGTCGCCTATTACACTCAAATGGCTAACTAGTGGTAACAATATCTGAAAAGACAAAAATTCACAAGACAAATAAAAAAGGCCTATTATCATCTTTTAAACAGAATAACACTTTTTATTTTGCTTCAATAACATGAAGGACAAGTTCTCGACTAAGATGCACAAGATGGAAAAAATACAAGAAATCTTTACCACACATGGCACAAGTACCAATCAAGATGTTCTACTCTAAGACAAACAGGGTCATAGCGAACGATAAAATAAGAATATGCTATATACAGAGTCACAACCCTAAGTCTAGGTATCATAAATTCTGCTATTCTAAATTAACCCAAGCACTCACGGGAAAGTACTACTCAAGCTCAGGCCCAAATATGCTAGTATCAAATAAGTCAATAGGTTTTTCTTCTCTCTTTTACTACTCCAAAAAAAATTAAAAAAAATCCCAGTTCAAGTAACATCCCTCGAAAAAGAACTGAAAATAAAAACTGAGAGGAATTATTAATTATTACTACGACTAAACAAAAAGTATTTTCCCAATGTATAAACATAATGAAGAACCATAACAATATAAAGTAGAGATAAGAAAAAGTCCCTAGTAGTCGATTGGGTTGCCTCCCAACAACTACTTGATTTAACATCGCGGCACAACACCATCACCTTCACCACTTTTCCTTCCACTTTGAGGATATGAATTGCGCCTTCAATTTTGCATCAGCTTTCTTGCTTCGCTCTTGGGGCGGTGATATGAAAATAAAGGACCCAAACCATAGGTGTCGCATCTTACACTTCTTGTCCCTTAAGTGAGGAATGTCGTTTTATCTTTTCGGCATGACAAATTTTAGGATGTAAGGGCCTTGTTCCTCATCTATACACTTCTTCATAGGCTTAGAAAGCTCGATTTCCTTGTCTCCATCCAAACATAATGTAGAAAAATGTTAGAATGAGCTCCAACACGCCCCAACTTCCAAATTTCTTTAATTTTGACATTCTCACTTTTGTACCCCTCTTCAACATCAACATCATCACAAATATGATTGTTGAATAGTTGAAACTCTTCTTTTTGCTCCATAAGTTGGCCAATATCCATAACAATTGGTGGTTGCGAACCAGACGCCTCAACCTTTTTATTTAATTAAGCCTACAGATCATGGATGTCTGATCCAAATTAGTCAATCTCTTGTCTGAGATCAATTATGTCTTCAGTCAGTTGTGTACCATATGCGTAAGACCATCACGGGAAATCCCATGAATTTGTATTTGTTGAGTTTGATGCATTAGCCAAGATTAACTCACTATCTCTACTTCTTCAAAGCTATCTCCTTGTAGGAACCCACTCTCTTCTTCTGTCTGAGGTTCTGTAACACCTCGTACCTTCAAACCAAACCTTGTTCATGATCCACGAGTATGAGAAACCAAAATGGGGAGTTTAAAGTTGAAAACTATAATCAGCTCTACATGTGAAATTTGACGACAAGAAGTACGAACCGTAAAATATTTTATGGCCCATCAAAGTGAATGAAATTGATGGTCTGTTGGACAATTGAACATATCGTTAAATTATTGATAGCCTGTCAACCTTCACTGTCCCAAGAACTCCAGTTTTACAACTCTCTGGAAATTTTAGAAAAAAATGATAGTACAGTCCGATTATACGGACCGTCAAACATTCGATGGACCGTAAAAATATTAACGGCCCAGACTCAGACCATCAAACTTTCCCGGCAGCAATCAGTATAAATATGAGACATGATTCTAAAAATTAGTTTTCACAATTCCCAAGCCCTGGAACATAGGTTCTCTCTTCCCAACCATATCCTACATCAAGGAAAGTCCTTTCCATATATTTTCATGTGATTCTATCATAGTATAATCAATTCTTAAGTGAATTCCATTACTCTTAACCTAGAGTTTTCAAGATAAACCCAATTAAAGATTTCAAGGTGCAATATTTGAAATTCTTCTTCAAAGTCATGATTTTTAATACAAGTTTGGAATCAAGTCGGGTATGTAGAGCTTCTATCCATGTGGGAACATCATTGTTCTTCCCCACGCCACACGTAATCCATGAAATAAGAATTCTTTAAACCTAGGGTTTTGCTCAAGTTCATATTAACCTTATACATGTTCGATTATACATATTTATAACATGTTGTCATTTATTATATTCATGATATATCAATTGTTATTTTCATGAACCTGTATGTAATCCATGAACCCATGCTTTGATTCCCATGAGTTCTTAATTATCAAGTCATGAATTATTATTACTTAACCTATGAAATTATACATATTTTCTCACAAGATATATATTATGAAATTATGTTCATGTTAAACTATCTCAGATCATGTTGACAAGTTATTTCATGAAATCTATGGGCTTACAAGCCACTATTTTTAAGTAATTTTTTTTGGAGTTGCATAGTAAACCGAGAAGGCTCTAATATCCTGAAACTACGTATGCCACCGCAGGATAAGAGTTTCTCTTCCCAGAGGATGATACCTTCAGATTTGCAGATTGGATCCTTTCTTGCCATGTTCATGTCTCATACCCCGACAAGGTATGAGAAAGCTCTACTAATGGGCCAGGTACCAGACTCCACATACTCATGTGGTGTTTTATTTTGTCGGTTATGCTACTGCTCTCCCCATGGATATGCAGTTATATATATATAGACATACATTTTTCAGACTTTACTCATGTTCATGTTCATGTTCATGTTTCAGTTTCTGTTTCAGTTTCATATTTCGCTTATATCATATTCCTGCTTATTTCCTTCAGTTTCTTTACATATAGTACAATTCAAATGTACTAACATCCCTTTGTATGTGGCCTGCACTTCATGGTGCAGGTGCTGAGTTTCAGGGAGATGGATCTGCTCAGTAGGATTTCTTTGGTATCAGCTGTCTGGTGAGCCCCATCTCATTCGGGGTGTCAGTTTAGTTATCTATGGTTATACATTATTAGTAGAGGTATGTCAGGGTCTTGTCCTGACAGACAGTTTTACAGACTCATATTTTAGAGGTTTCATAGACTAGTTCAATATCATGTCATGTCAACATTATACTTTCAGACTTATAATGTTTTACTCAAATTATTTCTGCTATGATTATTTCAGACTACTTCCAGCATTATGTTCTACATATTTTAAATCATTATTTTAGTATGTTTTGATGCCCATGTTGACAAGCAAGCCATGTGGTTCGCTCGGTCACATGCAGTCATGCATCGAGTGTCGTGTTCCACCCAAGCCATGGTTCAGGATGTGACAAAGCTTGGTATCATAACCCTAGGTTCAAGTGTCTTATGGAGTCTATGAACCGTGTCCAGTGGGGTCACCTTTATATATATGAGGTCCCCACATATATAAATAGTTGACCACCAAGACATCTAAGATTGTCTCACATCTTTATACTATAGATTGTGCAGTTAGAGCTATACCTTCAGGATATCCTTCTAACTCATGTGTGTTATGTATTTTAGAAAATATATGTGAAAATAAAGTACACTAATAGAACTTCAACTAATAACCAGAGAGCTGCTAATGATGCTGCTCACAAGGAGAATGCTCAGGCTTAGGGAGCCAATTCGGGCACAGCACCACCCGATACCACAGAGCTTGCGGAGATCCCAATTTCGTCGCCCATCACTACTGACTCAGATGTTAGGGGAGCTATTCAGCTACTCACCCAACTTGTGATTGCTCAAGCCCAACGTCAGGGAACAACTCTTAGTACGGGGATGAATAGAGAGTCATCTAGTTTTAGGACCCATGAGTTTCTTCACATGGACCCTCCGGTATTCATAGGTCAATCAAGACAGAAGATCCATAAAATTACATTAATGGGCTTCAAAAAATCTTTCGTGTGATGCAAGTGGAGGCAGCGGAGTTTAGAGCTTATCAATTACAGGATGTTGCTAATATCTGGTATGAATCATGGGAACAGTCCCGCGGGGAAGATGCACCTCCAGTGACTTAGGATGAGTTTGCATATGCATTCATTAAGCACTTTCTGCCAATAGAGGCCAGGGAAGCTAATGTTGTGGAATTTAAAAAGCTCAAGTAGAATGGCAGGACTGTGCATAAGTATTATCTTCAATTTATCTCTTTGACAAAGTATGCTCCACATATGGTCCAATACATAAGGGCTAGAGTTAGACGCCTCATGTATGGTCTCGATCCCCATTTATACGATGCATCCAATAATACAGCTCAGAATAGGGAGATGACTATTACAAAGATGGTTGCATTCGTGCAGGGTAATGAGAATAGGTTGAAGGAAGATGAAGCCTTACAGAAAGAGAAGGATAAGGAGTTTAATAAGAGAGCTAAGTCTTCAGGACACTTCAGTCATGAGGGTGGTGGAGGCAAGCAGTTCTTTAAAAACAGGTCATCATGACATGTTCCATCTTCAGCTAGTGCTCCAGCCCCAAAGTTCAGAAATAATAACAGGAAACAAATCTTCAGAGTATCAGGCTCCCAGTCACAGGCCAATGTGGGGTAGAGTTCCTTTAGCCACCTAGTATGTGTCAAGTGTGGTAAGAGGCATCTAGGGGAGTGCCATTTTGGCATGAACATCTGTTATGGGTATGGTCAGCCATGTCATTTTCAGAAGGATTGTCTATCAGCAAGGCAGGGTGTAAGAGGTAATATAACTTAGTCTACGAATTCTACATTTCCCTAAAATTCTCAAGCTCAGTCAGGGCGTGGTCCAGCTAAGTTCGATAACACGTGCAAAGGTCCAAACCATTTGTATGCACTAGCAGGTCGTCAAGACATAGAGGCCCGTGTAGATGTGGTCACATGTATATTAACCATTTTCACTTTTGACATTTATGCTCTTATGAATCTTGGATCCACTTTGTCATATGTAACCTCATTTATTGCTAAAAAATTTAGGATATAACTAGAAAATTTGCATGAACTCTTTGAAGTATCTACTCCAGTTGGTGAATCAGTTATAACCATACGGGTATATAAGAGTTATCCAGTTAAAGTCTATCACTGCATTACCATAGCTGATTTGGTAGAGTTAGAAATGGTAGACTTTGATGTATTCATTAATATGGGTTGATTGTCTTTATGTTATGCCACGGTAGGTTATAGAACCAAAATTGTAAAGTTCAAATTTCTCGGTGAACCAATCATAGAATGGAAGGGTGATGTAGTAGCACCCATATGTAGGTTCATTTCCTATCTCAAAGATAAAAAGATGATATCTAAGTAGTACATTTACCATCTAGTTCGGGTTAGGGATGCAGATACCAGACCCCAAATCTTTAGTCTATACCAGTTGTCAATGAGTTTCCAGATGTCTTTCTAGAGGATTTTCCCGGAGTTCCTCATGACAGTAAGATTGACTTTGGAATCGATCTACTTTCTAGCACTAAGCTGATTTCTCCATACAGAATGGCTCCAGCAAAGTTACGAGAATTAAAAGCTCAGTTGAAAGATCTCTTTGATAAGAGATCCATTAGACCAAGTGTCTTACCATGGGTTGCACCAGTCGTGTTTGTTCGAAAGAAAGATGGGTCTTTGCTTATGTACATTGACTACCGACAGTTGAACAAGGTCACCATTAAGAACAAATATCCTCTTCCCAAAATCGATAATTTATTTGACCAACTTCAGAGTGCACAATATTATTCCAAGATTGACATCAAATCAGGGTATCATTAGCTTAAGGTTAAGGAAGTTGATATTCTGAAAACCTTCTTCAGAACTCGCTATGGTCATTTCAAATTTTGTGTCATATCATTCGGATTGACAAATGCTCCTGCCGATTTCATGGATCTTATTAATAGGGTCTTCAAGCCTTATCTTGATCTTTTTGCTATTGTCTTCATTGATGATATTTTAGTTTATTCCCGTAGTGAGGCCGATCATGCAGAACATCTCAAAATAGTGTTGCGGACACTTAAGGACTGCGAGCTTTATGCGAAATTTTCTAAGTGTGAATTTTGTCTTAAGTTAGTGGCATTCTTAGGCCATTTGATTTCAGATGAATGCATCCAGGTTGATTTTAAAAAAATAGACGCTGTTAAGAATTGTCCCATGCCCACTTCTCGCTTCAGATATTCAGAGTTTCTTGGGTCTGGCAGGATATTACAGATGATTCGTAGAGGGGTTTTCTTCCATCTCAGCTCCATTGACCATGTTGACTCAAAAGGAAGTTAAATTCCAGTGGTCAGATGCCTGTGAGTGTAGTTTTGAAGAATTGAAAATGAGACTGACTTCTGTTCCAGTGTTGACATTGTCAGAGGGAACCGATGGGTTCATTATTTATTGTGATGCTTCAGGTATTGGTCTTGAATGTGTTTTAATGCAACATAGTAAGGTTATAGATTATGCATCCAGATAGCTTAAACCTCATGAAAAGAATTATCCGACTCATGACTTAGAATTGACAGCTGTGATTTTTGCACTCAAAATATGGCATCATTATTTGTATGGAGTTCATGTTGATATTTTCACAGATCACAAGAGTCTTCAGTATATTTTCAAGCAGAGAGAGTTGAATCTCAGGCAGAGAAGATGACTTGAACTGATAAAGGATTATGATGTAGATGTTCTCTACCATCCATGAAAAGTGAATATGGCAGTCGATGCTCTTAGTCGGCGATCCATGGGAAATTTATCACATGTCAAGGAAGGCAAGGGAACCATGATAAAGGAGATTCATCGATTAGCCAGTCTAGGAGTTCGACTCATGGACTCCATAGATGGCAGTGTTGTTCAGAACAAGTCTAAATCATCCGTAGTAGCCGAAGTGAAGGAGAAGACGTTTAGTGATCCCTACCTGTTACTGCTGAAAGAGGGGATTCACAAGCATAAGACTACGACTTTTGAACAAGGGGGAGATGATGGTACTCTGAGGTACCGAGGTAGATTATGTGTTTCAGATGTAAACGGACTCAAAGAACGTATCATGGCAGAAGCAGACCATTCCAGGTATTCTATTCACCTAGGTTCTACAAAGATGTATCATGATCTTAAGGAGGTTTATTGGTGGAACGACATGAACATGAATATGGCAGATTTTGTAGTCAAGTGTCTGAATTGTCAACAGGTGAAAGCCGAGCACCAGAGGCTTGGTGGGTTGGCTCAAACCATTGATATTCCTGTTTGGAATGGGTGATGATAAATATGGACTTCATAATAGGTTTACCTCGCTCATCCCGAAGGCTTGATTCAATTTGGGTGATTGTGGACCGACTGACCAAATCAACTCACTTCTTGCTAGTTAAGACCACAGATTCAACAGAGGATTATGTTAAGTTGTATATTCGAGAAATTGTCATGCATCATGGGACGATAGTGTCCATTATCTAAGATCGTGGTGCTCAGTTTACAACCAACTTTTGGAGGTCATTCCAGAAGGGATTAGCTCCAAATTTATTCATTAGCTCGGGAACACGTCACTTGAATTTTCTTTTTTTATCTCTTCTTCTTAGAAATGAAGCATTTTCAGCATAAATTACCTAGATTCAACAATAACACACACATTAACTTGGCATCACAAACTAAATATATGTTAGGTTCATTTAATGCATGTAGCTCTCAAAACAAGGTAGAAATATAGATAAAATATGACGGAAAGACGTATAGCATCATTAGTCAAGCTCCAAAATAAATACCGAACACGAGGTGAGAAACAAAAAAAATCAGAGCAATTTTGTGTTACCTACCATACTTGGCAATTTATCAATACGAAACAAAGTAGATATTTTATGGGCCGGCCAACTCTAAGCCACATCTTTTGATTAAAATTAGTTGGGCTTGGGTCCCAAATTCCATATGCTCATAATGACATTAATGCATTTGGCTTTTTCAATTAGCTTTTCCTTTCTTTTGGGTTTTCCCTTTTCCCTTTTAGAGGCATTTATGACGTATGAATGTACCTTTCTTCCATCTGCATGTTCTTTGCTATCTGTTTCATGGACAACTGATAATCCAAGATTCAGATTTTTCATGGTAGGGTTCATCAATTTCAAGCCATTCCTTTTTTCTAAAAAAATCTATTTATGTACTCCTATTTTACAGCTCATACTGTAGACAATTAATGCTGGATAAACTTCCATGGACCCCTGATATAAATATCAGAATAAGATGTCTAACGTGATATAATGTTGCTTGGTGAATTCAGTGGTGGAGGTAGAGTATCACTTACGGGTTCACAAGAATCGATAGCTTTTGCCTAACATATGTAAAAAAAAATCGTTAAATATCCATAAATATTTGATCGTAAACTCAATTATAATATTTAATTTAATATTATTATAAAAATTCATAAATTTTAAATCTTGAATTCATATCTGTGGTGATAATCGATATACGGTTACCCTATGTCTACATTTTTAAGTACTTTGTCTCCTGTTTCAAGTATTACATTACCTATAGCTCTTAAATCGAAGTTGTAAGGAAACCTCACAAAATTAAAGCTAATTACTCTAAACACTCTTGTATATGCATGTTTCAATTAAAGATTTATCAATATACTCCTTATACTGTGAAAATCCTACACAAATATAATGACTCAGTTAATGATGCATCCACATAATTTTAAAATCAAACACTTATATTTTTTATATTATGAAAATCCTATACAAATATAATAAGTAATGTTATTCCCTATATTTTGTAAAAAAATGTTTAAACCTCTTATATAATGGAATCTTGCACCAAATTGAACGATCATCCAACAAAAATGGTGTTTGGATTGACTTATTTTAAGTATTTATTGGCTTTTAAACTCTTTTTTACCTTTGTGGTGTTTCGAAAAAAAATACTTTTAATTACTTATTTTCGGACAAAAATAACATAAAAGTCAAAAATTGTGTATTCTCAACTTATGACTTTTAACTTTTAACTCATAAACTACTTTTAAGAAGCCAATTCAAACACCCTCTAAGTAAATTATTATAATGCAAAGCGGAATAATAAATAAGCTAGTTTCTATGTGGTGAAGATGACTAGATCGGTCCATGAATTTTCCTTTCCTTTTTTTGCGCATTTCACTAGAAGAATTTGAAGGGAACTAGTATATCAAGTTGTTCGGAAGGCCCACTTGATCTTCTTCCCTAAAATCTCATATGTGGGAATCCCGCTGACTCCAATTATGTGCGTATTAGATCTGACCAACTATTCATGCATCGTACCTCCTCTACATTCTTAACAACTCATATTTGTTTCAGTACAATTTTCAATGACACGTTTAGATCATCTTCTCCATTACTTACATAAAAACTAAAACAAAAATGAGCAATTCCTACATAATAAAATTTATAATTTAAAACATACAAATAGTTTACGTGTTTAGCATGCAAGAAAGTTGTTACTAATAATTGATATCTTATTAATTAAGAACTTGTGGGTTTTTTCCCTTTAAAGGTTCTGAAAGGGACATGTTTCAAGAAATTCATATTTATCATCGATCTCTTTTAATCAAAGGTGTGAAAATTTTCAAAACATCTTTTTAAAATTTAAAAATTCAAAATATATAATTTTATTAATTACAATATATCTTTTTTATGAATAAACCTTATGTTTTTAAAAAATAAGCACTTAACACCATAGTAAAAATAAAGATATCACTGAAGTTAATGTTTGTTTAGGATTTTCATAGAATAGGGTATAGGCGTGGTGTATATTTGAGTCATTATAGTACTAGTTTTATAGGAGTTTCATAGTATAGGTGTTGGTATTAAATTTAAGAAATAGAGGGTGTATCTGTATTTGATCACTATATTTGTGTAGAATTTTATAATATATACTTAACATATAAATATTTATTTTTAAATATAAAAAATATATTTATAATTGAATCATATTACATGAATATTGAGTATAGTCTACTCTAAAATTTAATGTGCATGACTAAGTCAAGTGAAGGGCTGAGCTGACTATGGTCAACGGAAATACATATACCATGAGAGTCTTGATATAAATTATCCAACATCGATGGAGACTTGATGAGTTATACGGCAAAGGATTTCCAGGAAAGTGAACCGCAATCATTGATTTCTAAGTTTTCTCTCTTTTTTTTCTCCGTCCAAGTTCTCTTCAGGTTATTCGACCAACAGTAAAAATTTACCCGAAATTTACATTAAATCAATAAATATAAAATATATATAATTTATATACATATTTTTCAGTTAATCATATTTAAGTGATGTGTATTCTCACTTTAGTTCTTCATTATTAAGAATAAATTGTTTAATTTGATATGAATATTCGCGGGGTGAGTAATTATTTACTTTGCAGCAACTCCTATGTTTTTGTAAGAATAATATTTTCCTCATCTTATTCCTCTACAATAATGTGGTTAATATACAAAGATATAACATAAAGATTAGGAGAAGATCATGCCTAAACATCTCCTTAATAATTGTGATAAGATTACCTATGATTGCTAATCTACCTATGCAATGTTTTATATGCTACCATATATACAAGATATTAATTAATTACAATGATAATAATTATTAATACCAATATCACTAATTATTATTCTCTCACTCCCCCGCAGTTGAAGCAGGAGGCAGACGGATGCTGAGACTGTCCCGAAAATCTTCAAATAATATCAGCGAAAGACCTTTGGTAAATATATCTGCAATTTGATGGGGCGAGGGGACATGTAACACCTGCACTTGACCGCGTGACACCTTTTCACGGACAAAGTGGATATCCAACTCAATATGTTTTGTGCGTTGGTGATTGACTAGATTGCCGGACATCTAGATAGCACTAATGTTATCACAATACACCAAAGTGGCTTTCGGAATCGGGCAATGAAGCTCAAGGAGAAGATTGCGAAGCCAACATGATTCAGACACAACATTAGCAACACCCATGTATTCTGCTTCGACACTTGATCTGGATAATGTGGCTTGCCTTTTTGAGGATCACGAGACCAAGTTATCTCCAAAAAAAATACCATAACCTGAGCTGGAGCGTCTTGTGTCTGGGTAGCCTCCCCAGTCTGCATCTATGTAGAATCCTAGTGTGGATGTGGACGATGGATACAAGTGTAGAACGTATGCGAGAGTACCCTGTACATAGCGCACAATGCGTTTTAGGGCATGCATATGCTCATCCATCGGATTATGCATAAATAGGCACACTTGTTGCACAATATATGAAATACATGGTCTGGTGAAAGTTAGATACTGCAGTGCTCCTGCCAGGCTACGGTAGAGTGTTAGGTCGACAAAAGGCTTGCCTGAAGATGCACTTAATTTTGATTTAGTGTCCACTAGAGTTGCAGATGGTTTACATGAGGACATGTCAGCTCGTTCCATAATCTCTGTTGCATACTTCTTTTGGGAGAAAAACAAACCACCTGCATGTCGTGTCACTCCTATGCCCAAAAATAATGTAATGGACCTAGGTCCTTCATTACAAATTCGGAGCCAAGTTGTGACATGATGTTCTTTCGAAGAGCATCTGATGAGGTAGTTAGTATAATATCATTCACATATAGGAGAAGATAAGCAAAATGATTACCCTGACGATAAATAAATAGAGAGTGATCGGAACGGCTGTTTGAAAAACAATCTTTGAGACAAAATCCGCAAACCGTTTGTACCATGTCGTGGGAGCTTGCTTCAGACCATATAATGACTTTTTGATCAGACAAACATGGTTAGGGTATTTAGAGTCCCTAAACCCCAACGGTTGATACATGTATACCGTCTCATTTAGTTCGACGTGGAGGAAAGTATTTTTGACATCTAATTGATGAAGTTTCCAACCTTTTGAAATAGACAAGCTAAGTACTGTCCTGATAGTTGTCGTCTTGACCACTGGACTGAATGTCTCACCGCAATCTACGCCAACACGTTGTGTTTTTCCATCACCTACAAGACGGGATTTATGCCGCTCAAAAGAACCATCATATTTTTTTTGTGATTAAAAACCCACATAGACCGAATTATATTAGCATGAGGTGGACGAGGTACCAAATCCCACGTCCTATTTTTAATAAGAGCATTGAATTCATCGTCCATGACCAATTTCTAATTCGGGTCATGAAGAGCAGTCACAAGATTACGGGGTAATAGCGATTTTGAGATTTGGGTATGTAGGCTGTATTTGGTGTTGGGCTTGTGAATGTCGTGCTGGCTTCGGGTAATGGGTCGGTGAGCAGAACTATCGGGCTGGTTGGGGGTTCAAAGGCTTCGGTCCAAGCCATTGTCCAGTGGTGGTACCGAAACAGTGGGTTGGGCTATTGGTATTGGAACACTGACAGGAGTTGGTTTAGGCCTTGGAACTGGAGGCCCAATCTGCTGGACTGAATGGTCTTGTGGCTGGGCCACTGTTTCGGGGCCTAGTTGGCCCAAATTTTCGTCGGTACCTGAAATAGTAGGCTTTGAAGGAAAAAAATTGGATTAAGTACGGGGGTCGGCTATCATCTAATAAAACATATGTGTGGGGTCCAGACTTGTGTATTTTGGCAAGTGGGAAACTCATTTCATAAAAAATTACGTGATGACTTATAATTATTTTATTTGAAGATAAGTCGAAACATTTGTAACCGTGATGATTTGACGGATAGCCCAAGAAAACACACGGAGTAGACCAGGGTTGAAGTTTGGTGATTGTAGTTGATGGAAAGAGAGGATAGCATAAACACCCAAAGACCCGTAAATGTGAGTAAGACGGATCTCGTAGGTAAAAGATTTTTAGTGGAGCTTGGTAAGACAAGTTCTTTTGAGGGAGAATGCTTAATAAGCATGTGGTCATTTGTAGTGCATGGTGCCAAAACGAGGGTGGTAGAGTGGCATGGACAAAGGATGTTCGAACAATATTGTTGATGGTTCGTATTTTGCGTTCCGCCTTCCCATTCTGGGAGGATGTGTGTGGACATGAAAGACAGAAATTTAAACCATTAGTATTGCAAGAATCCCAAAATTGTTTATTATCAAACTCCCTACCATTATCACATTGAATATTCTTGATTTTCCGTTCAAATTGGTTTTTGATGAAAGCTCTAAATTTTAGAAAAGTGGAAAACACTTGTGATTTTTGTGATAAGGGATATATCCACAAAAAATTAGAGTAATCATCTAACAGAAGCAAATAATATCTATGGCCCGAAGAGCTCAAAACAGGGGAAGTCCATATGTCACAGTGGATAATATCAAACGACATTAATGTGCATGAATTAGAGAAAACAAATGGCAATTTAACTTGTTTACCAAGCGGGCAAGAATGACATTTATTTAACTGTTGAGTACAGGAAATAAATTTATTTTTCTTTAGGGAGGCTAAAACAGGTGCCCCCAGATGACCCAACCTTTCATGTCAGAATGAAGAGGTTAATCCTGCAAAAGAAAATGGTAACTTGGATTGTTGGGTAGGTGATGTTATTGGATAAAGCTCGCCTTGGCTATCACATCTCATGATAAGCTTCATGTCTAAAAATCTTTCACGGAAAATCCAAAAGGGTAAAAAACAACAGATACTCAATAATAGTCAGTAGTAAACTATCTAACAGATACCGAGTTTTAATTAATATCGGAGCATGAATGATATTTTTTAAGGATAGTGGTGGAGACAATTTAGTAGAACCATAACCCCGAATTGGAATAGCATGACCATTTCCGACAATTATACCATTTTTCTTGCTCAAATTAAAATAAGACGAGAGATTACATTGGGAGGACGTCATGTGGGATGTGGCTCCGGAGTCCATATACCAACTTGCATCGGGTGGATTAAGTCCGAGAGTGTGCATGGCGGACTCGATGTCGGTTGGGCTCGTCATAGTAGAATGGGCCTCCTGCCACTGATTTGTAACTGGCCAAACTGTTGGTCCGTGCATTCGCGTCGCACCGTTAGTTGCTCTGGGCCCAAAAGCTGTGCCCAATATTATTTGGGCTGGCAGTAGTTAATCCAGTGGGTCGAAATTGTGGCTTGGCCCAGTTGCCCGTTGGGTAGGGGCAAGGTGGCATAGCCCACGGCCACTGCTAGACCCACTGGATTGGTTCGCCGCGGGGCTGCCACTGCTGCTGCCCACCGGTGGTGGTTCTGCCTGAGTTGCCGCCGCCGCCACCGGAATTCCGATGGCCTCCATTTTTATTATTTCCATGATTTCCACCCCAATTTTTATTACCATTCTTTCTTTTTTGTCCCCGATTTTTTTGTGTGGGTTCAAAATGGATAGTACTTTCATTCGAGGGAGTAGTCATCGGCGGAATTAGAGACGGTGGTGGCCTTCTTGGCAAATCTTGCCTCTTCAAGTATAAGCACCGAACGTGCTTGATAAAACAAATGAAGAGGATTGCTTTGTTTGATGAGTGTTCCCACACCGTTATAGGCGTCGGTAAGGCCGACAACCATTGGTAAAACCAAGTGATTGTTGGTAACTAGCGAACCAACATTTTTAAGTTGATCCGACAAGACTTTAAGGCGTTGACAATATGCCGACGCATTTGGGAAATCCGCCATATCAATGGTGGAGAATTCTTGTTCTAAAGTAACGGCGCGGGAGTTTTTATTGTCTTGAAAAATGTCCCACAACCGATTCCAAGCCTCCATGGTTGTAGAATCAGGTTCCATTATTGTGTGTAACAAATCTGAAGATATGGTGGCATAAATCCAAGAGAGAACTCTGACATCAAGGGTTTCCCAGAGTTCTTTGTCATCAGCGGCCGTTAACTCCTTGCCTTTCTCATTTTCTGGCGGTATTATATGATGAATAACTCGGTGGGAACGACAACAAATCTTAAAAAGTTCCGCCCAAGTTGCATAGTGAATATTTTCCATTTCAAGAGTATTGGAAACATGTGTTTTAATATTTGAAACAGTAACGGCTAGATGGAAATTAGTCTTGGAGTCGGACATTGTTGATGAACTTGGGAAAAATATGATGGACAACAATGGAGGTGAAATAAAAAATGAACAGGAAAGAAGAAAGGGAAAATCGACAGGGTGGGGTGCTGTTTGGCCGATTGGAGGGACTAATTTAGTGTAGGATCTTTTTAGTCTCTTGATACCATGTAAGAATAATGTTTTCCTCATCCTATTCCTCCATAATAATATGGTTAATATACAAAGATACAACATAAAGATTAGGAGAAGATCATGCATAAACATCTCCTTGATAATTGTGATAAGATTACATATGATTGCTAATCTACCTATTCAATATTTTACATGCTACCATATATACAAGATATTAATTAATTACAATGATAATAATTATTAATATCAATATCACTAATTATTATTCTATTAGTTTTTTGTGAAGCTTCTTGTCTCTAAAGTAGGGGTGGCAAGTCGGTCGGGGCGGGTCCCGGCGTTACGGGACCCGAAAGGACGGGGGAAAGGTCTGGACCTGGCTCCGGTGGGATTAGCGGGACAGATCGTTGTCCCGTCTCGTACCACATCCCACTGGAAAAGGGGACCGGTGTTGGGGGATGGGGTGGGGTGGGTGGGGTCGGGTCGGTAGGGGAATTAGTTTTTTTAGACATTTAATTTTTAAAATATATATATATATATAAACACTTCAATAATTGAACAAGATAGTGTAATAAAAATATCTCAAGGCTGTTTTTGTGCCTCTTATATTATTTAATAGAAATATGATTTTTTTTGTAATACAATTTCAAAATTATAACTTTGTGGTGTTGTTCAAAAGTTGCAAATCACATAGTAAAATTGCAATTAAAAAAAATACATAGTTAACCATACTTTTCTAATTTCCTCACAATGTCTTGAGGATCTTCGGTTGGAATTGAAAGTTGTTGGTCAAATTGCTCGACGTCGCTTCATGTTCCCTCGAACAAGATTTCGTTGTAGTTGTAGTCGTCTTCTTCGTTGATTTACCGTTGACCGCACCTTCTACGCTCTGCTCGAATCCAATCTCTGAATAGAACTGCAATCTCCAATGTGTCTCTCGCCAATGAATGTCTGTGCTCTCCTATTTGAAATCTTCCCACAGAAAAAGCGCTTTCAGGCGATGTTGATGACGCTTGAATGTTCAACACATCTCGGGCCATCTTTGTTAGTGTCGGAAATATCTTCTCATTGTCCCTCCAGTATTTCAGCAAGTCTTCATGTCCTTCATCGTTGACAATTAATTCGTACGGTACAACACCGTGCAAAACATAAACATCAAATTCACTAACTTGTGAAGAAGTTGAACCACTAAACATTTTATTTCTAAGATCTTGAATACTAGCAGCAGAAACCACATGTTTTTTATAAGGTTGTAGCGAAGTAGTAGAAGATGGTATAGAAGCCGGTTGATTATATACACTTTCTTGTTGGTAATACATATATATATTTTTTGCATTCATTGTGTATGCTAGAAATAACTTATATTTTAGTTGGTTCTTCAGTTGGGTCTTTTGGAAGTACTTCTATACAATCATAAATCGTTTCAACAAGTGTTTTACAACCGTCTACTTTAATAGTCATATTTAATACACCACCAATAATATAAATAGTGGGAATAGGGAAAAAGTATCTTTTTAAATTTTTAAAACATTTTTTCAATATATGCCTTATAAGTTTATTTTTGCATATATTCATTAAGTAACAAAAATATTAGAGATATATAAAATAACATAGTTGAAATAGTAGGATAATAAATATCTTAAAATTCTTTAGTAGCTTGAAAAAATATCTCTAAAATCCGATAAGTTCTAAAAAAAATTCCAATCATTATCTACAAGCATATCCCTTGAATTTTTATTATTGGCGTTAAATAATAAAGTTATAGGTCTTCTATAATCGTAAGCAACAAGTAGTTGTTCGTATGGAGAATTCCACATAGTCACTACTTCTTCAGGATTTTTTCTATAAGGTAATCCACAATCGTGACAAGTTTTTTATATTCTTTGCATCTTTGTATTTTATTACCTTTAAAATAAAGTTTATACCAAATTGTATTTTATCAAGAATATTTTCAAAAAATTTTAGGTCATCCTTTACAACTAAGTTATAAATATGGCACACACATCTTAAATGAAAATGATCAGGAAAACATAGAGTTAATTGAACTTTTAAAAGTCTTATAGCATAATCATTAGAAGAAGCATTAATCTAAATACTTGATTCTCTTGGTCCCTATCAAAAACATCTCGTGCAACTGATTTTAATTTTTGTTGTGGGGCCTCGACTCATACTAAGGGAATAAGAGGCATTCCAGTTTCAGTTTGAGGCTGAGACTCAGTCTGAAATTGAGGTTGAGGTGCACTAGTGGGTGTGTCATCTACATTATCGTCAAAATTAAAGTCTGGTTCAGATGCAGAATATACCTTATAATCTAATGATATATCATTAAAAACGCAGTTTCATCTATATGAGTGAAATCAATCAAATCATCAGGACTAAGAATATAATTACTAGAAGAAGTATCCTTACCCTTGTTACCCCTACTAGAAGAAGCACCCTTACCTTAATCATACGTCCAAGGTGTTCCATTATAACAATGAAAATAAATAATGTAAATGAAATTAAGTATTAAAATTAAGTAATAATAATAATTTAAAGAAGGAACAAAGGTACCAAACGCTGACGTAATGTCGACGTGTAATCGATGTTGAAAATTGAAACTTTGCTCGATGGATGAACCTCAAGCTAGTTGTCAACTTCACTCCCAATTTTTGAACTTTGATATAAATGAGCAAAAAATATATAATATTTAGTAGGCAATGTAGAATTGTAGAGAGATAAATTGAGATATTAGAGAGATCGTAGGAAGATTTATGAGAAAAATGAGGTATTTATAGTTGAGAAATAGGGTTAAAGTATAAATTTATTAACATAGGAGTTAAAAATAAATATTAAGGGGGTAGGGGTTTATGGGGTTGGGTGGGTCCAAAATGGTCGTTATAGCCTTTACACAACGGCCAAAATCATAATTTGACCGTTGTTGCAACAGTTATTTTTGCAAAGGGAGAGGGGGGCTGGCAGGGTGGATTGGGACGGGCGGGACGAGCCCAGGTCCCATCTCGAGTTCGAACCCCAACACCAAATTTTTTTTTTTTGGGGGGGGGGGGGGGGGGGCGGGTATCGGGCGGGTCGGGATCAAGCCGACCCGACCCACTGGCCAGCCTTACTCTAAAATAGGTACCTTCTTTCACATTATCGGTAAAAACGTTAAATTCTATCCGTTGTTTCCTTCAAATTTCATTTTCCCGCTAAAATAAAGTTATTGGGCTTTAAGTCTTGAAACAACACTTTTTGCTCGGATTTCCCTTCAAATGCATTGGTCTTCAATTTTTGTCTTGTACTTAAAAAAGTGGTTGAAAATATCCCGAGGTTTGGGTTCAAATTCTGTTCAGTCAAAAATTAAAAAAAATCACAAGACAAAATTTGGATTTTGCAAAGCATAGTTTACCTGCTAACTCTTAGTGTTTGCCTTTAGGCATAATGAAATTTTGTCTTAAGGTAGAGTTTGTCTTATGCCTGAAGGAAGATTATGCATAGCGAAATCCAAACACTGCCTTGCAATTTTTTTAATTTTTGGTTGAGCTGGGGTTCGAACTGTAGGATTTTGTTGGGTACAAAGCATATAAGTAAGGCACAACAGAAGTTTAAAATTTTGTTTCTTACGTACCCCAATAATATTTCTGGTATGGTTATACAACAATCAAAACCTGTAACATAAAGCATAAACTTACATGTTAGAATATCTGGAGTTTTTATCTACTATAAGGTGGACACGCGATTGCCCTTCCGATTGCAAGCTCCAAGCTTCAATGTATTTCTCTTTCGAAAGCTAGGAAATCCGGCAGAGGTTCGAGAGAGTTTAATTCTAAGTCTCTAAGGCTTAGAATGATAATCTGAAATTAGTGTGTGAATAATGAAAAGAATGCCACTATTTATAGTTGAAAAATAGGTCAAAATCGGATTAGGGTTTGACCTTGGATCTTGCCCAAAAATCGAGGTAGAGGTGTTGCGGCCCTAGGGTATGGGCGCCGCGGCGCTCGATGAATTTCTGCACTATCTCGACATAGTGTGATCCTACATGCCTTCTCATATCGACATTAATCAAATTAAGGTCTATGCGGAACTCCTAGACAGTACCACAAGACGAACTTAATATGTAAAGTACGTTTACGTGAATCCAGTAAACTTAACCATTATGTGGTAAGATAAAATCCTTTCATTCACGACACACCCGATCAAGATTAGGATTTGTCAAGTGTCTATCCAAATGGCTTAATCATTGTATCTCATTTATATTAGTTGACAACTATACCATATTCTAAATATGTCTATTGCGTTGGTCAACGACTTAGTCAACCTAACATCACTGAGAATCAGAGTGTTCTCTCGAATATACATTCGAGGAATGAATCATAATCTTGGCTCAACTACCACCTTTAATCCACATCGTAATGTACCAAATACAAGTCGTATCTCAATCTATAAGGCATTTGAGCTTAGGACGGGATCAAAGTACATTACTTTGTAGACAAGACGCGTATTGACCTCAAGTCTAAGGACTTCTATCTCCCACACGCTGATCATACGTTAGACAAGTATAACAAACAGTATATCAGCAGGGTATACCAATACTTCCAAAGTATCCATGTGTCCATCACGGGTAGTCATTACTCGTAGCATGTGAGACATACTACGTCCTCCAAGGATGTGATGCAAACCACATGTCGACTTATCACATATCATCGATATCCCATTCTCGATGATCATTAATCGAGGCTATTTTAAGAGTTACGTTATAATATTAATATCTCACACTATTAATAACAGCATAACCTGCAGTGATGCATATTATAGAATATTACAAACAATCAATTAATAATTCAATAATCGCAAATGCTAAAATATTAATCTCCATTAATAATAATATGAATGTGTATAAAGTAAATTTGTCCTAATACAGATTGTCTTTAGGACATAAATATACTTTTAATCTCTCACTTGGCCTAGAGCCAATCTCCAACATATCTAATGCCCATATTCTCAAAATGACCATTATGCTTGACTAAGCTTAATGGTTTAGTGAGTGGGTCAGCTAGATTATCGCCTGTGGGAACACAGTCTAATCTAATCTCTTCAGTCTCCACCATCTCCCTGAGTATGTGGTACTTCCTTGGTACATGCTTGTTTCTGTTGGTTTATCTTGGTTCCTTGACTTTCGCAATCGCACCATGTTGTCACAATAAATCGTTATTGGACAAGTGGCACTTGGAACAACCCCTAGTTCCTTCAGGAACTCAGATACCATGACAACTTCTTTACCAGTTTCCGATCCAGCAATGTACTCAGCTTATGTTGTCGAATCAACAGTTGTAGCTTGTTTGAAACTTTTCCAGCTTACTGCTCCACCATTGAAAATGAACGTGTACCCAGATTGAGATTTGTAGTCATCAACATCTGTCTGGAAGCTAGCATCAGTGTACCCAGTAGCAACTAGTTTTTCTTCCCCACCATAGACTAAGAAGTAATCTTTAGTTCGTCTAAGATACTTAAGAATACTTTTGGCTGCCTTCCAGTGTTCTTCCCCAAGATTCTGCTGGAATTTGCAAGTCATACTAAGTGCAAAGGCCACATCTGGCCTAGGACAGGTCATGGCATACATGATCGATCCTATAGCCGAAGCATATGGGATATTTTCATGCGTTTAAGTTCTATAGTATTAGAAGGACTATCCTTCTTATATAACTTGATGCCTTGTCCCATAAGTAGACTGCCTTTCTTGGAATTTTCCATAGAAAAACGTCTAAGCACTTTGTCTATGTAGACTGACTGTGACATCCCCAACAATCTGTTAGGTCTATCTCTATAGACCCTAATCCCCAGAATGTAGCAGGCTTCACCTAAATTCTTCATCATGAAGGTACTGGACAACCACTCATTGACTGATTGTAGGATAATCTTATTGTCTCCCATTATTAATATGTCATCTACATATATGATAATGAAGGCAATACTCCCATCCATGTGTTTACTATAAACACATGGTATCATTTTTGCTTCTGACAAAATCAAATGACTTGATAGCCTTGTCGAAGCAAATGTTCTAACTCCTTGAGGCTTGCTTAAGCCCATAAATGGACTTTTGTAGCTTGCATATAATATTTGGTTTGGACTCAATTGAAAAACCCTCAGGTTGTTTCATATACACCTCCTCAACTAGATTACCATTGAGCAAAGAGAAATTTGACGTCCATATGCCAAATGTCATAGTCATAATATGCAGCTATTGCAAGCAAAATCCGAATGGACTTAATCTTAGCAACAAGTGAAAAGGTTTCATCATAATCGACCCCAGGCCATTGATTATAACCTTTAGTCACCAATCTTGCTTTATAAGTCTGTACCTTTCCATATGCATTAATCTTCTTCTTGAAGACCCATTTGCATCCTATGGGTCTAACCCCTGTTGGCAAATCAACCAAGTTCCAAACTTGATTTATGTACATCGAGTCCATCTCAGATTTCATGGCTTCTTGCCATCTCTGTGAATCAATGTCTAACATAGCTTCGCTGTAGGTTGTAGGTTCATCGTCATCAGGAATATCTATCTCATTGTGTGTTTCAACAAGGAGATTAAGTCTTTTAGGCGGACGATGAGTCCTAGTGGTCCTACGGAGTTGATTATTTTGCGTTTCAATGTTTGTTGCATTCTGATTGTGAAAAGGTCTTTGTGTGTTGGACAATCCATCACCTTGAGAGCTTTCAGGAATGTCATTTTCATGTATTTCCTGAATGGAATGATGCACAACCATTGTATCATCTTCCATTGGTTGTGTATGAGAGTCTTGCATTTCTGCACTATCTCTCACAACACTCCCACTGGCTGAAGGGCGTACTCTAAGTACTCAATCTTCACTAGATACTCCCACTGAATCCTTGTTTAAGTCATTCGACAAGGGTTCATTTTCTGTGTTATCTTGTGGTTCTTGAATTTCTTCATGTTCTATCTCTGTGCAACTATGTTCCTTGTAGACATATTCTTTTTTAAGGAAAGTTGCATTCCTGGAAACAATGACATTATGTTCTCCAGGTAGAAAGAAGTAGTATCCCTTAGTTTCCTTTGGATACCCCACAAAATAATATTTCTCACTTTTAGATTCCAACTTGTCAGTAAGCATCTTCTTTACATAAGCAGGGCACCCCCAGGGTCGCATGTGTTTAAGTGCTGGCTTCTTGCCGTTCCATATCTCATATGGAGTTTTCTCTACAGACTTTGAAAGAACTTTGTTCAGAATATAAATTGAGCTTTGCAATGCATAGCCCCAAAGGTATGTTGGCAGACTCATCATGGATCTAACCATATCTAATAGGGTTTCAATTTCTCCTTTCAGCAACACCATTCATCTGTGGCGTTCCAGGAGGTGTCCATTGTGATTGGACTCCATGAAGCTTCAAATAATCTAGAAATTCTTTACTTAAGTATTCACCTCCTCGATCCGATCAAAGTGTCTTGATACTTGTTTCAAATTGTTTCTCTACTTCTGACTTGTACTCCTTGAATTTCTCAAAGGCTTCGGACTTATGTTTCATAAGATACACATGCCCAAACCTTGTGAAATCGTCTATAAAGTGATGAAGTAAGGAAAGCCTCCCTTAGCTTGAGTTGAAAATGGCCCACATACATCAGTATGGACCAACTCAAGTACCTCTTTGGCTCGTACCCCTTTCCCAGAAATTGGATTGTTGGTCATCTTTCCTCTCAAGCAAGATTCACAGTTACCATAGGACTCCAAGTCAAATGGTTCCAGGTAGTCTAACTTTCTTAATCTTGCAATACTTGATTCATTGATATGACCAAGTCTACAGTGCCATAAGTAGGCGGTGTTTCTTGGATTACTTATCTTAGCTCGTTTATTTTGCACATTGAAAATTTCACGACTACAGTTTAAAATATACAATCCATCCACAAGCGGAGCATTTACACAAACAAAACCATTAAAAGACAGTACATAACGGTCATTGGCAATAAATGAGAAAACCCCTCAATGTCTAACATTGGGATAGAAATGATATTCCTCGTTAATGAGGGAACAAAATAACAATTATTTAGTTCTAAACAAAAGCCTGAAGGTAAATCTAGTCTATAAGTTCCCACGCGTTCAACATCTACTCGTGCTCCATTTCCAACGCGCAGGTCTACCTCCCAAGGTCTAACCTTTCTGCAGTTAATTAGGCCCTGCACATTACTACAAATATGCGAGCCACAAGCGGTATCCAATCCCAGCAGTGGGAGTTACTTATAGACATATTTATTTCAATGACAAACATACCTTGTCTAGTAGAGGTAGAAGAACCTAGTGCTTTACCTCTTCTTGGAGCTGTGTAGTCCTTCTTTAGAACATGCGCTAACACTTGTCCCCTTTCGTTCAGCTTATATTTGAAAGGGTCTCTCAACAGTTCATACTCCGTTGTTTGAGATTACTTTTCATAGAGACTCTTCAAGTGTTCTAGCATTTCGTTGGGGCCCATGTTTTCATGTTGCCTCTGTAACTCCATTGTCATGGAAGACAACATTATACATTTTGCCAAGATAGCTTCGTTCAAACGTTTCTGATAAGCCACCTTGTTAAATAGGGCATACTCATCAGAGTTTTCAGCAGGGACTGTGGGGAATAATGTGTCTAACACATACTGAATTCTTTCTAGTCTTAACACCAATCTCATATTTCTTAACCAGTCAGGGTAATTTGATCCAGTCAACATGTTTGTCTCGACCAATATTTTCAGTGATAGATTCGACATTTTATACGACTGAAGAAACAAATAGATTTGAAATTAAACTCTAATATAATTTCTATTGAACACTTTCGTTAACTAATCAACATGGCATTTAGTTTAATTAGCTCCCACTATTTTAACATACTCTTCGACCCTATGGAAAAATACAGACTCATATCAAATATGGTCATAATGGGCCATGATCCAGGTTTATGTTATCTTCGCGTTTGCTGTGGCTGATAACTTCAACAGCACAAACTGGTAGGTCTCTAAACCAATTACAAACAATTCGTAATTCATGTTTGACCGAATGTTCTAAATAATCAATATGCGTCCCTCGGCTTGTCCGACACTGTGGCGCCAAGACAGCCTAGCAAGTCAACCCCGTTATGCGATTGCAATTATGTATCTAAATGAGTTTTGTTTTATAGAGCAAACACTGTGGTGTAAATACTCATGAAGGTTTATCACCCACTTCTACATTTAACATGCATCTATGAAAGAGTCTGAGTCCTCGTAGACTTAGAGCAAATGTTGTGGCATAAATACTCATCTAGCCGAGAAGGATTTTGCACTACAATCAATTATAACTGACGACGCGTTCATTTTAAATGAGACTTCTATTAAAATTTTAGGGAACATTTTAATTCAGGGCTTTAACCAAGATCAACTCTTTTACGTCATATCCAATATGACATCTTAACATCATGCAAAACTAATGACACATATAGTTGGGAACCGTCAACCCAATATGCATGATATAAGATGGTTTAATCAAATATTGGGCGTCACCTGCCCAGACAGTTATAGCGGACGTTATTCTAATAATTTAAATGACAAACAATTTGACATTTAGCACATAAACAACATATTTTATCAATTATATTGTATAATAATAATCTTGGGCTAAACATTATGAACTCTGAATTTTATTTTTTTTGTTTCTGGACAGGTGGGGGTCGCGACGCTAGTCATTAGAGTTGCGGCGCCACTGAGGCAGAAGCCTTTCGGTGAGTCCAAGTTTTTGAAATGAGGAATTAGCGCCGCGGCGCTCCACCATGGAGTCGCGACGCCTCCCTGAATCCTTAGCAAGCGTCGCGGCGCCGACGTCCTGACAAACGTTTCTGTGTCGATTTTCAAAATATCGTTCAACCCCTAAATCCAATTTAGGGATCAATTCACAGGTCCTTTATCATCACCCAACATTATCAATAATGCCCATATCGACCATCATCCGTTCTTACTCGTTCTTAACCGTGCACCGTGCAATGAGTCAGACAATGCACTTTTGGCTTAGTTCGATTTAGAGCGGAATGACTTCCTCGAGTTAGCGTAGGAGATAATTTAGGGTGATATCAAAAGGTCAACATTCGTTCAAGACATGTAGGATTACAAGAAACCTCATTTTAATCTAATTTTATGTTTAACCCATATTATTACTTTATTCAATTGTTATATAACAATTGAACCAGTCTGGGCTCTGATACCACTGTAGGGTTTTGTTGGGTACAAAGCATATAAGTAAGGCACAACAGAAGTTTAAAATTTTGTTTCTTACTTACCCCAACAATATTTCTGGTATGGTTATACAACAATCAAAACTTGTAACATAAAGCATAAACTTACAGTTAGAATATCTGGAGTTTTTATCTACTATAAGATGGACACGCGATTGCCCTTCCGATTGCAAGCTCCAAGCTTCAATGTATTTCTCTTTCGTAAAGCTAGGAAATCCAGCAAAGGTTCGAGAGAGTTTAATTCTAAGTCTCTAAGGCTTAGAATGATAATCTGAAATTAGTGTGTGAATAATGAAAAGAATGCCACTATTTATAGTTGAAAAATAGGTCAAAACCGGATTAGGATTTGACCTTGGGCCTGGCCCAAAATTCGAGGCAGAGGCGCGCGCGCTCGATGAATTTCTGCACTGTCTCGATTTATTTTCCGCGCATTCTTAATCAAATCCAAAATCCAATTTTGACTTAATTAAAACAATCATTATTCGTTTAAATGTCTCTATTCTAAATCGAATATTTAATTACTCTCTTAATACATCCTTAGATTGAAACGGACAATCGACATAGTGTGATCCTACAGGCCTTCTCATATCGACATTAATCAAATTAAGGTTTACGCGGAACTCCTAGACGGCGCCGCAAGACGAACTTAATATGTGAAGTACGTTTACGTGAATCCAGTAAACTTAACCTTTATGTGATAAGATAAAATCCTTTTATTCACGACACACCCGATCAAGCTTAGGATTTGTCAAGTGTCTATCCAAATGGCTTAATTATTGTATCTCATCTATATTAGTTGACAACTAGACCATATTCTAAATATGTCTATTGTGTTGGCCAACGACTTAGTCAACCTAACATCACTGAGAATCCGAGTGTTCTCTCGAATATACATTCGAGGAATGAATCCTAATATTGGCTCAACTACCACCTTTAATCCACATTGTAATGTACCCAATACAAGCCGTATCTCAATCTATAAGGCATTTGAGCTTAGGACGAGATCAAAGTACATTACTTTGTAGACAAGGCGCGTATTGACCTCAAGTCTAAGGACTTCTATCTCCCACACGATGATCATACTTTAGACAAGTATAAAAAACAGTATATCAGCAGGGTATACCAATACTTCCAAAGTATCCATGTGTCCATCACCAGTAGCCATTACTCGTAGCATGTGAGACATACTACATCCTCCGAGGATGTGATGCAGACCACATGTCGACTTATCACATATCATCGATATCCCATTCTCGATGATCATTAGTCGAGGCTATTTTAAGAGTTACGTTATAATATTAATATCTCACACTATTAATAACAGTGTAACCTGCAGTGATGCATATTATAGAATATTACAAACAATCAATTAATAATTCAATAATTGCAAATGCCAAAATATTAATCTCCATTAATAATAATATGAATGTGTATAAAGTACATTTGTCTTAATACAAATTGTCTCTAGGACATAAATATACTTTCACAAATCCGGGACCCAAATTTTTTGACGAAGGGAAAAAATTAAAAAAATTCAATTTCAAGGGTAAAAATTAAAGACACCCCGAAAGAGGGGCATTTGTGCGAATTTCCCAATCAACTTAGTGATGTCTAACAAATTATAATCACGAGTAAGTCACACTCACACAAGCATAAACACATAATTTAAAAACTCGCACTTGCTGTTGGTGCATTGTCAATAACACAGTATGATGTCATTTTTTTAACAAAAGACTTGCTGAAATATGTACAAGTCCCTATAAATCTAAAAATCCAATGCATACAACTTAATTATAGCTTAAATTCTATGCATTTATTTCATCATCAGTTACATTGACATGTAACAACACAGAACTTTCCATGACATGTTTGGTACGTGAAGCTGAAAATAAAGTAACAACTTGTTAAATCATGTTGAGTATGTAAAAGTTCTTTATAGCATTTGTGTATATAGCTTAAATCCATTCTATTATTGGATACCATAATTTCTTAAGCACTTGGACTTTGCAGTGTGTAAACACCTTTTTCTCTTTCTTCCTTGAGGCGCAACACGGACAAGAAAACAATTGTTTTTATTTTTTTCCTGTGGGAAACTTAACAACATTTTCAACATTCTTTCATCCAGAATTTCCACCAAGACTGGACCGGTTGAACCATCTCCTTATACTAGAAACTTATACTTCTACATTCATCTCATGACGTGATATTACTCAAGACTTACTAATTAACTGAAAGAAATAATTCCCAAGGAAAAATTGTTGGATATAATTGCAGTACGGAAAGTAAATAATTATTACAAATGATCAAAAGGGTAAACAAACAAGCCAATATTATAATTGCCGCAAGCTGGTTGAGTCTTGAATCTTGATAACCTGAAATCAAGAAACACTAAATCTGGATTGTTACAACTGTAACTGAGTCGAGAGATGACTCTTTGTCTTTAAGACAAGATTGTCTCGTATATATTCTTTTACGTTAACGGACAATAGTCTACCAAGATAAAACAACAACTAATCAACACTACAAAGCAAATAGGTTGATTCTGACGATAAAAACAAACACGAAACGACTTGCTGAAGAATGGAAAAGGAAGGAAGAGTTTGATGTTTGTCCACTGTTTCTGCTCACGTTTTTGGACTGAGTTTTTCTCTCTTCTGTTTGTGTCTTTTTCTGTGGTCTCAACAATTGAGCCAAAGGCTTCAATATATAGTATAAGGAGAGGGACTTCTCAACTGCCAACTAATGGTTGTTAATAGCCAAGTAATGACCATTAGTGAGGAGTTAATCAGCCAAGTAAATGACTGATTTAATGTGCAACATAAAAGAGCTTTTAGGGAGGAGTTATGTGCAGATTAATGGAGTTTTAACGCTCCAAAAACCAACCCAAACGGCAGGCCGAAACTTTCTGCCTTCCGTCGTTCCCAATTTCATCTTTTCAAAAACTCCAGGGACCAAACTGTAAATATTAAGCAATTTGGGTCCAAAAAGATAATATCAAGCCAAAGCCCGGCCCGGCCCGGACGGGCGGCGGCGCGTGTGGACTTAGCCTCGAACCCAAGCACATCTAGGTCCTCCCTCCTTCAAACACATGGGTTATCCCTTGGGGTCTCAAACCCTTAGCCAATTTTGAGACTTATAAAGAGAACAATTCTTCATTTTCCCACCGATGTGGTAGATTTGTCTCACACCATATTTTCATGCCTCAAACACCTTACTTCGTGGATCAATATCTCTTTCATTTCTTAACGAAATTTGACGATCCTTAGCCCTACGGTCATCTACTCACTTAGTAGATTATGCACGTGTGAAGAGACAAGGCCTCCAACATGCGGAACCCTAGTGTTTAAGTCATTAAATATGGATGGACGCACCTCCCTACCAAAGGCAAATTTCCAACAAAAATTAAAGGAACACAAGTCCATGGAGAAGATCTTTTCATTCCCAGCTCAGGCCAGGAAGATAGGTGATGCACTCGATCATATTAATTCCACCATCATATGTTATATGATTCTCGGCTTAGTAATCACATTTCAAGAACTTTGTTCTTGTTTTTATTCTTTATTTCAAGCCATTCTCTTGGTTTTTACTCCACATAACAAGTCTAATAATGCACCGGGCCTCGTGCATAGCGGGAGCTTAGTGCACCGAGCTGCCTTTTTTTTTTATAACAAGTCTAATAATGTTGAAACTTCATTCAAGGCGAAAAATTATGGCCCTGAAAAAAATGTCACTAATGAGATTGAAGGAAGATGTTGAGATAGTATTGGATACACTAACGAATTTTTGCAACCAAAATGGAGATAAGAATATTGATGAGGTAGAATTGGCTGAGGTTTTCAATTCGCTTGATGAAACGAAACCTAGTCTGGAAGAAGTTAAGGAGGCATTTGATATGTTTGATGAGAATGGAGATGGCTACATTGATGCAAATGAATTAAAGAAAATCAGTTGCAAGATGGGGTTCTTGGAATTTTCTGTGTTGGATTGCAAGAGGATGGTTGTGACATTTGATGAAAACAAAGATGGAAAAATTGAATTTGGTGAATTTGTGAAGCTCATGGAGCATATCTTTCTGTAACTCTGCATCATTCACTTTCATTTTTCTTGTTTAATTCTGTCTTTCCCCGCCTTGCATTATGTAAATTAATTATGATAATAATTCGCGATATATTACTCTGGTTCTGGCACAACTCTGTAATACAGTATTCAAATGCTAATTAATTAACCAGTTGCCAAATTTTGAGAAATATGATAGTACTACTATATATGAATGAGAAATGCAATTTTAGTTGCTCTGTACAGTAGAGTTCCATTGTTTACAATAAATCTCTCTGTTTTTTTGTTCATAAAAAACAAAAAAAAATAATGCTAACTCATGATTACAAGGTAGGTTAAATTTCTAGTTGGAAAATGTTTGGATAATGGTATTGTGCCAGGGGTCTGAGAGGTGCTGCAACAAGTTGTCAAATGGTCCCTTTCCTGTCACATTGTGCTGCACTATAAATCCCAAAAATGCCAACATTGCCAATCTCCCTGCAAATCCAAAACATCATAAGAAAGAATTTAGCTTATATACATGGTTAGAAAAAAATTTACGCTATCAATTGTATTTTAACATATGGTAGCAGGTCATCTTAATAATTTTACTGATATCCCACTTATTACTGACACTTTATTTGACCTGATAGTGTGAAAATTATAAACTATCATAATCTTGATAAAGAAAACCACTAGTTTGTGTTAATTAGGGACTTACCATTAGCAATTTCCTTCTCCTTGGCCTCCAATGTAGGTGAAAAGTTGAGTGGGTTGAAAATACCACCTGGGTAACCAACTTCATTAGGAGGTAAGCTGTAGCTCTTGAAGATAGGATCCTGGTTCACACTTCCAGGGTTCTTAATGTCTTGCCAACGTCGAATTTCGACATAGTGGAACAAGATGAACTCGATCACGAACAGTGTCGATGAAGATGCAAAGTACTCGTGTTTTCCAGCATCGTACCATTTTGGTACGTTAAGGAGTCCAGCATTAGTGAAAACCTCAGGCAGTAGCATGCCAGCAACACCTAACATAGCCCATCGACCGTTCACTAGCTCGGCCTGAATGAACCATTTCAAGTTCTCTGGGTCTTCGGCGAGTCCCAATGGATCAAAACCATTGTCACCAGCAAGACTACAACAATTAGGGGTCGCTTAGTCAACAATATAAACAAACAAAAAACTGTTTTTAGTGTAAAATTTCACATAACTAATACTCCTATAACATTTGGTTTGTAACATAATCTCTATCAGGCATAACTAATGCGGAGATCTACATATCTTTTTTTACGGTACAAGGTGAATTAAGAATAAATCAATCAGCAAGAATTGAATGTATAAGAGTATGTAAAGACAAGAATGCCATTAATTAACTTAGGCAATTTCTCTATTACTTCCTCAGTCACAATTGTGTGCCATATTTTTCTTTTATAACACAAGAAGAATGTCATAATTTCCTATTTAGAACTAATTTAATTTTAAAGTTAAAATTTTATCTTAATTTAATGAGATGATATGTAGCCACATAAGTTTCAATGACTTATTTCAGCCCAGAAGTTTTAAAATTTTTTCTTTCTTTCTTAAATATCATGCCTAGTCAAATATAGCCACATAAATTGGGACCCAAGGAGTATTATTTACTGTAACAATTTCTACATTATAGACATTGTTATTAAATACAACTCATATAATCCTCATGTTATAATCTCTGAATAACTAGTTTATGAACCAAACAACGGCTCTTTCATGTTAAAGAAAAACGTGGTGTAGTATGTACATACCTGCCATTAAGATAAGTAGGAGAGGCTAAGCCTGGAAGCCATTCACCTTTCTTGGCTTCAACTTTGAATGAGTTGTAAGATAAAGTTGATGGTTTATAAGACACCTCTTTGTTTAGTTTACCAGATGATCCACTAAGGAACCTTGTCTTGGAGGTGGATAGCCGGAAGACGGCGGCGGAGGCTTGCGTAGTGACTGTGGCCATTTTGGATGTATCAAGAAAATGGCTATGGAATTTAGTTGAGCAAAAAAGAAATTGTGTATGTTCTGTTTGCAGTTGTTGTGTTTCTATTTGAATGGGTATTATTATGGCATGGTACAAGTTGGTATGCAACGGCTGGGATTGGGTTGTGAATTTGGGACTAGCCAATGAGAAGAAGTGTCTCTTATCCTTATCTCTGTGGCCATTATCCAAAGAATCTATTTCTTTGTTGCTGTTGTTTTAGAAGATAGTAGGGGACCCAAATATTTGCCATGTAGGTAAAGAAAAACAAAATTAAAGGGGGGGAAATGGAGAATTGGGAAATCTTAAGTGGAAAGATCATGCCAAGTGGAATCTCTTATCCTCCAATAAGAATGCGACAGTTGGTTAATCCTAAGACTTTCCTAGGAGAACATGTCTCACGTGGAGATTTCGGGAGATAAGAAATCTAGGGAGTTGTATTGTGCTATTGCCTGGCTAGAGCATGTTGAAAATCATTTACACCTCTAATTTTGTATTAAAATTTAAACTTTCCTCTAATTTTCAAAAATAAACATTTTTTTTAACTTTTCTTTAAACAATCAGGTTGACCACGGATAGGAAAGAACGAAGTAGATGAGAGAGTATTTTTTATTGAAATAAATAAAGTTCAAGTTCGGATTTCATAGAATAAATAGTACATATGGGATTGTCAATTGTTAGGATAATTATAGGGATGATGGTAAATTAGTATCATGCATTTTAGGATAATTAGATAGATCTTCCTTAATACTAGCATGATACACTTATATATATATATATATATATTTCAAGATTGCAATGAAATCACTCATGTAATTGATTTCCTTCATGATATCAAGAGCCACAAATTTTTTGCCCTAAACATTTTCCACCCCCGTCGACCTCCCTCATAGCCGAAAACCTTCTCCTTTTCGGCCGCAACCAAAACAAGCCTTAGGTCAACCTAAAATCAAAACCTTAAACCTAAACCACTACCCACCCCACCCGTCGGCTACCCTAAAACCTTCCCTCTTTTAGGTTTTGTTTTCTCTTCTTTTTCCAACCCTAGCCGACACCATTAGGGTTACTACACCAAATTCCACCAATCATAAAATATTTTTTCTCCTTCTCTTCTTCTTGTTTTATTTTTCGTGAAAAACTATGGCCGACAAACAAAAATTTCATCCAGCTCTTGCCGTGAACAACGTCAAGAACTTTATTTCAATCACCCTTGAGATGGAAAAAGGGCAATACTCTTTTTGGGCGAAGTTATTCAAAATCCATTGTTGCGCATATGAAGTAATAGACCATATCATCCCTTCCGAGTCCTCATCGGATACCACTGGTGTTGACAAAAAGTTATGGTCTCGTTTAGATGTTATAGTCCTTCAATGGATTTATGGCACTATCTCTAACGACCTTTTGCATACCATATTGGAACCGGACTCTACGGCTCAACAAGCGTGGGAATGTTTGTAAAATATTATTCAAGATAATAAACTTTCTAGGGCGGTATATCTGGAAAACCAATTCACTAACATCAAATTGGATGACTTCTCAAACGTTTTCACTTATTGTCAAGAATTGAAGATGCTTGCCGACCAACTATCCAACGTTGGTGCGCTGGTGACAAATCAAAGGTTGGTTCTTTAATTGATTGCAGGGTTGAATGAATATTATGATGGCGTTGCTACATTCATTCAACAAAGTAATCTGTTACCTCTATTTTATGAGGCTCGTTCGAGATTGATTCTCGAAGAAACCCGTAAGTAAAAGAAGACAGTATTTGGGGAAGCAACCGCCGGAACAGCCCTAGTCTCCACCTCCGCGAATTTTGCGACACCAAATTCCAGTTCGGGAGGAACTGAAAATCAAAACAACAATAGTCAAAACGGGGGTCAGATCGCAACAACAACAAAGGAAAAAATAATGGTGAAAAGGGAAGTGGAAGGGTGGCGGCCAGCCCGCCGGAGCAGCAACAACTACCACCAGCAGTGGCAGTGGCGGCCCAGCCAGTGGCACCCACAAGCCCAGTCCGGCGGAGGCCAATGTGGGCAGTACCCACCGTGGGCTTGGGCACCACAATGGGCTTCCCCTACATGCCCTACCCCACCTTGTTGTGGGCCAGGTCATCATCTTCGAATCGGCAGCCCAGACTTCTAAGTTCTCTTCCACAACAAGCATTTGCAGCAAATGCACCATCATCCGCAAGTTATGCTCCAACCGATATCAAACAGGCCATAAACAACATGAATCTGAATGTGTTCAGATGATTCGTGGTACATGGACACAAGGGCTACATCACACATGACGGCATCTCAAGGTAATCTCTCGTCTTATTTTAATATGAGCCGTAATAAAACTATTGTTGTAGGCGGCAAGCAGGAAATTCAATTCGTGGTATTGGTTAGGTAAAACTTCTTCATCCTCACCCATCGTTATACTTAAAAATGTCTTACATACACCAAAACTAATTAAAAACTTGATATTCGTATGACGTTTTACAACTGACAACAATGTTTCTTTGAATTTTGATCCATTTGAGTTTTCTGTGAAGGATTTTCAGATGGAGATGCCACTAATGAGATGTAATAACATGGGGGACTTGTATCCCATCACTACCATTTCCAACAACAACGTGACAACACCATCAACCTTTGCAGCTATTTCCCCTATCGTATAGCATAATCGGTTGGGACACCCGAGAGCACCGGTGTTCAATACTCTTAGGAAGAATAATTTATTGCTTGTAACAAACTTTTGGACTCTTCTGTTTGCCAAACTTGTGTGTTTGGGAAGCATGTTAAACTTCTTTTTTCATCATCTACTTCACATACGCATATGCCATTTGTTCTCATGCATGGTGATTTGTGGACATCACCAGTTTTGAGTTCTGCAGGTCATAAATATTATATCTTTATTTTGTATGATTATTCAAATTTTCTGTGGACATTTCACTTAGGGCAGAAATCACAAGCCTTCACCGTTTTTAAATAATTTAGTGTTTTTATCAAAACTCAATTTGACAAATCCATTAAATATTTTCAATGTGACAATGGAGGGAATTCATAAATGCTCAATTTAATAATTTTTGTCACCAAAATGGGATGTCTTTGCGTCTTTCATATCCACATACATCACCTCAAAATAGGAAAGCCGAAAGAAAAATTTGAACGATTAACAATATGATTCGCACATTTCTTGTGCATTCGTTCACACCATCAATGTTTTGGCATCATGCACTTCAAATAGCCACATATCTTTTAAATATTCTTCCAAACAAACTACTTTCCGGTGTGTCACCTACACAAATGTTGTACCATTGTCTCCTATCTTTTACATATTTGTGGGTTTTGGGGTGTTTGTGTTATCCCTTGTTTCCGTCCACAACCATTAATAAACTTCAGGCTCGTTACACTCCTTGTGTGTTTTTGTGAGACCCATAAAATTATAAGGGATATAAATGTTATGATATGACGAATGGAAAAATCATTATCTCTCGTCATGTAGTTCTTGATGAGTCTACATTCCCGTTTGCTAATTCTCATGTGGCATCCCCACCTTCATATAATTTTTTGGACAACGGAATATTTCCGATTTTACATCACCACCTCAATACATAAAATCAGATGGGACCAGGCCAAAATAATCCCCACATCGTACCAACCTAACCACAAAATAGGACTGGACCAGTCCGCAAAATAGAGGTCATTGTCTCTTTACCGTCGGTCTCGGCCCAGTCTACTAGTAGTGGCTGGCAGACCCAAATAAGGGAGGCCACTGCACCCTCACCCGTAAACCCACCCCGGCATCCAGGCCTATAATTCTGATCCCTCTTGGCCAATAACCCAGAAGAAAATCAAAATAACCAACAGTCTGTCTTGGCCCAAAATACTACCTCCTCTCGGCCCAATACCATACCCGACAACCTTAATCCCCAGTCATCGATTTTAGCCTAACCTCAGACCATTGAAACCGTGCCATGCACGGGATTTTTTGGCTCAAACGTCATTTTAACTTAACATCTTCGGCCCAACCATCACCTCTTCCCAAAAATCCCAAAGCACCCCTATTAGACCCGAATTAGAAAGCTGTCATGTTAGACGAAATTGATACTCTTATTAAAAATAAGATGTGGGAGTTAGTGCCCGTCCATCTAATGTGAACATAATCAGGTATATGTGGGTTTTCTGTCATAAAAAAGAATTCTGATTGCTCCTTTGCGAGATACAAATCTTGTCTTGTTGGTGATGGCAGGTCTCAGCAGGTTGGCGTGGATTGTGGTGAAACATTCAGTCCGGTGGTTAAGCCATCACCTATCAGGACTGTTCTTAGCCTGGCATTGTCAAAATCTTGGTCCATTCATCAATTGGATGTTAAAAATGCATTCCTACATGACCATTTACAGGATACAGTTTACATGTACCAACCTTTGGGTTTTCGAGACTCTACACATCCGGATTATGTTTGTTCATTGAAAAAATCTTTATATGGTTTGAAACATGCTCCCGGGCATAGTATAACAGGTTTTTAGGGTTTGTATCCACACTGAGTTTCTCACACAGTAAGTCTGATCAGTCCTTGTTCATTTAAAAGAAGGGAAGCGACATGGCATATATCTTCCTATACGTAGATGACATCATTCTCATGACGTCATCTACATCACTTCGACAATCTATTATGTCCCTCCTAGCAATAGAATTTGCGATAAAGGATTTGGGTCCATTAAATTATTTTTTGGGAATTGTTGTAACCCAATATGCAAGTGGTTTGTTTCTCAGTCAAAATAAATACGCTTAGGAGATCATTGACAAAGCCGGTATGTCCTCCTGCAAACCATCACACACACCGGTTGATACAAAGGCCAAATTGAGGTACTCTACAGATACTCTATACATGGGCCTTACAGTACCTCACTTTCACGAGACCTGATATCTCCTATGCGGTTCAGCAAGTGTGTTTACATATGCATGATTCGAAAGAACATATGGGGGCTCTCAAGCGGATTCTGCAGTATGTTAAGGGCACTCTTCATTTTGGATTGCTTCTATATAAGTCCTCCATTTCAAGTCTCTCATCTTATACATATGTGGATTGGGGTGGCTTCCTGGACACAAGAAGTTCCACATCTGCCTATTGTATGTTTTTGGAAGACAACCTCATTTCATGGTCGTCCAAACGACAACCAACGATGTCTCGGTCGACGTTGAAGCAAAATACCGAAGGGGTAGGTAGCAGGCAAAAATTAAAGACAACAATTTGAGGGGAAAAAATTAAAGACCAGTGCTTTTGATGGACAATCCGCACAAAAAAATAATAAATGATGAGAATCTCACTAACCGACTAGACTCTGATTACAAGCTCACTTTGGGTGAGCCTAGTCCAATTATTTGGTGTCATTTACACTTTTGTCCCTATTTTGTAATCGTCTTTAATTTTTTCCCTTCAAATGGGCTGGTCTTTAATTTTTCCCTTGAAAATTGAAGTTACATAATAATATTCACAAGTTATGTAAATAACTTATGTCCTTATAGATATAAGTACAATTTTGAAGGGCCAAAATTAAAGACCGACTCATTTGAAAGGCAAAAATTAAAGACCAGCCCATTTGAAGTGCAATTACTTGGTCCATTATCTAGGATAGGCCCAAGAGCACAGAAGCAGATTTGAAGACAATTATTTAAAGTATAGCCAAAGTTTATAATTGTAAATTCAGTCAAAATCAACTCTGGTGTTATATATCACACTTGGAGGGTTAGAAACTAGAAATTATTTAAACAGACAAGAGTTAGTAATAGACCATATTAAGAAGGAAATTGCAATAGGTTCATACATAAACTGATTTGTATTGGATTTACTTGGTCTATTGCCTGCTGCCTATCTTTCCTTTGCACCCTTCCTAGAAGGTGGCATAAATAGTTAGGTGTCCTTTAATTTTTATTGTTGCTTTGTTTGGTTATAGTACATTTTACACTTTATCCGGAGCAATTCTAAACTCACAAGCTTAAAATTTTAAAAAAAGACTTACATACGAATCTGAAATTGGATTTATCAAAACCTAACTTCATTTGTGTATCTGAAAATGTCATAAGTTAATTTATTCTTAGCTATAGATTTATAACTGACTCATTTCAATTCTTTGTTCATCGATGTTGGGCCCCAAATTATATTATTCACGCTCCAGTTAACGAGGTCTAAGCGTGCGGGGGATTGTGTTAAGCCCCACATCGAAAATGAAATGGAACATGGACTCCTTATATCAACTTGAACAATTCTCCCCTACAAGCTAGCTTTTGAGGTTGAGTTAGGCCCAAGATCTATTCTTTACACTAACCAATCATAGAACTAAAATAAATTAATTTATATAATTTAACTATCTTTGTAAAAATAAAAAAGAATAAAAAGATATTTTTTTTGCAAGAAGTTATATTTGATTCTCTATGTATGTCCAATATTCTTTAATCAAACAATTCTATAAAATTTCTATACAAAAATCTAAATACATATCTAATAAATACTACTATAATTAGATATAAATTTTCTCAATATCCAAAATTATTATACTCTTTAACTCAATATCAAATTTTAGAAATATTTCCGGAATGTTATCTAACAATTACGCGTTTAATATACATAGTAATTTAATAATTTATATATAAATATAATTCCGGGACTTAAGTCTAGTGACGTGGCGCCTCAAAAAGCCAATTTTTGGCAAATTTTTCCGCTTTTGTGCATCCAAAACAAATTTAAAAAAAATTACCCACCAAACGCCGCTTCAACAACTCGTACCTTTTAAAACTCTTTTTACTTCCTTTCTTCCCCCTCCCTCGATTAGGCAGAATCATGTTCATCATAGACATAGATATTCAAATTATCATTTTTCAACCACGATATTTTCCTTTTACCGCATTGGTATGTCGACCATTCAACTATTTCCTTTGAGATTTTTTCGAACTACTTTCTTCTAAATAAACTTAGATCTCTAACTCCCATATCTTTTATATACCAGTATTCTTTAAAAAATAATTGAATCGCAGAAGCACTTCGAATTTCTGGAATTTCCTTTCTATTCTGTGGGATAAAATTTTAAATTTTTTCACAGTTGAAAAAAATTCACAGTTTTGCATATCACAGGTGTCTACCAACTCAATTTTGATGCAAACCTAAGGAAGTTCATTTCATTCTCAAGTTTACAATATATACAACTCTAACAATTAAGACTTGGTTATTTCTAAGAATATACTTATCATAATTATATGATATTAATTTACCATCATCCTAATATATGATGACAATATTCATGATTGATGGGATTGGAATCTTAACAGTACCCGCAGTCTTAGCGGGAGGTTCTCGTATGCTGAGATTGCCCCTGAAATCATCAAATAGTATGCGCGGAAGACCTTTGGTGAAAATGTCGGCGATCTGATAACGAGACGGTACATGGAGACCACGGATTTGTCCACGTGCAACCTTTTCTCGGACAAATAATATATCAATTTTCTATGTGTTTTGTGCGTTGATGCTGAACAGGATTACCAGATAAGTATATCGCAATCACATTATCACAATAAACCACGATTGCCTTTTCAATGAGATAATGGACCTCTAAAAGGAGATTACGGAGCCAACATAATTCAGCAACCACATTGACGACCCCTCAGTATTCTACTTCAGCGCTCGACCGAGACATTGTTGGTTGTCGTTTGGATGACCATGAGATTAGGTTATCTCCCAAAAACACACAATAACCAGAGGTGAAACGTCGTGTGTCTGGGCAGTCACCCCAATCCGCATATGTATAAGACGAGAGACTCGAAATAGAGGACTTATACAGATGCAATCCAAAATGAAGAGTACCCTTGACAAACGCAGAATTCTTTTGAGAGCCCCCATATGTTCTTCTTTCGGATCATGCATATGTAAACACACTTGCTGAACCGCATAGGAGATATCAGGTCTCGTGAAAGTGAGGTACTGCAAGCCCCTACAAGGCTGCGGTATTGTGTTGGATCATTATATGGGGTCCCTATAGCATTGTTTGATTTGGCATTTGTATCAACATGTGTGTGTAACGGTTTGCAGGAGGACATGCCAGCTTTTTCAATGATCTCCTCGGCGTATTTCTTTTGACTGAGAAACAGACCACTTGCATATTGGGTTACAACATTTCCCAAAAAAAAAATTAATGGACTCAAATCCTTTATCGCAAATTCTGTTGCTATGAGGGACCTAATAGACTAACGAAGTGATGTAGATGAGATCGTGAGAATGATGCCATCTACTTATAGGAGGATATAGGTCATGTCATTTCCCTTCTTATAAATGAACAAGGACTGATCAGACTTGTTGTGTGAGAACCCCAGTGTGGATACAAACCCTGCAAACCTGTTATACCATGCCCATATAGAATGTTTTAAACCATATAAGGATTTTTTCAACATGCAAACATAAATTGGATGTGTAGTCTCGGAAACCCAATGGTTGTAAATTGTCTCATGTAAGAATGCATTTTTGACATCCAACTGATGAATGGACCATGATTTTGACAGTGCCAGACTAAGAACCGTCCTGATAGTTGATGACTTAACCATCGGACTGAATGTTTCACCACAATCCACGCCAACCTGCTGAGACTTGCCATCACCAACAAGATGAGATTTGTATCTTGCAAAGGAGCCATCATAATTCTTATTATAACAAAAAACCTACATAGACCGAATAATGTTTACATTAGATGGACGGGGCACTAACTCCCATGTCTTATTTTTAATAAGAGCATCAATTTCATCTAACATGACAACTTTCCAATTCGGGTATGATAGGGTTGCTTTGAGATATTTTTAGTAGAGGTGATGGTTGGACCGAATATATTAGGTTAAAATGATATTTGAGTCTGAATATCCCGTGCATGGCACGAGTTTCAATGGTTCAAGATTGGGCTAACCCCATTGTCTGGGATTAGGGGTTTCGGCCAATGTAGTGGGCCGAGAGGGGATGGAGTTTTGGGCCAAGGGTGAAAGTTGTTGTGGTTGGGTTTCTGCCGGGTTATTAGGCTGGGAGTCACGGGTAGAGGTCACGGGTGAGGGAGCAGTGGGCTCATTCAATTGCGCCTGGCAGCCACTCAAAATGGACTGGGCCGAGACCGACGGTAAATAGGCAGTGGCCTCCACACCGCGGACTGATCCAGTCCCATTTCGTGGTTGGGTCGGTCCCATCTAATTTTGGGTATGGAGATGGTGTTGTAAAATTAGATGTATTTCGTTGTCCAAGAAATCATATGAAGGGGGGATGCCACATGAGAATTAGCAAACGGGAATGTAGACTCATCAAAAACTATGTGACGAGAGATAATGATTTTTTCGTTCAGCATATCATAACATTTATATCCCCTATGATTTTATGGATATACCAAAAGCACACAAGGAGTGGAACGGGCCTGAAGTTTGTTAATGGTAGGACGGAAATAAGGGATAACACAAACACCCAAAACCCCTCAAATGTGCAAAAGATGGGATGTGATGGTATAACATTTGTTTAGGTGACTCATTGGAGAGATATTTTGCTAGGAAGAATATTTAAAAGATATGTGGTCATTTGAAGTGCATGATTCCAAAAAGTTGGTGGTGTGGACGAATGCACAAGAAGTGTGCGAATCATATTGTTAATTGTTCGAATTTTTCTTTTGGCTTTTCCATTTTGAGGTGATGTATGTGGACATGAAAGACACAAAGACATCCCATTTTGGTGACAAAAATTATTAAATTGAGCATTTATGAATTCCCTCCCATTGTCACATTGAAAACATTTAATGAATTTATCAAATTGAGTTTTGATAAAAACACTAAGTTATTTAAAAATGGTGCAGGCTTGCGATTCTTTTCCTAAGGGAAATGTCCATAAAAAATTCGAATAATCATCTAAAATGAACATATAGTATTTATGACCTGCATAACTCAAAACTGGTGATGTCCACAAATCACAATGCATAAGATCAAATGTCATAAGTATATGTGAAGTAGATGATGAAAAAGGTAGCTTAACATGCTTTCCAAACACACACGTTTGGCAAACAGAAGAGTCCAAAAGTTTGTTACAAGGAACAAAATTATTCTTCCTAAGATTATTGAAACTGGTTCTTCCGGGTGTCCCAACCGATTGTGTCATACGATAGGGAAAATAACTGCAAAAGTTGACGGTTTGGTCACATGATTATTGGAAATTGTAGTTATGGGATACAAGTCCCCGTGCTATTAAATCTCATTAGTGGCATCCCCGTCTGAAAATACTTCACAGAAACCCAAACGGATCAAAATTGACAGAAACATTATTGTTAGTTGTAAAATGGCGTACATATATCAAGTTTTTAATCAATTTTGGTGCATGTAAGATGTTTTTCAAATATAATGGTGGGTATAGGGGAGGGGGGAGTTTTACTTGATTAATTCCACGAATTGGAATTTTCTGCCCATTGTCGACAATATTATTTTTATTACTGCTCATAGTAAAGTAAGACGAGAGATTACCTTGAGATGTCGTCATGTGTGACATAACCCCGTGTCCATGTACCACATGAATTATCTGAAACATTCAGATTTATATTGTTCATGACCTGTTCGATATCGGTTGGAGCATAACCTATGGAAGATGGTACATGGGATGCAAATACTTGTTGTGGATGAGAACCTAAAGTCCGGGCTGTCGGTTTGACGATGATGGCCTTGCCCTCGAAGAGGTAGGGTAGGGGCATGGAGAGGCAGCCCACTGTGGTGGCCAAGCCCACGGTGGGTACTGCCCCCAGTGGGACCCGCTGGACTGGATTGGTGACTGCCGCCACTGTCCCTGCGACTGATGGTTGCCGCTGTCGCTGGCTGGTTGACCTCACCCCTTCTACGTCCCTTTCTGCCATTATTTTTTAGTTTGTTGTTATTTCGATTTGACTCTCATTTTTTACCATTATTGTTACGATTTCTAATTCCCCCCGAACCATAATTTGGTGTCGCAAAATCTACGGCGGTGGAGACGAGTGATGTTCCGGCGGCGGCTGCCCCAGAGGCTGTCTGTTTTGCCTTGCTGATTTCTTCGAGAATCAATCTCGAACGAGCTTCATAAAATGGAGGCAACTTATTACTTTGTTAAATGAATGTAGCCACCCCATCATAATTCTCATTCAACCCTGCAATCAATTGAAGAACCAACCTTTGATTGGTCACCGCCGCACCAACGTTGAATAGTTGGTCGGCAAGCATCTTTAATTCTTGACAATAAGTGGAAACGTTTGAGAAGTCATCCAATTTGACGTTGGTGAATTGGTTTTCAAGATATACAACCCTAGAAAGTTTATTATCTTGAAAGATGTATTGCAAACGTTCCCACGCTTGTTGAGCCGTAGAGCTCGATTCCAAAATGGTATGTAAAAGATCGTTAGAAATGCTACCGTAAATTCATTGAAGGACTATAGCATTTAAACGAGACCATAACTTTTTGTCAACAACGGTGGTGTTCGATGAAGACTTAGAAGGAATAATATGGTCGATAACCTCGTATGCTCGGCAATGTATTTTAAATAACTCCGCCCAAGAGGAGTATTGCCCCTTTTCAATTTCAAGAATTACCGGAATAAAATTATTGATGTTGTTGACATCAAGAGGGCTTTTGGGGGGTGGGCGGCCGAGTGAAGTAGGGCAAGAAAATTTTAAATTTTGGTTCTTGATACCATGAAGGAAGTTCATTTCATGAGTTTATTTCATTCCAAGTTTACAATATATACAACTCTAACAATTAAGACTTGGCTATCTCTAAGAATATACTAATTAATATAATTGATCTAATCAATATTAAATTATAATCATCCTAATATATGATGACAATATTCATGATTGATTGACCCATAATTATCTTAACACAAACCATAATACACAAGATATTCTAATTTTTATGTGTTCGAAAAAATATCTCATATGGAGACCTTGCCGCTGCTTCGGATAACTGGATCACACGTGGCTTGCTACGAATTCAATTTTGAAAAAAAATATGATAAACATGATATGCTTATTCTTATCCCCATGAGGTATTCAAACAAATGCTCATGGAGACCTTGCCTGCGGCTTCACCAAATTGTGCTGTTTATTCAAAAGATACAGGTCTGTACCACTTTTAAGATTACATCTAATACAAGCATGTCCAAAGCAGTCATTTCATAAAACTTGCTTGGACAGTGCCAAAATCACTCTTGAAATGCCTATTGCTTTATTTATATTTGAAGCTATAAACTGAAAGATGTGCGAAATCTTACTTCGTATTGTCTTTGTCCCTCATGTCATCTATTTGCTTCTTTTTTTTAAATCATTTCATCTCTACATGTTCCTCAGGTATCAATTTACATTTTCTTTCATTTTTTTTTCTAAAATCTCTGCCTTTTTAAAGAAAATTATAGTTATTGTAATTTTTTCCATGTTTATTCGGTGGGTGATTTCTATATAGTTTACTTTCCTTCGTCAAAGTTAAATTTCTCTTTGGATCAGCATGTGTTTTCCTCAACTTTCAATATATTTTTGCTTTCACATTATTACCTCTTTTGTGTAGTTATAAAAAAAAAAATATTATCCGCTGTAAGTTCCCAAATAAATTATAGTGAAAATATGTCTCCTGAAATGAAAATTTGATGCTTTACATCTTTGACGAGAATCAAACTGGATATATTGGGAATTATATGCCAAGATATGTTTTCCGTACGATTATATATATATATATTACTTCTAAAATTTAACTGTGACGAATGGATTAATCTGCATATTTGACTGTAATGTTAAGCCCCATGGCAGGTGCACCCACAATCTTTCTTTTTTTTTGATTCATTTGTTTAATCGAATTACTTACTGTCAAATGCTCGCATTGATTTGTGATTTCGTTTTTGAATTTGTTTAACTATTTGCCGAAACACTCCACTTAATCTCTCACCACTTTAGTTTAATCACGATGTTGGTTTGGTCAAATATGTTTGATTTGATTAATGACAGAGGCAATTAGTCAAATGTGTTTCATACTTATCGATCAAACAATTATCCAGGTATGTTGCATTTGTGTTAATTATTATGATAAACAAGTTGACTATACAGAGTAGCATGAAATTTCATTAGTGAATCTTTAGAGAATGGTAAAGTTCATTTGGCTGTTTTCTGGGGAAGCCGCATACAAATTTTGTTTCTAACTCCGACAGGAAAATTTGATGCCTTACATTGTGTTTTTGGTCCTAATTAGATGCCTTAAAACTGCTGCTTAAAATTTCTTATTGCCTTATTTTATGCACATCAAATAATTTAGCCTCTGTTCTACATTTTATATACCATAAGTCAACAAGTATCATTTATTTCTGGTAGGCTACTCCTTTGCGAGCACAAAGAATTTTTCGTTAGCAACCAACAACTTCAATCAAGGTACATCTCTACTCTAAGAATACGTCTCCTGCTCTTTCATGTCTGAGTTTTATGCAATGACAACTTATTTTGTGTCCTTTGCATAGTGATGTTTGTTGGATACAAAGATGTAGGAAACGGAAATTACAAGTAACTGCTAGGTATTACAAGAACTGAAATTACAATTGATCAACAAACTGAAATTACACAGAACTTGAAGAATAAACTGGAACTGTTTGTGGTATGCTGAGTCGAGTGTTTGCACTCTGTCTTTAGGGAAATATTGCCTCGTATGTATCCTTTCTACGTCCTGGACAATTGTCTCCCAAGATAAAACAACAAGTGAACAAATGAGCAAAGGAAACTCAAGTGTTACCGTGAAATATTTTGAGTAATGAAATGATGATGGAAGGTAGTAGGAAGACTGAATTCTATTTCTGTTTATGTATTTTCGTGTACCTCAACAATGGTGACAAGGGGTCATTTATATAGTTGAAGGAGAGGCTCATGAACTGCCCACATTACTGCAATTACTAGCCAAGTAATGCCAATTATGGAGGAGTAATTCACCAAAATAAATGGTGAATTTGATGTGCAACGGATGACATTTAGGAAGAGTAATTCAGCCATTTAGTGTTGTTGACGTTCTGTTTCTGCCCAATCTGACTTTCTTGAAACTTCAGGGACCAAACTGTACATATGAAAGAATTCTGGTCCAAAAAGATAATATCAAAAGGCCCGTGAGCCCGAGGACCAGGACCGGACTGGCGGCGGCGCGCGTGTGAGCTTTCCTCTAACCGAAGCATATCTAGGTCCTCCCTCCTTTAAACACATGGGATACCCCTTGGGGTCCCAAACCCCAAGCCAACTTTGAGACTTATAAACAAAACAATTATTTCTTCCTCCACCGATGAGGGAGAAGTGATCCCATACCACACTTTTCCATGCTTCAAACACCTCACTTCGTGGACCAATATCTCTTTCATTTCTCAACAAAATTTGACGATCCTTGGCCCTACGGTCATCTACTTACTTAGTAGATTATGCATGTGTGAAGAACCGGATTCTCCAACATGCGGAACACTAGTGTTTAAGCCGTTAAAGTTGGTCGGTCGCAACTCCCGCCAAAGGCAAATTTCCAACAATGTTTACAGTGTTACATTCTTGGATGTTAAGGTTTAATTTTAGTTACAGGAGCAGATATATTTCTTAAGTTCTCAGGAAGTTTGCATAATTGCATTAGTAACTTCTTATTCTGTTATTTGATTTTTATGATTATTTCACCGTTTTAAAAGAGCCATGTAATATATGGTAACTGATTTTACTTTTGACGTATGTTATTTGATTTTCATGATTATTTCAGCTTTTTAAAAGAGTTGTGTAATACGGTAACATGCTTTGCTTCTGAGGTTAAGATCTTAGTAAATAACAAATGTTTTTGTAAGTGATTATCTCACGAGCTTTCTTTTCTACCCACCCATCAATTTTAACAGATTACCTTGATTTTTATAATTGGTGCTTATCAGTTTTGATTGCACTTATTTACATTTAGTGATTAAACTGTCGTTTTGAGGAAGCTCTTCTCAACCTCAATGGGTTTGTCTTTCCAGGGATCTGCAATGTATCTTAATAGATTGGTGGATTTTAAAAGCTTTAATGGCATTACTGGATAATTATGGTACCTCCCTTTGTGATGGAGAAACAGTTGAACGAGGTTAAATATTATTTTGCCTCTATTTATAATATATATTATGAGAAGAGGTGCATTTAAAGAGATTTAAGATATGTAAATGCAGAAGGAAAATGCATCAGCATCACCCATGTACATGCATCTAAGAACTTTAAAAATCTAATGTGAATGGAACAATTCATATTAATCTCACCCTTCGTTTAATTGCTCATATTTTCCATTGCCAAGCCTAATTATTCATATATTAACCAATTTATTTTTTAAGCAATATACTTCTTTTTAAGTGTTAGATATTCTTCCTGACTTTCTCAAAATTTAGAACATTTTTGATGAATCAAAAGTTCACTAATGTTTAAATAAATTTGTTGTACATATTAATATTAGCTTGCACGCACCCTAGAGATGGCAATGGAAGGCGTTTTATAGGATATGGACAAAATTTGGATCCGACGGATCCGGATACCCGGATAGGGAATCTGGATCTGAGAAAAGCATTAAAATGGTAAACTTTTTTCCGGGATTAACATGTATGAAAATGAAAGATCCGGATTTATCCAGATCCGATCCGTTGCCATCTCTACCTAAAACTAGTAATAAAACTGGAAAAGCATAAGCGAAACAGTTGCAAGGGTACCTTAGCAAATTTGTTCTCCCCTATGCTGAAGTAACCCTAGTTTCGAACCTGGCCACAGCTATATAAACCCAAATGACACCATTTTGCAGAATAAGAACCCTAGCCGTCAAACATTCTAAATATATCTGCTTGCCGTTTCGGGTATCAAGTTCTCATTTTTCGTCAGTCATTCAATTTTAAATTCTTCACATTCAGTTTTTATCTTTATTTTATTTTTTGTTATGATTTTTGCAGTTTTTTTTATTTGTATTTTCGTCCATCCTTTTTTTTGCCCCCTTAGATTGTGATAAATTGTGTTTCTTGCATTCCAACTATCAGTTCATTTCTGTGTGCCTCTGCCTATGATGATATTAAATATACTTTAGTTATTTACTATGAATAAACTTTTAAGCTGAGTCTTGCGGCTTTATCAATTCTTTATATTTTTTCTTAAATTTTTTTGCAAATAGCTTTGCGCTTTATTTTATGAAATAATCGTATTGATTAATGGATCTAAGTTAATTAATCGAGGTCTCTGATGTATTTTTGCCAAAGGATATATTGGAATGCTGCATTTTGTTGTGATTATATAATGAATATTTCAAAATGTTACTCCTTTTGTTGTTCATTTTATTTTTGAAAGGCGTCATGGTTCTTCCATTAATGCAGACAGTACGCACACTGCTTTGCTGTCCCACAACTTAGAGAATGTGACACTAAAGCAGTTGTGAGAGCCTGCGCACTGTCTACACGATGGCGGTTTCCTTGGATGTCTCTCAATATTCTTCTGTCTCAATCTTTATTAGTAATTTTTGATGTTGTAAACATTTAGGTTGAATGTATCTAATTTGCAAATTCGATGCCAAATAACAGCGATGTTGTATTTCTTGGTTGATGAGGTTGTTTTAAATGTATGTTGTATATCTCATAAATAATTTTATCTGAGGCATGCACTTGTTTCTCTTAAAATATGATATATTGATAGACATTTGTAGAGAACCTTCTTCAGCCTCTTTTGTTGTTGTTAAAAGTGTTCTTTTCATTTGGTCCTTTGCATTGATGATAGAACAGACATGGACATCAGCACCCTCTGGGGATGGTGATTTGTCAATGGGAATCTCTCTGATGCTTGAGTCTATGATATTTGTTTAAATGTATATTAGCTTTGCAGTTCCTGTTTTGCATTTCTATCTTGTTATATATTCTTACCTAAGGTGTGTGTTTCTTTAACATAGAATTGGTGGTTATTTCATTGCTTGAATAACCTTTATAAGTCTGCTTTTAGTTGCAATTTACTTTAGAAAGAGCTTCCCAGCCTTAAATTTGAGAGCTTTAGACGCCGTCCCATTTCTAGTTATGATCAAATGATAGCTGAATGATTCCCAGCCTTCTGTCTCAATCTTTATAATAAATGCATATTGTGGATCACACAGAATTTGATTTGATGCATGTACTTGTTTCTCTTAAATATGATTTAGTGATTGACACTTGCAGAGAATCCTTTTCAGTTTCTTCCCTTTTTTTGTTGAAGTCTTCTTTCAATTTGGTCCTTGCAATGATGATAGAACAGACAGGGACATCAGAACCCTCTTGGGCATGATGATTTGTCGATGGGAATCTCTCTGATGCTTGAGACTTGCAACTGTGTATGCTATTCGCTAGTGCTACATTTGTTGCACTCACAGAATGATTGCTAAATGATTCTCATTATAAATCATTGAAACAAGTGAGCCCTGGAAATATTTTGACATTGCTCTTATGTTGATCCATTGGTTTTGTTTATTTTGAAACTGTGTCTTGGTGGTTTATATTGTCAGAAGTAAGAATGATGATGTGTGTAACTGTCACTACTTCTAACGCTACCAATTAACTAGCATTCTATTTTGTTCTTGTTCTGTTTTTCTATGATTTTTGAAGGGCTGTGTTATCATTCATTTGCGTGGATATATTACACAAGCACAATTATCTTTCATGTTTAGTTAATCATGATTACACAAGTACAATTGATCTTTCATGTTTAGTTAATCATGCAAGTGTTTTTCTTCATCTTGTCTAAAAGTGCCAGTGATGTGTCTGCACGTATTATCTTGATATATAAAGATGATGATTATACGTACTAATTGTCACTACCTCTGAGGCACATTTTTTCATACTTCAGTTTGATCTTTTACTCACACAGCTTTGTTTAGGGCTCGCCCATCATTATATCTTTGTGCACTTATTTCTCATTTGGTATAAGCCTGATGATTGTCAGTTAAGAACGGAGATTTGAAAGATGCTAACTGTTGAAGCCTTCTCATAAGTTGGGCTCCAGTCACATCACATGTGATAATCTTTCTTATGTATGATGAAGGCTTTTTTACCATAGATCATCAGATACTGAGGTTTTACTGTCTTGGAAGGTGGTGGATTTTATCTTGCTGATGGATTTTTCTTCAATATTTTCATCATAGCTTTTGTTTACTCTTGTATTTTGTTTTTGAAAAACGCTTTTCTTGAGTCTTTCGGAAAGAGCATCTCCACCCGCAAAGGTAGGGCTAAGGTCTTTGTACACACCACCCTCCATATGCTTTGGTGAGTTGTTGCAAGAATGGACTGCTGGAACATCATCTATGAATGTAAAACTCCATGATCTATGAATGTAAAACTCCATGATCTATGAATGTAAAACTCCATGATAGTATAATCTTGTGATCGTTTCTTTTTGTATGTTTCAGTAAATTTGTAAGGATTATGAGGTGGGGATGGATAGCCGATTGAGCAGGAGCTTCCATGTTCCATCTTAAGCTGACTGATGGATTACTCAACAATTAATGGTCCTATAGTTACTTTCAGAGGCATGTGATTTCCTTAGTTTTTGCAATGCCATAATTTTAATCATTGGTAATAAGTCCATTGTCGTGGAAGTTTGCAGTTTCGATGGTGTAAATATCTGCTATACTTGGTTAATTAAAAAGCACACCCAATAAGTTTGAAACTGAGTTGTAATTAATTGATTGTTTACTGCTAATTTATATCAACTACTTATGTTTAAAACATTGTTTTTGTTCATGATTATCACTAAGCATTACCTCTTCCACCCATTAGTCTTACTAGCACCACTTCTTCGTTTTACCTCACAATAGTATCCAATAGAATAATGAAATATATTTTTCGAAGTTTTTTCTGTTAGTATTTTAGAAGAAAATGTTTAGAACATGGATAGTTTGGGATAGGGGTGGCCAACGGGGCGGGATGGGGGAGTAGGGCGGAATTGGCGGGTTCTGTTGATGTCCCCTTTCGGTTTTGATCCCGTCAGAAAAGGGTACCGGGTATTATCGAGGCGGATCGGGATTGGGATTTTCAATTTTTTTCACTTAATTTAAAAATATAACATATATATAAACAACTCAACAATTGAACAAGATAGTGTAAAAAAACATACCTAAGCTGTTTTTGTAATTCTTATATTATTAAATAGAAATATGATTTTTTTGTAATATAAATACAATTCTCAAAATTGTAACTTTGTGTTGTTCAAAAGTTGCAAATGACATAGTAAAATTATAATTAAAGATATTACATTTTGAAAAAAATCTTTTCTAGTTTCTTCATAATTTCTTGTGGTTCTTCGGTTGAAATTGATATTTGTTGGTCAAATTGCTCCACGTCGCTTCCACCACCTTCGGATAAGATGTAGTTTTCGTCTTCTTCTTTGTTGATCTCCGGTCGGCCGCACCTTCTCCGCTCCGCTCGTATCCAGTCTCTGAATAATACTATCTCCAAGCTGTCTTCTGTTAATGAGTGTCTGTGCTCTCTTATTTGAAATCTGCCGAGAAAAAGCGCTTTCAGACGCTGTTGATGACGCTTGAATTTTCAAAACATCTCGGGTCATCATTGAAAGTATCGGAAAGGTTTCTCATTCCCCTTCAGTATTTTATCAAGTCTTCACGTCATTCTTTATGATAACTGCTTGTTACGGTAAAGTATCCTCCAAAACAAAAACATCAAACTCGATAATTTGATTAGTAGTGTTACCACAACACATTCTATTTCTGAGGCTTTCAATACTAGCCGCAGAAACAATGTCTTTTATAGAAGTCATTTTTTTCATATATTCACTAAGTAATAAAAATATTAGAGGTATATAAAACAACATAGTTGAAATAGTAGGATAATATATACCGAAAAATTCTTTTGTTGCTTGAAAAAAATTATCTAGAAATAGAATAAGTTCGGAATTTTTTTCTCAATCGCTATCTACGACCATATCAATTGGATTTCGATTATGGGCGTTGAAAAATAAAGTTATAGGTCTTCTATAGTCATAAGCAACAAGTAGTTGCTCGTATAAAGAATTTCACCTAGTTGATATTTCTTCGGAAATTTTTCTATAAGGTAGTTGACAATCGTGACAAGTTTTTTATAATCTTTTTTTGTTGTATTCTATTATTTTTAAAAATAAAGTTTATATCAAATTGTATTTTACTAAGAATGTCTTCAAAAAGTTATAGACCATCATTTACAACTAAGTTATATATATGACACACACATTTTATATGAAAATGATTTGGAAAAGATAGAGTTAAACTATTTTTAAAAATTATAATAACATAATTATTAGAAAAAGCGTTATCTAGTGTAATAGTCATAATCTTATCGGTTATTCCGTAATAATCTCAAATTTGATAAATTTTTTCTGCAATAAAAGTAACAGTGTGCCTATAATCTATATATCTATATGCTAAAAATATGTTTTTGTATAGACCATTTATAATCTATCCAATGATAGGTTACCATTAAATAATCATGGCCGTTAGTACTACGGCCTATACCAGAAGTGATAGTCACTTTGCCATTAAAATGATACAATGCTTAACGTAAATACTGTTGATATTCATGTGGAAATTTAAATACATCTCTCCTAACAGTTGATCTAGAAAAATCGTTAAAAGTAGGATTGTACATTTTTCTAATGTAATGAATAAAATCAGTAGAAGAAGAAAATGAAAAAAAGGCAAACCCTCCACATCAACAAATTTTGCTATTGCTTCCCTATCTCTATGTTTATCGTATTTAGGGCCTACAATTCCTCCCGTCATAGGGTTAATTTGACCCTGTACTTGGTCCGGGACAATATGTGAATCTTGTCCGGACTGAGAGGGCGTTTGCGCACCCGGTTTTTCAACAATGTATTGGGCTAACCTAGCTGGGTGAGACCTTTCTACATGTCTCATTAACCCCCCCCCCCCCCCGTACCACCCTAACCTTTTCCAATTTTAAATTTAAAAACATCTTTACAAATTTTACATCTATCTACTTGATTTTCTAAATCCCTATCAAAAAAATTTCATGCATCTGATTTTAATGGTCGCTTTGCTGGACCTCGTCTCATACTAGGGGGAATATGAGGCGTTCCAGTTGGAGGTACGCTAGTGGGTGTGTCATCTAGATTAGTCGGTGTGTCATCTAGATCAAGTGGTGTGTCATCTAGATTATCTTCTAAATTAAAGTCTTGTTGACTTCCAGAAAATAGCTCATCGTCTAAATTTAATGGTACTGCAGGAAAATGTTCAATATCAACAAAATCATCATGTCTAGGAATATGATGATTAGAAGAAGTACTCATTCCCTTGTTACCCATACTAGAAGAAATCTTACCCTTAAACATACATCTTATTGATTGCATTTTAATTATGCTAATAAATAGTTAAAGATAATGAAATTAAGTAGCTAAATAAAATAAAGAAACAACAATACTTTAATGAAGGAACGAATGTACGGTATGTACCAAACGCCGACGTGTAATCGAGAGGTTGAAAATTGAAATTTTGCTCTATGGATGATCCTTAAGCTAGTTGCAAACTTTACTCCCAAATGAATAAATAAAATTGAATATTTAGTAGACAATGTAGACTTGTAGAAAGATAGATTGAGAGATTAGAGAGATTGTAGGAAGATTTGTGAGAAAGATGAAGAGAAAATGAGATATTTATAGTTGAAAAATTGGTTTAAAGTGCAAATATAATAACTTAGGGGTTAAAATAAATATTAAGGGGGTAGGGGAGGCCAAAAATAACAGTTGCACAATGGCCAAAATATAAAATGGTCGTTGATTTGGCCGTTGGTGCAACAATTATTTTGTGCATAGGGGAGGGGTCTGGCGGGACCGGGGCGGGACGGGCTGGCGGGACTGGGCCGGGCCGGGTCTGGGCGGGACGAGCACATCCCGTCCAAAATTTATTTTTTAAAATACCGGGGTTGGGGCGGGTCGACCGTCCCGCCCCGCCCCGCTGGCCACCCGAATCTCATTCACACCATATAAATGATAAGATAAACAGTGATATGTAAGATTTGAGTTTATTTCTTTAATTGATTGTCCCTTTTAAAAATTCTTCGATTTGTCTTCTCCACTGAAGGACCAGTAAGCTGTACTAATGCAACAAAACATCGAAGAATTTTTAAAAACTTACTGTTGCATTAGTACAGCTAAAGCTACAAACTTTGCCTTGTGCACCCCTGTAGAATCTGAAGAAGGGCAAGACAGGTATATGAAGAGCATTGCACATGGTTTTCAGTTCTTCATAGTTTACTTTGAGGAATATGGCATTGTGATTTGATTCAGCTAGCTGACACATCTGCAAACATTAAAAGTATCGAAATTTTTTTTTTTTTTTTTTTTTTGATAATATCGAGGTGATTCAAAGACCCCACCACCGGGTAAATTATGGTCGGTGTCGCGCTTGCGTCCAACGGATCAATATAAAGCTTGCGGAGACCGAACCCACACGCAACATGCCGCGCGGCAGCGAACTTGCGACCCTAAGGCCGCAAACTTGACTCCCTGCCAGCAAGCTGACCCCTTTGGATAAAGTATCGATATTATTAATATCAGCTCGTACAGAGGCTGGGGTGAATCCATAATTTAGCGTCAACCTGTTCAAAATCAGTATGATCTTACTAATAATATATACTTTTCAATTATTTTTTCATATGCATCCATAGTTCGAGTTAAATATAACTGAAAGAAATAATTCTTTGATTATTTTCATTAATTGAAAGACTATTTATACAAGTTACATATTTCCATAATAGGAGAATCTTATTCCTATTCTACTCCTAAAACCTTATTCTACTTGAATTACATTTATGGTAAGTGTTTAATACAAATTACATTACAATATTACTTAAACTAGGAGGATGCATATAGACTGTTTCCTTGAGATCACCATGTAGGAAAACATTCTTGACATCCAACTGATGAATAGGCCATGCCTTCGAAAGAGCCAAGCTAAGCACAGTGCGAATGGTAGCCGGCTTGACCACCGGACTAAACGTCTCCCCACAATCAACACCAACCTGCTGAGTCTTACCATCACCCACAAGCCGCACCTTATGTCGGGCAAATGAACCATTTGAGTTTTCCTTATGATAAAAAATCCACATAGACCGAATAATATTTATACCAGATGGACGGGAAACCAACACCCACGTCTTATTATCAATAAGAGCATTAAATTCATCGGTCATAACAATTTTCTAATTCGAATCATTTAATGCAGACACATGATTTCGGGGTAAGGGTGATTTAAGAACATTAGAATGTAAATTAAAATGTCTTTTTGATTTAAAAACACCCCGTTGACTACGAGTGACCGGTCTATGACTCGAGGGAGAATTGGACGGATTTTGGGAATTTGCTAGGTTCGGGACGGATGGCGGCAAAGCGGCGATGGACTTGCTGGCCCAACACGGCAATCTGGAGCAGTGACTGGACCCGTTCCATAACTGGGCTGGACTAGACCAATCGCTGAAACTGGTCCAGTGGTGGTACTGGTATAGGCAGGGGGTCGACGAACCAGTGGGGCCAGCGGGCAGTGGGCCCGCTGGAGAATTTTGGGTGCGGTATATATCTGAAAAATGATGAATAACATATGGGGATATATTATCATCCAAAAAAATATACGAACTAGGCACGGGAGTATTATCCTTAGAAAATGGAAATTGGGATTCATCGCGATTAATGATGATTTTATTAAAGGATAAATCAAAGCATTTGTAGCCACAATGATTAGATGGAAAATCCAAAAACACACGGAGTAGACCGGGCCTGAAGTTTGTTAATTGTGGTGGATGAGTATAACGGATAACATAAACACCCCAAAACCCGAAGATGGGAATAAGAAAGAGTCTTATTAAATAAAATTTGAAGGGGGGAAGAATATGTCAGACCTAGGGATGGCAACGGATCAGATCTGGACCGGATCCTACTAGATCCAAATCCAGATCCGTTTTTCATATCTGAATCCAAATCATATCCAAATCCGGATCCATCGGATCCGCCAGGTCCACGAATCGGATCTGGATCCACATGTAAAAAATTTTGTCTTGCTAAGAATTTTTTTTTAACTGACAAACGATTTTTACTTAGCTAATAGTTTACTGCGTTTCAATTTTGAAATGTTCATATGAGATATTTTGTTCGTTGTCTCGTTTTGATTGTGAGCTATTAATTGAAAATGTTAGATAATGACAATAGTTGTGGAAAATGCTGACTAGTATTTCCACAATGCAGAAATTGCATGTGCTTGAAATCTTCACAAATGAAGTTAATATAATTTTAACTACTTGTCTATGGAGATGTTAGTCATTCACTAATATAACATTGATTTTATTATCGAAGTTACCTCTTTATTTTTTGATTTTTGAGTAACGCGGGTATAAATTAAACTTGTTTTGAGAATTAAACTTGCAAGGATCCGAATCTCAAATACAAGATCCAGATCCAGATCCGATCCGTCAGAAATGGATCCGGGTCCGATCCGGATCCATCGGGTCCAAATTTTGAAGATCAATATCTTATAAAATGGATTTGGATCCACTGTCATCTCTAGTCAGACCTTTGGAAGGAATTATGTTAAGGAGATATATAGCCATTTTGAAGAGCATGATGCCAAAAATATGGGGGTACGGAAGCATGGATTAATAGAGTGCGGATAATGTTATTTATGAAACGAATTTTACGTTCGGCTTTCCCATTTTGTGAAGACGTATGAGAAAAAGAAAAATGAAAATTGATCCCATTATTAGCACATAATTCCCGAAACACCCCATTGTCATATTCTTTGCCATTATCTCACTAAATATTTTTAATTTCTCGATCGAATTGAGTTATAATGAATGCTCTAAATTTAAAGAAGACGAAAAAAACTTGAGATTTTTTCGTTATCGGAAACGTTCATAAAAATTTAGAATAATCATCCAAAAAGAGAACAATACCGATGACCCACAAAACTAAGAACTGGAGATGTCCATAAGTCGCTATGAATAATATCAAATAGCATTAAAGTATGAGAATTTGAGTCTACAAATGACAACTTAACAATTTTTCCCAATGAACAAGACTGACAATTTGGTGTATGACTCGTACCCTTACATGAAATTAAACTATTTTTATTTAAAGATGACAAAATAGATTATCTCGGATGACCAAGACAATCATTCCACAAAGAAGGACAGATGGCTGCAAAGGCTGAAGGCAGGGCTTGACTCGATGGACCGGAACTGGGTGTAATAGGATAAAGATCTCCCCTACTATCACACATCATGAGATGACTCTCCGTTTTGAAATCCTTCACAGAGAAACCAAATGGATCAAATACAATAGAAACAGAATTGTCAGTAGTGAATTTACGGACTTAGACTAAGTTTTTAATCAATTTGGGGGCGTGTAGGGTATTTTTCAAGATAAGAGGTGGATGAGGGGGAGATAACGTCTTATGACCATAACCACGAATTGGAATAGAATTATCATTACCAACAATTATACCGCGAGGGTTGCTCAAATTGGAATAAGACGAGAGCGTACATGAATCGGATGTCATGTGGGTAGTGGCACCGTTGTCCATATACCAATTTGGGTCGGGAGGATTTAAACCAAGCGTGTGCATTGCGACTTCGATGTCGGTAGGCGTGGGTGCCGCTGCGTGATGGTCTTGAGGGGGCTGAGGCGAAGACGGGTGGATCTACGTACCCCGAGAATAGAAGGTAGAGAACCTAAGTCTGAGGCCCAAGCACCCCCCGCTGCGGTCTCGCCCGATCGCCGGTTGTAGGTGGACCCGGGCCGAATTGGTCCTGGGATCGTCGCTGGACCGTCCACTGCCAGTTGGGCTGAAAGTTGCCGGGTTGAAACTGCCGCTGGGAGGCAAACTGGCTGGGCCCAAACTGTTGTTGTGGGGCCCACTGCCACTGCATAGGGGCCCACTATGGCCCCAGAATTACCGTTGTTTCTGCTGACCACCGCGAGGACCCCCACCACCACCACCATTCTACCGGTTGCTGCCGTTGTTGCCATCGCGGTTCTTGCCATTATTTTTCTTATTTTCACCCTTTTTGCCGCCATTGTTGTTGCGGTTTTGGCCCGAGTTGTTAGAACCGGTAGGATACACCGTTGACTCGGTCATCATGACTACGGGATTAGTACCAGTAGCCGCTCGTTTTTCCATGCCTGCTTCTTCTAATGTAAGCATAGAACGAGCCTGATAAAATTGCGGATGCGGATTGCTTTGCCGGAAGAAGCGTTCCAACACCACTATAGGCCTCAGAGAGGCCGAAAACCATTTGAAGGACCAACCGATCGTTCGAAACCGGCGCGCCAACGTTGCGAAGTTGGTCCTCCAATTCCTTTAATCTTTTGCAATAAGCCGAAACATTAGGGAAATCTTCCATATTGACGTGGGAAAAATCCTGCTCAAAGGTAACAGCTCTAGAATTTTGATTATCTTGGAATATATCACGCAGTCTATCCCAAGTCGCATGTGCCATAGCGTCATGCTCAATAATTGTTTGCAAAAGGTCGGTAGATATTGTGGAATATATCTACTGAAGGACGGTAGCATCAAGAGTCGTCCACAACTTAGGATCATCCTCGCGTTTTGGCACCTCCGTATCCTCAGGAGCCGCGGGGATTATGTGATGGATGACTTGATGCGATCGTGCCTGAATTTTGAACAGTTCGGCCCACGTCGCGTATTGGACGTTTTCTATTTCAGGAACAAAATGAATGTTATTCTTGATGTTAGAAACTGTAATGGCAGGATGAAACATGTTCCGGGATGTAGACATATTGATAGAACAATATGTGATTGAGGGATTAGGGAGAATTTTTTTGGAAGAAGGGGGTTCTCGTCGGCACGAAACCCGAGAGCAAGGTCTCGGATTTTGCTAGGGATTCAACGGAAAGGTGGAGAATTTGGGAGAGAAAATAGACGTAGACTCTTGATACCATGAAAGAAATAATCCCTTAATTATTTTCATTAATTGAAAGACTATTTATACAAGTTACATATTTTCATAATAGGACAATCATATTCCTATTCTACTCCTAAAACCTTATTCTACTTGGATTACATTTATGGTAATACAATTATTATGGTAAGTGTACAATACTAATTACATTACAATATTACCTAAACTAGGAGACTAAATATTACCTAAATATATACTCTATATACGGTAATTGCAAGGGACAAACCGAGACAATATACATATGTATATTGTGTGTATATTGTGTATATTCAAATTCAATTGAACCAGTCGAATCAAATACACATCTGAATAGAGACGGGAGAGATTATCATTTGCTAACTAAATTCTTGGGCATTATTTTTTGATAACTATGATATTTGAGCTATCTTGTTCGCACCTCAATGAATTTCACAAATACGTTCTATGTACAAAGTAACTTTGTCGATCAAGGCTTGACCTGCAAGAACTAATTTATTGGACATATTGGTACCATACCTTGAACGTTTTCATGATAGCAAGGTGATCTCCTTTATTTGAATACCCACCTACGACTTTGATTGTTATTACTTTTACGGGAGTTATGATGTCATTTCTTGCGGCAACCACTGGAATATTACATAATGATCTTGAGTAATGAACCTCCACAAGCCGGAGAGTAGAACTCAACAACGACCAATCTATCACCAGCTTTTAACAATGAATCAACAAGTTGTTGTGCTGAATTAATCTCTACCATGTTTGGTTTAAGGGTCTTCTCCCACCATCCCTGACCACTGCCAACACATACTGATACTTGTTCCTAAAATCATTATAACAACACTTAATAACATGATCTCATAAAAAAACAAGAATGAAACATGAAAAACACCTTTCTATGATCCAAGGGTTTGCGTAGAAATTCTCTGGAGGTTAAATCTTTAAGTTGCATTTGCAGACCATTGATGAGAAGACTCTTTGACTTTGGAGTTGAAACAGAGAAACCAATATTCAAAGAACAAGACATTGAAACTAAAAAGTAATCCTAGGAGTTGTCAAGCTTATAGAATCTAACAATTAATTACCACCAATTAAAGACCTTAACTTTAATTTGGATAAAGTATTACTACTAATTTTTTCTCAATAGAACAGAAGATTTAGGAGCACGCAAATCAGATTTCTGTTTTCTTCCGTAAACAAATAGAACAAGAAATGATCACACGTTTTCAATACTAGAAAAGGCAATATATAAGCGGAAAATATGCTCTTTTTGACCAGCGTATGTATATCTTGGTGGCTAGGAAAGAAGGAAGGTCAAAGAAATTAAATTGTGGTTCTCTCTTCCTTTTGAAGCTTCCAAAGAGAAAGAAGCTGATGAATCAAATAGAGTGCGGAAATGAATTGAATCATTTATTAAGGTTAAAAGTGAGAGAGATGGGGTGGGGGAGAGTTAGATGGGGTTAATGATATGAATTTAAATTCATGTAAATAGATTTTACACAATTATTAATACGTTTTGACTTTTTTTGACAAGTTATTTATTTTTTTGTTGACAAGGGAACCGTGATCGCTATCTTTGAGTGCGCACAAGGTAAATCTCGTCCAGTGTAATAGTCATCAAACCATACTAGACATGTAAACCGCACTAAACAAGCTCGGTGTGACTCCTCGTGGGTGGAGCTTTTTAAGATCCATTGTCGTGTTTAAGAAGTTATCGACCACATCATCCCTCTCACGCCGAAGTTCACAGACATACCATCGGCTTCGACTTCCGATGATGCACTCTAGTCTCGTTTGGACGCAGTCGTCCTAGTGGATATACGACATGATATCTAATGATCTGTTGCACACCATCATTGAGACCGATGCCACTGCCGCCAAACGTAGGAACATTTGGAAAGTATTTTCCATGACAACAAAACTCAACGAGCGTTATACTTTGAAAATCAGTTCAAGGACTCAAGATGCTTACCGACCAACTCTCCAACGTCGGCACACCAGTCACTAATCAGCGATTGGTCATGCAACTTATTGTAGGTTTGAGTGAATCTTATGATGGCATTGCCAACATCCTTCAGCAATGCACGTCGTTACCTCCGTTTTATGAGGCATGTTCGAAGCTCATCCTTGAAGAAACCCGAAAAATCAAGCGCAACACCACTCGGGCCAGCATTGTTGTTGCCCTCACCACCACTGTCGGGCCCTCCGTCGATGGTATGGCCTCCCGTTCCGACAACCAGAACCTTCAGGAAGAAGACCTGCAACAGTCTGCTTCCTCCCGTAACAATCGCCGAAGCGAGAAGGGGCAATTCCCGCCTGTCGGAAATAGCCAGCAACGACTGTGGCAGTGGAAGCAGCCTCCGCTGTGGGCTGCCTACTCGCCGTGGGCCACGTGGGCCCCACCGTCATGGGCCTCCCCTCTTTGCCTGTATCCGACATCCTCGTGGACTCCACCTCAGAACCGACAGGCCCAACCTGACATACTTGACATACGTCAACAACGGGCCTACACAGCACATGCCCCCCACCATCGACTTATGCACCGACTCTAGACGAAAATTGGTATATGAACACATGCGTCACATCTCACTTCACGGCATCACAAGGTACTCTCTCGTCTTATTTCAATTTGAGTAATTTAAATTAGAATATTATTATTGGTAGTGAACAAGGCATTCCCATCAGTGGTTATGATCATTCCTTTCTATCCCCGCCACATCCATCACTAATCTTAAAAAATATCCTCCATGCCCATAAACTCATTAAGAATCTAATCTCCGTGCGATGTTTCACAACTGACAATTGAGTTTCCTTGACTTTGATCCTTTTGGTTTTACTATAAAGGATTTTACAATAGGGAGACGAATAATGAGATATGACAACACCTGAGATCTCTACTATATTTCAAACGCCGTCAACAATCTAGCTTCAATTCCATCAACCTTTGCTGCTCTTTCGTCTTCCCTATGGCATGCTACATTAGGACATCTGGGAGACTCTATTTTACGCTCCCTTAGGAAAAATATTTTTATTAATTGCAACCGTATTTCTAAAACTCCTATAGGTGAATCTTGCGTTTTTGGGAAACATGTCAAATATTCATTTTCTGCATCCACAAATTATATTTTAATGCCTTTCGATATCATACATAGTAATTTGTGGACATCCCCTATTTTGAGTACGGCTGGTCATCAATATTATGTGTTGTTTTTTGACGATTATTCCAACTCTCTATGGACTTTTCCAATTGGAAATAAATCCGAGGTCTACCCCATTTTTTCTTCCTTTAGTGCTTTCGTAAAAACACAATTTGAAAAGAGATTAAAAATTTGAATATGATAATGGCAGAGAATTTGTTAATAACCAATTCAAACAGTTTTGCTCCAAAAACGGTCTTACCTTTCTATTTTCCTGCCCTCACACATCCTCTCAAAATGGTAAAGCCGAACAGAAAATCCGAACCATAAACAACCTCATTCGTGCCCTACTTGCTCACGCCTCAATTCCCCCTCAATTCTGGCATTACACACTCTCTATGGCCACCTATCTCCTAAACATAATCTCAAACAAGTATCTAACTCAACGATCGCCCACCCAAGTTTTGTTTCGTAGGAACCCCTCCTACCAACACTTGCGTATTTCTGGATGTCTTTGTTACCCTCTCCATTCGACCGCTCACAAACTCCAACCCCGGTCTCCCCCGTGTGTGTTTCTGGGTTACCCTGACAATCATCGTGGTTAATCGTGCTATGACTTGTCAAGCCGTAAAATTATTATTTTACGTCATGTCCTATTTGATGAGTCTCAATTCCCCTTTGCCTCTCTACACTCGCCACCTCAATATTCCTATGACTTCCTAGACGATGGGTTAAACCCTCTTCTAATTCACCATTTAAATAGTCCGTCGTCCCAGACCCCGACACCCGGCACCACCTCGGCCAGTCCGGGACTAGCTGCCCACCCGGTTCTGCCAATGGTGGCCCGGAACAACCCGCCTTAGGGTGATTCCGCATCCACCTCTCGGCAAACCGAGGTTCGGCCACCCAATATTCTTTTATTAATTGTATTAATTGTGTATCTCCTATGTCAGATAGAATTATAATCCTTTTGTAATTAAGTTAATTAGTTACCTAGTTTGTATCAAAGTAAATATTCTTGTAACCTTATATATATGATAATCATTCATCAATAAAGATCAAGTAACATATTAATTTAGTAGCATCTTAACTTGATAGGTTAAGAAATCCTACATTGCCCATAGATAGAAGTTAACTTGTAATGTCATTGAAGCTGTAAACTTTATCCACTAACATTTTATCCTATGTAAGATTAACAAAATCTCCTATAATTCAGGTTTTAGAGTTTTTAGATAATGACACAATATATCTAGGTGGGGTGAGTCTTCTCTGATGTAATGTGGGATAAGGGGGTAATGATTATAGGCTTGTTTATAGGATGTGCTTGCGTGTAATTGAGTCGGCATTTTTGTTTTTGTCAAATTTAGATGATTGAATTGAATGATGAGATGCAAAGAATGGGAATCTGGATTTTCCTAAGTGCTGTATTATTAGTATGAATTTGGCAGATTTGGCAGTTAGCCAGCGTAGCTTACTCTGTCTCTCCCAGTTTGATATATTTGGATAAGAATTCCACGAACTCTTTACCATTTCCATCGAAGCAAAGCTCTTCATGCTGCTATATTTGTATTTCATTAAACTGAATATAGATGAGGCTTTTTACACGTACCATGTCCTTTAACCCATACGGCAGCATTGAATATGACAAAAGTTATTTGTAGCATCTTTGTGATAAAGGGTTGCCATCATGAAATTAAAGGTCCACTTCTCAGTACACCGGCTCAAAAAAATATTTAGGGAAAGGGTTTGCTAGAAAATATCTTCTATGTGGATTTAATATTAACTTAATAACTGTTTGGATTTTAAATATCTTCTATTGGTTTCGTACGATAGGGGTCCGGTCCTTCTCCGAATCCGCACATCCGCACATAACGAGCTTAGTGCGCCAGACTGCTTCAACTGTTTGGATTTTAAACAAATAAAGTTAGCTGCCATGACATGTGTTTCTTATTTATTAAAATCAATTCGACTGTTGTCTTCACTCTTAACCTTAGCATCTGCTTCATTGAAAATATCATATGATAATCGAAGAGAGTGAGGGAGATTTTAACTATCCAACTTCAATTGGAACTTTTTTGCACTATTGATGGATCGCTAATAGAAAAACTCAAATTACATGGAATTTTTCCTGGGGATTATATAAGAAAATTCGCAGATAATTTAGTTTCCTGCAAAAAAAATCTGATGGAAAAAAAAGTTACATGCGATTTAAAATTCCTATGTAATTACTTAAGGATTTTTTCATTAGAAATTCTAAGAATTAGCTTGAAAGGGAGATATTCACAAGTAAATCCCCATGAAAATTCTCTAAGTAATCTGTAGAATCTTTTTGAGATTTTTTTTTACTACCAATTTAATATTTTCTTTTCTCATATAGGGCAAATATTCGTGCTCTAGAATTTTATTGCCGTTTATGCTAAAGATCTGTGCATTAACTTTGCACTAAAGCATTATATAGTGCGGAAGTTCGCAACACCCAGTCGAGGTGGGACAAAATTTGTCCAGTCAATATACTGTGTTTCTCTCACTCTTTTATTTCACTAATATTTTTGTCTTATTATTTCTTTGCCATTTTTTTTGTTTGAGGAAAGGATGCATTAAAAAAGGATTTCACAAATCAAATAAAAACGCTCTTTCAATTTAAAGTAAGTGGATGATAACAACTATATAACTTATAATTGTAAAATATTCTTAGTCATTTTTATAAAAGTTCCATTTAGTATATACCGGGAATGACAAATTTAATTCATTTATAGACGAAAGTGCCTTAATAACAAGGATTAAACACATAACATGGTTAAGTAATTGGTAAAAATAAAAATAATTCCGCCAATTCTAATAACAAATGCAAGATAAAGTCACTACAACAATGTAGTTAAAAAGTTAATCAAGAAATAATGTTTGAAAATAGAATCACAAAATCACTTGACACATAAGTGTCAATACTAATGTTTACAAACTAATATCACCTTAGTAATATACTGTAAGTGAAATCCATAATTTCAAATATATGTGAAAAGATAGTATTGACACTTAAATATTTGTTACACCATATATTAATAACAAATGTAACTTATTTGTTTTTCTGCTTAAGAATTAAACTTAAATTATTCAATAATACATATTTAGTATATTTTATGATGATATTAGCTGAAAAATGTTAAATGTTTTCGTATCGTAGCTTTGCTATATTCTTTCAGAATAGTCATATTGAATTCTTAATTATTAAAAAGATTATGATAATTATTTTCTTAGTGAATTTGCTCGAAACAAGAAACAGTAACCGATTATAATGCTTAATGACTGGTAATGTTCATCCAAACCATACGTCCTTACGTCACATCACGGAATCAACATTTTAACTATATTTACCGAAATCACAGCGACAAAATTCATAGGTAATAAATTTTTTAGGTAAATCTCCAAGAAATAGTCCTGAGCTAAAATCACAACAACAAAATCCCTAGATAATTTTGCAGGAGGTAAGTCCCCAAAAATAAGCCCTAGCTAAAATCGCAACAACAAAATCCCCAGGTAATGTCGTGCCTAGTAAAATCCTCATGTAAATCTCCAAGAAATAATCCCCAACTAAAATTGCAGCAACTAAATTCTCAAGTAATTTGCAGGTAATAAAATTCCTAAGTAAATCCTCAAGAAATAATCCCAACTAAAATCGCAGCAACAAAATCCCTAGGTAATTCCCCAGATGATAAAATCTCCAGGTAAATCTCCAAAAAATAATCTCCAGCTAAATTCGAAGCAACGAGATCCCCAAGTAATTTTTTAGATAATAAAATTGTCAGGTAAATTTTCAAGAAATAAACCCCAAGTAAATCCGCAAGTACCATTATCTAGAGATTTTCCTACGAGTTCACAAAGGAAACAAAAGTTTTTATATTTTTGATTGTTTGCCTTCGAAATTACCTAGAAAAAAGATACTTGAGAATTATTTTCTCAAATAAATCTCCAGGTAATATATTGGCGCTAAATAACGCTAAATTTACTTGCGAATTTAACTGGAAAAATCGTATATGTAGATAAATATTTTAGAAATTAATTTTTTTTGAATTGTCGCATGAAAATCCGCAGGAATTATCTGCGGAAAAAGTTCTCAGATAAAATTCTCATGTAATTCGAGTTTTTCTAGTAGTGGACATCTTATAATATGCATACATCTTCGATTTTATGATGTTCTCAATCTATATAGTGATCTTGAATTACAAATCTAATCTCATGGAAATTTGGAATTTTGGAATTTTGGATTAGATCATTAATAAAAAGTCTCTACGGCATTTGCCTATGGTTTTGTTCCTTTGGGAGCACCTTAATTCCCACCCAGGGTTTATTCGGAGTTGTTGGTTTATTTTGCCCATGCCAAAGATTCTAATTCTGATTCTTCTAGAGCTACTGTTACTCTTGTCTACACATGGATTCTGAATTTTGGTGTTTTAAGGGATTTCGGTGTTCAGTAATAATGTAAATAATGGATCTTGGGCTTAACTCAACTCTAAAAGTTTCATTCTTTACATGGTATCAGAGCCAAACTCGTTCAATTGTTTGTTCACCGATGTTGGTCCCCAAATTATACTATTCACGCTCCAATTAACAAGGTCCGGGCGTGCGGGTGAAGTGTTAAGAGTCTCACATCGGATATGGAATGGGAACATGAACTCCTTATATGGACATGGACAATCCTCACCCTACAAGCTAGCTTTTGAGATTGAGTTAAGCCCAAGATCCATTCTTTACAAATAATTTTCTTGCCCAAAAAAACCTCAAAATCAAAATATGTACTACTAGTATGTTATTTTTTCTGAACATGGACGTGGGAGTGGGTTCCCCCCTAAAATTGTGAGTCTCCATTTTAATAAAGTATTGATAATGGATACATACTTTTCTATATTAACTTTGTATGTACAATAATACAACTAAGATTTACTAGTATTTTTGCACAATTGTTTATAATTTAGCTAGCTAATTGATTTTGCTAATGAGAAACTTATAAACAAGACGAGAGTGTATTGACAAGTTGTTTATGCAAAATACACAATCAATTAACTTTTATTTTTAAACGATTGTTTATACAAATAAGATTAGTCTTACGTGTATCAAATTATTAGATGTGTTTAGCAATTTACACATGAAATACCAGAAAAATTACTAGAAAATCTGTGTTGACGATATATAGGAACTGACCACATGTTTTTCTTTCATACTAGTAGTGTTTGTTTATAATTTTTTAAGCGGACGCTCTTCTTTTCTATCCTAACTAGGGCATCTTTGGCTTTTGCCTATACCTTAGAAATACCAGTACTTGTTAAATAAAGAACAACCGGCCCATTAGCTCAGTTGGTTAGAGCGTCGTGCTAATAACGCGAAGGTCGCAGGTTCGAGACCTGCATGGGCCATTATTTTTATTGCTTTTAAGCAACAAATACTTCTCAGTTCTCTGTTTGCTTGGGGACAGATTTACTATGTTTTGTTTGTTGGGAGAGCAATTTTCTTGCTCATCAGCTGGCTTCTCTCTGTCATGGAAAGTAACCAGCGTTCTCCCTACTTGTTTGTTTAATATTTCCCTGAAATGTTCATCTAATTTGTTGTTATTTACACTGGCTGCTCATATTCTACAATATTAATCCTTATCAAGATATATAATTACATTCGTCGTGTTAGTTTCAGGCCTTAGTTGCTAGCTAATTGATTTAGCTATTGATCAATGTCCGCATTCCTTATAATTTCAGTGTGTATCCAATAATTCTCTTGTTTTGCATGTGTGAGAGAGCGCTCTGCGCAATGCATATATATGATCTCATTATAAGACTTTTTGGCTATAATATATTTTTTGTGATGTATGAATATGATAATACGCATTTGATGTATGTCCCCATTTGATCATTGTAATTCCAACTTGACCATCCTCAACTCTATCTCTCTTATAAAATTATCAAATAAGTACTTAGAACTGATGACATACGTACATGTTAGCTGTGAGAACATATATAATCACTTAACCTGAATCCTGTAAGATTTGAAACACGCGTGATAGTTATGGCGCGGTTGCATTTGTCCTATTTGGACTATCAACTTACACGATTTTGATAAATCTCAAGGCCAAAAATCTAAATGAGCAAAAAATAAGAGGTGTGTTGGGAAGAAACAAGCAATAACAAAATTGCACGACAGGGTAGCAGCGGAAGAAATACCCAAGTCAATTTTTTTTACATTATTTGAACACGAGGAGCAAACTAATTAAAGCACCAACGGAAATCCGGGCAGCAGCTATACCAACAACAAAATAACAAGGTGAGCGAAGTAAAACAAATGCAAGAGACATTAAATTTACGTCGAAACCCTGTTCAATGTGAAGAGGAAACAACTACGAGTACAAAGCTCCACTATATCAAATGAGGGTTACAAAGTTCTCCAATATGGCTACAATATGAATGCTAAATGAGGAGCAACAATAGCAACAACAATACAATTGAAGAAAAGAGAAAAATCACCAATAACATGACTACTGTTCATTGCTCGAAAACTGTTGCCACAGACCTCCAAAATCAATCTCAACCGTTCAGATCGGAAACAAATGTGTTGAAAACACTCAGTTAAAAATTTAACCAAATCCAATGGTTATATCAACAGAAATCGCCAAAAATGATCAGCTGGTGGCACAAAATTTTCAGCAAAGACAAACTCTCTATTTCTCTCACTTGGTTGCCTCCTTTCTTTTCCCTCTTTGTTGTGACCAACCCTAAAAATCAGACCACTTAAGTCTATATGTATGTGGGCCAAAATGATATATGTGATAGGACCAAAGGGTATTTTATTTATCCACATAGGAAGGGAAAAAGCCTAAAAATCCAACAATTCCCCCCCTTCTGACTATGTGAAAGAGACCGCCATCCCGGCGATCAAGCAACAATCCTCAAACTTTCCTCTTGGCAAAGATTTTGTCAACATATTCGAATCGTTATCATCAGTGTGAACCTTATCAAGTTCAAGCAACTTAGAATCCAACACATATCTAATCCAATGGTATCTCACATCAATATGTTTCGACCTACCATGATTTGTAGAGTTCTTGCCAAGATGAATAGCACTTTGACTGTCGCAATGAAGCACATACCTCTCCTGAGCAAAGTCAAGTTTCCCCAAGAATATCTTCAACCAGAGCAACTCTTTACAAGCTTCAACAACAACAATAAGCTCAGCTTTTGTAGTAGATAGAGCAACACATATTTTGCAACCTTGATTGCCAAGACATAATTCCCCTTGCAAAAGTAACCAAGTAGCCTGAAAAATACTTGCAAGTATCGGCTCATTATTCTTTGTTCACCAATGTTGGGCCCCCAAATTATATTATCCACGTTCCAGTTAACAAGATCTGGGCGTGCGGGAGAGTGTTAAGAGTCCCACATCGGATATGGAATGGGAACATGGACTCCTTATATGGACTTGGACAATCCTCACCCTACAAGCTAGTTTTTGGGGTTGAGTTAGGCCCAAGATCAATTCTTTAACTGGAGCATGGATAATATAATTTGGGGGCCCAACATCGGTGAATAATGAATTGGAATGAGCTTGGCTTTGATACCATGAAAAGAATGGATATTGGACCTAACTTAACCCCAAAAGCTAGCTTGTAGGGTGACGAATGTCCAAGTCCATGTAAGGAGTCCATGTTCCTATTCCATATCTGATGTGGGACTCTTAACACTCCCTTCGCACCCAGACTTTATTAACTGGAGCGTGGATAATATAATTTGGGGGTCCAACATCGGTGAACAAAGAATTGGAATGGGACTGGCTTTGATATCATGTAAAGAATGAATATTGGGCCTAACTCAACCCCAAAAGCTATATTGTGGGATGAGGATTGTCCAAGTCCATATAAGGAGTCCATGTTTTCATTCCATATTCGATGTAGGACCCTTAACAAATATGACCGACCATATCTGAATCAGTGTAACCACAAAGAATAGGCTTTCTTGTCCCAAAACACAAACTCAGACTAGAAGTGCCACAAAGATATCTCATAACCCACTTCACAGTATTTCAATGCTATCTTCCTGGATTAGAAAGAAAACGATTAACAATACCAACAACATGAGCAATATCTGGTCTTGTACAAATCATTGCATATATCAAACTGTCAACAACTGAAGCATAAAGAACTTTCTTCATATCTTCCTTATCACCATCACTGGAAGGATACTGCTTCATGCTCAATTTGAAGTGCATAGCTAAAGGTGTACTGACAACATTAGCTTTATCCATGTTGAACATGTGAAGTACTTTCTTAATGTACTTCTCTTGTGATAACTACAACTTACTGGCCTTTCTGTCATGGATAATCTAAATGCAAAAAAATCTGCCTTGCTGGTCCTAAGTCTTTCATAGCAAAATACTTATTCAACTCTTGCTTCAACTTCTGAATTCTGCAAGCATTATGACCAACAACAAGCATGTCATCAACATAAAGCAATAAAATGATAAAGTAACCATCAGAAAATGTTTGCACAAAAATACAATGATCTGAAGAAGTCTTCTTAAAGCCATGTTGACTCATAAAAGAACCAAACTTCATGTACCATTGTCTAGGAGCTTGTTTCAAACCATATAAGCTCTTATTCAATTTGCAAACATAATTCTCCTTTTCTTTTACTTCAAAACCTTCTAGCTGCTCCATATAAATTTCTTCATCTAAGTCACTATGGAGAAAAACAGTTTTAACATTCATTTGCTCAACCTCTAAGTCTAGACTTGCAGCCAAACCTAAAACAACACGAATAGAAGACATCTTCACAAATGGAGAAAAGATTTCATCAAATTCAACTCTTTTTTTTCTGATTAAAGCCCTTGAAAACTAGGCTAGCCTTGTACCGTGGAACTGGGTTACCATATTTTGATATTTCACCCTAATAATCCATCTGTTTTTTTAAAGTTTTTCTATCTTTATGAAGCTTAACTAGATCAAATGTATGATTATCATGTAAAAACTTAATATTACCTTCCATAGCATCAAACCACATTTCTTTTCACTATCCATGGCCTCATAAAAACTTTTAGGTTCTCCCCCGTCAGTCAAGAATCCATACTCATTAGGAGAATAATGAGATGAAGGTATTTTCTCTCTAGTAGACCTTCTGAGAGAACTCTCTGGAGCATCAATTGCAGCTGGTTGCTGGCCAACCACACCATCTTGTATTGGAGCATCAACAACATCATGATGGTCATTCTGAACATGATCATCTTCATTATCAACTTGATCTTCATTATTTTGAAGATTTTCTTCAGGTGCAATAGTCAGAGGAACTGGATCAACATCAACTAAACTTTCATAGATCTGAGAATCAACCTTCTCAGCTTTGTCAAAATCTTCAATTGTCTAGTCTTCAAAGAACACAACATCACGACTTCTAACGAGTTTCTTCTCAACTGGATCATAAAAACGATAGCCAAATTCGTCTTGACCATAACCAATGAAGATACACTGCCTAGTTTTAACTTCCAACTTTGACCTCTCATCCTTAGGAACATGCACAAATGCCTTACATCCGAAAACTCTCAAATGAGCATAAGACACATCCTTACCAAACCAAACTCTATCAGGGACATCACTATCCAAAGAAATAGTAGAAGATAAATTGACAACATAAGCAATAGTATTAAGTGCTTCTTCCTAAAATGAATCTAGAAAATTAGCATCTGAAAGCAAACATCTAACCCTCTCAACTAGAGTTTTGTTCATCCTCTCTACTAAACTATTTAACTGAGGAATCTTTGAAGGAGTTTTCTAATGTCAAATACCCTGCTCTCTGCTGTAGTTATCAAAAGGACCAATATATTTCCCACCATTATCTGAGCGGATGAATTTTAGTTTCTTCCGTGTCTGTCTCTCAATCAGGGTCTGAAAAGTCTTGAACACATCAAGTACTTGATCCTTGGACTTCAAAGGAAATACTCAGAATTTGCGAGAATGATCATTAATAAAAGTCACAAAATAAAGTGCACCGCCATGAGGTCTTATTTTAAAAGGACCACACAAATCAGAATGTACTAAATCCAGCAAATTAAGCTTTCATGAAGGTGAATGACTTTGAAAAGAAACTCTTTTCTGTTTCCCGACTAAGCAATGAACACATATCTTTAGATTTGCTTGTTTCACTGTAAAAAGTAAATTCTTCTTAGCTAAACTATCAATCCTCTTCTCGCTTAAACGACTCAACCTTCTATGTCATAACTTTGATGAAGTATCCTTCTCTATAAAATTTATCGACCCATTACAAATAGAGCCCCGAAATAATTGCAAGTCAGATATCTTGTCACCTCGAGCCACAACTATTGAACCTCTAAGAAAATTTCAGTGGCCACCATGAAGGGTTTGATCATAATCTTCATCATCAAGCTTTCCTTCAGAAATTAAATTCAAATAAACATTTGGAGCATGCTTGATATTGTTAAGAACTAACCTCGAACCATTTCTTAATTTTCAAGTAAACTGTACCAATGCCAAATACCGCAACCTCACTATCATTGCCCATTTATAATGTTCCAAAAGTACCTAGAGTATAAGAAGAAAATAATTTTTTCTTTGGCATGACATGAGAAGTGGCACCTAAATCCACAAACTAGGTAGACTCGTCACAAACAAGATTGATATCATTTTCACCACAAGCAACAAAAAGATCATTTTCAGTAACAATAGCAACACAATTTTCATTATCCCCATCCTTCTTTTGTTGTTTCTGGTCTCTTAAACATGTAGCAATATTCTTCATATGCCCTTCCTTGTGACAATAGTGACATATAATATTTTTGTACTTGAATCTTGACTTGCTTCTATTTTTGCCTCTATCATTCTGACCTCTAAAGTTACATCTCCCCATGTCTTCAATAACCAAAACATCGAAGTGTGAAGCTGAAGAAGATGAGGCTTGAGATCTTCTTCTCATATCTTCATTTAAGACAACACTCTTAGCATATTCCATAATTACAATACCACTAGGAGCATAATTAGTTAAAGAAACCCGAATAATTTTCCAAGAGTCTCGCAGAGTGGTAAGAAGCCAAAGTCTTTGTATTTCTTCATCAAACTTGACACCCATTACAGATAGCTGGTCAAGGACACCATGAAAATCACTAATATGATCAGAAATAGATTACCCTATTTGTATCTTATATTAATTAATTATTTCAGTAGGAACAACTTGTTATTACTAGTCTTCAAAGCATAAAATGTCGAGTTTATCTCATAAACTTTTAGCACGTGTTTCATTCACAATATGATTACGCACATTATCTTCAACCCATTGTCTGATATAACCACAAACATATAGTTCTCAAATTCCCAATATAATCATTCATAGACTCGGGTTTGTTAGAAGCGGTAAATGCATTTTCTTGACAAATAGAAGATCTTTCATCTTGCCTTTCCAAATATGGTAATTACTGCCATTTAAACAAACGATATTGCTCATATTTACATCCACCATTCAAATAGACAATCAACGTACAACCAAACACAATAACAAAGTCTGATACCACTTTGTTGGAAAGAAGCAAGCAATAACAAAATTTCACGATATGGTAGCAGTGGAAGAAATACCCAAGTCAAAAACTTTCCACACTATTTGAAATCCGGGCAGCAGCTATACCAATAACAAAATAACAAGGCAAGTAAAGTAAAGCAAATGCAAGAGACACCAAATTTACGTGAAAACCCTTCTTCAATGTGAAAAGGAAATAACCACGGGTTCAAAGCTCCACTATATCAAATGAGGATTACAAAGTTCTCCAATGTGGCTACAATATGAATGCCAAATAAAGAGCAACAATAGTAACAACAATACAATTGAAGAACATAGAGAAATCACCAATAACATGACTATTATTCACTGCACGAAAACTGCTGCTACAGACCTCCAAAATCGATCTCAACCGTTCAGATTGAATAACAATGTGCTGAGAATACTTAGTTAAAATTTCAACTAAATTTTGGATACTCTTAATGGTGTGAAACCTTTTGGAGAAAACCGTGCGAGCTTGTCTCAAAATGGACAATATCACACCATATTAAGAGTACTCTTAGACCGTTTATCCCAATAAATAGTATCATAGCCAATGGTTTGGCAGGACAAGTATGAAGATGGTAGAGAGTGTGACATGGGGCCCGGCTTAATGCCTTTTCTAGTATATGGGCTAATTTTTGATATTTACCCATAGCTTTGAAGATGCATACATAGCCTTTGGGCTTCGATGACCATAAATACTTTGACGATGTGGGTTGCACATGGACACGTTGAATTTCTGACCCGTCAATCATGGTAATGAGTCTGTGGAACTTAGTTCGAGGAAGAGATTGTTGGGTGTGCGAACAAAGTTCCATATTGGTAACTGAAAAGAAAAAGGAGTTACTTATAAGGTGTTGGATACTCTTAATGGTGTGAGGTCTTTTGGAGATAACCGTACAGGCTTGGCCCAAAGCAGACAATATCACACCGTATGAAGAGTATTCTTGGAAACCGTTTAGCCCAACAAAGTAATTTTGTAAGAACTATATATCAAGTGATGAATGTAATTTTCTTTGGGATGAAAAGTATTTTGCTTTAAAGAAGATAGGAACAACATTTTAACAATCCAAAAGTAATCAATCACCTGAAACATTCGCAACAATATAAAGTAATCCGGCACTAAAAATTGACTTGTTGAAGAATCTTTTCTATTTAATTTTCCCTCTATATGTTTAGTTTATGTGTCACTATTTCTTTATTAGTTCGTTTTAAAAAGATTTTTTTTTAATATTTTGAAACATGTAATTTATAGACTTTCAATTTTACCCTCAATGAGAAATTTTTATAGCCACCAAATATTATGACATTTTAAGATTATATTTTTTCAAATGTGTTATAGCTCCACATGTTTTCGGCCATCTTTCTTACCATAACAACCTCTGTGGGCATCATACCATATAATGGTTAATGAATGTGTGCATGATGCAAATGCGGTATATATATATATATCATATATATGTTAGTGTTGCAGATCGTGCAACCCATCCCAATATATGTTAGTGTTGCGGATCGTGCAACCTGTCCCAATAAGCCATATAGGCATCACATCATCACATCACATCACATCATCACATCATATTGGCCTCTTAGGGCTCTTTTGTGATAGTTTGTACCAGCTGCAGGTGGTGTGCGTATATAACGCATTTCTCTTTTCCCAATTCCCATACATACATACATACATACATATATATATACATACATACATACATATATATATATATACATACATACATACATATATATATACATACATACATACATATATATATACATACATACATATATATATATACATACATACATATATATATACATACATACATATATATATATATACATACATACATATATATATACATACATACATATATACATACATATATACATATATATATATATATATATATATATATATATATATATATATATATATATATATATATATATATATATAATATTTGCCATATAATAATGTGCATAACACAAGTGGTCCAGGGTAATATATGAATGCAATACAAATAAGAATGCATGAATGACAACAACACATCCTGGCCCAATATCCTTGAATCTTTGGCTAACAATGTGAATATCAGTTTCTTTTCCGTATGCCTCAATAAGGACTTAGAAACATTTTTAAAAGACTTTTAACACAAGAGTCAAATAGCATGATCATTCTCAATTACTAAGAGTAGAGTAATTTATGTAGCAACATGATGGTTACGTTTCGCACATAGAATTATGCCAAAAGAATGAAAGAGCCTTGCATACCTTGTTGTTGAAATCATCTAAGTTCCGCGGGTCCTTGTAAGCTCTATGAACGATTGTCTACATCATACGGATGATTTAAATCATAATCGACTCAAAATATTTGAAACAGATTTTTGGGACATTCTAACGAATACCTTGAGCGCGTAGAACTTATATTCCCTCTATATCGAAACCTATGTAAGTAGCGAAACACCCAACCCTCTTAATACTTCTTTTTACTGCTACAATCCCAAAAATAGTACAACGATTTCACATGCAATCCCAGTAACTTACAATCACGGCAGTCCCGACAACACCCAACCCAAGTTTAGCATTTTCGACAACCGCCCTAGAACTAGTGGTAAGAATCGAATTCTGAAATTGTACAAACTTTTAAGAACAAGGAAGGTTACATCTGTTAATCATAGCGACGAGAATTGCTGGAAAACCGTTCATCCGTACCGGATTCCGACCGGCAGAACCAGAAGCACTGGAATCGTTTTGTTTGAGCCCTGCCGAGATTCAAAGTCTCGGCTTGGTTTTTGAACTTTCAACCTTGCTTAACGGTTCCAATTTCACTGGAACTAAGGTCTAGAACACCACGAATTTCTCTCCTTTTTGGTTATATGAAAGCTCCCGAAAATCTCCAAATTCGACCGAGAATTTCCAGAGAACCCATCAACCGAGACTCCATCTTTCATATGGAAGTGCGACAATCTCCCCTCCAGGGAATAATTTTTATGGAAACTTGATGAAGATGGTTGAAGAGATGAAGCTGAAGAAGTGGATTAATGGAGAAAGATGGGGGCTTGTGAAGCTGCCATCGGTCGACTGATTTGGGCCTAGTCACCCCAAATGGGTTATTAAGAGCACACATATAAATTCCCACTATATATTGTCCCCTCTTTAATTAATTAATCCCACAATTAATTAATTATACACACAATTAAATTCCCTATCTCAATCCACTTAAATCCCGACGACTTATAAAATCCTCTTATACCAATGTCATAATTCTTGTAATATAATACTAGTCCATAATCTCTTCGGGGATACACAATTATTATTAATCCCCGTCGCCACACTTATTAAATCCAAAGTTATTTCGGGACCACGTCCTTTTATATACTAATTTTCTTATTAGTATACGTAAGTACAACATAAACTTCCCGGGGTCCGGTCTACTTGTCTATGTTTATGCATTCAACCGTTACCCGAAAATACGAGGTGTTACACATCTCATCACATTAATTAGCATCAATTAGCTTGTAATTAGATCATAAATTTAGGATGACTATATCAATTATATTACTTTGTAAGGAAATAAATTCTAAGGAAATCAATTTCCAATAGGAAATGCATGAAATATAGACAATCATTATGGCATATTTTAGAAAAGTTGCTTTCGAAGATTTGCAAACTCTTTAAGAAAATAAAAAAAGGATTTTCGATAAGCTGACTTTTGCTTTTGTTTGCGCATTTCATCCAATACCTTAGTGCCAAATTTGCTAGTCTCTACCTCTTTTATTTTATCAATATTTCCATTATATACATGAGATCGAAGAAAAAAGAGGATGGTAGGAATTGATATTAGCCCATGGAAACATTATCTGCCCAACCAATTTAATTTGGGCCGGTCATTAATCAGTCCATCTATTAGCTCAGCAAAATTCAGCTCAATTCTAATCTTTAAAAAATTGGGTTGGTATGTGACTCGAATTAATCCATGAGAAATTTTATCAATATACTTTTAAAAATATATTTTTTAATATGATATGTTATATATAGTTATATTAAAAATTTAAATTTATTAGGAATAAAAAATTATAAAAGAACAACTAAGGAAATTAAAACATAATAAGAATTGGACGAGTTGAGTTATGATCAATTTTTTAATTCATTTCAGCTAAAGTAATTTTTGAACGGGTAAATAACCCACACGTTTATCAATTCAGCCCATTTCAACCAATCAAAACTTAATTCAGACTTATCATTTGACACCTCTAACTGTGTGGATGATTGGCACCACAATCCACTAGTTTCAGTGATTACTAATCTTAACTTAATGGCGTGTGTTCTAACAAAAGGTACATGGTCCACAATGCCTGGATGACTCAACATATCAAAATCAAATTGTAAAAGATCTGCGTATTCAATCAAAAACTTTAAAATAATGGTAAGTGACATTAAATATAATAATTACTCTCGACACCCTTAGAAAATTGATGAGGAACAAGAACATTTTTCTAGGGGTGGCCAGTGGGCCGGGACGGCCCGACCCCGCGTAAAAAAAAAAAAAAAAAAAACGGTGGCGGGACTCGAACTCGGGACGGGACAATGTCTCGTCCCGCCAGAACCGAGCCCGCCCTAGGCCCGCCTGACCCGAGACCGCCCCGAGCCCGTCCCGACCCCGACCCCGCCCGATTTCTCCCCCTTTGCAAATATAACCGTTGCACCAATGACCATTTTAGATTTTGGCCGTTGGGCAACAACCATTTTAGGCCTCCCCCCTCCCCCAACCCCCTACCCCTTAATATTTATTTTTAACCCATAAGTTATTATATTTACACTTTAACCCAATTTTTCAACTATAAATAACTCATTTTCTCTTCATCTTTCTCACAAATCTTCCTACAATCTCTCTAATCTCTCAATATATCTCTCTACAAGTCTACATTGTTTGCTAAATATTCAATTTTATTTATTCATTTGGGAATTGGGAGTGAAGTTGGCAACTAGCTTGAGGATCTTCCATCGAGCAAAGTTTCAATTTTCAACCTCTCGATTACACGTCGACGTTACGTCGGCGTTTGGTACATTCATTCCTTCATTAAATTATTATTTTCTGTTTATTTTATTTAGCGCACTTAATTTTATTATCTTTAATTATTTATTATCATAATTAAAATGGAAGGATTAAAAGGTATGTTTAAGGGTAAGGGTAAGTGTGCTTCTTCTAGTAGGGGCAACCAGGGCAAGGGTACTTCTTCTAGTCATCTTATTCCTACACAGGATGATTTTGTTGATACTAAACATTTTCCTACAATACCATTAGATTTAGATGAGGAGTTATTTTCTGGAACTCACGAAGACTTTAATTTAGACGATGATCTAGATGATACACCCACTAATGTTGATGACAACACACCCACTAGTGCACCTTCAACTGAAATGCCTCCTATTCCCCCTAGTATGAGACGAGGTCCAGCAAAACGACTATTAAAATCAGATGCATGGACATTTTTTGATAGGGACGTAGAGAATCAAGTAGCTATAGGTAAATTTTGTAAAAATGTTTTAAAATTTAAAACTGGAAAAGGTCACGGTGGGACGGGGGGTTTAATTAGACACGTAGTAAGTGCTCATCCAGCTAGGTATGCCCAATACCAGGCTTCAAAACCGGGTGCGCAAACGCCGCTCCATCGGGACAAGGTTCACATACCGATACTTGTCCGGACCAAGTACAGTGGTCAAATTAACCCTATGACGGGGGGAATTGTAGGCTCTAAATACAATAAACGTAGAGATAGGGAAGTAATATCAAAATTAGTTCTTTGTGGAGGGTTTGCCCTTTTCATTTCCTTCATCTCCCGGTTTTATTCATTACATTAGAGATATATATAATCCTGCTTTTAACGGTTTTCCTAGATCAGCGTTAAGAGAGATGTATTTAAATTCGCGCATGAATATCAACAATATTTACGTTTTTCATTATATCATTTTAATAGCAAAGTATCTTTCACGTCTGATATAGGTCGTAGTACTAACGGCCATGATTATTTAACTGTAACTTGTCATTGGATAGATTATAAATGGTCTATGCAAAAACGTATTTTAGCGTATAGATATATAGATGATAGGCACACTGGTACTTTTATTGCAGATAATATTTATCAAGTGTGCCATTATTACGGAATAACCGATAAAATTATGACTATTACATTAGATAACGCTTCTTCTAACAATTACTCAATTACAATTTTAAAAAATAGTTTAACTCCATCTTTTCCAGATCATTTTCATATAAAATGTGCGTGCCATATATATAACTTAATTGTAAATGATGGTCTATCACTTTTTGAAGACATTCTTAGTAAACTACAATTTGCTATAAACTTTATTTTTAAAAGTAATAAAGTACAACGTAGAAAAAAATATAAAAAAATTTGTCACGATTGTGGACTACCTTATAGAAAAATTCCACAAGAAGTATCCACTAGGTGGAATTCTTTATACGAGCAACTACTTGTTGCTTATGACTATAGAATACCTATAACTTTATTTTTTAACTCTCATAATAAAAATTCAGCTGATATGATTTTAGATAGTGATTGGGTAAAAATTTCCGAACTTATTGTATTTTTAGAGAAATTTTTTCAAGCAACAAAAGAATTTTCCGGTATATATTATCCTACTATTTCAACTATGTTGTTTTATATAACTCTAATTTTTTTATTACTTAGTGAATATATGGAAAAACCAGCTTATATGGCAGCTATTAAAAAATGTTTGTCAAAATAAAAAAATATTTTATTCCTATTCCCTCTATTTATATTATTGGTTCTGTATTAAATCCTACTATTAAAATAGACGGTACTAAATCACTAATTGAAACTATTTACGATTGTATAGAAGTACTACCACCTCCAAGTCCCAAAAATCTAAATCACCCACCACCTATTGAACAAACTAAAGAAGAAGTGTTGTCTAGCGTAGAACACCAATGCAAAAATATATATAGATTTTATCAACAAGAAAATGCTAGTAACTTACCGGCTTCCATACCATCTTCTTCATCTTCAACACAACCTCACAAAAGACATCTTTGTTTCTGCGGGTAGTATTGAAAGCCTCGAAATAGAATGTGCGGCCGTACCTCTACTACTAACCAAATTAGCGAGTTGGATATTTTTGTTTTGCGGGGTTCGTACCGTATCAAGAAGTTATCAATGAAGATGGACATGAAGACTTTGAAATATTTGGAGGGGAATGAGAAGACCTTTCCGACACTTTCATTGATGGCTCGAGATGTTTTGAACATTCAAGCGTCATCAACTGCGTCGAAAGCGCTTTTTCTGCAGCGCAGATATCAAATAGGAGACCACAAACACTCATTAGCCGGAGACAGCTTGGAAAATGCAGTATTATTCAGAGATTGGATATGAGCGGAGCGGAGAAGGTGCGGTCAACCGGAGATCAACGAAGAAGAAGATGTAAACTACAACGAAATCTTAACCGAAGGTAGTGGAAGCGACGTGGATCAATTTGACCAACAAATACCAATTCCAACCGAAGAACCACAGGAAATCATCAAGCAATTAGAACAGGTTTTTTTGAGAATGTAATTTTTTTAATTGAAATTTTATTATGTAATTTGCAACTTTTGGACAACACCACAAAGTTGCAATTTAGATTTTAGACAATTGTATTTGTATTACAAAAAAATCATGTCTATTAATATTACACTATCTTATCTTGTTTATTGAGTTTTTTTTTTATACATATGTTATTTAAAAAAAAAAAAAAAAAAAAAACCCGCCGGACCCCGCCCCGCCCCGACCCCCCCCGACCCCGACCCCGACCCCGATCCGATACCGACGGGATCGGGACGGGACTGGAGCAAGTCCCGCTAGACCCGACCCCGCCAGACCCGACCCCGACCCCTTCACCCGTCACGCCCCGACCCCGACCCCGCCAAACCCGGCCCGCCAGACCCGAGCCCGGCCCACTGGCCAGGCCTATTTTAAAGTGAGATTTTTAATTTTTTAGACGCATGCCCTAATATTATTTACTCACATAGCTAGCACATTAGATAATTTTTTCCATCTATTTAAGCAGGGGCAGAGCTACAACCAAATAAGGATGTTCAACTGAACACCCTTCGCCTGAAAATTGTGATACATGAATTGCTGGCCAGATTGTATTACTAGAGTCTAGAACACATTTATCTCTTCCTTATTAGACCCACCAATTCTTCTTTAATTTTGAACGCATTAACATATTGTTTTTCTATCTTTTTTATATTAATTAACTACATGTCTATAAAACTAAGAAATGCATAATCAAAAATACCGCACATCAAGTAAAAAAATTACATTCTTCTTCTTGTTTCTACTTTCAGTAGAAATCAATTAATAAAAAAGAAAAAAATTTAGGAGCACGTTTTCTTTCATTTCAACTACTATTTCTTTTGCTTCTTTCATATTACCTATAGTTGTTTTGGCCTATGCCTTTTTGTTTTACTATACCAATTTAAAGGAGTAGTTACTAATTTTCTTTTATGTTGCATGATTATTCTTTTTTATTTTTATTTCTTTGCATTTGTTTTGATGTGTGTTATTCTCTTTATATGATTCAACTAGTTGTTAAAATTGTTTTTGTTGACTTTTCTATGTTAGTTTTGGTTTATACAATTGATAGTTTCATAATTATAAGTTTTCATATGATTTAGTTAAATGATATGTAATTTGATTTTAATTTTTGGGTGCACACACTCATCAGTAAATAAAAATATTTGTGCATCCACACTCTAACTAAAAAAAGTTCACCCCTTTAAAATTTGAACACCCTTGACGAAATTCCTGGCTCCGTTATTGTGTCCAAGATTTGGTGGGTAAAGTTACCTGATACATACTTGTGTTGGTGGAAGTAACAGGTGTCCAGTGAAATTAGTCGAGATACAATTAACCCGGACACGATAATTATAAAAAAATATTATTTAGTCACATTTATTGTATGAAATGTTTTTCTATTTCTCTCGGATTTACCAACTCTTACGTACGTAGCATTGCCATTTTTCTACTTTAAACAATTATAGATCGATTACTGTATAATGAGAGGCATGTATCTATCATATATAATTTGTCGGTCTCTAAATCAATGTATAATGAGAGGCATGTGATATATACAAAATCTATTGCATGGTAAAGTTGGAATTTCCATTTTCTTGGTACAACAACTAGGTTTTATGCAAGAGTAATATGTGGAATAAAGTAGTTCACACTGTCTTTCTTTTTCATTACTAAGCCAAATGTAAAGAATGGATATTGCACATAATTCAACTCAAAAGTTAGCTTGTAAGTGAGGATTGTCCAAGTCCATATAAGGAGTACATGTTCTCATTCCATATCTGATGTGGAACTATTAACACCCCGCACGCCCAGACCTTGTTAATTGGAGCCTATATAATATAATTTGGGGAGCCAATATGTGAACAAAGAATTGGAATGAGTCTAACTCTGATACCATGTAAAGAATTGATCTTAGGCCTAACTCAACCTCAAAAGTTAGCTTGTAGGGTGAAGATTATCCAAGTCCATATAAAAAGTTCATATTTCCATTCCATATCCCATGTGGACTCTTAATACCAAATAAAATGTTATGCGTCACTATTGATGTTACATAAGCTTCACACAAGTGGTTATAACTTATACTATTGGTGCATGCATAAGAATAATGGCAAACAACAAATTACAATGCTGATAGTCAGAGGCTTTTATTCTTTTTACGCTGATAGTAAGAGGCTTTTATTCTTTTTCTTTGTTAATTTTTTCCTCAATTAATTTGCTGCTAAGAGTTAACTCAATGGATTTCAATTTCTCATTTCTCTTCTAAATTCAAAGTCCTTTTACTTCACGAAAATGAAATACCTTTTACTTTACTTCAATTTTCCTTTTCTAGGGCTTGGATTATGGGTATGAAACTTTAGTTCATAAAAATACAATTCACCCAACCCACTCAAACTTAGGTGGGTAAAGGTATTTATTGATGGATCATTTTACATTTTTTGGTGCGTATTTCCCTTCAAAGGCATTGGTCTTTAATTTTTGCCTCTCAAATTTGGAATTTTAAATTTATGTCCTTTGCTTAAAAATATCTCGAGGTTCCGGATTCGAACCCCCGCTCAGTTAAAATTTTTTTTAAAAATCGCAAAGTAGAGTTTATATTCACAAGGCAGAGTTTTTCATCATGCATAGTTTGTCTTATGCCTGAAGGCAATGTAGAGTTTGTATACAAACTCTGCCTTAAGATATAATTTGCTATCTGAAGGCAAACTCTGCTGGATAAGGCATAGTATGCAGGAAAACTTTGCCGGATCCGGCAAAGTTTGCAGACAAACTCTGCTTTGTGAATCCAAAATATGCCCTGTAATTTTTTTAATTTTTTGACTGAAGGGGGGTTTGAATCCGGAATCCAAGGATTTCTAGACGAAGGGCAAAAGGTAAAGATTTTTAATTTGAGGGACAAAAAATAAAAACCACCCGGAATAAGAACATTCCTGCAAATATTTTACGCATAACCCAAGTTAGGCCATTTAAAAGTTTAGGCTAATTTGGCTTGCATTTGGACGCTAAATTAACCCATAATTTTTTTATAGAACATATAAAAATAGATACTTTTTGGTTTGATTTATTCTGTATAGTCATGATAACTAAAAAAAAGTTATATTATTCGATATGAAAAGTAAATAAATTATCAAAAAAAATAATCTTAACGAGTGAGTTAGGTTATGATCCATTATTTAGCTCAACTTTAGGCACTCATCTTGAACCAACAAATATTGTGCGAGTTATGACACAACTCAATTACTGATTTGATCCATTTTATCCCTTCCAAATCTAGCCTAATCGCCCTATTTGACATCCTTAATTTTGATCAAGTTATTATTTTTCTCATCAATGATGAAACAAGCAAATCTTAGAAAGACATACTTACAAGTTACCAGTATCAGTAAAGGTCCTTAAAGGAACAATAGATCTTGTTTCCATTTGTTTGCAAGTAATCAAAGTGGCCCAAAAGTACTATGGGCAGAGTCCCACAATTTAAAGATGGCTACTGGTCTTTTAAACAACCCCACCATTCCAAAGTATTTATAAAGACAAGGATGACTTCAATGCTTATCTTCTTGCATCTACATAAAGACAATTAATCAAGTTGAGTCCAAAAGAGCATCTTTAATTAGCTGAACTTCCTAGACTCGTATTGTAACCACATGACATCCCATAAATTTAACTTATGATTGGCTCACTAACATAGTGCAAAACATTTGCATTTAATTTATATATAATAATTAGGAATGTCAAATGGGCGGATTAAACTGAACATTGATGGTTCAAAATGAGCTTAAACCGCTCAAAAGTTATTGCGGCTGAAATTAATTAGCTAAAATGGACTAAATAAAAGGTCATAACACAATCCATCCACCTCTTACTAAGTTTATTTTCTTAAAATTTGCTTAAATACCTAATAAAATTTGTTTCCTTTATTATGACTATATATAATTTACAAAAAATATTTTGACAAAATTTTCATAGGTCAATTTAGACTTACACATCAGCCCAACTTTTAGACGAGCTAAATTAGAAAGAAATTGCATGGTTTGTCCTTCAAATGGGCTCTTCGTTAAGTTTCCATTCAAATGGCTTTCAAAATCAAACGTATGTCTTGTAGGGAATAAATTTTTAAGGGCGGGGCATAACTTATGTGCGAAAAAGTTATTTTTATGAAGGACAAAAAATAAACATCAACACAAAATGGGGCAAGCATGCAAATGACCCCTAAATTAGACCGGTCAAAATGGATTGAATTAATAAATGAGCGATTTATATTTTTATGGGCAAATTTAATCACATCTAGTATAGTATAATTTCTTTTTTATATTAGTTAGTAATTTCTATATCTTGTTTATACCCTAAGTATGAACAATTAAGCTTCTTTGAGTAAACAGTACACCGAACAAAAAAGTGTAAGGATCTTAGTAGCTCAGTTGGTTGGTTATCTAAACTTTTGCTTTGTTGGTGAGGGTTCGAATCCCTACGTTGTAATCTCCTCCCCATTTCTCCTTCCCTTAAATCACTATGTAATAAAAAAAACAATTTTTTAAAAAAAGAACAAAAAAGTTGGCCTTTGAGATCTAAGTTAAGCCTTAGAGGCTAGAGCCTTGAGATAGGTCTACGATAAATAATATTTCCAATTGAATGTGTGACAGGCCTTAAATAACCTTTAGACCTTTTTGACAAATTTTATACTTCATATGGCAAGAGTGGACTTCACTAAATTGAAAGCTAACAGCATGAAGATTCTGCGCAGTGTTGGTCTGGCACAAATTAAGTTGTGTTCCTAATGGAAATTCATGGGTAATTAGAATGGTCACATTCACTTCGATTAATGGGATTTAATCTATTTTCAGTTACATAATGTATTTCCTATATATGGAGTCTTCTAATTTTCTCTTTCTTCCTTTCTTTTCAATTTTTTTTGTATGGATTACATGAAGATACATGGTCCTTTTCACACGTTCACGTATTTCACCTAGACTTTTAAGTAAAGTCTAGTGTAATGTCAATGTAAAAATTATTTATATAATGAAATCTCTTATATAATAAACTCTTTCGTTTCCTTCTACTAGTTCCATATATTTACTTGACATTTTTCTTTTAAAAATATTTATTAAAGATTTGTTTTACTAAACTTACTACTAAAAATAGAGTTTCTTCCACCGATGAAAATTTGTACTATAAAATATGATTTTTTTCACCCTATTCCTATTGAACCAACTCACAGGAAAAACGCATGATGGAATCAAGTTTTCATTGAAACGCTGAGAAACTTCCTAATTTTCTCCGTGAAACACTACTATTTAGGTTTTTCCCACCGACATTTAATAGAAAATAGCTATTGAACATTTTTTAGTTGGAAATTCAGTAAGAAAATAGAGATTGTTTAATAGTGACTATTCATATTAATTATATATGCTTATGAAATTTAAATTTGACAATTTGTACTTATGTAGTTACACTTAACGGTAAGAAAAAATTGGAAGAAAATCATAAATCTCTCTTCATTTGCTAAAATGAATAAGAAAAAAATTATTTTTAGTAAAAGGGACTAGTAGAAGAGAATGGAAGGAGTAATAAAGGTAGACTTTTGAGATAAACATTAACTAATAACATGATAAAAATGGTAATTAACTTGTTATCACGGGATCAACTATATTGCTAGAGCTGGGCCAGCTCGGGGTTCGTTTTGAGAAAAAGCTCGTCCCGCCTCGGCTCGATTTCAGTTAAATTTTGGCTCGATCGGTTAAAGATTGGGCTTGATTGAGCTGGCTCGGCTCAACTCAATTGGATCAATTTAAGAATTAATATCCGTTCACAAGGCTCAATTACTAAGTACATTAGAAATTTAACTTAACATACTATGTTAATTTAACAGTTATATAATTATAATATTTTTATTTGATGTAAGTAAATTTTTAACTATAATTTAACTTAAGCATACTATATAAGTAGGGTATTCACGATTCGGTTTGGATCGATAAGAATGTTTACAATATTAGTATACATAGTATAGCCTAGATCTTTTGCTTAACGAAGGTTAATTTGGGAATACTAGAATTCTATCAGCAGGAAATAAGAGATAGATACATATTTAAAGCACTCTTAATTGCTTTTTAACAACTCAATATTAAGTCACGTTGGATGGTTCTGGTATACAGTTGGAACCACCATGAAAACAACATTTAGAGCCTTCAAACTGTTCACACCATAGAAGTGCCAAAATAAATTAATACGATTAATAGAGTTGGAGCATTTTGAGTTGATTTTGAATTTTAGAAAAAATAATTTATTGAATTTTGAATAATTACTTATATATATCAAGTGGATTTAAAACACAAATACAAAGTTAATTTGTGTAATAGACTATTGAGCAGATCTTACTTCCGCCTCTGTTTAGACTATAAACTATTAGTGAATAATAGTAGAATATTCACCATATATTTTGTAACTATTAGTGTTGTATAATTATGGTAATTATAAGATCCCTTTTGTATTAGGATTTCATATTGTACACACACATTATATATATATATATATAAGAAAGGCTCCTCAAGGGAGATTAATACAATATTACATGGTATCAGAAACCAAAACCTAAACCCTACTCTCTCTTTTCCTCTTTTGTTTTGCCTTTGTTCTCTGCGGCTCACTGCCCGAGAAACAACCACAACCTTTTGTTGTTCCTCTGCGCAGCACACTGCCCGAGAGGCAATCTGCCCCTAACCCCTGATTCATGCTTCTCTGCGTCTTTTGTTTTTTTGTTTTCTAAAAACAGCAAGTGTCAGAGTATAACTGAAGGCCTCCCTCCGTTTCTGTTTCGTCCTTCACGATTTTTTTTTGTGTTCTTTGCCCGAGAACAGAATTGTTTCTTTGTTTTGTGTCTTCTTTTTCTTCTTTCACCAAAAACAATCTACTATAATGACTCCTCGTCAGCCCGATAATGCGTGGTACATAGATACGGGTACCACGTCTCATCTCACCAACAATTCAGGTACTCTTTCTCAACTGCGCCAGTTACCAACTCCACAATCTATTATGGTCGGCAGTGGTCATCGCATTCCAATTCAAGGATTTTGCCACACCCTTATCCCACCACCGCATCCCCACTTCTCTCTTAAAAACGTCCTTTATGCACCAAACATCATCAAAAATCTAATTTTCTGTCAGAAAATTTGTCACCGATAATTTTGTTTGAATTAATTTTGACCCTTTTGGATTTTTCGTAACGGACCTCCGTATCGGGAAACTCCTTACGAGATGCAATAGTGAGGGGGGCCTATATCCGTTCCTACCCACATCAGTTGCTAGTGTCATTCCTCCCACTGTTTTAACAACCATATCTCCTTCTACGTGACATAGTAGACTTGGTTATCCAGGTTCTCACTTTTTTATTCTCTTAGAAATTGAAATTTAATCCAATGCAACAAAAGGAATCTTTCTCATAGTTGCTCCTCCTGTTAGTTAGGAAAACACGTTAGACTACCATTTGTGACTTCTATGAGTACTACTTTCTCTCCATTTGATATTATTCACGCTAATGTATGGACTTCTCCCATAACCAGCAACTTAGGCCACAAATACTATCTAGTATTTTTTGATGATTTCTCTCACTTTCTTTGGGTCTATCCACTCAAACTCAAATCTCAAGTGTTCTCCAAATTTATTGAGTTTCGTACATTGGTTAAAACACAATTTGAAAAAGACATAAAATCGTTTCAATGTGATAATGGTAATGAGTTTAATAATTCTTTCTTTCATAAATTTTGTGCAGCTAATGACATGATTTTTCATTTCTCATAGCCCCACACCTGCCCTCAAAATGGAAAAGCCGAAAGGATTCTCCGAACTATTAATAATATGATTCGTACACTCCTTTTTCATGCGTCTCTCCCCCCTAATTTTTGGATATATGCATTAAAAATGGCAGAAAACATTCTCAACATTCTACCTACTCGTGCGATTCAAAATAGGACACCCACCAAAATTCTCTACCGTCGGATCCCCACCTATGACCACCTAAGAATTTTCGGTTGTCTATGTTACCCAAATATGACATCCACGGCACCTCACAAATTAGCACTCCGGTCTACTCCGTGCGCCTTCCTAGGTTTCCCGTCAAACCATATGGGGTACTTGTGCTATGAGCTCTCCACCGATAAAATTATAATTTCTCACCACGTCACCTTTGTCAAATATGTCTTCCCGTTTGACAACATCAAAAAACTTCGAGTCACTGATTACCAATTCCTCGAAGATTCAGACCCATCACCGCTTGTCCAATAGGTATTCCGTCAGACGGCCACTGTTCCGGCGGCGACAGACGCACCAACTGTCACCACCAGAAATCCAGTCACCAGTGGTGACACCACCACCCCCACTATCCCATCACCGTCTGCCATCACCGAAAATCACCCACTGCATCCCTGTCACCTTCCCGCTCTCTGTCACCACCGTCGCCAACTGCCACCACCACCGGTAGTCGGCCCGTCGACTCGGTATCACAACCAGACATCTTTCCTACCGCTGTTTTGTCATCCCAGACCGACATTGATCCACCGTCGCATCACATTCCAGCTACCGGAAACCCAGGCTGCACCACCGGACCACCCCTCCAGTCCCAAACCGCTATCGACATCCTACCCTACAGCACCCACCACCACCCGCCTCATTCTACCCAGACCAGTGCTACCACCGACCACACTGTTAACCCCAGATGTTCACCACTCTACCGTCCCCCCTCCCAGAACCCGATTCCACTACCACACCAAATCTCGGACCCAACCCCACTATCTGAATCTGACCCAAAAACCAGACTACCCTTGCCCCCTCACACCGTATGAAAACCCATGCCTAACACGAGATTTTCAAACCCAAAGTCTAATTTAATCTATCCACACAAATCATCTCCCCAATTCCCAAAAGCCCAAAATTAGCCAAACAGGACCCTAATTAGAATGCGGCTATGTGTGATGAATTTAATGCTTTAACAAAACAGCATACTTGGGATTTGGTTCCCAGATCGGAGGGGGTGAATGTGATCCGATGCATGTGGCTTTTTCGTCACAAATTCAGAGACAATGGTCACCTAGAAAGATATAAGGCGAGACTTGTGGCTAATGGTACTAATTAGTAGGAGGGTATTTATTATGGTGAGACATTCAGTCCGGTTGTTAAATCGGCTATCATTCACACCGTTCTGAGTATTGCTATGGGTAAGCATTGGCCCATTCATCAACTTGATGTGAAAAATGTGTTTTTACATGGGGACTTGAAAGAAATTGTTTACATGCACCAACCGCCTGGTTTTGTCCATCCAGCAGCCCCTTAGTATGTATGTCGTCTCCGTAAGTCACTTTATGGTCTGAAACAGGCCTCTAGAGCATGGTATGATCGTTTTGCACAGTATCTTATGCGAATTGGATTTGTATGTAGCAAGTGCGATAATTCTCTCTTCATCTTTTATCGAGGCAACACCATCGCTTATTTATTATTATATGTGGATGACATTGTGCTTACTACCTCATCTGATCTGTTGAAAAATGAGATAATTGCATTGCTCAAAGCCGAATTTGCCATGACCGACTTGGAAAAGCTGAGTTGTTTTTTAGGGATATCAGTGACTAGATCTGCAGACTCTATGTTTCTATGTCAGCGTAAGTATGCAGATGAGATAGTACACAGGGGTAAAATAGCAAACTGCAAGATTATGTCCACTCTAGTTGACACTAAATCAAAGCCTAGTGTTGTTGATTGTAATTCGGTGTCCGATCCCACACTTTATAGGAGTCTTTCAGGTGCACTACAATATCTCACATTCACCGGGCTTGGTATTGCTTATGTTGTTCAGCAAGTATGTCTGTTCATGCATGCCTAGGGAGCCTCATTTTACTGCCCTTAAACGTATCATCAGATACATTAAGGACACACTTGATCATGGATTACATTTATACCTCTCTGCACCTACCAGGTTACTATCATATATGGATGCAGATTGGGCAGTTTGTTCGGACACGCGACGCTCCACCTACGGCTATTGTGTTTTCTTAAGGGATAATCTAGTTTCATGGTCTGCCAAGAGACAGGACACACTATCCTGTTCGAGTGCAGAAGCAGAGTACAGAGACGTTGCAAATGTTGTTGCTGAGATCTGTTGGCTCCAAAATCTACTTTTGGAGCTTCGGTGTCCTTTGCGTAAGACGTCTATAGTCTATTGTGATAACATATCTGCTGTTTATTTATCTCACAATCCGGTTCATCATCAGTGGACGAAACACATTGAGATGGATATACACTTTGTTCGTGAGAAGGTTTCTATCGGATATGTCAAGGTATTACATGTGCTTTCTTCATATTAGTATGCTGATATATTCACTAAAGGACTACCTAGACATCTATTCCTCGACTTCAGATCCAGTCTAAGCGTCCGACCTCCTCCCGCTCTGACTGAGGTGATGTATTAGTGAATATTAGTAGAATATTCACCATATATTTTGTAACTATTAGTGTTGTATAATTATGGTAATTATAGGATCCCTTTTGTATTAGAATTCCACATTATATATATATATATATATTGTATTAATAAGAAAGGCTCCTTAAAGAAGATTAATACAATCTTACATAAACAACAATACCTATCCTCAATCCTATTTAACAAGTTGTGATCGATTATTTAACCCTTCTTGACCATATTTTTTCATTTAAGTTAAATACATGTCATTATCGTACCCTATAAAAATTTGAAATTTGGGGTCTTAAAAGTGAAAAATAACTTAAGTAATAATAATACTCCATTCGTCCCACTTTATATGGTGTAGTTTAACTGGACACGAAATTTAAAAAATAAATAAAAACTTTTGAATTTTATGATCTAAAACAAGTCAAAGATATTTATGTGGTTATATATTATTGTTAAGCGTAAAATGTACTCCCACCTTCCCATATTACTTGGTCATTTTTCCTTTTATACGCTCTTTAAAAAATCATTAATAAGAAGGGTATTTTTACTATATTACCCTTATCTCTCTCCAATTAATTGCTCTCTAATTAATATTGGTTATTTTGAAAAATAATGAATGTTAAGGGTAAAGTAGGAAAGACTTAGTTACTTCTATCTTATTTTTAGAAAATGACCAAGTAATTTGAGACGAATATTTTTAGTAATGTGGTCAAGTAATATGGGACGGATGGAGTAAAATTTAAAGTTAAATTATTGTCAAATAAGGAAATGTGTCTTTCTTTTTTGAAATGACTAAAAAGATAAGTGTTTCATATAAATTGGGAAAGAGGAAGTACTTCCTCCGTTCACTTTTACTTATCCACTATTCTATAAATAAATTTTCACTTTTACTTATCACATTTAGCATATCAAGAAAAAAATAGTCTACTTTTCCAGTTTTAATCATAATATTAATTACTCATTTCAAATCATTTTCTAAGTATCATTAAGACTATACACCAATTAATATGAGTATCTTGCTAAATTATGCACTTCATTTATTATTTTTTAAGGGACGTATAAAGTCAAAAATGGACAAGCAAAAGTGAACGGAGAGAGTAATAAATAGAAAAAGTTCTCTATATTTTTCTTGACTTATAAATATATGATAAAGTAGAAATACTCTTAGAAATTGGTTTGAAATCAACGAACTAACACGACTAAATTATATTTACAACTAGTAAATATCACATATATTGATCTTTTCTTCCATGGTTTCTTATCTTTAGCTAAATTCACATTAATTTTAAAAAATATAGGTCTTTCAAGACAACTTCCTTTCATACCGATAAAATAAATGAATATTGACTCCAGTAAAAATAATTTAAAAAAATGACAAAAACATTTGAAAATTGTTACATGCATGGTTTAGGGATGAGTTGTATTAGGTCAAATTACAAAAAGAGGTGGATATATATGTGTTGTATCATATGGTCAGGTAGAGTTAAAGAGAAGAGGCCTAAACAACATTTCTTCCACCCTCCCCCCATAGTTATAGTTCCTTAAACTTCACGTTTCTATCTCACAAAAAAAAAAACTCTATTTATGGCCTTCTATTCTTGTTACTTCTTCTTTTCATTCTTTTGATGTTAGTTCCCATGGCTTCTCTTTATTCTAATTTTTTCCACCTTCCCCATTCTTGATTTAGTAATCTTTCTCATGGGTTTTTGAGCTGTTTGGCAAACCCCCCCATTTATAAAGCCAGCTGGTGAGTCTTGGTCATGATAAAAGTCTTAGTGTACATATATAAGGGTGAAGCAATTAATTCTTGATTATAAAACAAAACCAATTAGCAAAAATCTTAAGCTTTTTTAGGTGTTGATATGGAGAATTATTCCGGACTTGTTAAGGAGGATGATCAGCATCATCAGATGGAGCTGCCACCTGGATTTCGATTTCATCCAACTGATGAAGAATTGATCACTCATTATTTGTCTAACAAAGTTGTGGATAGCAATTTCTTTGCTATTGCTATTGGAGAAGTAGACTTGAACAAAGTTGAACCTTGGGACATTCCATGTAAGCTTCTCAATCTAATCTATTTTATATTCATTTTTCTCAATTTATTAGTTACAGATATGAAGCGACATAGACGGTAAAGATTCATATAGCCGATCTCAACTTGTTTAGGATTGAGACTTAACTATTGTTGTATTAGTTTCAGATATGAAGCGACACAGACAATAAAAATTCATATAGCCGACCTCCACTTACTCATCCATAATTGTTGATGTATTAATTTCAGATATGTCATCTTAAATGATTTGATTTTTTTTATTGAATGTAGGGAAGGCAAAAATGGGGGAAAAAGAATGGTACTTTTTCTGTGTTAGAGACAAAAAGTACCCAACAGGCCTGAGGACAAACAGGGCAACTGCAGCAGGTTATTGGAAAGCTACTGGAAAAGACAGGGAGATTTACAGAGGAAAATCTTTGGTTGGCATGAAGAAAACTTTGGTGTTTTACAAAGGGAGAGCTCCAAAAGGTGAAAGGACAAATTGGGTCATTCATGAATATAGACTTGAAGGAAAATTGTCTCTTCAAAATCTACCCAAGAATGCAAAGGTATACATAATAATTCTCATGTTTTCTTCTTTCCTTTTTATTCCTCTTCCGATTAATGCGGCGGAGCTAGAGTATTGGTTACGGATGCAGCAGAATCCTTAACTTTAACAAAAATTCAGTATTTGTGTTAAAAAATTCACTTAATATGTGTAACACGTTTTCAAACTGTCTTTTTTAGAATCTAGAACTCATAAATTCAAATATTTTTATTGGCCTTTGTCAATCTAAGATTCTTTTTTATTTTTTAACTTACTCTTTTTTACTATGCTGCAGAATGAATGGGTGATTTGTAGAGTATTTCAGAAGAGCTCCGGTGGAAAGAAAATCCACATTTCAGGGCTTATGAAAATGAATTCTGATGAAAATGAAATGGGAAATTCCTTTCTGCCACCATTGACAGATGCTTCCAAATCCAGCCACGTGCACTGCTTCTCCAATTTTATCACTGCTCAAAAGAGCCAACAAGAAATGACAAATTGTTTGACAAATTGTCTCAACAATTCTCCTTTGCCTGTACTGTCAAATCCAATGGATGATTTCCCTACAAGTTCTCTTTCAAATACATTTTCTAGTAACCAAATAGTCCCAGTTCAGGGTACCTTCACAAATCCAGGTTCATTTGGAGTTCAAGATCCTACTATTCTTAGGACTTTTCTTGAGAATTATGGTCAGAATTTAAAGAGAGAGGAGATTTTTAGTGTATCCCAAGAAACAGGACAAAGCAATGATATGAATACTGAAATTTCCTCAATTTTCTCAAATGTTGTAATGAGAAAGAGGTATCTTGAAGATCAGGTGCCACCATCAGCTTTGGTTGGACCACAGGGCCTTGATTGCCTTTGGAATTACTGAGAGACAAATGCCAAATAATCATAACAAACAGAAAAAGAGCAGATAAGAGGTAGAATTTTAGTAGTACTATAGCTATTCTGGTGTGGTAAGTGTATGTGCATGGATTTCTGATTCCTTAAGGTGCAGTGAAGACAGTAAACCATATCGCAAAAGGAGTGCGATGGTGTAAATATTTATTTATATTGTCAGTGAATATGAGTTAAATCCATCCGCACAAATACTATGTTAATGTTTTGTTTTGTTGCTTCTCGAGAGCAACTTTTTATGGTGATGTTGAAGTTATGAATTTATAAGTAGTGAATGATGTAAGCATAAGACTGTGGGAGATCAAGTTGGTGACTTTGTGATCTTTTTTTGTGTTCTTTTCTATGGAAAAACTATATGCCGTGGACCCTCTACCCTCTCCTCCATTTGTATTTAGTTATACAATATGTCATGATTCAAAAATAAGTCTCATGCGTTAATTGTGCTTTGATCATTTTATTATTGGTTTACAGAATGCAACTACACACATTTAACGTTCAGTTAATATGATTTTCAACGTTTACTCTTTAAAGATCATATTTTTTTAGCTAATTACACAAAACGTGTTAACATGAGAGATTGAAGAGATCACATAAGAGTTTAAATGAGAAAACCCTAGAAAGAGGGTGAGAGTAGAGAGAGAAAGAGAGTCGGTGCACTTGTATTATTATGACCGAATCAGTCAGTTCCAAAATATTTGTGCCATTTTATTACAATCACTAAATGAGAAAGTAAAATACAAATACAAAATTACAATATGAGTCGGGTATAACAAATAGGTGATTGGGCCGGATGGGCCTAGATATCATATGGGCTCTTGAGGATGTTGAAGAAATTGACTAAGGTGTTGTACATCAAAGGCTATGTCAGGCCTGATATGCTGTAAGAAATTGAGCTTGCCAATAAGCCTTCTATAGAGGCTGGGGTCAGAAACCATGTCCACCTGGAGTTTGTTATTTGGGTCCAAAGGAGTTATCATTGGGGTATATAGTGGTCACAATGGAATTCATCCAATAATATTGTGATGTACTTATGCTGACTGATGACATAGCCTTGAGAAGTAGAATTGACCTCTAAACCCAGAAAATAGTGAACTCAATCCAGATCTTTAATCTTGAATTGAGAGTCTAAAAAGGACTTTAATGATGTCATTTCATAGATATCATCACCCGCTAATAAGATGTCATCCACATAAATAGCAATAGTAAATAGAGAATTGTTATTCTTGCTCGAAATGTAGCATCTGGTTAGCAAAGCTTCATAGGTATTTTCATGTAAACTTCTTCATGAATATCACCATGCAGGAAAGCATCCAACTGGAAAACAATCCAGTTTTTTTACGGCAAGAGTTAATAGACATTTAATGAAGCTAAGCATAACAACTGGGGAAAATGTTTCAATGAAATCAATGATTTTCTTTTGGGTGTCACCTCTAATAACCAATCTGGCTTTATACCTCTCTACAGAACCATCAGCCCTTTACTTGGTCTTATATACCTACTTGCAAGGGATGGCCTTCTCGTGAGGAGGAAGAGAGACAATGTTCCCGTTGACACCTAATTTTTATCATTCAATACCCTCATTTAAGTATTCAAAATTTCCGAGTTATAAACGCAGTGAAGTATGCATTTTACACAAGCGAAAATGATTTTACGAAATTATTTTGGTAACATTTTTCCATGTTATTTGAAAACATATTATCGAATATATTATTGTATATCGTTTGCCTATTTTTTACATATTTTTTAAAAATATATATCAATTTTAATAAATTAAAGAAGATAATTATCTAATTAATTATTATAAATTGATTTATATTTTATTCTGTTGAATTAAGAAAATTTGAGTAATTAAATAGTGTATCAAATAGCCTCTCATTTTTATTTCTCAAAACTATCTCAAACTTTAAAGATTTTATATTTTTATGGCTTTTATTTAAAAACAGATTCTAATTTTAGCCTTAAATTGTTTTAATTGGACGATTTTGGCCTTAATTAAAATTGAAGTGGCCACAGTTAGATTTAATTCGTGGCTACATTTGCATAAACTTTAATACATCACTCCTTTTCATTTAATTGGTTTTGGGTCGTTCCCCTTTATTTTCGGCCGAGTCCAGTCCAAAATAGACCAAGACCCGACCCATATCGCTTCTATTCAACGGAAAGGGGAAAAGGCCCGTCATTTTTCGTTTTCGGCCAAAGCAAGGGCAAACCCTAGCCGCCCTTCGTTCCTTTCTCTCTCACCGCGTTACCATGGCCATTTTTGGCAAAGATGCAGAGCTTTGGGTTTCTGCGTTTTGTGCATGACCAGATGAGGAGGAAGGTAGCATTAATTGATCCCTCCCACCGTGGCTCAGTCTATGCTCAAGGTAATACCCTCCTCTCCATTCGAAAGCAAATTAAATCAAAAAACTTGATTTACACTTCTCCCGCATCGGTGGATTGAGTACAAGTTAGGATTTTTTGGCTCCTATAAAAGGAACCCCCCCCCCCCCCCACACACACACACTCTTCTCATTTATCCCCAAGCCTTGAACATTGGATTTCCCCCAAAGTTTGAGCACAAAGTCATGAACAGTAGAAAGTATCTCAAAGTTTGAGCAAATTCGGAAATCATAGATATTTTCTAAGGTTTTCATTAGTCAAATTTTCTTTGTTTTCGTGTGTGGCCGAGCTCGTTGAATTTGGAGGTATGCTTTTCACTCCGGAATCTCGAACACTGCTGTGCATCAAAGAGGTAATTACGACCCTCTCAGTTTAGATTTCTTGCATTCTTTGGGTTGCTTACTATTAATTATGTGTTTAGTTAGTTGTTCTTGTCATTATGAGTTACATTAAGCATGTCTAATCCATATTAATGTGTTTTTTTAGATTGTCTAGGGTTCCGGATTAATATGTTATAAATGTTGTAATAACCTTTAATGTGCTTTTCACATGATGGTGTAAGATCACTTCTTATTTAGTCCTAAATTTAAGCATGTTAATGAAACTTGTTTGGTTGGATGATAAGGCGTTGGGATATCCATTTCTTGCTATAGATGTGTCCGCTCTTCATAGGTTTGGTATGTGTAATTAACTCATTTCTCTTGTTTGAACTGTGTCTGCCCTCTGTGCCTATTGCTAGCTTATTTGGTTTTGTATGGATTTGGTTATGGCCTGCTACCCCTCTCCCTCCATCTGATTTGTTGTTTGAGATGTGATATACCTCGAGGTATACATAGTATACAGTTCGTAGTTTATATCTATCGTATACAAGAACTGGATATTGGAGTATATCCTTCAGGTATATCATGCAAGCTGGGAACAATGTGTATATCGACCTTTCCCTTTTGTATTTTATTTGGGCTTGTATTGTTTGAATTGACTTGATCACTTCTGTTTATGGGCTGCATGGAAGAAGCCATAGAGATGGAACGCAGTTTTTCTACAGAAACATGCAATATTTGCCATGCAATATAATCTTAAAAACCGAGGGCCCTCTATATTTAGTCTTATACATTTGTCAAGTAGTCTACAACTGTAACATTATTGATAGTCATAAGTGGGACTCTATTTTAATTTTGGTCTCTTCAGTTTACTTTTCCCTTCTTTTTTAGATTCTGTGGTTAATTCTATATGCTTATATGCCTGTTTATGTCGCATTATTGATGGGCCTCTATTTATTTTTTTCCTCTTTGTTGCATGGCCATGGGCCCACGAGGCCCACTTTCCTCTATTCTTGCGCGACACTTGAGCCATTGGGTCCAACAATATATTTGATCGAGTCCGGAAGCTGTCCGAAGGCCCAATCATGAATAAAAATGGTAGAAGGCCCAGTCATGGATGAAATAGCGTAGAATATAATAGGCTTTACTTTTTTATGTGCGGTAACTAGTGGGCCGGTAAACCCAGTAGCCCGTTTTATAAGAGTTGCTAATATTTTATAAAATAAGTGATTTCTTTTGGATAATTAATTAAAGATTGCTCTTTTTCTCAGTTATTTGTATGCTTTTAAACCCTTTCCAATTAGTATTTTTGCAAATAAATCAGAATAATTTGACTTAAAAGGAAAGAATGTGACTTTCCTTAACTTGGCATGAATTTCAAAAGAAGAAAAGGCAAGCCTTTGGCTATCCTTTAAATAAAAAAAATGGAAAATTTTCTTTATTAAGTTATAGTTTGAGTAGGGGAACAAACTCTTAAAAGGTTGACCTCCTTTAATATATATATATATATATATATATATATATATATATATATATATATATATATATATATAGTATTTACCTTTTAAAGATGAAAAATTGGAAAGAAAATACACAACTTTACTATTTCTATGAAAAAGGGGACTTTGTATTTTTAAAAGGATTTCAAATAAATTGTTTCATCTTCAAGTATGTGCGAAAAAGCTATCTTTTGGCGAAGACTTTGAATGACTATATTTTGTAATATTTTAAATACTAAGCAATTTTAAGCAATTATATATTATGTAAGACCTGAGGTCAATTGTATTTTACGGATCCTTAATACCAGAGTGTCTAACACCTTCCTCGGGATTATTTGAACATTTACCCGAACTCTAGTTTAAATTGAATTTTTCTTTCATTTTTGAAAAACCCTTTGAAAAATAGTTTTCTTATTTTTCCTTATAAAGCATGTTGGCGACTCTAAAAAATAAAATAATCCAAGAGTCCACGAGTTATCCAGTAACTTTTATGTCTCTGCGTAAAAGTGAACCGTAACCGTCCAAAGTATGATTTGCATCAAGAGCTTGAAATTCCTTTAGCATTACCTCTTGCCATGCAGGATTGGAAACAACATGCTGGTAGAACTGAGGCTCATGCATATGAATGTCACAAGTAGAAACCTTGGAAGAAGTAGAAATAGTGATAGGTGGCAAAATAGAAGAACAAATGAAATCTCAAAGGTATGCAGGTCTAGAAGCATGTCTGGAAGATTGTCTTGTGGGAATAGGAATGACTGAAATAGGTTGATTTGTGACAGGAATTGAAGCAGGAGAAGATGGAGCATGAGGATGTGGAGGATCAGGAAGTGAATTAGTAGGAGATGATGGTAGTGGAATGGTAGTGGAAGAGGAAGTACCAGGGTCAGGACTATGTAGGGGAGAATCAATAAATGGAGAAGAAGAATTATAATGAAAGACATGTTCATGAAATACATCTCTAGAATAGAACACAGAAATTTTTTTAATTGCAGTAACTTGTAACCCTTTTTTACCACAAGAATATCCCAGAAATAAGCATGAAATTGCTCTCGACTGAAAATTATCCCTGCCAACTTTGGGAGAAGTGGCAAAGCATAGGCAACCAAATGACTTAAGATGATCATGAGGAGGAGGATGGGCATGAAGTTTTTCACAAGGAGAGATTATTTAAAACTGCTGATGGCATCCTATTAATAATATAAGTGGCAGTGAGTACACATTCACCCCAGTATTTGAGAGGAAGTTTAGATTGAAATAGAAGGGCTCTAGACACTTCTAAAATATGCTTGTGTTTTCTTTCAACAACCCCATTTTGTTATGGGGTGTGAGGGATGGTTGTTTGATGAAGAATTCCTTGACTAGCAAAGAATGCAGAATCTTCAGAACTTCCCCTAGCTTAAAAGCATTATCTGACCTAAAAGTTTGAATTGAAGACTTAAAATGAACTTGGGCCATGATATTGAAAGCCTTGAGGATGAAAAGAGGTGCTCTTGCAAGATAGTAGACAAGTCCAAGTTGCTCTAGTATAATCATCTACTATAGTTAGAAAATACCTAAAATTATTGTAGGTCTTAGTATTATAAGGTCCCCATATATCTCTGTGGACTAATTGAAAAGGAGAGGAAGTATGTATAACACTCAGGAAAATGCAATCTTTGTTGTCTTGCCATAGGACAGATGGAACAAACAAAAGATTGACTGTTAAAAATTTTATTTGATAGAAAAGAAATAGATTAAAAGGCATGTGTCCCATTCTTTGATGCAAAAAAAAAAATCAATTTTATTAAAACCATCACTCGTATTGCATGTAGAAAAAATGAGGACAAGGAACAGTGGAAATGGAAGTATTTACACATGATGATTGATTGATACCACATCAGGTGATGACTGATTGCGTACTACATCAAGACTAGAATTGAAATTATCCATACAAGTGAACTTATTACATTCAATTGAAACAGGAGCAGAAACCATAGAGTTGCATTGTGGAGAAGAAATAGGAAACATATCAGCATCTGAATGTAGATAGTAAAGTCTGCCTGCTGCCTTACCAATTACCAATGGCCTCTTCAGAGAAGAGTCCTGTAAATAACAATGAGATTTAATAAGGAGAGCATCACAATCTAATTGATATATGAGTTGATGTATTGAAATTAAATTGAAATGGAATGAGGGTACAAGAAGCACATGTGATAATGTGATATCTTGTCTAAGAAACAGAGAACCAGTGGATAAGACTTTTACTTTATACCCATTTGGAAGGGTGACAAGAAAAGGTTTGGGTAAATGAGATACATTGTGTAGAAGGTATTTGTGTAGTGTCATGTGATTGGTGACTCCTGAGTATAAAATCCAAGGGTTTACACCTAATTGTGAGTTAGCATATGCATGTGCACAAACAGAGTCTACAACATATGCAGTGAACAAACCTGCAAAGTGTGCAAAACTCGAATTATCAGTAGAATATCCAGGATGGCCAGATGAAGGTCCAGAATGGCCAAGAGACATGTAAGATTGTTGAAACATGATTTCCAAGTGTTGAATCTTCTCCTTGTTAAAACCATGAGAGTTTGTATCCACAGAAGACATGGAAGATGGAGAAATATCAAGAGAAGGGACCTCTGCTTGAACACATGAAGCATATTCTTGTTCTTGGTGAACTTGAAATCAGCAGGGTACCTATGAAGTCTGTGGCACTTCTCCATTATGTGTCCAGTCCTCTTGCAATATTTTCAATACAAGATAGAAGACCCTGGTGATGGAGTGAAACATCTTTTGGGTTCAAAAGCAACTTTATGAGGAAAATTCCTGTTGGAAGATGAGTTGGAATACTGGGAAGAGTTCCTGTTGTTGTAAGGTCATGCAAAGAATGTTGTAGAATCACCATAAAGACTAGGAGTGGAATGGTTCTTCTTCTGGCTTTCATTATGTTGCAAAAGGGTGTAGACTTTACTTATTGAGGGGAGAGGGCTCATCATGAGGATAGTACTCTTGAGAGTTGAATAAGACTCATTTAAACCATTAAGAAACTAGAAGAGTTGTTGATCCTCTATAAACTTGAATAGAGCACCACAAGAACATGTGGGACCAACATATGCACAATTGAGCTCATCCCAGAAACTTCTAAGCTTAGTGAAGTAGGTTAAAATATCTGAAGAACCCTGAGTAGTAAAACTGATTTCCCTTGGATTTAAATGCACTTAGAACCATTTGACTGACCAAACCTCACATTTATATCCTCCCGGACCTCTTTAGCAGTCTTAAAGCACATAACACTAATAGCTATATCCCTAGACACAGAGTTGGTGATCCATGCCTTTACCATATCGTTGCACCTTTCCCAATAATGAAAATAAGGTGAATCACTGGAAGGTCTAGGGTTTCTACCATCGAGAAGTCCCATCTTATTTTTAGTTGAGAGAGAAGTAAGCATACTACTCCGAAATTTTGTACCAGAGAAAGGAACAGCCACGAGTTGGCTTCCAGGATTATCCGATGGATGGACATAGAAATAACAAGCGAAGTAACACAAAAACTATGCAACAACAGTTACACCAACACTAAGAACCAACGAGTCAACTAATACCAATAACCAACTACGGAGAATTCACATGTGAAGACTTATCGGGCAAAAATTCATTCGATAAACCCTAGTTTCGTACAATATCACAAAGTTGAACTAAAATGGAGGTAATCATGAAAGAAATGATGTTACCAGTCTTCTTCTATGACCTGAAGAAGTAAATGTCTCGAATATATGCGATTCAACCTAGATCTGGCCGAAAAATACCAACCTGCTAGATCTTACGATTTTTGACGAACCTCCGTTAATGGGTGCCATAGGAAGATAGCTGACGACGAGGAGATTTCATATCCTCGCTCTGATACCATGTTAACTTGAGAGATTGAAGAGATCGCATAAGAGTTTGAAGGAGACAACCCTAGAAAGAGGGTGAGAATAGAGAGAGAAAGAGATGTGGAGTGTACATATATACACCAAAAGTAACCTTCAAATCAGGATTTTCAAGAACATTTGTTGAAAAAGTGTACATACCCGATTTCATATACGAAAATTGAGAAGTGCACGTTACATACATTAATCTTATGGTAATGATCGAAATTTGTCGGTATGTTGTTCTTTTACTATTATATTCAAGATTAAGTTTTGGAATGTATATTCTGTTTTATTTTATTTTATATAAACAACACAAGTATACATACTAAGGTCACTCTCTCTCCTCTCCTCTCTCTCTAACGGTAATATCACCAATCCCCACCCCATCCACCCCCATTTCCGACAGTAAAACCCCATCAGCGTCGCTCCAACCACTCACCGGCGGCAACGATAAGACCCTAACAACACCGCTCCGACCACCCACAGGCGTCGACGGAAAAATTATATTTATTTTTTTGTTCTTTTTCTTATTATTGTTCTTGTGTTCTTTCCTCCTAGATAAGAAGGTACGCGATTTTTTTGGGTGAAAATTCCGGTGAACAATACTTCCATTGACGGTGAACAGTGACTGTTGTCACACCTGTTTTTTTACCATGGTTCACGATGTGATGGGTCGATTCCCTATGGATTGATTAAAGCTATTGAAGAGTCACTACCTAATTATTCTAAGGTGAATTAGGGCACCTAAATGTTAACTAAATGTTGCAATGTGAACTCCGATTAATGGTCTGCGAAACTAATGAGATTCTAGGTAAGTGTTCTTTATTATCCTAAAAGAAAAGGGGTAAGCATCCTTTAAGATCCGCTAAATTGCGATTATCCGATCAAACTCAGGTTAATTATTGTACTAAGAAAATGCATGTTTAAAAATATAAAAGTTAAAATGATGTTGCAAGTATTTAATGAAAAGAGACATTTGTACAAGTATGCATTTTGTATGGCATTGTTTAAAAATACATGTAAAGTTGATTTTGGATAAAAGTATGCATTTGCGTGCTTTATTTATAAAATACTTAGAAAATTGATTTTTGATAAAGTATGCATTTGCATAGCATTATTTATAAAATACTTATTTTTGCAATTGATAGTAAAGAAGAGAAAGCAAATTATATGTAATGCAAAGAAATGATTTTTTATGAAAGTTATTTTAAGTTGCAAACTGAATAATAAAAACGAAACCTTATTATATGGTTAATAATGCGAGTAAGAGGCGATCAAATTGTTTTGAAAGTTTTAAACACACATGACACACCTAAAATAAATAAACTTGCGGCGAATTTCCAATTTTAAAACTACACTGAGCCTAAAGTAAATAAACTAGCAATGGGTTTTCAATTTTAAACTACTCTATTAATCTATCAATTCAATGCATAATTATTCTAAGTACTCTAACAATCACACAAACAGAGTAACTAAATTACAATACAAAATAAAGGAAGGCGGAATTAAAATAAATTGAAAAGGTACTAAGTACGGCGACGGCAGTGTCATTTCTTGGACCTTGGGCACAAGTCCGGCAATCTTGTTCCTTTTTGTCTCTGTAGAATTCTGTTTGAAAAGGTACTAAGTATTCTATTTGTTTACTGTATTATAATATTCAGATCCTTCTTTAGTTTTATTAGCATTGTTTCCTTTCCGTTTTGGTAGTTCTTGCTAATTTGTGCTTTAGTATTAGTTTCTGTGTGTGTTAACGTTAGCCTTTGACTAGTATTTTTTTCTTTAGTGACTTTGGTGAATGATGGTAGACTAGGGTCATATTCTCGGTCGGGGACGGAGGCGAGGGTTAGGGGGTAAGTGGGGTAAGGGTAATGCTAGGCTGAGAATAGGGTCTTAGACTATTGGAACTCTAACGGGGAAGGTCATAGAGCTAGTTAAGATTCTTAAGAAGAGGATGATTAATATAGCATGTGTCCAGGAGACCAAATAGGCAGGACCTAAGGCTAAGGATGTAGACAGGTATAAGCTATGGTTCTCTAGTAGGTTGAAGTATAGGAACGGGGTAGGCATTTTGGTAGACAACGAGCTAAGGAATCAAGTGGTAGAGGTTATGAGGGCCAATGACAGGATGACGTCGATTAAGTTGGTAGTTGGAGGGTGCAGTATGAACATTATTAGTGCGTATGCGCCGCAGGCGGGCTTGAAAGAGGAGGAGAATAAGCATTTTTGGGAAGATTTAGACGAAGTGGTTGGAGGTATACCAACCACTGAGAAGTTATTTGTATGAGGAGGTTTCAATGGACATATTAGAACACTTCCGGGGGGTTATAACGACGTGCATGGAGGTTTTGGCCTCGGGGACAGGAACGGGGGAGACATCTCACTTTTGGAGTTTGCTAGAGCTTTTGGGATGGTGATAGCCAATTCAAGATTCCTGCAGAAGGAGGAGCATTTGGTGACTTTCCGTAGTTCGGTGGCTACTCAGATAGACTTGTTGCTACTTAGGAAGGTCGACAAATGTCTTTGTAAAGACTGCAAGGTTATTCCGAAAGAGGATCTTACAACCCGACATAATCTTTTAGTGATGGATTTGGAGATCAAGATGGAGAAGAAGAAGAGGGTTGTGGATGATAGGTTAAGAATCAAAGGGGAGAGTTTGACCATGGTTAGTGCAAATGAGATGGGGGAGAGGTTGATGGCCAAGGGGGATTGGGAGAGTAGTGGGGATGCGATCGGAATGTGGGGCAAGACGACCAGTTGCATTCGGGAGGTTGCTAGAGAAGTGCAAGGGTTCTCGCGGGGTAGCCGTGGTGGGTATCGAGGGGACGATAGTGGGTAAAGTTCAAGAGAATGTGGAAGCGAAACAAGCAGTGTATGCAAAATTGGTAGAAAGCAAGGATGAGGTGGAGAAGTTGATGAATAGGGAATTATATAAGATGGCGCAGAAAGATGCAAAACTAGCGGTTACGCAGCGAAAACAGTGTCTTTTGAATGTCTATATGTGGAATTAGAGGGGAAAACGGGGATAAGAAGCTGTACAAACTAGACAAGGCGAGGGAGAGGAGGGCCTGTGACTTGGATCACATGAGGTGCATCAAGGATGAGGACGGCAAAGTGATGGTGGAAGACGCACATATTTGGCGGAGGTGGCAGTCTTACTTCCATAAACTCTTGAAAGAAAAGGAAGATAGAGACATTGTGCTGGGAGATCTGGAGCACTCTGGTAGGTACCAGGATTTTGGGTATTGTTAAAATATTAAGGTTAAGGAGGTTCAGGGTGCTGTGCGCAGGATGCGCAGGGGATGAGCGACCGAGCCAGATGAGATCCCAGTTGAATTTTGGAAAAGCGCAGGCATGGCAGGTTTGGAGTGGCTTACGGAGTTGTTTAACGTCATTTTTTAAGATGGCAAGGATGCCCGAAGAATGAAGGTGGAGTACAATGATTCCTTTGTACAAGAACAAATGTGATATCCAGAGTTGCAACAACTATAGGTAGGGATGGCAACGGATCGGATCCGGACCGGATCCTACAAGATCCAGATCCAGATCCATTTTTCATACCTAGATCCAGATCCAGATCCATTTTTCATACCTAGATCCAGATCCAGATCCAGATCCATCGGGTCCATAAAAATCAGATCCAAATCCGGATCCATCGGATCCACCGGGTCCACGAATCGGATCTGGATCTACATGTAAAAATTTTGGCTTGAATAATATTCCCATATGTTGAAACTTTTATGAAAAAATGAAACACAATCTAATTGAAAAAAATGATTGAATTCATTCAATCAACCTACACAAACATGACACCATTCTTCCAAAATACCGAACAAAGTTTTAGCATCACAAGAAAATAAAGACGATTGACTTCATTAGTGATCCTTGAACAGTTGCAACTTTGAGCTAATTTTTGGAGGCTTTAGTGATGCTCCACTTGTAGTTCTACTGATTGACTTCATTAAACAACATAAAACAATGTCAGTCATATATCAAAAGTCTCAGTTGTTTTTTTGTTGATCAAACAAATGAGAGAAAGATACTTAAAGCTTACAGCTAGCAGATTCAAGAAAGAAAAATTTAAAGAAGAGTTATATTTTTTTCTTTTTATAGAAATGAAAATATGGAAAACTGCAGAGAGCATATAGGTAAAAGAAATGAAACTTCAAAGACAAATTACATAGTTGTATGACTTGTGCCTTATCCTGGTTCAACCATTTACCCAATACATAAATTATGAAAAAAAATTAAGAAAATACTTATAAAATTACATTCTAGGTTATGGATATATTTAATAAAAAATGGATCCACGGATCGGATCTGGACCGGATACGAATCTCAAATACAAGATCCGGATCCGCCGGGTCCAAATTTTGAAGATCCATATCCTATAAAACGGATATGGATCCACCGGATCCGGACCGAGTCCAAGATCCATTGCCATCTCTAACTATAGGGGTATCAAGTTGTTAAGCCACACTATGAAAGTTTGGAAAAGAGTCGTGGAGGTAAGGGTGAGAAGAGGAGTGTCTATCTCCGAGAACCAGTTTGGATTCATGCTGGGGCGGTCAACTACAAAAGTCATCCATCTTATTAGGAGGTTGGTGGAGCAGTATAAGAGAGGAAGAGAGACTTACATATGGTTTTCATCGACCTCGAGAAGGCATACGACAAATTCCCTAGGGAGGTTCAATGGAGATGTTTTGAGGTTAGAGGTGTACATGTGGCATACACTAGGGTAATCAAAGATATGTATGATGGAGCCAAGACCAGGGTACAGACAGTAGGAGGAGACTTGGAGCAATTTCCAGTGATGATGGGGCTGCACCATGGATCATCTCTTAGCCCATTCCTATTTGCCTTGGTGATGGATGGACTGACGCGACAAATCCAAGGGGAGGTGCCATGGTGTATGTTATTCATAGACGACATAGTCCTGATTGATGAGACCCGCAACGGAGTGAACGCTAAGCTGGAGGTTTAGAGACAGACTTTGGAGTTTAAAAAGTTCAAGCTGAGTAGGACCAAGACAAAATACTTTGAGTGCAAGTTCAGTGATGGGAGCGACCTTGAGACAGGCGTGGAGGTGAGGCTTGGTACCCAGGTCATTCCAAAGAAAGGGAGCTTCAAGTACCTCGAGTCTATTATCCAAGGGAATGGAGAAATTGATGATGATGTCACACATCGTATTGGGTCATGATAGATGAAATGAAGGCTCGCATTTGGAGTATTGTGCGATAAAATGTGCCATCAAAACTTAAAGGCAAGTTCTATAAGGTGGTGGTTAGACCGACCATGTTGTATGGGGTGGAGTGTTGGCCAGTCAAGACTTCGCTCACCCAAAAGATGAAAGTTGCGGAGATGAGGATGCTAAGATGAATGTGTGGGCATACAATGAGGGATAGAATTAGAAATGATGATATCAGGGACACAGTGAGAGTGGCCTCGGTGGAGGATAATATGCGAGAAGCTAGGTTGAGATGGTTCGGACACTGCAGAGGAGAGACATAAATGCCCCAGTACGGAGGTGTGAAAGGTTGGTTATGGACGGGTACAGAAGGGGTAGAGGTAGACCAATGAAGTATTGGGGAGAGGTGATTAGACGGATATGGCGCACGTGCAACGACATGACCTTAGATAGTGGATTATGGAGGACACGTATTAGGGTAGAATGATAGTAGGTAGTCCATCGTAGTTCTACCTACGCTTACAAACTGGTAGTTGTAGTATTATTATTGTAGGCTCGCTTAGCCTATCATATTGCCTTATAGTCCATTGTCGTTTGATTTATGCTGCTATGTGTATTTTATTTGCCTTATTTACTTGCATTAGCTATTGCTTCCTTTTGCTTCTTTCTGTTTCATAATGCGTTGTCATGACTTACGCATTTTGTGTGTCTTTGATTGTGCTTGTGCTTTGTCTTGAGCCGAGGGTCTCTCGAAAACAACCGCGCTATCTACCAAGGTAGAGGTAAGGTCTGTGTACACCCTACCCTCCCCAGACCCATATTATGAGATTTCACTGGGTATGTTATTGTAAGTATACATACTAAATTAATTTTCTCAAGCTCGCCCTACAATTCTTATAATTCAAGAAAAATACGTGGGTTTTAAAATGTAATCACATGAATACCCACTTTATAATAAAGAATAGTAGAATACTCGTTAATCATTAATAGCTAGCACACAGTATCAGAATTAAACCAATACTAAAACGATATTTTTGTCTCGAAGGGGTTAACAAATAATTAACAAATTAAGGTCATGACTCTGATCTGCATCTTTTTATTGGAGAATTTGCTAACCAGTCATAACGGCTCACGTCAAACAATTCTTCATATATTTAAACACCAAAGCATTAGGTTTACTAAAATATGTTATCAAACATTCTCACGTGAACCTACTAAATATCATTATTGGGGACATTGACCTCATCAAAAATATTAGTTTCATAGTTTAATGAGTAATATCCTACCCCAATTTGACACATAAATCCTCAACGTTATGAGAAAATGATTTGACTCTTATATAATGACAGCTAAAAGATTTTTAGTGTAACATAGTTAGATTACAGTCAAAACATCTATCATTTGTTTAGATATTTTTTATCTATTATAGTGAAATATTGTTATAGAGAAAATTTAATATATATAACATAATATAAAAAATTGATTCCAAAGAAGACTTGAAATATAATGTTGTATGTATGATGACTATTATAACAACGTCTGATTGTATCTAGGGGTGGGCGTATATCGGTTCAGTTCGGTTTTGTATCTGAAAAATATTAAACGAATAAAAATCATTAAAAAAAAAAAAGAATACAACTTTTTTTTTTAAAAACCCGATATGTTCGGTTTATATCGCCGAACATATCGGATTATATCGATTTTTTCTAGTGTGCCGGGTCGGGTCGGGTTGAGAAATTTTTAAATTTTTTATAAAAATTTGAATTTCCAAAACTGAAATTGACATTCACACCTACATTACCATGAAATTTCGACGTTGAAATCTATTGTGTATCGTGAGATGTTTACTAAAGAAAAAAAAAATTAGAAACCGATTTGGGGGAAAACACAAATTGATTGGAAAAACGGACGTTTTCGTAAAAATTGGCTGCGCGGGCAGTCCCCGTCTCGAAAAAATACCCAAAATAAAAAAAGAATCGGGTAAAATGGACATCCGAGCGCAAAGTTATGTCCATTTAAAGTTTACCAATTTACAACTACTTTCTCTCCCTACATTTTATGTCAATGCTTCCGTGATATGTTAATCAAGTTCATGCCGCATTCGACTTCCATAAAAGCTTCATAGATTGACTTCAATGGCTATGATTCAAGAGATAGTAGTAGCCTAAAATAAAAAATAAGAATAATTATTTATTTAATTCTGTTTTTTCGGTTCGGTTCGGTTCGGTTCGTATCCAAAATTTAAAAATCGAACCGAATCACTAAATCCTGATTCGGTTCGGTTTTTCAAAAATTTGTTTTTTTTTTAAAAAAATGAGAAAAAATTGAACCGAATTTCGGTTCGGTTCGATTTTTTCGGTTTTCCAGGTTTTTTGCCCACCCAACTAATATCATTTTTATCAAGTTATCAATTAGAAATTGAAACATGGTTGTGAGAAAACAATACAAGTGTTGTGCTTAGGGCTGTACATGAACTGTTGGTTCGTATTTTCAATTACCAAACCAATCGTGTCGGATTTTTAAATCTATAAACCAAATCAAATCAAGAAAAGTCGGGTTTTTTTAACTTCGTTTTTTTTTGGAATTTTCAATTTTCTCGGGTTTTGGGGTTTCCCCCCGATAAAGTCTTCATACAAAATATATAACGTGTGCTTCATATATTTCTTTAGTCCTAGTAAGATATAACTATCTAATTATTAGGTGTTCTTAAGAAAATGACACAAAATGTGAGATGAATGATGACATTGTACTAAAATATTCAACAAAAAAAATATTGAAATCGCTAAGCCATAATGATAATGATCATAATCTAAAAGTACTAAAAAAAGTATGACTAATTATTAAATTACATGGTTATTATATTTTAAAAAAACTAAATTAAGTTATGTTTTTTTCATTGTCTAAACCAATGCATAACTAATACTATGTAGTAATAGATATCCAATGTTATTGTTATTCCTAGTGTTAGAATTGAATTTATTTTGTTAGCATCAGTATTGATTTGACTTTATTTAAGTTACTAGCATCAATGAGCTATAAAACTTATTGGACTATTAAAAATTCTAAGTTCAAGCTTGAAATAATATGTTAAAAAGACAAAAACTGTAAAAAAAACTTAAGAAATGTTTATAAATTACATTATAAATAAATATTTCTATGTATAAAATATTTTAAAAATTGTATACATGTAATTTCGGGTTGGTTTGGTTTGGTTTGGTTTGACTTTTTTTGGTTAAAATCAAACCAAACCAAACCAAACCAATTATGGTCAGTTTTTTTTCCCAATACCAAACTAAGTCAAGTCAAAACAAACCACTAATTGGATTTTTCTTGATTTGACTCGAATTTTCAATTTGATGCGGTTTATCGGTTTGCTTTGTACATTCCTAGTTGTGCTTCTAGGCGAAACTATCTGAATGCCACATATTTATCATAGAAATTAATCTTACAAGTGACATGATTGTGTAATTTTTACACCATTAGTTGCATAACATTTTTTACTTAAGTTTTGTGGGAAGTTTGTTGAATCGTGATAATGAAGTTTTAAGTCTTTAACAAGATTGACTTCGGGTTCACGAAATTAGATTTTGCGTTGTTCTATTATATTACTTTATATTGTCATTTAGACCAATTATAGGATATTGTTTCACTGAAAGTACTCATTATATTATTTTAGAAATGATTAATTACGTATAGTACTAGTGTTGTATATAATATACTAATTACAATTTACATCAACTATGTTAAGGGGATTTTTTTTAAGTTAAAACAAATCGGGTTGATCGTAAAATTAAACTAGATGATTTTTGACCTGTGCATGACGCACTACTAACTTTTAAGTTACACAAAAAATATTCTACCTAACATTGATTTGTAAATGGAAGACTCGGTTTGATTCACAAAGAAAACCTATTAAAAATGAACTGGGTAACGCTTGTTTGTTGGTGAAAAGAATATCATTTGTTTTATGCTTAAGTTAAACTAATGATTCATTGATCAAAGGGTCAGAATCTATCTATTTTAATGGGAGAAATTAACTTGTAATTTAATTAAGTAATAAAAAGTACAACAAATCAATTAATTTTAATAGTTAAAAGTCTCTGCTCAGCTAACTGAATGTGTTACATACGCATGAGTTAACATTTGTATAATTCTTGGATTATTTCTTTCTTTCTTTTTTTTCTTTTTCCCCGTTGGTTTATGCGTTTTGATTTTATAGTATTACAATCCTTTTGAAGTGTTTAATTAACCTTTTAAAAAAGGTTATTTCTTAACTCGTACAAAACCAGAAACATTAAAGACTATGCAACTAAAAAGGAAATAAAGGAACTGGTCAACTATAATGACTGAAAATGTAAAGTCATTTGCGTAGTGATCATACATTTGTCTGAACTTGGCCACATAAGATTGTCCAGGAAAGTAACAGTAGTAAGGTATCTTCCGAGTATATTTTAATTAACAGATAGTAGCAATTTTTGATAGTTTAAAGCTCAAAAGTTTGAGGCATATTCAATACGACTTGTATGTTCTGCTCTCATCTATGATACTGACTGTATGAATATTTGGAGCTCATAAAATAATAACCAGTACGCTCCAACGAGCTAATTACAATTGAACCAAACTGAAAAAAATGCGAGCTTAACTTGGCCCTGGTCTACATGTTTAAAGAGGAGTTCAGTGCATTAAGCTCTCGTTATGCAGGTCTGAAGAAGGTGAGAAAATCACTTTGGGGAGGAACTACAATGTATTCATGGCAAAAAATCAAACCCAGAGAAAAGACAAGTTAATAAACATTGACTCGATCTTAGAAGCATCTCTCTCAAAGAACTCCAACCCAAAGAAACATGAATGAAAATGTCAAGTCATTTACATCCGTGGGCGCTTAGCTTCAAAATCAGCTCTAGCTGCACAGACTTGAATAAGAGTTATTTATTTTAACTTACAATGCCTTGACACTTTTTGCAGTTATTAAGTATCATCAAGATATAGGGTTTTCTCCCTGATTGTAAGACCAAACGTGATTTATGTTTGAACGAAATTCCCACCATATTGACTGTCACCAACTAGGGTTATGCTGAAATATCAGTGATGCTAAAAGAATTTAGGCCAGGAAGCCCAAGATCATGTGCCTGCAGTGAAATGAGATTCTGCATTTCCTGCCTCTAAGTAGTTGTGTATATCAGTCCATAGCATCAGATATTTGACAACTCTTTGAATGCCGGGTCCTGCATGATGATGTTTCTTTCACTCAATATTCAGATTATCAGGTTCTCCACAATCATCCCCTGCCATAGCCTCTGCAGGATATTGGCCATTGAAGGTTATGAAATTTTGCATTCCAAAGTTTAGCTACACTTGTAATCCGAGGGGACACTTGAGCCTTAGTGATGCTCCGATCAAGAAGTTTGAGGTTGATCCTCGCACTTTCCCCTAATTGCAAAATTGATAGCAACCCAGAGATGCTCATCTATTCAGCACGAATAAAAAGGCTTGGTGCTACTCATAAGATACTGAATTGTACACGGGGATGCCACGAGCATAATTATTTGTTAAGTCGACAGGGCACTGCTATTTACATGATCCTGGAGGCTTTTGCATTAGAGATGTTTCAGAACAAACCACACCTAAATCTTTTAATTCCTCATAACACTTAGAAGTTGAGCTGAGATCAATCATATCTTGGTAGCCCTTGAGCAAGACCTTGTACATGCAAGGATTAGGCATAAAACCAGTCTTTAACATATCTGCCTTTAGCATCATGACACGAGTTATGTGCCTGCCCTCAAAATGACGTTGTATCATCATGGCATAAGTGGGTAAATCTGGATACAGACCGTTGCGTCGTAGATCCACGAAAAACTTATTGGCTTTGAAATACTGCCCATCTTTGCATAAACCATGGATTAAGGCAGAATAAGTAACATAGTTAGGGAAAGAAAGAACACCATTACTGCAGTCTACATTGACTCCTGTAGATCCAGAACTGCTTATTTTCAAGAAAAAATTGATTGCATCACTAACCATCCCGTTCTTGAGAAATCCATCAACCAAACAAGTAAAAGTCAAAGCGTTAGGAGCAACTCCAACCTCCATCATCTCCTTATGTAGCCTTAGAGCAGCTTTCGTATCTCCTTTTTTAAATTGACCATCAATCAAAGCTGTATAAGCAACCACATCTGGCTTCAAACCTTTAATAACCATTTCAGTATAGACACCCATAGCAGCTTCTACATTCCCTACCTTGCCAAAACCATCTATCAATATAGAGAAGGTTACTACATCGGGCTGGACACCCTTCTCTATCATCTCAGAACACAATGCCAAAGCCTTCTCCATATTTCTATCCTTACAATACCCATCAATCAACTGATTATAAACCACAGAGTTCACGATCACCCCTGTTTTGTCCATTTTCAGCAAAAGCCTCTCTGCTTCGTCCACTTCCCCAAGATTACAATGACCCTTTATCAGTGTACCATAAGTCACAACATCCGGAGAAATACCATGCTTTTCCATCTCAGAATACATCTCTAGTGCGCTCGAGATATCATCGAATTACAACATCCATCAATCAGACAATTATAGACAAATAAATTGGGACCTACACCAAACTTTACCATACATGCAAATAAATTCCTTGCTGCTATCACTTCACCCACTTTGCAAAGCATGTCGATCAAGATACCAAAAGTAACAACATTCGGAAGAATTCCATGATTCAGCATTTCTTGATATAGTCGAAAACCTCTTCCCACATTGGCCATCTTGCTATACCCATCCATTAGAGTATTATAAGTGTAAAGATTAGGCATAACACCAATCTCCCACATTGTCTTGAATATCCTTTCAGCTTCCTGTATCTTATTCTCATCGCAAAACCCGCGTATCAAAGTGGTGTAAATCACAACATTTGGTTGAATCCCTTTCTCAACCATCTCATCATATAGCATTTTGGCTTTAAAAATCTCACCTTTCAGACAACATGCATCAACCAATACTCCATATGTCACTACACTAGGACATAACCCAAATGAAAGCATATTACTATAAATACCCCACATCAATTCAAACTTACCCCTTTTCACAAACCCATCTAAAAGAGCATTACAAGCATGTAAAGATGGTAACTTTCCCATCTTTTGGTACACCCAATAAGCATCATCAACAAAACCCATTTCAGATAAGGCAATAATCAACACCCCAAACACATTTGAGTTACACCCAGAATCTATTTTACTAAGAGCGTTGAAAATTAAAGAACAAACCTTTCTGGGTTGTTGTTTTTTCTGAGATTTTCAGTGAGGCATTTTATCAAACACCTGGCGTCAAGATACAATCTTGATCTGATTAAATAATGAATGATGGCTGAGTGTAGTGTAAGATCCTTTGTTGTTATGGTTGCTGAATTGAATAGATGCATGGCTTGGGTACGGGTCTTGGCATTGAGAATTGCGGTGGTTAAGTTTGATGAGGAAGGGGAAGTTGAAAATGGGAAGGCTAAAATAGTTCTTGAAATGACTGGGGACTTTATTATGCGGAAAATGGTGTTGAAATTTTGAGAAGAATACTTCGACATTGCTGATCAGGATGGTGATTTTATCAGGTGCTTCCATATCTACATCTCCATTAGCTTGTTCTGCTGTAGTTGTTATGTCCGTTTAGTATTGACTTGAAAGTTGAATCACGTCTTATTTAAACTTAACGAAATGCCACTTTAAGTCTTCCTTTGACCCGAGGTTTTGAATTAGCCCTTCTCCACGTGGAAAATAAGTATGTATCTATTTGGGCCGAGGCAGACAAAAAGAAAATCAATTATTAAAAGGATAAGGCATTAGTATTCCTAAATTTTAGTCAAAGTTCCAACTACATATCTTACCTTTATCGAAAGTCCTATAAAAGTGAAATAAATACAATTTTAACTATTGACGTGACACACATAACCAAATGAGTAGTTGATGATGTGTTACAACGCTCTATTCATATATTTTATCATTAAAAATATTTTTTCTCTATTTTTCTTTATCATTAAAATATTCCCTTTTTCTTGACTTCATGAATGAAACTTTTTGTCTCCTTCCTCTCCATTTTAATGTCAACTTTAGATCCTCCCTCATCAAAACTAACAAACTCCATTCTTACACTACTGTTGTTTCTCTCTCTTTCTTTCACTACACTTATTTCTGGTAAGGCTAATTGGTGCTAGTGAAGGCTTCTGAATTCGAAGAATTTTCTGTAGTAATAATGGAGAAGAAGAGGAGGCAAAGGAAGAAAATTTTGTTAGGGTTTAGGGTTCAAATGATTTATAAGACGGAGAAAAAGAGGAAAATAAAGTTAATCTGCAGAGGAGAGAAGTGGTCACCGGAACCCTAGGGTCCGGTGAAAACGCCAATGAAATTGAAATAATGACACTATAAGACATTGTCTGTTCGATTGTTTTTGAAATTCCGTCTTTTCTATGTGATTTTTTTCGATTGCTATTGTTGAACTTCCTTTAAATGTTTGATAGAAAACTGGGAATCAGCTTAGAATTCTAATCAAACTTTTGAATAAATCATAAGAACGTCGACTGAGAAGCCTCAACAAAATACCTGACAGTTGACCAGCGATTTGAAAAATCGGCTGGAATTTCAGCAAGTAATACGCACCCTAACCCCCAAATCTACGTTCTCAATGAAGTAATTCAATAGTAATAATAACATTTAAGATATCAAATTAAATTTATGTTAATTAATTTTGTGTACTAATTAAGTGCAAAGTGTCCAATTAAAATAGAACATGTGTACATATTAATCATATTTCAATTTACTTTTTTTCTCTCACATATTTAAGAGAGCGTGCACACTCTCTATGTCACGTCTTAGTTAAGGTGATATTTATTCCACTTTTATAAAGTTTAGAGGGTAATAGAACCTCGACAAATGTAAGGTGTTAAGGTATGTGGCTGAAATTTCGACCAAAATTCATAGGGATACTAGTACCTTATCCCATTATTAAAAAATAGGTTTAGGTGCTCATTTTTTAAATAAGCCATTACGTATTTGTATAAGTTGGAACTATGATAAGTAGTATGTTAAATGAATAAAATGTCCTTAAAATTATCTATAAAAAATATAATTTTACATAAAAAAAAAAAAGGACAAAGACAAATCGACTTGGTTTAGCTAAAAATTGTTCTAATTTTGTTAAATTGCTTCATTTGATTGTTATAAAAATATGATTTTAAAAAAATGATTTTTTATGCTTTAATAACGAGTTGATTGATCCTTGATAAAAAACAATTAGGCAAAAGACATAGTTTTCACCCTGAACTCGTCCAAAAAAATTGAATTCACACACTAACTAATCGGGTGACCTACTACCTACTATTCTTATATAAAGTGGAATTAATACTAATTTATCAGGTGTGGAAGTGTTCCATATGCGTGCCACATCAGCGCCACACACCAATGTCAGAAATACAATAAATTTATATTTTATTTATTTTTTTACTATTTTTCTTCATCTACGCATTTTTTTCCTTTTTTCTTTTTTTCTTCTTTAATCACCCGTCATCCACCACCATAACACCAAAGAAGTTCGGCAACTGCGATTGGAGAATGAAGCAACGCAGGAACCTCAATCGGCTAAAGGTCTTATTGTTAGAATATTATGTTAATAATATTAAGATTTTGTATTAATGTAGTATCATATTATATATGGTAGGTAGTAAAATGTTAATTAGGAATATTATGTAAGTAAGGTAGAAGACTATTAGGAATTGATTAGGCATGATTGACTCTTCCTAATTGATGTATATTGTGTATATATTGAACCTTTGAAAGATGAATACAGGGAGGAAAATATTCTACTTACCCTAGAATTTTTATATGGTATCAAGAGCTTAAGGAAAGATCCAAAATTAGTTTAATTTCTTCCAAATTTTTGATCATCTTCCTCCCTAGAAAACCCTAGTGGCCGAAAATTTCATTATTTTTCACTCCATTATTGATTATCCTTCATCACAACTAGTTATGTTTGAATCCAAATCATTTTTTCACCATGCCCTAGGTGTCTCAAACATCAAAACACATGTTTCCATCAAACTAGAAATGGAGATCATCCATTATGCGACTTGGGCAAAATTATTCAAAATATGTTGTCGTGCTCACAAAGTTCTTCATCATATAATTCCTCCAAATGACGGTAAAGGGAAAGACATAACAAACGATGCAGACAAGGAATTGTGGGATACACTTGATGCCACAGTCCTTGGTTGGATTTATGTGACAATCTCCACAGACTTTTACATACGATAATGGAACCGGATTCCACAGCCATGGCGGCATGGGAACGTTTGCGAGATATATTTCAAGATAACCAAAACTCTCGCATTGTTTCATTGGAACATGAGTTCTCAACCATTGACATGGCGGATTTTCCTAATGTTTCTACATATTGTCAACGCCTCAAAGTGTTGGCCGATCAACTACGAAACGTTGGTTCACCGGTTACTAATAACCGGTTAGTCTTGCAATCGGTCGTCGGTCTCACCGACGCGTATAGCAGCGTGGGAACTCTCATTCGTCAAAGTAATCATCTACCACAATTTTATCAAGCAAGGTCCATGCTTGTACTTAAAGAGTCGGGCTTGATGAAAAAGGCCTCAACTACTTCAAATTCCGCCATGATTGCCACTCCTTCACATGATGGTAATTTTTTTGACCCTTCTCAACAAAATAAGGGACAAAAAGGACGTTATAACAATAAAAATAAGGGTGGAAATAGCGGAAATAACAAAGGTAGAAGCCACCAAAATTCTGGTGGCGGCGGTAATGGCGGTAACACCAACTATGGTGGTGGATAGTGGCAGCAGCAGCAAGGCAGGGGCGGCGGTCAGTGGCAGCAGCCCGACGGCAGAGGCGGCGGACAGTGGCAGCAATAGCCCGGGCGCAGTGGACTTGGGCTGTACCACCCACCCGGCCCCCGGCAGCAATTGGGCCAGCGGCCCCAGGCCCACCGGCCAACAGCAAAATAATGGCCCAGTTCAAGGTAATTAGCAGCAGTGGCCTCAAGAAGAACAGACCATTTCGGCCGGGTCTGTTGCCCTGTGCGATAAAGTGGGCCTCGGCCGACCCGGTGGCATGAGGCCCATTCAACAGGGGCCAACCCCACAGAAATTGAGTCCGCCATGCACACTCTTGGACTTAATCCACCTGATTCAAATTGGTATATGGACTCCGGAGCGATGTCACATATGACGTCCTCCCAAGGTAATCTCTCGTCCTATTTTAATTTGAGCAATGATAATGGAATAATTGTCGGAAATGGCCATTTAATTCCAATAAAAGGTTATGGTTCTAGCAAATTGTTACCCTCAAACCCACCTCTAATTTAAAAGAATGTCCTTCATGCTCCCAAATTAATCAAAAACTTGGTTTATATTAGAAAGTTTACAACTGATAATTGAGTATCTGTCCGATTTGACCTCTTTGGTTTTTCCGTGCATGATTTTCAGACGGGGAAGCTTCTCATGAGATGTGATAGCAAGGGGGAGCTCTATCCAATAAATCCGTCAACCCAACAATCCAAGTTTCCTTATGTTTTTGCTGCCTTGGCACCATCTTTATGGCACTAACGTTTGGGACATCCGGGAGAGGCTGTTTTGGCTTCTCTTAAACAAAATAATTTTATTTCATGTCATTTATTGGTTAATACTGGTTTTAGGCTAGTGTTTGAATCCAATAAATATGTAATCACTAAGAATGAAACGTTTGTTGAAAGAGGATTCGTCTGTGAAGGCCTCTTCAAAGTTAACGCCATGTATGTATTACGTACAAGCAATAATATTGAAGCCTCTTCTTCTTACTTGCTTGAGTCCTCTAATTTATGGCATCTTAGATTAGGACATGTCAACTACAAGTCCATCCAAAGGTTGGTAAAGTTGGAGTTGTTGCTGTCTATCGATGTAAACCCTCAATATAAGTGTGAGGTGCGCGTTGAGGCAAAACTCACAAAGCTTCCTTTTCGATCTGTCGAAAGGAATACCGCTCCTCTAGAACTTATTCACACAGATATATGTGATTTGAAGTTTGCACAAACTACAGGGAGAACAAGTACTTTGTGACATTCATTGATGATAGCACAAGGTATTGTTACCTTTACTCGTTAAAAGTAAGGATGAAGCCTTTGAAGCGTTCTGACGTTACAAAGCAGAAGTTGAGAACCAACTAAGCATGCAGATTAAATCCATTCGTAGCTATAGAGGGGGAGAATATGTAGCGCCATTTGAGGAATATTGTGCCCAATCAGGCATTGTTCATCAAATGACGGCTCCATACTCACCTCAATCGAACGGTGTGGCGGAACGTAAGAACCGCACATTGAAAGAAATGATGAATGTCTTGCTCATCAATTCCGGTCTCCCCCAAAATATGTGGGGAGAAGCTGTCCTTACCGCTAATACGATTCTTAACAGAGTCCCACATAAGGGTAAGGACAAAACTCCATATGAATCATGGAAAGGAAAGAAACCCACCTATAAATATTTAAAGGTGTGGGGGTTGTCTGGCAAAGGTCGAAGTACCCAAGCCAAAGCAAGTCAAGATTGGGCTTAAGACTGTAGATTGCATATTCATCGGATATGCAAATAACAGTAGTGCTTATCGCTTCTTAGTGCATAAGTCAAATATTCTAAATATCCACGAGGGTACAATCATGGAATCAAGGAATGCACAATTCTTTGAAGATACCTTTCCGAGAAAGGAAAAAGACATAACCTCTCGCAAACAAAGTTATGAACAAAGCTCTCAGGAACCGGGAGTCATTGACGGCCCGGATCTAGATGGTTCAGATCTAGTGGATCTCAAAGTGACTGAATATCCGGAATCTAGTGTTCCAGATTCTCAGAACTTGGAGACTCCAGAGATGGAACTAAGGCGAAGTAAAAGGGCCAGGAAGGATAAATCCTCCGGTCCTGACTTTGTAGCTTATATGGTTGATGATGAACCAAAGACAATTGTTGAAGCATTGTCAACTCCAGAGGCACCGCTTTGGAAAGAAGCTATTGAGAGTGAAATAGGCTCCATTCTGCATAACCATAATTGGGAGTTGGTTGATCTTCCTCCGGGAAATAAATCATTGGGTTGTAAATGGATACTCAAACGGAAGTATAAAGCATATGGATCTATAGATAAGTACAAGGCCAGGTTGGTAGTCAAGGGCTATCGGCAAACGAAAGGCCTTGACTACTTTGACATGTACTCCCCGGTATCTAGGATGACGTCCATACGAGTATTCATTGCGATCGCAGCATTGCGTGACCTTGAGATACATCAAATGGATGTCAAGATAGCCTTCTTAAATGGTGATTTGGAAGAAGAAATTTATATAGACCAACCCGAGGGGTATGCGGTTCCAGGGCAAGAGAAGAAAGTCTGTCGGCTTGTCAAATCTCTGTACGGGATAAAACAAGCCCCGAAACAATGGCACGAAAAATTTGATAGTACTCTACTATCAAATGGTTTCTCCATTAATGAGTGTGACAAATGTGTCTACATGAAAGGTAACTCTGACTCGTTCGTTATGATATGCCTGTATGTAGACAACATGTTGATCACATGGAGCAGTCTTAGCATAATTCTAGAGACTAAGAACATGTTGAAACAATGTTTCGACATGAAGGATATGGGTATCGCAGATGTCATCTTAGGGATAAAAATCTCTAAGACGTCTGACGGACTGGTCTTATCTCAGACTCACTACATCGATGATGTTTTGAGAAAGTTCAAGATGTTTAACAGTTCGCCTATAAAGTCATCAATGGATAGAAATCAAAAGCTTGATAAAAATCGTGGTGCACCCATATGCCAGGAGCAATATGCACAGGTGATTGGTAGTTTGATGTACATAACAAACTGCACCCGACCTGATATTGCTTATGCAGTCAACAAGTTGGCTAGGTTTACCCGTAATCCGAGTAATGATCACTGAAAGGCGTTGAATTGGGTACTACAATACCTGAAATACACGCTAACCTATGGGTTGCACTATTCGAGATATCCAGCTGTACTATAGGAGTACAGTGATGCAAACTGGATATCTGACATAGAGAACACCAAGTCCACCAGTGAGTATGTATTTACAATTGGTGGTGGAGCTGTGTCTTGAAAATCCTCTAAGCAAACTTGCATCGCCCGATCCACGATGGAATCAGAGTTTATCGCTTTAGACAAAGTAAGAGAAGAAGCTGAGTGGCTTCACGACTTCTTAGAGGATGTTCCTTGTTGGAACAAACTCGTACCTTATGTAATGATCCACTGCGATATCCAGTCGGCTCTAGGAAGGGCACAAAATGCTATGTACAACGACAAGTCTCGTCACATTCGACGGAGGCATAAGACCAGCAGGCAGCTGATCACCACGGGTATAATATCCATTGATTACATAAAGTCAAAAGATAACATAGCAGACCCGCTGACAAAGGGCTTACCCAAAGATCAAATGTTCTGCCTGTCTAGGGGAATAGGCTTAAAACCTAAGGTATGAGGACCAATACGGTGGTAACCCAACCTTACTGACTGGAGATCCCAAAAATTATGTTCAATGGTAAAACTAAGCTGTAAAGGTTCAGTTGATTGCTTCGGTGGAAACATGAGCACTTCGGATAGTGATTTCTGTAAAGAGACACCAAATCCAAAGCCTTTCCTGTGATAGACTATAAGTGCTATCTACAGTGTGGGTAAAGGTTAAGTTTTCAAAACCTTTAATGATCCTCACCGGTTGAGGTTAGGTTTGGGGAAATTTTTAATGGTTCCTAACACTTGTAAATGGGGTATAGCAGGATACCTTGTAGGAGACCACCTATTTAAGTGCGAGGACAGGTCGCCTCAATTGAACACACTTAAGAATCCAAGAAGTGTCCACGGCCACAACGGACAAAACATTACGAATAACTGAGTAGAGGAAGTTGTTGTGTTGGTACCGTTGACTTGGCTTACACTAAACACCGACGGTTCAAGACATCACGTTCACCGTGCAGTAAGTAAGTCCAATGGTATTCAACTATGGAAGGTTCAAAGCGTATGCTACCTATCCAGATGCAACATCGGTCCGCTGAAAGATTGCTGGAAAATGCACCATGTGTGCTCGCCAAAATCTCTTTCAAGAGGGGATTATTGGAAATTTACTAATGTGGAATTAAGGATATCCCATTAATTTATGACTCGAACAATTCGAGCCCGCACGTCGGAAACATCATTTCCACACACGTGCACACGTAGTGCCAAGTATCGCAAATTTCATTAGTGAAAGAGATATTGGTACGTATGTAATACGTTTGAGACATATAATTATGGACGGTTATTGGCCAAATGACAAATTATTCCACGTTGGTAAAAGAAGGAAGAAGTGTAAGATGAAACGTATCAGAAATCGCCGCGGAGCCGCAAAAGGCCGCGGCGCAAATTGGTTGGCCAGTCACTGGAGCCGCGACGCTAATTCACATAGCCGCGGCGCTTCCGAGGCAGAAAGCTACGACAGGAAGTTGGAAAAATCTGACCTTTGGGATGGTTTTGGTGCATTGATTCTCCATTACTTGGCACATGAATTCAGCCATTATTTGGCTGAATGTAACCTCTCAATTAAGTGTCATTACATGGCTTTTGAAGGCCATTAGTTGGCTAGTTGAGGGGTCTTCACCTTACACTATAAATTGAGGTCTTTGGCTTAATTGAAACAATACACTCAACACTTAGAAAATATTTACAGATTTTCTGAATTCATCTTCTTCCTCTCTAGCAAAGTTACTATACTCAAAGTTCTTCAAGAGTAACACTTGAGTTTCCTTTGCTCAATTGTTAAGTTGTTGTATCTTGGGAGACTATTGCCTGATAACGTAAAAGGAGATATACGGGGCAATCTTGTCTTAAAGAAAGAGTGTCATCACTCGACTCAGCGAATTGCACAAGCAATCGGTTAAGTTCTTGATTTCCAGTTTATTGTAATATTTAGTTTATCCTTTCTTGCTATTATAATAGTTGCTTACTTCCCGTTCCCTACAACAATTGTATCCCAACAATGTCGAGTCTAGGAAATGAGATAGAGAGGGGGAATTTGGTTGACACTAGAAAATCAGGGAACGGTGGAGGAAAGAACAACAGGTTTTGAATCTGTGGAATAGCTCGAAAGAAAAAATTAGGAGTAATTTTCATTTCACAAACAATTCAAGAGTTAAAATAGACGGAACTTTGGAATAACTGATAAAATTGTTGCCATGTGACCCGAGGTCACGGTCCAAAACCGTGAAAATAGTCTCTTACAGAAATGCAGGGTAATGTTGTGTACAATAGATCCTTGTGGTCCGGCGCTTAGTGCACCAGATGTTTTTTTTTATTCGAGAGCTAAAATGCATACAAGGCATATAAGTAAGATGACAGAAGAAGAATCTGTTTCCAAGTCTCTCCGAGTCTTCTACATCAACTAGCTGCAACTGACGGTTCCATTAGAACCTAATGAAATTTCAATACCTTCTGTCTCCGTAATTCGTGCCTACTTTTATTTTTGATTCACAGAATACAAGTATTGCATGGCTATATATAGTGAATTGAAATTTGCTTGTTATAAAGCTTGAAGGTGCAGTTTGGAAATAGTACAAGGTTCTTTGATTATGATGGTTGACAAAGGTTGAACTTTGAGGTGAATGTATCATCACACCAATGCCAATTCCTGGTTGCAATTGATAATCTTGCATGAAGTGAGAATTGCTCAATATAATAGAAGGAGAAGACAACTCATTCTGTCAACCAAATATGGTATATTCTAGCATGTTCATTTAAAGTAAGCTAAGTTCTCTCTTCTTTATACCCAGACAAGTGATTCTGCTTATTTTCATTTTTTTAGAAACCGGAAAAGGTTTTGCTTCTACATATTTTTTCTTGCATTTAGTTGATAGTTTAAATGGAGCTACATGGTCCGTGAAGATTCATATAGCCGACTCTAACTTGTTTGGAATTGAGGCATTGTTGTAGTTGTTGCATGTAGTTGATAGTGATATTCTTATGAGATAACTGTTTGCGTTAATTTTCATTTTATGCTTTTTACATGTGAAGCTGAATATGAATAATGCAGTTTGCACATGGAAACGTCGTGCAGATGCACGTGCTTTTGCTAATCAAAATCTTCTAATTGTGTTAATATTCAACGTGTTTCTAATTTCAACCACCAAAGTTAATCCTCAAAAGATAAGGTCCCCAACGCCGACAGCATTAGTAGCAAAGTAAGTGATTGATCTGTCATGGAGAAGTTTGCTTTAGTCATATAAAACCTGAACAGCAGTTGATTGTCTTTCTTTGGATTTCGAATTAGTTAGGTTCAGAAGATAAGTATTTGATTTTCTCCAACACGTGAAGCTGATGCAGAATGATAAGTTGGTGGCTATCTTTTGCATCTTTGTTCTTGCTTGGTGCCCAAGAGGAAATTGTAAGAAAAGCTGACTAGCCTCCCCCTTCCTACCATAAACAAACACATGTGATGATGTGATGCTTCCAAATGGTCCCCATTGCAAAAAAAACTTGTGTGCAGTGAGAAGTTGGCCAAACTTTTTTCCATGGTGATTATAGCAGTCATAACGACTAGAATGTAAACTCTGTTCTTGCTGATCAGCAATCTCTCAACTTATTTGCTATTAGAGCTGCATATACTCATCCCTCTTGATCCCCTAAAAATACATTGGCCTTTGAGAAGCGATGAGTATGAATCGTATGAACATCAGAGGCCGAGGTTACCAGAGTTCTTCAATTCTTCAGATTTGATCCCAGGAACATGGAATGGGAAGGGAAAGAGAAAACAGAAAGGATGATATTAATTTTCTCCAATAGAAAGTGCAGCTACACAAACCTCAAATGGAATTAGCAAAACCACCTTAGTCTTCTTTTCTGCTAATTGGAACTAAGCCTTTCATTCTCTCAGACAAAAGCAGCACATGGGATAAACGTATATAGTACTAGAGGTTAGGTCCGCTTTAAGAATTTGGTAAACCAAACTTCCTGTTGGATATAGCCCATGTATATAACAAACACAGATTCGATAGAATATTGAGAGCCCTTCTTACTAAACTATATCGTAACAACTTCATCCAAACTATATAATGTCTATGGACATGGGTGAGAGCATTATTCTAAGTGGAAATGGTAGCAACAGAGATCATCTGATGAGCAATGATCTGATGGATTTGAGCAATGTGAGGGTTCTGCTTTGTGACACTGATGCTGAGAGTTGTCGTGAAGTATTAGCCCTTCTTAAGAAATGTTGTTACCAGGGTAATATTTCTGCTAATACCTTATTCTATATGAAACCACCTCCAAACAACGAAAATAAGCTGCTCAATGTTTTCCATGAAAAAATTGCTTCGTAATTATCATTGGCACCCTATAGTATAATGCAAAATTCCATACCTTATTATTGTGGTTTCCGACATTGCTTTCTAAATCACTCTGTTATATTTTCCATTTCGGGGAAGTATTAGATTAGGTATGATACTCCTTAATTGCATAGTATATCTGTCGTTTCCAATCATGACAAGTTAAGTGGGATAATATTGAGATAGATAGTTACCAGACTAATTAGTCAAGTTGTTCATTGCTGTGTAAGCCACTTTTTCCTTTCCTGTATTATGGAATGTCTGCATAATTAATACACACTTAACCAAACTGATTCCCCTATTGGAACAGAGAAATTTCCTACTTAGAGCTTGTCATTGGGTGAGTGACATGATTCAACTGCAATTAGGCCAGCTATAACACTTGGAAAAATCTCATCCTTGAGATTGGAGAGATCGTGCTTTTTCATTACCGTCTTACTATCTCTTAAAATTTGAGAGGAAGATGTCAAATAAATGCATGATTGTGACTTCTTGATTCAAGGACTCTTCGATCTAATTGCTTAAAAGAAGATTAATGCCTTATTTTAAATGTTCAACTCAATGACATGGAAAATTGGATATAATTTTCTTCCTTCTTTCTTCTCTTTTACATTGAGATTTGTTCACCTACTATTTTTGCTTCTTGCTGCACAGTTACCGCAGTGTCTTCAGCAGTAGATGCGTTAGATGCACTGAACTCTCAGGGGCCTTGTATAGATATCATACTTGCTGAAGCCTCCATTCTTATTTCCAATGGAGCCAAAATTTTCAATTTCATCAAGCTGGACATCAGTTTAAAACACATTCCTGTGATCAGTAAGCTCTTTTTCATTTTATTTTTCTACCTGAAGAAGTAGAAATCACTTACAAGCATTTCATGAAGCCTAATGTATCTCTTTTTCTTTTCGTCTCCGATTCTGCTGTGGTAGTGATGTTGGATGAGGACAAGATCCCTCTCGTCTTGAAGGGTTTGATGCTTGGAGCAACAGATTATCTTGTCAAACCATTGAGCAGTAATGAGCTAATGAAACTGTGGACTCACATGAAGAGAAAAAGCTCACAGTTAGTATATTATTGAGATTGATCTCTTAGTGATGTTAAATGTATTATTATTACTTAAGCATAAGAATCCAATGTTGTTCAACTGATGGAAGACCAATTCATGGAAATTAGTCCTTCCAGCAAAAAAGCTTCCTCTGAAGTAAGACTTCCATGTGGTGGTAAATAACTCTTGATAATATTTCATAATTAGTAGATCAAATGTCTGATGCAAAATATGTACCAAGGCAAGGAAATTAATAAAGTTCTTTATTAGTTTCCAGAATTGGTTGATTAAAAAGGACACTGCTTGTTGCTTCTTATTAATGCTTATTCTTTCTTGCTCTGAGTTTGTAAGATGAAGATAACAGAAAGAGAAGTAGATGGTGTCAACTGGGAATGGAAATAAGAAAAATGGTGTTATAACGTATGTTCCTCGAACTTTTCAAAAATATCAATATCGGGTGTGTTTCAGATTCCCTCCAAAAGCTATGTATTTTTAGAGGATGTGTGGTAACATTTTTGAAGGGTCCGAGCAACATAGGCATTGATATAAATGAAAAGTGACCTGCAAGGTGATAGATTCATATAGTTGACTTCAGTTCATTTGAGGTTAAGGCCTAATTGTTTTTGTAATGATACTATATTGATTGAAGTATAATAGCTTAATCCTAACATTATCAAGTTAAACTGAAAAGATATATATGAGAGGAAATACAGCTCACATATACTTTGCACAAAATAGACCAACAAAAAGTTGTGATGGCCTTCTTGGTTTCCAATTTCTTCCAAAATGGACTTTGAAAATGAGTTTTTTCAATTATGTCTATCCAAGTTGAGAAAAGAAACTGGAGTAGTTTTCTTGGAAAACCATATTTTAGAACTGACATGAGTAGAAATATTTTCCTCTTTGTGAAGGGGAAAGTCCCGAAGGCGAAACCCCCCCAACTGTACCAGAGGCCCCTTGGCCAGGTGGGATGTAAATCGAGGGATATGCGCGAGTGGCAGCCCTACAAGGGAGAGGACCAATGGGACACGAACCCAGCAACAACCCTTGCAATATTTCAACAAAGACTGTCACCACACGGATTCGAACCCGCGACGTCGGAGTGGTTGTACCCCAATCACCTTGCCATTAGTATTTAAGGCACATGGCAGTTGAGAGGCCCACTCCACCTATGCAAGAGCCATCCTTGTTCCTCTTTTTTCTACTCTTTCCTTTGTTTCTATTATTGGACATACGAATCTTATTTATCACCTTAATTATTATAGTTAATGAGTATATTGTTGAATATTATAATTATTCTTGATTGAATTTTCTTATTAATATCGTATATATATATATATATATATATAGTATACAATTGTAGTTTTAATAGAATTAGGATCTCTATTTTACCTTAATTACAATTGTAGTTCTAATAGAATTAGGATCTCTATTTTATCTTAATTACACTAAATATTAATTACAGAATATATTGTGAATATATTCACTATCACACCCCTTCAGTCGGAGCGGGAGGAGGCCGGACGATGAGACTGAATCTGAAGTTAAGGAACAATTGTCGAGGAAGCCCATTTGTGAAGATATCTGCGTACTGATACGAAGAAGGAATATGCAACACCCTAACGTGACCCATTGCAATCTTCTGACGAATAAAGTGAATATCCATCTCAATATGAAAGGTTCGCTGATGTTGAACCGGGTTATGTGAATAACCATCTCAATATGTTCTCATATATGTCAAAGAGTATGAAGTTTGTATGTCATCACTGTAACTCCCCTGGACACTTAAAACCATACTGTTTCAAACTTTAAAATTTGTAAGCAAAATATTGCCTAAATTATTGTCCAACACTTCGGATAAACATCGAAGCAACATTTCTGAGCCAAAAGGTAAAAAATATTTTAAGAGAGTTTGGATTCCTAAAAAGGATGTAACTTGTAATGTTGCCATAACTGCATTAAGAATTAACATTTCAGGTTCTTGGTACTTTGATAATGGATGTTCTCGCCACATGACATGTACAAAAGGTTTTCTCAAGAACTATGAGTCATTCAATGAGGAAACGTGACTTATGGAGGTGACAGTAAAATCAGAATAATTGAAAAAGGGATCTTGGATGTTCCTGTATTTCCTGCCTTAAGAAATGTCTTACACGTTGAGGGCTTAATGGCTAATTTGATTAGTATTAGTCAACTGCGTGATGACAATCTTGAGGTAAAGTTTAATAAGAATGCATGTAAAGTTACGAATGAAGCAAATACATGTGTCATGACATGTACAAGAACAAGTGACAATTGTTATCTTGTTGTAAGACAAGAAACATGCAATAATGCTAAGATCGATGACACAACACTATGGAATCAAAAGTTGGGGCATGTCAACTACCACAATTTAGAAAAATTGGTCTCATATGAAACGGTTAGAGGCATATCCAAACTTAGCCATGAAGGTAAAACTGTCTGTGAAGATTGTTTGAAAGGTAAATAAACTCGTGTCTCTCATAATGTTGTCCAACATGACGGACAACATTCAAGTATGTCTCACTATTTTCAATTGCTACATATGGATTTAATGGTCCAATTGAAGTAGACAGTCTAGGAGGCATGAGGTATTCCTTTGTGTTAGTAGATGATTTTTCTAGATATTCTTGGATATATTTTTTGAAAGAGAAATCACAAACGTTTGACATGTTTAAAATCATGCACTCTAGAATTAGAAATTTATTATATTCTCCTATTTTTCGGATTAGATCCGACCATGGAAAAGAATTTGAAAATAGTTCATTCACAAATTTTTGTCAAAACGTTTATGGGCATTGCAAGAAATGGCCATAAAAAATTTTACAAGCATTTTTACAAGAAATGGCCAGAACGTAAAAATAGGACATTGCAAGAAATGGCTAGAGTAATGCTTAGTTCTAAACACTTGTCAAAACGTTTATGGGCAGAAGCCTTGAATACTGTTAATCACATAGTTAATAGAGTCTATCTAAGGCTAGGAACAAAGATGACACCCTATGAGATTATAAATGGAAAGAAACCAAACTTGCATTACTTTCATGTTTTTGGGTGTATTTGTTATATTTTAAATGACATGGATTATTTGGCAAAATTTGACTCTAAGAGTGATAAAAGATTTTTTGTTGGGTATTCACAAAATATTCATGCTTATCGAGTATACAATCTGAGATCCAGAACTGTACAAAAGTCTGTAAATGTTATCTTTGATGATTTTTTTGATGTTTCAGGAAAAACTATTGAAAATAACATTGTCGATATAATGGAGAGTTCACAGATTGCAGAAGAATCGGATGTTGCCACAAATGTTTTGCCACACTGAAGCAACATCCGAAACAGCAATAGAGACCATAGAGGCCACAGATGAGGAGTCAAGTGCTGAATGGTTAGACCAAGTTCGAAGGGACCCCTCATCAAGAATTATGAAGAATCATCCAACGGGCCAAGTGATAGAGGGAGTTTTTGAAGAAATTAAAACAAGAGGAAAAGAACCACTCAACTACAGAGAAATGGTAAGATATGTATGTATGTCAACCATATATCAAGAGGTTAGTCTTTCTTGTTGTATATCTTATTAGAACCAAAGAATGTTGTAGAAGCACTTAAAGATAATTTTTGGATTCAAGCAATGCAAGAAGAACTTGAACAATTCTCTCGAAATGAAGTCTGAGACTTAGTTCCACGTCCAAATAATGCAAATATAATTGGAACTAAGTGGATTTTTAAAAATAAATCAGACAAATCAGGAATAGTTGTTAGAAACAAAGCTCGTCTAGTTGCACAATGATATACTTAGGTTGAAGGAATTGATTTCGATGAAACCTTCGCATCTGTAGTCAGAATTGAGTCAATTAGGCTTTTACTTGACATTGCTTGTTGTCTGAAAATTACTTTACACTAAATGGATGTAAAAGGTGCCTTCTTAAATGATTATTTAGACAAGGAGGTATATGTTGAACAACCAAAAGGATTTGAAGATCCTTACCATCCACACTATGGGTACAATCTTAAAAAGGCTTTGTATGGGTTGAAACAAGCCCCTCGTGCATGGTATGGTCGTTTAACTAACTTTCTTCTTGAATTTGGTTTTAACCGTGGTGAAGCTGATCATACTTTGTTTATTAAACGACACGATGTAGATATTATAATTGCTCAAATATACGTGGATGACATAGTCTTTGGATCGACTTCACAGTGATACCTAAATTAATTTGTTGAAGCTATGTCATCAATATTTGAAATGAGCATGATTGTGGAATTAACTTTTTTCTTATGCTTGCAGATAAAGCAAAGTGAATATGAAATTTTTATCTCACAGAGTAAATATGCCAAGAATCTAGTTAAAAGATTTGGTTTGGAGAACGCTAAACAGATGAAAACGCCAATGAGTTTATCGAAGAAGGTATGTAAGGATAATGTTGGTGAAAATGTCGACCCAACATTATATCGATCTATGATAGGTATCCTTATTTATCTTACTGCTAGTCTCCTAGATATCATGTTTAGTATTTGTGTTTGTGCACGTTTTTAAGCCTGTCCCAAAATGTCTCACTTAAATGTCGTGAAACGTTATATGTTGCTGGCGCATGTGAGTTGGGAATTTGGTATTCCAAAGATATTAATCCTAACTTAATAGGATTTAGTGACTCGGATTAGGCTGGAGATGTGGATGATAGAAAAAGTACAAGTGGAGGATGTTTTATCTTGGCAATAACCTTGTTTCATGGTATAGTCGTAAACAAAACTGTGTCTCACTTTCAACTGCTGAATCTGAATATGTAGCAGCTGGAAGTTGTTGCTCTCAATTAATATGACTAAGACACATGTTAGACGACTATGGATTTACTAACAATATTTTGATTTTGTACTGTGATAATTTGAGTGTAATAAATATTTCCAAAAATTCAGTTCAACACTCACGTACAAAACATATTGATATTAGACATCACTTCTTAAGAGATTTAGTTGAAAAACAGCTAGTTAAAATTGAACATGTTGACACTCTTCATCAACTAGCTGATATTTTTACAAAAGCTTTGGACCATGAGAGATTTTCTAGCTTAATGAAATTTGTTGATCTTTGTAATCTCTAAAAAAACATTTTTGGTGAATGTCAGCTGAAATATTATCTAACATTTAGGGTGACATTTACCTATGTAATATCACTAACTGATTATTATTGTTTTATAGTGCATAATTTTTTGTCACACAAGCATGATCCTTCAATAAGAATATGTTGTCTGAGTGATACTGTTCTCTGCGATGATATATATCATAAAAAAGGAGTATCAAAATAAGGCAAAACATTTACAAATGTTTGGCAACTGTGAAAAATGGGCAAAGCCCTTGAAAAGATACCATTCCTATTCTATAAGAGTTTTGAGTGCTTCAAAAGAATTTTGAGAATACTAAATAATTATTCTTATTTTTTACACGAAAAACTCTTTTTGTATGTGTTTTATGATTAGATCAAGGACACAATGAAAAAATGTTACATTGACCCTTTGGTCAAACTCATAAAATACGTATAAAACGTGTCTTGATTGAAGGGATCAAAATGAAAAGTTATTGTGCGATCAAAATACTTGTGTCGTCCAAAATGTTACCAACATTGCTGTTGACATTTTCAGAATGTGATATGTGTTGGGATGGTGTTCTTATATGATCTTTGAAATATCATATCTTACTCCCTATTATATGTCGTGTTTACAGGAATTTCAAAAGTTAAAGTGATAAGATTAATTTTTATTCCTACCGTGATGTTTATTTGTTTTATCTCAATATTTTAGGTGTAGGTTATTGTGTAAAATTGAAACACCTAAAACTAAGAGATTTTTGTTGCTAAGAAAGGTTTGCTATGTATATAAATATTCCTCTCATTTACTATTATTCTATCATTTCCAATTTTCCCATAAAAAAAAGGGGGAAATCACATCGAGTACCCACATAACCGATGGAATCACCAAACCAAACTCCAATCTCAATCAAAAATCCTAACTTCTCAAAACCCTCTCCTAAATTCTCACCAATGTATACCTCTCCAATGTCAACACCAATGTTAGCCAACACTCCGACCAACACCCCAATGAGTACAAGCCCTACTATGAACACTGAATCGTTTGAGCAAAATGAACCGCAACAACCCTACCAGTTATCTTCTTCACCATCCACAGAGGAATTGTCCAAAGCTATAGTATTTAAAGGTTTAGATGATCCTTTAGACATTAGCTACCCAGGTGATGACAATAATACAATAGATGTTGATGAAACATCTGATATTTCAGCATTGAGTAAACGACCAAGATCTTTCACCTTCCCTACTCGTCGATCGAGTAGAATATTTGAGAGAACAGTTCGTGAAGAGCCGAGCACCAAAAGGTTCAGATTTGATACATCTACACTTTCTTGCTCGAGCAGTGACGGTGACGACACAAACTTTGTGCTCTCAACTAAAGAAAGTGAAGAAGAACCAACTACTTCTGTACCGCAAAATGTGTCTCAAGAAAACGAGGAAGTTCCTGATGAAACTCCACTGAAGCAATTCTTTCCAAAGGGAATTCCCAGATATGCCAAATCAAGTGCTGCTCCAAATGTTGCCATTGATGCCACAATATCTCAAGCAATATTTCAGCCAACATCAGAAGAGACACAAACACTAACATCCTCCAGCAAAACCGAATCTGATTTAGACCTTGATGTACCTATCTACTCAAACAAATTCTATTCTAAAACTAATTTTGATAATTAGGATTGGTACAAGAATAAAGTTATTAGGTCTGGAAAAGTATTAGACATTGCCTCATGTTCAGAATATGATTTGGTAGAGTTCTTGAAAGAAAGACAGCTCCTAGTATTTGTTACTGAGAAAAGACTGTATGTTGATAAAATAATTAGGTTATTTTATGCTAATTTGAGTTCTGCTATAGAGGATACCTCCTCGAAGAAATTTGGGAAGGTATATCTCTATAACAGAGTATATTTCTTCACACATGCTGTTATAAACCAATGTATGAGATTAAATGCTGAGGAGAATATTAGAGAAGCAGACACTGCAATGGACAATAGAGATGAAGTAATTGAGTACCTCACAGGAGGTATAATGCATAAGTGGATCTCTAGATGTCCAGCCTCTAAATTAACAACCATGTTTGCCACCCTTCACAAAATTGCTATACACAATTGGCTTTCTTCAACGAATGAGTCAATTGTAACTACAGAACAAGCCACCATGCTGTATAAAATTGAGAAAGGTTTGAGAGTTGATCTGGGCAAAATGATCTTCCATCAAGTTACCAACTTGGCACAAAAAGAATCAACCTCAATCCTCCCTTATCACTCTCTGATATACAAAGTTTTAACTACCCAAGGTCTTAAGCCTAAGAGAGAGGACACATTAGGGAAGATTCCTGAATTGTACACAGTAAACAAAGCAGTTTTGAAGAGTAGAGACAGAATCATCGATCTACCCTGGAAAATGGAAGAAATAATGCAGATGTTAACAGGAATGTCACAACATTCTTGACAACACTGGTCTAAGACAGTCTCCACTGTCTACTGAATGACTTGTGAGTCAAATTTCAAAGATCAACCAACAAATCTTTGAGGCTGATACTGTGAGGAATGCTCTGATTCAAGCCGAGACCATTTCATGCTGCTAATTTCTTCACAAAAAGGGAGAGAAAATGATGTTGTTGAAGCCGAGGGAAGAAGAGGAAGTGCTGATGCAAGGGGAGTTGATGAAGAAGGCTAGAGGCTGGTGTTCTGTGCAGAGAAACAGTTATGCAGGAGTAGAAAGCTGTTGCTGCTGTATGATGAGTTAGGAGAAGTCGTTGCTACTAGTTGATACTGTATAAGGGTCGTGAATGTTGCTCAATCTGAGCAGTTAATTGTTCGACAAGATAGATATTGATTTATGTGGACAATGGAATATTTTTTTTATTGTCTGTATATAAATCTATATAACTGGATGATATGTATATATGTGCTAACATCTTTCTTCTTTTCTAATCCTATGAATCAGTACACACGTGATTACTTGAAAGCCATCACAGGTTAATGGGGAGCATAACATTGATATTATTGATCACAAATGTCGGACAACATTTGTCTCAATATCCTACGTCAGTTTAGGTTTATAATGAGTTTTGTGAAAAAAGGCAAAAAAATGGAGATTGTTAATGTTACATTTGGTGTTGTGACATTTGTACCAACATATATCTTTGAGTATTGATATGTATATGTAAATATGTTGGGACAAATGTTACACAACATTCAGACCAACATTTTTTAGAACAATTTTGCCTTACTTCGCGTTAAGCAATAATATTTTACTGTGAGGTAAAAACGACTTAGGCGTGGTGAATTGGAGTTGTATAAAACGTGGGAGAAAGAGTCAAAGCTTGGGGAAGAAGTCGAGTAAGGAACAAGACAAAGTTGTTGAGATTTTCACTCCTTAATCATCTACCATAAGTTGGCCATCTTTTCTTAACTTCCACAACTGATCGATGAGCCTTTCAAGGGAACTCTCTGCTATAAATAGAGAGGCCACAACATTGTATCGATATCCAGAATCAGATTTCAAAATACCAAGAGAGCTCTCGGGATTTCATCTCAGAAATCTGGATCACCAGTGTTGCCTGAGTGTGTCGATAACATTCTGTCCAACATTACAATTGTTGTTTAGATTCTAGATTAGTTTTGTATGGAGAGATTGTAATGAGAGGTTGTCTATGTTTACTTAGTTAGATTTTTCAGGCAGAAGTCATATGCTACTTCAACTTTTAATTCCTTTCCATTTAATATTGTAAATCTGTAAAGAAAGGAATTTGTATTTTTGTATATAATATATATACAATACATTTGGTCATTGACCATCATAAGTTATATTATGAAAATTTAAACCTTTGTATTATTTAAATTTTGTTGTATTTACTCTTTAAAGTTTTAGTTTTTGTTAAGTGTTGTTACTGGTGTCGGACGACATAATTGCCGACATTCGATAAATTTCATTTTGTTTTTACTTTCCGTATCGTTTTACACTCTTTTCAGTTTTAAAATTCATCTTCCAAGAGTATGAGAAACTGGTCTTCCTAATGACTTTTTGTTGCTAACAAATTTTATATTTGACTGCAAAGTTTAACTTCTCAATATATGGTTAATACTTATTCAAGTATTTTCGTTGTGAGAATTAATATATTTAAGATGAGAAATAAATCATTAAATTTTATATTCTCACGACCGCGCGAAGCACTGGGCTGTTTCACTAATTAGAAAAAAATTAAATAAGCATCTTTGGTAGTATAAATTAATATAACATATAACTATATGCTCCAATATACTAAATATATAAAGTAATAGATGAATTAACCCAAATGTATACTCATTATATATAAGCATTATCTTTCTAATAAAAAAAGGAATTGAAACCTTTTTCATCATTGATCTTTGGTGGCATCTCTCATAGGCCAAAGATTTTATTTTATTTTTTCTCATTTTAAAAATAATTTTTCCTATTTTTCTATTTTCTTATTGTACATTAATAACAAATATGACAATTACTATTCTTTCATTCATTTCTATTATTTAATGTAGAAATACAACAATTAATGAAAATAATAATGGACAATTGAAAGCCTTCTTGAATTGTAGTGGCTAATGAAAAGGTTACAAGAATCTATACTATTCCATCATGAATAATTTTTCATTTATTTTATGTTGATTTTTTTGAGAGTCCTTATTAAAGAAACCAACGTTTCTTCCATTATAGTGCACCCAATAACTCAAACAACCGTTCTCTTCCCGTTATTAAATCCCAAAGCCTCACCAGTTTTTATCTGAAAGAAATTCAGTGGTCAACTGCTAAAGAAATGCTACCTCTTTGATGTAGTATTATAGCTTGTTTGACCAAGCTTATAAAATCTGTTTATTTTGAAAAATATTTTTTTTAAAAGTGATTTACAAAAAAGTATTTTTAGTGAGAAATAGTTTGTGTTTGGCCAAATTAATTTTAAAAACACTTTTGAGCAGCAATTAGTGTTTGGATAACCGTTTAAAAAGTGTTTCTAAGTGTATTTTTTTCAAAAGTGTTTTTTAAAAAAGTACTTCCGGACAAAAGCTATTTTATTAACCTTTTGAAAAACTTCTTCTGCTACGACATATAACAATCTCCAAGATCTTCCTAAATAAGCTATAGGCCCGAGCAGATTGGACTCTATTGGCATGCCTAGGTTCAGACTTAGACAAGCCAAGAGGTACAACAACAACCTTCCTTATGTTAACTATGATGGTGAATCAACTGATCTAGGAACCTGAGTCCCTTTTTTTTGCCGTTAAATGTAAGATGCGTAGTTTGCATAAAAGTAGGACCTAACTTTCATAAGTGCAAAGTTAACATTTTTTGTAGACCAATCTTTTGTAAAGGAATTTGTTTAACAAATTCTAACATAGTTTCGGAGGAGGTAAGGTGTCATGCCCTCCTTCTTCATGTTTTTATATACTGAATTCTAATATACAAGGTAGGGGTCAATGCCAACTTCTCCTGTTCCTGCAGGTGGTTAACCTGAGGTGAAACTGGATTAAATAAAAAAAATTGAAGCTATAGACTCGTGCATCTATTTTACTTCTCATATATCGAATCATATAGAGATTTTATAGTATAATTTTTTCTAATTAGATAAACACTATTTAGAGATATGAACATTGTTTGTAGTAGATGAACTACGTATAATTTAAAACTTAAAAGTTGCTTTAATTAGTTGAATACTAAAAGTTAAAATTGATTCTTTACATGAGCCTGCAAAATAATTTTCGGTGATACAGGATTGTTGGTCTCCTTCGTTGCGGAAAAGTATAATTTTTTTTTGCTATATATTATGCTTAAAAACATAAAATAAGTAACAAATGAGCAATTATAGAAGAATGATAAAAGGTTTTATGCTATAAAGATCAAAAAATGATTCTTTTAATCTATATTATATTAAAAGCATGAACTTCTAAACTTAAAAATTAAATTACCTAAATATCCTTCTAATTTATTATTAATAATATGTATGTATTAATAATACATTTAACAGTGATATTCAGAAAAAAGAAAATGTTCAGAAGGGTTGTGTACAGTTGCGAAAGTTGTGTCTATTCTATTTAGTAAGTAATCTTTAGTTAACCATTGACTTATTTAAAATTGTAAACAACACCTTTTTCTTTGAATACACTAAAAATTACAGTATCATTGAATATCTACGTTTCCATAGTTCTCTTTAAGCCTTTTATTCTTCTTACATGTGTCATACTTCAATAAAAATATATTCAATCATTTTTTGTCATTCGCTTTCAGTTTTAAATTCATTGGGTATGTTGTTGTTTTAATTTTTAAATGTTTTACTTCCTATGGGATTGAGTTGTTGTGATAGAAAAAATTAAAATGCAAATTTGATTATCTTAAGTAAGCATTGTATCATGATGACAGAATTGTCATTTGATTAGTTAATTTGCATGGTATGAAAAAATTACTATTCTAAAATATTTTCCTCGAAATGCCTTATCTATAATATGATTCCGTATTTTTTAAATTAAAATATACACTATTTTACTCCAACGAATTATTTTTTGCATTTTATAACAATTTAGGAGTATTGGAATTGGAGGATGAGGTTGTTGAGAATTGATACTTTGGCCACTTTGACAAAACATGTGTCCTATATGTGAATACTAATTCTGCAACTATACTCATTTTGCAGAACTGCAAGATGTTGGATTTCTGACATAACATTAGAAGCAATATTTCAACTGATTGGAGGGTTTTGGAAGTAATGAATACCCGAAAAAGCAAGCTTCTTCATATTCCAATTGACATAACATAACCATTTGCATTCCTATTGATTATTGAAAGAAATAATCCCCTTGATTATTTTTATTAATTGAAAGACTATATATACAAGTTAATATTTCCATAATAGAAGAATCCTATTCCTATTCTATTTCTAAAACCTTATTCTACCATAATTCTAACTATACAATTATGGTAAGTGTATAACACTAATTAAGGTAACCTTTACACTACAATATACTACAAATATATATACCATATATACAAGATTGTCTTGTCCTCAATACACACGAGAATGGGCCATTGCTTGGCCGAAAGCCCACTGTTGGCCTACTGGCCGAGAGCCCTCTGCTAGGCCGGGCCAATCCACCGCCGCACCTTCTTCGCTTTGTCGCTTTAATCCAGTGATATATATGTGATATACACTGCTGTATATTCAATGTATATCACATGTATATTGCTCTGTTTAACACACCCCCGCAGTCATAGCGGACGGTTTTCGAACGCTGAGATCGTCCCTAAAATCTTCAAAGAGAACCGTGGTAGACCCTTTGTAAAGATGTCGCAATTTGATAACGAGACGGGACATGGCATACGCGAACTTGACCCTTTGCAACCTTTTCACGGACATAGTGAATGTCCATTTCGATATGCTTGGTGCGTTGGTGTTGAACGGGGTTACCGGAAAGGTAGATGGCACTAATGTTATCGCAATATACCAAGGTTGCCTTCTGAATGGGACAATAAAGCTCCAAAAGCAAGTTACGTAGCCAACATGATTCGGAGACCACATTCGCTACCCCTCGATATTCTGCCTCGGCACTTGAGCGTGATAGAGTTGCCTGACGTTTTGCTGACCAGGAGACCAAGTTGTTGCCAAGGAACATACAGTAGCTAGAAGTCGACCGTCTAGTGTCGGGACAACCACCCCAATCAGCATCCGTGTAGGAGACAAGCGTAGATGTAGATGACGGATACAAGTGCAACCCATAGTCTAGTGTCCCCTGAATATACCGAATGATGCGTTTGATTGCATTAATGTGCTCAACTCTGGGATCATGCATGAATAAACACACCTGCTGAACCGCATATGTAATATCCGGTCTGGTAAAGGTAAGATACTGGAGGGCCCCTACAAGACTGCGATAGCGGGTCGGGTCCTCGTATGGTGCACCTGATGTGGCACTTAGCTTTGGGTTTGCATCAACTGGCGTGGAAGTGGACTTACAGGATGACATCCCAGCCCTCTCGATAATCTCAGCAGCATACTTCCGTTGAGACAGAAACAATCCACCTGAATGACGTTTGACGGCAATCCCCAAAAAATAACTCAAAGGCCCTAAGTCTTTCATAGCAAACTCAGAACTGAGCATGGTCATGATAGACTGGCGCAAGGCATCGGAAGAGGCAGTCAAGATGATATCATCTACATACAACAGAATGTAGGCCAAGGACGAACCACGGCGGTAGATGAACAAGGAATTATCTGACCTGCTATGAGTGAACCCAATAGTTGAAACAAAGTCAGCAAATCGTGTATACCAGGCCCGTGGAGACTGCTTAAGCCCATATAATGATTTCTTCAACAAACAAACATGATGAGGGCGGTTGGGATCCCTGAAACCCAACGGCTGATGCATATAGACAGTTTCCTTGAGGTCACCATGTAGAAAAGCATTCTTGACATCCAACTGATGAATTGACCAAGTCTTTGAAAGAGCCAAGCTAAGCACAGTGTGAATGGTAGCCGGTTTGACCACCGGACTAAATGTCTCACCACAATCAATTCCAACCTGCTGAGTCTTACCATCACCAACAAGTCGCGCCTTATGTCGAGCAAAGGACCCATCGGAATTCTCCTTGTGAGCAAAAATCGACATAGACCTGATAACATTAATACCATATGGACGGGGCACCAACTCCCACGTCTTATTAGCAATAAGAGCATTATATTCATCAGTCATAGCAAGTTTCCAATTAGGGTCATTTAATGCGGACACAGGATTGCGGGGCAAGGGGGATCTAGAGACATCCGAATGTAAATTAAAATGTCTTTTAGGTGTAAAAATACCCCGCTGACTACGAGTGACCGGTCTATGACTCGAGGAAGAATTGAGGGAATTTTGGGAATTTTTCGGGCTCGGGACAGACGGCGGCGGGCAGTGTTGGGCCTCGCTGGCCCAAATCGGTAAAAAGCGGGCTCGGTTTCGGACCAGTTCTAGAATTGGGCCTGGACCGGCCCAATAGGCGGAACTGCTCCGGTGGCCGGACCGAGGGGCGTGACGGTACTATGGGGCCAGCGGGTAGTGGGCCTGCTGGGGGATTTTGGGTACGGGAGTTGTCCGAAAAATTTCGAATAATATATGGGGATATTTGGTCATCCAAAAAATTATATGACTTAGGTTCGGGAGTATGAACTTTCGTAAACGGGAATTGAGTTTCATCAAAAATGATATGGAGATTGATTATGATTTTCTTGGAGGATAAATCAAAACACTTATAACCACGATGATCTGACAGATAACCCAAAAACACACACACGGGGTAGACCGAGCCTGAAGTTTGTTAATTGTGGTAGATGGGAATAACGGATAACACAAGCACCCAAAAATCCGAAGATGAGAATACGAAGGGTCCTTATTATATAGGATTTTGAGGGGGAAGGAATATGTCAGTCCTTTAGAAGGAAGTATGTTAAGAAGATATGTGGCCATTTGTAGAGCATGGTGCCAAAAATATGGAGGTATGGAGGCATGAATTAAGAGAGTTCGGACAATGTTATTGATGGAACGAATTTTGCGTTCGGCCTTACCATTTTGTGAAGATGTATGAGGACACGAAAATCTAAAATTGATCCCATTATTAGCACAGAAATCCCGAAACTCTCTATTGTCATATTCTTTCCCATTATCACGTTGAATATTTTTTATGTCTCTTTCGAATTGAGTACGAATGAACGCTCTAAATTTGATGAAGATGGAAAATACTTGTGATTTATTTGCAATTGGAAACGTTCACAAAAATCTAGTATAATCATCTAAAAAGAGAACATAATATCGATGACCCACTGAACTTAGAACAGGAGACGTCCATAAGTCACTATGAATAATGTCAAATGGCATTGAAGTATGAGAATTGGAGTCTACAAATGGCAACTTAACAATTTTTCCTAATGAACAAGACTGACAAATTGGAGTACGACTCGTACTCTTACAAGAAATAAAGCTATTTTTATCTAAAGTGATAAAATAGAAGATCCCGGATGACCCAGACGAGCATGCCACATGGAAGGAGAGATGGCCGCAAAAGGCGACGCAAGGTGGACTCGATGGACGAAACCGGGCATGATAGGATACAGATCCCCCTACTATCACACCTCATGAGATGACTCCCCGTCTTGAAATCCTTCACGGAAGAGAAACCGAAAGGATCAAATTCAATGAAACAGAATTGTCATTTGTGAACTTTCGGACATACACTAAATTTTTAATCAATTTAGGAGCATGTAAAGTATTTTTCAAGAGGAGTGGTGGATTGGGGGGAGACAACGTTTTCTGACCATACCCTAGAATTGGAATAGAACTGCCATTACCAATAATTATCCCTCGAGGGGTGCTCAAATTGGAATAAGATGAGAGAGTACCTGATTCGGAAGTCATGTGAGTAGTGGCCCCGGTGTCCATGTACCAATTTGGGTCCGGTTGAGTCAATCCCAACGTGTGCATCGCGGCCTCGATATCGGTCTGAGTGGGGCCTGCTGCATGATGGGCTTGCGGAGGTCGGGGCCCAAGAACTCCTGGCCGTGCTGGAACTGGGCCATAGCTTCGCTTGTTGTTGCCGTTCGGGCCACCGGCCGATGGGCCGCCAATGCCGATTATTGGGCTCGGACGTTGGCGCCCCACCGGCCGCCTGAAACTGTTCTTTGGAGGGTACGGGTTCCACTGCCATTGGCCCCACTGCTGGGCCCATGGCGGTGGTGGGCCACTGTACCTGGCTGGGACCCAACGCCTGTTTGTTGACCACCGGAACCGCCACCAGAACCGCCGCGTTTGCCCCCGCGATTTTTGATATTATTCGTGCGATTATTCTTGCCGCCACCATTATTATGGTTTTGGCCCGAATTATTACAAAAACCGAAGGACTAGGGGAGGACGCCACCATGACAACTGGGCTTGCTCCGGTAGCCGCCTTTTTAGCCAAGCCGGCTTCTTCCAACGTCAGCATGGAGCGGGCTTGATGGAAGTCGGGAAGAGGGTTGCTTTGGCGAAGGAGAGTTCCAACACCATTATAGGCCTCCGAAAGACCGGCAACCAACTGTAGAACTAGACGATTATTTGTTACTGGTGCGCCAACATTACGGAGTTGATCCGCCAACTCCTTTAGTTTCTTGCAATATGCAGAAACGTTCGAAAATTCGTCCATTCGAACGAGAGAGAATTCTTGCTCGAGTGTGACGACACGGGAATGTTGGTTGTCTTGGAATATGTCACGCAATCTATTCCATGCAGCCATAGCCGTGGTATCTGGCTCCATAATCGTCTGTATAAGGTCCACCGAAATAGTGGCGTATATCCATCGAAGAACGGTAGCATCAAGTGTAATCCATAACTCAGGATCCTCCGCAGGAAGGGGTCTAGCGAGAGGAATGATGTGATGAAGAACTTGATAAGATATAGCGTGAATTTTAAACAACTCCGCCCACGTTGCATATTGAACGTTTTCCATCTCAAGGACAATAGGGACACTTAGCTTGATATTGGAAACCGTGAGGGCAGGGTGAAAATTGTTCTTAGACATATTGAAAGAACAAAGAAGGAGGGGAAATTTAAGAGAGGTTTTTGAGAGCGGAAGACAAAATTTTGGAGAGAAAACCCGAGGGGGGGGGGGTTTCTCGGCCACAAGGCAAAAGTTGAGAGAAAACTTTTGTGTAGACCTAGTCTCTTGATACCATGAAAGAAATAATCCCCTTGATTATTTTCATTAATTGAAAGGCTATATATACAAGTTAATATTTCCATAATAGAAGAATCCTATTCCTATTCTATTTCTAAAACCTTATTCTACCATAATTCTAACTATACAATTATGGTAAGTGTATAACACTAATTAAGGTAACCTTTACACTACAATATACTACAAATATATATACCATATATACAAGATTGTCTTGTCCTCAATACACACGAGAATGGGCCACTGCTTGGCCGAAAGCCCACTATTCTTTCGCCGGCCTATCGGCCGAGAGCCCTCTCGCTAGGGCCAGGGGGGCCAATCCTTCTTCGCCTGCACTATTGCTTTCTTTGTCGCTTTAATCCAGTGATATATATGTGATATACACTGCTGTATATTCAATATATATCACATGTATATTGCTCTGTTTAACAATTATCTTCTTTTTAAGTTCCGATTAAAGTTATCATCAGACGTCAACAACTACTGCATTCTACTATTTTTGAGTTTGAGCAAATCTTTTGGTATAATGTTTCTATCATTTCCTCTTTTGTTTTTTGGATAAATCATATAACATACTTTATTATTTTATTATTATTAGTTACCTATACCTTTGTTTTAATCATATTTATTTTATTTTCCAAAAATGTGTAATACATAATTTGACATACACGTGCCGAAAAACTAGTATCTAATAAAAACTAATAACTATAGTGGAAGAGGGAAAGCTCAATAGTTATATTTAGACTCTTGGATTTTCCAAAATAAGGTAACACAAAACCAAAATTGTTCACAAATAATAGGAATATTTATAACTATTAAAGGTAAAATAACTATTGCACAGGAGCTGGATTTATCCCGTGCGCATTAAAAAGGATAGCGACGGCGGGTTCCCATGCCATAAAAAAATATAACTATTATAGTGAAAGAGAAAGTTTAGTAGCTATATTTAAAGTAATTATTACTAAGGAAGATGAAAAATCAAGTAGCGACTTTGGACTACTTTTGAAATATTAAATTAAGCTAAACAGGAAATTATGTCATACAATAAAATTAAACTACCTAAAATTGGAGACTTTTATCTAGATATACTTTTCTATTTTATCTTTGTATATTATATATATTTATTTTTGTTTTGTTTTTAATAGTATAAGTTTTTTATGTTTTACTATCTCGGCTAATTCTTTCTTGAAAAACATAATTTCGTGATTTTTTTTTATTTAACCGCGTGAAGCGCGGATAAGTTAACTAGTTGAAGATGTAGTAGGTCGAACTGTGACTTATTGACTATTGAGTTGTCCTCGATGTTGACACCCAATTTTGTCCCATCTTTTATGATTTTATTCGTAATTTCTAATATTTTGACACTTTTAAAACAATTTTAAAATATAGGCATGTATGTGTATATATCTTATTATTATTATTATTCGCATTTTTTACTATCATTTGCATCTTTATCATAATCATAGTTTTATCCATAATATTCTATGTTATTTTATTTTTTTCGCAAAATGGCATCGCATTTCCATTTTTTATCAAGCATTGAACATTTCGCAAATATTATATTTTTTATTATCACTTCGTTATGTTATTTTAAATAATTCACATCTTTTACAAAAAATATATATATATATATTTAATGTTAAAACCCTTTTATATTTTTAAACCCAAAACAATTTCTAACCCATTTCATTTTCCCAACCCAATACAAATCTCCCAAACCCAATTCCCTTTCCCTTTTTCCCAAAAACCGAAGCCCAACTCCCCTTTTCTTATTCCCCATCGCCCAAGCCCAAACTCCCCAATTAAATCCCCCACTCCTACGGCCCAATCCCCCAACCCGTTGGCCCAACCCGTCGGCCCCAAACCCGAACCAGCCCAAAACCAGCAAGCCCAAAACCCATTCCCCCTTTAAAACCCCAAAACCCAAAAAACAAAACAAAAAAAAACCCAAAAATCAGAAAAATCTAAACCCTACCCCCCCTGAACCGGCGCCGCACACCCCACGCCCCCGACCCCACTCGCCGGTCACCTCGCCCCTGCCATCACCGACCCCTGACACCACCAACCCCCCTCTGTTACGCCGACACCCGAAAATCCGCGACCCATGCCCCTCAAATTCGCGATTTTGGCTCCTTTATTTTGAATTTCAAACTCGTTTTAAGGGGGAATCCACCTATAAATACCCCATGTTGTTCTTCATTTTTTGGGGGGAGATTGGACAGATTTTGGGAGGACTTTCAAAGGAATTTTCGGAGGATTTTTGGAAAACGATTCAATATATAAATATTTTGTTGTGTTCTTGATGGTAAGCATTTGCCCTCCTTGTTATTCAAGAATCAAGTCCGAAAAGGTTTGTTCTCCACTTTTGATTCTCTGATTTTGGATTCCTGATTCGGGTCGGGTCACTGACCCGGGCCGGGTCGACCCGGTTCGGGTAACATTTTCGGAATTCTTGCATTTCATATTTTTGTATGTTTGGTTATCTGAAATTGATGAAATTAGTTGATTCCGGGTTGAACACATGATTCGGGTCGGGTCGACCCGATTTGGATTTTCCAAATTTCTTGCATTGTTGCTGTTGTTATTATTGGTTATCAGAAATTGATGAAATTAGTTGATTCCGGGTTGAACACATGATTCGGGTCGGGTCGACCCGATTTGGGTTTTCCAAATTTCTTGCATTTCATATTCTTGTTATTGGTTATCTGAAATTTGTGAATATTTGATTTCGGGTTGAGCTTCCGATTCGGGTCGGGTCGCTGATCCGGATCGGGTCGACCCGGTTTGAATATTTTCCGGAATTCTTGCATTTCATATTCTTGTTATTGGTTATCTGAATTTGGTATTAAAATCTGATTCGGGTTTGGATCATTTGATTTCGGATTCGGGTCATCGATCGGGTCGGTCGATGACCGGATCGGTCGACCCGATTTGAATATTTTCCGAAATTCTTGCATTTCATATTCTTGTTATTGGTTATCTGAATTTGGTGTTAAAATCTGATTCGGGTTTGGATCAATGATTCGGGTCGGGTCGACCCGATCTGGATATTTCCAGAATTTCAGAACTTGGGTCGGATACTTTAAATGCTCATCGCTCGTTGCTTTTACTGTTTTATTGTTTTATTAATATTGCATTAAGGCCGACGAAATTGAATTCGAGGCCGCGCTTTTCTTTCGTTTCATTTCTCTGTTTTTCAGCACAGTTTTAAGTATCCGGGCAACGGATATTTTACTGTTTTAAACTAAACACCGCGTCATTTTCGAAAACCGTTTTTTTTCTTACGCCTCTCGTGTTCCCGCTTGCCGCCCTCATCGTTTCATTGTTTCATTTTAATTTTCTGATTTGAACAAATACTACACTCGGCCGATGAAAAATATCCGTCGATTTTGAGGCCTCCACAGTTGAAAAGACGGAAATATAACTTCGGGCAATGATGAAGACTTAAACCTTTTATTTCATCCGAGATCAACATGTTTAGTAGGCGAGGTGACTAAAATAGCCAACAAGTTATATATTCGCAATGTACCACGACGTGATTATAGTGATCTTTTCTATTTCACCCGAGAGACCAACACGTTTAGTAGGCGAGGCAATCAAAAATAAACCACATTAGTCATATGTTTGCGTACCACGACGTGATTGGAATGTTCTTTTCAAAATTTAAGTTCGAGTTCTCCGTGATCAAAACATTCACCGTTTTGAATACGGATATGAAGTTATTTGTATTTAATTGTTTTTAACCGTTTGTTCTTGATGACTTAGGATTAAAGTAAATAAAGGCAGATTATTCCTCGGTGTTTATTTATTTTATTTCTTTCTTTAATTCAGCTTTTATCCCGCTTTGTATTGTAATATTATTTATCGCACTTATGTAACTATTGAAATGCTTAGAATAGTCAAACTTAGGATTAATTCATAGGGTAGTTTAAGATTTGAAACCCGTCGCTAGCTTATTTATTTGTAGACTCGGTTAAATTCAAATTTAGAAATCCTTCGCTAGTTTATTTATTTTAGGCTCGTCACGCGTATTCAAGATTTTCAAAACAACTTTTGTCATCTTTTATTTGCTTTATTAAATCATACCGAATAAGTTTATCTTTTGTCAATTTACAATTCATTGATTCCCCAAATTTTACTTCTTTGGCATTATAAATAATTTATTTTACTATCAATTGTCAAATACATATTTTTCAACTCTACATGTATTTCTCTTTAAATACCATACAAATGCATATTTAAAAAATCTCTACATGTATCTTTCTTTTTAAAATGCATCATTTACTAATTATTTGTAAACATCTTTAAATCTGTTATACTTGTAAAAACATATATTTTTCTAGTAATAATTAACCTGAGTTTGACCGGATAACCGCAAGTTAGCGGATCTTAAAGGACGCCTAACCCCTTCCCTTTAGGATAATAAAGAACCCTTACCTAGAATCTCGCTAGTTTCGCAGACCTTAAAATTGGAGTTACATTGCAGCATTTAGTTTAAATATTTAGGTGTCCTAATTCACCATAAAAAATAATTAGGTGGCGACTCCTCAATTCTTTACCCAGGAATCACCCGAATAAGTCCGTGCTCCGCTTCCGACCTCTCGCGGGGGGTCGGGTCAAAAACGGGCGCGACAGCATGGCGACTCTACTGGGGATATTTCAGGTTCTTAACCATAGCAAAATCAGGTTAATTATTATTGTGCTTTACTTTTGCTCATTATTTGTTTTAATGCTTTGATATGTTTCATTTGTGAAAATTTTGCATAATTGCTATATTGTTTTACTGCTTTCCTTAAATTGGCATTCCGCTCATATTTCTTCCACTCTGGAAAATTGACACTATCACACACTACACGCGAGGTGTGTTTTGCGCACCCGCAAATTTCTTTCAAATTACCAAAATTTTAGGAGAGTTGGTATATGCGCGGAGCGTCCGGACCATCCGGTTGGTCGCGTAGCCTTCTCGCTCGAGTAGTCCACTCGGAAACCTTGAGTCTAGTCAGCCAAATCTTAGAAAATTTAGGATAGAGCTATACCACCCTTTATTTTAAGTCATGCATGCATACACCTTAGGTGGGTCGATCCTTGGTATCGACTCCACAATTAAGAAATCTACCAAAATTGTCAACGGGTCTCGCAACCCAACGACCAATCAGCATATTACGTGTAGCGTGATAATGATAGACAAATCCAAGCCTAATCAGGACATGCCAAAATTGGAAAATGTACATTCATTTTGTCTCATTTCCGACAAAAGCATTGCAGTTTAGAAGCTTGGATCAATCTATCATAAATCTCGTATATCTGGCGTTTAGGCCTACCTCCGGCATAAGAAAGGCCCCATGCATATTAGGACGCGCATTTAAATTTCCATACAATCTGTTTGTTATTTTCATCTGCTTCCCACTATGCATGTTATTTGAAGCAATAATTACTCGTCTTATACTAACTTGGTTTTCTTCATTTTTTCAGCAGGTTTATTTTGCTTAATTTATTTCCCCAAAAGTTGATTCGGGTTGACTTAAAACTGGCGGAGCACCCCATTTTTTATTCCCAATCATGTCTACCCAAATTGTATTAGTACTTAATGAAAAAAAATGTGATTTAAATTGAGGCCTGAATCGCATTTATGCAGTTTAATGTATTTTGCCTCCACCTTTTGAAAGCTCAAAATGACAAACCCGCATTGCTTTTGCTATTTAAAAAAATAAATAAATCCATTTTGCTTAAATAATTTTCTATTATCTTTCATCATGCAAATTAATAAATTTGTCGATAATATGAGACATGTAATGAGACAAGCAAACAAAGTCTCAAACAAGCAAGCAAGGCTTCGAAGAATATAAGGAAGACTCACAACCGGAAGAACTGGGGCATTTTTTTTAATTTTTTTTTGGAATAAGTCAAAGCCAGATTTGGATGAAACATCAGAATGGTTGATAAGTTACAAGCATCGGCACTGACGTTTGCCATTTGTACTCTTGGGCTACCACGCTACGACCAGGACTTCTACCGGGGCATTTCCCTATCGTTCGAAGCCAAATCATGTACGAAGAGACTGATTGATGAAAGCAGATGGACGCAATCATCCGGGGCAACCTTATCAGAATAGAATGGCCGATGCAGTGAAGAGATACCATATCTAAGATTAGTTATTCTCTATGTAATACTTTTTCTATGTTGTAAAAGTTGCGCTCCCTCGGCGGGATACGCATAGAACCCACATAGGGTTTCGCCTCTTTAAGACTGAAATTTCCCAAAAAATCGCATTTGTTTACTTGTAGAACGAACTACGTCATGACCTGATTCCCTCGGCGGGATACGTAGGCGGCCAAATCGGCTTCGGTCCCATTTTTAGAAAAACCCTTACAATCTCCTTTGCTTGTAACGAACTACGTCATGACCTGATTCCCTCGGCGGGATACGTAGGCGGCCACATCGGCTTCGGTCTCATTTTTAGAAAAACCCTTACAATCTCCTTTGCTTGTAATGAACTACGTCATGACTTGATTCCCTCGGCGGGATACGTAGGCGGCCTAAATCGGCCTCGGTCCCACCAATAGGAAATATTTTTCTCCTTTATATCACATATGACAAAATGCACCCATCTGATCACCCTGATAAGACAGGCAAGCAAATCACACAAGACTCGGTGGTCCGTTCGAAAGATCATCATCCTCACATATTAGAAACTGGGGCATTTTTTTTTTTGGGATCACTGCCAGAGGACGCCGATAAACATGGAAAAGCATCGGCAAAATAAGTCTTCAGCCAGAAGAATTTTGGATAAGACGTTTGCTTTGTTTCACCGCATGTCACTGCTCGACAGAAATTTTACATAAATGCATACTTTCTCATAAGCGGATTATTTCCAACAAATATCTTCATTAAAGTTCGACAAGAACTTTTACTGATATGCATATTTTCTTATAAGTAAATTATTTTCAACAAATATTTTCGTTAGAGTTCGACAAGAACTTTTTACGGATATGCCTATTTTCTTATAAGTAAATTATTTTCAACAAATATTTTCGTTAGAGTTCGACAAGAACTTTTACTGATATGCCTACTTTCTCATAAACAAATTGTTTTCAACAGTTTCCATTAGCGGTTAGCCAAGACTGGGAACCAGACAGGAGCTACAAGTCCGAATCAACAGGACATGCAGCTATCAAGAGCCAAAGCTACAAAGTCAACGCGAATCAACCGCCCCTCCCCAAACTCACAAATTTTCTTTGAATACAGGTTCTTCATGTTGAAAAAGCAGGGAAGCCATATCACTTATGATCAATTCCCCAAAGAATTCGGCACCACAACTCACTACAAGGATTACGTTCCTGTTTTGCATTTATACGAAGACATCATCTTGACCTACAGGGGCCCGACTATTATGTCTGCACAAAGATGTTATTTCGAATCACAAGGAACGACAACACGGCAAACCCGACGGCAAAGACGTCGCATCACATTTTCGCCCGTGCCAGGACGACATTTCAATTCACGTGAGTTTGGATCGGCAGAAGATTCAGCACAACGCGGAACCCTATTACAGCAAACTGATGGCAAGGACGTCACTTACATCTCTTACAACAGGACAACATTACAATAACGTCATCGACGTTATGGCAGCAGGACAACTATCTTTTACGGCATCTCAACGACGTCAACAGCATTATAATGACGTCTTCAGCGCAGCAACTATCTTTTACGGCAATGCAGCAACTATCTTTTACCGCATCTCAACGACGCCAACAACATTACAATGACGTCTTCAAAACAGCAACTATCTTTTACGGCAATGCAGCAACTATCTTTTACGGCATCTCAACGACGTCAACAACATTACAATGACGTCTTCAGCGAAGCAACTATCTTTTACGGCAATGCAGCAACTATCTTTTACCGCATCTCAACGACGTCAACAACATTACAATGACGTCTTCAGCGCAGCAACTATCTTTTACGGCAACGCAGCAACTATCTTTTACAGCATCTCAACGACGTCAACAACATTACAATGACGTCTTCAAAACAACAACTATCTTTTACGGCAGTGCAACAACTATCTTTTACCGCATCTCAACGACGTCAACAGCATTATAATGACGTCTTCAGCGCAACAACTATCTTTTACGACAACACAGCAACTATCTTTTACAGCATTCCAACGACGTCATCGACGTTACTGCAACAGCAAACATCATTACAACAACGTCGACAAGCGTTATCGCAAAGACATCAACTATCTTCAACAGCATTACAACGACGCCTTCAGCGTAACAACTATCTGCAACAACAAACATCATTACAACAACGTCATCGACGTTATGGCAGCACGGCAATTATCTTCTACAGCAAAGCAACATTACAACAGCGTCATCGATGTTACTGCAGCACAACACCTATTTTTACGGCTTTACAACGACGTCAACAATATTACAACGACGTCCTCAGCACAACAACTATTTTTACAGCTTTACAACGACGTCAACAGCCTTACAAACGACGTCCTCAACACAACAGCTATTTTCGCAGCATTACAACAACATCATCAACGTCTATACAACGACGACATCAGCAAAGTCTATACAACAGCGACGTCAACAACATTACAACGACGTCTTCAACACAACACGTCGATCCAACGACGTCATTTCAAGCACTCCGCCTCATAATATGAGTATTTTAATTTCAGTCAGGCGCCCACCTTATAATGAGGGTATTTTAATTTCAGTCAGGCACTCACCTCCTAATGCGGGTATTTTCAAGTTATTTTCTCTACAATTTTTCTCAGCAGTTATACACTAATTATATCTTAAGCTTTAGTTTGCAGGAGTTTTTAATTTACAGGAACTTCATCACAGCGTGGAACTATCTCTTACGGCGAACCGAGGCAAATTGGTCAACGACCTACTTCGAACGTCGACCCGCTCTTTCCCATTAATTTCTCGATCTGTGACCAGTGTCATCCTAAGTCGACGCTAGGGCATGGTTTCTTGAATGTGCACCATCTTTCTGCAACTTCTATACCCCTCGGGATTCTATTTCTTACCAGGCAGTCCCGATGATCGGGACAAAATTGGCTACTCAGTCAACTTCTTTGGCCGAAAACTCTTTCATCGTCTCCGTCCAAAGAGGGGCATCTGTTGACACCCAATTTTGTCCCATCTTTTATGATTTTATTCGTAATTTCTAATATTTTGACACTTTTAAAACAATTTTAAAATATAGGCATGTATGTGTATATATCTTATTATTATTATTATTCGCATTTTTTACTATCATTTGCATCTTTATCATAATCATAGTTTTATCCATAATATTCTATGTTATTTTATTTTTTTCGCAAAATGGCATCGCATTTCCGTTTTTTATCTAGCATTGAACATTTCGCAAATATTATATTTTTTATTATCACTTCGTTATGTTATTTTAAATAATTCACATCTTTTACAAAAAATATATATATATATTTAATGTTAAAACCCTTTTATATTTTTAAACCCAAAACAATTTCTAACCCATTTCATTTTCCCAACCCAATACAAATCTCCCAAACCCAATTCCCTTTCCCTTTTTCCCAAAAACCGAAGCCCAACTCCCCTTTTCTTATTCCCCATCGCCCAAGCCCAAACTCCCCAATTAAATCCCCCACTCCTGGCCGGCCCAATCCCCCAACCCGTCGGCCCCAAACCCGAACCACCCAAAACCCGCAAGCCCAAAACCCATTCCCCCTTTAAAACCCCAAAACCCAAAAAAAAACAAAACAAAAAAAAACCCAAAAATCGAAAAACCTAAACCCTACCCCCCCGAACCGGCGCCGCACACCCCACGCCCCCGACCCCACTCGCCGGTCACCTCACCCCCGCCATCACCGACCCGACGACACCACCAACCCCCCCCTCTCGTTACGCCGACACCCGAAAATCCGCGACCCATGCCCCTCAAATTCGCGATTTTGGCTCCTTTATTTTGAATTTCAAACTCGTTTTAAGGGGGAATCCACCTATAAATACTCCATGTTGTTCTTCATTTTTTGGGGGGAGATTGGACAGATTTTGGGAGGACTTTCAAAGGAATTTTCGGAGGATTTTTGGAAAATGATTCAATATATAAATATTTTGTTGTGTTCTTGATGGTAAGCATTTGCCCTCCTTGTTATTCAAGAATCAAGTCCGAAAAGGTTTGTTCTCCACTTTTGATTCTCTGATTTTGGATACCTGATTCGGGTCGGGTCACTGACCCGGGCCGGGTCGACCCGGTTCGGGTAACATTTTCGGAATTCTTGCATTTCATATTTTTGTATGTTTGGTTATCCGAAATTGATGAAATTAGTTGATTAGGGTTGAACACATGATTCGGCCTCGGGTCGACCCGATTTGGATTTTTCAAATTTCTTGCATTGTTCTTTGTTGTTATTATTGGTTATCCGAAATTGATGAAATTAGTTGATTCCGGGTTGAACACATGATTCGGGTCAAGTCGTCGACCCGGGTCGGGTCGACCCGATTTGGGTTTTCCAAATTTCTTGCATTTCATATTCTTGTTATTGGTTATCTGAAATTTGTGAATATTTGATTTCGGGTTGAGCTTCCGATTCGGTCGGTCGTCGATCCGGATCGGTCGACCGGTTTGAATATTTTCCGGAATTCTTGCATTTCATATTCTTGTTATTGGTTATCTGAATTTGGTATTAAAATCTGATTCGGGTTTGGATCATTTGATTTCGGATTCGGGTCCCTGACCCGGGGTCGGGTCGACCCGATTTGAATATTTTCCGAAATTCTTGCATTTCATATTCTTGTTATTGGTTATCCGAATTTGGTGTTAAAATCGATTCGGGTTTGGATCAATGATTCGGGTTGGGTCGACCCGATCCGGATATTTCGAATTTCGAACTTGGGTCGGATACTTTAATTGCTCACCGCTCGTTGCTTTTATCGTTTTATTGTTTTATTAATATTGCATTAAGGCCGACGAAATTGAATTCGAGGCCGCGCTTTTCTTTCGTTTCATTTCTCTCGTTTTTCAAAGACAGGTTTTAAGTATCCGGCAACGGATATTTTATCGTTTTAAACTAAACACCGCGTCATTTTCGGAAACCGTTTTTTTCTTTCTCGCTCTCGTGTTCCCGCTTGCTGCCTCGTTTACATCGTTTCATTTTAATTTTACCGATTTGAACAAATACTACATCGGCCGATGAAAAATATCCGTCGATTTTGAGGCCTCCACGGTTGAAAAGACGGAAATATAACTTCGGGCAATGATGAAGACTTAAACCTTTTATTTCATCCGAGATCAACATGTTTAGTAGGCGAGGTGACTAAAATAACCAACAAGTTATATATTCGCGACCACGACGTGATTATAGTGATCTTTTCTATTTCACCCGAGAGACCAACACGTTTAGTAGGCGAGGCAATCAAAAATAAACCACATTAGTCATATGTTTGCAGCCACGACGTGATTGGAATGTTCTTTTCAAAATTTAAGTTCGAGTTCTCCGTGATCAAAACATTCACCGTTTTGAATACGGATATGAAGTTATTTGTATTTAATTGTTTTTAACCGTTTGTTCTTGACAGCTTGCAGGGATTAAAGTAAATAAAGGCAGATTATTCCTCGGTGTTTATTTATTTTATTTCTTTCTTTAATTCAGCTTTTATCCCGCTTTGTATTGTAATATTATTTATCGCACTTATGTAACTATTGAAATGCTTAGAATAGGCAAACTTAGGATTAATTCATAGGGTAGTTTAAGATTTGAAACCCGTCGCTAGCTTATTTATTTGTAGACTCGGTTAAATTCAAATTTAGAAATCCTTCGCTAGTTTATTTATTTTAGGCTCGTCACGCGTATTCAAGATTTTCAAAACAACTTTTGTCATCTTTTATTTTCTTTATTAAATCATACCGAATAAGTTTATCTTTTGTCAATTTACAATTCATTGATTCCCCAAATTTTACTTCTTTGGCATTATAAATAATTTGTTTTACTATCAATTGTCAAATACATATTTTTCAACTCTACATGTATTTCTCTTTAAATACCATACAAATGCATATTTAAAAAATCTCTACATGTATCTTTCTTTTTAAAATGCATCATTTACTAATTATTTGCAAACATCTTTAAATCTGTTATACTTGTAAAAACATATATTTTTCTAGTAATAATTAACCTGAGTTTGACCGGATAACCGCAAGTTAGCGGATCTTAAAGGATGCCTAACCCCTTCCCTTTAGGATAATAAAGAACCCTTACCTAGAATCTCGCTAGTTTCGCAGACCTTAAAATTGGAGTTACATTGCAGCATTTAGTTTAAATATTTAGGTGTCCTAATTCACCATAAAAAATAATTAGGTGGCGACTCCTCAATTCTTTACCCAGGAATCACCCGAATAAGTTTGTGCTCCGCTTCCGACCTCTCGCGGGGGGTCGGGTCAAAAACGGGCGCGACACTCGATAACGTTTCATTTCCACCAATAATTTTACTCTCTCTGTCCCAATTTATGTGACACACTTGTTTTTTAATTTATCCCAAAAAGAATGTCACATTTCTATATTTAAAAATAATTTAACTTATGAGATAATTTACAACCACACAAATATCTAAGGCTTGTTTAGGACCATAAATTTCAAAAAAATTACTTTCTTTCTTAAACTCCGTGCTAAGTCAAATGACATCACATAAATTGAAACGGAGGGAGTAGTTGGTTGGCAAAACATCGCAATAAATAAATAAATAAATATTCAGTCTGAGGCACGTATATCTCGCTCTCTTTAAGGAGATTCAAGCCCACTGCGGCATTATCTTCACCGGTCCAACAATATATCTCTTGATTTGTCCCCTTCAGGATACAACAACCTGACAACGTCATATGATTCAAACAACTCCGGACTAGTTGAAGAGTCCAAAGCTCCACCATAAGAACACCTTCCTTCAACATAAATTACTCTCTTTTATAGTGAATAAGTGAAAGACTTAAAATATTTTCTTTCTCTCAACTCTCTCTTTACAACACAAACCTCAAATTATAAACACACATAATATTTTCTCATCCTCTCCTCATCTACATTTTTTCATACAATACAAGGATGAAAGTATTCTTTATATAAGTGTACGATTTCTTTCACAAGTAAATGTCAAGAAAGTGGATGGTCATTTGAGGTTTAGTGGGGTAATTAGTAGTACATAATGTGGGAGAACATGCTAGAGTGGTTACCAGAGTTACAAGAATAATGACACCACTTTCTTCACTTTGTGGCCACTAATAAGATATGCACTTTAATATAATATTTTATAATATTAAAATGTTCATAAAATCAACAATTTCCCACTCATTTTAATATTAAAAATCTTAGAGTTATCACAAGTTGAAGGGAGACTATTATGTATAATGAATGTGTGCTTTGCATTAAATCTCCACTTTGTAAAACAGTGATCTCTACTCCAGAGTCAATAGTATGCTCCGCATTGAATATGACTGCTTCGGGAAAATAAAATATCACCGCTTACATATAACAATCAACGTGTTGCGATAAGCTTTATTAGCCAGCACATTACGGCATTGTGCTTTCCCGGTATTCATGAGTGCTTTGAGAATGAGCTCAATTCTCATAGAAAGCGGCCTACCTTCACACTCAAATATGTGGAATTATGTCAAGGGTGCTCCTGTAACTTTAACACCCCACTCATACGACCTATAGATTTTCATTAAGAGTTTCTAGACTCGACCTTCACAAATCATTACAGGATAAATGCACTCACATCATAGGGAGGGAATAAATAAATTAACAGTGCATTCCACAACAAGTCATCATATGATTCATTTTTTCCATTGAACCTGGTTATAGCATTTCTAGTCTCCGGGTTGGGTCTTTTCATATATGACTCATGTATTTTTAGGCTTCAATTCCATCACCCTCGATGTGATCCAAATTCTTTCTCTTGCAAAGGCCTTTGTATTTGAATCTGCAAGATTATCACAAGATTTAACACAATCAATATTTACGGTATACCACTTTGCACAAATGATCTCACAGTATAGTATTTCTCCTTATGTGAATGAATTTACCGTTGTGATAATGGTATTGAATTCTACCAATAATATTGGTGCTATCACTATGAATCAAATTAGAGGAATTGACTTCTCAAATAAAGTGTTTGATATAATAACCCTCTAAACCAATTCAACATTTGACCAGTTGAGGCTACAACAATTAGTTCAGGCTCCATGGTAGAGTTAGCAATAATAATAATTGTTTATTTCTAACACATAACACCAAGTTTTCTCATCTGTATAAAAAAAATCTTTGAGTACAACAAGATGAAAAGATATTTTTTATATGAAACAAGCCATGAATTTTCTTACCAAGAAAATACACCTGATTCACTTGTATCGGCTAAGTACTTCATACACAATATCAGGCCAGGTGCAACCTGTAACATCTCGTACTTTCGGGCAATGGTTTAAACAGCTAGACGTACGCAAGTGGACCTGTATCCTGGGAAAATTTTATTATAATTAGGAATTCACATCAAGAGCTTAGTATATAAAGGGATACAATCTCGAAATAATTTAGGCTTTAACAAGTGTGACGACGGAGATTAATAATAATAATTGTATGCTCCAAAAGAAGTTATGGACAAGTTTTATACCACATAATTATAATAAATAATATATGAAGTGTGTTAAAAATGATTACTATTTAAGTGAATTGAGATTCAAAAATTAATCGTAGGCGTAATTTGTTGAATTGTAAGTGGAGGTAGATAATCAATGAATTAATTAAACAAATGTCACCCCTCCACCACGTGGCCGTAGCTAAACAATATGAGGACACTCATTCTTATATGTGGATGTCATGAGTGAAGTGCACTTTAAGTAATGACACGTGCAAACTTATCAACATTTAACTTTATTAAATCTCCATACAAAGTTACACAATGGAAGAAAGAGTACGGATCTATTTTATTATCATCCTTGGAGCATTGTTTTTACTTTGTTCTTTATTCTGTTGACATCATATCGTTATAGTTGGCTATATGACACATCGGGACTATTTAAGTCCTACGGAACACGATTAGAGTGGTTTGGGCAGTACCAATTTTGGGAAAATAAAGGAGTTTTGAATGGTATATGGAATAATCTCTCTATCTCTAACGGTACAGAGATAGATCTGGGTAGCTAGATGTCGAAATTTCATTTCAAGCCAGTAAGTTTGGGTTCGAGGCATGTTAAGGCAAATTTTTTTTTTCTTTTGGCACGAAACGTAAACGTAATATTGTTTCATAAATGATTTTACTCTTAGTAGTTAAGAATGTTCATATTATTCATTCCTATTGTCAAAGCATGTCTAAATATGTTCCTAAATCCTTATTGAGGTATATGAGAAATATGTTAGTATTCATAACCTCACTCCGACAAACTTATAGTGTCTTATTATCATATCATTCATGCATTACATTCATGTACATACCTTGACCTCAAAATGAGTTATATACTCTACTATATATATGCATTATATATATATATATATATATGCATATATATATATATATATATATATATATATATATATATATATATATGGGATATGAGGAAAGGGAGGCGTTATATACGCACACCACCTGCAGCTGGTACATATATACACGATGATGATTATGCCCACATAGGCCGATATATATGATGGGATGCCCACAGAGGCTTGATGGCGTTGTATACACGTATGTGTATGAAAGACCGCATTTGCATTGTGCATGGCATTTAGGCATATTATGGCCCTCAGAGGCATTCTACACAGGCATGATACTTATGCATATTATGGCCCTCAGAGTCATTCACTACTGGTTGGTTGTTTCTTATCTCGCCAGTTTACTGTTATATCTCTGTTATGCTATTCTTCATGCCTGACATACTCAGGACATCAGTCGTACTAACGTCCCTCTTGTCGGGGGACGCTGCGTTTCATGCCCGCAGGCTCACGTAGGCAAGGCGACGACCCGCATTAGTAGGTTGCTGACTCAGTAGATATTGGAGCGCTCCCCTTATTTCGGAGTGTCGGTCTAATCTCGGTACGATATTTTTGCATGTACATATGGGTATGGCGGGGCCCTGTCCCGACCTTATGATGTTGCGTACTCTAAAAGAGTCTTGTAGACAGTGTCTTGTGTATAGCAGTCAAATATGGACTTGTCGGCCTTAGTATGTATATATATGCATGAGTTGAGTCCTTCTGTTGGTAAGATTTTACATGGCTTCTTTCTAGTTTATGATTCTATGTGTCAGTAGGATACTGGGTGACAGCTCTTGTGGTCCGTGATTAATTATGGATAGATGTTAAATACACGACTAGTGGTACCCGGGAAGTAAGGTCGGGCGCTCGTCATGACCCTCCGGATTGGGTCGTGACACAACCAGTCACATATCTCATATTTAGGCTAGCATACTCCTTTTTTATTTATCGTAATTTTCACTTTGAATTGGAAATAAATAAATACTTAATCAAAAGAAATTGCAACACATGTACGATCCATACAATTATACTTCACAATTTTCTCAACATAATATGACTGATTAAGAAATTTTTTATCACATATTCTTTTTTATTTTTCACTCCAAGTATGAAATTTGCCTCACTCAACTTTCTCACGTCAAAATGACTGCTAATCATAATTTTAGTTTAATTTAACACTACCAATGTTAGAGCCAAAGATTTAGTTTAATTTAACACTACCAATGTTAGAGCCAAAGATCAACAAATGATCAATCATTGAGGCAAAAATAACATGTGAACTTTTCAAGATTAATATATGCACTTGCCATACTGTATAACATTTGCCAAGATGTAGAAATCACTTTTCATGATAAATATTTTTTTCAGCCCTCACTATTTTGAGAATTCAAATAATAATTTATGCTCTTGAAAAGTAATCACTTTATTCATAAAAATATAAGAAAAAGTACTTTACCCTTCCATCTCTTAAAGAGACGTCGCACCCTTCCATCTCTTAAAGAGATCTAGCGACGTCGAAGCGGAACGATATTGACATCTCCTATCTTGATATCCGCAATTTTTCAAACTTTAACAAGAATGAATCTCCTTAAAATTGTTGGTGAACATACCACAAATTATTACAGTTGAAAATTACAATAAAATAAATAAATAAATATTCAGGCTGGCGGAGATATCTCGCTCTCTTTAAGGAGATTCAAGCGCACTGCGCCATTATCTTCACCGGTCCAGCAGTCAATCTCTTGACTTGTCCCCTCCAGCATACAACAGCCCGACTGTGACTCAAACAACTTCGGGCTAGTTGAAGAGTCCAAAGCTCCATCGTAAGAACACCTTCATTCAACATAAATTACTCTATTTTATAGTGAATGAGTTAAAAGACTTAGAATATTTTTCTTTGTCTCAACTCTCTCTTTACTACACAAACCTCAAAATATAAACACAACATTAGAGGAGGAGTTGATGTTTGTAAGTTACTCTTGTTTTCTGATACTAGGTCAATCTTCAGTTGCTTACCACACAGTAGACTCAACTTTTGAATGATTTTATGTCTATTTGTGATGATTGTTGCATTGCAGTGATATCAGTGAGGTCACCCAGGCAGGTGATAGATGCATTGAATGCAGAAGGATCTCATCCTTTCAGAAGTTGACCTTCCTATGTCTAAAGGAGTTAAGATGTTGAAGTACATTATGAGGGATAAGCAGTTGCGACGCATTCCAGTGATCAGTAAGCTTAAGTTTTTGTAAATTGCACACTACTTCGAAATGTACTTATGTGGTCAAATGTACTGTTCCGTTTTCTTTTTGTCGTGATGTCATCACAAGATGAAGTCTCTATTGTTGTCAAGTGCCTGAAATTTGGAGCAGCTGACTACCTGGTAAAGCCTCTTAGAACTAATGAACTATTGAACTTGTGGACTCACATGTGGAGAAGAAGGAGAATGGCACGTACTTTATTCAATCACTTAACCTTTTCTCTGTTTTACTGTTTTCTTTTCGAAATCTTTTTACTTTTACTTGAAATATTTAATTATAGCAAGGATATTTGGAAATTTAGGATAAATTGGAGGGAAGCATGTGAGAGTGACTGGTATAAAGTATAAACAAATCTTTGATGAATATCTTTTCTCTCATCGGTTTAAATATGGAAACAGTGTTGGAACCCTCGCCCATTTTGTTGTTTATTTTTGTGTTATTTAGGAGGCATGTGAGGAAGTTATCCATGTACCACCTTTTGATGTTGGTGATTTGCAAACATTCTATGTCAACATCTCTGCAATAATCACTTTTTCGCTTTGTTCATGTACAGCTCGGACTAGCAGAGAAGAACATATTAAGTTATGACTTTGATTTGGTTGTATCAGAGCCCAGTGATCCTAATACAAATAGCACTACTCTTTTCTCGGATGACACTGACGATAAGTCGTGGAAGTGTGTTAAGCCAGAATTGTGTCCCTCTACTATGCTACAAGAGATGCAAGATACAAGGTGGAGAAGCCAGTCTTAAAGTTACTTTTGAAAACCATTCTTGCACTTTTATCTAACCACCAAATTCAAGTTGATGCTATACCATGACTTGTTTTTTTTAGGGTAGGTTGTCTACATCACACCCTTTGGGTGCGGCCCTTCCCTGGACCCTGCTAACGCGGGATACTTTGTACACCGGGCTGCCCTTTTTTTAATTTCTTATTTCGATAACAAATATTCTTTGGTGAAGTTGCTTCTTGATTAAAAATTGTTGAACTAATATGTGTGTCTTGTGCATTTATTGTCTGTTATTGTCTATGTTTTCAGTCTAATGCTGTTCCTGTAGAGACTGCAGTTGTGGTTCCATCTGAGCATCCGCCTGATGCACCAGGAACTGATGATCGAAAGACAGGTCAGTGGTTCACATGATTTTGAAACACTTGTTGGAAGCATTTATCTGAAACTACTTGTTGATAATTGACGAAATGAGAACAATCTTCATTTAGAAAGCAAATGATTAAGCAAATCATGTTCAGTGAAATAGTATAATCTTATCTTCCGCTATGTCATGTTTACTCAATCCTATAAGATAGAGAACACAACTGTATATTTGAAGGTGTAGCTATTAGTTGTCAACTTGTCATCCCCCCTTCCCCCAAAAGAAAAATATAATAGTTATAAATAATGAAAAATTAGCTTGTTGGAAATGGTGGTGTGTGAAATTTTCTTTCTTTGTGCTTGACAGTTATCTAAGGCACTTGAGTACTTTCGCTTTTGCCTTGAACTGTTAGTGTTTTATACTACTATTCAGCGGTGACAAGGCATGCCTAAGAAAGATCAGAGTAAATAAGAAAACAGAAGTAAGTTTTTTGTAGCATGTAGATTTGGCATATATACAGGCATAATTAATAAGTTTTTGCTATACTACGCCAAAAGTCTGAGGAAGTATTAAGTAAATGCTGTACTCCATGTAAAGCCTATTAGAGCAGTTATTAAGTTCATGTTAACTGATGAGGAACTGCCTATACATAGTGAAGTGCTGTAAGCAACTTGATGGTAGTCTCTCGATCTGTTCCGTGCGTTCTGGTTTTGTTTGGATTATAATCACGTGAGACTAGATTTCTGTGTCAGTTAATTTAACAGGTTGTAAAATTGATTACTAGGTGCTGTCCCTTCCTTTACATGCTTGGAGAAACTGAATACTTTTATTTATCTTCAGATGAGTTTCAACTTAAACACATGCTTATGTTAACAGGAGAAATCTCCCCATTTCCTAAGAAGAGTGAATTGAAGATAGGTGAGTCTTCCGCCTTCTTTACCTATGTCAAGTAAAGCTTGCCGAAAAGCAATGGTCAAAGCGCAACCTCTATCCATGAAAGTGTACGTCAGCAATTGGGGATTGAAGAGAAGACTTCATTGGGTGGCCATATACAGATTGGTACTAAAATACAAGTCACTGAAGATGTAGTAGAAAGTCATGTGCAAGGTGATGGCTATCCAAGCAGTAACGATATCACAAAGTCTTTTTCTATTGAGAGGTCATGTACTCCCTCTATATCACAGGAATTTCCACATTACAGGAACTCAAAGATGGAGAAATTTCCTCAGGTGCATATGCATCCACAGAATGAGGTTCAGCATGATGTTTCCAGATTTCATGCACAACAAACTCCTTGTCCCTATTATATTCAAGGAGTAATGAATCATGCCATGATGCCGTCAACTCAAATATATCAAAAGAGCATGCAACATCTCCATAATCATGCTAATTCAGCTATGTTGCCTCAATACAATCATATGCCACAATATCCTAATATGCACGGGTTGTCGTCATATCCTTTCTACCTGATGGGCATGTGCTTATAACCAGATCAATTGCCAACACCATATCCGTGGCATTCATTTGGAGGCTCATCTTCTGCTGAAATCAAGGTGAGCAAAGTTGATCATAGAGAGACAGTTTTGATGAAGTTTAGACAGAAGAGGAAGGGAAGATGTTTTGACAAGAAGATTAGGTATGTTAACTGAAAACAACTGGCAGAGCGGAAACCACATTTGAGGGGACAGTTTGTGAGGAAGGTCAATGGTTTGAATGTAGATCTCAATGGGAGACCTGCTTACAATGATGATGTTGAAGAAGAGGAAGAGGATGACGAAGAACAAATAGAAAATCTGGATTTTTCACCTTGCGGATGATCTTTGAATATGCTCAAGTTGATTGCAACTTTGTGATAGTTCTGGCTTGTATTATCAGAATTCCCCGGGGCAGAGATATATCGTAGCTCATGGATGAATGCAGAATGATGCCTTGATCTACATTTACACAAATGGCACAAGCTTGTTTTCAGCTTCCAATAAAAGGTGTCGGTGATCTACATGCACTATAAGGAGTGCAACGAGATTGAATCTAATTCCTGCTCCCTATCGCTTTCAGCCCTGTGATTTAGAGCTTAAGTGAAAACTCCTGAGAAGCAGAGATTTTAAGTGTGGCAGGTGCTATGGTTTTGCTATGTAATGTCCCTGGAAGTAGAAGTTCTTAGATCCATGTTGGAATGAGAGAAGCAGAGCGACAATGCACTTTCACAGTGCAAAAAGTAATGAGATCATTGTGACAGTCTCTGTGGGAAGTCTCATGAAGTTCAACCATATGAAATTAATGAGATGGCATGTAATGGACTGATCGAAGGGGAGCCTTGGAGTAACTGGTCAAGTTATTGCCATGTGACTAGGAGGTCACGGGTTCAAGCCGTGGAAACAACCTCTTGCAGAAATGCAGGGTAAGGCTGCGTACAATAGACCCTTGTGGTCCGGTCTTTCCCCGAACCCTGCGCACACCGGGCTGCCTTTTTTTTCTTCACGTAATAGACTGATCATATGATTATCTTTTTGAGATATTTCTGAGACTCGGTTGTAACGGTTAAGTGCTGTTTCATCCCATAACGCAGCACGTTGTTCAGCAGTAGGCGTGACCAAAAAGTTAGTAATACATCTTTAGGATATTGAAGGGGAGAAGTTAGGATCCTGTTTGATCCATGAAATGCAAGTCTTGGGAGTACTCGCGGGTACTCTGTTATGTTATAGTTTGATATCAAATAGGTTTGGTTTGTGCAACCACTTTGCGTTGGTGAATTCTGTTGATGTTAGCCACAAACTTAGACCTCAGAGGCTTTAACCGGCAGAAATGACATTGTGTTTCTTTGTTAAAGTCCTCTTTCACAACCGTATCTTTTGTACACATTAATCATCACATATAAGATGTTTTTTAAAAGAAAATTAAAATAAGAATAAAGATGAAATAAGTATTGCACTTTAGGCAAAGGTGTTCCCTTACTTTAAATGATTCCTAAATAAATAATTGGATTCATTGTATTGAAGTATATTCTAAGCCCCCTAAAAGGGCCTATCTTTTCCATCAGCAAGCAAGACATTGCTAAGGTTCTCAATGTTCTGATGTTGTCTATTTTTCGCGTCTTTGGGAATGTACCTTCTTTACAACCTTTCCCCGCTCCCACCCCACCCACCCCCACCATAGTCTGTCTTCTTGAACACAAAGTTAAGCAAACTAATACTTAAGATGTTTTGGAGATCACAAGGACAAAATTAACAATGAGCCCAAACAAAACAAAGCAGAAACAACTCCACTGTACCAAGTCTTCTTAGGATTTTGACAGCTTTTAGTTGTTGGCCTATCTGCAAATAAACCTCTTATAAACTACTGTGAAGAATGAGTTTGCCAGTAAAATGCATCATCTGAAATAGAGGAGGAAACATCAGTGCTGATGTGGACCAACACTCTATCCTTCATCAAGGCCCAAGTAATAAGCTGAGCACGAGGCCCAAACAAACCCAACAAGCTCCAAGTTGGGTCAAGGATTTTCAGCTTTAAGGTCCTCTTAATTAGGCAACAGTTAATTAGTGGCAGTAGTAGTTAGGTTAATTCATTAGTGGGTGTTGTTAGTTGTTATTGCAAGTTAGTGGGAGGATAATTAGATCATGTGAGGTTACTCTTCCACTAATAGCATAGTGGCAGTAGTGGGTATCTATTAACTATGTATATAAATAGGTGTGTTATAATGAAAAGGCTCATCTTTTTTGTTTGGCCAAAAACATTGTGTATTCATTTTACGTAATTTAGGAGTGTCCATTCCTCACTCGAAATTGGAATACCGTCACCCAACAAGTGCCTTCTACGTTGCCTCAAAAATGGAAGACTACTCATTTGTTCCGGTGCTGGGGACTAACAAGATTATCAGAAAATCAATCTTTATCTTTATGCAGAATTACCAGTTTTTCACTACAACAGCACCACTCCTCGTGTTCCCATTTGCTGCCTCGTCCTTCTACTACAACCATTCGTCCCCTCAACATCTTTCCTCCGAGCAATACATGATCACTTGCATTCTCTATTTGATGCAGCAGGATTACCATCCTCTTCAAAACTCTTCACACTTCTCAATTCAAAGCTTACTCAGACCATTGCTATCTCTTTTCTTGCATTTAGTTTCACCCTTTCCTCTCTTCTTTTAAAAAAGGCGCTCGTAATTGAAGCTCTCGGTGATCATAAACCATCCAAGAAATCAAAACCATTTTCTTCTTTTTTCTCTCTCTACAGTTCCCTTGTTCTCATTCAACTCTGCAACTCATTAGTCATCATCTCAGCAAATGCAACTTGTTTTACTCTACTGTTTTTTGCCTTCAGTATTCTTATTTACGGATTTAACCTTTCATCTCCAAGGTTCATTCTTTTTCTTTCAGCAACAGGAGCAATAATTTACTCAACCATTCTGGCCAGTACTCTGATCATTTGCAACTTGGCACTGGTATTACCAGGAATGGAGAAAATTGGAGGGTACATGGCGATTCTCAAGGCTTGTTTTCTAATCAGAGGGGAAAAGGCAACAGCATTATCATTAGCCCTGATTTTTTAACTTGGCTCTGGCTGCAGTTGAAGTTCTATTCCCGTACAGAATAGTCACTGCTTATCATCTCTAAAGAACAGGCCTTTCTTCTATTGCTTTGGAAGGAATATTTATTGCTTATTTGTATGCCATTCTTCTGGTTTTCTAGCTGTCTTTTCTTCGAATACTGTAAAACGGGTTGCCAGATGGATGAAGACGGAAGTTTCCTTTATCAAATTGAGATTGAAGACAGAGATCACCATGCAGTTCTGTTGATAAAGAACTTAGAGGAGCTTTCTTGATTTTTCTGAGTAATTGAAATGATTCTGTCTTATGATTCAGTTGTCACATGAATTTGTTCAAAATTTAGGTTCTGCAGGAGTAAATATTGTTTCAACCACGAAAGATTGGAAGCAATTGGTCGGTTTATTGTTGTATAATTATGATCTCAAGAAGGCTCATTAAGTGATAGGGTAAGGCTGCAAGTTATATACAACCCAATACTCTATATATTCCCTTTATTCTCTTCATGTAGATCCACAGCTTCGTTTACAATTAGAAGAGATTAATGGGTTACAAAGTAGAAAAAAGGATATGATGTATACAATTGAATCCCTTTTGCATCTGCTATTTTATATTTACAATAGAAGGAACATATACATGAAGATTAGCAAAGTACCTTCCAAATCTTGGAAATTCAAACACTAGATTATCAAGATTACAAGGTGCACTTGAGTGACACGTGTACGGTCAAGCATGAAAAATAACAAGATTTCCAGATCACTTTTCTGCAATCAATGAATGAAGATATCACATTACTTTCCAAAACTTGACTCTAAGAAAGGTGGGAAACTAATCCTACAGCCTACATTTTGTTACATTGCTATTGCTAAAAATACCTATCTCTAACCTCTTCTATGCTTTCTGTACAAATTTCCGTGTTGGATTCCCATGACGAGGAACCCGTTTCTATGTTACAATGAAAAGAATCAACTAGAGATCTAAATACAGGGGTTAGTAGAGCTTTGTACGAACTAATCATGTTAGACTTCCAATTTACAACGCCGACTCTGCAGTAGTTACATTTGCACCAACGACGACTCCATCGTGTAGGCTCAACAAATGCATACTTCGAATTTGCATTCTTTAGATGCATTCCTCTGTTTAATCATGCAGCACACGCTCCAGGACGGATGGCAGTCATGATCACCTGTTGCTTGCATCATCCAAGGGGTTGCTTGCATCATCCAAGAGCTCAGACGACATTGTGTCTTCTTCAGCTTCTCTCTGCAAAGCATCCAAGAGCCCAGACAAGAATGTGTCCTTTTCAGTTTCCCTCTGCAAAGCACTTCTGCCATTTCCAGGTTCACAAGCTTTAATGTTCGACGTTCTTTCTTGAACCCACAGAAAGCCAAGGCCAATAGATCAATATTGGAGGCTTCTCATTTGACTTAAGACCAATGTCTTTAGTCAACACAGTTAACCAAAAGACACAGGCCACATCACACCAAAAATTACCTGAAGCATGAATCATCCCCATTTATTTCTCTCCCTTCTTCCTCGAGTTACTCCCTTCTGCATTCTCCGCTTCGGCTTCCTTCTGAACTTTCTTCTTATCTTGTTCAGCCTGCTTCAAGTTCTCTTCATGGGCTTTGCGGAACAACCTCACAAAATTTAAGAGGGTTGCAGTGACTGCATAGAATATGAAACAGATACCACACACCAAATAATTAGGAGTCAAACCCTTAAAAGCACTAGCACAAATGAGAACGAGGAATAAATGACACATATAAAGGAATAAGATGCACCAGTTTTGCAATGCAGACATACATTCAGAAATTCTCGAGTAAATTCTTTGCATGTGACACAAATTACAGGTGGCGCAAACTTGGTCAAATGTTGAAAGAAATCTTAAAATCACCATAAAAACACATCACATCACTCAAAACTTCCTGATGAAATGACAGAAAACCATACAAGAAGAGGATTATGATATCAACCCGTTAAGGACACTGCTCAAGATATAACCAAAACCCTATCAGAAATTCAGAATGGCATTTTACCTCACAAACAAAAGCTATATTCCTTTTCAGGCCCAATCATATTAGGAATAAAATAGAGCAAGCCAGAAAGTATAAATTTATTTAAATGAGTTTCATGCCAATTATAACAATAAAATTTAATGAATTAATCAAACGTGTCTTTTTAGCTCATAGGATATCTAAACATTCTGATACACAGCCATGTAGGACAAGTCTTTTCGACTAATCCATCCATCAGTGTTGTCAAAGGCGCGCTTAAGCCTGAAGCGAGGCTCAAAACATGTTGAGCGCTTCACCTCGCTTTATGTGCGCTTCAGTGTCATCATCAAGGCTCTAAGACATACTTTTCCTTTCGAATGAGCCTCTCTTGAAGAGGTGACATTAGATAATGATATTTCACTTTATTTTAATGTTTTTACAATTTCTTTGTCCATATATTTGTTATTCATGCTTATTATTATTAGCCTTGGTCTAAACATATCTATATTTGTATTTTTGCACCATTGTGTCTTTTTTCGTTAAAGCCCACGCTTTATTTGCGCTTTCCGCTTAAAGCCCCAGCTGACCTTAGAGCTTTTTAAAGCTTTTCGCTTTTGATAACACTGCCATCCATTACTCAGTAAGTTTTCAAAACCCTGCTTTCCACAGACTTGGGACAAAACCATATTGCTGTAAAGTATAAAAAACTACAATAGTTACAGATTCCCACGGTCTCCTCCAATTTCTTTGATATGAAGAATTCCATAAAACTCCTAAAAATTTTATCATTGTCCACTGCAAAAAGTTCCCCCCAAAAGGCATTTTCTTAGAACCCGTTTTTTTATTGAAGATTCTTTGGTGCTTTGAATTTGTGAAGTCTTGCATAAGATTATTTCAGCAAGATTCCTTTCCACAAGTAGGCAATTTCTGGGGATGATCCATGATGGATATGTTCTATAATCTACCTACCAAGAGTGATAGGCAACGGGAAGGTTCTTGTATTTGTCACAGCCGTTGCACATGTATGAAATTGAGCAGTCTTATCACTGAGATACAAATTGCAATCTAATGAGCGACATCTATATATACCTTGTGCATAAGTCAATTCAGCGAAGCTCTATTTCGACTCCACATGTATTTCAAACATTGCAGTAAGCAAGAGATATACAAAATCTTGAATTACACTAACAGCACTATCTTTATTATCCCATTTTATGTCATCCTACCTAAGTGTTTAAGCACAAATGGGCGACTGACCCTTAAAGGCGATCCCAACCAAAACAATAGTGAATGGGGGGGGGGGGGGGGGGGGGAGTTTTTGTAGGGAGGCAGACAGAATCTTAATCTCATCAATGTGGAGAACAGAAGTAAAGGATCTATATAAGCGCTACCAACTAATTGGCATCTTAGTTGATGCTACATTTACATTAGATCCGCTGTTTGTCTAAATTCTTCTTAGTCTAGTTAGAGACTTGTATGTCTGTGTAGAAATAAGTTGTTTAGATATTTATAGTTTCAGAGAATGCCAATTTCCCGCTTGACAAATTTATTTAGTATTGGAAACAAGCAGACCAAAATAGAGTGGAATAGATGAACAGATTCATAAGCCAACCCAACTAATTTGGACTTTTGATTAATGTAAGCTCATTAACTAGAAAGGACGGTTTAAGCACCATCTGCAGCTATGTCCCAAATGGTTTTCCAGAGACCTAGACAATGTAAGCCTCTACTAGGAAACTTCTCCACATATGCTAGATCTACCAAGTCTGGTAACTTACTGATCTTGTTGGCAAATCCATGTCCGGCACAATCTTAATTGAATCTATATCTTTCTCTGAAACAGGCTGAGTATATAATGGATCGGTTTCTATTCCCAAGAGGATTAGCAGTAGAGTGCCTGTAATACACCTACTATTATGTCCTTGTACTTCCCAATAAGTGTGCTAAGTTATCAGCCAATGTCCACAGAATTAGCAGTAGACCCGGCTGTAGTACACCAATTACAATATTTTCATACTTGGTAGTGCAAGTTTGGAGGACATCAAACAATGTAAAGTTCACAACTCCACGGGACCACTTTCATTAGCTCAATTTACAGGAAGGCCAATGAGGAGATGAAATAATCTATACAAATGCTACCTTGTTCAAACGGACATTTGGCAGGATCCTCATTAAAATATAGTGCAAGTGCGTCTGCATTTCTGCCCTGTGCATCAAGTACCACCATAAAACATATCATTGACACTATAGAAATAACATAAAATAACAAAGAGGTAACTGAATGCAAAGGAAATTACCGCCACAGAATATAACTCCCTGAGAGAGCCCACCTCTGCTTCAGACGCACCAATGAATTCCTTTAAGGTCTGGTTTGCAGGACGTCGAAAATAAAAGTTATAAGGACCAAATGATGGTGCACATTTTACTAATGTCAAGTTAATAAATGATTGTAACTTAATAGAATCAATGAAATGAATCCTATCAACTCTTATGTTAAACGAATAGAGAATTAAGGAAAGAAAGTAGAAATGACAAAAGGTAAAGGTATCCAATTTCATGAGGAAGCCAAATAGTGCTAGTCCATCAAAATGTAGCTGCAAGCTAAAGACTATTCTATCCAGCAATCAAGTAGGACGAAGAAATGACAATCACAATTCTTTGTTATCTTCCAAGCAGTGGTTTACTACTCCAGAAAACTTTTACACTCTTTTTTGGGAAGAGGGGGGATACATCAATGAAGAAAGATATGAAAAATTTCTCACTAACAGCAATGACTTTTCATCCTGCTGCCAAACTGTTACTGACCAAGACATAAACCTTTATTTGGTTATATCAACTATCATAGGTGAATTTGTAAATACCACACACTTCAAAAACCATACACTTATAAGGAGACCAAGGCTTTCGTGAAGAAATGGACCATGGGCCTAACTCAACCACAAAAGCTAGCTCATGAGGTGAGAATTGCTCAAGAACATATAAGGGGATAAACAATCCATCCCTCATCCAATGTGGGACACTTAACAACTTTCACTTTGACCAAGGAAAACTCTTTTACATATCACATCTATTACAGAGTATTTGTTAGTGCTCAAGTTTATTTTATTCCTCAAATACACTGCTCAGATTGAGTAACCCATCAGTCAGATAATAGGCAGACTTAAAAAAACTAGGAAAACAAGGTGCATTTCACGGAAAAAGAAAAGTCAAGTTAAGACTGAGGGGAAAATACATACAATACAGAACTTATCTTGAAGCTATAAGAAATGGACAAAAGAGACTTAAGTAGCAATCTACTGCATTTCAACTCCCTAAACATCTCTTATTTAAAGTCTCTTGTGCTGCCCTACATTAAATGAAAAGAACCTTCAATGCACAGGGCTGAAAGCTGAAGGAAGATGCAAACATGAAAGGTAAAGAACCTTCAATGCACAGGGCTTGGTAAAGGAAAATTTGCAACAGAAAGGGACTTTTTCATCCAATTCTCAATTCTACAGGAAGAGGGACGAAACTAGGAAGTCCCAGAATGCAGTATTAACGCATGAAATTGAGACATCATTTATGAAAGACTTACAAGCACGGTCCTACCTTGCAAAAGATTTCAGACACGGGGCCATCATTCTCAGATGACTCCAGTTCCTTCTTAACTTTTTCCAGCCCCTTGATGATTGCTTGCATTTCTTCAGCCAAAGACTTCAATTGAATCTGGAAGGAGAAATTAATTTCTAACCAATCCGGATAAAGTAAAGAAGTATCAACAGAAAGATATAGGTAGATAGATAACCTTTGATGCAACTTCCATGCTTACAAGACCTTCATGGAAGTCTAAAAGTGCTGGTGACTTGGAAGCAAGAACCTGAGAAAAGAGATAATGTTTTTTATTTAATTTTTTTGATCAAGTAAATAAAAGAGAGATAATATTAACATGAGACAATCTCACATAGTATAATCAGTCAATAATGCCTTATTCAGAGAGGAGGCTTAAAGAAGGATAAAGTAAAATAGGATAACATATTCAGGTAAAAGAATAAATATAAGAAAACGAGGAAAGAGATTCGAGGTGAGAAATGTTCAATCAACGGAGTAAAGAAGCATTACATGGAAGAGAAGAAAAGTATTACATGGAAGAGAAGAAAAGTATGAATAGAATCCCAAAGATATCCTTATTTCATTTAGCTCAAAACTCCTTTTACTGGACACCCACTTATAGGTTCTTTTCTTATTTTATGCATAGGATAGGGAGTTCAAAATAAGTTAGAACTCTTGAAACTATTAGAACTCCATTTCTAAGTAAAAATATTACTATCATATAAGAGCTTATCGCTAGATAAATAAAAACCAAAGATAATGATAATGCAATCTCTTTTTAGCTACATCAATATGAGCTCTAGAACAAGTCCAATACAACTTTTTCTTTTGACATTGACATGAAACAAAGATTCCCCATATGCACCCAAATAGTTCAAACTTTCCAGTGCAAAGCTTTGATTAAACAATTTCCAACTTAATGCTTGAATTACAAAATGATGGAATTTTTCTCAACCATTTAAAACTAATAGTAGTTGCAATTTTCAGAACTCCCATCCTTTGTGGTCTCTGAAGAAAAGTGTTGCAAAATGCCTTTTAGACAGTCAACCAGTGGAAATAAAAAAAGTGGAAACGACAAACACAGTGGAGATAAAACTTATGGGAAATATTAAAGAAGGTTTAAGACATTTTGGTCATGAGGTACTTTTCACTGATGACTGCATAAACAAATATACCACTTTTCAGATAAATAGACAGGTATTCGAGAGGCTTGAGATAGGAGGACTCATTATCTCTTACGTTGTTCATCTTGCTAATGGAAGCATTGAGAAAATTATGGATAAAGCTATAACAGTTGGTTACCTAAGGGGCTTTACTGCAGCGAATGGGGGGAAACAACACGTGAGGGTTTCAGTCAAACCATTTGCGGATGACACTTCAGTATTTTGTGATGTAAATAGGAACCAACCGAAATAGTTAAGGAGGGTGTTTATATGGTTTCAGGTGGTGTTAGTTCTCAAGATCAACTTTAGAAAGTGTGATATCATCCTAGTAGCAAAGTGATCTTGTACATTTGAGGAATAGCCTCTTGTCCCTTATTTCCCTTCGGTGCACCCATCCAGTTTGTATAAAAGATTGGTATCCTTTGTAGAGAATCATATTTCCTTGTAGATTCTCTACCTTTTGGTATACCACTTGTATGTGTAACAACCCAACCCTCTAGTGATATTGCCCGCTCTGGGCCTAGGCTCGCACGGCTTTAAAACGTGTCACTAGGATCTAAGGCTTGCTTTCTTATATACCAAGGCATCTCTCCCGAGTTTTGTCGATGTGGGATTTCCTTAGGGTGTTACATACATCCCCCTTTAGGGACTTAGCGTCCTCGCTGAGGTTTGCCCCACCATCGCTCAAGGTTGCACGCGGAGTGGCTCTGATACCATATGTAACAACCCAACCCTAGTGATATTGTCTGTTTTGGACCTACGCTTGCACGGCTTTAAAATGTGTCCCCAGGATATAAGGTTTGCTTCCTTATGTACCCAACATATCTCACATTTTTGTCGATGTGGGATTTGTCTAGGGTGTTACAGTATGCGAGAGCCTTCTCCCCATCAACAACAATAACAACATACCCAGTGTGAACAATAAATTATTCAACAGAGAGGAATAGTGTGAACAACAAGAAGCTTTTCGGAAACAGCAAAGATGAAATGGACAGTACCTTACAAAGATAATGCATGAGTGTCATCTTGTTGTTAGTAGCACGTGTATCAGTGAGCTTCAAAAGACTGTCCAACTTAAATCCAATGGCAGAACCTGGAGTAAAGAATTACATGGAATTTAGTCTTGAAATTTTAATATCCCAAACTTCAAACTTCTTGTTCGCACACCTTAACATGAAATCAGGTCTTAAGTTCCATTGAACTAATTCAGCCACTTAAAATAAAGCATAACGTTCTTAGTGCAAGAAGAAGTAGCAAGTAATAATTATACTCCTGTTTATACTCATAACACTGCTTCTATTTCCAAAATTAGATTCTACACGAAGCTTTCCAGATCCCAAAAATGGAAAAATCAACTAACTTTGAAGCAAAACAATGAGTCAGCATTCTTTTGGTACTCTAGTCGACTTAGAACAGCTGAAAAGTGATAATGAGCAAAGTTATTTACCAAGAAACAAAAAGGAAAAGTGTTATCCAATCTGATAAATTAAGTCAATGAAGGTATACATCAAGTCTGCACCTCATCATGACTAAACTAAGGTTCTTGGACTCATTTTACCATTTTAAATTACATATCTTCATAGTAAATGCAAGAGTTATATTGATATTTATTTTATAACAGCATGATCCTGAATATTGAGTCATCTCTCAATGTTTTTAAATTTTCTTTTTCAAAAATTTGCAAAGCCTAGAAAATTAATGAACTATGAGACTTAACATTATTAGTTTGCACTCTGAACTCGTGGAAATAAATGCAACCAATGGAGAAGAATGGGTATAGATGATTCATATTGTCACTTCAACTAATTTTGGATTACGAAACAACATACTTAGGGTCAACGCTTATGCTACTTATTTAGGTAAGTTAAATGATATAAATAATTGAAACCAAACTTCCCCTGAATTAATCAAAAAAGTATTTCCCATTCTAGCAACAAGCAATTAGTGTTTTGAATTTTCCCCATAACCAAAGAGCATTAAGTTCCATAGTTGCAGCGTTCAAAAAAATCCATTATTGCATTTTGAAAAATTAAATTTTCTCCATTACTTTATATTTAAGAGATTTGAAGGTTTTGAAAACCAATATGTTGGGCATCAATGGTTGAAAAATAAAATGCTTGTAATGCTAATGGTGACATTCACAGAGACATTCGAAAGACAGGAATTCTTACCTCTGGCAGTTCCCTGATTTAATGTATTCCCTAGAAACAAAATTTTCTTCAATATCTCCTTCAATTTTAAAGAATTTCGGACCTGCTACAAGCACATTGAGTTTTGTTAAAAATAAGATAAAAAGAAAGAACAAAGAAGAGATATGCAGAACCTAGCAAATTACCTCTTCACATGCAGAGTTCACAGTGTTTAAGCTTTTCTTGAAGTCTGCCACCTGAAATGAAGCTAAATTCAGATGACATAGAAATTACTTTAGTACAGAAGATCTCTAGATGTACACAAACCTGAGACTTGAACTGAATCTTGAAGAGAAACACTCTTAATTTCGACTCTACTCGTGGCACCTTCATCAACTCCAAAAAGAACTGACAGTCAAAGGTAAAATCAGGAACACCAGAGAAGCATGGGATCTAAGCTAGAAGGTACTGTAAAATGAAAGCAAGTATCAGCTATTCCTCAAATCTTGAAATTGCAAGACGTCCGAAGGCAGGGAAAAGAAACAATTCTTACAAGAATTTCCCAAATTTGATAATGGATTAAGGGATACAACAACAAACAACAACATACCCAGTGAAATCCCACAACGTGGGGTCTGTGAAGGGTAGAGTGTACGCAGACCTTACCTCCACCTTGGTAGGTAGAGCGACTGTTTCTGGGAGACCCTCGGCTCAAGACAAAGCATAATCACAAGCAAGGCAATGGATTAAGGGATCATATCATAAATTGGACTTTAACCACTCTAATCATTCAATCATAAGGTGTTAACATTGTTAAAGTCGTCATAATCATGAATATCTGTCACCTGCCATAATATCTCAACTCAGTTATCTCTAAAACATTGAAATTCAAAGTAATTAATCCTTTTGACGGCTGCTAGTTTTTTTAATCATTTGTTTATAACTCAAGAGATGTTCATCATTTGGTCAGAACAAAATATACTGCCTGAATAATTAAAATTTGGTCAATGAGATTTTGTCATTTTAGATTTGGAAAACTTTATTATTTAATATTGTTAGTTTCATAATGTTTGGTTGCTGTGCCGGTTATACCCTACCAGCCAGAGAAAAAGAACAACTTCCCCAATTATACTAAGGTGGCACATTGGTCAATCAGTCAATGGGTGTCAGTATACCTGAGAGGTGCAGGGTTCTAAACTATGTCAAAGCAATTCCATCCTTCTTTCTTCTACTTTCTCAAATATGTTTAGGCCTCCTTTCTATTCTACCAGTTGCCAAAGTTGTTCATATATTTCCTAGATCAAAGAAGCCTTTTTCTCTCTTTTCTTTTTCTGTTTTTATTCTCCTAGATCTTTCCCTTACTATCGAAACACCAATTGATGCAACATGCTCATTGGCTCTCTGCTTTCCCACCTCCTCTCATCTTCTTTGCGCTCCCTATCAACATTGACACTTCTTTATTCCCACTCACTATTTCTCTCATAGACGACTATCTGGTGCTTTTACAGAAGTTGGTAAAAACTTTTAAATGGGGCAGTAGGCTAGAGACAAGCAGCATACTTTGAGAGAAAACAGCTAGGACTAAATAATATCCTTTAGGGCGCATACTAGACTTTGACAGGATTGGGCCCTTGATTTTGCTATTAGAATATTGGAACTCATTAGGAGCTCTTCTTTCATCCATGTTCCGACTTATAAGTTGTTGATGATATAATTAAATAAATAAAAGTCTACTCTCTATAACAACTTAAGCTTTTAGATGAGATGATCACACAACTTCAATATGGTAGCGGAGCATGCTGAAGAAGTCTTATTCTTTTCTCAATAAAATAACAAAAATGTTTGTATGTCAATCTTATCCCACTAATAGACCAATATCATATATCAAAGCAAACTTAGGTTGACCAAAGAACTATTCTGCAGTTAAACATTTAAAATGAAGTATATTGGCCCTGTTCAATTTTTCTTCCCCCACCAACTGACCCTCTTTTTCTTTCAAACAGAAGTTAGTTGAGGTTACTGATGCTATTAGGTGGTAAAAGAAGATTTCAGATTGTGCAGACTTGTCTGTTACTTAAGGCTAGCTACCATGGCTAACCTAGTACATCATCATGTAGCTACATTGCACCAATTTAAGATCCAATCGTCAAATATAAGTTTACAAAAGGTTGCTTTAACACCAAATTCAGTTCCAAAATATAGCTGCCTGAAAACCACTCCCAACTTCATAGAGCACCCATGACAACATATCACAGTAAAGAGAGATGAAAACTTGAAAACGGTAGACATTTATAAAATATGACATAAAACAAAGACCATCATCATGAAGTGATTAAATAGTAACTATAAAATTGATGTGCTAACCTGTTCACACTTTCCCAGAAGCTCCTTGTCACCAGTGTAACCCTAAGCAGTTGTATTAGTAAACAATCATTTAAGAGATTTAAAAGTAAAAAGATATAATACTTTGCAGAGATATCAACTGAGAGAGGAGACTGAAAGAAGTAGAGGAGCAGCGAAGAACAAGAAATCAAAGTCAGCTGGAATAAGATCTTCAGACCAGTAAACTTTACCTTAAGAAGATCCATCTCATCTTTGGTAGGACAAAACTTTATCAGATTCTCCACCTGATCGGCATCTAAAATAGACTCATCCATTGCCAGTGCAGCTGCCTATGACCATAACAGAACCATTGTCATTGCGTAACAAGAGAGGACTAAAGAACATCGGGAGGACAAGCAAGAATATTAATCAATCAGCTTGGTCTCAATCTAAGACCAATAGGGTATGCTATATGCATGCTTGATATGCATTTTGCTTTATTCGGGCCCATTTCATTCCAACACAAAATAATGCCTTTTATTCGTTAAAAGTTTGTCTTTTCATGCAAATGGGGGAAGAGTGCATTTCCATCGCGAAAGATTCAAAACATCGCACTTCTACACTGAAATCACCTAGGAACAAGCAAGAATATTCAAGAGAAAGGGAATCACCTAGGTCTACCAAGTAGAGCCAGTATGTACAACCATGGAGGAAAGAAAATTTCTTATTCTATTCTCTGTTCTCCGCCTACCCTAATTTCAGGTTTTACACATTTCTGGTACACCTTGATAAAAAAGGACTAATTGTAGCCTGAAATTTGCCACATTGCATATCAAAGGACCAAAATACTCGAAAGAAAAAATAGAAAAATGAAGGACGTGTAATAGAAGAAAGGAAAGTCCAACGAGGTCTCAGCATCTTGCGTGGGGTCCTAGACCATTTGAACCACAATGAAAAGTCTAGTTAACAACAAAGTAGTTGACACATTCATAACACAACACAACACAACACGTGAAAAACGTAATTACTTTATTATTGTAAAAGTAATTACATCAAGACTTGAACACTATAACTTGACCACAATATACATCAAGTTCTTACTCTTTTATTTTTTACCAACACTTGACACTCACACTTAAGCTTACTTAAGTATTTACACACACTTTTTGGGACACTTTTTGGATGCACACTTGGGACTTAAGTACACCTTACTTGCTCTCACTTCTTGAAAACTTCTTACTCACTTAATTACAACTCAAATAGACCGCCTCTATTTATAAGTGGTGATGGAAGAATCTAGTTAGGATACTTAATTACTACTCTATTTTAGAATATTCCTCACTATCTTTTTCTAGAATCACTCTTCTATTTATTTCTAGAGTTATTCTTTCTAGACTCCATTCTAGAAATTTCATCCTCAAGTTCTTCTTTCAACTCTCTAGAACTACTTGAACATTCTAGATTGATTATCCATTGTCTTGGATATTAAGTTGATGATGACTTTTAACACTCCCCCTCAGCACCAACTTAATTTGTTTTTGCATCACTAACTCTTCTTCAGCTACAACAGCATTGGCGTACTTGGGATTTGGCTTTTGAACTCTTGTTGATCTCCGAGGTTGTGGGCTTACTCCTTCTGGTTGACGGTTTTCTACTCTTTGATGCATGTCTGTTTGCCACGGATTCTGTGTTGCCTCATCCTCGGTATTTTCTTCCTCACTTTGATCTTCATGTTCCTTTTCTGGACTTGGATGTACTTCAACAATTTGCTCCCCCATCTTCTTTTGCAAATTGTCTTCTATTTCCTTGGAATCTGGTAACTCTTCCTTTTGAGGTGACCACCATGATGCTGCCTCATCGAATACCACATTTATTGATGTATAACACTTTCCAGTTGTTGGATCGCAGCATTTCCACCATTTCCTTTGGCTGTTGTATCCCACAAAGATACACCGTATCGCTTTTTTATCAAATTTGCTACGTAGATGACTTGGCACAAATACGTAGCACACACAGCCAAATACTCGAAAGTGACTTACTGCAGGTTTACTACCCCACAGTTTTTCAAATGGTGAAACGAACCCTAACTTTGCTTGAGGAAGTCTATTGATGACATGAGTTGTTGTTTTCATACCTTCTGCCAAAAATCTTCCTGGAACATTCTTCGAATGTAGCATGCTTCGACATATCTCTGCAAGGTGCAGATTCTTCCTCTCAGCTACTTCATTCTGTTGTGGCGTATTTGCACATGTGAATTGATGGCGTATGCGGCATTCTCGTAGGTACTGGAGAACTCATCTGACGTATATTCACCACCGTTGTCTGTTCGGAGGCATTGGATTTTCTTGCCGAGTTCTCCTTCCGCTATTTCCTTGAACTCTTTAAATTTTGAAAAAGTTTCAGATTTTTCTTTTAGAAAGAAAACCCATACGTACCGTGAGAAGTCGTCAATGAATGTAACCACGTATTGCATGCCACTGATTGATGATTGCTTGACTTGCCCGAATACATCAGAATGGACCAGCTCCAATGGTGCTTTGGCTTTGAACTTTGAGTCTTCATACGGTAACTGATGCGCCTTACCGTATTGGCAGCCTGCACAAACGGTCTCTGTTCTGACCTCAAGTTGAGGAAGACCCTTCAACATAGATTTCTTCATCATCACCTTGAGTTTGTGATAGCTTACATGTCCAAGTCTTGCATGCCACAAATCAGTTGTTTCATTCTTTCGAGTCTTGTTTACATAAGCTGACTCTACATAGACAGACTCTAAGCGTCGTCCTCTCATTATCGGTGTTCCAGAGATTTCAAGATCTTGATAGATCTTGACATCTTGAGGTCCGAATACGACATGGTGGCCTGATGTCGTAAGTTGAGCTACACTTGACACTCACACTTAAGCTTACTTAAGTATTTACACACACTTTTTGGGACACTTTTTGGATGCACACTTGGGACTTAAGTACACCTTACTTTCTCTCACTTCTTGAAAACTTCTCACTCACTTAATTACAACTCAAATAGACCACCTCTATTTATAGGTGGTGATAGAAGAATCTAGTTAGGATACTTAATTACTACTCTATTCTAGAATATTCCTCATTACTTTTTTCTAGAATCACTTTTCTATTTATTTCTAGAGTTATTCTTTCTAGACTCCACTCTAGAAATTTCATCCTAAAATTCTTCTTTCAACTGTCTAGAACTACTTGAACATTCTAGATTGATTAATCATTGTCTTGGATTGACTTTTAACAACATTAACATATCAACCTCAGTTTTTCAAGGCTGAGGATTTCGATAGCCTGAGAAATTCTTCTTCTCTTGACAATGAACAAAGGTAAGTTGGATTAAGAGCTAATACCCATCTATCTCAATTGTTCCCCCTACTTTCCAGGTATTTTTGTATTCTTTGCAAGCTTAAAGTAAAGGAGGAAAAATAAATGATCTCTTGTACTATGACTCGATAAGGATGGGTAGTTTGACTGGGTCCCCAATGCATTTAACATAGTATATCACTTTTTCTTTCTGTATAACCCCAAAGTAGTCTGACATGCTTACATTACTGGGTAGCTTTCCCTTGTCACTACTTTTCTTTTTCCCTAGATTACAACACATATATTTAGCCTCTAGAATATTTTACGATGTGATCTGGAAGAAATGTTTAAACTACTAATAATAATGGAAGAAAGCAAATAATCAAGTTAGGTCACTGACTAGGGATCGGTAATTCCTTATACTATTAGCCATGAGCAGTGTTAAAGTTTGATAGGGATAGTGCAGTATGTGACTTCTAGGTGAGCTGAAAGAAGTAAAATTCAGAACATTTGAACATATAGGACTCTCACTATCCGAAACACAGATGTAGCATCCCACTATCCTTTCAGTTATATTTCATTACTTGATTCCCCTCTCCCCTTTCTCTGTGTGTGTGGGCGTGCGTGTTCAGGACAGGGTATCTTTTTCGGTAAAAATAAAGGAGAGAAGCCTTCAAAAAAGAAAACTAAAGAAAATAGAAAATATTTAAGAGAAGCACTAAACTAACCATCATCTCTGGAAGTGGCATTTTCACCTTTGTGAGCATAATCTCAGTATTATTTGCTCTTCTTAGGTCAACCTACCGAAGAAATACAAAGGAGAGAAATTAGGAAAAGAAGAACTCATGTGAGCAGTGAAAGAAAATGAAAAAAAAAGAGTTCCTCAAAATCTATGTTGCTCGGACTCTTCAAAAATGTTGCGGCACCTGTGTCGGATCCTCCAAAAATGTACTACTTCTGAAGGATCCGACACACACCTGTCGGCATTTTTGAAGAGTCCGAGCAACATAGCTCAAAATAAACCAATGTCAAATTCTCGTAGAAAGCAACTACAGTTAAATCATCTAAGAGGGATCTGGCAAAGAAAAAAAGAAATAAACATGAAAGGACCAGAAGAGACCACAAGAATAAAGCATAAAATAAACAGCATTCTTTGCAAACAGTTCCTGAAAGAAAGGCATTGAGTCATGTTGATTACCAGATGAACCTTGTCTGGTTTAGAATCAACAGACTTCTTTTTTCCTCCAGATTTACTCGAACTACTTGACTTGGGAGTGGCAGAGAAAAGAACCTCAATTTCTGACACATCAAACTCTGGTGCACTTGATTTGGAACAAAAAATATCAGTATTTCAGTGAGTTGAATATAAGCACTGTCAAACTAAAAAAGCATGGAACATACACTTGAGGCTCTCCATGTCTCTGCAGTTCCTCCCATAGGCTTCCCTGTAGTGCCCTGGTTACCTTGCTCCAGTGCAATGGCTTTAAATTAGATCTTGTCCGTGTAAGTGCTGGAGCTCTCCCAGCAGGAAGTCCTCTGCCGGCCGCCGCAGGTCCGTTAGAGCCAAATGGTGGTGGTGGGGGAGGTCCCCCACCTGGAGGTCTTGGAGCTCCAGGTGGGGGAGGTGGACCAGGTGCGCTACCTCCAGGAGGTGGTGGAGGAGGTGGACCTGGTGCTTTACCTCCCGGAGGGGGTGGAGGAGGTGGTGCTCCACCAGGGGGAAAAGGAGGTGGTGGAGGACCGCCACCGGGGGGAGGTGGAGGAGCTGGTGGGCCATTGTAGGGGGGAGGTGGAGGAGCTGGAGGGCCGCCACCAGAGGGAGGAGGAGGAGCTGGAGGTGGAGGTGGGGGTGGAGCTTCTGGTAATGAAGGAGGAGGAGGCGGTGGAGCTACTGGTAATAGAGGAGGAGGAGGAGGAGGAGGAGGAGGAGGCGGTGGAGCTACTGGTAATAGAGGAGGAGGAGGAGGAGGAAGCGGTGGAGCTACTGGTAATAGAGGAGAAGGAGGAGGAGGAGGAGGCGGTGGAGCTACTGGTAATAGAGGAGGAGGAGGAGGAGGAGGCGGTGGAGCTACTGGTAATAGAGGAGGAGGAGGCGGCGGTGGATCTGCCGACAATAGAGGAGATGGTAAAGGTTCAACATACAAAGGAGGTGGCGGTGGCGGTGGTAGTACTCCAGATAAAGAAGATTGGATGGAAAGAGGATGAGGACAAAGGATCGAAGGTGGAGTTGGTGCAGGTGAAGTATTGTACGAAAGGGGCGGGGGAGGGGGAGGGGGAATCGGTGTTGGAGCATTTATTGAAGGAGGTAAGGGTGAATGAGGTGGAGATAGAATTGACGTCGGAGAATTTCTTAAAACAGGTGGGGGTGGAGGAGCTGGAGGCAGAGGTGGAGTTGGGGCTGGAGCATTTCTTGGTGGAGGTGAAGGTGGGAGAGGTGCATTTCGCAAAGGAGTTGAGGTTGGTGGAAGAGAATCACTCTGTGAAGGAGGTGAAGATGGTGAAGGAGGAGAAACTTTCACAGGAGGTGGTGGGGGAGGTGAGGTTAAAGCACCAAGTAAAGGAGATAGCACAGGTGAAGCATGAGGAGGTGGTGATAGTGGAGCACTCATTGTTAGCAAAGAAGTAACTCCAGGCACAACTGGAAATGGTGGAGGTGGTGGAGGGGCACCGTGAATTGCAAGTATAGGGGGAGGGGGAGGAGGAGGAGGAGGTGCTGGTGGTAGAATGGACATCCCAAAGCTAGCTAGCTTTGGTGCAGTGGGTGCATATAGAGGTGGAGGTGGCAGTGGACTTAATGCTACCGATGAGGAAGTTGCACAAGCCACATTTGGTGAAGAAGTGGGTGAGGGGGTTGGTGACAATACCCTACCAACTCTCCGTACAGTAGATAATGTGGGTGGTAAAGGTGGGGGAGGAGGAGAGCTACCCATATGACTTATTCTCAACCCATTTGATGATGGAAGGGAGGGCGGAGGTGGAGGCGGGGGTGGTGGTGAAAAGGATTTGACATTATGACTATGAGAGCTATCCATATGAGTCATTCTCAATCCATTTGATGGTGGAGGAGGAGGTGGAGGGGGAGAGGAAGGCGGAGGCGGAGGTGGAGGTGGAGGTGAAGCTGGTGATAAGGATTTGACATTATGACTAAATGATAGGTATTGAGAAGGCAGAGGGGGAGGGGGAGGTGGGGGTGAAGGTGGGGAAGGGAAGGAGTGATGGGTCAAAGAAGCAGTTATAATATGGCTTTCCGGCGAAGACACAGGTGGTGTTGCGGAAGCTGGCGTGTTAGTACTTGCTTCCTGAATAGGAGGCAATTCAAGTGATAAAGTGCTTGGATATTGAAATGAAGGCAGTGAAGAAGGTAGGGGATTTGGAGGGGATGCCTGAAGGTCAAGTGCCTGTCTTTCGGCTGATTCTGATGAAGAGGTCACTGCAACAGGTGCCTCCTTGACTGTTGACATGTCAAATGATGCAGGACATGAAGAGCGTTTCTTTGGAATACGGCCTGCTCCAGCTACAACTTTAGCTTCTGAAGAAGCTCGAGGAGAGGGCGATTTTAATTTAAACCCAGATTGAAAATCCTTGGTAACAGCAAGTGCAGGTGGAGCACTCTTATACCTTGATGGTGGATATGCCACATGCATTGAAGTAGTGTAAGAACCTTTGTTAGAAGGGATCCACCGAGACACTGCACTTGCCTTTGCTATTCGCGACATAGTGCCCAGAGATTCTTTCTGTTTAGATTTATTTTTAGGTCCTATCGCATCAACAGCAAGTTTGGAGTTGGATGCTAGTTGTTTCTTTAGAGATGAAGGTGCCTTTTCATTCTTTCCGTTGTTGATATCAGCAGTCAACTGTGAACCCTGCCTCTCCTGTCTAAAGGTGCCTTCTATATCTTGCTTATTCTCCCCATCTTCTGACATGACACTTGCCCCCGGTGTTTCTGCATCTGAGTCCTTGTGACTAGAAACATCAAAAATCACACCCTTGGAGATTATCAAGTCGTCCTTATCCCTTAAACCATTTGTTTGTTGAGTAGAATCCATATTTCCGTCTAGTTTGCGATTAACTTCAACAAATGCATAATCTTGAAAGGCATGATGCTCCAACTCTTCTTTCCATATTTCAATGGTGTCATCATCCTGCATACTGTCCTGAACTGAATGGGCATCAGAATCCCCTCTTCCGTCCTGTCCATCAACAGCATTGCTGAATATCTCTTCCACCTCAAAGAACTCATCTGGTGAAGTAGCTTCAGTCTCATTATCATCTTCATCTGGTGCTTCAGTGGTGATAATAGATGGAAGAGCATCAGCATCCGAAAAGAGTACCTGGTACAGTAATGAGCATTCTTCAACTCCTATAGTTCCCTGTTAAAGGATAATGAAAAAAGAGCCAAGTTCAGAGGAATAAATACCAAACCTCTGCTTCGAACTCCCTAGAAAATTGGTCTTTTGCATCCCATGGGACATCAACTTCATCACGAGTTAACATCAAAACATTTGAGTAAATAAATGCCGTGTGAAACATAACTCTGAATATGATTTCTTCCCTAACTAGATCATCATCCAAATGTATGCACTCAAGAACAACGTCTCCTTGGACACGACAATGGATATCAATTTTCACCAATGCACACTCTTCCTGGAGAGGGGAAGTCAGCAGAACACTTCAGATTTCAACTAATTACCTGTAGTCTCAAACTTTTGAAGCTTAGCATTACCTGTCGGTAGAGGCGACCATGTTGTTTTGTCTTTGAAGTTGAAAACAGGAGTTTAGAACTCCTATTGGACATCGGTGAAGCAGGGTCCAAACCATAGACACGAACCAACAATCGGCAGCCCCTCCCACCATCAAATAGAGGAAGGACCCTGAGTATAATACAATCTAAAGCAAAAGGTATATCTGATGGCAACCAATCTAAGACAATATTTCTTCTGGTGATATAGTGAAGATATCTAAGCTGAGATGGCTGTGGATTCAGAGGTGATAAAACATAAAGAAGTTCCTTAGGAGCTTGCCTGTATACCATGTCGAGAGTCTTCTGCTCGCCAGTGTATTGTTCTCTGTACAAAAGAAGGCCAGCAAGCATGAAAGCAAGTACAGGCCACCCTCCCCTCTCACAGTGCATCAACAAGACATTTTGTTGGCCCTCGAGTGAAAGCCAGCTCTCACTGGATCGCAAGAAGTGCTTGATCATCTCCAGTGGCAATACAGGACACCCCTCATATTGTCGAGGATAATCCATGACAGTCATATCATACTGCGTTAATATATCTGATATTTGGCTCCTGTGATCTCCTTCTTTGAAGTTAAAAACCATGAAAGAAGAATCAGGATAGTGGTCCTGCAGCTGAGCTACAATACCTCCCATGTATGTCTTGTACTCATATTCGTCCAATGCATCCGTTGAGAAGCAACAATCAAACACTGCAAAGTATGAATTTAAAAAAGCAAAAAGAAGCATCAATAGTTATAAAACCAACCTCATATATTATTGGTCTAAATTACATCCACCTTTAAGATAATAAAGATAGTAAGCTTTACAGATACCACATAAAATTGTAACATGGTATCTTGAACAAGTTCACCTTCCAAGCCATAGATCCCAATAGCTAGGCAAACCCCCAATGATGGAGCATCAGAGTTACAGTATTCTTTTAACAACAGGCTGAATTCTCCCAGCACTATTTATTTTACAGTTGTTCGAGCCGTGGAAGCAGCCACTAATGCTTGCATTAGGGTAGGTTGTCTACGTCACACCCCTTGTGGTGTAGCCTTTCCCAGACCCTGCTAACGCGGGATGCTTTGTGCACCGGGCTGCCCTGACCTTTTTATTTATTTTCAGCTCATTTGCTTCAAAGCAATTTGTGATATTCTCATAGTTAACTGAACGATAGACATTTCGAAATGTGTAAGGTGTACTTACAAATGTAGCTCACCATGATGATGATGATGAAATTTCTTTGTTCAACCAAAATCATTAGAGAAAAGCTTTGCCAATTTATATAAAAACTGAAAAACTAAGTGAAAAGTGTTGTTCAGAGGCTCAAAAACTGAAATGTAGGTTATCTAACACTTTATCATAGGCTTAAAAAACACAGAGACACGCCAAAATTAGCAGAATTTGGAGAGAAAACATACCATAGACCCGTTCAGAGATCTCTAGAAGCCTATCCGGCGGCTTCCTATAGAAGAATCGTCTGAACAGCGCCATCTAATGGCGCCGTTTCTCTATCAATCGCATCCAGAACCCCTTGGTTTCCCCCCTTAACATCCAATGCACACCATTGATCGATAAAATGTCTCAATGGATCCTCAAGAAAAATTTCCACAATATGACATTACAATTAATAAAAATAACCCAAATGTAATAAAGGGTCGGTGATCAATGCAATATCGGAGCTGGGTTTTTGTTAAAATTACAGCAGCTCACTTGCAATTCAAATTCAATAATGAAGAAGATAATTATTGTTATTATTATTATAAAGAAATCAAGATTTAGAATAGGGAAAGTGACAGTAAATTGATTAAGGTTGAAAATTGAAACAATTAGGTATCAGAATTTCATGAAAATGAGATGTATGATTGATCATTGCCATTGATGAAACTTGCGAGGTGGTAGACAAACAAGAACCGGATTCGGAAACTGACCCGAATTCGTTAAGGTCGTTGTTCGTTAGATTGACGATTTAATGTTATGTACACGTGGCGTTATGTCCACATCTTAAAGCTGACAGAAAGAGATCTTAGTTTTTGTTTTTTTACAGACAAAAGACCGACATCTTTATTAATCACAAAAAGTCACAATTAAACCTAGTATTTGTCCTATTAAGGGTAAGTTCCCTTTTTTCTGTCTTGTTTAATTTAAAAAATTAATTAGAAAATAAATTTTTTTAAAATTTTGTCTCAATCAAACTAAAACACTTAAATCAGAATCAAGAAAATATTAACTATGAGAAATATGGATTAATCTTAAATTTTTCTTATTTGGTGATTAATGACTATATGACGTCTTAGAGCAATAAGAAAGGAATTAAAAAGTTAATATCTTCTTAATTTCCTAATGTTTCAAATATGTGGGACCAATTTTGTTTTACTTACGTGACAGATTACAAAGTATCAGCAGGAAAATTATTTGTTTCTTGTCCTTAAATTATTAGTGTCGATTCAATTTTATCGTCACACCCCTATCCCCCAACCCAACCACCCCCACAACCACATAAGCACACATATCCCTTTTGTTCCTTTAATTTACTGGTTGCGTTATGTAATTAAAAATTAATGACTGGAGAGTTAGTAAGTTATGTCTACCATTAGCACAAATTTATGTAAAACATTTTTTTCTAAACATTTTAGAAGTTATAGTTTACTATTACAACTAGTATCGTTCTCATGAATTTAATAACAATTCAGATTCATTATGAAGTTATTGAAACAGTAATATGATATTTTTTGTACATGAATATAACTGTTTGCTTTTTATTGCAACAATTGGTGCAATCAATATAAAAAGTTAAGTTAAACGGGCTAAATTATAGGCCTAATAAGCTCAATTGCATAAAATGATCACCTGTTAAAACAAAAAGATTCCTATTCCTCTGTACTTTTTAATCCTCTCTATACTATTCGGATAAAGGGTAGTATGTGCGATGATTGAAACTTGGAAGGAAACTTTTGCAATTTAGAAGGTTGAAAAATTGACACACCCTGACACGTGATAGCACGTTTAGAAGTGACTGGCAGTATTTTTAAATTTGTTTACTTGAACAGTGTTTTATCATTAAAAAGTAGGAGTCAAAACAAAGAAAAAGAGAGGAGCTAGAAATCGGATCAATAGGGCATAGCAGGATGACAAAGGAGGGAAACTTAAAATCCAGTTAGAGGCCTGCAGCGTGATTTCGAACCCTGATGGGAGCAATTTGCTCTCTTATGGGGTAGGACCTTGTAGGTGATATCAGTTGCTCTGTTCTCAAACCCTGGTCATTCAGTCACATCTCGTGATTTACTAGTAGTAGTGCTGAGAGACTGAGACTACTATCTCCAAGAATAATCTGGTGTAAGCCGGGAAGTTGAATATTTTGGGTACTATTGTGTAAAGCAGTACGGGAAGTAAATAAATATTACAAGCGTTCGAAAGGATAAACCGAATTGCCAATATTCAGAACTGCCGCAAAGTTGTTGAATCTTGATAACCTGAAATCAAGAAACACTAAATCTGGATTGTTACAACTGTGTGCTGAGTCGAGTGATTGCACTCTGTCCTTAAGACAAGATTGCCCCGTATATATGATTTTACGTTAACGGGCAATAGTCTCCCAAGATAAAACAACACTTTAATCTCAACACTACAAAGCAAATAGGTTGAGTCTGACGAAGAAAACAAATACGAATCGACTTGCTAAAGAAATGGAAAAGGAAGAAAGAGTTTCTGTTTTTCGTCCCAACGTTACTGCTCACGTTTTGGACTGTGTTTTACTCTTCTGTTTGTCTCTATGTACATATTTCTGTCTCTATTTACTGTATGTGGGTGTTTCATTTTTCGTCTATATTTCTGTCACGTTATTGAGCCAAAAAGGCATCAATATATAGCATGGAGGAGGGACTCCTCAACTGCCAATAGCCATTAGTGAGCTGTTAATGGCCATTAGAGAGGGTTGTTAATGGCCATTAGAGAGGCTGATTATGGTCATTGAAGGAGGGTTGTTTATGGAGGAGTTAACAACCAAGTAATGGCTGGAAACTCTAGGGATCAAACTGTAAATATTAAGCAATTTGGGGTCCAAAAAGATAATATCAGAAAATCCCACAACCCACAGCCCACGACCCCGGGCCGGACCGGACGGGCGGGCGGCGGCGGCGCCCGTATGGGCTTAGCCTTGAACCCAAGCACATCTAGGTCCTCCCTCCTTTAAACACATGGGATACCCATTGGGGTCCCAAACCCTTAACCAATTTAGAGACTTATAAAGAGAGCAATTCTTTCTTTTCCCACCGATGTGGTAGATTTGTCCCACACCATATTTCCATGCCTCAAACACCTTACTTCGTGGACCAATATATCTTTCATTTCTCAACGAAATTTGACGATTCTTGGCCTACGATCATCTACTCACTTAGTAGATTATGCACGTGTGAAGAGACAAAGCCTCCAACATGTGGAACACTAGTGTTTAATTCATTAAATATGGGTGGACGCACCTCCCCGCCAAAGGCAAATTTCCAACAATCCCCTCTATGAAAGAGAGATTTTGGCGCACACACAAGGTGCCTACTTTCAGCGAAAAGATATTGCATCAGTAGAGGTAGCTTCCGCTTTGAACCTTCCCTAGTTGAATACCACCGGACTTACTTACTGCGCGGTGAACGTGATGTCTTGAACCATCAGTGTTTAGTGTAAGCCAAGACAATGATACCAACACAATAACTCTCCTTATTCGTTTTCATTCTTATGGTTTTGTCCGTTGTGGCCGTGGACACACTTGGATTCTTAAGTGCGTTCATTTGAGGCGGTTTGTCCTCGCACTTAAATAGGTGATCTCCTACAAGGTATCCTGCTATACCCCACTTCACAAGTCTTAGGAATCATTAAAAGTTTCCCCAACCTTAACCTCAACCGTTTGAGGATCATTAAAGGTTTGGAAGCTTAACCTTTACCCATCATGCAGGTAGCACTTTAATGTCTATCGCGGGAACAGCTTTGGATTCATGTTTCCCTACAAAAATCATCATCCGAGGTGCTCTTGCTTCCAGCGAAGCGCTCAACTGAACCTTTTTACAGCTTAGTTTTCCCATTGAACCAAATTCTTGGGATCTCCAATCAGTATGGTTGGGTTTCCATCGCAAAAGTTCGTATTGTTTGGGTTTTAAGCTCATTCCCCTAGACAGGCAGAACACTTGATCTTCGGGTAGTCCAGCTATATCATTTGATTAGTAATCAAGGAAGTGACACCCGTGATGCTCAACTTCCATACGGTCTTATGTCTCCGACAGATCCTGACAGATATGTCCAGACACCGTCATCCGTGTCCTTCCTGAAGCCGACCGACTAGCCACGTGTATAAACTGCTGAAGGCACGGGTTTCTCCCAATAAGGGACGTCCTCTAAGGAGTCGTGAAGTTACTCAACTTCTTTCATGCTTTGTATAAAGCGATAAACTCCGATTCCATCATGAATCGGCCGATGCAAGTTTGCTTAGAGAATTTTTCAAGACCCACCATACACATTTACTTGTGGCTTTGGTGTTCTTCATATCTGATGTCCAGTTTGCATCACTGTGTTCTCCCAGAACCGCTGGACATCCAGAATACCATGATCCGTAGATAAGCAAATATTTCAGATATCGTCATATCCGACTTAACGCCTTCTACCGATCATTTTTAGAATCATCAGTGAACCTTAGTTCAACTGATCTGCTTTGTAGGCCGATACCAGGTCGGTTGTAGTGTGTAACATACATTGAACTACATGTGACCTGCGCATATCGCTCCTTGTATATGGGTGCACCTTGATTTCAATCAGTTATATGATTCATATCCATTGGTGGCTTCAATGAGACTGTCAACTATCTCACAACTGAGTTTGAAGTTAGACTAGTCCGTTAGATGTCTTAGAAATCCAATTCTTAAGATGTCATCTGTGATACCATATATTTCATATCAAGACTTTGTTTCAATACGACTTCCATTCTCAGACTGTTGGTTTTCCAACTGTTGGCTTTCTAACTTCAGAGTCAATGTTTCTGTGGTCAGATTCATTATTTCTGTTTTATCTGAAACTTCCAAGACCAAAATGAAAGTTCAGGAAGAAGCCCAACAGTCCAGCAAACCAATTATGATTCTCCCCTTCCAACTCTACGGTTAGGAAGGTTGTTTCAACATCCATGCCACGCAAGACTGCAATGGCCCGGGATGTTAAGCTATTCACAGGGAAGCACATGTACAAGTAGCCGAGGCCTTATACTCGTCAATAGATCCATCTTCTTTTTCACAACCCAAAGGTTCTTTTCCTGGAGGAAGATCAACCATTACACAAGTATGGTTCTATATGATGGAATTTATTTTTCTTTGTAGCTTCTTTCCAAAGTAGTGCTTTTGGAGATGACAATTATTTGTTAATTGTCCATGGTTCCTTCTCAACCATACAAGCTAGAAGGACTGGAACAAGTCTTTGTCCCCTCTTTGCTCCATCTCGGTTCAACATCTAGAATCCCTGAGTTCTGCAGATCTGGAATCTTAAGTTCCGGATAGACAATAACTTCCGAGTCCTGTAGATACGGAACATCCAGTTCCGGACAGTCAGGCCCTCGCGGGTTCTTGTTAACCTCGAGCAATTACTCCTTTTTCCCTTTTAAGGAAAGTTATCTTCAAAGAATTCAGAATTCTTTGACACCAAGAGGCGATAAGCACTACTGTTATTTAGAGATCTAATGGAAATGCAATTTACAGTCTTAGGTCCAACTTGACCTGTTTCGGTATTCCAACTTTTACCAAGCAACCCCACATCACAACATTTGTATGTGAGATCCTTTCCATGTTTCATACGGAGAGTTATCCTTATCCTTATGCGTATTTCTGTTGAGAATCGCATTAGCAGGAAGGATCGCCTTGCCCCACATATTTGGGCGTACGGCTTTGCGCTTGGCTAACACCGTTAGACTGAGGTGAGTAATGAGCAGTCGTTTAATGAACGATGCTTCACATTCTCCCCCTCTATCACTACGAATTCCTCAATCCGTAGGCTTAGTTGATTTTCAACTTCTACTTTGTAACGCTTATCCGCTTCAACAACTTCATCTTTGCTTTTTACAAACAAAGGATACAATACGTTGTACCATCATCAATGAAGGTCACAACGTACTTGTCTCCCCCCTCTATTTTGTATATACTTCAAATCATCCAAGTAGGTGTGACTAAGTTCTAGAGGAGCGGTGCTTCTTTCGGTATTCCTTTGACGGAACTTGGAAAGGTGATTTTGCCTCTTCGCCTACCTCACATTCATTTTGAGGGTTTATGTCGAAAGAAGGCAACAATCTCAACTTCGTTAGCTTTTGAATGACTTTATATTTAACGTGTCTTAATCTATGATGGCATAGATGCACGGATTACAAATATATCATTCATTTGGCTACAGACATACTGTACCATTCTTAGTGATTACAGACCTGTTGGACTAGTCTCAAACCAGCTTGACCAACAGCGTCCCTTAAACCAAGTTTGGGACATGTATCACCTCATTTTAGAGTGAACCCATTCCACGAAGTCCTATTGAGGACAACCTCTCCAACCCCTTCTACTTTAGAGGTGGCGTTGCTTCACATGAACAACCTCTTGCCCGTGGTTAGGGCGTAACCGGATCATACGTGATCCGGATACTCTGGCCCACTCCAGTTGCTTAGGCAGACTAAGTGTCCAATTTATTTTCTGCCTTTCTTTAGGCCTTCAGATCATTTAAGACCTGGAAACTCTGGCCCACCTTACTAGGTGTCCATTACTTTTTCTATGAAATGAATTCTGGCCCCACTCCAGTCGTACGTAGGCTTTGTATGACTGAGTGTCCAATATCATCATATCAAAGGAATTTTGGCCCACTCCAGTCGTCCGGAGGCTTTGTATGACTGAGTGTCTAATATTATCCTATGAAGGATCTTCTGCCAAATAGTGTGACAGACTCAACGTCTTTAGTTTTTAGACTTCTTCCCTTATGATTGGTGCCCAGACAAATCTTGGCGCTTACTTAGGAGTGGTAACAGTTTTCGCACAGTCAGTGGATCTTTCTCCCTTGTATGTGCGAACATACTTTACACACTTTTAATAATTATACTTAAAAGAACGGATCTTTTTAAGTTGCTTGCAAAATCCAATCTTTAAACGGAAAAGAAGATGAGATTAAACTTCTGATTTTAAAGCGTAAGGAACATAAATTATTTTGTGAAAATATTTTCATATTCCTCCTTACTTTAAGTCCTTTTTAATCAGACATCATTTAATCTTATTCTTGACAAGGAAGAAAAATTACTTATCCTTATTTCGGATTCTGGCCCACTTCAGTCACTTCATCGGACTGAGTGTCCATTTCCTCCTTACCATAATTCAGATCCTTTGTCTGGGATAGTTATAGGCCTTCTGCTACAAGATAGAACCACATCTTCAACCTTCTCCTCTTGTCCCAGTTGACATCCTCAGCCTCTCGTGAGCGCTTGTTCCCACCACTCTCAAGAGCGGTGACACCATGAACACGTTGATCTTCAACATCATAATCATCACTCTCTTCTACCAGAAAACCACAGCCATATCCAGATTTGGTCACACAACTTTTGACCGACATCTTTCGAACACTAATACAAATCTTGTCTTAAATTTTTGGGTACTATTGTGTAAAGCAGTACGGGAAGTAAATAAATATTCAGAACTGCCGCAAAGTTGTTGAATCTTGATAACCTGAAATCAAGAAACACTAAATCTGGATTGTTACAACTGTGTGCTGAGTCGAGTGATTGCACTCTGTCCTTAAGACAAGATTGCCCCGTATATATGCTTTTACGTTAACGGGCAATAGTCTCCCAAGATAAAACAACACTTTAATCTCAACACTACAAAGCAAATAGGTTGAGTCTGACGAAGAAAACAAATATGAATCGACTTGCTGAAGAAATGGAAAAGGAAGGAAGAGTTTCTGTTTTTCGTCCCAACGTTACTGCTCACATTTTGGATTGTGTTTTACTCTTCTGTTTGTCTCTATGTATATATTTCTGTCTCTCTTTACTATATGTGGGTGTTTCATTTTTCGTCTATATTTCTGTCACGTTATTGAGCCAAAAAGGCATCAATATATAGCATGGAGGAGGCCCACGACCCACGACCCATGACCCAAGCCCAGACCGGACGGGCGGGCGGCGGCGGCGCGCGCGTGGGCTTAGCCTTGAACCCAAGTACATCTAGGTCCTCCCTCCTTTAAACACATGGGATACCCCTTGGGGTCCCAAACCCTTAACCAATTTAGAGACTTATAAAGAGAGCAATTCTTCTTTTTCCCACTGATATGGTGGATTTGTTCCACATCATATTTTCATGCCTCAAACACCTTACTTCGTGGACCAATATCTCTTTCATTTCTCAACGAAATTTGACGATTCTTGGCCCTACGATCATCTACTCACTTAGTAGATCATGCATGTGTGAAGAGACATTAGTACACTCCGAAGGTTAGTCAAATGCAAATTAGAATACATAGCGCTCCGAAGGTTAGTCAAATGCAATTCTCTTTTCCCCCTCTAAGCACAGCCATAGATGCACACATACATACATTAGTACACTCCTTCATATTTTTTATTTTGTAACATACTTTGGTTAAAGAAAAAAGAGATGTGTTTTCATCATCTAACTTGTTCCAGTACCTAGCTAAAATAAAGGAAATAATAGGCTCAGATTTAGCAATCATCGTAGCATAAATAATACACAGTCCTTAGCTTGGGAAACTCGATTCAAGTCCTCTGAGTCCTATTCTGTGTTTTCTTTCATGCAACATCATAGGAAATGCTTATGCATCTCCCAGCAAGCGATGGGTTGTCTCTGCAAAATGGTTTGGATTCTTCCATTTGAATTTCTGTCCAAATTCAATAAGATTCAGTTGTAATAGGCACAAATAGAGCATTCCACAAAATGTAATTAATTAAAGAGATAAGCATCTGACGAATAATTCAATGTATTAGTTAGCAATACAGGACAATGCACTTACTGACGTGCAGAAGTATTTGTGTGGGGTGCCTAATTGATGCTCCCTTCATTCCATAATAAGTATTGTTTTTAACCTATGCACATCCCTTAAAAAATTACTCACTCTTAAAAAATTATGAGTGTTTTTACTAATTTATCCCTAATTAATGTCTAGAAAAGAAAAACTACTTAATGATTTTGGTTATGTAAATAAGGGTTATTTTGAAAGAATAAAATTAATTTCTTTTTAAAATCATAAAACACCACTTATTTTGAAACAAAATGAAAATGTTAAAACACTACTTATTATGGAACAGATGAGTACTAATGATTTCACAACAGCAAACAAAAGGTGTCAATTATAAAAATCAAATATACACAAACTTAAGAGCGTGACACAACAGAATTCTCTTGCTTACCTTTAAAGGCCTTGGTAAGACCGAGTTTAGCACTGAAATATTTCTCCTAAAAGTGGAATTTCCATACCACTACCAAAAGTGTCAAAACCCAAAACATTAACATAGTAATTCTTATTACAATTTACCAGCAATATATTACTCAACTTCTGCAATTATCCAAATTGAGCAGAAAAGTTAAAGCTGATTTTGTATTGAAAATTTTATCCAATTATTAACCAAATACCTTACAACTGAAGACAAATTATTCCATCTATTATTTCTATAACACCTTAGAAGACAGTTCATCATCATCAACAATAAAAAAATGTTATGACATGTTTAAGATCACACGTTTCAAAATTCAGTGTTTCTTTCTTAAAATCCACGTTGAGCCAAACAACGTCACATAAATTGGAACGAGGGGGGAATATATGTTTTGTAAAAAAAGTTTCAAATTATCTTCATTGTTTGAGCTCGAGTAAAAGATTTTAGTGGAAATTTAAACTCACAAATAAAGATACAATAAAAAACAAAGAAGCACAGCTAGAGTAAAAGCAAAAAAGCACAATCTGAAGATTAATGGAAGGAATAATCAGCCCATAAATGTGGAGATGATAAATTTTCATTAGTGCCTGTCATTGGTAGCATCCTCGTACATTTCAGAAGAAGTTGTGCAGAAAAATCCAACTCTGACATTACTTTCTTTCTTAGAATTGGAAAAGGAAAAAAGTAAAAGATTTCATCATCAGAAGAGGTCAAACCACGATTTTAGGTGTAGAAATGAACAGTAATTTAAAATACCTATTGCAGGAATATCAATTGTTGCTAGTGCCATCTCCTAAGGCGTAGGGAAGGTATTCCTAATAGAGATTTCGTCAAACACTTCATGATCAACAACGGTAATCCCAAATTTTAAAAACAAACTTAGAAAGAGAACTGGATTATATCTTACATCATAGGATGGACTATTATATTTTAATTTACTCGCTTAAGAATTGGCAATGCACATATAACTAAGTTTAGGGGCACAATAGTGTAGGGTTTTGTTGGGTTAAAAAATACATAAGTAGGCACAACGGAAGTTTAAAATTTTATTCTACTTACCCCCAACAATTTCTTCTGGTATGGTTATATGACAATCAAAACCTGTAACATAAAACATGAACACTTACAAGTTGTATTATCTGGAGTCTTTACTTAGGGAGTACACGCGACTGTCCCTTCGACTGTAAGCACTATGCTATGGTGTATTCCACTGTCAAGAAAGCCAGGAAATCTTGGCAGAGGTTTGAGAGAGTTTCGTCCTAGACTCTAAGTCTAGAATTAGTTTATAGAATTGATGTGTTTTAATTAATAATGAGAATGATGTATTTATAGTTAAAATTAGGTCACAATCAAATTAGGGTTGGGCTCTAAGCCTGGCCCAAAAACCGAGGTGCAGTGGGCCAGTCTGACTGGGCCCACTGCCGGGTCGGCGCCGCCGCGCCTTATGTAAAATTATGTTTTTCGTTTTCATTTAATATATATATTCAGCACATTAAATCCAAAATCTAATTTTGATTTAATTAAATAATTTCCATCTAATAGAAATTATCCTATAGTTATTATCAATTTAAAAATCTCGATCTCAAATCGAATATTTAATACTTTCTCAATACACCCTTAGATCGAAGAGACAATCGACATAGTGTGACCCTATAGGCCTTCATATATCGACACTAATCCAATTAAGGTCCATACGGAACTCCTACATTGCGCCGTACGACGAACTCAATTTATGAAGTACGTTTACATGAATCCAGCAAACATAACCTTTATGTGAGATGATAAATTCCTTTCATTCGCGACACACTCGATCAAGCTTAGGATTTGTCATGTGTCTATCCAAATGGCTTGATCACTTTATCTCATCTATATTAGTCGGCAACTAGACCATATTCTAAATATGTCTCTTGCATTGACCAATGACTTGGTCAACCTAATATCACTGAGAATTTGAGTGCTCTCTCAAATATCCAATCGAGGAATGAATCATATTCTTGGCTTAATTACCACCTTAATTTACATCATAATGTACCCAACACAAGCTGTGTCTTGTCGTATAAGGAGTTTAAGCTTAGGACAGGGTCAAAGTACATTACTCTGTAAACAAGGTGCGTATTGACCTCAAGTCAAATGACTTTTATATCTCACACGCTGATAACACTCTAGACATGTCTAACAAATAGTTTATCAGCAGGGTATACCAATACTTTCCAAAAGTATCCATGTGTCCATCACTAGTAACCATTACTAGCATCAGGTGAGACATACTACATTCTCTAAGAATGTGATGCAGACCACATGTCGACTTATAACATATCATCAATATTCCATTCTCGATGATCATTAGTCGAGGCTATTTTAGAGTTACGCTCTATTATCAATATCTCACTCTATTAATGACAACATAAGCTCAAGAGATGCACATTAATGAATAATTACAAACAATCAAATAATAATTCAATAATCGCAAATCCCATAAATATTAATCTTATTAATAATACGAATATGTTCAAGTACATTTGTCCCTAATAATGATTGTCTCTAGGACATACATACTTTCAATCTCCCACTTGGCCTAGAGCCAATCTACGATGTATCTAATACCCATATTTTCAAAATGATCATTATGCTTAACTAAGCTTAATGGTTTAGTAAACGGGTCAGCTAGATTATCATCTGTGGGAACATAGTCTAATCTTATTTCTTCAATTTCCACCATCTCCCTGAGTATGTGGTATTTCCTCGGTACATGCTTATTTCTGTTTGTTGATCTTGGTTCATCGCACCAGTGTTGTCACAATAAATCGTTATTGGACAAGTGACACTTGAAACAACCCCTAGTTCCTTTAGGAACTCAGATATCGCGATAGCTTCCGATCCAGCAATGTACTCGACTTCAGTTGTCGAATCAGCAGTTGTAGCTTGCTTGGAACTTTTCCAACTCACTATTCCGCCATTGAAAATGAAGGCATATCCAGATTGAGATTTGAAGTCATCAAGATCTGTCTGAAAGTTAGCATCAGTGTACCCAGTACACACTAGCTTCTTTTGTCCACCATAGACTAAGAAATATTCTTTAGTTCGTCTAAGATACTTAAGAATAGTCTTGACTGCTTTCCAGTGTTCTTCCATAGGATTCTGCTAGAATTTGCAAGTCATACTAAGTGCATAGGCCACATCTGGCCTCGTACAGGTCATGACATACATGATATATCCTATAGCTGAAGCATATGAGATTTTTTTCATGCGTTCAAGTTCTACAACAGTAGAAGGACTATCCTTCTTTGATAACTTGATGCCTTGACCCATAGGAAGACTGTCTTTCTTGGAGTTTTCCATAGAGAATCGTCTTAGCACTTTGTCTATGTATATGGAATGTGACTGCCCCAACAATCTATTAGGTCTATCTCTATAGATCCTAATTCCAAGAATGTAGCAGGCTTCACCCAAGTCCTTCATTATGAAGGTGTTGGATAATCATTCCTTGATTGATTACATGAGAGTCTTATTATCTTCCATTATTAATATGTCATCTACATATATAACAATGAAGACAATACTTCCTTCCTTGCGCTTACTATAAATGCAGGGATCTTCTTTGCTTCTAACAAAGTCAAACGATTTGACTGCTTTGTCAAAGCAAATATTCCAACTTCTTGAGGCTTGCTTAAGATCATAAATAGACTTTTATAGCTTGCATACTGCTTTGGGCTTAGTCTTGGATGTAAAACCCTCAGGCTGTATCATATACACTTCCTCAATTAGGTTACCATTGAGGAAAGCAGTTTTAACATCCATTTGCCAAATTTCATAATCATAGTATGTGGCTATTGCAAGCAAAATTTGAATGGACTTAATTTTTGCAACAGGTGAAAATGTTTCATCATAATCGACCCTAGGCCGTTGATTATAACATTTAACCACCAATATTGCCGTAAAGTCTGTACATTGCCATATGTATCAATCTTCTTCTTGAAGACCCATTTGCATCCTATGGATCTAACTCCTGTTGGCAAATCAACCAAGTTCCAAACTTGATTGATGTACATCGAGTCCATCTCAGATTTCATGGCTTTTTGCCATCTCTGCAAATCAATGTCTAACATAGCTTCGCTGTAGGTTGTAGGTTCATCGTCATCAGGAATATATATCTCATTGTGTGTTTCAACAAGGAGATTAAGTCTTTCAGGAGGATGATGAGTCCTAGTGGTCCTACGCAGTTAATTATTCTGTGTTTAAGTGTTTGTTGCATTCTGGTTGTGAGAAGGTCTTTGTGTGCTGGACAATCCATCACCTTGAGAGCTTTCAGGAATGTCATTTTCATGTATTTTCTGAATGGAATGATGTACAACCATTGTATCATCTTCCATTAGTTGTGTATGAGAGCCTTGCATTTCTGCACTATCTCTCACAACACTCCTACTGGTTGAAGGGCGTACTATAAGTACCCAATCTTCACCAAATACTCCCACTGAATCATTGTCTAGGTCTTTTGACAAGGGTTCAACTTCCGTGTTATCTTGTGGTTCTTGAATTTCTTCGAGTTCTATCTTATTGCAGCTCCGTTCCTTGTAGACATAGTCTTCTTCAAGGAAAGTTGCATTTCTGGAAACAATGACCTTATGTTCTCCGGGAAGATAGAAATAGTATCCCTTAGTTTCCTTTGTATACCCCACAAAATAATATTTCTCACTTTTAGATTCCAACTTGTCAGTAAGCATCTTCTTTACATATGCAGGGCACCCCCAGGGTCGCATGTGTTTAAGTGCTGGCTTCTTGCCATTCCATATCTCATATGGAGTTTTCTCTACTAACTTTGAAGGAACCATGCTCAGAATATAAATTGAGCTTTGCAATGCATAGCTCCAAAGGTATGTTGGTAGAGCTGAGAAACTCATCATGGATCTAACCATATCTAATAGGGTTCGATTTCTCCTTTCAGCAATATCATTCATCTGTGGCGTTCCAGGAGGTGTCCATTGTGATTGGACTCCATGAAGCTTCAAGTAATCCAGAAATTCTTTACTTAAGTATTCACCTCCTCAATCAGATCGAAGGGTCTTGATACTTGTTTCAAGTTGCTTCTCTACTTCTGACTTGTACTCCTTGAATTTCTCAAAGGCTTCTGTAACATCCCATACTTTCGGGTCACAGTTTGAACTGCTAGGCGTATGTAATATCGCCAAGCTTGTGTAAATAGACCCGAGCGTTGGAAAAATTTATGTTATATTTATGTATGCTAATAAAAAGAGATTAGTATATAAAATGATGCAACCCCGAAATAAATTTTGGACGTAACGAGTGTGACGACGAGAGTTGAGAATAATAATTGTATATCCCCAAAGAGGTTATGGACTAGTGTCATATTACAAGAATTATGACATTGAGTATATGAAGGTTTTATAAATCATTAATATTTAAGTGAATTGGGATCAAGATTTAATTGTGTGTATGATTGATTAATTGTGGGATTGATTAATTATTATGGGGGACAAGAGATAGTGGGGGTTATGCACATGTAATGTTTAAATTAGCACCTAAATGACTAGGCTTAAGTAAACAAATAGTGTCGTCCGTGAGGTTGGCAGGTGACGAGGGATTAATTGTATGGGGGGGAGTCGTGGTCGATTTGCTTAAACCCCTCCAAGACCTTGTAGATAGCAACATAGTTATTGTTATTGACACAACCCCCATTTGCCAGTTTTAGGAATTAGAAACAGTGATGTTCTAAGAAGCAAATCAACAACTTGTACTTCATTTTCGTTTGGAAAACAACAATGATTCCAATACTTAGAAATTTCATGAAACATACCAAATTCTCCATGTTTCGTTCCAGTATGAAAGAAAAGAAAGGTTGCTCCTTTCTAATTGGTCGTGATTAGCTTTTAAGTGGAATCGAGGTATGTTAAGGCAAATTATTTCTTTCTTTTGGCATGTTCCACGTAACGAAATATAACCGTGATATTGCTCCATAATTTATTCTACTCCTAGTTTCAGGGCCAGTCCAGCCCAATTCTGAAACTGGTCCAGTCTCTGTTTACCGTGTTGGGCCAGCAGGCCCACTGCCTGCTGGCCAGTCCGGCCCGAGTCCAGAAAATTCCCAAAATCCACCCAATTCTTCCTCGAGTCATAGATCGGTCATTCGTAGTCAACGGGGTGTGTTAAAACCAAAGAGACATTTTAATTTAAATTCTAATGTTCTTAAATCCCCCTTACCCCGTAATCCTGTGTCTGCATTAAATGATCCGAATTGGAAAATTGCTATGACCGATGAATATAATGCTTTTATTGATAATAAGACGTGGGAGTTGGTGATCCATCCATCTGGTATTAATAATATTAGGTCTATGTGGAGTTTTGCTCATAAGGACAATTCAGATGGTTCATTTGCCCGACATAAGGTGCGGCTTGTGGGTGATGGTAAGACTCAGCAAGTTGGTGTAGATTGTGGTGAGACGTTTAGTCCGGTGGTCAAGCCGACTACCATTCGCACTGTGCTTAGCTTGACTCTTTCGAAAGCATGGCCTATTAATCAGTTAGATGTAAAGAATGCTTTCCTACATGATGATCTCAAGGAAACAGTCTATATGCATCAGCCTTTGGGATTTCGGGATCCCAAACATCCTCATCATGTTTGTTTGTTAAAGAAGTCCTTATATGAGTTTAAGCAGTCTCCACGGGCCTGGTATACGCGATTTACCGACTATGTTTCGACTATTGGGTTCACTCACAGCAGGTCGGATAATTCCTTGTTCATCTATCGTCGTGGTTCGTCCTTGGCCTATATTCTGTTATATGTGGATGATATTATTTTGATTGCCTCTTCCGATGCCTTACGCCAGTCTATCATGACAATTCTCACCTCTGAGTTTGCTATGAAAGACTTGGGGCCCTTGAGTTATTTTTAGGGATTGATGTAACTCGTCATGCAGGTGGATTGTTCTTATCTCAAAGGAAGTATGCAGTTGAGATCATTGAAAGGGTTGGGATGTCATCATGTAAGTCCACCTCCACTCCAGTTGATACTAAGACCAAGCTTAATGTCGCGGCAGGCGTACCATACGAGTATCTGACCCGCTATCGCAGTCTTGCAGGGGCCCTTCAGTATCTTACATTCACCCGACCAAATATTACGTATGCTGTCCAACAGGTGTGTTTGTTTATGCATGATCCCAGAGTTGAGCACATGACTGCACTCAAACGCATCATTCGGTATATTCATGGTACACTTGACTATGGTTTGTATTTATATCCTTCCTCGACGTCCACAATTGTCTCATATACGGATGCTGATTGGGGTGGTTATCCGGACATCAGACGGTCTATGTCTGGCTATTGTATGTTTCTTGGCACTAACTTGGTCTCATGGTCTGCGAAACGTCAGTCGACATTGTCCCGATCCAGTGCCGAGGCCGAATATCGAGGGGTAGCTAATGTGGTCTCGAAATCATGTTGGTTACGTAATTTGCTGTTGGAGCTTCATTATCCTATTCAGAAGGCAACCTTGGTTTATTGCGATAATGTTAGTGCCATCTACCTTTCTGGTAATCCGGTTCAGCACCAACGCACTAAACATATCGAGATGGACATTCACTTTGTCCGTGAAAAGGTTGCTCATGGTCAAGCACGCGTCTGCCATGTCCCGCCAAGGTATCAAATTACAGACATCTTTACAAAGGGTCTTCCCTTGGTCATGTTTGAAGATTTTAGGGACAGTCTCAGCGTTTGAAGACCGCCCGCTATGACTGATGGTGTGTGTTAAATATGTTGGAAATTTGCCTTTGGCGGGAGTTGCGACCAACCAACTTTAACGGCTTAAACACTAGTGTAACGCATGTTGGAGAATCCGGTTCTTCACACATGCATGATCTACTAAGTACGTAGATAACCGTAGGGCCAAGAATCGTCAAATTTCATTGAGAAATGAAAGAGATATTGGTTCAAGAAGTAAGGTGTTTGAAGCATGAAAAGTGTGGTATTGTGTGTAATTCTACCTCATCGGTAGAGGAAGAAAGAAGTGTTGTGTATATAAGATTCGAAATTGGTTTGGGGTTTGGGATCCCAAGGGGTATCCCATGTGTTTAAAGGAGGGAGGACCTAGATGTGCTTCGGTTCGAGGAAAGACCACACGCGCGCCGCCGCCGCCCGCCCGTCCCGTCCGGTCCGGTTTCGAGTTCCGGGTTCCGGGTTCTCGGGTTCTCGGGTCACGGGTCGTGGGCTGTGGGCTGTTGGTCTTCTGATAATATCTTTTTGGGCCAGAAAACTTTGCCAGAAGTACAGTTTGATCCCGAAGTTTCGAGATATACGATTTGGACCAGAATTCTTTCGGATGTACAGTTTGGTCCCCGAAGTTTCAAGATGTACGAGTTTGGTCCCCGAAGTTTCCGAACATCGAATTTCGACGGTCAAAAACGAAATGCCAAGCACTCAATTCAGCCATTTATTTTGGCTGAATTACTCCTCCTATAATGGCCAAATCCGTTGGTCTTTCTCCCATTTATGTTGGTGACTTTACTACCTCCATAATGGCCATTATTTGGCTATTATGGAGGCGATTTTCGAGCGATGATCAGCCCCCTCCCTCACCTATTTAAACACCCCCTTACACCATTGTTGAAAAACAAGAATGAAAAAAAGAGATGCAAAGCAAAACAAAGTGCACGAAAATACACAACCAAAATAGTTTTCTTCCTACAACTTCCAAGCATCATTTCGTTACTCAATATTCTTCACGGTAGCTCTTGAGTTTCCTTTGCTCAAGGGTTCCATTGCTGTTTTATCTTGGGAGACAAATTGTCCAGGACGTATAAAGGATACATACGGGGCAATATTGTCTTAAGGACAGAGTGCTACACTCGACTCAAAGCAAAAACAATTTACATTTTTCCGTTTTCTACAAAGCTGGAATTTCCAGTTTTTACTTGTGTAACGATTGTAATTTCAGATTCCATGTTGAATTATTGAAATCTTTGTTTATCCTTTCGAATACTTGTAATAGTTAAATACTTCCCGTACTGCTTTATAAAGTACCATAAAGAGAAAAATCTCCCAACAAAATATACATAGGATTTACAAGTTATACACGATATACACGTGTATATCCTATGTATATTGGTTCTGGGATTCTCCTTCCCCCCTTTACCGTGTATTACCGTGTATAGTAGGTAGTATATTAGTATCCTAGTTTAGGTAATGTTGTAATGTAATTAGTAGTGTACACTTACCATAATACTTGTATTACCATAAGTGTATAGTTAGTATCCAAGTATAATAAGGTTTTAGGAGTAGAATAGGAATAGAATTCTCCTATTATGGAAATATATAAATGTATATATACTCTTTCAATCAATGAAAATAATCAAGAGATTATTTCTTTCATGAATCTCTAAAGTTGATTAGGTTACTCACAGATTAGTTTAGCATGCTTAGCTGGCTATTATCATTATGTGTTGACTGTCATATGTGTTTAGCTAGTAAAAACGTCTGTTGTATATTCAAGTTGTTTGTTTCGTATACCTTTGGATATGTAATGTATATCAGAGATATCTTTGGTATTTCAGTTCTCTTGTATGTGGGATGGGCTTGCATCTTTCTTTTGCCAGGAATTTGGGCTAAAGTGTGCATTGGACTGGTCTTTCTCTCATTCTCTTTAAAAATCTGAATATATATATTATTGTTTCCTTTTCCTTAATTCCAGGCCAATGGGCCTACCTTGTTGTGATGGGCTGTTTGGGCTTTAAGTCTAGATTAATTTATCTAAAACATTATTTATTGGGTCTGTTATTCCATCCAGTCTTGATTAATTAGTGATATCTGATTGGTGTTTAATTTTATCCCCTCTTTCTTTGCATGACATGGGGGAGTTTCAATCCCATTATCCAATGATCTGGCACATGTTGAAGCAAGTGCTGCATTTGAGAGTTAAAGTTGCTTTCACATTTTGGACTGTTTAGTTCAAAGAACAGAGGTTGTACTTTGGATCTTGAGAAAGAACAATTGCTACACTTGTGTTGCTGCACTTCAAGAAATAATCTGATGTCACTGGTGCGACAAATACGGTACTGCCTTCCTGCTGTTTTGCTGTATTTTAAGGCTATTTATTATTGCCTTTGGGGAGGTAAAACTGCTGCTCTGTTGAGATGTCACTTTTGGCTGAAAGATATCACACGCATTGAGTAATTTGCTGCTTTATTTGGGGTGTGTTGCTGATGCATTCCTTAAACCTGCTGCACTTAGCCATAGCCCTATGATGATTTGTTCATTGCATTTCTTGGTCCATTGGGATTGCCTTTCTAAGGCAGTGTTGCTCTTGTCTTGCTACACTTTTAAGGCTATTTGTTATTGCCTGTTGGGAGGTAAAAAACACTTGCTTTTGTTGTGTTGTTTGGCTGTACTTATGAGGTCCTCAAAGAGCTGTACCTGGATAAGTTGTTGCTACTTGTTGGTGCTCTTTAAGGGCAGATTACTGCTGCTTTAAGAATGTTTCTGACAGCTGCAACATTTCTGAAAATTCTACTGATTTGAACATGATACTACACTTGGGGCCGATGAGAATAATTAATTTGAGGTCATGCTCCTTCCGGAAAGGTTGTCCCTCGGTTTGCTTTCCTTCGGAAAAAGGGCGATGATGAGACTTATAAAAAATCACATGCGAGAAACTAACATGTGTTGGTAAGGCAACTAGATTGACCAATGAGTCTCTAGTTCGCAACCACGACATGAATGGAATTTCTTTTACTTAAAAAAAAATATAAGTCTGAGCCTAAAACTTTGATTGTTTTGTATGGATCCTAAGGTTTTATTCACATTTATTTAGTTCTAACTATCTTTTCTTTTACATCTTGCGAGGAATATCTAAACAACAATGAGATAATAAAGTGGGGTTCTACAGAGACGAAAAGAACAAGATTGCCGGACTCGCGCCCAAGACCCAAGAGATGACACTATCATCACCTCAGCCATTGCCGTTTAATTTCTTTTAATCCGGCCTGTTATTTTATATTGTAATTTAATTACTCTGCTTGTGTGATTGTTTGAATGTTTAGAAGAATTAGGCCTAGAATTGATAAACTAGAATAGGGTAGTTTAAAATTTGGAAACCCATCGCTAGTTTATTTATTTTAGGCTCGAGTAGTTTAAAATTGGAAACCCTCCCAAGTCTATTTATTTTAGGCGCGTCATGCATATTCAAAACTTTCAAAATAATTTGATCATTTTTATCCGCATTATTAATCATACAAATAAGGTTTCGTTTTACTCAAAATTGCGACTTAAAATGACTTTCATAAAAATCACCTCCTTGCATTATAAATAATTTACTTTCTTCCTTTACTATCAAATGCAAAAATATGTATTTTATATATAATGCCATGCAAATGCATACTTTAACCAAAAAATTAATTTTCTATATATTTTATAAATAATGCCATACAAGTGCATACTTTTGACAAAAAAACAAATTTACCTATATTCTATAAACCATGCATCTTTTATCAAAAACTCAATTCCACACTACATTTTATAAGTCATGCCCCGCAATGCATACTTTATCAACAAATCAATTTTTCATATATTTTGTAAACAATGCTATACAAATGCATACTTTTATTCAAAAATCAACTTTACATATATTTTATGTATAATGCCATACAATATGTTTTTATTCTAAAAATTAACTTTGCATGTATTTTATAAACAATGTCATACAAATGCATATTTTTCTCTAAAAAATCAATTTTACATATAGTTATAAAAATGTCATGCATATTCTTTTCGGATCGTATGTCGGAATTTATTTCTCAAAATCACAATCACCTTCGCGAGACTCTTCAAAAAGAATAAATGGTAAAATCCTTACATTGTCAAAATGCATTCTTTTAAATTACTTGCAACATCCTTTTCACCTTATATTTTAAACATGCATTTTTCTTAGCATAATAATTAACCTGAGTTTGACCGGACAACCGTAAGTTAGCGGATCTTAAAGGATGTCTAACTCCTTCCCTTTAGGATAATAGAGAACCCTTACCTATAATCTCATAGTTTAGCAGATCATTAATCGGAGTTCATTTTGCAGCATTTTTGTTAACATTTAGGTGCCCTAATTCACCGTATAATAATTAGGTGGCTACTTCTCAACAACATTTTTATCAATCCCGGGAATTGACCCATTACGTCGCGAACCCGCTGTAAAAAACGGGTGCGACAGTGGTTATAGGTATTTTTTTACTCTTGTTGATGATTGTTCAAGGATGACATAGTTGTATTTGCTCATACTTAAGACATATGCTATCACAGTTTTAAGGAACTTTCTTTTGATGGTAAAGACTCAATTTTCTCATTCTGTTAAAATTCTTATATCTGACAATGGTGGTGAGTTTTTTAACAGAATGCAAGTTGTTATTTGATTCATTGGGCATAATACATCAAACTGATCAAAGTAGTTGTCCACATACTCCTCAACAAAATGGAGTGGTGGAAAGAAAGCATAAGCACATATTGGAAGTTGCTAGGGCCATCAGATTTCAAGGAAGTATTCCAATAAGATTCTGGGGTGAATGTGTCCTGTCTGCGGTGTATTTGATAAATGGATACATACAGTAGTGTTGAAAGGTAAATCTCTATTTGAAGTGTTTCACAAGACTAGACCCAAACTTCATCATTTAAGGACAATTGGATGTTTATGCTATGCAACCAAAATTGCTAAAGAAGACGCGTTTTATCCAAGAGCCACATCATGTGTATTAATGGGATACTTTATGACACAAAAGGGGTATCTACTCTGTGATTTGAGTGACAATAAGATGATAGTAAGCAGGGATGTCATATTCAAGGAGGAAGTTTTTCCCTTTTCTACCTCAAAAGTAAAACATCTGCCTCTATTTCCAGTTACTTCGTCATATTTAGGGTCCTATTCAGAAAATGTTGATGTACCTTTGGAAGAGTTAGAAGTTGATACTGATGGGATTGCACATGTCCATGTACATGAAGACCTGCATGTTACTGATGATCATGATGTTATTGACACTTCATCAGATGAAGAACTAGATACTAGTGATGTTGTATCATCTCCTCCTGCAGAGGTGCAACATGAAGCTATTCCTCCTGTTATCAAGAAATCTGCTAGAGTCACTCACCCTTCAATTTGGCATCAAGACTATATTACTGCTAAGAAGAAACCTGCAACACATGCTCATTCTCTAGCCATTTGCCTCTCATATGATCATATTTCACCAGCCTGTAGGGCATTTTTGGGAAAAGTATCAGTTGCTCTAGAATCTACATCCTATATGGAAGCAGTCAAGGATGACAAATGGGTCTTGGCAATGCAACATGAGTTACAGGCTTTGCAAGATAATGGAACTTGACAGATCATGCCTTTACCTCATGGGAAGTCAGCTATAGGGTGCAAATGGGTATTCAAAATCAAGTTTAAGGCTAATTGTGAATTTAAAAGATATAAATCAAGATTGGTTGCTAAAGGATATAATCAAACTGCTAGCATAGACTATCAAGAAACATTCTCTACGGTGATGACAATCTCTATTATTGCTCTTGCAACTGCTGAAAATTGGTGTATCTATCAAATGGATGTTTATAATGTATTTTTGCAAGGAGACTTTTCAGAAGAAGTGTTTATGGAAGTACCTAAGGGTCTGCAAATTCAGGGGGAGCAACCAGTGGTCTGTAAGCTTGTCAAGTCCCTCTATAGACTAAAACAAGCTTCTAGACAGTGGAACTTCAAATTGACTGAGGCATTATTGAATTCTGGTTACAAGCAAAGCCACTTGAACTATTCTCTATTCACAAAGAGATATGGTAGCAGTGTGGTAATGATTTTTGTATATGTAGATGACTTGATCATCATTGGGAATGATCCATTGTTAATACAAGAAACCAAAGATGTTTTGCACAATAGCTTCAAGATCAAAGACTTGGGGCAACTCAAATTTTTCCTTGGCATTGAGTTTAGCAAGTCACCAAAAGGGATTTTAATGAATCAAATAAGGTATGCACTTGATCTTATCTCTGAAGCTGGTTTGACTAGTGGAAAGACTGCTTTGACACCATTAGAGTGCAACATGAAATTGACAACAACTAATCATAAGGGTAGTGATGATGATGCATTGTTTCATGATATTCACCAGTATCGAAGAATGGTGGGCAAGTTATTGTACTTAACAATTACTAGGCCTGACATTGCCTATATAGTACAAACCTTGAGCCAATTCCTTCAGAAACCTAAGGTGCAACACTGGAATGCAGCTTTGAGGGTACTTAGATATATAAAAAATAAGCTTGGTCTAGGGTTGCTGATGTCTCCTGAGAAGAATATGAAGCTCACAGGGTTTTGTAATGCAGACTGGGCTGCTTGCCCTAATACCAGAAGATCTGTCATTGGGTACCTATTGAAGCTGGGCAATCCTCTCAATTCTTGGAAGTCCAAAAAGCAAGTAACTGTCTCTAGGAGTTTTGCAGAAGCAGAATACAGGAGTTTGACAGCTTTTATAGCAGAAATTGTTTTGGTGACTAATTTGTGCAAGGAGATAGATATCAAGATAGTAAGGACAGTGGATGTATTTTGTGACAGCAAGATAGCTATTCAAATTGTTGCCAACCCAGTGTTTCACGAGAGAACAAAGCACATCGAGATCATTGTCATTTCATTCGAGAGAAGGTCACTCAAGGGCTTATTCAGAGCATCTACATCAATACCAGAGATCAACAGGCAAACATTCTAACCATAGCTCTTGGAAGGAATCAACATGACAGTTTGTTAGCCAAACTAATAGCTCTGAATATCTTCAGTACACCTAGTTTGAGGGGGAGTGTTGCGGATACTACTGATGTCACTTAATACTTGTTCTCTACAAAGCAGTATAGGTAGTTAGCATGTACTTAGCTGTAGCTAATTATTGTATATGGAGTTAGTTATAGTTTTTTTTATTTATGTTAGAGAGTTAGAGTCGGTTAGTAGCGGGGATAGTAACAACTATATATATACACCTCTGTACTCTCATTTTCATATATGAAAATCATTTCACTGCTTTACTTCCTTCTCGCACAAGATATGCAGTAGATATTTTCATCTCACCCAATTTCTAGGGTTAGATTTCTTCAATATATATACATACATACTGGAATCGGAAATTTTAATGGAATAATTCTAATACAACAACAACATACTAAGTATAATCCCACAAGTAAACAATTTAGAAAATTGACTTTAAGCGTAACTTGACGTGACACACTTCACAAGCTTCTTCTGATTAATTCTTGTTTTCTACGTTCCTGATCTCCCCTATCAACTTCACATCGTCGTTTGTTTTCTTCCAAGGTCAATTATTCTAAGAAAAATTGATCATTGAAGGACTAGAGGCCGAATTCCTCACTCAACAATTTATGCTTTTCCTAATAACTGGCGGATTCAGATAAATTTAAAGTTTAAGGGTTCCAATGATCTCAAATTAAAAGGCAAAGGTAAGACAAAATAAAGGCATGTGTGGTTTTGTATTTTTTTTTTTTATAAAAAAAGTAAAGCAAAAAATAGGTTAGCTATGGTGTCCAAGGGATTTGAACCCTTGTTAAGGAGGTTCCACCTTTGCCCCTAGACAAACAATCCATTTTATATTGGATTCCCAATTAAAAATTTATTAAGTTAATGTTTAATGAATTCACAATATAAGACAAGACTCAAGCAAAAATTATTAAATTCCCGGAAACTCACACTCTATACACTAAATTCGCCCCCATTCCTAATCGGAGCCTTTACTTGTAAAGGCACGTGAAATTAGGGAGGCGGATAGGACTCTATTCAAAGGCTTCAGGTTGAGGCCCCTCCGTTCAATAATATCGAAGGATCACGAACGATACATTGCATCAAAAACTTGACTTAACTAATTTCTCAAAGTATGATATATGTATGTGTCTATTTAAAATTCATCAGCTCTAGATTATTATTGGCTCATCCGTGCCAATCAATCGGGTTGGGATCCCCTCCAGTAAAATACGCTCCAGTAATGATCAATGGAGTCTTTGATTAAGGACACGTGTCTATCTAAAGATTAAAGGTTTAGATCGTACCTCTCATTTTATTCTTTCTCATCGCCTTATTTCTCCCCCATCACCCACTTTCCAATAGTAATTAATGTACTTTCACTAAATATATAATTCTCTCTTTATGTATAATTCTCTTCTTCTCGAAGCTTTCCCGATGAACATAATGACAGTCTCACTATATCTAGCTGCCGTTATTTGGTTTCAGTGGCAGAGCCACAAAGGTTACCTCTCCTTTCAAAGCTTTCCTAGTCAAGAACTTCTACAAACATAGCTTGCATTTATGCTTTTCCATGCTCATACCATTCAATGAAGAAAATAAACATCTATAAAGTAGATGAAAGATCAAAACCAAATCTTTAACATCTCACTCGGCCCGCTTAGCCTATTATACTAGTAGGTGCAGTATTGCTTTATAGTAGCATTTGATTTTTACTGCTATGTATTCTTTAGTGTACTTTGTTCATCTTATGTACCTGCATTAGTTACTGCATCTTTTTCAGAATGCACTAGCATGACTTATTCGCATTTGATACTAACATTTTCTTACCGCTTTAAATTTCTTGTCCGGGTCTGACCGTTTCTTTTGCTTTTCTTGTACTTGTGTCTGTTTTGAGCCGAGGGTCTCTCGGAAACTGCCGTCTACCTAACAAGATGGAGGTAAGGTCTGCGTACACTCCACCCTCCCAAACCCCACGTTATGGGACTTCACTGAGTATGTTGTTGTTGTTGTTGTCGTCTATCTATGTTTGAGACCACCCATATCTACATATAAAAAATGTTTTTGCGCAGAGAAGTTGGAACTATTATAATAAGAAAGAGGACTCAATTGTAAATGAGATTTTAGTGGGTATGTTATTGTCGTAAAGAAAAAAAGTTTTGTGAAATTGCAGTGAAAAATTTAGAAAGGTGATAAAAAAAGTACTAAAATTGTAGTAAAACAAGATTGGGAAATGGATGACAATGACAGGGCATGGAAAATGAAAATGTTAAACAAGGTTTATACCCGTGATATACACTTGATATACATATTGTATATCACGGGAATATACAGCTGAAAGTAGTGTCCCAGAAAATTCCCAAAATTCGCCCACTTCTTCCTCGAGTCAGAGACCAGTCACTCGTAGTCAACGGGGTGTTTTTACACCAAAAAGACAATTTAATTTACATTCGAATGTCTCTAAATCCCCCTTACCCCGTAATCCTGTGTCTGCCTTAAACGACCCGAATTGGAAATTTTTTTATGACTGATGAATATAACGCTCTTATTGATAATAAGACGTGGGAGTTGGTGCCCCGTCCATATGGTATTAATGTTATCAGGTCTATGTGGATTTTTGCTCATAAAGAGAATTCAGATGGTTCATTTGCTCGACATAAGGCGCGGCTTGTGGGTGATGGTAAGACTCAGCAGATTGGGATAAATTGTGGGGAGACGTTTAGTCCGGTGGTCAAGCCGTCTACCATTCGCACGGTGCTTAGCTTGGCTCTTTCGAAGGCATGGCCTATCCATTAGTTGGATGTCAAGAATGCTTTCCTACATGGTGATCTCAAAGAAACAGTGTATATGCATTAGCCGTTGGGGTTCAGGGTTCCCAACCATCCTCATCATGTCTGTTTGTTGAAGAAGTCCTTATATGGGCTTAAGCAGTCACCACGGGCCTGGTATACACGATTTGCTGACTATGTTTCGACTATTAGGTTCACTCACAGCAGGTCAGATAATTCGTTGTTCATCTACCGTCGTGGTTCGTCCTTGGCCTACATTCTGTTGTATGTGGATGATATCATTTTGACTGCTTCTTCCGATGCCTTACGCCAGTCTATCATGACCCTGCACAGTTCTGAGTTTGTTATGAAAGACTTAGGGCCCTTGAGTTACTTTTTGGGGATTGCCGTCCAACGTCATTCAGATGGATTGTTTTTGTCTCAACGAAAGTATGCAGTTGAGATTATCGAAAGGGCTGGGATGTCATCATGTAAGTCCACTTTCACTCCAGTTGATACGAAGCCCAAGCTGAGTGCCACGGCCGGCGTACCCTACGAGGATCCGACCCGCTATCGCAGTCTTGCAAGGGCCCTTCAATATCTTACTTTTACGAGATCGGATATTATGTATGCTGTCCAGCAGGTGTGTTTATTCATGCATGATCCCAGGATTGAACACATGAATGCACTCAAATGCATCATTCGGTATAATCAGGGTACACTGGACTATGGTTTGCATTTGTATCCTTCATCGACATCCACACTTGTCTCATACATAGATGTTGATTGGGGTGGGTGTCCAGACACCAGACGGTCTACGTCGGGCTACTGTATGTTCCTTGACAACAACTTGGTCTCCTGGACTGCGAAGCGTCAGGCGACTCTATCCCGCTCAAGTGCCGAGTCTGAATATCGAGGGGTCGCCAATGTGGTCTCAGAATCATGTTGGTTTCGTAATTTGCTTTTAGAGCTTCATTGTCCTATTCAGAAGGCGACTTTGGTGTATTGCGATAATATTAATGTCATTTACCTTTCTGGTAATCCGGTTCAGCACCAACACACTAAGCATATCGAGATTGACATTCACTTTGTCCGCGAAAAGATTGCTCGGGGTCAGGTACGTGTCTGTCATGTCCCGCCAAGATATCAAGTTGCAGACATCTTTACAAAGGGTTTTCCCTCGGTCCTTTTTGAAGATTTTAGGGACAGTCTCAGCGTTCGAAAACCGCATGCTATGACTGCGGGTGTGTGTTAAACAAGGTTTATACCCGTGATATACACTACATACACTTGATATACATAGTGTATATCACGGGAATATACAACTGAAAGCAGTGTCTCGGACAACTCAGATCAGCCCAGATCAGCCCATCTCGGCAGTGGCTTCAGCAGCCCATCTAGGCAGTTCAACCCATCACAGGCAGTGTAGATTGTGTAGTATATTAGGAATGTATATTGATGTAATATTGTAGTGTAAAGGTTATCTTAATTAGTCTTATACACTTACCATAATTGTATAGTTAGAACTATGGTAGAATAAAGTTTTATGAATAGAATAGGAATAAGATTCTCCTATTATGAAAATATATAACTTGTATATATACCTTTCAATTAATGAAAATAATTAAGGAGATTATTTCTTTCATAAACTGAAATCTAAACCTTTAATATATAGATAGATACGTGTCCTTAATTAAAGACTCCATTGATTATTACTGGAGCATAGTTTACTGGAGGGGATCCTAACCCCAATCAATCAACATCTCCAGCTCTGTGCACTCGACATTGTCTTAAAAAGAATATAAATACACATAATTAAAGAGACGTTTCTTCTTTGAAAGTTATAGCACTCCATCCTTAGAGTCCTCATGATAATGATACCGACACAGCAAAAATAAAATAAAAAATTAAAAGAAAGAACCTCAATTCAACTTTGCTTTTGCTAATAATTGCTACCACATCCAAGCTAGTAACTTAATACTTACTACTTCCACCGTTTTATTTGACGTTTCTAATTAGTTTAGCTGAACTCGAAGATATAATAAAATAAGACTTTATCTCGTAATCTTAAATTATATAAAGCGGTGTATCCAATATTAAAAATATCATTGAATTTCACGGTCTTTAATAAAATGCCAGTGAGAATAAAACTAGAATAATGTTGAACTTTAAAAAAAAAGAACTGATAAAAAAGAAAGGTGCATAAATTGACTAGGACCTATGCGAACATATTCTAAGTTTAGTTGATGTGCACGTGGATGCATCATGCATGGACACCCAAGTTAAAATAAAAAATCTTAAAAATAATTAAGGTACATGACTAAATTTAAATATATTGATAGCGAAAGCAAATATTTGATGTCATATAAATCTTTCAAAGCAAGTCCAATAGTACAAACAATTATTCAAAGTCGTTTAGTCTAAAATTGACGAACAAAAATGTAAAAGAGAGAGAGATTAATTAACACCTCTTGTATTTAACGTGCAAACAAAATAATGCATGGATTTTCAGCGTTCACACGTAATGTTGAACGCGTGCGACGAAAGGTCGTTTGAATTCCATGACGTGAAAAGGAGATGTCTCTGTCTGCGCCTGGTCTGCCATTCCTTAAACGAGATTAGCAAATGAAATTATGATAATGATATGAGTACGTTGAGAGAGCTTAACAATAAAACACTCTACTTTTTAGACTAATCATTGAAGAGAAAATTCGAAAACTTCAACTATTCCATCAATAATAATACCAACTTATTTTAACTATATGTGGAATAATATAATAAGAGGCGTCTTCTTCTTCTTGTTGTTTACCATGCATAGCAAAGCCCGGGGTCAACTAAAGTTACTCGGAGGAGAAGAAAGATCAATAATGTCAGGGCTTAGTATAATATATTGTTGAGTTGTGGAACCTAATTCATCGTCGATATTATGAAGATTTTACGCAGAGTGTGGAACGCTGATCGACTGGTTATTTAGTATAGGATATTTTGAGAATTTTAGGCTTGTATTATATTCGCCCTAGTTTTCGCTATATATAGACTAAGACACCATTTTTCTTTCTTGGTGGTTGTGCAAGAGGTCGAGCAAGAGAGAAAGAGAGAATTGTAAACTCAAACTTCTTATTTGATTATTGTAAAATCTACAGCGGCAAAGTGGACGTAGCTCCCGCATTTGAAGGTGAACCACTATAAATCTGTGTGTTATTTATTCTTTTGTTATTTACTATTTTCTGATTAAGTAGGATTTGGAACTCAAATTCTAACATATAAATGATGAAGTCCCAAACTAAGAGTGCAGCCCGATGAACAATGAAATTAAAAAAACTTGAAAGACTAGGATTCAAATTTCAATTAAAAAAATGCTAGGAGGTTTTTTTTAATTTGTGTAAGTTTGAGTGGGCAGAGAGTTACTTAGATACCTTTGTTGGTGGAAAATAACAGATATACAATGCATTAGTTAGGGTGCGCATTAACTAATTAATGATCCAAACACTATCATTAATATCTAGATGTATGCAAGATGAATATTGAAGAGAATGGTTCCTATTCTGGAAGTATTTTCTGGAAGCAAAGTTGGCTAGATGGACATAGTGCATTAAATTACTATAAAAAGATTGTCATTTAAATAGAAGCTAGCCGATTTAGTAATAAACCTAATTGATTTAATTAATTGATCATAGTAGTATTTTGGGTCAAGTTCAATTTCTACCATATATGATATAACCCTGAAATTTTTATAAAAGGAACTTAGTGTTACTCCATCCTAATTAATTTTATACTATTTTTTTCTTTCTATTTTATGTTTAAGGATGTCAGGTTTGACGCCTACTTCATGACCTTTATTTTCACTATACTTGATGACCTTTGTTTCTCAAAATTTTATTTAACAAACTTCTAATACTAAAAAATGGTCATTCTCGAAGAGTTAGAGACTCAGAGGGGGCGAGTTTTATAATAATTCGAAAAGACTCAATTAGACAACAGATCGTGCCCATATAAAGACAACTGAATTATGCCTATTTGTAACAACTGTCCGAACAAAAGGAGTTATAAGGAAGATAAAAACTAAGACCGGATAAAACTTATCCGTATAAATTGGTGTTTATACCAAGTTAATAGATACTATTTGAATATAAACTTTTAATATTTCATAGTTAATTAACATGCATTCTTATTTTATTAAATTAATTAATTATAATAAATTTATATGACTTGATCAATTTATAAATACCGAGTGGCGAGTGCAGTAAGTATTATCGAGGAAGGAAAGAAGGCGAAATTTAGGAGAAAAAATAACGTCAAAATTGGTCAATATTGAGTTCTAGAACTAGTATATAAAAAACCATAATAACAGACAAAAGAGGCCAAAAAAAGAACCATTTCTGACCAACATATATACACTATAAATTATGTTCAAGTTGGGCGGCTTTATTTATTAACCAATTGCCCCACACACTTGACACTACCAAACTTCTCCTCTCCCTATCAAAGAACATTATTCCAATAACTAGACGACATTATATCGAACTAAACAAACAACCTTTTGATTTTTAATTAACACTCAAGAGTCAATTTAGTCAAAATTAAACTACTAAGAGACCATAACTAATTACTAAAATATTATAGTATACTGTATTCATGCATGTGTTCCAATTTGTTTTGGTCCACCTGCATGTTCTATGAAACTCATTAACAACATTTTCCTATGTTTATTCCTCATATTTGATACTGTTCCTAAATTAAAGAACGAACCCTTCTTCCTTTTGTTAATATATTCCCAACAAAATAGGAACGAACTCATTTGACTCCTCAGTAATTAGATACAAAGAAGAAATAAAGATCTAGAGGAGAAGTGGAGGAAAACAAGATTCAATTCCGTGACACTTATCATGTCAGAAGTGGAATATCATGTTTTTCTTCCCATTGCATTACTCAATTTCTTCATTCTCATATCAGGTTTGTATACTTCACCACTTTAATCATTTTTTGTTGTTCCAAAACTAGCTACAAGGAACAATTTAATTTATTGAAAAAGTATTGAAGCAAATATATCCTCATGTCATATGTTTGAAAGCTTTTATTTGATCAATCTTAGTATTAGAGGCTGATTTAGTACATAATCAACTTTCTTAATCTATGTAAAAAGAGACAATTATTATCATGTAAAAAGAGAACTTTTTTAAACAACATTTAAATGGTTTTTGGAGAGCAGGCTTGCATTTATTGCAGTAAGACTGATGTTTTTTCACTTAGCAAAATCATAGGACCTGGCTTGTGTTACTCCAACACCAAGTCACCAAGCAATTCAATTCTTTAATGAATGTTCCCTGTAAAGACAAGACAGTTCAACAACATTAAATGTTCTTTTTTTGTTGACTTGTATTTATTGTATCAAGACTAACTTTTATTTTTTCACTTTGCAAAATCATAGGTACGCTTGTTTGTGGAGACTCACTGGAGACAGACAAGCAATTGCTTCTGAACTTGAAGTCATTTCTTAAGCATCAAAATCCTGTTGAAAGAGGATTTAAATACACTCAATGGAATCCTACAGATTTATCACCTTGCAAATGGCCTGGAATTTCATGCAATACTTCCATCAATCGTGTCACTGGAATCGATCTCTCGGACAACAACCTGGCTGGGAAATTGTTCGATAATTTCTCAGCCATGACGGAATTGACCTCACTTGACCTGTCCAAGAACACATTTTCGGAATCCATTCCACCAGACTTAGGCGAGTGTCAAAACCTGAAATTCTTGAACTTGTCACACAATATCATTGTTGGTGAGCTCAACTTAACTGGGCTGAACAAGCTGGAAGTTCTTGATTTAACGATGAACAGGATTCATTGGCTAACAATCCCCGAGATTTGTGACAACTTAGCTGTTGCAAATATTTCTAACAACAATTTCACTGGTGAGACTGGAAGAGTATTTGAGCACTGCAAGAATCTGAAGTATCTTGATCTGAGCTACAACAATTTAGCAGGGAATCTGTCATTCGGGCTTGATGTGCTGAACATGTTTTCAGCGTCTCACAACAACTTCAGTGGTCCTCTGCCTTCCTGGATTTTCACCAAAAACTGCTCCTTGCAAGTTTTGGACTTATCAGAAAATCTGCTCTTTGGAGAATTGCCTACGTCCATCTCGAATTGTAAAAGATTAGTAGAATTGAATTTGTGGGGTAACAGTTTTTCAGGGTTAATCCCTAGAGAGATTGGATCAGTACTGAGTCTTAAAGAACTTTGCTTGGGAAGCAACAACTTTGCAGGTGAAATTCCAGACACTCTATCAGGTCTAAGCAAATTGGTTTTTCTGGACCTAAGTAGAAACAATTTTGGAGGAGAAATACAAGAAATTTTCGGGCAATTGACACAGGTAAGATTTCTCGTGCTGCATGGAAACTCTTACATTGGAGGCATAGTGTCATCAGGAATTCCAAACTTGGTGAACCTTTCTCGGTTAGACTTGAGTGATAACCACTTCTCTGGTCAATTACCAGTTGAAATTTCTCAGATGAAAGGTTTGGAGTTTTTGATTTTTGCACACAACCAGTTTAGTGGAAATATACCTTCAGAATATGGAGACCTTTCTGCAGTTCAGGCTATTGATCTTTCGTCTAATAGGTTAACCGGTTCAATACCACCAAGTTTCGGGAAGCTAAGGTCACTACTGTGGTTGATGCTTGCAAAAAATTCATTGGGCGGTGAAATCCCACCGGAGTTAGGGAACTGCAGCAGCTTGTTATGGTTGAATCTCGCGAATAATCAACTTTCTGGTCCAGTTCCTCCTGAATTAGCGAGTATTGGTGCAGATCCAATACCTACTTTTTTGTTCAATCGGGAAAAGGAGAAGCTCACTGCTGGCTCGGGGGATTGTTTTGCCATGAGGAGGTGGATACCAGCTGATTACCCTCCATTTAGCTTTATATATCCTCTATTGACAGGGAAGAATTGTAGAACCTTAGGGGATAGGTTGTTTATAGGAGATGGTTTAATGCCAGTCTGTGAACCGGGTAGTAATGTTCGAACAAATCAGGTACCGGGCTATATTCAACTTAGTGATAACAAATTGTCTGGTGAAATCCCTCCTGAGATTGGCAAGATGCAGAACATAAGTATGCTGCATTTGGGTGCAAATGAATTTTCTGGCAGGCTTCCTTCAGAGATTGGACGAGTGCACCTAGTAGTCCTTAATATTTCACAGAATAATTTTTCTGGTGAAATCCCAAAGCAGATTGGCCATATTAAGTGCTTGCAAAACCTTGACCTATCATTCAACAATTTTTCTGGTCCATTCCCAACTAGCTTTAGTAACTTGCATGATTTGAGCAAGTTCAACATCTCTTACAACCCATACATATACGGAGTTGTACCAGAAATCGGGCAACTAGTTACGTTTGAGAAGTCATCATTTCTTGGTGATCCATTGTTGCGTCTTCCATCTTTCATGCACAACTCCACGAACAACACAGTACAAAACACGAATGGAAATCACAAAAAGCCTACAAAGGTTGGTGTACTTTTGGTAATTGTGGCTCTAGTACTAGCTTTCCTAGTCTGTGGAGTCATGTCCTTCCTTGTATGCCTCCTTATAAAAGCCCCAATGGGTCCTTCAAGAAACTTACTGGAGAATACAGAGGGCAGACACGATTCTCCATCAAGCACTGGTGCATCCTCATCACGGTTGTGTGCATCCTCATCACGGTTGTCTGATGATGTTAAGATTATCCGTTTGGATAGAACAAGCTTCACACATTCTGACATACTAAAGGCCACATGGAACTTCTCGAATGATAGGATTATCGGGAGGGGAGGATTCGGGATCGTTTATCGTGGAGTCTTGCCTGATGGAAGGGAAGTAGCAGTGAAGAAGATACAGAGGGAGGGAGTTGAGGGAGAAAGAGAGTTCAGAGCTGAAATGGAAGCACTCAGTGGGAATGGCTCCGGTTGGCCTCATCCGAACCTTGTAACTCTTTATGGATGGTGTCTTGATGGATCAGAGAAACATCTAGTCTATGAATACATGGAAGGTGGTACCTTAGATGACATCATTACAGATAGAACAAGGTTTACATGGAAGAGGAGAATTCAAGCAGCAATCGATGTGGCACGTGCTTTAGTCTACTTGCACCATGATTGCTACCCTTGCATTGTCCACAGAGATGTCAAGGGTAGCAACGTGCTTCTTGACAAGGACGGAAGAGCAAAAGTCACGGATTTTGGCCTTGCTAGGGTCATGATTTCTGAACATACTCATGTTAGCACAATGGTGGCAGGGACTATTGGTTATGTTGCACCAGAATATGGGCAGACAATGCAGGCCACTACGAAAGGAGATGTGTACAGTTTTGGGGTGCTAGCCATGGAGCTAGCAACAAGGAGGCATGCTATAGACGGGGGCGAAGAATGTCTTATTGAATGGGCGACAAGGGTCATGGGAGAGGGAAGGAAAGGGTTCACTAGAGCCATTATGCCAGTTGCTCTATTGGTATCTGGCCTGACAGAGGGAGCAGAGGAGATGTGTGAGTTGCTTAGGATTGGGATAAGGTGCACGGCTGAGACCCCTCATGATCGGCCTAACATGAAACAGGTATTAGATAGGTTGATTAGTATTCCTACCAGCCAACGGGGATCCACCCGTAGCTTTGGATCAAGTAGTAGCTCTTCTCCATTATTATGATGGAACTTTTTTGGAACTAAGCAAAGTGTCAATAGTTTTTTACAGATGTGTAACATACCTAGCATATTCTTCTTGTAAAATAGTTTTTATTCTAGGAAAATGTAGTCAATTTTGTTTGTTTGGATCACAAAATGTTGTCAAGGATATCGAATGTTGTCAAGGATATCGAGAGATGAATTTGTTTTTGAGATTTTTGCTATGAAATTGAAACAGACAAGTATTAACCCACTTACAAAGTTGCACTACATTAGGTGGCAAGATTGTTCCCCTTTCAAGGTACAGAATTTTTCCAGTGCAATTCAAAGTGCCATTTCAAGCAAGAGTCCTCTGTCAGGGAATGTGCATTATAGCAACTGCAAACAGGAGTCGTCTCTAAAGTCAAATTCTGATGGAAAATCTTAGTGTACATCCACAACATCAACACACCACCAATTCTCAACGCGACATTCATTGCTGCAGGCTGCAGCCAAGTCATGATCAACTCCGGTTCAGCTTTTTTTTTTTTTTTAGATAAAATTAAACCTAAAGAGGTTGTTAATTTTTGTTGATAAGATGAGAAGAAGGAAAACAAAGTACATAACAGGGACTAGGCTAGGCAAGAGATACCATTTGAGTGAAAGAGAGCATATGCTCAAATCTCTACGCTATAAAAATTGTATAATGACAATCAAAACATTACTGCCTGTTAATATAATTCAGAATTTCATAACAGGCTGGATTCATCATCCACGGGAATCAAGTTTTAATAGAAAAAGAATGCTGATGACAATGAGTTTTCCATGTCGAACTTTAAATCCACATACAGAAGGAAAATCTTTCACTAGACTAAGAAGCTTGCTTAGTGTTAAAATGAAACTAGTGTTTCTTTCTTCTGTTTAGATTTTGCAGGCCATTTTAAGGATGTCCTTAGCTTTATATATCTTGAAAACTTAAGCTCTTCAGAATTTAGATGATTAATCCATAGGGTCAGTAACTCATTAAGCTGGATAAGTACATAAGCATCATACTATGCAATAAAATTTTACGATTGCCTTTTAAGCATCATTAGGCCGACCAACACCAACTTTTTTGGGAATGAGGTATAGTTATTGTTAGTCTTTTAAGGTGTAACCAAATTTCAGAGCATGCATGGTGCAGACTTCATACTCGCGAGATTTGAGTAAGGCTGAAATTTCGGGTCACTCTCTAATAGAAGAGTTTGAGTTCTTTTCTGGCTGCTTAAGAAAAAGAAACTACATGTAAGTGATGTAATATATGAGTCCACCAAATACAGTAGAGAACTAGGTTCTCTGCTGTTATGTAGATTAAAGACAGAATGTAAATAACACAAGATATTTACGTGAAAAACTCCTTGCTCACGGGATTAAAAACCATGACCCACCGCTGTAGGATTTTCCAAACTCCACTATGACTGAGCAATGTTTAGATTACAAACTATTGCAACCTAGGAATTAAACTCTTAATCCCTCACCCCTTACAATAACTCTATTGCAAGGACACACCTTGACTAACTCTAGCCAAGAGCCCGATAACCTTTCGTACTTACAATAATAACTCTATTGTAAGAACTTTACAATAACTCTATTGTACAAACACACCTTGACTGACTCTAGTCAGGTTTATAACTCAAGGTTTTAAAATCAAGGTACCTATGAAACAACTTCATACAAGAAGAGTAGGTTCACAATTTAAGGAGCAAAAGTCAAAGATTCAACAAACCTAAGGACTTAAAACATCTTTAGTGATAGAGAACCGGTCCTTGTTTGTTGCAGCTTCGTACTTGATAAGTGTCCTTGAGGAACGACGACTTGCACTTGAGATGAATATGATTTTCTGATTTTGCAATCTTGAGTTTTTGCAATCTTGAGTTTGCCACTCCTTGATATGTTATATATAAATGATGGGTGAAGGAAATGAAAAGACCTTATTCCTTGGATCAATGGACATCCTGCAGCAACTCTATAGTATTGCTGATACATTGCAACAGTGTCAGTGGCTTTACAACTGTAGAGTTGACTTGTAGGATCGGAACTGGTCCATGCAAGAATGGACATCCCGCGGCAGCTCTGCTGCAGTGCTGATACATTGCCACAATGTCAATGGCTTTACAACTGTAGAGTTGACTTGCAGGATCGGAACTGGTCCATGCAAGAATGGAACTGGTTCTTTAAACAAGTTTGTCAATTCATCAAAACAATAAAACAAAACATAACATGCATTATCAATTTCTCCCTTTTTATGATGATGTCATCTCGAAGGTCAAGATTACCAATACATGGCATGCATTATTCAGGAAAGTTCCCCCTAAGGGTCAGGTCCATGCTTCATCAGAGACGAGACCATATCTCCTGCTTGTTTTGTTCCCCTTAAGAATTAGGCCAATTTCTCATCACTTTCATTTTGATTTTGCCTCATTTCATATCACATTCTTATACCTCTTTGTATACTACCTCCTTTTACCAACTTCACTAATTTTACCTACCCTTCACCCAACTGTACCTTTCTCCCTTCACCTTATCCCTTCACCTTATTTTCCCCTTTTGACATCATTAAAAAGGGACAGAGTAGTGAGCATAACAACAATACATCACAGAAAACAATAATACAAAAACAAGGTAAGAAACATTGCATAGATTAGAAAATACTGCTCAAAGTTAACTGTAAGGACACATATAGTAGTTATAAAAATACACAGTATGAAATTTAAACAGTCAGTAGTTCTATAGTCATTAGCAAAAAAAGAGCAAGGGGTAGTTTGAAAGACACAAAAGATGTAGGATATTGCATAGGAAGAAGAAACAGAAACTGCATAAAGGAATGAGCTAGGTACTTGATCAACTTGAGGATTGTGTCAATCCTGTCATTTACAGCACGCTGATCATCAATCAATTACCGGTGCAGTACCTCCAGTTGCACCTTCAGCTGAGCATTTTCCTCTTTCAGGGCTGCGATGACACCCGTTTCTTCACTTCTATTCGCAAGCCTTTGATTTTCAGCCTTTAGAATTGAGTTCTCTGCCATCAACCTAGCAATTTCAGCATTTGCTTGTTCTTGTGTATTGATCAGATTTGAAATCATTGAACTGTTCCCAACTCCTCTTTTGGGAACACATTCACACTCCTCAAGGGTAACTAGAGAGACTATTTGTTTTTTTGTCCCCACATTTGCTTTCCCTACTCTAACTCCAAAGTGCTCAAAAATCTTTGTGAAGAAGAAGCCATAGGCTAGCCCATGTTTGCCATCCTTTACATAGATAATTTTCTTTATATGCTCTATCATGGTGGCGGGAAGACTGATGGGCTAAAAGTTAGCTAAGGCCTCAATAGGAATAGGTCTGAAATTGTAGTCATTACTCTTCGTTCAGAGCAAGGCAAGATCACTTTGTTGACTAGTTCAAAAAAAAGTTGAAACGAAGGCTTGAGTTCCTTTTTGTAGACCTTCTCTCCTGTCAAATTTCCTTCTTGTTTGACCATAAGCTTCAAGAAGTTTTTTGAGACTGATTCCCCTTTAGCAGATTTTATTCCATCGGTGGAAATTTCTAGAATGTCGTCAATTGTCTCATCATCCAAACTAAAATTACTTCCATTTACACTTGCCAACAGAGAGTCATTAGTGATAATCAGACTTGTGTAAAATTAGACAGTTTTTTCATCGAACATGCTTGGAACTGGTGGTTTAAAGAGATGAATCCATTTATGAAATTCAACCATCTCCAACATTTCTTTCATTCCGAACTTCTCAGCTATTTCTAGGTCAAATACTCTGCCATTCAGCACTTTTTGGGATTTCAAATTCTTTATTTTTTTCCTTTGGACACTATTAAGGACTCTTGATTCTTTGGAGAAGAACCAGGTTCCTCATCCACCAAATCCTTTCTTTTGCGAGAGCGATGAGTTTTCTCTTCCGATTTCTTTTCTGCAGCATTAGAAACATGTGAATTCTCTCATTCATCCTTTTATTTTCTTGTGATTGCTATCTTAGCCTTGATATCTCATATTATATTTCAATATTCAGTTTGCATGTTTTATTATCATTATCATTTCATGCTTTCCATATCCATATTGATTCTATAGTCATGTAGTTCAGTCGGTCACATGTAGTCAGGTATCGAGTCCCTTATTTTGCCTAGGCTATGATTTGGGGCGTTACAACTTGTTACTAATATTTTTAACCGATTTACGATCAAGCATAGTTTAGGCCGAAGATTGTGTTAATGAGGTGGCATACTACCATTTCAAATATACATAGGTACTTATGAAACTACTAACTTGAGTTATAGAAACCAGGTCCCTTGGACATTTTCCAAATGTAAGGCAGAATCTCTGAGAGATACAATATCACTTATCCTTGTGTTGTATTGTGGTTGCCATGTATTCCTATAACAATATAGACCATGTCCTTTACCCTATAGACCATGTCCTTTACCACTGGCCAATTTGGTACCCTATAGACCATGTCCTTTACCACTGGCCAATTTGGTAGTGATAGATCATGCATTCCCCCAATCGTCATTCCCGCAAATCATCATCACTCATATCATTGAGACTTGTCAGATCATTTATGTTAAGGAATCAAATCAACCATATGAATCTCTGTGTCTTCTTACCATTAGGACCACTTCTTTAGGGAGACATTTAGCAACAGTGTTTCAAAAACTGTTCACTTTGATACACATTTCTAATTTCATAGGAAGGTTTTGTCTGTCAGCATTCCCCATACCAAGATTTGTAATCTTTTGATATATTCAAGAGACACACTTCCTTCTTGAGGAATCTAGAGTAAGAGAGTGATCTTAATTTCTTTAATCATATACCTCGAGTAGCCATTACCCTTTTTTTCTTGACTACTCCCTCTCACTCTAGCCAGAGGACGCGATTACTTCTTTGGTTTTGGAACCCACTTTAGTTTGGGTCCCTTCAAGGTATGAAATGGATGAATTAGACTTTTTCGGGTCCATGCAGGCGAATCAATTTTTGTAAGTTAGATACCAGGTTCCTCCTCTTTATATTTATTTTCCACAAGCTTTATGTTTTTTTAATAGCTTGAATTCTGGCTTTGCAAGCATTTTTGTTGTGACCTACCTGACCACAGTGAGTGCACAACCAATTTTCAGAGTTGGACATATACTTGTTGTGTGGATTATGATTAGATTTTGCCTTTTGGAATCCAACACCCTTTCTTCTTCCTATTTTGCTCTTATACATGGAGGTGACTACTTCAGAAGACCAGGTCCAGCTAAGTGACTTAACAAAATCATGTTTTACTTTATGTAGGTTCTTCTGGAACTGTCTATTCTTCTCAGTCTCAGAAGTGAGATTTATTTTGACCTTCTTGAGTTCATCCTCAAGATCAAGCTGGACTTCACTGGCTACCTCCTTTCCTTTTGAGGAGACACCCGTCAAATTCTTGAGTTGCCTTTCTAATAAGTAATTTTCTTCAGACACTTCATCAATATGATCCTTTAAGTTCATAATAGTGCCTCCCAGTACTCCTTTTTATAATCAATTTCATCAAGATTTTTAGTTAATATATCCCTTTCTATTATGAGACTATGATATGCATCGATTAGCACATTTACTAAGGTCATTATTTTTTTAGAGCAATGTTTTGAGTTTTTTTTTAACATCAAGAAAGATTACCTCATCTTACTCATTCAGGTCATCAGCATTACCTTCTGCCACATGAGCTTCTCCAAACAGTCAGGGCATACTTCATTGCGTTGTTTCTGTAATATTTCTGTTTGTGAATGGGACATTCTTTGATGAAATGTCCAGGTTTTCTGCACATGTAACAACAATCATTTCCTCTGACATTATTACTTGTGTTTCCCTTTCTAGAGAAACTACCACCTTTCGAACCATTTTCTAAAATATTTGAGTGAGGTAAGCCATTTGTGACTCATCACCACTTGAATTACTCTTAGACGCCTTAAAACCAGGTTATTTTCTTTCATTGGCTCCCTCCTCTCATCATCTCTTTGCTTCTTCAACTCATAGGTTTTGAGATTTCCGATGAGTTCATCAATGATCACCATTTGCAAGTCCTTAGCTTCTGAAATAGCATTGACTTTGCTTTTCCAGAAAGAGGGTAGAATGCTGAGAAGCTTGCGTATGAGCCTGTGAGTCTTAATTACTTCACCAAGGGAGTAAAGTTCATTGATAATAGAAGTGAACCTAATGTGCATGTCCTGAATGGACTCTCCATCTTTCATTTTGAAGAGTTCATATTATGTGGTAAGCAGATCTACTTTAAACTGCTTCACTTGACTGGTTCCCTCATGAGCAATTTATAAGGCTTCCCAAATTTGCTTTGCACTTTGATAAGCTGAGATTCGATTCTATTCGTCTAGACCAATACCACATACAAGGATTTTCATAGCCTTAAAGTTCTTCTCAACTGCTTTTCTATCCGCATCATTATATTCCTTCCTTGATTTTGGAGTGATTGTAAAACTAGTTAGATCCATGTTCACAGAACATGTGGACCATCACATATGACATCCCACAGCTCAGAGTCCTCTGCCATGATAAATTCATGCATTCTTGTCTTCCACCACCCATATAATTTTTCATTAAATATAGGGGTCTTATGGTAGATTGTCCTTCTTCTAGGTTTTGTGGAGCAGCCATGAGAGAGATCTTTTCTAGGTGTTAACCTTTTAGAAAGTACAAGCTCTGATACCAATTGATGTAATAAATGATTCCACCAAATATAGTAGAGAACTAGGTTCTCTACTATTCTGTAGAGTAAATACATAATGTAAATAACGCAAGATATTTACGTTGAAAACTTCTTGCTCAAGGAATTAAAAATCACAACCCACCGCTGTAGGATTTTCAATACTCCAATATGACTGAACAATATTTATATTACAAACTATTGCAAACTAGGAATTAAATTCTTAATTCCTCACCCCTTTACAATAACTCTATTGCAAGGACACACCTTGACTAACTCTAGCCAAGAGAACCCGATAACCTTTCTTACTCACAATAACTCTATTGCAAGAACTTTACAATAACTCTATTTTACAAACACACCCTGATTGACTCTAGTTAAGTTTACAACTCAAGATTTTGGAACCAATGCACCTATGAAACAACTTCATACAAGAAAAGTAGGTTTACAATTAAAGGAGCAAAAGTCAAAAACTCAACAAACCTAAGGACATACAACATCTTCAGTGAGAGAAAATTGGTCATTGTTTGTTGCAGCTTCGTACTTGATAAGTGTCCTTGAGGAACGACGACTTGCACTTGAGACGAATATGATTTTATGATTTTACAAGCTTGAGTTTGTCACTCATTGATATGTTGTATATAAAAGATGAGAGAAAGAAGTGACAAGACCTTATTCTTTGGACCAATGGACATCCCGCAGCAGCAGCGCTGCTACACTACCATAGTGTCAGTGGCTTTACAGTTGTAAAGTTGACTTGCACGATCGGAACTGGTCCATCCAAGAATAGAACTAGTTCCTTTAAACAAGTTTGTCAATTCATCAAAATAATAAAACAAAACATAACATGCATTATCAATAAGGTATAGTGACGCTCTTGATAGTTTGAGGGCATATAGGAAAACCAGTGTGAGGTTGGCTCAAGCATAGAGTATTACACAATGTTTGTTTACCCCAAAAAGGTACATTTGAATTTGTAAGTTGTTTTAAGAATACAATGATTGATTTGTAATAGTTGATGATAATTAACTGGTAGTAAGTAATAAAATAAAAGAAACAAGTAAGAAAAGTAGCCTGGAAGTGCGATAAACTTGAATGAATCTTCTTATTTAGTTCGGTCCTCAACTAAATTGCTCCGGTTATAAGCCAAAAATGAGAACTAGTGACTATATTCTTAATAAAATTGAGCATACAAACATAATTAATGAGAATTGGATGCCCTCATAACATGAAGGTTGGACTCCTTTTATAGCTATGAATTACAAACGTTACAGACTTAAATTTCTTCTCTACTTAAATGTCATCAATGCTAATTATAGCCATTGATGGCCTCTTAATGACTGAAGAATAACAGTTGTAAACCTCTATTTCATCCATCCTGCCCCAATACGATGTGTGACATCATCATCAATCTCTCCATTCCCTTAGATAATAGACCCGAGGTACTTGAAGCTTCTTTTCTTCGGAATGACCTGAGTCTCAAGCCTCACCTCCACGTCTGTCTCACGTTCGCTCCCGTTACTAAACTTGCACTCCAAGTATTCTGTCTTGATCCTACTCAACCTGAACCCTTTAGACTCCAGAGTCTGTCTCCAAAACCTCCAGCTTAACGTTCACCCCGCCATGAGTCTCATCAATCAGGACTATATCGTATGTGAATATCATACACCATGGCACCTCTCCTTGTATTTATCGCGCCAGTCCATCCATCACTAAGGCAAATAAGAATGGGCTAAGAGCTGATCCCTGGTGCAACCCCATCATCACAGAAAAGTGCTTTGAGTCTCCCCCTCTATCCGTACCCTGGTATTGGCTCCATCATACATATCATTGATCGCCCTAGTGTACGCCACAGGTAAGATAATTTAGAGAAAATTAACAAAAGTACATTGCAAGAGAATTGTAGTCGAGATGACATTATTGGGTCTAGCTGGTTCCTGATTTTGTTTCTTTCTATTTTTTCCCCGGGGCTGATCCGGCTGTCCTCGATCTTTTTTTCTTTATTCCGGAGCCAGTTCAAGCTATCTTCGATATTTATTCTTGAGTACGAAGTATGATGATTCATGCATGGTGCCTTTGGGCATAGTGTCTTCCTTTAACTCCGCTCCGGGGCCATCTTCAAATGCTTCCGGTACTTATTGGCGTAGTTCCCACTACTTTGATGCAACAGTCCCCAGTGTTCGTAGACATTACTATTCTTTATGTAAATCATTTTCAGGCGATTTCCTCCGGAAATGCTCTTGCCTCCTGTCAATTCGTGATCCCGATGTGTACGGTTGGAACCAATGCCTGGAATGCCTCCAATCAATGTTCTGCTGATATTTATTCCGGGTTATAGAAGACGTCAATGCAATCATCTGATCATCTTCCATGTGAATTTTGGACTCGTACCTATTATTTATGTAAGCCAATGTCACTGCCGGAAATTCCAACAGGTTCTCCTTTAATTTGAATGAAGCATTGGAGCTCCTAGGATTCAACCCCATGGTGATATCTTCAGTTGCCCATTCGTCCGGTACTCGGGGAATAAGCATTTGTTCCTTTTGGAACCTGGTCACGAACTCCCGTAGCAATTTCATATCCTTTTGAGCAATTTTGAATATATTCGGTTTTATTGCTTTAACATTCTGAGCTCCGGTATGTGCCTTTATATAAGCATTTCAAATGAGTTAATAGAATGTTCGGACAATTGAGAATACCATGTCATTGCTCATTTGGATAATATTTCACCAAATTTCTTGAGCAAAATAGAATCTATCTCATTCGGATGCATGTTGTTTCCCTTCATCGCACAAGTGTATGAGGTCACATGCTCCTTTGGAATCCGTAGTTCCATCATATTTCGGGAGATCTGGCATTTTAAACCTTTTTGGTATCAACCTCGGAGCTACGCTTAGTGAGAATGGCAACTGGATGTATCTCTTTGAGTCCATTCCCTTCAGGATCAGAGGCGCTATGGGAATCTGGTATACTCGTGAATTGTAGGTTTCTACCTTCTTCTTTTTTAGCATCCATTCACTTAGTTAAATCTTTAAGAATTTTCAAGACCTCCGAAGACTCATTTGCCCCTGAACCAGTGTCATCTCCTTCGACTCGATCCTCTTCTCGGATCCGATCTTGATCCCGAACGGGACGAATTTCATCTAAAGCACTTGCTCCCCTGCTATTCTTTTGCAACTGAGTAATATCCTCTTGTTGCTCCTTTAGCATGTAATAGATTCGGGCCAAATTTATTTCACCATTATCATCATCGTCTGGTGTATTTTCACGTGACCTTCTAGACTATTGGGGTGAAATCACAGGGTTGGGATTCAATGGATCAACGGGCGGAACGTCGTTATTGTTAGCACCATTGTCCCTGTTGTTGTTGTTGTTGTTGTCATGATGGTTGCTAACCTCAACTTGAATGTCACTAGTCATTCTGAAGCACTTAGTTTTAACTCGAAATCACAAAATCTCGAAAGAAATAAGTGAAATTTGAGTTTGAACAAATCACCACTATTATCCTCAGTCCCACGGTGGGCGTCAAATTATTTACCCAGAAAAAGTACAGTTGAATTTGTAAGTGGTTTTAAGGATACGTAGATTGATTTGTAATAGTTTATGATAATTAAATGATAGTAAGTAATAAATTGAAAGAAACAAGTAAGAAAAGTAGCCTGGAAGTGCGGTAAACTTGAATGAATCTTCTTAGCAAAATTGGTTCGGTCCTTAGCTAAATTGCTCCAGTTATGAGCCATAAATGAGACAGTGGCTATCTTCTTAATAAAATTGAGCATACAAGCATAAGTAATGAGAATTGGATGCCCTACTAACATGAGGGTTGGACTCCTTTTATAGCTATAAATTACAAACGTTACAGACTTAAATTCTTTCTCCACTTAAATGTTACCAATGCTAATTATGGTCATTGATGGCCTCTTAATGACTGAAGAATAGCAGTTGTAACGGCTGTAACAGTTGAGTAATGGTTGGGTAATGGTTGGCACCATGTTTGGTTCGATTACAAGTTGAGTGCCTTCGGCTCTTCCTCCGGTGTCAACTGGCTCGATCGCCATTCGATGTCATCTGATTTGGCTGCCACTCAACCTTGCCTTAGTACTCGGACTCACCCCGATATAACCCACATTCGATACAAAGCATTGCTACTCCCTTCGATCTCATACTTAAACCATGCCACATGTCGTGTCGGTTTTCATCGTATACAATGTTAAGAGTGTCTTTGAGCAAATATAACCGTGTGCCTATTCTAGGGGTCACCTTATAAATTAGTTTCACTTCACGGCCATTAGACGTAGAAGCAAAAAAAAGAAAGAGCTTCGCTCGGTTGGCCTTCCTACGGTGACGAATGCTACTATTTGCTTCTTTTTTGCGGATGTTTTAGGCATTTATTTAGCAAGATTATTTGTAAGACGCTCCATAGGATATAGTGCTAATGCTTTATAGCCATATTCTTTCAAAGTATAGACCCTTGTGGTCCGATCCTTCATCTGACCCTTCACATAACGAGAGCTTAGTGCAGCGGGTGTACTTATTATTTCAAAGTATAATGGCTCTGATGAGAAGTAGTAACCTCACGACCTATGTGTGCAATGGGAAAAAAACAAAATACAATCAAGCCTCCTATAGGCTTTTATGACTAACTTGAGATCTTACCTCATCCTATATAGAGATCCTCTGACCCACACATAGACGCAAAATGTTGTAGAGAAAGATAAACATGCTGGCACAACATAAGCCTTGTTTTCTGCCAGATCATTCTCAATCTAGTTTGTTGAATATTGCTTCTGTTAGTGCTGATTTACCGTAATACCTTCGAGCATTTTATGTGTTTGTCCACTGGACTCCACGATCAAAAGTAAAAAAGGACAAATAAATTTGATGGTAATCATGTAACATCAAAACAAAATAAATAGTTATAAATATAAATTCAATTACCATCTTCCAACAAGTTGAACTGTTGATGGAGATAAATCCAAATTGGCTAGGGAAAGAGAAAAGCAAAAGTAAGTGAGATTTGATTGAGATTTAACGTGGAAAAAGGAGTTGTCCCATAATAGACCAGTAGGAAAGCTATATTCCTAGCAAAAATTGAGGCTGGGGCAACGCGGAATTTCGCTTTGAGTTAAAAGGCTTCGATAGTAAGTAATTTTAATTTAAATCTTATATATATATATATATATATATATATATATATATATATATATATATATATATATATATTTAAAAAATTATTAAATATACATATAAATTAAATTTAAAATTCATTTTCTAGCACTTGAGGTCATTATCCTCCCATTCATAACTCATAGTAACATTTAATAGCTTGTATGACTAAATTTTAAAACTTTTGTTTATTTTGAAAAACTATTTTTTGTTAGAAGTGTTTTTTAAAAAATTATTTTTTGGATAATGAACTTGAAAACAACTTTTGAAAGTAGTATATTGAAAAATGATTCTGGAGAGAATCTATTTTTAAATTTTTTGAAAAATGACTTCTGAGAAATTGAAGATTAGGATAGAAAGTTAATAGGTATTTGAGTTTGTCCCGTTGTGTGTGCGACATGTGAGGGGCTAGCATTCCCATCTCCTCATCTCCTTTTCTTAGTTGTACTAATTTGGTATCGCGTAAGTCATTATCTTTATGTGTGTATTATTATGTTGCGCCATTTGTTTTGTCTCTTGCTTTTTTTTTGCTATCTTATTTTTCCTGTATTGACTATGTTCCTCTTGAGCCGAGGGTCTATAGGAAACAACCTCTATCCTACAAAAGTAGAGATAAGGTCTGCGTACATCTTACCCTCTCAGATCCCACTTGTGAGATTATCTGGGTATATTGTTGTTGTTGTCATTGACTTCTACTATAACTTAAAAACATTTATTTTTTCCTTAAAAAATTAACCAAATTTTTTTTAAAATAAGCATTTCTAACTTTTCAAAAACTACAAATTCTGAATCCGTTTATTCAGGGAGAGAAAGAGAGTGAGTGATATCAAGTCATAGAAAGAAACACAGAAACATCTTTGGCATACCTCACGTGATTACTGTATTGAAAGAAGGTCCCTCCACTAACTAAACAGTAGTTTTAACATATGATGGCAACAAACTCAGCTTCATGAATTCCCATCTCCTAAAACCCCACCACCAATTTGAAGATAGAAATAAAAAGCTATATGCACCAATATATGTTTTGTCTATAAATAGTGAGATAAGGAGACAGAGTTAAACATGAACTACTGCTACTTGTAACTAATTAAGCAGAGAGAAGATGGAGAATAATAATGCCCATGAGTCTGGTAGAAAAGTTATGAAGGATGTGTCTCTTCAGGAGCTTAAAGACAGGCTTGCAGAATTTTCTAGAATTAGAGGTTGGGATCAATATCACAGCCCTAGGAACCTTCTCCTAGCTTTGGTAAGCCTCTAACATGTTAAAAACACCCCCTGCATTACTTATTTATTGTACGTGAGTTCAGAACGAACGTGATCTTATTATAAATATATTGTTTTAAAATTCTTTTTGCTTATATATACGTATACATAGATAAATTTAGGGATTAATTTAATAGGTTCTGTTTTTAATGTTTTAGCACTGGACATAGTATATTTCTTAAATTATGAGTTTTAGAACTTAATATATATATCGATATTTTAGTGGATTTCACATACATATCTATATTCTGTATCGAAAATATTATATTCAATTGAACTCAATAAATATAATATAGCTTTATCTGCTTCTGTGTATGCACATAATTCGAGCAAAACACAATCAATAAATGATAAGGCGGCATCCGCTTGTATGTCATATGTAGTAATGTATATAATTCGAGTAGAAAGCATCATTTGAACCCACAAAATTCACCCTAAATCGTAAAATATAGTACATATAAGTTCTTGTTGAGCTAAAATACTCCAAAATATTTGTAACATGTGGTGTGATATTATTCGTTTTGAGATAAATCTATATCATATTTCCCAAAGACCTCAAACCTTATTTTATGTAGTTTTCTTTTCGTTTCAACAAACAATGTAAGACTTTATTCGCACACCTGGCCAATAGTACTTTGCATTATAAGAAACTTAAGTCTTTTTTTGGATATTGTTGAACAGGTGGGAGAAGTGGGAGAATTGTCAGAGATATTTCAGTGGAAGGGGGAAGTTGCAAGAGGGCTACCTAACTGGACATCAGATGATAAGGAGCATCTGGAGGAGGAACTGTCTGATGTTTTGCTCTATCTGGTTCAGCTAGCTGATGTTTGTGGACTTGATTTAGGTCAAGCAGCTCTTACTAAGATTGTCAAGAATGCTCAAAAATACCCTATTACTAAGCCTACTTAATTCTCACAAATAGAAGTTTCTTTTTTGCCAATTGTACTAGGCATCTTATTTAAGCTACTTGTGGTTGTGTGTGTCCCTTTTTTGCTCTTGTTTCTCTCTTTTCCCCATGTATGAGGAATCTTGAGAATTTTGGGTAGGCGATCGGTAAGGTGATTATATAAGGACTTAAGTTTTATAGCTCGAGTATGGTGTAATTTGACTAGCTCTACAAGTTTATTGACTTACTTTCATAGTCATAATCCGTGTAACAAGGTAACATATTTTATTTTCAAAATTTTAAATATCATATTTTGAGCTACTTAAGATAAAATGTAAGCAATTTATCAATATTAGTACATGATCAATAAATATTTTAATAGTTAAAGTAATTTATACACAACCGATGTAAATAATTTTTATACCATTAGAATTTAGATCATTCAAAGTATATTTATAATAGTCTCCTTAAAATGTAAGATTTGAAATTTTAAAAATAAAATATGTTATCTGCTTGTGTAATAATACTCCATAAATTTAAATGGGCACAGAAGATGATTCAGAAAACTAATAGTCAACAACACAACAATAACATACCAGGTGTCGTTGTACTCCTTAGGAGTGATAAGGTAAGATCAAGCCACTTTGCTTGTACTTATTCTTTTTGAAAATTAGTTTTTATTATTCATAAAAAAAAATATTCGGTGTAATTTTGTAAGTGGGGTCTGAAAAGGATATGATGTACACAAATTTTAATTATTATCAAATTGACTACAATTTTTTTGTTTGTGAAGAGCGTCTTACCTCTATCTTTGTGGGTCAGAGATGATACTTCCGATACACCCCTAGGTCAAAAGAAACTACAAGTCATGAAGACTTCCAAGATTCTATAACTGATGGAAGTAGGGGTGGCAAACGGGCGGGTCAAGTTGAATATGGACGGGTCGAAAATGAGTTAAACAAAAATAGATCAATTATTCAATCAACCCATATTTAACACAGAGGATATCCATAATATCCAAAGTTACTTTAAAGATGTTGGTTTCATGTATCTAATATGGAGAAAATTGATTTACCTTAATGTCCACAACTCTAATCTCTAGTACGTAGTTGCACCTCATTTTTGCGGAAAAAATAGAACTTCAAAACTTTCCAATGACACGATCTCCGAGAAAAACATATTCGAAAAATACTCACCCAACCCCGCCATCCTCCCCCCCCCCCCCCCATTGCATTCACCCTTCATCACCCACTCCCCAACCAAATTCCACACCCACCCAACCACCACCTTGAATGCACTTCATCTTGACACATCCCTATCCCACACCACCACCTACCCCAACCTCGCACCATGCCTATCCCACATCACCACCCAACTCAAGCCCCCCTTCCCGCCCACCTCCTCCCAAAATTTATATTTCATATATTTTATTTTACTTTTATAAAAAAAATGAATTTTTTTATTACCCCCCCCCCCCCAACAAAACCACAACCCACCACCTATCCCACACCAAATTTCTCATTCTTTATAAAAATTTATAAAAGTAAAATAAAATATATGAAGTAAAAAAATTCTAAATGGGTAGGGATGCGGGGTAGGGGGGAGGGGTGGATGGTGTAGAAAACTAAAATATTTTTTAAAAAAAAACATTTTTGAAAAGTGGTGGGTGTTGGGGCCGGGGTGGTGAAGGGAGGTAAATATTTTTTATTTAAAAAATATTTTTTGGAAGTGGGGTGTAGGTGGGGGTGAATGGTGTAGAAAATAAAAAAAAATATTAAAAACTTTAAAAACTAAAAAACTTTTTTTTTGGAGGGGAGGGAGTTAAGTTGGGTGGTGATGGGAATGTGGGGTGGGGTGGTTGGGTGGTGATGGGAATGTGGGGTGGTTGGGGGTGGGTTGAGTGATGGCGGGATGATGGGTGAAATGTCACTTGTGAGACTTGTTTTCCCTAATGTTATTAGGGAAATCATTTTTTCTTATTTTTAAGGAACTTATTTTACTAAGGTTGTAAGTTTTATCCACTTTATTCATTAAATTACCTATATTTTACGTGAATAATATGAGTTGACCAATATTAAACACATTTTAAATGGGTTAAAAATTCAATCCATTTTAAATGTGTCGAGTTGGACGGATAACCATATTTTTTACCCGTTTTTCCACTTCTAGATGGGACTTGGGAGTAATTTTGGCTCTTGTAACTTCAGCTTAGTATTGATATATATATAATTATACTCTCTATATCTCAATTTATATGATACACATTTTTTTTTAGTCAGTTCCAAAAAGAATGACATTTTTTTATTTGAGAACAATTTTATTTTAAACTTACTTGTTTAACGAGATGATCTATATAATATATATATATATATATATATATATATATATATATATATATATATATATATATATATATATATATCTTTTACTTATTTTAAATCATAAAATTTAAAAGTCTTTATTTATTTCTTAAATTTTATGTCCAGTTAAACTATATCATATAAATTGAGATTGAGAAAATAATTATATTCCTTTTAGCAACAAGAAAAAAAGTTTTCATAAGTCTAGAATATTGTGCTCTCCTAGTATCTAAGAAAGGTGAATAACAGGCAGGTTACTGTCAACATGCCTGCCTGGCGTCGAGAGGTATTTGGTCATTTCAGTGGATGTTACCAATAATCGCTGGCCATGTGTGAAATTTTGGGTCTCACCTGACTTTTACATGCTGCTTTGTCAATTGTCTCTTATAGACTGTGGCCAACTGCCTTTTCTATCTGACATGTGCCTGAGGAGTATGAAGTATGGATTTTCAGGATGCAACTTTTAACTTAAATTAAAACAATTTCATAGGAAGGAAATTACTGAACCCATTAACATAAAAAAAAAACTTTCCACCAAATTCTAAAGTTGGAATTTCAAATTCATATTTCAGAATCAAAGTGATTTCATTAACAAAGTACTTCTTCCCTCTTTGCATAAGCTTATGTCTAGCTTTATGGTAGTATACTAGTATTAGACGTTGTCACATGTATTATTTTGTAAAATTTATATCTCTTGCAGTCCAAAATAAATATATTTTGATAATTAATTACATTAATTAAATAGTTATTTCACAATATTATCCTTTTACCTTTTTCAAACTCTTTTTAAAAGTAGAAATAGTTAATGCTGGATATTAAAATTTTCATTTGAGAGAAGGGTAATTTTAAAATAATTGTTTAATGCCTCTTTGGCTTCTAAAAATTCATTTATTTTGGATCAAAGAAAAAAATGCTAGAATTCATATATTTTGGACTGGATGGAGTATAGAGTAATTTTACACTTGCTAATAGCATTGTGTCAAAATTATTTATATTTAACATTTAGTATTATCTTTAAGATAGCCGGAAATATTAATGGGGTAAATATGTGTGTTTCAAAAGATAATCACATTAATTAAGTAATAGTATTATGTTGCAGAATACCGCACGCTCAAAATTTATACTTTTAAAATACGACTAAATAAAAGTTAATTTATATATCAATTTCAAATTCATAAAAAAGCTAACTATCAATTTTTGACATTTTTATCTTGGGCACGTGCACAACACTGGATTTTAAAACTAGTCTTACTATACAAGGGATAAAGAACATAATCCCACTATAAATGTGAAATTATTTTATCACATATTTTGATGATTTTTTATATTTTGAGATAAGTAGTCTTGGACTATTTTATAACATTTATTATGGACTTAATCTCTGGACAAACAATCAAACAAAAAAAATCAAGGTTAAAAATGTTTAACGAAAATAATTTTTTATCCAAGTTTACCCATTTCAAACCAAAAACGTTTTAGATTATGCATTATGTATCTCATTTTAGGTATCTCTACCTCCCAAGATAGGTGTAAGATCTGCGTATATTATACTATTTTCAGATCTCACTTGTTAATTATACTGAGTATGTTGTTGCTATTATATACATTATCTCATTTTAGTGCAATGGACCAATAAAAAACACCAATACTAAATAATCCAGAAATTATTATACCAGTATTACTGATGATCAAACCCGTGCGTTAGAATATGCATTATACATCCTTTTTAATTCACTGAACCAAACAAAACACTGATAATCTTTAATATATAAGGATTATTAAATCAGTATTATAATTTCTGCATTATGGTTTCAATATAATTTTGTCAGCTAACAAAAGAGTTGACTCGAAATTTACTTGGCTTATTTTTAGTCCTATATGTCAATAGATTTGTACCTACTTAATTAATTACTACCAAAAAAAGAAAAAATATTTGTATTGATTAGGTGTATGTATAGGTGAAAAAATGAGCCTATAAAAATATAATCCGTCAAACTCGTTTAAGTTTGGACGACTTATTGACCTGTCATTTATTAACTCAGCCTATTTTAGCCCAACTCATTTCAGTCCATTAAAAATTGGCCAGATATGTAGCCCAAATTGGCTCATTAGAAATATTATCAAAATATTTTTTTAAAATGTTTTTTTATTTAATATGTTATATGTAATCATATTAAAATAATAATAATTTACAATGTACTAAAAATTATAAAAGTTAAAATAAAGCAATTAAAACTTAGTATGATTTGGGCAGTGTAAAGTCCCGAACTATTTTAACACTCCTTAAAGCCTTGAATTAATACTCATCTGATGACGATTATATGGGAGGATTAATTTTTAAATAAGTCCCAAGACAGTGGTAAAATAAAAATTGGGTATACAAGAATATAGAAGAAGGGTAATAATTAAATAAGCTATTGGTGGGCCGAAACCCGTTTGAGTTTAAAACTCGCGTGGGTTAGATGAATGCTATCAGTGTTTTAAAAGACAGTTTCAGGACTCGTCCCGGGTACTGGCAAAATGCCTCGGAAAGCGCTCGACTGTACGCCCTAAACACGCCTAACGCTCGGGGCTCACCTAACAGTTCTTACACAAATTATATGTTAAATTCATTAATTAAAATCGTTGACTATCATAATTCTTTAACAAATGAATGATACTTAATAATTTTTCATTTGTAAAAATAATAAGATTAGGTGTAAATCAAATAACAAGTCGTAGTATTGCATATTTACTATTTAAGAATATCGTGAGGGTGAATATTACTTAATATTTCTTTTAAAAATACATAACTGAATTGTAAATTTTCACTTGTCACATATGTATCAATATTATCATATTTTATTATTGCGCTATTCGAAAGCAATTTTTTTTATTCACAAAGGAGTTACGTTTTAATTATAATACTGATAAAGTATATTGATTATTTGCTTATAAAGAGATAAAATGAATAGTATGATAGTAATATTGTTTTAAGAAATTGTGATTTTTTCATTGTTTGAAAGTTAATATGTTAGAGTTGATTTGCATTTCATAATAGTTTTTATTTCATTGTATTGTTTATACTTGTAAAATTATGTTATATTTAATTACAAGAGTGGCGTATAATGAATTGCTTTGATTATTTTTTTGTGAGTATCAAACCCCCGCGCGCTCACACATATATGTTACATTATTTTATGAAATACTAACAATTAAATACTCATGGGGCTTACGCATCGTACCTCGCAGCTTACGCCTCGCCGAAGCATATGTAAAACACTCTGCCTTACCCCCTCCGACTTTTATAACACTTACTGCTATAGCTAATTAAATAGGGTTTGGGACATAAACAAGTTCTCTATTGCCCAACTCATCATTGGTGTTAACAGAGAAGTAGAAAGAATAAGAAATCCTTTTCTCTACAGTTCAACAACATAGCAGGTACACATCTAGTTTTACCCCTTCAATATACTTCTTGTTAAACTAAGACAAATAATATCAAATCCTTGGTAATGATGACAAGACATTAAATATTAAACTCTCAAAGAATTGGTGTTGAACTTAATTGCTATCCAAGAAAAGAAAATCTTAGCAGAATTCTTGAGTGGCAATTTTCTTTACATGACGTACATAGCTTTTGAAATTAGTCTTGTCGTGAAGGTCGTGGATTAACTGAATGAAATAGAACGGATACTCTGTTCAATGATTTTTTTTAGAAAAATACTAAGAGGATTCTAGTGAACCAATGGAAGAAAAGATAAGGGCCATTTAGGAACAAGTATTAGATCTGAAATTCATGTTTGGTGTATTTATTTTAGTTTTAGAAAGAAATTCTCCAAAGATAGTAGTTTTATAAACTTATGAATTAGAGCTCTCTTGGACAACATAATAGTACATATATTTTAAATTGATTTTTGCATGAAAAATGTAAGAACTCTATGAATGATGCAGGAGCAAAATTGACGTAGTAAGAGCTAATCTCAAAGTAGATAGAAGAATTATTTCCATCATGAAACACATGTTAAGCTTACTGTCAGTTTTTTATGAATTGGGGTTGAAATTAGAAGCAATTAAAATAATAGAGAAAAATCATTTAGACTAGTAAAGTACAAAACTATCAACTGTATGTATAGGAAATGTGTTCCAGACCTTGTTAGAGTTACTTAAATAGTTGAGTATGCGTTGATTATCCAAATCCTAATATTTGGAGATTGTGAATTGTTGAACTCTCGGGGATCTTGAAAAGATAATTCAAGCTAAAGTTTGAGGTAAGTTAAGTCTAACTCTCCTAACAGGGGATTTCATTCTTCTTGTGCTCTATGTATTCGATGAAATTCATACGTTATGTCTTCTTGTGTTCCAATACTTAGTTCACTCCATCTTTATTCAATATGACTTCAGCAATTATTTATCAGTATTATAATTAAAACGTAACTCCTTTGTGAATAAAAGCTCGTAGTGGCTATTGTTTGCTGGGGAGATAGACCGACACTCCCCCATGCGTGTTCCTAGACCACACATACGTTGGGCCACTATGTGTAACTTAGTGTCAAGTTTCAGTTATTCGCTTACATGTTCAACTTACAATTTCAGTTTTAGTCTATTATTAATTTCCAGACCTTAAATTGCTTCCCGCTATCTATATGTACTTTCTTCTTGTTATTGTATCTCATACGGACTCGCTCCGTCTTCTTAGGAGGTGGCCTATGAGACTTTCTGGGTATCCTATCGGTGGTACTTAGCCCGTGAAGGCCTGCTTTCATTTTAGTTATGTAGATATTGTTGATCACGTTCCAGGCACTACAAGGTAGGACTAGCTTTTATCTCCGCATTTTCCGCTTCTCTTCTCGGTGGGAATTCAGACTCGTCTATTTACATTGATTTAGTATTCCGGGGTATGCCCCGAAGACATATGTTCTTGTTGGTATTCTTTTAGAGGCTCATGACTTAGCCTAGTCGGTTATGTTAGTTTCACATTTTAGTCATTATGTTTTCATGGGATTTTCAAGATTTCGTTTTATAAAATCTAATGCAAACTTTGATATGCAAAGTTAATACGTTATTTGAGTAGTTATTTCTAATTAAGTCAGTAAATGGTGTGATAAACAATTTAATTTAGGGTTCGCTCGACGGATAGCTAGGTCGGGTGCCAATCACGTCCCACCCCAGTTTTGGGGCGTGACAGGCATGTAGGGATGGACATAAAACACCAAAAACCGAATTGAACTGGAAATTTTGATATTTCGTTATTCGGTATTTCGGTTTTCGGTTTTCGGGAATACAAATTTAATATTCGGTATTCATTATTAATTAACAGGTCCATTAATATTGAATTATACCCATCAGCCCAGGCCCATCTATATCGCAATACCCATCAGCCATCACTCATCGCTCTATATCTCAAAATTAGTTTCATTGTTCACAATTCATATAAGAGCACAAGAATTAAATCCACTTTTATGAAAAAAGAAACATTATATAGTATTGTTGGAGCAAATTAAAAAAATAATACTTGAAGGCTTATTAACAAAATGATCCAGACCTTTAAGGTTGTTACCCCAAAAAAGTACATTTGAATTTGTAACCATTTCTCAAAAGAAAAAGGAATCCTCCTCTTGAGGTTGATAACCTAGCCCAAAGCCATGTTCATGGGAGATAAATAAGCAAATGTAAATAATAAGCAATAGAAATAGCCTGAATTGATAGAATCTTGATTGGAACTTGGACCTGAGATTGGTCCGGTCTTTAGTTGAACTACTTTGAACCCGAGCCAATACTTAGAACTTGAGTATCTTAAGTTTACAATGAAATCGTGTAAGTGAATGTAATGAGAATTGGATACCCTCATAACATTAAGGTTGGACTCCTTTTATAGCTATGAATTACAAACGTTACAGATTTAAATTTTCTCTCCACTTAAATGTCATAAATGCTAATTATGATCATTGATAGCCTCTTAATGACTGAAGAATAACGGCTGTAACAACTGACTAATGGTTGACACCATGTCTGGTTCGATTATAAGTTGTGTACCTTCGAGTCTTCCTTTCGTGTCAATTGGCTCAATCGTCATTCGATGTCATCTGGTTCGATACAAAGCATTGATATTCCATTCGATCTCATACTTAAATTATGCCACGTGTCATGTCAATTTTCACCATATACGAATAGTCCTCACACTTCACGGATCAAAGTTTACCGAAGTGATGGGAAGTGGAACTCCTTCCTTCTTGTCGGAAAGTCATGTAATCACCCTCGCTACCGCCTCATTAAAAACCTTGCCGAAAAAACCCTCTTCAGGATAAAAACCAGGCTAAGAAAAAAAGAGTGCAGAACCTTAGGGATTCAAATGAAATCTCCGCCATTGATTTTTCTTTCGTCAATGGTTGGTCAGTGCTAAAAAAGTACTACTACCATAAAAAGCTTGATCTCGGATTTTTAGTGTTCATCCGAAACTTTTCGTGGTTTTTTAGCGTACCCAAAACTTTTATTACCTCACGGCCTTTGAGACCGGAGATGTTAATAACCAAGAATTTTCTACTTCTGATTTTGGTAAAGTCCGGGAATTAAATGCATCTGATTAACTTTACGACCGGGAAACAAAACATTCAGCCTTTATCCATTAGACTTAAATAGAGTTTTAACTTAGTTCTAATCAGGAATAATTCCCCCGGTATGAAGCCTCTTTATCTGTGGCTTTATTGGAACTTAAACTCTTTTAATTTTCATCAGGAATTAATCATCCGATTATTAGGTGAAGTTTTGGGCCTAAACTCGTTATGCTTATGAATATGACGTCTCCTTTTCATCTTGACACAATTGTTAGGATTCGTAGTCCTTAAGTGTTAGGATTCGTAGCCCTTGGTATTTGCAGTCCTTATTTGCTTTTAAGTGTGAGCAAATTTAATAATGATTTAGTTCATTCAGACATATAAAAGGATGTTTAGAAGGTGTAAGTTTTGCTTCATTCATTCCTTGAACATACGTAAGTGCTTTTGCATATAGGATAGTTTAGAGAAAATTAACAAAAGTACATTGCAAGAGAATTGTGGTCGAGCTGACATCTATTGGGTCTAGCCGGTTCCTGATTTTGTTTGCTTCTATTTGTTTTCCCCAGGGCTGATCTGGCAGTCCTCGATCCTTTTTCTTTATTCCGGAGCTAGTTCAGGCTATCTCTGATATTTATTCTTGAGTAAAACGTATGAAGATTCAGGCATAGTGCCTTCGGGTATAATGTCTTCCTTTAACTCAGCTCCGGAGCCATTTTCAAATGCTTTTGACTTATTTCCATAGTTCCCACTACTTTGATGAAATAGTCCCTAGTATTCATAGATATTACTGTTCTTTATGTAAATTATTTCCAGGCAATTCACTCCAGAAACGCTCCTGCCTCCAGTCAATCCGTGATCCCGATAGGTACGATTCGAACCGGTGCCCGAAATGCCTCCGATTAAAGTTCTGTTGATTTTTGTTCCGGGTCATAGAAGACATTGATGTAATCATCTGACCATCTTCCACATGAATTTTGGACTTGTACCTATTATGTACGTCTGTCCATATCACTGTCGGAAATTCCAACAGGTTCTCCTTTAATTTAAAAGAAGCACTGGAGCTCCTAAGATTCATCCCCTTGGTGAAAGCTTCAGCTGTCCATTCATTCGGTACTCGGGGAAGAAGCATTTGTTCCTTTTGGAACCTGGTCACGAACTCCCGTAGTAATTCCATATCCTTCTAAGCAATTTTGAATATATTCGATTTTCTTGCTTGAACTTTCTGAGCTCCGGCATGTGCCTTTATAAAATTATTTGCAAGTTTTTCAAACGAGTTAATAGAATGTTCGGGCAATTGAGAATACCAGGTTATTGCTCATTTGGACAATGTTTCGCCAAATTTCTTCAGCAAAATGGACTCTATCTTATCCGGATGCATGTCGTTGTCCTTCATCGCATAAGTGTATGAGGTCACATGCTCCTGTGGATTCGTAGTTCCATCATACTTCGGGAGATCTGGCATTTTAAATCTTTTTGGTATCAACCTCGAAGCTACGCTCGGTTGGAATGACAACTGGATGTATCTCTTTGAGTCCGTTCCCTTCAGGATCAGAAGCACTCCAGAAATTTGGTCTACTCGTGAATTGTAGGTTTCAACCTTCATTTTGTTAGCATCCATTCGCTTAGTTAAAGCTTGAAGAATTTTCTAGACCTTCGAAGACTCATTTGCCCCTGAACCGGTGCCATATCTTTCTACTCGATCCTCTTCTCGGATCCGATCTTGATCCCGAACGGGATGAGTTTTATCTTTAGCACTTGCTCTACTGCTCTTCTTTTACAACAGAGTAATAGCCTCATGTTGCTCCGTCAGCATGTAAAAGATTCAGGATAAATTTATTTCACCATCCTCATCATCATCTGGTGTCTTTCCACGTGACCTTCTAGACTCTTGGGGTGAAATCACAGGATTGAGATTCAACAGATCAACGGGTGGAACGCCGTTTATTGGATCAACGGGCGGAACACCGTTGTTGTTATTGATATTGTTAGCACCATTGTCCCCGTTGTTGTTGTCATCCTAGTTGCTAACCTCAACTTAAATGTCACTAGCCATTCTACAACACTTAGTTTTAATCTGAAATCACAAAATCTCGAAAGAAATAAGTGAAATTTGAGTTTGAAAAATCACCACTATTATCCTCAACCCCACAGTGGGCGCCAAACTGTTTACCACAAAAAGGTACAATTGAATTTGTAAGTGGTTTTAAGGATACGTGGATTGATTAGTAAGCAAACGTATAAATAATTAGAGATAAATATGCAAATATAAATAATAAGCAATAAATAGCATGAATTGATATAATCTTGATTGGAACTTGGATATGAGATTGATCCGGTCCTTAGCTGAACTGCTTTGAACCCGAGCCAATACTGAGAACTTGAGTATCTTAAATTTACAATGAAATCGTGCAAGTGAATGTAATGAGAATTGGATGCCCTCCTAACATGAACCCTCCTAACATGAAAGTTGTGCTTCTTTTATAGTTATGAATTACAACCGTTACATATTTAAATTCCCTATCCACTTAAATGTCATCAATGCTAATTATCCCCATTGATGACCTCTTAATGATTGAAGAATAACGGTTGTAACAATTGAGTTATGGTTGGAGCTGAGTACCTTCGAGTCCCAAGTGCGAAGCGGATAACTGCTGAAAGCATCTAAGTAGTAATCCCACTCCAAGATGAGTGCTCTCCTATTCCGACTTCCCCAGAGCCTCCAGTAGCACAGCCGAGAAATGCATTGTTGGAACTGGATTGGAACGACAAGCACCTCTAGATTCGGGGGCTCTTGCCGAGAAATGCATTATTTTCTTTCCTTGTTTGTAATGATAATGCTCAATTAATTATCATAACGTAATTAACCCAAATTATCTATCCATATCGGGAATTTATGAGTATTATATGGTTGCATACAATTTAACGTGCAAAGTTTATTTTTTTTAAAAAAAAACATGTAACAGGAAGTGTACAATATCAATCAGTTAAAGCTTTCAGATAAACTAACTAAAATTCTTCCACTCACAACTACTTTCTTGTCGATGATTCGTATTCGAATCTTGAATAAGATGTTTAAGGGGGAGCTAGTTTAACAAGAAAACCAAGCAATCATTATGACAACTCTGACAACTCAGATAATAACACAAATAATTACCATCTAGTTTTGATTAAAAAATCTGGCTTTTGTACAATCAACATAAATGAAAAGAAAAGGATCTTTCTCCTTCTGTCAGTTACATATTCGGCTCAATAAAAATTCATACTATTTCAAAAATTGGAAAAGTAAATCTATCTAGAAAGCAAAGTATAAATATATTGAATACATTATTATACATATTTTGTTTTTGTTTTGGCATAACTATATGGTATATAGAATTCAATCACTCATTTAATTCAAATTCACACCCATTACAAGAAAGTATAGAATTGACAACAAAACTTTAGCAACAATAAATATATTGTTGCTAAAAATCGTAAATGGCAACAAAAATTTAGTATATTATTACTAAAAAACGTAAATGAGTAACAAAAAAAATAACTTATTGTTGCGAAAACTTTTTGCATCAAAGGTTGTTGCAACGACATGCAATAATTTTTATTGTTGCGAAAAATACTTTTGGCAACAATATCCAACATATGACAAGAAAAAATATTGTTGTCAAATGTCTTTCTTCTTGTAATGACGACATAAGGTTCATAAAGAGGAAAATGCAGTAACATATTTAGATTATAACCTATCTGGTTCATGAATCCAGTAGATTTTTTCAAAATTCTCTCTATATTTAAAAATTTATGTAAATATTTAAAAATATTTGATTGTGAACCCAAATTATTACTATATATATATATATATATATATATATATATATTAATTGAGGTCGTTGTAGGAACTTATAAATTTTAAATTTTGGAAAACACTTTTCATCGAGAGGCATTTCCGGGGACTAGCCCGCTTCCCATTACTCAATAGGGCAATTCCTCGCACATAATTAAGGGAGTCATTGAAAGGTGACTAAAACACCAGAAACGGGGACTACCCGAGCTAATACCGAGCTAATGATAGAGGCAAGAACACTTTCCGGCCAAGTCCCATTAATTGATCATAACGATATCGTGGAATTACTATTCCCAAGACTCAAACCTGAAACCTTTAATTAAGGTGAGAAGATCTTATTTATCCGACCATGCCATTAAATGGTAGGGATAATACATTATAGTAATAGATATACTGAAGAAAATATGAATATACCAACTCCATGATAAAAGAGATCAACTGGCTAGCCCAGAGAATTCCTTAAAACATAAGATAGATTGTATAATGGACTTTTCCAAGAGACTCAAAGTCATCACTAACACATTAGAAAAAATTGACACAAAAACACACACCATAAAATATATACTACTCCTAGTTATTAATTAAAAAAATGCATTTAAATGCCAAAAAGATAAAGAAGAATAAACAATAAAAAAAACATCTTTTAGTTGTAAGTCAAAAAAATAAAATGGAAGTCAACAAATGAAAGGAATAAGATTTAGTAATTCTTCATGAATATTTAAAGAAGTTAGTAGTTCTATTGGTCCATGGCAACAGGACAAGGATAGGAAAGAGAATCTAAAAAGATACATAATCCATATTTTCATACACTTGATTACCAAGAAAAATCCAAGAATAGATATACTACAAAATGGGGAAAGATAGATCCAATATGTTGACAAATTCCATGTCTCTCAGTTAGTTATTCTTCTTTGTACAGAGTGGCCCCACCAGATCAGAAAAACTCCATCCTTTCCGCATTTCCCCTTCCCCCAATGACATTATACGCATCTTTTTTCCTGTCTTTATTTTCAAGAATCTTTTTTGTAAAGTTTCAGTTTTTATTTGAGTGTCTTCTACTATTTTGAGCTTATATGTCTCTCTTTCTGGATGATGGGTTTTCTTGGAGCTTGAGCTAGTATTGAATGAGATATATCTTATTGGGTTTTTTCCCTCCAAGCTGTTGCATTTTTAAAGTCTTGGTCTTTGGTAATTTCTTGAAATTATGACCATTGATGATAATCTTAGTGGATTTCTCTTCCAAAGGTCTTTTTTTTTTTTTTATGTTATTCATCTCATAGTTGTACTTTGCTTGTGTATGTTTGGTATGTTGGGATGTTGGTGTTATTTCATCTCTTTTCTCTTTCTATTTTTGGGTATCTTTATCTGTGCCCTTTGTGTGTTACTGTTGATTCTTTCTGGGTGATGGGGTTTCTTGGAACTGGAGCTAGTCTTGAATGAGATATATCTTGCTGGGTTTTTTGTTTTTTTGCCAAGTTGTGCATTTTAAAGTCTTGGTCTTTGGTAATTTCTTGAAATTCTGCTCATTGATGATATATCTTAGTGGATTTCTCTTGGAAAGGTTTTTGTTATTCATCTCAAAGTTGTTTCTTGCTTGTGTATATTCAGCTGTGTGTGGGATGTTGGTGTTGTTTCATCTCTCTTCTTTTTCTATTTTTGGTTGTCTTTATCTGTGTCCTTTGGTTTTGCTAGTTTTGTGACTGTTGATTCTTTCTGATGGATCTGTTCAATGTGATCTTTCACCTGGATTTGATGATATTGTTCAGAATTTTTTGTTGTAAGTGCTTGAAGTTTCCATTTCTGTATCTGTATGACTGGTGATGTATGTTCATTTCAGAGTTCTTGAAAATTTAAAAGTCAGATGGGTTCTTGTTTTTTTTTGGGTTCAAAGATGGGTTCTTTTTATGTTGCCCCCAAACAAGTTCTTCTTGCTCTAATTGGTTGTTGGGTGAGTGGATGCCTGGCTTTGTCTTGCCAACAACTTATAATAAATCAAATTCCTTAGCATTTTCAAAATCTTGTTCAATTCATAGAACTATCTCATTAGCTCCTATGTTGTGATGGAATAATAGTCTTCTTGTTTCTCGTTTGAGGCCTTTTGGGGAAAACTGTGCGAGCTTGGCAAAAAACGGACAATATCACACCATGTTAGAGTATCTTCGTTTAGTCTTCCTGTTCCTTGTTTCCTCGAAAAAGTAAGGGCATTGCCTGGTGGAAATTCACCTTAATATATAAATGTTGAGGAATAATGTTCACCATCCAGTTTACATGCATGTTTAGATTCTAAGTTATATGTTGTGTTGGGTCACAAGGCAGGGGAAAAAAGAGCAGCATATTCTAACACTTTGTTGTGTTCTGTCCCAGGGAGGAGGGGAAAATGCAGTGCACTAACTATCTTCCAGGATATTACTACCCAAGAGATCATGTTGTTAGCCTTATGGGTAGTTCACGGTCAATACCCCACAGTGATATTGCCTGGAACAGTAGTAGAGGCTTCAATCTTGCATTTCCTCCATTTGTGGTAGACCAGAGCCAGGATTTAGTTTAGCAAAAGGAAATATTGAGACAGACAATACTCAAACATGAAGCAACATTTAGATATCAGGTATATACATGGGCTTTCCTTTGGTTTGTCTTTGAAACAGATTATTGTCATCTTGTGCTATATTCAACTGAATCTTCATGTTATTTTGCATGTACTATGAATTACACTTATATATCCTTTCATCTTTCTGGAATTAACTATCCTGATTTATTAGCCTATAACTTGCTCTTTCTTGTGGATTGCAATAAACCTTTTATAAATGTTACTCCCCCTATTTCAATTTGTTTGTCTTACTTTCCTTTCAGTCCGTTTCGAAAAGAATGCATCTTTCCTAATTTGGTAACTCCTTAATTTCAACATTCCACCTGACATGTTTAAGATCACAAGATTAAACGACATTTTAGTATATCATACACATCTTTTGTTTAAGCCACAAGATTCAAAAGTTTTCTGTACTTTCTTAAACTCCGTGCTAAGTCAAACTAAGACAAACAAATTGAACAAGGGAGAACTAGACTAGACACTTCTTCTTACTTGATATGCTGCCTTGCGCTTTCTGTTTTCCTTTTCTTCCTGTACGTCATTCCATTCTTTTTGTTTCTGAAGAATATAGTGTAGGCTCTACTTGCATGTAAGTTTGCAGTTCTAGTATTTGTTCAATTTTGATCTTGAGTAATGGTGACCTTGGGAGTGCTTCATCACTTGGTGATTCTCTTAAATGCATCATGATGGAGCAGAAGTTTGAAATGTGTTCTCTTTCAGGTCAATGAACTGCATCACTTATATGGAAGAAAAAGGGAATTAATGGATGAGATTAAAAGGAGAAAATAGTGGAGGATCATATACACTTGCAAGCATTAGAGGCAAATACTTTTGTGTCACCGTCAAGGTCTGAAATTTCTGAGAAAACCTTTTGGCGCTCAGTAAACCGCACAAGCATTGAGCCATATGCACCTAGTAAAGAAATGTTTCAAGAGCCTTTGAGTTCTGGTGCTGATAAGACTGTGCAACTAGGTGCTGACTGTTTTTCAGGTCAAAAGATTTTAAACGAATCCAAAGCATCAACATCGAAGAACAACACAGCAAGGAAAAGAATGTTGGATCTTGAACTTCCAGCAGAAAAATCTATTGATAACGACGATGAAAATCCTGTTAAAAGGACAAATATTCTGATCTCAGAGCTTCAACCTCAACGTTCTTTAAAAGTGAACTTTGTTAACTCTTCTAGTTCTTTCTCAAGTTGTAGGGATACCTTTCTTTTGTTTGACCTGAATGAACCTGTACAGCCTTTTGAGTCAGGGTGTCCGAATTCTGTATTTGAATCGAATAACATTCACGAGGAAATCAGGGACAGGGATCTGGATTTGTCCGGTATGGCACGTGCAGAGTGCTCAACTCTGAATAAAGAAGGTATCCTGAATTTCCCTTGACAAGATTCTGATCATAATTCTGAAGCTGTCATCATGCTCTTCCTTTTACTATCTTTCAAATACCTGCTTTTGTTTCTTACTATATGTTTTTCCTATTGACTGACTGTTAAGAGTCCCACATCGAAAATGGAATGGGAACATGGACTCATTATATGGACTTGGACAATCCTCACCCTACAAGCTAACTTTTGGGGTTGAGTTAGGCCCAAGATCCATTCTTTACATGGTATCAGAGCCAAACTCATTCCAATTCTTTATTCACCGATGTTGGGCCCCCAAATTATATTGTCCACGCTCCAGTTAACGAGGTTTGGGTGTGCGGGGAGTGTTAAGAGTCCCATATCGAAAATGGAATGGGAACATTGACTCATTATATGGGCTTGGACAATCCTCACCCTATAAGCTAGCTTTTGGGGTTGAGTTAGGCCCAAGATCCATTCTTTACACTGATTTCTCTATAGGTATACAACCTTTCTATCCTAAAAACTGTTTATAGCATGAAATTTCCCCCCTCATCACAATCTTTATTATCTGCACTTACGGGGAGACATGGAAGCAACTTGGATTCGGTCGATGAAAGTTCTGGAAGTTTGCCTTCTTGCTTTATGCAGCATGATGCAAGTGATAATAGTAGAGGTGAAGACATTGCTGCTGTAAAAGACAATAAGTTTTCAGAGTACACAAGTTCAGGGAAAGGCATGGACTTGAATTGACACATCCTACCTATTTGTCTGACTGCCAATCTGCACCCTCCGACGACATTTCCCATCTTAATTTCCCTGAAGGAAAAAATGTAGAGATTCATAAAAATTTTGACGTTCTTGACAGTGACATGATTCCTGGTTCTACACCTGAATATAGAAAATGCACCATGGATAATCACCGGTTCTACACCTGAATATAGAAAATGCACCATGGATAGTCACCTTGTAGGTGCTAGAATTGACAACAAGCTTTCAACAACTAATATTTGCATCGACTTAAACTCCTGCATGAAAGAAGACCTTTTATCATCTAGTCCAAGTGAAGCAACAAAGTCTACTGCAGAAAAAGATCTGGAAGGTCCTGTTAGCCCAGAAAATAAGGAGTGCTCTCCACCTAGAGGAGATTCTCAGGACAATAAAATCAGTACATCAATCCATTTGCCAAGAAAAGGCCATAATGATCCAATCGAGGAACTTGACAGGGTTGCAGCTGATATACTTATTTTCATTTCATCATCTGCAAAGACTGTCATTGGTGAACCATCTGAAGCTTCTAAAAACTGTTTATTCCGGCTTGCTGAAGTTGCTACGTATTTGGCTAGTAGTCCACAGAATGAAGTTGAACAACCCATAGTAGATGATAGTCTTTGTCACTTCAAGGTTGCGAAAGAGAAGGAAAAAGGTATTGCATTGTGTAATCAGCCAAGGAGGGGTCAAGCAAGGAGGAATAAGGATCAGGACCTACAAACAGATGTGGCACCTTCAGTTGAATCTCTTTTGCTTCAGGTAAATGAAAAAAACAAATATTGCTCCAAAATCCGGTCCATGGAAGAAAACTCCGAGTAGGACGAGTTCCAGAGGCAGGAGACGGTCTAATGATGGAGAGTCAACAATGTGCTCACTCCTTGTCAAACCCCGACTTTTCTCAAGTCTTCCCTTAGGGCGTGATGGCACCTGGACGACTATCCCTTTCCAGGCGAACCATTTTATTTCTTTTCGTCCTAAATTATACATATATCTAGGTGCGGAAATAATATAATCATGTACTTTAATGAAAACACGAGCCCATACTCGAGCATCCTCAATTTTTTCTAGACTCGATGGAAGTCCAAATACAAAATAAAAACATCTGAATCTCAAAAGAAAACAGTCTCATGTGGGGCATTCCCCGAGATAACGAAAACTTGGTTCTTCAAACCAACTTAATCTAGAACAACTTTCACCAAATCCGAAGTAATGGATTGGTGGGACAATAAGGTTGTGGGACGATCGCTAGCCCTGTTGCAGAGCTTTTCCTCTATCGCGCTTTCCTGAAACATGTTAAATAAAAGAGTTAGCCCTACCATCCGGGATTGAGTGAGAACCTTGCCCTATAATTCAAAGTAACCTCACAATATTCTAAATACATTCATATTATGAACATAGTAAGCATTTCATGAAAACAGGTTTCAACACTGTCGGTAACAAGCCAATACACATTCACACACAAAATCTCCTCCCAACTCGTCCTAGGGAATACTTAGTTAACCAGTACACCTACTTCATCTCATATCACATATTATATATATATTTATTGCGGTGTGTACAACCCGATCCAATACATTTCAATTATAGCCCAGACGGCAAGTGTGTTCGAATAGCCCCGAAGGCAAATGTATATGAATAGCCCCGAAGGCAAATGTATTTGAATAGCCCCGAAGGCAAGTATATTTGAATAACCCCGAAGGCAAGTATATTTGAATAGCCCTGTAGGTGATAGCAAAACTATTTACCTTACCAAGATTTCTACGTGGAGTAATTCAGATAAACGTTCAATTGACTTTTATTGCATTCATTGCTACATTCAATTGGCCTTTATCAAAGCTTTTATTAATCCATTAGCCAAGAGCATAAATAAATCAAAACAAAAATGCAAGAAAATGAGAAAAATGTCAAGAAAAGGAGAAAATAGATAAACAGTCATAGAGTGGTGCCACAACACCTTATCTATGCCTAGCTATAGATTCTTTGTTGAGTCCTCTTTGTAGTTACATATGTGATGTTCTGATGTGGGGGGGGGGGGGTATCGGAACTTTACACTCCTACTGCAGCATACTTTGGATAACAAACATGGGATCACAGGCAGATTTTTGAAAGGCTGGGGGATGACAAAAAGGCGACAAAGGGCTCGGAGAGCTTAGTTTTATATGTCTCCTCTTTTTTTAGCTGATGAGTAATTTAGTGGAGAGTATATTTCTGGACTCATATATTTATTATAGAATCATAGTACAGGAAGTTGATTGCTAGGCTTTTCCTCCCTTACTTTGGTTCTCTTGGAGATTTTATGTACTGATATTTAGCCAAGAATTCATACAGAATACTTCAATTTAGTCAAATGGAAATGTTCATATTCAAGTTACAAATGATAGAGACGACCACATTTTTGTTCATGGTTGGTAACTTATCTTTACTTCATGAATTACTTTACATTAGTTTGGAATGGACTGCTTTTTCTTTTTCTTTTTTCTTGCATCTTTTTGTTCCTTACTTGTTAGGTAATCTAAATTTACGTATTTTAGTTGTTGGATTCAATATTTTTTTAATTAAAACATGAGTTTCATAATAAACTCCTAATTCAAAAGTTTGTGAACTTGAACAAAATCTCTTCTTGAAATTAACTTTTTCCTTGTATTTATGCGAAAGTTTGCATAAGAAAATAATATTTGCTAAAATGGCTAGCATTTTATGACTTTAAATTCAAATAATATGTCCAATCTAATGAGTTTACGGTCAATTTATTAGTTTATAGTTTAAGGCATTTCTAGTCTTTTGTGTGAAACCTAAGAAATTTCTTTTCTCAAATTAAATAATTGAATTCTCACTTTAATTGGTAGCTCTCTAGGTTAAATTTATATTCGATTGGTGTAAATATTAGGTATAACATAAATATACACACTATACATAATTTTTTTTTTGACAAATACTTGGTTCAGTTTCAAATGTTTTGAATCAAACCAAATACTTATGAGTTTTGCAAAACTCAAACTTACAATTATTGCATTACCTTGCACGCAGATTAAGACTTTTTCCATTTTTATCTTCTATGGTATTTTAACTTTTTTTCCAAAAAAATGTTTCACCTTTGCTACAATTACGCTTGTTCTCACATAAATTTATCAATTCCTAAGAATAAGATCAAGCTTCTTTCTTATTCCTTTCCTTTCATAAAACAAATTTCAACCAATTGTTTGGGGTCCATCTTCCTTACATGTAACGAAAAGGTATAATTTCAACTCCTTTCAACAAAACTATTTTTTTTCCCTTTTTCTTCTTTATTTGGTAGTTAAAATGCTTCTTGATTCTTGTTTTTAGAATTGAGTTTTCTTCTTGCATAAACTACTTCTTTCTGTTATTAATTGTGCCTTTGCTACTTGTCTGGACCTCAATGGTATGTTCTCCCAGCCAAATTCATCCTTCCAAATTTATAAAAAAATTGATCTTTTAACAAAATCTGATTTTAAGGATCTACTGAAGAAGGGGAAAATAATTAGGAGATCTAAATACTTGGAATATAAGCTTTTAATCATTTAGATGAAGGGTTTTATCCTTGTAATGTGATGTAATTTCCTCTGTTTTCTCGTATAATTGATGATTAAATCAGTTGAGCTTAAATGGAGAAACACGGTCAGTGAGGATTCATATATAACCAACTCCAACGTGTTTGGGACTGAGGCGTAGTTTTTGTTATTGTTGTTGATGTTGTATTCTCGTAGGATTCCTTTTTGGAAGCTTGTTGGCATTATTTGTTCTACTATAGATTGTCTAATAGGCAAGGGATATCATAATTTCTTAGTTTTCTTGCAAAGTGTGGAACATATGGACATGTCTTGTCTTTAAGTAGCCATGTTTTCAAGTTAAGTTTCATTTCAACTATTCTGAAGTTTACACACAAAAAAATGGAGATGTTGACTAAATTCTAATATCCATGTGCTGCTGATAATCACCAGTTAGCATGTCCTTGTTTCTAACTATTTAGGACGCCAAATGTGTGAGATTTACGGTCACTCTTTGTTTGGAGCTTGGGAAGTAAACAAAATTTATGTTGCTTGCTCTGAATCCAACTATATCATACTTAACATATCTGCAGGGGTGTCGCTTTGTGATTTCATTTCCTTCTCTTACAATGGCTGATATGGCTGGTGGCATACCTGAAAGCCTGGAGAAAATCGAGCCTATAGTTAGTCGTTTAAGAAGGAACTCAACCGGTAGCCTAGGTTTTGAAATGGGCGAATCCAAGGTCTTGTCACGTTATCTTGGCGTCCCAACACGTTCATGTCATGATATGTGCAAACATGGTTTTGAACATGATTCTCCGACAAAGGCAAGGATTCCCCGGCCCACAAGAGCAACATTAGGGAAAATCCCGGAAAGGAAGAAAGTACCAGGTTCAACTAAACTACCTTCAGAGATCAAGAGCCAGACAACTCGCCAAGACAATGGACAGGAACTTCCAGCATCCACCAAAAGAGCCGCAGCTTTTGTAAATCATCATAGTGATTTTCCTTCAAGAAGCCATCAAAGAAGATACAGTGACATCTTTATACCTGGGAGGTCTTCGAAACTTCAAGAGTCTCTATTGGACGGATCAAGCAGTAGCCGGAACCACAGCTGTAAAACGGGGAAAGATGGCAGAGCCTCCGAGCTAAGCAAGAAAAAGAGTGTTGTTACCTCAAATGTTTCATTGTCTCCAAAATCTTCTGTGAAGAAGGTATTGAGCACAACGTCCAGTAACAACTCTCCAAGAAAGGCATCTCAACTTAACAACAGTAGGACTAGTCTTACACCAAGCAAGACTGGGCAAATCAGTCATGAAAATGTGACAAAGAAGACGTCGCATCTTAGAGAATCAAAAACTAAAAGCCACACTACAGGAATTTCACAGGAAAATAATAATGCAAAAGAATCGTCTTTGGATAGAGATGGTCCAAAACGAGGGAAGACGGCTTCATCATCCGTTTGTTCCCCGTGTTCTCCTCAATCTTCAGGTGGCGGTAGCTCAAGAAACATTGGCATCATCCAGTCTTCCGTTTGCTCATCTTCATTGATGTCACCATCATCAAATTCAGCAAACGAATCTGCTAACAGTGACGGAACAGGCTCTAGCACCAGACAAAATGTAACTACAACCCAGAAGCAAGACATAAAACCTCAAAGGGCTGGACAAGTTGGTTTAGAAAATGAAGATTGCGGTCCTAAAGTGCTCAAGTTCAAAAAAGGAAAGACAATTGATAACCAGTCTGAGATATCCAGTCCAAGGCGACAAAATTTTAGGCAAGTCACCGTACAAGATAAGTGCGAAAATGAAAATGGTAATGGTAATGGTAATCCTAGAGGAAAAAACTTGAGAAGATCCACCGCTGATGGCCATTTGGATGCTGCTAAAGACAAAGTTATGACAGTAAATCTCAGATCCCATGCTATAGAAGACACAAAAGAAACTCCAAGTTTGTTCAACAACGTGATTGAAGTTACTGCAAGCAAGCTTGCAGAGACCAGGAGAAGCAAGGTCAAGGCATTGGTGGGTGCTTTTGAAACTATAATCTCCCTTCAGGATCAAAAATCTTCTCTAGCAATTGGAAGAGCATAACTTAGTTTCCTCTTTGACAGAAGGAATATGCACGGGACGTGCAGGATCTCTAGCAGTATTCTGTATGATAATACTTTGTTACTGTCCTTGTGACTATTACTTTAGTTAGTTATAGGGATTGATCACTCAAATTTGATTTCTAATCGAGTTAATGAGTGCTTAGAACAGTCTATCAGACAAATTTGGTTGAGCTTAAGAGATACTTGGATGAGTAACTCACCCATGTATGCTTTCAATAGCTGAGGCACTTGTTAGCAAATTAAGTCTTAACATCAAATACTGGATTTTATTCTGCATAACAACATAGTCCAGACTGTATAAAATTCTCTGTTGAGGATGACACATGGTTATCCTAATTCTTTATGTCTGTACATATTTGGTCAATGAACAACAGAAATTTAGAAGGCTAGTAGAAATCAAAATGTTGAATGTATATGCCTGTTTAAAACATTCTTTGACTTTACAAGACAGGAAAGAAAAAAGTTTCCATCAATTAGCAGAACATTGACTGTTGGCAGTAGTAAAATTTTCACTCTATTTTTAAAATTAAGAGTTTTGCTTCTTGATTTCATCTTCCGTTAAAGACTCCACTAAAAACCATACTATCGCGTCCTAGTGATGCCTCCCACTCTGTGGATGAGGTCCTGATTTGAGATAATGCAACAACTACCTCACGCATTTCTGGTCTGTTTATTGCATTTTCACTTAGGCACCAGTCTGCAATTTCTGCCATCTGTAGAGTAATGAGTGTTGGTTACAATGATGCAGGAAACGGAAATATATAACTGCTAAGTATTTCAAGCAACTGAAATTACAATTAACTTGAACAATAAACTGGAATTACAAGAAACTGGAATTGCAATAAACTTGGTATGCTGAGTCGAGTGTTTGCACTCTGTCTTTAAGACAATATTGCCCCGTATGTATCCTTTCTACGTCCTGGACAATTGTCTCCCAAGATAAAACAACAAATGGACAAATGAGCAAAGGAAACTCAAGTGCTACTGTGAAGAATTTTGAGTAATGAAATGATGCTGGAAGGTAGTAGGAAGAACTGATTTCGTTTTTGTGTTATGTGTGTCTCAACAATCTGGCCAAAGGGTTCTTTATATAGTTGAAGGAGAGGCTTACCAACTACCCACATAAGTGTCATTACCGGCCAAGTAATGGCAATTATGGAGGTAGTAATTCACCAAAATAAATGGTGAATTTTATGTGCAACGGATTGGCATTTAGGAAGATTAATTCAGCCAAAATAAATGGTTGAATTGAGTGCTGGTTGACGTTCCAGAAATCTGCCCAATTTGACTTTCTTGAAACTTCAGGGACCAAACTGTACACATAGCAAAGTTCTCTACCGAATTTGACTTTCTTGAAACTTCAGGGACCAAACTGTACATATGAAAGAATTCTGGTCCAAAACGATAATATCAGAAGAAGCACAGCCCACGACCCGTGACCCGACGGGCGGGCTTTCCTCGAACCGAAGCACATCTAGGTCCTCCCTCCTTTAAACACATGGGATACCCCTTGGGGTCCCAAACCCCAAGCCAACCTTGAGACTTATAAACAAAACAATTCTTTCTTCCCCCACGGATGAGGGAGAATTGATCTCAATACCACACTTTTCCATGCTTCAAACACCTCACTTCGTGGACAAATATCTCTTTCATTTCTCAACAAAATTTGACGATCCTTGGCCCTACGGTCATCTACTTACTTAGTAGATTATGCATGTGTGAAGAATCGGATTCTCCAACATGCGGAACACTAGTGTTTAAGCCGTTAAAGTTGGTCGGACGCAACTCCCGCCAAAGGCAAATTTCCAACAATCCACTCTTGAAAGAGATTTTGGCGCACTCACATGGTGCCTTTTCATTTCCAGCAATATTTCAGCAGACCGATGTTGCATAAGGAGAGGTAGCTTCAGCTTTGAACCTTCCATAGTTAAATACCATCGGACTTACTTACTGCGCGGTGAACGTGATGTCTTGAACCGTCAGTGTTTAGTGTAAGCCAAGTCAATAGTACCAACACAACAAATTCCCTTACTCTCTTCTTCGTAATGTTTTGTCTGTTGTGGCTATGGACAACTTCTTGGATTCTTAAGTGCGTTCATTTGAGGCGGCCCGTCCTCGCACTTAAATAGGTGGTCTCCTACAAGGTATCCTGCTATATCCCATTTCACAAGTGTTAGGAACCATTAAAAGTTTCCCAAAACCTAACCTCAACTGTTGAGGATCATTAAAGGTTTTGAAAACTTAACCTTTACCCATACTGCAGATAACACTTAACGTCTACCGCGGGAACGACTTTGGATTTGGTGTTTCTTTACAGAAATCACTATCCGAAGTGCTCATGCTTCCACTGAAGCGATCAACTGAACCTTTACAACTTAGTTTTCCCATTGAACTAAACTACTGGGATCTCCAGTTAGTAAGGTTGGGTTATCACCGTATTGGTCCTTATACTTTGGGTTTTAAGCCCATTCCCCTAGACATGCAGACCATCTGATCCTTGGGTAAGCCCTTTTTCAGCGGGTCTGCTATATTATCATTTGACTTAATGTAATCAATGGATATTATACCCGTGGTGATCAGCTGCCTAACGGTCTTATGCCTCCGTCGAATATGACGAGACTTGTCATTGTACATAGCATTCTGTGCCCTTCCTAGAGCCGACTGGCTGTCGCAGTGGATCATTACCGAAGGTACGGGATTGTTCCAACACGGAACATCCTCTAAGAAGTCATGAAGCCACTCAGCTTCTTCTCCTACTTTGTCTAAAGCGATAAACTTCGATTCCATTGTGGATCGGGCGATGCAAGTTTGCTTAGAGGATTTCCAAGACACAGCCCCACCACCAATTGTAAATACATACCCACTGGTGGACTTGGTGTTCTCTATATCAGATATCCAGTTTGCATCACTGTACCCCTCTAGTACAGCTGGATATCTCGAATAATGTAACCCAAAAGTTAACGTGTGTTTCAGGTATTGTAATACCCGATTCAACACCTTCCAGTGATCTTCACTCGGATTCTGGGTAAACCTAGCCAACTTATTGACTGCATAAGCAATATCAGGTCGGATGCAGTTTGTTATATACATCAAACTACCGATCACCTGTGTATATCGCTCTTCGTATACAGGTGCATCAAGATTTTTATCAAGCTTTTAATTTGTATCCATTGGTGACTTTATAGGTGACCTGTTAAACATCTCGAACTTTCTCAAAACATCCTCGATGTAGTGAAACTGAGATAAGACCAGTCCGTCAGACGTCTTAGAGATTTTTATCCCTAAGATGACATCTGCGAAACCCATATCCTTCATGTCGAAGCATTGTTTCAACATGTTCTTAGTCTCTAGGATTATCCTAGGACTGCTTCCTGTGATCAACATGTCATCTACGTATAGGCATATCATAACGAATGAGTCAGAGTTACCTTTCGTGTAGACACATTTATCACATTCATTAATGGCGAAACCCTTCGATAGTAGAGTATTATCAATTTTTTCGTGCCATTGCTTCGGGGCTTATTTCAGCCCGTACAGAGATTTGACAAGCCGACAGACTTTCTTCTCTTGCCCTTGAACCACATACCCCTCGGGTTGGTCCATATAAATTTTTGCTTCCAAATCACCATTTAGGAAGGCTGTCTTGACATCCATTTGATGTATCTCAAGGTCTCGCAAAGCTGCGATCGCAATGAATACCCATATGGATGTCATCCGAGATACCGGGGAGTATGTGTCAAAGTAGTCAAGACCTTCTGTCTGCCGATAGCCCTTGATTACCAACCTGACCTTGTACTTGTCTATAGACCTATCTGCTTTATATTTCCGTTTGAGTATTCATTTACAACCCAACGGTTTATTTCCCGGGGGAAGATCAACCAACTCCCAAGTATGGTTATGTAGAATGGAGCCTATTTCACTCTCAATAGCTTCTTTCTAGAGTGGTGCTTCTGGAGTTGACAATGCCTTAGCAATTGTCCTTGGTTCGTCATTAACCATATAAGCTACAAAGTTATGACCGAAGGATTTATCCTTCCTGGCCCTTTTATTTCGCCTTAGATCCATCTCTGGAGTCTCCAAGTTCTGAGAATCTAGAACACTAGATTCCGAATGTTCAGCCATCTCGAGATTCGCTAGATCTGAACCATCTAGATCCGGGCCGCCAACGACTCCCGGTTCTTGAGAACTTTGTTCATAACTTCGTTTGCGAGATGTTATGTCTTTTTCCTTTCTAGGAAAGGTACCTTCAAAGAATAGAGCATTCCTTGATTTCATGATTGTACCCTGGTGGATATCTAGAATATCTGACTTATGCACTAAGAAGCGATAAGCACTACTGTTATTTGCATATCCGATGAATATGCAATCTACAGTCTTAGGCCCAATCTTGACCTGCTTTGGCTTGGGTACTTCGACCTTTGCCAGACAACCCCACACCTTTTAAATATTTATAGGTGGATTTCTTTCCTTTCCATGATTCATATGGAGTTTTGTCCTTACCCTTATGTGGGACTCTATTAAGAATCGTATTAGTGGTAAGGACAGTTTCTCCCCACATGTTTTGGGGAAGACCGGAATTAATGAGCAATGCATTCATCATTTCCTTTAATGTGCGGTTCTTATATTCTGCCACACCGTTCGATTGAGGTGAGTATGGAGCCGTCGTTTGATGAACAATGCCTTTTTGGGCACAGTATTCCTCAAATGGCGCTATGTATTCTCCCCCTCTATCACTACGAATGGATTTAATCCGCAGGCTTAGTTGGTTCTCAACTTCTGCTTTGTAACGTCGGAACGCTTCAAAGGCTTCATCCTTACTTTTCAACAAGTAAAGGTAACAATACCTTGTGCTATCATCATTGAATGTCACAAAGTACTTGTTTCCCCCTCTAGTTTGTGCGAACTTCAAATCACATATATCTGTGTGAATAAGTTCTAGATAAACGGTATTCCTTTCGATGGATCGAAAATGAAGCTTGGTGAGTTTTGCCTCTACGCACACCTCACACTTATGTTGAGGGTTTACGTCGATAGACGGCAACAACTCCATCTTTACCAGCCTTTGGATAGACTTGTAGTTAACGTGTCCTAATCTATGATGCCATAAATTAGAAGACTCAAGCAAATAAGAAGAAGGTTTAACTTTATTACTTGGACGCATTACAGACATTGCATTTACTTTGAAGAAGCCTTCACAGACGAAGCCTCTCCCCACAAAAGTACCATTCTTAGTGAGTACAAACTTATTGGATTCAAACACTAGCCTAAAACCAGTATTAACTAATAAACGTCCTGAAATTAAATTTCTTCTAATATCAGGGACATGCATCACTTCCTTCAGAGCGAGCTCCTTTCCGGAAGTCATCTTCAGGACCACCTTTCCTACCCCCAGCACGTCAGACGAAGCGTTGTTGCCCATGAACAACTTCTTGTCGGTGACCGGTGTGTACGTGGAGAAGGCATCTCTGTTGTAACAGATGTGTCTAGTAGCACATGTGTCCATCCATCACTGCATCGGATTCTCAACCAGGTTTGCTTCTAGCACCACTGCCGAGAACTCCTCAATCATGTCATCCAGGAGCGTGTCCTTGACGACGTTAGCATGCGCCTTGACTTTCTGTTGTTGCTCAGTCTTGAGCTTGCGGTATTCCTTGATATTATGACCAGGTTTCCCACAGTGGTGATAGTTACCTTTGAACATCTCCGCTGCGTGGGCCTTGCCGTCTTTCTGGAACTTCCGCTTCTTGCTTGGGTTCCCTTTGGCCTCAGCCAGATTTGCCTTTGCCTAAGCAGGTTGTTTACCCCTAGGCAAGGCCTTCTTATTATCTTCATGGATTTGGACTTTGATAATAAGCTCTTCAAATGTCATCTCCTTTGTCTTGAGTTTCAAGTAACTCATTCCAGGAAGGAGGTAACTTTTCAATCAGCGATGCAACAAAAAACTGCTCATTTGGTTTCATTCTTTCCATATCCAGGTGATGTAAAATCATTTGGAATTCCTGGACTTGGGACATCACTGTCTTACTATCCACCATTTGAAATTTTAGAAATTTTCCAACGATGAACTTCTTAGTACCCGCATCTTGTGCGTTGTACTTCTTTTGCAGTTTTTTCCACAGCTCTTTGGCAGTGCCAACGGTGCAATAGACCGTGTAGAGAGGGTCTGCCAAGCAGTTCAGTATGTAATTCTTACACATGAAATCGCTATGATTCCATGCATCAAGAACCATCTTCATGCCATTAATGACATGGATACCAAGGCCCCCTTCAGCCGTTTTATTAGGCGAAGAGTCCATTTCATCTCCAGCTTGTGGAGGATCTTCCATTAGGAACTGGGTCATGCCCATAACTGTTAAGTAGAACATCATCTTCTACTGACATCTCTTAAAGTTTGAGCCCATGAATTTTTCATGGCGATCATGGTGGAATGCGGAGGAAGGAGCAGTAAAGGCAATAGACGTGCCTTGGGCAGCAGCGGGGAAGGCAGCAGAGTTGCTGCCTTGGACAGTAGCGGCATCAACAGTGAAGGCAGCAGAGTTGCTGCCTTGAACAGGACCGGCAACAGCAGGGAAGACAACAATGTTGCCTTGAGTGGCAGCAGCAACAACAAAATTAGTCATATTTCCAGCCATGTTGCAGCAGTTACAGTAAGCAAAATATTGTCTTAAACTTGTTGGTTATAATGATGCAGGAAATGGAAATATATAACTGCTAAGTATTACAAGTAACTGAAACTACAATTAACTTGAACAATAAACTGGAATTACAAGAAACTGGAATTGCAATAAACTTGGTATGATGAGTCGAGTGTTTGCAGTCTGTTTTTAAGACAATATTACCCCGTATGTATCCTTTCTATGTCCTGAACAATTGTCTCCTAAGATAAAACAGCAAATGAACAAATGAGCAAAGGAAACTCGAGTGCTACCGTGAAGAATTTTGAGTAATGAAATGATGCTGGAAGGTAGTAGGAAGAACTGATTTTGTTTCTGTTTTTGTGTTATGTGTGTCTCAACAATTTGGCCAAAGGGTTCTTTATATAGTTGAAGGAGAGGCTTATCAACTGCCCACATAAGTGCCATTACTGGCCAAGTAATGGCAATTATGGAGGTAGTAATTCACCAAAATAAATGGTGAATTTGATGTGCAACGGATTGACATTTAGGAAGATTAATTCAGCCAAAATAAATGGCTGAATTGAGTGTTGGTTGACGTTCCAGCCCACAACCCGTGATCGGACGGGCGGCGGCGGTGCGCGTGTGGGCTTTCCTCGAACCAAAGCACATCTAGGTCCTCCCTCCTTTAAACACATGGGATACCCCTTGGGGTCCCAAACCCCAAGCCAACCTTGAGACTTATAAACAAAACAATTCTTTCTTCCCCCACCGATGAGGGAGAATTGATCTCAATACCACACTTTTTCATGCTTCAGACACCTCACTTCGTGGACCAATATCTCTTTCATTTCTCAACGAAATTTGACGATCCTTGGCCCTACGGTCATCTACTTACTTAGTAGATTATGCATGTGTGAAGAACCGGATTCTCCAACATGCGGAACACTAGTGTTTAAGCCGTTAAAGTTGGTCGGACGCAACTCCCGCCAAAGGCAAATTTCCAACAATGAGAACATGTCAGCTTTACGTGCATAGTTTACTGGCTATCAAAAAATAAGTAGAAGAAAAGGAGACTTGAATATCAAGATACATTTAGATTAATTGCCAACCTTGTATATATCTTCCATGGGATGGGATCCCTTGAGATTTTCATCTACAAAGGATTCCAATGCTGATTCTGGATCCTCATCTTGGAAAATTTCATGAATCTGACGATTCAGTGGAGACTCTTTTTGTGTTAATGAAAGACGTGATCTACTCATATCCAAGAATGTGATCCTATAATAAGATAAAATAGGCCTTTCTAAAATTTAAGCTGTAACAAGCAAGAATCCATGCTCTAAAAAATACGTATACATTCTTCAAGATATATCTGCTAAATAGTTGACTTACAATTGAGATGAGTGATTTCATCTTGTTTGGATCCCCATTTTCACAAATGAGTGCGCGTTTTCCAGTTATTAGTTCTGCAAGAACTACTCCAAATGCAAAAACGTCTGTTTACTTCAGCTCTTTCACAGATCTGTAACATATGAGACATCAGAAGCGAATATTACAAATTCTTTAAATGATTATGGATCTGATATTACTAGACAATACAACATTCCGTTGTAAAAATTAAAAAGTGACTAACAAGAATGTGTAAAGTCAGATGCTTACTCAGGGGGAAGATATCCTGGTGTTCCTACTAGGCGGGTCGCTAAGAATTCATCTTCATTGGTTCGACCAACTAGTTTTGCCAGACCAAAATCTGCAACCTATAAGAAAGCACTTTCTTGGATGTACATATAATGAAAACTATAAATTCTTCACTGAAGTTTTAGTCCAATATGATACTAATAACAATACATCTTTTAGCCAACAGTATTAAGGTAATCATTTTTCACAGTTTTCAGTAGCATCTATTGTAGTGATAAACAAGGCAGTTTCATGCATGTCTCATCAATATAAATTAGGAAGAGGAAAGATTGTTGCTGCCATAAGGGGAAAAACTATTATATCCATGTACTTGAAGGAGGAGGAGTCAAGAAGGCACCTTAGCTCTCATGGCTTCATCCAGTAGAATGTTGCTCGTTTTTATACAACGGTGAACATACCGAGATTTTGTATGGTCATGGATATACTCAATGCCCCTTGCAGTATCTACAGCAATCTGTGTTCTTGTAGTCCAACTTAGAGGCTTATGACCTGGTTCAGCAGAAGTTGATGTAAGATAACATAATGATTCTGCATAATTTTTCGTTTATACTTTCTGAAATCATGGTTCTTTTTATCCTTTCTCCATATTGGTGGAAGCTTTTTGGTGTGCCTATACAGAGTTATGCAGTTTTTGAACTACATTATACTCCATTACTTGATTTTTAGCAAGGAAGCAATCAGAGGAGCAATGTAGTTGATGAGCTAAAGCCTGGTGAATATATCTTTTAACTAATGGATTGTATATCACTTAAATTTTGTATGAAAATGAGCTTAAGGTTGCATTTACATGTTATTGAATACCTTTTAGAATTGGTTGATGAAGATGTTCATTGAGAGAACCATTTGGGATATACTCATAGACCAAGTAGAGGTGATCATCGCCACTGGCATAACCCAACAGCTCCACCTACACGACGAACTCCTTGCAAGTACTAGAGCATCATCTAGTAGAAACCAATTTTCGTGCGGATCTTTTCATCATCTAACAACCCTGAAGAGGGTAGGAATTATAGATGGTACGTTGATAAAGTTTATCAAATAGTAAACATGTAATAAGGAAGTGCATAGTATCAACTCAAATTCCATTTTTAAATAAAAGTCTATAATCTTTAATCAGTGTAAGCATCATAATTGCAGAGATAAACATTTATCAAGATCATAATTGAAAACATACTAGTCTAGAAATTATACCTCTTAATCAGAATTTCAGATCACCGGAGATTTCGACCTTACCCTTGGCTCTGCTTCCCTTCTTCTTCCACGAAATTGCGGGATGATCAGCCTAGGTGCCTGGGAATTCTCAACAGAATATCTTCTAAAATTCTTACTAAGGTGCAAGTTTGTAGACTGATATGGTTATAATTATAATCTCTCAAAGTGTTCTTTTCTCTGGTATTATGATATTCTCACTGATCTTGATTATAGACTAGAGAGGGAGTTTAGCTAGTCATAGAGATTCTTAAGTAAAGAATTGTATAGAAAGTTTTCGAATGCTTAATCAAGTTACAAGAGGCTCCTTATATAGATGACCTCAGTTGTTCACTATTCATTGTTTTTCCAAAAGTCGTAAAGTAAATAGTAATTGCTTTTTCAAAAGTCCTAAAGTAAACAGTAATCGCTACAGTTTGTCGGCTGCTTTCAAAAGTTGTTTGTCTTCTTTCTGCTGTTTTTTCAAAAAGTTGTTTGTCTTCTTTTCCTTTTGCTTTTGATAGTGTCTTCTGCTGATAATGTTTTTCCAGGTGTCTTTGATGATATTCATTCTCTGGTTGACCAGCTCTTCTCGTCTTGTAGTAATCTTTTAATACATGGTAGTAAGAATTGAGCTGCAAGTAGTGAAAACTACAGGCTCCCTGTTCAAAGTAATCAAAATTGGGTTGCAAGTAGTGAATACTACAAGCTCCCTGTTCAAAATAATATTTTTTGGGCTACAAGTAGTAAATACTACATGCTCCCTGTTCATAGTAATCTTTTTTGGGCTACAAGTAGTAAATACTACAGGCTCCCTATTCAGTTGGGTTTCACATAGCAAAGCTACATGATTCTTTTGTTCTAGTAATCAATAAGATCCTTATGCAAAAGGATTAGGATTTTCTTCCTTTTTTGTTACATTGGTGGTAATAGTAGGCCTGATATTTATTACAGGTCTTTTATTTTGTCCAACTATCTTTTGATATTGTTCGATGGTTTCTTTTGCATGTCTGTATCTTATGTTGACGATTTTTTCATGCATGTCATTTAATCTTGTGGTATCCTGAGTCATGATGTCATTGTCATAGTATAAGGTGATAATGTCATCTACTTCTCCTCCTTTTGAATCTCCAATTATACATGCCTTTTTTGCTCTTAGCATGTCTTCTATTCTGGTTTTCAATGTCATTAATCCGAATGTTCTTTTTGCACTTAGCCATTCCTGGAATTTGTCCAAAGTGCAAGGGATTTTCTTGTTCAAGTTCTCATCATCTCCACTGATAGTACTATTTTTCCCTGTTTTAAATATCTGACATATTACAATTAGTTTACCCGTTAGATATGAGGATGCGTCAAATACCTGTATTCCATATATCCCTTTTTCAAATGATTCCATCATCAGTCTTGTGGATTCCACAATGATGCTTGGTAATTTGACAATATTACTCATATTTTCATCTGCTACTAGTTTGTCAATGAATCCATAGGTAAATGGTTTTGATACTATCTCAGGGTTTGCTTGCTTGCTGCATATAAATCTTGGATATCTGCTCATTTTAGCACTGCGTAGAATGTGAGGGTTAGTCTTATAATCATAAAATTTGTTAATTTTCTCATAAGCGTTGATGTATTCAGGTGTGAATTTCAGTTTGTTTGCCATTGATATGGCTGATGAAGAGGATGGTATGGTTGCCAGTTTTGATACAAATGGTCCCATGGTTTTAGTAGTAGGGTTTTCTGGTCTTTTTGGTGTAGTAATAGGTGATCTGGATGATGATGATTCACTTTGTATGTTTTTCATTGTTATCAGGTCTTGTATGGCTTCTCTGAGCTGGTTTATAGTATTGGTGTTTTCTTGTAATCCGGATATAAGGATTTCATTGGTTTGTATAAGGGATTTTATGGCTTTGGTAATGTATTCTTCAATCTTATCACTGTTGTTCGACATCGTTATATCTGGTAAGAAAACTAGCTAAAACATTTTTAGTTCCAGACATATTCTTAACAATAAAGTCATAACAACAAAAGAACAATTGTCATTTTCTCCTCTTATTTAATTCTGGTAAATGATCTATTTTATTCGTAATAAAAGCTTTTACCTGTGTGTTATCAGTTCTAACAATAAATTTTACCGGTAGTAAATGGTAATGAAATCTTTTTATTCCAAATTTTACTGCTAATAATTCTTTTTCATTTATATGATAATTCTTCTCGTTTGGTTTCCACGTTCCTCCTCCGTGTCCACAAATAAGTGGTTTTTCTTTATCTATATCTTCTTTATCATAGGCTATAAGGACTGCTCCACATCCTATATCACTGGCATCAATAAAAAGTTCTAATTGGTCTTTTTCAGTTGGTATTCTGTGTTTTGGTAATGATTTTACTTTTTCCTTGATGTCTTTTATAGCCTTAATATGTTCTTGCTTCCATTCAAATGTTATATTTTTCTTTATTAATTCTTGTAAAGGTTTTCTTAAGAGTGGTAAATCTTTTATGTGATCTGAAGCATAATTTATTACTCCTAAGAATTGTTGTACTTCTTTCTTATTTTCTAATTTTTCTTTGAAATTTTTTATTTTTGTTACTATATGTTCTTGTAGTTGTAATCCTTCGTTATCTATGATATATCCTAAATACTCAATACTGTTTTTAAATAATTCGGATTTCTTTTCTGATAATAGTATTCCGTGTTATTTTATGGTTGTTATAATTTTTTCTAGATGTTTTATGTGGTCGTTTAGATTATCACTAAATATTAATACGTCGTCGACATATACTATACAAAATTCTGTTAATATTCTAAACACCTGCTCCATTCTTCTTTGGAAAATTTGTGGTGCATTTTTTAATCCAAAGGGTAATACGTTCCATTCATAGTGTCCTTGGGGGGCACTAAAGGCTGTTAGGGATTTTGATTCTTTGGTCAGTTTTATTTGCCAAAAACCGCTTTTACAATCAAATTTGTTGAACCATTTTTTATTTTCTAGTCGATTAATAAGGTTTCTTTTATATGATAAAAAATATCCATCAAATATAGTCTTTTTGTTTAGTTCTCTATAATCTGGCTTTTCCTCTTTTTTGTTCACTATGTTTTCTTACTAAAAAGGTTGGACTGCTATGTGGGCTTTTACTTTCTTGTATTAATTTTAGTTCTAATAATTCTTTTAATTGGGTTTCAAATTCTTTCTGGTCTGTTGGGCTATATCTGATAGGTTTGGATCTAACTATATCATTTTCGTTTATCAGTTTGATTTCTGCATATATTTTTTCTTTTTCCCATAGTTGAATCGGATTTTCGCCAAAGTTTATTTTTAGTGTATTCAGGTATTTCTCTTTTAATAATTGTAAGTTATTATTCCTATTAGTTTTAATAGTACATAATCTTAACGTATGTATTGGTAATATTCTCTTTAGTATTATCCATCTATTACAAGGAGTTTGTAAGCTAAAAGTGTTACTATCTATAACTTGTGTTTTAAAGTAATCTAGGAAGTTATTTCCCAATAACACTTGTTGTTTCATATTATCCAATTGATATATTATTGGTAATCTGAATATAGTTTTTCCTAATATTATTCTCATGTTTTCTGCTATTATATTTAGTTCTTTTGATTGTTCGTTAAATCCTGATACTTTTTCTCTATGTGATCTGGTTCTCTTCCACCTATATGATTCTAATACATCTTTTCTTGCTAAGCATAAATCTGCTCCGCTATCAATAAAGATTTTTTGTTTTATCATTTTATTAGGCTTGTATTCTATATGGGCTTCTATATAGATTGCTACCATTTATCCAATATTCATATCTCTTAACCTCTGTTGGAGGTCTTCATCCTGTTCTAATTCTCTTACTTCTGCACTTGTATTTTCATCATTCATAAGTATTTGTATTTGTTTTCTTATTTCAATAAGCTGTCAGGTTATTTCGCTTATTCTTTCTATTATTCTTCCAAGATTTTTTGTAACCTTTTTATGTCTATCCAAACAATATTTGTTTCCTGTTTCACTTGTAGTAGAAGTCATAACTAGTTTGTACCGAATATATTGATCACATTGTATCCAATAATCTCTTTCTTTTAGAAAATTGGTTTTCTCTTTTTCTAATACGTTCATTTTATTCAGAAGTATTTTCACTTTCTGATTGTTGGTTAATAAAGTTAACATTTTCTAGGTCTGATTCACTTTCTTCATCAGTTTGGCTGACATAGAAGTCTTCATACTTATACCATTTATCATTGTCTTCTTTAATCTGTTGCAAACTCATTATAAATTGTGTTGTATTTATGTATTTTACTTCTTTTTTCTTTAGTTTTGGGCATTTATTAGTATAATGTCCAATCTCATTACAATTTCAGCATTTACATTCTTTAACCTTTTCTGTGTTAATAGGTTTTACGTATCTTTTTTTCCTAAATTTTCTCTTATATCGAAATTTTCTTCTGGTTTCAGGGTATTTTTATACCTTTTAAATCTCTTTTTTTTGTAAGGTTTGTAATAGATTTATTGTTATAACTCTGTCTATTATCATAACTTTTATAATTGTTATTTTTCCTGTACCTCTTTGTTTGATATCTTTTGTTACTCTTTTTATATTTTTCTCTTTTCTTTTGTCATCGCATCCGAATACTAATCTTTTCTCTGTGAATTCACATATTTCTCTTAATCCTAATTTTTTTATCTTTTTTAAATTTTTGTTGCATCCTGAATTCTTCGCATTTTCTCATTAAGTATGCTCTTAGTACTCGTATTCTTTCCCCTAAGGTGTTTTCTTTTGGTTCTAGTTGAGTGTATTCTTTTGATATCTCGGTATTATAAGGTGTTGGTAAGTGGTCATAATAAAGTTGTTGGTATATCAAACCTTCTTCTGGTAAGAATCTCGCTTCATAGAAGAATTTGCTAAAGCTAATCGTGTATTCTGGTAATTTATTAATCTTACAACATTTCATATTGTTTAGACTCATTATTATTTCAGTTTTTCTTTCTGCAAATACGTTTTCTCTGGCTACTAACCATTTTTCTCCTAGAAATTCTCTTTTTAGTATAATATCAAATATCATTAGCATAGATTTCCAATCCGTTGCATGACTAAGTACTTCTCCTCTTAGCTGATATGTTATAGATTCTATCCAGTATACTACCTTTCTAATTAGTGTTCTAGATATTAATTCGTACATATATTCTAGGTTTTCTGTATGTGTAGAGTTCATTATTGCTATATACATTCCAAGGTTCCAATCCGTTATTCTTCTTCCTATTTCTTGTTCATCATAAACGTTATCTAAGTCTATAAAGTATCCGTTGTAATTTACTCCTTGTGCCATTGATCCTACAAATTCCCTAAATTCTGCTTGTTGTCCTGCTGGTATGTGGTTTAGTAATCTAGTTCGTTTTCTTTCTATTACCTCTAGGTTGGGATCTACTAGTTCTTCTTCAGGATAATCATTTACATCTTCATTTATTATATCATCCGATTTCATTTCCGTTTTTTCAGGTCTGTTATATTCTTCTTCTATATCACTTTCAGGTTCTTCCTCTATAATAACATTTACTCTTTTTATTTTTTGTAGAGCTTCCATTATCTGGTTATTTTCTTTTATTATTTATGAGTTTTCTTCGTTTTCCACTTCCTCTATGAATTCTACTACTTGTATTTCGTGGTTATCCGGTTTATTACTATTATCTGAATTGCTATCAGTTTTTTCATTAATGTTGGTACTTTCATCGCTTGTGTTTCTTCTTACCTTCTTTTTTCCTTTTAATCTTCTTACTTGTTCTCTGAGTATCTGCATTTCCTCTTTTAATTCTTCTAGTTCTTGTTTTGTCTCTTCTGTTTTTTCTAGTTTCCTTTTAGCTTCGTTTAACTCTTCGTTCATTTACTTTATTTCAACCTTTGCTTCTTTTAATATCTTCTTTGTATCTCTAAACTTGTGTTTATATTTTTTGTACTTATCATACCATTCTTCATTACTATGTAATCTTAACCTAGTATTCTCTGTTTTTAACTCAGATATTTCTAGCTCTTGCTTGTCTAATTTTAGGTTTAGATATTCGTAGGTTGTTTTTTCTACATTCTTTAGATAAATGTTTTCTTCCCTTGTATCTTTATCTTTTGTTGGTGTTTGTGTCCTTATAGGCTCATATTTGTATCTTTCTTTTTCTATGATCTTCTTTCCATTATTTCTTAAAAACTTAAGTACGTTGGGTATATTAGGTTCTTGTTTTTCCATCAAAATTCTCCTTTTTTATTTAATATCTACCATTATGGGCTTTTTACTTCTTCTCCATGCATCTATTGGTACTATTTCAGGTTGTTTGGTGGTAGTTTTAATTATTGTATTCTCTCTACTTGTGCTGGGTTCGGTATCTCCTGCTATCTCTTTACCTTTGTTTTTGTCTTCTAATATCATATTAAGTTTTTCCAATATTATTTTAAACGTTGGTATTTCAGATACATTCCACAGGTTAGTATGTTCTTCTCTCATCATTTGTTGTGTACGTGTTTGATTTTCTTTTATTTCATCTATCATTGTTATGGTACTTTTTAGTTTTTCTTTTACTATTATTTCTTCCCATAGTGCATTTATCTTGTCGTTATTATTAGTCAGCATTATTTATTATTTTCTTCCATCCATTTCCCATGTCTATCCAAATTTTATCAAACTTATCACATTGTTGTTCTAACTTCTCTATTTTTTCTTCTAGTTTTGTCTCTTTTGCTTTGTATTTTAAGTACTTTAGTTGGGAAAATATTTCTTCTGATAAGGTTGTCCTTATTTCCTTTAGTTTTAGTTTTTTCTCAATTACCTCTCTTTGTATATTCATACTTTATTTATGAATCGCGTTTTTCCTTGATCATTTATTTCTATTCCGTTATTATTTATTTTATAGTTTATCATTGTTAAAAAATCACATCCTAAAAGTAATTCGTTAAAACTGTCATATTCTATTACTCCTATGTTTATCTTATATTCTAGATCTTGGATTTTGAATCTTAAATTAATACTTTTAGTAATTATTATCTCTCTGTCATTTTCAGGGTAATTATAAGTTTATGGGTCTATTAGGTCACAATCATTCTCATTTATCTTGCTTATATGTATAAAGCTTTTAATAGCTCCAGTGTTTATTTCTGCTATACAATCTATTGTTATTATTCCTTTGAATATTATTACTTTAACTTTTAATCTATTTGTGTTTATGTTTATTAAATCTAATATTCTGGGTTGTGTAATCGTTGTTACTTGTTTCGTTATTGGTTCTCTTGTAATACTCAATCTTGATCCTTCTATTTTTGGTACTAATCTTTTTGATGGTGTAAGAGTTCTGGTATTAAAATCCATATATATTTCTTCTGGTATAGTTATTTTGGAGTTTTCTTTATGTTCTATTTGTTCTAGTATTTCTTGGTACATTCTTGGTACTACTATGTTCATTTCATGTTGTCTTTTTACATGGTGGTTACCTGTTAGGGCATATATCATTTTTGTTTCAATTCTTATTACCTTACTTCCTGGTGGCATAGTTATTCCATCTAACTTGTAATATAATGTTAAGGCTAAGTCTTTGTGCTCATCTTTTAATGATATGTTGAAGTCTGGTTGTACTGTGAATTTTAGTTTTTGATATATTAAATTTCCTTTTACTACTGATATTAAGGCGTCTTGCAAAATTATCTAGTATTCTATCATTCAATATGTATATTTGTATAGGTGTATCTTTGTTTTTCTGGAAGTATGCCTTTATAGTAAATTCTACTCCTCCGAAGTATATGTTTCTATATCTTCTGGCTTCTCTAGTAGATAGTTTTGTTAATTCTCTTTTAATTACTTCATATGTTATCAAGTTAATTTTGGTTTTTCCATTTACACTTGTTGTATCTATTATGTTTTCATGTTTGTGTGCTATGTATCTTATTTCTTTGTTTCTTTCAAACCATCTGGTTTTAAATATTTTCTTTATAGATAGTTCATCTTTTTCATCTTGTATTTTCTGATAAATTTCTGGTTTAAAGCTTAATGTTTGGGTTGATCCTCCTTCATACGTATTCATTTGGTAGTGTGTATCTTTAGAGTATTCTACTATTTCTTTTCCTTTATCCATATTTTAGTAAGTTGATGTACTTATATTGTTCTTCTATAATATCTTTTAGATCTGATAATTCATTATATTTTCTGATTACTTCCCTTAATTTATCTTCCAGTAGTTTCAAGTTTTCTTCTTCTTTTTGTCTTAACCTTTCATTTTCTAATGCTATTCTATTCCTTAATTCTCTAATGGTTTCTTTCTGTTCATCTATTTGTTTAGAATTTTCATGTAGGCGTTGATCTCTTTCTTCTATTAGATCTATACTTATTTTGCAACTTATTATGTGTTGATTTATATCTCTGTTATAACTAAGAGGTTTTTCTGCTACTATTCTGAGTTCTTCTAACTTATTTTGATTTTCCATTATTCTTCGTTCATCCATAATGTTCTATCTCCATTCTTATATCAGCTTTTAAATCGCATCTTTTTCGTTTATTCTAGTGTTTATTTCTATCATCCTCCTGTATGTTGTTATAGCATCTTCTAAGTGTGTGCCTATTTCTTCTAACTCGTTGTCAGAACAGTTTTAATATAGTAATTTTTTTCTCAGTTTTACAGCTAATATTTCTTCCTGGATTCCCATTAAAATCTCATTTTCTTTTCTAAATTTAATCAATAGATGTCTCACTTCATATCTTTTCCATATAAGCAAGATAAATGAGGCTAAATCATCTCACTCGGGATCTGACCCGAACCGAGACTCTCCATATAGCACATCCTTCGTGCACGAGGCATCAACCTCGGTTGCCAAGGATCACAAACTGATAGGTAGCATAGTTATTCCATCTAACTTGTAATAACAACCCCTTCACCTAGCCTGGGTTGTTTTAAAACAGACTGTCTAGGCGATGGAGATCCCTTGGTAGGAGTGGTCTCCAAATCAACAAACCCTGAGGAGGATGAAGTTACTGAAAGATACATAAAAAGTGTTAGCCTAGAATGTATAAGAATTATGTGATGGATCTTGCATAAGACTTTGAGCTCTGCCATAAACTCCTTGGACTTGTTAGACCTCATCTTTTTTATTGCAACTTCCTAGAATCAGTTTGGTTATTGCCTTTTAATCGCGAGTTACAGAAGAATCTGAGTTGGCTTATGCAAAAATGAAGAAATAAAAATAAAAGGAAGTGCTATATACCTGCTTCCCAATTCTCCCATAATAAACACTACCATATCCACCTTGTCCATTTATCCTAGATTCATCAAAATTGCTTGTAGCTTCTGCAATTTCTGTTGGAAATTTACTAATGTGGAATTAAGTATATCCCATTAATTTATGACTCGAACAATAGGGCCCGTACGTCAGAAACGTCGTTTCCACACACGTGCATACGTAGTGCCAAGTATCGCAAATTTCATTAGTGAAAGAGATATTGGTATGTATGTAATACGTTTGAGACATAGAATTATGGACGGTTATTGGCCAAATGACAAAGTATTCCACGTTGGTAAACGAAGGAAGAAGTGTACAAAGTGTAAAATGAAACGAGTCAGAAATCGCCGTGGAGCCGTGAAGGGCCGCGACGCCACACCGTCGGAGCCGCGGCACCTCCCAGTCAGTGTCGCGGCGCAAATTGGCTGGTCAGTCACTGGAGCCACGGAGCTTCGGAGACAGAAAGATGCGACGGGAAGTTGGAAAAATCTGACCTTTGGGCTGGTTTTGGAGCATTGATTTTCCATTACTTGGCACATGAATTCAACCATTATTTGACCGAATATAACCCCTCAATCAAGTGCAATTACATGGCTATAGAAGGCCATTAGTTGGCTAGTTGAGGGGTCTTCTACTTACACTATAAATTGAGGCATTTGGCTCAATTTAAAAAATACTCCAGATTTTCTGAATTCATATTCTTCCTCTCTAGCAAAGTTACTATACTCAAAGTTCTTCAAGAGTAACACTTGAGTTTCCTTTGCTCACTTGTTAAAGTTGCTATTGTATCTTGGGAGACTATTGCTCAACACCGTAAGAGGAGATATACGGGGCAATCTTGTCTTAAAGACAGAGTGCCATCACTCGACTCAGCAAATCACACAAGCAGTTTGTTAAGGTTTTGATTTCCAGTTTTATTGTAATAGTTTGTTTATCATTTCTACCATTGTAATAGTTACTTACTTCCCGTTCCCTATAACAATTGTATCCCAATAATTTTAAGACAAGATTTGTTGTAAGTAAGTTAGAAAGATGACTGACATAAATCAAACTGCTTCTGATTCTGCTGCTGTTGCTCAAGGCAATCCCTCTGCCTTCCCCACTGCTCAAGGCACTCCTAATGCCTTTCCGGTTGCTCAAGGCTCATCCAACGCCTTTACTGCCGCTCAAGGGAATGTTGTCATTCCTCCACCCGCTGGATCTCACCATGAACGCCCTGAAACGTTCATGGGGTCAAACTTCAAGAGATGACAATAAAAGATGCTATTCTATCTGACTGTTATGGGAATGCACGTTTCCTAACAGAAGATCCTCCACAAGCTGGAGATGAAATGGACCCTTCGCCTTTTGAAATGGGTGAAGGGGGCCTAGGTATCCATGTCATTAATGGTATGAAGATGGTTCTTGATGTATGGAGTCATAGTGATTTCATGTGTAAGAATTACATATTGAACTGTTTGTCAGATCCTTTCTACACGGTGTATTGCACCGTTGGCACTGCGAAAGAGTTGCGGGAGAAGCTGCAAAAAAAGTACAACGCATAAGATGCAGGTACTAAGAAATTCATCGTTGAGAAATTTATGAAATTTCAAATGGTGGATAGTAAGACAATGATGTTCCAAGTCCAGGAATTCCAAATGATTCTACATCACCTGAATTTGGAAGGTATGAAGCCAAACGAGCAGTTTTTGGTTGCATCACTGATTGAAAAGTTACCTCCTTCGTGGAATGAGTTTATGAGCTACTTAAAGCTCAAGACAAAAGGAGATGACCTTTGAAGAACTTATTATCAAACTCCAAATTCAGGAAGATAATAAGAAGGCCTTGCCTAGGGTCCGCTGAGGCAAAGGCAAATCTAGCTGAGGCCAAAGGGAACCTAAGCAAGAAGCGCAAGTTCCAGAAAGACGGGAAGACCCAAGCAGCGGAGAAGTTCAAAGGAAACTGTCACCACTATGGGAAACCTGGTCATATGATCAAGGACTGCCGCAAACTCAAGACTGAGCCACAAGAGAAGGCCAAGGCTAAGGTTAACGTCGTCAAAGACCAGTTTCTGGACGACATGATTGAGGAGTTCTCAGCGGTGGTGCTAGAAGCAAACCTGGTTGAGAATCCTATGCAATGGTGGATGGACACATGTGCTACAAGACACATCTGTTCCAACATAGATGCCTTCTCCACTTATACACCGGTTACAAACAAGAAGTTGTTCATGGGCAACAACGCTTCCTCTGACGTGCTAGGGGTAGGAAAGGTAGTCCTGAAGATGACTTCTGGAAAGGGGCTCACTCTGAAGGAAGTGATGCATGTTCCTGAGATTAGAAGAAATTTAATTTCAGGTCCTTTATTGGTTAATGCTGGTTTTAGGCTAGTTTTTGAGTCCAATAAATTTGTGGTCACTAAGAATGGAACGTTTGTGGGAAGAGGATTCGTCTGTGAAGGCCTCTTCAAAGTAAACATCATGTCTGTATTACGTACAAGCAATAATATTGAAGCCTCTTCTTCTTACTTGCTTGAGTCCTATAATTTATGGCATCATAGATTAGGACATGTCAACTACAAGTCCATCCAAAGGTTGGTAAAGTTGGAGTTGTTGCCGCCTATCGACGTAAACCCTCAACATAAGTGTGAGGTGTGCGTAGAGGCAAAACTCACAAAGCTTCCTTTTCGATCCGTCGAAAGGAATACCGCTCCTTTAGAACTTATTCACACAGATATATGTGATTTGAAATTTGCATAAACTAGAGGGGGGAACAAGTACTTTATGACATTAATTGATGATAGCACAAGGTATTGTTACCTTTACTTGTTGAAAAGTAAGGATGAAGCCTTTGAAGCGTTCTGATGTTACAAAGCAGAAGTTGAGAACCAACTAAGCATGCAGATTAAATCCATTCGGAGTAATAAATGGGGAGAATATGTAGCGTCATTTGAGGAATATTGTGCCCAATCCGGCATTGTTCATCAAACGACGGCTCCATACTCACCTCAATCGAACGGTGTGGCAGAATATAAGAACCGCACATTAAAGGAAATGATGAATGCCTTGCTCATTAATTCCGGTCTTCCCCAAAACATGTGGGGAGAAACTGTCCTTACCACTAATACGATTCTTAATAGAGTCCCACATAAGGGTAAGGACAAAACTCCATATGAATCATGGAAAGGAAAGAAACCCACCTATAAATATTTAAAAGGTGTGGGGTTGTCTGGCAAAGGTCGAAGAACCCAAGCCAAAGCAGGTCAAGATTGGGCCTAAGACTGTAGATTGCATATTCATCGGATATGCAAATAACAGTAGTGCTTATCGCTTCTTAGTGCATAAGTCAGATATTTCAGATATCCACGGAGGTACAATCATGGAATCAAGGAATGCTCAATTCTTTGAAGGTACCTTTCCTAGAAAGGAAAAAGACATAACCTATCGCAAACGAAGTTATGAACAAAGCTCTCAGGAATTGGGAGTCGTTGAAAGCCCAGATCTAGATGGTTCAGATCTAGTGGATCTCGAAGTGACTGAATATCCGGAATCTAGTGTTCCAGATTCTCAGAACTTGGAGACTCCAGAGATGGAACTAAGGCGAAGTAAAAGGGTCAGAAATGAAAAATCCTTCGGTCCTGACTTTGTAGCTTATATGGTTGATAATGAACCAAGGACAATTGCTAAAGCATTGTCAACTCCAGAGGCACCTCTCTGGAAAGAAGCTATTGAGAGTGAAATAGGCTTCATTTTGCATAACCATACTTAGGAGTTGGTTGATCTTCCTCCGGGAAATAAACCGTTGGGTTGTAAATGGATACTCAAACAGACGTATAAAGAAGATGGGTCCATAGATAAGTACGAGGCCAGGTTGGTAGTCAAGGGCTATCGACAAAAGGAAGGCCTTGACTATTTTGACACGTACTCCCCGGTATCTCGGATGACATCCATACGAGTATTCATTGCGATCGCAGCATTGCGTGACCTTAAGATACATCAAATGGATGTCAAGACAGCCTTCCTAAATGGTGATTTGGAAGAAGAAATTTATATGGACAACCCGAGGGGTATGCGGTTCTAGGGCAAGAGAAGAAAGTCTGTCGGCTTGTCAAATCTCTGTACGGGCTGAAACAAGCCCCGAAGCAATGGCACGAAAAATTTGATAGTACTCTACTATCGAAGGGTTTTGCCATTAATGAGTGTGACAAATGTGTCTACATGAAAGGTAACTCTGACTCGTTTGTTATGATATGCCTGTATGTAGACGACATGTTGATAACATGGAGCAGTCCTAGCATAATTCTAGAGACTAAGAACATGTTGAAACAATGCTTTGACATGAAGGATATGGGTATCGCAGATGTCATCTTAGGGATAAAAATCTCTAAGACGTCTGACAGACTGGTCTTATCTCAGTCTCACTACATCGAGGATGTTTTGAGATGTATGGCAGTTCACCTATAAAGTCACCAATGGATAGAAATCAAAAGCTTGATAAAAATCATGGTGCACCCATATTCCAGGAGCAATATGCACAGGTGATCAGTAGTTTGATGTACATAACAAATTGCACCCGACCTGATATTGCTTATGTAGTCAACAAGTTGGCTAGGTTTACCCGTAATCCGAGTGATGATCACTGGAAGGCTTTGAATCGGGTACTACAATACCTGAAAGACACACTAACTTATGGGTTGCACTATTCGAGGTATCCAGCTGTACTGGAGGGGTACAGTGATGCAAACTGGATATCTGATATAGAGAACACCAAGTCCACCAGTGGGTATGTATTACAATTGAAGAACACCAAGCCAAATGCTTCTACTTACACTATAAATTGAGGCATTTGGCCCAATTGAAAAATTACTCACTTAGAAAATACTCCAAATTTTCTGAATTTATATTCTTCCTCTCTAGCAAAGTTATTATACTCAAAGTTCTTCAAGAGTAACACTTGAGTTTCATTTTCTCACTTGTTAAAGTTGTTGTTGTATCTTGGGAGACTATTGCTCAACACCGTAAAAGGAGATATACGGGGCAATCTTGTCTTAAAGATAGAGTGCCATCACTTGACTCAGCAAATCACACAAGCAGTTTGTTAAGGTTTTGATTTCAAGTTTTATTGTAATAGTTTGTTTATCCTTTCTACCATTGTAATAGTTACTTACTTCCCGTTCCCTACAACAATTGTATCCCAACAATTTATTCAAGATTGTATATTAGTTGCCTTTCTGATTCAAAAACTAGCATGTCTGCATAGTTGAATCAATTTATTCTGTTAATTTTCTGTAATCCAATCTTTTTCCTGTTTTGCATAACATAACAAATTGGCAAATAGTAAACCTTCAGTGTGATCTTTATAATAGAATATTTTTCGAATATTCTTTCATTAATTGTTTATCTCTTATTTTAGGTAGAACTGTATTCCTATTGTAATTAGGTCTCATATTTTAGGTAGAATTATATTTTCTATTGTAATTAGGATGATTAGTTACCTAGTTTAAATATTCTTGTACTACTATATATATTGTACATTATTGATGAATACAAGGAAGGGGAACATATTCCTTTATGGTATCAGTAGCCTAAAAATACCTCCACCGCCGCCGATAATAATCTCTTTGCGACGTTTGTATAATCTTTTTGCGATGTTTCACAACTGATAATAATGTTTCCCTTGACTTTGATCCTTTTGGTTTTTCTGTGAAGGTTTTACAACAGAAAGACGAATAATGAGATGTGACAGCACTGGAGATCTCTACCCTATTTCAAACGCCGTCAACAATCCATCCTCAGTTCCATCAACCTTTGTTGCTCTTTCATCTTCCTTATGTCACTCTAGATTAGGACATCCGGGAGATTCTGTTTTTCGCTCTTAAGAAAAATAATTTTATTAATTGCAACTGTATTTCTAGGACTCCTATATGTGAATCCTGCGTTTTTGGGAAACATGTTAAATTGCCATTTTCTGCATCCACAAATGGTACTTTACTACCTTTCGATGTCATACATAGTGATTTGTGGACGTCCCCCTATTTTAAGTACGGTTGCCCATCAATATTATGTGTCATTTTTGGACGATTATTCCAACTTTCTATGGACTTTTTCAATTGGCAATAAATCACAGGTCTACCCCATTTTTTCCTCATTTAGTGCTCTAGTAAAAACACAATTTGAAAAGAGCATTAAAGTTTTCAACGTGACAATGACAGGGAATTCAATAATAATCAATTCAAATAGTTTTGCTCCAATAACGGTCTTACCTTTCGTTCTTCCTTCCCTCACACCTCCTCCAAAAATGGTAAGGCCAAACGAAAAATTCAAACCATAAACAACCTAATTCGTGCCCTACTTGCTCACGCCTCAATTCCCCCTCAATTCTGGCATTACGCACTCTCCAAGGCCACCTATCTCCTAAACATAATCCCAAACAAGTCTCTAGCTCAACGGTCGCTCACTCAAGTTTTGTTTCGTAGGAACCCCTCCTACCAACACTTGCGTATCTTTGGATGTCTCTGTTATCCTCTCCATCCGACCACTCACAAACTCCTGGTCTTCCCCGTGTGTGTTTCTGGGTTAACCCCCCAATCATCGTGGTTACTCGTGCTATGACTTGTCAAGCAGTAAAATTATTATTTCACGTCATGTCCTATTTGATGAGTCTTAATTCCCCTTTGCCTCCCTAAACTCACGACCTCGACATTCCTACAACTTCCTAGATGATGGTCTGAACCCTCTTCTAATTCATCATTTACATAGTCCGTCGTCCCACATCCTGGAACTCGCTCCCACCTCGGACAGTCTGGGACACACTGTCCACCCGGTTCTGCTGACGATGGCCCGGAACAGCCCGCTTCAGGGTGATTCCGCAGCCACCTCTCGGCAAACCGAGCACCGGCCAACCAATCTCGTCATCCCTGCCCTTTCTACTCTTCCCGGCAGTCCCGCGGCACACACCCCTCCCATCCCGCGTCCCGAGACATGCTCTCGGACCATGGAAACACGTGTCATGCACGGAATTCATAAATCTAAACAGCTCTTTAACCTATCCGTTTCAGTTGTCCCTTCCCTTGTCCCTAAAAATCCGAAGGATACCTTGTCCGACCCTAATTGGAAAGCTGCAATGATTGACGAATATAATGCTCTTATTGATAATAAGACATGGGACCTAGTACCCCCGTCCACCTGATGCTAACATTATTCATTCTATATGGATTTTTAGACATAAAAAGAAATCTGATGCTTCTTTTGAAAGGTACAAGGCTCGTCTTGTAGGTGATGGCATGTCTCAACATGTTAGAGTGGATTGTGATGAAATATTCAGCCCAGTCGTAAAGCCCGCAACCATCCGGACCGTCCTCATCATTGCTCTATTCAAGTCTTGGTCAATTCGTCAGCTTGATATCAAGAATGCCTTCAAGTCTTGGGCATCTCTGTCACTCGACATTCTGGCGGCCTATTTCCGTGTCAGAAGTACACCGAAGAGATCCTTGACTGGGAAGTTATTTCTCGAATATTCTTTCATTAATTGTATATCTCTTATTTTAGGTAGAATTGTATTCCTATTGTAATCAAGTCTCCTATTTTAGGTAGAATTGTATTTTCTATTGTAATTAGGTTGATTAGTTATCTAATTTAAATATTTTTATACTATTATATATATTGTACATTATTGAAAAATATAAAGAAGGTAATATATTCCTTTAATAAATGTACTGCTTCTGCAAAGACATGGTTTTTTCAGTACTAAAGGTTTTGGAAATAGCTGCAGGATCCTCCTCGCCGCTCTGAAATATATTTCTCCTCAGAATAAATATCATCACGCTGCGGATTGAAAGTACTGTCACAGCTGATAATATTCCAACTAATACCGTCCATTTGTGTGCTTTGTGCTTCTTTCCTGCTGAATGATGAGGAAAACGAGGCAACAGAAAGTCAATTTCTGAAGTAATAATTGTAGATTAGATTCCTTCACAATAATCAAATAGCCACTTTTCATGCATATATTCTCAGAACTTCCTGAATTATTTCCTTTACATTTTATGGTAAGCTTGCTAACTAAGTTTGAGATATTGGACATTTAAGTCAGAATAGATCGAGACCCCTTAACTTGACGACTTTTATTCCGTGCATGCCTAAACTTTATGTTGGCCTAATCGAATTTACTACTTTTTTCTTAATTCATGCAAGTAAAGTTAACACCTCCTTCTTCAACAACAGGAGTATCTTGTTAGGATAATTATGGGGTCATTCCATAATTATCTCAAATCACCATAATCATATAAATTGTAATCACATAATTTAGGATGATTAGGATATGATTGTAAATTAGTATCATATAATTTAGGATAATTAGATAAATCTTCCTTAATATTAGCATTATACACTTGTATATACATATTTCAAGACTGGAATGAAATAACTCATAGAATTGATTTCCTTCATGGTATCAAGAGCCACAATATTTTTGCTCTAAACCTTCCCCCCTCGTCGGCCTCACTCTTAAGCCGAAACCCTCTATTTTCTACCCCCAACCAAAACAATACCTAGGGTTTTCTACAAACCCTAAACCTAAAATTAAAACCCTAACCCTAATCCACTACCCACCCCACCCGTCGGCTACTCTAAAACCACCCTTCTTTTGAGTTTTTTTCTTCTTTTTTTCCCAACCCTAGCTGACACCATTAGGGTTACTCCACCAAATTCCACCAATCACAAAATATATTTTTTCCTTCTGTTATTCTTGTTTTGTTTTTTGTGGGAAGCTATGACCGACAAACAAAAATTCCATCCAGCTCTTGCCGTAAACAACGTCAAGAACTTTATCTCAATTACACTTGAGATGGAAAAAGGGCAATACTCCTCTTGGACAGAGTTATTCAAAATCCATTGCCGCGCATACAAAGTAATAGACCATATCATCCCTTCCGAATCTTCATCGGACACCACTAATGTTGATAAAAAGTTATGGTCTCGTTTAGATGCTATAGTCCTTCAATGGATTTATGGAACCATCTCTAACGACCTTTTGCATACCATATTGGAAGCGGACTCTATGGCTCAACAAGTGTGGGAACGTTTGCAAAATATTTGTCAAGATAATAAACTTTCTAGGGCGGTATATCTTGAAAACCAATTCACCAATGTCAAATTAGATGACTTGTCAAACGTTTCCACTTATTGTCAAGAGTTGAAGATGCTTACTGACCAATTATCCAACATTGGTGCGTCTGTGACAAATCAAAGGTTGGTTCTTCAATACTCTTAGGAAGAATAATTTTGTTGCTTGTAACAAACTTTTGGACTCTTCTGTTCGCCAAACTTGTGTGTTTGGGAAGCATGTTAAAATTCATTTTTCATTATCTACTTCAAATACGCTTATGTCATTTGATCTTATGCATTGTGATTTGTGGACATCAATGATTTTGAGTTCTGCAGGTCATAAATATTATATGCTTATTTTGGATGATTATTCGAATTTTCTGTGGACATTTCCCTTAGGGCCGAAATCACAAGCCTTCACTGTTTTTAAACAATTTAGTGTTTTTATCAAAACCCAATTTGACAAATCCATTAAAAAATTTCAATGTGCCAATGGGAGGGAATTCATAAATGCCCAATTTAATATTTTTTGTCATCAAAATGGGATGTCTTTGCGTCTTTCATGTCCTCATACATCACCTCAAAATGGGAAAGCCGAAAAAATTTTCGAACAATTAACAATATAATTCGCACACTTCGTGTGCATTCGTCCACACCACCGATTTTTTGGCATCATGTACTCCAAATGACAACATATCTTTTAAATATTCTCCCTGGCAAACTACTCTCCAACATGTCCCCTACACAAATGTTGTACCATCGTCTCCCATCTTTTACACATTTGAGGGTTTTTGGGTGTTTGTGTTATCCCTTGCTTCCATCCACAACCATCAATAAACTTCAGGCTCATTCCACTCCTTGTGTGTTTTTGGGATATCCACAAAATCATAGGGGATATAAATGTTATGATATGACGAACGGAAAAATCATTATCTCTCGTCACGTAGTTTTTTGATGAATGAATCTACATTCCCGTTTGCTAATTCTCATGTGGCATCCCCACTTTCATATGATTTTTTGGACAACGGAATACATTCAATTTTACATAATCATCTCAATACCCAAAATCAGATGGGACCGGCCCAAGATAATCCCCATACCGTACCGGCCCAACCACCAAATGGGATTGGACCGGTCCGAGGTGTGGAGTTCACTACCTCTTTACCGTCGGCCTCGGCCCAGTCCACTTCTCGTGGCTGGCAGACCCAAATGAGGGAGCTTACCGCTCCCTCACCCGTGTCTCTACCCATATTTTTAGGCCCATAATCCTGATCCCTCTCCGCCCAATAACCCGGCAGAAAACCAAAATACCAACTGTCTGTCTTGGCCCAAAATCCAACCTCCCCTAGGCCCAATACCATACCTGATAGCCCTACTCTTCAGCCTTCAGTTTTAGCCTAACCTCAGACCATTGAAATCTGTGCCATGCACGGGATTTTTTTGCCCAAACGTCATTTTAACCTAACATCTTCGGTCTAACCATCACCTCTTCCCAAAAATCCCAAAGCAGCCTTATCAGACTCGAATTGAAAAGCTGCCATGTTAGACGAAATTAATGCTCTTATTAAGAATAAGATATTGGAGTTAGTGCCCCATCCATCTAATGTGAGCATAATAAGGTCTATGTGGGTTTTCTATCATAAAAAGAATTCTGATGGCTCCTTTGCGAGATACAAAACTCATCTTGTTGGTGATGACAGGTCTCAACAGGTTAGCGTGGATTGTGGTGAAACATTCAGTCCGGTGGTTAAGCCAACAACTATCAGAACTGTTCTTAGCCTGGCAATGTCGAATTCATGGTCCATTATCAGTTGGATGTCAAAAATGCATTGTTACATAGCCATTTACAGGAGATAGTTTACATGCACCAACCTTTGGGTTTCCGAGATCCTACACACCCGGATTATGTTTTCCTGTTGAAAAAATATTTATATGATTTGAAACAGGCTCCCCGGGCATGGTATAACAGGTTTGCATAGTTTGTATCCACATTGGGTTTCTCACACAGCAAGTTCGATCAGTCCTTGTTCATTTATAAGAAAGGAAATGACATGGCATATATCATTCTATATGTAGATGACATCATTCTCACGACATCATCTGCATCACTTCGCCAGTCTATTATGTCCCTCCTTGCTGCAGAATTTGCAATGAAGGATTTGAGTCTTTTAAATTATTTTTAGGCATTATTGTAACTCAATATACATGTGGTCTGTTTCTCAGTCAAAAGAAATACGCCGAGGAGATCATTGACAAAGTCGGTATGTCCTCCTGCAAACCATCACATACACTGGTTGATACAAAAGCCAAATTGAGTAACTCTACAGGTACTCCATACAATGATCCAACACATTATCGCAGCCTAGCAGGGGCTTTGCAGTATCTTACTTTCACGAGACCTGATATCTCTTATGCGGTTCAGCAAGTATGCTTACATATGCACGATCCGAAAGAAGAGCATACGGGAAGGGGGCAACCTTCTCAACAACTAAGAGATCCATTTAAGGAACATGAAGACTAGTTGAAGTACTGCGCCTCCCGATATAATTGATTTAGGAAAACTTCTTCTCTTGGCTCTCAAGCGAATTATGCAGTATGTTAAAGGTACTCTTCATTTTGGATTGCATCTATATAAGTCCTCTATTTCGAGTCCTCATCTTATATAGATGCGGATTGAGGTGGCTGCCCGGACACACGACGTTCCACCTCTGGTTACTGTGTACTTTTTGGGAGACAACCTCATTTCATGGTCGTCAAAACGACAGCCGACGATGTCTCGGTCGAGCGTTGAAGCAGAATACCGAGGGGTAGCCAATGTGGTTGCTGAATCATGTTGGCTCCGTAATCTTTTTCTGGAGCTCCATTGTCCAATTGAAAAAGCAACCGTGGTTTATTGTGATAATGTGAGTGCGATATACTTATCCGGTAATCCTGTTCAGCATCAACGCACAAAACACATAGAAATTGATATATATTTTTTCCGAAAAAAGGTTGCACATGGACAAATCCGTGTTCCCCATGTACTGTCCCGTTATCATATTGCCGACATTTTCACCAAAGGTCTTCCGCGCGTACTATTTGATGATTTTAAGGACAATCTCAGCATACGAGAACCTCCCGTTAAGACTACGAGGGACTGTAGGATAATTATGGGGTCATCCCATAATTATCTTAAATCACCATCAATCATATAAATTGTAATCACATAATTTAGGATGATTATGATATGATTGTAAATTAGTATCATATAATTTAGGATAATTAGATAGGTCTTCCTTAATATTAGCATTATACACTTGTATATATATTTCATGATTGGAATGAAATAACTCATGGAATTGATTTCCTTCGCATCTAAAAAGGATTTCCAAGAGAATATAACATTTTCAGGAGCGCGAAAACACAAAAATAGTAGACAAAGAAAATAGTTTTGTTCATAACTTCCTATATTATGCATTCGACTGAAGTTTGAAGATGCTTATAAGCAAGCTATCTGTTTTCATGATCTGTAAGATGATCTAAATGTTTAGTCTACGTGGTAATACATAGCTGATGAGATAAAAACGAGGCAAATTTCTATACAAGATAAAACTAACCGGTACTACTAGGTAGAGCTGGAACTCCATTTTTGTACATGGGTACATATATCAGCCATCCAACATCTACAAATTGTGGAGTTGTCAAGTAAGGGTTCAAGTTCTCTATGTTACTGACTTGAGAAGAAAGTGAATCCCCAATACTTGATAACGTATCGTGCTGCTGAACAGTCTACGTTACAACAGTTTTTTCTTCATCTTCCACACATCCACACAAGAGATGAATAGTTACAACATCCCCAGCATGGTAACTTTTTTCTTCTCCTCCAACTTTCCAAGCCTGTCCACTATAAATATGATTAGAAACATTCTCAAACGTATCATGTAGCTGCAGCTTGTAACTCGTGTCGTAGAAATATCCAACAGTTCCTTTAACATCTTTGCAAGTGCAAGGTACAGTTACTAAGTAGTCTTGTCTGTCATCATAGCTAATCGGCTCGAGTGCTGATGCATTGACAGAGTAAAAATTGGTGATATTCTGTTTTGAGAGACCGTTGTGCTGATAAAGGAAATCGCTGCACGTCTTGATGTGATCGGAACACGTAAAAGAGTAGATGTTAGTTAACTGAGTTGGTGCACCAGAAGCCAAATTTCTTGTAATCTTAGGAAAAATCAGAGGAAACAGGAAGTAAAGAATGAGGATGAAACACCAAGAAGCCATAAGCCTTGGCATGAAAAGTACTCTGCCTAGTGAAATGAAAGGAAAGCATATCAGATCATGAAAATCATAGTAATATTCTAAGAGAACATTTCCTCTTTGTCATATTCTATTATGTTGCTTTGTCTGTGATTTATGTATAATATAATGCTTCTTAGTTATATTCTAATCATCTTTTCAAATAGTAAACTACCATACATGAAACATTGTTTTATCATATTGTATTTATCATCTCAAAGTATGACACCAATTACACTAGTAACACGCTGTAGTCTATACATCTTTCACAACCTAAAATAATTCAAATTCATTTAGCTTTTCACCTTTAAAAAAGAGATCCTCCTCAATATATATAGTTCATGTCATTATCACCACAACCTATTGCAATCGAGCTTATTATAAGTATTACTCCCTTTGTCCCAATTTATGTGACATCATTTCCTTTTTAGTCTATTCCAAAAAGAATGTCATCTTTTTATATTTAGAAATAATTTAATTTTATTGGATAATTTAGAGCCACACAAATATCTAAGACTTATTTTGAATCACAAATTTCAAAAGTGTTCATTTTTTTCTTAAATTCTGTGTCAAGTTAAATAGTGTCACATAAATTAGGACGGAGGAAGTAGTGAAGATTAAAGATTACCAAAGTCAAAACATAAGTAGTCGTTTAATCCGAACAAATAGCAGTGGAGCATTTGGACGTTGGACTTTCTTAATTATGCTGGAGAACCAAAAAAATAAAATACCTGGCTTTAAGGAGATGAATGAACCATATGGAGGCATGTAGCAAACTAGCAGTAAGTCATATGACGTACTAATGATGAAGCCGGCCAAATATTCATGATATGTTATCTTTCTTGGAGCCTAGTGCTGAAGAACACCAAAGGAATCCCATCTTCGCATATTAGGGTGTTTATGTCAAAAAGGAGTGGAATTATATATTTTTTGTATTATTAATGTAGTTTAACATAGGATAGTGGTCACTTAAATACTTATTATATACTTTCTCCGTTTCAATTTATGTGAATATTTTCGGAGTATGAGGATCAAACTTTATAATTTTGACATAGATTTTTCAAGTTATAAAAATAAAATTTATATATTTAGAAACTACATTAAAAACATTATAAATCACGATAATTTATAATTCAAATAATTTAAAAAAATATAAGAAAAACGTAGGTAAAGAACCACATCGTAGACTCCCCAAATAATAAAGAGTTTACATAAATTGAAACAAAGAAAATAGTTTTATTTGTGAGTAATTGAATTAGGTTGCATTTATTGGGATAAAGGTTACAGATTTTTAGTCCGTGACCTGTTAAATAATTCTACATATATATGGTCCATTATTCTTGTAATCGAGACGTTGCTTATTATTTTTTGTTGTTTATGTGACGTGGGAAGTATGGGAAGTTGCGCAAACCAGTATATCAAATGTGAGATTTCTTTTGTCTCCATTTCGATCATTTTTATTTAGTAATAACCAAACACGAACAGTAACATATTTGTTTTATTCTCCATCCTTTTCCTAATCACCAATTTTACACTTGGTACAAGAGGAAAGTAACATAGAAAGAAGCTACTAATCTTCTTAATTTAGTTAGTAATGCATTTGATAAAAATATATACTTACTGCTGTGTATGTATCCTTTGTGAACCATAACAATAAGTTGTCTTTATCAGCAAGTTGGAGAGTTTCTTATCTCCCAATAATTAGCAATATATTGCCTTTTGGAGTAATAACAAATGTGGAATGGGCCAACTAAAGAAACTCAAAAAATTAGTGAGATAATCAGTTTTGAGACGACAATTCTTAAAATTTAGCCACCTATTTCACAAAGTCTTCCGAATCCCTTACAAAATTCACCGAGGACAACAATATAACAGAACACTCTTTCATACTTGTTAAACTGATTTTGAATTCACATGTAATTACTTTAATGTAGAGCTGGCCAGTGGGCCGGGACGGTCCGGTCCCGGCCCGAACTCGAGTAGTAAAAAAAAAATAAAAAATTTTGGTATCGGGACTTGAACCGGGACGGGACAATGTCTCGTCCCGACCCGTCCCGGCCCGCCCCAGTCCCAGCTAGTCCCAACCCGATTCCGATTCCGATCCCGACCCGATCCCGCCCGTAACCCCCCTTTTGCAAAAATAACCGTTGCACCAACGACCATTTTACATTTTGGTCGTTGTGCAACGGCCATTTTTGGCCTCCCCCCTACTCCTTAATATTTATTTTTAACTAATAAGTTATTATATTTACACTTTAACCCAATTTTCCTACTATAAATAACTCATTTTCTCTTCATCTTTCTCACAAATCTTCCTACAATCTCTCTAATCTCTCAATCTATCTCTCTACAAGTCAACATTGTTTACTAAATATTCAATTTTATTTATTCATTTGGGAATTGGGAGTGAAGTTGGCAACTAGCTTGAGGATCTTCCATCGAGCAAAGTTTCAATTTTCAACATCTTGATTACACGTCGACGTTTGGTACAATCGTTCCTTCATTAAATTATTATTGTCTGTTTATTTTTATTTAGCGCACTTAATTTCATTTACTTTAATTATTTATTAGTATAATTATAAATTTATAATGGAATGATTTAAACGTATGCTTACGGGTAGGGGTCAGGCTTCTTCTAGTAGGGGCAACAAGGGCAAGGGTACTTCTTCTAGTCATCCTATTCCTACACAGGATGATTTTGTTGATACTGAACATTTTTCTACAATACCATTAGATTTAGACGAGGAGCTATTTTCTGGAACTCAAGAAGACTTTAATTTAGACTATGATTTAGATGATACACCCACTAATGTTGATGACAACACACCCATTAGTGCACCTTCAACTGAAATGCCTCCTATTCACCCTAGTATGAGACGAGGTCCAGCAAAACGACCATTAAAATCAGATGCATGCATATTTTTTGATAGGGACGTAGATAATCAAGTAGCTAGATGTAAAATTTGTAAAGATGTTTTAAAATTTAAAACTGGAAAAGGTCACGGTGGGACGGGGGGTTTAATGAGACACGTAGTAAGGGCTCATCCAGCTAGGTATGCCCAATACCAGGCTTCAAAATCGGGTGCGCAAATACCTGCTCCATCGGGACAAGGTTCATATACTGATAATGTCCCGGACCAAGTACAGGGTCAAATTAACCCTATGACGGGGGGGGGGGGGGGGGTTGTAGGCCCTAAATACAATAAACATAGAGATAGGGAAGCAATATCAAAATTAGTTGTTGTGGAGGGTTTGCCTTTTTCATTTCCTTTATCTCCATGTTTTATTCATTACATTATATATATATATATATATATATATATATATATATATATATATATATATATATAATCCCGCTTTTAACGGTTTTCCTAGATCAACTATTAAGAGAGATGTATTTAAATTCGCACATGAATATCAACAATATTTACGTTATTCATTATATCATTTTAATGGCAAAGTATCTATCACATCTGATATAAGTCGTAGTACTAACGGCCATGATTATTTAACGGTAACTTGTCATTGGATAGATTATAAATGGTCTATGCAAAAACGTATCTTAGCGTATAGATATATAGATGATAGACACACTGGTACTTTTATTGCAGAAAATATTTATCAAGTGTGCCATTATTATGGAATAACCGATAAAATTATGACTATTACATCAGATAATGCTTCTTCTAACAATTACGCTATTATAATTTTAAAAAATAGTTTAACTCCATCTTTTCCAGATCATTTTCATATAAAATGTGCGTGCCATATATATAACTTAATTGTAAAGGATGGTCTATCACTTTTTGAAGACATTCTTAGTAAAATACAATTTGTTATAAACTTTATTTTTTAAAAGTAATTGAATACAACGAAGAAAAGAATATTAAAAAACTTGTCACGATTGCCAACTACCTTATAGAAAAATTTCAGAAGAAGTACCCACAAGGTGGAATCTTTATACGAGCAACTACTTGTTGCTTATGACTATAGAAAACCTATAACTTTATTTTTTAACTCTCATAATCAAAATCCAGCTGATATGGTTGTAGATAGCAATTGGGTAAAAATTTCCGAACTTATTGTATTTTTAGAGAAATTCTTTCAAGCAACAAAAGAATTTTCCGGTATATATTATCCTACTATTTCAACTATGTTGTTTTATATAACTCTAATATTTTTATTACTTAGTGAATATATGGAAAAACCAGCTTATATGACAGCTATTAAAAAATATTTTATTCCTATTCCCACTATTTATATTATTGGTGTTGTATTAAATCCGACTATTAAAATAGACGGTACTAAATCACTTATTGAAACCATTTATGATTGTATAGAAGTACTACCACCTCCAAGTCCAAAAAATCCAAATCACCCACCACCTATTGAACAAACTAAAGAAGAAATGTTGTCTAGTGTAGAAAACCAATGCAAAAAAATATATAGATTTTACCAACAAGAAAGTGATAGTAACCTACCGGCTTCCATACCATCTTCTTCATCTTCAACACAACCTCACAAAAGACATGTTGTTTCTGCGGCTAGTATTGAAAGCCTCAGAAATAGAATGTCCGGTCGTACTGCTACTAACCAAATTAGCGAGTTTGATATTTTTGTTTTGCAGGGTTCTGTACCGTACCAAGCAGTTCTCAATGAAGAAGGACGTGAAGACTTTTTGAAATCTTGGAGGGGAATGAGAAGACCTTTCCGACACTTTCAATGATGATCCGAGATGTTTTGAACATTCAAGCGTCATCAACTGTGTCTGAAAGCGCTTTTTCTGCCGGCATATATCAAATAGGAGACCACAGACACTCATTAGCCGGAGACAGCTTGGAAATTGAAGTATTATTCAGAGATTGGATACGAGCGGAGCAGAGAAGGTACGGTCAACCGGAGATCAACGAAGAATAAGACAAAAACTACAACGAAATCTTATCAGAATGTGGTGGAAGCGACGTGGATCAATTTGACCAACAAATATCAATTCTAACCGAAGAACCACAGGAAATTATCAAGAAACTAGAATAGGTTTTTTTGAGAATGTAACTTTTTTAATTGTAATTTTATTATGTAATTTGCAACTTTTGGACAACACCACAAAGTTGCAATTTCGACAATTGTATTTGTATTACAAAAGAATCATGTCTATTAAATAATATAAGAGGCACAAAAACAGTCTTGAGATGTTTTTATTACACTATCTTGTCTTGTTTAATTATTGAATTTTTTTTATACATATGTTATTAAAAAAAAGAAGGAAAAACCGCCGGAACCCGATCCCGATTCCGACAGGATCGGGACGGGACTTCGACAAATTCCGCCAAACCCGGCCTGCCAGACCCGAGCCCGGCCCACTGGCCAGTCCTACTTTAATGCGAGCATACATGTATCATAACGTACTTGTCAAGCAGTACTATGTGAAATAATCTGAACATGTTGGGTTAAGTGGTCTAGAAGTCTAGAACCCTTAATTTATAAACCCCCCGAAATCTTCAACGCTACTCGCGTGAAACAACAATGTAACTCAACAACTAAAGAATATCTAGTAAAGGAACCCAACAAGCGTGTTCCAATGATATGATCATGCATCTTGAAAGAGATTTATCATCCAGTTGCTATTGGACATATAGAAGAATATTGTGAAGCATATATGGTAAGGAAAACGTTGTTGTCCTTCCTTTTCAATTACACAAATGACACCAAAGTCCATTTCTGTTAGGTCCAACAATGGTCCAACCTCATTAAATTCTCTAAGCGTCTTCTAATTTAAAAGACGTTGTTGCAATAATATTCAACTCTATCACCATCTGTCATTTCTCTAATTTTCCCCATTTATAGTATGAAGGTCGGGTGCTGCTTCATGTAGAACCCACACGAAATCTTTTCGAGATCATCCCATTGGTCCTCGTTTTTTTTCCTTTTTTATTCTCTATCACGTATAGAGGGGATGACGGTTAGGATTTAACGTCTCAAATCCCGTTGTTAGGGTTTAACGTCTCAAATCCTACCTAATCAGAAAATAGTAAATTAAGCGAAGAATAAATAACACACACAGATTTATAATGGTTCGCCCTCAATGTGAGAGCTAGTCCACTTGCCGCTGCAGATTTTACTATAATGGAGATTTGAGTTTACAATCCTCTCTACTCTCTTTTCGGCTAAACACCGCTCTTTGCAATACATAGAGAAAACCTTATAAAGAAAACGACGCCCTAGACTATATATAGAGAAAACTAGGGCGAACGTAATACAAGCCTAAAATTCTCAAATTACCCTCCACTAATAACATTACACCGACTAATGCCAACCCCCCACGATCGACTAATTCCAATCGGCTGATTCCAGTTGGCTAATTCCAACCCTCTGTGTAGGATCTTCATAGTGTCGGTAAATGAATTAGGCTCCACAACTCAACAATCTCCCACTTGGAGACTAATTTCAATCATTTGTCTCCATCTGCAGCAGCGACTCCAATTCTCATTCAAGAAGTCCAACTGAAGTTGCACAAACCTTCAGTTTATCATTCGGCACGGCCTTCGTCAGCATGTCGGTTGGATTCTGACTCCCTGGGATCTTCTCAAGCACTAACACTTCATCTTCCAAAGCTGATCGGATGAAATGGTACCGAAGCTGTATGTGTTTCGTGCGAGCATGGTAAACTGGGGTCTTTGCCAAATAAATGGCACTCTGGCTATCACAGTATATCACACTCCCCTCGTGGTCCTGATCCAATTCCCGCAGAAAAGATTGTAGCCACATCATCTCCTCCGTGGCCTCTGTCACGGCAACGTACTCAACCTCATAACTAGAGAGAGCTACTATTTTTTGCAACTTTGAAACCCAGCAAATCGCAGTACCTCAGAAGGTGTAAACATACCCGGATGTGCTCTTTCTACAATCAACATCACCACCATTGCCAGCATCAACATATCCCTGCAATTCTGTCTCTGACTTTCGGAAACACAAAGCTGAACTCGAGCTGCCCTTTAGATATTTGAAAATCCACTTCACATCCTCTCAGTGTTGCTTTCCCGGATTGCTCATAAACATGCTAACAACTCCTATTGCATGTGCAATGTCTGGCCTCGTACATACCATCGCATACATAAGACTGCCGATATCCGAAGCATAAGGTACCTTGTCCATATGCTTCATCTCTTCCTCGGTCACAGGCGACTGATCTTTTAACAAATGAAATGTCCAGCCAATGGAGTACTGACTGGATAGGCATCATCCATCTTGAACCTCTTGAGAACCTTCTTCACGTATTCTTCTTGTGAGAGCTTGAGTCCCTCCTTACTTCTGATGATTCTTATCCCAAGAATTTGCTTTGAGGCTCCTAGATCCTTCATTGCAAATTCTTCTGACAACTTATTTTTCAGCTGATCAATCTCATGTAGGTCTGCTCCTACGATCAGCATGTCATCAACATAAAGAAGCAGTATTATGTATGAGTCTTCAAATCTCTTGAAGTAACAATAGTGATCTGCTTCGCACCTTACGAAATCGGCTTTCTTCTTAAAGCTGTCAAACTTCTTATACCACTGTCTTGGAGCCTGTTTCAGTCCATACATGCTCTTTTGAAGCTCGCATACCATATTCTCTTTCCCTTTGACCTCAAATCCCTCAGGTTGTTTCATGTAGATTTCCTCATCTAAATCACCGTGAAAAAAAACAATTTTCACGTCCATCTGTTGAAGATGCAGATCTTTCTTTGCTACCAGCCCAGGAACAATTCGGATTGTCACCAACTTGACTACGGGAGAGAAGATCTATGTGTATTCAATGCATTCTTTCTGTTGAAATCCCTTCACAACCAGCCTTGCTTTGTAATGCTTACTTCCATCGTGCTCTTCCTTTATCCGGTAAACCCATTTGTTCTGCAATGCCTTCTTCTTCTCTGGGAACTTAGCTAACTCCCATGTATGATTTGACAACAGTGAGTCCATCTCATCTTTCATTGCCAGCTCTCACTTAATTGATTCATCAACTTGCATTGCTTTTTCATAACATTCTGACTCCAACCGACTTACTGATTCTGGATGATCTGTGTAATTTTGTGATCGACGTCCGCTGATTTGTTTCAGGATCAACATTTTCATCAACCCCGCCATCACTAGCTTGTTCCTCTGCCTTAGTCGTACCTGGCAGTAGCTCGGCTGCCGAGAAGTCTCTCAAATCGGTTGTTTCTGATTCCTTGTTCTTACATTCTGAACTTTCCCGCAAATTGTCCTTGTACAACACCTGTTCATTGAAGATGACATCCCTGCTTCGGATGATCTTCCGATTTTGGTCATTCCAGAATCGGTAACCGAACTCGGTGTCACCATAGCCGATAAAATAACACTTCTTAGATTTCAGATCAAGTTTACTTCTGGCCATAACATCAATATGAACATAGGATAAGCAACCAAACACTTTCAGAAAAGAAAGGTTTACCCCTTTTTCACTCTAAGCCTCTTCTGGAATTCTGAGACCCAAAGAAACAGACGATCTTCTGTTAATTAAGAAGGTTGCGGTATTGATTGCATCTGTCCAAAATGCCTTGGGCAGTCCAATGTGTATTCGCATGCTTCATGCACGCTCGTTCAATGTTCGGTTCATACTTTTCACTATTCCATTTTGTTGGGGCGTTCCAGGAATAGTCTTCACCATCTTGATCCCATTATCAGCACAGTACCATTTGAAGTCACCATCAATGTATTCTCCACCGTTGTCGGACCTCAGGCTCCTCAACTTGAGGTTTGTCTCATTCTCGACCATGGCTTTCCACCTTTTGAAGACAGTGAACACGTCGAATTTATTTTTCATAAAATAGACCCATAGCTTTCTGGTTGAATCATCAATGAAGGTCACATAGTAATGTGATCCTCCGAGTTAGGGGATAGTGGAAGCTCCCCACACGTCAGTGTGCACCAATTCAAGCTTCTCGGCCTTCAATTCCCTACCCGCACTTGAAAAACTCACTCGTTTCTATTTTCCGAGAATGCAGTTTTCACACATATGATGCTTCACCGACTTCAGCTCCGGAATCAAGCTGTTGTGTCGCACCCGCTTTTGACCGCCCCACCTCCGAAGAGAAAGGGGGATCCGATGCGGTCAGCGACGTAATGGTGATTTCCTGAATTGATTAAACTGTTGAGGAGTCGTCACCTAATTATTCTACGGTGAATTAGGTCACCTAAGTGTTAACACAAAAAATGCTGCAAAATGAACTCCGATTAATGGTTTGTGAAACTATGAGATTCTAGGTAAGAGTTCTTTATTATCCTAAAGGAAAGGGGTTAGGCATCCTTTAAGATCTGTTAACTTGAGGTTATCCGGTCAAACTCGGGTTAATTATTACGCTAAGGAAAAATACATGTTTAAAAATATATGGTGAAAAAGGATGATGCAAGTAGTTAATAAAAGATGCATTTTTGACAATGTAAAGATTTTGCCATTTATTCTTTTGAAGAGTTTCGCAAAGGTGATTGCGGTTTTGAGAAATAATTTCCGACATAAAATCTGGAAAGAATATGCATGGCATTTTTATACAACTATATGTAAAATTGATTTTTTAGAGATTTGTATGGCATTGTTTATAAAATATATGTAAAATTAATTTTTTGGATAAAAGCATGCACTTGTATGGCCTTATTTATAAAATACATGTAAAGTTAATTTTTGATTAAAAGTATGCATTTGTATGGAAAAGTTGATAAAATACATGCAAAGTTGATTTAGATAAAAGTATGCATTTGTATGACATTATTTATAAAATACATATTTTTTGCAATTGATAGTAAAGGAGAAAAGCAAGTTGTTTGTAATGTAAAGAAGTGATTTTTTATGAAAGTCATTTTAAATTGCAAATCGGATAAGAAACAAAACCTTGTTTGTATGTTTAATAATGTGAGTAAAGGGTGACCAAATTGTTTTGAAAATTTTGAATGTGTATGACGAACCTAAAATAAATAAGCTAGCAGCGGTTTCCAATTTTTTAAACTACCCGAGCCTAAAATAAATAAACTAGCGGTGAGTTTCTAATTTTAAACTACCTGATTAATCTAACGATTCAGGCCTAATTGTTCTAAGTGTTCAAACAACCACACAAGCAGAGTAATTAAATTACAATACCAAATAAAAAGAAGGCGGAATTTAAAAGAAGTTAAAATGGTAATGGATGAGGCGATGGTAGTGTCGTCTCTTGGGCCTTAGGCGCGAGTCCGGCAATCTTGTTCTTTTTCGTCTCTGTAGAACCCCACTTTACTATACCGTATTGTTTAGATGTGTCTCGCAAGGTATAAAAAAAAAGATAGTTAGAAATAAATATATGCGAGTAAAACATTCGGATCCGTATAAAACAATAGAAGTTTTAATTACAGAAGGCTCAGACTTATGTTTTTTTAAGCAAAAGAAATTTCATTCATGTCATGGCTGCGAACTAGAGACTCTTCGGTCAATGTAGTTGCATTGCCAACGCATGTTGGTTTCTCGTATGTAAATTTATTATCTGTACCATCGAATTTACCGATGTCGTGTGCCGAACCATCTTCGCCTCCCATTATTTTTTGAAACGCAACACAACCTGTCGCTCTGATACCAGTTGTTGGGATTTAACGTCTCAAATTCTGTTGTTAGGGTTTAACGTCTCAAATCCTACCTAATCAGAAAATATTAAATTAAACGAAGAACAAATAACACATACAGATTTATAGTGGTTCATCCTCAATGCGAGAGCTAGTCCACTTGCCGCTGCAGATTTTACTATAATGGAAATTTGAGTTTACAATCCTCTCTACTCTTTTTTCGGCTACACACCGCTCTTTGCAATACATAGAGAAAACCTTACAGAGAAAACGGCACCCTAGACTATATATAGAGAAAACTAGGGCGAACATAATACAAGCCTAAAATTCCCAAATTACCCTCAACTAATAACATTACACCGACTAATGCCAACCCCTCCCCCCCCCCCCCACAATCGACTAATTCCAATTAGCTGATTCCAGTTGGCTAATTCCAACCCTCTGCATAGGGTCTTCATAGTGTCGGTAAATGAATTAGGCTCCATAACTCAACAATGATCGGCCCCGCTTCATGGTCGAGTAGTGATGAAAAATAAGATATATGAATGAGGCGCGGATATACCTTGATCCAAGTGGTGTTACAGGATACCTTGTAGAAATTCTTTACTAGATACATCATATGTATATGCAGATAATAAGTAAAATAAAAATATTTGTTAATGTTGGGTTTGGTGTTGTAACATTTGACTCAATATATCCTCTGAAGTACTGTTGTTGAATGCCTAAAATGTTGGGACAAATGTCACAACATTTAGACCAACATTTTTCATAACAGTTTTGCCTTACTTCACGTTAAGCAGTAACTGTTTTACTGAGTGGTAAAAACGACTTAGGCGTGTGAATTAGGAGCTGTGTAAAACGTGGGAGAAAGAGTCAAAGCTTGGGGAAGAAGTCGAGTGAATAACGAGTCAAAGCTTGGGGAAGAAGTCGAGTGAATAACAAGTCAAAGTTGTTGAGATTTCGACTCCATGATCTTCTCCAACAAACACACCAGCCGCCCACCTTTTCCTTAACCTATTGCAAAAGTGAATTGAGATCCAAAAACACATTGCAAAAATATCAAGAGAGCTCTCAAGAATTCATCTTAGAAAACTGGATCACAAGTGTTGTCTGAGAGTGTCGACAACATTATGTCCAACATTACAATTGCAGTTTAGATACTAGATTAGTTTTGTATTGAGCAATTATAATGAGAAGTTGTCTATGTCTATTTTGGTAGATTTTTCAGGCAGAAGTCATATGCGACTTCAACATTTAATTTCTTTCCGTTTTATCTTGTAAAATTGTAAAAAAGGAATTTGTAATTTTTGTATATAATAAATATATACAATACTTTCGGTCATTGACCGTTATAGGTTATATGTATTCCTATGTAAATTTTAAACCTTTGTGTTCTTTAAAATTCCGCTGCATTGCTCTTTAAAGTTTTCTGTTTTTACTAAAGTGTTATCACTGGTGTCGGACGACATTATCGTCGACATTCGGAAACTGAATTGGCATTCGAGTTTGTTTTTATTGTTCCATAGCATACCCGGACCTAACAATATTAAATATAAATATTAAATTATACTCAAGGTCAAAATTATTTAAACACAGCCCACAGGGCCATTGTTACACCATCTCAATCTTATTAATTTGGTAAGAAGCTGGAATACCTAAGCTTTAATTCCATGGTACAACGTAACTATGAAAATTGGAAGAGTTCCGGTTTCTATGCACGAGGGTGTGACTAATTAAACCTACTACAATAGGTTAATTAAATAACACTCATAGTGTAAAAGTTATCCAAATAGGAAAGAGTGAGATTTGTTAGAAAATTCAGAATGTAAACGAATCCTTAGACATTCAAACAACAACAACAACATACCAGTGAAATCCCACGTGTGTTCTGGGGAGGGTAGAGTGTACGCAGACCTTACCTCTAATTGGGTAGGTAGAGCGGTTGTTTCTAAGAGACCTTCGACTCAAGACAGAGTAATAAACAATTCATAAAGAGTAAAAAGCAGTTCAAATTGAACTTGGACCATACTGCAATTTATATCATACTATATGAAATACTTAACAGTTTATGTGACCTGTGTACTTAATATGCATCAAATGCACAAATATAATAGTAGCAAAAATGTGAGTATATATATTCTGATCATCTTTTTTGTCCTTGGATATTGACGTTTTCCTGGTTCAAGTTCCTTGTTGTCTGCATAGATTGATTGACCTGCTGCAGATACTGGGCTGCCATCTCATTATTGAACTCCATCTTCATTGACTGTATAGGAAACAGCCAAATTAAGAAACTCATAATTACCAAAACTTGGAATATTAGTATATAGGTTCACGTTAGCTTGCTACAGTTGACCTAAGTCGGATGGATATATATTGGCCAAAGTGAAAGTTTATCTTTAATCTAATTAATCTTTAAAGACGATATTAAATATATATATAAACTACATATGTAATAAATTAATTTGTATTTTCCCGAAATACCTACTATATCACAACCTCCAGAAAGTTTGAAATTTCCAAAGGATGAAATATCATCTTGATCAAACGCTACCCACAAAAATACATGCAGTTAATGACATTGAGATTAAATATAACGTATACCTCGACAGTACAAAGAATTTTGTTTTCACTGTTGATACATTAACCTGTTGTAACATGTAAGCTACCTTATTTTGCAGGTTACTAGTCCCAATTTTTGTTGGATATATATATATGGTCACCTATAACTATTGTTTAGGTAATCTCGTTTGTGTAAAAGTGCAGTATATAAAAGTAAATTCTCATTATAATGACATTATTGAATCAACAAAAAGGAAAACTGATTTGACTTATATATTGATTGTGTAAACAAATTTGCGCTATTTAACCTGTACGTAGTTAGTATCTTTTATTAGGTGATCGGATAGTGTAAAAGTTCTGTTATGAACATTAAAAACAGAGAAAAGCGCCTGTCAGTAACATATATATGCATATATATATACATTATGATTACTTACTTGCGGTAAAAATGCACTATAGGGGTCGTTAAAAGGAAATGAACTGGTTGAATTGGGGGCAGCTGCAGCTCTGGTTGCATCGCCATTAGCTTGTGGTGGAGTAGGAATATTGGACGGGGCCATGGCGAAGGCTGGCGACAAGAAGGGAGGACAAGGAGTGCCAATTGATGAGGTTGGATAAATTAGGGGAGATGTAAGAGACTGATAAGGAGATCGAGCTAAGTTAGCAGTCATATTGTTAAGCATTCCAGTGCCCATGCCAAGATTAAGACCACCCATTCTTTCTAGTAATTGCATTTGAATATGCGGTTGCATCATCATCATTTGCTGCTCCATGTAACTTCTTGAATAGCTTATCAACTGAATTTGTGCTTGAAGTTGCTTTAAGTATTTTATCACTTCCTCCAGCATTGATGCTTTATCTGTCTGTACATACATAATCCATAATTATGTGAATATTACATTACCCTTAATCTATATATGAAGCATGTATTATATAGTAGTACTACTACTTAACCCACCTTACTTGCAGTTGGCACCAACTTCTGCAGAGCTTTCATCTTTTCATTGATTCTATCTCGCCGTCTCTGTACCAAGAAAAAACAAAACCAAACAAAACAAATCAATATTATAGTGAAAGGATTTAGCTTTTAGTATATATTTATATAATTTTTACAGTAACCTGTTGTACCAAGTAATTTGTCTTACTTTTTTGGGTTTACTAATGTCACTTTTTATGGCAAGTTACTTGTTGATTATGTGATCTAATAGTATAAAAATTCTTTTACAATGTTAGTATATATAAGTTAAACTCTTGTAGTGAAAATGAATAGTCTGGCAACTTAGGTATTCATAAATATATAATCCATCCCTAAGGTGCATTAAACCCAACATACCCGCTCTGACTGGTTATGAACAGCAGCTCTTCGACTGCGTTTTAACGGGTTGGAGCTTTTCGTTTCACGTTCTTCCTCCTTGTATTCCTGTCACAACAAGTCATCCAATATGCATGAGAGTTTGATAACATATGTATTTTCTAGAAATAGATATAGCACTGCAAAATATATATAATCCCAAAGTACTATATATATACAAGAACGTTGTGAGACATTAGCTAGGTGGGCTTTTAGCAATCACTTTCTAACGAAGGGACATGAATCCAATTGCTATAAGTGCAGCCAAATTTTGTTTGCGGTCGTTAAAGCACCTTGGATTATTTAAGAACTATGTAAAAAAGTTAATTACCAAGCCACCATGGCAGGCAGAATTCTCGTTACAAGCGGCTTTAGACTTAAAGCTGCGAGAAGACTCATCAAAGGAACAAGGCCATGTCATCATGGTGGTATCAATATTGTCCCTAGCGCTAAGTTCAGCATGCTGATGATCAATCATATTCTTGCTAAATTCTCCACCACCATATAATTGGGGGTCAGAATCTGATCTCATCCTCTTTAGCACTCCTCTTGTTTGTTGCTTCATTGCAGAAGAAGTCTCCCCCCATTCACCACAAGAATATGCATTCTTGTCCATGTTGATGTTTTCCTGATTATGGCCATTACTATTTTGCTTTTGGAAAGTTGCTTGTTGCACAAAGGACTCTAGTGTGTCACCAGCCCTTTTCCATTTGTGTTTTGCTTGCTCATTGGGGAGGCTGCTTCCAAGTCTTTGCATGGCTAGCTGCCCATTTTCCCATGTTAGCTCTGCAACTTCACACTTATCGGACCTGAAATTTTTTAAATGCATATATAAAAAAATTAAATGCATAAACATACTCCGTGAAAAATGTTATTACTATCTAATATAAAAAGAGCATACATGGTGTCAAGATGACTCTGATTCTGCTGGTTATGGACGTGGCTGCGGGGGTATTTGTTCTCCTCTTCTTCTTCTACTACTACTTGTTCTTGTCTTTGGTGACTAAAATTCCAAGTATGACTCATGTTGATGCCTTTGACAGAGTCTACCCTTTTAATACTCAGTTACTGCCAGTCCTAATATTGAGTTGGCTTCTCTCTTTTATACTAAAAATGTATTTCAGTATCTTCTGGTCCCCTACAGGATTGTCATATTCAGCTTACTATTTAATGTATACACGCCATGTAGTAGCAATAAAATCCTGGATTTCAAATGGATAAGATGTGGCATCTTTGTGTGTCTGTTTTACTCCTTTTTTTTTTAAACTCGGGGGTAATAAAGAACAAAACTTATCAACCTATAAGCTGCAAGATCTGGAACTGCTCTCTTCTTAAATATTACCTTCCAACAAAGATATTTTCCATTTAGATTGGGTTAAGAGCATTCAATGTGATTAAATTAGACTTTGGCTGCTGACTATAGTGATTCAGCAACTATTCAAATAAATTGACTGGATCTTTGTATGTAGATGCAATGTTAATTTTCAATCATTTTAGAACTTATGTCCACCTCATAAGTGGAGGTGGGGCTGGTACTTTGTAGTTATCTCTTGTCATTCTCATCCCTCGTATAAACATAAAATAAAGTTCTAATTAAGCACCCTTAACTTAAAATTTGGAATCCTTAGTGATCTCTAAATCAATGTAAAGGTATGCTAGAATTCATTAGGTAATGGGGTTAGTAATTTCTTACTGATAACTTAAGCAATCTTGTTATCATCTAATCAAGAGACAAGGATGCACAAGTCCTGTATCAAACACTTGCTAGCTTAGGCACCAGGCTGGGACAACATTTTTTGTCTAATTTAGTATGCTTTGTTTTGAATCAAACATGTCAAGTAATTTCCCAACACCTTGTCATTGACTGAGGAATGCTAGATACTCCCCATTTGTTGGATACCTGCTATTTAGCCAAGTACCAACTAGTTTGACAACTAGATTTAAGTTATATACACTGACAGCGTAACGTTTTTTACACTCATTGTAGTTTAACCTGACCAGCTTATCAGTTGACGTTAATTATAGACTTACTAGTAATTACTTTATAAATGACATGATTGTATTTATATTCATTACACCATCATTGCATCAAACTTAAATTCTTGCCAATTGTTTCTGGAGACATATCAACTCACGGTTGATTCTGGATAGACATATTTGAATGTTCTTTGCGACAACGCCAAACATTTCAGCGTATATTGCACTCAATTGTAAGTACTAAATTAGATATGGTTTCATGAAGGGATGTCAGGTGGGCACCCATAATCAATTCAACAGAAAAGGATTTACCTAGACCTGTATGAAAAATATTTAGTATTATTTCTTGTTTCCATGTGATCCGTCTTAATTGAAGTGTCAGATTTTGATATACAATATCTGGAAATTGCACGTCCAGGCATAGATGTTGAAAATAGTTTTATTATGAATGCCCATCTGTCACGACCCAAACTGGAGGGTCATGACGGGCACCCAGACCCTACCTGCCGGGCACCACTTATCACATATTTACCATACATCCGTAATCAATTCTGGCCACAAGGACCGTTATCGAATATACTGCTGACACATATATCACAGCCGACATGGCCTTACCCGACTACTATACACAGGACAGATGTCTACAAGCCTCTAAAAAGTACATGACATTACAAGGACGGGACAAGGCCCCGCCATACCCATATGCATATGCAAAAATATCATACCGAGACTAGACTGCAACTCTGGAACAAATAGAGTGCTCCAACATCAGCTGAACCAGCAACCTACTAGCGCGAATCGTTCCACTGTTTACCTGAGCCTGCGGGCATGAAACGCAGCGTCTCCCGACAAAAGGGACGTCAGTATGACTGATGTACTGAGTATGTTAGGCATGAACAATAGCATAACAGGAATACAACAATAAAGCGAAACGATGTCGCCGAACGAAACAAAGTGACAAACCACCACCGACAGAAACAGTTGACCGTAACAACCGACGAAAATGGCTGACCAGCAGTAAATGCCTCTGAGGGCCCTAATACATATGCCTAAATGTTATGCACAATGCAAATGCGGTATACATATAAATATTGGTCACACAAGAGCATCTTCCTTCCCATAACAACCTCTGTGGGCATCATTTCATTTCGGCCTCTGTGGGCATAATCATTATCATATTGGCCTCATTGGGCATCTTCCTTTTCGTGATATCTGTACTAGCTGCAGGTGGTTACGCGTATATAACGCCATTCCTTTTTTTCCCATCCCCTACATATATATAATTCATACCATATAGTAGTGTATATAACACATGTGGGTCCAGGAAAATAGATGAATATAATGCAAATGCATGAGTGACAATAAAACATTCTAAACTTATCAGATGACCTAATATCCTTGTACCTTTGGCTAACATTGGAAATATTAACATCTATCTTATATACCTTAATAAGGATTTAGGAACATATTTAGACATGCTTTCAACATAGGAATCAATAACATGAACATCCTTAACCACTAAGAGTAGAACAATTTATGGATCAATATTACGGTTATGTTTCGTTATATGGCACATGCCAAAAGAAAGAAAGAATTTGCCTTAACATACCTTAGCCATTTTGTGTCCACAATACAACTAAAGCAGTCTGTAATGCACCCCAATCTAATTTTCCAAGAGAGTGGATATTCCATAATCCCTCTACTGTTCGTCGAAAAAATGGCTTGCTTCCTTTATTTGCTCCCATCAACGACCCTTGTGTCAATTGTAGAATGACATTTCCTATCTCCCTAAGATGGAATATACCATCAACACGTACATGTGTATTGTTGTTTCCTTCTCCTTGAACAATCATTAAAAGAGATATGGAACTAATATGAATTAGTTTAGGTAGAAACCAAATGCAATAATTGTGTAAAACCTCATCCTTGTCTCTCTGTGAGTCACGGGATCCTCACACCCTTTATGCCACGACTTGGAACCCTAACGTGTCGTGTGTTACTGCTAATTACACCCAACATAAGTATTGACCACGTGTAACTCAATACACATATCCCTTGTCCTTATACTCACAACTTATGACAATGTCTTCCACTATAATTCAACATTTGCCCAATTACACACTAATTAATTTCTTGATCTCATTTCACTTAAATCTTGATGACTTATAAAACCTTCATATACTCAATATCATAATTGTGTGATATAGCGCTAGTCCATAGCCTATTTATGCACATACCAAATATTATTTTTGATCCCCGTCATCACACTTGTTAGGTTCAAAATTATTTCGGGGTTTTATCATTTTATGTAATAAGTTCTTTTTTTGCGTACGTGAATATGACCAAAAATCCTCCAACGCACGGGTCTATTTACACATGTCTAGCGATTCAAACCATGTCCCGAAAGTACGGGGTGTTACATCCTCTTCCCCTTAGAAACATTCATCCTTGAATATTGGGGTGACTTATTTAATTCCCGTCATGTAGTTAGAAAACACATCCCCCACTTCACGTGCCATGTAATATAACATTTATCCCTATGTCGGACCTTACATGGTCATCAATCATTAATGATAATAATCTGAAATAGAACTCACCTTATGTTTTTCTTGGAACCTTGGCGTTGGACTGAAATAGGTAGGGATATTTGTGTTTCATCTCCCCTTCCGTCTCCCGTTTCATTCATTTTTTTATTCTTATTCCGCCATAAAACTTTCACAGAGGCTACTTCTTTAGTCCTTAACTTACGTACTTGACGATCTAAGATAGCAATAGGAACCTCCTCATAGAATAGCTCCTCTGTAACTTTCACATCGTCCATTGGTGCATTCCAGGAAGGATCTCCAACACACATCTTTAACATTAAAAATATGGAGAACCGGATGAACAAACTTTAACTCTGAAGGTAAGTCCAATTCATAAGCCACTTGCCCGATTCGTCGAATTATGAGATATGGGCCAATATACCTTGGGTTGAGATGTTTAGGTGCTAATCTCGAGCTTTACTTACCGTTGCTTCCGTTTACATACTTTCTGAGAGGTATGACTGCATAGGTTGTGGAACTGATGCTTCGTATGTTTAGATCCAATCCACGGTGTTCCATGATCCAATGACTTGTCAAGCTTTCATGTCTTATCATTATTAGACCTCTCATCGACCGAGTGCTCATTCGTCTTACCTTTATATTTTCATTTCAAGTTGCCTTGGAAGAAATCTCTTATCTTAAAGTATTTCTCATACCATCTTCCTGGACATCAGAGGTTCATCACCTTTGGCTGAAAAGTTCTTACTGTTCGTCCTCTACCATTGATCCTTACGCTATTCTGGAGTAATCATACCTTTGTGAAACCTGCATACTATAACCTCATTCACCTTTATCCTTCTTGTCGTAACCCTTCCTTCTACTCGTCATTAAACGAAAAACATTTATGCCTTGATACTTGATCATACCATTCCATTCCTACTTATAAACTGTTTTCATATTCCTTACGACCATTCTTCGATTGTTCCATAATTTTCGTCCTCAATTTCCCCTAACAAGCTTTTGTTAACCAAAGGTTATTTTGAACTGTAATACGGTGCACTATGAAGCCGAAGACCTTACCAGTTCAATACTTATATCATGTCTTAGCTTACTAACAATGATACATGTAATTCTCAATTATACGCGATATCGCCATTTACATAAGGACGAGAGGCTTATGTCCCTTTCCACCACCGTGGATAACTCGATCCTTATATATGTGACTTTGGCTCACCATTCTGGGTATGTCACTTTACGTGATCTTCTTAAATTTATTGATAGTCACTCTTCAGATGATTCGATTATGGTATTCCGTTCTCGTTAATGATATCCTTGGACAATTCCCAATCTATTCTGGGTAAGACATTATAATATACGTACATAATATATTCCCTTATTCTAATCAGCATGCGTCACTGTAAAACGTGTAGATTTTCATAACCTGCTAGACCTTCTAATTATGTCTTCTTCTTTTTATCTGTACAACTCATAGCCATCTTATCCTTACCTTTGCGCATCAACTTAGGACACTTCGGAATGTTGTGGCCATGGCTGCCACACTAAACCAACTCCGTGTACCTTTGCGGCATAATCCGGCATGCGCTAGACCACACTGACTACAAGACGGTCGGGGCGGTCTCACTCGACCTTTACAACTTTGACCTTGAGATATTGGCATATTTGAACCCTTTAAATACCGGCGATCCCTGACTAATAAACTCCCTGGGTTATGATATGAGCTCCCTGACCCTTCAAGGGCCTATCTCTATCGGATGCTTTAGGCTAAAGTCGTGCCTGGGAGAGCAACTTACTCATATCCTCTGACGGATCTGTCTCAATGGAGAGCATACTACTTGTATTTACACTCAATCCAAATTCAATCTCCCTGCTAATCATAATCCTACTGGAAGAAGGCATTGTTGTAGTCGTGAACACGATAAGGTCTACAAAGCGAATCCTTACAATCTTCTGCTTTCCGGTGCTTAGTACTTCCTTTTCTTACCCCGCTTTCCAGGCTTGCATTATCTCTTCCGTATATAAGTGAAACAACTTCTCATAATCTCGAAACTTTTTACATAATACAACCCTTCTGGTGTATCAGTCGTCTAGTAGAAGTCACTCATTTACTGGCTACGAATATCCTTCAACCAAAGTCTTTTCAGTAATCGTCATAACCAAAACAGTATTAGGCACGAGTTAAACTTGAATTCTTAAGACTCAGCTCTACTGCACGATCGATCTATGATATGAAAGAATGAAAATCATCCCTAAATGACTTGCAGCCTCCTGTTTATAAGCGTGGCGCGCAACACAACCATAAGCAAGACACTACTAGACATGGCTTGCAGACTCCCTAGGACATACATGCTTTGATACTAAGTTTGTCACGACCCAAACCGGAGGGTCATGACGGGCACCCGGACCCTAACTGTCGGGAACCACTAATCACATATTTACCATACATCCGTAATCAATCCTGGCCACAAGGACCGTTATCGAATATCCTGCTGACACATATATCACAGCCGACAGGGCCTTACACAACTACAATACACAGGATATATGTCTACAAGCCTCTAAAGAGTACATGACATTACAAGGATGGGACAGGGCCCCTCCATAACTATATGCATATGTAAAAATATCATACCGAGAATAGACTGCAACTCTGGAACAAATAGGGTGCTCCAACATCAGCTGAACCAACAACCTACTAGCGTGAATTGTTCCACTGTTTACCTAAGCCTGCGGGCATGAAACGCAGCGTCCTCCAACAAAAGGGACGTTAGTACAACTGATGTACTGAGTATGTTAGGCATGAACAATAGCACAACAGGAATACAAGAATAAACTGAATCAAATATCAGGCGACAGAAACAGCCGACAAACCACCGCCGACAGAAACAGCTGACCGTAACAACCGACGAAAATGGCTGACCAGCAGTAAATTCCTTTGAAGGCCCTAATACATATGCCTAAATGTTATGCACAATGAAAATGTGGTATACATATAAATATTTTTCACACAAGGGCATCTTCCTTCCCATAACAACCTCTGTGGGCATCATTTCATTTCGGCCTCTGTGGGCATAATCATTATCATATTAGCCTCATTGGGCATCTTCCTTTTCGTGATATCTGTACCAGCTGCAGGTGGTGGCACGTATATAACGCCATTCATTTTTCCCCATCTCCTACATATATATAATTCATATCATATAGTAGTGTAAATAACACATGTGGGTCCAGGGTAATAGATTAATATAATGCAAATGCATGAGTGACAAAAAAATATTCTAAACTTATCGGATGACCTAATATCCTTGTACCTTCGGCTAACATCGGAAATATTAACATCTTTCCTATATACCTCAATAAAGATTTAGGAACATATTTAGACATGCTTTCAACATAGGAATCAATAACATGAACATCCTTAACTACTAAGAGTAGAACAATTTATGGAATAATATTACGGTTACGTTTCATTACATGGAACATGCCAAAATAAAGAAAAAATTTGTCTTAACATACCTTAGTCATTTTGTGTCCACAATACAACTAAAGAAGCCCGTAATGCACCTCAATCTAATTTTCCAAGATAGAGGATATTTGTCACGATCCAACCCGGAGGGCCGCGACGGGCACCCGAACCTTACCTGCCAAGTACCACTAACCATATAGTCAACACCTAATCACAATTAAATACGGACTAAGCTGAAAAAAATTATGAAAAATCTTAACCAGAAAACCAACTTATATATATATATACATCCCAAAGGCCGACAGGGCCAAACAAGACTACTACACACAACATATCTGTCTACAAGACTCTAAAGAGTACACGACATCAAAAAGGGTCGGTATAGGGCCCGCCATACCCATATATACATGCAAAAATATACCGTACCAAAATAAGACCGACACTCCGAAACAAGGGGAGTGCTCCAAAAATCCGTTGAGTCAGCAACCTACTAATGTGGATCATCGTCTGGTCTACGTGAACCTGTGGGCATGAAACGCTGCATCCCCCGATAAAAGGGACGTCAGTACGACTGATGTACTGAGTATGTCAGGCATGGACAATAGCATAACAAGAATACAATAATAACTTAAACAGAAACATCTGACTAGCAGTAAATGCCTCTGAAGGCCCTAATACATATGCCTAAATATTATGCACAATGCAAATACGGTATACATATAAATATTGAACATATAAGGGCATATTCCTTCCCATAATCGTCTCTGTGGGAATCAGGTTATATCATATTGGCCACATAAGGGCATCAATATTGGCCTCATCGAGCTCTTTCGTGATAGTCTGTACTAGCTGCAGGTGGTGTGCGTATATAACGCCTTTCCCTTTTCTCATTCCCCATACATATATATAATGCATACATATAGTAGAGTATATAACTCCTTTGAGGTCAAGGTATGTACATGATGGTGATGCATGAATGACAATAAAACATTCAGAATTTATCGGATGACACAATATCCTTGCCCCTTCGGCTAACACTGTGAATATCAACATATTTTCCGTATGCCTCAATAAAGGCTTAGGAACATATTTAGACATGCTTTTAACATAGGAATCAATAACATGAATATTCTTAGCCACTAGGAGTAGAATAATTTATGGAACAATATCACAGTTATATTTTGTTACATGGAACATGCCAAAAGAAAGAAATAATTTGCCTTAACATACCTTAATAATAACGGAACCAGCCCCTTTTTAAATTTTTCTGCTTGCTGGAACGTTGCTTAACACAACATTTGCACAAAGTTTCTATTTCAAGAAAATTTGTTGGCCGATTTCTCCTTTCTAAATGAACAAAGTTGATTTGTAGAAATAGAAGTATACTGCTCTTGCTCTCATGGGCAAGGCTTGGATTTACTGCCTTTATTTCTCCTCTAATCAGCAAAGAGTAATGTACCCACTTTTAAATCTTAGAATGCAATATATATCTATACCATGGTGTCGGTTGGGTCTACTAATCGACCACGATCTGCCACCTAATTAACCCCAATCAGCCTAGTCATTAGGGTTTTTTATTACATTGTTACACGCACATAACTCCACTAAACTTGTCCCCCGTTAATAATTAATCAATTCCACAATTAATCAATTATACACACAATTAATTTCTTGATCCCAATTCACTTAAATCTTAATAACGTATAAAACCTTCATATCCTCAATGTCATAATTTTGTGATATGACACTAGTAAATTGCCTCTTTATGCACGTTCCAAATTTATTTTCGGTCCCTGTTGTCACACTTGTTATGTCCAAAATTATTTCGGGGTTTTATCCTTTTATATACTAATCTCTTTATTAGCATACGTAAATATAACATAAATTCTCCGAGGCTCGGGTCTACTTGCATACGTCCAAATGCTCAAACAATCGCCCGAAATTACGGGATGTTACAATATTCCATAATCCCTCTACTGTTCGTCAAAAAAATGGATTGATGCCTTTATTTGCTCCCATCGACGACCCTTGTGTCAATTGTAGAATGACATTTCCTATCTCCCTAAGATGGAATATACCATCAACACGTACATGTGTATTGTTGTTTCCTTCTCCTTGAACATTCATACAAATGCAATAATTGTGTAAAACCTCATCCTTGTCTCTCAGTGAGTCACGGGGTCCTCACACCCTTTATGCCACGACTTGGAATCATAACGTGTCGTGTGTTACTGCTAATTACACCCAACATAAGTAGTAACCACGTGTAACTCAATACACATATCCCTTGTCCTTATACTCACAACTTATGATAATGCCTTCCACTATAATTCGACATTTGCCCAATTACACACATAATTAATTTCTTGATCCCATTTCACTTAAATCTTGATGACTTATAAATTTTTCATATACTCAATGTCATAATCGTGCGATATAACGCTAGTCCATAGCCTCTTTATGCACATACCAAATATTATTTTCGATCCCCGTCATCACACTTGTTTCGTCCAAAATTATTTCGGGGTTTTATCATTTTATGTAATAAGCTCTTCTTTTGCGTACGTCAACTTCAAACTAGTAAGTGAGGTTCCATAAATCCGTAACCAGAAAAATAAATTGTTTTTTTTTTTGGAAAGTATTTTCTTATATTCAATTTTGTGAATATGACCAAAAATCCTCCAACGCTCAGATCTATTTACACATGTCTAGCGATTCAAATCATGGCCCAAAAGTACGGATGTGACACCATCAATAGCTAAATAGAGACAGTTCACCATCTGTTTAATCATTCAAACTCTTTGTAAATAGATTATTTCTCTTTATGATTGAGATACAAGAAGGTGTATCTTGGAGCAATGGAGAAATGCTCTACGTTTCTACATGTGACCAAGGTTCGAATCTTGGAACCAGTCTCTCTCTAATTGCACCAAGTCATGACGTATGTCTTTCATAAACACATTTATAATTAAACTATTGTTAAGTGATATGTATTCTCACTTAAATTTTTATAGGTTAGATTGCTTGGTTTGGTGTTTGGTATACTTAATTTACCGACTTCTCCATTAGGGTCTGCCTAATGATTAAGATAGAAGTCCCTGTCTCTAGCTAGTCCTGCTTGCTTCTGAGAAGCAAAATTCGTGGTTCCAACTCTTCACGTGTTAGCTATAATGCTACTGTTGGCATTTTGTTTGAGTCAGCCGGTCAGTCACATGCTACAGTATTGGTCCATCATCAGGCAAAAAAGGGGCCACCTTTGCATTCTGCATGCTCATTAGCATACATAGATTATCAAATGAAAATGACAAAGTTTTACTTTTGAGGAACAGTGAGTGTAGTTTGTCAATTGAAATTATGAATGTCAATAGAACCAGTAGACATCATGTTGTTTGAAAGGTTGCAAAATATGTCGGGAAGACCTCTATTGATTGTGTAAGAAAGGATTTAGCCTATGGAAATATTGAGTCTTCCGGGAACTAGCAACGCGTAAATATGTCAAACCGGTGATAGATTTATATAATGTTAAAACGCAGAACAATACCAGCAATTATCATTTAAACACTTGAATTGGCATGACCTTGGGTTTTCTTTCAATCAAATCTGTTTCATCTAGTGATCAAATGCAGTACAACAGAATTAATGCATTTCAAATGCTATTTACCAATCACTTCACACTGAGGCAACAATTTTTAAGATGGATTTCAATATAAAATCAATGAGTTAAGTACAATTCTTGTGGAAATAGGGTTATTCATATTCAAGTCTCATACTTTTTACAGTTAGAAGCAGAAACATGTCACGGGTTCAGTCCCTGTTGATCTGATCTTATTTGATTTCTCTTTTACTATATATTCTTCATATCTTCTTTTCTCTTCTGCTTGTGTTCTTGCTCCTTTGGCAATATGATCAATCCTTGCTAGTTTGTTCTTGTAATGCTGCAAGTTCCTTTTCATAGCAATCTCCAATTGAGTCTGCAATTTCCAAATAACAGTCATTTCAAGCACTAGGCATTTTTGCACTATAACAGCTCAAAAAATTGGAGAGACTAAGTACTAACCTTTCTCCTTTCCATTTGTTGTTTTGGCATCATCTTCTTTTCATTCTCCCAAACAATAAGCGCAGAAAGTAGTTCATCATAGCTGAAATTTGAGAATATTCCTTATTAAAATACCTCTAATTACAATACATCTTGCACCAAAATATTTAGTGTGTTATAGGTGAATTTAAATCATCAAGCATAATAACATAAAAAAAGTATGCAACAAAAGTGTACCGCTTTCTTATTTTGACTATCTGAGCTTTCTCCCAAGCATCAGCCTCATTTTCTGCCTTTCTGCTTCCTCTTGAAATTCCATTTTGCATTTTATCATTAGTAGCAGGAGTTATGGTCATTATTTCTGTTGAAGCTTTATGATTAGACATCGATGTCCTTCTCATTGGAGCTTCAAATCAAACATTGTAAGCAAATTTATCCTCATGATATCTTGCCAAGGAAAAATGATTTTAAGTTCTATACATTTACAATGTAAAAGCTATTTACACAACCAGGTCATTTATACTGTAACAGGTAATTACTGGTTGATCGATAAGCTAGTAAAAATGGTAACTAACCTGCTATAAAAGGTTAAATTAAATCTGGGGGAAAAATTATGTATACAGTGTTGAGATTTACCTGCTTCTGCTGGCCTAATAACAGGTCCTCTTGTTTTTGTCTCATATTGAGAGCCAGCATTTTCTTCAAGAGAACATATAGCAAATGCAGAAGCTGCCATTTCTGCTGCAAATTCTCCATCACTCAAATCATAATAGTTTCTTTTCATTTGGCTAAACAATTATTACTGCAGGTTCCTGTTTCGATGGCTGCTAACGATACTTTAGCTATTAAAACTTCTAACTCCCTTTATATCTAATAGTGTGTACTAAAACTTGTATATATGTTTTTTGGGCTTCAAAAGTAAAATAAATTCAGCCTGGCTGTAAAATATATACTAGATATACAAATAAGAAACAAGTGATTGAAAAATCTAGAAAATCAAGAACCAGATAGGACTAGTACTAAGCCTTCAATAATGTCCTCCAGATGCTAGTCCCTTTATGATAAACTTCGAGTTTGTTTTCATTAACCTTTCTAAAACTTGAGAAAAAAAATTAAACAGAAAGTAAGTCGAATTTACAACACTACAAACTGCTTAGTGGAGAAAGATAGGCTTATTATGTATATAAATCTTTGCAACTATGTTTGGAATAACTTTTTGCAAAAGCAATAGCCTTTCTCATCTTACTTTCTTGTTCATTCTTTTCTCAACACCTTTGTGGCCAATCAAAGTGTGTTCTGAGATGTATATCCAACTTTACTTTATACTTATTTTTTAACATATTAGTCCTTAAATTAAGACACTGGATTCTACCAAACTCATGAACGTATTGGTGAATCCGCCATTATTACATCCCAAAAGAGATAGAAAAGAGCGCTTAGGAAGCAAAGATGAAAAGACAAGCTTTAACCAAATTGACAGCCCTTTCTTTCTTCTTGACTTACTTCAGTGTAAGATCGTCTTGGAGGAAAGGTATGTCTCTTGTTTCTATTGCATGCTTTGCCGGAAAGGTACCATCTGTTGGGAGTTTTTAGAGGGGCAATTAGCAGGAATTCCCTTATTTTGAAATTGAAAATTTTTAATTTTTATCTTTCACTTAAAATCATTGAGTTTTGATTTTGAATATCAGTTCAATCAAAAATCGCAAGACATAGTTTGAATTTGGAAGGTATAGTTTGTTTGCAAACTCTACCTTAAATTCTGTCTTAAAGACAAACTATACCTTGCGAATTCAAACTCTACCTTCCGATTTTTTAAATTTTTTTTTTTACTAAATTGAAGTTCGAACTCAGAACTCGAGGGTTTTAAGCGGAGAACAAAAAACTAAAAATCAACACTTTGAGGGACAAAAATTAAAGACTAATGATTTCTAAGATCAATCCGCACAAAAGATGTTTTTTGAGTTAATGTGGCCGTATTGTGTGCAATCGGCCCAAGTGCCCAAATAAATAGGTACTTTGGGCCTCATGCAAATAGTAAGGCCCGACTGTAATTTTGCTGGACCCGAACTCATTGGCACGTAGGCCCTTATTTTGTACTGATCTTTAATTTTTTACCATCATAGCAAATACTCCCTCTGTCCCATTTTATATGAAGATTTTTTACTTGACACAAAGTTTAAGAAATAAAGAAAGACTTTTAAAAGTTGTGATCTAAAACAACCTATAGAAATTTGTGTGGCTAGAAATTATATCACTAAGGATGTAAAGGTAAATTTAAAGTTGAATTGTTACTAAATATAAAAAGATGTCATTCTTTTTTTGGACTGACTAAAAAGAAAGAGTGTCATATAAATTGAGACGAATAGAGTAATTTATTTGGAGGATATAAGTTTATATTTTTGCATTATAGTATCCACAAGTTATGCATCACATGACTTTTGCTCTTGAACAACTTATGTTCAGCTAGACATAAGTTCATTCCTAAAAGGCAAAAATTAAAGACCAACTCATTTGAAGGACAAAAATTTAAGATCAACCCATTTGAAGGACGATTCGTGCAATTTTATCTCCTATTGTTCGTACCATATTTCATAGCCCAAACTTTTGAATAGCAACCTAAACGTGGTACGGCCAGTTCGAAGATTTTAGGATATTGATACCTCTATAGAGTCCTAAAGTACTTATTCATAATTTGTTATACTAGAGTGCAATTTTATGCCATTTATGACTATTTGATACCGGATGGCAAATTTCCAAGTTATTATTACTCTTTCAATTCCAAGAGAATTACGTACGTGATTAGAGCACGGAAGTCAATGACTTTAATTGTAGTGTAACTTCAAATGTTACCCTTCCTATTCAAAATAGGTAATAGGTAATAGGTAATAGGTATTTGGTATTTGGGTCAAAATAATTAATTTCTTAATTATGAAAGTGGACACTTATTTTAAGCCGAAATAAAAGAGTTAAGGGATGGTTTGATACGAAGGATAAGAGATAATTAATTCCGAGATTATATTTGGGATGAATTTATTCCAGTTTGATTGAGATAAAATCTCATGATAACTAATTTCATGGTTAGATTAGTCATCCTCATATTGTAGTATTATTTATATCCCACATTGAAAATGGAATGACAATTCTGGGATGACTTGTTCCCACCAAACGAGCCTAAGTGTACACTTATTATCAATCCCTTGTGCACATCAGCTCTTCTTCTTCTCTAGGGTTCATCAACAAATTTTGGGTCTGTCTGTTACTCATCACGGCTGAGAGAAGTCATGAAATCTGCACGTTCAAAGCCACCATTGTTGAACCCACTGCGAGTGGCCGTACCAGATCCCCGCCGGTTAGCAGTGACGACGAAAGTGAGTATTATTATATATCTGATGAAGATGACAATTGCACCGATGATGAAGGTGAGGGTTATGATTCTGATCTAGAATACGATAAACCTATTTTGGGGAGCTACTTCCAAAAGGTCCATGATGAAAGCAAGGTAGCTGACTCTATTCCTTTTTTCTGTAATACTTAGATGCCTCACCTTAAACTATATATATATATATATATATATATATATATATATATATATTAGCGGAGCGACCTTAGGCGAAGGGTGGTCCAGTGCGCGATAGGTATATAGGTTAAATGTTAGTAACTATTATGAATATATATTTAATTTTGCACACCCTTAACACGAGTGAGAAGAAAATTTGCACACCCTTTGCTAAAATCTTGGCTCCGCCATTATATATATATATGCCTTTACCTGATTTTCAGGGGGTAGATTTTCCAGTGAAAGAAGAAATGGATAGCATCAGCTAGGACGAAAGTGAGGATTATGAAGATGACAATAGCACCGAAGATGAACGTGAGGATAATCGACGGTATGGACTATGATTCAGATGAAGAATACGAGAAACTTATTTGGAAGACCTACTTCAAACAGCTCAACGAAAGAGAGGGTTTTGATATAAAAGATTATCCTGGGCCACGCCCGTTGGCTACCGTATATCCCCTACCATGCTACTTACATAGTCGTAAAAATTATAAGATGTTGAAGGGTTATGCTGAAAGGGCACTTAAGAAATACAATGACCATAAGGGCACCAAACATGTGGTTGAGAAAGTTCTTAAGGTGAATGGAGGTGGCTGTTGTTACTACAATTGGTATCTTACCTTTTCAGTCAAGACAGGTGATGAAAAAATAGACTATTTTCAAGCTAAGGTAGTCGAAGATCTACAGGGTAATTTGGAGTTTCCAATCGTCAGGCGAAGGATAAAGAAAGATTTGGACATATAGGAGCTGTTTGGACATGATTTGAAATCATGAGATAAATCACGATGATTTGAAGTTGAAGTTTTGTTTGGATATACAATTCGAATTTCTTAAGTTATATTTTTTCTTATAGACATAAAAACCTCACAAGTTGTGAAAATGATCAAAAAAAATTCAATTCTTATACAATATTACCAAATGAGCAAGTCATAGTTCATAACAAAATTAATACGCTACTAGAAGACCTTTCTAAAAAATACAACATCAATTGACCAAACTTTAGTTTAATAAAATAAAAAATTGAACATGAGTTGTAGTTTAACTACTCTTTAATATAATATTTCCACATGGATGGTAAGAGTAAATTTGTTATAAATATATTACCAATTTGTAAATATTTTAATATTTGATATAAATTGTTGGTAAACATAATTGGTAAATATATCTACCAACTTATGAATCCATTTTTACAAAATATAAACTTATATGTCAACTTTTACATTTAAAACATTTGAAATCATAATTTGGAATCCCAAATCATGCCTTTTTGGATGATTTGGGATTTCATCTCATGAGATAAAATCATGGAATGAAATCGCATGTCCAAATGCTGATTTTATCTCATGAGATGAAATCTCATGTCCAAACGCCTATATAGTGTCTGCATTTAAATCTCCTTTTCTAGTAATTGACAAGATTACTTACTTACTCCAGTAGGTTAGTAAGCTACCTCTTCTGCTTTCAGGCAAGAATAGCTCTAAAGGGAGAGTTGAGCCGAATGGAAGGGGCTTGCAACGATGGAAGGCTTACGGGATAGGAGAAGAAAAGAGAGAAAGAAGATTCTTTCATTTATCTTATGTGTTATCTCATACAGTAATTATCTTTTTTAATTGAGAGAGATGACTGAGTGGATAAAACAACGTATTGCTAATCCCTTGTATGAGTTAATCGTACCGAGGGTTTGAATCCCTCTCTTTCCGTTGATGAATTGATTTTTTTCCCCGCTTAACTTAGCGTTATGTTGAATGCTATTGTGGGGATGTTTATCTGGATTAGAAGTTTCTAACGTTGTGTCATTTGACTGCCTTGTTCATAGTTGTTGGCTTAATTAATTGACAGCCGCTTAGATGTTACTAGTTCATTTACACCCTTGAATTACAAATTGTTTCAATTGACCATCTTAACGTGATAAAGTGTCTTTATTAGATATTGTCAGTTCAATTTTGGATTTTTTTTCTGCGCATGTTCTCAAATTCCTATTACGTTTATAAGTTAACCACTTAAAATATGTCACATCTTTTATATACGCATTATTAGCCTCGATAAATCGTAAAATCAAAGCCTATTCCAATTAAGACACGTGTATAACTAGAGGAGATGATATACTTTATGTGGTTAACGTAACTATCTAATAAATGTTTGAGGATAGGCACAAAAGTTTTTCTAAAATTTGAATGAAAAGTGTTTAGTAATGTATTAAACCTATTATTTTTTTTTGGACATGTTAAAGTAGTAATGGAGTGTATCTGATGTGAAAAATATGGAGGAAAAAAAAAACTTAAAATGTTGATTTCTTAATTTATTTGTTTACATATCTAAAAACCACATTAAGGGTTTACTAAAAGTCAGTATAATTCGGTCACGTCTATGCAAAAGTTAGACTAAATTCTAAACTCAAAGATATATTGTCCCAATTCAAAATCATGGGTCAATAAAGTTAGAATGGTTACCTGGATTTGAATTGAAATCCAACCATATGTTCAGGCAATTAAGATGAGGTCTACAAAATGAATCCACCGATGTGTTTTAAGCCTAAAGGTCCCATCCCCAAGATCCATCTTAGTAGGCTTTTGGATAATACATGCTTGAAATAAAAAAGAAGTTTGAAGTTGAATTTAAAAATAAGTTCTGAAAATTGTTCTATATATATTTAAAACTTAAAAGAATGTTTCAACACCATCACAAGAAACTCATATATTTTTTCAGGAAGAAACTAATCTATTTTTCAGGATTATGCTACCTTAACTCTCAATTTAAGAAAAATGAAAAATGACTATTAATAAATACTTATTGTAAATGTTGGGTTTGGTGTTGTGACATTTTGCCCAACATATCATTTTTAGTACTAAGTTAAAATTCAGAAATGTTGGAACAAATGTCACGACATTCAGACCAACATTCAGTTAAACAGTTTTACCTTACTTCACGGACTGAAGCAAATCTCGTGAGATTTTTACCACGATGTAAAAGTGACTTGGAAAACTGTTTAGGAGCTGATGAAACACGTGGGAAGAACAAGTCAAAGCTGGTGCTAAACTTGGGGAACAAGTCCAAGAAGTTGAGGATTTTGCTCCATGATCTTCTCCAACAAATCCTATCGGCTGCCCATCTTTCCCTCAACCTCCACAACTAATCGATGAGTTTTTCAAGGAAGACTCTCTACTATAAATAGAGAGGGGAGAAGAGTAAATCGATATCCAGAAAAAGATTGTAAAAATATCAAGAGAGCTCTTGAGAATTCATCTCAGAAAACTGGATCGTTAGTGTTGCCTGAGCGTGTGGACGACATTCTGTCCAACATTATAATTGCTGCTTAGATTCTAGATTTGCTCTTCATTGAAGCAATTATAATGAGATGTTGTCTATGTCTATTTAGATAAATTTTCCAGGTAGAAGTCATCTGCGACTTCAATTTTTTAATTTCTTTTGTATTATCTTGTAATATTGTAAAAGAAGGAATTTATTTAATTGTATATAAATATATACAATACTTTCGGTCACTGACCGTCATAGGTTATATAATCAATATAACCTATGTAAGTATTAAACCGTTGTGTCTTTATTATTTCCGCTGTATTTTACTCTTCAAATGTTTTTTCAGTTTTATCGAAGTGTTGTCACTTGTGACAGACAACATTATTGCCGACATTTACAAACTGCATTGACATTCAATTTGTTTTTACTTCTAGTTTGTTTTTTATTATTCCATAGTATACCCCCCGGGACCTAACAAGGAGCTAACACTTAACACAATAAGTGCTTGGTCCTATCATTTGAAGCTATGGATTCGACTAATCCAAATATTGGTAGACTTCTCATTTTAGATGGTACAAACTATACCTATTGGAAGATTCGCCTACGTTTTCACATCAAATCAATTGATGTTAGGGCATGGAGATCTATAACCAATGAGTATGTTGTTCCAATGTTGCCGTCGGATGAGGAAGGTGACCTTCTTGTTAAACCTGAATCCGAATGAACAACGGAAGAAACCAATAACGCTAGTTTTAATGAAAAGGCCCTAAATGCAATTTTTGGATGGGTTGATCTTTACATGTTCAAACTCATTCAAAACTTCCCTATGTCTAAGGATGCATGGGATACTTTGCAAATTCATTGTGAAGGTAGCTCAAGTGTTCGTCGTACAAAGCTATGCATGCTCATGAGCAAATATGAACGTTTAAGGATGGAAGAAGCGGGTGACATTAAATCCTATTTTGAAAAGTTTATTGACATATCTAATGAATATCAAGTTCTTGGTGAACCATTAACCAACACTCAACTTGTTGAAAAGGCTCTCCGATCTCTTCATGAAAAGTTCAACTTAAAGATTTGTGTCATTGAAGAAGCTCACAATTTTGCTATTATGGACCTTTATACCTTAATGAGAATTCTCAAAACCTATGAGATGAACATTGAGAATCAAAGGGAACTATATAAGAGCAAGAATATTGCACTTTAAGTCCAATCCTCGGAAAATCAAATTAATGAAGAGGATGAAGATCTTGAAGAATTTGGTGAAGGTGCTAATGTTGCCTTACTCACTCGAAAATATAATTTGATGGTGAGAAAGTTCAACAATGAAAGGAATCAATCCAAATATAAACAGCATCAAAGCCAAGGCTTTAATAAAAAACCCACAAAGTTCCTTCCAAGTACTCAAAAAGGAAGTCTACTAAGAAGAGCCAATTTAGATCGTACCAAATTTGATCCCAAACAACTAGAGTATGTGCAATGTCATGCGTGCTTGGGTTGGGTTCATTATGCTAATGAATGTGCAAACACTCTAAGGAAATTTGGTAAGAATCTGTGGGTCTCGCTTAGTGATGATGCAGGAAAAGACGAAGGAGATCAAGAAGTCGAATCTCAAGCAATGCTGGCCACTATTTACGAACAGTCACTGTCAGATAATGAAGATGTCGTCTGTAATGTTGCCCCAGATGTCAGGACATTTCAGGCAACATCTGCAACAACATCTACATCTCTAGCAACATCTGAAAGGTACATATTCTTTAACTATCCTGATATTAATTGCTTTAGTGGTTTTATTTCTAGTGGTGAGGCTGAGTGTTTGAATCAAGTTGAATGCAACGATGAGATGATTAAGGAATTACAAAATATTTGTCAAGCCTTAATCGTTGAATCCAATCAACTTGAATCAAATGCTAAATCTTTAACTCGTGAGAATGTAGATCTAAAAGGCATAATAACCCGATTAGAGGTTGCACTTACCAAAAAGGATATAGAATTTGGTAAGATTCGTGCAAAACTGGATGTAGCCGAAGCAACCTTCCGTAAGTTCAACTCAGGGACTTCTAAATTGGATGAAATACTTAGCTTTAGTAAACCGTCACATACAGCTATTGGGTACCAAAATTCTTTTGAAATTACAAGCTCTAGTGTATTTGACAAAAATGAGAAAATATGTTTTGTAAAAGAAAAAGGAATGAAAGATAAGTTCTCATATATGTCAAAGGATAAGAAGTTTGTGTGTCATCATTGTAACTCCCCTGGACACTTAAAACCTTACTGTTTCAAACTTCAGAATTCTGTGAGTGAAATGTTGCCTAAAAGACTGTCCAACATCTCGGACAACATTCAAAGCAACATTTCAGAACTGAAAGGTAAAAAATGTTTTAAAAGAGTTTGGGTTCTCAAAATGGATGTAACTTGTAATGTTGCGATCGCTTCTTTAAAAACTAACATTTCAGGTTCTTGGTACTTTGATAGTGGATGTTCTCGCAACATGACAGGTACAAAGGAGTTTCTAAATAAATATGAGTCATTCAATGGAGGTAACGTAACTTATGGAGGTGGCAGTAAAAGAAAAATAATTAGAAGAGGAATCTTGGATGTTCCTGGATTTCCAGCTTTAAGAAATGTCTTACATGTTGAGGGTTTAATGGAAAATTTGATTTGTATTAGTCAACTGTGTGATGACAATCTTGAGGTAAAATTCAATAAGAATGCCTGTAAAGTTACAAATGAAGCTAATGAATGAGTTATGTCAGGTACTAGAACAGGTGATAATTGTTATCTTGTTGCGAGACAAGAAACTTGCAATAATGTCAAGTTCGACGACACAACACTGTGGCACCAAAAGTTGGGACATGTCAACTACCGCAATCTGGAAAAGTTGGTCTCATATGAAGCGGTTAGAGGCTAACCCAATCATAGCAATAAAGGTAAAATAATCTATGAAGATTGTCTAAAAGGTAAGCAGACTCGTGTTTCCCAAAATGTTGTCCAAAATGACGGACAACATTCAGGTACGTCTCACTGTTTTCAATTATTGCACATGGATCTTATGGGTCCAATTGAGGTAGACAGTTTAGGAGGCATGAGGTATTCCTATGTGATAGTAGATGATTTTTCTAGATATTCATGGATATATTTTTTGAAAGAAAAATCACAAACTTTTGACATGTTTAAAATTTTGTACTCTAGAATTAGGAACTTGTTCTATTCTCCTATTTTCGGATTAGATCCGACCATGGAAAAGAATTTGAAAATAGCCACTATGAAATTTTCCATGAGTTTTCAGCCCCCAAAACCCCTCAACATAATGGGGTGGCTGAAAGGAAGAATAGAACATTGCAAGAAATGGCTAGAGTTATGCTTAGTTCTAAAAAATTGTCAAAATTTTTTTTGGCTGAAACCTTAAATACTGCTTGTCACATCACTAATAGAGTCTATCTAAGGCCTCGAACAAATATGACACCCTATGAGCTAATTAATGGAAAGAAACCTAACTTGTGTTACTTTCATGTCAAAGGTGTATTTGTTACATTTTAAATGATAGAGATCATTTGGAAAAGTTTGACTCTAAGAGAGATAAATGAATTTTTGTTGGCTATTCACAAAATACTCATGCTTATCGAGTGTACAATCTGAGGATCAAAACTGTACAAGAGTCTGTAAATGTCATTTTTGATGATTTTTCTGATCTTACATGAAATACAACTGAAAATAACATTACAGTTTCAGTGGAAAATGTGCAGACTACTGAAGAACCAGATGTTGCCCCAAATGTTACCACATCAGAAGCAACATCTGAACCAGAACCAGAGATCACATAAGGTGCGAATGAGGAGTCTAATGCTGAATTGCTAGATCAAGTTAAAAGGGACCCCTCATCAAGGATTAGGAAGAATCATCCAACAGGTCAGGTGATAGGGGGAGTTTTTGAGGGAATTAGAACAAGAGGGAAAGAACCACTCAATTACAGAGACATGGTTAAGTATGTGTGTATGCCTATCATATACCAAAAGGTTAGTCTTTCTTGTTTCATATATACTTTAGAACTAAAAAATATTTTAGAAACACTTAAAGATGATTTTTGAATTCAAGCAATGCAAGAAGAACTTGAATAATTTTCTTGAAATGAAGTCTGGGACTTGGTTCCTCATCCAAATAATACAAATGTTATTGGAACTAAGTGGATTTTCAAGAATAAATCAAATGAATCAGGAACTGTTGTTAGAAACAAAGCTCGTCTAGTTGCTCAAGGTTATATTCAGGTTGAAAGAATCGATTATGATGAAACATTTGCACTTGTGGCTAGAATTGAATCAATCAGACTACTTCTTGCCATTGCCTGTTTTCTAAAAATCACTTTACATCAAATGGATGTAAAAGGTGCATTCTTAAATGGTTTTCTAGATAAGGAAGTTTATGTTGAACAACCAAAATGATTTGAAGATCCTCACCATCCACACTATGTATACAAGCTTAAAAAGGCTTTGTATGGGTTAAAACAAGCTCCTCGTGCATGGTATGATCGACTAACTAACTTCCTTCTTGAATTTGGTTTTAATCATGGCGAAGCCGATCGTACTTTATTCATTAAATATCACGGTGTAGATATTATTATTGCTCAAATCTATGTAGATGACATAGTCTTTGGTTCGACCTCACAGTCCTACCTAAAGACATTTGTTGAAGCAATGTCATCGACATTTGAGATGAGCATGATTGGAGAACTAACTTTTTTCTTAGGCTTGCAGATTAAGCAAAGTGAAGATGGAATCTTCATCTCCCAAAGCAAATATGCCAAGAATCTAGTTACGAGATTTGGATTGGAGAATGCTAAACAGATGAAAACTCCAATGGGATCGTCACAGAAGATATGTAAGGATAATGTTGGTGAAAATATCGACCCAACATTGTATCGATCCATGATAGGTAGCCTTATATATCTCACTGCTAGTCGTCCTGATATAATGTTTAGTGTTTGTGCTCGATTTCAAGCATGTCCCAAAATTTCCCACTTAAATGTTGTGAAACGTATCATTAAATATGTTGCCGGCACATGTGAGTTGGGAATTTGGTATTCCAAAGACACTAATCCTAATTTAATAAGGTATAGTGACTCGGATTGGGCTGGTGATGTGGATGATAGAAAGAGTACAAGTGGATGATGTTTTTACCTTGGAAATAACCTTGTTTCTTGGTATAGTCGGAAACAAAATTGTGTCTCACTTTCAACTGCTGAATCTGAATATGTAGCAGCTGGAAGTTGTTGTTCTCAGTTAATATGGCTAAGACACATGTTAGACGACTATGGTTTTTCAAGTAACATTTTAGTTTTGTATTGTGATAATTTGAGTGCTATAAATATTTCCAAAAATCCAGTTCAGCACTCACGTACAAAATATATTGATATTAGACATCACTTTTTAAAAGATTTGGTTGAAAAACAGCTCGTTCAAATCGAACATGTTGACACTCTTCATCAACTAGCAGATATTTTTACAAAAGTTTTGGACCATGAGAGATTCTCTAGGTTGAAGAAATCTCTTGGTCTTTGTAATCTCTAAAAAGGCATTTTTGGTGAATCTCAGCTGAAATGTCTCTAACATTTTGGGTGACATTTACCTATGTAATATCAAAATCTGATTATTGTTATTGTATAGTGCATTATTTTTTGTCACACAAACATGATCATTCAATAAGAACATGACATCAAAGTGATACCGTTCTCTGCGATGATATTAGATATCATAAAAAGGAGTATCAAAATAAGACAAAGCCTTTACAAATTTTTGACAACTGTGCAAAATGGGCAAAGCCCTAGAAATGATATCATTCCTATTCTACAGGAGTATCAAGTGCTTCAAAAGGATTTTTGAGAATATTAAATAAGTATTCTTAATTTTTGACACAAAAAACTTTTATATGTGTTTTATGATAAGATCAAGGACACGATGGGAAGATGTTACATTGGTCCAGTGGTTAAACTCATAAATATACATATAAAATGTGTCTTGATTTGTTGCCAAAACGAAAAGTTCTTGCGGGATTATAATGCAGGCGTTGTCCAAAATGTTGTCAACATTGTTGTTGACATTTTCAGATAAAGATATTTGTTGGGATGTTGATCGTAACTGACTCCAGAAAATCAGTTTTTCTTCCCTATTTTTATGCCCATTTTTTAAAAATTGGAATTCAAACTTTAAAAGGATAATATTAGATTCCAAATAAGATGTCTATCTTTTTATCCCAAAATCTTAGGTGCAAGTTATTGAATAAATATCAAACACCTAAAAGTAAGAAATTTTTGTATTTTAAAAAGCTTGCCAAGAGTATAAATATCTATTTCATTTGTTCTTCTTTTAACATTCTTTTTTTTCGAATTAAAAAAAAAGAGGAAAAGATAACATCACCTCGGTTTAATCCCTACCAAACCGATGGATTCCACACTTTGTTCTTCATCCAAAAACCCCAAAACCATCTCCTCCAAATTCTCCAATGGAAACCTCACAGATGTCAACCCCAATGTCAGCCAACACCACCAACAACACACCCATGAGTACCAGTCCACCACAATGCACAACCATTATTCTTAGTGGAGATCAAAAACCTCTTGAAATCAGCTAGCCAGGGGATGACAGTAACCCCATTGATGTTGATGCCACTTCAGATTACTCCACACTCAGCAAGAGGACTAGTTCTTCCTCCTTTCCTACTCGAAGGTCAAGTAGAGTGTTCAAGAAAATTGTTCAACGGGAACCTGTCACTAAGAAATCTAGGTTTGAGATAACAATTCCTGCTTGCTCAAGCAGTGACACAGGTGATATGGACTTTGAACTTTTATCGGAGGACACTGAACAAGAACCTTCAATTTTAGAACCTCAAGATGAACCACCAGTTTCTGATCCTCAACCTAAGCCTTCTGTCTCTATTCCACAATGTGAATCTGAAGACGAGGAGATTCCCGACGACACCCTTTTAAAGAGGTTCTGCCCCAGATGAATCCCCTGTCATGCAAGAACATATGTTGCTCAGAATGTTGCCGAGAATGTCACAACATCTCAAGAAACATTCCAACAAGCCTCAAAATGGACATCATCTCCATCCCCCTCGAGCAATACAGAATTAGAAACTGAAGTTGAGATAAATGCTTATTCTGACAAATTCTATTCCAAAGCAAAATTTGATAAATGGAATTGGTACAGGAATAGGATTATCAGGGCAGAAAAGGTATTAGATTTAGCCTTATGTTCTAAATATGGGTTGATTGAGTTACTTGAAGATCGTAAGCTTCTGAAATCTGTAAATGATAAAGAACCTTACATTGATGAAGTGATTAGGTTGTTCTATGGAAACTTAAATTCTGGGATAGACAATGCCTCCTCAAAAATATTTGAGAGAGTATACCTCTAAAACAAAATCTATAAGTTTACTCTCCTAATTATCAATCAATGTTTGGGAACTGAGCATGAAATTGGAAGCAGTACTACTGAAAAGGCAACAGAAAGCAGGGACGAGATAATAGAATACCTCACTGAAGGTATAATGAAGAAATGGCTCGATGCCCAGCCTCAAAACGCACTACCCTATTTTCCACCTTACATAAGATTGCTACTCACAATTGACTCCCTTCACTTAATGAGTCAATTTTTACTACCGATCAAGCCTCTCTGTTATATAAAATAGGAAAAAGGTTGAGAATTGACTTAGGAAGAATGATTTTCTACCAAATAGCTAATTTGGCTGAAAAAGAGTCAACTTTGATCCTTCACTATCCCTCTTTGATCTATCAAATTCTACTTAACCAAGGATTTGAGCCTATAAATGAGGATATCTTAGGGAAAGCACCAGAGGTATATTCAGTGAATAAAGCAATCTTGAAAAAGCAAAGACATAGTTATTGACCTTCCCTAGCAAAATGAAGCTTACATTGAGAATGTTGCCCGAAATGTTCCGAACATTCTAGGCAACACTGGTACAAGACAATCACCTCTGTCTACAGACTGGCTGGTTAAAAAAATTACAAAACTTAACCAACAAATCTCAGAGGTGGATGCTGCAAGGGATGCCTTAGTACAGGCCAGAGACCAGTTCTTATTGTTGCTTTCTTCCCAAAAAGGGGGAGATAATTCTACTGTGCAGGGGGAGGAAAGAGCTGAGAGTTCTGTTGTTGATGCTGATGTTGCTACTGCCGAAGCAGAAGTTGATGCTACTAGGCAGAGGAAAGAGCAAGCTCAGATTATGCAGAGGTAGAAAACGGCTGGAAGCTACTACTGATGCATAATATGCAAGGGAGGAACAACTAGTGTTGATTGATGATTGATTAATTTGGACTGCGTTTGTTTTTATATTGATTGGATATTTGGTGGTGTATTTGATGATGATCTGACAATGTTTTTGTTTTAGGATGATATGTTTGAATGGTTTAGTTTTCTTATCTTTTCTAATCCTATAAGTTTTGTGTATACCCATGTTTGTGCTAATATTGTATCTTATATAATGGTATACACTGGTATACATATATTGTGTTTGTATACCATCACAGGTTAAGGGGGAGCATTATTGTAATCATAGATGTTGGGACAACATCTATGACAATGCCGTAAGTCACTTGCACAGATTAGAAAAGATTTTGTGAAAAAGGCAAAAAGGGGGAGAATGTAAATGTTGGGTTTGGTGTTGTGACATTTTGCCCAACATATCATTTTTAGTACTAAGTTAAAATTCAGAAATGTTGGAACAAATGTCACGACATTCGGATCAACATTCTGTTAAATAGTTTTGCCTTACTTCACGGACTGAAGCAAATCTCATGGAATTTTTACCACGATGTAAAAGTGACTTGACAAAATGTTTAGGAGTTGATGAAACACGTGGGAAGAACAAGTCAAAGCTAGTGCTAAGCTTGGGGAACAAGTCCAAGAAGTTGAGAATTTTGCTCCATGATCTTCTCCAACAAATCCTATCGGCTGCCCACCTTTCCCTCAACCTCCACAACTAATCGATGAGCTTTTCAAGGAAGACTCTCTACTATAAATAGAGAGGGAAGAAGAGAATGGATATCCAGAAAAATATTGCAAAAATATCAAGAGAGCTCTCGAGAACTCATCTCAGAAAACTGGAATTGCTGCTTAGATTCTAGATTTGCTCTTCATTGAAGCAATTATAATGAAATGTTGTCTATGTCTATTTAAATAAAATTTTCAGGCAGAAGTCATCTGTGACTTCAACTTTTTAATTCCTTTTGTATTATCTTGTAATATTGTAAAAGAAGGAATTTATATAATTGTATATAAATATATACAATACTTTCGGTCACTGACCGTCATAAGTTATATAATCAATATAACCTATGTAAATATTAAACCTTTGTGACTTTATTATTTCCGCTGCATTTTACTCTTCAAAGGTTTTTCAGTTTTATCGAAGTGTTGTTACTTGTGACAGACAACATTATTGTCGACATTTACAAACTGCATTGGCATTCAATTTGTTTTTACTTCCAGTTTATTTTTTATTATTCCATAATATACCACTGGGACCTAACACTTATAATATTCAAACATTTGCTAATAATATTATTTTAGCTGACGATTATTTTGTGATCACACTCAAAATTAGAGTTCACATAGAGTGTGTTTGGTAAATAGGAAAATGTTTTCTAATTTTTCTCATGTTTGTAGGTTAAAATATTTTGAAAAAAAAATTGCTCAAGAAAAACAAGTTTCTCAAAAATGAGAAAAATGACTTCCCAAATAAAAGTACGGAAAATAAGTTTTTGATATTTCAAGTTTATTGTCCCCTTGTCACCCACCCAACGCCTATTAGGGTTTGCCCAAAATTTCTTACCTTATTTGAATTTTACCATAATTATGTTTTACTTCAAAAATGATTTTTTGGTGAAAAAAGTTTTCTTCGTAGAAAAAGCCTCTACCATATTTATTCTTTTTTTTGGAGGAGAAGTTTTGAACTTCTATAAATAGAAATTCTTTTCTTTTCTTTTCATACGCAACACAATAAAATCCATAATGTTTGTTTAAAGAATTTTATTTAGGGAGAGATTGTTCTCTCATAAGTCTTATGCTTTTTATATTAGATTTTTTATATGTAGGTCACTTGACCAAATCATATTACAGTATTATGTCATTTTAATATATATTTTTATCGTCTGATTTATCGTCGTTCAAAATTTACAATTATTAGCTTACGCATAACGCCCTGATTATTTCGATCCCAACAATGCCCCCAACCCTCACTCTTCACCCCATAGTGTGTTGCTAAATTACATATAAATACCGTTGATATAATAATTTTTTGCTTACTAGCTAAATATTTAAAAAATAAATAAAAAATTCAGTTATTTTCCAAAACCATTTTTCATGAAAATATTTTCCTTCTACCAAACACACCCACAGGTGTAATTGATAATTTCTATTCATTCATTGGAATGAAAGTAAGAAACTTACTCCTATTAGCTTTGCTTTGGAATTTGACTGACGTTGACCGAGTTGAACCAAACCTTACTCAATTGTGGAAAAAATTTAATATAAAATACATTTCTGAAAAAACAAAGAAGTACTTCTATAACTCAGCCATTGTTAATTTCCTTTTCTGTAGTTAGCCATTGCTGACGACAAACTTTATAAGCTTAAGACAGCTCACAACTAGAAAATCCAATAAATATTTTGACTCTTGTCATGCATTTGCCACCTCATTCTTTAAATTTTGCCACCTCACATCAGTGTGTCTGAACTTCAAGAATGGCAACTGTTTTTTACCGAAACTGTTAGATTCTTGAATGAATGAATGCTAAATTGTTGCTATTTATCACCCAAAAAATAACAAAAAGATTCTTGAATAATCACTTGAGAAATTTGACACTTACCCTTTTCATTTCACACACTTTTTCTTGTCTTTCAGTTGTGCATTCTTTTCTCTAGGCACAAGGTACTGTAAGATATATCATAAATCTTGGCCTTTTTAGCACAGAGGCTGCAAATTATTAGTGGGGTGGGGTGGGGGGGCTTGTGCTCCAGTATTGTCATTGATGGTTAAATTCTTGTAGTGTTTGAGGTTATTTCTCATCTGGGTGCAGCTCAATTTTTAGGTATGTTGAAGCTTATGAAAGATCTTAAAGTAGCTTTTTATTGTTATATATTCAATTGTTCAGTGTTAGTGTAAGGGAATTCTTGTGAATGTTGGATCTAGTTCTGTTTAGCTGATTCTGACTGTTTTATTTCCATTATCTTTTCAATTTTGAGGTTTACTATCCACAGTTCATGATTAGTGTTTTGAGAGGGTCTATTAGAAACAACTCTCTACCTCCCATCCAAGGTAGGGGTAAGGTCTGGGTACACTCTACCCTCCCAAAACCCCACTTGTGGGATTACACTGGGTATGTTGTTGTTTATTTCATGATTAGTGTTCTTTAGCACTTCCAAATTGTAATTATCTGCACTTGGCCAGTTTTTTTTTAGCTTCTGTAACATCTGACCAAGAAAAGCAATTTGGGGTGCACCCTCATTTTTTGTTCATCTGCTTTTTGATTTTTTGACATTTGTTGGGTTCATTTAACCTAATCAATAAAATAGATTGAATTCATATTTTTTCATAAAGGATAATATGTAAATTCGTACTCCCTCCATCCCAATTAATGTGAAGATGTTTGATTGGACACAAAATTTAAGGGAAAAAGAAGACATTTGAAACTTGTTGGGGCTTATTAGGGGTAAAATGAAAAGTTTGAAGTTAAATAGTTACTAAATAGGGAAAGATATCATTCTTTTTCATACCGACTAAAAAGGAAAGACAACAACAACAAAAACAACAACATGCCCAGTGAAATCCTACATCGTGGGGTCTTGGGAGGGTAGAGTGTACGCAGACCTTAACTCTACCTTGGTAGGTAGAGCGGCTGTTTCCGAGAGACTCTCGGCTCAAGACACGCATATGCATAAGCAAAAACAAGAGAAAACAGTCAGACCCGATCAAGAAATTTAAAGCAGTATGGAAATGCGCTTATCAAAAGCGAATATGACATGATAGTGCATTCTGAAAGAAAGAAGCAGTAACTAACACATAGAAGCAGAAATCAAACTGCAGGGGATTATAGAGCAATACTACGCCTATTCGTATGATATACTAAGTGGACCTACAGTAATAACACTACAACTACCTGTCTGTAAGCGTAAGTAGGACTACGCTCGACTACCTACTATCCTTCTATCCTAATCCGTGTCCTCCACAACCCCCTATCTAAGGTCATGTCCTCAGTAAGTTGCACATGTTCCGTCTAATCACCTCTCCCCAATATTTCTTTGGCCTACCTCTACCCCTCGACCCGTCCATAGTTAACCTCTCACACCTCCGTACTGGGCATTTGTGTCTCTCCTCTGCACATGCCCAAACCATCTCAACCTCGCTTCCTGGGTGTCACATAAATTAGCACGGAAAAAGTAGTTATCTTCTTCAAGATACTGAGGGAGCCTTAAGTACGGAATAACAAACAGGGTCGTATGTAGCTTGTTAGTACCGGTTTCATATGAACTCAGTACTTTCCGTGCGGAATATAACGTTATGTGTAAACATTCACTAAAAATATAATAAATAGTAGAGATGAACTCATAACTTTAAAGATATAATAAGTTCAATGCTAAAAATCTTAAAGATTGAACCCACAAAACTTAAATTCTTGATCCGCCTCTGATAACAAGAAGTTTTATTGTTAAGCTGCTTAATCAGAGAATTGCTAGCTATTTCTTGAATTGTCATATTTTTCTTCATTGTCATTCATGTATAAGTTCTTTTATACTTCGTTAAACTTCTCTTAACGTTTATTGTATCCTCGCTCTTTACAGCATATGACCTTGTTCAAAGAGAGGTGAAGCTGAGTAGGTTAACAACCAATGGGCTTTCCACCCTTCTTGTTAATATTTCTGGCACTATGTCCTGCATTTTTGGCACAAATAGTAGTTGAAGATACAGAGTTTGTGATTGACGGAACTGTAAAAATTGCTGAGACTGATGATAATTATATATGTGCTACCCTTGATTGGTGGCCTAAAGAAAAGTGTAACTACAACGAATGCCCTTGGGGCTCGACATCTCTGATAAATCTGGTCAGTTCTGCTATTAATCGTTACTAAAAAACTATATTGCGTTGCTAATATTCTTTACACATCCCTTGTGCATTTTTTATTGATGGAATGAGCAGTTAACATTAATTTATTTTCTTTTGATTTTTTTCAGGATTTGTCTCACCCCTTTCTGGCAAATTCTATTCAAGGTTTGCATGTTTCCATCATGTTATAACTCTATAATTTCAACTTAACATCAAATGCACCATCTACTTGCAATAGTTAGCAAATTAGACTTGATGCTTCTTTGGAATGCTCAAAAATTCTCTTCTGTTCTGACTGCTACTACTTAATTGGTGGTACAGCTTTCAACCATTTGAGATTACGACTTGGAGGTTCTTTGCAAAACCGAATACTATATGCTGTAGGCAATTTTGAGTCTCCTTGCCATCCATTTACAAAGCAGGGGGATGGGTTGTTTGGGTTTTCGAAGGGATGCTTGCTTATGGATAGATGGGATGAGCTAAATAGCTTTTTCAATAAGACAGGGTGAGTTATTAACTTTTGTGCTGCTTTCTTATTCCAATTTTCTTCTGACGTTGCATTTGAAGTGCCTTAAAGATATAACTCTAGAATCTCACAGTAATCTGCTTTGCACTCTAGACTTGGGATGTTGTAATTCCTTCCTTCCTTCCTTTCTTCATTTTTTCCTGTTCTTTTCTTTTTCCTCCTGAAGCTATTGAGGGAAATTTGCCCCTAAATTGGTTATACCAAACAAAGAGACCATTGAATATCTAAATAGATGGATATTTAGAGTATTCCACTGCTAAGTGCTAATCAACCAATAAGTATACAAAGCTTACACAACCACGTTCTTCTATAATTTATGTTTCTTCAGGATTTGCATCTGAGATTGTGAATGCTGATAGATTCTGGATTTGCATTTAGTAACCAGATTCTTGTACATTTCAACATGTTTGTTGATTTTCCTGCGACCTACAAATCAAGAATTTAAGCTTTGAAAAGCCGTTACCTCTTTGGATACTTCCCATTCCTTCTGGCGTAACAGTCCCACCTGAAAAATTAGTATTAATTTGAACTTACGGTAGTAAGGGGTATCCCATAACTTGCTTAAAATTCTTTGAAATTTGTTGAGACATATGCTGTGAAATAAATATAAGTGTACTCTCTCTAATGGAAAGTCACTTCAACATGGTATTAGAGCCAAACAAAGGTCCTGACTTCAAGTCTTACCGCCACTTATTAGCATAAAATATTTCCACATGTTTGGCAAAGAAAAAAAGAGCATTAGGTCTGCATGTGAGGAGTGTGTTAAGGCATAATGAGATAAATAAAAGTGCTCCTTATTAATACCTCACCTTTTAGATGAGGTGGTAATCACTTCAACGAAGTTCATCCCAGTTTCACTGCTTATGCTGCAGAGCACTTGTGACCTTTGGCCTGAATGCATTGCATGGGAGGCAGCGGACCGGTAAGCGTGCCTGGGAAGGGAATTGGGATTCCAGCAACGCCCGTGATTTCATAAGTTACACGATTTCCAAGGGCTACCAAATACACTCATGGGAATTTGGTATAATTGCTGACAATTTCCTTCTCTCTTTTTATGGCAAGTCACTCTTGTTTAATAGAGGTTGGATTTCCTTAAAAATGGTTCCTCTTGGTTTGCAGGAAATGAGTTGAGTGGTAAGGGGATTGGTGCAAAGGTTGATGCCGAACAATATGGAAAAGATGTTATCCATCTTAACAATCTCATAGACCAATTGTATAAGCATTTCCAACCCCGAGCACTTCTCTTAGCACCAGGAGGATTCTACGATAAAGAGTGGTACGATACGTTCCTTGAGGTGTCAGGGCCAGGCACTGTCGATGCCTTGACTCATCATATATATAATCTTGGTCCAGGTAAGCTAGCATAAAAGTTTTATGGGTAGCTTGGCGCTGTTTGAAAGCCTCTATTGATTTAGAAAATCTAATGCAGGGATAATCTCATCAAAACTAAGCATTGACTACTTTTTCCTTGATTTGTTTCAGTTTATAAAACATTTTTTCGCATCTTCTACAAAAAATTATTTGTTACTTATAATGTAACACTCACTATGGACATCATTAGGAGGTTGGGAATCATCTAGTAAGAGAGAACTAGTTGGTAGAACGAAAGTAGATAAATTCAAATCAGCAATGTATCTTGCAATATGATATGCAGCTTATGTCTCACTTTATCATTTCAATCAATTTGTTGGCGATATTATTGGAGATCGCAAACTGCTGCTTTTAGATTTTTTTCTGCTTGACTATTTAATTACTATTTTATATTGGTTTTGAACCATGGTTACTTGTGGCAAAAGTATATTATCATATTGTCACGGCAATTATAGAAGAGAGAGGGTGGGTGTCATTATTTGCCAATCGACGTTATCATTGACAGCACATTTCATAAATATAAATGTTAGTATTTACTTCGGTCAAGTTCTAATTATGAACGACTGCTTCAATAGTTGGGTGTTTTACTCTATTTGTCTATCTTTTTCTAGTAAGTGGTAGTGAGGTGTTTTATTTGTGTAAAAAGTTACATTACTACTTCTGTTCTCTAGATTTGTAAGTCAACTTACTCATGTTACTCCATTGAATAAAACCACAAAATTTCTGTTTCAGGATCTGACCATGATCTCGTAAACAAAATTATAAATCCTCTGTACTTAAATAAAATTGCTGACACATTCAGTAATCTTACTCAAACTATTGAAATCAATGGTCCCTGGACTTCAGCATGGGTTGGAGAATCTGGTGGGGCTTTCAATAATGGTGGTCATAACGTGTCTAACACCTTTGTGAACAGTTTCTGGTAAATTTCTTGCCTGGCTTGATTTATTTTTATCATTCAGTAATCTATGCAATCATTTAAATGTGTTTCTTCATGCTTTATCTTGACATGAAATTTAGGTACTTGGATCAGCTTGGGATGGCAGCCAAGTACCACACTAAAGTATATTGCAGGCAGACTTTTATTGGTGGAAACTATGGGCTCCTTGACACACATACATTTATCCCAAATCCTGATTATTATAGGTGAGATGATTGGCTTACCAATCCTGCTATTAAAAAGAATATCTTTCTTCGTTCTAGTTATTAAGTCCCTAATAACCTGATCCGAAATTTTTATCCTCCTCTTTCAACGAACACAGTGCACTTCTTTGGCGTCGGCTGATGGGAAGAGGAGTTCTTGCTGTTAGCAGCAATGCATCATCATATTTGCGCTCTTATGCCCACTGTACAAGAGATAGAGTAAGAGCTCCGTCGATTCCTGAATCATTCATTTATAGAATTTCAGATGCATCATTTGGTTAGAGATGCATTAACCTTCACAGAAAGTAATTTGACGGTTTCCAGAAAGGAAGTCTTAAACTTCCACACATTACTAAACCTTGCTCATCATCAGTAGTGATATTTATTACTTCTGTTGCATTGAGTCCATCTGCTTCTGGTCAATGTAATTGTTTGCAGAGGCTAAATTTCAACCTACTTTTAGTTAGGCTGCAAAGATGTGATGAGAACACAACTACATGAGCTTTGCACAGTCAGCTCAAGCCGAGGTTGTGATAGGTTGGTTGTCAGCGTAAACAAAGTCATAAAATGTTGAAACCTCTAAATATGAAACATTAAACTCATTGGACCGTGGCATCCATGTTAGTGTTAAATGGGTAAGGTGTTCCATCACATCGCTGCCCGGGTGCGAGAAGGGTTTATGCTAAGTTCCAACACCATGAAAAGCCTATCGGCTGAAATTTATTGACACTGGAATGAAATGGATTGAATTGAACGAAAATAGATATATCAGATTCATATAGCCCCCAAACTAAATAGTTCGAAAAGAACGGATAGGAATGGATATAGGGGATTCATGTAGCCGCCAACTAGTTTTGGATTGAGGTATAGTTAGTTGATTGATTGAGAAGCAAGTTGTTCTTCTTGATTATTATCTTGTAGACCATTTCGAAATTGTACTTGTAAAGACTATATGTTTAACTCTACAGAAAGAGTAATAATTCGCAAGACAATTTGCTCATATATGTGGTGCAATTCAGTCTCAACTAGTTTTTCTTTTCTAAGAGATGCTGGCTCTTCGTTATGCTTAATTTGTGTGTACAATTATGTATATGGATAGTGTAGCTAATTTCTAGGGATTTGATGATCTAGTTACCATAGTTAACTTAGTCTCATTATGTATTTATATCCTTGTACTCTTTGGGTAATATAAAGATTATTCTCTATGTCTTCTGATTACATGGTAACAAGAGCCTTTTGATTCACCAATTTTGGGTCAGTAACTCCGCCGGAAAAGTGACTAACTTCTCCGGAAGTTGACTGAATGTTGGGGTGGTCGTTGACTTGGAGTATAATTCTCATACATACTTGGGAAGGACCGCCTCTGTCCGATCTGTCATTAACCAGATTCCGGTGGCCGGAGGAGACGCGAGTGTGTCTCACGCGCCGGCCAACTGAACTCCGGCAGCCCACATTGTACAGCGCGTGCGTGGACCATTCTCAGTCCGGTTTCAAGCTCCGAGGTCGCCTTGGTATTTCCGGCTGATTTCTGGTGGTTCTTAGATCATATAACCATGTCTTGACGAAGAACAACCTCAGACCAGATCTGTCGCCACTTAGTTTGGTTCTTCTTGTAGTTGGCGTTTACATTTGGTTTTCATCATATGTGGTCTAAGTTTATTAACATCTGATAATCTCACTGGCTTCAAGAAAAATTCTTATGCCCCTTCTCCTAAGCATCTATTGATTCTTGAAGGGACATTTTCCGATGACATAACCACCACAGGTATGTTTCTCAGAGATGAAGATTCTTAATTTTCTTGAGCTCATAGCCAGACATCCAGGCATACAATAATAATAAGATTGATTTGCAATTTGTTTGGGTGTTCTTCATCTGTTAGTTGAGATTGTTGTTGAGATCAATTTGCGTGCTTCCTCTGTTACAATTTGAGACTTGCTATTTGCTGGGTCTTGGTTAATTCTCTTAGTTTGGTTGGAATCAGATTTTACTTGGTTCTTTAATCTATTTGAGTGATTTACTGGTTGGAAATTTTACTAGTGTCTAGCATAGACCTCATTTGGATAATTTTAACTTTGGAGTTTGGAAGATTCTCTCTCAATTTATTTGATATTGTGAGTTTGGGAAAATGATGGCTTCTAGTCCATTATCTGATAAAATAGTCTTGGTTTCGGCTGAGGAATTTGCTAAATTTCTTCAATATAAAAATCATTGATGGAATCCACTTCAGTTAATGCTTTTACGGAGTCAGATAAAACATGTCTTATCACCTCTTCAAATAAATTGGTGATTGATTCAGGTGCCACAAATCACATGACAGGTAATCCTAATATTTTTTCTAGCTTTCAATCACATAAAATATCTTTTCCAGTTACTGTAGTTGATGGATCAACTTGTAACAGTGTTGGATATGGGACTGTTAAACCAACCTCCACTATTACCCTATCATCTGTATTAAGTCTACCAAAATTGGCCTTTAATTTGATTTCTGTTAACAAAGTTACTAGAGGCCTTAATTGTTATATCTCGTTTTTTTCTGATCATTGTTTGTTTCGTGATCTTACGACGAATCAGGTTATTGGTAAAGGACGCGTATCATATGATCTTTACATCCTTGATGAATGGGAGCCTCGGTTTCTTGCCTGCTCTAGTGTCGTGTCTCCATTTGAAACACATTGTCGATTGGGACATCCTTCTCTACCTCTGTTAAAGAAGATCTGCTCAGTTCCAGAATATTTCTTCATGGGATGTGAGTCGTGTTGATTTGCAAAACATCATCGCAGCCCATTAAGTCCGAGGGTTAATAAGCAGGCTGAGTCGGCTTTTGAGTTGGTTCATTCTGATATTTGGGGACCATGTCCTGTCATTTCCAAAACTGGACATAAGTGTTTTGTCACTTTTGTGGATGATTTCTCTCGGATGACTTGGATTTATTTTGTGAATAGTCGCTCTGAAGTATTTACTCACTTTTGTGCCTTCTATGCTCAAGTTAAAACTCAATTTAATGCTTCGGTACGCACTCTAAGAAGTGACAATGCTAAAGAATATATGTCAAAATCGTTTCAGTCGTACATGAGACAACATGGTATTCTCCATCAGTCTTCATGTGTTGATACACCCTCTCAAAATGGAGTTGCTGAGAGGAAGAATAGGCATCTACTTAGACAACTCGGGCACCTTTGTTCCAAATGAAGGTTCCTAAACAGTTTTGGGCAGATGCAGTCTCTACAGCTTGTTTTCTGATTAATCGCATGCCATCGACTGTGCTTGTTGGTAATGTGCCTTATAGTGGTCTTTTTCCAAATAAGTCACTATTTCTGGTGGAACGGAAGGTGTTTGGAAGCACATGTTATGTTCGAGATGTTGGACCATCTGTTACCAAGTTGGATCCCAAGGCATTGAAGTGTCCTAGGATATTCTCGCCTTCAGAAAGGGTAGCAGTGTTATTCTACTGAACTTGGAAAATGTCTGCCGTCAACCGATGTGGTATTTTCAAAAACTACCCCATTTTTCTATGCACCTCCCATTTCTACGAGTTAGGGGGAGTAAGATGAGTGGTTAGTCTATCAGGTTACCCGTGCTTCGACAGAACAATCAACTGATGCTGTTCCTCCGTCTCCCAGTTCTTTTGTCGAGCATCAATCGGTTATTGTGCCCTCAGCTCCTACTCCATCTACGCTAAGGAGACCTCCAATTGTTTAAGTTTATTCGGGGAGGCAAAAGACCAATGATACATGTCCTGCTCCAGTTTCTTGGTCATCAGATCTTCCTTCGACTAATCCTCCAGAAAATCTTGACTTCCCTATTACTCTTCGTAAAGGTACACAAACTTGCAAATCCACATATTCCATTGTTAATTTTGTCTCCTATGATCGCTTATTCTCTACGTCCAGATCTTTGGTTGTTTCTCTAGACTCCATTTCTGTACATAAAACAATGAAAGAGGCTTTGAATCATTCTGGATGGTTTGCTACAATGTTTGAGGAAATACACGCCTTAGAGGAAAACCACACGTGGGATTTGGTGGATTTACCCAAGCAAAAGAAACCAGTGGGATGTAAGTGGATGTTCACAGTTGAAGTTAATCCAGATGGTTCCGTGGCTAGACTCGTGGTCAAAGGGTATGCTCAGACTTATGAGATGGATTATTCAGACACCTTCTCCTCGATTGCCAAACTCATTTCTGTCTGGCCGTTCATTTCTTTAGCTGCTTCTGTGAGTTAGCCTTTACATCAGTTGGATATCAAGAATGTGTTCCTTCATGGCGACCTTCAAGGGGAAGTATATATGGAGCAACCACCTGGTTTTGTTGCTCATGGGGAGTATGGGAAAGTCTGTCACTTGAAGAAGTCTTTGTACGACTTGAAACAGAGTCCGCGAGCTTGGTTTGGAAAGTTCAGTGAGGTAGTTTAAGAGTTTGGACTGAAAATGAGCAAATGTGACCACTCAGCCTTCTATAGGCAATCTGCAGCTGACACTATTCTCCTTGTTGTATATGTTGTGATTGTTGTCATCACAGGAAGTGATTTTGCGGGGATCTCCTCCCTTGAGTCTTTTCTGCATACTAGATTTCATACGAAGGACTTGGGTCAGCAGAAGTACTTTTTGGGAGTAGAAGTAAGTAGAAGCACGAAGGAAATTCTTCTGTCTCAGACAAAGTATAGTCTTGATCGGCTTGCAGAAATTGGAAAGTTGGCAGTCAAACCCTTCAGTAGTCCAATGGCTCCTAATGTGCATCTTATGAAAGATGATGACGATCCTTTTGATGATCCAAAGAGGTACAAGAGGGTTAGTTGGAAAGTAAAATTATCTCACTGGGACTCGTCCAGATATTGCTTTTGCAGTAAGTGTTGTTAGTCAGTTCATGTCTGCACCTACGGTCAAACATTGGGAAGCATTGGAACAGATTCTATGTTACTTGAAAGGAGCTCCCGGACTTGGCATATTGTATAGCAATCACGGCCACACTCATGTTGAATGTTTTGCAGATGCCGACTATGCTGGGTCCTAAATCGATAGAAGATCTACCACATGCTATTGTGTCTTTGTTTGAGGGAACCTAGTATCATAGAGGAGTAAGAAGCAAAGCGTTATATCTCGATCTAGTGCAGAATCCGAGTATAGAGCTATGTCACAGTCTTCTTGTGAGATTATGTGGATACATCATCTTTTAACTGAAATTGGATTGAAGCATCATACACCAGCAAAACTCTGGTGTGATAATCAAGTGGCTGTTCATATTGCCTCAAATCCAGTGTATCACGAAAGAACTAAACATATTGAAGTTGATTGTCATTTCATTCATGAGAAGATTCAGGAAAATGTGATTTCCACTGGCTACGTGAAGACAGGAGAGCAAGTAGATGATTTGTTCACAAAACCGTTGAGTGAAACTCAAGTTGACTATCTTTGTGACAAGCTGGGCATTATCAATATATATGCTCCAGCTTGAGGGAGAGTGTTACAGAATTTGTACAACTATGTCTATGGATAGTGTAGCTGATTTCTAGGAATTTGATGATCTAGTTATCATAGTTAACTTAGTCCCATTATGTATTTATATCCTTGTTCTCTTTGAATAATATAAAGATTATTCTCTATATCTTCTGATTACAGTTTGGCAAGTGAGCTTATCACTCTTGGATAAGGTTAGAACCTGAGTGTCTATGCTTCTTATATGCTGCTTAAGATAAACGAGTCAATCAAAATGGAGGATATGACACCCTTCTACTGAACCATTTTGTGGCATATTGGTGAAGCCAGTTTCTGGTCGCTAGTATTCCCATTTTATTCTAGCCATACTGCAGCAATTTTGTTTTCTCATTAATGTATATTTGGTAAAGCTTTAATGAATTGCTATTTGAAAACACTTTCAATACAAAAAGAGCTCCTTCCGGTTATACTCACATGTGATGATTGCATTTACTGCTAATGCTTAATATATAACCTTTCAAATTTCGTGGTGTTGCCAATGTGTAGGCAGGTGTGACATTACTTTTGATCAATTTAAGCAACCAAACTCATTATGGAGTCAACGTCGAATCTAGTGTAAGCACCACCTTGGATGTCAACAAGAAATCAAATCACAAGAGGTCTTTCGTGCATCATCTTAAGAAAACTCTTTCGTGGATTGGAAGCAAATCATCAGACGTTACATTATCACGAGAAGAGTACCATCTGACTCCACAAGATGGCAACCTTCAAAGCAAAACTATGCTCCTGAATGGAAAACCATTACAACTCACAGAAATTGGTGACATCCCGAGTTTGTCTCCAGTCCTTGTAAACCTGAAGTCTCCGTTATCAGTTGCCCCCTTGTCCATCAAATTCATAGTATTTCCCAACTTTAACTCTCCTGGTTGTAGATAAGGATTAGGAGATACTGCTGCCTGATAGCTATAATTTGGCACTCTGTTGATTCATATACCTTAGTAATTGTATAATTGCTATAATAATTTGAGCCGCCAATTTTTTCACATTTGTGTATTATATGGCCAGATAAATCCCTTCCCCTATTAGTGTCTCCAGGAACATGTGTCTTTTAATGTAAGTTAACTATCAACTAGCAGAATTAAATATAATTCAGTTTTCTCTTGGTGCCTTAGGATGTTTTCATGGGACTGTTATTGCTGTCTAGCAAACATTTTATATGCTCTCTTAGGATGTTGCATATAAGTAAGGGGGGAAAAGATACATATTTCGAAAGTTCGACAATACAGTTCTTATTAGTCCAATAGTTTGCCCAAAGATACTCAATGAATGGTTGATTGGAATAAATAATGGATATTGAGCAAAAAGTACATTCAACCATGTCATCAGGCAGTACATTTTATGTTTAACATTATTTCTCTACAATGGTTAAGTAGCAATTTATTGACCTGCCTTCCAATATCAGGCAATTAACTTGGTTTACTGTCATAGAATTGTCTAAAGGTATAATACAAAGTAACATAAAACTTACAATAACAAAAAAAAAAAGAAAAAAAATAGAAAGGGAGATTTGCGAAGAACTCAGATGAGTTGAAATGATAAATAACTGAAGCAAGTTATCATCTGAAAGCTCATAAGCAGGTCCAACAGACGTCTAATGTTTTACTTTCGAAGCAAGCGATGAATCCTCTGGTTGGCTCCTTTAACTCTGAAACCCAGCTCATCAACATCCTCTTCAACATGATCCAATGCCTTGTTCTGCCTGTAATATCCAACAGCATGTACAGAATTCTTAGAAAATCTGGAGATCTTCTAGTGCTCAAGAATTTTTTATTTTATTTTGTAAATATAGGACCAAGACTGATTTAAATGGAGCGACATGAACAATGGGGATTAATATAGCTGATGCCAACTTGCATGTACATAATTCTTAGAAGTGACTAAGTAACACAGTACTTTAACGATGTCATGGTACATTAAGGAGATAGTGGAGAGGGACAGAACAAGGGAGAAGGCTGGAATTTTTTTAACAGGACTTTATAACACTAACCTCTCAATTTCAGATCCCATGTCTACAGCCATATTCTTGAGCTCCCCCAACAGATTGCTGAGATCTGATAGTCCATCATCTTGCTTTACTTTCTCAGCCTGTCAAAATTTTAAATGAAGTAACAGATTCAGCTAATTAATATTACGATTCATATTCATGCAAGAGGCAAAGGAAGAAAAAAGGGAAAAATAACAATCTGCTCAATCCTCAATCTGGTAATGAAGAATTAACAACATTTCATCATTAGAAATTAAAAGTTGCTGTCAGAAAACAATATGAATCATCTCATGGTCCAACACCCCAAAGCATAACAAAGAACGCAACTTTATCAGGAACACTAAATTACTGCAAGGATCACAATGTTTTACTACTCCCTTTGCAATTTATATGACACACTTTCCTTTTTAGTCAATCCAAAAAAAAATGACACATTTCATTATTTGGCAACAATTTAACTGTAAACTTTACATTTTGCGCTCAATGAGATGATCTATAGCCACACAAATATCATTGGCTTGTTTTAGATCACAAAATTTAAAAGTCTTCCTTTATTTTGTGCTCAGTTAAACTACATCATATAAATTGAGACGGAGGGAGTACTACTTTTTCTGTTTCACTTTTGGGGGTTCCAAAAGGGAACTTCTTTTAAACCTTTTCCAAACACACATTTAAAAAATGGAATATCGCTGTTACACGTTTTTTCCACTCAGAGAAACACGGTCCTTTTTCGCTTTATGGGATGCATTAATTCCCTCTAGCAACTCTATTTTCTTATATTTCCTCCTTCCGTGAACACAATTAGATAGTCTCTCTCCCAAACACGTGCAGACAGCCCGTGAAATTCCGTTAGATCCACTTATCTTTCTCCTTTACTCACATTTCCTTGCTCATCATTTTAAATGAAGCTGTTGAGAGGTTGAGTTTCTAGAATTAAATCTTTCTATAAACAATGGAATACGAACATTGTAACTCTAGAATTAAAAAGAAAAAAGAAGAGAAATGAACACAATTAATTTGTAATTTACTCTTACTCATCAATGTTAACCGAAAATAGCAACTTGAGCGTTAGCAAGAAACATTATACGAAAAGGTGTCAAAATGCTAGAAAGGTGGACAGTGAAGTGGGGAAAGAGGTAGAAAAGAAAAATTCCAAAATTCATAGTGTCCTGCATATTAGATAGTTGAAGGTTTAGGGTGTATTTGGATCTGGAGAATAGACAATTAGTATTGTTTATTTTGTCCAGAGTCACATGAATATACCTCCACTTTCTGCAGTGAATTTGTAGACTCTGGGGGTGGTGTCCGTGAACTTGACCTTGCCTTAGGTGCAGAGCTCAATCCTAATTTCTCCCTCTGCTCCAAGTGGTTGCCCCTTCTTTGAACTGGATCATCTGACACTGTGCCAGATTAACAGAGCATCAATCAGTTGACTCACCCTTTCAGGTACTACTCCTTTCAACATTTTGTGCACATTAAATCCATAACTTTTCCCTCACGGACATCAAATCATAGTAAATGAATAAGAAGAACAAAAATAAAATGAGTTACCTCTTGTGATCACGGGGCCTGTAATTGGGCGATTCGTCTTTGGCTTCCAAGTCCTAGAAAATATTCCCCCAAGACTCCCCAAGAGCTTTTCACCCTGAAATTAAATTTCAAACATAAGTCCCCAAGGGATAACAATAACAATTGCAAAACAGCTGCAAAAAGCAATTAGATGCAAAACATGTAATGAAGAACTCTTTTTTTTTAAAATAAGTACATGTAATGAAGAATCTAGCAGTTCAAGAGACATCTTTAAGGTGTAAGGGCTTCTAGGTGGAAGGGTAAAAACAAACTACAACAACAACAACATACCCAGTGAAATCCTACAATGTGGGGTCTGGAAAGGGTAGAGTGTACGCAGACCTTACCTCTACCTTGGTAGGTAGAGCGGCTGTTTCCGAGAGACTCTCGGCTCAAGAAAAAGTATAATCACAAGAAAAGCAAAGCAAAGCAAGAGAAGCGGTCAGACTCAGACAAGAAATTAAAGCAGTATGAACATGCTGATAACAAAATCGAATACGCCAAGGTAGCGCATTCTAACAAAAGTAAGCAGTAGAAAACTAGTTATGTATAAATATATATCTCCTTACTAAAAAACAGCAAAAGGCTCCTTACTAAAAAACAGCAAAAGGGATAATGGAAAAACTTTATCTTAAAATGAATGGAGTAGCAAATAGAAACCATCACTTAACCAGTAAACACAGAAATAAGTTAAGAGTAGATAAGAAATTTGCTTCATGAAATGATTACAAAAATGAGCAGAAACATAAAATGTATGATAGATATGGTCATTCAGTTAAAGACAGTAAAGAATAATGTTTGACCACAATTATCTCTCTTTTGCAAACTAGAAAAAAGCTTATATCAGTGAATAAAACAAGTCATACCCTGCTAAGATCATGGTCGATGTCTGCTGCAGTCATATGGGTTCTTGTAATTTGTTCCCCTTGTTGATGTAAAGTGATCAAAGTTTTCGTTGCATCCTCTCGCATGTCTTCTGCAATCTTCAGGCAGCTGTTAACGGACGTTGTAGTCTCTTCTGCCCTGTAGACGGCATAGTTTTCCAACTCCTCTACTGTTTGATTCTCAAATCCTCCAGACTCCTGGAAATCATTCTTGTATTTATTTCTTGCTGTTGAAATTGAGTTAGCACGTGAAGGAGTCTCTTTAATTTCATCATCATCAAAAGGGTTTGTACTCAAATTTTGGGTAGGGAGAGAAGGCTCCAATGACGTTCTTGATGGTTTTACAGTTTGCTTCTTCTTGTCAGAATCATTCTTGTATTTATTTCTTGCTGTTGAAGTTGAGTAAGCACGCGAAGGAGTCTCTTTAGTTTCATCATCATCAAAAGGGTTTGTACTCAAATTTTGGGTAGGGACAGAAGGCTTCGATGATGTTCTTGATGGTTTTACAGTTTGCTTCTTGTCAGACTCATCGTCAGAATCAAAGGGATTTGACCCAGAACTACCATGGACCACAGGATCCACCGATTTTTTTCTAGCATTCCAATGTAAAGGAGACTTCTTAAGACCGTGCATTTTTTTATAGAGAAAAAGCAACCTCACGGGGATGGACCTGCTAGAGATTAAGGAATTATCTGCAGAAAGAGACGATCAAACTATTAAGCGAACGTTATAATAGAGACAGCTATTAGATTGTTGCTATGAGACATGTACGAGGAGGAAATTGAGTAAAGATCGCAAGGAAACATCGGCTAGAAGCTAAAAGATCAAGAGCAGATAATACAGAAAAGATAGCAAGACTGACTCAAACCAAGCTTTGTTCATAGAAATAGCACTAAAAACTAACAAGTAATGAGAGAGGTCCAAAATCAAGTATGCAATACTAATATAATACTACAATAACAACAAACAACTGCATCTCAATTCCAAGTCGCTTCTTAGTCATTTGTGGGTCTGGACCCGAGGGCCTCTTATTTTTTTACAAGAAGTGATTTCGAGAATCAACGACCGAAAAATCCGTAGCCCAGGTGACTTACAACCTCCCACTCGCCCAAATAAGTGAAATGGGATGAATCAAATCAATAAGCTTTTTGATTGATCCAAGGCGTAGTGAAGCCAAATTCAATCAAGGCAAGGGGGCTTACTTTTCCTCAAGCTGATCATCCTACTCAAATATAGCTATGCTAATTGAAGAGGAAAACCCAAGAGCATTTCTCTCTATTTGGACCAGTTTCCTTCAAGTAACACAGACAAGCAAGCATGGGCTGAGCTACCTTAGGTGAAGGGTGGTCCGGTGCACACCCTTCGGCGGGAAATTACGCAGTGTACGTAGCTTAAATGTTAGCTACTAGGAGTATATGTTTACTTTTGCACGCCCTTAATACAAGTGAAAAGAAAATTTGTACACCTTTTGTCAAATTCCTGGCTCCGCCACTACAAGATAAATTGGTGGTAGTTGGGAATTGAGTTATCTAAGTCAGAACACTGTTCATCCTAGGAAAATTCAAGAACAAAAAAATAGAAAATCCAACAAGGACCAACAATAATATGGAAAATTTAGGGGATATGCAAAAATGGAATTTAAAGTTTTTTGTGTAGAAGTAAATTACAGCAATCATGCTTTAACTAAGCAGAAATTTAAGAATATTCCCGAATTGATATTCCTAACTGATATCATGCTGATTTCTCAAAGACCCACAAATCATATAAGCATAGGGGGTTTTCCCCAAAGAGTAGGTAAGACAGTTCCAACTGATCATTTCTGAAATAAATTAGTACATAAAAGGATCTTTTTGTTCTTCATAAATTCACTATATTCATACACACACACACAAAAAAAATAGATCAAAGGTAGAAAGAAGTAATGATGTGCCGTACCTGAAAGTCCAAAGAGGATAAAAGTGTGCAGAAAATCTAGAGAAGAGAGATTGAATAGAATTGAAGGAATTATAGGTATACATACATATAGGGGATATGTTTATATTTATTTGTAAAGAAGCGTGGAGCATGGGATTATAGACTTTTTGAATTTGGCCAACCATACCATTGTCGCGAATTGGACCGTTTCTTCTCCGTATGCCTACGTAGACCTGACTTACTCTTGTCAACTCTTTTTTTGTTTATGGTTGGTGTTTTGGACTATTTTTTCCGCACTTTTTAAAAATAAGAAAAATGACTTTTAGATGAAAATCTGGAAAATAAGTTTTGAAAGTGATATTCTAAGTTTATTGTCTCTTCTTATCCCTAACCCCCATCCCATAGTGTTTTTGTTCAAAATTATATATAAATATCATTGGAATAATATCTTTTTACTTACTTACCAAAAAATAAGTACGAAATTAATTATTTTTCAAGAAAAACTTTTTTCTTCCCACCAAACACACCCTAGATTGGTACTGCGTATCTTTTTCCTAATAAGAAATTTATCACTATTAAAATAATAAACCCTTTCAAAATGTTTTCCAAAGAAAAAAAATTCTAAAAGGAAAAGTTTCCCTCATTGATTTCCTATTGACAATACCATTTGACTAAGGAGAATTTTTTCTATTACTCGCTCCGTTTACTTTAACTTATCACGTTTTTTCTTCTCGAAAGTCAATTTGATTAATTTTTAAAGTTAAATTGAATTAGAATAATTTAATATTTTAAAATTAAAATTTATATGTTAAAAAATTATAAGAGAAATAATATAAGTTGCAATTCTGAAAAAATACATTCTAAATTATTAATCAAAATTTATGTAGTTTGACTTTTTAAAAGTGAAACGTAACTAGTAAAAGTGAACGGAAAAATCAGGTTTAGTAGTAAAAATGTTACATATTATTAAGGGAAAAAATGATGTGGTAGATTGCAAAATAAGTAAACAGGTGTCCGCGTAATGCCATTGTATTTATTGACATGTAAGAATTTCATTAAAATTTGCTTAACTTAGAAGCATTAGATTAGTCTAGAAGTTACATTACTTTTATTTCCTGATAGCTAGACACCAATCTCTACAATTACCAAATATTATTGACAAGCTATGCATTCATTATATTACTTATTTTAGTACTCTGTATATTTCATTTTCAACTAAAGATGAAACGGCACTAAACAAAAAGAGATATAAGAAAAAACATTTGATCTGATTTGGAAATGACATACGCCCTTCAGGGCACCTTCCATGAAACGAGTAAGACTAATGATATAGAGAACAATTATTAACTACTAAGTTCACATTGTGACTTATGGCTAATCATGATATAACATTCTGTCTAAAGACAAAAAGCTCATTGCATTCTTTGTATGGTTACCAAATTAAAGAACAAATGATCTTGGTGAAGTGTGTAATTATTTTATTTAAAAGTTTAAGTCATTAGAAAAAGTATATTTTTATTTAATTAATTATATTTTCAATACAGTTTGCGATCTCTCATCAAAAACAATTACTACTTTATTTCTCACACAACTTGTAATATCAGATATGTGAGATTTCTTTTATTTACAAATTAATGGTCCAATGTGTGTGGATCCAAAAGTGTAGGATTTGGTCCACTAATAATTTGTGAGACGTTAATGTAAGATGATATTAATCTCCCTTGGAGAGTCTTTCATTAATATCAAGGTATATATAGAGTACAATATTCATCCCTTATACAATAGGAATCCTAAGCCTATACAAAAGAGGAATCCTAGTCTTACCATAATTATATTTACACAATATATGAAAATATTCTAATTATGGGTAGGGAATATATTGTTTTATATATCTACACGTTTACACACCCCTTCAGTCGGAGAGGGAGGAGGCCGGACGCTGAGACTAGATCTGAAGTCAAGAAATAACTGTCTGAGAAGTCCTTTGGTAAATATGTCTGCATACTGATAGGATGATGGAACATGTAACACTCTGACATGGCCTAACGCAACTTTGTCACGAACGAAGTGTAGGTCTATCTCAATATGCTTGGTTCGCTGATGTTGAACCGGATTATGAGAAAGATAGATGGCAGAGATGTTATCACAATACACAATAGATGCCTGACGCAAAGGACACCGAAGTTCTAACATAAATTTCGAGCCAACAAATCTCGCCTACTACATTTGCAATGCCTCCGTACTCGGCCTCAAGACCGGAGCGAGATAGGGTAGCCTGTCGCTTGGCGACCAAGAAATCGATTATCCCCTAAGAAAACACAAAAGCCGGAGGTGGAGCGTCGCGTGTCCGGACACCCTGCCCAATCTGCATCCGTATATGAAAGCAACCTGTCTTCTGGTGCAGAGGGGTATAGGTGCAAACCATAATCAAGAGTGCCCTTAATGTATCGAATGATACGCTTAAGAGAAAAGATGAAATGAGACACCATGGGGGCATGCATGAATAAGCACACCGCGGAACGCATAAGCTATGTCCGGCCCGGTGAATGTGAGATACCGAAGTGCACCGCAAGGCTCCTATACGAGTAGGATCGAGCGGAACACCATCCATAGCACCGAGCTTAGATTTGGAATCAACGGGAGTAGGCACCTCTTTGCGTCCGCCATCTTAGCCCCGTACACAATCTCTTTCGCATACTTACGATGGCACAAGAACATATGATTGCGCGAGACCGGTCACCGATATCCCAAAAAGTAACTCGGCTTCCCCAAATCGGTCATTGCAAATTCGGACTTGAGCAAGACAATAATCTCATTTTTCAATCCGTCGGAGGAGGCAAGTAAGAACAATATCATCCACGTAAGAGTAATAAGTAAGCAAGTGCTACTACCTCGATGAAAAATGAAAAGTGATGTATCACTCTTGCTGCCGCATACAAACCCAATCGCAAGATATACCGGCAAAGCGATCATACCACGCACGGGGGCCCGCTTCGGGCCATATAGTGACTTACGAAGACGACACACATAGTGAGGAACCATTTGGATGGGTGAACCCCGGTGGCTAATGCATGTAGATTGTCTCTCTCGGATCCCCATGTAAGAATGCATTCTTCACATCAAGCTGATGGATTGGCCAGTGTTTGCCCATGGCAATGCTCAAAATTGTGCGGATGGTAGCCGGTTTGACAACCGGGCTGAAGGTCTCACCACAATCAATGTCCTCCTGCTGATTTGTGCCATTAGCCACAAGACGGGCCTTATACCTCTCAAGATCCCCATTGTCTCTGAACTTGTGACGAAATAGCCACATACAACGAATGACATTCACCCCCTCAGGTCTAGGTACTAGATCCCACGTGTGCTGTTTAGTTAAAGCATTGAATTCCTCATACATAGCCGCATTCCAATTAGGGTCTTGTTTGGCCAATTTTGGGTTCTTTGGAAGTGGAGAGATGGTTTGGGCAGATAAGTTGAAATGGACTTTGGGTTTGAAGATTCCATGCTTTGAACGAGTTTCCATTGGATGGGTAGGGACAGTGGGTGGCGGAGTGGTGTCTGAGACGGGGGTAAAGTCGGATAAGGAGAAGGTGGGGGCGAAGCCGTCGGAGGCGTCGCGGCTCCTGGATCGAGAGTCGCGGCGCTAGAAGGTTGACAGGCTTCTCTGAAGTTTGGGCGCCGCGGCGCCTCAGCACAGGGCCGCGGCGCTGTCGACGGTGTTTCAAAAGATTGATCTCTGGAAATCAGGCGCCGCGGCGTCTCCCCTCGAGGCCATGGCTTACAGTTAACATTAGCAACGTTTCATTTGGGAGAATTTTGTAGGAAAAACTTCTCTCCAATAATAAATAACGAAAAGCTTTTTGGTTTAAATCTCACAAATTTTTATATTATAAATATTAACATGTGGAAATAAAAACTTTGTATTAGTGTTGGGACTACCTTTTTATAAAATTAATTAGGAGATTCTTTTTATTTTTTATGAAGATCGAGTAGACAGGCAACGGAGAGTTTTATAGACAATTCATTACATGCCATGTTCTATAATCTAAGTGTACTTGGCTATACTGAATATTGTATTTGACGATTAAGGGCTTTAGTTTTACCATTTAATCATTGACCTTCTGGTAGCCTAGACTAAGTCTAATAATTAAGAGCTTTTTTTATTGTTTGATATGATATGTATAGGTGGTCCTATTTATTGAGTCTTCATTTTCTCAGTTGTATAACCTTTCAAGTTGAGCATTTAGTATGAAATTGAAGATTATTGAAAACCAAGAGTATATTATATTCTAAAATAAAAGAAAGAAAAGAAAAGGAGTTTGGTTATCATGTTTTATGGCAGGGTACCTAAATAACAACCTTTTGAGCCAATATGCTTTCTTTGTTTACAATATAAAAATGCATTTTATCCTTCGTGTGACTTCATTCTCTTGTACCATCTTCTAACATCTCATGACTCATATCCCTTCAATGTCAAAAAAAGGAAGGAGAAAATATATAAAATCCATCCTAAATTTGTCCACATAACTCAATTTCACAATAAACTTTAGGGGCATTTTTTTAACCTCTAAGGTGAATTAAATAGAAGTCCTCTATTCTTAAGATAGAAGTCTACACCTTTTTCTCTACAATAGTCGACAATAAGCATTAGGAATGGCAGGTGAGTATAATTTTGCGGATTCCGTATCGCACCCGTCCCAGTTGTGTGGGTATAAGTATAACTTTGGCGGGTAGTAGGCGGGTATGGGTATTGAAAATGTACCCGTCACGGGTAGGCGGATAGGTGGTGGATTTGCAGTCATATACCCGCCCGCCTTATACTCGCCCCAAGCCCAAAATATTAGCAGCTCATAAGTCACAACAAGTCTCTCATTCTCCAACAAAACTCAAAACCCTACGCCTCTTCAGTCCTTCACGCCTCCCTTTCTCTCGTTCCCCTTCACGCCGTCTCTCTTCCCTCTCTCATTCTTGACGTCTCTGCCTTTTTCTTTAAAGGAGATGTTGATCGGGAAATATTAGAAAATATTGTTGTATTTGCTTTGTGCTTTGGGGTTGTCTTGGTGATGTCAATTTTTGTGCATTTGTTAAGTTTTACATAGGGGTGAGCACGGGTATAGGGTACCCGGATATCCGACCGGAACCGACACTAACGGATAGGTTCCGGGTAGATATATTATAACAAGGGTAGGTTCCGGGTAGTAAAATTAGAAACCGATCAATGTCGGGTCCGGTTCCGGTTTCGGTAAATAGAGACCGGGTACCCGGACCCGGAACCGATACCCGGACCCTATGAACCCACCCCCATTTAAATTATTTAGTTTTGGGGTTTGGAGCGTTTAATTTTTTGACCCAATCCGGTTGATAGGGTCCAACCAACCCCTAAGCCCACTTCTCTTTCTAAACTAAAACATAAATTTCAGATTTTCCGTCACTTATCTCCTCCATTTTAAGCTCAAAAGCATATCCAAATTTCCAAATTATGTAAACTTTTTGGATTATGCAGAGTAGTATTTATGATATAAATGGTTTACAGGGTACCCAAGAACCTACCCGGAACCGCAGGGTTCGGGTAGGTTCCGGGTAATGATTGCTATGGGTAGGTTCCGGGTAATAGATTTAGGAACCGATCGTTTACTGGGTAGGGTCCGGGTAGTTCAAAAAAGTTAGGGTACCCGGACCCGCTCACCCCTAGTTTTACCTATTGGGTTTGTGGAGTTCAATTGAAAAAGTTGAAAAACTTTAGCTTATATATGGGTTTTGTCTACATTTGTAATATATAGCTATTTGGGTGGATAATTTTTGGATTTTCTTGGAAATTTTATTTTCTTGATTCTTTGTTGTGCAAGGGAGAAGAGGTGAAAAAAATCTGGAATTCTCCTCCCTCTCTCCCAAAGAAAATCAGACCATGATAGTATTGATTCTTGACTCAAAATTTTGGGATAATTTTTGGAATTTGAATTTTTGGGATAATGTTGATCACTAATTGATCACAAATGAATTGATTACAAAATATGGCAGGCGGGTACAAGTGGGTATTGGCGGGTGACGGATATCCACTTGGGTGGTGGAGCGGGTGTGGATTTAGGAATATACCCGTCTAGGCGGGTATGGATGTTGAAAATCATCAGATTTTTAAAATCTAATTTTTCACGTATAAATACAGACCTACACTTCATTATTCATTACACTTGATTTTCATATCATTATTCTAAGTTTTAGAGACTCAGAATCAAAACACTCTCTCGAACCTCAGCCGGATTTCCTAGCTTTCCAAAGGAGGAATACATTGAAGCTTGGAGCTTGCAATCAAAAAGGCATTCGCGTGCGCACCCACAGTTGATAAAAATTCCAGATATTGTAAACTTGTAATTACATTCAAGTCTTATGTTTACGATTTTAAATTACCCTATAATCAAATAGTTCTACGTTATGTTGGATTTGAAACAAGTTTTCAATATCCAATAGTCATTGCGTATAACAACCCAACAAAAAACCTACGGCTTTCTCTAAGAATCTTATAATCTAGGTACAAACTTATAAGCTTGGTTATAAGAGCGCGTAAAACAAACTTCTGACTTCAAGTTTTTCAACCGTTCAGGCTTTCCAGAATGTTTAAGAATGCAGTCAAGTAATGTTGTTATGACAGCGAAATTATCTCTCCCTTTAGACGAGCATAAGACGCCAAGGCCCAAGAAACACCTATATATAATAATGTAAAAATTTCACCAAATAAGACATGAGAATAAAAAAAAATGGAAATCTTAATTAAGATTATTTTAGTCAAATTCCTTTTAATATTTAGGAGTAAGTGAATTTATTAATATATATATATATATCCAAGCCAACAATATCAATTAAAATAAACTAGACAGAATACTAATAATAATAAAAAGAAGAAAAACTTATAATATTTTCCCTGATAATCAATGTCAAGAAGGAAGATTTTGCTTACCCAAAAAAATTTAATTTGAAAATAATATGAGAACGAAAAAGGCGAGAATAAATAAACTTCATTAGACAGAAGGTCGTGAACATAGTATAAGACAAAAATAATATAACACAAGCTTAGTCAAAACAGAATAAAAAATGATGTTCAGTACGTAAAACTAATACCTTTGGGAAGAAATTTAATTCGCTGATAACAGGATCTTCGGGCTTTGAGAAACTTGATCGCTCCATTTCCATTCTATTTGACACGACTCAAATCCACCTTATACAGTATACGCACAGAATTGACTCCTTGCATCATGAAAATTAAAAGGCAGTCCGGTGCACTAAGCTTTTTCTGTGCGCGGGGGAAAGGGCCGGACCATAAAAGTTTATTGTATACAGTCTTACCTCACATTTCTGCAAGAGACTGTTTCCACGAGTCTTACCTCACATTTCTGCAAGAGACTGTTTCCACGACTTGAACGCATGACCTCCTGATCACGTGACAACAACTTTACGAATTACTCCAAGGCTCCCTTACATCATGAAATTAAAACAAAAAATACTAAGACCAATCCAGACCTTATAACATTATCTAAACTGATACTACAAAGTTGATCTCTGGTAAATTTATAGAAACAAAATTTGTGTCTAACTGTGGCATCCATTGTCCTTATGAGTGAAAAGTTTAAGACTTGAAATCCTAAACTTTGAAACAAACTGCGCAGCACCACATCAAAAATATACCCCAGCAGCACCATAATTGTAATCACGTATTATGATCATGTCGTAGCTAAGCCAAAAAAAAAAAAATCCTTGAGTAGCTTAAAATCAATACTCTCATGTTCTATCTTGACAGACTAGCTACATCAGAACAAAACAATCCACGCACACCAATAGTTTAGCTATGTCAATGATAAATCTGAGCAGCCTTGAAGCAACTCTATAATGAGATACGATATTGTCCGCTTGGACAGCTCAATTGGTTTCAAGGGGATATTTGGAGTAAGGACCAAGGATCGAATCCCATCAGCGGCAGTGTGGGGGGTTTCTTCTTGAAATAAAGAAGGACCTCTTGTGCGCAGCGTGGTATTGATCTAACCTTTGAAATCAATTGAGTCACTATAATTTACCTCCTTCACAGACCTGTCGGACCGGGGTGTGGGGACTCTTGGGTGGGAGATTCCACTTTTTGGAGTATAATGAGATACGATATTCTCAGCTAGATAAAACACTTGTTTTCTCTACCAGAGCCGACAATAAGCATAGCGCGCCACCCTACTTTAATTCTTTTTTGAATGAGTTTCTCTTTTTTCTAGCTTCTTCCTTTGTAGGCCCCATATATACTCTTAAGAAAATTATTAAATATACAGGATGAAGATAAATATTTAATAATTTAATGAGTAACTTAGCTATGAACAAAGTAGATAAAAAATTAACCTTTTTACGGTGGTGTGTAAAGCTGAAGACGTGAGAAATAGTATAGGTGAGCAGTTGTTATTCAATAAGATATTCTATCATTTTCTTTTAATCTCTTTCCGTTTTACCTTCGTTCATTTATGATATTATGTTGAATTCACTTATGTGAATAGACATCTAAAAAAAATCCAAAGTAAGTAAAGAGAATTTATATAGTGTAAAATAAAATAAAATAAAATACATTAAACAATTACACTAACCACATCTGATGGGCCCGAGTTTGATGGATTTTTACATTAACCCCTTTTCTTTATCTGCAAAGAACAATTACCAAAGTTAATAAAGAGAATTTATAAAGAGTAATATAAAACAAAATAAAATATATTTTATTAAACAATTACACTAACCACATCTGATGGGTTCAAACATTTACATTTACCCATGTATGAGTATATGCTTTCTCTAAGAATCTCATAATCTACGGCAAACTTATAAGCTTGATTATAAGAGCACGTAAAATAGACTTCTGACTTCAAACTTTTCAACCGTCCAGGCTTTTCAGAGTGCTTAAGAATGCAGTCAAGTAATGTTGTTTTGATAGCATGATTATCTCTCCCTTTAGACGAACATAAGTCGCTGTTAATGCTTCTGTCAACGCCAAGGCCCAAGAAATACCTATATATAATAATGTAAAAGTTTCACCCAATAAGACATGAAAATAAAAAAAAATAAAAAAAATCTTAATTAAGGGTATTTTAGTCAAATCCCTCTTAATTTTTAGGAGTAAGTGAATTTATTAATACATATGTCCAAGCCAACAACATTAATTAAAATAAACTAGACGGAATACTAATAATAATAAAAAGAAGAAAAACTTAGTATTTTCCCTGATAATCAATGTCAAGAAGGCAGTTTTTGCTTACCCATGAAAATTTAATTTGAAAATAATATGAGAACGAAAAGGCAAGAATAAAAAAACTTCATTAGATATAAGGTCGTGAACATAATATAAGACAAAAATAATAATGTGGGAAATTATGGGAGAAAAAATATATTATTGAATTGTTGTGTCTCTACATGATTACACTGAGCTCTATTTATAGACACTTCATTATAATCATTTTTCTAGTATGATATATGAAATCTTATTCATATTCTACATTATAATAATTTTCCTAGTAGGATACTGTATATGAAATTATATTCATATTCTAACACTCCCCCTCAAGCTGGTGCATACAAGTCATATGTACCGAGCTTGTTACATATGTAATTAATACGAGGACCAGTGAGGGACTTGGTGAAAATATCTGCAAGCTGATCACTAGACTTCACAAATTTTGTAACAACATCACTAGAGAGTATCTTTTCTCTGACAAAGTGACAGTTAATCTCAATGTGTTTAGTCCTCTCATAAAATACTAAATTTGGAGCAGAATGCCGATAAAACACTGAGTGATCAGCTTCACTACGAGTCATGTCAAACTCTTGAGTTACTCTGCTGAACTTTCCAAACCAGGCTCGAGGATATTGTTTCAGACCATAAAGTGTTCGGCGCAATCGGCAGATCAAACTAGACTCCTCCTGAGCAACAAAACCGGTGTTGCTTCATATAAATTTTCTTCCCTCCTCAAGGTCATCATGGAGAGAATATCATACTTCACGAATGTATCCAAGCCTATTACAATAACTACACCTAGGTCGAGATCTTTCAAGACAACCTCCTCCTCGTCGCTTCTTCATGGACTGTGATATGCAATTTTCTAATATCCTCCTTAAGAGTTTTGAAGTATTCATAGGACTTGAACTTCCATTTCTCGTATTTTTGGAGTTTAACATATCAAAATCGAGAGACGTAGAGAAATCTGACTTGAAAGATGGATGGAATCTGACGAACATAACCCAAGAAGAAAATCACCAAAATCCGGGGGGGGGGGGGGTGCATGCGCGGTGCGTGGATCTGATGCGCTAGCCGGAGCTGGCACTTCGAGCGGCACGTGAGTGGGTATTTGTCGGAGCCGCTGACTGAGTTTTGATTGGAAGGGACTGATCTACCTCGTGGTGGTGTTGGAATTTGCGCAACACTACCCGAAAGTAAATTTGACACGGACATCTATGTTGTCACCGAAAATATTGCACGGTGACTGATTTGCTTTCTCGGAATTTTTTGGAAATTTGCACAATAATTAGTTTCTCACTAGCTTGAATTTGGTGGCGTGGAACTTGATTCTGCAAAACACCACTGAATAGAGATGTGACGCTAGTAGCCACCAAAAAAATTATGCACGGTGCTAATATTTTTTTCCGAATCTTTGTTGGAATATTGCACAACGGATACTTTCTTACTAATGGTCTCGAAAAGAAGGACACAAAATAATCGTCGAAATTGAGGCACGAGACTCTGATGGTATTTTATGTGTAGGATCAGAATAATGACACGATCCTACGGGACGCAAAACAGTCGTCGGAATTGAGGCACGGGACTGTGATGATATTTTGTGGATAGAATAGCAATGATGGTACGATCCTACGGGAAAAGAAATTATGCCGGAAAAGTTATCGAACAATGAAGAAAGTGGTATGGATCAGCTCGGAATCTCTACGCAATACTGACAGTAAAAATAATTCTTAAAAGAATGTCCCGAGACAGCGTGGATTCACCAGAATGCTAGTTCCGACAATTGGAATCTAGTAACTGTTCACGCTGAAATTACTATTCACGTCGGGAAAAACACTGTTCATGCAACACTGTTCACGAGACATTGTTCATGCGACACTCGTTCACGCTTACTTTTTTTTTTTTTAGAGTGGTACGGGGTGCTAATTTATGAGGGGCGGTGGAGGTCAGAATGGCAAAGCAGAATGAATCATTCGTACTATAAATAACATGGTTCGTACCTTCCTGTTTCATGTCCTCTCTCTCCCTCGTTCTGGGTTTCAGATGTGCAGTTTGGACCAGAATTCTTTCAGATGTGCAGTTTGGTCCCTGAAGTTTCAAGAGGTACAGTTTGGTCCCTGAAGTTTCAAGATGTACGGTTTGGTCCCCGAAGTTTTCGTAAAGTCGAATTTCGACGGTCCGTAACAGAAACGTCAAGACTCAATTCGGCCATTTATTTTGGCTGAATTACACCTCCTATAATGGCCAATCCGTTGGCAATTTTCTCCATTTATTTGGTGGCTTTACTACCTCCATAATGGTCATTATTTGGCCAATAATGGGCGTTATGGAGGCGATCAAACAAATTCCCTCTTCCTCCTATATAAACACCCCTTACACCATTGTTGAGGCACACTTGATATACACGAAAATACACAAAGCGTAAAGCAAAGCGCTTTCTTCCTAATCTTCCAAGCATCATTTCGTTATTCAATATTCTTCACGGTAGCTTTTGAGTTTCCTTTGCTCAATAGTTCCATTGTTGTTTTATCTTGGGAGACGAATTGTCCAGGACGTATAAAGGATACATACGGGGCAATATTGTCTTAAGGACAGAGTGCCACACTCGACTCAAGAAAAACAACTTTCAGCTTTTCTTGATCAACAAAATAGTAATTTCAGTTTGTTGTTATATTGTAATTTTCAGTTTTAGAGTTGAATTATAATTTCAATTCTTACATAAGATTACTTGTAATTTCCGTTTCCGCAAATCCTTTGTAATAACCAACAACTTAAGACAATATTTTTGCTTACGGTAAGAATCGCAATAACATGGCCGGAAATATGACCGATGTTGTCGCCATCGTCTCGCCTCTCGAGGCAACGTTGCCGCCTTCCCCGCCATCGCTGCCATCGGCCAAGCGCAAGAACTCCGCCGCCTTCCTTTCACCGCCGCGCGGCGCGGCTCTCGCTCAAGGCAAGAACACCGCCGCCTTCCCGATCGTTGGAGCTCCACCCTCTTCATCACACCACCATGATCGCCCCGAAAAATTCATGGGATCGAATTCAAAAGATGGCAAGCAAAAGATGCCGTTTTACTTACATTATGGGCATGGCCCGGTTCCTTACGGAAGATCCTCCACAAGTTTGGAGATGAAATGGACTCTTCGCCCGATGAAATGGACTCTTAAACGGGTGAAGGGGGTCTTGGTATCCATGTCATTAATGGCATGAAGATGGTTCGTGACGCATGGAATCATAGCGATTTCATGTGCAAGAACTATATATCGAATCGCAGCGACTCTCTCTACACGGTCTATTGCACCGTTGGCAACCGCCAAAGAGCGTGGGAAAATCGCAAAAGAAGTACAACGCACAAGATGCGGGTACTAAGAAGTTCATCGTTGGGAAATTTCTAAAATTTCAAATGGTGGACAAGAAGACAGTTGATGTCCCAAGTCCAGAATTCCAAATGATTTTACATCACCTGGATTTGGAAGGACCGAAACCAAATGAGCGAGCTTTTTGGTTGCATCGCCGATTGAAAAGTTACCTCCTTCATGGAATGAGTTTATGAGTTACTTGAAACTCAAGACAAAGGAGATGACCTTTGAAGAGCTTGTTATCAAACTGCAAATCCAGGAAGATAATAAGAAGACCTTGCCAAAGGGTAGACAACATGCTGAGGCAAAGGCAAATCTGGCTGAGGCCAAAGGGAAAACAAGCAACAAGCGGAAGTTCCACAAAGACGGCAAAGCCCCCGCAGCGGAGACGTTCAGAGGTAACTATTATCACTGTGGGAAACCTGGTCATAGGATCAAGGAATGCCGCAAGCTCAAGACTGAGCAACAACAGAAAGCCAAGTCGAAAGGCAAGGCTCAAGCTAACGTCGTCAAGGACACGCTCCTGGGTGACATGATTGAGGATCTCTCGGCCGTGGTGCTAGAAGCCAACTTGGTTGAGAATCCAATGCAGTGGTGGGTGGACACAGGTGCAACAAGACACATCTGTTCCAACAAAGATGCCTTCTCCACGTACACTCCGGTCTCCGACAAGAAGTCGTTCATGGGCAACAACGCTTCCTCGGACGTGCTGGGGTTGGAGAGGTGGTCCCGAAGATGACTTCCGGCAAGGAACTCACTCTGAAGGAAGTGATGCACGTCCCAGATATTAGAAGAAATCTAGTTTCTGGACCTTTATTGGTTAATGCTGGTTTTAGGCTAGTGTTTGAATCAAATAAATTTGTACTCACTAAAAATGGCACACTTGTGGGGAGGGGCTTCGTCTGTGAAGGCCTCTTCAAAGTGAATGCCATGTCTGTATTGTGTCAAGGAAATAAAGTTGAGTCTTCTTCTTATTTGCTTGAGTCTTCTAATTTATGGCATCATAGATTAGGACACGTAAACTACAAGTCTATTCAAAGGCTGGTAAAGATGGAGTTGTTGCCTTCTATCGACATAAACCCTCAACATAAGTGTGAGGTGTGCGTAGAGGAAAAACTCACCAAGCTTCCTTTTCGATCCGTCGAAAGGAATACCGCTCCTCTAGAAATTATTCACACAGATATATGTGATTTGAAGTTTGCACAAACTAGAGGGGGGAACAAGTACTTTGTGACATATATAGATGATAGCACAAGGTATTGTTACCTTTACTTGTTGAAAAGTAAGGATGAAGCCTTTGAAGCGTTCCGACGTTACAAAGCAGAAGTTGAGAATCAACTTAGCCTACGGATTAAATCCATTCGTAGCGATAGAGGGGGAGAATATGTAGCGCCTTTTGAGGAATATTGTGCCCAAGAAGGCATTATTCATCAAACGACGACTCCATACTCACCTCAATCAAACGGTGTGGCGGAACGTAAGAACCGCACATTAAAGGAAATGATGAATGCCTTGCTTATCAATTCCGGACTTCCCCAAAACATGTGGGGAGAAGCCGTCCTTACCGCTAATACGATTCTTAACAGAGTCCCACATAAGGGTAAGGACAAAACTCCATATGAATCATGGAAAGGGAAGAAACCCACCTACAAGTATTTTAAGGTGTGGGGTTGTCTGGCAAAGGTTGAAGTACCTAAGCCAAAGCAGTCAAGATTGGGCCTAAGACTGTAGATTGCATATTCATCGGATATGCAAATAACAGTAGTGCTTATCGCTTCTTAGTGCATAAGTCAGATATTCCAGATATCCACCAGGGTACAATAATGGAATCAAGGAATGCTCTATTCTTTGAAAGTACCTTTCCTAGAAAGGAGAAAGACATAACCTCTCGCAAACGAAGTTATGCACAAAGCTCTCAAGAACCGGAGTCCTTGACTGCCCGGATCTAAATGGTTCAGATCTAGCGAATCTCGAGGTGGCTGAACATCCGGAATCTAGTGTTCCTGATTCTCAGAACTTTGAGACTCCAGAGATGGATCTAAGGCGAAGTAAAAGGGCCAGGAAGGATACATCCTTCGGTCCTGACTTTGTAGCTTATATGGTTAGTGATGAACCAAGGACAATTGCTCAGACGTTGTCAACTCCAGAAGCACCGCTCTGGAAAGAAGCTATTGAGAGTGAAATAAGCTCCATTCTCGCATAACCATACTTGGGAGTTGGTTGATCTTCCTCCGGAAATAAACCGTTGGGTTGTAAATGGATACTCAAACGGAAATACAAGGCAGATGGGTCTATAGACAAGTACAAGGCCAGGTTGGTAGTCAAGGGCTATCGACGTACGTAAGGCTTTGACTACTTTGACACATACTCTCCAGTATCCCGGATGACATCCATACGGGTATTTATTGCGATCGCAGCTTTACGTGACCTCGAGATACACCAGATGGATGTTAAGACAGTCTTCCTAAACGGTGATTTGGAAGAAGAAATTTATATGGACCAACCCGAGGGGTACGTGGTTCAAGGGCAAGAGAAGAAAGTCCGTCGACTTATCAAATCTCTATACGGCCGAAAACAAGCCCCGAAGCAATGGCACGAAAAATTTGATAGTACTCTACTATCGAAGGGGTTCGCCATTAATGAGTGTGATAAATGTGTTTACACGAAAGGTAACTCTGACTCATTTGTTATGATATGCATGTATGTAGACGACATGTTGATCACAGGAAGAAGTCCTAGGGCAATCCTAGAGACTAAGAACATGTTGAAACAATGCTTCGACATGAAAGATATGGGTATCGCAGATGTCATCCTAGGGATTAAAATCTCTAAGACGTCCGACGGATCGGTCTTATCTCGCCTCACTACATCGAGGATGTTTTGAGAAAGTTCAAGATGTTAGACAGCTTCTCCGATAGCGTCACCAATGGATACAAATCAAAAGCTTGATAAAAATCTTGGTGCACCGTATACCAAGAGCGATATGCACAGTGATCGGTAGTTTGATGTATATCACAAACCGCACCCGACCCGATATTGCTTATGCAATCAATAAGTTGGCTAGGTTCACCCGTAATCCAAGTGATAATCACTAGAAGGTGTTGAATCGGGTATTACAATACCCGAAATACACGTTAAATTTCGGGTTGCACTATTCGAGATATCCAATTGTACTAGAGGGGTACAAAGTGATGCAAACCGGATATCCGATATAGAGAACACCAAGTCCACCAAATGGGTATATATTTACAATGGTGGTGGGGCCGTGTCTTGGAAATCCTCTAAGCAAACTTGCATCGCCCGATCCACGATGGAATCGGAGTTTATCGCTTTAGACAAAGCAGAGAAGAAGCCGAGTGGCTTCATGACTTCTTAGAGGATGTTCCGTGTTGGAACAAACCCGTACCTTCGGTAATGATCCACCGCGACGCCATCGGCTCTAGGAAGGGCACGGAATGCTATGTACAACGGCAAGTCTCGTCACATTCGACGGAGGCATAAGACCGTTAGGCAACCGATCACCACGGGTATAATATCCATTGATTACATTAAGTCAAAGGATAATATAGCGGACCCATTGACAAAGGGCTTACCCAAAGATCGATGGCTTGCATGTCTAGGGGAATGGGCTTAAAACCCAAAATATAAGGACCAATACAAGTGGTAACCCAACCTTACGAACCGGAGATCCCAAGTAATTTGGTTCAATGGGAAAACGAAGTTGTAAAGGTTCGATTGATCGCTTCGGTGGAAGTATGAGCACTTCGGATAGTGATTTCGAAAAGAAACACTAAATCCAAAGCCGTTCCCGCGATAGACGTTAAGTGCTATCTCAGTATGGGTAAAGGTTATGTTTTCAAAACCTCGTAATGATCCTCAACAGTTGAGGTTAGGTTCTTGGGAAACTTTTAATGGTTCCTAACACTTGTGAAGTGGGGTATAGCAGATACCTTGTAGGAGACCATCTATTTAAGTGCGAGGACAAAGCCGCCTCAAAATGAACGCACTTAAGAATCCAAGACGTTGTCCATGGCCAAAACGGACAAAACATTACGAAGAAGAGAGTAAGGGAATTTGTTGTGTTGGTATCATTGTCTTGGCTTACACTAAACACCGACGGTTCAAGACATCACGTTCACCGCGCAAGCAAGTAAGTCCGATGGTATTCAACTATGGAAGGTTCAAAGCCGAGGCTACCTCTCCTTATGCAACATCGGTCCGCCGAAATATTGCCGGAAATGAAAAGACACCATGTGAGTGCGCCAAAATCTCTTTCAAGAGGGGATTGTTGGAAATTAGCCTTTGGCGGGAGTTGCGACCGACCAACTTTAACGCTTAAACACTAGTGTTACGTATGTTGGAGAATCCGGTTCTTCTTCACACGCATGATGTACTAAGTACGTAGATAACCGTAGGGCCAAGAATCGTCAAATTTCATTGAGAAATGAAAGAGATATTGGTTCACGAAGTAAGGTGTTTGAAGCATGGAAAAGTGTGGTGTATGATCAATTCTCCCTCATCGGTAGAGGAAGAAAGAATTGTTGTGTATATAAGACTCGAAGTTGGTTTGGGGTTGGGACCCCGGCGGGTATCCCATGTGTTTAAAGGAGGGAGGACCTAGATGTGCTTCGGTTCGAGGAAAGACCACACGCGCGCCGCCGCCGCCCGCCCGTCCGGTTCCGAGTTCTCGGGTCCTCGGGTCCACGGGTCCACGGGTCGTGGGCCTTCTGATATTATCTTTTTGGGCCGAAAACTTTGCCGAAGTACGGTTTGATCCCGAAGTTTCGATGTGCGCTTTGGACCGAATTCTTTCGGATGTGCAGTTTGGTCCCCGAAGTTTCAAGAGGTACGCTTTGGTCCCCGAAGTTTCAAGATGTACGCTTTGGTCCCCGAAGTTTTCGAAAGTCGAATTTCGACGGTCCGCAAAGAAACGTCCAAAGACTCAATTCAACAATTTATTTTGGTGAATTACACCTCCTATAATGGCCAATCCGTTGGCAATTTTCTCCATTTATTTGGTGGCTTTACTACCTCCATAATGGTCATTATTTGGCCAATAATGGTCGTTATGGAGGCAACAAACAAATCCCTCTTCCTCCTATATAAACACCCCTTACACCATTGTTGAGGCACACTTGATATACACGAAAATACACAAAGCAGTAAAGCAAAGCGCTTTCTTCCTAATCTTCCAAGCATCATTTCGTTATTCAATATTCTTCACGGTAGCTTTTGAGTTTCCTTTGCTCAATAGTTCCATTGCTGTTTTATCTTGGGAGACGAATTGTCCAGGACGTATAAAGGATACATACGGGGCAATATTGTCTTAAGGACAGAGTGCCACACTCGACTCAAAGAAAAACAACTTTCCAGCTTTTCTTGATCAACAAAATAGTAATTTCAGTTTGTTGTTATATTGTAATTTTCAGTTTTAGAGTTGAATTATAATTTCAATTCTTACATAAGCAGTTACTTGTAATTTCCGTTTCCTGCAAATCCTTTGTAATAACCAACACATCCAAAGCTTGAAACTCTTCCAGGTTGTGGGTAAAAGCAACTTGCGAATCACTCAGATACTGGTCAAACTCCGTATGAACTCTCATGTGTGGTACAAATGCGGTCCGAATCGCTTCGGGCAAAGCGAAATACCGTAACTGTAATATGTCATCTTCCATTTGAGCAGACTTTGACGCGTCTTCGACATAACATTTGTAGGCCTGGAACGATACCATAACGAGTTCATACAACTCAATTTCATGTGTCTTTTTTTAACCTCGACGAAGAACTCTCTCTTGGAACGCGCATTTCTAAAGTGACATGCTCGATGGAAAAAGCTGTATTCACACCGTATGATTTCTCCCATTGATTGAGAAATTTGACCACCGACAAGGTCATCTAGCTCTTCTTCGCATCGATGGAATTCCAAGTTGGGTTGATGCGGAATGCCAATATAAGTCGTGTTGGGTGAACGGTAAGGAGGGCGTCAATATGTTCACCTTCACTGAACATGAGGTCATTAAGGAAGGATAGGTCGAATCTTATTAAATCAACTTCACTTTGATGTCTGATTAAGTTGTCGATGTAAGTCCACACATCAATCCTAGCCTTCTTAGTGGTTGCCTTAGTTATAAGACCTCGGTTGTGCCTTAGTTATTTCCGAACATACTCACTACGCATGATTGCTTCGACATAATAGACAATTTGGTCAGGCACATCAAGTTGATTAAACTTTGGTCACGCACATCAAGTTGATTAAACTTTGGTCACGCACATCAAATTGATATATATATATATATAGTTTTGGCTGAGGTTTGTGCTAGCCCTAAGTGTCCTATTTTCCTTTTTGGTATGTTTCAAAAAAATATTTGGCAAGCTTAAAACTACAAGATTTAAAAGACATCACACATATTTAATTTAAGATCACAAGATTCAAAAGTCTACCTTTATTTTTTAAACTTCCTACCAAGTCAAACTAAAACACTTAAATTAGGACGGAGGGAATATAACAAAACAATATTTTGAGTCTGCTCATTAATTTTAATTCTTTCACATAGTTAATAAGGTAGTAAAAAGAAATTCAACTAGATAACAATGGGGAAAAAGTTACTATATTAATTTTAAATCATGATACTACTGTCGGATCGAATTTTGACTTTATGGACATTTGACTGTTTCTTTAAATATGAGAGCACTTATTAACCAAAAAAGAGATTAGAATAAAGAGGCCAATAAGATTTGATATAGAACAATTCTTTACTAGTAAGTTCACATTGTGACTTATGGCTAATTACGATATAACATTCTGTCTAAATACAGTGGTTCACCAAGGAACAAACAGCTTGGTGAGGTGTGTGATCACTTTACTTAAAAGTTTAAATTATTAGAGAAAATATTTTTATTTACTTAATTATATTTTTAATATAGTTCGCGATTTCATGTGAGCTACATCATCAAAAAAAATTGATTACTTTGTTTCTCGCACAACTTGTATCAGTTGTGTGAGACTTCTTTTGTTCAAATTAGTGGATCCAAAATTTGTGGACCCAAAAGTGTAAAAATTTGGACCTAACATTAGTGATTTTCATTTGCGAAAGATTTGCATTAAAAGCTCCTCTCCAATAATTAACAATGAAAAGCTTTTTGGTTTAAATCTCGCAATTTTTATATTATAAATGTTAACATGTGGAAATGAAAATCAAGCTGGTAATTTTCTTTTATTCTGATGGAAATGCCTTGAATGAAGCAAGTGCGACGACTGCAATAGAAGGATATCAGTTTGAAGATTATTGGGCCTGCTAATGAAGTTATGGACAGCTGTTCAACTAGGTAATTAACTGGATGGAAAAGGACCACAACATTATCATACACTTTGCATAATGAAAGTTAATTTGGACTCAAAAATTTCCAAGAAAAGAACAAAGTATCATTTTGCACAATGAAATTGGGACCTAAAAATTTGAAGTTAGACTTAGGCACGAAGTCATGCTTTCTATGAGGAGAAAGTGATTACTAAACTCTTGATATTAAAGTGGCCTTAATTAAGGAGTTGGTTTTGGCTTAACTTTTTAAAAAATTAGGTACTAATAACTCGTTAGAAAACTATTATGGGGAAAATTTGTGTGTTCGAATTACCTTTTTATAAAACCAATTTGGAGTTCTTTTCTTTTTTCAAGAAGTCACCTTTGGATCAAGTAGACAGGCAAGGCAACAAAGAATTTTTATAGACAATTCATTGCACGTCAATCTAAGGGACTTGGTAAATGAACAATGCTAAATATGTTTTACCCTTTAATCATTGAACTTCTGGTAGCCTACACCAAGTCTAATATCCCATATTTTCAACAGATAAACTCTTAATAATATATTTTTTTTGGTTGAATCTGTATAAGTGGTCCTATCTACTGAGTCTTCATTTCTCAGTTGTATAACTTTTCAAGTTGAGCATTTAGTAATTAGTATGGATTTGAAGATTACTGAAAATGAAGAGCATAAATAGAAAAAAAGAAAGAAAAGAAAAAGAGATTGGTTATGACGTTCTATGGTAGGGTACCTAAAACAACCACCTTTTGAGCTCATTTACTTTCTTTTTTTTACAGTATAAAGATGCCATCATGACTTCATTATCTTATCCCATGTTCAAAACCTCTTACTCATATCCCCTCAATGTCAAGAAAAAATAATTGCAGCAAAAAATAATTACTACTATTCATACTAAGTATAGCTCAACTAAGTGCTAAAGTAGATTGAAATCAATCCAAAATAGAAATCAAGTTTATATATTGCAAAGATGAAATTCATTTCTCTAATTAGTTTCTTGGTAAAAGGAGATCACTCACAAATAAACACGTGCAATCATCCAACCAGATGAAGTGAACTTAAATGAACAAGTGGGGATTCATAAGTCCAATTTATTTGGAACTGAGGCGTAGTTATTATTTGTAATCATCCAACCAGAGAGGAAGGCAGAGTTCGAACAAAAAAAGAAATAGCAATGTAAAAGAGTGCATAGTGGCTCATGGAGCCAAAAAGCCAAATGTAGTATGTTACTGTGAACACTTCAATTATGTGAAGAATTAAATGAATCTTGGATGAAATATTGAAAGACAGTGTTGGAGCAAGAATCAGTTGGAAATTAGGCCTATTAGTTGTTCATGCTTGTGGCTGCTTCCTATCCACCATGGTTGGAACCCAACATGCTCACTGCTCTCTTCTTCAACTGGAGCAGGCAGGTTCAGATCCAACAAGTCTCTGATCTCATCTGTTGGTTCCTGTATTATAATGGATTTGTTGTTGCCTTTGGACTCAGTAATCAAATGGGATCTCTTGTGACCACCTAAAGCTTGGCCTGATTGGAAAATCTTGAAGCAAATTGGGCACTCATACCCCTTTAGCTTCTTGGAGACACAACTTGTCTCAACAATTTCACCAAATTCATCAAGTGTACTATCATTGCTGCTGTTCTTGATGAGTTTGCTATCAGCAGCTTGATTCTGCAAGTGCTCAATTTCAGTAACAACTTTTTCGCATCCTTTATTAGTCCTTTTGTGGCTTGCTCTGTGACCTCCAAGAGCTTGATAAGAGTGGAATCTCTTGTTGCAATTAGTACACTGGAATTTCATCTTCTTCTCAGAATCGTGGATCAGCTCAAAATCAAAAGCCTGATCTTTTAGTTTCTTTGTGTCGCTATCTACACTAAAATCACACTCATTCATTTCAAAGTGTTTTCTTTTGCTGCAGCTCTCTTTCTGATCAGAATCCATCTCTGAGTTAACAAACTTGTTGGGAACTTCAATTTCACACTCTTCAATTCTACTTACTTTGTCCCCTTTGATCTTCTTTTGCTTATCAGCTGGAACCTCTGATATGTTGTAAGCACTTCTTGGAATCCTAGAATGTATGACATTTGACTTTGAGCTTTCAACTTGTTCTGGCTTCCCATTTTTTATTTTCTTCAGCTTGACCAATTCACCATATTTATTTCTAGAAAATTCAGTACAAAGATTTGGACCAGCCCAATTTCCAGCATCCCTTGAAAGAATGATCAAACTCATGGCAACTTCTTCTTGTTCTTGATCAATCTTAGAGACACATGGAGAAGCATTAGCAACAGTTATAGTAGAGGAAATTGTAGCTGCTGTCATGTACCTTTTGATCTTTCTTGATGATCTCTTCTTCTTATTTGGAGCTGCTGTTTCAGTACTGTCAGATTGGCTATCCATGATGACCTGCTTGTGAATTGCATGATTAAGATCATTGTTCCAAGAATCTTCTTCTTCCATAGTACTGTTGATAGATGATACTTTATCAGAGTGGCACTTCATGTGCCCAAATAATGCTTTCCAACATTGGAAACTTTTTCCACATTCCTTGCAAATCTTGTTTTTATTGGTAAGCAAAGTATCTTCACTTGACTTAGCAAATTTTGTAGTTTTTTTGGTATGATCAAAGGGTGAATTGATCAAATGAGACCTCATGTGACCCCCTAAGGATCTACCACTAGGGAAACTTTTGTTGCAGAACTTGCACACATGCTTCAATTCTTGATCTTCTTTCATTGAATTGATCAATGAAAATTCAAGAAACAAGAATATGATCAGAATCAGATGATCAAGAAGAAGAAAAGCCAACTTTAACTAGTAATATGCTTGAACTTTGTCTACCATCCTACTAAACCAACAAGCAAATGAAGTGGGAATTCAAAATTCTGATATTTTAGCTCAAAGAATGATTTTAATGATCAATAACAAGATCTCTCTGTTTCTTACTTTAAGCTAGTACTAGCTATTTAAAAAGATTAACAAGCCAAAAGAAGAGAAGAAAATTTAAAAGAATTACTAGTAGTTTACTCTCTCTCTTACAAGACTATATTGGGAATTAGGAATAGAAATTCATGCATGGAAGCAAAAGCTAAAAAGAAGAGGTAAAGGGAAAGAAGGTAGTGACACGTGTACTCAACTGAGAATCCTACGCTAACTCAAATCCAACGGTTGATATTGACCCCATATTTGAGCATCTCTATGGCTGAGTTGAACTTAGCTAGCTCCTGCTAGAAACACTTAATACAACTGTTTATAACTATTACTACTATAGTACTATTTGCTTTGTCTTGTTATTAAGGAAGCCCACAACTTCAAGTAGTCACAGAAAATATAAAGAAAAAAGTTCCACCCTCTGGCCTTAATCACTTGCCAGCTCTCTTCCTGCTACTATTTCACCTGATAATTATATAATTCGTCCTAGTAAAGTTTGAAATAAATTATAAAGTTAATGACACTAAACACCTCTATAATATGATTCAGTTTTAATTATCAGTCTCGAGTTCAATCAAAAGAATTTCTTGCTAATTCCAGATAGACACAAAAATTAACCTGAATTAAATCAGTGCATATTTTACCTTTATTAATTGGTGGCAAGGCAATATACTACGTCCTACTAATTAGAACATAATGTGGTACAAATGTTGACAGCCGGCTTTCGTTTATATCACTAGCAGTAACAGCAATAATGTGATGAACATCTTAATTATTGTTAACGACAATTAATCACATTTTAGGGAGGTGTAGCTGTAAACTTGTCTATTTGGTGTTGGAAATTTACTAATGTGGAATTAAGTATATCCCATTATTTATGACTCAAACAATTGGGGTCCCGCACGTCGGAAACGTCGTTTCCACACACGTGCACACGTAGTGCCAAGTATCGCAAATTTCATTTGTAAAAGAGATATTGGTACGTATGTAATACGTTTGAGACATAGAATGATGGATGGTTATTGGCCAAATGACAAAGTATTCCACGTTGGTAAACGAAGGAAGAAGTGTAAGATGAAACGAGTCGGAAGTTGTCGTGGAGCAGGAGCGCCGAGACGCTAATTGGGTGGCCAGTCACTGGAGCCGCGACGCTAATTCACAGAGCTGCAGCGCTTCAGAGGCAGAATGTTGTGATGGAAAGTTGGAAAGTTCTGACCTTTGGGTTGGTTTTGGAGCATTGAATCTCCATTACTTAGCACACGAATTCAACCATTATTTGGCTGAATGTAACCCCTCTCAATAAGTGTCATTACATGGCTATTGAAGGCCATTAGTTGGCTAGTTGAGGGGTCATCATCTTACACTATAAATTGAGGCTTTTGGCTCAATTGTACAACACAACACTTACAGAAATATTTACAGAATTTCGGATTTCATCTTCTTCCTCTCTAGCAAGTCTACTACACTCAAAGTTCTTCAATAATAACACTTGAGTTTCATTTGCTCATTTGTTAAGTTGTTGTTGTATTTTGGGAGACTATTGCCCGACAACGTAAAAGGAGATATACGGGGCAATCTTGTCTTAAAAACAGAGTGGCATCACTCGACTCATTAAATCACACAAGGAGTTTGTTCCATTCTTGATTTCCAGTTTTATTGTAATCTTGAGTTTATCCTTTCTAGCAATTGTAATATTTACTTACTTTCCGTTTCCAGCAATTGTTGTAACCCACAATTTTAAGACAAGATTTGTTGTAAGTACTTAGAAAGATGACTGGAAGAGAACAACTCGCTTCTGATTCTGCTGCTGCTATTCTATCTGACTGTTATGGGAATAACTCGTTTCCTAACAGAAGATCCTCCACAAACTGGAGATGAAATGGACCATTCGCCTACTGAAATGGCTGAAGGGGGCCAAGGTATCCATGTCATTAATGGCATGAAGATGGTTCTTGATACATGGAGTCATAGTGATTTCATGTGTAAGAACTATATTTTGAACTGCTTGTCAGACCCTCTCTACACGGTGTATTGCACCGTTGGCACCGCCAAAGAGTTATGGGATAAGCTGCAAAAGAAGTACAACGCACAAGATGCAGGTACTAAGAAATTCATCGTTGGGAAATTCCTGAAATTTCAAATGGTGGATAGTAAAACAGTGATGTCCCAAGTCTAGAAATTTCAAATGATTCTACATCACATGGATTTGGAAGGTATGAAACCAAATGAGCAGTTTTTGGTTGCATCGCTGATTGAAAAGTTACCTCTCTCGTGAATAAGTTTATGAGTTACTTGAAACTCAAAACAAAAAAAAATGACCTTTGAAGAACTTATTATCAAACTCCAGATTCATGAAGATAATAAGAAGGTCTTGCCTAGGGGTAAACAACCCGCTGAGGCAAAGGCAAATCTGACCGAGGCCAAAGGGAACCCAAGCAAGAAGCGCAAGTTCCAGAAAGATGGCAAGACCCAAGCAACGGAGAAGTTCAAAGGAAACTGTCACCATTGTGGGAAACATGTTCATATGATCAAGGACTGCCGCAAGCTCAAGACCGAGCAACAAGAGAAGGACAAGGCTAAGGGCAAGGCACAAGTTAACGTCGTCAAAGACAGGTTTCTGGACGACATGGTTGAGGAGTTCTTAGCGGTGGTTCTTGAAGCAAACCTTGTTGAGAATACTATGCAATGGTGGATGGACACAGGTGCTACAAGACACATCTGTTCCAATAGAGATATCTTCTCCACTTATACACCAGTTACTAACAAGAAGTTGTTCATAGGTAACAACGCTTCCTCTGACGTGCTGGGGGTAGGAAAGGTTGTCCTGAAGATGACTTCTGAAAAGGAGCTCACTCTGAAGGAGGTGATGCATGTTCCTGAGATTAGGAGAAATTTAATTTTAGGTCATTTATTGGTTAATGCTGGTTTTAGGCTAGTGTTCGAGTCTAATAAATTTGTAATCACCAAGAATGGAACGTTTGTGAGAAGGGGATTCGTCTGTGAAGGCCTCTTCAAAGTTAACGCCATGTTTGTATTACGTGCAAGCAATAATATTGAAGTTTCTTCTTAGTTGCTTGAGTCCTCTAATTTATTGCATCATAGATTAGGACATGTTAACTACAAGTCCATCCAAATGTTGGTAAAGTTGGAGTTATTGTCGTCTATCGATGTAAACCCTCAACATAAGTGTGAGGTGTGCGTAGAGGCAAAACTCACAAAGATTCTTTTTCGATCCGTCGAAAGTAATACCGCTCCTCTAGAATTTATTCACACAGATATATGTGATTTGAAGTTTGCACAAACTAGGGGGAACAAGTACTTTGTGACATTCATTGATGATAGCACAAGGTATTGTTACCTTTACTTGTTGAAAAGTAAAGATGAAGCCTTTGAAGCGTTCTTACTTTATTCTTAAGACTCCCTTAGGAGATTCAAGATTGAGGAGGGTTAATATCAATTTTACAAATTGGGGTAAGAAATTCGCACCTGACTGTGATAGCCCTCTCGATACCTTATTGGAGCTTTCTAACTAGTGGTCGGTTTCCCGTCGTGTCAGCCTGGACCAAACCTGACTGCTGGGACAAGCTTGGTATACTGTCTTCCCTTTATCAGAAGGCGGTATAGTCGACATTACAAAGCAGAAGTTGAGAACCAACTAAGCATGCAGATAAAATCCATTTGTAGAGAAAGAGGGGGAGAATATGTAGCGCCATTTAAAGAATATTGTGTCGAATCGGGCATTGTTCATCAAACGACGGCTCCATACTCACCTCAGTCGAACGGTGTGGCGGAATGTAAGAATCGCACATTGAAGGAAATGATTAATGCTTTGCTCATCAATCCGGTCTTTCCTAAAATATGTGGGGAGAAGCCGTCCTTACCGCTAATACGATTCTTAACAGAGTCTCACATAAGGGTAAGGACAAAACTCCATATGAATCATGGAAGGGAAAGAAACCCACCTATAAATATTTAAAGGTGTGGGGTTGTTTGGAAAAGGTCGAAGTACCCAAGACAAAGCAAGTCAAGATTGGGCCTAAGACTGTAGATTGCATTTTCATCGGATATGCAAATAACAGTAGTGCTTATCGCTTCTTAGTGCATAAGTCAGATATCCACGGGGGTACAATCATGGAATCAAGGAATGGTCAATTCTTTGAGGATACTTTTCCTAGAAAGGAAAAAGACATAACCTCTCGCAAACGAAGTTATGAACAAAGCTCTCAGGAACCGGGAGTCGTTGACTGCCCAAATCTAGATGGTTCAGATCTAGTTGACTTCGAAGTGGCTAAATATCTGGAATCTAGTGTTCCAGATTCTCAGAACTTGGAGACTCCAGAGATGGAACCAAGGTGAAGTAAAAGGGCCAGGAAGGATAAATCCTTCGATCCTGACTTTGTAGCTTATATGGTTTATGATGAACCAAGGACAATTGCTGAAGCATTGTCAATTCCAGAGGCACCGCTCTGGAAAGAAGCTATTGAGATTTAAATAGACTCCATCCTGCATAACCATACTTGGGAGTTGGTTGATCTTCCTCTGGAAAATAAACCGTTGGGTTGTAAGTGGATACTCAAACGGAAGTATAAAGCAGATGGGTTGTCACGCCCTATTTTCGACCCGCTCCGAGGTCGAAAGCGGAGCACAACGTGTCCCGGTGATTCCTGGGTAAAAGGGTTGAGGAGTCGCCACCTAATTATTTTTACGGTGAATTAGGACACCTAAATATTAAACTAAATGCTGCAATGTAAACTCCGATTTTAATGGTCTGCGAAACTAATGAGATCCTAGGTAAGGGTTCTTTATTATCCTAAAGGGAAGGGGTTAGGCATCCTTTAAGATCCGCTAACTTGTGGTTATCCGGTCAAACTCAGGTTGATTATTGTAAGAAAATACATGTTTTAAAAAATACAAAGTTAAACTAATACTGCAAGTATTTAATAAAAGAATGTATTTTGTACAAGTATGCATTTGTATGGTATTTAAAGAGAAATACATGTGAAGTTGAAAAGTATACATAACTGATAGTAAAAAACAAATTATTTATAATCTAAGTTTGAAATCCTATTCTGGAAAAAGATAACACATTTTTTAATAATTACAGAATTGTTTTGAAAATTTTGAATGCATGACAAACCTAAAAAAAAATAATAATAGTTTACAAGTAAATAAAGCGACGGGTTTCAAGTCTTAAACTAACCTATGAATTAAAAGCCTATTCTAAAAATAAATAAAATAAATAATAACTACAAAGCGGGGTAAAATCGAATTAAAGAAAATAAATAAACTCCGAGGAGTATACGCTTCATTGACTTTGTTCCTTGAAAGCTGTCAAGAACAAACGGTCAGAAACAGTTAAATACAAATAACTTCGGATTCATATCCAAAACAATAAATGTTTTGATCACGGAGGGCTCAGACTTAAATTTTGAAAAGACCATTCCAATCACGTCGTGGCTGCAAACATATGACTAAGTGGTTACTTTTGATTGCCTCGCCTACTAAACGTGTTGGTCTCTCGGATGAAAAGAAAAGATCACTATAATCACGTCGTGGCTGCGAATATATAACTTGTTGGTTATTTTAGTCACCTCGCCTACTAAACATGTTGATCTCGGATGAAATAAAAAGGTTTAAGCCTCATCCTTGCCCAGAAGTTATATTTCCGACTTTACGACTGTGGAGGCCTCAAAATTGACGGATATTTTTCATCGGCCAGTGTAGTATCGTGTTTGAATCAGCAAAATTAAATTGGAAACAAGAAGTTAAAGCAGTAGTGAGCGAAAAAAGAGAGAAGAAGCGGTAGGCAAATTCTGAAAAGACGAGGTGTTTAGTTTAAAACAGTAAAACAGTAAATATCTGTTGCATGGATGTTTAAAACAATAAACTGAAAACAGAGAAACGAAAATAAAGTGCATAAAGGCATATGAAATAGTGAGTTAATTCTGAAAAAAACATACCCGAATGAACAGTGACCCGAATGAAACAATGAATTAATTCTGAAAAAACATACCCGATATAGTGACCAGAATCGGAATCAAAAAAAATTTCAGATTTTTCAGATAACCAACAACAGAAAAAAAATGCCATAATTTGGAAAATACCCAAACCGGGTCGAACCGACCGGTCAGTGACCCGACCCGAATCAGATTTTTTTCTTCATTTTTTCAGATAACCAATATACAAGATATGAAATGCAAGAGATTTGGAAAATCCAAACCAAGTCGACCCGACCCGGGTCAGTGACCCGACCCGAATTGGAGATTCAACCCGACGTCAAATAATTCCATCAATTTCAGATAACCAATAATAACAACAGCAACAATGCAAGAAATTGGGAAAACCAAACCGGGTCGACCCGACCCGAAATCAGTGAACAACAACAAATCAGATTTTTTTAGCAAATTCAGATAACCAACATATAAAAATATGAAATGCAGGAATTCTGAAAATAATACCCGAACCGGATCGACCCGACCCGAATCAGAAATTCAACCCGAAATCAAATATCTTTGCCAATTTCAGATAACCAACATACAAAAATATGAAGTGCAAGAATTCTGGAAATAATACCCAAATCGGGTGGACCCGACCCGGGTCAGTGATCGGACCCGAATCAGAAATTCAACCCGAAATCAAATAGCTTTGCCAATTTCAGATAACCAACATACAAAAATATGAAATGCAAGAATTCTGGAAATAATATCCGAACCAGGTCGACCCGACCCGGGTCAGTGACCCGACCCGAATCAAAGAAGAACAATCCGAATCGAATTTTCAGCAAATGCAGATAATCAATAACAACAAGATATGAAATGCAAGAAATCTGGAAGATCCACCCAAATCGGGTCAACCCGACCCGGGTCAGTGACCGACCCGAATCAGAGATGCAACCCGAAATCAAAATTTTTGCCAATTTTCAGATAACCAAACAACAAAAAATATTAAAACACAAAATCTGAAAATTTATTCAAACCGGGTCGGTGACCCGACCCGAAACAGTGACCCGACCCGGATCAATTTTTTTTTTCTCTGATTTTCAAATATCCAACAACAAAAATATTAAAACACAAAATCTGGATATTTATTAAAATCGGGTCGATCCGACCCGGAAATCCGAAAACAGTGAATAGTTGCAAAATTTTCAGATTATTCAATACCAAAAACCCAATAATTTTAACCTATATTTTGGAATATTTAAGTTGAAGAACACATGCAAGAACAAGCAAAGATTTCGGATTCTTTTAGTGAAGAACAACACAAACAAAAATATAATGCCAAACCTTTAAGGAGATTTCGGATTTCTTCAATTTCGGACCTAAAACTGACTCAAAAATTCTCAGAATCGACCTTTCCAAATCAGTGAGCAAGGGGGGGGGGGGGTTTATAGATACTCACCCCAACATTCAACCCCCTCATACCCCCTTAAAACGAATTCAAATTTCAAAATAAAGTGGGAACAAAAATCGATTTTTGGGGCGTGTTCTTGGGGCATGTGTTGCGTAAAGGTGATGGGGTAGATTGGTGGTGTCGGGCGGCGGTGTGGCGACCGGTGGTGTCGAGCGGCGGTGGGGTAGGTGGGTCGAGCGTAGGGTGCGGCGAATTGGTTGTTAGGGTTTTAGTTTTTTTTTTTTTTTTGGGTTTTGGGGGTTTGGGAGTTGAATAAAAGGGTTGGGGTGATGATGTTGGGCCGGGTTCGACTGATGGCCGGTTGGGCCTGGCGGGTGGGCTTCGGTGGTGGGCTGTGGGAAAAAGGGGGTGTTGGGTTTGGGGAATTGTTTTGGGTTGGGAAAATAAAAGGGGTGGCCGGTTGGGTCTTAAATAGTTTTGGGGATTTTGTTTTGTGGGTTTTGGTTTAAATGGGATAAAAGGTTGTGGGGGTTGGGCTTGGAAGATGGGGTGGCCGATTGGGCTTGGAAAAAGGGGTGTTGGGTTTTGGGATTTGGTTGGGGGAATTTATATTGGGTTGGAAAAATGGAATAGGTTAGAAATGAGTGGGTGATGAAATTGTTTTGGGTTTTAAAAAAAATATAAAAGGGGTTTAACATTAAAAATATTATTTTGTTTTGTAAAAGATGTGAATTATTTAAAATAACATAACGATGTGATAATAATAAAATTATAATATTTGTGAAATGTTTAATGCTTAATAAAAAATGGAAATGCGATGCAATTTTGCGAGAATAAAATAACATAGAATTTTCGGATAAAACTTATGATTATGATAAAAAATGCAAATGATAGTAAAAATTCGAATAATGATAATAACAAGAGAATAATAAGATATATATATATATATATTAAAATTGTTTTTGAGGTATCCGAAAGTATTTAAAATTGCGAATAACTAGGAAAAAGACGGGACAAAATTGGGTGTCAACAGATGCCCCTCTTTGGCCGGAAACGATGAAAGAATTTTCTGACAAAGAAGTTGACCGAGTAGCCAATTTTGTTCTGATCATCGGTACTCGAAGGAAGATTAGGGATGTATGGTAGAAACAGAATGTCGAGGGAAAGATATTGAAAAGTTGGTGCAGATTCAAGAAATATTGCCCCAGTGTCGAATTATGATAACATTGGTCGCAGATGTGACAAAACTATTGGGAAAGAGCGGATCGACGTTCGAAGTAGGTCGTTGACCAATTTGCCTCGGTTCGCCGTAAGAGATAGTTCCACGTTGTGATGAAGTTCCTGCAAATAAAAACTCCTGCAAACTAAAGCTTAAGATAAAATTAGTGTATAACTGCTGGGAAAAATTATAGAGAATATAACTTGGAAATACCCGCATTAGGAGGTGGGCGCTTGACTGAAATTAAAATATCCGCATTATAAGGCGGAGTGCTTGAAATGACGTCGTTGGATTGACGTGTTGTGTTGAAGACATCGTTGTAATGTTGTTGACGTCGCTGCAATGATGTAAAAGACAGTTGTTGTGCTGCCGTAACGTCGAGGACGTTATAATGTTGTTTTGCTGTAAAAGATAATTGTTGTGCTGAAGACGTCGTTGTAATGTCAAGACGTCGTTGTAATCGTAACGAGATAATCTTGTTGTCTTGAAGACGCCGTTGCGTAGGCGTGTTGTTGATGACGTCGTTGTATGGGCGTGTTGTTGATGACATCGTTGTATGATGTGCATGACGTCGCTGTATGGACATGTTGTGTTGAAGACATCATTGTGATGTCGTTGTTGCAAGAATGTAATGTTGTTGATGACGTCGTTGTATGGATGTGTTGTGTCGAAGACATCATTGTGATGTTGTTGTTGCAAGAATGTAATGTTGTCGATGACGTCGTTGTATGGACGTGTTGTGTCGAAGACGTCGTCATATAGTCGTGTTGTGTAGACATAATGCTGATGACGTTGCTGTAATGCGATCTGGTGTAAGATGTAGTTGTTGTGCTGAAGACGTCATTGTAATGTTGTTGACGTCGTTGTAATGCTGTAAAAAATAGCTGTTGAGTTGCCGTAACGTCGTGGACATTGTTATAATGTGTTGTGTTGAAGACGTCGTTGTAATGCTGTTGACGTCGTTGTAATGATGTGAAAGATAATTGTTGTGCTGCAGTAACGTCGATGACGTTGTTGTAATGTTGTTTGCTATAAGAGATAGTTGTTGCGCTGAAGACGACGTTGTGATAATGTTGACGTCTTTGTAATGATAATGGTGATGACATCATTGCAATGCTGTTAATGTCATTGTAATGCTGTAAAAGATAGTTGTTGTGTTGTCGTAAAAGATAGCTGTTGCGTTGAAGACGTCATTGTAATGCTGTTGACGTCGTTGAGATGCTGTAAAAGATAGTTGTTGCGTTGCCGTAAAAGATAGCTGATGCGCTGAAGACGTCATTGTAATGCTCTTGACGTCGTTGAGATGCGGTAAAAGATAGTTGTTGCGTTGCCGTAAAAGATAGCTGTTGCTCTGAAGACGTCATTATAATGCTGTTGACGTCGTTGAGATGCTGTAAAAGATAGTTCCATGTTGTGCTGGATCTTCTGCCGATTCAAACTCCTGTGGACTGTGAATTGAAATGTCGCCCCAGATGAAAATATGATGCGACATCCTTGTCGTCGTTTGATGTAAATGGCGTTCTTGCCGTCAGTTTGCTGAAATAGATGGTTCCACGTCGGTTTGCTGTGTTTAAGCTTCCTATGATTCGAAATAAAATCCTTGTGCAAACATAATGGTTGTGCCTCTGTAGGTCAAGACGATGTCTTTGTATAGATGCAAAATAGGAGCGTGATCCTTGTGGTGAGCTGTGATGCCGAACTTCTTTGGGAAATTGATCATAAGGGATGTGGCTTCCCTGCTTCTTTCAACCTGAAGAACCTATACTCAAAGAAAAAATTGTGAGTTCGGGGGAGGGACGGTTGATTCGCGTTGACTTTGTAGCTTCTGCACTTGATAGTTGCATATCCTGCTGATTCGGACCTGTAGCCCCTGTCTGGTTCCCAGTCTCGGCTAACCGTTAATGAAAACATTTGTTGAAAATAATTTATTTATAAGAAAGTATGTTTATCAGTAAAAAGTTCTTGTCGAACTCTAATGAAAATATTTGTTGAAAATAATTTGCTTATAAGAAAGTATGCATATTAGTAAAAAAAAAATCTTGTCAAACTCTAATGAAAATGTCTATCGAGCAGTGACATGCGGTGAAACAAAGCAAACGTTTTATCCAAAATCCTTCTTCTGGCTGAAGACTTAGTTTGCCGATGCTTTTCCATGTTTATCGGCGTCCTCTGGCAGTGATCCCTTTAAAAAAAATGCCCCAGTTTCCGATATGTGAAGATGATGAACTTTCGAACGAACAACCGAGTCTTGTGTGGGTTGCTTGCCTGTCCTATCAGGGTGATCAGATGGGTGCATTTTGTCATATGTGAGATAAAAGAGAAAATATTTTCTAATGGTGGGACCGAAGCCGATTTAGGCCGCCTACGTATCCCCATGAGGGAATCAGGTCATAACGTAGTTCATTACAAGCAAATGGGATTGTAAGGTTTTCTAAAGATGGGACCGAAGCTGATGTGGCCGCCTACGTATCCCGTCAAGGGAATCAGGTCATAACGTAGTTCATGTTACAAGAAAAAGTAATTTTTCGAGAAACTTCTGTCTTAAAGAGACGACACCCTATGTGGGTTTTATGCGTGTCCCGCCGAGGGAGCGCAACTTCTACAACATAGAAAAAGTATTACATAGAGAAAGTGGCCCCGGACAAACTGCGTCCATCTGTTTTTCATCGATCAGTCTCTTCGTACATGATTTTGTATCCACTTGGCTTCGAAAGATATATCGTTGCCCTAGTAGAAAATGCTCGTACCAATGCTTGGTAATTATCAACCGTCTTGATGTTTCATCCAAACCTGGCTTTGGCTTATGCCCCAGTTCTTCCGGTTGTGAGTCTTCCTCATGTGCTTCGGAGTCTTGTTCGTTGTTTGGGACTTTGTTTGCTTGTTTCATTATATGTCACATGTTATCGACAAATTTATTAGTTTGCATGATGAAAAAGAAAAGAAAATTATTTAAACAAAACAGATTTTAAAATAGCAAAAGCAATGCAGATTTATCTTTTTAAGCTTTCAAAAGGTGGAGGCAAAACACATTAAATGCATAGATGTGGTTCAGGCCTCAATCTGAATCGCATTGTTTCATTAAACATTAACGAGATTAACTAGTTTCCGGGAGAAACAAGGTCAGCACAGTCCAATTTTCCCAAAACATCTACTTGCTCTGCATCCCAAATGGTTGAGTCTTTAGCGTAATCATCGAGAATCACACTGCATCCTGCTTCCTTTTCAACAATGAAAAAACTTTTGAACCCCCAACGAGGTTGGCTGCATTGTCCCCATTTGATTGCTGAGTGGCGCATGCTTTGACGAATGACTGAAGGATCGGGCCTTTGATCTCGTGAAGTAAGGGTGTTCCGCCAGTTTTAGTCAACACAAATCAACCTTTGGGAAAATTAATCTAGGCAAAATAAACCTTCTAAAAAAAATATGAAGAAAACCAAGTTAGTATAAGGTGAGAAATTATCGCTTCAAATAATATGCACAGAGTAAAAAAGCAGGAGAAAAATAGCAAACAGATGTATGCAAATTATATGCTTGTCCTAATATGCATGGGGCCTCTCTTATGCCAGAGGTGGGCCTAAACGCCAGATATGCGAGATTACGACAGATTGATCCAAGCTGTTAAACTGTAATGCTTTTGTTGGAAATGAGACAAAGTGAATGTACATTTTCCAATTTCAGCATGTCATGATTAGGCTTGGATTTGTCTATCATTATCACGCTACACGTAATATGCTGATTGGTCGTTGGGTTGCGAGACCCGTTGACAATTTTGGTAGATTTCTTAATTGTGGAGTCGATACCAAGGATCGACCCACCTAAGGTGTATGCATGCATGACTTAAAATAAAGGGTGGTATAGCTCTATCCTAAATTTTCTAAGATTTGGCTGATTAGACTTAAGGTTCCCGAGCGGACTGCTCGAGTGAGAAGGCTACGCGGCCAACCGGATGGTCCGGACGCTCCGCGCATATACCAACTCTCCTAAAAATTTGGAAATTTGAAAGAAATTTACGGGTGCGCAAAACACACCTCGCGTGTAATGTGTGATAGTGTCAATTTTCCAGAGAGGTAGAAATATGAGCGAAATGCCAATTTAAGGAAAGCAGTAAGAGAATATAGCAACTAAAGCAGTTATGCAATACAAAATTTCAAAAGGAAATAATTAAAAACAATAGATTAAATAAGGAGCAATATAAAGCAAAATAATAATTAACCTGAATCTGCTATGGTTAAGAACCTGAAAATCCTCAGTGGAGTCGCCATGCTGTCGCGCCCTATTTTCGACCCGCTCCGCGGTCGAAAGCGGAGCACAACGTGTACCGGTGATTCCTGGGTAAAAGGGTTGAGGAGTCGCCACCTAATTATTTTTACGGTGAATTAGGACACCTAAATATTAAACTAAATGCTGCAATGTAAACTCCGATTTTAATGGTCTGCGAAACTAATGAGATCCTAGGTAAGGGTTCTTTATTATCCTAAAGGAAAGGGGTTAGGCATTCTTTAAGATCCGCTAACTTGCGGTTATCCGATCAAACTCAGGTTGATTATTGTAAGAAAATACATGTTTTAAAAAATACAAAGTTAAACTAATACTACAAGTATTTAATAAAAGAATGCATTTTGTACAAGTATGCATTTTTATGCTATTTAAAGAGAAATACATGTGAAGTTGAAAAGTATGCATTTTTAACAAATGATAGTAAAAAAACAAATTATTTATAGTGCCTAAGAAGTAAATCTTTTGAAAATCATTGATTTTGGAAAAAGGATAACACTTATTTGTAAGATTAATGAAGCGAATAAAAGACTACCAGAATTGTTTTGAAAATTTTGAATATGCATGACAAACCTAAAAAAAATAACTAGCGGAGGGTTTCTAAGTTTAAATCAACCGAGCCTACAAGTAAATAAGCTAGCGACGGGTTTCAAGTCTTAAACTAACCTATGAATTAATTCTAAGTTTGCCTATTCTAAGCATTTCAATAATTACATAAGTGCAGTAAATAATATTACAATACAAAGCGGGGTAAAATCTGAATTAAAGAAAATAAAGAAAATAAATAAACTCCGAGGAGTATCTGCCTTCATTGACTTTATTCCTTGAAAGCTGTCAAGAACAAACGGTTAGAAACAGTTAATACAAATAACTTCGGATCCATATCCAAAACAATAAATGTTTTGATCACGGAGGGCTCAGACTTAAATTTTGAAAAGATCATTCCAATCACGTCGTGGCTGCAAACATATGACTAAGTGGTTACTTTTGATTGCCTCGCCTACTAAACGTGTTGGTCTCTCGGATGAAAAGAAAAGATCACTATAATCACGTCGTGGCTGCGAATATATAACTTGTTGGTTATTTTAGTCACCTCGCCTACTAAACATGTTGATCTCGGATGAAATAAAAAGGTTTAAGCCTCATCCTTGCCCAGAAGTTATATTTCCGTCTTTACGACTGTGGAGGCCATAAAATCGACGGATATTTTTCATCGGTCAGTGTAGTATCGTGTTTGAATCAGCAAAATTAAATTGGAAAGAAGTAAAGCGAGTAGTGAGCGAGAAGAGAAGCGAGAAGTAGTAAAACAGAGGCAAATTCTGAAAAGATGCGGTGTTTAGTTTAAAAGAGTAAAACAGTAAAACAGTAAATATCCGTTGCATGGATGTTTAAAACAGTAAACTGAAAACAGAGAAAGAAAATAAAGTGCGTAAAGGCAGATGAAATAGTGAGTTAATTCTGAAAAAAACAGACCCGAATGAACAGTGACCCGAATGAAACAGTGAATTAATTCTGAAAAAACAGACCCGAAATAGTGACAAGAATCGGAATCAAAAAAAATTTCAGATTTTTCAGATAACCAACAACAGAAAAAAAAAGCCATAATTTGGAAAATACCCAAATCGGGTCGACCCGACCCAGGTCAGTGACCCAACCCGAATCAGATTTTTTTTCATTTTTTCAAATAACCAATATACAAGATATGAAATGCAAGAGATTTGGAAAATCCAAACCGGGTCGACCCGACCCGAATTGGAGATTCAACCCGACATCAAATAATTCCATCAATTTCAGATAACCAATAATAACAACAGCAACGATGCAAGAAATTGGGAAAAACCAAACCGGGTCGACCCGACCCGGATCAGTGACCCGACCCGGATAGACCCGACCCGAAATCAGTGAACAACAACAAATCAGATTTTTTTAGCAAATTCAGATAACCAACATATAAAAATATGAAATGCAAGAATTCTGGAAATAATACCCGAACCGGGTCGACCCGACCCGAATCAGAAAATCAACCCGAAATCAAATATCTTTGCCAATTTCAGATAACCAACATACAAAAATATGAAATGCAAGAATTCTGGAAATAATACCCAAACCGGGTCGACCCGACCCGAATCAGAAATTCAACCCGAAATCAAATATCTTTGCCAATTTCAGATAACCAACATACAAAAATATGAAATCCAAGAATTCTGGAAATAATATCCGTACCGGGTCGACCCGACCCGTGTCAGTGACCCGACCCGAATCAGTGAAGAACAATCGAATCGAATTTTCAGCAAATGCAGATAATCAATAACAACAAGATATGAAATGCAAGAAATTTGGAAGATCCACCCAAACCGGTCAACCCGACCCGACCGGTCAGTGACCCGACACGAATCAGATATGCAACCCGAAATCAAAATTTTCGCCAATTTTCAGATAACCAAACAACAAAAAATATTAAAACACAAAATCTGAAAATTTATTCAAACCGGGTCGGTGACCCGACCCGAAACAGTGACCTAACCCGGATCAGTTTTTTTTCTCAGATTTTCATATAGCCAACAACAAAAATATTAAAACACAAAATCTAGAAATTTATTAAAATCGGGTCAACCCGACCCGAAAATCTGAAAACAATGAATAGTAGCAAAATTTCAGATTATTCAATACCAAAAACCCAATAATTTTAACCTATATTTTGGAATCTTTAAGTGAAGAACACATGCAAGAACAAACAAAGATTTCGGATTCTTTTAAGTGAAGAACAACACAAACAAAAATATAATGCCAAACCTTTAAGGAGACTTCATATTACTTCAATTTCGGACCTAAAAATGACCCGAAAATTCTCAGAATCGACCTTTCCAAATCAGTGAGCAAGGGGGGGGGTTTATAGATACTCACCCCAACATTCAACCCCCTCATACCCCCTTAAAACGAATTCAAATTTCAAAATAAAGGGGGAACAAAAATCTGATTTTTGGGGCGTGTTCTTGGGGCATGTGTTGTAGAAAGGTGATGGGGTAGATTGGTGGTGTCAGGCGGCGGTGTGGCGACTGGTGGTGTCAGGCGTAGGGGGTAGGGGTGTAGGGGTGTAGGGTGCGGCGAATTGGTTGTTAGGGTTTTAGTTTTTTTGTTTTTTTTGGGTTTTGGGGGTTTGGGAGTTGAATAAAAGGGTTGGGGTGATGATGTTGGGCCGGGTTCGACTGATGGCCGGTTGGGCCTGGCGGGTGGGCTTCGATGGTGGGCTGTGGGAAAAAGGGGGTGTTGGGTTTGGGGAATTGTTTTGGGTAGGAATTATTTTGGGTTGGGAAAATAAAAGGGGTGGCCGGTTGGGCCTTAAATGGTTTTGGGGATTTTGTTTTGTGGGTTTTGGTTTAAATGGGATAAAAGGTTGTGGGGGTTGGGCTTGGAAGATGGGGTGGCCGATTGGGCTTGGAAAAAGGGGTGTTGGGTTTTGGGATTTGGTTGGGGGAATTTATATTGGGTTGGAAAAATGGAATAGGTTAGAAATGAGTGGGTGATGAAATTGTTTTGGGTTTTAAAAAAAATATAAAAGGGGTTTAACATTAAAAATATTATTTTGTTTTGTAAAAGATGTGAATTATTTAAAATAACATAACGATGTGATAATAATAAAAATATAATATTTGCGAAATGTTTAATGCTTAATAAAAAATGGAAATGCGATGCAATTTTGTGAGAATAAAATAACATAGAATTTTCGGATAAAACTTATGATTATGATAAAAAATGCAAATGATAGTAAAAATTCGAATAATGATAATAATAAGAGAATAATAAGATATATATATATATAAATTGTTTTTGAGGTATCCGAAAGTATTTAAAATTGCGAATAAATAGGAAAAAGACGAGACAAAATTGGGTGTCAACATGGGTCTATAGATAAGTACAAGGCCAGGTTGGTAGTCAAGGGCTATCGACAGAAGGAATGCCTTGACTATTTTGACACGTACTCCCCGGTGTCTAGGGTGACAGACATATGAGTATTCATTGCGATCGCAGTGTTGCGTGACCTTGAGATACATCAAATGGATGTCAAGATAGCCTTCCTAAGTGGTGATTTGGAAGAAGAAATTTATATGGAACAACCCGAGGGGTATGTGGTTCCAGGGCAAGAGAAGAAAGTCTGTCGGCTTGTCAAATCTCTGTATGGGCTGAAACAAGCCCCGAAGCAATGGCACAAAAAATTTGATAGTACTCTGCTATCGAATGGTTTCTCCATTAATGAGTGTGACAAATGTGTCTACGTGAAAGGTAATTCTGACTCGTTCGTCATGATATGCCTGTACGTAGATGACATATTGATCACAATGAGCATTCCTAGCTTGATTTTAGAGACTAAGAACATGTTGAAACAATGCTTCGACATGAAGGATATGGGTATCACAGATGTCATCTTAGGGATAAAGATCTCTAAGATGTCTGACGGACTGGTCTTATCTCAGTCTCACTACATAGAGGATGTGTTGAGAAAGTTTGAGATGTTTGACAGTTCGCCTATGAAGTCACCAATGGATAGAAATCAAAAGCTTGATAAATATCATGGTGCACCCGTATGCCAGGAGCAATATGCATAGGTGATTGGGAATTTGATGTACATAACAAACTGCACCCGACCTGATATTGTTTATGCAGCCAACAAGGTTTACCCGTAATCCGAGTAATGATCACTGGAAGGCGTTGAATCGGGTACTACGATACCTAAAATACACACTAACTTACGAGTTGCATTATTCGAGGTATCTAGTTGTACTAGAGAGGTACAATGATGCAAACTAGATATCTGATATAGAGAACACTAAGTCCACCAGTGGGTATATATTTACAATTAGTAGTGGGGCTATGTCTTGGAAATCCTCTAAGCAAACTTGCATCGCCCGATCCACGATGGAATCGGAGTTTATCGCTTTAGACAAAGTAAGAGAAGAAGTTGAGTGGCTTCATGACTTCTTAGAGGATGTTCCTTGTTGGGACAAACCCGTACCTTCTGTAATGATCCACTGCGACAGTCAGTCGGCTCTAGAAAGGGCACGTAATTTTATGTACAACGACAAGTCTCGTCATATTCGACAGAGGCATAAGATCGTTAGGCAGCTGATCACTACAGGTATAATATCCATTGATTACATAAAATCAAAGGATAACATAGCGGACCCATTGACAAAGGGCTTACCCAAAGATCAGATGTTCTGGCTGTCTAGGGGAATGGGCTTAAAACCCAAGGTATAAGGACCAATACGGTGGTAACCCAACCTTACCGACTGGAGATCCCAGGAATTAGGTTCAATGGGAAAACTAAGCTGTAAAGATTCAGTTGAGCGCTTCGGTGGAAGCATGAGCACTTCGGATAGTGATTTCTGTAAAGAAACACCAAATCCAAAGTCGTTCCCGCGATAGACGTTAAGTGTTATTTGCAGTGTGGGTAAAGGTTAAGTTTCCAAAACCTTTAATGATCCTCACCGGTTGAGGTTAGGTTTGGGGAAACTTTTAATGGTTCCTAACACTTGTAAAGTGGGGTATAGCAGGATACCTTGTAGGAGACCACCTATTTAAGTGCGAGGACAGGCCGCCTCAAATGAACGCACTTAAGAATCCAAGAAGTGTCCACGGCCACAACGGACAAAACATTACGAAGAACATAGTAAGGAAAGTTATTGTGTTGGTACCGTTGACTTGGCTTACACTAAACATTGACGGTTCAAGACATCACGTTCATCGCGCAGTAAGTAAGTCCGATGGTATTCAACTATGGAAGGTTCAAAGCGAAAGCTACCGATCCAAATGCAACATCGGTCCGCTGAAATATTGTTGGGAAAAACACCATGTGAGTGCGCCAAAATCTCTTTCAAGAGGGGATTGTTGGAAATTTACTAATGTGGAATTAAGTATATCCCATTATTTATGACTCAAACAATTGGGGCCCCGCACGTCGGAAACATCGTTTCCACACATGTGCACGCGTAGTGCCAAGTATCGCAAATTTCATTAGTGAAAGAGATATTGGTACGTATGTAATACGTTTGAGACATAGAATGATGGACGATTATTGGACAAATGACAAAGTATTCCACGTTGATAAACAAAGGAAGTGTACGAAGTGTAAGATGAAATGAGTCGGAAGTCGCCGCAAAGGGCCGTGGCGCAGCCCCGTCGTAGCCGAGGTGCCGGAGCACCGCGACACTAATTTGGTGGCCAGTCACTGGAGCTGCGGTGCTAATTCACAGAGCTGTGGAACTTCGGAGAAAGAATGCTGCGACGGGAAGTTGGAAAGTTCTGACCTTTGGGCTGGTTTTGGAGCATTGAATCTTCATTACTTAGCACATAAATTCAACCATTAGTTGGCTGATTGTAATCCCTCTCAATAAGTGTCATTACATGGCTATTGAAGGCCATTAGTTGGCTAGTTGAGGGGTCATCATCTTACACTATAAATTGATGCATTTGGCTCAATTGTACTACACAACACTTAGAGAAATATTTACAGAATTTCTGATTTCATCTTCTTCATCTCTAGCAATTCTACTACACTCAAAGTTTTTCAAGAATAACACTTGAGTTTCCTTTGCTCGTTTGTTAAGTTGTTGTTGTATCTTGGGAGACTATTGCCCGACAACGTAAAAGGAGATATACGGGGCAATCCTACGAACACTTGTAGGAAATTCTTTAAAGCTTGAGGCGTGTCAAAGACACTGTCCTTAAGGATATTTCACTCGGTATGAGTGTATCCCCAGAATTCAACAAGCTCTTCTAATATAAAATTAAGAATCAGAATCTAATAAAGATTTATCTTATACAAAAACAGCAATTTGGAATATAGAAGAAAGAAGTAATTTTATGTATACTCTTGATATGTGTCCCTCCAAAAAAGAAAAGGACCTATTATATTTATAGATGAAAGAAGATATTTCTCATAAGAATAATATGCCCCAACATCATAGGTATTTTAATGGCCATAAATATGATTAAATGGCTAATTGAATCAAGGTAGTAAAGGAGTCAATAGAAACTGTCACAGAAATTATATTATCACATTAATCAGTCATTTAAGTGGATTGCAAATAATGGTTAATGAATGGCAATTCATGGAATGGAATATTGTCTGTTTTAATAATAGTAGCAGGCGTTACAAATGTTTATAGGATGATTACTATTATTTTGAGATATAAACTTTTTCCAACAATCCTCATCATATCTCAAAATAATAATAAGAAATAAAATGAAATAAGAAGTTCTCGAATAGAGGGAAGCAATAAGTTTTTCCGGATTTTCACATATGAGTCTTGCGTCAATTTGGTGTCTCGTAGACTATGATGAAGATCTAGATAAAATGAGATTAAACTTACAGAATAATTGGTGAAATTTAAAATTTCTATGAACCAAAAATTCTTTTGTAGGTCTAGTGTCTTATTTTATCACATTCTACTCGCACAACCTTTGTTGTTATCGCGGTTTTGCGTTAAGAGGTCATGCTCGTGTCCTGGTATTCATGAGTGCTCTAGAAATCCATCACAATTTCATAGAAGCGACACTACTCCACACTCATATAGGTCCACCTATCAATTGTATTCTGCATAACAATACACCACCTATAAATGATATGGTAATGGATTAAGAGTTTATAACTCAATCTCACTTTGCCTTGCAGAGCTGCACTATATTCACACAGGCATAATTTAATAATGCATACTTGATCAACTAATGACTTGTTATTACTCATATGAACCTAATTCATGGGATCTCCAATCACATAAGTTGGATTACCATCATTGTTGATCTTCTCAAATTGACAAAATAAAGTCTCATTCTCCTCGATGTTTCTTTTAGTATGTGAATTGATCAAGTTCACCTCTAACTTCACATAATTTATTTACGTAAATACTTTCATCTCATAGCAACTACTTTATCACATTATATCTCAAGTAAATGTGGCTATTTTTGCCTATAAAAATTGACAACCACAATGTATAGATACAATAAATGTTGGTTTTATTTCAATTGAAATACTCACTAAGAGGTCTCTTAACCACTCAACCTCATTACCAACCAACTCCAAAATAACAAACTCAAATTCATAGTAGTATTCAATCTTAACCGAATATGAGATCCACTTAATTAGCATCATTGTGCACCTCTAATATAGCGAAAAATTCACTATAATTAATTCTAATATTGTCAACAATAAAAGAGAAATATTTTTCAAAAACTTAATAGTTTTTTATAATGTTGAGCTCACATTACTAATAATATACCAAAAATTTATATACAACACTGATTGTTTGCGTAAGCAATAAATAAATAGTCAGAAGTCTTTATATTTTTTCCAAAATCAAGGAGCATAATATTTACAAGACACCCTCACACTTTCTAATATTTCAATCAAAGAAATAACTTTTTTCATAATTCATAAGCGATATTTTCAAAGACAGATTTGTTCGGGAGGAAAAAAAGAAGAATTCGAGATTGGTTGAGATGCTCCTTATGTGGCTGATAATGGGGAGCGGCAGCTGGACAGATCTAATTGGATATGGAGGTCTTATTCAGTCGATGGACGTCTCATTTGATCCTGGTTTTGTCAATGATGGAGATTCAAAGATAGGGACAGTACTAAGGGGGAAAACTAGTGGAGTTATTGCTTTCAAGGTTCTTACGCATTGGAACAAATGAAGTGAAGTTTTTCAAAAGACCTTAGCTAAAGATGGAGAGTTCGGGTCCGCTTCCCCATACTAATGAAAATGATGGACGGATAGACTCTGTAGCCCTAGATCAATAAGGGGAAACAAAGAGATTGAGTAGTTGGTGGGACCGATGAAATAGGAAAGATGGCTGACACCGAAACGAGGGAACTATTTGGTGCCCTTTCGCCTTCTATAGCAATTCCTTGCATTTGACCTGAAGAAATATGGGATTGATTGACTGAATGAGATGGTATCCACTTCACCAGTTGGTGTTCTTTGGCGAAGGGAAACTACGAATCGGATCAGAAGTAGCTCATTAGCTACTAGGTTCAGAGGGCTAAAGAGAAGGTGGGGATTGCCTTTTCTTTTTTCAGAAGATAAGGATCATTGGATTGATTGGCTCTTTTATCCCCGAGGTTTTATGGCAAGCTCGAGCCTAGCTCCCAGGCATTAGATATGAAAATGCAGAAGAGGTGGTCGAATTAGATTGGTGGTTCGTGATTGGGCCCGGAATCGGGGGATTGGGGGTGAGAGCGTTAGAGCCAGCCTCTTTGTTTTGAACAACAAGATCACATAAATATTATCACCTTTTACAAATAATTCTCTCAACTTACTCTAGTAAAATACCATACCCCCACAATTTCAAAACTTTAAGCACACTATGCCATGATTCATAAATATTTTAACGAAGTAACTTTGTTATCCAGAGTTGGATAAGATCATGTATAAATATAAATATAAATATAAATACTAGAATTTTCGTCATTTATTTAAAAAATAATAAACATAAACTAATAAACCATGATTATAATATCATTACCCAAAAAAGGTTATTTTTTGTTAACACCTTACCAAACTTAAATAAAGTCTTCACTCAACTTTTCCTAATAATTACATAGTAATCAAGTTGGTTCAGATATTATAAATACATATATCACCTCAGTTAATACTAGTATTTTTCAGATGTAAGTTAAAAAAAATCATTTCAAGAACTTTAGTAGTTTTAGAATCACCAACATAAATAAACCATTCTTCTTCTTCAAGTTCATCAAATTGGGTGTAGGCTACAAAAATAATTTTGCTAGCACAAACATGCTTAGTAGCATCACAGTCTAACACCCAATTTCTCAAATAGCCATAAATTCGTTTGAGAAATGACCACAATCATCTTTAATTTAAAATTCCTAAGCCTAGATGCTTTAGCCCGAGCTTTTGACCCCTGGGGAGGTACTACTTTGACAACCGGTTTGATTATTGCTCCAAGTCAATTTGTTGTCATTGAAAGCCCAATCAAATAATCCAAACGAGAAAATCATATCTTCAAAGCTCATCCTAAGGCAGCGACCATAAAAACGAAGGAGCTTTTCATAATAGGCCAGTCTAGTACTCAAAAAAACCTTGCTTTTTCATTTACCCTCAAATGTAGTAAAGATTCATCCTAACTCTTACATAATCAACCTGTGGCACTTAGATGCGAAAAATTTATCTTTATTTAGCAGGATTATCATTTCTCCAAATATTCTCTACATTTAGGAGTATCACGACTTAATCAAGACTCTACAAACCGACACAAAACTTTCATAAATAATTGAAATAATTCAAGGAATTATATAATCTTCTCAATTGATTTTTATCATATATATTCTTCTCCACAAAGAATCCACCACCATCCCCTTTACTCTACCCGATAAAGGACAAGATAATTGGAGACCTCATTTTTATTTACTGACAAAAAATATTATCAACTCATCTTAGATCATGGAACAAATACTTGTAAGAATTACATCCGGTGATAACAATATTATCTAAAATAAACTGTCACCACAAATTCTCAAATTTATAAAACATCATTGTTATAATAAATTTAATTTTAATTTTTACTCCCAAGAACTACTTAAAAGTCTCCAATAAAAGCACAAATATAAATTAATCATATCAAAAAACAGATTATCAGAATCACTACTACATTTTTTTTAGATAATTATAATTTTTCATCATAACATAATTCAATTATCAGCAAAACAATCTAACAAGGCAGAATCATCTATGGAACTTAGACAGATTGTACTAAGTTATTTTCTATCAATTTTTCATAAGAATAAAGCGAAAAATATCCTTAAGATTGTTGAAAATCTTACGCAAAATATTTAATCACGAACACTTGTAGGAAATTATTCAAAGCTTGGGGCGTGTCAAAAAAATTGTCCTTAAGGATATTTCACCCGATATGGGTGTATCCCCAATAATTCAACAGGATCTTAAAACTAGGAGTCATAATCTAACAAAAATTTATCTTATACAAAACCCCAGCAATTTGGAATATAAAAGGAAGAAATAATTTATGTATACTCTTGATTTGTGTCCCTCTCAAAAAGAAAAGGACAGGACCTATTATATTTATAGATGAAGAAGATATATATCTCATAAGAATAATAGGCACCAACATCATAGGCATTTTAATGGCCATAAATATGATTATATGGCTAATTGAATCAAGGTAATAAAGGAGTCAATAGAAACTGTCACGGAGATTATATTGTCTCATTAATCAGTCATTTAAGTGGATTAGAAATAATGGTTAATGAATGACAATTCATGAAATAGAATCAGTTGTCTATTTTAATAATAGTAGCAGACATACAAATGTCTACAGGATGATTACTATTATTTTGAGATATAAACTTTTTCCAACAAAATTTAGGCACGCGGCATTTCTAACCATGCGTCACTGCTTAGAAGAGCTTCTAGCAAGTGGCTCATTTTATTGCATACCACTTGGCTAACTCTAAATTAAAGGACCACAAATATGGTATAACATACAAAATGCAGCAACATAGTTAATTACAAAGAAGACAATTCTAAAATGCTCAAATTAATACGTGTAGACATTTGTATGGCATTTATATATCCTATTGCCATCCAAAGTAACTTCATTTGAGAGTGAGGAAGTTTTAGGTCTTTGTTTTCCCAAGAGTGATACTCCAAATTGACAAACAAACATACACTCTTTCAAGTTATGTTTGGCCACTCAGCTCCCTGTCTCCTTCAATTACACGCCTTGAAATTGAATACTCCTATTTTGGCTTTATGCTCCCAGTGCTTCTATATCCCAATTCATGCCCTTTACCAGACTTAGCTTTAAGTTATGTTATTTGGATTTTTAAAAAATATCGTTAGGTATGTGTTAGATTTTTTTAAAAATGTTACTATTTTTAGAAAAGTTGTTATATGTGCGATAATATTTTAGAGAAGTTGGTGCTATATATTGGCCTTAAGCACTTTCCCACTAGGGGAAGGGAGCATTGGTGAAATTATATTGAGGATTGAAGGTCTTTTCCTATTACTTGAGTGTGGTAACCTTTCTTCTTCAATGAAGATATAAAGTTACTAATTAATTTATAGGTACTTACGATTAAAAATTGTCGCTCTCGTGCACATCACATTTACCTCAAGTCAAGTAAGATCTATCAAGCATGACATGTTGGTCATAAGTGAATAAATCTTGATGAGGAATTTCATTGCCTCACAAGCAAAATAAAGCAATCTTTAATTGCTAAAGACCGACCAACTAGCAGTAAAGCTAAGGAAGCACGTCAAATGCTTTATTGGTCCACTATATGTGATATGGAATATAATAAAACAATTCATTAATAATTAAAGAATTGGAATATAATAAAAGAATTCATTGAATTGTAAGCACGTCGAGCATTAATATATCATAGGTATTGAAGAAACAGCAAATCGGTGGCTTTGATAGTACAATCATTATTCTTGATAAATTTATATCACTGTTAAGTTGGGTATTTTGCAAAAAAATAATCTAAGATTTACGAAATCAGAACGAAATTCAAGTTCAACAAGAATCTGTCAAATTAACGTGTATAATGTATTTGTTGGTAAATACTTATTTGTACCGTGTATTTGTACTAAATTAAACAATAATTTAAAATAAAAATGCATATCACTTAATCATAATTAAATATGAAAAAGGTGTATATAAAAGACATATATTCAATTTTATATTTATAGCTTGGAGTAAACACGGTAAGAATTACACGTCTCTTTAATGAGACATTTAATGTGACTCATATATTATAGTAATAAATAATTTACCTTGTCTTCTAAGTAAATAATATATGACATATAATGCATATCCGAAAGTTTCCTTGATGGAAGGAAACATTTTATTAGGAATTCCTATGGTAATCATATTTTTATGGAGTAGTTCCTAGGTTAAAGCTTTTGCCTAAGAGTCTCTAGTCTACCTATATATAAGTCTGTGACTCCATCAGTCAAACATTTTGAAATTGTGATAGGCATAGGCTAGAAGACTCTAGGTTTTTTTACTATTATTCTCAGCGTTACAAGTCGGTGCTAGAAGAGGTGATTGTCCATGACACTTGAACAACTATGGCTGAAGGTAAGTTTCTGTTTAGTTTTCCGATGGCGTTGCCTTTGTGTATGTATTAGAAATACTACCTGTGGCATTCGAGTCTTCCTTTAGCCGTGTTGTTCAGTATATAATACTGGTTAAGATTAATATAGAAGGGTAGACAAGATATGTCTTTTAAGTTCTATCATCGCAAAGATCTTTATTTGCTCGAATAACCGAAAAGATATGTGACCATTCTATAATTTTATGTTGTAGTACGATATGAATGACGTCCTTTAATTTTGCCGTCGCGGATTGATATGCTTGGCGTGTAAACATACTGTTTTTCATGAATACTTTGGATCACGATTTAAATCGCTAGGCGTATGTAAAATCGCTAAGAGTTTGTAAATATACCCGAGCATTGGGAAAAATTTATGTTATTTATGGATGCTAATAATGAGATTAGTATATAAAGGAATTAGACCCCGAAATAATTTTGGACACAACAAGTGTGACGACGGGGATCAGAAATAAATTTGGTATGTGCATGAAGAGGTTATGGACTAGTGTCATATTACAAGAATTATGACATTGAGTATACGAAGGTCTTATGAATTTTTAGGATTTAAATGAAGAGGGATCTAGAATTAATTATGTGTATAATTGAGTAATTGTGGGATAAATTAATAATTGTCGGGGGACAAGTCCAAGTGGGATAGGCACGTGTAACCTTAAGATTAAATCTCCTAAATGACTAAGGGTTATAATTTGTTAGGTGGCAGTTCGTGGAGCAACATTTCAACTAGGATATATATATAGGTACATCCCACTTCGCTAATCTTAGGTTGCAAATCGTGGAAATTGTAGTAGCAATTTAGTTGGTATAGGCAGCAAATGATAGCAAAAGATAAGTAGAAGATAGACACGAAAAGCAGTAATATAACCCAATTTAATCTAGCCCATAGTTAATCTTGAATCAACATTTTTCTTCCGAGATAATTGAGGCAGCAACATAGGTTCAAGTTTGCTGTGGTGGAAATTCTTGGAATATAAGATCGAAGTGCTATACGGCATATACGTTGTGTCGACGAGTGATTCAACGAAAGATATGTTAAGATAAATTATTTCTTTCGTTTGGCATGTTCCATGTAACGAAATATAACCGTGATATTGCTCCATAATTTATTCTACTCCTAGTAGTTAAGAATATTTATGTTATTGATTCATATGCTAAAAGCATGTCTAAATATATTTCTAAGTCCTTATTAAGACATACGGAAAGGATGTTGATGTTCCCAATGTTAGCCAAAGGTATAAAGGTATTATGTCATCCGTTGAGATTGGAATATTGTGTTATCATTCATGCATTTTTATTTGCATTGCATTCATATATTACCATGGACCACTTGTGCTATGCACACTACTATATGGTAAATATTATATATATATATATATATATATATATATATAAGGGGAATGGGAAAAGGGAAATGTGTTATATACGCACACCACCTGCAGCTGGTACAAACTATCATGAAAGAGCCCGAAGAGGCCAATATGATGTGATGTCCTTGTGTGACGATATAACCTGATGCCCACAAAGGCAGTTATGGGAGGATTCTTGTGTGGACATTAGTATACCACATTTGCATTATGCATACATTCATTATTTATTACATGATATTATGCCCACAGAGGCCGACATGAAATGATGCCCGCAGAGGCTGTTATGTTAAGAAAGATGCCCGATGAGGCTGATGTATATGGAAACTGCATTGTGCACCACATTTAGGCATATGTATTAGGGCCCTTAGAGGCAGTTCTTGTTGGTCAGTTGTTTCTGTTTCAATGGTTGTTATACCCTGTAATTCTATTGTTCATGCCTGACATACTCAGTACATCAGTCGTACTGACGTCCCTTTTGTCAGGGGACGCTGCGTTTCATGCCCACAGGTTCAATCAAGGAAGGTGAGAGTTCACGTTAGTTGATTTCGGGTTCAGCGGATTTTTGGAGCATTCCCCTTGTTCGGAATGTTGGTCTAATTTTGGTACGGTACTTTTGCTTGTATATATGGGTATGGCGGGGCCCTGTCCCAACCTTTTATGTTGCTACTCCTAGAGGCTTGTAGACAGGTGTCTTGTGGTTAGTTGTCATGTGCTGCCTTGTCGGCCTTGGTATGAGTATGTATATATGAAAATTGGATTTCTGATTAAGACTTTCTATAATATTTTTCGGCTTAATCCGTATTTAATTACGATTAGGTGGTAAATGTACGATTAGCGGTACCCGGTGGGTGGGATCCGGGTGCCCGTCGCGGCCCTCCGATTTGGGTCGTGACAAACTTGGTATCAGAGCATGTCTGTCCTAAGGAGTCTACAAGTCGTGTCTAGTAGGGTCTTGTTTATGGGTATGTTGTGCACCATACTTATAAACAGGAGGCTATCTGACATTTAGGGATGGTTTCTATTCTTTCATCTCATAAATTGTGCAGTAAAGCTGAGTCTTAGGAATTGGAGTTGACTCGCGCCTTATACCATTTCAGTAATGTCGGTTAACAAAAGACTTCGGTTAATTTGTACTCATAGCCAGTAAATGAGCGATTTCTACCAAGACGATGGATACGCCAGAAGGGAGTATTATTGTTAAAATTCGAGATTATGAGAAGTTGTCTCACTCATATACGGAAGATGGAAGGGAGTATGAGAGGTCTGATGTAGTGATGTATGATGGTAGTTGTATTTGTTGGTTACGCGACAAGGATCGGATATGTCACCCCAACATTCGAGGACGAATGTTTCTAAGGGGAGAAAGATGTAACATCCCGTACTTTCAGGTCACGATTTAAATCGCTAGGCGTATGTAAAATCGCTAAGCGTTTGTAAATAGACCTGAGCATTGGGGAAAAATTATGTTATTTATGGATGCTAATAATGAGATTAGTATATAAAGGAATTAGACCCCGAAATAATTTTGGACACAACAAGTGTGACGACGGGGATCAGAAATAAATTTGGTATGTGCATGAAGAGGTTATGGACTAGTGTCATAGTACAAGAATTATGACATTGAGTATACGAAAGTCTTATGAATTTTTAGGATTTAAATGAAGGGGGATCTAGAATTAATTGTGATTGTGGGATAAATTAATAATTGTCGGGGGACAAGTCCAAGTGGGATAGGCACGTGTAACCTTAAGATTAAATCTCCTAAATGACTAAGGGTTATAATTTGTTAGGTGGCAGTTCGTGGAGCAACATTTCAACTAGGATATATATATATAGGTACATCCCACTGTACTAATCTTAGATTGCAAATCGTGGAAATTGTAGTAGCAATTTAGTTGGTATAGGCAACAAATGATAGCAAAATGTGATAAGTAGAAGATAGACACGAAAAGCAGTAATATAACCCCAATTTAATCTAGCCATAGTTAATCTTGAATCAACATTTTTCTTCCGAGATAATTGAGGCAGCAACATAGATTCAAGTTTGCGGTGGTGGAAATTCTTGGAATATAAGATTGAAGTGCTATACGGCATATATGTTGTGTTGACGAGTGATTCAACGAAAGGTATGTTAAAATAAATTATTTATTTCTTTTGGCATGTTCCATGTAACGAAATATAACCGTGATATTGCTCCATAATTTATTCTACTCCTAGTAGTTAAGAATATTTATGTTATTGATTCCTATGCTAAAAGCATGTCTAAATATATTTCTAAGTCCTTATTAAGACATACGGAAAGGATGTTGATGTTCCCAATGTTAGCCAAAGGTATAAAGATCTTATGTCATCCGTTGAGATTGGAATATTGTGCTATCATTCATGCATTTTTATTTGCATTGCATTCATATATTACCCTGGACCACTTGTGCTATGCACACTACTATATGGTAAATATTATATATATATATATATATGGGAATGGGAAAAGGGAAAGGGTTATATACGCACAGCACCTGCAGCTGATACAGACTATCACGAAAGAGCCCGAAAAAGCCAATATGATGTGATGCCCTTGTGTGACGATATAACCTGATGCCCACAAAGGCGGTTATGGGAGGATTCATGTGTGGACATTAGTATACCGCATTTGCATTATGCATACATTCATTAATTATTACATGATATTATGCCCACAGAGGTCGACATGAAATGATGCCCGCAGAGGTTGTTATGGTAAGAAAGATGCCCGATGTGGCTGATGTATATGGAAACTGCATTGTGAATCACATTTAGGCATATTTATTAGGGCCCTCAGAGGCAGTTTCGGTTGTCAGTTGTTTAAGTTTCAGTGGTTGTTATACCCTGTTATTCTATTGTTTATGCCTGACATACTCAGTATATCAGTCGTACCGACGTCCTTTTTGTCGGAGGACGCTGCGTTTCATGCCCACAGGTTCAATCAAGGAAGGTGAGAGTTCACGTTAGTTGATTTTGGGTTCAGCGGATTTTTGGAGCACTCCCCTTGTTCGGAGTGTTGGTCTAATTTTGGTACGGTACTTTTGCTTGTATATATGGGTATGGCGGGGCCCTGTCCCGACCTTTTATGTTGCTACTCCTAGAGGCTTGTAGACAGGTGTCCTGTGGTTAGTTGTCATGTGCGGCCTTATCGGCCTTGGTATGGGTATGTATATATGAAAATTGGATTTCTGATTAAGACTTTCTATAATATTTTTCAGCTTAATCCGTATTTAATTACGATTAGGTGGTAAATGTACGATTAGCGGTACCCAGTGGGTGGGATTCGGGTACCCATTGCGGCCCTCTGATTTGGGTAAATTAAGGAGTCAACTCTGGGATTATCGATACCTTTGCTATGAGGCATAATCCAGAGATCAAACAAGGGAAATGAATGTAGTTTGGCCCTGGTCAGCTCGTTGCTCCATCTCATACGCAATGATTTCCCCGACATTGATGTCATAATCGAACATAATGCATGCTAAAAGAATGGCCTTTTCCATGAAGATGTCTTGGTTGTTATTCGTTGGCATCAATCGGTAAGTGATGAAGTCCAGCTAATGTTTAGCCTCAATGGTGAGGTTGTTTCTTTTAATCTTGAACTTAGGGTTGAGCCATTGTGGCTCGGCCTGAGTGGAGATGACAGAAGCAACCCATGGCAACTCATTATCTTTGTTAGCCATTTTTTGTGGTATTCTATAGCTGCAGGTGCATTGCCGCCAAGGTAGAACTTGTTGATCATTATGGGATAGATGTCAATCTTTACTCCTCTGACTTGAACACTATCTAGGCATGATTGATTCATTTTGGGCCCGGTCCATTTCAGCTTTTTCAGGGTTGCAGCGTATGAAGCATAAAACTATCGCACAAGACTCGGATTATAAGCCCCTGGAGGTGAGGTGAACATATCCCACATGTGACTATCAATCATCTCCAAAACCCGGGGAAAGTTCTCCTTCAGCCCATTCACACTTAATTGTTTTTTCTCGTTGAATTTTCGCTCGTCTCTGCTCTCCAAGAAGAACTCTTTCATCCCCGAGACCCCAATAAACCTCATGGAATCCTCCCTTTTTTTTTTGAAGTTCAACCAACCTAGCTGCCTCCTCCATAGACTGCTTTCTAGCAGCCGACATCTCCTGATTATATGAGGGGTCCTCATCTGCCCCTAGTGTATCTCTGACTCTGAACAACTCTGCCCCTTTTTTGTTACCCTCTTTTCTAGTATCCTGAGGGTTTGAGGTTCGATGAGAAGTCATGCTGCAAAAGAACGAGTAATTAGTAATTATGAAATTAACATATTTTTGTGATTTTATGTTTATCGAATGTAAAAACAAAGATTAAGAAAGAAAGAAGAATGATAATTAAAACTAGAAGAAAAAAGAAGAAAATACAGGAAAACAGGTCAACTGCGTCGCATAACTGACCGCAGAAGGCCATATGCAACGCAGATAGCATCGCATACATCCGCATATGTGAGTCTCAGAAACTGCTAAGATATGCGTCGAGTTATGTGGTCGCATAAGGTGTTATGCGGTCGCATAAGGTGTTATGCGACGCATAACTCAACGTATATCAGGCTCAATTTTAAGCTTGAAACTGTTATGGTATGCTAAGGGTTATGCGATCGCATACTGTGATATGTGACACATATCCCTACGCATATCATAAAATTCAAAGCAGACCTAACGTAGCACAAATTTAGGCTACTCAGACTTCACCTGACTCTCAATTTTTTTATTATCAAGAACACATTTTAACATATAATAGTACACATTGAGCGGGCATAACGAAGTTGGACTTTCGTGAAGAAAATCAAGTCTTGGAATACCCTCCCAGTCAGTTATGAGGATTCAATGGATCGCTAACAGTTAACACTATCACCCAGCACATCACACAACACCCACATGCTATTTCAAACAAGCAAACAATTATTAAACACACACATGTGGTTTCAATCATTTTCAGAAAATTTTATTTTCAACATTTCAACAAACACACATCAATCCCACACAAATTCACGAGCAAAGGTCATTTCTCATGATATCGTCACAAACTTGCATCCCACGACAATCTCATGTAAGCAAATCTACAAACATTTTGTAGGCATTCTCAAGTGTTACAATAATTTTGAACATCGGGTACTTAAGACTTCCCCAAGTTCACCCTTATGAGCCTATTACTTCAATTACATTGACATCACAAACCTTAGTAAGCATCACTAACACAATTTCATCAAAAAATCTAGGCAAGAGGATGGTTACACTTAATTTCCAACAACCCTAGTTGTAAAGTTATAGGAAGATTATGCAAAGTATGAAGAATAAGGGGTTGCTTTTGTTACCTGTTAAGCGATGACGATGAAAGGGATTGAGTGTGATGGAGAAGGTGTTACTCATGTGATGGTCGGCGAAGTGCTGGTGACTGACATAGTGGTGGGTGGTCGGAGTGAAGTGAAAGTGAAAGTGAAAGTGGTGGGTGGTCGGTAAAACGATCCGTTTTCTTGTGTTAAATTGAGAAATGAAATGAAAACAATCGTGCCCTTATTTTAAGTGATTGGTGTTTTAAATATCGTTGGTCAGGCCGACATGCCCGGAATGCCTTAATGGAATGGATGATATGCGATGCATATCTGACCACAAAGGTCAGTATGCATCGTATAACATGGCACAGAGTTACCCCATTTTTAGACCTTTTTTCTCCAGCGTACTATTTACATATGCGCTGAGATCTGCGCACGCATATGCTGAAATGCAACGCAGACCCTACTCACCTGGGGCATTTACAATTTTTGTCCTCTCTTTTCCTATGTCAACCTCTCAAATCCAATTTTCCTGTACTTATTGCACTCCTACACACAAACAAACATTAAAATAACAAAACAAAAAGAGAACACTTGGGTTGTCTCCCAAGAAGTGCTCAATTTAACGTCGCGGCACGACGGCGTTACCACTTCACATTGAGTCGGGCATGGGTCCTTCCTTGAGATGCCATTTTTCAATAAGAGCATCGCCATCAATTGTACCATGATAATGCTTTACACTTTAGCCATTGACCTTAAAGATTCGATTCCAATCTATCACCTCCAATTCGATTGCACCGAAAGGTGAACACTCACTACTTTGAAGGGTCCGATCCATTTGGATTTGAGCTTGCCCGGAAAGAGTTTCAACCTTGAATTAAACAAGAGCACCAAATCACCTACTTAAAACTCCTGCTTCATAATCTTCTTGTCATGATAGTATTTCATTTTTTCCTTGTAAAGTGTCGCACTCTCATATACGTGTAATCAAAACTCATCCAACTCATTGAGTTGAGAGATCCTGAGTTTGGTAGACTCACTCTAATCAAGGTTGAGCTTCTTCAACCCCCACATGACTTTGTTCTCTAATTCCACCGACAAATGACAATACCTACCAAAAATCAACTGGTAACGTGAAGTCCTAATAGGAGTTTTGAATGCCATTCGATATGTCCAAAGAGCGTCATCAAGCTTTCGAGACCAATCAGTATGATTTGCATTCATTGGTTTTTTCTAAGATGTTATAGATCTCCCAATTGGAGACCTCAACTTAGTCATTTGTTTGCGGATGGTATAGAGTGTCCACCTTGTTCTTAGCACCATATTTACCTAATAGTCCCGCAAAAGCATTGTTGCAAAAATGAGAACCACCATCACTTATAATTGCTCTTGGGGTGCCAAAACAGGTAAAGATGCTTTTTTTTCAAGAAACCTGTGACACTTTTAGCTTCGTTGTTGGGAAAAGCCACCGCCTCCACCCACTTGGAAACATAGTTGACTACCACCAAGATGTATTTCATGCCATATGAACTTATAAAGAGGCCTATGAAATCAATCCCCCAAATATAAAAAAGCTCAACCTCCATCACAAAGTTCAACGGTATCTCATCTCTTTCTGCAATTGCTCCTTGCCGTTGACACTGATCGTAAGACTTTTCCATCAAATTGGCATCATAGTAAATAGTTGGCCAATAATAGCCACACTCAAGCACTTTTGTCGTTGTGCAATTCCCACTTGATAACCCTCGATGGGAGGGTCATGGTAAGTCTTCAAGATAGCTATCACTTCGGTCTCGGGAACACACACCTAATGATGTTGTCGGTGCATGTCTGAAACAAGTACAGTTTATCCCAATAGTAGTGACGATAATTCCTCAAAATATCTTCTTTTGATATGCCTTGATTTTTTCGGGAATGAGTCCGGTGACTAAGAAGTTAGCAAAGTCGGCATACCAAGGTGAAATTTCAAAAGATAAAGCCAATAAGTGCTCATCCAGGAAGGCATCATCAATATCAAGATTTTCCGTAGGTCTCCCAGCTTCCTCGAGCCTAGAAATATGATCTGCCACTTGATTTTCCATGCCCTTCCTATCCTTGACCTCAAAGTCAAATTCTTGTAACAAGAGCACCTATCTAATCAACCTCGGCATGTCATCCTTTTTCGCCATCAAGTATCGCAAAGCAGCACGATCGGTGCATACACAATGGCAAGTAACTCATATTTCGTAACAGTATAGTTCATTTTAGCGCCATTGAGAGTCTTACTAGCGTAGTAAATTGGGTGCATGATCTTATTGTAACGTTGACCCAACACCGCACCGATAGCAAATCCACTAGCATTGCACATGAGTTTAAAAGGTAATGACCAATCGGTAGAGACGATGATAGGAGTGGACGTGAACCTTTCTTTCAATTATTCAAATTCCTTAAGGCACTTATCATCAAAGATGAATTTAGCTACCTTTTCAAGAAGCTTACACATAGGATTTGCAATTTTAGAGAAGTCCTTGATAAATCGGTGATAAAATCTGGCATACCCCAAGAAGCTCCATACTCTTTTCATGGAAATGGGAAGAAGTAGCTTGGCAATAATCTACATTTTTGCCTTGTCGACTTCAATTCCCTTCTTGGAGATTTTATGTCCAAGGACGATCCCTTCATTTGTCATAAAATGGCATTTCTCCCAATTTAACACAAGATTCGTGTCCTCACATCATTTGAGTACTTGAACAAGATGATCAAGACACTCATCAAAAGAGTCACCAACCACCGAGAAATCATCCATGAAGATCTCCAAGAAATGTTCCACCATATCGGAGAAAATCGTTATCATACACCTTTGAAATGTAGTTGAAGCATTACATAGCCCAAACAGCATCCGGCTAAAAGAAAATGTCTCATGAGGACAAGTAAAGGTTGTATTTTCTTGGTATTCTAAGGAAATGGTAATTTGGTTGTAACTGGAGTAGCCATCCAAGAAGCAATAGTAAGACCTTTCCACTAGCCAATCAAGAATTTGATCAATAAAAGGCATAGAGAAATAATCCTTAGAAGTAGCGGTGTTGAGCTTTCTATAATCCATGCATACTTGCCACCTGATGATGGTTCTCATATGAATGAGCTCGTTCATATCATTAGGTAAAACCATCATACTGCCTTCTTCGGGACACATTGAACTGGACTCACCCATGGGCTATCCGCAATGGGGTAGACAACCCCAGCATCCAACCATTTTATAATCTTCTTCTTCACTACCTCTTGCATTGGTGGATTTAATCCTCATTGGTGCTCCATACTCGGTGAACTATCTTCCTCAAGTTGGATTTTATGTTCGCAAATACCGGAAGGTATTCCCCGAATGTCTGTTATGGTCCACCCTATAGCCCTTCGATATTTGCTCAAAATGTCAAGCAATCTCTCCACTTGGTCCTCACTCAATAATGCAGAAGTAATCACGGGAAAAGTATTGTTTGGGCCAAGAAATTGGTACCTCAAGTGTGATGGGAGTTGCTTGAGTTCTAGTTTCAGCGGCTCAATGATCGATGGTATAGCCGGAGGGGAGTCACCCTATTCTCTAGATCAAGAGACAATTTCTTTGGATGGTAGCCATAATACCCCAACCCTTCAAGTGCATTCACGGTCTCGACATATCCTTCCATATCTCTACCATCAAAATTCACTAAAATGGCCGCTAATGCTTCCTCAAAACACTCTTCTTCCATTTTGAATTCCACGACTTCTTCAACCATATCTACCGCATCAATCACTGATATGCTCTCATAAGCACTTGGCAATTTCATTCCATTGCTTTCTTGAAAGGTCACTTCTTCATCATTCACCCGGAATTTAATTTCATTCTTCTCGAAATCCATCAGATCCCTTCCGATAGCAAGGAATGGTCTCCCTAATGTAATAGGAATCTCCTTGTCGACCGCACAATCAAGTTTGATGAAATCCGCCGGGAAGAGGAACTCACCCAATTTAATAAGAACATCATCAATAATATCAACCGGTCTTTTCACCATTTGATCAACCATTTGTGGCCTCGTGCTAGTGGGTATAGGCATTCCTAATCCCGGTTGCTTAAAAATTATGAGGGCCATTAGATTTATGCCAGTACCATTATCACAAAGAGCTCTTGCAAAATCATGTTGCTTGATTGTACATGGAATGGTAAACTCACCCGAACCTTCTTTCTTTGGACCGGAGTAGTGAAAATAATTGAGCTAATGCGATGAGTGACACTCACCGTATCATGCTTGATTGGCTTCTTTTTCGTGATCAAATCTTTCAAGTACTTAGCAAAACCTGACATCTCTTAAAAAGCATCAAGGAATGGGATGTTCAACGGCAATTGCTTCAATTGGTCATAAAATCTTTGACACTTGGCATCCTCGATCCTCTTCACCAACATTTTTGGGAAGGGAGGTGAAGATTTGAAAAGTTGAGTAAGAGGCCTAAGTGCACCCGTCACCTTGTTTTTGTTATTGTCGTCGCTTACTTCTTGAACTTGTACCTTCTCCGGGACAATATCAACTTCAATAACATTCGGTACCTCAACTCGTTCCTCTTCAACCACAATTGGCACTTCAATATGTGTCTCTTTTTCTTTTTCGCTTGGACCCTCTTTTACCTCTTTCATATTATCATTTTGAAGTAGTTTCCCACTTTGTGTTGTGATAGCCATACAATGATATGAGGAGCTATCTCTGGTACCCTTTAGGTTCGGAACCGTATTGCTAGGGAGATGCCCCTTTTGATAAGGATTTTGCTCTCGAGAAAGGTCCCTTATTTGAGATTCTAGATTTTGAATAGACGCGGTATGGGATCCCACTACCTCAATCAACTTTTGCATTGAAGAGTTAAAAATTTTCATTGAGGAGTCGGCCTTCTCTTGATTTTCCAATATCCTCTCAAACATACTATCCATCCTAGAATTCCCTTGGTGGAACATAAGGATTTGAACTTCGATTTCCGAAGTTATTGTTGTTGTTATAATTCCCTTGATTTGAACTATTGTGGTCATTTCTCCCGTAATGGTTACCTTGACCTTGCAGTTGCGATTTCTATTAATTTTGATAATTTGACCCTTGATAGTTTTGCCTTTGGTAATCACATTGCGAATTATTGACATAATTGGCATCTTCATACTGCATCGTAGGACCCTCTTGATATGGTCCCTCTTGGGTTTGGTACATGCCACTAGGTAATGGATGTGCTTCTTCTACCATATTCACCTTCTTTATTTCATTCTCTTTGACCTTCTTGGTTAGAAAGATTATGTTGGTGGCAAGCTTGGCAATTCTTTCATCTCTATTTTGGTTCTCCTTCATTAAAGTGGTCAACATAGGAGTCCCATAGGTCACACCATCCGAACCTCCCGAATGCCATGCATGATTATGAGTGGCGAGCTTGTCGAGAAGTTGAGTAATTCTATCAAAGGTCTTGTCCATGAAACACGTGTTTGTTGCATTATTGGCAACCGATTGAGTCATGGGGTCCAACCCCGTGTAAAACTTCTCCATCATGATGTTTCGGAAATCCATGATTCGGGGACCGTTGCAAATAAAGCTTAAAACGGTCCCATGGTTCATATAGTTGTTCCCCCGAAAGTTGCTTGAATAGAAAATCTTATCTCAAATCTCGGCCTTTTTGCTTGGCGGAAACCACTTCTTGAGAAAGATACTCACTAACTTGGCCCACATGTAGATGGAATTCATAGGCAAATTCTAATACCAAGTGCGTGCTTCACCGGCTAGAGAATATTTGAAAACTCTCAACCGGATAGCATCCACCTAGATGTTGTTCTAATTGTGGGTTTGACACACCCCAATAAAGTTTTTGAGATGTTGGTGAGGATCATCATCGGTAGAATTTCGAAAATAACCCTCCTACTTTAGCATCGTATAGATGCTACCGTCTATTTTAAAATTAGCCGCATCAACTCTTGGAGGGACAATGGAATTTGCATAGTCAATATTTTGGTCTATGTCCACGAATACATTCCCCTCATTTTCATCCTCCATTGGGTCCTTATGTGCTAAAGCTGCACCTCTCCCAGCTCGTGCAGCCATAATCACCTGGTTCACAAAGCAAAGCAAAAAAGGTTTGATGGAATAGAAAATGACTTAAAGTAAAGAACACACTAAATAGTAATTTCAAAACCGTATTCCCCGGCAACGGCGCCAAAATTTAATATGCTCAAATTACACCTAAATTTATGGCATAAAGCGGACGTTGTCAAATTAGTAACCCAACTAGGTTGGGGTCAAATCCCACAGGGAATAAGGTGAAAAAGATTAATTTACATAGTGTGACACTTGACTCTAGTCATAATCCTACTCCGATAAAGGTTGATAGAATTTTGTACTAAAACTAGTTGGTAAAATACTTAGCAATTAAGAGTTACGATTTGTAAACTTCTAAAGAAAAATCAAGGTTGTGTCCCCATCATGATAAGTGTAATGTTATAGGTGTTAATATGATATATTTCTAATGGGTTATTTCATTTATTGCACTTAATCACTTAATGATCCTCTAATATTTCCCAAAAGTTAGAGAATATCACCTCTAAATCATTTTACCAAATGCAAGAGTTAATAATAAACTGATTAATTATGTCAAGTAGACTATTCTTATCCATAAGTAAGTCTAATAAATTAGGGTTAGCTCCCTGAGTTCTCACCATTTATTTCTACCAAATCCTAAGTCACTTTCCCAAGTAGAAAGAGGATTTATGGCATATGTTAATGTTTGCAACCACCAATCAACATTAAAGCTCAAGAAATAAATAGAAACTAGCAATTCATCATATATATATATTCAATGTTAAACACCCATTTACATAACACCTATCATTTGGGTCCACAACCTTAGTATAGAACTTAGTTACTCATGGTGTTTGATACAAAATAAAGCATTAAAAATACATTAAAGACAACATCAAAGCTTACAATCAATTAAAGAAGACAAAAGTTATTGCAATCTTCTTCTTAAAAGCCTCAAAAAGTTTGTCTTCAATGCACTACAATTATGGGACCAAAACTGAACAAGAATGACCCACAAACCCCTACATTTGATATTTATATTGTCCAAAATACGGAATGAAAATTGGATAAAAATGCCCCTGACGGGCTGATCTGTGTCGCATATGCCATCGCAGATGGTGATATACGACGCATAACATCTATTTCCATCACAGATTGATGGCTGATATGTGTTGTCTTCTGCGACGCATATGCGATATGCGATGTAGATAGTCTCGCATATCATTTGTCAATTCTTTCTGTTGTTTCTGATTCGATATGCGGCTGCATCTGCGGCCGCATTTGCCTATATGCGACGCATCTTCTCTTTTTCAGTCACATTTTATCCTTTTGTCTTATCTTTGGCAGTTCCACTTGAATTCCGCTATAAAATAAATATAATTAAGAAATGACACCTAATATACTTAAAACAATGAAGACTTTTCATAAAAGGTATCAAATATGTTGTAATTTCACGGCACGTCAGTTCCATCGTATTCTAGAAATTTAATTTCTCTTTCAAGACTATCAGTTGTTGGTTATGATTTCAATTTTCATTATTCTTCAATAAAACTTTTGAAATATAATAAAGTTATTGGTTTTGGAAATTTGGATGGAAGATAAATTAAATTTGAGCTAGACCCCACGATTGAATGTAATGTTTTAACTCTGCATGATAAAGAAATTGACACTAAATGATGCATTATCAATGAGAACTCATCGAGTATTTGGCACGAGAGATTGGGACACATCTCTATTTAAAGAATCAAAAGGTTGGTTAATGAAGGAGTTCTAGGAGCTCTTGATTTTTCTGAATTTGGGACTTGCGTAGATTGCATAAAGGGTGCTTACCAACAAATTCATTAAAGGTGCCAAAAGGAGTTCTCATTTGCTTGAGATCATACATACAGATATTTGTGGACCTTTTCCTACCCCTTGCTTGAATGGTGAGAGATACTTTATCATATTTATTGATGACTATTCAAGATACATGTATCACTATTTTCTGTTTAATAAATCTGAAGCACTTGATGTTTTTAACGTTTTCAAAATAGAAGTAGTGAAACAAATAGGAGCTCAGATCAAAATTGTAAAGTGTAACATGGGTGAAGAATATTATGGTAGGTACATAGATAAGGGATAAGTTAAAGGTCTGTTTGCTGAGTTTATTGAATGTGAAGGTATAATTGTTCAATACACCATGACAGGAACACCACAACAAAATGGTATGACAGAAAGAAGGAACCGACATGATAAGAAGCGTGATTAGCATATCAAATTTACTTTTATCCTTATGGAGTGAAGCCTTAAAACCCGTGTTGTATATTTTAAATAGGGTTCTATCCAAGGTTGCCCTCAAGACGCCTTTTGAATTATATAAAGGATGGAAACCTAATTTTAAGTCATTTACACATTTGGGGATGTCCAACTGAGGTGAGGGTTTATAACCCACATTTGAAAAAGTTGGATGAAAAAATAATAAGCGGTTTCTTTATAGGCTAAGCAGTTAACTCTAAAGAATTTAGGTTTTATTATCCTTCTCATTCTCCTAAAATTGTTGAGGCTAGAAATGCTAAATTTCTTGAGGAACATGAAGTAAGTGGGAGTGGTTCGACTCAAGTGGTGGTATTGAAAGAACTAAGGGAATCACCTATGGTACCTTTATTTATTGGGAACTTGAATGTTGTTCAGGAAAATTCTCATAAATTGTCCGAAGAGAAACAAGTTCAAGAACCACCACCACATGAGGAGCCACATGAATATCAACCCATTTTACCTGAATCCATTGAACAAGTGTCTGAACCAATGGGAGTAAGAAAATCCTCAAGAGTTTGCAAATCAACAATTTTTAGTGACTATGTTGTATATCTTCAAGAGTTTGATCATGATATTGGACTAAAAGATGATCCATGCTCATTTTCACAAGCCATGAGTGGAGAGAACTCCACACTTTGGTATGATACCATGAAAGAAGAGTTGAAATATATGGCTAAAAATAAAGTCTGGATTCTCGTTGAATTACCAGAATGAGTCTCTACTATAGGATTCAAATGGGTTTACAAAACCAAAAGAGATTCATCTGGTAATATTGAATAATATAAAGTCAGGCTTGTAGCCAACGGTTTTGTTCAAATAGAATACATTGGCTACCATGAAATCTTCTCTTCAGTTTCAAAGAATGATTCATTAAGAATAATCATGACATTAGTAGCTCATTTTGATTTAGAGATACATCAAATGAATGTGAAAATGACTTTCTTGAATGGAGATCTTGAAGAGGAGGTATACATGCGTCAGCCTGAAGGTTTTTGTGATAGGGATAAAAATCATCTTGTTTGCAAGTTGAAAAATCCATATATGAACTAAAACAGGCTTCCCACCAATGGTATATTAAATTTCATAATGTTGTTTCTTCATTTAAATTTACGAAGAACATCATTGATGAGTGTTGAATACCTTAAAATAAGTGGGAGCAAATATATTTTCTAGTCCTATATGTAGATGATATTTTACTTGCTAGTAGTGATTTGGGGTTGTTGCATAAGACAAAATAGCTCTCTTATTCAGAATATTGAGATGAAGGATATGGGTGAATCTTCCTATGTCATTTGTATAGAGATTCTCTTAAAGATTACTTGAACTATCTCAAAGGGCCTACATTGAAAGAATTCTAGAAAGATTCAGAATAAAGAATTGCTCACCTATAGCAGCACCCATCATTAAAGGTGGCAGGTTCTCATTGAATCAATGTCCACAGAATGCATTGAAACATGAGCAAATGAAATACATTCCATATGCTTCACTTGTTGGGAGCCTTATGTACGCACAGGTCTGCACTAGACCTGATATAGCCTTTGCAGTCAGAATACTTGGCAGATATCAAAGTAACTCTGGTCTTGATCATTGAAAAGCTGGTAAAAGGATTTTAAGATATTTGCAAGGAACCAAGGATGTTAAGCTCACATACAAATATAATGACTCATTAGAGGTGGATATTCAAACTCTGATTTGGGTGGATGCAAAGACTCCGATAAATCTAATTTTGGATATATTTTCCTTCTTACTGGATGTGTTGTATCTTGGAGGAGTGTTAAGCAAACCATTATTGCAACATCCACAATGGAAGCTGAATTTATAGCATGCTATGATGCTACATCACAAGCGTTGTGGTTGAAGAATTTCATTTTGGGCCTTAGAGTTGTCGATTCTATTGCAAGGCCATTGAGAATTTTTTGTGATAATTCAGATGTCGTATTCTTTTCAAAGAATAATAAAAGTGGCAGTCGAAGCAAGCACATCGACATAAAGTATTTGATGGTTAGAGACTATGTCAAGGAGCAAGATGTGAATTTTGAACATATTAGTACTACTTTGATAATTGTTGATCATATGGCTAAAGGTTTACCAGCTAACATTTTCAAGGATCATGTAACATGTATGGGTCTTAGTAACTCATTTTAGTCTTGCTTTGTTCTCTGATACTTTGTCTAGACACTATCGTTTCTTTGTTATACATGACAGTGCACATTTTAATTTTCATGTATTGTGTTGTGATCATTGGATCAATAAAGTTGGACTCTGAATGACTTATATTAAGCTTATTCATAAAGTACTTTATTGGACACTCTGTTAGAATATATTATACATTGTAATACATGGAAGGAAGTATTTGTTTAAGAGCATGACCGCCATGATTCATGTAGTAATGTGTTCTAGTTTAAGTGATTATATTAAGCTTATTCATAAAGTACTTTATTGGACACACTGTTAGAATATATTATACATTGTAATACATGGAAGGAAGTATTTGTTTAAGAGCATGACCGCCATGATTCATGTAGTAATGTGTTCTAGTTTAAGTGATTGTTGCATAACAGTTTAATCGAGTGAACAAAGTCTATGGCCATGATTATCACTCATAAAAGATTATCTTATTATAATATGTGGACCAAGTGAGAGAATGTAAGAATTACATGTCTCTTTAATGATACATTTAATGTGGCCCACATATTATGATAATAAATTTTACTTTGTCCTCCAAGTAAATAATATATGATAGATAATATTTCTTAGTTACACATATCCGAAAGTTTTCTTGATGGGAGGAAACATTTTATTAGGAATCTCTAGGGTAACCATATTTTTATGGAGTGGTCCCTAGGTTAAAGCTTTTGCCTAAAAGTCCCTAGCCTACCTATATATACGTCTGTGACTCCATCAACATTCTGAAATTGTGATAGGCATAGGCTAGAAAGCTTTAGGGTTTTTACTATTATTCTCAGGGTTACAAGTCGGCGCTAGAAGAGAGGTGATTATCCACGACACTTGAACAATTATGGCTGAAGATAAGTTCATGTTTAGTTTTCCGCTGCGTTGACTTTGTGTATGTATTAGAAATACTACAAACACCTGCTAGAGATAAATTTTAACCACATTTGTCTCACATTCGCCACTAGAATATCCATTAATCGCATCTAATCCTTCTTGTTTCTCCTCCCTCTTTTGGGATTAGAAGGCAGGTAATCATAAAGGTGATTGTGTTATTGTTAAGAGTCTCATATCGAAAATGGAATGGAAACATGAACTTCTTATATGAACTTGGACAATCCTCACCCTACAAACTAGCTTTTGGGGTTGAGTTAGGCCCAAGATCCATTCTTTACATGGTATCAGAGTCAGGCTCATTTCAATTCTTTGTTCACCGATGTTGGGCCCCCAAATCATATTATACACGCTCCAGTTAACAAGATTTGGGCGTGCGGGGGAGTGTTAAGAGTCCTACATCGGAAATGGAATGGGAACATGGACTCCTTATATGGATTTGGACAATCCTCATCCTACAAGCTAGCTTTTGAAGTTAAGTTAGACTCAAGCGAATGATAATGGTGCATGTGTCCTTGCGAGTTCATCAAAAGCAATGCTTAAATTAGGGAATAAACATAAAGGTGAAAACGAAAGAGTCTGAAATATTTACATTATTCAATTGTATATTAATTTTATATAACTTAAACCCTCACATGAATAAGGGGATAATAACAAATGAAACAACTGAATTTATTATGTGGGACCTTCTCGTTACTTTTTATAAGTCTTTTCGATGAACCATGCATGTAAATTGTGAAGAGTTGGTTGGGGCTAGGCACTCTACCACTACTAAGTAGACTGTAACACTTTTCTCTTTTATATAACCAAGAAAAAGAGGGCCCCGCCTTGCTACTTTCCCTTTTCTATCTAATAACTATGTGGGTGCTACAATCATATATTATTATTTTTATGTTGTATGATTGGTAAATAGCTTTTTCATGTCTAAGCAATGTCCTCTTCCTCCTTCTAGCGTTAGTTTAATTGGTCACGAGATAGTAGTATTATTTAGTTTATAATGGAAATGAGTCAGAGAGTAAGTTTTATGATCATCAGCAATGTCATTATATAGTGTAACCCATAAACCAATATTACTCAAAATTCATTAGGCGAGCTTAACTTTTTCATGGTGATTAATCAGAGACCCTCTTTCATAATTAGGTTATCAACTATCAAGCTACTCTAAGTAGTGACTAAGTCATGTGTCATATGGACATATAGCACCTTAGATCTGTGTAATAAAAATAGGCTACCCTCTCTTACTTTGATTATGTCCTTGAATTTGGTGGATAATTAGTTGCAGCAGTTGACAAAGAAAAAAGAATAGTTGCGGCAGTTTATTCTATATTCCTGGCAGGCCACAGCAGTTAAATTTTAGGGAAAGCACCTGACAAGTGACTTGCTAAGTTCTTGAGGAAACTCCTTGTTTATGGAGCCCCTTGTTAAAAGAATGAAGCATAGAATAAAAATACTGGACAGGAGACAAAAGGTTTTAGCCAGTAAATGTCGTGGAAAAGATTGGACAAAGGAAAAACTCACTGCAATTTTCAAATCATATCTCAGTAAGACAAAATATTACTATAGTATACAGCAATTCTGATTTCTCTTCATCCTTTATTAAGAGACTCTCTCACACACAAATGTGAATAATTACTCGACTTGGTTCACATTTACGGGAACAAATTTATGATTGTCAGTTGTTATACAGAAGAAGAATCAATATTTAGCACATATCACAAATTAAAAGATTTCTTTTTCCATTTCTCGAATTATGGCTCAACTCGGCCATAAATTATACTTTACATATAAATCAATCCTAAGCGCCTACCTCAAAACAGCTTCCTACAGACAGCCGAAAGCAAGTTCGAAAATGTCAAATTGTGGTGTTACAATAGGAAACAATGGCAATTTAACAGTTTGATAAAAGTCACGAAAATCCGCTCATGTAACACCCCTTTGCATAATAATTTCTTACATGCTTTCTCCTTCCACCACTAACAATATACAAGTAAAGATGGACTCAACTCTCCGCAAGAAGCATTCCAAGGATGATCCTACTGCAAAAACCCCAGTGTCATAAGCAACAGGTGGGTGAATATGTCAACGCTTGCTTAAACCATGACCACCTCTGTTCTTGGAACTCCAGGCTCCATCTCCAAACACTTCCTCAATCATAGTGCAGGTTGGTAACAAGTCAACTTCATATTTAGCAGAGCTTAAGTAACCAATGTCCCATTCCTTACCATTGGATGGCTCCATCACAAAATCATGCCCACTGCCAGTGCCAACACCAGCAAAATGACTTGCCCAGTGTTTACAATTGTCAGTCTTCCCTTGCGGCGGTTCTGAAGCAACCCCAGCTGCATCAGTGGTACAGGAGTTATCTTGTACACCATGGTCACCCACTTCATTTGAATGATGTCTGTCTAGAGGCCGAATATTGTGTCCAGAACTGCTGTTATTATCAATCAATTTATTGGGACATGCTTCTGACACATCACTGAAGACCTTTCTCCTGCATAAGTCTATAGACCGATAATCTTGCAAGGTTGCACCACCAACTTCCTCATCATACGCTTGTTTTTCATCTGCGTATATCTCATTGCGACAAGGATAATTTTGATATACTGGTGACTCAACAACAGAGTCCTCATCTTCATCCGTCATTTTAGCTTCGGCGATAATATCATCGTCAATCTCATGCCATTCATCATTATCACTGTCTATATTTAATGGGTCAAACATGTTCTGCTTGGCCCGTTTCCGCAACATAAAGACATTAAAATAATAGCTAACGAGTTCTCTCCTGCTCCGTGAAGGAAATTCAACAGCAAGGTGGTTCCAGAAATTCTTGCCTAGTGCTGCAGGATTGGAAAATACAACCTCATGAAATAATTCCTCTTCCTCTTCACTCCATTTCTCTGCCACTGCCTCTCCCATATCATAAAAACCCAACCTAACGAATGTTTCCTCGCCCATGGCTTCCTTAAGTTTTTCCCTTGCTTCCATGATGTGCAGTCGAACACATCCAAAGGAACCATCGTCTTCACAGGAGCACCCACTTTTTCCCGTCTCATGGTCTGCAGGTAACTCCAATTTAGGCATTGGAATGATACATGTCCCAGCAAGTTTATTTTCTTCATCACGATGATCCACAAAATCTGATTCTAAAGCTTGAGATGAAAGATTCAGGCTTTCATGAGTGCTCTCCTTAGTGGATTTATTTTTACTATTACATGCACCCCATTCTGGTACTTCGGCTTGGAAATCTGGTCCAACGGGGACCAACTTTCGAGGAGGATTGCTCAGAAGAGAGGCATAAACCTCCCTTGGATGAATAACAACTCTGAATGGAGGAGGATCACTATTGTAATATTCAGAAGCCGTCAATATGTGAAAAGGTGCCTCGGACCTGGTGTCTTCTTCGCTGGTGCTACTAGTGGCCCAGGAGTTCGAAGCAGAGCCATGAATGCTCATCTCAATTGCTTTCTCAGAAGAAACAGGAACTTCAGCCACATTACCACTATCAGGTCTCTTGACAGTGCCAGATTTGACTTTTGCGAAATTCTCCTCATCTCCACCTATCAAAGACCACAGATTAAAATCATCCAAAGGATTAAAGGAACCCAAAAATTGACATCCAAACGTGTTGCTAAAAGAGCAACCTTATAGTGACAAACCAGAAGCTGCTCATCAATGGAGTATCTAAACTTCGCGTAAATAAAAGCATTCTAACCATTTTTCACAAAACAGCTAAGACAATGCACAGCATTTCAGGAATTTGATAGAATGATCTCTTCCTAACCTGAGGTGTAAGATTTAGGAGCCACTGATTCACACGGAAACTCCAAAGAGGAAACTAGCTGACTACTTGGTTCTACATGTCTCGGTTGCTTAGATGAAACCTCATACAACTCTTCTTCACCGTATGGTCTTTTTTGCACCATATTTAACTGCAAAAGTCGAAAAAAGGTGTCAACAAGATTCAGAAAAGGGAAAGTGGAGGAGAATTAAGTTCCACACATATTAATGCAAACAATTCCATAAACACAAAAGATATCCAGATCAGTCTTTGAACAAACAAAGATGGGCTCCAGAGAATTTTCTAATACTAGTATATATAAACATACGTGAGAAAGAGGGATGTAGACACTACCATCCAGCACTAAACACTAAAAATGAAATCTTTTCAGTCATAGCTAAACACAGCATTGAGAATTTCTAGTTAAAGATAATAACTTCCATAACACCAAAACAAAAAAAGAATGACACAAACAAAATGCTGCATGTGTAGTAAAAATTAATGTCACAACAACCGAAATGAAACTATCAATAACATAGTAGTACTCAGGGGCGAATTTAAGTGCCAAAATTGGGTCACCTAAACCCATGGTTAACTGACTAAACTCGATATATTACGTGTATAATAATTCTTATAATAGGTCTAATTATCTGAAGGAACTCACGGTCAAAAAGGAATAAGTGGTGCACTGGTTGAGATGTTAGGTTTAATTCCTAAAGGTCGAGGGATCAAACCCAACTTGGTACACTATAATTTTTTTTATCTTATCTTAAAGGTAATAGTGCACTCATCCTCTTAAAATCCTAAATTTGCCTCTAGTAGTAGTAAAGAACAAGAGAAAAATAAAGAAAGAACGTTGAAGGAAGTAGCAAATAGAACACCCATCTCATATAATAAAGAACAATAAAAAAGAAAACTAGACATTGTCGAGCATAGTTGGAACTCTCAATGTAGACATAACAGCAAAGAATCTATTAGTAATAGTTAAAAAGGTTGCCACTCAGAGGTGAAGGACACAGTAATCATTTGTCTAAGTTTCTAAAATGGGGCACATGTACAGTGAAAATAGAGTGGCTCGGAAAATATTAGTATTATAATTTGACAATAAAAAATCTTTTTAAAAAAATGTGCAAATATGAGCAATTTAGTGAAATCTTTTACATGTGCAAAATTAAAAATTAATAAAGTCAAAATTCAGCAAAATATCTTTTGATTTGAGCTAATTAAAAAATAATCGATGCTGGAAATCTTGAGCAAATATGATTAATTACAATTTAATGAAAAAACTCTAGCCCTAGATCCCCAAATTTAGGTTCGGTGTATTAAAATTCTCAAAATATCAAATCGACCAGAAATTGATGCGACTTATGGACAAATTGAGCACGAAGAAAGACTAATTAAACAAAAAATCCCCAAAATCACAAAATATTAACAGAAAAATCGATCTTTTTTTCTTTTACAAAATCGAGATAAATCAAGGATTTAAAAACAAAATAAAAATAGAAATAGGACTAATTTCATGAAAAACAGAAAAATCGAACAGATCTGGTGAAAAAATAATGATAGATCTCAAACCCTAACCTCGGAATTCAATTTCCGTACGGCTAGAGACAAAAGAGGTATCAATCGACAGAAAATGAAACGAATTAGAAGAATATGAGGTTGATTTGATCGTTGAGAAGAGAAATCGGGGTTGATTTGAGGGGGGGAGATGGGAAATTAGAATTGGGGAAAAATTTGTTGACGAAAAAATAGAGGGTAAAGGTGGGTCAAGGGGAATCAGTTATTGGTGTGCCCGAAATAGTAACGCGGGTGGTCAAAAAGGGGCTCCGTAATTACATGTAATTACGACAAATGCCCCTAGCTTTGGAAACAAATGGCTGCACCACTAGGTGATTTTATGTGGTCAATATGTGGACTAAGTAGGCGTTTGGCGATGTATTTTCAAATCATAATTTCATAACTTAATTTTAAATTATGTTTATTTATGTAATTTGAACATAATTTAAACTTAACTTCATGTCATGGTTTGAAATCTTAAATCATCCAAAAGGTGTGACTTGAGATTTCAAATCATGATTTTAAGTTTTTTTAAATATAAAACTTGACTTATAAGTTTATATTTTGTATAAAAAGATTCATAAAGTAGTAGATATATACCAATTGATCGACTTTATATTGTATTGGATATAATTGTCCAGTACATAATTTATATTGTATATATACACAAAGATATGACTATGTCATGACTTAAAAGTGTACAACATAAGTTTATATTTTATAAAAAAAAATCCATAAATTAGTAGATATATATCAATTGATCGACTTTATATTGTATTGAATATAATTGTCCAATATATAATTTATATTGTATATATATAAAGTTATGAATATGTCTTGACTTAAAAGTGTACAATTTTGAGATGTATTTTAATTTTATTATGAACTATGGCTTGTCCATTTGGTAAGATTGCATAAGAATTAAGAAAATTTTAATGATTTTCACAACTTGTGAAGTTTTATTTATATAAATGAAAAAAGATACTAACTTTAGAAATTCAAATTACATGTTCTAACTAAAATTTTTACTTCAAATCATATACAAACACTCCTAAATCAGTTTGGAAACTCATTCGGTCATGTTGAGGTGATGGATGGAATCATGAAAGAAGTGATGTGAGACGTACCATGTGATAAAAAATGTCAACAAACATGTTTTATCATTTTTTAAAATTTAAATTATGTATTACTACTAAATAGATCACTTATAAGATAATTAATAAATAAATTTCTATTATAAGCATCTATTGATGATTAGATGAAATAATAAATAACTAATTATTACATATCAAATAATTTCAATAATGTCTAAAAGTATTACCTGTTATACATAATTTAAATTTTTTTCCTAACCCTTTTCCTTTCGTGTGAGAAATATTTTTAACATTCTATGTTTTAAAAATACATTTTTCCTCCTAACTTATTTAGTAACATTTTTTCTTTTTAGTCAATTTCAAAAAGAATGATATCTTTATATATTTAATAATTTAATTTTAATTTTTTTTATTTTATCTTTTATTAGATAATTTATAATCACACAAACATATACGATTTGTTTTAAAGTGCAAGTTTCAAAAAAATAATTAAACTATGTGACCAGTTAAACACCACCACATAAAATAGGAGGTAGAAAATAGCATAGTGTTAGTAATTATTACTACTCTACATTGTTTTAATGAAGTCAATGTATTTAATTTTTTTCGTGGTTCAAATTAAAGACAATTTTATTTATGATATGATAGATCCTATGATACGTTTAAATATATGTCATATTAATTTATTTTATAAACTCACTAAGGGTCTGTTTGGAAAGTCATCTGGTAGTTAAAATTGATGTAATTATTAAGGTAGTAATTACACAACTTAATAATTACATAACATAGTAATTACGACGACCTGTTTGTTTGTCACAACATAATTACAGTGTAATTACAAATATATTATTTGGTTACACATGTGTAATTAAACAGTTAGATTAGTTTAAAAATAAAAAGTAATACTTGACAAATGATATATTAAATTAGGTATTTAAGATACATATCTTAAAAATATATTAATTAATAATCACATATTTATAAATAATATTGTAAAGGTAATAGTAGTATATTTTCAAATTAATAATGTTTTAACTTTATTAATTATAAAAATTAAAAGCTCATAGTTTGTAAGAATATCATGGGTTGTATATTGTTTGACAAAAAGATTAATATTATATAATTTGTTTTTTTAATTAAATTACGCACAATGGGCTTTTTATTAATAAAGCGAAAAAACAAGGTCCAAGCCCAAATTGGATCCAATCCCAAACCGGGTCCAAATGAAACAAAAAGAAAAAAATAAAAGCAAATACAGAAAGTAAAGTCGACTTCATTTTGGAAACCCTATCTACCATGTCCGCTTCTTCAGCTCCTTTGTCACTGCGCCTCATCTCCATTCTTGAGCTGAATATATATAATGACATAACACTATTCAAATGTTTGACAAAAAAATAATCTATCAGTTATAAGTGACAAATGAATAATATGTAATATAAAATAAAAAGTGAATACTACTAAAGCAAATAAACGGATAAATATAACATGAATTCCAAATTTTAAAAATAATAATTTAACATGATATTTTTATGTCAAATTCTAACATAACAAAAAATAAGTTCCAAAGTAAATATAATTCAAAAGAAATTCAAAAGAAAGTGAAAATATTTATAAGTCTATAACCTCATTCAACAATAAAATCTTACTTCAATAACATCACTCTATGTCAAGTTTGTTAATGACTCATTCTTTCTAATATTTTAAAAATTAGAATAATAACGTAGTTACGCTAAATTAAGAAAACAAGAAAAAATTAAAAAAATATGAGCAATTATATGAAATCACTAGAAGTAAAGGTTGTATGAGAAGAAAGAAAATGAAAGATGATAATATAAAAAAACATTTTAAAAAATAAAATAATTTTAAATGTAAAAATAAAAAATAAAAAATAAAAATAATTTTATAAAATAATTTAAAATGTAAAAATAAAAAAGAAAGTAAAATAAAAAATAAATTAAAAAGAAAAAGAAAAAGGAAAGAATTTAAAAATAACCTTGTAATTACATGTTATAATTACACTCAATTCTCAGCCCCACCTTGAGAATTGAATAGTGTAATTACCTCCTCCCAATTACACTTAATTACATGTTGTCCATGTAATTACTTGCTTTGCCAAATATGTCAAACTGTGTAATTACACTTACATGAATGACTTTCCAAACGGGCCCTAACGTGAGCGACATTATTATTTGGTAAATAAAACTATAAACAATGAGTATTGAAGTCAATATATATTTTGAGCAACATTAGCATTTAATAATAAAAATTGAACCTAAATTTTATACCCCTGTGTGTTTAGATTGCTCAAACATGAACTTAACTTTTGCTCATGCTTAGGGCCGGCAATGGATCGGAGGTGGATCGGGTGGAGCTCAATCCGTCTCCACCCGCTAACCATCTATCCACCACCCGACCCATCCATCACCCTATTTTTTCTTCATCCACATCCGATCCATCCATCATCCACGGGTGAATCGGGTGGATCGGGTGCTTCGTGGATGAAAATTATAGCACAATCAGTTTGGTACTTTTGATTTATTTTTCAGTTTTCATACTATCTTGTTTTACCATTATAATTTGATTTTGATCCCACTGTAATATTCCTCAACTATTATATTGCTAACAGTTATAGTCATATATAGAGTGATGTTCAACATAGAAAATGTCAATTATGTATAACGTAGTACAAAAATAACATTTTTGATACTAGGAATCATCGTTATTGTCATGTTGAAATTGAAAAAGAATTTTCATTCACTTTAGAAAATAAAGACAACTATTGAAAATAAAATCAAGTACTAGTAACGACATGAGTCCATGGGTATGTTATCACTGAACTACACAAAAAATAACTAATTTATAAACGGGTGGATGGATGGGTCGGGTGGTGGGTGGTGGGTTGGATGTATGTCCACCCGAATTCGACCCAATCCGTCACCTGATAAAAATCTGTGTTTTATCGATTTTTCATCCATATAATCGGGTTGGGTGGATGGATATCCATCGGGTTAGAGTGAAATTGTCAGCCCTGCTCATGCTAGGTTATATTGATTCCAAACATATAAAACGGTTGCAACAATCTCACTTTTTGTTTACCATCATAAAGTAGCAAGACAGCTAATGTGAAGATTATTATATAATGGTCACTAAACTTCTCCATCGCGATGTTTTCGGTGTTTGTCTATACTCTTTTCAGAAGAATCCTTTTAAATTAATATTTTATTAAATAAAAATTCCTTGGGGCACTTTTAAGATAATTATTGTTGTTTAAACAATTACAAAATTTCATAAACCAACAAGTAATTGAATGCAAATAAAAAATGAAGTGTTTTAGCTCTCGTTCCTTTTAAATGTATTAATTCAAGCTTATAAATTAATCTGGCCAAAAGAATAGTCGCATTAGATATTCATGTACATATATATGTTGGGAGTTTTGCTCTACGGTACTTTATAAAGCAGTACGGGAAGTATTTAACTATTACAAGTATTCGAAAGGATAAATAAAGATTTCAATAATTAAACATGAAATCTGAAAATTACAATAGTTATACAAGTAAAAACTGGAAATTCCAGTTTTATAGAAGATGGAAAAATATAAATTGGTTTTTGCTGAGTCGAGTGTAGCACTCTGTCCTTAAGACAATATTACCCCGTATGTATCCTTTATACGTCCTGGATAATTTGTCTCCCAAGATAAAAACAGCAATGGAACCCTTGAGCAAAGGAAACTCAAGAGCTACCGTGAAGAATATTGAGTAACGAAATGATGCTTGGAAGTTGTAGGAAAAACTATTTCGGTTGTGTATTTTCGTGCAACGTTTTTTTCGCATCTGTTTATGTATTTTCGTGCATATGTCTTGGTGCTCAACAATGGTGTAATGAGGTGTTTATATAGGAGAGGGAGGGGTTGTTTCTTCTGAAAATCGCCTCCATAATAGCCAAATAATGGCCATTATGGAGGTAGTAAAGTCACCAACATAAATGGGAGAAAGACCAACTGTTTTGGCCATTATAGGAGGAGTAATTCAGCCAAAATAAATGGTGAATTGAGTGCTTGGCATTTGTTTTTGACCGTCGAAATTTTGATTTTCCGGAAACTTCGTGGACCAAACTCGTACATCTTGAAACTTCGGGGACCAAACCGCACATCCGAAAGAATTCGGTCCAAATCGTATATCTGAAACTTCGGGATCAAAGCGTACTTCGGCAAAGTTTTCGGCCCAAAAAGATAATATCAAGACCCGACTATACGACCCAACGACAAACGACCCGGCCACGGCCACGGCCCGCGGCCACCCCACGGCCCACGGCCCGGCGGCCCGGCCCCACGGCCCACGACCCACGACCCACGACCCGTGACCCGTGAACCCGAGAGCCCGGAACTCGGAACCGGAACCGAACCGGACCGGACGGACGGACGGGCGGGCGGCGGCGCGCGCGTGTGGTCTTTCCTCGAACCGAAGCACATCTAGGTCCTCCTCCTTTAAACACATGGGATACCCCTTGGGGTCCCAAACCCCAAACCAATTTCGAATCTTATATACACAACAATTCTTTCTTCCTCTACCGATGAGGGAGAATTACACACAATACCACACTTTCCATGCTTCAAACACCTTACTTCGTGAACCAATATCTCTTTCATTTCTCAATGAAATTTGACGATTCTTGGCCCTACGGTTATCTACGTACTTAGTAGATCATGCATGTGTGAAGAACCGGATTCTCCAACATACGTTACACTAGTGTTTAAGCCGTTAAAGTTGGTCGGTCGCAACTCCCGCCAAAGGCAAATTTCCAACAATCCCCTCTTGAAAGAGATTTTGGCGCACTCACATGGTGTCTTTTCATTTCCAAAGCAATATTTCAGCGGACCGATGTTGCATAAGGAGAGGTAGCCTCGCTTTGAACCTTCCATAGTTGAATACCATCGGACTTACTTATCGCGCGGTGAACGTGATGTCTTGAACCGTCAAGTGTTTAGTGTAAGCCAAGACAACGGTACCAACACAACAAATTCCCTTACTCTCTTCTTCGTAATGTTTTGTCCGTTTTGGCCATGGACAACGTCTTGGATTCTTAAGTGCGTTCAATTTGAGGCGGCCCGTCCTCGCACTTAAATAGGTGGTCTCCTACAAGGTATCCTGCTATACCCCACTTCACAAGTGTTAGGAACCATTAAAAGTTTCCCAAAGACCTAACCTCAATTGTTGAGGATCATTACGGAGTTTTGAAAACTTAACCTTTACCCATACGAGATAGCACTTAACGTCTATCGCGGGAACGGCTTTGGATTTGGTGTTTCTTTTCGAAATAACTATCCGAAGTGCTCATACTTCCTTTGAAGCGATCAACCGAACCTTTACAACTTAGTTTTCCCATTGAACCAAATTCATCGGGATCTCCAGTTCGTAAGGTTGGGTTTCCATGTATTGGTCCGTATATTTTGGGTTTTAAGCCCATTCCCCTAGACAGCGAGTAACACTTGATCTCCGGGTAGTCCCTTAGTTTGTAAACAAGGAAGTGACACCCGTGATGATCAATTGCCATACGGTCTTATGTCTCCGACGGATCCCGACGAGATATGTTCGAGACGCCGTCATCCGTGTCCTTCCTAAAGCCGACCGGATAGCCACGGTGTAGAACCGCCGAAGGCACGGGTTTCTCCCAATAAGGGACGTCCTCTAATGAGTCGTGAAGTTACTCAACTTTTTTTCATGCTTTGTATAAAGCGATAAACTCCGATACCATTATGAATCGGTCGATGCAAGTTTGCTTAGAGGATTTTCCAAGAACCACCATACACATTTACTTGTGGCTTTGGTGTTCTTCGATCGATGTCCGGTTTGCATCCTTGTGTTCTCTCGTAACCGCCGGACATCCGAATACTATAATCCGTAGATAAGCGAATAATTCGTATATCGTCATATCCGACTTAACGCCTTCTATTGATCATGTATTAAGATCATCGATGAACCTTAGTTCAACCGATCTCGTTTGTTGGACGATACCTGGTCGGTTGTAGTGTGTGCAATACATTGAACAACACGTGACACGAGCATATCGCTCCTTGTCTATGGGTGCACCATGATTCCAATCAGTTCTATGATTCATATCTATTGATGGCTTCAACGAGCTCATCAACTATCGACCGATCCGTTAGATGTCTTAGAAATCCAATTCCTAAGATGTCATCTGTGATACTCATATCTTTCATATCGAGACTTTATTTCAATATGATTTTCACTCTAAGACCGTTGGTTTTCCAACTGTTGGCTTTCTAACTTCGAGTCAATGTTTCGTGATCGATTCATTGTTTCGTTTTATCCGAGACTTTCGAGGACCAAAATGTTAACATTTCGGGGACCAAAATGAAAGTTCGGGAAGAAGCCCAACAGTTCAACAAACCAATTCGATCCTCTTCTTCCAACTCTCCGGTTTGGAAGGTGTTTCAACACCCATGCCATGTAAGATTACAATGGCCCTGGATGTGAAGCTACTCACAGGGGAGCACTTTTTACAACCCAAAGGTTCTTTTCCGGAGGAAGATTAACCATTACACAAATATGGTTCTATATATAGAATCTATTTCTCCCTTTAGCTTCTTTCCAAAGCGGCGTTTTTGGAGATAACAATTATTTGTTAATTGTTCATGGTTCATTATTAACCATACAAGCTAGAAGGACTGGAACAAGTCTTTGTCCCCTTCTTTGCTCTGTCTCGGTTCAACATCTAGAATCCCCGAGTTCGCAGATCCGGAATATTAAGTTCCGGACGACAAAGCAACTTTCGAGTCTGTAGATACGGAACGTCTAGTTCCGGACGTGCCCTCGCGGGTTCTTGTTAACCTTGAGAAATTACTCCTTTTTCCTTTTCCAAGGAAAGTTATCTCCAAAGAATTCAAGATTCTTTGACGCCAAGAGGCGATCAACACTCTTCGTTATTTGCAGATCCGGTGGATATGCAATCTACGATCTTAGGTCGAACTTGACTGTTTCGGTAGCCCATCTTTTACCAAGCTACCCCACATAATTTGGGCGTACGACTTCGCGCTTGGCTAACACCGTTAGACTGAGGTGAGTAGTGAGCAGTCGTTTAATAAACGATGCTTCAAATTCTCCCCCTCTATCACTACGAATTTTGCAATCCATAGGCATAGTTGATTTTCAACTTCAGCTTTGTAGCGCTTATCTGCTTCAACAACTTCATCTTTGCTTTTCAACAAACAAAGGATTCCATACGTTGTACCATCATCAATGAAGATCACAACGTACTTGTCTCCCCCCTCTATTTTGTATAAACTTCAAATCACCCAATTAGGTGTGACTAAGTTCTAGAGGAGCGGTGCTTCTTTCGCTATTCCCTTGACGGAATTTGGAAAGGTGATTTTGCCTCTTCATCTACCTCACATTTATTTTGAGGGTTTATGTCGACGAAGGCAACAATCTCAACATCGTTAGCTTTTGAATGACTTGCTATTTAACGTGTCTTAATCTATGATGGCATAGATGCACGGATTACAAATATATCATTCATTTGGCTACGGACATACCGTACCATTCTTAGTTATTACGGACTGTTGGACTAGTCTCAAACCAAACTTGACCAACGGCGTCCCTTAAACCAAGTTAGGGATATGTATCACATCATCTTAGAGTGATCTCATTCCCCGAAGTCCTATTGAGGACAACCTCTCCAACCCCTTCTACTTTAGAGGTGGTGTTGCTTCACATGAACAACCTCTTACCCGTGGTTAGGCGTAACCGGATCATATATGATCCAGATACTCGGCCCACTCCAGTTGCTTTGCGCATCGAGTGTCCAATTTCTTTTCGCCTTTCTTTAGGCCTTCGATCATTAAGACACGGAAACTCCGGCCCACCTTACTAGGTGTCCATTACTTTTCCTATGAAATGAATTCGGCACCACTCCGGTCGCCGGAGGCTTTATATGACCGAGTGTCCAATATCATCATATCAAAGGAATTTTGGCCCTTCGGTCGCCGGAGGCTTTGTATGACCGAGTGTCCAATATCATCCTATGAAGGATCTTCTCGCCAAATAATATGATAGGCTCAACGTCATCAATTTTTAGACTTCTTCCGTTATGATTGGTGCCCGAGATAATTCTTGGCGCTTACTTAAGAGTGGTAACGAGTTTTCGCACGATTAGTGGATCTTTCTCCATCGTATGTGCGAACATACTTTACACACTTTAACAATTACACTTAAAAGAACGGATCTTTTTAAGTCATTTACAATCCAATCTTTAAACGGGAAAGAAGATAAGATTAAACTTCTGATTTTAAAGCGTGAGGAATATAAATTATTTTCATATTCCTCCTTACTTTAATCCATTTTTAATCAGACATCATTTAATCTTTATTCTTGACAAGTAAGAAAAACTACTTATCCCAATTTCGGATTCTGGCTCACTTCAGTCACTTCATCAGACTGAGTGTCCATTTCCTTCTCACCATTATTCGGTTCTTTTGTCTGGGACAGATATAGGCCTTCTGCTACAAGATATAATAACATCTTCAGTCTTCTCCTCTTGTCCTAGTTGACATCCTCAGGCTCTCGAGAGCGCTTGTTTCCACCAGTCTTGGTAGCGGTGACACCATGAACACGTTCATCATCATCACTCTCTTCTACCAGAAAACCATTTCCATATCCAGGTTTGGTGACACAAATTTTGACCGACATCTTTCGAATACTAATAGTAATACAATACAAGTATTGTCTTAAGTTGTTGGGAGCTTTGCTCTATGGTACTTTATAAAGCAGTACGGAAAGTATTTAACTATTACAAGTATTCGAAAGGATAAATAAAGATTTCAATAATTCAACATGAAATCTGAAAATTACAATAGTTATACAAGTAAAAGCGGAAATTCCAGTTTTATAGAAAACGGAAAAATATAAATTGGTTTTTTTTGAGTCGAGTGTAGCACTCGTCCTTAAGACAATATTGCCCCGTATGTATCCTTTATACGTCCTGGACAATTTGTCTCCCAAGATAAAAAAAGCAATGGAACCCTTGAGCAAAGGAAACTCAAGAGCTACGAAGTGAAGAATATTGAGTAACGAAATGATGCTTGGAAGTTGTAGGAAGAAAACTATTTCGGTTGTGTATTTTCGTGCCTTTGTTTTTCGCATCTGTTTATGTATTTTCGTGCATATGTCTTGGTGCTCAACAATGGTGTAATTGGGTGTTTATATAGGAGAGGGAGGGGCTGTTTATGCCTGAAAGCGCCTCCATAATAGCCAAATAATGGCCATTATGGAGGTAGTAAAGTCACCAACATAAATGGGAGAAAGACCAACTGTTTTGGCCATTATAGGAGGAGTAATTCAGCCAAAATAAATGGTGAATTGAGTGCTTGGCATTTCTGTTTTTGACCGTCGAAATTTTGATTTTTACGGAAACTTCGGGGACCAAACTCGACTTGTACATCTTGAAACTTCGGGGACCAAAGCGCACATACGAAAGAATTCGGTCCAAACCGTATATCCGAAACTTCGGGATCAAGCGTACTTCGGCAAAGTTTTCGGCCCAAAAAGATAATATCGAAGACCACGACCCCCACGCCCACGCGCCCACGCCCCACGACCCGTGACCGTGAACCCGAGAGCCGGAACTCGAAGCCGGAACGGAACCGGAGCCGGACCGACCGGACGGACGGGACGGGCGGCGGCGGCGCGCGTGTGGTCTTTCCTCGAACCGAAGCACATCTAGGTCCTCCCTCCTTTAAACACATGGGATACCCCTTGGGGTCCCAAACCCCAAACCAATTTCGAATCTTATATACACAACAATTCTTTCTTCCTCTACCGATGAGGGAGAATTACACACAATACCACACTTTCCATGCTTCAAACACCTTACTTCGTGAACCAATATCTCTTTCATTTCTCAATGAAATTTGACGATTCTTGGCCCTACGGTTATCTACGTACTTAGTAGATCATGCATGTGTGAAGAACCGGATTCTCCAACATACGTTACACTAGTGTTTAAGCCGTTAAAGTTGGTCGGTCGCAACTCCCGCCAAAGGCAAATTTCCAACAATATATATATATATATTTGGTCAAATGGATAACTAACTCTTGTCATGAAGAATATAAGAAAAATATATGTCAAGGTATATGTTAATAGTCCCATAGGCCACAACAGATATGGAATGAGAATATGGATTATTTATATGGACTTGGACAATCATCACTCTACAAACTAGCTTTCGAGGTTGAGTTAGGCACAAGATCCATTCTTTACATGGTATTAGAGTCAGGCACATTCTAATTCTTTGTTCATCGAGTTTGGGCCCACAAATTATAGTATCCACGTTCCAGTTAACAAGGTCTGGGCATGCGGGGGAGTGTTAATAGTCCCACATCGGATATGAAATATGAACATGGACTCTTTATATGAATTTGGATAATCCTCACCCTACAAGCTAACTTTTGGGGTTGAGTTAGGCCCAAGATCCATTCTTTACCGTATCAAATCATGGAAAAGTAAAGAATAGTATAACATATCATGCAAGAATAAGAGAATACCATTCTAGTAGTAGAACGGAAGTATTCGGATGAAAATACTTTATGACATTTTTCATATTTAGACAAGAGTTCTTCTTGTTGTCATGAGGAGGAGAGTAAACAATTTTAGGATAAACTGTTAAATTATTAGCATTATTACTAGGGTGTCCAGTGGGTCGGGTCAGCCCGATCCCGACCCGGCCTGCCCCCCCCCTTAAAAAACGGGATGGAAAATGACTGTGTGGGGATCGAACTCGGAACGGGATTAGGGCTCGTCCCGACCCCGCCAATCCCGTCCCTGCCGACCCCGGCCCGGCCCGCCCTGTCCCCCTCCCCCTTTGCATAAATAGTCGTTGCACAACAGTCCAATTTCAATTTTAGCTGTTGGCAACGGATATAACGGTCATTTTGCCCCCACCCCATAAACTCCCTATTCCCTTAATATTTATTTTAACCCCTAAATTAGTATATATACACTTTAACTAGACATGTCCATCGGGTCGGGGACCCGGCCCTCCCCTACCCAAAAAAAACCAGAGGGTGGCCAGTGGGCCGGGATCGGGTCAGTCGGGTCGGGACCGGCGGGCGGGATCGGGTCGGGTCGGGGCAGGTGGGATTCGCCGTCGTCCCGTCCCGTTTTCGATCTCGTCGGGGCGGGGCGTTATTTTTTTTTGCACTTAATTTAAAAAATAACATATATATAAAAAAAACTCAATAATTAAATAAGATAGTGTAATAAAAAACATCACAAGGCTGTTTTTGTGTCTCTTATATTATTTAATAGACATATGATTTTTTTTGTAATACAAATACAATTGTCAAAATTGCAACTTTGTGGTGTTGTTCAAAAGTTGCAAATTACTTATTAAAATTGCAATTAAAAAAATTACATTTTGAAAAAAACCTGTTCTAGTTTCTTGATAATTTCCTATGGTTCTTCGGTTGGAATTGATATTTGTTGGTCAAATTGCTCCACGTCGCTTCCACCACCTTCGGATCAGATTTCGTCTTCTTCGTTGATCTCCGGTTGTCCGCACCTTCTCCGCTCCGCTCGTATCCAATTCTGAATAATACTACAATCTCCAAGCTGTCTCCGGCTAATGAGTGTATGTGCTCTCCTATTTGATATTTGTCGGCAGAAAAAGCGCTTTCAGACGCCGTTGATGACGCTTGAATGTTCAAACATCTCGGGCCATCATTGAAAGTGTCGGAAAGGTCTTCTCATTCCCCCTCCAGTATTTCATCAAGTCTTCACGTCCTTCTTCATTGAGAACTGCTTGGTGCGGTACAGAACCCCGCAAAATAAAAATATCAAACTCGCTAATTTGGTTAGTAACGTTACGGCCGCACATTCTATTTCTGAGGCTTTCAATACTAGCCGCAAAAACAACATGTCTTTTGTGAGGTTGTGTTGAAGAAGAAGAAGAAGAAGAAGATTGTATGGAAGCCGGTAGGTTGCTAGCACTTTCTTGTTGGTAAAACCTATATACTTTTTTGCATTCGTCTTCTACGCTAGACAACACTTCTTCTTTAGTTTGTTCAATAGATGGTGGGTGATTTGGATTTTTGGGGCTTGGAGGTGGTAGTATTGCTATACAATCATAAATAGTTTCAATAAGTGATTTAGTACCGTCTATTTTAATAGTCGGATTTAATACAACACCAATAATATAAATAGTGGGAATAGAAATAAAATATTTTTTTATTTTGATAAATATTTTTTAATAGCTGGTTTATCCATATATTCATTAAACAGTAAAAATATTAGAGCTATATAAAATAACATAGTTGAAATAGTAGGATAATATATACCGAAAAATTCTTTTGTTGCTTGAAAAACTTTCTCTAGAAATACAATAAGTTCGGAAAATTTTCCCCAATCGCTATCTACAACCATATCAGCTGGATTTTGATTACGAGAGTTAAAAAATAAAGTTATAGGTTTTCTATAGTCATAAGCAACAAGTAGTTGCTCGTATAAAGAATTTCACCTAGTGGGTACTTCTTCTTGAATTTTTCTATAAGGTAGTTGAAAATCGTGACAAGTTTTTTTATATTCTTTTTTTCGTTGTATTTTATTATTTTTAAAAATAAAGTTTATAGCAAATTGCACTTTACTAAGAATGTCTTCAAAAAGTGATAGACCATACTTTACAAATAAGTTATATATATGGCACACACATTTTATATGAAAACGATCTGGAAAAGATGGAGTTAAACTATTTTTTAAAATTGTAATAGCATAATTGTTAGAAGAAGTGTTATCTAATGTAATAGTCATAATTTTATCAGTTATTCCGTAATAATCGCACACTTGATAAATATTTTCTGCAATAAAAGTACCAGTGTTCCTATCATCTATATATTTATACACTAAGATACGTTTTTGCATAGACCATTTATAATCTATGCAATGATAGGTTACCGTTAAATAATCATGGTCGTTAGTACTACGACCTATATCAGAAGTGATAGTCACTTTGCCATTAAAATGATATAATGAATAACGTAAATATTATTGATATTCATGTGCAAATTTAAATACATCTCTCTTAATAGTTGATCTAGGAAAACCGTTAAAAGAAGGATTATACATATCTCTAATGTAATGAATAAAACCAGGAGATGAAGGAAATGAAAAAGGCAAACCCTCCACAACAACTAATATTTCTATTGCTTCCCTATCACTATGTTTATTGTAATTAGGGCCTACAATCCCCCCCCCCCCCGGTCGTGGGGTTAATTTGACCCAGTACTTGGTCCGAGACAGTATGTGAATCTTGTCCCGATGGAGCAGGCGTTTGCTCACCCGGTTTTGAAGCCTCGTATTGGGCATACCTAGCTGGACGAGCCCTTGCTACGTGTCTCATTAAACCCTATGTCCCACGTGACCTTTTTCCAGTTTTAAATTTTAAAACATCTTTACAAATTTTACATCTAGCTACTTGATTCTCTACGTCCCTATCAAAAAATGTCCATGTATATGATTTTAATGGTCATTTTGCTGGACCTCGTCTCATACTAGGAGGAATAAGAGACATTTCGGTTGAAGGTGCACTAGTGGGTGTGTTATCATCTACATTAATGGGTGTATCATTTAGATCATCGTTTAAATTAAAAGTCTTCTTGAGTTCCAGAAAATAGTTCATCGTCTAAATCTAATAGTATTGTAGGAAAATGTTCATTATCAACAAAATCATCCTCTGTAGGAATAAGATTTTGTCTAGAAATAGGATGACTAGAAGAAGTATCCTTGCCCTTGTTACCCCTACTAGAAGAAGTCTGACCCCTACCCGTAAGCATACGTTAAAATCCTTCCATTATCAATTTATAATTATACTAATAAATATATAAAGTAAATGAAATTAAGTGCGCTAAATAAAATAAACAGACAATAATAATTTAATGAAGGAACGAATGTACCAAACGCCGACGTGTGTAATCGAGAGGTTGAAAACTGAAACTTTGCTCGATGGAAGATCCTCAAGCTAGTTGCCAACTTCACTCCCAAATGAATAAATAAAATTCAATATTTAGTAGACTTGTAGAGAGATAGATTGAGAGATTGTAGGAAGATTTGTGAGAAAGATGAAGATAAAATGAGGTATTTATAGTTGAAAATTGGGTTAAAGTGTAAATATAATAACTTATGGGTTAAAAATAAATATTAAGGGGTAGGGGTGTTGGGGGAGGGGAGAGGCCAAAAATGGTCGTTGCACATAGGCCAAAAATGGCTGTTGCACAACGGCCAAAATGTAAAATGGTCGTTGGTGCAATATTTATTTGTGCAAAGGGGGGTTTCAGGCGGGATCGGGGGCGAGACCAGGACTGGGACTGGGTCGGGCCTGGTGGGATTGGGGCGGGCTGGGTCGGGTCGGGACGAGACCATGTCCCATCCCGGTTCGAGTCCCGATACCGTAATTTTTTTTTTTTAAAAAAAAAGTCGGGTTCGGGCCGACCCGGCCCACTGGCCAGGGTCAGCATATATCTGACGCGTGATCCACCTGACCCTAAAAAGCGGGGACCCGATCAGGGTCAGGGTCGGGCTAGGCTCGAATTAACCTGATGACGGGGGGAATTATAAGTCTTAAATATGATAAACACAGAGATAGGAAAAATTTAGCAAAATTAGTTGTTGTGGAGGGTTTGCCTTATTCATTTCATTCCTCTCCTGGTTTTATTCATTACATTAGAGAAACATATAATCCTGCTTTTAACGGTTTTCCTAGATCAACGGTTAGAAGAGATGTTTTTAAATTTTCCCATGAATATTAACAGTATTTACGTTATGCATTGTATCATTTTAATGGCAAAGTGGCTTTCACTTCTGATATAAGTCGTAGTACTAACGGTAATGATTGTTTAACTGTCATATGTCATTGGATATATCAGAATTGGTCTATGCAAAAACGTATATTAGCATATAAATATATTGATGAAAGGCACACTGGAGCATTTATTTCAAGAAATATTCATGAAATTTGTGAATATTATGGAATTACTAATAAAATTATGACTATTACATTAGATAATGCTTCTTCTAATGATTATGTTGTAAACATTTTTAAAAACTCGATTTACTCCATCTTTTTTTGATTTTTTTCATGTTAGTTGTGCATGTCATATTTATAACTTAGTTGTAAAGGATGACCTAAAACTTTTTAAAAACATCATTGATAAAGTACAATTTGCTATAAAATTTATTTTTAAAGGTAATAAAATACAAAGACGCAAAGAGTATAAAAAAAACTTATCATGATTGTGGATTACCTTATAGAAAATTCCAGAAGACGTTCCGACTAGGTGGAATTCTTTGTATGATCAACTACTTGTTGCTCACAAGTATAGAAGACCTATAACATTATTATTTAACGCCCATAATCAAAATCCAACAGATATGCTTGTAGATGATGTTTGTGATAAAATTTTAGAACTTATCACATTTTTAGAGAAATTTATTCTAAATACTAAGGAATTTTCTGGAATTTATTATCCTACTATTTCATCTATGTTATTTTATATAGCTTTAATATTTTTGTTACTTAATGAATATATGCAAAACCCAACTTACAAGCCAACTATTAAAAAATATTTAAAAAATTTTAAAAATACTTTTTTTCTATTCTCACTATTTATTTTATTGGTGTTGTATTAAATCATACTATTAAAGTAGACGATTGTAAAGCACTTATTGAAACGATTTATGAAAGCTTAGAAATACTTCTAATAGACCAAATGAAGAACCAACTAACGAATCAACTAAAGAAGAAGTTATGTCTAGCATACACACTGAATGCAAATATGTATATATTACCAAGGGCAAAGTGCAAATAATCAACCGGCTTCTGTACCATCTTCTTCTACTTCACTGCAACCTAATAAAAGACATGTTGTTTCTGCTTCTAGTATTCAAGGCCTTAGAAATATAATGTACAGTGTGTCAAGTTCTTCACAAATTAGCGAGTTTGATGTTTATGTTTTGCAGGGTGTTGTACCGTACGAATCAATTGTCAATGAAGATGGACGTGAAGACTTGCTAAAATAATGGAGGGAGAATGAGAAGACATTTCAAACACTATCAAAAATGGCCCGAGATGTGTTGAATATTCAAGCGTCATCAACAGCTTCTGAGAGTGTTTTTTCTGTTGGAAGGTTTCAAATAGAAGAGCACATACACTCATTGGCGGAAGACAGCTTGGAGATTGCAGTTTTATTCAGAGATTGGATTAGAGCTGAGCGTAAAAGGTGCGGTCAACCAGAGATCAGCAAAGAAGACAACTACAACTACAACGAAATCTTATCCAAGGGAGTAGGAAGCGACGTCGAACAATTTGACCAACAACTTCCAATTCCAACAGAAGATCCTCAAGAGATTGTGAGGAAATTAGAAAGAGTATGGTTGACTATGTAATTTTTTTAATGACAATTTTACTATGTGATTTGCAACTTTTGAACTACGAAATAAAGTTGCAATTTTGAAATTGTATTACAAAATAAATTATATTTTTATTAAATAATATAAGAGGCACAAAAACAGCCTTGGGATATTTTTATTCACTATCTTGTTCAATTATTTAAGTGTTTAGATATATATATATATATATTAAAATTAAGTGTCTAAAAAATTAAATTCACTCCAAATCCCCCTACCCGACCCGACCCGACCCCCAAATCCCGTCCCCTCTTCCGGCGAGATGTAGACGGGACAAGACCTCTTCCCGGCCCGCCGGGTCCCGTCCCGCCTATCCCGGCCCTCTAATCCCGCCAAGACCCCCGTCCCCCAAATCCCGTCCTGACTCGGCCCACTGGCCACCATATTGTAAACTACCGTAGATATCTCAGAGTTACAGTAATTGGGAGCTACTTTAATACTCTCCGTCCAGTTTTACTTGTCAGCTCACCGTCCAGTTTTACTTGTTTACTATACTAAAAATAGTTGTCCAGTTAGACTTGTCCATTTTAGAAAATCAAGAGATAATTTACCATTTCATACCTATTTTACCTTATCATTTATTATTGGGTTGACAAGTTTAAGGAAATATTAGTGGTTGCATAACTTTAAAGTATGTTTTATTTATTTCAATCATTAGGTTATTTAGCAATAGTTAGGGAAGATATAGTAAAATTATCATTCTATTTTTTACTCCGCGTGTCAAGTCAAAATGTGACAAGTAAAAATGGACGGAGAGAGTACCATATTACTCCTAATTATTGCTAATTATCTAATGGCTGAAATCAATTAAAGCTTACCAAAAAAATGTGCAACTAACTAATTAAGTAATGGATTCCAACAATTCACATAATCCCCATGAAAAAGTAATGTTGAAAAAGGAAGTGGAAAATTTGACTAAATAATTACTAAGGGTAAAATAGAAAAAAAAATGGTAAAATATCTCTTGATTTTCTAAAGTGAACAAGTAAAAATTGGATAATTATTTTTAGTATAGTGCACAAGTAAAACTGAACGGGGGAGTATTAGTTAGGTTGGTTACACATGAGTACATTAACATTGTTCGGTTATATTTTTTTGGATCCATTTTATTACAATGCTTCTCCGTGTAATTTGGACTTTGTAGGAGCTAAAATATACGTACAAGGTATTTAGTAAAAAATGCCTAATATGGGACGAAGTTGTACTACAGATCTAAAGGAAAAAAAGGTCTAGAATTTCTACTAGAGGTTGGTTTGGCTATTTACGTCCTTTTTTGTTGACGAAGGAACCCGCAACCGCTACTTTCTCGAATGCGCACAGGGTAAATCCCGGACTAACGCAATAGCCTGCAAACCACGTCAGCCGATTAACCACACTTGGCAAGTCATGTGTGACAGACTCAACCAAGAAGGTTTATGCAGGAACTCGTGACCTTGCGGTCCCGCGCTCTACTGCTACACCAACTTGGCTACCCTTGCGGGTTGGCTATTTACGTCCTGATAGTACAATATATAGCCACCTCAAAAGTCATGGTTAATTTAATTCTATAGATCTAAATTAAACTTCAAAAACTTGGAATTGTTTGCTTTTCTTTCAAAGTAAAAAAGCTATCTTACAACAATTCTTAGCAAAAACCACTAGTCTTCAAGAGTTTTAAGAAAATATGGAGTATAACAACACCAACAACGAATTACGTCTTAGTCTCAAATAAGTTGCAATTGATTATATGAATCCTCATAGATCACGTTTCTCCATTTAAATTCATTTCAAGTAAAACATATGGAGTATCAATAAGAAAATGGTCAACCTGATCAAAACAAGCCAAATTTAATTATATAATATAAAGTGATCATAATACCAGTAAATTGGCTGCTGAAGTTTAAACTGAAAAAACAAGATAAAAAGAGAAGCATTTTAACCATGCTACTAGGAAACATCAGCTCTATGTTTGAATGGAAAAGATAAAGAATTGAATAAAAGTTGGATTTTGCTCTCATGTTTAGTGCTTATTCCACGGGAAGGGAAACATTAACTTCCTTATGCCACAGCAGGCATATCCTTGAGCCATCCATCTAAACGTTTCCCAATGGAGTAGACGATGAACCCGATTTCTCTGAGCTTCTGCACATCAACAATGTTTCTTCCATCAAACACAAATGCAGGCTTCTGCATGTTATCATAAATCTTCTTGAAATCAAGTGTTTTAAACTCGTCCCACTCGGTCAGAAGACAGAGTCCGTGGGCGCCTTTTGTTGCCTCATAAGCATCCCATACTACATTGAGTTGTTTCATCACAGTGGGGCTCATTGGCTGAAGGTGAATCGGATGATCCCAATCCAACTTATTCATTGACAAATCCTTTTGGATTTGATGCTCAGTGACTTGTGGATCGTATATGCTTAAGTGAGCATTGTCTCCCAATAGGCCTTTGCACACATCAATTGCTGGTGTCTCCCTTGTGTCACCTGTGTCTTTCTTGAAAGCAAATCCAAGAATAGCAATCTTCTTGCCTGAAACTGTGTTGAACATAGAGGAAACAATTCGGTTAACGAACCGATTCTTTTGGTAGTCGTTCACCTTAATCACTTGTTTCCAGTAGTTGGCAACTTCCTTGAGACCATTGCACTCACAGATATAAACCAAGTTGAGAATATCCTTCTGGAAACAAGAACCACCAAAACCAACACTGGCATTGAGGAACTTCGGTCCGATTCTCGTGTCCTTACCAACAGCATGTGACACCTGTGTAACATCAGCTCCAGTGGCTTCACAAAGAGCTGACATTGCGTTAACCGATGAAATCCTTTGAGCCAAGAAGGCGTTAGCAGCGAGCTTCGAGAGTTCAGCTGACCAAAGATTTGTGCATATGATGTTTTCTTCAGGCACCCAATGGGCATAAACTTCCTTCAGTGCCTGAATTGCCTTTTGCCCCTCGGGGGTGTCTCGTCCTCCAATTAGAACACGATCAGGTTTAAAAAGGTCCTCAATTGCAGTCCCTTCAGCAAGAAATTCAGGATTCGAAAGAATTTGGTACTTGATTCCTTTGCTGTTATGTGTGAGTATTTTCTCAATTGCCTCGGCTGTTTTGACCGGAACAGTTGACTTCTCAACAACAATCTTATCATTCTTTGACACATCAGCTTTCATTCGAGCAGCACTTTCCCAGTATGTAAGATCTGCTGCTTTCCCAGCTCCAAGGCCTCGAGTTTTCGTTGGTGTGTTAACAGAAACAAAGATGATGTCTGCTTCTGAGACATGTTTCTCAACTTCAGTGCTGAAGAAAAGGTTCATTCCTCGGCATTGTTTCACTATGTCTTCAAGTCCTGGCTCATAAATAGGCAGCTGATCACTGTTCCAGGCCGTGATACGTGCAACAGATATATCAACAACAGCCACTTCAATTGCAGGACACTTGAGAGCTATGACTGCCATAGTTGGTCCACCAACATATCCAGCACCAATGCAACAAATCTTCACCATTTTTTCTGCAACATGAAGCCAGATCAAAGGTAGAGTCAATGTTTCAGCCTAACAATAAGACTAATCAAAGAAGTAGGATAAATCTTAAAAGAACATAAAATTCCTGGAAATGCTGTCTAGAGGTATAGATGAGCTTATCTTACTATAGTCCATCACAATTTGTTTAGAATTGATGCATAGTTATTATTTTTATCATTGTAAAATGGGAACCAAATATATTACAAAGAATATCTCTTTGTAATTGTCTAATTAGAAAATACCATCTTCTCCAACTGTCCTAATCAACCTCCTTAAGTGAATTTTATGACTACACTGATATATAGACTTTGGTCAAAACTGTTTGAGATATTTTCTTTCCTTTCAAATCCACATTAGAAGGTTACATCTTAAGTATAAATACAAAGAGAATATATTCAACATCAGTTAAGGTAATTTTCAACCAGACATATTGTTGGTCTTCTATGGTACTTTATAGAGCAGTACGGGAAGTAATAACTATTACAAATGTTCGAAAGGATAAATAAATGGTAACTCTTCACAACTGCCGCATGTGTGTTGTGTCTTGAACCTTGATCACCTTGCAAAGCCAATGTTGAGAACTGCCGCAAGTTTGTTGTGCCTTGAATCTTGATAACCTGAAGTCAAGAAACAACTAAATCTGAATGGTTACAACGTTGTGTGTTGAGTCGAGGATAGCCCTCTATCCTTAAGACAAGATTGCCCCGTATATAAGCTTTTACGTTAGCGGGCAATAGTCTCCCAAGATAAAACAACACTTTAATCTCAACACTACAAAGCCAATAGGTTGAGCCTGGCGAAGAAAACAAATATGACTCGACTTGTTGAAGATATGGAATAGGAAGGAAGAGTTTCTCAATACTCTTCTCTTTTGTCTCTGTGTATATAGTGTGTCTCTGTAGTGTATATCTTGTGTATACGTGAAGGTTTGGTCACTGTTTTTCAGTCGAAAATTGCACTGATTTTCGCTGAATTTCACTGACTGTTTTGTGCTATTTTGTGGCTGTTTTTCGGGCCTGTTCCTTGCTGTTTTTCGCCTCTGTTTGCTGCCTGTTTCTCACTGTTTTTTCGTCTATTTTCTGCCACTGAATTGAGCCAAATGAAGCTCAATATATAGCATAGAGAAGGGGCTGTCCAACTGCCAAAACATGGCTGTTAATGGCCATTTAGGAGGGCATTAAAACAGCCAAGTAATGGCTGTTAATGGCCATTGAAAGGCTGCCCAACTGCCCAAGTAATGGGCTGTTAATGGAGGAGTTAATCAGCCAAGTAATGGCTGATTAATTCCTCAAAAAACAGTCCCAACGGTAGGCAAGAAAAAGTCTCCAGAAATTCTGGGGACCAAACTGTAAATATTGAAACTTCAGGGACCAAACTGTACATATAAAAGAATTCTGGTCCAAACTGTATATATGAAACTTCAGGGATCAAACTGTACATCTGGCAGAGTTCTCTGGTCCAAAAAGATAATATCAGAAAGGCCCGTGGCCCGTGGCCCGTGGCCCGACCGGACGGGCGGGCGGCGGCGGCGCGCGTGTGGGCTTAGCCTTGAACCCAAGCACATCTAGGTCTTCCCTCCTTTAAACACATGGGATACCCCTTGGGAACCAAACCCTTTACCACATTAGAGACTTATATAGAGAGCAATTCTTCCTATTCCCACCGATGTGGTAGATTTGTCCCACACCACATTTCCATGTCTCAAACACCTTACTTCGTGGACCAATATCTCTTTCATTTCTCAACGAAATTAGACGATTCTTGGCCCTACGGTCATCTACTCACTTCGTAGATCATGCATGTGCGAAGAGACAAGGTCTCCAACATGCGAAACACTAGTGTTTAATTCATCAAAGATGGGTGGACGCATCTCCCCGCCAAAGGCTAATTTCCAACACATATGTCACAAACAGGAATTTCACAACAAATTAATGAAACAACAAAAGAAAAAGAAACAAACCAAATAACACCACCAACTTATGATCAATGTACTTAGCACAACAGGGAATAATAGAAAGTGATAAAAAAAAAAGAACAAGACTGAACTTTTTAGCCAACTTTAAAGTTACCTCAAGGATTTCTGTTCTTGAAAAGGAAAGAAAAGATGGTTTTGATTCTCTTATGAAATGTTGTTACAAAAAGGATTCAAAAGAGCTTGTGTAATGTTGCAAAGACTTCCACAGACCACTATATATATAATAGAAAAGAGTCTATAATCTAAGCTAAGCCAATTGACTCTAAAAAACTAAGTAAAGTGCCAAAAAGTCAGATTTAAAGTCTGGTGTGGAACCTTCAACACGTATTCAAGAGGTACCTTTCTGTAACAAACAAGGGAAAGGAATTCAACTAACCTGTATCCTCTTTTCCCTCTACTGTAGACCAATTTCTGGTTCGATTTTGGGTGAATGGTTAAAATAAAACAAAAAGAATGTATTACCAGTTCTCTTTGAAACTTCAATGATATCAGGGGAAAATTAGGAAGGGGATAAAAAATATTTTCATTAGAGAAAAAGGTCTAAATTTATGCAGAACTTCGCGAAATGATCCAAATTTGCCTTCTTGTAATAGTTAGTGTCAAAATATAGCCATCTTGTTACAAGATCGGTCCTAATATACCGTTATCTATTAAAGGCGGAAGCTTTTCAAAGCGCGGGCCTTTTTTATAATGAAAAATTATCAAATATGCCTTAAACTATGCAAAATGATTCAGATTTACCCTGAACTTCGCAACATTTGGATCATCAAAAAATTTAAGGGCAAATTTGGGCGTTTTCCCTTTTCATAATTTGTTATCTAAAAGACATGATTACTCTATGTTGGATTAAGCCAACCCAAAATTCTGACCATTTTGGGCTAGGTCACTAAAGTTTTTACAAAAAGTCTCACATCATTAAAAGTTATCGCAACCATATATTTAGCTTCTTTTTATTATCAATTTCTAAACTAGGACTTCATCTGCACCCAATTTTCAAGTATCAAACCTCCAGTCTAAAAAGGTATCAAAAATATTTATTTTTCGTGTTTTTCTAACAGATGAACCAATTTAATTAACTAGAGGGAAAACAGAAATTAAAGTGAAAAGGTAGAGGGTGCAGTTTCATGTGAAACTAAATCAAGAAAATTGTTTTTTACTGAGACAGTTATGGAACGAAAAAGGAAGCTTGAAGCTACAAAAAGAACGTGATCATATGGTTGGTCTGAACATGCATTGAGTAACATCAAAGAAAAAGATTAATTATAGCTAACACCGTGTATTAAGTATATATGCTTGAGAAAAAATAATAAACAAAATTATTGTTAAAAGCTTGATTTAAAGGCAACACAAACTTGAGATCAACGTGTTAGTACCTGATTAAAGGGCCTTCTTTCAGCAACAAAAATGTGGTGCCCTGCAAGAGTGAATTTCACTACTTATATTTATTTTTTGCTTTCTACTTTCTTATGGGGTGAAAGGAAAATGAAGATTAATTTATAAGTGAGATGAAGGTGTAATGATAGAAAAAAAAAGTAAAGTACTTGTAAAGAATGGATCTATAATGTGGGGTGAGTATTGTCCAAGTCTATATAAGGAGTTCATGTTTTTATTTCATTTCTGATGTGTGATTCTTAACAAAAGGTAGTTTTTTTTAGGGTGAGGATTGTCCAAGTCCTTATAAGAAGTCTATGTTTCCATTTTATTTCAGATGTGGAAATCTTAACGGTACTTACTAAAATCTTAAAGGTAATTAGTTGTAGAAGTAATAATTTATAATTTCTTTACAACATTCTATAAGGAAGAATCATATTATTCCAATTAAAGTAACTGATTAATGATGGAGACAAACTTCAAAAGGTAATTAACTAGTTAATGATCCTCGAAACATTTTATCGACTACTACGTCATTTCTCGTCTCTAAATATGGAGATACTTATCGTAAGTTTTTCTTCGTTTGAACCTCGCCCTTCACTTTAAAAGTTATGTCATTCTAAGGTGCTACTAAATGGATGGATTTTATCAACATCCATAAATGATAAATCATAGATCAAACTGCATAATATGATGAAAGTTGTAAATTGTATTTGGAGAAAAGTTATTGTCTATCGTCAGCCTTTATGGTCGAATCAATCGGAGAACCTGAGATGCGTGTGGTGGTTTACCGTGCAGCAAATGTGGTTAATTTGACTATACAATGATGTTAATATTCCATAGACGATTTTTAAGGACTTCAATCTATATGAACACTTAGATGGTCTCTTAATCCCTTTTCATAATTAGATAGCAATATATTTATTGTTACGTGGAGAATAAAAAATACGAAGATTATTATAGGAAAATAAATAATGTACATAGAAAATTTTAACAGTATCATTGTAGACACATAAATTTTATTGGGTTAAATTCAAATAAATTTTGGAGTAAATCTATGTTCATTTGAGTTAAACAATTAATTTGGACTATATAATTAAACAAGTTAATTTTATTAAATTCAAGTCCAAGGTCCATTTCATCTTGAGGCCCAAACTCATGCCACGTGTCAAGTGACATGACATTCCAGATAAATTCAAGATCAACAAAATAATGTCACATGTTCAAATGATGTAACAATCTCAATCAAAAGCCGACAAGTGTCCAAAATGACATGTCTTAGGCCAATTACAAACAACCTTATAAGGTAGCATTTGTGAGAAACTTGATGGCTTACATGAACCAATCAGAATGAGGGAAGAAAGTTCATTTACACTTGGACTGCCTACTCCTACAACTATAAATAGGGAGGTAACATAACTTTATGAGGATATTCAGCAAGCATTGAAGAAAGCTTCAACATCGACTACATAGTTTTTCGAATGAGTGGTCAACGGAGTTCTGCTCCGAGATCAACCGAAACAATGAAGTGCTGCCTGAATTTCCTAGCGATTGAAATACATCTCCCTCAAATCACGGAAAAATTTAGGAAAGAAGAATTAAGAGAACAACAGAATTGCACTCGCAAAATTCATCAATAATTACATTTTTATTTTATTTTTTATTACAGTTAATTTTCAGCACTCAAATATTTGTTGCGAACAACTAGAAAACTAGAGTAACAGTTTTGGGTAAAGAACATAATGAAATTTATACCAAACTTGATAGATCGATGAAATTTAAATTTAGTCTCTTCCTGTTTTGTACCTTACCTATATTAGGCTTAAGCCTCATGGCATTGGGCAGTTATTCTTGACCAGTTTCTAAACCTAAGTCGGGGTTAATTTAATTTTCCAATTGATACTGAACTATACGAAATACGGATTAATATTTAATACTAACAATCTATCTGTTCTAAGTTATAGATAGAAATTTGTCCCCCAAAAAGTCTGCCTACATTTTACATTTAATGGAGTACCAGTTTTGCAAACATTAACGCATGTCTCAAGCCAGGATAAACAAGCAGATCTAGCTAGTTGTAGTAGGTGACAACCTAAAATAGTCTGATTAATGAATCGATTTAGGCACGTACTACATATATTGGCGGATGCACCTTCAATCAACTAGTGTCATCTCACATAGAGCTGAAGATATTAGCGGATTGATTCATATAGGTGACTCAATTACTAATTAATCTAATTTAGTTTAGCTCTGAAAATTAGTTAAATTAGTTTTAAAGAAGTGAAACGTAACAAGTGAATGAAATGAGTAGTGTATTATCCCAAAGGTTAGGATTAATTAGCAGCTAACGAAACTGCCAACAATAAAGCGTAAAAATCAATGAAATATATTCACTAAACAAGAGTTGATTCTTATTCATTACTCCTACTATATAATAAAATCTTTATAGTTACTGAATATGTGAACAAATGAAATATGTCAACTGCTACTCCGGCATGTATTATCAGCCCACTGTTCAGATTTAGCCCTCAACACAATGTCAGTGAACTCTTTATGATTCCTTTGAGCTTCAAGCAGTTGCCAAACAGCTAACATCAGCTGAATCATCATCTCCCATTACTTCTGGTGTTCTAAATTCTCCTTTTTTACAGCAAGTGCTTAGGAGGTGTGTACAAACAAAATGCTAGAGCTTCTAAGAGAATTTCGTGTTCACAAATCAGGAATGAAGCAGTTGAGAATAGACAAGATTGTGGAAGCACAAGTATTAGTAATATATTTCAACGAGTTTGGAATATGGCAAAACAGAGGTTTCTGAGAGGCAAAAGAAACCCTGCAGAACTCCCGAGTCCAACAATCTGACTAGCTGAACCAAGAAGCGAATTCAGAATTTTAAGTTTTGGTATTGAATGAACTTAATACTTACCATAAAAATAAAAAAAGTGTTCAACTATATATAGATGGTTCAAAAAAATCGTGCATGTAACTATCCTGTTAAACAGAGCAATATTCCTGTGATATACACCAATATACAGCAGTGTATATCACAGGCAAAGCAGTGAATTCTGGCCAATCTGGCCCATCTCGGTAGCAGCCCAACAGTGGGCATCTCCAGTGAACAGTAGCAGCCCAGTAGTGGGCTGCTACAGTGAACAGAAGCCCATCACGCAGGAAATGTATATTAGGCAATGTATATTTGGTATATATGGTTAATATATTGTAGTGTAAAGGTTACCTTAATTAGTGTTATACACTTACCATAATTGTATAGTTAGAATTATGGTAGAATAAGGTTTTAGGAATATGATTCTCCTATTTTGTAACTTGTATAAATATCTTTCAATTTATGAAAATAATCAAGGGGATTATTTCTTTCATGGTATCAAGAGACTAGGTTTTACAAAAAATTTCTCTCCCAAAAGTTTTGTCCATCTCGACCGAGTACCCCCCCCCCCCTCTCGGATTTCTCTTCCGAAAGTCGTCTTCCGCTCTCAAAATCTCTCTTACTTTTCCCAAATTTCCCCATACTTTGTTCTTTCAATATGTCTAAGAACAATTATCATCATGCCCTCATGGTTTCTAACGTCAAGAACAGTATCCCTATTGTCCTTGAGATGGAAAACGTCTAATATGCGACTGGCGGAGTTGTTTAAAATTCACGCTATCTCCCATCATTCCTCCCGCTACACCTCTTCCCGCGGAGGATCCTCAGTTATGGATTACTCTTGATGCTACCGTTCTCCGGTGGATCTACGCCACTATTTCGGTTGACCTTCTACAGACGATTATTGAGTCGGATACCACGGCTATGGCTGCCTGGAATAGATTGCGTGACATATTCCAAGATAACCAACATTCATGTGTCGTCACACTCGAGCAGGAATTCTCTCTAGTTCGAATGGACGAATTTCCCAACGTTTCTGCATATTGCAAGAAACTCAAGGAGTTGGCGGATCAACTCCGTAATGTTGGCTCACCGATAACAAATAATCGTCTGGTTCTACAGTTAGTTGTCGGCCTTTCGGAGGCCTATAATGGTGTTGGAACTCTCCTTCGTCAAAGCAACCCTCTTCCTGACTTCTATCAAGCCCGCTCCATGCTTACATTGGAAGAAGCCGGTTTGGCTAAAAAAGGCGGCTACCGGAGCAAGCCCCGTCGTCATGGTGGCGTCCTCTCCAAGTTCTTTGAGTTTTGTTAATAATTCGGGCCAAAACCATAATTATGGTGGCGGCAAGAATAATCGCAAGAATAATAACAAAAATCGCGGGGACAAACGCGGCGGTTCCGGTAGCAGTTCCGGCGGTCAGCAAGCAGGCAGCGGGCCCCGTCCAGTGAACAATGGCCCACCGCCCCCTAGTCCCAGCAGTGGGGCCCATGGCAGTGGGCCGTGGGCCAGCAGCCCCTACTGCCCAGCGAATTCCAGCAGCCAGTGGGCTGGCCAGCCTTTCAAGCCCAACACCCAGCAGTGGCGGCCCACTGGCCAATCGCCCAGCAGCAGCAGTTCCAGTGGCTACGGCCCAACTCAGTCTCGTCCGGGAATACTTGGAGCCCCGACCTCCGCAAGCCCACCATGTGGCAAGCCCCACTCAGACCGATATCGAGGCCGCGATGCACACGTTGGGGTTGACTCAACTGGACCCAAATTGGTATATGGACACCGGTGCCACTACTCACATGACGTTCGAATCAGGTACTCTCTCATCTTATTCCAATTTGAGCACCCCTCGGGGGATAATTGTTGGTAATGGCAATTCTATTCCAATTCTAGGGTATGGTCAGAAAACGTTGTCTCCCCCCAATCCACCCCTTATCTTGAAAAATACTTTACATGCCCCCAAATTGATTAAAAATTTAGTGTCTGTCCGAAAGTTCACCACTGACAATTCCGTTTCTGTTGAATTTGATCCTTTTGGTTTCTCTGTGAAGGATTTCAAGACGGAGAGTCATCTCATGAGGTGTTATAGTAGGGGGGATCTTTATCCTATCATGCCCGGTTTCTGTCCATCGAGTCAAGCCTTACCGTCAGCCTTTGCAGCCATTTCTCATTCCTTATGGCATGTTCACCTTGGTCATCCAGGCTCTTCTATTTTATCAGTTTTAGATAAAAATAGATTTATTTCTTGTAAGGGTACGAGTCGTACTCCACTTTGTCAGTCTTGTTTATTAGGAAAAATTGTTAAGTTGCCATTTGTAGACTTCAATTCTCATACTTCAATGCCATTTGATATTATTCATAGCGACCTATGGACGTCTCCTGTTCTTAGTTCATTGGGTCATCGATATTATGTTCTCTTTTAAGATGATTATTTTAGATTTTTGTGGACGTTTCCAATTGCGAATAAATCACAAGTGTTTTCCGTCTTCATCAAATTTAGAGCTTTCATTCGTACTCAATTCGAAAGAGAAATAAAAAATATTTAATGTGATAATGGGAAAGAGTATGACAATAGGGAGTTTCGGGAATTCTGTGCTAATAATGGGATCAATTTTTGATTTTCGTGTCCTCATACATCTTCACAAAATGGGAAGGCCGAATGCAAAATTCGTTCCATAAATAACATTGTCCGAACTCTCTTAATTCATGCCTCAATACCTCCATATTTTTGGCATCATGCTCTACAAATGGCCACATATCTTCTTAACATAATTCCTTCTAAAGGTCTGACATATTCTTCCCCCTCCAAATATTGTATAATAACCCTCCTTATTCTCATCTTCGGTGTAACACCCCGTATTTTCGGGTAGCGGTTGAACTCATAAACATAGGTGAGTAGACCCGGACCCGGGAAAAATTTATGGTGTACTTGTGTATGTTAATAAGAAATTAGTTTATAAAAGGACATGATCCCGAAATAGTTTTTGATTTGATAATGTGGCGGCGGTGTGTAATAATAATAATTGTGTACCCCCGAAGAGATTATGGACTGGTATTATATTACAGGGATTATGATATTGACATAAGAGGATTTTATTAATCGTCGGGATTTAAATAATAGGAGATGGAGAATTTAATTGTGTGTATAATTATTTAATTGTGGGATTAATTAATTAAGTGGGGACATATATAGTGGGAATTGATACGTGTGATCTTATAAACGATTTGGGGGTAACTAAGCCCCAAACCGACCGACCGATATCAACCCATAAGTCCTTTTCCTCCATTAATCCATTCTCCAACTCCATCAGTTCTTCGATTTTCTCTTATCTCTACCAAATCTCCTCCATTAAATTCTTTTTGGTAGAGGAAGTCTCCGTTGATGGGTTTTCTAGAAAGTTTCAATCGAAATTAGGGATTTCCGTGAGCTTTATAACCAAGACGAATGAGAAATTCAAGGTGTTCTGGGCTTTGATTCTAGTAGAACCGAAACCATTAACAAGCTTAGAAACTCAGAAGCTTTACAAGAACCTTGAGTACGAAAGGAGTCTGGCACGAATTGATTTTGGGTTCTATTTCTGTTTGTCGGAATCCGGTGCAAGCGTAAGGTTTTCCGGCGATTCTCGTCATTGCGTCTAACAGAGAGGTAACCTTCCTTGTTCTTAATAGTTTGTTCAATTTTCAGAAGTCTTTTCTTGCTACTAGTTCTAAAGACGATTGTCGAAAATGCGAATTTGGGTTGGGTGTTGTTGGATTTGTCGTTCGAGAGTTGTTGGAAATTGCATGTGAAATTGTTGTACTATTTTGAAGATTGTAGTAGTATAAGAAGGAGGATTAAGGGGACTGGATGTTTCGCTTTATGTTTATATTTCGATGTAGAAGGAATATAGGTTCTACGCGTTTAAGGTGTTCGTTAGAATGTCCCTAAGAATCTGTTTTTAATATGTTGATTCGATTGTGATGTAATTCGTCTGTATGATGTAGATAATCATTCATAGAGCTTACAAGGACCCGTGGAACTTAGATAAATTCGACAACAAGGTTGAAGTTCTAAAACGAGACGTACTCTAATATTGAGTTGATTAGTTCGTCTAAGAGGTATGTGAAACCCTTACTTCTTTCTTTTTGGCATGATTTAATGAAAGTACGACGGACGTACTTGATTCTTATACAGTTTAATTCCTAAAGAGGATTGTTATGAGAAGTGCCTATGATTTTTCAGCAAAGAGTTTATTATGAAATTGTTATAATGATTTTATTGAGAGTCAAATGATAATTTTTACTTGCATATGGTTACTCATGATATCTACTCGTGCTAAGTGTTACTACTTCACCTCATCGAGTCCCGGGCCGGGTTATGTTCGTGCACAACCTTGCATTTTTCACCGAGTCCCTCACTAGAGGGCCGGGTTACGTAGGATGGATTCATAGATGAGATATGACTTCACCGAGTCCCAGTATGGGCCGGGTTGTGATATGACTTCACCGAGTCCCTAATATGGGCCGGGTTATGATATGACTTCATCGAGTCCCAATATGGGCCGGGTTATAATATGATTCCACCGAGTCCCGCATTAGTGGGACGGGTTACGTTACAGGTATATATATGTATATGGACATGCATTCATGTTTTCTTGACTTGACTCTCATTTTTATAAGGCACAGCTGACTTTTATGGTTTATGGTACAGTTAGATTTGGATCCTGATTTTTATACGGATCTCTGTTTTCGTTGGCTACTTATGATCTCTTTTGACTTCATGTTTTACATACTCGGTACATTATTTTGTACTGACCCCCTTTCCTCGGGGGGGCTGCGTTTCATGCCCGTAGGTACATGTTTTCAGTTTGGTGAACCTCAGGCTTAGGTTCCTACTCAGCAGGTTGGGAAGCTCCTTTGATCCAGAGCTTTGTCATTTTGGTACCGAACCACTTTTAGACTTATGTTTGTATTTAGGGGCACGACGGGGCCCTGTCCCGTCATATGTCGTTGTCCTTCTTATAGAGGTCTGTAGACAGTTGTGGGTTGTACTTATATAAGGGTTATGACTCTGTTTTGGTCAGTCATGTTATTGTATTATGTGTGGGGTGTTCCCATGTATATACGTTACTATCTGGTGGCAGCCTTGTCGGCTTGCTTGTTATGTTATATTGGCTAGTTGTGACTCCTCAGGAGACAAGTACATTCTTGGGTAAAGGCAGCCTTGTCGGCTTGCCTACCCCAGCTTATGTTGTTGTTGCGGTGTTATCTTTTGCCGGATTTCAGACTCATTAAGTGTTAGTTGGATTATGTGTGACAGGTTAGTATAATGACGTCATTAGGATGGTTAGTCGCGGCCCGTTGGGTCGGGTCGTGACATTCGGGTTTTTGAGTGCTTGTGTTTTCCGTTATTCCCATCCACCACAATTAACAAACTTCAAGCACGGTCTATCCCGTGTGTATTTTTGGGTTATCCGTCTAATCATCGTGGCTATAAATGCTTTGATTTATCCTCCAATAAAATCATAATTAATCGCCACGTCATTTTTGATGAAACCCAATTTCCTTTTACGAAAGTTCATACTCCCGAGCCTCGGTCGTATACTTTTTTGGATGAACAAATATCCCCGTATATTATTCGGCATTTTCTGGACATCTCCCGCACCCAAAATCCTCCAGCGGGCCCACTGTGTCGTCCCTCTTCCAGTTTCTGGATCAGTCCTAGCAATTGGGCCGGTCCGGCATTGGTGCGGAACCGGTCCGGATGACGCCTTGATTTACCGATTTGGGTCGGCGGAGCCCTGCCCGCCTTGGCCGTCCGTCCCGAGCTCAGCAAATTTCCAAAATTCACTCAATTCTTTTTCGAGTCATAGACCGGCCACTCGTAGTCAACGGGGTATTTTTACACCTAAAAGACATTTTAATTTACATTTGATGTCTTTAAATCCCCCTTATCCCGTAATCCTGTGTCCGCCTTAAATGACCCTAATTGAAAAATTGCTATGACTGATGAATATAATGCTCTTATTGATAATAAGACGTGAGAGTTGGTGCCCCGTCCATATGGTATTAATGTTATCAAGTTTATGTGGATTTTTGCTCATAAGAAGAATTCAGATGGTTCATTTGCTCGACATAAGGCACAACTTGTGGGTGATGGTAAGACTCAGCAGGTTGGGATAGATTGTGGGGAGACGTTTAGCCCGGTAGTCAAGCCGGCTACTATTCGCATTGTGCTTAGCTTGGCTCTTTCAAAGACTTGGCCTATTCATCAGTTGGATGTCAAAAATGCTTTCCTACATAGTGATCTCAAGGAAACGGTCTATATGCATCAGCCATTGGGTTTCAGGGATCCCAACCGTCCTCATCATGTTTGTTTGTTAAAGAAGTCCTTATATGGGCTTAAGCAGTCTCCACGGGCCTGGTATACGAGGTTTGCAGACTTTGTTTCGACTATTGGGTTCACTCACAGCAGGTCAGATAATTCCTTGTTTATCTACCGCCGTGGGTCGTCATTGGCCTATATTCTGTTGTATGTGGATGATATCATCTTGATTGCCTTTTCCGATGCCTTGCGCCAGTCTATCATGCCCATGCTCAGTTCTGAGTTTGCTATGAAAGACTTAGGGCCCTTAAGTTACTTTTTGGGGATTGCTGTCAAACGTCATTCAGGTGGTTTGTTTTTGTCTCAACGAAAGAATACTGCTGAGATCATAGAGAGCTGGGATGTCATCTTGTAAGTCCACTTCTACTCCAGTTGATGCAAAACCCAAGCTTAGTGCCGCGGTAAGTGCACCATACGAGGACCCGACCCGCTATCGCAGTCTTGCAGGGGCCCTCCAATATCTTACCTTTATCAGACCGGATATTACGTATGTTGTTCAGCAGGTGTGTTTATTAATGCATGATCCCAGAGTTGAGCACATGAATGCAATCAAACACATCATTCGGTATATTCAGGGGACACTATACTATGTAGGAGTGAGCGGGTCCGGGTACCCTAATATTTTTTAACTACCGGACCCTACCCGGTAAAAGATCGGTTCTAAATTTACTACCCGGAACCTACCCGTAGCAATCATTACCCGGAACCTACCCGGATCCGCATGATCCGGGTAGGTTCCCGGGTACCCTGTAAATAAAAAACACAAATTAAGCAACAATTTTTAAGCCTATGAGAATAAAAAAGAGTTCTAAAATAATTTCATCAAGTAGTTTTTTAGCCTGCAATCGGAGTTTTTAGTACCCTTTTAAGAAGTTTTAGAAAACTTATTCATTGTAGAAAAGCTAATTATGTTACCAAAACCTAAAATTGCAAGCCAAATTTGACACTCAATTAATTGAACGTGTTGATTTCAAAATAAATTTGAAAATATCTGAATTAAACTTATTTTCGTGTTCATAAGCTTTTCGATACAAAAGAAAAGCTTTATTATACTAGTAAATCCCTAAATTTCATCTTCACAACTACAAAAATATACACAAATTTTAAAAATAGATTTACATTTCAAATAAAAAAGTAATACAAATTGAAGATGAGTATCGCCTGAAATAGAACAGAAGCATATGATATTAAAAAGAAATTGAAGAGTTAGATATGAACCCATATGCATTTTAGGAATGACGTGAACACAACCAAAGGAGAGAAAGAGGCAAAGGTGAAGCTTCAATGACGACAACGATGAAAGTACCTGAGAGAAAGCTTCAACAACGACGACGATGAAGCTCGGTGGTGTAGCTAAAACGCCATTGTTATTGAGAGAGTTTTGGGTGTTTTCTCTTAAGGCACAAAGAACATTCTAGAATAAAGGGGTGAAAAAGCTAAAATATTTACGTCTTAGGGTGGGAAAATCAATGTGAAGGCGTGCAACAAATAATTTTGGAGAAAGTTAAAAGTGGTCCAAATGTTTCTAAAAGAAATAAAAATATTTAATATTTTATAGGTTCGGGTATCGGTTCCGGGTCCGGGTACCCTGTCTCTATTTGTCGGAACCGGAATCGGACCCGACATTGATCGGTTCCTAATTTTACTACCCGGACCCTACCCGTTATTATAATATATCTACCCGGAACCTACCCGTTAGTGTCGGTTCCGGTCGGGTATCTGGGTACCTTGTACTCGTGCTCACCCCTAGTACTATTGGTTGCACTTTTATCCTTCATCTACATCCACACTTGTATCATACACATATGCGGATTGGGGTGGTTGTCCGGACACCAGACGGTCTACGTCAGGATATTGTATGTTCCTTGGCAACAACTTGGTCTCCTGGTCTGCGAAGCGTCAGACAACTCTATCCCGCTCCAGGGCAGAGGCAGAATATCGAGGGGTAGCGAATGTGGTCTCCGAATCATGTTGGCTCCGTAATTTGCTTTTGGAGCTTCATTGTCCAATTCAGAAGGCAACCTTGGTATATTGCGATAACATTAGTGCCATCTACCTTTCAGGTAACCCGGTTCAACACCAATGCACTAAGCATATCGAAATGGACATTCACTTTGTCCGTGAAAAGGTTGCAAAGGGTCACGTTCGCGTATGCCATGTCCTGTCTCGTTATGGACATCTTTACAAAGGGATTTTGATGATTTTAGGGACAATCTCAGCGTTCGAAGACCCCCCGCTATGACTGCGGGTGTGTGTTAAACAGAGCAATATTCTGTGATAGACACCAATATACAAGAGTGTATATCACAGGCAAAGCGATGAATTCGGCCAATCGGCCCATCTCGTAGTGTTATTTCAACCCAACGGTGGGCATCTCCGGTGAACGAAATTTGACCCGGCGGTGGTGAGCTGCTACGGTGAACGAAGCCCATCACACAGGAAATGTATATTAGGCAATGTATATTTGGTATATATGGTTAATATATTGTAGTGTAAAGGTTATCTTAATTAGTGTTATACACTTACCATAATTGTATAGTTAGAATTATGGTAGAATAAGGTTTTAGGAATAGGATTCTCCTATTTTGTAACTTGTATAAATATCTTTCAATTTATGAAAATAATCAAGGAGATTATTTCTTTCATATCCAATTATTACTATATCTTCCCCAGTTCCATGAATAAACTTGTGCTGCCAATGCATAATCATATACACAATGAAAGTGATTAACAATGAAGGCTTTCGAAAATAATTGGGTCATTTGCACCTCTATTTTGTGCTGGTCTTTAATTTTTGCCCCTGAAGGGAAATAATTTTTTTGCGGGGTATCGAATCATAATAACTCAGTTATGTCCCGCGCTCTTAAAAACTTATATCCCACTAGATATAAATTCAATTTGAAGGTCAATCTACAACTATTAACTAAGTTACATAAATACTAGTAAATGAGTAAAATATTTCATAATAATTAAATTACATAATCTACAATATATACTCTATAATATATAGGGTATATATGATTTTATACCATAATTCAAGAATATTAGCTATGAATAAAAGGCTAAAAATAAGGAGTTTTCTATATTAGTGATAGTGAAATTAAATACATATCAAAACACATTACTTTTCTAAAAAATCTCTAACATACTTAGCTAGCAATCCATAAACAAGTATATTACTGTTAATATGATAAATATTATACAATTTTTTGAGTAAGTATATATATTATTGTACTTTTATATTACGTATATTACACTATTATATACTATATATAATATTATTTGTTATTATATTATATTACCTATACATACATACATACATACATACATACATACATACATACATACATACATACATACATACATACATACATACATACATACATACATACATACATACATATTTGAAACTTTTAAGAAATTAAACCATTTAGCCACAATATTAACACATGTACGCCAACTGAGTTAATTTTCCTATTTAATGGAATAGAGAAAAAAAATGAATATCTAATAACTATGTGATGGTAGAGAGGAATCCAATTTTTTATGAAATGGGATGTCAATTATTAATTAAGATCCTATTTTAGTGGTAATTCATACGTAAATAGAGTTTTAAGGAAGTCAAGTTTTCCATTTAATGCACTTTATAAAGACATTTAAGGGATATGAAAGATTGTACACAATATAATTAAAATTAAAAATTAGAATAAATTATATATATATTTTTTTAAAGTAGGTGTAAATGTAATTTATCCAAAAATTAAAGGCCGGTCATTTAAAGGGTAAAATTTAAAGACCATCCCATTTGATGGGAAAACCATGCAATTTCTTCGAAAGAATTCATGACAAAGAGTAATTGGATATTGGGCTGTATCTGTTTGTTACAAGGAATTTGGGCTTCTATAAGGTCTTCTATTCAAAGGGGGGCTCACAGTAGCTTTTGGCTAGTAACACTAAAATATATCACACTAAAGCAGATTTTTAAATAGTTTATAGAAACAAATCTAAGAAAATAAATTAAACATTGATGTCTAAAGGACGGTGTCTGATTGTAACATCCAACATGTATATAATATTAGGTATCATTGTCATTGCAGTTGAGGCCTTTTTCACGAGTCAAGATCTTATTCATAAAGGAAATATGTAATGAATCTAAAATATCGACAGAAAAAAAAATGAGAAATTCTCTAAAAGAACTTGAAACAAAAACTTATATGAAGATGAAACCAATGTCTCTGCATCTTTTTAGTTCACAACAAAGTATTTCATATCACGAGACTGGATATGGGTTAGTAATATCCTCTTCCCCTTCCGCGGGAACTCCTTCCTCTGCCTCTACCTGTTGAACTTCTCCCTCCATATGATAGTCATCGGAAAGCTCTATCAATGAGTTGGTTCTGCATGTTAACACATGGCGTTTATGGGTGTTACATTTGCTCTCAGGGTGGTTGGTAACTTAATATATTTTACCGGACAGAAAATTTGTATTGAGATGCTACTACAGTTAACATTATAATCGGAATGGTTAACGGACAAACACACTTTATTGGGGAGGAAATTTAACAATAGATCTCTTTAAGAAATTGAGAAGAAGAAGGACCAGAAGAATTCACTTGTACTTTATAGATAAAGACTTCAGACGAGAAGTGATAATAAGATATTGTCAGCAAATTCTAGATGTTTAATATTTGGAGTATGATTCGTATAGTTATAATGATATATTTAATTGTGATTTCACTAGTAAAATCATATTTAACTGATTTCTTGTATGTTTGTTTTTTTATATTTTGAATTACCTGTTAAAATTTCTACTTGCCGCTAAGCTAAAATCAAACAACTAGTTAAAATGGGAATAAAGAGAAGTACTTAAGAGACAGTAATTTTTAATGTGTTTGTATCTACTTGATTCAACATTTTTTTTAAAAAAAATTAGTATTGCGAACATTAGAGATGCCATGAGACCAGGAATGAAATTAAAGTTGGTTATATGATTAAATGTCTTCTAAATCACTATACTTCTCTACTTCTATATAGGTTAACTAAAAACGTCCTAAAGTTGACATATTTTGCAACTTACATACTGAAACTTATTGGTTATTTTTATCATCATACTCTTTAATTTATCTTATTTCTTACCTAATCGGTTAAGTATGTAAGTTGTAAATGATGCCAAATTTAGGAAAAAATTTAAGACTAAGAGTGTGTTCGGTATGGAGGAATGTTTTTCAACTTTCTCATGTTCGTTTGGTCAAAAAATTTGAAAAATATTTTCTTTACGAGAAAACAAGTTCCTCAAAATGAGAAAAATGGCTTCCCTAATGAAAGTAGGAAAAACAAGTATCACAAATGTGATTCAACCAACTACCCCATCACCACCCCAACCTCTCTCACCACCCTATGCACAACCGCACCCATAATATTTTTTATTTATTTTCTACACCACTCTCCTTCACCCCGCTGTGAACCCCCTACCCCAAAGATTTTTTTTTTAAAAAAAGTTTTAAATATGTTTTGGTTTTTTACTCAACCCTCACCCCTCAAGTGTGGGGTAGGGGTGGGTGAAGATGAAGTGCGTTCAAAAGTGGTGGGGTGGGTGGTGGAGGTTGGGTGCTTGGGGGTGGGTGTGATGGATTTGGATGGGGCTTGGGTGAGTATTTATTGAAAATATTTTTTAATAACCAACCAAATATGAAAAAATAAGTAAGAAATTCACTTGTTTTCTAAAAACTCATTTTCCAGAAAAATATTTTCTACCCTACCTAACACACAAGTGTATACATCATCCCAACTAGGGCTACCTCAATATTTTTCCTATCCCTGTACTTATCTATGCAAAGATTTTTTTATAATTAAATCTTGTAGGGTGATAAGATCATATATTTCTTTTAAAATTACACATAAATAATTATTAGGTTCAATTCCAAGGTCAAAGTGATAACAGGCTTTTTTTTTTAATTAAAATGCGAAAACAATAGATTTATATACTCGCTCCCGATCATTTGTATGACCGATTGATCATTTAAACTATAGTTTGAATATATGTGATATTTTATAAGTTTTTTTTTTAATTTCACTAGATATGTTAGTTAAAATATTAATTTGACTTATATAATGTGTTGGTAATAGTGAAATAAAATATTAAAGCAATAATTTAAAATTTAACTTGATTGATAAAAGAATACATCATGGTCTAAAATTTGAATGGACGAATGAATTTGAATTATTGAAAGTAATGAAAATTACATGAACAAGAAATTGATGCCAAATATTTTAAAACGTCTATAAAACTGAGGCTTTGTATAAATCAGAATGGATGCAGTATTTTATATATACATGCTAAAACACTAATAATTCTCCTTGATGAAACTATGTGAATCATAGTTTTTCTTGGCAAATACAACATCGACCATTGTGTATTCATGTATATATATTGGGCAGATAATAAAACATGATAGATAAAAATGTATTAGTCAAAGTGCAACATATGGAACCAGATATACTAATCGAGTAATCGTTGAAATCTATAACAACAGTAATCGGTGTTGCTGATAACACATTTCAACTTAGTGTATTTAGTTTTGATACATGATTGATAAACTAATGCAATTGACTGATAGAGATTTTGACCTTGGCTACATTGCCTTATCAAACACTATTCAAAACATATACGGAGTATATAGTAAATCTTGTATATTATTCAAATATAATTATTTGGTAATGTTGGTCTTAAAGAAGCTTCTTGTAGAAATGCAAGGTAAGGCTGTAGACCCTTGTGGTCTGGCCCTTCCCCGAACCCGCGCATAGCGAAAGCTAAGTGCATCGAGCTGCCCGTTGGTCTTAAAGAAGCTAGTTAATACTGAAAGAGATATTGTCATATACGTATAATTGTTTAATTGCAAAGGAATAAATTCATAATGCTAAAGTTGAGACACTACACCAAAAGAGGCTTTTAGTGGCAATACATTTTCCTTTTAGCGGCAATAGTTATTACAACAAAAATATTTACATGCAGTTGATTAAATGCCATTGGATCCAATATCACTAAAGCCTTTAGTGAAATTTCCATATTATTATACTTTTAGCGGCACTTACTATTGCCAATAAAGCTAAATGTGATATCATTTATTATTGCCGGCAAAAATTCAATGATTGTCAGTAAATGAGACATGTTTTAGTGACAATTATTATGACAGTTAAAATTGACCATGAATTCATCTTAATTGGCGTATTTACCAATCACTTATAGCATCAAAATAAAAATTACAAGAGAAATTAGTTCGAAGATAGCAATAGAAAAATTACCAAATTTAAAATGTCATTCAATATTCACGAGTTCAGTAAATACTTGCAATTTAAAAAGCCAAAAAGAAAAGTATTACATCTAGAAGCACTGTCTGCAGTGTCAAATATTTTTCCACCAAATATATATATATTCTTGTACAAATAGGTAAATCCACCTAACTGATGTGCAAAAATTGAGCACTGTGAATGTTATAAAACTGCACCAAAGTGCTTGATCCTCCAACGAAACATATCCTGGACAACTCCAGTTGATAAAAGGCTTCACATCTTTCTATTGGTTGTTCTTCATCATTGACATGGAAAAATATCAGGTTGTGCTTCAGGCGATATTTAGAAGAGGATGTGCTTCGGACAAAATCTTTAGAAGATACATCAGGCGATTCAACTCTGCGCGTTAGCATTTTATAACATAGATTAATACATTTGCTATAAGAATCTCCCACTGTACAAATTAAGCACAAGGAATTTTGTCCAGGCATGCATCAGTTCGTGAAAGAGAATAAGTACTTCTGGCACATGCTTTAGAATACAATGGTAACATTAATGGACAACCACAAGTACACCATTATCACTTTGTCACAACCAGGATATGCAGAGAGCAGGCAAAGGACAATATGTTTGCTCCATAAACTAAAAATGTAGATCAATATCTTTTTAGCCTTGATTTAAAAGGAAGTATTCTGACTCACCTCTACAGCCAACATTACAGGAATCATATTCTGCACATAGCTCAAGCTTTGTTCAAGCAACATTACTGGAACCATTAAGATAAGATGCATACCAAGTATAGTTTACTGGATTCACTGCAATGCTGAAGAATGTCCTTGGCTTTGTCAAGTGCTTTGGTTAATTGGCAAAGTACCGGTATCCCTGAGTTGCATCCAGGACGAGATCCTTCTCTTGGTCACGCCAACTTTTGTTACTCTCTCTTTCATGTATAATTCATTTCTGATCAATCAATTTATTAAAATTTAAGAAAGCGGTGTACAACTTAGTCTACATTATGAATTGACTCAAGGCCCCAAACAAAAGAAAATGAGATATGTTTCGTAGACAGCAGTTCATAGAGTCAACCCAATGCTCAATATTCTAACTTAAAATGTAGAAGGAAAAAATGAACTCCCAGTCTACACCAAACTAACTAGAACTACAAAGAAACAAAAGAGAGTAGGTCTAAGAATATGGAGATATTTCATGAAAAGTAATGAAGCAACAGGGCGTAATAGATAATAACCTGTCAATAAATTTAGGAGACAATCAGGAAGTTGGAGCAATTAGCATGTCTTTACCTTGCCCAAGTGGTTGACAAACTCACAATCATCAATGAGTTGTTTCTTCAATTGTGGTGGTATTTGGATATTGACAAGCTTTTCTGGAGGAGGAGCATCCTTGTCCTGATAAACATATTGATTATATTAACAAATAATATCTAAATTGATCACGAAAACAACAAAGAGACCTAAGAACCGAAGCTAAACAAACTCTATTCAACTTTATAAAATGCTTCTCGAAAAGATAACAAGACAATATATAACAGAAAACAAAAGGGCAGCCCGGTGCACTAAGCTCCCGCTATATGCGGGGTCCGGGAAGGGCCGGACAACAAGGGTCTGTTGTACGCAGCCTTACCTTGCATTTCTGGCAGAGGCTGTTTCCACGGCTTGAAACAGAGAGCAATTAATCATCACAAATCGTTAATCAAGAGATTATTCTATACTGTTTTAAGGCACTTAAAGTTCATAAGTCTTGTACTTTATAAGACAGCTATTGACAGAACAATAAGGATTTACAAATTTAAACTGTTTTAACAATCCGAATCAATAATTAAAATCTATTTACAAACTCCAAATTATTCTTTATTTTTGTGTAGTCATCTAGTGTCTGATACCCACTGGCCTGGCTAATACAAGTTAGTAGGGCTGTTAAAATGTGAATCACTCCCTATCAGGATAAGTTTTTCATTCTTGAGACTCGAACCCGAAGGCATTCAACCAGAGGCAAATCTAGAATTTTTAGAACATGGGTGTTAGACAACACAACACGTGAAAAAACGTAATTACTTTATTATTGTAAAAGTAATTACACCAAGACTTGAACACTATAACTTGACCACAACATACACCAAGTTCTTACTCTTTTATTTTTACCAACACTTGACACTCACACTTAAGCTTACACACACTTTAGACTCACTTGGACACTTTTTGGATGCACACTTGTAATTTGCATCCTTAAGGACCCAAGGTCCTTATATATACATGATCAATGTTGGTTCATCAACCAACTTTACATTGCTAGAAGATTCTAGCTATAACATCATAATGGACTTGGCCCAACATGGTAAACAACTAGGACATTGACTCTAGAATTTTCTAGCAATTATTTTCCTATGTATTTCTAGAATCTTTACCATTCTAGATAATTATATAACTTAATCTAGAATGTTCTAATAATGAGAGAGACGGTGGTGATTTTAACACTCCCCCTCAACACCGACTCTTCATACTGAGTTGTTCTTTGAGTTTCTGAAATCTTGAAGTGTTAAGTGCTTTTGTGAACAAGTCTGCTATCTAATCTTCACTTGGTGCATCTCTAAATCTTCTTCAGCTACAACAGCATTAGCGTACTTGGGATTTGGCTTTCGAACTCTTGTCGATCTCCGAGGTTGTGGGCTTACTCCTTCTGGTTGACGGTCTTCTACTCTTTGATGCATGCATGTTTGCCACAGATTTTGGGTTGCCTCGTCCTCGGTATTTTCTTCCTCACTTTGATCCTCATGTTCCTTTTCTGGACTTGGATGTACTTCAACAATTTGCTCCCCCGTCTTCTTTTGCAAACTGTCTTCTATTTTCTTGGAATCTGGTAAATCTTCCTATTGAGGTGACCACCATGATGTTGCCTCATCGAATACCAGATTTCTTGATGGATAACACTTTCCAGTTGTTGGATCGCAACATTTACACCCTTTCATTTGGCTGTCGTATCCCACAAAGATACACTGTATCGTCTTTTTATCAAATTTGCTATGTAGATGACTTGGCACAAACACGTAGCACACACAGCCAAATGCTCGAAAGTGACTTACTGCAGGTTTACTACCCCACAGTTTTTCAAAGAGTGAAACGAACCCTAACTTCACTTGAGGAAGTCTATTGATGACATGAGCTGCTGTTTTCATACCTTCTGCCCAAAATCTTCCTGGAACATTCTTCGAATGTAGCATGCTTCGACATAGTTCTGCAAGATGTCGATTCTTCCTCTCAGCTACTCCATTCTGTTGTGGCGTATTTTCACATGTGAATTGATGGCGTATGCGGCATTCTCGTAGGTACTGAGAGAACTCATCTGATGTATATTCACCACCATTGTCTGTTCTGAGGCATTGGATTTTCTTGCCGAGTTCTCCTTCCGCTATTTCCTTGAACTCTTTAAATTTTCAAAAAGTTTCGAATTTTTCTTTTAGAAAGAAAATCCATACATACCGTGAGAAGTCGTCAATGAATGTAACCACGTATTGCATGCCAGTGATTGATGATTGCTTGACTTTCCCGAATACGTTAGAATGGACCAGCTTCAATGGTGCTTTGGCTTTGAACTTTGAGTCTTCATATGGTAACTGATGTGTCTTACCGTATTGGCAGCCTGCACAAACGGTCTCTGTTCTGACCTCGAGTTGAGGAAGACCTTTCAACATAGATTTCTTCATCATCACCTTGAATTTGTGATAACTTACATGTCCAAGTCTTGCATACCACAAATCAGTTGTTTCGTTCTTTCGAGTCTTGTTTTCATAAGCTGACTCTACATTGATAGACTCTAAGCGCCGTCCTCTCATTATCGGTGTTCCAGAGATTTCAAGATCTTGATAAATCTTGACATCTTAAGGTCTGAATACGACATGGTGGCCTGATGCCGTAAGTTGAGCTACTGATAGTAAGTTTTTCTTCATCCCATGTACATAGTAGACATCCTGGGAATGAAACCTCTTTCGGATTGAATCTCGACATGATTGTTGTTTTTCCGACGTGAGCGATTGGTAGTCTTGAGTTGTTGGCTGTCACCACCACACGGCCACCTTTGTACTTGGTCATGTTCTGTAGCTTCTCTTTATCTTCTGTCATATGATTTGAGTAGCCAGAGTCGACTATCCAATCATTATTGTAGTCGATCGTTCCAGGAACGGTAACTGCCATAGCTAATTATTTTTCCTCCACGGCGAAAGATGATTCAGCGTCCCACTCTTCATCGCTTGTCTTTCCTGCATTTGACGTGGTTGCATTGCTTTCTGCAGTGTTCTTTTTTAACCAACAACTTTTAGCATGTGGCCCTTCTTCCCACAGTTATAGCATTTTTCATCAAATTTATTGTTATTCTTTGACTGGCCACCCCGGATGTCTATCAAACTTATTATTATTCTTTGAGTGGCCACCTCGGTTGTCTTTCTTTTGAGCTCCCCCTATTTGGGAGCTTCTATGATGATTATCCTTGTCATCATATTTTCTAGATTTTCTACTAGCATTTGGTCGGGATCGACCTTTCTTATCACCGCTATAGAGTGCTTCTTTGTCGCTCTTTAATGAGACTCCAGATATTTGCTTAGCCAACGCTTCTTGGTCAGCTAACAAGTTTTCTAATTCAACAAGAAAATGTTGGCTTGTCTTGCGGCAATAAAATTTCTATATTCTGGCCTTAATCCATGAATAATAATTCTTCTAATTCTAGAGTCTGACATGCCAGCAGAGAGTAATGCAGAAATTTCGCGACAAAGAGATTTTACCTTGGTAAAGTATTGGTTGATCGTCATGTCGCGTTGTTTGATAGAGAGAAGCTCGTTCTCGAGAAGCTGCAGTCTCGTATCATTCTTCTTGGTGAACAATGTTGCGAAAGTATCCCACGCTTCCTTCGGTGTCTTAGCTAGCCTGATGTGCTCCAACATTTCATCTTCAACTGTGGTCTGAATCGCAAACATGGCTTTGCCAGCTCTAATCTTTCATTTCTTCAGAGCGGCTGCGTCTTCTGGTTGTGTGACCTCATTACCACCAACGATCTCCCACAAGTCTTGGCCTTGGAGATATGCCTCCATATGCATCAATCACGTGTTGTAATTCTGATTGTTAAGTTTCTTGATTCCACCGATCACTTGAAGGTCACCCATCGTGTTTTGGCTAAAATTCTATTTTTACCAAGAAAGCTTGATTTTGACAACAAGCTTTGTAGTACTAAACCACACACGAACACTCTAAGAAATTCAACAAACGACTCTTTGGTATGGACCGACCGACTCTGATACCACTTGTTATACAACACAGAAAAAAACGTAATTACTTTATTATTGTAAAAGTAATTACACCAAGACTTGAACACTATAACTTGACTACAACATACACCAAGTTCTTACTCTTTTATTTTTACCAACAATTGACACTCACACTTAAGCTTACACACACTTTCTAGTGGATATATAATTATACACGTAGTACATATTAATTGACTATCTTTAATTTAAGATATTGAATATATGATTAGCATAACAATAATCTAATCAATAAAATCCCACAAAGTACAATCTGTGTAGCTGAGCCGAGATTATTTTCGATAGATTTTCGGCACAGTTGAATAGATGGGTTATTCAGGTTAAATCTTGTTGATTTTGATTGTGATTGTAATTTTGATTGTGATTTGATCCAATGAGTTCCCAAGAGTAGGGAAATAAGTCAAGAACAAAACCAAGAGGGGGACCTACTTTGTGTTCCATTTACTTAAGTCTTTTAAGTTGTTTAACCCCTTTCTGCACTCATCCCATATGTCACTGCCACTGCCAGCTTAAATCGCATCGACTCGTCCCCCTCGTGTGTATCGCCCCTTATTTTCTCCAATTCCAGCTTATATCTCATCAATTTCACCGTCCCCATTCTCTTCTACATAAACCCCCATTTCCCCCCATCCCAAACAATCACAATTTTCTTGATTGGCAATGGTTTCTTTCAGTGTACCTTGTCCCAAGATTTCTGTCATCTCTGTTGCTTCTTCATCCCATTCCAACCCGACCCATCAACCCCATATCTCCCTTTCCTTCAGATCCGGTCCTGCATTGCTCCCTCGTCTTCAGGTTTGTTTTTAATTTGTGACATTAATCGTAAAGATTGAAACTTTAACCATGCATTTTGATTGAGTTTGTTTTGTTTTGTCATTCAGGGTTCCAGTCGGCTTCAATCTCAGGTGTTTAAGGTCAATGCTCAGCTCAATGAGGTAATTTTCTATCTGTTGTTTAACATTCCAGGTGTTTTTTTGAAAGTTTGAGCTCAAGAAAGAGAAGTTGTGTGTTTAAAATTATTAGTTTAACTGTGTAAATTAATCGAGGAGGTTGCGGTAGGCTGAGAGCTAAATTAAAACAACAACAACAACAACAACAACTGTAGGTAAAAATGTAGGTAAAAATGGTGTCTGAAAGGTTAAACAAGAAGAAAGGCTCTTTCTTTAAGACAAAATTGACCCGTATAAATGTTTTTACGGTAATGGACAATAGCCTCCCAAGATAAAACAACAACAATCAACAATACAAAGCAAATAAGGTTGATTCTGGTGAAGAAAAAGAATGTAGAACAGACTCCTGAAGAGGAGAGGATTTCTGTCAGAAATTTCGTTCTGTATTTCGTGTGTTTCAAACTGAACAGTAATGTTCAATTTATAGGTGAAGAAGAGGGCGTTTCTGACTGTTGAAGTCAGAATAGTTGCAACGTTTTGTTATCTCCGAAACTTTCAGGACCAAAATGTAAATAAGAAACATTTCAGGGACCAAAAAAGAAAATTATGAAAGACGTGACCGTGACCCGTGACCCGAGATCGGACCGGACGGGCGACGGCGGCGCGCGTGTGGGGCTTAGCCCCGAACCCAAGCTCACCTAGGTCCTCTCCTCCCTCTTCTTAAAACATGGGTTACCCCTTGGGGTCCCAAACCCTTATTCAAAACTAGAGTTTATATAGTGCTCAATCCTTCCATCTTCTATCTATGTGGGAGATTTGTTTATTTGGCCAAAACAATTCATCTATTCATGTCTCAAACATCTTACTTTGTGTACCAATATCTCTTTCATTTCTTAATGAAATTTGACGATACTTGGCACTAAATATCATCTACTCATTTAGTAGATTAGGCATGTGTGAAGAAACGATGTTTCCGACATGCGGGGCCCACATGTTTAAGTCACTAAAGACGGTAAAAACTCAATCCCACATAATTAAATTTTCAACAATCCCCTCTTGAAAGAGAATTGGTGTATACAGGGTGCTAATGTTCAGCAATCTTTTAGCGGAAAGATATTGCATCAGGAAATGTAGTTTTCGGCTTTGAACTTTCCTTAGTCGATTACCATTGGATTTACTTACTGTGCGGTGAACGTGATGTCTTGAACCATTAGTGTTTAGTGTAAACCAAGACAATGATATCAACACAATAACTCCCCTTATTCATTTTTTCTTATAGTTTTGTCCTTTGTGGTCATGGACAACTTCTTGGATTCTTAAGTGCGTACTTTTGAAGTGGCCTATCTTCGCACTTAAATAGGTGATCTCTTATAAGGCATCCTGCTATACCTCACTCGCAAGTGTTAGGAATCATTAAAAGATTTTAGAAACTTATCCTTTACCCATTATGCAGGTAGCACTTAATGTCTATCGCAGGAACAACCTTGGAATTATACTTCTTTAAAGAATAAGAATCTGAAGTACTCTTACTTCAAGTGAAGCGCTAAAATTGAACCTCTACAGTTTAGTTGTGTCCCATTGAACCAAATTTTTGGGATCTCCGGTCAGTAAGGTTGGGTTACCACCATAAAGATTCTTATTGTTTGGGTTTTAAGCCCATTGCCCTAGATAGGCAAAATATTTTATCTTTGGGTAGGCCTTTAGTTAATTGATCCGCTATATTATCCTTTGATTTGACGTAATCAATGAAAATGACACCCGTGGTGATCAACTGTCTAACGGTCTTATGTCTTCGACGAATATGTCTAGACTTGCCGTTGTACATACTGTTTCGTGCCCTTCCTATAGCCGATTGGCTGTCACAGTAAATCATCACCGAAGGTACGGGTTTATCCCAATAAGGGATATCCTCTAAGAAGTCGTGAAGTCGTGAAGTCATTCTGCTTCTTCTCCTGCCTTATCTAAAGCAATAAATTCCGATTCCATCGTGGATCGGGCGATGCATGTTTGCTTAGAGGACTTCCGAGACACAGTCTCGCCACCAATTGTGAAAATATACCCACTAGTGGATTTTGTGTTCTTTATGTCCGATATCTAGTTTGCATCACTGTATCCTTCCAATACGGCTGGATATCTTAAATAATGTAATCCGGTAGTCCGCGAATATTTCAGATATCGTAGTATCCTATTTAACGCCTTTCAGTGATCATTTCCAGGATTACGAGTAAACCTAGCCAACTTATTGACCCGATAAGCGATATCGGGTCGGGTGCAGTTTGTAATGTACATTAAACTACCAATGACCTGCGCATATCGCTCTTGGGATACGGGTGCACCACGATTCTTATCAATTCTATGATTCATATTCATCAGTGACTTCATAGGAGAACTGTCGAATACATCAAATTTCCTCAAAATAACTTCAATGTAATGAGATTGAGATAAGACCAGTCTGTCAGATGTCTTAGAAATCTTAATTCCTAAGATTACATCTGCAATACCCATATCCTTCATGTTGAAAAATTGTTTCAACATATTCTTGGTTTCCAGGATCAAGTTTAGAATACTTCAGGTGATGAGCATGTCATCTACGTAAAGACATATCATGACAAATGAGTCAGAGTTCCCTTTTATATAGATACATTTATCACATTCATTTATGGAGAAACTTTTTGATAATAAAGTATTGTCAAACTTTTCATGCCATTGTTTCGGGGCTTGTTTGAGTCCGTACAGAGACTTAACAAGTCGACATACTTTCTTTTCTTGTCCTGAAATTACATACCCCTTGGGTTGTTCCATGTATATTTTCTCTTCCAACTCTCCATTTAGGAAGGCTGTCTTAATATCCATTTAATGTATCTCAAGGTCACGCAAAGCTGCTATGGCTATGAATACCCTTATGGACGTTAATTTAGACACATGGGAGTATGTGTCGAAGTAATCGAGGCCTTCCTTTTGTCTGTAGCCTTTGACTACTAATCTGGCCTTATATTTGTTAATAGTTCCATCTACTTTGTACTTTATTTTGAGTATCCACTTGCAACCCAAAGGTTTGCTTCTCGGAGTAAGGTCAACCATTTCCCAAGTATGGTTCTGCATGATGGAATCTATTTCTCTTTCTATAGCTTTTTTCTAAAGCGGTGCTTCTGGAGTTGACAAGGCTTCCTTAATTGTCCTCGGTTCATTTTCAACCATATAGGTTATAAAATCTTGACCAAAGGTTTTGTCCTTTTGGCCCTTTTGCTCTGTCTTGGTTCAACCTCTGGAACCCCTAAGTTCTGTAGATCCGGAACATTAAGTTCCGGATAGTCAGCAACTTCTGAGTCCTGTAGATCTGGAACGTGTAGTTCCGGATAATCAGAAACTCCCGGGTCTTGTTGATTTTGAGCATTTTGTTCATAACTTCGTTTGCGCGAAATTAACTCTTTTTCCTTTCGAGGAAAGATATGTTCAAAGAATTCAACATTCCTTGATTCCATGATCGTACCCTTGTGGATATCATGTATTTTCGACTTATACACTAAGAAGCGATAAACACTACTGTTATTTGCATATCCAATGAATATGCAATCTACAGTCTTAGGTCCAATTCTGACCTGTTTTGGTTTAGGTACTTCGACCTTTGCCAAACAACCCCATACTTTCAAATATTTGTAAGTGGTTTCTTTCCTTTCCATGATTCATATGAAATTTTATCCTTACGCTTATGCGGAACTCTATTGAGAATTGTATTAGCGGTAAGAATCGCTTCGCCCCACATGTTTTGGGCTAAACCGAAATTGATAAGTAAATCATTCATCATTTTCTATAACGTACGTTTTTTGTGCTCGGCAGTACCGTTAGACTGAGGCGAGTAAGGAGCGGTCGTTTGATGAACAATGTCGAATTGAGCACGGTATTTTTCAAACGGTACTACGTATTCTCCCCCTCTATCACTACGAATTGCCTTAATTCGTAGGTTTAGTTGGTTTTCAACTACTGCTTTGTACCGTTTAAATGCTTCAAACGCTTCATCTTTACTTTTCAACAAGTAAACATAACAATACCTTGTACTATCATCAATGAAAGTCACAAAGTACTTGTTTCCCCCCTCTAATTTGCACAAACTTTAAATCACATATGTCGGTGTGAATAAGTTCTAGAGGAGCGGTGTTTCTTTCGACCGAATGGAAAGATGATTTTGTTAATTTTGCCTCTACGCACACCTCACATTTATGTTGAGGGTTTATGTCGAAGGAAAGCAACAATCCCAACTTTACTAACTTTTGAATAGATTTGTAGTTAACGTGTCCTAATCTATGATGCCATAAATTAGAGGATTCAAGCAAGTAGGTAGAAGGCATTATTTCATTAGATGAATGGATTACGGACATAGTATTCATTTTGAAGAAGCCGTCACAGGCGAAGCCCCTTCCTACAAATATACCATTCTTAGTTATTACAAATTTGTTGGACTCAAAAACTAGTCTAAAGCCAGCCTTGACCAACAGTAGCCCTGAAACCAAGTTCTTGCGGATGTCAGGGACGTGCATCACTTCCTTCAGAGTAAGCTCTTTGCCTGAAGTCATTTTGAGGACAACCTTTCAAACCCTTGCACTTCATAGGTAGCGTCGTTGCCCATGAACAGCTTTTTGCCCGAGATTGGGGCGTAAGAGGAGAATGCACTCTTGTCAAAGCAGATGTGACGGGTTGCACCCGTGTCTATCCACCATTGCCTTGGATTCTCCACCAGATTTGCCTCCAGCATTACAGTCGAGAAATCAACAATCATGTCGTCAAGGTTCAAAGGATCATCCTTGTCTTGCACAACGTTAGCCTTGGCCTTGCCTTTGTTCTTGGCTTTTTCCTTCTGCTCTAGCTTCAATTTACGGCACTCTTTGATCATATGGCCAGGCTTTCCACAGTGATGGCAGTTTCCTTTGAACTTCTCCATCATTTGACTTTTGCCGTCTCCCTGGTACTTGCGCTTTTTGTTGGCATTTCCCTTCTAATCAACTAGATTCTCCTTTGCCTCCATTGGATGCTTTCCCTTAGATATAGTTCTTTTATTGTCCTCTTGTATTTGCAGTTTGACAATAAGATCTTCAAACCCCATTTCCTTTGTCTTTAGTCTTTAGTTTGAGATAACTCATGAACTCGTTCCACGAGGGAGGCAATTTCTCTATTAAAGACGCAACCAGAAATTGCTTGTTTGGCTTCATTCCTTCCAAATCCAGATGATGAAGAATCATTTGAAACTCTTGGATTTGGGACATCACTGATTTACCATCCACCATTTGAAATTTCAGAAACTTTCCAACGATGAATTTCTTAGTCGCATCCTGTGCGCGGTACTGTTTCTCGAGTTTTTCCCACAACTCATTTGTTGTCTTCATGGTGCAATACACAGTATAGAGTGTATCCGACAGACCATTCAGAATGCAGTTTTTGCACATGAAATCACTATGATTCCAGGGATCCAAAGTTAACTTCAGGGCATTTGTGACCTGGATATCTTCGCCCACTTCAGTCGTTGTGTTAGACTGAGTATCTATTGCATCTCCACCAGAAGGAGGATCTTCTGTCAGAAAGCGTGACAGGTTCAACGTAGTAAGATAGAACATCTTTTGTTGCCATCTCTTGAAATTTGTACCCATAAACTTTTCTGGGTGTTCTCCTTGGAAACTGGCAGGAGCAGGGACAACACATTTCCTTGAGTAGCGGCAGCAGAACCAGAAGCAAAGTTTGAAACAGACATCTTTCGAACATTCGGAGAATTGTCTTAAACCGTAGGTAAAAATGTTGTCTGAAAGGTTAAACAAGAAGAAAGGTTGAGTCGAGAGATGACTCTCTTTCTTTAAGACAAAATTGCCTCGTATAAATGCTTTTACAGTAATGGACAATAGTCTCCCAAGATAAAACAGCAACAATCAACAATACAAAGCAAATAAGGTTGATTTTTGCGAAGAAAAAGAATGTAGAACAGACTGCTAAAGAGAGGAGAGGATTTCTGTCAGAAATTTCATTATGTATTTCGTGTGTTTCAAACTGAACAATAATGTTCAATTTATAGGTGAAGAAGAGGGCGTTTCTGACGGTTGAAGTCAGAATAGTTGCAACGTTTGGTCATCTCCGAAACTTTCAAGACCAAAATATAAATAAGAAACATTTCAGGGACCAAAAAAAAAATTCCGGAAGACAACCCCCGAGACCGGACCGGGAGGGCGGGCAACGCGCGTGTGGGGCTTAACCCCGAACCCAAGCTCACCTAGGTCCTCCCTCTTCTTAACACATGGGTTACCCCTTGGAGTTCCAAACCCTTACTCAAAAATAGAGTTTATATAGTGCTCAATCCTTCCATCTTCTACCTATGTGGAGATTTGTTTATTTGGCCAAAACAATCCATCTATTCATGTCTCAAACACCTTACTTTGTGTACCAATATCTCTTTCATTTCTTAACGAAATTTGACGATACTTAGCACTACTATCATCTACTCATTTTGTAGATTAGGCATGTGCGAAGAAACGATGTTTCCGACATGCGGGACCCACGTGTTTAAGTCACTAAAGACGGGAAAAACTCAATCTCACATAGTTAAATTTCCAACAACAACAATATATCCAGTGTAATCCCACAAATGGGATCTGGGGAGGGTGGGGTGTACGCATACCTTACCCCTATCTTGGAGGTAGAGAGTTTGTTTCCGATAGACCCTCGGCGAGAGCTAAATTAAAAGAGTTTAGCTATAATGAATCATCATATGTTCTGATTTATCAGTTAGAAAAAGAAAAGAGACATAAACTTAGGAGTCGTTTGGCCATGAGAATTATTCACTTTTTTCCGGAATCATTTTTCACTTGATTTCAAAATCAGTGTTTGGTTATAAAATTTCCAAATCCAACTTGGAGGTTGATTCCAAATTTGGAGAAGTGTTCCAAACCTGTTTTCCAACTCCATCTTTAAATATAACCAAACACAACTCAACAACAACAACAACATACCCAGTGGTGGGTCTGGAAAGGTTAGAGTGTGCGCAGACCTTACCCCTCCTGTAGAGATAGAGAGGTTGTTTAACTTAACTCCATCTTCACCTCCAACTTCATAAATTCCGGGTTGAAGCTTACCTGATTGGATGGATTTTGTAAATGTAAGGTTGCTATTGACAAGTCGAATAATTCAAAACCAGTTTCTGAGAAAAGCTTGGAGGACATTCCAAAGATTGAGTACACAATTCCAGATGCTTCATCCATTCAAGCATTCATGTCTCAAGCAGCCGATCTTGTTGAGTGCGTTAAGCTCTCATCACCTATTTAGTTCATTTTCTCGTCTTTTGGTAGAGTTTAGTTTTTTCTAACAGTTTTTGTCTTTTTATGCTTAGGCTTGTGGATTCGAGGGACATTGTAGAACTGCAGCTAAAGCAAAACGATTGTGAAATTCTTATAAGGAAGAAGGTGGTATTGCCCCAGCCACCTGTTTTTATGGCCCCACCATCTGCTCCACAGGCCTATGTTCAACAACAGTTCCAGCAGCCTCCTGCAAGTGCCCCTGCTCCTGCAGCTCCAGCGGCCCCCGCGCTTCCACCACCTGCGCCTTCAAAGCCTAAGTCTTCACATCCTCCAATGAAATGTCCCATGGCTGGAACATTCTACCGGTCGCCTGCCCCAGGGGCACCACCTTTTGTAAAGGTAAATACACACATTGCTTTCACCTGTGTTTTAGTTGTCATCGGACCAAGAGGGCGGTTATGATATTTTCCCAACATTTATGAGCCTCGTTACAAAGTGAGCTAAGGAGGAGTACCTTGGTTTAACCACTCCATATATTCAGTAAGCAGTTAAAGAAAAGATGGAAATGAAGAATGGAGCAAAATTAACAATTGTTAAGCAATTAAACTTGCATCATTGTTCTTATAGTTTGGAGATGGTAAATTTGGCAGAGTAGGGCTTCCCACTTTGTGTCGGTAAATTGCACATTTTAGCAGTGAGAAACTGGGATGAAATTTTGCTGTTGCTGTCGACTGTTATTTCCTGTCTTTCCTCTTTTTCCCTGTCTTTCCTTTATTATCATTTTCAGGACGGAAGAGACTGGAGTGAGCTGTTGCTTTTTGGTCTATATGTTGTGTTCTATAGGCAAAAGAACATCCTTGAAGTTCTCTAGAAAGAGAACGAGAAGAGGAAACTAAAAACAGATTATTTTTTTCCTGTTACTCTATAACATGTCCCTGAATTCCTTAATTTTATGTGAAATTTGGCATTAAATGTTTGGATTAATACGGAAACCAGAGAAATATTAACGTTGTTCACATCTTCTAGCGACCAAAGTGAGATGTTTGCCACTATGTGCTTTCCTGCAGCTTCTCTTTTCCCTTTACCTCCATATGTTCTTGGTGTTGTTGTTTTCTCATGACCCTGGCTAAACTGGTATATTACCAGGTAGGAGACAAGGTCCAGAAAGGGCAAGTAGTTTGCATCATTGAGGCTATGAAATTGATGAATGAAATTGAGGTAAGTTCTGGATTAAGATTTCAATTCCTTAATGTGCAAACTCAGTTCTATAGTTGCTGCAATTTATAGATTCCTAAAAAGATGAATATGATAGGTTGTCAGATAATTCCTAATGCAGAACATGTTTAAGTGTTGTATTTCCAGTTCCTTTTCTATTGCATCCATTCTCATGGTTAGGTAATTAGAGGCATGTGGGAATAATGTAAATAGGCAAGTGATGTTTCATAAAGAGGAGCTCCTCTCAACATTTCCCATTTCGGTGAAGTTGGTGGCGAAAGTACCCAAAATAGTTATGTTGTTGAATGTTTAGAATTGAATGGCATCTTCAGTTCTGACTTGTGAAAGCTGTTGAGTTAACCCAACCGAAATTGCTCGGGCCATTCTGTTTACTCTATGTAGCCTCGCACCATGACCTATAAGTTTTAAGTTCCTTTTTCCCCTACTCCATTCATTTTTTGAATTCTTTGTCAGGCCGATTCAGCTGGAACCATAGTTGACATAATTGCAGATGATGGTAAGCCCGTTAGCGTGGACACGGTACGTCGCTCTCTTTCTGTAGTATACATCTTTAGACTAGTTTGGGTCTACTTGTGCTTAATGTGATTTCCAATCTCTTCTTGCAGCCTCTATTTGTCATTGAACCATGATAGGAAAAAGTCATCTTGGTGTGCAACATAGGTGGATGAAGCAGAGTGAGATTCAATAGTTACAGAGCGCAAATCTGTCTTTAGCTCAAGGCGGATCTGCTCAGAAGATTGGTTCACCATATTGGTCTTGTTCAAATCTATGATCATATTTATAGCTTGTATTCGTCATTTTCCTTATGCTGCTCATAAATTTTGGAACAATATTTTCTTTATAAAGTTGTGACTTATTGATATCCTCTAGTCCGTTGTCACCCAGCTATCTCTCTTTTCTGTCTTTAAGTACTTTGCTGCTATGAACTTCCCAATACTTTGGTTCAGTGGTAAGACTGCAAAGTGACATGTGTAGTTAGGCGCCGCACGTTATGAGTTTGAACCCTGCAATGGACAAAAGATTGATATTTAAGTAGAGAAGTGTAAAGGGATTATCTACCAAGTTTTGAACCTTGCGCCAATTAACCTTCAGGGTTTTCGCAGACTCAAATGCTGTGAGCTGAGATATGATGGCTAGAACCTAATTTAATTGCCATTCAAATGTGGTGCAGTCCAAGATCTACGCCTATGAGCTTTGTTATTTCCGTTATAGGCAATCAAAGTTATTTGCAGTTCTTAAATGCTGTGAGCTGAGATATGATAGCTGCAACCTAATCTATCCACGTTTTTAATGCATCAGTTTACCGCAAAATGTCTTTTTTAACGAAGTATCAAGCAGAGTTTGTTAGAACTTAGAGGAGATGCAGTTTTAAAATTGACAGTACAAATATATACTGACATTGGTACACTTGCCTAGTTAAAGCACCTATTATTTCTGCTCATGAAGTCGAAAACTGGCTGCCCTGACAAGGTCCACATAGGATGTGCAGAGAGAACATAACTGAAATCCACCAATATACCACTTTTGGCATATCATTTCAGACTCGACAATTAAAAAGATTGAACTATTTAGTCAGCAAGGTTGATAGTCATGTGAGATGAAGAGATTACTTTAATTATTTGAAGCATAAATTAATTGTTGGAAATTTGCCTTTGGCGGGAGTTGCGTCCAACCATCTTTAATGACTTAAACACTAGTGTTCCGCATGTTGGAGAATCCGGTTCTTCACACGTGCATAATCTACTAAGTAAGTAGATGACCGTAGGGCCAAGGATCGTCAAATTTCGTTGAGAAATGAAAGAGATATTGGTCCACGAAATAAGGTGTTTGAAGTATGGAAAAAGGTGGTAAAGACCAATCCTCCCTCATCGGTGGGGGAAGAAAGATTTGTTTAGTTTATAAGTCTCAAAGTTGGCTTGGGGTTTGGGACCCCAAGGGGTATCCCATGTGTTTAAAGGAGGGAGGACTTAGATGTGCTTCGGTTCGAGGATAAGCCCACACGCGCGCCTCCGCCGCCCGTCCGGTCCGGTCATGGGTCGTGGGCTGATATTATCTTTTTGGACCCAAATTGTTTCATATTTACACTTTGGTCCCTGAAGTTTTTGGTAAAGTTAAATTAGGCAGAAAATTTGTGTTTTTGCTGGCTGTTGGTATTTGGAACGTTAACCAGCCTTAAAATGCACTCAATTCAGTCATTTATTTTGGCTGAATAACTCTCCCTAAAGGCTAATCCGTTGCACATCAATTCACCATTTATTTTGGTGAATTACTACCTCCATAATTGCTATTACTTGGCCAGTAACAACAATTATGTGGGCAGTTGGTAAGTCCTCTCCTTCAACTATATAATGAGGCCTTTGCACAACTGTTGAGACACACAGAAAACACAAACGAAATCAGTTTCTTCCTACTACTTTCAGCATCATTTCATTACTCAAAATTCTTCAAGGTAACACTTGAGTTTCCTTTGCTCATTTGTTCAGTTGCTGTTTTATCTTGGAAGACAATTGTACAGAACATAGAAAGGATATATACGGGGAAATCTTGTCTTAAAGACAAAGTGCAATCACTCGACTCAGCATATCAAAATTGTTCCAGTTCATTGAAATTCAGTTTGTTGTAATTTCATTGTGCTGTAATTCTTTGCAGATACTTATTTCCGTTTCCTGCACCATTGTAACCCAACAAATTTAAGACAAGATTTTTGCTTCCTGTAACTGCTGCAACATGATTGGAAACACTGTTGATGCCGCTACTAGCTCGTCGCCAATCAAGGCAACAATTCGCCTTCCCCCTTTTTGCCGCTCGTCCAAAGGTAGCAACTCATCCGCCTTCCCCATCGCCGCCCAAGGCACGTCTCGCGCCTTTCTTGCTCCATCCTCCGCATTCCACCATGATCGCCTGAAAAATTCATGGGCTCAAACTTTAAGAGATGACAATGCGAGAAGATGTTGTTCTACTTGACTGTTATGGGAATGACACGTTTCCTAACAGAAGATCCTCCACAAGCTGGAGATGAAATGAACCCTTCGCCTTCTGAAACGGGTGAAGGGGGCATAGGTATTCATCTCATTAATGGCATGAAGATGGTTCTTGATGCATGGAATCATAGTGATTTCATGTGTAAGAATTACATATTGAAGCGCAGCGAGACCCTCTCTACACGGTGTATTGCACCGTTGGCACCGCCAAATTTGTGGAAAAAGCGCAAAAGAAGTACAACGCACAAGATGCAGGTACTAAGAAGTTCATCGTTGGGAAATTTCTAAAATTTCAAATGGTGGATAGTAAGACAGTGATGTCCCAAGTCCAGGAATTCCAAATGATTCTACATCACCTGGATTTGGAAGGAATGAAACCAAATGAGCAGTTTTTGGTTGCATCGCTGATTGAAAAGTTACCTCCTTCGTGGAATGAGTTTATGAGTTACTTAAAACTCAAGACCAAGGAGATGACCTTTGAAGAGCTTATTATCAAACTCCAAATTCAGGAAGATAATAAGAAGCCCTTGCCTAGGGGTAAACAGCCTGCTGAGGAAAAGGCAAATCTAGCTGAGGCCAAAGGGAACCCAAGCAAGAAGCGGAAGTTCCAGAAAGACAGCAAGGCCCACACAACGGAGATGTTCAGAGATAACTGTTACCACTGTGGGAAACCTGGTCATAAGATCAAGGAATGCCGCAAGCTCAAGACCGAGCAACAACAGAAAGCCAAGGCTAAAGGCAAGGCGCATGCTAACGTCGTCAATGACACGCTCCTGGATGACATGATTGAGGAGTTCTCAGCAGTGGTGCTTGAAGCAAACCTGGTTGAGAATCTCATGCAGTGGTGGATGGACACAGGTGCTACCAGACACATCTGTTCCAACAGAGATGCCTTCTCCACGTATACACCGGTCACCGACAAGAAGCTGTTCATGGGCAACAACGCTTCGTCTGACGTGCTGGGGGTAGGAAAGGTGGTCCTGAAGATGACTTCCAGAAATGACCTCACTCTGAAGGAAGTGATGCACGTCCCTGAGATTAGGAGAAATTTAATTTCAGGACCTTTATTGGTTAATGTTGGTTTTAGGCTAGTGTTTGAATTCAATAAGTTTGTACTCACTAAGAATGACACTTTTGTGGGGAGTGGCTTCGTCTGTGAAGGCCTCTTCAAAGTTAATGCAATGTTTGTAATGCGTCTAAGTAATAAAGTTGAAGCTTCTTCTTATTTGCTTGAGTCTTCTAATTTATGGCATCATAGATTAGGACACGTTAATTACAAGTCCATCCAACGGTTGGTAAAGTTGTAGTTGTTGCCGTCTATCGACGTAAACCCTCAATATAAGTGTGAGGTGTGCGTAGAGGCAAAACTCACCAAGCTTCTTTTTCGATCCGTCGAAATGAATACCGCTCCTCTAGAACTTATTCACACAGATATATGTGATTTGAAGTTCGCACAAACTAGAAGGGGGGGGGGACAAGTACTTTGTGACATTCATTGATGATAGCACAAGGTATTATTACCTTTACTTGTTGAAAAGTAAAGATGAAGCCTTTGAAGCGTTCCGACGTTACAAAGCAGAAGTTGAGAACCAACTAAGCCTACGGATTAAATCCATTCGTAGCGATAGATGGGGAGAATACATAGCGCCATTTGAGGAATATTGTGCCCAATCAAGCATTGTTCATCAAATGACGGCTCCATACTCACCTCAATCGAACGGTGTGGCGAACACAAGAATCGCACATTGAAGGAAATGATGAATGTCTTGCTCATCAATTCCGGTCTTCCCCAAAACATGTGGGGAGAAGTCGTCCTTACCGCTAATACGATTCTTAACAGAGTCTCACATAAGGGTAAGGACAAAACTCCATATGAATCATGGAAGGGAAAGAAACCCACCTATAAATATTTAAAGGTGTGGGGTTGTTTGACAAAGGTTGAAGTACCCAAGACAAAGCAGGTCAAGATTGGGCCTAAGACTGTAGATTGTATATTCATCGGATATGCAAATAACAGTAGTGCTTATCACTTCTTAGTGCATAAGTCAGATATTCCAGATATCCACGGGGGTACAACATGGAATCAAGGAATGCTCAATTATTTGAAGGTACCTTTCCTAGAAAGGAAAAATAAATAACCTCTCACAAACGAAGTTATAAATAAAGCTCTCAAGAACCGGGAGTCGTTGACAGCCTGGATATAGATGGTTCAGATCTAGCGGATCTCGAGGTGGCTGAATATCCGGAATCTAGTGTTCTAGATTCTCAAACTTGGAGACTCCAGAGATGGAACTAAGGCGAAGTAAAAGGGCCAAGAAGGATAAATCCTTCGGTCCTGACTTTGTAGCTTATATGGTTAATGATGAACCAAGGACAATTGTTGAAGCATTATCAACTCTAGAGGCACCGCTCTGGAAAGAAGCTATTGAGATTGAAATAGGCTCCATTCTGCATAACCATACTTGGGAGTTGGTTGATCTTCCTCCGGAAAATAAATTGTTGGGGTGTAAATGGATGCTTAAACGGAAGTATAACGCAGATGGGTCTATAGATAAGTACAAGGCCAGGTTAGTAGTCAAGCGCTATCGGCAGAAAGAAGGTCTTGACTACTTTGACACGTACTCCCCGGTATCTCGGATGACATCCATACGGGTATTCATTGCGATCGCAACTTAGCGTGACCTTGAGATACATCAAATGGATGTCAAGACATCCTTCCTAAATGGTTATTTGGAAGAAAAAAAATATATGGACCAACCCGAGGGGTATGTGGTTCAAGGGCAAGAGAAGAAAGTCTGTCGGCTTGTCAAATCTCTGTACGGGCTGAAACAAGCCCCGAAGCAATGGCATGAAAAGTTTGATAATACTCTACTATCAAAGGGTTTCTCCATTAATGAGTGTGATAAATGTGTCTACACGAAAGGTAACTCTGACTCATTCGTCATGATATGCTTGTACGTAGATGACGTGTTGATCACATGAAGCAGTCCTAGGGTAATCCTAGAGACTAAGAACATGTTGAAACAATGCTTCGACATGAAGGATATGGGCATCGCAGACGTCATCTTAGGGATAAAAATCTCTAAGACGTCCGACGGACTGGTCTTATCTCAGTCTCACTACATCGAGGATGTTTTGAGAAAGTTCGAGATGTTTGACAGTTCACCGATAAAGTCACCAATGGATACAAATCAAAAGCTTGATAAAAATTATAGTGCACTTGTATACCAGGAGCGATATGCACAGATGATCGGTAGTTTGATGTATATAACAAACTGCACCCGACCTGATATTGCTTATGCAGTCAATAAGTTGGCTAGGTTTATTATAATACCTGAAACACACGTTAACTTTCGGGTTACATTATTCGAGATATCCAGTTGTACTAGATGGGTACAGTGATGTAAACTGGATATCTGATATAGAGAACACCAAGTCCACCAGTGGGTATGTATTTACAATTGGTGGTGGGGCTGTGTCTTAGAAATCCTCTAAGAAAACTTGCATTGCCCGATCCACAATAGAATCGGAGTTTATCGCTTTAGACAAAGCAGGAGAAGAAGCTGATTGGTTTCATGACTTCTTAAAGGATGTTCCGTGTTGGAACAAACCCGTACCTTCTGTAATGATCCATTGCGACAGCCAGTCGGCTCTAGGAAGGGCACGAAATGCTATGTACAACGACAAGTCCCGTCATATTCGACGGAGGCATAAGACCGTTAGGTAGCTGATCACCACGAGTATAATATCCATTGATTACATAAAGTCAAAGGATAATATAGCAGACCCGCTGACAAAGGGCTTACCCAAGGATCAGATGTTCTGCTTGTCTAAGGGAATGGGCTTAAAACCCAAAGTATAAGGACTAATACGGTGGTAACCCAACCTTTAATGATCCTCAACAGTTGAGGTTAGGTTTGGGGAAACTTTTAATGGTTCCTAACACTTTTGAAGTGGGGTATAGCAGGATACCTTGTAGGAGACCACCTATTTAAGTGCGAGGACATGCCGCCTCAAATGAACGCACTTAAGAATCCAAGAAGTTGTCCACGACCACAACGGGCAAAACATTACGAAGAAGAGAGTAAGGGAATTCGTTGTGTTGGTACTATTGACTTGACTTACATTAAACACTGATGGTTCAAGACATCACGTTCACCGCACAGTAAGTAAGTCCGATGGTATTTAACTATGGAAGGTTCAAAGCTGAAGCTACCTCTCCTTATGCAACATCGGTCCATTTGAAATATTCTTTGGAAAAAGGCACCATGTGAGTGCGCCAAAATCTCTTTTAAGAGGGGATTGTTGGAAATTTGCCTTTGGCGGGAGTTGCGTCCAACCATCTTTAATGACTTAAACACTAGTGTTCCGCATGTTGGAGAATTCGGTTCTTCACACATGCATAATCTACTAAGTAAGTAGATGACCGTAGGGCCAAGGATCGTCAAATTTCGTTGAGAAATGAAAGAGATATTAGTCCACGAAGTAAGGTGTTTGAAGTATGGAAAATAGTGGTAAAGACCAATCCTCCCTCATCGGTGGGGGAAGAAAGATTTGTTTAGTTTATAAGTCTCAAAGTTGGTTTGGGATTTGGGACCCCAAGGGGTATCCCATGTGTTTAAAGGAGGGAGGACCTAGATGTGCTTCGGTTCGAGGATAAGCCCACAGCGCACCTCCGCCGCCCATCCGGTCCGGTCACGGGTCGTGGGCTGATATTATCTTTTTGGACCCAAATTATTTCATATTTACAGTTTGGTCCCTGAAATTTCTAGTAAAGTTAAATTGGGCAGAGAATTTGTGTTTTTGCTGGCTGTTGGTATTTGGAACGTTAACCAGCCTTAAAATGCACTCAATTCAGTCATTTATTTTGGCTGAATAACTCTCCCTAAAGGCTAATCCGTTGCACATCAATGCACCATTTATTTTGGTGAATTACTACCTCCATAATTGCTATTACTTGGCCAGTAACAATAATTATGTGGGCAGTTGGTAAGTCCTCTCCTTCAACTATATAATGAGGCCTTTGCACAACTGTTGAGACACACAGAAAACACAAACGAAATCAGTTTCTTCCTACTACTTCCAGCATCATTTCATTACTCAAAATTCTTCAAGGTAACACTTGAGTTTCCTTTGCTCATTTGTTCAGTTGCTGTTTTATCTTGGAAGACAGTTGTTCAGAACGTAGAAAGGATATATATACGGAGCAATCTTGTCTTAAAGGCAGAGTGCAATCACTCGACTCAGCATATCAAAAGCTGTTTCTACATTATTGTAACCCAACATTAATTTCTTGTTCCAATTCATCAACAAAATTCGAGACTTTATTGTAATTTCATTATGTTGTAATTCATAATAGTTACTTATTTCCGTGTTTTGCAATTAAAAAAATTACCATGATTTCATGTGGTTCTTCGGTTGGAATAGGTATTTGTTGTAACCCAAACTACTCGTAAATCTATGATAACTTCACAAAACAAAAATAAAAACGGCCGCACATTCTAAGTCATCAACAACTCTAACTTATCTTGTGTCCAATTGAGACTCTTTAGTTTGTTCAATAGGTGGTGGGTGATTTAGATTTTTGGGACTTGGAGGTGGTAGTACCAATCGTAAATAGTTTCGAATTCTTTAAAACTACATTTTTTTTTTTGTGCCACTTGGACACAAGTTATTGAGTATAAAGAATTCCACCTAGTGGATACTTCTTGTGGAATTCTTCTAAAAGGTAGTCCACAATCATGACAAATTTTTTTATATTCTTTTCTACGTTGTACTTTATTACTTTTAAAAATAAAGTTTATAGCAAATTGTATTTTACTAAGAATGTCTTCAAAAAGTGATAGACCATCCTTTACAATTAAGTTATATATATGTACGCGCATTTTATATGAAAATGGTGGAAAAGATGGAGCTAAACTATTTTTTAACATTGTAATTGCGTAATTGTTATTAGAAGCGTTATCTAATGTAATAGTCATAATTTTGTAATAATACACTATCCAATGACAAGTTACAGTTAAATAATCATGGCCGTTAGTACTACGACCTATATCGACGTGATAGATACTTTGCCATTAAAATGATATAATGAAAAACGTAAATATTGTTGATATTCATGCGCAAATTTAAATACATCTCTCTTAACGGTTGACCTAGGAAAACCGTACGTCCGGGACGATATCGGTATGTGAACCTTGTCCCGAGTGTTTTAAATTTTAAAACATTTTTACAAATTTTACATATGGCTACTTGATTCTCTACGTCCCTATCAAAAAATGTCCATGCATCGATTTTAATGGTCGTTTTCTTTGGACCTCGTCTCATACTAGGGGGAATAGGAGGTATTTCGGTTGAAGGTGCACTAGTGGGCGTGTTGTCATCAATATTAGTGGGTGTATCGTCTAGATCATCGTCTAAATTAAAGTCTTCTTGAGTTGAAACAATTTCAAAATATAGTATCGAGAGGTTGAAAATTGAAACTTTGCTCGATGGAAGATCCTCAAGCTAGTTGCCAACTTTTTTTTCAGCCAACGGCCATAATCTTAGATCGGGCGGGCTCGGGTCCGGCGGGCACAGGGCGGGCTCGGGTACGGCGGGACGAGACATCGTCCCGTCCTGGAGTTCGAGTCCCGCCCTTGGTTAATTAATTTTTTTTTTTTTTTTTTAGAGCGGGGTCGGGTCGGGACCGGGCGGGGTCGGGACGGGGTCGGGCCGGGGGTCGGGTCGTCCCGGCCCACTGGCCAGCCCTAATTGAGACTCCTACCACGTGAATTCTTTAAAACTATTTTTTGTGCCACTTGGACACAAGTTATTGAGTTGGCACAGTGCGTGAATTACACTTGGGCTGAGTGCGTGAAACAATTTCAAAATATAGTATTTTTTTTCAGCTTAGATATATGTGACCGTAAATAAATAAAAAAAAAATTAACTATAAAAGGAAGGTCATCTTCTTTATCTTCTCCATTGGCCCACCCATCACCAATCCACCATCTTACCATTGCTGCCACCGTCACCCCTCCCCCAGCTTCTATTCCTTTACTTTTTTTGTTTTTGGGTTATCATTTTATTGAACACATGTTACAAAAAAATTCATCAAAATGTAAAGGAGCAAGATTCCGGCGAGAACCAATAGCGGAACCGCCATTGCCACCACCATCTCTGCAACGTCGGAAAACACGCCCACGACCAGATTGGTCTCTTTTTTGCCTTAAAACAGAATATAACAAGAAGAACAACAGACTAGAACTGAGAAATCAACGAAATAAACTTGTTAGAAGATCTAAAATGGACAACTCCAAACATGTGGTACGCTTTCGCCGGAGAAGCATCAACACGACATGGCGTCTTCTTCTGAGATTTTGAGAGTTCACAAAGGAAAGAGAGGGGTGAGCAGTGGCATCGTGGTGGTTTAGTGGTTGATCCGGTTCACCGGAGCTACAAGCTCCTCGCCGGGGAAAGAGAACTGTGCAGGAGGAGAGGGGGTGGGGGAAGGGAAGTTGTTTGCGGAAGAAAGAGAACAACATTTTTCTTTTTTGTAATTTTTACTTTTTTTTATTTAAAGTCCATGTGTCTCCTTTTTAAACTGGAGGGTATGACTTCAGCCACAAAAAATATACAATCTATGTTCCATATTGCTAAGTAATCTTGAAGAAAGCAAATATATGAGTAATTGAAAGAGTTCAAAATCTAACAGATAACTGTAGAAATGGAGGTAGTATGCTGGAGAGCAGCTAATCTTTAGTCCTTCCGACATTATAACGGAAGTTGGAAGGATAGAGAAACCTACATTCGTTACGGTTAGGATAGGAAACAAATATTGGTCTTGCCTAACACAACTTTTTACCCTTTGCATATGTTAACAGAATGTCATATCACGACAGTAACAATTTTGTTTAGTTTTTGCTAAGAGCAATTAGAAGTTACAACAGAATAGCCCTGTAAAAAGAGCTCAAAACTACAAAAAAAAAAAAAAACTATTCTACAACTTTCTTTAGCTCACAATCATCAAAACAGCAAAAGTTTCGGGACGACATGCGCACGTTCGACATCAATGTCCTTATAAATGAGCTTCTGCCTTAAACAATTCCATCAAGTTTTCTTGCTTCCCCTGGGACCAACACCCAAGTAGTTTGTCATGAGACCCATAATACCAAACCTGAGTCAAGAAAAATAATAAGTTCTGATTAGACATGCAATCTAGCATAGGAATGAAACTGTGATAACTAGCAGAACAATCAGTTTGCAATAAGTTTGATCTCTCAGCTTCATAAATGCTATCTTACCAATTAGTTTGATCTAATAACTCTTTAGATAGTCAAACAAACTACTCTTTGACAACGATTCTTTTATCATTTGCAATTCCAAGATTGATAGTTGATAATATATTTATGTTAGTTTCCACATCTATAACACTACCTTGCTGATAATTGAGAATCCGATCTACTTCACTACCTTATTGATAATTGAGAATCCAATCTACTTCACTACCTTACTCATAACCAACATATAGTATAAACTAGGCTACTACACATTGGCCACAACCATTCTGGAATCTGGACATGGAAGCAAAGGGTGGTGGCAAGGGGGGTGTAACAACGATGCCTTATTACTAAATTGTTTTTGAGACGTAAAAAAGAACACATGAGCATACAAAGGCTCATAGGTACTATTTGACTGCGGGAGAAAGGCACAATGAACTTCCTGCAATTCTGTTCATTTGGACAGCAAAAAGGTAAAAGGGACAACACTCTAGAAAGTACAACAACAACATACCCAGTGAAATCCCACAACGTGGGATCTGGGGAGGTAGAGTGTACGCAGACCTTACCTCTACCTTGATAGGTAGAGCGGCTGTTTCCGAGAGACCCTCGGCTCAGGACATGCAAAGTAGAAAAAATAGTCAGACCCGGTCAAAAATTTAAAAATTTAAAGCAATATGCAAATGCTGATAGCAAACGCGAATACGCCATAATAGCGCATCCTGAAAAAGAAGGAAGAAGCAGTAACTAACGCAGATAAGTGAGATAAATCAAGTACATTAAAGAACACATAGCAGAAGAAATACAACTACAGAAGACTTAAAGCAATACTACGCCTATTCGTATGATATGCTAAGCGGGCCTATAGTAATAACACTACAACTGTCAATTTGTAAGCGTAAGTAGGTCTACGCTCGACTACCTACTACACATCTACTCTAATTTATGTCCTACACAATCCTTATCTAAGGTCATGTACTCAATAAGTTGTGTCTGCTCTATATCTCATCTAATTACCTCTCCCCAATATTTCTTCGGCCTACCTCTACTCCTCTTGAACCCGTCCATAGCCAACCTCTCACACCTCTGGAGGACACTCCCACTCTGCCCCGGATATCATCATTTCTAATCATATCCCTCCTTGTATGCCCACACATCCATCTCAGCATCCTCATCTCCGCCACTTTCATTCTTTGGGTGTGCGACGTCTTGGCTGGAGCACAGCACCCTCCGCACTCGATTGGCTAATCAAAGTCAAAGCGGCCAGCTTCTTTTGAATGGGTCACCAATAGAACCGTCGGTTCTTCAGAATGACCATAGTCGGTCTAACCATCACCCTATAAAACTTGCCTTTTAGTTTTTGTGGCACCTTTTTGTCGCACATGACTCCAGATGCAAGTCTACATTTGATTCACCCTGCTCTAATACGATGTGTGACATCGTCATCAATCTCTCCATTCCTTTGAATAATAGACCCGAGGTACTTGAAGCTTCCTTTCTTCGAAATGACCAGAGTCTCAAGCCTCACCTCCACGCATGTCTCACGGTTGCTCTCGTTGCTGAACTTGCACGCCAAGTACTCTGTCTTGGTCCTACTCAGCCTGAACCCTTTAGACTCCAGAGTCTGTCTCCAAACCTCCAGCTTAGCGTTCACCCCGCTGCGAGTCTTATCAATCAGGACTATGTCGTCTGCGAATAATATACATCATGACACCTCCTCTTGAATTTGTCGTGTTAGTCCCTCTATCACCAAGACAAATAAGAATGGGCTAAGAGCTGATCCCTGGTGCAGCTACATCATCACAGGAAAGTGCTCCGAGTCTCATCCCACTGTTTGTACCCTGGTCTTGGCTCCATCATACATATCATTGATCGCCTTAGTATACGCCATAGGTACACTTTTAGCCTCCAAAGAATCTCCCTAGGGACTTTATCATATGCCTTCTCGAGGTCGATGAAAACAATATGTAAGTGTCTCTTCCTCTCCCTATACAGCTCCACCAGAAAGTACCTCATTACAAATTAAAAGTCCTACAAGAGTTGCAATCACCCACACAAGTGAACATTATCTTTTTACTTCACTTTCTTGAGATAATATATTTTCCTCTAACTACCAAAATTTGTTTGGGTTGAGTGGAACTACACGGAGCCACAGTGGCAGCTCAAACTCATCTTAGCACATTCAATAGGAATTGGGTTCCTAACTTTACTTTTCTTTGATATTCTTAAAAAGCTAAATTACCCTCCTCTTTCTTAATGAAGGAAAATGATTCCTCATTATTATCTTTCCACCCATTCCATACAAACCACATACTAAATGAAGTATTCTATATTATGTATAAGCCAAATTACATGCCAATTTTTTATGATGATCAAATGAAATATTCCAATTTAAAAGCTCCTCCCTTTCTTTTTATCCACTAGTGGCATTTTGTAGAATTTAGCTCAATTAACTGATGCCCAAAATGCACGGCAAAGCGCAATTGCATGGAAGGCAAACATAATCCCAATCCAGGAACTAACCATTCAAAACAAACTACAGGAATGATGACCACTTCATGATATTTTGATTTTAAAATTACTTCCAGGTTTAATACCGCCTTGTGAATATAAATGCAGGAGCAGCAAACAATCACGGTGAAAAATTACATTTAGCAAGCGCTAATTTCAGTGCAATAATAAGAGCAAGTATCAATTGTCATTGAAGCAAGTTCGTACTACTCTTAAGAAACCTAGACACTAATAGTACTTCTGGTGAGTTCTCTTGGATGTATTTTCCTGATAATACCCACTTATGCCTTTCAATACATATCAGTATTAGCCAATATTTGTTTATTCCATAATCAGGTACAGGTTCAATCCAAAAAATGTAGCTCTAACAACAGCAGAATCCAAATTTAGGCAATTGAATTCCCTTCCACAAACTAGGAGAACAGCTCCAAATGATACATGTAAAAATACATCTAACATACACCACCAACATGTATAGCTCTTGATACAATTAATCAAAAAGATGAACTTACATCATGGCCATTGAGATCTGCTTAAGATCATTTTCCATATTCCTCATGTTAGCAAGGGATTGAGCACTGAATATAATAGCAAGCCACGAGCAAACCTTGTACTACAAAACAGATCACCAGAGTAAATAATGTTTGAAGATACACCTATGTAAATGAACACTCAACCTAAAAGAGTCTACCAATGTACATAAACACTCTGTTTGGATGGTTAGCTCTACCCGTACCCTACTTTTCTTGTAGGTTATTATGTAACGACGGGAAAAGTTACAATCTATCCAAACATTGTAACGACGGGAAAAGTTACAATCTATCCAAACATTGTATTCATCAAAACAACACAGTACAATACAACACAACACATTACAATATAATACAATACATTACAAAACAATATGCAACAACCATCCAGAAGAGTGTAAATCTAGAGTTAATGGTCAAAAACACACCTAAACTATCACTTTTTCGCGAGTTTTATACCTCAACTATCTATTGTTCCCTTTACCTACCTAAACTATCACTCTCACTCCTTTGTATTAAAACACACCTCGATGTTGCCTTGAGAGGAACCAACTCATTTTCCCCAAAAAAAATTAAATCCAGGATTCTCCACCCAATCGGAATGGAGAATCTAGAGCGGCATTCGAATCTAATTTTAGAGATATAAAACCTAAATTATAACTAGACAAGGAAAAAATTCATGGAGTATAGGTACTACCATCTGTGTCCCAATTTATGTGATACTTTTCGCTTCCCGATATTCAAACTGCAACTTTAACCTAACATTTTAAGATGTATTTTTTCACCAAATTGATATGAGAAAAGTTGCAACTTATAGTACTTTTCAGGTATTTTTCAAATATATAAATTTTAATTTTAAAATATTGAAGTAATCTAATCAAATTTAGCTTCAAAATTTAGTCAAATTGACTCTAGAAAAGCGAAAAGTATTACATAAATCGGGATGGAGGGAATAATATACAGAATAGAAGGGTACGTACTCTGAACATGGCACCAAAGACGCCGAAGATGACGGCTATGAAGCCGGAATAATCAATAGGAAGATCTTGTGGAGCTACCGGCGGAGGCTTGTACGGCTTCGCCGCCGACGGTTGCCGTGGATCGTTCGTTTGTGACGACATGCCTGATCTAGTTTTTTGCCCCGATTATGATTTTGGATCCGAACTAGAAAAAGCTTTAGAGGTTGTATTGAATTATTATTTTAAAAGTATATTTTGGGATAAATAAGTCTTGTGTTATTTAATCAAGATTATTATGATTTTTTAAAGAGGATATCCAAATCTAGTGGTATTCAAAAATTTGCTAATTTCAAAAAAAAAAAAAAAAATTAATTAGGATTTTGTGTGACTTTTTAGTGGAAGGTATAAATAACAAATACTATAAAAAAATCTCACCCTTGTGGACATGATTTTTTTCCTCAAGGTTGCTTATTGTTTTCTCGAGTGGACAGCCACTGCCACTACCGGCACAATGTTCGGCCACCTTCGGTCATTTGTTCCCCATCCGACTCCGGCCATCGTCTCTCCGACTCACCGGCGAACCCTACTCACACCAACTGTGTCGATCCCAGCAGTCACTCCTAATTAGCCCAACACCAAATTAAATGATTATATTTGGGATTCGGATTGATAAATAGAGACGATCACTGATACTGATTCGACTTTAGAGGATGAAGATTCAGGCGAAATAAACTGGATCACTCAGGAGTTGCATTTGGAAAAATATGCTTCTGTCGTTGAAGATCTCATGGTCATTGATTTGGACACTTTTGATTAATGTGTTCAACCATCACTTCAAGCATGTTATGACCAAACACATACCCAAGTTCCTTTAGCAGATTTCCTATCTGATTTGCACGATGGAATGTTAGAAGAGGTCTCAGAAATCTATGCATGCAAGTTGTTCGTTGATTTTGATGGAACGTTGTATTTTGTTGAAATACTATTTTCCACAACAACAAAAAAAACAATAACATTTCAACAGCAAATTTCAACGTTCTAACAACAAAAACTAATATTTCAACAGAAAAATGCAGCGTTCCAATAGCAAAAAAAACAACGTTTCAGCAGCCAAAAAATAGGTACTAATTTGAAGGAATGTAGATTTGAGAACTTTACCATTATGACGCCAATATTTCACAATTCTACGAGCAAGTAATATTAATCCATTGTCAAGTCCTCCACTGCTTGTGGTTGTTCTGCTTCTTGTGATTGAGGTATGATTGAAAGTTTCTCAAAGTCTACATACAATTTGTCAAAGCGTCAATATAATAAACAAAATGTTAAAGTATAATCGTTCTATTAAAAACAATATATAAAAAACATTATTGTTACCCAATTCAACTTCTTCATAAAACTCAGTTTCTTCTTCGGTTGTTTGCACAATTTGTTCTCCTATAAGAGTTGAGCGAAGCCAATTCTGTGTGCAAATTAATGTCTCAACTGTCTTATGAGTTAATGTACTCCTAAAAGGGTCAAGAATGCGCCTCCCGTGCTAAATGACAATTCGGAAGCCACGTTAGACACTGAAATTGCCAAAATATCTTTGACAATCTTTGACAAAGTCGGATACCTAGACGAATACATCTTCCACCAACCCATCTGGTTGGCACATCCAAAACCATAAGTCCCTTATATGAGATTTTCTCTCGCTCAACACATGTCTTAAAAAATTTTGCAACCTTGTCGGAGAAGATCTTACATACTTCACCGCATTACGAACAACAACTATTGAGTCCTTCACTTCTACCAACCCATCCTGAATAATCAAGTTCACTATATGTGCAACACACCTCACATGCATATGATCACCATTTAAAACCATCGCATTAGGACTCTAATTTCTCTGTTTCTTCTTCACATAAGCAATTGCAACTTGATTAGCACTTGCATTGTCCACAGTAATTGTGAAGAGCCTATCAATACCCCAATCCAATAAACATTTCTCTATAATCTTTCCAATACTATCTCTTTTATGATTAGAAATCGGTGTAAAAGCAATTATCTTTTTATGCAACACTCATTCACAATCAATAAAATGCACAGTTATTACCATGTAGCTACTCATTTGAACTGATGTCTACGTGTCTGTTGTAATACAAATCCTCTGCTGATTTGAGTTTATGATTCTTTTAATCAAAGCCTTCTCATTCTGATGCAACTTTAGAATATCCCGTGCAATCGTTCTTCGTGAAGGCACCTCAAATCTGGGTCAACAAACCCTCATATACTCCACAAAGTTCTGACTCTCCACAAATCTAAAAGCTAACTCATCCTTAATAATCAATTTCACAAGTGCGGCTCTACAAGCATCTTTATTAAACCCCACAAATATAACTTTACCATTGTTCTTACCCTTATCACGAGTTAATACTTTTTAATTATTATCCTCTTCAAGCTTCAATTTCTTGTACACTTTGCATCTATCCAAGTGGTTCCTTAAATTAGTTGTCCCAACTAACGAGCTATCGCAAGCATAATCTTTACGGCAAAAATGACATTTGGCTTTCTTTCCTCCAGATAGCTTAGTAAAAAAAATTCAAACTTTTGATCTCAATTTTTCCTCGTGGGTTTGTTTCATTCACTCTTCTGTATCATCCAAAATGTCTTCCATTTTTCCACCCTACCCCCTCCTCTTTCCACTTCAATTCCTCCCCCAAAATAGAAGCTGAAGTTGTTAGATTTCTTTCATGCCCATCAATATTTGTTTCTGGTGCTGTAGTGGCGTTAAACAAGTAGACGCAAGCAAAGTAGAAGCTGAAGTTGTTAGATTTCTTTCATGCCCATCATAATCTTTACGGCAAAAAAAAAGCTGAATTAATTAAGCATATAAAGAGGCATAAACCAGTAGACAAACACAAGCAAAAATATGAAACCCAAGTTAAGAAAAAGAAATTCAAAAGCTACTCTACCAATAATCCTTACTTCCAAATCGATTATTCGCTAACATCAGAAAATAGAAATCGAAAAATAGCAAAATCCAATTACACAGTAGGAGTAAAAAAGACGAAGAAATAGGTGGAAAAGCGATAATACGAATCTGAAGATGAAAAAGGTCATATGCTGGGTTAATGGTGGATTGTTGCACATCGGCAGCACATCCAAAACGAAAACAATTTAGAATTTTAGGGTTTCAATTTTAATTTCTACTGGCTATGGTTAATTACAAATTTGCCCCCGGTTTTCGATTCGTTTCATCAAAAAGGGGGATACTGTGCTGGCTGTACATCTTTCTGCAACGTACACATGCTACTAACTGCCTATAACTTTGAACTAATGCCACAGAGATACCTAGCTTTAGGATGATTAATGGAGGATTGGCTGGATGCCTTATGGATATTGTTTAGAGAAAAATATCATCGAGTTAGTGTAGAGTGACAATGATTTCATTTAGACGATGCAACAATCAATTTTAATTCTATAACCCTATTTGACCAAGGGAAGAAGTGGGACTTGGTGACTGCACAACAGTAGCTTGCTCACCAGTCAACCCATCCATTCCATACTTCACCCTATGCAGACTAGCGAATTCTTGAATGCATCATAGGCTTCAGCATTAGTTAGATTATCAATCTAACAGTTGAATCAAACAAAAAAAGATTATTACAGTTTGCTGCGATGGAGGTAATCATATAAAACCAATTTAACAAAAAAAAGAGTCATAAAACCTAAGCAAGTAGCCCTCAGTCGCTCCTTATAAAGGGAGTCAGTGTGGTATAAGATGCTAGAGGTAAAATTTCAGGAATTTTGTTCGTCTTTCCGTCCTGGTGGTAGGGTTTTGAACATGTTAGTCTCTTCTGCCTGACCAGAGCACATTCGGCAGTCACCCTTAATCTCCTTGGCTAACTAAATAAATATTGCTTCATGAGTGACAAATCTACGTAGAGTTGAGCTATCAAGAATGGATACATGATTTATGTCCCATTAAACTAAAAAGAGTTCAACATTGGGTTCCTATTGTTCTTATACAGATAAATAACTTCTCTTTTTATCTACGTATCTGCTTCATATTTAAAAAATTACAATTTTTCCTCTCTAATGACTTCAGACAAACTGGCAGAGGAGCTGATCCAGATGTTTGTGTCAGAAACAAATGTAAAGGTGTTTCTCTCATCTTCTCAGCCACAGTGAGGCGTTTTTCACTTTATTGGTAAAAAGCTTCTATCCATTTGTATTGCCTTCTTGAAAGTTGAGCGATGTGCAGCGGTTGCTAGTGATGGAAATATGCTCCATTGGTTCCGAGAATTTTTCACAAGTTAACAGGCTGAAATGGGGTGATCATCTCTATGTCGGAGAGTTTGATGATCTACACATATGTAATTCAAACTCAAATGAGGTTCTTAAGCAACTCGTGCCCATAGTAGAGAACTGTAATTCTCAGTCTACCACTATGCAATCAAGTAGTCAATTGGAGAGGAACGTCTCCAGGTATTGGGTCACCTGTTGTATATGAAGTTGTACTTTTAGGAATAGATTTGTGTGCCTACTTCTATTTATGTGTCTATAGCTGTTAGAATTATTAGCAGACTGAGTTACATCCCTAGTGCTTCAAAAGACCCTAGGCTTGATGGTGAGATATATCATTGTTACTTTGGGAAAAGCCCCTCAACCAGCACATTGAGTAGCATATCTTAGTTATGATTATACCTGGACTAACTTTAGTGCTACTTTTAGCACTCAATCTTGTACAGATGCATAATATATAAATACCATTCAGGCTTTTTTAACCCAAAAAAAGAGAGCAACATATAATATTTGCTCTAATGGTAGTGGTGTCTCCACATCCTTTTATTTCTGTACTAATTAAATATTTGAATTGTAGGTTTACTTAACAACCTGGCTCGCAGAAGTCAATGTTGATAGATTCAGGTAAAGTGATTCTGTGGGACTTCAGAATTTTATCAATCTTTGATACTGAAGCAACTTCTGCATTTCTTGGCTTCTATTAATATTGGAGTTAACAAGTCATATCATGTATCGCTTTGTCTCGAATGAGTTTTTACACTAGTATATCATTTTGTAACAGTATGTTTCCCTTGACAGGATGGGTGAATTATTTGCTATGGTAGGTGAGGAGATGCATGTTATCATGAAGGCTCAACTACACAGGTGAAAAAATGTTTCACATTCTAATGTTGCATAATTCCAAGATTGGAACTTGAAGAGGCATTGGACTTGGGCATTCTTTGGGCTCATCCTTATGCCTGAAGAAGCATTGAGCTGATTTTCAAGCTTCTAAAAAATTTATCTTCAAACTTCTTCAGAAATAATGCTTATGAGTTATGAATCTGTTGGACCTGAATAGAGGGGAATGTGGATACAAGGAATCACATCGAAAACCCCAACTAAATTGAGGTTGAGGCATATATATACACATAATACTGATGGATCTAGTCGCCAATGAATTTGAAAAGATATAAAAAAAAACTGACTTAAGCTGGGATTTAGATGGTGAAATTGTCCAGGAGGAATTATCCAACTTACAAACAGGGCTACTTATGTTTTCCAGGCAATGAATGCAAGTGTCAGACAATACTGCAATAATGACTGCTAAATGTGTCATTTGTTTGTCAAAACAACCAGCGGATGAGGTGCCAACATCAATATATTTATTAGTAATATGAAAGTGAAGAGGCTCAGTGCTAGCAAGAACCGTTATGTGGGGGTAGAGATGCCTATATACATAATTTTGCTTTCCCTGACTTTACCATTTGCCTAAAATTGATAGTACCATCAGAAGAAGCATTAGAGAGATGGTCTTAATTCCACAAAGCGTTTTCATTAAGTGTAACACTCTTTTGAAGATGGATCTCATGAAAGGCTCCGTCTCCTACTACGCTAATATAATTTTTAGTCTGAGAAGATAAAAATACGTGGGCGTCGAAGATAAAGTTAATATAAATAACATCAAAAGTATTGGAGGCGGTAGGTTATGGAACTGCAGTTTTTCCAGCAGAAAGTCGAGTAGAACTGCTCAAGTCGAGATTTGGCTAAAAACACAACAAAATTGAATTTTACATCTATTGCTTTTGGAAAAAATTCGTTATGTCAATTAATCTGTGTTACTCTTGGTTTACCTCGTCTATGAGTTCTTTTACACATAATAAAACGCATGCAATTCTAAAAAAAAAAACGCTATTATCAGCCTATGTTCAAGTAGATTAAACAGTACATTGCCCGGCATCTCCTATAATATTCCATCGGACTTTGATAGCTTAGTAACACCTCATTCTGGGCATTCATTTAGCCTTTGGTTATAAAGTACAACTTGATCTCTTCGTAGTTTCTATGCGCATTTTCACATTCTCTAACTAGGCAAGCACATAAAGAACACAAGCATTTGATGAACCAACAAACCAAAGTTTCTTTCGATTCTAGTATCAACCTCTTTACTGGACTGTTAAAGCTACAGTTGAGAAATCACACGTCAAACCAAGCAGTTGTTTGCTCATGCTCATTCCAAGCAAGACAAACCACAGGGACGAGAAAATATGGCCTACAGAGTAAGGTTGCAAAGCATTTTTTTTCTTTTGTTTCCCAGAATGTGGTGGGTGGAGGGTCCGAGATGGAACCCTCTGAAAGGAATGTATGTTTCTACAGAATAACCGAAGCACATATCAACATTTTTTACTGTAAGACCAAAACAAGTTGTAAAAATCTGCATAGCAGTTGCACATTAGAGCCAATCACGGCAAAGTACAGGCATGATCTAAACCTCTGTACAAGCTGTTCCAAAAGCACCTTTTTCATCTAAACTATGTTCTGAACAATCTGGACAGATTAGCACTGCTTCCAGCTGTTAACTCTAAAACTACAAATGGTTGAGGGATCCATCAGCAGAAAATTTAACCTTTATCAGAAAATAAAAAATATGGAGGGGTATCGACACAATAAATTATGAGCCTAGGCATCACTTAATGATGCCAATACAAAATACCTAGGACCTGCCTAAAGCAAATATAGTTTACTTCCACAATTCTGCAAAGAGATGTTTGACCAACTACATATCAACAGCTTAGAAGCACAGGGTATGTATTATCCCCAGTTCTGGCAAAAAATGATGGGGCACCCTAGTCTCTCCCCCCTTCCTCTCTCACTAACTTTGAAGAGATGTACATGGAATGAATTATATTTTCTTGATAATGACTTAAATGGCCTATATGCAAAAGATTGGACAGCCTACACTGCATCTGAGGTGACAATAGAGTCTGTTCAGCAATACTGGGTGTGTCTATTTTCTTCTTGCTAGCACTAGTACATGACTAGGGACACAAATGTCTACCGGAAGTCGAGGTAATCGATCACAGAGCACAGGGAAAATTCAACCCATTTGTGATTATAGAGAAAGACAGTGCACCCCACTAGGGAGATTTTTTGGTATTGGAAGCGCAGCGACGTATCTCTGAGGAATACCATCAGATTGTCCCCGACCAAGAAACTTCGCATACCGATTGATAACGGCAAACTTTTCTTGGTCTTGCCCTTCCACTATCACGTCTAATACCGATGCTCTCTTGTCCAGTCTGATCAGAGGAACAACAAATTAGAAAGCAAACAGAGCTAGTTATGCAGAATTAACATGCCTTTTTCAGGTACAAACTGAAGGTAATACAGACAATATTAAATAATATAAACAGAAGTTTAAAACTTCAAAAGATAAATTGCCATGAACTAATAGCAAGTCAAATGGCAGTAGATATTAAAGACTTCAGAAGTGTGGTTTTCCTAATAAAAAGTCCATGTTTCTATGGAGCCAACCAATAAGTACACTTAGCGCTTTGCCCTCATTTCTAATGGAGTGGGAAATCGTGTTAAAGACCTATCATTAGCTTTATATGTCTTAAGATGTGCTAAATCAGAAGCAAAAAGCATCGCAATACAAAGTAAACCCTTGAATTTCTGAAATTGTTCATTGTAAATCTGAGATTTGGAAATCCGTCGTTAAAATTTAGCATTACATGTAGTTTCTACATAGAAACAGTCTCTCTACCTTTACAAGGTAGGACTAAGGTTTGCATACACTCTACTCTCCCCAGACCCCACCTAGTGGGATTATACTGGGTTTGTTGTTGTTGTTTCTAAGTAATTAGCAAATTCACCTTTATTTAGCAATTACATGTAGCTTCTAACATACAATTCTACTAAGCGAGCCAAAAATAGAAGTCAACAGAAATGAAAAGTAACTTGAAAAAAGAGACCAGCCTCAAGATTATATTCCAGAAGGGAGGGAGAAAAAATATCAGCAGGAAGGAAATGTCTAAAGCAACAGGAGCTCATGAGCAATATAGATGGAGGACATATGATTTACCTCCCTAGAACATGAAACTCTCTTAATATTGATATTGACAGCAGAAGAGTCAAACCTATTCAACTTCATGTCAAGAGAATCCAATTTCCTTCACGAGGAAAATTTTCACCTACAACTAGTTTTTTCCCCTCCCAACACCAATAGTCCCTAAAAAAAAATTGACGGGAGGTTCTCTGGAGCCTACAAATAACACTAAAGAAACTCATCTGCTATAGCAGTGCGCAGTCAACAATTGTCAGCAAAATGTTGCTACTGGAGCAAAATTTAGAAACTGAAAATGAAACATCAAGCATTACCTCAAAAAGTCACTTTCTAATCTCCTTGCTCTTCCCATTAACTCTTCTACAGCTCTGGCAAAAGGATGCTTATTAGTCCTCTGTGAAGTATTTCCCTTTTCAGGAAGTCTACAATTTGCATTAAAGATATCATTAGGATCAGAAGAACAAAAAAGTTACACACATGATTGAATAATCTCATGCAACTAGAGAACTCACAGTTCTTTGTCATCACGAGGCGTATTCAGATCACCATTTGAGTAACAGACCATGCTGCATGCATCCCCTAATGCCAATCTAGAGATGGAGTAAGCCACACTCTCATACTCTGAATTAGCTTCTGCAGAAAGAGTTGCTGCAGGTGGAGGGGGGAGTAGTTGCTGCATAAGCTGAGTGATCAATATAGCCCTTCTTTTAGCTTTAACCCCTGGTGCCCCTTCCTCATTAAAATCAATACCTTCCTTAACCTGATTATAGAAAAATACAGGTTGTTAAAAACGTAAGGCAACCAAATTTTGAAATCAAGAGGATTATAGCAGTCAGTTCATTATACCTTTTCAGTAAGCCTATTAACAGCTCTAGCCCACTCTTGTTCTGCCAGGCTGCAAAGCGAAAGTTAAAATACATCAGCATGACGCTGGGACTAATACAACAACCCAAATGAAGACAGCAAGGAACTAAAATGAGGTGTAGAGCAGCAGCTAAGTGGCATGAAAGCAAGAGAATTCATTAAAGAACTTGTTATGCATAATAAGAACCTGATTGTCTGACTGCTCCACAAATCCACTGAAACTTCTTTATGCCAAGGAGTATGTTCAGATGTAGCACGCTTCCGCTTCATGGGTTTCAAAATTAGCTGCTGATGACCCACATTCACTGGCACTGTCGGGGAAGAAAAATGCTCAATTGCAGCAGAGATGGGGACAGAATTTGGCCCAAGATTACCGATTGGACTTATACCAGAAGTTGCAGGTATTACTTGCAGCATAGTATTGATTGCATGCAAACTACTGGAAGACTTCCCAATAGTGAAAGGTTGTTCCATTGTCTTCATTGCAGCAGCTCTACGTGCATCATACATATGTAACATCTGCCCCTTTTTTAAGGTTCTGCACAGATTAAACCAGGAAGGTTCCAACTGAGGACCATTTTGAGTTTGTTCAAGCTTAACAGAATTTGTATTATTACTGTGAGCGCTGATCTGAGAATCATCCTGACGAAGTGCAAGTACACCCTGAGGAGTCATTTTCCTCCCTTGTTGAGATGAAATGCTTCTTTGCAAATCCTCTGGCCCAGAGAATCCTAACATTCCAGTGTCACCAGAAGGAACTTGCGGAGCACCTGTACTGCTGTCTGCTACTTTCATTCTTTTGAAGGCTCTATTGCTTGGATAGATCTCCACATGTTTGACGGCCTGCATTTGGTTTAATAGGGAATAGTTCTGATTTGAAAGGTTGTTCGGCTTCAAAGATCGGCCAAAGGATTCAATATCTCTCTGCACAGATGCAGAATTTGCAGGAGATCCTCCCGCGGTAAGCTTGACAATAGGTTCTCTACCCTGTGAATCATTCATCTTCTGGATGAGGTCAACATTTCTAAATGGTATTTGCTGAGAAGGGCTTTCCTTTGCTCGCTGTTTTTCCCCTTCAGAATAAACTAAGGAATTCACTGACCATGTACCAACCTGGGAAGCGAAATTCCCTCTATTCGAGTATTGATCAATTTGCCTCTCTGGAGCAGATAATGATGACTCCACAATATTCAATTGATGCGATTGGGAAATATGGGAAGGATCCTTACCATACTGATCACCGAAAGGTTGCTGAGGTGGTGGAGAAGTAGCCCACATACTGGAGAACATATTTGAAGACATACCCTGCTGACCGATGCCAGATACTAATGCCTGAGAAACTGACACTGACTCTTGGGATGAAACTTGATTGGTAAATATACTTTCCACTGTACCATTGGGGTTACTTAATTGAGACTTGCCTGCAGGGAGGATAGGCTTATCTTGTGTATTGTCAGTCCCATCCGGCAAGGAAGCCCCCATAGAGTGACCATTTGCAGATCCTCTGCAAGAGTCGCCTTTCTCTGTATGACAGGAAGCATGTTTATCAAATGATACACTCATGGATTGATTTGTTGAGACTTGTGCAGTAGTCCTAACCACATTTGGAATTTTAAACTGACCTTCCATATAGGGGAAACCAGAATGAGAATCAAATGCTGGAGAAAGGTTTCCGGGCATTGCATACATAGAAGTCACATTATTGGTACTTCCTGGAATACCAAATCTATGATTCTTCAATCCTTCCTGGGATAGATCAGAAGGTGAAAGTAAGGATTGAGCCTGATGAGAGGGGCGCATTGGTCCTTGATTCTTCTCACCAGTGTCAACAGAAGCATGACTTAAATGTGAAGAGCTAACTGCTTGGATAGGGCTCTGAGATGTCAAAGAATGGTTTCGGACTGGTGCACTTCGGGATGGAGGGCCAAGTTGTAGACCAAAGCCTTGAGAGGCAGCAGACTGACTTCTCAGGTGATGACCAACAGACTCACCAGAATCCTCTGCTTCAGGCATCTCAGATGATGCTTTGTTTTCAGAGTGACCGAACTGTGCCGCAGAACCACACTCTCTTGACTGGTCCATCTTCTGAATAAGCTGTAGCATGTTTGGACTGCAAGAACAGAAACAGTCTAAACATTGAAGTCAGAGAAAAGAAAGCATCGGAAATAGTTTATACAGCTCAATTGGACAGTCAACAAGGTTTTAAAGATACATGGAAAGATTCATACAAAAAAAAAATTGTATAAAAATGTACCGATGACCACCGCCAATAAGTTCTGAGAATCAGCAAATTAACTACCTAGATTCCGCAACTTTATTAGGTGAATGTACGTCAAGAGATCTGTTGATGAGCCCAGGAACATTAGATGCACCACCAGGAAACCTGCTTTGACGATGCACCTCACTAGAGCCTTTGTCATCCATCAAAACATCAGACAACTGCCCCTGTAGATCAAAGAACATTCACCTCTTATTGTTGATCAAGGATATATAGTACTGTGGGCTCTTCAAAAATATACTCCCTCTGTCCCAATTTTATGACACACCTTCCTTTTTAGTTGGTCCCTAAAAGAATGACACATTCCCCATTTTGGCAACAATTTAACTTTAAATTTACCTTTTACGTTTAACGAGATAATTTATAACCACACAAATATCATTGGCTTGTTTTAGACCACAAGATTCAAAAGTCTTCCATTATTTCTTAAACTCCGTACCCGGTCAAACTACATCACATGAATTGGGACGGAGGGAGTACTACATTAAGCACACATATCACCTTTTCCAGTTCTGCCTGACTATGAGAAATCTGACTAAAAACTTTTGATTGGCCATGGTGGGAATTGTGCTGCAGTATAGACTGAGAATGAGTAGATTGTTTCATGCTACAAGGAGGATCAGCATCCTCATCCAAGTTTCCCAGGGGATGATACTGAAACTTCAGAGGCCAAGAAATTTTCTGACCTCCCTGATCAGACAACTTCTGCTTCCCCATTAGAAGACACCTTGAATCACTGGCATCTGATAATGCATTTTCCCAAACCCCACCAGCAGAAGAATGAGGATGTAAGTTAGAGTGGTAGTTGTCGTTTAAATTATCCTTCTTATCACTGTTCTCCATCTCATGCATTGTAAACTCTTTATCACCAACATAAGGTGATGAGTGCAAAACCTGGTTGTCTTTCATAACATGATGATGTAACACCCCCAAGCCTTCACTTACATTAGATTTAATTAAATCAGCCTTCTTCCAGTAATTAGATTGATTACTATTTTGAAGTGATCGGCTGGTTTCCTCACCACCCTTCATCGTACTTGAGTTTGGAACTGAGGCAGAGTGATACGAGCTAAAAGCCTCTGAATTCCCCAGCGGACTAACCATAGATGATCCCACATGCTCCATACCAACTGCAGAATTACGGCGTGGACTAGATTTCAATGCCACACCACCATGAAAGACTTCGTCTTGGATGAATTTCTTCTGATTGTTGTCCTGCAAACGTTTTGATGAGTTCTCACTCAAAATACATGACGCTGCATCTCCAGAGGGTACTGCTGACCCAAGAACACCCCAACTAGCTGATTTCATCCATGGTTGTCTAGCTCTACCAAGCTCAGGTGTCAAAGTACTAGAACCCCTTCTTGAAATCATTTCCGTGTCAAGAGGATGTGAAGTATTGCTAAATATCTGGCTTACTTCAGTAACTGACGTCTGCAGGGGACCAAAATCTGACCACTTGCTTCCTCCATCTGATGACTGGACAGGTCTTTGAGAATTTGCTTGCAGATTCTGGCCTCGCTCATATGGAAACCTGTTTCCCTGGACGTTGTGACAGCTGTTATTCATATTAGTGCTATCAGAGGGCCGAACAGAAAAAGAATTCAAGGATGGTGCTAGGGGCAACTTGTCTTCAGCAGAAGATGCTTTATGTCTCCCACTGTTATACATCAGATTCTGATTCCCTGAAGGAATTTCAGCAGTGTGAAAATTCAAACCACTCCATTCCTCTTGCGGGCCAGCATCACTGGTTGAAGTTTCTGCAACAGCAGACTGCATAAGAGCACTCCAAGTACCACGTCGGAGAGAAGGAGATCCAGTTAGCAATCCTGCACTATCAAACAGATTACCACCTTCCTCATTCCTATTAGGGCTCTTGGAAAAGGCACCCCATATATTATTTTCTGAACCAAACAGAATTCTTTCTTCTGTAGGATCCAAACCAACTTCATTCTGTGGTGAAGAAGCTTGTGCCGCAGCTTTCTCCTGTGAGGTCTCTACAGGAATGGCTAGATCCGGTCTGCCACAGAAATCCTGGAGAGCTGAACCTTTTTGTATATTATTTGCTTGCTGAAGATTCTCAGTATTTATTGCATTAGATAGAGCTTGACTTACAGTGTGACCAAAAAAATATTCACCTTGCAAACTCTGTCTATGAATGGAAGTCCCATCTTGCGCACCGACTTGATCTGACAATTCAGCACATTCATTAACCGGAAATGAACCACTAAAGGTTGGCATTGGCTGTACTGCAGGCTTCTTTGTTCCCACCTGTGGAAGTTGGCTCAGGCTTCCTCTTGAATTGGCAACAGGAATTCCATATAGAGACCGATCAATTTGTTGAGGAATCAATCCCATCAAACGTTGTGCTTGTCCATAATTGGTGGGATTGAATCCATTTGCAGATCCTTGAAGGACTGAAGAACCACGCTGCAACCAATTTGTGTTGCCAAGCTCAGTTGCCAGTGCAAAATTTACTGCACCGGAATTTGTGGTGCCATTAATAGAAGCTGGAGAATGGTTACTAGATGCCACCTTAGGAACTGGGGAAACCTGATTTAATAGATTTTGTGGACCGGCATCTAGTTGCTGAAGTTGCTGTTGCCTCTGAAGTTCTTGCATCTGCATGAACATGACTTGCTGTTGCAGTTGCTGCATTTCGTTCCCAGACTGCTGCCGTTGCAAAGATTGCTGCCTGTTTGATTGCTGACAGTTCATTTGCTGACCACCAAAAAGATCAAAACTAACAGGACTCCCAGAAGGTTCTGACCTAACTGGTCCTCTTGCCTGCTGCTCAAGACCCGCCCCTCGCTGAAATTCATGAAAAGATGAGCCCCCTGAGGCTAGATTATATTGATTAGAACCTGTATTCATGGCCAAAAAGCTTGATTCATCCTGCCTTGTCTGATAATACTGATTACCATACATGTTGCCATTCGAGTTTGGCTGCTGACTTTTAGCAAACTCAGCCCATGGAGTTGATTCTGCAGAATCCAAGCCACGCTGCAGATTAAATGGATAACTGCTACGTCCTCTCGTGGTATCTGCAAACAAAGGAAAGTAAGAAAATCATCCAACAAGCTACTTGGATACCAAATAAAGTTTAGACAACATATCAAATTACCAGAGTTCTGTAAATTGTATGCGTTGCAACTCAGTCCACCTGTCTGTCTCTGGCTTTTAACCCCCAAAATGTTGCTTAGAGCTGGCAAATTCCCATCCACTACAGGGGAATGATGCTGTCCTTGTGATAAACTATCTTGTGTAGAAAAGTTGTGAACCTTATCTCTGACTTCATTGCCAGGCATAGATAATTTAAGTCCAAAACATTTGATTGTTAAATGTCGCTATGCAGTTACCAACATAGCAAGATATCAATAAACTCAAGTTTTTTGCTATCTGGCACTGCAATGTAAAATCCAGAACTTAAGCATAGTCTCTTGGGATTACTGTTCTTAGAAGCTAAGAATCAGCTGCCTCCTCAAACTGCAAACACCTGCAAGACATTCATCCAAGTTCAGTTAGGTGAAAGTAGAGACATATTCTGTTAAGTTGGCAACAGATATTGCCTGAGATGCAAAGAAGAGGCATACAGTAATACTTGAAGATTCACACCTAGTTTGATGGAACTATTTAATAAACAACTAAAATTTATATAAACATGGAGACACAGAGAATCCGTAGAATGCATAATCAATGGCTAATACATGTTGATTATCAACGGCATTCAAGCTCTCATTTTTTTTCCTCAGTCAATAATCACATAACAGAGCCTGTAGTGGACCAAGTTGACATGACGTACAAAAAAGAAAGACCAGCAATGGCCATAAAGAGTATGAACAAAAGGGATCCGTGATAAAAAGTGTTCGATAACATCGCCAGGACTTCTGGGCAACTCAAAATTTCAAACCATATTAAAGATTGGTGCATTAGTGCATACCAGACTTGTTTCTATCCGGTAAGGGGGGGGGGGGTACGTGGAACAATACACTGGATCTGCATATTTTCTCAAGAATGAGAAGCATCGGAATATCTAGTGCCTTGACTTAAGCAAGCCTTTCCTTTGAGTTGCATTAGTCAAGGAGAAACTTCTGGTATATTCTCAAATTGTCCTAATGCAATCTATATTACCAGAATCAGGATATGTGCTGAACATTCATGGATTATGATCAAATTTAAAAGCTATCCCATTGGTTAATAATAAAAATCTTACTGGTCATCCTGTTTTCTTATTTACCAAGGGCAAGTAATCTCACCAACTCAATAACATGCAACTGTAAAAGTTGACCACTATACTGCATTTATTGCAATTCTGTTAGAAATTTCGATCAGTAGTCAAAATCCTCATATCACACAATGTATGCTTCCTACTACATGGCACTACCACCTCATCCAAAACCCAAAAAATCATTCTTTGCCTATCCTCAACTATCATCACACCTTCGGCCCCACTCATGCTTAATCTGCAAGAATTTGAACACTATCCTACGCCACCAAAATTTTCTTGCATCAAAATCTATTCAATTGTTCGTAATGCTATAAGGTAGTCGCAGCAACCTTTTGCCACATTGCTAAATTGGTTGTAAAGGAGAAAAGCTTTCTCTTCTGTTGGCAGAGATCAAGCTCTAAATGCATAATACAATTGTTTCTAGAAAAAAATATGGAAGAATTGTCAGCAAGAAATGAGCCTTGTTTTTGCACAATCAATACAGAAGATGTTATGCACCACATATTAGTTAAATTTACCTCTAAAAGAGAGCCATGCTTGGTCTTTAGCCCTGATTATGCCTAAGGAATAATACTGATCTTTGGACTCACAAAAAGGTACTCCCTCTGTCCCAAAAAGATTGTCCTACTTTCCTTGTTGGTTTGTCCCAAAAAGATTGGCACATTTCTCTATTTAGAAACAATTTTAATTTATGAGATGATTTACAACCACACAAATATCTAAGGTTTGTTTTGGACCACACATTTCAAAAGTCTTCCTTTATTCTTAAACTCCGTGCCAAGTCAAACTAGGACAATCTTTTTGGGACGGAGGGAGTATGTAATTGGAGGAATCAAAAGATTGCTAACATGAGATCTCGCTCAACTAATTATTTACAACAAAAGATAACAATAGAAGTAAATCTGGATGGCAGTGGATCTGTAAAGCTTGTGCTTCATGAGGATCTATCTTTATGAGAGGCTAAACAGTATTTCAGAAAGTGGAAAAGCACAACAAAGAAGAAAAAAAAGAGACAAGCCAGCAGGGTTTTAGGCGAGAAGTGTACACACATCTTCAAAGAAGCGCAGAAGTTATAGAAAATATAGAATTACCTAAAATATATAAAATTCCTACTCATAACATCAAAATGCAATCAACATTACAAATTCATCATCAAATATCCAATAATGACTATATCAATTCCAATATCTCACATTGAACATCTTTAAAATGTAAACACAATGAAACACAGATAACTTCAATTGCAAAGTTGATTTCTAGCATCCAATTAGTCAGCCATTTTTGATATCTAGTTCTCAATATTAACAGTTTGTTGGATTCCTTGCCAACCTAAGTTACGTCTCTGTTATCCTTACCAGCAAAGATCAAGAAGAGATTGGATCAGCTAAGAAGAAACTTTGGCGGGGCAACTGTTAGAATAGGAATAGGATTTGTATATAGTATCCTGGAAAAGGATTGGGACATAGTGCCTACAAATAGAAATCAATGTAACGTTGTAGATACACAATTCAATAATATTTTTCTCCCATAAATTTCTCCACATGGTATCAGAGCATTGGTGAGAAACATTCGGGAAAGAAAATTCAGTCAAGACAGTCTTTGTGCGTCAATTCCGACGACTTTCTAGGGCTGTTTTTGTGTCAACTTCGTGTCCATCGGTGTTGTGCGAAAACCAACATCACCACGAGGTTGGTAGTGTCAGAGCCATTGTTGTGCAATATACCAGCAAATTCCGGGAAAAGAGCCATTGTTGTGCAATATACCAGCAAATTCCGGGAGAAGATCCGTCACTGGGTCGTCAACGTCCATCTCTGTATCTATGGGGGTTGTGCAAAATCCAACACCACCACAAGATTCCTCTGCCACCGGCAATCAAACCCCAGTCACCCTAGCCGGAAAAGTCACCTCCACGCGTTTTCACGCCAGTAGAAAGTACGACTAAGCCAGTGCGTGACGCGCCGGCGTGTGAGGCTATTTCCGGCAACCTTTTAGTCGGATTTTTACTCCACGGTGGTCGCCTACTTGTTCCGACCTGATAAATTGCTGTTCCGACAATTTCCGACAACCAAAAGTCAGATCTAGAGCAATTCCGACGAGTTTACAGGCTGTTTTCTCGCATCTGGGCAGATTTTCTGCAAACTTCATACACTTTGGAGGTTTCCAGCAGCCATCCATAGGATTTTGTTGGATAACAGTCGCCGCAACAGCGTGTTCTTTTTTCCGGCTGTACAATGACTTCTGTGCGAACCAGTCACTTTTCAAGCCATTGTCATTCAAATTTCAAGCAACTTCCAAGTCAGTTTTCCAGCAGTGTTTTCACTGTTCCAGATTTGTTTCCTTACTGTGGGCCTCGGCTTAAGCTGGTACAACCATTATCATTATTTTCAAATCCACTTTTGATTTTTCCGGTCGGTTTTGATATGTTTAACTCCAAAAATACGGGAATTGAAAAATCAAGTCCTATGATTACTTCAGAACCCTTAATGAGGAGATCCAGAAACCGAATATCACAATCTTTGAAGAATCGACGAAGAGGAGGTCGATTTGAAAGATCTCGACCTAAGTGTAGTTATTGTAATAGGCTTGGACACACTCATGAAGTAAACAGATCTCGACCTAAGTGTAGTTATTGTAATAGGTTTGGACACACTCGTGATGTATGCTATTATTTGCATGGTCGACCACCCAAGAATGCTCATGTTGCTCATACTGCCACTACATGTAATCAACGGGTTTATTTATCCGAAGAATAATATAATGAGTACCTTCAGGATCGAGCAAGCAAGCAGACATCTCCACAAGTAGCCTCAGTTGTACGGTCTAATACCCTTGGATCGTGAGTTGTAGACTCTGGCGCTAATGATAAATCACTTTTGTCGAATATTGATTATTCACCATCTCTTTCCGCTATTACTTTAACCAACGGGATCCAAACAAAAGCAAAAGGAGTTGGACAAGCTAATCCCATATCCTTTGTCACTCTAAATTTTGTTTATTATGTCCTTGGTTGTCCTTTTAATCTTGCATCGATCAGTCATTTGACTCGTGTCTTAAATTGTGCCTTAATATTTCTTGATGATTCTTTTATTATGCAGGACCGCAGTACGGGACAGACGATTGGCGTAGAATATGAATCACAAAGCCTTTACTACCTTATCTCTACTCCTAATTCCTACATAGCATGTCTGGTTACAGATCCTCCCGACTTGATCCACAAACGATTGAGACATCCGAGTCTGTTCAAGCTACAAAAGATGGTGCCTAGTTTATCTAGTCTGTCCAAATTAGATTGTGAGTCGTGTCAATTGGGAACCACACTCGCACTACCTTTCCACACAGTGTTGAGAGTCATTGAGTCTATTTTTTTCTTGGTCCATTCTGATATTTGGGGTCCTAGTAGAGTTAGTTCAACCTTAGGATTTCGTTATTTTGTTAGTTTCATTGATGATTATTCAAGATGTACTTGGATTTTCTTAATGAAAGGTCGTTCTTAGTTGTTTTCTATATTCAAGCATTTTTGTGATGAAATACAAAATCAATTTGGTGTCTCTATTCGTACGTTTCGTAGTGATAATGCCTTAGAATATTTGTCCTCTCAGATTCAGCAATTTATGACTCACCAAGGAATTATTCATCAGACATTTTGTCCATACACTCCTCAGTAGAATGGGGTAGCAGAGAGAAAGAATAGGCACCTCATTGAGACTACTCGCACTCTTTTCATTCAATCTCATGTTCCGCTGTGTTTTTGGGGCGATGCAGTTCTCACATCTTGCTATTTAATTAATCAGATGCCTTCATCTTCCATTCAAAATCAAATTCCTTATTCAATAGTGTTTCCTCACTCATCTCTACACTATCTTCCCCTCATCTCTTTGGGAGCACATGTTTTGTTCATAACTTAACCCCTGGGAAAGATAAATTAGCCCCCCGTGCTCTCAAATGTGTCTTTCTTGGTTATTCTCGGGTTCAAAAGGGGTATCATTGCTACTCACCTGATCTTCATCGATACCTTATGTCAGCAGATGTCACCGGAAATATTGCACGTGGACAGCTATGTTATCACTGAAAATATTGCACTGTGACTGATTTGCTTTTCCGAAAATTGTTGGAAATTTGCACAACAATTAGTTTCTCACTAGTTTGAACATGATCTATGTTGTGGTGGTGTTGGATTCTGCACAACACCACTGAATAGAGATGTGACGCTAGTAGCCACAGAAAAAATTATGCGCGGTGGTTTTTTTTTTTTTAATCTTCAGTGGAATATTGCACAACGGATACTTTCTTACTAATACTCCAGAAGAGGACGCAAAACAGTCGTCGGAATTGAGGCACGGGACTGTGATGGTATTTTGTGGGTAGGATCGGAATGATGGTACGACCCTAGAGGACGCAAAACAATCGCCGGAATTGAGGCACGAGACTGTGATGGTATTTTGTGGGTAGGATCGAAATGATGGCACGATCCTACGGGACGAGAAATTATGCCGAAAAAGTTGTCGAACCTCAAAGAAAGTGGCATGGGTCAGGTCAGAATCTTTGTGCGATGCTGACAGTAAAAACAATTCTTAAAAGAATGGTCGGAAATAGCCTGGAATCACCGGAACCCTAATTCCGACGATCGAAATCTGGTAATTGTTCACGCCGGAAAACACTGTTCATGCGGCACTGTTTATGCAGTACTGTTCACGCCAATTTTTTTTGTTTCAATGATAATATTCTATTATCTGAGGGGGAATATTTTATTTATAAATATCTGAAAGTCCTCTACAATCTTCACTCTACCATTATATTTGGCCAGACGGCGACACACATATTCTAGTGCCGCCCGCCGGTAGCAGAAGCTCTTTGATTCTCTACCAAGATCGTAGAAGCCATGATACCATGTGAGAAATTATGGAAGAAAATATATTATTGAATTGTTGTATCTACATGATTACACTGAGCTCTATTTATATACACTCCATTACAATCCTCTTCTTAGTAGGATACTATATATGAAATCTTATTCCTATTCTAACAAATTTCTCACAGCAACAAAGAGAAAGGGACTTTCCACCTAGTCAAATGGACCAAACTCACTACATGTAGAAAATATGGAGGATTGGGAATCAAGAACCTAAGGCAACACATCAGAAGCTTACTAACTAAATGGTTGTGGAGGTTCAACCATGAAACTGACACGCTATGGAGGAATGCCATTCACACTAAGTATGGAACTGATATTATGTGGTGTACCAGAAATGTAACTACTCCATATGGAGAATCAATATAGAGAAGCATCAGAGCACTTGGCCTTCCTTTTGCAGAGAATATTGGTCTTAAATTTGGTAATGGTGAAAAATGCCCTTTTGGAGTGACAATTGGATTGGTCATTGCCCTTTAAGGACCAATTCCCTGACTTGTATAGATTGACTACTCATCCTGATACTTCACTGGCTAGCTACAGAAAACAAGGCATTTTTTTTATTCTCCGACAGAGAACAAGGCACTTGGAATTTCACATTTTGAAGAAATCTTAATGATTGGGAAGTTGGAAGAGTTGTTGATTTACTGCTTGTCTTAGAACCACCTCAAAGCTTCAACGACAGTGAGAATACCTTAGTCTGGAAGCCACACAACCAAGGATTTTTTACTGTAAAATCTTTCTACAAAATCTTATTCAGACAAATCTCCACCAAAGTCATTGGCTGTGGTCTCAAATTTGGAAGACAAAAGCTCCATTTGAAGTAGCCTCCTTATCTGGTTGGTAGCCCAAAAGGCATGCCTAACACATGACAATCTTCATAAAGGGGCATCTTTTTGTGTAGCAGATGCCTAATGTGTGGGGAGGAAGCAGAACTATAAACCATCTTTAGATTCATCGCAAGGTAAGATAAAAACTTTGGTATTTTCCTGAACTTACCAGATCTAAAATGGGTTATGCCAAGAGACAACATACCATTACTACATTGCTGGAATAGAAGCATGAAGAGGAATTGTGGTGGAATATGATCGCAGCATGCATAAGATGGTCTGTTTGGAAAGGAAGGAACAACAAATATGTTGAAGATAAAGCTAACTCACTCCAAGAGATCATGTTTAACTGTATAATTTTGTTCTCTTAAAATTCCTATAATTACCCATTAAAGGACTCGTTCCTGGGAGGTAGGATAAAATAATTTCAAGCTTAATGGATAAGGTGGGATATTCAGGATTAAGCCTGGGATAAGATTAATATTGTATTTGATTGACGGTATAAATTTATCTCGGGATATCCAGGATTAAGCCTAAGATAAAATTTATATTATGTTTGATTAACGGTATAAAATGTATATTGTGTTTGGTTTGGAAACACATTATAAATTTTATCCCGAGTAAAGATTAAAATGAAAGGAAAGGTCGGGAGGACACGTGTAGTGCAAAATTTGTTACGCATCATGCCAAATTATAAAAAGTGAAAGCAAATGACAGAATATATCAAAAAAATGTCTGTTAATTGGGTTTTTTTCTTTTCTTTTATATATAAAGAATATACTCTTATTTATACTACATCACACTCACTATAAGTAAAGGTGCTATAGTTACTCTCTGTCTCATTCTTGCGCTCATGACGGATGAAAACAAGACTGTGGAGAGGTAGCTGCTTAGAGAGATCAACGCTAGATTAGACAAATTAGATGGGATATCCAAGAGCTAAAAGAATCCTTGAATTCTATGAAGACTGAAGTCCGTGATAAAGAGGTGGACTCCAAAGTTGAGGTACGTTACAAAACTCTCCTTATTTCTAGAATTTTTATGTTCCAGAACTATTGATATTGCACTTCATCAAGCATCCCGAAATTTAATTGATTTATTTATTCCCTATTTACATATGGAGGAAGACAAATCTCGAAAATTGTTGAACTCAAGAGCTAATGCAGAAGCTTTTCATTGATATGCATGCAAAAATGGACAGATTTGAAGAGTTCATAAACCCTTCTAAGAATGCCGAAATAAACTAAGAATGACTATATCATATTCTTTCACCTTCACATAGAAGGTAGAATTTCTTTGGAAATTGCAAAAGTGGAAAAAACAAGGGGTAATTTTAGGAGACATTTAGTCAATAAGCTCGTGTATGAGAAATGATCTTTTCTCTTCTTGAGTGCACGTGTGTTCAAAGAATATTTTTTTTGTTGGTACTTGAACTTCACCATACCACCAGAAGAAGTGAACTTCTAAACCATGCTTATCCATGATCTCCTAGTATAATACCACCCTCTTTCATTGGCACAATAAGCAAATTCACAATGAATGTTAAGTCTTCCAGTGACACTTGAAAGTTTTGGCACCTTAGCATTCACAATAGGAGTTTGAAGTGAGAGATGAGGTGTGATTAATTCACTACTTTGCTTTCTATATTGTTTTTTTTTTTCGGAAATCTTAAGTTGATACTTCACCATTTATGATTTTCCTAAGGTGAATATAACTCCAACTAAAGAAGCACTAGGAGATTGTCACATTTTCAATGTGAATGTATTCCGTGAGAATTGGCCCTTGAATGTCCTAAACAGCAAATGAGAGCGCAATTCATTAATGCATCCACGTCAATTAAACTTGACTGCATAAAATCTAAAATCACACCTCCTCACTCACTTCAAACTCCTATTGGGAATGCTAAGGTCACCACAGAAGTATGTCAAAACTTCCAAGTCTCATTGGAAGACTTAACGTTCACTGTGAATTTGCTTGTTGTGCCACTGAAATAGGGTGTCATTATACTAGGAGATCCCTGGATAAGCACGGTTTAAAGTTTACTTCTTCTGGTGGTATGGTGAAGTCCAAGTACTAACAAAAAAAATTAAACACGTGTGAACTCGAGAAGAGAAAAGATCATTTCTCATATACTAGCTTATTCACTAAATGTCTCCCTAAAATTACCCCTTGTTTTTTCCACTTCTGCAATTTCCAAAGAAATTATACCTTCTATGTGAAGGTGAAAGAATATGATATAGTCATTTTTAGTTTAGTTCGGCATTCTTAGCTGGGTTTTATGAACTCTTCAAATCTGTCCATTTTTGCATGCATATTAATGAAAAGCTTATGTATTAGCTCTTGCATTTAGGACATGTTCACACTGAGTTCAACAATTTTCGAGATCTTTGAGAAATCATTGAATAAATGCATGGTAAGATATCAATATCAATAGATCTGGAACATAAAAATTCTGGAAATAAGGAGAGTGTTGACACGTACCTCAACTCTGGAGTCCACCTCTTTATCACGGACTTCGGTCTTCATAGAATTCATGGATTCTTTAGCTCTTGGACATGTGAAGAGGAGATGCCAAAATGCCCAGTGCGGAGGTGTGAAAGATTGTCTATAGACGGTTTCATGAGAGGTAGAGGTAGGCCGAAGAAGTATTGGGGAGAGGTAATTAGACAAGACATGGCGCAGTTCCAGCTTATCAAGGACGTGACCTTAGACATGTTGTTATGGAGGACAGAAATTAGAATAGAAGGTTAGTAGTTAGTTGAGCATGTCCCGTTTATTCTTTCTTACTAGCAGTTGTAGTATTGTTCTTGTGGTTTATAGTCTTTTAATTTCTGCTACTATATGTTGTTTCTTGTTTATTGTTTCTTGTATCCTGTACTTCAACTATCTTATTTATTTGTTGTGGCTATTGGTCTTTTTTTAAACTGTTTTATGATGGCTTATTCGTTTTCGTTATTTCCTTTTCATATTATTTTAAATTGCTTGTCCTTATGTTGAGTTTCTACCAGAAACAACCTCCCTACTTTCCAAGGTAGGGGTAAGGTCTGCATACACTCTACCCTCCCAGATCCAACTTTGTGGGATTTCACTAGGTTGTTGTTGGTTTAGCTCTTGGATATCCCCATATAATTTGTCTAATTTAGCGTTGATCTCTCTAAGTAGTTGCCTCTTCATGGTCTTGTTTTCATCCGCCATGAGAGCAAGAATGAGATAGAAAGTAACTATAGTACCTTTATTTATAGTGAGTGTGATGTAGTATAAATAAGAATATATTCTTTATATATAAAAGAAAAGAAGAAAACCCAATTAGCAGACATTTTTCCGATATATTATGTCATTTGCTTTCACTTTTTATAATTTGGCATGTTGCGTAATAGATTTTGCACTACACGTGTCCCGTGACCTTTCCTTTCCTTTTAATCTTTATTCGGATTTATACTGTGTTTCCAAACCAAACACACAAATTTATACCGTTGATCAAACACGGTATAAATTTTATCCCAAGCTTAATCCTGGATATCTCGGGATAAATTTATACTGTCAATCAAACATAGTATAAATTTTATCTTAGGCTTAATCCTAGATATCCTGGGATAAATGTATACCAGCAATCAAATACATTATAAATCTTATCCCATGCTTAATTTTGAATATCTCACCTTATCCATTAAACTTGATATTGTTTTATCCCACCTCCCAAATGTGATAAATTAATACCCGAATTATAATGCTGAAATACTATCCCAACTCCTAGTCAATTTCTAAATGTAAAAGCATGTACTCGTAATAATAGCTACCAACAATAATTTTTTATAAAACAACAGACCATTGTAATCCCATAATTTTTTATAAAACAACAGACCATTGTAATCCCATCGAGTGGGATCTGGGTAGTGTAGAGTGCGCAAAACTTACCCCTACCTCAAAGGCAAAGAGGTTGTTTCCGATAGACCCTCAGCTCAAGGAAAAACAACAATAAATTTTTATGTTGTTGACTATGAGCATGCAACAGGTTAGGATGGAATAAAGCTGGACCTTTTAGTCCAACTTTCAGAAAATTTATAAGTCGTGTTAATCGGCCCCAACAACAACTAGCACCTCAATGCCCAATTAGTTGGGACTAGACCCCGGAATCTTCAATGTCCATTTCTCTCCATTTGGGCCGGTGTCATTCAACTAAAAAACTATGTTAATTTCCAATCATGAGAAGAGCAGTCAATAGTAAAAAGGTAACATTTTTTTATATTTCCAGAACCATCTGAAAGACTCATGTTGACATCTCAATACAAATTACAGAGATTGAATACACAATCAATCACAAAATTATAGTTCAAGCTGTGTGCTCACTGTAAAAATAAAGCCTGAAAATCTAAAACCTCAAATCCATAGAAGACAAAATAGAGTTGTACATAGAAACTAGGGTTAGCGATAACACACTGAACAGATTTTTTTTAAAATAATACACTTACGCGAATTCCAAAGTTGCATCAACTGTGCTTGGAATTGATCCTTCTGGTATTCCGATTGAGGATATTGAATCGCCGAGAAATGTGAATTGGGAGAAACAGAGTGAGAGGAGATGAAGAGAGAGAGAGAGAGTTGAGAGATATAAAGGGTGTGTTTGATATGAAAGAAAATGTTTTTCTAAAAGTTAAAAACAGATTTCTTATTTTTAGTCTTTGATTAGTAAGCAAAAAAGTATACTAATTACTTCAACAGTTTTACTCACGTGTAATTATGTAATTTGATGAATATGAAGTTTAAAAAATAAAGAATGTTTTTGAATATTATGGTCTAAAATAAATAAAAGATATTTGTGTGATTATAAATTATCTCGTTAAGCGTAAAAATTAAAATTTAAAGTTAATTATCATCAAATAAAAAAATGTGTGGTTCTATTTTAGACTGAGTAGAAAAAAATGTGTCATGTAAATTGAAATAAAGTATGAGTTGAGATGGTGTGGAGACTGGAGTACAAGGGTGTAAAGGTCAAGATGGGGTTGGGAGCGTTGGGATAGTGGACAGGGGTAATAAACTTGTAATGACACTTTTGAAACTTGATTTTTTAATTAGAGAAATTATTTTCTTGAATTTTTTAAGAAATTTATTTCCTTGAAAAATTATTTTTCAAAATATCTTGACAAATCATACATGAAAAATTAAAAAACATTTTCCAGCCTCCTACCAAACACACCCAAAGTGAATGTGTAATTTTCAACGAGTTGAGGAGTGATGTTCGATTCGACTGTAGGAATTTAGTAGCTCAGTTGGTTGAATACTTGAATTTTAACCTTAGTAGTGAGGGTTTGAATTCCCACATTATAATTTTATTCACAATCCCGTTCCCCCTACCCCTGTATAACAAAGAAAAGGTTTTAAAAAAAATGTGAGGTTCATGTGAGGATGAGCTCCGAATTAAAATCAGAATTCGGGTTCTCGGGTCCTTTAATCAGACTTTTGCCACAAATAGGCAAGGTGGGGCCCATCTGCATTATTTGTTTCTTTTTCCCGAATAATCCGATTGAAAGTATAATAATTCAAAGTAAATTTTGGTCTTAACGGCAAACTGGTAGTTGTAGTGTTATTATTGTAGACTCACTTAGTCTATTATACTAATAGGAGCAGTATTGCTTTATAGTCTCATGTAGTTTGATTTTTGTTGCTATGTGTACTTTATTTACCTGCGCTAGTTACTGCTTACTTTTTCGGAATGTGCTATCATGACTTATTCACTTTTGATACCATCATTTTCATACTGCTTTAACTTTTTTTTTATCAGGTATGCCCGTTTCTCTTGCTTTTGCTTTGCTTGTGTTTATGCTCTTTCTTGAGTCGATGGTCTCTCGGAAACAGCCGCTCTACCTACCATGGTAGAGATAAGGTCTGCGTACACTATACCCTCCCCATACCCGGTTTCAATGGGTATGTTGTTGTTTAACACGTGTATGTAACTAATGAATAAAGAAAATAGTTATTGTACTATTTTTTTTATGTTAATGTTTTGCTATATATTATCCATTTGTCCCAAAAAGATTGTCTTACTTTCCTTATTAGTTTGTCCCGAAAAGATTGACACATTTATATATTCAGAAATAATTTAACGTTATGAGATGATTTACAGCCACACAAATATCTAAGACTTGTTTTGGATCAGACATTTCAAAAGTATTCCTTTATTTCTTAAACTCTGTACCTAATCAAACTAAGACAATATTTTTTAGAGGAGAAAATAATATATACTCCGCAACTTACCAAATACGTCAGTAACACTAGAGAATGTACATCAATATATTTTTTTGGAACATCAATATAAAAATATTATGTTAATGTTTTGCAAAACTAATATAACAACTAACCAAATACGCCAGTAACACTCGAGAATGTTTATTAATGTATCTTTGGAACATCAATAAAGTAGAGTCCGGAACTTAAATACCCACACAGTGGGGCTTCGAATAAAAATAACCCGCACAAAAAAAAAGATCTGCGCAAAAGGGTTATTATAAACCCTAGGCAGTCCTTCTCATTTCATTCACTCTTAATCTTCTCCATTTTTACTCTTTTATCATACTTTAGCCCCCAAAATCATGTCTCAAAGGCCAAAGCTCCGAAAACGTCAAACATTGCTATAGAACCTGATGTTTGTGGTTGCTGTTATTATTGTAAGCTCAGAACATTAAGAACTCAAGATAATTCGGGTCGTTGTTTTTGGCGTTGTAAAGTGTCCTATGTAAGTGTTTTTACAAGTTTTTAGGGTTTAGAGTTTTTTCACATTATCTACATATTTTATTTCAAAAACTGGTTTTTTTGTAATGTTTATAGGATATGAATGGTTGCAAATATTTTCGATGGGAGGATGAAATTCCCGTAGATAAAACGGTGGCGGTGAAGTTTAAAAAGCCTCTTGTTGATAGAGATACCGCGACTTCACATATCACTAAAGATACCGTAAAGTTTGACTTGCAGTTTAAACTTATGGAAGCTCAAGAAAAAAATAACCTTTTGAAGGACTTGCTAAAAGAATCCGAAGAAAAATAAAGTTTTTTTTCAAGGATAACCTTGGAGACACTTATATCGCTCAACTTTTACATGCGCAAAATATGATGTATCGGAATGACATCCTTGATGTGACAACAATATGTTTGCTTTTGACCGCTTTATATGACACACTTATATTGCGCAACTTTTACATGTGCAGAATATGATGTCTCATAACCCGAATGTTATATTAGGATGCTACACTGATTTATCTCAAGAATGCCTCATTGTAGGATAGAAACAAACACAAACACAATTGAATCATATTTTAAAAATGAGATATTAGGATGCTACACGAATTTATCTGATGAAAAATTGTATGATGTTGTTCGTCATTTGAAAATAAACCAATTTGTATCAATGTTGATTTAAAAGTTGTTGGACACATAATTGAGGGTGACGCACACTCCTCAAAGGAGCTATAATTTTGGGTGAAAAACTCAATGGGTTCAATTATATTCGAAAAGTTGTGATTATAAGATATTATGTCGGTGGCATAATTTAATTGTGCCACAAGCTTTGTCTACTACATTTCAGGCCTCCAAATTCAAGGATGAACCTGGTTATTCAACACTTGATGAAAGAAATTTTAGAAATGCAGAAAGCACTGGACATGTCTTAATTTTCGAGGAGAGAATGAAGAAGGTCATTGAAAATTGTTAGAAAATAAAAAATTTCATCGAGACTCTTCTTATCTAGTTTATCCAATAATTCAAGAATGGATATGTCTTCCAAAATACTTACCACAAACATTAGATTGTGGAGTACCCTATTGTTGTGTCAACTAAGAAAGTGCTTCTAGTGATGATAGTTGGTATCTAAACTACAACGAGGATGATGGAGAAAGAAATGAGGGAAGAAGATGAAGAAGAGAATGCAAATAAGGAAGATGATGAAAATGATGTCGACGACGAGGTGGTTATAGAAAACGACTAAGATTAAATTACTTTTCTAATTTTTGTATGTTATGAAATTTTTTAATAGAATTTTCTTGATGATAAAATGGTTAATTCAAATTGCTTAATTAAAAAATAATAAATCATTCAATACAAGAATAAAAATACTTAAGATTCATAATTCAAGACAATTTGAATACATCAAAAAGAATTAAAATACATTCAGGTTCTTCCACCACGAGATGTTCTTTCACCACGGTCCCGTAGGTTACACAAACAATTATCATGGCTAAACTCCTTACACTTCGAGCACTTTTGAGAGTATGTCCTATCCGGAACATCCATTTTATTGGGAAACAGAGTTCATGCGTTAACACACAATTTACGGATATACTCCTTATTAGCAATCATAGAAAATTGATCGTTTGACCAATAAGTCTGATCACCAAGTGGGCAAAAATGACCGGCATACGCTTTAAGATAACTTTTCACGATGTACTCCGATGTCACATAATTTGATACCATTTTTCCAATTGTCTTGAAACACTTGATGGCATGAGAACACGGCATGTGGTATGATTGACACTTACCACAACTGCACGTTTTCATAATCTCATAAGCGGTATGAATGTTGCCTCTCCGACCTTGGTAAGAACATGTCTTGATTTTAAATACACGTTCAACATGATTATATGCTTTCATTTTGTGTTGCTCACATTTTTCGCTATGATGCTCGAACATTTTTTGCAGAATTTGGCATCCATTTCCCACCATCTTCTAATATGGCTTTGTCTTGTTTTGTTCTAGCCACAAATTGCTCCAAAACTTATTTGTAAGTCATTCTCACCATTGCAGTAACAGGCAGCCCCCGTGCAGATTTTAGCAAATCATTGAATGACTTCGAGTTGTTTGTTGTTATCATCCCCCATCTTCTGCCTTCATCCGTATGTAATGTCCATTTGTCAACATCGATTGCCTTCAACCAATCATATACTTTCGGCTTCACTGCCTTGATCATCTCCATCCGCAAAAGAACCATTTGTTTAGTGTGTTGTTTCTAAAGGCCGTTTGAAAATTTGTCTTTATATATCTTAAACAATAGCGATGGTAAGCAAAAGGAGGTTGACACCCTTCCAAATGAAACATATTGTTCAATATGCCGTAATTTTGATCAGATAGCACGCATATGCCCATACAATCCTTAATAATGTATCGCCTCAAATATGTCAAAAATATCCTCATGTCTCGTTGCTCTCGTTAGCAGCAATGACGAAAGCAAGAGGGAATATCGATCCATTGGCATCCATTCCTACAGTAATCAGTAGCTTGATGTTGTATATCACGTAAACATGCATGCCATCTATGGATATTACTGTATTACTGGCCGACAATGAGTAAAACCATCAAGGCATGGTTTAAATGTCCAAAACACAAAATTAAAAATATAACCGGCCACACCATGAGTGTTAAACTTCCACTCTACAACATACCAAGATTGAAGTGTTGTATAGCTGCCATATACCTCGGCAACTGCTGGAAAGAGCCCTCCTAGGTACCATACATCATCTCAAAAGCGCGCTTACGTTAGAGATATCCCTTTCTCATGCTTATCATTTTACGATTTACTCTCACAGCAGTTCTAATGTATTCTTTGATGGAAAACCTAGACAAGTTTAAACAACTAATATTTAGTGATAATAATTTAATTGATGTCAAAATTATAATGAACTTGGTCGAATAGGGTACATTGGGATTTTGACAATGTCATCAAGTAACACTTGATCAATCATATTTGTATCTAAATTAAAATGATCTGATCGATGGTCATCCATATCACAAATGTGACGTGAACGAAATTTTGTGATAGTCAACATACTATCATGAGTCTCGATACTCTGAAGCATTCATTGACAACATTGATACTCACATCTGCAAACCAATCTCCACAACTTTCGGGTTGAGTCATCAACTTTAAACTCCCTCATTTATTTGATGCTATAAATTTTGACGGCCATTTGCATTGATTTTTTGAAAGAGAAAACTGTGCCTTTTGCAAGGTGAACAATATTATTTACAATATCGTTCGGTTCTTTTCACATTACTTAGCGAATATGATCATTTTCTCCAGTGAAGACAAATGCATCAGGACAACCTTGAAGATTATCAAGATATGGAATCACGTCATAATATCACTGGATTGGGCTTTCTGCCATCGGTTCGTGTTGGTGAATTGGTCTTGTTGCCTGTTGTTCTTGCTGGTGTGGCCGATTTTGCATCATTTTTACTAAATGTTGTTCCTGTCTATGAGGATGAATATCAACCTCACTATTTGATATATTTACGTCATCATCATCGGAAACCTCTGCATTCGGTATATCATCTCTATCACTCGATGATGTTTCTATATGATTTGGATAATCATCACCATCTAGTAAAGGCCTCTTCCTACACGAAAATAGGTATAAAAAATAAAAAATAAGCAGCCCGATGCACTAAGCTCCCGCTGTGCGCGGGGTTCAGGGAAGGGCCGAACCACAAGGGTCTATTGTACGCTGCCTTACCTTGCATTTCTGCAAGAGACTGTTTCCACGGCTTGAACTCGTGACCTCTAGGTTACATAGCAACAACTTTACCAGTTACTCTAAGGCTCCCTTCTACACGAAAAATAGGTAACATATTTTAAATACCAACATCGAAATATATATGGATTATTTAATATCAAGGTGATGAACCTACCAATAATGATCAATATTGTTAGAGTTTGAAGAAAGATCAATTGCACCGAAATCAACATTTAGAACCACTGGCGAGTTTTGTGTAATTATCCCTACCGAGGCAGTTCAAGTATTGTAAATACTAAACATCAAAACACTTATATTATTTAATTAATAAAAAGTATACCTACCGATAAAAATTAACTGGACCGTGTGAACATGTGCCTGTATGAAATACTTTAATTTGTTCAAACGCTTGCTCTATGTCAATTCATTACGATCAATAGGCAAATAACAACAAAATATCTACGAAGAATTAAGTTCATTAGTATTTTTTATGGCTCCATGCGCATAAGATTTCATATTTGGAAATAAATAGGTTGCAAGATACCATGGATTAGAACTAAATAGTTGGAAGTGGATAAATTGTTCTTTATCTCATTTTTGGTCTAGTTAGAAATGAGGCAATAGTCGACACTTTATTCAAAACTGAAATTAGTTGTAATTTTTAAGGAGAAGAAGCGAGGTATTATACAACAAGTTTTGAAAGTACCAGTTAGTACCTAGTTATCTTTTGTGTTTGAGCTAGGGCTGGCCAGTGGGCCGGGACGGCCCGACCCCGACCCGACCCCGTCCCGAGCCCGCCCCGGTCCCGCCACGACCCCGCAAAAAAAAAAAAAATAACGGGGGCGGGACTCGAACTCGGGACGGGACGATGTCTCGTCCCGCCAGACCCGAACCCGCCCCAGGCCCGCTAGACCCGACCCCGCCCCGACCCCGTCCCGAGCCCGAGCCCGACCCCGCCCTTTTCCCCCCTTTGCAAATATGGCCGTTGCACCAACGGCCATTTTAGATTATGGTTGTTGGCCAACAGCCATTTTAGGCCCCCCCTCCCCCAACCCCCCTACCCCTTAATATTTATTTTTAACCCATAAGTTATTATATTTACACTTTAACCCAAATTCCCAACTATAAATAACTCATTTTCTCTTCATCTTTCTCACAAATCTTCCTACAATCTCTCTAATTTCTCAATATATCTCTCTACAAGTCTACATTGTTTGCTAAATATTCAATTTTATTTATTCATTTGGGAATCGGGAGTGAAGTTGGCAACTAGCTTGAGGATCTTCCATCGAGCAAAGTTTCAATTTTCAACCTCTCGATTACACGTCGACGTTACGTCGGCGTTTGGTACATTCGTTCCTTCATTAAATTATTATTGTCTGTTTATTTTATTTAGCGCACTTAATTTTATTGTCTTTAATTATTTATTATCATAATTAAAATGGAAGGATTAAAAGGTATGTTTAAGGGTAAGGGTAACAGTGCTTCTTCTAGTAGGGGCGACAACCAGGGCAAGGGTACTTCTTCTAGTCATCTTATTTCTACACAGGATGATTTTGTTGATACTCAACATTTTCCTACAATACCATTAGATTTAGACCAGGAGCTATTTTCTGGAACTCAAGAAGACTTTAATTTAGACGATGATCTAGATGATATACCCACTAATGTTGATGACAACACACTCACTAGTGCACCTTCAACTGAAATACCTCCTATTCCCCCTAGTATGAGACGAGGTCCAGCAAAACGACCATTAAAATCAGATGCATGGACATTTTTTGATAGGGACGTAGAGAATCAAGTAGCCATATGTAAAATTTGTAAAAATATTTTAAAATTTAAAAGCGGAAAAGGTCACGGTGGGACGGGGGTTTAATTAGACACGTAGTAAGTGCTCATCCAGCTAGGTATGCCCAATACCAGGCTTCAAAACCGGGTGCGCAAACGCCCGCTCCAACAGACAAGGTTCACATACGACATCGTCCTGGGACCAAGTACAAGGTCAAATTAACCCTATGACGGGGGGAATTGTAGGCTCTAAATACAATAAACATAGATATGGGGAAGCAATATCAAAATTAGTTCTTTGTGGAGGGTTTGCCTTTTTCATTTCCTTCATCTCCGGTTTTATTCATTACATTAGAGATATATATAATCCTCGCTTTTAACGGTTTTCCTAGATCAACTCGTTAAGAGAGATGTATTTAAATTCGCGCATGAATATCAACAATATTTACGTTTTTCATTATATCATTTTAATGGCAAAGTATCTATCACGTCGATATAGCTCGTAGTACTAACGGCCATGATTATTTAACTGTAACTTGTCATTGGATAGATTATAAATGGTCTATGCAAAAACGTATTTTAGCGTATAGATATATAGATGATAGGCACACTGGTACTTTTATTGCAGATAATATTTATCAAGTGTGCGATTATTACGGAATTACCGATAAAATTATGACTATTACATTAGATAACGCTTCTAATAACAATTACGCAATTACAATTTTAAAAAATAGTTTAACTCCATCTTTTCCAGACCATTTTCATATAAAATGCGCGTGCCATATATATAACTTAATTGTAGAGGATGGTCTATCACTTTTTGAAGACATTCTTAGTAAAATACAATTTGCTATAAACTTTATTTTTAAAAGTAATAAAGTACAACGTAGAAAAGAATATAAAAAAACTTGTCACGATTGTGGACTACCTTATAGAAAAATTCCAAAAGAAGTATCCACTAGGTGGAATTCTTTATACGAGCAACTACTTGTTTCTTATGACTATAAATTACTTATAACTTTATTTTTTAACTCTCATAATAAAAAACTTGCTGATATGATTTTAGATAGTGATTGGGTAAAAATTTCCGAACTTATTGTATTTTTAGAGAAATTTTTTCAAGCAACAAAAGAATTTTCCGGTATATATTATCATACTATCTCAACTATGTTATTTTATATAACTCTAATATTTTTATTACTTAGTGAATATATGGAAAAACCAGCTTATAAGGCAGCTATTAAAAAAATGTTTGTCAAAATAAAAAAATATTTTATTCCTATTCCCTCTATTTATATTATTGGTTCTGTATTAAATCCTACTATTAAAATAGATGGTACTAAATCACTAATTGAAACTATTTACGATTGTATAGAAGTACTACCACCTCCAAGTCCCAAAAATCTAAATCACCCACCACCTATTGAACAAACTAAAGAAGAAGTGTTGAATAGCGTAGAACACCAATGCAAAAATATATATAGATTTTATCAATAAGAAAATGCTAGTAACTTACCGGTTTCCATACCATCTTCTTCATCTTCAACACAACCTCACAAAAGACATGATGTTTCTGCGGCTAGTATTGAAAGCCTCAGAAATAGAATGTGCGGCCGTACCTCTACTACTAACCAAATTAGCGAGTTGGATATTTTTGTTTTGCGGGGGGTTCTGTACCGTATCAAGAAGTTATCAATGAAGATGGACATGAAGACTTCTTTGAAATACCGGGGGGGAATGAGAAGACCTTTCGACACTTTCATTGATGGCTCGAGATGTTTTGAACATTCAAGCGTCATCAAGCTGCGTCGAAAGCATTTTTTCTGCAGCAGATATCAAATAGGAGACCACAAACACTCATTAGCGGAGACGACTTGGAAATTGCAGTATTATTCAGAGATTGGATACGAGCGGAGCGGAGAGGGTGCGGTCAACCGGAGATCAACGAAGAAGATGATGAAAACTACAACGAAATCTTAACCGAATGTAGTGGAAGCGACGTGGATCAATTTGACCAACAAATACCAATTCCAACCGAAGAACCACAGGAAATCATCAAGCAATTAGAACAAGTTTTTTTGAGAATGTAATTTTTTTAATTGCAATTTTATTATGTAATTTGCAACTTTTGGACAACACCACAAAGTTGCAATTTAGATTTTAGACAATTGTATTTGTATTACAAAAAAATCATATGTCTATTAAATAATATAAGAGGCACAAAAACAGTCTTGAGATGTTTTTATTACACTATCTTATTTTGTTTATTGAGTTTTTTTTACATATGTTATTTAAAAAAAAAAAAAAAGGAAAACCCGCCGTACCCCGCCCCGAGCCCGACCCCTGCCCGACCCCGCTTCGACCCGATACCGACGGGATCGGGATGGGACTGCAGCAAGTCCCGCCAGACCCCACCGACCCCGACCCCGACCCCTTCTCCCGTCCCGCCCCGACCCCGACCCCGCCAGACCCGGCCCGCCAGACCCGAGCCCGGCCCACTGGCCACCCTTAGTTTGAGCTAACTATGTTTAATGCTGTTTTTTATTACTTCATCCGAATTAAAAAGAGTGTTCACTTAGCCATTTGTACACCCCTTAAGAAAATACTAACTCGTAGACAAAAACAAAAGCAATTTGACTAAATTGTCCCTACTTAAATATGTATTGTGATTTGATCACATAGTACTTAATAGGGGCACATAGTACTTAATAGGGGCAAATCTGCAAAAATAAGGTTACTTCTTTCTTGATTTAATAAGTGAACACTCTTTTTTATAGGGATAGAGTATATTTAATTAGTGATCAAGAGTGTGACCTAATTGTCATTAATGTGGGACTTAAATTCGAATTAATTAAACAAATAACAATTATTACACTTTGGACAGGTTCGCAAGACAAGCAAACACCAAATGAATTGACCTCAATAAGTGGCCAGTGGACCGGGTTCGGGGCGGGGTCCCGGCGGGCCTGGGGATTGGGTCGGGCCTTCAAACAAAATGAAAAATCAGAAAAATGATTGATGTGGCGGGATTGGCGGGACAGGCCGTCGTCCCGTCTCGTCCCTCATCCCTCCAAAAAGGGGGACCGCTATTGGCGGGGCGGGGTCGGGACCGGTTTTTTTTGGCACTTAATTTTAAAAAATAATATATATAAACACTTTAATAATTGAAGAAAATATTGTAATAAAAACATCACAAGACTGTTTTTATGCCTCTTATATTATTTAATAGAAATATGATTTTTTTGTAATACAATTTCAAAATTCGAAGAAAAAAATCACATATTTATAAACACCTTTTCTAATTTCTTCACAATGTCTTGTGGTTCTTCGGTTGGAATTGGAATTTGTTGGTCAAATTGTTCTACGTCGCTTCCACCTCTGTCGGGCAAGATTTCGTTGTAGTTTTCGTCGTCTTCTTCGTTAATCTCCGGGTGACCGCACCTTCTACGCTCCGCTCGTATCCCATCTCTGAACAAAAATGCACTCTCCAAGCTGTCTCCCGCTAATAAGTGTCTGTGCTCTCCTATTTGAAATATTCCGGCAGAAAAAACGCTTTCAGACGCTGTTGATGACGCTTGAATGTTCAACACATCTCGTGTCATCTTTGATAGTGTCGGATATGTCTTCTCATTTTCTCTCCAGTATTTAAGCAAGTCTTCACATCCTTCTTCATTGAGAACTGCTTGGTACGGTACAACACCCTGCAAAACAAAAACATCAAACTCGCTAACTTGATTAGCAGTGGTACCACTAAACATTTTATTTCTAAGGCTTTCAATACTAGCCGCAGAAACATCATGTCTTTTATAAGGTTGTACTGAATAAGAAGAAGATGGTATAGAAGTCGGTTGGTTGTTAGCACTTTCTTGTTGGTAATGCGTATATACTTTTTTGCACTCATCGTGTATGCTAGACAAAACTTCCTATTTAGTTGGTTCCTTAGGTTGTTGTTCATTTGGATTTTTTGGAATTGGAGGTGGAAGTACTGTTATACAATCATAAATAATTTCAATAAATGATTTACAACTGTCTATTTTAATAGTTGGATTTAATACAACACCAATAATATAAATAGCGGGAATAAGAAAAAAATATTATTTTAATTTGATAAATATTTTTTTAATATGTGCCTTATAAGATGGTTTTTCTATATATTTATTAAGTAACAAAAATATTAGAGCTATATAAAATAACATAGTTGAAATAGTAGGATAATATATACCAGAAAATTCTTTAGTTGCTTGAATTAATTTCTCTAAAAATCCAGTAAGTTTTAAAAAAATTCCAATCATTATCTATAAGTATATCAGTTGGATTTTGATTATGGACGTTAAAAAATAAAGCTATAGGTCTTCTATAATCGTAAGCAACAAGTAGTTGTTCATATAGAGAATTTCACCTTGTCGCTACTTCTTCAGGAATTTTTTTAAAAGGTAATCCACAATCGTGATAAAAAATTTATATTTTTTTTTCTTTGTATTCTATTACTTTTAAAAATAAAGTTATAGCAAATTGTACTTTATTAAGAATGTCTTCAAAAAGTGATAGACCAACATTTACAACTAAGTTATAAATATGACACACGCATTTTATATGAAAATATGGAGTTAATAGATTTTTTAAAAGTCCGATAATTAAAATAAAGTAACAATAATAATTTAAAGAAGGAACGAAGGTACCAAACGCCTACGTAACATCGACTTGTAATCGAGGTTGAAAATTGAAACTTTACTCGATGGATGATCCTCAAGCTAGTTGCCAATTTCAGTCTCAATTTTTGAACTTTGATACAATTATACAAATGAGCAAATAAAATAAAATATTTAGTAGGCAATGTAATGTGATTGTAGACTTGTAGAGAGATAGATTGTAGGAAGTTTTGTGAGATAAAATAAAGAGAAAATGAAGTATTTATAGTTGGAAAATTGGGTTAAAATGTAAATATAGTAACTTAGGTGTTAAAAATAAATATTAAGAGGGTAGAGGGTTTATGGGGCCAAAAATGGTCGTTGCACAACGGCCAAAATATAAATTGGTCGGTGTGCAACGACCATTTTTGCAAAGGGGCGGTCGAAGGCGGGGCGGGGTCGGGGCGGGACGAGTCCGGATCCCGTCCCGATTTCGAGTCCCGACACTATTTTTTTTAGAGGGAAATCGAGGCGGTACTAGGACGGGGTCGGATCGGCTCACTGGGCAGCCATAATAAACATAAGCAAGCAAATCTTAATGAGAGAAAAATAAAGGAACATGTTAAATCTTTTGCACCTCTTGTTTTAATTGTTAGTTGTGAAGGCAAATCTTGTACTTTACGCATTTTTTAATCTTTCTTTTTATTTGTTAGATTTTATGTCCAATGAAATGTCGTAACATAAAGTAGAAACTAGCACCAGCCACTAAGTACCACAATCCTCATGCTTATGCAAATTGTCTTACATTCCTATACATAAGATTGACAAATAAAGTGTTTTGAATTTGTTCTAAGAGCAAAACGAATCTATCTTTTCGATGCTAATTGCGTGTTCGACAGCAAGAAAACTTAAAGTTACATTTATTTGGATTTATTTAACAAGCTTTTGAGTGGATTATACTACTACTAATATATAAATGGACACTGGCTAATGAGTAAATTTTAGGTGAAAGAAGATAGATCTCTCCTGAAAATAAAATAATTATCCGTCCATATTTCTTTATTTTCATGCCCCAAAAAATTATTTACCTGAAATATTCTTAAAATTATGATATCAATATGACATATAAATATATTGAGACGGTATCATAAAGAATCGTGTTCATTTATTCAAAAGATACAATTTTTTTTATGATACCATCATCTTATATACACATGTTTTGATGATATCATGGAAGACTTTTTTAGTCTTTCAATGAGACACTACTCAACCTTCCATGATAGCATCATGATATATAAATATACTGAGATAGTAACATGAAGAACTACTTCAATCATTCTCTCAATCCTCTGATACTATCATGATATATAAATATATTGTGATGGTGTCACAAAAATTGGACAAGAGGGTATATATTCGGATAAATATTTTCAACCGATTAGGTAAAAACTGAAATTAATTTAAAAGGAGCATTGAGCGGATAAATATTTTATATTTTAAGAGTATTTTATATTGTTTTTCCTAAATAATCTTATAGTTAAAGTCTTTAGTTAACTTTAGGGAGAAAATACATAATTACCCTCTTTAATTATGATACTTTGCAAAAAGACATTTTAACTTCGAAAAGATTTTAATACCTTCTTATTCTTGTTCAGAGTGAATTTATTAACCCCTTATCAACCCAAGAGCGTGAGAAAAGCAAAATTTTAGATTTTTTAGTTTTTTCAACATTTGATTCATTAGAAATACTGTACTTTTTTTTTCTACTCCCCCACCCCGCCCCTTATCTTCTTCGATCAACTCCTTCCTCACCCATTCTCTTTCATTTCCTCTGTTTTCTTCAAGCTCTTTCCTCCTTGAGCTTATTTCCCGTCACTGTTCTTTGATAAATTTTTTCTTTGTTTTGATTATTGTTGTGGAGTTATTATTCATTTTTTGTTTAATGAGTACTACTACAAAGCTTTATTTTAATGGAGGTTCGATCCATCATAACTGTAACGATAATTGTCACATTTATTTTTGGTATAATTCATTAGAGATAAGTGTCAACTAGGTCACCTATTATTGAGTATTTAGTAGGTATTTTAACATTAATTGAGTGATATTTGAAAAATAATACTATCTAAATTTCAAATTAAAATAATATATATATATATATATATATATACACGTTTCGGAAAAGGTTCATATGAACCCTTGTACTATCCCAAAAAAGTTGCAGCCGTAATCCGTTTGCTTTTTCGGTAATATATACCCTGTCATTAGTGTTTTTCATCATATAACCCCCGCGATTTAACAACCCCATTCTCCCTGAACACGTGGCCTCATCTTAAACCCCCAACTATTTTTTTAATTAATCTAATTTATCATTTAAACTTTTGTTTTAAATCAAAAAGTGGTTATTTCTGGAAAATGCGGATATTTCTGAAATCAAATGTCGTTTTCTTCTACAATTAATTAGCAGCTCAAATTCACCCAAAAACCCACGAAATTGTTCATCAAATTATTTCAAATTTTAGATATCAACTCTCCAAGACGTAACCGATCTTTTGCAGTAACATTCACTCGAAATGAAATTCGTTTGCCGGAACCCAAAACTTGAACTTGAAGCTTCAAGCTTCAAATGGTTGTCCATGGAGTTTTTGCTTATTTCTTCACGTTTTAGCTACCCAAGATAAGCTTTAATCGTGATTTTTATATCCAACTATCAATACACAATTTATTCCAATAAAATTTTCACCATTTTTTTCATCCAAGACACAGTAAGAATCATACGTTACATTAAATATACAATAATCATAATTACAAAATATAATGTAAATATTCGGATAATATTCGCTAATACTCCCCCTCAGTCGGAGCGGGAGGAGGCCGGACGCTAAGGCTGGATCTGAAGTCGATGAATAACTGTCTCGGTAGCCCTTTTGTGAAAATATTTGCATACTGATAGGAGGAAGACACATGCAATACCTTGACTTAACCAAGAGCGACATTCTCACGCACAAAGTGGATGTCCATCTGAATATGTTTGGTCTGCTGATGTTGGACCGGATTGTGAGATAGATATATGATAGATATGTTATCACAGTAGACTATAGACGCCTTGCGCAGTGGACACTGGAGCTCCAAAAGAAGATTTCGGAGTCAACAGATCTAAGCAACTACATTAGCAACTCCTCAATACTTTGCTTCAGCACTCGAACATGATAGTGTAGCTTGCCTCTTGGCGGACCATGAAATAAGATTATCCCCTAGAAATGCACAATATCCCGAGGTGGAGTGACGCGTTTCCGGGCACCCTGCCCAATCTGCTTTCGTATAAGATAGCAACATGTTCGGTGCAGAGGGGTAGAGATGCAATCCATAGTCAATTGTGCCCTTAACGTATCTGATAATGCGCTTAAGGGCAACAAAGTGGGACTCCCTCGGAGCATGCATAAACATACACACCTGCTGAACGGCATATGCAATATCAGGCCTAGTGAATGTAATATACTGAAGTGCACCTGCAGGACTCCGTTACAGAGTAGGATCAGAAACTGGATCACCATCAGCAACACGATTTCGAATCGACTGGAGTAGACATAACTTTACAATTTGCCATCTTAGCCATGTACACTATCTCTTCTGCATATTTACGCTGACTCAGGAACATAATATATACAGATCTGGTCACTGATATACCCAAGAAATAACTCAACTTGTCCAAATCGGTCATAGCAAATTCAGTTTTGAGTAGCGCAATGATTGCATTTTTCAATCCGTCAGATGAGGCAGTAAGAACAATGTCATCCACATATAATAACAAATAAGCAATGCTGCTACCGCAATGAAAAATAAAAAGAGAGTTATCACACCTGCTTCATATAAACCCAATCTGCATAATATACCTGGCAAAACGGTCATACCAAGCTCGGGGTGTATGTTTCAAGCCATAGAGTGATTTTCGGAGACGACATACATATTGTGGGGCTGCAAGATGGACAAAACCCGGTGGCTGATGCATGTACACAGTTTCTTTCAACTCTCCATGAAGGAATGCATTTTTGACATCAAGCTGATGAATCGGCCAATGCTTACCCATAGCAATACTGAGGACAGTACAGATAGTAGCCGATTTAACAACCAGACTAAACGTCTCACTACAGTCAATCCCCTCCTGCTGATTAGTGTCACTGGCCACAAGTCTCGCCTTATAACGTTCTAAGTCACCAATATCCCTGAACTTGTGACGAAATAGCCACATGCATCGGATTACATTCACCCCATCCGATCTAGGTATTAAATTCTAAGTGTGTTGTTTTGTTAAAGCATTAAATTCATCATACATAGCCGCATTCCAATTAGGGTCCAGTTTGGCTAATTTTGGGTTTTGGGGAATATGTGATATGGTTTGTGTGGAGTGGTTAAAATGAACCATGGGATTGAAAATCCCGTGTTGGACATGAGTTTCCATACGGTAAGTAGGCATTGGTGTATGGTGTGTGGTAGGAGGGTTTTGTGACTGCTGGTTCTCGGGTTCGGAATTAGGCAGTGACGGTTGTGGGTTCCCGGTATTCGGTGGCATCGGAGTGGGTAATAGCCGGGTTATGGTGTTGTGTTGGGGTCGGGATGTGGGTATTGTGGTTTGATGCAGTGAGGCTTGGTAGTTCAGGCCGTAGGTTTGGTTGTGGTTTACCGATCTTTGAGTTGGCCGGCGATGTAGCTGGGTGGTGTTCTGGATAGTGGCCCTGCGAATTGATGACGGTCTTTTGGTGAAGAGGGTGATTCGACCAGGGGAATGGGTGATCGGAAATGGAGTGGGTCATGGGTGTCGACGGGGATGGAAACTGGTGGCGGCGATGCTACTGTAGCAAATTTCGGTGGGGCCGGAACAATGGGTTGGAGTTGGAACAGTGGTTTGATGGTGGAGGGCAGATCTGTCTCATCTAGAAACGTGTAGTCCACGGTTTGTAATTTTTGGAGATTCAAAAATGGAAAATTGTTCTCGTCAAATGTGATGTGGCGTGAGACAATGATTTTACGATTTGATAGGTCATAGCACAAGTAACCCCTATGATTAGGCGAAAAACCAACGAAGACACATGGCGTGGTTCACGGGGCTAGTTTGTGAGGTGCAATGGAGGCCAGGTTGGGGTAGCATAGGCAACCAAAAATTATGAGTTGGTCATAGGACGGGATCCTACGGTATAAAATTTCGGTGGGGGTCTTGTTATGGAGAGTGCTAGTGGGTAAAATATTAAAGAGGTACTCTACCATTTTAACAGCATAAACCTAGAAAGGTGGAGGAAGACATGCGTGAAACAAGAGGGTACGAACCATGTTATTGATGGTACGTATAATGCGTTCAGCCTTTCCATTTTGAGATGAAGTGTGGGGACATGAAAAACGGAAAACCATGCCTTGATTAGAGAAAAAAATTGTGAAATGCCGAATTATTAAATTCACGTCCATTATCACATTGAAAGGATTTTATTGATTTCTCAAATTGAGTTTTAATGAATTTTTGAAATTCAAGAAACTTGGCAAAAACTTCAGATTTGAATTTTAGTGGGTAAATTCAGAGAAAATGTGAAAATCATCTAATAAAACTAGATAAAATTTGTGACCCAAGGAACTAACAACAGGAGATGTCCACAAATCAGCATGAACAATGTCGAATGGAGAAAAAGTAACACTGGTGGATGACATAAATGGAAGATGAGTATGCTTGCCTAGTGGGCAAGAAAAACAGTGTTGAGCAAGTTTCCCATTATTACATTGAATACACTTATTAGTCCTAAGAAAATTAAAAACAGGTTCTCCTGGGTGTCCGAGTCTGTTATGCCAAGTTGACGGAGAGATTGCAGCAAATGAGATAGGTGAATGTGGTATGACAGCGGACGATTGAGTGAAGGGGTAAATGTCTCCCACACTATTGCAGCGCGTAAGAATTTTCCCGTATTGGGATCCTTCATAGAAAAATCAAAAGGGTCAAATTCGATAGACACAAAATTATTGCGAGTGTATTTTCTAACATAGATTAAAATTTTAATGATGTTAGTGATGTAAAGGACATGGTTTAGGTAAAAAGGTGGGTGGGGATGTTTGATAGGCGTGTTACTGTAACCTTCAATTGGAATGCGGTGACCATTGCCAACAGTAATAAATTGAGGATACTTTAACCGAAGCATTTGAGATAAATTACATGACGACCGGGTGAGATGAGATGTGGCTTTGGCATCCATGTACCAATTATCGTCGGGCTGTTGAAGGTTTAAGGCGTTGAAGGCCTGGCCCAAATCAGTGGGGGCGAGACTGGAGGCTTGCGGATGTTGTGGGGTCGAGACTAGGTGGGCCTGCCTGTTGGCTGGGGCGGAGCCCAAAACACATGGTAGCCAGGCCTGCTGGAACTGGGCCCCTGCTGTTGGGTAGGGGCATGCATGTGAGGCTTAGTTCCCGGTATTGGGCCATGCTGACTGTCCAGCCCACTGGAAATAAGAAGCAGAAGTTGGGCCTGCCTGCTGATTCTTCTTGCCCTTCCTGCGGCCTTCCCTTTGTGGCCATTACCCCGACCTCTGTCGCCACGTCATCCGCCGCGGGTCTGCTGGTGGTGGTGGTCTGGCGATGGTGGCTGGGTGGAGGACGCCGCCGATGGTGCCATGCTTTCAACGGCTAATGCATTTTGGTTGTGCTCATCTTGTTTAGCACGTCGGGTTTCCTCCAACAACAATTGTGAGCGTGCATTGTCGAAACTTGGTAGTGGGTCGGCCATCGTTGCAATAGTATCATATTCCCCTTTCGGTAAACCTGCAATAAGTTGTAGTACCATTTTTGTTTCAGAAACAGATGTCCCAACGTTGAAGAGTTGATCCGCAATGAGTTTCAGTTGTTTGCAATATTCAGACATGTTGTTAAAATTCTCGAGACGCGTATTGTTGAATTGCTCCTCCAAATACACAACTCGAGTATTTTTATTGTCCTAAATTTTTTCTTCTAATCGCACCCAAAGTTCCCGCGTAGAAGCACCTATTTTCATGATATTACACAACAAGTATTTTGAGATAGTGTCGTAGATCCATTGCTTGACGATGACATCTAGACGACGCCACGTCGAGTCTGTAACATCCTCGGGGCGATAAATTGAATCATCAATGTGGTCAAGCACGTTCTACACGCAAGCATGAATATAGAACATTTCTACTCACATGGAATATTGACAGTATTCTTGATCAAGAATTATGAGATGAAATTTTTTATGTTGGTAACGGCAAAAGTCGGATGAAAAGAAGACGATGAAGAAGGAGGGTGGTTGTCAAATATGTCGGTGGATGAACCAGTGGTTTTAGGGGAAGTGGGAGGAGAATGTTAGCCACAAAAATTGGGAAGAAAATGATGTGAGGTGGCCATCGATGGAGATAAGGGGGGGGGGGGGGTCGACGACACTAGGAGAAATTGAAGGTGGGGTTTAGGGTTTGACTACTGATACCATGTTAGTTTGGAATAATCTTCCTTCGGAATTTCTTTCATTAATCACAATATATATAATTGTATATAGGTTGATTTCTAACACAGTAAGAATTCTAAGTTACCTTAAATATACAACAATCATAATTACAAAATATACTGTGAATATTGCTAATAGCTGTCCATGGAGTTTTTTCTTATTTATTCACGTTTTAGCTACCCAAGATAAGCTTTAATCGTGATTTTTAGATCCAACTATCAATACACAATTGATTCCAATAAATTTTTCACCATTTTTTTCATCCAAGACAATTTTTGTCGTCAAACATGTTATTGATTATGCCGACAATGGACTGAAAATTGACAAGATGGGGGAGATTTCAAAGTGGGTTTAATTTTGAATCGGAAGTGAGCATGAATTGCAAGAATGTACCGTTGCCGTTGTCGGAATCGGAGCTCCAGTCGCCGGATACTTTGATTTTTATTTTTATTTTGTTTTGGTTTGTGTTTTTTTAATTATAAATTAGATTAAATAAAGAAAAATGGTCGGGCCCGTTGTGATCGTGCCACGTGTCTCCAAAAAGTGGTCGTTAGACGTGAGGGAACAAAGACAAAGAAGGAGACAAAAACAACAGTTTTTTCATAAGGTAGCCAATGCACACAAAAGGAGCAACAATATTGATCAACTTGTGATTCAAGATGAAGCTGTAGAAGATCCAGTAAGAATCAAGAATGAAATTGTTGATTTTGATCAGAAATTGTATTCAGAGACTACTGATTGAAGGCCAACTTGCAACTTGATCAATTGCCATCTCATCACTGAAGAGGAAAAAGCAGCTTTACAAGAGGATTTTGGTGAACAAGAGGTGTTTTCTTGTTTGAAGATGTGTGTCATGGACAAAGCTCCTGGCCCAGATGGCTACACAATAGGTTTTCTCATTAAATGCTGGGATGTTCTTAAGTAAGACATTATGGAAACTTTCAAAAAATTTCATTCTCATGGTGTTTTTGAGGAAAGCTATAATGCAACTTACATAGCTTTGATTCCAAAGAAGACTGGAGCTAAAGAGTTGAGAGACTTTAGACCCATTAGCCTTATAGGCAGTGTATACAAGTTGATATCCAAAGTGTTAACAAGGAGACTGAAAAGAGTTATAGGCAAGTTGGTGGATGTTCAACAGATGACTTTCATTAAAGACAGACAGATAATGGATGCTATTTTAATTGCTAATGAAGCTGTGGATTCCAGAATTAAACAAGGAAAGCAAGGAATTCTTTGCAAATTAGATATTGAAAAAGCATATGATCATGTCAATTGGGATTTCCTATTGAACATACTGTCATGTATGGGCTTTGGAGGAAAATGGATAAAGTGGATCAGATTTTATATTTCAACTGTCAGGTTTTCTATCCTAATCAATGGCTCACCTGAAGGTTTTTTCTCAGCTCAAAGAGGATTGAGGCAAGGTGACCCTCTGTCTCCTTTCCTGTTCATTTTAGTCATGGAAGGCCTGAACAATATAATTAAGGTGGCAAGAAACAATGGATGGATCAGAGGTTTTGAGGTAGCCACAAATTTAAACTCAGTTGCCAACATGGAAGTCACACATTTCCAATATGCAGATGATACCTTAATTTTTTGTGATGCTGATGAAGATCAACTAAAGATATTAAGATTAATACTGGTGCTATTTGAAGGAGTTTCTGGTTTACGCATTAATTGGAGAAAAAGTCACTTGTATCCAATCAATGTAGTACCTAATATGAAGGAGTTGAATGGGATTTTAGGTGGAGAAGTTGGACTTTGCCTACCACTTATCTGGGAATGCCCTTAGGTGCTAAATCAAAGTCTATGAGTATTTGGAATTATGTGATTGAAAAGTGTGAAAAGAAGTTAACTAGATGGAAATCACAATATATTTCTCTAGGAGACAGACTCTCATTAACTTTGTGTTGGATGCACTGCCAACTTACACGATGTCCATATTTCTCATTCCAGTGGAGATCATCCAAAGGCTTGACAAGATTAGGAGGGACTTTTTGTGGCAAGGAAATCAGGACAAGAAGAAATTTCATCTAGTCAAATGGCGTAATGTCATGTTGGGGAAGAAACTAAGTGGATTAAGCATCAGGAATCTCAAAATGCAGAGTAAAGCTCTTAAATTAAAGTGGTTGTTGAGGTTATTCTCAAGATAATCAAACTTACTGGGGAAGTATCATCAAGACAAAGTATGGTGAAGAAAGCAAATGGATGACCAAAGAGGTGAAACACTCCTTACGGAGTTAGTTTGTGGAGATCCATAAGAGTATTATGGCCTTTTTTGAGGAATCATACAATTGTAAAGGTAAACAATGGAGATAAAACATCCTTCTGGGAGGGATAAATGCCTTGCGGTAGAGAGCTTTTAGAACTCACAGGCTAGGGGCCTGGGGCCGGAAAGCTACTCTGGATCACCGTCCCTTCCGAAAGAGCGGGATTTCAGGATCGAATTGATATCTCGATTACATACGCTATTTCGACATTGAATAAAACAGTACCCGAAGGTTCACAATCAGCTGAATACTTATTCCAGAAAAATGGTTGGGCATTAGAAGTTTAAAGGACCTCTTTCCTGACATTTATGGGCCGGCTGTACATCAACAAAAGACTGTAGCTGAAACATGGACTCATCAAGGATGGAACACTTAGTTTAGGAGGAATTTTAATGACCGGGAAATTGACACACTGAATTCTTTAGAAAGTTGGAAGAGCTCAAAGGCACTCATGAAGGAGTAGATAAACTGAAAAGAAGACAGTAAAGGCATATTTTAAGTGAATTCAGCATATAAATTTTGAACCAAGGCAATCATCAGATGCAACATTGGCCTTGGAAGCATATATGGAAAGTGAAATACCTTACAAAGTAGCATGTTTCACTTGGTTGTTGGCATGGGAAGCTGTTTTGACTCGAGAAAATCTGAAAAAGAGGAAGTTTTCTCTTTGTTCCAGATGCTATCTATGTAGGGAAGAGGCTGAAACAGTCGGCCATTTATTTTTACAATGCAAGATAACAGACCAGCTTTGGAGGATTTTTGTTAACCTTAGGGGCTTGGCTTGGGTAATGCCAAACAAGATTACCCAAGTACTATATAGCTGGGAGGAGGAGCTGCAGACAAAGATAGATGGAGGATTGTTCCAGCCTGTATCTGGTGGACAATTTGGAAAGAAAGGAATTAAAGGTGTTTTGAGGACAACGACAATGAAGTACAAAAGATCAAACTAAATTGCATAAGACTTTTGTTTTTGGTGTAAGCAGATTTATCCAGAGGATACTGAGTCCATCATAGATATTTTAGGATCTTGTTAGAATGTTGGATCATTGTTTTATTTTTGCCTGATGTAAATATGGTTTTCCGCACAACCTATTTGCTGGTTTAGTCTATACTTACATCTGTTACCTTCTCAAAAAAACAAACAAACAGAGGGAGTATTACACTTCATATTCATTTGATCACTTCCTGGATATTTTAATGATTTGTGGAGCAGTATTTTTATGTAGCTTCCAGATATGCGAATCTTATTTCCTAAAAAAGGTGAATCCATGTTGGAATTGAGACCTAAAATTAGATGCTTTAACCTTCTCTTAGGCAATATTGTGAAAGTTGAGATTGCTTGTCCTGCTCGAGCCATTAAGGAGAGACGAGGTAGAGAGCCGCTCCTTAAGCTGGGATCCCTTTGCTCTAGTTATTAGTCGGCAGAGGGTGCTTGGGATGACTGCATTTCAAAATTAGGAAGGAGGGAGGTAGGTGGTCCTTATTATGTTTGCGTATCACGATTGATCTTCGTCCCGTTCTCCTTTTCTGGATTGTTGGTTAGAAACAAATTGAGGAAGATATTACCCAAAATGAAATCACTTCGTGATTGCTGCTGTTATTATTTTGGGTAAATGTGGTTGTAACAACACTGGGTATGTTGTTGTTGTATTGGTTGTAACCTAACAAGCTGGTTTTTTGCATTTTGATGCTACTAGGCAGCTTTAACTTTACTTGTAATTTGCATCTTCTTGATGCCTGATGCTTCTAATGATATCAATTATTTTGATAAGGAAGTATTCTTATCAAAATAAAAAATAACGAGAAGGAAGTATTACTATCAATTATTTTATCAAAAAAAATGAGAAGGAAGTATTCTTATCAAAATAAAAAATAATGAGAAGGAAGTATTACTATCAATTATTTCATAAAAAAAATGAGAAGGAAGTATTAAGCATTTGCCTCTAGATTTCCGACTCATCAACTCATTGTGCTACTGGCTTGCACACTCAAGGGTGTGGCGTAACAGTTGGTGAAGACCATGGAAGATTAGGGTTCTAATGTGAATCGAGGCAAAAAAAGATTCCTATGCGGGAAGAGTTACCATGTGACTGTACTGGCAGAAGGATGCAAGTACACGGTGGAATAGTTGTGGTGTGCATAAGTTGGTTGCGGACCACTGTTATAAAAGAAAATGGTGCTATTGGCTTTCTATCAGAGTATTATTACCATTATCTTTTGCTGAAGATAGCGTGTAAATGAGAATCAAGAATATGGATATCTAGAAAACACATGGTGATCAATCAAACCTAACTTAATATATCCTTTGCATTATTGTTGTAATAAGAGAATCGAAATAGTATAAAATTGATCCTGATTAGCATCATACGATTCTTTAGTCATAGTTTTAGAGATTATGTTCTGTACTTAAACAAAATCCAGCAGAAAAAGAATTGCCCTTGATTATTGTGGTCAATCTTTTCCTCGGTTTCTATGTTATTGAAAGTTTGTCGTCTCTTGGGTGGTTGTTTGGGCTTGTTTTCTGTAAAAATTGCTAGAAGGGAAAGGGGTCGGTATCAGAGTTTGATACCCCGTCTTACCTTCTATATTAACGCTGTTATGGTCTATGTATTCTTAGTATTATTGAAGTCGTAAATGATAATCTTTCTATATACTGCTGTTGCTTTAGTGTTATTGCTTCACCCATCCAAATTGTGGCAAAGCAGGTATGACAGTGCACTCCAGGGAAGCAGGCGGCTTGGAATCTTCTGTCAATGTTTGCAACGTCTGCAATGCTATTTCTGGAGATTAGCATAGTGGCATTCTTTTTTTTTTTTTTTTTTTTTTTTTTTACATGGGGAGAATTATGCTAGCTGTTTGGAAACTTTAGCACGTACTTTCATGGTTTCAGGTCTTTTTGTTGGTGTGGACTCACTGTTAAAGGTGAAGATTTCTTCATTTTGTTTCTTTCTGTTTTTTGACTAATAAAGAAAGTATTCGGTGCATGCACTGACAGATTGCAGCCCAGTTACCAAAAGCCTGTTTTCCAGCCAGAGCATATACTATATCACAAAGTTGGCCCTTATTGAACCAATTAAAGGAACCCATTAAACTAAGTTCGCCTATAACTGAAATCTACATAAAAGAAAGTCCCAGTATTCAGCAACGGAAATGTGGTCATATTTTATTTGTGTGTATTCTCGGGTGAAACTTTGGGGCAGAAGTTTATTTATTTCCATTCAAATATTCATTTCTTGTTACCACATTCTCCTTTCTCCCGTGTGCGCACTGTGCAGAGCCCATGACTGAATTCCCTTTCGTACGGAAGCTCAGGTGAAGCAAATAATAGTTTGATATCTGAGTCGGTTTGCTTGAGCTGATTTTGATTCAAGGTTCTGTTCATCTGGATATTCCTTTGGTTGCAGGAATAGTGTAGTTCTCCATCAGTTGCTTTCCTTGTTTTCATCTTAAGCTTAATTGAAAAAATGTGGACAAACCCTCACAATATTGGACGTTACAGTGTCCAGTTTTAAATTCCAAACAACCAATAGTGAGAAGGAAAATTAAATAGACATGGTAAACAAACACTCGGGAGAAGATTGTTGAGTCTGCTATTCTTGTGCATCTTTGAGAGCTTGATTGGTTGGCTGAGTTTCTTACTCTTGCAACCAGGACACGATAAAGATGTTGTGCTTTATCACGCCATGCTAAATCTTTAATTGCATTTCATTTGAAGCCTTTGGTGTTCCAACGAGACACTAGAGTTGTATATCTCGATGTGATTGTTCCACTCTATTTTCGATTCCCTTGAATTTGAAGAAAGCCTTGTTTTGTCAGTTGCTGCAAAGTCTCTTGAAACAAGAGCAGGCATTCTTCATAAGTCATAACAAGTGTACTTTCTTATCCTATGAGTAGTGGCATCCATCCAGTGACACATAATTTTTAGTCCATCATGATTGATGAAGGTTGGATGGATGCACATATTTCCAGAAATCACGAGGTTGATGCTGTTGTGCTTTTGGGACATGAGACATACTAGTAAAAGTTCCTACAATAATCGGGAGAGAAAGAGTGGGACCCCTTTCATTGCGTGCCTGGCTTGGATATTTGTTGATATAACTTAGTATATTGTTTGCTAATAATCACTCCGGTATATTCCCTAACACACAAGTCCAAGGTGGAAAACAAACAAGTACCGTGCTAAGGATGTTGGAGATAGTTCTTCGATTTTCCACAGATATTGTTTACCCATCAGAAAACTTATTTACTGTTTAATAGGAAGCAAAAAATAAGAATGCTTGTGCCCGAGTTTTTACTAATTTCTCAGAGCCTTTCCATTATTAAAATAAGCTTCACTGGTAAGTTGTATAAAGTCCCCAGACCCCACTTGTGGGATTATACTGGGTATGTTATTGTTTGGTTAGTTGTATAAAGTGCATCTCTGGTGCCTTATGTCCCTTCCTCTGTCTTCTCATTTCGTCAGGTAATTTTCATATCCGAGATAAAAAAATCCTGCATCTTTCATCTCTGAGTAGAATGCTTGCATTTGTGCACAACAAATAACTAATTAGTCGAAGACCTAGCTTGAGGAAGATTGGCTTCGGGACAGTGCATACTACTCAGAGATGAAAGGTGGTAAGCTCGTAAAACTGGTAGAAAAATAAGCAATTCCACTGTGTAATTGTAAATATTAACTGGCAGGTATTGCGACAAACAAAACCGCTGGTTGAAACAGATCCAAGTGCTGGAGGGAACAAGAAATGGATAACTATAATGTTGCTAATACGCCATTTTGAACAGCTCATGCTAACTAAACGTTTGGTTTTAGCTCTTTAATTTAGCTATTGTTCATTGCAGTAATAATCCTGAAATTGCTCACTACCTATCTCACTACAAAAATGAACCTTCACAGATTATAAGGTGTGGGGTAAACATTGATCCTCCAAATGTGGACGTTGGAGGATAATAACAATTGCAAAGTTTGGATTAACCTTCAGTATTTATAACTAACATGGAAAGAGAAACTATCTGTTCCGACAGTTACAAGCAAATTTAGGCAAATCATATGTACTGTTTCAAGGCATGCCAAAATGGGTCCTGTGGTTTAAATTCTAGATGCATGAACCACTTGCAAGCATGGCGGTTTTGTAGCACAAAGATGTCAAATTAGTACTCAACATATATTTGCTCGTCAAAATTCCAGCATTGATGAGTTCCAGACCTGTGTCCTACGAAGCTGTTAATTAGGAGTTCTTCGTCCCAGAACTGTTTTAGGCGGTAATCAGAAAAAAGAACCAAGAAAAAAAGGACGATTGCTGGAAATGTTCTTGGAAACTAAGTGGAAGTTATATTGATAAGGCACATAGGACTTCCACGCTGATACGCATATATATATTTAACTGGATCTACATGAAAAACAGAAATGAAGGATGACGATGCCTACTAAAAAAGAATTACAAAGCAATACCTCAACAATGTCTCATTACTAAAGTAGACATTAACGTAACTTTTATAACTGACTGGAAAAAAGAAAGAAAAAAAGCCTCTTGTGCTATACAAAGTCAAATCCCGATTTGGGGGTCACTGCATTTCAATCTGGAGTTGCTATAGCTTGTTCCAGATTAAGCCAATCCTTCAATAGAGTGTTCTTGTTCAAACCCAATATAAGAATCCGATACTAGAATGAGCTTTATCCCCTGAAATTGACAAATTTCAACCGTTCAGAAAGAAATGAATATGCCTCCCTCTTTTCTGGGGTTAGGTAAGGTGGGAGGACTGAATCTCGACTCCCAAGATAAAGAAGACAAACATGTCATCCTCCATCTCCTAATAGCTGAGCTGTTAATAACTTCTTTTATTTTGGTGGGGTGGGGGTGGGATAGCTCACTCGTGTACTGAGAGCTGGCAAGTTAATTTATAACAAAAAAAGTACTCCATATACTATATAATCAGATTTCAACCTGGAAATTGGTCAGAACGGATGGCAAATCCATGTGTGTCTGCAAGCGACCAGAGAAAGACACTCTCTTCAGAGCATACAGTTCACTCGCGGATGTATTACAAAGGACTAACCACCAAGCTTCATCTTTTACCTGCAAAGAGCAAAATGTTAAGTGTTTTGCATGCTCCAGATTACAAAACTAGCAGAAGTCAATACCTTTGGATATCGTGGGATAAAAGCTTTTGCTGTTTTTCGATGAGTGTTCGCATCTTCCAATCTAATGTTCAAGGTAGAAGTCTTGCCACAATTAGATTCCTTTTTCTGAATTTTAAGTCGAACTTGAATCCGAGGGAAATGCTGCATATCCTGTCCAAAATGTAGAAGTACGTGAATCAGATCTGCAATTAGTATACAATGCAACCACAAACAGAGACTTTCCAATACTCACCATACACAGCACAAAAGCGGATTTTGACAAATAAAACACATAATTAGCACATAAAATGATTAGAGTATCATTACAAAGTCTACTAAGCATAAATCAAGAGATCCTTCGATTTCCTGAGAGGAGACAAAGGAAGGAGGAGCCCAAAAAACAAGGAACAGGGCCCAAAAAACATGGAACAAATACCCCAGCATTAAAAAGGGCAGCCTGGTGCACCAAGCTCCCGCTATGCGCGGGGTCCAGGGAAGGGCCAGACCACAACGACCAAATACCCCGGCATTGACGCGAGGAAATTTTAGAACTCAAAATAAGTATGTCAAAAAGTGGTCTTTCGGCATCAAGCTGGGACAACAAGTTGGGAACGCTACTTTAACAAGGTTCTGCCGTAGACAATCAAGTCTGTTGAAGATATAATTAAGTATACAAATGCACTCTCTCTCACATCTTAAGCTTTTAGAAGAGATGGTCATACAATTCACCATGGCATCGTAGCAGACAGAGGTCTTGGGTTCAAGTCTTAGTGTCACTCATTATCAAAAAAGAATTTCAACGTGTTTGACCCATAAGAAAGAATTAGGCCGGCATTGGGGGAGCGCGTTTAAGACATAATTAAGTAAATAAAAGTGTGGTCTCTAATAGTTTAAAACTTTTTGAAAAACGGTCACACTTTAGAATATCTGTCATATGCTTGTCAATGTTCCCCATATATCATTCTACAACTTAATTTACGAAGAAGCATATATCCACATGTAATTTATAGCTTAGGGGCAACAAAATAGGAAGTCACTGGTACACATGCATTATGTAATATTTTTTATAACAAAACCGATTCACACTAAGATAAGAACTAAATTGAGATGCCTGATCAAAGAAACTGTAGTAGCAAAGAACTAAATGGACTAAGAATAGAGCAACTCGCATGCAGATAGTCCCTCTTGCAACTTCGAAAAATTAATCACCATTCAAAATAGATAAGATTGATTTGTCAAAAATCCTGGGAGGAGGTTAAGGGGGTTCAAATCAGGACCAGAATGCTCCCCGTCAAGTTTTGCTGTTTAAAGATGTTCCAGAGTGATCATAATCATGAGATGCTGACTTCCAGTGTTTAGTGTTTCTCCAATTAATCAAATATATCAATGTTTGCTCTGATCAAAATGAGATAGGTTAATGGTGCTTGAATTATTTTCCAGGTTTAAAAGTTCAAGCTTCATTATTTTTTCCTTTGGAACAAATCACAAATATTATCGAGTGTCCTCCTACCTCAACTCGGACCAACTTCAGCATGTCTTTTCAACTACCACAGAAGTAATTCCATAAGGTTCAAAACAGAGAGATCGATAAAAGAGGCCTTTTTCCTTTCTAGTTTTTCTCAAGGTTATGCCTATACGTATCAAACATCTGTATCTGCAGTCTAAGGTTGAAAACTATACAAGAAGTTGTGTTGAAGTTAATTTCTGAAACATGCCTTCTAACAGTGTGGAGTAAGTGCTATTCATAGATGTTAGACACATGTTTAAAACATTCTTAGGATGCAATAATCAATAAATTTTTCAGTGAGACAGGAGAGATGATTTTGCCAACACACCATCAACTACTAAAAATAATTAGAACACCTGATAGAGTCTCGAGGCAGCTGAACTCCCAGTGATAATTCGCAAAGATTCTGAAGGACAATTCAACAGCTGCTGGATACTAGCAATTCCTTTTTTATGCAATGAGCTGAGTAGATCATCAGTCATGCATGGTAACATCCAAAGAGGAGAGTCCCTATCAAACCACAAGCCCTGTAGATTAAACAAAGACAAATAATCAAATGATGCTCAAGCACAAAGTCCAGTTGCTAATGACCTAGTTTATATTCAAGGGCAAACTTTTGTAAGAATACCAACAACTTGTTCAAAACCACCATTTAAAAGATATTCTAAATGATCAACCAATCAATCAACTACCTCTCGATCCCAAACTAGTTGGACCGGTATAAAATCATCTGCATCTTTTCATCTCTATTCGGGCCAATTTCGTCCCAATACTAGAACAATTGTCATCTAAAACAGAATAGGGGTTTCCAAATTATAAAGATCCTCTAAATCTTAAACTTATACCTATGTCGACAAATAAGTCTTCACCCGAATAAAATACTCCTTGCAAACGCTAGACCTGATGTAAGTTAACAAAAATGAACTTTTAATCTTAACTAGCTGGCATCACATATATGTATCATTGCTTCCATTGTGTTCTCATCTAAGCCGCCATTGATTTCGAGAAAAAATAAATCTAAAAGAAACTCTCGTCCACCTTCCTCTAGCTTTGTCTAGCATGATAGGTGAACGGTCCGAGTTCAACCTCAGAAGGGGGACCTGAATCACGTTTGGAGTTGATTCCTCCAAAGAGGTGGAGGAAACTAGGAACTTGTCAAGTTTCAATTTAGATGTTGAAACCTCTGACCTAGACCAAGTGAAAATAGCACATGTCAAAGGAAGATCAATAAAGAAGTGGTTACCAATAAACTCCGACATCTTCTTCATCGCCCTAGTCACCACCCTACATCCAACCTTTTCCTCCTGAAATCTAATAATATTAAAATCCCCGCCCAGCACCCATGTGATATTCCAACCCCTCAAAACAACCGCCTCTCTTCCCAAAAGGTCGCCTTGGATCCATCACTCACAAGACCACACACCCCGATATCCCCATTTTATCCCGTTCCCGGTGTTTCTAAATCGAACTTCTACCATAAACTCACCTTTTTTCACCTCCATACTCTCTAGCTTCCTCTCATCACAAAATAATAATATTCCACCGGCATTCCCCATAGGGGTAGATAATCATACTTCACCGACCTCCCACCAATACAATTCTCTCAATACTTCCCATTACCATCTCTATTTCAGATTTCCTGAAAACAACGCAAGTCTGGTCCCCACTCCCTTGCTCCTACCTTGAGGATGGCCCTTGTTGGGTCATTCATCCCCTCATATTCCAACTAATGATTTTAAAATTCATCAAACACTACTATTTCTTCTCTGTTATACTTCACCCCCGCCTCCCATCCTTTTCCAAACACCTTATTCCTCCATTTGTTTAAGCTATAATGTTACCCACCCCTCCAAGGATCCATGTGTCATCCTAGACGAAACCCCCAAATCCATCCCTCCCCCCGCGCGCACGCGCGCGACAACCAACTCATATTTCTCTATTTTTCTTTGCTCTCTCTCGTTATGATGTGAGTTTTTTTTAAGGTAACTTTGTATTCCTCAGCACTAAGGATCTGCGGGAAACCCCAAAAAGAAAAACACAGGAAAAGAGAACTCCTAAAAGATAAAAAGGAAAAAAGGAAGCCGATATAACAATATACTGGGACATGAGAGGGAGGCCGATATAACAATATATAAAAGAGTTGATAAAAGCAGCACAGTAGTCCATTTTACAGTGAATGGATAAGAGAAGCTTAGGAAACAGTAGCAAGACCTGCATGACCATTTGCAACAGATGCATACAGGTAATGGTACTTGAGAGCCATCCACTGTTGGCACAAATATCTATCATAGCCTGGATAATACGTATACTTTGATCCAGCACAGACTTCAAATCTGTGACATAATCGCTGATTGGTAGCTCTGATTGGGAAAAATGAGCCTGCAAAACAGTGACGTGTAAGGAAAGAGGAAAAGAGCAAAAATTTATTATAGCCCCCGGTGCTTATTTGAGCCCTACTCCATGCAAACTAAGTCTGGTATTTACGCGGACAAGGTATAACGGCGGCCCCATTATCCCTGAGTTTCGAAGGCTGCGGTTGGTCCCTGAAGATAGATAGATAGAGAGAGAGAGAGGAAAATATGTTGACATTAAACAGAACCTAGCAGCCAAAGCCAAAACCTTACCTGAAAGAGCAGATTTGCTTTCACATGAGGATCATCCAGGCGATTGTGGTCGACAGCATATGGAACTTTCTCAGCTAATTTTTCATTGTAGTTTTCCTGGAATAGGAAAACAATAAGCAGACGATGTGTACAATAGACGAATAAAGAAGCAATTGATGTATAGTTGTACAGTTTTGGATCCACAGGCAATTTCTTAGCGGAATATACATACTACTTTAGATTTGCAGGTCAAATAATTCATAAGTGTCAGCAACAACAGGTGTCATGCCAGGATAATCAATGTTCTTAGCCTACTTGTCAAAACTAGCAAGTAATATACAATTAAGGCAAAAGTAAAAGCAATTAAGTGAGTTGAAAACCAACAAACCGTTGTTCAGAAACACTGCTTCAAATATATATTGCCTAGCTGAGAAAATTACCTCATTATGCCTCACCGGGAGCTCATCGTATTCAGAAGCACCAGACAGTATTTGTAGGAAAACCTGAAGTAAAAGATAAACAGGAAGAAATGCCAAGAAATATAATTTTAAAACATTTAATATAGAGAAATAAGGTTTGAACATCCATGTTAGGTTCTCTACAGACCTCAAGCGATGTATCAGGTCCTATTTTTGAGCCAAACATTGATACAGTGGTGTACTTGAGATAATACTGAGATGCTATTGAGCCCAACATCAGTGGTTCGACACTATCCTCAGTAATCTTGATGCATCCACTGTCTTCTAGATCCTCAAATGTGCTTTGCACCAAGCTGTTTATACATAAGGTGAGCACAAACAGAAATATCCAAGAAAAGCTATTTCAGGAGTATGTAGTGCTTTCATTTTACCTAGACAAATAAGAATTTAGAATCCCAGGTTCTGCATGCTCTAGGCCATAATAAGCTGGGTTAACCATCTGCCAGAAAAGACTTCTGTGATTGGCAAACACAATAACTAGCAGGGAAAGAACAGTACATCATTTTTATAATTCTTCAAATATAGACGATTTTCTTGATAACATCATCGATCCACAGAAATGCATTAGTCGACTGAGGTGAAAATATACTTTCTTCTAATTCCTTTTCATTCAAGTGTCATGTCATCTCTCCTTTATCTTTAATTTTATTAATTATTATTTTTTGATTTGGTAACATCCTTTTTTTTAAACCCCTTTCCCATGGGCAACAGTGCTCTCCTACTTTTCCCTATGAGTGTCCCGAACCACAAATCTAATGATTAGAGGTGGAGAGGCCCGTCCAGTAGAGCACGGCCTCCTTTTTTACCATGGGCTAACCAATGATGCCTTATTGTGACATAAATCAAATGAATTTCTATTCACTATAACAAACAAACAACAACATACGCAGTGTAATCCCACAAGTGTGGTCTGGGGAGGGTAGAATGTACGCAGACCTTACCCCTACCTTATGGGGTAGAGAGGTTGTTTCCGATAGACCCTCGGCTGAAAACAAGTGTACTCAAAGTAGGATAGAAAGAAAAATAACGACAAAATAACAAGAAAAACAAAGTAAATGAAGAAAGAAGAATCAGATACTACGCGAATACTAAATAATACTACTAAATAAGGAGAAGATGAGAGAAGGAGACTAGTCCCTGCCTCTCCACATAAAAGTACGTCAACACTCTGCTACCTACTACCCTTGTACCTAATCCTCAACCATCATACCTTCCTATCTAGGGTCATGTCATCAGCTTACTGAAGATGTGTCATGCCCTCTCTAATCACCTCCCCCATTTCTTTTTCGGCCTACCTCTACCTCTCCTAAAACTTGTTATAGCCAACCTCTCACACCTCCTCTTCAAATATCCAAACCATCTTAGTCTCGCTTCCCTCATCTTGTCTGCCACAGAGGCCACTCCCACCTTGTCTTGTATAACTTTGTTCCTAATCCTATCTCTCCTAGCATGCCCACAGTACACAAATCCATTTGAGCATCCTCATCTCCGCTACCTTCCTTTTTTGAAGGTGTGCGTTCTTGACTGGCCAACACACTACCGCATACAACAATGTAAGGCTAACCACCACTCTGTAGAACTTACCTTTAAGACTTGATGACACATTCTTATCACACAGTATTTCGAACACGAGCCACCATTTCACCCACCCCGCTCCAATACGACGTGTGACATCATCGTCGATCTCCCATTTCCTTGGATTAGAGACCCAAAATGCTTGAAACTACCTCTCTTGGGTATGACTCGTGTATCGATCTTCACTTGCACCTCCGCTTCATGTGTTACGGCACTGAACTTGCACTCCAAGTACTTTGTTTTAGTCCTGCTTAACTGAAAATCTTTATATTTTACGATCAGTCTCCAAAATTCTAGCCTATCGTTAACTCCACCGCGCATTTCGTCGATCCATACTAAGTAATCTACGAATAACATACACCACAACACCTCATCTTGAATATGCCGCGCCAATTCATATATTAAGGAAAATAGAAACGAGCTATGGGTTTATCCCTGGTGCAACCCCATCATGATCAGAAAGTATTCTGAGGCATCTCCCACTGTTCTTACTCGAGCATTTATACCGGCAGTGCACAGAAATGTAACTTTTATCTAGTCCTTTTGCACAAGGTGGAACATACTACACAAGTACACATGCAACATCAACACCTACAGTTGGCATTGCATTTGTCGAGAGGCGGAAGGATGCAATGAGTAGCACAAGTAAACCATTGTTTCACCACTCGATGCCGATTTTTCTATTCCTTCAAAGCTAGTGCTTTAATTTTGAATCTACATTTGACCTTATGTTAAGAAACTAATAAATTTTGCCGCAACCCAAAACACAAGGTCTATTTAGTTAAATAATTAATACATAGAATTTGCGGATTAGCTCCCTCGGGGTCTGGTTAAAGATGGGCAGGAGCTGTTTCAATTTGGGCTTTGACAAGAACTGGCTACATGGAGTAGACCTCACTTTCTCCTTACTTTTCCTTTGTAGCAAACACTTCGATGGAATCAAGCAGTAGTAAACTTGTAAAGCACATCAAACAGGCACGTGCTTTTCTTGTGCAACTATAGCTGCTGCTTGAACAGGTGTGTTCCCTTTGTCCGCTTGTTGATTACAATAATTTAGATTTTGAAGTCCACCACAGTCTGAAACAAATCCTTTTACTATGAAGATCACCAACAACTGCTTGATACAACTGAAATTAACCTTTCCTTTAATGGTAAGTAAACATTATATTAAAAATAGAGCACCCTAGAACAAAGATATTAACCCGTTACCCACCAACTTTTTTTTCCCAACTTCAATTGTCACATGCCCCCGAAATAGACAACATAAGCAAGATAAAATGGCAACAAGGTCACACTATTAGGAACTAAGTAGCAACAAGGTCACACTTAGTTCATTACATAGATTTTTCGTATTAAAGATGTTCAACTTGATGAGTAACCCATATAGATTTGCAACTAAGTAGCCTACTTATGATTACTTTCTGAAAGAACACATGCATCAAGCAGAGTATCAATATAATGATGGTGGTTCCTAACTTAGCACTGCCGTTGGTGAAAGATTAAATTTTTCTCTTGATTGGTAATGCAAGATTGAAAATTTGGAGCAACAAAAACTAAATTGTCTGCCCTAGGATCACGAATCCATACCAATCTACGAAACAAGTAGGTCCAAGTGAGATAATGCACTGCATCCTCTTTATGAGAGATTGTTCCCGTAACAATCTCAGCGTTGAAGTGGTCATGCAATTGCTCTCTCAGGCTACTTTCAACTGGGAATGGTTCATATAGAAACTGCAAAAGGACAGCATAACATGTTGGGCAACAAAATGCAATAGACTAGTTACTTAAATATTTGAAAGAAAGGAAAAGCAACAATATAGTCAAAATAAATTGTTCAAACAAAAGAAATATAGATAACCTTTTTGTAAAAGCTCTTCTTGGGTTCATGAACAAGAATAACAGCTTTCCCATGTTGATCATATTGTGGACGACCAGCTCGACCCATCATTTGTAATATATCAGTGATTGGGAAATCAACATATCTTTTTGCCTTCCCATCATAATACTCTGTTCCCTGCAGAAGGATCTATAAACTTTAAACACCAAAGATGGTGTGTATCCTGAGGACGCATGATGAAGTTTGACAGTCATCAAGAAGCATAAAAACACAGTATCTGTTACGACGAGCAGATTAAACTCATCGAAGGATCACAAGGCGAAGACATATATGTATTTAATTTACTTTTTGAGAGAAAGGAAGACTTGAAAATTTACCTACGGTACCAAGACGACAAATAGAAGAGCTTTACATAAAGAATACCCCAAATGTTCCGCATAAACCAGAGAGATAAACCACTTATGTTTTAATGACCTGAGACTAAAGAAAAGCAACGGAAAGTGCTCTCCTGAAAAAGACTTGGGGGCAAAGTTGATTTGGAGTATTTTCCAAACACAAATAATAAATGGGGAAAGGATCTAGGAACTTCAAATATTTTTCAAAATTTTAGTTACAAATAATAACATCAAAGGGACTCAATTTGGTAGTAAGAAATGGATTAAAGCAAAGTTCACGATATATGGTAAGATTGTGATGAAATAAAGCTGAAAAACAAAGATGACAATAAACCCATGGTATGTGTGCATTCCAATGAAAGATGATATTATACCATTCCTATCTTTGACCCAATTCTGGAAGGTGGATAAGATGACGTACAAACGCGTACCTTAATAATAACCAAATGTGCAGGAAGGTTCACACCCCATGCTAACGTACTTGTACAAACCAACACCTAAAAGATGCAGCCAAAATGACTCAAATATAATTTCCAATTTCAGCATATTATTGCTCCTATAGATCTACAAATTTCAGGATGATATAGTTGCCTGGATCTTGTTGTTTGCAAACAGTTCCTCAACCAATGATCGGTCTTTATCATTCAGCCCGGCATGATGTAACCCAATTCCAAATTGTAAGGTGTGCTTCAAGTTCTGATCCGTGACTTGAGAAAGAACCATCTGAAGTGAATCTTCTGGCATGCTTATGAACTGCCTCGAGTGCTCATCTGAAGCTGCAAACTTTGAGATAAGGAAAAAAACATGACAGATTAGTTACCATCACTGCGAGATAGAAATATTTATATTGATACAGTTTGATTTTTTTATCTCACCTGAATAAGGTCCAGAGCTGTAAGCCTTGTTTGGCGGCGAGATGAGACAAAGATCAGAACAGGTTTTGTTGGTGAATGGGTACATATAGCAGCATATGTGGGCTTGTTCATACTATTCATCCTCGGGCAGTAAAACTTCCCAGGATATCCCTGTTAAAGGAAATAATTTATAAATCTAGATTAAAGCACGATACTGTAGGTAAATATACTTTAGTCTACTTTGATGATGATGGCACTTGGGCAGCTTATAATCAACAGCTCCACTCACCTGAATATGAACTTCAAGAGGAACAGGCCTCACACTTGGCTTGAAATTGAAGAGGCCAGTTTCATCGACACCCAACCAATCAGCCAAATTACTGGATTCAGAGACGGATGTAAGAATGTCTTTTGAAAATTAACAAGATCAAAGGTTGTATCTTGCAATCGATAGCTAAAACTCCACAAAACTAATTAGCATGTTTGCACACAAGACAAGAGCAAGAAATATAGATCCAATGAAACACATACTGTGCATTTGCTAATGCTGTCGACAGGCCAACAAACCGAACTGGACGCTCTGTTTGAGAAGATATGTATCTCATCCTTGAGACAATAACCTAGAACCAGAAAATCTAGCATTAGAGATGATCAAGAGATTACGATATGATCAATGAATCAAGGACCATGCAAGGGTGAAGAGAATGGGGCACATTCAGTGACAACTGTGTACCTCAAGTATGGGTCCTCGATCAGCTCCAAGTAAATGAATCTCATCCAAAATCATAAGCCCAACCTAGAGATGTAGGTTTTAACATTTGATTGTGGTCAAGAGAGCATTCATGAACATAATGTTCATGTTAGAATTTTGATATTACGTACAAGTAGCTAAAAAAAAGGCAAAGGATTTAAAAACTAATGAGATATTGCACCTTAGTGACGTAGCTTCGACTGTGCCAATTGCGACTGATACCATCCCACTTTTCAGGAGTCGAGATTATGATGTCTGCCGACAAGAGAGCCTTTAGATCCGGGGTGTAGTCACCAGTCATTTCGACCTGCTTAAGTTATTTGAATTAGCAGTGATAGCACATCCATGTGACACAAAAATAATACCCAAACAGAAGAAACTTCACACACCATCTTCTTTCCAAGTTTGGAAACAAGACCCTTTCTCCAGTCCGTCATTCTCTCCCGAACAATAGCCTTTAAAGGTGCTATGTAGATAACCTGCAGAAAGAAAATCATTAAAAGATCATAAGCAATTACGAAGTTGAGATACAAGTATAATGATGGGGAATCTTAAATAGACAAAACCAAATACGTAATTCCCCAATAATCTGAATCAGCACATAATATTGTCTTCTTTTTTTGAAGATTCAACAAAAGATATAGCCATTAACTGGTCAGAATCAGGAATTAAAATCCCAAAATATTTCAAAGGGGCTAATAAGTGCCTAATTATGGAGTCCATTTGGTATCTTTACATCCTAACCAAGGAGGATAAAGTTTGTAAAGAAATGGTTCTTGGGCCTAACTCAACCCCAAAGCTAGCTCAAGAGGTGAGGATTGCCCAATCCATATTAAAAGACTACCCATCCATTAAAGGATCAATGTAGGCTCTTCACACCCACCCCCCAACTCCAGCATGGGCAATTTTAATATGGGGTTCCAACATCGGGAAACGAGAATTGGAAAGAATTGGATCTTCGACCTAACTCAACCTTAAAAGCTAGCTCAAGGGGTGAGGATTGCCCAAGCTATATTAAAGAGATCACCCATCCCTTAAAGGACCGATCTGGGACTTTTCACGAAGTTGACCCACATTTTTTGCCGCACCTCCAAACTGAGTACATCTAAAGCATGAGAGGCATCTCTCCGGAGTTGCTTAAGAAATTGAAACAGTTAAAAGGTCTTAGGCTGTACAGGTCGTCACCTAAATCTCATCAACCACTAAAATACCAACTAGACATAGGAGGCAATATCCTTCTTTTTGTCCGTATTTACAGCTCATGTAACCATTACAGTATGGGGCAGTATAGGCTCGCAAGTCAAGTTCTTACAATTAATCAACGTAAGACTTTTTTCTTATTCTTTAACTCCCTAATGGTTTTTCCCAGAACAAATAACTCAACACTAATTGCTTAACCCACAAGAAAAACTTAAAGAGCTATCATGATTTAACACATGGCATTAAAATATGTCAAGAGCTGATCTAGTGAAGTAGATTACAGTAAAAACAGTAACACAAGAAAAAAGACTTGACATCAAATTGCACAGAAAAAGTACACCTAAAATCAGCTCCGGTTCCATGTCCAAGAACCCAGCTCTCATCCACATCATAATGAATTGACAAGCATAACCCATGGCACGTGAGTGATCATTTTGAAGATCTGATAGTAAGTATTAAATCCATCCCCTCATTAAGTTTAGCTTTAAAATGAGCTGGAGGAATAAATACATCCTCGCACAATTTAAAAAGTGTCACTGCTTCAAACACTTTCTTATTGACAAATGTCAAGGACTGTTCAAGGTCGGTTGAAAAGTGAAATCTATATCCCCGAGGAAAATTTGACATGGGAAAAACATATTAACATAAAAACTGATAAACAAGTGACTATCCATGTGGAAGCATTTAGCAAAACAAATTGCAACAAAGTACCTTCATATCGGGCTGTGTATTGAATAAATGGAGCATAGCAAGCTCAGCTGATATTGTTTTCCCACTTCCAGTCGGAGCTCCTAAGAGGATATTTTTGTCTGTGTGATACAGCACATGAAAAGCCTGCCAAAATTGATTTAAGCTACTAATGATATTGACTAATGAAACAGACAATTATTCGAATTTAAGGAAACAAAAAAATAGATATCCACCTGTGTTTGTATGGGATTGAAGTGTGAAAATTTATACAAGGCCTCAAAAGTTCCATTGGCGAGTGCAGACACAGGAAGGGGTTTTAAATCTAGAAGCTCAGTGTGGGATGTTCGGGCCTGAAGAAACATTCATTCAAGTCAAAGAAAACCAACACCCAATTCAAACTTTAGGACGTATTGCAGATATTCAACAATATAGAGATGAATTCAAGTTGATAAAACCTCTGGAAGAGCAAGATTGTGGAGAGTTATAGTGTACAAAGCGTCTGCATGTAGCCACGAGTCAGAAACAGCACGAATGTAGTACTGCGGAGGATGTGGCTCAAATATTGGCAAAGTAAAGGAAAGTTTCTGTGGATCCGCTCTGGCCATCTTCTTTGTGAGGGTGAAGAGCTCAGAATGGTAAATGTGGTCATTCTCAGAATCCTAAGGCAGATATTTTAGACAAGAAGATAAACAAGTAAAATATCAATAACAATTTCCTAGCCAAGTCATAAGATCAAAGTGGCTCAAACTAAGAAGTCCTTCCCTCCATGCAAAATGAAACTGTCCCACTTGTGGGATTATACTGGGTATGTTGTTGTTGTCATACAAAATGAAACTAAGGGTTCCAATTGGAACGCTTGACGTATATTCAAGAATAAAACAAAGACTTACATAGGCCAACTTGATGTAACGGAAACAGTTACAATGAAGGTTTGAAAAATATTACCAGGGGAGGGCAAAATTCAAAAGCAAACATTGAACATAATCTACAATGTAGGTTTTGATTACCATGTCAATTTAAGAGGCATTCTAGACAGAATCCGGACATCAATTGATAAACACCCATATCCATCAAAGTATAAGATAAGTGAACAAGTGGGTACCTCAACCAGAATCCACCAGCGTAGCGCAGTGCCATGAATTCGATCCTTCCAAACAAACTGAGGAGCTATAACCAAATCAACCTAATAAAGGAGCTTCATGATAATCTCTCTTTGCATTGGATATAATATATAGAAGGAAAAGATAGATGACCTCATTCTGAGTTTTTCTTCTTTGACCAGCCAGTGGCCGCAGGTATTAATAGTATACAGTTGCACAAGTAGAAGTGGCCCCAAAGGTAGGAGTTTTTAAGAATTGAAGAATTTGCACTGTTTAGGTATGTCGATTGGCACCATGTTACCTTATTGCTCATATGGTATTGAAAAGTACTAAAGCGTGGCAGGGAAAAGTTTCTTTTAGTAAAGTGGATACATTCTATTACATTGTCCGAGAAGGAAAGTGGAAGTTAAATTGGGATAAAGGGAATAAATTTCAGATAGAACAAGAGGGAAAAGCGAGTGTAGAAATGTACTCACCTTCAGAACCGTTCTAGTGATCGGACTGACTGTAGCAGACAACTGGACTGATGGGAAGTATCCGAGACATTGCTTAACAACCTGGAATTATGAAAAACAATTTCTTTAACTGAAGGTCACAGGGTAAGACTCGAACCAAAAAACCTGTAAAAAATGATTTACCTTTCCTCCAGGTGCATAACGAATCAAAGCTCCAATATCTTTCTCTTGCATCTCTTGTAAATGATCCAAATCCGCACCCCTTTCTTCAAGCTTCCTCAATATCTGAAACATCAGTTCTTAATAAACACACGTAAACTAATTGAAATTTTATTTAACAGAAAGTTATTTATAGAGCACGAACTTCTGAAGAAATGTCTTTGTCAAACTGTCTAAGAGGATGTAGATGGGGCCATATTTTGCGATCCACAGCCTTGCAATAGTCTAACATAAGAGCAGACATCTCACACCACCCTCTACGCAGACAAATCTCAAAAAGAGCCCGCATGATACGAGCCAAGCTTGCACTTATATAAGCCGCATCAGAGATCAGTGAAAATGTGTCAATTGATCCTCGAGAAATGTACAGCTGCAAGATACAATCAACGTTGTTAAAAAACTATATGTTGAGAAGCCACAGTTTTTAATGGACAAAGAGTAAACCAAGACCTGAATAAGAATTGAAACTTTTCCATGTTTGTTAGATGGACCACCCTTGACTTCCAATGGACAATATATGCGAGCCAACGTCTCAAGCTCATTTTGTTCCTCATCTCGGACCACGATATTTTCAAATTCCGTAGAATGAGCTACCATATTTATCAACTAATAACCAGTGAATAAATAGATGTCAGAGACAGCACAATAAAAACAACGGACAGCAAAGCTTAACACACGTAGGCATGGAAGTCTTGACTATTAAATGAAAGTATCTTGTGACACACAATTAAAAAACATAACAAATAGGACCATAACCTGGAAGATGGAAAACTCAAATAGTTGGCAACTTCGTTTATACACATACAACTAAAGCGGTACTTTAGCTAGAGATAAATGAACCATGGCTTCCGTCCTATTTACAGGAGACAGGTTAGTGTTTAGTACACTAAGAAGAAACTTCACTTACTTTTAAGGTTAATTGCCCCTAGAACAAAATTTCTTCAATCATTCAAGTTCATTATGAATTTTCTTCCACAAATAACACCATCAGATGTGATACTACAACAAATTTAAGTTGGATTTTGTGCTGATGCATGGGTTATACTAGTAAACGGTATGTGCAAAATAATGTGAAACTGCCAAAAAAAGGGAAAAGTGTCGCATAAAATGTCAGAGGACCATTGTCTATCTGACAAGCAACAACGTTCTGTATCTTTTTGAACAATAATTTCCTCGAATTTTTCCGGGCTTTATCGTATCAGTTTGGGAATGATTTTCATCATCACTTCCAAAACAGAACTGGCTCAGAATTACTCCACATCCCTAAGAATTTATCAATTATAAAAGACAGTTTTAGGACTATTATTATGTTCAGATTTCGTATTTGGCTCCTTTTCTATCTTCAAAGACCAAACTAAAGGAGCTTGATAAAAAGACATTGCTATCGGTAAGAAAAATTGCTAAAATGCTCCCAGGCACTATTATCGAGGATATGACCTAAAGGGTTTCCTGGACGGTTCTTTCCACTCCGCTGATCCTTCTAGTCACCGGAAATTCCCCTTTCTACCCCCAAAGCTTTTCTCTCTCCCATCTCTTTTCTTCTTCCTTCCTTCTCTCTCCTCCAGAAAATTTCCTCTCTCCCTTTTCTTTCTACCCTAAAAGCTTTTCTCTCTCCCATCTCTTTCACTTTCTTCCTCCTTCTTCGATGGAGGGGAGGATCTTTTTTGTTGCTGGGAAAGTCTTTCGAACTGATAGACATTAGCGAAGATCGAGTCAGATGGTTCATGCTCTACGAATGCAGCAGGAGGTTCATCGGGAAGATACATATTAATGAGAACAACTTAAGATAGGTATGTGGTGCTATGAAAGAGGCTTCAAAGGACAAAGGTAACCTTTGCCGGCAGTGGGGAAGGAAGATTGAAGCTTGTACAGGTATATCAGAATTTTAACAGTTATGGTAGATTTGTTCGTATAGAAGCCTGGTTGGGTGACAGGAAGTCCTTTGTTATCATTCCAGAGATTATTGATAACGGTGGATGGGAAGAAATCGCCAACAAAACTCTGAGATTTCTATGGAGACCCCTATTCAATCGGAGAGATGGAGCCCCGACTCCCAAGCAAGGTCTTACTATGATGTTTCCAAGATGGAGAAATGGCTTTCTCAGGAGACAAACAATGCTAATCAGTCCATACCAGTAGCACCCTCTAACAGCCCCAGCTACCTTGACAAATGCCTTGTCGGAAGATTCAACGACACCTTCAACACCTCCCCAGATCATGATATGATTCAAAAGTGGTTCTATAATAGGTGGAAGATGACAACAGGGTTCAAGGTTTCTCCGATTTCACATAACCTTTTTCTCTTCGAAATGCCTTCTCGACAAGAAGCAGCCAGAGTTAAGGCCGTGACTGGTTCTGGAATGGCCGGAGATTTACCCTGGACTGGTGGTCGTCGGTCGTCGATCTGATTTTGAAGACTAACACACCTGCTGAGTTTTGGATCAAAGCTTTCGGTATTCCACTTCATGCCTGGTCTAACAACTCGTTCCAAACAATCAGAGATTTATGTGGAGGTTTTGTGGACATCGACGAGGACACAAAGAAAAGATCCAATTTGCAATGGGCAAGAAATTGCTTCAAAGAGACCTCTAGAGATCTTCCCTTTTAATTGAAACTAAAAGTGGCTGATCCGAGTTATAAAATCTGGGTGATTCCAGATGCGCAAACAAAAATTTGGGTTGCTGGAGATAAACGTGATCACATCGGAAAGAATTTGGTCGTAGAAGACGATGCAGAGATTTCGAGAAAAGAAAAGAGAACTGCCGGCAGACCAGTGGTTCAACATGTGGTCTCTGACTTTAATTCAAATTGGCCACGTAATATCAAATTAGGCCCAACACTTAAACTCAATGTTAATACATTTGAGGTTGGGTCTTCTTCTAAAGTTGGGCCTGCGAAATTAAAATCGGCAAGCAAAGCCTCTTTCAGTAAAGGCTCATATCAAAGGAGAAATATCTGGATGCAAAGGGCCCAAGACCCTTGTATTTTTAACACTAGAATGTCGCCCACTCGTGATTTTCTAGATCCTCTTTCTATCGAACGTCAGGCTCTGGAACTTAAGCGCATGGTATCAGAAAGAGAGGACGATGCTTGTCCAAGTATTTGTGAAGCTGATGATGAAGGAGAAGATGGAGAAAAGTTTCAACAGTTGGATCCCTATGGAATTCATGAATTTCAGCAAATTGGTTCACTTGGAATCCCCTTGCAGATTATGAATCCTGCAATTACAGCTGATTCTGATCATTCTTCTATTGCATGTAACGACTTCCTCCCACTTGGTATGAGGACAGTGTTCATAACCAACAGATAGTCCAAACCCCATCAGTTATTTCTACTTCAAAATGGACTAAATTGGTCATGGTTAAGGCTTGCAAAGCCTTTGGTGTTAATGCATCCGAATTTGAACATGAATTGGTGGACATGATCTTAAGAATGGAACAAAGGAGACAGGCGCAGCAACAACAGAGGGCATCTTCAGAGAGTAGGTCAAAGCCAAAAAAGAAGAAAGGGGTAACTGAGTTAAAAAGGTTATGTTCATGCTTAATTCAGGATGTTGAGCCATCAAGGTTGAGGGGTAGGTTGGTAGGTTTCACAAAGCACAATCAAGATGAAATTAAAAATCGTAAGCCGGAATGTCAGGGGTCTGAATGAAAGTAAGAAAAGGAGTACCATTAAGTCTCTATTGATGAAGTGGAACGCTGATGTAATGTGTTTACAGGAGACTAAAATTGAGGATTGGTCACAACAACTAGTAGACTCTATTTGGGGTAATAGATGGGCTAGCTGGGCAGATTTACAAGCCAATGGAACCAGGGGGGATTATAATACTATGGGACAAAAGGCTGTGAAAAAGCATCACCATTGAGCCTGGAACATACTCAGTTTCAGTAATCCTAGAGAGTCTTTAAGAACAATTCAGGTGGTGTTTTACTTGGGTGTATGGTCCTCATAGCAACAATGAAAAAGAGGATCTTTGGTATGAACTAGCTTTTACAAGGGGTACTTGGGATGGTTATTAGGTGTTGGGGGAGATTTTAATGTGTAGATTTGATTATGAGAAATTTAATTGTCACAGTAGGACAAGTGCTATGAAAACTTTCTAAGAAACTATACTAGATTTAGATCATTTGGATTTGCCTCTACTGGGAGCTTAATACACTTGGTCTAGATGAACTGAACAATTGCAGGCATCAAGATTAGATAGATTCTTGATTTCTTCATATTGGAATGATTGTTTTAAGGCTATAAAACATATAGTTCTTCCTAGAGTGGAATCTGATCATAAGCCTTTGATGTTGGAGTGTGTGGAATGGGATTCTAGCACATCTTACTTCAAGTTTGAAACTACAGACAAAGGGGTTTCTTGATTGTGTAAAAGTTTGGTGGAATAGTTATGAGGTTACGGGTAGTCCTGATTTCATTTTAACACAGAAGCTTAAACTTTTGAAAAAGGATATCTCCAATTGGAACAGAGAGGTATTTGGGAAGTTGGAAGACCAAAGAAGCAAGGCTCTAAATGAACTTTCAAGGATGGAGCAATCTTCTGAAGGTAGAATCCTTACTGAGGATGAAAAGATTCAAGTGCTTAATCTGCAGGCTCAGTTACAACAAGTAGCAATGATTAAGGATATTTCTTGGAGACAAAAATCAAGGTGTCTATGGCTCAGGGATGGGAATAAAAACAATATTTTCCAGAACATGGCTAATGCACATAGAAGGTATAATTGTATTGACAAGCTACAAGTTAGGGGATCCATTACTGAAGACAAACAAGAAATCAAAGAGGAGATTTTGAGCTTCTATCAACAGTTGTATACATAGAATGAACCTTGGAGACCATCGGTTAGATTTGACAATCTAGCTAGAATCTCTGAAGAAGAAAGAATATGGCTGGAAAGGGAGTTTGAAGAAGATGAAATTCATTCGGTCATTAAAATTTGTGCTCCGGATAAGGCACCAGGGCCAGATGGGTTACTATGGCCTTCTTCCAACATGCTTGGGAGATCATAAAAATGAGATTATCAATGCGTTGAAACACTTTCATCACCACTGACACATGGTCAAATCCATGAATGATTCCTTCATTTCCTTGATTCCTAAGAAGAAAGGGGCAATCGAACTCAAGGATAACAGACCAATCAGCCTTATTAGTAGTGTGTACAAAATTGCATCGAAATTACTGGCAGGAAGACTCAAAACAATGATTGGGAAATTGGTGTCAGGAGCCAGAATGCTTTTGTTAGGGAAGACAAATCACAGATGCATCACTCATTGCTAATGAGGCTCTAGATTGGAGAATAAAGAGCGGGGAAGCAGGGCTGCTATTCAAGCTAGACATTGAGAAGACCTTCGACAAATTGAGCTGGTCATATTTGCTTAATATTCCGAGGCAGATGGGCTTTGGAGACATGTGGATAAGGTGGATGAAGTATAGCATCTCTACTGTCAAATATTCCATTTTAGTTAACAGGGGACCTGTGGGATTCTTCTCCCCGCATAGAGGCATCAGGCAAGGTAATCTGATCTCACCTTTCTTGTTCATTTTGGCAATGGAAGGACTCAGTGGATTGTTTGCAGTGGATTGTGTCATTTAAGATAGGAAGGAACACATGACCTCAAACAGATGTCTCTCATCTACTTTATGCAGATGATACTCTGATCTTCTGTGGTGCTGAGAGATCACAAGTGATAAAGCTTAACCTAACCTTATTTATTTTTGAAGTTGTTTCAGGTCTGCATATGAACTTGCTTAAGAGCACTATCTATCCCGTCAATGATGTTTCAAATATGGTAGAGCTAGCAGATATCATGGGTTGCAAAATTGGATCCTTTCCTTCCACTTACTTGGGTCTTCCTTTGGGTGCTAAATACAAATCTACTGAAATCTGGACAGAAATTATTGAAAAGTTCGAAAAAAATTGGTAACATGGCAAATGCATTCTCTCATTTGGTGGCAGGCTAACACTAATAAACAGTGTTCTTGACAGCTTACCTACTTACTATATGACCCTGTTTCAAATGCCAACTCAGGTTCTGGAGCAGATTGACAAGTTAATGAGAGACTTTCTCTGGAAAGGCAACAATGAGGGCCACAAATTTCAAATCATCAAGTGGGAGAAGGTGACTCAACCAAAATTTCAAGGAGGTCTTGGAATCAAGAACCTTGCAGCTCATCACAAAAGCATGATGATGAAGTGGCTTTGGAGATTCAATATGGAGGATGCAGGATTTTGGAAAGATGTTGTCATAGCTAAACATGGAATGTTGGATCATTGGTGCACCAAGGCCTCTACTCTTTCTTATGTTGTGGGTCTCTGGAAGGGTATTAGAAAATTGTGGGACACCTTTGTTCAACAGACTCATTTTGAAGTGGGCAATGGCTCACTCTAAAGATTCTGGAAAGACAAATGGGCTGGAAATACCTTACTTCAGGATGACTTTCCAAATTTGTTTAGAATAGCTCAAGATCCCAACTCTGTAATTGCTGCTAACAGAGAAGGAAACATTTGAGACCTGTCTTTTAGAAGAAACATGCAAGATTGGGAAGTGAATGAGTTGCTAGACCTCTTTCCAAGACTACAACAATGTCATATCAATCCCCAGGCAGTTGACAAGCTCAAATGGGGGGCATCACCGTGGGGGATTCTACACAATCAAGGAAGCGTACCCTCAGATGTGCTCCAGAAATCCATTGATTGACAATTGTCCCTGGAAGCTCATTTGGAGGACAAAACTACATCTTAAAGTCATATGTTTCACTTGGACAGCTCTATATGAGGCTTGTCTTACTCAAGACAACCTGATGAAAAGGAAAATTCAGCTCCCAAGCAGATGCCATATGTGCAAACAAGAGGTTGAAACTAACATGCATCTTTTCCTTCACTGTGAAGTGGCCTCAGAAATCTGGAATCTATTTTTTTGCCTCTTTGGTCTAAATTGGACCACTCCCCTATCAATAAAGGAAACTTATGAGAGCTGGAATCTATGGAGAGTTGACAAAGCCATCAAGAAGATCTGGAACATGGTACCAACTTGTATATTTTGGTGTATCTGGTTAGAAAGAAATAGATGTTTTGATGGGAGTCAACCTTTAGGTCTTTGGAAAGCAAGGTATTGTCAATTTGTTTAGTTGAACCAAATTGGTTCCTGTTGATAATGCACAACATCTTTTGGATTTTACTAGCTCATTAGTTCTGCCTTAGACAGTTTTGTACAGCCAGCCAATCTTTTTTTGTAAGCACAAATGCCATATCTTGTAATTCTTGCATCTTCTTGATGCCTTTGATTAATATCACTTCATAAAAAAAAGACCATTAATTCCAAGTTTTTGGAGCACATTTAATACAATATATGAAGGGGAGCTTTGGAGTAGCTAGTAAAGTTGATGTCATGTGACCAGAAGGTCACGGGTTCAGGCCGTGGAAACAGCCTCTTGCACAAATGCAAGGTAAGGCTGCGTACAATAGACCCTTGTGGCCCGGCCCTTCCCCGAACCCCGCGCATAACGGGAGCTTCGTGCACCAGGCTGCATTTTTTTAATTTTATTTAATACAATATATACAAGGAATTAACTATATGTTGATGTAGCGGTTCTCCAGTACTGAGAAATTGTTGTACAAACAAAGAGTAAACAATGGCCTTAAGAACAAATTGTAGATAGCATTTTTCCCTGTAGACAACTCCATTCTCACACACATAGGATCATAAACTAAAAAATGGCAATATCATAAGTGAACAAAGCAAATTGCATGATCCATTAAGTGAAAGAGATGGGACAAAACAAATTACCTCGCTTTCATTCATGTGGCGTGACAACATTTCATTGTAAGTTTCAACACTAGTATACTGGATATAAAAGTGGCTTGCAATACGACCAAGCTCAGTGCAGTAGAAGTTCCCACTTTTCTCATCAAACCGCATCATTTTTGCTTTGTCAAGTGCACGAGCAGCATCACTTATAAGATCTCTTTGTTTTAAGCTTAATGATGGATCTGCCATTACCTGCAAAAGAGAAATGACAGTTTCAGCTAAAATTTGAGCCGCAATATTGTTTAACTGCTTCCCCGAACCTCTTGCAAAAACAAGTACCTCAAATTGACTTTATCTTGAAATATTAACAATATCTGATCTACACACTTATTAATGCCATTTAGTGACAGATTCAGGAAAAGCCAACATGAGAACCTCGGGGGTAATCTTGACATCCAACGGTGCATCACCTATCTACTAAAGAGCTCTAGATCTTTAGTGGTCAAGCAAGACTTGTTCATCTGTGATACTTCTTCAAACCAAAAGATCTATCGATCGAGCTCCCATTTCCTCAAAATTACAAATGCACGTGTCTAATAGTCCATCATTCCATTTATAGTTATACGGTACATAAAATTCACCTACACAAAACTTCATTTCCCAAGCATTCAACCCCTCCATCTCCCTCCGTCACCATAAACATAGGAGGTAAAATTTAAAAAGAGAAGTTTCATACTATCCTATGTTCAAAAGAACAAAACGAATGTAATGCAAGGCCTTGTACCTGGACAACATATGAGTTTGTACAAAATAATCTATTGATTTTTTATCCACTAGACCACAAAAGGATTTATAGAAGTACAAACTTTGGGGGTCCATTAGTTTATAGTTTTCTTGTTGGTTTCATACTTTATTAACTTTGGAAGGGAAAAAAATACACGGATTACAATATCCTGATAACAATATAAATAAATCAAAGGTTTCTGTTTACGATGATGTAGGACCAAGATAAGTGAAAATATACCTCATCCCATCCGATGCCGTAGGCCAAAGGATTCATCTTCATCCTAATGAAAAGATAAGTGTAACCAAGCCAAGCACAAGCTTCCTTAACATTTGTTACAGTACCCAGTACCACCTCAGCATTTAGATTATCTTTCAAGGAATTGATAAACTGCAAGACAACAAGTTCAGAAAGAGAGTCAACGAACAAAATCTATAAAGGATGTTTAATACATAGATTAGGAATTGCAAAGAGCTGTGAATTTCCAGTACCCTCTTTTTTCAAGTGAAGCTGATCTGTTACATAAAATATTGTCCAAAGGGACTTGGATATTTCAGATAGGCAGGATGTCATTCAAATTGACAGCAATTTATAAAAGACAGAAATGAAAAAAACTTATTTTAGTTTTTTACTGGAGAAGTAAAAGGAGTAACATCTACAATTGTATATGAGAGCTTCAACGAAATCTTGTGGATGGTAGAAACGCTTCAAATTTTTACATGACTGTGCTTTTTCAAGAAGTAACTTTTTACATAGCCATGCTATTGTCTATAACAGTTAAGGGTTCCAAATATCTGCAGCCCGGCATATAGGAAATAAATAGACAACGAAAGGCCTAAAATTGGCATAGAATTAGCACTCTACCTGACTTTCTATAGGAAGTTGACTTGTCAATAGACGTAAATAATAGGCCAACTTATCATGTGAAGTGATTATAATGCCTTCACCACTTTTATCAAACTGAGGTCTTCCAGCACGTCCGAAGATCTACCAGGGAAGAACATTACACAACAGCAAAATAATTGAGTGCCGATCAACATTACTAACCGAATAAAAGTAACAACACAAAGAGGATTAAGTCTCACTTGCATAACATCTAGCATACCCAGATCTCGCCATCCACCAGCCTTTGGATCATATATTTGAGTTCCCTGGAGAGATGCAATGCTAAAGCGTTACTCACCACGTGACAAGGTTTATCATGCAAAAAATTGTCATGTGAAAAAAGCAGCAAACTAACTTGCAAATAATATGAAAAGCTTCGATGAATACAGTTGCATTCAACTAATTTTACTACACGAATTACATATATAGTACATGTTTCAGACCAAACTAGGGACCAAGGACCATGAGTCTTTGTTAGCAAGAGGTTTTATGTGAAATTTCAGACAATTAGCGACCCAAACATAATGGAACATTTGATTTGAAGGAGAACGCTCTCAATGGACATAGTTATTCCAGAATGTTGCATTACACTTCTTCCATGAGCTGGGTTCTATCAGATGCAAAATCCAAGGCTTTATAAGACTTGATTCAAATGGAAACATTAACATTATGGTTGAGTTCAGTTAGCATGATGCCAATATCATACTAGAATCATCAGCAAATGATCAACAACAATATCTTTTCTTAGAGAAGTATCCAACATCAAAAAAAGGAGGAACTTGTTTTGATGATTAAGATAGGAAAGCACATGAAGGTGGCCTTTTTCAACACCGGCGATCACCCTATTTTTTAGTGAACCGTGCAATGAAGTAAGGACAAAAACATGGGAGGTTAGGGATGCAGTCCAATCAAGTATATATCAGCTAGTCTCAAATTGAACTGGTAAGGCCTTTATGTTTGAATAAAAACTTTTGGACAAGTTCTCAAGCCCAAGCTCAACCCTGATTAAAGGCACACAAAGACAGACACAAAAAAGAAAATGAAAACAAAACCAAGAAAACCAAACAAGGAACCAAAAGATCTTCATGGATGTAGAAATCCTAAAGTTTCTACTTATGACAACAAAGTCACTAGACAGAAGTAAGCAACTTGGTATTTGTGTCCCAGTTAACTGCCCATTTATTTCACCATATATGGTGATTCTTCCATTGTGCTAGATATTAAAAGCTCAGCTTAAACAGTAATTGTATGTTCATTGAATTGCAACAAAGATATAGATAATTCTTCATACTTGATAACTAAATTCTACAGCAACTTAATGCAGAATGATCCAGTTCAGCTCAATCTAAATCAAACCCAAATCGGGTATCAGACTCGAGCTCAATCTATTCATCTAAGGCTTGAATACATGGCAGTCAAATCAAAAGGAAAACACAATGCACAGAATGCATTAAAACTGGTGCCAGCTTCCTCTAGTTTTATTTCTTAACATGCTTCAAGCTACACCTAAGGATCCCCTAAAGAATACAGATGAGTCAGGAACAAGCATTTCACAAACCTTAATCACAACTGTGTGAGCAGGCAAATTGACTCCCCATGCCAAAGTTGCTGTGCAAACAAGGACCTAGAATGACCAAGGTTTTAAAAATTAAAAGAAAAACCCAAAAAAGTTTGAAAAATGTAAGAGAATAACTGGAAAAGCAAACAAACCAACCTTCAGAAGTCCCTGAGAGAAAAGCCTTTCTGTTAGATTTCTGTCCGCACGTAACATTCCAGCGTGATGAATGCCAATCCCATGTTCAAACAATTGGACGACCTCCTTATTTCTGGATTTGAGAACTTCCCTCTGAAATGCATAAATTGAATGACCTAAGAAAAATATGCCATAATAAGGATGTCAAGATACTATATAATTAAAGGACAATAGAACTTGCTTGCCTTTAAAATCTCATATTGAGGATGCTCGTCATTTGTGAACAGATCGGACTCTGTACTTTTACCAGATAATTCAACCTGTTGATATGAATATGAAATGTTTGTAAAATGGAGACAATCTTACGGCAAGGTATCTTTTAAGTGCAACTTTATAATATACGTAGTATATACTTCTACCCGTGCTTCTAAGTCAGCTTGATAAATATGGAGAAAGAGAATGTATATGTTAAGTCATATTACGAGAAGGTGTCGACAATGGAGAAGGCTGCCTTCCCACATAGCTGGATCGGAGTCCTCAAGGTACCCAGAAAGATGTAGTTTTTCACTTGGCTAGCGATTGACGCGAGAATTTGAGGGAGAGGAAGTTCATTTCTGTCAGTTGGAGTTTTTATGTGTAAGGACTCAGGTAAAGATGTCGACCATCTCCTTCTACATTGCCGATAGTATCGAGATTATGTCAACCATCTTCCTTTATCATTCTTTATTATTTCTTTCTCTACCGAGCCCACCACCCTCTCCATTGCCGGCAGGCTACAGTTACTAAAGTCCTTCGACTGTGGGATCCAGCCTTGTTAGCCATCAGTAGAGCTAAAGAAAAGTTTTTCAGCCATTCCAGGGTCTTTTAGCCAAGCCACTGTGCAGTCCTAAATGCGAACTTAGTCCCAACATTTATCACCTATCTTTAGCAGAGAACCACAGGAAGGATTTCACAGAACATCCATGATTTATTAAGACATGGATTGACTCCAAATCTGTGTTGGCTCTGCAAGAATCTGAAAATGCCTCGTAGCAGCCGTATGCTTTAGTGCAAAGATCATTACTTTGACAAGAATAGCATTGCTTCGAACTAGGCAAAATGTTGTTAGCATCTAGAAAGACACTTTTCCAACTTTTATCATGTCAGAGAGAATAGTTTTTCCCCTCGCTGGAGGATCACCCATTTAAATTGACACAGGAAGAACCTAATTTACAAAAGAGGGGCGGGGGGAGAGGGGGGTTATCCTGCACGAAGTTACAGATTATGCAAGTTAAAGTTCACAATACAGAAAGTCGTAGTAGGAATCATCGATGTTCCTTGTGGAATCATCGAAAACAACCTCCACTGTCATAAAAGAAAGATTGAGCGCACATTGCGGAAGTTATGGAACCAAACCATCTTTTCAAGTTCTTTCTTAATAATTAACATGATGATCAAAAAGGTCAGATATGCAATAGAGACGGATGGAGTAGTAAGTCAAATAGAAATAGGCACAAGATCAGAATTATCGATTGCTTTTAGACAAGTTTGAATTTTTTATGGATTTAAACAAGTATACCATAGATTTTATACGGAATAAATAGTGAAGCAAATTTATATAGATAGTGAATCATATAATATTCAGAAAGTAATGAATACTGAAGAGAAAGATTTCAGTAAAATTGAAGTGAAAAAAGAAAATTGAGTTGGACTAAGAGGAAGCAAGACAAACAAAATGCAACAAGGAGAGTGGAACTATTAAGTAGAACGATTAACTGTGCCTTAATCCATAGCCCTGATGAAAACCTACCAGCTTATCAGCAGTTTTCACTGTGTCCTTACGTGAATGGACAAAAACCATAGCCTGATGCCCTTGTTTTAAGGAATCAACAACCTGCATAAGTGAAGAGTCAGACCAGAAATTTATCAGGAGAAAGCAAGGAGAAAGGTTTTGCAGAAAGATACCTTATTGTAGCAAATCTCATTAAGCAGTGCATTGCGGGCTAAAAAATTATGCTCACTAATACCAATATACTGTTGTGCAAGAGGTACTGGACGGTAACTCGAATCAAAGAAAAATAAGCCTGTCTCTGAATTCACCCTTAGAAACTGTGCAACCTGAATTTCACAAAAGGAATAGCCATGAACAAAAAGATGAATTCAAAAGGATGTAACAAAATATTGGAGCTTCATCACTATGTATAGCCCAATTGTCCAACATGGAGATAAAGACTTCTAAACCAAAATTTTAACTTGAGAACCAACCTCCAAATAGTTGGGTAAAGTGGCTGAAAGACCCACTATCCTTATCATAGACTGTGTGGACTCCACCTGTCAAAGCACCAGAATCAAAATTCAAACCTAATCATGCACACATGAAAATGGAGCCACCTCCACCTTAGCACTAGATGAGATGATATCACAATCAAGTTCATAACCTAAATCCTCATAGTACGTCAATAGGTCTTGCTGCCAAGTTAATATTTCCATGTTATACTAGATTCATGACTTCAACCATGTCTAACAGCATTTTCATAACCTTAATGCATCTCATATTCCTTTGGTTTTAAAAATGAAAAGCACTAAAATGTCTTTTGGAACGGGGGAGGCGTCTCACTCTTGGAGTTCGCTAAATGCCTCAGTGCGGAGGTGTGAGAGACACAACTGCGGGAAGCGAGGTTGAGATGGTTCGGGCATGTGCACAGGAGAGACACAAATGCCTCAATGCGGAGGTGTGAGAGGTTGGCTATGGACGGGTTCAAGAGGGGTAGAGGTAGGCCGAAGAAGTATTGGGGAGAGGTGATTAGGCGGGATATGGCGCAGGTGCAACTTACTGAGGACATGACCTTAGATAGGGGTTGTGGAGGACACGAATTAGGGTAAAAGGGTAGTAGGTAGTTGAGCGTATTCCTACTTACGCTTACAAACTGGCAGCTGTAGTGTTATTATTGTAGGCCTGCTTAGCCTATCATACTAGTATGTGCGGTATTATTTTATAGTTCCCTGTCGTTTGATTTCTGTTGCTATGTGTTCTTTAGTGTACTTTGTTTATCTTTACCTGCGTTAGTTACTACTTTTTTCAGAATGCGCTATCATGGCTTATTCGCTTTTGCTTTTGTTACTAGCATTTTCATACTGCTTTAAATTTCTTGTCTGGGTCTGACCGTTTCTCTTGCTTTGTTTGTGCTTATGCTTTGTCTTGAGCCGTGGGTCTTTCGGAAACAGTCGCTCTACCTATCAAGGTAGAGGTAAGGTCTGCGTACACTCTACCCTCCTCAGACCCCACGTTGTGGGATTTCACGGGGTATGTTGTTGTATTATTCTGTTCTAAATGCCAATAACATGCTTCATCTTTTCAATTGTGCAAAAATTTTAATAAAAATATTACTTCATCAATTTACTTCAGCTTACCGAGGACATGACCCTTGATAGGAGGGTGTGGAGGTCGTCTCTCAGGGTAGATGGTTAGTAGGTTGGCGCGCGAATCTCTTTTCTGTACTAGGAGTATTAGTAGTTTTTTACGTCTGCTTATTCTTAGATCTGCAGTGCTAACTGCTTGATTCTTTCATTCCGTTTATCATATTATGTTATTGCCGTTACTCCCTTTTATTACTGCTGTCTTTTCATCTTTCCTTGAGCTGAGGGTCTATCGAAAATAGGCTCTCTGCCATTCAAGGTAGGGGTAAGGTCTGCGTACACTCTACCCTCCCCGGACCCCACCTGGTGGGGATTATACTGGGTATGCTGTTGTTGTTGTATTACTTCATCAAAAAACGTGCTTCATCTATCAATTTTAGGCATTTGTCGGAGAAGTGGAACAGTAGCAGAGGATTGTGGCAGCAATTAGTGCACAGACCCAACATCTTCATATATAAACATTACTGAAATCTCTACACTAGATCAAGTAAAACAGCATTTACTAACCTGACGAAGTGTACGGGCTACTAATGCTTCTATCACAGGGCCTCTATCATCATTTAGCAAATGGACTTCATCAATGATAAGTAGCTTCACCAGCATTGAGAGTGACATGTCACTGCTTTTACGAGTAATAACATCCCACTTTTCAGGCGTTGTCACTATCATCTGAAGAAATATAACCAGACACAATCAGAGTGAAGCCAATCATTCAGCCACTCAACGAGGCCACAATCCAAACAGAAAGCCATTAAGTAAATAATCAACAATTTGCAAGAACTAAAGTTTGACAGAACCTGTGTTTCCTCAAGCTCATTCTTAGAAAGCTGCATGTCTCCAGTAAGCTCCCTCACAGTTACATTAAGTGGAGACAATCGGTGACTGAAAGTTGATGTGACCTCTGCAGCTAATGCCTAGAGAAGAAATTACCTTATATTTCCAATTATCTGAAAGGAATTGAAGGATACAAGTACACAACTCTCAAACTATACCTTCATAGGAGCAACGTAGACTATCTTGAATTCATCCTTATGCAAGTAACCATCTCTAAAGTGATGTTTAATCTGCGTAAGAGAAGGTTACACAACTTCATCAAAGTGCCAGTAGTCCAGCATGGAACATGCTCTAAAAGAAAGATAGAGCACACCTCATGTAGAATAGCAATCATAGCTATGTTTGTTTTCCCAGCACCAGTGGGAGCACATACCTGGTAACAAATGAAATGAAAGCTATCAAAGATGGATCAAAATTTATCTCCATAGGAAAATAGTATACATCATAACTGGAAAAAAGGGTATTAACATACACTACCAAAGGAGAAAGTTACTCACTAGTATGTTTTCGTTGCTATTATAGGTAGTATGGTAAATTCTGCTCTGAATACGGTTGAGACTCTTGTAGCCATGGAAAGCTGTTTGAGCAAAGTCGTCTAGCTCCTTTATCTCAATCTGATAAGAAAAAAAATCAAGCAAACTATCAGTTAAATTATGCAATTTTGGGTGAAACCGATGAAGATCCATCAGTGACAATGTTACTTCAAATTCCCTACTTCCAAGTTGAAGTTGACATAATGGACAAAATAATAAAACAAACATTGATTTGCAAAATACTATTCTAATATTTGCAAATATTTCTTGGTTAGAAGTTGCGTCCAAATGCCTACTAAATGGTTCGTGTTTCAAGGCAATTAGGGGTTAGCTATAATTAAAGGTTCTCTAACTCTCCAAGATATCCATGCACGAATATAGAAGTTTCTAACCAAGAAAAGAAAAAGGAACTCCGGGCAAACACCGGACCTAATTAGGTGTCTACAACAACAAATCGTAATCCAAAACTGTTGATATTGCCTATATGAATTGGTTTCTTACATTTTACCCAGCTTGTAGGTCTTTTCGACTATCTCGTCTTTTGCATTCACGAAAGGAAGAACTCACTCTTGTTGATAAAGGCTTCTTGATTCGTAATCAGGAATATAGGTAAAAAAAAGTTATATTCCTGATTTATCCAAACTAAATAAATTCATTAAGCATTTTCCTTTTAGTATATGAACGCAAGTGTTTCCAATATTAAGCCAAAGTAGATAAGTAGTTGGGAGCGCAGCAATAAACAAATAAAAACAGTGGCACAAGAGGGAAATACCAGTCTCTCCCCAGGTTTCATAGATGCAGTTGGTGTTGGAGGGATAATGACTTCTTCATATCCTTTGTAGTGCTTTCTGATAGTTCCTTGAGGAAGGGCTGTGGGACCTAAGGTGTTTGGCCCTTCACCATGACCAATGAGGTCCTCAAATATGTTTTTCTTCTCACTGGCATGAAGTAAAGAACTAAAACTCACGGTGGACAAATCACCCTCAACCCCATTATTTGTTCCTCGTCTATGCTTCCTTTCTTCCTTGCGACGAAGTTTATCAATTTGCCGTTCAGACTCGGTTTGAACAGTTACCTGTGGACTAGTAACAAGTAAATTCAAATGGCATTGTATGTATGACATTATCATGGTTGTATATCTATTACTTACCTGGACGGCATAACTAGGAGCGCGAGATTGCCCGCCTGTTGTCACCTTGTCAGCTTTCAGCTCAAGCAGTCCATGATGGATTGCATCAACAATTTCCTTTCTGTGCTGAGATAGGAGGAACAAAATTTCAGGGGGAAAGCAGAAATGAAGAAAAATTATGATTTACACTGAACCAAATTGAAAATGAATGATTCTCTACCTAATAGCTTACTGCTCCTATTTACCATCAAATCTAGCATTTTGGAGAACTCAGCTAGTAAATACTATGAGGCCCACATTCGCATTTATAATCTCCCAACCAATCCTAAAACATATCATCAGAATCAGACTACTTTACACAGTAGGTACGGTACATACTTTTTACTGCAATGCATCATAAGTTTAAAGAACAATTTGATGATATGTCCAATGAAGATCCACATAATTAGAGGATCAGCTCAAATTGTTACCATGATAAGATCCTGAACTGTTTCAAATGCACCATCACCAACAAGGTCAAGCAAATCGCCAGCTATCTAAAAAAAACAAGAAAGAACAACAAAACATATTAGATGCTTATAGAACTGATGTGCCAGAAGATGTGGTTAAACCATGCAGCAGAACTATGAAGTGAGAGTGCCATATTGTTACCTCATCCCCTGGTTTCTCAGAATCAAGTACGCGGCATATGGCCATTGCCAGTTCATCTAGAGGAAGCTGTGAAGTACTTCCTCCAACTATCTTATCACAGGCATCTCGTAACCAGCTTAAATCATATTTTCCACCAGATACAGATTCTCTAAAATTTGAGGAGCTGTGATCATACAGTGTTTCACGACTTGAAGAAGGTGCACTATCCTGCTCAACAAAAAAATCAGAATCTTCCAAAGAAACATCAATTAGAAAACGAGCTGGCGGTCTGAACACAAGGTCTGAGCCAAATTCCACTTCATCAGTGGTTCCATTAGACATTTCTGGTAAAGACGCGGTCTCAATTCCAGGGTTATTATTCTGCAATTCATACAATCTTTGTGCTAAAGAAGCAACTCTTGATAGTAATGAGTCTGAAACTGCGCAGCCAACAAGTTTTTGCAAATCTAGCCTGCATTCAAAATAAAAAGATTACTTTGAAGTGTAGCAGTTCAAAGAAACTTTGTCACCATACAGACATTCACAAAGTACTCAAAGGAAAGAAAAAATATACACCTAATATCTGATCTTCAGGTTCTTAACTATTCGCCATTTATTTCGCATGTCTATCAGTATTACTCTAGATTCTTTTTCAACCTCATGCCAATTATTATGTTGATAAGAAACTTCGATACTTTGCACACAACAAATGTTAGTCATGCATTCTTCACTAACAATTACCTTAGTTGACAACAGGATAAGAGAAGTATAAGAAGCAGAATGCATTTTTCAACTCGTTAAGATACAGATTAGGAATAACTAACATTTCAGCAATCAAGGCCTGAAAAAACTGACTGCTGGGTACGAAATACATTAACACAGCCATCAAGAACATACCACTACTTGCTGATCTTTTTGTCTAACAATTAAAAAGGTCCTACATAGAGAATATCCTTTAAGGTATGAAGCACTCAATGAAATAGAACGCGATGAAGTTGACTCTCTGCTTTGGACGATTTATGGCTCTGATACACAGGGAACAGTGAATGGGATAAAATGCCAAATCAGATGGAAGATTCTATTTAGATTCTTCTGCAAAAAATGAAATCCTCACGGTGCTTCTGGACCCACTGGAAGCCGATATGGATAGACCTAATATGAGAACTCTTTTGGCCTGATACTAACATCAGAAATTATCTTTTTCTTCTTTATATTTGGCGAATAGGTTTGCAAATAAGAAGTATCAAAAGGAATACAAATCAACTGCAAGTGGATTAAAATATACTACATTAATAGAGGACGAGAGCAAGCAGTCAGAACGATTTTTTATCATAGCTTACAAAATTTCACGTGCTTGGGAAAAAGGATGAAGAAAGAGACTAAAAGATCCTGCTAAGCAGATAAGGTATTGTTGACCATGCACCTATTCCTTTTACTAGTAGACAGTCTCTTTTTATTTCCTGTTAAGCGTTAAAAGCATATCAACACGACACATTGGTTCACCCTTCCCACCCCACCCCCAACTGATCCTCATTTATTATAAAGATTAATAAATACCATAAATGCATAAATACACACAGAGACAAAATAAGGAGCTAAATGTTATCTTCAAGCAATACATCTAGAAACTGTGTGCTTACTTTTTCTCAGCAATTCTCCTGTCTTCCTCATCCCCCACCATTGGCCCGCTGAAAAGCTTATGCACACTGAATGCCACCTCCCTAAACTCCTCTGACACAATCTCACCCTTCACCAACTCAACCACTGTGGCGACAAACTGCTTATATGCTTGCCGCAACTCTGGAGAAGCTGCACCCGTTATTAGAACACTTAAGTAAGGGGTAGATGAAAAGGGGGCATCAAAGAATTTCAACATGTTTCCATTGAATAACAACCCTTCAATCATAAACTAGTTGGGCTCACTATATGAATCCTCTAAAAGAACAACAAAATCATAATTTGACTACATTTATGCCAGCATTAATCCACTAAAGAATTCATACATATTTCCATGTATCTCAAAATAATCCTGAAGTATATTCAGACGAAAAAACAAGAATGTAAAGATGAAAATGGGGCATCAAAGAATTTCCACATATTTGCACTCAATCATAAACAAGTTGGGGTGACTATATGAATCCTCTAAAAGAACAACAACATCATAATTTAACTACCTTTATGCCCCCATGAATCCATTACATAACTCAAACATATTTGCATTCAACTCATATATTCTTGAAGTATATTCAGACCAAAAAAAAAAAGAACGGAATTCTTGAAATCAATAGTACCTTTGTCCCATTTATACAATAATTTCAACATATACATTCAATAACAACCCTTCAGTCATAAACTAGTTGGGGTCGACTATATGAATCCTCAAAAAGAACAACAACATCCTAATTTGACTACATTTATGCCCCCATGAATCTATTACAGAATTCTCATGTAAGTCATATATTCTTGAAGTATATTCAGACGAAAAAAACAAGAATGGAATTCTTGAAATCAATAGTACCATTGTTCCATTTATATAAGAATTTCAACATATTTCCATTCAATAACAACCCTTCAATCATAAACTAGTTGGGGTAACTATATGAATCCTCTAAAAGACCAACAACAACAACATACCCAGTGTAATCGTTTGTGGGTCTGGGGAGGCTAGAGTGTACGCATATCTTACCCCTACTTGGGAGGTAGAGAGTTTGTTTCCGACAGACCCTCTGCTCAATAAAAAGCAAACACAAACAATCGAACAAAGAAATAACAAAAGTAAAGAAACAACAGATAATAACAAAATCAGTCTGAAAAAAGGATCCTCTAAAAGTCCAACGACATCACAATTTGACTACTTTTCCATGTATCTCAAATATTCTTGAAGTATACTCATACCAAAAAAAAAGAAAGATAATTCTTGAAATCAATACTAGTACCTTCATCCCATTTATATACAATCTTTCGAGCAAGTTCTGATTCTTCAAGTGAAGTTGCAGTAGTACTGAAAAACAATAAAATTTAATAGATAATGAATAAAGAAAGGGGTAATTTAAAAGATGCGATTTTGGTACCTTTTGCGAGAGTTAAGGTTTTGCAGAATGGATTTGCGGTGAAGGTAAGCTTGATCGGAATCGAATGGTTCTCTGAGAGCATTAGTGAGTCGAGGGAGTTGGAACAACATTCTTGAATTCGCTGATTGAAAGTGTTGGGTCTACTAACACCTAGGAACCGGTTCTTGGTTTCTTGCGCAAGGTGTAATCAAAGGTATACAGTTGAAGACATTTAGATATTTATAAACAAAAAGTATCTAAATAAATATTTTTTATATTTTTTTGTTATGAATAAAAATAATATACTTATTAATTAATTTTAAAACCTCAATTAATTTTAATATCTCATTACTTCAAAATTAAAAAGACTAATAAATTATTATTAATAAATTCATAACAAGTGTATATAAATAATTAAAATCTAAGGAACATATATACTTGAATTAATTGAGAATTTAAATATTTCATGTTTGACGTAAGAATTTTACAATTATATCTTCTTTCATAAATTTAATTCTCTTAGTGATAATATAACGCGTGAATGACACTACAGTTATAGGTAAAATGCTATTATAGAAAGTTAATTTACAAAGAGTGTACCATTTTAATGAATAACATTGTTGTTATAGATAGAATTTTATTGTAGAAAAGTAAAATATAACATAAAAATCAATTTCGGATAAAATTATGCCGTTATAGTGAATGTTGTTATAGCGAATGATAATTATAGAGATGTTTGACTGTACCGAGTAACGAGCTAATAGTCAATAATTAATAGGATACTACTTTAGGGTCCCCTTAATTTGGGATAATAGCAATTTCAATCTCTTAATAATTAATTAAAAAAATCGATCTTTATAGTATAGAATTTAGCACATTAAATTTTTAATTAATTCAAATTCATTAAATTGTTTAACAACAACAACAACATATCCAATTTAATTCAACAAGTGGGGTATGGAGAGGATAGAGTGTACGCATACTTTAAACTCTATCACAATATGTAAAGTGTACACAGACCTTAACCCTATCCTAAAAGGTAGAGAGGTTGTTTCCGATAGACCATTGGCTCAAAGAAAGCGACCAAAGCATTCCGAAAAAAGTACTCCAATAGTAGTAAAGAAGTCACGGTACAATACTAAGCAAATCATGGCAAAGTAGTCTGAAAAAGCAATAATAATGTAACTACCACCAAATCATACGACCATCGAAGTGCAAGACACAACCTATAATAACATAAATCAAAGGACAAGAAACCACAAGAGTAATATGAAGCGTGATAATACTCAACTACCTACTAGCCTTCTACCCTGATTTGTATCCTTCATGATCCCCTATCTACGATCATGTCCTCAATGAGTTGTAATTGCGCCATGTCTTGCATAATCACCTTTCCGCAATACTTCATCGGCCTACCTCTACCTTTCTTGAAACCACCCATAGCCAACCTCTCACATATTCGCACAGGGACATCCTTGCATCTCCTCTTCACATGTCCGAACCATTTAAGCCTCGCTTCCCTCATCTTGTCCTCCACCGAGGCCACCCCTACCTTGTCCCAGATATTTTCATTTCTAATCTTATCTCTCATCGTATTCCCACACATCCATCGGAACATCCTCATTTCCGCCACCTTCATCTTCTGAATGTGAGAGTTCTTGACTTGCCAACACTCCGCTCCATACAACATATTTTGGGCTAACCACCACTCTGTAGAACTTGCTTTTAAGTTTTGGTGGCACTTTCTTGTCACACAAAACTCCGGATGCAAGCGTGTATTTCATCCGCCCTGCACCAATACGATGTGTGACATCTTCGTCAATCTCTCCATTATCTTGAATAATAGACCCAAGATACTTAGTTCTCTCTTTTGAATGACCTGGGTATCAAGCCTCACTTCCATGTCATCCTCATGCGATGTTTTACTGAACTTGCACTCCTAGTATTATGTCTTAGTCTTTCTCAATCGGAACCCTTTAGATTCCAGGTATGTCTCTAAACCTTCAGTTTAGCGTTAACTCCATTCGCGAGTCTCATCAATAAAAAATATGTCATATGCGAATAACATACACCATGACACATCTCCTTGAATTTGCAGCATCAAAACATTCATCACCAGAGCAAATAAAAACAGGTTAAGGGCTGACTCATGGTGCAACCCCATCACAACCGAAAAATGCTCTGAATTAATTCAAAAGTTAATCACTACATATTTGCGGCATATTAATCTCAAGCTTACAAGTTGCCAAAAATAATCATGTCCACTAAAGTTAAAATAAACATGCACAAGTGGTGTAACAAGTTCAATTTGAAATGAACTCAACTTGCTATTCCATCACTACTAAAAACTAGCGAATTTCCGACAATTTTTTTTTTGAGGGTTCATTCAAAATATGGATTTTTGATGACCTTCCTTGGATTTTTTTTGTGAAATTTGCTTGTGTTTTAGTAGTGCATATCACAACCACTAGGCTATCCCATTACAGAATCATTACCTAGTTTACAACATACACTTGAAGTAATAATGTACTGCAATATCCGCAAGACTCGGTTGGTTGAGCACGAGCCTTCCATATGCAAAGTTATTTATTATTGTAGGTCAACTTAATTATATTATCACATAAAATTTGAACTTGTATAACAAATAAATCAACTTATCCTCTTAGTCTCCTTTTCGAATCAAGCACCATTTTATAAAACAAAATAGAGATGGTACTTCTTCAGGTTTAGATCTCATAGCCCTCTTATATGATTACATGTTCTTAACGCGCCAATTGGGGACCCTCAGAATTAAGCATAACTTCAGAGAAGAAAACTTAGTTGCAGGCTCGCTCGAGTAGCATTGAAGCATACAAGATATGATTTTGTCAGTCATCTCTCCCTTAAGCTCTAAACGGTATGTTAAGGCAACTAAAAAGGAATGTTCTTCATTAGAAACGAAAACTAACTCACTAAGTAGTCAGGAAGATTTAATGGTTGTTACACTCCGATTGGTGGAACTATTGTGGAGTAAACTAGATATACTGAACCACTTCAACAATGAAACATATGCATGTTAATTGTCATTTGTTTTCCCCCTCCTTATTACGTCTTTTTGTAAAAGAATGCTAAAAGAAGTTGTTAAAACCCAAGAAGCAAGAAGGCAGATATGTAAGTTGGCTGCTAAAGGGACAATATGTAAAGAAGTTTGGCAAAAGTCCATCGCAAGTGACACCAAACAATCACAGGTAACAAAAATCCCAAAATGGCGAATTTCCAGTATAAATCAATAGGCTAGGAGATAGGTCTAGAGGGTCCAAACGCTTCAAGAATCTTCTTGCACCAGCCACAATTTATTGAAACCTGTTTTATTTTGGTAAATATAAATGGGAAAGCCAATGATATATACAGACCAATAAATAGCGTTGCCTTGATCAGACAATGTTAAATACAATTTAACTCAGGTGACGTATCTGAAAAGAAACACCAAATCCAAAGCCGTTCCCGCGATAGACGTTAAGTGCTATCTGCAGTATGGGTAAAGGTTAAGTTTTCAAAACCTGTAATGATCCTCAACGGTTGAGGTTAGGTCTTTGGGAAACTTTTAATGGTTCCTAACACTTGTGAAGTGGGGTATAGCAGGATACCTTGTAGGAGACCACCTATTTAAGTGCGAGGACGGGCCGCCTCAAATTGAACGCACTTAAGAATCCAAGACGTTGTCCATGGCCAAAACGGACAAAACATTACGAAGAAGAGAGTAAGGGAATTTGTTGTGTTGGTACCGTTGTCTTGGCTTACACTAAACACTGACGGTTCAAGACATCACGTTCACCGCGCGCAGTAAGTAAGTCCGATGGTATTCAACTATGGAAGGTTCAAAGCCGAGGCTACCTCTCCTTATGCAACATCGGTCCGCCGAAATATTGTCGGAAATGAAAAGACACCATGTGAGTGCGCCAAAATCTCTTTCAAGAGGGGATTGTTGGAAATTTGCCTTTGGCGGGAGTTGCGACCGACCAACTTTAACGGCTTAAACACTAGTGTAACGTATGTTGGAGAATCCGGTTCTTCACACATGCATGATCTACTAAGTACGTAGATAACCGTAGGGCCAAGAATCGTCAAATTTCATTGAGAAATGAAAGAGATATTGGTTCACGAAGTAAGGTGTTTGAAGCATGGAAAGTGTGGTATTGTGTGTAATTCTCCCTCATCGGTAGAGGAAGAAAGAATTGTTGTGTATATAAGATTCGAAATTGGTTTGGGGTTTGGGACCCCAAGGGGTATCCCATGTGTTTAAAGGAGGGAGGACCTAGATGTGCTTCGGTTCGAGGAAAGACCACACGCGCGCGCGCGCGCCGCCCGCCCGTCCCGTCCGGTCCGGCCCGGTCCGGTTCCGAGTTCCGGTTCTCGGGTCGTGGGGCCGTGGGCCGTGGGTCTTTCGATATTATCTTTTTGGGCCGAAAACTTTGCCGAAGTGCGCGTTTGATCCCGAAGTTTCAGATATACGAGTTTGGACCGAGAATTCTTTCGATGTGCGTTTGGTCCCCGAAGTTTCAAGATGTACGTTTGGTCCCCGAAGTTCGAGAATTTCGACGGTCAAGACAGAAAATCCAAGCACTCAATTCAGCCATTTATTTTGGTGAATTACTCCTCCTATAATGGCCAAATCCGTTGGTCTTTCACCATTTATGTTGGTGACTTTACTACCTCCATAATGGCCATTATTTGGCTATTATGGAGGCGTTTTCAGCAAGAAACAGCCCCTCCCTCTCCTATATAAACACCCCATTACACCATTGTTGAGGACCAACAAGAAGCTAAAAGAAACAAGAGAGGCAACACACGAAAATACACAAGCGAAATTTCTTCTTCCTACAACTTCCAAGCATCATTTCGTTACTCAATATTCTTCACGGTAGCTCTTGAGTTTCCTTTGCTCAAGGGTTCCATTCTTTGTTTTATCTTGGGAGACAAATTGTCCAGACGTATAAAGGATACATACGGGGCAATATTGTCTTAAGGACAGAGTGCCACACTCGACTCAGCATAAACCAGTTTCCATTTTTCAGTCTTCAACAAAATCGTAATTTCAGTTTTGTTGTTATATTGTAATTTTCAGATTTCTAGTCGAAAATATTGTATTCTTTGTTTATCCTTTCGAATACTTGTAATAGTTAAATACTTCCCGTACTGCTTTATAAAGTACCATAAAGAGAAAAATCTCCCAACAACTTAAGACAATATTGTATTGTATTACTATTAGTGTTCGAAAGATGTCGGTCAAAAGTTGTGTGACCAAATCTGGATATGAAAATGGTTTTCTGGTAGAAGAGAGTGATGATGATGAACGTGTTCATGGTGTCACCGCTACCAAGATCTGGTGGGAACAAGCGCTCACGAGAGCCCGAGGATGTCAACTCGGGACAAGAGGAGAAGAGTGAAGATGTTATTCTATCTTGTAGCAGAAGGCCTATATCTGTCCCAGACAAAGGATCCGAATAATGGTGAGAAGGAAATGGACACTCAGTCTGATGAAGTGACTGAAGTGAGCCAGAATCCGAAATTGGGATAAGTATTTTTCTCACTTGTCAAGAATAAGGATTAAATGATAAGTAGTTTTTCTTACTTGTCAAGAATAAAGATTAAATTATGTCTGATTAAAAATGGATTAAAGTAAGGAGGAATATGAAAATAATTTATATTCCTTATGCTTTAACAAATCAGAAGTTTAATCTCATCTTCTTTTCCGTTTAAAGATTGGATTTTGTAAACGACTTAAGAAGATCCGTTCTTTTAAGTGTAATTACTAAAGTGTGTAAAGTATGGTCGCACATACTATGGAGAAAGATCCACTAACTGTGCGAAAACTTTTACCACTCTTAAGTAAGCGCCAAGAATTATCTGGGCACCAATCATAACGGAAGAAGACTAAAAGCTAAAGACGTTGAGCCTGTCATACTATTTGACAGACGATCCTTCATAGAATCATATTGGACACTCAGTCACATAAAGCCTTCGGGCGACTGGAGTGGGCCAAAATTCCTTTGATATGATGATATTGGACACTCAGTCATATAAAGCCTCCGGGCGACTGGAGTGGTGCCAAAAATTCATTTCATAGGAAAAATAATGGACACCTAGTAAGGTGGGCCACAGTTTCCAGGTCTTAAATGATCTGAAGGCCTAAAGAAAAGGCAGAAAAGAAATTGGACACTCAGTCTGCCAAAGCAACTGGAGTGGGCCAGAATATCTGGATCACATATGATCCGGTTACGCCCTAACCACGGGTAAGAGGTTGTTCATGTGAAGCAACACCACCTCTAAAGTAGAAGGGGTTGGAGAGGTTGTCCTCAATAGGACTTCATGGATTGGGATCACTCAAAGATGAGGTGATACATGTCCCAAACTTGGTTAAAGGGACGCTGTTGGTCAAACTGGTTTGAGACTAGTCCAACAGTGTCCGTGATAACTAAGAATGGTACAAGATGTCCGTAGCCAAATGAATGATATATTTGTAATCCGTGCGTCTATGCCATCATAGATTAAGACACGTTAAATAGCAAGTCATTCAAAAGCTAACGATGTTGAGATTGTTGCCTTCTTCGACATAAATCCTCAAATAAATGCGAGGTAGATGAAGAGGCAAAATCACCTTTCCAAATTCCGTCAAGGGAATAGCGAAAGAAGCACTGCTCCTCTAGAACTTAGTCACACCTACTTGGGTGATTTGAAGTTTATACAAAATAGAGGGGGGAGACAAGTACGTTATGACCTTTATTGATAATGGTACAACGTATTGTATCCTTTGTTTATCAAATGAATGCAGATTCCTATAACTTATTGCCACAGTACAATACTTAAACCTCCTAATAAATTATTTGATTAGTAACTTCCTAGCAGTTGAAAGTATGTATGTAGAAACAATAAATAATGGACAAATGTACTTGAACACATTCGTATTATTAATAAGATTAATATTTATGACATTTGCGATTATTGAATTATTATTTGATTGTTTATAATTATTCATTAATGTGCATCCCTTGAGCTTACGTTGTCATTAATAGAGTGAGATATTGATGATAGAGCGTAACTCTTAAAATAGCCTCGACTAATGATCATCGAGAATGGGATATCGATGATATGTGATAAGTCGACATGTGGTCTGCATCACATCCTTAAAGGATGTAGTATGTCTCACCTGCCACGGGTAATGGCTACTCGTGATGGACACATGGATACTTTGGAAGTATTGGTATACCCCGTTGATATACTGTTTGTTATACTTGTCTAAAGTATGATCAGCGTGTGGGAGATAGAAGTCCTTAGACTTGAGGTCAATACGCGCCTTGTCTACAAAGTAATGTACTTTGATCCCGTCCTAAGCTCAAATGCCTTATAGGTTGAGATACGGCTTGTATTGGGTACATTACGATGTGGATTGAAGGTGGTAGTTGAGCCAAGATTAGGATTCATTCCTCGGATGTATATTCGAGAGAACACTCGGATTCTCAGTGACATTAGGTTGACTAAGTCGTTGGCCAACGCAGTAGACGTTTTTAGAATATGGTCTAGTTATCAACTAATATAGATGAGATACAATGATTAAGCCATTTGGATAGACACTTGACAAATCCTAAGCTTGATCGAGTGTGTCGTGAATGAAATGATTTTATCTTGCCACATAAATATTAAGTTTACTGGATTCACGTAAACGTACTTCACATATTGAGTTCGTCTTCCGGCGTCGTCTAGGAGTTCCGTGTAGACCTTAATTTGATTAATGTCGATATGATAAGGCATGTAGGGTCACACTATGTCGATTGTCCCTTTTGATGTAAGGATGTATTGAGAGAGTAATTAAATGTTCGATTTGGAATCGAGATATTTAAATGAATAATGATTATTTTAAATAAGTAAAAATTGGATTTTGGATTTAATTAAGAATGCACGGAAAATAAATCGAGACAGTGCAGGAGCACGTCGAGCGCCGTGGCACCCATACCCTAGGGCCGCATCGCCTCTGCCTCAAATTTTGGGCTAGGCCCAAGGTCAAACCCTAATCCGGTTTTGACCTATTTTTCAACTATAAATAGTGGCATTCATTTCATTATTCACATACTAATTTTCTGAAAATCATTCTAAGCCTTAGAGACTTAGAATCAAATAATCTCTCGAACCTCTGCCTGATTTCCTAGCTTTCTGAAAGAGAAATACATTGAAGCTTGGAGCTTGCAATCGGAAAGGCAACCGCGTGTGCACCTTATAGTAGAAAAAGACTCCAGATATTCAAACTTGTAAGTTTATGCTTTATGTTACAAGTTTAATTGTTGTATAACCATACCAGAAATGTTGTTGGGGTAAGTAAGAAACAAAAATTTTAAACTTTCGTTGTGCCTTACTTATGTGCTTTGTACCCAACAAAACCCTACAGTGGTATCAAAGCCCAGGTTGGTTCAATGATTATATAACAATTGAATAGAATAATAATATGGGTTAAACATAAAATTGGATTCAAACGAGGTTTCTTGAAATCCTACATGTCTTGAACGAATGTTGACCTTTTGATATCACCCTAAATTATCTCCTACGCTAACTCAAGGAAATCATTCCGCTCTAACTCAAACTAAGCCAAAAGTGCGTTGTCCGGCTCATTGCACGGTGCACGGCTAAGAACGGGTAAAAACGGATGATGGTCGATATGGGCGTTATTGATAATGGTGGGTGATAATAAATGACCGGTGATTTGATCCCTAAATTGGATTTAGGGCTCAAAAGATTTTAAAAATCAACACAGAAACGTTTTGTCAGGACGTCGGCGTCGCGACCTTATGGTAGGGCGCCGCGGCGCTTATTAGGGTTTTTAAGGCGGCGGCGCGGCTCCATGGTGGAGCGCCGCGACTCTAATACATTGCACAAACAGAAATTCGGTTTCTGCCTCACTGGCACCGCGACCCTAATGATTAGCACCGCATCCCTAATGATTAGCGTCGCGGCCCCGACGGTCGGATTTTTTTTTTGTTCAAAATGTTTAACCCATGATTATTATTATACAATATATTTGATAAGTATATTGTTTATGTGCTAAATGTCAAATTATTTGTCATTTAAATTACTAGAATAGTGTCCGCTATAACTGTCTGGGCAGGCGCCGCCCAGTATTTGATTAAACCATCTTATATCATGCATATTGGGTTGACGGTTCTCAACTATATGTGTCATTAGTTTTGCATGATGTTAAGATGTCATATTGGATATGGCGTAAAAGAGTTGATCTTGGTTAAAATCCTGAATTAAAACGTTCCCTAAAATTTTAATACAAGTCTCATTTAAAATGAACGCGTCGTCCGTTATAATTGATTGTAGTGCAAAATCCTTTTCGGCGAGATGTGTATTTATGCCACAGCATTTGCTCTAAGTCTACGAGGACTCAGACTCTTTCATAGATGCATGTTAAATGTAGAAGTGGGTGATAAACCTTCATGAGTATTTACACCAAAGTGTTTGCTCTATAAGGCAAAATTCACTTAGATACATAATTGCAGTCGCATAACGGGGTTGACTTCCTAGACTGTCTTGGCGCCACAGTGTCGGACAAGCCAAGGGACGCAGATTGATTGTTTAGAACATTCGGTCAAACATGAGTTACGAATTATTTGTAATTGGTTTAGAGACCTACCTGGTTGTGTTGTTGAAGTTATTAGCCACAACAAACACGAAGATAGCATGAACCTGGATCATGGACCATTATGACCATATTTGATATGAGTCTGTACTCTTTCATAGGATCGAAGAGTATGTTAAGATAGTGGGAGCTAATTAAACTAAATGCCATATTAATTAGTTAACGAATGTGTTCAATAGAAATTATATTAGAGTTTAATTTCAAGTCTATTTGTTTCTTCAGTCGTATAAAATGTCGAATCTATCGCTGAAAATGTTGGTCGAGACAAACAAGTTGACTAGATCAAATTACCCTGATTGGTTAAGAAATCTGCGATTGGTGTTAAGACTAGAAAAAATTGAGTATGTGTTAGACACAATATTCCCCACAGTCCCTGCTGAAAACTCTGATGAGTATGCCCTGTTTGACAAGGTGGCTTATCAAAAAAATTTGAATGATGCTACCTTGGCAAAATGTATAATATTGTCTTCCATGACTATGGAGTTACAGAGGCAACATGAATACATAGGCCCTAACGAAATTCTAGAACACTTGAAGAGTCTCTACGAAAAACAATCTCAAACAATGGAGTATGAACTGTTGAGAGACCCTTTCAAATGTAATCTGAACGAAAGGGAACAAATGCCAGCGCATGTTCTAAAGAAGGACTACACAGCTCCAAGAGGAGGCAAATCACTAGGTGCTTCTACCTCTACTGGATAAGGTATGTTTGTCATTAAAATAAATATGTCTACAAGTAACTCCCACTGCTGGGTATTGGATACCGCTTGTGGCTCGCACATTTGTTGTAATGTGCAGGGCCTAATTAACAACAGAAAGGTTGGACCTTGGGAGGTAGACCTGCGCGTTGGAAATGAAGCACGAGTAGATGTTGAACGCATGGGAACTTGTAGACTAGATTTACCTTCAGGCTTTTGTTTAGAACTAAATAATTGTTATTTTGTTCCCTCATTAACGAGGAATGTTATTTCTATCCCAATGTTAGACATTGAGGGGTTTTCCTCATTCATTGCCAATGACAGTTATGTATTGTCTTTTAATGGTTTTGTTTGTGGAAATGCTCCGCTTGTGGATGGATTGTATATTTTAAACTGTAGTCGTGAAATTTTTAATGTGCAAAATAAACGAGCTAAGATAAGTAATCCAAGAAACCCCACCTACTTATGGCACTGTAGACTTAGTCATATCAACGAATCAAGGATATCAAGATTGAGGAAGTTAGACTACCTCGAACCATTTGACTTGGAGTCTTATGGTAACCTGCGAATCTTGCTTGAGAGGAAAGATGACCAATAAACCACTTTCTGGGAAAGGTGTGCGAGCCAATGAGGTGCTTGAGTTGGTCCATACTGATGTATGTGGGCTATTTTCAACTCAAGCTAAGGGAGGCTTCCCTTACTTCATCACTTTTACAGACGATTTCACAAGGTTTGGGCATGTGTATCTTATGAAACATAAGTCCGAAGCATTTAAGAAATTCAAGGAGTACAAGTCAGAAGTAGAGAAGCAACTTAAAATAAGTATCAAGACGCTTCGATCAGATCGAGGAGGTGAATACTTAAGTAAAGAATTTTTGGATTATTTGAAGCTTCATGGAGTCTAATCACAATGGACACCTCCTGGAACGCCACAGATGAATGGTGTTGCTGAAAGGACAAACCGAACCCTATTAGATATGGTTAGATCCATGATGAGTTTCTCAGCTTTACCAACATACCTTTGGGGCTTTGCATTGCAAAGCTCAATTTATATTCTGAACAGGGTTCCTTCAAAGTCAGTAGAGAAAACTCCATATGAGATATGGAACGGCAAGAAGACAGCACTTAAACACATGCGACCCTTGGGGGTGCCCTACATATGTAAAGAAGATGCTTACCGACAAGTTGGAATCTAAAAGTGAGAAATATTATTTTGTGGGATATCCAAAGGAAACTAAGGGATACTACTTCTATCTACCTGGAGAACATAAGGTCATTGTTTCCAGGAACGCAACTTTCCTTGAAGAAGAATATGTCTACAAGGAACATAGCTGCACATAGATAGAACTTGAAGAAATTCAAGAACCACAAGATAACACAGAAGTTGAACCCTTGTCGAATGACCTGAACAAGGATTCATTGGGAGTATCTGGTGAAGATTAGGTACTTAGAGTATGCCCTTCAGCCAGTGGGAGTGCTGTGAGAGACAGTGCAGAAATGCAAGGCTCTCACATACAACCAATGGAAGATGATACAATGGTTGTACATCATTTCATTAAGGAAATACATGAAAATGACATTCCTGAAAGCTCTCAAGGTGATGGATTGTCCAACACACAAAGACTCTCTCACAATCAGAATGAAACAAACACTGAAACGCAGAATATTCAACTCCGTAGGACCACTAGGACTCATTGTCCGCATGAAAGACTTAATCTCCTTGTTGAAACACACAATGAGATAGATATTCCTGATGACGATGAACCTACAACCTACATCGAATCTATGTTAGACATTGATTTGCAGAGATGGCAAGAAGCCATGAAATCTGAGATGGACTCGATGTACATCAATCAAGTTTGGAACTTGGTTGATTTGCCAACAGGGGTTAGACCCACAGGATGCAAATGGGTCTTCAAGAAGAAGATTGATGCATATGGCAAGGTACAGACTTATAAGGCAAGATTGGTGGCTAAAGGTTATAATCAACGGCCTGGGGTCGATTATGATGAAACCTTTTCACCTGTTGTGAAGATTAAGTCCATTCAGATTTTGCTTGCAATAGCTGCATATTATGACTATGACATTTGGCTGATGGACGTCAAAACTGCTTTCCTCAATGGTAATCTAGTTGAGGAGGTGTATATGAAACAACCTGAGAGTTTTTCACTTGAGTCTAAATCAAATGTTGTATGCAAACTACAAAAGTCCATTTATGGGCTTAAGCAAGATTCAAGGAGTTGGAATATTTGCTTTGACAAAGCAGTCAAATCGCTTGACTTTGTTAGAAGCAAAGAAGATCCCTGCATTTATAGTAAGCGCAAGGAAGAGAGTATTGTCTTCATTGTTATATATGTAGATGACATATTGATAATGGGAGATAATAAGACTCTCAAGCAATCAGTCAAAGAATGGTTATCCAGCACCTTCATGATGAAGGACTTGTGTGAAGTCTGCTATATTCTTGGAATTAGGATCTATAGAGAAAGACCTAATAGATTGTTAGGGCTGTCACAATCCACATACATAGACAAAGTGCTAAGACGATTCTCTATGGAAAACTCCAAGAAGGGAAATCTTCATATGGGTCAAGAGATCAAGTTATCAAAGAAGGATAGTCCTTCTACTGTTGCATAACTTGAAAGCATGAAAAGAATCCCATATGCTTCAGCTATAGGATCTATCATGTATGCCATGACCTGTCCGAGGCCAGATGTGGCCCATGCACTTAGTATGACTTGCAAATTCCAGCAGAATCCTGGGAAGAACACTGGAAAGCAGTCATGAGTATTCTTAAGTATCTTAGACGAACTAAAGAATATTTCTTAGTCTATGGTGGACAAGAGAAGCTAGTATGTACTGGGTACACTGATGCTAGCTTCTAGACAGATCTTGATGACTTCAAATCTCAGTCTGAATATGCCTTCATTTTCAATGGCGGAATAGTAAGTTGAAAAAGTTTCAATCAAGCTACAACTGCTGATTCGACAACAGAAGCTGAGTACATTGCTGGATCGGAAGCTGGGAAAGAAGCTGTCGCGATATCTGAGTTCCTAAAGGAACTAGGGGTTGTTCCAAGTGCCACTTGTCCAATAACGGTTTATTGTGACAACACTGGTGCGATTGCGCAAGCTAAGGAACCAAGATCAACAAACAGAAACAAGCATGTACCAAGAAAGTACCACATTCTCAGGGAGATGATGGAGACTGAAGAGATTAGATTAGACTATGTTCCCACATATGATAATCTAGCTGACCCATTCACTAAACCATTAAGCTTAGTCAAGAATAATGGTCATTTTGAAAATATGTATTAGATACATCAGAGATTGGCTTAAGGCCAAGTGGGAGATTGAAAGTATGTATGTCCTAGAGACAATCATTATTAGGGACAAATGTACTTGAACACATTCATATTATTAATAAGATTAATATTTATGGCATTTGCGATTATTGAATTATTATTTGATTGTTTATAATTATTCATTAATGTGCATCCCTTGAGCTTACGTTGCCATTAATAGAGTGAGATATTGATGATAGAGCGTAACTCTTAAAATAGCCTCGACTAATGATCATCGAGAATGGGATATCGATGATATGTGATAAGTCGACATGTGGTCTGCATCACATCCTTAGAGGATATAGTATGTCTCACCTGCTACGAGTAATGACTACTCGTGATGGACACATGAATACTTTGGAAGTATTGGTATACCCTGCTGATATACTGTTTGTTATACTTGTCTAAAGTATGATCAGCGTGTGGGAGATAGAAGTCCTTAGACTTGAGGTCAATACGCGCCTTGTCTACAAAGTAATGTACTTTGATCCCGTCCTAAGCTCAGATGCCTTATAGGTTGAGGTACGACTTGTATTGGGTACATTACGATGTGGATTGAAGGTGATAGTTGAGCCAAGATTAGGATTCATTCCTCGGATGTATATTCGAGAGAACACTCGGATTCTCAGTGATATTAGGTTGACTAAGTCGTTGGCCAACGCAATAGGCGTTTTTAGAATATGGTCTAGTTGTCAACTAATATAGATTAGATACAATGATTAAGCCATTTGGATAGACACTTGACAAATCCTAAGCTTGATCGGGTGTGTCGTGAATGAAAGGATTTTATCTAACCACACAAAGGTTAAGTTTAATAGATTCGCGTAAACGTACTTCACATATTGAGTTCGTCTTCCGGCGTCGTCTAGGAGTTCCGTGTAGACCTTAATTTGATTAATGTCGATATGAGAAGGCATGTAGGGTCACACTATGTCGATTGTCCATTTCGATCTAAGGATGTATTGAGAGAGTAGTTAAATGTTCGATTTGGAATCGAGATATTTAAATGAATAATGATTATTTTAGTTAAGTCAAAATTGGATTTTGGATTTAAATAAGTAAAAATTGGATTTTGGATTTAATTAAGAATGCACGGAAAATAAATCGAGACAGTACAGGAGCACGTCGAGCGCCGTGGCACCCATACCCTAGGGCCGCATCGCCTCTGCCTCAAATTTTGGGCTAGGCCCAAGGTCAAACCCTAATCCGGTTTTGACCTATTTTTCAACTATAAATAGTGGCATTCATTTCATTATTCACATACTAATTTTCTGAAAATCATTCTAAGCCTTAGAGACTTAGAATCAAATAATCTCTCGAACCTCTGCCTGATTTCCTAGCTTTCTGAAAGAGAAATATATTGAAGCTTGGAGCTTGCAATCGGAAAGGCAACCGCGTGTGCACCTTATAGTAGAAAAAGACTCCAGATATTCAAACTTGTAAGTTTATGCTTTATGTTACAAGTTTAATTGTTGTATAACCATACCAGAAATGTTGTTGGGGTAAGTAAGAAACAAAAATTTTAAACTTCCGCTGTGCCTTACTTATGTGCTTTGTACCCAACAAAACCCTACAACAGCAACATACTGGATTTGGTCCAATGTAACTACTTTGTCGACAAGCAGTTTGTGTTTGAACAATTAATTTAAAAACACTTTTGAACAGCAATTAGTGTTTGATCAAGCTTTATATTTTAAAAAGTACTTCTTAGTTTATTTTCTCAAAAGTGCTTTTTAAAAAAAGTGTTTTTGGTTTTTTTTTTTTTTTAGATTCTGAAAAAATCTTCCGCTAGTTCTCCAGCTCCCAAAAGCTTGGTCAAACATCTTAATTTTTTAAAATAATCACTTTGGCCTCCCAAAAGCTTGGCCAAACAGACACATTGAAAATAGGGATTACATTACTCTCTCTGTCTCAAAATACTTGTCACATTACGTTTTTCAAGAATCAAAATATATGAACTTTGACCAATGTTTTGAGCTATATTTTTTTATCATATTAATATGAGAAGAATTACAACTTATAGTACTTGTCGTATAGTTTTCGAATATCTAATTTCAAAATTAAAGAAAAACATGACAAGTATTTTGGGAGTATTAAATCCCATAAAAAAAAACAAGTCTTCAAATGAATTCACTTAATGCAGCAGCTATATACGTAAAGGGGTCGTAGATACAATTTTCAAGAACCAAAGAATAATCTTGGATAAGTTCTATCATATACACATTAACCCCCTACTAAATCCAAGATTGTCATTTGGTTCTTCAAAATTGTATTTTTCAGCTCTACTAAATCCGTTCCGCTCTATTTCATTCCAATACTAAATACAACAAATAACAAAACAAAATTGCAGATAATTGCCATTTGGGGTTTATAATGCTTACTTTGTGAAACCATGGAGATTTGTCCCGTTTACTTTCACTCCTCTTCTTTGTTTGTTTCACAATATGACTCCTATACAAGATTGAATTATATTTGAACGTATTTTACCATTAATTCCAAGTATATTCTTAAAATTGGATTTTTCAAATTCCGGACGTGTTAGAGTTACATGTTGTGGGTTACAACAATTGCAGGAAGCGGGAAGTAAGTAAATATTACAAATTGATAGAAATGATAAACTAAAGATTACAACAAACTGGAATCAAGAACGTTACAAACTCCTTGTGATTTTCTGAGTTGAGTGATGTCACTCTGTCTTTAAGACAAGATTGCCCCGTATATATCATTTTACGTTGTCGGGCAATAGTCTCCCAAGATACAATAACTTAACAAATGAGCAAAGGAAACTCAAGTGTTACTCTTGAAGAACTTTGAGTATAGTAAACTTGCTAGAGAGGAAGAAGAAAATTTCAGAAAATTCTGTAAGTGTTTTCTTAGTGTTGAACAATTGAGCCAAATGACTCAATTTATAGTGTAAGGAGATGACCGCTCAACTAGCCAACTAATGGCCTTTAATAGCCATGTAATAACACTTATTGAGGGGTTACATTAAGCCAAATAATGACTGAATTCCTGTGCCAAATAATGGAGATTCAATGCTCCAAAATCAGTCCAAAAGTCAGAACTTTCCATCTTCCCGTCACAGCATTCTGCCTCCGAAGCGCCGCGGCTTCAGTGGCTGAACACCCAATTAGCGCCGCGGCGCTGCCTGGGAGGCGCCTCGGCTCCGACGGGGTTGCGCCGCGGTCCTTCGCGGCGATTTCCGACTTGTTTCATCTTACACTTCACACACTTCTTCCTTCGTTTACCAACGTGGAATACTTGTCATTTGGCCAATAACCGTCCATCATTCTATGTCTCAAACGTCTCACCTACGTACCAATATCTCTTTCACTAATGAAATTTGCGATACTTGGCACTACGTGTGCACGTGTGTGGAAATGACGTTTCCGACGTGCGGGGCCCCAATTATTCGAGTCATAAATAATGAGATAAATTTAATTCCACATTAATAAATTTCCAACACATGTTTACTTCATTTAGAATAATGACAGCGTTTTGAGAGACGTTGATGAGAAAATAAGATTTAGATGACAGGCTTGTTATCACGGTTTATGGGTAGGCAACTGAATGTGGGAATTATAAACAACAAGTGACGACTTATCTGATTGAACTAATGTAATGTCCACTTATGATTGGTACAGACTATATCGATGAATTTTTATATAATCCAATCAGTTTCAATCTTAATTCTCTAAACATTAATTAGTTAAGGTGAAGCTACAGCAGATCAATGCATTAGAAAACAACTTGATGCCAAAAAAGAAGCAATATTATATAGAGATTAATTAGTATAATAACCAAGAAATAAATAAATTCGAGCATCATGTCGTGATAGTAGCGTAAACTTATATGCACCAATAATATAAATTATAATTTTTTTTATACTCTCAAATTATTTAGAAGATATCTTCAGAGACCCGTACCTCTATAAAAATGGAATTATAGTCTTAAAAATAAGAAATGTATTGCGAAGGTGTGAGAGATGTTGACTATGGACGGTTTCAAGAGAGACAGAAGTAGGCCGAATAAGTATTTGAGATAGGTGATTAGATATGACATGACACAAGACCAACTTACTAAGGACTAATGCTGGCCAGTGGGCCGGGACGGCCCGCCCCGACCCCGTCCCGAGCCCGCCCCAACACCGCCCCGAGCCCGCCCCGACCCCGTCCCGAGCCCGCCCCAACACCGCCCCGAGCCCGCCCCGACCCCGATTAGTATTAAAAAAAAAATTCGGTCGCGGGACTCGAACCGGAACGGGACAATATCTCATCCCGACCCGTCCCGAGCCCGCCTCAGGCCCGCCAGACCCGAGCCCGCCCCGATCCCGTCCCGAGCTCGTCCCGAGCCCTCCCCGATCCCGCCCGTAGTCTCCCCTTTGCAAATATAACCGTTGCACCAATGACCATTTTAGAATTTGGCCGTTGGGCAACGGCCATTTTTGGCCTCCCCCCTCCCCCAACCCCCTACCCCTTAATATTTATTTTTAACCCATAAGCTATTATATTTACACTTTAACCCAATTTTTCAACTATAAATAACTCATTTTTTCTCTTCATCTTTCTCACAAATCTTCTTACAATCTCTCTAATCTATCAATATATCTCTCTACAAGTCTACATTGTTTACTAAATATTCAATTTTATTTATTCATTTGGGAATTGGGAGTGAAGTTGGAAACTAGCTTGAGGATCTTCCATCGAGCAAAGTTTCAATTTTCAACCTCTCGATTACACGTCGACGTTACGTCGACGTTTGATACATTCGTTCCTTCATTAAATTATTATTGTTTGTTTATTTTATTTAGCGCACTTAATTTTATTATCTTTAATTATTTATTATCATAATTAAAATGGAAGGATTAAGAGGTATGTTTAAGGGTAAGGGTAAGGGTGCTTCTTCTAGTAGGGGCAACCAGGGCAAGGGTACTTCTTCTAGTCATCCTATTCCTACACAGGATGATTTTGTTGATACTCAACATTTTCCTACAATACCATTAGATTTAGACGAGGAGCTATTTTCTGGAACTCAAGAAGACTTTAATTAGACGATGATCTGGATGATACACCCACTAATGTTGATGACAACACACCCACTAGTGCACCTTCAACTGAAATGCCTACTATTCCCCCCAGTATGAGATGAGGTCCAGCAAAACGACCATTAAAATCAGATGCATGGATATTTTTTGATAGGGACGTAGAGAATCAAGTAGCTAGATGTAAAATTTGTAAAAATGTTTTAAAATTTAAAACTGAAAAAGGTCACGGTGGGACGGGGGTTTAATTAGACACGTAGTAAGTGCTCATCCAGCTAGATATGCCCAATACCAGGCTTCAAAACCGGGTGCGCAAACGTCCGCTCCATCGGAACAAGGTTCACATATTGTCCCGGACCAAGTACAGGGTCAAATTAACCCCACGACGGGGGGAATTGTAGGCTCTAAATACAATAAACATAGAGATAGGGCAGCAATATCAAAATTAGTTGCTGTGGAGGGTTTGCCTTTTTCATTTCCTTCATCTCCCAGTTTTATTCATTACATTAGAGATATATACAATCTTGCTTTTAACGATTTTCCTAGATCAACTGTTAAGAGAGATGTATTTAAATTCGCACATGAATATCAACAATATTTACGTTATTCATTATATCATTTTAATGGCAAGGTATCTATCACGTCTGATATAGGTCGTAGTACTAACGACCATGATTATTTAACGGTAACTTGTCATTGGATAGATTAAAAATGGTCTATGCAAAAACGTATCTTAGCATATAGATATATAGATGATAGGCACACTGGTACTTTTATTGCAGATAATATTTATCAAGTGTGCCATTATTATGGAATAATCGATAAAATTATGACTATTACATTAGATAACGCTTCTTCTAACAATTACGCTATTACAATTTTAAAAAATAGTTTAACTCCATCTTTTCCAGATCATTTTCATATAAAATGCGTGTGCCATATATATAACTTAATTGTAAAGGATGGTCTATCACTTTTTCAAGACATTCTTAGTAAAATACAATTTGCTATAAACTTTATTTTTAAAAGTAATAGAGTACAACGAAGAAAAGAATATAAAAAAACTTGTCACGATTGTGGACTACCTTATAGAAAAATTCCAGAAGAAGTATCCACTAGGTGGAATTCTTTATACTACTTGTTGCTTATGACTATAGAAAACCTATAACTTTATTTTTTAACTCTCATAATCAAAATCCAGCTGATATGATTATAGATAGTGATTGGGTAAAAATTTCCGAACTTATTGTATTTTTAGAGAAATTTTTTCAAGCAACAAAAGAATTTTCCGGTATATATTATCCTACTATTTCAACTATGTTGCTTTATATAACTCTAATATTTTTATTACTTAGTGAATATATGGAAAAATCAGCTTATATGGCAGATATTAAAAAAATGTTTATCAAAATAAAAAAATATTTTATTCCTATTCCCACTATTTATATTATTGGTGCTGTATTAAATCCGACTATTAAAATAGACGGTACTACATCACTAATTGAAACTATTTATGATTGTATAGAAGTACTACCACCTCCAAGTCCCAAAAATCTAAATCACCCACCACCTATTGAACAAATTAAAGAAGAAGTGTTGTCTAGCGTAGAAGACCAATGCAAAAAAATATATAGGTTTTACCAACAAGAAAATGCTAGTAACTTACCGACTTCCATACCATCTTCTTCATCTTCAACGCAACCTCACAAAATACATGTTGTTTCTGCGGCTAGTATTGAAAGCCTCATAAATAGAATGTGCGGCCGTACCGCTACTAACCAAATTAGCGAGTTGGATATTTTTGTTTTGCAGGGTTCTGTACCGTACCAAGAAGTTATCAATGAAGATGGACATGAAGACTTGTTGAAATACTGGAGGGGGAATGAGAAGACCTTTCCGACACTTTCAATGATGGCCCGAGATGTTTTGAACATTCAAGCGTCATTAACTGCGTCTGAAAGCGCTTTTTCTGCCGGCAGATATCAAATAGGAGACCACAGACACTCATTAGCCGGAGACAACTTGGAAATTGCAGTATTATTCAGAGATTGGATACGAGCGGAGCGGAGAAGGTGCGGTCAACCGGAGATCAACGAAGAAGAAGACGAAAACTACAACAAAATCTTATCCGAAGGTAGTGGAAGCGACATGGATCAATTTGACCAACAAATACCAATTCCAACTGAAGAACCACAGGAAATTATCAAGCAATTAGAGCAGGTTTTTGTAAGAATGTAATTTTTTTAATTGCAATTTTATTATGTAATTTGCAACTTTTGGACAACACGTCAACACCACAAAGTTGCAATTTAGACAATTGTATTTGTATTACAAAAAAATCATATGTCTATTAAATAATATAAGAGGCACAAAAACAGCCTTGAGATGTTTTTATTACACTATCTTGTCTTGTTTATTGAGTTTTTTTTATACATATGTTATTAAAAAAAAAAAAAAAAAAAAAAACCCGCCGGAACCCGCCCCCCGGCCCCCGCCCCGACCCGATTCCGCCCCGACCCGATTCCGACGTGATCGGGATCGGGACGGGACTGGAGCAAGTCCTGCCAAACCCGACCCCGCCAGACCCGACCCGTCCCCTTCGCCCGTCCCTCCCCGACCCCGATCCTGCCAAACCCGGCCCGCCAGACCCGAGCCCGGCCCACCGGCCAGCTCTACTAAGGACATGACCTTAGATAGGAGGTTATGAAGGATACAAATTAGGGTAGAAGTAGAATGTTAGGTAGTAGTTGAGTGTTGTCCTACTTATCCTTTCATATTAGTGATCGTAGCATTATTCTTGTAGTTCCTTGTCTTTTGTTTTCTATTATTTTTTATTATTTATTGTACTTCAATTATCGTATTATTTTGTGGTACTTACGACTCCTTTTTTCAGTTATCTTTATCATGCTTTCTATAGTATTTTGCCATGACTTTTTATATTGCCTTGAATTGCTTGTTTTTGTGCCGAGGGTCTACCGAAAATAATCTCTCTAGCTCTCAAAGTAGGGGTAAGGTCTGCGTACAATCTATCATCTCCAGACCCCACTTTGTGAGATTTCACTGCGTATATTGTTGTTGTTGATCATCCCCACCAAAATCACATTTTAGTTAAGGTATATGCTAAGGTGCCAACTTGTAGAACTACAAATTTCTTGATTCCATAAAACATCGATAAGAGGCAGAATTATTCTTTTAACTCAAGAAATTAATATTTTTATTTATTCAGTAAAACTAAAAGAATGAAAAAGTTGGCATCTAAATATTGTTTATATGCCATTTTCGACTGTCTTTAAAAAATAGTCATTATTGTGAAGTCTCAAATTTTACAAGTGGAAATTTCAATTACAGAAACTAATTGATTATTTTCAATTACAGAAATTAAAAAGTGACTATTTGTAAATTTTAGACGAAGTAATTGGTTGTTGATAGAATAAACACCATATATTCTTTTGATATCATTAGTGATCTTGTACATCTGTAATTATGATAGTATTCTTTTGTATTAGGTAAGTGTATATTTGATTTCCGTAATTATAGCCTAGGATGACAATTGTATGTCATGAATATAAATGTTTTACATTAATGAAATCGGTAAGGGATTATTCTCTTTCATGGTATCAGTAGTCTAGGGCAAAAAAAAATTCCTTCTCCACAAACTTTCGCCGCCCTCTTCCCATCGGCCATCCCTTCGATTTTCTTTCCAAAATCCTAATTCTCCTCTTGTTCCTTAATCATGTCTAACACAAAGAATACATTTCATCCTGCCCTTGCAATCTCCGACATCAAGAACAACATCCATGTCGTCCTTGAAATGGAGAACATCCAATACGCGACGTGGGCGAAACATTTTAAAATTCACGCAAGGTCTCATAGAGTCCTCCATCGCATCGTCAAATCGGAAAAAGGCAAGGAGAAGGTGCCTTCCATCGATGATGAAATAGAGTTGTGGGCAACTCTTAATGCTACGGTCCTCCAATGGATTTATTCCACCATCTCTACGGACCTCTTACAGACAAATATCAAACCCGATGCTACGGCAATGGAAGCTTGGAATAAGTTGCGTGATATATTCCAAGATAACAAAAACTCTCTTGTCGTCACCCCTGAGCAAGAATTCTCTCACACAAATATGAAGGATTTTCCGAATGCCTCCGCCTATTGTCAAAGGCTCAAGGAGTTATCGGATCAACTCAAGAACGTTGGCGCGCCGGTCACAAATGATCGTCTCGTTCTTCAGATGGTTGCGGGCCTCTCCGAGGCGTATAATGGTATCGACACTCTCCTTCGCCAAAGCAATCCTCTCCCACCGTTCTACCAAGCACGCTCCATGCTCACCCTAGAAGAAGCAGGATTGGCAAAAAAGGCCACAACTGAAACATAATCTGTCATAATGGTGACCACGTCATGAGACACCGATGAGCCTCAATTATTCTCTAAAAATTATAGCCAAAACCACAACAACGGTAGTGGTAAAATGGGTCAAAATCGGAAAAATAGTGGCAAAAACCGCGGCGGTCGCGGCGGTGGCAACGGTGACAGCCGCGGTGGAGGCAGTGGCGGATGTGGTGTCGGCCAGCAGGGGCCTAGGCCATAGCACCACTGGCAGCAACCTTGGGCCAGTGGGGTTGGGCCAGTGGCCCATTCCACCTTGCCCTTTTCCCACACAAAATTGGGTCAGGCCCAATGGTAAGCATCATCAGCAGGCTCGACAGAACCAGTCCTGGCAGTAGGTTCGATATATTCGTGGTTATGGTCACACAATTTTGTCTCCCCCAAACCCACATTTAGCCTTAAAAATGTTATTCATGCTCCTCAATTAATTAAAAATTTAGTGTCTGTTCGGAAATTTACAACTGATAACTCATTTTTTGTTGAATTTGATCCATTTGGGTTTTCTGTGAAGAATTTCTGGACGGGGATACATATAATGAGATGTGATAGTCGGGGCGAGCTCTATCCCACCACTATCACCATCAACACAAAACAAGCCACACCGTCAATATTTGCTGCTTTAGCACCCTCCTTATGGCATGCGCGTTTGGGTCATCCGGGAGCGTATGTTGTTGCTTCCCTTAAAAATAATAAATTTATTGAGTGTAATAACACTCGTAGTGCTAATGTTTTGTCCTTATTGTCTGCTTGGGAAACATATTAAATTACCTTTTATTGCCTCTACTTCTAGTACTGTTGCATTTTGATATTATTCATAGTGATTTTTGGACGTCTCCCGTTTTGAGCTCTTCGGGCCACCGTTATTATATTTTGTTGTTGGATGATTATTCAAAATTTTTGTGGACATTTCCTTTATCTAAAAAATCTCAAGTTTTTCCACATTCCTATAATTTAGAGCATTCACCCGTACTCAATTTGAACGGGAAGTTAAGAACATTCAATGTGATAATAGAAGGGAATTTGATAATGAACAATTTAGAGAATTTTGTAGGATTAATGGTATATCTTTTTGGTTCTCATGTCCTCATACGTCATCACAAAATGGAAAAGCCGAAAGAAAAATCTGCACCATTAATAATATTGTTCGTACTTTACTGGCCCATGCATCATTACCACCCTCTTTTTGGCATCATGCATTACAAATGACAACCTACATTCTCAACATACTCCCTAGCAAAGGATTAGCCTACCAATCTCCACTTAAAATTCTTTACCAAAAAGACCCGTCATATTCTCATCTTCATTTATTTGGGTGTTTATGTTATCCTCTATTTCCCTCCACTATCATTAACAAACTTCAATCTCGTTCTACCACTTATGTGTTTTTGGGGTACCCATCTAATCATCGGGGTTACAAATATTATGATTTATCCTCTAATAAAGTCATCATTAGTCGTCATGTCATTTTTGATGAAACTCAATTTCTATTTGCTAAGTTGCACACTTCCGTGTCCAATCCCTATAATTTTTTGGATGATGGGCTCTCACTGTATGTGGTCCACCATTTGGCCCAACCCGCACCTCAGAACATGGACCAGTAGGCTCGATAGGACCTACTGCCAGCTGCCCCATTCGTCCTAGCCCATACATTCTGCTAGCAGGCCCACTGCCTGCTGGCCCAAGTCTCGCCAGCCTACATATTCTGCCAGCATGCCCACTGCGTGCTGGCCCAAAATCGTCGGTCTATCCTCTCTGCCAGCAGACCCACTGTCTGCTAGCCCAACTGTTTCCATCCCGAGTCTGGCAGCAGGCTCACTGCCTGTTGGCCCAATAAATCCCAGCCGCCACCCAGTCCAAGCCCAACTAACCCGAGTCCAACCCAACTCCAATGCTTCAGACCTGGGCCAGCCTATGGTTTCCACTCAAATCCAGCCCACTTCGGTTCCGGATTCAAGGCCCATTACTCATAGCCAACAATGTATTGTTAGACTAAAGCGACAATTTAATCTCAACTCTAATGGCACTAAATCTCCTCTACCGTGTAATCCCGTGTCTACCCTTCATGACCCGAATTGAAAAATGGCTATGGATGATGAATATAATGCTTTTATTAAAAATAAGACGTTGGAGGTTGTGCCCCGTCCACCTGATGTTAATGTGATTCGTTCTAAGGCCCGTCTTGTAGGTGATGGCAAAACTCAACAAGTTGGCATAGATTGTGGAGAGACATTTAGTCCGGTGGTCAAACCGGTAACTATTCGCACTGTTCTCAGTCTTGCTTTCTCCAAAGCATGGACCATTTATCAATTAGACGTAAAAATGCGTTCCTACACGGGGAACTCAAGTAAGCAGTACACATGCATCATCCCTTGGGTTTCAGGGACCCCACTTATCCTAATCATGTGTGCTTGTTGAAGAAATCCTTGTACGGGCTAAAACAGGCTCATCGGGCCTGGTACAAGAGATTTGCAGATTATGTGTCTACTATTGAGTTTTCTCACAACAAGTATGATCATTTATAATTCATCTACCGTCATGGTACTTCTATAGCATACATTCTGTTATATGTGGATGTTATTATATTAACTGTTACCTCTGATAAACTTCGCAAGTCTATCATATCTCTTCTCAGCTCAGAATTTGCTATGAAAGACTTGGGGCCATTGAGCTATTTTTTTGGTATAGTTGTCACTCATCATGCATGTGGTCTATTTCTATCTCAGAGGAAGTATGCAACAGAGATTATTGAACGGGCTAGCTTGTTATCCTGTAAGTCATCTCCTACTCCGGTTGACACTAAACTGAAGCTGAGTGCTATTTCTTGCATACCATACGAGGATCTCTCCCACTATCGTAGTCTTACGGGGGCTCTTCAATATCTCACATTTACGAGGCTCGATATTACTTATGCAGTGCAACAGATGTATTTATTCATGCATGATCCGAGGGAAGAACACATGCACGCTATTAAACGCATTGTGCGCTACATTCATGACACTCTTGATTATGGTTTACACTTATATCCATCATCGGTATCTACTCTTATGTCGTATACATATGCTGATTGGGGGTGGATGTCTAGACACCAGGCGTTCGACATATGGTTATTGTATGTTTCTTGGTGATAACTTGGTCTCTTGGTCGGCTAAACGCCAAGCTACATTATCGCGCTCTAGCGCGGAGGCCGAATATCGAGGGGTAGTCAATGTGGTGTCCGAGTCCTGTTGGCTGCGTAACCTCCTCTTAGAGCTTCATTTTCCTATTCAAAAAGCTACCTTGGTCTACTGCGATAATGTTAGTGCGATATATCTCTCGGGGAATCCTGTATAACATTAGCACACTAAACATATCGAGATGGATATTCATTTTGTTCGCGAAAAGATAGCTCGTGTACAAGTACGTGTCTTGCATGTCCCTTCACGTTATCAAATTATTGACATCTTTACTAAGGGTCTTCCCTTAGTTTTGTTTGAAGATTTTAGGGACAGTCTCAACGTAAGATAACCGTCCGCTATGACTGCGGGGGTGTGATAGAATATACACCGTATATTCTTTTGATATTATTAGTAATCTTGTACATATGTAATTATGATAGTAATCTTTTTGTATTAGATAAATGTATACTTAATTTTCATAATTATAACCTAAAATAATAATTATATATTATGTATATAAACATTTTACATTAATGAAATAGGTAATTGGTTATTCTCTTTCCGTTGAAGCCTCTAGGGACTGGCAGTTTGCTTTTATTTTTTCTTGTGCAAACTAAAGTAAGCATTATTGGGAGCACGCATATATCATTGACTTCATCACGTCTGCCCTTCTTTTTGTTTTTCGTTAGGGATGGGGAACCACTGTCAGCACACTTATGGTGTATTGGGGTACTATCAAAGGAGTATGGGTGGACCTATATCGGTTCGGTTCGATTTGTATTAGAAAAATATGAACTGAATAAAAATTGTTTTTTTAAAAAAAAAAACCGAATACAACTTTTTTTTTTAAAAAACCGATATGTTCGGTTTATATGTCGAACATATCGGATTATATCGGTTTTTTCTAATGGGCCGGGCCGGGTCAGGGAATTTTTATTTTTTAAAAAAAATTGAATTTCCAAAACTGAAATTGACATTCACACCTACACTATCATGAAATTTCGACGTTGAAATCTATTGTGTATCGTGAGATGTTTACTAAAGAAAAAGGAAAATTAGAAATTGATTTGGGGGAAAACACAAATTGATTGGGAAAACGGACGTTTTTCTAAAAATTGGCTGACCGGCCCCGTCTCGAAAAAATACGCAAAATAAAATAAAAAATCGGGTAAAATGGACATCCGAGCGCAGAGTTATGACCATTTAAAGTTTTATCAATTTACAACTACTTTTTCTCCCTACATTTTATGTCAATGCTTCCGTGATATGTTAATCAAGTTCATGCCGCATGCGACTTCGATAAAAGCTTCATAGATTAGCTTCAATGGCTATGATTCAAGAGATAGTAGTAGCCTAAAATTAATAATAATAATAATATATATATATATATATATAATTCGGTTTTTCGGTTCGGTTCGTATCCAAAATTAAAAAACCAAACCGAATTACTAAATCCTGATTCGGTTAGGTTTTTCAAAAAATCATTTTTTTTAAAAAAACCGATAACCGGGTTTTTTGCCCACCCCTACTCCTTTCTTCCCATTTTATAGTTTATATGATCTAGTAAAGTAAAACAACTTGTGCTTCACCCTAGCTCCCAATTTATAATTTATGTGATATATATTTTTTTAATTTCTTATAAAAAAATATTAAGTTTTTTTATTTAAAAATAATTTACTCTTTAAAATTTTTCATTTACCCTTAATAAAATGATTTACAATCACACAAATATCTATGATTCATTCTAAACCACAAATTTTAAAAAAAATACTTTCTTTCTTAAATATTTGTACTTAGTCAAACTATATCACATAATTGAGACGTAAGAAGTAGTACTATATATTTTTGTGTGAAGTAAATTATTTATTAAATGTAGAACTAAAAATTAAATTAAAATATTTTTAAATAGATTAAAAAGAAAAGTGTAGTATATAAATTAGAATAGGAGATGTAATATATTGGGACAAACATTGTAGTTTTTGCTTCAGAAAAAAGGAAAGATCAGACTGATATTATTTAATTTTCAGCTGAAAAGAAAGAACCTGTACTATTATTATACTACTAACTTGAAAAATAAATTACAACTGCTTTAATGTATGTTCACGTTAGATATATTAGCTTTAATATAAAATAAAATAAAAACTTTGGTGTACTTTATTTTTATATATGTCGCCCCTAACAATCTGTTTCCTCTCGTGCAGGGTGCTCCCAACTTATGGTATGGTTTTCTCTTGACCTCCGTTTCAAGTTCTGTTTCAGAAGTTTCTCATGTACACCTTTTTTTCTTACCTTTGTTTAGACTTTAGAATCTTCACATCCCATTTACACAATTTACAACTGAAGAGAAAGAGGCATTCACAAAGTAATAACGAACCTCCCAATGATTATGATTCCAAGTCTAAGAGAAACAAATCAGATATGTTAAATTATTGTTGGCCTAAATCATCCACCGCACGAGTGGAATACTACTTAGTAATAGAACTGAGAACGAGGTAAGTCAGGAAGAGGCTGAGACTTATGATTCGAAGACCAAGTCAGGGACTACTACACATCTCACAGAGCGACTCTCAACAAGGACGTTGAGACCGTTCAAAAAAAAAAACACCTATGACTCTTATAGAGGGAAAGATTAGATAACATTTACTAAAGAAAAACAAAACTCCTACAAAATGACTATGACCAGAAACCGAGTCACACACTAATCCATTCTAACTAGACACTAACAAAAAATTGCATTCCCTTCTAGGTGTGGAACTGTGGAACTTCATGTTTGATTTCTGTTCTTTACATGATTTTCTCATGTCTTTTTATATTCTCTTCCTTGGATTCATACAGAGACACAGATAGCAAAACATCACCGTGAAATTTGGAACAAAACATATCTTTTTTCTTTTCAGATTCAAAATTAATCTGAAAATTAGACCTTCGATATTCGAGGTGCATAAATTCCTACCTAGATGCAAGTTGACGTAGACAACCATTTTAGCCCAAATACGGTACTTAAAAGAGTCAAGTCCCCTTTCTTGAACTGGGGAATAATTGAGAACAGTTTATCAAGCTTAATAAAGCCAATACGCCACTGTTAAAAGAATATGCTATACAACAATTCACTCTTAAAGTTACAACAGAAAACCTGTAAAAGGTAGTTCTTCTATATAGATTTATAATAAGCTGGTGACATAAGAATTATCGTGTCCAAAATCAATGTGATACAGCACATACACTGTAGCATCCTCCATGATGCAACAGACCAGAAAAACAGACACATCAATGGATCAGCTCTGTCAGGTGGCACTCAATGATGAGCTAAGCACTTGGATCTGCAAGAATGTCGATAGTAAAATGTGGATTTAAAGTACTCACAAAGGAAAGGAATGAACTACATCATTGAGCAACAGTATACCTTATTCACGAGCAAATTTACTTGCTCTCTGTACATCTCCTTCATATCAATAATATCGGCACGAAGTTCTTCCAACTATCACAAGTACAAGTCCAGTGAATAAAAAATTCAAAGAGCACTATGGGAAAAGATCAGTTGATCTATAAATAACAAAAATAAGGGGTACACGACCAGTTGCCTCTCCTTTGGACAACAGCATGTGGCAGTATTGCCAAACTACTGCATAGTCTTGGCGAATTCAAGTATGATGGTATAACATAGAACAACTAGAAATTAAGATTCGATCAACCTAACATAGGATGATCAGCCTACATCAGCCACGCCCATAATCTGAATCATACTACCATTGTTTAAAGAATTTTCATCACTATCTAAAGGTGTTGGTTTGTACATGGAGGTATGAGTTTAGTTAGAGGAGGATGAATACGTATCAATAGATGGAGAAAAGAGCAAAAAAGCAGAGATGCAAACGTGTCTATTAGGGTGAGTAGAAAAAGGAACTTGTAGAGTACATAACACCTGGAGCGTGTATGAAGCACATTTTCAACGTTAATAGAGTAAAAATAGCATATATGGCAGCAGATGCTACGAGTGGATTGTGCTCAAACTGGATGAGAAAGGTAAGTTAGCATTTCGGGCAGTTTATTAAAAAAATTGAGTGAAAATGAAAGATGTAGTCTATTCTTTACAATGTGTTTCAGAAGATACAATAATATCACAAAGAATAATGAAACTGCAATGGCCGATCTAACTAGAATGAAGATCCTTTAAAGGAATGAAGAATGATCTCCACATGTCCCTAACAAACAGGTAAAATTACCCCTCGCTAGAAATGCCAAATAAAGGAAATCAGGTAATCCCGTGAAGTTAAGTGTTTGCACACTAATATGCACTTGAAAAGCTGATATACTAGCAGAATCGATATTTAATTTAATATAATCTTTTTTTATAAGGTATAATTTATTTATTTATTTTGTTTAGTCCTTTTTATTAAAAGAAAACAGTATCAAGGTGATACTGTTAAAAGTACACAAAAGGACACTGGACTTGGTTACATTAAATAGCTAAGCTATATAGCAAGTCCAACAAATTATGCAAATCCAAAACTACATTTCTTTCTTTCCAAAAGTACAAGAAATGCAAACAAATTATATTTCACTGACTGCAACCGACTCCTCTTTCCTTTGAAGCATCTCAAATTTCTCTCCTTCCATAAGGTCCAAATTATGCATAGAGGAATGTTAACCCAGAGATTCTTTAAGGCTGAATTTGGGCAAACAAACTCCCAACTTTCAAGCACATCTCGAAATTTCCTAGGGCTTACCCAATGGGTGCTATACATAGTGAGAAACATAGACCACACCTTCCTAGAAAATTCACAATGCAAAACAATGTGGTCCACAGATTCACGTGCTCTTTCACACAAGAAGCATCTACTACATAGAAACCATTTCTTTTTTATCAAGTTTTCTTGAGTCAGGCATGCTCCATGTGCCACTAGCCATCCAAAACAAGCAACCTTTGTCGGTACAGAAGTCTTCCAAATCAATTTCCAGGGCCAATTTTGAGCCTGCATGGTCTGGTCAGCATTTAGAATTTTATATAAAGACTTGACTGAGAAGGAACCATTTTTATTTGCTTTCCAATACTGGCAATCATCTTTTTCCGACAATAACACTACTAATTGCTTCTTTTGGATAAATTCATCTACTTCCTGCATCTCCCAATCAAAAAGATTCCTTCTGAAACGAAATTCCAACTTGAATCAGTGAAAATATCTTCTAACACAACTTCCGTATTTAGAGACAATCTGTACAAATTAGGAAATTGTTCTTTCAACAAACCAGAGCCCTCCCAATTGTCTTCCCAGAACCTGATTCTTTTTCCATTCCCACCTTCAATCCAACATGCTTCTTGAATTCCTCCCAGAGGTCAAGAATCTGCCTCCATACAGCCACTCCGTAAAGGTTTTTTTACTAATTTAGGAGCCTAAAACCCTCTCTTCCATATTTAACCTCAATTATAGACTTCCAAGGAGCTTCTTACCATCATTTATTCTCCATAATCACTTACATAAAAGACTCTGATTATTAGCTTTAAGATTTCTAACTCCCAAACCCCCTCCTTATGTTTAATCACAGTGCTCCACTTTACCAAATGGTATTTCCTTTTTTATGCATTACTTTCCCATAAGAACGTCCTTCTAAGACTATCCAATTTCTTCTTCACCCTAACTGGTATAGGAACCATGGACATAACGTAAGTTGAGATACCATCCAAGACACTATTTATTAATGTTAATCTACCTCCAAAAGATAAAGATAAATATTGTTGCTTGCAGGGAGCCCGCTTCTTTTCGCATTTCTCATTAACTCCATTCCAAACAGATGTGTCTTTGAATTTAGCACCTAATGGTAATCCCAAAAAGCTGGTTGGGAACTTTTCAATCTTGCAGCCTAAAATTTCAGCCAACCTTTTCATGTTATTATCAGCATTTAGGGGGGAAATTGAGCTCTTCATCAGATTAATCCTCAACCCTGTCACTGCTTCAAAAGCCAAAAGAATCACCCTCAGATGCAATACTTGCTCCCTATCAGCTTCACACATCAATAAAGTATCGTCCGCATATAGGATGTGGGAGATTTCAACACCATTATCGGACTGACCCTCCAATTTAAAGCCTTTTATTCATCCATTAGTGACAGAAGTTTTAATCATGTGACTCAACACCTCCATTACCAGTAGAAATAGGTACGGGGATAATGGATCTCCTTGCCTTATGCCCCTTTGAGAATTAAAATAATCAGTTGGATTTCCATTGATAAGGATTGAGAATTTGGCAGTAGAGATACAAAACTTTATCCATTGAATCCACTTCCCTCTAAAATTCATTTTTTTTCAATAACTTCAACAGGCAAGGCCAACTGACGTGAGGCCTTCTCTATATCCAATTTGAAAATCACGCATGGTAGTTTCTTTCTCCAATAATAGTCTATGCATTCATTTTTCAAAAGCGCAGCATCTGAAATCTGCCTACCCTTCAGAAAGGCATTCTGATTTACAGAAACAAGTTTACTGATCACTAACTTCAATCTCTCTATCAACACTTTAGTTATCAACTTGTAGACACTGCCCAATACACTAATAGGTGTGAAGTCTTTAATGCTGGCAGCCCCTTTCTTATTTGGAATCAAAGCAATGAATGTAGAATTAAAACTTCTAATGAATTCCCTTCATTATAGAAAATCTGAAATGTTTTCAACACATCTTCTTTTAATATGTACCAACATTTCTTAAAAAAACACATATTAACGCCATCAGGATCTGGTGCCTTGTCCCCTTCCATCTTCTTCAATACCCTGGTGACCTCTGCTTCTTCAAAAGGCCTTTCCAACAATTGTTTATCCTCCTCATTGATGCTTGACAGATCTGGACACTCCCAAGAAGGTCCCCAATGTTGGAAATTAGCCTTTGGCGGGGAGATGCGTCCACCCATCTTTGATGAATTAAACACTAGTGTTTCGCATGTTGGAGACCTTGTCTCTTCGCACATGCATGATCTACGAAGTGAGTAGATGACCGTAGGGCCAAGAATCGTCTAATTTCGTTGAGAAATGAAAGAGATATTGGTCCACGAAGTAAGGTGTTTGAGACATGGAAATGTGGTGTGGGACAAATCTACCACATCGGTGGGAATAGGAAGAATTGCTCTCTATATAAGTCTCTAATGTGGTAAAGGGTTTGGATCCCCAAGGGGTATCCCATGTGTTTAAAGGAGGGAAGACCTAGATGTGCTTGGGTTCAAGGCTAAGCCCACACGCACGCCGCCGCCCGTCCCGTCCGGTCCGGGCTGTGGGCTTTGGGCTTTGGGCTTTGGGCTTTGGGCTTTCTGATATTATCTTTTTGGACCAGAGAACTCTGCCAGATGTACAGTTTGATCCCTGAAGTTTCAATATTTACAGTTTGGAGACTTTTTCTGCCTACCGTTGGGACTGTTTTTTGAGGAATTAATCAGCCATTACTTGGTCGATTAACTCCTCCATTACAAACCCATTACTGGGCGATTGGGCAGCCTTTCAATGGCCATTAACAGCCATTACTTGGCTGTTTTAATGCCCTCCTAAATGGCCATTAACAGCCATGTTTTGGCAGTTGGACAGCCCCTTCTCTATGCTATATATTGAGCTTCATTTGGCTCAATTCAGTGGCACAAAATAGACGAAAAACAGGCCACAAAACAGACGAAAAAGACACGAAAAATCAGCAAACCGGTGGCTGAAAAATCAGCAAACCAGTGGCTGAAAAATCAGCAAAACGGTGGCTGAAAATCAATCAAAAACAAAGTGACCAAACCCTCACGTATACACAAGATATACACTACAGAGACACACTATATACACAGAGACAAAAGAGAAGAGTAAAGAGAAACTCTTCCTTCCTATTCCATATCTTGAGCAAGTCGAGTCATATTTGTTTTCTTCGACAGGCTCAACCTATTGGCTTTGTAGTGTTGAGATTAAAGTGTTGTTTTATCTTGGGAGACTATTGCCCGCTAACGTAAAAGCATATATACGGGGCAATCTTGTCTTAAGGATAGAGGGCTATCCTCGACTCAACACACAACGTTGTAACCTTCCAGATTTAGTTGTTTCTTGATTTCAGGATATCAAGATTCAAGACACAACATACTTGCGGCAGTTCTCAAAGTTGGCTTTGCAAGGTGATCAAGATTCAAGACACAACGCACTTGCGGCAGTTTTGAAGTTTGACCATTTATTTATCTTTTCGAACATTTGTAATAGTTATTTACATCCCGTACTGCTTTATAAAGTACGATAGAGTACCAACACCCAATTCTCCTTTTCAGAGAAGAGATCTTTATAGAACTCTGGAATGTGACTTCTGATCAAGTTCTTCCCCTCTATGATGTCTCCATCTATTTCCAGCTTATCAATGCAATTGTATCTTCTATTTGAGCTTGCAACTTTGTGGAAAAATCGGGTGTTTTTATAACCATGCTTGATCCATAGGAATCTAGACTTTTGTCTCCAATGAATCTCCTCGGCCTTGGCTATATCATACAGTTCTCTTGTTAAAGTATTCCTAGTAGCTTCTGTCCCTTCCGGTTCTTGTCTCCCTGATTACTATCCAGACTCATATTTTGATCCCTTTCTTCCGATTGAATTTGTTCCAGTATGCGCTCTTCCTTCTTCCTAACTGCCCAAACATTTCTTTGTTTCACTTCTTTAAATCTTCTTTTAACTTTCTCAATTTGTTTTGCTAGAACCACATCAGGCCTTCCATTGAAGTCATAGGAGTTCCAAAAATTTTCTACTGTGCTCATGAATGCCTCATGCTCAAACCACATATTTTCAAACTTAAAATACCCCTTCCTATTCCCCCATTCCCCACACTCCATCAAAAATGGACAATGGTCAGATCCAACCCTTGGTAACACCCTTTGCTTAATGGCTTTGAAAGAGTCATCCCAAAGGTGTGACACCAAAAACCTATCAATCCTTGAGGCTGAAAGTTCATTATTGCCTCTGAACCAAGTATACTCTCCACCATGTAAAGGGATATCTATTAATGCCGTGTCTTCAATGAACCTTGAAAATTCTCTCATGGCCCTTGTGTTAGTAGCCCTGCCAGTTCTTTCTCCACCAAACCTAACTATATTGAAATCACCTCCCACTACCATGACCAATCTTCTAAAACATCAGCTGCCCCAAGTTCCTACCACAACTCTTTCCTCCTCTTTCTATCACATGGCCCATAAATTACTAGTATATTGATCCGATTGTGATTTAAATTATCCGTATGATGTAGATAATCATTCATAGAGCTTACAAGGACCCGTGGAACTTAGTTAACTTTGATAACAAGGAATGCAAGACTCTTTCTTTCTTTTGGCATATTCTATGTACAAAACATAACCGGATTATTGTTTCATAAATTACTCTACTCTTAGTAGTTAAGAATGATCATGTTATTGATTCTTATGTTAAAAGTCTGTCTAAATATGTTCCTAAGTCCTTATTGAGGCATACGGAAAAGATGTTGATGTTCTCAATGTTAGCCGAAGGTACAAAAGTATTTTGTCATCCGTTGAGATTGGAATATTGTATTACCATTTATGCATTTTCATTTGCATTATATTCATATATTACCTTGACCTCAAATGAGTTATATACTCTACTATATGTATGCATTATATATAAGTATGGGGAATGGGAAAAGGGAAAAGGAAAAAGGGAAAAGGGAAAGACATTATAAACGCACACCACATGCAGCTGGTACATACTATCACGAAAGAGCCCGAAGAGGCCAATATGATGTGATGCCCTTGTGTGGCCGATATAACCTGATGCTCACAGAGGCGGTTATGGGAAGGAAGATGCCTTTGTGTGGCCAATATTTATATGTATACCGCATTTGCATTATGCATACATTCATTAACCATTGTATAGTATGATGCCCACAGAGGCTGTTATGGTAAGGAAGATGCCCGATGAGGCTGATGTATATGTATATTGCATTGTGCATAACATTTAGGCATATGTATTAGGGCCTTCAGAGGCATTTACTACTGGTCGACTGTTTCTGTTTCAGGTTGTTATATATCCCTGTTGTGTTATTTCTTATGCATGACATACTTAGTGCATCAGTCGTACTGACGTCCCTTTTGTCTGGGTACGCTGCGTTTAATGCCCGCAGGTTCAGTTAAAGAGGGTGACAGTTCGCGCTAGTAGGTTGTTGATTCAGCTGGTATTGGAGCACTCTACTTGTTTCAGAGTTGCAGTCGGGTCGTGGTATGTTATTTTGCATAAGCACTTGGGTATGGCAGGACCCTGTTCCGCCCTTGTGATCTTATGTATTCTTTAGAGGCTTGTAGACAGGTGTCCTGTGGATAGTTGTCATGTATGACCTTATCGGCCTTGGTATGTATATATATAAGTTGGGGCTTTCCGGTTGAAACTTTATATAATCCTTTTTCGGCTTAGTCCGTATTTAAATATGATTTGGGGTGAATTGTATGGTTAGTGGTGCCCGGCAGGTAGGGTCCGGGTGTCCGTCGCGACCCTCCGGTTTGGGTCGTGACATGGGCTGCCAGCGAGAGGCTCAGTTGGGCCAGCAACCGCGGGGCTCGGTAATTGGGCAGAGACACTGGGACACGTTGGGCCTGTTTGGGAGGCTAATTTATGGATCAAATACGGGGGTATGCTATCGTCATAAAATTCATAGGTAGGAGGCCCAGAACAATGTAATTTGGCAAAAGGGAAATTTATTTTATCAAAAATTACGTGACGACTTACGATAATTTTATTAGAGGATAAGTCGAAACATTTGTAACCACGATGATTTGATGGATATCCAAAAAAAAATCCGAGTTGATCGGGGTTGAAGTTTATTGATGGTAGTAGAAGGAAAGAGAGGATAATATAAGCACCTGAAAACCCGTAAATGAGAATATGATGGGTCCCTTAGGTATAAAATTTTGAGTGGGGATTGATAGGCTATTTATTTTCTCGGAAGTCTGTTCAAAAGATAGGTTTCCATTTGTAACGCATGATGCCAAAAGGATGGTGGTAGAGATGAATGAGCAAGTAAGGTTCTAACAATATTGTTAATGGTTCGAATTTTTCTTTCTGCTTTTCCATTTTGAGATGATGTATGTGGACACGAGAGACGAAACGACAAACCATTAGTTTTGCAAAAATCCCAAAAAGGCCCATTATCAAATTCTCTACCATTGTCACACTGAATATTTTTAATATCCCGTTCAAATTGAGTGCAGATGTATGCTATAAATGATAGAAATGTGGAAAAAACATGTGACTTTTTAGACAAAGAAAACGTCCACAAAAAATTAGAGTAATCATCCAATAACAGAAGATAATATCGATGGCTCGAAGAGCTCAAAACGGGAGATGTCCAAATATCACTATGAATAATATCAAAAGGCATAACAATACGAGACTTAGAAGCAACAAAATGCAACTTAACATGTTTTCCAAGAGAATAAGAGTGACAAACATGAGAACTACGAGGTCTAGTACACTCAATAAATTTATTTTGTTTAAGGGGAGCAAAAACAGGTGCTCCCGGATGACCCAAACGTTCATGCCATAAAGAATGAGCTAAAGCTGCAAAAGTGGATGGTAATTTGGCTTGATATGTGGTTGTGGTGATTGGATAAAGCTCGTCCCGACTATCACATCTCACTAAACACATATTGTGGAAATATTCTCTAACGATGAAATAGTTGAGGTGTGCATAAGCAGACCGGAATACTATCATTATTGTAAAAAAGAAGATGTCCCTCGGGCATAGCTGGATGGCAAATGAGGGGAATTTAAAATCCAGCTGGAGGCCTACAGCGTGAGTTCGAACCCTGGTGGGTGTAATTTGCTCTCTTCTGGGGTAGGACATTATAGGTAATATCAGTTGTTCTGTTCTCAAATCCTGGTCATTCACGCACATCCCGATATTGGAAGCTGAGGCTCTGGCAGTACATAGTACATTGCAGAGCTTGAAGGAGTTGCAGTTAGCAGTCCATCTGTTCTGTTAGTCTGTCGGGAAAACAGACTGTTTGGGATTTCCGGGTCCATTTATGATTGCTTATTTGTTATTATGTGAATAATGTCTATATCTCCCATAGTTTAACTCACATATATGGCGACAGTTTGAACTTTCTTTCTATTAATTCCCACCATAGATTTCTCTGCCTTCTTTTGTACTCCCTCTAGTTTCACAATAAGTGTTTGTTTAGGCCTTTTATTTTTTCCAAAATAAGTGATTGTTTAGATATTCAAGAATACTTTAGGCATGTTCTTCCAAAATTGTCATTGTTTAAATAATCATATTCATTAATTATATTTTCTTTTTCTAAGCATTAATTAGGGATAAATTATTAAAAGCACTCCTAATTTTTTTAAAGTGAACACTTAAAGGACGTGCACAAACTAAAAATGTCACTTATTATTAAATGGAATATTCAAATTAACATAAGCATGTATAATCAATTTCAAACAACAAGAACAACAAAGCTATGTCCCAATCCCAATACTTGGCCTAGGGAAAACAATATAAATCTTCAGTCTATATCATTTCAGTTAAGCATGTCTCAATACAAGTATTATGAGGATATAATTGTAAATTGATTAATTTATACATTGGTAGTTGTACCACAACCTTTCTTCTTTATCCGGACTTGGACGGGCAAAGCCAGCAGACATAACATTTTTTTGTGGCGAGAAAGACGATAAATTAAAATAAACTATTATTAATTAAACTATAAGTTTGTATTGCATTGATGCTTTGTAGAGCATCTAAATTGCCAAGACATGACAAAATATTACAATTACTGGACACTGCAAAGAAGTTTTACGTACATTATCAGTATAATTATAATCAATTATAACATGTTATGTACTTCATTTTCCAGGCTAGTAATATCAAGTTTACTATGACTGTGTTAGGTTATTGTAGTCAACTTAACCTGATGGTGTAAAAGTGTGTGTACTACCAAAACTTAAAACACTCTCTTTTTAACTAGTTGTTTTAGCAAGGAACATTATGCTTCTTAAAATAAAGTCAGACACAACTCTCCCTCTCTCCATAGACCTGTCTACACAGTTCTCTTCAATTGATATGAAGCATGCTGAGGATAATGATCATTGGATTACTTGTGCTAAATTTTTGTCACTTTTTCTTCTCCATATTCATTCATGTAATATCTGGTGTTTGATCATTCTTGATGATAACCTAATCATTGGCGGTAACTTCAACATACTTTTCCTATTTTGGAAACTCATGCATATATATTTTCTATGCCTAACAGTTGAAGCTTCTGTATTTGTGGAGTTGCTTTTGTTAGGATTTGAATTGAGTTTCAAATCCTACCTAATTAGAAAACAGTAAATAAGTGAAAAACAAATAACCCACACAAATTTATAGTGGTTCATCCTCAATGCGAGAGCTACGTCCACTTTGACGGTACAAATTTTACTATAATCAAATAGGGAGTTTGAGTTTACAATTCTCTCTTTTTCTCTTGCACAACCACACAAAGAAAGAAAATGACGCCCTAGTCTATATATAGCGAAAACTAGGGCGAACATAATACAAGCTTAAAATTCCCAAAATAACCTCCACTAAATAACCTTACATTATAAAAATTCTCAGGTCGATCAGTGATCCACACTCTGTGTAGTGTCGGCGATGAATTAAGCTCCACAATTCAACAACTTTCTGCCGCAAAAATAGTACTCCTACTATACTACAAACTGTGCAAGATATTACATTATAAAAATTCTCAGGTCGATCAGCGATCCACACTCTGTGTAGTGTCGGCGATGAATTAGGCTCCACAATTCAACAACTTTCTGCCGCAAAATAGTATTCCTACTATACTACAAACTGTGCAAGATATGAAAAAGAATAATTGAAAGGCTGATAAATTCAAAAGTTTGTTTAAGTTAGTACAAACCAAATTGCTGCATGCTATCTCACTGCAAAAATATGTGTGGTCCTCTGTGTATGTACCAAGTGGAAAAAGGCTTTTAAGAACTTGTATGACTGGTCCCTCCTTTATAAAAGGGTAGCTGTTCTACTAACAATAATCTCATCCAGCTAATGAACCACAACATCATCATGAACCACAACTTTGGGATCCCACTTGCTACAATTGTTATCTAATTTGATGGCATTTATCCCAATTAATTGAACTAGTACGACAAATTAAATTGCAGAAATACCTTTTAGTTTCTACAAATAGGACATAGATGCAATAAAAACCTACTAGTGGATTAGCTAACTTACTTTTCACTAGTGGAAAAAAAGCAGTTACTCCTTTTTCTTTTTCTAACTATAGGGTGGTCCTTTTGAAGTTAACAGTCAACCTTACTTGTATAGAGCATCATAACATTAACCAGCAAACTAACTACTTCATTATTGTGCAAAATTTTTGTTCATTTATGTTGCCTAAACTTGTTTAAATTCCTGTTAAGCCTAATGAATCGACGTGTCAGCTTGTGTCTATACCACATGGCCACGAATTCGTCATACCTTTTTATTCTTTTTCTTGCCTTAGCAATATGGCATGGTAAGATTCTAACAAAAAATTTCTTCTTTCCCAAAACTTTAACTTATCCTGTAAGTTTATTCTCTGTGGATGAGTTAGGTTTCTCATCAAATTGCTTCAGTCATTGATCATTTTGATGTGGAAACAGAGGACTTTAATGTCATTAAGATACCTTGTGAGCTGCAATTGTGATTTGAGTTCAACTTGTGATATTTCCTTCAGAAGGCTTATAGATATCATCGTTAAAACGGAAGACTAAGAAGACTTTTTCTTTTCGACCAACACGTCCCAAGAAATAGAATATCAGATCTGTTAAATATACACATAATATACACGAGATGCACATGTATATTGTGTGTATATTTATGAATATTGATTCTCGGTTTTGTATAGAAAGCCCACGGTAATTGGGCAGATTTTGTACATAGGTTGTCATAATATTTTAGTGTAAGTATTACCTTACTTAGTCTTGTACACTTACCATAGTTATAAGAGTCTTGTACTACTAGAATAAGGTTTTAGGTTTAGAATAGGAATATGTTTTCTATTATGGTAAATTGTAACTTGTATTTATACTCTTTTCATTAATGAGAATAATCAAGGGATTATTTCTTTCATGGTATCAAAAGTCTAGGACTCAAATACTTCCGCTCCTCTCCCAAAGAAAATTCCCTCTTGGTTTCTTCCTCAAACCCGAGGCCTCCCTTCAAAAATTTCTAGTCCAAATTTCTTGTTCTATTCACTATGACTGATAAGAACATGTTTCATCCTGCCCTAACAGTTTCTAACATCAAGAGTGTTCTTCCTATTGTTCTTGACATAGAAAACGTCCAATATGGGACGTGGGCAGAGTTGTTCAAAATTCATGCACTTGCACATCAAGTCCTCCACCACATAATTCCTCCGGCTCCTGGCACGCAGGATGTACCCACCAAGGAGGAAAATCCTAAATTATGGATTACTCTTGATGCTACGGTTCTCCAGTGGATTTATGCCACTATCTCCGTCGATTTCTTACAAACGATAATTGAACCCAACTCTACGGCTATGACTGCTTGGGATAGATTGCGTGATATATTCGAGGAAAACAGGCATTCCCGTATTGTCACCCTTGAACATGAATTTTCCCAAGTCACTATGGAGGATTTTCCGAACATTTCCTCCTATTGCAAACGATTCAAGGAATTGGCGGACCAACTTCGCAACGTTGGTGCTCCTATTAGCAATGATCGTCTCGTTCTACAGATGGTTGCAGGCTTGTCTGAGGCCTATAACGGCGTTGCTTCGATACTTCATCAAAGTAACCCTCTACCGCAATTTTATCAAGCCAGGTCTATGCTTACACTAGAGGAGACTGTTTGGCTAAAAAGGCGGCTACTGGCGCTAACTCTATCTTGATGGCCAGTCCAATGGTTCTCTGGCATTTTATGACAATTCATGCCAAAATTGTAACAACAGTGGCGGCAAGAAAGGTCAGAATTGCAAGAATAAAAATAAAGGTTGTGGCCGTGGTGGTAATAGCGGCAGCGGCGGAGGAAGAGCCACTGGGGCTCCCGGCCAGCTGGACCACCAGCAAACTGGCCATGGGCCAACTGCCAGTGGCCCGTTGTCCCCTCTTCACAATCAGGTACTGGATATGGGAATTGGGCCACTGCCCAGTCCAGGCCCAATTTCCAGCAGCAGTCACGCAGTCCAGCCCAGCTTCAACAGCAACAATCTCGCCCAGTTGGGCCTTGGCCAGCCCCAGGCCTGCTTGGGCCTCGGCCACAGCAGGCCTTTGCGGCTAAGGGCCCCACTTACATCCCTTCTCCGACAGATATTGAAGCCGCAATGCACACGCTGGGATTAACTTCTCCGGACACAAATTGGTACATGGACACAAGCGCCACAACCCACATGACATCCGTTTCAGGTACTCTCTCATCTTATTCCAATTTGAGCAACCCTCGTGGCATAATCGTTGGTAATGGTAATACTATTCTGATTCATGGTTCTGGTCATAAAACTTTGTCTCCCCCATCTACCCCTTATCTTGAAAAATACCCTTCATGCCCCCACATTGATTACAAATTTGATGTATGTCCGTAAATTCACCACTGATAATTCCGTGTCAATTAAATTTGATCTGTTTGGTTTTTCTATGAAGGATTTCAAGACGGGGAGTCCTCTCATGAGGTGTGATAGTAGGGGAGATCTTTATCCTATCACGCCAAGTTCTGATTTCTTGAGTCAAGCCTTGCCATCAACCTTTGCAGCTCTTGCTCCTTCCTTGTGGCATGCTCGTCTAGGTCATCCGTTGTCGTCTATTTTATCTTCCTTAGATAAAAATAAATTTATTTTATGTAAGGGTACGCGTAGTACTCCGAATTGTCAATCGTGTTCTTTAGAAAAAAATGTTAGGTTGCCATTTGTAGACTCTAATTCTCATACTTCAATGCCATTTGATATTATTCATAGCAATTTATGGACATCTCCTGTTCTCAGTTCTTTGGGTCACCGGTACTATATTCTATTTTTGGATGATTATTCTAAGTTTTTATGAACTTTTCCGATAGAAAAAAAATCTCAAGTTTTTTCCACATTCTTAAAATTTAGAGCATTCATTAGAACCCAATTCGAATGGGAAATAAAAAATATTCAATGTGATAATGGAAAAGAATATGATAATGGGGCGTTTAGGGAGTTTTGTGCTAATAATGGGATCAATTTTTGTTTTTTTTTACCCTCATACGTCTTCACAAAATGGGAAAGCCGAACGCAAAATTCGTACCATTAATAACATTGTTCGAACTTTATTGATTCATGCTTTCGTACCCCCTTCGTTTTGGCCTTATGCTCTACAACTGGCTACAAATCTTCTTAATATTCTCCCTTCCAAAGGTTTGACATATTCATCCCCTCTTCAAATTTTATATAATAAGACTCCTTCATATTCATATCTTAGGGTCTTTGGGTGCCTGTGTTATCCACTCTTTCCGTCCACCACAAATAACAAACTTCAGGCCCGGTCTACCCCTTGTATGTTTTTGGGGTATCCGTCAAATCATCGTGGTTACAAATGTTTTGATTTATCGTCTAAAAATAATTATTAGTCGCCATGTTATTTTTGATGAGTCCCAATTCCCGTTTGCAAAATTGAGTAGTCCCGTGCCTAGTTCGAATAATTTTTTGGATGGCGGTATATCTCCGTATATTATTCACCATTTTTCGGACGTGTCCCGCACCTCAAATCCACCAGCGGTCCCACTGCCCGCTGGCCCCACAGTTCCAGAAATAGTTCTCGTAACTGGACCAGTGACGAAAACTGGGCCAGCTTCACAGCCTAGTAACACCACTATTCCAGTGATGGTATCCAGTCCAGTTCAGGCACTAAATTCCAGTGTTGGGCTAGCGGGCCCACTGCTCGCTCGTCGGTCCGTCACGTGTCCCGCTAATTCCCAAAATCCACCCAATTCTCCCCCGAGTCATAGACCGGTCACTCGTAGTCAATTGGGTATTTTTAAACCAAAAAGACATTTCAATTTAAATTCTAATATTCTTAAATCACCCCTACCCAGTAACCATGTGTCTGCGTTAAATGACCTTAATTGAAAAATTGCTATGACCGACGAATATAATGCTCTTATTGATTATAAGACGTGGGAGTTGATGCCCCGTCCATCTGGTGTTAATATAATTCGGTCTATGTGGATTTTTGCTTATAAGGACAATTCTGATGGTTCTTTTGCGAGGCATAATGCTCGTCTTGTAGGTGATGGTAAGACTCAACATGTTGGTGTGGATTGTGGAGAGACGTTTAGTCCAGTGGTCAAGCCAGCTACCATTCGCATTGTGCTCAGCTTGGCTCTTTCGAAAGCATGGCCCATTCATCAGTTAGATGTGAAGAATGCTTTCTTACATGGTGATCTCAAGGAGACAATCTATATGCATCAGCCCTTGGGGTTTCGGGATCCCAAATATCCTCATCACGTCTGTTTGTTGAAGAAGTCATTGTATGGGCTTAATCAGTCCCCACGGGCTTGGTATTAAAGGTTTGCAGACTATGTTTCGACTATTGGGTTCAATCACAGCAGGTCTGATAATTCATTGTTCATATATCGTCGTGGTTCTTCCTTGGCTTATATACTATTATATGTGGATGATATTATCTTGACTGCCTTTTCTGATGCATTACGCCGGTCTATCATGACAATGCTCAGCTCTGAAAGACTTAGGGCCTTTGAATTATTTTTTGGAATTTGTTGTTACTCGTCACGCAGGTGGGTTGTTCTTGTCCCAGAGGAAGTATGCAATTGAGATCATTGAGCGGGCTGGGATGTCATCATATATGTTCACTTCCACTCCGGTTGATACTAAACCCAAGTTAGGTGCTGCGGCTGGCTCACCTTATGAGGATCCGACCCGCTATTACAGTTTTGCAGGGGCTCTTCAGTATATTACGTTCACGAGACTTGATATTACGTATGTCGTACAACATGTGTGTTTGTTTATGCATGACCCCAGGATTGAGCACATGAATGTGCTCAAACGCATTATTCGGTACATCCAGGGGACACTTGATTATGACTTGCATTTGTATTCTTCGTCGACGTCTACACTTGTCTCGTATACATATGCTGATTGGGGTGGTTGTCCCGACACCAGACGGTCTACGTCTGACTGTTGTATGTTTCTTGGTAATAACTTGGTCTCCTGGTCTGCTAAGCGTCAGTCGACGTTATCACGTTCTAGTGCAGAGACCAAGTATCGAAGGGTAGCCAATATGGTCTCTGAGTCATGTTGGTTACAGAATATGCTTTTAGAGCTTCATTGTCCTATTCAGAAAGCTATCTTGGTGTATTGTGATAATGTTAGTGCCATCTACCTTTCCGGTAATCCTGTTCAGCACCATCGCACTAAACATATCAAGATGTACATTTACTTTGTTCGAGAAAAGGTAGCTCGTGGACAAGTACGCGTCTGCCATGTCCCTTCCAGGTATCAAATTGCAGACATCTTCACAAAGGGTCTTCCCTCGGTTCTTTTTGAAGATTTTAGGGACAGTCTCAGCGTACAAAGACCGTCTGCTATGACTGCGGGTGTGTATTAAATATACACGAGATACACATGTATATTATGTGTATATTTATGAATATTGATTCTCGGTTTTGTATAGAAAGCCCACGTTAATTGGGCAAATTTTGTACATAGGTTGTTGTAATATTTTAGTGTAAGTATTACCTTACTTAGTCTTGTACACTTACCATAGTTTTAGGAGTTTTGTATTACTAGAATAAGGTGTTGGGTTTAGAATAGGAATAAGTTTTCTATTATAGTAAATTGTAACTTGTCATTAATGAGAATAATCAAGAGATTATTTCTTTCAAGATCAACAACAGCAGACTTCGAGTTCAATTATTGTCGAGGATTTAAAAGAGCCGAGTCTATAAAAGACTCTTATTGTACATCTATGGGAGAAGAATCTATTTTTCTCCAGATAGATATTGGTTAGTCACACTAATCCTTTTAATGTTTTCCACTAATTATTTTTGAGATTCAATTTTTATGGATGGAACTTTCAAGTTGCATATACCTAATTGTCTTCACAACTATCAACATTTATCGATATAATAGCATAAGCTAGAATTAATGCATACAAGCAATGTTACATTAATAACTAGTCTTCTCTTGATTAATTATCTCTTTAATTCTTTAAAAAAATTTCTGTAGCATAATCTTTCTTGTGGGAAAGAGTAGCATAGATTTTTTCAAAAAATTCACATCAAGCAAAATCTTTAGTACCATTTGTCTTCTTATTTTTTTGTTGACTTTATGTAGATGAATGATGAAGAAAGCAAGTACTTGATCATGAACTCAAGAAAGCAAGAACCTGGTGGTGATGACACCAACAATAGTAAAATATTCTCAAGGACTAATCCATCAAGTTCTTCAAGGCAGTCATGGGCAGGCTTTAAGAATCCAAGAATCGTACGCGTATCACGTTCCTTTGGAGGGAAAGATAGACACAGTAAGGTGTACACAGTAAAGGGACTAAGAGACAGGAGGATTAGACTATCAGTGCCAACTGCAATTCAATTGTATGATCTTCAAGATAGGCTTGGGCTGAGCCAACCTAGCAAAGTTGTAGACTGGTTGATAGATGCTACTAACATGAAATTGATAAGCTTCCACCTATACAAATGCCACATCCATCTCTTTCTCACTTCTTCAATATGAAAGACCATGGATCAAATCATCAAGGTTTTGATGCTACTTTGAGAGAAACAACAGGATTTGGAAAAGACAAGTGGATTGCCACAAATGAGCAAGAAAATGCTACTAATATTGGTTGTGTTCCACTACTTTCATCACAAAGTAGTAATTTCTTTCAATTAGGAAATCATCAATCTTCTAATTTACCTGCAGGCATATTAAACAGCAATATGCCCTTCAATAATACCTATTGGGAACCCAATTCAAACTTGTCTTTAGGTCCATTTGGAAATTACCACTCCTATTCAGCATCACAAACTGATCATCATCAAGAGTGCCAACAAAGTATGTCTTTTCCTCCAGGCTCTCAACTATATTTCTGTCCAACTGCTACAACATTGTCATCCAATATGTCTTTGTTGGAAATTTGCCTTTGGCGGGGAGATGTGTCCACCCATCTTTGATGAATTAAACACTAGTGTTCCACATGTTGGAGATCTTGTCTCTTCGCACATGCATGATCTACGAAGTGAGTAGATGACCGTAGGGCCAAGAATCGTCAAATTTCGTTGAGAAATGAAAGAGATATTGGTCCACGAAGTAAGGTGTTTGAGGCGTGGAAATATGGTGTGGGACAAATCTACCACATCGGTGGGAATAGGAAGAATTGCTCTCTATATAAGTCTCTAATGTGGTAAAGGGTTTGGGACTCCAAGGGGTATCCCATGTGTTTAAAGGAGGGATGACCTAGATGTGCTTGGGTTCAAGGCTAAGCCCACACGCGCGCCGCCGCCCGCCCGTCCGGTCACGGGCTGTGGGATGTGGGGACTTTCTGATATTATCTTTTTGGACCCCAAATTGCTTAATATTTACAATTTGGTCCCCAGAGTTTCTGGAAAGTTGATTTTGGGGTGACGGAAACTGTTTTTTGATGCATTAATCAGCCATTACTTGGCTGATTAACTCCTCCATTATCAGCCCTTCTTCAATGGCCATGAACAACCCATAAATCAGCCACTCTAATGGCATTAAAACTGCCATTTATAGCCTTCCTAATGGCCATTAACAGCCATGTTTTGGGTAGTTGAACAGCCCCTCCTCCATGCTATATATTGAGCTGTTGTTGGCTCAATAACGTGAGAGAATGCACACGAAAATAGCAGCGCATTTCAGTCACAAAAGAGCACAAAACAGTGACCAAAATCAGTACAAAACAGTGGCCAAAATCAGTGCAAAACAGTGGTGAAAATCAGTGCAAAACAGTGAGCAAAGACCCTCATATACACAAGATATACACTACAGAGACAAACTATATACACAGAGACAAAACAGAAGAGAAGATAGAATCTCTTCCTTCCTTTTCCATATCTTCAGCAAGTCGATTCATATTTGTTTTATTCGGCAGGCTCAACCTATTGGCTTTGTAGCGTTGAGATTAAAGTGTTGTTTTATCTTGGGAGACTATTGCCCGCTAACGTAAAAGCATATATACGGGGCAATCTTGTCTTAAGGATAGAGGGCAATCACTCGACTCAACACACAACGTTGTAACCATCCAGATTTAGTTGTTTCTTGATTTCAGGTTATCAAGATTCAAGACACAACCAGCTTGCGGCAGTTTTGAAGATTGGCCTATTTCTTCAACAAGATTCAATTTCTGAATATTGAATATTTGTTTATCCTTTCGAATACTTGTAACAGTTATTTACTTCTCGTACTGCTTTATAAAGTACAATAGAGTACCAACAGTCTTTTCCTCCACAACTTAATTCTCAGCTCAACCACTTCCATTTCTTAAACTCAAGTTCACAACATGTCCATCCGAATTCGATCGTGCTAACTCTTCAGTTAATCAGTTCCCAAGTGAAATCCTCCTTCAGTCTGAATAAGGGGCATAAGTCACAAGAAAGTGATGACCATGGCAATCATAAAGAAGGCAGTGATTCTTAATTAGCATGGATCAGAAGAAACTTTAGTGTGCCACATGGAATTGAAGCTGCACTATATGTCTTGAATTTGTTTAGAACATCATCAGCTATGCCTTGGAAAGCCTCATTCCCACATGCACCTTGTTCTGGATACAGCAAATGTAAACTTGATAGCTATAATGTTTTTGTTTCACAGATATACAGCAATACAGTAAGACATTATTCTATTTTTTTTTATGTTTATAAGTTTTATCTATTTATTTCGCGGAACACAATATTGATATTCAGACTCTTTGTTCTACCACTACGTGGTCAATATTATAATATAACGTCTGCAGCTTCTTTCTTTCTTTCGAAATCTGGGGTGGGTAGATATTGGGCGGCTGGTTCTCTCTTCCTATTTTTATTGGTTGGTAAGGAAATAATATGTTAGAAACATAAGTTTGAATATTTTAAAAGTACTAAGTGAATGCACTTTGAGTTATTCATGTGATTTTAGTATATCTATATTATTAGTGCGCAGTCTTTATGTTATTTAGGTACATGTTTTTGTGATATTCATGAGGATGTGAAAGTATTTAGTAATATTATTAGGTTTAGAGTTAGACTTTCTAGTACATATATAAACCCTTTTTAATTTTATTTTGTTAAATTGAAGTTTTTCTAATAATATGACTGTGTTTTATGTTTATCTCTCTTTTCTCCATTCTTTAATGGGGTCTTGTTAGATTTAAGAAGGACCGACCTAATATTGGAGCAAGTAGTATCAGAGGGTTGGTTTGATCTTGAAAGAAGTAAAAGTGAATATTTGACAATCTCCAGTAAAGATATATCTCCGAATTTGGGGACTTGTTGAGAGACCGATTATTTGCAAAAAGAAATAAATCCTTCAAGTTAGTAAAGAAAAGATTGGTAAAGTGTAAGTCTTGAAAAACTTTACAAGATAGGAAAAGAAACAAGAGAAGTCTTTAGTCGGTTGTGTTTGGAATAGTCAATGTCAAAGAAACATAAGAATGAATTGCCAATAGTTAGGGTTATTTCTTAGATATAAGGCGTGCACACAAAGAGTGATGTTGCTATCCTTAAGATGAAATAATTGATCATGTTATGATTGAAGGTGGTTTCGACAATTGCAGAATTTCTAATCTTAGTGAAGCAAAAAGAGGATAGATTCCGGTTTGGCAGCAAAGAAACTTGAAAAAGAGTAGAGATTAAAAGAGTTTTTAAGGTTGAAGAATTTCAGAAGGTAAGGGAGAGTGTTAAAAACATAATAATATTAAATATTTTATATAGATTTACTCAGTGCATGTACTTTGATATTATTCATGCGACTTTTATGATATTTATGTGATTAGGTACATAGCCTTTATGTTATTTAGGTGTATTCTTTTATATTTTTTAACTGTTCAAGTTTATAATGAGGGTGTAAAAGTATATATATATATATATATATTTGAGTCCAGAATTATCCTTAGCTTTTAACACCTATAAAACCCCTATTTTAATTTGTAAGAGGAGTTTTTCTAATTAATGATATATATGAGTGTGTTTTATGTTTATCTTCCTCGTCCATCTTTTTTGTGCCTAACGTGATTTATAAACCTAGCTAATATCCCAACATAATAGTATTCTTACAAAAGTTAGCGCTATCAAAATATAGTTCCAAATTTCTAAAGCAACCTATTTTCTCCTTCTTTTACTGAAAGTCTGCAATCCTGGTTTGCTCCTTGAAACTATCAATATTACTTTTCTTTCGTTGGGGCATTTATGGATAAAAGTAAAAACCAAGGGTTACTAACTTCGTTTAGCCATATATATATATATATGTTCCTCCCATTTCTGCATGAAACAATATAACTTAGGTTCAGAATGTAGAGTCGCCAAAGACTACATCCGTCTCTGACGCATGTTCCTCTAAGAAATGCTAGATTATTTCCTTTTTCAAGTCTTCTATCAGTCAAACCAGAACATTCACCTGAAACTGAGGGAGTATATTTTTATTTTTTTTGTAATTGAAGGAGTATAATTGTATAAGTACTTGAGAATGCATAACATGCAAAGTTAACTTCGATGCTTTTGGTGTCTGAGTAAAGGAAGTGTTTTTTTTAAAATTAACCAAGATTTGACACATAATTGCATAATTTCTTTTCTTTTAACAAGATTTGGCACATATTAAAGTTGCAAATTTCCTCAGTAATCTTTTTTCATACGAAAAACAAAGTCTATGTTGTCTGGGTTTTGCAATTTCTTACGAACCCTAAGCTCTCAACTAAATTATAACTTGATATATAGTACTGTAGTACGTATAGCAGTAGCCCATATAGCTAAATAAAAGTACAGATCTAAGCTTTCAACTAACTAATTGATAGCAGCACACTTCTCATAGCAAATTAAATAAAATAGACTTGTGATATATGCATGTTTGCATGATGAAGTCTACCTCCTACATACTTCACTACAAGAACAAAGGTATTTGACAACAACATTTTTTGTTGCCATATGTTAGATGTTGTTGCCAAAAAATACTTTTTGCAACATCAAAAATTGTGTGCATGCCGTTACAATAGCCTCCAATGAGAAAAGTTTTCGCAACAACAAGTTATTTTTTTTGTTGTCATTTACGTATTTTCAGCAACAATATATTAAATTTTTGTTGTCATTTATATTTTTTTAGCAGCAATATATTTATTGTTGCTAAACTTTTATTGTCAATTCTATATTTTATTGTAGTGAGCTCATCAACTACTTTTTACGGTGTCAATAATAAGTTTCTTTTTAAGCATATATGAGTCGTCAAAAGGAAAAAAACAATTAATGCTTGTCTTGGTTTGTAGCAGCTCCTATATTTAAAAATAATCTCAACTACCAAAAGTTGTTGTTAGGGTGGTAACTGGAAAGTACCCTACTTAATAGGAGGTGTCGGATTTGAGCTTTGAAAATGAAATCACTTTTGATATGAAGCGGTTTACCTTAGGAATAGATTTCTGGCGTATTCAAATTAATCAGGCATTAAAATGGATACATTATGTAAAAATTAATATGCATAAATTACATATACTGAAAAGAACCATAGAAAAGAATGACAACCCTAAAGATTCAAAGGATCGTTTACATGAAGACGATGCTGTCATGGAAGCGAGAAAAGAAATGTTACCAAGTCTTTTCCGAATCGTAATTCTTCTAGAGTTTAAGTTTCCTTTTCTAGACAATGTAAAAAATATTTACTGAATCAAATCACACATAAAACAACTCTAAGTAAATTTTCTTAATAAGAATTAATCGAAAACCTAGTAAAAATGGTCATTAACTTACTATCACATGTTAAAAATCACCTAGTAGATAAAATTTTACTCCACTGATTGTGTGTGTATATCAATTTTTCTTCATGTGACAATGGGTGAAAGGGAAATGAGATAATTAAGCTATGTATCGACTGAAAGAAATAATCCCCTTGATTATTTTCATTAATTGAATAGGTATATATACAAGATACAAACTAGGAGAATCCTATTCCAAAAATCTTATTCTACCATAATTCTAACTCTACAATTATGGTAGTGTATATTCCTAATTATGGTAACAAATACATTACAATATACTACACATATATTTTCCTAATATACAATATTCTTACCTTGTCTAATATTAACAATTACCAAAAGAAGGAGGGCCACTATGGGCAGTAAACCGAGAGCCTTCTTGTGTGTATATTGCCTTATTTAACACACCCCCGCAATCATAGCGGGCGGTCTTCGAACGCTGAGACTGTCCCTAAAATATTCAAAGAGTACCGAGGGAAGACCCTTTGTAAAGATGTCTGCAACTTGATATCTTAACGGGACATGACATACGCGTACCTGCCCCCGAGCAACCTTTTCACGGACAAAGTGAATGTCCATTTCGATATGCTTAGTGCGTTGGTGCTGAACCGGATTGCTTGAGAGGTAGATGGCACTAACATTATCACAATATACTAAGGTTGCCTTCTGAATGGGGCAATGAAGCTCCAAAAGCAAATTATATAACCAACATGATTCTGAGACCACATTAGCTACCCCTCGATATTCTGCCTCTGCACTTGAGCGGGATAGAGTCGCCTGACGCTTTGCAGACCAGGAGACCAAGTTGTTGCCAAGGAATATACAATATCCTGACGTAGACCGTCTGGTGTCCGGACAACCACCCCAATCCGCATCTGTGTACGATACAAGTGTGGATGTAGATGAATGATACAAGTGCAACCCATAGTCCAGTGTCCCCTTAATATACCGAATGATGCGTTTGATTGCATTCATGTGCTCAACTCTGGGATCATGCATGAATAAACACACCTGCTGAACATCATACGTAATACCTGGTCTGGTAAAGGTAAGATACTGGAGGGCCTCTGCAAGACTGCGATAGCGGGTCGGGTCCTCGTATGGTGCACCTGTCGTAGCACTAAGCTTGGGTTTTGCATCAACTGGAGTAGAAGTGGACTTACATGATGACATCTCAGCCCTCTCTATGATCTCAGCAGCATACTTTCGTTGAGACAAAAACAAACCACCTGAATGACGTTTGACAGCAATTCCCAAAAAGTAACTCAAGGGCCCTAAGTCTTTCATAGCAAACTCAGAAGTGAGCATGGCCATGATAGACTGGCGCAAGGCATCGGAAGAGGAAGTCAAGATGATATCATCCATATAAAACAGAATGTAGGCCAATGACGAACCACGGCGGTAGATGAACAAGGAATTATCTGACATGTTGTGAGTGAACCCAATAGTCGAAACAAAGTCAGCAAACCTCGTATACCAGGCCCTTTGAGACTGCTTAAGCCCATATAAGGACTTCTTCAACAAACAGACATGATAAGGACGGTTGGGATCCCTGAAACCCAACGGCTGATGTATATAGACTGTTTCCTTGATATCACCATGTAGGAAAGTATTTTTGACATCCAACTGATGAATAGACCAAGTCTTTGAAAGAGCCAAGCTAAGCACAGTGCGAATAGTAGCCGACTTGACTATCGGGCTAAACGTCTCCCCACAATCTATCCCAACCTGCTGAGTCTTACCGCCACTCACAAGCCGCGCCTTATGTCGAGCAAATGAACAATCTGAATTCTCCTTATGAGCAAAAATCCACATAGACCTGATAACATTAATACCATATGGACAGGGCACCAACTCCCACGTCTTATTATCAATAAGAGCATTATATTCATCAGTCATAGCAATTTTCCAATTAGGGTCATTTAAGGCGGACACAGGATTACGGGGTAAGGGGGATTTAGAGACATCATAATGTAAATTAAAATGTCTTTTAGGTGTAAAAATACCCCGTTGACTACGAGTGACCGGTTTATGACTCGAGGAAGAATTGAGTGAATTTTGGGAATTTGTTGGGCTCGGGACGGACGGGCCAGCAAGCAGTGGGCCTGCTGACCCAAATCGGTAAAGTGGAGCATCATTTGGACCAGTTCCAGAATTGGGCTAGACTGGCCCAATTGCTGGGACTGATCCAAAAACTGGAACAGGGGACGACACAGTGGGTCCAGCGGGCAGTGGGCCCGCTGGAGGATTTTGGGTGCGGGAGATGTCCGAAAAATGCCGAATAATATACGGGGATACTTGTTCATCCAAAAAATTATACGACCGAGGCTCGGGAGTATGAACTTTCGCAAAAGGAAATTGGGTTTCATCAAAAATGACATGGCGATTAATTATGATTTTATTGGAGGATAAATCAAAGCATTTATAACCACGATGATTAGAAGGATAACCCAAAAATACACACGGGGTAGACCGAGCCTGAAGTTTGTTAATTGTGGTGGATGGGAATAATGAAAAACACAATCACCCAAAAACCCGAAGATGAGAATAAGAAGGGTTCTTATTATACAGTATTTGGAGGGCGGAAGAATATGTCAGACCTTTAGAAGGAATTATGTTAAGAAGATATGTTGCCATTTGCAGAGCATGGTGCCAAAAATATGGGGGTACGGAAGCATGAAGTAAGAGAGTGCGGACAATATTATTTATGAAACGAATTTTGTGTTCGGCTTTCCCATTTTGAGACGATGTATGAGGGCACGAAAATCGAAAATTTATCCCATTATTATCACAGAACTCCTGAAACACCCTATTGTCATACTCTTTCACATTATCACACTGAATATTTTTTATTTCTCTTTCGAATTGTGTTCTAATGAATGCTCTAAATTTTATAAAGACAGAAAACACTTGAAATTTATTGGCAATTGGAAACGTCCACAAAAATTTAGAATAATCATCCAAAAACAGAACATAATATCGATGACCTAACGAACTTAGAACAGGAGACGTCCATAGGTCGCTATGAATAATATCAAAAGGCTGTGAAGTATGAGAATTTGAGTCCACAAATGGCAATTTAACACTTTTTCCTAACGAACAAGATTGACAAATTTGAGTACGACTTGTACCCTTACAAGAAATGAAACTATTTTTATCTAAAACTGATAAAATAGAAGAGCCCGGATGACCAAGGCGAGCATGCCACATGGAAGGAGAAATGGCTGCAAAAGCTGACGGCCAGGCTTGACTCAATGGACTGAAACCATGCATAATAGGATAAAGGTCCCCCCTACTATCACACCTCATGAGATGACTCCCCGTCTTGAAATCCTTCACAGAGAAACCAAAAGGATCAAATAGCAGAAACTGAATTGTCAGTGGTGAACTTTCGGACAAATACTAAATTTTTAATCAATTTGGGGGCATGTAAAGTATTTTTCAAGATAAGGGGTGGATTGGGGGGAGACAACGTTTTCTGACCATAACCCTGAATTGGAATAAAGTTGTCATTACCAACAATTATACCCCGAGGGGTGCTCAAATTGAAATAAGATGAGAGAGTACCTGATTCGGAAGTCATGTGAGTAGTGGCACCGGTGTCCATATACCAATTTGGGTCCGGTTGAGTCAAACCCAACGTGTGCATCGCGGCCTCGATATCGGTCTGAGTGGGGCCTGCTGCATGGTGGGCTTGCGGAGGTCGGGGCCCAAGTACTCCCGAAAGAGACTGAGTTGGGCCGTAGCCACTGGAACTGCTGTTGCTGGGCCACTGGCCAGTGGGCCGCACTGTTGGGTGTTGGGCCTGAAAGGCTGGCCAGCCCACTGGCTGCTGGAATTCATTGGTAGTAAGGGCTGCTGGCCTACGGCCCACTGCTCCATCCCCACTGCCATGGGCCCCACTGCTGGGACCAGGGGGCGGTGGGCCATTGTTCACTGGATGGGGCCCACTGCCTGCTTGTTGACCACCGGAACTGCCACTGGAACCGCCGCATTTGCCCCCGCGGTTTTTGTTATTATTCTTGCCGCCACCATGATTATGGTTTTGGCCCGAATTATTAACAAAACCCGAAGAACTTGGGTAGGACGCCACCATGATGATGGGGCTTGCTCCGGTAGCCGTCTTTTTAGCCAAACCGACTTCTTCCAAAGTAAGCATGGAGCGGGCTTGATAAAAGGTGGGAAGAGGGTTGCTTTGACGTAGAAGAGTTCCAACGCCATTATAGGCCTCAGAAAGGCCGGCAACCAATTGTAGAACCAGACGATTATTTGTGACAGGTGCGCCCACTTTAAGGAGTTGATCTGTCAACTCCTTAAGTTTCTTGCAATAGGCAGATACGTTAGGAAATTCTTCCATGCGAACGAGGGAGAATTCCTGCTCTAATGGCAGGCCTGTGCCTCCTCTATTCCTGTTTTCCGGGGTATTCATCCTGGTCTGATCCGAACAGATCTGTACCTTTGCTAACTCTTCTGCCTGTAAGTTTCACACATGATGGAAGGATCGATCCGTATGGTTCGAGAGAAAGTAACAATATCTACTCGGACACAATTTGCTTCTCGTATCGACGAATTAGAAGAGATGTCAACCGGCTAGGACGGTTAGAACCTCTCCGCAGTTCCTTTTCCGCCTTCTCACTGCCATGGTTATCTTGGAATATGTCACGTAATCTATTCCAAATAGCCATAGCCGTGGTATCCGGCTCAATAATCGTCTGTAAAAGATCAACCGAGATAGTGGAATAGATCCACTGGAGAACGGTAGCATCAAGCTTAATCTATAATTGAGGATCCTCCGCGGGAAGAGGTGTAGCGGGAGGAATGATGTGATGGATACCTTGATGGGAGATAGCGTGTATTTTAAACAACTCTGCCCACGTCGCATATTTGACGTTTTCCATTTCAAGCACAATAGGGATACTGTTCTTGATGTTGGAAACTATGAGGGTAGGATGATAATTGTTCTTAGACATATTGAAAGAACAAAGAAGGAGGGGAAATTTAAGAGAGGTTTTTGAGAGCGGAAGACGAAATTTGGAAGAGAAACCCGAGGGGGGGGGGGTCTCGGCCGAAAAGAGGCAAAAGTTGGGAGAGAAAACTTTTGTTTAGACCTAGTCTCTTGATACCATGAAAGAAATAATCCCCTTAATTATTTTCATTAATTGAATAGGTATATATAAAAGATACAAAATAGGAGAATCCTATTCCTAAAATCTTATTCTACCATAATTCTAACTCTACAATTATGGTAGTGTATATTCCTAATTATGATAATAGATACATTATAATATACTACACATATATTTTTCTAATATACAATATTCTTACCTTGTCTAATATTAACAATTACCAAAAGAAGGAGAGCCAATATGGGCAGTAAACCGAGAGCCTTAATAAGGCAATATACACATGTATATTGTGTGTATATTGCCTTATTTAACATCGACAGTGACTTATTGCAGTAGACTCAATTATGAGTGTGTCACTAGATCCAAGAAATTTTAAAGGAATGGCCATAGCATTTGCACTTTTTGTAAAGCAGCGAAAGGTTTCTGTGGTCCTGACTCCTGATACAAGAATAAGAAAAAAAAATATTACTAATCACAAATTAATTAATAAGGGCATGCATGTGATAAAGAGAAAATTTTAATTTGAGTCTCCTAAAATAAAATGAATCATATTTTTTTTATACTAGAGAAAGAGAAACACCAGAAAGTTAAGCACTGATGCTACGTCTATTTTAGAGGCTGTAGTACCATCATTATATATCCATGTACTAAATAAATTAAACTATCATCTCAACTTTTCACTGGCAGAAGCTGTAGGAAAAATTAACTGATACAAACATTTACTATATTCCATCCCATATAGGACCAAGCTCGTGTGGTTTCTTACGAACAGGTAATTATGTACTACTACAATTTTTATTTGTTTGCACATCCAATACGATGAAAGTGCAAAAAGGTTTGTCCTTTTTAATAGCTCCAGTGATTATTTTAAAGTGAAGATAGTATCGATCTAATCAAATAGTTAACTTAATTAGTGGCTGATCGGCTTTTAAATGGTGATTATTGACTATATGAATCAGCTATGATATTCAGGAGAATGGATATCCCATATAAGGTGTCACAATAATCACATTCAATCGATAACATCAGCATGCATCCTCTTTGGCTGAGGGTTACAATTGCCATTCTAAACGGGCAAAAAAGTGCTAATAACAATTAATAGCCCCCGGCGAGGATCGAACTCGCGACCTTTCGCTTACGAAGCGAACGCACTACCACTATGCTACGGAGGCAGTTTGTGTTTTGTCCTGATGTTTATTATACTAGTATAAATAGTACATCAATTAACTCACTCCCACATACCATCGGACTGGCATTACTAGAATATATTGACAGTATGCATACTGGAGAAGGAATTTTAAGTCTTGAATTTGGCCCTTCTCACCCACTATTGCTGCTTGTATTACTGGTGATAATGCACGGGTCTGTTCGTATGGAAACTTTTTTAAAAAAGAAATTGATTTTGCTTTTACTAATAAATCCAACCTGTAAAGTCAAAGTGATTTTTATAGTATGTTTGGCCAGGATTCTTAAATCGACTTATTTTGAAAAGTATTTTTTTTAAAAGTACTTTTGGTGAAAAATAGTGTGTTTAACCAATTAATTTATAAAACACTTTTGAGTAACAATTAGTGTTTGATCAAGTTTTTAAAAAGTGATTCTAAGTGTATTTTTATCAAAAGTACTTATCAAAAAAATATTTTTGGGCAAAAGCTATTTTTTTAAGCTTCTGAAAAACTACTTCTATTACTCTCCAGAAACACTTATTTTCTCCCAAAAACTTGGTCAAACACCACCTTTTTTCAAATAAGCACTTATTTAAAGAAAAAAAAAGCACTTTTGAAGAAAAATAAGTTTAGCCAAACATGCTATTAGTCAAACTAGTACCTCAACTTGTCCAACATAGATCTAACTTGTTGAACAAACGTCGATACAAGACTCACCTTTCCTTCAACAAATTGGCAGCTTATTCAGGGTTGATTGGCAAGTCGACATCCATTCTTTTGCATTGTTCCTCAATTGTGTTATAGGACTTTATGGATGCATAACGAAGCTACTAGTATGAGAACAAAAGTAAATAAAAAAAAGGCAGCTCGGTGCACTAAGCTCCCGCTATGCGCGGGGTCCATGGAAGGGCCGGACGCAGCCTTACCTTGCATTTCTGCCAGAGGCTGTTTCAAGTACGAGTAAGAATATTTCTATTACCCGAAGTTGCATACAAGAGAAAACAGATCACACTGCATGGTCACAAGGACTAGTATAAGTTTACAACAGAAATGCATGGTCACAGACTAGTATAAGTATACAACAAAAATGCATGTTCGCAGGGCCATTAGTACTACTATACAACAAAATTTAGCCCCAAGATTTACAACTTGAGCTGGGGCAGAAATAACTAGACATGTTTGGGCTAGGGATAAGGTAAGTAAATGCAAAATGCTGTGCAAAATCTGTTTTTAGATGTGTTGGTTGAAAGTAAGCCCACGGAGCAAAGCCAAATGTTCTCTGTTATTGCCTGTATCCAAAAAGCTACTGAGCCAAATATAATATAAAAAGACACCCGTTGCAGAAATCAAGTCCTCCATCAGTATCGACATTTATAAGTAGAGAATTTGTTGGCACCACTTTCTTGTAAGTACGTAGCGGCTGCAATAACTTTGCGATAGTAATGCCAAGATGCGTTCTTTTCAGTGATAGGTCGTTGACCAAATGGATTACTCTCTACATACTTTTGTACATTTTCTGCCATGGACAATCCTTCAAGATAAACACGCAGATCACCACCAGGCCCTGCTGTGGATAAACAAAATGAATTTCATAAACTGTATGAATTGAACAAATACTCTTTATATCATGCATAAATAGAGAGGGTAAATCTCGATGACAGACCAAAATCCCTACCCCGTACAGGACAGGAATGACACAGACCGTTAAGGCGGTCATATAAAGTAATGTAAATCGCTTTAATTAAACATAAAACTGGAAGTATGAATTCCAGCAACTGTAAAGCGAGGAACAATCAACAACAATTTAAAAAGCTTGTACAAAAGGAAAGCACAAAAAAGAATTCAGTAACAATAGACAATATGCATGATTCATCCGAAAACATACATGGAATCACAAGTCTCTTAATGAAGAAGTACAAGAAACAAAGTTCACAATGGACATGTCCGGCCAGGGATGGCAAACGGTGCGGGGCAGGGCGGTTGCGGGGCAAACCCGTGTAAACCCGCAAAGGCTTCAACTCGCCCCGCTCTGCAAAACATAATTTGCTATTTTCAAACCACCCCGCCTAAACCCGCCCAGAAAAATTTGCTCTTTTTTTTATATAAAAAACTTTTTAATTTCATATTCTTAAATTTAATTTTTTTAATAAATTGCTAATTTTAAATAAGTAAATAACATAAATAAAATGAAATGTACGTAACAGAAGAAATTACAGATTTGGAATAGATAAAAGACATCGTGTAAAGAAAACTCTACTCTAGCTTATTACAAAAGAAAATATCAAAACACAAGTTCAACATAAAGAAGCAATATAAACCTAGCTAGATGAACACTAAAGAGACAGAAAAGAAATTAGGGAAGAACTGAAAATAAAAATAAAAAGTTAAAAATTAATTATCGTGAGTCATGCCTGTAGCTTCTGGTCAAATGTTATATTCACATCCAAATATATATATGGCAGTGGAAAAAGGACATAAACTAATGTTAAGTATATAATTTATCCAAAACTCTATCCTAAACTAATCCAGATTATTATGTAAGAAATATCCAGATACGAGTATTGAAGTTCCAAATTAAGAAATATAGAAGAATACCCTAAAACATACATTTAAAATAAAATTCAAGAACAACACAGCTGAAAGGGCGCATGCAGTAAACCCGCAACCCACTCCGTCCCGCAAATAATTTCAAAAAGATATATTAAACCCGCCCACACCCGCATAAGGTCAAACCCGCCCCGCCCCGTTGTCATCCCTATGTCCGGCTCACCTACCACTGTACTTGTGATAGATTTGCAAGGTTAAACACACACACACACACACAGCTGGAGGAAACTCACCTAACGAGTCATCTTTCTCATCCATGTAGTGGTATGAATTTGGAAATATTGCTGTATTTGGCTGAAAATCAGAAAATACAAGGTGAAACTCATTGAATTTTAGTCATGCAGTAAATTTCACAGGTAGAGGAAAGGACTAAAACTCACTGGATTACACAATGCTTTGTGAGGAGAGTCGTCCAATAAAAGTGTGTTTGACTCATCATATTCACCTCTCTCCCACGGAAGATCTGGTTCATACTTATCCCATAACTTTTTTAGCTTCTTCAAGATAATAGGCTTGCTCCTCCTTTTCCCAACAACAGGAAAACCTGTATCAGTGCAGTGGGACTGATCCTGCATAAGTAGTTTCAAGTTTGTTTATACTACTTTGAAATGGACAACTGCAAGAGGCAAATAGGAAACTAGATGAATAAATACAAAGGAAACAAAAAAGTAGGCTTCTTTTATTGAAATAAAAAAGCAAGCAACTTATCAAATACATCATTTATACTCTCACAAAAAGAAAATAAACGATTGAAGGAAAGAGTTAGCTGTTTTATCTTTTCTCAGATTATGAAAGGTCCACATCAGATCCTACAAGTGAAGACCCAGAACTTAATCAGACATATAAAGGGAAGGGGTGACCACTGTCATATAACTTGAGCCCCGAAAGGGTGACTTGGAAAAACAGGCACATCAAGCCTGAAAGGAAAATTAACTAATTGGATATATTGTTAGTCTGCACAGAAAAGCATTATAAAGCATGTGATTCCAAATCCACCCCCCAATTTATAGTCCTAGAGTAGTTCACTATTTAATCTGGAAATTATCGGGAAAAGATTGAGACTCGAATTGGATTCATTAATTAGAAATTCATGCATCAGCAGAATGACAAAGTAGTGCAAATATCAAGCCTCATTATCATATCTATTAATTTTCGAAGCATTATCTATGGATATCAGTCCCTGAGTTTAGGCAAGACTGAATATTCTTCCTCATACAGTCAAATGACGAAGAATAAATGGATTTGGAATCCTCATATAATATTTAAGATAAGACATACACAAGGTGTGCTTAGACAAACAAGACTAATATAAAACATAATTCATGTTTCCTCAACTTGGATCTGATTCTAATTCCAATGAGTTATTTCCTAGGTTCCCAGTGATCTCCAGATTTATGAAACCATGCGTTAGTAATGCATACCAACAGATCAGAAAATATCAAAATATAACCAACTGTCACCATGCACATCCATTGTTGCTGTTTTCAACTGATATTAAAGTCCAAGCATCACAATTTTCTTTAAGTTCTCTGCTTTGAACGCCTAGAGTTCCAACTAGCACCAGTATCAGGTCACAAAAATATATGAGAAGCAATAAATTCTTACCCAACAAAAGAGCAACTTGTGCTTGGCATCTCCCAAAAGAAAATCAAGAACCAATTCCATATTTCTCCTGCAAAATTTTCAACAACATAAGGGCACATAAAATCATATGAGTCCACACCTAAACTACCCAATATTTTCAAATGTAGTATTATTGATAAAGTCGCTATGGTGAGTAAACAAAGTTTGAAGAGTACTTGATCCTTGATGACCATACACCTACATGGAATCTCTCGAAGCAGAATTTCAGAAAATCGTCATGGTAAGGCCTTTTAAAAACTGGTACAGCAGAAAGACCAGTTAATATCTAGGAGGAAAAGTAAAAACGAAAAGTGAAATACAAAGTTTGTCCAACTCCACCTGCTTTCCCTGATATAATGATATTCACCTCCAAACTATATGGGACGTATCGAAGCGGAACAATATCAGCAAGTAATCCATTCACATCAAGTACAAGAAGCTTTTTACTTGAACGTGCATTAAGCGCTCTCCCCAATGGATGGATGATACCCACATTTGTGATTTGGCTCCTACCACCTACAAAACCACTCGCTCTTGACTGAGAAGGACTATCTTCAGTTGCTAATTGTCTTTCCCCATTCAAAGGTTCATTGGTTGTGACAATACTATGAATGTCATTGGAGGCCCTAAGATCACATGGCATTGCATAATGTGAATTCTCTTTAGAAAATTCAATATCATATGACACATTCACGACGGCGTCTGTCTCAATTCTCTTCTTATGCTCATAATTTTCTGCCTTGGAGTCTATTGGTGACTCATCCTTGATAGAAGCCATAGAACAGTTGATGTTCTCTTTCTGATTATCAACCTGAATTGTTTCCTTTTTATTCCAAGTTTCACTGCGTGAACTGTCACCTGCTGCCTTCTCCGATAACATTTCTTGCACACCCAGCAACAAGGAACCACCTCCGGCAATGACTTCTTCAGGCAAATTATCAGAGTATGATATAGACACTTGGTAGTGGTCTGAGCTGGTGGTGGTTGTTTTTTTTTCTGTAATTGGAAAAGAGGAGGTGGCATCCATCATGAAAAATGGTAAACTGCTTGCGGGAGCACTAGAATTCTTTCTCCTCTTCCTGGAATAAGTTATCAGCACTTCCAGTCTTGGGTATATTTGTAGACCCCTCATCTCAACTGCAGCATTATTGACCTCAACAAAATCACCACTTTCAGTAGTCATACTATTGTCTACATTAGGAACTGCCTCGTTGCGATTTTCAACTTCAGAGACAGACTTCGATTCTGAAGTAACAAAAATGTGATCCTTAGAAACGTCACTGCACCTATCACTACAAGTTTCAAGATCACGATCAGTACCACTAGACTTAGAGGGATTGTTCCTACTAACTTCTCCTACCCCATCACATGTATTCTTAGGCGGACATGTCCCTATCTCACTACTGCTCATCACCAAATCTCCTTCACAGCCTATGTTAACTCCCATCTCTGAACTTCTACCTTTATCTAAATAATTCTTCCCTGGTACAAAAGCAGCATTTTCCAGTTCACAAGTAACGACATTATTTTCCAAGGAATTGGACTTTCTGTTCAGAATGCTTCTTTTTTTCTTTACCTTCCATGAATTCAAGTCTGAAATGCAACTTCTTACTTGTGTACTTGATTTCATATTGTCAGAAGACCATATATGTGAATTATTTTCTTGACTCATGATACTCGCTGGATCTCCTAAACACAAAGCATTGATCCTCCTATTTTGCTTTTCTCTTATTCTTTTTGATTGCCGGGGAATGAACTCATCAACATCTTTGTTATACTTTCCTCTGCTAAAAGAAGCTTTGTTGTTCAGCTTTCTCATTTTACTACCACTCTTCTTACTCTTCTCAGTGTCCCAATAGTCTGGAGCCCCAGGGGCAGGCAATGCCTGGACAACAATCCTACTGCTATGCATCTTTTTCATTCGATAAAGGATGATACAACGTTAACACTTAATAGGCAGGTCCTGTGATGACACTAAACCAAATTTCAATGAAAAAATATCAGGCTATAACTGAAGAATCTTAATAGTGTATTTTCCTAGTAAAAGTGGAAACACGAAACCGGTATAATCTGCAAAAATTTCCATCGCTATCAAGAGTGTGGCTACCTTAGTTACACAAATGTTAAGGTAAAGCAAAAATATATACTAAAAGAACAAAACTTTAGAAATAAAATAAACTAAACTTTTAAGATTTATTAACTCTACACTCATTACAACAACAACAACATACCTAGTGTAATCCCACAAAGTGGGGTTTGGGAGGGTAGGATGTATGCAGACCTTACCTCTCTACCTCACAGAGGTAGAGAGGCTGTTTCCGATAGACCCTCCTCACAAAAGAAACGTAGTCAATGTAAGAATTCAAGGAAAATAAGACAACAAGATATTACGATACAAAACAAACAAGCAACACACTCATTATCCTCATAATATTCCTTAATACTTAACAAGTGTTTACATTCCCATAAAGGGGAAAAGAGCAATAGGTTGAGTCACAAACAAGTTGGTCAACACAAAATAGAGTAAGCTCTGTCTAGTTGGTTTATAGAGATTGCAATCCTCTACAAATATATAAATGATTATAAATGGACAATACACCACATACCAAAAATGAGGCAATGCCTTAACCTAGAAAACTCAAAAACTGGATTAATCGTAATATGCATCAGAAAAAATGAAGAAAAAAAAGACTTAAATAGTATATTTGAAGGATATGAAAGATACCTAGTTGAATGTGTTGATGATGAAGTGAAAATGGATTCAGTGGAATCTTGATTTTGACTTTTGAGTAACACTTTCTCGGATACCCGATTTGGGGATTCGGATCCTTCCTAATTCCGACCAATCTTATCCATTTCTCCAAATATTTCCTTTTTTTGTATGCACCATAAAGAATAATTTCAAATAGATACTTCTAAATTATGGAAAATTTTAGAATCACGTATCATATAAAATCCAAAAAGCAGAAATTTTAGAAAATATGACTATACCAAACTTAGCATTATAATATTTGTGCATAAAAATATCTTAGATAATTGAAGTGTTGACGATAGAAAAGCAATATATTAGGGAGTAAGTTATACATTAAAACTTGTTATTAGTTGTAACAATATTTTATTATAATGGCTTAATTTTTTTCGTAATCAATTTTTTATGTTATATTTTACTTTTCTATAACAGTATTTTACCTATAACAGTAGTGACATTTATTATAGTGATATTCTTTTTGTAAAATTATCCCTCTATAACAGTCATAACACTCAATTATTGTGTAATAATATTTTAAAAAATATATTATATATAAAAATAATGACATGCACATAGTAAATTTCAAGTACGAATATCTAAAAGAAAAAAAAATTCTCATAGTAATCTGATTTAATCTTGAAAATTTTCAGAATCACCTATTTTCTATCTATCGAAACAACCTACAATAGTAGAATTCTTACGTCAAACTTGAAATATTTAAATTCTCAATTTATTTTAAATGCATATGTTGCTTAGATTTTAATTTTTTTATCGGTATGCTATAACAAGTTATGAATTTATTAGTCTTTTTAATTTTTAGTTAATGAGATATGAAAATCAATTTAGATTTTAAAAGTAACAAGTATATTATTTTCGTTTATAACATAAGAAGTACATAAAAATAATTGGTTGGCACTTTTGTTTATAACAACTAAATGAAATCTAAACATCAAATGTTAGTATACATATATAACAACACATCATTATAGCAGTCATGAAATTTCGGGACAATCACTGCCATTATAGAGAGATTTGATCGTAGTCAAATACTTAAACCAAAAATTTAGCTAGAAATTTATGGCATTCCAAGCTGTAAAGCATCCCCACACATAGGGGTGGGCATATATCGGTTTTGTATCCGAAAAATATGAACCGAATAAAAAATTGATTTTTTTTAAAAAAAAAAACGAATACAACTTTTAAAAAAAAAACGATATGTTCGATTTATATCAGTTTTTTCTAGTGGGCCGGTCGGGTAGGGGAATTTTTATTTTTAAAAAAAAAAAAATTTCCAAAACTGAAATTGACATTCACACCTACACTATCATGAAATTTCGACGTTGAAATCTATTGTGTATCGTGAGATGTTTACTAAAGAAAAAGGAAAATTAGAAATCGATTTGGGGGAAAACACAAATTGATTGGGAAAACGGACGTATTTCTAAAAATTTGCTTCGCCAAACTACCTACCCGTTTCGAAAAAATACGCAAAATCAAAAAAAAAATCGGGTAAAACGGACATCCGAGCGCAGAGTTATGACTATTTAAATTTTTACCAATTTACAACTACTTTCTCTCCCTACATTTTATGTCAATGCTTTCGTGATATGTTAATCAAGTTCATGCCGCATGCGACTTCCATAAAAGTTTCATAGATTGACTTCAATGGCTATGATTCAAGAGATAGTAGTAGCCTAAAATAAAAAAAATAAAAAATTATATATTTAATTCGGTTTTTTTTTATTCGGTTCGTATCCAAAATTAAAAAATCGAACCGAATCACTAAATCTTGATTCGGTTCGGTTTTTTAAAATATCGGTTTTTTTTTTAAAAAAACCCGAGAAAAAACCAAACCGAATTTAGATTAGGTTTGGTTTTTTCGGTTCTCCGTATTTTTTGCCCACCCCTACACACACATGTTCTTGGGACGTATGAATTTGACAACCAAGACCTACACAGTGTATAAAGTGAACGTCCTTTCAGCGAGATGTTAGTTCCATGAGACTTTAGTCTTGTTGCTTCAGAGTTCGTATAACGTCGAAACGAGTTCAAACACTAGATAAAAAAATCACAGGTGTATACAAGTTTACATGCTTCCAATTTTGGCCCTGCTTGAATTAAAACCTTCTCGAGTAACTAAATAAAATACCTTTACACATTTAATCCTTCGGTCATTTACTTGGAGTAAAACATGTTATTTGAAGGTTCATGCCATGTAGAAGCTTCTGTAGATTATTAGAAATCAACGCTAAATATTTAATCACATAGTTTTAATCAGCAAGAGAAAATTTGAAAATAAATTAAAGCATCATGGGTACGAAAATTAGCTTTGCAGTTTTGAATACAAGTTTTCAAAAAGTTGCAAATTAAGGTTCATGATCTTCATCATAATCAAAGATTCAAGAACCTCAATTATGAGATAGTTAAGATCTGCTCTCATATTTTTATGAAAAAAAGCATAAACAATGTTTTGTTTTCTTTCTGTTCATTTGTTTAGCTGTTTCAACGACTTTTACCTTGCAATTTGGTTACCCTAATTCTTCTGATTATTATTAATGCAGAGTTATTTCCTATTCCTTAATGTTACGATACTTGTTTATCTGAAGTACACGCCTTCCTAGTTTTTCACTACTACAAGTTGAAAAGCCATTAGGCCAATACTCTGCTAATATCAATAACGCAGAAAAAATTTATAACAGGTTTGCTATCAATATTCATATACACAACACCCATTAAACAATACATCTATTGAGAAGAAACAGAACTAAACCAAAACTTATTACATACAGTTTGCCCTTCTCAGTGTGCTGCTGTGGTCTCATACTTCATCTGCAGACATAGTACGCTTCTCAACACTAGGTATTCGATTGTAGATGTTGGCTGTACAGACCACAGCACTCCGTCATATTCTCTCCAGAGAGTTGTCCCGGATACTATGTTTCTAGTTCGAGTTAATATTTGCAGGCATCAAAGTTTTGGGGGCAGTCATGCATATAAGCTTTCGTTCAAATAAGCAGCAACGCAACTGTCAATGCTTGTCAAGAAAGATACTGTTTCAAAGCATACACAGTTGTAGACACAGCAAAATAACTGCTGTTGCCAACTGGGACAGCCAACGAATCGACAGTTATGCCTTGACGTACTTATCAACATAGCCCTGGAAAATAGAACTGTTAGTTACATGGTATTGAATTTGCATAATGTCTTCTAATCAGAGCATCCAACACAACCAAGGTTACACCAAGTCTCTAGATGATGTGAATTGTAAGTTTCAGAACATGGGGCGAATGACATTGGAGATGTCAGATAAAAAGATTTAGAGATCTCAAAACAATCAAGGCCACAACTGAGCTAATCTGCATACCTAAGGTTTTACTGCATATTCAACTCTTTACTAGGGGACCTCAGAAACCATTAAAAGGTTTCACTGGATATCCAACTCTTTACTATGGAACCCTCAGAATCCATTCAAAGGTGGCTGAACCAAGGGATATCATGTTGTCCCTAGATGAATGTTGAACAATATAGTGACAGCTAAATATATAAAGAATTGCAACTATGAAAATGCAATCGATGGATGATTCACTTGCCATTTTTAAACAACTTACCATAGGTACAGCCACCTTATCTCTGACCCCATTTGTCCATGGAATTTTTTTTCTTTTTTTCAAAAAGAATTTCAAAGCAGCGTTCGGTTATACATTAGAAAGATATTTTAATTTTTTTTTTGGAGATAAGTTTCAAGTTTGAAAAAGTCACTTTGACCAGTTTTTCAAGTGAAATCTTTTCCACCCACAAAATTTCATCTTTTTTTCAAGTTAAATGAATGTCCAAACACAACTTCAATTTCCAAATACACTTTCTCAACTTAACTTCAAATACTACTTTTTTTCAGATATCACATTTTTGTGTCCAAACGCCTACTTAATTAGTTCATGAGTCATCATTTAGAAACACTGGTAGACGTCTGATATAAGCTAGGCAACAGCAAGTGATCTACTTTAGGTGTCGGAAAACTGAGAAACAAACATGCAACACCACAAGTAGGTGTTAACTAATGGAGGAAGCAAAAGAAGTCAGAAGAGTGGCTTTGGAGAAGTATGCTGATCTGAGTGATTAGATAAGGATTACATATGTTCTAATGTTTGCCCCTGTTTTGCTTTAGGATGCTTTACTTCTAATTAATCACACAACTCTAACTCACCTACTTACAGATATTGCAAAGTATGCCAAGCACATTCACTTTAGTGTTAACTCAATAATCCACACTAATGATAGACAAGCTAAAATTCAGCAAGTATAAACTCAATCCTAATAAGCAAAGTCTGCTAGGGTCTAAATGGGTTGGGTCGAGATGGGTACGAGTGATATTGTAACCTAACATAACCCAACATTCCATCATTTTTTAACACTTCTTGAAAAGAATGTGAAAGCTAAAGTATTTTTTTAAAAAAGTTATTAGCTTAAGTTCTCCAAATGTACATTCTTCCAATCTCCAAGTCTGATTATGTATGTTTTGGTTCGGGCTGTATTTTGACTCGTCGGTTCCACTATGTTACTCATTTTGACTCAATCTTTTGATGGATCATTTGGGATTCAACCCGTTGGGTCAAGCTAATCAATAAATCACAACCCAACTGTTTAAACTTGGTTGGATCGAACAGGACTAGTTTAATTAAGCTAAAAATGTTTACTAGATGTAAACTTGATTAAATCCCTTGGCAAAAACTAAAACGTCACTAGCAGATCTAACAATAAAAAAAAACCATCACATTAGATCACATAGAAGGTTTTTTGTGAAACGGTATAGATAAGAAGGGGTCATACCATGACTAATTTAGTTAATTTCCTCTGTGACGAGTCAATGTAATGGTCGATTTTTGCCTTAGACTTGGGTATTTGGTGGCTTTTCATAGCTCCAGAGACCTTGTCAACAGTTTTCTTGACTATTGTCTTGAAAACCTCCTTGCTCATATTACCTTGGCGCCATGATGGTTTTAGCAGCTCCTTCACAAAATTAGCAACCGAAATCTTGAAAAGCCTCATAGATCTGGAATCCTTACTTTTCTTTTTCTCCCCAGATGGCTTCACCTGTTCAATCTCTATCTCTCCTGTAGGAACATCTTCGTCGTCACTGGAATCACTTGGACTTCCATTCTCAACAGCACCCACCTCTGCCTCAGCTGTCTCGCCAAATTCATCATTTTCTGCACATGCAGTGAATGCCATAGCTCCACCTCCTTTGTGCCTCTTGTTTACTTCCACATCCAGTGGTTCATTGGATCCACTGAGCCTTAACATAACGCCTGAGTCATCAGTTACTTCATGCTTTTGACCAGGATCAGACTTCTTAAGTGAGTTAGTAGATGGCTCTATGCTGTCATAAAGTGGATCATACTGATTACCACCTGGCTGGGGGAATATTCCTTCAGCTGCACGGGCAGATGGTGGGGTAATATTCCGTGAACCAAGACTTTCTGCAGGATGACCATCAATTGGCATATTACTCAAACTAAATGCACTGTATTTATTACTAGGGAGTGTATCTCTTCCATGTATTAAAGGATCCGAACTGAATTTCGTTGTTAGTGGCTGGTCAAATGTAGATGCATAAGGGTTGAAATGACTTGAAAATCTGGATCCACCAAAATCAGGCAACCGGGGAGCTTGATTCTGGTCTAACAAATCAGATGTGTACCTCGAAGCAGAGGAACAAACTCCAGGCTCAACAAGATGTCGAGAAATACCAGCTGTCTGAGGACCAGAATGTGGCTGTTGCATGTAAGAGTAACTCTTAGAAGATGGACCAGGAAGCTCACCAAGAGCCATAGGTTCACCGAGGAAAGCTGGTGGTCTATTTGGTGAGCCCCTAGAGTAGATAGGTTGAGTCCGCACATAGGCATGATGTTCACCAATTTGAGGAATACTTGGTGATGTGCTTGCATAGAAGTCATTCCTTGGAACTAATATATTTGATTGAAAATGTACGCGAGGAACACTATGTTGTCCACCAGCTGCATTTCCAGAGGAGTCGTACACAAATTGAGTGTGTGGCGCCTGTGACAGTGCTGGACGTGGTGGAAGAGAAGTCCAAGAGGAACTCAGAGGTACAGCGAATGGAGACGGTTGATGAGGAAATGGAGCTTGATATGGAGGAGCACTTTCAATATATACAGAATTAAAAGATGGGGGCAAGTTGTGATCTCCGGGCATCTGCTGAGCAAATGCAGTACTTGAAGCCTGTGGAACTGAAGGAAAGGAAGCTGATAATGGTGTTGTCCGGAGTACATCTGATGGGCACGACTCCTTAGCAGACACAAATTGAGGAAGCTGGACTGGTGGGACCATGAATGCTGTCTGGACAGATAACTCCAAAACAGACGAATCAGATTCCTCTTTAAGTTTCTCATCTGCATTTAGGAGCATCTGATCAGAGACAAGATCTTCAGACTTACGAATCCCCATAGTTCCAAGTGAGGAGGGCACGCCAACAGTAGCATCACCAGGAAGCTTCTCCACTTCAGCAACAATTACTGGACTGTCAGCAAGTTCCATCTGATTCTCATTTCCATAAAGCTGAGAAGTAGGTTCAGTTTCTTTCATATCTTTAATTTCCATATCAGGAATATCCTGGCTTTTGGATCTATCATGATTGCTCCCAATCTTTTCATGTGTATGAGAATCCTTTGAATCACGCATATCAGAATCCTTTGATATAGGCGGAAGATCTCGGTGCTGATGTTTGCTCCTGTATGATCCTGATCTACCACTCTTATCAAGCTCAGCATGGAAGTATCGACAGGATGCTCCACGGTAACACTTGCCTCGAAGGAAGTCAAAGCATTGTGGAGGATAATCTCTGTCCCTTCTCATTTTGTCACCACCAAAAGATAATCCATGCCTAGAAGGTGACTTGCTTCGACTTCTGCGTCTCTTTGGAGAGATGCTGTAAGGTTTAAGCATTGAAAATTTTAAGATCATCCACAACTACCGTAGAAATCAAATCAACAGGAGATATTGTCCAGAAACATAGCAAAAAGCAAATTAAAATGGGTACCTCCGAGATCGATCCCGCCTGTCCTTTCTCTTCCTTGGACTCTTCCTCATCCTCCTATCATATGGAGAGTGGCTTCTGCTCCGGCTTCTTCTTCTTTTTCCATGTCTCCGCTTATGCCTTGGTGAATCATCAGAATCACTGTCACTTACCCCCTCCCTAACCAATCTCCCATACTCATCAACCTTCCGTGTAGGAAATTTATCCTTAGCATCTTCCCTAACCAAATCAAAACTGTCATTATCATCAACGCCCAAAATATTTTCCCAATGAGGTCCTTCAGGAGCAGTATCACTCATCAAAGATAATCGATTTCCATTACTATGATCAATGGACTCCTCAAAGTTTACAGCAGCAAAAGATTCTTTATCATCTTTGGCAACTGAATTTGAAGGTTTAACTGAAGATATAAGTGATTTTCCAGTATCAGTCTTGGCAGTTACAGTAACAACTTCACTGGGTGGAGGAACCGTCAAACGGCCAAGATTTTCAAGACAATTCTCACTAGCATTGTCTAAACTGTCGTCCGAGGCATAGCCTTGAATCAGCCTAAAAGGACTGGCAGCTGCCATGAGCTGGCTGTGAGCATTTTCAAGATCAACCTCCTTATCAGTGGGTGATGCACTAGGATGGCTCAAATCTTTCTCTAAGGCAGAAGATATCTGCACATGATCATCCAAGGGTTCATTATCCCTGTTTAAACCATTGGCCTCAGAAGATGGTTCCTGAAAACTTGAAGGAGCACGATATGGAGAATCTGCAGAGACTGAAGATGTTAGAATATACAAACACAAAGGAGGCAACTTTGGATCCAAGTCAAAATCTCTTTTATATTTTTGGAGAAAGTCAAAATATCAAAGCCAAAATCCAAGGATCTTATCAGCCAATCAATTAAAAAGTACCCTCAACCCAAGTTAGATGGGTTGGACATATGAATCCATGTATCCATTACGCTCTATTCAGTTTCATTTCAATTCATTGCTAAAAGGATTCATTACGATTAAACTATCTTTAAGCTAGACTTCACCCTACTGCAACCGCACTTCTTTACTTTGCTTAGGACCAGCTATCAAAACGAAATGTCGTCAGAAGCAAAACAAAAAAATAAAGCTACTAGCATAGTTATGTTAAACAGTTGAATGTTCTAGGGGTGTCTTTATCTCATATCAGCTGAAGGCGATTTCACATTTCTGGTAGATTCCTAACATGTTTAGAATTATAGACATTCTATTGTGTAATCATGATGAATGCTCTGAATTAGAAAAGAACTAAACACAAAGCTACAAGATATGCATTCAGCTATTTTAACATGAGTCACTTGCACAGAATTTGCAGTTTAATTCCTCTATTTGCATAAACAGTTTGCACCTTGTCTTTGATCCTCTGGCTCCAAGGGCCCACAGCACGATGAATTTTGATGTAATATATCTTCACTTAAGCTATCCTGTAACTGCTTCTCATCCCCAAAGGAAGGAATCTGCTGATCTTCGTCTAGCTGGGTGATATCATCTGAAAGTCCAACATAGTAGTAAGATAGCTTCAGATTTCCAACCATAACTACAAACTTTTACACTCATCAATCAGGAAAGATGAAGCTTCTAGGTAATAAAGAAACGCAAAAGATTCAATGAACAGGTTGTAAAGGAAACAAGCATATGTTAAATAACTTGATTACGCAGTCAACAACTCCATAGTGTAGTTCAATCACCTCGCATTCTTTAACTGAGATAGCAGGAATCTTGCTTTTTTTTCTTTTTCTAAATACACATCAGAACCACAGTTAGGACTCCTTCAGTTGCTGCATGTGGCGCTCTAGTAAGGAGTCCTCTTAAACCTCCGTGTTCTTACTTTTCCTCTGTTATACTAGGCATGAGAGATGGTATTAGAGGCAACTAATAGCAATTGATTGGTTCTCCCTGCATCTGACCCATTGCAGTGTATTGCATCCACTACCTGTCTTTCAAATATGAGCAAAGGTCCTCGTAGTTCAGGGATCTAGACTAGCACAAAAGAAAATAAGACTGAAGGAAACCTTACCCAAATGAAGAGTTCCAATAACAGGTAGAACCAAAGATCACTTTCCAAAGGAAACACATGCTAGGATCCTCGCTATAAAATGCTGACTTTTCCAAACAGTTAAGTCAGTTTGGTCTCTCTCGAAATGCTATACACTTAAAAAGTTTTAATATGACCTATTCAATTTCTATTCTTCACTAGGGCAAAGACAGCATGAGGCCCCGCATCCCTCAATAAATACTAAACAGCTCACATTTGTTATTATTCTCAAGATTTTCTACTGGATTAAACTACACCCATATATTGGGATAGAAGTAGAGCATAGAATAGCAATAAGAACTAGAAAATAGACACGTAAAGCATACAAACAGAATATATTACACTAACCTTCCATCTCCATATCAGAATCAGCAGCTGAATGAGACGGAGCTGAGTTTATTGAATTAATAAGTTGAACTGATGAGCCTTCTGGAAATGCTAGTGATACAGGGTTAGGAGGAGAAGACGAAAGACCCAAGACCAAATTCTTACTTACTGGTAAACCTTCTATGTAAGCAATCCCTCCATCGTGCTCAAACGCCCCCTCATCTTTAGCACCATTAGCATTTGCAGTGGAAGATATGAGAGGTGGTGAAGATGGTGGAAGAGGTAGATCCCCAGGAGGTGAAGGTGGCAAAGGTGGCTGAGGACCAGGAACTGCAGGTTGTACATGGGAATCATGGTTTCTTGAATGCGTAGAGGGGTCAAATGGGGAAGGTGTGGAAAAACCAGGGTTCTGCAAATTAGGTGGTAGTGGCGGTGGCAGAGGAAGATTATGAAGATAAACTTGCATACTGTCTGGTGACGGCTGATGAATTGCACCTCTATAAGGCATTTGACCTAGTGGTGGAGGTGGTGGAAGAATTCTAGGAGCACCCGGAGCTATTGCAGGTGGAACATGAAGCATACTGGGATTCCACTGTGAATGCTGCTGTGCAGATGGAGGAGGAGGAGGAGGAGGAGGTGGGGGCAGTGGATAAAATTGACTAGAATCGCTACCACTTGTTGGAAATGGAAAAGGTGGATAAGGTTGACTTACACCAGGATGGGCATGCTGATATGCAGGAGGGCCATGCTGACCAACTTGGGGTGGTCCTGGTGGATGACCATGCGGCATCATAGGTGGATGTGAAGCCTGAGCGGTAGAAGGAGGAGGAGGGGGAGGAGGCCACCTCTGCAATTGAGGCCTAGACGTATTAGCATTTTGACCAATCTGAGTTGCATAGTTACCCTGACCATACATCTCAAACAGCTAGCTACCAATAGAATTTAGAAATCTGGAGTGCACGATCCCACTGGGTCCAAGAGTTCCCACGTGCTGATCACTAAATTAACCCATCCACAGAAGCCCCTTCAAACACGAAATGCAACTTTGTAACAATTTGAAGATTCAAGAAATATAATTCCAGTGGAAAAAAGGGAAAACACAGATTTCTCTAACCTTGCAGGCATATACAGAAAAGAAGAAACAGAAACAAGGGGAAGAGAAAAAAGTAGAAGTCAATGCAAAAAATGAAAAGGTAAATAAACTAATCTCAGTATTGATACTACACGTCCAAATTTAAGGAATTGGACTTCAAAGGGTACTTCCCTCCTCCAATTTATAAGAGTGAAAATTTTATCTAGGTCAATAACCAGCTCATGCCTTCTTCTTTTTTCCAGCAAAGCCTATGACCACTATCTATATACACTTTCAGTGACGTAGAAACAAAGAATGCATGAATATCCACAAAGTTGGCAATTTTCATATTTTACAAAACCACCAAGACAGATATTCTAAATGAATACTCAATAAACATGAAATCTTTACCCAAACAACAAGATAAATTAACTTCATCCCTAACTAGGAAGACCCTGGGAACCAACCCCACCACCTAACACCTTGTCCCCCCCCCCCACCCCACCCCCAATATTTCATCCACAAGAAACAACTCCCAAAAAAAGGGGAAAATTACGCTCTATGTCTACTGGGAGAAAATATTTACGCCACGTGTAGCCCATATTTGTGTATAAACACCTTTTATACAACATTGATTCATTATGTATAATGTTTTCCCCCAAGGTATAATGTTGTATAATAGTATTGTATATTGGGCTACGTGGCGTAATATTTCAAAGAAAATCCAACAAATATTACTTACTCTTAAATCACCAACTTGACTCGACAACCCGAACGATACTATAAAACAGTCCTAAGCAGCAAGATACTTCATAGTGTCAAGAAATTTCTTTCTCCTAGCTTCCAGTTAAGCATATTTTGGAACACACAAAATAAGTGATAAAGATTCAAACTTTCCACAATAAATTGCAAGCATTATCAAGTGACAGTAACGAACATGCCCAGAAATAAAAACTACAACTAGTAAAGAATTTACGTACAATACCATTAAAATGCATACCAAATTGCGAAATAGCAGGTACCGAATATGTGAATTTAAAGTGATTTTAAAGATCTGAATTGAAATCCTCTGCTGGGTTAAAACCCTAGAGAGAGAGAGAGAGAGAGAGAAACACACACACACAGAGTACAGTTAAAAACAAAAATAAAATAACAAACGGAATACTAAGAAAATATTTTTACCGCAATTCCGTAATTTTACCGGTCATGGAAAAGCGGTCGGGTGATGGTTGTGGGTTTATGGGCTTGGGCCTAAACGAGTTTCGTGAAATAGAACGTGGAGACCCAATTTTATAGTAAAAATTTGTAAAGAATTCTCGGATACTTTATTTGTACATCACTATTTAATTTGTACCTAGTTTTTATTTATTTTTTGCATGCGTACTGCTTTAGGAAAATTTCAGATATGTGGTAATTCAAGTTACAAAACTCACTGTCATTATCAGGAATAAATTATGAGTTATACTCTTATCTGATTTATAATAAGTGTTCACTTACATAATTAAGAAAAAGTTAATTATTTCTTTCAAATTTACTCCTAATTAGATAAGTGAATTTTTATGTAATCAAGAAATTATATTGATTACTGGTAGTATTTAATTAAGAATAATTTAGTTAAAATATTTATTATTTTTCAAGAAATTAATATTTTTTAAAGTAATGTGCTAAAGATTAATTGAACACTTATTTTAAACCGGAGAGAGTACCAAATACGAGAACAATAAATTTGTGTTAATGATACTTGTCAATAGTTCTCATAAGGTCAATCTCAGTTTAACAGCATGCCTCGTCTCGTCCGAAGAATATTTGTTCCACTTCCTTCAATTTTCAAATACTCTTTCAACTTCTAACTTCAAATACTCGGTTCTTTTTACTTCACCCATTATTATCCAAACGGACATGGACCTTGTTTGGTTAGGAGAATGAAGTATGAACCAAAAGGATGACCCAAGGAGGCCAATATTGTGAAAATCTTTATCGTTATTAGGAGTGGCAAAATGAGTAAAAAAGTATGGTTATACGCATGATCCAACACATTTAAAATGGGCTCAATGTGAGTTAATCCATAATATCCACTTAAAATATGGGTAACTTAATGGATAAAATTGATAAAATCCATAATTTAGTATAACAAGTTTCTTAAAAATGAGAAAAAATTACTTCCTTAATAACATTAGGGAAAACAAGTCTCACAAATGGCATTTCACCAACCACCCAACTCCCCCATCCCCACTAGATTTTATTTTTTTTAAAAAGTTTTTAATATTTTATTTTGGTTCTACACCCCACCCCCACCCCACCTTACCACCCTCCAAAATAAATTAATTTTTCTTTAAAAAAAACTTTAAAAGTTTTATTTGGTTTTTCACACCTCCCCCCGTGCGACCCTCCTCCCCCTCCCCCACCACCCCTGCAAGAAAATTAATTTTTTTAAAAAGTTTTTATTTTAGTTTTCTACACCATCCACCCACCCACCACCACTCAACTCAGCCCCCCCCCCCCCCCTCATCCCCTAAAAAAAGTTTCTACACAACTCACCCCCATCCCCACCCCACCCTCCAAAAAAAAAAATTCTTTAAAAAAGTTTTAAAAGTTTTTTTTTTACACCTCCCCCCCCCCCCCCCCTCGCGCAACCCCAACACCTTACATCAAAGCTCAACGGTTCAAAGATATCAAATCTATCAATTGGCCAAGTATATCCGACATATGTGTTGACACCTAATTTTTACCCTCTAAATACTTTATTTAATTATTTAGAGTTCCTGAGTTATGAACGTAGTAAAATATGCAATTTTTTACAAAGCGAAAATGATCTTACGAAATTATTCCAGTAACATTTTGCCATGTTATTTGGCAAAAATATTATCAAATATATTATTGTATATAATTATCATATTTTTTTTATTTTTATGAAATATCTATCATTTTTCTATAATTTAAATAGGACAATTATTTAATTAATTGCCTAAATTGACTATATTAAATTGATAAATATTTTACTCCGTGAAATTAAGAAAATTTGATTAATTAAATATTGTGTCAAATAGCATCTTATTTTATCCCTCAATTGTCTTAAATTATGAAAGATTTTGGCTTTTATTTTAAACTTGTTTTAATTTTAACCTCAGTTGATTTTAATTGGTTGTTTCTAGAATAAGCACAATTATCCAACCCCTTTCATTTAATTGAATTTGGGCCCTTCCCCTTTTAACTTAGGCCGAGTCCGGTCCGGTTTGGGCCTGACCCGGCCCAATACCGTCACAAACTAGGGTTTAGTAGCCATCGCCCCACCCCTTCGTCCTCTTCGACTAAAATATCAAAGAGTCAAGCCAACTTCGCCGACGACAGGCCTTGTAAGGCCAAGTCTGGCAAGGGTCTTAATGATCATTGTCTTCTTCTCTCTCCGCCAACGCACCACCGCGAGGTAAATACCCCCCTCCCCTCTCCTCTGCGTGCATATACGAGTATTTGTCGCATTTGGAAGACAAAAATTGAGTTTTCATTGGTCAATTTTAAAAGCCATTTTTATTTTAAATGAAAACCATCAAAAATTATTTGTCCCACTTCGATTGATTTTTAGTTCTGAGGCTTTTGGGACCCTATAAAAGGAACCCCATCTCTCTTGCAAAAAGCAAGTGTGATTGAGTTACAATTTCTGACTTTTAAACAACACTAGTCATTTTTGAAACTCTAGAGTTGAATTTTGCGACCTGAGATCGGTCATTGATGAACCCTAACAGCTTCTTCTAATTTTTAAAGGTCTAAATATATATTTTTTTTGGTCTGTGGTCTGAGCTCGTGGTCGTGGATGTGTGTTTTTCACTCCGGATCTCATCATCGGCTGCACTAAAAAGAGGCAATGTTTTCTCCTTTTAGTTTAATTTTTGTAGTTAATAAGATTATATGTAATTTTATGTGTATTGTATGAATTAATGGCTAGTTTAGCATAAGGTTGTCCACCGGGCCGGGACGTCCCGATCCCGCCCTGGTCCATCTCGTTCCGGTCCCGTCGTGTAAATTACGTGATGGAGATTGTCGTTAATCGGGTTTGAAATCGAGACGTGTCTAGGGCTTGTCCCGCCCCACCTGCAGAATCTAGCCGTTGCACAAACAATCATTTTTAATTTTAGTCGTTGGCCACGACTATGAACGGTCATTTTGGCCCCCACCACCCCATACCCCTTAATATTTATTTTTAACCCCTAAGTTAGTATATTTATACATTAACTCTAATTCTCAACTATAAATACCTCATTTTTCTCTTCATTTTTCTCACAAATCTTCCTACCATCTCTCTAATCTCTCTATCTCTATAAGTCTAAATTGCACACTAAATATTATATTTTATTTGATAATTTATATCAAAGTTCAAAAATTGTGATTGAAGTTAGCAACTAGCTTGAGGATCATTGATCAAAGTTTCAATTTTCAACTCGATTACACGTCGAAGTTACGTCGACGTTTGGTACACTCGTTCTTTCTTTTATTTAAATTATTATTGTTTAATTTTAATTATCGTACTTAATTTTCTTAACTTTAATTATTTATTTGCATAATTATAATGAAACGAGATGTACTTTTTTTTTACAGAGGTAGTAGGTGTAACAGGTTAATGGTGCATCTTGTAGTAATCTTAATTATGATAATTTCACTCATGTAGATGAAACTGAACTTTTTAATGTTAATATTAATATATCATTAGATCATGAGTTATATTCTGCATCTGAACCAGACTATGATTTAGAAAATAATTAGAAGATAATTTAGATAACACACCCACTAGTGCAACTCCATCACAGGCTCAGACTAAGTCTCAGGCTGAAATTGAAACTGAAACTGAAATCCGTCATATTCCCCTAGTATGATAAGAGACAAAAAATAACAAATTAAAATCACTTGTATGTGATTTTTTTGAAAGGGACATTCCCAATCAACTAGCTATTTGTAAAATTTGTCTCAAAGTTTATAAATGTAAAACTGGAAAAGGTCAAGGTGGGACATGTGGTTTAATGAGACATGTGGAAAAGGATCACAAAACAAGGTATAACCAATACTTTACTGAAAAAATGGGTGTTCAAATGTCTTTTGATTCGGAACAAGGTTCACATAGTATCCCCGATCAAATACAGAACCGAATTAACCCGATGACGGGGGAGTTATAGGTCCGAAATATGATAAACACAAAGATCGAAAAAATTTAGCAGTTGTTGTGGAGGGTTTGCCTTTTTCATTTCCTTCCTCTCCTGATTTTATACATTACATTCGAGAAACATATAATTCTGCTTTTAACGGTTTTTCTAGATCAATTATTAGAAAAAATATTTTTAAATTTGCGCATGAATATCAACAATATTTACGTTATTTGTTGTATCATTTTAATGGCAAAATGACTATTACTTCTGACATAGGTCGTAGTATTAATGATAATGATTATTTAACTGCTACATGTCATTGGATAGATCACAATTGGTCTATGCAAAAATGTATATTAGCATATAGATATATTGATGAAAGGCGCACTGAAATTTTTATTTCAAGAAATATTCATGAAATTAGTGAAAATTATGGAACTACCGATAAAATTATGACTATTACATTAGATAATGTTTCTTCTAAAGACGCAGAGAGTTTAAAAAAAATGTCATAATTGTGGATTACCTTATAGGAAAAATCCAGAAGAAGTTGTAACTATGTGGAATTCTTGTATGAACAATTAGTTGTTGCTCACGAGTATAGAAGACCTATAACTTTATTATTTAACGCCCATAATCAAAATCATTCGGATATGCTTGTAGATGATGACTGAGATACAATTTTGGAACTTATTGTATTCTGAGTGAAATTTTTTCTAGCTACTAAGGAATTTTCTGGTATTTATTATCCTACTATTTTATTTATGTTATTTTATATAGCTTTAATATTTTTGTTATTTAATGAATATATGAAAAAACCAACTTACGCTTCAGCTATTACAAAAATATTTGTAAAATTAAAAAAATATTTTTTTCATATTCTCACTATTTTTTTTATTGGTGTTGTATTAAATCCTACTATTAAAGTAGACGATTGTAATGCCCTTATTGAAACAATTTATGAATGCCTAGAAATACTTCCCAACAGAACCAACTAAAGAATATGTTATCTCTATCATACAAACACAATGCAAAACTATGTATATGTATTATCAAGAGCAAAGTGCAAATAATCAATCGATTTCTGTACCATCTTCTTCTACTTCACTTCAACCTTGTAAAAAACATGCAGTTTTTGCTTCAAGTATTCAAGGCCTTCGAAATAGAATGTATAGTGGTTCAAGTGCTTCACAAATTAGCGAGTTTGATGTTTATGTTTTGCAGGTTGTTGTACTGTTCGAATCAATTGCTAATGAAAATGGACGTGAAGACTTGCTGAAATACTTGAGGGAGAATGAAAAGACATTTCCGATTCTATCAAAGTTGGCCCGAGATGTGTTGAATATTCAAGCGTCATCTACAGCTGAAAGCGTTTTTTCTGCTGGAAGTTTTTAAATAGGAGAGCACATACACTCATTGACGGGAGATAGTTTGGAGATTGCAGTTTTATTTAGAGATTGGATTAGAGCGGAGCGTAGAAGGTACGGTCAATCAGAAATCAATGAAGAAGACTACTACAATTATAACGAAATCTTATTCGTGGGAGCAGGAAGCGACGTTGAACAATTTGTCCAACAAATTTCAATTCCAACAGAAGATCCTCAAGAGATTGTCAGAAAATTAGAAAAAGTATGGTTGCATATGTAATTTTTTAATTGCCAATTTTACTATGTGAATTGCAACTTTTGAACTATGAAACAAAGTTACAATTTTGAAATTATATAACAAAAAAAAATATATTTCTATTAAATAATATAATAGTCAATTAGCCTTGGGATGTTTTTTCACTATCTTGTTCAATTATTTAAGTGTTTATATATATATATAAACACTTAAATAGTTTGTGTTTAGTGTTCGAAGTCTTGCTTTGATTAGTTTAATATGATATTTAAGTAATTATATGTTAGTTTGTGGTATGGCTATTTGATACCGTTTAGTTTTAGAGTCAATTAAATGTTAGTTAAGCCTGTTATTAGGCTAGTAAGCACGATTAGTCTAACAGTTTATGTACCTCATGATCTAGTTAACCATCTGTTGTGTAATGTGACATTGCCTTGTTGTCAAAAAATAACATTATGTTGACATGATGTATGTTCAGATGCTTATATGCTTTTAGTACAAATAGGGAGTAATGCAATGTCTCCTCTTTCCCTGTGTTTTATCTGAACTTGCATTTTTGAAGAAGTTAGGCCTGTTTGTCTGTTTTCTCTGGACTATGTCACTATGAAAATGTATGTCTACTTGCTAGTTGTTGAACCAATGCATAATAGAAAAATGATCCTTTCCCTGCTATATTAATTTTTTCAGCCTTCCCTGTCACCTCTGTTGGCTAGCATGACTTCCTGCATTGATTTTGAGAAGCCTGTTGTACATAAAACATATACTGGAATGTGATTTCTTGATTGTCTGCATAAATTGAGCCTGTTCCTCCAAGTCATTAATTTAGATTTTTTCCCCTTAATGACATGAAGTATATTATCTGACTTAGTATATTTGTGCTCCTGCATGACTACTGTAAGGTGACTCTTGCTCTGATTTAGGCCTAATATTGGTTGTGTTTGTGGTTCCCATTTGATTTGAGGAAAATCTGCTCCTGTCTCCCCCCCTTGGGTAAAATGAATGAGTTTGGGCTTTGCTTCTTTTTTTACACATTCTGAATATATGCAAGTTTGCTCTCTCCAGACTTTGTTGTTGCTAGTTAGATGACTATTGAGGCATGCTAGATGAGTCTTCTGTATATGTTTCTATCTCCATACATGTTAAGTGCTTTCTATGTGGTAGTGTTTATTCAGTTCTTTTTATGGTCTGCGTGTGCTTACATTAGCCTTGTCCTCTCATATATTCTATTTAGATATGTCCTAGGTGTATATCAAGGCTATATATCTTGATACACTTCCAAATATATCACACGTATACTCTGAATGTTTAGTGATATGTCTATGATTAATGTCGAATGTGAACTGGTATGTTCACGAATCTGTTCCTGGACCTGTGCTTTTGAATGTGTCCATCTGTCTTCTCCTGCTTCTTCCTTTCTTTATTTGTTAAGCCTATTGACTTCAATATTGTGGACAAATTTATATCTGGGCCCTTATTTTGATTTTGGGCTCTCTAATTCTTTTTTCTTTTAGCTGATAAACCGACTGTATGCATATCTACTTGGTTATCTCGCATCATGATAAATATTGGGTTCTTTGCTAACTGATGCATGTTTTTACCTCCTTTTGCATGAACATGGGCCCATGGGGGCCTTGCTGGTTGTCCGATATCTTGAGCCGTTGGGCCTGGGACCCAACAATACATTCCTTTCATCGAGTCCGGCATTTTAAAGGCCCAATCATGAATAAAAATAGCATAATATTTGCAATAAGGCTCAATCATGGATAAAAATGATAGAAGGCATAGCCATGAATAAAAATAGCATAGAAATTAGAATTTCCCTTTTATACGTAATTGGTGGGCCTGTATACCCACCAACTCATTGCTTTATGTTATTCTTTTATGTATTTGCTACTTGTAAAGTACCTTAATTATTATTAGAACCTAGTTATAGGAGTTGTTATATTCGCTTCTAAAATAAAGAATCCTTTTCTTTCGGAATATAAAATATTTTATATTCTCGGCTATTTCTCCTATGATGCACCCTTTTAAAGTAGAATTTTAAAAAAAACTAATTTAAGAATGATTTGAAATAAATTAATAAAGATTTCTCCAAATCAAGTCTTGAATTAATACGTTCTCAAACCAAGTTTTAAAAATAGAAATTGGAAATCTCTAATAATTAGAGTTCGGGAAAGGGAATAAACCCTTTATCGATTGACCTCTTTTAATAAGAATAATGGTACTTTATTTAAGATTATACTTTAATACTCCATTTTACATAAAAATAAGTATTTCATCTCTTTGAATATAAACAAAGAAAATTTTACAATGAGGATTTTGTGCTTCATTTTAAAAGTGTGTGCGCGTGTGAAAAGCTATTTTGGCGGAAAATAATTTGAATGACTATATATTTGCAATATTTAAAACACAAGTAATTTTAAGTAATTTTTATTATATAAGGCCCGAGGTCAACCGTATCCTACAGATCCTTAATACTGGGATGCCTAACACCTTCTCCGGGGATTATTTGAACTCTTACCCAAACTATGATTGAAATTGAATTTTTCTCTTGTTTTGAAAACCCCTTTAAATTATGATTTTCCTATTTTTCTTATAAAGTAGGTGGCGACTCTAAAAATAAATAATAATTCCAAGAGTCCACAAGTTATCCAGTAGCTTTTATGCCCCGCGTAAAAGTGAACCGTAACAATATGTTCACTACGGAAAGTTTAAAAAGAAATCTACCTATCCAGATGCGATTAATGCTTGCTTACGAATCACACAATTTTTCATGCATATTTCCATTGTATAATCATTCCCCATTAATGTGAGGAATTGTTGGGTTTTTAGAAGTGTTGAATGGGAAATAAGATGTACCTTTTAGAATGTACCCAAAAGGCACCATTTGGTTACAACTCTTCATATCCCCTTTCATTATCTATAAATTCAGATGAATAGCCTCATTTTCTGCACTAAATTTTAAAACTTCTGCATACATTTTTATAAACAAATAATCGCGTCTTTGTGTGATTTGTTGTCAAATTTGCGTTCGACAAAGTTGGTGGGGTTTGAGGTACCGCTACGCCATCAACAAGTATATTTGTTTTATCCTGGAAGGAAGTAATCCATAACCTCGGATACATTGAGGGGATTAAATTCCTTAAGGACACACAGTGAATTTTGTGTCTCGGATATTTTCAATTTATGCATTTTACATTTTTTAAAAATTAATTCAAGTTTTTGGTCTACTGATTTTGAACACATGAATACTAACAATCTTACTTTTTATGTTAATATAATTTGTATTAATCACCGTACTTGTGGTTTTGACGATGTGATACAAGAGTTAGGAATTGCACGGTTATTTTAATCTGAAATTACCGATGTTCTTAAGTTAAGCATTAAACAAATAAATTTTATCAAGAATTTGAGCGTGAGGAGTTCATCAGTGAATGAAAGGAGAAAAATGCATTTTACATTTTTTTTCTCTTTTAAAAGCTTAAGCGGTTAGAGAGAGCACATTTTTAATATTTGATTATATTCTCAACATGCTCCTCACATGCTGGCTTGATTTTTTTTCATGATCCAAGCACGTAGAAATTCTTTTTGATAATGGGTGGCGGCGAGATTCGATCCAAGATCTCTGCTGGCTCTAAAATCATATTAAAGTGCGTGATCATCAAATCTGAAAGCTTTCTAATTTCAATTTCAAAATGCATTTTACCTTTCCGGTATATTAGTACTTTTTTTAACGAAACAATTATGTTAGAAGGTAGTACTCAAAAGATTACACCTTTTAAAAATTTAGTAAATTTATTAATTACCACTAAATGGTTTTTCCATCCGTTGACGAATGGTGTTCATTTAGGATTCTTTTTGTTGTAAATTAGAACTTAGAACTACTATTCATAGTAAGATTTTTAACCTCTGAAACCTGTGGAACAGTGGAATTACTCGGGTGACAAAATTAATCCATAAAAGTATGACTTGTCCAATTCATTTAAGTTTAGTTGTTTAAGTTTGGGTGGACTATTATTCAACTGTAACTTTATTAACTCAATCTATTTTGACTCATTCAAATTTAGCTCCTTAAAATTGAGTCTATTTTATGTATGTAGCTCAAAATGATTCATGTTAAACCTTTTTAAAATATTTAAATAAAAAATTTATTTGATATATTTTAAATACCAATAATGAAGTAATAGAATATATTTTTTCATTAATTGTATATCTCTTATTTTAGGTAGAATTGTATTCCTATTGCAATTAGGTCTCCTATTTTAGGTAGAATTATATTTTCTATTGTAATTAGGTTGATTAGTAACCTAGTTTAAATATTCTTGTACTACTATATACATTGTACATTATTGATGAATACAATCAAGAGAACATATTCCTTTATGGTATCAGTAGCCTAAAAATACCTCCACCGCCGCCGACCATAGCTTTCGGCCGCCACCCCCACAGAACCCTAGTATTTTTTTTCCAACCATTCTCTCTCCATTCTCCTCCTAAATTTCATCTTTCATGGCTGGCAAAACCAAATTCCATCTTGCACTTGCAGTAAACAACATCAAAAACTTTATCCCTATCACCCTTGAGATGGAAAAAGGTCAATACTCCTCGTGGGCGGAGCTTTTTAAGATTCATTGTCGTGTTTACGAAGTTATCGACCACATCATCCCTCCTACACCGAAGTCCACATACCTACCCTCGGCTTTGACTTCTGATGATGCACTCTGGTCTCGTTTGGACGCAGCCGTCCTCCAGTGGATATACAACACAATCTCTAATGATCTGTTGCACACCATTATTGAGACCGATGTCATTGCCCGCCATAAGTGGGAATGTTTTGAAAGTATTTTTCACAACAACAAAACTCAACGAGTGTTATACCTTGAAAATCAGTTCAAGGACGCTCATTAGGACGATTTTCCAAACGTGCCTGCATATTGTCAAGAACTCAAGATGTTTGCCGACCAACTCTCAAACGTCGGCGTACCAGTCACTAATCAGCGATTGGTCATGCAACTTATTACAGGCTTGAACGAATCATATGACGGCGTTGCCACCATCCTTCAGCAATCCACGTCGTTACCTCTATTTTATGAGGCCCATTCGAAGCTAATTCTTGAGAAAACTCGGAAAATCAAGCGCAGCACCACTCAGGCCAGCATTGCCGACGCCGCCCTCACCACCACCGTCGGCCCCTCCGCCAATGGCAAGGCCTCCAACTCCGGCAACCAAAACCGCTGGCCCGAGAATCTACAGCAGCCCACATCCACCCGCTATGAACACAATGTCACTTAACGCTCAGACAAAAATTGGTATATGGACACAGGCGCCACATCTCACATAAAGGCATCACAAGGCACTCTCTCGTCTTATTCCAATTTAAGTGATTTAAATCGGAATATTATTGTTGGTAGTGGACAAGGCATTCCAATTCGCGATTTTGGCCTATTATCCTTATCCCACCACATCCATCGCTAATCTTAAAAAATGTCTTCCATGCCCCTGAACTCATTAAGAATCTAATCTATGTGCAGCGTTTCACAACTGATAATAATGTGTGCCTTGACTTTGATCCTTTTGATTTTTCTGTGAAGGATTTTATGATAGAGGACGAATAATGAGATGTGACAGCACCGGAGATCTCTACCCTATTTCAAACACCGTCAACAATCCAGTCTCAGTTCCACCAACCTTTGTTGCTCTTTCGTCTTCCTTATGACACTCTAGATTTGGACATCTGGGAGATTATGTTTTACGTTCCCTTAGAAAAAATAATTTTATTAATTGCAATTGTATTTCTAGGACTCCTATATATGAATCCTGCGTTTTTGGAAAACATGTTAAATTATCATTTTCTGCATCCACAAATTGTACTTTACTACTTTTCGATATCATACATAGTGATTTGTGGACGTCCCTTATTTTAAATACGGTTGACCATCTATATTATGTGTTGTTTTTGAATGATTATTCCAACTTTCTATGGACTTTTCCAACTAGAAATAAATCTCAGGTCTACCCTATTTTTTCTTCATTAAGTGCTCTCGTAAAAATACAATTTGAAAAGAGCATTAAATATTTTCAATGTATGACAGGAAATTCAATAATCAATTCAAACAGTACCCTCACACCTCCTTCCAAAATGGTAAGGCCGAATGGAAAATTTGAACCATAAATAACCTAATTCGTGCCCTACTTGTTCACGCCTCAATTCCCCCTCAATTCTGGCATTACACACTCTCCATGGACACATATCTCCTAAACATAATCTCAAACAAGTATTTAGCTCAATGATCGCCCACTCAAGTTCTGTTTCGTAGGAATCCCTCCTACCAACACTTGCTTATCTTTGAATGTCTCTGTTATCCTCTCCATCCGATCACTCACAAACTCCAACTCCGGTCTTCCCCGTGTGTGTTTCTGGGTTACCCTGTCAATCATCGTAGTTACTCGTAATATGACTTGTCAAGCCGTAAAATTATTATTTCACGCCATGTCCTATTTGATGAGTCTCAATTCCCCTTTGCCTCCCTAGACTCGCCACATCGGCATTCCTACGACTTCCTAGATGATGGTCTAAACTCTCTTCTAATTCATCATTTACATAGTCTGTCGTACCAGACCCCGGCACCCGCCCCACCTCAGAAAGTCTGGGACACACTGCCCACCCTGTTCTACCGACGGTGGCCGGGAACAACCCATCTCAGGGTGATTTCGCAGGCACCTCTCGGCAAACCAAGCATCGGCCAGCCGGTCCCGCCACCCCTGCCATCCCCCCCTTCCTGGCAATCCCGCGACACCCCCCACCCATCCCGCGTTCCGAGACACGCTCTCGGACCATGGAAACATGTGCTATGTACGGAATTCATAAAACCTAAACGACTGTTTAACCTATCCATTTTAGTTATCCCTTCCTCTGTCTCTCGAAATCCGAAGGATTCCTTATCTGATCCTAGTTGAAAAGATGCAATGATTGATGAATATAATACTCTTATTGATAATAAGACGTGACCTAGTACCCCGTCCACCTGATGCTAACATTATTTGTTATATGTGGATTTTTAGAGATAAAAAGAAATCTGATGGTTCTTTTGAGAGGTACAAGGTTCGTCTTGTATGTGATGGCATGTCTCAACAGGTGGGAGTGGACTGTGATGAAACGTTCAGCCCGGTCGTAAAGCCCGCATCCATCTGGACCGTCCTCAACATTGCTCTATCCAAGTATTGGCCCATTTATCAACTTGATATCAAGAATGCCTTCTTACACGAGGATCTTCATGAAATGATATATATGCATCACCCTATGGGTTTCAGGGATCCTATTCATCCGGATTATATATGTTTGTTACGTAAATCGCTCTATGGACTGGAACAGGCTCCTCGATCATGGTACCAATGGTTCACCGATTATGTCTCATCTATCAATTTTTTACACAGTAGATCCGATCATTCCATGTTCATCTACAACAAGGGTACAACCATTGCTTACCTATTATTATATATTGATGACATCATCCTCACCACATCATATGATGCTCTTCACCGGTCCATTATGTCTCTCATTTCCTCTAAGTTTGTTATGAAGGATCTGGCCCCCCTGAGTTATTTCTTTGTCATCTCTGTCACTCGATATTCTTGCTGCATATTTTTGTGTCAGAAGTAGTACGCCGAAGAGATCATTGACCGTGCATGCATGACATCTTGCAAACCATGCCACATGTCAGTAGACACCAATTTCAAGCTCAACGTTGATTCTGGCCCCCCACTTTCAGACCTGACTCACTATCGTAGTATGGCTGGAGCCCTGCAGTACCTCACATTAACGAGACCTGACATATCATATGTCGTGCAACAAATCTGCCTACACATGCACAATCCGACGGAAGGACACATGCATGCCCTCAAACATATTTTACGATACGTCCAAGGTACACTTCACTTCGGATTACATCTATACAGGTCCTCGCTCACTGGTCTCACTGCTTATTCTGATGCTGATTATAGTGGATGTCCTGACACCCGACGCTCCACGTCTGGTTACTTCATTTTCCTCGGAGATAACTTATTGTCTTGGTCTTCCAAAAGGCAACATACAATATCCCGATCCAATGCCGAAGCAGAGTACATATGTGTCGCCAACGTCGTCTCTGAGTCATGTTGGATATGTAACCTTCTACTTGAGCTTCACTGCTAGATTCAAAAGACAACACTGGTCTATTGCGATAATATTAGTGCGATATATATTTCTGGCAATCCCGTCCAACATTAGCGCACTCAACACATTGAGATGGACATTCATTTCGTTCACGAAAAAGTGGCTCGTGGTCAAGTTCGTGTCCTTCATGTTCCTTCCGGATATCATATTGCCGACATCTTCACCAAAGTACTTCCGCGCATACTATTTGATGATTTTCGAGCTAATCTCGGTGTTCGTGAACCTCCCGCTTCGACTGCGGGGGTGAAATAGAATATATTTTTTCATTAATTGTATATCTCTTATTTTAGGTAGAATTGTATTTCTATTGTAATTAGGTCTCCTATTTTAGGTAGAATTATATTTCCTATTGTAATTAGGTTGATTAGTTACCTAATTTAAATATTCTTGTACTACTATATATATTGTACATTATTGATGAATACAATCAAGAGAACATATTCCTTTATGAATAATAAAACAACAACAACAACAACAAAAATGAAAACTTGGTAGAAGTAGGACATATTGAGCTATGACCTACTATTTAATAATCTTGACCTAGCCATTTCAGTTCAACTAACTTTGAGTAACGTTGAACAATAACTTATTTATGATACAATCCATTTTTAACCGTTCAAATTCAACCAAAATCGCTCATTTATCAACGCTAAGTAGAACCATAAAATCTCTTCGACCCATCTCTTGTTGAGTTACAGCCCATTTAATCTCTTCTTTGAGTGTGCGACTGCCAGTACTAAAAAAATTTACTTTATCAATAAGTTGATTTGTAATAATAGGTAACTTTTTATATTAATTCCTGACATAGTAACTTGATCATGAAGAATAAAACAATAACTTACTATTATCTACTTTAATTAGTATTTCTTTTAACACCGTTAATGTATATAAATTGAAGCCTTCCTTCTTTTCCACTGAACGAAACAAAACCAATTTATGAAGTTAACTAATAAAGGAAGAAAGTGAGAATGGTGGTTGAATAAGAAAAAAAAAGGAACAAGTGATTGCCATGTTTAGACAAGCTTAAATGCCTCTCATTCTTACTTCATTTGACACCAAACAATTAGTCAAAAGTTGAACAGACAAAAAGAAAGACATAAAAAAACCTACATACCCCCTTAGCATTACAACTACCAAAATGGCTTAAATATCATGGACCACAGCCCACTACATTTGTACCTTTTTACTTGTATGGAGTAAAATAGTTTCATATATGTCCAGGAAATTTAACTATTCACACTGACTTAACCCAGCCCACACCAGGTACCCTTTCTGTTTTTTTCTCCCACTGCCTTGCACAGAAAAATGCTTCCCATTTTGAGACTTGTACATTATTTATTTTGTACTACTCTTTTCCATCTCTATCTTTCCTTATTTTATGTACCTCAGGTGCCTGTACTGTTTTAAGTGTGTAATCTTCACAAGGGTTATATGCTTATTTTTACCAAAATATTTTGTTAAAAGAGCATAATTTTTACAACTTTACATTTGTCTTTAATTTTCCGCTTGGCTATGGGATTTAGATTGGCAATTCTTTAAAGAGTTTAAGTTCCATGGTGCAAAATTATTTTATACGCTGTGTATTTAGACCGGCTCTAATAGGTTGCGGCACATCTATTTTTTTTTCCAGGTTATCATAGAGCTCGTTTGAGTTAACTGATTAAAAGTATCTGATAATTGAACCTTGTCCCGTTGTCGTCGGGTTAATTTGACCATGTACTTGGTCCGGGACACTATGTGAACCTTGTTCCGACTGAGAGCGCATTGACGCACAACCTCGTATTCATCCCACCTAGCTTTGTGAAAGCCTTGTACATGTCTCAATAAACCTCTTGTCCCACCCTGATCTTTTCCGATTTTAAATTTATAATTTTTTTTACAAATTTTACATCTAACTACTTGATTCTCTTGGTCCCTATCAAAAAAATCTTATACAGCTGATTTTAATTTTCGTTGTGTGGGGCCTCGATTCATACTAGGGGGAATAGGAGGCGTTCCGATTTCAGTTTGAGGCTGAGATTCAGTCTGAGGTTGAGTTGTTGAGGTGCACTAGTGGGTGTGTCATCTAGATTATCGTCTAAATTAAAGTCTGGTTCAGTTGCAGAATATATCTCATCATCTAATGATATATCATTAAAAAATCAGTTTCATCTATATGAGTGTAATCAATCAAATCATCTTGTCTAGGAATAGGATGACTAGAAGAAGTACCTCTGCCTTTGTTACCACTATTAGAAGAAACACCCTTACCCTTACTCATAATCGTACGTCTAAATTCTTCCATTTTAATTATGCAAATAAATAATTAAAGTAGAGTTTACCTTATAAGGCAGAGTTTGAATTCGCAAGGTAGAATTTGCCTGCAAACTCTACCTTATAGACATAGTTTACCTTCCGAAGGCAAAGTCTGTCTTATAAAGTAGAGTTTGCATGCCTTAAAGTAGAGTTTGTTTGTTATCTTAAGGTAGAGTTTGGATTCGCAAGGTAGAATTTGATGCAAACTCTACCTTATAAGGCATAATTTTCCTTATGCCTGAAGGAAAAATCTGCCTTAAGGTAGAGTTTGAATTCGCAAGGCAGAATTTGCTTGCAAACTCTACCTTATGCCGGACAAGGCATATGTTCTATGTAACTTTGCCCGAATAGGCATAGTTTCTATGAAACATTGTCTTGTGAAATAGTTACTACACAATTTATGTCTGTTAACTTAATTTTTACAGAACTATGTCGGACAAGGCATAGGTTCTATGTAACTTTGCCCGAATAGACATAGTTTCTATGAAACATTGCCTTGCGAAATAATTACTACACAATTTATGCTTGTTACCTTAATTTCTACAGAACTATACCAGACAAGGCATAAGTTCTACATAACTTTTTTCGAATAGGCATAGTTTCTATGAAACTTTGCCTTACAAAATAGTTATTACACAACTTATATCTGTTAACTTAATTTCTACATAACTATGATGGACAAAACATATGTTCTATGTAACTTTACCTGAATAAGCATAGTTTCTATAAAACACTGACAAACAATCTGAAAAGTACATTACAAGATTGAATTTTGTTTAAAACCCAGAATAATTTTAGAGAGAAATAGTGAATTAGGGCCAAACAATTTTTTTATCTTAAAATGATTGGTGATTACATCGCTCAATCAACAAATCATTGAATTAACTAAAACAATCACGATTAATAACATATCAAAACAAAAAAAAAACTCCCATCATCGATTTTTTCCGTGTATAAACTATAAAGTAAAAGAGAATCAAAAACTAGTGATCATCTGAATGGAAGGGGACTTTTATCAAACAAGTGATGTGCAAAGGAAATTAAAGCAAACAACATAGCAATATAGTAAACAGGACATCTACATATCTATAAAAATGCTACTACTCTACTATATATATATGGAAAATATGAAAGAGAAATCAGCAAATTCCAGGCTGAAATTCGTAAAACTCACCACACACACTTCTCCAATTTCCGTGATTACTCTGTAAGTAAAGGGGAAATGTTAGTGGAAAACACTAAAATCAACGTTTCGAACTAAGAGTAATTCATATACCTGTGGTGAGTAATTTATTGAGAAACTATATTTGCTGTTAGATAGAAGTTAATGGCGAAACTCAAAATTCACCATTGTTGATATGTGGAACTCTTGGGTTTGAAATCTGAAGAAGGAGAGATGTATGAAGTTGGAAAAGAAGATGAATTGAAGAAAAAACCTAAGCTATGAGGATGTAAGGAGTAGTTTCGTCCACTTATTATTATTAAGTATTAACCAAGGGTTAACGGATAAAATTTAAAATAATCATATAGAAATGTCAAAAATTAAAGACCACGCCAAATAAGGCATTTGTGCCAATGACCCCCACAAAATGTCAAAGAGATGACTCCATTAGTTTGGCCCATGTTAAGCTAACTTTGCATAATTAACATGCCTAATATTAGTCAAACTTTGTTACACATATGGGTCAATTCTATACTAAACTAATTGGCGTCACTATATGAATTATCTGTTATTTCAGTGCCCTTCTGTGTAAGTATTTCAATACTAATTAATTTGTATTTTCAGGCTTAATGGGTTTTCTAGGACTTATAGTTCTCAAAATCTCTATTTTTATTGCTACACTGATATAATACAATTACTAACCAATCTAAAAAGACTTTTGACAACTATTAGACATAGCTAGTGTATCCGTAACTACTACTACTTCCTGACTCAATTTATGTGATGATTTTCATTTTTTAAGAATCAATATTCGAAGTTAAATTAGATTAAGTTAACTTAATATTTTAAAACTAAAATTTAGATATTTTAAAACTATACAAGTTCTTCTTATGTCTTTGATGAAAAATACACTTTAAAATATTGATCAAAATTTACATTATTTGAATCTCGAAAAGGAAATATTGTCACATCAACAGAGACAGAGAGAATAATTAATTAGCTTATGTTTAAATTTTAAATTTGTGAGAAATTAGTATATCATAGTTTTTTTCCTTCAAAGCTAAACAATCCTAATTTTACACATTTAAATGTAAATTATCAAAAGTAAACGAGTTAAAGCGAAAACGTTCAAATAGTACTTGGTAAGTAATCCAGTGAATATCCAGTTGGATCACACGACAAACTTAATAAACAATTAGTAGCAGCAGTAGATTAAACCCTTGGCCATACAAACCAGTGCTACCCACCAGTCAATGAACTACTAGTAATTAACTTTACTGTATATACTTTGTGAAGGGGAAAGTCCCGAAGGCGAAACCTCCCATCTGTACCAGAGGCCCCTTGATAAGGTGGGATGTAAATCGAGGGATATGCGCGAGTGACAGCCCTGCAAGGGAGAGGACCAACGGGACACGAACCCAGCAACAACCCTTGTAATATTTCAGCAAAGACTGTCACCATACGGATTCGAACCCGCGACGTCGGAGTGGTTGTACCCCAATCACCTTGCCACTTACAAACTCGCCTGTACCCCTGGGGGCTTGTATATACTAACGGGACAAAAGAATCTTAAACCATCATAAAAACAAGATAATGATAATTAAATAACGGTCCATAATAAGTTCAATTAATTACAATAAACTAAACTTCACTGATAATATAAAAAAATACAACTATAAGACAAATAATCTATTACCATAATAAATTAGATAATACTGATCATAACGGGGGTGGCAATGGGCCTCGGGGCAGTGGGCCGCAAGCCAACTGGCCACAACACTGGGGCCCATGGCCTTGGAACTGGGCCCAACAGCCCATATTTTCCGTCGTATGGTGCCAACCCGAACTGGGCCCAATTTTAGCCATCAAGCAGGCCCAGTTATTCCGGCCCACAATGGAAACCGAGAGAAACTTCTGGGCCAGGGCAGCAAGCCGACGTGCTTGGGCCTCGGCCCCACCAGGTCCACCATGCAGTGGGCCCCACCCCTACTGATATTAAAGCCGCGTTGCACACACTTAGATTAAATCCTCCGAACCCGAATTGGTACATGGACACCGGAGCCACTACCCACATGACGTTCGACTAAGGTACTCTCTCGTCTTATTCCAATTTGAGCAACAATAGTGGCATAATTGTTGGTAATGGAAATTCAATTCTGATTCGTGGTTACGGTCATAAAACTTTGTCCCCCCACCCTCCTCTTGTCTTGAAAAATGCCCTTCATGCCCCTAACTTAATTAAAAATTTGGTGTATGTCCGTAAGTTCACCACTGATAATTGGGTTTATGTTAATTTTGATACTTTTGGATTTTCTGTTAAGGATTTCAAGACGGGGATTCCTCTCATGAGATGTGATAGTAGGGGAGATCTTTATCCTATCACGCCCACCTCCGGTCTCTCGAGTCAAGCATTGTCATCTACATAAAAACAATTTTATTTCTTGTAAGGGTACGTGTAGTACTCCAATTTGTCAATCTTGTCCTCTAGGAAAACTTGTTAGATAACCGTTTGTAGACTCTATTTCTCGTACGTTAATGCCATTTGATATTATTCATAGCGATTTATGGACATCTCCTGTTCTCAGTTCTTTGAGCCATCATTATTATGTTCTATTTTTGGATGACTATTATAATTTTTATGGACTTTTCCGTTAACGAAAAAATCTCAAGTTTTTTTCACCTTTTTAAAATTTAGAGCATTCATCCATACACAGTTCGACCGGAAAATAAAAAATATTCAATGTGATAATGGCAAAGAATATGATAATGGGTTGTTTCGAAATTTTTGTGATACTAATAGAATAAATTTTCGTTTCTCTTGTCCACATACGTCCTCACAAAATGGGAAAGCCAACGCAAAATTTGTACCATTAATAACATTGTCCGAACTTTATTGGTCCATATTTTTGTCCCCCCTTCCTTTTGGCATCATGCTCTACAAATTGCTACATATCTTATATAATAAGCCTCATTCGTATCCACATCTTATGGTCTTTGGGTGTTTGTGTTATCCACTATTTCCGTCCACCACAATTAACAAATTTCAGGCCCGTTCTACCCCTTGTGTGTTTTTGGGTTATCCGTCTAATCATCGTGGTTACAAATATTTTGATTTATCCTCTAATAAAATCATCATTAGTCGTCATGTTGTTTTTTATGAAACCTAATTTTCGTTTGCTAACGTGAGTAGTCACGGGCGTAGTTCGTATAATTTTTTGGATAACGTCGTCTCCCCGTACATTATCCACCATTTTTCTAACTTACCCCGCACCCAAAGTCCACTAGCGGGCCCACTACCCGCTGGACCTCCTGCCACTGTCTCGGGTCCAGAAACTGGGCCAAATATCAGCCCAGTTCTGGCCATACCGTCACGGGTCCATAATCTGGGCAAAATATTTAGCCCAATTCTAGCCCTACCATCTCGGGTCCAGTCCCCGTTTCAGCATCCTATGTTGGGCCAGCAGGCCCACTGCCTGTTGGCCCGTCCGTCACCCTTCCGCCTTTGTCCTAAAATCCACCCAATTCTCCCACAAGTCACAGACCGGTCACTCGAAGTCAACGAGGTATTTTAAAACCAAAATGACATTTTAATTTAAATTCTAATGTTCTTAAATCCCCCTGCCCCGCATTCCAGTGTCCGCATTAAATGACCCGAATTGGAAATTGGCTATGACCGACGAATATGATGCTCTTATTTCAAATAAGACGTGGGAGTTGGTACCTCGTCTTTCTAGTGTTAATATTATTCGGTCTATGTGGATTTTTACTCATAAGGATAATTCTGACGATTCTTTTGCGAGGCATAAGGCTCGTCTGTAGGTGATAGTAAGACTCGGCAGATTGGCGTGGATTGTGGTGAGACGTTTAGTCCGGTGGTCAAACCGGCTACCATTCGCATTGTTCTCAGTCTATCTCTTTCGAAAGTTTGGCCCATCCATCAGTTAGATGTGAAGAATGCTTTCTTACATGGTGATCTTAAGGAAACCGTTTACATGCATCAACCCTTAGGTTTTCGAGACCCCAAATATCCTCATCATGTATGTTTATTTAAGAAGTCCTTGTATGGGCTTAAGCAGGCCCCACGGTCTTGGTATAAGAGATTTGCAGACTATGTTTTGTCTATTGAGTTTTCGCACAACTGGTCTGATAATTCATTGTTCATATATCGTCGTGATTCTTCTATGACTTATATTCTATTATATGTGGATGATATTATCTTGACTACCTCTACTGATACTTTGCGCAAGTCTATCATGACCATACTCAGTTCTGAGTTTGCTATGAAAGACTTGGGCTCTTGAGTTACTTTTTGGGGATTACTGTCACTCGTCATGCAAGTGGGTTATTCTTATCACAACGAAAGTATGCAATTGAGATCATTGAGCGAGCTGGTATGTCCTCATGTAAGTCTACTTCCACTCCAGTTGATACTAAACCCAAGATGGGTGTTGCGGCTGGCTCGCCGTCCGAGGATCCGACTAACTATCGCAGTCTTGCAGGGGCTCTTCAGGATCTTACTTTCACGAGGCCGGATATTACGTATGGCGTACAACAGGTGTGCTTGTTTATGCATGATCCCAGGGTTGAGCACATGAATGCGCTCAAACGCATTATTCGATACATCCAGGGGACACTTGACTATGACTTACATTTATATCCTTCATCGACATCTACACTTGTCTCTTATACTGATGCTGATTGGGGTGGCTATCCCGATACCAGACTTTCCACGTCCGGCTATTGTATGTTTTTTGGTAATAACTTGGTCTCATGGTCTGTGAATCGTCAGTCTACATTATCTCGCTTTAGTGTAGAGGCCGAGTATCGAGGGGTAGCCAATGTGGTCTCTAAATCCTGTTGGTTACGTAATCTTCTTTTAGAGCTTCAGTGTCCTATTCAGAAAGCTACCTTGGTTTATTGTGATAATGTTAGTATCATCTACCTTTCTGGTAATCCGGTTCAACACCAGTGCACTAAACACATCGAGATGGATATTCACTTCGTTCGCGAAAAGGTAGCTCGTGGACAAGTACGCATCTGCCATTTCCCTTCCAGGTATCAAATTGCAGACATCTTTACCAAAGGTCTTCCGTCAATACTCTTTGAAGATTTTAGGGACAGTCTCAGCGTACGAAGATCGCCCGCTATGATTGTGGGGGTGTGTTAGTTATACCCGAGATATACATGGGTTTGTATACCATGTATATCACAGTTTCACAAGGCAACTTACCATATGTGAAACCATGGTATACACTATACAAGCCCGTGTATATCACGGTTTTGGAGTCAAATTTGAATGTAAATATTGTATTAAATTAGGCTTGTACAATTACCATAATTATAAGATTCTTGTACAACTAGAATAGGGTTTTAGGAGTAGAATAGGAATATGATTTTACTATTATGTAAATTGTATATATACTATTTCATTAATGAAAATAATCAAAGGATTATTTCTTTCAAAAAGATTTACATATCAATGTATATAAGAGTTTTAAATTATATATTTATATTGTAAGGGGTCGTTTGGGGAGTAACAATTATAGGACTAAATCCGGATTACTTTGAGCCACGTTTTGAAGAATTTTAAAATTTGAAAATTGCGATTGTCCATTGTTTATACCACAATTATAGGATAAATTTCATAAATTGTCACATAACTATCGCTTTTTTTCATCAAAGTCACTTAACTACGTATTCTAACACAAATCCGAGGTGTGTTTTTAATCTAAAAAATACAAATATAATTTAAAAAAATTGACCCGATCCAAAATTCATATGCATATATTAAAGTACTAAAATGGTGAATAAATATGAAAAAAATTATCACAAAATTATTGCTTCCAATGCAAATAATAATAACTATTACTTCATAAAATTCAATTTCTTAATATTCAATAAAATATAATACTTTTCAATATATATATATTTTTTAAAAAGCCAATAAATATACCCTAAGATTGAGAAAAAAAATATTTCGAGTATATATATCAAAGTTAACTAATATTTACATCAAACAATATAATATTTGCAAAGATAAGTTTTGTTCAAGAACAACTGTCCAAATATTTTAATCGTTGATTATATCACTAGATAATCAAGAAAAAGCTTATCTACGGTCATGTCCTCTTCAGATCCATTTTATTTGCATATGACAGTCATATACATTCCAACATTTGACATCACAAGCCACATCATTTTATTTTCGCTCGTGAAAATGAACCACATAGAAAAAGATTTTGGATCATATATATATATTTTGGCAGAATCGATTCAGTTTCTTTAATATTTTAATGTCTCCATATGAATTTTGGATCGGACATGTTCTTTTTAATTGAATTTGTATTTATTAGATTAAAAATAAAAATAAAAATAAAAAATTATACATCGAAAGTTGAATTTTCTGATAGGTGTGACTTTTGTGTTAGTAAGGTCAAAGTTTTGTGAATTTTGTGTTAGAAAATATAATTAAGTGACTTTGATGGGAAAAAAATGTTAATTATGTGACTTTTTTGTGTTAAAAAACATAATTAAGTGATTTTAATGAAAAAAAGTTATAGTTATATGATCATGTGTTAATAAGGTAGGAATAAGTTCCACCTATACTACATTGAATATTATTACTCTAATATTGGATAACAATTTGGAATAATTTATTCACCAACCAAATGACCCTAATAAGTGTGAATTCTTTTATATTACTATAAATATCTTTGGCACTTAAATTGAAATGTGAAAAAGATCCAAGTCTAGTCCGTACCCTCTCGCATCAACTAGTTATTGTCCAATGTGTTCCAAAAAACTTGTGGGTTTTACTTAAGGGTGGCCAGTGGGCCGGGCTCGGGTCTGGCGGGCCGGGTCTGGCGGGGTCGGGGTCGGGGCGGGACGATCCGGGGGTCGGGATCGGGCCTAGCGGGCCTAGCGGGGTCGGGTTTGGGCGGGACTGCTCCGGTCCGTCCGATCCCGATCCCGTCGGTATCGGGGCGGGCGGGCTCGGGTCGGGCTCGGGTCGGGGCGGGGCGAGCTCGGGTTTTCCTTTTTTTTTTTTTTTTTAAATAACATATGTATAAAAAAAAACTCAATAAATAAAACAAGATAGTGTAATAAAAACATCCCAAGGCTGTTTTTGTGCCTCTTATATTATTTAATAGACATATGATTTTTTTGTGTACAAATACAATTGTCTAAAATCTAAATTGCAACTTTATGGTGTTGTCCAAAAGTTGCAAATTACATAATAAAATTGCAATTAAAAAAATTACATTTTCAAAAAAATCTGTTCTAATTGCTTGATGATTTCATGTGGTTCTTCGGTTGGAATAGGTATTTGTTGGTCAAATTGATCCACGTCGCTTCCACTACCTTCGGTTAAGATCTCGTTGTAGTTTTCATCATCTTCTTCGTTGATCTCCGGTTGACCGCACCTTCTCCGCTCCGCTCGTATCCAATCTCTCGAATAATACCGCAATTTCCAAGTCGTCTCCGGCCAATGAGTGTCTCGTGGTCTCCTATTTGATATCTCGCCTGAGAAAAGCGCTTTCCGACGCAGATTGACGACGCTTGAATGTTCAAAACATCTCGAGCCATCATTGAAAGTGTCGGAAAGGTCTTCTCATTCCCCTCCAAAGTATTTCAAACAAGTCTTCTTGTCCATCTTCATTGATAACTTCTTGATACGGTACAGAACCCCGCAAAACAAAAATATCCAACTCGCTAATTTGGTTAGTAGAGGTACGGCCGCACATTCTATTTACGAGGCTTTCAATACTAGCCGCGAAACAAGATGTCTTTTGTGAGGTTGTGTTGAAGATGAAGAAGATGGTATGGTAGCCGGTACGTTACTAGCATTTTCTTGTTGATAAAATCTATATATATTTTTTGCGGTGGTGTTCTACGCTATTCAACACTTCTTCTTTAGTTTGTTCAATAGGTGGTGGGTGATTTAGATTTTTGGGACTTGGAGGTGGTAGTACTTCTATACAATCGTAAATAGTTTCAATTAGTGATTTAGTACCGTCTATTTTAATAGTAGGATTTAATACTGAGAACCAATAATATAAATAGAAGGAATAGGAATAAAATATTTTTTTATTTTGACAAACATTTTTTTAATAGTCGCCTTATAATTTGGTTTTTCCATATATTCACTAAGTAATAAAAATATTAGAGTTATATAAAATAACATAGTTGAAATAGTAGGATAATATATACCGGAAAATTCTTTTGTTGCTTGAAAAAATTTCTCTAAAAATACAATAAGTTCGGAAATTTTTTCCCAATCACTATCTAAAATCATATCGGTGGCTTTTTATTATGAGAGTTAAAAAATAAAGTTATAGGTAATTTATAGTCATAAGCAACAAGTAGTTGCTCGTATAAAGAATTCCACCTAGTGGATACTTCTTGTGGAATTCTTCTAAAAGGTAGTCCACAATCATGACAAATTTTTTTATATTCTTTTCTACGTTGTACTTTATTACTTTTAAAAATAAAGTTTATAGCAAATTGTATTTTACTAAGAATGTCTTCAAAAAGTGATAGACCATCCTTTACAATTAAGTTATATATATGGCACGCGCATTTTATATGAAAATGGTCCGGAAAAGATGGAGCTAAACTATTTTTTAACATTGTAATTGCGTAATTGTTATTAGAAGCGTTATCTAATGTAATAGTCATAATTTTATCGGTAATTCCGTAATAATCGCACACTTGATAAATATTTTACGCAATAAAAGTACCGGTGTGCCTATCATCTATATATCTATACGCTAAAATACGTTTTTGCATAGACCATTTATAATCTATCCAATGACAAGTTACGAGTTAAATAATCATGGCCGTTAGTACTACGACCTATATCGGACGTGATAGATACTTTGCCATTAAAATGATATAATGAAAAACGTAAATATTGTTGATATTCATGCGCAAATTTAAATACATCTCTCTTAACGAGTTGACCTAGGAAAACCGTTAAAAGCGAGGATTATATATATCTCTAATGTAATGAATAAAACCGGAGATGAAGGAAATGAAAAAGGCAAACCCTCCACAATGAACAACTAATTTTGATATTGCTTCCCTATCTCTATGTTTGTTGTATTTAGAGCCTACAATTCCCCCCGTCATAGGGTTAATTTGACCCCGTACTTGGTCGGGACGACGTATCGTATGTGAACCTTGTCCCGATGGAGCGGCCGTTTGCGCACCCGGTTTTGAAGCCTGGTATTGGGCATACCTAGCTGGATGAGCACTTACTACATGTCTAATTAAACCCCCGTCCCACCGTGACCTTTTCCGTTTTAAATTTTAAAACATTTTTACAAATTTTACATATGGCTACTTGATTCTCTACGTCCCGTATCAAAAAATGTCCATGCATCCGATTTTAATGGTCGTTTTCTTTGGACCTCGTCTCATACTAGGGGGAATAGGAGGTATTTCGGTTGAAGGTGCACTAGTGGGCGTGTTGTCATCAATATTAGTGGGTGTATCGTCTAGATCATCGTCTAAATTAAAGTCTTCTTGAGTTCCAGAAAATAACTCCTCGTCTAAATCTAATGGTATTGTAGGAAAATGTTGAGTATCAACAAAATCATCATGTGTAGGAATAAGATGACTAGAAGAAGTACCCTTGCCCTGATTGCCCCTACTAGAAGAAGTCTTACCCTTACCCTTAAACATACCTCTAATTCCTTCCATTTTAATTATATGCTAACAAATAATTAAAGTAAATGAAATTAAGTGCGCTAAATAAAATAAACAGACAATAATAATTTAATGAAGGAACGAATGTACCAAACGCCGACGTAACGTCGACGTGTAATCGAGAGGTTGAAAATTGAAACTTTGCTCGATGGAAGATCCTCAAGCTAGTTGCCAACTTCACTCCCAATTCCCAAATGAATTAATAAAATTGAATATTTAGCAAACAATGTAGAGAGATATATTGAGAAATTAGAGAGATTGTAGGAAGATTTGTGAGAAAGATGAAGAGAAAATGAGTTATTTATAGTTGAAAAATTGGGTTAAAGTGTAAATATAATAACTTATGGGTTAAAAATAAATATTAAGGGGTAGGGGGGGTTGGGGGGGGGGGGGGGGGGGCCTAAAATGGCCGTTGGCCAACGGCCATAATCTAAAATGGCCGTTGGTGCAACGGCTATTTTTGCAAAGGTAAGGTCGGGGTCGGGGTCGGGGTCGGGACGGTCTCGGGGCGGGCTCGGGTCCGGCGGGCCTGGGGCGGGCTCGGGTCTGGCGGGACGAGACATCGTCCCGTCCCGAGTTCGAGTCCCGCCCCCGTTAATTTTTTTTTTTTTTTTTAGAGCGGGGTCGGGTCGGGTCGGGACCGGGGCGGGGTCGGGACGGGGTCGGGCCGGGGTCGGGTCGTCCCGGCCCACTGGCCAGCCCTAGTTTTACTCAGACACTAACGACAATAGCCAGCTTCCCCAACCAATCAAAAATCGACAACACATTTGACAAAACCATCCTAGATTTTCCAAATACCACCTCAGTCTCTGTCCTCCCATGTGTGATATTTCCACTTCACAACAAAATTTACATATAATCATTTCGGATACCATCACTCTCAATTCTGCAACCCTTCTTTTCTTTCTCATCTCTTCAGGTTGTAATGGTGAGAGGAAGAGTGCAGTTGAAGAGAATAGACAACAAAATTAATCGACAAGTGACTTTCTCGAAACGTCGATCTGGTTTATTGAAGAAAGCTCATGAGATTTCTGTGCTTTGTGATGCTGAACTTGGTTTGATTGTTTTTTCAACTAAAGGCAAACTCTTTGAATATGCTACTGATTCTCGGTAAGTACTCCTTTTTCCTTAATTAATTCCGTCTTCTTTCACTGTTCTAATAGTTTTTCTTCGCAATTTAATTATTATAGTAACTTTTTTTTTTATATTTGAAATATGCTATATACGTACTATATACTCTTATATTGTTGATTTAATTAGATTGTGGAACTGTTCTCTTGTTTTTTTAATTTTATATAAGTACATTTATTTTGACTTTTCTGGCATAAATATTGTTTGTGTTATTAATTGTAAGATTTTATGTGTTAAGAGTATATATGTATGGACCTATTAATGCTCAACACCAAGTAAAAAGTTACTCCGTTCGTTTCATAATAAATGATGTTTTATTTCAAAATAAGTGGTGCTTTAGAATTTAAAGAAGAAGTTGACATATTCTTTCAAAATTATCTTTATTTACATAATCGAGAATCATTAATTAACTTTTTTAGACATTAATTATGAATAAGTTAGTAAAATAATCATAATTTTCTAAGATTGATCAACTTCTTAAGTAGCGTGCCTAAGTTAAAAACATCAAGTACTTTCAATCTATAGTAGCTTTAAATTCCTCCGTTTTCTGTTCTTGTGTGGTCTGTGTATATTTTTTGCTCACTAACTGCATGCAGAAACCTGTAAAATCTACTTAATCTACATGGATTCATTTGTGTGTCCTCGATTTTGTTTCTAAAAATAGTCCACATATTAACAGACTGATCGATTACTTCGTGTCAAATAAGAAGAAAAGCACGTGCTGGAAAAGCTTATAGTAGTACATATATATGCTCTTTTTCCTGTTCTTTTAATTTGTTTATTTATTTATTTTGTCCCCGTCTATATATATGTAGGATCTGGCCATGCCATGATGATTCTTCTCCTTTTAGAATTAGGGATAGCAACGGATCGGATCTGGATCGGATCCTACTAGATCCAGATCTAGATTCATTTTTTATATCGGGATCCAGATCCGGATTCAGATCCACCGGGTCCATAAAAATCAGATCCAAATCCGAATCCATCGGATTCACCGGGTCCACGGATCGGATCTGGATCTACATGTAAATATTTTTTGCTTGAATAATATTCCCACATGTTGAAACTTTTACAAAATTATACACAATCTGATTGAAAAAAGTGATTGAGTTCATTCAATCAACCTACACAAACATAACACCATTCTTCCAAAATACTAAACAAAGTTTTAGCATCACAAGAAAATAAAGACGATTGACTTCATTAGTGATGCTGAACAGATTGCAACTTTGAGCTAATTTTTGGAGGCTTTAGTGATGCTCCACTTGTAGTTCTACTGATTGACTTCATTAAACAACATAAAACAATGTCAGTCATATATCAAAAGTCCCAGTTTTTTTTTGCTGATCAAACAAATGAGAGAAAGATACTTAAAGCTTACGGCTAGCAGATTCAAGAAATGAAAATTTAAAGAAGAGTGATAATTTTTTCTTTTTATAGAAATGAAAATATGGGAAACTGCAGAGAGCATATAGGTAAAAGAAATGAAACTTCAAAGACAAATTACATGGTTGTGTGACTTGTGCCTTATCATGGTTCAACCCTTTACCCAATACATAAATTATGAAAAAAATTTAAGAAAATACTTACAAAATTACATTCTAGGTTATGGATATATTTAATAAAAAACGGATCCACGGATCGGATCTGGATCGGATACGAATCTCAAATACAAAATCCAGATCCAGATCCGATCTGTCAGAAATGGATCCGGGTCCGATCCGAATCCGTCGGGTCTAAATTTTGAAGATCCATATCCTATAAAACGGATTTGAATCCACCAGATCCGGACCGGGTCCAAGATCCATTGCCATCTCTACCTAGAATCCACAACCCGTTTATATTTTATTCGCTATTAATATAAATAATTTTTATATTATTAAATAATTCATAGAATATTCACATGAAGCATTTTTAATATGTAAAATTTAATATATAAATAATTATTCGCTATTACTTCGTGTCATTTTTAATGATACATTTGTCTTTGAGTGGCTAGATTGAAGTCAATCTATAAAGCTCTTATAGAAGTTGAATTCAGCATGAACTTAATTAATATATCACGAAAGCATTGACATAAAATGTAGGGAGCGAAAGTAGTTGTAAATTGGTGCAATTTAAATGGTCATAACTCTGCGCTCGGATGTCCGTTTTACCCGATTTTTTTGATTTTGCGTATTATTTCGAGACGTGGCTGGTCAAACCGCGACGGTTTGGCGCCGCCAATTTTTAGGAAAACGTCTGTTTTCCTAATCAATTTGTGTTTTCTCCCAAATCAGTTTCTAATTTTTCCTTTTCTTTAGTAAAGATATCACGATATACAATAGATTTCAATGTCGAAATTTCGTGGTAATGTAGGTGTGAATGTCAATTTCAGTGTTGAAAATTCATTAAAAAAAATCCCCTGAATCCCGCGACCCAACCCGTCCCGCCAAATCCCGGCCCTCCTTCCGGGGGGACGTGGATGATATTATATTGACTGCCTCTTATGATAATCTGCACAAGTCTATCATGTCTCTTCTCAGTTCAAAATTTGCTATGAAAGACTTGGAGCTCTTTGAGTTATTTTTTGGGTATAGCTGTCACACGATATGCAGGTGGTCTATTTTATCACAGAAAAAGTATGCAGTTTGGACTGGACAAGGGACGGGGGGACTGGGCCAGTGGGTATTAGGCCAGCCGATGGTTGTTGGTCCAGATCCCGAGATGATGGCCCAATTAAATGATGGACCACGTACGGTGAGAGCCTATCATCCAATAAATTATAAGAATTAGATACGGAATTATACAATTTAGCAAACGAAAATTGGGTTTCATAAAAAATAACATGACGACTAATTATGATTTTATTAGATGATAAATCAAAATATTTGTAACCACGATGATTAGACGCATAACCTAAAAACACACAAGCAGTAGAACGATCTTGAAGTTTGTTAATTATAGTGGACGGGAAGAGAGGATAGCACAAACACCCAAACACCCTAAGACGAGAATACGTAGGATCTTTAAGATAAAGAGTTTTTAGAGGAGATTGGTATGCTAACCCTTTGCTAGAAAGTATGTTAAGAAGGTAAGTAGCCACTTGTAATACATGATGCCATAAATAAGGGGGTATGGAAGCATGTGCTTGTAAAGTTCAAACAATATTATTAATGATATAAATTTTTCTTTCGGCTTTTCCATTTTGTGAGGACGTATAAGGACAAGAAAATCGAAAAGAGATGTCATTTTGTTTAAAAATTCCCGAAAAGACCCATTATCAAATTACCTTCCATTATCACACTGAATGTTTTTAATTTCTCGTTCAAATTGGGTACGGATAAATACTCAAAAGGTTAAGAATATTGAAAAAACTTGAGACTTTTTAGAAAACGGAAAAGTCCACAAAAATTAGAGTAATCATCCAAGAATAACACATAATACTTATGGCCCAATGAGCTCAAAACGGGAGATGTCCACAAATCGCTATGAATAATATCAAAAGACATCAAAGTACTAGAAGTAGAGGCTACAAAAGGTAATCTAACATGTTTTCCTAGGGGACAGAAGGACAAATATTAGTACTACACGTACTATTACAATCAATAAAATTATTATTTTTAAGAGAAGAAATAACAGACGCCTCCGGATGACCAAACTGAGCATGCCATAAGGAAGGTGCTAGATCGGCAAATGTTGATGGAGTGACTTGACTCGAGGAAGTGGTGGTGGTGGTGATTGGATAAGGCTCTCCTTGATTATTATATCTCAATTGAGGTATCCCCGTCGTGAAATCCTTCATAGAAAATCCAAAAGGGTTAAATTTAACACCCAATTATCAGTTGCAGGGACGATGCCTCACATGCCCCACTAGGGGCTATAGACCCCAACAAAAAAAATTTACTATTACTATATTAACAATTGCCAAAAAACCCCACCCACAAAAAACATTAGCCTCCAACTTTTTGCTACTCTTAAATTATCCAAGCCCAATAAATTTGCAAAAGAAAATCCATAAGCCCAACAAAAGAAAAAAAAAGTACTAGTCTATGAATACACAACAAAGTCAGCGTATGTGTTGATTAAAAAATGGCATTGCCTTTCTCTATTAAAATAAAAAAAACACTTTGTCTTCTTCAGGGTTTCACGCTCGAGACCAACTTAGAAATTGACGATTCTTCTTCAGTTCATCCGGTTCTTTTCTTGTGATCTTCTTCACTCATCTTTATTTAGTACATGTAAGATTTTTCCATCATCTATTCAATTTCATTATAATAGTTATTTTTTGTGAACTCTAATTAGTGCAAATTTATTATTATTTGAATTAATTAGTGTTTGATAAATGATCATATAGTTTTGGATTTTTGTAGAACATTATTGTTGTGGATTTAAAGATTGTATTGATGGAGAAATTTCATAAAAAAAAGTCTGCAATGGTTGATTCTTCTAAATCAAATGCTCAAAAGAGACCTTCAAATGTTGAAATTGACTTCGACAATCTCCCGGCAGACCCTGGAAAGCGACCAACAATATGGAGTTACGATGCTAATCATAGAGATAGAGTAAGACAAGCTTATATATTCAAGGGGCCGTTTCAACCTAGAAATCACAAATTTCCATGGAGCCAACCAGATGATAAAATTCAAAAAATAGGTTTGTTGAAACTTGGTTTGACAAATATCCAAATTGGTTGGAGTATAGCATAACGGAAGATAGAGCATATTGTCTTTACTGCTATCTTTTTAGGACTCAAAATAATCAAGGTGGGGCAGATTCATTTGTCGGAGTTGGATTCAATAATTGAAAAAATGAGAGATTTGATGTTCATGTTGGAGGACATAACATTTTTCATAATAAAGTTTCTTTGTTTTTTTGTAATCATGAGATTGTTGTCCCTAACATGAATGAAAAGTATGTATCTCCTCGGTGGTCCAAGCGGATAACTGAAGAAAAGACTAACGATGCTTATTTTCGCATCGAGTGCTTTTATGGTGTTTTGGACAAACAACTTATGTAGTTAAATAGCCGATTTTCTGTGACAAATGCTGAATTGCTTCTTTTTGTTGGGTGCCTTAATCCTAGCAATTCATTCTTTGCTTTCAACAAGGAAAGTCTCGTCAAGTTTGCTTGATTGTATCCTCGGGAGTTTTCTTCACATGATCTAGAGTTACTTGATAATCAATTTGAGACTTATATTATTGATATGCGTAGTAGCAAAGAGTTTTAAGAAATTATTGGCATTGGAGATCTTGCAAAGAAGATGGTGGAAAAAAAGACACGGAATCTATCCTTTGGTTTACACGCTTCTTACCCTAGCATTAACTTTGCCAGTTGCTACTGCAAGTGTAGAGAGAGCCTTTTCTGCTATGAGCATCATCAAATATCGACTGCGAAATCGAATATCGGACGATTGGCTTAATGATTTATTATTACCTTATATTGAGAACGAAATCTCGTCGAGAAAAATTGTGATAATATTTTCCTTATTCTTGAACGATTTGTATTTATGTTATTTAAAATTTAAATTATTACCTACTTTTTAAAATTTGTATAATATAGTACTAGCCCCTCGGAAAAAATTGGCTGGCTTTGTCCCTAATCAGTTGTGAATTTTTGGACAGACATCAAATTTTTTATTAAGTGAGAGGCATACAGGACATTTTTCAAGACTAGAGGTGGATGTGGGGGAGATAAATTTGTGTGACCATAACCAAGAATTGGAATTGAGTTACCATACCAACAATTATGCCACAATTTTTGCTCAAATTGAAATAGGATGAGAGATTACCTGGCACAGACGTCATATGAGAAGTGGCACCGGTGTCCATGTACCAATTTGCATTCGGGGGATTTAATCCAAGCGAATGCATCGCAACCTCGATATTCGTGGGTGTCGTGATTGCTGCTGGGCCCGCAACAACAAAGGCCTGCTGAGGTCGAGGCCCAAGCAGGCCAGCCTGCTGCCAAGGCCCAGCAGGCTGCCTATTCTAGAACTGCTGGGAATCGGGCCTCTGGAACTACTGGGAATTGCTAGCCCAATTCGTTGCGTATTGCTGCTGGAAATTGGGCTATTGCCCACTGGCCTAGCCCCACGACCATTGTGCACTGGCCCAAGGCTGCGACCAGTGGTGCTGCGGCCTAGCCGGCTGGCCACAGCCACCACATCCTCCACCACTGCCGCCCTTGCTGCCACTATTACCATCGCCGCTACCACTGTTTTTGCCGCTATTTTTCAGATTTTGGGTCTTTTTGCCGCCACCATTATTACGACATTGGCTAGAATTGTTCGAGATGTAGTGAGGGTCATCGGATGTGGCCACCATCATGGCGGAATTGGCGCCGGTAGCCGCCTTTATAGCCAAGCCGACTTCTTCTAAGGTATGCATGGAATGTGTTTGGTAGAACGGCGGGAGAGGATTACTTTGACGAAAAAGTGTCCCAATGCCATTATAAGCCCCGGATAGGTCTGCGACCATTTGAAGAACAAGACGATAATTCGTGACGGGCGCACCAACGTTCTTGAGTCGATCCGCCAATTCCTTGAGCCTTTTACAATAGGCTGAGACATTCGGAAAATCCTCTATGTTGATGTGAAAGAATTCCTACTCAAGGGTCACAACACGAGAATTTTTGTTATCTTGGAATATATCACACAACCTATCCCAAGTGTCCATTGCCGTAGCGTCGGGTTCAATAATAGTCTGCAAGAGATCTGTAGAAATAGTGGAATAAATACACTGGAGTACCGTAGCATCAAAAGTTACCCATAACTTAGTGTCATCATCGATGGTAGGCACCTTCTCCTTGCATGTTTCCGAGGGAATGATGTGAGAAGGACTCGATGAGAGCGTGCGTGAATTTTAAATAATTCTGCCCACGTCGCTTATTGGACATTTTTCATCTCAAGAACGATAGGGATGTGGTTCTTGATGTTGGAGATTGCAAGGGCAGGATGAAACATGTTCTTTTAGGTAGACATGATGAAAGAACAAGAGGAGAATTAAAGATTTGGAAGAAAATTTGGGAGAGAATTAGTGTCGGCCGGTGGCCGGAATCTCGGATTTCGAGAAGTAAGAGGGCGAAGTAAGGTGTTTTTGGGAGAATGTAATTTTGCCATAGACTTCTGATATCATGAAAGAGAATAATCTTCCTCTCTTCTTTTCATTAATGAAAATGTATATATACATGATGTACAAAACTAATTAAGGAAATTAAATCTACCTTTTCCTAATACAAGTCTAATATTTTTTCTACTACAAGACTAATATCATAATTACAGTTATACAAGAATTCTACAACTATGATAATTAATATACAAAATCATCCTATATGATTTCTTTCAATTTTAAAGACAAGTAGATTACTTATATTTATGTTCAAAGTTAGAGGCTAAAATTTACATATCAAATAGAACTCTACTATAGCGCCCACACTCACTCCATTTCTAAAACACATGCTGTTCTAATATATTAGTTCATCATTCACTAATCCACAAATAATCAACTCTAACACTTGTTTTACTTACTTTCTATGTTTTTTATCATTCATATGCTACACTGTCACAGGACTGATGATCACTTGGTGTTTTTGTTGTATAATATTTAAAATAATATAATGAAGTAACTTTTTGCTAGACAAATTTAATAAAAAAGGGGGAGAAATCAATGAAAGCACGAAATAAATAGATAAGATACTTTCCATAAGCTTTTTTTAGGATAGTAATTTCTCTCACTCTGTGCAAGTAGTTAACAAGAAAATTCATCCCCATAATACAATGCCTACTCTAAAAATCAAAGTTGCACTCTTTGATTTCTTCTACCATAAGAAATCAACCCAAAATAGAATGAAGAATTTGAGATTAAACTCCATGATCTTTATGTAATGGACTAACCGATCACTATAAGCATGTCAACAAGTTGGCTATCTATTCTAATATTCCGATCCACAAAAATAAATTGAAGTTAAGAAAGTAGAACCTGATTTTGTTACTACTTTATCCTTGAATCATCTTAACCGTTGTTTTTACGGTGGTTGGGCTTCAACCTTTATATGTGAACAACACTAGTTAAAATATTCTTATGGCTCTTGTTTGTACCATCTCTTTGGAACCAAAATGTTGGACCCAAATTTCTTCTCTTTAATTAAAAAAACATTAGTCCGATCAAGAAATTTTAAACAAACAAATCTTTCGTGGGCCAAAATATAAAATATATTTTTCATAATTTAAAATATTTTCAAGTACTAATGTAAGCCTAATTCATGTCTTATATAACCTTGAAAGTAATCTGCCACGTATTTTCATGCATACTACCTGTATATCAACAAATCAGTTTCATTTGTTAAAGGACATAACAATCATAATAACTATAGTTATTTCTTATCATAATATGCATGTAAAACACAGTATATACTATGAGATCATGACTATCTATCATACTGACATTCATAGATATGAAATTTCATAAATAGCTAATTAAAGAATGAGAAGAGATAATAAAACCCGATTTTAATTGCAACTTATGACGTTATTGCGCTCACTGCAATCTTCGCCATGAATCTCTAAACAATGTCTTTGGCAGTTAGAGACATATGGTACAGTGGTGGAATGTTTATATAACCGACAAGTTAGCAACTTCATCCATTTTGACTATATTTTCATTATTCTTGAAATGTTGAATCGGTTCCGACTTAATCGTCAACGTAGTTACTGCAGAATCTTGTACGATGTTTTATTTCTTTCAATTCAACCAGAAATGTCGATTACAGGTCCCTATAAAATTTGAAGTGTTTTTTTTTCATTCCCAATCGTAGCCACAAATTATCACTGCCTGAAAGAAAAAAATAATACACTTCTTAAATTGCCGCGTCTACAATCTCAATGCTCTGTGCTTTGCAACTGCTGCCAAATGAACCCAAGAACTGTACAGTATGGTGAACTTTTTCTCCATTAATGAATTTGTGTATGTGGGTTGCTAGAGAAACTAAGTTGTCTCGTAATATTTGTGGGTCGTTTGACGAGAAATTTTGATCAGTAGTAAATTATTTTTTTCTTCTGAAGACGAAAACAGTAAGGATAAGGAGTAATATCAAGGCCTTCCTCAGATGATTTTTCGACTATGTTCTTCATATTGCTTCCTACGAATTTGTGTTGTCCCAACCTAAAAATTACTATTCTAAAATTGTCCTAGAATATTCATAATAACACAATGAAGTAACTTTTTGCAAGACAAATTTAATAAATGAAGAGAGAAATCAATAAAAGCACGAAACAAATAGGCAAGACACTTCCAAGAAGCTTTCTTTAGGATAGTAATTTTTTTCACACTATGCAAGTGGTTAACGGAAAAATCCACTTGTTGAAATAATACTTATATATATAACAGTTTTGTTTCTAAAAATAATTGTTGAAATAATTACTGCAAAGGAAGGGAAAAAAGCAAATTAACAGGAGTGGAGGAAATAGTGCAATTGCAAGAAGACTCCGATCATGAAAGAAAATTGCAATTAATCCTATGGAAATAAAGAACAAAAATAACATAAAATAATGTTGTCAATAGATTAAGTCTTAACCAAATCTTGTACCAGAATAAACTGTGATTTCTTTTGGAACCTACAGTTTTAACAGTTTGATATTACGTATCATATAAGAAGCCTGATCCTACAAATCAGATTTCTTAGAATTGGCTAAGGATTGTTTTTTGCGTGGCATTTTTTTTAAATAAATAGGATAACAAAAAATTTAAAAAGGGTATTTCAGTAATTTAAATTTTAAATTTAGGAGTTTATGCTTTTAATATAACTAGTCTCTACAGACGTACGTTGTCACGTGGATCTTTAGAAATTTTGTCCAAAAGATAGTATTAATATTTAGTTGAGCTATGAACAGATTAATGGCAAAAGGTATGTACTTGTTTCCTTGATATAGTTCGTCAATATAAAAATGTAGCTGAATAGTTGAGATTATTTTTTTTATATTATTATTTGGTTGAACCGAGGGTCTTTCGGAAACAATCGCTCTATCTACCAAGGTAGAGTTAAGGTGTGTGTACACTCTACCCACCCAAGATCCCAGGTTATGGGATTTCACTGAGTATGTTATTGTTGTAATCGGTATAAATATACTATGTCCTGTTCAAATTCTAGTACAACTAGGTAATCCAGCTTTCTTCCTGGAACCCCCAAAAGTTGTGTTTCATAGTGTTTTTGTTTAAATGGAATCAATATGATTTTGAACTTTAAAAACATGTGGGATTCCATATTCAATGTTATTGTGCAATTAGTGGAATTAATATAGTATTGGAACTTTACAGTCCAGTAGTAATGTAAAATAATTCTTATTATTAGTTGACTTCAAATTTGTAAATATTAGTATTAAATACTATACGATTTTATCTCAGGTGGAATTATCTCCTTAACTGATACTCTTATAGACTATGGCTGTTAAATGAATCCATTAAGACAACGAATTCCTTTAAATATAGTGGTTAAGTTATTGAAAGTGTATTCTTTGACCGTCTAGAATTAGTCTAGTTTGGAACTTCAACTTCATGTATAGGTTGGACATAGTATTTGTGGAGTTTTAACTTGATTAAGATTAAAAGTCCATGTAAATTTGAATTAGGTATTATTCTTTGAAGAAATAATATAGTTTTCAAAGAATATAAAAACCGTTCAATATTTTAAAGAATATTTTGATTAACCAACATTTATATTCATACTTTTAAAATAATATAAATAGATATAAATTGACTAATGGCGACCCAGCTTGAAATAAAAATAACTTTTTATTAGGAGAGAGACATATGAAAGAACATGCAAAACTAACCATCTTAACTGCTGGCAATAAGGTTGTTACTTTACACATTAAGCTTATGTGTAAAATAATTTCAGTTTATTTCTTTAAGTTTAGTACTTAATTAAACATCATCCCATAAAATATTACTAATAACATAACTGAAATGAATTTTTCTGTCCTGTCTATCTCATAAAGATAAGAAAGGGAAGCAGTAGTGCTGCCAATTGCCAAATATGAAAATATTGCTTCCAAAAAGTGAATCTGCCTTGGATATGGCAGGGATAGGCAGACCATACGCTTCTGGGAGTAACATCTAAAATATAAATATACATGTAGGAGGTCAATGTATTGCTTGTCACCTTATAACTTTTGGATGTATAAACATGCTTTCTACATCATGAGATTTTGACAAAAATGCTTCTACATACAAAAAAAAAAAGGAATACTTTCTACAACTTGCATTATATATGTTTTAACCTTTGCTTCCAAAACCATACATTTTTTAATGTGTACCCATTTAATTTCTCCCTTCTTTTAAACTTTGTAGCATTCTAATTGTGGCATAGGGATTCTTTGTCTGCTCACTTTGTTGGACATGGAGACTAAGATAATAAGGGTTAAATAATTTAAAGAAGTTTTATGTTTCTATTATGTTATTAATTTGAGTAAGAATGTTAATCAGAACTAAGATTATGCTTTAAGAGGTGGATTGAAACCATAAGGTGTCACGTTTAAATTTTAGCGAAAGACAAAAATATTACTCCTATTGACTATTGTAGGTGGATTTTTCTCATTTGTACAAGTTTTGGTAGACTAAAAGTTACATTACACCATGTGCTCGTGAGAGATAGCTGGTACCCGTGAAATTCGTCAAGAAACTCGCAAGTTAGCCCAGACACCACGATTATAAAAATGATTACACTTTTAAGTACGTACTTAAACTGGATGTGTCCAATATCTTAACTTTAAGAAGTAAGTTAAAAGTTGTGGTAAAAAAGTAAGTAATTTGTTAGATACTACTTCATCTGTCCCAATTTATATGACACACTTTCATTTTTAGTTAGTCCTAAAATGAATGACACGTTTCTTTATTTGGTACTCCTTCCGTCCCAATTTATATGATGTAGACTACAAGATTCAAAAGTCTTTCTTTACTTCTTAAACTTCATGCCCAATCAAACTACATCATATAAATTAGGCCGGAGGGAGTAAAATATAAGAAGAAAAAGATTTAAGTGCTGAATTAGATTAAACAATAGTGTAATACTCACTAGCTCTTATTTCACTATCTCTAGATATAAATCGTAGCTCTAATGAGAAAGTTATTAAGGGGTTGAAAGAGCATAACCCCTATTGTCTCCATCCTGTATTTCGCTTGTATCTGTTCCTAACATATATAACTACTCTCTTGTGATACTGTATATCAGCATGGAAAGGGTCCTCGAAAGATACGAAAGATACTCATATTCTGAGAGGCAGCTTGTTCCTACTGATCCTACCTCCCCGGTATGCCTAATTAAATTTCTCATGTATATATGTGTGTGATACTTAACTTATATTATATACTAACAGTCAAAATTCTAATACGGTATCAAAGTATAGAACTTAATTAATTAATCTCATTTCTTCCTAGAGGATTTTGATTTTCGTATTGATGACGACGTTAATTAATTTGGTAGGGAAGCTGGACTCTGGAACATGCAAAACTTAAGACCAGACTTGAGGTTTTGCAGAGAAACCAAAAGTACACCCACACATTAAAGAATTTTAAGCTACATATATATTTCCCTTTGAATAAACATTGCCTAAGAAACTTGTGACAGGCATTATATGGGAGAAGATTTGGACTCGTTAAGTATGAAAGAACTTCAGAATGTGGAGAACCAGCTTGATTCTGCTCTTAAACACATTCGCTCAAGAAAGGTATTTAGACCACATTTATAGCTCAACAATGTGGATTTTCTTTGAGAAACCCTCTTAAGCTAAGTACTGAAGTCATTAATTTCTTGTAGAACCAATTGATGCACGAGTCCATTTCTGTGCTTCAAAAAAAGGTGAGAATTTGCCCTCTAATTATGTAACTTGATTGATTGTGATTTTTGGCAATACAGCTAAACCTGAGAACCATGTAAGATGTGTTTGGTACGGAGGAAAATATTTTTCGATATTTTATGTTTGGTTAGTGTTAAATATACACAATATACACACGATATACATGTGTATATTATGTATATTGTTGCTCTCGGATTTCTCATATAAACCGTATATGGTGTACATATTTAGTTAATATTGTAGTCTCCTAGTTTAGGTAATATTGTGGTGTAATTAGTATTGTACCCTTACCATAATATTTGTATTACCATAATTGTATATTTAGTATCCAAGTAGAATAAGGTTTTAGGAATAGAATAGTAATAGAATTCTCCTATTATGGAAATATGTAACTTGTATAAATATTCTTTCAATTAATGAAAATAATCAAGAAGTTATTTCTTTCAGTTAGTTAAAATATTTTGAAAAATATGTTTCTTAAAAACCAAGAAAATGACATCCCTAGCTAGTGGAAGTAAGCAAAAAGTTCCAATACTAATATTCTACCCTAATTGTCTACTCCAAGCCCTCTTGCCTGCTTGCGCCTGACCTGACCCCTACCTTCCACACCCCATAGTTTTTGCCTAGATTATACATAAATGCTCTTGGTTCAATATATTCTGCTTATTTATCAAATACAAGAAATAAGTAAAAAACAACTTATTTCTAGAAAAATATTTTCCAGGAACACATTTTTTGTGGAGAACATCATCCTTCCTACCAAACCCACCCATAGTATCAAACAAGTTATGATCAACAATATCTTTACTTGGAAAGTAGAAAAAGAAATTTTGGTATTGCATGATATACAGTACCACCAAATTGTTTCTGTAACTTTCTTTAATTTGCATGGTATACAGGACAAAGCATTGCAGGAGCAAAACAACCAGCTTTCCAAGAAGGTTATTACATTATTTATCCCCAAAATGCATCCTACTTCTCACTGCAAATTAAAACTCTCCAATAGAAATGCTTGTGAACTGGATTTTTTTTCTAAATTTTGAATTCCTTAAAACAGGCTAAGGAGAAAGAGGTGGCCCAGCAAAATCAGTGGGATCAACAGAACCATGAAATCAACTCATCTTCATTTGGTTTGCCACATCAATTGGACTCTCCTCATCTTGGGTACATCTCTTTCCTTCTTTATTCTATTTTTGGTATTCAATGGCAATACTGGCTAGGCAGAGAGCTAGTTTTTTTTTATTTTCAATGACATTGGTCATAGGGTTTTGGAAAAGTGATAAAGAGCATAATATGCTATATGTGGGTTAGGCTGACGTCACGGGTTCAAATTAGACTGTAGACAAAAATATAGTCTATAAATAAAGAAGTATAGAGGGCAGATCCATTATCGCCGAATTTTAGACTTTTCGCCACTAAATCTCAGGAATTATATTTCTCGTTTATAAAAATTTAAAAAGATGCATATTTGGTGGGGATAGCTTTCAGGGGAACATTCAAGTATGTGATTTAACAAAGTAATAAATTCAGGATTTAAACTTGATTGATCTTTTAAGGTTCTTTACAGTACATTCATTGTACTTTTTGAAATTCGACGTCTAAAATTTACAAGTTATTGAAGATTTTTCACTATATGTTTACGTTATGTGTCAAAATGACCGGATTTTATTGAACCCATAGTATTATATTACTAAGCTTTATTTGCCTTTGATTTTAAAATGCTAAATGCAGGGAAGCATACCAGAGTACTGAAGTAGATAATGGAGAAGTAGAAGGAGCTAATTCACAGCAACCTGCTAATACTGGAATGCCTCAATGGATGCTTCGCCATCTTAATGGCTAAAGGAAAAATTTGATGGTCAGTATCAAGTTATGTACTTTTGTCTAAACGTTCAAATATGTTATAAAAACAACTACTTTATCTCTAATTTATACAATATATATATATATATATAGATGGATTCTTATAAAACATTATTATATGTTAAGATGAACTTTACTGTATCAGGCCTTGGCTTGATTAACTATTTACTGTAATACATTCTGAATGATCTTAAAACTTTATTATGTGTCTTACACAACTGACACTAATTGTGTGGGTTTTTTTTATTTCATAAAAAAGTAGACCAAAATCTTATATTTTCGGGTCCAAACTTTAGGTCCACTTTTTTATGAGATAAAAAAAAGTCTTACACAACTAGTATCAATAATGTGAGGCACATAATAATTTTTTTTGAATGGTCTCCTCGTAGAAGATATATACTTTCAATGATTGACGAATAGTCTTTCTTCAAAGGATGCTTTGGCTGGTTGAAGGTTGTCAAGTTGATACACCCCCTCAGTCGGGGTGTATCAATTGATTAAGAGTGTATTAATCTCCTCTTCGGGAGATTTTCTTATTGATACAAATATATATAGTGTACAATGTAGAACCCTAATACAATAAGAATCATAGGTTTATCATAATTATACATCACTAAATATTTACATAATATATGAGATATATTCTAATTATGGTGTCGGGATTGTACAAGGATTCGTACACGTTAATACACCCCCTCAGTCGGAGCGGGAGGAGGCCGGACGTTGAGTCTGGATTTGAAGTCAATGAATAGCTGTCTCGGAAGACTCTTCGTGAAGATATCTGCATACTGATACGAAGAGGGCACATGCAATACCTTAACATGACCCAGAGCAACTTTCCCACGAACAAAGTGGATGTCCATCTCAATATGCTTGGTTCGCTGATGCTGAATCGAATTGTGAGATAAGTATATAGCGGATATGTTATCACAGTACACCAGAGAAGCTTTACGTAGTGGACACTGAAGCTCCAAAAGAAGGTTTCGGAGCCAACAGATCTCAGCAACAACATTAGCAACTCCTCTATACTCTGCTTCTGGACTCGAACGGGATAATGTGGCTTGCCGCTTGGCCGACCACGAGATGAGATTATCCCCCCAAAACACACAGTAGTCGGATGTAGAGCATCGTCTGTCCGGATAGCCTGCCCAATTAGCATTCGTATATGATAATAATTTGTTCGGTGCAGAGGGGTATAGGTGTAATCCATAGTCAAGTGTGCCCTTAACATATCGAATGATACATTTAAGAGCGGTAAAATGAGGCTCCCTGGGGGCATGCATAAACAAGCATACCTGCAGAACGACATAAGCAATATCTGGCCTGGTGAAAAGTGAGATACTGAAGTGCACCTGCTAGGCTCCTATATAGAGTAGGATCTGTCACTAGGTTACCATCCACTACACTGAGTTTAGATTTAGAGTCAACCGGAGTGGATATGATTTTGTAATTTTCCATCTTAGCCATGTACACGATCTCCTATTCATACTTACGTTGGCAAAGAAACATAGTGTTTGCAGATCTAGTCACTGAGATCCCCAAAAAATAACTCAACTTCTCCAAGTCAGTCATAGTAAACTCAGTTTTTGAGCAATGCAACTATATCATTTTTCAACACATCGGTAGAAGAAGTAAGAACAATGTTATCCACATATAATAACAAATAGGCAACGTTACTGCCTCTACGGAAAATAAACAGAGAATTATCACATTTTTTGCATTTAAACTCAATGTGCATTGTACTGTCCAAAGAGATCATACCACGCTCTAGGGGTCTGTTTCAAACCATAAAGTGACTTACAGAGACGACATACATACTGAGGGGCTGCTGGATGGACAAACCCGGGCGACTGGTGCATGTAAACAATCTCTTTTAAATCCACATGGAGGAATGCATTTTTCACATCAAGCTGATGAATCTGTCAATGCTTACCCATAGCAATGGTCAGGACTGTACGAATGGTAGCTGGTTTAACAATCGGACTGAATGTCTCACCACAATCAATGCCCTCTTACTGATTAGTACCATTTGACATTAGCCTATCCTTATATCTTTCTAAGTCACCATTATCCATGTACTTGTAATGAAAAAGCCATATGCAACAGATCACATTCACCCCCTCCGATCGAGGAATCAAATCCCAAGTACGTTATTTTGTTAAATCATTAAACTTCTCACACATGGCCGCATTTCAATTTGGGTCCAGTTTGATTAATTTTACGCTTTTGGGAATAGGGAAAATGGTTTGGGTGAATATGTTAAATTGGACTTTAGGTTTTAAAATCCCGTGTTGGGCATGGGTTTCCACATGGTGTGAGGGTGTTGGCTGGTTAATGGTGTCGGGAATCGGGTCGGGTGCACTTTTGTTGCTCGAATTCGTGGTTGGTTTAGGTCTAGGGTTCAGAATTTGGTATCGGGTAAGAGAGGTTGTCTGGTTAATCGGTACAGTGACGATTGGTGGTGTGGTTGTCGATCTAGGTGGGTCGAGGTCGGGAGAAGTTTCTGGGTTGGGTTTGGTCACCGATCTCGGTATATCAAGACTGGCTGGGGACGATAAAGTGGGGTACGATGTCAGAGGTGGGAGGGGTCCGGTAATGGGTTTAGATGGTTGGTTATTGGTGGTTTGAGTGACTGTTGTTTGGTGGTGATACTGCGGAGACGACATATGTACAGGAATGGTGACCGATGTATTTTCTGAGATGGGGGGCCGACTGCCGGTAGTGGTGGTAGTCGGCGATGACGACGACAGAGGTGGGGCAGGTGACTGAGAGTGACCAGCAGTAGCACCGGTGGTGATAGTGGTGGTATGCAGAGACAAAGATGCTTGGTCAGTGGTAGCAGTATGACTGAGTTCCGTGAGTATGATGGAGGAGATGCCGGTAGAGATGGCAATGGATCCTGGACCCGGTCCGAATTCGGTGGATCCAGATCCATTTTATAGGATATGGATCTTTAAAATTTGGACCTGACAGATCCGGATCGAACCCGGATCCATTTCTGACGGATCGGATCTGGATCTGGATCTTGTATTTGAGATCCGTATCCGGTCCAGATCCGACCCGTGGATCCATTTTTTATTAAATATATTCATAACCTAGAATGTAATTTTATAAGTATTTTCTTAAAATTGCTAAGCACATCATTGCAAGTTTAATTCTCAAAACAAGTTTAATTTATCCCCGCGTTAACTCAAAAACCCAAAAATAAAGAGGTAACTTCGATAATAAAATCAATTTTATATTAGTGAATGACTAACATCTCCATAGACAAGTAGTTAAAATTATATTCACTTCATTTGTGAAGATTCCAAGCACATGCAAGTTCTGCATTATGGAAATATTAGTCATCATTTTCCACAACTATTGTCATTGTCCAACATTTTCAATTAATAGCTCACAATCAAAACGAGACAACGAACAAAATATCTAATATGAAAAATTGAAACACATTAAACTGTTAGCTAAGTAAAAATCGTTTGCCAGTTTAAAAAAAAATCTTAGTAAGGTTACATTCTTAGCAAGGCAATTTTTTTTACATGTGGATCTAGATTCGATCCGTGGACCCGGTGGATCCAATGGATCCGAATTTGGATCTGATTTTTATGGACCCGACGGATCTGGATCCGGATCTGGATTCAGGTATGAAAAACGGATCTGAATCTGGATCTAGTAGGATCCGGTCCAGATCCGATCCGTTGCCATCCCTAGATGCCGGACTCGACTAGAAAGGTATAGTCAGTGTTTTGGAATTTTTGGATGTTTGCAAATGGGAATATTGTCTCGTTGAACGTAACGTGATGAGAGACGTAAATTTTACGAGTGGATAAGTCATAGCACAAATAGCACCTATGATTAGAAGGAATACCTACGAAGACACACGTGATTGTACGAGGTGCTAATTTATAAGGAGCAGTGGAGGAAAGATTCGGGTAGCACAGGCAAGCGAAAATTCTAAGGTGGTCATATGAGGGGATCCGACGGTAGAGAATTTTGGTGGGGTTTTTGTTGTGAAGAGTACTGGTAGGCAAAATATTAAGAATATATTATACCGTTTTGACTGCATAGACCCAGCACTATGGGGGGAGAGAGGTACGAACCATGTTGGTGATAGTACGGATGAGTCATTCGACTTTTCCATTTTGGGGTGAGGTGTTGGGACAAGAGAAACGGAAGACCATGGTTTATTGGTGCAAAAATTATGAAATACGGAATTATTAATCTCACGACTGTTATCACATTGGAATGATTTGATGGATTTTTCAAATTGTGTTTTGACAAAGTTATGAAACTCAAGAAACTTGGTATAGACTTCAGACTTGAACTTTAGAGGGTAAATTCATATAAAGTGAGAAAAGTCATCTAACAACAAGATAAAATTTATGACCTAGTGAACTAATAACAAGAGATGTCCATAAATATGCAAGAACATCATCAAAAGGAGAAAACGTAACACTTAAAGAAGACTGAAAAAGAAGGCGAACGTGTTTGCCTAGAGGGCAAGACAAACATTGTTGGGAATGTTTCCCACTAGAACAACGAATTAAATTATTGTTCCGAAGAAAATTAAAAACATGGGCTCCAGGATGTCTCTGTCTATTGTGTCAAATAGACGGAGAGATTATTGCTAAGGCGGTGAGAGGAGTGACTTGGGCAGTTTGAGATGTTGAATGGGTGACACTGGCAGCGGACGTGGATAGGAAAGGATATGGGTCCCCTTCACTATTGCATCGTGTAAGGAGTTTTCCGGTACGTAGGTCCGTTACAAAAAACCCAAACGGGTCAAAATTAATTAGGGAGAAGTGGGGATGCGGTGGTGGGGTTAGAGTGTGGCCAAAACCTTGAATTAGAATGTGGTGACCGTTTCCAATCAGAATGGATTATGGAGTATTTAAATTACGCAGTTAAGGAAGATTACCAGAATTATTAGTGAGGTGAGACGTGGCGCCCGTATCCATATACCACGTATTATTGGGCTTCCGAGGAGTCAACGTGCTGAAAGCTTGGCCTAAACTGAATTGTGGAAGGCCTGGAGCGGACTGTTGGGCTCCAGGATAGTGGGCTGGAGGGATGTGGCATGTTGTTGGTGCGCCCATACTGTTGGGCCGCTGATGGGCTGTGGGCATTAGGGCCTGATGGCTGAGGCCCAACGATGTTGTGGCCAGGCTGCTTGGTCGATGAAGCAACCAATTTGACATGTAGACTGCATGCTCTGAGGAGCTGTTGGAGGCCCAGGCCCCCTGTATGTGCCCACTGCTGCCAGAAAATCCACCAAGGGTGGTGTCCGACATAGGTTCTGCCGGAAAAAAATTGTGTGTGGGGTGGGGTGGGTGGTGGGTGGAGTGGCCGACGTGGATGGGAGGCAGAATTGGCTGTATATGAGGTGTATATCGGCTTTAGAGAGGCTGTATACAGGCAGTTTCACCTATATACGAGGTGTATATCGGCTTCGATAAGTTGTATACTAGTAGTATACGGCATGTTGGAGATTTATTAGAGGGAAGATGACCATATATTGGTGATATATTAGAGGTATACTAGGATGTGGAGGTCTAGTTTGATGTATAGATGTATATCAGCGGTATACCAATGGTAGATTGTCGGTTTGGTGTCGAAAAAAAAAAGGGGGAAGGGCGGCCGATTTAGGGGTTTAGGGTAGGAATAGAATTTTGGCTCTTGATACCATGTAAGAGTGTATTAATCTCCCATTCGGGAGGCTTTCTCATTAATTCAAATATATATAATGTACAATGTGGAAACCTAGTACAATAAGAATCATAGATTTATCATAATTATACATCACTAAATATTTACACAATATATGGGATATATTCTAATTATGGTGTCAGGATTGTACAAAGATTCGTACACGTTAATAAAACAAACAACGTATAAAATATAGTTTGAGAAAAATCATAGAGAAGTGTTAACAAACGAGAAAGAAAAAAGCAAAATACTTGCGGTTTCTTTGTCATCTTTTCTTGATTGGTACTATAAGAAAAATGGAGTTTATTTTTAAACGGTTGTTGGTTAAAACAAAAATCATGAATGGGAAGCTGAATTTTCCATGCTTGTAGAATTTAGAATATAACTTTTTCCAAATAATTGACTTTTGGTATTATGATGATTGATGAATTGATGATTAAGGACATTGAGTCCTCGCGGTCAATGGACTAATTAGGCTAGAATCCAAAAATTACTTGGACTTTGGACGTTTCTCCTTTGTTTTCCATTTGGACCTTTGACTCTGTGTAAGGGAAATCAAGTTATTACTAATTGATACATCTCTTGTGTCGTTTATCCCCTCCTCCACCCCACCTTCTATTGTCTAATTTCTATTTGGATTGAGAATAACATAACTCTTTTTTTAGGCAACTTGTAAAGGTGGTAAGTTCGGCAGACCCTTTATTAATTATTGATTAAACAAGGATTACATGAAGAGTGGAGGAGGGTTTTCTTATAGAACTCCAAGCTGGAAGATTTGGATAAGGAACTTTGTTGAAAACGAAAAAGTGGAAACTGAAATTACAATTTTGTTGAAAACGAAAAAGTGGAAACTGGTTTTGTTGAGTCGAGTGTGGCACTCTGTCCTTAAGACAATATTGCCCCGTATGTATCCTTTATACGTCCTGGACAATTTGTCTCCCAAGATAAAACAGCAATGGAACCCTTGAGCAAAGGAAACTCAAGAGCTACCGTGAAGAATATTGAGTAACGAAATGATGCTTGGAAGTTGTAGGAAGAAAACTGGTTTTGTTGTGTATTTTCGTGAGCTTTATGAACTGTTATTTTTCTGCTCTTTGTGGTGCTCAACAATGGTGTAAGGGTGTGTTTATATAGGTGAGGGAGGGGCTGAAAATCGCCTCCATAATAGCCAAATAATGGCCATTATGGAGGTAGTAAAGTCACCAACATAAATGGTGAAAGACCAACTGTTTTGGCCATTATAGGAGGAGTAATTCAGCCAAAATAAATGGCCTGAATTGAGAGCTTGGACGTTTCTGCTTTGACTGTCGAAATTCCAACTTTCTCGAAAACTTCGGGGACCAAACGTACATCTTGAAACTTTAGGGACCAAACCGTACATCCGAAAGAATTCGGTCCAAACCGCACATCCGAAACTTCGGGATCAAACCGTACTTCGGCAAAGTTTTCTCGGCCCAAAAAGATAATATCAGAAGGCCCACAGCCCGTGACCCGTGACCCGTGAACCCGAGAACCCGAGAACCCGGAACCCGGAACCCGGAACCGGAACCGGACCGGACGGGCGGGCGGCGGCGGCGCGCGTGTGGTCTTTACTTGAACCGAAGCACATCTAGGTCCTCCCTCCTTTAAACACATGGGATACCCCTTGGGGTCCCAAACCCCAAACCAATTTCGAATCTTATATACACAACAATTCTTTCTTCCTCTACCGATGTGGGAGAATTACACACAATACCACACTTTCCATGCTTCAAACACCTTACTTCGTAAACCAATATCTCTTTCATTTCTCAATGAAATTTGACGATTCTTGGCCCTACGGTTATCTACGTACTTAGTAGATCATGCATGTGTGAAGAACCGGATTCTCCAACATACGTTACACTAGTGTTTAAGCCATTAAAGTTGGTCGGTCGCAACTCCCGCCAAAGGCAAATTTCCAACAATCCCCTCTTGAAAGAGATTTTGGCGCACTCACATGGTGTCTTTTCATTTCCAGCAATATTTCAGCGGACCGATGTTGCATAAGGAGAGGTAGCCTCAGCTTTGAACCTTCCATAGTTGAATACCATCGGACTTACTTTACGCGCGGTGAACGTGATGTCTTGAACCGTCGGTGTTTAGTGTAAGCCAAGACAACGGTACCAACACAACAAATTCCCTTACTCTCTTCTTCGTAATGTTTTGTCCGTTTTGGCCATGGACAACGTCTTGGATTCTTAAGTGCGTTCAATTTGAGGCGGCCCGTCCTCGCACTTAAATAGGTGGTCTCCTACAAGGTATCATGCTATACCCCACTTCACAAGTGTTAGGAACCATTAAAAGTTTCCCAAAGACCTAACCTCAACTGTTGAGGATCATTACAGTTTTGAAAACTTAACCTTTACCCATACCTTGCAGATAGCACTTAACGTCTATCGCGGGAACGGCTTTGGATTTGGTGTTTCTTTTCGAAATCACTATCCGAAGTGCTCATGCTTCCACCGAAGCGATCAACCGAACCTTTACAACTTAGTTTTCCCATTGAACCAAATTACCGGGATCTCCAGTTCGTAAGGTTGGGTTTCCACCGTATTGGTCCGTATATTTTGGGTTTTAAGCCCATTCCCCTAGACAGCAGAACACTTGATTTCCGGGTAGTCCCTTAGTTTGTAAACAAGGAAGTGACACCCGTGATGATCAATCGCCATACGGTCTTATGTCTCCGACAGATCCCGACAGATATGTCCAGACGCCGTCATCCGTGTCCTTCCTAAAGCCGACCGGCTAGCCACGATGTAGAAGCGTTGAAGGCACGGGTTTCTCCCAATAAGGGACGTCCTCTAATGAGTCGTGAAGTTACTCAACTTCTTTCATGCTTTGTATAAAGCGATAAACTCCGATACCATCATGAATCGGTCGATGCAAGTTTGCTTAGAGGATTTTCCAAGAACCACCATACACATTTACTTGTGGCTTTGGTGTGTTCTTCGATCCGATGTCCGGTTGCATCACCGGGTTCTCTCGTAACCGCCGGACATCCGAGAATACTATAATCCGTAGATAAGCGAATAATTCGATATCGTCATATCCGACTTAACGCCTTCTATTGATCATGTATTAAGATCATCGGTGAACCTTAGTTCAACCGATCGTTTGTTGGACGATACCAGGTCGGTTGTAGTGTGTACAATACATTGAACTACACGTGACCCGAGCATATCGCTCCTTGTCTATGGGTGCACCATGATTCCAATCAGTTCTATGATTCATATCCATTGGTGGCTTCAACGAGACCGTCAACTATCGACCGATCCGTTAGATGTCTTAGAAATCCAATTCCTAAGATGTCATCTGTGATACTCATATCTTTCATATCGAGACTTTGTTTCAATATGATTTTCACTCTAAGACCGTTGGTTTTCCAACCGTTGGCTTTCTAACTTCGAGCCAATGTTTCGTGGTCGATTCATTGTTTCGTTTTATCCGAGACTTTCGGGACTAAAATGTAAACATTTCGGGGACCAAACCGAAAGTTCGGAAGAAGCCCAACAGATTCAAAAACCAATTCTCGATCCTCTTCTTCCAACTCTCCGGTTGGGAAGGTCGTTTCAACACCCATGCCATGTAAGATTACAATGGCCCTGGATGTGAAGCTACTCACAGGGGAGCACTTTTTACAACCCAAAGGTTCTTTTCCCGGAGGAAGATAAACCATTACACAAGTATGGTTCTATATATAGAATCTATTTCTCCCTTTAGCTTCTTTCCAAAGCAGCGTTTTTGGAGATAACAATTATTTGTTAATTGTTCATGGTTCATTATTAACTATACAAGCTAGAAGGACTGGAACAAGTCTTTGTCCCCTTCTTTGCTCTGTCTCGGTTCAACATCTAGAATCCCTTAGTTCTGCAGATTTGGAATATTAAGTTCCGGACAGCCAGCAACTTTCGAGTCCTGTAGATACGGAACGTCTAGTTCCGGACAGTCAGGCCCTCGCGGGTTCTTGTTAACCTTGAGCAATTACTCCTTTTTCCTATTTCAAGGAAAGTTATCTTCAATGAATTCAGCATTCTTTGATGCCAAGAGGCGATCAACACTACTGTTATTTGCAGATCCGGTGGATATGCAATCTACGATCTTAGGTCAAACTTGACTGTTTCGGTAGCCCATCTTTTACCAAGCTACCCCTCGTAATTTGGGCGTACAACTTCGCGCTTGGCTAACACCGTTAGACTGAGGTGAGTAATGAGCAGTCGTTTAATAAACGATGGTTCATATTCTCCCCCTCTATCACTACGAATTTCTTAATCCGTAGGCTTAGTTAATTTTCAAATTCTGCTTTGTAGCGCTTATCCGCTTCAACAACTTCATCTTTGCTTTTTAACAAACAAAGGATTCCATACGTTGTACCATCATCAATGAAGATCACAACGTATTTGTCTCCCCCCTCTATTTTGTATAAACTTCAAATCACCCAAGTAGGTGTGACTAAGTTCTAGAGGAGCGGTGCTTCTTTCGCTATTCCCTTGACGGAATTTGGAAAGGTGATTTTGCCTCTTCATCTACCTCACATTTATTTTGAGGGTTTATGTCGTCAGAAGGCAACAATCTCAACATCGTTAGCTTTTGAATGACTTGTTATTTAACGTGTCTTAATCTATGATGGCATAGATGCACGGATTACAAATATATCATTCATTTGGCTACAGACATACTGTACCATTCTTAGTTATTACAGACCTGTTGGACTAGTCTCAAACCAGCTTGACCAACAGCGTCCCTTAAACCAAGTTAGGGATATGTATCATATCATCTTAGAGTGATCTCATTCCCTGAAGTCCTATTGAGGACAACCTCTCCAGCCCCTTTGATTTTAGAGGTGGCGTTGCTTCACATGAACAACCTTTTGCCCGTGGTTAGGGCGTAACCGGATCATATGTGATCTAGATACTCTGGCCTACTCCAGTTGCTTTGGCAGACTGAGTGTCCAATTTCTTTACTGCCTTTCTTTAGGCCTTCAGATCATTCAGGACCTGGAAACTCTGGCCCACCTTACTAGGTGTCCATTGCTTTTCCTATGAAATGAGTTTTGGCCCCACTCCAGTCGCCCGGAGGCTTTATATGACTGAGTGTCCAATATCATCATATCAAAGAAATTTTGGCCCACTCCAGTCGCCCGGAGGCTTTATGTGACTGAGTGTCCAATATCATCCTATGAAGGATCTTCTGCCAAATAGTATGACAGGTTCAACGTCTTTAGCTTTTATACTCCTTTCGTTAAGATTGGTGCTCAGATAATTCTTGGCGCTTACTTAAGAGTGGTAACAGTTTTCGCACAGTTAGTGGATCTCTCTCCATCATATGTGCGAACATACTTTACACACTTTTAATTATTAAACTTATAAGAACCGATCTTTTTAAGTCGTTTACAAAATCCAATCTTTAAACGGGAAAGAAGATAAGATTAAACTTCTGATTTTAAAGCGTAAGGAATATAAATTATTTTCATATTCCTCCTTACTTTAATCCATTTTTAATCAGACATCATTTAATCTTTATTCTTGACAAGTAAGAAAAACTACTTATCCCAATTTCGGATTCTGGCTCACTTCAGTCACTTCATCGACCGAGTGTCCATTTCCTTCTCACCATTATTCGGATCCTTTGTCCGGGACAGAATATAGGCCTTCTGCTACAAGATAGAATAACATCTTCACTCTTCTCCTCTTGTCCCGTTGACATCCTCGAGCTCTCGAGAGCGCTTCTTCCCACCAGTCTTGGTAGCGGTGACACCATGAACACGTTCATGATCGTCACTCTCTTCTACCAGAAAACCATTGCCATATCCAGATTTGGTCACACAATTTTTGACCGACATCTTTCGAACACTAATAGTAATACTATACAGATATTGTCTTAAGTTGTTGGGAGATTTTGCTCTATGGTACTTTATAAAGCAGTACGGGAAGTATATAACTATTACAAGTATTTGAAAGGATAAACAAAGATTCAATAGTTCAACTAGTAATCTGAAAATTACAAGATAACCACAAACCGAAATTACAATTTTGTTGAAAACGAAAAAGTGGAAACTGGTTTTGCTGAGTCGAGTGTGGCACTCTGTCCTTAAGACAATATTGCCCCGTATGTATCCTTTATACGTCCTGGACAATTTGTCTCCCAAGATAAAACAGCAATGGAACCCTTGAGCAAAGGAAACTCAAGAGCTACCGTGAAGAATATTGAGTAACGAAATGATGCTTGGAAGTTGTAGGAAGAAAACTGGTTTTGTTGTGTATTTTCGTGAGCTTTATGAACTCGTTATTTTTCTGCTCTTTGTGGTGCTCAACAATGGTGTAAGGGTGTGTTTATATAGGTGAGGGAGGGGCTGAAAAATCGCCTCCATAATAGCCAAATAATGGCCATTATGGAGGTAGTAAAGTCACCAACATAAATGGTGAAAGACCAACTGTTTTGGCCATTATAGAGGAGTAATTCAGCCAAAATAAATGGCCGAATTGAGAGCTTGGACGTTTCTCGCTTTGACTGTCGAAATTCCAACTTTCGAAAACTTCGGGGACCAAAGCGTACATCTTGAAACTTTAGGGACCAAAGCGTACATCCGAAAGAATTCTCGGTCCAAACCGCACATCCGAAACTTCGGGATCAAACCGTACTTCGGCCCAAAAAGATAATATCGAAGGCCCACAGCCCACAGCCCACAGCCCACGACCCGTGACCCGTGACCCGTGACCTGGAACCCGGAACCCGGAACCGGACCGGACGGGCGGGCGGCGGCGGCGCGCGTGTGGTCTTTACTTGAACCGAAGCACATCTAGGTCCTCCCTCCTTTAAACACATGGGATACCCCTTGGGGTCCCAAACCCCAAACCAATTTCGAATCTTATATACACAACAATTCTTTCTTCCTCTACCGATGTGGGAGAATTACACACAATACCACACTTTCCATGCTTCAAACACCTTACTTCGTGAACCAATATCTCTTTCATTTCTCAATGAAATTTGACGATTCTTGGCCCTACGGTTATCTACGTACTTAGTAGATCATGCATGTGTGAAGAACCGGATTCTCCAACATACGTTACACTAGTGTTTAAGCCATTAAAGTTGGTCGGTCGCAACTCCCGCCAAAGGCAAATTTCCAACAATTACTACTCTCTCCGTCTAAAAAGATTGATATATTTTCCTTATTAGTTTATCCCAAAAAGATTAATATTTTTCTATATTTAGAAACAATTTAACTTTATGAAATCATTTAGAACCACACAAATATCTAAAATTTATTTTGGACTATAAATTTCAAAAATCTTCCTTTATTTCTTAAATTTCGTGTCAAGTCAAATTAGGTCAATCTTTTTTAGACGGATGGAGTAGTATTTATCAATATATTATTATTGTTGTATTATTGGCGCTAAGTAACCCAACGATGCAGGGGAGAATCTAGGGTCCTGAGAAGGTGTTCGTTCGGCAAAAAATTATACCGTATATAAAGTATTTTTTTATGTATATATATTTAGAGAGATTTTAAATATTCTCAACACAAAAGAATAGGTTGATCCAATGATGTAGAGGGTTCAAAATGCAACTTTAGGTTTCAAATTTAAATCCCAAATACTAGATCTGCCGATGCGTTCATTTCTTTGGTATATCTCGTCCTGTCCACTACCTTTTGGCGAATTTATTTTAACAAATCCACCCCCACTCCCCACCCCAAAAAAAAAGACAAAAGGCATTATTAGGTTTACGACACAGATAAATGCATGCAAGTATGCAATATTTAAAACATTTGGTTATGGCTATTGAGAGGTCGCCAGACAATTATGGCTTCATACTAACTACGAATTCTTGACACGTATGGAGTTAACACTCTTTATTTAACTACAGATTTAGCCAATAAAGTTGACTTTCCCCTGAAGAGACAAAACTTTCAGAAATCATACGTATTTAACTTTGATAGGAGTCTACAAAAATGGATTATATGGTTTAAAAAAGGCTGTGGAATTACATTCTGTAAACATATATTAATTGGATAACTAGATGGATCTAAGGCTAGGGAGTATAGATCGAATTGTCTTAGGGGCTTCTCACATATAATTATAAATTTTATTTTAACAAACCAATAGAATTTTGATCTTATTAGTTAAGCTACAAAATCTTACTCAACGCAGTGACGTTTATCCTAAATTTTTTAATGTTGGTCAAACACATATACAATTGAGAACCCTCAAACTCAAACTTGACTCAAAATTTCATTTTGGCATCTCAATTAGAGCTCATTTCTATTAAAGACTCCAATTCCATTTTTTATGTGTCTATTAAACACAAATATCTGACGTGGTAAATAAATTTACTCTTGTTTCTTTTTAAACACCACCTCCCTCCATTAACCAATGTGGTCAAAGTGTGTTTCTATTAGGGGTGGGCAAAAAACTCGGAGAACCGAAAAAATCGAACCGAGTTGAAATTCGATTCGGTTTTTCCTCTGTTTTTTTAAAAAAAATGATTTTTAAAAAAACCGAACTGAATCAGGATTTAGTGATTCGGTTCGTTATTTTACTTTTGGATACGAAACGAACCGAAAAATCGAATTAAATATATATATATATATATATATATATATATATATATATTATATTATTTTTATGTTAAGCTACTACTATCTCTTGAATCATAACCATTGAAGCTAATCTATGAAGTTTTTATGGAAGTCGCATGCGACATGAACTTGATTAACATATCACGGAAGCATTGACATAAAATGTAGGGAGAAAAAGTAGTTGTAAATTGATAAAACTTTAAATGGTCATAACGCTCGGATGTCCGTTTTACCCAATTTTTTTTTATTTTGCGTATTTTTTCGAGATGGGGCAGGTCAAACGGCGCAGCCAATTTTTAGAAAAACGTCTGTTTTCCCAATCAATTTGTGTTTTCCCCCAAATCGATTTTTAATTTTCTTTTTTCTTTAGTAAACATTTCACGATACACAGTAGATTTCAATGTCGAAATTTCATGATAGTGTAGGTGTGAATGTCAATTTCAGTTTTGAAAATTCAATTTTAAAAAAATAAAAATAAAAATTTCCCGACCCGACCCGGCCCATTAAAAAAATCGATATTATCCAATATGTTCGGCATATAAATCGAACATATCGATTTAAAAAAAAATTGTATTCGATTTTTTTTTAAAAAAAATAATTTTTATTCGGTTCATATTTTTCGGATACAAAACCGAACCGATATACGACCGCTCTTAGTTTCTATATCAAGGACGTCCGCCCATCTCATTTGGGCAAACAAATCTGTCAATGACTGATATTTTACAAAATTCCGGCCATTTATTTTTCAACAGATGGTGCCCAACTTTTTTAGCAGATTTCTGCCATCATTTTCCGTAGATTTCGGCCAAACAGTTCATAAAATGAAATTTAAGACTTCATGGAAAAAACATGCTTAAGTTGGTAATCAAAAGCCCTAAATCACTTATAAACAACGATTCAAAAGGTCAAAAGATTACAGATTTGAAAAGTTGGTATTTAGAATAGTAAAAGAAAAGGGAAAAGGACTTGTACGATTACTTTGTCCACTCAATAAACCAGAGGGTTCCTTTTTGAAGTTAAATTGGGTGGCTGATAGTTTTCTTAGCAGACACATGTTGTTTTACCATTCTCCGGCAACACCTTTCGCGAGAAAACTCCGTCGTTGCCCTCAACATCGAACCAAGCATTAATGTTATTTTCTTAATAGCATCATTACTCAATTTGTTTGTAGAAAATCAGTACATCTTTAATCTTGCAGCAAATCAATAGCAACTACTGTTGCTTGAAGTGGCAAAGCAACATCTTGTCAAGAACAAGACGAGCTAAAAAGCTTTTCTTTCTCCCCCCCTTTTTTTTTTTTTTTTTTTTTTTTTTTTTTTTTTTTTTTTTTTTTTAAGTTTATAAAGTTTTTTCTCTTTTTTCTTTATTGGATTATCTGGGATTAAGAGCCACTTATCACTCTTTCACTGGCTTTGTTGCCATGTCATCGGCGTGTTAATAGGTACATAAAGAATGGAGTTGGAGGGTTCAATAGGAACAAGTTCTACTTGAAGTGTTAAAATAAAAAATTTAGTCACTTTATATGTATTTGGCCTTTTTTAATCCATCCCCACTTATCCTTCACATTCAACAGAGACAGACAGATCCGGTAATTAAGGTCATTTAGTCACTTACCATGCATGAAGTTAGAAAAATTTAAGAAGTTAAAAGGCCAGAAACTTCATAAACCTTTTCCTTACAAAAGATTTATCGGAATTTGGAAACCATTAAATTTATTAGAAAAGCAATAAATTTCACTTTTGCTGAGAAATGATCCTAACATCCTGCAAATAATTCAATAGAAATTTCAACTTTTACTATGGTTTCAACTAATATTCTGTGATCAAGTGGAGTGATATAAAGAAAAGATTAAAAAAAGAAAAAAGAAACAGGGGCGGACCTATGTGCATTTTTGTGGTGCTCCCGCACCGGTTAAACCCGACGCAAATTAGGTATAGTTATATAAGAAATATATCAAAATTAGGTATAAAACTTGAAAAAGCACCCTAGAAACCAAAAATCAAATTGGGTGCTTTGGTTTATTGGTGGAACTTCAAGGGATTGTATGCTTGGGGGATTTGTGTTTGAACCCCTTGCCCAACGTTTCATTCTTTTTGTTTTAATGATGCTTAAAGTACAACTTTTGGTTCTATCTTTTCCTTGTATATAAGTATATTGTTTGATAGAATAATTTCCTTTCGAGATTCCTTTCATTATTCACAATAAATATAGTTGTACAAGGTTGATTCCTAATATGGTACGAATCCTAACTTACCTTACAAATGTTGATTCCTAATACAATTAGAATCATAACTTACCTTAAATATACATCTATCATAATTACAAAATATACGGAGAATATTCGCTAATACTCCCCCTCAGACGGAGCGGGGGGAGGCCGAATGCTAAGGCTGGATCGGAAGTCGGTGAAGAGTTGTCGCGGTAGTCCCCTTGTGAAAATGTCTGCATACTGATAAGAGGAAGACACATGTAAAATTTAGACCTAACCACGAGCAACCTTCTCTCGCACAAAGTGGATATCCATCTCAATATGCTTAGTCCGCTGATGTTGGACTGGATTATGAGACATATAGATAGCAGATATGTTGTCACAATAGACTATAGACGCCTTGCGTAATGGACACTAGAGCTCCAAAAGAAGATTTCAGAGCCAACAGATCTCAACGACGACATTAGCAACTGCGCGATATTCTGCTTCAGCACTCGAACGGGATAGCGTGGCCTGCCGCTTGGCGGACCATGAGATAAGATTATCCCCAAGAAATACACAGTACCCGAGGTGGAGCGACGTGTGTCGGGGCATCCTGCCCAATCTGCATCTGTGTAGGCTAGCAACTTGGTTGGGGCAGAGGGGTATAGATGTACACCAAAGTCTAGTGTGCCCTTAACATATCTGATAATACGTTTGAGGGCGACAAAATGGGACTCTCGGGGGTCGTGCATGAACAGACACACCTGCTGAACGGCATATGCAATATCAGGCCTAGTGAATATAAGATACTGAAGAGCACCTGCTAGACTCCGATATAGAGTGGATCAAAAACGGGCGCAACATAATTGACACTAAGCTTGGATTTTGAGTCCACCGGAGTTGGCATAATTTTACAATATGTCATCTTGGCCCTGTGCACTATCTCTTCTGCATACTTACGCTGACACAGGAACATAGTGGCTGCAGATCTGGTTACCGATATACCCAAAAAATAACCTAGCTTGCCCAAGTCAGTCATAGCAAATTCAGTTTTGAATAGAGCAATGATTTCATTCTTCAAATCGTCAGATGAGGTAGTAAGAACAATGTCATCGACATATAATAGCAAATATGCAGTGCTGCTACCTCGGTGAAAAGTGAAGAGAGAGTTATCACACCTGCTACATACAAAACCAATCTGCAGAAGAAGATACCTGGCAAAACGATCATACCAAGCGTGGGGTGCCTGTTTCAATCCATACAATGACTTTCTGAGACGACATACAAACTGCGGAACTGCCGGATGAACAAAGCTAGGAGGCTGATGCATGTATACAGTCTCTTTCAAATCCCCATGAAGGAATGTATTCTTCACATCAAGCTGATGAATCGGTCAATGCATGCCCATAGCAATACTGAGAACAGTCCGAATAGTGGTCGGTTTAAAAACCAGACTGAATGTCTCACCACAATCCATACCCTCATACTGATTAGTGTTATTGGCAACTAGTCTTGCCTTATACCTTTCTAAGTCACCACTGTCTCTGAACTTGTGCCGAAATAACCACATACACCGGATAACATTCACACCTTCTGGTCTAGGTACCAAATCCCAAGTATTCTGCTTGGTTAAAGCGTTAAATTCCTCGCACATGGTCGCATTCCAATTTAGGTCCAGTTTTGCTAGTTTTGGATTTTTTGGAATGGGTGATAAAGTTTGTGTGGAGAGATTGAAGTGAATCTTGGGTTTGAAGATCCCGTGTTATGCACGAGTCTCCATGCGATGAGAAGGCAGTGGTGGTGGGTCGGAGCAGTGAGGTTGCTGGTCCACTGGTTTAGGACCAGTGGGCAGCGATTCACCGGTTGCGGGGCGTGAGACCGGGAGGTGCGGGACCGGGCCGCCGTGGGTGCAGGAGTGATCGCCGGGGGTGCAAGAGATGGGCGATAGCACAGACTTAGAGGCAGCAATGGTGGGGACAGGGCAGTGTCCACTGCCGGAACAGATGGCAGCGGTACTGTCCTTTGCCGGAGACACATCGACTGGAGTAATGGAGACATATGAGACTCATCGAGAAATGTGTAATCCGTTGTTTGGAATTTTTGAAGGTTTGAAAAAGGAAAGATTATCTCGTTAAATGTGACGTGACGGGAGACGATGATTTTGCGAGTGGCAATGTCATAGCAGAAGTAGCCCCGATGATTAGGAGACAGACCAAGGAAGACACATGGCAGAGTGCGAGGGGCAAGTTTGTGAGGTGCAGTGGAGGCTATATTGGGGTGGCATAAGCATCCAAAAATACGTAGGTGATCATATGATGGTAGCCTACGGTATAAGATTTCGGTAGGGGTCTTGTTTTGGAGTGTGCTAGTTGGTAAAATATTAAGAAGAGATTCTATCATTTTGACAGCATAGACCCAAAAAGGCGGTGATAGACAGGCATGAAACAGAAGTGTGCGAACCATGTTATTGATGGTACGTATAATTCGTTCAGCCTTTCTATTTTGGGAAGAAGTATAGGGACAAGAAAAATGGAAAACCATGTCTTGTTTAGAACAGAAGTTGTGAAATGCTGAGTTATTAAATTATCGTCCATTATCACATTGGAATGATTTGATAGATTTTTCAAATTGTGTTTTAATGAATTTTTGAAACTCGAGGAATTTTGCAGAAACTTCAGATTTGAATTTCTGTGGGTAAATCTAGACAAGTGTGAAAATCATCCAAGAATACTAGATAGAATTTATGACCCAAAGAGCTAACAATCGGAGATGTCCACAAATCAGCATGAACAATATCAAAGGGAGAAAAAGTAACACTGTTTGATGACATAAATGGAAGACGAGTATGTTTGCCTAGTGGACATGAAAAACAGTGTTGGGCAATTTTCCCATTATTACATTGAATACTCTTGGAAGTCCTAAAAAAAGTAAAAACTGGGTCTCCGGGGTGTCCGAGTCTATTGTGCCAAGTTGAGGGAGAGATCGCCGCAAGGGATAGAGGTGCTTGCGGTCTGACAGCGGAAGATTGAGTGAATGGGTAGAGATCTCCCACACTATTGCAGCGTGTAAGAATTTTCCCCGTATTGAGTTCCTTCACATCAAAACCAAAAGGGTCAAATTCGACAGACACAAAATTATTGCTAGTGAATTTTCTAACAGAGATTAGGTTTTTAATGATGTTAGGTATGTATAGGACGTGGTTTAGGGAGAAAGGTGGGTATGGATGTTTGGTGTGTGTGTTACCGTAACCTTCAATTGGAATGCGATGACCATTGTCGACAGTAATAAATTGAGGACACTTTAACCGACTTAGTTGAGATAGGTTACCTGACGACCGGGTGAGGTGAGATGTGGCTCCGGTGTCCATGTACCATTTGTCATCGGGTTGTTGAAGGTTCACGGTGGTGTAGGCCTGGCCCAAATCAGTCGAGGCCAGCTGCTGCTGCTGGACTACAATCAGGTGGGCCTGCTGGTGGTGGTGGTAGGCCTGCCTGGTGGCTGGGGCAGGGCCCAAGAGGCCAATCGACTAAGGCTGTTGGAACTGGGCCCCTATAGTCGGGTACGGGCATGCAGCGAGGCCCGGATTCGCTGGTTGGGCCACCGCTCGCCTTGGTTGGACCACCGCCGCCGCCGGTTCCGCAGTTGTTCTTTGTCCAGTGTTTGGCTGGTTGCGTTGGCCTTTTCCGCGGCCCTTGCCTTTGTTGTTGTGACCTCTGCCGACATGACCTCCGCCGCTGGACTGCTGCTGTTGGTGGCCTTGCAGTGGTAGCTGGTTGTTGCTGATCACAGGTGTTGCCATCCCATCAACGGCTAACGCTTTTTGATTATGTTCCTTTTGTTTAGCACGTCTAGTTTCTTCCAACAATAGTTGTGAACGTGCCTTGTTGAAACTTGGTAGAGGGTCGGCTTGTTGAATCATTATTGCGAGTGTGTCATATTCACTTTTCGGTAAACCCGCAACAAGTTGAAGCACTATCTTGGTTTTTGAAACAGAAGTCCTGACGTTGGATAGTTGATCGGTTATGTGTTTCAGTTCCTTACAATATTCAGACATGTTCTCGAAACGGATATTGTTGAATAGCTCTTCCAAATACACGGCCCGAGTATTTTTATTATCCTGAAAGATTTCTTCTAGCCGGACCCAAAGTTCACGTGCCGTAGCACCTGTTTTCATGATAGTGCACAACATGTCTTTGGAGATGGTACCGTAGATCCATTGTTTGACGATGGCGTCAAGACGACGCCAGATTGAGTCTGTAACATCGGTGGGACGAGGAACAGATTCGTCAATATGATCGAGCACGTTGTATGCACATGCATGAATGTAGAATAGTTCCATCCACATGGAATATTGACAGTCTTCTTGATCAAGAATTATAGGGATAAAATTCTTGATGTTGTTAACGGCGAATGCCGGATGAAAAGAAGATACTGAATGTTGAGAGGGGTTGTCAAGTGTGCCAGTGGATGAACCGAAATTTGTGGGGGAAGACATGGTTGACGCCTACCTAGGGAAGGGAATTTCCTGGTTTGGCCGAGAAAGGGAGGAAGAAACCAGAAAAAAAATCTGTGAAACCAGAAAAAAAAAATTGTGTTTGGCCGAGAATGAGGAAGAGAAGGGAGAAAAGTAGGGTTTAGGTTTTAGGCTCTTGATACCATGTTTGATAGAATAATTTCCCTTCGGGATTCCTTTCATTATTCACAATATATATAGCTGTACATGGTTGATTCTTAATATGGTACGAATCCTAACTTACCTTACAAAGGTTGATTCCTAATACAATTAGAATCCTAAGTTACCTTAAATATACATCTATCATAATTACAAAATATACGGAGAATATTCGCTAATATATATATATTATGGGTTGCAACTTATATTTTCTTATGAAGCACCCACGACCTTTAAATCTTGGGTCCATCGTGGGAAAGAAGTGAAGTGATACACGAGGCTTAGAATTAGTGATACCTTGGCTTGGACCTACCAAGAAATATTTCAATGGGTGGGGAGAGGCGTAGCTGCTCTGTGCTGGATTTTCTGCATTCATAATTTTTAGAATGACAAATGGTATGTTGACTTTTACGCTAGACTGTTCCTGAAAATAGTAGTCCCTCAGCACTACTACCAGTAAATCGCGGAATGTGTCTGAATGACCAGGTTTTGAGAACAGAGCAACTGATATCACCTACAAGGTCCTACCCCAGAAGAGAGCAAATTGCTCCCACCAGGGTTTGAACCCACGCTACAAGCCTTCAGCTGGATTTTAAGTTCTCCTCCTTTGTCATACCGCTATACCTCAGGAGACATTCATATATTTATATGATACCGAAAGTTTATGTTTTATGCTTTAATAGTGCAAAAGATTTTTATACACAATCAGGTCAGTGTAAAAAATAATAATGTCAACTAACTCTATTTAGTAAACATAGATTGAAATTGTAGAACAAATGCCAAATGGTGAAAGATATATTGCGGCAGGTTAAATCATATTGATGATACAATTTTTTTTTGCAGTGGTGTATAAAACTTAAACAAGAACAACAATATATCTAGTGTAATCTCATAAGTGGGGTCTAAGAAGAGTAGGATGTGCGCAAACTTTACCCCTATCTTTGTGGAGTAGAGCAGATGTTTTCGATAAACCTCATTCTGTGTATAAAACTTAACTCCATAAAATAAATGGGGCAACTGTGAGTTATAACAATTGCAGGAAACGGGAAGTAAGTAAATATTACAATAGCCAGAAAGGATAAATTACTAACGATTACAACAAACTGTAAATAAGAACGATTACAACCACTTTGATACTTCGCTGAGTCGAGTAATGACACTCTGTCTTTAAGACAAGATTGTCTCGTATATATCCTCTTATGTTATGGGCAATAGCCTCCCAAAATAAAATAACAACTTAACAAATGAGCAAAGGAAACTCACATATTACTCTTGAAAAACTTTGAGTAATGAAATAATGCTAGAGAGGAAGAGGAAGATTTCTGAAATTTTCTCAAGTCTCTAACAATTGAGTCAAATGCCTCAATTTATAGTGTAAGGAGGGTGACTTCTCAACTAGCCAACTAATGACTTTTAATAGCCATGTAATGACACTTAGTGAGAAGTTATATTCAGCCAAACAAATGGCCGAATTCATGTGCAAAGTAATGGAGATTCAATACTCCAAAACCAACCCAAAAGGCTTTCTGCCTTCCGTCGCCGGAACCTCTTCCCAATTTTATCTTTCTTGAAACTTCAGGGACCAAACTGTAAATATTAAGTAATTTTGGTCCAAAAAGATAATGCCAGAAGCCCAAAGCCCACGACCCAAGCTCAGACCGGGCGACACACGTGTGGGCTTAGCTTCAAACCCAAGCACATCTAGGTCCTCCCTCCTTCAAACACATGGGTTACCCCTTGAGGTCCCAAACCCTCATCCATTTTTTAGGCTTATAAAATGAACAATTCTTCATTTTCCCACCGATGAGGGAGATTTGTTTCACACCATATTTTTCATGCCTCAAACACCTTACTTTGTGGACCAATATCTCTTTAATTTCTTAATGAAATTTGACGATCTTTGGCCCTACGGTCATCTACTCACTTAGTAGATTATGTACGTGTGAAGAACCAAAGTCTACAACATGCGGAACACTAGTGTTTAAGTCATTAAAGATGGGTGAACGCAATACCCATCAAAAGCAAATTTCCAACAGCAACAACCAATTATTTAATGCTTTGAAGCTGAAAACACTATTATAAGTCCCCAGCTTTTACTAATGTGATAGTATTCAACAACCAAGTCATTATGAGTCTACTACCACTTCATGGTAGGCACGTCAAGAACCAAGAACCCCACATTAGGAAAATCCAAAGATACAAACAGATTCTTGAAAATGATTGGCATGACTTTTAAAACCTCTAATTTTTTTGTCACTATTCACCACATATATATAAAGTCAAGACTCTTCCCTCCACGTATTACACATTACAATCAATACACAAATCATATTGGTCCCTTAGTTGGAGACCGCCTAATATAATTCACCCTGTTTTTTTGGTCCTCTCCATTAGCCATAAATTAAACAGTACTGTATTTCATTATTTTTTCACTTGGAATTTGGTTATAAGGATGAATCGGGTCCGTGCAAAGTTGCCTGGATTCTGCAGGACCCGAGCAGTGGTCCGTGTTCGAGCCCGTTCGCCTTCTCAATCGTACAAGAAGACGGATTTGATCAAATTCAATGACACTGAGAGCAAATGTAGTAGCATGGAGATGAGCTTCAACAGCGTTGATTCGAGGACGGATTCTGAGGGTAGTGGCAATAATAACAGAGTTATGGTTGTGGTTGATCCTAGTCTTGATGCCAATTGTGCTTTGCAATGGGCACTCTCTCATACTGTCCAAAGCCAAGATACTGTTATTCTTCTCTATGTTAGCAAGATCTCAAAAGAAGGTAAAAACTGTTGTTACTCTTCCTTTAGCTAGCCAGTGTCGGAGCTATCATTGTCCAAGGGGTGTCTTTACCTATATACTTATAATATATGCTGAATTTCCTGAGCTTGTTCGTGTATTTACTTCTTTATATTTTACTCCCCTTGGTTACAATTTTGGCTCCGCCACTGTCTTTAGCTCTCACCAATCTAGCACATATACACCAGTTCTTTACTTGATAGTTATGTTTTCTTTTATATGCTGTAGGTGAAAAAACGAACAGCGAAAGTAATCAGAGAGCGTATGAACTTCTTTGCTCCGTGAAAAATATGTGCCAGACAAGGAAACCAGGGGTAAGTATTTGAATTGCAATATATATGATCTTGATTCATAGGAGTGTTAGAAAAGTTGTGAATAGTATCTCAAAAGAAAGTGTCATTATTGATTAGAAAAATTCTCTTTTTTCACTTTATAATGATTGTTCTTTATTGGGTTTGTAAATGGACTTATAAAGAGCTAATAAAAGGAATTGAGCTCGCGTCATGCTTATCAAGATAATCATTCAAATTTCAAATTACATCCCTTGCAATGTCTTTGATTTAGTATGCTAACAAAGTCTCACATTAAAAATATATAAAGAAGTAACGACATATAAGATGTACATAAACTTTTAATGGTGTGTAACATTGAGGAAACTGTTCGAGATCAGCCCGAAATTAAAGTATCACATGATAATTAGAGTGTCTTGGATTGGTTAAGCCCAAATCTTTAGGCACAATGACTTTCTTATATTTTGAAAAAAAGTCTTTAGAATTCAATCAGCTGCTAATTTTTCATTATCTGCATCACATTAGGTGCAAGTGGAGATAGTAATGCAAGAAGGAAGAGAGAAAGGACCTGTGATTGTTGAAGAAGCAAAGCGACATAAGGTGTCTTTACTGGTATTAGGACAGAGGAAAAGATCGATAATGAGGCGCCTGCTAAGAATATGGTCAAGGAAAAAGTCAAGAAGCAGAGTTGTGGAATATTGTATTCAGAAGGCAAATTGCATGACAATTGCTGTTAGAAGGAAGAGCAGCGAGTATGGCTATCTGATTACTACTAAGCGTCACAAGAACTTTTGGCTTTTAGCTTAATGGAACTTTATTGATGATTTAATCTACCTTTTTGGTTCTTGTAAATTCAACTTTGATTCTGTTGTTCAGTGCAGGAAGCAAATGTCATTTCAACATGAATATTTTCTGTTCTTCCTGGCTCAAAAATAATTGGTATGTAACTATGTATAGGTATCAGATAGGTCAGAACCTCACAAGCTCAAAGAGGAAAAACTTAATCACTCCGGTGTTACACCAAACCAATAAATATTTGACAAGAAACTTTCCTATGCACCCTTATCGTCACTCATAGTTAAGTAACATATATTATCACTTCAATCTACCATTTAAGCGTAATAAACTATTGGATTTGGTGTAAACAGAGAGGGTACTTTTTCCATGCTCGGAGCCCTACTTGGACCTGATTTGCATACCTGCAAGGATGATAGAAAACTAGCAATCCCCCCCCCCCCCCCCACCCCCCACACACACACACAAAGGTTGTTTTCTCTCGCAAGATCAGACTATAGGAAACCAGAATGAGAAACTTGAAAAGATATAAAAGAAAGAAGCAACAACAAAGACAAAGAAAACCAAAAGCAAAGCAAGAATGTATAGTTGAGAAACAATGCAAGTATACAATCTGGTACTCTCTCCTGATGGCAAGACCAGAAGAACAAAAGCAGCCACTAAGAAAGAATGAAGCAAATTTCAGCTGGAGCTAATATCACAAAAGTGAAGATATTAACACCAAAAACAATGCATTTATACAGGTGAATTGATCTACTATTTGCACTTTCAACATATTTGTCTAAAGAAAAAGAAAGCCTGCAGTATCAGTGGTTAATTCCACCTGGAGTCGGGGGTAAAAAGGAAAGAAAACAAAGTTTAGAATGGACTGTACAGAAAATACAGGATGGAGGCCCTTGTTTTCTCTTGTATATGCACACGGGAACTCTTGCCAAGCTTCAAAACAAAAAGGTTAAGAGGGGAGAGACAATAGTCTTGATGCAACCAAGTCTGGCTCACAGTGTAGTTGTGTATGACACTGTGCACTTCATTGTTCTATTCAAATGGTCCACAGCATCTAAACGAGTAGTCTACAGTAGCAGAAAAACACAGTAGCACAAGTGATGAACATCATATTCACGGAACTACAACATTTGTGAGCAAGCACCCGGCATGAAGTTGTTCTCTTTTTTGTTCACAACTGTTGGTGAGATGAATGCTCTTGTACGCCTACTCATTCTCCGTATCCATCAAAAATAGTGTCGTATACGTATACGTATTCATGCAAAGCTCTTATTTGTTGAAGGCTCTCTGAGACTCAAAACTGTAAGCAGGTCTGTATACAATTTGGTGTAATTTGTCATACCCTGCAAGTACTCCAGCCCCTGCCACACCATAAAGCATGTTCGCACTTACTCCTCTAAAAAGTGCAGCAAAACCTTCGATGCGTATTATTTCGCGGAGTGCATGCAAGGAATTCCTATACTTTGTTTCTTGCCCTGAAGTTAGCATCATTCTTCTGCGAACTGTGTCAAATGGGTAGGCACACACCCCAGAGAATGTGGTTATGCTCCAACCTAAGATGAAACTGGAAAGAAACTTGTCCTGTGTATACAAACGGATGTTGAGATTAGTTTCTGCAGCCATATTTTAACTCGTCGTATGCATGTCCCTTGTTAAAGAAGATCAGCACCATAACAAATTTCCCCTCCCTTCCCCAACATATACCGCATAATTAATGTAAATAGCAACGTTTGATCTCCTTATCTGTTTGCCTTTGTCTCTCTTTGTAGGAGGGACATTGTGCAAGTCATAGACTGTGGCCTATACAATTCTCAATTTTAATAGGAAGAGAAGGAAATGGTGCAATATGAAAGAGAAAAGTTCCAATCTAGGAATCTAACTTACCTGTAAGGGTCCAACTAAAACAATTGGCTTCATGGAGTCATAGATCCCAAAGTACATGCCACGGTAGAGGGTTATTCCTATAATTGAGGCCCCAAAACCACGATAGAGGCCAACAACTCCATCACTTGACAATGTCTTACCATAAACATCTATTAGCCCCTTAAACTGACGTTTACCATGAAGCGGACAATCCTGAGCATCCATTGCCAGCCGAGTCCTTGCATAGTCCAAGTGATAAAGGAACATGGAAGTAGTTGCTCCAGCAGCACTACCGGAAGCCACATTGCCTGCAAACCACTTGACATATCCATCTTTCTCTTTTGAATATCCAAAGAGGTTCTTGTAGTAACTTTTGAAAGCAAAGTTGGAAGCCTATGAAAGAAACAATTATGTAAGCTCAGTAAATATTTAGTTGAAAGATTGAAAATAATATCTATGAGAATTTACTGATAAGAAAAATTATCTTCAATCTATAACACCTAAATAACATGCAAAAAGCTTCTCACATGGAGGATAATCAATAATTTCTTGGGAAAATAACTTCCGTAATTCCACTTCTTTATAAACAGTTGGTGCACTTATTTCATTGCAATTAGGGAAAGGCAGATATACCCCGCGTTAAGAAAATGATGCATATATACCCCTGCCGTTACACAAATGACGCAAATATACCCTTTTCGCTGAAAGAAATGTTTTTCAAAAAATCATTTAGCTTGTCTTTTAATTAAAAAAATGCCACGTGGCTTTAAGAAAATAAGTCTCCATCTTTTTAATAGACTTATTTTTTTAAGGCCACGTGGTAATTTTTCTTTTCTAGTGGGTTGGGTATGGTTCTATTAAAAAAATGGGTAGACTTTTTTTTTTTTTAAAGCCATGGAGATATTTTTCATACAATACTCCTCAAATTGTGAGGATTCATTTAGCCAACCTCGACTAGCTTGGGACTGATTCATAGTTGTTTTTGTGTTGTTTTCCTTTTCTTAGCCTCTTAAGGGTTGAGTTCTAGTGGCGGGCTCTTGCGTCATCCGGACCCATCTATGGTAAAAGTGGTTGGCTTATTTGTCCCCCATCTCCTTACCATATGTGCCTTATCTGAAGCAGGATCAGAAACAGAATAAGATTGAGGAGCAGGATAAAACTATTCTCAGAAGGAGCAGGTTTAGCGGGTGGGAATGGCATTTCCGAGAATGCAGTCAAGGGTGAAGGAGTTGCACATCCCTCTTTTGTAGATTTTCTTTCGAAGAAGTTTGTTGTTATGAAACAGTAAGGAGAAATAATTTAGATTTGTATCTGAGACTGTAAGAGAGATGCGGACTCCAGCAGGGCTAACATGCAGGAGTAATTTCCCATTAAACTTCACCGAAGTAAGCGTTGTGTGGGTCTATTGGTTGCCTTGTAAAGTTATCTGTAGTTGCCACGTTGGCACATTTTTGGAGCAGACAATGTTAGATTGGTTATCTTAGGTCACGTGGATGTACGAGTATAATCCTAACGAGCATCAATCAAAAAGCTGCAGGGTTTTCACTAAAATTGACATGGTAGCTAAAAAAGACCTTTGTTTCCGGACTCAGAAGGAGTCGGGATCATACAGAGACCATTGTGAGTCAAATCCAGAAACACATAAAGGATGACTTACTAGAGTAATCATCACGAACTGTCCACGTCCAAGGCAAAAAATTACGATAATTTATACTGGGATAAGGAAAGTGATTGGCAAAGAAAAGTGTTTGACCTTATCTCCAAGATTGCTGAACCAAACAAAACTATGTATAACACCTTAGTGGCAATCAGGGGAATAGTAGAACGCCGACTAGTTTGACAAACACAGGTTAGAGACTAACTCCCTAAAGTATTACGACTACATTTGATTGTAAACGAATTTATAATGAATAAGTTGGGCCTCATCAATCTAATTTAAGGTGTCTTTCAGGAAGAAGTGAAACGTAAAGGCTAACTGTTCAGTATGCGAGTAACTGATATAGAAAGTCAAGCAATATAGGGATAGTGGTCCCTAACATCACAAGGAGTTATAGAGGGATGAGGAGGAATCGCCACCTGAGTTGGGAAATATCTTATAACATTGGCCTGGTTTCCCCTCCACATTGACAAAAAACCCTCCTCCCGCAAAACTCTTCGAAAGCAGTCACCAATTCCCATATAAGGTCTCTTAAGTTGACCCCTCTTCATTAGTTCTCCCTGATTCTGCAACAAAAGCTTTACTCTCTCAATTGGTGCTGCAGCACTTTTTGCTAAAATGGCTGCCGTTCCTCCCATCAGAAAATCCACAGAAAATTTTTCCGGTCTAGTTTCCATTTTAGGCCCCAAGGTTAATCCTGCAAAAGCAACCCGAGGCACATAAATATCTCAACAAAGTAGAACTCACCAACTAAAGCCTCTCACGCCTGCTTTCCTGATGGGCTCCCTCCGGATCAAAAAGAGTGTCCACTTAGCCATTTACACACCCTTAAGAAAATACTAACTTCTAGGTAAAAATAGGCAATTTGACTAAAATGCCCCTAATTAAATAGACATTGGGATTTGGCCACCTAACACTTAATAAGGGCAATCTGAAAAAATAAGGTTAATTTTTTCTTGATTTGGTAAGTGGACACTTTTTTTGACTCAAAATACAAAGGCTGTGGACACTCTTTATGATCCGGAGGGAGTACCTTCATGATCCCAATCTATGACACAAACATCATACAAGCAACTATACACAACAAGTGAAGATTTTTTTTTTTTTTTTTGTAATGGTTGAGATTCTTTGTTTACTTTTAGACAAGTAAAGCTTGATTTACATTTTAACTTCATGTTTCACAAGGTCGCATTTAGAGAATCTCTAATTTTAGAGACCCTTAATTTGTCAACTGAGAAAGAGAAGAATTGAAATAGAAGACATACAACATGTTTAGCCAAACTTCAGAACAAGAAGTTTTGCTTGGCCAAAGTTCCAAAAGTGCTTCTGAAGAGAAAACCTACTTTTTTTGGCTTTTGAAAAATAGCTTATGCTACTACTACTTGGCCAAAAAACACCTCAAACTACACTTTTGAACTTTGCAGAAACTTGGTCAAATAGAATAATATAAACTAGTTGACCCCAAACATATTTGGGATTGAGGCATAGTTATTATTGTTGTTTCTAAGAGCTGACATCATGAAGGAATTGTTGGTAAAATGGTGTAGTATCTGAAAGGTTAAACAAAACAAATGATTTGTTGAGTCGAGAGATGGCTCTCTGTCTTTAAGACAAAATTACCCCGTATAAATATTTTTACGGTGATAGACAATAGTCTCCCAAGATACAACAACAGCAATCAATTATACAAAGCAAATATAGATGATTCTATCGAAGAAATGAATATAGAACATATTGCTGATTCTATTTTGTGTTTAGAACAAAACAGAAGAAAAAGAACTTTTGTTTATGTGTTGTCTATTTCGAACAGAACAAACAAAAGAATTCGAAATCTGTTTCTGTTCCTCAGTTTACAGAAGAAAAGAATTAGAATTCTGTTTCTGTATATTCGTAAACAAAACAGAAGAAAGGATTTCAAAAAACAGAAGAGTCTGGGGTTGTATTGTGTGTGTTCTGTAACTTGAACATTAGAGTTCAATTTATAGTTGAAGAAGAAGGACCGATGCAACGTTTCTGGAATCTTCCGAACCGTTGCAACGTTTCTGGAATCTTCCGAACCATTGCAACGTTTCGGAAATCTTCAGGGACCAAAAAGAAAATATCCGGAAGACAGTTCGTGACCCCGAGAACTCGGAACCCAGAACCCGTGACACGAGACCTGAGCCCAGACAGAAAGGGAGGGCAGGCGGGCGGGCGGCGGCGACGCGCGGGGCTTAGCCCCGAACCCAAGCTCACCTAGGTCTTCTCCCTTCTAGACACATAGGTTACCCCTTAGGGCCCCAAACCCTTACTCAAACTTAGAGCTTATATATTGCTACATTCTTTCATCTTCTACCAATGAGAGAGATTAGTTATTTTTTTGCCAAAAACTTTCCATCTTTTCATGTCTCAAACACCTTACTTTGTGTACGAATATCTCTTTCATTTCTTAACGAAATTTGACGATACTTGACACTAACATCATCTACTCACTTAGTAGATTAGGCATGTGCGAAGAAACGATGTTTCCGACATACGGGGCCCACGTGTTTAAGTCATTAAAGACGGGATAAACTCAATCCCACATTAGTAAATTTCCAATAATCCCCTCTTGAAAGAGAATTGGTGCACACAGGGTGCCAACGTTCAGTAATATTTCAGCGGAAAGGTATTGCATCAAGAAAGGTAGCTTTCGGCTTTGAACCTTCCTTAGTCGATTACCATCGGATTTACTTACTGCGCCGTGAACGCGATGTCTTGAACCGTCAGTGTTTAATGTAAACCAAGACAATGATATCAACACAATAACTCTCTTTATTCATTTCTTCTTATTGTTTTGTCCATTGTGGCCATGGACAACGCTTGGATTCTTAAGTGCGTACATTTGAAGTGGTCTGTCTTCGCACTTAAATAGGCGATCCTATAAGGTATTTTGCTCTACCCCGCTCGCAAGTGTTAGGAATTATTAAAAGTTTCACAAACTTATCCTTTACCCATTATGCATGTAGCACTCGATGTCTATCGCGGGAACGGCTTTGGAGTTATCTTTCTTTAAGGAATGATAATCCGAAGTGCTCTTACTTCAAGTGAAGCGCTAAACTGAACCTCTATAGTTTAGTTTTCCCATTTAACCAAATTCCTGAGATCTTCAGTCAGTAAGGTTGGGTTACCACCATAAAGATTTTTATTGTTTGGATTTTAAGCTCATTCCCCTAGACAGGCAGAATATTTGATCTTTGGGTAGGCCTTAGTTAATGGATCCACTAAGTTATCCTTTAATTTGACGTAATCAATGGAAATGACACCCGTAGTCATCAACTGCCTAATGGTCTTATGCCTCCGACGAATATGTCTAGACTTGCCGTTGTACATATTACTATTTGCCCTTCCTAAAGCCGATTGGCTGTAACAACGAATCATCACCGAAGGTACGGGTTTATTCCAACAAGGGATATCCTCTAAGAAGTCGTGAAGCCACTCTGCTTCTTCTCTTGCATTGTCTAAAGCGATAAACTCCGATTCCATCATGGATCGGGCGATGCATGTTTGCTTAGAGGATTTTCAAGACACAGCCCCACCACCAATTGTAAAAACATACCCACTGGTAGATTTGGTGTTCTTTATGTCAGATATCCAGTTTGCATCACTGTATCCTTCCAGTACGGCTGGATATCTTGAATAGTGTAATCTGTAGGTCAACGAATATTTCAAATATCGTAGTATCCGATTTAACGCCTTCCAGTGATCATTTCCAGGATTACGAGTGAACCTAGCCAACTTATTGACTGGATAAGCGATGTCGGGTCTAGTGCAGTTTGTATTGTACATTAAACTGCCAATGACCTGTGCATATCGCTCCTGGGATACGGGTGCACCACGATTTTTATCAATATGATTCATATCCATTGGTGACTTCATAGGGGGACTGTCAAATGCATCAAATTTCCTCAAAACATCTTCAATGTAATGAGATTGAGATAAGACCAGCCCGTCAAATGTCTTAGAAATCTTAATTCCTAAGATCACATCTGCAATACTCATATCTTTCGTCTGGAAACACTGTTTCAACATATTCTTGGTTTCCATGATCAACTTAAGACTACTTCAGGTGATGAGCATGTCATCTACGTAAAGGCATATCATGACAAACGAGTCAGAGTTCCCTTTGATATAGATACATTTATCACATTCATTTATGGAGAAACCTTTTAATAATAGAGTATTATCAAACTTTTCATGCCATTGTTTCGGAGCTTGTTTGAGTCCGTACAGAGACTTAACAAGTCGACGTACTTTCTTTTCTTGTCCTGGAATCACATACCCCTCGAGTTGTTCCATGTATATTTCCTCTTCCAACTCTCCGTTTAGGAAGGCTGTCTTAACATCCATTTGATGTATCTCAAAGTCACGCAAAGCTGCTATGGCTATGAATACCCTTATGGACGTTAATCTAAACATAGGGGAGTATGTGTCGAAGTAATCGTGGTCTTCCTTTTGTCTGTAGCCTTTGACTACTAATCTGGCCTTATACTTGTCAATAGTTTCATCTTCTTTGTACTTTCTTTTGAGTATCTACTTACAACCCAAAGGTTTGCTTCCCTGAGGAAGATCAACCATTTTCCAAGTATGGTTTTGCATGATGGAATCTATTTCGCTTTCTATAGCTTGGCAATGCTTCCTTAATTGTCCTCGGTTCATTTTCAACCATATAGGTTAGAAAATCTGGACCAAAGGTGTTGTCCTTTTTGGCCCTTTTGCTCCGTCTTGGTTCAACATCTGGAACTCCCAAGTTCTGTAGGTCTGGAACATTAAATTTCGGATAGTCAAAAACTTCTGAGTCCTGTAGATCTGGAGCGTCTAGCTCCAGATAATCAAAAACTCCCGGGTCTTGTTGATTTTGAGCATTTTGTTCATAACTTTGTTTGTGCGAAATTACTTCTTTTTCCTTTCTAGGAAAGATCTTTTCAAAGAATTCAGCATTCCTTGATTCCATGATCGTACCTTCGTGGATATCAGGTATCTCCGACTTATAAACTAAGAAGCGATAAGCACTACTGTTATTTGCATATCCGATGAATTTGCAATCTACAATCTTAGATCCAATTTTGACCTGTTTTGATTTAGGTACTTCGACATTTGCCAAACAACCCCACTTTCAAATATTTGTAAGTGGATTTCTTCCCTTTCCATAATTCATATGGAGTTTTATCCATACGCTTATGCGGAACTCTATTGAGAATTGTATTAGCGGTAAGAATCGCTTCGCCCCACATGTTTTGGGCTAAACCGTAATTGATAAGTAAGACATTCATCATTTCCTTTAACGTACGGTTTTTGCGCTCGATAATACCGTTAGACTAAGGTGAGTAAGGAACGGTCATTTGATGAACAATGCCGAATTGAGCACAGTATTGTTCGAACGGTGCTACGTATTCTCCCCATCTATCACTATGAATTGTCTTAATCCGTAGGTTTAGTTGATTTTCAACTTCTGCTCTGTAACGTTTAAATGCTTCAAACGCTTCGTCTTTACTTTTCAATAAGTAAACATAACAATACCTTGTACTATCATCAATGAAAGTCGCAAAGTACTTGTTCCCCCTCTAGTTTGCACAAACTTTAAATCACATATGTTGGTGTGAATAAGTTCTAGAGGAGCGGTGTTTCTTTCGACTGAATGGAAAGATGATTTGATTAATTTTGCTAATACGCACACCTCACATTTATGTTGAGGGTTTATGTCGAAGGAAGGCAATAATTCCAACTTTACTAACTTTTGAATGGATTTGTAGTTTAACATGTCCTAATCTATGATGCCATAAATTAGAAGACTCAAGCAGGTAGGTAGAAGGCTTTATTTCATTCGATGAACGAATTACAAACATAACATTAGAGGTCGTCACATGTGAAGCCCCTTCCTACAAAATTACCATTCTTAGTTATACAAACTTGTTGGACTCAAAAACTAGTCTAAAACCAGCCTTGACCAACAGTGACCCTGAAACCAAGTTTTTGCGGATGTCAGGGACGTGCATCACTTCTTTTAGAGTGATCTCTTTGCCTGAAGTCATTTTGAGGACAACCTTTCCAACCCCTTGCACTTTAGAGGTGGCGTCGTTGCCCATGAACAACTTATTGTCCGTGACTGGGGTGTATGAGGAGAATGCATTCTTGTCAGAGCAAATGTGACGGGTTGCACCCGTGTCTATCCACTATTGCCTTGGTTCTCCACCAGATTTGCCTCCAGCACTACTGTCGAGAAATACACAATCTTGTCGTCAAGATTCGGAGGATTACCCTCGTCTTGTACAACGTTAGCCTCTGCCTTGAGTTTGTTCTTAGCCTTCAGGTTATTTGTAGCCTAGATATTTTGGCCCACTTCAGTCTGTGTTAGACAGAGTGTCCATTGCATCCCCACTAGAAGGAGGATCTTCTGTCTGAGATCGTGACTGGCTCAACGCGGTAAGATAGAACATCTTTAATCTCCTTCTCTTGTTGTAATTGTTATCCAGAATCTTACCGGGATGTTTGCTTTGAAAACTGTCAGGAGCAGGGACAACAACATTTCATTGAGCAGCGCCAGAGGCAATGCCTTGAACAGCAACAGCATAACTAGCAGTAGTGCCTTGAACAATAGCAGCAGAACTAGAAACAAAACTGTTGACAGGAGTAGAACCAGAATTACCAACGGAATTGTTAACAGAACTGTCAACAGAACAGTTGGCAAAAACAGAGCCAGAATTCAAAACACAACTGTTGACAGACATCTTTCGAACACTTAGAAGAAAATTATCTTAAAATTGTTGGTAAAATGGTGTAGTATCCGAAAGGTTAAACAAAACAAGTGATTTGTTGAGTCGAGAGATGGCTCTCTGTCTTTAAGACAAAATTGCCCCGTATAAATGTTTTTACGGTGATAGACAATAGTCTCCCAAGTTACAACAGCAACAATCAACTATACAAAGCAAATATAGATGATTCTATCGAAGAAAATGAATATAGAACAGATTGTTGATTCTATTTTGTGTTTAGAACAAAACAGAAGAAAAAGAACTTATGTTTCTGTGTTGTCTATTTCGAACAGAACAAATAGAAGAATTCGAAATATGTTTCTGTTCCTCAGTTTACAGAAGAAAAGAATTAGAATTCTGTTTCTGTATATTTGTAAACAAAACAGAAGAAAGGATTTCGAAAAACAGAAGAGTTTGGGGTTGTATTGTGTGTGTTCTGTAAACTGAACATTAGAGTTCAATTTATAGTTGAAGAAGAAGGACCGTTGCAACGTTTCTGGAATCTTCCGAGAAAATATCCGGAAGACCGTCCGTGGCCCGTGATGAAAGAGTATATATACAATTTACAATAATAGAAATCTTATTCCTATTCTACTCCCAAAACCCTATTCTACTGTAGAAGAATCATATAATTAATACAATATTTACACTAAATTATTACACAGTATCTGCCCTAAACCATATATCACCGTGGTGACCCGTGACCCGAGCCCGAGCCCGGACAGAACGGGCGGGCGGCGGCGGCCCGTGTGGGGCTTAGCCCCGAACCCAAGCTCACCTAGGTCCTCTTCCTTCTAAATACATTACCTCTTGAGGCTCCAAATCCTTACTCAAACTTAGAGCTTATATATTGCTCCATTCTTTCATCTTCTACCAATAAGGGAGATTAGTTATTTTTTTGCCAAAAACTATCCATATTTTCATGTCTCAAACACCTTACTTTGTGTATCAATATTTCTATCATTTCTTAACGAAATTTGACGATACCACTAACATCATCAACTCACTTAGTAGATTAGGCATGTGTGAAGAAACGATGTTTCCGACATGTGGGGCACGTGTTTAAGTTATTAAAGACGAGATAAACTCAATCACACATTAGTAAATTTCCAACAGGAATTCCATATAACAAGAGTATTAAGGTTTACATTAATAAAGATTTAAAGTTGCAAACAATGACGTTGTTATTAACCTTCAACGCAACTGGGTTTTCTTGAATGAGTCGATTACAACCTGTTTAAGCCTCTATTATAGCCAAGTTGCAACATTTTCTTGAAATCTTGGATTTAGGAATATAAATCCAGCAAAAGAAACTTCTTTCATCAAAAGGGTATTAGATAAGTACAGAAATAGGCAACGTGATGAAGAAAGATTAAAATAAAGTTACCTGACGAAGGAATGAGGGGATATTCGGAACCTGGAGGTGGAAAGAAGAAGAGGTCACCTACCGCCGGGCGGTGGCGGAAGGTGAAAGACAAGGGTGGTTTTCAGCAAACCACCAATTTTGATATAGATTCTTGAATGTCTTACAATACATGAGAGCCGTGTTCTTTTGTGCGCTCTGACATTATATTTGGCATCGAAATGCGCAATCCCATACACTTCGCCCTTTGTCTTTTTCCATTTTTTTGTTTTAACAAAAACAGGAAAGTGTACTTGTGAGGTTACAATTCTCTGACGAAAAAAGAAGAAGAGAAGGTTATAATTCTTTTTATTGAAAGGCTAGAATTTGTGATTGGTATCGCCATCCTGCCCTGTGTGGTGGCTGAAGGTGATATACAGATCTTTGATGTGAAATTCGACCACTTAACCAATAAATCAGAAATTTTGGTCTTAGTATAATGACAAGACGAATAGTATAATAGGGTGTTTCTGTATATCAATAACATATTCAATGTAATTTCATAAGTGTTGCTTGGAAAAGATAGAGTATAACAGACTTTATCATTAACTTATAAATAGAGAGTTTATTTTTGAAAGACCTCTTCTCAGAATAATAGTGTCACACGGGTGATATACCAATAAACGGACACTGGTGGTCAATATGTGCTACTGCCTAAACCCGTGTCAATGTGCCGCCAGGAAGTTGAACCCCTTTTAAGTTATACCCACTTGTCTACTTGTGCAACTATTAACCATTTTTTCTGTTTAATTAAAGATTTGGTTGTTTCCTTCAAAAATATTATAAGACTCCGCATGAGACCATTGAGATAGAAGTTACAAATAGAATACAAGCGATGCAGACTAAAACAGCAATTGTTGAGATGGTGAGCAAAAGCACTTCTAGGCATAAAAGCTCTACTATTCCACTACCAAAGTCAGTTCTTGATTCCATAGACTAAATGTAGGGGTGAGCACGGGTAAAGGGTACCCAGATACCCGATCGGAACCGTCACTAACGGGTAGGTTTCGGGTAGATATATTATAATAACGGATAGGTTCTGGATAGTAAAATTAGGAACCGATCAATGTCGGGTCCGGTTCCGGTTCCGACAAATAGAGACAGGGTACCCGGAACTTATGAAATATTAAATATTTTTACTTTTTTAATTCCATTATTTTTTAGTTAATAAAAAAAGAAAAAAAAAGGTCATACCACTTACGCTTCTCCCGCCTAATCTGAGACTAAACACGAAACAGTAATTTAGATAAAGCAAACCTGCTTGAAGATGAGATGACATCACGAAAGACCGCAGGGTTAGTTGACCTACAAAACGAAGATGTCATTCGTAGCTCTACACCTTGCAATAATGAGGAGAAAGGATCAGCTTTTCTTGTTCAGGTAAATGTTGGAAACTTACTCTTACTTTATCAACCTCTTTATGTATACTTGCGTGTTGGACAACATTTGTCTTTCTTGCTTTAACCGCAGTTGTAGAGTTTCTGTCTTTTGGTTATTCTCAATATAGTTGTTTGTAATGTTGAGCAACTAAATATTGCCTCTGTGTATCACTAAATTCCTAGTTATTTAATTTATGGTGATATTTTTGTGTTCTGTTTGATTTCCTTCCTCATATTTTTCTTAGTGACTTACAGGGTATCCGGGAACCTATCTGGAACCGCAGGGTCCGGGTAGGTTCCGGGTAATGATTGCTACGGGTAGGTTCCGGGTAGTAAATTTAGGAACCGATATTTTACTGGGTAGGGTCCGGGTAGTTTAAAAAAATTAGATACCCTGACCCGCTCACCCCTAGAAATCTAAATGTATACTTAACGCACACATAGGTGTCACCTAATGATTAATAAAGTGAGTGAAGTAATACGAGAGATAAGAATTTAAATCTAGGAACCTTGGGCGATTTTTTCTTATTCTGTCTAAGCTTTAGGTGGTCGTGTTGATGTAAGGTAACATGTATCTGGTGAAATAGAAATTAAAGTGCACGCAAATTGATCCCGACGTCACAATTATCAAACAAAAAAAAATAAAAAAAATCTTGATGTCTGACTTCCCACAGCACCATAGCCACATATTACAGAAGGAAGCTCTTACTATATAAACAAGAACCTATGTACATGATAGTGTAATTCCCTACTTTTATTCATAATCCATGGAGAAACATAGACATACACACAGATACAGTAATACAGCATTAATTCACAGAGAAATGCAAAGATTCTCAATGTGATTAGCCAAGTCTAGGCTCTTGGGCAACTTTTCCAGATTCATCCACAAAGAGACGAACCCGGTCTAAACGGTAATTCATAGTCACCATGGAATTATATGTATCTTCAACTCTGGTTTCTCCTCCTTTATTTTCCTCTCTGCTTCCTCTGCTGTCACTCCTAGTAATTCTGGCCATGACATTTTCCCTGCTGGTGGTGGTGGGTTACTCCAATCTGTTCCAAAACTTTCTTCGTTAAGACTAAAATAAGACTAAAAATCATAGGCGAATTCAAGATCTAGAATCAGTGGGTTCAAAAAGAGAGTATTATATACATTGTTTTTTGTGTTTCCGAACCGCATAACATAATATACTAGGGAACTTGATCGCGCTTCGCACGATCATGAAGGAGCCTACTAAATTTACGAAAAGATCTCTATCAATATTTAAATGTATAAATAACAGAAAAAGTATATTTCATAAAAATTAAAAATATTAGAAATATATAAATCTTAATTAAATAAAAGAATATCATATAAAACAAAAAGATAAAGAACAACTAAAAGAAATATAAAGCTATGAGAAATATTTATAAGTCTAGCGACTGGTGATCTTAGAAATTCTTTTATTTTTCTGCATTAATAAAGAGTAGGAGAAATTTAGGAATAATTGAATTATTTTGGTATTAATAATTGATTAGAGTGGTGGAAAATTCTCATTGGGTAAAATTTAATACTCTCTTTTTTTAGTAAAGAATTTTACGATGAAAAGAGCGCATTTCGTCACCCTTATTCCATGGCCCGGACATATATTTTTCTGGTAATAAAGCTTTTTTCCCTTTGCATTATTGAAGTAAAACCTCTCTATAATGTCAACGTTTATTCAAAAATTTCATTGCTACTATAGTGAGGTGTTGTTATATATATACTTGCATTTGATGTTTAGATCTCATTTAGCTGCTATAAGCAAAAGTATAAAATCATATTTTTGTATGATGGAGCCAAGATCATACTTTTCTATGGAGATGTTTGGAGGTTAGAGGTGCACACGTGGCATACACTAGGGCAATCAAGGATATGTATGATTGAGCCAAGACCAGAGTACAGACAGTAGGAGGAGACTCGGAGCACTTTTCAGTGATGATGGGGCTGCACCAGGGATCAGCTCTTAGCCCATTCATATTTGCCTTAGTGATGGATGGACTGACGCGACAAATCCAAGGGGAGGTGTCATGGTGTATGTTATTCGCAGACGACATAGTCCTGATTGATGAGACTCGAGCAGAGTGAACGCTGAGCTGGAGGTTTGGAGACAGACTCTGGAGTCTAAAGGGTTCAGGCTGAGTAGGACCAAGACATAATACTTGGAGTTCAAGTTCAGTGACGGGAGCGACCTTGAGACAGGTGTGGAGATGAGGCTTGGTACTCAGGTCACTCCAAAAAAAATGAGTTTTAAGTACCTCGGGTCTATTATCCAATGGAATGGAAAGATTGATGACGATGTCACACATCGTATTGGGGCAGGGTGGATGAAATTGAGGTTCGCATCTGGAGTCTTGTGCGATAAAAATGTGCCACCAAAACTTAAAGGCAAATTCTATAGGGTGGTGGTTAGACCAACTATGTTGTATGGGGTGGAGTGTTGGCCGGTCAAGACTTTGCACATCCAAAAGATGAAAGTTGCGGAGATGAGGATGCTAAGATGGATGTGTGGGCATACAAGGAGGGATAAAATTAGAAATGATGATATCCGGGACAGAGTGGGAGTGGCCTCGGTGGAGGATATGATGCGGGAAGCTAGATTGAGATGGTTCGGACACGTGCAGAGGAGAGACACAAATGCCTCAGTGCGGAGGTGTGAGAGGTTGGCTATGGACAGGTACAAGAGGCGTAGAGGTAGGCCGACGAAGTATTGGGGAGAGGTGATTAGACGGGATATGGCGCATGTGCAACTCACTGAGGACATGACCTTAGATAGGGGGTTATGGAAGACACGTATTAGGGTAGTAGGTAGTCCAGCGTAGTCCTACCTACGCTTACAAACTGGTAGTTGTAGTATTATTATTGTAGGCTCGCTTAGCCTATCATACTAGTAGGAACAGTATTGCCTTATAGTCCTTTGTCGTTCGATTTATGTTGCTATGTCAATCTTGTTTGTCTTATTTACTTGCATTAAATATTGCCTCATTTTTCTTCTTTTCTTTTTCAGAATTCGCAATCATGACTTACGCACTTTGTTTGTCGTACTTTGCTTGTGCTTGTGCTTGTGCTTTGTCTTGAGCCGAGGGTCTCTAAAAAACAGTCATTTTACCTACCAAGTTAGAGGTAAGGTCTGTGTACACTCTACCATCCCCAGACCCACATTGTGGGATTTCACTGAGTATGTTGTTGTTGTAAACAAAAGTATGCAACCAATTATTTTTCTGTACTTTTTATGTTATAAATGAAGCTTGTTAATCTTCATATCTCATTAATTAAAAATTGAAAAGACTAATAAATTACTAAGAAATTCATAATTAGTACCATAACGATAAATAATTAAAATCTAAGGAACATATGCATTTAACATTAATTAAGAATTTAAAAATATCATGTACTACAATTGTAGGTTGTTTCGTAAATTTCAGTCTCTTAGAGATGATATTATGCTTGAATTCCAGTTTCCAAGCATTCATTGTCTGATTGGTGTTATGAGATTGGATTTGGGCTATAAGTGCATGACGTTTACTATGTGCGTGACATTAATGATGATTACCATAAATATTTTAATAAATTATTTGTATACATAATATATTTCTTATAAAATATTATCACACAATATTTCAGTATGACTGTTATAGAGAGATAATTTTACAAAGAGTGTACCGTTATAATGGAGTTATTGCTGTTATAGGTAGAATGTTGCTCTAGATAATAAAATATAACATGAAAAATCGGTTCCGGATAAAATCAAACCGTTATAGTGAAATATTATAACGAATGACAATTATAGAGAGATTTAAGTGTATATTACTCCCAAGCAATTTGTTTCGAAAGGGAGATAAAGAGACAAGATCTAAGTCACGGTTAATGTTTATCACTATTAGTTCAAACTTTAACTAATATAATCTTTGACCGTTTAGCCATAAAAGGTGTAAACATCTCTTCTTCTTTTTTATCTCCTTGGTTAATTTTAGTGTTAAAATTTCTAGGTTTTACTGGTGAAAACTAAAAATTAAAAAGTGTCACATTTTAGATATACATTTTATTTTTATTTTCAAGAGAAAATACTAAAGATATGTATTTTTTTAATTTAAATTCTAATAAATAAGTTAGTGACTTTTAGAATGCTGGCCTTAGTGACATTTAACTTAGGCTAGCTATTTGATTTTCTTGTATGCTTTGTTATAGAAATAGTTAATTAATATTTTTATATTCTTATTTTGATTATCCTTATTACAAGAAAACAAAAGAAAAAGAACAAAAATAGTCAATCATATTGCCATCTTCTTAAGATACTTTATTATCCTTTCCAAACAATCTCACCGTTAGAGTAATTACGGGATAAATTTCATAATTACCTTCAATTCATTATTATAATATATTGTAACTAGGATGATTAGAATTAGCATATTATATTTTAGGTAATATAGATTAGTCTTCCTTTTGCCAAGAATATTATGATTGTATATATATTGTACTATTGGAATAGAATTAATCAAGGGATTCAATTTTTACATGATATCAAGAGTCAAACATCTTTTGCCCTAATTCTACTTCCTCCTAAACCGAATTCTCGCCTATCTTTCTCCTACTTGTTTTCTGCCACCCCCCCAAAGAAAACCCTAAACCACTCCTTAAACAAACCAAACCCTAACCGACATCTAAACCCCCCCCCCCGGATACACTTTCCAAAACCCTAAGGGTTTTTCACATCCCACACTTTAAACACTTCTTCTTTTCTTCTCTAGTTTGATTTTTTGTGGAACCTATGGCCGAAAAACAAAATTTTTATCCCGCTATTACCGTTAATAACGTCAAGAACTTTATCTCCATAACCCTTGAAATGGAGAAAGGGCAATATACCTCTTGGGCGGAATTGTTCAAAATTCATTGCCGCGCATATGAGGTGATCGACCATATCATACCTTCCGAGTCGTCTTCGGACGCCAAATTGACGAACAAAAAGCTATGGTCCCGTTTGGATGCCATTGTCCTTCAATAGATATATGACACTATATCCAACGACCTTTTACATACCATATTGGAGCCGAATTCTACGGTTCAACAAGCATGGGAACATTTACAAAATATATTTCAGGATAACAAACTTTCCTGAGCCGTTTATCTTGAAGACTTGAACACCAATTTATTAACGTTAAATTGGATGATTTTTCAAAATCTCTACTTATTGTCAGGAATTGAAGATGCTTGCGGACCAACTATCCAACGTTGGTTTGCCCGTTACAAATCAACGGTTGGTCCTTCAGTTGATTGCAGGGTTGAATGAACAATATGATAGAGTGACAACGTTCATTCAGCAAAGTAATCCATTGTCTCCCTTCTATGAGACTCGTTCGAGGTTGATTCTCGAGGAAACGCGGAAGGCAAAACATGCATCTTCTGGAGCAGCTACTGCCGGAACTGCTCTCGTATCCACCAACTCATTTTCCACTGATTTGGAGCCTTAAAATTCTGGTTCGATGGGGGGAGGGCAATAATATTCGTCAAAATAATGGCCAAAAATGGGGTTCAAACCATAACAATAAAGGAAAAAATAATGGTGGAAAGGGATGAGGCCAGGGAAGTGGACAAACTGCCGGCGGTAGTGGCCAGCCCGGGCAGTGGCGGGATGGCAATGGCGGACATCGGTGGAGCAATGGCGAAAATCAGTGGGAAACCCACTATGGGTTGCCCCGCCATGTCCATATCTGACTTTTTCGTGGCCAGGCCTCCTCCTTCTTTAAATCGCTAACCCGATATTCTAGGGTCTCGTCCACAGCATACGTTTGCAGCCCAGGCACCATCTTCGGTTGGCTATGCACCCACGAATATTGAACAAGCCATGAAAAACATGAATATAAGTGTTCCAGATGAGTCATGGTACATGGACACTGGGGCTATGTCACACATGACGGCATCTCAGGGTAATCTCTTTCTTATTTTAATATGAGCAATAATAAAAATATTGTTATCGACAGTGGGCAGAAAATTCCAATTCGTGATATTAGTCATGTAATACTACCCTCTCCGCACCTACCATTATCCTTGAAAAACATCTTACATGCATCAAAACTAATTAAAAACTTGATCTCTGTTAGACGTTTTACCATTGACAACAATGTTTCTGTGAATTTTGATATGTATGACTTTTCTGTGAAGGATTTTCAAACGGGGATGCCACTTATGAGATGCAATAGCACGGGGGACTTATATCATGTCACCTATGTTTCAAAACATTGCATGACACAACATCAACCTTTGCTGCCATTTCTCCTACCCTATGGCACAATCAGTTGGGACACCCAGGAGCAAAAGTTTTTAATAATATTAGAAAGAATAATTTGTTTTCTTGTAACAAACGTTTGGACACTTCTGTTTGCCAATCTTGTGTGTTTGGTAAACATGTTAAGCTTCCTTTTGTATCTTCTACTACTCATAATTTTATGTCATTTGATCTTGTGCATTGTGATTTGTGGACATCACCAGTTTTGAGTTCTGCAGGTCATAAATATTATCTGTTCATTCTCGATGATTATTCGAATATTTTATGGACGTTTCCCTTAGGACATAAATCACAAACCTACACAATTTTTAAAAAATTAGTGTTTTTTTATCAAAACTCAATTTGGCAAAAGCATTAAAAGTTTTCAATGTGACAATGGGGGGGGGGGGGAATTCATCAGTACCCAATTTAATGATTTTTGTCACCAAAATGGGATGTTTTTGCGTCTTTCGTGTCCACATACCTCACCACAAAATGGGAAAGCCGAAAGAAAGATTCGAACAATTAACAATATGATTCGCTCTATTCTTGTGTATTCTTCCACACCACCATAGTTTTGGCACCATGTACTTCAAATGGCCACATACATTTTAAATATTTTTTCTAGTAAATTGCTCTCCAATGTGTCTCCTACACAAATGTTGTATCATCGTCTCTCGTCTTTTACACATTTGAGGGTGTTTTGGTATTTATGCTATCATTTGTTTCCATCCACTACCATTAACAAATTGCAGGCTCATTCAACTTCTTGTGTGTTTTTGGGATACCCGCAAAATCATAGGGGATATAAATGTTATGATTTGACGAATGAGAAAATAATTATCTCTCGTCATGTGGTGTTTGATGAGTCTACATTCCCGTTTGCTAAGTCTCATGTGGCATCCTCACCTTCATATGATTTTTTGGACCACGGAATACATCACATTCTACACCACCACCTTCATAACCAAACACAAGTGAAAACAACCCAACAAAATCCCCAACTTTTTCCGGCCCAACCACAAAATGGGACTGGAACGATGACCATATTACCACTGGTCTCGGCCCAGTCTTCTTTCCGTGGCGGGCATGCCCAAGTGGGGGGGGGGGCACTGCTCCCTCACATGAACTCGGATTCCAACCTAACACCGGTTCGGGCCCCAATACACCTCATCGGCCCAATTCCATACTAGAGACCTCTACTACCCAACCAATGACGGAACAACTTCAGACCATTGAAACCCGTGCCATGTACGGAATTTTTTGGCTCAAACGTCAGTTTAACCTACTATCTTCAGTTCAACCATCACCTCTACCAAAAAATCTCAAAGCCGCCTTGTCCGACTCGAATTGGAAAGCTGACATGTTAGACGAATTTACTGCTCTTATTAAAACTAAGACGTGAGAGTTAGTACCACATCCGTCTAATGTGAATGTCATTCGGTCTATGTGGGTGTTTTGTCATAAAAAGAATCCTGATGGTTCTTTTACGAGATACAAAGCTCGTCTTGTTAGTGATGGCAGGTCTTAGCAGGTTGTAGTCGATTGTGGTGAAACATTCAGTCTGGTAGTTAAGCCAACAACTATCAGGACTGTTCTCAGCCTGGCTCTTTTCAAATCTTGGTCTATTCATCAGTTGGATGTTAAAAATGCATTCTTACATGACCACTTACAGGAGACGGTGTACATACATCAGTCGTTGGGTTTTCGAGATTATACACGTCCAGATCATGTTTGCATGTTGAAAAAATCTTTATATGGTTTGAAACAAGCTCCTAGGACTTGGTATAACCATTTTGTAGGATTTGTTTCAAAATTGGGGTTCTCTCACAGCAAGTCTGATCAATCGTTGTTCATTTATCGGAAGAGTACTGACATGACATATATACTTCTGTATGTCGATGATATTATTCTCACAGCATCATCCAATTCGCTTCGCCAGTCTATTATGTCCATTCTTGCAGCAGAATTTGCAATGAATGACTTGGGTCTGTTAAATTATTTTCTTGGCATTGCCGTCATCCAATATGTAGGTGGTCTGTTTCTTAATCAAAAGAAATATGCCAAAGAAATAATTGACAAAGTCGGGATATCTTCATGCAAACCATCACATACTCCGGTTGACACAAAGGCGAAATTAAGTAATGATGCCGGAATTCCATATAGTGACCCTACACATTACCGTAGCCTCGCCGGCGCCTGGCAATATTTGACTTTTACAAGACCGGATATTTCCTATGCGGTTCAGCAAGTTTGCTTACACATGCATGATCCAAAGGAAGAACATATGGGAGCTATCAAAAGGATTCTGCGGTATGTTAAGTGTACTCTCCATTTTGGCCTAAATCTGTGTAAGTCATCCATCTCGAGTCATTCATCTTACACAGATGCAGATTGGGGTTGCTGTCCGGACACACGTCGCTCTACTTTCGGTTATTGTGTGTTCTTGGGGGACAACCTTATTTCATGGTCGTCCAAACGACAATCCACATTATCTCGGTCTAGTGCTGAGGCAGAATACCGAGGGGTCGCCAATGTGGTGGCTGAATCATGTTGGCTCTGTAATCTACTGTTGGAGCTACATTGTCCGATTGAAAAGACAACAATGGTCTATTGTGATAATGTGAGTGTGATATACTTATCCAACAATCCTGTTCAGCATCAGCGCACAAAACACATTGAAATGGATATCTTATTTGTCCGCGAGAAGGTTGCCCGTGGACAAGTCCGTGTTCTCCATGTACCGTCCCGTTATCAGATTGCTGACATCCTCACCAAAGGTCTTCCGCGCGTACTTTTTGATGATTTCAGGGACAGTCTCAGCATATGAGAACCTCCCGCTAAGCCTACGGGGGACTGTTAGAGTAATTATGGGATTTGTCCCATAATTACCTCCAAATCATTATTGTAATATATTGTAATTAGGATGATTAGAATTAACATCTTAAATTTTAGGTAATATAGATTAGTCTTCCTTTTGCCAAGGATATTATGATTGTATATATATTGTAATGTTGGAATAGAATTAATCAAGGAATTCAATTCTTACCCTCACACGTACTCACATTCATATACACACATGTCGCCTTCACATTCTTGACATGCATACATATTTTGGCACAATGTCAATTACACATACTGAGCAACCACTTCTTACTATACACAATTCAAGTCACATATTACTCATATAGATTCGAAGTTGTCTGCACAAATAACATCACACAGACGACACATTACAGATACATTTGCACACTACAGTAGGATAAATGAAGATCGATAGTGCTTAGATGTATATTAACCATCTTGAAGAATCGTGAGTAATTTTTTTATTGAATTTCAATTAGATGTTCCTACTGTAATCTCACCTGGATAACCTCTTCTTCCAATGCCTGTAGTGAAACTCAAACAAAGAAAGTCCTGCTTAGGAGGCAAAGTAAGGTAAGCCGAAACTGAAGGGAAAAAAATGCTCTCTCACACCTATTGGTGTTGGCAGTGGTGGCAAGAGGTCACTGCTTAGGAGATATTCACTTGATATTGGAGAAGCCGGAATCGTCATGAAAATATGGTGTGGGACAAATCTACCACATCGGTGGGAAAAAGAAGAATTGCTCTCTTATAAGTCTTTAAATTGGCTAAGGGTTTGGGACCCCAAGAGGTATCTCATGTGTTTAAAGGAGGGACGACCTAGATGTGCTTGGGTTCAAGGCTAAGCCCACATGCGCCGCCGCCCGTCCGGGCTCGGGTCACGGGTCTTGGGTATTGGGCTTCTTCTGATAGACCCCCAAATTGTTTAATATTTACAGTTTGGTCCCTGGAATTTCTGGAACGTTAAATTTGGGAACGACGGAAGACAGAAATTAAAACCAGTCATTACTTGGCTGTTTACTCCCTCCTTCAATGGGTCATTAACAGCCATGATATTGATGCCTTTTGGCTCAATTGTGGGAGACTAAAACAGAAAAATGAGACACACTATATGTTATTAATCTGTATTCCAAAAAACCAGTAAATAATAAACACTGAAAATAAACAGAATCAGTGTTGAAAAATAAAAAATATTTTTCAGAATATAATCGAGTCCACTTAGTTCAAAGTGTGTCCTTAAGGAAATTATTCCCCTCACAATACTCGAGGTTGATGGAATATCCCCTCCCAGGATAGAACGATTATCTTACCAGAATAGTAGTACTCCAAATTCTGGTAGCGGCGAACCACTCAACAGTAGTATATCACACAGAATTTGTTTATGCAGAAGAAAAAGAAGTTTGTGTTGTTCAGAAAAATTCGTAAGTAATATTCTGAGGAATCAAACGAATTTATAACCATGGAAGTACTGTTTCTGAAGGTTTGCAACCTTTCTGAACAGCCACTAAAAATGGTGGGAAATTTAAATAAGGAAAAGAAATCGGGTCGCGGGTCGACACGCGGATCCGGCCGGTCGCGGTCGGGTCACTAACGGGTAGGATTGGATAAGTTAATTAATTTAATTAAATAATGATTAATTAAATAATTAAAAATTAAAGAAAATTTGGTCCAAAAAGATTATCAATCAATCAGATCATTTGAACAAATCCGAATCCGAAGCCGAAGCCGAAGCCGAAGCCGAGCGAGCGACGACGACGGCGCGAGGGGTCCTTGCCCCCTCAACCCTTTTACTGACAAGGAGTAATTCTACTTATAAGTAGAAGAACTTTTCTTTCCACTACCGATGTGGGACAAATGCTTATTTTATAAAGCAAGAGGGAACTCCCACTTTTCTTTCCACTATCGATGTGGGACAACTCCCACTTTTCTTTCCAATCATTTCTCATTCACCAATATCAATACCCAACACTATATACACATAGACAAAAACAAAAGAGAAACAACACATATTGTTTCTCCAGAAACAATGTCAAAACAGAAACTCTTCTTTCCTTTTCCATTTCTTCAGCAAGTCGTTTCGTGTTTGTTTTCTTCGTCAGACTCAACCTATTTGCTTTATTGTGTTGTTTTATCTTGTGAGACTATTGCCCGTTAACGTAAAAGCATATATACGGGGCAATCTTGTCTTAAGGACAGAGTGCCATCACTCGACTCAACACGCAGTTGTAACCATCCAGATTTAGTGTTTCTTGATTTCAGGTTATCAAGATTCAAGACTCAACAAAGCTTGCGGCAGTTCTGAACATTGTCCTATTTGTTTATCCTTTCGAACACTTGTAATATTTATTTACTTCTCGTACTGCTTTACAATATCCAACAAATAATAACTTGGATAATCAATCCACTTTTATATAGGATAAATTATACCAAAATTTTGATATGAAATATTAGGAGTACTTGTTTTAGACAATATCTATGTTTAAAAATATAAAGTAAAATTTAATTTCAAAATTTATATCGACAAAATTGATTCTTGCAAAAATATGAAGTAGGACTGCTTATACACGTACCCGCGCACAACGGGCTGCTTTTTTTTTTGCAGTGAAAAGGGAGGATAAATAGGATGATCAAGATTGGGCTTTTACATCAACTAGCAAGAACCAGCATACTCTTTCATCCTCATAGAATAATATCATCAAGCTGTGGCAGAGGAATGGTGACGTTAATAGTGGCCACCACCATCGACCCGGCTTCCATTGGCCCCGCCTCTGCCCTTTTAGCCATGCCTGGCTGGCACCCTGGTCCTCCTATTCAGGTTTATAATTATCATTTCCCCACTTTCCCGTTTCTTGAAATTAGTCCCTTTTAATACCATTAATCAATTAATTACTAAACTAATTGGGGCTGGCTATATGAATTCTACACACGGTTCAGAGTATGCATATAGTTTTACTATTTCTTCACTGGCTGTCATAATACCTTAGTTGCTTGGTTGGTGGGATAAGGATGACAATTCTGGAATAAAATGCTAGTATTATTTTATCCCACGTTTGGTTATGAGTATTAATTAGTCCCGGGATTAATACTAAAATAGTGGAATTAGCTATACCATTTAGAAGGTGGGATAGCTAATCCCATGGGATATCTTGTATATCCCATCCCCATGGATGGAGCCGGAGCTAGGGTACCTTAAGTCGAAAAACTATACTATATATACAAGATTAAAATTAAAATTATTTTTTATGTATATGTAGTAGATGCTGAATCTCTTAGCTTATTGTGTGTTCTTTATAGTTTGAAAACCCTTAGAGAAAATACTTATTTTGCCACTGCCCATCCCGCATACCAAACGACCCCTTTAAGAACTGCAATGGGAAAGAAAGAGTAAAGGGGTGCATTAGCGGGTGTGACCGGTCAATGAAGTGAGTTGAGAACCATGAAGTCTCATGTGACGTGACATAAAATACTACTCCATAGTTGATATTTTCTCATGTGACCAAGCCTTGGTTAACAGAGTTACCCAGTACTGGTGGGAGGCGATAGGTACCTAACAACATTAGTCTAGGTGTGGGCAAGCTGGCCCGACCATCATGATTATATAAAAAAAGTGAAGTTTGGTGCATTATAAATCTGTGTCCCTTTATTTCCCTTGTAGAAATTCAAGCACATATGTCATACTTTCCCTAATTCAAGCTTATTGTAAATTTGTAAGTATGGTTTCAGCGCCTAAGGAACTACATGAAGTGAGAGGAGAGTTGTAAGACATGCTTGAACTGATAAAGCTGTAATTTTTGTTTCGTTTTGTGCATAAGCTTAGGATATCCCAAGTTTTGTGAATCAAGATGTAAGGCTATTGAAACATGATAGCAGCATTGTGAGAGAGGACCACTTGGACACGCGTTGGGAGGAGGCCACAAGCGAGATGGTTGATGAGGTTATCTTTCTTAGCAAGCACACTGCTGCATCTAACCGCCCTGCACTCACAGTTCACCCCATAGGTAGAAAATGGTTTCTGCTGTATATAGTTTATTTTCTTTGGATTTGTGGAGTACTCAATTTTCTGTTACTTGTGTTGGGATGAATAACATTAGGTGTGCCTCACCTAACAGAAGGGGAGCAGCTGCCGCTTGGTGGGAAGCCTGCCTGGGCAGCACCGCCTAATCCACGTATAGGACCGTGGTTTAGACTATTGAAATCTATTGCTGACTCACACAATCTAACTCCTGAATTCGAGGTAACATCCTTGTTTAACTGCTTTTCACTTTGGCATTTTTGTTAATGTTAAAGTGTATTGTTAGGTTGACTAATTATTGCAGAGTGAATGCTCAATTCAGATTCTTTTATATTAAACTTGGTTTTGACTCTGTGTTGGGGTTTGTACTGGAGATTCATTTGCTTTTTTGCACTTCTAAATAATTTACATTTCCCCCTTTTGAGTGATATAAAGTAGTCATTGACCATTCTAAAGTAGATTCTACATTCCATTGGCTATATGACATTACACAACACGTTTCATACTCTTTACAAATTATAATTGGTGAACACAATATCATTGGATTAATTGTTAGGAAGTGTTAACTGAATCACTTCTTAAATACAACGCTTTGACAGAAAGTTTGTAGTGAGATAATAAAAATGAGGCGGAGGAAGCAGTGGTAAGAAATAAATGACTATACACCAATGGAACATCTTCGACATTTATTATATAAAAGTAAAAGTTATTTATATAGTTATTTGTGAAGTAATCAATCATGAGAAAGGATTGTCTTATCCACCGCTGGCCCTTAAGGATTTCTCGGTTATCAAAGAAAAAAGGATTGTCTTAATAGACTATTAACTATTAGTAATTACAGTATAACAAATGGACCAACTTGAAAACATGACATTTATAAATTGAACAGAGAATTAGATTCCTGATCAATGACACTGCTTTTAACGATTATGAATTGATAGTTGATCTGAACTTAGGACTGATCTTTCCCTTGCTGCGTGGATTTCCAATTCAGTACCAAGTGCAATCCTTTTGATTTTTACTAAATTTTTTTTTGTTGCAGAAGCATTTGTATGTAATTGGTACCTTTCTATATCTATTTCTTGGTGTAGGTCACATTGGAAGCTACACATCATGGACCTGTAACTAATGCACCCACAATGTTTGTAGAGATCGGTATACTTTCTTTTATCTTTCATGTTTTCATAAATTTGTTTGACCTTCTGCAATATATAACAAGATAAATAGTTGAGTATTTTATTTCATAGTTAGGGTGATATGACCTCATCTAATAGCAAAGACAAATGGAACTGAATTGTTTTCGATGTTTCTAATCCTCTCCATAGTAATTTAGTTTATTTATTCAACTGAAAGCTGTTTATTGTTTAGACTGCTAAAGATAAACGATCATTTCTATGTTTCTAATCCTCTCTATAGTAATTTATTTATCTATTCAATTGAAATGCTGTTTATTGTGTAGGTAGCACAGAGGAGTACTGGAAGAGGCAGGATGCTGCACAAGCCATTGCCTTAGTTGGGTATCCTTTTACCGCACAAACTCTTTTGCAATATTTATTTAGTTTCTCATCTGTTTCTGTTGCAAGCAAACCCCCAAACCTTTGTCATATGCTTACTCATTGCATTGGCTTCTGCCAGGCCAATTGAACCGTTTAGTGCTGCATTCATTACAAATTGGGTTTTTACTTGCCAAAAAGAAATCAGAAGAATTTTTTTAGTTCTCTTTTCTAAATACCATATTTGTTCTATAACTTTGTGAATCCCTCATGATGATACCTAATTAACCTCTTTCTTCAACTTTCGTTCTATATTTGTTCTATCGTCTTTGGGGGCTCGATGGAGGAGGTTGGGTAAAGATGGTGATGTTCGGTAGGAATGACATGTTGCAAGTTGCATTTGGAAATCTGATATACTTTTTGAGGGAGCCTGTAAATCTTGTAACTTTAGACCAATTCTAACAATATTGATAGCTCCTGTGGTGTCTTAGAGCTAGTGAGTGCATTCTGATATTTTCAATGCTATACTGATGGCATGACTAAATTAATGCTGGAACTATTCGTTCTTTGTCGTATCTTTTGTAATTGTCCCTTGTTGTGGTATTTACAGTTAGTTTGGGAAGGACTAGGGCTCGGGGGAGGAGCTGCAGTGGGTGATTGGAGCAGGTACAGTTCAATTAAATGTATCTTTTTCATACTGTTGCTATTTCTACTTCTACATCATTACCAGCTTTTTACAGAATCAGACCTCATAAACATTTGTGAGGCTCTAAGTTGCTCGGACTCGGGTGCAAGTATCCGATATGGGTACGTATCCGAGTGTCGGATTCTGCAAAATCTAAATTTTAAGATTTGGGGGTGCGTATCCAGGTATAGATACATGTGCGAGGATTCGGCTAAGAAAATTCAAAATTATAAAAAATAGAGCTGTAAAGATATATCACTGCTACTGTCTACCATCCAAACTCAGAACACGACCTTGAATTCTTGGTTTCTTTGAAATATGAAGCAGCAAAAATGAGACAAAAATACTACTCCCTCTGTTTCAATTTATGTAAACTCGTTTCTATTTGGGGAGTCTACGAGGTGGTTCTTTGACCACGTTTTCCTTACATTTTTTCTAAATTATTTGAGTTATAAATTATCATGACATATAGTACTTTTAATGTAGTTTTTAAATATATAAATGTTATTTTTACAAACTTGAAAATCTATGCCAAAATTTAAGGTCAAAGTTATAAAGTTTGACCCTCGTACTTCGAAAAGGTTCACATAAATTGAAACGGAGGGAGTATAATATTGAAGGTATGTCATTTCCCTTATCTTAAATCCGTTTTATCTTTAATTTTGAGAAATCAGATCTCAATCCCCCCCCCCCCCCCCCCCCCAAATTTTCGATGTACTCTAGTCAAAGTATCCGAAGTTTGTTGACTGTATCCGGAACGTATCCCGCACCCGTATCCGGGACGGGGACGACACCCAAAACGGAGAGTCCGCGCAACTTAGGGAGGCTACTAGTTCATCCGTCTCCTTAAAAATAACTTGTGTAGCTTTGATCTGCATTTCTTGTTCAGGAATGCACTATATTGGCTAGAATAAATTTAAGCTAAAAAAGAGAGATCACTTGGAAAAAAATATCATTTGTTTCTACTGGGAAAAAAAGAATGAAGAACTATGATCCCTTAGGGAAAAAATTTGTTCTTGCTTGATTATAATATTAACTTCTGACCTTTCTCCAACCATTAATATCTACTTTCTATAAAATGCAGAAATGGTAGTCAGCAAAAGATCCTCCTAGGAATTGGTGGGGGACATTATGTACCACGGCATATGGATATAATTCGGTAAGTTCCCCAGTCACCTGAAACTGTAATTTCAAAACAACGATCAAATAAACAGATATATGACATTAGCAGTTCAGAATTCTAATCATGGCATCAAGTAAGCAGTTCAGATATATGACTTTTAATTACTACCATCCGAATTCTCGTTTTCAACTCTATTGCTTAAGTTGGATGATTCAACGAGGGAACATTATATGTTACAAATATGACAATTCCAGTAGATGTTCCAAAAAATCTATTCTGTTGTGTGTATTTTTTTTTGTAGATAGTAAGCGACAGCTTTTGTTGAAATGGCCTTTGTGTTCTTTGGCCTAATCCTTATATATATTTTCAATACAAGCTTTGGCTTTTCCTTGAACTGTTTGCAGTGACTATTGAAATGTAGAACGAATCATCTTTTATTGATTGGGCTCTAGATGAAGATTCGTAGCTTCGTTTACTTCAGTTCATGTTATTATTGTGATTATGTGAATTATGCAGGAAAGACGGAGTTTGGGTTGGACACCTTCTTGCTGGATATTCGTTACCGATGGAGGACCCTGGTCCATCTAAAGTGCAGGATAACTTGGAGGTGGGTGGAACCTGGAAACAAGCAATCAGAGTTGGTTTTGACACTACTAGAGCAGCTTTTTCTCTAGGAGAAGTACTAGCACATCTTGATAACAAGTAAGTTCTCTTTGAGAAAATAGTGCATATAACTTGAGCGGAAATTTGTATATATTACTCTATTGATTAAAAAGAGCTCTTGGGAACACGTTTACTTTTCTGAATAACTTTGTTCTTATTCGTCGGATCATGGAAATTGATCTTTATTCAACAGTGAGCAACATTTATTCACTCCTACTGGAGTCCTTATGCGCTAGTTATACTAACCGTTTAACAACTGATCTTAGCTTTTTGTCTGTGGATGCAGGAGCTTCAAAGGTTGGCAAAGAAATGCTATAGTGGGATTTCTTTCAGAGCAGAACATAAAAGTTGGAAAGCCGAGCGACTTCTGCTGATTCTTTTTTGGCTGATTATTTTACATTTCTCTCCTTTATTTGAAGTAAATATGTGATTTGAACTTGAAGTATCCATTAACTATCAATTCAAAGTTTCTATGGTGAAATATTTGAGTAGCATAAAAGCCAGGAAATTGTTCGTGTTTAGGTTAATCACTGTAATTTTCATAGTTCTTACTTATTTGTGAGCTAAATGCCTTGATTTCCCATGTCTTGATTATGTTGCGTTTTAGCCTATGGTTTCTGCCAAAGATGTTCTACTGAAGTTATTTACATATACACATGCACTTGACCTACTAGTATGAGCGCAATGCGATATGTGTGGGTTAAGCGAATGTCGAGGTTCAAATTGAATCATAAAGAAAGGTTACTAGTATTTAATCGTAAAAGAACAGATGCATTGTTCAAACTGTGCACCGTCGGTTTCAATTATCAAGAAAAAAATAAGCGAACACAAGCCCGAAACAGAAACTAATTAGAAAAAGTGTTTCTGTATGTTACGAGGAAAAAAGGAAAATATAAGAAGCAAAGCAAGAAAATAGACGATGTGGTGGTGGTGGTGGTGCGGGGGGGGGGCTTAATGAAGAAGTGAAGTACAAGTGCGGCAGGGGGGAGTAATGACTGAAGACCATGCATATGCACATGCAAGTGACATAATATCACAACCCCACCCCACCCCACCCCACCCCCTTTCCCCCATGTTATGACCAGTAACCACCCTCCTTATAATAGTTGGTCCCCACCACAACCCTATATCAAATATGTGTCATCTCCATTAAATCATTTCACATCAACCTCCACTTGCTACATAGATTTTTAAATGTTTGCTGCAACTCTCGACGTCCCGTTTCGTTATCCTCTTTAACTACTCGTATTATTTATTATTATGGTTATTCCATACTTTCATAAGTTCATTACGATTCGTCAGTTTTTAACTTTTATATTCAGCATTGCTTCGTCAAACTTTCATTCGTTACGAAAATTTTCCAGCAGTGCATCACATAGGAATCTGGAAAGTGTTTCAATCATTGCATGGTTGATTATTCTCTCCAACTATTAATCACATCACTTTGATAGGCTATTACCTCACCAATTACCTAATTAGACGTGAGCACTTCCTCAGGCAAATTATTCATTTTTCTCCTCTGCCTACGAGTTATTAGCCGTCATTTCAACTAATCTCTTTATCATAATTTATATCAAATACTTTCTTTTTTAATCCGTTTCATAAAGAATGAAATATTTTTTTATTTGATAATAATTTAACTTTAAATTTTAATTTTTACGTTTAATAAAATATCTATAACCACACAAATATATTTGGCTTGTTTTAGACTATAAAATTCAAGAGTCTTCCATTATTTTTTAAATTTCGTGACCAGTTAAATACATCATATAAATTAAAATGAAAACAGTATTATTTTTCTCCCTGGAGCAAGTTCTTGCTCATTACTCACTTGTCTGCCACGAAAACACCACTTCCAGCGTAACAATCTTCACTGAATAGAAGGGTAAAAGGTTCTTTTTTACCTCGCTGCTAGTGCTACTCATTAAGATAATCAGAAGATAATACAAATACAATATACTTTAAATGTGTAAATTGCACATATAATATAGTTCAATGAATTTTGTAGATAGTATTCCCCCATTTTCACGCTCCTATCACGGTATCACCTAGTATGTGGTTACTCCACTCTGCTAGTAGTACTATGCAATTACAGTTCCCCATTGCACTTAGGCTGTGGAGAGAGAAAAAACTGGTGACAACAGGACAAACCGACCTAGATGGCCCACTTACTGACCAATCACATCATCACACGTACCTCCACTTCCATAAATCATGCTGCCACGTTAAAGCCATAATCGAACTGGGGACTTTCGATCCTTCTCCAGTGGCGGTCCCCGTCCCCCTCACCAGCCGACCACATGCCCCATTACTCATTTACTCTCTCCGGCACCAAAGTCTTGCTCTCCGTACATGTCGCTACTATCTTATCTTATATTATCTAAATATCTAATTCAACAACAACGTCTACGTGGCCAATCGTCAGCTACATTCCCATTCCATGATCTTCAACTTCCAAATCCCAAGATAATCATTAATTAAAAAAACAATGGGGACAATCATATATTAGAATAGGCAATTGAAGCATGATCCAATGTCTTGAGTGGAAAATCGGGTACAACAAAACTATCACTAAAGCATAGCTACAACATCAGTAACATACCCAGTATAATTCCATGAGTGAGTTTGGAGAGAGTACTTGCAAATGTAGAAAGCTTATTTCCGATAGTTCATCAACTCAAATACAATAACAATTGTGAAAACAAACTTAATAACAACGATAGTATATATGAAAATGAAAACCGAGGAAGAAGACACAATAAGTAGTAATAAAAAATTAAGAATAAAAATCACTACAGGAATACTAAAATAATAAAAATGACGAAACAACAACAACAACAACATACCCAGTGAAATCCCACAACGTGAGATCTGAGAAGGGTAGAGTGTACGCAGAACTTACATTTACCTTAGTAGGTAGAGCGACTGTTTCCAAGAGACCATCGGCTCAAGACAAAGCATAAGCACAAGCAAAGCAACATCAAAAATCAAAGCAAGAGCAAATCAAGAGAGACGGTCAGACCCGGTCAAAAAAAAATTAAAGTAGTATGAAAATGATAGTATCAAAAGCGAGTAAGTTATGATAACGTATTTCGAAAAAGTAAGCAATAACTAGCGCATGTAAATAAGCTAAACAAAGTGCACTAAAGGACACATAGCAGCAGAAATCAAACTACAAGGGACTATAAAGCAATAACACGTCTATTAGTATGATAGGTTAAGTGGACCTACATTACTAACACTACAACTACCAGTTTGCAAGCGTAAGTAGGACTACGTTCGACTACCTACTATCGTTTTACCCTAATATGTATCCTTCACAACCCTCTATCTAAGGTCATGTCCTTAGTAAGTTGCACATGCATCATATCCCGTCTAATCACATCTCCAATACTTCTTCGTCCTACCTCTACCCCTCTTATCCCATCCATAGCCAACCTCTCACACCTCCGCACTGGGACATTTGTGTCTCTCCTCTGCACATGACCAAACCATCTCAACCTCGCTTCCCGCATCTTATCATCCACCGAGGTCACTCTTATTATGTCCTGGATATCCTTATTTCTAATCATATTCCTCGTATGCCCCCACATCCATCTCAACATCCTCATCTCCGCAACTTTCATTTTTTGGATGTGCGAAATCTTGACTAGCCAACACTCTACCTCATACAACATAGTCGATACTGATAAGAAAATAATACTAATACTAAGCATCACTGATAAAGTAATATAAACCTTCTAATTTTTAGCTTTAATATTGTGCACTTTAAAGGTGATGAAGAAACTGAAACTAGGGGTGGCCAGCGGGGCGGGGTAGGATGGATTTTGGCGGGACGGGGTCCGGCGATACGGGGTGTGGGGGTGGGTCGGGACCGGGATCCGGCGGGATTGGCGGGATGGGAAGAGGTCCAATCCCGCCGGAAGAGAGGCCGTGATTTGGGGGGACGGGACGGGTCGGGTCGGGTTGCGGAATTTGGAGTTTTTCTTGTACACTTAATTTTAAAAAATATATATTTAAACACTTAAATAATTGAACAAGATAGTGTAATCTATTTTTGTGCCTCTTATATTATTTAATAGAAATATGATTTTTTTATAATACAATTTCAAAATGGCAACTTTGTTTCGTTGTTCAAAAGTTGTGAATTACATAGTAAAATTGACATTAAAAAAATTACATAGTTAACCATACCTTTTCTAATTTCCTTACAATGTCTTGAGGATCTTCGGTTGGAATTGAAAGTTGTTGGTCAAACTGTTCGACGTCGCTTCCTGTTCCCTCGGACAAGATTTCATTGTAGTTGTAGTCGTCTTCTTCGTTGATCTCCGGTTGACCGCACCTTCTACGCTCTACTCTAATCTAATCTCTGAATAAAACTGAAATTACCAAGTTGTCTCCCACCAATGAGTGTTTGTGCTCTCCTATTTGAAATCTTCTAGCAGAAAAAACGCTTTCAGACGATGTTGATGACGCTTGAATGTTCAACACATCTCAGGTCATCTTTGATAGTGTCGGAAATGTCTTCGCATTTTCCCTCCAGTATCTCAGCAAGTCTTCACGTCCAACTTCATTGACAATTGATTTGTACGGTACTACACCATGTAAAATAAAAACATCAAATTCGTTAACTTGTGAAGAAGTTGAACCACTAAACATTCTATTTCTAAGGCCTTGAACACTATCAGCAGAAACCGCATGTCTTTTATTAGGTTGCAGTGAAGTAGAAGAATATGGTACCGAAGCCGGTTGATTATTTGCACTTTCTTGTTGGTAATACATATATATGTTTTTGCATTCATTGTGTATGCTAGACATAACTTATTCTTTAGTTGGTTCTTCTTCAGTTTGGTCTGTTGGAAGTATTTCTAACCTTTCATAAATCGTTTCAACAAGTGCTTTACAACCGTCTACTTTAATAGTCGGATTTAATACAGTACCAATAAAATATATAGTGGGAATAGAAAAAAAGTATTTTTTAAATTTATAAACATTTTTAATAGCTGGAGCGTACGCTCGTTTTTTCATATATTCATTAAGTAACAAAAATATTAGAGCTATATAAAATAACATAGTTGAAATAGTAGGATAAAAATTTCAGAAAATTCTTTAGTAGCTAGAAAAAATTTCTCTAAAAATGCAATAAGTTCTGAATTTTTTTCTTAATCATCATCTACTAGCATATCCATTGGACTTTGATTATGGGCGTTAAATAATAAAGTTATAGGTCTTTTATACTCGTGAGCAACAAGTAGTTGTTCATATAAAGAATTCCACCTAGTCGAAACTTCTTCTGAAATTTTTCTATAGGGTAGTCCACAATCATGACAATTTTTTAATACTTTTTGCGTCTTTAGAATTTATTACCTTTAAAAATAAAGTTTATAGCAAATTGTATGTTATCAAGAATGTTTTTAGAAAGTTTTAGGTTATCCTTTATAACTAAGTTATAAATATGACATTCACATATAATATGAAAAATATCAGGAAAAGATGGAGTAAATCGAGTTTTTAAAAGGTTTACATCATAATCATTGGCAGTAGCATTATCTAACGTAACAATCATAATTTTATCAATAATTCCATAATATTCACAAATTTCATGAATATTTCTTGCAATAAATAATCCAGTGTGTGTGTATGTATATATATATATATATATATATTCCAGTGTGCCTATCATCATTCAGTTTCATCTACATGAGTAAAATTATCGTAGTTAAAAGATTACTAGAAGATGCAACCTTACCCCTGTTACCCTTAATATCTCTACCAGAAATAAAACGTCCAATTCGTCCATTATAATTATGCAAATAAATAATTTGAGATAATTAAATTAAGTACGATAATTAAAATTAAGTAACAATAATAATTTAAAGAAGGAACGAAAGTACCAAACACCGACGTGTAATCGAGGTTGAAAATTGAAACTTCGCTCGATGGATGATACTCAAGCTAGTTGCCAACTTCACTCCCAATTTTGAACTTTGATACAAATAAGCAAATAAAATATAATATTTAATAGGCAATGTAGACTTGTAGAGAGATAGATTGAGAGATGGTAGGAAGATTTGTGAGAAAAAACGAGATATTTATAGTTGAGAATAGGGCTAAAGTGTAAATATACCCACTTATGAGTTAAAAATAAATATTAACGGGGTAGGGGGTTTATGGGGTGGGGGTGCCAAAAATGACCGTATAGCCGTTGCACAACGTTCAAAATCGAAATTTGATCGTTGTTGCAACGATTATTTTTGCAAAGGGGGGGATTGGGTCGGGGCGGGATTGGGACGAGCCCTAATCCCGTCCCGAAATCGAACCCCGCTATCTACAATTTCATTCCATTTTTTTAGGGAGCGGGGCTGTAATCAGGACGGGACGGATCGGGATCGGGCCGACCCAGCCCAATGGACAGCCCTAGCTTAAACTTTGCTTATCCTTAAGCTCTTTGATTGTAAGCAGCCAGTAAAGATAGAAAAAATGCAAGACTAATTTCCTGATGAACAAGAACTTCTACTAGCAATACACAGATCTCATTGATCTGCAAGCAGTAAAGAAAGTAAAAATGATAATGCAATAATTAGTCCAAACAAACAAACACACAATTAACAGTTGATAAATTGTTCTGTATCTTCTGATTACACTTGCAATAATATCTAAATATATCCCTCCCCGGGGAAGTTAAACAGCAAAAAAAGGAAAAGTAATTAGCGTGGAGAGGTCAGTTACATTTGCATGATAGAAATTACAAATTTCAAACCCTAACTCCAGCCAAAATCAAAACAGGACCAAACTTAAAAATGAATATACATAACAAAATATAGTTATCAGAAATATATATTTCTCTTGTTCTCCTTTCTCTTTCATTTATTTTGTTTGATATTTTTGGTTAAAAAAGGAGACTAATATCAAGGGAGAAAATTGAGTGAGTGATCATCTTCACTCCATTGTGTTTGACTCCAGTAAGATTGATCAACGGTCCCCGTTAAATCATACAGTCCATGATCCCCACCACCTCCAGTTCGCCAATCTAGTGGAGCGAGTTCATTGTTGTTTACCCTGCTCTTCTGTAAACCCATGTACTCAACCCGACCCGTTTGATCCAAGTTATAACCCGTACCCATCTGTTCCATTTTCAAGTCATTATTAGATGGCAATGTTTCCACCATCTTTGACTGTTGGTTCCACTGCTCATCCCGGTACGTTGGAATTTCAGACATGTTAAATCCTAACATAGATGGATCGTTTGATGACGTCATCATGCTTGTAAAGTTACCAATGTCCTGAAACTGAGGTTCTGTTGAGTTTTCCATTAATGACTGATCATTAAACGTTTGGTTAGTACTTTGAGGTACGAAGAAATTGGACTCATTAAAGTTGAGATAAGAGTTTGAAGAAGTAGCCGACACATCTTCGGTTGTTGCACCACCGGAAGTATTCGCCGTCGCTGCCGCCGTTGTAGAAGCGGTGAGACTAGAACTCTCACTGCTGGAATTAGTATCGGACTTATGTTCCTCCGGAGCATCAGGTTCGGTAGGGTTGGTATTAGGAGTGGATTTAGGTTTGGAACGCTTGCTTTTCCGGCAACCACCACCGACGGGTACGTTACGGAGAACACCGCCTTTAGTCCAGTACCTCCGGCAACTCTTGCAGAAGTGACGTGGCTGAGAGAGATTGTAGTTGTTATAGTAACAGAATTTTGTGTTGAGAGAATCGCAACGTGGACACTTTAAAGCTTGGTGATTTTGGTGATGGTTTGGCCTTAGCCTCCAATCACCTCCACCGCCAAAAAAACGACCGCCTCCACCTCCGATCGGATGTATATCTTGCATATCTCAAAAATAACCGCCAAACAGCACAAACGTATCTAAAAGACGCTGGAAATTGAATATATAAACTTAGTTTAGCATTTTCCGGTGAGATATCACATTTGCCGACATAAGAATCTGGAACTGTGAGTATTATCAGCTTAATAGAGAGAATCTGACAAATATCCCTTGGATATCTTCCAAAATGAGTGGCACCCTAATGTTTTTATGATTATAAAAATAGGAAAGAGTTGAAAAGACAATCATATCCCTTATGCACAGTGATAATAACTGTCAAAGCCACGTCATATGTATATTACTACTATTACGAATCAAGTTTTATTTTTCTAGAATTAAACTACATCGATTTTGATCAACATATATTTTCTAATCATAAGGAGAATTGTAAATAATTATATTTTCATATAGCTTTTTCATATCTAAATTATAATTTTTATAATATTAAATTAATCTAATTCAATTTAGAGCCGAAGGTTATCGAAAATAGTCTCTCTGCGTACAACATATCCTTTTCAGATTTCACTTATATATTACACTGAATATTTTATTATTATTATAATCTAGTTCAATTTAGCTTTGAAAATTAATATTCCCTTTGTGCCATTTTATGATATATAGTTTGAGTAGGCACGAAGTTAAAGAAAAATAATAACTTTTGAAACTTGTGTTATAAAACAAGTCATAGATACTTGTATAATTGTAAATCATTTCATTATTAGTAAAAAGAGAATTTTAAATTAGATTATTTTTAAATATAATCATTCTATTTAGAATAGGCTAAAAAAATAGTAGTATCAAAATAAATTGGGTCAAAGGGAGTAGTATAATTTATTAACGTATATTAATATAATAACTCCATATATTTTTAATATTTAGTGTTGTATAATTATTGTAGATATAAGGTCCTTATTGTATTAGGGTTCCACATTATACACACTATATATATTTGTATTAATGAGAAAGACGTCGCAAGAGAGATTAATACAATTCTACATGGTATCAGAAGCCAACAATCTTTCCCAACCTAAAACCTAATTTCGGCAGCCCATTCCCTTCTTTTTCCAGCGTTGAACCGACCGTCTACCGCGGGTATACATTCGATATACATTGATGTACAACTGTCCACCCCCTAATTCTGCTAACAGTCCTGTATACCCTTAGTATACTGTTGATATACAACTCTTCCTCTTTCTCTATCTCTCCAACAGGTCGTATACCCCTTGTATACAACCTATATACGCCGATATACACTTTGTATACGACTGATATACCATTACTGCCACTGTATACTACCCGTATACAACTTCCCTAAGCCGTTATACACCTCGTATACGGCTGTTTCTGCCTCATATATGCTTTGTATACGTCCCAACCCCCCTTTTTACTATTTTCTCTCTCCTATCCGATCTCCGACAACCACCATGGTCGGAAACCACCACGGATATGGTTGTGGACAGAGGCGCATGGGTGGCCGCAGAGGTCGAGCTGGGAACTGGGCTTGAAGCTTGGGCCCAACAGCCCCTAGACAGAGCCCAACAACTGTGGCCACCAGACACAGCCCAGAAGTTGAGGCCCAAGTTCCAGCAATAGTGCAGCTCCCACAGACCAACTGTTGGGCCACGGCCATCCGGCCCACCATCCTTCAGCCCAACAATGACCCAACAGTCTGGGATCACTTCCGACGGCCCACATAAGTCAGGTCCAATTTCCTGGAGCCCACTTCTCTACTCCGGGCCTTCCCCAATCCAGTTTGGGCCCGATAATGTGTGGTATATGGATGTGGGCATCACGTCTCACCTCACCAATAATTCTGGTAATCTTCCTCAAATGCATAATTTAAATACTCCGCAATCTATTCTGGTTGAAAAAATTCATCGCATTCCAATTCAGGGTTTTGGCCACACTCTGACCCCACCACTGCATCTCCCTAAATAGCGTCCTATATGCCCTACACATTATCAAGAACCTAATCTTCGTTAGAACATTTACCATAGATAATTCTGTATCAATTAACTTTGATCCGTTTGAATTTTCTGTAACGGACCTACGTATCGGGAAACTCCTTACCCGATGTAATAGTGAGAGAGACCTCTATCATTTCCTATCCACGTCCGCTGTTAGTGTCACCCCTCCCACATCTCTAAATGCCCAAGTCTCTCCACCCAGCGTTTTAGCAACAATCTCTTCGTCAACCTGTCACAATAGACTTGGACATCCAAGAGTTCCTGTTTTTAATTTCTTTGGAACAATAATTTAAACCGTTGTCCTAGTGAAAAATTTGCCCAAACGTATTTTTCTTGCCCTTTAGGCAAACACATTCGCCTCCCTTTTCAGTCTTCCTTAAGTGTTATGTATTATCCGTTTGATATTGTTAATGCAGATTTATGAACATCTCATGTTATTAGTTCACTGGGTCATAAATTCTATCTTGTGTTATTAGATGACTTTTCTCACTTTATCTGAATTTACCTTCTAAAATTCAAGTCTAAAGTGTTTACCAAGTTTATTGAGTTTCGTAACTTTATCAAAACACAATTTGAAAAATCCATCAAATCATTCCAATGTGATAATGGTCGTGAGTTTAATAATTTCGTGTTTCATAATTTTTGCACCAATAATGGCACGGTCTTCCGTTTCTCTTGTCCCCACACTCACCCCAAAACAGAAAAGCCGAACGAATCATCCGTACTATCAACAACATGGTTCATACCTTTCTTTTTCATGCCTCTCTCCCCCTATCGTTTTGGGTCTATGCAGTCAAAATGATAGAATACATCCTTAATATTTTACCACCAGTACTCTTCACAACAAAAACCCCCACCGAAATTATCTATCGTCGGATCCCTTCCTATGATCACCTTCGAATTTTCGGTTGTCTTTGCTATCCAAACCTTGTCTTCACCGCCCCTCATAAATTAGCACCCCGAACCACTCCGTGTGTCTTTGTAGGTTTTTCATCTAATCATATGGGATATTTGTGCTATGACTTGTCTACTCATTAAATTCACGTCTCACGTCACATTACGTTTGACGAGACGATTTTTCCTTTCGTCAATATTAAAAAATTCCTAAACACGGACTACACCTTTCTAGACAAGTCCGACATTTTTCCGTCGTACTTCGCGAACTGAGTCAGTCCACCACCACCACCACCACTGTTCCATCATTGTCTACCATCACTGCCACCGTCGAAATTCGGTCGAACCATCCTCCATCCTCGCCTATTCCCGGAGCCACCACCATGTCTCTTTCAGCCTCTGTTTCACCTCCCAATCGACAACATCAAATCCAAATCTCTGTGTCACCGACCGCCGCTGCTCCGATCAACCAGACCAACCCCGACACAACCCCACCCCGACCCTATCATTGTACCGTCACATCGAACCCCACCCAACCTCTGGACACTCATGTACCGACCCATCACAGTGCCCGAACCCAGACCGACATCGCCTCACCACAGACCACAGAACAACCTCCAACCCACTTTCCCTCACAAGTACTGTCACCAAGTCACCAAATCGACGTCAATCTACCCAAATCGACGCCCTCACCAAATCCAACGACATACCCAGATATCACTAGAATAAGCAATGTTACTAATATATATTTATATTAATGAGAATGATTTCCCTAAAAGAGATTAATACAATTCTACGAAATTAACGGTTAACAAGCGAAAATGTAAATTGAAAGTGAACAGGGTATAAGTTTACTATTGGGAAGTCTACGGAAAATGTGGAGTCCATTTTGGCTGTGTTACAAAGAGTGGGCTCGACATGGTCCGACCGGTGACCGTACGGTCCGTGGGGGTTGAAAATGGGATTTTTTGTGTTGGTGAGGAATGAGGGACACGTAGACGGCGGACAGTGACTAGATTATACCGTCCACGAATCACAGGGTGTCGAGTTGTCGGCCAATCACGTGGGTAGCTTGGTGCATGTCAGCTACAACTGATCCACAACTTGCCACGTTGCCTCTAACTCCGCTTTGTTTAATGGGTTACTGGCGGCAACTGTTGTTAATTCAAAAATCCCACACATGATTAGATAAGATATTGAAAAGGATTAATCATTTTTGTTCGACAAAAATCAAATTATATTGACGTGAAAATTGACATGTTCTTTAACTCAATTTTTCGTAGACTTTAAATTTAGACGGTTTCATAATAGATTTGACTGAACTTTATATCTATCATATATATTTTTAAAAATATTTATAACGCTTGCTTAAGTTTTATATACTTCTACGTTAAAGTTATTTAGGAGGGATTTATTTATTGGTTTGATGAGTAAGGTTAGACAAGCTAATTGTAAGTATTTATGGACACAAGGCTGACGTTTGATAGTATATGTGTGACTCCTACAATGGAGGCAGGTTAAGTAGGATTGACAAGTTTTAGACGGAATTTTTTTTGAAGATAAGGTCCACATAACATCTTAAGCGAGATCTATATCGGAATTGCAAAAATTTGTATACACAATTAAGTATAAAACTCAAATATTAGTTTAGGACACTTATCTTGGACCAATATGAAGTTGCTTAGCTGAAATCCCCTCAAATCCGTGAGCTAGAGCCTAAAAAAGTGGAATAAAAGTCCGAAATATATTGTAAATTAAATTGTTACCATGGAACCCCCTTCCCAATTTCGAAAATTAGTGGGCAAGGCTTCCATCACTATCCTGTAGTGAATAGGTTTTATAAGGCGCATAGCTCAAGTTCATATAATACGTATGCTTTTGTGATTCATTGTGGTATAGCATGAAAGACAAATTCGTATGGACTTAAGTTCAAAATGTATAATACGTTCCATAGACTTAAATCGTGACAATCAATGGCGGACCTACGTTATCTACTATGGGTGCTTAAGAACCCATTAATTTTGGTGACAAATACTATGATTTATATATAAAATCTAGTACTTCATTCAAATATATTAAATGAACACCCACTTTATATAGCAATTTCCAAATTAAAAATATTTGAGCACTCATGATACAAAAATTCTGGATCCCCACTAGTGACAATATGAAAGTAAAACAATTGTCACTATACTATGACCAAACTCAATCAACACAGATTTTTTCGCCATTAGATATATACTGCTCGAATCGATGAATTATTGCTATGGCCAACAAAGGGAGTGGATGTCTTGGAATGCATGAAACAAAATTTGAATATTAAGGCATCCTCTATCATATCTTTCATATCAATTAATTCACTTTTTAATTGACAGAACGATAATTTAATTTGTTGTAATTATAGCTACTATTTTCCTAATTTCCAAGATTAGCCAGATGTACTATCACTATTTTAAAACACTTTCAGCTGTTGCAAGAGACGAAATACCAGAGAATTTGCCTATTTAAAAACAGAATTCACTGCAGTGCCTGTCGGTTGAATAATTAAGAAAATGGTACTCTCCCTGTCCAAAAACGAATAACTCATTTTTTTAGTCTGTTTCAAAGAGAATGACATATTTTTTTATTTGATAATAATTTAACTTTAAATTTTACATTTTATATAAAACGAGATGATCTATAAACACACAAAATTTTTTGACTTATTTTAAATCATAAAATTCAAAAGTCTTTCTTTATTTCTTAAAGTGCGTGTCAAATGAAAGTATATCACATAAATTGCGACGGAGGTAATACTGTACATGTTTTTTTTTCAAGTCAAAATGATGGATATGTATATGCTACTTTCAAAATAGACTATGGCTGTCTAGTGGGCCGGGTCGGCCCGATTCCGACCCGTCCTGATTACCGCCCCGCCCCCCAAAAAAATGGGACGAAATTATAGGTAGCGGGTAGACCTGTCCATAGGGTCGGGGACCCGCCCGACCCAACCCGAAAAAACCAGGGCCAGGGTCAGCTTATATCTGATCCGTGAGCCACCTGACCCGAAAAATCGGGGCCCCGATCAGGGTTAGGGTCAGGGTCGGGCTAGGGTCAGAATTTTTTACCCGGCCCACCACGACCCGTTCATAATATTTTTTATTTTATTAATTTTTATTTAAGGTATGTTTTTAAAGGTATATTATTTTATTAATGTTTATTTAAGATATATTATTTTATTAATGTTTATTTTACTACGGTAAGTTATTTAGTATTGGGGATGAACCGAACCGAAAAATCAAACCTACCTATGTAATTAATCTTATTTTTTATTTTAGGCTATTGCTATCTCTTGAGTCATAGCCATTGAAGTCAATCTATGAAGCAGTTATGGAAGTCGAATGCGGCATAAACTTAATTAACGGAAGCATTGACATAAAATGTAGGGAGAGAAAGTTGTTGTAAATTGGTGCAACTTTAAATGGTCATAACTCTGCGCTCAGATGTCCGTTTTACATGATTTTTTTATTTTGCGTAATTTTTGAGAAGCAGCCGGTCAAACCGCCTTAGCGCCACCAATTTTTAGGAAAACGTCCATTTCCCAATCAATTTGTGTTTTCCCCCAAATTCGTTTCTAATTTTCTCTTTTCTTTAGTAAAAATCTCACGATATACAATACATTTCAACGTCGAAATTTTGTGGTACTGTAGGTGTGAATGTCAATTTCAGTGTTGGAAATTCAATTATAAAAAAAAAAATCCCAGACCCATTTATTTTATATCAATTTGGAGTTTTTTTACATGTGTTTAAGAATATATGTTATGTTTTGGACTTTAATTTGGACTGTTATTCTAATAAAAAAATAATAAAAAAATATTTTATTTTGTATAGCGGGTTAGGGCCGACCCGTGACCCGTAGGGTCCCCGAAGGGTCAGAGTCGGAAAATAAAAAAAATCAGGGTTAGGGTCGGGCCAGCAGAAAAAAAAGCCACTTGACCCGGCCTGACCCGAGCTTTGGACAGGTCTAGTAGCGGGGTTCGTTCTCGGGATGGGACTAGGGCTTGTCCCGCCCATCCCGCCCCGCCCCGCCCAGACCCGATCCCCTCCGCTCCCCCTTTGCAAAAATAGTCGTTGCAACAAAGGCCAAATTTTGATTTTGGCCGCTGTGCAACGACTATAACTGCTATTTTTGCCCCCATAAACCCCTTACCCCCTTAATATTTATTTTTAACCCTAAGTTAGTATATTTACACTTTAACCTTATTTCTCAGCTATAAATACCTCATTTTCCTCACAAATCTTCGTATCATCTCTCTAATCTCTCAATCTATTTCTCTACAAGTCTACATTGCCTACTAAATACTATATTTTATTTGCTTATTTGTATCAAAGTTTGAAAATTGGGAGTGAAGTTGGCAATTAGCTTGAGGATCATCCATCGAGCAAAGTTTCAATTTTCAACCTCCATTACACGTCGACGTTGCGTCGGCGTTTGGTACCTTCATTCCTTCTTTAAATTATTATTGTTACTTACTTTTAGTTATCGTACTTAATTTCATTATCTTTAATTATTTATTTGCATAATTATAATGGAACATATTTGACGTTTTATTACTGGTAGAGATACTAGGGGTAACAAGGATAAGGGTGCATCTTCTAGTAATCTTATTCTTAAACCCGATGATTTCACTCATATAGATGAAAATAATTTTTTTTAATGATTTAATATATCATTAGATCATGAGGTATATTCTGCAGCTGAACCAAACTTTAATTTTAAAAATGAATTAGATGATAATGTAGATAACACACCCACTAGTGCACCTCCACCTTAGGCTCAGATTGAGTCTCAGCATGAAACTGAAATTGGAATGCCTCTTATTCCCCCTAGTATGAGTCGAGGCCGCAAACAATGAAAATTAAAATCACCTGCATGAGATTTTTTTTATAGGGATAGTGGGAATCAACTAGCTAGATGTAAAATTTGTCAAGAAATTTATAAATTTAAAATCGGAAAAGGTCATGGTGGGACGGGAGGTTTATTGAGAGATGTACAAAGCATGCACAAAGCTAGGTATAACGAATATCTGACTGAAAAATTGGGTGTGCCAATGCCTTCTGAGTCGGGACAAGGTTCACATAGTGTCCCCGACCAAGTACATGGTCGAATTAATCCGATGACGGGGGGAATTATAGGTCCTAAATATGATAAACACAAAGATAGGGAAAATATAGCAAAATTAGTTGCGGTGGAGGGTTTGCCCTTTTCATTTCCTTCCTCTCCCGATTTTATTCATTACATTAGAGAAACGTATAATCTTGCTTTTAACGATTTTCCTAGATCAACTGTTAGAAGAGACGTTTTTATATTTGCACATGAATATCAACAGTATTTACGTTACACATTATATCATTTTAATGGCAAAGTGGCTATCACTTATGATATTGGCCTTAATACTAATGGTAATGATTATTTAACTGTTACATGTCATTGGATAGATGAGACTTGGTCTATGCAAAAACGTATTTTAGCATATAGATATATTGATGATAGGCACACTTGATTATTTATTGCAAGAAATACTCATAAAATTTGTGAATATTATGAAATTAACGATAAAATTATGACTGTTACATTAGATAATGCTACTGCTAATGACTATGTTGTAAACCTTTTAAAAACTCAATTTACTCCATCTGTTCCCGATATTTTTCATATTATATGTGGATGACATATTTATAACTTAATTATAAATGATGACCTAAATCTTTTTAAAGGTAATAAAATATAAAGACGCGAAGAGTATAATTTTTTTAATCATGATTGTGGACTAGCTTATAGAAAAATGCAGAAGAAGTTTCAACTAGGTGAAATTCTTTATATGAACAATTACTTGTTACTCACGAGTATAAAAGACCTATAACTTTTTTCTTTAACGCCCATAATCAAATTTCAACGGATATGCTGGTAGATGATGATTGGGAAAAAAATTCGAAACTTATTGCATTTTTAGAGAAATTTTTTCTAGCTACTAAAATATTTTCTGAAATTTATTATCCTACTATTTCAACTATGTTATTTTATATAGCTCTAATATTTTTGTTACTTAATGAATATATGAAAAAACGAGCGTACGCTCCAGCTATTAAAAATGTTTATAAATTTTTTTTTTTTTTTATATTCCCACTATATATTTTATTGGTATTATATTAAATCCGACTATTAAAGTAGACGGTTGTAAAGCACTTGTTGAAACGATTTATGAAAGGTTAGAAATACTTCCAACAGACCAAACTGAAGAAGAACCAACTAACGAACCAACTAAAGAAGAAGTTATATCTAGCATACACAATGAATGCAAAAAAATGTATTACCAACAAGAAAGTGCAAATAATTATCCGGCTTCGGTACCATCTTCTTCTACTTCAGTGCAACCTAATAAAAGACATGTGGTTTCTGCCGCTAATGTTCAAGGGCTTAGAAATAAAATGTTTAGTGGTTCAACTTCTTCACAAGTTAGTGAATTTGATGTTTATGTTTTGCAGGGTGTTGTACCGTACAAATCAATTGTCAATGAAGATGGACGTGAAGACTTGCTGAGATACTGGAGGGAGAATGCGAAGACATTTCCGACACTATCAAAGATGGCCCGAGATGTGTTGAACATTCTAGCGTCATCAACATTGTCTGAAAGCGCTTTTTCTGTTGGAAGATTTCAAATAGGAAAGCACAAACACTCATTGGTGGGAGATAACTTGGTAATTTCAGTTTTATTCAGAGATTAGATTAGAGCGGAGCGTAGAAGGTGCGGTCAACCGAGGATCCACGAAGAAGACGACTACAACTACAATGAAATCTTGTCCGAGGGAACAGGAAGCGACGTCGAACAGTTTGACCAACAACTTTCAATTCCAACCGAAGATCCTCAAGACATTGTAAGAAAATTATAAAAAGTATGGTTAACTATGTAATTTTTTTAATGTCAATTTTACAATGTGATTCGCAACTTTTGAACAACGAAACAAAGTTGCTATTTTGAAATTGTATTATAAAAAAATTATATTTCTATTAAATAATATAAGAGACACAAAAACAGATTACACTATCTTGTTCAATTATTTAACTATTCAAATATATATATTTTTTAAAATTAAGTGTACAAGAAAAACTCCAAATCCCACAACCCGACCGGTCCCGCCAAATCCCGGCCCCTCTTCATGCGGGATGTGGGATGGGACAGGACCTCTTCCAATCCCGCATATCCCTGCCCGCCAGTCCCGACCCCCACGCCGTTACCCGTCCCAGCCCGCCCCGTTGGCCACCCCTACTCTAGTTGCAATTTTAAGAAAGTCAAAAGCAATCTCAACGACGCTTATTTGATTAACCGTATATTTTAGTGCAAGTCAAATACACTCAGAACAGATTCTATTTGGTATGATGTTAGAACTTAGCGAATCACGTTTACTTTTTCAATTTGTTTTTCGAAATATTAGATAAAATTTACAATAAGCCGACATTTCCCTTTTAAATATTAGAAGAACAATAAGTCATCCATATTTTTGTTTTTCTTGCATTAATCTTTGATGGGAAGTATTTTGAATGTAAGTATAATGAAAGTTCATTAGTGCAAATAGTATCTTAATTAGACTAGGTATAAGATAGATGTTAACCTGATCATCGTACCTTTTAAGTAGGCATGATTTTAAGTAGGAAATGTCAATTTGGTAGAGGACTCTATTATGATTTATATTTTATGATTGATGTCTAAGGCCTTAGGTATGAAATATCTGTTTATGTTCGTCTTTATATGAAAATATCGATTTAGGCACGTCTTTGTTACAAAGTCTTGGGCGGTACCAAACCTTAATTCTTCTTTCTATGATGTAACTGAGCAATCGATTAGGATCTAGCCGTCACTCAATACAAAAACCAATCAGTAACTTCTATTTTTTACAAAAATAAGTCTCCGAAAATGGCAAAGAACAACAAAATTCGGAAAAGAATAACAAGAAAAAAAGAGTTAGCATTTTACTTTGGTCAAGTCCGCAAATAGCAGCATAAATGAACTCTACTTCAAGCTTCATTATAAAATTATGGAGTAAAAACAAGGACTAAAACTAACAAAAGAAATTAATACAAAGAAGTTGAATAAACATACTATCGAAAAGGAGTATAATAAACAATTAGAGAAGAGATGAAGAAAGGAGAAATGTTCATGAGTATGATTTTTGTTGGGAAATAATGCATGCAAGTTTTGGACTAATGTGGAACGGTAATTAAGGACAAGACGAAGTCACCATCCATGGAAATATCAAAATATGATGGTTGGAAGGTCACATATTCATGTCCTTTGTACCCTCCACAGCAAGACCCGTAAGTTAAGGCAAAGGACTTCGAAAAACATGTCTATATTTGCCAATATAGTGCAGACACAGACACACACACATATATTCATAGTTCAATTTCACATTTGTTAAATTTTGTGTTTATATTTTATGCACGGGCATTATAAAAAGTATTCATAAGGGTCGGCTCGGTGTACTAAGCTTATGTTATGCGCGAGGTCTGGAGAAGGGCCGGACCATAAGGGTCTATTGTACGCAGCCTTACCCTGCATTTATGTAAGAAATTGTTTCCACGGCTTGATATAATTAGATAATTTATAAAGTCATTATTATTAAATTATTATTGATGAACATAGTTATCAGATATCTGTTCTGGTGAAGGTAGCAGGTATCCCTGTAACCTAGCTAGCTAATAATAACTAGTACTTCTTCCGGAAAAAGAGTGTCCACTTAGTCACCCCATAAGAAAATACTAAACTTTTATGCAAAAGATGGTAATTTGATTAAGATGCCCCTAATTAAATAGGTATTGAGATTTGATCATCTAACACTTAATTAATAAGGGCAAATCTCAAAAAATAACGTTAATTTTTTTTTTAATTTGATAATTATATACTCTTTTTGAATAAAAAAATAAAAGCTAAATAGACATTCTTTTTAATCGGAAGGGAGTAATATGTTATCAAAGAGTGTGTGTCATTGAATCCAACTTTTTATAGGCATTCATTATAGTTAGAAGACCAGGTCTAGCAAGTCACAACTAATACTATTATTTTACACCAATTTGCCGACATGCAATTTACTGTTTACTCACTTATTATTACTGGAGGTGAATCACTCAAATAGAGGACATAGCTAATGTAAATGACTATATTGGCTTAGACAATTTTCTAGCTAGCGAGGTGCAAGCTAAATACTCCATTGCATTTTTAGTAGGGACGAGGTGCATGCTAAATAGTACTGCTGCATTTGTAGTAGGGAGGAGGTGCATGCTATATACCCCATTTAGAAGGTGCAACACATGATCAAGTCCCAACAAGTCAAAATGTGAAATTATGGAAGTTCTTGAAAACATAGAAATAGGTATTTGTCAATCGCTTGAATTGATTCAAGTAATAATGCCTGTCAAGCGTAATGACTAAACTAGATCACGAATTGGGATAACTAAAAGAAAGCCTAACTAAAATGATCGATTCAATCTTTTGATCATATATAGCCTTTGTTTTGTATTGGACAAAATATTTAAGAGTAAATTGTTACAGTCGAATTTGTACATGTGATTAAGGACACGTAGATCTCAAGTGACCAAAATAATATGATAATTAACAATTGAATCTAATAAAAATTGATTCTAAAGGAAAGAATAAGATCAGATTAGCCTGAGCCTTGAAGAAGCTAGCCTTGTATTGTGACTTCTAGGCAAGTTGTTGTCAGTAATGTTGGAATACTAGATTGAGACAAGAACTTAGAAAATAGGGTAAGCAATAGATATGTATTATAATTCTTCAATATGATCCCCTTACAATGAAGTGATTGGTCTTATTTATACTTGGACTCATGGGTACACATTGCATGAATTATGCCCCTAATAATTTCAGTACATTAATGATGCAATAATCGGACAATTAGAATGCCCGTAAATACATTTAATACTTTTTTGGAAGGTGTAAAGTCATATTAGTAACTGCCGCCCGTGGGATTCGAACTGATTCCTTAGCCTTCTGCTTTTCGATACATGTGGCTCTTTGACGCCCCCGATTCAATGTCAACACCTCCGAAGGCACTAAAGGCTTATTTGGATCTGACTAATCCACTTTGCCACATGTCATAATATAATTCGTCCATTTGTTCAATACGAAATTTACCACATACAATTAATATATGCATATAGGTTAGGAGAAATTTATCTTTCTATTGTTGTTAAATATACATAATATTACCGTGATATACACTTATTGTATATCACGATTTTGGTTCAAAATCAGTCCGTGTACTTATCATATTATATGTATAGTTTTAGGTAATATTTTAGTGTAAGTATTACATTAATTAGTCTTGTACACTTACCATAATTATAGGATTCTTGTACTACTAGGATAGAGTTTTGGTATTAGAATAGAAATAGGATTTTCCTATTATGGAAATATGTAAATACTATATATTGTCTTTTAATTAATGAAAATAATCAAGGGATTAGTTCTTTCATGGTATCAGAAGTCTAAGTTAAATTCTCCTCTCCCAAAATTCCTAGTTGTTGGGCACTATTCCCAAGAACATACCTCAGTTTCCGTGCCCAATTTCCGTCCAAACAATCCAGTTTCCGAGCTTCCTTCCTCGGTTTCTGTGCCCGAAAATTATTTTTCTCTTCCCAAATATTTCTTCCAAATCCCTACATCATGTCTTGCGTTGCAATTATGGCTAAGAACACGTTTCACCCTGCCCTTGCTGTTTCTAATATCAAGAATCACATCCCTATCATTCTTGAAATAAAAAACGTCCAATATGCGACGTGGGCCGAACTGTTCAAAGTTCATGCACGCTCACATCAAGTCCTCTATCACATTATCCCCATGGCTCCTACGGATACAGAGGTGCCAAAACCCGAGGATGATCCTAAGTTATGGACGATACTTGATGCAACTGTTCTTCAGTGGATTTATTCCACTATTTCTGTCGACCTGTTGCAAATGATTATCGAACCAGACGCTACGACGATGACGGCTTGGAATAGAGTACATGATATATTCCAAGATAATCAAAATTATCGTGATGTTACCTTGGAGCAGGAATTCTCCAACATCAATATGGAAGATTTCCCTAATGTTTCAGCATATTGCAAAAGGTTGAAGGAATTGGTGGACCAACTCCGCAACGTTGTAAATGCGCCCATTACGAACGATCGTCTCGTCTTTCAGATGGTCGCAGGTCTATCTGAGGCCTATAATGGTGTTGGCACGCTTTTTCGTCAAGGCAGCCCTCTTCCGCAATTTTATCAGGCTCGTTCTATGCTTACACTCGAAGAAGCAGGCTTGGCTAAAAAGGCGGCTACCGGTGCTAGTCTCGTAGTCATGATGACCGAGTCTAATTTTCCTCCTTCCGGTTCCAATAACTCTGGCCAAAACCACAACAACGGTGGCGGCAAAAAGGGGAAAAATCAAAAAAATAATGGCAAGAATCGCGGCGGCAACATTGGTGGCAGCCGGAATAGTAGTGGTGGCGGTGGTGGCCCTTGGGGCAGTCAGTAGTAGCAACAGTCTTGGGCCCTGCAGTGGGCCCTTATTTAGTGGCAGTGGGCCGACCAGTATAGGCCAAACAGTGGCGGTCCAGTGTATTACCCAGGAAATTGGGCCCCAATTCCTCAGCAGCCCAGGCCCAGTTTCTCAGGTCCCGTCTTGGGTTATCGACCAGTTTATGGGTCGGGGCACTAGACTAGTGTACTTGGGCCTAGGCCTCCGCAGGCCCACCATGCAGCAGGACCCACATAAGCTGATATTGAAGCCGCAATGCACACACTTGGATTAAATCCACTAGACCCAAATTGGTATATGGACACCGGAGCCACGACCCACATGACATCCGATCAAGGTACTCTTTCGTCTTATTCAAATTTGAGTTGTTTTCATGGCATAATTATTGGTAATGATAATTCAATTTCAATTCGTAGTTATGGTCATAAAACGTTGTTTCCCCTTCCCATCCTCCCCTTATCTTAAAAAATACCCTTCATGCCCCCAAATTGATTAAAAATCTAGTGTTTGTCCGTAAATTCACCATTGATAATTTCATGTCTATTGAATTTGATTCGTTTGGATTTTCTGTGAAGGATTTCAAGACGGGGAGTCCTCTCATGGTAATATTATGTATATTTAACACCCCCCGCAGTCATAGCTGACTGTCTTCTTACGCTGAGACTGTCCTTGAAATATTTAAAAAGGACCGAGGGTAGACCCTTTGTAAAGATGTCTGCAATTTGATACCTGGAAGGGGCATGCCAGACGCGTACTTGTCCACAAGCTACCTTTTTGTGAACAAAGCGAATGTCCATCTCGATATGTTTAGTGTGTTGGTGCTGAACCGGATTACCAGAAAGATAGATTGCACTAACATTATCACAATAAACCAAGGTAGCTTTCTGAATAGGACAATGAAGCTCTAAAAAAAAATTGCGCAACCAACATGATTCAGAGACCACATTGGCTACCCCTCGATACTCGGCCTCTGCACTAAAGCGGGACAATGTCGACTGACCCTTTGCAGCCAGACGTAGACCGTCTGGTATCCGGACAACTATCCCAATCTGCATCTGTATACGAGACAATTGTAAATGTCGACGACGGATATAAATGTAAGCCATAGTCAAGTGTCCCCTAGATATACCGAATAATGCGTTTGAACGCATTCATGTGCTCAACCCTGGAATCATACATAAATAAACACACCTGATGTACGGCATACGTAATATCTGGTCTCATGAATGTAAGATTCTGAAGGGCCCCTGCAAGACTGCGATAGCGGGTCGGATCTTCATAAGTTGAGCTAGCCGCAACACCTAACTTGGGTTTAGTATCAACCAGAGTGGAAGTGGACTTACATGATGACATCCTGACCCTCTCGATGATCTCAGCTGCATACTTCCTCTGGGATAAGAACAACTCACCTGCATGACGAGTGACAGCAATTCCCAAAAAGTAACTCAAAGGCCCCAAGTCTTTCATAGCAAACTCAGAAGTGAGCATTGTCATGATAGACTGACGTAATGCATCAGAAGAAGCAGTCAAGATAATATCATCCACATATAATAGTATATAAGCGAAGGAAGAACCACGACGATATATGAACAATGAATTATCAGACCTGCTGTGAGAGAACCCAATAGTCGAAACATAGTCTGCAAACCTTTTATACCAAGCACGTGGAGACTGCTTAAGCGCATACAATGACTTCTTCAACAAACAGACATGATGAGGATATTTGGGATCCCTAAACCCCAAGGGCTGATGCATATAGATTGTCTCCTTGAGATCACCATGTAAGAAAACATTCGTCACATCTAACTGATGAATGGGCCATGATTTCGAAAGAACGAAGCTGAGCACAGTACGAATGGTAGCCGGTTTGACCACCGGAATAAACGTCTCACCACAATTCACACCAACCTGATGATTCTTACCAACACATACAAGACGAGTCTTATGCCTCGCAAAGAACCGTCAAAATTATCCTTATGAGCAAAAATCCACATAGACCGAATAATATTAACACAAGATGGACGGGGCACTAACTCCCACGTCTTATTATCAATAAGAGCATTATATTCGTCGGTCATAGCAATTTTTCAATTCAGGTCATTTAAAGCAGACACATGATTACGGGGTTAGGGTGATTTAAGAACATTAGAATGTACATTAAAATATTTTTTTTGATTTAAAAATACCCCGTTGAGTACGAGGGACCGGTCTATGACTCAGGAAAGAATTGTGTGGATTTCGTGAACTATCGGGACGCATGACGGACCGGCCAACAGGCAGAACGAAAATTGAGATTCATCAAAAATTACATGACGATTAATGATGTTTTTATTAGATGATAAATCAAAACATTTGTAACCACGATGATTTGACGGATAACCCAAAAACACACATGGGGTAGACATGGCCTGAAGTTTGTTAATTGTGGTGGACGAAAAGAGTGGATAACACAAGCACCCAAAGACCCTAAGATGTGAATACGAAGGAGTCGTATTATATAAAATTTGAAGAGGGGACGAATATGTCAAACCTTTGGAAGGAAGAATGTTAAGAAGATATGTAGCCATTTGTAGAACATGATGCCAAAAAGAAGAGGGTACGGAAGCATGAATCAATAATGTTCGGACAATGTTATTAATGGTACGAATTTTGCGTTCTGTTTTCCCATTTTGTGAAGACGTATGTGGACAAGAAAAATAAAATTGATTCCATTATTAGCACAAAATTTCCGAAACACCCCATTGTCATATTCTTTGCCATTGAATATTTTTTATTTTCCATTCGAATTGGGTTCTAATGAATGCTCTAAATTTTAAGAAGGTGGAAAAACTTGAGATTTTTTCGCTATTGGAAAAGTCCATAAAAACTTAGAATAGTCATAAAAAATAGAACATAATACCGATGACCCAAAGAACTAAGAATAGGAGACGTCCATAAATCGCAATGAATAATATCAAATGACATTAAAATATGAGAACTAGAGTCTACAAATGACAACCTAACAATTTTTCCTAAAAAACAAGATTGACAATTCGAAGTACTACGCGTACCCTTACATGAAATAAAATTATTTTTATGTAAGGAAGACAAAATAGACGACCCTGAATGACCAAGACGAGCATGCCACAAGGAAGGAGCAAGGTCTGCAAAAGTGGACGGCAAGGCTTTACTCGAGAGACCGGAACATGGTGTGATAGAATAAAGATCTCCCTTACTATCACACCTTATGAGAGGACTCCCCGTCTTGAAATCCTTCACAGAAAACCCAAACGGTTCAAATTCATAGACACAAAATTATCAATGGTGAATTTACGGATATATACTAGATTTTTAATCAATTTGGGGGCATGAAGGGTATTTTTCAAGATAAGGGGTGGATGGGGGGGGGGGAGACAACATTTTATGACCATAACAACGAATTGGAATTGAATTACCATTACCAACAATTATGCCACGAGGGTAGCTCAAATTTGAATAAGACGAGAGAGTACCTTGATCGGATGTCATGTGGGTCGTTGCTCCGGTGTCCATATATCAATTTGGGTCTGGTGGATTTAATCCAAGTGTGTGCATTGCGACTTCAATGTCGGTTTGTGTGGGGCCCGCTGCATGGTGGGCCTGCGGAGGCCTAAGCCTAAGTACACTGGTCTACCGCCCCGGCCCATAAACTGGTCGATAAATCGAGACTGGACCCGAGAAATTGGGCCTGGGCTGTTGAGGAATTGGGGCCCAGTTTCCCGGGTAATACACTGGACTGCCACTGTTTGGCCCATACTGGCCGGCCCACTGCTACTGCGGGGCCTAATATCGTTCTTCTTCTTCGCCCCGAGGGCTACCACTGCCACCACCATTGTTCCAGCTGCCACCAGTGTTGCCGCCGCAATTCTTGCCATTATTTTTCCGATTTTGCCCTTTTTTGCTGCCACCGTTGTTGCGGTTTTGGCTCGAGTTATTGGAATCGGAAGGAGGAAAATTGGACTTGGTCATCATGACTATGGGACTAGCACCGATAGCTGCCTTTTTAGCCAAGCCTGCTTCTTCGAGTGTAAGCATAAAACGAGCCTGATAAAATTACGGAAGAGGGCTGCTCTGACGAAGAAGCGTGCCAACACCATTATAGACCTCAGAAAGACGAGCGACCATCTGAAGGACGAGACGATCGTTCAACATTGCAGAGTTGGTCTAACCAATTCCTTCAACCTTTTGCAATATGCTGAAACGTTAGGGAAATCTTCCGTATTGACATGGGAGAATTCCTGCTCCAATGTAACAACATGAGAATTTTGATTATCTTGGAATATATCACGTACTCTATTCCAAGTCGCCATCGCCGTAGCGTCTGGTTTGATAATCGTTTGCAATAGGTCGACAGAAATAGTGGAATAAATCCACTGAAGAACAGTAGCATCAAGTGTCGTCCATAAGTTAGGATCATCCTTGGGTTTTGGCACCTCTGTATCCGTAGGAGCCGTGGGGATAATGTGATGGAGGACTTGATGTGAGTGTGCATGAACTTTGAACAGTTCGGTCCACGTCACATATTGGACGTTTTCTATTTCAAGAATGATAGGGATGTGATTCTTGATATTAGAAACAACAAGGGCAGGGTGAAACGTTTTCTTAGCCATAATAGCAACGCAAGACGTGATGTAGGAATTTGGAAGAAAAATTTGGGAAGAGAAAAAAAAAATTCTGGCACAGAAACCGAGGAAGGGAGCTCGGAAACCGGACTATTTGGATGAAAATTGGGCACAGAAAATGAGGTATGTTCTCGGGAATAGTGCACGACAACTAGTAATTTTGGGAGAGGAGAATTTAATCTAGACTTCTTATACCATGAAAGAAATAATCCTCTATTATTTTCATTAATTGAAAGACAATATATACAATTTACATATTTTCATAATAGGAAAATCCTATTTCTATTCTAATACCAAAACTCTATCCTAGTAGTACAAGAATCTTATAATTATGGTAAGTGTACAAGACTAATTAATGTAGTACTTACACTAAAATATTACCTAAAACTATACATAAAATATGGTAAGTACACGGACTGATTTTGGACCAAAACCGTGATAATACATTAAGTATATATCACGGTAATATTATGTATATTTAACACTGTGCACCATAAGTAACATGACTATAATGTGAAAACTACACAAGTTAATCCAAGACTAAAGGTGTTGAACTTGCCAGAGTCCAAAATACAACTACTTAAGTAGATTGAATTGGTGGGGGCTCCAAATTATTAGGCCATTCTGATAATTGTCCACATCCCTCCCTCTCCCCAAAAAAATTACAATTTTCTATTTAACTTATGAGTTTAAATTTTATACATTGTTAATATAAATAATTTTTGACACTATCAAGTTATTCAAATGATATTTAGGTAAGTCTCCTTCAAATATTGTGGAATTTAAAATTTTAAAATGAGATATTACTTGCTAGAACAGGTGAAAATAACTTGATAATTGAAAAATTATTTACATAGGATAATATATACTATTACTTAAAACTCTTAACTTATATATATGTTATTCTTAAAACTTATAGATGCACTGGAAGTGAAATACTTTATTCTCTCAAATACCAAAAACTTATCCATAGAAAGTTTCATGTTGTCCTTGGAGATCAAGTTTACTGTGGGTGACCTAATGGTTTATGAGATGAGTGAAAACTAACGAATGTCAGCCAGGATTCAGATCTCATTTGAGACAAAAAGGAGTAAGGTGTTTTCTTCTTATTTCTCACATTTTGCGGGCAAAGTAATCCGATATTAATGTTGATGTGAATTGGGAAGTACTCCCCGTTTCATAATAAGTGATTCTTTTAATTTGTGCACACCCTTAAGAAAGTGCTCAATCCTAGAAAATTCTGAGTGTTTTTCTTTTACACGTCCCTTAAGAAATCATAAATAAGAAGGATATTTTTACTACACTATCATTATCTCTCTTCACACGTTGTGGTATTTCACTGGGTATGTTGTTGTTGTTGTTGTATCATTATCTCTCTTCAATTAATTGTACTCTAATCAATATTGGTTACTTTAAAAAACAATTAATGTTAAGGACAAAGTAGGAAAAACTTATTTAATTCTATCTTGTTTTTAGAAAATGACCAAGTAATTTGGACCGGATATTTTTAATAATAGGGTAACTAATATGGGATGGAGGGAGTACCTAAAAACATAGTTGAGTAACTAATATGGGATGGAGGGAGTACCTAAAAACATAGTTGAGTTGCGTGCAATACTAAGACTAAGATGTACAGGTTATGTAATGTGTACACAAATAGGTAGATATGCATTGTTTGTCACAGAAGCAAAATAGGAAGTGCACTCTCATACATCTCCCATCTTTTGAGATTTGAAAAGATATTATGTGACTATTGAGTTGGGTCCTCTACTCTTGTGAGTTGTGTCTTGTGTGTAAATGCCGAAAATGGGAGTCATTTTCCAGAAGCCAACAACCTTTTGATGTTGGCCCTTAAGGTCTAGTCGGTTGGAGTGATGACATCCCCTTCAATGAGGGGTCCAACTATTTTCTTCTAGACCTACCCCATTATATATGGTTTGGTCCCAAAGGCAATTCCCCAACAGAAGCATTTTAGGCTTATGTAGCCATCAAATGTACTGGAAAATCAAACCTTAATGTCCACTTGTGTAGTAGGTACTGTTTACAGGTCGAGAAAAACTATCCATACAGTTCAAATGCGAGGACCCTCAGCACACGCAATTAAGTCATAAAGAAACTGATATTTTGTCAAAGCTCACTGACTTTTACGGGAAACAATTCCTTGTAAGGAAAATGTTAATACCCACTTCATTGATGTAGTTTAAGATTTGACGGTGTAATAAATATTTACATAATGAGGCTACCTGTAATTTAACTATATAATTAAATCTAATGATAACTACAACAACAATAATAACATATTTCGTGTAATTCCATAAGTGAGATCTCGCGGATGTAGAGAGATTGTTTACGAAAGACCATTACCGCTCCTGATAACTATTAAATTCATAACCTGTAGTATAGTAACTTACTAACATTTAAAGGTTAAACTTCACCTGATAATGTGGAAAATATTTACCGCTCAAAGCATATTATAATGTGGACAATTCATTAAAACTAACATCATTCTTAGATATTTTAAAAACTTCACTTGATAACTTGAAAAATACTTACACCTCAAAGCATATTATAACGTGTACAATTCCTTAAACTAACCTCATTCTTAGATATTTTAATATAAAAGGCGAGCGAAAAAATCTAAAAAAATCACAAAATTATTATTACTCGATAAATAAATAATAGGGACATGCCTAAGGTTTGCAGTTTGCTTCTATCCTTTGCCAATTTTGGGCAGAAGTACGTTGTTCTGAGTGCTGTATCTCAAATACTTTCCTATGAAAGAACATAAGGGGATCTACACTACGAGTTATGGGGTTCGTTAGAACCTAGTTTTTTTTATTCAAATTCTATATCTATGTTAAAATCCACTTACTTCATTCTGAATTCGACTGTTATCTGTCCTAAAATATAAAATCATTCTAACTTAAATTTTAGATCCGCCACTTGTCACAAGCTACCATATGAGTAGTCTAGCTAGTTAAGAGTTAAGAGAGAAAGAACGATATAAGAACTTGGTGGTTGCATTTTCTCCCCCATTCTTTGTTCTTTTCCTTTTAATTCCTTCCACGGTTTTACCAATCTCGGTCTTCGAAGAAGAGGAAGAAAGAAACAACTGATTTTTGACAAAGACAAAAATGGTAAGACACATTAGCTATTACTGTTAGGATATATGTCGTTTGCAAGTTGGATACAATCAGAGAGCATAAGCAGCGATGCTGGTTTTGTTTGTTTCTATTTGCCTAATTTGAAATGGCTTTAATTAATGTCATGCTACTAATTAAAAGTAGACTGTCATGGTGGGCATGGCCCCTATAGATGAACTGTTTCTTTTATACAATTGTGCATAGTTAATATATGAGAAATCAGAAGGTCACTCATGAAGAATTCCATAAGTGGTGATTATATAATCCTTAGTACTGTATGTGATATAATCCATCAAAAAGAAATAAGAAGTATAAAAAATTATATTTGGAAATCTTGTTAATTATGAGTGGAAATACGAAGATTAGCACTTGAAAAACATATCAAATTACCAAACATGAAAGTTGAAACAATTTGTAATTTTATACCTGTGACCTGTCTTTAATCAACTAATTTTTTCTCTTATAGTAATAACATAGCAGAGAAAAATCGACTAACTAAATTTATATTTGCAGTGTATCAACTGAAACCGGAACAGATTTCCTTTATTTTTAATCCCAACAGTTTATATATTATAGTCGGTTAACCTCTCATCGATGACATATTTTTATTTGGCCACAGTGGTTGTATATTAAATCATAAGTAATTGTTGTCACTACTATTATTAGTATGACACCTACTATTTCTATAAACTCTAGATATCATTGATATTCATTGCCCAAGAAGGAATAATTTTTTTTTTGGGATAATTCTATTATAAGAAAACTTACAAAATCAGAGAGAGAAATGCGAATGCACAAGAACAATTATTGAGTAATCACTAAAGTTGGTTTTCTTCTTGATTAGAAAATACAGTATCTGTACTTTCATCAATCAAGGATGCCAATATGGGCCTCCCTATTCAGCCCAATTTCTTACTGGACATTGGAATTTGTGAGCCAGCCACCCTCCACTTTGGTTTGTTCAACACACAAATAGGCCTACCCAGAAAAGAAAGCGCAGTAGCTCCAACTTTTTCGTCACTACAAGAAGAAAGACATTTGCCAACAACATTTTTTATTGTCATATGTTGGATGTTGTTGTCATATATTAGATGTTGTTGTCAAAAGTACTTTCTGTAACAACAAAAAATGTTGCAAGCCGTTGCAATAACCTACGATGCGAAAAGTTTTCGCAACAAGAAGTTATTTTTTTTGTTGCCATTTACGTTTTTTAGCAACAATATATTTTTGTTGCCATTTATATATATATTTTTAGCAACAATAGATTTAGTATTGCTAAATTTTTATTGCCAATTCTATACTTTCTTGTAGTGCATCATTCCATTTCTAACTTCTTGTACAGTCAGACCTCTATATACAAGTCATCCTCTATAACAACATTTTACTATAACAATCATATTTTATGTGAAATTGATCTTTCATATTATGTTATATATTCTGATGCGGATCCAGAATTTTAAGCTTGTGGGTTTCTAGTAAAATGAAGTAATATGCAATAATAATCGGACAAAAAGACTCCAAGAGGATTTGATCCTGCGTCAAGTGTTGTTCTCAAATGCACACGCAAGTATACGCAGTCGTACAAGTAATATAGTAATTTTAGAAATCGAATGTCGAACCCACAGGGACTAAATTAAACTAATTCTAATTATCTAAACAAGAGATGAAATTTGAGGGTTATAATTATAAACTATGAAACAACATACCCAGTGAAATCCCACAATGTGGAGTCTGGGAGGGTAGAATGTACACAGACCTTACCTCCACCTTGGTAGGTAGAGCGGTTATTTCCGGGAGACCCTCGGCTCATGACAAAGCATAATCAGGCAAAGCAAGCAAAGCCAAACAAAGTATGAGAAACGGTCAGACTCAAAATAAACCATATAATGAACTTCAATTAAGAAAGAGCGGATTTTTATGTTATCAATGATATGAATGTTCCGGGGTTGTGGTTGGTTCACCAATCGTCTTGAGATATTCAAGTATCGCACCTTAGTAGTTTTATTCATGATTGCTAATTAATCGAATTATTAATCTTATAGTCTTCTCCCGAACTACTACTAATCGATTCAAAATAGTTCGCCACCTATATTCCTATGGAATCGACTTGTTAAGAATGCAATTCGTCCATGTTATTTAATTGAATGCGGCAACTAAGTATATTCCTATCCTAGCCACAAATCCTAACCCAAGTGTAGGGATAATCAGATCACACCCTCCTTACTTCTTCTCTAATCTAATAACGTCTTTCCTAAGCACGTGTATTAAATAGTAAATAAAACTCGACTATTGCGCAGACAATCAAGCAATTAAGAGCAGAAGTAAAGAAACAATCATATATAAATAAACTACTAAGATGAAAATACTTGTTAAACGTCAACAATCATGATTATACCACAAACCCAGAATGCGAAGTTTAGCTCCACATAGACATATAGGAAAAATAACAATTCATATAAAGAAACACAAAAACTAGAAGTAAGGAGAAGAGAAGATAAAACCAATTAACTCCAGCCTCCACGGTGGCTCCAAACTCTCTCTAGGTCCAAAGTTATGTAAACAATATGCAAAGGGTCTTTTTACAGTGTTGGAAAATAATCCCTCGAAGCCTATAAAAAATGGGTCCAAAACTTGGCATAATTGCATTTTTATCCAAGCAGCTCGTTGGGCGAGCAGTAATGCGAGGAAGGACCTCACTTTTAGCTAAGCTCAGCGAGGTCCATGAGATGTTCTACACTTAGACAGATTCGTATAAATACACCTAACATCATCGATCACAAGAGAGCTGAAACGGGTTCCTTCTTTGCCACTAAATCAATAACTCATTTTAGTAATAGGTTAGCATCTAGCAATTTCTTATATAATTAACATTTTTTTTTATAAATACAAGGTTCAGGTAAAAGTTACTGGGTTTCCAAGAACCCACACCTGGAACCCTTGATCTGCAACTGATTATATGATATGTTCTATATAACAACATTTTGCTATAGCAACTAAAAAGTATCATGTCACGCCTCAAAATCTGGGTGGGACGAACCATGCTCTACATGCATCTATTGTGATCTTGTAATAGGGTAAATGATGTAACTGTAACTCAAATGAATTATGTGAACAAATTTTTTGTACAAGAACGTGGCCACTGGTCCATGGTATGCAATCGAATATAAAATAACTCACTGACTCTGTCTATGAAGCCTCTATGAGTACCTATTACTAAACGACTAATACAAGTGCTGGGACAGGGCCCCAAGCTACCCATAATCTCTAACATCAATCCAATTTCTAGACCTGACTCAACTCCAGGTAAAATTGGAGCTTGTAAATCTTCCGTTGATCATCTGCACTATCTAGCAAACCAGTCTGCCAACCTGTACAATTGGACATGTGATGTGAAATATAACAAATGCAGCGCCCCCGGTAAAATGGACGTCAGTACCAAAAGATTGTATTGAATACGTAAGGCAGACTAAAATAATCATATGAAAGAACATCAAGTGTAAGGAGAGATAGGAAAGAATCAACCTGAAACTCTGAATTGCCACTGAGGGCCATGATATGCACATGTATATTGTATATGCGTATATAACATCGTCGTACTTATATATGTGTATATAACGACATTGGCCTCATTGGGCATCTTTCTTACCATAACAACCTTTGTGGGCATAATCATCATCATATAACCAGCTGATCAAGTGGTGGTGTGTAACGTCATAACCTTTCCCATACCCCATATACATATCATATATCATACACGTATATAACGCATGTGTGTTCATGGTATATATATATATATATATATATATATATGGAGGGGGTGTGTATTTCAATAATTTTTTCAATATAGGGGTTGTGAAGATGGTTGTGTGGTCCTACTCGGTACTCCCTTCCTGCTATAATCCGTCTATATAAGTCGTATAATTCAAAGTCTATCTCCTGTATGAAAATAATAATTTTTTTTTAATCTGGACTCTGTCCAATCACTAGTCTTTAGTTACTGTTCATCTCTTGAATCCTCTATGCTTATTCACTTCTTCTTTTGAACTGTTCATCTCTTCTTTTAAACCTTACCCTAAAAATGACAGTCGTCTTTAGCCACACCCAATTTTCAGGCCAACACCGTCCTTCAGCGGACATCAAAAGGCCATATTATCAACCACCGTTGACATAGGAATTTACAGGCTAATCCATTAAGGTCATTATAGAGTTTAAAAGATAACCATATACTAAGTTCATCAGATAACCATGTCTAAGCATATTGAATTCATGATTCTAACAATACATAAAGATTCATGATGAAAAATATCAACATAATATTAACAACATAATTCCTGCAATCCTGCAAGATTTTTATAAATATGAAAAACAACATAATTTACATTGTAGGAGATAAACTACTGAAAGTAGACTTACATATCTAGAAGAGCAGGGAGGTTTCCCTTTCGGGAGTCCCGGAAAGCTTAACTGCTACTGAAATGCTAGTAAGAAAATAATATCTTACATGGGGGAGTTTATACAGATGGGAAAAGGGTAATTAAACTAAAAAACATTTAGAGAGAGGATGGTGGATTTAGAGAGGATGTTTCAATCTATTTTAATCTCTTTGAGTTTTTCAATCTACTTCTTTCATCCTCAGAGTCTGATATTTATAGTGTCTTGCGGACTTTAACTGCGGATTTCAAAGAGCAAAAGAATCTTTGAAAGTTTCGGCCGGGTGCGCTGTGGGCCCCATCGTCACTTTAACTTTTCAAAAGTTATTCTTTTTCTTTTGTCGTCTTTCATCGCTGTCTTGCTTTAGCATCTGCTTTTTATCTTGTCTCCTTCTTTATGAAACGTCTTCGTCTGCTTTTGGTGGAGCGTTCTACACCGTTCTTTTTCTGTTGTCTTTGTCAATTACTCAGTCTACGTCTTTGATATGTCACAGTTCTTTGGCCTTTATGTGTCTAAATTATGTAAGGCCACCGAATCAAAACTCATGCCAGAATCATTGTCTTCGTTGGGATCCTGTGCATAGTTGGATCTAAGAACTCATTGTCTGAACTTGTTTCTGATACGTGATCTATAATGTCCAGATTCTGATTATTTTCTGGATTTTGTTATGGAGTTAGGGATGCCGCTGGTGGTATAGCCACTGAATTTTCATGCTTATCTTCACTTTGGGCTTCCATTTTTTCTTGAAAAATCTTTTCTAAAGTTTCTTTAATTATTTGTTCTATGTTTTTGGTCTGTCCTTTTTTTATTGGTCTGCTCCTTGCTCTGGATGTTGATCCTGTAAATGTCTGAGGGAGCCTACGTCTAGTCTTTGATGAATTTTCTTTTTCTTCACTTTTTGGCAAAGTGACAGCCATCAACGGATTTGATTTGTCTTTACCGGCAACCGTTTGCACTGGACTAGTTGTACCTACATCTGGTACAATAGATTTCTTAGCATTCAGAAGGGAATGCACACCTATCTCATCCATTTTTAAAGGAGATGGAGAACTCTGTGTTTGTCTGAGCTTTAGTTCTAGCTCTGTAACTTTTTCTAGAAGATGGGTATTTTGTATTTGAAGTACTTCTTTGGTGTGGTTTAGTCTTTTTACTGTGTCGGTCATTGTCGTACAATGATCGCAAAAAAATATTTTGTCTGTGTCTTTCTGAATGTTATATTGTGGTGTCTGATTTGGGTTATGTCTGAGAGCTGGGGTAATATAGTAATTTGGCCCAAGGATTCCTCGAGCATAGTCTAGAGCTTCAGTAAAGACATTGAAACCCTTGAAAAGAGGTGTTTTGAAGTCTTTGATTGAATCTACTATATCTAAATCTAGTTGTTCTATTCCGATTTCGTTTATGAATTCGTCTGCTTCTGAATTGGAAGAATCTAGTTTACTGTTTTCTCCTGTCTCGATACTTACTATAGAGTAGATACTTTCTGTATCTGACATGTATTCGTCTACATTTATTAAGGTCTCCTAAAAATCTTCTATTAATTGTGAATTTCTAGAGTTGTTATTTATCCTTTTAGGACAAGTGTTTGTTAAATGTTCTATACTACCACATGTAAAACATTCTAACTTATTTTTATAATTTCTATCGTTTCTATATTTCCTTATGTGTTTATTTCTGTCTAAATATGGTTTTTTGGCTGACGACTTTCTTAGAAAATATTTTTTCTTTTTATATTTGTCGTAGTTTTGATAACCATATTTCTTATATTTCTTTTTATAATTTTTCTTTGTTTGAGGATCTTTATCGTAACTCTGGGTTGTATATATTACACTATTGTAGAAATTTAACTCATTCTGTTTTAATTATTTTTGTATCTGCAAATGAGTACACTTTTCTTGTAAGATCTCCATAACATGTTGGATTCTATGTCCTATGGACCATCTAGCATTATGGTTTTGTATTATCCCATCACGCTTATTCCAACGTTCTTCTATTTCTCTACCTAAAGCTCCTGGCAATTTATTAAATAGCTTCTTTCCTAATTCTTGATCAAAGGAATTACCACTGATCGTGCAATAGTAAAAGAAATCGTTTAGAAATTTCTTTATATATACCCAATTACTTATGCTTAATTGTTCTAGTTTTATTAGAGCATTTCTTTGTAAAACTACTAAACCACTATTGGGGTCTTCACCTGTAATTAGTGTGTGTATTTTATTGGTGAAATTATATGGGTTTGATCCCATAGCTACTAGCTGCTGAAATTCGTTTGGGAAATCTGTCTTATAAGCTTCCCATAAGGCCTTAGTAGATTCTCCTAAGAATGTTTCTAAGTATTTGTACATAGTCTCAGGGTCTGTTTCTACATAGTTTTGTATGTAGTCTGCCACTACTATTCATTTCCACAAATCTATTACTGAGTTCCATCTTTGTGGATCGTGGGCAGCTATATTTAATATCTTTCCCCTATTACCTCCTTCTTGGAGAGTTATGGGTTCTTCCAACGGCATTCTTCTTCCTGAGGGTTTTACTTGTTCTATAGGTTCTCCTGCAGTTCTGAATACTCGTCTTCTAGGTATATTTCCAGTACTTGTATCTACCGTGAAATGTTCTCATGTTGTTCTTTGGAAAGGGCTAGAGCTTGACGCGCTAGTTTCCATTAATTCTTTCTGACTAATTTCTAAATTAGTTTCACATTCTTCATTATTAAAGGTGAAGTCTTTCCAGATTTCTTCGAACATAGCTGTTTTTTATTTTGAAATCTGTTCGTCTTTGTATCCTGAATTATCTGTTCTTTTATCGCATTTTTTAAAATGCTCTATGGTTTGTTCTAATTCCATATTATCTAATTTACAACCCTTACATTTGAATAACATCCAGGGTTTTTCTTTTTTCAGGTCTTTGGCTTTTTCTATGGCGACGTCTACCTCATATCCTTCTTGGATAATTTCTATGTTCATAAAAGTAGTTATCTCATGTTCTTCTATAGTACTTTCTTCTTCACAGTCCTTCTGTGGAGTATAATTATAATCTGTAAATCTTATAGAGGTTTCTCCAGTCTGATTTGTATATTCTAAGTGAGAGGCTGGCTGTAATATCTTTTTCTTAGTATTAAAACGTTCTAATTTCCATTCTAAGCCTGCATATTCTTCTGGCTGAATCTTCGTAGGTTTTATTAAATTAATGCCTTTATTACTCATTAATTCTACTACATCGTTGATCTTTATTTTAAACTTTGTATTACTATTGTTTGTCATTTTTCCTAGAAATCCTAAACATAATAATAAGTTATTTCCGCTATGCATTTCTTCATAGCCTTTGGTTTGTATTCCTATTTTAATATGTTTTCCAAACTCTGCTAAGTTCATTAAGAACTCTGGGCTAATGTAGAAGATTCCTCCATTATCTGTCATGTCTATTTCTGTCATACCTATAATGAATTTCTTCATGTCTGTCCATCTGTCATCATAAATTATTATGAGGACTTTACTACCTAAATTCTTTCGTGTTAATCCTTTTAACCCTACTACCATTAATCCCATATGCATGAGGGTTCTGGTATTTCTTTTAATTTGTTTAAAGGATTCTTCACTGATTAAATTTATATTTCTAGCCGAATTTCCCAATACTGACAACTGTTCTTCCCTATAATGTCTATATAGTTGTGTTGTTGACGAGAATCGTCCTGCGTTATATAGTGTTCTAGGGTTCAACAGATTTAATTGATTCTGTTGGAAAATGCTGATGTCTCGATCTACGTTTATTACCTCGCTAAGTTGTCTATTAGTTTCTTCTGAAGTTCTTCTATTTAATATTCTAGATATTAAACTATTTCCTATCCTGTCTTATGAGAAACTTGGTCTTTGCCTTTCTCCTTCTGTTCTCGATCTATTTGCAAAAAGGTCCATTTTTGCGGTTTTCTAGTTATTTTAGCCTTTTCTTTTTGCGGAGTTATTTCTATTCTTTTTAACTGATCGATTAAATTGTCTACTTGTTTATCTTTATTTAGATCGTTATCTCATTCTTTAGCTATTTGATAAACTCGTTCGCTTATTACTTCGACCCGAGTTGCTAAGGAATCTATTTTTCTATGAAGATCTAATACTAAAGATGCTATTATTATATTTTGTTGTGTAATTATTTGGTTAGACTTTGAGCTAGGTATATATTCGTTATAGTATGATGGTAACGGTATAGACTTTTCTATTAATTTTATCGCTTCTTCTTGAGCAAAAGTTAGTCTGCTCATGAAAGAACAACCTTTTTTAATTCTAATATTGTTTTTTCTAATTCTAAAATCTTATTTTTTAGATCTGTTAACTCTTTTTTAACGGTTATATTTTCTTGTAACCCTTTTGATTCTATCTTTAAAAGGTTATTATTTAATATTGTTTCTAACTCTTGTTTGGTAGATAGTGTCTTAAAATCACACTTATTAACTAAATTATTTATGTATTCTAGATTCTTATCTGATTTTTCGAAAATTCTTTGGTTTTTATGTTGTACTTCTTCTAGTTTTTCTAGATGCGTAATATAGTGTTTGTTATTATCTTTTATATTTTCACTTAGATTTATAATTATATCTATTATAGTATTTAATTGTTTTTCTTCACTATGTAGTATATGGTCTCCTGTGCTAAAGTTACACTTTATAATACTATGATCTTTTAAAATTCTAAATTTCTTTTCCGGTATTAATCTTAAATCTAAGTAGTCTAGGTGCTTTAATTGAGCTATGATTATCCTAGGGTTGTCGGGGTATTTTCTCTTATCAGATACTCTATCCTATGTTTATAGTAGTCTATTGTATTATTTATACCTTGTAACTGCCACTTTATACTCGAAATTATAAAATCGTCTATTTCTCCTAATATTATTCTAGCTTGAATTAGTCTAGATAATACTATATGGTCTAAAGCCTCTACATGTGGTTTTAAGTCTTTTTCAAAATGGTCTTGTAGTAATTTAAGTTTTTGAGCTTTGGATAAAAATTTAAATTCTAGTATATCTAAACAAGTACTTAACGCTCTTTCAGCTTTTATATATTCGTTCTTTCTTTTTATATCTCTATATATATACCACTGTTGAATTCTAATATATCTAGTGAAAGGAAGCGATCTCATATATCTAATAAGGCTTAAATCTATTTGGGTTTTTAAACAACTTCTTTCTTTTAAGGTGTCTTATTAAATGATATTCTAGGGCGGATACTTTATCTATTAACTCTGAAAGTCTTAAAGGGTTTTCTTTACTAGTGTTTAGGCGGATATACTCTGGGTATAAAGTATCAAGTTCTTTTTTAACTTCTATGTATGAGTCTATCGGATTGACGTAAGGTTGTTGTACCTCCGACTAACATTATGGAACTAACATCATTAACATAACTTACTTTGAAGAATCAACAAGCCATAAGATAAGATCACTATCATTTTATAGAAGTCAAGAACATCAGCCTCTAACATATCTAAGAGTGGAGTCGTCATGGATATCGTTCATTTACGTTCGTTTCATTATAATCATGCCCAAGGAAGAGTAGCCTTAACATACTTACTACTCTATGATGCTTTACCTACGAACCTTAGAAACATATGAGATTCGTAACAATGAGAGTTGGATCACTGTTGAGGACTTGATACGACACAAATAATATCATACGGGAGGGGGGGGGGGGACAACTTTGTAGAAGTAGAAGACTTGCGGTACCTCATTCTTTGGTCACATTAAAGGAAGGAATCAAATGATAAGACTTTATGTCGCTGGATACGATAGGAATATATCTATTATTCTACGACCCTATTATGATACTTTCGGAAACCATTATCTAGTCTTGTGGACCATTCTACCTTGGATAGACTATGATCGTCTACGTTAATATGGTTTATCTTAAAAGAATCTCTATACCCCAACAATGGTAATTTGAATGCTTACGACATAATTCCTCTTATGTTATATTCTATAACCGCTTAACGATCATCTAAACTCTTAACCATATAATGACTTATTAATATACAATTGAGATCATGTGAAAGGAACACCTGACCATGAACAAGAAAGTTGTGATACTTTACTCCTAGGAACTCAAATAGGAAGGGAACATCTGATAGGACTTTATCTCGCTAAATGCGAGATGGACATACACGCTCACTTTACTATATGCCTTATTGGTGCTTCCGAAACCTGTATTGTAAATCCTTATAATGTCTTATCCTCAAGAAGGCTATAAAGTTCACACCGATTCAATTCACCTCAAGTATGATTCTACATCCCGAGTCTAGTCATATATAAATTATCAACATCATATTCACCTTAACTAACAATCTCTAGACCCTTAATGGTACCTACAACCTGCTATACGATTTACCTTAAGTAGTAATCTATCATCTGCTAGCAATCTTCTGAAAACCATCACATAACTCACCTCAGGTGGGACATTACAATCCAATAATGATAATCTATACTCTATCGATATGATTCACCTTAACTAACGATCTACAATCCATTAATGATATTTAGACCCATCCAACTAATTCATATTCACTAGGACTTACAACAACACTTTACAACCAGTAGAGACGACACAAATACCATCTTCCCAATTTGCCTTACCTTGTGTTCTATACCCGTAATGGTCACCTAGACGTGGACATATGATATAATTCATATTAAGTCGCGTTACATAGTCACATACATGTCCCATAACCATCAAGTCTCATACTTTAGCCATAAATCTATAACTCATCAACTAATATTTGGGAGCCGTAATACAATTTATCCTAAACATCATCTACCTTAGACAATGTTCTATAATCTCATTAATCATACTTTGTAGTCTATCAACATCATCTCGCTTAAAGGGTAACTTAGTTATCACTATATTAAATATTCGGGTAGTAAGGTTCTCATATTTCCATCGACAAGCGAAAGTCGTCAAGTAAGTCTTCTTCACTTATACTACTAGTCACTAGGACACACCACAACTATCCAATATGCAAAGCCCTTATTTCGTCACCAACTAATGGTCGTCACTCTACAATAATTCCTTTGAGGGTACCACTATGGCTCGTACTTACTCTCTAGTAGGAATAATGGGTTGTCAATATACTTATGAAACTCGACTCATCGGGGAAATGCCAAATATGTCATACATGAAGCTATGAAGCACATAAGTAGAGTAACATTTCTAATGATCATGATGCTACCGAGATTCTTACAAGGAAGCCGTTGTGGCTCATATACACTTTCTGGAAAAAGTAAATAACTTTTAATAGACATACATAGCTCATATTGTTGAGGTGACATCACATAGGAAGAAATAAAGCTATCAAGGTACATGAAAAGAACACCTCTAGAATTCGGTCTTGGAATCATACTCTATAGATTTCTAATGTAGTCCCACCTAAGGGGGAGCTCTATTTCCTTTATGACAACTCATAGCATGACCTCAGGGAGTACGATTGAATAACAACTAATTTTGGACATAAAACATCTTTTTGGAGTCATAGGACTTTAATAATAGATTTAGCATAATTGTAAGCTCTAGGCTTCCTAAATTATGTAGGGGAAAAATAAAGACGTGTCGTTCCATATTGCCAAGTCAAGGAAAAACCTCATGTACATTTAAGTAGATGTTCCAACAGAGATGGCAAGACCATACTCCTTCACAAGTCAAACTACAACAAGGAAAATAAAACTAGCATCAACAAGAAGAACATACCAACTAGCTAATGAGCAACAAACTCGTTCTACAAGCGTTTCTATGGGATTATCCAAGCCTATCTCCTTTCTAATTCTTGTAACACCATCAATGATACATAACTATAATTATGTCAATCTTCAGCAACTTAACATGATAGGAACAGCCCCACATACCACAAAATCAGTCCTAACATGTTATACAACATCACTGGCAACACCACTATATCATTCAAACATCAACGACAAATTCGTCTTACAATCAAACGGGCAGCATATCCCCTATTTCTTCCACATCCCACTGGATCAATTCACAACAACAACAACAATAATAATAACAACATCCAACCACCATATGTACAATACCTAAAAGAACAATAAGAATAGCCCCAAAATTACATAACAAGCCCACCAGCTCATTTATAACATTCAACCATCAACCTATGTACTTGTAGTAACTAAAACACATCTAAAGCTTAAACTAACTTATACATATGAAGTAAAAGGAGGGACTTACCTTTACAATCTCAAAATCAGCCTTAACTTCTTCTTACTTCAGCTAGAAGAAACCTCCAATACGACAACAAAGCTGAAGGAACAAGTTATACTCGTACTACGAACTCTCTAGAGGAAGAATCTTCAAAATCTTGAACTATGGAGAGAATGAGAGGGATTTTCTTGGCTGTTTCAGATAATGTAGAAAAATAATTCAAACCCTAGAGGTTACTGCCTTGTTTGTGTGAAAGAGAGAGAGAATTACTTTGAGCTATCTCCCAGAAGCGGAAGCTGAATCAGTTGTAGGCTATAATGTAGAATATGTGCGGGATGCGATCCTTAATAGTTCACTGTTGGCCGAAGCCAATGTCCCAGGGTCTCGGGGACTCATTCTGACTGAAATAAGGGGCGGGTCTTTAACGCGTAACAAATACTTATTAAGTAATAGGTTTTAATGGAGATGGAAGGAGAAGCATCCATGGCTTCCTAGAGAGCTTGAAGCTCAACATAAAGAATAGGAGAAGAGGGAGAACGTTGGGTTGCTAGTTGCTAATTTATCTTGGAGAAAGGATATAAAATGACATAATTTGCTAGAAATCATGTATATGTTTAGGCCCTTAAATGGGTTTGGGCTGATTTGGGCTTGTGCTGCCCCATCTCACCAATTTCTTTTCTTTTATTTTAGGCCACTCATTTTAAGTAGGTGCATCACCTACTTGTCACCTACTTAAGCAAGTAGGTTATTAGTTAGCTCTAAACACGTGTGTCGTCCTCATTTAATAAGTAGGACGTGAAATGAGTTAGACGTGTAAGAAAATAGAACGTGCAAGCAAGTAGGACATGTGAGAAAGTAGGTAAAGAACATAGGATATCTAAGCAAGTAGGTGAAACACATAGGTCAAACTAGTAGGTCGTCTACATTTGTCTGATGTCTCATTCATTTACGAATCTCATTTACTTTAACTAGGCGTAACGAAATACATACACTTGGACTCTTATGTAATGCCCCAAACCATGGCCTGGGCAAAACACCACACTCGGTGCCTAACTGCATGTGACAGAGCAAACCATATGACCTATTGAATCAACATGAGCATCAAAAGCATGCAATAGTAATGATTTAAAACATGTAAAATATAATATTGTATTTATAGTATACAATAATCATAGCGAAAATAATCTGAAAATATTATAAGTCAGAATAACTGGAATCTGTTATGATATGATGAACTGTTATAGTTTATGAAACCTCTAAACCACGAGTCTGACTGCAAAACCGTTTCACCAGGATAAGGCCCTAGCGTACCTCTACCATAATGCATAATCACATAAATAACTAGATTAACACCCCGAATGAAATGGGGCTTACCAAATAGCTGATACTGAAACAATCCTACTGAGCAGATCCATCTCCCTTAAAACTCAACACCTGCACCGTGAAGTGCAAACCCCATGCAAAGGGACGTTAGTACATTTGAATTGTATTGTATGTAAAAAAACTAAAATAATAAGTAGGCACATGAAATAATAGGACATTAACTAAGCATGAACATGATCTGACATTAAAACATGTATAAAATATGTGTATCTGTAAAGTTATAAACCTATATATCTGTATATCTGTGGGGGGAACAGTAGCATAACCGAAAACATGAATCACCACGTGGGTACGTGGAGTCTGGTACCTGGTCCGACAAGCAAAGTTTTCCCATACCTTGCCGGGATATGAGACATGAACATGGCAAGAAATGATCCAATCTGCAAATCTGAAGGTATCGCCCCTAGGCGAAATTACTCTTATCCTAACATCTCCTTTTACTCATATAACCTACCCTTGAAGAGGAAACCCGACATTATCCCCAACATCTCCTTTTACTCATATAACCTACCCTCATAATTGATTATTGTCATCATAGTCGTAAAATATTAGCTAGAGGAACATAAGCACAAATCATATAGAATCATGAGTAGGACATCCATCTTGACTTACTTTTATCATTACATATCAACATCATTGTTATGTTATTGCTATAAGTGGATATTTGAATAAGTCGATCGTGGGCACGAGTATGTGAAAATGTAGGTAGCATACCATTGGAGTCAAAATAAATCATTTACGTTAGGTATTTTTCTCTTGTCCAAGGAATATGTGTGCATTCCATAGGATTCTTAGTCTTTAACCTCTTACATTACCTTCTCCTCGATCATTATCAAAATCAATATCATATTCAGAAAGCACTTAGAGGCTAAAACATGGACATGGGTATAAAAGCGACATCTCCTCTCAGATATCAAGTTTGAGGCGATAGATACGTGGGACATGAATGCAGTTTTTAACTTTGGACATGAGTACAACCTGATGTGCGAAACATGAAAGAACATTTCCCTTGCATAGTTTACTTTCGTACGGAGTCTTAATTCTTGTATCTTAAACGTGGAGTGTAAAGCTCTAATATGGGCATGATACAGGTATGTAAGGCATAAGTAGAGTGTGTCTGGGCGTAAGTACCACATAGTGCATGAATTGCTCTAGAATTGGAAACGTTACACCCTCAAACCCCCTATTCGCTCTGAAACTTGCTCTCATAACATCTTTACCCTTTGCATGCATATTTATCTAATACTTGATCTCAACGGGCATGACAAAAGATAAATTCTCCACACCTTATCTTAGCTACATGAAACTGTGATCCTCTGCCATAATCTTCTTGACACCTATCAACTTATGAAACACATAATCTATATCGGCACCCTATCGTACAATCTCCCCCTTAGTTTAAAAGCTGACGTTTAAAGCATGCGGATCCCTTAAGTTTAGGGATAAGTGGTCATCTAATCGCTCTGATGATTTTCTATAAATTTTATTTTGTATCTAAGACTCTCTATAGACCTTGTTTTTTTATTTCCTTACCTACCTCCTCTATTACTCATCAAAATTATATTCTTATGGCAACTTATTAACAACATGCCTTCCAATTCGGCCTAAACCACTTAAATAAATTAGAGCTAAGCCAAGAGGCTCGACATCATTTGATCCTATCTTTTGGTCGAACACTACCCTTTTTTTTATCCATGTACATAGTCACACTAAAGTATGTCCACATCCTTAAAGGAAAAATTAAAATACTCTACTCTGAACATTCAACCGCACGATAACCACATAAGACACCATAGATCTAGGGGCACACCATCTCACACATATCAAGAAGGGAAAAATTATCGGCATACCTATGACAACATGCGACGATGCCTCCGAGTCCAAGCGACCTACCATATAATGATAATGTATTTGACCCCCCACTTGATCCTAGAACTTCACCCTTATCCGTGCCTCGTCTTACTGATGCACGAGTGCTACGTGCTATGAAAGGTGTTGTTGAATTAGCTACGACTGATCCGGCGGGATGAACTGCACCACCACCTTTGTTGGCACTACTATACCTGGCTGAAGGGCACTCTCCCTGTATGTGGCCTCGGAGACCACAATTATAACACACATCCACACCCATACGATACTCTTCTGCATGTCTTTTGCTACACTTTCGACAAAGAGGATGCTACTGAAACTCAGGACCCATACAATTATAAAACTTGGGGCATTCCTCTTTGTAGATGTCCCAATCTTTTACAAACAAGGCATTCATATAAGTCCTTGTGACATGAAGCTGAGTGGTAATTCCCGTGGCCTAACTTGGAGCACTTGGTCTGCTTGTGGCCCCTCTTACCACAACGATAGCATATCTCGAGTCTCATGTAGCATTCACCTAAGTGGCTTCCCACATGTAGGGAAATCCGGTCTATTGATATAAGTGGCCCTCTTCTGTATTTTTGTTGTACGAGCGACTCTATTAGGAGTCGGAGTCAGAGTTGCATTATCAGGAAGGGGAACAAGAGCATATACCCTTGAGTCCATTCTCCTCATGAGTTCTTGTGCAACTTGCTCCATTCCTGACGACTCCATCTGAAAGCAACACACCGATAATAATTACCTTTACATCTTCTTCATCCTTTAGAGACGAGGCGTATTCGGTAGAAAGGGAACAACACACGAGTTCGAGTAGTGATTTCTTACAGCATAATTCTATTGCACGATCTAGAGTTGAAAGAATGGTAACTTTCCCTAAATTTCTTGTAGCCTCCCAATTATAAGTGTGGCGCGCTTCACACCCATAAGTAGGACTCTACTAGACACGGTTTCATAGACTCCCTAATGCACTTGAACCTAGGCTCTGATACCAAGCTTTGTAACGGCCCAAACCATGGCTTGGGCGAAACATGACACTTGGTATCTAACTGCATGTGACTGAGCGAACCACATGGCTTGCTGAATCAGCATGGGCATCAAAAGTATGCAATAGTAATGATTTAAAACATGTAAAACATAATACTGAATCAACATGGGCATCAAGTTGTAGTTTTGATGGATTATATTTTCTAACCACCGTTACTTTGCTATCAACTTAATTATGTGACAAAAAATTTGCATACATGACCATTAATTATACATCTGATTAGATGGGCAATCAAAACTTGATGTTACTTTAATTTTGAGATATCGCAAGAGTTCAACGAGCAGGTCTGTTGCTTTCAATTGGCTTGTGTTACAGACGTCCTATAAATTATAGTCAAATAAAGTACCTATTGCAGTTTGGACCAAAAACAAAAAGTACCTATGGCAGGAATGACACATAAACAAATTAGGTTCGTTCATTGCCATGAGAATAGGACACACATGCCACCGACACAGTTTGGTGCGGAGATGAAATTTATTTGCAAATGATGTTCGGATTACAATATTATCAAAATAGAGTGCTACTTAAATGAAACGTGTCTTCATTTATTCAAACTTAATTATTATTTTAATGTTTTATAGATTAAGATCAAACAACCGAAGAATAAGATTTTGTTGTTCATTTCTCAAATGCTGAGCGTGTAAAGGGTTGCCCGTATATTAAAAAGGAATATTTATATGGTGTAGAATACATCTAATAGATATTTATCTCCAGTAATTATATTTCAAATAAATTACAAAGTATAGCTATAATGTGTATTTAAATTACCTATTATAGCTACATTATATATTTAAAATAGAATACTCTATTTTTATTATTTTTATTCTTGACTGAAAATCTTAGGGCTAGGCTTTGGGATGCTTCTTCTCCCTCTGCCGTCGCCGGCCACCACGAAACAACTCTCCGGCGCAGCCTTAACCGCCGCCGTTCTCCTCGCCATTGACATCGTCGTCGAAGCTCCGACGAAACCCACTGCTCCCGCTTCTCAGATCTGAGTGTTTCGGAATTCATCACCAATGTATGGGTACAAGCCATTTTCGGCAACAACTACACTTTCTCTAACCATTCCGACCTTTTAAAGTCTCTAATGGCCTTAACTCAGCTCCAATTAAACAACCTATCCGTCGCTAAAGATGGCAGAAAAGCATTCGGTATACTCACTGCACTTGCTTCCGACCGGTTATCCACTCTGATGATTCTTCTCATTGGTGGAATTGAAGGTTTCGTTGATTATGGTGTTTATAAAGAATCTGGTCAGATCTGAGTGTATTTTCTCAGATTATAAAGAATTCGGTCAGATCTGAGTGTATTTTCTCATATTTAAGCATATTTTATTTCTTATATCTCAAATCTGAGTGTATTCATTATTTTTAGTGTAAAATGGAGTATTTTTATGTTTTTTCCCCTGTATTTCGAAGGAAATTGTTATGTATACAATGAATTTTGAATACAGCTAAATATCCATGTATTTTTTTGCATTATGTTGTTTGAATACAATCGAATTTGAATAAATAAGTAAAATACAATATCTTTTATTTATGTTGTTTGAATACAATCGAATTTAAATACAAGAAGTTGAATACAATGTAAAAGTAGCTATGAATGAATACAACTGAATTGAATACATCCGAATTGAATACAGCGAAATACAGCCGAATCAGAATACAACCGAATTTGAATACACGTTATTGTAGCTACAAAATATAATTAGCAAAAGTGAAGCTATCCCTAAAAAACCCCCAAAATAGTCATTTATGAAATTTTTTCTTAAAAAAAATATTTACATGGTGTAGAATACATCTAAGAGATATTGATCTATAGTATTAAAAAAGTATGTCACGGGGATATGACCCATTAATTAATAATTATACATCTGATTTGACTTAAATTCCTCCACAATTTGATGTTAGAGTTAATGTTGAAAATTTGTCTTTGGTGGGAGTTGCGTCCAACCATCTTTAATGACTTAAACAATAGGGTTCCGCATGTTGGAGACTTTGATTCATCACACGTGCATAATCTACTAAGTGAGTAGATAACCGTAGGGCCAAGGATCGTCAAATTTCATTGAGAAATGAAAGAGATAGTGGCCCATAAAGTGAGGTGTTTGAAGCATGAAAATGTGGTATAGACCAATTCTCCCTCATCGGTGGGGGAAGGAAGTTTTGTTTAGTTTATAAGTCTCAAAATTGGCTAAGGGCTTGGGACCCCAAGGGGTAACCCATGTGTTTGAAGGAGGGAGGACCTAGATGTGCTTTGGTTCGATGCTAAGCCCACACGCGCGTTGCCGCCGCCCGCCCGTCCGGTCCGGGCTCGGGTCGTGGGTCTTGGGCTTCTTCTGATATTATCTTTTTGGACTCAAATTGCTTCATATTTACAGTTTGGTCCCTGAAGTTTCAAGTAAGATAAAATTGGACTTGTGCTTTTGCTGTTGGTTTTGGAACGTTAACCTCCATTAATATGCACATCAATTCAGCCATTATTTGGCCGAATAACTCTCACTAATGGTCTAATCCGTTGCACATTAATTCAGTCATTCATTTGACTGAATTACTACTCACTAATTGTCATTACATGGCCAGTAACATCAATTATGTGGGCAGTTGATGAGTCCCCTCCATGCACTATATAATGAAGCCTTTGGCTCACTTGTTGAGACAACACACACAAACGAAAAAACAAAATTCTTCCTACTACATTCCAGCATCATTTCATTACTCAAAGTTCTTCAAAGTAACACTTGAGTTTCATTTGCTCATTTGTTGAGTTGCTATTTTATCTTGGGAGACTATTGTCTAGAATGTAGAAAGGATATATACGGGGCAATCTTGTCTTAAAGACAGAGTGTCATAACTCGACCCAGCAAATCAAAGTGCTTGTAATCTCAGTTTCTTATTTTCAGTTTATTAAAATTTCAGTTGTTATAATTTCATTTTGTTGTAATACTTAGCAGTTACTCATTTACCGTTTCTGGCAACCATTGTAATTAGACCTGCAAATGTCGGGTCGGGTGACTTTTTTTTTCTGCTTGCCCGACCCTGACCCTATATTTTTTTACAAATTTCGACCCTGGCCCTGACCCTTCGGGGACCCTACGAGTCAGCCCTGACCCGTCGAATTTTTTTGGCGGGCCAGGGTCGGGTCGGGCCGGGCCGAGGATTTTTTTATTTTTAAAAAAAATTGAATTAACAAAACTGAAATTGGCATTCACCCCTACATTACCACGAAATTTCGACGTTGAAATGTATTGTATATCGTGAGATCTTGACTAAAGAAAAAGAAAACTAGAAATCGATTTGGGGAAAAACACAAATTGATTGGGAAAACGGACGTTTTTCTAAAAATTGGTTGCGCCAAACCTCCACGGTTTGACCGGCCCTGTCTCGAAAAAATAGGCAAAATAAATTTTTTTGGGTAAAACGGACATCCGAGGGCAGAGTTATGACTATTTAAAGTTTCACCAATTTACAACAATTTTCTCTTCCTACATTATGCTTCCGTGATATTAACAAACCGACTAATAATATAAATATATAATTAATAATCAGCTACCGTTTTTATCTTATTTTATGTCGAGCTCAATGTAGATTAGAGCAATACATATATATATATATATATATATATATATATATATATATATATATATATATATATATATATATATATAAACATGTATTATATCACTTATTAATGACAAAAATATATATAAGTACAAAATAAATATTAATGAAGAAAAAATAATATAAATTATATTTAAAAAATATGCGGGTCGGGGTCGGGTCGGGGTCGGGCCGAGTCAAACGGGTAAAATTTTCTGACCCTGGCCCGACCCTGACCCTGATCAGGTCCCCGCTTTTTCGGGTTGAGTGGCTCGCGGGTCAGCTAAAAGTTGACCTGGTTTTTTCGGGCCGGGCCGGGCGGGTCCCCAACCCGATGGACAGGTCTAATTGTAATCAATAGTTAATAGTTGGGCTATTAAGGTGATGTTCTTACAATTTGGAGTGGCAAGTGTTCAAGGTACAGTTGCTTTCAATTGGCTTTAAGTGATTCACATTCACGTCATGTCTAACTATATACGATCAACTACCTGATTGAGAAATGACACAGAAATCACTTTTAAGTACTTTAGGTACATTGGAATTAGAGGAGGACACGCTTCGGGTCCGAGTTGTGGGTGCGGTAGGGATCCAAAGGTTCCTACACCGACACACTTTCGTGTGGGAGAAATTTATTCAGGAATGACGTTTGAGTTACAATAATCAATATGTAATATGTTTTTTTTTATATATAAAAGTACTATAATATAATTAAATAAGAGTTCACTATCACTTTAATGTCTTTTAAACTTAGAACTTTTTTTTAAAAGATTCTTTCTTCTTCACTTTTAATGTTGCAGAATAGGGATGGTTAATTAGCACTATAGCGCACATGAATTACACACCTAGCAATTAATAGCAAAGAAGAAATAAGATTTAATGATGAAAGTAGATAGAATTTTTTAATACTCCATGAAAGAGACAAAACAGTATATATGAAATCCCCAATTACCTCAAGTATTTCTCAAATCCGACATAAGAAAATAAAGGCTCGCGCCATGAATCGTGTCTTTAGTTTTCAATTTCTTTCCACGTTATTTTGCTTACTAGAATATTTAGTAGGAAATGGAACACAAGCCCTGCCAAATACTAAGTGCGAATCACTCAAATCTCAATCATTCTACTTGACAATAGCAGAAAAATAAGTACTACTGTACCTTTTTTATATGGAATAAAAAATGTAATTTCCATTAATCGAGAACTTTAGCTGATGATGCAAAAAAAAAAAGGAGCTTATTTCGTATAAATGTACTACCTCCGTTCCATATTACTCCATTATCAAGGTTATTAAAAATATTTGTTTCCTTATTCTTTTACAAAATCAAAAATAGAATTAATTAATTTTTATTATTTTGTCTTTATTTAATTCTTCTTAAAAGGATGTATTAAAGTGAAATGTGACGGATGAAGTATAGTAGTCTTTATAAAATCTCTGTTACAGAAGAAATTTACTCACATTTGAAATTTATGCGGTTTCAATTACTAATATATAGTATGTGACTATATATGTGTACATTTATTTAAGAGTTACTCTTTTAGATTAGGAGGGAGAGTGGAGTACATTTAAGCAAGATAAATTTAGGCGAGGTAATTTTGTTTCCTGAGATATAGCTAGATATCGTTGGTGCGGTGCCTGTCGACAATCAGATATTTGAGTGGGCCGAGAAATCTCTGTCCTTATCCTTCGGCGATACGGAGGTTGTTGTACTATTACTATCATCTACGGTGCCACATGTAGGGTAGAAGTATCTTGATTTTGGACACGTCCGACTGTTGAACTTAATAATAAATGGGCCAGGCTGGATTAGCAATTTAGATGGCTTGCATTTCTTATTTATTTTCTTCATTAAATTAGTGTTTTCCTCTACTTTTTTTGTTTTTAATGTTCTATTTTATCATTTCTTCCCTAGAAAGTGACTCACATGCATTCTAAGCCGAAAAAATGAAAGGAAAAGAATTTGACATCCAATGACTTAACTAGTTGTTTTTCAATTAATCCTTTTACTTCGTTTTTGTTCTTTTTACGAATTCAATGACTTAGTTAGACATACAAAAAAAATTGATTTTACTACTGTATGATCTAGTTTGACTTCCTTGATCTTCTATAACAAACTTCTACACTTCCAAAGAAAAGAATATGGAAAACAAATCTTTTCTCCCTCAAGTTATTTCTTTTTCTAAATATTTTCTTCTCAACTCAAAGAAGTAGTCTATGACTCTATCTCTGTGTTAGTACATTCGTAATATAACAGCAACATAGGTTGAAGTAGGTATTTCCTCCATTCCCTAATAAGTGGTGTTTTAGGTTTCTTATTTTGTTTCAATATAATTGATGTTTTATGTTAATGTTGAGTTTGGTGTTGTGACATTTGACCCAACATATGTTCTGAAGTACTGATTTGAATGCATAAAAATATTGGGGTCATAACATTTGGATCAATATCTTCGAAAAACAGTTTTGCCTTACTTCACGGTAAGCAGTAATATTTTACTGTGAGGTAAAAATGACTTAGGCATGGTGAATTGAAGCTGTTTAAAACGTGGGAGAAAGAGTCAAAGCTTGGGGAAGAAGTCAAGTAAGGAATACGTCAAAGTATTGAGATTTTCACTCTTTAATCATCTACCACAAGCTACCCACATTTCCCTCAACTTCCACAACCGATCGATGAGACTTTCAAGGGAACTCTCTACTATAAATAGAGAGGCCACAACAGTGAATCGATATCCAGAATCAGATTGCAAAAATACAAGAGAGCTCTCGGGATTTCATCTTAGAAATCTGGATCACAAGTGTTGCCTGAGTGTGTCGATAACATTCTGTCCAACATTACAATTGTTGTTTAGATTCTAGATTAGGTTTGTATGGAGCGGTTGTAATGAGAGGTTGTCTATGTCTACTTAGTTAGATTTTTCAGGCAGAAGTCATCTGCGATTTCAACTTTTAATTCCTTTATGTTTTATATTGTAAATCTGTAAAGAAAGAAATTTGTAATTTCGTATATAATATATATACAATACATCTGGTCATTGACCATCATAAGTTACATAATATATATAATTTATGAAATTTTAAACATGTATGTTTTTTAAATTCCGCTGCATTTACTCTTTAAACTTTCTGTTTTGCTAAAGTGTTGTTACTGGTGTCAGATGACATAATTGCTGACATTCGGAAACAGAATTGGCATTCGATTTATTCCATCTCTTGTTTTTACTTTAAGTAGCTTTTGACACCCTTCAAGTGGTATCTGAGCCTACACTTAACACAATAAGTGATTGGTCCTATTGTCACAAGCTATGGATCTGACAAATCCAACTATTGGTAGGCTTCCTATATTAGATGGATCAAATTATGCCTATTGGATGATTCGCCTATGTTCTCATATAAAATTAATTGATATTAGGGCATGGAGATTTATAACCAATGTGTATGTTGTTCTAATGTTGCCACCGGATGAGGAAGGTGACATTCTTGTTAAACCTGAATCCGATTGGACTACAGAAGAAATCAATAATGCTAGCTTTAACGAAAAGGCCTTAAATGTAATTTTTGGATGGATTGATCTTTACATGTTCAAACTCATTCAAAACTTCCCCACGGCCAATGACGCATGTGATACTTTACAAATTCATTGTGAAGGGAGCTCAAGTGTTCGTCGAACAAAGCTACGCATGCTCATGAGTAAATATGAACGTTTAAGGATGGAAGAAGCAGATGAAGTTAAATCTTATTTTAAAAAGTTGATTGACATCTCAAATGAATGTCAAGTGCTTGGTGAACCATTAACCAACACTCAACTTGTTGAAAAGGCTCTCTGTTCTCTTCCTGAAAAGTTTAACTTAAAGATTTGTGCTATTGAAGAAGCTCATAATCTTGTCATAATGGACCTTCATACCTTGATGAGCATATTCAAAACTTATGAGATGAACATTGAGAATCAAAAGGAATTATATAAAAGCAAGAATGTGGCACTTCAAGTTCAATCCTCGGAGAGTCAAATCGAAGAAGAGGATAAGAATCTTGAAGAAATTGGTGAAGGTACAAATGTTGCCTTACTCACTCAAAAATACAATTCGATGGTGAGGAAGTTCGACAATGATAGAAATCAATCTAAATCTAAAGAGAAACAAAACCAAGTCTTGAATTAAAAACCTACTAGATTCCTTCCAAATGTACAAAAAGGAAATCAACTAAGAAGAACCAACTCATATCGTACCAAATTTGATCCCAAACAACTTGAGTCCGTGCAATGTCATGCATGCTCAGGTTGGGGTCATTATGTTAACGAATGTGCAAACACTCTTAGAAAATTTGGTAAGAACCTATGGGTTTCTCTTAGTGATGATGAAGAAGAAGAGGAAGGAGATCGTGAAATTGAAACACAAGCAATGTTGGCCACTATTTTCGAACATTCTATATCGGATAATGAAGATGTCGTATATAATGTTGTCTCAGATGTCACGACATTTGCTCCAACATCAGCAACGACATCAACATCCTCAGCGACATCCGAAAGGTATGAATTCTTTAACTATTCTGATGTTAACTGCTTTAGTGGTTCTATTTCTATTAGTGAGGTTGATTGTATGGATCAATTTGAATGCAAAGATGATAAATTAATGAATTATAAAGTATTTGTAAAGCCTTAATCATAGAATTCAAGCAACTTGACAAAAAGGTAAAATCTTTAACTCATGAAAGTTCAGAATTAACAGGCACGATAACCCGACTTGAGGTTGCACTTACCAAAAATGATACCAAAAATGATATTGAATTTGGTAAGATTCGTGCAAAACTGGATTTAGCCGAAGCAACCTTCCACAAGCTCAACACAGGAACTTCGAAATTGAATGAGATACTCAACTTTAGTAAACCTTCACATGCAGGTATTGGGTACGAAAACTCTCTTAAAACCATATGCTCTAATCTCTTTGATAAAAATGAGAAAATATGCTTTGTAAAAGAAAAAGGGATGAATAATAGGTTCTCATATATGTCAAAGAATAAGAAGTTTGTGTGTCATCACTGTAACTCCCCTGGACACTTAAAACCATATTGTTTCAAACTTCACGATTCAGTAAGCAAGATGTTGCCTAAAATGTTGTCCAACATTCCAGATAAACATCGAAGCAACATTTCTGAGTGAAAAAATAAAAATTGTTTTAAGAGAGTTTGGGTTCCTAAAATGGACTTAACTTGTAATGTCTGTATAACTGCATTAAGAACTAATATTTCAGGTTCTTGATACTTTGATAATGGATGTTCTCGCCACGTGACATGTACAAAAGACTTTCTAAATAACTATGAGTCATTCAATGGAGGAAACGTGACTTATGGAGGTGGCAGTAAAAGCAAAATAATTGGAAAATGAATTTTGGATGTTCCTGGATTTTCAGCCTTAAGAAATGTCTTACATGTTGAGAGATTAACGCCTAATTTGATTAGTATTAGTCAACTGTGTGATGACGATCTTGAGGTAAATTTTAATAAGAATGCTTGTAAAGTTACGAATGAAGCAAATATATGTGTCATGACAGGTACCATAACAAGTGACAATTGTTATCTTGTTGTAAAACAAGAAACATGCAATAATGCTAAGATCGATGACACAACACTATGGCATCAAAAGTTGGGGCATGTCAACTACCGTAATTTAGAAAAATTGGTCTCATATGAAGCATTTAGAGGCTTATCCAATCTTAGTCATAAATGTAAAACTGACTGTGAAGATTGTCTGAAAGGTAAGCAAACCCGTGTCTCTCATAATGTTGTCCAACACGACGGACAACATTCAAGTACGTCTCACTGTTTTTAATTATTGCATATGGATTTAATGGGTTCAATTGAAGTAGACATTCTAGGAGGCATGAGGTATTCCTATGTAATTGTAGATTATTTTTCTAGAAATTCATGGATATATTTTTGAAAGAAAAATCACAAACTTTTGACATGTTTAAGATTTTGCACTCTAGAATAAGAAATTTGTTCTATTCTCCTATTTTTCAGATTAGATCCGATCATGGAAAAGAATTTGAAAATAGCTCATTCACAAAATTTTGTGAGAAAAAAGGAATTTTCCATGAGTTTTCTGCTCCCAAAACTCCTCAACAGAATGGGGTAGCAGAAAGGAAGAATAGAACACTGCAAGAAATGGCTAGAGTTATGCTTAGTTCTAAAAGAATGTCAAAACGTTTTTGGGCCGAAGCCTTAAATATTGCTTGTCACATCTCTAATAGAGTCTATCTAAGGCCATGAACAAAGATGACTCCATATGAGCTTATAAATGGAAAGAAACCTATCTTGCGTTACTTTCATGTTTTGGGTGTATTTGTTACATTTTGAATGATAGAGATCAATTGACAAAATTTGACTATAAGAGTGACAAAGGAATTTTTATTGGCTATTGCCGAAAGAGTCATGCTTATCGAGTATACAATCTGAGGACCAGAATTGTACAAGAGTCTAGGGGTGGTCAGTGGGCCGGGCTGGGGACCGTCGGGCTGGGTTTGGCGATATTGGGTTGGGGCGGGACGGGGGGAAGGGGCGGGATCGGGTCGGGTCAGGCAGGATCGGAATAGGCGGGATTTGCCGAAGTCCCGCCCCAATCTCGTCGGAATCGGGTCGGATCAGGATCCGGGGCGGTTCTATTTTTTTTTTTTGCACTTAATTTTAAAAATAACATATATATATATATATATATATATATATATATAAAACTCAATAATTAAACAAAACAAGATAGTGGAATAAAAATATCCCAAGGCTATTTTTGTGCCCCTTATATTATTTAATAGACATATGATTTTTTTTGTAATACAAATACAATTGTCAAAATTGCAACTTTGTGGTATTGTTCAAAAGTTACAAATTACATAGTAAAATTGCAATTAAAAAAATTACATTCTGAAAAAAACCTTTTCTAGTTTCTTGATAATTTCATGTGGTTCTTCGGTTGGAATTGATATTTGTTGGTCAAATTGCTCCACGTCGCTTCCACCACCTTCGGATAAGATTACGTTGTAGTTTTCATTTTCTTGTTTGTTGATCTCCGGTTGACCGCACCTTCTCCGCTCCGCTCGTATCCAATTTCTGAATAATACTACAATCTCCAAGTTGTCTCCGGCTAATGAGTGTATGTGCTTTCATATTTGATATCTGCCGGCAGAAAAAGCACTTTCAAACGTCGTTGATGACGCTTGAATGTTCAAAACATCTCGGGCCATCATTGAAAGTGTCGGAAAGGTCTTTTCATTCCCCATTCAGTATTTTAGCAAGTCTTCACGTCCTTCTTCATTGAGAACTGCTTGGTATGGTACAGAACCCTACAAAACAAAAATATCAAACTCGCTAATTTGGTTAGTAGCGGTACGGCCGCACATTCTATTTCTGAGGCTTTCAATACTAGTCGCAAAAACAACATGTCTTTTGTGAGGTTGTGTTGAAGAAGAAGAAGATGGTATGGAAACCGGTAGGTTACTAGCACTTTCTTGTTGATAAAACCTATATACTTTTTTGCATTCGTCTTCTACGCTAGACAACACTTCTTCTTTAGTTTGTTCAATAGGTGGTGGGTGATTTGGATTTTTGGGACTTGGAGGTGGTAGTACTTCTATACAATCGTAAATAATTTTAATAAGTGATTTAGTACTGTCTATTTTAATAGTCAGATTTAATACATCACCAATAATATAAATAGTGGGAATAGGAATAAAATATTTTTTTAGTTTGATAAACATTTTTTTAATAGCTGCCATATACGCTGGTTTTTCCATATATTCACTAAGTAATAAAAATAGTAGAGCTATATAAAACAACATAGTTGAAATAGTAGGATAATATATACCAAAAATTTCTTTTATTGCTTGAAAAAAATTCTCTAAAAATACAATAAGTTTGGAAATTTTTACCCAATCGCTATCTACAACCATATCAGCTGGATTTTGATTATGAGAGTTAAAAAATAAAGTTATAGGTTTTCTATAGTCATAAGCAGCAAGTAGTTGCTCGTATAAAGAATTTCACCTAGTGGATACTTCTTCTGGAATTTTTCTATAAGGTAGTTGGCAATCGTGATAATTTTTTTTATATTCTTTTCTTCGTTGTATTCTATTATTTTTAAAAATAAAGTTTATAGCAAATTGTATTTTACTAAGAATGTCTTCAAAAAGTGATAAACCATCCTTTACAATTAAGTTATATATACGGCACGCGCATTTTATATGAAAATGATCTGGAAAAGATGGAGTTAAACTATTTTTTAAAATTGTAATAGCGTAATTGTTAGAAGAAGCGTTATCTAATGTAATAGTCATAATTTTATCAGTTATTCCGTAATAATCGCACACTTGATAATTTTTTTCTGCAATAAAAGTACCAGTGTGCATATCATCTATATATTTATACGCTAAGATACATTTTTGCATAGACTATTTATAATCTATCCAATGACAAGTTACCGTTAAATAATCATGGTCGTTAGTACTACGGCCTATATCAGAAGTGATAGCCACTTTGCCATTAAAATGATATAATGAATAACGTAAATAATGTTGATATTCATGTGTGAATTTAAATACATCTCTCTTAACAATTGATCTAGGAAAACTGTTAAAAGCAGGATTATACATATCTCTAATGTAATGAATAAAACTGAGAGATGAAGGAAATGAAAAAGGCAAACCCTCCACAGCAACTAATTTTGCTATTGCTTCCCTATCTCTATGTTTATCGTATTTAGGGCCTACAATTCCCCCCCGTCATAGGGGTAATTTGACCTTGTACTTGTTCCGGGACAGTATGTGAACCTTGTCCCGATGGAGAGGATGTTTGCGCACCCGATTTTGAAGCCTCGTATTGGGAATACCTAGTAGGATGAGACCTTGATACGTGTCTCATTAAACCCCCCCCGTCCCACGTCCCACCTTGACCTTTTTCAGTTTTAAATTTTAAAATATCTTTACAAATTTTACATCTAGTTACTTGATTCTCTACGTCCCTATCAAAAAATGTCCATACATCTGATTTTAATGTTCGTTTTGTTGGACCTCATCTCATACTAGGGGCAATATGAGGCATTTCAGTTGAAGGTGCACTAGTGGGTGTGTTGTCATCTACATTAGCCGGTGTATCATCTAGATCATTGTCTAAATTAAAGTCTTCTTGAGTTCCATAAAATAGCTCATCGTCTAAATCTAATGGTATTGTAGGAAAATGTTCAGTATCAACAAAATCATCTTGTGTAGGAATAGGATTATGTCTAGAAATAAGACCCTTGCCCTTGTTGCCCTACTAGAGAAGCATGACCCCTACCCGTAAACATACGTTTAAATTCTTCCATTATAAATTTATAATTATACTAATAAATAATTAAAATAACTAAAATTAAGTGCGCTAAATAAAATAAACAAACAATAATAATTTAATGAAGGAACGAATGTACCAAAAGCCGACGTAACGTCGACGTGTAATCGAGAGGTTGAAAATTGATACTTTGCTCGATGGAAGATCCTCAAGTTAGTTGCCAACTTCACTCCCAAATGAATAAATAAAATTGAGTATTTAGTAGACAATGTAGATTTGTAGAGAGATAGATTGAGAGATTAGAGAGATTGTAGGAAGATTTGTGAGAAAGATGAAGAGAAAATGAGGTATTTATAGTTGGAAATTGGGTTAAAGTGCAAATATAATAATTTATAAGCTAAAAATAAATATTAAGGGGGTAGGGGGGTTGGGGTTGGGGGAGGGGGAGGCAAAAAATGGTCGTTGCACAACGACCAAAATGTAAAATGGTCGTTAGTGCAACAGTTATTTTTGCAAAAGGGGGGGGGGGGTTTCGGGCGGGATCGGGGCGAGATCGGGGTGGGATCGGGTCAGGACTGGCGGGCCTGGGTCAGGCCGGGATGGGTCTGGACAAGACCATGTCCCGTCTCGGTTCGAGTCCTGATACCGCGATTTTTTTTAAAAAATAATCGGGTTCGGGGCGGTGTCGGGGCAGGATCGGGCCGACCCGGCCCACTGGACAGCCATACAAGAGTCTATAAAAGTTATTTTTGATAATTTTACTGATCTTACAGGAAATACAGTAGAAAATAACACTATAGTTTCAGTGGAAAATGCGCAGACTGGTGAAGAATCAGATGTTGCCCCAAATATTGCCACACCTAAAGCAATATCTGAACCTGGAAGAGAGACTACAGAGGCCATGGATGAGGAGTCACATGCTGAATTGTCAGATCAAGTTCGAAGGGACCCCTCATCAAGGATTAGAAAGAATCATTCCACGGGCCCGGTGATAGGGGAGTTTTTGAAGGAATTAAAACAAGAGGGAAATAACCACTGAACTACAGAGAAATGGTAAAGTATGTGTGTATGTCTACCATATCCCAAGACGTTAGTTTTTCTTATTTTATATCTACTTTAGAACCAAAAAATGTTTTAGAAGCACTCAAAGATAATTTTTGGATTCAAGCAATGCAAAAAGAGCTTGAACAATTCTCTCGAAATGAAGTCTGAGACTTAGTTCCACGTCCAAATAATACAAATGTAATTGGAACTAAGTGGATTTTTAAAAATAAATCAGACGAATCGGGAATAGTTGTTAGAAACAAAGCTTGTCTAGTTTCACAAAGCTATACTCAGGTTGAAGGAATCGATTATGATGAAACTTTCGCCATGTGGCTAGAATTGAGTCAATTAGACTTTTACTTGTTATTGCTTGTTGTCTGAAAATTACTTTACACCAAATGGATGTAAAATGTGCATTCTTAAATGGTTACCTAGATAAGAAAGTTTATGTTGAACAACCAAAAGGTTTGAAGATCCCTACCATCTAACTATGTGTACAAGCTCAAAAATGCTCTGTATGGGTTGAAACAAGCCCTTCGTGCATGGTATGATCGTCTAACTAACTTCTTTCTTGAATTTGGTTTTAACCGTGATGAAGCTGATCGTACCTTATTCATTAAACATCACGGTGTAGATATTATTATTGCTCAAATCTACGTAGATGACATAGTCTTTGGTTCGACCTCACAGTCTTGTCTAAAGTCATTTGTTGAATCTATGTCATCGACATTTGAAATGAGCATGATTGGAAAACTAAATTTTTTCTGAGGTTTACAGATTAAGCAAAGTGAAGATGGAATTTTCATCTCACAAAGTAAATATGCTAAGAATCTAGTTAAGAGATTTGGTTTGTAGAACGTTAAACAGATGAAAACGCCAATGGGTTCATCACAGAAGGTATGTACGGATAATGTTGGTGAAAATGTCGACCCGACATTATATCGATCTATGTTAGGTAGCCTTCTTTATCTTACTGCTAGTCGCCCAGATATTATGTTTAGTGTTTGTGTTTGTGCACATTTTCAAGCCTGTCCCAAAATGTCTCACTTAAATGCCGTGAAACGTATTATTCGATATGTTGCTGCCACATGTGAGTTGAGAATTTGGTATTCTAAAGATACTAATCCTAACTTAATAGGATTTAGTGACTCGGATTGGGCTGGAGATGTGGATGATAGAAAAAGTACAAGTGGATGATGTTTTTATCTTGACAATAATCTTGTTTCATGGTATAGTCGTAAACAAAATCGTGTCACACTTTCAACTACTAAATTTGAATATGTAGCAGCTGAAAGTTGTTGCTCTCAATTAATATGGCTAAGACACATGTTAGACGACTATGGATTTACTAGTAACATTTTGATTTTATACTGTGATAATTTGAGTGCTATAAATATTTCCAACAATCCAGTTCAGCACTCACGTACAAAACATATTGATATTAGACATCACTTTTTAAGAGATTTAGTTGAAAAACAGCTAGTTAAAATTGAACATGTTGACACTCTTCATCAACTAGCTGATATTTTTACAAAAGCTTTGGACCATGAGAGGTTTTCTAGTTTGAAAAAATCTCTTGGTCTTTATAATCTCTAAAAAGAAGGCATTTTTGGTGAATGTCGGCTGAAACGTTGTCTAACATTTCGGGTGACATTTACATATGTTATATCACTAACTGATTATTGTAGCTCTATAGTGCACAATTTTTTGTCACACAAGCATAATCATTCAATAAGAATGTGAATCCAACGTGATACCGTTCTCTGCGATGATATATATATATATACAAATATTTGGCAACTGTGCAAAATGGGCAAAGCTCTTGAAAAGATACCGTTCCTATTCTATAGGAGTATCAAATGCTTCAAAAGAGATTTGAGAATTTCATAAAAATATTCTTATTTTTTACATGAAAAATTCTTGTATATGTGTTATATGATTAGACCAAGGACACGATGAGAAAATGTTACATTGGTCCAATGGTTAAACTCATAAAACACGTATACATGTCATGATTTGTTGTCAAAATAAAAAATTCCCTAGGGATCAAAATACTGGTGTCATCTAAAATGTTGCCAACATTGCTGTTGACATTTTCAGATTGTGATATTTGTTGGGATGTTGTTCTAAACTGATTTCAGAAAATTCAGATTTTTCTCCGTATTTCTATGCCTCGTTTTAATAGGAATTTCAAACTTTAAAATGATAAAGCTAAATTGAATTTCTACGTGATGTTCACCCCAATACTTTAGGTGTAAGTTATTGTGTAAAAATGAAACACCTAAAACTTAGGGATTTTTTTTAAAAAAGGTTTGCCATAAATATTCATCTCATTTGCAATTTTTTATCATTTACGATTTCTCCCTGGAAAACTGGAAAAAAAGGGGGGGAAATCACACCTCGGATATAACCCTACCTACCCATGGAATCATCACCATTCCAAACTCCATTCTTAACCTCAAACCCTAAATCCCCAAAAATTTCTCCACAACATTCACCAAGGGAAACATCTCCAATGTCAACCAACATTGCAACCAACACCTCTATGAATACAAGACCTCAATAAACACTGAATCTTCTGAGCATACTGAACCGCATCAACCTGCCGATTTTCTTCTTCACCACCCACAGATGATTTGTCCAAAGCTATAGTATTTAAAGGTTTAGATGAACTTTTAGACATTAGCTACCCTGGAGACAATAACAATCCTATAGATGTTGATGAAATATCTGATATTGCAGCATTGGGTAAAAGACCAAGATCATCCACCTTCTTTACTCGTCGATCGAGTAGAATATTTGAGAGAACAGTTCGTGAAGAATCAAGCCACAAAAGGTTCAGGTTTGATACATCAATTCCTGCTTGCTCGAGCAGTGACTGTGACGACACGAACTTTGCGCTCTCAACTGAAGAGAGTGAAGAAGAACCAACAGCTTTTGTATCACAAAATATGCCTCAAGAAAACAAGGAAATTCCTGATGAAACTCCACTGAAGCAATTCTTTCCAAAGGGAATTCCCCGATGTGCCAAATCGAGTGCTGTTCCAAATATTTCCACTGATGCCACAACATCTCATGCAACATTCAAGCCAACATCAGAAGAGACACAAATACCAACATCCTCCAGCAGTACAAAATACGAGAGTTCAACCATGTCTGATTCAGACACTAATGTATCTTCTTTTTCAGAAAAAATCTATTCTAAATCTAAGTATGATAAATGAGACTGGTACAAGAATAGAGTAATTAGACATGAGAAAGTGTTAGATATTAATTCATGTGCTGAATATGGCTTAATAGAATTCTTTGAGGATAAACAACTTCTCAAAACTGTCACAGAAAAAGAACCCTATGTTGATGAGGTGATTAAGTTGTTCAATGCTAATCTGAATCCCGCTATAGAGGATGTCTCCTAAAAAATTTAGGAAGGTATATCTCTATAACAAGATTTATCAGTTTACACCTTCAGTCATAAATCAATGTATGGGACTTGATGCTGGAGAGAGAGTTAGAGATGCAGTTCAAGTGACAGAAAATATGGATAAAATGATTGAATACCTCACTGGAGGTATAATGAAAAAGGGATCCCTAGATGCCCAGCTTCAAAACTAACAACCTTATATTCCATCCTCCATAAAATTACTATTCACAATTGGCTTCCTTCATTGAATGAGTCAGTTGTGACATCTGAACAAGCTTCCCTACTATTTAAAATTGGGAAAGGTTTAAAAGTTGATTTTAAAAAAATGATCTTTTATCAAGTTGCCAACTTGGCTGAAAATGAATCAACTTTAATCCTTCAATTTCCCTCTCTAATATACCAAATCTTGACTACCCAACGCTTTGAACCTAAGAGAGAGGATATTATAGGAAAGACTCTTGAACTGTACACATGCAATTTTAAGGAGCAGATAAAAAGTGATTGACTTACCTGGAAGAAGGAAGCAGAAGGTGAGAATGTTACCAGGAATGTCACTAACATTCAGGGCACTGGTTCAGGACAGTCGACACTGTCAACGGACTGGCTAGTGGGTCAAATAGCCAAAATCAATCAATAAATTTCAGAGGTTGGTGCTGCCAGGGATGCCTTCGTTCAGGCCCGAGACCATTTCTTGCTCTTACTTTCTTCACAAAAGGGGGATATGTTGTGCAGCGGGAGCAAGGAAAAGAGGCTGAAGGTGCACATGGTGATGTTAGTAATGTTGTTGATGTTGCTGAAGCGATTGATGCTGCTGTGCAAAATGAAGAAGATGTTGGGAGGAATGTGTTGCTGAAAAGGCTGAGGGTTGAAATTGAAGTTGTTATGCAGAAGTAGAAAGCTACCGGAAGCTGCTGCGATGCATAATGAGACAGGGAGAAATGGGTTGATGTGCTGCACCATGATCTTTTAATGTTAGGTTTATGAATGTTTTGGATTATGATTTTTTTTGTTTTGGTAATGGTTGATGTGGATGTTAATTTCTGACAATGGTTTATTCTGACAATTAGTTCTTTCTGTTTTGTGTTGTGTGTATTGGATGAGATATGTATATATATGTGCACATATCATTTTCTAATCCTATGACTTGGTATACACTGGTATACACAAGCTTTGCTTGTGTGCCATCACAGGTTAATGGGGAGCTTGTTAGTAATAACAAGTGTTGGGCAACTTCTATGACAAAGCACTAAGTCGTTTGAATATTTTGTAATGTGTTTTGTGAAGAAAGGCAAAAAGGGGGAGATTGTTAATGTTGGGTTTGGTGTTGTGACATTTGACCCAACATATGTTCTGAAGCACTAATTTGAATGCATAAAAAATGTTGGGATAAATGTCATAACATTTGGATCAACATTTTCAAAAAACAGTTTGTCTTACTTCACGGTAATCAGTAATATTTTACTGTGAGGTAAAAACGACTTAGGCGTGGTGAATTGAAGTTGTTTAAAACGTGGGAGAAAGAGTCAAAGATTGGGGAAGAAGTCGAGTAAGGAACAAGTCAAAGTTGTTGTGATTTTCACTCCTTAATCATCTACCACAAGCTGCCCACATTTTCCTCAACTTCCACAAACGATCGATGAGACTTTCAAGGGAACTCTCTACTATAAATAGAGAGGCCACAGTGAATCGATATCCAGAATCAGATTGCAAAAATACCAAGAGAGCTCTCGGGATTTCATCTCAGAAATCTGGATCACAAGTGTTGCCTGAGTGTGTCGATAACATTCTGTCCAACATTACAATTGTTGTTTAGATTCTAGATTAGGTTTGTATTGAGCGGTTGTAATGAGAGGTTGTCTATGTCTACTTAGTTAGATTTTTCAGGCAGAAGTCATCTGCGATTTCAACTTTTAATTCCTTTATGTTTTATATTGTAAATCTGTAAAGAAAGGAATTTGTAATTTTGTATATAATATATATACAATACATCTGGTCATTGACCATCATAAGTTATATAATATATATAACTTATGAAAATTTTAAACATGTGTGTTCTTTAAATTCCGTTGCATTTACTCATTAAAGTTTCTGTTTTGCTAAAGTGTTGTTATTGGTGTCAGACGACATAACTGCTGACATTCGGAAATAGAATTTTCGATTTATTGCATCTCTTGTTTTTATTTTAAGTAGCTTTTGACACCCTTCACTTTAGAATTTCAAGAAGAAATTGACCTTATTCTTCCAAAATTACCATTATTTAAATAATCAGGAATCATTAATACTCATAATTTTTTAGGAGTGAACAATTTCTTAAAGGATGGTAAGTTAGTAAAAATACTCTAGAAGTAAGTAATTTCTTAAAGGTGTGCATAAACTAAAACACTACTTATTATAGAACGGAGGGAGTAAAACTTACCTCTAAATTATTTGCATCGTATTCTTAAAAGATAAGAACTTGATATACCATTTTCAAATTTAACTCAACCAAACAGAAAAAGATAAACATGAACCAATATTAAGGAATAAGGATAAAAACCAAACGTTCAAACTTTCTTCCGGTAACAAAAGATGAAAACTGTTCAAAGTTTGAACGACATTTAAGATGGGATGACACTGGAGATCACGAACAAAGAGAAGATAATTTAGTCGCATGTGTTGATCAATGCTAACAAGTAACACCAAAGTGGAAAAATGAGCACACACAAAAACAGAGTTTAAACATGAGGGAAATGTGTTTATTTGAGAAAACAACATATTCACATACAAATTAATGAAAACATAATAAATGTTTTGTAAAAGTTATACTTACTTATAGTTACTCCTTCCGTTCACTTTTACTTATCACATTTTGTTTCTTTAGAATTAAATTACATGAATTTTGATCAAGATTTTAAGATATATTTTTTCATCATAGTAATATGAGAATAATTACAATTTATAGTATTTTTCGTATAGTTTCTGAACACATAGCTTTTAATTTTAAAATATAAAATTAATTTTAATACAATTTAACTTCAAAAATTAGTCAAATTAACTCTCAAAAAGTGAAACGTGACAAGTAAAAGTGAAACGTGACAAGTAAAAGTGAACGGCGGGGAGTATTTTACCGGAGTTAATACACATTTCACATTAATTTATCATTTACTAACATACTCCCTCCATTCTATAATAAGTGGTGTTTTAGGCTTTTTTTAAATTTTAAAATAAGTGTTGTTTTAGGATTTCAAGAAGAAATTGACCTTATTTTTCAAAATTGTGAAACTTACACAAATGACTATAGTTTAGGGGTTTTAAATTTTCCATATATATAGTTTCAATATTTACATGGTATAACTACTTTTTTCTCGATGTATTTATAAAATGGCTCGTTGTATTCATAAAACGGCCTCTACAGCGAGTAAAAAATGTATTCAAAATCCATTTCATTGTACTCAAGTCAGATGTATTCAGCTCAATTATATTCACGTCAAATGTATTCAACTCAGTTGTATTTATTTGTAGCTACTTTTACATTGTATTCAATTTATTGTATTTAAAATCGACTGTATTAAAATAACATAAATACAAAAAAATATTGTATTCAACTTATTGTATTTTAAATTCGATTGTATTCAAATAACATAAATACAAAAAAATAGATTCAGTTGTAATAGATACACTAAAAATTGAATACAAAAAAATATATACACTAAAAATTTAACAAATACACTCAAATAACGAATACAAAAAAATAATAAATTGAATACAATCTAAAAAATTAACAAATAAACTCAAATACTAAATACAAAAAAATAACAAATACACTAAATAAAATGCTCCGGCAGGCGGTCGAAGCTCAGATCTGGAGCTCTGGCGGGCAGTGTGTCACAACATAGTCCATTGCTATCAGATCTGGAGGCGCCGACGTCGGTTTCTTTGTGGCGTAACAGGTCTGGGTCACAACAGAATCCATTGCGGCGGTTTTTTTTCCAGATTTGGTTTGTGGCGGCCTAATAGTGAACGATTTCAGATCTGGTCTTATGACGGCGTAACAGTGAACGGAGAGAGATTGTAGTAAACAAAAATGGTGAAGAGGAAGTAACAAATTAACTATAGTATGACATAAGCTGAAAACTGGATTAAAAAAAAGTCATGCCATAACTCATAACCACTCTAACCAGTCCCCAGGGTTAAACCCGATCCATATATTATGACCGTTCCACTCCCCAATAAACCGACCCAATTGTATTATCATCATATCTCTCCTTCTCCCTTTGTCAAAATAATTTCCTCTCCACAGTAGTCCCCGGTCGCCGGCTTTCCAACATTACCACCGTCCAGTCAGCAACTCCTCCATATATCCAACGTATTCTTCCACATTCATTACTAGTCACTCTATATTTTATTAATTTCAAGAAAACTGTTAAATCATTGGGTTTCGTTTCTTTGATCACTTAAAGATCCAATCTTTTCCATTTTGGTGTTCAAATTTCAATATTTTAATAACCCGCTAGTCTTGTTTCTGCAACATTTGCATAAAACAAATCGTGGGTCTCAAACAAACTGGGATTTTGATTGATTTTGGATCCTACATTATCCAAAAAAGTGATCTTTTTGAGGTATATTGAAAGAGGAAAAAAAAGAAATACAAAATGTGTTGAGAAAGTAGTTAATCTTAGGGGGTAGGGGTAAACTAGGCATAATGGGGCTAAAAGTGACAGCTTTAACAGACAGTCGTGTTGAGAAACTAAAGAGTTCTATGTTATCAAAGTCTAGAATGAAGTTATGGATGATAAGGGTAACAACATCAGTGTTGTTGTGGATATGTTTGGTTCAATTGACTATATTGGGAGAGACTTGGGGTCCTAGAGTTTTAAAAGGCTGGCCCTCTTGTCTATCTCAAGAATCGGCTGGATTACTGGCTGTTAAATCGTCGGATGAGGTCCCTGCTAGAGTTCTTCCACCAAAGAGTGAGTACCCTTTTGATTGTAACTGTAAGTTTTTCGCAGACGTGTGTTTGCCTTTGTGTTTTGTGATGTTCATGTAATCAGCATTGTTGACTTGTTTTCACCTACTTTGGTTGATAACTTAGAGATCATGGTGCATATTGTGTCATACAGTCATAGTATAATAGGAAATATCAAAGTGGAATGTGAAATTATTAATGAATATATCTTAATGCCATTTATGGATATTGTAGTTGGAGGGCTAGTAGTAGAAGGTTGTAATATTGTGCTAATTTTAATTGGTATACTTTTGAAGTATGTAGATACATTGGTTGAGTATTTGGCTTGGAATACTAGTTGAAATCATCATTACTACATGGTCCAATTCAGGTTAAACAAAATTTTCGGTGACCCTAATTTCAAAACAAAATTGTTCTGCAAGTCTTTCCATGGTATCTGTTTCCTAACCTACAATATTGGAGGTTCCCCATTGAATTTAGAGCTAATGACTTCACATTATTATTTGTGAATCAGGGGTTTACAGGAATAATGGTTACCTAATGGTTTCATGCAATGGTGGGCTTAATCAAATGCGGTCAGCGGTTAGTAGCTTGTTTTTGATCAATCAGTTCACTACAACATATAAATGTAATTAATTAAGACAACCATTGTGAATTTGACTTGTCAGATGATTTTGTCACTTGTTTTTCCCCATTGTCCTTGTGTTGCAGATATGTGATATGGTTGCTATAGCAAGATATTTGAATGTGACTCTTATTGTTCCTGGGCTGGATAAGACCTCCTTTTGGGCTGATCCAAGGTGTGTTTGTCTTACAAATTACTGAATTCTTCTTCAGAAAGAAAGATGATGATTTGTACTAACAACATTTTATATTTGCAGTGAATTTCAAGACATATTTGATATTGATCATTTTATAATGTCCTTGAGAGATGAAGTTCGAATATTGAAGGAGCTACCTCCAAGACTGAAGAGGAGAGTAGAGTTAGGAATGATTCATACCATGGCTCCTATTAGTTGGTCTGATAATTCCTACTACCATAATCAGGTTTGTGGTCTATTACTAAATGGTACTTTGTTATTGTTGTTATCTATCATATCCTTTTTCCAGTGTAATGATGATTATTTTCTGAATACAGATTCTTCCCTTAATTCGGAAGTATAAAGTAGTTCATTTGAACAGGACTGATGCTCGGCTTGCTAACAATGGACAACCTATGGAAATTCAAAAGCTACGATGCCGAGTTAATTTTGGTGCGTTGAAATTCACCCCTCAAATAGAAGAGTTGGGTAGAAAGGTTGTCAGAATACTCAGGCAGAAGGGTCCTTTTATGGTTCTGCACCTGAGATACGAAATGGATATGTTAGCTTTCTCTGGCTGTACTCAGGGATGCAGCCACAAGGAGGTTGAAGAGTTGACAAGAATGAGGTGAAATTAAATCCTTTATATTCATTGGTGACTTTAACCATCTTCGCTCTCTGGCTGATTAAATTTTCTTGTTTCTGCAGATATGCTTATCCATGGTGGAAAGAAAAAATTATAAATTCGGATTTGAAAAGAAGAGATGGTCTGTGTCCTTTGACACCTGAAGAAACTGCTCTTACTTTAAGGGCATTGGACATCGATCCTAGTATTCAAGTCTACATCGCTGCTGGGGAGATTTATGGTGGAGAAAGGAGAATGGCTAGTCTTGGTGCAGCTTATCCGAATCTGGTAGTTAGAAAGTTCTAGTTTTTTTTTAAGCTTATGAATATGTTAACTGAATTTCAGACTCACCATCTGCGCGAACTTTATTGTCTAACAGGCAAGGAAGGAGACACTACTAGACCCTTCTGAGCTGATGTTCTTTCAAAATCACTCCTCCCAGATGGCAGCATTAGATTATCTTGTTTCCTTGGAGAGCGATATTTTTGTTCCTACATATGATGGAAACATGGCTAAAGTTGTTGAAGGACATCGCAGGTTTGATAACCTAAATAGTTGTTACTTGCTTTTAGATTATTTTTTTTGCATAAGTTTAAGAGCAGGGAAAGAATTTACTCTGCTGTTGTACCTCATGTTCGTCCTAAATGTAGTTAATCATTTATTAGGAATGCACATTACACATGGGGTTTAGTTGGTTTGGTGGTTTTGATACAATTTTCATGTGTCTACTATTCTATACAGATATCTTGGATACAAGAAAACTATCTTGTTAGACAGAAGGCATCTGGTGGATTTAATAGACCAACATAATGCTGGATCATTGACATGGGATGAGTTCTCTACCGCTGTTAAGGAAGCTCATGCTGAACGTATGGGCAACCCTACCAAGAGATTGGTCATTCAAGATAAACCTAAAGAAGAGGATTATTTTTACTCCAATCCGTGGGAGTGCTTAGAACCATCTTATGAGGATGAAACTTTAAGCAGCATGTAAATTATGGTGGTGGTAATGTTCGGGTAGATAAAAATACCCCCGTGCACTGTGACATATATGGGACCATACTTGTCAACTCTCGATAACATTGTGCTGGATTTTGCTTCTGAGGCGGCTGTTGGAAGTAAAGGGGTGTTGCACTGCAAATCATGAGAAGACCTGAAAGCATTTGAAAGGGTTACATTAAAATGTTTTACTTTTTCTTTCAGAAACCCATTAACCAATACATGTATAGAAACAGTCCTGCCATTGCAGGGATACATTGTCAATGGCAGCATACACAGAGGGGGTACAATGTATATTTGTTTTGCCAGAACTTTTGGATTTGTCAAATTTGAAGTTCCAGTCAATACCACCCTAGTTGAGTCACTGAGGCTCTTCTTTTTTACCAATACTGGTGCTCTATAATTGCTTGGGTATTATGCCAAAGGCATTATTGGTGGATAGACTCATTTTTATGTGTCCAAATCTTAGTAGAAAAAGCTACACGATACATATACTTGAAGTATTAGGCAAAATATGTGCACGTTAACCGGTACACTGCTGAAAAAAAAAGAGCTTGAATGATTATGGCCACATGAATGTGGATATATTGCAGAGTCCACAGAGCATGTAATTGGTAGTGGGTTGTATAATAAATTAGATTGGTAAGCTGGGAATTGTTTCGTTAGTCAATAGTTTGTCAAATACACTCCTTTGTATTTGATACCAGAATATTAGGATACTTCCCAGCAAATTATTTAATCACTAATGCTGCCACCGGCATTTATTAATATACTATATGTTTAACCTTAGAGGTGACTCGGTGTGGGGAAGAAAAATCATAAATTTTTTGGCAAGTAGACTGTTTTAGTTTATGGCTGAAATAAGTCCCCAGGGGCACATGCGAGTTGGTAAATGACAAGGTTATTGGGGTACAACCACTCCGACGTCGCGGGTTCGAATCCGTGTGGTGACAGTCTTTACTGAAATATTGCAAGGGATGTTGCTGGGTTCGTGTCCCGTTGGTCCTCTCCCTTGCAGGGCTGTCACTCGCGCATATCCCTCGATTTATATCCCACCTCGCCAAGGGGCCTGTGGTACAGGTTGGGGGTTTCGCCTTCGGGACTTTCCCCTTCACAAAGTTTATGGCTGAAATAAGAGTATTATTAAACTCATTTAGCAATTATTAATAAAAGCACTTTGCAACTCATTGGCATTAAACATGTAACTATTAAATATACGTTAAAAGAAAAAAGGCAGAGAACAAAGTCAACTAGATAGTATAGTATTGTCGTCAAACGATTATAAATGCTGATATATGAGACGTGGGATCGGTTGAGGAGGTTTGAGTAATCATTATGATTTAACAATTTAACATGTAGGGTTGGGGATACCTGAATTTTCTTGAAGAAAAGCAAACATAGAGTATTTGGATCCATGTAATAAAAAAAAATACTCCATCCGCTTCATAATAAATGATATTTTAGACTTTTCATTTTAATTCAAAATAAATGAAATTTTAGGATTTCAAGAAGAAATTGATTTTATTCTTTCAAATTACCCTTTTACCCGTAAGGGTAGCCAAGTTGGTGTAGCAGTAGAGCGCGGGACCGCAAGGTCACGAGTTCGATCCCCTGCATAAACCTTCTTGGTTGAGCCTGTCACACATGGTTTGCCAAGTGTGGTTAATCGGCTGACGTGGTTTGCGTGCTATTGCGTCAGTCGGGGTTTACCCTGTGCGCACTCGAGAGGGTAGCGGCTGCGGGTTCCTTCGTCAACAAAAAAAAAAAGAATCATTAAGTCTAGTCCGTTTGGGCAGCTCAATTGGTTATCAAGGGGGATATTTGAAAAATGGTCAAGGATCGAATCCCGTCAGCGGCAGTGTGGGGGTTACTTCTTGAAATAAAGGAGGGCCCCTTGTGTGTAGCGTGATACTGGTCTAACCTTTGAAATCAATTGAGTCACCATGATTTACCTCCTTCACTGACCTGTCGGATCGGGGTGTAGGGGCTCCTGGGATGGGAGTTCCACCTTTTTTGGAAAAAGAATCATTAAGTCTCTTTTCTTTTTAGACATTAATTAGGAGTAAATTAGTAAAAACTCTCATAATTTTCTACGAGTCATCAATTTCTTAAAGAATATGAATAAGCTAAAAACACCACTTATTATGAAACGGAAGGATTATTAGCTACATATTTTAATATTGTTAAGAGGAACCCAAATGCCTAAACACCAAAGAAAGCCACTTTCAACATTTAATCTCCACTAAATTATTAATCCTGGTGTTAGCACTTGTTCCTCCTAACACTAGTGCTTTAGTGCGTCCTTATTGAGAGGATCATTATTTGATTAATCTCCAACTTATTCATATCTTATTTTTCACTGGCAGTGGCTCTATTCAACCAAGTTTTAAATGCCAAAGAATGAGAAAACGAATTTTTTTAAAGTCCTCAATCCTCCCTTAAGTTTCAATTTCTCCATTTTCCCACAACAATAAATATATTGCCCAAAAATAAATTAAAATTAGCTACATGAATTCTTACATGCGATGTCGCTTCATTTATCCTGTTTGGTTTTAATGTTTTATTAATTTCCTAGCACCCGAAGTTCTCTATCTATTCCATTGACATAAAAATGTCTAACGATACTAAAGAAATCTAAATGGACATTAGACATAAAGTAAATATACTAGCATAAGTAAAAATTTACCCAATTAGTAATAAATATCGCTTGAACCCCAAAGAGAAAAATAAAAAATGAGAAAGGACGATAATACTAGAAGTTAAAAAGTCTAGATAGGCTTATTTAATTAACGAATTATTGGGATCTTACTTGGAGTTCTCGAACTTTAGAAATCCAAGATAGGTGATCCCAAGAAACAGCTGGCCTACGACATATTAACGTATGTTAATTATTATTGTTATATCCAATTTTTCGACTTACACCAGACTATTAATGAAGATAGCAATTCAGGTACCTCAACACTACTAGTCTACTACCATTAAATAGCAATCCTCTAGGTAGGAATCAAAGTTTCAATGCACTCTTTATCTATGAGTCTACCTATCCATCAATGCCAGTATGAATCTAGGTCCTACTTACAACCTTACATTATTGCTACAATTATTTCATATAGAATAAGCAGATAATGAATAGGCAAAATAACGAGAAAATGATAAAAATGGTCCCTTATATTTGAGGTAGATTAAAAATGGTCCGTTAAATATATTTTTGAACATTTCAGTCTTCTAAATTTGTCAAAAAGTGAATACCGTTGATTTACGTCAAATATTTAACAAATTCTGATTGATAGATTAAACAAAAACTGTTTGAAAAAAAGATTTAACATGAACTCACATTTGAAGGTGTAATTTCTACTTCTTTTTTTTTATATATTATTGGTGTCTACTGCAGCTTTTGGTATGTGGTTTTTGAGTTTTAATTAGATTTTTCTAGTGTTTCTGGTTAATCTTTTTCACACCTTTTGTTAAATTTAACAATCAGAATCTGTTAAATATTTGATGCAAATTAAAAAATCTCACTTTTGATAAATTAAAAATATAAAAATTGTTCAAAAATATATTTAAAGGAGCATTTTAAATCTACTAACATAAATGACCATTTTTTGTCATTCTCTCGCAAAATAACTATCATGTCTACCGTATATACTGATAAAAAATACGTTAAGCTTCTTCTCGTCACAAGTTCACATGCTACAAGTGACAAGGAGGATCAAATAGAGAACTCACTTATAAAGTTACTCACTCCCGGGTGTATATATATTAAATTAATGATAACATAATGGAGTGTGTATTATATGCGTGTGTACACAAACACACGCACAGACGCGCGCGCACACATATATATGTTTATAATTTTAATTATGACTAATTAAACTTATTCTATTGCTTAATCATAATAATTTAATATTATTCGTGGAAACAACGATGGTGTATTTTCTTTCGAATTGTTACCTCGTACAACAACTAACTCCATTTGATTACAAATTTTCTATCACCTTTGTTTTTTCATGAAAGAAGAAGAAAATAATAAATAAATAAATAAATAAATAGAATGCTACTTGATTAATTAAAGTGAATCGTGAGTTCTAAGTAAATGTTACGCACCAATTTCCAATACATTCCTCATTTTAAATAAAGATCACTAGTGAAGTTTTTGTTTAGCTAATATATTCGCATCAAACGAGTATGTGTGAGACTAAATGATGGGTGGATCATGAAACATAACTAGTGGAAAATAAGGTATATTTGATAAGGATTCATCATCCGATATGATATGATGTTTTTGTATTAATTAGTGGTCACATTTTGAATATTGAACTAATCGTTTTGACTGCATGTATACATGATAAAGATTGCTATAAAAAATCTTGCTTTGCCTGTAAGAATGAATTAAGCTAGTGTATAAAAAGTTTGGGAAAGAATAAACTAATGTAAGTTTCAGCAAAAAAAAATGTAAATTTCAGGAACCCATCCTATTGGTAAGATTGCGTCCAATAAACCCTTGTGGTCCAATCCTTTCCCGAACTCAACGCATAGCGGGAGTTTAGTGCACCGGAGTGTCCTTTTATGAGAGAAGGGAATTGGCAAAAGCATAAGCAAAAGTTGGGCTTATTATAGCTTGAACTAGATAGAATTGTGCTTTCCTAAGTTGGGCTGAAAAGAACAAAGTATAATCTGGCAAGCAGAAAAATATGGGGGAAATTTATGCAAATTCTTTTAGGCCAACATCTAGTTTTGTCTATATTTTTAAGGAAAAGGACGTGGCCACCAGCAAAAATAAAGAGCCCAAAAAGACCCAATTTCAAGTAAATAATCGGAAATAGCTCCTAAGCCCAAAATAAAGAGAAGCTCAAACTAACTTTCTCCTCTGTTTCATCCACCTCACTTTCTCTCCTCTGTTTATTTGGCCGATGACGGAGCATTCCGGCGAGATGACGCCAACAAAAAGAAGATACAAAGGGAAGAAGATTAAGGAGTTTCTCTGTTTTGTGATTCGTTTCGGAGCTTTCATGGCTGCTTTGAGGTGTTTTTTGGGTGGTTTTGATGGTGGTAGAGAATCGATTGTTTCATGGCGTTTGATGGTGGCTATGGAGGTTCGAAGGTGGAGCTCACATGGTGTTAGTGGCTGTCTGGTGGAGGAGAAAACAGGGGAAGATGCTATCTAATAGAGCTATCCAATCAAATATGAAATTTGAGAAGATGTTAGGCAACCACAAAGTTTACTATAAAACCATAGTTGTATATATTCAATCAATTTTTCTCTTTCAATTCAATATATAATCTGAGCTTTTTGTAAAAAGTAGTATTACCTAAATATCATAGAACGTGTATAATATATGTATAATAATTATATAATATATGTATGATTAATGAGTATACCTTGATTATATATTTATTATATATAATAATGATACATTTTCTATACATATATTATAGGGATGCATATTCTATATAATAATAATACAATTGTTATGCGTATGATATATTTTTTATACATACAGTAGTGATACATATACAACAATGATCCAATTTATATACATATGTTGGAATTAGTTGAAAAATATTATAGTGATACACATACAATAATGATACAATTTGTATACATATGTTAGAATTAGTTGAAAAATGACTAGAAAATAGAATTATTTTGAAAAGACTAAAAAATGACTTTTAAAATTCTTGGGCCGCCGGCTGTCAATAATTCACCCTGATGTTCATTTGTGTCCTTTTCCCAATTTTAAAAGTTGTGGCCCATGAAAATACCCTTCCGGACAATAATAGACTTTGGTATACTGTTTGTTCATGTATTGCAAAATTTTATAGACAAAATATTAAATTATCGTCTAACATCTGCAATAACTTATAAAATTTTAAGCCATGATTTAATATTTTCAATTTAATCAAAAATGATATTTAGATCATGGTTTAAATTACAAGAAAAATAAAAAGAGTCATTTACTAAATTGATGTTCCAAAAAAGGACAACCAATGAATTTTTTTGAAAAGATTGAGGTGAAAAACATATTCTTTCACCTTGGCTAGGAGTTAAAATGCGTAAATATAAGATAAATGTTGTGTAGGGATGACAAAATTAGCCATAAAAACATAAGCCGCCAACTCTTATAGGTTTGGGCTTGTCAATGACCTGCTCAATTTCAATCCAAGTAATTTTTGAAATTGACCCGCCTATTTATTAACAACCTATTTTGAGTTTTGACCCATCTAAATTCAGTTTAATCTGCTCATTTTTCACTCCTAACATCATGTATTCATTGCCCGAATGTAAACACCGAATATATGTAAATTTGTTCATTGTTTCGTGACATACAAAACATAGCCAGACTATTCCTGGAGATAGTAGTCCCGGTCCCTCAGCATTACTACCAGTAAATCGCGGGATGTGCCTGAATGACCATGGTTTGAGAACAGTGCAACTGATATCACCTACGGCTATAAGGTCCTACCCAGAAGAGAGCAAATTACTCCCACCAGAGTTCGAACATACGCTACAAGCCTCTAGCTGGATTTTAAGTTACACTCCTTTGCCATCCAGCTATGCCCCGGGGACTTACATAGGTTGTTCTTTCAAAACATAAAAAGGCAACTGATACAAAATTCCAAAACATAATACGTTACTTTCCAAGAAACTCACAACGAAACTCACAACAAGGCCTGTAAACTATAATTGGCCAAAAGAAAATTCTATAACCTGTTTCTCAGAAGTTAATACTACAAAAGTAGAAGACAAAACGAAAAGAGAAATGATTACACTGATTTAAATAATTTACATTACATGGATAGGTCATTGTTCTTTAAGGTTTCCTCAAATTATATAAATTACTCTACACAGATGTCCCAGACACTTCAGATGGAAAGAATGGACGCTTTAAATTAAAAAGCAGCTTCTCAACATGAGCATGGAAGCCTCAATAATGATACATGATGTCTTGATAGTTCACTACAAGTAATAAATATCAAACTCTAGTCAGAACAATCCTGTCCAGCCAAACAATCGAAAAGGAAAAGGGGGCGGAAAAGAAAAGGAATTACATTTACAGTGGCTTATGATCCGATTAGGGGAGATTTCCTATACCAGGTGTAGACATGAATATCCCCCTTCAGAACCAGAAGGGGAAGGAAATTTTTTAAATTGAATCAATTGCGAAAGAATTGAGTGTTTTAAATTTGCTTTTTAACTTGTTTTGAGCCGTTTGAAGGAATGTACAGACTCCTCCCTTGTGCTTGTATCAATGAACTGTGGAGTTGGTTGATTGTTTGTGGAAATGTTGTCACCCTGGGAATTGTGTCAAAAGTTAAGGTTGTTACTTCTGGCTTGATTCAAATCTTTAGTTTCTGAATAGAATTAAGAAGTAGAAATTTATTGGGGAATTAAAAGGAGTCTAGGTACCTTAAAATTGGACGCTGAAGCATTTGATCTATCATTTGCTCTTTTAGCAAGATCAATTTGCACTGAAATATTGGCTTGCGATAAATCTACTCCAGAACTCTGCAATGCTTGTTTCAATGTGTTCAACAACCTGCCAAACACCAACATATACTCAAGTCAAGTCTCCACTAAAGTAAGTATATCTGGCAGAAAGCACATACAATACAGTATTCAGAAGATGATAAAAGGTTTTATTTAGAGTGCAGAATTATGTGTAGTAAAGGGATAAAACAAAGAACAAAAGTATATATGATGCATGAGCTAGAACAACACAGAGCAGAGAATTCTTACCTTTGAGAATAGACACTGGAGATGCTGATTGTACCTCTTTCTATAGACACCTCTTGGCCTTTTGGCTTGTCATTTGCAACAGCATAGTCAGTCATATTTGATCTGCTTAGTGAAAATTGAGGCTGAGACTTCAATTCCAACGTGCCAGCATCAGATGCTAGTATTGACTGTAGTGAGGCTATGCTAGTATTTCCACAAAACGGGAACGTGTTTGGTTGCGTACAATGTGTTGGTGCCTTGTTTGTTAATTCAGACAGCAGACTGCTATCTTTCACATTGGGAGTTCTGGTTGGCTCCAGTATCTGTACATTGACAGGCCCTGTAGCAGAGATTCCAATTTTGTTCTCGTCAAACTTTGCAGCACGTATAAGTGCAGGACTAGATGCACTGTTTGTGCCTTGAGAATGATCAATGAAACCTTGAGCCATACTATGGCACTTATTCTGCTTTCATGAAATAAGAAGAGTCACCGATTGCGTTGATGAATGCACCAAGGGAATAGGCATCACACATGGATTTGATGCTATCTACTTGAAAGAAAATATCATGTCCTTTTGATTGTAATATTATATACTGTTAAGGGTACCACATCAGATATGGAATGGGAACATGGACTCCTTATATAGACTTGGACAATCCTCACCTTACAAGCTAGCTTTTGCGGTTGAGTTAGGCCCAAGATAAATTCTTTACATGGTATCAGAGCCAGACACATTCCAATTGTTTGTTCATCGATGTTGGGCTCCCAAATTATATTGTCCACGCTCCAGTTAACGAGGTCTGGGCGCGCGAGTGTGTGTTAAGAGTACCACATCGGAAATGGAATGGGAACATGAACTCTTTATATGGACTTGGGCAATCCTCACCGTTCAAGCTAGCTTTTGGGTTGAGTTAGGCCCAAGATCCATTCTTTACATATACATTGTCACTATATATACAGTTTGTAATTAGAGTTCCACCATTTCAAAGCCATGTAGATGGTGTTGCACATAGACAAGCAAGGTAAGATTCCAAATACATCTCTGCAATCATCTAACATGTGCTAACTAAAAAACGTATCTCCTACTTAGCATTTTAATTATTTGTCAGTTGTTGACCAATTCCTACATCTTAATATACAGTATTAAATAAAATGTTGAGCCGCCTTTCCTAACTACTATGAAGATACAAGTCAGATGACATTCCAAAGCAAGGATAGATAAGTAGTCCTAAAGGAAGTAGATGAATCAATGAGAAAGACCAAGAATTTACCCAAGGTAACGTTGAAGGTTTATTCTCCAAGCCTTGATATGATCCCTCATATTTGTGCACTTTCTCTTGTAGGAATTGAACATATTCGATAACCTACAAAAATAATTACTTATTCGGTATACAGTTTTTATGATAACCAGAATACTTAACCATACACGTCATCCAAGTACCTCCAGCAAGAATGATGCTTTATCTCTCTTCTGGTCACTGTGAGGGATGATCTCTCTCAACTTCAGAAATCTGATAAAGAAGTTTCAAAGGTAATAGTTCAATTTTCATTCTCAAAAAGAGGTAATAGTTCAATTTTCATTGACAATCATGTCACTTCGACTGTTCATGAGTGCGGTAACATAGTAGCAGATTGACAGAACTGAAAAACGGTAACATAAAACCTAGTATGAGTTCAGCAAAGGATTTACAAGTTTCAAATTAACATGATATCTACGCAGAGAGAGCTCTTGATATGCTTCAAATAAGAGGCTAGTAAAAAACGAAATGAAGAGTGTGATAGTCAATCCATAAATACTCGGATCTTACTAACATTCCCCTTCCCCCAAAAAAATAGTTACAATGTCAAAAAAATTCTTTTGTCAAAACTCTAAATTATGATTGTAAACATGCCTGTCATTGATCTTGCTTCTTCTTCTTTGCTCTGTTGCTGAGTGCTTTGAGCGCGGAGTATTGGGCTTCTGATCACTGCTTTTTCCATCGACTTTCACTGATAAATTGCCTATACAAGTAGTTATATTTCTGTTATAAATGACAGATTCAGTGACTGAGAGAAGCAATTATCAGACTTATACAAGACAAACCTCTGGATGGTGAAGATGACTCTTTCTTAACAGTAAATTCTTGTTCGTCATCATCATCTTCCTGTGCATTCTTAGCTGATGTTATCATATGCATGAAACTCTGATTCTCCATAGCTGATGGTTGCCTGCATAGAAATGAAGAGTTAGAATTGAAACTATAAGCACGAAAGTTCAAGACACAGAAGAAGCAATCTTATGAATGGAAGCAAGTCACTCACTGAGGAGATGAGTGCGAGCTCAAGGTTGCAGTGTTATGATCATGATTTGTAGACAATTGTGATTGCCGTTTTAATGATGTCGTAGGTTGCCTTCCTCCAATGTTTACATCTGCATCTGCCAAGCACATAACAAGTGTTAACAGGAGCTGAAGTCTTCAGGCTTCTCTCTTCATGGATTATTATTATAGCGATCTCAATGGAAACCAAAGAGGAGATCATTTAAAGTTGTCCTTCAGAAATGGTTGTTACCAGGGGACTCTTATCTCAAGGCTATATATGTATCCGGAAGATGTTTGCATTTACAAAATTCAACTTTCAAGGAAGACACAGAGTATGTAGAAACCAAGAAACGAAAATGTACCTCTTACAACATGTCCATCTCCAGCGACATTCTCCTTCCCCGTCTTTCCCTTTTTGATGGCAGATTCATTCCATAGTGTGAAACCATTCCCCGAGTATGAACTGCAGTTTGAGTTTCTATCGCCTCTATCAGTACTACTAGCCTGTGTGACAGCAAATGTTTTTGCTTCTGGCTTTGGAACCCTTTGCTGCAAATAAGAAATGCTATAGGTGCCAATGCCACCAGGAAGAATATGTGCCGATGATGAAGGCGGCTTTTCTATAGCCTCTACCTCAAATTTAGTTTCTTCTTTCCCAACGGTCTTCCTTGCTTGTTCCAGAGGTTGCAAGAAATCATGAGTTTTTAGGTATCCACCTGCTTAACAGCCATGGTGAAATGAGAATCAAATAAGGCACTACAAGACAAAAAATCCATGTAAAAAATCATGCACAATGATGAAACATAACATGTCCTCCTAGTGAAGGCAAATCAAAAAGAGATTGACTCTTTCCTTTTTCCTATTGGTTTCTGTCTAATCCGAGTATACTTCATGTTTCAATATGAACAATCAGATATAGTCGTTGAATTAATGTAATAAAAGACCAGAAAACAACAGAGAGCCGGGTGGCAAAAAATTGAAAAGAAAATTACTAAAAGGAGGCAATGGACAAATCTACCTCTTATTCCATAATTTTTGTTTGTACCGTTTTCTTTCACTACTTAAGCAAACTAAAAATTTCCACTTCTATTTACTTTATTGCTCCTATTTAAATCACTAAAAGATCAATTTTTTCAACATCTCAATAAGGAAAAAGAGGAATATTTTGAGATGAATTTAGTAGACACTAAACAGAAGGTCAAAGTAAGTCAAGGATTTTACATTTATAAGATATAAGAAGAATGGATTCTATTCAAAATGTAATGAACAGCAAAGAAAAAGGTTTGCGGACCAAAAGAGAAGAGTACCTATACAAAGTAAATACTCCTATTAGTTTTGTGTAAAAAATTATAAGTAAATAAAAAATTGATACTATTATAAACATTTTACACTATAATCTAAGCTTCTTCTTTTAAAGGCAAAAAATTGTTGCTTGCTTGATTGGACGGACTAATGTAACAATACCATTCATGTCTTTGTTACTACCTAAGTAGTTTATTTTAGCATTCATCTTTGGAAGAACTTTATTAGTAGGTCCTTACTAAAGAGTAAGGGGAATGGAACAAACACTCAAATAGGTAGGTTTATTTCGGAGGAAGTTATGTCACGATAAATTTATGTGACATTCTAACTAAATCCTCAACTTCCAACCCTCGTTCTTCTATATTTTTTTAGCCTATCACAGTCAAGGCCCACCCAAGCAGATGGTCCAGGTCCAAGAATGCAACAACCAGTGTTAGGGTCACGGGTGTATTAATTGCAACACTCGTTGGTGCCTTCAGATAATTTTCCCCTTCAATCCCCGCCACAGTTTACATCAGAAATCACATTTATTTAAAGTTCCAAATTTCCTTTCATTTGCTAATTTAACCCCATCTATGTTTTTGGGAAAAAGATTCAAATATACTCTTAAGGACCCGTTTGACTCTGATAATTATTTATTTATTCCGAATTTATTTAATTTGAAAATCAGCATTTGATCATGAAAATTCCAAATACAACTTCAAATTGTATTTGTAATTTAGAAAACACATAAAACTATGTTTTCACTTTCAAAACATTCAAACAACTAAATATTATTTAAACTATAACCAAACAAAACTCTATCTTCAAAAATTCTAAATAAAGTGAAAAGTATTTGGTTTCTATGACCAAACGCCTACTAAGTTTGCCATTTGTTTTATCTATTTTCTGTTAACTTATTTTATTTTCAAGATTTCAGATTTTCGAGTAGAGCATTTCTCAGAAACAACCGTTCTACCTACCAAGGTAGAGGTAAGGTCTGCGTACACTCTACTCTACACCACGTTGTGGAATTTCACTGAATATGTTGTTGATTTCAGATTTTCATATTTTAAGGACGTTTATCTACAGATAATTTTGAATGAGTTGACGATGTAAAAATTTATACTTGTCTAAAACTTGAAGTCACTATAAATGCAGAAAACAAATTAAATTTGAGTTGTAGACAAGATAAATGTTGTATAAATTTTAAATAACTAGTTATAGTACTTGTCAAAAACTGAATACTAGTAGTACTTTTGAATTGCGTAAATGTGTTTGAAAACGAAGTTACTCAATATCTTAAAGATAGACAACAAACACATGCACACCAAACAGAATTAATAATCCTTGTATGTACGGATATTTACCTTGCGGAGGTATTGGATCTTGTTCAATAGGTGAATACAGTGAAAGAAAATCATGCGTCGTCTTCCCCCCTGCCAAACAAAAACATACATGGAAATCTAAAATTGGACCAACAACAAATTTTTTACTTCCTCGATAAGATGATGTATAGAAAATTCAAAATTTTCGCATAAACTTAAGACCTTGACTGTTACCTTCTGTTGCAAAAGGCCTGGATTGAGGCAACTCCATTCAAACCAGAATTCTGTCTTTCGAATAAACAAAATGGACTAAATTGCACTCTGTACAGCAGAATTCAACCGGTCGTTGCGTAATTCAACAATATCAAAGCCAAACAGATCCGCCTCCAACAGGGGATCAGAGGCACATTAGATGCCGTCCTTATTCAACAAAACTTGAAACTTGCCTATTGTTTCCGAGAATAACTCAGGAAAAACAATGACAATTTACTTCTCAATCTCAAACTAGTAAAGTTTGTAATAAGAATCCTCGATATGTATTACGTGTTTTCCAACAAATTTAGCTGCAGGTCTATTTCACCGAATCTGCGAATCAAAATTCAACTGAATTATGCAGGAAAAAACGTAAGAAAGCGAAGAATTTTTAAAATATGGAACACCGAAGAAGGAAGATCAACAACAACATCATCATACCTAATTTCACGAGTGGAGTGTGGGAAGGGGAGGATAGAGTACCTGTGAAGATAGGAAAGACTGTTTCAGAAAGAAACTCGGCTCAAATAAAGCAGAAACTAAGAAGAAGGAAGATCCAGAAGGAAAAATAAAAGGAGAAAATACGTACGTCTGATGTGAATTGGTGATAGACAATGCATAATTGTGTTTAGATTCCTAGGAAAATAATGAAAACACAACTTCTCAATTCCCAGAGCGTAATGATTAGTTGATCCAAACAGTGTTTTTTTTAGGGATCAGAGAACTATCTCTCTCTCTCTCTCTCTCTCTCTTTGGTGTGAGATGTTTTAAAGGTTCGTTGTCGTTGGCTGTTACGTGCTACTAACTCCGTTAAGAATCAACGTCGTTTAGGTAACGTCAATGCGGCGGACTGACGGCGTTGGATCCATTGGCAGAAAGGTTTTTACACGGATATTACTCGGCCCAACTTATCTCACCTTCCACATTAGGTGAATGAGAATCTGAAATTAAATTGTTAATCCGTTATAGTATATATTATGTTTATTATGTTGCTGATAAAATATCTCAAATTATCTGTCATGATTCTTAAAAATTAAATTTTATTATGTTATTCATCCCATAAAATATATTAATTAGGATGTTCTTAATAATTTTATTCTTCATTAGTATTTGAACAATTATAACATCACCCTATAATTTAAATATTTATAGTTTTTAAATAAGAATTACTATTAAGGAGAAAATGAGAAAAATAATTATTTATTTTATCTTAAACTTCTAAATGACAAATAATTTGAGATAATTATTTTTAGAAAGAACGATAGATAATTTGAGATGGAGGGAGTAGTAATTGCTAAAAGTTATTCGCCCTGATTCAAAATAAGTATTCACTTAGCATTTATCATATTTTTAAAAGAAAATACTAACTATTAGAAATAAATATTTTAACTAAATTATCCTTAATTGAATACTACCTAATTAATATAGTTTTTTTATTATATAAATTCTTACTTATTTAGTATCCTTCTTAATTAGGTAATTTGAAAGAAAATAAATAATTTCTTCTTAATTAGGTAAGTGAATACTTATTTTTAACCTACTAAAAATGCTACTTACATTTATTATGAACGGGAGGGAGTACTTTTATAGAGAAAATATCATTTGAGATAAGTAATATAATTATTAAAGTGATTTATTGTGAATGCGAGGACAAATCAGAAGAGCAATCGGGACAATATAGTGAACGCTGTTACTGTGATGGCATGTCACGTGACCATGACATGAGTAATCCACATAGAAGAGTTAATTAAGGAGTTGGCATTGACCCCACACTAATTAAATAGATTTAAGGACTTAATGACTGATTGGTGCACAGATCCCAGGTTGCAGTTATCCTATTGTAAGAGTAGGATTAACATTGTGTTCAAATTAGAGAGAGAAAAGGGGATTCACGCAGTGGAGTTAAGAGGATTAGGGGTGCTCAACGAAAATAAAAAAGAATCCAGTCGAAAATCAAATCAAACCAGGCTAATAAACTTACAATTCTTATATTTCATTTGTCGTGGCTTTAAATTATGTAAAAACTAATAATATTTGTGTATACAGTGAAAACCGACACGATACGTGGCATGGTTTAGGTGCGAAGTCGAAGGATGTAGCAGTGATGTGCACCCGTTGTGAGATACTTCGGGTTGAGTCCGGTTTTAAGAATAGGATTGGACAAGGGCCGAACCAAGTGACGCCGGGTAGGCGACCGAAGGAGTTCAATGCGGATCCACTTCGGATTTGGTGTCAGTCGTTACTCTTTGGTCATTATGTGACCGTTATTGTCATTTAATTACATTAAATTAGAGAATGATTATCATGCATAAATGTCTTGTATTTATAGCTATAAAAGGAGTTCAATCTTCATGTTGGAAGGACATCTCATTCTCATTTCACTTACTTGCAATATTTATCTGTAATCTTAAGTTGTACAAGCTCATTACATTGGCTCGGACTCGAAGCAATTCTGCTAAGGATCGAACCAAGTTCTAATCAAGATAACACCAATCCAGGCTACTTCTTTTACTTATTCTCATCCGCTTAATTATTATTAATCGCTTACTATATTTACTTACGAATCGATCCGCATATTCTTAAAATCACTTACAAATTTAACTGTATTTTTTTTGGGTAAAATAATTTGGTTCCAATTTGGTAACGAAAATTTAAAAGATCGAACCAAAATAGCTACACACATAACTTTCTAACATACTTGTCTTTTGCTTTCTTCTAAATTAAAAGTTATTTAGGAGTGGCTTACTTCTTGTTTTATAATCATTGACGTTATGTACGTTTGAAGCATATATGAATATATAAGGCTAAAATTTAATTTATGAACATACGTAAATTATTGTCACGTATCACATTAAAAATTCCCACATATAGTTTCAGTAGGTAATAGTTTCATTCATTTGTTGATTTGTACATTGATAATTGGATTAATTTATTTTAGATAACTGTGAACTTTTTTCTAAAGGAATGTTGGGGGAGGCTAAAAGGGGAAAAAAGGCAATGTGATAACATCACTCGTCACTTTTTTGTAAAAAAGTTGAACCAATTTGATCCATCAACACCCCAGCGGTAAAATAGTCACGTGATAGCAACACCATTCACTTATTTGTGAATGACCTTTAAGCTAAACCGGATAATGCGGGGGTTGCCTCACTCTCCCCCTCCCCGGCTGCTATCTCTCGTTTCCCCCATGTGCACTATGGGTGATCATGGTACGGTATAATACGCTATTTGAAATTTCTGTATGATAATTGTGATTTTCCGTTTTTAAAAATATGATGTCATTATCATACAAATTAATTCGATATTATTCGATATTTTTATGTTCTATTTTCGTATTTTGTGGTATGGTAAATCGATATTATAGTTTGTTCGATTTCGATTTACGAATACTCATTTAATAGAAAATTATGACTTCGCTATTCAAAAAATATTTCAATTATATCATACTAACACATATCTCAATTTTATCATACTAATACCTTATACATGTAAAAATATTCAAAAGAATGTACAAGCAATCCCCTTCGTAAATCAATTACATAAAAAGAGCATTTCAATCAAGATAGATTAGTCAAAATTCTAACGTCTAAATAATTAGCTTTGTACTAATATTAGTTTATATATTTATTAGTATTATCATATTAATATATATAAATTGTAATGTAACTATATACTTTGGTATGCTATTCGATATTTCAGTATTTCTTATAAATACCAAATACCATATAGTATATCAAACTTTTTAAAAATGCATATCATATACCGTATTAAATATCATAATATCGAAACTGCGGTATAAACAATTTTGATTTCGATATGATAATCGGTATCTATCGTACCATGCCCACCCCATGTGCACCCAACCAATATTGTTTTTCCTTATGTTTTTCTTGTCACACACTCAAAGATGTAGAGAGACGCCTTTAATAGGAAACGTTTTATCTTTCAACGTGAGATTAAAAAAATATGCTCCTTTTTTTTTATACAGAAACTAGTAATACTACTTATTTTGTTTTAGTTTATATAATTGTATGTATTTGAGTATAAATGAAATTAACCTTGTTAGTTGTTGCTGCTGCCTGTGCATTATATCAATAAACTTTGGAAGAAAAAATTGAAATAACAACTGTTCAATGAGAAAAAGCATATCACACGAAAGCATAGAACTTGATGTAAGATATGAATTCTTGAAAATTATCAAAAGTTTTTAGGTGGAATAGATCCCTGAATGGATATATGAAGAGAAACAAATATGAAAAAGAGCTCTTGATAGAATATAAATGGGATGAATTTACATGCATTTAGTATTCACTTCAAACTAGTAAATATACTACATACGTCTGCTATATAAACGTTTACAATCACTACTAAAAAATTTCTACTTCCCTCCTGATTTCTCACCGAAAAATGTCCAGTGACTATTTCCCACTAAATATCGGTGGGAAAAACATAAATAGTAAAGCAAGACAATCAAAACAAAGCACGAGTAAAACAAGAAAAACGGTCAGACTTAGATAAGAAATTAAAGCAGTATAAAGTGCATTCGAACAAAAGGGAGCAGTAGCTAACACAACTAAATAAGCTAAACAAAATACACAAAAGAACACATAGCAACAGAGATCAAACTACAGTGGATTATAAAGCAATAATGTGCCTATAAGTGTGATAGGTTAATCGGGCCTACAATAATAACACGACAACTATCAATTTGTAAGCATAAGTAGGACTCCGCTCGAGTACCTACTGCTCTTCTACCCTAATTCGTGTCCTCCACAACCCCTATCTAAGGTCATGTCCTCAGTAAGTTGCACCTGCGTCATATCCCGTCTAATCATCTATCCTCAATACTTCTTCAGCCTACCTCTACCCCTCATGAACCCGTCCATAGTCAACCTCTCACACCTCCGCACTGGGACATCTGTGTCTCTCCTCTGCACATGCCCGAATCATCTCAACTTCGCTTCCCGCATCTTATCATCCACCGAGGCCACTCCCACTTTCTCCCGGATATCATCATTTCTAATCATATCTCTCCTTGTATGCCCACACATCCATCTCATCATCCTTATCTCCGCCACTTTCATCTTTTGTATGTGCGAAGTCTTGATTGGACAACACTCTACCCCATACAACATAGTCGGTCTAACCACCACCCTATAGAACTTGCCTTTAAGTTTTGGTTGCACCTTTTTGTCGCATAAGACTCTAGATGCGAGCCTCCATTTTATCCACCCTGCCCTAATACGATGTGTGACATCGTCATCAATCTCTCCATTCCCTTGGATAATAGACCCTAGGTACTTGAAGCTTCCTTTCTTTGGAATGACCTGAGTACCAAGCCTTACCTCCACGCCTGTCTCAGGGTCGCTCCCGTTGCTGAACTTGCACTCAAAATATTCTGTCGTGGTCCTACTCAACCTGAACCCTTTAGACTCCAGAGTCTGTCTCCAAACCTCCAACTTGGCGTTCACTCCGCTGTGAGTCTCATCAATCAGGACTATGTCATCTACGAATAACATACACCATGGTACCTCCCATTGAATTTGTGGCGTCAGTCCATCCATCACCAAGGAGAATAGGAATGGGCTAAGAGTTGATCCCTGGTGTAGCCCCATCATCACTGTGAAGTCCTCTGAGTCTCCTCCTACTGTCGGTACTCTAGTCTTGGCTCTATCCTACATATCCTTGATCGCCCTAGTGTACGCCACAGGTATAACCCTAACCTCCAAACATCTCCATAGAACCTCCCTAGGGACTTTGTCGTATGCCTTCTCGAGGTCGATGCAAACCATATGTAAGTCTTTCTTCCTCTCTCTATACTGCTCCATCAACCTCCTAATAAGATAAATGACTTCGGTAGTCAAACGCCCCAACATAAATCCAAACTGGTTCTCGGAAATAGACACGTCTCTCCTCACCCTCGTCTCCACGACTCTTTCCCAAACTTTCATATAGTGGCTCAGCATCTTGATACCCCTATAGTTGTTGCAACTCTAGATATCACCTTTGTTTTTTACAAGGGAATCATTGTACTCCACCTCCATTATTAGGGCATTCTTGCCATCTTAAAAATGACGTTAAACAACTCAGTCAGCCACTCCAAACCAGCCCCGTCTGCGCTCTTCCAAAATTCAAGTGGGATCTCATCAGGCCCGGTCGCTCGTGTTCTGCGCATCCTGCGAATAACACCCGTAATCTCCTCAACCCTAATGCTTCTACAATACCCAAAATCCCCATGCCTACCGGAATGCTCCAGATATCCTAGCACAATGTCTTAATCTCCTTTTTCGTTCAAGAGTTTATGGAAGTAAGACTGCCACCTCCGCCTAACATGCGTTTCCTCCACCAGTACTTTGTCATCCTCATCCTTGATGCACCTCACTTTATCCAAGTCACGGGCCCTCATCTCCCTTGTCTTGACTAGTCTGTACAACTTCTTATCCCCGTCGCATTCGAAAGCCGACATTTTCGCCGCCGTAACCGCTAGTTTTGCCTTCTTCCTCGCCATATTATACAGTTCCCTATTCGTCTACTTCTCCACCTCATCTATGCTTTCTACCAATTTCACATACGCCGCTTTCTTCGCTTCCACCTTCTCTTGAATTTCACCATTCCACCACTAGTCCCCTCGATGTCCACCACGATAACACCGCGAGACTCCTAGCACTTCTGTGGTTACCTCATGAATGCAACTGGTCGTCCTGTCCCACATACCGGTTGCATCCCCACTACTCCCCCCAAGCCCCTTGGCCATCAACCTCTCCCCCATCTTATTTGCACTAGCCATGGTCAAACTCCCCCATTTAATTCTTAACATGTCATCCACAACCCTCTTCTTCTTCTCTAACTTGATCTCTAAATCCATCACCAAAAGCTTATGTCGGGTTGTAAGATACTCCTTCGGAATAACCTTACAGTCTTTACAAAGACCTTTGTCAACCTTTCTAAGTAACAAAAAGTCTATCTGAGTCTTAGCCACCGAACTACGGAAAGTCACCAAGTGTTCCTCCTTCTTCAGAAATCTAGAATTGGCTATCACCATCCCATAAGCTCTAGCGAACTCCAAAAGTGAGACGCCTCCCCCATTCCTGACCCCGAGTCCAAATCCTCCATGCACGTCGTCATAACCCCTGGAAGTGACCCGATATGTCCATTGAAATCCCCTCCTACAAATAACTTCTCAGTTGGTGGTATACCTTTCACCACTTCGTCTAAATCCTCCCAAAATCGTCTCTTCTCCTCCTTGTCCAAGCTCACTTGTGGCACATAAGCACTAATAATGTTCATAGTGAACCCTCCAACCACCAACTTAATCGACATCATCCTGTCATTGACCATACTCACCTCTACCACCTGATCTCTTAGTTCCCTGTCTACCAAAATGCCTACCTCATTCCTATACTTCGACCTATCGGAGAACCATAACTTATACCCATCTACGTCTTTAGCCTTAGGTCCTACCCATTTGGTCTCCTGGACACATGCTATATTAATTTTTCTCTTCTTAAGAATCTTAACTAGCTCTATGACCTTCCATGTTAAAGTCTCAATATTCCAAGACCCTATTCTCAACCTAGCATCTCCCTTACCGCACTTACCCCCTACCTCTTTCCCCCGTCCCCGATTGAGAACATGACCCTAGTCTATCATCATTCACCAAAGCCATTAGAGCAAAGACACAAAGAATACTAATCCAAGGTTAACGCTAACACACACGGAAATCAATACTATAGCACAAGTTAGCAAGAATCTAGAGGTAAGTCAGGCTACTACAAATACGAATGATAAAAGAAAGGGCAACAAGAATACATGCAAGAATGTAAAGTCCAGATTCAATAAAATGCAACACGCAAAATTGAACAACACGGATAAGAGCAAATATTAAGTACAGACAACTGGAGGTACCAACTCCAGGCTGATAAAACATGTTCACACGTCGGAAATTGTTGTTCACACACAGAAAAATACTGTTCACTACCTAAAATCATTGTTCCTACCGGAAACCATTGTTCGCTGCCAGACAACGTCGCAGATCTAGTGATACCTGGAGAATAAAAGGAGAGAGAGAGACCACCGGGAGGCTGTCGGAGACTGCCTGATGCAGGGCGGCGGCGACGTCGATGACTTGGCGGCGCCGACAAGCAAGGCTAGTTGGAGCAGTGAAGGTTGCCGGTGGAGTCCGTTGGAGTCCGGAGGCGTGGATCAGGGGTGGGGTGCGGTCGGGTGAGCAGATGGGGGGAGTAAGTAGAGATGGCAATGGATCTTGGACCCGTTCCGGATCCGGTGGATCCAGATCCATTTTATAGGATATGGATCTTCAAAATTTGGACCCGACGGATCCGGATCGGACCCGGATCCATTTTTGACGGATCGGATCTAGATATGGATCTTGTATTTGAGATCCGTATCCGGTCCAGATCCGATCCGTGGATCCAATTTTATTAAATATATCCATAACCTAGTCCTATAATGTAATTTTATAAGTATTTTCTTAAAATTTTTTCATAATTTATGTATTGGGTAAAGGGTTGAACCAGGATAAAGCGCAAGTCACATAGCCATGTAATTTGTCTTGTGAAGTTTCATTTCTTTTACCTATATGCTCTCTGCAGTTTTCCATATTTTCATTTCTATAAAAAGAAAAAATTATCACTCTTCTTTAAATTTCCCTTTCTTGAATCTGCTAGCGGTAAGCTTTAAGTATATGTCTCTCATTTGTTTGATTAGCAAAAAAACTGGGACTTTTGATATATGACCGACATTGTTTTATGTTGTTTAATGAAGTCAATCAGTAGAACTACAAGTGGAGCATCACTAAAGCCTCCAAAAATTAGCTCAAAGTTGTAACCTGTTTGCATCACTAATGAAATCAATCGTCTTTATTTTCTTATGATGCTAAAACTATGTTCAGTAGTTTGGAAGAATGGTGTCATGTTTGTGTAGGTTGATTGAATGAACTTATCATTTTTTTCAATTAGATTGCGTTTCATTTTGTCATAAAAGTTTCAACATGTGAGAATATTATTCAAGCCGAAAAAATTTACACGTAGATCCAGATCCGATCCGTGGACCCGGTGGATCCGATGGATCCGGATTTGGATCTGATTTTTATGGACCCGATGGATCTGGATCCAAGTATAAAAAATAGATCTGGATCTGGATCTAGTAGGATCCGATCCAGATCCGATCCATTGCCATCCCTAGGAGTAAGAGAGAGAGTTGCTTTCCAGACAAACTCTGTTTAGTGAAAAGAAAGAGTAATATTATCCCTCTTTAAACAACACGATGCGATTTCTTCTGTTGAAAAGAAAGAGTAATAGTATCCCTCTTTAAATTTCTCACTGAATGTCGGTGGAAAAATTCTTTGTTTCTGGTATTGCATGTAAATACAAACATGAATAATTGATAAGTATTCCCACATCAATGTTTAACTAATGCTCTTCTTAGATTTAGGATAATTTAACAAATTTAGTGCAAAAACGGAGTTTGAAAGAAATTATTTTGCTAGAACTTAAATTATAGTACCTAAGTAGTATAAGGTAGAATAACAATAATTAGATTGTTAAGTGAAACGAGTTCATTTACTTTTAAGTTTTCACCAGTATTTTTAGAAAGGTGAAAAAGAATTTTTTTTTATCTCTAGCAAAGTAGTCTGACGTAGTAAACACAAAGGTCAAGCAAATCAATATAAAGTTATAAACCAATCATTCATTTAACAAAATTATAGGCTAAATAGTTGAGATAGATGGAATCTTGATGTTGAAAAAGTAAAGCATATTTAGTTCCGACAATCAAAGCAATCACTCACATTAAGGTGCACTCCTACAACCGAACAGGTTGTCTCTCATTATTAAACTTGTATTATTAATTCACTAAATTAATTAAGTAGTCACTCATCCTATATTTCTTTATTGCTTTATTTGGTTATCTTAACTCTCTTTTGGAAAAAGAAAAGTATAGCAGAACATGGATGGCTGGTCCAGTACATCCTCTCTTTAACTTAACAAATTAAGTACTTATTAGAGTAGCAGCTTAGCTCCATGCACTCACAGGTTGTGTGTATTCCATTATATATTCTTTGCATCTTTCCTTTCTATTCCTGTTTGGACATATCTAAATATCTTAATTAATTACAATCAAACTATTGGTTTACTTAACTCATCACGCCAATCTTTTTATTTATTTTTTTGGCTTTTCTTTAATTTTAATTCGATCATGACGTCGGGAACATGCAGTCCTCTTAGGTGATAAAAAAATGCCACTCCAATACCCCCACATACATTATATAATATATAGAATCACATTTATACGAAAATATAGTATTACATGCTAGCATCCTAGCACTACATATTGTATGTATGCAAATTGTAATCCCTCCTGGACAGAGAATTCGTCAAAATTCTTTTGATGTCCACAATTGTAGGATGGCATATGTGGAACCATAATTTAAACTTAATAGATTTAATTTTTAAGGTTATTCTATTGAACTCAGTGTACTTATTGAGTGATTATATATATGTTCAATATAAAAAATATTGAATATAGTCAAACTCATAATACATAAGATGCATTTGCCATCCAGGACGGACATATATATCTTTTCGATTATAAAAGTTGATGCACTCACCAGGTTTGACTCGTATATATTTAGACGATTGGTACTTTTCTAAAAAATGTATTTATACTAAACAGGGTCGTCAAACATTTTGGGGGTCATGTTCTAATTCGTAAAAGTGGACCCTTAATATAAATAAATATACGATTTCAATAATTAGATTTAGCTAAGATATGCGAATTCTGGATCTTTACAGTAAATTCTGACTAATACTACTTAATAAAAAATATAAAAAAGAAATCCCTAAAACTTTCATTTTTCGAAGGCCCTGTGCGATAGTATATGGGTGGGACTCTCTGCATGCGTTCAACATTTTAATTATTCTAATTTTGCGTATGTATGCATTGTATAAGGCTAGATAAGTACCAACTGAACAAATCATGTGATCTCAACTACGACTTGTTTGTTGGCACTAGGGTCTAAGATAGTACCACAGGATACAATGTTGCCACTAGACTCCCACAAAATATGGTGAATTTAGTGGACAACATAAAGAAAGCACCACATCAACTGTACATGAGCACTTACTCAAAATGGTGTTGTTCTATTCTGCAACATAAAGGTACATGAATGTAGAATAATCTTTTAATTATTTTTATTAATGAAGATGTTTATATATATATATATATATATATAATATAATATTTAAATATGAAAAATCATATTTCTATTATAATAATAATATTCTAATTATACTTATACAAGAATTCTACAAAATATGGTAAGTAACCTAAATATTCACAAATATGCACGGTTTCTATCACACCCCCACAGTCATAGCAGGTGGTTGTCGTACGTTGAGACTATCCTTAAAATCTTCAAACAGAACTAAGGGTTGTCTTTTAGTAAAGATGTCAGCTATTTGGTACCTTGAAATGACATATAAGACACGTACTTATCCGCAAACTACCTTTTCGCGAACAAAGTGAATATCCATCTCGATATTTTAGTGCGCTGATGTTGGACCGGAATCCCAGAGAGATAGACGGTACTAACATTATCACAGTAGACCAAGGTAGATTTCTGAATAGAAAAATGAAGCTCTAATAAAATATTACGCAGCCAACATGACTCAGACACCACATTGGCTACGCCTCGATACTCGGCCTCTGCACTGGATCACGATAAAGTAGCATGGCGTTTTGTTGGCCAAGAGACCAAGTTATCAGCAAGAAACATACAATAACCAGAAGTTGACCGTCTGGTATCTAAACATCTACCCCAATCAGCATTTGTATAAGATACGAGAGTAGAGACGGAGGATGGATATAAATGCAACCCATAATCAAGTGTGCCCTGTATGTATCGTATAATGCGTTTGAGCGCATGCATGTGCTCAATCCGCGGATCATGCATAAATAAACAGACATGCTGAACTGCATAAGTAATATCTGGTCTGTGCATGTAAGATATTGAAGAGGCCCTGCAAGACTACGATAGTTGGTGGGATCCTCATATGGTGTGCTAGACGTAGCACTCAGCTTCAGTTTGGTATCAATCGGAGTAGAAGAGGACTTACAAGATAGCATGTCAGCTCTCTCAGTAATCTCAGCAGCATACTCTATCTGTGATAAAAATAGATCACCTGCATGACGAGTGACAACTATTCCCAAAAAATAACCCAAGGGCTCCAATTCTTTCATAGCAAAATCTGAACTGAGAAGGATCATGATAGACTTGCGCAAATTATCAGATGAGACAGTCAAAATAATATCATCCACATATAACAAAATGTATGCTAGAGAAGTACCACGACGATAGATGAACAGAGAATGATCAAACTTGCTGTGAGAAAACCCAATAGTAGACACATAATTTGCAAACCTCTTATACCAAGCATGTGGGGCCTGCTTAAGCCCATATAAGGACTTCTTCAGCAAACATACATGGTGAGGATAATTGGGGTCCTTAAAACCCAAGGACTGATGTATGTATACTGTCTCCTTAAGATCACCGTGTAAGAAATCATTTTTCACATCCAACTGATGAATGAGCCATGCTTTCGAGAGAGCCAAACAAATTAAAGTGCGAATAGTTGCCGGTTTGACCACCGGACTAAATGTCTCTCCACAATCTACGCCAACTTGTTGTGTTTTGCCATCACCTATAAGACGAGTCTTATGCCTCTCAAAAGAACCGTCAGAAATTTTTTTATGAGTAAAAATCCACATAGACCAAATAATATTAACACCAGACGGACGGAGCACCAAATCCCACGTCTTATTTTCAATAAGAGCATTATATTCATCAACCATGACCATTTCCCAATTCGGGTCATGAAGGGCATACATTGGGTTATGTGGTAGGGGTGATTTAGTGACATTAGAATTAAGATTAAAATGTCATTTTGGTTTAAAAATACCATGTTGGCTACGCGTAACGGGCCCTTGACTTGAGATAAAATTTGACGGGATTTGGGTAATTATTGGGTCACTGGTGGACTGGCCAGTAGTTAGTGTGCCTGCTGGCCCAATATCGGCTGGATGACGACCCGAAGGAGAAGGAGAAAAATTTGGGCCAAAAATTGGACTGAGACTGGTCCGAGAGTCTGGGCCTGAAATTGGACCAAGACTAGACTGAGTCTCGGAACATGAAACTGGGCCAAGATCACCATTGGGCCGGGTCTCGGAACTGGGCTGAGAGGCTGAAACATTGCCGAGATTGTTTGGGCCAGCAAGCAGTGGGCCTGTAGGCAAATTTAAGTTTTGGGACCATTGTTGTAGAATATGCGAGGAGGGAGCATCGTTCAAAAAATTATAAGCACTCGACATAAATTTAGACACTTGAGCAAACGGAAATTGGGTTTCATAAAAAATAACATGGCGACTAATTATGATTTTATTAAAAGATAAATCAAAATATTTGTAACCACGATGATTAGATGGAAAACCCAAAAATACACAAGCGGTAGACCGAGCTTGAAGTTTATTAATTGTAGTGGACAGAAAAAGTGGATAGCACAAGCACCCAAACACCCTAAGATGAGAATACAATGGATCTTTATTGTAAACAAATTTAAATGGGGTTTGATATGCTAAACCTTTGCTAGGGAGAATGTTAAGGAGGTAGGTCGTCATTTGTAACGCATGATGCCAAAAAGATGGGGGTAATGAAGCATGTGCTAGTAAGGTTATGACAATATTATTAATGGTACGAATATTTCTTCGGCCTTCCTATTTTGTGAGGACGTATGAGGACAAGAAAACCGAAAAGATATGCCATGAGTATCACAAAATTCTCGAAATGGCCCATTATCATATTCCCTATCATTATCACATTGAATATTTTTAATTTTCCGTGCAAATTGGGTACGGATGAAAGCTCTAAATTTTAAGAATGTGAAAAAAACTTGAGATTTTTTACACAAAGGAAAAGTCCACAAAAAATTAGAATAATCATCCAAAAATAAAACATAATAACGATGGCCCAAAGAACACAAAACGGGAGATGTCCATAAATCACTATGAATAATGTCAAAAGGCATCAACGTACTAGAAGTAGAGGCAACAAACGGTAATCTAATATGTTTCCTTAGAAGAAGAAGGACAAATATGAGTACTATGCGTACTCGTACAATCAATGAAATTATTATTTTTAAGAGAAGAAATAATAGACGATCCCGGATGACCCAAACGGGCATGCCACAAGGAAGGAGCAAGAGCGACAAATGTGGAAGGTGTGGCTTGAGTGGTGGAAATGGTGGTGGTGCTAATTGGATAAAGCTCTCCTCGACTATTACACCTAATTAGAGGTATCCCCGTTTCGAAACCCTTTAAAGAAAATCCAAAATGATCAAAGTTAACAGAAACCCAATTATCAGTTGTGAATTTTCGGATAGACACCAAATTTTTAATTATGTGAGGGCCATAAAGGACATTCTTGAGGACGAGAGGTGGATTTGGGGAGGGGGGACAAATTTGTGTGACCATAACCACGAATTGGAATTGAATTGCCATTACCAATAATTATGCCACATTTTTTGTTCAAATTGAAATAAAACGAGAGATTACCTTGCGCGGACGTCATATGAGAAGTGGCTCCGATGTCCATATACCAATTTATGTCCAGGGAATTTAATCCAAGTGTATGCATCGCGACCTCGATATTTGTGGGTGTCGAAATTGCTGTTGGGCCCGCAACCATGAAGGACTGCTGACAAGGCCCAACAGCTGGCTGACTGGATTGAAACGACTGTGAATTAAGCCTCTGCTGGCTAGCCTAATTCGCTGGGTAAACTACTGGAACTGGAAAGGGGTAATTGGGCTAGTTGGGCAATTGCCGGACCCACTGGCCAGCGCTACTATTGGCCCACTGCCCAGGCCACTGCCTTGGCCCAAGCTGCGGTTGCCCCTGCCGGTTGCCACCTTGACCACTGCTGCCGCCACGTTTTTCTCCGAACTTTTGATTTTGACCCTGTTTTCTACCTCAGTTGTTCCAATTTGGAGTGGCTCTATCCTTCCCGCCCACCTCAAACATATATGGAGGGAAGAATCCGAGGGTATTCTCACGAGAAATCCGGCTTAACTTATTTCCTTATTTTTTACGCTTTCCTTTACGGTGAAAGACTTTATTAGGCTCCTCTTGTGTATATAAAAAAATTGGGTAGCCGAAGTTGATGGAGAATATGAATTTTTTGGCGAGGCCGCCATCATGGCAGAAGTTGCTCCAGTTGCGGCCTTTTTAGCCAATCCCGCCTCTTCAAGGGTGAGCATAGATCGGCTTGATAAAACAGAGGAAGAGGACTACTTTGACGAAGAAGAGTCCTAACATCATTATAGGCCTCGGATAGGCCGACAATCATTTGAAGAACAAGACGATCATTCATGACGGGCGCACCAACGTTCTTGAGTTGATCCACCAATTCCTTCAGCCTTTTACAATAAGCTGAGATATTCGAAAAATCCTCCATAGTGACATGGGAGAATTCCTGCTCAAGAGTGATGGCGCGAAAATTTTTGTTATCTTGAAATATATCACGCACCGTATTTCAAGTGTCCATCGTCGTGGCGTCGGGTTCAATAATCGTCTGCAAAAGGTCCGTATAGATAGTGAAATATATCCACTGGTGTACGGTAGCATCAAGAGTCGTCCATAACACAGGATCATCATTGGCGGTAGGCACCTTCTCCTTGCCTATATTCGCGGGGATGATGTGATGAAGGACTTGATGCGAGCGTGCGTGAACTTTAAATAATTATTCCCACGTCGCGTATTGGTCGTTTTCCATCTCAAGAACGATAGTGATGTGGTTCTTGATGTTGGAGATGGTAAGGGCATGATGAAATGTGTTTTTTGAGGTAGACATAATAAAAGAACAAGAGGAGAATTAGGGATTAGGAGGAGAATTTGGGAAGAGAGAAAATGTTTTATAAGAAAAAAGGTGTCAGGATCGCGTATTTCGAGGGTGCTAGGCGGCGGAAGTGTAGTCGGGAGAAAGAAATTTTGCTCTAGACTTCTGATACCATGTAAGAGAATAATCTCTTGATTATTTTCATTAATGAAGAGGTCTATATATACAATATACAATCTCTAAATATGAAAAATCATATTCCTACTATAATACTAATATCTTAATTACACTTATACAAAAAAATTATAAAATATGATAAGTAACTTAAATATTTACAAATATACACGGTTTCTATCCATAAGGTCATTCATATTGTTTTTTATTACTCCATCTCTTTATAAATGAATATGAAGGACAAATTAAAGGGAAAACGATAGTACGTGAATTGGGGAAATTAGGATAAATACAAACAGTGGACAAGGAAAAGTGAGCAGTAGCCACAGTACTCACAAATTTTGAACAAAACGGTGGGACACCTGAGTTCGCCACTGTAAATCACGTGCTTTACATAAAACGACAAAAGGGTTTCTTCAAAGGAATAGGCCAACTCTAGTTCTTGCGAGTTTGGGTCTTTGGAATACAACAATTCTAATTTATAATTCAATACTATTATACTCCGTCTCCCTTAACCCATATTGAAGAAAAAAAACAATTAAACGACGAGTAATATATTTTCACATTACGTTGCGACTCTTAATGTTGAATCCGTCTCCCCTAGCCCATATTGGAAACAAAAAAAACAAGGACACCTATTGGTAATTTTCCGTTCTAAAAGAATGATATTCCTCCGTCTCATTTTATATGGAGATGGTTGACTAGACATGAAAAATAAGACATTGAGAAATGCATGGCTACAAATCATTTCATTAAGGATAAAATGACTAAATATAAAAAATGTGCCATTTTGTTGGGGAATGATATAAATTGAGACTAAAAATAACTTTTTAGGGATATGAAATAATACAATTAACTATTCATATAGATTTTCAGCTTCTTGATATAAGATTTATATATTTATAAATTACATAAAAAATCACCCTTTTGTACAAAATTATGCGTACTATATTGCTATTCAGAAGTTGAAATATTTTATCTCTAAGTCTAGCTACAACCTTGTTTAGTGTTTAGTTGTTCTTGACTGCTATACAAAGCCTTATCCAGTGATCTAACCAACTGGATTTTCCTTGATAAAAATTAAAAAGCACAGTCGCTAACAATGTGAAAAAGTCCAATGATGATTAAGGTTTCAATAGCTCATTAACTTGTCATAGTCAAATACGGAAACAACAAGGTAACGGTAATGTAGGCGATTTAATCAAGCAAATCAAATGCAATTATATTACAGAATACAGATAACAAAATAGAGGTATCTATTGCATGTACTGAAAGAAGCTTCAATCATTAGTTTACTTTTATAATACCATTAGTTTAAATAGTGAATTATATTATAATCAATGAATAATAATTGTAGAGTTAGAAGAAGCTTCTTTAGCTTCCATATGTGTTGGCTGTTACACACATTCTCTGCTTAAGGTATCATTACAGGGATCAATTAACAATAGTTTTTTTCTCTTGGGACGGTCGGAGATTAGAGCTTAGAGCTTAATTAATTAATATAATCCTTTTTGCTTTTCTTTCTAACAAGAAAACAAACGCGTATCTGTAACGTGTCATCTATTCCCGTGAAATACGGGAAAGTCACGTGATAAAAAATGTTTACTTACCGCATCTCTTCTGCCTCGCAAATCACGTGGCCAACTCATGTTGTGATTAGGTGGTCCCCTATACATACAAGGATCTATTCTTTTTGGTGTAGCATAAAATAATCCACCCTCCTTTCTCTCTTTCTTTCTTTTTTTTTTTTTTTTTTTTTTTTTTTTTTTTTTTTTTTTAGCGCTAAGTGTAGTTTACGGGTTCCATCAGATTCAATAATATTAGTTCATTCACTTCACTTCTTATATTTATCTTAAGAAGAATTGTTAGTTATGTACTTATGTATTAGAACCTAAAATTTCAGACTCAAAAATTTTAATTCTGTCTTTGCTCATAATAATATTTTTCTTTATTTTTATTTTATTTATTAAAAGATCGATAAAAAATATTTTCTCTGTTTCAATTTATGTGAACTCTTGGACAGTCTACGAGGTAGTTCTTTAATCATATTTTTCTTATATATTTTTTAAAATTATTTGAATTATAAATTATCATAACTTATAATACTTTTATTTTATTTCTAAATATACAAATTTTATTTTTATAAATTTAAAAAATCAATATAAAAACTTAAGGTCAAAACTATAAAGATTAATTCTCATACTTCGACAAGGTTCACAGGAATAAAATGGAGGGAGTAAAAGAAATGATACATGAAGATTGAATATTGAATTTAACTTTTACTGAGACAAAACTTTAGGCAATACCACTAAATAATTTATTAACTTCTACAATATTTCTCAAATTTTTAGTTATATACTACTTTTTCGCAATTAAAATATTTTAGTTTAATTAGATATAAAATTTAAAAAATAAAGAGACTTTTAAATTTATTAATATTAAATTAAAAATACATATAATATATTGTATTAAAATGTTCTTTGAATTTTGTGATGTTAAATATAGAAAGCGCACTCATTTTAGATGATATTAAAAAATATATATATACTTACATTGAAACGAAATTATATTTTGTTTTAAATTTCACTCCTATTTTGTCTATATGCATGCGTAATATCTACACTTCAGATTTGGACTTTAGAGGGTGAGATCATGACTCGTGATAGGGACTTGGAGACATGGATGGGACGGTTCCTGAAGGGTGGAGGGGCCCAAAACTAGAGGCCCAGATTTGCAAAGCACATATTGGGATTACGTGGGAGGCTATGTGACGCACGTGAGCTGTGAAAGTGACCAGCATCTCACGTGCGCCCATTCCCTGCCGTTAACCTGCCACTCTGCTTACCGTCTAGTATGCCGGTGGGGACCAGCTCCAGGGAAACGTCGTTAAATGGCCGTTCCGTTAGTAATAACGGCAATGGTTTTGGTGAAAGTCGGTATGGTTTGTTGAAATGCGTCGTTCAAATGACTAAAAATGGGTACATAAAAGATTTAAGTTACAACACATTAATACTGACTTCTTATTAAAATACAATTAGTGTAATTTACTTATACTAGTTAATATCACTTCTAGTAAAAGTTAGCTATTGATGTTTGTTAAATAAATTTATCTTTAGTTATTTTATATATCTGATTGTATAAATATATTTTACACCCGGAGAACACATAATATAAGATTGTATAATCTCCCTTATGAAATATTTTTCATTAATACAAATATATAGTGTGTATAATGTTGAATTCTAATTGAATAAATATCCTATATTTACTATAATTATACACTATTATTAATTATAAAATATATGGGCGAATATATGATAATATTCGCTAATACACCCCCTCAGTCGGAGCGGGAGGATGCCGGACGCTGAGGCTGGATCTGAAGTCTAGGAATAACCGTCTAGGAAGTCCTTTAGTAAAGATATCTGCACACTTATACGAAGAAGGCACATACAACACTTTAACATGACATATAACAACATTCTCACGAACAAAATGTATATCCATCTTAATGTGTTTGATTCGCTCATGCTGAACCGGGTTATGAGATAAGTAGATCGTGGATATGTTATGACAATACATCATAGACGCCTTACGCAAGGGACACTGAAGCTCCAAAAGAAGGTTTCGGAGTAAGCAGATCTCATCAACAACATTGGCAATGCCTCTATACTCTGCTTCTGCACTCGATCAGGATAGGGTGGCTTGCCTCTTGGCAGACCACACAATGAGATTATCACCTAAGAACACACAGTAACCGGAGGTAGATCGTCGCATGTCCGGACAGCCTGCCCAATCGGTGTTCATTTATGATATCAATCTGGTCGGTGTAGAAGGGTAGAGATGCAATCCGTAATCAAGTGTGCCCTTAACGTATCGAATGATACGTTTAAGAGCTGCAAAATGAGGCTCCCTAGGGGTATGCATAAACAAACACACCTGCTGAACAGCATAAGCAATATCAGGTCCGGTGAAAGTAAGATACTGAAGTGTACCTGCAAGACTCCTATAAAGAGTAAGATCAGACACTAGAGCACCGTCACTAGCACTAAGCTTCGATTTGGAGTCAATCGGAGTAGGCATGATCTTGCAGTTCGTCATTTTAGCTCTGTACATATTTTCTTCGGCATACTTACATTGACACAGGAACATAGTATCTGCAGATCTAGTCACTGATATCCCCAAGAAATAACTCAACTTCCCTAAGTCAGTCATAGCAAATTCGGATTTCAACATAGCAATGATCTCAGTTTTCAACACATCAGAAGAGGTAGTGAGAACAATATCATCCACATATAATAACAAGTATGCAATGTTACTACCTCGATGAAATATAAAGAGAGAATGATCACATTTGCTGCATACAAACCCAATCTGCATAATATAATTAGCAAAATATTCATACCACGCTTTGGGGCCTATTTCAAACCATATAGTGACTTACGAAGACGACAAACATAGTGGGGGGCCTCCGGATAGACAAATCCTGACGGCTAGTGCATGTAAACAGTTTCTTTCAAGTTCTCATGCAAGAATGCATTCTTCACATCAAGCTGATGAATCGGCCAATGCTTACCCATAACTATGCTCAGAACCGTGCGAATGGTAGCCGATTTAACCATCGGACTAAACGTCTCACCACAATCAATACCCTCATGTTAATTAGTACCATTAGCTATAAGTCTCGTCTTATAGCGCTCAAGGTCACCATTGTCTCTAAATTTGTGATGAAATAGCCACATGCATCGAATCTAATTAACCCATCCGATCTAGAAACCAAATCCCAAGTGTGCTATTTTATTAAAGAATTAAATTCCTCACGCATGACCGCATTCCAATTCGGGTCAAGTTTGGCTAATTTTAGATTTTTAGGAATTAGGGATATAGTTTGTGTGGAAAGATTAAAATGGACTTTGGACTTAAAAATCCCGTATTGGGCACGAGTTTCAATTTGGTGCGTGGGGGCCGGGGTTGGTTGGGTATTTGGGTGGGGGTGCTGACTGGTGGGATGTCGATTCAGGACTGGAAATCGAGGGATTAAGATGTCGGGGTAGTGGTAGTGGTGGAAGGTTATTTGGACTGGTCAATGGGGTAGGGGTGAGTGAGGTTCGGGTCCAGTGACCTGGTCTGGTTGGGTGTGATTGGGTATCGGGTCAAATCGATGGGTTGTGGGTGGGTTGGTATTGGGAATAGTGACGATGACTGGGTTGATTGTGGGGCGATCGTTGGGCAGGTTTGACTGACGGGAGATTAATCGGCATGTGACGGTGATATTGGGTTTGACGAAGAGGATGGTCGGCGGGTATGGGAGACGATGACGGGATGAGTTGTCTCTACCGGGGAAATATCCGGTAGATTTCTGGTGGTAGCAGCATGATAGGGTGGTGACGGACCAGTGGGGACAGTGGTGATGGCACAACGGAGTTCGGTGAGGACAATATGAGAGGTATCCGACTCGTCTAGAAAGGTGTAGTCCATGTTTCGGAATTTTTGAATGTTTGCAAATGGGAAGATAGTCTCATCAAATGTGACATGACGGGAGATGTGGATTTTATGAGTATATATGTCATAGCATAAATACCCCCTATGATTGGGCAGGAAACCTAAGAAGACACATGGAGTGGTGCATGACGCTAATTTATGTGGGGTCGTGGAGGTAAGATTTGGGTAGCAAAGATAACCGAAAATCCGAAGGTGATCATAGGAGGGGATCCGACGATAAATGATTTCGGTGGGAGTCTTATTTTAAAGAGTGCGGGTAGGTAAAATGTTAAGGATATATTCTACCATTTTGACTACATAGACCAAAAAAGAAGGGGGAAATGAGGCATGAAAAAATATTGCACGAACCATGTTATTGATAATGCAGATGATTCGTTCGGCTTTACCATTTTGTGGAGAGGTGTGGGGACACAAAAACCGAAAGACCATACAATTATTTTTGCAAAATTTGTGAAAAGTGAAATTATTAAATTCATGACCATTATCACATTGGAATGAATTGATGGTTTTTTGAACCGTGTTTTTATATAAATACGAAATTCAAGAAACTTGGAAAACAGTTTAGACTTGAATTTAAGAGGGTAGACCCAGATAAAATGAGAAAAATAATCTAATAAAATGAGATAAAATTTATGACTCAGTAAGCTAGTGATGGGAGATGTCCATAAGTCAACATGCATAATATCAAAGGAAGAAAACGTAACACTTAAAGATGACTGAAACATAAGGCAAACATGTTTGCCTAATGGGCAAGAAAAACATTGTTGGGCAAGTTTCCCATTATTACATCTAATAAAATTATTGCTTCTAAGAAAGTTAAAAACAGGAGCTCCTGGGTGTCCAAGTCTATTATGCCAAGTTGATGAAGAGATAGTAGTGAGAGAGATAGGTGAGCGAGAGCTGGCAACGGAGGTGGATGGGAAAGGATAGATATCCCCCGTGCAATTGCATCTCGTAAGAGGTGTCCCCGTATGAAGATCCTTCACAGTAAAACCAAAAGGGTCAAAATCAACATAAACAGAATTGTTACGAGTACATTTCCGGACATATATTAAGTTTTTAATGATTTTAGGAGCATACATGATGTTATTTAGGGAGAAGGGTGGGTGAGGCGGTTGGGTGTAGGTTGTACCATAACCCTGAATTAGAATGCGCTGGCCATTATCAATCGTAATAAATTGCGGATACTTTAAACGAAACAGTTTGGGAAGATTACCTGAAGAGCGGGTGAGATGAGACGTGGCTCCCGTATTCATGTACTAATTTTCATCAGGCTCTTGGAGATTTAATATGTTGAAGGCCTGGCCCAAATCAGTGGGGGCCAGACCCGATGAAAGATGTTGCTGCTGCCCAATAAAAATGGGCTTGCTGGGACGTACCGGGCGCAAGTCGTGGGCCTGGAAATTGGCCTAGAATCCAGGGCTGCCATGAGTTGGGATACTGGGCCGCCAGTTGCTGAACCGAGAATGGAGCTGACGCCCAGGTGCTAGTGTTAGGCCACTGCCCTGGGCCGGGCCACGTTGGTAAGCTGTTGGGCTATTATTGTTGACCTACACGACCTCCACGTTCGCGGTCTCTGCCACCCTTTTAGTTGTGTTCATCTTGTTTGGCACGCCGGGTTTTCTCTAAAAGTATTTGTGAACGGGCCATGTTGAAGTTTGGTAGTGGGTTTGATTGTTGAATCATGGTCGCCAGAGTATCATATTCACCTTTTGGTAAGCTAGAAACTAGTTGTAGGACCATTTTTGTTTCGGAAATTGGTGTCCCCACATTGGATAGTTGATCAGTAACAAGTTTCAATTGCTTGCAATACTCGGAAATGTTGGCAAAATTCTTGAGACGTGTTTTGTTGAACTGTTCCTCCAAATACACGACTCATGTATGCTTGTTATCCTGAAATATCTCCTCCAAACGTACCCATAACTCACGAGCCGAGGCACCTGTTTTCATGATCGTATGAAGCAAGTCTTTAGAGATGGTACCATAAACCATTGTTTGACGATAACGTCAAGACGACGCCATGTCGAGTCTGCAATGTCGATAGGGCGAGGGAAAAAGTCATCAATATGGTCAAGCACGTTGTACACGCATGCGTGATTATGAAAAAGTTCAACCCATGAAGAGTATTGACTGTCTTCTTGATCAAGAATTAAGGGAATGAAATTCTTGATATTCGTGATGGTAAACGCCAGATGGAAAGAAGAGGTGGAAGATGGAGGGGGTTGTCAATAACGACTGTGGAGGAGGCGGAAGCATTAAGAGAGGTGGGAGTAGACATGGTAGTCACAAAAGAAGAACAAGAAAAATCGAAAAACTAAAGTTTGCCATTGGTCGAAGTAAGGGGGGGGGGGAGCTGGAGGAAGAAGGGTTTAGGTGTTTTTAGGGTTTGACTTTTGATACCATGTAAGATTGTATTAATCTCCCTTAAGGAGTATTTCTCATTAATACAAATATATATAGTGTGTACAATGTTGAATCCTAATTGAATAAGGATCCTTTATTTACTATAATTATACACTACTATTAATTACAAAATATATGGGCGAATATATGGTAAATTCTTTAATACATAATATAAATTCAATATATAATTCAGCCATGCTCCTAGCAATTACATTAATGATTTATGAATATAAAATAGTATGAACCATATTAATTTGGCCAAGACTCAGTAACACTTTATCAACTAGTTTCTCATATTTTTAGTTGTTTCAAAACATAGGAAATCATATATTATAATTCTCTTAATTAATACAACATGCCATTGTCAAATCTCAAATATCGTTATAAGTTTGTAACTACCGGTCATTTAAGATTTAAAATCGTTAAACATATTCAACTATATTGGTATAAATTCATTTTTATTCAGTACCACCTTTCATGTCTCAATTATCCGTGATATGGATACCTCTATCATGGTGCAGGAGAAGTACGATAGTTATTTCTTCCTCCTAAATTTCAGCACAATGCAGACGTTGAAATGTTATTTAAATAATTTTGTCTGTAAAACTTAAAAGAAAAAAAGGAAAAAAGAACTTTGTCAAGTGAGATCTCAAGTAAACACATTACTAGAATATTGATGGGTGGCTCGAAGATGAAGACGGCTAAGCACTCATAAAATGAAATTTACTATTGTATTGTATGACTAATATATAATCTTTATGCGTGTATATCCTGTGTATATTGGCCTCGGGTTTATGTAGTTGACCATGTATATGGTCTAGATTTTAGGTAATGTTTTAGTCTCCTAGTTTAGGTAATGTTGTGGTGTAATTAGTATTATATACTTACCATAATATTTGTATTACCATAATTGTATAGTTAGTCTTCAAATAAAATAAGGTTTTAGGAGTAAAATAAGAATAAGATTCTCCTATTATGGAAATATATAAATTGTATATATTATCTTTCAATTAATGAAAATAATCAAGAGATTATTTCTTTCATGGTATCAGAAGTCTAGATCTTAAAATCCTCCAACTTCTGGCAATCTGCCTCGATTTCCGAGCCCTCTTTCTCGGATTTCGTGCCCGCCGGTACCTCTCTTCTCAAATTTTTTCTTCCAAATACCTCAATCACATATTGTTCTATCAGTATGTCTACATCAAGGAACACGATTCATCATGCCCTTGTAGTTTCTAACATCAAGAATAACATCCCTCTTGTTCTTGAAATAGAAAACATCCAATATGCGACGTGGGCCGAACTGTTCAAAATTCACGCACGCTCACATCAAGTCATCCATCACATAATCCCCGCGGCTCCTGAGGTGCCAAGATGCGAGGATGATCCTAAGTTGTGGACGACTCTTGATGCCATTGTCCTTCAATGGATATATTCCACAATTTCTACCGACCTTTTGCAAAAAATTATTGAGCTTGATGCTACGGCGCATGCAACTTCGGATAGACTACGTGATATATTCCAAGATAATCAAAATTCTAGAGTTGTTACTCTTGAGTAGGAATTCTCGAACGTCAACATGGAAGACTTCCCTAACGTTTCGGCTTATTGCAAAAGATTGAAGGAATTGGCAGACCAACTCCGCAACGTAGGCGCGCCGATTTAGAATGATCGTTTGGTTCTATAAATGGTTTCAGGCCTCTTCGAGGCCTATAGTGATGTTGGCATGCTTCTTCGTCAAAGCAATCATCTTTCGCAATTTTATCAGGCTTGTTCTATACTTACTCTCGAAGAAGCAGACATGGCTAAAAAGGCGGATTATGGTGATAGTCCCATAGTCATGATGACCGAGTCCACTTTTCATCCTACCGGTTCCAACAACTCGGGCCAAAACCACAACAATGGTGGCGGCAAAAAAGGGACAAAATATGAAAAATAATGATAAGAATCGCGGCGGCAACACTGGCGGCAGCCGGAACAGTGGTGGTGGCCCTCGGGGCGGTTAGCAGCATCAACAGTTTTAGGCCCCGCAGTGGGTCCCTATGCAGTGGTAGTGGGCTCCATAATTCGGGCCAAAACAGTGGCAGCCTAGCGTTTCAGCCTCACTGACAGTGGGCTGGCCTGCAGCAGTCGAGGCCTAACATGTAGTGGCCCAATTTCAGTAATTCATCTGGGCCGAGGCAGCTAGTAGGGGTACTTGGGCCTCGGCCCCCGCAGGACCATCACGCAGTGGCCCCCACTTCTACCGACATCGAAGCCGCAATGCACACGCTTGGATTAAATCCTCCGGACCCAAATTGGTATATGGACACTGGTGCCACTACCCACATGACATCCGATTCAGGTACTCTCTCGTCTTATTCCAATTTGAGCAACCCTCGTGGCATTATTGTTGGGAATGGTAATTCTATTCCAATTCGTGGTTATGGTCATAAAACTGTCTCCCCCTTATCCATCCCTTATCTTGAAAAATATCATACATGCCCCAAATTGATTAAAAACTTAGTTTCTGTTTGTAAATTCACCACTGACAATTCTGTGTCTATTGAATTTGATCCGTTTGGTTTCTTTGTGAAGGATTTCAAGACAGGGAGTCCTCTCATGAGGTGTGATAGTAGGGGGGATCTTTATCCTATCACGCCGAGTTTCGGTCTATCGAGTCAAGCCTTGCCGTCAACATTTACAGCCCTTGCTCATTCCTTGTGGCATGCTCGTCTTGGTCATCCGGGGTCGTCTATTTTGTCTTCCTTAGATAAAAATAATTTATTTCATGTAAGGGTACGCGTAGTACTCCGAATTGCCATTCTTGTTCTTTAGGAAAAATTGTTAGGTTGCCATTTGTAGACTCTAATTCTCATACTTTAATGTCATTTGATATTATTCATATCGACTTATGGACATCTCTTGTTCTTAGTTCTTTGGGTCATCGGTATTATGTTCTCTTTTTGGATGATTATTCGAAATTTTTATGGACTTTTTCGATAGCGAAAAAATCTCAAGTTTTTCCATCTTCTTAAAATTTAGAGCTTTCATTAGAACCCAATTTGAACGAGAAATAAAAAATATTTAATGTGATAATGGCAGAGAATATGATAATGGGGTGTTTAGGGAGTTTTGTGCTAATAATGAGATCAATTTTCATTTTTCTTGCCCTCATACGTCTTCACAAAATGAAAAAGCCGAACGTAAAATTCATACATTAATAACATCATTAGAACTTTATTGATTCATGCTTCCGTACCCCTTCTTTTTGGCCTCATGCTCTACAAATGGCTACATATCTGCTTAACATTCTCCCTTCCAAATGTTTGACAAATTTGTCCTCTCTTCAAATTTTATATCATAAGACTCCTTCGTATTCACATCTTAGGATCTTTGGGTGCTTGTTTTAGCCACTTTTTCCGTCTACCACAATTAACAAACTACATGCTCGATCTACCCCTTGTGTGTTTTTGGGCTATCCGTCTAATCATCGTGGTTACAAATGTTTTGATTTTTCATCTAATAAAATCATCATTAGTCGCTATGTAATTTTTGATGAATCTCAATTTCCGTTTGCTAAGGTTAGTAACCCCGTGCCTAGTTCGTATAATTTTTTGGATGATGGCATATCCCCGTATATTATTCACCATTTTTCAGACGTATCCCGCACCCCAAATCCGCCAGCGGGCCCACTACCCGTTGGTTCAACAGTTCCCTCGCTGTCTCCCGTCGTGGGTCCAGAAACTGGGCCGCCTCCCCAGCCCAGTTCTGGCCCAATTCTTGTTCCCATTTGTTCATCGGAAATAGTAGCCCGTTACCGTGTTGGGCCAGCAGGCCCACTGCCTGCTGGCCAGTCCGTCATTGGTCCCGTTATTTCCTAAAATTCACCCAATTCTCCCCCGAGTCAAAGACCGGTCACTTGTAGTCAACAAGGTATTTTTAAACTGAAAAGACATTTTAATTTAAATTCTAATGTTCTTAAATCACCCTTAACCTGTAATCCTGTGTCTGCATTAAATGATCCGAATTGGAAAATTGCTATGACCGATGACTATAATGCTCTTATTGATAATAAGACGTGGGAGTTGGTGCTCCATCCATCTGGTATTAATATTATTTGGTCTATGTGGATTTTTGCTCATAAGTACAATTCAGACGGTTTGTTTGCAAGGCATAAGGCTCGGCTTGTGGGTAATGGTAAGACTCAGCAGGTTGGTGTGGATTGTGGGGAGACGTTTAGTCCGGTGGTCAAGCCGGCTACCATTCGCACTGTACTCAGCTTGTCTCTATCGAAAACATGGCCCATCAATCAGTTAGATGTAAAGAGTGCTTTCTTATATGGTGATCTCAAGGAAACAGTGTATATGCATCAGCCCTTGGGGTTTCGAAACTCCAAATATCCTAATCATGTATGTTTGTTGAAAAAGTCCTTATATGGGCTTAAGTAGTCTCCACGGGCCTAGTATAAGAGGTTTGTCGACTATGTTTCTACTATTAGGTTCACTCACATCAGGTCGGATAATTCCTTGTTCATATATCGTCGTGGATCGTCCTTGGATTATATACTATTATATGTGGATGATAATATCTTGACTGCCTCTTCCGATGCCTTACGCCAGTCTATCATGACAATGCTCAGTTCTGAATTTGCTCTGAAAGACTTGGGGCCCTTGAGTTATTTTTTGGGGATTGTTGTCACTCGTCATGCAGGTGGATTGTTTTTATCACAGAGGAAGTATGCAGCCGAGATCATTGAGAGGGCTGGGATGTCATCCTGTAAGTCCACTCCCACTCCGGTTGATACTAAACCCAAATTGGGTGGTGCGGCCGGCGCACTATACGGGGAGCCGACCCGCTATCGCAGTCTGGCAGGGGCCCTTCAGTATCTCATATTCACGAGACTAGATATTACGTATGCCGTACAATATGTGTGTTTGTTTATGCATGATCCCAAGGTTGAGCACATGAATGCGCTCAAACGCTCATTCGGTATATTCAGGGTACACTTGACTATGATTTGCATTTATATCCTTCCTCGACGTCCACACTTGTCTCGTATACATATGCTGATTGGGGTGGCTGTCCGGACACCAGACGGTCTACGTTTGGCTATTGTATGTTTCTTGGCAATAACTTGGTCTCATGGTCTGCGAAACGTCAGTCGACTTTGTCCCGATCCAGTGCGATGCCGATTATCGAGGGGTAGCTAATGTGGTCTCGGAATCGTGTTGGTTACGTAATTTGCTGTTAGAGCTTCATTGTCTTATTCAGAAAGCGACCTTGGTTTATTGTGATAATGTTAGTGCCATCTACCTTTCTGGTAATCCGGTTCAGTACCAACGCACTAAACATATCGAGATGGACATTCACTTTGTTCGTGAAAAGGTTGCTCGTGGTCAAGTACGCGTCTGCCATGTCCCGTCCAGGTATCAAATTGCCGACATCTTTACAAAGGGTCTTCCCTCGGTTCTTTTTGAAGATTTTAGGGACAGTCTCAGCGTTCGAAGACCGCCCGCTATGACTGCGGGGTGTGTTAAATATCCATAGGATATACACATGTATATCCTATGTATATTGGCCTCAGGTTTGTGTAGTTGACCGTGTATATGGTCTAGATTTTAGGTAATGTTTTAGTCTCCTAGTTTAGGTAATGTTGTGGTGTAATTAGTATTGGACACTTACCATAATATTTGTATTACCATAATTGTATAGTTAGTCTCCAAACAGAATAAGATTTTAGGAGTAGAATAGAAATAGAATTATCCGGAAATATGTAAATTGTATATATTGTCTTTCAATTAATGAAAATAATCAAGAAATTATTTCTTTCACTTTATTCATATAGTTTTTTTCACAAGTTAAACTCAATTATTTTTATACGGCAGTTTTTAAATTTCACGATGTTAATTATCCTATAATTTATTATAGTTAAGTAGATGACTTTCCTTCTGAGTTCCTAAATGTGTTAACATTTTATTTCACATAACAAATTTGGTGATATATTTATATATATATAGCATATTTACTCGTTTTTTCCAAGTGACCTGTCATTTTAGGAGTCCATTTTTCCTTTTATTCCTTTCCCTGAAAGTTTTGCTGATGTAGCTCACTCACATGCTCGATATACTTGGCCCTTATACCACTGACGTGGCTCCACAAAGCTTTCGCAACTTCTTTTTTCTGTTTTTTGTTTTAAAATGGATTTTGCAGACAATTTTTTTACCGTAGAAATACTGTTTACTGGCTTTTTTCTGGCACTATATTTCAAAATAGCTACTATCATGGAGATTGAATTTCAAACAATAATAATATGTTGAAATTTCAATTGTAGAATTTGAAGCTCCATAATAATAGTTATGTTCCAATTTCAAGGATGAAAAAGGGTTATTTGTGAATTTTACGCCTTCTTACTTCCAAGCTAAGTACTTCCCGGCCCACTTTATGGACTCCAACTGCTACTGTAAAGTCCACATCAAAGGCCCACACCTAAACCAGCCCAACCTAAAAAACGTGTGTGCTTCATTCAAAAGTGTACAATCAAAGAGATAAAACAGACTGTATGTTTTTATTTGTGCCTCATTAATCTGGGAGGAAATCAAATTAAATATGACAGAACTACGTGGTATCACTTGACAAACGAAATGAGCTTTCACGAATATGATAGAACACAAAATAACCCACTAAATGATAAATATCCCTTGAACTGTTATAGAAAGAGAGAAGAGAGGTGAATTTTTTATTTTGAAACATCTCTATTTATAATAGAAAACTGACTTAGTCTCAAAGTTACCAATCCTAACTTTTCTTGTAGATATAGACATTCACAATAATAAATAATATTTATAACACTTCCCTCGAATGTCTATTTAGTAGATAATGTGCCTCATGAAAACTTTACTAGAAAAAACTCAGTGGAAAAAATCTAATGAAGAAAAAAGAGTACACATATCTATTAATACACATTTTGGCTTCCTCATTAAAAACCTTGCAAGAAAACCTTGTGGGACAAAACCTTGTAAGGGAAAAAGAGTACAACACGTATTAACTCCCCCTGATGAGAACAACAATCTAAAATTTGAATCTTCGCAATCCAATCTTGTGCACCATCTTCTAGAAAGTTGCAGTTGGTAGAGACTTGGGGAACAAATCAACCATATTATCACTCATGTTGATATCATCATTCTTTTGGAGATCGTGTGTGAAGAACAACTTTGGTGAAATATGCTTTGATCTATCTCCTTTTATGAATCCTCCCTTTAGTTGGGCTATGTATGCTGATGCGTCTTCAGTTTTTGGATAGAGTTGAATCAACATGTAATATTGTTGAAATCACTCCAAGTGCATTCCTAACTTGCTTTATAAACATTTGTTATCTTTATATAATATAACTGGCATGTAGAACAACATCACTGTAATCTCTTATAAGGATACCAAAATATATAAATGAATCAATTGCATAAAGATATGGCACTTCACGACCAAAGAGTTCTACAAGTTTCTCAATTCAACTTCTTTTAGCAGATAATCTATTATTTTTGAAAACTCTTCAAGAGTTCGAATAATATTCAAGTAATCAATTTACACTCATAAAGACGTAAGGATAATAGAGTCATGTGTACACTTAGTCAATGTATACTCATTATGATAACACCACATTCACTTTGCTTGATTTAATCCATGTAAGAATTAAGAACAAATTTTTAGAACCTGTATATGCTTCAGGAATTTATAATTCTTCAAGAATTTTCATATAAATTTTGTCAAGTGACGATATCCATTAATATTTAAGTGCGTGACATTTTCTGCTATCTGGACTGCAAGTCCAATAAGCTTGAAGCTTACCAAAATACATTATTTTATTTGGTAATAATGTTTGCGTTAGCATGCTTTATAGATATAGAATTTAGATCCTCACAACCTTTTATAATATTGCGCTCTATATTACAGCAAAGACATCAAGGATATATCATTTGTATCGGTTTGCAATGTGACGTAACTTATTGAGATATCATCACTTTCATTATTTTTAGGTACCAAACCTCTCATGAGGTTTCATGAAGTGTTATATCATAGGCTCTTCAAGAACACACTGCCTCATTACTATGACCATTTTGATCAGTTGCTCCTCTCCCTTTTCAAGGGTTATTGTATTTGAAACCGATTGGTCTTACAACGCTTCATGCATGTTGTAGACTATGTCCTTCAGGGACATTGATATTAATAGGAGCACTTTGCAGCTAAAATATGAAATTAGTTCAAGGTCAGCAAATGCTTTTGGCACTTGACTTGAATTATCTTTGAATGAGGATCATACGAATTATAATTCATAACATATTTCTTAGCTGCTTATTTCTTCCCCTTATGTTAGAAAAACTAACACATATTCCATCTTCTTTAGGGGAATCCATCTTTGTGCATTATGGTAGATTTATTAATCATATACCATACATAAAAATTGTTAGATGGAGAATAATTTATCATATTTCAGATCAACACATGAAACTTTATTTTCATTAGCAATGATTTAGCTATGTATCAGAAGCATTCAACGCTAAATCAGCTTGGATATAAACTAGCATTAACAAGATAAATTATCTTGATTACATAATCTGAAAATTGTGCTCTCAACTCAATTATTTAGAGCTAGTAACATTGTATATGTCAAACTATGGGTTGACAATAAACGAACATGTGACCGTCTTATCAATGCATCTATTTAAGATATCACATAACAGGTGAAGGGGCTCATAATCACATTTGATATGTTTCAGAATTTAAAGAATTCAGTCCCAACATTAGCTGGTATAATCAACTTACCATGAGAACAACCAACACAAAAGATTTCTTGAAGAATCTTCTAGTTCTTCTATGTCGAATGCTCAATCTGTACGTCATATTTGAATCGAGATGGCCAAATTGATCATGCTAACTGATAACATTATTTATACTAGTAAACTTCAAGTTTACCATGCCATGTGCTATTTGTTTTAGTAAACTTCTTATTTACTATGACATAAATTCTATTTTGTTACAATAAACTTCTGGTTTACTGTGACATGTGATTTCATCATGCTTATATTTGTGTAGTACAATTTGGAGAATAAAGAGAGTAACCTTTCACATACATATTTCTTACCCAGTATGATTTTGAAGATATTTAATCCTCCATCATTTATAGCTTCAATATGATAGCCATTTACTTTAGTAAATTTTGAGTTTACTACACCTTGTGTTTAGATGATAACAACTTAGTATATTACAATCTAGAACGAATTACATAATAGAATATAAGCTCTTCAGGAGCCTTTAATTTATTCTCCATAATCACATATTGTTTGGATAGTACTGGTTCCATGATCTTCTAGATAAATAGTTAGCTCTTTTGGAGCCCTTAACATTTATATCCTTTGTTATTTTATCTCTTCAGGAGGTGTGTTGTGGTATTTCTTCATTCACTTCGGGGAATAAAATATGGTCATTTAGATGAGCATAATTTTCAATAGCTCATTATTTCTCTCAACCACAAGAAAACACCGCTTCAATATATTACTCAAATCTTTTTTTCTGCTTGCGAAAAGTCATACCAATACTTCTAGACCACCAAAATACATATAAATTCATTCCTTAATAGTACATCCCAAAACTTTAAGAAAATTACAGTAAATTAAATATAAACATTCATTAGTTATTTTGCCACCTTAAATAACTAAAATCATAGCTTGCCGAAAAATAAGAAAAACCTTTACATGCATTATAAAGTCACAACATATTTTGGGGAGAAAATCTCATTATTTTATCACTTTAGAAGTAAATTTCAAAGTTGAACCTTTTCGAAAGTAAAATTCAAAATCTTACTACTTCGAGAGTAAAGTTCAAAGTCTAATTACTTCGGGAATAGTTTTTAAAGTTTTACAACGACATGAGTAAATTTTAAAGACTTTAAAGTTTCACTACTTTGATAGTAAATTTCAATGTCTTACTATTCCAGGAGTAGATTTCAAAGTTTTACTACTTCGGGAGTAAAGTTCAAAATTCTACTAATTCGGAAGTAAATTTAAGCGTTCTACTTCTGGAGTAGAGTTCATAGTTTTATTACGTAAGGAGTAGAATTCAAAATTTACTACTCCGGGAGCAGATTTAAAAATTTGCTACTTCAGGAGCATATTTCTGAGTTTACTACTTAGGAGCAGATTTTTGAGTTTACTACTTCGGGAGAAAAACATAGAATATTTTTTCTCAATTATTATACCTCTTCTGGAGGTGAACAATCAAGTATATGTTCATCTTTATAAGATTTACTAAATAACATTCACTTCAGGAAATGAATCTGTATTTGTACCATTTATCAAAAGTTCGCATTCTTTAGGATTGAAACATATTTGAACGTGGCTTAAGCATATCAAATAATAATAGCTTAGAACATCTTTTAAGATATTTCTACTTGAGGAGAAAATCGAGGCACACATATAATGTATATCTTATTGTGAGAACACGGATCAGTTGTGTTCGTGTGGGACTTGACAAATTAAATTGTCTAATAACTTTATTTTTGGTAGAATACTATTCTAAGTCTAATAGTTTATTTTTTATAAATTGTAGTTATGTTAGTTTTATTAGAATAAGATTTTCTTGTTATACTAGAAAAATGAAGAACTTACATCTATATAAGGAGGTCATTGTGATAAATGAAAAGCAAGAAAGAATTCTCTCAATATTTTTCTTCTCTCTAGATTTCTGTCGCCTCTCAAATTTAACATGGTATTAGAGCCACATTGAAAGAACACAAAAATCCTAAATAATGGCGGGTGACAGAGAAACCGGTGTTAAAAACAAAAAAATCTCCGGTGAAGAAACCAAAATTTAAAGAAAAATAATCTCCCCATATGACATTACGTCAAACGATAATTCCGGAATTGTGGTGACACAAGTTCAATTGAAGGGAGATAATTACGAAGAATGGGCTCGATCCATAAGGACGATCCTAAGAAATAGATTTTTTTAGCTTCGTTGATGGTACGATCAAGAAGCCGAATGAAAAATCATCAGACTTAGAAGACTGGTGGACTATAAACTCTTTATTGGTATCATGGATCCGTAACACCATAGAACTAACATTTCGCTCAACAATCTAGCATAAAGAGGAAGCAGAAGAATTATGGACGAGCATCCGGGAGAGATTCGCTATTATCAACGGACCTCGGATGCAACAACTGAAAGCAGAACTTGCGGAGTGCAAGCAGAAAGGAAGGACCATAGTGGATTACTATGGAAAACTAACCAAGCTATAAAAATAATTGGCAAACTACGAACAGATTCTGACTTGCAAGTGCGGAAAGTGGACGTGCAATCTGGGGATGATCTTGGAAACCAAAATGGAGGAAGAAAAAGTGCATCTTTTCCTCATGGGGTTGGATGAGGCAATCTATGAAATGGTGAGATCGAACATACTGGCCTAGGAACCATTGTCATCATTAAACAATGTCTATTCGAAGTTAGTGCAGGAAGAGCGTGTGAGAGGACTCACACAAAAAAATGGAGGAACAAAGTGAAACCATAGCCTTTGATGTACAAGGAAGAAATTCATACCGTGATCAAAGTGAAGGAAAGAATGATGGTGCATTCAGCACACATTGCAAAAGATTCAGACACGTTATGAAATGACGTTTCATGTTATTGAGTATCAGGAATGGTGGCCAGGAAATAAAAAAGAAGATGAAAAATCCGGAGGAAGAAGACGAGGACAACTACAACAGCAGAGGAGAGGCCCGTGATCTGATCGTGAAAGAGGCAACTACCGAGCTAACGCCGTTGTCATTAAGGATACACAGACGGAGATAGAATAGCTGAACACATGCATGATAGGACCTCACAATTTGAGTGAGGAGATATGGAAAATGGTGATTCACGTGTTGAATTCACAAGGAATAAATTCGAATGGTAAGACCGAAAACTAATCCTGGTTTATTGACTCCGATGCTACCAATCATGTGACCAGATTTGAATGTCCGGGTTGGGCTTCTAGATGGAAGTAGCTCGGTGGCTACAAAAGAAGGAACAACCAAACTGAATGACATGATTTGATTGAAGAATGTTCTTTATGTTCCGGATTTGACATGCAATTTAATTTATATGTCACAACTAATTGATTATTTAGATTGTGATGTGATATTTAATAAAATTATGTGTGCTATACTAGACTCCACCACGAGGAAGCTTATTGGAAATAGTGAGCGTCGAGGTGGACTTTACTATTTTCGGAATGTGCCGCTGATACGGGCTATGAAGGCAGAGGAAGTTGATTGATTCAATCTTTGGCACAAGCAGTTGGGTCATCCTTCAACACAAGTAACAAAGTCTATTACATCATCAGGCTTAAAGGAGAATGGTGATAGATTGGATAGAGAATGTGATGTATATGAACGAGCAAAGCAAATGAGAAGTGTTTTTCCTTTAAGTGAGAATATTGCTTCGAATACTTTTGAGATGATCCATTACGATTTATGGGGACCATATAGGACCTCTTCCTCTTGTGGTGATTTATATTTTTTGACTATTGTGGATGATAGTTCACGAGCCGTATGGATCTTTCTCTTAGTTGATAAGAAAGAAATGTCCCAAACCTTGAAGAATTTCTTCGCTCTTGTGGAAAGGCAGTTCGAAAAAAGGGTGAAGATAGTTAGAAGTGATAACAGAACTGAGTTCACGTGTATGAAGACTTACTTCTTCGAACATGGAATTTTGTTTCAAACATCTTGTACAGGGACACTTCAGCAGAATGGAAGAGTCAAAAGAAAATACTGTCACATTCTTAATATGGCGCGAGCATTGAGATTTCTGGGACATCTTCCGATTAAATTCTAGGGAGAATGCGTTTTGATTGCGGGATACTTGATCAATAGAACACCATCTTCGATTTTGAATGGGAAGATCTCCTATAAAAATTAATACGGGGAGGCGCCTCATTATGATCACTTAAGGATGCTAGGGTCACTATGCTATACACACATAAGGGAAAAACAAGTGACTAGTTTGAGAGTCAGAGTCATAGGTGTATCTTCTTGGGATACCGCTACAGACATAAAGGTTGGAGACTATATGACTTAGAAAATGATGAATATTTAGTCTCATGAGATGTGGACTTCTACGAGACTAAGTTCCCTTTTGCCGTACGAACAAATAACTTGGTTGAAAACATAGAAGCGATCCCGAATGAAACAAGGACGAAAGGAATCAACACATTTTTGAAGAAGAACATACATATAATGTAGGTGCGAACAAAACTAGAATATAAGAAATTCAGACACCGAATATCGAACCTATGGATCAGCCAGAATTAGACCAGACAGATGCTAGTCCGAATAATGAAAATGTGGAAGAAGTACAGACGGAAGGTACCTGGGCTAATGAAAGCCATCGTAGTAATAATTGGGTCGAGGTAAATGTCAGAAGCATGACTCAGTTCGATTAAGTGACTACGTTACTGAAACATTCTGAAAAGAAAGTCCATCAACGAGTTCGCCCGATCCTCAACAACCCTCAGGTGCACCTTATCCTTTAGCTCACTATATATCTTGTGATAATTTTTTCTCGCAACACCAAAGCTTTATTACAGCAATTACCCCAGGAATTGAACCAAAATCCTTCTCGGAGGCTATGAAAAAGGAATATTGGAGAAAAGCCATACAATAAGAAATCCAAGCATTAAAAGACAATGGCACATGGACATTGAAAAGATCGCCGACGTATAAGAAAACACTCAGATGTAGATATGTGTACAAGATCAAATACAACTCGGACATAACAATTGAATGATACAAAGCTCGGTTGGTCATCTTCGATAATAAGCAGGAGGAAGGTATTGACTACAATGAAATGTTTGCTCTAGTTGCAAAGGTAGTGACCGTTCGGACCTTCTTAGTGGTAGAGGCCGCTCGAAATTGAGAGTTGCATCAGATGAATGTTCATAATGCCTTTTTGCACGGTGAACTAGCGGAAGATTTTTATATGAAATTACCACAGGGATTCCGTATGTCTGGTCCGGGGCAAGTATGTTGACTCCAAAAATCTTTGTATGAGTTGAAACAAGCTCCACGATGCTGGTTTGTAAAATTGTCAAGTGGCTTGATGAAATATGGGTTTAAACAATCATACTCTGATCATTATCTCTTCACAATGCACCAGAGAAGTATACAACTTAATAACTTAGATTATGTGGATGACTTGATTATCTCCGAAAATGACTATGGTGCCATTGCACGGTTCAAAGACTATCTCCGAGCATGTTTTCACATGAAGGATTTGGGTCCCCTGAAGAATTTTTTGAGGATTAAAGTTGTGCGTGGACCAACCAGATTATTCCTTTGTCAATAGAAGTATGCCTTGGATATAATCTCTGAGTCCGGGCTACTAGGAGAAAAACCGATTAAAACTTCCATGGAACAGAATCACAATATGGAGTTGGCCAAATAGGCTAATTTGAAAGATCCAGAACCATACTGACGTCTGGTCGGCAGATTGATATACCTCAATTTTATAAGATTGGAGTTGTCCTATTCTGTACATGTTCTGTCCCAATTCATTCACCAACCAAAGAAAGCGCACTGGAGAGCCGCCCTCCGGGTGGTAAGATATTTGAAAAAGAACCCTGAACAAGGAATTGTGTTAAGTAAAAATTATGATCTCCAGTTGTATGGGTGATGTGATACGGACTGGGCTAGATGTCCGTTGACCCGAGATCGCTCACCGGATGGTTTATCTCCCTAAAAAATTCACCGATATCATGGAAAACTAAGAAGCAACACATTGTCTCTCGCTCGTTAGCAGAGGCGTAATATCGTTTAATGGCAATAACGGTCTGTGAATTAAAATGGTTGAAGGGAATCCTGCATAGCTTGGACGTTGAAAATAACTCTTCGGTGAAAATGTATGTGATAGTCAAGTGGCGTTGTTTATTGCATGAAATCCGGTGTTTTACGAACGGACTAAACATATTGAAGTTGGCTGTCAATATGTTCATGACGCACTGGTATAATACTTTCGAGCTATGTTTTAACCAACGAGCAATTGGCCGTGTTTACAAAGGCATTGGGCAAATCACAACATGAATAATTTACTTGGCAAGTTGGGCATTCGAGATTCCATGCTCCAACTTGAGGGGGAGGGGGGGTTGTTGAGAGAACACGAACCAGTTGTGTCCGTGTGGGACTTGACAAATTAAGTTGTCTAATAATTTTATTTTTGGTGCAACCCTATTCTAAATCTAATAGTTTATTTTTGGTAAATTATATTTATGTTAGTTTTATTAGAATATGATTTCCTTGTTAGACTTGAAAAAAGAAGAACTTACTTCTATATAAGGAGATCATTGTGATGAATGAAAAACAAGAAATAATTTTCCGAATATTTTTCTTCTCTCTAAATTTTCATCGCCTCTCAAATTCAACATATCTTCAATTGAACTCACAATAAGCCTCTAAAAATAATATCAATATGACTATATCACCACTTCTGGTTGTTATAAACGTAAATTTTAGTCATAGTGAGCATCCAAAACTTGAAAACAAAATATAGACAATGGTTTACTAAATTGCTAAAAAGGATAAATCAGATGAATATATTGTGATATAATCTTTTGCCACGTCAGTACTTGAACAACGTGTAGAATTATAACTAATCATATAGCCATTATACCATAACTACGCTCATTGTGATTTAGTATCCTTACATGTATAATAGTAATCCTCATGTCTATGATCTGGAAAAAATATGTATTTAAACAGAAATTTAATTTCCAGTATCTTTATATTAATATGTATTCAAGGAGACCAGAGTGGTGCTACACACATAACTCAACTTAATCGGGGATATTACTTACCTTGATATATCATATTTAGATTTGAAATTTACCGACCAATACTTTGATAATCAAACAAATAAACAGCTCATCAATAAGTATAATAAACTAGCACTTGTGAGCATAAAAATAATCTCTATAGTATAGTAAAAACGACCTATATTTTGATAATTTTGTTTTCAATGAGATGAAGGTGATGGTAGCAAAATTGTTGCTCTCTATGTACTAATTAAATCACATATAGTTATCTAACATAATACATCGCCTCTAAAGGCATACTGATGCCATAAGACATAATCACGACCAATGACAATATTTATAGTATTAGAGAAATATCAACAGTAGCTTAGCCAACACTAATATTATTGAATCAAGCGTACTAGTAAATTATGCATAGCTGTGTAGCAACTTCATCTACTGCGTTACCTCTCCTTTATTTCGATCGTTGGAAAGCATCACCCTACTCTCTGGTCTTTGGTCTCTACAGGAGATCGTGTACGGTTTTTGTTGGGTTGTTGTACGCCGCGGATATTGAAAACTTGTTTCAAACCCAACAAACGTAGAACTGTTTGACTATAAGGTAATTTAAAACAGTAAACATAAGACTTGAATGATACTTACATGTTTACAATATCTGGAATCTTTATCAACTGTGGGTGCGCACGCGAATGCCCTTTCGATTGCAAGCTCCAAGCTTCAATGTATTCCTCCTTTGGAAAGCTAGGAAATCCGGCAGAGGTTCGAGAGAATGTTTTGATTCTGAGTCTCTAAGACTTAGAATAATGATATGAAAATCAAGTGTAATGTATAATGAAGTGTAAGTTTGTATTTATAGGTGAAAAATTAGGTCAAACTGGATTAGGGTTTGACCTTGGGCCTGACCCAAAAAATTTCAGCATATTCTTAATTAAATCCAAAATCCAATTTTGACTTAATTAAAACAATCATCATTCATTTAAATATCTCGATTCTAAATCAAATATTTAAGGTCTACACGGAATTCCTAGACTGCGCCGCAAGATGAACTCAATATGTGAAGTACGTTTACATGAATCCAGTAAACTTAACCTCTACGTGATAAGATAAAATCCTTTCATTCACGACACACCCGATCAAGCTTAGAATTTGTCAAGTGTCTATCCAAATGGCATAATCATTGTATCTCATCTATATTAGTTGACAACTAGACCATAATCTAAATATGTCTATTGCGTTGGCCAACGACTTAGTCAACCTAATAACACAGACACTGAGTGTTCTCTCGAATATACATTTGAGGAATGACCTCAAGTATAAGGACTTCTATCTCCCACACGATGATCATGCTTTAGACAAATATAACAAATAATAAATCAACAGGGTATACCAATACTTCCAAAGTATCCATGTGTCCATCACGAGTAGCCATTACTCGTAGCAGGTGAGACATACTACATCCTCTAAGGATGTGATGCAGACCACATCTCGACTTATCACATATCATCGATATTCCATTCTCGATGATCATTAGTCGAGGCTATTTTAAGAGTTACGTTATAATATTAATATCTCACATTATTAATAACAATGTAACCTCTAGGGATGCATATTATAGAATATTATAAACAATCAACTAATAATTCGATAATTGCAAATGCCAAAATATTGATCTTCATTAATAATAATACGAATGTGTATAAAGTACATTTGTCCTAATAGAGATTGTCTCTAGGACATAAATATACTTTCAATCTCCCACTTGGCCTAGAGACAATCTCCAACATATCTAATGCCCATATTCTCAAAATGACCATTATGCTTGACTAAGCTTAATATTTTAGTGAATGGGTCAGCTAGATTATTTTTTGTGGGAACATAGTCTAATCTAATCTCTTCAGTCTCCACCATCTCCCTAAGTATGTGGTATTTCCTTGGTACATGCTTGTTTCTGTTTGTTGATCTTGGTTCATTAGCCTGTGCAATCGCACCAGTGTTGTCACAATAAATAGTTATTGGACAACTGGCACTCGGAACTACCCCTAGTTTCTTCAGGAACTCAGAAATCACGACAGCTTCTTTACCAGCTTCAGATCTAGCAATGTACTCAGCTTCTGTTGTCGAATAAGCAGTTGTAGCTTGTTCAGAACTTTTCCAGCTCACTGCTCCACCATTGAAAATGAACGTGTATCCAGATTGAGATTTGAAGTCATCAAGATCCGTCTGGAAGCTAGCATCAGTGTACCCAGTAGCAGCTAGCTTTTCTTCCTCACCATAGACTAAAAAGTAATCTTTAGTTCGTCTAAGATACTTAAGAATAATCTTGACTGCTTTCCAGTGTTCTTCCCAGGATTTTGCTAGAATTTGCAAGTCATACTAAGTGCAAATGCCACATCTGGCCTAGTACAAGTCATGTCATACATGATCGATCCTATAGCCGAAGCATATGGGATCCTCTTCATGCATTCAAGTTCTATAGTATTAGAAGGACTGTCCTTCTTAGATAACTTGATGCCTTGACCCATAGGTAGACCGCCTTTCTTAGAGTTTTCCATAGAAAAATATCTAAGCACTTTGTCTATGTAGACAGACTGTGACAGCCCCAACAATCTATTAGGTCTATCTCTATAGATCCTAATTCCCAGAATGTAACAGGCTTCACCTAAATCCTTCATCATGAAGGTACTGGACAACCACTCCTTGACTGACTGTAGGAGAGTCTCATTGTCTCCCATTATCAATATGTCATCTACATATATAATAATGAAGGCAATACTCCCATCCTTGCGTTTACTATAAACACAGGGATCCTCTTTGCTTTTGACGAAATCAAATGACTTGACAGCCTTGTCAAAGCAAATTTTCCAACTCCTCGAGGCTTGCTTAAGCCCATAAATGGACTTTTGTAGCTTGCATACAACATTTGGTTTGGACTCAAGCGAAAAACCATCAGGTTGTTTCATATACACCTCCTCAACTAGATTACCATTGAGGAAAGCGGTTTTGACGTCCATTTGCCAAATGTCATAGTCATAATATGCAGCTATTGCAAGCAAAATCCGAATGGACTTAATCTTAGCAACATGTGAAAATGTTTCAGCATAATCGACCCCAGGCCGTTGATTATAATCTTTAGCCACCAACCTTGCTTTATAAGTTTGTACATTTCCAAATGCATCAATCTTCTTCTTGAAGGCTCATTTGCATCCTATGGGTTTAACCCTAGCTAGCAAATCAACCAAGTTCCATACTTGATTGATGTACATAGATTCCATCTCGGATTTCATGGCTTCTTGCCATCTCTTCGAATCAATGTCCAATATTGCTTCGCTATAGGTTGTAGGCTTATTGTTATCGGGAATATCTATCTCACTGTGTGTTTCCACAAGTAGATTTAGTTTTTCAAAAGGACGATGAGTCCTAGTGGACCTACAGAGTTGATTGTTTTGCAGTTCAGTACTTAGTATGTTCTGACTGTGAGAGGGTTCTTGTGTGTTGGATAATCCACTAACTTGAGAGCTTTCAGGAATATCATTTTCATGTATTTCCTAAATGGGAGGAGGTGCAACCATTGCATCTACTCCCAAAGGTTGTGTAGGAGGATCTTGCATTTCTGCATTGTTTCTCGTAACACTCCCACTGGCCGAAGGGCGTACTTGAAGTACCCAATCTTCGCCAAATACTCCCACTGAATTCTTGCCTTGGTCATTCGGCAAGGATTCAACATCTATGTTATCTTGCGGTTCTTGAATTTCTTCAGGTTCTATCTCTGTGCAACTATGTTCCTTGTAGACATATTCTTCTTCAAAGAAAGTTGCATTCCTGGAAACAATGACCTTACGTTCTCCAGGAAGATAGAAGTAATATCCCTTAGTTTCCTTTGAATACCCCACGAAGTAACATTTCTCACTTTTGGATTCCAACTTGTCAGTGAGCATCTTCTTAACATATGCAGAGCACCCCCCAGGGTCTCATATGTTTAAGAGCTGGCTTCTTGCCACACCATATCTCATAGGGTGTCTTTTCTACTGACTTGAAAAGAACCATGTTCAGAACATATATTGAGGTTTGTATAGCATGCCCCCAAAGTTATGTCGGTAGAGCTGAGAAGCTCATCATGGATCGAACCATATCTAATAAGGTTCGATTCATTTCGACAACACCATTTATCTGTGGTGTTCCAGGAGGTGTCCACTCTGATTGGACTCCATGTAGCTTTAAGTAATCTAGAAAATCCTTGCTCAAGTATTCACCTCCTTGATCCGATCGAAGGGTCTTGATACTTATTGCAAGTTGCTTCTCTACTTCTGACTTGTACTATTTGAACTTCTCAAAAGCCTCGGATTTATGTCTCATAAGATACACATATCCATACCTTGTGAAGTCGTCAGTAAAAGTGATGAAGTATAGGAAACCTCCTTTAGCTTGAGTCAAAAATGAACCACATACATCAGTATGGACCAACTCAAGCACCTCATTGACTCGTACACCTTTTCCAGAAAGTGGCTTATCATCTTTCCTCTCAAGCAAGATTCGCAGTTACCATAAGACTCCAAGTCAAATGGTTCGAGGTAGTTAACTTCCTCAACCTTGATATCCTTGATTCGTTGATATGACCAAGTCTGCAATGCCATAGGTAGGTAGAGTTTCTATTACTTATCTTAGCTTGTTTGTTTTGTACATTGAATATTTCTCGACTACAGTTTAGTATATATAATCCATCCACAAGAGGAGCAGTTCCATATATAACATTATCAAAAGATAGTACTTGACTGCCATTATAAATATATGAGGAAAAACCCTCCATGTCCAAAACAGGGATAGAAATGATATCCCTCGTTAACGAGGGTACATAGTAACAATCATTTAACACTAGACAATAGCCAGAAGATAAATTTAATCTATAAGTTTCTATGCGCTCAACATCCACTCGTGCTCCATTTCCAATGCGTAGGTCCACCTCTCTTGGTCCAACCTTCCTGGTATCAGTTAGCCCCTGCACATTGGTACAAATGTTTGAGCCACAAACGGTATCCAATACCCAGGAATGAGAGTTATTTATAGATATATTTATTTCAATGACGTACATACCTTGTCCACCAGAGGTAGAAGCACCTAGTGCTTTTCCTCCTCCTGGTGCAGTGCAGTCCTTCTTCCAATGCCCCTTCTTGTTGCAGTTGAGGCATACATCCTTAGCCGGATTCACCTTCTTATTTTTCACACCTCCCTTAGGCTTCATAGCTGAGGGCGCAATGACCGCTTTGCCCTTCTTCTTCTGCCATTCCTTACCTTTCGGCTTGGGTCGGCCAGTAGAGCTCACCATGAGCACATCTTTGCCTTTGGAAGTGGAAGACTTAAAGGTCTTGAGCATGCTGTGCAGCTCCGGCAGACTCGCCTTCGTTCCATTCATTTTGTAATTCACTATGAAGTTTTCAAAGGAACGAGGGAGAGAGTTCAGGATGAGGGTGGTAACGACATTCTTTTGCAGCTTCGTTCCAATTGAAGCAAATCTCTCTATCAGCCCTATCATCTTCAACACATGCTGCGAGACCTGACCCCCTTCATTGAGCTTACACTTAAAAAGTTCTATCAGTAACTCATATTCCATAGTCTGGAATTGTGAGTCATAGAGACTCTTCAAGTGTTCGAGCATCTCATTGGGACCCATGGTCTCATATTGTCTCTGAAGTTCCATAGACATGGAAGACAACATCACGCACTGTGCTGAAGTGGCATCATCTAGGTGTTTTTGGTAAGCATCCTTATCAAAAGAGGCATATTCAGCAGAGTCTGTCGCATGGACTGTTGGGAACACCGTGTCCAACACGTATTCTAATTTCTCTTATCTCAACACTATTCGCAAATTTCTTAGCCAGTCAAGGTAGTTAGGTCCAGTAAGTTTGTTCATTTCAATCAACATTTTCAATGATAAGCTCAACATCTTTGATAATATGAAGAATTAGATAGACTGGAAATCAAACTCAAAATTTATTACCTATTATACACATTCGTTTAGGCTAATCAACATGGTCTTTTGTTTAATTAGCTCCCACTATTTTAAAATACTTCTACGACCCCATGGTAGAATACATACCTATATTAATTGAGGTCATAATGGGCCAAGATCCAAGCCTATGCTATCTCCGCGTTTGCTTTGGCTGATAACTTCAATAACACATCTTGGTAGGTTCTAAACCAATTGCAAAACTTATTTGCAACTCTTGGTTGATCAAATATTATATTTAATCTTGCGTCCTTAGATTAGTACGACACTTTGGCACCAAGATTTGTCTAAGCAAGTCAACCCCATTACACGACTGCGTTTATGTATTTAAGTAAATTTGTCCTTTGTGAGCAAACACTCTGGTGTAAATACCCACAAAAGTTTATCGTTTACCTTTACATTTAAAACACATCTATGAAAGAGTCTGGGTCCTCGTAGACTTAGAGCAAATGCTTTGGCATAAATACTCGTATCGCCGAAAAGGATTTTTCACTCTAACAATTATAATGGACGACGCGTTTTAATTTAAACTTGCATTTAAAATTTTGGGGAACATTTTAATTCAGAGTTTTAACCAAGATCAACTCTTTCACGCCATATCCAATATGACATCTTAATATCATGCAAAACTAATGACACATATAGTTGGGAACGTCAACCCAATATGCATGATATAAGATGGTTTAATCAAATACTGGGCGCCGCCTGCCCAGACAGTTATAGCGAATACTATGCTAATTATTAAATGAAAGCATTTAAACACTTAGCATATAGTTCGTATATTATTCAATAATATATAATTAATAATAATCATGTGTTAACTTGTCTAAACTCTAAAATTTAAGTCTAATCCAAACAATCCCTAAAACATTTTCTGATTTTAAAAACTGATTTTCAGGATAGTTCCAGTTATTTTAGATTTTACAGTTTAGTCCCTCAAAAATTTAAAATTTCAATTTTGAACCCCTTTAAATTCAAAAAATCCAATTTTAATTTTCAGAAAATATTTTCAGATTTCAAGGACCTGTCTGTAATTTCCAGAATTTTAAATTAATTACAGATTTAACCCAAGGGACCAAATCTGCTTTTCTAAAATTTACAGATTTGCCCCGAGGACCAAATCTGATGATTTAAAAAACTTTTCCAGGGACCAGATTGCAATTCCAGAAACTTCTAAAATTTTTAGATTTGCCCCAAGGACTAAATTGCAATTTTGAAAACCGCCACTGCCTCGCCGGAACAGTGTCGGCAGTCACTGTTCACGCCAGAATAGTGTTCGATACTGTTCACTGTTCCAATATATATATATATATATATATATATATATTAAAATGCCGGAATAGTGTTCGGTTACTGTTCACTGTTCCGAATATATATATATATATATATATATATTTTAATTGGAGCCTCGGTGCCGCGGCGCCTCCGTCTCAGAAGCACAAAGTCCGCATTTTTGAAACCCTAAAACTGGTTCATGGTCAGATTTGCAGATTCATCTTCGTTACCCTTCACTATCAAACAACACGTTCATCGACCATCATCCAATCCCTTCTCGTTCTTCGCTTCAGTGCACCATGTTGGCAATGAACCGGTTACGCACATTGACTTAGAAGAGTTAGATCAGAATGACTTCTCGATTACATCATTGTTTAATAGTTTGGGAGACAAGGATGATGTGCTTTTAAGATATTAGGTTTTCAATCTTTAAACGACATAAATTTCATATTTAAACAAATTCTAACCCATATTATTATTAAATAATTACCTTATAATCATACAAAACAACCCTGACTCTTGATACAACTATAAGGTTTAGCTGGGTTGTTGTACGCAAGAGATATTGAAAACTTGTTTCAAACCCAATAAACGTAGAACTCTTTGACTATAGGGTAATTTAAAACCGTAAACATAAGACTTGAATGGTACTTACATGTTTACAATATCTGGAATCTTTATCAACTGTGGGTGCACACGCGAATGCCCTTTCGATTGCAAGCTCCAAGCTTCAATGTATTCCTCCTTTGGAAAACTAGGAAATCCGGCAGAGGTTCGAGAGAGTGTTTTGATTCTGAGTCTCTAAGACTTAGAATAATGATATGAAAATCAAGTGTAATGAATAATGAAGTGTAAGTCTGTATTTATAGGTGAAAAATTAGGTCAAACCGGATTAGGGTTTGACCTTGGGCCTGACCCAAAAATTTTCAGCACATTCTTAATTAAATATAAAATCTAATTTTGACTTAATTAAAACATCATTCATTCAAATATCTCGATTCTAAATCGAATATTTAATACTCTCTCAATACAATTTTGACTTAATTAAAACAATCATCATTCATTCAAATATCTCGATTCTAAATCGAATATTTAATACTCTCTCGATTCTACATGCCTTCTCATATCGACACTAATCAAATTAAGGTCTACGCGGAACTCCTAGACGGCGCCGCAAGACGAACTCAATATGTGAAGTGCGTTTACATGAATCCAGTAAACTTAACCTCTATGTGGTAAGATACAATCCTTTCATTCACGACACACCCGATCAAGCTTAGGATTTGTCAAGTGTCTATCTAAATGGCTTAATTATTGTATCTCATCTATATTAGTTGACGACTAGACCATATTCTAAATATGTCTATTGCGTTGGCCAACGACTTAGTCAACCTAATATCACTGAGAAACTGAGTGTTCACTCGAATATACATTCGAGGAATGAATCCTAATCTTGACTCAACTACCACCTTTAATCCACATCGTAATGTACCCAATACAAGCCGTATCTCAACCTATAAGGCATTTGAGCTTAGGACATGATCAAAGTATATTACTTTGTAGACAAGGTGCGCATTGACCTCAACTCTAATGACTTCTATCTCACACACACTGATCATACTTTAGACAAGTATAACAAACAGTATATCAGCAGGGTATACCAATACTTCCAAAGTATCCATGTGTCCATCACGAGTTGCCATTACTCGTAGCAGGTGAGACATACTACATCCTCTAAGGATGTGATGCAGGCCACATGTCGACTTATCACATATCATCGATATCCCATTCTCGATGATAATTAGTCGAGGCTATTTTAAGAGTTACGTTATAATATTAATAACTCACATTATTAATAACAACGTAACCTCTAGGGATGTATATTATAGAATATTATAAACAATCAACTAATAATTCAATAATTGCAAATGCCAAAATATTAATCTCCATTAATAATAATACGAATGTGTATAAAGTACATTTGTCCTAATACAGATTATCTCTAGGACATAAATATACTTTCAAATCGCCCCACTACTGTACTTACATTTTTTTTAATTTGAGGTTTCACATATCGGTAGAAAAATGATTTGAGACTCTTGCCGATAACGTATTATAAAATAATAAAACTAGAACAAGAATGTTGTAGAGAAAGAGAGAAGAGAGGGGAGTTCTTTATTTCTCTTGAGGATGTCAATACAATGAAGAGAAACATCTCTATTTATAATAGAAAAATGACTCGGTCCCAAAGTTACTAACTCTAACTTTTCTTCTAGAGATAGACATTAACAATAATAAATAATATTTATAACATGAACTAATTTATCAAAAGTAGAGTTGTAACCTATATAGCCCCTAAAGCAGTATACGGAAGTGTCTAATTGTGTTATAACCTACCAATCCTCGCGCTATCTAGTTGTTTGGCCTTATTAATAATAAAGTGCCAATCCTCAGCTGTTGTCTAGCAGAATAGTATTCACCACATTCCTTGCAATACCCATCTGCCGTGCAAGAAATTTGTGGAATGGGAGAAATTAATTGTATTTTGAAGTTCACGTGTCTTAGTTTATTAGGTTTGACATCTTATAATGAGTATATGTGGCAAATATTTCTATGTTAACTTAAATCTAATTTGACATTATTAGCAAGGTCACCTAAGTACAACTCTGTATAGCAGGATAAGTGATGCAATGGTCTTATATTAACTTTTACACTATACTCTTATCATGCCATCTATCATACATTAATGTCACGATCCCTTTTGGACGTCGTGATGACACCTATACTTTTTCCAACGATAGGCGAACCACTTCTCAAATTTATTAATATAAAGATAAGTAAAGCGGAAAAATAGAAGAGTAATTAATAAAGTTGTCTTGCCATAACATAAATAAAGTAACCAAATCCAAATATCTAACAATTACATTCCCAAGATTTAGTCTGTCAGTACAAGAGCACTAATGTTGAATGAAAGAAGTCTGAATAGTCTGAAACTGTCTAATGAACATAATATAAGAATAGAAGTAAAGAGGAAGCATCTAGGGCATGTTGAGAAGAATGCAGGCTCACCCCGAACACTTCGATCTCCCAAGCTTGGACTCAGCCACGTAGCCCAGAACTGGTAGATGACGTTGTATCTGCATCCAAAAAAAATGCAGCAAGTGTAGTATGAGTACACAACGTACCTCCATAAGCATCATAGGCCAACAACGATGGAATACATGTAACTGACATAAATACCAAGTTGACTCTCAAATAATCCTATTCTACAAGTCCGGTAAATCACTAAACTCACCTTAATCACATAAAAGTTTCAACACTCAACAACTCATGAATCATGGAATTTCAATCAAATGGATCTATCTTATCATAATAATCAATATAAATCAAGTACAAATCTTAAGAAATCAATATGTATGAATGAATGATATGAATGCAATGCAATGTACCTTTACATCAAATGGTATACACAATCTATAGGCTTTGCCATATAGAAATGATCCATGGGGGACCCGTGTCGTCCATATACCGCTCTTAGCCAGTTGGAAATACCTCATTCTGACTAGAGCCCAAAACTCATTTGTCAAGTCATATCAAATCCTCCTCATCAGCTCAATATTTCCAATCATCTCATAATAGTATCATTACATTTCATTTCCGGTCTCATTGGACCCACAACATTCCATACCACTCTATTTCAATATCTGAATAATCATGAGTGTATGAATGCAACAGTAATAAGGCAAATAGTCATGAAGTATGAGACGCAATCAAGTTCAAGAAATGAATAACACATGCCTCAGAATTATCAACAACATGAAATTTCACATAATCAGTCTTTCATGGAATGAGGCATATGTGATGGATAAGCACAACAAGTATCAATCAATGGTGACAATGCCACGTAATGGCGACAAGCCCACATACATCAGTCGGAATAAACCCTACAGTTGATTCCCCAAAATGCCCATCAAGACAGTTCAACACCGGTACCCATCTAAGTGGTCATCACATCCACTAAGGTGGGACCCCCAACACGTCCGATACCCTTAAGTATTTATAACAACTACATGCTTCTATCGGACTCTAGTAATATTAAACTGTAGCCTACCTCGGAGCTGAACATGAGCCACGAACCTCAATTATTTGTTAAGACCTTGATTTTGCGAAGCGCCTCCAAATAATCGTAGTCTAACAAATGAATTCTATGTTAATAAAGTATTCTAATACACATACAAAGACATAACTTTTAAAAGCAACCGAAAACATCTAACCCCCAAATCGACCCCGGGCCCACAAGGATAAAATCAGAACTTTAATATTCCATAATCATGAGAACACTCTAATGAGTCATATCCTTAAGTTAATTTAGAATCTAAGCACTTTTAGGCTTTCAATTGCATTAACTAGTCAAAATCTCGAATTAGGAAACCCTAGATTTCTCCCAAATTTAAATGGAATCAAATCTCTAAATTGATCATTGCAATATATCATAAAACCAATACTCAACTCATATTAGCAATATCAAAGCATAAAGATCAGATTTAAGCCTCCAATGCCATAGTTTAAGCCTCTTATTATCTATCATGAACTCTAGGTTTAATTTACCCCAAACAAAAATAAATAAACCTAGATTCTAGTATATAATCAAGTTAAGAAAATGGAAATGGATGAAGATCTTACCCAAAGAAGAATATAGATGAAATCTCCCAATTTCTCCTCTCTACCGAGTTCAAGTCCTAAAATATGAAAGTGGAGAAAGTAATTTCGAAGTAGGCTTTTTAATTTTAGGTCTGGAAAGAACGATCCCATTTCTGCGGAATTGACCTCGCCGAAGCGGCTCGCTTCCGCCGAAAAACTGCCGCAGAAGTGGCCTAAGTTAACGTACCCAGACAACGCAGAAGCGTAGAAATCATCACAAAGGTAGATCGCCTTTGCACAACAATGGCCGCATGAGCGAACTTTCTGAACATTACCAAGGCTCGTATCTGCGGACCAACTTCCACAGAGGCGATTCCGCAGAAGCGGCCACTGGTCCGCTGGTGCGACACACCAAAAACCAACAACTTAAGAAACTTGGCAACTTTCATTCAAACACCAGAAACACTCCTGAGACCTCTCGGATACAAACAAGACATGCTACCCAAGTGTAAACAACGCTACGAACTCGCTCGCACACGACCAAGTTAAGGCCCACTTTTCTACGAAACCACTCAAAATACTCAAATTTCATAAATTTGCAAATAGTGACACAAAACACGTTCGAATGCTTCGGGAAGTGAACTAAGGACTCGATTAGTTAAAAAATGACGCTCCGTACCTACCGGAAGCAACGAAACTCAGAAACGGACCCATATACTCGAAAGTCAACTTTGGATCAACTAATTCATTTCAAATTTATCAAACTTAGATTTTTCTTCCGAAAGATCATCACCTCGAGAAACGTACTACCCATCCCCGCGAGTCACAAACCCTCCATAGAATCTACGAAAATGATAAATTGATCATATAAAGATTTTCAGCTAAAAACGATCAGACGGGTCATTACAATCAACCAATTTCACATATATGGCATTTACTTGCATCAATCATACTAGCATATAACCTTATGCAATAATATTAGCTTTATGTTTGTCCATGTACGACTTTTTCAGTCTTTTGTTACTATTATTTAGTGCTATCTTTCATCACCAGATGTCTATGAAAAACATATAGTATCACTTAAAATTTTTAAATGGTAGATCCGTGCTGAGCACGGGCTATGAAACATATAGTATCACTTAAATTTTTTAAATGTTGGGTCCGTGCTCCTCCGCACCCATACCCGTCAGAAAATTTTATACCAGCCATCAGGTGGCGGGTACAATTTTCAACATCCATACCCGCCTAGGCGGGTATATTCCTAAATCCACATCCGCTCCACCACCCAAGTGGATATCCGTCACCCGCCAATACCGCCTGCCATATTTTGTAATCAATTCATTTGTGATCAATTAGTGATCAACGTGATCCCAAAAATTCAAATTTCAAAAGTTATCCCAAAATTTTGAGTCAAGAATCAATACCGTCACAGTCTCATTTTCTTTGGGAGAGAGGGAGGAGAATTCCGGATATTTTCACCATCAGAATTCCCCATTTTTTTCACCTCTTCCCCCATGCACAACAAAGAATCAAGAAAACAAAATTTCCAAGAAAACCCAAAAAATTTCCACCCAAATAGCTATATATTACAAATGTAGACAAAACTCAGATATTATTTCAGTTATATAAGCTAAAGTTTTTCAACTTTTTCAATTGAACTCCACAAACCCAATAGGTAAAACTTAACAAATGCACAAAAATTGACCTCACCAAGACAACCCCAAAGAACAAAGCAAAGACAACAATATTTTCCAATATTTCCCGATCAACATCTCCTTTAAAGAAAAAGGCAGAGACTTCGAGAATGAGAGAGGGAGGAGAGACAGTGTGAAGGGGAACGAGAGAGAGGGAGGCGTGAAGGACTGAAGAGGCGTAGGGTTTTGAGTTTTGTTGGAGAATGAGAGACTTGTCGTGACTTATGGGCTGCTAATATTTTGGGCTTGGGGCGGGTATGAGGCGGGCGGATAGGCGGGTATGACTGTAAATCCACCACCTACACGCCTACCCGTGACGGTACATTTTCAATACTCATACCCGCCTACTACCCGCTAAAGTTATACCCATATCCGCCCCAACTAGGACGGGTGCGGAATCCGCAAAATTATACCCACCTGCCATCCCTATATATGCTGTTTTGAATTGATGGCTGTAGATCTAAAACGGAGAAAGAAAAAATAGTAATATATCTAAGGGAACCAATACGATGAAAATTTAAAATACATTAACCATAACAATGTAGACGTATATAGATTGTAATTGTAGTCATTCAAACTATGCAAAAGGGTTAAACACAAAATATAAGAATATACCTAGCGAATCAATTCAAGACCTGCTTGTTTAGCTTTTACTTGAGAAGATAAGAATTCATCATTAACTCGGAATAAAACTAGAGAGCCTCGAGTTATGATAATTTACACTAAACATACGTGAAAGTTGAAGAGAAAAATATATTCTTTTGAAGAGTCTAATTTGAACATCCAATATAGCGAGCTGTTAAATACAACAGCAATTTGTAAGCATTGAAAACAAAAACAAGCAAATAAGGAGTGGTATGGTTTAGAAACGAGCTATGCACGAATTGCAACATAGAGATTAGTCATACAAAGAAAATAATGGATAAATCATAATACAAAGTATGCTAAACAAAAGTTTCACAATTTCAAGTCTAGTTAATCCTTAAATCATCATGATGCGATCTCAAGCACTGATCAAAGATCTATGACTTTCCTCTACTTATTTTTTCCAACGCAACAATTCCTCTTTTATTTTAACAATTGGATAATTTAATTAAAATTTTCATAATATGAGGAGTAATATATTTTAATTGTGTTCATACGCTAATAGTGATGATGAGAAAATAGAAAAACTACAACTAGTCTATTCTTTTACTGACCTTTCTTTAGTGAAGTATAATAAGAAAATACTACTAATCGGTCAGTCTTTTCTTGTCATAGTTTGGTAATTTATTATTTAACGTAAGGAAATGCACAATATATTTGATATTAGGTAGGCTCAAATACATTGGCTAGACATTAATTACACGCAGACGATCCAGATCAGCGATCCAAAAGTCAATTGTTTTGCTGATCTAGTGCAGTATGAAAGAATAAAAAATGACTTTGTCATAGTTTTGTTGCTTCTACTATATTATTTCGCATTGAAAATGCACAATATAACATACGATATTAGCCAACGTTAGATAGGTAGAAAATGCATTAGCGAGACAGTACGTGCAGGTCAATTCGTGACGGAGCCAGAAATTTAAGTAAGAAAATAGAATATATATATATATATAATGCAAACAAAATTATTTTTTCCTATCTACATAATATATTTTTTCAACGAATGGAGTTCAATTGACCCCTTACATCCTCTAGCTCTGTCCTAGAGGTCAATCGCTCTCCTCCCCCCTCCCCCCACTTATTTTTGACAACTCTTCCTTTTATCATTTGGATTGTCTAATTTAATTTTTCATATTATCTACTATCAGTATGTGAATGATGGGCGTGCATTCAGTAAAAATTAAACCTACGAATTCGCCAATTATGAGTTGGGTGCTTTAATCATTTAATCATGAATGCTTAGCAGGATCCTTGTACACGGTGAATAACCAAATTCCAATTGAAATAATTATTTTAAGATTTACTATGTTAACAACCTAGCTAACAACGGTAGAAATAAATAAAATAACTATCGATAGTCAACTTTTTTGCTGATCAACCTAACAATGATAAAGATATAAACAAAAATGGAATAACGACTCTTATTTTTTACAACTCTTCCTTTTATCATTTGGATTGTCTAACTTAATTTTTCATTATATACTATCATGCAGTATGTGAAGGATGTTACTATATTAACAGCCTAGCTAACAATGGTAGAAAAAATAACTATCGATAGTCAACTTTTGTGGCTGATCAACCTAACAATGATAACGATATAAAATATAACAAAATAACGACACATATAATTAGCTAATCTCATGAATTTTGAAAGGCCCCAATAAGCTTTTCATATATAGATTTCTACGTGGAATCAATTGTTATAGTCTTCTTTTCTAGAAGCACGTTATTACATATAAAAGGGTAAGAGAAGACTAAGAGCCTGAATTATATAAGCTATAAGTTACGAATTCTTTTAGTTTTCTTTCGGTCATTATAGGTTGTTGCCTCTACTCTAGTATTTCACATAAAGAAATAAGTATATACATTAGGGTCCCTATAAATTAAGCTAGGCAGTACAGACCCCTAATGATAAATTCTTCATCTCTCCACCTAAATTAGTTAAATAGGCACTCTATGAGCTTTTCTTTTGGATGGTTTAACAAGGTGAGATTCTTCTCTATACTATATGGTTTTAGACCACCCCCTCCCACACACTACTTAATTTCCCCTCCAGTAAAGAATTACAGTATCTGTTTATTATGACTTGCAGCATATATAGCTTTTGCTTCGTGTCATATTTGGACTTCAATTGTTACGCACAAAGATTGGAAAATTTGGCGCTCTGGGCATAAGTTCTACACCAATTCAAAGTAAGTTATTGTACAAATTAGTAATTACTGTCGTTCTTTTTGCTTTTGCTGATAAACTGAAGGGGCTAGGTACGTAACTGTTTAGTTCTTCGTAAAACAAACTACTCTATATATGTCTGTTTATTCAGGATAATAGATTAAGTGTGCCAACTACAAAGTAATTAGTTGAAAAGTTGGTTTCTGAAGGGAGCTACGGATCAAATAAAAACAAGATGAACAGAATTCAAACGACTACACGTACAGTTTTCGAATGTCGGTGACAATGTCGTCCGACACCAGTGATAACACTTGATAAAACATAAAACCTTTAAGAGTAAAATGCATCGAAAAAATAAAGAACACAAGGTTTAAATTTTCATAAGTTATAACTTATGATGGTCAATGACTAAATGTATTGTAGATGTATTATATACAAATTCCTTTCTTTACATATTTACAAGATAAAACGGAAAGGAATTAAAAGTTGAAGTTGCAGATGACTTCTGCCTGAAAAATCTAACTAAGTAGACATAGACAACCTCTCATTACAATCGCTCCATACAAAACTAATCTAGAATCTAAACAGCAATTGTAATATTGGACAGAATGTTGTCGACACACTCAGTCAACACTTGTGATCCATATTTCTGAGATGAAATTCCGAGAGCTCTCTTGGTATTTTTGTAATCTGATTCTGGATATCGGTACACTATTGTGGCCTATCTATTTATAGCGGAGAGTTCCCTTGAAAGGCTCATTGATCGGTTGTGAAGGTTGAAGGAAAGGTGGGCAACTTGTGGTAGATGATTAAGGAGTGAAAATCTCAACAAATTTGACTTGTTCCTTACTCAACTTCTTCCCCAAGCTTTGACTCTTTCTCCCACGTTTTACACAGCTTCAATTCACCACGCCTAAGTCATTTTTACCTCATAGTAAAATATTACTGCTTAACGTGAAGTAAGACAAAACTGTTCTAAAAAAAAGTTTGTCCGAATATTGTGACATTTGTCACAATATTTTTATGCATTCAAATCAATACTTCAGAAGATATGTTGGGTCAAATGTCACAACACCAAACCCAACATTAACAATCTTCCCCTTTTTGCCTTTCTTCACAAAACTCATTACAAACCTAAACTAACTCAGGATATTGAGACAAATGTTGTCCGACATTTGTGATCAATAATATCAATGTTATGCTCCCCCTTAACCTGCGATGACTTTCAACTAATCATGCATGTACCGATTCATAGGATTAGAAAAGAAGAAAGATGTTAGCGCATATATACATATCATCCACTTATATAGATTTATATACATACCATAAAAAGAAATATTCCATTGTCCACATAAATCAATATCCATCCTGTCAAACAGTTAACTGCTCAGATTGAGCAACATTCACGACCCTCAACCAGTAGCAACAACTCCTCCTAACTCACCATACAACAGCAGCAGCAGCTTTCTACTCCTGCATAACTGTTTCTCTGTACAGAACAGCAGCCTCTAGCCTTCTTCCTCAGCCCCCCTTCATCAACACTTCCTATGCATCCCTTGGCTTTAGTAACATCATTTTCTCCCCCCTTTTTGTGAAGAAAGCAGCAATATGAAATGGTCTCTAGCTTGAATCAGAGCATTCCTCACAACATCAACCTCAGAGATTTATTGGTTGATCTTTGCAATTTGATTCACAATCCATTCAGTAGACAATGGAAACTGTCTTGGACCAGTGTTGCCAAGAATGTTGGTGACAGTCTTGTCAACATCTGCACTATTTTCTTTCATTTTCTAGGGTAGATCGATGACTCTGTCTCTACTCTTCAAAACTGCTTTGCTTACTGTGTACAGTTCAGGAGCCTTCCCTAACGTGTCCTCTCTTAGGCTTAAGACCTTGGGTAGTTAAAACTTTGTATATCAGAGAGGGATAAGGGAGGATTGAGGTTGATTATTTTTGTGCCAAGTTAGAAACTTGATGGAAGATCATTTTTTCCAGATCAACTCTTAAACCTTTCCCAATTTTATATAGCATGATGGCTTTTTCTGTAGTTACAATTGACTCATTCATTGAAGAAAACCAATTGTGTAAAGCAATTTTATGAAGGGTGGCAAACATGGCTGTTAATTTAGAAGCTGGACATCTAGAGATCCACTTATGCATTGTACCTCCTGTGAGGTACTCAATTACTTTATCTCCATCGTCCACTGCAGGTTTGTTTCTCTAACATTCTCCTCAACATTTAATCTCATACATTGGTTTATACTAGCAGGTGTGAAAAAATATACTCTGTTATAGAGATATACCTTCCCAAATTTCTTTGAAGAGGCATTCACTATAGCAGAGCTCAAATTAGCATAAAACAACATGACTATTTTATCAACATACGGTCCTTTCTCAATAACAGATCCTAGGAGTTGTCTTTCTTTTAAGAACTCTACCAAACCATATTTTGAACATGAGGCAATGTCTAATACTTTTTCAGACCTAATAACTCTATTCTTATACCAGTCCCAATTATCAGAATTAGTTTTAGAATAGAATTTGTTTGAGTAGATAGATACCTCAAGGTCTGAATCAAATTCGATTTTGCTGGAGGATATTGGTGTTTGTGTCTCTTCTGATATTGGCTGAAATGTTGTGTGAGATGTTGTAGCATCAGTGGCAACATTTGGATCAACACTTGATTTGGCATATCTGGGAATCCCTTTAGAAAGAATTGATTCAGTGGTGTTTTATCAGGGATTTCATCATCTGATTGAGACATATTTTGCGGTACAGAAGCAGTTGGTTCTTCTTCACTCTATTCAGTTGAGAGCACAAAGTCAGTGTCGTCACCATCACTACTCGAGCAAGCAGGTATATTTGTATCAAATCTAGACCTTTTGTTGCTCAGCTCTTCACGAACTGTTCTCTCAAACATTCTGCTCAATCGACGAGTAAGGAAGGTGGAGGATCTTGGTATTTTACCCAATGCTGAAATATCATATGTTTCATCAACATCTATTGGATTGTTGTCATCACCAGGGTAGCTAATGTCTAAAGGTTCATCTAAACTTTTAAATACTATAGCTTTGGACAAGTCCTCTTTGGATGGTGAAGAAAATAACCGACAGGGTTGCTGCGGTTCATTTTTCTCAGACGATTCAATGTTCATAGTAGGGCTAGTACTCATTGGGGTGTTGGTTGGAGTGTTGGCTGACATTGGTGTTGACATTGGAGAGGTTTCCATCGGTGAATATTTTGGAGAAGGTTTTGGGAATTTAGGGTTTGATATTGAGAATGGAGTTTGGAATGGTGATGATTCAATCGGGTAGGTAGGATTATACCCGAGGTGTGATGTGATTTTCCCTTTTTTTTTTTTTTTTTTTAAAAGAAAATCGGAAATGATAAAAAAAATAGCAAATGAGAGGAATATTTATATACATGACAAACCTTTCTAAGCAACAAACATTCCTTAGTTTAGGAGTTTCAGATTTATCTAATAACTTACATCTAAAATTTTGGGATAAAAAGATAAACGTCACGGTAGGAATTCAATTTAATCTTATCATTTTAAAGTTTGAAATTCGTATTAAAACAGGGCATAAAAATAGGGAGTAAGAATCTGATAATTCAATGATCAGATAAGCACAACATCCAAACACATATCACATTCTGAAAATGTTAACAACAATGTTGGCAATATTTTGGACAACACAAGTATTTTGATCCCACAAGAATTTTTCGTTTTTGCAACACATCAGGATATGTTTTATACGTATTTTATGATTTTGACCACTGGACCGATGTAACATTTTCCTATCGTGTCCTTGATCTAATCATAAAACACATACAAAATAGTTTTTCGTATCAAAAATAAGAATACTTATTTAGTATTCTCAAAAATTCTTTTGAAGCATTCGATACTCCTATAGAATAGGAACGATATCTTTTCAAGGGCTTTGCCCATTTATTACAGTTGCCAAATATTTGTAAAGGCTTTGCCTTATTTTGATATTCCTTTTTTATGATATATATATATATATATATAAATAGTTATCATCGCAGAGAACGGTATCACTTTGAAAACATATTCTTATTGAAGGATCATGATTGCGTGACCAAATGTTATGTGCCATAAAACAACAATAATCAGTTAGTGATATAACATAGGTAAATGTCACCAGAAATGTTAGACAACGCTTCAGCCGACATTCACAAAAAATGCCTTCTTTTTAGAGATTGTAAAGACCAAGAGATTTCTTCAAACTCGAAAATCTCTCATGGTCCAAAACTTTTGTAAAAATATCAGCTAGTTGATGAAGAGTGTCAACATGTTCAATTTGAACTAGTTGTTTTTCAACTAAATCTCTTCAAAAATTGATGTCTAATATCAATATGTTTTGTATGTGAGTGCTGAACTGGATTTTTGGAAATATTTATAGCACTCAAATTATCACAGTACAAAATCAAAAGGTTGCTAGTAAATTCCTAGTCATCTAACATGTGTCTTAGCCAAATCAATTGAGAACAACAACTTCTAGCTGCTACATATTCAGATTCAACAGTTGAAAGTGAGACATAGTTTTGTTTACGACTATACCATGAAACAAGGTTATTGCCAAGATAAAAACATCCTCCATTTGTGCTTTTCCTATCATCCACATCTCTAGCCCAATCCGAGTCACTAAATTCTATTAAGTTAGGATTAATGTCTTTAGAATACCAAATTCCCAACTCACATGTGCCGGCTACATATCGAATGATACGTTTCACAGTATTTAAGTGGGATATTTTGGGACAGGCTTAAAATCATGCGCAAACGCAAATACTAAACATAATATCGGAACGACTAGCAGTAAGATAAATAATGCTACCTATCATACATCGATATAATGTTGGGTCGACATTTTCACCAACATTATCCTTACATACCTTATGCGATGATCTCATTGGAGTTTTGATATATTTAGCATTTTCCAAACCAAATATCTTAACTAGGTTCTTAGCATATTTAATTTGTGAGATAAAAATTCCATCTTCACTTTGCTTAATCTGCAAACCTAAGAAAAAAGTTAGTTCCCCAATCATGCTCATTTCAAATGTCGATGACATAGATTCAACAAATGACTTTAGCTAAGACTGTGAGGTCGAACCAAAGACTGTGTCATCTATGTAGATTTGAGCAATAGTAATATCTACACCGTGACGTTTAATGAATAAAGTACGATCAACTTCAGGTTAAAACTAAATTCAAGAAGGAAGTTAGTTAGACGGCCATACCATGCACGATGAGCTTGTTTCAACTCATACAACGCCTTTTTGAACTTGTACACATAGTGTGGATGGTAAGGATCTTCAAATCCTTTTGCTTGTTCAACATAGACTTTATTATCAAGATAACCATTTAAGAATGCACCTTTTACATTCATTTGGTGTAAAGTAATTTTCAGACAACAGGCAATAGCAAGTAAAAGTCTAACTGACTCAATTCTAGCCACAAGTGTGAATGTTTCGTCACAATTGATTCCTTCAACCTGAGTATAGCCTTATGCAACTAGACGAGCTTTGTTTCTAGCAACTATTTCCGATTCGTCTGATTTATTTTTAAAAATTCACTTAGTTCCAATTACATTTGTATTATTTAGACGTGGAACTAAGTGCCAGACTTCATTTCAAGAGAATTGTTCAAGCTCTTCTTGCATTGCTTGAATCCAAAAATTATCTTTGAGTGCTTCTAAAATATTTTTTGGTTCTAAAGTATATAAAACAAGAAAGACTAACCTATTGGTATATGGTAGACATACACACATACCTTACCATTTCTATGTAGTTGAGTGGTTCTTTCCCTCTTGTTTTAATTCCTTAAAAAACTCCCCCTATCATCTGACCCGTGGGATGATTCTTCATAATCCTTGATGAGGGGTTCCTTCGAACTTGATCTAGCAATTCAGCATTTGACTCATCATCAATGGCATATGTGGTCTCTATTTCAGGTTTAGATGTTGCTTCGGGTGTGGCAACATTTGGGGCAACATCTGATTCTTCACCAGTCTGAGCATTTTCTATTTTCAGACAATCTTCACAGACATTTTTACCTTTATGGCTAAGTTTGGGTAAGTCTTTAACCGCTTCATATGAGACCAATTTCTCTAAATTGCGGTAGTTGACATGCCCCAACTTTTGATGTCATAATGTTGTATCATCGACCTTAGCATTATTGCATGTTTCTTGTCTTACAATAAGATAACAATTGTCACATGTTCTAGTACCTGTCATGACACATACATTGGCTTCATTCGTAACCACACAAGCACTCTTATTGAATTTTACCTCAAGATCGTCATCACACAGTTGGCTGATACTAAACAAATTAGCCATTAAGCCCTCAACGTGTAATACATTTCTTAAGGCTGGAATATTAGGGACATTCAAGATCCCTTTTCCAATTATCTTACTTTTACTGCCACCTCCAAAAGTCACGTTTCCTCCATTGAATGACTCATAATTCTTTAAAAAATCTTTAGTACCTGTCATGTGGTGAGAACATCCACTATCGAAGTACCAAGAACCGAAAATGTTAGTTCTTAATGCAGTTATACAGACATTACAAGTTAAGTCCATTTTAGGAACTCAAACTCTCTTAAAACAATTTTTATTTTTCGCTAAGAAATGTTGCTTCGAATGTTATCTGAAATGGTGAACAACATTTTAGACAACATTTTGCTCTCAGAATGTTGAAGATTGTAACAGTATGGTTTTAAGTGTCCGGGGGAGTTACAATAACTGCACACAAACTTCAGATTATTCTTTGACGTATATGAGAAACTCTTGTGCATCCCATTTTCTTTTAAAAAACATATTTTCTTATTATTATCAAAGAATTTAGAGCAGCCAGTTTTAAGAGTGTTTTTGTACCCAAATCCTGCATGTGAAGGTTTACTAAAGTTAAGAATCTCATTCAATTTTGAATTCCCCGTGTTGAGCTTATGAATGGTAGCTTCGGCTAAATCCAGTTTTGCACTGATCTTACCAAATTCAATATCCTCTTTGGTAAGTGCACCCTCTAGTCGGGTTATTGTGCCTTTTAAATCTACATTCTCATGAGTTAAAGATTTTACCTTTGTGTCAAGTTGCTTGGATTCTATGATTAAGGCTTTATAAAGATTTTGTAATTCGTTAATCATATCATCTTTGGAATCAACTTGATCCTCACAACCAGTCTCACTAATAGAAATAAAACCACTAAAGTAATTAACATCAGAATAGTTAAAGAATTCGTACATCTCGGATGTCGCTGGGGATGTAGATGTTGTTGCTGATGTTGAGGCAAATGTTGTGACATTTGAGACAACATTGTCGATGACATAGTCATTGTCCGATAGAGACTGTTCGAAAACAGTAGCCAGCATTGCTTGTGATTCGGCTTCTTGATCTCCTTCCCCTTCTCATTCGTCGTCACTAAGAGAAACCCATAGACTCTTACCAAATTTTCTAAGTGTATTTGCACATTCGTTAGCATAGTATCCCCAACCCGAGAATGCATGACATTGCATGGACTCAAGCTGTTTGGGATCAAATTTGGTACGATCCGAGTTGGTTTTTCTCAGTTAGTTTCCTTTTTGAACATTTGAAAGAAATCTAGTGGACTTTTGATTGAAGGCTTGGTTTTGATGCTCTTTGATTTTAGATTTATTTCTATCATTGATGAACTTTCTCACCATCGAATTGAATTTTTGAGTGAGTAGGGCAACATTTGCACCGTCACCAATTTCTTCAAGGTTCTCATCCTATTCTTCGATTTGATTCTCCGAGGATTGGACTTGAAGTGCTACATTCTTGCTCTTATACAATTCCCTTTGATTCTCAATGTTCATCTCATAGGTTTTGAGAATGCTCATTAAGGTATGAAGGTCCATTGTACCAAGATTGTGAGCTTCTTCAATCGCACAAATCTTTATATTAAACTTTTTAGAAAGAGAACGGAGAGCCTTTTTCACTAGTTTAGTGTTGGTTAAAGGAGCACCAAACACTTGACATTCATTTGAGATGTCAATCAACTTTTCAAAATAAGATTTAATGTCTTCCGTTTCTTCCATCCTTAAACGTTCATATCTGCTCATGAGCATGCGTAGCTTCGTTCGACGAACACTTGAGCTACCTTCACAATGAGTTTGTAAAGTATCCCACACTTGTTTGAAATCGGAGGAAAGCTATATGGAGGTGCATGATGCAAATCATATATTCCATGTGTGTATTTTTTTTTTAGTATGGTAATATAAAGCTTGGGGCACCATATAACCTATAAATGGTACGTACATCATTTAAGCTCAATTCACCCCTAAGCATATAAATCTTGCCATATGATCTCTCTACTTTTTCCATGAATTAAATCTTTAATCTCAATCCATTTCTTTCTCAATATTTCCTTTCTTGGCCTAACCTTACTGATTTTTCCTTCCTAAAATATGAATAACCTGCTTTTATTTATTTTCTAATTGTTCTACTCTTTTGTTCACACAGAGTACACCTCCCCAATATATATACAATTATTTTTAGATGAAATTTACACGAATGATTATATTTGGAGTTTTTTTAGGCATAGTTACACTTTTGCTAATTACATTTTATAGCTACAGTAACATGTATTCAAATTCGGTTGTATTCAGATTCGGTTGTATTTCACTGTATTCGATTAGGATGTATTCAATTCAGTTGTATTCATTTTGTAGCTACTTTTACAATGTATTCAACTTATTGTATTTAAATTCGAAATAACATAAATGCAAAAAAATATTGTATTCAACTTATTGTAATTAAATTCGATTGCATTCAAACAACATAAATGCAAAAAATACGATATTTAACTTATTGTATTTAAATCGATTGTATTCAAACAACAAAAAATATAAAAAAACACATGGATATTCAGCTATATTCATTTGTATACAAAAAATCTCCTTCGAAATACATGTGAAAATGTATAAAAAACACTCTAGTTTACACTAAAAAAATAATGAATACACTCAAATACAAATACACTCGGATATGAAATACAAGAAATAAAAATACACCCCGTTGGTTCGGCGGAGTTCAATGTGGTTTTTCTGGCGCCCGCCAGATCTGAGCCACCGTTTAGATCTGAGAAAATATACTCAGATCTGAGCCGGCCAACTGTTTCCTGAGCTTCACATACAATTTTCCGGCGCCAGTCAACTGTATTCATTATTTTTTTGGAGGAGCTTGCGAGATCTGGTGTAGAATACATCTGAACGACGAAGGGCCGGCGATCGGAGAACGGCGAAAAATAGGAGGCGCCAGCCAGATCGACGACGATCGGAGAACAACAAAGAATCGGAGGCCAGATCTGAGCCACCGTTTAGATCCGGTGTCGGCCATATCTGAGCCTCCGATCTCCGATCTCCGATCTGAGAATGGAATCAGCCAGATCTGAGCCACCGTTTAGATCCGGCGCTAGCTAGATCTGAGCCTCCGATCTGAGAACGAAATCGTCGGTGCTCCGGTAGTGGGGCGGCGGCGGAGATAGGGACAGAGAGAGCGGTGAGGGAGAAGAGAAGAGCGAGGGATAAATACAAACCATAAACCTAATGTATTTTGGTATAACTATGGATGGTAATTAACATATAACTTTTAGCTATGAGATGTAATGAAAATAAACTATAGTTACTAAATATAATTAGCTACTAATAGTTAGTTATGCCACATAAATTTTACTATTTTTATACCCATAAGGAAATAGAATACACAGTTAGGATAAATCTCCATTTATGGTAGAAGTTGGATCTCACAATACGCAATGAAGTAGTTGACTCAAATGGAGAGAAGAAAGTAGTAACCGTTAATTCATCTATTAGATGAATAAATGAACTGTACAAAAGTATTACAAGTACTAGAAGCTATATTTTATGTAAGTACTGTGGGTACAACAATTGCAGGAAACGAGAAATAAGTAACTGCTAACTGTTACAACAAACTGAAATTACAACAAAACTGAAATTTCAACAAATTGAAATTACAACCACTTTGATATACTGAGTCGTGTGATGGTACTCTGTCTTTAAGATAAGATTGACCCGTATATATCCTTTTACGTTCTTGACAATAGTCTCCCAAGATAAAACAACAACTTAACAAATGAGCAAATGAAACTCAAGTGTTACTTTGAAGAACTTAGAGTAACGAAATGATGCTGGAGAGTAGGAAAAAGATTTCTGTTTTGTTTCTGTTTTTCTGTAGTGTTGTAGTCTCAACAATTGAGCCAAAGGCTTCAATATATAGTGTAAGGAGGGTGACTTCTCAATTATCCAACTAATGGTTGTTAATAGCCATGTAATGGCCATTAGTGAGGAGTTATTCAGCCAAGTAAATGACTGAATTAATGAGCAACGTAATGGAGTTTTATAGCTCCAAAACCAACCCAAAAGGCAGAAACTTTCTGTCTTCCGTCGAGAGCCTTCTCTTCCTAAACCAAACTGTAAATATTAAGCAATTTGAGTCCAAAAAGATAATATCATAAGATGCCCGCGACCTGTGACCCGACGGGACGGGCGGGCGTAGCCTCAAACCCAAGCACATCTAGGTCCTCCCTCCTTCAAACACATGGGTTACCCCTTGGGGTCCCAAACCTTTAGCCAATTTTGAGACTTATAAAATGAACAAATCTTCCTTCCCTCACCGATGAGGGAGAATTGTTCCACACCACATTTTCATGCTTCAAACACCTCACTTCGTGGACCAATATCTATTTCATTTCTCAACGAAATTTGACGATCCTTGGCCCTACGGTCATCTACTCACTTAGTATATTATGCACGTGTGAAGAATCAAAGTCTCCAACATGAGGAACCCTAGTGTTTAAGTCATTAAAGATGGGTGGACGCAACTCCCACCAAAAGCAAATTTCCAACAAGTACTAACTTCACTAACTCCTTAATTAACTACAGCTGACTACACTTAACTAACTTTAACCTTCCCATGACAAACTCCAGCTAATGGATATTTTCTACATAATTAACTACAGCTTGTATTTTTTCTATTACTTGCAGGAGTATTATTACTAATCGAGAAGATGGCTGCAGAGTCTTGCAATGATTTAATATGTTGTATAGAGCGTGCAAGAAGGTATTTTGTGGGTCATCCAATGGATGATGAATTGTGTAGCGCTAAAATGCAGCTAGAATCTGTAGCTAAACTTGTCAAGCAATTGGAGATCCATAACCCTCAGAATGCGCGTTTCCTTTGTAAACAAGTTAAGACCCTATTTGAAGAAGCTGTTGGCGACTTTGTTAAAATAATAAGATTTCGTATTTATGGAGACCGGGGAGATGACACAATCAAAATGATGATTTCAGAGGCGGTGGAAAAAATAAAACCTGCCTGCATTGCCACGCGAATCAGAGCTACAAAGCCATCAAGCTGTATCCAAGACACTGTGAAGATGAAGGAATATGTATCTTCTTTGCTTGAGAGTGCTACAGTTCTATTGAACTGTATGAATGACTCAAAAACTGATCTTCTGAAAAAGAAGCTGACGTCTTTAAAATTCCTCCTAATGTTTACTGCAAATCATGATTTCTTGATACATGCTAAGGATGTAGCTTACACTGTGGCACACCTATCTTTCTTATATTGCGACCCCGAATATGTGGTGCCAAGGCATTTTTCTGGATTGCTGGAAACAATAAATCCTATTGGCTCTGAACTGAGACGACAGATATATAGGATGAGTTTCTTAAAAGGCTACTCATCATCAGGATCACAAACACAAATGATGATATCTGAACTTGTGGAAGGTCTTTTTTGTACTGTTCAAGTGGAGCTAGAACAGCTGCTAAGTCGTGATGCCAGCTTCGATCATCATATGCGATGGCTCCAACAAGGATTGATTTGCCTTAGTACGTTTCTTCTGAACTTGTCAACACCATCGTTTCAGGACCAAAACTTACACTCTCTTCTATCACGTATTGAATCTTTCGCTAGTGAGGCTGGAATTGTGGTCTCCTCCTTCTATGATGAGGATGCGGGTAAGACTACTGAAGTAGAGTACCGGCTAGCCTTTTTGCCTTTGCAAGTGAAGTTTAATCATGTCAACATAGAGTGTGCTTTGGTTAAGCTACATGAAGCCACCATGATGGCTTCTTTGAAGAACTCGATTGACTATGTTCGGGAAGACTTGATATTCTTGAAAACTTCTCTCATGGATTCATTGGAGCAGTGGAAAGAGCAAAATAAGATGACTGATGTTCTGTCCCTGGTTCAATATGTAACCACTGAAGCAGGATCACTCATTGATTTTCTTTCTCATGTTTCAGAGGAAGGAGAATTGGAAAGGAAAATTAATCTCTTGCATTTTCAGTTGCTTCTAAAGTTCAAGTTTATTAAGACAGTGATTAGACTGATATGTCCCGTCATTTCTGCATCATCAACACCAGACCATCCAATGTCCGATCTGCTGAACTTTCTTCCATGCAACTTCGATGTCATTGATACTTATTTCAACATGGTAAAATCCTCTGAGAGATCATCCTCAGGGATCCCCGAAGTGGATGAGGTTTTCATGGGGTTTCTTGAATATATTCTTGACGATCTCAGGAAGTTGTTACATGATGAAACCAAGTTGATATCTACTCTATCAAATGAGTTGAAAAAGTTAACCCAAGGAGTCATAGTACTGTTAACTTTTCTTGCTGATCCTCCTATTCAGTATATTAAATGCAAGAAACGAAACTATCTGTTGACAGAAATTGAACATATCACAATAGAGGTCAAATCTGCTATCTGTTCATTGTATGAGGATGCTTCAGTGAGCAGGATTACTGAAGTAGACCATGTTCTTTTCCGTTTGCAAGTTAAGCTTAATCAGGTCAGGGTCGAAAACGGTCTGATTGAGCAACTAAAATATGAAGTCTCCATGACCGCTCCTTTGAAGGATCTGATTGTCGATTTTCAGGAAATGCTTATGTCCTTGAGAACTTTTCTCATGGATTCATTGGAGCAGTGCAAAGAGCAACATAAGATGACTGATGTTTTGACCGTGGTTCAATCTGTGACCGCGGAAGCATGGTCTGTGATTAGCTCTCTTTCTCGTAATTCAAAGCGAGAGGACTTGGCTGGTGAAATTAATCTCTTACATTTTCAACTGCTTCTTAAGTTCAGGTTTATTAAGGCTGTCATTAGACTGATATGTCCCGACATTTCTGCATCATCAACAACAGACAATTCTATGACAAATCTGCTGAACTTTCTTCCATGCAACTTCGATGTCATTGATACTTATTTCAACATCGTAAAATCCAATGAGAGATCATCCTCAGGGATCCCCGAAGTGGATGAGGTTTTCATGGGGTTTCTTGAATATATTCTTGACGATCTCAGGAAGTTGTTACATGATGGAACCAAGTTGATATCTACTCTATCAAATGAGTTGAAAAAGTTAACCCAAGGAGTCATAGTACTGTTAACTTTTCTTGCTGATCCTCCTATTCAGTATATTAAATGCAAGAAACGAAACTATCTGTTGACAGAAATTGAACATATCACAATAGAGGTCAAATCTGCTATCTGTTCATTGTATGAGGATGCTTCAGTGAGCAGGATTACTGAAGTAGACCATGTTCTTTTCCGTTTGCAAGTTAAGCTTAATCAGGTCAGGGTCGAAAACGGTCTGATTGAGCAACTAAAATATGAAGTCTCCATGACCGCTCCTTTGAAGGATCTGATTGTCGATTTTCAGGAAATGCTTATGTCCTTGAGAACTTTTCTCATGGATTCATTGGAGCAGTGCAAAGAGCAACATAAGATGACTGATGTTTTGACCGTGGTTCAATCTGTGACCGCGGAAGCATGGTCTGTGATTAGCTCTCTTTCTTGTAATTCAAAGCGAGAGGACTTGGCTGGTGAAATTAATCTCTTACATTTTCAACTGCTTCTTAAGTTCAGGTTTATTAAGGCAGTCATTAGACTGATATGTCCCGACATTTCTGCATCATCAACAACAGACAATTCTATGAAAAATCTGCTGAACTTTCTTCCATGCAACTTCGATGCCATTGATACTTATTTCAACATTGTAAAATCCTCTGAGAGATCATCCTCAGGGATCCCCGAAGTGGATGAGGTTTTCATGGGGTTTCATACATATATTCTTGACAATCTGCTACTAAAGGATGGAATCAGTTTGGCATTTACTGATACAGATAAGGTCAAAAGTTTTTACCACGGGTTGTTGGTCCTGGTAATATTTCTTATAGATCCCCCAATTCAATACATCGAATGCAAGAAGCAAAATGATCTTTTGGCAGACATTGGAACTTTAGCAATTGAGACTGAAGCTGCTATCCGTTTGACTTTTGAGGATGCTTCGGATAACAGAAAAAGTAGGAAAGTTAGCCTTTTGCTTCAGTATTTGACTGTGGCTTTCAAGCTAATCAAGTGTAAGGGAAAGTTGACTGATCAACTAAAGCACAAAGCCATGCTGAAATCTAAATTTCTTGATCTGATGGAAAATGCTCATGAAGAGCTTATTTTCCTTTTGGGCTTTCTCATGGACCTTTTCAGGCAAAACACAGAGCTTGGCAAACTGGATAATCTCTTAATGCTTGCTGAAGTGGCTTCCCACAAGGCAACATCAACCAGCACTTGTAGTTATGAAAGTTTCATGGACGGAAGCAGCACTGGGGAAGTATCTGATTTCTTACAGGAAATCGAGTCCGTCAAGGTAGATGCATCACTTTACAAGGATCAGACACAGATAACTGATATCTTGCCCTTAGTACAGTCTGTGACAACCGAAGCGGAGTCATTCATTAGTTTTCTTTCTCATGATTCAGATGCAGGAGAACCAGGAAGAGAAATGAATCTATTGCATTTTCAATTGCTTCTTAAATTCAAATTTATTAAGGCAGCAATTCGACGTATTTGTTCAATCATTTCTGCATCGTCAAAACCTGATCATCCTGTGATATATCCTCTGAACTTTCTTCCTACTAACTTTGAGGCCATTGATTCTTACTTCACCATGCTGAAATCCTCAAAGACATTGTCCTCCTCTGATAGCTCAAAGACGGATGATATTTTCATGGGGTTTCATGAATATATTCTTGAAAACCTGCTACTGAAGGATGGAGCCAGTCTGAAACTTGCTGATCATGGGTTGTTGGTCCTGGTAACATTTCTCTTAGATCCCCCAATTCAGTACATTGAATGCAAGAAGCAAAATGATCTCTTGGCAGACATTGAAACTTTAGCAATTGAGGCCGGAGCTGCTATCCGTCTATCTTATGAGGATGCTTTGGATAGTAGTCAGAGTAGGAAGGTCAGTATTTGGTTTCACCTTTTGACTGCGGCTTTCAAGCTAATCAGACTTGAGAGAAACTTGACGGATCTGCTAATGCACAAAGCCACTTTGGAAGCTCAAGTTCTGGATCTGATGGAAAACGCTCATGGTGAGCTTATTTTCTTCAGAGTCTTTCTCATGGATTTTCTCAGGCGTCACGCGAAGCTTGACAAAGTGGATGATCTCTTAATGCGTGCTGAAGTGAGTGCCGACAAATTAATTAGCAATTGTAGTTATGAAAGTTCCATGGTTGGAAGAAACACCGGGGAAATGAGTCTTTCATTATCTGATTTCATACAGGAGATCAAGTCTGTCAATGTGGAGGTCAGAGAATTATGCTTTCAGTTTCTGGATGAATCAGCCTCCCATATTACTGTGACAGATCTGAAATGCCTCATCAACATGTTATCATACATGCTGAACCATCTGCATTCTTGGGGTGAGGTAATCTCTATCGTGAGGAATCAAATCCCAGTAATCAAAGAGAAACTGGAGTTTCTTGCTGATATTTTACCGCAGTTCAACATGCATAGAGAACTGAAAGACCTTATGGAACGTGTTCAAAATGTCGCCTGTGGAGAGAAGTATGTCATTTTCTTCTCCGTCACTGGTGATAGTCGCACTTGGTTTCACCTGTTATACCTTTCTGATGTCAAACAAGTGCTTAATTTTGTTGAGACAGAGGTCAAAACTATTTGTTCTAAATGCCAAAATGTGACGCGCATTAACTTCCCCAAGACCAATGGATTAGGATTTCTAAATTGTTTCTTGGGAAAATTGGAGGAGCTGTTACATTCTAAGCTTGACCTAATTACCGAACTGAACCCTCAGATTGTATTAGTCAAGGAGGGATTATTGTGTTTAAGATTTATTTTCACCGATGATGAGCATGATGAAGTTTATGGTCTTATGACCAGTGCTACTGAAATGGCATACAAGGCCGAGTATGTCATTGACTCTTGCTTGTCCAGTTCTTACCCACTGCTGCTGAAATCTCAATGGATATCTGAAGTTGTTGAGAATATTAAGATTGTCACCAGAGATGTTAGTGAGAACTGTAAAAGAAAGAAGATTGATGTGAATCAAGTTGCAAAAGACCACACTAAACGTGTTTCATCGTTATCAGCTAATACTCCAGGAGCAAATGAAGAAATGGCCGGTTTTCAAGATGTGATGGACAAATTAAAGCAGAAACTACTTGGAGGATCGCATGAGCTAGATGTAATATCGATATTTGGTATGCCTGGATTGGGCAAGACCACTCTTGCAAAGAAGATTTACAGTGATCCGACAGTTGCTTCTCAGTTTGATGTTCGTGCGGTGTGTTACGTAACTCAAGTATATTCATGGAGAGAGTTGTTGCTAAATGTTCTGAATGATGTTCTTGAGCCGGCTGATCGCACCAAAACAGAAGATGGCCAGTTAGCTAATGAGCTGCGTCAAGTTTTGTTGACAAAGAGATTCTTAATTCTCATTGATGATGTATGGGACACAAAAGCATGGGATGATTTGTGGATGTGTTTTAAAAGTTCTCATAATAAGAGTAGAATTATTCTGACAACCAGACTGGTTGAGGTTGCTCGTTATGCTAAATGTAAAAGCGAGCCACATCATTTGCGTTTTCTCAGAGATGATGAGAGTTGGAAGTTATTACAGGAAGAGTTGTTTCATGGGAAAAGCTGCCCATCTGAACTTGAAGTTGTGGGATTAGGAATAGCAAAAAGTTGTGGAGGGCTGCCTCTCTTTATTGTCTTAGTAGCTGGTGTTCTCAAAGAGAAAGAGAAGAAAGCAGATTTGTGGAAAGAAGTAGAAGAAAGCCTAGGTTCGCACAATTTTGGTAGCTCGGAAGAGGGCATGTCTATAATTGGATTCAGTTACAAGAATTTGCCAAACCATCTAAAGCCTTGTTTCCTCTATTTTGGAGGATTTTTGAGGGGCAAGGATGTTCCTGTCTCAAAATTGTCACGGGTGTGGTTAGCGGAAGGATTTCTAAAAGAAGGCAGTAAGGAAAAAGGATCAGAAGATGCTGCTCAAGAGTACCTGAAAGATCTCATAAGAAGAAATTTGGTAATGGATATGAAGAAGAGATCCAATGGAAAATTGAAAACATGCCGCGTTCATGATCTGGTGCATCAGTTCTGCGTACAAAAGGCCAAGCAAGATAATTTCCTGGTTGGGATCTACAGGTACAAAATAGTAGTATATACATATTTACTATAGTCATTTTTATCGGCATTCTCAATTTCATGTTTTTTGTTTTAACAGAGACCAATGTGGGGATTCCACTTTCTATTCTGAAAATCGCAAGGAATACCGTTTGTCCATTTACTCTAAACGGGAAGAGTTTGCTAAGTGGCTGCCGTCTCCCTCAGGCATTCGTTCTTTACTATTCAGTGCTAGCAGTGATGATTCTTACCCTACAATGGCACGTGACATATCCTTCATGTTTGACTGCTTCAAACTTCTTAAGGTGCTCGATTTGGAATCCATCAACATTGGTGATACCTTTCCGAGTGAAATAAGATCTCTAATTCATATGAGGTATTTTGCTGCGCGGACAGGTGCAAATTCAATTCCTTCATCAGTAGCTGACCTTTGGAATCTCGAAACTTTTGTGGTTAAAGGATTGCGTGGAGAGCTGAAGCTGCCTTGTTCACTTTTGAAGATGTTTAAGTTGAGGCATATACATGTGAATAGTCGTGCTTCATTCAATTTGCACGATGACATATGTGAGTCGCCTGATAACTCACAATTAGCTAATTTGGAGACCTTTTCCACTCCATGTCTCTCTTATGGGGAAGATGCAGAAAAGATATTGAGAAGTATGCCAAATTTGAGAAAGATGAGATGCATATTTCGGGGTTCATTGGATTACTCAAAAAAGATGGGAGAAAACCGTGTTCGTTTTCCCCGTCTAGACTTTTTAAATCAGCTTGAATCCCTGAAGCTATTTTCCGGCAGTTATCCAACTAAACATCCTCATGAGTTCAATTTCCCCTCAAAACTAAGGGAATTGACTTTGTCAAGGTTTCGTCTACCTTGGACCCAAATTTCGACCATTGCAAAACTGCCTAACTTGGAGATTTTGAAGTTACTTCTCAAAGCCTTTGAAGGGGTTCACTGGGAAGTGGAAAAATCAGACTTCCCTGAACTCAAATGCTTAAAATTGGAAAACCTCAACATTGCACAGTGGTATGTCTCTGATGATGATGCTTTTCCTAAGCTTGAAAGTTTGGTGATCACGAAATGTAAGCAGCTTGAGAACATCCCTACTCATTTTGAGGATGTTGTTTCTCTTAAAAGCATTGAAGTAAACTGGTGCAGCTGGCCTGTTGCAAATTCTGCCCAGGAAATCCAGACAACTCAACAAGAGGACATGGGAAACTATGCTCTCACAGTTAAAATACAGCCTCCAGATTGGGCTAGAAGATATCCTTCTTGACCCTTGTATCTGATATTCATCTGATTGCCTTCACTCATTTATTTTTCTCTTACACCAAAACATGCTTCTTTTTTACTTTCGGTTCCCTTTCTTGCTCATAATTTAGGGTATAGTACTACAGTATGTCTGTAAAGTGTTTGAAATTGCCTTCATTTGAGTGGAGCTTGCGTGTAAGATAGTTGAAATGGTCAGTTCCTAACCCGTTTTTTCAGTGTTGCAAACAGACGATGGAGGACGACCTCAGCTAGGTGTATTTCTGTTGAAAGGATTTTCAGTAAGACGTAATGTGTTCGAATAAATGTAAACAATGTTCTGTAATGAAACTAGTAATGACTTTATAAGAATGAGCTCACTTTTTTTCTGAATATTTTGTAACTGTTGGAAATTTGAAATGATTTGTCATTTCAAATCAAGTGAGTGCTCTAGTCGCTTTTACTTGTACTTTACTTTTTGAGGTGTTTTATTAATATAAGTTCACACTAGGTAAATACCTAAATGAATAATTAACACATTGTAGTAATTAAGTTGACATGGCGAGGATGATGTTTCAGAAGTCTGGCTGTAAGGTATAGAATGAGATAGTGTTTTTTTGTTTTAAAATGAATTTTGCACTCTTTTTACCATAGAAATAGAGTTTACTGGCTTTTCTCTGGCTCTATCTTTAAAAATAGCTGCTATCATGGAGATCGAATTTCAAGCAACCATAAAGATCGAACTTCATGACAATATCTTAAAATTTCACCTATACAATTTGAAGCTCCATAACAATAGTTATTTTCCAATTTCAAGAGTTGAAAAAATGGTTATTTGTGAATTTTACGCCTTCCATACTTCCCCAGCCCACTTCATGGACTCCAACTGCTACTGTGAAGTCCATATCATGGGCCCACACTTAAAACCAGCCCAAAACGTGTGCGCTTCGATTCAAACTTCAAAGGTTACAATCAAAGAGAGAAACAAACTGTACTTATTTGTGCCTCAGTAAACCGGGCAGAAATCAAATAAGAATGGACAAAACTACATCGAATGACTTCACAAACGACATGAGCTTTCATGAATATGATAGAACACAAAATAACCCACTAAATGATAAATATCCCTTGAACTAATTTATCAATGGTAGAATTGTGACGTATATAGCCCCTAAAGAAGTACAGGCAAGTCATAACCTACCAATCCTCACTGTGTTATAACCTACCAATCCTCGCTATCTAGTTGTTTGACCTTATTAAAAATGAAGTACCAATCCTCAGCTGTTGTCTAGCAGTATAGTATTCACCACATTCTTTACAAACGAAAAGAAACATTCTCGGCACGATTTAGGCATTAGAGTAGATCTCCCGACTTCCTTACCTTCCTCGGCATGGACACAGACACATTCCGGAAGGGGAGAAATACCAGGTGCTTTGTGCTCCAGACCACAAGCAGCTAAGATGGAATGAGTGGCTAGTCTTGCAACTTGCTTAAATGTGCCAACTTCTGCAGGGATGCAAGTCCATTAAAATCATATAAAAACTCAAAAAAATAGAATATCATGCGGTAAAAATTTCATTTTTGGTAATACCGATTACAGAACTGATGATTCCCATGTGCTAAAGTGCTATCAATGACCAAAGTATTATGGATGTATGCATATACTTACTGTGAATGACTTATATATGTAGAAGAAAGAATTACCAACTTAGACTAGATGCATCATGCTACAACAGTTATTTACCATTTAAATGCAATGAAATGATGCATGCATCAGCTAACTACAGGTCAAAGTAAAAGCCGTACCAAGCTTTTTATCTTTGCACAGGATTTTCAGGTTGAGCTTCACAAGAGATTGGATCTCAGTCTTGGCATCAGATTCCACCTCAACTCTTCGCTTAATGCCACTCTTTTCGACCTTGGGTTTCTCCTGAGGAGGATTTACAATGCTATTCGAGGAAGAACAGATCTCTTTGTGATAACCTACAGTAGTAGCAATTGATGCCGATCGGATAGAAGAAATCAAGTGTGTGGACCCAGCGCAAAACTTATTCTTCTGTGATAGTCCATTGTTAGCAGGACAGACATCTGGCTGAAGTGAAGTCTGAGACTCCTTCGAAGATACAAGTTCACTATTTGATGGTCCACATGCCGTTGAAGAACCTTTATATACACCTGAGGAACCTTTTAATTTAATGTCCAACTTACAAACATGACTCTCAGAATGACTACCTGGTCCAGAATTTTGAATATATGTAGGCCGATGCTGTTCGATCTTTAGTGAGATATACCTTGAGCTTGATTCACCAGCTTCTGTGCAGCTAGTATTCTTCTTAACTGTGTGTTTTGAGGCCTGACCGGAACTTTTATTCCTGTCACTATTTTGTGCTATTGCCTTGGCCATATCCAGCATTTTCCATGCCTTCTCCACCTCTATTGACCCTTTACTGTCCGGCCTATTTTGATTGGAAGACTGAGATGTCATTGATTGACTCGAGCAAGATACTAAAGGCCGTTCACCAGAACAGCTGCCACGCACTGGTTTTAGTTTACCAATACTAGCATTACTCGTTTTGCTAGAAGGAAACCTCAAGGATCCACTACGAAAGCCATTCCAATGATCACGTAATGTGCGAATCCTATTATGGACATTGCGGCAATGCCCCAGTGTTCTGGCATTGAACTTAGTGGCACGTCCTGCAACACCATTTTGTCCTACTGAACCCAACCCAATCGAGCTGCTTCGAGAAGTAGTTTGCCTTCCAGTATTAATACGAGATGAATTGTCAGAAGCATCCAAAGAGCCAGTTGGAGCGCTGTCAATACCGTCAACATAAGACTCTCGTACAATATCATATACAGATACATGTCTTGCTGATTCTGCTGAATGGTGGTCACTGAAACTAGTTTGAGTTTGAGTATAGCAATCAGTTTTGATCTCATTCTGGGCCTGTTCAGCCTTCAGAAGTGAGCAGTCTGCACAAAACCAATCACCCTCAGGAACAGTAGCACCAAGGCCAACACAGTAAGTATGATAAGCAGTGTCACAAAGGTCGCACAACAGCAGGAGACTGTCATCAGCCGTGCTGTGACAAACGTTACATTGCACTTCCGCGTACAGATCCCGTGGTCCAGTTGTTGCATTTCCAAGGTGATGATAAACCTGCATCAGCACTTTCATCAGTAATACATGAGAGACAGTCAAGAGATTATCCCCAGTCTAGCCTACCATAAAACATATGAAACTTTAGAAATATACATATGAAGAACACGTACGAACCACAAAAAATGGAAACAACAAAAATAGTCTTCCAATCCAAACCTTTGAAGCATTAAGATGACTGTAATAAATGTTTCATTATTCAGAGTGCAGTGAGAAGTTCATAACCTCACCATCAATGAACTAAAGATAACAGATCAGTAATAGGAGGCAGTGTTTCTGATAGACTACTGGCTAAAGATAAATTGGTCAGAAATTTATGATGAATCCTAATGTGTAGACAGCAGTTTGATAACTTAGGAGATATAAAGGTGTAAATGCAGGCTGATACAATAATCATAGACCAAGCGGATAGTATTTCATAAAGCAAATGAACATTAGCTTTTCATCAAATTACTACTATATTATATAGTACAACTAAAATAGAAATGGATTGCCAATTTCTGGGTTTTTCTTTTGACAACCATGGTGACCGGGTCAACTTGCGCGAACCTTAGACTAATTCCATGGGTACCTACTACCTCCCACCAGCACAAGTACTAGGTAACTTTGTCCACCAAGGACGGGTGAAAAATCACCTAGTATTTTGCCTTCGATGGGATTTGAGATTTGAACCTGAATCCTCAAGATTTTCAACCCACTTCATTGACCACTAGGCCACACCCTTAGGTGCAATCTCTGAGTTGAAAATCAGCAAGGATGAGCCTTAGTACATCGTTAAAAAGGATATCTCTATAAACACATGTTATATATATTACAAGCCTGTTTATCTTTTCCTTTTTATCTTTAGATGTAATTCTCATGTTGACTATAATCATCAGCATTCTTGTATTCTCTTATTTTTAGATTTCTATTATTATCTGTTATTTCTTTAGCCTCGGTTACCTTATTGTCTTGATATTATTATCTGTTATTTCCTTAGCTTCCATGGCCTCGGTTACCTTTATTATCTTGCTATTTCTCTTTCCTTGTTGCTACTGCCTCTTTTTCTTCTTTCTTTGAGCCGATGGTCTATCAGAAACAACCTCTCTGTCTCCTCAAAGGTAGATGTAAAGCCTGCGTTCACTCTACCCTCCTCAAACCCGAAAGTGGGATTACACTGGGTATGTTGTTGTTGTACTATAATCATCAGCATTATATTAAGTATAAACTTGAGCTCATAGGAGTTATGACTATTTGCAAAATCAAATTCAACAGAAATTAAAGACTAAATAAAAGACTAGTAAATAACCTGATCGCGGACAGGAACATTAACAATGCGTTCGGTAGGGAAAACGGGAGGTTTGATAGGGCGACAGATGGTGGAGAAACGGCGTTTACACATAGGACATCTGGACTCAACCTTAGACCACTCAATGATACACACAAAACAGAAGTAATGGTCACAACAATCAATACAACCTCTAATAATTGTGGTTCCATGTCCAGTTTCAGTCAAGCATATCCCACAACAATCCGAATCCGAAAGTTCGAGCTTTGATTTGCCTTTGTCGGGTGAAGATAGGGTTAGGGTTTTGACCCGTTTGTTTGGATGGATTTCCGGAGCTCCGATATCGTCCGGGTCGGAGGACATGTCTGAGAATTTTGGAAACGCCGGAAGTTAGTTGTTTTCTTCACCATAAATAACAAGAACACGGATAATGATCCTTTTCACTTGATGGCGATGGAAATAAGTTCTCGGCCCATGGACTCAAATCTGTGATAAGCAGGAGTAGGAGTACTAGCAGAAGGAGCCCAAGCCCAAATACAAATTTTTGCGCATCACAAGTTGGATTAAAATTGGGTAAGTCCTTTTTAAAATGAAATAATATAAATATATACATTTATTTATTTTAATTAGCTAGCGGGTTTCGAACCGGGTCATTAGCACAAATGGCCTATTTTGGGCTGGTCTTTTATTTTTGCCTCTCAAATATGTGGTGTTTAATTTTACCCTTAAGTACTTTAAGTTGCAAATAAGAGGACCAAAATATTTCTGACATCAATACTTACATAACATTTTCGCACAACATAAGTTTATATTTTCGCATCGTAGTAACCCACAAATTATGTCGTAAAAGACATAACTTACCTATGTCTTTTACATTGTGCCTTTACCGACATAAGTTGCTAACCCTTATAGCAACTTATGCATGTAAAGGCATAATGTATTTCATAGCAAGAGTTTGATGGGGATATCACAACTATTCTACCTGGTGGGGGTGTCCATGTGACTCGTGATGGGCGTTTGATTATTCTAAGTCGAGATTGCAGTCTTCACGTTGTCAGACGCATACCCACACACTAGATAACTTATGCCTCTTTCGACATAATGTATGTCAGACAACCCAACATAAGTAAGTTATGCCGAGTGGAGCATAACTTGTGGATATTATTATGCGAAAATACAAATTTATGTCAAGCGAAAAATTGATATTTTCATTCACAAATTTTCATTAAATGAGCGGAACAAAAATTGAAAGCCACATATAGGAGGGGCAAAAATTAAAGACAAGTGACTTTGAAAGACAAAGGCAAACAATCCGTGCGAAAACTTGATTCTGAGAGGCTAATGAAAAATCATTCAAGATAATTGTAGATGGATTACTAATACTAATGCATTTGAAATAAGAGGCAAAAGAAATTCCGCTAAGCTCGTTATACTAAGAGGCATATTTAAGTAATAGTAAAACTTATAAACTTTAAAGGGAATTACATATTTTTCCCGAAACTTGTCTGAAAAAGTAATTTATATACTCTAAATTTACGACGTCCCTTTACACTATTTCTTATTTAGTTTGTTTTTTGCGTTTCACACACTTTCTTTGCCACGTTATAATTTAAGGGGATATATTTGTTCCAGTAGGGACAAGAATAGCCATAAAGGGAGTGCGCAAGTAATTTTTCCAAACATGTTTAGGGGGTAAAATTTGCATCTTCCCAACTTAAAATGAAAAGGTCAATTTTACTAATTCATCATGTGAATGTCTTTCTTGTTGACTGGAGATTCATACATTGCAACATCAAGAAAGTTAACCCTGCACTAGCATTGGGTATTGTATTACCGAATTTTTTTGTCACAAAAATTACTCCACGGTTCAGACCATTTGTTGATGTTGCAAATGTCCCATTTGAACCATATAAAATCATTAGCCATAAAATACCATCAATGAGAGACATGTTTTGAGCAGTTGGTATTTGTGGCATAAGAAATGGTTAACTATAGTACAACAAGAAAGGAGCCAGAAAAGAAATTAAACTGCAATAGTTAGTGTATATATATTAAATTCAGAAAGAAATACACATCACAATAAGTCACTATATTCTAGCACATGAATTTTTAAAAATTATTTAGACCTTTGCTAGGCGAAAATTAAGTTAAGAGTATAAGCTCAGTTATTCTTTGGAGGGTGTGTTCCTGGCATGTGATAATCAGCACTGAAAGCCATTAAACTTCCTCTATTGACCTTCACATTTCTGCCAGTACTCAATTTACTTTGCAACATTCTCAACTTCCCATGCCAGTTATGGTTAAATTTCCCAACAGAAAATGTTGCACTTGCCACTGAATTCTTAGAATCTTCCTTAGTCGTGATGCCTCCCATTTCTTGTCTTCCTCCAATTCTGCCATTGGCAATTACTTCAATAGATACTGGAACATCATGACCATCAAAAACTTCCTGAAATTCCAAGAACCCCTTCAGTATTAATTTTCAAACACTCATTTGGAAAAACAAGTCACACATGAATATTAATCTTGAAATGCAAACGAATTATAGTGAATTAAAGGAGAAAACAAACAAGCGCGCATATTTTTTTTACCTTGTCTGCACTCTTGGTAATGCCACTTTCAGCTTCATCGACCACAATTTTTTGTTCAACTGCAGAATCAGATGTATAAGAAACTATTGATTTATCAAGAAAGGAACTTTTTAAATGTAGAGAAATTATATACACATTTATATATTGAAGGGGAAAAAGAAAAGGGGTCGGCTTAATTTAGTACCTTGGTCATGAGTAGTATGAGCAATAGTAGTATCTTTTATAGATAGCAAAATGAACAGCAGAACAAGCATAAAGCTGCTAAAATTTAAGGACAACATATTTGACCTTTTTCTTTTGTTAAGAGTATGTTTGTCTATCAGTCTGCAAAAAAGGAGAGGAAACACATGATAAGAAACTTGGAGATTTATAGAAAGCCCAAAGTCCAAAACATAGTCAAAGCTTGGGTTCACAACAACTAACTTTTTCTTAATAAAAAAATTATTTAGGGTACAAGAAGCACCTGGGGAAATTCAAAGCCTGAATAGAAATAGAGCAATATTCAAAGTAGTAGTAATAGTTTAAAGAGACCGAGGATGGATTTGTTGCAAAATATAAACTAAGCTCATAGAGATAAACATACAGTACACTAATTACTATAGAAAACTCTGAATAACAACACATTACAAAGGCGATTTTTATAGGTGCCAAGAAACAGTTCTATGGACTCACACTAATTAAATGCATTCACATCCACTATGAAATTCGTCAGATTGATAACATAAAAGTCATATTTACATACTAATACAAATAGGATAACTTAGAAGACAAAGAAACCTAAATACTTCAACATTTAAGTTCGATTATTTTCAACATGCCCCTTGGACGTAAATGCATTTTTCATATCATATTCTTAATTTTCCCTTGATATTTAATTTTCAACATCCTTCTTTACTTAAGCCTCATATCCATATTTTGTATACGGAAAGAAATAATCCCTTAATTATTTTCATTAATTGAAAGGCTATATGTACAAGTTACATAATAGGAGAATCCGATTCCTATTCTATTCATAAAACATTATTCTATACATTTATGGTAATACACTAATTATGGTAATACAATACTAATTATATTACAACCTTACCTAAATTAGGATACTAAATATTTACCATAAATTACACATAATTGTGTATATTTAACACACCCCCGCAGTCATAGCAGGCGGTCTTCGAACGCTGAGACTGTCCCTAAAATCTTCAAAAAGGACCGAGGGAAGACCCTTTGTAAATATGTCGGCAATTTGATATCTCGGCGGGACATGGCATACGCGAACTTGACCACGGGTAACCTTTTCACGGACAAAGTGAATGTCCATCTCAATATGTTTAGTGCGTTGGTGCTGAACCGGATTACCAGAAAGGTAGATGGCACTAATATTATCGCAATATACCAAGGTTGCCTTCTGAATGGGACAATGAAGCTCTAAAAGCAAATTACGTAACCAACATGATTCTGAGACCACATTAGCTACCCCTCTATATTCAGCCTCGACACTTGAGCGAGATAAAGTCACCTGACACTTCGCAGACCAGGAGATCAAGTTGTTGCCAAGGAACATACTGTAGAATCCTATTCCTATTCCTATTCTATTCATAAAACTTTATTCTATACATTTATGATAATATACTAATTATGGTAATACAATACTAATTATATTACAACCTTACCTAAATTAGGATACTAAATATTTATCATAAATTACACATAATTATGTATATTTAACATATACCTTCCACTTTTACCTTAAAAAATAATCCTTTGCCAAGAAAATTAGGTTGGTGATCTAGATAAAGCATTTTAACACCCATGAATTGGTGCTGTAAATTTCAGTTTTTCCACCGATTCCTTCCGTGAATTGATTTAAACTGAACAGTCATAATTATAACCAATACATTATCCATCTCCCTCTAATTTTTTTTGGCTATTGCAAGCACTAACTCACAGAAAACCTTCTTCATTTTCTTTTTTTTGCCCGTCTTGTGAAGTTGTTCAAGACTGCTCTTAATTTTCTTTAGAAAATCAGAGAATTCAGTGTTCTCTTTGCAAATAGCCCTCTCAATGTCAATCTCGAAGAAACATCTTCAGTGGAGATCGCCATTTTTTTTTAATATATACCTTTACACTTTCCAGGCTCGACCTAACGTAATGTTCTAATACTCTCTCCTTCACACCATTGTCATATTTCGCTTTACGAGAGTCAGTTTGACTAATCTTCGAAACTAAATTAAATAATATTAATGCAATATTTTAAAACATAAATTTAAATATTTTAAAAACTACACAAAAGGTACTATAAATCATAATTCTTCTTATATCAATATGATAAAAAAAAATACATCTTAAAATTTTATCAAAGTTTAAGTTATTTGCACTCTCGAGAAGGGAAACGTAACAAGTATTTTGGAACGGAGGGAGTACCACTTAAGTTGTTGAATTGAAATTAGGCTCTTCAAAATATCATATGGCACAACTCTAACAGAATTGTGACATAAGCATGAAGCACTCTAATATAATTATAGTCATGCACAATTAATAACGGAAAAGACTAATGAACCTAGTGAATTAAAAGATTTAAGTTACTTACGTATTTCCAGCAGATTTTTCTGGGTTAGTTTGAAGTCCCAATGTTAGGTAAAAGAGCGTGGAATGGCAGATACAACTGTCCATGCATGCAACCTATGAGCTCACTTTGTCTGTTGGACAGGATTGCGTAGAGGCAAAACAAGTTCTTAACTTAGAGTTTAATTTCTATACATTTATAGTTTATATAAAATTAGTAAAATCCTTTAATTTCATTTATCATGCAACTGCAGTCAGTCCTTTTTTGTAATTTATTTTCATGAAAACGCATACATAAATAACTATAGATAGAAATTCCCCTTATTCCGCTAAAATAAAAGAATCCAAGGATTACTAGCTAGTGTAGTGATAATTATGCTTTACATTAACTATTTTTCTGCACCTTAAATTAGCTTTCAACCCCCATTTCAAGGATTGGAGGGGCAGGAGCTTGGAAATTATACGTAGAGACTAAGACAAATAATAATTACTACAGTACTACGCTCTAAAATAAAATGAAAGAAGGTATATTCCAAAAGAATGTTTAGTATGATATTTCCTTCGATCATATATAGTGATAGTGTAATTGTTTTTTACATTATCAGGTGTAATTTAAATTATTACGTACTTACCATTTAATTTATTCTAGTTTACTAAACAACGCTATTAAATAGAGTTACCTACCATTGCTCATTACTTAAGTTATCTTTGTAGGGTTTTTGTTGGGTTATTGTACGCAGCGGATATTGAAAATTTATTTCAAACCCAACAAACGTAGAACTGTTTGACTATAAGATAATTTAAGACTGTAAACATAAGACTTGAATGGTACTTACATATTTACAATAACTGAAATCTTTATCAACTGTGGGTGCGCACGCGAATGCCCTTTCGATTGCAAACTTCAAGCTTCAATGTATTCGTCCTTTGGAAAGCTAGGAAATCCGGCAGAGGTTCGACAGAGTGTTTTGATTCTGAGTCTCTAAGACTTAGACTAGTGATATGAAAATCAAGTGTCTTGAATAATGAAGTGTATGTGTCACGACCCAAACCGTAGGGCCGCGACGGGCACCCGGATCCCACCCGCCGGGTACCGCTAATCGTATATTTACCACCTAATCTTCATTAATTACGGACTAAGCCGAAAGAAAACTACGTGAAATCTTTATACAGAAAACCAACATATGTATATAAGTACCCATATCAAGGCCGACAAGGCCATATAGGACCACTATCCACAGGACACTAGTCTACAAGCCTCTAAGAGTAGCAACATCAAAGGTCGGGACAGGGCCCCGCCATACCCATATATGCAAGCAAAATTGTACCGTACCAAAATTAGACCAACACTCCGAACAAAAGGAGTGCTCCAAAAATCCGTTGGATCCGCAATCACTTAACATGAACCGTCACCCCTGCCTATGTGAACTTGCGGGTATGAAACGCAGCGTCCCCCGACAAAAGGGACGTCAGTACGACTGATGTACTGAGTATGTCAGGCATGAATAATAACATAACATGGATATAACAATAAACTGAAATAGGAACAACCGACCAACAGTAATTATCCCTGAGGGTCCTAATACATATGCCTAAATGTCATGCACAATGCGGTATACATATACATCGGCCTCATCGACATCTTCCTTACCATAACTGCCTTTATGGGCATCATACCATATAATGGTTAATAAATGTATGCATGATGCAAATGTGGTATACATATATATTGGCCACACATGGTCTCTTCCTGTTCATAACCGCCTCTGTAGGCATCAGGTTATATCGGCCACACATGGGCATCACATCATTTTGGCCTCATATGACTCTTTCTTTACGTGATAGTCTGTACCAGCTACAGGTGGTGTGCGTATATAACGCATTTCCCTTTTCTCATATCCCCTACATATATATAATATTTACCGCATAGTAGTGTGCATAGGACAAATGGGTCCAGGATAATATATAATATGATGCAAATGAAAATGCATGAATGACAATAAAACATTTCCTGAATTTGTCGGATGACAATAATATTTTTGCTCATTTGGCTAACACTGTGAATATCAACATATGCCTCAATAAGGACTTAGGAACATATTTAGACATGCTTATAGCATAGGAATCAATAACATGAATATTCTTAACTATTAGGAGTAGAATAAATTATGGAGAAATATCACGGTTATATTTCGTTACATGGAACATGCCAAAAGAAAGAAATAATTTGACTTAACATACCTTTTGTCGGATCACTCGTCGGCACAACGTATATGTCGAATACTACTTCGATCTTATATTCCAAGAATTACTACCTCAAAATCGAATTTATGTTGCTGCCTTAATTCCCATGAACTGCTACAATTTTTCCACTTCACGTTTTGTTAACAGTTGTTGCATATACTACCTAAATTACTATCCATCATTTTCACAATTTTTGCTACCTAAGGCTAGAGAAGTGTGATGTGTCTATGTACACAATTGAAATGGAAAAGCAACTGACCAGGGATGCTATGTAAAATGAAATGGTGTTTTTTCCTTAGGTCTTAAGAGATTCTCAAAGTAGGAATATACCATCCCAATCATGAAAACCAAACAAATCCTAATCATGGTGTCCCCTACTTATCTTAGCCTTATCGTTTAGGTTGACACCTAATTAGTTAATAAGCTTAGTCATTAAGTGCTCCCTCCTTAAAGACTACACGTACACCCCCACCAATCGTATCCCCTCCACTTAATATTAATTAAGTGACTTGCCTACGTGTAATTTATCAATCACACACATAATTAATTTCGTGATTCCAATTCACTTAAATCTTAATAACTTATAAGACCTTCATATACTCAATGTCATAATTTTGTGATATGACACTAGTTCATAACCTCTTTGGGGATATTCAACTATTATTTTCGATCCCCGTCGTCACACTTGTTATGTCCAAAATTATTTCGGGGTTTAATTCTTTTATATACTAATCTCTTTATTAGCATACGTAAATATGATCCAAAATTTTCCCAATGCTCATGTCTATTTACACACGCCTAGCGATTCAAACCGTAACCCAAAAGTACGGGATGTTACATTTCCCCCCCTTAGAAACATTTGTCCTCGAATGTTGTGGTAACATATCTAATCCCCATTTCGTAGCCCGAATACACAATCGTTAAACATCCTGACAGGAATTGGAATTTACCTTAGGCTTCTCTTGTAATCTCGACATTAGTCTGGAATAGGTGTGGATATTTGCGCATCATTTCCTCTTCCGCTTCCCATGTCATCTCTTCCACATTCCTATTTCGCCACAGAACTTTTACAGAAGCTATTTCCTTAGTCCTCAGCTTACGGACTTGTCGATCTAGGATAGCAACAGGAATTTCTTCATATGACAGATCCTCTGTAATCTGCACATCCTCAATTGGTACAATCCGAGAAGGATCTCCATTACAGGCTCTCAACATGGAAACATGGAAGACCAGCTGAACAAACTCCAATTCTGAAGGTAAGTCCAATACATATACTACCTGACCGATTCTTTGGATTATATGATATGACCCAATATACCTTGGACTAAGCTTTCCTTTCTTCCCGAATCTCATTACACCCTTTATCGACGAAATCTTCAAAAATACCCAGTCGTCTACCTGAAATTCTAAGTCTCGTCGTCGTATATCTGCGTATGACTTCTGACGACTCTGAGCCGTTAACAGTCGCTCTTGGATAAGCTTCACATTTTCTATGGCTTGATAGATGTTATTGTACGCAAACTCAATAAGGGGTAAGTAATCATCCCAAATTCCCTTAAAGTCCAACATACAAGCTCGTAACATGTCCTCGAGCATCTGAACCGTTCGCTCGCCTTGACCGTCTGTCTGAGGATAGAAAGTCGTACTTAAATTAACTTGGGTGCCTAACCCTTTCTGAAATGATTTCCAGAAGTTAGCTGTAAACTGAGCACCTCGATCAGATATAATAGAGATAGGCACGCCATGAAGTCAAACGACCTACTTAATATATAACTTCGCGTAATTTTTGGCAGTGTAAGTAGTTTTCGCCGACAAGAAATGAGCTGATTTGGTCAGTCTGTCAATAATTACCCAAATATAATCAAATTTCTGATAGGAATGAGGTAATCCCGTAATGAAGTCCATATTAATCATTTCCCATTTCCATATCGGAATCTCGATGTTCTGAGTCAAGCCACCAGGCTTTTGGTGTTCTATTTTTACCTGCTGACAATTGGGGCACTGAGCTACAAACTTTGCCACGCTCTTCTTCATGTCATTCCACCAATAAATATTCTTGAGATCCTGATACATTTTAGTTGATCCTGGATGAATAGAGTACCGTGAATAATGAATCTCCGTCATAATCCTATCCCACAATCCTGCTACATTTGGAACACATAGACGACCCTGGTGCATGAGAGTTCGTCAATCTCAAAGGTCGTGGTCTTCTTCTGTTGAATGGTCTCTATTATCTTCTTCAAACTAGGGTCTTCCCATTAACGTTCCTTAATTTCTTATATAAGGGATGATTTTGACACATTCTGGACCACAACCCCACCATCCTCCGAATCCACTAGTCGGACTCCCAAACTAGCTAACTGATGAAGCTCTCGTACCAATTCCTTCCTTTTGACTTACACTGGCATCGAACTGGCCATTGACTTATGGCTGAGCGCATCTGCTACAACATTAACTTTGCCAGGGTGATATAAGATGTCCACATCATAATCCTTCAATAATTCAAGCCATCTTCTTTGTCTCAAATTCAGCTCCTTTTGTTTGAATATATATTGCAGACTCTTGTGATCCGTAAAAATATCTACATGAACACCATATAAATAGTGCCGCCAAATATTCAATGCATAGACTACTGCGGCCAACTCTAAATCATGTGTCGGATAGTTCTTCTCATGCTTCCTCAATTGCCTTAAAGCATAGGCAATCACTTTACCATGTTGCATTAGCACGTATCCTAAACCTGCTCCCGAGGCATCACAATACACAACATAACCTTTTGGACCCTCTGAGAGAGTAAGGACTGGTGCCGATGTTAATCTATCATTTAACTCCTGGAAACTCCGCTCATAAGCATCGGACCATTGGAATTTTATAGCCTTTTGTGTTAACTTCGTTAGTGGTTCTGATATGGTAGAAAATCCTTCTACAAACCTTCTATAATAGCCGGCTAAGCCCAAAAAGTTACGAACCTCTGTTGGAGTCGTAGGCCTCGGCCAACTCTTCACCGCATCAATCTTCTGAGTGTCAACCCTTATACCATCGTCTGACACTATATGACCAAGAAAAGCCACTGACTTCAGCCAAAACTCATAGCTTTGCATACAATTTATGGTCCCGGAGCGTTTGTCGTATTATCCGCAAGTGATCCACATGCTCTATTTCCGAGTGAGAGTAAACCATAATATCATCTATAAATACTATCACAAATACGTCTAGGAATGGGTGAAACACGTTGTTCATTAGATCCATAAATGTTGCCGGTGCATTTGTAAGTCCAAATGACATTACTAGGAATTCGAAGTGCCCATACCTTGTCCTGAATGCCGTCTTCGGAATATCCTTCTCATTAATCTTTAGCTGATGGTACCCCGACCTTAGGTCAGTTTTTTAGAAACATCTCGCTCCTTGTAACTGATCAAACAAATCATCAATTCATGGAAGAGGGTATTTGTTCTTAATAGTAACTTTATTTAGCTGCCGATAGTTGATACACATATGTAATGAGCCATATTTCTTTCGTACGAACAATACCGGCGCGCCCCAAGGAGATATGCTAGGCCTAATAAAGCCTTTCTTGAGCAAATCCTTTAATTGCTCCTTCAATTCCTTCAATTCATCTGGGGCCATTCTATAATGAGGAATAGATATCGGTTGAGTGTCTGGCAATACATCTATACTGAACTCAATTTCCCTTTCAGGAGGAAGGCCAGGAAGTTCGTCTGGGAATACATCAAGAAATTCATTGACCACCAGAATTGATTGAGAACTAGGTGGTTCAGCATCGACATCCCTTGCTCGAACAAGATGGTATATACACCATTTGGAGATCATCTTTCTTGCTTTAAGGTATGAAATAAACCTACATTTTGGCATTGTCGTATTACCTTTCCATTCAAGGACTGGCTTGCCTGGAAATTGGAATCTAACAATCTTTGTTCGGCAGTCAACATTAGCGTAGCATGACGCTAACCAATCCATGCCCATAATAACATCGAAGTCAACCATTTCTAATTCCACTAAATTTGCTAGGGTCTGATGACTACAAGCTAATACTGCACAATTTCGATAGACCCGTCTAGCGATCACCGATTCACTAACCGATGTATATACCACAAATGGATCCCTTATCAACTCAGGATCCATACCAAATTTACATGCAACGAAAGGAGTAATATATGATAAATTTGAGCCTGGATCTAACAATGCGTACACATTATGTGAAAGGACCGATAACGTACCTGTAATGACATCAGGTGAGGACTCTTGATCCTGTCGTCCCATCAGTGTATAAGTATGGTTCTGGCCCCTTCCTCTGCCTCGACCAGGTAACGTCTGTTGACTCGCCCTAACGGGCGTACCGATTGGGATGAAGCTACTGCAGATCCGACCGGCTGGCTCTAACACCTTCATCTTATGTCGGACAATTTCGCACTATATGACCATGCTCTCCACAAGAATAGAATACTCTTCCCTCTTGTTGGAACGGCCCTGCATGGATCCCGCCACACTGCCTACATCGAGCCAACGGCGGCCTCATATGCATAGAATTCCCTTTATAATAAGATCCTGATACTTGTGAACTCTGGCCTAGTCTCGTTTGAATATACTGATCAACCCTCAATCCTGAAGATGGAAATGATGCGCCGGTTGCTGGGTAAGATGGTCGTCTGTAAGGCTGTGGCCTGGGCCCACCTTCGAAGTCCCTCACGCCACTTATAGACTGAGCCCTTTTATGCTAGCCCCTATCACGCTCTCGATCGACCCGTTGTTGCCTCTTGCAATCCTCCAGGTTCTGTGCATAAGCCTGGATGTGAGCAATATCCATATCTGAATTCAAAAAAGTCGTAGTACACTCGTTGACCAAGTGTGGCCCCAAGCCAGTAACGAACCTGTGTACCCGGTCACTAATTTTAGCTATAATTGTAGGAGCATATCGAGCAAAGGAATTAAACTGCAAGTTCTATTCTCGAACGCTCATGCTGCCGTGTTCAAAACGTAGGAACTTTTCCTGTCTAGTCCGTCGAAGCTCGAATAGTAGAAAATACTGTAAGAAAGCCTCTGAAAACCCTCCCCATCGTGCTGGCGCAGCACGAGGTCCCCTAGATTGCTCTCATATTTCATACCAGGTTACTGTGATATTCCGCAGAAGCAAACTTTACCGACTTAGTATCGGTAGCATCCATCACCCACAAAGTGCGGTGACCCTAATCCAGAAAATTTTGCGGGTCCGCGTTCAAGTCTGTTCCTGTGAATACCGGAGGGTCTAGATTGATGAAATCCCGAGCTCTTGCGCTAGTAGCTCTATCAGAAGGACCGGGAACCTGACGTTGGGCCTGAGCGGCTACCAATTATATCAGTAACTGTACCGCACTCCGCATATCAAGATCTTCGGCTGGGATATCAGGTGGAGGGACTAGGGGTAATGCCGCTCCACTAATCTCCCATGGTGGTGGTGATTTGGGGGGAATCATATGAAAAGGTCGTACCAAAGGTCTCGCTCTGGCCCTCGCTAGCAGGTGGCAATCGGTTGGTACCTTCGCCCGCAACCGTATCCAATGTCCTCATACTCTTGAACTTCTTTCTTGTTATAGGCATCGCTGGAATTATAAATACGAAATGGATTAGGAATGAATACTTATGACTCAGCTCTACTGCATGATTTATGAGATGAAAGAATGGAAATCATTCCTAAATGTCAGGCAGCCTCCTGCTTATAAGTATGGTGCACAACATACCTATAAAGAAAACTCTACTAGACATGGCTTGTAGACTCCCTAGGACAGACATGCTCTGAAACTAAATTTGTCACGACTCAAACTGGAGAGCCGCGACGGGCACCCGGATCCCACCCGCTGGGTACCGCTAATCGTACATTTACCACCTAATCATCATTAATTACAGACTAAGACGAAAGAAAACTAGGTAAAATCTTTATACAAAAAACCAACATATGTATATAAGTACCCATACCAAGGCCGATAAGGTCATACAGGACTACTATCCATAGGACACCTGTCTACAAGCCTCTAAGAGTAGCAACATCAAAGGTCGGGACATGGCCTCGCCATACCCATATATGCAAGCAAAATGTACCGTACCGAAATTAGACCAACACTCCGAACAAGGGGAGTGCTCCAAAAATCCGCTGGATCCGCAATCAACTAACGTGAACTGTCACCCTGCCTATGTGAACCTACGGACATGAAACGTAGCGTCCCCCGACAAAAGGGACGTCCGTACGACTGATGTACTGAGTATGTCAGGTATGAATAATAACATAACATGGATATAACAATAAATTGAAACAGGAACAACCGACCAACAGTAATTATCCCTGAGGGTCCTAATACATATGCCTAAATGTCATGCACAATGCGGTATACATATACATCGGACTCATCGACATCTTCCTTACCATAACAACCTCTGTGGGCACCATACCATATAATGGTTAATGAATGTATGCATAATGCAAATGTTGTATACATATATATTGACCACACATGGGCTCTTCCTGTCCATAACCGCCTCTGTGGGCATCAGGTTATATCGGCCACACATGGGCATCACATCATTTTGGCCTCATAGGACTCTTTCTTTACGTGATAGTCTGCACCAGCTACAGGTGGTGTGCGTATATAACGTCTTTCCCTTTTTCCATATCTCCTACATATATATAATATTTACCGTATAGTAGTGTGCATAGTACAAATGGGTCCAGGATAATATATAATATGATGCAAATGAAAATGCATGAATGACAATAAAAATATATCCTGAATTTGTCGGATGACAATAATATTTTTGCCCCTTTGGCTAACACTGTGAATATCAACATCTTTTCTGTATGCCTCAATAAGGACTTAGGAATATATTTAGACATACCTTTAGCATAGGAATTAATAACATGAATATTCTTAACTATTAGGAGTAGAATAAATTATGGAGCAATATCACGGTTATATTTCGTTACATGGAACATGCCAAAAGAAAGTAATAATTTGCCTTAACATACCTTTTGTCGGATCACTCATCGGCACAACGTATATGCTGAATAGTACTTCGATCTTACATTCCAAGAATTACTACCTCAAAATCGAATTTATGTTGCTGCCTTAATTCCCACGAATTGCTACAATTTTTCAACTTCACGTTTTGTTAACAATTGTTGCATATACTACCTAAATTACTATCCATCATTTTTCACAATTTTTGCTACCTAAGGCTAGAGAAGTGTGATGTGTCTATGTACACAATTGAAATGGAAAAGCAACTGACCAGGGATGCTATGTAAAATGAAATGGTGTTTTTTCCTTAGGTCTTAAGAGATTCTCAAAGTAGGAATATACCATCCCAATCATGAAAACCAAACAAATCCTCATCACGGTGTCCCCTACTTAGCTTAGCCTTATCGTTTAGGTTGACACCTAATTAGTTAATAAGCTTAGTCATTACGTGCTCCCTCCTTAAAGACTACACGTACACGCCCCCACCAATCTTATCCCCTCCATTTAAAATTAATTAAGTGACTTGCCTCCGTGTAATTTATCAATCACACACATAATTAATTTCGTGATTCCAATTGACTTAAAATCTTAATAACTTATAAGACTTTCATATACTCAATGTCATAATGTTGTGATATGACACTAGTTCATAACCTCTTTGGGGATATTCAACTATTATTTTCGATCCCCGTCGTCACACTTGTTATGTCCAAAATTATTTCGGGGTTTAATCCTTTTATATACTAATCTCTTTATTAGCATACATAAATATGATCCAAATTTTTCCCAATGCTCGGGTCTATTTACACACGCCTAGCAATTTTACATACGCCTATCGATTCAAACCGTAACCCGAAAGTACGGGACGTTACAGTAGGTCTGTATTTATAGGTGAAAAATTATGTCAAATCCAGATTAGGGTTTGACCTTGGGCCTGGCCCAATATTCGAGACAGATTAGGTCATGGCGTCGCTGCCCTATGGTGTGGGCGCCGCGGCGCTGACGTGGCCCTACACTGTCTCATTTTATTTTCCGCACATTCTTAATTAAATCCAAAATCCAATTTTGACTTAATTAAAACATTCATTATTCATTTAAATATCTCGATTCTAAATCGAATATTTAATACTCTCTCAATACTTCCTTAGATCGAAAAGACAATCGACATAGTGTGATCCTACATGCCTTCACATATCGACATTAATCAAATTAAGGTCTACGCGAAACTCCTAGACAACGCCGCAAGACGAACTCAATATGTAAAGTACGTTTACACGAATCCAGTAAACTTAACCTCTATATGGTAAGATAAAATCATTTCATTCACGACACACCCGATCAAGCTTAGGATTTGTCAAGTGTCTATCCAAATGACTTAATCATTGTATCTCATCTATATTAGTTGACAACTAGACCATATTCTAAATATGTCTATTGCGTTGGCCAATGACTTAGTCAATCTAATATCAATGAGAAGCTGAGTATTCTCTCGAATATACATTCGATGAATGAATTCTAATCTTGGCTCAACTACCACCTTTAATCCACATCGTAATGTACTCAATACAAGCCGTATCTCAACCTATAAGGCATATGAGATTAGGACATGATCAAAGTATATTACTTTGTAGACAAGGTGCACATTGACCTCAAGTCTAAGGACTTCTATCTCCCACACGCTGATCATACTTTAGACAAGTATAACAAACAGTATATCAGTAGGGTATCAATACTTCCAAAGTATCCATGTGTCCATCATGAGTAGCCATTACTCGTAGCAGGTGAGACATACTACATCCTCTAAGGATGTGATGCAGACCACATGTCGACTTATCACATATCATCGATATCCCATTCTCGATGATCATTAGTCGAGGTTATTTTAAGAGTTATGTTATAATATTAATATCTCACATTGTTAATAACAACGTAAACTCTAGGAATGCATATTATAGAATATTATAAACAATCAACTAATAATTCAATAATTGCAAATGCCAAAATATTAATCTCCATTAATAATAATATGAATGTGTATAAAGTACATTTGTCCTAATACAGATTGTCTCTAGGACATAAATATACTTTCAATCTTATCATGTAAATATTTTTATACCATCAATGCATAAAACTTGAACTCTAGAATATATTTTTTTACTCTAAAATATACTTAATATATTAGGTAAAGCAAGCACGTATGATAATTAATTAACGGACAGAATTTTGAAGGAGTCAACCGGGGGGGGGGGGGGAATTTAAAACATTGGTAAAGAAGGACAAGAACATGGTCAAGTGGTAAACTGCCTAGAATCACACAATCTATATCATGCTATTCTAATTGATAATATAACCCTTCTAATAACATTACACAGTAGGATTTACTAACAAACAAGTCCACAACACGAGGGCTCGGTCTTCGACTTTCTTTTTTATTAGTTAGTGGATAATTTTGAAGCTTGTTCTCAGCCTCAATTCCGCTATCTGCCGTTGTATCGGCTGATGAAATCTGGAGATAAATTGATTCCTCGACTTAAGAGATTTGGGTTGGAAACGGAACTCTATTCTCCAGCAATCGGTTCCCCAACTACTCCAGAAAGCGTTAGGACAGTGGTTATGGTAAACTAAGAGGTAAGAAACATCAATACAGTCGAGTAAAGTAATGGATAAAAGATAAAGATAGATAAATTTTGATGTGTTTGGTTGATTGTGTATTTGTATATACAAAGAATGCGTATTTATAGTACAAAAGGAAGGGGAAAAATGTACAAACGTGCCCCCCCCCCATGTCGGCCATCAAGTAACCCACTAAGCTCAACGACTGACTATGGGGGAAGTGGTGCCGATTTTCTCGCCCTCTACTCCTCTTGCTCGGATAATAGCCCTTTCTTTTAGCTGTTGTTGGTCGTTACCGCTTTTAGGGGTTTGGAAACCCTTTTGACTTGGTCATTGAGGCGTTTGTATCTGAATGGGTCCTAGTCGTACCTCTAACTGACAACTTCGGCCTAGATGCCTTAGTAGCCGATGAAGTTCTTGTAGTCGAAGGCTAGGAGTAAATTCGGCTACAGAATAGTTCGGCTGTAAGTGAATTCAGCTAAACACTTAAATTATTTTTGAGTGTTAACAATTGCCCCCTACATTAACTCGAGCGTGACTGTTGAGTTGATTTATCCGAAAGTAGTCGTCATTTCAATCTGACAGTCGCGCATGTCACTTTAATCGTCTTGTCTCCAGTGCATGCAATGATGATAACTTCTTAAGATGTGTTTCCCCTTTAACCGAGGCATATCCATTACCACAAATTAGCCTGGAGCCTGAACTGGTCTCCGAGCCATGTGGATCTGCCCATACTGCAGACTCGCTTGGTCAAGTGGCATATTTTGCTCCGCAAGGTTCGGCGGCGACCATGCAGTGTGCTGGTTGCCAGGCAATTGGGCTTGTGTTCCTAGGTATGATGTCGGTTGCGCCTGAGTGGGCACTGGCTGATGCACATGCGGCTAAGGAACAATACCGGGAGTCACGGTCTCATGCTGAACAACACCGCTCGTTAGAGGGATGGCAGAACTAGCCGAACATTCTCCTGGGTGCATTCGATTGGTTTTCATCTCCCTCGCTTGCTGAAATTCATTATGTACCATTGGCTTCACAATGTCAGCCAATTGTTTAGAAACTTGGTACATAATGTCGTGGATGCCCAAGTCGATCTGTTGTCTAATAAAAGACGTGGTCATTATGATTGGACCTCAAGATTGGCTAGATTCTTCCACAGCTTGGGTTGATGGAGGAAGTGGAGAGGTATCCACCGATGTAGGCATACCCAAGGAGAAAGCTAGTTCGTTGTTCCTTCTGGGAGGATTTTGTTTAGGATGTGGACTGGACTCGAGGTTCATTTTCTTACCGGACCTTAGGCGCATACGCCAAGAATGATCCTGACCTGGAGAATCAAACGTTGCAATTAATTCACATATGGTCCCACTGGGCGTGCCAAATTTGTTCTCGGCCCCAATTCCGTTATCTGCCGTTGTATCGGCTGATGAAATAGGGAGATAAATTGATTCATCGACTTAAGCGATTTGGGCTGGAAACGGAACTCTAATCTCCAGCAATGGGTTCCCCAACTACTCCAGAAACCGTTAGGACGGTGACTATGGTAAACTAAGAGGTAAGAAATATGAATACAATCGACTAAAGTAAAGGATAAAAGATAAAGATAGATAAATTTTGATGTGTTTGGTTGATTGTGTATTTGGATATACAAAGAATGAGTATTTATAGTACAAAAGGAAGGAAAAACTGTACAAACGTGCCCCCTCCCCCCGTGTCGGCCATCAAGTAACCCACTAAGCTCAACAGCTGACTATGGGGGAAGTGGTGCCAATTTTCTCGTCTTCTACTCCTCTTGCTCGGATAATGGCCCTTTCTTTTAGTTGTTGTTGGCCGTTACCGCTTTTAGGTGTTTCGAAACCCTTTTGACTTGATCGTTGATGCGTCTGTATCTGAGTGGGTCCCAGTCGTCTCTAACTGACAACTTCGGCTAAGATGCCTTAGTAGCCGATGAAGTTCTTGTAGTCGAAGGCTAGGAGTAAATTCGGCTCTGGAATAGTTCGGCTGTCAGTGAATTCGGCTAAACACTTAAATTATTTTTGAGTGTTAACAAAGCTTAATTAAATTAATAAGAATGGGCGATCATGTGGCTAAAGGAGTTAGACCTTATAGCTAAAAGTACTTATACCTCGGAGGATGGAGTCTTGAAATTAGTCGAACGTGGTACTATGTGGACTATGCTTAGAAATGGCCGTAAAGTAGTATACTAAATAACGGTACAAAAGCGTCGAGATTAAAATGTGAACTTTGCTCCTTGTCGGGGGAGGACCAAAGTCTTGAACTTGAATTAAATTGTTTTTTTCTAAACTCACTTCGTGGTCTCATTAATTTCGAGCTCAAATAAATAAATAAAAATATAAATGCAGAGGCTACCTAGTACCTACTTTTTTTCAAACTTATTGAACTTACAATATGTAGTACTATACTTCATTTGCACCGCTTGGTGTGACGCATCTGTATATTCTTGGTAGGGTAGTTGAATGAAATGATTCTCAAATAAATAAATCAGTAGGCTTTTAGAGTTTAGAGTATGTATTTGGCTCAAGCACAAGGAGAGTATTAGAAGTTGAATTTTTTTTCTTCTTTTTTAAAAACATTCAAAAGTTGAAGTCATATTTGAATATGAACTTCATTTGAAGAAAAAAATAGTTTGCAGAAATTAAAGATTTGTGAATGAAAATTACTAGGAGTATTTTACTTAGTTAACTCCTCCTCAAATCCAAATTAATATATTATAGTTTACATGTACTTGCAAATACTACTGTAAATATTAGCGTTTAAACTACTAAAGTAATATTTGATGGCCAAAGTTAGGAGACTGAAATGGAGATACTATCTTCCAAGCTATCATTTCTGTGGATTTCGCTGGAATTGTACCCTTAAAGAGTGTACGGAAAATGAAGCTACTATACTGAGAGTGTTGAGTGTTGGCCCGCCGACTCCGTGGGACTGTAAACTTGTTGCTATTTCAATTTCTGGGTATTCGAAAAGGAGAACAGTTGTTTGCCTTTTTCTAGACATACATGAAAGAAAAAAAAACTCAATTTGAAAAGAAAACAGGCAATCACATAACTCATGTTTTAGGAGTCTCAAACGGACAGGTCGGATATGGGCATGTTGAAAACAGGTTAGACAAAAATTAATAAAATATTCAATTCGTTCATATTTAACACAAATAAAATATGGTTAACTGACAAATGATTTCAAAAATAGTTAAGTGAGAACACAAGCTAAAAGTTAAAATAAATTTAGATTCCCCAAAAGTAAATCTCATAAAAAATAAAAAATAACAAATAACATGAATAATATCCATATTTAATCTATTTTTAAAAAGTCATTTATCCAACTCATGTCTAATGAGTTTGATTGGATGATTACTTATTTTTTCTTTAAACAATTTTGGCAGCCAACTTATGTTGTACCTTTTTTCAATAACTCTACTATTCAAGTTTAGATACGTGAGAAGAGATTACCTATGAAGTATATCCATCATTTTCTTTCTAGTCAAATGACACAGTTGAAAAGGGAAAAAAGAAGAAGAGAGGGATCATAAATAAGTAATGACTAATACGTTGGCAGACAATTGAGAAAGTTGAGGAACTCTTGATTGTTTCTGGCCAACACAACTGTTCGATAAAAACTGAAAGCATCAAGTTTGAAACTTAAAATCACTAAACCCTTTGAATGACTTCATAATTTCAAATGTTGGGATCCTCTTACTGAATTCAATTAAAAGACAACATTGTAACACATGCTAGATAATGTGCTTAAAAGGTAATTGACTCGCTGCTGCTATCATCATCATCAGAATTAGCAGGGTCTGCATGAGACGGGGAACCAGGAAACCTGAGGCAAAAATAATAAAGAAAAAAAAATAAGAAATAGACATCCCAAAATAGCTAGTGAGGCAACACAAAATGTGCAAGATTAAAACATGCAATATTTTCTCATATACCTGCTCACTTTTGTGGTTTCTCCATCTTTAGTCTTTTTTCTATCAAATATGTTTCCTGTAAAACAGTTGACATCAAACTCAATCATACCAAACTAATGAATTATTGCTGCTATTAAGGAAAACAGAAAACAATTGGTAGCCTATCAATGCCAAACTGAAAAAAAAAACTTAAAAGGAGGAAAAATGGTTTGAGTACGAAGGTTCGGTCGTTTGGGTTTGAAAGAATCAAATGAAAAAATACATTAAAATCCCTTTTTTTTTAGTCTTGAATAAGTGTGTTTTTGCACATGTTATGTTTTAACTTATTTTCTTTATCAGATAATTAGTGAAGGGGTAAATAATACAAAAAAGTACGTTAGGGGGGTAATAGACCCCCTGATAGTTTAGTGTGTCATTGGCAATTTCACCATAGTTTAGGTGTGTTTCTATGTCTTGTCCCTTTATATAAACCTGTATTTTATACCTGACACTTTGAATGTTACAATACTTTCTATAAGTAAAATGCTATATATGTTCAACAACCTTCTATCAGTAGTCGTAAAGTAAAATAGTTTAGAACTTAATGATGTTGCTAGTTGTGCAAGTCCGCAAGGATGAAATGAAATTTCTAAGAAAAATTTAAGATTCATTACATGTTAATACAGGAGTCTCTAAGATGGATTAAGAGCACTGCACAATTAAAGGAAAGACATTCTAAGATAAATATTATTTCTTTGAATGTTGCTTCCTCTTGGCACTATGTAATGGAGTTTCACCTGTTGAATTTGACTTGCTACTACTATCATCATTAAAATTAGCAGGGTCTGCATAGGACTGGTAACCAGGAAACCTGAGGGGGGGGGGGGGGAGTTAAACAAACAAAGAAGAAAAAAGGCAGCCAAAAAAAGCTAGTGAGGCAACACAAAATGTACCAGATTAAAACTATTTTCTCATATACCTGCTCATTTTTGTGGTTTCACCATCTTTAGTCGTTTTTACCTCAAATATGTCTCCTGTAAACAATTGACAGCAAACTCATGTCAAAGTAATTAATTACTGCTGCTTTTAAGTAAGGAAAATGTAGGACTGCGTTCTAACAGAAACAAATTGTTAGCCTATCAATGCCAAACTGAAAATTATACCCATGACAAACATAAACATTCCATTTTGTTGCAACATTATAGCAACGCAAAAGAGGTAGTAGACTCACTAAACCAGTAGGAAAAGCTTTGACTTATTTATACTTGCTGCTCAATCAAAAAGAGGTTTACTATACAGGCCTTAGGTGATTGATTTAGTACTGTTGCAAGGCTGTTAGCAGATCCAAAGTGTTAAGCATGCACTTCCTAATGTCCCTTAATCATCATGTGTATTGACATACAAGTGCAATTATCAACCCCCAGATCACATCAACAAAAAGATAACCCTTCTGTTCTAATACTTATAAAAGACGAGCTTACTGCGTTCTAAAGAAGTAATTACCTCCAAATATAGTCTTGTCTGAGAAGTACTTGGACATTAAATATCTTCTGCCCTCAACTGCATACCTCTGGAACTTCTCATTCTGTTGCCTCTCCAACTCCTCAGTATGTTGCCTCGCCAACTCCTCAATCTGTTGCCTCTCCAACTCCTCGATCCGTTGCCTCTCCAACTTCTCCCTCTCCAACTTCTCAATCTGTTGATTCTCCATGTGGCTACATGATGAGACAAAAAAAAGTTAGGACCTCTGTTGAGTTCATAATATGATTAGATATGTAGAAGACTTGCAAAAGAACAACTTAATATGAGTGTTGTGGCGGGATTTTAAAGACTTGTAACATAACAGGAAACTATTGAAAGGTGATTAAAGCATACCAAAAGTTTCTTTTTGTCAGGGCAGATAAGTCTCAATTCTATATCTTCTCCCGCGGAAGCACTTTGAATGATGAAAGATAATTAATCAACGTCTCCATTACCTGAATACACCATCGTGTTCTCAGCAGGGAAATTGCTGTCACAAGCTTCACTAATGCAACTAGTCGCCAAATCAGCAATACCCATTGATCCTTCCTTTTCGGAAAGAATTAGACCCTTAAATTCACCTTTAAGAACATTCTTATTATCTTACCACCAGCCCAACCAACCGGAAGAAGGGGAGAAATTCAGGGGCGGATGCAACATTGGAGTACCGGGTTCATATGAACCAAGTACTTTTGATTCGGAGAGTAAAATTATGTATAAAATCAACTAAAATTTGCAACAAATAGTAGATATGAACCCATAACTTTAAATATATAATGGGTTCAATGCTAAGAACCTTAAATATTGAACCCATAAAGCTTAAATCCTAGATCCGCCTTTCAAGAATTGGTTCAAAATGGTATACATTAACACCAGAATTGCAAAGAGGCCCTTATTAAAATGATTGGAAAGATTTCAACGTATGGGACTCAGCTGAAGGCAATAAGAAGTTCCATTTTGTGAATTGGAAAGTTGTCACATCTCCAAAGGAATGGGTAGGTCTTGGAATGAAAGATCTCCAGGTGTTCAATAAAGCTCTGTTAGGGAAGTGGATTTGGAGATTTGGGATGGAGGAGAACACTTTTTGGAGGGGGGTGGTAGCAGAAAATTATGGTATAATGGAGGGTGGATGGAGGACTACAAACATTGTGACTCCGTGTGGGTTTGGTTTGTGGAGGAGTATCATGAAGGGGTGGGAATATTTTGTGGACATATCTCTTTTAAGGTTGGAGATGGAAGTAGGATTAGTTTTGGGCACATAAGTGGTGCAGGGAGATCGAGTTGAAGGAGGTCTTTCCTAATTTATATCGCGTTTCATGCCAGAGAGATGACAGTCCAACAAATTTGTAGGTCTCATGTGGGTGTTATATAAGATTTAGAAGGAACCTTCATAATTGGGAAATGGAAGAATTTCACAATTTGATTCTGTTGTATGAGCTAGACACAACAAACTTAATGGATGTTTGGAGGTGGGGGAGAGTGGTGACGGCTTATTCACTGTTAGCTCTTTTTATAAGAGGTTGCTAGTGAGGAAGGTACTCTCCCTCATGACTCCATTTGGATCCCTAGAGCACCAAGGAAGGTCTGTTTCTTTGTATGGTTGGCGGAAAGGGGTGTGATCTTAACGACAGAGAATCAGATAAAGAAGAGAATTACCTATGTCAGTTGGTGTTTCATGTGTAAAAGTGCGGGCAAAAGTGTAGATCATCTTCTTTTGCATTGTAAGGTGGCTAGCCGGTTATGGAGGGTGGTCCTCAATTTGTTTAGGACGCAATGAGTTAATGTCGGGAACAGTGAATGAGGCCTTGCAAAGTTGGACTCATAGAAGGGGGAAGAAAAGCCTGAGAGCATGGTGTGTTGCCCCCTTAGCAATCATGTGGGTCATTTGGAAAGAGAGGAATAGGAGGGCATTTGAAGGGGTGGAACTTGATTTTGTAAGTATGCAGAGTAGTACTTCGTCTCTAGTGCAAGGCCTCATAGAAGGGGGAAGAAAAGCCTGAGAGCATGGTGTGTTGCCCCCTTAGCAATCATGTGGGTCATTTGGAAAGAGAGGAATAGGAGGGCATTTGAAGGGATGGAACTTGATTTTGTAAGTATGCATAGTAGTACTTTTGTCTCTAGTTTCTTTTTGGTGTACTTACGAAGTCCCTATTTGTATAGAGGATTGGACCTCTTTTGTTGAGAACCATATTTTGGTGTAGGTTCTCTTCTTTTAGTAAATGGCTTGTATATGAGGTTTCCCCCCATTTGTTAATAAAATTATTTACTTTATCAAAAAAAAATATGTGATAAAATTTTGCAATCACAAGGCTTTAACTTGAAAAACCAGGCGAAGACCTAAAGGGAGTAGGCAGAAATGGATAAAATACATGAAAACCTACACAAGGATGACAAGTCTATAGAGCTAATCTGGAATCACAAATGTAGCAGCAAAAAGATGCAGGAAAACAATAGAAGAGAACAAGATCTCCATTCAATCAGACAGATAAATCTTCATAAACACATTTAATAAAGACCAAAAAAGGACTTTAATCAGTTCATAAATATCTTCTGCCTCAACCTCATACCTCTTGAACTTCGCGAGCTGTTGCTTCTTCATGTGGCTACATGATGAGACGAAAAAAAATTAGGACCTCTGTTGAGTTCATAATACGATTAGACATGTAGAAGACTTGCACTAGAACAACTTGAGAGGAGTGCTGTAGCAGGATATTAAAGACTTGTAACATAACAGGAAACTATCGAAAGATTAATGCATACCAAAAGTTTCTTTTTGTCAGGGCAGATAAGTATCAATTTCATATCTTCTCATGGCCCACGGAAGCAAATTTGAATGATGAAAGATAATTAATCAATGTCTCTATTACCCGAGTATACCATCATATTCTTAGCAGGAAATTGCTGTCACAAGCTTTTCTAATGCAACTGGTCGCTAAATCACCAGTACCCATTGATCCTTCCTTTTCGGAAAGAATTAGAACTTTAATTCACTTTTAAGATTTCATCTTCCGGCGACATTTTTATTAGCTTACCGCCAGCCCAACCCACCAGAAGAGGTGTAGGAATTGGTTCAAAATGTTATACATTAACTCCGGAATTGTGAGGAGGCCCTTATTATATGTGATAAAATTTGACATCCTAAAGCTTCAATTTGAAAAACCAGGCGAAGACCTAAAGGGAGTAAGCAGAAACGGGTAAAATACATGTAAACCTACACAAAGATCGCAAGTTTATAGATCTAATCTAGAATCACAAATGTAGTAGCAAAAATATACAGGAAAAAAAGATAGAAGAGAACAAGATCTCCATTCAATCAGACAGATAAAAACTTCAATACACACATTTAATAAAGACCAAAAGGACTCTAATCAGTTCAAAAAATTGAAAGCTGGCACTAACCTAGGTACCTTGCAAGAGTGCGGCGACACAAACACCAGAAGTGCAACCTACTGTCTTAACCCTCTATCCTTATATATATGTGCGTGGATATTAGCAAGTCGGGTTATATTAGTAAATTCCAACCTACAGAAATCATGAAAATAAATTAGGAAAGAATATCAATGTCTGAGCATTTGGAACAATAAAGTTCTAGTGAATTTTGACGAGTGGAGCTAGTTCAGTAGTTCAGACTTTCCCACTGAATGGCCCAAACGGAAAATCCCTTCTCACTGAGCCCACCAAGAGCCCGGTCCAGAGAAATTGAAACTCTGCGCTGCCATAGCATAGACAGGAAAAGAGCAGCAAGATGGGTCTGAAAGGAAAGTCAAATAAAAGTAAGTTGACCTTGTCATATACGTCGGAGCTGGAAGGACTGTTGTTAAACTGTTTAGAGAAGCAGTCATAAGATCATGGATTTTATCAACTATAAATGATGAAAAACAATCTTCACTAAGTAAAGTAGGATAAAGCTGCCAGCACGGAGAAGATAAACTCATTTTATTTATTTATAGGACGGACAAAATCTAACTAGGGATAATAAAAGACACTTAACTGATGATACAAATTAATGGTGACTTAACAAGTTCCAAATATTGTCATACGAAAGAGTATTTACCAGGATATAGAACTTATACGAAATTGCACTAACAAACAGTAACTGTAACAATCTGGTTATAGCTAGTAGTCAAAACAACTTGCTGATTCTTGTTTTGTCACCAGACATATAGGTTTAACTTCATCAGTAGTAGAAGAACCAAAGGTTTTTAGAGTACTTAAAATCTGTAACTATTCCAAAATTTGAGTACCACATTATTCCCCTGTCAAAACCTTAGACCTGATCCTAGGATTTCATCAATCAGTGATGGACTACACTTCTTGTGAATTGGAAACTAGCGAAGAAAACTTGTTGGGTTCATTCTGGCTTAGAAGCTTAAATCCATTTTTTCAAGTGGTTGAGAACCTAAAGCCTCGAAACCAATTCATAATCCTATATATGTTTTATGAGGGATAGAGTATAACAATGATAATTGAAGAGCTCCATAAAAGAATTACAAAGAAGAGTAAAGAGAAAATATGTAAATGTTAACATGTGGAATGGTTCTACACCTTATTTATTATTTCTATTGTAAAACAAAAGGAAATATCTTTGTGCTTCCCAGCTCTGCTACGAGAGGCACTTCCCAAAATTCCATCCACGTACAGCTTTCCTCTCCTATTCCGGTGCAATTGCTAATATACCAAATAATTGTGCTTGGGTCCTGAGGGGATCTATTTTGAGGGTTCACCAAGCACTTTAATCCCAAATCACAAAATGCTTCCTTAGTTTACATCACCATTTATTTTGGGGTAGCTGTAACCCACAGTTCAAATATCCACATATGATTTGGATATCAACTAACAGGGTTGCTATATAGAGTGATCCAAAAGATTTTACAACCGTTTGCTACAGAATTACTAACTATTACAGTACTTGTTTATGTCTGAGTGTGGCACATGATACCAACAATGTGCTAAAGCTTTCTTCCTAAGACAACAATACTTTTGAACGGGTCCCAAAAGATTCACAAAGAATACGGCCACGCATACTCTCCTAAAAACTTTCTTTGTTCCTGAATAAATTTTTCGAAGTTTGGATTTTGTCTGAGCAGACAGCTTATGATCTGAACTACTTGACAGGAGTTCAAGTACTGAAAGACGTGACTTCATAAGAAATAAGGAATTTTTCTGATAAGTAAAAGTAACCCTATTCAATAGCCACTCCGTTTTCCGATCCGACTTTGTTTCTAACTGTTCTTTAATTAACCCCTGAACAAAGCAGTAGCAAGACAATCTCATAAAAGTAACACCAAATTAAATCATACTAAGAACATGAAATTACCAATTAAACTCTTCACAAAGGCTCATGCAGACAAAAAATCACAACAAAGAAGTGACATAAATTCGTTCTGCTAGATGTTCACATGCACATAGCATTCACACAATAAATACGGAGTACAACAATAGTTAAAAAAAAATAATAAAATCTAGTGGGTTATACACTTCTGTTTTAATTTTCTTGCTATCCTGATGTTGTTTCTGCTTTACTTGAGCCGAGAGTCTATCGGAAATAGTCTCTCTACCTGCCAATGTAGGGGTAAGGTCTGCGCACATCTACCCTCCCCAAACCCCACTCGTGGGATTTCATTGGGTATGGTGTTGTTGTAAAATCTAGTTATACACTCGGTCAAGAGGATTCCTGACCACAATTTCCTTGTAATCTACAATTACAGTGACGCTTGAGACCTCCAATAGAAAAAACAAGTAAAGAAAATATAGAAAAATAAGGAGACAAACAGCTTAACGCGCACACCGTCCATCCCAATTTATACGACACTTTCTAAATTGAAATGGCTCAAAACTATTTGTAGTATTTCATTTCTATACTATTTTAACAACTTTCTGATGTTCACTATCAATATAAGATGAATTTACATTATTAAAACTCACAAAGTCCTAATTATATATTCCAGCTTGGCGGCTACTTGAACAACACAACTATCAACCACACCATTGAGAACATGAAACTAGCAAGCTGACAGCTTTGGTGAATACATTTAAAGTTTGATAGTATAATATTTTTCTCTTTCATACTAAATTTTTGACAATTTCTTTTACATATTCAATAAGTAGGTTAAGTTTGTTGGAAATTTATTAATGTGGAACTAAGTTTATCCCATTATTTATGACTCGAACAATTTGGGCCTTGCACGTCGGAAACGTCGTTTCCACACATGTGCACTCGTATTGCCAAGTATCGTAAATTTCGTTAGTGAAAGAGATATTGGTACGTAAGTAAATGTTTGAGACATAGAATAATGGGCGGTTATTGGCTAAATAACAAGTGTTCCACGTCGGTTTTAAGGATTGTGCAAAGTGTAAGATGGTACGGGTCGGGAAGGGTCGCGGCGCCACCCGGACGGAGCCGGGGCGCCGAGATACCTCTGGCCAGCGCCGCGGCGCCGGCCAGGCAGTGGCGTCTCTGGAGCTGAGGCGCCGCGGCGCCAGTGTGGCAGAGCCGCGGCGCTTCACTGGCAGTAAGTGCGACGGAAGTCCAAAAGTTTGGCTGATTATGGAGAGGTTTTGGTGCATTAAATGACAGTTTTTCCTCCATAAATCAGTCATTATTTGGCTGCATTAAGTGGTGAATTAAAGGGCCATTACATGACATTTAATGGCCATTACATGGCATTTAATGGTCATTACATGGGCACTTGAAGAGGCCATTCTTACACTACTATAAATTGAGGCCTTTGGCTCAATTCTACACACACTTTTCACGAACAACAATTCTGAAATTCTTGTTGCAAATCCTCTCCTCTTAGCAATCTTTTGTTATTTGTTTTCTTCGCTAGAATCACTTGTGTTTGTTTTGCACAAATGATAGTTTGTTGTTTTATCTTGGGAGACTATTGCCCGCTAACGTAAAAGCATATATACGGGACAATCTTGTCTTAAAGACAGAGTGTCATCACTCGACTCAGCACAGTTGTAACACTTCCAGATTTAGTATGTCTTGATTTCAGGTTATCAAGATTCAAAGAGCTTTCTGCAAATTGGTATAAAGATTCAAGAACTCAAAAAACTTGTTGTCGCAACTCTTATTTACTACAAGCTTGTTGCTATTGTAATCTTTATGGTTTATCCTTTCGAAGCACTTGTAATAGTTATTTACTATTCCCGTACTGCTTTGTTTCCAACAATTTTAAGACAAGATTGTATTAGTGTTCGAAAGATGTCGGTCAACAGTTGTGTGACCAAATTTGGCATCACGTTGTTGACGGTCAAGGTGTTGATGGTGTTACCGCTCCCGAGAGTGGTGGAAACAAGCGCCCACGACAGACTGAGGATGTCAACTGGAACAAGAGGAGAAGGCTGAAGATGTTCTATCTTGTAGCAGAAGGCCTATATCTGTCCCAGACAAAGGATCCGAATTATGGTAAGGAGGAAATGGACACTCAGTCTGACTGAAGTGGCCCAGAATCCAAAAGGTCTAAGTTAATTATCCTTCCTTATCTGTAATGTGTTTAGATAATATTTGAATAAAAGTGTGTAAAGCAAGGCTAGGAATATGAAAGTATTTTCATTAAAAACTTATATTCCCTACACTCTAAAATCAAAAATTGAATCTCCCTCCTTCCCGGTTAAAGATTGGTGCTAGAAAACAAAACTTAAAAGATCCGTTCTTTTGGACGTTATTATTAAAAGTGTGTAAAATATGTTCGCACATACGAAGGAGAGATATCCACTGATTCTGCTAAAACTGTTATCACTCTTAAGCAAGTACCAGGAATTGTCTGGGCAACAATCTCAAGGGAAGAATACTAAAAGATAATGGCTTATCTTAAGACGTTGAACTTGTCACACTATCTGACAGAAGATCCTTCATTTGATAGGATGGTTTTGGACACTCAGTCGTACAAAGCCTACGGGCGACTGGAGCGGGCTAGAGTTTACAGGTCTTAAATGATCTGAAGGCCAAAAGAAAGGCAGAAAAGGTTTTGGACACACAGTCGTACAAAGCCTACGGGCGACTGGAGTGGGCCAGAGTTTCCAGGTCTTAAATGATCTGATGGCCAAAAGAAAGGCAGAAAAGAAATTGGACACTCAGTCGTACAAAGCCTACGGGCGACTGGAGTGGGCCAGAGTTTCCAGGTCTTAAATGATCTGAAGGCCAAAAGAAAGGCAAAAAAGAAATTGGACACTCAGTCTGCAAAAGCAACTGGAGTGGGCCAGAGTATCCAGATCACATATGATCCGGTTACGCCCTAACCACGGGCAAGATTTTATTCATATGAAGCAATGCCACCTCTAAAGTAGAAGGGGTTGGAGAGGTTGTCCTTAAAAATGACTTCAGGGAATGGGATCACTCTAAAAGGAGGTGATACATGTCCCAAACTTGGTTTCAGGGATATTGTTGGTCAAACTGGTTTGAGACTAGTGCAACAGGTCTGTAATAACTAACAATGGTACAGTATGTCTGTAGCCAAATGAATGATATATTTGTAATCTGTGCATCTATGCCATCATAGATTAAGACACGTTAAATAGAAAGTCATTCAAAAGCTAATTAAGTTGAGATTGTTGCTTTCTGTCGACATAAACCCTCAAAATGAATGTGAGGTGGACGAAGAGGCAAAATCACCTTTCCATTCCATCAAAGGAATAGCGAAAGAAGCACCGCTCCCCTAGAACTTAGTCACACCTACATGGGTGATTTGAAGTTTGTACAAAATAGAGAGGAGAGACAAGTACTTTGTGACCTTCATTGATGATGGTACAACGTATTGCATCCTTTGTTTGTTGAAAAGCAAAGATGAAGTTGTTGAAGCGGATAAGCGCTACAAAGCAGAAGTTGAAAATCAACTAAGCCTACGGATTGAGGAATTCGTAGTGATAGAGGGGGAGAATGTGAAGCATCGTTTATTAAACGGCTGCTCCTTACTCACCTCCGTCTAATGGTGTTAGCCAAGCGCAAGGTCATACGCCCAAAATATGTGGGGCAAGGCGATCCTTACCGCTAATGCGATTCTCAACAGAACTCCGCATAAGGATAAGGATAACCCTCCATGTGAAACATGGAAAGGATCCCACCTACAAATGTTGTGATGTGGGGTGGCTTGGTAGAAGTTGGAATACTGAAACAGATCAAGTTGGACCTAAGACTGTAAATTGCATATCCACTGGATCTACAAATAACAGTAGTGCTTATCGCCTCTTGGTATCAAGAATGTTGAATTCTTTGAAGACATCTTTCCTTGAGAGGAAAAGAAATAATTGCTCAAGGTTAACAAGAACCCGCGAGTGCCTGATTATCCGGAACCAGACGTTCCAGATCTACAGGACTCGGAAGTTGCTGACTGTCCGGAACTTAATGTTCCAGATCTACAGAACTCGGGGATTCTAAATGTTGAACCAAGACGGAGCAAAGAGGGGACAAAAACTTGTTCCAGTCCTTCTAGCTTGTATGGTTGGAAATGAACCATGGACAATTAACAAAGAATTGTCATCTCCAGAAGCGCTGCTTTGGAAAGAAGCTACAGATTCCATCGGATAGAACCATACTTGTGTAATGGTTGACCTTCCTCCGGCAAAAGAACTTTTGGGTTGTAAAAGTGGATACTCAAATTGAGTACAAAGTAGATGGATCTACAGACGAATATAAGGCATCGACTACTTGGACATGTGCTCCCTGTGAATAGCTTAACATCCAGGGGCATTGCAGTCTTGCGTGACATGGATCTTGAGACAGCCTTCCTAACCGGAGAGTTGGAAGGGGAGGATCAGAGTTGGATTGTTGGGCTTCTCCCAGAACTTTCCTTTTGGTCCCTGAAATGTTTACACTTTGGTCCTGGAAGTTTCAGATGAAACAGAAATAATGAATCTGACAACAGAAACATTGACTCTGAAGTTAGAAAGTCAACAGTTGGAAAGCCAACGGACTGAAAGTGGAAGTCATATTGAAACAAAGTTTCGATATGAAACATATGGGCATCACATATGACATCTTAGGAATTGGAATTTCTAAGACATCTAACGGACTGGTCTAATTCCAAACTTATTTGTGAGGTATGTGACAGTCTCGTTTAAGTCACCAATGGATACGAATCATAGAATTGGTTGGAATCATGGTGCACCCGTATACCAGGAGCGATATGCGCAGGTCACATGTAGTTCAATGTATTTTACACACTACTACCGACCTGGTATCGGCTTACAAAGTAGATCAGTTGAACTAAGGTTCACTCATGATTCTGGAAATGATCGATAGAAGGCGTTAAATCGGATATGACGATATCTGAAATATTCGCTTATCTACGGATTATGGTATTCTGGATGTCCAGCGGTTCTGGGAGAACACAGTGATGTAAACTGGACATCGGACTTGAAGAACACCAAAGCCACAAGTGGATGTGTATGGTGTGTCTTTGAAAATCATCTAAGCAAACTTGCATCGGCCGATTCATGATGGAATCGGAGTTTATCGCTTTGGACAAAGCATGAAAAAAAGTTGAGTAACTTCACGACCTCTTAGAGGATGTCCCTTATTGGGAGAAACTCGTGCCTTCGTCAGTCATACACTGTGACTAGCCAGTCGGCTTCAGGGAGGGAATGGATGACAGCGTCTGGACATATTAGTCAGAGACATAAGACCGTTAGGCAGTCGATCATCACGGGTGTCACTTCCTTGATTACTAATCAAATGATATAGCGGACCCTTTAACTAAGGGACTACCCGAAGATCAAGAGTTCTGCCTGTCTAGGTGAATGGGCTTAAAACCCAAACAATACGAACATTTGCGGTGGTAACCCAACCATATTGACCGGAGATCCCAAACATTTGGTTCAATGGAAAAATTAAGCTGTAAAAGGTTCAGTTGAGCGCTTCGGTGGAAGCAAGAGCACTTCGGATTATGATTTCTGTAAAGAAACGTAAATCCAAAGTCGTTCCCGCGATAGACGTTAAGTGCTACATGCATGGTGAGTAAAGGTTAAGTTTCAAAACCTTTGATGATTGTGTTGGTACCGTTGTCTTGGCTTACATTAAACACTGACGGTTCAAGACATCACGTTCACCGCGCAGTAAGTAAGTCCGATGGTATTCAACTAGGGAAGGTTCAAAGCGGAAGCTACCTCTACCGATGCAATATCTTTTCGCTGAAAGTAGGCACCTTGTATGTGCGCCAAAATCTCTTTCAATAGGGGATTGTTGAAAATTTACTAATGTGAAATTAAGTTTATCCCATTATTTATGACTCGAACAATTGGGGTCCCGCACGTAGGAAACGTCGTTTCCACACACGTGCACTCGTAGTGCCAAGTATCGTAAATTTCGTTAGTGAAAGAGATATTGGTACGTAAGTAAATGTTTGAGACATAGAATAATGGACGGTTATTGGCTAAATAACAAGTGTTTCACGTCGGTAAACGAATGAAGGATTGTGCAAAGTGTAAGATGGTACGGGTCGGGAAGGGCCGCGACACCGAAAAGGGACGCGGCGCCACCCGGACGGAGCCGGGGCGCCGGAGCGCCAAGATACCTCCGGCCAGCGCCGCGGCGCCGGCCAGGCAATGGTGTCTCTGGAACTGAGGCGCCGCGGCGCCAGTGTGGCAGAGCCACGGCGCTTCACTAGCAGTAAGTGCGACGGAAGTCCAAAAGTTTGGCTGATTATGGAAAGGTTATGGTGCATTAAAATGACAGTTTTTCCTCCATAAATCAGTCATTATTTGGCTGCATTAAGTGGTGAATTAAAGGGTCATTACATGGCATCTAATGGTCATTACATGAGCACTTGAAGAGGTCATTCTTACACTACTATAAATTGAGGCCTGTGGCTCAATCTACACACATTTTTCAAGAACAACAATTTTGAAATTTTTGTTGCAAATCCTCTCCTCTTAGCAATCTTTTGTTATTTGTTTTCTTCGCTAGAATCACTTGTGTTTGTTTTGCACAAATGATAGTTTGTTATTTTATCTTGGGAGACTATTGCCCGCTAACGTAAAAGCATATATACGGGACAATCTTGTCTTAAAGACAGAGTGCCATCACTCGACTTAACACAGTTATAACACTTCCAGATTTAGTATGTCATGATTTCAGGTTATCAAGATTCAAAGAGCTTTCTGCAAATTGGTATAAAGATTCAAGAACTCAAAAAGTTTGTTATTGTCGCAATTCTTATTTACTACAAGCTTGTTGCTATGGTAATCTTTATGGTTTATCCTTTCGAAGCACTTGTAATAGTTATTTACTATTCCCGTACTTCTTTGTTTCCATCAAAGTTTAACAAATTAAGTAAATAAATGTGGAAGGAGTAAATTAGAGTGAGGGTAGGACATATTAATAAAGAGAAACCTGATCTTGTAGAGGCGGACGCAATACTGTACATAGAAGCTTAGCTCCCACTGAACAATGGGCCATGAGTGTATATATTTTAAGGCAAATATATATCTTGTGGGTTGATTTCAAGAGTATTATCGATGAAAGAGTAGTATATAGAAGATATGATTCTGATGTATTCGCCAGCACAAAGCCCAAACCGCTACGAAAGCAGAGGACTGAAATTTGTGAGGGGAAAAAGTGAAATTAAAGAAAAAAATTAAACGGAACAATTAATAAATAAATTTGTTACAAATGGCAAATACTGTAGGAGAAAGTTAAAAAAAATCCTCCACTTTTTAGCCAAAACGATATCAAATGTTAAGTAATTTCTATTTCTTTATTATTCTAGTTGAAACTAGAAAGACACAATAGAAAAGTCTTGTATATGTGTTCCAAAGGAAGCATATATTCATATCAATTCATAATAAATGATTTTTAGATTTTTAAAATTTTTAATTTAGAATTAATGATTTTTAATAATTGAGAAGATATTATTTTTTTCTTCTTTCAAGTTTCAACTTTTTCTATATATTAGAAAAGACTTAGTTTCGACATATCAGTTTAAATGACATTAAATTCATATCTAAGCGCAATCTAATGCGACGTGTCCTACCCTAAAACTCAACAGCCACCGGCTCCTCTAATTGTATTTGGTTTCAAATTTATCTTTGGTGACTGATGTATCCTCTTACGTCTTCTCTATTCAGGTTATATACTTCCTTTTTGTTTCAAGGTAAAAAAGAGATTCAAGTATCCAATAGGCTTTTGCTTCAATTGTAAATGGCATGACAGGTATAGTAGCGGTTTGAAAACGAAGTTCATGCTTTTAACACTTTCCATAAAATAATTGTACCATGCAAATTTTCTTTTTGTGTTCTTTATTATGTAACTCACATGCCACATCATACTTGTATGTAGGGATGGCAACGGATCGGATCTGGATCGGATCCTATTAGATTCAGATCCAGATTCATTTTTCATACCTGAATCCAGATTTATCGGGTCCATAAAAATTAGATCCAAATCTGGATCCATCGGATCCACTGGGTCCACGAATCGGATCTGGATCCACATGTAAAAAAAATTGCCTTGCTAAGAATTTTTTTTTGAACTGACAAACGATTTTTACTTGGCTAAAAGTTTACTGTGTTTCAATTTTGAAATGTTTATATGAGATATTTTGTTCGTTGTCTCATTTTGATTGTGAGCTATTAATTATAAATGTTAGACAATGACAATAGTTGTGGAAAATGCTGACTAGTATTTCCATAATGCAGAACTTGCATGTGCTTGGAATCTTCACAAATGAAGTGAATATAATTTTAACTACTTGTCTATGGAGATATTAGTCATTCACTAATATAACATTGATTTTATTATCGAAGTTACCTCTTTATTTTTTTATTTTTGAGTTAACGCGGGGATAAATTAAATTTGTTTTGAGAATTAAACTTGCAAGGATGTGCTTAGCAATTTTAAGAAAATACTTATAAAATTACATTTTAGGTTATGAATATATTTAATAAAAAAACGGATCCACGGGTGGGATCTGGATCGGATACGGATCTCAAATACAAGATCCAGATCTAGATCCGATCCGGATCCGTCGTGTACAAATTTTGAAGATCCATATCCTATAAAACGGATCTGGATCCACCGAATCCGGACCGGGTCCAGATGCACTGCCATCTCTACTTGTATGAGGTATTGATTAGCTTGACAAATGAATTTATTTGGGTCCCACACTCTAAACAATTAAAGCTTTCTCTGTTCTTTGCCAAACTTCCCCTTCGTTAATCAAAGATTTTGAGGAACAAATTAAACCAAATTGGAATAAGCAAAACTTCAAAGCCAAGGCAAGTAAAAACGCATGTAACTCATGTGCATGTGACTTTCAAATCTACCAAGAGCATCATGACAAGAAATCTAGGTCCTTCATTCTGAAAATCTTTGAGGAGGACTTGAAGATTGGGCTTATCAATTTGGATACAGTAATTTATAGTTATCTTCAGTATTTACAGCTTATTCCTGAGTAATTAATTTGAAAAGCATTGTGTTATTTTTGTTTAAAAGACATATTTGTAAAGAATGTATATTCGTCCTAACTCAACCCCAACTTAATCCCAAAAGCTGCCTTGTATGGTAAGTATTGTCCAAGTACAAGTCCGTGTTCCCATTCCATATCCGATGTGGAGTCTTAACACTCCACCGCATGCCCAGACCTTGTTAACTGGAGGTAACTGGAGTGTGAATAATATAATTTGGGGGCCAACATCGGTGAACAAAGATGTGGAATGAGTCCGGCTCTGATACCATGTAAAGAATGGATATTTGACCTAACTCAACTCCAAAAGCTAGCTTGTATGGTGAGGATTGTCCAAGTCTATATAAGGAATCCATGTTTCCATTCCATATCCGATAACTTTTTTTGTCTTGGATCCAATTCAATACTAAACAAGTTTAACAATATCTTTCATTGAGCTGTAGGATAATGCTCCGATTGAAAATAATTTATTTTTTTTAGAAAAAATGAAATATTGCTCTGTTATCTGCTTTTCATATTGTAGGTGCTCTCTTTTGCCAGTTCTCTTTGCCTTCCCAAATTGACAAGCCTCATGGTCTTTTGGATTGATTTTGCTCCCTTTAGATATTGTTAATGGTGGAAGATCTCAATATGAACAATAAACAGGGTTGTTATCATATATTTGTATCTGTAGAAATTTATGTTGGAAATTTACTAATATAAATTAAGTTTAGCCCATTATTTATGACTCGAACAATTGGGGCTTCGCACGTCAGAAACGTCGTTTCCACACACGTGTACACGTAGTGTCAAGTATCATAAATTTCATTAGTGAAATAGATATTGATACATATGTAATACGTTTGAGACATAGAATGATAGACGGTTATTGGACATATGACAAGTATTCCACGTTGGTAAATGAAGGAAGAAGTGTAAGATGAAACGAGTCGGAAATCGCCGCGGAACCGCGAAGGGCCATGACACAACACCGGCGCCGCGGCGTTAATTCGCAGAGCCGCGGTGCTTTGGAGGCAGAATGCTGCGACGGGAAGATGGAAAGTTCTGACTTTTGGGCTGGTTTTGGAGCATTGAATCTCCATTATTTGGCACATGAATTCAGTCATTATTTGGCTGAATGTAACCCTCAATAAGTGTCATTACATGGCTATGGAAGGTCATTAGTTGGATAGTTGAGGGGTCATTTCCTTACACTATAAATTGAGGCCTTTGGCTCAATTGTTCAACACTTACGAAATTTTCTGAAATCTTATTCTTCCTCTCTAGCAAGTTTTTCTATATTCAAAGTTCTTCAAGAGTAACACTTGAATTTTCCTTTGCTCATTTGTTAAGATGTTGTTGTATCTTGGGAGACTATTGCCCGATAACGTAAAGGAGATATACGGGGCAATCTTGTCTTAAAGACAGAGTATCATCACTCGACTCAGCAAATCACAAGGAGTTTGTATCGTTCTTGATTCCAGTTTGTTGTAATCTTTAGTTTATCTTTTCTAGCAATTTGTAATATTTACTTTTTCTAGCAATTTGTAATATTTACTTACTTCCCGTTTCCTGCAATTGTTGTAACCCACAATTTACAATTTAAGTTGTCAGTTCCAGTTGAAATACAGACTCCGTAATACTTCAGACAGGAAGAGAAATAACAAAAAATAAATTCATGTTTAGATTTGTGATTTGTGATTTGGTATTTGGACTGTTAGTTTTCATTTTTCGCATAACTCTTTGTGATTTTGTACTGGCAATTGATGTAGCTCATTGAAATAATCCAAATGGAAGAGTCGAGTTCTGGAGAATTTGTATCCGTATTCAATGATTGTAAATACTACATGATTAGTTCTGGATAGGTTACAAAAAGTAGGTGACTGGAACACACCTAAAATGGAAGAAGTTGAGTTCATAAAAACTTGAATTTGAACTTAATTGATTGCAAATTATATGAGATTGTGTAGGGTGGCCATTTGTCACCTGATAAATTCTCCTTAATCTTTCTGCTATATTTTAATATATGAATGAAGATCCTATCACACAGAAGTTTTTTCTATCCCGAGAAGATGATTGCAGCATAGGATAGTAGTCGGCGCCTTATTTCTTGCAACTTTCATATTTTTTTAGCCTAAAGAAGGATAATCTTATAATGGAGAGGTCTTATCCTTATAGGGAAGTTTAGGTGTTTCTGTGTGTCATCGTTTATGCTGTTACTATGTGAAAAAAGATAATTCATGCATATCTCATATGTTTGACATTAGGGCATTCTACATATGGACCTACTTATAGTGCTCACATCTATTAATGGAATACATGTAACATATTGTTGAAAAATGTTGCGTCATCTTTTCTAAAGTGTACAGTGATGGAGAAAGTTGTTTATATTGAAAATTATAGCATCTTAGATAAATTATCTGATGTTGGATTGTGGGTGTAGAATATGGAAAGAAAAAGTGACGGTAGAATTCAGGTCATTCCCGTTAGTCACTGTTAAGGCCAAGGTTAAGTCTTGCATTATTTGTTTGCATGTTTTATATAAGAGCTTTGAGTCATTGACATTTACTACAATGGTTGTGGCTAATGCAAGTGCAATAGAAGTGATTTGATCAATTTGTTTTTCTGGGCAATACTTGTCACCTTTAACATGTTATCTGATATATCTTCCATAGTGGTTAAACAACTAGACCTGATAGGACGATCAATGATTTGAGAAATTTGCTATGTACCACACTATTACATGATGTTCGTGGAGCACATTAGCTGCTGCACTTACCCTTGATAAGGATATGACAAGTTCATTTTAGTGGGAAAAATAAGAGAGAAATTGTTTATTGTTTTTTACATTAGGCTTGATGTGGTTTAGGCAAATACAAAGGCTGTATCATGCGCATTTGCTCTGAAATGGCGTGCAGTAACGCTTCGAACCACATCCGGTGGGGATCATGTAAGAAATATTTTCCACGTAAAGAATGGATCTTGGGCCTAACTCAACCCCAAAAGATAGCTCAAAGGGAAGAGGATTGTCCAAGCCATATAAGGAGACTAATTACCCATCTCATATCCGATGTGAGACTCTTAACACTCCCCCGTACGCTCAGGCCTCGTTAATTGAAGCGTGGACAATATAATATGGGGGTCCAACATCGGTGAACAAAGAATTGGGATGGGTTTGACTCTGATATCATGTAGGAAATATTTTTCATGTAAATAATGTATCTTGGGCCTAACTCAACCCCAAAAGTTAACTCAAAGGGAGGAGGATTGCCCAAGCCATATAAGGAGACCAATTACACATCTCATATCCGATGTGGGACTCTTAACTGATGAATTTCATCCGACTTATGGTGTGAACGCAATCCTTGCTGACAATGTCTGATCCAGCCTATACCTATGTGATATCCAGTGAACTTGCAAGACATGTTAGCTCAAAGCATCAAATAATTGGACCTAGAGACAATTCTCATTCTATGCATATTAGCATTGTATTTTGTGAATATATGACCACTGTATAGTTGGTATAGCATTCTTTTGTGCGTTTCCCTTTTTGCTATTAAATGTAGATCTGACAATCATGTAACATCAATGAGCGAATATTTTGTTCCAAAATATATTTAAATTATCTCCAACAATGAATATATGATGTTATCGTTGTTTGATTTGATAATCCCTTAGATGTATCAATTCTCCCTTTGCAATTTCATGTCAAAACAAAATTGTTAAAAGGTAACATTTCCAACTTTTGCAATATTGAGTTGGGCCGTGCTGGCACGGGCTACCTCCTCCAATATTTTCTATTGGAAGGTCTTTCTAATAAATAATGCAAACAAATTTATTAAAGGTCTTTCAATATTTTCTTACATTTTCTATGAGTAGATTAAAATAATTTAGTCAACTAATTTTTTGATTAATATTATTAGATGGATTTCTCAATGGATGTATTAATATTTTAAAAATCATTTATTGTAGATGTAAAGATTGGGCTATAATGCTCCGCACACTTCTCTTTCTCTAGGAAATTACACCTAATCATCTTGAATGGGTTGGTCAACTTTTTTATTTTCGCTTGTTTCATGGATAAAAAATTAAAAAAAAGTGTTGCTCATAGGTCAAATGTTCAAGGTTATCCATTTTCAAAGTCATTCTAGTAAATCACTCTTCTTTTTAATAACTTGTTTGGATGGTTGTTACCTATTGTATTGTATTGTATTGTGTTGTTAGTATAATTACTATGTTTGTTTTGATTGTTACATAAATTTTATTGTATCGTATCATTAAATTCATCGTTACATAACGATCAAAAGTCTCATTTTATATAAAGATCAATTTGCTATTATTACGTCGTTACTTTTTTTTCCTTTCTCATTTTGTCTTTGTTTATTATCTAATAAACATATTTTACCTTTTGCCCTGTCTTTTTACAATAGTTCTACCTCATATCTTATTTTTATTGTAAGTTTGTCCTTCAAATTATTGATGTGTGGCATTAAGTAATGACCGAGAATGATACAATTTATCCAACAACAACAACATACCTAGTGAAATCACACAATGTGGGTCTGGGGAGGGTAGAGTGTATGCAGACCTTACCTCTACCTTGGTAGATAGAGTGGTTGTTTTCGAGAGACCCTCGGCTCAAGACAAAGCACAATCACAAGCACAAGCAAAGTAAGACAAACAAAGCGACTAAGTCATGATAGCGAATTTTGAAAAAGAAGCAATAATTAATGTAGGTAAATAAGATAAACAAAATACACATAGCAGCATAAATCAAACAACATGGGACTATAAAGCAATATTGTGCCTACTAGTATGATAGGCTAAGCGGGCCTACAATAATAACACTACAACTACTAGTTTGTAAGGTAGAACTACCTACTACCCTTCTACCATAATCTTTGTCCTCCATAACCCCCTATCTAAGGTCATGTCCTCATTGAGTTGCACCTGCGCCATATCCCGTCTAATCGCCCTCTCCCCAATACTTCTTCGGTCTACCTCTACCCCTCATGTACCCGTCCATAATCAACTTCTCACACCTCCGCACTGGGGCATTTGTGTCTCTCCTCTGCACGTGCACAAACCATCTCAACCTCGATTTCCGCATCTTATCCTCCACCGAGACCACTCCCATTCTGTCTCGAATATCATCATTTCTAACAAAATGTAATACGATACAACACAATATAATACGATACATTTTGAAATGATATGTAACAACTATCCGGACAAAGTGTAAAAGAGAAGATAGAGATTAAAGTCAAACAATTTCAGGTTCAATCCATTCACGTCAAAATTCAAGTCTAGAGCCCAACGGCGTTTGGTCTAGAAATGGTATCCTGGCGAGCAGGATTGTCCTAAGTTAATCGCCTGTTTGGCAAAGTTTTTAAAAATCTACTTATTTTGAAAAGTAATTTTTTTATCAGAAATGATTTCGAAAAAGTACTTTGGAACAGTAACATTTGTGTTTGCCTATTTAATTTAAAAAATACTTTTGTCAATATTAGAGTAATTTAATTTGAAAAGTACTTGTGAGAAAAAACTATCTTTTTTAGCTTTTGAACATAAGTTATGCTACTACTCAAAAATACTTCTTTTCTCTCTAAAAGCTTGGTCAAACATTTTAAATTTTCAAAATAATCATTTTTAACAAAAAATATGCATTTTTGACTTTTCAAAAACTTGACCAAAAGTATATATAGGTCTAGACATTTAGCTCAGCGAGTCAAGTCCAACTGAGCTTACTATAATGTCGTAGCTAGTTAATTCTAAGTGAGCTCAATCGAGCTTATCTCAATAAGTGCCATATGAAAGTGCCCGGAGGGGTGTGTGAATTTTTTTCTTTTTTCTAGTCTATTGCCTTAGAATCAGTAGTCGAATGTTAACAGAGTAATTGCTGAAAGTAAATGACATCAAATATTTATACTTGCGCAAACACACTTCATTTTCCTGATATAATGTCTCACCAACTATAATATATCTATGCTCTTTTCCCCCCTTATATAGTAAATCTTTAAGTATTACAATGCTTATGAAAAGTAGAGTAAAAAATTTGTGAATCATCACTTTAGGCAACCCTCTACCATCTATCCAATTGCATTCCATCGTTTCATGTTGTACTATGAAAGTATATTTTTCTTCGTCTATGGAGTTTTATTATATAGCCTTGAAAGTAGTCATTAGCCTCTTCACGCAAAGATGGCAACCCAAGAAAATTATCCTTGAAAAGAAAAATTAATGATCCTATTTTCAAAAATAAGGTTAGAGATTTTAATAGGGTCTTGATCTTCCTTTGATGCGTTGAATATTCAACGTACCGTTTTCTTGTGCGATGTTCTTTGGCTAATTTGAATTGCTTCAAATTAATTTTGCGCAACCTTCCTTTAATTCATCCATTGGTACTTGCTTCCTTAAATGCATCTTCTTTTAATCTAGTCGTTGGAACTTGCTTTTTAAAAATACACAAATTATCCAATGTTGATTGTCTTGATTTGAGATATGCGTATAATATCTCCTTTCTTTTGTGAGAGTTGGAATTACCGCCTCTTTTTGCATATGGGCCTAGCTTGGATGAGTGAGTTGATTGTATAATGGCTACATGGGTTTTAGTGTGTCCAATGGGCCTCTTGTATCTAATATTTCTGCTTAATAAAACATGTCATCATTTTTACATAACACTAACATTTTTCTCTTTTTTTTATGATGACAATTAATACCTCACGAGTGTAGTGTAGTCTACTCATGGCTTCTCCCTCTTTGGCATCAACAAAAAAAATGAAAAGTAGTCCCATGGGGCATAGCTAGATGGCAAAGAAGAACTTAAAATTCAACTGAAAACCTATAGCATGAGTTCGAATCCTAGTGGGAGTAATTTGTTCTCTTCTGGGATAGAATTTGTAGGTGATATATGTTCTCAAACTCTGGTCATTCAGACACATTCTACGATTTACTTGTAGTAATGATGAGGGACCGGAAATACCATCTACAGGAATAGTTTGGCGTAAGCCGGAAAATGAATATCGACAAAAAAAATGAATAAGCATAGAAAACAACATATTATAGCATGGCATAGCATAGCATGTGCTGATAGATCAGCAAAAGGTAGCAAGTAAACATAGTATCTGGACTTATGTCCGTAAACACATTGTTCACACGAAACACATAAAAGCAATCATTAAACTATGGCTCCTGTTCCGGTTCCAGCTCCTGCTTCTGTGGAAAAAACGAAGAAAGTAGTCCAAGGTGTTAAAAATAACATCCTTCATAGCATCCAATGTGCCTGACATTTTGTTTGGAAGGTCATTCACACAAGTCTGAATTTTTGCAGACAGCTTGGCTGCTTTCTTGAGAGCATGATTAATTTAACACGCAGGCGTGCCACATCTACACCAGCTTTCTTTGTGACCTCATTTACTTTCTCCATCTGAAACTGAGTGGATACTAGAATATCCTAGAAGGATTCTAGTTTATCATCAAGAGCAACTATCTTAGCAAGGATTACGCTAGAGTTGTCTAGAGGAATAGTGGAAGTGAGGGTTTGGATTTAGAGGACACTAGGAAATTTCAGGATCCTTACCAACCTTCTTAAAAATTCAGACATCATCAAGTCCATAGTCCATACTAGCAAAGGCTCTAGAATAATAACACTGCTTAATCAGAAGAGGATGATGATCATCAAGATTCACAATATATGAGTCTGTAATGCGAGTAATCAACATACCATAAGATAGATTAGTGTAGTGTCAGACATTGATTCAAGCATGCGACTAATAATAAAGGATGAGAGATTTAGCTTAAGATAGATTAGTAGGGTCAGACATTGATTCAAGAATGCGATTAATAATAAAGGATGAGAGATTTAGCTTATGTTTGTTGTCCAAACAATAAGTAAGCAGAGTATCACGCTGAGTTAAGGTAGAAAAGCCTACGTGAGGTATGATGGTAGTTGCAACAATGTGAGCAATCACACGAGTTTCAAAAGACAGATTTTTGGGGCCTAACTGAGGTGGGAGAGGATCAGAGGATTCAAGAGATACACTTATTTACTTGCTCATATAAGACTTCAAAATCATAGGGCCAAGAACTGTTAGGCAAATCATAAAGCCAGAGCTTTTGATATTGAAAATTTTGTCAAACCCAACACAATCCCAAAAACAAGGGTTTCAACTTCATCATTCTTAGTAACCCTAAGATTTGCATAAAACATATGGTGCTCATAAACACGAGTAGAGAAGTAGGAGAAAATATTGACCCATCCTTAAAAATCAAAGAATTTTTAGATGTGACAGTGTAAGGAATAGATGACATCAAAATCGAAAATTCTACTATGGGCAAAAGATTTACCTTTAAGAGATTGAAAAATGTCCTGATAGGGTATGCCCCAGAACGTTCTTCTATCGATAAAAGTGATTTCATTATCAAATTTGACCCTTTTGGATGATTCCACGCACTCACCAACAGTAGTCATACGTTTAACAGAAAATTTGAGAGAGATAGAGATGGAAGAGTTATGATAGGATGAGAAAACAGAGGCATCGGAGTCTAGTCTAACAGGGGACGATGCCTTGCCTTTATTCTTGGTTCTTTTACTCTTTCGAGTAGTCATGGAAGAGGCATTTTGGGTTCTGGCCATTGCAGAGATTAAGAGAGAAAATATGAGGAATTGAAAGAAATGGGGTGAATGTAGGGGTTATAGTGTGAGTGGAAGAGGTATGGCAGAGGTGTCAGTCAGTGAAAAGACGCGAGAGGATCAAAATCAATTAAATCCAAGTATGGAAGACCGTGTAGAATTTTAATAGAAGTGGAGGCAAATAATTATGGAAGGTTTCAAACAAATAATTCTAGTGATTCGCATGCAAAATATTTTTTCTATCCGGGGCTTAGTAAAAATATGCAAGTTATTTTTTAATGCACATCAATTGTAATTCAATTGCTCCTTAAAAATATGGTCCCTAATAAAATGATGTGTTAATGTCTTTATGCTTTGCTTCAGAGTGATGCACAAATTTTTTAGTCAAGCAAATAGCACTAGAATTATCACAAAGAATTTTAACAGGTTTAAACAATAAATTATAATCACTCACTTGATGAATCATCCATAGTAATTAAGCACAACATTGTCCAATGACAATGTATTTAACTTCAGTGGTAGATAGAGATGCATATCCTTGTTTCTTGTTATTCCAAGAGATCAAAGCTTGTCCAAGTAGTTGACAGGAACCACTTGTGCTTTTACGGTCATCTTTATCCCTATAAAATCAGCATCAGAAAAACTTTCTCATTTGAAGGAGTTAGTTTTTGGGTACCTTAGTCCATGAGAAACTGCTCTAATTAAATATCTAATAATTCGTTTGACAACACTAAGGTGAGATTTTTTAGGAGTTGATTGATATCTAGAACACCTGCAAACACTGAACATGATATCTGGTCGACTAACAGTAAGATAAAGTAGTGAACTAATCATTTCTCTTTATTTTATTTCATCAATAAGTTTACCTTTATCATCTTCGTGAATTGAGCAAGTTGGACTCATTGCAGTTCCCATGACTTTTCATCATCCATTCCAAACTTGTAAATGAGCTCTTTTGTATACTTACTTCAACAGATGAATATTCCTCTGTCGTATTGATGAATTTGTAATACCAAGAAGAATGTTAATTCTCCCATCATACTTATTTCGAATTCGCTTTGCATAAGATTAGAAAATTCCTTGCACAAAGAGGGGTTAGAACCTCCAAAGATAATATCATCTACATAAATTTGAATAATAAGATTTCCAGATGAGGTTTTTTAATAAAGAGAGTTGAATCAATTTTACCTCTAGAGAAATCATGTTCAATTAAGAAGACACTTAGATGATCATACCAAGCTTTTGGAGCTAGCTTTAGATAATTTGAACACATGATAAGAGTATTTAGAATTTTCAAAACAGATGGTTGTTTGATAAAAACTTCTTCATCAATAAATTCATTTAAAATGCATTTTTAACATCCATTTGGAATAGTTTAAAACCATTAAAAGCAGCATATGCAAGTAAAATTCGAATTGATTCTAACTGAGCAACTGAATTAAATGTTTCATCATAGTCGACTCCCTCATGTTGTGAGTAAACTTGAGAAACTAGTCGATTTTTGTTTCTTACTACTTCTCCTGCTTCATTTATCTTATTTTGAAATACCTATCTCAGGCTTAGGGACCAGATTCCATACTTTATTTTTTTCAAACTGGTCAAGCTCTTCCTTCATAGCCTTGACCTCAGTGATCATCCTTTAGAGCTTCATCCACTTTCTTTGGCTCAAGTTGTGATATGAGAGCTAAGTTTGCATTATTCTTGTTGGAAGTTCTGGTCTTCATTTCTTCATTTATGTCTCCAATGACAAATTTCTTTGGATAGTCATATTCACTTCTCCACTCATTTAGAACAGGTCCAACTGTTAAGTTAGTCGACTTGTCCGTTATTGTAGTACCATTGCTTTGTCCAATAGAGAAGGTAATCATAGTAGTGGATAATTGACTATCTTCTTCATCTGCAATTTTACCTTTCTCGACCAAACAATTAGTAACATCAAAGATTAGATGGATATATTCTTCAATAGATAATGTACGTTTATTAAAAATTCTATAAAATCTACTGTTAGTTGAATAACCAAGAAAAATACATTCATCGCTTCGTGGATCAAGCTTACAAATGTTATCTTTTCCATTGTTGTGAACAAAACACTTGCACCCAAAGGGGTGAAATTAACTTATATTTGATTTCTTGCTAGTCCATAACTCATATGGAGTTTTCTTAAAGATTGACCTGATTAGGCACCTGTTTAAAACATGGCAAATTGTACTTACAGCTTCTGCCCAAAAGTGATGTGGTAGCTCATGTTCCACAGTCATCGTTCTTGTCATATCTTGCAGAGTCCTGTTCTTTTGTGCAATGACACCATTTTATTGACGAGATCGTGATGAAGAGAAGTTATGAGTGTATCCTTGTTCATTACAAAATTCTTCAAAAGCTCTGTTTTCAAATTCTCTTCCATGATCATTTCTGATAGAAGAGATGTAGTATTTTTTTTCACGCTATAATTTCTCACAAAAAAATTGAAATTCTTTAGAGTATCATCTTTATGATTAAGGAATATTACCCAAGTAAAATGAGAGAAATCATCTATAATAAGAAAGGCATACCTCTTTTCTCCAATACTGACAATTATAATGGGACCAACAAGGTCCATACGAAGTAGTTGCAAAGGTTTAGAGGCAGACACAATATCTTTTAAATTAAAAGAGTTTCTAGTTTGCTTACCTTTTTGGCATGCATCACATATGTGATCTTTGGAGTAGTTTAGTTTAGGCAATCCTAAAATTAGTTCATGCTTTGCAGTTTTTCAATTAGGCACATACTTGCATGTCCCAGTTTCTTGTGCCATCACCATGGATCTTCTCCCATTGAAGCCAAATAGACGTGTCCTACTGAACATTTGACTGATTCCAGTATATACACATTTTTGTTTCTGCTTCCAGGTAACACAACTTTGTCAGATAAGTCTTTAGTGATACAATCTATTTTTCTAAATCTTACCTCAAGGTCGAAGTCACACAGTTGACTTATGCTCAACACGTTGCATTCTATACCCTTCACTAAATAAATGTTAGTAGTATCACATGAATTATTGAAGGCAATAGGTCATTTATCAGTTACTGTTCTAGTGGAGTTATCTCCAAATGTTACTAGTCCTCCATTAAAATCAACCACTAACTTGAATAGACTTTTATTGCCACTCATACGGCTTGAAAACACACTGTGTAAATACCATTTTCCTTTTGATTTCTCTTTGTGGTGTTCCTCGCTAGTTTCACCAATTTTCATGAAATATACATTTTTTGCCTCTTCCTTTTTATCCTCAGAGATTTCATCTTCACTACAGATGTTGAATGCCCCATTGCTTTTGGTGACCTCTAAATGATTTCTTCTTTGATTCCGGATATTCGGATACAATGTGGCCATACTTTCCACACTCATAGCATTTTTCATCATTTCTTTGTTGGTCATTAGAAGCTTTTTCTTTTCTGAAGTTTGAAATAATTCTTCTGTTTTTTCTGGATCTCCTCATAGCTTCAATCACAGATCTAGAAATAATAGATACTTCTTCTTTTATATCATCACCACATTCTTCAACTTGAGTCTTGAAAGCAACCACCTTTTTCTTTTCCTCATTTTGATACATGTTAATATGATTTTTTCTCAAAGGCCATGAGATTCTCTCTGAGTTCATTATAAGTGAATTTGTCTAGATTTCCATCTTTCAGGATAATGGCCTTGGTTTCTCAAGCCTTTGATAGACTTCTTACTAGCTTTCTGACTTACTGGGAGTTTGAATACACTACTCCAAGAGATTTGAGTTCACATGTAATTTTGATGAACCTAGTAAACATTGATCCAATTAAGCTTATCTCAATAAGTGTCATATGAAAGTGTAAGGAGGGGGATGAATTATATTTTTTTCTTTTTTCTAGTCGACTGCTTTAGATCAGTAGTCGACTGTTAACTGAGTAATTGCAGAAATTAAATTGCTGAAAGTAAATGACATCGAATATTTTATAGTAGTTCAGATTCAATGTGAATCATAATCCAGTCCCTTGAGTTGCAAGGGTGTTCTCTGCAACTCTTTTTGTAAATGGGTTGGTACAATGGTAGTTTGAATTGAGCTCCTATGTTTACACTCAAACACTCTTAATATTTCTGATATAATGCCTCACCAGCTATACTATATCTTTTTTTTCTAACATAGTAAACCACTAAGTACTACAATGCTTATGCAAAATAGAGTAGAGAACTTGAGAAGTAGAAACGAAAGTATGTTTTTCTTCGTCTGTTGAGTCTTCTTATATAGCCTTGAAAGTAGTCGTTAGGCTCTTCGCGCAGGGATGACAACCCAAGAGAATTGATCCTTGGAAAGAGGAATTAATGATTCTATTTCCAAGAGTAAGGTTAGAGCTTTTAATAGGGCCTTGATCTTCCTTGATGTGGTGAATCTTCGTAGTACCCTTTTCTTGTGCGATGTAGATCTTCTTTGGCTAATTTGAATTACTTCAAATCACTTTTGCGCAACCTTCCTTTAATTCATCTGTTGGTACTTGATTACTTTATTGCATCTTTCTTTAATCTTGTCGTTGGTACTTGCTTAAATACGCAGATTCTCCAATAATGACTGCCTTGATTTGAGATATGCGTATATCTCCTTTCCTTTGTGGGAGTCGGAGTTACCGCCTCTTTTTGCATATGGGCCGAGCTTGGATGAGTGAGTTGACTGTATACTTGGCTACATGGGCTTTAGTGTGTCCAATGAGCCTCTTGTATCTTTGAGTATTTTCCTGCATAATAAAACATATCATTAAAAACCTAACACTAACACCGTATACGCATCCCTGCCAATCCAAAGCTCACGAAAAGAGATTTTTTTAAAAAAAAAGAGAAACAAAAATAACTAATTCTTCTTGGTCATTTGAAAATTTGAGTCCTGTTTGGCCAGGAAACACAAGATGACAAATGCTATGTTTTGTATAATCTTTTGGTGCCTCTACAAAGTCCTCTAAGCAAAAATAAATGGAACTAGTTTAAGGAATAATCAAGGAATCGGAACACAAAATGGGAGCATATATATATCTTTTTTCTTCAATGGTTTATCTTGTTTGTCATTTGAACAGAAGGATTAAAATTTACCTGCATCAAGTGTATGCAAGATACATACTCATTTTTCGCATAATTGTGGGCAGGTGGTCAAGTTTAGAAAAAATTAAATAATAAATTCACTTGACTGTTTATGTAAATATCACTTGAATTAATTCATTGTTAGTCCCCACTTGTAATTTGGCCTACGAATTAAGGATATATCACATATACCATATGTTAACGAGAGATTACAAATATCTGGTTAAATAATTGTGAGGTAGTGCACAAATTGGCACATACACTAGTTCGTGCACTACTCGCTTTCTTTTCACTAGAATTCTTGATACTTTCAAGAAATGTTCGTTATCTTACTACTTTAATTGTCCATGACACTGCAATTATTTATCTTACTATTTCATACCTTTAAGAAATATTGTTATCTTACTATTTCATAAATTAGTAATTACGAACCCGATTGACAGTTGTTCGTGACACTACAATTATTTATTTCACTTTTCTCGTTGGTTACAAATGAAGAATTCATGTGAGAAGCAAACGATTGTTGGATATGTAAAGTACGTACGAAAATAGTAAATAACTATTACAGTGATCGAAAGGATAAACAACAAAGATTACAACAACAAGTTGTCAATATCTTGATCTTGAATTGGAACTTCAAATATGGATCTTGTATCGGAAATACAAGAACATGAACTGCTACACTTGTGGCTTGTAGATCCGCTGAGAATCCGAACGGTTAGAGTCCTTTGAGATTCTAGTTCACACCTGAAACACTTAGCAATCAATTAGATAATCACAACAACACCGACTGAGTCGAGGGATGACTCTCTGTCTTTAAGACAAGATTGTCCCCCGTATATAGGCTTTACGGAAGTGTGGACAATAGTCTCCAAAAATGAAAAAGCAAACTATCAAATGTGCAAAGCCTACACAAATGATCTCAGAGAAGAACACGAACAGTGAAGATTGCTAAGAGAATGATTGCTTATCAGGAAAACTGATCTCTTTGTGGTGTTGTATACTTGTATGTATATTGTCTTGTTCATTTCTATTTTTCTATAAAATTGAGTCAAATGCCTCAATTTATAAGTGTGCAAGATGACCTTTCAAATGCCCCATGTAATGGCCATTTAAATGCCATGTAATGGCCCTTTAAACCACCAACTAATGCAGCCAAATAATGGATGAGTTATGGAGGAAAAACTGTCTATGTTAATGCTCCAAAACCTCTCCATAATCAGCCAAACTTTTGGACTTCCGTCTAGCACTCACTGCCTGGGAAGCGCCGCGACTCTGCAACATTAGAGCCGCGGCTCCAGTGGCCAAACAGAGAGTGAGCGCCGCAGCCCTTTCCGACCCGTTCCATCTTACACCTCGTACAATCCTTCCTTCGTTTACCAACGTGGAACACTTGTTATTTAGCCAATAACCGTCCATCATTTTATGTCTCAAACATTTCACTTACGTACCAATATCTCTTTCATTAACGAAATTTACGATACTTGGCACTAAGATTGCACGTGTGTGGAAACAACATTTCCGACGTGCGGGGCCCCAATTGTTTGAGTCATAAATAATGGGATAAACTTAATTCCACATTAGTAAATTTTCCAACAACGATGTCTAACACTTTTGCCAACTTAATTTCTCGTCATTGTGACGAAGGATATGCGTTAAAAGAGTAGCCAATTAATCAACAACTAATCATGCATGGCACTTTGTTATCTTACATCTAAAGAACGTCCAAAAGAGGGCACATCAAAAAGAAGAAGAGGAAACATTTGTTTGGATTAGCTGAACTTAAGTAGCATTTGAACACCAAGTGGCGAAAAACACTTTTAAGGGTTAGAATTAGTGGCGGATATAGAATTTTTATCAGAGAGCTATTAAAATATGAAAAATTAAATATACACAAAAATTAACTAAGGATTCAACACATATTTTATATCTACATAAAAAAATATTTATCTACCATGTATAATTTTTTAGGGAAAGGGTGTCAGTTGACACCACTGGGATATATGTGGCTCCGCCATTGGTTGGAACTGTTTTCCTAGATTAGCAGGTACTTATTGGAATGAAAATGTTTAAATTAAAAATAAACATTTAATGTGTTTGGTTAAAAACACTTTAGACATCATTTTTGCGGAGAAAGGAAAATTCAAAATTTCAGTATGTTCGAATTATTTGAAAATATAGTAATATTTATAAGTACTATACTTCCCAAAAAAATTTACATATACATTTATGAATATCTATCTGCTGCGTCTGTTTGCAGAAGAGAAAGTTAATATGTACCTTATCATTTGCTGTTGCAGCAGTGACAATCACGTTTTCCAGTCTGTTGACAGGTTGGGAGCATTTTGTAACTGGAACTGAGAGAAAGCCTTAGAATTTACTTTTACATTCAATTTAAAATTCACATGCATGCGTAATGTTCATGAGCTAGCTAGCACTGTGTATTAATTGGTTGCTTTTTTTGGTGCCTTCGTCTTTCACTTGAACCATTTGCCCGTCCAATGTATTATCAAGGGCGAAACTACCTAGTGGGTGCATTACGGGTTCAGCTGAATTGAATAATTTTGAATCAAATTCAGTATTTGCCTTAAGAAATGTAGTGATTATGTACGAATTATTAATTTAGAACCTAGTAATGTAAAAAAGATTAGAATTCAAACCCATAAGCTTTAAATTTTGGTAGGGGCGAATATAGCCTTTCGACTACGAGTTCATATGAACTTATAACTTTCGAGACAAAGTATATATATATGTAAAAACTTATTGAAATTTCAACAAATATTAGACCTGAACTTATAATTTTAACATTACAACAAGTTCAATGTTAAAATCTTAAAAGTTAAGCTCATTAAGTGGTCATATGGCCATGATTTTTCTCTACTTTTTTCCGGAGTTGAATTTCAGAAATCATATTTGGCCATAAAATTTCGGAATTTGAAAAACATAAAAAAGTTGTTCCCACTTTTTTCACTCACAAAATTTAAAAATAACTCCAATTTGTATTCATGTCCAAACACAACTCCAACTTTCAATAATTATTTTTGACTTTGAAAACAAAATCTACTTTTTAAAAATATCATAATATTCATGGTCAAACGGGTCCTAAATTTACATCCTGGATCTGCAAATAATGTGTATTATAGCTTAAATACGTAGAATAAACACTGGAGTATTTGCTTTGACCTCCTTTTTCCTACATTTTGCATGCGCCGTTGACTAGATTTTCACCTAGCAAGAAGACCTTTCAAAGATCTTGTCTGTTGGGCTGCTGAAAGTTTTCAACCATTGATGTTAAACATGTTAATTTAAATTCGGACAGTATCTTGCTTCGATATTAAGGTTTCCCGGAATATTGAGGAAAGGTTCAACTACTAACCCAGAAGCTTTTGTTAATGCGATACTCCATCCCTCGTCACTTTTACCTTCCCAAGAGTACTCAAAGAAAGTTAAACTAAATTTTTAAAGAGTACGCCCTTTGAATTAAATTATTTGTCATTTTTTTTTAATTTTATGCGTCTTTTAAGAAATATTAATTAAGAGATGTATTTTATCTTTATTTATATCTAAGTCATAATCTATTTCTATTAAATAATTACTTTATTTATGTGTCATCTTCATTAATGAAAAAATTAATTATACCTTAAACTTTTAAAATGACAATAATTTGAGACAAATATTTTTAGTAACCACGACAAATAATTTGAGACGGAATGAGTATTTTTATTCATAGATTTTGTACTCCCTCCGTTCCGTATTGTAGTTAATATTATTAAAAATATTTGCCCCAAAATATTAAATTTTTATTAAAATCAAGATGAAGTTAATATTTTTTTTCATTTTATCTTTATTATTAATTATTCTTGAAAGTAAATAATATTGATTACATATGATATAAATTACAAATTTGAAGAGTTCAAAGAAGTGTTATTGGTTGATGTTATGATTGTTCAAATACCGATAAGATTAGCTTAAGCTTATTTAGGATAAGTTCGTAAAAATATGCTTTCTTATTTATGATTCTTTAAGGCTCGTGAAAAAGTGAAACGTAACAACTTATATAGGACAAAAGGAGTATTTGAAAATTAAGGGCAACTTATAAAGTAGTAGTATTTTCCTTCCAAAATTCTGAATATTTAGAGTTGACTTTTAAAATTAAATTAATCTAACCCCCATTAATTTTAAAATTAGTCAAATTGACCGTTGTTAAACAAAAGTGTTAAAAATTTGAAACAATGCAAGAGCACTTTTATGTTTTATCTCATGATATTGCATATCTATTACTCCATAGTCCATACTGACAGCCAGAAACAATTGTTCAGGATGACCTTTTGATAAATGTACATCGACACCCTTAATTAGATAACTATGCTCAGTACAACGATAAGGGAATTAATGAAGCTCAAAGCTCAAATCACATAAATATTAACTACACGTGATTATTCATAAAAAAAAAGAAGTAAAACTGATAACATTAACACAAATTACCATCTACAACATGTTAATGCATTGATAGCGGAAACCTTTTTGCAATCTCAGTGTAAACCATCTACAACAGTACTGTTTTTGACATTTATAAGGTTTTTTGTTTTTACAACATCATTTATAAGCAATTTACTAACACAAGGACATACACATTTTCAATTCATAGAGTGCGTTGTGTCGGATGATAATGTTAATGCACATTCTTAAAGGATAATTAAATACAATATTCATATATTTTATGTATCTTGAACGACACAAGGACAAAAACAAAAAGAATAGGTTTAATTATTTCTACTTCAAAACATCCTGATAATTTTTCCATGCCTTAACAAATACAAGAAGAAAGAAAGATGCATAAGAATACTAGTAGTACTATCTAAAGTGAGAACTAAATACTACTACTGCTAATTTCTACTTCCCTTTGCCCATCCAAATACTTCTCCTAACCTTACTGTTACCACCATTGGAAGCACCTTTAGTTCCTTTTGCAGCAAAGATAGACTCTTTCAGCTTATCTTGATCATTCTTGTAACCATTCTTCATTGAATTTTTGGCTTTGTTGTTAGTAAAACTGCAATCTTTTTCCTTACCCTTTTCCTTTGGATTCTTGTATTGAACCATTGCCACACCACTACTTTTTCCATTTCTTGAAAAGTGACTTGGTCCTGAAGATGCATCAGAAGCCATTGAATCATCAGTATCACCATCCTCATCATCGTCTCGATTTATCGCTTTTTTATAATTATTGTCTTCTAATTCATCATAATTCCCATTGTACTCCAGCTCACCATCACCAGTTGAAGGAGAGCAAATATACATTGTCCAGCCAGATTCACTGCTGTTACATTCTTCAGCTTCTCCAAAGAATTGGGTATTAGAATCCATTAATTTGCCAGAAACAAAGTAAGTGAAAAAGGGTGTAATTTCAATTAGATGAGCTAAAAGACAGAAGAATACTGGAGTTGGTGATGTTGAATAAAAAGGCAAAAGAAACACTTGTTAATAAACCATATGTTTTTTTCTTTTTGCTGCACAGAGCAATACAGCTCTCACCACACAGAGAAAAGAACGTGCCAGACTTATACTTTTGAAAGCAACTTCAAACCCCTGTATTTAATTTTTGTTCTCTCTTTATTCAATAGCTGAATTAAGTTTTACCACCTGGACACATATGTACATATAGCCATTATATCCCCTGACTTTACATCACCCACAGGGACAGGTAGAAGCTGTCAAAGATATTGATAGAGAAATGTAACGACCCGTTTGGTCGTTATGACTTTTCCGCCCGATTTTTTGTTATAACCCTTCTTCCGGCATTCATCAATGACATTTCTATTATAAATCATGAGTCGAGTAACTTTCGTGGATGAAAAAGAACATTAATTTGAAATGTGAAATTTCTAAAAACGGTCATTTCCGCCTCATCAAACTTGTTTCCCCAGCGAAGCCCGCTCCAGCGTGAATCTGTTCACCCCGGCGCAGGGGCGATGTGTCAGTAACTCCTCCCCATCTGACCCTTCCTTTGCCACGGCGCATCCACCCCAGCGGAATCGAATTTGCCGTGACTGTAACGCTGATAATTCTAAGTGTATAAATACTTAATGATAGCACACTTTCCCAAATAAGTATTTCTTGAGATTGGGGCTAACCTAATTTCTCTGCATTCTTGACCTAATGTTCCTCCATGAAAGGTAATATATTCTTTCTCCTTGTTTGTTTCCTTAATGTTTTAGTAATTGGGGGAAATAGTTTGGAATGAAGAATAATAGTAAGAACTCTTAAAAATGGTGAGCATCTTGAGGTGATGATTTTATAATGAAATTAAATAGGTTAAGAACTATTTCATTAAAATAAGATACAGTGTGGGTGAAACAACTTGGTGGTATGATTAATTTGGTTACATGAAACCTTGTCTTAAAATAAGGAAGAACCTAGGGTTGTGAAACCTTGTCTTAAAATAAGGAAGAACCTAGGGTTGTGAATTGGGTTTCTATAAACACATGGAATTGAAGGACTAAATAATATTGTTTTCCAAATTAAATTTAGGTTATTCTTAGTAATCATGTTTAAAGCCTTTCTGAATGATAAAGTATGAATTTTGACACCGTGGGCCCGAGATGGAAGTATAGGTGTCTTATGTTGGTTGAGGACTAAGTCTTTGTGTGCTTGTCTTGATTTTTAATATGTAGAACTATGTGTTAGATTAAGTCTGCTACGAGGAATTCTAAGAAGTCAGACATGCGTGTTAAGGATCGATCGTTTGTGGCTCCGACTCTGCATTGAGATAGGTTACAGTTTAGCTTTTTGAGACTTCGATAGAGGTACATAATTAGTTATAAATATTGAGGGGTATTGGGCGTGTTGGGGGTCCTACTCAGCCGGTTATGATAAACGGTTGAGTGGGTACCGATGTTGAACTGTGATGATGGGAGGATTTGAGGAATCAACCTTATGTTGGTTTCGATTGCTTTTTATTTGGGCTTGTCGTCATATGTGGACTTCTTGCCATGTCTGCTATTGTTTGTTTATTCATCACACATGTTTTTGATGATATCATGATTTGACTTGGATTGCCTATGTATTGTTAAACTCTTGAAAATATGTGTACATCATCTCTATACTTGATTGCATCTCATTATATCATGATACCTTTCCTTATATTATCATTGTATATATACACTCATGATTCTGTGATTTGATGTGAGAGTGGTATGGATATGTTGTGGTCCAAGAGACCAGAAGGGTAAGAGTAATATGCGATTATGACACTTAAGATGCTATTGATACACGGGAAGTGGAGTTGCACGCATGCAACATGATTGAGACTCGACAGATGAGTCATGGGCTCTAGTCAGATATGTGTGTGGAATTTGAACTGGCTAGGAGCGGTATATGGAATTCGCGGGTCTCACATGGGTGTACGGATCATAATAAAACCTTGATGTATTGTATACCAGATTGAGAATGGTACCTTGCATATGCATTGCATTTTCATTCCCATATTCATATCATACATATGCTATTTCATTAGTAAATTGTGGTTGTATTTGTATTTGTATTTGAGTGATTCTTGATAACTTGGCTGAATCTTGGAAATTGACTGAGTATTTCTTGTTGATTTCGGTGCCTACGTGATGAAATGAACAATGATTTCTTGTAAATTGGCTATGTGTCTATATGCCATTAGTTGATAATCGTTGTTAGTCTTGTTGCATTAGTGGTAAGGGTGACATGTTGATGGTAACTGCATCATTGAATAAAAAGTCTAGCATATGAAAGGGTGTTTGTTGTTAATTGTTCATGGATTCACTTAAGTCCGAGGTTAGAGTTAATATTTGTAAACAACGTATGTTTTACCTAAGAGTAGTGGAATAGGTCGGTCATTAGCAAGGTGAAGGATCGTGATGTGATTTTCTTGTAACGTTAATTGTTATATTGAGGTCTAGTTGAATCCGATATTATTAGGTCTAGGTATGAGTTTAGGGAATTTCTAGAATATATTCAGTATGTGTGATTGAATGTTCTTGACGTGCTTGTGTGGTGGATTTATGTCTTTTACAATTGGTGTGTTCCTGGTCAATATGTATGGGTTGAGAGTCTTAGGTAGGTAATATTACGTGTTCATGGACCTTACTTGACTGAGATGTCTTGGTAAATCATATGACCAAAGTGTATTCGGTGTGACTTAGTAGGGTTATTGATTGCTAGTGGTAGGTTAGGTGGTGTCAACTTGGTATTTATCTCTGATTATGTATTTTCGTCGTTGTCGGACTATGATGTTTACGGAGGTACGTTGTGTACTCATGCTACACTTGCTGCATCTTTTATGGATGCAGGTATTCGGTCTATCAAGGTGTAGATTGGAGTAAGCGGAGATGAGATATACTATCTTATCCAGTGACCTTGGTTCCTATCTTATGTAATTGTTTCCTTTATTCCAACAGTGTTATATTTTTCCGCATTCTAATGTTGTAATCTTACGGTGCTTGTATAAGTCAGACCAGATTCTGGGGATGGAAGATTGTTTTACGGATTCATTGTTCTTATGATTTAATGGAATTCTTTACGATTGTAACTTGATTTTCTTCCGCATTTATTTAAGTCCTTTTTAAAAGATGTTTTGGGAATTTGGTTTGCCTACCGGAGGGATTGTGTAGGTGCCACAATGATTCCCGTGATTTGGATAGTGATAAAGTTGGTATCAGAGCTCTAGGTTCACCGGTCTCATAAATACAATGACAATGTGTAGTAGAGTCTCGTAGATAGGTACGATAACGTCCGTATCCATCCTCGAGAGGCTATGAAGCATTTTAGGAATTATTCCATTCTTTCACTCCTATCGTGCCTACTCATTTAGATTATATACTTGGTTGACTCAATTTGGTATCTAGACGATTCCAATTGGTATCTGGTCGTATGTGTAGTTATGTCCGAAAGCTAATGCGAGATTTAAGCTGCAAAAGTTGAGTTTCTATTATGGTTTAGGGGTTCCGCCCCAGCGATTGTATTTCCACACATGCGGGTTCGCACCAATGAGTGGTGGGCCGCAGGAGCGATTCTATGTGTGATGTTAAACCCGCTCCGGTAAAGTACTATCCGTGAAGCGAATCCACTCTTGCAAAAACATCCTCCGTCGTAGCAAAATTTTGTGCCTATTTAAAACCGACCCCTACGAAAAATCATTCGCCAAGGAGAGTCTGCCGCATCAGATATCTTTCCCGCCCCAGCGAAATCACTAGACAGAAAATAGAGAGTTCCGCCTCTGTTTTGAAACTATTCACATGTGCAATGACAATATGTACCATAACCAAATATATCAAGCAAAACCAGCAAAAAAATATCAGATAACCAAAGCAACAAGAAATAAAGTCTAGCAAGCCAAAACAAATTATCCAACAAATACCAGGAAAAGTAATAAATTGTTTTGAAATCAAACCAACACGGGCTAACCACAATACCAAGCATGAACTCAATCCTGTCTCATCGAATTGGCCGATTTGCCACCATCCTCAGTGTTGATGCCGATGTAATCCTCCTCATGCAGAAATGAGTAGTCCTCATCATCGTGCTCATCCTCCACGGGAAGGGGTTTCTGGTAGTCCAAATGTTTGAACAGGCTTTGATGTCTCTCCACATCTTCACGAGAAGTTTACCCCTAGACTTACTCTTTTTCTTCTCCTTCTTGAACTTCGTGTTGAGATTATCATGGTCCGTGGCCAAGCCTTTGTATGCCATCTCCAAAGCACCAACCGAGGTCCTCAGTGCCTTATGCGACTCAAGGTACTCCTTTATCTTCTCACGAGAGAAGTAGTTGGTAGGAGCACCCGAAGAACTAGCCCCGACATAAGGCCTAGAAAGTCCAGCAACTAAGTCCCTGATCTCATGTAGTTGAGAACCCATAGCACCAAGTGGCCCCTATGGCTGCGGCTGCAGATGCGACTGCGACCCATCATCAGTACCCTCACTGCTTACATTTAGGCCTACTTTCCTCTCATTACTTTTCCCCAGTATATCCACTATTGACACTCTTAAAGGGTGAAATACACCCTCAGGTTTTCTCCAACCATCATCGGGTTTATCTGCCACACCCGTCTTCCGGCATAGCTCGATAATCAGAGAACGGAATTTCAGAGTTGATCCTCCCTTGTCCAAATAATCATTCCACTCTTGAATGATGTGATATCCCACATTTACCAGAACATACCATCAAGAATGTAAGCTGTCATATGAGCATGGACGTAAGCACAGTACGACGTGTTACTAGAAGGTTTAACCCTACTGACAATGATACTATGACACCTTTTTAACTCAGCTGTGAAGTACTCATTTGTGATCCCCAATTTCTTATTGGTCCATGTAATTATGTTCATCTGCTCCTCAGCCACCAGTTGCGATACTAACCACTCTCCATTTCCACAGTCTTTTTTTAGCCCTCATGAGCTCAGATGGGTGGTCAGGCAACCCATAAAAATTATTAATTACCTCTGCTCCAATTGGTACCCACTGGCCTCGAATTCTCATATGTGGATTTGGCTCAGACAACCTCACCCTTTTCAAGTTAGCACAGAACTCTCTCACCCAGTCTTCATTAGCCTTTCAAAGGGGTGGAGTAAAACACATCAATTCCATCTCCCTGAGTCGAGTGTAAAATTCAAGAAGAAACTCCTCCACCCCGGTCATGTCAACCCTTCTCTCCATTAGCAACTTCTTGCTCCTCAAATCCTTAAAGTAATGGTTCTGGCAGTCCTTGAACATGAACTGATATGCATCATAGTTACCTGTGGGCTCCTCATCGATAAGTCTGTGTTGTTGGGTAAGGTTCTCCATTTGAAATTTGATTCGATCTTCCGAATACGCCTGCAAATACCAAGTCTATGTTAGTTCAGTGGTAGGAGTATGTGTACCGTGATATTACGTGCCTAATGAGCCAAAGAAACCTATAGAATTCAATATGAGTGAGTCTATGAAAAGCTACTATTTCCACTATGTTACTGTTCTGTTTCCACTTCGGTGGAAAGGCCTTTCGCTGGAGTGAATCTTTCCCAGCGAGGAGTGTGTTTGCTTTGGCGGAAACATTGTGTTCTACTTTAGCGAGACATATTGCGCCTCAGCAGATCCGATCCAGCGGACAAGGCGTCCGCCAGAGCGAAATCGTCGTCCCAGACAGACCATCAGAAAAATTCTGTGATTTTACCCTATTTTTGGTCGAAAAGTTCTTTCTTTACTTTGTGGGTGTGTGTACATGGTGTGTAAAGTCATATAATGACCGTATTCAACCCGATTTATAAGTCTATTATCATTACCAACCCCAACCCTAAATATTTTCATGGTTTATTTAAATATCCCCACTATTGCCATACCTCTACCCCATTATATGAAGTCATAAGTATATAATACAAAGTTTTGGGAATTTACCAAGGGAAAAACTTGAGTGACAAGGGACGAGAACGAGCTCCGATGGTCTGGGTAGCGTTCCACCGTCGGGTTAGCACACCAGCGAGTCGGTGGAGAGGCAATGCAGTGAGTAGAGAGAGGGTGATTTGTGTAGGAAGGGTTTTGTAGGGATGTTTTGATAGATAGTGGGGGAGAGAGAGTTGAAGTGGGTCTGGGAATTGGGAGTTAAGAAAGTGGAAAGGGCGTGGGGGGGGGGGGGGGGGGGGGTTGAGAGTCTTAAGTGGGTAATCTTACGTGTTCGTGAACCTTCTTGACTGAGATGTCTTGGTAAATCATATGACCAAAGTGTATTCGGTGTGACTTAGTAGGGTTATTGATTGCTAATGGCAGGTTATGTGGTGTCAACTAGCTATTTATTTTTTATTATATATTTTTGTCATTGTCGGTCTATGATGTCTATGGGGGTACATTGTGTATTCATGCTACACTTGCTCCATCTTTTCTGGATGCAGGTATTCGGTCTATCAAGGTGCAGATTGGAGTACGGGAAGGTGAGGCAGACTATCTTATCAAGTGGCCTTGGTTCCTATCTTATGTAAATGTTTCCTTCATTCCGGTAGTGTTATATTTTTCCGCATTCCGATGTTGTAATCTTAGGGTCCTTGTATAAGTCGGACCAAGTTTTAGGGATGGAAGACTATTTTATGGATTCATTGTCCTTATGATTTAATGGAATTCTTTAAGATTGTAACTTGATTTTCTTCCGCATTTATTTAAGTTCTTTTTAAAAGTTGTTTTGAGAATTTGGTTCACTGGGGGATTGTGTAGGTGCCACCATGACGCTCGTGATTTGGGTTGTGACAAGAAATTGTCTTATAAAAAATGCACGGTGGAATGGCTGAAATACTTCTATATGTAATTAACTATTTTGGTTTCGAGGTGTGGAAATTGAGAAATTTTTAGTAAGGAGCATTTTCCCTTTGGTGAACTACACTATTCGAAATCAAAATAATCGGATAGTATATTTCAGATAAAAATGCATGAAGAAAAAAAAGGGCACGAAACACACCACAACGAGCGTGGTGGAGTAGATGGAATTCTTCCATTTTTAATTAGGTGTCTTGAGTTTAGAGGCGGCAAAATGAGCCCATGAAAACATAATCCGCCCAACCCGTCTAAGTTTGAGCGGGTTATTGACCCACATAACTCAGTTCGTTTCAGCCCAAACCATTTCAACCTGTCAAAAATTGGGTTGATATTTAGCCCAAATTGACTCATGAGAAATCTTGTTAAAATATTTTTTATTTGATATGTTATAAATAGCAATAATAAAGAAAAATAATAATTTTATAAGGTACTAAAAAATTATAAAAATTTAAATAAAGCAATTAAAACTTAGTATGACTTGGGCGGGTTGAGTTATATATGATCCGTATTTTAACTCATTTCAGCCTAAGTAACTTTTGAGAGGGTCAATAACCCGCCCATTTATTAACTCAACCAATTTTGATCCGTCCAAATTCAGCCCAACCTGACCATTTGACACCTCTTCTCGAGTTTCAGCCATGAAGATGCTCCTGATAGAGAGAGCTTCCTCTTTAATAGGCTATGCTGCGTGAATTTGAATCAATCCATCGGTAAATAGTTTCTGATAAAAGAATGCATAAAGGTAAAAAAAAAAAAAGCATGTAAATTTCCCAAATTTACCTTTGAGTAAATGTGAAAGGACAGAATTGGGCCTGCTCTCTCTTAGGGTCGTGAGGTTTAACTGGTGAGGAGAAGATATAAATCTTTATTGCTTTGAATTCTCAACATGACTCATAAATAAGAGGCTGTATACTTTGAATGCAAATTACAGAGGAGGTGCACAGCCTATGTGCTATGCTAGTGAGAATAATGCATAGCCCTTTGTTCTTAATTAGGGGGAAATGAACCTCATCACAAGCCTCATTTATTTTTCACTGCTTGATTTCTATGTCATGTCAATTAAAACAAAAGGCATGCTAGAAAATGAAAATGCAGCTTTTCTATTAGTAGTCTTCTCAACAAGCAGTGAAGATTTGTGCCATAAGGGGCAAATATAAGTTTTTATATATATATATATATATATATATAATCATTCGGTATCCAAAATTTACTATCTCAATTAATCTTGAGTCTCACTGCGTATGGCATGTTAGAAGGGGAAGAGCTCCCTACTAGGAGTTTCCCCATACTAGGTTCAAGCCAAGACATTACCACATCTAACCTGGTAAATATTTATCCATGTCATGTGCTTACATCAAATCAAGTAAATTATTGAGTGAGGTGAGAATGCATGTTAATTAACTGTGCATGCTTAAGTGCTACACCTCTATGTGCAAATATATATCATGACATTTATTGGCTTGCTCAAAACATCGGGTATGGATAAGCTTTTACCAAGTGGTGATTAATTATCTTCTTTCTCTTTATTATTTCTAGTTTTTTTGGTCTTCTTTTAATCTGTTATTTTCCAATGCCTTGTTCATGCATCACAATTATGCTCTAAAACCTTTTTACTTTTCCTTTTATATGCAAGTACATGTTACTAATAATCTCTTTACAGTTGTGGTATTGGCAAATGTAAATCTTGGATGGTGATCTGGCAAAATTGTTAGATCTAAAATTTAAATTAGTAAGTAGTACTAATTATGAATCTTTTGTTGCTATTCATGTTACGTGGGGAAGACCTAATTTTTTGGCTTTTTTTGAGGTGTCATTTTTCTTGATATTAAGTGAAGGAGCAAAAGGGACATAAGATGGGGCATACCATGCCTCAATGACCCCTTTTTAGTTGTTCCTCAATCCTCACTTGTAAATCCTAGAAAATGGCTTATAATAAGGAAATTTCCACACAACTGAGAGGCCCATCTATTATTCTTGTTTCTTGTCCTTCTAGGTGATCATGTCTTGAATTGAACTTCTCTTGGGCTCCATGTGATTAAGTAAAAATGTCCTGCAAATTCTTTTTGGCTATAAGACAAATATCCCAAGGCTGGAAAGATTTCACTTTTGCGCTTTGTACTTAAATGTGGTATGAAGTATAAGAGGAGTGAGGGAACAATAAGATAATGTTTTCTAAGTGTTAAAGTCAAACTTAGATATGACAAGTCTTTGTCTGTGGCATTGCCAAGATAGGACCAAGTATAAAAATTCCTAATTTAATCCCATGTTCGTGTTATTATCAGAACAGAACATAATTATATTATTAGGTCCCACTCACCATATGATGGGACAATCATACAATTATGGTTCCTCCATGTAACTTGAACAACTTTTATGAACAACTTTTTGTGATTAAAGATCATATGAAGTTGCTGGCTTTTTCTTATGGAACTTTTTCTCCATAGTTAATATTCTCACGGAGAATACGTAAATATTTTTCATATATTCTGTAATTATTATTCTAGTGTATTTATGTAAAGTAGATATTCTCATTCGATTAAGATTATAATTGTAAACACCTATATATATTGTATTAATGAGAAGATTCAAAACAAGGAGAATTACACTATACTATTCTACATGGTATCAAGAGCCAAACTTTAACACCCTAAAATGCTTTTTCTCTCGGCCCCCCCCCTCTCTTTCCTGCGGTGCCCCCCCCCCCCCCCCCCCAAAAAAAAAACCCTAAAATTTTTCGCCCCTCCTCTTTCCAAACTTCCGGCAGCAACATGGGTTCTCATGATTCCTCCTCCTTCACCCAAGACGTCACACATCCTCCTCCTCTGCCAACTCCTTTCATCCGGCATTCGCTTTAACAAATATCAAGAACTTTATCCCTTTATTTCTTGATCAAGAGGATGGACAATACTCTTCGTGAGTAGAATTATTTCACATTCATGCTTGTGCCTACAACGTTCTTGATCACACCGATACCACCATACCCTGACCGCCAGACATTGACAACACAACGTGGAAAAGACTTGATGATATGGTCAATCAATGGATATATGACACCATATCCAAGGATCTACTTCATACTATTATGAAGGCAGGTGCTTCGGCTCATGAACTATGGACAAGACTAGAGGAAATCTTTCAAGACAATAAACACACTCGTGCAGTCTATTTGGAGGAACAATTCAACAACACTCGTCTTGAGAACTTTGCCAATATGTTAGACTATTGTAAACAACTAAAATTAGTTATCGATCAATTGTCTAATGTTGGCACTCCGATTTCTGAAACAAACGTGGTCTTACAACTTATTAATGGTTTTCTGAAAGGTGAGTATGATATGCTTGCGACGATGATCCAACAGGCTGATCCCCTCTTTAGTTTCAACAAGGCCCGGTCATAATTACTATTGGAGGAAACTAGGCGTGCCAAACAGGACGAACACAATCAGAAAGTGTTGGTGGTTGATGCACCGGTGACCGCTACAGCACCAGCCGGACAACCGCCACACACGGACAGTCAAAATCTGTAGAGTGGCCGCGGTGGAGGCACAAAAAGAGGTCGCGACGGCAGACGTGGCGGAAGAGGTAGAGGTCGCGGCCAAGGCACCAATACCGGCAGACAAGTCAAGCATGCCCATTTCCCATCTCAGTGGGCCAGCCCACTACCTTGGCCTGTTTCCGGGAATTGGGCTTCGGCCCAATGCCCATACCCGACCATCTCGGCCTAAACCACGGGCTAGTGGCAACACCAGCATTCTGGGGGGCCTTCTAGGCCCACGTCCAACGGCCCAAACACAGCAGACCCACTTCTCAACGGCTCCACAACAACAAAAACCATATGGCCTACTTACACCTACCGAACTGGGCCAGGCCTTCAGCACCATGAATTAACAGCAACCCGACGATGCATTATTTATGGATACGTCTTATATGCTCCTAATATTATTAAAAACTTAATATCTAAAACTCCACCACCTCACCATCCTTTTTCCCTCTAAAAGGTCTTATATGCTCCTAATATTATTTAAAAACTTAATCTCTGTTAGAAAATTTGCTAGTGACAATTCTGTATCTATTGAGTTTGACCCTTTTGGTTTTTCTATGAAGGACATACGTATGGGGACAACTCTTACTAGATGCAATAGTGTGGGGGACCTCTATCCTTTCTCATCCACTTCCGTTGCCAGTGTCACTCAACAAACCTCTCTAGCCGCAATCTCTCCATCAACTTGACACAGTAGACTTGGGCATCGAAGGGCATCAATTTTTAATTTTCTTAGAAGTCAAAATATAATTCAATGTAATGAAGGGAACTATACCCTCAACTACTACTCTTGTCCTCTAGGAAAGCATGTTAGACTACCTTTTATAGCCTCATTAAGTGTAACTTTTTCCCCTTTTGATATCATTCATGTGGATTTATGGACATCTCCTATTACTAGAAATCTGGGTCACAAATATTATTTGGTTCTTTTAGATGACTTATCTCATTTTCTTTGGGTTTATCCTCTAAAATATAAGTCCTAAGTTACTCCACTTTTCTAGAATTTCAGGAGTATGTTAAAACCCAGTTTGAGAAAAACATCAAAATATTTCAATGTGACAATGGTCGTGAATTCGAAAATTCCCCTTTTCATAAATTTTGAGTGTAAAATGACATGATATTTTGATTCTCTTGCCCCCATATCTCACCTCAAAATGGTAAAGCTGAAAGAATCCTGCGCACCATCAACAATAAAGATCTGCACTATATTTTTCCATGCTTCCATCCCTCCTTCATTTTGGGTTTACGTACTACACATGGCAGCTTACCTCCTTAATATATTACCAACACGAACCCTTCAAAATAAAACTCCAACTGAATTTCTCTTCCGTCGGATCTCCTCTTATGATCACCTTTGAATTTTTGGTTGTCTATGCTATCCGAATCTTGCCGGCCCCTCACAAATTAGCACCTAGGACTACTCCCTGGATCTTCTTAAGTTTTTCGTCAAACTATAGGGGGCACTTATGCTACGAGTTGTCCACAAATAAAATCCTAGTCTCTCGCCATGTCACATTCGAGGAGACTATTTTCCCATTTGCAAACGTCCAAAAATTTCAAGTCACTGATTATGGCTTCCTTGATAATTCAGACACATTACTTCTCATTAGAAATGCAATACATAGTACTAGTATTCTGGCTAAAAATTCATCTCCCCTACCAGCTATCCCGCCACCACCCCATAACCCGTAGACCAGCCCTCATCCCATCGACCACCCCCCTACCCACTACTCTATCACGACCTCAATATTCCCGAATCTCGTGACATCATTGCCTCCCTACCCAAATCCCGTGATGTCACTGCCCATTGCCCAAATCCCGTGATGTCAGCCCCGCAGCGCACGACCAACCCTCGCCCCGACAACTCCATTGCCTAGCCCAACCCCAATGCTCCAGTTCCCACCACCCAAACTATCCCACTGCCCCCAATCCCGATCCTGACCCACCACATGGAAACCCGTGCCCAACATGGGATTTTCAAACCGAAAGTCCACTTTAACCTATCCACTCAGACTATGTCACCTCTACCTAAAAACCCAAAATTAGTCAACGTTGACCCAAATTGGAATGCGGACATGCATGAGGAATTTGATGCACTCACTACTCAGCACAATTGCGATCTTATCTCGAAACCAGAGGGGGTAAATATGATTCATTGCATGTGGCTTTATCATCATAAATTCATATATAATGGTGAGCTTGAACGCCATACGACAAGACTTGTAGAAAATGGCACATGGCAACAAAGGATAGTTGATTTTGGTGAGACCTTCAGTCCATTTGTTAAATCAGCCACCATTCGCACTGTTTTGAGCATTGTTATGGGAAAGAATTGGCCGATTCATCAGCTTGATGTGAAAAATATGTTCTTACATGAGGATTTGAAAGAAACTGTATATATACATCAACCACCTGACTTTGTCCATCCTACGGCTCCTCAGTATGTCTGTCGGCTTCGAAAGTCACTTTATGGCTTGAAACAAGCCCACATGGCTTGATATGACCGATTTTCCACTTACATCTTGCAAATTGGGTTCATATGCAGCAAAAGTGATAACTCACTTTTTATTTTTCATCGAGGTAATGACATTGCATGCCTTTTGCTCTACGTGGATGACATTGTCCTGACTGCCTCCTCAGATGTGCTGAAAAATGAGATCATTACCATGCTCAAATTTGAATTTGCCATGACAAATTTGGGTAAGTTGAGTTATTTCTTAGGGATTTTTGTGACTAGATCCGAGAATGTCATGTTCCTGTATCAGCGTAAGTATGCCAAAAAGATTGTTTACAGGGCTAAAATGCCTAACTGCAAGATCATGCCTACTCCAGTAGACTCCAAATCGAAGCTTAATGCGGATGACAGAAATCTGATGATTGATCCTTCTCTTTGTAGGAGTCTCACTAGTGCGCTTCTGTATCTTACTTTCACCAGGTTTGATATTGCCTACGCTGTTCAGCAAGTGTGTCTGTTCATGCATGCTCCCAGGGAGCCTCACTTCACAGCTCTTAAACGTATCATTCATTACGTTAAGGGCACTCTTGACTATGAGTTACATCTTTATCCATCTGTACCGACCAAGCTGATATCATATACGGACGCTGATTGGGCGGCATTCCAGACACATATCGATCTACTTCCGGCTATTGTATATTTTTGGATGATAACCTCATCTCGTGGTTTGTCAAATGACAAGTCACATTTTCCCGTTCGAGTGCAGAAGCAGAATATAGAGGCGTTGCGAATGTTGTTGCCGATATTTGTTAGCTCAGAAACCTCTTTCTAGAGCTCCATTGTCCCTTACGTAGGGCATCTATTATCTACTGTGATAACATATATGTTGTCTATTTGTCCCATAACCCGGTTCAGCATCAACGAATCAAACATATCGAGATGGATATTCATTTTGTTCGTGAAAAGGTTGCCATGAGCCATGTTCGGGTGTTACATGTTCCTTCTTCATATCATTACACATATATATTTACTAAGGGACTTCCTCGACAGTTGTTCCTCGACTTCAGATCCAGTCTGAGTGTACAACCTCCTCCCGCTCCTACTACGGGGGTGTGATAGAGAATACGTAAATATTCTCCATATATTATGTAATTATTATTCTATTATAATTATGTAAAGTAGATATCCTCATTCGATTAGGATTACAATTGTAAATACCTATATATATTGTATTAATGAGAAGACTCCAAAAAAGGAGAATTACACTATTCTACAGTCACATGCAGTTATACTCCCTAATTCTAACTCAGACATTGTTTGGATGGTAGTCTCTAATATTATGCAGGTTTAAGATTTTAAGTTTATAGGTTCGAGATTCTGGCCTTTGTGAGTTATTTACATGTTCTAATATAATAGTTTGTATATATAAAATGATTTTTTTAAAGACAAATACAAAATTAAGCTAAAACCAAATTACGGGGTTCAACCAAGCTCGTAGCCGAAACAGTACATTCACCCCTGATTTTATCCCTTTTTTTCATTAAGGTTACTGTACATATCAACATGTATATAGTTGCGAAGTTGGCAATCTTGGCGCACCATAAAAGAAAAAACGACACGGTACGCCGTAATTGACCACCGTCTGTTGAGACATAACATATCAGATAATTAAAAGTGTATTATTTCTAATCGTTTAAACTTTTAATAAGGTGATCATATAATTTAACATAGTATCAGAGCAGGCAAGGACGACATGTGTTTAAACCTCACAGCCACCTAAAATATTAAAATGTGTTACAAGGATAAAAGGAAAGGACAAAAGAGGGGCTGCTAAACTAGTTGAGAAGCATTTGAAGTAAGGGAGAGAGTAGGCTTTGCAAGATACAAAGGTAATTTATCATTTCCATAAAAGACTAGCACTATTTTAGGCTCTACATCTAATGCACATATTTGATGCCTTTTCTCAATTTCCTCATCTATCTCAACCAAGGACTCTGGTACTGATGTAGAACTTTGTAGATTTTGAAAGCGATAGAACAGAGCAAAAGCAATGGCAGCACAAAAAAAACCAAGAGCACAATATAAGTATGGAATTGGGGAATTCCATTGCCATAATTCAGCTGAAGTGTTTATAAACTTCACTTCCTCCCACGCTGCACCTGGCTGCATTTTTTTTTGGTGTGTGTGTGTGTATTTGTTTGATTTTTGCATGAAAATTGGTTCAATGGTCTGCTTTTATAGGCAATGAAACTCAATTGAATATTGTGAATTTGTGATACAACAAAGAATCATATCATCCAACTAAGAGTAATAAATTGGTGCATCAAGCATTTTTCTTTTTTCACGTTTTTTTAATATAATATTGTTAACATGAGAATATTTATTAGAATATCTAACTGGACTGATCTAGTTGGGAGAATCATATATTCCCCATATATCATTTGGGAGAATCATATATTGAACTTATGATCCAACTCTGGTACCATATTGAAGGTATTGTCTCTTTAACATGAGAGTCGGATCATAAGTTCAATATGGTACTAGAGTTGGATCATAAGTTACTGTCACACATCATGAAAAATATTTTCTCTAGTTTGGCTTGAGAAAAATAATTGAACAACGCGTAAAGAAACTTTTACAATTTATCTCATTTGAGAGGGGGAAAAAGAAGGAAGAAGAAGAAAAGTAAAACTGTAGCTTCTGAATGAATCTGAATAGACATCACTTTGAAAAAGAGAAGGAATTTTATTGACCATATTTTTCTAAATGGAGAAGAGAATCTGAATATAACGCTATCACATATAATTAGTTTAGAAATGGAGATTACATAACATTACATAGCAATAAGGATCAATTACTAGTGAGTAATCAGTGACGGATTTAGAATTTTTATTAAGGGTGTTCGAAAAATAAAAATGTAATGTTTGGGGTTTGAACTTGAAACTTCAAGATGATTTTTGAACCTCCTAAACGACTTACTCAACCTCTAGTCTTGTCTTTAGAGTGTTCAAAGTCTATATATGTACATAAAAGATTAAAACATTACCTTATATATACAGTGTATTTTTTTTTGCCAAAGGTCATTACAAGAAGAAAGTCATTTGCCAACAACAATTTTTGTTGCCATATGTTGGATGTTGTTGTCAAAAATACTTTTCGCAATAACAAAAGTTATTGTATGCCGTTGCAATAATCTTCGATGCAAAAAGTTTTCGCAACATGTTATTTTTCTTGTTGCCATTTACGTTTTTTAGCAATAATATATTAATTTTTTGTTGCCATTTATGATTTATTGTTGCAAAAGTATTGTTGCAAATTCTATACTTTCTTGCAGTGAGTGTTCGAGTGAACACACAATGACCCTCCTAGATCCGCCCCTGGTTTGAGTGACAATGGTATTGATGATTTTAACAGTGCCGTTACTTCTAACTAGAAGGCATACTAGCATAGGATTAGATAAATCATTTTTAACATTTGCCGCCAGACTTAAATCAAGTGGCAAAGATGGAAGGATTTGAAATTTAGATCACAAGTTCGAGACCTGCATCATACAGAATTCAAGTGGATAAAGATAGAGAGGTAAGCGTACGGTTCTCGAATTTTGAAGGATACAGTTGATTTTAAGGGTTTGCTCCAAATAGATTTCTTAGTCACCAAAAAAAAAAGATTCCACTCACACTTGTTCAATATGCTAAGGTGAAACCACAAGAAATCTTTAGGTAGGTAGCGGTATTATTCCCTTCTAGTAGAGGCGAATCCAAACTTTAAACTTTATAAATTCAAGATTTTAAGTTATTTAAATTTATGAATTCTAAACTTGATATATATGTCAACATATATATACTAATTTTCATGGTTCACGTATATATTTCTTTTGTATGATAATGTATCTATGATATATTGAGCCTGATCTCAAGTCCACTTATGCCGCGATGAATACAACATACTTTGGTCCGGTTGATCGATCGCTCAGGTGTTGCGTAAGTTTTTCCAGAGCTATTGCTTTGTAGGCGTTTGGCCATAGATTCCAAATACTTTGTTGGCTATTGTAAAGCAGTACGGAAAGTAAATAAATATTACAAGTGTTCGAATCGAAAGGATAAACGAATAGTCAATATTCAGAACTGCCGCAAAGTTGTTGAGTCTTGAATTTGGATAACCTGAAATCAAGAAACACTAAATCTGGATGGTTACAACTGTGTGCTGAGTCGAGAGATGACTCTCTATCCTTAAGACAAGATTGCCCCATATATATGCTTCTACGTTAATGGGCAATAGTCTCTCAAGATAAAACAACAACTAATCAACACTACAAAGCAAATAGGTTGATTCTGACGAAGAAAACAAACATGAAACGACTTGCTGAAAAATGAAAAAGGAAGGAAGAGTTTCTATTTTAGTCCCAACGTTTTGGACTGAATTTCAGTGTCTCTTCTGTTTGTCTCTATGTATATAAATGTTATCTCGTTTTTGCTGTCTTTTTGTGTGTTGCACAATTGAGCCAAAAGGCATCAATATATAGCATGAGGGAGGGAATCCTCAACTGCCAAAACATAGTTGTTAATGGCAATTAGTGAGGGCTGTTAATGGCAGGTTTATGGCCATTAGAGAAAGGCTGTTTATGGATGAGTTAATAGCCAAGTAATGGCTGGTTAATGCTCCAAAAATCAATCTAAACGGTAGGCAGAAACATTCTGCCTTCCGTTGTTGCCAAATTTACCTTTACAGAAACTCAAGGGACCAAACTGTAAATATTAAGCAATTTGGGATCCAAAGAGATAATATCAGAAAGTCCCAAGTCCCACGACCCACGTCCCACGACCTGTGAACCGAGACCCCAGCCCTAGCCCGTACCGGATGGGACGGGCGGGCGGCGGCGGCGCGCGTGTGGGCTTAGCCTTGAACCTAAGCACATCTAGGTCTTCCCTCCTTTAAACACATGGGTTACCCCTTGGGGTCCCAAACCCTTAGCCAATTATGAGACTTATAAAGTGAGAAATTCTTCCTTTTTCCACCGATGTGGTAGATTTGTCCCACACCATATTTTCATGCCTCAAACACCTTACTTCGTGGACCAATATCTCTTTCATTTCTCAATGAAATTTGACGATCCTTGGCCCTACGGTCATTTACTCACTTAGTAGATTATGCACATGTGAAGAGACAAAGCCTCTAACATGCGGAACACTAGTGTTTAATTCATTAAATATGGGTGGACGCACCTCCCCACCAAAGGCAAATTTCCAACAATCCCCTCTTGAAAGAGATTTTGGCGCACACACAAGGTGCCTACTTTCAGCAATCTTTCAGCGAAAAGATATTGCATCAGGAGGGGTAGCTTCTGCTTTGAACCTTCCCTAGTTGAATACCATCGGACTTACTTACTGCGCGGTGAATGTGATGTCTTGAACCGTCAGTGTTTAGTGTAAGCCAAGACAATGATACCAACACAATAACTCTCCTTATTCATTTTCATTCTTATTGTTTTATCCGTTGTGGACATGGACACACTTGAATTCTTAAGTGCGTTCATTTGAGGCGGCCTGTCCTCGCACTTAAATAGGTGATCTCCTACAAGGTATCCTGCTATACCCCACTTCACAAGTGTTATGAATCATTAAAAGTTTCCCCAACCTTAACCTCAACCGTTTGAGGATCGTTAAAGGTTTGGAAGCTTAACCTTTACCCACCATGCAAGTAGCACTTTAATGTCTATCGCGGGAACAACTTTGGATTCATGTTTCCCTATAGAAATCATCATCCGAAGTGCTCTTGCTTCCACCGAAGCGCTCAACTGAACTTTTGCAGCTTAGTTTTCCCATTGAACCAAATTCTTGGGATCTCAAGTCAGTATGGTTGGGTTACCACCGCAAAGGTTTGTATTGTTTGGGGTTTAAGCCTATTCCCCTAGACAGGCAGAACACTTGATCTCAGGGTAGTCCCTTAGTTAAAAGGCTCCGCTATATTCTTTGATTAGTAATCAAGGAAGTGACACCCGTGATGATCAACTGTCATACGGTCTTATGTCTCCGACAGATCCTGACAGATATGTCCAGACGCCATCATCCGTGTCCTTTCTGAAGCCGACCGGCTAGCCACAATGTATAACTGCTGAAGGCACGGGTTTCTCCCAATAAGGGACGTCCTCTAACGAGTCATGAAGTTACTCAACTTCTTTCATGCTTTGTATAAAGTGATAAACTCCGATTCCATCATGAATCGGCCGATGCAAGTTTGCTTAGAGGATTTTCCAAGACCCACCATACACATTTACTTGTGGTTTTGGTGTTCTTCATATCTGATGTCCAGTTTGCATCACTGTGTTCTCCTAGAACCGCTAGACATCCAGAATACCATGATCCGTAGATGAGCGAATATTTCAGATATCGTCATATCTGACTTAACGCCTTCTATCGATCATTTCCAGAATCACGAGTGAACCTTAGTTCAACTGATCTGCTTTGTAGGCCGATGCTGTTTCAACATCCATGCCACGCAAGACTGAAATGACCCTGGATGTTAAGCTGCTCACAGGGGAGCACATGTACAAGTAGCCGAGGCCTTATACTTGCCAATAGATCCATCTACTTTGTACTCACTTTTGAGTATCCTTTTTCACAACCCAAATGTTCTTTTCCCGGAGAAAGATCAACCATTACGCAATTATAGTTCTATATGATGGAATCTATTTCTCTCTTTGTAGCTTCTTTCCAAAGAAGCGCTTCTGGAGATAATAATTATTTGTTAATTGTCCATGGTTCATTCTCAACCATACAGGCTAGAAGACCTGGAACAAGTCTTTGTCCCCTCTTTGCTCCGTCTTGGTTCAACATCTAGAATCCCTGAGTTCTGCAGATCTGAAATATTAAGTTCTGGATAGTCAGCAACTTTCGAGTCCTGTAGATACGGAACGTCTAGTTCCGGACAGTCAGGCCCTCGCGGGTTCTTGTTAACCTCGAGCAATTACTTCTTTTTCCTTCTCAAGGAAAGTTATCTTCAAAGAATTCAGCATTATTTGACACCAAGAGGCGATAAGCACTACTGTTATTTGCAGATCCAGTGGATATGCAATCTACAGTCTTAGGTCCAACTTGACCTCTTTTGGTATTCCAACTTCTACCAAGCCACCCCACATCACAACATTTGTATGTGAGATCATTTCCATATTTCACACAGAGAGTTATCCTTATCCTTATACGTATTTCTGTTGAGAATCGCATTAACGGTAAGGATAGCCTTGCCCCACATATTTTGGGCGCACGGCTATGCGCTTGGCCAACACCGTTAGACCGAGGTGAGTAATGACCAGTCGTTTAATGAACGATGCTTCACATTCTCCCCCTCTATCACTACGAATTCCTCAATCCATAGGCTTAGTTGATTTTCAACTTCTGCTTTGTAGCGCTTATCCGCTTCAACAACTTCATCTTTGCTTTTCAACAAACAAAGGATGCAATACGTTGTACCATAATCAATGAAGGTCACAACGTACTTGTCTCCCCCCTCTATTTTGTATAAACTTCAAATCACCCAAGTAGGTGTGACTATGTTCTAGAGGAGCGATGTTTCTTTCGCTATTCCTTTGACGGAACTTGGAAATGTGATTTTGCCTCTTCGCCTACCTCACATTCATTTTGAGGGTTTATGTCGACAGAAGGCAACAATCTCAACATCGTTAGCTTTTGAATGACTTTCTATTTAACGTGTCTTAATCTATGATGGCATAGATGCACGAATTACAAATATATCATTCATTTGGCTATAGACATACTGTACCATTCTTAGTTATTATAGACCTGTTGGACTAGTCTCAAACCAGCTTGACCAACAGCGTCTCTTAAACCAAGTTTGGGACATGTATCACCTCCTTTTGGAGTGATCCCATTCCCTGAAGTCCTATTGAGGACAACCTCTCCAACCCCTTCTACTTTAGAGGTGGCGTTGCTTCACATGAACAACCTCTTGCCCGTGGTTAGGGCGTAACCGAATCATATGTGATCTGGATACTCTAGCCCACTCCAGTTGCTTTGGCAGACTGAGTGTCCAATTTCTTTTCTGCCTTTATTTAGGCCTTCAGATCATCTAAGACCTGGAAACTCTGGCCCACCTTACTAGGTGTCCATTACTTTTCCTATCAAATGAATTCTGGCCCCACTCCAGTCGCCCGTAGGCTTTATACGACTGAGTGTCCAGTATCATCTTTATCAAATGAATGGCCCTACTCCAGTCGCTCATAGGCTTTGTATGACTGAGTGTCCAATATCATCCTATGAATGATCTTCTACCAAATAGTGTGACAGGGTCAACGTCTTAAGATAAGACATTATCTTTTAGTCTTCTTCCCTTGAGATTGGTGCCCACACAGTTGTTGGCGCTTACTTAAGAGTGGTAACAGTTTTCGCACAGTCATTGGATCTTTTTCCGTAGTATGTGCGAACATACTTTACACACTTTTAATAATTACACTTAAAAGAATGGATCTTTTTAAGTCGTTTACAAAATCCAATCTTTAAACGGGAAGGAAAAAGAGATTAAACTTCTGATTTTAAAGCGTAAGGAATATAAATTATTTCGAGAAAACATTTTCATATTCCTCCTTAATTTAAGACCTTTTTAATCAGACATCATTTAATCTTATTCATGACAAGGAAGAGAAATTACTTATCCCTATTTCGGATTCTGGTCCACTTCAGTCACTTCATCGGATTGAGTGTCCATTTCCTCCTTACCATAATTTGGATTCTTCGCCGGGACAGATATAAGCCTTCTCCTCCAAGATAGAACCACATCTTCAGCCTTCTCCTCTTGTCCCAGTTGACATCCTCAGCCTCTCGTGAGTGCTTGTTCCCACCACTCTCAGGAGCGGTGACACCATGAACGCGTTGACCTTCAAAAGCATAATCATCACTCTCTTCTACCAGAAAACCACAGCCATATCCAGATTTGGTCACACAACTTTCGACCGACATCTTTCGAACACTAATAGAATCTTGTCTTAAGCTTGTTGGATATTGTAAAGCAGTACAGGAAGTAAATAAATATTACAAGTGTTTGAATTGAAAGGATAAACGAATAGTCAATAATCAGAACTGCCGCAAAGTTGTTGAGTCTTGAATCTTGATAACCTGAAATCAAGAAACACTAAATCTGGATGGTTACAACTGTGTACTGAGTCGAGAGATGGTTCTCTGTCCTTAAGACAAGATTGCCCCGTATATGTGCTTTTACGTTAACGGGCAATAGTCTCCCAAGATAAAACAACAACTAATCAACACTACAAAGCAAATCGGTTGATTCTGACGAAGAAAATAAACATGAAACGACTTGCTGAAGAATGGAAAATGAAGGAAGAGTTTCTGTTTTAGTCCCAACGTTTTGGACTGAATTTCAGTATCTCTTCTGTTTGTCTCTGTGTATATAAATGTTGTCTCGTTTTTGATGTCTTTTTGTGTGTCTATATTTTGTTTGTGTGTTGCACAATTGAGCCAAAAGGCATCAATATATAACATGAGAGAGGGACTCCTCAACTGCCAAAACATGGCTGTTAATGACCATTAGAGGGGGGATGTTTATGGAGGAGTTAACAGCCAAGTAATGGCTGGTTAATGCTCTAAAAATCAGCCCAAACGGTAGGCAGAAACTTTCTGCCTTCCGTTGTTGCCAAATTCACCTTTCCAGAAACTCCAGGGACCAAACTGTAAATATTAAGTAATTTGGGGTCCAAAGAGATAATATCAGAAAGTCTCGTGTCCCGAGCCCGAACGGGCGGGTGGCGGCGGCGCGCTTGTGGGGGCTTAGCCTTGAACCCAAGCACATCTAGGTCCTCCCTCCTTTAAACACATGGGTTACCCCTTGGGGTCCCAAACCCTTAGCCAATTATGAGACTTTTAAAGAGAGCAATTCTTCATTTTTCCACTGATGTGGTAGATTTGTCCCACACCATATTTCTATGCCTCAAACACCTTACTTCGTGGACCAATATCTCTTTCATTTCTCAATGAAATTCGACGATCCTTGGCCCTACGGTCATCTACTCACTTAGTAGATTATGCACGTGTGAAGAGACAAAGCCCCCAACATGCAGAACACTAGTGTTTAATTCATTAAATATGGGTGGACGTACCTCCCCACCAAAGACAAATTTCCAACATACTTTTCACTTTATTTGGAATCAGTAAAGTTGGAGTTCAAGATGGAGTTACGTTTGGTCATACTTATTTGCAAAGTTGAGAGGAGTGCATTTTATTTGGAGTTTATGAAGATGAAGTTGGCAAACAGGTTTGGAGCACTTTCCAAATTTAAAATCCAACTCCAAGTTAGATTTGAATATTTTATAACCGATTTTGAAGTAAACTAAAAAATTATTCCTGAAAAAAATGAGTAATTTTCATGACAAACGGCACGTAATCTACTTAGGGAATGTGAATTATGCCTTACTGTTTTAATATGACAAAGAATGTCTTCTTTGGAAAATATGGACATCATAGCATCTCGTGATGATCAGACACATATATTTGAAAAGAAACAAAGAGGGGACCGTTCCAGAATATGGAATTTAATATGCAGTCATATCATGTAGGAGGGGGGGGGGTTATTTTTTGTGTTTCAAGACTGATGGTCCTTCAGTTAGAATTGATAGCATGAAAACCATTACATCAAATAGGTTTGAAATTCAACGGCCTCAAGGCATTGTTTGCATCTTTTTTCACAAATGCCAGAATATTGATAAAAATGAGGAAACCACAGCCAAATCATGTACTTAAACTTGGGATTTGGCTGTATTTATGAAAACAGGTTCAACAGTGGAGAAGTCTACCTCAAAAGACTGGTTAAATAACTCAACAAAAATTTGAGTACGCAACTAAAGTGTAAGATCTTTGTACATAAGGAAAGAAAGTCTAGATTCAGGATTTACTTGAAAATGAACAGAAAACTGCCAAATAACTCTCGTCACACGTATATTGCTTCCTCTATCACTAAAAAACAGAGAACTATTGCTTTTCCCATCACATTTTGACAGGAAAAAGGTGAATGAATGATTGGTAACATATGGTATAATTACGTAACATGCAAAGATGTTTATATGGATGGCGCATATGTAAACTAACCCACATTTCTCCTCCCGTCCTTCTAATGGGAAAACTTTGAAATCAATTTGTCGTCATGAATTAGGATATCATCTATGCGAGGTCGAACTGTTGCTTGAGGCTGAAGCATCCATTTTACAAACTGGTGTAGTGCCTCCGGATATGGAGGACTAGGCCCAGTTGGCCACTTCATTTGTGCATTTACAATGGCCAGCTGCAGACTCCCACCAGATTCCCCAAGTGCATACTCAAAAGGAGATACCCCATACCTGCAGACAAGCCGCAAAGTGCATACTTGACTTCTTTTTGGAAGTGACCACCTTAAAACCAATATCATAGTTAAAAATAGGGGTGTCCAACGGCCGGGACCAATCCCGGCGGAAGGGGGAGGGTCGGGACCGGTCCTCTGGCGGGACCGGTGGGCTGGGACTGGCCAACGTCCCGTCCCGTCCCACGTCCCGCCGGAGGGGGGCCGGGATTTGGCGGGACAGGACAAGACGGGTAGCAGGATTCGGGTTTTTTTTTTAAATTGAATTTCCAACACTGAAATTGACATTCACACATACATTACCACGAAATTTTGACGTTGAAATCTATTGTATATCGTGAGATCTTTACTAAAGAAAAGGTAAAGTTAGAAACCGATTTGGAGGAAAACACAAATTGATTGGGAAAACAGATGTTTTCCTAAAAATTGGCGGCGCCAAACCACCTCACGGCAGTTTGACCGGCCACATCTCGAACAAATACACAAAATAAAAAAAACAATCAGGTAAAACGGACATCCGAGCGCAGAGTTATGACCATTTAAAGTTGCACCAATTTACAATTACTTTCGTGATATGTTAATTAAGTTATGCCGCATTCGACTTCCATAAAAACTTCATAAATTGGCTTCAATCTAGCCACTCAAAGACAAATGTACCATTAAATGCCAATAAGGCTTCATAAATATACGTTCATAACACATCTCATGTTGCTACTTTATTTGTTCATAATATGATCATTGCATGGTGTTCTGTAAACAATTCTTACATGCTATTCAAGTCTCCCGAGTCCTCGTAAGCTCTACGAACAATTATCTACATTATATAAATGATAGCAATACTGGAATCAATAATTTAACTCAAAAGAATTGACAAGTTCACTATTCACAATTTACAGTTTCTGAGATGATAGGAAGATTTGAGAGAGAAATGAAGAAAAAATGAGGTATTTATAGATATACTAATTTAGGGGTTAAAAATAAATATTAAGGGGGTAGGGAAGGTTTATGGGTGGGGGAGCAAAAATATTAAGGGGGAGGGAAACTAGTGGGGCGGGACAGGGACAGGGTCAGGACGGGACGGGGCGAGTAGGGATTGGGACGGGCGGGACAATCTCAAGCCCCGTCCCGAGTTCAAACCCCGACACATACAATTTTTTTTTTTAGGGGGGATCGGGATCTGGCCGACCCGGCCCACTGAACAACCCTAGTTAAAAATGCATGCGAAGAGTTCCAACATAAAAAAGGGCAGTCTAGTGTACAAAATACCCCGCGTTCACGCAAGGTATGGGGAAGGGTTGAACTCTAAGGGAGTGTAATATAGACAGCCTACCCTAACTCAAGCATCCGTGCCTAATTTCACGGCTTGAACCTGTGACATATAGGTCACACGAGGGCAACTTCAACATTGTTCTAAAGATCCCCTTCAAACTGTTCATACATTCATCAAGAGAAATTCAATTACAAAAACTAAATCAACCAAAAGACATAAAAATTATGATCGAGGTGTCCAGTCCAGCTTTTGCTCACCTCGAATATTCAACCTAGTACATACTACCTCCACTAGCACAGGTACCAGGTAACTCTTTCCACCAATGCTTAGGCAGATAAAGAGAAATTACCTAGTGCTTTTTGCTTCCGTGGGATTTGAACTTGAGACCTCGTAATTTTGATATCAGTAAAAAATTATGATGCATGAGTAGCATTGATAAAAACTTAGACTAGTGAAAGATAGAAAGTCAACCCTAACCATCATAAGATAGACTTCTATCTAGTCTACGAGGGGATGACTGAGTGGTTGAGGCATAGGGTGTTGACCAGGAGGTCCCATGTTCGAATCCCAGCTACAATACTCTATGTGAACCATCTGATCCATCTTGGGAGGGCATGATTACCGGGCACCTGTAATTGGTTCTTACAAGAGGCTCCCAGTGGACTAGTCTAGGCACAAGCTGGTCGACCACCAATTTTACCAATTTATTTGTACAACAGAATGTGTTATTTGTGCTTGTTAAGCCAAGCCTGGCTGTTCCCTAGAGCTCCCAAAACTACAGATTAACTATTCAATTAAACAGGGAAGCTCACCACAAGACCATACCTCGCCTCAGTACACGTACCTGAATACTAAATTCAGAGATTGCATGTCAAATGCAGGAAATTCCATGGTGGAACTGAGCAGGCCAAATAGTCTTAATCACATCAAACATAAAATAATTGGACAATCTTGATGCAACTAACGGCTACATAATCAAGAGATTTTTTTTTTAAAAAGAGTGTAAGAAGTCTTAAAGCTACAACTATCTGCAAAAGAGTGTATAGAAGTCTTACATAATTGCATATAAAGTGCAACCAAGTGACCAGATGTCAGTCCTTTCATCAACGTCACATTGGCTTGGGCAATCCCATAATTCAGGTGCTCGGAAAGGTGCTGACACATGCTCAGCTGCCCGTTCCAACATAACCAGCACCAGAAATTGAAAGCAGATCAAGAAAATGCAACAAAAATTTGCATATCAAAGCAACAAAAAAATCACTTTTTCCAGGTCCAGAAGAAGCAAACATGAGAAGCTGCACAAACAGCATAACATACGTTTACATCATAGAATAATCAGAAAGCAGAAATACCTGTAATTGTAGAGTCTCCGAACGAGAGCGAATTTGCCTTCTTGAAGGACCTGCAGTTCCAAAATCCATTAACATTGCAAGCGGTGGCTATCCTTTTCTATGTTCTAAAAGGACATTACCAGGTTTGACATGATTATGTGCATAGGGAGGATCCAAGCTGTGCATATACTTGAGTCCTGCACAAAGCTGCATAAAAACTTTTCTTTCAAGTTTCAACAAATCATTTCGTTGTATATGCCCCTCACCTTTTCTACCCTCAGAAAACTGTGATGTGCCAATTTGCTGAATATACTAATTCTTGTTCACCTGACGAAATATTTGAAGCACATCTGAAGTGGAAAAGAATCCCTTCTTAGCTTTCATCGCCTTGGCATTATACAGTAATGTCCCATCCAAATGGACTGGAAATAATAAATAAGCTTGATGCTTCCATGACTGATCTTGTGAGACCTATCCAATAAAACAAGTTATTTGGATAAAATCCAATGGCTTAAGATATAGTACTGAGAAAGCAACTAGGAAGACACAAAGTGGCATCAGTCATCACAACTATGGCGTGTCTTTTCAATTTTCATAAAATGACAAATGAAAGCTTATCAAACATGAGTATCATAACCAAGAAGCAGAAAGTGTTGGAAGAATAATATTTAAATACTTCTTCTAACACTTCATCTAAAAGCATAGTGTAGGGGCTACAATTTTTTATGATAGGATTCAGTACCAAGGTAAACAAATGTGCCATGTGTCACCTACTATGCATGATAGTGCAATCTCAACTTAATACTTCCACAACCTAATTTGTTTGAAGCTCTATAGTTAACAGATTATCAGAGTGATTAGAGAGAAGCGCAGCTATTTCATTCCATGTGCAAATCAAAACAAACCTAAGACGCTTGCAGTAATTACCTTGACCGAAATGATAGCATGATCAAGGAGAGGAAGCAGGTTGGGATGACTAAATAAAGATGAAACACGGATCTCCTCCCTCACCATCTCCAGCTGTTCACTATTCTGAATAAGAAGTTTTTTCATGGCATAAGTTCCATCATCTACACATTCAGACAGTGAATTTTGAACATCATACAATCACCAAATCCATAAACAAATGACAAAATTTGAATAATTTAATATAGAATAAGAGAACGTGAAAACTATATACAGCAAGAAAAAGCCTACACCTTGCAATATTTTTCCAAAAAAAAAGAGAAAGAATTCATGATCAGATTAGACCAGGCTCATAAGTAAACAAAATATGACCTACTGACTGAACAAGAAGTATTGCTGAACTTTCCTTTTCTAACAATTGAGCAATTACAAACGATCCACCCAGAGACAAAGAAATATAAAAAGAATGGAAATTAGCTGCAACGGTTTCCTCTTTTCGTATCTAATTAACAGAACTGCAAAGGCTCTATTTTTTTCTTGTGCTTTTTTATTTTAATATTTTCTGATTGTTAAATAAGGTGTTTTTCAAGCACCTGTAGTGAGCTTTAGAAGTAAAACACCATTTGCTATGAAAATAAGCACATTGTAGAGTTTAATATGCCATGAAGAGACAAAACATAAGCAATATTTGCCAAATCATTTATTAGTATCAGCCTATGCATCAAAGATTCAATTTTCAAGAATGATCACTCTATGGAAACATCTCCATTCGGGTGCAACAAAAGTCCCAGCTTTTCCCACAAAAAATTAGCGGGTCGGAGTGGACCCGAAATTGAAAACCCATATAACAGCAACCACCCTAAGCTCATCACAATTTTCACATCACTTAAGCTAAACTCAACAAAAACAATAAAGGGTTACATCAAAAGGTGTTGAAGTTTAAATATTTACAGTAAAAATCATAAAAGAAAAGAAACACATTACTCACAAATGGAACTTTGAATCAGTTTAATGGATTAAGTACCTGAGATGTGAGAAGGGTCTTTGAATTTCTTGGAAATTCCAGGGTTAGAAAGGTCAGAAAGTACTTCTTTGACAAGGAATACAAAAGCAAAACCACCTTCACCGAGCTGGCGAATGATCTTGAAACGGTTCTCATTGATCCAAACATCACCTCCACCATTAATGGCGTCATATAGCCCATTCAACCCTGAGAACGAACATCCCATTTTTCTCCTATACCTCTGTTTATCAACTGTCACTTCTGTTGTTTTCGAAGGTGCAGGAAACGGAAATTACAAGTAACTGCTAAGTAATACAAGAATTGAAATTACAATTCAACAACAAACTGAAATTACAATACTTGAACAAGAAAACTGGAACTGTTTTGGTGTATGCTGAGTCGAGTGTTTGCACTCTGTCTTTAAGACAATATTGCCCCGTATGTATCCTTTCTACGTCCTGGACAATTGTCTCCCAAGATAAAACAGCAAATGAACAATTGAGCAAAGAAAACTCAAATGCTACCGTGAAGAATTTTGAGTAATGAAATGATGCTTGGAAGATTGTAGGAAGATGAATTCGTTTCTGTTTTTCGTCTGCTTTTCTGTTTTGTGAGTAGCTCAACAATGGTGCAAGGGGTTCTTTATATAGGTGAAGGAGGGGTTGTTGAACTGCCTCCATAAGTGCCATTACTGGCCAAGTAATGGTCATTATGGAGGTAGTAATACCACCAAAATAAATGGTGAAGATGTGCAACGGATTGGCCATTTAGGAGGAGTAATTCAGCCAAAATAAATGGCTGAATTGAGTGTTGTTGACGTTTTTGATCTATGCCCAATTCTGACTTCTGGAAACTTCAGGGACCAAACTGTACATATGGCAAAGTTCTCTGGTCCAAAAAAATAATATCAGAAGAAGCACAGCCCACAGCCCGTGAACCGGACTGGACGGGACGGGCGGGCGGCGCCGTGTGGCCTTTCCTTGAACCGAAGCATATCTAGGTCCTCCATCTTTTAAACACATGAGATACCCCTTGGGGTCCCAAACCCCAAACCAACTTTGAGACTTATAAACAAAACAATTCATTCTTCCTCCACCGATGAGGGAGAATTGATCATAATACCACACTTTTCCATGCTTCAAACACCTCACTTCGTGAACCAATATCTCTTTCATTTCTCAATGAAATTTGACGATTCTTGGGCCTACAAAATCTACGTACTTAGTAGATTATGCACGTGTGAAGAACCGGATTCTCTAACATGCGTAACACTAGTGTTTAAGCCGTTAAAGTTGGACGGTCGCAACTCCCGCCAAAGGCTAATTTCCAACAATCCCCTCTTGAAAGAGATTTTGGCGCACTCACATGGTGTCTTTTCATTTCCAGCAATATTTCAGCGGACCGATGTTGCATAAGGAGAGGTAGCTTCATCTTTGAACCTTCCATAGTTAAATACCATCGGACTTACTTACTGCGCGGTGAACGTGATGTCTTGAACCGTCAGTGTTTAGTGTAAGCCAAGTCAATTGTACCAACACAACAAATTCCCTTACTCTCTTCTTCGTAATGTTTTGTCCGTTTTGGCCATGTTGAACATCTTGGATTCTTAAGTGCATTCATTTGAGGCGGCCCATCCTCGCACTTAAATATGTGGTCTCCTACAAGGTATCCTGCCATACCCCACTTCACAAGTGTTAGGAACCATTAAAAGTTTCTCCAAACCTAACCTCAACTGTTGAGGATCATTAAAGGTTTCGAAAACTTAACCTTTACCCATACTGCAGATAGCACTTAGCGTCTATCGCGGGAACGACTTTGGATTTGGTGTTTCTTTTCAGAAATAACTATCCGAAGTGCTCATGCTTCCACTGAAGCGATCAACTGAACCTTTAGAGCTTAGTTTTTCCATTGAACCAAATTACTGGGATCTCCAGTTAGTAAGGTTGGGTTACCACCGTATTGGTCCTTATTCTTTGAGTTTTAAGCCCATTCCCCTAGACAGGCAGACCATCTGATCCTTGGATAAACCCTTTGTAAGCGGGTCTGCTATATTATCCTTTGACTTAATGTAACCAATGGATATTATACCCGTGGTGATCAGCTGCCTAACGGTCTTATGCCTCCATCGAATATGACGAGACTTGCCGTTATACATAACATTCTGTGCCCTTCCTAGAGCCGACAGGCTGTCGCAGTGGATCATTATCGAAGGTACGGGTTTGTTCCAACACGGAACATCCTCTAAGAAGTCATGAAGCCACTCAGCTTCTTCTCATGCTTTGTCTAAAGCGATAAACTCCGATTCCATTGTGGATCGGGCGATGCAAGTTTGCTTAGAGGATTTCCAAGACACAGCCCTACCACTAATTGTAAATCTATACCCACTGGTGGACTTGGTGTTCTCTATATCAGATATCCAGTTTGCATCACTGTACCCCTCTAGTACAACTGGATATCTCGAATAGTGTAACCCGAAAGTTAACGAATATTTCAGGTATTGTAATACCCGATTCAACGCTCTCCAGTGATCATCACTCGGATTACGGGTAAACCTAGCCAACTTATTGATTGCATAAGCAATATCAGGTCGGGTGCAATTTGTTATATACATCAAACTACCGATCACCTGTGCATATCGCTCCTGGTATACGGGCGCACCAAGATTTTTATCAAGCTTTTGATTTGTATCCATTGGTGACTTTATCGGTACACTGTCTAACATCTCGAACTTTCTCAAAACATCCTTGATGTAGTGAGACTAAGATAAGACCAGTCTGTCAGACGTCTTAGAGACTTTTATCCCTAAGATGACATATGTGATACCCATATCCTTCATGTCGAAGCATTGTTTCAACATGTTCTTAGTTTCTAGGATTATCCTAGGACTGCTTCCTGTGATCAACATGTCGTCTATATACAGACATATCATAACAAATGAGTCAGAGTTACCTTTCGTGTAGACACATTTATCACACTCATTAATGGCGAAACCCTTCGATAGTAGAGTACTATCAAATTTTTCGTGCCATTGCTTCGGGGCTTGTTTCAGCCCATACAGAGATTTGACAAGCCGACAGACTTTCTTCTCTTGCCCTTGAACCACATACCCCTCGGGTTGGTCCATATAAATTTCTTCTTCCAAATCATCGTTTAGGAAGGCTGTCTTGACATCCATTTGATGTATCTCAAGGTCACGTAAGGCTGCGATCGCAATGAATACCCGTATGGATGTCATCCGAGATACCGGAGAGTATGTGTTAAAGTAGTCAAAGCCTTCTGTCTGCCGATAGCCCTTGACTACCAACCTGGCCTTGTACTTGTCTATAGACCCATCTACTTTATATTTCCGTTTGAGTATGCATTTACAACCCAACGGTTTATTTCCCGGAGGAAGATCAACCAACTCCCAAGTATGGTTATGCAGAATGTAGCCTATTTCACTCTCAATAGCTTCTTTCTAGAGCGGTGCTTCTGGAGTTGACAACGCCTTAGCAATTGTACAGGGACCAAACTGTACATATGAAAGAATTCTGGTCCAAACTGTACATATGAGACTTCAGGGATCAAACTATACATATGGCAAAGTTCTCTGGTCCAAAAATATAATATCAGATATCAGAAGAAGCACTGCCCACAGCCCGTGACCCGTGATCCGTGACCCCGGACGGGACGTGCGGGCGGCGCCGTGTGGCCTTTCCTTGAACCGAAGCACATCTAGGTCCTCCCTCCTTTAAACACATGGGATACCCCTTGGGGTCCCAAACCCCAAACCAACTTTGAGACTTATAAACAAAACAATTCATTCTTCCTCCACCGATGAGGGAGAATTGATCACAATACCACACTTTTCCATGCTTCAAACACCTTACTTCGTGAACCAATATTTCTTTCATTTCTCAATGAAATTTGACGATTCTTGGCCCTACGGTTATCTACGTACTTAGTAGCTTATGCACGTGTGAAGAACCGGATTCTCCAACATGCGTAACACTAGTGTTTAAGCCGTTAAAGTTGGTCGGTCGCAACTTCCGCCAAAGGCTAATTTCCAACGTCTTCTTCATCTAGATCTCACTCTTTCTCCTTTGCTCGAAACAAGTTTTGTTTTCTTTATTTTTCTTATTTTTTAGTTTAGTACTTGGTCTCTCCACTTTTATTTTTACTTATACTTCACACGTTTCATAAATTTTGATAATATTTTAAAATTTATTTTTTTCATTTTATCAGTTTATATTATTTTTTATATAGTATTCGAATATTTAAATTTAAATTTTAAAATATTAAATTAATTTAATTTAATTTGATTTTAAAAATTAATTAGTGAGATGTGATAAGTAAAAATAGAATGAGGCAAATACTATACTAGTAATGTTTTTTCAGTTTTCAACTCTTGTCTTGGACCCACCGATTGAGTTTCAGTTTGACAAGAGCTTTTGTTTTCTTCACTTTACTGCTTGACTTGTAGGGGTAGGCAAAAAATTCGGAGAACCGAAAAAATCGAATAGAATCGAAATTCAGTTCGGTTTTTACTCGGTTTTTTTTTTTTTGAAAAACCGAACCGAATCAGGATTTAGTGATTCGGTTCAATTTTTTTATTTTGGATACAAACCGAACCGAAAAACCGAATTAAATATATAATTTTTTTTATTTTAGGCTACTACTATCTCTTGAATCATAGTCATTGAAGCTAATATATGAAGCTTTTATGGAAGTCGCATGCGGCATGAACTTGATTAACATATCACGGAAACATTGACATAAAATATAGGGAGAAAAAAATAGTTGTAAATTGATAAAACTTTAAATGGTCATAACTATGCGCGCGGATGTCCGTTTTACCCGTTTTTTTATTTTGGGTATATTTTCGAGACGGGGCCAGTCAAACTGCCAGCCAATTTTTAGAAATACGTCCGTTTTCCCAATCAATTTATGTTTTCCCCCAAATCGATTTCTAATTTTCCTTTTTCTTTAGTAAAAATCTCACGATACACAATAGATTTCAACGTCGAAATTTCATGATAGTGTAGGTGTGAATGTCAATTTCAGTTTTGAAAATTCAATTTTTTTTAAAAAAATAAAAAATTCCCCGACCCGGCTCGGCCCACTAGAAAAAACCGATATAATCACCGAACATATCGGTTTTTTTTTAAAAAAAAGTTGTATTCGGTTTTGTTTTTAAAAAAAGATTTTTATTCGTTTTTTTAAAAAAAAAAAACTATTTTTATTCGGTTCATATTTTTCGGATACAAAACCGAACCGAACCGATATACGCCCACCCCTATTGACTTGACCATATGGCAGTTCCACTGAAGTTGTATCTTAATATAAATTAAATTAAATGCCAACTTAAAAAATGTGAGAATTGGATTAATTACTTCTTTTAATTTCAAAAACAAATATTGTTCAAAGGTCAAATGCCGGGAAAAAAGAAGCAAATTTTGATATACTAAACTACTCTTGTTAAAATTGAAAAACAAAAAAATTACTCTTATTATAGACCTTGAACCTAACTCAATGCAGAGATTTGTTGGGTTCAAAACACATAAGTAAGACACAACGGAAGTTTAAAATTTTGTTCTTACTTACCCCAACAATTTCTTCTGGTATGGTTATATGACAATCAAAAACATGTAACATAAAACATGAACACTTACATGTTGTATTATCTGGAGTCTTTACTGAAGGGTGGACACGCGATTCCCTTTTCGACTGCAAGCACAATGCTACTGTGTATTCCTCTGTCAAGAAAGCCAGGAAATCTTGGTAGAGGTTTGAGAGAGTTTCGTCCTAGACTCTAAGTCTAGAATTAGTTTATAGAATTGGTGTATTTTAATTAACAATGGGAATGTTGTATTTATAGTTAAAATTAGGTCACAAATCATATTAGGGTTGGGCTCTAAGCCTGGCTAAAAAACTGAGGTGTAGTGGGCAGACGGGCCCACTGCCGGGTCGGCGCTGCGGCGCCTTACGTAAAATTTTGTTTCCCGTTTTCATTTAATATATATATTCAGCACATTAAATCCAAGATCTAATTTTGATTTAATTAAATAATCTCCATCTAATAGAAATTATCCCATAGTTATTATCAATTTAAATATCTCGATCCCAAATCGAATATTTAATACTTTCTCAATACACCCTTAGATCGAAGAGACAATCGACATAGTGTGACCCTATAAGCCTTCATATATCGACACTAATCTAATTAAGATCCATATGGAACTCCTAGACTGTGTCGTACGACGAACTCAATATATGAAGTACGTTTACATGAATCCAGCAAACATAACCTTTATGTGAGATGATAAATTCCTTTCATTCGCGACACACTCGATCAAACTTAGGATTTGCCATGTGTCTATCCAAATGGCTTGATCACTTTATCTCATCTATATTAGTCGATAGCTAGACCATATTCTAAATATGTCTCTTGCATTAGCCAATGACTTGGTCGACCTAATATCACTGAGAAGTTGAGTGCTCTCTCGAATATCCAATTGAGAAATGAATCTTATTATTGGCTCAATTACCACCTTAATTTACATCATAATGTACTCAACACAAGCTGTGTCTTATCCTATAAGGAGTTTAAGCTTAGGACAGGGTCAAAGTACATTACTCTGTAAACAAGGTGTGTATTGACCTCAAGACAAAGGACCTTTATATCCCACACGCTGATAACACTCTAGACATGTCTAACAAATAGTTTATCAGCAGGGTATACCAATACTTTCCAAAAGTATCCATGTGTCGATCACTAGTAACCATTATTAGTAGCAGGTGAGACATACTACATTCTCTAAGAATGTGATGCAGACCACATGTCAACTTATAACATATTATCGATATCCCATTCTCGATGATCATTAGTCGAGGCTATTTTAGAGTTACGCTCTATCATCAATATCTCACTCTATTAATGACAACGTAAGCTCATGGGATGCACATTAATAAATAATTACAAACAATCAAATAATAATTCAATAATCGCAAAAGTCATAATTATTAATCTTATTAATAATACGAATGTGTTCAAGTACATTTGTATAATGTCCAATACTTTCGGGTTACGGTTTAAATCGCTAGGCGTATATAAAATCGCTAGGCGTGTGTAAATAGGTCCGAGCGTTGGAAAAATTTATGTTATATTTATTTATTCTAATAAAGAGATTCTTATATAAAATTATTAAACTTCAAAATAATTTTGGACGTAACAAGTGTGACGATGGAAATTAATAATAATGATTGTATATCCCTAACGAGGTTATGGACTAGTGTCATATTACAAAATTATGACATTGAGTATATGAAGGGCTTTTAAGTTATCAAGATTTAAGTGAATTCGGAAGCATGTCACTTAATTAAATTAAGTGACCGTGCTTATTAAAGTAAGGTGGCATTAAGTGGTCATGATGACTAAGCACATGAGTTGCCATTTATCGACACATGGCAAGAGAAAAAAGGTGTCAAAGTTCATTCTCTACATTACCTACAATCCAAAACAGAAAGCAACCAACACTTAATCCAAAACAGAAAACATTCAGCCTTTCCTTTATAATTCATCTAGGGAGCATTTAATTATATAAAATGAAAAAGGCACAGCAACCATTTTACCAAAGTGGAAAAGGCACAACAACCATTTTACCCTTGAACCGTATAAAGCAGTAGCAAACCATTTCAGTATGGTTTGAACAAAATGTGTAGCAAACTGTTGGAGTTCATATTTTCAGTTGAGAATTATTTGAGGAGTTGGTAATTGAGGTATGTTAAGGCATATTATTTCTTTCTTTTGGCATGTTCCATGTAACAAAATAGAACTGTGATATTGCTCCATAATTTATTCTACTCCTAATATTTAAGAATATTCATGTTATTCATTTTCTGTAAATTATGTGTATTTCGAATAGACATAATTCTATTGTTTTTCTCTATATATTCGTTTGAACGGAAATGTTCAATTTATAAGAGCAGAAAGGGAAGCAACGAATAGTCATGTCTGTTGGCTGGTGTCCGTTGGAGAAGATAACCATTGTAACATTCCAATAACTTCAGGGACCAAAATGTAAATAGTTAACATTTCAGGGACCAAAAAGAAAGTTCTGAAAGAAAGCAACAGCCCACAACCCGAACCCGAACCCGAACTGGACCAGATGGGCAGGCGGCGGCGTCGCGTGTGTGGGGATTAGCCCCGAACCCAAGCTCACCTAGGTCATCTCCCTTCTAAACACATGGATTACCCCTTGGGGTCCCAAACCCTTACTCAAACTTAGAGTTTGTATATTGCATAAACTCTCTATCTTATACCAATGAGTGAGATTTGTCATTTTTGGCCAAAGACCCTCCAGCTTTTCATGTCTCAAACACCTTACTTTGTGTACCAATATCTCTTTCATTTTTTAACAAAATTTGACGATACTTGGCACTAACATCATCTACTCACTTAGTAGATTAGGCATGTGTGAAGAAATGATGTTTCCGACATGCGGGCCCCACGTATTTAAGTCATTAAAGACTGGATAAACTCAATCCCACATTTAGTATATTTCCAACAATCCCCTCTTGAAAGAGAATTGGTGCACACAGGGGACCAAAGTTCAGCAATCTTTCAGCGGAAAGATATTGCATCAGGAAAGGTAGCTTTCGGCTTTGAACCTTCCTTAGTCGATTACCATCGGATTTACTTACTGCACGGTGAACGTGATGTCTTGAATCGTCAGTGTTTAGTGTAAATCAAGACAATGATATCAACACAATAACTCTCCTTATTCACTTCTTCTTATTGTTTTGTCCGTTGTGGAAATGGACAACACTTGGATTCTTAAGTGTGTACATTTGAAGCGACATGTCTTCGCACTTAAGTAGGTGATCTCCTATAAGGTATATTGTTCTACCCCACTCGCAAGTGTTATGAATCATTAAAAGTTTCATAAACTTATCATTTACCCATTATGCAGGTAGCACTTAATGTCTATTGCGGGAACGACTTTGGAGTTATCATTCTTAAAGAATGATAATTAGAAGTGCTCTTACTTCAAGTGAAGCGCTAAACTGAATCTCTATAGTTTAGTTTTCCCATTGAACCAAATTCCTGGGATCTCTAGTCAGTAAGGTTGGGTTACCACCATAAAGATTCTTATTGTTTAGGTTTTAAGCCCATTCCCCTAGACAAGCAAAACATTTGATCTTTGGGTAGGCCTTTAGTTAATGGATCCGCTAAGTTATCCTTTGATTTGACGTAATCAATGGAAATGACATTTGTAGTGATCAACTGCCTAACGGTCTTATGCCTCCGATGAATATGTCTAGACTTGTCGTTGTACATATTACTTCGTGCCCTTCCTAAAGCCGATTGGCTGTCACAGTGAATCATCACCGAAGGTACGGGTTATCCATGTTGACACCCAATTTCGTCCCATCTTTTCCGATTTATTTATAATTTTAAATATTTTTTTACACCTCAAAATAATTATATATATAATATATATAAGGTTATAATATCGTCGTTCATTCTCAATATCATTTTATTATTATTATTATTCACATTTTATTGTCATTTGCCTTTTAAAATCATAATCATAATCATAATGTTACCCTAACACTCCATGTTATTTTATTTTCGCAAAATTGCATCGCATTTTTTATTCTAATTAAGCATTAAGCATTCCGTAAACATTAAGTTTTTATTATTATATCATCGTTATATTCTTATTTAAATAGTTTACTTTTTTCCTTCAAAGCATTTTAAACCTTTTTTATATTTTAACCCAAACTCACTCCATTCAAAACATTCTAACAAAATTGTCCAGGCCAGAGGCCCATTCCGCGGCCCAATCGGCCAACTCGGTTTTAGAGGGGGGAAATCATCTATATAAACCCCCCTTTGTTCTCCATTGAAGGGGGTCTCTCTCTTTTTATCCGAATCCGAAAAACACAAATGAAAAACTAGGTTTTTTGGGTTCAGTTTCTCAGTTAAAAACAGTTGGAAAAGGGGTCAAAAAAATCCGAATCCTAAGAGGTTTTTGAAGGTCCGAAGTTCACAAATCGGGGTTGTTTTTTTTTGGGTCCGAAATCACTTCAAAAGAAATCAAAATAAGGTCGAAAAACAAGTTCAAAATCTGAAAGAAAGGGGTGAGTTTTGTTCTTAGATTTTGGGGTTAAAATACTTTTATTTGCTTCGTAAACCACAATCCGAAAGTCTATTTTTTTGTTGTTGTTCTTCACTGTTTTCGGGTCGGGTCATTGATCCGGGTCGAGTCGGGTCACTGCTCTGTCTCGGGTTACTGTTCCGACAGGTAAAATTTCCAGATTTTTTTGTGTTCAATATTTTATTGTTAGTTATCTGAAAATTTGGGAAAAACTTATTCGGGTCGGGTCATCGATCCGGGTCGGGTCAACTCGGATCAAGTAAATTTCCAGATTTGTGTGTTCAATATTTTATTGTTGGTTATCTGAAAATTTGAAAAAAACTTATTCGGGTCAGGATTTGTTGATTCAGGTCGGGTCATTGATCCGGGTCGGGTCCGTCCGGGTCAAGTAAATTTTCAGATTTTTGTGTTCAATATTTTGTTGTTGGTTATCTGAAAATTTTGGAAAAAACTGATTCGGGTCGGGATTTGCTGATTCGGGTCGTGTCAGCCCGGGTCAAGTAAATTTCCAGATTTTTGTGTTTAATATTTTATTGTTGGTTATCTGAAAATTTGGGGAAATCTGATTCGGGTCGGGATTTGCTTATTCGTGTCGGGTCAACCAGGGTCAAGTAAATTTTCAGATTTTTGTGTTCAATATTTTGTTGTTGGTTATCTGAAAATTTGGGAAAACTAATTCGGGGCAGGTCATCAATCCGGGTCGGGTCAGCCCGGGTCAAGTAAATTTCCAGATTTTTCTGTTCAATATTTGGTTGTTGGTTATCTGAATTTTTTTTAAAAAAGTGTTCGATTCCGGGTCGGGTCCACCTGAAATTCTGGTTGGGTCACTATTCTGTCTCAGGTCGGATTTTCATAAGCATATTCGAATTCTGTTCCGGTCCAAAAAAATCAGAATTTGGGTCGGATGTTTTGATCGCGGACTGTTGGTTTATTTTGGCATTTGAATATCCATTATGCGGCTATTTTGTTATTTTACTAATTTGAACAAATCCTACACTTAGGCCGATGAAGTTGAATTTGAGGCCTGTCCCTTCGGAAAATGGTTCTCGATTTCGATTTTTTACTGTTTTGGTATTATTTTGCTAATTTGAACATGATACTACATTGGCCGATGAAAAATATCCGTTGATTTTTTAGGCCTCCACAGTTGGAAAGACAGAAATAAAACTTCTGGGCAAGGATGAAACTTAAATCTTTTTTTCATCCGAGAGACCAACCTGTTCGGTAGGCAAGGCAGCTAAAATGACCAACGAGTCATATGTTCGCAACCACGACGTGATTGGAATGATCTTTTTAAAATTTAAGTGTGAGCCCTCCGTAATCAAAACATTTATTGTTTTGGATACGGATCCGAAGTTATTTATATTCAACTGTTTCTAACCGTTTGTTCTTGACAACTTGCAAGGCATATTTATGAAAGTTTAAGAAGACAAGATACCCTTCAGAGATGATTTATTGTTGTTTTATGTTCTTTAATTCAGTTTTATTTTATTTTGTATTGTACTATTATTGTACTCGTGAAATTATTGAAATGTTTAGAATAGGTAGACTTAGAATTAATTAATAGGGTAGTCTAAAACTGGAAACCCGTCGCTAGTTTATTTATTTTAGGCTCGGTTAGTTTTAAATAGGAAACCGCTAGTTTATCTATTTTAGGCCCGTCGCCCATACTTTCAAAACTTTAGTTTATTTAATTTAAGTTCGTCGCCCATACTTTCAAAACGTTAGCTTATTTGTGAAACTGTTCAAAAAATTTAAAACAATTTGATCATCTTTTATTCGCATTATTAACCATATAAATGATATTTTATTTATATTTGATTTGTGATTCAAAAAATAACTTTCATATAAATTATATCTTCGCATTATAAGTAATTCACTTTTCTCCTTTGCTATCAAAATGCAAAAAATATGTATCTTATGTATAATGCATATTTTTATCTAAAAATTAACTTTACATGTATTTTACAAACAATGCCATATAAATGTATGTTTTATCCAAAAAAAAAAATCACTTTGCATGTATTTTTATAAATAATGCAATACAAATGTATGTTGTTTTCACTTTGCATGTATATTTGTAAATAAATGCATGTTTTACCCAAAAAATCACCTTGTATATATTTTATAATCAATATCATCCAAATGCATATTTTTATTCTAAAAATCAAATTTGCATGTATTTTATAATCAATACCACACAAATGCACGTTTTTTTATAAAAATCTACTTTGCATATGTTTTATAAAATGTCTTACAAGACATGCTTTTATCTAAAAGGTCAATTTTATATGTATTTTCCTAAACCATGTCATGCATCCTTTTCGGATCTTATTTTCTAAAATCACAATCACTTTTGCAAAGCTCCTAAAAAAAGGAAAAATTATTACTTTACCAAAATGCATCATTTATTAACTATTTGCAACATTATTTTAATTTTATTCTTGTAAAAATATGCATTTTCCTTAGAATAATAATTAACCTAAGTTTGATCGGATAACCACAAGTTAGCGGATTTTAAAGGATGCATGACCCCTTTCCTTTAGGATAATAAAGACCTCTTACCTAGAATCTCATTAGTTTTGCAGACCATAAAATCGGAGTTATTTTGCAACATTTAGTTAACACTTAGGTGCCCTAATTCACCTTAGAATAATTAGGTGGCGACTCCTCAAAGGTAATTTTTAATCAATCCATAGGGAATCGACGCCATTACGTCGCGAACCACAGTAAAAAATGGGTGCGACAATCCCAACAAGAGATATCCTCATGCTTTGTCCAAAGCGATAAACTCTGATTCCATCGTGGATCGGGCGATGCATGTTTGCTTAGAGGATTTCCAAGACACAGCCCTACCACCAATTGTAAAAACATACCCACTGGTGGATTTGGTGTTCTTTATGTCTGATATCAAGTTTACATCACTGTATCATTCCAATACGGCCGGATATCTTGAATAATGTAATCTGTAAGTCAGCGAATATTTCAAATATCGTAGTATCCAATTTAGCACCTTCCAGTTCTGTAGGTCTGGAACATTAAGTTTCGGATAGTCAGAAACTTCTGAGTCTTGTAGATCTAGAGCGTCTAGCTCCAGATAATAAAAAACTCTCGGGTCTTGTTGATTTTGAGCATTTTGTTCATAACTTCGTTTGCGCGAAATTACTTCTTTTTCCTTTCTAGGAAAGATCTGTTCAAAGAATTCAGCATTCCTTGATTCCATGATCGTACCCTCGTGGATATCAGGTATCTCCAACTTATACACTAAGAAGCGATAAGAATTACTGTTATTTGCATATCTGATGAATATGCAATCTACAGTCTTAGGTCCAATTTTGACCAGTTTTGGTTTAGGTACTTCGACCTTTGCCAAACAGCCCACACTTTCAAATATTTGTAAGTGGGTTTCTTTCCTTTCCATGATTCATAAGGAGTTTTATCCTTACCCTTATGCGGAACTCTATTGAGAATTATATTAGCGGTAAGAATCGCTTCGCCCCACATATTTTGGGCTAAACCGGAATTGATAAGTAAAGCATTCATCATTTCCTTTAACGTATAATTTTTGCGCTCGGCAATACCGTTAGACTGAGGCGAGTAAGGAGCGGTCGTTTGATGAACAATGCCGAATTGAGCACAGTATTCTTCAAACGGTGCTACATATTATCCCCCTCTATAACTATGAATTGCCTTAATCCATAGGTTTAGTTGATTTTCAACTTCTATTTTGTAACGTTTAAATGCTTCAAACGCTTCATCTTTACTTTTCAACAAGTAAACATATCAATACCTTGTACTATCATCAATGAAAGTCACAAAGTACTTGTTTTCCCCTCTAGTTTTCACAAACTTTAAATCACATATGTCGGTGTGAATAAGTTATAGAGGAGCGGTGTTTCTTTCGATTGAATGGAAAGATGATTTGGTTAATTTTGCCTCTACGCACAACTGCCGAGAATATGAAAGGTTAAACAAGAATAAATGCTGAGTCGAGAGATGACTCTCTGTCTTTCTTCTTGTTTAACCTTTCAGATACACTTAACACCATTTTTACTTACAATTTTAAGACAAATTTTTCTAAGTGTTCGAAAGAAAGAATTCAAAACAGTGACTGTTTTGGATAAGAACAGATTGCTGAAGAAAAGAGAGAATTTCTTATCATAAATTTGTGTTCTCTGTTCTCTCTGTTTTTCATTCAGAACAAAAAAGGGTTTTCATTTTCTGTAAATTATATGTATTTCGATTAGACAAAATTCTGTTGTGTTTTCTCTATATATTCGTTTGAACAGAAATGTTCAATTTATAAGAGTAGAAAGGGAAGCAACGAACAATCATGTCTGTTGGCTGGTGTCCTTTGGAGAAGATAGCCGTTGTAACGTTCCGAGAACTTCAGGGACAAAAATATAAATAGTTAACATTTTAGGGACCAAAAAAAAGTTCTGAAAGAAAGCAACAGCCCACGACTCGTGACCCGAACCTGACCGGACGGGCGGCGGCGCGCGTGTGGGGCTTAGCCCCGAACCTAATCTCACCTAGGTCATCTCCCTTCTAAACACATGGGTTACCCCTTGGGGTCCCAAACCCTTACTCAAACTTAGAGTTTATATATTGCATAAACTCTCCATCTTCTACCAATGAGGGAGATTTGTCATTTTTGACCAAAGACCCTCTATTTTTTCATGTCTCAAACACCTTACTTTGTGTACCAATATCTCTTTCATTTCTTAATAAAATTTGACTATAATTGGCACTAACATCGTCTACTCACTTAGTAGATTAGGCATGTGCGAAGAAACGATATTTCCGATATACAGAGCCCACGTGTTTAAGTCATTAAAGACGGGATAAACTCAATCCCACATTTAGTAAATTTCCAACAGGATATACTGACGCAAGTTGGATATCAAGTATGGGAGACAACAAATTCACTACTGGTTGGGTGTTTACCTTGGGAGGAGGTGCAATTTCTTGAAAATCTAAAAAATAAACTTGCGTAACACATTCAACCATGGAATCAGAATTTGTTGCATTAGCGAAAGCAGGAAAAGAAGCTAAGTGGCTGAGGGATTTTCTTTTAGAAATTCCATTGATCTCGAAAGGTGTGAGTTCGATTTCAATTTATTGTGATAGTCAAGCTACTCTAGCTCAAGCATATAGCAATATCTACAATAGAAAGTCAAGACACATAAGTCTTCGACATGATTATGTGAGAAAATTAATTAAAGATGAAATTATCTCTCTCACATTCGTGATGTCAAAAAGTAATATCCATTTACTACACCTCTTACAAGGGAGTTGATGAAAACAACTTCGAGTTCAATTGGGTTAAAACTCCTTAATTAGGTCCACCAATAATGACAATACTACCCGACACTATTAAATCAATAGTTATGGGTTCAAAGGGTAATAATAAATTATTGATACGTGAATGTTTCAGTACTAAATTAAGAGATAAACTAGTACTGATTGTCACAGAATAGAGGGTTGAGTTCTTACACTCTTAATGAGGTTCAATTCTAGGAACAAGTGTCTCAAATGTGATAAAGACACTGAAAAAACTTCACCTATATGAACATAAAAGTGGTGTCACTTCAATTGAGGGGTGAAGTTACTGTTGTAAATATTTATGAATTTTGGATAGCACATGACCATAAAAGTGTTAAGCATGTTTGAGTGAAAAGCACGAATGAAATATTTATGTGTTTAATGTCACCGATGTTATAACAAAGAATAACATGTTCAAAGCTATTATGCTACATGGGATTTCGATTTCGTTTTGTGGCATTGTACTAAGGTAATGTTCAAATCAAAAGTTGCATTACTCTATGCGAGAACATAACTTGATCTTTGTGTTCTAATTTATATTTAAACAAGTGAGGGATTGTTGTGTTTTTGTTTAAATATAATTAGTATTATTTAAATTTAAAAGTTAAATAAAAGGATGTGTATTTTATTAAAAGGGTGGTTGGTTATTAAATATTTTATCTATAAAACCCACTTAAACGTTACTTTGCAAAACAACTTTTCTTCTCCATATTCAAAGATCAAGTTCCATAGTTCTTGCTTACCAATAGGATTTCTTCACTATTTGCTTACTGCAGAAATCCATAGGCTTGTCATATCTATTAAAACTATTTGCATAAATTGCATAGCAATCTCGCAGAGATGAGGGAGCAAATATCGTTTTTAGGAAAATATTTCGTACGTGTTTCAAGCCTCCAATTCAGTGTTCTTTATTCATATTTTCTAACAAACGTTACTTTCAAACAACCAATACTATTTGCAAAAATTATAATCAAACATAACTCCTCCTTCAATTCCAACTTCAAAAATTCTAAATAAAGTGAAAAAAATATTTGGTAATTGGTATCTTTGGCCAAACGCCTACATAATATAATGGAATGACAGAAGCACTACAAGTCGACAATATTCAAACCATAACATAAAACAAAATCCGATATTAAATGTATGTAACATTAAGTGTTCATTAATTGCACAATTCGAGGGAAAGTCAGTAACAATATAGTAGTCATAAAAGAACCACCCCTTAATTTCATATTAAGTGCATTAAATTTTCGTCCTTTGTTTGTCTGAACGAATTTCGTACAAGAAATTTTGAAAAAATACCTTTCGTTTTCCTTAGTGATTTACATAAGTCATGCTTAGCAAAGACATGAAAAAAATTAGAATAAATTATGACACCTAATTTGTAATAATTACTTGTATTAAATTTTACTGGTGAGACTTGATTTTCGACCTTATAATTACTTCTCATTTCTTCTTCCCCTCCCATTATATATACTAAAAATATTAATGATAGTAGTACTCCCTTCGAATCAAAAAGTGTGTTCACTTAATTATTTACACTCCTTAAGAAAAATACTATCTCCTAGGCAAAAATAGATAATTTGATTAAATTACCCCTAATTCAATAGGTATTAGATTTGATCACATAACATTTAATAGGGGCAAATCTGAAAAAATAAAGCTAATTCTTTCTTAATTTTATAAATTGACACTCTTTTTGACCCAAGAAGAAAATAGTAAGTGGACACTCCTTTTTATTCGGATGGAATATAATTTATGGACTGGAGAAGAATTACATTTAATTGAACTCACACAGACCCATAAAGTACCAAATGATAATGCTCTTGATTTTTGTAATCAATTCACTTAAGCACCATCTGATCCTTGCAAACTCTGTTGGAGATAAAACCCCTTGTACAGTTGTACTCTACTAAAAACAACTCATTAGTCTTTTTTCCAAATAAAAGCAAAACAAACCAGAAAACCAATTTCACAACCTCAAATAACTTTCTTCCAAGGTCAATTTCAAATAAATTAAACACAAAATATATAGAACAAAAGAACACTATGCTATGAGATGGCACCAGCTCACGTTGTCAATTAACACTCATTCGCCGAAAACTTATAACTTATAAGATTAATAATTTATATATATATATATATATATATATATATATATATATATATATATATATATATATATTATATGATGAATTTCCACAAAGACGTAAATTATATTACCGTAACAGTTCCACATACGGGTAAATCTACCAAATTCATTGTATAGGATAAAATTCGTATATTATAGCTGACGAATTATGTCATGACAATGAGTCAGATCCAACTCAGCTTTTGATGCTACCGATGGAGCAGGAGTGGCACTGGGAGCATTGGAAGGTAGTGAGGTACCGGATCGGGAAGATCACGTAAACAGTTCGAATTCCAATGGACTATGATTCCACACAGTCCAAAGATGCATTAATGACATTTATGGAGACATTAATTATTCAATTATTACAACATTCATTAACTTATATTAATAGGAGCATATTTCGTGACCCGTGAGCCCAAGTATAAATAGGACACATTATCTTGTTGTAAATCATAAGCAAGTTATTACAATACCACTTTTCGATATCATTCTTTGTGTCAATATTCGTGCTTTCATATTAGCATAATACATTATTCGGAAGCCTTAACAAGAATCTTCTAGTAAGCTTAGGCTAATTATCTCTTAATCGCATATTGTTATTATTTATCTACATTATTTATCAGTACTCCCTCCATCCCAATTTATGTGATATAGTTTGACTCGGCACGAAGTTTAAGAAATAAAGAAAGACTTTTGAATCTTGTGGTCTAAAACAAGTCATAGATATTTGTGTGGTTATAGATCATCTCGTTAAGCGTAAAATGTAAAAGTTAAAGTTAAATTATTGCAAAATAAGCAAATGTATCATTCTTTTGGGGACGGACTAAAAAAGAAAATGTATCACATAAATTGGGACAGAGGGAGTAATATCTTTGTCTAATCAGTCACTTGAGACCTACGTGTCCCTGGCCACGTGTACAAATTCAACTCTACCATTTTACGGGTAAACAGTTTGACGCCCGCCGTTGGACCTGGGCAATAGCGGTCTCACAAGTGACCCCCTCTTGACTAATCTAATATTTTCTTTAAGTCTTGTTTTTGTTTAGAGTAAACAGATGACAGTAATTGAAGAATTCGGAGGTAGCCGCAATACTGGGGATAATACTGACAATATCTCAATCAGACCAGATGGCCTTCTGGTAGCAAACCTGGTACCAAAAGATCTGACAATTGCAGAGGAAGCCAGCTCCGGAGGCGGACAGACCCGGGAAGAGGATGTTCCCAATGATGAGACATCCGAGGAAGTCATGCAGATTCTAAGAGTACAGAATGTTGTGATGAGCGGATAGTTGGACAGCCTAAAGTGTTTCTTCTCCGAGTTTGTGTCAAACAATGTTAGTAGCACTCCGACAGCCGCAGCAACACCACCGGCGAATGCCCCAGGTACTGCAAGGAATGGTCAGAATAAGCCAAGGCTTAATGACGCTTCGGGAAGTGAAATTGTTCCTGAAAATCCATTCCAGGAGCAGTTTTTGAAATTCATGAAAGATATGACAAGCAAAGCGGATACCAACGTGAAGGAGGTAGAGAAAAATACCAAGGGGAATGATCTCAATAACATGAGATAAATTCGGTCCTAATAAAAAAGTTTGCTAAAACGCTCCCTAAGGGAGCCTTGACGTGGCATTCACTTCTCTCTGAGCATTCTATTAGATCGTTCGCCATGCTTGCCGACATGTTCATAAAATCCTATGTGGGGGCATGGAAAGTGAAGACAATAAAGGCTGATATATTCTGTATCTCACATTGAGAGACTGAACTCCTTAGGGACTTTGTTTCACGGTTCCAGAAGGAGCACATAGTACTACCTGCGGTCCCAGAAGAATGGACTGTAGAGGCTGTCACAAAGGGTTTAAATCCTTAGAGTTCGGATGCCTCATAGAAGCTTAAAGAAAATCTTTTGGAATTCCAGGCTACAACCTAGAAAGACGTGCACAATCGGTATGAGTCCAAGATTCAAATAGAGGACAACTTGCTCAGGACTCAGGCCAGAAGCATCTTTCAAAAATTAGATAAAAAGGCTGGGTCAGACCGTAACTCCTCAAAGAATCGCTTCCAGCCTTATCCCGCTCCCGGGAAGTAAGAAAGTGGATAAAATTTTTGCTCCCTAGAAAAAATAAAACAACAAGGGAGGCCCCAGAAGAAATAATCAGGGACTGGTGAATTACGACAAAGGAAATTCATCCAGCTCATCTACAAAAGTGTCATGATACTCAAAATTATCCGAATACAACTTCAACATCAATGAAGATCAGATAATGGTGGTACTGAGAACTCATCCAACATCTCGAGCTCCAAAATCATTACAGACCGATCCAAACAAAATAGATCAGTCTGTTTGGTATCATTTTCATGACACTTACGGACACAAAACTATGAATTGCAAACACCTACGAGATAAGGTGGCAGGAATGTTAAGCAAGGGACACCTACGAGAATATTTGAGCGAAAGAGCTTGCGATAACTATGAGCGGGGACCTCACGGTGAAGGTAAACCTAATTTAGAAGCTCCACCACATGTGATAAACATGATTTCTGGTGGGTCTATGATCTTTGTTACATCTTTCACTGCAGCTAAGAAAACAAAAAAATTGGTTACCTAGGAAAAAAGGTTTCGGGAAATACCAGATGTGAACATTATTATATTGACCGATAAAGACGTCGTCAGTGTCATTTTCCCCCATAATAACGCTCTGGTCATTACGGTACCTATTGATTATTTCCAAGTAAAGAGAATTTTGATCGACCATGGAAGTTCTGCTAACATCATCCGGCAAAAGGTTGTAGAAGACATAAAGATGACAAACAAAATTGTTTCGGCCGCCAGAACACTCTCGGTTTCAATATGTCTAGTAAAACCACAAAGGGTAAGATTGACCTTCCGATGGATGCTAAGGGAGTTGTAAAGGTAACTAAGTTTTATGTCATCGGCGGTGAAATGAGAAACACTGCTATATTTTGGAGGCCTTAGATACACGATATGAAGACAGTCCCATCCATGTTGCATTTGTTGGTGAAATTTCCGACACCAGAAGAAATCCAACAAATTAAGGGGGAACAACCCGCTGCCAGAGATATGTACACCATACAGGAACCAGAAGCAGTGGTGGACTCAAAATAGCAATTAAAGGAAGTAGAGCCCGCATAAGAAGATGTCCATCAGGTTCCACCAGCGGGTACAGAACCAACATACCCGGAAGAGGAGTTTTCAGACCGGTACCAGGTGCCTAGATATTTTTAGGTACTAGATGAATCGAATACTGCCAAATCTATGGTGGAAGAGATTGAGCAGATAGCTCTGTAAAAGGAAACTCCCGACATGAAGGTATACCTGGGCACGGGGCTAATCCCGGAGCTTAGAGATTTAATTCTTAATTATCTTACGACTAATAATGATTGTTTTGCTTGGTCGCATAAGGATATGACAGACACCCCTCCAAAAGTCACAACTCATAGATTAGGCCTGATTCTCAGTTTTCCTCCCGTGCGGTAGAAGAAGCGACCCATCGCCAAAGTCCGCAACAGATTTGTAAAAGAAGAGGTAACTAGGCTACATAATATAGGATCAATTCGAGAGGTAAAATTTTCAGATTGGTTAGCAAACGTAGTTGTAGTGCTTAAAAAAATTTAAGATGTGCATTGACTATAAGGATTTAAATAAAGCATATCCAAAAGACTCATTCGCGTTGCTAAGCATAGATAAACTAATCGATGCTATAGCCAACCACGAGATCATGAGTTTCCTCGATGCGTATTTCGAGTATAACCAAATAAGGATACACCCGGAAGACAAAGAGAAAATGTCCTTTTTGATTACTTTTGGCACTTACTATTATAATGTTATGCCTTTTAGATTAAAAACGTCGGGGCTACTTACCAAAGATTAGTAAATAAGATGTCTGAATAAACAGATAGGAAAAATTATGGAAGTATATATAGATGATATCCTTGTTAATTGTCTTCGTGCAGAAGACCATCTGAGTCATTTACAGGTAACATTCGAGGTGCTGAGAGAATTTGATAGGAAGCTCAACCCCGAGAAATGTGCCTTCGGGGTAGGTTCTGAAAAAATCTTAGATTTATTGGTTTCTCAAAGAGGTATTGAGATAAACCTTGACAAGATTAAAGCCATTGAAGATATACCGGATACGCTAGAAGACGTAAAGGTGGTACAATGGTTGACCAGGCGAGTGACAGCTCTAAGCAGATTTATCTCCCGATCATCGGAGAAGTGTCACTGGTTCTTCTCACTTCTAAAAAAGAAGAGTGACTTTGTATGGACATTCGAATGTCAACAGGCCCTACGAGACCTAAAAACTTACTTATCCAGTCCCCGCTCATGTCAAAGCCTAAGGATGGGGAACAACACCTTATATATCATGCGATATCGGAAGTAGCGGTAAGCGCAGTCCTAGTATGAGAGGAAAATGTATGTAATTACCTATTTATTATGTGAGCAGAGTTATGTTAGGGGCCCAAACTCAGTACCCGTTGCTCGAAAGATAAACTTTCTCCTTAGTTATGTCGTCGCGTAAGCTTCGACCATATTTTCAGTGTCACCCGATAGCTTGTTTACGATATTTTTAGATGCTACGCAAGTGTACGTATCACAATTTGTAATAAATTTTGGTAAGACCGAGTATCGTCCACAGAGACTGATTTATCAAGTACCAATTAACTAATATTTAGTTTCTATTTGACTAACGAATATAAGTGATGATTTCTAACTAAAGAATTAACAAACTAACATGAATTTCTAGAATAAAATAGCAATGAAAACACACGAGGTTTAATTCAGTAATGAAGGAATTATGGTTTCCAATCTCCTCAACTTTCCACTCTATCATTCATTAATGCAAGATTGACGATTCTTCTTCTTATTAAGATAGCAGGTTAACTGAGATGTTCTATATTCCAGTTAGGATATATAAAAACTCAACCTAAGTGAGAACTTTCTATATTAAGATGATAAGTTCGACCACATAGGAGGATTAAGATCAATAACCTAAAACGCTACACAGGCAGTCGTGATACTTTCGTTCAAGATTAAACCTACGTCTAATAAATGCATATTGAAATCTTCCTTCTCAGATCTTGATTTGAACACATATAGATAATGAAGACTAAAGGCCAATTAATTCTCATTCAATAACCGCAAATTGAATAGATTTTAATAGATGAAGAAGACCATTAACAATGCATTAAGTCATAATAGAGTTTCAAGTGATTCGACGGAAAACCCTAATAAAAGTAATTAGCTCATAGTCATGCTAAGAACTAATTAATTTAATATCCAACATGAACTGAATTCAAATAAAGAAAAGAACTTGAACAATAGATGTCTCTAATGGCTCCTTGTTCTCTTGTTTCTTGCCTCCAAAGTGTTCTCCCTCTGAAAAAACGTTTCCCTAAATATATATCACGAAAAACCCCCAAAATGGACCTCTTTGCCCTTGTTAAATTTAGGTTTTTCGCTGCCCCGACGTCGTCAGCGCCGCGGCTCAGCTATTAGAGCGCCGCGACGCTAATTCGCTTCTAAACGTCATGTGTTCACTGCCTGAGGGGCGCCGTGGCACTAATGTTGGGCGTCGCGGCTTTGTAGCGCCGCGGCTCTTCACCTTGTTGCACCGCGGCTCTTCAGCATTCTTCGTCCGGAATTCGATTAAATTGCTTCCCGGGGCTTCTTTGACTCATTTCTTGTAACCAGCTATGCATTATTTGTCCTTAATAACTGCCTATTTCCTTTGGATTCGCCTTATTCCTTTCTAAATCGCTTAAGACCTGAAAACCAATAACACACACATAATACTGCACAAAATAACTAAAAGACAAACAAAAGACTCCCTAAAACACACTCTAAAACAGTACTAAAATCTACCTAACAAACACCTCCAAACTTAAACTTTACTCGTCCTCGAGTAAAGAACTCTAGACACCCTAAAAAGAAAAACACACAAACTCAAAAAAATGAATCAAGTCAACCACAATAGATTATGCCTCGAAGATCATGAACAACATACAATAAAATCTTCCGAAACATTCTAGCCACTAATTACTATCTAGAATTTCAAGTCGGATAATCCTCAAATTTGCTTAAAGTTATTAATGCATATGACCACTCAACCATGATTATTGAAATAACCAAGTATTCAATATTAGCTTATGCACAATGAATTCTCACCAACATTCCATCAGGCCAAAATTCTATAGGCTTGCTAACTTGATATTCTCCACTGATTTAGACAATACATGCTCAAGAATCAATAGGACTTTTATAGGTTATGACGATAGACTTAAGCACGGGTAGATGAAATGTCATTTAGGCTCAAAGTTACCATAAGCATAGAAACCAATCACCCCAACTCTATATTCATGTTATAAACCAAAAGCAATCCCCAATTTTTTTTCTTTTCGAACTACACCCCCAAACTTGTTTTTCAATGTATGTACAAGGAGAGTGTAGTTTATTTCCCTTTTTATTTTTCACACACACACACATATATATATATATATATATATATATATATATATATATATATATATATTCCAATCCTTTACTCTTCTATTGATAGCACCCAATTTAAAATACCAATTACAAAGTGCCAATCCCCCAATCATATACTTATATGCTCATGGAATTCAAGGGAAGGAAAATATTTGTAAAGGGTTTCAAGTAGGCTCAGAATAGGTGTCAATCAAAGAAGGGTTACTTAAGCCTCAAAAAGGGTAACTAGGGATTACATTAGTCAAGGTTGGCTTGAAAGGCTCAATCGTTCCAAAGATGGCCTAAATCATCTTCCTAAGCATGCATGTCTATGATTTCGTCTCAAATAGCAAGCAAGCAAGTTGTAGGATTTTCCACCATCTTTCCTCAAACCAAAATTCAATCATGTCCAAACCAATATTTAAATACAAGTAATTCACCAATCATGGTCGGGTTTTCATACTTATTAATAATTAAAAACAACTCAAGACCTTTCCAACTAAAGCACACAGATTTATGCATTTCATGGCTATCAATTTCATCCAACTCTATCACATGTGTACACTCAAACCATGACACTAAAACTAAGACACTAACAATAAAAAAACTACTGAACACAAACAATTAACACTATTAATACAAAACAGTAAGATTCCCCCCACCCCACCCAAACATATTCAACACATTATCTCTAATGTGATAAGTAAAGTAAGAGTAAGAAGACTTACCAAAACTGCAGCTAAGCGATTCAGAATAGTGGTGGCGGCGGCGGTGGATGATAAGGCGGGTGGTACTGAGGAGGACAGCTCACAATTCACCTAATCATAAACAACACAGAACAAGAAACAACAGGACAATGAGATAGTTCAAAATAAGACAAAACAAAACAAAACAAAATAACATAATTTAAAATGTTGGGTTGCCTTCCAATAGCGTTGTCGTTTTAACGTCATTTAGCCAAACACAGGTTTCCTCTTCATTTCAGGATCTCTTTTCTCATCACATCCTTCATAGTTGGGTTCAACCTCATTTGCGCCTCAATTGAAGGCCTGCTCTTATCGTCTTCACATTGTGTTAATGCTACTTCAAGAGCATCAGTACTCTTGAAGTTTTCCTCAGCAACCGCTTTGTCAATTACATCAATGAAAAAACAGTCGCCACTTGCTCTTGGGTAAGTTGTTGCCCTGAATACATTGAAGACCACCACTTTGCCCTGCACTCAGAGTCTCAACTCACCCTTCTGAACATCTATAAGTTCTTGCCCCATGGCTAAAAAAGGTCTCCCAAGAATTATGGGCACATCAGCATCCTCCTCCATGTCAAGGACAATAAAATCAGCAGGAAAAATGAATTTGTCCACTTTAACTAACACATCCTCAATAATTCCCCGTGAATGCTTGATTGAGCAATCTGCTAACTGCAAGGTAACTGTTGTAGGATTAGCTTCACCCAATCCAAGTCAACGAAACATAGATAAGGGCATCAGGTTGATACTTGCCCCCAAATCACACATCACATGCTGGCATTCAAAATTTTCGATAGTGCAGGGAATAGTGAAGCTCCCTAGATCTCTCAACTTATGGAGAAGCTTCTTTTGTAAAATGGCGTTGCACTCTTCAGTTAACGCCACAGTCTCATAATCTCCCATTTTTCTCTTTTTAGAGAGAATTTCTTTCATGAATTTGACATAACTGGGCATCTGCTCTAAGGCTTCAGCAAAGGGAATATTTATGTACAGTTTCTTGAATATTTTCAAAAACTTGGAAAATTGTTTATCCAAAGAATTCTTTCTAAGCCTCTGGGGGTACGGAATTCTGATTTGAGACTCATTACTCACTGCTAGTGGTGTCCTTTCCACCGTGGGGTGGTCTTCAATAACCCTCTCCTTCTCTGAATTAAATATCTCACTCAAGTTGTTTGTCTTTTCCGCAGATGGTAGATGTGCAACTGGTTCAACTTGCTTACCGCTTCTCAAGGTGATGGCCTAACATTGCTCTTTTGGATTTACAACAGTATTGCTAGAGAGATTCCCCTGTGATCTGTTGTTTAACATATTTGCTAGGTGACCCACTTGTGTTTCTAGGTTTCGGATAAAAGATCTTGTTTCAGTCATGAACTAAGTCTGGGAATTGGTGATAGTCAACAAGGCTGCTTGTAAGTCATTGGGTTCAGCTTGTTGAACTTGTGGTTTGGGATGCTGAAACGACGAAGCTTGACTCATGGGTTGTTGTTAATTGTTTTGTTGATACTGTCCTTGGAATTATGGCTGCTGGTTTTGGATGTTTCTCCACGAAAATTAGGGTGATTCCTCCACCTAGGATTATAAGTGTTGGAGAATAGATTGTTGTAGGGCCTATGAAAATTCCCAACTGCTTGAACCTGAGCTTGGTCCATAGGTACATTGTTGGGATCCGCTGTTGTGCAATGATCAAAAGGATGTGGTCCTCCACAAATTTCACAAACCACTTACATCTGAACAATATTTGCGGATATAGTATTCTGCTGTAATTGCTTTGTCAAAGAAGCAACTTGAGCAGTTAACACGGTGATGGCATCTAACTCATGAACTCCAGCCACCTTTCTGTTGTTGGTCGGTCTTTCATCAGACCACTAATAGTTATTTGTTGTCATATCTTCCAACAGCTCATGCGCCTCATTAGCACTCTTGCTCATGAATGTCCCTCCAGCAGCAGCATCAATTAAGGTACAGGTCGTACCACACAACCCATTATAAAAATTATGGACTAACATCCACTGCTCAAGCCCATGATGAGGACATTTCCTTTGCAACTCTTTGAATCTTTTCCAAGCATCATACAGATATTCTCCTTCCAACTGATAGAAGTTGTTTAGTTCTCCCCTTAACTTAGCAGCCTTTGATGGAGGAAAGAATTTTGCAAGAAACTTCTGAGTCGGGTCTTGCCACGTAGTGATGGAGTTAGCTTGCAGGGAGTTCACCCAGTTTTTGGCTCGATCCCTTAGTGAGAATGGGAAGAGCCTCAATCTAATGGTGTCATCAGTCACGCCATTGTATTTGAATGTTGCACATAACTCCAAGAAATTGGCCAAGTGCATATGTGGATCTTCAGAGGGCAAACCCCCAAACTGAACTATGTTCTGGACCATCTGCAGGATTGCTGGCTTAATCTCAAAATTATTTGCCTCCACATGTGGTGGTCTTATACAAGTCTTCACTCCTGTTATGGTTGAAAGTATATAATCTCGTAAGCTTCTCACAGCGGTATTCTGAACTTGTTCCTGCACCATTTCTGGCACCCTCTTATTCAACCCATCATTATTTTGACGATTTGCCATATCCTCGGTTGAAATACCAGCTCTCTTGTTTCTTCGATTCTGCTTGCACGCTTTCTCAATCTCAGGATTCAGAGGAACAAGGTTGTCTGCTCCTCTTCTGCTTCGCATATACCAAAGCTACCTGAAAATGATCACACACACTGCACGCAGATCAAAAAAATAAAAATAAATAAATAATAATAATAATAATAATAATAAAATGTGTTCTAGGAACAACCAAATTAGAAATAAGATTAATTATTTTGATATTGATAATACTTCAGTCCACGGCAACGACGCTAAAAACTTGTTGCGGTATTTCTAGATGCTACGCAAGTGTACGTATCGCAATTTGTAATAAATTTCGGTAAGATCGAGTATCGTCCACAGAGACTGATTTATCAAGTACCAATTAACTAATCTTTAGTTTCTATTTGGCTAACGAATATAAGTGATGATTTCTAACTAAAGAATTAACAAACTAACATGAATTTCTAGAATAAAATAGCAATGAAAACACACGAGGTTTAATTCAGTAATGAAGGAATTAGGGTTTCCAATCTCCTCAACTTTCCACTCTATCATTCATTAATGCAAGACTAACGATTCTTCTTCTTATTAAGATAGCAGGTTAACTGAGATGTTCTATAATCAGGTTAGGATATATAAAAACTCAACCTAAGTGAGAACTTTCTATATTTGTATGATAAGTTCGACCACATAGGAGGATTAAGATCAATAACCTAAAACGCGACACAGGCAGTCGTGATACTTTCGTTCAAGATTAAACCTACGTCTAATCAACTACAGGATATTGAAATCTCCCTTCTGAGATCTCAATTTGAACTCATATAGATAATGAAAACTAAAGGCCAATTAATTCTCATTCAATAACCGCAAGTTGAATAGATTTTAATAGATGGAGAAGAACATTAACAATGCATTAAATCATAATAGAGTTTCAAGTGATTCGACGGAAAACCCTAATAAAAGTAATTAGCTCATAGTCATGCTAAGAACTAATTAATTTAATATCTAACATGAACTGAATTCAAATAAAGAACAGGAAAAGAACTTGAACAATAGATGTATCTAATGGCTCCTTGTTCTCTTGTTTCTTGCCTCCAAAGTGTTCTCCCTCTGAAAAATGTTTCCCTCAATATATATCACGAAAAAACCCAAAATGGACCTCTTTTCCCTTGTTAAATTTAGGTTTTTCGCTGCCCCGACGTCGTCGGCGCCGCGGCTCATCTTAGAGCATCGTAGTGCTAATTCGCTTCTGAAGTCATGTGCTCACTGCCTGAGGGGCGTCGCGGCTCTGTAGGGCCGCGGCTCTTCACCTTGTTGCACCGTGGCTCTTCAGCATTCTTCGTCCGAAATTCGATTAAATTGCTTTCCGAGCTTCCCAGGGCTTTTTTGACTCATTTCTTGTGACCAACTATGCATTTTTTGTCCTTAATAATCGCCTATTTCCTTTGGATTCGCCTTATTCCTTTCTGAATCGCTTAAGACCTGAAAACACACAATGCGAATTTTGTAGTTGATTTCAGTCCGAGAGTAACCCCTCAAGCGGAAAAAAAAGCCATTTTGGCCTCGGGGACTGCCTCTGGGTTTGGATGCTACACATTGATAGGGCATCCAATGTTAAGGGGACCGGTTTGGGAATAGTGTTACATACTCCCACATGGGAAGTCTTAAGGCAAGCAATTCATAGTTCTCCTTTAACTAACAATGAAGCCGAGTATGAGGCTCTGATTGTAGGTTTGGAATTAGCCCGAGGCTTAGGATCTCAAATAATTAAAGACAAATGCGACTCACTGTTGGTGGTGAACCAAGTTCATGAAATGTTTGAAGCCAAGGAGGAATGCATGTCAAGGTACCTCGAGAAGGTTCTGAAGTTGCTTTTCCGATTTCAAGAATAGACGATAGTGCATATACCCCGAGAGGAAAATGTAGAGGTTGATGCACTTGCGAACTTAGGCTCCAACATGGAAGTAAAAGGCCTTAAAATCGAGTCGGTTGTTCAGCTTCTACATTCAGCCATGGACTCAGAAGGATATGATGATGTGAACTCAACAAGCTTTACTTGGGAATGGAGGAATAAATTCTTGGACTACCTCGTAAACGGAAAGCTCCTGGAGGACCCGAAAGCATATAGAGTTATGAGGACCAAAGTGGCTCGGTACTGCGTTGTTAATGGAAAACTTTACAAATTGTGGTCTCTTGGCTCGATGTGTAGGCCCCAAGGAAACCAATTACGTGATTAGGGAAGTACATGAAGGGATATGAGGAAATCATTCTACAGCAAAGTCCCTAATGAGAAAACTCATTAGGGCCAGCTATTACCGGCCCTGAATCGAAGAAGATACAAAGGCATTCAAGAAAAATATGACAAATGTCAGCGTCACGCACAACTACTGCACCAACCGGGAGAAGAATTACATCTGGTTGTGTCCCTTGGACATTTATGAAATGGGGAATGGATATAGTCGGACCTTTGCCTACAGCTCCGGGACAGGTATCACAAATTATATTTATGACTGACTATTTCTCTAAATATGTTAAAGTTGCAACTTATACAAAACTCCGGGAGAAGAAGGTGATCGACTTTATCTGGCAATATATCATTTGTCATTTTAGCATCCTAAAGGAGATATCTTGTGATACCGATCGGGATTTTATCAGGGCCAAAGTTACAAAATTCCTGGATGTCTTGAATATCAAACTCATCACCTCCACTCCTTATCATTAGTGCAAATGGTTAAGCAGAGTCAACAAACAAGACTATAATCCAAAACTTGAAGAAAAAACTGGAAGTAGCAAAAGAAAAGTGGCCTTCCATGTTACTGGAGATATTATGGGCATATAGGACCACGACAAAGACGAGTACCGGAGAAACTCCCTTTTCCTTGGTTTATAGTGCAGAAGCCTTGATCTTGGTAGATATTGGATCTCCAAGATTGAGGTAGCTCCAGGCAGAGGAGCAAGCAAAATTGGAATCAATGTCCGTATGTCTAGACTTACTCGAAGAACGTCGAGATCTTGCATACGTCCGGATGGTGACCCAGAAATAATGAATAAAGCGATATTATAACCGATGCACAAATTTCTGATATTTCAAACTCGGGGACTTGGTGCTCCGGGGGTTGACTCAGAGCACGTGAGAACCTAATGCGGGAAACTAGGTCCAAACTAAGAAGAACCATATACGATCACCGGGATCGCCGGTAAAAGATCTTATCAATTGACAGATCAACATGGAAACAAGCTTTCTAGAAATTGGAATATAAGTCACTTGAAGAAGTATTATGTTTCGCAAAGCAAACATGCGCAACATTCTTTTTTCCTTCGTCCGATTTTTGTCCCAATTGATTTTTTTCCGGCAAGATTTTTAATGAGGCAGAACCAATAAAAGCATATCAAGGGTCTTTCTACAGAAGAATGTTATCCAATGTCTAGGACTCCACAATATGAACATCCAAATACTAGGGGACCATATACATCCATACCAAGAGGATAAATTCAAAGCTTCAAGGAAAACGCACTTATCACCGGGGACTTCTTGGATCATCAAATATTACATAAATGTAATCGGACTGACCATACTAGATGGCATCCGGATTATTCTTACACTTGTCTTTACAATTGTAAGTTAAAAGAATCAATAAAAAATATCTTTAATGATTAAATAAATCTTCGCCATCAAAAGCATAAAAATATATGTTATTATAAACATATCAAAAATTCCGTGCCATAATGAACGTGAGACATCCTTTTCTACAACACCATTAAATAATAAGGTCCCTCTCTTATTAAAAATCTTAAGAGAAAATGAAAGGTTAGACTCCACTTGCTTAAAGCACTAGAGTAAGAAGTGGACCGAAACCAAAGAAAGTTCGGGATCAATTACAAGGCCATGAGAAGTCCAAATGAAAGATACATCATTCAAAATAAAATTCATCTGATTAAGGGTCATTGAAAGAAGTTGAAAAGACTTAGCTTCTCAGTAAAACAGTTCGTAGGCTTCAAGTTTGCTTGAACTACTAAGATGTGGTAAAATTGCAACCACAAGATAAATTTATAGAAGGAATACAGACTACTTTTATAAATAAAAACATGAAATGAAAGCCTTGAGAAAAATTGTGAGAAAAGAAAATTCATTTATTGTCATATTACCAGGAAAAAAGCTAACCCGATTACAAAAGACATTATCGAGCTTAAAAGTAACCCGGACATATAAAAAACAAAGTAAAAATAAAAGTCGCATGAAAGGTTACGAAACGCTCGCTCCATGGTCTGCCAGATGTGTTTCAGTGATATTATTAAAATAACAAGATCAAAAGGTCAAGCAAGGGGGAATCATTAGCTTCCACATTAGAATAATCTCCATCTCCGCGTAGATATTCCAAGGATAATTCCGCCTCATAAAGGTCAATCTCCACATCGAGAATTTTAGGAGGGATATCAATCCTTGGCTTGTTGGCATATTCAAGAGTATCCTTGCGAGTCTTTAGAACGGACAGGTCCCTGCAGAGCTTCCACCTCTGCCATCTGCCTTGGAGCTCGATTATGGTATTCTCAAAAAAAAAAAATTGCTCCCGGGTTGTGGCCAAATCTGCTTCCAGTCAAGCAATCTTTCCCTAAGAGTCATGTATGAAGTAGTCAAGACTTGAAGTGAATTCTCCCGATCCCTCAACGAGTTGACAATGTCCTCCAGGCGTAATCTATAGAAAGCTTGAAGAGAGTCAGAGTCTCTGATGTCGGCTCAAGGGCTTTCAACCTCGGCTCATAAATGATGAACTTCATCTGACAACTTTTTTTCTTCATGTGAAAGAGCCATAGTCTTAGCTAAATCAATCGTAGAAAGAGTGGTGGCATGCCCCTGATTAGGAAATGATGTGTAAGTAAGGAATTGAAATTTTAAAAGCGGCAAAGAGGAAGTGGAATTTTACCTGGAGAAGCCAGTCTGCTAGATGCGCGAGGGAAGCTTCTAGAGTTATACTTGGACATTTCTAGGGAGAGGGGACGGATGTCTCGACCTCAGTACCGGGAGTAGGAATAGAGATGTCCTTAGAAAGACACAGCGTGGGGACTGTCATCTTATTCAAGAGCGATATATATATATATATATATATATATATATATATATAATTGGACTTATCAGGATTAGTCTTACCATGGTACTTGCCCTTCCACCAATCGGAAGTAATGCTATTTCATGTCCAGATGGTATTGGGAGAGGAACGAAAGAGTATAACAACCCACTCAAAGATTTCATCGATTAGTTGTGGTTCAACGAAGACGGCTGCAAAGATAAATTATTTTTGCGTAAGAAGGATTCCCTATTTATAATGGAGAAATAAACATTGATTAAAAATACTTCCGGGTGGTATTCCATTCTTTTGAAAAGGGATTGGTAGCAGACTGATTTATTTGGTCAGTTCGGATCATCACAAAATGGGTCAGCCAGCCCCAATTGAAGTTATCTTTGGTATTGATGAGACTACGGATTCCCCGAGGATATAAATGGATAATGCCGCCCCAGAACAATCGAAGGTAGTAAAGGAGAAAAATATAGTTGATGGTGAATGGTGCGCTAACATGATCAGCTAGCATCTGAATGCAATACACTAGTCTCCAAATTTGATGAGCAATTTGCCCCAAGCAAACACGATACTGACGACAGATGTCCTCGATAATCTTTGGGACTGGGAATCAAAAACCTATAGTGAAAGGATACGTATGAATCATTGAAAACCCTTCTACATGGCGGTTCATCCGAGCAGTTGGACTTACTATCTGGACATCCGTATCGGAGTCAAAGTTGTAGTCTTTGATGACCTAAGGGAGGACCTTTGCAGTTATCAGAGATTTTATTTCCTCCACCGATTCGAAGTGCTCTTTGACACGAAAGTCTCCTGAAAAGTCGAATCCAACAGAAAGAATCTTTGTGGCGAGAAAATGCAGATCAACTTCTTAACTTTTGGGGGAGACATGTTCTTTTCCTGGACGACGGTTCGGAGGAGAACTATCAGTATCCTTGAGGGAATGTGAAGGAGAGGATTTGGAAGATGGAATTGTGGGAAAGAGTAGTTTGAAGGAAGGAGAATTTTTAAGGGTTTGCAAGTTTTTGGAAAAAAAATGAAATCTTAGTTGCCTTTTGTAAAGGATTTTGGCCTCCTATTTATGGAAGGAAAAAGTAACAATTGGGAACTGAAAAGACACATCTCATCATTGCACAACTTTACATCGATCAGAGTGACTGAACGGTTGTCGCCATTTCAGAAGTGTTAATGGGATGCGACGCCTGACATTTAAAGTTTCAGTAATCATTGTGTTTCAATTTTTCCGCTAAAAAGTATGGATTTTGGTTAGTACAATAATCAAATCTACTTTCAGGACACGCGAGAGATGCTCTCGAAAAGTGTGGGGACTATCTGTATAGGGCAAAATTCGTATATTATAATTGGCCGAATTATGTCATGACACATGACGGGTGACGATGAGTCAGATCCAACTCAGCTTTTGGTGCTACCGGTTGAGAATAAGTAGCACCGGGAGCATTAAAAGGTCGTGAGGTACTGTAAATCGGGAAGATAGGGTGAACAGTTTGAATTTCAATGGACTACCATTACTTGTCCAATTCCACACAGTCCAAAGGTGCATTAATGACATTTATGAAGGCACTAATTATCCAATTATTACATCATTCATTTACTTGTATTAATAGAGGCATATATCGTGGAACGTGTACCTGTGAGCCCAAATATAAATAGGACACATTATCCCATTGTAAATCATCATAAGCAAGTTATTACAATACCACTTTTCGATATCATTCTTTGTGTAAATATTCGCGCTATCATATTAGAAGAATACACTGTTCGGAAGTCTTAACAGTAATCTTCTAGTAAGCTCATGCTAATTATCTCTTAATCTCATCTTGTTGTTATTTATCTACGCTATCTTGTTGTTATTTATCTACGCTATTTATCAGTTAATATATTTGTCAAATCAGTCACTTGAGACCTACGTGTTTTTGACTACGTGTACAAATTCAACTGTACCATTTTACGGGTAAACATTCATAAACCGCCCATGTATATGACATTAATTACGTTATATTAGTAGAAGCATATGAACATAAGAAGTAACCGAAAGAAAAACATCGCAATGCACACGCTTTTTAATTAACTGTGGACTCCCTTATATGAAACAGTAAAAACATTTCCACCAGTCAGACTTCTTTCATTTTCCACCTTTTTCTTCGTATTTATTTCATACTCCCATTCACCCATCCTCAACAATACACAAACAAAAGAGATAAATAAATAATAAGAAAGATTGTCATACACTGATCAGATTTCTTGGGTTGATTCTTTCTCAACCCTTAGAAAATCTGATCATTCATATTATTCACATTACTATCATTTTTTCTCCCATATCAAAAAAAAAAAACAGAAAAAAAAATGGTTCGCGTTAGCAACTTCTTAATCTCATTTGTTAACATGTTAACCTTTATGGTTGCAATTATGGCACTAGGATTTGGCTTATGGTTTAAAGCAGATGAAGGCAAAAGCCTATGCCAAAAATCATTATACATGCCTTTATTGATATTTGGGGCATCACTTTTAGTGCTTTCATTAATGGGATTAATTGGATCATGTTGCAGGGCTTCATTTTTCTTGTGGATATATTTGTTTTTTCTGTTTTTATTAATCGTGGGGATGATTTGTTTGTCTGTTTTCACCATTTTGGTGACTAATAAGGGAGTTGGTAAGGCTTTGTCTGGAAAAGGAGGAAATGAGGCTAAATTTGGAGATTGGGGAAATTGGTTGGAGAAACATGTTGTGGATGAAAAACATTGGGCAGAAATTAAGAGTTGTATGGCTACTTTCAAATATTGTCAAATGATTCCTCGTGGAAAATCTGCTGATTTCTACAAATATAGCCTCTCTACTGCTCAGGTTTCAATTTTTGTCTTTGTTTTGGTCAAATCATTTTTTTGTCTTTACCCTTTTCATTAGTTTTCTTTGTGTTGGGTGCTTGTCTGGGTGTTGCCTAGAGGTTACTTGGCTAATTACGTCCAATTTGGATGGGTCAAAATGACTATTCAAAGTTTACTCTAATCAAAATGAAGCAAATAATGAATCATAATTCAACTCGTCCCAACATAATCTAACCTCCTCTCCTCTCCTCTCCTTTTTATTTCGCTTTTTGAAAGAGGAAAAGAAGAAGTTCAATTTTCTTTTAAATTCATATCTTTTCAATCTCCAAATCGGATTTTGTTTATTTGAGTTTGGGTTGCATTTTGACCTTTTGGATTACACTATTTGACCTGTTTTGACCAGGAATTCTCACCGGTTATCACCTTTTAGGACAATTGTTTAATAACTGACTTTTTATTTCTTTTATAACTTATGAAAAATGTTCTTTTAAAATAAATTGAAAATCTTATGAGAAAACGTAAGATCATGATCTAAAATTTTATAGTTATAACAAATATTAGACAATGTATGAGCAAAATTTGACCCGAGCAACATTTTTCAGAAGGGTAATTACCTAAGAGCTTTATATACACAACATTTAAAAATAGGAATAAAATCTAAATAAGGGCCTAAATGAGAACATTTGCATAAACCAACATGTTTTAATGACCCGATTATTTGATGGGTCATTTAGCATTCACCCGATCAAGTCAATTCGACAAACAAGTCATAGCTTAACCCGTTTAAACTTGGGCGAATTGTATTGGTTCCCCGCTTGACACCACTAAATTTGAACATGCATGCTAATTGTTTTTTCTTGGTGCAGTCGAGTTGTTGTAAACCACCTACTTATTGCGGCTTTGAGTTCACAAATGCAACATATTGGACTATGCCAAAAGCAGGACCAGCCGTGCCAGACAGTGACTGCAAGACTTGGAGCAATACACAAAACGAACTCTGCTTCAATTGCCAATCATGCAAGGCCTCATACATCGAAACTATCCAAAAAAATTGGAACAAAATGGCACTCTTAAACTTTTGTATATTCGTTTTTATCATCACCGTTTACTCTGTTGGTTGCTGTGCTTTGAGGAACAACAGATCAAAAGGATACTCCTACAAACCCTACCCATAATTTCTTTTTTCTCTTTCTAATTGATAAGAAGGAGCCAAATTATTAATTACTGTGACGTTAATGCTGCATCTTTGTTTGTGAGAAGGACTTGAGTAACACTTTGTTAAACAATCTGTAAATTCCAATTTGTACTGCTTTGTAAAATTTTAGGAATTCTATACAATCTCCACTTTTTTAATACCAAGTCAATCTTCTCAGCCAATAAATATTTTCTGAACAGAATATTTGTATTAGGATTTGGCGTTTCAATGTGTAATTGAATTTAGTTCACTGAGGGATTGAAAAAATATCACTACTTGGAGAAATCAATAACTATAGTACTATCTTAACAAAATCAACGTAATATTAAAATTTGAATTCGTCTCTAAATATATTAAAAGGATGGCATAAGTATTATTTTTGATAAAATAAAATCCGATCTCCCCTAGAGTTTATTCTCCCGCAATTTCACCTTTTCAATGACTCCGAAGAGACATGAGGATGTGAGGCTTGATGAAAGACAAAAAAATAGTACGCACAAATTGTTTTTTAATGCAACAATTCTTTTTTGCTTATATTCCTAAGCATGAGAGGCGTTTGACTAGGGAACCAAGTAGCAATTAGTGACAAAAAATGTCACTATATGATACTAGTACATTCAATTAATGGAATCATTGATTGCTTAATTTCAATGTGGTTATTATTGTCATATTCATAGTCACCTTTTTTATCAAGACAATAGCATTATGTAGTTGTGGAACCAGACATCAAATTAGGCCCTTTTGAAACCAAGAATAAGCTCGTGAAATGTCTCCACAATTTGCAATAATGAAACAATTGCCAAGTTTAATTTTAATAAGTACTAAAGTAAATGATTTATTCATAAACTCTTTATGTTTGAGTGGATTGCACAGGAACCTGTGCTGACATTCATCTTTATCTTGAAAGTGACCAAGACCCTTTATCTGTTGCTGTTCAAGTAACACATTCTGATTGTTCAATCTGACCTACTTTATCCATCAAATTATTTATTATTTTTTTAATTTATACACCTCTTAAAAAATATTAATTAAGAGAGATATTTAACATTTTTTATCTTTATTTATGTCTAAGTTATAATATTTCTCCATTAAATATTTACTTTATTTATGTGTCGTCTTCATTAATAATAAAGGGTAAAATGGAATAAAATAATTAGTTATGCTTTAAACTTCTAAAATGACAAATAATTTGAGACAACTATTTTTAGTAACTATGATAAATAATTTGAGATGGAGGGAGTACTATCCGTCTCTATTCATGTGTCACTATTTTTTTCTTTACACAATTTAATTAAAAAAAGGATTCTTTTTAAAAAAAACCTTAGATATTTGGAAAATAAAGTTAAAATGCTGATATATTTTTTGTATCTGTTTCGAATTACTTTTCTGATCCTTTTATTTTTTTTTTCTCTTTTTTTCTTCCCTTTTACTTTCTTTGAGCCGAGGATCTTTGACAACAATCTCTCTGACTCTCTGCTCCCAAAGACAGAGGTAAGTGACCCCACTTATGGGATCACACTAAATATATTATAGTTTGGTTAAAATGAATTTAAAGTTAAGTTATTATTTAAAATATAAAATGTGACACTTTTTTAGGATCAATTAAAAAAAACTCTGTTGTATAAATTGACACAGACATGGGGAAATTTTACTATGATTGAAGCACAATCAACAATAATTGTGTGAGGGCACCTTAATTTGTGACAAGTGTATTTGTGGGGCCTCCTTGTCAGCACACCCTCTTTTTTCTTTCTTTTCTCCAAAGCTCCTTCTCCCCTTTCTCATTTTTAATCCCTTCTTCTTCTTTTTTTGGTGATTTACTATTCACAAAAGTTACATGAGAAAATCAGATAACACAAACCCAAATTTTATCAGAAACGAATTAATACTAACCTAATTATATCTATATTTTTTTGTCAGTGTTTCCTAATATGGCCAAAAAATCTGAACTTTTTTCTCGTTTTTATTTTTTGGTGAATTTTTAGATTTCATAGCTTTAAATTTTCTAACAAATACACACCGAATATATATATATATATATATATATATATATACATAACAAACTGGCTCAAAAGGTAGAATAATTTGCATTTTGCAGCCTTAATAGATGTCTCTCTTGTGATTTACACCTTATCTTATTTTTATTGTTTTACAACCTTAAATTATCATTAATTCCTTATAAAATCATAATTAATCCTATATTTTATTATTACAAGGACAAAATAGAAAACTTAGATTTAATGAAAACAATTGAACAAATTTCACACCTTTGATTTATCAAGGCACTTTTTCCTTTCATAGCTCTTTCCTCTCATTTAAGAAAAATCGTAAACTTGACAAAGCTGCCTTTGAATATTGATTAATATGTCCGTTTATTTGAGTGACTTTCCATAGGAAGATTAATTCCTTGATTAATATTCTCCCAAAGATACAATATATATATAATCATTCTAAGCTTGAATTACGGAAGACTAATCTATGTTACCTAAATTATATGATACTAATTACAATCATAATAATTACAATATATTACATTATCAATTATAATAAATGAGAGGTAATTATGGGATATCTCCATAATTACTCTAACAATTCCCCGCAGTCTTAGCTGGAGGTTTTCGGATGCTGAGATTGTCCCTGAAATCATCAAAAAGTACGCGCGGAAGACCTTTTGTGAAGATGTCAGCTATCTAATAACAGGACGGTACATGAAGAACACGGACTTGACCACGGGCAATTTTTTCTCGGACAAATAAGATATCAATTTCAATGTGTTTCATGCGTTGATGCTGAACAGGATTGCCAGATAAATAGATCGCATTCACATTGTCACAATACACCATTGTTGCCCTTTCAATCGGACAATAGAGCTTCGGTAGTAGATTACGGAGCCAACATGATTCAGCAACAACATTGGCCACCCCTCGGTATTCTGCCTCTGCACTCGACCGAGACAGTGTGGACTGCCGTTGGATGACCATGAAATGAGATTGTCACCCAAGAACACACAATAGCCGGAAGTGGAACGACGTGTGTCTAGGTAGCCACCCCAATCCGCATCAGTGTAGGCAGAAAGACTCGAGATTGAGGACTTATACAGATGAAGTTCGAAATGAATAGTACCCTTAACATACCACAGAATCCTCTTGAGAGCCCCCATATGTTCTTCCTTCGGATCATGCATGTGTAAATAAACTTGTTGAACCGCATATGAAATATCTTGTCTTGTAAAAATATACTGTAAGGCCCCTGATAGGCTACGCTAATGGGTAGGATCATTGTATGGAGTTCCGGCATCATTACTCAATTTCGCCTTCGTATCCACTGGAGTATGTGAAGGTTTGCAGGACAACATCCCTGCTTTGTCAATTATTTCTTCGGCATATTTCTTTTGGCTGAGAAACAGAACACCTGTATATTGGGAGACAGTAATGCCAAGAAAATAATTCAACGGACTCAAGTCCTTCATTGCAAATTCAGCTGTAAGAAGGGATATAATGGACTGGCGAAGTGAAATGGATGATGTTGTGAGAATAATATCATCGACATACAAAAGGATATATGCCATGTCAGCGCCTTTTCAATAAATGAACAATGACTGATCAGACTTGCTGTGAGAGAATCCCAATTTGGATGGGTATAATTGCGGAAACCCAGCAGCTGATGCATGTATACTGTCTCCTGTAAGTTGCCATGCAAGAAAGCATTTTTAACATCTAATTGGTGAATGGTCCAAGATTTGGAAAGAGCCAAGCTGAGAACTGTCCGGATAGTTGTTGGCTTAACCACTGGACTGAACGTTTCACCACAATATACCCCAACCTGCTGAGACTTGCCATCACCAACAAGATAAGCTTTGTATCTCGCAAAAGAACCATAAAAAATTTTCTTATGACAAAAAATCCACATAGACTGAATGATGTTCACATTAGACAGACGTGGTTGTAATAAGAGCATTAAATTCATCTAACATGGTAGCTTTCCAATTCGGGTCGGATAAGGCAGCTTTGGGATTTTTTGGTAGAGGTGATGGTTGAACAGAGAATAGTAGGTTAAAATGATGTTTGGGCCGAAAGATCCAATGCATGGCACGTGTTTTAATGGTCCGAGGCTGGTCCATCACTGGTTGGGTAGTTTGGTTCTCGGGTATAATATTGGGACGAGGGGAAGGTTGATGGCCCAAGTGACTAGGTGTAGCCGTTGTGGTATGAGGCTGGGCTCCGGAAATGCATTGGGCTAAGAATGTGGTTGTGGACTGCCCTACGTGGGCTGGACCGCCACAGAAACATGATTGGGCCTAGGTCTCCGGTCCAGCCCCATTTTGTGGTTGGGCCGAAAAGTGTTGGGTTGGTTCCACATGTGTTTGGTCATTAAGATGGTGGTGTAAAATGGGATGTAGTCCAGTATCCAAAAAATCATATGAAGGTGAGAATGCCATATGAGACTTAGCAAACGGGAATTTAGCCTCATCAAAAATCACATGACGACAAACAATTATTTTTTCATTCGTCAAATCATAACATTTATATCCCTTATGATTTTGTGGGTATTCCAAAAACACACAAGGAATAGAACGAGCCTGCAACTTGTTAATGGAAGTAGATGGAAATAAAGGATAACACAAACATCCAAAGACCCTCAAATGTGTAAAAGACGGGAGACGATGATATAACATTTGTGTAGGAGACACATTGGATAGCAATTTACTAGGAATAATATTTAAAAGGTAGGTAGACATTTGAAGTGCATAGTACCAAAACTTTTGTGGTATGGGAGAATGCACAAGAAGAGAGTGAATCATATTATTAATCGTTCGAATTTTTCTTTCGGCTTTCTCATTTTGTGGTGAAGTATGTGAACACGAAAGACGCAAAGACATCCCATTTTGGTGACAGAAATCATTAAAATGAGCATTTATGAATTTCCCCTATTGTCACATTGAAAAACTTTTAATGCTTTTGCCAAATTGAGTTTTGATAAAAACACTAAATTGTTTTAAATGGTGGATGTTTGTGATTTATGTCCCAATGGAAAAATCCACAAAAAAATCGAATAATCATCTAGAATGAGCATATAGTAATTATGACCTGCAGAACTCAAAACGGGTGATGTCCACAAATCACAATGCACAATATCAAATGACATATAAGTATGAGAATTAGAAGAGGCAAAGGGAATCTTAACATGTTTACCAAACAAGCAAGATTGACAAACAAAAGAGTGCAAAGGTTTATTACACAAAACTAAATTATTCTTCCTAAAATTATTAAAAACTTATGCTCATGGGTGTCCCAATCTATTGTGTCATAGAGTAGGAGAAATGGCAGCAAAGGTTGATGGTTTGTTCATGCTATTTTTGAAAACAGAGGTGATGAGATATACGTCCCCCGCGCTATTGCATCTCATAAGTGGCATCCCCGTCTGAAAATCCTTCACAAAAAAGCCAAAAAGATCAAAATTTACAGAAACATTATTATCAATTGTAAAACGTCTAATAGAGATCAGGTTTTTAATTAGATTTGGTGCATGTAAGATGTTTTTCAAGTGTAAAGGTGGGTGTGGGGAAGATAGTGTTACCTGACCAATACCACGAATTGGAATTTCCTGTCCACTGCCGACAACAATATTTTTATTATTGCTCATATTACAATAAGACAAGAGATTACCTTGAGATGCCGTCATGTGTGACGTAGCCCCTGTGTCCATATACCATGAATCATCGGGAACACTTAGATACATGTTATTCATGGCATGTTCAATGTTCGTGGGTGCATAACCAACAGAAGATGGTGTTTGAGCCGCAAACGCATGTTATGGATGAGATCCGAGAATACCGGGTTGACAATTTAAAGAGGAGGGATGCCGGGCCCACAAAGAGGTCGGATATGGACAAGGCGGGGCAGCCCACTGTGAGGCCCATACCCTCGGTAGGTACTGCCCCCACTAGTTACCGCCACTGCCCGGACTAGCCACTGACACCGGCAGGCTGGCTACCTCCCCTTTCTCGTCCCTTTCCACAATTATTTTTTTCTTTATTGTTACGGTTTGAACCCCATTTTTTACCATTATTAGAACGATTACCGTGGCCCCATGAACTAGAATTTTGGGGCTCCAAATCAATGGAAGATAAGTTGGTGGAGACGAGAGCGATTCCGGCGGTGGTTGCTCCCGATGATGCCTGCTTTGCTTTCTGCATTTCCTCGAGAATTAACCTCGAACGGGCCTCGTAAAAGGGAGGCAATAGATTGCTTTGTTGAATGAACGTAGCAACACCATCATATTGTGCATTCAACCCAGCAATCAACTAAAGAACCAACCTTTGATTTGTCACTGGCGAACCAACGTTGAACAGTTGGTCCGCAAGTACCTTTAATTCTTGACAATAGGCGGAGATGTTGGAAAAGTCATCCAATTTAACATTTGTAAATTGGTGTTCAAGATAAACTGCCCTGGAAATTTTGTTATCTTGAAAAATATTTTGTTACCGTTCCCACGACTGTTGTGCCGTAGAATTTGGTTCTAAGATGGTATGGAGAAGATCATTTGAAATTGTGCTGTAAATCAATTGAAGGACTATAGCATCTAATCGAGACCATAATTTCGTGTCCACCGTAGTGGTATCCGATGGGGACTCAGACGGAATGATATGGTCAATCACCTCATAAGCGCGACAGTGAATTTTGAAAAGTTCTGGCCAAGAGGTATACTGCCCTTTCTCCATTTCAAGAGTTATGGAGACAAAATTCTTGACGTTATTAACGGCAAGAGCGGGATGAAATGTTTGTTTTTTGGTCATTGATCCATAAGAAATCAAACTAGAGAATGAAAGAAGTAGTGTTTGATGTGTTGGTTGTGGAAAAAACCCTTAGGGTTTGGAATAGAAGCTAGCCAAGGGGGTGGTATTAGGGTTTCGGCTAGGGATTTGTGTGGAGGAAGAAGTAGTTTAGGGTTTTAGGAGAGGGGGCCCGAAAATTTTAGGAGAAGAAAGGGAGAGAATTCGGTGGGAGAGTTTAAAATTAGGGCAAAGTATCTTTGACTCTTGAGACCATGTAGGAAGATTAATTCCTTGATTAATATTCTCCCAAATATACAATATATATACAATCATCCTAAGCTTGAATTATGGAAGACTAATTTACCTTAGCTAAATTATATGATACTAATTACAATCATAATAATTACAATATATTACATTATCAATTATAATAAATGAGAGGTAATTATGGAATATCCTCATAATTACTCTAATACTTTAAAGTTATCTTCACTATTGTAAATAATCAAATTTAGTTTCTTAAAAGTATATTTACTGAAATTATATATAGTTTAGTTTGGTTTACATTAAAATCACTTGGTTAGGTTATAGTTTTTTTTTTGTCCCCTCCCCCGGTGTCCACATTGGAGCCCGACTATATTTTAGTTTGCGCCACGTAGAGCCCATTTCTAGGAGAAGCGCTCCCTACCAAGGATTTTTCCATACCTAGGGCTCGAACCCGAAATCTCTGATTAAGGGAGGAGCAACCTCATCCACTACACCACATTCTTTGATGGTACTTGGTTAGGTTATAGTAAAACTATTTAGTTTGAAAGCTTATATTTAAAATATTATTATTATTAATATAAGTAGTAGTAGTTTATTTTAGTTTTAACTCGTTCATTGTGTATTAGTTTATAACTTGTTTGTTACCAAGCAAGCATAATTGTTTTGGTCGTTTTTATTTTTTAATATATTAAAACAAATAGTTTAAAATATTGAATTAAATAAATTATTAAAAGATAGAAAAACCTGTACATATATTAATTAAGAGTGTATAATTAAGACGTATAAAACATACACTCAAAAATGTAAATACAGCACAAAGCATCAGATTCACAAGTAGTAATTCACATTTTGACAAGAAAACGAAAGAAAAGAAACATGATAGGAAGGAAATACTTTGAAATAAAAAGACTCAATTATATAGTTCCTGATGAAACACTTCGGGAAGGAAGATTAATAGACCAATTAGTCAGGGGGTTAAGCGCTGGATGCAGAGGTTTATCGACCGATTCCTCTTGGTGTATATATATCAGCGTTCAGGGAACAGATCGATGAACCGCTGCCTCCAGTGTCATTAACCAACTAAACAAACACAAAAACGTAACAAAGGATGATGATGAAAACAAGGCAATATATATACAATCCAAATGATGCGTCCTATCCAGAGGAAATACTCTAATGATAAAAACGCTAAAAGATTGAACCACATAGTTTAAATCCTGAATCTGACTCTCGATGATATCTATGAAAAACTTCTCCAAATAATCAAAGTTCTCAGCTATATGGCGTGTCATCATAGATATGATTTCCACATATACATAAATATTCATATACTAATATTATACACAGATCTCACCTAACTCATAGAATATATAGTAAATATAAATACATACAAATAAAAAGAAATACGGTATATAGATGCTGTGTATATGTATAGATTTAGTAGCAAAATCTACCATAAATTTTCTGAAAGATGATATGGGAGAGGAGATAAGTACAGACGAAACTGTCACCCACTACTTCTCTCTCCTTTGATACTGTGTGGCATTGTGGCGGAGCAGCTGTCGGCTAAATATAGACAAACAAACCTGCGGTTACTTTAGGTCAAGTTACTAATTTACTTCTTTAGCCCTCAATATTCAATGCTTTAATTACTCATAATTGATCCTCATTTTTATTTATTCATTATATTAAAAATAATTTTTTATTTTTTATTTATCAACTTTAATATATTAAAAAAAGATTTTATTTATCTTTAATATTAATTATTTATTTTTCAAAAATATTAAAACTACCCATTAATTAATATAAATATTATAATAAATATGTATATCTCATTCTTAATTCTTCAGAGTCGTGCAAAATCAATAATGAATAAATAACAATAAACGAGGAAGTACTAATTTGATAAGCGAAAATAGAATCATAAAATAATATTAATTAGAAAAGTCGAGACTCATATTTTTGAGGGCCCGAAGCAAAAACTTTATAAGCCTTCTCCTTGAGGACACATGTTCAATATTTTTAGTTTTTTACTCTCAATTTTTCATGCGCTATTTGTATAAAGTTCAAGTCGTTGTGTTTTTTTATTTTATATTTTTAAAAGGAAAATAAGGAAGAGATTATAAGATGAGGAATTGAATTTTCGCCAATAAGGTAAAAGTTCATATAACCAACCAACTAAGTTATTAAAATTTTCTTTTTATTTTCAATTTGAGTTTTAGGGAAGACAAATATTAAATATGTATTGTCTACTTATAGCCTATTTAGCTAAGTTTTGGGAGGCCAAAAATATTTATTTTTTTCTTTCCAAAAGTATTTATTTTTTAAAAAATAAGATATTTGATTAAGCGTTTGAGAGAAAATAAGTGTTTATTAGAAGTAACAAAAGTTGTTCTTCATATGCTAAAAATAAGTTTTTCCCTAAAAGCACTTTTGAGTATATACAATTAGAAGCATCTTTTAAAAAATTGACCAAATACGAATTGTTGCTCAAAAGTGCTTTTAAAGTTAATTGGTCAAACATAGTATGTTTCTCACAAAAAATATATTTTTGAAGAACACTTTTCAAAAAGCTAATTTTAGAAATTTTGCCAAACAGGTTATGCTTGGTTCTTTTGAGTTTTGGGAGTCCTCGATCTTGCTGAATTAGTGAATGATAGACGGTATAAGCATAGAATGAGTCAAGATTTGAACTTTATGAGTTCTGAATCTAGAATAACAAGTTCAAATACTAATATTTGAGTTCTAAATTTATATATATATATATATATATATATATATATATATATATATATATATATATATATCTTGTTGGTAATCCCAGTAATTAAAATTTTTTAACCTCTTTAAACCCCTTTATAAACCAATTGAGGAAGAAAAAAGATTTGTCCCACTATACCTATTTCACACTAGATTCCATTTACCATGGGTTTTTACATGGTTTGTAGATTATTCAGACAATAAAATTTCAACAGTCCGAAGAAGGTTCAAAATTAGATGGTGGGACAACTATAAAATACCAGCAAGTCTAGCCCCATACAAGGTCCAGGAATGGTTAAACACCCGGAAGCCCATCCATTAACAGGTACCACTACAAACACTGGAACACACCCAGTTTCTTTTCCAGAAATCCCAAATGGCTTCAATGCTTGCAGTGGCAAAAAATCCAGAAGAAATGCAAGCAATAATTCTAAAGTTTGCACCGTCTTCATCAAAACAAGGCTCTTCATCAGAAGAAGAAGAATCAGATATTGATATTGAAGACAATGCAGTTTTTGGCAACAGTGGATTCTGAAAAGATCGCCAAAAGAAGATAAAATATCCGGAATAAAGTTCAGATAAAATTCCTACAAAAATGCCCACAAAAAGATACTTTCAAAAATGAAACAATGAACGTAAAAGATTCCAGCAATAATTCGAGAAAATGCCAAAAGTCAATGATGTCATGGATGATGTCATGGATGATGTCATTCTCCACACGAATGTCATCATGAATAGTTAGATTCCTTTTTATATTTACTAAAATATCATGTAAAACTCCTATAAAATGATACTCTCTCCCCTCCATTTAGAACTAGCTTTTTCTTAGATTAAGTTTCAGATTTTAGAAAGAGAAACTACCTCTCTAAACCAAATTCCCTCATCTAAATTTCCCATTGAAAGTTAGATGAAAATTCCCTCATCCGAAATTCCCAAAGCCAATGTAAATTTCCCTCAACTATAAATCTTTGCAAGTTTTAATATCTTGAATAAATATGATTATGGAATGTGCTACCTCCTAATATTTTAAATTCATACTTTTAAAATTCATGCTTTTAAATTCTTTAAATTCTTGTATTATGATGTTGGTCGGTTCTACCGCCTGCTTCATTTAAATTCTTGCAGATCCTTTAAATTATGGATTTCTTATTAGGAACCGTAATTTGTAAGTTAATCTTACTTTACTTTATGGATATCTCCTTTGTCTTTTAATTCTTCAATCCCTTATATTTCAATTCCTTCCTTGTCTATTATTCCCTTTAGATCCTCAGGCGTAGTTTGGTATCAGAGCTGAAAGTATATTTATGTCCTAGAGACAATCTGTATTAGGGTAAATGTACTTTATACACATTCATATTATTATTAATGGAGATTAATACTATGACATTTGCAATTATTGAATTATTATTTGATTGTTTGTAATTATTCATTAATGTGCATCCCTTGAGCTTACATTGTCATCAATAGAGTGAGTTATTCATGATAGAGCGTAACTCTTAAAATAGCCTCGACTAATGATCATCGAGAATGGGATATCGATGATATGTGATAAGTCGACACGTGGTCTGCATCACATCCTTAGAGGATGTAGTATATCTCACCTGCTACGAGTAATGGCTACTCATGATGGACACATGGATACTTTGGAAGTATTGGTATACCCTGCTGATATATTGTTTGTTATACTTGTCTAAAGTATGATCAGCGTGTGGGAGATAGAAGTCCTTAGACTTGAGGTCAATACACGCCTTGTATACAAAGTAATGTACTTTGATCCCGTCCTAAGCTCAAATGCCTTATAGGTTGAGATACGGCTTGTATTGGGTACATTACGGTGTGGATTGAAGGTGGTAGTTGAGCCAAGATTAGGATTCATTCATCAGATGTATATTCGAGAGAACACTCGGATTCTCAGTGATATTAGGTTGACTAAGTCATTGGCCAACGCAATAGACATATTTAGAATATGGTCTAGTCGGCAACTAATATATATGAGATACAATAATTAAGCCATTTGGATAGACACTTGACAAATCCTAAGCTTGATCGGGTGTGTCGTGAATGAAAGGATTTTATCTTACCACATAAAGGTTAAGTTTACTGGATTCGCGTAAACGTACTTCACATATTGAGTTCGTCTTCCGGCGCCGTCTAGGAGTTCCATGTAGTCCTTAATTTGATTAATGTCGATATGAGAAGGCATGTAGGGTCACACTATGTCTATTGTCCGTTTCGATCTAAGGATGTTTTGAGAAAGTAATTAAATGTTCGATTTGGAATCGAGATATTTAAATGAATAATGATTATTTTAATTAAGTCAAAATTAGATTTTGGATTTAATTAAGAATGCACCAAAAAATAAATTGAGACAGTGCAGGAGCACGTCGAGCGCCGCGGTGCCCATACCCTAGGCCGTGGTGCCTCTCCCTCAATTTTTGGGTCAGGCCCAAGGTCAAACCCTAATCCGATTTTGACCTATTTTTCAACTATAAATAGAGGCATTCACCTCATTAATCAATACACCAATTCTGAAAATCATTCTAAGCCTTAGAGACTTAGAATCAAATAATCTCTCGAACCTCTGCCGGATTTCCTAGCTTTCCGAATGAGAAATACATTGAAGCTTGGAGCTTGCAATTGGAAAGGCAATCGCGTGTGCACAACACAGATTCCAGATAATTATAACTTTTAAGTATATTGTTTTATGTTACAAGTTTGATTGTTGTATAACCATACCAAAAATTATTGTTGGGATAAGTAAGAAACAAAACTTTTAAACATCCGTTGTGCCTTACTTATGTTCTCTGTACCCAACAAAATCCTACAGTGGTATCAGAGTTCAAGCTAGTTAAATGGTTATATAACAATTGAATAGAATAATAATATGGGTTAAACATAAAATTGGATTAAAACGAGGTTTCTTGAAATCCTAAATGTCTTGAACGAATGTTGACCTTTTGATTTCACCCTAAATTATCTCCTACGCTAACGCGAGGAAGTCATTCCGCTCTAACTCGAACTAAGCCAAAGTGCGTTGTCTGGCTCATTGCACGGTGCATGGCTAAGAACGAGTAAGAATAGATGATGGTCAATATGAGCGTTATTGATAATGGTGGGTGATGATAAAGGACATGTGATTTGATCCCTAAATTAGATTTACGAGTCAAACGATTCTGAGAATCAACACAGAAACATTTGTCATGACATGAGCGTCGCGGCCCTATGGTAGGGCGTCGCGGCCCTTGCTAGGGTTTCAAGGTGGCGCCTCGGCTCCATAGTGGAGCGCCGCGATGCTAATGCTTCATTTCAAAATATGAACTCACTAGACAACAGGTGACGCGGCTCCATGGTGGAGCGCCCCGACGTTAATGCATTTTTTTCAGAAGCCGAAAGGCTACTGCCTCAGTGGCGCCGCGACGCTAATGATTAGCGCCACAACCCCACCTGTCCAGAAACAAAAAAAAGTCAGAGTTTAGAATGTTTAACCCAAGATTATTATTACACAGTATATTATTTGATAAGTATATTGTTTATGTGCTAAATGTCAAAATGTTTGTCATTTACATTTCTAGAATAGTGTCCGCTATAATTGTATGGGCAGGCGGCGCCCAGTATTTGATTAAACCATCTTCTATCATGCATATTGGGTTGACGGTTCCCAAACTATATATGTTATTTGTTTTGCATGATGTTAAGATGTCATATTGGATATGGCATAAAAGAGTTGATCTTGGATAAAACCCCGAAGTAAAATGTTCCCCAAAACTTTAAATACAAGTCTAAATTAAAATGTGTCGTCCATTATAATTGTTAGAGTGCAAAATCCTTTTCGGCGATACGAGTATTTATGCCAAAGCATTTGCTCTAAGTCTACGAGGACCCGAACTCTTTCATATATGTGTTGTAATGTAAAGGTAAATGATAAACTTTTGTGGGTATTTATACCAAAGTGTTTGGTCATAAAGGCCAAATTTGCTTAGCTACATAAACACAGTCGTGTAATGGGGTTGACTTGCTTAGACAAATCTTGGCGCCAAAGTGTCGGATTAATCTAAGGATGCAAGATTAAATGTAATAATTTGATCAACCAAGAGTTGCGAATAAGTTTTGCAATTGGTTTAGAACCTACCAAGATATGTCATTGAAGTTATCAGCCAAAGTAAACGCAGAGATAGCATAGGTTTGGATCTTGGCCCATTATGACCTCAATTAATATAGGTCTGTATTCTACCATGGGGTCGTAAAAGTATGTTAAAATAGTGTGAGCTAATTAAACAAAAGGCCTTGTTGATTAGCCTAAATGAATGTGTATAATAGAAAATAAATTTTGAATTTGATTTCCGATCTATCTAATTCTTCATATTATAAAAGATGTCGAGTTTGTCGTTGAAAATATTGATTGAGATTAATAAACTTACTGGACCGAACTACCTTGACTGGCTAAGGAATTTGTGAATAGTACTCAGACAAGAGAAAATAGAATACGTGTTGGATACGGTGTTCCCAACAGTCCCTGCGACAGATTCTGATGAATATGCCTCTTTTGATAAAGATGCTTACCAGAAACATCTAGATTATGTCACTTCGACGCAATGCGTAATGCTGTCTTCCATGTCTATGGAACTTCAGAGATAGCATGAGAACATGGGGCCAAATGAGATGCTAGAACACTTGAAGAGTCTCTATGACTCTCAATCCCAGACAATGGAATATGAGTTGCTAATAGAACTCTTCAAGTGTAAGCTCAATGAAGGGGGGCCGGTCTCACATCACGTGTTGAAGATGATAGGGCTGATAGAGAGGCTTGCTTTGATTTGAACGAAGCTTGAAAAGAATGTCGCTACCACCCTCATCCTGAACTCTCTCCCTCGTTCCTTTGAGAACTTCATAGTGAATTTCAACATGAATGGAACGAAGGCAAATTTGCCGGAGCTGCACAACATGCTCAAGACCTTTGAGTCCTCCACTTCTAAAAGCAAAGTTGTGCTCATGGTGAGCTCTTCTAGCCGACCCAAGCCGAAAGGCAAGGAATGACAGAAGAAGAAGGGCAAGGAAATCGTTGCGCCCTCAGCTATAAAGCCCAAGGGAGGCGTGAAGAAGAAGGTGAGCGCGGCTAAGGATAAATGCCTCAACTGCCATAGGATGGGCCATTGGAAAAAGGACTGCATGGCAGCAGGAGGAGAAAAAACACCAGGTGCTCCTGCCTTTGGTGGACAAGGTATGTACGTCATTGAAATAAATATATCTATAAATAACTCTCATTCCTGGGTATTGGATATCGCTTGTGGCTCACACATTTGTACAAATGTGCAGGGGCTAACTGATAGCAGAAAGGTTGGACCGAGAGAGGTAGACCTACGCGTTGGAAATGGAGCACGAGTGGATGTTGAGCGCGTAGCGACTTATAGATTAAATTTACCTTCCGGCTATTGTTTAGTGTTGAATGATTGTTTTTATGTTCCCTCGTTAATGAGGAATATTATTTCTATCCCAGTGTTGGACATGGAGGGCTTTTCCTCGTATATTTATAATGGCAGTCACGTATTGTCTTTTAATAATGTTATATATGGAACTGCTCCTCTTGTGGATGGATTATATACACTGAACTGTAGTCGAGAGATATTCAATGTACAAAATAAATGAGCCAAGACAAGTAATAGAAACTCTACCTACCTATGGCACTGCAGACTTGGTCATATCAATGAATCAATGATAGCAAGATTAAGGAAGTTAGACTACCTCGAACCATTTGACTTGGAGTCTTATGGTAACTGCAAATCTTGCTTAAGAGGAAAGATAACCAATAAACCACTTTCTGGGAAATGTGTGCGAGCCAAGGAGGTGCTTGAGTTAGTCCATACTGATGTATGTAGACCATTCTTGACTCAAGATAAAGGAGGCTTCCCATACTTCATCACTTTTACTGACGACTTCACAAGGTATGGGTATGTGTATCTTATGAGACACAAATCTGAGGCTTTTGATAAGTTCAAGGAGTACAAGTCGAAAGTAGAGAAGCAACTTACAACAAGTATCAAGACCCTTCAATCGGATCGAGGAGGTGAGTACTTGAGCAAGGATTTTCTAGATTACTTAAAGCCGCATGGAGTCCAATCTGAATGGACACCTCCAGGAATGCCACAGATGAATGGTGTTGCCGAAAGGAGAAACCGAACCTTATTGGATATGGTTCGATCCATGATGAGCTCCTCAGCTCTACCGACATACTTTTGGGGACATGCTATACAAACCTCTATATATATTCTGAACAAGGTTCCTTCTAAGTCAGTAGAAAATACACCCTATCAGATATGGTGTGGCAAGAAGCCAGCTCTTAAACATATGAGACCCTAGGGGTGCCCTGCATATGTTAAGAAGATGCTCACTGACAAGTTGGAATCTAAAAGTGAGAAATATTACTTCGTGGGGTATCCAAAGGAAACTAAGGGATACTACTTCTATCTTCCTGGAGAACATAAGGTCATTGTTTCCATGAACGCAACTTTCCTTGAAGAAGAATATGTCTACAAGAAACATAGCTGCACAAAGATAGAACTTGAAGAAATTCAAGAACCACAAGATAACACAGAAAATGAACCCTTGTCGAATGACCTAAACAAAGATTCAATGGGAGTATCTGGTGAAGATTGAGTACTTAGAGTACGCCCTTCAGCCAGTGGGAGTGCTGTGAGAGATAGTGCAGAAATGCAAAGCTCCCATACACAACCAATGGAAGATGATACAATGGTTGTACATCATTCCATTAAGGAAATACATGAAAATGACATTCCTGAAAACTCTCAAGGTGATGGATTGTACAACACACAAAGACCTTCTCACAATCAAAATGCAACAAATACTAAAATACAGAGTACTCAACTCCGTAGGACCACTAGGACTCATCGTCCACCTGAAATACTTAATCTCTTTGTTGAAACACACAATGAGATAGATATTTCAGATGACGATAAACCTACAACCTACAGCGAAGCTATGTTAGACATTGATTCGCAGAGATGGCAAAAAGCCATAAAATCTGAGATGGACTCGATGTACGTAAATCAAGTTTGGAACTTGGTTGATTTGTCAACAGGAGTTAGACCTATAGGATGCAAATGGGTCTTCAAGAAGAAGATTGATGCATATGGCAAAGTACAGACTTATAAAGCAAGACTGGTGGCTAAAGGTTATAATCAACGGTCTGGGGTCGATTATGATAAAACCTTTTCACATGTTGCTAAGATTAAGTCCATTCGGATTTTGCTTACAGTAGCTGCATATTATGACTATGTCATTTGGCAGATGGACGTCAAAACTGCTTTCCTCAATGGTAATCTAGTTGAGGAAGTGTAGATGAAACAACCTGAGGGTTTTTTAATTGAGTCCAAACCAAATGTTGTGGGCAAACTAGAAAAAGTCCATTTATGGGCTTAAGCAAGCCTCGATGAGTTGGAACATTTGCTTTGACAAGGCTATCAAGTCATTTGATTTCGTCAGAAGCAAAGAGGATCCATATGTTTATAGTAAACGCAAGGATGGAAGTATTGCCTTCATTATCATATATGTTGATAACATATTAATAATGGGAGACAATAAGACTCTCCTACAGTCAGTCAAAGAGCGGTTTTCCAACACCTTCATGATGAATGATTTAGGTGAAGCCTGTTACATTCTGGGGATTAGGATCTATAGAGATAGACCTAACAAATTGTTGGGGCTATCACAGTCAGTCTACATAGACAAAGTGCTTAGACGTTTTTCTATGGAAAATTCCAAGAAATGTGGTCTACCTATGGGACAAGGCATCAAGTTATCTAAGAAGGATAGTCCTTCTAATACTATGGAACTTGAACGCATGAAAAGGATCACATATGCCTCGTCTATAGGATCGATCATGTATGCCATGACCTGTACTAGGCCAGATGTGGCATTTACACTTAGTATGACTTGCAAGTTCCAACAAAATCCTGGGGAAGAACACTGGAAAGCAGTCAAGAGTATTCTTAAGTATCTTAGACGAACTAAAGAATATTTCTTAGTCTATGGTGGATAAGAGAAGCTGGTATGTCCTGGGTACCCTGATGCTAGCTTCCAGACAGATGTTGATGACTACAAATCTCAATCAGGTTACACATTCATTTTCAATGGTGGAGCAGTAAACTGGAAAAGTTCCAAACAAGCTACAACTGCTGATTCGACAACAGAAGTTGAGTACATTGCTGGATCGAAAGCTGGTAAAGAAGCTGTCGCGATATCTGAGTTCCTGAAGGAACTAGGGGTTGTTCCAAGTGTCACTTGTCCAATAATGGTTTATTGTGACAACACTGGTACGATTGCGCAAGCTAAGGAACCAACATCAACCAACAGAAACAAGCATGTACCAAGGAAGTACCACATACTCAGGGAGATGATGGAGACTGGAGAGATTAGATTAGACTATATTCCCACAGACGATAATCTAGCTGACCCATTCACTAAACCATTAAGCTTAGTCAAGCATAATGGTCATTTAGAAAATATGAGCATTAGATATGTTGGAGATTGGCTCTAGGCCAAGTGGGAGATTAAAAGTATATTTATGTCCTAGAGACAATCTGTATTAGGACAAATGTACTTTATACACATTCATATTATTATTAATGGAGATTAATACTATGGCATTTGCAATTATTGAATTATTATTTAATTGTTTAAAATTATTCATTAATGTGCATCCCTTGAGCTTACGTTGTCATCAATAAAGTGAGATATTCATGATAGAGCGTAACTCTTAAAATAGCCTCGACTAATGATCATCGAAAATGGGATATCGATGATATGTGATAAGTCGACACGTGGTCTGCATCACATCCTTAGAGGATGTAGTATATCTCACCTGCTACGAGTAATGGCTACTCATGATGGACACATGGATACTTTGGAAGTATTGGTATACCCTGCTGATATATTATTTGTTATACTTGTCTAAAGTATGATCAGCGTGTGGGAGATAGAAGTCCTTAGACTTGAGGTCAATACACGCCTTGTATACAAAGTAATGTACTTTGATCCCGTCCTAAGCTCAAATGCCTTATAGGTTGAGATACGGCTTGTATTGGGTACATTACGGTGTGGATTGAAGGTGGTAGTTGAGCCAAGATTAGGATTCATTCATCGGATGTATATTCGAGAGAACACTCGGATTCTAAGTGATATTAGGTTGACTAAGTCATTGGCCAACGCAATAGACATATTTAGAATATGGTCTAGTCGTCAACTAATATATATGAGATACAATAATTAAGCCATTTGGATAGACACTTGACAAATCCTAAGCTTGATCGGGTGTGTCGTGAATGAAAGGATTTTATCTTACTAAATAAAGGTTAAGTTTACTGGATTCGCGTAAACGTACTTCACATATTGAGTTCGTCTTCCGGCGCCGTCTAGGAGTTCCGTGTAAACCTTAATTTGATTAATGTCAATATGAGAAGGCATGTACGGTCACACTATGTCGATTGTCCGTTTCGATCTAAGGATGTATTGAGTGAGTAATTAAATGTTTGATTTGGAATTGAGATATTTAAATGAATAATGATTATTTTAATTAAGTCAAAATTGGATTTTGGATTTAATTAAGAATGCACCGAAAAATAAATCGAGACAATGCAGGAGGCCATGCCCAAGGTCAAACCCTAAACCGGTTTTGACCTATTTTTAAACTATAAATAGAGGCATTCACCTCATTATTCAATACACCAATTCTTAAAATCATTCTAAGCCTTAGAGACTTAGAATCAAATACTCTCTCGAACTTCTGCCGGATTTCCTAGCTTTCCGAATGAGAAATACATTGAAGCTTGGAGCTTGCAATTGGAAGGGCAATCGCGTGTGCACCACACAGTTGATAAAGATTTCAGATAATTATAACTTGTAAGTATATGTTTTTGTATAACCATACCAGAAATTATTGTGGGGTAAGTAAGAAACAAAACTTTTAAACTTCCGTTGTGCCTTACTTATGTGCTTTGTACCTAACAAAACCCTACAAGAGCCATGAGGGGTAGAGCTATAAAGAAATGTTGTTCAAATTTATGAAATTCTTGTCTAGAGGTTTAGGCTCTTCTGAGTTTTATTGCCTAGGAAGGTCTGGGTAGTAAGTACTCAAAGTGTAGGCAGTTAGACCCCGTGAATTGTTTGGGATTGTAGGAAGAACTTGAGTTTCGAAAACAAGATTTCATAAAAATGGACCTGTTTTTCAATAAATCTACTTCTTTTTATTTTGGTTCAAATCTTCCATGGATTCCAATAAGATAATAAATTCTGAAGAAATCGTTATACAAGATTTTAAAAAATCGATAGATAATTGGAAAATCCCGAAAGTAAATAGAGATCAAATTTACAAAAATTCCAAATACCATTTTTTCAAAACTGATTTCACTATTAAAACAGAAGAAAGAGATATTCAATTAACAAAACTCTTTGAAACAATACAATTACTTTCTCAAAATTCCTTGAAAAAATATAGAGAAAGAAATTATAAATATATCCGTATTGACTTAGTCCAAGTAGGGATAAAACCCTTAACTAAGAAAGGATTAAATACTTCAATTCTTGCTATCTTTGGAGATGCCAGATTCACTAACTTTGAAGATTCCTTATTAAGTTTTGTCGAGTCTAGTCTCTGCACATGACCAGTCTCTTTTTATTGTTACCCAAACTTTTCAGTATCCCTCAATGATTTATCTTAAAATCCCTTGTCTTACAAATAAAAACCCAAAATTACCAAATGCTTGAAGGTTCAATTCCGGTAGCAATAATCTTTAGAATCCATTACAAAGCTATGATTTCTGCTTTTGCCACAAAAGTTGGGTACCATAGTAAAAAAGGTGAAACATTACTGTTACAAACAGATCTTTCCAGATCTAACACCGTAATACCAAGACCTATTAGGTGGAAGGATATTACCCTACCAGAAGAATGGATCTTGGAAGGAATAGTTAAACCTGAACCCGTAGAAACTTCCCAACCAAATACTCATCTTAAAGAAATAACTCAATACCAAGATGGTAGAGTTAGCCTATAATTCCTAAGAAGATCTACGAGTAGTAGATACGATGATACAAGTTCCATAAAAATCCTAGATCTAGGAAGAGTCTCACAAATTCCTTCAGTAATAAACACCCCTTATAAAATAAAACCTAGACATTCTACGTCAAATTTACCCAATCTAAGAAATGTAGACTACACCAATGAAATACATAGACCTGTATATGAAAATTCCAATGTTAGAGAAAAAATAGATGACCAAGAACCTACTAGTCCGACATTTTCCTCGATAACAGAGAATATAGTAAATGAAATTGGAGTTTTAGAAAAAGAATTCCAAGAAGATAAGAAATTCCTACAAAAATATTTTTATGAAAATATAACTTAGAAAAAAGAATTTGGTTCTTTAAAAACTTTTTAAATACTAGGAAACAAATACAGGAAAAAATTTATGAGTTTGTAAATGAAAATAGGTTAAACATTCTATTTTTTGACTGGTTTGAAATATATTCCTCTCAAAATTACATAGAGTATCCCTTTTCTAAATCGGTAAATTCTATTACAACCAGGAATAAAACACTGGAATGGGAAACCCTAGCTGATTCTAGAAAAATCATGTCCAACCACCCTCCTCTACAAGGTATTAAGCTTAAATTCATGGTCGTCCTGTAGACGCAATTCCTGTTAAAAACCCAGTAGAAGATGAAAAAATAAATATAAAATCCATTCTCGCACAAAATAATTTTATAAATATTAATTTAAATATCATAGGAAAATAATTAGATAGAGTGGAAAAACACATAAAAACCACTCTTTAGTCACTATAGATTCCCTAGAAACATCTAAAGAAATGAAATTAAAATGTCCAATCTTTAAACCTTTTCAGGTGTCCAAAGATAGTGTTAAAAATATCCAACACAATAAGTCTGAATTTATTCAGGCTATACAAGATCAATTGAGTAAAATTTGGGACATCAAATAGTTCTAATACAGAACCCATTGTTCCAGATACCCCACAATCAAGTAATAAAATAACAACTCTAGCATATGATTCAGATAACAGTGATACCTTAGAACAATTCCAAAATAAAACACCGCTAGTTAATAAAATGGATTGGAAACAACCCGTACAACAACAATTACAAATAACTCCAACTCCAGACCTAGGAATAATAAAACTCCTAGCTCAATCCCGATTTAATGCCTCTTCCATTTACGATTGGAACATAGATGGAATGACTGAATACAATATCCTTAGCTTCCTCCAACAAATGACCGTGGCTGCAAATGCCTATAAAACACAAAATGGCACACAAGATAAGACCATGGCAGAACTGTTCATCGCAGGATTCTCTGGTCAATTAAAATGACGGTGGGATAATTATCTCATTGATCAACAAAAAGAAGACATCATAAATTCCATAAAAACTGATGAAGAAGGAATATCAATCCTAGATGAACAAGGTGAACCCCTACAAGATGCAGTGTCAACTTTAATACTAACAATCTCATTAAACTTCATAGGAGATTCTTCACATCTAAAAGATAAAAATGCCGAGTTACTTTCAAATCTATAATGTAAAAAACTAAGTGATTTTCATTGGTACAAAAATACGTTCTTAACCAGAGTAATGCTTAGAGAAGATTCCAACCAACCATTTTGAAAAGAAAATTTTCTAGCAGGATTGCCTACCCTTTTAGGAGAAAAGGTTAGAAATAAAATTAAAACAAATTGTGAAAAACAAATAATACCTTATAATGAGTTACATACGGACAACTAGTCAGTATTACTCAACAAGAAGGATTAAGAATTTGTCAAGACCTAAAATTACAAAAACACCTTAAATGGGAACTAAAAAGAACTAGGTGCGAACTAGAAACCTTTTGTAAACAATTTGATACAAATTCCAAAAAACCCTCTCTAGGTTGTACAGAAAACTGTAGTAAGACTTATAAATCACATAAGAAATCAACAAAAGAATATAGGAATAAGAATTTCAAAACTAGTGAAGAATATTATAAAAATCCTCGTTACAAAAATTTCAGAAATAAAAGAAATTTCAAAAAGAATGATTCTAAATACAAAGATATAACATGTTATAAATGCAATAAAAAAGGACATACTGTCACGACCCGACCCGACGGGCCGCGACTAACCGCCCTAATGACGTCATTATACTAACCTGTCACACATAATCTAACTAACCCTTAATGAGTCCGAAATCCGGCAAAGATAACGTCGCAATAACAACATATGCCAGGGTAGGCAAGCCGACAAGGCTGCCTTTACCCCCGAATGCACCTGTCTCCTGAGGAGTCACAATTAGCCAATATAAAATAACAAGCAAGCCGATAAGGCTGCCACCAGATAGTAACGTATAAACATGGGAACACCCCAAAGCCACAGAATACAATAACATGACCGACCCAAACAGAGTCATAACCCTTACATACGTACAACCCACCACCTGTCTACGACCTCTATAAGAAGAAGAACGACATATGACGGGACGTGGCCCCGTCGTGCCCCTAAATACAAACAAGCTCTAAAGATATTCGGTACCAACATGACAAAGCTCGGATCAAAGGAGCTTTCCAACCGCCGAGTAGGAACCTAGGCTCGAGGTTCACCAAACCGAGAGCATGTACCGCGGGCATGAAACGCAGCCCCCCGAGGAAAGGGGGTCGCACGAAATAATGTACCGAGTATGTAAAACATGAAGTCGTAAAAGAGATCATAATTAGCCAACAGAAACAGAAGATCAGTATAAAAATCAGGGTTCAAATCCAACTGTGCCATAAACCATAAAAGTCAGTTGTGCCTTATAAAAATGAGAGTCAAGGCAAGAAAACATGAATGCCTGTCCATATACATATATATACCTGTAACGTAACCCGGCCCACTAGTGCGGGACTCGGTGGAATCATATCATAACCCGGCCCATGCTAGGACTCGGTAAATCATCTCTCATCTATGGATCCATCCTACGTAACCCGGCCCTCTAGTGAGGGTCTCGGTGAACAATGCAAGGCTGTGCACGAGTCGTAACCCGCCCGGACTCGGTGAGGTGAAGTAGTAACACTTAGCACGAGTAGATATCGTGAGTAACCATATGCAAGTAAAAATTATCATCTGACTCTCAATAAAATCATTGTAATAATGTCATAATAAACTCTTTGCTGAAAAATCATAGGCACTTCTCATAACAATCCTCATTAGGAATTAAACTGTATAAGAATTAAGTACGTCCGCCGTACTTTCATTAAATCATGCCAAAAAGAAAGAAGTAAGAGTTTCACATACCTTATTGTCGAACTAACCAACTTACTAATTAAAGTTCGTCTCGTCTAGCACTTCAACCTATAACAATGGTAATACGTTCGTCAATTTTATGATTACTAGCATACTTTATATCGAATAATGACTTCTTATTCTATAAAAAAAATCGGGCAAAGCACTTCCCCCGTTTATACATGTTTCCACAACTTCCAAACGAGGCTAATAACATCAATAACCAAGTACCAATTAAGGGCACAACCAAAACAACAATAAAGGGAATTTACACACCCACTTCTCATGTAAATTTTGCCTCTTAATCCACCTTAAAAACAGCCCCTAAAACAGTCCATATACATCACCACATGTCCAACAATTTCATGCAAGTTCTTGGCCACAACATGTCATAATTCCATAACCCTTATCTTAACTCCTAAAATCCAATTTCGTATTTCAATACTTCCATATAACTAATTCCAACTAAATATCAATGTTTCCTTTCAATTTCATCATGCAATTAGTGATAATAATAACCACAATAACCAACGAATTCAACAACACCAAAATCTGTCCCAAATTGGCAACTAGCCAAAAATGGTCACATGCAATGCTCAAATTTCAATTCTTCCTTAACACAAATTCATTACCTTAATTCTAACAACATGCATTCCAATTATATCATAGAAAGAAGAATTTTTATACCTCAAATTCGTCAAAACAGTCCGCAAAATTTCTGCCACTATTTGTCCGAAAATTCCCCACTGTTTTGTAACTTTTCTCCTCCTTTTTGTTCACTTCTTCAACTCCAATTGACATGCAAGTGTTCTACCATGTTAAGCCATCATCCCTACACGTTTTTCTTCCAAAATTTCATCCCAAAAATCCCAATTTTCTGGCAGTTTTCGGTCCAAGCAGTGGCTGTTTTGCCATCGCTTTCGCCATCGATTTTGGTGTGGTTTTGCTTCTAATTTTTGGTGAAAAATGTAGTCTAGGAAGAGAAGATAACAACCTTAATTTTGGTTATGGGTGGAGGGTGATTTTCGGATTAGTGTAGAGGAGAGAATGAGAGGAGAGTATTTTTTTTTGGTTAAGTTTGGAAGAAGATGAAGAGGTAAGTGTAGGTTATATAAAAAAAATCTGATTTTTTTCTCCTTTTTTTACACTTTGGCCCCCAAGTTCTTCAATTAGTAAAACTCAAACCCACTTCTTTTAATTCCCGAGAATTCCATAAGCCTCGTATCCTCAATGCCATAATTTTTTTTAATACAAAACTATTCCATAACTCCATTGGAATAAATTCAACTTCTAGGATTAATTCTCGTCGTCACGTGTATAGCACTAAAGAAAAATTATTCCGGGATAACATCCGCTTATACACTAATTTCCTGTATTAACATATGTAAGCGTTCCTTATATTCAATATCCGAATCTTGCTTTCTTAATGACGTTCTTAATTATCGTCTTAATCTTACGAGGTGTAACACATACATAGTGATACTGTAAAATGAATAAAAAATTACAAGAATTAAAATTAGATGAAGAAGTAATCCAAAAAATCTCTAATCTTCTAATAGATTCCTCCAATTCAAACACCGAGACAGAACCCGACAAATTTTCTCTGTCTTCAGAAGATAATAAACCCCTTCAAATAGATGAATTGGTCACAACTAGTTCATCTGAAAATTCTGAAAATGATAAAGGAAAACACATATGTGTTTTAACTAAAGATCAAGAATTCATGTTAGATATGCTTAAACACATAGATACCCAACACCAAAAAAATATTTGAATAAACTCCTAAAATCTTTTACAGAAGAGAAAAAAAATACAATTTTACCAAATACTTCTAGAAATACTTATGACTTAACAAATATCCTAGGAAAATGTAAAAAGATGAAAGAAATCAAAGAAATAACAGTTCAAGAACTACAAAAAGAAATAAAAGAAGTAAAACTAGATATAAAAGACCTGAAAGAAAAACAAAAACAAGATTCTGAACTAATAAAAATGATCCTTTCAAAAGATGCCCAAGAAAGTTCTAAGTCCGAAAATTATGATTCTGAAAACCCAAAAGAATCGGAAGAAGATTTTGAAAGACATAATCTAGAAGAAATCCCAGAAGAATTCCTTGGTGTTTAGAGACAAATCACGTCAAAAAAATACCTAATAAAAATTATCCCCTTTAGATCCTCGGGCGTAGTTTTGGTATATATATACATATATATAAGGGCTTAATGCATATGCGGACCCTTAAACTTGCTCGATTTTTTCATTTTGGCACCTCAACTAAGCCTTGTTCCTATTGAACCCCTGAACCCGTCCTCAAGTGTGTCTGTTAAACACAATCCGACAGACATGACATAAATCAGGAGTTTCATTTTTGTTAACCTTGCCCGTGAATGTCAAGTGCATCCTACGTGAAAAATTCTACCAATTAAAACAGCGCACTCCCTATATACACACAAATCTTAAGCTCAACTCTTATGCATATTAATTCAAACCAAGAACCAAAATAGCTCATAGTACTAGAACGTGAAGCAAGGTTAAAAAAATGAAACTCCTGGTTTATGCCACGTCAGTCAGATTGTATTTAACAGACACACTTGAGGACGAATTCAGGGGTTCAATAGGAACAATGCATAGTTAAGGTGTCAAAATGGAAAAATCGGTCAAGTTTAAGGGTCCTCATATGCACTAAGCCAATATTAAATAAAGTTCTTAACACAAATACATTGTTTGAGCAACCTTTGTTCTACCTTATGTGACACTATTATCATTTAAAGAGTCAAAGAGGTTTTACTTCGATCATAAAATTTTTAAATAATATTAATTATTGTGCCTTATCGTATTTTTATGTAATTTTTTTAAACATATAATTCTATATATTTTTAATTAATTTGAATATTTATGTTTGAATTCTCTCGTGCTTTAGACCTTACCACATAATACTGGAAATGGAGTGGAAGTTTTTAAAAATTCAGATTTTAGGAGATCTAAATAGTAGTATAAATCTTTATATAGTATCAAAGTAGTATATTAATATTATTTTAAAAATTATTTGAAGATTTTATGTTGAAGTTCACACTGAAAATTAAGCTCTCGTTTGGCTATATATTTTGAAATTGAAACTTGAACATTTGAGTTTTTGAAGTTGTGATTTTTTTGAATTTGAAGTTGTGTTTGGATATGCATTTTACTTTGAAAAAAATTAAAATTTTAAGAGATAATTACGTTGTATGAAATTTAAGGCAACAATGCTACCAAAATTAACCAACCTTTTTAAATCTTACAAAAAATGGCCCAATTTTTTCTCTCTCTCACTCTCTATCGCGCGCGCTCTCTCTTCCTCCTCCTCTCTCTCGCGGTCTCCTCTCTCTGCTGCCGTCTCTCTCACTCTTTCTCTCAGCCCCACCGCCACCTTGTCATCGTCGTAGCAGTCGTCGCTATCCGATGAGTGGCTGCGCTCTCTCTCCTCCTCTCTCGTGCTCCTTCTCTCTCTCAGATATGGTGCTCTCTCTCGCTCTTCTCTCAGATTTGGTGGTGGCGAGCCGGTGCTCTGGCGTGATCTCCGATGATGACTGGTCGCTGGTGTATATAGGTGTATATGAAGTTAAAAATTTGGGTTTTGGTGGTGTATATGGGAGTTGGTGGTGTTGAAGTTATTTTTTTGTCTAATAGTGTATAATATTTGTATAATAGTGTATATGGGTGTGTATGGTGGTATATGGGTGTATATGAGAGTTTGTGGTGTTGAAGTTATTTTTTGTGTAATAGTGTATATGGGTGTTTATGTATATAGGTGTATGTATTTGTCTTTTGTATATAAATGTATAAAAGTGTTATTGGACCAAAGCTTTGCAATGTAAATTTTGAGCTACTTTTTTGCCATGTAAGTGAGCAAATTATATATTTTAAAAATTTCTCCAAATTTTAAAGATAGATTTTCAAAATCTACTCTAAAATTTATGACCAAACAAATATTTAAAAATAAAGTTTCAAAATCTATACTAGCTAAGTAACCTGAGGCCCTCAATTAGCAGATCCATTAGAATCTGTAACTCTCCTCTCCTTTCGTTCCCATTGCCAATTCATCTAATTACATCACTACGTATATAACAACATACACTATATTTATCTTCTCATACATCTCCACACCCTCAATTTGTACGTGTAAACCACTCCCCAACTAGCATTCACGATTCATTGCTTTGTGAGCCACACGTCGCTACTCGCGCTTGGAGATCTCTTTGTAGAAAATTGGCCCCAGACTATTTCCTTCTCTATATTCACCACGAACAACCACCGTTTGCGATTCCGATCACCCACTTCCATCTCTTTTTGATTATAAAACAAAAGAAGACGCTTCACTTCCCAAAGGTCTCTACTTATTTTCCTTTGTACTATGTTTTGTTACCGTACGTGTACAGCATATTCAGATTATTAATTTGTTTTTTCTTTTGTAGTTGTTAAGTTCTTTTGTGTGTGTGTGTGTGTGTGTGTGTGTGTGTGTGTGTGTGTGTGTGTGTGTGTGTGTGTGTGTGTGTGTGTGTGTGTATTTTCCTCTTGGTACTCCTTTTATATATTTGGTTGACCTAACTACTAGATATTGAGTGGATGAACATATAGTGAGTGATTGAAGTAATGAAAATATGTAGGTATCTAGCGATGGTTGGCACGCGAAAGTATTAATTTGTGGCCAGCATAGCTAGACTTAATTACTGTTATCTTAGCTTATGATTATCCTGTCCAAAATATTATAGGTTTCGTGAGATATTAGCTAGGACAAGGTTTGTTAGTCACCATGTCTCGTGTGGCTTCATTTGCAGGGTGCAGTTTAGGGTTTTTGATCCTTTTTTCTCGTCGGTTATCCAAAAGACGACCTAATTAGCCGGGCGGTCGCCAAAACGTTTTTGTCTCATGGTTGAGTTTAAAGTCGAAAGGTAAGGGTTGAGCAGTGCACAACAACAACAATAATAAAATACCTAGTTTTAATCGGTGAGTCTGAGAAGGGTAAGAGTGTAGGAAGACATTACCCTACCTCGTGGAGATAGAGAGCCTTTTTCCGATTTGACCCTCCTAGGGTTGAGCAATGCACAACCTCCTAAATTTCTGAAATCAATTTCAGTTAGCTAATAGCTCTGTTCTATGTGCTGTCTAAAGTTCTCTGTTTCTGTTCTACTTCTGCATAGTAAGTACGATATTTGGTGTGAAATTTCTTAATATTAGCGAATATTCTTCGAATATTCTCAGGATATTCTGTAATTATGATAGATGTATATTTAAGATAACTTAGGATTCTTATTGTATTAGGAATCAACCATTTAAGGTAAGTTAGGATTCGTAGTGTATTATGAATCAAACTCTGTACAAATATATATATTGTGAATAATGAAAGGAATCCCTAAGGGAAATTATTCTATCTTACATGGTATCAAGAGTCTAAACCCTACTCTCCTCTCCAAACAAATCTCTCGGCCGAAACCCCCCCCCCCCTCTCCCTTCATATCGGTCGACGGCAACAATTGCCACCATGTCTTCCCCCACAAATTCCGGTTCCTCCACTAGCACTTTTGACAACCCCTCTCAACGATCATCGTCTTCTTTTCACCCGGCTTTCGCCGTTACAAACATCAAGAACATTATCCCTATAATTCTTGACCAAGAAGACTGTCAATATTCCATGTGGACAGAACTATTCTATATTTATGCATGTGCGTATAACGTGCTTGACCATATTGATGACTCCGTTCCTCGTCCCACCGATATTGCCGAATCAACATGGCGTCGCCTTGACGCCATCGTCAAACAGTGGACATATGTCACCATTTCAAAAGACTTGTTGTGTACTATCATGAAAACAGGTGCCACGGCACGTGACCTTTGGGTACAGTTGGAAGAAATCTTTCACGACAACAAAAATACTCGGGCCGTGTATTTGGAGGAGCAATTCAACAATACGCACCTCGAGAATTTCAACAACACGTCCGAATATTGCAAACAACTAAAAATCATAGCCGACCAACTTTCCAACGTCGGGACATCTGTTTCTGAAACCAAGATGGTACTCCAATTAGTTGTTGGTTTACCGAAAGGTGAATACGATACTCTTGCAACAATGATTCAACAGGCCGACCCACAACCAAGTTTCACCAAGGCACGGTCACAACTATTGTTGAAAGAAACCCGACGTGCTAAATAAGAGGAACATAATCAAAAGGCGTTAGCCGTTGACGGGATGGCACCACCGGCGACCAACACACCCCGCCACCACCGCATGACCACCACCAGCAGCAGTCCCGCGGCGAAGGTCATGGCGGCAGAGGTCGCAGCAACAAAGGCAATGGTCGCGGCAAGGGCCAACGCAATCAGTGGGCTGGATAGCAGCAACCGTAAGGCATTAATCCTGCCTATTTCCAGTGGGCTGGACAGCAGCCAGCATGGCCCAATCAACAGAACTGGGCCTCGGCTGCAAGCCCATACCCAACTGTCGGGGCCCGGTTCCAATGACCTTGGTCGCTCGGCTCGTTGGGCTCGCCCCGACCAACCCGCAGCCCACCAACAGCAGCAGCAGGCCCACCTGTTCACTGGACAGCGACAGAACCGCAGAAGCGCAGCGGCACGGCCCCCATTGATTTGGGCCAGGCCTACAACACCGTGAACCTTCAATAGCCCGATGAAAATTGGTACATGGACACTGGAGCCACATCTCACCTCACCCGGTCGTCAGGTAACCTATCTCAATTACTTCGTTAAAGAGTCCTCAATTTATTACTGTCGGCAATGGTCATCGCATTCCAATTGAAGGTTACGGTAACACACACACCAAACATCCACACCCGCCTTTCTCCCTAAAACACGTCCTATACACCCCTAACATCATTAAAAACATAATCCCTGTTAGAAAATTCACTAGCAATAATTATGTGTCTGTCGAATTTGACCCTTTTGGTTTTTCTGTGAAGGAACTCAATACGGGGAAAATTCTTACACGCTGCAATAGTGTGGAAGACCTCTACCCATTTACTCAATCTTCCGGTGTCAGACCGCATGCACCTTTATCCCTTGCGGCGATCTCTCCCTCAACTTGGCACAACAGACTCGGACACCCCGGAGACCCAGTTTTTACTTTTCTTAGGACTTCTAAGTGTATTCAATGTAATAATGGGAAAATTGCCCAAAACTATTTTTCTTGCCCACTAGGCAAGCATACTCGTCTTCCATTTATGTCATCAAACAATGTTACTTTTTCTCCTTTTGATATTGTTCATGCTGATTTATGGACATCTCTGATTGTTAGCTCTTTGGGTCACAAATTCTATCTAGTATTCTTAGATGATTTTTCACATTTTGTCTGGATTTACCCACTGAAATTCAAATCTGAAGTGTTTGCCAAATTCCTTGAATTTCAAAAATTTATCAAAATAGAGTTTGAAAAATCTATAAAATCTTTTCAAAGTGATAATGGATGTGAATTTAATAATACGGCATTTCACAATTTCTACTCTAAATAAGGCATGGTTTTCCGTTTTTCCTGTCTCTACACTTCCTCCCAAAATGGCAAAGCTGAAAGAATCATATGTACCATCAATAACATGGTGCGTACCCTTCTCTTTCACGCCAGTCTTCCACCGTCATTCTGGGTCTACGCTGTCAAAATAGTAGAATACCTCCTTAACATTTTACCAACCAACACTCTCCAAAACAAGACACCAACTGAAATCTTATACCGTAGGTTCCCCTCTTATGACTACATACGCATATTCGGTTGCCTTTGCTACCCCAACCTGGCCTCCACTGCATCTCACAAACTAGCCCCACGCACCACACCATGCGTATTCATCGGTTTCTCACCTAATCATCGGGGTTACTTGTGCTATAATATAACCACGCGTAAGGTCATCATCTCACGTCACGTCACATTCGACGAGGCGACCTATCCATTTTAAAACCTCCAAAAATTCCAAAACACGGATTACACATTTCTAGATGAGTTTCTTATGTCTCCGCTAATCCAATCGATGTGTCTCCGACAGTTTCCAGTTCCGATGCAGACTGCTCCAGCAGCTACATCGCCCCCACTGTCTAGTGTTGTAGCCAACCACACATCCCCCATCTCTCGGTCGAACCCCCCACTGCTCGACACCTCCACTGCTCGACCAACCATCAACCCGAGTCCAACCACCACCCATCTAGAAACAGCAAGTGTGCAGCCCCCCATTGACCTGCAGCCCACTGCCGCTCCGTAACCGATGCCTCGGCAGCCCCTAACTCCCAGTACCGACCTTCCACTGCTGCTTACCCATCGCATGGAGACTCGTGCACAACACGGGGTCTTCAAACCCAAGGTTCACTTCAACCTCGCCACACACACCTTATCACCCATTCTAAAAAATCTAAAACTAGCAAAACTGGACCCTAATTGGAATGCGGCCATGTGCGAGGAGTTTAACGTTTTAACCAAGCAGAACACTTGGGATTTGGTGCCTCGACCAGACGGTGTGAATGTTATCCGGTGTATGTGGCTATTTCGTCACAAGTTGACAGTGGTGACTTGGAGCGGTATAAGGCAAGACTAGTTGCCAATGGTACTAATCAATGGGAGGGTATTGATTGTGGTGAGACACTCAGTCCGGTTGTTAAACCGGCTACTATTCGGATAGTTCTCAGTATTATTATGGGCATGCATTGGCCGATTCATCAGCTTGATGTCAAGAATGTTTTTCTTCACGGGGATTTAAAAGAAACTGTGTACATGCATCAGCCCCCTGGCTTTGTTCATTCGACAGTCCCGCAATTTGTATGTTGTCTCAGAAAGTCATTGTATGGCTTGAAACAAGCAGCTCGCGCTTGGTATGATCGCTTTGCCAGGTATCTTCTGCAGATCGGGTTTATATGTAGCAGGTGTGATAACTCTCTCTTCACTTTTCATCGAGGTAGCAGCACTGCTTATTTGCTATTATATGTGGATGACATTGTTCTTACTGCCTCATCTGACGGTTTGAAGAATGAAATCATTGCTCTACTCAAAACTGAATTTGTCATGACTGACTTGGGCAAGCTGAGTTATTTTTTGGGTATATCAGTGACCAGATCTGCAAGCTGAGTTATTTTTTGGGTATATCAGTGCCAATGACGGTGAGCTAGTTTCTGATCCCACTCTATATCGGAGTCTTGCAGGTGCCCTTCAGGATCTTACCTTCACTAGGCCTGATATTGCATATGCCATTTAGCAGGTGTGTCTGTTTATGCACGACACTCGAGAGTCTCATTTTGCCGCCCTCAAACGTATTATCAGATACGTTAAGGGCACACTGGATTTTGGATTACATCTCTACCCCTCTGCCCCAAACAAGTTACTCTCCTACACGGATGCAGACTAGGCGGGATGCCCCGATACACGTCGCTCCACCTCAGGCTACTGTGTATTTCTTGGGGATAATCTTATTTCTTGGTCCGCCAAGCGGCAGGCCACGCTATCCCGTTCGAGCGCTGAAGCAGAGTATCGCGGAGTTGCTAATGTCGTTGCTGAGATCTGTTGGCTTCGAAATCTTCTTTTGGAGCTCCAGTGTCCACTACGAAAGGCGTCTATAGTCTATTGTGACAACATCTCTGCCATCTATATGTCTCACAATCCGGTCCAACATCAGCGGACTAAACATATTGAGATGGATATCCACTTTGTGCGAGAGAAGGTTGCCCTTGGTCAGGTCAAAATATTACATGTGCCTTCCTCATATCAATATGCAGATATTTTCACAAAAGGGACTACCGAGATAGCTCTTCACCGACTTCCGATCCAGCCTTAGCGTTCGGTCTCCTCCCGCTCCGTCTGAGGGGGAGTATTAGCGAATATTTTCCGGATATTCTCAGTATATTCTGTAATTATGATAGATGTATAATTAAGGTAACTTAGGATTCTTATTGTATTAGGAATCAACCATTTAAGGTAAGTTAGAATTCGTAGTGTATTATGAATCAAACTCTGTACAACTATATATATTGTGAATAATGAAAAAAAATCCTAAGAAAAATTATTCTATCTTACACTTAATTTTCCCGTCACATTATGTATCGAAAGCCAGAGTAACATCAGTCTATCTCATAAGCGAGTAAATAGAAAAGGCTGCTTCTCATTCTTTATCTAACGTTATGTTACCCTTTGAGATAGACTTTGTGTTAAAATGATGAGTTTGATGATTCCAAGTGCGAACAATGATATTGAAACTTTGGCTGGATGTTTTCTTTTCCTTAAAACTCTGAAGCTTATTTAGTTTTAGCAAATTTGCTATTTGAATTTAATGACAGTTTCATTAATGATTTACTTTCTTTGGCTATACTGATCATTGTATCTCTTCTCAGCTACAATGACAAAAATTATTAAGGAAATGTTGCCCCCAGATATCCGTGTTACCCGAGATACTCAGGATCTTTTGATTGAATGTTGTGTAGGTGAGTTGATTTTGATTCGACCAATTCTTTCCCTAAAAAGAATTGAGTACATTCTTTTCTAGATTGACTAAAAAGATAAAGTAATATAAATTGAAACTGATCGAGTATCTAAGATCCTAAAGAAACCAATAATAAATCACACTTAGGGGAAAATAGAAGATCGAGATATCTTCGATGAGGTCATTTGGCCATAATTCAAAGAATAGTTGTTTAGTTATGCGCCATCGTTTCTCTCCAAGTTTCAAGGCTTTCTTATTATTTTGTTTATTTTAGCTTTCCTTTTTCGAAAGCAAAAAAGAAACGATATGGCTTTTGGGGCCATCTTAGTGTAAAGTGGCATTGATTACATCTTCAAACAAATTAAAGAAATCATATTAAGATTACATAAACAGTAATCAAGGTTTTCTTTTGATCATGTTGTTATTAGTACTCAAATATTCACAAGTTGTTCGCGGCAGATAAAGCTTTGCTTTTCTGCTGTATATTTAGAGCCTGTTTGGAGTGGCTCTTAGAATTGGATTTGGGTGTGGTAGGCTGTAATTACACAATTTTGGAACTAGGTGTAATTGAGAGTGATTAATCAGCACTTTCTACAATTTTGGAACTAGCTGAGAATGATTAGGAGGGTGTTTGTATTGATTTATTTTGAGTGCTTTTTTGACAGTTTTTTTTAATACTTTTTGTAGTGTTTAAGAAAGATAAATAGTGCTTTTAAGCACTTACTTTTAGACCAAAAGGGTATAAAAATAAGCTAAACCCCCAAAATTGGGTGTTCCCAATTTATAATTTTTAGTTTTTAACTTATAAGCGATTTTTTAAAAGTCAACTCAAACCCCCTCTAATTACACATTCTAATTTTTAAGGATTCTGAGAATCTTAGGTAATTATATAGTGTAATTACAAGGTGATTTTTTTCCTTTTTAAGCATATTATATTTTTTAACTCTATTTCTTTATTTCAAATATATGAGTAACACTTGTGAAAAGCAATTTCATATGTTACTAGATTAGTTTTCAAATTTCGTCAGTATACATATTTATCATAGAGAAAAAAATTCTACACTCGGAGCTATCTTCTTGTTATTTTAAAAATGTAAGAAATCATGAATTTTATATTATATTCACATGATTTGGGAGCTAACAATTTATTTATTTTTTACCATTCTTTTACTGAAATTTCAGGTCTCTTTCTGCTTATGAATTATTACACCGCTTAGTTACAAAAATCCAGATTGGCAGTACTAATCGTGAGGACTTACCTCAATATGCACTGACAGTGCAGTGCAAAATGAAAATTTGCTAAATTAGTGAATTTTAACCTTGCTCTAAAGATTAGATTTGTCTTATTGTCAGGTTATCAATTCTACTGTCTATGGGGTGACGTGTGTGGGAAGGCACTGAGAAGAGCATCATGTATTTATATCAAATTAATAAATGCATGATATATACACTTCTAAGTATCATTTAGCTATGGTTAATGCATATACACTTCTAAGTATCATTTAGCCATGGTTAATACATATTTTTACTTTGTCAATTCACTTGACTATAGTAAATTGAATTGATTTGGTAAGTATTTCCCGTGGGACTGGGGATAACAATTGATTGAACTCGGTAAGTATTTCCCGTGTGGTCAACGAAGCTTAAAGAATAGCAAAAGGCAATACACCAAGTTTAATCTGATAAAATAAATTATTTCAACACTAAAGCCCAAAAAATAAATTGCATGAGTTCATAATCACTAGTAAAAACCAAGATGCACACCTCCAAGTACCTAATAAGAAAAAACCCTAAAATATTCAAGATTCATAAACTACATAAAAAAACCTACAAATAACACCGCCACAAACAACACTCCATTTATAACATTAGCCACGTTAGCACCAGCAACAGTAGGTGATGAAGTATGATTAGCAGATTGAGGAGGGGCTGCTGGTTCTAAAACTTTGATTATCATCTTCAAACCCCTCTCACAGTGTCCTGATACACCACTAATGAAGTAGTACAGCCCAGGTTGCTCCAATTTGTAGATAGATTTCTCATTGTTGGAGAAGAAAATTGGATGACTCGACTTGCATTTCTCGTACTCCTCTTTAGTCACCACCAGGACCGAATCTTTCTTATACTCAAACCCTACGTACACCACACGGAATTTATATGTGAAATAACCGTATATAAGATCATGCAACATGAACATGGACGGACGTAGTAAATGAGTTTATGTTATATGCATTAATACTATAAATAATTTTATAATAGGCTAATAGTTTGGTTGGTCAAACTTTCAAAATCTGATTATTTTTTAAAAAACAAATTTAGAGAGTAGTTTAGTAATATATGAAAACACTTTTGTTAATATTAGTAACAATTTATGCTTGATCAAGGTACCAAAAATGCTTCTCGAAAAAACTACTTTCTTCCATTTCTGAAAAGCACCTTTTATTACTAATGAAAAGGCAAACACTTTTGTAACAAAACTATAAGCATTTTTTATTTTTCAAAAGCTTGGCTAAACAGGCTATGAGTTGATCTACAATAACAAGTAATTTTTCATATCAACATGTTATGATAACCTGGCATATAGATTAGTAGTATGCTATAATTAGTTATTATGCATTGATATTGTAAAATTTTTGGTGTACTTTAGAATTGAACAGCAAATACGTATAGTTGAACAGTGTTTACAAAAAAGTAGTACTCCTATAAGTTTATACTTTGTGTTATGATGACTAAATTGAATTTTGGATACCTATGTACATGAAAGGATATACTCCATAAGGACCATGTATAAGGTAAAGGAGCACTTACTTAAGGTGTCATTAACCTTAAACCTATTCTTTCCAGCCCACTGGTTATACAATTGATCATCTTTTACTGTAGGGACAACCCATCCTTTGTCACCTCCAACATTGAATTCATTCGCAAGAACCGTGAAGAAATTAAGTAAACAGACGAAAAAGAAGAACAGTAAGCACAAAAAAGCTTTAGAAGAACCCATGAAACTAGAAGTTCTTTTTTTTTTTTTTTGGATTTGAAAGAAAGGAGCTCTGTAATGTTATAATGGTGCAATGAGATAAAAATTTTGAGTGGTTTTGATTACTTAAAAAGGAGGGGTTGGTTAATGGGGGAGATGTCGTGGTGGAGTGTGCCATTATATGAGGAGAGAGAGATGGAGAATTGTGTGGCGCATGTTGGCATCAGTTTAGGGGAAGTTTTATGTAACTGTTTATCAAATCTTTTACCGGAAATCACTGAGCATCACATTAAATATTTTTGAAAAATGTGATCATTATCTATCTAGGGTACTGTACTCATCATTAAACTTTGATTCTAATTGGTGAAAAACAGGGGATACATATTGGCGGCACAAAGAGAAAATGCTCATTTTCGTTTGGAGAGTTTTGATGGAAAATGCTAGCCCGGTTCTTCATTGACTTCAAAAACTCAAATATTTTTTCCATACCTTTACTGTTAGAAAGTGGAGCATATATGCCTGCTATTGAAAATTGAGCAATTATGCCTTTATCGATAGCCAAGTGCCAAAAAGAAAACGGAGGACGTAATTGCTCTATTTCTAATTTGGGGTATTTTTGGTCATTTTGCCTATATTCTACTAAGTATTTATGCCAAAGCAAGCAAATCGTCTTATTCCTTATCAGACCTAACAATAACCCACTTTTGCTAACCAAGATAGCAACCCGAAAATCTAATTATATTTTCTTCTACTTAATTGTTTTTCATTAGTGCTCATTGTTGAGTAATCGCTCGATATCTAACTATTAAAGATGGTCGGGAAGTTTCATAAGGCGCCAGACCGACTAAGTGCAAGGGAGATAAAGAGCAGTTGGCCCTATGGGAAAACCTTGCCAAAGAAAAAACGTTCTCTAATGAGATTGATACAGAAAGCTAGGTCCAGGTCCTTACAGAGGCGTAAAAAATGTATCATAAGAAATTTAAGCAATCTTGATTAAAGCCATTTTTTATTGTATTCTACTCATATTGTGAAGAATCTATGCAGATCTAAGTTTAGGAAGCTCTAGTCTTCAGGCAGAGCAAAATAGGCAAGGAAAAACCAAATTCTTTCACATAGAATAAGACGAGAAATTTATTCATAAAAATATGATCCATAGAAGAGACATAAGTATCATCCTTGCAACAAAACAAAATGTAAAACGACTAACAACATTGCCTGAGTGCCCCAAAGAAGCTATATTATGGTGGGGATTTTGATTAAAATATTCTTTCTTTAAACTGTCGATTGTGCTTTCTTGTTCACATTGTTTTACTCCTTCTGGAGCATGCCTTGTTGACATTAACTCGAGGGACGAGCAAAGATTCAAATTACCTGAAGCTCGAAAACGACTCCTTAATTTTGCATAGAACCTTGGTGAAAATTCAAGTTTCCCTGTGAAATCATTTCCATTCAAGTACAAAGCATTAATAGTTGGTATTTTCTCGAATTTTGACGGAATAATTCCTGAAAGAATGTTATTGCTGAGGCTAAGAAATCTCAGGTTCTTCATTTCTGTCATGGAATTTGGTATATTCCCTGTCAATCCCATGTTTGAAAGATCCAACATTTCCAAGTTCTTCAGGTTCCCCCATTCAATTCTTGTAACACAATCGCCTATCGGATTGTCAGATAACACAAGTTCTTGTAAGGAATCCATTTCTTTAAACGTCTCTGGCAATCCCCCCGAAAAATTATTATGGCTGAGATCTAGCAGTGTTAGACTCTTTAGTCCTCCAATTTCTCTAGGCAATTTTCCGTCTAATCGATTGTTGCTCAAGTCAAGCTTTATGAGCGAAGTCAAATCACCAATAGTCACAGGTAATGCACCAGATAGAAAATTCCTGCTAGTGTCAAATATCAAAAGATTTGTCAATCTTCCTAGACTATCCGGAATAGGACCAACAAAATTGTTGCCTGCCAAAACTAGGCGCTTTAGTTTTGTTAAATAGCCTAAAGCTTCTGGTATTTCTCCTTCGAGTCCATTTTCCAGCAGCACTAAAGATTGAAGATTTTTAAGGAAACCAAAACTTTTGGGAATTGTCCCAGTAAGACCAGGGTTTGATCGAAACTCTAACCATTCAAGGCTGTTCGCAAGACTATCCCAATTTGATATGGGAATTGTAATTTGTTTGTTCTGATCTGAGAGGAAGCAATTTGAGAAGGAAAGTCTTTTTAGATGCTTGAGGTCAAACAAGTGTTGTCTGAACTCTGGAGCTTGGGAGCAGCGAAGGGAATTGTCATATAGGTCTCCGATAGTTAAATCCGTTAAGTGCCAGAAGCCATTGGAAAAATCACATGATACTCCCTGTGGATTACAGTAAAAACAAGAGTTCACTGAGCTGATAAAAGTATTTAAACTAGAGTTTATGTTACAATATAAAGAACTTTTACACTGTTAGCTTAAGTTAACCTACAAGAACAAGTGACTCTTTGTATCAAGCTTGATATGTCAACTAGAAAAATAGATTAATAATCTACTATAACCGGTTAAATTGCACTGAATTCAATGCATATAACTTAAACTAGTTCATGTTCCTGGTAAATTAGTCGTTGCGTAAAATAATTTACAAAGTTGAATAGATGAGAACTTAGAAAGTGGAAACTACTTGGTTTTAGGAATGAACTATATCGAAAGTAATGAACTAGAGACTCGTATAGATATCAGAAGCAAAACTCAACAAGGGAAAGGTGTAACCCAGATGCTACACCAAACTAGGCGTTACTTGGGGCAGCACGACTCAGGCAGGATCTCTATACGTGCGCGTGCCTATCTCGCTTTACAAGGTATCTGAGCGAAGTTTCGGATAAAAACCTTTCGATTTCTGATAATTCAAATAAAGCCTAAAGGATTTCACTACAAGAAAGTGATAAATATTGCAAATCACCACTACAAGAAAGTAATAAATATAGCAAATTACCACTACAAGAAAGTGATAAATATTGCAAATTACCAATATGATATTAGTAATTTGAAGGGAGCTTTGGAGTAACTGGTAAAGTTGATGTCATGTGACCAGGAGATCATGGATTCAAGCCGTGGAAACAACCTCTTGCAGAAATGTGAGGTAAGGTTGCGTACAATAGACCCTTGTGGTCCGGCCTTTCCCCGGACCTTGCGCATAACAGGTGCTTAGCAGGGCCGTTCCTATACTTTTAAGGGCCCGGTGCGAAAAATAAAAAGAGGTCCGCCCTTTTTTATTCATATGAAAAATTAAAATTAGCTAATTAATCAATATTAAAAAAAAGCATTTCGCTGCCATTGGATTCAAACACGCGACCTCTATCTAGGAAAGAACTTTTGAAGGGAGCCCTCAATCGCTAGGCTACAACTCTCACTGATAAGATTGGAGTCATTTTTAATACATATCTTAATATTTGAAACCAATAAAAGAAAAATGAAAATTCTGGGGCGGAGGCCCCGCCGGCCGGGGGCCCTGTGCGGCGGCGCCGCCTTGACCGCCCAGGGACGGCTGTGGTGCTTAGTGCACCGGGCTGCCCTTTTTTACCAATATGATATTAGCAAATTTACTTCATTAGGATAGTACTAACAGAAAAGGTGTGTTAGAAATTGGAATTCTCTTTAATGATATCTCTCTGTGCCATACACTCACATCACACTTATTGCAAATCCAGAGAAGAAATAGTTAGTAAGAATTTGGGAAGTCTTTGTCACTTCAACTAACAATTTTGTGGAAAGAGTTCATGAAAAAAATACATGCATGGCTTTGTCACATACTCTGCTGAATTGCATTACTGTTTTCTTGATTTTGAACTAAAATAAAAAAGGACAAAGAATGGTAAGAATATACTAGAATTAACTAGCAAATTATAAAATGATAAGATTAGTACCTCTATAGTTGTCCATCCACAAGGATCAGGATAAAGAAATGAACCATTCCACTCATTTCCAACAAAACCTTGAATGGCAGAGTACAATGCCTCTTTCTCATATTTCTCCATTGGAGCTATTGAAGCATCTGATGCACCCTTGCACATAATAATATAGACCCCAGCAAGAACAACAAGCTGAAGAAACATAATCTGAATTTTGGTAAACAAGTTATTTTTCATTGATACTTCAGAATAGCCAAGAATTAGCAAACAAGAAACAGAAGAGTACTAAAAGTATAACACAAGAAGAAATTATAATTAATCGTGGACTTTGATTAAAGACATACAGAAACCAAGAAATAAAGCAAAGAGCAAAAAGAAAACGGTTCAGTTTCAGTCTGGGGATCGCTGAAACTACTTAATAAATATAAAGGAAAAGAAGAGGTTAGAGAGAATGGAGCATAGAGGATATGAAACTGTCCTGTTTTGTGTTTATTTATTGCTACAGCAGTAAAACAGAGAGAGAAAAGTAGAATAGCAACAAAAGACAGAAGATCTACAAAGCCTTGCAAAGTTGCAGCCAAGTACAATAAGAAATGTGTCTCGATTCTAAGAAGGCATAGATGGTAATAATCTCAATAGTATTTACTACTCACTAAAAATAGCATAGCTAGCAGCCAGCCGTAAAAAGGAACTTTTAAATCTGGTTAGGACCAATTACAGCTTTTATTTTTTTTTTTTTTTTTTTTTTTTTTTTTTCTGTTGTCTATTTTTTTGTTTAACGATTGAGAAATCATTTTGTTACTTATCCGATCATACTTGTAATCCTAGTATTATTCTAGTAATTTGTTGCCCTGCTACTATCTGTTACTTCTTCTAATTCGATTTTCATAATAATTTGTGGTAGTTGTTGCTCCGTTTTTTTCAAACTGCTTTTTATACTTTTATCGTATTTTGCCATAAATTTTTATATTGTTTTGATTTGCTTGGCCTTATGATGTAGGACTACCGGAAACAATATCTCTACCTCTCAAGATAGGGTACGGTCTACGTACACTCTACCCTCCCCAGATTCAATTTTGTGAGATTTCACTGAATATATTATTGTTGATTGAAAAATCATTTTGAGACCAATTTTTAGGACCAATTACAGCTTTAGAAACTCGAAACAATGAATTCGTCCTTTTATCTTTCTTCATTTAAATATATGATTTAATTCGCATGGCACATTACTTCAACCTAAGTACTATCACAAGTCCTTCAACTTTTGTCACTTAACGAATTTATGGGGACTTAAATAGTCTTTTGATGTTGTTGCTTATTCATATGCTATTATGAGTTCAAGACAGGCCGCTATGGTGAAATCGGTAGACACGCTGCTCTTAGGAAGCAGTGCTAAATGCATCTCGGTTCGAGTCCGAGTGGCGGCATACCGTCTTCTAAAAAGGATAAATAGATCTTATAATGAATTCAATTCCCGATTTCCATTTTAGAATTATGTAATTTATGTAATTAAGGGACTCTTCTTTTTTAATATTTTTTTATGATATTTTCAACCTTAGAGCATATATTAACTCACATTTCCTTTTCGATCGTTTCAATTGTAATTACAATTCATTTGATAACCTTTTTAGTCGATGAAATCGTAAAACTATACGATTCGTCAGAAAAGGGCATAATAGTTACTTTTTTATGTATAACAGGACTATTAGTTACTCGTTGGATTTCTCCGGGACATTTCCCACTAAGCGATTTATATGAATCATTAATTTTCCTTTCATGGAGTTTCTCCCTTATTCATATAATTCCGTATTTAAAAAAATGTTTTAATTTTAATTACGTGTTGTCTGTTTTTATTGGTGCCAACGTTTATAAACAGAATTAATGAGTATAGGTTTGTGGATTTATTTTGTGGGGTTACGAGAATTTGAATATTTTATGGTTAATGAAGTATTGTGAATTGAAATGGGGTTATGGTTTTGAAGAGGACCAGCTTAACGTCATTGGATTTTGGACTGTCTTCCATGCAGATTGCAGAGACGAACTATTGCTTTCTTGTGATGCATGTTAGGATGTTGTTTTCTGTTTGCCATTTGATACCCGTTTTTGGGCCTGGACTGATTTGGAGTGGCAACAAGTAAGGTTCGTTAAAGAGGAAAACACTCGAATTCAAAATCTGATTTAAGGGTGAATTTTTTTGATCTATCTATCACAATCCTCGGTGAAATGTTAGGATAATTTGATGTTCTTATTTTATCATTAGACTTATAGCCTGTTTGATCAAGCTTATTTTTTTCTGAAAGTACTTATTTTTTCCAATAAGTGCTTTTAAAAAATGATGTTTTGGCCAAACTTTTAGAAGAAAATAAGTGTTCCTCTGGGGAGTATCAAAAACAGTTTTTCAGAAACTAAAACAAATAGTTTTTGCCCAAAAACACTTTTGAAAAATATATAATTATAAGTACTTTTAAAAGTTTGGTCAAATACTAATTGTTATTCAAAAGTGCTTTTAAAATTAATTGGTTAAACACAAATAATTTTTCGCCAAAAGTACTTTCTTGAAAAAGCACTTTTGAAAAAACACTTTTAAAAATAAATTAATTTTAAAAATTTGGCCAAACAAGCTATTAATTATAATATATATCCTTTTTTTCACTGTTGCTCTTCGCAGTTCACTCTAATATAATGTTTAAAGTAGCTCTCCTACTCTGATAAATGAAGGGAGTAATGATTAGTTAAAGTATTATTGCATATTAGGTGTGAGCTAAAGTCTTGTACTATACATAATAATAGCACGGATGAGCCTTGGGGGCTGGGGCTATACTGCATTTTAGAGGAGGCTGTGTAATTACATACGGATTAAATAATGGGCAATCTTCAATTTCATTGTTTATAAACAAATATACTCCCTCAGGTTCACTTTACTTGTCATATTTTTGTCACGCACCTTAATAAATATTAACTAAAAGTGTAAATTTGACCAAACTATCCTTATTATTTTTTTATCTCAATTAATACTACACTCTTTTTCACCACATTAATCTCTCTCCACATTTATTTAGTAAGGATAAAGGTGAAAACTAGTACAACTAGTAATTAATTATATCTTGATTTTTTAAAATGATAACTATTTGGTACCATCTTTTTTAGTAAGGATGACAAGTATATGTACGAGTACATATAATTATCCACATTAAATTCAGATTAGTAACCTAGTACTATAAAACTAAGATTAATAATCTATAAAATAAGTTAATATATTAAAATATATTAATAATATAAAAAGTTTTACTATTAATATATACAAGTTAAATTCTTTTTATTTTTATTTTTATTTTTTACGTAGGGATTGATAGATTATAGGAGTCCTGTGCTATGTTGTTTGGTTTACACTTTAAAGTAGTATAAAGTGCAGTATTTATCAGCTTCACAACTTGCAGTAATGAAACTTCAAAAAGTCAACACCTATGAGAAGAACAACCTCGTAGATGCCAATTGCCCAAGTTTTGTGGACCACAGTGTGAGTGTGGCATAAGAAAATCAATTTAAGAAGACTACCGGCCTATGAATAAAACATGGGCTTTGAGCCCATGGCTTTGCTACTTTATCAAGAAATGACCAAACATGTGGCAAGTCCAAAATGGTAACTGGCAGTTCCTTTCCTGTGCTATAGTATTGGGCCATGCATTCTTTTCCGGGTAACTTAATTTTCATTAAGTGGGTTTGAAAATATAAAAAGTAAACACACGAATAAGTCAAGAGGTTTGACATCTACTATACATACAGAAAAAATTTAACCTTGTATATACAATGTAAATTTTCGTCAAATGGGGTTTGAATGAACCCTCTGGCCTCTATCTGACTCCGCCCCTGATTTAAAATGTCGGTAAAAAATAATTATATTCACTAGTCAAATATATATTATTATGTATAAGATATATATAGTTTGTATATATTATATATTAATATATAAAAATATCTATATTCATCGACTATTATTGGTTGACGGATATACAATGTATCCCTTCTCTTCTATCTCGATTTTTTGCTAGCATGGCTCCTCACCTTACAAAAATTTTGGTTGATATTTCGTTTTTGGTCAGAAATTTAGTAAGTAGCAAGCGTGTCAGATAACAATTTAAACTTCATCCGTAAGGTTGAGCAATATATAACTAAATACAAACAGAATTTATCGACGATATCGAAAGATAATTCTTCAACAACTATATTTTCGTAACTTTTAAAATGTGAACAATATTAGTGGTCTTAAAAGGAAACTAATTTCGGTAAAAAAGTAAAAAGAGTAATACCACTAAACATCTTTGAAATTTAGAAACAAGGTTTCTTTAGTCTTTTTGCAAATGAAAATTTTCGAACTCAGTCTTTTAAAAAATCCTCAAAAATCGGTTTTAGTAGTTTTTGAGTTTTTGAACAATTTGAAAAGATTATACAAATCTTAAAAAAAAATTATACAATTTGAAAAGAATTATACCAGGGTCGTAGCAGTATCTTGCTGAAAATATTCCTAACTTATAAAGAAGAATAGACATTCAAGATCAGAATCTCTCTGATTTACTTCTCCTCTGTTATGTTCCAATTCTGCAGTTTTATTTCTGTTTCTGGCCTTTACACTATGATTTTGATTGATCTTAGGAAGCCATAATTTGGTTGTGAATGAGTGCGGGCATTTGCCCTCATTGTTGCCAACTAAAAATGATTCGATCTTGTATTAATTAACCTGACATGGATTTAGTTGAAAATGATGAAATTTAGCAGGTAATTATAATGGATTTGTGACATGACAACTTTTGTTCCATCTGAAAGGGTTACGACGTCTTCATGGACCTTCATATATATGTTCATCCACTTTTATGATATCAATTTTCCGAGAAGTTTTCTTCTTTATCTTCTTAAGGAAACAACACAGAGCAACTGAGAGAAGTGCCAGAAAGAATAGACCACCAAGCTTGATGTTGAGCATTGGTAAAAGATAACAACAATATATCACATAAATAGCCTATTTGATTCCTTTTCAGTATTACCGAATATTCTCCGAATATTCACAATATATTTTGTAATTATGATAGGTGTATATTTAAGGTAACTTAGGATTCTTATTGTATTAGAAATCAACCTATGTACAACTATATATATTGTGATTAATGAAATGAATCCCTAAGGGAAATTATTCAAATCTTACATGGTATCAAGAGCCAAACCCTAATCCCTACTCTTTTCTCTTCCTCTCGGCCGACCACCACCCAAATTCTATTTTCCTTCCTCTCGGCCGACGGCAACACCATTGCCACCATGTCTCGCCCAACTTCCCCCACCAATTCCGGTTCTTCCACTGGCACTTTTGACAACCCCCTCAACGTTCATCGTCTTCTTTTCATTCGGCATTCACCGTTACCAACATCAAGAATTTTATCCTTATGATTCTTGACCAAGAAAACTGTCAATATTCAATGTGGATAGAACTGTTCTATATTCATGCATGTGCATACAATGAGTTCGACCATATTGATGATTTTGTTCCTCGTCCAACCGATGTTGTAGACTCGACCTGGCGTCGCCTTGACGCCATCGTCAAACAGTGGATCTACGTCACCATCTCTAAAGACTTGTTGTGTACTATCATGAAAACAGGTGCTACGTCACGTGAACTTTGGGTACGGTTAGAAGAAATTTTTCAAGATAATAAAAATACTCGGGCCGTGTATTTGGAAGAGCAGTTCAACAATACGCGTCTCGAGAATTTTAACAACATGTCCGAATACTGTAAACAACTGAAACTCATAACCGACCAACTTTCCAACGTAGGGACATCTGTTTCAGAAACCAAGATGGTATTTCAACTAGTTGTTGGTTTACCGAAAGGTGAATATGATACACTTGCAATGATGATTCAACAGGCCGACCCCCTACCAAGTTTCAACCAAGCACGTTCGCAACTTTTGTTGGAAGAGACCCGCCGTGCTAAACAAGAGGAGCACAATCACAAGGCATTAGCCGTTGACGACATGACACCACCGGCGGCCAACACCACCCAGCCACCACCGCAAGACCACCACCAGCAGCAGTCCCGCGACGGAGGGTGTAGCGGCAGAGACCGCGATAACAACAACAAAGGGAAGGGTCGCGGCAAGGGCAACCGAAACCAGCAGCCTGGCCCAACCCCTGCTCCCTATTTTCAATGGGTTGGGCAGCAACAATGGCCCAATACCGGGAACTGGGCCTCGCCTGCATGCCTCTACCCAAATTCAGGGGCCCAGTTCCAGCAAGCATGGTCACCATGTGTTTTGGGCCACGCCCCGCCCCAAGTGTGCCCAGCCCGCGGTTCACACAGGAGGCCCACATGTCTTCGGCCACTCAGCATCCGCAAGCCAGCAGCCTGGCCCCCACTGATTTAGGCCAGGCCTTCAACACACTAAACCTTCAACAACCCGATGATAATTGGTACATGGACACCGGAGCCACATCTCATCTCACCCATTCGTCATGTAATTTATCTCAAATGCATCGGTTAAAGTGTCCTCAATTTATTACTGTTGGCAATGGTCACCGCATTCCAATTGAAGGTTACGGTAACACACATACCAAACATCCCCACCCACCTTTCTCCCTAAATCATGTCCTCTACACCCCTAACATCATTAAAAACTTAATCTCTGTTAGAAAATTCACTCGCAATAATTCTGTGTCTGTCGAATTTGACCCTTTTGGTTTTTCTGTGAAGGATCTCAATAAGGGGAAAATTCTTACGCGCTGCAATAGTGTGGGAGACCTCAACCCCTTCACTCAATCTTCCGTTGTCAGAACACATTCAACCATCTCCCTTGCTGCTATCTCTCCGTCAACTTGACATAACAGACTCGGACACCAAGGAGACTCTGTTTTTAATTTTCTTAGAACTAATAAGTGTATTCAATGTAATAATGGGAAACTTGCCCAACACTGTTTTTCTTGCCCGCTTGGCAAGCACACTCGTCTTCTATTTATGTCATCCAATAGTGTTACTTTTTATCCATTTGATATTGTTCATGTTGATTTGTGGACTTCTCCGGTTGTTAGTTCCTTGGGTCACAAATTTTATCTAGTGTTCTTAGATGATTTTCACACTTCGTCTGGATTTACCCACTAAAGTTCAAATCTAAAGTTTTTGCCAAGTTCCTCGAATTTCAAAAATTCATTAAAACACGGTTTGAAAAATCCATAAAGTCTTTTCAATGTGATAATGGACGTGAATTTAATAATTCGGCGTTTCACAATTTCTGCTCTAAACAAGGCATGACTTTTCATTTTTCATGTCCCTACACTTCATCCCAAAATGGAAAGGCTGAACGAATTATACGCACCATCAATAACATGGTTCGTACTTTATTGTTTCATGCATGTCTTCCGCCGCCATTCTATTGTCAAAATGGTAGAATACCTCTTTAATATTTTACCAACCAGCACTCTCCAAAACAAGACCCCAATCGAAATCTAATACCGTAGGTTCCTATCCTATGACTATCTCCGCATTTTTGGTTGCTTATGCTACCCCAACCTGGCCTCCACTGCACCTCACAAACTAGCCTCTCGCACTACGCTCTGTATCTTCGTTGGTTTCTCACCTACTCATCAGGGTTACCTGTGCTATGACATAGCCACTCATAAAATTATTGTCTCACGTCACGTCACATTTGATGAGACGGCCTTTTCATTTTCAAATCTCCAAAAATTTCAAAACACGGATTACACTTTTCTCGATGAGCCGAGTATGTCCCATGTTATCCAGTCATTGTGCCATCGTCAGCTCACTGTTCCAACGATGCCTGCACCAGCAGCTCCGTCACTACCTATGTCTGACGTCATCTCCGACCAGGCACCTCCCAACTCTCGGTCGATCACTCCACTGATCGACCCACATGTGTCACCTACCCAACCAGAACCACTGCTGCCTCCAGAATCCGCAAGCCAGCAGCCATAAAACACAGACCCACCACTGCTACCTATCCACCGCATGGAGACTCGTGCCCAACACGGAATTTTCAAACCCAAGGTCCATTTTAACCTCTCCACACAAACCATATCACCGATTCCCAAAAACCCGAAATTAGTCAAATTGGACCCAAATTGGAATGCGTCAATGTGCGAGGATTTTAATGCTTTGACTAAGAAACACACTTGGGATTTGGTACCTAGACCGAATGGGGTGAATGTAATCCGATGCATGTGGCTATTTCACCACAAGTTCAGAGACAGTGGTGACTTGGAGCGGTATAAGGCTAGACTTGTTGTCAATGTCACTAATCAACAGGAGGGGATTGATTGCAGTGAGACATTCAGTTTGGTTGTTAAACCGACTACTATTCGTACTGTTCTCAGTATTGCTATGGGCAAGCATTGGCCGATTCATCAGCTTGATGTCAAGAATGCATTTCTTCACGGGGATTTGAAAGAAACTGTGTACATGCATCAGTCATCGAGTTTTGTTCATCCTGCAGTCCCTCAGTATGCATGTCGTCTCCGGAAGTCACTTTATGGCTTGAAACAGGCACCCCGCGCGTGGTATGATCGCTTTGCCAGGTATATTATGCAGATTAGGTTTATATGTAAAAGGTGTGACAACTCTCTCTTCATTTTTCATCGCGGTAGCAGCACTGCTTATTTGCTATTATATGTGGATGACATTGTCCTTACTGCCTCCTCTGACGGTTTGAAGAATGAAATCATTCGCCTACTCAAAACTTGAATTTGTTATGACTGATTTGGGCAAGCTGAGTTATTTCTTGGGTATATTCGTGACCAGATCTGCATCTACTATGTTCCTGAGTCAGCATAAATATGCGGCAGAAATAGTGTACAGGGCTAAGATGGAAAATTATAAAGATGTGCCAACCCCGATTGACTCGAAATCTAAGTTTAGTGCTACTGACGGTGCCCCAGTGTCTGATCCCACCCTATATCGGAGTCTTGCCGGTGCGCTTCAGTATCTCACATTCACTAGGCCTGATATTGCATACGCCGTTCAGCAGGTGTGTCTGTTTATGCACGCCCCACGAGAATCCCACTTTGCTGCCCTCAAATGTATTATCAGATACATTAAGGGCACGCTTGACTATAGACTGCATCTCTACCTCTCTGCACCGACCAAATTGCTCTCCTACACGGATGTCGATTGGGCAGGATGCCCGGACACACGTCGCTCCACCTCGGGCTATTGTGTATTTCTAGGGGATAATCTTATTTCATGGTCCACCAAGCGGCAACCCACGCTATCCCGGTCAAGTGTTGAAGCAGAGTATCGCGGAGTTGCCAATGTCGTTGCTGAGATCTGTTGGCTCCGAAATCTTCTTTTGGAGCTCCAGTGTCCATTGCAAAAGGCGTCTATCGTCTACTGTGACAACATATCTGCCATCTAGCTGTCTCACAATCCGGTCCAACATCAACGGACCAAGCATATCGAGATGGATATTCACTTTGTGCGTGAGAAGATCGCCCTTAGCCAGGTCAAAATATTACATGTGCCTTCCTCCTATCAGTATGCAGATATTTTCACAAAGGGACTACCGCGACAGCTATTCACCGACTTCCGATCCAGCCTTAGCGTCCGGCCTCCTCCCGCTCCGACTAAGGGGGAGTATTAGCGAATATTCTCCGAATATTCACAGGTATTTTGTAATTATGATAGGTGTATATTTAAGGTAACTTAGGATTCTTATTGTATTAGGAATCAACCTCTGTACAACTATATATATTGTGATTAATGAAAGATATCCAAGGGAAATTATTTCAATCTTACATTCAGGAAGGTGAGGTCAGCTACAACATAAGCTTGGTGTTGAGCATTGGCATACAAGTTTCATGTATGAGGAAACAATTATTTGGACATTTATGATTTAGAAGAAAACAAATGGCAGAAATCATGCAATTCCTGTGTAGAATCAATTGACATGTTTAGGCTAACTGTGAAGCGGATGCATGTTATGATAAAAACAAATTATACATGAAGTCTTGATTAGCAAAACTTGTCAATACGTCTAGTAAGTCATCAATCTAACAATTTATTTGCAGAGGCCAGAGAGGTAATATACTTGTGCATGTCATTCTTCCTTCTTCTTTTTCTTAAATTTTTTAGGGAGTGGTGGAAGATATTTTTCTATTTAAAAATAAATAAATCAACAACACACCTATGAGAAGGAAAATTATATATCTCGTGTGGTCTAACTTTTTTTCGTTGTGTTCCTAAAAGAACAGTTCAATAATTACGAGCTGGTTGCTTGAATCGTAATGTAAGTTTAATATCAGTGATTTCAATATAGGCATTGAATGACTTCCCTCATTTGTTTAAAGATGAGGAAATTAGAGGTATGTTTAAAGAGTTAAGAACATACGTGGTTAAAAAATTCACTCATAATGAGGAAGAAAACATAACATGTTGTGACAAAAGTTGTTTGTAATAGTGGAATCACTACACATAGAATGCCTATCGTTTTACATTCCATAACTCTTCCTAATTAGTCTCGTTTGCTCAGTAATTGTACATATATAGTAGAAACTTTTCTTTAACACATTTGAAATACCAAAACAATGTACGAGAAAAATAATTAACAAATCTTAATCAATTACAGTAAATATCAGTGTTTTAAGAGAACGCAGCACGGGGCGAGGTGTAAGCCTCGAGACATGGGGCGTAAGTCCCATGTATTTACGGGGCGTATGTCTCATGTATTTTCAATTTTATAATTTTAATACTAAAAAATACCCAAAAGTATTTTTTTTTAAATTTTGTAAATAAATTCAAATAATCACCAATAATATAAAGAAATTATTATAATTATTATATGAGAAAGGTAACAACACAAAAAAATGATACTACGTAATAGTCTAATTTTCATACACTTTGTCATTAATCTCCACATCCATTAGTACTTTCCACCCTCAACTAATATTTGCACTGATTTTTATTTATATATTTCAAACAAGGAGAATGATGAAACATATAATAGCAACGACAAAAAATGGAAAAAGTTGCTTCAGCAATATAGTGCTATGAAATCTCTATCCTACAAATTTCAGACATAAACATTTTAAAAAATTATTTATGGCAGTATTATTAATATATATTTTAGAAAAAATCACTACAACATGATAACATAAAGTATAAATATCATTACACCAACAATAAAAATTATAATCTATAGCAAAAATACTTTTAATTTAAAAAAAATCAACTTTAACGTTCGGGGCACACACTTTTACGCCAGGGGCTTACGCTTTCACGCTCGGAACTTATGCTCCAAATTCTAGGATATACACCCTATGGATCTACGTCTTATTGCGCCCACATTTTTTATACGCCCCGCCCTGGGACTTGCCCCAAAAACGGCTCTGAAAATACTGGTAAATATCTTGGAGTAATATGTTTGACTTTTAGAACATGGGGAAAGTAAATTTGTTACTACCAAGTATATTATACACATTAATCTAATTGGATTACTCCATCCGGATCAAAAAGAGTGTTCACTTAGCTATTTGCACACCCCTTAAGAAAATACTAACTCATAGATAAAAAGAAGTAATTTGACTGAACTGCTCCTAATTAAATATGTATTGAGATTTGATCACATAATACTTAATAGGGGAAAATATGAAAAAATAAGGTTAATTCTTTTATTGATTTGATAAATGGACACTCTTTTTGACTCAAGAAAAAAAAAGCTAAGTGAACACTATTTTTGATCCGGAGGGAGTATTTTACAATATGGGTGTTTTTGGTATGGAGGAAAATATTTTCCAATTTTCTCATGTTTGGTTGGCCAAAATTTTTGGAAAATATTTTCTCTAGGAAAATAAGTTCCTAAAAAATGAGGAAAATGACTTTCTTAATAGAAGCAGGAAAAACAAGTTACACAACTGACATTCAAAGTTCATTATCTCCTCCCCACCCACCCAACGTCCCAACCCCCACTCCTCAACCATCCCACCCTCCGAACCCCCACTTCATCCAATCCCATAGTGTTTTGCTAGATTACATACAAATGCCCTTAGAATATATTTTTTCTTCTTTATTGTTTCCCTCCGAAGTGTTTGTCGTTTTATCGGATGACAAATTGATTCCTTAACTAAGCTATTTGGGCCGGAAGCGGAACTCTAACTTCCAGCAATGGGTTCCCCAACTACTCCAGAAAGCGTTATGATGGTGATTGAGTAAACTAAGTGGTAAGAAACATAAATACAGCTAGAGTACAATAAAGATGATAAAGATAGAATGAATATATGTAAAAATTATTTTTTTGATTGATTGTGTTATGTTATTCTGTACAAGTGATTTTACATTTATAGTATAAGAAAAATAAACGTGCCCCCCTATGTTAGCTATCGAACTACCCACGAAATCCACTAGCCAATTATGAGGAGGTGGTGCCGATTTTTTCGCCTGGACCTCTAGCATGATCGACGACACTCCCTTCAGGCTGTTGCTGGTTGCTACCTTTTCTAGAAGGTCCTTTGACTTGGTCTTCGAGGCATCCTATTATGTGTGGGTCTCAGCCGTTCCTCGGAATTATGACTCGGCCAGACTATTGTAATAGCCGATGATGCTTTTCTAGCCGAGGGTAGGGACTAACAGATTCAGCTATGATTCTGTTCAGTTACCGATTTAGAATCCTTTTCCACATTCGTCTGTCACTTGATTCGGCTAAACACTTTTGAATGTTAACACTTATCAAACACTAGAAAATAAGAAAGAAACCCACTTATTTTCCAAAAAAAACATTTTCCTTCCTACCAAACACACCCTGTGTCAAACACTTTTATGTTGCATTGGTCCAATTAATAGCACATGATTAACCTGAGCCAATCAATCGTCACCAACAGTGATTGACACAAAAATTTAACGGTCGTCTTCTTTATTTCGTTGAGTAGATCAAATCACCAAATTAATTAACAGTAAAGACATATTGAATAATAATAATTACTCCTTCCGTTCCATAGTAAGTGATTATTTTAACTTGTGCACACGCCTTAAGAAATTGTCATTCCTAAAAAAAATTAATTGTATTTTTACTAATTTACCCCTAATCAATGTCTAGAAAAAGAAAATGTAATTAATGAATGCCTAAATAACCACTTATTGTGGAAAGGAGGGAGTAAAATATTTAGAATTTAAATAGTTGCATGCTTACACTTATTAGTCGCATTGATTTTTAGTTTTGAATATCTTTAGCTGCGTAAAACATAACTTTTGTTAACATCAGAGTAGTTCTTTTAAAGGGGTTTTAGGTCTAAATATTTTATTTTGATGAAACAATAAAGGGTGTGCTTGATAGTTGGTACTTGGTACGACGAAAAGTCCATTAACATTATTTCCTTGGAAGTATTTTTCATTAAAAGAAAAAAAATCTTCACTTATGTTTTTCTCTGTAAATCTATTTGAAATGGTTTTTAAACTTTTGAGAGTACTCTATTGTGAGACAACATTTCTTCTAAAAAATATTTTTTGCAAAACACTTTTAAAAATATTTTCCTTCATACCCCAATCTTTATTCCATAATAGTGAACTTAACCTAAAAAAATAAAAAAAATATTATAAATGAGAGATGGAGTGAGTATTAAATTTATTGGTATTTGAAATAATACCACATATTAAGTGGTTCATCAAATTAATTTTAAAATATAATTCTATTACAATTTGTTGGCAAACTAAATAACAAGAGGCTCAAATTCTCTTATTTTGGCATCAATGGAAGTATAGGCATTCAAGTATTACTTCGAATCCAATCACTAAGAGGTTATGATAACAAAAATAAATATTTTTTAAATCTCAATAAGAGATTTAAAGATGCGAGCCACAAGAATGAAATTGCCTTAATAGGTGGCCATGACAATCCAAAATAATTAACTTTTGAAGCGGATATCAATACAGAATATGAAAAATTAAATAATCTTTCCGTCTTAAATTATTTATTTAACGTATTTTATTCTTATTTATATCTAATTTATAATATATTTTCATTAAATATTTACTCTATTTATACTACTAAAAATAAAATAGAGAAAAAATAATTAATTACATTTAAAATTTTAAAATAATAAATAATTTAAGATAATTATTTTTAATAACCGCCCCAAATAATTTGAAATTACTTACCCAAAATCGTTAATTATATTTTGAATGAGAAGCACAAGCAAAGAACAAAGTAGTGTATTAAAGGGAAAGGGAAAAGGAAAAGACACTTGTGATTAACTCCACTGTTAAGAAAGAAGAAGCAGCGTCGAGCCTCAACTCTTTTGCCAGGTGACATCAATAAACCAAAAACGGTTTCTTATGTATATTCTTCCTCTTCCAGATTATCCTAATCTATACTATCTCTCTCTTTTTTTCGGTTTCTCCGCACTATAAATTTCATTAGGGTTTCAGTTTTCAACAACAACAGTTCCGATTTGGCAATGGCAACGGCCGCCTCTAAGGCAGCCGACTCCTACATTGGGAGTCTCATTTGCTTGATTACAAAGTCTGATATTCGCTATGAAGGATTTCTATTCCATCTCGATGCTCATGAATCCACCATCGGTCTTCGTAATGGTATACACTCAATGCACACTCTTATTTGTGATGTTGTTTATGTTTTGATCGCACTATGTAGCGTAGTTTTTATTAGTAAAATCCGCCGAAAAATATTACTCCCTCCGTTCTAATTTTAAAACAAGCTAATGATATCTGTGTGGTTATAAATTATCTCGTTAAGCGTAAAATGTAAATTTTAAAGTTAAATTGTTGCCAAATAAGTAAATATGTCATTCTTTTTGGGATTGACTAAAATGGAATGTGTCATATAAATTGGGAGACGGAAGGAGTATATAATTGTTACTCCCTTTGTTTGATCAATACTCTTGGATGTATTTTTTCACCAAATTAATATGAGAAGGTGCAACTTATAGTACTTTTTATGTTGTTTTCAAATATATATAATTTTTTATCTTAAAATATTGAGTTAATTTAATGCAATTTATCTTCAAATTTCAGTTAAATTGACTCTCGAAAAGCGAAAGGTATCACATAATTGGGACGGAGGGAGTAGTTTGTGAATATGTGAGGGTTTTGGTGCGCATGTTTGTGTTATCAGAGTTTTAGGTGAACGAAGCAAAAAAATTTGAAACCTTTTGGATGTTGTATGAGCTGAGAATTGAATTATACAGCTTGAATAAACAGTGTTATCATGATCATGCTTACTTATGTTGTTATTAATTTCTGCTGTTTAGAGTTTAATGATGATGGTAAAAAACACACCTGAACTATCACTTTTTTGCGAATCGTTCAGGTAGGAAAAGAGAATAACTAATAGTTGAGGTATGTTTTAATACATAGATGGTGATAGTTCTGGTAGGAAAAGGGAACATGTGATAGTTGGGATGTGAAATTTGCGAAAAAGTGATAGTTCAGGTGTGTTTTTGATTATTAACTCAAGAAAAAAAGGAATAACACTTTGTGAATGAATGTGTTAGGGTTAATGATTAAAAAAGAAGAAAAGAACGTGTCAGGGAGGAAAATGAAAACGGAGGAGCAAGTGTGCACACGGAAAGATAAGAGGATTGGTTTCATTTGTTTTTTGCCCCAACTTGTTTGGGATTGATGCGTAATTGTGGCTGTTGCTGTTCTTTTTCTTTTGATCTTTTGTAATGCTGTTTTCAGTTTGTGTCATCCTTTGATTTCTTGTTTCGATCGTTGCTAGTTAAAGTTTAATTCATACAAAAAGCTCAGAAAAACACGCGTCTTTTTGCATTTTGTTTGCGACCGTGTAAGTGTGTTGATGTGCATGTTTATGTTTTCGGAGTTTTTGGTGAACAAAGCTAACAATTGGAAACCTTTGACATGTTCTATTAACTGTGAAGTGAAATTGATATTTTGACTTATCAAAAGAATGCTTAAGCGGGAACAAAAATGGAATAAAAGTGAATAGTTTGGATAAACTTTATCATCATGATCATGCGTATTTAGGTTGTTATCAAATATCTGATGCTTAGAGTATGATATTTGTGAGGAAAAAGAAAATGTAGATCTATCCAAAGGGAATTATGAAGAAAAGAAAAAAGAAAGCAACTTTCTGAAAGACTGTCATATGTTGTCAGGCTTTGAGATATCTCTGTAGTGTTAAGGAAGGAACAAAAACAAGGGAAAAGTGCATCCGAGAAAATAGGAAGAAATTGTAAGAACTGGAAAATAGATAGAATGGTCAGAGGGAAGATAAAAAGTACCAAAGGATTTTGTCACATCATCTTGATGAAGTAATAATAAACTCTTTCGATTATAGAAAAAAAAATGATAGCAAAGGATTTTATTGCGCCATCTTGGTGAAGAATAGATGAACTTTTTCGATGTCTAGGTGTCGGTGAATCAAACATCATATTTGTGGTGCCGTAATAAAGTAAATAGAAGCTGAATCTCTGTAAACTTAATTTACTGTAATATCAGCTGGTCTCTTGAGTAGGTGCACATGTTTAAGTCCATTTTTCCACTTTCCAGTTGATATAATTAATCCCACAGAAGGATTTCTTTTTATGAATTGTTCATTTTAACTATTCAGTTTAAATAAGTCGTATCTTGCTCAGACCAATAAATAGAGCTAAGGTACTTTATATAAAAAAAAAGGCTCAATTTGAATTTCAAGAAGAATTTGTTCAAAAACAGATAATTACTTCAACAAGTATTTTCTAGCGAATCTTGTGGTTAGTGTCTCCTCGTGTCATAACAAATGTAACAGACTTTTCTGGTTCCTGAGTTTTATGGCCTGCCCTTCTCTTATTGCTTTTTTGTATTGACAATTATTGAGTTGTTTGGCTAAATTAATAATGTTCAGATATTTGGTGGTATAGTTTACTTGTTTCATCTTGAACTCTTAGCTTCTTATCATGTACATTTATGACACATGAGTCATCTGTTCGTGGTTCAGTGAAATCTTATGGCACAGAAGGACGAAAGAAGGATGGACCTCAGATATCTCCCAACGACAAAATTTATGAGTACATTTTCTTCCGAGGTAGTGACATAAAGGTGAGCTTACTTCCGTCTTTACTTGCTTACTTTGTGTGCTTGGTATTTTAATCGGAACTGGATTGTTGTAATTAAAACTTCAAGAAACTGATCGCCATCACTGACCAAGTGATCAGGGTCCTTGAACATGTTTCTTTTGGTAGTGGCTGGGTGGTATGTCCTTTTGAGGGGTAGGGGCGATTGAGAAGTATTGCTTTGGTTATTCTAACAAATTTCGTCACTGTACCTTTTATTTAATTCCGATTGGTTCAGTCTGTTGTCTTTGTGAATACAGTCTAAAGCTAGTACCCTAGTTTTTCCCATCCAGCTCTTCAGATGCTTTTTGAAGTTTGGTTAAGCAACTAGGATCTTTGTTTTTAGTGTATTTGAAAGAAATAATCCCCTTGATTATTTTCATTAATTGAATAGGTATTTATACAAGTTATAAAATAGGAGAATCCTATTCCTAAAACCTTATTCTACCATAATTCTAACTATACAATTATGGTAAGTGTATCATCCTAATTTAGGTAATACATACACTACAATATACATTAAATATATATACCATATATACAAGATTGGTACAAGATACCAATCCCCTAATTTCAGCCCCTAGCCGTGTAACATATATTGGGCCGTGACTGTACTGGGCTATTGTTTAACACACCTCCGCAGTCATAGTGGGCGGTCTTCGAACGCTGAGACTGTCCCTAAAATCTTCAAAGAGAACTATTTGGTAGACCCTTTGTAAAGATGTACGCAATTTGATAACGAGACGGGACATGACATACGCGAACTTGACCCTTTGCAACCTTTTCACGGACAAAGTGAATGTCCATTTCGATATGCTTGGTGCGCTGGTGTTGAACTGGGTTACCTGAAAGGTATATGGCACTAATGTTATCGCAATATACCAAGGTTGCCTTCTGAATGGGACAATGAAGCTCCAAAAGCAAATTACGTAGCCAACATGATTCTGAGACCACATTCGCTACCCCTCGATATTCTGCCTCTGCACTTGAGCGTGATAGAGTTGCCTGACGCTTTGCCGACCATGAGACCAAGTTGTTCCCAAGCAACATACAGTAGCTAGAAGTCGACCGTCTGTGTCGGGACAACCACCCCAATCAGCATCCGTGTAGGAGACAAGTGTGGATGTAGATGACGGATACAAGTGCAACCCATAGTCTAGTGTCCCTGAATATACCGAATGATGCATTTGATTGCATTCATGTGCTCCACTCTGGGATCATGTATGAATAAACACACCTGCTGAACCGCATATATAATATCCGGTCTGGTAAAAGTAAGATACTGGAGGGCCCCTGCAAGACTGCGATAGCGGGTCGGGTCCTCGTATGGTGCACCTGCAGCGGCACTTAGCTTTGGGTTTGCATCAACTGGCGTGGAAGTGGACTTACAGGATGACATCCCAGCCCTCTCGATGATCTCAGCAGCATACTTCCGTTGAGACAGAAACAACCCACCTGAATGACGCTTGACGGCAATCCCCAAAAAATAACTCAAAGGCCCTAAGTCTTTCATAGCAAACTCAGAACTGAGCATGACCATGATAGACTGACGCAAAGCATCGGTGGAGGCAGTCAAGATGATATCATCCACATACAACAGAATATAGGCCAATGACGAACCACGGCGGTAGATGAACAAGGAATTATCTGACCTGCTGTGAGTGAACCCAATAGTCGAAACAAAGTCAGCAAATCGTGTATACCAGGCCCGTGGAGACTGCTTAAGCCCATATAATTATTTCCTCAACAAACAGACACGATTAGGGCGGTTGGGATCCCTGAAACCCAACGGCTGATGCATATAGACTGTTTCCTTGTGGTCACAATGTAGAAAAGCATTCTTGACATCCAACTGATGAATTGGCCAAGTCTTTGAAAGAGCCAAGCTAAGCACAATGCTAATGGTAGCCGGTTTGACCACCAGACTAAACGTCTCACCACAATCAATTCCAACCTGCTGAGTCTTACCATCACCAACAAGTCGCGCCTTATGTCGAGCAAAGGACCCATCTGAATTCTCCTTATGAGCAAAAATTCACATAGACCTGATAACATTAATACCATATGGACGGGGCACCAATTCCCACGTCTTATTAGCAATAAGAGCATTATATTCATCAGTCATAGCAATTTTTCAATTAGGGTCATTTAAAGCGGACACAGGATTGCCGGGCAAGGGGAATTTAGAGACATCCGAATGTAAATTAAAATGTCTTTTAGGTGTAAAAATACCTCGCTGACTACGAGTGACCGGTCTATGACTCGAGGAAGAATTAAGGGAATTTTGGGAATTTTCTGGGCTCGGGACGGACTGGCCAGCAGGCAGTGGGCCTGCTGGCCCAAATCGGTAAATGCGGAATCGGCCGGACCGGTTCCAGATTGGGCCGGACCGGCCCAATAGCCGGAACTGTTCCAGTGGCTGTATTTTCTGGGCGTGACAGTACTATGGGGCCAGCGAGCAGTGGGCCCGCTAGAGGATTTTGGGTACGGGAGATGTCCGAAAAATTTCGAATAATATACGGAGATATTTGGTCATCCAAAAAATTATACGACTTAGGTTCGGGAGTATGAACTTTCGTAAACGGGAATTGAGTTTCATCAAAAATGACATGGCGATTGATTATGATTTTCTTGGAGGATAAATCAAAACACTTATAGCCACGATGATTCGATGGATAACCCAAAAACACACACGGGGTAGACCGAGCCTGAAGTTTGTTAATTGTGGTGTATGGGAATAACGGATAACACAAGCACCCAAAAATTCGAAGATGAGAGTACGAATGGTCCTTATTATATAAGATTTTGAGGGGGGGATATGTCAGACCTTTAGAAGGAAGTATGTTAAGAAGATATGTGGCCATTTGTAGAGCATGATGCCAAAAATATGGAGGTATGGAGGCATGAATTAAGAGAGTTCGGACAATGTTATTGATCGAACGAATTTTGCGTTCGGTCTTACCATTTTGTGGAGATGTATGAGGACACGAAAACCTAAAATTGATCCCATTATCAGCACAGAAATCCCGAAACTCCTTATTGTCATGTTCTTTCCCATTATCACATTGAATATTTTTATGTCTCTTTCGAATTGAGTACGAATGAACGCTCTAAATTTGATGAAGATGGAAAATACTTGCGATTTATTTGCAATTGGAAACGTCCACAAAAATCTAGTATAAACATCTAAAAAGTGAACATAATATCGATGACCCACTGAACTTAGAACAGGAGACGTCCATAAGTCACTATGAATAATGTCAAATGGCATAGAAGTATGAGAATTGGAGTCTACAAATGGTAACTTAACAATTTTTTCTAATGAACAAGACTGACAAATTGGAGTACGACTCGTACACTTACAAGAAATAAAACTATTTTTATCTAAAGCTGATAAAATAGAAGATCCCGGATGACCCAGACGAGCATGCCACATGGAAGGAGTGATGGCTGCAAAGGCTGACGGCAGGGTTTGACTCGATGGACTGAAACCAGGCATGATAGGATACAGATCCCCCCTACTATCACACCTCATGAGATGACTCCCCGTCTTGAAATCCTTCACAGAAAAACCAAAATGATCAAATTCAACGGAAACAGAATTGTCAGTAGTGAACTTCCGGACAGACATTAAATTTTTAATCAATTTAGGAGCATGTAAAGTATTTTTCAAGAGAAGGGGTGGATTGGGGGAGACAACGTTTTGTGACCATAACCCTGAATTGGAATAGAGTTGCCATTACCAACAATTATACCCCGAGGGGTGCTCAAATTGGAATAAGAGGAGAGAATACCGATTCGAAGTCATGTGAGTAGTTGCCCGGTGTCCATGTACCAATTTGGGTCCGGTTGAGTCAACCCCAACGTGTGCATCGTCGCCTCGATATCGCCCGAGTGGGGCTCGTTGCATGATGGGCCTGCGGTGGTCGGGGCCCAAGAACTCCTGTCCGTGGTGTACCTGGGCCGTAGCTGCTGTTGCTACCGCTGCTGGGCCACTGGCCAGTGGGCCGCCACTGCTGGGTATTGGGCTCGGACCGTTGGGCCCCCACCGGCCGCCGGAAATCGCTTCTTCGGATGGTACGGGTTCCACCGCCATTGGCCCCACTGCTGGGCCCATGGCGGTGTTAGGCCACTGTACCCTGGCTGGGACCCACCGCCTGTTTGTTGACCACCGGAACCGCCACCAGAACCGCCGCGTTTGCCCCCGCGATTTTTGTTATTATTTTTGCGATTATTCTTGCCGCCACCATTATTATGGTTTTGGCCCGAATTATTCACAAAACCTGAAGAACTAGGAGAGGACGCCACCATGACAGCCATAGCCGTGGTATCCGGCTCCATAATCGTCTGTAGAAGGTCCAGCGAAATAGTGGTGTATATCCACCGAAGAACGGTAGCATCAAGTGTAATCCATAACTCAGGATCCTCCGCAGGAAGGGGTCTAGCGGGAGGAATGATGTGATGAAGAACTTGATAAGATATAGCGTGAATTTTAAACAACTCTGCCCACGTTGCATATTGAACGTTTTCCATCTTAAGAACAATAGGGATACTTAGCTTGATATTGGAAACCGTGAGGGCAGGGTGAAAATTGTTCTTAGACATATTGTAAGAACAAAGAAGGAGGGAAAATTTAAGAGAGGTTTTTGAGAGCGGAAGACGAGATTTTTGGAGAGAAAACCCGGGGGGGGGGGGGGGGGGGGGGTCTCGGCCAAAGGAGGCAAAAGTTTGAGAGAAAAAAAAACTTTTGTTTAGACCTAGTCTCTTGATACCATGAAAGAAATAATCCCCTTGATTATTTTCATTAATTGAATAGGTATTTATACAAGTTATAAAATAGGAGAATCCTATTCCTATTCTATTCCTAAAACCTTATTCTACCATAATTCTAACTATACAATTATGGTAAGTGTATCATCCTAATTTAGGTAATACATACACTACAATATACATTAAATATATATACCATATATACAAGATTGGTACAAGATACCAATCCCCTAATTTCAGCCCCTAGCCGTGTAACATATATTGGGCCGTGACTGCCTGTACTGGGCTATTGTTTAACAGTATTAATAAGTGAAGATAGTTATTCATCTTCATTCTTCTTCCATGTCTCCTATCCTTCTACTTTTGTGGAAGAAGTACATCATCTCATGCATTCATTCGTGATAGATGCAAGAATGCATAGAAGATAGAAATCATATGCAAGAGTGACACCAGCTCACAGTAAAACAGAAACCAACTTTCCATTCTGACAGTCGTGTTTTCTTCATATTGAGCTTTTCACGACACCTACAGATAGCTACCATGCAAGAGTAGTTGAATTATTTCTTGTTCGGTGTCTTACATGGTCGTTCCTGTTACCTTTTTTAATTGTACTCCTCCTGAGTCAATTTGGCGGTTAATCATTAGAGTGCATGTGATAATAGTCAATAACTACGTAACATGCCGACTCTGCGTGCATCTTCACGACAGCTTCAGATAGCTACCATGCAAGGGTAGTTGAATTATCTTGTTTAGTGTCTTACATGGGTGTTCCTGTTACTTTTTAAAAATTGTACTCTTCCAGAATCAATTACTCTTCCAGAATCAATTTGGCGGTTAATCATTAGGATGCATGTGATAATAGTCAATAACTACGTAACATGTTGATTCTGCTTGTATCTTCACATCCAACTGTTTCTAGTAGCTAAAAACCTCTATGACCATGGGTAGGATTGACAGATTCAATAGTGAGAATTCTTATCCCGGCTGACTAAATAGCGTCAGTGAGGATGCCCAATCCCAGTAGCTTCATGTTCAGCCTATGTTCAAGACTAGCTGGATAAATTGATAAGAGTCCGCCACTGATAAAGACGTATAAGTTCTACTGTTATCCTCGTATTTACCAGGTATGAACCCCTTAAAGCCTCAAAATATTAGACAATGTAGAAATCTTCCAGGTTGTCAGATCCAGTGGTTCTGAAGTGGTATTAAAGGTTTGACATCAAAAGTCTAAGAATGTCTAGATGGATCCTGCTTGCCTTAATTGAAGGAATATCAATTTTATGGCTTGTAATAAGAAAGAATCCACGTGGAAGGAAAAGGGGATGCTCTTTTCATTTGGAGAAGTGGTCTTACATTTGACTTCTCCTGGAATGTTGTGTAGTGCATGTCTGATGAAGTACAGCTGAAATAATGTTAGAGTTAGACCCATTCGTCTGAGAATTTTTGTTTCTGCTGTAAATATGGACTCATTCTGGATTATCTCCTTTTCTTTTCCCTCATCTCACAGGATCTGCAGGTTATATCTTCACCATCCCCTGAAAGTACTTCAGTTGTTCCTGATGATCCTGCCATAATACAGGTATGCTGATTTTAATATGGTGGATTATCCTTCTGTTGCGTCATACAGATTTAACTAACTTTGTCAATGTTAATTTATCAGAATCATTTTCCTAACCCACCACCATCAACCATGGGCATGACATCTCCTGGTGCTGCACAAGTAGCAGATGTTAGTACCAGTGCACCGTCCATGGTCCCTGTTGCACCTTTCCTAGTGAATCTGCCCCCCAATCCTTTTCCACCAAGTTCTAGCCTTTGGGGCTCCTCACTTCCTCCTCCGCCTGTAAATATCAATGGGCCTGCTGTGCCTAATTATTGGCCAGGATTAGTTGGGTCCTCAGGAGGAGTTTCTCATTTTCAACAGCAACGTGTTCCTCCGCCACCACAGAGTTTGGTTGCATCCCTTCCCATTCAGCAGCAAGTGCAACACCAAAATGTGAAAGCATTAGCCGGAGGATCTAGTTTGGCTGCACAACATCATCCATTGCTGCTGCCTATTAGTAACACTTCCCCGAATTTACTTCCTGCCGTGCCGTCTCCATCTGGACAATCCAATCCTGGGCAGCCTGCTAAACCGGTTTTTAATTTATCATCTATTCCAATGCCACATAATGCATCCCGTGCTCTTCCAACTGTAGCAGTGGATTCTGCCCCAAGAACATTGTCTTCTCTGGAAGCAGAACTTAATGCCAATGCTATTCTGGCTTCAGTATCGAAAGAAGCAAGTTCCATCATTAGCACTTCAGATTCTTTCTCAACAATCTCGCAAACTGTGTCATCTATTGTAGACACAAAAGGTGCATCTTTCAGCAATCTGTCAAGACAATCCCTCTTGACACCAGAGGTACAGTCAGGAGTGAAGAATTCCTCATCATCTCAGTCATTGCAAACCCCAAACTTTGATGTACACACTGTTCAAGCATCAGTATCAGAACCTCTGCCATTGGGGAGTACAGAAGAAACCCTGGATTCATTACCAAAATCGACAACTAAAGTGGTACGGAAGTTTGGTCTCTCTCATTCTCACTTCAGTTCCTTCTCTCCTATATTCTGATGTGTCCATGAATTGTAAACAGCTGATGTTTTAGCTTAGATAATTGAAACTGGAAACCTACTGTTGCTGTGTTCTGATGATATCTTTCATTTTCTATGTTTGATGTTTGTGTGCGTGGTTACACTTTTCCTTGTTATTGAGTAATTTAATTCTTTAGCCTGTATCAGAAGTAACCAGCTTGACATTGTTGCAGTTACTTTTAAACTGCATTAGAGAAAAAAGATATAAAGAGACCCTAAACTAACATCCACCAACGTTATGAGAATCATATTGTTAATCATATTCATGCAAAGTGAACTTTCACATTTACCAATCCAAAATACTTTTGCTGGAACCCTTTATATAAATGCACATGGATATCATCGTAAGCCGATGTCATGTTTCCTATTTACTCCCTCGGTCCGATTTATGTGGCCAGACCCCGCGTTGTGGATTTCACTGGGTATGTTGTTGTTTTAAGAAAGAAAGGTCCCTACCTTCACAAGGTAGGGGTAAGGTCTGCGTACACTCTACCCTCCCCAGACCCCACGTGGTGGGATTATACTGGGTATGTTGTTGTCGTTGTTGTTATAAGAATGGTTGGAATTTTTTTGAAATATGTTGTCTAAAACAAGCCTTATACATTTGTGTGGCTAGTAATCATCTCACTAAGGGATAAAATGAGAATTTAAAGTTAAACTGTTTCTAGCTATAGAAAGGCGACATTCTCTGGAAAAGTGTACCACATAAATTGGGATAGAGGGATATTACTAAACAACTTCTGTGATGTACTTAAATATAATTGTTCTTTTAATGATTACATTAATTTCCTCCAGCTTTTTCTGTTTGCAACGTTATGTATTTTCAGTTTCTCGCTTGTCTGCTGCTGAATTTCATGACTTTTCTATTTGATACAATAACATGGAGATTCATGTATGCTTTTGTGTGCTGACACCGTCCTTTCCTTCTCTGTAGTTACGTGGATCTACATCATCTCATCACAATAGAAGTCACTTCGCTCAGGGAAGAGATGGGGTAATTTTCTGCATTACTTGTAGTTTTTATTCTCATTTGAGCCTTAAAATAGTGTTGGTGTTTACCTTATGGGCTGTTTTATGTTCATTCAGGCACATCGAGAAACATTATTCACTCATCACAATGGTAGAGGCCACACCCACAGAGGAAATGCGGTAATCTAATTCACTTATTTGTGTGCCTAGACAAACTCCTTACATTTGGTTCCTTACCCCCACAAGGCCCTAAGCCGAATAAGGGAAGTTTCGATTCTGATATATGCCCTTTAGCTCCTTATAATTTGTTTCAGCCAAATGGAGGTGCCGTATATACACATCAAAGTTACAGGAAACATGCATCAGGAAGAGGAAATGGGGTAACTCTAATTAGTTAGAGCATGAGATCCATATATACTTTTGTCTTTTATGTATCTTGGCTAAATTAAGTATTGAACTATGTCATATCTTACCGTCAACCAGAAAGTAAAGGAAGTGATTTCTACTTTTCTTGCCCTTCCAGCTTATTGGAGCTGCTCTACATTCTCATCAGAGTAATATGGGCATGGACAGAGGAAAAGTGGTAATCCAGTTGGCTAGTTTTCCGTTGCTTTTTAGACTTTTGGTGCTTATAATTCTAATCACTTTCATGCTTTTGTTGCGATATTCCTTTGGAATTGTTTTTTTCTCTGATAAATTCAATAGTGCGAAGACTTTCTACTAGTAATTCACTCGCCCCCTTCTTCTGATGACTGCCAAATTTTGGTTTTGTTCTTTTGATTCTGTAAATTCTCTACTGAGTAAATGTATTCTTCTTATTATGCCCTACCACATTCTTTAACTTATTTTCCACATCATTCCAGCCAAATGGTGTTCCCCAACGCAATCATCGCAATGTAGGAAGTCAATTTCGGGGACGTGGAGCTAAGGTAACTGTTCTTTTAGCATTTGGTCTCTTTGAAATTCTTGTGTGGACATGATATCCTTCTCAATTCCTTTTAGCTATATTTCCTTCTCAATGTACTAGTTCGTTACTTACATTGAGACATTGAAGTCTTGTTGTGATTCTTGAATTGTGTTTATTTTGTGTATTTGCAAAATTCTACGTACTACTCATTTTCCAAAATTTCCTTTACCATTAACTCACAAAGTTTGCTTTCTAGTTCCGTTATCATGGTAAAGTTTGCATTATCACTCTTTTTCTTGCCATCTGATGACTAAACAACCATCCAAACAAGCTGTAATTGACAATGCGTACTTTAGACGCATGGAACTTGGAATTGCAATTAATATGTTCTGATTATTATTTTTTATAGAAAAATTAGAAAAGAGCTAAATATCCATGACCATGAGGCGTGTCATTTAATTACAACATACCCAGTATAATCCCATCAGGTGAGGTCTGGGGAGGGTAGAGTGTACGTAGACCTTACCCCTACCTTGTGAAGGTCTGGATGTTTTTTCCAATAGACCCTCGGCTTAAGAAAAGATGCAAAGACAACAATAATAATAGGTAGTAATAACAACAATATAATAAGATAAATGAAGTAAAAGAAACAATCGAGTCGTAATAGAGATCTCAAAAAATAAGCTAATGTACAAAGATAATAATACTCCTAGTACGGAAAAGAAATCCTCGCGGAAACCTATTGGCCCTCTACCCTGATACTTGACCTCCACACCCTCCTATCAAGGGTCATGTCCTCGATAAGTTGAAGTTGCGCCATATCCTGCCTAATCAACTCTCCCCAGGACTTCTTTGGACTACCCCTCCCTCGCCTCAGGCACATCACTGCCAACCTCTCACACCTCCTCACTGGAGCATCTGCGCATCTCCTCTGCATATGACCGAACCATCTCAACCTTCCTTCCCGCATCTTGTCCACTACGGGGGCCACTCCCACCTTGTCCCGAATCACTTCATTCCAAATCATATCTCTCCTCGTATGCTCGCACATCCACCTCAACATCCACATCTCTGCTACCTTCCTCTTCTAGACATGAGCCGGCGTGTCATTTAATTAATGGCCCAGAAATATGCCTTGCCCTTGGATGCAATCCTTTGAGCATTACAATTTGTAAGTCTTCAGATGTATCCATAAAATTGCATTTCCAACAGCACGAAAATTGTTTCGAGCATTAAATAGTTTGGGGAGTTTTGAGTGATGATAATTGTGTTGGCTGGTTTTAAACAAGCTGCAAGGAATGCAAGCTTCTTTTCTAATCCCATTTTGACACAGTAATAACTTAGCAAACTTTGCCTTCTCCTTCTGAATCATTGGGAATAACAAGAGTGGTCTCCTTCTAATGGAAACAGATGTTCTCAAATATCAATATTAACTCCTTGTCTGTTTGTTAACTAACACAATTCTTTGTACTCAGAGCATACTTTAATATTTTTCCAGAATTCTCATGTGGTTAAAAGATTCTCCGAGGATTTCGATTTTGAGGCAATGAATGAAAAATTCAATAAGAAAGAGGTATGGGATTTTCTAGGCAGAAGTAACAAAGCTGAATCAGATGATGGAATTGTGGATGAGAAAGAGATGGATGACAGTGATGCAGAGGATGAAACTGGGGATGGAAGTTCAAAACATGATTACAAGGTAAGCTGCAGGTGGAAAAAGTTTATATTTGCCTTACCCATTATTTCCTCAGTATATATCCCTCAATTTGCTGTTATCAACTTTTTGTTCTACAGCCTGTTTATTGTAAGGACGACTTCTTTGATACTCTTTCTTGTCATACGCTTGATTGTGAATCTCGAAAAGTGAAGTTCTCTGAACAAAGGAGAAAAGACGCTGAGGTAATTAATTATTTGCTTTACTTATCTCAAAGAGGGGGTGGATTGTGCGTGGGGGGGGGGGGGGGGGGGGGATAAAAATCTCTGCTTTAGAATCTCTTTAATTTTATTCGTGAAGAGACTTCTTAATGTGTTTTCCAGACATTTGGTGAGATTCATAAAAACCAACGGGGCCGTGGTCAGGGAGCTCGCATGTCAGGGGCATCTCAACGCTCATATCGTGGAAGAGGATATGACAATGCACGTGGTGGCCGCGGCCAAGGAAGAACGGTTTGGGGTCGTGTCACTTAAAAAGAGCTTCTATGTGTACCCGTGAAAGGTGTTCAGGAAGTAGACGTCACCCAGCATTATCTAGTTATAGTAAACTTCTAGTCAGGTTTAACTTGACATTATAGTTAGTATATAATAAATAAAGGACAGAAGGGTAGATTTTGCTGCTGGACACCGAGGGCAAGAACTATTTAAAGATGAGCTATGACCTGGGAGTCCGGTGATTGTAGATGTAATCAGTCACAGCTGGGTTACCTGATACATAACCACCTTTGCTCTGCAAGTAGCCAGACAAGCTGCTTTGCATAAAATCTTTCATGAACTTTGTGAATAAAGAAGTGTTTTGTACAGTCGTGCTTTTGGCAGTGTTAACTTGATTGGGTCGTAAGCTAGAGTCGCAACTGCAGTAGGATTCTGTATGGTCAGCAACTACCTTGCTGGATACGATTGGTACATTTCCAGAAACTGAGAATAGTTTATGTTGGTTACAACTTACGAACAGTTGAGCTATGTTTGGTAATTAGCTTGGCGCAATGAAAGGTAAAAGATGCTGACACTATTGCAATTTTATCACAGGTTGGATTGATCTTATGGGGGAGTGCTGGTGTAACCTAATTATGTACATTGGGCTATTGTCCAAAGGAATAAAGGTGCTTAATAGATGATGCTGAATTATTAACTATGTCGGTTCTTTATGTGGTAATAAGTAGATGGACCCAGTGTTCTCTTTGTCACGGTGCTTATGGTCTTCTGTGTTGCTAAAAGCTGCCGAGGTTCCTATTCTGAAACATGTCAATGTTAGTATGCTGGTATAGTATGTTAGTGCCCCCCCCCCCCCCCCCCCCCCAATCTATCCATATTACCTAACTCTTACAGAAAGTATTCGGGAATACCATATTGCTTGCAGTAAAATGATTCCCTTAAAGTTCCTCATATATTGACAATTCTGTTTCGACAGCTAAACTTGTCTCTTTTCCTCTCTGCATCTTCTTGATTCCATCTTGTTAACTTAAGAGAACTTGTCCCCATTGTGAAAATTGGTTTTATTTCTTTTAGACTGGTGACTTCTACTGACTTCTCTTTCCATAGAGCAAAAGGAAGTCACCTATCTTACTACCTCCTCAAAGTGAGTGTTCACTACAATATTAGTAATGGGCGGACGTGGGACACAAACCAATAAAGTAAGAATAGAAACAAAGAGAAGCAAAAAGATGACAAACGAGTGAGAGTCATAGACGAATAGTTGTCTGATCATGTTGCCTATTCTGTCGTCACTCCAGTATTAAAAAAGACGGATGATGCCTGATGACGCTTTCCCACATTATTACCCATGTTGCGGGTCTTCTCCCTGGCGGCCTGGCCAGTGGCCCCTCGATAGCATTATGGTACTGGAACAAATGTGTGTGAATAGGGAAAAATTGAAAAGGATGACTTACATCTAATTACAACGTGTGTAAATTGATTGATACCTTCAACTTGACCTCTTGTAGTAAAGCATTCCAAGGTTTTTTTAATAGCTAAATTGCATGGTAAAATTGTACTGGCTGCTCCTAGTTAAATCATGCATTATGCGACCTTGAAGATATCATATATTCATGATTAAAATACCTTGTTTTCATTTAAACTTCTAAGCAGAGTTTTCAGAAGCGTTTTCGGGAGAGTTTCGGGGTAGGGCGTATCAAAAATGCTCCGGGAGAATGAAAGACGTAGACCCATAGGGTGTAAATCCCGAGCGTAAAAGTGCATGTCCCGAGCGTTAAATTTGATTTTTTTTTAAATTAAAAGTATTTTTACTATAGATTATAATTTTTTTATTAGCGTAATGATATTTATACTTTATGTTATTATGTTGTAGTGATTTTTTCTAAAATATATTAATAACACTGGCATAAATAATTTTTTTAAATATTTATGTTTGACATTGGTAGGATAGAGATTTCATAGCACTATGTTGCTGAAATAACTTTTTTCATTTTTTGTCATTGTTATTACACTTTTCATTATTCTCATTCTTTGAAATATATTAATAAAAACCAATGCAAATATTAGTTGAGGGAAAAGAACTAATAGATGTGGAGATTAATAACGAAGTGGATGGAGATTTTATTTTAAAAATTATCAAGGCTATTACGGTAATTATTTTGTGTTGTTACGGTGTTACCTTTCTCATATAATAATTATAATAATTTCTTTGAATTATTGGTGATTTATTTGAAGAGTTTTAATGAAAATTTTACTTTTACTTTTTTAGTATAAAAATTATAAAATTGAAGATACATGAGACATACGTCCCGTAGATCTATGAGATTTACACCCCGTATCTCGAGACTTACGCCTCATCTCGTGCTGCGTAAAACGGCTCTCATCGCATCCCCAACACTTAAAACACTGCTTCTAAGCTAGACAATTGTATTTGTGGCCCTAGCGTCTAATGCTATTCTCTTGAGCTAATTTTTCCTTTTTGAGAACCAAAGGCAGGGCACATAAGGTTTACCAAATCAATTAAGATTATTCTAACAAACAATTTAGACATTTTGATTCAAATATTGTTTTCATCAAAGGTGGGTCCCCTCCTTGTAAGTTGTATCACACGTCACAAAATTGATTCAAATATTAGCCTGGATACTAGTTATTATTTCTATGTAATTAACGAAACTTCCTTGTCTAATTGTAAGCAGAAAGATTGCAGGTAAATATAGATTCAGAGAGTCCCGTGTAACTACTTACCATAACTCTGTCTGTAGTTCACCAAGAAACTTATGATTGGCCCAAAAAGTTGATACAAGCTCAATTTTTATATATCCAAGAAAACAGAGAAAGAGTTGAATATGGATGCGAGGAAAATAGTGGTAGTTGTGGAAGATGTGGACATAGCAAGAACTGCGCTCCAATGGACTCTTCACAATCTCCTGCGATACGGAGATATTATCATTCTTCTCCACGTATTTTCTATCACAAGATCAAGGAGCAAGAAGAAGCTGAGGCTTTTACGTCTCAAAGGTTTCCAATTGGCTCTCTCCTTCCAAGACATCTGCAACAATTTTTTCAATGTATGCTATTTTCGAGTTCATCAATCACAATTTTCCTGTGATTTCCTTTTGTTTCTATGTTACTGATCCAATATATGAAAGAAGGGTTGTGTTACAGACCAAGACAGAGATTGTGGTGACACAAGGTGACCAAGATGGTGGAAAGATTGCTGCCATGGTTACAGAAATTGGTGCTTCCACTCTTGTTGCTGGACTTCATGATCACAGCTTTCTTTACAGGTTAATTTCACACCCCTCTTCTCTTTCTTGGAAAATAACCTTTCATGGTTCATCTGCCCTTTACTTTTGCAATATTTTGTCAATAGTTGATCAAATGATTATGTAGTTTTGTGAATTGAATTGATCAACTGTATTATTGAGGAAGGATAAGAAATTCATGGCATCAAAGACCCACAACTATAGTTGGTCAACAGCCACTTTTTCTTAGTTTTAGGGGCTAAAATTCTCCACTGCCGACCTTTCTTTTGCCCTCATGAGTCTATATTGAACAGAGAATCACGGTTAATAACTGCATTTGATGTTTTTATATGTTTAAATCTGAAAGAAATAATCTCCTTGATTATTTTCATTAATTGAAAGGTATATATACAAGTTACAAAATAGGAGAAACCTATTCCTATTTTACTCCTAAAACCTTATTCTACCATATATCTAACTATACAATTATGGTAAGTGTATAATTCTAATTTAGGTAACCTTTACATTACAATATACTACAAATATACTTTCCTAATATACATTTATTTACACTGCCTGTGATGGGCTACAGGCCACTGCCGTTGGGCCTTCCTGCATTCGGTACCTGTGGTATACACTATGTATATCAAGTGTATATCACGGGTATATTACCCGGTTTAACACACCCCCGCAGTCATAGCGGGTGGTCTTCGAACGCTGAGACTGTCCCTAAAATCTTCAAAAAGGACCGCGGGTAGACCCTTTGTAAAGATGTCTGCAACTTGATAACGGGACGGGACATGGCATACGCGAACGTGACCCCGAGCAACCTTTTCACGGACAAAGTGAATGTCCATTTCGATATGCTTAGTGCGTTGGTGCTGAACCGGGTTACCTGAAAGGTAGATGACACTAATATTATCGCAATATACCAAGGTTGCCTTCTGAATGGGACAATGAAGCTCCAAAAGCAAATTACGTAACCAACATGATTCTGAGACCACATTAGCTATCCCTCGATATTCGGCCTCTGCACTTGAGCGGGATATAGTTGCATGACGCTTCGCAGACCAGGAGACCAAGTTGTTGCCAAGGAACATACAATAGCCAGACGTCGACCGTCTGGGGTCTGGACAACCACCCCAATCAGCATCTGTGTATGAGACAAGTGTGGATGGCGAGGAAGGATATAAATGCAAACCATAGTCCAGTGTACCCTGAATATACCTAATGATGCGTTTGATTGCATTCATCTACTCAATTAGGGGATCATGCATGAATAAACACACATGCTGGACGGCATACGTAATATCCGGTCTTGTAAAAGTAAGATACTAAAGGGCCCCTGCAAGACTGCGATAGCGGGTCAGGTCCTCATATGGTGCGCCGGCTGCGGCACTAAGCTTGGGCTTTGTATCAACTGGAGTGGAAGTGGACTTACATGATGCCATCCCAGCCCTCTCGATGATCTCAGCCGCATACTTTCGTTGAGACAAGAACAATACATCTGAATGACGCTTGACATCAATCCCCAAAAAGTAACTCAAGGCCCCTAAGTCTTTCATAGCAAACTCAGAGTTGAGCATGGTCATGATAGACTGGCGTAAGGCATCGGAAGAGGCAGTCAGAATGATATCATCCACATATAACAGGGTGTAGGCCAAGGATGAACCACGTCGGTAGATGAACAAAGAATTGTCTGACATGCTATGAGTGAACCCAATGGTCGAAACATAGTTAGCAAACCTTGTATACCAGGCCCGTGGAGACTGCTTAAGTCCATATAAGGACTTCTTCAACAAACAGACATGATGAGGATGGTGGGGATCTCGGAAACCCAACGGCTGATGCATATAGACTGTTTCCTTGAGATCACCATGTAGGAAAGCATTCTTGACATCCAATTGATGAATATGCCATGTCTTTGAAAGAGCCAAGCTAAGCACAGTGCGAATAGTAGCCGGCTTGAGCACCGGACTAAACGTCTCCCCACAATCTATCCCAACCTGCTGAGTCTTACCATCACCCACAAGTCGCGCCTTATGTCGAGCAAACGACCCATCTGAATTTTCCTTATGAGAAAAAATCCACATAGACATGATAACATTAATACCAGATGGACGGGGCACCAACTCCCACGTCTTATTATCAATAAGAGCATTATATTCATCAGTCATAGCAATTTTCCAATTCGGGTCGTTTAAGGCGGACACAAGATTACGGGGCAAGGGGGATTTAGAGACATCAGAATATAAATTAAAATGTCTTTTAGGTGTAAAAATATCCCGCTGACTACGAGTGACCGGTCTATGACTCGAGGAAGAATTGAGTAAATTTTGGAAATTTGTTGGGCTCGGGACGGACTGGCCAGCAGGCAGTGGGCCTGCTGGCCCAAATTGGCAATCTGGGACTGAAATTGGACCAGTTCCAGAATTGGGCTGGACTGACCCAATCGCTGGAACTGATCCAGCTACTGGAAACTGCGACGGAACAGTGGGTCCAGCGGGCAGTGGGCCCGTTGGAGGATTTTGGGCGCGGGACATGTCCGAAAAATGATGAGTAATAAATGGAGATATACCATCATCCAAAAAATTATACGAACCAGGCTCGGGAGTATGGACTTTAGTAAATGGAAATTGAGTTTCATCAAAAATTACATGACGATTAATGATGATTTTCTTGGAGGATAAATCAAAGCATTTGTAACCATGATGATTAGACGGATAACCCAAAAACACACACGGAGTAGACCGGACCTAAAGTTTGTTAATTGTGGTGGATGGGAATAAAGGATAACACAAGCACCCAAAAACCCGAAGATGAGAATAAGAAGGATTCTTATTATATAAACTTTGGAGGGGGGAAGAATATGTCAGACCTTTGGAAGGAATAATGTTAAGGAGATATGTCGCCATTTGCAGAGCATGATGCCAAAAATATGAGGGTACGGAAGCATAAAGTAAGAGAGTGCAGACAATGTTATTTATGGAACGAATTTTGCGTTCGTCTTTCCCATTTTGTGAAGATGTATGAGGGCACGAAAAATGAAAATTGATCCCATTATTATCACATAACTCCCGAAACACCCTATTGTCATACTCTTTCCCATTATCACACTGAATATTTTTTATTTCTCTTTCGAATTGTGTTCTAATGAATGCTCTAAATTTTATGAAGACGGAAAACACTTGTGATTTATTGGCAATTGGAAACGTCCACAAAAATTTAGACTAATCATCCAAAAAAAGAACATAATATCGATGACCCAACGAACTTAGAACATGAGACGTCCATAGGTCGCTATGAATAATATCAAATGGCATTGAAGTATGAGAATTTGAGTCCACAAATGGCAACTTAACAATTTTTCCTAACGAACAAGATTGACAAATTTGAGTACGACTCGTACCCTTACAAGAAATGAAACTATTTTTATCTAAAACTGATAAAATAGAAGATCTCGGATGACCAAGGTGAGCATGCCACAAGGAAGGAGATATGGCTGCGAAAGCTGATGGCAAGGCTTGACTCGATGGACTGAAACCGGGTGTGATAGGATAAAGATCTCCCCTACTATCACACATCATGAGAGGACTCCCCGTCTTGAAATCCTTCTCAGAGAAACCAAAAGGATCAAATTCAACAGAAACGGAATTGTCAGTGGTGAATTTTCGGACAGACACTAAGTTTTAATCAATTTTGTGGCATGTAAAGTATTTTTCAAGAGAAGGGGAGGATTGGGGGGAGATAGAGATTTATGACCATAACCCTGAATTGGAATAGAGTTACCATTACCGACAATTATACCACGAGGGGTGCTCAAATTGGCATAAGTCAAGAGAGTACCTTGATCGGAGGTCATGTGTGTCGTGGCACCGGTGTCCATATACCAATTTGGGTTCGGTTGAGTCAACCCCAATGTGTGCATTGCGGCCTCGATATCGGTCTGAGTGGGGCCTGCTGCGTGGTGAGCTTGCGGAGGTCGGGGCCTAAGTATTCCAGAACTGGGCTGGCGTGGACTGAAACTGCCGGAACTGCCGTTACTGGGCCAGTGGGCAGTGGGCCGTCTGGGCTGCTGGAAAGCCCACTGGCCAGTTGTGGGAAACTGTTGTGGAGGTGGGCCGTAGGGCCACTGTCCACTGGTCCAAGCCCACGGCCTAGAGGCCCAAGGCTGAGACCAGGGGTACGGTGGCCCACTGTAACCTGGATGGGGCCCACTGCCACTGTTCTGGCTACCGTGACTGCTGCCGGAGCCGCCGCGTTTGCCCCCACGATTTTTTCCATTATTTTTCCGGCCATTCTTGTTGCCCCCGTGGGATTGGTTTTGGTTCGAATTGTTGCCAAAATATTAAGGACTAGGGGAGGAAGTCATCATGACCACGGGACTAGCATTAGTAGCCGCCTTTTAGCCAAACCGACTTCTTCCAAGGTAAGCATGGAGCGGGCTTGATAAAAGGCGGGAAGTGGGTTGCTTTGACGGAAGAGAGTCCCCACGCTATTATAGACCTCAGAAAGACCGGCAACCAGTTGTAGAACCAGACAATTATTTGTTACAGCTGCGCCAACATTACGGAGTTGATCCGCCAACTCCTTGAGTTTCTTGCAATATGCAGATACGTTTGGAAATTCTTCCGTGCGAACTAGAGAGAATTCCTGCTCGAGTGTGACGACACGTGAATGTTGGTTATCTTGGATTATGTCACGCAATCTATTCCAGGTAGCCATAGCCGTGGTATCCGGCTAAATAATCGTCTGTAAAAGGTCAACCGAAATAGTGGAATAGATCCACTGGAGAACGGTAGCATCAAGAGTAATCCATAACTGAGGATCCTCCGCGGGAAGAGGTGTAGCGGGAGGAATTATGTGATGGATAACTTGATGGGATATAGTGTGAATTTTAAACAATTCTGCCCACGTCACATATTGGACGTTTTCTATCTCAAGCTCAATAGGGATACTGTTCTTGACGTTAGAAACCACGAGGGCAGGATGAAAATTGTTCTTAGACATATTGAAAGAACAAAGAAGGAGGGGAAATTTGGGAATAGTAAGAGAGATTTTTGAGAGCGGAAGACAAAATTTGGAAGAGAAACCCGAGGGGGGGGGGTTTCGGCCGAGAGAGGGCACAAAATTTGGGAGAGAAAATTTTTGTTTAGACCTAGTTTCTTGATACTATGAAAGAAATAATCCCCTTGATTATTTTCATTAATTGAAAGGTATATATACAAGTTACAAAATAGGAGAAACCTATTCCTATTCTACTCCTAAAACCTTATTCTACCATAATTCTAAATATACAATTATGGTAAGTGTATAATCCTAATTTAGGTAACCTTTACACTACAATATACTACAAATATACTTTCCTAATATACATTTATTTACACTGCCCGTGATGGGCTACAGGCCACTGCCGTTGGGCCTCAGCCACTGCCGAGATGGCCTTCCTGCATTCGGTACCCGTGGTATACACTATGTATATCAAGTGTATATCACGGGTATATTACCCCGTTTAACAAAATCTAACCCAGCTAGGTTACTAGCAAGGATTAGCAGCCGCCAGCCATTCTATATTTATGTTTGTGACATGTAGCAAATGGTAAAATAATTAAGGTGGGCCATACTGACTTGGATGTAGTTATAAAGAAAATTACCATAGCATGTTACATCCACGCTGGGAAGTACTAGCATTATTTTTTATGGAACATTCAAACCTTAAAACTCTATTTTGTTCTAATTCTACTAGTTCTTCCTTCTCTTAAAATATATATTGGATAAGGATTTGTCCATTGTTTAAAGTTCATTATTAGCGTATGATGATGTCTATTGAATGGTGTGTGTAATAGACTCTACTAGTTCTAATTCTACTAGTTCATTATTAGTTGTTAAATTTATGTTAACAACTAAAATAAGTGTTCCTTTTATTTGTTGCATAGGTTGGCCATGACACACAACAAGATTGCAATCAATTTGAATTGCAAAGTTCTAGCCATCAAGCAACCAACACAATTGATGGTCACAAGGACAAGAACCATATCTTTTCAAGATAGTTCAACCAACATGGACTTCTCACAGATTGAAATTGATGCAGTGAGGTAAGAATAAGTTTCGTTATACTAAACATAATTATGATTCTTTTATTGCTGGACCCGAGTCCCTTACCTGCTCCATGTACTATAATATGTGGTCCGAACAATTTTTAAATGGTAATTCCATACTTTAATTTCCTCTAGGTTCTAGAAGCAGGGGATGCAGAATATCTTGTTTGTGGCTATGGTTTAAGCTAGAAAGTCGTAAAATTAGCCTAAAAGTCTAAAACAGTAAATGAAGGGGATTTTACTTAACGGCCTAGTTTAAAGTTTAATCTACTTCCAGTGTAAAAATTATTTATCCAATCACGTTATGTATAAGGTGATTGCAATTATAACCTAATAAAATGAGAGTTTAACTTATATGCACCGATTATGTAAAGAATTTTTAATCCAAATTGCACCTACAAGTAAAAGGACAGTCCAGTGCACTAAGCTTCAGTTATGCGCGAGTCCGGAAAAGGGCCGGACCAAATTGTATCTACAAGTAATCCTTCATAAAATGTGAATACGTATTTTTGACAATACCAAGTTACCTACTATAAAAGGTAAAAATACCATGATAATATAAAAAAATTATTTACACTATCAGTGTATATAAGTTAAATTCTAAAATTGGTAGTAATTTAACTGTTGCAATAGGTTGAATTACATTATTAATGATATAATTTTTTATATTTTAGAGGTATATAACTGAAATCCAATTGGTTACGTTTTGCCAGTTGTGTTGTTAACATGAATAAATAAGGATATACAGCTATATAGAGAAGTGGTGAAGGATAGGATTTTCATTTCAGGCAAAAAGGTATCAAGAATAGAATGAGTTTGTTACTCGTCAATTTGACAGCATATCTGGATACCACTTAGTAACTATTCATAGTTAAAATCTATATTAATTTTATTGTCTTTCTTTATGTATTTTCTCTTTAAGTAAGAGCACTTCTAAAAATTAGAGCATTGAGATTTGTCATTTGAAATCTACTAACAATTCAAGTTACTTATTTTTATATTACTTCAATCAATTTTTGTTGTGGAATTAAAGGAAATAATAACAAAATATTATGATTATGTTCCACTGACTATTGAATTGTGGGTCACATATGCAGTTTCTCAGAAGTCACTCCACCAAAAATTCCATATCAAGTTTGTCCAGATCGTCATTCTATCATTTGGAGATCAGGAAGATCAAGAAGATCGATGGTCAAGAAGAAACTAAATTCAGAATAATTTTATCATTCAATGAGGGAATATATGTGCATTTTCCCCACATTGTACTGTGTGATTGCAAAAATGACACTACATTTTTCGGTTTGCCCACACAACATTAAACAAAAAGAGGGAAAATGTTATACAAAATTCAAAAAACGGATGTCAGTTTGGGGTATTATTTATTCCATCTCTCAACAATTATTTAACGACATCATGTTTCAATTTCATGTGTCTGCTCTTACAATTATAAGATTTATTCTTCGCAATAGCTATTGCCGCTTGACAATCACAGTGCGAAAACACAGGAGGCATCACATCCTCTGTTAGAGGGATATTCGCTAAGAAATTTCTTAGCCACTCAGCCTCAGCATCAGCTAGTTCTAAAGCTACAAACTCCGACTCCATAGTCGATCTAGCAATGATTGTCTGCTTAGCTGATTTTCACGATATTGCACCACCTCCAAGGTATTTCCCTTACAATTAAACTATTCAGTAAGTTTGTGTTCAATGAGGTCATTTTCTTTCCGTAAACTCTGCAATATGTTAGATCATCCGATTATTTAGGCAAAACAAAGAAAGTATATCGCATATTGAATCAAATATATATCATCGTATAAAATGGAATAGGAAATATGTTATATTGAATCAAATATCATTTGGTAAAATGAAATAGAAAGCGTGTTATTTATAATGTCATTGATAAACGATACGACTAGTACTAAATCAAATAACAATTTATTTTTTTACTGGCAAACAGTATTTTCATCACAAATTAAATGCAAGAGATATTTTATACATAGCTTTTTATCACTTAATTATAGTTAATTGATCGATCCTTATTAGTATCATTTTAACTTGTTACTCTTATGTACCGGAGTCAATTAGGTGAGTTGTATTAAATTTGGGCGATCAAATAAACTAAGTTAATAAATGGGTTTGTCATATTGACCTATCTTCAAATTATTTGAGTTGAGATAAACTTGGTAAAGATTGGGTTAACCCAATTCACCTAACTCTTACCAAATTTTACTTTCTATGTTGGTTACTTTATTATTTGTAGTAAACAAAGCTAATAAAGATAATTCATTATGACTATATACAACATACCAAACTAAAAGAATATCATAAGTTAATTTGGACGGGTAATTAATCCGACCAAATGTAATTAAATGAGTTAGTTGAATCATGTTTCTATGAGTTAATTTTACATCTCATACTAGTTAACTACCGCGCTTCGCACGGTCATACATGTCACACTCCAAACTAGCGGGTGTGGCCGGCACCCGGCACTATGCTCGCCCAAGCGTACCACTCTGATGATCAAGCATCTATATGAGTAGAACTTCCGGCCGGCAAGGCCGTACTACGACATAACACAAACAACAATACAATAGGAAGGCCAAAAAGGCCACACTCTGTAAGATAAGGATGAAACTCAACCTGTGATGGTGACGCAAAGGGATCAACCCAACAAAGTTGCAACACGATTCAACAAAAGACAATCTAGCCGAAAATGCTATACATCAACAATTGTACATACCAGATAAGTCCATGAGCCTCTACGAATACATGTACTGTCATATGGTCGGGACAGGGCCCCGACCTACCAACTATGTACATAACTCTGCAAAACATACTCAATATCTGACCAGGAAGCTTCAGGAAAGACAAAGCTTACTCACTGATGGCTGAACTCGACAGCTCCTACTGTGGTGGCCTAGGAGAGGCCCCATCAAAACCTGCGGCATGAACACACAACGCCCCCAGAAAAAGAGACGTCAGTACGAAAGAAATATATCGTTATGTAAATCATTAATAACAATATGAAAATGTAAGCTGTAAAGAAAGACATAAAAGCAATATGATACTCTGATAACCTGCGGGCCCTATAGGACAAACAATGAAACTCTGAAACTGAAATAAAACCGGTGTGGATAGGCCTTACTATATAAATTGCATTCAGTTATAGGTCGAGGTGTATAATATGTCACTACCCTTAGGTATACTCTGAGGTGTATGTATGGATGCACATATAAGTGCCTGCCCTTATGTTATAGCCCAGAATGTGTATAATGTACATGTACAACTGCCCACCGACTATTCGCAACGGTCGTGTGACTAACATATATATGTATAATAATAATAGCACTTAAGGCCTCTTTGGAACTTAGAACTCTTTGACTTTATTTTGGAATGACCTTTAGTCGACGCTGACGATTAACTCTATGATACATTTCTTTCCGAAGGTTTATGACAAGGTAAACCAGTAACCAAACAACAATGACCATGAGATAGAAATAAAAAGGAACAATTCTGGATAAGAGATTATAATATACAAGTAGAATGAAACTTGTGACGTTTCATTGAAATTGATAAACTCTTTGCATTTCATGCTTTTGAAAGAGGGGGATAACCTTACATACCTTGTCCATAAAGCTAAAACCGTTCTACAAGTCCTAGCACTCCTTACATATGATTATCTATATCATATAAAGGGTTGATATTAATATCGAATCCATAATCTATAGAAAAGCTCACTTAGGCATATCGTCGAACAACTCATAAGATTCTTAGGCTTATTTTATAGGGAAAACTTATGTAATTTGATCCCATAGTCCTCCAAACCGTACTTTCCTTGATCCCATAACACATACAACGAGTTTGATTATCCATTTGAACTCATACTTCAAGTAAAATACCATAACAAGTCATATCACAGTGATTCCACAAGTTTACAAGTTTTGTTTATGAAAAATCCTTTCACAACTTGTTCCAAAAACATCTATTAATCACAAATATAGGTAGGGGAGGATAGAACTTACCTTTACGTACAAAAATCCACTCAAAAGAACAAGCTACTTCGCTTTCAAGGTTTTTCGGAATCGATTCTATAGGGAGAAGATGATTACTACGATAACCACAGAGTTTATCAAGTTAATTTTGCATGATTTGATCTAAGAATGTTATGATAGCTTAGAGAGGATTTGGGCAGAGTCTAGGGTCTGTTCTTGAGGAAAAATGAAGTCCCAAATCGAAACACCCAATTTAAACCTGAAAAAAATTGCACCGCCTAAAAGAACGGTCCATTTTAAAGGTCCGTACAATTTTGTATGGTCCATCAATTTGGACCGTCAAATCCAAATCTGAGGCCTGGCATTCTGCAAGCCGTTTAACGGTGGGGCAGTCCATTTTGATGGTATGTACAATTTTGTACGGTCCATCAATTTGGACCGTTAAATATGAAAACTTACCGATTTTATCGAAATGTATTATCTTCGATCCGTTTAACTTCCATACACTCCGGTACTTCTATAAATAAGTTGTAAACCTTCATTACCCTTCCGTAAGGTCGCACCTCTTTCCGGCACATCAGTACTAATTGACGACATGACAAAATCCGAAACTACGAGACGTAACATCCTTCCACCATAGGAATATTCGTCTGTGAATGTTGGAGATATTATTTAATCCTCAGGAGTTTTGAAAAAAATTTCGACAGAGTTTCCTTTGTAAACAGGACTATCCAAAACCTGCTAAATAGCCAAAATAGATATCCAATACCACACAGGGCAACACAATAACAAAACAACATCAACTTGGCCTCACATGACCATCTATATAAGCAAGAGTCAAATAAGGTTAGCCATAACTCACCTTAACTATCCTTTATTGTACTCTGAGCTGCACCTGCCATATTTGTCCCCACATTATCACCTAACCAAAGAATATAAATTAAGGTCGATAAATGAAGTAAGAATAAGATGACTGTATAGCACTAGTATCAGTATAAACCTTAAGACTGAAACAAGTAGGGATATCTGGATCTCATATCTTCCTTGATCTCCCAAGTCATCTCTTCTATAATGTTATTTCTCCATAGCACCTTAACAGAGGCAACTTCCTTAGTTCTTAGCTTCCGAACTTGGCAATATAAAATAGCTACAGGAGTCTCTTCATATAATAAATCCTCAAAAATTTGCACATCCTCCACGGGAGTGATACGAGAGGGATCTCCTATGCACTTGCGCAACATCGACAAATTACGAGTAGAAGGGCTCATCCCTCGTAGAATACGGGGTGAGCTGCTTCCAATTATGAGGGTAGTTTAAGCTCATAAGCAACTCGGCCTATCCTACAGATGATTTTATATGGCCCAACATATCTGGGGCTGAGTTTTCCCCTTTTCCCGAATCGCAAATGCCTTTCATTAGAGAAACCTTTAAGAATACCCAACCGCTAACTGTGAATTCCAAATCGCAGCGTCGAACATTTGAATAAGATTTTTATCGACTCTGGGCAGTTAATAGGCGTTATTGAATTAGGTTTACCCTCTCAATTGCTTGCTGGATGAGATCGGGACCTAGTAACCCGACTTCAGCCACTTCAAACTAGCCAATTAGAGATCTACACTTCTGCCCATACAAGGCCTCATACGGGGCCATCTTGATGCTGGAATGATAACTATTATTGTAAGCGAACTCGATAAGGGGTAAATAATTATCCCAGCTATCTTTGAAATCTAACACACAAGCGCGTAACATGTCTTTGAGTGTCTGAATTGTGCGCTCGGCCTGACCGTCGGTCTGTGGATGGAAGGTTGTGCTAAGGTTCACTTGAGTGCTTAAACCTTTCTGAATTGACCTCCAAAAGTGAGCCATAAACTGAGCACCCCTATTGGATATGATAGAGACCAGAACACCATACAACCAAACTATTTCCTTAATAAACAACTTGGCGTAATCCTCAATCGAAAAAGTAGTGCGAAAAGGTAGAAAATGAGCTGATTTCATAAGTCTATCGACGATAACCCAAATGGAATCAAACTTCCGATAAGAACGGGGAAACCCGATGATCAAATCCAATCATTTCCTATTTCCAAGTAGGAATTTCAATATTCTTAATCAAGCCCCCAGTCTTTTGATGCTCGATCTTAACTTGTTGATAATTCGGGCATTGAGCTACCAATGTTGTGATATCTTTCTTTATGTCATTCCACTAGTAAACCTATCGGAGATTTATGATACATCTTTGTTGAGCCAGGATGAATATAATACCTGGACTGGTGGATCTCAACCATAATTTACTCCCGGAGCCCTCCTACACTTGGTATACAAAGTCGACCCTGATATCCGAGGACTCCATCTCCTGTAAGTTCCAACATCAGCTTTTTTTGCAGGGGAATCCACTCTTTCATCCGGACCGACTCGGGGTCATCAAACTGTCTTGCTGTCACCTCTACTATCAAGTATGATTCTGCGGTATTCTACACCACCGCTCTTCCGTCTTCCGTGTCCAAAAGTCGCACATTTAAACTGGATAGGCGACGTAGTTCTTCAGTTATATCCAACTTGTTCGCTTCAAATACTATCCAAATTCCCCATGGACTTGCGGCTTAAGGCATCAACTACGACATTTTCCTTATCGGGGTGGTATAAAATATCAACGTTGTATTCCTTTAATAATTCCAGCCACCTTCTTTAACTTAAATTCAGTCCTTCTTGTGAAATATATATTATAAACTCTTATGGTCTGTGAATATGTCAACATAGACTCCATATAAATAATGACGTTACATCTTCAGGGCAAAGATTACCACTGCTAACTCAAGATCATGGGACATATAGTTTACTTCATACTTCCTTAACTGCCTCGAAACATATGCTATAACCTTCCCGTGCTGCATCAAAACACATCCTAGGCCGACTCTGGAGGCATCACAATAAACCATAGACCCATTAGTACTTTCGAGAAGCGCTAACACATATGTGGATGTTACCTCGTCCTTCAACTCTTGAAAACTGCGCTCACATGCATCTGACCACTAAAACTTGGCTGTCTTGTGAGTGAACTTGGTCATATGTGCAGAGATAGAATAAAAACCCTCCACTAATCTCCGATAATATCCTGCTAATCCCAAGAAGCTACGTACTTCTATAGGAGTTGTGGGCCTCATCCAATTTTTTACGGCCACAATCTTTTGATGATCCGCCTTAATACCTTTTGATGAGACATTATGGCCCAAAAGGCAATAGAGGTCAACCAGAATTCGCATTTGGAAAACTTGGCATACCATTTACGAATTTGGAGCATCTGTAACACTGCTCGAAAATGATCTGCATGATCTGCCTCAGTCTGCGAGTACACCAAAATATCGTCAATAAACACGATCATAAATATATTTAAGAGTGGCTTGAAAACCCGATTCATTAAATCCATGAAGGCCGCTAGCGCATTAGTGAGTCCAAAAGACATCACCCTAAACTCGAAATGGCCATACCTGGTTCCAATATTTATTTTCGGAATATCCTTCTCCTTTACCCTCAACTGATGGTATCCCGATCTTAAATCAATCTTTGAGAAATATTTAGCACCCTGCAACTGATCAAATAAGTCATCAATCCTCGGAAGTGGATACTTATTCTTGATAGTTACCTTATTCAATTGTCTGTAATCGATACACATCCTTAGGGAACCATCATTCTTGCGAACAAACAATATTGGCATGCCCCGTGGCAAAGTGCTAGGCCTGATAAAACCTTTTTCCAATAAATCCTTCAACTGATCCTTCAATTCCCTCAGCTCGACCGGAGCCATTCGATAAGGAGGGATATATATCAGTTGTGTATCTGGAAGTACATCAATAGTAAACTCAATCTCCCGCTCTAGAGGAATGCTTGGAAGCTCATTCGAAAATACATCAGGAAACTCATTAACTACAGGGACAGACTGAAGGGTCAGAGGCTTTGCATCGGTATTCCTGACCTGAACCAAATGATAAATATATCCATTGGAAATTATTTTCAAGGCCTTCTGGTAGGAAATAAACCTGCCTTTAGGTGTAGCAGAATTGCCTTTCCATTCAAGAGTTGGTTCGCCTGGAAAATTGAACTTGACAAGCTTTGTCCAACAATCAACATTCATGTAACAAGAGGTCAACCATTCCATTCCCATAATAACATCGAACTCAACCATAAGCAACTCGGCAAGATCAGCCAAAGTAGGATGATTACAAACAGTCACGATATAATTCTTGTAAATTTGTCTTGCTATAATCAATTCACCAACCGGTGTAGCTACTTCGTATGTCTTAGACAACAACTCTAGTTCAAATCCAAATTTGCTAGCAACAAAGGGCATAACATAAGACAAATTAGAGCTCGGATCTAGCAACGCATAGATAACATAACTGAAAACAACTAATATACATGTGACAACATCCAGAGATGACTCCAAATCCTGACGACATGATAAAGCACAGATGCGGTTCTGAGCACCGCCTGAACTAGATGTTCTTCATCAGCCTCTGCCTTTACCTGCTGAGGTTTGCAGCCCACCACTCTACGGACTTACACTTAATGAAGATGTTGCAGTCGATCCCATCAGTTGAGCTGTGTCACCTCTACCTTTACTTGGGCACTGATGCATTTAGTAACCAAGATTCCCACACGAATAACATACATCAGAACCCTGATGACACTGTCCCTCATGTGTTCTATCACACTGACTACATGGAGGCAATGAAGGTCTCATCTGCCCTGAACTTCCCTGCCTCTAAGAACCAAAAGCTTTCGAACTCTATTCGGGTCCTGACTGAGCATACCTGTCATACCTCAGCTCTTGAAATTGAGATGGAGCACTATTAGAAAATTGAGGCGGATGTCTGTGAAATTGCTTGCCCGGAGATACCCGCTGCCTCTATGAATGACCCAGTTGACCTAGCTCTCTTGGTCAATTCCCTCTCTGCACTTCTATTATCTCGAAGCTGCCACTTGCGGTCCTCGACACTCTGAGCATATGCCTGTATTCTAGTAATATTCATGTCCTATTCAGCGAGGCTGCCATACACTCTCCAATTAGATGCTGATCCAAGCCCGCTACAAACCGATGAACTCGAGCCCTCATTGTGTCCACAATATTTGGAGCATACCTAGCCAAAGAGTTGAAATCTAGACTATATTTTCTTACACTCTTACTTTTTTGTGTAAGGTTTAATAATTGCTCCACTTTGTCTTCTCGTACTTCTAATGGAAAATAATAATCAAGGAAGGCTTCTGAAAACTCCTCCCACACAGCCGGAGGTGCATCTTGTCCTCGAGACCGCTCCCAGGCCTCATACCATAAAACAACCATATCTCTTAACCTGAAAGAGGCCAACTCTACCGCCTCCATCTACGAAGCATGCATCACCCGCAATACTCACAACATCTGACCAATAAAGTTTTTAGGGTCAATATTTAGATCAGTCCTAGTGAATGTTGGTGGACTCAACCCGAGAAATTCTCAAGTCCTAGAACATCCGATGTTGTCAAAAGACCCAGCACCTGTAGAAGCCATTATCTAACATCCGATGCTACTTCGCTTTCAATGTTTTTCGAAATCGATTATATAGGGAGAAGATGATTACTACGATAACCATGGGGGTTATCACGTTGATTTTGCGTGATTTGATTTTGATTTGATCTTAGAATGTTATGATACCTTGGAGAGGATTTGAGGAGAGTCTAGGGTCTGTTCTTGAGAAAAATGAAGTCCCAAATCAAAATACCCAATGTAAACTCGAAATTGCACCACCAAAAAGAATAGTCCATTTTGAAGGTCCGTATAATTTTGTACGGTCCATCAATCTGGACTGTCAAATCCAATTATGAGCATGGCATTATGCATGCCATTTGACGGTGGGGCAGTCCATTTTGACGGTCTATCAAATCTGGAAACTTCCCGATTTCATCGAAACGTATTTTCTTCTATCCGCTTAACTTCCATACACTCCGGTACTTTCATAAACAAGCTGTAAAGCTTCATTATCCTTCTGTAAGGTCGTACCTCTTCCCGGGACATCAGTACCAATTGACGACACAATGGAACGCGAAACTACGGTGTGTAACAATAGATCTTTTAAAGAAATGATAAATTTATAATACAAAAAATAAAAAATATATGTAATGTAAGACGTGCATAAGAAAAAATAAAATCTAATAAATGACGAAAATATACATATAAAAAATCAAACAAAAACAAAAGAATTAACAAAATAATATATCGACTATTTTCGTACTCCATGATTATAGAGTTCTCAAAGAACACTTCTATCAATGATATATATAGTTGTTAATTATTAACGTGTATAACGTGTTCATATATTTAGTCATATTTAGTGTTGTAAAATTATGGTAGATATAAGATCACTATTGTATTAGGATTCCACATTGGACACACTATATATATTTATATTAATGAGAAAGACTCACCAAGAGAGATTAATACAATCTTACATGATATCAGAGCCAAAACCTAAACCCTATTTTTCTCTACCCACAGACCTCTCCCCTTCTCGGTTTAATCAACCTAAAAGGTTGCCTCTCAATTCCAGCAAACAACGATATTGTTTGCTCAATTTCCGAAAAGCATGTATTTTGTCTTCTTCAGCAAACAACAATTTTGTTTGCTCAATTCCAGAAAAGTACCAATTTTGTTTTCCCTTTCATTCTTCACGTAAATTAATCCACTATAATGACTCCTCCCACAACAGCCTCATCGTCATCCGGCGTCACCCCTATCATACCCACATCATCCTTTTCTCCCTCCGTTCATCCAGCACTCATCGTAACAAATATTAAGAACTTCATTCCTGTGGTTCTTGATCAAGAAGACGGCCAGTACTCTCCGTGGGTTGAACTTTTTCGTATCCATGCATGTATCTATAACGTGCTTGATCACATTGACGACTCCTTCCCTCGCCCCATAGAGGTTGATGACCCGACATGGTACCGTCTTGACGCCATTGTCAAACAGTGGATCTATGATACTATTTCTAAGGACTTTCTTCTTACAATAATGAAAATCGGCGCCACGGCTCGTGAGTTATGGATTAGGTTAAAGGAGATTTTTCAAGACAACAAGCACACAAGTGATGTCTGCTTAGAAGAACAATTCAACAATACACGTCTTGAAATTTTTTCTAACATGTCTGAATATTGCAAGCAGTTGAAAATAGTGGCGGACCAATTATCCAACGTGGGAACGCCTGTTTCCGAACCGAAAATGGTCCTACAATTGGTTGCAGGCCTACCAAAAGGTGAGTATGACACTGTCGCCACAATGATTCAACAAGCTAATCCCTTGCCTAGTTTCAACAAGGCCCGTTCGCAATTATTGTTGGAAGAAACCCGATGTGCAAAGCAGGATGAGCACAACCAAAAGGCGATAGCAGTTGAAATGCATGCGCAAAATTCCGTTGCTGCCGGCCAGCTACCATTGCCGAAGAACAACCGCGGCGGCAGTGGACGAGGCGGTAAAGGCCGTGGGAAAGGCAACCGCGGCCATCAGCCAAGTCAGCAGCCAGGCCAGCCCAACACCCTTCCACCTTGGACCGGCCCAACACACAATTTTCAACACGGAAATTGGTCCCCATAAGCAGGTACTGTTTTGGCCCAGTTGCCCTATCATCAACAGGGCGTATTAGGCCCAGCGCCTGGGTATCGGTCATCCCACTTTCCGCAACAGCAAGCCCATGTTATGCATGCCCAATACCCACAACCCTCCACTGGTCTGACCCCCACTGACTTGGGCCAGTCCTTTAGCAGTTTAAACTTGCAGCAGCCCGATGAAAATTGGTACATAGATACGGGCGCCACTTCTCACCTCACCCGCTCTGCAGGTAATCTTCCCAAACTGTTGTGTTTAAAGTATCCTCAATATATCACTGTTGGTAATGGCCATCACATTCCAATGCAGGGCTATGGTACATCATATACCAAACCGCCTCACCCACCTTTCTTCCTAAATAACGTCCTGTATGCTCCAAACATCATTAAGAATTTAATTTCTGTCCTTAATTTACTCGTAATAATTTTGTCTCTGTTGACTTTGACCCTTTTGGTTTTACTGTAAATGATCTTCATACGGGGACACCTCTTACGAGATGCAATAACACGGGGGATCTATATTCATTCCCATCCACCTCCGCTGCCAGCTTATGCTCTCCTACATCTCTCGCCGCCATCTCTCCGTCAACTTGGCATAATAGGCTTGGACACCCATGAGCCCCAAATTTTAATTTTCTTAGAGGCAATAACTTTATTAATTGTAATAATGAGAAACTTGCATAGCACTGTGTTTCTTGTTCTTTAGGCAAACATATTCGTCTTCCCTTTAAATCATCTTTAAGTGTTACATTTTCTCCGTCTGATATATCATGTCGATTTGTGGACTTCTCCTATCTCGAGTTCACTGGGTCATAAATATTATCTAGTCTTATTAGATGATTTTCTCACTTTATTTGGATTTATCCACTAAAATTTAAGTCGGAAGTGTTTGCCAAATTTTTTGAATTTAGTATTTTTATCAAAACACAATTTGCAAAAACCATCAAATCGTTTTAGTGTGATAATGGTCGTGAATTTAATAACTCTACGTTTCACAAATTCTGCAACAATAATGGCATGATTTTCCATTTTTGTGTCCTCACACCTCCCCTCAAAATGGCAAAGCCGAGCGAATCATCCGCACCATAAATAACATGGTTCGTACACTACTTTTTCATGCCTCTCTCCCTCCCCTTTTTGGGTCTACGCAGTCAAAATGGTAGAATACATCCTTAATATTTTACCCACTAGCACTCTCCATAATATGACTCCAACTGAAATCTTATACTATCAGATCCCCTCCTATGATTCCCTTCGGATTTTCGATTGCCTGTGCTACCCAAATCTTGCCTCTACTGCACCACATAACTTAGCACCCCGAACCACTCTATGTGTCTTCATAGGATTCCCGTCTAACCATAGGGGCTATTTGTGCTATGATGTGTCTACTCGTCAAATTCACGTCTCTCGTCATGTTACGTTTGACGAGATGACCTTTCCTTTTGCAAATATTCAAAAATTTCGTAACATGGACTACACCTTGCTTGAGTCCGACACCGCTCCAGTCATACTCGATGAACTCTACCATACCGCCGCCACAGGTCAACAATCCCCGTCCCTGCCACCCATCACTGCTGCCCCCGACAGTGACTCTGACCAATTTCCATCGATGCCAATCCCCATCTCCACCATCGAAAATCACCCTAATGTCTACCAGTCCAATTCGGAAACCACTCTGACCTCCCACCGGCGCTACCAACCAACGCCTGATGTGGCACCACCACACGCCGCAACTCAACCAGTTATCGGAAACCCAAGTCAACCCAATCCCAGTCCCCGGACCGACACACTCACACCACCGCACCAGGTTGAAATGTTCCCATTAATAGTTCTACTTTTATTGGAAGTTGAAATAGATTGTTAAGTTGATTTCAGTTAAACTCTTCTGTTAAATCAAGTGGCAGCGTGGTTATTGCTTTGTTTATTTTTCAATTAATTGAAGTTTACAAAAACTTATGACGTAGAGGTTGAATGGCAAGTGCAATAACTATTTAGACAACGCATTTGATAAAATTGATTAAAAAATACACTTCTAAAAGATATAGTGATTGCATATAACATTTTCGAATCTTTCTGAAACTTTACTTTAGGTTTTGGCAACTAACTAATGAAATATTATAAGCAAAAACAAATATACCAAATAATGTAAAGAATGGATCTTGGGCCTAAGCTCAACATCGGTGAACATAGAATTGGAGTGAGTCTGGCTCTGATACCATGTAAAGAATGGATTTTGAGCCTAACTAACCCCAAAAGCTAGCTTGTAAGGTGAGGATTGTCCAAGTCCATATAAGGAGTCCATGTTATCATTTCATATCCGATGTGGGACTCTTAACACTCCCCCGCACGCCCAGACCTTATTAACTGGAGCGTGGATAATATAATTTGAGGGCCTAACATCGACGAACAAAGAATTGAGATTGGCAGGACTCTAATACCATGTAAAGAATGGATTTTGGGCTAAGCCCAACATCAGTGAACATAGAATTGAGATAGGTCGGGCTCTATACCATGTAAAGAATGGTCTTGGACCTAACTCAACCCCAAAAGATAGCTAGTAGGATGAGGATTATCCAAGTTCATATAATGAGTCCATGTTCTCATTACATATCCGATGTGAGACTCTTAACAGATACCATAATGATTGTGCCTACTAAAAGACATCAAGACCCTTGCCAAACTGGACACATACAATGCCCCTATGCTGAAAAACAAACAACTTCTCAAAATCAATATTTCTCTCGTTAATTCATGGCATTAAACTAATACTGACAAGATTGCTTATTAACATTTCAAAATACCATTAGAATTGTTTCATATATGCCTTAAAAAGAAAAAGAAACCTCTAGAATTCCGATTAACATATACATTCGAGAAAAAAAAGAATTGAAAGAAATTAAAAAAATCAACTATAAAATCAATTGTTTTCTGGAAAAAGAGAGAATTTAAAAGAGGACTATTAGCCTTGCGGTAATACAGATAAATATTTCTTAATGTGCTAATGTTACATATGATGCCATTTCAATTTGGGGTATTCCAAATTATTTGACATTATTTTACTAATAACTTTTTTATGTAGCTTTAGTTACGTTCAAAAATAAATTTATTTAACTATTCAAATTTTAATTAATTATCTTTATTTATAATTTAATTTTTTTAATAATTTACTCTAATATCAGCTTAATTACTACAATTAAAAGAATTGATAAGTCAAATTATATTCACACAAAACTTCATATGAAATGCATAACAAGTGTAATTCTAAATTCAACGAAGAAAATGAAAATTATATTCGATCGTTATGCATTTCATATGAAGTTTTATGTGAATACACACGCATATATATACACAAAACTTCATATAAAATGCATAATAGGTGTAATTCTAAATTCAACGAAGAAAATAAAAATTATATTCTATCCGAATCTACCAATTAACTTTTTATACAAAATTCAAATTAATTCTTCTTTTGTGAACATTGAACAGAGAAGAGAATATTCCCCTAACAAAAAGCAATGAATACATGTGTAGATCTCAAATACCAATTTAGTATAGAAGATGACTACATATATTATGTAATTCTAACACTGCAGAAATATGAAGAGATCACGTAGAAAATATCCATATAGCAACATCCTTCATCTCTTTTCTTCAAAAAGGATATTAAAGAAAATATTGGAAACCTTTATAATGTGTATATATTATTTAGGAATATTATGTTGGAGAGCATTTCATGAGTCATTTGAACATAAGAAGATTGTCCTTTATATATATTTTTAGGGTCACTTACACTTTCTTGACCCTTTATTTTTTGTAATTAATGTGAAATTTAAGGGATCATTAATAGGGAATATCAGAAATCAGTACGTGCTTATGAGTTTTGGTTCTCAATAAATTAGAAGATGAAAAGTTGGGATGATAAATGATAATAATTGTGGCTTTTATTTTTAATGAATAAGATAAGATAAATGAGAAAAAATAGAAAAATGTCAAAAAAAAAGGAGAAAAAAGATAAATGTGTTTCTTGGCCAAAGAGAGGTGGGACATCACATTTTCTATTCCTAGCTTTATTATCATGAGCATAGACAGTAAGGCTCCAAGGGTTTCATCTGAACCCCTTTGACAAAAAATTACACTGTATTTATAAGGTTAAAATTATTTTTATGTATATATAGTAGATGTTGAATCCCTTTCGGTTCTTCGTGTGTTTATTTCATTATATTTTTGAATTCTTTTAATATAAATTTTGATTGCGCCACTGTTTATTATATATATTGATATTGATTGATTTGGTTAAATTAAATGATTTTATAACTACTAAATTGAATAATTTGTTTAATACCAGAATGCATCCTTGATCCAACGCTCCAAATCTGATGACTGCCATAAAGAGTAACGAGACCAAATAAAATTTCGCCAACAAGCATATCAATTTGGAGTGCTAATAAACTTCAAACCATCTTATATCCTCCCCACCCCACCCCACCCCACGTGTTGCCATGCATGTTACATGCAGAAAATTAGCAATGTCCCTATACACATGTCACTCTAACTCCATCATTTTTCTCCTATTTTCCTCTCAAATTAAACCAACTCAATCTCCACTATTCCCCAAACAAGTCCAGTCATACTACTCTCCTCCTCTTTGCAATGGCTGCTCGGCCACCAAATTTCTTCAACAATTCTCAAAGTAGACCATCGCTAAGACCTATTCACACAAGCTACGTCCCTTCATTCCTCCGCAAACTGCTACAACCTCATGTCCCTAATTCCACCCAACTCATGGGTTTCTTAACCCTTGTTATCTCTGGAGGAATCTTGCTCCTCCTCACTGGCCTCTCTCTTACGGCTATAATACTTGGCTTAATTTTTTCCACTCCTTTGATCATCATATCTAGTCCCATATGGGTCCCTATCGGAATTGCTCTCTTCGTTGCTGTTGCTGGATTTTTATCCGTGTGTGGATTTGGCGTGTCGACATGGGCTGCTGGTTCTTGGGTGTACAGATACTTTAGGAGAAGCAGGAATATGGTAGATGATGATAGCCATGTGAAGGATTACGCTAGAAAATACGGTGGTTATCTTCATGGTAAAGTGAAGGATACAGCTCCTGGTGCTTAATTCACACCTCAGTTTTTTTTTACCGGGGAAAAATCGATAAGGGATTACAAGATGGGAAATCGAACTCTCGGCCAACCAACTGGTTTATTAAGATTTTCATTCAAACCGGCGTTTGTTGCGTTGGCCTTTTTTTTGTTTGTGCTTCTCACATGTACCTTGTTTGTTTAATTTTAGTGTAACATTTTCCTTTTTTGTCGATCGAACTTTTGTAACGTTTTCATTTTTCTTAGGGTGCGGCCGTGTGATATTTCCCAAGTATCTTGATTGAATTTAACCATATAGCGCGTTTGTATTTTTGTAAATTGAATAATTTGGATATGATCAGAAAAGATAATGATAGAAATCTATTCAAATCTCCATAGAATATATTCACATCTAGAGTGTAACGATTGAGGATCAAATGATTTTGAGATTAGCGATTACCGATGCTCAGTTACAGGTGTAGAAAATGTATTAAATGTCAATCTGGTTATATAATAATTATGAGTATTTTTACTAACATATCTCTAATTAATATAAAATTATATAATAATTATGAGTATTTTTATTAACATATATCTAATTAATATATATAAAAAAGAGCTTCTTAATAATTTTAGATCTTTAAATAAGGATAATTTTAAAAGAATGAAATCGGTTTCTTCTTTAAATTCTAAAGCACCATTTATTTTGAATCAAAATAAAAAATCTAAAATATCACTTATTAATCGGGGGTGAATCAATAAGAGTCCGAAACTTAAATGAACCAAAAACTGAGGAAGTGCACCAAAATACAAAAAAAATGTAACATAAGTACCTTTTGCGCAGGAATTTTCTGCGCAATAGGACTTAATCGTAATGGCTCGATTAAGGCCTATTGCGCAGAAACCTGCGCAATAGGGGTATTTCAATTTTCCCAACACTTTGTATAATTTCAAAGGTTTAAAATTCACATTTTTTTATATTTTAATCAAAGATTAGTCATGTCTCAAGACTTCAGAATGACAATATTTTATATAGAACCTGATATTTTTTATGCAAACATTAGTGTAGGCTCAACAAATCAAGGATACCTAAACGTTCGGAATGTCATTTTAGGGATTGTAAACTGCCAGAAGTAAGTTTTGTTTGAAAAATGATACTTAGGTTTAAGTGTTTTACTTTTTAGGATATTGATTTAAGCGTTTTGTTGTTTAGTCAAGGCATTACTTTATTTCGAATATGTCAAAAGTCATAAGTAATTTAGGACGTCGCACGAGTTATTAATAAATGATAATAAAGACTAAGATAACTAATTATCAATAAAAAAATAATACGCAAAAAATATAATATGTACTTAAAATGTACAACTTAATTATATATACACAATCTCTAATGGGTCTCACATGTGGTGGGATTTTGAGTAACCTTAGGCCTAAGGCTCATACGACCCCCACCACCATCACCATCATCTCCACCCCCCCTGCTCCTCTTAATAATAGGATGCTCTAAGCCATGATCATCCTTCATTTACTTCCTTGCGCCCGTTACCATAATGTGTTTTTTCTTGGGATTACGTGTGAATTGTATGGTCAGAATCTTATAAGGAAACGAGACCACAGGCGCAGAAGGATGAACCTGAAATAATATATAAATAATTAGTATTAATTTTAATTTAGATTTAATACATTATTTTTAAGTAAAAAATTAAACTTGTGTGTCGACGGACTCTTGAGAGGGCTCCTAAAAGGGGTCTGGTGTAGGATCCGAAGTAGTATCATACATGGGATCTTGAATGGCTGGAGATAGAGATGGAGCTGGAGCTGGAGCTGGAGCTGGAGCCAGAGCCGGAGCTGGAGCTGAAGCCAGAGCCGGAGCTGGAGTTGGAGCTAGAGATGAAGCTGGAGCTGTCGACGAATTCTAAGATATGAAAAATTATGAAATAATCAGTATAAGTATTTTAATTTTTTAAAATAAATATTTTAAACACTTATCCCCGGGTTAAGAAAATTATCGAAGTCCATGACTGAGAAGTAGTACTCCAGCTCCTTGCCACCCTATAGATCATGAACTAATCGCTCACCCTGTAGATTATGAACTGGCCGCTGCGTAGGCACTGATGCGTCATAGGAATCTAATCTATGTTATCACGTACATCGACGTACGCATTCTGGATCTGCTGGGATGAAGACCCGAGTACATATAAAAATAGTTGTGCCAATGTATATAGAGGTATCGATGGTCGGTAAGAAGTCGACAGGACGTCTAAAGTCGACGGGTGCTGCTGTGCTGGAGCGGGATCGGGAGCATGCTCGTCAGGCTCATCTAGAAGGCCTCTACAGCCACTTACTCTACCACTACCTCAACCTCTATCTCCTCGGCCACCACCCTTTCTGCCACATCCCCTACTTTTGCTATCACTGTCTCTATCACCACTGCCTTCACGACCACAATCACGATCACGATCATCTATTGGCTGATACGGACCCTCTGTAATAGGATCATGCACACGTCCGACCTCTTATGATTGTTGGATACCCGACTCAACTATCTGAATGATATGGACAGCAAATCCCCATGTCTCGGGGATAACCATATGTTGTACTCCCAACTGGCACATTGTTTGTATGGTCCGAGATACATTTATCTGTAAAAATTAGTAATTGAATAAATTTTTAACGTAATAATTAAGATAACTAATTAAATTTAAGTACGATAAACTTACCAACACCTTATATTATTTCGCGAGTGCTGCATATCCTCGGCCATCTGAATCACGTCTATCGGGATTGCCAATCAAGCTGCATGCGATCAGTCGGTACCACTTCATGTAAAACTGGATCGGAGTCGTATGTCCGACCACCATTGTGCTCTGCAGCCCCTGAGCCCAAAGACCGAGCTGAGTGTGCATAAAGGCCCCGTATGTAGCAATGGTGGTCGCACGCTCGTCCAGCGTATAGTGGCGGTGCTCCCAAATAACCGAGTCAGGTTAATATGTAAATGGCCAAACTGTCGTAATACACGGTAGGGCGTGATCCTCAAGGATCTTCATGTGTATCAACGGACACCACGACATTCACACATGCTCACCAGCCCTACAAAACACCAGTAACTGATCCAAGAGTGAAATTCTGAAATTCGCATATGAAAGTGTCACTCTTTTATTTAGTACATACTACTGTACAAGTTAAGTACTTTCCTCCGTCGCAATTTAAGTGTCTTATTTTTCTTTTTGCTATGTTCCAGAAAAAGTGCATTTTTTTTTATTTAGTAAGTTTTTCAGTTTACAATGCAAGTTTAAGACCACAAGATTTAAAAGACCCACACATCTTTAATTTAAGACCACAAGATTCAAAAGTCTCCATTTATTTTTAAAATTTTGTGCCAAGTCAAACTAAGACACTTAAATTGGGATGGAGAAAGTATTTATCTTAATTAGTAGACTTTCCTGGTTAATAATTATAGTTTCTTAAATAAAGGTTCTTGGGGGTAGGATCAACTTCTTGCCCTAGTGTACTACCAAAGTTGACTAATTAAATTATATGCTTTTCTCCAAGAAATTTTAACGCCATATATATGATACGATTTCCCGTACATCTCTTGAGTTACGTTTCTGTTTTATTTCGGTTATTTGAATAAAAAATCTCTTTTGATAAGGTTCTGTTATTTGAATAAATATAATTGAATTCGGGGATATATCACACGGAGAACTTTGAAAGGGACTCAATTCTTGGTGATGTAGTTGATAGTGATCATAATCTTCTATCCAGACTCCATGATATTCAAAGATCGAATTTACAAAACATTTCATACAAGAAATCTTTTAAGCATGATACTGTAATAGGAACAATATAATTTTCAAGAAACAAACGCGGCCTTTCGACATTAAGAGTTCGTTTGGATAAGCTTATGACTTTTGACTTATAAGTCAAAAAAGTCATAAGTTAGAAATTTTAGCTTATGATTTTTGATTTATTTTAGTTATTTTAACTTAAAAACAAGTGCTTAAAAGTATTTTTTTTACAAAAGTGATTAAAAAGTATTTTGATTTAAAAGCACTTGAAATAAGTCAATCCAAACAGGCCCCAAGAAAGCATTTTTTTGCTTAAGCTGAAAGGTATTGAAACTTTCATAATCAATGCAACTTTAAAAAATTTAAACCAAAAAAAAAACACACACACACATTTGTACTGCAAATGTAAAATCTTAAATATGGCAAAAACTACAAAAGGAATCCATGGGAAATTAGTGATTTCCTCAATTTTACCGGAACAAATTAAACGAAAAGAATGGGCCACTTAAAACGTCATACGTGATATAAACATAACTTAATGCTCAACTGAAAACACATTATGTCGCGTAGTCCCTGAATTTTTGTGCTATTGCTAAATTTTCAAACTACTACTACTACTTTTCCAACTTTAGTTTCAGTGAAACGTCTAATTGACATGAAACGTGGAAGTTCCAGACTCCACAGTCATACTAATTGGACTCTTGAAGATAAAAGATAGGATTATATATTTTTAACTTTTAAGTAACGCTAAGCAAAATATATTTACTTGCAAAAAGCTCAAAAATTAATAAAGGCTCACTCGGTACTCTTCACGTTTTGTTTTAGATCAATTCTTTTTCTGAACTTAAGATTTTTGAAGTTACCCAATTATTGCTAGAAAGTATTGGTAAAAAATGATTAGTCCATAAAAGAAACTTAGCTTAGGATAAAAATAAAGAAGATTTCAACATTCATTTCATATTTTTCTAATGTCGTTAAGCCTATTAGTGGTTGAAAAGAAAGGTTACGTCCTCGTTTAGGGAAAAAGAGATGGAACGTTCGTGGACCTATGATTCACCAATGCCCGGGATCCTATGTAATTTTTGTGTATAAGTATATACAAGTAGTATCCATTTAAACCCCCCCCCCCCCAAAAAAAAAAAAAAAAAAAAAAAACTAATATGATTCACAACTCTTACTCTCTTATTAGTTACTCCATCCATCTCAGTTTAAATGTCTTACTTTTCTTTTTTATCTATCCGCTTTGTCTACGAACAAGGAAGCTATAAGTTATGCAATTATGAATCTCATGGAAAGTTCGATCCTGGCACAGGATGAACGTTGGCGGCATGCTTAACACATGCAAGTCGGACGGGAAACCTTATTTTCAGTGGTGGACGAATAAGTAACGCGTAAGAATCTGCCCTTGGGATGAAAACAATAGCTGAAAACGGCTGCTAATACCTCGTACGCCGAGGGGCAAAAGGAGGAATCCGCCCGAGGAGGGGCTCGTGTCTGTTTAGCTAGTTGGTGAGACAATAGCTTATCAAGACGATAATCAATAGCTGATCCGAGAGGATGGTTAGCCATACTGGGACTGAGACAAGAGTGTTTCTATATTTAGTAAATTTTTTAATTGCAAGACAGGTTTAAGATCACAAGATTTAAAAGACCTCACACATCTTTAATTTAAGACCACGAATTTAAAAGTCTTCATTTATTTTTTAAATTTCGTGTCAAGTTAAACTAAGACACTTAAATTGAGACGGAGAAATCAAACATGTCCATCTGCTCTTGTGCGGCTTTGACTCCTAATTAAGATGTCCATCAAGAAACTTAATTAAAATTGAAATAGAACTATTAAAAAGTACATTAAGATAACAAATCAATTCAACTAGCTGAAATATTTTTTTCCCACAAATCCAACAGCCTTCAATTAAATGGAGAATTCACACAACTTAATTAACAAGAAGATAGCCATCTCCTCTTGTGCGGCTTTGACTCCTAACCAAACATAAACCTAACTCCCTAATCACATAAAGAGCCCTAAAAAAGAAGATAGAGCTGCGTCATGTTATCACTTACACTCCATTAATTAATTATTTCAGATCTGCATATTTCGACGATGCATAAAGATAACTAGGTAAAAGGACTAGCCCGTGGCGATTTCATCGGTAACTCCGGCAAACGCTTCCCATATCTATCGTAGTAAATAACGCCAGAGAAATCCAACGGTTGACATTTATCGCCCATCAAAATCTCTCTTTGCCATAGCCCTCCATCGCCAAAATCCTCATCATCTTCAACCTCCTCCTCTTCATCATTCTTTGCCTTTTTTTTACGTCTAAAAATAACCGCTTTACCGCTTATCTTGGCCAAAAAAATCATCGGCTTTGCTAGGGATGAATTATCGCCTAGTTTTTTGGTTTTAGTACCTCGGCTATTAGGTTTTTTCTTGCATAAAGCCCATAAAGAATTCATTGAGCCCATTAAGGTTACAACAAGCCCATTGGATGATATGTTGGTGGTGGTGGTGGTGGTGGTGGTGGGAGCGGTGGAGCTGATGGCCGGAGTTGGTGGAGGTGTTAGGAGAACCATTTTGATATGCTAGTGGCTGCCTAGTGGTATGAGGGATTTTATTATAATAATAGAGAGAAGGAGAGGAGAGTTGGTTAACAAAAAATAGATGGTAACTTGTTTAACGGATTTTCGACGGATTAGGATTAGGATTAGGATTAATAGGGGATTTATTTTGTTTTCGATTCTAAAAGTAGCGCACGAGTGGATTTGAAATTTAAGAGAGAGCACCTAATTATAAGGTAATCTGGTTTCCCAAGAGCTCGACGACTTTATTGCTTTACTTAAAAAAACATTTTACACGTAATCCTTGCCTTAAATAACCTTAAAACGGATTTCGAGTACGATATTCATAAGTTACACAGAGTGAAAATATATTCACACTCGATTTTTATAAACTTAAATTAATAAATGTAAGATACATGTCTTTCATAAATAAACTTCACTTAATTATGATTAATTGATATATATTATTACCCTCCGTTTTAATTTATGTGATTGTGTTGTTTAAAAACATAAACGAAAGACTTTTGAAATTTATAGTCTAAATTAATTAACAAGAAAGGGCAATTACGACTTCATAGATGGAAGAAAGACAATTTTAGACTAAAAAATTAACCTTAAGGGGTAATTTTGATATTAACACCTCCTGCTAATAAGTATTTACCAGCCATATAATGTCTCATATTTGGAGTAGTATAACAGGATTTCAATAGAGTTTATAAGAGGTATTTGTTCCCTCCGTCTATCATTGCATAGGTACTCGATTTTCACTTGGTGTTTGGTTTTTGTATTGGGGTCTAATTATAGCTAAGTTTGCGCAGAAAAGTTCTACATTATAAGGTAAAAGTACTCTCCAATAAGGACGATCCGTAATCAAGTCTTAAATCCGAAACTTCTAAAAATGAAGGAATACTTCCATTTCATCACAATTTTTGTTAAATTAAATATATAGTTTCCTCCATTCTATATTAGAAAAATGTCTCTCAATGAGTTTTTAAAGGTTTTGGTCAATTATCATTGCCTTAAGATTTTGGACTTATAATACCCTGTTTTGGCTAAGTTTTTAATTTATTTTTAATGCTTTTTGTTCTAAGTGCTTTTTGAAAAAATATTTTTGGAGAGTAATAATTATGTGAAACTAATCAATTTGAAAAGTGATTTTACTAATGTTAGAGTAGTATTTGGTGTTTGAACAATTTTAAGAAAGTGTTTCCGGAAAAAAAACTATTTTTTTTACCTTCTGAAAAAGCAATTTCTGTTACTACACTAGAAAAAAAAAATTTCCCTATAAACTCAATCAAATATCGTAACTTTCTAAAATAAACACTTTTTGAAGAAAATAAACACTAGGAGTATTTACTTCCCAAAGCTGGGCCAATCCTTACATATAGTTAATAATCTAATTTTAGTGCGAATTCAAACATAAATTTAATTTTTTTAGTAACAGAATTCATATATGTAGAAGCTAGTAAAAAAATATTACAAATAAGTATTTAATAGTTTCAGAATTTAAATTGAATATAATGGAGTACATTAAGTATGTATACGATGAAAACCGACACGCATGGTTTGGGAATGAAAATCGAAAGAAAGGAACAATTTGTGCCGGTGGTAAGTTCGGGTGTCGTAATAAGGCTGGTTGACAGTCGAACTAGGTGACACTAAACAGTGACCGGACCTGTTGACATTGGGTGAAAAATCGAAGGTGCTTAGCGCCTATTCATTCCGGATATGGCGCCAACCATTACTATTCGCTCATTAAGTGACCGTTTCTATCATTTAATTGCATTTAATGAGGGAGTAACTCTTGCGAATAAATGTCTTGTATTATTAGCTATAAAATGAGCCCAACCTTCATGTTGGAAGGGCTCCCGTACGGCCGTACGCAAGTCTACTTCTCTTCTTTCTTAATCTGATTATTAATTTTGTCTACTTGCACAATTTCATTATAATTAAATATGTAAAAGCTCACAATATTGGCTCGGGTACAAAGCAATTTTGCTAAGGACCAGACCAAGTTCATTGACAAGTTTCAATCAAGAATTCACTAATTCAGGCTACGTCTTTTGCTTATTGTTTTCATTCATTTACTTATTGCTAATTATTTATTTAACTTATTTGCGAATCGATCCACGTATCCTTAAAATCACTTATAAATTCAACTGTGCCTTTTTTTGGGTAAACTGTTTGGCGCCCACCGTGGGCCTAAGGATAATAGTGATGATTTGTTTAAACTCAAATTTCACTTGTTTCTTTCGAGATTTCGTGATTTCAGGTCATTTCTAAGTACTACAGAATGGCTAGCGACATTCAAGTTAGCAACCACGATGAGAACAACAACAACATTCCGCCTGCAGTTCCACCCATCGACCCGATCAATGGTGTGCCACCAGTTGATCAAGTTAATGGCATTCCGCCCATTGCTTCACCGAACGGGATTGATTCGGTGAATAACAACAATCCCGTGATTTCACCCTGGTCATTCAGAAGGTCACGGCAGAAAACACGGACAACAAGGAGGAAGAAATATATTTGGCTCAAATCTTTTATATGTTAAAAGACCAGCAAGAGGCTATAACTCTGTTTCAAAAGAAAAGCAGCGGAGCAAGTGCAGTAGATGAAGCTCGTCTCATCCGCAATTATGAACCAGGCCGGGAAGAGGATAGAGTCAACGAGAATGCTAATGGTTTGGAGACTAATGAGTCCTCAGAGGTCCTGAAAATGCTTGAAGCCTTAACTAAACAAATTGACACCAATGAAAAGAATGTGGAAACCTACAATTCATGGGTAGACCAGATTCCTAAGGCACCTCCGATCTTGAAGGGGCCAAACTCGAATAGATACATCCAATTGTCGTTTTCGCAAAGTGCAGCACCGAAGTTGATACCAAAGAGGTTTAAAATGCATGACCTCCCGAAGTATGATGGGACAACGGATCCACAAAAGCATGTGATGTCGTATACTTGTACAATAAAGGGCATCGACATGCACCCGAATGATATTGAATCTATGTTACTGAAGAAATTCGGTGAAACGCTTTCCAAATGAGCAATAACATGATATTCTATGTTGCCTGAACATTCAATTCATTCATTTGAAAGGCTTGCAGATGCTTTTATAAATGCACACGCCGGAGCTCGAAAGGTTCAAGCAAGGAAAGAAGATATTTCCAAAATAGCTCCGAAGGATACGGAGTTATTGCGGGAACTCGTGACCAGGTTTCAAAAGGAGCGAATGCTTCTTTCCCGAGTACTGGATGAATGGACAGCTGAAGCTTTCACCAAGGGGCTGAATCCTAGAAGCTTTAGTGCCTCATTCAAATTAAAGGAGAATCTATTAGAATTCCCGGCGGTAACATGGGCAGATGTGCATAATAGGTATCCAAAATTAGGGTGGAGGATGATCAGCTTGAACTTCCACTGAGGTCCGTAGGACGGAACAAAAACTTTGAGAAGTCAAAGAGGGTAGTCCAGTCGGAGCCAAAATCTTTAAAGGATAGATATCAACCCTACGGTCAACCGGAGAGGTTGAACTTCAGATCAGATCGGGATTGCAACAATCGCAATTTTCCATCGAATAGAGGATATAGGCGTAATGATCGAGGGTCTACTAGTATGGGTTTGCAATTCAAAAATAATACTGGTGGATCTTTTTCAAATCTTGTGGAGAGACTAGAGGCTATCCGAATACAATTTCAACGTAGATACAACTAGGCTCGTTTCGTCCATTGGTCATATAAAGAAAACAAGGTGGTCAAGACCACTTCGGACAGACCGACTCAAAGAGATCCAAACTTGATTTGTGATTTATATGGAACTCATAGTCATCAAACAGAGGATTGTCTCCATGTAAGGGATGAAGTGGCCTGATTATTAAAAAAATGGCCACCTATGCAAGTTCTTAAGTGGTCGGGCAAAGGGAAACTATAGAAATAGGGAAGCGAACAAGCAGACAAAATCGGTCGAACCCCGAATTATTATAAATATGATTATCGGGGGAATGGACGTTCTGAATGGAGCTGTCATGACTGCAAAGAAGACGAAAGTCTCAGTCACTCGTGAGAAAAAATCCATAGACTACATGCCGGAGGGAACAATCTCTTTTAATGATGAAGACGCGGAGGGCATCATTCAGCCTCACAATGATGCGTTGGTAATTTATGTATTTATCAATAAATTTCGAATTAAGCGTATTTTGATTGATCCTAGTAGCTCAGCCAATATAATCCAGTGGAAAGTGATAAAGCAATTAAGGCCATTGAGGCAAATTGTGGCGGTGGTCTGGGTTCTCAACGGATTCAACATGGTGAATGAGACTACGAGGGGGGAGGTCACTCTTCTGATCAACGCAACCGAAACAATTTAGCAAACGAAGTTCTATATTATTGAAGGCGAGATGAGGTAGAACTCACTGTTTTGCAAGATTTGGATGCTTGACATGAGGGTCGTTCCTTCGACGTTGCACATGATGTTAAAGTTCTCAACCCTAGAGAAAATGAAGAAAATTCATGGGGAGCAACTGGTAGCAAGGGAAATGTTTGCTGTAGAGAAAGCGGTGCACGCACCAAAAGAAGTGAAAGATTTAAGTAAAGGCAAAAAAGTTAAATAGTAATCACACGACTCAGACTCTTCAGTCCAAAGAAAGAAGAAGAGGACAAGATAAGCTTCGAGGATAAAGAGGATTACTTCCGTGTCCCGAGGTCATTCGTGCTACCAGATGATTCAGATGCCACGAAGTCAACCGTAGAGGAACTGGAGAAAGTCATGTTGTTCGTGCATCTACCTGATAGAAAGGTATACCTGGGCACCGGGTTAACTCTGGAGCTCAGGCTTAAATTAATTGAGTTTCTTAAAGCTAACTCCGATTATTTTGCCTGGTCCCATTTAGACATGAAATGTATTTAATCAGAGATCACGACTGACAAACTGATTTTGGACTAGATATTTTCCCTGGTAAAGCAAAAGAGGAGGCCAATGGTCGAATTCAAGCATAAGTTCGTCAAGAATGAGGTAACAAAGCTTTTAAATATAGGTTCTATTTGGGAAGTATCTTACCCATATTGGCTAGATAACGTAGTGGTCGTACCTAAAAAAGACAATAAGCTGAGAATGTGTATGGATTTTTTACAGATTTGAACAAGGCATGCCCAAAGACTCTTTTCCTTTGCCGCACATTGATCGAATGATTGATGTTATGGCAAGGCATGAGATGTTAAGTTTTCTTGACGCTTACTCTGGGTACAATCAGATTCAAATGAACCCGAAGGATCAAGAGAAAACTTCTTTTAGAACTAGGTACGGGACCTATTGTTATAATGCAATGCCATTTGGTTTAAAAAATGTCGGAGCAATATATCAATGCCTAGTTAATCACATGTTCGAGGATCAAATAAGAAATACAATGGAAGTTTACATTAATATATGTTATTTAAGTCCCTGAAAGCAGAGAACCATTAAAGCATTTGCAGGAAATATTTGACATGCTCCGAAAGTACAACATAAAGCTAAATCCTGAAAAGTGTGCTTTTGGAGTTGGCTTGGGCAAGTTCTTTGTTTTTTTGTTTTAAACCGAGGAATAGAGATTAATCCGGATAAGATCAAAGCCATCGAAGAGATACCGGAGGTGCTTGACAATGTGAAAGCAGTGCAGAGACTCACTAGGAAGATAGCCACTTTAAGAGGTTTATCTCTCAGTCTTCGAAGAAAAGTCACTGGTTCTTCTTTTTGTTGAAAAAAAAGAATGAGCCCTTCATCTTTCTGAATCGAGACCCGACCCGGCTCGCGTCGTTCCAACAACCGGCGGGGACCACCTCAGTATACGATCGCGCGCAGTAATTGGGAGTCCTATTAGACCTAAGGCGGAAGAAAGAAGTGTTTCCACGACTCTCCAGTCAATTCTGTTCCACTTAATCCCTCTTTCATGCGTGCCTGGGAGCAGCTCAAACAAAGAAGAGTCTGGTCCGGTCTGAATTCAGGCACAACCTTGAACAGATCGAGCAAGCTCGAATTGACGTAACTCGAAGCACCAAACCTCCTCCCGGCTTTATATGCTTTTGCGGATGAAGAAGATCGCCTTTTCAATAGTTGATCCTTCCAACGGATTCCATTCAGTCCCGGCGGTTAAACAGATCTCATAGGAAATCCCAAGTTGGCGGAAAGGAAGTGAGGGCACTCATTCGAATTGAATAGCTGAAACTACTCTTCGAGTGGACATCGGAGTGTCAGCAAACTTTGAGGGATTTGAAGAAATAATTATCTAGTCAGTTGTTACTATAAAAACTAAAGGCAGACGAGCAACTGTTCCTGTACCTGACAGTATCTGAAGTGGTTGTAAGCACAGTTTTGGTTCGAGAAGAAAAAGATACACAATTTCCCATTTATTATCTAAGTAGAACATTAGCTAGTGCAGAGACTGGGTATCCTTATTTAGAAAAATTGGCATTAGCATTAATAACGACTGCTAGAAAATTGAGGCCATATTTTCAATGTCATCCTATATCTATAGTAACAACTTATCCACTAAAAATTATAATGCATAAACCAGAAATTTATGGTAGGCTAGCATAATGGACATTAGATATTAGTGGGTATGACATAGAGTATAAATCAAGAACCGCTATAAAGTCTCAGATTTTGTAGCAGGCTTTACACCCTGAATGATTCCCGAAGTATAAATAGAACTTTTATTAACTTCGGAAAAAACTTTGGGGGTCTAGACCTTGTACACGGATGGAGCATCTAATATGAAAGGGTCCGGGCTTGGGATAGTGCTTAAGGCGCCTGCAGGAGATATTATTAGGCAGTTAATAAGAACTATGAGATTAACTAACAATAAAGTCGAGTATGATGCTATGATTGCAGGTCTTGAGTTGGCACGAAATCTGGGAGCTGAAGTCATTGAAGAAAATGTGATCCGTTCCCGGTTGTTAATCAAGTGAACGGGGTGTTTGAAGTAAAGAAAGAAAGGATGCAACAATACTTAGATAAAATTCAAGTAATCTTGCATTGGTTCAAAGAATGGACTAGGGAGCATGCGTCTCGAGAGCAAAATAATAAGGTGGATGCCTTGGCTAATTTGGGGTCATCCGTAAAAGCAGAGGAGTTCAATGCAGGAACGATTATGCAGCTGCTTAATTTTGCGATTGATAGTGATCATGTCGAAGTGAATACGACAAGTTTGACTTGAGATTGGCGCAATAAATACATCGACTACCTTCAGGATAGAAAGTTGCCTACCGATCCGAAGGAGTCGAGGCCTTTCGTACTAAAGCATCTAGATTTTGTTTGGTCAGTTGTACCAAAGGTCTTTTTATGATCCTTTAACATGGTGATTAGGACCCGGCGAAACCAATTACATGATGCGCGAGGTTTATGAGGGGAGTTGTGGTAATCATTCAAGAGCAGAGTAACTGGTTCAAAAATTAATTAGGTTCATGTATTATTGGTCTGAGATGGAGGAAGATACAAAGAACTTCATTCGAAAATGTAACGGATGCCAAAGGCACGCACCCATGATTCATCAGCCGGCGGAATTGATGCATCCGGTTTTATCACCATGGCCATTCATGAAATGGGGGATGTATATCGTTGGGCCACTCCCATGGGCACCCAGAAAGGTACGTTTTATCTTGTTTATGATTGATTATTTTTCTAAATAGGTTGAAGCCAAAGCTTTCAAGAAAGTTAAATAAAAATAAGTGATTGATTTTATATAGGACCACATCATTTGCCGGTTCGACATACCAATGGAGATCACTTGTGATAATGGATGACAGTTCGTTGGGAAGAAGGTGAACGACTTTCTCGAAGGGTTGAAAATTAAGAAGATTTTATCAACTCCACACCACCATAGTGCAAATAGGCAAGCGGAGTCAACAAATAAAATAATTATTCAGAATCTGAGGAAAAGACTGAACGAGTCAAAACGCAAGTGGAAAGAGATTTTGCCATAGGTGTTGTGGGCTTATAGAATAACGTCAAAATCTAGTACTAGTGAAACACCATTTTCTTTGGTATACGGTGCATAAGTGCTAATTTCGGTGGAAGTTGGTGAGCCGAGCTTTGTTTAGCCTTGCAACCGAAAAGTCGAACAACGAAGCTATAGATGTCAAGCTTGACTTAACGAATGAACACCGTGAGTTGGCATTGCTACGGTTAGTGGCCCAAAAGAAAATGATGGGTCGATACTACAACCTAAGGGCTAATCTTAGGCATTTTCAAGTAGGGGACTTGGTTTTATAGAAGGTAACGCTCAACACTGAAAATCCCAACGAACGAAAATTGGGCCCGAATTAGGAAGGTCCCTACAAAGTGTCAGGAATAATCGGTAAAGGCTCATACCAGTTAGAAGCCGAAGATGGTCAAAAATTGCCGAACAAATAGAACGTTGCACATTTGAAGCGGTATTACTACGAAGGTATGTGTTTTACTTAAATTTCATTTTGTTTCGATGGAACTAACTTTTGCAGGAGCAAAGTTGGGGTCATGAGAAGACCAAGCAGAAGTTAGAATTAGGTCTGAAAACACGTGTTGCTTTCTTTTTTTCTTAGCACGGTTTTTATCCCAAAAAGGATTTTTTGACAAGGTTTTTAATAGAGGCAATGATGCAAAGTGTGTTACTAAGTAGCTGATGACCAGACAAACACTGGGGACTAGGGACTGGGACTGTCCGATATTGAAAAGCAAGTAGTGTTTGAATTCTCATAACTTCGAATACAAACACTAGGGGACTGACATACTCTCGACAAAGAGGTTCAAAGTCTCAAAGTTATTTGAAGTTAGAAGATTTTTTAGTTTTTAGGACTATTGTAAGGGTTAAAAGAACGAATGAATCTTGCCTAACTAGTTTTAATATTACGACAAAAATGTAAAGGCAAAAAGATCGAATGAATCTTGCCCAGATGTTTGACTAATGCAAAATGTAAAGGAAAAATGCTTTTGTCCGAGATTCGCCTCGATTACACTCATTTGCATACATACTCTTATTTCCAGGTAATCGATAAAGCCTTTAGGCTTATGAGCTAATGGATTTGTTAAGGGCTTATGAGCTAATGAATTTGTTAAGGTCCTTAACCGGGGACTGTCATCGTATATACATCCAGAACAAAAATAAGTGAAGTATATTTCTAAGGCACCAGTTCGAAATGAACCCAACCTATTTTTAAAGAAATTGTCTAAGTTGTTGGAAATAAATGAAGTTTCAATTTCATGCCCGAAGTGAATAGGAGACGTCTCATTCATAAGCATAAAAAGGGTCCTTATATTTAGTCATTGAATGACCCAAAACCGGAAGAAATTGCCCGGTATAGAGCAAACTAAAAGTAAAATTTTATATAATTTACTTTAAGACCGAAAGGAACTTTCATTCGGCTTGACACAAACTAAGTGATGGTTTGTTTAACTAAGACTCTAAAGCCAAGGGCAGTTAGCCCGAATTGGGTTGAGATTTTATGTGGCTAAGTTATTGAAAAACAAGGAAGCAATAACATATGTTGAAAGATAGAAAAATCATGACCAGAAGAAATATGCATTTTATATACAAGACCAGTAAACAGCCGGAGAAAAATATGTTAAAAATGGAAATAAATACAAAGGCATGAAAGACTAGATCTTAATCGGATCTGGAGTTCTTTGTGTCATCCTCGGAGTTATCTCCACTCAGCTTGCGGTAGGCTCGGAGCTCGACCACTTTGGGCTCGTCAATCTTGTCATCAATCTCTGGGATTCCGTCTCGAGCCTGCTACAAAGTGTACCTCCGGACGTTCTATTTTATGTACTCAGTTTTTAATACTATCTAGGCCACTTCGGCCTCCACGTCAGCCAGAGCCTGGTCTCCTTCAGCTGAGACTTGAGCAAGTTTAGCCAAAATCTTAGCATATCTTTAGTTCGAAACCTCGATCTTATTCCTCAGCCCCTCATTGGTTTGGGCTTGTTGGGCGGCATGATCCAGAGCCATCTTCAGCGCAGCAAGTTCGGCGGCCTTATCAGTATCCATTGCAGCATACTCGGCATTAAGGCGGTCGGGTTCAGCATTAAAAAAATTCCATTGGCTGAGCTTGGTAGTGTCGAACCTCTTCTTGTTCCCCTAGCTCTTGAGTTAAGACTTCGACATCTTGGAAGAGTTTTTCATTCTCTTTGTCGAAAATTCTATTTTCCTCAGTAACAAGCTCGAGGTCGTTCATTGCTCGTAGGTAGTCGCCCTTGATCGATCCAGCCCATCTCGGACAATGGGCAAGTTAGCTGCAGTTGGGCCTCTTTTTGTTAAAGAAGCCCTTTGAGGTGCTGAATCTTGTTATCTTGGGCGTCCAGCTGCCCTTCGAGGTGCTCATTTTCATCCATGCATCGGATGAATCCCTCACCTACTAAAATGGATAACTGCAAAATTGAAAACCGATGGGAGGTTAGAAGTGAGAAGATAATACAACTACCTACTTAAGCAATCAAGAATGATACGTAGCCGGTTGGAGGCATGCATACCCTCGTTGAAGAGGCACTGCCAAAAAATATTTTTTATTTTTTCCCTATCGGACTCCGATATCAGAGGCCTCAAGTAGTTGGCAACTCCAACTAGCCGGGACAAAAAGTTGGTATCCTCAGGGAAGAAAATAGTGGCAAATCGCACTTTTCTCGGGTCTGCACTTGGGGCTGGGAAAGCACTCATAAGTTTGGATCGGGAGTTGGCATGGTTCCTCGGAGTTTGGTTAGACATGGTCAAATTTTGAGGTATGACCATGTGAGCAAACTCGGAGGAGTTCGCCAGCTCGATCGGGTCAGCGGAGGTTCCGACTTCCTCGAAGAGTCGCTCAAAGTCTTTTTGCCTGAAGCTTTGGGCCTGTTGTGATGATGGAGGAGGAGTTGAAGTGGAAGTTTTGGGTTTCTTAGGCATCAAATCCTCATCTGTGGATTCACCATCATCTTTGATTATGACAAGCTCAGTGACCGGTGGCGTAGTGGAGGAATAGATGTGGTATCAGTTGGCAGCAAAATTGGTTCGGTAGCTTCGGTAACATTCTCTTCTCTAACTTCGGCATGAGTATCCTCCGCCGGAGTGGTGATAGAGATAACATTTCTTACCCAAACATCTTCTGGTGAGATGTCAGTGTCTTGACTTCAGGAAGAGTCACCCGCTTCCGACGCTCTTTTCCTTTTTGAGCCAACCAAAGGTGATTTCGGGGGCTTTGAGGATTTTTTAGGGACTTCGGTTATACGTTGAACTGATGATGCCGGGTCAAATACCGGATCAAAGACAATTGAAGTAGCAGAGAGGTTGGACCTCGGGGTGAGGAGCCCTTCGGTAGACATACAAGTTCAAAAAATGGAAAAAGTAAAAAAGTGTACAATGCTGTTGTTGAAGTTAAAAAATGAGTTAGGTGAATACTAACCATGATTTCGGGCTACCCATCATTTATTAGAAAGTTCTTTCCATGTTCGCTTCTTATGCAGATACGCGCTTCTTATGCAGATACGTGCTTAAGATTAGAAGGCAGGTTATTTGAATTGAAAGAAGAAAAGGTTGAGTACTTACGATGCATGTTCTATTCCTCCAGGTAAGGCATGTACCTAGCCAGGATAATTTATGTGGTAGGGACTGTGACAAGATGTTCCATCTATCATCGGTCTCGGTTTTCATCGACGCTCGAAAGGATGGGGAATTTTCCTCACTTCTAGAGCTAGACGACCCCGCCATGAAAGAATTGGGGAACGTATAAACAGATAAAATGATCCACAATAAAAGGATCCTTGACCAAATTGGCCAGGAACCGGAGGCAAGTAACGATCCTCCATACAGATGGACCAATTTGTGCAAGACATAAATTGCAAGTCCATCACATTTCAAGAATCACGTTGTCAATGGGAGGAACTAGCTTGAAGGTTAAAGGGTAGGTATATACGTTGGAATACCCAAATTTGAAGGTATTAATATCTTCGTCTGGTTCGGATATAATAAGACGGAAAGAGTAGTCCAATCATAGTCATTTCGGATTGTATCAAGGTTGGTGGCTTTAATGGATGTTGGTCAACTTCTAACTTCTTCACATCGGTCAGATTTCGAAGAGGCGGTGGAAACAACGAACTTACTCTCAAAATAAAAAGTGGAAGGGAGCATATCGTATGCTCTAGGGTCGGCGGTGTCCTGAACTTCGGAGGGTTCACTGGCGCTAGTGGTTTGATCAAAAACCGGCGATGGAGAAGTTGTCGGAGACGATTGTTTGGAAGCAGAACGGGAAGGTTTTGTCATGGTGATGAAGATTTAAAGTTATGAAGGTATGAAGATATGAAGGTTTGAATTTATGAAGATTTAAAGTGGGTATGAAGATTTGAAGACAGGTGAGTGCCGCAGGGTTAAGAGAGATTTACCGGAAGGTAAAATTTGAGAAAAGTAAGGAAATGGGGTTTTATAGGGGCATGGTCATCATTACAAAATGTTTTGGTTCATGAACCGAAGTGACAGTTCAATCAGAGGGTGACACGTGTCCAAAATCACAGAGTGATAAGACGTGTGTTAGATTTTGGGAATTGGAAGCGTGTCGTTTTTCCGCCTGTTCCGAAGTAATTTGAAAGGGAAGCTTGCAAGAGAAGATGTCGAAAAAAATCATTTCCACTTCCCATCACTTTGGTTAACTTTGATCCGGGAAGTATGAGGACTATTTGTATACGGTGAAAACCGACATGACACATGGCATAGTTTGAGAATGGGAAATTGAAAGGAAGGAACAATTTGTGCCAGTGGTAAGTTCGAGTGTCATAATAAGGCCGGTTGACGGTCGAAACAGGTGACACTAAACGGTGACCGGACCTGTTGACATCAGGTGGAAGATCGAATGTGCTTAGCGCCTATTCGTTCCGGATATGGCGCCAACCATTACTATTCACTCATTAAGTGACTGTTTCTATCATTTAATTGCATTTAATGAGGGAGTGATTCTTGAGCATAAATGTCTTATATTATTAGCTATAAAAGGAGTCAAACCTTCATGTTGGAAGGGCATCTGATTATTACTTTTGTCTACTTGCACAATTTCATTATAATTAAATCTGTAAAAGCTCACAATATTGGCTCGGGCTCGAAGCAATTTTGCTAAGGACCGACCAAGTTCATTGACAAGTTTCAATCAAGATTTCACTAATTTATGCTACGTCTTTTACTTATTATTTTCATTCATTTACTTATTGCTAATATTTATTTAACTTAATTACGAATCGATCCACCTATCTTTAAAATCACTTATATACGTCATTCTTTTGATAACATGGATTATTTTGTATGGTGAAATTGAATTAATTTGACACCTAATCCGATTTAAAGAAACGTCATATTTGTGGTGATGCCATTCTAACAGGTTTTATAAGATCATAGTCGTTGTCCACTCAAGTTTAGGTACTGGCTCTTAGGTCTTACCTTCTATTTATTTTATTTACTAGTAATAATTTTCTGCTTAGACTGTGGAAACTCAAAGTTGAATTCAAATAACAAAAGTAAATTAGTGATCCTTCCCATTCTTCTTTCTTATACTATCAAATGAGTAACAAATGGACAGACAAGCAAGGCCTCTGTTTAGGAGTGACAACCTTTGTGGTTTCCTTCGGAAGTGTTTGTTTAATCAGAAACGACGACTAAATATTTTCCCAGAATTACCTTTTCATGCTTACTGTAATTAAACAAAAAATACATATCGAAACACGAGTCTGCAACTTAAATGACCCCAAAACCGGGCTTTTGATCCAAAATAACCCCAAAACGTTATGCTACATAAATGCCTTTTGCACAGGAAATTCTTGCGCAATAGGACTTAACTGTAACGGCTACAATTATGTCCTATTGCGCAGGAATTTCCTCCGCAATAGGGGTTAGTTTTATTTTCCCCGCACTTTGTATATTTCAAAGTTTTGAAATTCACGTTTTTTCATACTTTGACCAAATATTAGTCATGTCTCAAAACTCCGAAATATCAATATTTTATATATAACCTGATATCTTTTTCTGCGAACAATAATGTAGGCTCAATACATCAAGTATACCTAAACGTTTAGATCATCGTTTTAGGGTTTGTAAAGTGCCCCGAAGTAAGGTTTGTATGGAAACATGTTATCTTTAGGTTTAAATGTTTTATTTTATAAGGTTTTGATTTAAGCGTTTTATTATTTAGTTAAGGCATTACTTTATTTCGAATATGTCGAGATTTCTTTCATAATTAATTTAGGATGTCACACGAGTTATTAATAAATGATAATAAAGACTAAGATAACTAATTATCATTAAGAAAATAATATGAAACAACAACAACATACCCAGTGAAATCCCACAACGTGGGGTCTGGGGAGGGTAGAGTGTACGCATACCTTACCTCTACCTTGGTAGGTAGAGCGACTATTTCCGAGAGACCCTCGGCTCAGGACATGCAAAGCAGAAAATAATATGAAAAAAATATAATATTAACATAAACTGTATAATTTATTTACATATACACAATCTCTAATGGGTCCCACATGTGGGAGCCATTAGAGTAACCTTAGGCCTAAGGCGATCCCCACCACCACATCATCTACATTCCTCTCCTCCTTATTGCAGGACGTTCCAAGTCATGATCATCTGCCACTCTTTTTTCTTTGCCGCCTTTCTACGGTGTCCGAACTATGGCGTGCACATGACCGCCTCTAACTGGCACGATTGATGCCAATCTGTCTGGATTAGTCGGGTCAAAATCATCAACATCGTCCTCTTGTGGAGACGGGACCACATGCGCTGAAGGATAAACTTAAAATAATATATAAATAATTAGTATTAATTTTAATTTAGACTTAATTAATACATTATCTTTTGATCAAAAATCAAACATGTGTGTCGACGGGCTCCTTAGAGGGCTCTTGAGATAGCTCCCCAGCAGTCTCCTGAGCGGCCATGGAGCCGGAGCTGGAGTTGGATCCTAAGATATGAAAAATTATTAAATAATCAGTATAACTATTATAATTTGTTAAACTAAATAATTTTAAACACTTACATCTAGGCTTTGAAACATGTCAAAATTCATGAATGTGTCATCGTACTCCTGCTCCTTGCCACCCTGTAGATCATCGAACTGGCCGCTCACTCTGTAGATCACTAATTGGCGGTTGCGCAGACACTAATATCTCTACTGATACCCAATCTATGTGATCTAAATATAGCTGCGTTGGCGTATATACAAGTGTCGATGGTCGGTAAGAAGTCATCGAGCGCTCTGAAGTCGCCGGAAACTCTGATGTCGACGGATGCTGCTGGGCTGGAGCGAGAACGGTAGCATGCTCGTCAAACATATCTACTAGACGGAGGCCTCCACCGCCACTATCTCGGCCACCAGTTCCTCTGTCTCCACCCTCTCTGTCACCAGCCCATCTAGCCCTACCCTCTCTATCACCATCCCTTCTGACCCCACTCTCTCGGCTACCAGCCCCTCTGACACCCCTCTTCTACCACCACCACCTCCATGAGCATGATGACCCGCTGCCCGATACGGGACTTTTTGAACACACTCATGAATACGTTCGAGCTCTTGTGATTGTCGCATACCATTATCGGCTAGCTCAAAGATTCGGGCTGAAAATCCCGCTGCCTTGGGGAAAGCCATATGGTCCATGCCCACCCAGCGCATCGTTTGTACGATCCGTAACTAAATTTGTTTTCAAATATTATTGATTGAATACATTTATAATGTAATATATAAGACTATTAATTAAATTTAAGTGGGGTAAACTTACCAATACCTCAGACTATCCCACGAGTGTTATATATCCTCGACCATCTGGATGATGTGTTTTAGGGTTGCCAATCAAGCTGTGTGTGATATGCCGGTACCACTCCATGTAATTTAGGATCGGAGTCGTATGTCCGACAACCGCTAGCTTCCCCAGTCTCTGATCCCAACGATGGATCTGGTCCTACATAAAGGCTTGATATGCAAGAGTTTTGGCCGCACGCTCGTCCCGCATATAGTGGTCGTGCTCCTAAAAAACCGAATCAGATATATTATGTACATGGCCAAACTATTGTAAGACGCGGTGGGGCGCGTGATCCTCAATGATATTCATGTTTATCAACAGACATCGCGACCTCTACATGGGCTCACCAGCCCTGCAAAACGCCGGCAACTGATCCAAAATCTGATCATACGGCCTCCATATAAAAAACTGTGAAAAATTGAAGTAGTAAACAATAAATACACAAATAGTAAAAAAATAAGATAATAATGTAAAATCAAACAAACTTACCATGTTATCCATCATACGATATGGCTGATCCCTGAACGGAAGAAGTTTATGGTGCATATCCACATCTCGCACTATGCCTCCCATCCATCTCTGCTCGTAGGGTATGCCATCAACAATAAAGTCAGTCTGAGAGTGCGCAACTACGTGCTGAAAAGGCCTCATCCTAGACCACACCCATAACTAAAAGGGTCATTAAAAAATACTTTATTAGTCGTCGTTTCAAAAAGCTATATTTAGAATAAAATTACACACACTTAAATATATTATCTAGAGGAGTGCGTGAAATCCAGAGACATTTGTCTTATCGCTCATAGACGCTGAACATAATTATCGATACGGGTAAGCTAGAACAACAATGCCCCAGCTTTAACATCCCAACTCGCCCAGATCCTTCAAAAATAGCAAATACTTTAAACACACATGGGAACTCGATGTGTTCGGAAATAGGATGCCCCCGAATATGATGAGTAAGTATAGATGAGCACAACGATCGACATCCGCCTGAGGTGTGTTGTCTATAGTAGGATGATCCAAGTCTAAGAGGTACAAGTGAGTACAAAGGGCATCCATCGACATCTGAATCTGTCCATGGATATAACCTAGTTGAGGCACGTAATTAGTGAGCCTAGTCAACTCCTGTCGATACGACGGGACGGCTGAGGCTCCTCAATGTATAACATGTGTCCATCTACCTATAGTCCATACACAAACGCCACATCCTGAAGCATGATAGTGGCTTCACCAGTGCGAAGATGAAATGTGTGGATCTCCGATCGCCATCGCTCAAACATGGCCGTCACATGAGCTCTATCATGCTGTAACCGACCAGCAGCGACGCAACGATAGATACCGCCTCGATAACGTATATCTAAGACGCGGGGATGTGGAGGCCGAGCCCCTAAAACATTCCACGCATGTTTCACCCTACGGGGATAGAACAATGTACTCATACCTATCACCTCATCCCATAATAGCTGGGACCTATGATTAGCCTGTAGATGAAGTATTGATGGATCGAAGGGCCCCGGATGAAGGTTGAGATCCATGAAGGTGTCGTATCTGTATTAATAATTTTTAAATTAATCGTTAACTTATAATATTAATTATGTAATCCTTTATCAAAAAATTATACTAACTAACTAATCCTTTAACGGGAAATTATATTAACTATCTAAATTTATGAATTAATAATTTTTAATTAATCATTAACTAACTAATATAATATTAATGATATTTGTAATCTTAAACTAATGATGTTCAATCCTAGACTAATGATTAACTATTTCTAATTAATAACTTTTATTTAATTATTATACTAACTATAATTAACTAACTAATATAATATTAATAATACTTTTAATCCTTAACTAATGAAGTTCAATCCTAGACTAAGGATTGACTGTTTCTAATTAATAATTTTTAATTAATCATTATACTAACTACAATTAACTAAATAATATAATATTAATTATATTTTTAATCCTAAACTAATGATGTTCAATCGTAGACTAAGGATTAACTATTTCTAATTAATATTTTTTAATTAATTATTATACTAACTACAATTAACTAACTAATATAATATTAATGATATTTTTAATCCTAAATTAATGATGTTCAATCCTAGACTAATGATTAACTCTTTCTAACAAATAATTTTGAATTAATTATTATACTAACTACAATTAACTAACTAATATAATATTAATGATATTTTTAATTCTAAACTAATGATGTTCAATCCCTATTGCGCACAAATATTTGGCGAAAAACAACAATTTTTTTTAAATTTGAGACTATTAAACATTAATCACGCTTAGAATAATATCAAGATTGAAGTTTATTCATAGTAAAATACTAAGATTGAAGTTTATTTTTTTAGTTCTGGAATCGACTTCTATGTCACTTTATAGTTTATTCTGAAATCCGAGCTTCGAATATTATTCTTTGATTTGAATATATCGAGAATCTTAAGTTTCGGGTTGAAATAAAAAACAAAAACGAACTTTTGGAATGGTGGGACCTCTGGTTTTGGACTTTAATGGTTGTTTTTTATTTTTAAAATGGGGCAGTGAGGGGATTGATGGGGAAGATCGATGGGTTTTATGAAAAATATCTATTGCACAATAAATTTAGGTATAATAGAACGTAACGGTGCCGTTACTGTTAAGTCTGCGCAAAAGATATTTTTATACCATTTTTTTTTGGGTATTTTGGATCAAAAACCCAATTTTGGAGTCATTTAAGTTGGGACTCTCTAAACACATTATTTTTCAGAAAATTTTGCCTAAAACATTTCCAACAAACTTCAAATTAAAAATTGAAGGCAACTGACGAAAGAAATCCATTGGTCAGAGAAACTTTTGGTTTCTGACTTTCCGTCGTGTCTCTATCATTCTATCCAATCATTTCTAAAATTGTTTATTTTGGTCTTTAGATAAATGGATAATGCTCAATACTGGGCCAACAATTAGGAGTATTATTTACATTATATTCCTCTTTCTTGGAGCATTTTCTTTGTATGATTCTTATAAATTTATCGGTGTTTCGCGCGATGGTAAAAAAATAGAACAAAAAATAAGGAATGATAGTTTCCATTTATTAAATTCTTCTTTATGTGTATCTACTAAAAATAAATGGCAATTGATCGGCTATCCATGTATTGCTATAGAGAAAAAAAAACAGAAGTTGATAAAAATATAAGTGCCAAAATAAAAACTAATAAATTCCATTTGCCATTTTACACGAGAATGCAACATAAACGTAAGTTAATCGATGTAGAATAAGACAACCCAAGAAATACATACATATATACCAACAATAAAAGCAGTAAAGCTTCTGAGTTGACTTTGAATCACTTGGTAAGTAATTTTGTAGTAATTCTCACATCTGCTCACCTCATTTTTCAGCTAGAGAAAAGATTAAAAATAACTCTTCTTCAATGAAAAAAGAAAAAAATCAATACTCAAAAGCTGAAAATTACACTCTTCACAATCACACATGAAGCTGAGGTAATTATTGAGAAATTAAAACATGTTGATATAAATATAATTATGCATTGAAACAGTTCTGGCTGACTGCAACATATCTGCTCTCATATTAACCCATAAATGATTGGATGCAGTTAAGGTCTCCTTAACTCTTGTAATCATATACACATTTAAGTTAATTATGCTAATAGATATCAGGTACGACAAGCTTTAGAAATAAAATTTTAAAAAAAGATGGAAAGTGCAGCAAGTGGGGTTTGATACCTAAGTGCTTAACCAGTGCACCACTCAGTCTCAATTGACCATGGTTCCTTCAATTAATATAGATATACCGAATTTAGTCAGATGACCATGAGTTCAAGTGAACCAATTTTTTTACATAAATTCGCCTGTACCACCAAATATTGTTTGCTCTTCCATGGAGATGCTATACAATATACACGTATGATATCAATCCACTACATCCTAATGAAAAATAAGTTACTACATCCTAGTTCCTAAGAAGAAAGAAAATAAAGAATGATAAAAGATAAATAAACACCCGAATAAATAAAGGCAATCAAATATTACATCGCAAAATAATGAATAAAGTAAATTGGTAGATCACTAAGTAACAAAGGAACTCCTTAGCCTTTAGACAAAGTTAGAAGTGATAATATTAAGCCAAGAACAAATATGCCCAAATTTCTAACCTTTAAAAAGGCAACAGTGGAACCAACCTTTTTAAACTGTAACGATCATGGTCTCATGGACATTTGCTGATTTGAGAGAACGTAAAATAATTTTACTTCCTCACCAAACAACAAATTATCATTTTCCTCTTTTTTCTCTCCCTTTCCTCGACTAGCCTAACCCCTACTCAACGTATAGAGCTTTTCTAGTTTATTATTATTATTATTATTATTTATTTGAAGTATAGAGATTTTTCCTATGTGACTGTGACTCTGTTATTTATAGTTAACTCACAATGTGAAATGCTTAATACCACTTATGAAATTACATTAGGTAAATTGTTGATACTTTGATCACTCCGGCCTACTAAAGCACTAGAATAAAAAATCATTTTTGATTCACAAATTTGAAATTAGTAATTGTTTGATTGATCAAGTACATTTGTCTCTATTTCATCTTTGCCACAATATGAGATAATGGGAGAAAGACAATAGATGCATCAAGATTATTTTGAAATTCAAAAGAAGTATGTGGGTACATCTACATATTAGGAAAATATTTGGTAGTAGGACTGATGTAGAAAGCTGATTGATGTAATCTTCCTTTTCGGGATTTGTCCCTTTCGTTCGCAACGTTAATTACGTCCCTAGCTATTACTCTCTTATCATTTGATGTGACTCTTTTCTGTTACTTCCTCTATCCAGTTTATGTAAAAGTGTTGCACAAAATTTTAAAATGAAAAGATTTAAAAAAAACATTATAATTTTAAAAAAATTAAATTATCTTACTAAAGGTAAGTAGAAAGTACTCTCTCATTCTCAAATTATTTGTTGATTTTTTAGTTTACACACCCCTTAAGATTAATTAAGAGGGTATTTGACCTATTTTACCCTTGGACATATAATCTATCTCCATTAAATGTTTACTCTATTTATGTGTTATCTTCAATAATAACAAAGGATAAAATGGAGAAAAATTAATTAATTATGTCTTGGACTTCTAAAACGATAAATAATTTGAGATAATTATTTTTAGTACCCACGAAAAATAATTTGAGACGGAGGGAGTATAAAGTTAAAGTGTTAAGTACAATATAGAAAGATATCGTCTTTTTTAGACTGACTAAAAAAGGAAAAAAAAGAGTGTTAAGTAAAAATTTACGGAGGAAATACTAAATAGTTTGTTCTTTTAATATGTGATTACTCTTAGAAAAGTTTTATTTTGTGTCCCACACTAATTGTGTAGAGCTTCTTCTTATCTCATAATTAGTGGGTCAAAAGTGTAAGATTTAGTCCAGCAACTTGTAAGAAAAACCTCACACAACTAGTGTCGAGCAACTTGTGAGATAGGTAATAATTTTTTCCTATTCTTAAATCAAAGAGCAACCTCATTTTCGTTCCTAGTACGTACCTATACATTAATTCCTTTCAGCTACCTAGCTTATTGCTCTCTTCTTCTTGCATTTTTTATGTCAATTTTCCTTCATTTATGATTTTCTCTCATCTCTCCATGGAAGGCAAAGGCCATGGACCGAATTAGTGTTATTTTGACTTTAATCTCATTCATTTAATCATGTCGAATTCACTGCTCAAACTCATCTTGAATTTCCGTTGAGAAGAAAGGAAAGAAAAAGATAAGCGTGGTTTCAGGTCAGTGTGATCTCACTCTTCAATTTTTCTGCTACATTTAGGTGCCTAAACCTTGCGCATGCATGTACCTTTCTATTTTTAAATGCCCGGATCTTACTCCTCACCTTCCAAAATCATAAAGAAAAGAAATGAAAAAGAGTGACTTTCGAAGACGGTAGACATACTGAGGAGCCTCTGGATGCACAAAGTCAGGCGGTTGATGTATATATACGGTTTCTTTCAAATCCTCATGTAAGAACGCATTTTTCACATCAAGTTGATGAATCGGCCAGTTCTTTCTCATAGCTATGCTCAAAATAGTGTGAATGGTGGCTGGTTTAACCACTAGACTGAAGGTCTCACCACAATCAACTCCCTCTTGTTGCCCCATGCCATTTGCCACAAGTCTCGTCTTATGGCGTTCAAGCTCACCACTATCTCTGAATTTGTGACGATATAGCCATATGCAACGAATCACATTCACCCCCTCTGGTCTCGGGACAAGATCCCAAGTGCGTTGTGTAGTGAGCGCATTAAATTTCTCACGCATGACCGCATTCTAATTCGGGTCAAGTTTGGCTAATTTTGGGTTTTTAGATATAGGTGAGATAGTCTGAGTGGAGAGGTTAAAGTGGACTTTTGGTTTGAAAATCCCGTGATGGGCACGGGTTTCCATATGGTGGGTCAGAAGCGGGACTGTTTGGGTCACGCACAGTGGGGTGGTTTGGGACACGGTATTTTTCGTGACTGATTGAGGGTGGGGCAGTGACTGATTACAGTGGGTGGTCGACGTGATGGGGGCAGTCGACGGGATGGGGGGTAGTCAATGATGGGGCAGTGACGGGACGGGATGGGTGGCACGATGTATGGCATTTCTAAGAGGGGACGTGTCCGGATCATCAAGGAAGCCGTAATTAGGGACTTGAATTTTTTTGGATGTTTGCAAATGGGAAAATGTTCTCGTGACATGGCGAGAGATTAGGATTTTATTTGTGGATAAATCATAGCATAATTACCCCATATGGTTTGACGGAAAACCTAAGAAAATGGAAGTGGTAGTTTCTAGGTGCTAATTTGTGTGGGGTCGTGGAGGCAAAATTCGGGTAGCATAGACAACCGAATATCCGAAGGTGATCATAAAAAGGGATTAGACGGAAGAGAATTTCGATTGGAGTTTTATTTTGAAGTGTTCGTGTTGGTAATATATTAAGGTGGTATGACGCCATGTGTAAGGCGTACACCCAAGAAGAAGTGGGGATGAAAGCATGAAAGAGCATAGTGCGGATCTTATTGTTGATGGTGCGTAGGATTCTTTCGGCTTTACCATTTTGAGAAGAGGTATGAGGGCAAGAAAATCGAAACATTATAATGCGGTCCGCACAAAATTTATGAAAAGGAAGGTTGTCAAACTCACGACCGTTATCATATTGAAAAGTTTTGATTGTCCTTTCAAATTTGGTTTAACATATGCTTGAAATTCAAGAAAGATTGTGTAAACTTGGGACGTATATTTTAGAGGATACACTCAAAGAAAATGAGAGAAATCATCCAAAAATACCAAATTATATTTGTGATCCAGTTTGCTAGTAATGGGAGATGTCCATAAATCCGCATGAATAAATCAAAAGGAGAAAACATTACACTTAATGAAGATTGAAAAAGAAGTCTAACATGCTTTCCTAAAGGACAAGAGTATCAAGCGGGTGTAAATTTGCCGTTATTACATTGAATAAAATTCTGAATTCTAAGAATTGGTGCTCCCGAGTGCCCGAGTCTATTGTGCCAAGTGGATGGAGAGATGACAGCTAGAGAGGTTGGTGGATTGACCCTTGCAGCGAAATTAGATGAGAAAGGATAGAGGTCCCCCACACTATTGCATCTCGTAAGAGTTGTCCCCGTACGTAGGTCCTATACAAAAAAAATAAAAGGATCAAACTCAATAGATATGGAGTTGTCACTAGCAAACTTCCTAACATAGATTAAGTTTTAATGATGTTAGGAGCATATATGACATTTTTTAGGGTAAAGAGTGGGTGAGGTGGTTGTGTTTGAGTGGTGCAATAGCCTTGAATTGGAATGCGATTGCCATTGCCGACTAAAATAAATTGAGGATTGTTCAAATTGAATAAGTGAGGGAGATTACCAAAGTTGCGACTGAGGTGGGATGTGGCACCTGTATCCATGTACCATGCGTCGTCGAGCTACTAGTGATTCATAATGTTGTAAGCCTGACTCAGATCGGTAGGGGTCATAGGGTGGTAGGCCTGCTGCTCGGACGTTGAGAAGTGGGCCTTGCCGCCACCTCGCTTTCCGCAGCCGCGTCCCCTTTCGCCTTCTTGGCCACCACGTTGAGGTTGGTGGTCCATAAGTTGCGGGTGTGTTGGTGGTTGGCGTTACGACAACCGTCAATGCTTGTGGAGTGTGCTCGTCCTGTTTTACTCGTCTAGTCTCCTCCAACATCAATTGTGACCGGGCCTTGTTGAAGCTAGGGAGGGGATCAACTTGTTGGATCATCATCGCAAGTTTATCGTACTCAGCTTTCGGCAAACCATTGATAAGTTGTAAAACCATATTTGTTTCGAAAATCGGAGTGCCAACATTAGAAAATTGATCGGTAACTAATTTTAGTTGTTTACAATAGTCTGACATGTTGGCAAAGTTCTTAAGATGGGCGTTAGTGAATTGTTCCTCCAAATAGACGGCACATGAATGTTTGTTGTCTTGAAAGATTTCCTCTAGCTGTGTCCATAATTCGTGAGCCGAGGCACATGTCTTCATAATAGTATGAAGTAGATCCTTGAATATGGTACCATATATCCATTGTTTGACGATAGCATCGAGCCGCTTCTACATCAGATTATCGATGTTGGGAGGACGGGGGGGGGGGGGGGGGGGGGGGGGTGACATCGATGTGATCAAGGACGTTGCAAGCACAAGCATATATTTGAAATAATTCGACTCACAATGAGTATTGTCCATCATCTTGATCAAGAACTAGAGGGATAAAGTTTTTGATATTCGTTACGGCAAAGACCGGATGAAAGGTGTTAGTAGGGGGAGGAGGAGGATGTGTGACGTCGTGGGTGAAGGAGGAGGAAGCGGGAGAAGCCATGTGGCCGCCGGAATCAATGAAGGAGAGGTGGGTGGCGACGGAATATTTTTAAGGTTTGGGGGGGTTGCCGCTGGAAAATAAGAAAAGAGATGGGGGGTGGCGGCCGAGTATAATTTTAGGGCAGGGAGGGTTTGACTTCTGATACCATGTAGAATAGTGTAATTCTCCTTGGTTGGAGGCTTCTCATTTATGCAATATATATATATATATATATATATATATATATATATATATATGTGTGTGTGTGTGTGTGTGTGTGTGTGTGTTTACAATTACAAACCTAAATGTATAAGGATCTCTACTTTACCTAATTACACTAGAATAATAATCACAGAATATACTGAGAATATTTATTTATTCGGTATCATTCAGGTTAGTGTGATCTCACTCTTTCAATTTTTTCTGCTACATTTAGGTGCCTAAACCTAGCGCATGCATGTACCTTTCTATTTTTAATTGCCCGGATCTTACTCCTCACCTTCCAAAAAACATAAAGAAAATAAATGAAAAAAGGGAAGACATTACTACTTTTAGTTAAGGTAATTATTCTTATAAAAAAACTGGACTAAAATCGTGTGATATTGGACTGTAATGTACTTATAAGCTACGCATAATACATGATACATGTCGAAGTATTAGTTCTTTTTAGTAAGTCATGTTGCATCTCTGTCATGGAGATCAGCTTAGAAAAAGGGATCTTAACATTGTTAGTAAAAGAAATATTTCACCCGCCTAGCCGTAATAGTTTGTAACAGTCAGCTGTGTATTAAGCTATAATAAGAGTGTAATTCACTAATTATACACAAGTTTTACAGTAATTATACACTGCATACGTACCTAATTAAAGATAAAGATTAGTTAATTTTAGTGTGGCTGTGTGTAGTGTTACACCCTTTAAAATGATGATGACATGAAGGCCAGACCACTGTGCCTTCGGCCTATTTGATCGAACAGTCCAACACCGTAATATGAGAATGAAAGATTCTTCAGCCTGAACCTAGCTGCGGATTTTGATGTTATAATTTTCACAACTCTATTTTAGAGGGCAAGTTACACATTTGCCCTGTCGGCTGAAATAATTGTATCGGTTATTCAAATATACAAAAATTATTTAAGCCAAATATACAAAAATCATATACGATTATGTATAATACAAAAAGTTACTCATTTGTGGCTCAGACTTTGTATAATATTTTATATATATTATTTATATTATGCATTAATATATAAAAAATATTTTTTTTTTGGCTATTATTTTGGTAGATAGATATACAGTATAAAAACCCATTTTAGATTACCACCTGAACCCTAGGAGTTATATTGAACGTTTTGGTCCTGTTGGATATTAATACAACTGCTGTATACTGTCGGGCGTAGACTTGGGCCTATGTAAACTTTGGGATGTTGGCCCATCACAGAAAATCGAGTTCTCCTAAGGATAAGGATCATGTTCAGGCTGCATCTCTCGCAGTGGATTTGTTTGGTGATATTTGGCACCAAAAATAGAAGGCACTAACTACATTAACAATGTTTGCAATGGTGCTAGCCAGAATGATGTGTGTATAAGTAGTGGTGTAAAATCAAGCCTACAAAAATATGATAGGCTAAACCCTCTTAAGTTTGGACGGATTGGTTTGTGCAAATTTGGATATAAATCAAGTTAACCCATTTACAAATTTGGGTCAATTTGGCAGACTTTGTGGCTTAGATAGCCACATGAAAACTTAACAAAATAAATCACAAATGAAAATTTATTTTATTTTCAAGTACCCTCATTATATTCGTGATTTAAGAAGTTATTACTTCACCTCAAATCATTAGTTGGCTAACTTTTCGATTTTTCTTTTTGGCTTATAAGTAGAATGAAATGATATGCTGTGTGCCAACAATTTTATATCTTCCTGCTCCTTTTATCTTTCATTAGCCTAACTAACCTTGATTTGCAATGGAAAATAAAGGATGTTACATTTGTCCGTATAATTTCTCTTTCCTTAGCAAAACGGTGAAAGAAAAATTTGTTGGAAATTAGCCTTTGGCGGGAGTTGCGACCGACCAACTTTAATGGCTTAAACACTAGTGTTACGCATATTGGAGAATCTGGTTCTTCACACATGCATGATCTACTAAGTACGTAGATAACCGTAGGGCCAAGAATCGTCAAATTTCATTGAGAAATGAAAGAGATATTGGTTCACGAAGTAAGGTGTTTGAAGCATGGAAAAGTGTGGTGTGTGATCAATTCTCCCTCATCGGTAGAGGAAGAAAGAATTGTTGTGTATATAAGACTCGAAATTGGTTTGGGGTTTGGGACCCCAAGGGGTATCCCATGTGTTTAAAGGAGGGAGGACCTAGATGTGCTTCGGTTCGAGGAAAGCCCACACACGCGCCGCCGCCGTCCGCCCGGTTCCGGGCTCACGGGCTTCTGATATTATCTTTTTGGGCCAGAAAACTTTACCAGAAGTACAATTTGATCCCAGAAGTTTCATATGTACAGTTTGGTCCCTGAAGTTTCAAGATGTACAGTTTGGTCCCTAAAATTTCCAGAAAGTCAGAATTTCGGCAGACAGAACATAAATGACTGAATTACTCCTCCTATAATGGCCAATCCGTTGGTCTTTCTCACCATTTATGTTGGTGGCTTTACTACCTCCATAATGGTCATTATTTGGCCAATAATGGTCGTTATGGAGGCAATCAAATGTGCCCCTCCCTTACCTATATAAACACCCCTTGCACCATTGTTGAGCAACACTTCATATACACGAAAATACACAAGCAGAAAAACAGTTTCTTCCTACAACTTTCAAGCATCATTTCGTTACTCAATATTCTTCACGGTAGCTCTTGAGTTTCCTTTGCTCAATTGTTCCATTGTTGTTTTATCTTGGGAGACGAATTGTCCAGGACGTATAAAGGATACATACGGGGCAATATTGTCTTAAGGACAGAGTGCCACACTCGACTCAGCAAAAACAGTTTCCAGTTTTCTTCTTCAATAAAATTGTAATTTCAGTTTTGTTGTTCTATTGTAATTTTCAGTTCTTGAATTACTTTGCAGTTGTAATTTCCGTTTCCTGCAATCCTTTGTAAACCAACAAAATTACCACCTGTTAATTTCTACATATAGTATATAACTTTAATTTGTCCCTCTGTGTCTATTTTTTCTTCTCTGTGTGGATTGGATGAAGTCATTGGTTGATGGTGACCAAGTAAGCCTGTAACATCAATGCCCATATGGTTATTTAGCATTAATCATCTACTCACATCACAAATTAAAGAGACCACACAATTAGAGAATAAACTAAACACGCCACCATTTTGATACTACTACGCATCTTTAGTTTCCTAATATGAATCTAGGTACTGTATCATTAATTTCTGTAGGACTTATTCTCAAATACCAGTGATCTAAGTACTAATATTATTCTAGCACTAGCATTTCAAGTAAGTTTCAGAGGAAATTTACCTGAAGTAGATACGCAGAGACTTCGGGAAGAAGGGTTCATCTGTCCCTGACTCTTTCAGTCAACTCCCTCCATCTTTACACACAACTTTTTTTTCCTATGAGAATAAAGTCAATAAACAGCGCACACATTCAATGTAACTTTTTATTTTACAGTCCCTCCACTTTTTGCACCACCAATTGTTACATATGACAAATTAGGGAACAGTGTTGTTAGGACGTATGACGGTATATTTGACTTAATGTGAAATTTAAGAAAGAAATAAGTAAAAACTTTAAAACATATGCGATCTAAAATAGTCTATTTGTGTAACTATGACAATCTCATTAAGAAAAAAATGATCAAGTTTAAAATCAAATTATTTTTAGATGTAAAACAGTAAAAGTACTCTATATAGGAGTAATATTTTTTGAAACATACTAAAAAAAAAAAAAAGGTATCCTACAAAATGGAACTGAAAGAGTAATATATTACACTCATTTTTAACAAAAAAAAAAAAAAAAAGGGGGCACACGTTTGCGTACAGTATCCTAGAGGGAAAATCCATTGGTAGCCCTAATCTGCGCTGCTTCCATTTCCATCTAAGGATGGGGACCAAAAAGGTGTTTGCTCAAATAGCACGCTTACATATATCTTCTTCCATATTTCATTAATGTGTCGGTGAAATTAATGTTTCATGTTGTGGCCACTTTATTATACTATATATGCTTTTCAAATGATACATATCTGAATTACTCGAAATAAACTACATTGACTCCGTTCGATTCTTCATTCAGAATATATATATAATGTGTGGGCAATGGCACATAGGAGTATTGATTGATTTAGCTTCCAGTAAACCGGATATAGAGATTATATCTAATATATATTTTTATTGACAGAGAAACAGTCCACATGCAACTTCAACTCTCAGAATGTACTTTAGATAGCCCAAATCCATCATGTAAAAACAGGTGCGAAGATAGTGTTTGAATCGTTCAATGGTACTATGGTCGTTTCCGAAGATAATCAAGTCATCCACTTAGACTAAGACATTAAGTTGCATACCACTCCGGTGCATAGTGAATAGAGAATAATCAGAATACGACTGTTTGAACCCATATTTCATCAAAGCACTTGACAATTTCGTAAACCAACACCTTGGAACTTACTTCAAACCATATAAAGATTTTTAGAGTCGACATACTTGCCTCAGATTAGGAATACGAAATCCCGGTGGCAAATTCATATAAACTTCCTCTGTAAGCTCGTTGTGTAAGAAACCATTATGCACATCCATCTGATGCAACTCTCAATTTTCGCGCAACCGCAACAGCCAGGAAGGTCAGAACATTTACTACCATAGCAACCGGAGCAAAAGTTTTGTTGTAGTCAATTTCTTCCTCATGTTTATTTTTGAAGATGACCAAACGAGCTTTATATCGCTCGATTGTGCCGTCAAAGTTGTACTTGATTTTGTACACCCATCTACATTACAGTGCTTTCTTATCTGATGGAAAAGTTTATAGTGTTCATGTTCCATTATCCTCCAACACTTAGATCTCTTACCGCGTGGCTACTTTCCAATGTTTCTTTTTCATTGCCTCCGCAAAGGTTTTTGGTTCTATTCGTGTGGTAATTGCTGCAAGGAACCTTTGGTGTTGCAAGAAAAAATATCACATTATATAGTTAGCTAAAGGATAAGGTGCACCGGATGATGGTTGGGGATCTGGCGGATGAGTAGATAGACTTTATTTTTGAAAAGGTTCAGAGATGTAGTTGGGTTGATTCATGTTTTTAACGTTTACCTCGACTCAATTGTTCGTCCAGGTACATTTCGTTAGTACGGATACCTTACGGTTGTACTTTCTCCATGTTATCTCTGTTCAGATCAGCCTCTGTCCGATCTAAATCATGTTGATCTGTAGGTTCGACATTCGGTGTCCTTACTTCGTCCATCTGAGTTTCGTTCGCACCTATATTATCAGTCATGTCTTCTTCAACGTTGTGTTGGTTTATTCCTCCCTCTGTTTCGTCCACGGTAACACAATTTTGTCCCAGAGATTCTCCTTTGGTATTGTTTCTATGTTGTCGGTGAAGTTTCCCGGACTTACAACGAAGGGGAATTTAGTCTCATAGAAATCCACATCTCTTGAGATCAAATATTTACCGTTCTCTAAGTCATACAATCTCCAACTCTTTTTTCCATAACGGTATCCCAAGAAGACATACCAACGACTCTGACTCTAGTTTAACCGATACAAATTATGACCCCGATCTCGCAGATATTTCAATTCCAGCGAATGATGACGTCATATCCTCAATCTATTTTGTCCCTCATTCTTTCCTTTGTATATGTAGCATAATGACCCTATCACCCTTAAGTAATTATATTGGGTGCATTCCCGTACAAAATTTCATAGGGGATTTCCATTCAAAATCGAAGACCGTGTTCTATTGATCAAATACCCCGCGGTCAAAACACATTATGCCTAGAATTTAATTGAAATATGGCCCTGAAATCTCAATGCTCGCGCTACATTAAGAATATGATGGTATTTTCTTTCGACTCTTCCATTTTGCTGAGGTGTCCCTGTGCAAGATTTTTGAAACAGAATTCCATGTTTGAAGAAGTAAGTCTCCGTACACATGAACTCAGTTCTGTTATCATTTCTAACTATCTTCACCCTTTTTCCTAATTGCCTCTCCACAAGAGCGAAGAATTTTTTCAAGGTTTGGGACATTTCTTTCTTATCAACTAAGAGAAAGATCCACACGGTCGTCAACAATCATTCACAATAGTAAAAAAAAATATGAAGCACCACAAAATGAATGGGTTCTATATGATCCCATAAATCGCAATGGATCATCTCAAAAGAATCCGAAGGAATATTATCACTTAAAGGAAAAATACTTCTCGTTTGCTTTGCTCGTTGGCATACGTCACATTCTTTATCCAATCTATCGCCACTCTTCTTTAAGCATAATGTCGTAATAGACTTCGTTACTGTGCTGAAGGATGACCCAATCGTTTGTGCTAAAAATCGAACCAATCGATTGCCTCTGCCTTCATAGCCCGTATCAACGGCATATTCTGAAAATAGTAAAGTCCACCTCGATGCTCACCCTTTCTAATCAGCTTCTTCGTGGTGGAGTCCAATATAACACACATAATTTTATTAAATGTCACATCACAATCCAAATAATCAACTAGTTGTGATATAGAAATTAAATTACATGTCAAATTCAAAACATAAATAACATTCTTTAATCATAACCTGTCATTTAGCTTAATTGTTCCTTTTTTTCTAGCCACCGATCTACTTCCATCCGGAAGACGAATCGGACACTTAGGAATGTCTCGCTTATTGCTCAGTTCCTCCGGATTACTTGTCATATGATTGGTAGCTCCAGAGTCTATGATCAAGGATGAATTTTCGGTCTTATTATCCATCTTTCCATTCAGGTTTATTCACTGGAAATTCAACATATGAATCAGTCTTCCGGATCTCAACGCTCAAATTGTGAAGTTCAGTGCCACATGTATTCACCGATCTTGTCTCCTCCCAAGATTCTTCTTTGACAATTATGGTGTTAGCCTGGTAGTTGCCTCTTCCAAAATAGGATTCCGGTCCACCCCTCTGATGTTGTCGATGTCCTCATCTTCTGCCTCGATAATCAGTGAGTCAAAAACATCCGTCTACATGTCCGGATCTCTTGAAAAGTGTGCAGAATGCACCATCATTTTTTTCTTTACCTTGGTCACGGTAAAGATTTCTTTTATGTACGGCAACAACCATGGTTTTACTCCGATCCTCTATTTTACGTGTGACTCCTCTCACACGCTCTTCTTGCACCAACTTCGAATAGACCTTGTTTAATGATAGCAATGGTTCTTGGGCCAGTATGTTCGACTTCACCGTTCCATACGTCCCCTCATCCAATTCCATGAGGAAAAGATGCACTTTTTCTTCTTCTCTTTAGGCTTCTAGGACCGTTCATAGAATGCACGTGCACTTTCCGCATATACTCTATTCGTAATTCGCCAATTCCTCCCACAACATAGTGAGTTTTCCAGTAATTCACTATGGTCCTTCCCTTTTGTTTGCACTCCGCAAGTTCCGCCTTTAATTGTTGTATCCGGGGCTGTTAATAACGGTCAACCGCTCTCGGATGCTCGTCCATAATGCTTCCGCTTCCTCTTTATGTGTAATTGTTGAGCGAAGCGTCAGTTCTATGGTGTTGCGAATCCACGACACCAACAATGAGTTTATAGTCCATCAATCTTTCAAGTCCGACGACTCTTCATCCGGCTTCTTGATTGTGTTGTCGACGAAGCCGAGCTTCTTTCTTGCTCTTAGGGTTGTCCTCATGGATCTAGTCAATTCTTCATAATTTTTAATTTTCAATTGGACTTGTGTCACCACAATTCCAGGGTTATCATTTGACGTAATATCGTAGGGTGAGATTATTTTTCTTTCGATTTTGTTTTCTTCACCGATAATTATTTTGCTGGTATAGTCGATTTCTTTACCGTTGCCGCACCCACTTTTAACCGCCCCGACTCCGAAGATGAGGGAGTATCCGACACGTTCGCGACATATGGGCGCTTCATGAATTACTTAAGCTTAATGAGTCGCCACCTAATTATTCTACGGTGAATTAGGGCACCTAATGTTAACATAAATGCTGCAAAGTGAACTCCGATTAATGGTCTGCTAAACTGTGAGATTCTGAGTAGTGGTTCTTGATTATCCTAAAGGGAAGGGGTTAGACATCCTTTAAGATCCGCTAATTTGCAGTTGTCATATCAAACTTAGGTTAATTATTATGCAAGGAAAATGCATATTTAAAATATAAGGTTAAAAGAATGTTGCAAGTAGATAATGCGAAGATGCATTTTGACAACATAAAAGATTTTCCTTTGTGAAACAGTATGCATGGTATTTCAAAAAAGTATGCATGGTGTTTGTTTATAAGATACTTGATTTTGGATAAAAGCAGGCATTTGTATTGCATTGTTTTGAAAATACTTTTTTGGCAATTGAAAGTGAGGAGAAAAATAAATTATTTGTAATGCAAAAGTGATTTACATGGAAGTCATTTTAAATCGCAAATCAGATGAGAAACAAAACCTTATTTGCATGATTAAGAATGCGAATAAAAGATGATCAAATTATTTTTTAGAATTTCAAATATGTATGACGAGCCTAAAATAAATAACTAGCGGCGGATTTCCAATTCTAAACTACCCGAGCCTAAAATAAATAAACTAGCAATGAGTTTCCAAATTTAAACTACTCTTTCTAGTTTATCAATTCTAAGCCTAATTCTTCTAAATATTCAAACAATCACACAAACATAGTAATTAAATTACAATATAAAATAAAAGGAAGGCGGAATTAAAATAAATTAAAACGGTAATGGCTAAGGCGATGATAGTGTCATTTCTTGGGCCTGGGGCACAAGTCCAGCAATCTTGTTCTCTTTCGTCTATGTAGAACCCCACTTTGCTATCCAATATTGTTTAGATATTCCTCGCAAGATGTAAAAGAAAAGACAGTTAGAAATAAATAAATGCGAGTAAAACCTTCAGATCCATATAAAACAATATAAGTTTTTTAAGCAAGAAAAAATTCATTCAAGTCGTGGTTGCGAACTAGTGACTCGTCAGTCAATCTAGTTGCCTTGCCAACGCATGTTGGTTTCTCGCATGTGATTTAAGTCTCATCATCTCCCTATTCCGAATGAAGCAAACTGAAGGACAACCTTTCCGAAAGGGGCATGACCTCAAAATTATTCTCATCGGCCCCAAGTGTAGTATCATGGCCCCAAGTGTAGTACTCTCGCCGCCAGATAGGCTATGGTACACCGGAGTACAAAACCCACGGGCTCGGTCATCTCTTCGACCGAATGAGTAATGATACACCGGGATGTAGAACCCACGGGTCCGATCATCCGCTTGACCGGATGAGCAAATCAATATCAAAATTTTGTAAAAATCTTGTTTACTTCATTTTCTCATGTCATGGCCTTCAGCCGAATCCCTTTCACTAAATCAAGTTTACAGTTTCACTTATATAATATCAAGAGAGTGATTTCAACAATTTCATCAAAAATATGTCGTGAATTTGTAATCTAGAAGTCACAAGAAATCGAATTACATAATATAGTGTGTCGCAAAATAACCCCAATACATCATGAAAGAAGCTTAACTAATTTTATATTTTTCAAACTTAGTCGTTTGTGTATTACTTCATCTTAATTCCGATCAATGAGTAAACCATGCTCAATGAGTAAACCATGCAAACTTGTCCAGCACGTGTATGAGGTCTCATTAACATTATTATTCAAGTTCAAAAATAATTTGAAAGCACACAAGTAGCTAGAAAGGCTCCGTATACCTCGAAGTCACCTTTCTTTACCAATCATTAGCTGTCAAAGGATGAGTCGATCGATCCAAGCAATTTCAATTTACATAGACGAACTCATATCCATCAACACATATATCCACGATACAAGATTAATTAACTAAGTGTCCAACACTTAGCCTAGTCCTCAAAGTTCCTAAATTTGACCAACTTAGGTGGTACCATCTTTAATCACCTCAAACCATCATAACAATGGTGTTACTATGTTTACTTGGGTTAGAGAAGTTCACCATTAAAGACTCATGGTAACTATTCATTGTCTCTTTCACCAACTTCACAACTTTCATTAATGTCAAGCTAGGACTTTGTATTTATGGTAACCCCAACTATCAACGAACCCAAATATTACCATTGACAACCATAGAACCAACAAATAACTCATATTTTATCATTCACAAGTTTTGGAATTACCCTCTTGAAGAAAACCCCAAAAATTGAAGACACTTGAAGCTATTGTAGAAGTCAACCCAATTCAAATATATAATGTTAATATAGGTGTTAACCAACTCTAAATAGCATTAAAAATTGACTCTCAGTCGGCTATTTCCTGAAGAGGTACTGATTTTGCATTTCATTATAAGGGCTGGCAATAGTTCTTTTTTTTCTCTCTGTCTTTGGACCTTTAGACCTTTAGAGTTAAGTGAGAAGTTATCATTTTCGCTAAGTCAAGATCTTAGCATAGGAGTTGTTTCTTTTGCTCTTGCTGCTATATCCATTTAAGCATTTCATTTCGTCCCTTTTTATTTTTCTCATTTTTTTTTTACTTTCATCTTCCATTTTGAACACAATGGAATATTCATACTCCGATGTACCTCCGAACCATGTAATATAAGTATTAACATGTTCAAAAATATTTTTCTTAATTCGTTAACACGCTTAAAGAGTTAAACTTAAATCAAAATTTCCAGGGACACTACAATAATGATCTCCTTATATAGAGGTAAGATTTTCATTTTCCTAGTCTAATAGGGTAAAGGGTAACTGTTCTAATAAGACTACAAATTTTATATTAACATAATTATCAAATCCTATATTACCATAAATAGACCTAATTTATTTTAACAGTAACTAGTAAGTCTTCTAAATTTTGGAAAGTTAGCTTACTTTTAATAATTGTCCAAGCTTTAATTTCTTAAGGAATAATCTGTAACATTATTAGTTTCTTCTGGTTATTCGTTCAACATGGAACATGATAGTCACATTGGCACATTGCTGATCGAGAGTTAGTAATTCATAAATTTGCAGAACATGGAACATGATAGTCACATTGTCCCACTGGTCTGTCACAAGCAACAGTTCCCAGTATCGTCACTGGGCCAATTTCAGCAATTGGGCCAGTCCAGCCCAATTCTGGAACTGGTCCAGTTCCTGCTTCTGTTTACCGTGTTGGACCAGCAGGCCCAATGCCTGCTGGCCAGTCCGTCCCAAGTCCAAAAAATTCCCAAAATCCGCTCAATTCTTCCTCGAGTCATAGACCGGTCACTCGTAGTCAACGGGGTATTTTTAAACCAAAAGACATTTTAATTTAAATTCTAATGTTCTTAAATCGCCCTTACCCCGTAATCCTGTGTCTTCGTTAAATGACCCGAATTGGAAAATTGCTATGACCGATGAATATAATGCTCTTATTGATAATAAGACGTGGGAGTTGGTGCCCCGTACATCTGGTATTAATATTATTAGGTCTATGTGGATTTTTGCTCATAAGGACAATTCAGATGGTTCCTTTACACGACATAAGGCGCGGCTTGTGGGTGATGGTAAGACTCAGTAGGTTGGTGTGGATTGTGGTGAGACGTTTAGTCCGATGGTCAAGCCGGCTACCATTCGCACTGTACTTAGCTTGACTCTTTCGAAAGCATGGCTTATTCATCAGTTAGATGTGAAGAATGCTTTCCTACATGGTGATCTCAAGGAAACAGTCTATATGCATCAACCTTTGGGGTTTAGGGATCCCAAATATCCTCATCATGTCTGTTTGTTGAAGAAGTCCTTATATAGGCTTAAGCAGTCGCCGCGGGCCTGGTATAAGAGGTTTGTCGACTATGTTTCGACTATTGGGTTCACTCACAGCAGGGCGGATAATTCCTTATTCATATATCGTTGTGGTTCGTCCTTGGCTTATATACTGTTATATGTGGATGATATTATTCTGACTGCCTCTTCCGATGCCTTACGCCAGTCTATCATGACAAAGCTCAGCTCTGAGTTTGTATGAAAGACTTGGGGCCCTTGAGTTATTTTTTGGGGATTGTTTATCACTCGTCATGTAGGTGGGTTGTTCTTATCTCAAAGAAAGTATGCCGCTGAGATCATTGAGAGGGATGGGATGTCATCCTGTAAGTCCACTTCCACTACCGTTGATACTAAGCCCAAGCTTAGTGCTGCGGCCGGCGCACCATACGAGGATCTGACCCGCTATCGCAGTCTTGCAGGGGCCCTTCAGTATCTTACATTTATGAGATCATATATTACGTATGTTGTACATCAGGTTGTTTGTTTATACATGATCCCAAAGTTGAGCACATGAATGTGCTCAAACGCATCATTCGGTATATTCAGGGTACGCTTGACTATGGCTGACATTTATATCCTTCTTCTACGTCAACACTTGTCTCATATACGGATGCTGATTGGGGTGGTTGTCCGGACATCAGACGTTCTACGTCTGGCTATTGTATGTTTCTTGGTAATAACTTGGTCTCATGGTCTACGAAGCGTCAGTCAACTTTATCCCGTTCTAGTGCAAAGGCCGAGTATCGAGGGGTAGCTAATGTGGTCTCTCAATCATGTTGGTTACGTAATTTGCTGTTAGAGCTTCATTGCCCTATTCAGAAAGTGACCTTGGTGTATTGTGATAATGTTAGTGTCATCTACCTTTCTGGTAATCCGATTCAGCACCAGCGCACTAAACATATCGAGATGGACATCCACTTTGTTCACGAAAAGGTTGCTCGTGGTCAAGTACGCGTCTGTCATGTCCCTTCCAGGAATCAAATTGCAGACATCTTTACAAAGGGTCTTCACTCGGTCCTTTTTGAAGATTTTAGGGACAGTCTCAGCGTTCGAAGACCGCCCACTATGACTGCGGGGGTGTGTTAGATATACATAATATACACAATATACATGAGTATATATATGTATATTATGTTTATCTCGGCTCAATAGTGCATTGCCACTCGTGGGCAGTCCCCTTCTCATGTACTTTGTACAATTATGTAAAGTAGTGTTTTAGTGTAATTAGTATTGTACACTTACCATAATTGTATAGTTAGTCTCCAAATAGAATAAGGTTTTAGGAGTAGAATAGAAATAGGATTCTCCTATTATGGAAATATGTAAATTGTATATATACTCCTTCAAGTAATGAAAATAATCAAGAGATTATTTCTTTCATGGGGAATGCCCACGAGTGGCAGTGCACTGTTGAGCCGAGATATACATAATATGCATATATATATTCATGTATATTGTGTATACTATGTATACCTAACCGTTTCTTCCGGTTGTTCGTTCAACATGGAACATGATAGTCACATTGGCACATTGCTCAAGAGTTAGTAATTCATAAATTTGCAGGAGTTTGTAATTAGGGGAGGATCCAAAGCATACATCTCAATTACTTAAATGTTTAATGTGTTAAGACTGTGAGCCAAATATCTCGATAATCAAATAAGAATTTATTTGATAACCGAGAGACCAAAGCAGTTATCCAAATTGCCAAATATGTATATTTGTGCTCCAATTAAGACAAAGCAATTGAACATTAGAATCGCTTTCATGTTTATAAACTAATTTCTTGAATCGAACATACATATTACTGATAGTTTGTGCTAATATACTAAGTCAGCTCATCTACTAAATTTGCAGGAGAACATTAGATGATCTGATTTTTTAATCAAGTTTTGACATGTTTATAAAACTAATTTCTGGTCAAATATTACTGCTATTACTAGCAGGTACAAAAATGAAAAGAAAATAAAGATATTATGTTTAACGCAATATTTGAGAAAATTAGACAAAGGAACTCAGCGAATTCATGCTTTGGAGCTAGAAAAAAAATGAAGAATTAATCTAAATAACCCCTCACCCAGTCGCTTAAATTAAAAATAATTTTAGTTGTATAATATATGTATAATTCATGTTAGTATGTGTACAACGGTAGATAATTTATGTATATTGGCTAGAAAAAATAAACCGTAAATCGGGTCGGTTATTTGTGTACAAATCCCCCCCCCCCCCCCCCCCCCCAAAAAAAAAGCGTAATTCATGACTATTAAATTTAGGATTTATACTAGGAAACATTTTTTAAATTTTTTTTATTACTATTATATAGTGGTAGAGGAAGGGAAAATGGGGAGGGGATATGGGGATTCGAACCCTCACCAACCAACTGAGCTACTAGATCCCTGCATACTAGGAAACATTAACCTCCGAATGAGTGATAATTTTTTATGGATCGGCTTAAGGGTGGCAAATTAGTCTATAAAATATGATTGGTCCGACCTGCTCAAATTTGGGCAGATTGGTCTCTATTTTCATGGTTGGTCGATTTGGGCATAGCCAAAGTTAGCTCATCTAGAAGTTGAGTTGATTTGTGCAGACTATGTCACCATAAATTATAGAAATCCTCACATTAAAAAATCTCAAATTATTGAATATTGAAACGAAACAACGTCCAGATAAAATGAAATGGATAGTGAGGAGTGAGGACTTACAGAGTTTAATTACCTAACTAATTTAGGATTGAATCATAATATATCGTTGTTTTATTTTTAAATGAAGTAAATAAGCTTTCAGAATTCAGAGTTACTGAAAGCTATAAGCAGAGGTGACAAAGATCCATATATCTCCTGGGTCCTAATTAGATGCTTTCTTATACATATATTCGATATTAAGAATTAATAATAGCTGGATAATCAAAGAGGATAATAACTTGAGACCTGTGTGGATATATGTTCATTTTCTTGCTCCCCACTTTTGTACTATTCTTCTTGGTTCATTTAACCTGCCCGAGATATTGCCTTTCTCCCTTCTTTTTCATCACTCACGCCCCTTCAAGCTTTATTACCACTCTCATTAAGCAATCATTTTTGCAGATATATACTATCCTTATTCCTTGGCTCTAGGCCCGCCTAACTTATTCGCACTTCTTGCTTTTTGTGAGTGCTATTTTTCCTGTCTTGTGTCATTACAGCTACAGAACTAATGTTGTTTTGTTTGTTGTGCTACCTAAGCTGATTTTTTTTGGGTGCTTCCTAAGACTGATTCTCTAAGCAAATTGACTTGGAGAAAGACCGACAACAAGGTTTCAAGGCCTATTTAAATTTTTTGAAAAGAAAATTCATAATCTATCTAAGCGGACCGAGTCAAAAGTAGAAATGGAGAAGGGAATTACAAGTCGGGGTGGAGATAAGCGTTAATAGATTTGAGTCGTTTGACAAAATTCAGTGACTTTCATCCAAATATTATGTGTTAAGAAACTCACTAGATATGTACAAGAACTATAGTAATCTAAAACCTGTAAAGTTCAAAATTCTAAACCGCAACCCATAAAATTTAAATTTCAAATTCGCCTAGAATAAAACCTCAGAGCTGAGGGCCTTGACTCGAGGGTTTCCCCGATTACTAGGGCAGTTATGGTTGAGCGGTCATTTTTTGCCTACCAAATCCAAAATAGCTGTTATCCTTTGGGTGGAAACTAAAGATCCCCCATTGTATCCTAAATCGTTAGGTGATAAACATATTCTTATTGAAGGTAACAGCATATCCTGATGAAAACATCTTTTCATTTCACTCGATATCGACAGAGTAAAAAAAATCCTCTGAACTTCTGCATTAGGTAGGACTGGTGTCACTCAAATGTGATTCCTCATTAAGAATATCAAATATTATGAAAACCTCGTAAGTCCCTCTTTTCGACCTTCAGAAACAAAGCAAAAAGGGAAGAGCGGTTATATGTGCGTCAAAATTAAATCAGAAAATAAGGCTAGCTGAGAAATTCTCAAGTAGAACAAAGACCCATTATATGTACGTTAAAATTAAATCAGTAGAGGGGTTGATTGAAATAAAGTGATGGACAAATTAGCTGCCATATTCATGAAATTCTATCATCCCACACTAATTAGATTGACCGATTCGAAATTTTGTCTTTTCATTTGTTGCTATGAATTATGAATTAACACTAAGGGGTAATAATTTACCTTTCCAAGATCTAGCTAGATAGCACCACCTTCCATCTTTTCCTAATTTTGATATGCCATTTGAAGGTCAAAAACAAACCGATGCAAAATCCTCCTTATAAGCATCATATATTCAAGCTACTGCTTTGAAATCACAAATGATCATTTGAATTACCACACTAGTTTCTTTGCCCCTCTAAGTGGTCCACAATTGTTCAGGATTATATGGAAAGAAATACAAACCTACTTAAGCAAATAAAAATGTGTCATCTATATGACAATTTAAGCTTTTAGATGTGATTGTCATACAATTTCACACGGTATCATAGCTGGTTGAGGTTAAGCTTTTAAATTGCAAATGCACGGCAGTTCCAGGGAACACGTTATAATATATGGTAACAATCAACATACATCAGCTCCAAACTTTAGTGTGTTTAATTTGTTAATGGATGAATATGAGTTGTCTGGTGTCTCAAAATTGTAAGTTAGAAAATAGGTTTGCCCCAGGCATGCACATAATAGTTCTGTTAAACCATAGATTGAAGAATGCTTTGCACTAAAATGACAATACATAGATATCTTTGAACAAAATTTTCATAAGCACAACCCAGACACTAGTGCATACACAAAATTGATACTTGAACAAAGTAACAAATGCTTCTATTACGATTCCTACCCTTAAATTTGACTAAGATAATGAACAAGGTTTCCCTGTGTGATTGGCATTTATTCCATAGTATATATCTCTGGCTTAAATGTATTGAGATGACCTATTTTATCAAGTGAAGCAAAGCTCTATACATCAAGAAGTAATCAAAGCTCAATACATCAAGAAGTAATTGTGAATCTTACTGTTTATGGAAAATGAGGATCACAAAAAAAGTTATACTATATCTGCATACTAATTCATACCTTGGTGGTTACTCGTGGTATGAGTGGATGCTTTCTATCTATATAAACAGAAGCCCTATGTCGTTGAACGTCAACCTAAGACCTATGTCGTTGGACGTCGATCTATGTTGTTGGATGTCCGCATATATGTCGTCGTTGGACGTCTAGCTAGACCATAAAGAGAGGTATTTTATGTTTTGATTTTTAATTGGTTGGGTTGGAATAGGGTGGGCTGCGTGAGTATCGGGACATGGCGGATTTTATAGAATTTGAAGTTTTTGTGTTCTGGATTCTAAAATAATGACATTGTATACAGATAGTAATTGGGTTCTGATTTTTATTTTGAGTATATTTAGTAAATTCTTTAAACACATATACAAGATTGAGTCAAAATTATTGAATTCTACTGACTCGTATATTAAACAAACCGACATTAATAAACGTATCATCACCACCTTTTATACCAAGATATATATGGCTATAGGGTAGAAAATGAGTTCAATGAAAGAGTCTTTGGACTCTTCTAAATTTCGGTTGAAGATAGTTCTGATAATATCCTAGATATGAATATCGTTATTTGACCAGAAGATTAGAGGACAAAGATATCGAAAGATAAAAAAGAAGACGTACCAAGACTTGAATTTGAACTCTCTATAATGAGCTGAACAAGAAAGAAGGTCATCAAGTTAGTCCCCCAAGAAAAATGAAATCAATTAGTGATCTTTGCGGGATTCAGATTTAGCGTATTGGATCTAATAACAACAATAACATACTCAGTATAATTAAATAAGTAGAATCTGAGGAGGATAAGATGTACGCACACGTTGCCTCTATTTTTACGAGCTAGAGATGTTTTCGATAGATTATCGACTCAAAAGAAATATATATATAGGAGAAATAGAGACAAAAATAATAAATATGCAAAACAAATATAGTAACAGAAACCAATACACATTGGCGAAAAAGAAACTATGTGACTACCTAAATCATACGGCTACAAGTACGATGACCCTATGTTACCTACTAACCATCTAGCCTAATCCTCGACCTCCATATCTTCCTATCTAAGATCATGCCCCCAATCAACTGGGATTGTTTCATGTATTGTCTAATCACCTCCTCCAATTCTTCTTCCGCCTAACTCTACCTTTCCTAATTCTTTAATTAAGGCTCTGATCCCATTTCTCCCAAATTTGAGCCGTTGGGGGGGGGGGGGGGGGTTGGCCTAGTTTTCCCCTAATATTTTTCGTATATTGATTTGTGTTTAATGTACTCAGCCACTGTGTGGTAGTTTTATTTAAAAGTGTAATACCCCGTACTTTAGGGCCATGATTTAAATCGCTAGACATATATGTAAGTAGACCTGAGTTTTGGGGAAATTTTGTTATATTTACGTATTCACATCAAGAGCTTGGTGTATAAAAGGATAAAGTCCCAAAATGATTTAGGACTTAATAAGTGTGACGACGGAAATTGAAAACAATATGTTGTGTGTTCCAAAAGAGGTTGCGGACTAGTATCATATTACATGATTAATGAATATATGAAGTGTGATAAAAATAATTTATTATTTTTGTGAATCGTGATCATGGAATTAACTATGTGGTTAATTGAATAAAAATTGAGATAAAATGAAAAAAATAAGGGATTAATTACGATATTAATTATCATTGCAGGGATAGATGTGAATGGGGTGCATCCACGTGTAACCAAGGGAAGTAGACAACAAATGACTATGCTAATACAAAGTAGTTAGATGGCATTTTCTAAATTCATTTGCAAGAGTGATATTTTATGGTGGGACATATAATCCCACTTGCGTTGCTGTTTATATATAAAGGGGAAGATTTAATTCCTAGTCTAAAAAAAATTCAAAATCAACTCCCCTACTACTAATACTAATAGACCACTACTTCAATTCTACTTGAGTTCAATCAAACAAATCAAAATAATTTACTCCACTACGTCTCTTGTTTATACCTGTATACAAGTCTCACCATGTTAGAAGAAGATGATGTCCATATGTAATGAAAGGGAATGTGCCTCGTAAGATAAGAATAGGCAGCAACGAAAATTATAAGCAACGTTATTTAAATTTTTTACGGATTTCGCGCACCGCTTTTATCTCGTTGTTTCGTTTTGTTGTGTTATTGAATCCGGATTTTCTTCAAAGTAAAGTAAGGTGGAAGAAAAGGGGTTCTTGGCAAATAAGGTTGAGGTGCTAGATGAGTTGCGTTGATTAGATTGTTAAGAAGACCAATAAAGGTATGTGAAGGCTATCTCTTTCCTTCTTTTGGCATAACCCGTGTGTAAACGAACGTAAACGATTGTCCGTCCAAAGTAACTCTACTCTTGAAAGCTAGAAATGTATATGTCCTTCACTCTATTGAAGAAGTTTGTTGATTCATGTATATCTTGTCTTATTGACTCATAATGAAAGGTCTGTTATATGTTAGTTCCATAATGTTAATCGGAAGTGCAACGACCTTACGTCTCTCCGATAAACTCAAGTTGTCTCTGCATCATTCATGCATTATATACATACATACACCTTGACCTCAAAAGAGTTATATACGCTACTATATGATATGCATTATATATATGTATGGGGTATGGGAAAAGGGAAGGCGTTATATACGCACCACCACCTGCAGCTGGTATATATGATGATTATGCCCACAGAGGCCAATATGATATGATGGGATGCCCACAGAAGCTTGATGGCGTTATATACGCATATGTATATATATGACTGGCATTGTGCATGCATAGACATGATACTTAGGCATATTATGAGCCTCAAGAGGCTTTATGTACAAGTTGATTATTCTTGTCTCATGTTACTTTATGTCTCTATTATGCTATTTTTCATGTTTGGCATACTCGGTACATTATTCGTACTAACGTCCCTTTTGTCAGGGGATGCTGCGTTTCATGCCCGCATGCTCAGGTAGACAAGGCGACGGTCCGCACTAGTAGGTTGTTGGTTCAGCTGATATTGGAGCACTCTACTTGTTCCAAAGTTGCAGTCTAGTCTTGGTATGATATTTTTTTATATGCATAGGGGTATGACGGGGCCCTGTCCCGACCTTATGATGTCACTTACTCTGTAGAGTCTTGTAGACAGTTGTCTTGTGTATAATAGTCGTGTATGGCCGGCCTTAGTATGTATATATGCATAGGTTGGGTTCTTCTGTTTGCAGGATTTTACGCAGCACCTTTTCAGTTTATTATTTCTCTGTGTCAGCAGGTTACCTCGTGACGGCCCTCGTGGCCCATGCTTAGTTACGGTTAGGTGGTAAATACATGATTAGTGGTACTCAGTAAGTAAAGCATGAGTGCCCGTCATGGCCCTCCGGTTCGGATCGTAACAAAGAGAAACTGGAAAAAAAAATGAGACAGCACTATGTGCAAAGAAAGTTTTTTTTTCACAAAAGAAACGCACAATTAGAAGCACAAATCTATGTTACATTACCAACAGAAAGAGGTATCTTTCTTCTGGGCCGAGTAGCACAAATTGAAGAAGGAACTTTGTCTGCTTAGAATTTCCTTACCCTAGTTAGGTTTCCCAGAGCTTTGCACAAAATTGGAAGTCTGTTAATTGATACTGCAGGAGAAATAAGTAAATCTATAAAAACGACAAAAATCAAAACCATCAATTTAAATAATTTCTATGTCATGTGGTTTAATTTGAAGCCCCGATAATTAAACAAAGTCTGAAACCTACCTCATGAGTAATTCCGGCATTTTGCTGATAATTGAAGTTAGTAAATGGGACGTTCCAATTTTCATTAACCACCAAATTAGAGTGATCGGCTCTATTAAGCTGCTTCTCCTGATGGGAGGTGAGTTCTTGCATTTCAGCTACCACTTCATATGGAGAATCATTCACGTTAGTAGCACTTTTGAAGGGCCTCCAATTAGACATATTGGCTTTGGATTTACCAATCTTTATTTGTGTTCTCTCTCTAGCTCTGGCTCTTGCTTGATTTCTTGATTCCCTTATAAGAGGATCAAATGCAACTCTACAAGCCATTTTAGCCTTTTTCTTCTTATCCTTGTTACATGAGGGTCCTCCTTTAGCAGTTTCTTTCTTGTTATTATTAGAAGATGTTTCATCAGGAAAAGTTCCTGATACAACTTCACACTCAGAAACATAATTAGATGCACAAATTGCACCAACTCCAGCAGTAGTACTAGTGCAGGTTTGTCTATTCATGTGAGGAACCGCTCCTCCATTGCCTTTGGCTAGCTCTTTCACTGCTGCCTCCGCTTTATTAAGCAACCATTCGACAGTTTTGCTGGCCTTATCGAACCCCAACAAGTCTTGCAAATCGAAAAACTTGCGAGCTGCATCAATTGAAAGTCTCATCCTTCGATCTCTAGGGCCACGAGCGGTGTTGATTTTGCTGTGTCGATCTTTATTTGAAGATCTCTTGTTTTTCTGGATTCGTCCGCGAATAATACTAATTCTGCTACTCATCATGTCATCTCCTTTGTTTTCACGGCCTTCTACTCCTTCATTTCCTTGTATATAATTGCTAGTAACAGTTTCGGTATTGTAAGGAATTTTTACACTATCAGTGACAGTCTCGGTGTTGTCAACTAAGATTTCAAGACTTTGATCTTCTATAAAGGGAACTTCTTGTTGGTGTTCAAGGAAATAGTCATGGTAACTTTGAAAGAATAGGTCGTATTCATATGGAGTCAAAGGAGAAGGGATATTGTGGAATACAGACGACAAAATGGGGCTGTGATTGCAGTTATTGTTGCTTGGAGGATACATTTTTCTAGTATATATTTTGCAGCACCAGGAAAATATGAGTAGCTATAGCTTGAGAGGCTATGTGGTGGGACTAGATCTTGAGACTGACTGGGATAAACACAGCTAAAACCTCTTTTAATTTGGTTAATTAAGCAAGGTAGCTGCAATAAGAAGAAAATAAAACAATGGTATTAAGATTACTGAGAGAGACTCATCATCATTCACTTAAGTAGATGTTGATTACTCCCCCCCCCCCCCCCCCCCCCTCTTATTTTCCTATCTATGTCCTCGTGGTTCTATTTATACAGTAATAAGAGAGAGCAGCAAAGACTTGAACTAGTATGTGATTGACCATATCATTTTTCTGCTTGAGAACGACAGCTTGATAAAATGTATGTGTGTTTTTTTGATATGTGAGTGCTAATTACTTATGAATATATAGATGTGTGTGTGTGTGTGTGTGTGTGTGTGTGTGTGTGTGTGTGTGTGTGTGTGTGTGTGTGTGTGTCTAGCTATTTCTGGAGCTTGAGAGAGACAGACAATGTGCTATAAGATTGTGGAAAAGAGGTGTAGGAAGAATATAAATTTACAAGATACAAAGAGCCACAATTCCCCCTCCATCTTTATAACTACTAAAGCAAAAGTTGGAAAGGGAAAGGAAATGGGAATAGCAAAGCAAGTGCTTGTAGCAGGAGGAGTAGCGGTATTTTTGGAAATGAATGGATACGAAGGACTTGTTATTGTGCCCCTTCACGTGATCAGCTGACAGATAGAGAAAAACCACTCTCTCTCTCCCACCTCCCTTCCACAACCCTAGACCAGTCCCCTCTCTTTTCTCTCCACACCCTACCCCTCCCCCAACCCCTACCCCTTAAATTAATTTTAACACTATTCTCGTAGTTTCTTATTCTTCGTTTGGTATTACCACCTGCGTTTCTTGCATTTCGATCATTACATTATTTTGTATGCTGTTGTTACTTTTCCATTTTCTAAATGCTATGTACTGCTTTTCATATCGCATTTATTTGTTGTTGTTACTACTTTCCATATCCCTTTTTTTTCAAAATGCTTTGATATATGTTTTACTCGAGCCGAAGGTCTATCGGAAATAACTTCTCTATCTCTACGAGGTAGGAGTAAGGTATGCGTACATCTACCCTAGATTTTCAGACCACACATGTGAGATTACACCGGATATGTTGTTGTATACATTGACAATGTAACGAAAACAATATTAATGTGATTTAATTAACTTGATATATCAGGATATTCTATTACTTTTCTGGTTATTGTATTAAAATTGGGATTAAAAGTTACTCCTATTTGTTATTGCATATGATCATCTTGCTAACAATGTCAGTGCACAAAACTTAAATAAAAAAAGAATTGATAAATAAAAAGAAAAAAAACTTCATCATTTTCTTGGCAAAGTCGTAATCAATGTAAATAAAAAACAGCTTGCATGCTACCTTTCTGGCTTTGAATCTCGACTGTAAAGGGAGATGAGAATAATGGGTTGCTGCATTTGAAACTACACGGACAAATATTTATTTCATTTGAAGAGAGACCATATAAAAACCCAGCTTGAATGAATGAGTATATATGTATTAGTACTGATATATATTAGTGATGGTGTGATGAAGGACTGAATTGCAAATGCAACTTTTGACCTAGGGTAGAGATCCATTTTTTGTTTTATAATTGGCATGTTTTTATGTTTGAGGGATATGATAAAATTGGAAAAACAGTACAAAGATTGGTTCTCAGTCCATGTCGCTTTCACTAAAAAGTGAACCCTATCTCTTCGCTCCACTCATCCCCTTGTCTCTTCCCTTAACTTATTCTCCATTCTCCGTACGATTTCTTTCCATCAAACAGGACTTTGGGCCAAGTCTATTTGTTATTGTGAAGTGAGAGATCATTGATAGAGGTGGATTTAGATGTCTAGAGCCAAATAGCTTTTAGATATACAGTATACCATAATCCCCGGCCCTCCTCACCTGCCCACCCACCCAGTGGCGAAGTAATTATCATTAATGATATTCGAAATTTAAAGAAATGAACACGAAAAAAATAATTGAGTTCAGTATAATTTTCTGATAAATGGGCTTATATGATCCCCCTTGAGACTTCTAGCTCTGGCCCCTACACCCGCCATGGATCTAACCACAAGTTTGCACGCACACATGACGTCAGAATTTAAACTTTATGAGTTGAGAAAGATGTTATTAAACTCGTTGATCGTTGGAGTTATTGATTTCGATATTTAATAGTACTTGTACATGTTTAATGGAATAAATTTTTAGCACATATGCAGAATTTGAGTCAAAGTTATCTGATTAATCTGAACCGATTACCTCTAGTGTGTATATAACTAAATATATATTTTAGAACTCACAGAATCCTCAACATCAGTATTTAATCTTTGGATCCGCCACAGCGCAACTCTCCACACATCTCTAGACTTTGTCCTTGTTCATTCTTATTAGTCAATGAAAATTTACTGTGATTGTACTTGCCGCGGTTGTTGACAAGAAGAACTCCTTTGAAACCCTAGCCAATGAGCCTCTTTTCTCTATCTTCTTAACTTTTTTAGTACTACTAATTAACTTGTTTAGTACTACTAATTATACTTCTGAAAATGGTGAAAGTCCTTTTCCACAAGTGTAAGAATCCGCTTTGCACGGCACTAACTCTCCTTTCCATATATGCATGCCGCAATACTTGTAAAATGCTCTAGCACTTTTCAATACTCATTCACAAGCCCTAAATAGCCAGACCAGACCAGGGGAAGGGGTTTGTCAAATTCTATAGTTTTGACTATATATGTAGCAGCAATTATAGGACCACTGGAAATTGTGATGTAAGCTGGGGTGTGGGGTTATTGTTCTGATGTTGCTTTAAAAATTTGAGATAACTATGAACAAAATATGGGGAAGATGAAATGTACCATTTAAACCACGGCCTGGCATGACAAGGAGAGCATAAAAATTTAGTCCTTTGCATTTACTAATTACTATTTACTAGTACTACCTTTCTTTTGATCTTAGATTCAACCAAAAGCCAATGATATGTTTGGTGTAGAATCAGTGCCCTTTAAAACATACGTCTACGGCTCTACTCCGTCTTTATGTCCTATCCCTTGCTGCCTAAATACATGTGGACCTCCACCATAAAAAAGAAATTAGCTGTGAAATTCATGCTAATCAGTCACTAATTTATAATTAACATAATTTTGTATAATCCATCATTAAATAAGGTAAGCAACAAATTTATTTTTACTATTTAGCGATAGAACTTTTCGTTTTGTAGTGCTCAAATTCTAGCTATAATGAATTTATTTATTCTTAGTAACATATTATAAGTGATATGGTTTCTAATAAATCTTTCTTAGTCACCATAATATTGTCTAAAATGAATTTTACTCATGGTATAGTATTGATTGATGAGATGCGGGTGAAGTTAATGATAGGCTGGAAGTTTGGAGAAAGGTTCTAGAGCAAAAGGTTTCATGTTAATCAGGACCAAAATAGAGTACCTTGAGTGCAAATTTAGTAATGTAACATCTGAGGCGGAAATGGAAATGAAGATCGAGGCACTGGTCATACCAAAGAGACGTAGCTTCAAGTATCTTGGATTCATAATTTAAGAAAACTGAGAGATTGACGACGATGTTGCACATCGTATTGGAGCGCATGGGTTAAATAGAGGCTCGCCTCCGGGGTGTTGTGCTATAAGAAGGTGTCACCAAGGCTTAAACATAAGTTCTACATAGGGTTGATTAGACCGACATTATTAAATGGGCTAGAGTATTGGTTAGTCAAGAATGCTCATGTTCAGAAGATGAAGGTAGCAAAATGAAGATGTTTAGATGGATATGTGGACTTACTCGGAGAGATATGATTATGAACGAAGCTATCCATGATCAGGTGGGAGTGGCATCAGTGGTGGACAAGATGAGGGAAGAGCGACTGAGATGGTTCAGGCATGTGAAGAGGAGGTGCGAGGATGCACCAGTAGGGAGGTGTGAGAGGTTGATTGTGCAAAGTTTAGGAGAGGTAGATGTAGGCCGAAGAAGAACTGGGAGTAGGTGATAAGATAGGCCGTGGCACAACTTCAGTTGGCTGAGGACATAACCTTAGATATGAAGGTATGGAGGTCGAGGATTAGAGTATAAGATTATTATATAGTTGAGTAGTGTCGCGCTTTGTGTGGGAGAGGATGGGGGCTTACCTACTCCTCTCCCCTTATCGTTTTTAGTAATATTATTGAGTTATCGCGTAATTTCTTATTTTCATTGTACTATTTAGCTATCGCAAAGTTTTTTATTCTTCAATGTGTATTACTATATGTTGTTGCATTTATTCTATATCTTGCTATTATGTCTTCTTTTATTTTGAGTCGAGGGTCTATTAGAATCAGTTTCTCTACCTCACAAAGATAAATGTGAGGTCTACGTACATCCTACAATTCTCAGACCCCATTTGTGAAATTATATTGGGTATTTTATTGTTGTTGATGAATTTATTAATCCTTCTTTTTCACACGTAAACTTTTCTTCAGCTAGATAGAAGTCGGAGTATCAAAATCATTGTCTTACAAGTTACAACACTAGCTAATGTCCATTTTTCTTGATTTGTTTACGCATTTAAACAAATGTTAGCTTTTCGAATTCTCGTCCCCAGTTGAAGCATATATAATAAAAATGAAACCAATGAACTTATTGTAAATCATAAGATGCATATGAGCGAATATATAAAAAGAATTATCTGACAAACTAGAATAAAAAGTGCATCAAGCTACGACTTTATAAGGAGCACAAAGAGAAGGGGAGAGGGCCTCAACATTAATTAAAATCTGTTGTCAAATATGTGTCCGCGCTAAACCAAACCAACCGAAGGAAATTAACTTGCCACTTAGGGTGTGTTCGGTAGGGAGGAAAATATTTTTTTGAAAAATAAGTGAATTTCTATTTATTTTTTCATGTTTGTTTAGGTCAGGAGTGTAAACGTGTAAATATAGGAAACAATATATTCCCTACCCATAATTAGAATATTTTCATATATTGTGTAAATATAATTATGGTAAGATTAGGATTCATCTTTTGTATAGGCTTAGGATTCCTATTGTATAAGGGATGAATATTGTACTCTATATATACATTGATATTAATGAAAGACTCCCCAAGGGAGATTAATATCATCTAACATGGTATCAAGAGCCAAATAAACAAAACCCTAAAAACCTTTCTCTTCCACAGCCGCCGGCTACCTCTCCTACGCCACGGCCCTCCCGGATTTTCTTCTTGTTTTTCGGGTTTTGTTCTTCCTTTCTTCTCTTCTCTAAATGGCTATCCCTGATTCTTCCACACTTTCTGACGCCTCTGCCTCCACAAATCCCACCACAAAGTCATCACCCCCGTTTCACCCCGCCCTTACTGTTTCCAACATCAAGAACCATATTCTCATTATTCTTGATCAAGAAAACAACCAGTATTCTCCATGGGTTGAACTTTTTCGCAATCATGCATGTCTCTATAACATGTTTGACCATATTGATGACACTATTCCGCGCCCTACGGAGGTTGATGATTCTATCTAGCATCGTCTCGACGCCGGCGTCAAACAATGGATATATGGTAGTATCTCTCAGGATTTGCTCCTTACTATCATGAAATCTGACACCACAGCCCTTGACTTGTGGAATCGTTTGGAGGAAATTTTTTAGGACAACAAGCATACTCGTGCCTGTATTTGGAAGAACAGATCAACAAAACACGTCTTGAAAACTTCTCCAATGTCTCTGAGTACTGCTAGCAACTTAAACTTCTAGCGGATCAACTCTCCAACATCGGCACGCCTGTCACTGACGATAAAATGGTGCTACAAATGATTTATGGCCTTACTAAGGGCGAATATGATACTTTGGCCACCATAATTCAACAGGCAGATCCGCTATCGAGTTTTAACAAAGCTCGCTCACAATTGTTGCTCGAAGAAACCCGTCGTGCTAAGCAGGATGAGCACGCCCAGCAGGTGTTAGCTGTCGACACGCAACCCCAAGATCAGACGTCACCAGACAACTCCCAACAGCGGCAGGGCCGCGGCGGCAAGGGTGGAAAAGGCCGCGGCGGCAAGGGTGGAAAAGGCCGCGGCGGTAGAGGAGTCCGTGGTCGTGGCAAGGGTCGCGGTCAACAGAACCAACAGCAGCAACAGAGATCGCAAAACAACTGGGCCGCGACTCCTCAGCAGTTCGTCTACAGCGCCGCGACGCCCAGCACGAGCCGCGCGCCCAAGCATGCAGCCGCGGCGCCCGATTCGAGCCGCGGCGCCAAGTCCATTCCAAGTACCGGCGGACCATACAATCCGTATTCTTACCTGTGTTTGTTAGTCCCCGCTCCGGCCCCCCACAGCGAGCCCACTTCATGCAAGATCATGTCCCGCAACCCTCCTCCGCATGACACCCACCGAGTTGGGTCGGGCATTCAAGACCTCTCTATGCAAAACGACGACGACAATACTTGGTACATGGACTCAGGCGCCACATCTCACATCACCCAGTCTGCAGGTACTATTCCTAAACTATTTAGTTTAAAGCATTCTCAATATGTTACAGTTGATAGTGGACAACGCATTCCAGTTAAGGGTTATGGTAACTCATACACACAATCTCCTCATCCACCCTTCTCCCTAAAAAATACCCTATATGCCCCACACATGATTAAGAACCTCATATCTGTCCGCCAATTTACTCGTAATAATTTCGTCTCTCGTGGATTTTGAACCTTTTGGTTTTACTGTGAAGGATCTTCATACGGGGACACCTCTTACGAGATGCAATAGCACGGGGGATCTCTATCCATTCACTTCCACCTCCGCTGTCAGATCTTGCTCTCCCGTCACTCTAGCGGTTGTTTCTTCTTCAACTTGGCATAATAGGCTTGGTCATCCAGGAGTCCCAGTTTTTAATTTTCTTAGAGGCAACAATTTCATTGCTTGTAATGGGAAACTTGCCCAAAATTGTGTTTCTTGCTCTTTAGGCAAACATATTCGTCTTCCGTTTAAATCATCTACTAGTGTTACATTTGCTCCTTTTGATATCATACATGCCGATTTATGGACATCTCCTATCTCTAGTTCTCTCGGTCATAAATACTATCTTGTGTTGCTTGATGAATTTTCACACTACGTTTGGTTATACCCTCTTAAATTTAAATCGGAAGTGTTTGTCAAATTTCTTGAGTTTCGCAAGTTCATTCAAACACAATTTGGAAAAGGTATAAAATCATTTCAGTGAGATAATGGTCGTGAATTCGACAACTCTATGTTTCACCGCTTTTGTACCACTAATGGCATGGTCTTTCGCTTCTCCTGCCCTCACACCTCACCACAAAATGGTAAAGTTGAAAGAATCATCCGCACCATTAACAATATGATTCGCACCCTATTGATTCATTCCTCCCTCCACCCTTCTGGGTCTATGCTGCTAAAATGTCAGAATACACTCTAAATATTCTCCCTACTAGCACTCTTCACAATATGACCCCTACCGAAATCCTCTAACATAGAATCCCCTCTTATGATCATCTACAGTTTTTTTATTGTCTGTGCTATCCCAACCTTAGCTCCACCGCCCCTCACAAGCTCGCTCCTAGGTCCACTCCATGTGTCTTTCTAGGATTCCCGCTGAACCATAGGGGCTATCTATGCTATGACTTGTCGACTCGTCAGATCCACATATCTCATCACGTCACATGCGACGAGATCACATTCCCGTTTTCGAATCTTCCAAAATTCCAAAAACAGGACTACTCATTTCTTGACGAGTCTGCCATCTCTCCCCTCATAATCGAACAACTCACATCCTCTGTTCCGTCATCAGAGCCGCGGCGCCCAAAAATCAGAGAAGCCTGTCAACCTTCTAGCGCCGCGACTCTCGATCCAGGAGCTGCGGCGCCTCTGACGGCTTTGCCCCCACCTTCTCCTTATCCGACTTTACCCCCCGTCTTAGACACTACTCCGCCATCCACTGTCCCTACCCATCCAATGGAAACTCGTTCAAAGCATGGAATCTTCAAACCCAAAGTCCATTTCAACTTGTTTGCCCAAACCATCTCTCCACTTCCAAAGAACCCAAAATTGGCCAAACAAGACCCTAATTGGAATGCGGCTATGTATGAGGAATTCAATGCTTTAACTAAACAAGACACGTGGGATCTAGTACCTAGACCTGAGGGGGTGAATGTCATTCCTTGTATGTGGCTATTTCGTCACAAGTTCAGAGACAATGGGGATCTTGAGAGGTATAAGGCCCGTCTTGTGGCTAATGGCACAAATCAGCAGGAGGGCATTGATTGTGGTGAGACCTTCAGCCCGGTTGTCAAACCGGCTACCATCCGCACAGTTTTGAGCATTGCCATGGGCAAACACTGGCCGATCCATCAGCTTGATGTGAAAAATGCATTCTTACATGGGGATCTGAGAGAGACAGTCTACATGCATCAGCCACCAGGGTTCACCTATCCAACAGTTCCTCACTATGTGTGTCATCTCCGTAAGTCACTATATGGCCTGAAGCAGGCCCCCCGTGCATGGTATGATCGCTTTGCTAGGTATATCTTGCAGATTGGGTTTGTATGCAGCAAGAATGATACATCACTTTTCATTTTTCATCGAGGTAGTAGAACTGCTTACTTATTACTTTACATGGATGATATTGTTCTTACAGCATCCTCCGACGGATTGAAAAATGAGATTATTGTCTTGCTCAAGTCCGAATTTGCAATGACTGATTTGGGAAATCTGAGTTACTTTTTGGGGATATCAGTGACCAGGTCTGCCAATCATATGTTCTTGTGTCGGCGTAAGTATGCGAGAAGAGATTGTGTACGGGGCTAAGATGGCGAACTGAAAAGAGGTGCCTACTCCAGTTGATTCCAAATCTAAGCTCAGTGCTATGGATGGTGCTCCAGTCTCTGATCCTACTCTGTATAGGAGCCTTGCATGTGCACTTCAGTATCTCACATTCACCAGACCAGACATAGCTTATGTTGTTCAGCAGGTGTGCTTATTCATGCATGCCTCCCAAGGAGTCTCATTTCACTGCTCCTAAGCGTATCATTCGATACATTAAGGGCACTCTTGATTGTGGTTTGCACCTATACCCCTCTGCACCAGACATGTTGCTTTCATATACGGATGCAAATTGGGCAGAGTGTCCGGACACGCGACGCTCCACCTCCGGCTTTTGTATTTTCTTAGGGGATAATCTGATTTCTTGGTACGCAAGCGACGAGCTACCCTATCTCGCTCCGGCCGAGGTCGAGTACAGAGGCGTTGCAAATGTAGTAGCTGAGATTTGTTGGCTCAGAAATTTACTGTTAGAACTTCAGTGTCCTTTGCGTCAGGCATCTATTGTGTATTGTGATAACATCTCTGCCATCTATCTTTCTCATAATCCGGTTCAACATCAGCGAACCAAGCATATTGAGATAGACCTACACTTCGTTCGTGAGAAAGTTGCGTTAGGCCATGTCAGAGTGTTACATGTTCCATCATCCTATCAGTATGCAGACATATTTACCAAAGGACTTTCCAGACAGTTATTTCTTGACTTCAGATCCAGTCTCAGCGTCCGGCCTCCTCCCGCTCCGACTGCGGGGGTGTGTAAACGTGTAAATATAGAAAACAATATATTCCCTACCCATAATTAGAATATTTCCATATATTGTGTAAATATAATTATGGTAAGACTAGGATTCCTCTTTTGTATAGGCTTAGGATTCCTATTGTATAAGGGATGAATATTGTACTCTATATATACCTTGATATTAATGAAAGACTCCCCAAGGGAGATTAATATCATCTAACAAGGAGTGTACAAATAAAATCGACAAATTGCACCAAATCGATAAATCAATTCAAACTGAGAAAAAAACCTGACTAGTGATTGGTTTGGCTTGATTTGGTATTGCAAAAAAAAAAAAATGACCACAAGTGATTTGGTTTGGTTTTAACTAAAAAAAGTCAAATCGAACCAAACCAATCCGAAAGTACATGTATACAAATTTTAAAATATTTTATACATAAAAACATTTATTTATAATGTAATTTATACATATTTTTTAAGTTTTTTTATAGTTTTGTCTATTAACATATTATTTCAAGCTTAAACTTAGAATTTTTAATGATACAATAATTTTTATTGCCCGTTGATGTTAGTAACTCAAATAAAGCTCAAAGCAATACTAATGCTAACAAAAGAAATTCAATTCTAACACTAGGATTAACAATAATGTTGGATATCATTTTACTGCGTACAATTAGTTTTGCATTGGTTAGACAGTGAAAAATATAACTTAATTTAGACTTTCTTTAATATAATCATGTAATTAATAATTAGCCGCATTTTTCTCTTTTAGTACTTTTAGATTATGATCATTATCATTATTGCTTAGCGATTTCATTATCTTTTTTGTTGAATATTTTAGTACAATGTCAGGTATCTCACATTTTGTGTCAATTTCTTAGAAAACGCCTTAATTAGATAGTTGTATCTTACTCGGAATAAAGAAATATTCAAAGCACGAGTTATATGTTTTGTATGAAGACTTTACCTGAAAAATCCTAACAACCCGAGAAAACCGCAAAACCCGAAATTGAAAACCCGACTTTCATTGGTTTGATTTGATTTATAAATTTAAAAACCCGACGTAATTGATTTGGTTTGGTATTTGAGAAATCTGAACCAACCCGGTCCATGTACACCCCTAGTTTGGGTAGTGAAAAATAAGTGAATTTCTTACTTATTTTCACATGTTCGGTTGATTGGTAGAAAACATTTTTCAGAAAATACCCACCCAAGCCCCACCTCATACCACACCAACCCCCAACCCCACCACCCACCCACCACCCCAACCAAATCCCACCCCACCCTCGAACACACTTCATCTTCACCCACCCATACCCCACACCACCGCTCTATCCAACCCTCTCACCCACGCACTCCCTCTCAAATATTTTATTTTACTTTTATAAAAAAATGAGGAGTTTTTTTCTTACCCACCACCCACTAATCCCTCACTCCCCCACCCCCACCACCCACCCAACACCAAATTTAACTACATAATTTTTTAATTTTATAAATTTTTATAAAGGTAAAATTAAATATAAAATAGAAAATTTGGGAGGAGGTAGGGGGTGTCGGGGGGGTGGGAGTGGGTGTAGAAAATCAGAAAAGAAAAATTTTCAAAACTTTTTTTATAAAGGGGGTGGTGGGGTGTTCGGGGGGAGGTGGCGTGTCATAGAAAACCAAAAAAAACTTTTCAAAATTTTTCTATAAAATTTTTTTTGGAGAGGGTGTTGGGGTGCGGCGAGGAGGTGGGGGTTGGTGTAGAAAACCAAAAAAGAAAAAAATAAAAAAAATAAATAGAATTCTTTGGAGGGGGAGCTGGGGCTGGGGCGGTGTAGAAAAAAATTGGGTGGGGGTGGGGGTGGATGCGTGGGGTTGTGGGAGAGGTTGGGGTTGGGTTGGATGGTGGTAAAGTGGTTGGTGAAATGTCACTTGTGGGCTTGTTTTTCCTACTTTGATTAGTGAAGTCATTTTTCTCACTTTTAAAGAACTTGTTTTTCTAAAAAAAAAAAAATTTAAAATTTTTTGACCAAACGAACATGAGAAAATTGAAAAACAATTCTACCGAACACACCCTTAATCTCTATACCTTTAGTTCATAACCTTGCACTATACATTAAAATTATCTACTAGTTCAGAGTGCAAATTAGAGAATAGTTGACCTATTTGCAGAAAGTCTACTTGTTTAATTATAGTTATCCTATAATCCTACTTACATAAGTGGTTACGGCCACTTGACCTAAGTTAATAAATGTTGAAATCACATTCTAGTGCTAACATAGTTGAGGAAGCTCCCAACTGACTCCCCCCCCCCCCCCCCAAATGACTTCTCTCTTAAAAGCGGAATATTATGTGATGTAACGTACCGAGCTAGTTGTAACTTTCTGCAGCTTTAATCACTTTTAATTTCATTTAATTTGATTAAATACTGGACATGCTTAAAGCAAATATGCAAAACCTCATACATTCATACTTTAGTTAAAATTATCTGCGTAATTTTAATTTGAAGGAACCAACAAACAACAATAAGTCGTACAAATTAAATTTAAAACACATGTCAGAGCGGGTGCAACTTTATTGAATCAGACTCGTTTGAACACAGTATTTTCGACAAATAATATAAATTTATGGGTAAAAAATCTATTAAGATTGTAACAATTAATTGATTTGAACCATAATTTTTGGTATATAATGGGTTCATAGTACTTTTCGAACACTCATAGAGGCTTTGTCGACATGTGTCGTATGTATTGTCAGTTAGATACCGGTGCTATGTTAGTATTCAAGAGTTAGATGGTTTGTATATGTTGTGGCTATGAAGCCCTATATATATGTTTTTTTTTTCTTTTTTAAAAAATTTGGACCATTTCTCGATTTGTGTGTGTCATCATTCCGCAGGAGTCATGCTAATCTTCTCTGTATCGTTCCAATTTTATCGGATGTCCCCGAAGGGACTATATAAATATATATGTCTTTTGGGTTGCTAGTTATGAGATATTGTCATGGTTTTCATATTAACAGATGTATTGATACTATGTATATGTCAGTTTCATAGGTCTTACAGGTTGGTTCAATCGGCCAGATAAGGCACCGGGTGCCGGTTCGCTCCCCAGATTTGAGGCACGACACTTTTATTTACTAGATTTTTAATATAAATAAAAAGTTTGATTCAAAACTATCAAGTTCTTCGGAACCCACAACTAAAATGGTGACTCCACCCAGCAAAAGCCAAAGAGAAAAAGAAGAAGGTACAATTTAATGTCTTTATTTTCGGAATACCTGATTATTCCACCATATCAGAAGAAATAAAATAGAAGAAATATATGCCCATCATATACATCACTACAGTATTACAGGAAAGCAGTTGTTCATTTTCTAACAGCCTTTTGTTTTGTTTTGTTTTATAGTGCTATGATACTTCAGAAAAAGGCCTTTTGCTAACAACCATCTTGATCAAGAATGATTATATTATCCTTGTTTTTTTCTTCTTTTAAATCCAGAATAATAATTTGCAGCATAATGACAAGAAGTAAATCAAACATTGTAAATCTAGGTAATAGTTCTTTTAGTGTAACTTGTTTTTGTTGGAAATTTAATGTAGAATTAAGTATATCTTATTATTTATGACTCAAACAATTGGGGCCCCGCACATCGAAAACGTCGTTTCCACACACGTGCACACGTAGTGCAAAGTATCGCAAATTTCATTAGTGAAAGAGATATTGGTACGTATGTAATACGTTTAAGACATAGAATGATGGACAATTATTGGCCAAATGACAAAGTATTCCACGTTGGTAAACGAAGGAAGAAGTGTACGAAGTGTAAGATGAAACGTGTCGGAAATCGCCGCGGAGTCGGGAAGGGCCGCGGCGCAGCCCCGTCGGAGCCGAGGCGCCGGAGCACCGCGGCGCCTCCCAGGGAGCGCCGCGGCGCTAATTGGGTCTTCGGTTACTGGAGTCGAGGCGCTTCGGAGGCAGAATGCCGCGACGGGAAGTTGAAAAGTTCTGACCTTTGGGCTGATTTTGGAGCATTGATTCTCCATTACTTGGCACATGAATTCAACCATTATTTGGTTGAATGTAACCTCTCAATTAAGTGTCATTACATGGATATTGAAGGCCATTAGTTGGCTAGTTGAGGGGTCTTCTTCTTACACTATAAATTGAGGCATTTGGCTCAATTGAAGAACACTACACAACTCTTAAAAAATACTCCAGAATTTTTTGAATTCATCTTCTTCCTCTCTAGCAAAGTTACTATACTCAAAGTTCTTCAAGCGTAACACTTGAGTTTCCTTTGCTCAATTGTTAAGTTGTTGCCGTATTTTGGGAGACTATTGCCCGACAACGTAAAAGGTGATATACGGGGCAATCTTGTCTTAAAGACAGAGTGCCATCACTCGACTCAGCAAATCACACAAGTAATTTGTTAAGTTCTTGATTTCCAATTTATTGTAATATTTAGTTTATCATTTCTTACAATTGTAATAGTTACTTACTTCTCGTTTCTGATTCTACTGCTGCTGCTACTCAAGGCAACCCATCTACCTTCCCCATTGCTCAAGACACACCTAATGCCTTTCCGGTTGCTCAAGGCTCATCTAACGCCTTTTCTGCTGCTCAAGGGAACGTTGTTGTTCCTCCTCCTGCTGGATTCCACCATGAACGCCCTGAAAAGTTCATGGGCTCCAACTTCAAGAGATGGCAATAGAAGATGTTATTTTATCTGACTGTTATGGGAATGACACGTTTCCTAACAGAAGATCCTCTACAAGCTGGAGATGAAATGGACCATTCGCCTACTGAAACGGCCGAAGGGGGCCTAGGTATCCATGTCATTAATGGCATAAAAATGGTTCTTGATGCATGGAGTCATAGTGATTTCATGTGTAAAAACTATATATTGAACTGCTTGTCAGACCCTCTCTACACGGTGTATTGCACCGTAGGCACTGCCAAAGAGTTGTGGGAGAAACTGCAAAAGAAGTACAACGCACAAGATGCAGGTACTAAAAAATTCATCATTGGGAAATTTCTAAAATTTCAAATGGTGGATAGTAAAACAGTGATGTTCCAAATGATTCTACATCACATGGATTTGGAAGGTATGAAACTAAATGAGTAGTTTTTTGTTGCATCACTGATTGAAGAGTTACCTCTCTCGTGGAAAGAGTTTATGAGTTACTTAAAACTCAAAACAAAGGAAATGACCTTTGAAGAACTTATTATCAAACTCTAAATTCAAGAAGATAATAAAAAGGCCTTACCTAGGGGTAAACAACCCGCTGAGGCAAATACAAATCTGGCTGAGGCCAAAGGGAACCCAAGCAAGAAGCGCAGGTTCCAGAAAGACAACAAGACCCAACCGGCGGAGAAGTTCAAAGGAAACTGTCACCACTGTGGGAAACCTTGTCACATGAACAAGGACTGCCGCAAGCTCAAGACTGAGCAACAAGAGAAGACCAAGGCTAAGGGCAAGGCACAGGTTAACGTCGCCAAAGACAAGTTTCTTGACGACATGATTGAGGAGTTCTCAGTGGTGGTGCTTGAAGCAAACCTTGTTGAGAATCTCATGCAGTGGTGGATGGACACAGGTGCTACAAGACACATCTATTCCAATAGAGATGCCTTCTCCACTTATACACCGGTTACAAACAAGAAGTTGTTCATGGGCAACGACGATTCCTCTGGCGTGCTGGGGGTAGGAAAGGTAGTCCTGAAGATGACTTTTGGAAATGAGCTCACTCTGAAGGAGGTGATGCATGTTCCTGATATTAGAAGAAATTTAATTTCAGGTCATTTATTGGTTATTGCTGGTTTTAGGCTAGTGTTTGAATCCAATAAATTTGTAATCACTAAGAATGGAACGCTTGTGGGAAGAGGATTCGTCTGTGAAGGCCTCTTCAAAGATAACGCCATGTCTTTATTACGTACAAGAAATAATATTTAAGCTCATTCTTCTTACTTGCTTGAGTTATCTAATTTATGGCATCATAGATTAGGACATGTTAACTACAAATCCATCCAAATGTTGGTAAAGTTGGAGTTGTTGCCGTCTATCGACGTAAACCCTCAACATAACAAAGCTTCTTTTTCGATCTGTCGAAAGGAATACCGCTCCTCTAGAACTTATTCACACAGATATACGTGATTTGAAGTTTGCACAAATTAGAGGGGGGAATAAGTACTTTGTGACATTCATTGATGATAGCACAAGGTATTATTACATTTACTTGTTGAAAAGTAAAGATGAAGCCTTTGAAGCGTTCCAATGTTACAAAGCAGAAGTTGAGAACCAACTAAGCATGCGGATTAAATCCATTCGTAGCGATAGATGGGGAGAATATGTAGCGCCATTTGAGGAATATTGTGCCCAAGAAGGCATTGTTAATCAAACAACGGCTCCATACACACCTCAGTCGAATGGTGTGGCGGAACGCAAGAACCGCACATTGAAGGAAATGATGAATGTCTTGCTCATCAATTCTGGTCTTCCACAAAATATGTGGGGAGAAGTTGTCCTTACCGCTAATACGATTCTTAACAGAGTCCCACATAAGGGTAAGGAAAAAACTCCATATGAATCATGGAAGAGAAAGAAACCCACCTATAAATATTTAAAGGTATGGGGTTGTTTGGCAAAGGTTGAAGTACCCAAGCCAAATCAGGTCAAGATTGGGCCTAAGACTACAGATTGCATATTCATCGGATATGCAAATAACAGTAGTGCTTATCGCTTCTTAGTGCATAAGTCAGATATTCCAGATATCCACGGGGTACAATCATGGAATCAAGGAATGCTTAATTCTTTGAAGATACCTTTTCTAGAAAGGAAAAAGACATAACATCTCGCAAACGAAGTTATGAACAAAGCTCTTAGGAACCAGGAGTCGTTGACGGCCCGAATATAGATGGTTCAGATCCAGTGGACCTCAAAGTGGCTGAATATTCAGAATCTAGTGTTCCAGATACTCAGAACTTGGAGACTCCAGAGATGGAACTAAGGCGAAGTAAAAGGGTCAGGAAGGATAAATCATTTGGTTCTAACTTTGTAGCTTATATGGTTGATGATGAACCAAGGACAATTGCTGAAGCATTGTCAACTCCAGAGGCACCGCTCTGGAAAGAAGCTATTGAGAGTGAAATAAACTCCATTCTGCATAACAATACTTGGGAGTTGGTTGACCTTCCTCCGGGAAATAAATCATTGGGTTGTAAATGGGTACTCAAACGGAAGTATAATGCAGATGGGTCTATAGATAAGTACAAGGTAAGGTTGGTAGTCAAGGGCTATCGGTAAAAAGAAGGCCTTGACTACTTTGACACGTACTCCCCGGTGTCTCGGATGATGTCCATACGAGTATTCATTGTGATCGCAGTATTGCGTGACCTTGAGATACATCAAATGGATGTCAAGACAGTCTTCCTAAATGGTGATTTAGAAGAATAAATCTATATAGAACAACACGAGGGGTATGTGGTTCCAGGGCAAGAGAAGAAAGTTTGTCGGCTTGTCAAATCTCTGTATAGGTTGAAACAAGCCCTGAAGTAATGGCACGAAAAATTTGATAGTACTCTACTATCGAAGGGTTTCGCCATTAATGAGTGTGACAAATGTGTCTACATGAAAGGTAACTCTGACTCGTTCGTCATGATATGTATATACGTAGACGACATGTTGATCACAGGTAGCTGTCCTAGCTTGATTCTAGATACTAAGAACATGTTGGAACAATGTTTCGACATGAAGGATATGGGTATCATAGATGTCATCTTAGGGATAAAGATCTCTAAGACATCTGACGGACTGGTCTTATCTCAGTGTCACTACATCGAGGATATATTGAGAAAGTTTGAGATGTTTGACAGTTCGCCTATAAAGGCACCACTGGATAGAAATCAAAAGCTTGATAAAAATTATGGTGCGCTCGTATGCCAGGAGCAATATGCACAGGTGATTGGTAGTTTGATGTACATAACAAACTGCACCCGACTTGATATTGCTTATGCAGTCAACAAGTTGGCTAGGTTTACCCGTAATCCAAGTAATGATCATTGAAAGGCGTTGAATCGGGTACTATGATACCTGAAATACACGCTAACTTACGGGTTGCATTATTCGAGATATCCAGTTGTACTAGAGAGGTACAGTGATGCAAACTGGATATCTGATATAGAGAACACCAAGTCCACCAGTGGGTACGTATTTACAATTGGTGGTGGGGCTGTGTCTTAGAAATCCTCTAAGCAAACTTGCATCGCCCGATCCACAATGGAATCGGAGTTTATCGCTTTAGACAAAGTAGGAGAAGAAGGTGAGTGGCTTCATGACTTCTTAGAGGATGTTTCGTGTTGGAACAAACTCGTACCTTCGATAATGATCCACTGCGACAACCAGTCGGCTCTAGGAAGGGCACGGAATGCTATGTACAACGGCAAGTCTCCTCATATTCGACGGAGGCATAAGACCGTTAGGCAGCTGATCACCACGGATATAATTTCCATTGATTACATTAAGTCAAAGGATAATATAGTAGACCCGCTGACAAAGGGCTTACCCAAGGATCAGATGGTCTGCCTGTCTAGGGGAATGGGCTTAAAACCCAAAGTATAATGACCAATACGGTGGTAACCCAACCTTACTAACTGGAGATCCCAGTAATTTAGTTCAATGGAAAACTAAGCTGTAAAGGTTCAGTTGATCGCTTCAGTGGAAGCATGAGCACTTCGGATAGTGATTTCTGTAAAGAAACACCAAATCCAAAGTCGTTCCCGCGATAGACGTTAAGTGCTTTCTGCAGTATGGGTAAAGGTTAAGTTTTCAAAACCTTTAATGATCCTCCACAGTTGAGGTTAGGTTGGGGAAACTTTTAATGGTTTCTAACACTTGTGAAGTGGGGTATAGCAGGATACCTTGCAGGAGACCACCTATTTAAGTGCGAGGATGGGCCGCCTCAAATGAACGCACTTAAGAATCCAAGAAGTGTCCACGGCCACAACGAATAAAACATTACGAAGAACTGAGTAAGGGAAGTTGTTGTGTTGGTACCGTTGACTTGGATTACACTAAACACTGACGGTTCAAGACATCACATTCACCGCGTAGTAAGTAAGTCCAATGGTATTCAACTATGGAAGGTTCAAAGTGGAAGCTACTTATCCAGATGCAACATCGATCCGTTGAAAGATTGCCGGGAAAGGCACCATGTACGTGCGCCAAAATCTCTTTCAAGAGGGGATTGTTGGAAATTCACTAATGTGGAATTAAGTATATCCCATTATTCGTTTCCACACACGTGCATACGTAGTGCAAAGTATCGCAAATTTCATTAGTGAAAGAGATATTGGTACGTATGTAATGCGTTTAAGACATAGAATGATTGACGTTTATTGGCCAAATGACAAAGTATTCCACGTTGGTAAACGAAGGAAGAAGTGTAAGATGAAACGTGTCGAAAATCGCCACGAAGGGTCGTGGCGTAGCCCCGTCGGAGCCAAGGCGCCGGAGCGCCGCGACGCTAATTGGGTCTTCAGTTACTGGAGCCGCGACACTAATTCACAGAGCATCGGCGCTTCGGAGGCAGAATGCTGCGACGGGAAGTTGAAAAGTTCTGACCTTTGGGCTGGTTTTGGAGCATTGATTCTCCATTACTTGTCATATGAATTCAACCATTATTTGGTTGAATGTAACCTCTCAATTAAGTGTCATTACATGGCTATTGAAGGCCATTAGTTGGCTAGTTGAGGGGTCTTCTCCTTACACTATAAATTGAGGCATTTGGCTCAATTGAAGAACACTACACAACTCTTAAAAAATACTCCAGAATTTTCTGAATTCATCTTCTTCCTCTCTAGCAAAGTTACTATACTCAAAGCTCTTCAAGCGTAACACTTGAGTTTCCTTTGCTCAATTGTTAAGTTGATGTTGTATCTTGAGAGACTATTGCCCGACAACGTAAAAGGTGATATACGGGGCAATCTTGTCTTAAAGACAGAGTGTCATCACTCGACTCAACAAATCACGCAAGCAGGTTGTTAAGTTCTTAATTTCCAATTTATTGTAATATTTAGTTTATCCTTTATTACAATTGTAATAGTTATTTACTTCTCGTTCCCTGCAACAATTGTATCCCAACAGTTTTTGGATAGGCTCGAATTATCTTTCGATCTAAAAATTCATTTGTATTTTTATTTTTTATTTATGGAATATTCACCTAATTTTATTCTGCCGAATCTATAATTAATTATCAGGCTCCGCTATATTAAAAGAAAGCCCATAAAATCGGGTGAATATTTTCATAAACATTAAATAAATTTACGAAAAAACGAATGTATTGTTATTCCTATAATCATTGTTTCCCCTAAAATGAAAAATATTCTAGTAATCATCGGTTCCAAATTCAACTCAAATTCCATCCAAATGTGCGCAAAATTTTGGGAAAAGCACACAAACTACCCCTTCAGACAAATCATCCGAAATTGTGCCCCTATTAATTATTTACTCGAAATACGTATAAAGTAAAAAATAAAAAACGAGATGCCCATAGTCTTCCTATCGTGTAACGGATTTTTTTGCTGACAATTTTTGTGTACTTTCTTTTATGGTGTATTCCCCTCTTTATTGTTTTTGGCCTTTTGTCCTCTTTTGTCCTTTTCTACACCTCTATCATTTTTTCAACTCTTTCTTTTCTGTTTTTGTTTTTCCATTTTCTTTTTCGTTTTTCTCAGAATTTCTTTTTCCTTTTGTTTTTGGTTAGTTTATCTTTTTTTTTCTCTTCCTTTCGCTATCATTGTAGTCTCTATTTTTTTTCTTTTAAAAATAAAATACAAGATAAAAATATTGTTGGAAATTAGCCTTTGGCGGGAGTTGCGATCGACCAACTTTAACGGCTTAAACACTAGTGTTACGCATATTGGAGAATCCGGTTCTTCACACATGCATGATCTACTAAGTACGTAGATAACCGTAGGGCCAAGAATCGTCGAATTTCATTGAGAAATGAAAGAGATATTGGTTCACGAAGTAATGTGTTTGAAGCATGGAAACGTGTGGTGTGTGATCAATTCTCCCTCATCGGTAGAGGAAGAAAGAATTGTTGTGTATATAAGACTTGAAATTAGTTTGGGGTTTGGGACCCCAAGGGGTATCCCATGTGTTTAAAGGAGGGATGACCTAGATGTGCTTCGGTTCGAGGAAAGCCCACACGCGCGCCGCCGCTGCCCGCTCGTCCGGTTCCGGGTTCTCGGATTATATTTTGGGCCATAGAACTTTGCCAGAAGTACAGTTTGATCACAGAAGTTTCAGATGTACAGTTTGGAGCAGAATTCTTTTAGATATACAGTTTGGTCCCTGAAGTTTCAAGATGTACAGTTTGGTCCCCGAAGTTTCCGAGAAAGTCGAATTTGGGCGATCGAACGAAACGTTCAAAGACTCAATTCAGCCATTTATTTTGGCTGAATTACTCCTCCTATAATGGCCAATCCGTTGGTTTTATTCACCATTTATGTTGGTGGCTTTACTACCTCCATAATGGTCATTATTTGGCCAATAATGGTTGTTATGGAGGCAGTCCAACAGCCATCCCTCACCTATATAAACACTCATTACACCATTGTTGAGCAACACTTGATATACAGGAAAATACACAAGCAGAAAAAATAGTTTCTTCCTACAACTTCCAAGCATCATTTCCAGCAACATTGTAATTTTCAGTTCTTGAACTACTTTGCAGTTACTTGTAATTTCCGTTTCCTGCAATCCTTTGTAAAGTCCAACAACTTAAGACAATAGCTTACTTACGGTAACTGCAATAACATGGCTAGAAATATGACCGATGTTACTGTTACTGCTGATGCCTCTCGAGGCAACGTTGTTGCCTTCCCCTTCACTGCCGCTACTAGCCAAGGCAGCAACTCCGCTGCCTTCACTGCTGCTGCTGCCACTGTTCAAGGAAGTAACAACGTTGCCTTCCCGACTGCTGGTGCTACACCTTCTTCCTTACACCACCATGATCGCCCTGAAAAATTCATGGGATCAGAATTTAAGAGATGGCAGCAAAAGATGTTGTTCTACTTAACAGTTATGGGCATGGCCCGGTTCCTTACGGAAGATCCTCCACAAGCTGGAGATGAAATGGACTCTTCGCCTAATGAAACGGGTGAAGGGGGCCTTGGTATCCATGTCATTAATGGCATGAAGATGGTTCGTGACGCATGGAATCATAGCGATTTCATGTGCAAGAATTATATACTGAACTGCTTAGCAGACCCTCTCTACACGGTCTATTACACCGTTGGCACTGCCAAAGAGCTGTGGGAAAAACTGCAAAAGAAGTACAACGCACAAGATGCGGGTACTAAGAAGTTCATCGTTGGGAAATTTCTAAAATTCCAAATGGTGGACAGCAAAACAGTGATGTCCCAAGTCCAGGAATTCTAGATGATTATACATCACCTGGATTTGAATGACTGAAACCAAACGAGCAGTTTTTGGTTGCATCGCTGATTGAAAAGTTACCTCCTTCATGGAATGAGTTTATGAGTTACTTGAAACTCAAGACAAAGGAGATGACCTTTGAAGAGCTGGTTATCAAACTGCAAATCCGGGAAGATAACAAGAAGGCTTTACCTAGGGGCAGACAAACTGCTGAGGCAAAGGCAAATCTGACCGAGGCCAAAGGGAACTCAAGCAAGAAGCGGAAGTTCCACAAAGACGGCAGAGCCCCCGCAGCGGAGATGTTCAGAGGTAATTGTCATCACTGTGGGAAACCTGGTCATAGGATCAAGGAATGCCGCAAGCTCAAGACTGAGCAACAACAGAAAGCCAAGTCGAAAGGCAAGGCGCAAGCTAACGTCGTCAAGGACACGCTCCTAGATGACATGATTGACGATTTCTCGGCCGTAGTGCTAGAAGCCAACTTGGTTGAGAATCCGATGCAGTGGTGGGTGGACACAGGTGCAATAAGACACATCTATTCCAACAAAGATGCTTTCTCCACGTACTCACCGGTCACCGACAAGAAGTTGTTCATGGGCAACAACGCTTCCTCGGACGTGCTGGGGGTTGGAAAGGTGGTCCTGAAGATGACTTCCGGCAAGGAACTCACTCTGAAGGAAGTGATGCACGTCCCAGAAATTAGAAGAAATTTAGTTTCTGCACCTTTATTGGTTAATGCTGGTTTTAGGCTAGTGTTTGAATCCAATAAGTTTGTACTCACTAAAAATGGCACATTTGTGGGGAGAGGCTTCGTCTGTGAAGGCCTCTTCAAAGTGAATGCCATGTCTGTATTGCGTCAAGGAAATAAAGTTGAACCTTCTTCTTATTTGCTTGAGTCTTCTAATTTATGGCATCATAGATTAGGACACGTTAACTACAAGTCTATTCAAAGGCTGATAAAGATGGAGTTGTTGCCGTCTATCGACATAAACCCTCAACATAAGTGTGAGGTGTGCGTAGAGGCAAAACTCACCAAGCTTCCTTTTCTATCCGTCGAAAGGAATACCGCTCCTCTAGAACTTATTCACACAGATATATGTGATTTGAAGTTCGCACAAACTAGAGGGGGGAACAAGTACTTTGTGACTTTCATTGACGATAGCACAAGGTATTGTTACCTTTACTTGTTAAAAAGTAAGGATGAAGCCTTTGAAGCGTTCCGACGTTACAAAGCAGAAGTTGAGAACCAACTAAGCCTACGGATTAAATCCATTCGTAGCGATAGAGGGGGAGAATATGTAGCGCCATTTGAGGAATACTGTGCCCAAGAAGGCATTATTCATCAAATGACGGCTCCATACTCACCTCAATCAAACGGTGTGGCGGAACGTAAGAACCGCATATTAAAGGAAATGATGAATGCCTTGCTTATCAATTCCGGTATTTCCCAAAACATGTGGGGAGAAGCCGTCCTTACCGCTAATACGATTCTTAACAGAGTCCCACATAAGGGTAAGGACAAAACTTCATATGAATCATGGAAAGGAAAGAAACCCTCCTACAAGTATTTTAAGGTGTGGGGTTGTTTGGCAATGGTTGAAGTACCCAAGCCAAAGCAAGTCAAGATTGGGCCTAAGACTGTATATTGCTTATTCATCGGATATGCAAATAACAGTAGTGCTTATCGCTTCGTAGTGCATAAGTCATATATTCCAGATATCCACCAGGGTACAATTATGGAATCAAGGAATGCTTTATTCTTTGAAGATACCTTTCCTAGAAAGGAAAAAGACATAACCTCTCGCGAACGAAGTTATGCACAAAGCTCTCAAGAACCGGGAGTCCTTGACTGCCAGGATCTAGATGGTTCAGATCTAGCGAATCTCGAGGTGGCTGAACATCCGGAATCTAGTGTTTCAGATTCTCAGAACTTGGAGACTCCAGAGATGGATCTAAGGCGAAGTAAAAGGGCCAGGAAGGATAAATCCTTCGGTCCTGACTTTGTAGCTTATATGGTTAATGATGAACCACGGACAATTGCTAAGGCGTTGTCAACTCCAGAAGCACCGCTCTGGAAAGAAGTTATTGAGAGTGAAATAGGCTCCATTCTGCATAACTATACTTGGGAGTTGGTTGATCTTCCTTCGGGAAATAAACCGTTGGGTTGTAAGTGGATACTCAAATGGAAATACAAGGCAGATGGGTCTATAGACAAGTACAAGGCCAGGTTGGTAGTCAAGGGCTATCGGCAGACAGAAGGCTTTGACTACTTTGATACCTACTCTTCGGTATCCCGGATGACTTCCATACGGGTATTCATTGCGATCGCAGCTTTGCGTGACCTTGAGATACACCAGATGGAGGTTAAGACAGCCTTCCTAAATGGTGATTTGGAAGAAGAAATTTATATGGACCAACCCGAGAGGTACATAGTTCAAGGGCAAGAGAAGAAAGTCTATCGGCTTGTCAAATCTCTGTACGGGCTGAAACAAGCCCCGAAGCAATGGCACGAAAAATTTGATAGTACTCTACTATCGAAGGGGTTCGCCATTAATGAGTGTGATAAATGTGTTTACACGAAAGGTAACTCTAACGCATTTGTTATGATATGCCTGTATGTAGACGACATGTTGATCACAGGAAGCAGTCCTAGGGTAATCCTAGAGACTAAGAACATGTTGAAACAATGCTTAGACATGAAGGATATGGGTATCGCATATGTCATCCTAGGGATTAAAATCTCTAAGACGTCTGACGGACTGGTCTTATCTCAGTCTCACTATATAGAGGATGTTTTGAGAAAGTTCAAGATGTTAGACAGTTCACCGATAGCGTCACCAATGGATACAAATCAAAAGCTTGATAAAAATCTTGGTGCACCTGTATACCAGGAGCGGTATGCACATGTGATCGGTAGTTTGATGTATATAACAAACTGCACCCGACCTGATATTGCTTACGCAATCAATAAGTTGGCTAGGTTCACCCGGAATACGAGTGATAATCACTGGAAGGCGTTGAATCGGGTAATACAATACCTGAAATACACGTTAAATTTTGGGTTACACTATTCGAGATATCCAGCTGTACTAGAGGGGTACAGTGATGCAAACTGGATATCTAATATAGAGAACACCAAGTCCACCAGTGGGTGTATATTTACAATTGGTGGTGGGGCTATGTCTTGGAAATCCTCTAAGCAAACTTGCATCACCCGATCCACGATGAAATCAGAGTTTATCGCTTTAGACAAAGCAGGAGAAGAAGCTGAGTGGCTTCATGACTTCTTAGAGGATGTTCCGTATTGGAACAAACCCGTACCTTCGGTAATGATCCACTGCAACAGTCAGTCGGCTCTAGGAAGGGCACATAATACTATGTACAACGACAAGTCTCGTCATATTCGACGGAGGCATAAGACCGTTAGGCAACTGATCACCACAGGTATAATATCCATTGATTACATTAAGTTAAAGGATAATATAGCAGACCCATTGACTAAGGGATTACTCAAGGATCAGATGGCTTGCATGTCTAGGGGAATGGGCTTAAAACCCAAAATATAAGGACCAATACAGTGGTAACCCAACCTTACGAACTGGAGATCCCAGTAATTTGGTTCAATGGGAAAACTAAGTTGTAAAGGTTCAGTTGATCGCTTCAGTGGAAGCACGAGCACTTCGAATAGTGATTTCTGAAAAGAAACACCAAATCCAAAGTCGTTCCCGCGATAGACGTTAAGTGCTATCTATAGTATGGGTAAACGTTGTGTTTTCAAAATTTGTAATGATCCTCAGTAGTTGAGGTTAGGTTTTGAGAAACTTTTAATGGTTCCTAACACTTGTGAAGTTGGGTATAGCAGGATACCTTGTAGGAGACCACCTATTTAAGTGCAAGGACGGACCGCCTCAAAATGAACGCACTTAAGAATCCAAGACGTTATCCATGCCCAAAACGGACAAAATATTACGAAGAAGAGAGTAAGGGAATTTGTTGTGTTGGTACCATTGACTTGGCTTACACTAAACACTAACGGTTCAAGACATCACGTTCACCGCGCAGTAAGTAAGTCCGATGGTATTCAACTATGGAAGGTTAAAAGCTGAAGCTACCTCTCCTTATGCAACATCGGTCCGCTGAAATATTGCTGGAAATGAAAAGACAGCATGTGAGTGCGCCAAAATCTCTTTCAAGAGGGGATTGTTGGAAATAAGCCTTTGGCGGGAGTTGCGACCGACCAACTTTAACGGCTTAAACACTAGTGTTACGCATATTGGAGAATCCGGTTCTTCACACATGCATGATCTACTAAGTACGTAGATAACCGTAGGGCCAAGAATCGTCGAATTTCATTGAAAAATGAAAGAGATATTGGTTCACGAAGTAAGGTGTTTGAAGCATGGAAAAGTGTGGTGTGTGATCAATTCTCCCTCACCGGTAGAGGAAGAAAGAATTGTTGTGTATACAAGACTCGAAATGGGTTTGGGGTTTGGGACCCCATGGGGTATCCCATGTGTTTAAAGGAGGGAGGACCTAGATGTGCTTCGGTTCGAGGAAATCCCACACGCGCGCCGCCGTCGCCCGCCCGTCCGGTTCCGGGTTCAGGATTCTCGAGTTCACGGGTTCACGGGTTCACGGGATGTGGGTCTTCTGAAGTTTCAAGATGTACAGTTTGGTCCCTGAAGTTTTCAGAAAGTCAGAATTTGGGCAGTCAGAACAGAAACGTCCAGCACTCAATTCAACCATTTATTTTGGCTGAATTACTCCTCCTATAATGGCCAATCCGTTGGTCTTATTCACCATTTATGTTGGTGGCTTTACTACCTCTATAATGGTCATTATTTGGCCAATAATGGCTGTTATGGAGGCAGTCCAACATCCCTCCCTCACCTATATAAACACCCCTTGCACCATTGTTGAGCAACACTTGATATACACGAAAATACACAAGCAAAAAAAATAGTTTCTTCCTACAACTTCCAAGCATCATTTCGTTACTCAATATTCTTCACGGTAGCTCTTGAGTTTCCTTTGCTCAATGGTTCCATTGCTGTTTTATCTTGGGAGACGAATTGTCCAGGACGTATAAAGGATACATACGGGGCAATATTGTCTAAAGACAGAGTGCCACACTCGACTCAGAAAAAACAGTTTCCAGTTTTTCTTCTTCAACAAAATTGTAATTTCAGTTTTGTTGTTCTATTGTAATTTTCAGTTCTTAAATTACTTTGCAGTTACTTGTAATTTCCGTTTCCTGCAATCCTTTGTAAAGTCCAACAAATATTAGCTAACTAATTTAGATAATTAAGAACATAAAAAAAAAAAATTAGACTATAATAAAAATCCTAACCTCACTAATTTATTTATTAAAACATAAATTAATAGAAAAAATATTCTATAATATATTTTTTTACAAATAGAAAAAAAGAAATATGACGCTATTGTTTTTACAAGTATGACTTGCTAAAAATGATATAAAAATTAAAATATCAAAATTATGTTTAAACTCTATAGTTGTATTTTTTTAATCATTTTTTAAAGGAATGAACATGTAATTTATAATACTATGTCGATATATATTACGTGAGTATATATACTTGGGGCAAGGTTCCCCTTATTACATGAAATAAAATTGTGACTTCTAAGAAAATTAAAAACGGGACCTCCGGGGTGTCCAAGTCTGTTGTGCCACGTGGATGGAGAGATCACGGCAAGGGATGTGTGAGGATTGATTCTGGCAGCGGAGGTGGATGAGAAAGGATAGAGATCCCCTACACTATTGCATCTCGTAAGATGTGTTCCCGTGCATAGTCCTTCACATAAAAACCAAAGGGGTCAAACTCAAGAGATACCCAATTATCAATAGCAAATTTCCTAACAGAGATTAAATTTTTAATGATATTGGGGGCATAAAGGAAGTTACGGAGGGAGAAGGGAGGGTGTGGTTTCGGTACATATGTGGTTCCATACCCATGAATTGGAATTTGATTGCTATTGCTGACCAAAATAGATTGAGAAGTGCGCAAATTAAAAATATGTGGAAGCTTACCGGAGGAGGCGAGATGTGGCCCATGTGTCCATGTACCAAGAGTCATCGGGTTGTTGTATATTCATCGTGATGTAGGCCTGGGTCAATTCTGTCGGGGTTAGCAAACCGGACTGAGACTGCCCATGTTGGGCCTCCGTTTAGTGGGCATGCCGTGCGAGACCCGATTTCCGAGGGGTTGGACCCGAGCCTAAAAGACTCGCTTGCTGCTAGTGGTCCCCGACAGTTAGGTACGGGAAATGTGGTATGCCGAACCACCGGGAAACTGACATGGCATTGGCCGGTCCATTGGGCCGGGTATCGAGCCTGTTGTGGCAGATTTCCCGAGGCATTGCCCTTGCTGCCTTTGCCTCTGCCGCCACGTCCACCACTGTGGCCTCTGCCGCCGCCGCGACTGCCTCGCTGCTGATGGTTGTCAGTGGGGCCTGAGGGTGTAGTGGTGGTCTCCGGAGCATCAACTACCAACGCCTTTTGATTGTGTTCCTCCTGTTTGGCATGTCTGGTTTCTTCCAAAAGTAATTGTGACCGGGCCTTGTTGAAGCTGGTAGGGGGCGGCATGTTGTATCATTGTTGCCAGGGTGTCGTATTCACCTTTCGGTAAACCATTAATCAGTTGCAACACTATGTTGGTTTCAGAAATTGGAGTGCCCACATTGGACAGTTGATCAGCAACCAACTTCAGTTGCTTGCAGTAGTCAGACGTGTTTGCAAAGTTTTCAAGACGCGTGCTATTGAATTGTTCCTCAAGGTACACGACACGTGTGTGCTTGTTGTCTTGAAAAAATTCTTCCAACCGTATCCATAGCTCACGGGCCGAGGCTCCTGTTTTCATAATCGTATGAAGCAAGTCCTTAGATATGGTGCCATAAATCCACAACTTGACGATAGCGTCAAGACGGCGCCATGTCATGTCGTCGACCTCGATAGGACGAGGGAAAGAGTCACCAAGCACGTTATAAGCACATGCATGAATGCGAAATAGTTCAACTCACGAGAAATATTGACCATCTTCTTGATCAAGAAGTAAGGGAATAAAGTTCTTGATATTAGTGACGGCGAATGACGGATGGAAAGAGGTAGGGGAGGAGGACGCGAGAGGGTTGTGGATGACGGCTGGGGAGGAGGATGAGGCCGTGGGAGTAGCCATGGAAGTCATTGTAGCGGCTGAATTTTTGTGAGGAAGAGACTAGAAATCGGAAAATTAGGGTTATGTTTTAGAATTTGGCCGCCGGCCGAGATGGGAGAGGGGGGAGGGTTAGAGAAAGAAAGAGAAATTAGGTTTTTTTAGTATTTGGCTCTTGATACCATGTAAGAATGTATTAATCTTCTTTGAAGAGTCTTTCTCATTAATATAAATATATATTGTGTATATAATGTTAAATCCTAATTGAATGAAGATCTATATTTACCATAATTACACACATATTAATTACATAATATACACCGAATATTCGCTATTACACACTGGGTATGTCGTCGTTGTAGCTACATTTATTGATAGTTATGTCCTTTTCTTTTTAGTGCTAGCGGGAGCTTAGTGCACCGGACTGCCTTTTTTTTTTTAGATTATTGAATGAATGATGGCATTCTTTTATGCTTGTCGTAATATGCCTTTTGTTTAAACTTGTAGTTCCATCTGAATTAATTGATAGTTTTTTCCTGAAGTCCATTAATTGATAGTTTTTTCCTTTTTTTGTTGTGCTAGTCATACTATACCTTTAAGGTGTTGCAGCATTCCCAGACTTTGTCTTTCCTGGCATGTATATTTATTGTTGGCTAGCCTGTTAAAACGTCTTTCCGTCTCCGTGTCTTGTTTTTTGTCTCGTAATTTGGTGCTATTCGTTTGAATTTTTTTTCTCTGAAGTCTGAACCTTATTGTATTTGTGCTCTTTTGGTCGTTTCATGGTTTGACCAGAAATCCCTTTTTGTTTCGTTGCCAGCGTGCATTTTCTTCTTTCGTGGAATATTAAATGTATCCTCTCCTTTTAGGACTATTATATTGCTCATGGAGATGATGCCACTTTCATTGCAAAGACATATTACCATACAACTGCTTTACGACAGTTGGGTAATGGAGTTGGTGCTCTTTCCAGTGTTAGTGTGAGTAAAAACATGTTTGCAACAATATCTCGTGACATTCTCTTGGAGAGAATGGATCGTACTCTTGAATTGTATGAGGGAAGTGCTTCAAAGTGTGACCCGTTCCGTCCCGCTACCTGTCCCGTGCCGTTCCCCAAAATTAAAAAAAAAATGTCGGGGTCGAGGCTCGAACTCGGGATGGGGCCTGGGATCGTCCCGATCCCGCACCCGCCCCATCCTGAGCCCGGCGCGGCCCCCTTTGCAAAAAAGACTGTTGAAACAACGACCAAATTTTGATTTTGGCCGTTGTGCAACGGTTATAACGGCCATTTCCCCCCACCCCATAAACCCATCTACCCCCTTAATATTTATTTTTAACCCCTAAGTTAATATATTTACACTTTAACTCTATTTTTTAACTATAAATAACTCATTTTCCTCTTCATTTTTCTCACAAATCTTCCTACCATCTCTCAAATTATTTCTCTACAATTCTACAAATCTTCCTACTATTAAGTATTAAATATTATATCAAAGTTAAAAAATTGAAACTGAAGTTGACAACTAACTTGAGGATCATCCATCGAACAAAGTTTTAATTTTCAACCTCGATTACACGTCGACGTTACGTCGGCGTTTGGTACCTTCGTTCCTTCTTTAAATTATTATTGTTATTTAATTTTAATTATCACACTTAATTTCATTTATATAATTATTTGATTGTATAATTAAAATAGAAGGATTTAAATGTTTGATTACGGATAAGGGTAAGGGTGTCTCTTCTAGTAGGGGTAATAAGGGTAAGGGTACTTCTTCTAGTAATCATATTCCTAGTCCCGATGATTTGATTGATTTCAGTAATATTGATGAAAATACCTTTTTAATGATATATCAGTAGATGATGAAGTAGATGAATCATAATTTAATTTAAACGATAATACATATGACACACCCACTAGTGCCGCACATCAACCTCAGGCTCAGGCTGAGTCTCAGCCTGAAACTGCAACTGGAATGCCTCATATTCCCCTTAGTATGAATCGAGGCCCGGTAAAACGAAAGTTAAAATTACATGCATGACATTTTTTCGATAGGGACGAAGAGAATCAACTAGATAGATGTAAAATTTGTAAAAATATTTATAGATTTAAAACCGAAAAAGGTCAAGGTGGACAGGAGGATTATTGAGACATATACAAGGCGAGCACACAACTAGGTGGAATCAATGTCAGGCTAATAAATCGGGTGTGCCAATGCCATCTGAGTCGGATAAAGGTTCCCATAGTGTCCCCGACCTAGTACATGATCAAATTAACCCGACGACGGGGGAATTTTTTATCCTAAATATGATAAAAACAAAGATATGAAAAATATGACAAAATTAATAGCGGTAGAGGGTTTGCCTTTTTCATTTCCTTCCTCTTCTGTTTTTTTTCCATTATATTCGGGAAACATATAATCCTGCTTTTAATGGTTTTCCTAGATCAACTGTTAGAAGGGATGTTTTAAAATTTGCAAGTGAATATCAACAAAATTTACGTTATGCACTGTATCATTTTACTGGCAAAATGGCTATCACTTCTGACATAGGTCGTAGTACTAACGGTAATGATTATTTAATGGTAACATGTCATTGGATAGATCAAAATTGGTATATGCAAAAACGTGTTATAGCATATAGATATATAGATGATAGGCACACTGGTAGTTTTATTGAAGATAATATTAATGAAATTTGTGAATACTATGGAATAAATGATAAAATTATGACTATTACATTAGATAATGCTTCTTCTAATGATTATGCTATAAGACTTTTAAAAGTTTGATTAACTCCATATTTTTCTGATCATTTTCATATAAGATGTGCATGCTATATTTATAACTTAGTTGTAAAGGATGACCTAAAACTTTTTGAAAGCATTCTTGATAAAATATAATTTGCTATAAACTTTATTTTTAAAGGTAAAAAGATACAAAGACGCAAAGAGTATAAAAAAATATTTCATGATTGTGGATTATCATATAGAAAAATTTCAGAAGATGTTTCGACTAGGTGAACTGTATGAGCAACTACTTGTTGCATACGATTATAGACAACCTATTACTTTATTATTTAGTGCCCATAATAAAAATCCAAAGGATATACTTGTAGATAGTGATTGAGATAAAATTTTAGAACTTAATGGATTTTTAGAGAAATTTTATCAAGCTACTAAAGAATTTTTTGGTATTTATTATCCTACTATTTTAAATATGTTATTTTATATAGCTTTAATATTTTTGTTACTTAATGAATATATGCAAAAATCAACTTATAAAGCAGATATTGAAAAAATGTTTAAAAAATTAGAAAAATACTTTTTCCTATCCCCACTATTTATATTGTTGGTACTGTATTAAATCCTACAATTAAAGTAGACGGTTGTAAAACACTTGTAGAAACGATTTATGATTGTGTAGAAGTACTTCCAACAGACCTAACTGAATAACCAATTGACACACCAACTAAAGAAGTAGTTACGTCTAGCATACACACCGAATGCAAAAAAAAATATACGTATTACCAACAACAAAGTGCAAATAATCAACCTGCTTCTGTACCATCTTCTACTACTTCGCTGCAACATTATAAAAAACATGCGGTTTTTGTTGCTAGTATTCAGGGCCTTAGAAATAAAATGTGTAGTGGTTCAACTTCTTCACAAGTTAGCGAATTTGATGTTTATTGTTTGCAGGGTGTTGTACCGTACGAATTGGTTGTCAATGATGAAAGACAAGAAGACTTGCTGAAATACTGGAGGGAGAATGATAAATCATTTCAGACGCTAACAAAGATGGCCCGAGATGTGTTAAACATTCAAGCGTCATCAACAACGTTTGAAAGCACATTTTTCGCGAAAAGATTTCAAATTGGAGAGCACATACATTCATTGGCGGGAGACACATTGGAGATTGCAATTCTATTCAGAGATTGGATTCGTGCGTAACGTAGGAGGTGCGGTCAACCGGAGACGAACGAAGAAGACTACAAGTCTACAACTACAACGAAATCTTGTCCGAGGGAGCAGGAAGCGACGTTGAAGAATTTGACAAACAAATTTCAATTCCAACAAAAGATCCTCAAGACATTGTGAGGAAATTCGAAAGAGTGTGGTTGAATATGTAATTTTTTTAATTGTAATTTTAGTATTTTACTATATCATTTGCAACTTTTGAACAACACCACAAAGTTGTAATTTTGAAATTGTATTACTATGTCATATTTCTATTAAATAATATAAGAGGCACAAAAACAACCTTGAGATGTTTTTATTACACTATTTTGTTCAATTATTGAAGTATTTGTATATATCTATAAATTAATTTTTAAAATTAAGTGCCAAAAAAATAAAATCCCAAGTCCCGACCCGACCCCATTATGGCGGGATGTGGGACGGGACGGGACCTCCCACTGTCCCGCCAGGCGCGCCAAAACCCGAATCCCGACCCTCCCACGTCCCGCCGGGACCCGCCCGCCCCGTCCCTGTTGGACACCCTTAGTTCAAACTGGAGACTGGTCAAAAGTGGAACCCCCAGGAAATTTTGAGGATATTCTGTTTGCTAATAATGAAATGGAAGATTCTCCGGCGATTGTTTCACTTGCGCTAATAATTAAGAACATAAAAAAAATAGACTATAATAAAAATCCTAACCTCACTAATTTATTTATTAAAACATAAATTAATAGAAAAAATATTCTATAATTTTTTTTACAAATAGAAAAAAGAAATATGATGCTATTTTTTTTTACAAGTACGACTTGCTAAAAATGATAGAAAAATTAAAATATCAAAATTATGTTTAAACTCTATAGTTGTATTTACATGTCCTTTATAATAATATGTTGATATATATTACGTGAGTATCAATTCATAAAAGACTAAGAATTTTTTTCTAAAAAAATGCAACAATCATTCATGATACCCTGTCAGTATATGATATATACAATGTGTTTATCATAGATGACCGAGAAGTGGTTTTAGTGTTTAAGGAACAAGTCGGTCTCTATGATACCCTATTAGTATGTGCTATAACATGTGAATATCATAGATGATAGAATAGTGTTACTTTTTAAGGAATGAATATACCATCTATGAGTTAGTATGTGATATATACCACGTGGGTATCATAGAGATTTGAGGAGTGTTTTTTTAGAAATGAACAAGTCCTCTATGATACCCTATCAGTATATGATATATATCGTGTAGGCATCATAGATGACTGAGTAGTGTCAGAATGAATCTGTCATCTGTGATATCGTGTTAGTATATGATATAAACCATGTGGGTATTATAGAGAACTGAGAAGCAATCCTTTATGATATGGACATCATAGAGGACTTTGTAGTATTGGAATGAATATGTAATCTATGATTCTATGTCAGTATACGATATATATCAGGTTGATATCATAGAAGACTAAGTATTTTTGTTGGAGGAATGAACTGTTAGTCCTCTATGATACTCCGTCAGTATATTATATACCATGTGAGTGTCATAGATGATCGAGTAGTATTTTTTTTGAAGGAATGATCAAATATTCTATTATACCATGTCAATATATGAGATATAATATGTGGTATCATGGAAGACTGAATAGTACTTTTTTGAAAGAATGATCCGATCTTCTATGGTAACATGTTAGTATATGAAATATAACATGTGGGTATCATACATGACTGAGCATTTTTCTTGAAGAAGTTAATACTCAGTCCTATGTGATACCCTGTCAGTATCTGAGATATATCATGTGGGTATCATAGAGGACTGGACGTCTTTCTTGAAGGAATGAACACTCATTCATCTATGATACTATGTCAGTATATGATATATCATGTGGGTATCATAGATGATTGAGTGTTTTTTTTAAGGAATGACCCAATCTTTTATGATATATTGTTATTATATAATATACCATGTAGGTATCATAGATGAGTGATTACTATTTTTGAAGGAATGATCCAATCTTCTAAGATACCATGACAATATATGTTATAGACCATTTGGGTATCACAATATACTTTAACTGCTATTGATTTGGTAATTATATACTATAATAAGTTATTTTTGAGATATATAAAAAATAAAAAAAATAAGAAGATGTACTATATAAATTATCCTTTTTATACAGAAAAAGAAAAAAACTAAAATAAAGGAGTCAAACAGTGTGTAGAATTAAATGGTGAAAAAATAGAAAATTTTAAAAAATTAAAAAATAAATGAAATAGGAAAAAGAGAACAAAGGATAAATTGATTTATAAGAATATATTTCAATAAATAAGCAAATGATTATAATATTTTTCTTAATTACTGTTTGTTTTAGTTAATTATTTAGTTTTTTTATAATTTTATTCGTCTAAAAATAATTAACTATTATATTTATATTTATTTTAAAAAGTAAAATAAAAAGACAAACAAGAAAGGATGAATTAACAAAAAGTTAAATAAAAAAAAAAAAGAACAAAGAAATTGAAGAAAAGGACAAAAAATAATAAAGTAATGCATTCGAAAAAAGCAACAAAGTCGGCAGTGAAGCATCATGACATTAGCCCAAAATTGAGAATAGAACACGGGTAAATATTTTGGTGGCATCAAAATAAAGAGGTATGAATATATAATTATTTTGTCTTTAGTGGGTATGATTATTCATATACTCCCCTTCCCCCCCAAAATTTTCACGGGTATTTTGAATACCGCTATATAATTTATATGTAGTTTTAAAAAAAAATTATACATCTAAATATTCCAGAACTACTTCATATATGCCATTTCTGAATTCTCATATAGTAGTTGAAGTTTAGGTAGAATGACCAAAGTCATGTAAATATGTCTGAATTTAGCCACACATGGTTGAAATTTAGGTAAAAATGATCGAATTCAAAAAATAATAATTAAACTTCAGCCATATAAAATGTTAAACATTTTGTCTGAAGCAGGGCTTTATCAAGCCTAATTTTAGATACCATATATCTAAAAAAATTATGAAATGAATAAGCTTCAAATTTTATATATTGTGTATATAACTTAAACGATAATCTCGAAATTGCGTATCTATGCACTTCGTCGGGTGGTTTACAAGAATGATATTCGAGATGAATGGTTTTAAACTTTGACCCTGCTTGATCCATCGGAAAAATTCCAACTTTCGACTTTGAAGGTTTGCCTATGAACAAACGGGTGAAAAGTTCAAGACCACTGATTTTAAAGGCTATAAGGTGTAATTTCCTTGCACTTGGTCCCCACAAATGAACACTATAGCCCAGGGCCCAGGCGAAAAGGAAAGTCCAGTCCAACCTATTATTTTGGGGATCCGCATGATATATCAGCTTGGGCCTCGATATAGTATTGGCCCATATATACCTAGCTCAAGAACCAAGAATCTCAACTACTATAAGTATGTCTAGAATTTACTTTCCCGCCAATCCACATTCCTCCATAACTCCATTTACCCATTTGCAAAAAAAAAGTTAAAAAGGAAAAATGGATGAAAAATTTGAGGAACAGGGCAAGCTTCCTGAACTTAAACTTGGTAAAACCCTAATTCCTTAAATGTTCTATTAATATTCTAAGAAGTTTGTTCATATAAGTCTTTCTCTAGCTCTATTTTATTTATTTATTACTCAGTGTACTTTTTTCTCTACATATTATGTATTTAATAAATGGATATTGAGGATTCATATTAGGGGTACAACTGTTTTTGGGATTTAATTTTAGTTTGATTGATTGATATTTGTTACTGTGAATGGTTTCATTTTAGATGCTAGGCAAGCTCAAGGGTTTCTCTCATTCTTCAAAACCCTACCTAAGGTAAACCTTTATTCATATAATCATATTATTCATTATTTCTACCTTAGCAAAACAAACATTATTCTGTTCAAATAGTTATTGGCACCCAACTTACAGATAAAATTGTTAAGAGGGTTTGCTTAATGGAGAACTCTTGATTTTTTTTTTGTTGCAGGATACTAGGGCAGTTCGTCTCTTTGATCGTCGGGTGAGCTTTCTTTAATCTCTGTGCTTTCCTTTTCTTGTTGCAATAACTGTGGTGTACGAACCGACTTGCACCTTCATGATTCTGGGTTATTTTGTCCACCAAGATTTAGGTAGATGAAGGAAATGCCTAGCTTTTTTTTTTTGGTTCTATTGGGATTCTAACCCTGGTATCTCGTGGTCTTTGTTCCAACTCTATTGACCTCTAGGACACAATCTTGGGTGCCTCTTCACTTGCCATTATTATTCGTCTTTGTAGCTACATTTATTGATATTTTGGAAGTAGTCTCTCTACCCCGCAAAGTTAGGGGTAAGGTCTGTGTGCACTCCACCCTCCCTATACCCCACTTGTGGGACCACACTGGTTATGTCGTTGTTGTAGCTACATTTATTGATAGTTATGTCCTTTTCTTTTTAGTGCTATTTGAGATTCTTGAATGAACGATGGCATTCTTTTATGCTTGTCGTAATATGCCTTTTGTTTAAGCTTGTAGTTCCATCTGAATTAGGTAGGTCTCAGTTTTTTCCTGAAGTTCATTAATTGATAGTTTTTCCTTTTTTTTTTTGTTATGCTAGTCATACTATACCTTTAAGGTGTTGCAGCATTCCCAGTCTTTGTCTTTCCTGGCATGTATATTTATTGTTGGCTAGCATGTTAAAACGTCTTTCCGTCTCTGTCTTGTTTTTTGTCTCGTAATTTGGTGCTATTCGTTTGAAATTTTGTTCTCTGAAGTCTGAACCTTATTGTATTTGTGCTCTTTTGGTCGTTTCATGGTTTGACCAGAAACCCCTTTTTGTTTTGTTGCCAGTGTGCATTTTCTTCTTTCGTGGAATATTAAATGTATCATCTCCTTTTAGGACTATTATACTGCTCATGGAGATGATGCCACTTTCATTGCAAAGACATATTACCATACAACAACTGCTTTACGACAGTTGGGTAACGGTGTTGGTGCTCTTTCCAGTGTTAGTGTGAGTAAAAACATGTTTGAAACAATATCTCGTGACATTCTCTTGGAGAGAATGGATCGTACTCTTGAATTGTATGAGGGAAGTGGTTCAAACTGGAGACTGGTCAAAAGTGGAACCCCAGGAAATTTTGGAAGTTTTGAGGATATTCTGTTTGCTAATAATGAAATGCAAGATTCTCCGGCAATTGTTGCTCTTGCGCCAACCTTCGATCAGAATGGATGTACAGTTGGGTTAGGCTATGTTGATATTACAAAGAGAGTCCTTGGTTTAGCAGAATTTCTAGATGATAGCCACTTCACCAATTTGGAGTCTGCTTTGGTTGCCCTTGGTTGCAGAGAATGTCTTGTACCAACAGAGACTGGGAAATCCAGTGAATACAGGCCTCTGTATGATGCAATATTGAGATGCGGTGTGATGATAACTGAAAGAAAGAAAACTGAATTTAAAGGGAGGGATTTGGTACAGGATCTTGGTAGACTCGTCAAGGGTTCAGTAGAACCTGTTCGAGATTTAGTCTCTGGTTTCGAATGTGCAGCAGGCGCTTTGGGGTGCATACTTTCATATGCAGAACTACTTGCGGATGAGAGCAATTATGGAAACTACACAGTCAAACAATACAACCTCAATAGTTACATGAGATTAGATTCTGCTGCTATGAGAGCACTGAATGTCATGGAGAGCAAATCAGATGCTAATAAAAATTTTAGCTTGTTCGGTCTCATGAATAGAACCTGTACTGCTGGAATGGGTAAAAGGTTATTGCACATGTGGCTGAAACAGCCGTTACTAGATGTAGATGAGATTAACTGTAGACTGGATTTAGTTCAAGCATTTGTTGAGGATGCTGCACTTCGCCAAGATTTGAGGCAGCATCTGAAAAGAATTTCAGATATTGAGCTGCTGACACGCAATCTTGAGAGGAAAAGAGCCAGTTTACTGCACGTTGTAAAACTCTATCAGGTACTTTTTCTTTTCCCTTCGCCCCTTCTCCATCTCTTGTTAGCCTTGACTCCGTAGATTTCAATCAGCTATACATTGAGAAGTACAAATGAATTTAATCCCCTCTTTTCTTTGCTAAATAATGCATGGGTCCTGCCTTAACTTTTTCTTTTCTTCATGTGCAGTCAGGCATCAGAATACCATTTATCAAAAGCGTTTTGGTACGTTATGATGGGCAATTTGCAACACTTATCAGGGAAAGGTATATTGATCCTCTTGAGAAATGGAGTGATGATAATCACCTGAATAAGTTCATTGCTCTTGTGGAAACTGCTGTTGACCTCGATCAACTTGAGAATGGAGAATACATGATTTCTTCTGCATATGACCCAAGTTTATCTGCTCTGAAGGATGAGCAGGAGACATTGGAGCAACAGATTCATAATTTGCACAAACAAACTGCCAATGATCTTGATCTACCTATTGATAAGTCTCTTAAACTAGATAAAGGAACACAATTTGGACATGTGTTCAGAATTACCAAGAAAGAAGAACCAAAAATCAGGAGGCAGCTAACTTCTCACTACATTGTTCTTGAAACACGTAAGGATGGGGTGAAGTTCACCAATACAAAACTCAAAAAACTAGGAGATCGGTACCAGAAGATCGTAGAAGAGTACAAGAGCTGTCAGAAAGAACTGGTAGCTCGGGTAGTTCAAACAGTTGCGAGTTTCTCTGAGGTATGTACATTATTTGATATATTTTGGTTGAGCCTCCTCTTATTTCCCTGTCCATTTATTTGAGTTTACCAAGTATTGGCTTTCCAGGTGTTTGAAGGTCTAGCTGGTTCACTTTCTGAGTTGGATGTGCTCCTGAGTTTTGCAGATTTGTCTTCCAGTTGCCCAACTGCCTACACAAGACCAAATATCAGTCTACCAGTAAGGACATTTTTTCGCTTCCCGTGTATGATAATAGCGATGCCATGTTAAGTAATTTATATACATCTAATTTGGTGATGTTTCCATATAGGATACGGGAGATATTATACTTGAAGGGTGTAGGCATCCTTGTGTGGAAGCTCAAGACTGGGTTAACTTCATCTCCAATGACTGTAGACTAGTATGTGTTCTATAGTGTTGAAATGTTCTGGTCTCTGGTATTTTGTCTGTAGGGCTTATAACCTACCTCTTTGGTCTTCCCAGGTTAGGGGAGAAAGTTGGTTTCAGATTATCACAGGCCCTAACATGGGTGGAAAGTCGACCTACATTCGGCAGGTGTGAGTTCAGTATTTTGCTGAAAGTTCTTTTGCCTTTTTTACAATCTCACTAGGTATGTGAGGGACAAGTTGTCCATCAAACAAATGTAACTAAGAATTGGTTTTTGGGCATTCCTGCTTGTAAGGCTGTTTCTGTATATTCGGTAATTCACATAGTAATTCATAATCTGATTTTATTTGCATTCCAGTATTTTTCTTTTTCTGTATTCATGCATTATTCCTATATTAAAACTGTCTCTGAAAAAAATCTGATTTTTTTTGGCAAATTTGCACCAACAGGTTGGTGTGAATGTCCTGATGGCCCAAGTTGGCTCATTTGTTCCATGTGACAATGCTACCGTTTCTATTCGCGATTGCATTTTTGCTCGTGTTGGCGCTGGAGATTGCCAGGTGAGAGAACATATCCTTGTTGAATATCTAGAAATTAAAGTATCTACTTGCTCAATAAGGTGCCTGTCGAAACAGAACATGCTAGCCCTTCATAATTTTTGGGGTTCATCCAACTAGCTTGCCTTCATAATTTTTGGGGTTCATCCAACTAGTTTGGCATCGAGGCATAATTGATTGATCCAGCCTAATAAATAACTACATGGTGATGTTGTAAAAGTCCACCCCTTTTACTTCTGATTAAGTGTTTCATTTTCCAATACATAGTTGATCTACATGTCAAATTAGCTTGAATAAGTTTCATCTAACTGGGCTTGTTCATTGTGTGCTAGATGTTTTCCACTTCTCTTTTGGTATTATGGTTTTAACTTTTAAGTGGAAAGGCTGTACTTGATTATGGAACTGAAGTTGTCTCTGCATAAATAGTTTTTTTTTTATCAGATGTCTTTGCATAAATTGTTGAATTGAATTCAGTGTTACTGCTCAACAAAATTATGGTTTTCCTTACTAAGTGAATGATCTTCTATCAACAAAAGAAAAGGGAAACCTTGTATGAAGATACGGCCTTGCCTGTAGTAAGTACTTGATTCCACAATCTCATCGAATGCGCTCCTGGCTCTCCTATGCACTCAAAAGGAAATGGAGAACTTCAATTTATTCTGCTTCTTTGAAGTTTGACATCCTCTGCCCTCCAAATAGCCCCATACTGTGCATGCCGGGGAACTATCAATGTGTTGTTAAGTCCACACCTAAACCTTCTGACCACTTGCTACTAAGCACCTCTTCCGCTGCCTGTTGCATAGCTCACTCATGCTAAACACATTAAACATCAGTGCATCAGGTACATTGTTGGTCCTACCTGCCACCAATTGAACAACAAAGCCATTAGATTCCACCACATTTGTCCTACTTTCTGATGCAGTAGTAGAATGATCAATGTCTTCCCCCGTCTCTTTATACACGAAGTATTCTGAACTTAATATTTATATTAGCAACAGCTGGTAATTTCATCATCTGCCATTTGCCTAAAATATATTGTATTCTTTTATATGTTTTTGTTTATTTATTAGTTGTCACTATTTTTTCTGTTGGTTTCCTTAACAATTAAAGGAACTAAGAGGTTTGTCTTTCTCCTTCATCCTCTTTGGATCAGCTGAGGGGAGTTTCTACTTTTATGCAAGAGATGCTTGAGACTGCATCGATCTTGAAAGGAGCTACTGATAGATCATTGATTATAATTGATGAGTTGGGCCGTGGGACATCTACTTATGATGGCTTTGGTGAGTTTCTGATTTGTGAATTTATATAAACATCATTTTTTAAAATTTCAATACTCGTATTTGCTCGACTTGGTTTGCTCTCTTGTATTGCATCATTACATGATATAGTTGTGCAGGACTTGTCATGTTACCCATTTGAAACTTCCACTTTAAGATACTTGAGTTAATATGATTGGTATGAAATTTTTCGTTCAAACATTCATTTCCACGTAGGAAAGAAAACACAAGCATGGTAAAAACCGTCATATTTGCCATCTCCTTGTGTTTTCTGGTAAATTAGTGCCCATAGTTTCACCTTATTCTAGCATATATGTTTCTGCAAGGTAAGTTTGTAAAGGCTCAGAGACTTGATAATGCAAAAAAACAAAAGCATGAGCTGAGAAGATGAATGAAGATTGAGGACCTCTTGTGATCACCTTTATTTTTTTATCTTTGGGGTTCATGTCATTCTGAATTTCTTCAGATACTATTAAATTTGGTCTCTGGTTCTGTTTGCGAGATTCACTCTAGAAGTGGGTTCATAACTTTGTTTTCTTCCCATGTACCTGCCAATGAACCATTCCATGCTAACTTTCAACCTTTCACATAAGTCTGTCTTTTTAGTTAGATATAAGATTACCCTTCTATCATTGAAAATGAAATAGGATGGGTTTGTTTCGTTTGGCATGCTTGTATTATTTCATGGCGTATGAGTTAACTATTTTATTCTCTACTAGCAGCTAGATCAATGAAATTAATTATAAAGCATAAGTGGTTATTTTGCTGACATTTTCTTCCATAACCTAGGCCTGCGCAGGCTTGTAAGAGCAAGCTTTAACTCAGCGTCATGGAAAACTACTTGAGCTTAATTCTTAGCAAAATGAGCTAGTAAAATGTTGACCAAAGTGGTGAAAAAATAGTTGACCAAAGCCTTCCAATCATTTTACTATGGAGCAGTTAGTTTTCTTCCATTTTGTCCACTATAGAAGATTAGGGTTTAAAATATTATATAATCAGCTCGGAACCATAGCTAATCTAAACCCCTCATAATTTGCATCCTAAAGTATTTGCAGGCACTGGAAAGAATGTTTGTCTTTTTTACCTTTTGGGGATTCTCTTTTTCACCGTGAACCTTGCTGAACTAGAGTTGTTTCTTTGGTAACTTCGTTATGTCATCAGGTTGTTTTTCCACTACTTCATAATCAATTTCATGTATTTTACTCTCATTATCAGGTTTAGCTTGGGCTATTTGTGAGCACATTGTTGAAGAAATTAAAGCACCAACATTGTTTGCCACTCACTTTCATGAGCTGACTGCATTGGCCAATAGGAATGGAAGCAATGGGCATAAACAAATTGCTGGTGTAGCAAATTTTCATGTCAGTGCACACATTGACTCTTTTAGTCGCAAGCTAACTATGCTTTACAATGTATGTTTATCTTCCTCTCTTTCTGGCTACTTCTGACTCATTCTCGTCGTGTGCCAGTAATTTTACAGTGCTAAAGTAGTTTATTTCCTGATAAACTTATTAAAAAAGTTTCTTTCCTGATTAACTTGTAACTGCCAGGTTTGAGAAAGTTTGATCTTTATTTAGGATATTGAATATCTAATACTAGAGAATATTTGTATCACTCAGTTAAGTGGAGTGGCAGCTTATATGGATATCAGAAAGATCTTACTTACATGCACTCATGTACTTGGACTGATACAACCAAGTACATTGCAATGATAAGAACTTTTCTGTGCTTGGTAACTTTCCAGATAAACAGAGCAAGAATGAAGAGAATACATATACACTCTAGTTGAAAGGAAGCTTCAGCTTAAAGAAATTCAGATTTACCTAGGATAAAGCAGTGTGGTTGACACTGATATCTGATGGCAGTAGGGATTGTTTCTGTCAATACTGGTAGAATCAGGAGACTTTGTATTAGGGGAGCAGTATAATGCTTTTATTTTAGCAGTATCTGCCTGTATGCTCAAAATTAAGTATCATGAATCAACACTAACGCAAACTATATCAATAATATTAAGTGCAGATATTACTGATCAGAAAAATGAAAAAATAGCACTTGAGATATTTTATAAACATGTGGTTTCACAACGCTACTTAATAGCTTATTAAATTCAACTTATGGTGATCAGTGAGCACTTCCCATGATGCTTAGTATATCTTCGGTATCCTATTTATTTCAGAATCTGTTTTATGAGTTATGGCTTCACATGCAATCTGAAGTTATTTGACGAGCACACCATACCAGTCAAAACGTCACTTGAATTAGTTGATTTCACAAGTTTTAATTGTTGAACTGTTGTAAACATGGACTAGAAAATCTATATTCTTATGCCTTTTAGAACGTGAGCAGTTGCTCAGCATCTAACCGTTGTACCCTTCCAGGTTCAACCAGGTGCTTGTGATCAAAGTTTTGGTATTCATGTTGCAGAGTTTGCCAATTTTCCACAAAGTGTTGTGGCCCTAGCTAGAGAAAAGGCATCTGAGTTGGAGGATTTTTCTCCTAATGCCATGATTCCAAATGACTGTAAAGAGGTATGTTTTGGTTACTTTGCTATGCTCATCGCAAAAATCATTAGAAATTCTGCTTCATTTCCTTTAAACTTGGGGCAATGTTGGCACCCTGTCTAGAGACATTCTTAGATCTCGTTTGTTTTAAATCATATGCAAGATCACTAAATGAGTCTAGCTATAGGTGGTAATGTAAAAGTGGGCGTTTTGCTATTTAAGTGTTTGGTAATCTTAATCATTCAAATCTCATTTGATATTTTTGAATGGTCAATGGTGTCATATAGTAAAAATTCTTATGACATCTTGATCTGCTCTGTTGCTTATTGCTTTCTGGGTGTGTATTAGGGTGCCCGTATGCACCAGCATGCTCTAGTGTCTTCTTGGAAAACAATATCGTGGCAAAGTCGCATGTAATTGAAGCAGCCATTGCCCTTCTGTTTTCCCCTTGTCTCAACCCCACTTGTGTTTGGCTTCCCCATGTCTTCACCAGAACCATTTAGCTCAAATACCATTCGAGAGTACTATCCTCAACTTTTTAGTATCATGGATATATAAAATTGTTTTTGTTATTCTTCCAGGCAGCCTCAAAACGGAAGAGAGAATTTGATCCCAATGACATGTCTAGAGGTACTGCCCGAGCTCGTCAATTCTTACAGGATTTCACTCAGTTGCCACTGGATAAGATGGATCTAAAGCAGGCCTTGCAACAGTTGAGCAAAATGAAGACCGACCTGGAGAAGAATGCGGTTGACAGTCAGTGGCTTCAGCAATTCTTTAGTTCTTCAGATTAGAACTATCTTCTACTATGTAAAGCTTGGGGTGGGGGAATGGTACTGGTGGTTTTTTTGTGAATATAACTGAGGCCAAAGTTTTGAAGTATCATTTAAATCCTTACCCCGGAAATAATGTAATCAGGGGATCTTTGTATGCCTCCTGTGTTTATAGTAGGGCTGTCCAACAGGGTGGAGCGGGTCCCGGCGGGACTCGGGTTCTGGCGGGCCGGGAAGAGGTCCCGTCCCGTCCCACATCCCGCTGGAATGTGGTCGGGTTGGGACGGGATAGGGTTGGGATCGTTTTTTTTTTTGCCACTTAATTTAAAAAAATAATATATACAAACACTTCAATAATTGAATAAGATAGTGTAATAAAAACATCTCAATGTGCCTCTTATATTATTTAATAGAAATATGACATAGTAATACAATTTTAAAATTACAACTTTGTGGTGTTGTTCAAAAGTTGCAAATGATATAGTAAAATACTAAAATTGTTCCATCGGAAGTATGCTGTTATTGGCAGGGTTGGTATGTCCTCGTGTAAGTCTACTTCCACTCCATACTAAGCCTAAATTGGGTATTGGTTCACCTTACGAGGATTCCACTCACTATCGCAGTCTTGCTGGAGTTCTTTAGTATCTTACTTTCACGAAATCATATATTACATATGCCGTACAACAGATGTGTTTGTTTATGCATGATTCTAGGGTGGAGCACATGGATGCGCTCAAACGCATTATCAAATACATCCAGGGGACAATTGACTATGACTTGCATCTATATCCATCATGCCTCTACACTTGTTTCGTATACCGATGCCGATTGGGGTGGCTGTCCAGATATCCGACGTTCCACGTCTGGTTATTGCATGTTTCTTGGTGATAACTTGGTTTTGTGGTCTGCCAAACGACAGGCTACCTTATCACGCTCCAGTACAGAGGCCGAGTATGAGGGGTAACTAATGTGTTTTCTGAATCATGTTGGTTACGTAATCTTCTCTTGAAGCTTCACTTTCCCATTCAAAAAGCTACCTTGATATATTGTGATAATATTAGTACCGTATCTTTCTGGGAATCTGGTTCAACATCAGCGCACTAAACATATTGAGATGAATATCCATTTTGTTCGCGAAAAGGTAGCTCATGGACAAGTACGCGTCTTACATGTTCCGTCCAAGTATCAAATTGCAGACATCTTTACTAAGGGTCTTCCATCGGTCCTATTTGAAGATTTTAGGGACAGTCTCAGCGTACGACGATCGCCCGTTATGATTGTGGGGGTGTAATAAATACCATATTCGGCTGATTTGGACTGTGATATACATGGTACATATAACCGTGTATATCACGGTTTGGAAGGTTTATTTTAGGAAAGGTTGTTACTTATCATAATTGTAGAATTCTTGTACAAATAGAAGAGAGTTTTGAGAATAGAATAAGAATATGATTTTTCATATTATGAAAATTATAAATTGTATATATACTCTTTCATGAATGAAAATAATGAAGGGATTATTTTTTTCAGAAATAGGCAGCAGGGTCATAATATCATAATATGGATGAGTTTGATGTCAAAATGTCCGTAGTAGTGGCATGAATTATAGGAACGGTTGGAGAAGTACTCCTACAAACACGACAGCCCATTTGACATTTGTACATTTGAACCCTATTCATATATTGCACTATTTCTTCTTTCTAATACCTCTCTTATCCCTTGCCTATATGCTCTCTTTTTCTTTGCTCTAAATCTACAAAAAAACATGTCAGCCTCAACTTCAGTAGTGTGGAGCAGAGAGGAAGAGAGGGCATTTGAGAATGCCATTGCCATACACTATTGATGATTCCAAAGAGCAATGGGAAAATATTGCTTTGATGGTCCCAAGTAAAACAATTGAAGAGCTGAAGAAACATTACCAGCTGTTAGTGGATGATGTAACCGCCATTGAATATGGTTATGTTCCAATCCCCAACTACACTGTAGAGGAAAACAGCCATGGCTATTCTAGAGTTTTGGGGGCTGATTGGCAGTCCAATGGGAATGAGCTTCCAGGCACTGCCCAGTACCAAGAGAGACGAAAAGGGACACCATGGACTGAAGAAGAGCACAGGTAATCCCTACATCAAATTCAGCATTAATTTATATATATAACTTTTGGTCTAGATTTAATTCCCACATAAAATCCAGCATTAATTTATATAACATTTGGTTGTTACTTTAATTTCCTTGTATGTGAATTGTGAAGTAAGCATATACGTTTTAAGTAGTACAACAACAACATACCCAGTGTAATCCCACAAGTGGGGTCTGGAGAGAGTAGAATGTACGCAGACCTTACCTCTACCTTGGGAGGTAGAGAGGTTGTTTCTGATATACCCTCGGCTCAAGAGAAAACATATCAAAGCAGGTAAAAAAGGAAATAACGAAAGCATACTATAGAAAGCAAGACAAATCATTGAAAAGTACAAGGAACATCAAATACTAACAAAAATCAAAGGACAAGAACTATAATAGAAATACTATGAATACTAGTAAGGAAGGATACGTGAGACAACGCCCTACTACCTACTAACCTTCTACCCTAATTCGTGTCCTCCACACCCTCCTATCTAAGGTCACCTCCTCGGTGAATTGTAACTGCGTCATGTCCTGTCTAATCACCTCACCCCAATACTTCTTCGGCCTACCTCTGCCTCTCCTGAAGCCATCCATAGCCAATCTCTCACGTCTCCGTACTAGGGCATCCACACATCTCCTCTTCATATGCCAAAACCATTTTAGCTCCGTTTCACGCATCTTGTCCTCCATCGAGTTCACTCCTACCTTGTCCCGGATCTCTTATTTCCTAAATTCTATCTCTCCTAGTATGCCCAAACATCCACCGCAACATCATCATTTTCGTAACTTTCATCTTACGTTCTTAACTGCCCAAAACTCCATCCCATACAACATAATTGTTCTAATCACTACTCTGTAGAACTTGCCTTTAAGTTTCGGTGGCACCTCCTTATCACACAAGATTTCGAATGCGAGTCTCCATTTCATCTACCATGCACCAATACGATGTGTGACATCCTCGTCAATCTCCCAATTTCCTTGGATAATAGACCCAAGATACTTGCAACTCCCTCTCTTTTGGATGACATGTGTGTCAGGCCTCACCTCCACACTAGCTTCATGCATTACATCACTGAACTTGCACTCCACGTATTCAGTCTTGGTCCGTCTCAACTTGAACCCTTTAGGCTCTCTAGGGTTTGTCTCCAAACCTCCAACTTAGCCTTAACTCTGTCACGGGTCTCGTCAATCAAAACTATGTCATCCGCAAATAACATACACCATGACATCTCACCTTGGATATGCCGCGTTAATACATTCATCACCAAGACAAATAAAAATGGGCTAAGAGTTGATCCCTGATGCAACCCATCGCAACTGGAAAGTGCTCCGAATCTTGTCCTTGATCGCCCTAGTTTATCACATGTACACCTCTAGCCTCCAAGCATTCCATAAAACCTCCCTAGGAACTTTGTCGTAGACCTTTTCTAGATCGATGAATACTATGTGAAAGTCCTCGTTAAATTACTAAAACGACCAAACTAATCCTCAAATAAGATTTTTTTTGTTTAAACATCAACAAGTAATCTCAACATTGTACAATCCTCACATTACTGATCCCCATTCCCCCATTATATGATTTTCGCATTTGTAATTGCTCATTATAATTTCTCCATTACTAATCCTCCATTACTAATTGTCGCATAACTTTTTAGATTAAGTTAGTTGTAATTATTCTTTAGGTGACCTATATTTTGTACATTTTACTTAAGGTTGTTCTTGCTTGGTTTAGACACTTAGGGAAAAGGAGACTGGAGAAGCATATCAAGGAACTTTGTGATATCGAGGACACCATCCCAAGTGGCTAGCCATCCCCAAAAGTACTTTAACCGTCTGAACTCCAACAATGGTGGTAGAAGAAGATCTAGCATCCATGACATTACTATTAAATTACTGGAGATCTATTGTGAAAATATTTTTTGGACTTCACATAAAAAAGCATCTTGAAGTTAAGGCTCATGGTTTGTACGTTCAAATTTAGCTTTTCTATTTTAGTCCAAACTTAGGCTTGACAGGACTACTACTTTCAGCTCATATTTAAAATGTTCTCAATCTAAAAGAATCAAGTCTTTGCATTACTAACCTCAAGAATGTTTGCGATCCAATCACATCTAATTCTAGCAGAATAGCCCAATATCACATGAGACAGTCTTATGATTAGTGAAGTGCTAATTAAATAATATGAAGCAATATGGCCACTTCGGGTCAAATACTATGCACTTGGTTAGCAAATTCCAATTTGTCTGTGTAGAAGCATATGGAATACTTAGTAAGTCTCACAGTGGTATATTCAATTCAATGTCAGAATTCCTCTTTTTCTCCTTTCTTGTTTGCACAAAAATTTAAGCATATGGAAAGTAAACTCTGATAGAGTACTTGAAAACGAACCCCTCTCTGAAAAAATTACAGAGAGGACATAAATTGGACTGGTAGTTGAATAAATGGATAAACAATGAACAACAAACAAACAAAAAAATAGAGAGAAAAGAGAGTCATTTTTCTATTGTAATTAAGTATTTGTTGCACCTGGAGCCATTAGTATTTAAGTGCAGCTCAATTCTCTAACTACCCACCAATACCCTATATAGGCTGGTAATTAATTCGCAAACTAACCAAACAAATATATCTGTCTGAACTCTTAAAAGTTTGATTGGTGGGTCAAATGTTTTTTTTCTCCTTTTACATTGAACTACATCCTACTACTTATCAGTAAATCAATAATTAAAGCTGGTCTACTTGGACACCACTCATCTTATAACGACGAGTAAAACTAAATACAGGGGAGGAAAAAAAGACCCTTTCTTGAACTCAAGAAATACCCTTTGTTTTCCAAATATCCCCCTTCAAAAAAGGTGGAACTCTCACCCCAGGAGCCCCCACACTCCGGTCCGACAGGTCTGTGAAGGAGATAAATCAAGGTGACTTAATTGATTTCAAAGGTTAGACCAGTACCACGCTGCGCACAAGGGGCCCTCCTTTATTTCAAGAAGTAACCCCCACACTGCCGCTGACGGGATTCGATCCTTGGCCATTTTCCAAATATCCCCCTTGATAACCAATTGAGCTGCCCAAGCGGACAAGAAATACCCTTTGTGACTGAAAAGATAGTGGACGAGAAAGAAGATAGGAAAAATAAAAGGAGAAGAAAAGATTATGTGACGCAAAATTTCTCGAATACATAATAATGCAATTAAATCCTAACTACTAACTATATAATATATACAAGAAAATGTCTGATTGAAATAGAAATGTCCGTGACTTTAACAGAAAAAGGTCATTGAGGCTTTAAATCAGATGCCTTGTTGAAAATTAGGTAGGAATTAGGAAATTGATAGATTATGTTTTAATGAATGTTTAAGAGCATTGATTGAGCCAGACCAAATAAACATTGAAGAAATCAAAATACTCGTACATGTGAATAAATTCTACAACTCCCTCTGTTTCACTTTGTTGGTAATAGTTTGAAATATGACTTAATACAAATTTAAGTAAAAAAGAACTTCGTCTTTTTTGAAACTTATAATTTTAAATATGTTATAATATTTGTGTAATTATAATTTTTTTTTGAAATTTATAGTCTTAAACATTTCATATCATTTATGTGGTTATAAAATTTCCGTTAAGAAAATATATGAATGTACATTCTTATTAACATATACTAATAAAAAAATAATGTCAAACGTGGTGAGTACTAAATTATACTCAGTAGTAGTACTAGAAAGAACTTAAAGTTTTGCTCGATGACTGAATATAACGGAGAAAAAGAAAAAAGCTTGCGTCAAGCAAAGAATTAAAAATTTATTTTCTCATTTGGTTCCTTTGTCAAAATAATAAAGAATGAACAAAGATCAAGACCAGAATGCTAATTCTTCCTCAATATGATGATTTCAGATAGAATTATCTGGTGTAATTTTGACCAGCTTTAAGAGAGTATTCGTCATTTTTTCCTTAACAAACAAATGTTAATAATATACACTTATCTGCATTTATTCTTAACTAATCTATTTAATATTTTTCGCACCAATATGGATAAAAGAATTTACACAAAAGAATCTATTTGTCCACTTAAATAGATTGAGAGAAATTAATTATATTTGTTTTAATTTTACTTCTATCATTAACTAACCATTTTCCAAACCAATTGAAGTTGGAGCAAATACTCAAATTTAGATTTATTTGAAGGTGTTATTGTTTGAAGAGTCAAACAATTTTTCTTTGATTACAATTTTCTCAATTGTTTTAATTTTTTTTAATCATTAGTGATGTTGACATGTACTTTCTCTATTTCTTCACATAAATTTGAATGGAGGAGTAATATCTTTTTAAGGAGAGTGCAAATGCAAATTCAACAAGTAGGGAATTGATGAGTACAGTAAATACTTACTGCATCATATATTTACATAAAATCAGTTTATTTATCATGATTAAATAATTTAATTAAGTAAAAGTAGGCATTAACTAACCAATAATTAACTGACAGAAGTGTAGGTATACTGACATATAAGTGGATAAATATTTACCGATGAGTGTTTACATGACCCTTAAAAATATTTTCTTTATTAAATGTTTCCTCTATTCATGTGTCATATTTATTAATGACAAATGTAAAATGAAGAAAATTAATTAATTATATTTTAAAATGATAAATAATTTGAGATATTTATTTTAAATAATCACTATAAATAATTTGAGACGGAGTATGTATTAAAGCTTTTTTCCCTCCATTTAATGCATTGTTTGTTATTCAAACCTTATATATACGTGAGCTCGTTCCTTTCCTCAATACTCTTCCATTCATCATTTCTCTTTACGCACCAAACAACAATGGCCTCATCATTCTCCTTTATTCTCCTCCTCATCTCTGTTTCTTTCCTTCCTTTTACTCTCTCACGTTCAATAATTACTTCACTTCCACATAATTCCCAAATCCTTGACGTCTCAAAATCCATTCAAAACACCCTGCAAGTCCTCTCTCCCAACTCCAAATCTCTCCAACAAGAACCAATAAAACAACAACACCTATCATCATTCTCTATATCAATCTATCCTCGTTCTTCTCTTGTAAAACCCCAACACAATAACTACACATCTCTTACTCTCTCCCGACTCGCTCGTGACTCAGCCCGAGTTTCTTCACTCACAACTAAGCTTCATCTTTCTCTCACTCATTCTGATCTCAAACCGGTTCGACCCGAAGAAATTCAAACCCCTATTACATCCGGATCAAGTCAAGGCAGTGGTGAATATTTCGCTAGGCTCGGAATTGGACAACCTACAAAGGAATTCTACATGGCTATTGACACTGGCAGTGACATCAATTGGCTTCAATGTGAACCTTGCTCCGAATGTTACCAACAAACCGACCCGATTTTCAACCCGGATGATTCCTCCACATACAATCGGGTTACTTGCGACTCACCTGCATGCTCGGCACTTGATGTCTCGGATTGCTCCACCGACACGTGTCAGTATCAGGTTTCATATGGAGATGGGTCGTTTACAGTTGGGGAGTTAGCGACTGAAACGGTGTCGTTTGGAAACTCTGGATCGTTCTCTAATGTTGCTATAGGTTGTGGTCATGATAATGAAGGGCTATTTATTGGATCAGCTGGGTTGATAGGTCTCGGTGGCGGTTCGTTATCTTTTCCATCTCAAATCAAAGCGTCGTCGTTTTCATACTGCCTTGTGGATCGGAATTCTGATTCTTCATCGACGTTGGAATTCAATTCCGCCGGACCTAGTGACGCGGTAACGAAGGAAAATGATTTTATTCATAAATTAATAAATTTTTTAATGATCTCTACAATTCGCTACTCTACACAAAATACTAGCTAACAACGTTCATAATTATAAGAGTTAAAAGGACAAAAAACATTTTTTTTTTTTAGCTTTCTACTGAATAATTGATGTGAGAGATCTCAACTATCAATTATTATCGGATAATGTGAATAATTGATAGTTGAAATTTATTAATTAATAATAATTTAGATAAAAAATTTACATAACGATAATTTAAGTAGCAAAGTTAAAAAAGTAATATTTGAGATATATTTTAACTATTATCTCTATTTATAATAGTACCTATAAGTCAAAACATGAAATCTTAAAAGAAAAGAAGTGGAAATTAATCTCTTTTTTTTTCTGAATAAATAACTGTACTTTTGACTAAGTACGTCATTAATTTTTTTATAACATAACTATGTAATATTAAATTAATTTTAAAAAGTATATATATATATAAAATACTTAATTTTTCAAAAAAAAACATGGATCACATTGCCCTAATTTTTGCATAAATCCGTTTCTAATTCTAACTAGATTTAAATTAAAATATCAAATCGTAAAAAAATATTTATTCTACAATTTTTTTGATTGTTTTTTTCAACAGGTACTTGCACCGTTGCTACGTAACTCGAGGAGGAGCACTTTCTTCTACGTCGGTGTAGAAGGAATCAGCGTCGGCGGCGAGACGTTACCGATTCCGGCGAACATATTTCAGGTGGATGAAACTGGACACGGAGGAATCATCGTTGATTCCGGAACAGCAGTTACTCGTTTGCAAACCACCGTTTACAACTCTTTACGCGACACATTTTTTAAATACGCTCAGAATAATTTACCGTCAACCGATGGATTCATGTTGTTCGATACTTGCTTTGATTTATCGTCGATGAAAACCGCGAGTGTTCCGACGGTGGCGTTTCATTTTTCCGGTGGAAAAAAACTGTCGTTGCACCCGAAGAATACACTGGTTCCGGTAGACTCGGAGGGGAAGTACTGTTTAGCGTTTGCTCCGACGGATGAATCGTTGGCGATTATAGGGAATTTACAGCAGCAGGGGACGCGTGTCAGTTATGATTTGACTAATAATCTTGTTGGATTTAGTCCTGATAAATGTTAGTAGTACTTCCAACTTCCAAGTATAAGTAGTGGCGATAAAATTTATAGCGGCATTAGCTGCATTAAATTAAAAAGACTTTATATAAAAAAGGAAATTAAGAGAAAAAGAACGGATCCAATAAATTATTGGCGTGCTATAATGAATTTACGTACTATTTATTATGGTTGTTTTTCATTTTAATGTGTTCCTTCGGTCTACTTTATTTGTCATATTTTAATTTTATATGCTTTTACAAAAATATTAATTAAAAGTATAATTTGTCTGCATCGTCCTTATTTATTTTTAATCTCTCCACTCTTTTTCATCATATTAATCTCTCTCTATATTAATTGAGTAAGAATAAAGGTGAAAACTAGTACTAGTTAATTATATCTTAATTTTTTAAAATATTTATTTTTAATTAGGATAACATGTAAAATGGACCGAAGGGAATAGTAGTAATTAATATCCTCTTAATGGTGTGAATGTGATGAACTTCAATGCATAGGAAAATGTACATTAGAGGTGAGAATACCTACAGAAGTTATTACTGAAAATTTGAGATGGTATGTATGGCTGATTGCAGTATTTGTTAGCCAAGGCAAAGGGGTTAAGCTGAAAGACTAAAATGATCATTTTTTCTATACGTTAAGGACTATTTTGGTTAAGTGGTATATATATATGAAAGATTAAAATAGTTCAATCCCATACATTAAGGACTATTTTGATCATTTTCTCAAAGGAATGGTACATGTGAAGTAGCTGCCACTTGTAAACGTGTACAATAAATACACTACAATTCCTATCCATAATTGTATTGTGACTTGGTACTCTATTGTACTTTATAGAGCAAAGATGGGAAGTAATAACTATTACAAATGTTCGAAAGGATAAATAAATGGTCAATCTTCAAAACTGCCGCATGTGTGTTGTGTCTTGAATCTTGATCACCTTGCAAAGCCAATGTTGAGAACTGCTGCAAGTTTGTTGTGTCTTGAATGTTGATATCATGAAATCAAGAAACAACTAAATCTGGATGGTTACAACGTTGTGTGTTGAGTCGAGGATAGCCCTCTATCCTTAAGACAAGATTGCCCCGTATATATGCTTTTACGTTAGCGGACAATAGTCTCCCAAGATAAAACAACACTTTAATCTCAACACTACAAAGCCAATAGGTTGAGCCTGCCGAATAAAACAAATATGACTCGACTTGCTGAAGATATGGAATAGGAAGGAAGAGTTTCTCAATACTCTTCTCTTTTGTCTCTGTGTATATAGTGTGTCTCTGTTGTGTATATCTTGTGTATATGTGAGGGTTTGGTCACTGTTTTTCACTGAATTTGGCCACTGTTTTGCACAAAATTTGGCCACTGTTTTGTCTCAAATTATGTCCCGAATTGAGCCAAAAAACAGCTCAATATATAGCAAGTAGGAGGGCAGCCCAACAACCACAAACAAGGCTGTAATGGCCATTAAGTGAGGGTTGTTAATGGCATTAGAGAGGCTGATTTATGGATGGTTTAAGGCCATGAATGTGGCTGCTCAATTGCCCAAGTAATGGGCTGTTAATGGAGAGTTAATAAGCCAAATAATGACTGGTTAATGCTCCAAAACGCAGTCCAACGGTAGTTTTCTGCCTTCCGTCACCTTCCCAGAAACTCTGGGGACCAAACTGTAAAATATTAAACTTCAGGGACCAAACTGTACATAAGAAACTTTAGGGATCAAACTGTACATCTATCAAAGTTCTCTGGTCCAAAAAGATAATATCAGAAAATCCCCACAGCCCACAGCCCACGACCCGAAACCGAGGCCCGAGACCGGACGGACGGGCGGGGGGGCGGCGGCGCGCGTGTGGGCTTAGCCTTGAACCCATGCACATCTAGGTCCTCCTCCTTTAAACACATGGGATACCCCTTGGGGTCCCAAACCCTTTACCAATTAGAGACTTATATAGAGAGCAATTCTTCCTATTCCCACCGATGTGGTAGATTTGTCCCACACCACATTTCCATGACTCAAACACCTTACTTCGTGGACCAATATATCTTTCATTTCTCAACGAAATTTGACGATTCTTGGCCCTACGGTCATCTACTCACTTTGTAGATCATGCATGTGCGAAGAGACAAGGTCTCCAACATGCGAAACACTAGTGTTAAATTCATCAAAGATGGGTGGACGCATCTCCCCGCCAAAGGCAAATTTCCAACAATCCCCTCTATGAAAGAGAGATTGTGGCGCACGCACAAGGTGCCTACATTTCAGCAATCTTTCAGCGAAAAGATATTGCATCAGGAGAGGTAGCTTTCGCTTTGAACCTTCCCTAGTTAAATACCATCGGACTTACTTACTGCGCGGTGAACGTGATGTCTTGAACCGTCAGTGTTTAGTGTAAACCAAGACAATGATAACAACACAATAACTCTTCTTATTCGTTTTCATTCTTACGTTTTTGTCCATTATGGCCTTGGACACACTTGGATTCTTAAGTGCGTTCATTTGAGACGGCCATCCTCGCACTTAAATAGGTGATCTCCTACAAGGTATCCTGCTATACCCCACTTCACAAGTGTTAGGAATCATTAAAAGTTTCCCCAACCTTAACCTCAACCATTTGAGGATCGTTAAAGGTTTGGAAGCTTAACCTTTACCCACCATGCATGTAGCACTTTAATGTCTATCGCGGGAACAGCTTTGGATTCATATTTCCGTACAGAAATCATCATCCGAAGTGCTTCTTGCTTCCACCGAAGCGCTCAACTGAACCTTTTGCCGCTTAGTTTTCCCATTGAACCAAATTCTTGGGATCTCCAATCAGTATGGTTGGGTTTCCACCGCAAAGGTTCGTATTGTTTGGGTTTTCAGCCCATTCCCCTAGACAGGCAGAACACTTGATCTTCGGGTAATCCCTTAGTTAGTAAATAAGGTAGTGACACCCATGATGATCAACTGCCATACGGTCTTATGTCTCCGACAGATCCTGACAGATATGTCCAGACGCCGTCATCCGTGTCCTTCCTGAAGCCGACCGGCTAGCCACAGTGTATAACTGTTGAAGGCACGGGTTTCTCCCAATAAGGGACGTCCTCTAATGAGTCGTGAAGTTACTCAACTTCTTTCATGCTTTGTATAAAGCGATAAACTCCGATACTATCATGAATCGGTCGATGCAAGTTTGCTTAGAGGATTTTACAAGACCCACCATACACATTTACTTGTGGCTTTGGTGTTCTTCAGATTTGATGTCCAGTTTGCATCACTGTGTTCTCCCAGAACCGCTGGACATCCAGAATACTATAATCCGTAGATAAGCAAATAATTCAGATATCGTCATATCCGACTTAACGCCTTCTATTGATCATGTATTAAGATCATTAGTGAACCTTAGTTCAACTGATCTGTTTGTAGGATGATACCAGGTCGGTTGTAGTGTGTACAATACATTGAACTACACGTGACCTGAGCATATCGCTCCTTGTCTATGGGCACCATGATTCCAATCAGTTCTATGATTCATATCCATTGGTGGCTTCAACGAGACTGTCAACTATCAACCAGTCCGTTAGATGTCTTAGAAATCCAATTCCTAAGATGTCATCTATGATACCCATATCTTTCATATCGAGACTTTGTTTCAATATGACTTATACTTTCAGACTGTTGATTCTCCAACCGTTGGCTTTCTAACTTCAGAGCCAATGTTTCTGTGGTCAGATTCATTATTTCTGTTTTATTTGAAACTTTCAGGACCAAAATGTAAACATTTCAGGGACCAAAATGAAAGTTCAGGAAGAAGCCCAACAGTTCAGCAAACCAACTCTGATCCTCTTTTTCCAACTCTCCGGTTGGGAAGGCTATTTCAACATCTATGCCACGCAAGACTGCAATGGCCCAGGATGTTAAGCTACTCGCAGGGGAGCACTTGTACAAGTAGCCGAGGCTTTGAACTCGTCAGTAGATCCATCTACTTTGTACTCACTTTTGAGTATCCTTTTTCACAACCCAAAGGTTCTTTTCCCGGAGAAAGATCAACCATTACGCAAGTATGGTTCTATATGAGGGAATCTATTTCTCTCTTTGTAGCTTCTTTCCAAAGAAACGCTTTTGGAGATGACAATTATTTGTTAATTGTCCATGGTTCATTCTCAACCATACAAGCTAGAAGGACTGGAACAAGTCTTTGTCCCCTTCTTTGCTCCGTCTCGGTTCAATATCTGGAATCCCTGAGTTCTGCAGATCTGGAATATTAAGTTCCGGATAGCCAACAACTTTCGAGTCCTGTAGATACGGAACGTCTAGTTCCAGACAGTCAGGCCCTCGCGGGTTCTTGTTAACCTTGAGCAATTACTCCTTTTTCCTTTTTCAAGGAAAGTTATCTTCTAAGAATTCAACATTCTTTGACGCCAAGAGGCGATAAGTACTACTGTTATTTATAGATCCAGTGGATATGCAATCTACAGTCTTAGGTACAACTTGACCTGTTTCGGTATTCCAACTTTTACCAAGCCACCCCATATAATTTGGGCGTACGACTTTGCGCTTGGCTAACACCGTTGGACCGAGGTGAGAAATGAACAGTCGTTTAATGAACGATGCTTCACATTCTCCCCCTCTATTGCTACGAATTTCGCAATCCATAGGCTTAGTTGATTTCCAACTTCTGCTTTGTAGCGCTTATCCAGAGCTTCAACAACTTCTTCTTTGCTTTTCAACAAACAAAGGATTACATATGTTGTACCATCATCAATGAAGATCACAACGTACTTATCTCCCTCCTCTATTTTGTATAAACTTCAATTCACCCAAGTAGGTGTGACTAAGTTCTAGAGGAGCGGTGCTTCTTTCGCTATTCCCTTGACGGAATTTGGAAAGGTGATTTTGCCTCTTCGCCTACCTCACATTCATTTTGAGGGTTTATGTCAAAAGAAGACAACAATCTCAACTTCGCTAGCTTTTGAATGACTTGCTATTTAACGTGTCTTAATCTATGATGGCATAGATGCACGGATTACAAATATATCATTCATTTGGCTACAGACATACTGTACCATTCTTAGTTATTACAGACCTGTTGGAGTAGTCTCAAACCAGCTTGACCAACATCATCCCTTAAACCAAGTTAGGAACATGTATCACCTTTTTTTTAGAGTGATCCCATTCCTTGAAGTCCTATTGAGGACAACCTCTCCAGCCCCTTTGATTTTAGAGGTGACGTTGCTTCACATGAACAACCTCTTGCCCGTGGTTAGGGCGCAACCGGATCATATGTGATCTCGATACTCTGGCCCACTCTAGTTGCTTTGGCAGACTGAGTGTCCAATTTCTTTACTACCTTTCTTTAGGCCTTCAGATCATTTAAGACATGGAAACTCTGGCCCACCTTACTAGGTGTCCATTACTTTTCCTATGAAATGAATTCTGGCACCACTCCAGTCGCCCGGAGGCTTTGTATGACTGAGTGTCCAATATCATCATATCAAAGGAATTTTGGCCCACTCCAGTCGCCCGGAGGCTTTTTATGACTGAGTGTCCAATATCATCCTATGAAGGATCTTCTGCCAAGTATGACAGGTTCAACGTCTTTAGCTTTTAGACTCCTTCGTTAAGATTGGTGCCTAGATAATTCTTGGCGCTTACTTAAAAGTGGTAACAGTTTTCGCACAGTTAGTGGATCTTTCTCCATCGTATGTGCGAACATACTTTACACACTTTAACAATTACACTTAAAAGAACGGATCTTTTTAAGTCGTTTACAATCCAATCTTTAAACGGGAAAGAAGATAAGATTAAACTTCTGATTTTAAAGCGTAAGGAATATAAATTATTTTCATATTCCTCCTTACTTTAATCCATTTTTAATCAGACATCATTTAATCTTTATTCTTGACAAGTAAGAAAAACTACTTATCCCAATTTCGGATTCTGGCTCACTTGAGTCACTTCATCAAACTGAGTGTCCAGTTCCTTCTTACCATTATTCGGATCTTTTGTCTGGGACAGATATAGGCCTTCTGCTGCAAGATAGAATAACATCTTCAGTCTTCTCCTCTTGTCCCAGTTGACATCCTCAGGCTCTCGTGAGCGGTTGTTCCCACCAGTCTTGGTAGCGGTGACACCATGAACACGTTCATCATCATCACTCTCTTCTACCAGAAAACCATTGCCATATCCAGATTTGGTCACACAACTTTTGACCGACATCTTTCGAACACTAATAGTAATACAATACAATCTTGTCTTAAATTGTTGGTACTCTATTGTACTTTATAGAGCAGTATGGGAAGTAATAACTATTACAAATGTTCGAAAGGATAAATAAATGGTCAATCTTCAAAACTGCCGCATGTGTGTTGTGTCTTGAATCTTGATCACCTTGCAAAGCCAATGTTGAGAACTGCAGCAAGTTTGTTGTGTCTTGAATGTTGATATCATGAAATCAAGAAACAACTAAATCTGGATGGTTACAACGTTGTGTGTTGAGTCGAGGATAGCCCTCTATCCTTAAGATAAGATTTCCCCGTATATATGCTTTTACGTTAGCGGACAATAGTCTCCAAAGATAAAACAACACTTTAATCTCAACACTACAAAGCCAATAGGTTGAGCCTGCCGAATAAAACAACTATGACTCGACTTGCTGAAGTTATGGAATAGGAAGGAAGAGTTTCTCAATACTCTTCTCCTTTGTCTCTGTGTATATAGTGTGTCTCTGTTGTGTATATCTTGTGTATATGTGAGGGTTTGGTCACTGTTTTTCACTGAATTTCGCCACTGTTTTGCACAAAATTTGGCCATTGTTTTGTCTCAAATTATGTCCCGAATTGAGCCAAAAAACAGCTCAATATATAGCAAGTAGGAGGGCAGCCCAACAACCACAAACAAGGCTGTAATGGCCATTAAGTGAGGGTTGTTAATGGCATTAGAGAGGCTGATTTATGGATGGTTTAAGGCCATGAATGTGGCTGCTCAATTGCCCAAGTAATGGGCTGTTAATGGAGAGTTAATAAGCTAAATAATGACTGGTTAATGCTCCAAAACGCAGTCCAACGGCCTTCCGTCACCTTCCCAGAAACTCTGGGGACCAAACTGTAAAATATTAAACTTCAGGGACCAAACTGTACATAAGAAACTTTAGGGATCAAACTGTACATCTGTCAAAGTTCTCTGGTCCAAAAAGATAATATCAGAAAATCCCCACAGCCCACAGCCCACGACCCGAAACCGAGGCCCGAGACCGGACGGGACGGGCGGGCGGGCGGCGGCGCGCGTGTGGGCTTAGCCTTGAACCCATGCACATCTAGGTCCTCCCTCCTTTAAACACATGGGATACCCCTTGGGGTCCCAAACCCTTTACCAATTAGAGACTTATATAGAGAGCAATTCTTCCTATTCCCACCGATGTGGTAGATTTGTCCCACACCACATTTCCATGACTCAAACACCTTACTTCGTGGACCAATATATCTTTCATTTCTCAACGAAATTTGACGATTCTTGGCCCTACGGTCATCTACTCACTTCGTAGATCATGCATGTGCGAAGAGACAAGGTCTCCAACATGCGAAACACTAGTGTTTAATTCATCAAAGATGGGTGGACGCATCTCCCCGCCAAAGGCAAATTTCCAACATCGGCACCACCACTTTTCTCTTCCCAATTTCCACCATTCTAATGGAGAATTTGGCTACTCCCACTTCTTCCGATGCTTCCGCTTCTAATTCAGTCGTCATCCAAACACCTACTACCCTCTCCTCACCGTCTTTCCATCCGGCTCTCGCCGTTACCAACATCAAGAATTTTATCCCTATAATTCTTGATCAGGAATATGGCCAATATTGGTCATGGGTGGAACTATTTCGTATCCATGCATGTGTATATCATGTGCTTGATCATATAGACGACTCTTTCCCTCGTCCTTCCGATATGGACGATATCACATGGCGTCGCCTCGATGCCGTTGTCAAACAGTGGATATATGGTACTATATCCAAGTGTTTACTATACACAATCATGAAAACGGGTGCCTCTGCCCGTGAGCTATGGACACGTTTGGAAGAAAATTTTCAAGACAACAAGAACACTCGCGCAGTGTACTTGGAAGAACAGTTCAACAATACCTGTCTTGAAAACTTCTCTAATATGTCAGAATATTGCAAGCAGTTGAAACTGGTGGCAGACTAACTGTCCAATGTTGGTACGCCTATGTCCGAAACAAAGATGGTGTTACAATTAGTTGTGGGCCTCCCCAAGGGTGAATATGACACCCTAGCCACGATGATACAACATACTAACCCTCTACCAAGTTTCAACAATGCACGCTCGCAATTGTTATTGGAGGAAACTCGACATGCGAAACAGGACGAGCATAACCAGAAGGCATTAACAGTTGAACCGCCCGCACAACATCAGGCCACTGCCGACCAGCAGCCTCCGCCGAAAAACATCCAACTGTGGCAAAACCGCGGCGGCAGGGGTCGTGGCAGTGGGCGAGGCGGCAAGGGCCGTGGGAAAGGACGAGGCCAACATCCACAGCAGTTCAGCAACACCACGTCATGGGCCGACCTAGTCTCTGGTTACCTAAATCAGAATTGGGCCACGGTTTCAGGATATCATCCAGCCCAGTTCCCTTTTCAGCAACAAGGGTTACTGGGCCAGGCTCCAGGTCCACGACCGCCACTGTTCCAGCAACAACAGGCCCATGTCGTGCAGGCCCAGTTCCCACATCAATACTTAAATCAAATCCCCACCGATTTGGGTAAGGCATTCAGCAGTATGAGTTTGCAGTAGCCCAACGAAAATTGGTATATGGACTCCGGAGCCTCCTCTCTCCTCACCCGGTCCTCAGGTAATCTTTCCCAATTGTATCCTGTAAAGTCTTCATAATTTATTACAGTTGGCAATGGTCATCACATTTCAATTCAGGGCTATGGTCACACCCACACTCCGCCACCTCACTCACCCTTCTCCCTAAATAACGTCCTGCATGCCACACACATCATCAAAAGTTTAATATCCATTAGGACATTTACTCGTAATAATTATGTGTCTGTTGATTTTGATCCCTTTGGTTTTATTGTGAAGGATCTACGTACGGGGACACCTCTTACGAGATGCAATAGCATATGGGACCTCTATCCATTCACATCCTCGTCCGCTGCCGGTTCCCGCCCACACACTACACTATCTGCTCTGTCTCCGTCAATTTGGCACAATAGGCTCGGACACCCAGGAGCTCCAGTTTTTAATTTTCTTAGAAGTAATAATTTTATTCAATGTAATGGGAAACTTGCCCAGACCTGCGTTTCTTGTCAATTAGGCAAACATGTTCGTCTTTCGTTTCATTCCTCAGTTAGCGTTACGTTTGCTCCTTTTGATATTGTTCATGCTGATTTGTGGACTTCTCCCATTACTAGCTCCCTAGGTCATAAATATTATCTCGTGTTATTGGATGACTACTCTCACTTTCTTTGGATCTACCCATTAAAATTTAAGTCCGAAGTGTTTGCCAAATTTCTTGAATTTTGCACGTTTATCAAAACGCAATTCGAACGCGTCATTAAATCTTTCCAATGTGACAATGGTCGTGAATTTAACAACTCCGCGTTTCAAAAATTCTGCAACAATAATGGCACGGTCTTCCGATTTTCGTGTCCTCACACGTCCCCTCAAAATGGCAAAGCCGAGTGTCTCATCCGTACAATAAATAACATGGTCCGCACTTTTCTATTTCATGCCTCCCTCCCTCCATCATTTTGGGTGTATGCGGTCAAAATGGTAGAATATGTCCTTAATAATTTACCTACTAGTACCCTCCATAACTTCAACCGAAATCTTACACCGTCGGGTTCCCTCCTATGATCACCTATGGATATACGGTTGCCTATGTTTCCCTAATCTCTCTTCCACAACCTCTCACAAATTAGCTCCCCGCATCACTCCCTGTGTCTTCTTAGGTTTCCCGTCAAACCATATGGGCTATTTGTACTCGACTTATCCACTCGTCAAATTCTCATCTCGCGTCACGTCACTTTTGACTAGACGCAATTCCCCTTTTCCAACATCCAAAAATTTCAAAAACCGGATTACGAATTTTTAGACAACTTAACTCTCTCTCATGTCCACCTACAGGAACTGTGCCCGGCTGACACCACTGCACCTCCATCTGCCACCGTACAACACCTACCGTTGGCATCAATGCCACCGGTGTCCTCCCCGTCACCGCCTCTTGCCACCTCTAGCACCACTCTGCCTCCAGGTTCTACCGACTCATAGGTCACCGTCCCATCCACTGTGTCGTCCCTACAGTCTCATCACTGTGCCGACACCAGTTCGCCCCTCAACCACCACCCAGCAAACCCAGTTACCGGACCTACTACGCTACCGACATCGTACCCTACCCTACAAACCTCCTCCATTTCCGGCATACCGAGAATCCCCATAAATCCCTACCACAGTTCACCAGCAACCAATGACCCAACCCACTCGAATCCAATCCCAAACACCGCCACTGGTCCACACCACCCGATAGCCACCCTCGATCGAAACCTAGTCCCGATAACACAAACTGCACCACATCTGATTCTGCCATCACCCAGTCCAACAAACCAGTCAACCAACACCCTTACCTAGCCAGCGCCCACACATCGGATGGAAACCCGTGCCCAACACGGGATTTTCAAACCCAAAGTCCAATTTAACATGTCCACCCAAACAATTTCACCTATTCCAAAAAGCCCTAAATTAGCCAAACTGGACCCGAATTGGAATGCGGCCATGTGTGAGGAGTTTAATGCTTTAACGAAACAACATACTTGGGACTTGATTCCTCGACCAGAGGGGTGAATGTGATCCGTTGCATGTGGCTTTTTCGTCACAAGTTCAGGGATAGTTGTGACTTAGAAAGATACAAGGCAATACTAGTGGCAAATGGTACTAACCAGCAGGAGGGCATTGATTGCGGTGAGACATTCAGTTCGGTTGTTAAACCGACCACCATTCGCACAGTTCTAAGCATTGCTATGAGAAAGAATTGGCTGATTCATCAGCTAGATGTGAAGAATGCATTTCTTTATGGGGATTTAAGAGAAACTGTACACATGCACCAGCCGCCTGGTTTTGTCCACACAGCAGCCCCATATTATGTGTGCCATCTCCGTAAGTCACTCTATGGCTTAAAACATGCCCCAGAGCATGGTATGATCGTTTTGCACAGTTCATTAAGCGTCTTACGTTTATATGCAACAGATGTGATAACTCTCTCTTTACTTTACATCGAGGCCATAATACCGCTTATTTACTGTTATATGTGGATGACATTGTTCTTACTGCCTCTACTGCTGTGTTGAAAGACGAGATTATTGCATTGCTCAAGTCTGAATTTGGCATGACTGATTTGGGGAAGTAGAGCTATTTTTTTGGGATCTCAGTCACTAGATCCGCAGATTGTATGTTTCTTTGGCAGCGTAAGTACGCAGAAGAGATCGTGCACAGGGCTAAGATGGACAATTGCAAAATCATGTCCACTCCAATTGATTTTAAATCCAAACTTAGTGCAATGGTTAGTACTCCAGTGACTGATCCTACTATGTATCGGAGTCTTGCAGGTGCACTTCAATATCTCACCTTCACCAGGCCTAACATTGCCTATGCTGTCCAGCAGGTATGCTTGTTTATGCATGCCCCAGGGAACCTCATTTTACTGCCCTCAAACGTATCATTCGATATGTTAAGGGCACAATGGATTATGGACTACACTTATACCCCTCAACACCGAACTCGCTATTATCCTACACAGATGCAGATTGGGCAGGCTGTCCAGACACCCGCCGCTCTACATCCGGCTACTGTGTGTTTTTGGGTGATAATCTCATCTCTTGGTCTGTCAAACGGCAAGCCACATTATCCCGTTCGAGTGCAGAAACTGAGTATAGAGGAGTTGCTAATGTTGTTGAGATCTGTTGACTCCGAAACCTTCTTTTGGAGCTTCAGTGTCCTTTAGGTAAAACGTCTCTGGTCTACCGTGATAACATATCCGCCATATACCTGTCTCACAATCCGGTTCAGCATCAGCGAACCAAGCATATTGAGATGGACATCCACTTTGTTCGCGAGAAGGTGGCTCTCGGGCATATTAAGATATTGCACGTGCCTTCCTCATATCAATACACAGATATTTTCATGAAGGGCCTCCCGAGACAGCTGTTCCTTGATTTCAGATCCAGTCTTAGCGTTAGGCCTCCTCCCGCTCCGACTGAGGGGGTGTGTAAACGTGTACAATAAATACACTACAATCCCTACCCATAATTAGAATATATCCCATATATTGTAAGTATATTTAGTGATAGATAATTATGGTAAACTAGGATTCCTCTTATATTGTGACTAGGATTCCTCTTGTATTAGGGTTGTATATTGTACATTATATTTATTGATATTAATGAGAAAGACTCCCAGGGAAGATTAATAACATCTTACAGCCACCTCTACTAATTTAATCACAATGGTCTTTGTTGGCTATTTATAATAGTAACATCTAAGTTTTATACATTAACATGCATATTAATAATCTTACGCTATCAATGCGGCTAGGACAAGTTATTACTTTATTTTCAGCTAATCAAATCGAGCTTGTTATAAATAATTATTGTAGGTCAAAATTTGAAGATGTAAAATATATATATATATATATGTACTTACTAAACTTAAACATATACGTACAACTAGGATTCCGAGAACATACATTAGGGTCAAACTACGTTCTCTTTCTCTTTGTGGTTAATGCAGTACTCATTAGTCAGTATGTTTCAATCTATTCTCGTTTTATTTCACATCCTTTCTTTCAATTTACAAGGTAAAAAGTTGGTGCTAGAATATTGATCGCTCACCTTCCTCTTTATTTGGTGTGATTTTTGTATGATAAAAGTGATACACTCACCATTCAGGAAAAGGCTACTACTTATTTAATTTGACACTCTTAACCCCAAGTTGATGACATGGGTTAAACTAGTTGTGATTCATCGAATCTCCTTCATCTTAAGGCTGCTCTTTCATGACGAGATTCACAGTTACATACTCCATCTTATGATTTATCTAATAAATATTTACATCAAAATACAATGCTGCAAAGATTTGAGCTAAATCTAATAAATTGCTTCAAAATATGATCAGTCGCTGAGGTTAAACATTTTTAGTCATAGAATACGCAAGAATCTTGGAATAGTTGACATCGTAAAAAATAGAACCAATAGGAAAAAATAGAGACGCCGTTGCCGGAGATCGAACCGGTCACCCGCGTGACTGGCAGGAATACTTGCCACTATACTACAACGACTTGCTTGTTTAGAAGAGCTGCTAATGTGGTCAAGAATTACTAAATTAAAATTCTACTCAAAGTTCTGAATTTTCAAGATTCACAATCATTTAATATTTGATAATTTAGACATTGTTGTAAGTATTATTATTACTCCCTTTGTTCTACTATATTTTAAACTATTTTCTTATTAGTCAATTTTCAAAAAAACTGTGTATTCTTATATTTTTTTAAATGAGATACTTTTGTAGCCTCAAAAATCTCATCAAATACATATATAATAGACAGAAAGCTTGGGACAAATGCAAAAATAGGAAGGGGCTTACAATGATTCCGGCTTACGGGTAGGAGCATACTCATAAACAATTGACTAAATCAATTGGAGTGATATATCCTGTATCCGTAAAGTAAAAATATTTTTTCTAGCATTGAACTTTACTCATATGATCGAAGAGCTTATAACATAGGTAATAGAGCAAAACCTTATAGGCTTATAAATAAACAGAGTTGAAGGTAGACCAAGAGCATTGACTACATGGATTTACTAGAATGATTAACGATTGGTTCTTTTTTTTTTTTTTCTTCAAAGGCGAATACAATTAAGTTGGCTTTGGACGAGATGGACATCTTGTGCAATTACTTTTGGCTTTGGATTAAATACATGCTCTAATGAAAAAATTAAATTAGATTGATATCATTATTTCATGATCTATATTTCGTTATTTTACCAGAAGATTCGTTTTTAGCTTATTATCCACATATATTTCCAATGATAATGATTACTATAAAATCTTATAATAGTATTTTTGCATAATCAAAATCAATTTTATAGTCAAGCTAAACAGAAGAAAGTTCATGTTTTAACTAAAAACGCCGGTAACATGGGGAGCTTGCTTATGTTAAAGAAATAAAGAAATATGAACCTTTTCAGATACAGTTAGTTTAAAGATCAAAGTAACATTTTGTACATAGGTTTTACTACTTCAATACTTTTGACAAATGACATATACTAATATGAACACTAATTTTGTAAGTTTAATTCAAAAATTTAATACCAGGCTTAAAAGAATAGGCTTATATTTGACTACTTTCTGACAACTTCTACATGTCTTACATAAGAAAGTGTTCCTCCACTAGAATAGAATGCGTAAATGCCAGAAACTACAATGAATATCGCTTTTCTTGATATCTCAATTGAAGCATCTATTATTTTAAATTGACTTCTCTATTCGAAATAAATATAAGTATTCACGACCATAGTTGAAATAATAACAAAATAAATAAGGAAATGAGGAACAAGGGGATAAGAAAATGTCTATATCTCAGACTTCCTTCCGCATTACCCTTTCAATTGTATATGCGCATAATAAACTGGGATAAGCACCAGCGGAGCAAGGGGCAAAACTAGTAAAAACAAGAAACCTGTGGAAAATAATTCTATCATTTTCTTCGCACTATCAAACTTGAATGAAACAATTAGTGCATCTTTTTTCCAACTATTTACATCATATGGAGCGTTCATTTGTTCCCTTAGGATTAGCAAGAACTTGATACACCGAGGGCAGCTATAATGCGTGAGGAAGATTGATATTCTTATCTCCAACAAGAGATTCCTCACCATGGCTGCAGAAAATTCACTGAAGCTAGTAAACAACCATCTCATATATTTTGAATTAGATCACCGGTACAACATAAATTCACTTAAGAGGGAGGGGGATTTATGAGAGATTGTACCTGAGGTAGCTCAAAGCTGACATCCTGTATAGGCAGGTGAATACTAAAATGTGCAATCCAATGGTGTAAAAAAATACAAATGTCCGGGCATATCTGCAACAGCAAGTATCGCTTCAGTTTATTACATATAGGGGAGTTGATTGAAGAACAGCAAGTATCGCTTCAGTTTATTACATATAGGGGAGTTGATTGAAGACCATATAACATTTCTAAAAGATATTGGTTACAGTTTTAAAACCCATGAAGGGAAAGAAGTTCAAGACGGCCAATCAAAAGAGTAGTTGACAGGCTCATATAAATTTTGGTTTTAAAGAGTGCAACTGTCACTTAAAGTTAAATATTGTACATCATATTTCTGCTAACCTGAGGACCCCTTTACTTTTAAAGATAGTTTTTTTTATAGGTACGAGACTTCAAATGTTTAATCTTGCTGTGCTGGATAAACCGGCACCTACAATGACAATTTTCCACAACATCTACGGATCGCAGCATACTGAAACTAGCTACTGTTTTAAAGACGTGAAATGCATGACCTAACAAACATATGGTCACAACTTATGAATCTATGCTGAGAAATAATAAACCGCAAGAAACACAAGATCTAAGCAGATTCCATACCATCCTAGCTACCTCAGTTGAGATATAGTTTGATCATATCTATCAAAGAAAATGCAACTTGCCTGTCTTCATCTCCAGGCTCAGCACTACACTTTTATGTTGTTCATAGTTAATCAGATATAGAAGCACAATTTCTAAGGTGTTCTGAGGTCCAAACTAAGAACCAAGATGAAGGCTGTTACATCTTTCTGTTATCATCGTTTCAAGCAGTAATTTCTCTTCTTCTTTTTCCTTGTACTAGCTGTTAAGTAACAATAGCTAAGTTTTCTACATATGATGTATGGACAAATGTGAAAAAAGGATTGAAGAAGGCCTTGCATGTAAGTCAGGAAATTCCTCTAATCCTCACTCAAAACAAGCTACTCATGGAACAAGTTGACAATCAGCATGATTGGTAAAGGAAATAAAGACGACCAGACAAATGCATTGCATCAGTGAGATTAGTCATAAATTATCATGGAATGAAAGTAACACAATTCAGACTTGAATAGGCAAATAATGTCAAGCTGAAAAAGAAACCATGATGAATGAAGCTTACTTGTTACCAAGAAGAAAACGGCCACTACTGAGAGTAATCTTGTCCCTCAGACCTAATTCTTTGTATCTTTGATCTCTTTCCTATTATAGGAAAAAAAGAATTTGGTCAAATGAGGATCCATGACATCTAATAATATCAGTAGACAAGGAGAAGCATATGTCGCAATTTACAGAACTATCTAATCCCACTATTGAAGTAACTAAGGAGAAATTCAATTAAGGATGCCGCAGAAGAGCTGGAACCTTCTTTGAGAATGCTGCAAATGGATTTATATCATCCTCATACATCTTCTTGTATTTGGATTCCACATCAGAGCTAAAACCACTTTCTAAATCTTCTACACACTGAGAACCAGAGGGTGGCGTTAGAGAAAAAAATTGAGCAGACATTTAATCAACAATAAAGCCTGATAGGCCCACCTTTTTTGATCCTCTTGAAATCACTCTCTCAGAATTATAATCCTGAACGTAACGAATCTTTCCATAAAGCTTGACATTATCTGCTTTTGTTTTATCAAGTTCTGAGGTCAATGCCCCTATCTTCTCCTTCAGCTGTCTAATTTCCTAGAGAGATCAACAATTCAAGAATCACAGATCTTGTCAGTAAAAAGACATGTAAAAGTAGATCTTACTGAAGGTAGGTAGAAAGATAGAGAAACCATTTCAAAAGTGCAATGGAAAAACCTCTTCAGTCTCCCGCAAACGGGCACGGAAACGGTCTCTTTGGTTGCAGATCACCTTAAGCATCGAGCTTTGATCTAGGTCTGAGGAAACATGCCTCTGCTCTGCGTTCTATTTCAAAGGATGTCTCTTATTAGAAACTCACTTTCAAAAAGATCACAGGAGATACAAAGATGTTTCTGGAACTTCAAATATACAAACTGGAGGCACTGTGCTACTGAGAATTTAATTCTAAATGCAATGATTACTTATCTATTAATTTTTTTTTTTGTGTGTGTGTGTGTTGGGGAGGGGGGTTAAGAAGCTGGCCCAGCACCAAGACCGTGCTTCTACAAATCTATGAACATATGCAGACTATACAAGTGAATTTACAAAATCCACCAGGGCATTCGCTTCATACACATTTTCAATTTACACCAAAAAGCTAGTATATTCAAACACACATACTTCAGTCTAAATTATCTGTATCCAATATGCTTTCCTCGCCAATTTTACTTGTTAAAACAAACGCCATTTATGTTTTAGAGCAGTTTTTCCACGACTTACTTCTACACCGGGGTTCTGAGATAATGAACAGTTTTTTTTTTTTTTTTTTTACTTTTCAAAAAGTCATCATTTACTCATAAAAAGAACTTTACACCGAGGGGAATATACATTTTTTCCTACAACTTTACAATCACAGCACTAAGGAGCTCAAAACATAGGAAACTCTTCCGTATTACATGTTGCCGTATGCTTCAAAAAACAGAGATTCAAGACATTTTCATTTCAGAATATGAGCAGTTGTTTCTTCATTTTCAGAAAATCTTCCTCTCATTCCATACTATCCAACCAGTGAACAGAAGAATCAACTATGCCACAAAGCATAGTCCGGCATAATCCTATCAGGTTTAGGAACTTAGTCCATAACTTGAAACCCATGTCACGTGTAGAAGAGGTCGTTTTTTGTTTCTTCCTTCTCATAGCACATAAAACATCTTTTCCGTATCTCTTTTCTCATAGATTCATGCCTCTTTCTGAACTCTTTCCAGGGTACTCTCTCCCAAGGCTGTGGAACAGCCAAAGAAAGAAACTTGCTGAGGGAGCAAGTTTTTCATAAGGCTTCCTTCAGAAACTGATGATATTGCTTCTCCATTCCATCATATTGAGTAATGATTCACTGTGTAAAAGTGATCTTATGGCATATCCAGATTAGGGAGTCCGGAATTCTGTGAACACTTCATGGTCGTTGGCCAATAGGGAATTAACACAATTAACCTCCCAATCATTAAAATGCTGAAATGGTTTTTAAAATTTATTGATTATTATGCAATCTTTTGGAACGTCATATTCTGCCCCCGAGAAAAGGGGGGTTAATACCTACATCCACAAAGGCGTCTATTCACAAAGACATAGCAGATGTAATGATAGGACTCAGAATTTTAAGATTTATGTCAGAAACCATATTTCTCAATGTCCCCTGCCATTTTAATATTTTATAGCAATGTCTGGGGATGGATTAATTTGCAGTTTTCTTAATGTAAGAATCCACTGTCAATGTATTGGAAGAGAGGCTAGGTGTTCAAACATTAGCAGACATGATGAACCAGAATTAGGCCAAGTTATGGCATCCCAAGTTCTCAGGTAAACTGCAAAGATATGCCGACGCCCGCATATTGACGATTTGTATGAGCTACTGGTATTGAGCTCAATCCCATTTAAGCGAGTTCTGTTTTATTCCTTTTTCTTCGAGATCTTCTTGTAGTTTGCCTTGTCATTCTCTCATGTCATAATTTTATAAACAATTCATGTGATTCAGCTGGATTACTCTGTTGTAATGTCAATCCCTTGAAGGGCTTTATTACCATCCGCTTCAGCAACTTACCATGTTTTGACAGGATCCACTCAACTACCATTGAATCTGTATAAGAATGGAGGTCTGCCAACGACTTATATGCGAGTCTCTTCTTTGAATGATGGAAAAGAAATGGTTTCGTTCAATCACAAAAGTTAGACTTCGGACAATGTTAGACCAAACATGTTGATCCAAAACTCAGCATCTTCTGAAATCATTGTTCCCTCTTTTAATTACTCCATTGGCAGGCCATAATAACAATTCCCTAGGCTGACGGATAGCATGGAGAAGCACCATCTGCTAAACTGTAATTTTCTACCACCCATGATATTCGAAACATTGGAATCTTCAGCAACAAAGGATAAAGATGTTATGAAAAGAAAGATTGGCAATATGCAGGAGCAACGGCGCACTTCCAAGTTCCAACAATCTAAGTCAACAACCTTTTTTATAAGGAGGCAGAAACATAAGGAAGCAAGAAAGGACGAACACTCACCTCAGAAGGCTCTGTTCCACCAGACTCTGATAGGTCCCAATCATCAAATCGAGTACCTTTTCTTTCTTTAGAACTGTATCCCTGTGTTAGAAGAATGAAAACTAGTCTGAAAAAAGTTGAAGTGAAATTAATTTAGTAACTAACTGCACTGTAAAATCCACCTATTCAAGAAAAGCAAACAGATATTACTTGGGCAAGTTCATATCAGCGATCTTGTTTCAGGCACTTCATGTTCAATTACCATCAGAGAAATATAACTATTTTATGCACTAGCTAAAACTAAAAAAACATACAACAATTACATGCAGACAGATGCTCCAGCAAACAAGAGAAAGATTTTGAACATACCTTGAGAATATCATCCTCTAGCTTCTGTATTAGCCTTTGTTGTTCATTAACCTTTGCAGTCAGCTCTACAATCTTTGCTTCGGCCGATTCCAGCAAAGAAGTCCTCTCAGAAAGTTGGACCTGAAAACCATGAATTAGTACCAATAATGGAGTTATTCGAGAATATTCTGTAATAATTCTCTGACATGATGAATTTAAGTTATCACTCTTTACTATATTTATCAACGACCAGCCAAGTACCTTCCGATTTTTTCCATGAATATAAATGACAACAGACATATAATTAGTACACAATTAATAATTGCTAATTACCTTCAATTGTGTTAGTTCATGCTCCACTTTCCGATTCTTGTCAAGAAGTAATGACTCAAGTTTGCTCATCTCTTGTCCACTGGTAGCAACTTCCCAATCTTCAGCCTCAATTGTATTATAACCCACAGCCTACGTAAAGCAAAAAAGAACTAAATGAAGACACAACAAAAACATTCTTGACATACACTGTGTATCATAGAGGGACCTGATGAAGAAGGGAGAGAAGAAGCAAAAGGAGTAGACGATTGGCATAATATACGAAAGGAAAAGAATGGGAAAGGAGTCGAGATCTTAGAACTTTCAAAATTAGTTTTAAAGCTTTCCTTTGCTATTTTCGAGAAGTTAGACAATGGAAGATTAACAAATAACTGTAGAACCAGCAGTGAATCTATGAATAAGCACACAGGGAGAGAACTACCTGTAAGATCTTTACTTTCTTCCTCAAATCATCTATCAGCTTTGTTGTAGGCCGTGTTTGAAGTTCCTTCTTTAGTTCTTCAAGAGCAACTTCCTGAGGTACGTAAATAAGCAAGAAAAATTAGGGGAAAGAAAAGAAGAAAGACCTTAAAGGGATCCCGACAAATAACATGACTAGATTGTCTATTGCAAGAAAATGGAGTTAAACCAGAAATGTCACCAAATTTTGAGCACCACCAGTATAAAATCTCAGCATAAATGCTCTTAGAAATTCTGAGTTCAATTTGAGGCATAGCTACATAGGGAAGTTACAATTACTTGATAGAAGAAATGTTGAAAAAATATTTCCGAGCATTCTCGATTATTAACAATATATTTTTTTGGCAAGTATAAACATACTGATGAAATAGAGGGAATAAAACAGCAGTAAGGAGTATTATTCTTCTGGTACTGCAGACATAAAAAAATAGCAGGCAAGAAGAAAGTGTTCTACAGATATTAGTTAAAAGCAACACAGGTATACCTTTTGATAGGTAAAATCAATGAATGATGGAAATCTCACACATAAGAAAGTAAACAGAAGCATGTTATACCAGTATCTACCCAAGAAAAACCTCTCGCCACTTCCATTTAACAGATCATTATTTTATTTTATTTTTATAACCATGGTGTCAGGGGTCAGCTTGTGTGCATCTCAACTAATTCCAAAGGCCACCTGCTACTCCCACCAACATAGGTACGGGGTAACTCATGGTTCTCAACACAAGTCATTGACCACTAGCCACACCCTTGGGTGCTATTTAACAGATCATTATGACGACAAAGATGTATTTATATGGTGAAAGAGAGTATGAGAACGTTTTTGTATAGCTCGATGCTATTAGGTAACGAATATTAAGAGAATATACCTTTTCATTAAGCAGAGAATTCAACTTCTTTATCTCATTAATGTGTTCTTCTCGCTCATTTGATAAGGTGTTCTCCAACTTATGAAGTTCCACATTTAGTTCAGAGATTATCTTCTCTTTGGCATACAGAGAATTCTCAAGAGCACTATCTGCATCTAAATTATCACTGAAAGCAAACCATTTAGAATTAGGCGAGATATCTAAACCCATGCACAAATAATATCTGACAGATTTCAAAAGGGAAAAAGAATAACGGAGACGCAAGATGGACAACATGGAAGTACGTCATTGTCATCATACAGCATGTAACTATGAAAAAGTATTCCAATAGAACTTGACTTTTCAGCATGTGAAGCATTTATCTGCTCTTCATCACAAGCTCATTTGCTATATGCAGAATCTCACACTTTCTTTGCCTTCTGCTTGGCCTGATCATCAGATTGAACTGCATAACTGTACTCTATTTTTTCTTTTTAATAAGGGCATAACTGTACTCAATTATGTGAGTTTCTTTTTCTTTTTCAAATTTCATGTATAGAGAACTTCTAAGGAACCTATATGGCAAGCCAAGAACTTTTTCCCTAGCCTCTACTTAATGCTGCAGATGTCCAACTTGACTACTAGAGATCATTGGTTGAGCCCAAGGAAGGTATGGAATGAACTCAGATGACCATCACAAGATGTATAGGTGCATATATACATACTTAAGAGGTCAGTTGGAATAAGATCAACTAATTAAACTATAGAAGACACCTGTTCTTGTGATCATTATCTTCGTTTGCAGTCTGTAATTGTGAGCGCAACAATCCCTGCATAAGCCAAAGCTAAAGATTATTAATACATTAACTAAGCTTTTTAACCCAATCATTTTTCCATATAAATTCCAAAGTTCAAGATCCTTTTTTTAGCCTAGCGCAAAACCGTTTCCAAAAAGTATTTTCAGTTAAAACATTATCTGTGGACGATAAAAGTGAGAGATTGGGGAATACTGAAGGTAAGGGCTATTTTTTAAAAACAAAATGGAAGGTAAGGGCTAATTTAATCCTCTTACCTTTTCTCTTTCAAGACTAAGAAGGCGACCTTGAGCCCGTTCAACTTCATCCATTAAGAGATTGACTTCTGATTGCTTTCCGGCTCTTTCTTCCTCTAAATTACAAATATAAAGGATTGTTAAAGCTATTCATGAAATGTATTTCCATGAACAGAAGTCTAGAAAACCATGCCAAGCAAGGCAACTGAAACACTTGACAATCTGAGAAGAAACTTCCTGTCGCATGGCAACAAAGACTCCATAGGTTTCAATTTGGTAAAATGGGACATAGTTCAACAGTGCAGAGAACAAGGAGGTTTGGGGGTCAGAAACCTGAAGCTTCAGAACAACAGCCTGCTCAAGAAATGGTTATGGAGATATAATGAGGAAAGGCCAGCTCTTTGGAAGGATGTGATCCAACAGAAATATGGCCGAATGAACATTGGTGCTCTGATGAAACAACAAACACTTATGGAGTTGGTGTTTGGAGAACTATCAGATCCCTATGGGCTTCCCTGAAGAGAAACACAAACTTTTAAGTGCGCAATGGAAGGAAGTTATTATTTTGGAGAGACAACTGGGATGGGCAACTGCAGGAGACTTTTCCTAGCCTTTTCTCAATCTGCACCAATCAGGACACCACAATAGAAGAGACCTGGACAGCACAAGGATGGAATTTAATCTTCAGGAGATTGTTGAATGGTAGGGAACTAGAAAGGGTTGTTGAGCTACTGGGAAGGATAGGAAATTTCATAGGGACAACCAATGTTCCTGACATCATCAGATGGAAGCACAACGTAGATGGACTTTTCTCAGTTAATAGGGTGTACAAGAGGGACTTATCTGTGATGCCAGGAAGATCTAAAGGCCCCTGGAGAGCTGTATGGAAGAGCATGGCACCTACAAAGGTGAAATGCTTTTTATGGTTGGTGGTGAAGAAAGCTTGTCTCACTCATAAAGCACTTCAGAAGAGGAAATTCCAGATAGCATATAGATGCTCTTTATGTTTAGAGGCTGCTGAAACTAACAGTCACTTATTCCTATTGTAAGGTGACATCCCAAATCTGGGCTCTCTTTATTAGTCTGGCTAGGGAGGCTTGGACAATGCCAGAGCACACAGCAGATTTACTGAGCTGCTGGATCAGAAGGGGTGGGAGCAAGAGTCAAAAGAAGTGGTGGAAAACTGTACCGGCCTGTATTTGGTGAAACATTTGGAAGGAGAGAAATGAAAGGGTTTTTGAAGGTAGATCCAACTCCATCCAGAAGATCAAATGGAATTGTATTACCTCTCTATGTTTTCGGTGTAAAGAACAATGTATGATGAAGTACAGATTGTGGACTTCCGAGGAGATTTATAGTTAATTTCTCCTTGTAATCTCACTTTTTTGGAGGTAGCCAGCATACCCTTAATGCTGAGGAATACATGTTACCAGTTTCAAAAAAGAAGAAGTCTAGAAGACCATATGAATTAAGAAGTCAAAACAGAGATCAAGTAAGAAGATCAATATGTTTATGAGAAGGTTAAAATAATGGCAAAGAGAAGTTTTGAGCAATTTTTATTTAAAACTGCAGACTTACTACATAAAGCATAATACATAACAGACAACAGTATATTAATCCAGATTAGTATATCACCTGATTGAGCACGAACTTCAAACAACTGGCTCTGTGCAAGTTCATGCAACTTTTGCATGGTAGAAACACTATCTTGAGCTTGCCGTAATTGATCCTGCAGTAATTGCTCCCTGAATCAAAAAGAAGAACTGCAAATCATGACATGCCAATTCCAGCAGGACGCATATTACACCACGAACATATTCTAGAATAAAGAGGGATGCAACTTTGTTCTAAATGTAACTTATGTGGGAAGGAATCAGACAGAGACAATCATCTTTTTTTGCATTGTAAAGTGACTGAGATGTTATGGGATTTGTTTCTTGACATCAAAGGCTTAAAATGGCTCATGCCTAAGACATCTGGAGACTAGCTTGTTGGAATTTCAAGTGCATATGTTAGTTTATTTGTAAGGAAAGGAACTAAAGATGTTTTGAAGGAGTTGATACATTTTTGGTGGAAAGGGGATTTTGTAAATGACACAGAATCTCTGCTAGGCATTATAGAATCTTTGTAAGTAGAACAAAGATTTACTTTTGGGGTTTTGATTGGCTTTTGTAAGTCGTAAAGATGGCTCATGGCAAAGCCTTCGTGCATAATATTTATATAAAATTGTAACCTATCTCAAAAATATTCTAGAATAAACTTTAGTTTAACCTATTTGACCATTTGTAAATCAATAGAACACAAAGTACCTTTCTTTTATAACCTCAAGTGTTTTTTGGTTCTCTTCTGCCAAACTGCGTTGCTTGATTTCTACAATTTCCTTGACTTTTTCCTCCATCTGAACCACAAAAGAAGAAACATTAGAGGAGATTCCAAATGAACCTGACAACTCTTTGTTTAAACTTTCAGCATATTTTAAAATTACTCCATAAGTCAGTGCTTGAAGAAGCTCATCTGAGAGTTCAAAAGCCTCACCACCCTTTCCCAGAAATAATTTTAAGAAAAAGGAAGCATGGACAGGATGAGGAATTAGATCATTGGTTCAAATTTAAAAATCACTTCTCAAAGGGGTGAGGCACAAGCGAAACTGATTCCTGAGCTACACCAGCTTGACACAGCTAAGTTTTTGTTAAACCTTGAATCAAGCTTAACCAAAATTGAGCCAAGCTCAAGCAAATGAATACCCGACTCTCGGTCAGATTCTAAAGCTGCATCTGTGTTTGTCCATTAGTGACTTATATAATAAAGTAACTGCTTAGCTCTCTTGCAGATCAGTAAGCATTCGCAAAACCTAGAAGACTCCGCAAAATGAGTTGCATGCCTCTTTCTAGGCCTTTACATCATCAACCCCATCTTGCTTCCATCTCAAGCTGGTTAGCACAGCTATTTCATCTATCCCGAGCCCCCACCAGACACAACCACCACTAAAACATCTTCGAGAAAGGCTCCTAAGTCAATTAAGGGGAAAAAAAAGATCTTGAGACCATTAGAAGTCTCTAGCTTCTGAAATCAATGTCAGTTTAGAACTATTCCTATTTAGAATTTTGAAACAGAAAAGAAGAATTTTCTGTAGTCAGATCTGGTGAAATTTTTTATTTCCTTGTGAACATTTCTGGTTTTGAGATTTGTAAGCCTGCAGCAATACCAAGCTTGAACTTCCCATTTTGTTACCAAATCCAGTATGATCCAGGGCTGGCATTGGTTCTGCTCAGCCTGGTCCCACTCATACACTGCAACCCAACCTTTAATGCGACTTTTACAGAGTATTGAAATGGACAGAAGCTAACAATTTCACATATCACATTTAAACACAGAAATAGTGATGTGCGAAAGCAGAAGATTCAACAAAATTACTGTTAGTGTTCTCTTGGATCATTCTTCAAAGGGAATACACTTGATGTGCACACACACTGATATATAGATGGAGTTACAATATATACTGGCCTGCTGCTCTAACTGGCGGCACCGCTCTTCAAGTCTTCTTATTGTAGCTTGTTGATTTTTCAGATGAGTTGCTTCCATGCGAAACTCTTCAAGTTCAACCTTCATTTTGCGGTTCTCGGACTCTAATTCTGATAGTTTTGAATCCTTTTCCTGCACAGTGGCAAGAACAATCAGATACCAAAAAAATGAACCTAAAAGGAAAGGGAAAAAGATGATCTTAATATCCTAGACATGCTTTTGAGTTGAAATCCAATTCCAGAGCTCTAGTGGAACCTCACCTATATGCTTTGAACACGACATCCTGAAAATTCTCTATATTGAAATAGTTTCTCATCATCTAGACCCTCAACCCCCTCTCATATCTGCTAAGGTTTTGTCGCAAGTTTCATATGAGTCATGAAGATCTTATCCAATATACAGCACTTGACCTAACTCCGTTTAATTTTGCTTTCCCTGGTCTATACTAGGCAAAGTAATTCAGAAATGTGATTTTCACGTTCAAGACCTTAACCACCCGTCCACTGCATGTCCATGTATGTTTATTGATGGACATTCAGTCCGATTCCATTAGGTCAGCAATAAAACATTCAAAGAAACAAGCTTATCAGGTACAAGACATTTTTAAAACCAAGTTGTGTTTTTTTTCATTATTACTCATCATATTCCATTTTACTTGGCATATTACAATTGTGCAATATCTGGCTGGACAAGTCTTGATTTCAACATGACATGAAGAGTTTAGGTGGGAGCAGCTATCATGCATGATATATCAAAGTTAACCAAGGAGAAAGAGCATATTTCTTCCAGGTGGTTCATCTGCCTCATAAGTTGCACTTGCAATGAGTGCAACTGTGAATTGAAAACTCCTAGTTGGCTGTGTAAGCCACGTCTAGTGACAATCCTAAGAAAGAAATGATAACATCGAGCAGAACCTCCTAACCGTCTTAAATTGCTCTCTTTCCCTAACCATCTTATTGCGTAACACAACTATTTTGAAGTCACCATTATTCCTATACTGAATAAATACCTCTTTACCCTTAAAATTAACAAGTGATGTCTAGATAATTTCAATGTGAAGCTTTCCTACTGTTAATCAGCAAAATACTTCAGCATTTCCTGTCCATGTATACCACAATTTGATGTCATATCCCAAGTTCATGTAGTGTAGATAATTGCAGATCCTCTTTATATTTTCTTTGATAAGGTAAATAATTTATTAACAATTTGGGCAAAACCCCGTATACAAGCCGTATACCAAAAGAAAAGAACCTACAACAAAACATGGTCCGCAAATCTTCTTTATATAGGACGAATATCAACAGGTATTCTAATACAACCTTATTAGTTACACTAGTAGTAGTTAGTAATGCATGAAGAAACCATAATTTGAAATCCTGAGAAGACAACATCATGGGCCACCAATGCAGTTACTCCACAACTCTGTAAGAAAGGAGATGATATGAAAGGCCAAAGTTGAACTTACAGCAATTGAAGCAATGACCGGATAAGGATCTGGTGCCTCATATAGTTTTTGATAAATGTTAAGGAAAGCATTTTCCCCAAACTTAGCTCTCTTGGTAAGATTGTCAACCTCCTCTTGGTACCCCTTGAGCAAAGAGTTGAACATGCTCAACTTGTCTTCATTTGAAGCTTTTTTAAAATCTGCCAATGGGAGATAGATATAGCTTACATAAATGGTTTAGAAGTCAAAGTAATTGTAAATTACGACTAATGTTAACAACAGCAGAAGGAAAGGTGCATCTATCACCTCGGGTGCTCTCTGCAAGTTTTCGTCGGTTCTTCTGACTGTTCTCCTGATTTTCAGCTATCCTAAGACCTTGTTCATCCAGTGTACTCCTTTCTTTCTCCAAATCAAAGTCTGGAAGAAAAGCAGATACACTTTAACATGTGTAGAAAAAGTTTAACTTTTCTTAGACAAGAGAAAAGATATCCTGGGATGAATAAATTTATCCACAAACTAAGCTTTTTCAATAGTAAACTTCTGGGCTAGCAACACAACTGTAAAGGACTAAGTCAATAAGAATTCATGAAAAATGCATCAAAAATAACAATTCACAACAAAGCAGGTAAAGCAGATTGAGTTGTGTTCTCCATACCCACAGTATTACTTCATTCATCCAAACGAGAAAGTCTTGATAATTAGTCAATTACTCCCTCCATTTCAAAATGTTTGTCTTACTTTCCTTTTTAGTCCGTTTAAAAAAGAATGCCTCTTTCCTTTTTTGGCAACTCTTTAATTCTAACTTTCCACATGGCATGTTTAAGACCACAAGATTGAAGGGCATTTTGGTACATTCTACATATCTTTAGTTAATAACCACAAGATTCAAAGGTCTTCATTACTTTCTTAAACTCCGTGCCAAGTCAAAACCAGACAAACATTTTGAAAGGGAGGGAGTAGATAGTAATAAATCAGAGAGGGATTCTACCAGAGGCAGGTGTCCCTCATGATCAATCAGTCCAACAGGACTCAAGATCACATATGAGCAAATCCAACCAGCAAAATGAAGACATTGTGAACACAGCAATGCAGTTTCCTTGCATTCTAAAGCTTCTACATCTGAAAAGGAGCCAACTAGTTCACTGCTACTGAGTGTCTTAGAAGACTGGGAGAGTTTTCATTTTACTAGAATTTGCTTTGACATGCCATTCCAAAAGAAAATGCCTACAACTACATCTTGTATACCAATTCTCGACCACTGAGTATGGATATATAATTGGCCTACTCAAGTTATCTGCTAAAAGTTTTATAATCATATTGGCAACAGAACATATTTCAGGCTCGCGTGTCTTTCTGTTATATTACGGTAATTACAAAATTAGTCAAGTTTTCCCCTAGAATTAGGGGCAACAAAGACCAGAATATAGAGAAGCATATCAAGTACGTATTTAATGGTCTTCTTTTGTGTTTTGCGTCTCAAACTATATGCCACTTTATATGAAATTAATACACAGAAACTAATGGTCCTGGTTGTAATCATTAATGAATGACCTCCCATTGGTTCTTTCAAATGCTAAAGTAAAATATTTGAAAGAGAATAATCTCAAACAGCTAGATGGAGCATGCTATTAGTTATCTTATTATTTTAAGACTTTGTAATCATAAATGAAGTACCTCCCATGGTTTTCATGTTGACTTTTCAAATGCTAAAGTGAAAAATCGTAAAGAAAATAATCTCCACTGCTAGATTGCATGTGTTAATTACTCAATCTTAATATGTTTTTCCCTATGACATTTCATTGCATATTGCGGCCGAAAATGAGTAACCGGAACCTAAAAACCTGATTGCTATATGAGATATGAACTCGCACTTTCCTTCGAGACAGAGTGAAGTAATGATTTCCAATTTAATATTACTTTGATAATAATCACTAATCAGCAGTTAAAATCCGACTATCGGAGATATGCAATTTACAGAAAAAGTAAGATTGCAGCTGGAAAAGTACCTTTCCAGAAGCCGAAAAAATTGGATTACCTCTGAGTGAAAATAAACTTAAGACTAAATACAAAGATATACATTTCACTGCAAGGTGCAATAGAAAATGAGTAACCAGAACCTAAAAATCTGATTGCTGTATGAAAATAACCAAACGAATACTAGTAACGAAACGTGACCTCGCACGATATTCCAATTAATATGCTAATTGCAGAAAAAGTACCTTTCCAGAAGGTGACGATAGCAGCAAGGGGAGTAGAAGAAGACGTTGAGTTCGCCTTTTCTCTCTCGGGTGGGGAATCCATTGCTCATCGGACGCAAATTCAACTTTCTCTCAATGGTAGTTGTAATAGATCACAGTTCTCGAGCTTCGGGTCACCCACGTTTTTCATTCGGGTTTGTTCGTTAAGTACTGTACAAAAAAATTATATTACTGTAATGTAATTCACTAAACTATTTGTTTAATGTTAAATGAACTTTGCTTTTAAAAATACGTCAGTCAGAGACTCCTATTATGTATAATTTAATGTTATTAGTAATATTTAGTTGGTGAGTAAGAAATTTTTTGAAAATATATATTAAAGATTAATGCAATAATATTAGCAAATTAGATAGTATTTTGATAATTATTTGAGTATAAAAATTTGATAATAATATTTTAGAGTTGCTTGGAACAAGTAATAAAAATAAAAGTTAAGATAATTACCAAAAATAATATTGGTTAAATGAAGGAGATTATTTATTTTTAACTTTGGATAAAAACTGTTTACAAATGATCATATTATAATTTGATAAGTGATGGAATTTGGTACAAGATAAAATATGTCGAAAACTTACTCGATCTAACATTTACATTAAAATAGACCAATTTATCATGATTGTATAATTTAATCAACTAACAATACATATTAACAATCATAATTAAGTGTGAAAAAAAAATTCATATACAAATATATAACATGCATATATTAATATGATTTAAATTACCCAGTGTGAATAACCTTTTAACTAATAAATAAATATTAATTAATCATACTAAAGTAAAAAGTATGTGTATATAAAAAAAACATATCCTAGTCAAGTCATAGTGACAGAAAGTGACCCCGCAAGGGGAGCTTGGTGTAGTAGGAGAGCGCGGGATCGCAAGGTCACGAGTTCGATTTGCATAAACCTTCTTGGTTGAGCCTGACACACATGGCTTGTCAAGTGTGGTTAATCGGCCGACGTGATTTGCATGCTATTGTGTCAGTTTGGGATTTACTCTATGCACAATTCGAAAGAATAGCGGTTGCGGGTTATTGTTGGACAAAAAAAATAGTGACAGAAAGTGCTAGGTATCTTCCAATCTTTCAAACTGTTATCATCCATTATTCATTTTCATTGACTTTGCATTCCATATAGAGCAAGCAACACAGGTAGAAGAAAAAAAAGGAACACTTTTCTTCATCTTCATAATGGATGAGACAAAAGACTCTCCTCCACTCCAAGGAGTAGTAATAATCACACTACCATCTCCTGACAACCCTTCTTTAGGCAAAACCATAACTGCATTTACACTCTCCAATTCACCACCCCAACAACAACAACGTCAAGAACCACCACCACAACAAACCCAACCACATAACCAAGATCCAAACACTAACTCTTTTCATGTTTCTTTAGAAATATCATTCTTTTTCCGTCCAAGAATCGTTCTTGCACTTCTGGGTATCTCTATAATTGCCTTATCTTTCTGGTCTTCACTTACCCAAGAGACCCTTTTTGAGTTACGAGATGTGGATGATGACCATGATCATAATAGTTCAAACAGTTCGTTTATTCTTCCTTTGTATCCTAAGCGTGGTAGTGCTTGGAATTCAAGAACTGATGTTGAGTTTAAACTTGGGAGGTTTGTGGATTTTAAACCTGATATTGTTATGGAGCGGGTCATGGATCAAGAAAAGATTGCTAAGTCTGTTTCTGCTGCAACTAAGTTGGACTCTTCTGCTAATTTTCCTGTCAAGGGTAATATTCATTCGGATGGGTAAGCAAGACTTTTAACTCGTTTGTGTATTTGATTGCATGATAATTTCTTGAAATCTTATTTGATGTTCCTTGTTCTTTTTCAAAATGCTTTGTCTTGCTTTCTATAGTATGCTTTCGTTATTTCCTTTTTGACCTGCTTTGATATGCTTTTTCTTGAGTCGAGGTCTATCAGAAACAACATATTTACCCCCTACCTTGGGAGTAAGGTCTGCGTATACTCTACCTTCCCAGCTATGTTGTTGTTGTTGATAATTTCTTGAAATCATCAACTATTCCTCAATCTCAAACTAATTGGGGTATGTTATGTGAATTCTCCATAATCATTCCATTCTATTAAGGTCTTTTAGGGGATTATCACACAATTTGACTGTTTTTAGCTGGTTGTCACTTGTCAATATTCTATATGTGAACAAGTTAAAGAGTTAAATGCCCTTTAGTTGAATAATTATATCTAAGGGCATCGCAAAAGAGGGAGAAATGTTGTCTAGTCACCCCTGTATCATGGCTTATGTATAGTGACCAAGACAAATTATTGTAGTTGACGAGGACTTGTTGAACCTGATGGGTAGGAATCTCATTAGTTGACAAAGTGATCATATAAGCTGTCTTGTTATTCTTTCCAATTCATAGTTTATATTGCTTGAGTCACAACTCACAAGAGAGGTTCTCACTTTTTCCTAATCATCCTATGATGACATTTTCTTCTCAGTCTAACTTGCTCAACTTTTGCATGCCAATGAAAACAGGATCGATAACATGACTCCCAAAGTACCTACAAAATTTTCATCTCAAAATTAAAACTCAGGATGCCGGGTCACTCTAATAAAATAACCATTTTTTATTAATAGTTCTCCATACTCCCTCTTTGTGATGTCCTTTGCACTCTAAGTGATATATTTGTTGCTATATGCCGTAATTTGGTCATGACGTGTTCAACTGGAATATAGTTGATTTTAACTTCATTTCCTGTATAGGTTGTACTACACATATATGCTTGTTGGGAATCCTCCCAAGCCTTATTTTCTTGATATTGATACGGGAAGTGACTTGATGTGGATCCAATGTGATGCTCCATGCACTAGTTGTGCCAAGGTGATGCCTAGACCTTGCTTTTGTTGTTACTAGCTGCTTCTTGTACTTCCTACTACTATCATTAGCACAACCAGAAGGTGCTTGCTATGAATACTACTTGATAGGGAGATATGGATAAAAAGATTGACCAAGATGCTTTTAGTTAATAATGACATGTAGTTCCTTATAGGCTTATACCACGGAATTAGTCAGACACACTGCAAAGTGTTACTCCCTCCGTTCCGTCCCAATTTATGTGAAGGTGTTTGACTGGGCACGAAGTTTAAGAATAGGAAGACTTTTGAAACGTGTGGTCCAAAATAAGTCATAGTTATCTGTGTGGCTATAAATCATCACATTAATGGTAAACTGGGAAGTTTAAAATTAAATTATTATTAAATATAGAAAGATGTCATTCTTTTTTGGACTGTCTAAAAAGGAAAGAGTGTCACATTAATTGGGACGGAGGGAGTATTGCTTTAATGATGATCACATCCTTCTTTTTCCAAATAACCAGATGAAGTTTGGTCCAAATTTTAAGACATTCAAATTCAAGCGAGAAGTGGTCTAATGTTTTTGTAATCTTATTGGTTCAGAAAGAAAGCTAACTGTGAAGGATGTTGATGTGATAAAATGCATTGGAGTGTGTTGTTCTGTTATTGGTATTGAACTTGGAGTCCCCGTCCTATGCTCCCCCCCCCCCCTCCCTTTTCTGGGTGTCCAATCCTGCCATTGCGGTGAAGTGCTCCTGTTTAAAAATCATCTGTCTTATGTCTTTACTTGCGGTCCGTTTGGAAGGGGTTGATGAATGTGGATGCCTTATACAATTCGTACTTTCTCCACCACCTGAGTTGCCCAAGCATAGTTAGAAAGTCGGCTTTTTATTTTCAAACTTGTGAATTGTAATCCTATACTAGTTTCTAACGTTGGAAGCTTTCCCAGGGAGCCCACCCATTGTACAAGCCCAGAAATGTCAATATGATACCTCCAAAAAACCCCTACTGTGTTGAGGTTCAAGAGAATCTGAAATCCAAGTATTGTGATAACTGCCATCAATGTGATTACGAGATAGAATACGCTGACCACAGCTCTTCTTTTGGGGTTCTTGCAAAAGATGAACTTCAATTGGTGCTTGCAAATGGGACAGGAACCAAGTCAAACGTTGTTTTCGGGTAAAGTTAACCCTTTACCCTTTACTTTGTGGCTTTACTACTTCTTTATAAGGTTGTATAAGTTTTGGTTTGTGTTTGTCAGCTGTGCATATGATCAGCAAGGCACACTTCTCAACACTTTAGCAAGCACTGATGGGATCCTTGGACTTAGCAGAGCTCCAATCAGTTTGCCTTCTCAGCTAGCAAATCATGGGTTAATCAACAATGTTATTGGACATTGTCTTGGCACTGATACAAATGGGGGCTACTTGTTCTTAGGCAATGACTTTGTCCCACATTGGCGGATGTCATGGGTCCCAATGCTGAATATTCCTTTTCCGTGAGTATAGTATTTTGGGGGCTGCCCTATTTTCCTTTTTCATACTATTATATTTACTCCTCTTTTGGTTTTGCTTATAATTAAGGTCTGGTTCTGTTTTTTTGTATTTGAGTTTCCTTATCTGTTCCATTTCTTGCTTTCTTCGGGTCATAATCGGACTGCCAATATGTATGGCTGATTCTTCTTCACGTAAGGCTTTAAAGGTTGGGAACTGGTTTCAATGTATATGTTTTTCGTCATCCTCTAGTGCTATATCCAAACAAAAAAAGTTAAACAAAAAAATGAAAGAATTATTTTTGTATCATTTTTACTTGTCTGAGTTTTCCTCATTTCAGTTTCTGTAGGTTCTGATACTTTCACCCTGTATGTGTCCTGACTAATGGTATATTTCAGGTCCTTATTAATCCTCATCCTTTCATGTTTAGAAATCTTTATCAAGCAGAATTGATGAAAATGAACTATGGAGGCAAAGAACTCCGATTAGGCAGCAAGAGAGATGGACAAGGTACTGTAGTGTTTGACAGTGGCAGTACTTATACATATTTTACAGATCAAGCATACAAAGCCTTAATTTCCATGGTAAGTCAGATTGATCAATCCATTCCTAAAGAAGATTGTGAATTTCTTTGATGATTATTTACCAACTATTTGCACCTTTTTCACGATGATTGCAGCTTGAAGAGATTTCCAGTGAAGATCTTGTCAAGGATGCATCAGACATGACATTACCCATTTGCTGGCGAGCTAAATCTCCAGTAAGGTTGTACAATAGTACAAGTTAATTAACTTGATTGGTTGCAGGAGTTAACAGTTAAATTCTGAAGTTTGTAGTATTTGTCAGTGTTTTCCTCTGGTGTTCTGTGCTAGCTGTTACCGCTTTCGAGAAATTTAACTTAAGGGCTAGCATAGTGATGCAGGAAATAATATCAATTTAGAGATCATCAAATCAGCAAGATACTTTTTGCTTCACTTTGTGACGTAACTTAGTTTTTTGACACCGGCTCTAAGTGGAATCGATTTCTGCTTGAAGTCAGAGTTACATTTACAAGCCAGCCTCAATATGCCTACTCTGATTTGTTCTCTGAAATGATGATCGAAAAAGAGAAAAATAATAATTCCCTTCTCTCGATTCCTGTTTCTCTTTTCTGATGACTCCTATAACTATTCTTAATCATTATTTGCATGCAGATCTATTACAGAGGTTAGACAATTCTTTAAACCTCTAAACCTTCAATTTGGAAGTAAGTGGCGTATCGTGTCCACTAAGCTCTCGATTCCTGCAGAAGGGTATTTGACTATCAGTGTGAGTAATCTGTTACTTTTTTGGTCATTGGTACTTTGTCGTCCCCTCCGCCCCTCCTTTTTTGCTTCCTCTCTCAACCAAGAACTATTATACTGCAGGAAAGGGGAAACGTGTGCTTAGGTATACTTGACGGAGGCAACATTCATGATGGTTCTGCTATAATCCTCGGAGGTACTGTTGAGAGTGTCATTATACTTATTTCAGCTGAACAGAGATGTTCAGAAGTAACTCGTTAGTCAGTAGGACTCGAAGCGTTTCTAGATTTGAGATATATATAATCCTTTCTAGATATGATCTTTTGAAGTGTTTTAGTGGAATATTATGGATTTGAGCCATTTAAGTATTACGATGGAAGCTTTTTTCTCTTCGCTTGTTAGTTTATAGGTTCCGTTTGTATCAGATGATATAATTTCATAAGCTTTGAACATAGGAAATTCATGTGTTCTGGTTTTTGAGTTTTAACTATAGTTATCATATGATATATAGTTTTGTTACTTCTTGTCATCTCTTGCAGATATTTCACTACGTGGTCAGTTGTTCGTGTATGACAATGTTAACCAGAAGATTGGGTGGATAAGATCAAATTGTGAACGGCCGCAGAAACTTTCGAGTCTTCCATTCTTTTGACAGAGGACACCACTAGAACTCCATTTCCACTGTGATCACACACACTTAATTCTTCCTGTTCAATATGTTTGGTGAGTGGAAATTATGCCAAAAAGGTTTTAATCCTTTTAGTCAAGGGGAAAGGTTGTATAGATTTGTTTTGCTTTCTGATATAGTTATTGTCATGGTGTGCATATCCAATTTTTTCTACCACACTTTGAAGCTTTACTTTTATCTATTTGATGCAATGATAATCAAACCGTGAGTATTTAGAGTAAAAGATGATTTGAATACTAATCAAAATGTTAGAGCAATCAATTAAATTATCCCACTGGTCGTACCATTCAAAAGCAGGTTATCCCAGACCCTGCTCATGTAAAACAGCTAGTCCTATTACTCCAATATGACTAACCACGAGTTAAGACTGCTCCAGTAGAGAAAAGCGGATGTTATGTTATCTTTTATTTTTTAGCTGGGGTTGTTGGAGTGGGGCGTCGGTGTGCTTAAAAGCATCAATCAACTTTGTGACAACCTCAGGCAAAATTTGCAAGATTGTAAGCCCCCAAGAGTGGAATTGGGTGAAATTATGAATCAAATTCCAACCGAGACAAAAAAGCTTAAGATAACGCGAGAGATGTCCACAATGTTGTACATGAGCACGAGCTTCTTGAAAATAACTTGTTTGTTATTTGAGGCAATACCTCAAACCTCGAGTGGTGCACTTTCGTTTCCTCCAGACAACATAAAAGGGTAGACCGGAAATGTCATAGGTGCACAATATTGTTAATGTGGTTTAACTTAGCGTTTAAAATTCCACTTTGAGCAACGTCAATGAGTATACAATGCAAAACTCCACAGTAAGTGAAACCTATTGGCTACCGTTACTTAAACCATCCTTTATTTGAGTTTCACCCAAGCTAGTGCATGGCAAAATAGTTTTTTTTAAAAAAATTGATCATACGACAACAAGGCAGAAAGAATTGCACACTGATTAAATTTGAATACGTTACCTAGCCTGAAATATTCTTAAAATCATCGAGTAAATTTCTGATGGATGGAGAAATCTATTCTCAATCGAAGTGCGTGAAAGGTAGAAGCTCTAGTTTTCAGAACAAGGACCTTGCACTGTCGATGAAAGCGCATGGTTAAAGAAGGTCAATTTTTAATGTAGCACTTCTCCATGAAGACCAATTTTTGCAACTAAGACTTACAAGGGGAAGTTAACTGCTTTGTTCACGAGCAGCTAAATCTAGATAACGATGTTATATGACACATAAGTTCAACAAATGCAGACCTGACCCCCCCCCCCCCCCTCCCACCACCAACCCCGGAGTCTTCTGCTAACTTTATCAAGTGTATACTCAACACTGAAGATTTTCCAAACCTCCAGCTATGAAACAAATATTATACTTCAGTCACTAAATAAACTTGAAAGAATCATCATAAATACAACAACAACATACCCAGTCAAATCCCACAACGTGGGGTCTGAGAAGGGTAGAGTGTACGCAGACCTTAACTCCACCTTGGAGAATCATCATAAATAATTTTAAAAAAAATCCGGAAGAACGGTAGCAGATCTAAATCCTTGAGTGGCGGTTGATATTTCCACATATACTGGTCCTACTTCATAAGCACAAGTAATTTCCTTGAGAAGCCATCAACACACCATAAAACCTGTGCTCAACTTCTATTGTATTGCAGTCATACCTTAAGTGTAACTTTTCTTAGACGATGTCCAAATATGCATGACAAGAATGATTTGGTATCTAAAGACGACAAAAGCTCTTGTACATCTTTGTTCACACAAGCGACAAGGAGAAAACTGCTTTGAACTATTCAATTGCCTATAACTAGATAATATCACTTAGTTGCTTGTAAAGCTTGGTTGGCGAAAAACCTAACATCAACATCTGGGTCCTCGCTGAGTTCAACCAAACACGGCCGGATTGTGTTCTCCACAACCTGTACATAAAGATTCGTGGTTAATACTGGTCAGAAAAAGCCAAACTCTTTCCTCTTTTTCTTTAATTTTTCAGATATTTCCTCTACTCATTACTCCTGCCCCCCCCCCCCCCCCCCCCTCTTCCCATAGAAAAACATTCCAGAATTATAAGTTAATTGACTATTGAACGTGCACTAGCAAGATTATCGCACCAGATTAGAATTTGACAGAAAAGAAAATGGTGAAACTATTTGACTGGGCAAATCATCACTCAGAATTCTGTTCTTTTCAGACTTCCAGCAATATAAGCTCCTCACAGAATTCATGAAATGACAAAAGAAATGTCCCCTATCAAGCATTTCAAGTCAAATCTTCACTTCCATGAATATATTAGTAACTACATTAAATCATTACTAAGGCTCAGTAGACATTCTATCAATCAACTATGCCTCAATCCCAAAATGGTGGGATAGGCTATAAATCCTTATTTTCCATTCTGCTCTATTCAAGTAAATTGTGTTTATTTATTGTTATACCTGGATGCTGATGTAACTCGTGCCTAGCATAGTGCGACCAAATGCATTCATGAATACAAACAACCATCATAAATTTGCCTATTACGACCCTTACCTTCAACCTACCACAACTCTGCTACTTTGTCGGGACTCAGGACTAGCTATGCGGAGTATCTCATTAGACAGTCTAGTTTACAAGAATAAAGCAAATGAATGAAATACATAAATACACACACATCAGCCTTTTAACCAATGAGAAGTACTTTGACGCTTACAGATTGTTCAACTATTGGAATAACAGACTGCAAAACCTTAGCCACATTGAACTTGACATTCGGTACCCTGGAATATGCAAGTATTAGACCTGTAAGCATAACAATTACCCAACAAAATGGTAAAGCATAAATATTACTGAAGATTAACCTGTCTTTTGACGCAGCAATTATAACCGGCAGAAGTTTCGAGCAAGTAATTTCTGAGCCCATTACAGGGGCAAGAAGAGAAATTGCATGAAGGATGGTCATTCGGTAAAGATAATGTGGGTCATTAATCATATCCAACACCTGAAAAATGAATCAGTCAAGTTATTTAAAGAGGAAAACCTAAGATCTCTCACCCCCAACAAAAAGAAATGCGAAAGATTCTACTAGTTGAAATTGAATTCAAATAATATCCACTAAAATTTATTGATTCTGGACATCAAACAGCAATGTATTGATTCTGGACAAGATATTGCACATATCATGACTCATCAAAGAACAGACCAAGAGATGATCTCTTCATAATCAGTGATAAAGCATGTATGGAAATCGAGAATAACAGCACTAAATACTTTTTCCTTAAAGAAGAAACTTCTAAATTATTGCATCACCAACTATCAATCAGCTTATTAAAGGCAACAGGAAAACCTGTGGAATTATATGCTCCATTGCCCATGTTGGACCAAATTCCTCAGCAAGGCGCTTAACATTGTTTGCCGCTGCATCTCTAATAGAGTAAACCTGCAAGTCGAAGAATGATAATAAGAGAAGACATAAAAGAGGAATACAAGAACATTACTACAAAGAGTTGCACAATGATGCAATTGGTTTCATTTTGAGTATCTCCTGAAAGAAGTCAGGACGGATGCACAAGTCGTATTCAAGATACTAAGTGACCATGACAAGAAGAAGCATTGGAAATGATCTCAAAAGGGGGAATTGAGACCAAGAATCAGGACAGCAGAACTGTTCCATCAGTGTAAGCCAGTGCACTAAAATATGGACCATGAGTAAGCAAGTTTCATGTATCTTGACTGAATAAAATTCAATCCTACATCCGGACACCAAGAAATGGTATGACTTCATATCATGTGGTATTCTATCCAATAATGGCTTTCCATCCATGTGTGAGAAGGCCTAACATGGACATCACATCAGAACTATTTCCAGCCGAGCCACTTAAAGAGGCAGTCACAATAGTAATTTCTTTAAAAAATGTCGTGCAATATTGCTCCTTGCAACTTTATGACATTAATGTGTTTCTGATTGTCAGGGTATGCCTATTATGTGACCAATTCCCAGTGACATGCTGACTTGCTTTCTTCCAGAGCAAATGCTGCTCCCCACTGCTTCTCAGAAAACACAAGTCTTGTAATACTATCTCAATTGGATCTTAACTGCTACAGAGTCCCTAGATACTTCTTGTGGAAAGACACTTTTGTACGTACATATTGAAACAAAAACATATTTTAATCAAAGTTAGCACCAACCAGGTGCCATCATGTACAAGTTCGTAACTCATTTAGACAATAACAAAGAGACATCTTGTGCTCCACAAAAGAAGTGTTCGAAAGTAACAAATATGACTATCTCCATCGCCCCTCATCGAAAGGGTCTTCTTTTTATCCATCCATACTCCAAAACAGGCACTTAGAGATAATACACATAGTAATTTTTTATTGCCTTTATACCACAGAACAGGCATTTGGTTACAGTCACTTTATCCAAACATAGACTAGAATATTCACAGTTCTTTGTCTCCAAAGCATCAAAAGACATAACAAGTAACAGAAAGCTTCCTACAAACCTTATCTTTTAGCCATTGCATGCACAGAGCACCAAGCTTGTCATAAAAAAAGCCGACCCCCAGCTGACTTCCCAATAGAGGTATGTATTCAATTATTGCAAGCCGAACCCTCCAATGTCTATCCTCTGCAAGTTCAACAATAGCTGGCAGCAGTGATTGGGAGAGCAAATCAATTCCAATTACCTGTAATAAATTGATTTAATTTAATATAGGAGAATATAAAAAACATGATATAGGTAGGTAGATTGAGAAGCCACCAAGGCTCAAATAAGGCAAAGTGACTTCAAGTACAGAGTTATAATAATGAATGCTAACCTGGTTTACTTGATCAAGCTTACTGATAATATTCAAACGAACATCAGGAAACTCATCCTTCAGAAGAGAGAGGAAAATCGGGAGAAGCTGCTCGATAGTTGCATCCTATAGTAACCAGTACGGCAACATTAAACTCCTGTTAGAGATGTCATCGACTAAAAATTGGACAAAGCCGCAAAGAAGGTTTTGTGTATTCCAGGATAAGGTATTATTTTGGGGTTCAAAAACTATGTTGAGAACAATATTGTGAAATGACATCATCAAAGTCAAAAAACATAAAAGCCATACTGGCTGCTAGACCGAGGAAAAAATTCTTCAGGATAAGCTGCTAAACATGTGCTTACACAGCAATCAATAACATACTGCTAAAATATGTTTTCAACTTATGACTCGAGAAAGGGTAAGAAAAATTAAAGAAGAATTAAGCAGACAGAAGCACAAGGAAATGAACATGTTATACTAGGACAACAATCAGAAGCAACATGGACAGAACATAAACTGTACCACTACAGAACATAACAAGAGAGCAGAATCCAATATTTTGGTGCACTGACGAGGGTATTTATACCTTTCCTAAAATAGGCGCCATTCCCATGATAACTGAAGCCAAAGCAGAACGAACATGCTGAGATGAATCTGATGATAGTTCCTATAAAAAAGAATGTAACTTAAGTAAAAGTTAAACAAATCGTCAAGGATCATTTAATGATTGATACTCGATAGATGAACTAAGAAAAGGAATCACCCAAGGAGACATTATCTGGAGAAACCGAAAGATAGTAATACGGGACAGTAAATAGGGAAGGAACTTGAAAAAGTTTCTACCTTTACACAAGGAAGGATATGCTGGATAGCAAGCTCAGGGCTCAAAATACGGCAGAACTTAGTCACCTTGCCAGCAGCAGCTATGCGCACTTCAGCCTCATTATCACGAAGTAGCCGAACATAAGCAGGGACCAAATCCGTCCTGATGAATGTTATGATAGTCATGAGTTAGTCATAGGGGAGAGAACTTGATAGAAAACCAAAAATTGAAAAAGAAAAAGAAATCCTTGTGGTGATGAATTTTTTATATATTGATATTCACATCATGTTCAGTTCCGAGCATGAAAAAGAAAGAACAGAAGATTCAGGCAATGAAAAACCACATACTTCATTTGACTAGCAAGGTGAAGTATCAATGGTGTACATCGTAACACAGATTACACCGTAACAAAGATTACAGTAAATGAGAAATGCACAGTATCACAGATAGTTAACCTGGTAGCCTCCGGTCCAACTGCCTCACAAAGTTCATAAAGTTGATTTGCAACCATGTAACGAACACGCCAAGACTTATCCTGTTCAAATGGATTAAGAGGTAATTAACATCAGTAACCAAAGCCAATATGCCACTATAACCTGATAACGCAACAGTGTTTGGTTACATGAAAATATCGCAGTAGTTAATCACAGAAATAAGCAAAAGAACCAAATTCCAGAAAGGAAAAAGAAAAGAAACAAGGAGTTATATCATCAATGTCATTTGTTGGAATTTGCTTCAGATTGAGAACAAAACGATAACTAAGCACCCCGCCCCCTGACATTCGCGATTATGTCAGGGAAAAGAAAGGCAAAAAGGAAAAACTTAGTTCAGCACTTCAAATCCTCTTCTACAATCTCAAGGCCTGAAACAGTTTGCATCATTTCGAACTCTCTTTCAAGAACACAGGAAAAACTTAGTTAAGCACTTCAGCTCGTAATGCAGAAAAGAGGGTTTATAGGGAATTTTTCAGCCTATGCATATACTTTCAGCTCATGCTAACAACTTAAGCTTCACTTTAGCTATAGTGTGGGGGGGAATGTGAAACAGCAAAAGAACTCCCAGAACAATCGCCTAATACCTCATCACTTCTTTGGTTATGTCTGGAAAGATCGAAATAAAATGACCACAATTTTAGGTATTCACTTAATCCTGTATCTATGGGATAGGGATCGAGGAAGGGGAAAAACCGAAGATTTCACATGGTACTTTTATCAATCTGATTTATTTCGTACCTTTCGTTCAATGAGAAAATGGGTCAAATTCTACAGGATCAAACCTATGGGACTTAAGGAATGATATAAAAAAAAAAGAGGGAAAATATTCATATTAAATAAATATTAAATATGAAGTAGAAGAACCCAGATTCCAAATGAACAGCGCACTGCTAGTTTTCGGATACGAGATATCCATCCTAGTCACTATGGATGTATTTGCCAAATTGACGTGAATTGCTTAAACAATCCCAATCAGCTCCTGTCAGAAATCGGCGGTTCCTAATGGAATAGGCAACAAAGCCACCTTGCCACCCACTGCCACTAAATCACACCCCCCCCCAAGTTAAACTGGTGCTTGCTGTTGCACCAGGAGCCGTTGCTTAAAGTGTCGCGACTGAGCATAGCTACACTCACAAGTGACAAACGAAATACAGTACCGATGTTACTAATAAGATATCCAGAAAGGTCAGATGGCAGAAATCTTCATAGAACTGCATTTGCATGCAAAAATTTTCATTAATGTAAAGCTTGGTGGGCCAACCTGCGCAAAATTAACTATGACTGGCAGAATTTGTGCTACACAGTCTTTAGGCTCCAGCAGCTTCCCCAAAGCAGCACAATCCTCAACAGCCAATAAACGGACAGAATCTTGATCTGAATAGAACCAATTCCTCCTTAGACACACTGATACGAATTGAGTAAACCAAATAGAGCTCACCAATGACACCAACTATTAGCCACTAATAGAATATTGGTACGGTAAGAGAACAATTCGTGAATAAAGCATATACCAGGCTAGTCCTTGACAAATAGAAATTTATCAGATTTTTGGGATTTTTTCTACAAAAAGGGGAGGGGAAAAAGAAGAAATTGTTGAAGCTTCCACAATTTCACATGGCTCGGGTACAACAACCTTTAGACATGATTGATTACGGATAGCTTCAACCTTTAGCAAGTTTTAATGTATTCTGAAGGATCCATCTGAAGCATCGCACACACTCATGAACTGATACATTAAGACAAAATGAAACAGTCCTAGTTATATAGACTATTATAATTGTTCCTCTATCTCAGATGAGTAGATGCACTCAAATCTAAGGAACAAGAAAGGACCCTTGAAGATGTACCTAGATCATGCACACAAAAAAAGAACCTCAGTCAGACTTTTTTGAGAAAAGGTGCATTTTATTAGGATAAAAGAGCACCAAATGTGTGTTGTATTTAAAGTGACTTTCACCTTTTTGCATGTCCATTGCACTGTTGAACAAAGACGGGTGTACCCAAACTAATTTTTACCGTTCTTTCCAATACTTCTTTAGTACATAGACACTATTATGAGCTACGCTACTAGAGTCAACAGAAAATGAAAAGACAGCATATTGAGCATCCCAATAGCTAGGACCAATCCTCAGATCAAAGCAGAGCCCACTTGGAAATGATCATTCCAAAATAATTCTCAAAATTTATACTAGTTATCCCCAGACACTATGTTAACCTAAAGAGAACCTTTAAGAGCCAAACAGAATTATCAGGAGATGCTCATTATTCAACGACTCCAGGATCAAGAAAGGTTTTTGCTCTAAACAGAGACCACTTACAGAAAGCAAATTGCGTCATTTCAAAGAAAAGATAAAATACAAAGAGCGCATAATGGAAACACCATACCATCCTGTGTGAGGGTCTCAAACATTGACATGATGTCAGTCTTCAAATGGGGTTGTTCAATAGTCGCAGCAAACTTTCCAAGATTTGTAGCAGCTGCTCTCCTCACCATAGGCATATCATCTTGGCAAAGTTGGCTATAGATGGTTCTCAGTTCATTCTTTAATGGCTCTGGAGCACTAGGATAGGCAATGTGAAACAATCCACAAGACGAAACTCGAGCAGTAAACCACTCTCCAGCAGCCAGTCTCTGGTTACAAGAAACCATGGAAATGTTACACTACGTCTCAAAGGATCAGTTTTGAAGGATCATGTCTATGATACGAGTATTGGGCTATTAACTTGCACAATAAATTCATCAGACAATTAAGGAACTAGCAAATTAAATACAAGCAGTAATACTCTAGCTTGGACTTGGCTTATATTTCAGGTTCAAGATCCTAAACTAACGCATGCATGCGCACACACCATCTATAATTAGGTGATATCGTCAAAAATACATAAGCTCCCGTTTATGTGACCTTTCTTTTTTGGGATAATCCCAGAATTAACATTTACATCAAGTTAAATACATTGTAATTTTGAATCACACATTAACTATTCTAAGGGCCAGTGCTTTCCAAATACAGTAACCAATTTATACTTTTCCTCAAATTCTGCAACCCATCAGAGTAGGATACCCTGAAGGGAGCATCTTCAAAGGATCAAAAGATTAATCACAATATCTCCTGCTGACTCATGTAATAAACCATGAACCTTTATTTCTTTCTGCGATCTTTGCAATAGGCAATGTGAGATAGAGCACGAAATACCAAGAACAACGTTAGCTCAGCATTTATCTAGGCATCCGCTGACTAGCCAGAGAATATGTCTTTCTGTTCTTTTATTTCTGTATTCTTTAAACTTTTTCTTTTTTTGAAAAGGTAAGGTAAAAATTTATTCGCAGAGGGTGTTTATAACAACCCAAGAGATGTATGATACGTGTTTGTATAAAGATTTTAATATTTAACCATGATTAATTAGTAGAAGCATTAAGGTTGAGGAGGTTAAGGGTGTTGTTCGCAGGATGCGCAGGAGACGAGCGACAAGGCCTGATGAGACCCCAGTTGAATTTTGAAAGAGCGCAGGTTTGGGCAGGTTTGGAGTGGTTGACCGAGTTGTTTAACGTCATTTTTAAGACGGCGAGAATGCCCGAAGAATGGAGGTAGAGTACAATGATCCCTTTGTAGAAGAATAAAGGTGATATCCAGAGTTGCAACAACTATAGGGGTATCAAGCTGCTAAGCCACACTATGAAAGCTTAGAAAAGGGTCGTGGAGATGAGGATGAGAAGAGGCGTGTCTATTTTAGAGAACCAGTTTGGATTCATGACGGAGCGTTCGACCACAGAAGTCATTCATCTTATTAGGAGGTTGGTGGAGCAGTATAGGGAGAGGAAGAGAGACTTACATATGATTTTCATCGACCACGAGAAGGCATACAACAAAGTCTCTAGGGAGGTTCTATGGAGATGTTTAGAGGTTAGAGGTGTACATGTGGCATACACTAGGACGATCAAGGATATGTATGATGGAGCCAAGACCAGGGTATGGACAGTGGGAGGAGACTCGGAGCACTTTTCAGTGATGATGGGGCTGTACCAGGATCAACTCTTAGCACATTCTTATTTGTCTTGGTGATGGATGGACTGACGCGACAAATTCAAGGGGAGGTGTCATGGTGTATGTTATTCGCAGACGACATAGTCCTGATTGATGGGACTCGCAGCGGAGTAAATGCTAAGCCGGAGGTTTGGAGACAGACTCTGAAATCTAAAGTGTTCAGACTGAGTAAGACCAAGACAGAATACTTGGAGTGCAAGTTCAGTAACAGGAGCGACCTTGAGACAGGCGTGGAGGTGAGGCTTGGTACTCATGTCATTTCAAAGAAAGGAAGCTTCAAGTACATCAAGTCTATTATCCAAGGGGATGGAGAGATTGACGACAATGTCACACATCGTATTGGGGCAGGGTGGATGAAATGGAGGCTCGCATCTGGAGTCTTATGAGATAAAAAGGTGCCACCAAAACTTAAAGGCAAGTTCTATAGGACGGTGGTTAGACCGACTATGTTGTATGGGGCGAAGTGTTGGCCAGTCAAGACTTCGCACATCCAAAAGATAAAAGTTGTGGAGATGAGAATGCTAAGATGGATGTGCGGGCATACAAGGAGGGATAGGATTAGAAATGATGATATCCGGGACAGAGTGGGAGTGACCTCCGTGGAGGATAAGATGCGGGAAGCGAGGTTGAGATGGTTTGGACATATGCGGAGGAGAGACACAAATGCCTCTGTGCGGAGGTGTGAGAGGTTGGCTATGGAAGGGTTCAGGAGTGGTAGAGGTAGGTCGAAAAAGTATTGAGGAGAGGTGATTAGATGGGATATGGCGCAGGTGCAACTTACTGAGGACATGACCTTAGATAGGAGGTTGTGGAGGACAGGAATTAGGGTAGAAGGGTAGTAGATAGTCGAGCGTAGTCCTACTTACGCTTGCAAATTGATAGTTGTAGTGTTAGTATTGTAGGTCTGATTAGCCTATCATACTAATATGCGCAGTATTGTTGTAGCTTGATTTCTGTTGCTATGTGTCCTACTTTGTCTAACTTATTTACATGCGCTAGTTACTGCTTACTTTTCGGAATGCGCTATCATGACCTATTCGCTTTTGATACCAGCATTTCCATACTGCTTTAAATATTTTCTGACCGGCTCTCTTGCTTTGTTTTTGTTGTTGCTTTGCTTGTGATTATGCTCTGTCTTGAGCCGAGGGTCTCTCGGAAACAACTGCTCTACCTACCAAGGTAGAAGTAAGGTCTGCGTACATTGTACCCTCCTCAGACCCGACATGTGGGATTTCACTGGGTATGTTGTTGTTGTTGTAACCATGGTTAATTAACACATGCTTTCATCTTGTTAAATTACTTAACTATAGTAAATTTACATGATTTAGTGTAAACACTGAGTACAGATAAGTATTTACCAACGTGAAAGTAATATAGTTTGAGTCATTGCCAATTAGTAGTATACATTATTAGTAAGCATCAAGTTATGTTATAGTATTGCTTAGTGTATTTCTAATATTATCTTATGAGAAAAACCTAAAATTTGTTGTCTGAGTTGCATTACCCTTGAAATCTCATTAGTGTTATGAACTTTGTAAACTCTGGTCCTTTAATTAGTTTTCAACAATGAACATTTCAAGTAAGTTAAATTGAACACAATTAGTCAATTAATGGAAATTGCATGAAATTTCCATGATCAATTAATGAAGATCGGCAAAGAACATCGTTTTACTCGAGTAACTTCACTTTTTGGCACATTTCTTTATTCGAAAATGACATGTATTTATTATTTAAATAATCTGGAGAAACCAAAGATAGCGATATGCAAGAAACGGAGGCTGAAGTTGAGGTAAGGGATATGCTCACTTGGATTCCTTGACACATTATGTTTTCCTTCCTACTATATAGAAAGGTGAGTTTAGTTGTGGGATCGACATGTGTGCTAATGGTCAATCAATTTTATTTTAAGGCCATTTTGGTCATTACTGAATCCTATCCATTATTGTCTTTATAATGAAATAATCTTATTGGTTGCAAAACTAATTATTGTAGCTCCAATATAAACTAACACAGGCATGCACACACACCATCTATATTTAGGTGATATCTTCAAAGATACATAAGCTCCGTTTTATGTGACCTTTCTTTTTTGGGATAAGCCCAGAATTAACATTTACATCCAAGTAAAATACATTGATATTTACACGCATAATCCTCCTCCTCATAACCAATTCAAACTATTCTAAGGGACAGTGCATTCTAAAAACAGTAACCAATTTATACTTTTCTGCACCCCATCAGAGTAGGATACCCAGAAGGGAGCATCTTCAAAAGATCAAAAGATTAATCACAATATCTCTCCTGCTGACTCATGTAATAAACCCTGAACGTTTATTTCTTTCTGCGGTCTTTGCAATAGTCAATGTGAGACAGATCAGGAAATACCAAGGACAACGTTGGCTCAGTATTTATCTAGGAATCTGCTGACTAGCCAGAGAATATGTCTATCTGTTCTTTTTTTTTTTCTCTATTCTTTAAATTTTCTTTTTTTTAAAAGGTAAGGTATGTATTCTTTATTAAACTAATTGAGATCAGCAGCTAGCATATTGAAGTTGCAGCAGCCCTAATCTAAGGTCTCAAGCACACAAATACCAACCAAAAAAGAAGAAAAAAGGAATAACATTATTTTACAGCAGGCAGACCTAAACAGCTATACCAGAAGAAAGGCGTTTCCAATCTTAAAGAGTTTCTAGAGCTATATAACATACACAGAAATAAAGTCGAACAGCACTTTGAAGACTTAAGACATAGACAAACCTTCACAAGTGGAATAAATGATTCCACCAAGTCCGATTCCCTCATTTGAGACCCAATTCTGCATAATGACTCAACTGCCTTTTCCCTAACACAGGTCTCTTCAACACTACAAAGACCTTCCAAGGGTGGAAGCAACACACGTGCATGTTCAACCCCTCCAACGTACGGAATAAACACGCCCAACTCTTCGGCCATTGCAAGAAGAACTTCATCATCGTCATCGTTGTTCTCACTTAGAAATGGAATCAACTCTTTCCGAGTTCTCTCCTCTCCAAGAACACGGGCAATGGTAGACAAGCGCCGGATCGAATTCAATCTAAGCTGGATGTCTTCATTCTTCAACTCATCAATCAAAACCGCAATCGGATACAACGGCTCGTCAACCACTGACATGGTTTCTTGCAATGTGAAAATATCTGTCGCATTCATGGAAACTCAAATTATTTAATTATACGAGAATATTACATACTTGAAAAATCAATAGCTGAGAGTTCACTCTTTTATTAATAGAAGACAAGTAATAATTGACTTATAGAGTCCATTTTCTTATAGTGAATGGCTGAAAGAAGATTCGTTCACGCCACTAAAGAGTAAATTCCAAAAGAAATAGAAAAGGGATAATTTTTTACTGAGGTCTGCCACTAATTAACAATAAACAATCTTGTAACTATGACCCTTTCCAGATTTGAAATCTCATGTCTGACATCATATTTTGCATTCATAATTTTCTTGACAACCAAAAAAAGTTCTCATCTTTTTTTGCCATAAAACAAAATCTTTTGGATTAGCAAACCAAAGTGAAGCCAGGGGCAAACCTACAATTTTAGGTACCGGTTCATACGAACCCAATAGCTTTTACTTAGACCCTGTATTTGTATTAGAAAATCCATTAAATATGTATAAATAGTTAATTGCAAACCCAGTAAATAAAACGAGACATGGCTTCGGTGACAAGTTTAGAACCCATAAACTTCAAATCATGGCTCGCCCATCAGCCTAACAAATCTTACTCATTTATAAATTAAAGACATGAAATATTCGCATGAATAATGAAGTGATCTGATCAAAATAACTGACTGCTATTAGAAACTAACTAAACAACCGACAACAAAAGGCAAAATCAAACTCCTTCGGTCAAATTACCGATCTTTCACATTTTCCACTCTACATTTGTGATCGGAAGCATAAAAGTAACTAACTTGTAATTAATGCACCTATTTAATAAGCAGTTTTTCAAATAATGTGTAAACCGACTTCGATAGCGTACACCTAAATTCAACATAGTATTTAAAGCGACTATGTCTAGTTTATAGGGAAAGAAGATTCTAGAGAACCGAGATATCAAAGTCAACTGTATTCTGTGTGTGTGTGTGTGTGAGAGAGAGAGAGAGAGAGAGAGAGAGAGATTCATACCTAGGAAGCAATGGATGGATTGAGAGTAGCAGAAATTGATCAGGAGAAGATGGGAAGGATCTGCTAATTGCGGTGCTTTTGTTAATTTTTTTTCCTTTTATTATTGGCATTTTTCGGACTCTTTATAATTTTTAATATATTTTTTTCCCTTTTTTTTTATTTATTTATTTAAGTTCCTCTTTTACTAAATTACTACTAATTACTAATGACCCAATTAAAGAAAATGAGTTTGTCCTTGTAGAGGAGAGGTTTGAAACCATTAGACGCTCTTATCCATCAACAGAATCATATACTATGAAATATTCACAAAATTTCAAAGTTATTTTTGTCCTAATGATATTAATTATACTCTTCCATTTCTTTATCTATTATTGGAACTTCAGATAAAATTATGTGACATTATACCAAATCAAGTAAGAATGAGGTAAGATCTGGTTACCATCTAGCCAAATATATTGCTCAGTGATATAAATACTAATAGGCCTCAAGCAAATTGTCATTCTTTTTCAAAATATTTATGGGATTTTTTGTGGTCATTGAAATTCAAAAACAAATATAAACATTTTCTTAGAAAATGCATTCTTAATGTCTTACCAGTTAACGCTATCATTTCTAAGAGATTGACTTATATTTGTGATTCTTGCAGGGTGTGTGGTTTAGAATCAGAAACAAATGATCATATATTTTTCAGGTGTCCGAAAGCTCGGTTAGTGTGAAAATTATGTCCTATCAATTGGCTTGATTTAGAAAATATTAATAATTTCTCAAGTTGATGGCATGACTTATTTCGCAATACATATCAGTATCCTGATTCCATTTAGCTCTTAAGATTAAGTATTCCTGTTCTATGGCAACTATGGAAAGCTAGAAATTCTTTTTGCTTTAACGGTGATATATATGAACCTAACGACATAGTTAACAAGGCTCTTTTTGATTTTTATGAATATAACGATGCTTTGCTTACTTCATCAATTTTGACTTGCATGCCTAATAGGACTAAGGATGGAAATATCACTATGACACAAGATGAGATTGTTGTTTTTACAGATGCATGCTTGCAGGTGAAAAGGGAAAAAGCTAATATTGGAATGGCGGCTATGGATACTTGTAGTAATTTGCTTCGTGCCCTTGGCACCCCTATTCAATTTGTGGGGAAGGCCATTACCGCTGAAGCACTAGCAATTCGACAGCATTGGAAAGAGCGTTACAAAATGACTGGTCAAAGGTTCATATACTATCAGATGCAAAGAATGTGATACAAATGCTACAAAAGAAGATGACAGTGTCTTGAAAAATAGAGACCACTTGCGAGGATATATAGAGATTGATGAGTTCTTTTGACGACATCAACTTTGTGTATATCCCTCGTACATGGAATGTGCTAGCTCATAATCTAGCTAAATTCTCTCTTTTACTTTTACATAGTATTTCTTGGGATTCTGATTTTTCAAGCTAGATTGTAAATGATACTTTGACATTTTATGAGCATGTAAAACATATTATACAGTTGTTTACAGAAAAAAAATAAAGAAAATGAAAAAGAAAAAACATGTGTTTATAACCACTCAATAGATGTATGAGGTGTGTTATACAAAGATTTTAACTCTTAATCATTGTTAATTAACATGTATTTTAAGAACATCTTTTTATTCGAGTACCTTCACTTTTTTGCATACTTCTTTATTGTTTTGAAAACAACATTTATTTCTTTGAAAATAATCTAGAGTAACCCAAGATAGCAATTTGTAAGAAACAAAATCAGAAATTGAGGTAAGGGATATGCTCGCTTGGATTCATTATATTAATTTTCACCCATTAATTAATTTACTTAACAATGTCAGTGAAAGCACACTTTTGTATTCATTATATTAGTGTAAATACAAGGTATGAATAAGTTTTTTTTCTTTAACAATGTAACAAGAAATTTCAATACTATTGTTGTGCATTAATAAAAGTAATATGCTTTCTACATCCATTATACCATACGCGAATGGACAAACAATGTTGCTTAACAGTTCACATAAAGGATGCAAGCGAAATCTGCATTTTATCATACTAACCCAGAAAACCTAAGTTAAAGATAATTTGTTCATAAGCTTTTCTAATCCACAAGTGAGCTTCTTGATAATATCCTGCAGAGCTAATTGGTAGCTTTCTTTTGAAAACCAACAGAAAGGAAAAAACTTGAGAGAAGTCCAACAAAACATTCCCTCTCCCAGCTATCTAATCTCAGTCCTCAAGCGGAGCTTCATCTTTTTCCAAAAGTAATTTGTTATAATCAAAACACAGTGTGTGTTCATCATAAATTTGAAAGTATATATGTTCTAGAGACAATCATCATTATGGACAAATGTACTTGAACACATTCGTATTATTAATAAGATTAATATTTATGGCATTTGCGATTATTGAATTATTATTTGATTGTTTGTAATTATTCATTAATGTGCATTCCTTGAGCTTACTTTGTCATTAATAGAGTGAGATATTGATGATAGAGCGTAACTCTTAAAATAGCCTCGACTAATGATCATCGAGAATGGGATATCGATGATATGTGATAAGTCGACATGTGGTCTGCATCACATCCTTAGAGGATGTAGTATGTCTCACCTGCTACGAGTAATGACTACTCGTGATAGACACATAGATACTTTGAAACTATTGGTATACCCTGCTGATATATTGTTTGTTATACTTGTCTAAAGTATGATCAGCGTATGGGATATAGAAGTCCTTAGACTTGAGGTCAATACACACCTTGTCTACAAAGTAATGTACTTTGATCCCGTCCTAAGCTCAAATGCCTTATAGGTTGAGATACGGCTTGTATTGGGTACATTACGATGTGGATTAAAGGTGGTAGTTGAGCCAAGATTAGGATTCATTCCTCGAATGTATATTCAAGAGAACACTCGGATTCTCAGTGATATTAGGTTGACTAAGTCATTGGCCAACGCAATAAACGTATTTAGAATATGGTCTAGTTGTCAACTAATATAGATGAGATACAATGATTAAGCCATTTGGATAGACACTTGACAAATTCTAAGCTTGATCGGGTGTGTCGTGAATGAAAGAATTTTATCTTACCACATAAAGGTTAAGTTTATTGGATTCGCGTAAACGTACTTCACATATTGAGTTCGTCTTCTGGCGCCGTCTAGGAGTTCCGCGTAGACCTTAATTTGATTAATGTCGATATGAGAAGGCATATAGGGTCACACTATGTCGATTGCCCTTTCGATCTAAGGATGTATTGAGAGAGAAATTAAATGTCTGATTTAGAATCGAGATATTTAAATGAATAATGATTATTTTAATTAAGTCAAAATTGGATTTTGGATTTAATTAAAAATGCACGGAAAATAAATCGAGACAGTGCAGGAGCACGCCGAGCGCCCGGCGCCCATACCCTAGGGACGCGGCGCCTCTGCCTCGATTTTTGGGTCAGGCCCAAGGTCAAACCCTAATCCGATTTTGACCTATAAATAGTGGCATTCTCTTCATTATTTTACACACTAATTTTCAGATTATCATTCTAAGCCTTAGAGACTTAGAATTAAAATACTCTCTCGAACCTCTGCCGGATTTCCTAGCTTTCCGAAAGAGAAATATATTGAAGCTTGGAGCTTGCAATCGAAAGGGCAACCGTGTGTCAACCCTATAGTAGATAAAGAATCCAGATACTATAACATGTAAGTTTTATGCTTTATGTTACAGGTTTTGATTACCATATAACCATACCAGAATAAGTTGTTGGGGTAAGTAAGAACAAAATTTTAACTTCCGTTGTGCCTTACTTATTTGTTTTGGACCCAACAAAACCCTACAGTGGTATCAGATCACAGGCTGGTTCAATGGTTATATAACAATTGAATAAAGTAATACTATGGGTTAAAACATAAAATTGGATTAAAACGAGGTTCTTGAAATCCTACATGTCTTGTCTGAATGTTAACCTTTTGATATCACCCTAAATTATCTCTTACGCTAACTCGAGGAAGTCATTCCGCTCTAACTCGAACTAAGCCAAAAGTGTGTTGTCTGGCTCATTGCACGATGCACGACTAAGAACGGGTAAGAACGAATTATGGTCGATATGGGCGTTATTGATAATGGTGGGTGATGATAAAGATTCTGTGATTTGATCCCTAAATTGGATTTAGGGCTCGAACGATTTTAAAAAAAAAAATCAACACAGAAACATTTTGTTAGAACATCGGCACCACGACATATGGTAGGGCGCCGCAGCGCTTTATAAGGTTTCAAGGCGGCGCCGCGACCCTAATTCTTCATTTTTTAATTCTGGACTTATTGGACAGTAGGCATCGCGGCCCTAAATGAATTACAGAAGCCGAAATGCTTCTGCCTTGCGAGCGCCGCGGCTCTAAAGCACTGCAGAAGCATTCTGCCTCGGTGGCGTCGTGGCCCTAATAATTAGAGCCGCGGCCCCGACGGTCGGAAAAAAAATTTGTTCAGAAAGTTTAACCCATGATTATTAGTATACAGTATATTTGATAAGCATACTGTTTATGTGCTAAATGTCAAATTGTTTGTCATTTAAATTACTAGAATAGCGTCCGCTATAACTGTCTGGGCAGACGGCTCCCAATATTTGATTAAACCATCTTATATCATGCATATTGGGTTGACGGTTCCCAACTATATGTGTCATTAGTTTTGCATGATATTAAGATGTCATATTGTATATGGCGTAAGAGAGTTGATCTTGGTTTAAACCCTGAATTAAAATATTTCCTAAAATTTTAATACAAGTCTCATTTGAAATGAACGCATCGTCCGTTATAATTGATTGTAGTGCAAAATCCTTTTCGGCGAGATGAGTATTTATGCCACAACATTTGCTCTAAGTCTACGAGGACTCAGACTCTTTCATAGATGCATGTTAAATGTAGAAGTGGATAATAAACCTTCATGAGTATTTACACCACAATGTTTGCTCTATAAGGCAAAACTCACTTAGATACATAATAGCAGTCGCATAACGGGGTTGACTTGCTAGGCTGTCTTGGCGCCACAGTGTCGGACAAGCCGAGGGAAGCAGATCGTTTGTTTAGAACATTCGGTCAAACATGAGTTACAAATTGTTTGTAATTGGTTTAGAGACCTACCAGGTTGTGATGTTGAAGTTATCAGCCACAACAAACGCAGAGATAGCATGAACATGGATCATGGCCCATTATGACCATATTTGATATGAATCTGTATTCTTCCATAGGGTCGAAGAGTGTGTTAAAATAGTGGGAGCTAATTAAACTAAAGGTCATGTTAATTAGTTAACGAATGTGTTCAATAGAAATTATATTATAGTTTAATTTCAAGTCTATTTGTTTCTTCAGTCGTATAAAATGTCAAATCAATCACTGAAAATGTTGGTCGAGACAAACAAGCTGACTGGATCAAATTACCTTGACTGGTTAAGAAATATGCGATTGGTGTTAAGACTTGAGAGAATTGAGTATGTGTTAGAAACAGTGTTCCCCACAGTCCTCGCTGAAGATTCTGCTGAGTATGCCCTATTTGACAAGATGGCTTATCAGAAACATCTAGACGATGCTACATCGACACAATGTGTAACGTTGTCCTCCATGACCTTGGAGTTACAGAGGCAACATGAAAACATGGGCCCCAACGAGATGCTAGAACACTTGAAGAGTCTCTATGACTCATAGTCTCAGACAATGGAGTATGAACTGCTGAGGGACCTTTTCAAGTGTAAGTTGAACGATGGGGGTCAAGTGTCAGCACATGTTCTGAAGATGATTGGGTTAATAGAAAGGTTAGCTTCGATTGAAACGAAGCTGCCTATAAATGTCTCTGTCAACCTGATCCTGAATTCACTTTCTGGTTCATTTGAGAATTTCATTGTGAACTTCAACATGAATGAGACCAAGGCAAGTCTTCCAGAGCTTCACAATATGTTAAAGACCTTTGAATCATCTACCTCTAAAGGTATAACTGTGCTCATGGTGGGCTCTTCTAGCAAGTTCAAACCCAAAGGTGAGAACATGCAGAAGAAGAAGGGTAAGACAGTTGATGTACCTACAGTTATGAAACCTAGATGAGGTGTTCAGAAGAAAGCAAAGGTAGCTTCAGATGTGTGCCTAAATTGCAAGAAGAAGGGGAACTGGAAGAAGGACTGCACAACTCCAGGAGGAGGGAAAACACTAAGTGCTCCTAGCTCTACTGGACAAGGTATGTTTGTCATTGAAATAAATATGTCTATAAGTAACTCTAACTGTTGGGTATTAGATACCGCTTGTGGCTCACACATTTGTAATAATGTACAGGGTCTGATTGACTGCAGAAAGGTTGGATATTGGGAGGTAGACCTGCGCATTGGAAATGGAGCACGAGTAGATGTTGAACACGTGAGAAAGAACTTATAGACTAGATTTGCCTTCAGGCTTTTGTTTAGAACTGAATAATTGTTATTTTGTTCCCTCATTGACGAGAAATATAATTTATGTCCCAGTGTTAGACATTGGGGGGTTTTCCTCATTTATTGTCAATGACAGTTATATATTGTCTTTTAATGGTTTTGTTTGTGGAAATGTTCCGCTTGTGGATGGTTTGTATGTTCTAAACTGTAGTCGTGAAATTTTCAATGTACAAAATAAACGAGCTAAGATAAGTAATCCAAGAAACCCCACCTACTTATGGCACTGTAGACTTGGTCACATCAATGAATCAAGGATAGCAAGATTAAGAAAGTTAGACTATCTGGAACCATTTGACTTGTAGTCCTATGGTAACTGTGAATCTTGCTTGAGAGGAAAGATGACCAACAAACCACTTTCTGGGAAAGGGGTACGAGCTAAAGAGGTACTTAAGTTGGTCCATACTGATGTATGTGGGCCATTTTCAGCTCAAGCTAAGGGAGGCTTCACTTATTTCATCACTTTTACAGACGATTTCACAAGGTTTGGGCATGTGTATCTTATGAAACATAAGTCCGAAGCCTTTGAGAAATTCAAGGAGTACAAGTCAGAAGTAGAGAAGCAACTTGAAACAAGTATCAAGACACTTCGATCAGATCGAGGATGTGAATACTTAAGTAAAAAATTTCTGGATTATTTGAAGCTCCATGGAGTCCAATCACAATGGACACCTCCTGGAACGCCATAGATGAATGGTGTTGCTGAAAGGAGAAATTGAACCCTATTAGATATGGTTAGATCCATGATGAGTTTCTCAGCTGTACCAACATACCTTTGGGGCTATGCACTGCAAAACTCAATTTATATTCTGAACAGGGTTCCTTCAAAGTCAGTAGAGAAAACTCCATATGAGATATGGAACGGCAAGAAGCCAGCACTTAAACACATGCGACCCTGGGGGTGCCCTGCATATGTAAAAAAGATGTTTATTGACAAATTGAAATCTAAAAGTGAGAAATATTATTTTGTGGGGTATTCAAAGGAAACTAAGAGATACTACTTCTATCTACCTGGAGAACATAAGGTCATTGTTTCTAGAAATGCAACTTTCCTTGAAGAAGACTATGTCTACAAGGAACGGAGCTGCAATAAAATAGAACTTGAAGAAATTCAAGAACCACAAGATAACACAGAAGTAGAACCCTTGTCAAAAGACCTAGACAAGGATTCAGTGGGAGTATTTGGTGAAGATTGGGTACTTAGAGTACGCCCTTCAGCCAGTGGGAGTGTTGTGAGAGATAGTGCAGAAATGCAAGGCTCTCATACACAACCAATGGAAGATGATACAATGGTTGTAGATCATTCCATTCAGGAAATACATGAAAATGACAATCCTGAAAGCTCTCAAGGTGATGGATTGTCCAGCACATAAAGACATTCTCACAATCAGAATACAATAAATACTGAAACACAGAATAATCAACTCCGTAGGACCACTAGGACTCATTGTCCGTCTGAAAGACTTAATCTCCTTGTTGAAACACACAATGAGATAGATATTCCTGATGACGATGAACCTACAACCTCCAGCGAAGCTGTGTTAGATATTAATTCGCAGAGATGGCAAGAAGTCATGAAATCTGAGATGGACTCAATATACGTCAATCAAGTTTGGAACTTGTTAATTTGACAACAGGGGTTAGACCCATATGATGTAAATGAGTCTTCAAGAAGAAGATTGATGCATATGGCAATGTATAGACTTATAAGGCAAGATTGGTGGCTAAAGGTTATAATCAACGACCTGGGGTCGATTATGATGAAACCTTTTCACCTGTTGTGAAAATTAAGTCCAATCGGATTTTGCTTGCAATAGCCGCATACTACGATTATGATATTTGGCAAATGAATGTTAAAACCGCTTTCCTCAATGGTAACTTAATTGAGGAGGTGTATATGATACAACATGAGGGTTTTACATCCAATACTAAGCCCAAAGCAGTATGCAAGCTACAGAAGTCCATTTATGGACTTAAGCAAGCCTCAATGAGTTGGAATATTTGCTTTGACAAAGCAGTGAAATCGTTTGACTTTATTATAAGCAAAGAAGACCCCTGCGTTTATAGTAAGCAAAAGGAAGGGAGTATTATCTTCATTGTTATATATGTAGATGACATATTAATAATGGGAGATAATAGGACTCTCATGCAATCAGTCAAGGAATGGTTATCCATCACCTTCATGATGAAGGACTTGGGAGAAGTCTGCTACATTCTTGGAATTAGGATCTATAGAGATAGACCTAATAGATTGTTAGGGCTGTCACATTCCACATACATAGACAAAGTGCTAAGACGATTCTCTATGGAAAACTCGAAGAAGGGAAATCTTCCTATGGGTCAAGGGATCAAGTTATCAAAGAAGGATAGTTCTTCTACTGTTGCAGAACTTGAACGCATGAAAAAAATCACATATGCTTCAGCTATAGGATCTATCATGTATGCCATGACCTGTACGAGGCCAGATGTGGCCTATGCACTTAGTATGACTTGCAAATTTCAGCAGAATCCTAGGGAAGAACACTGGAAAGCAGTCAAGAGTATTCTTAAGTATCTTAGACGAACTAAAGAATATTTCTTAGTCTATGGTGGACAAGAGAAGTTCGGTATGTACCTTGGGACATCGATGCTAGCTTCCGGTACGGATCTTGATGACTTCAAATCTCGGTCTGGATATGCCTTCATTTTCAATGGCGGAATAGTGAGTTGGAAAAGTTCCAAGCAAGCTACAACTGCTGATTCGACAAAGAAGCCGAGTACATTCGCTGGATCGGAAGCTGGTAAAGAAGTTGTCGCGATATCTGAGTTCCTGAAGGAACTGGGAGTTGTTCCAAGTGCCACTTGTCTAATAACGATTTATTGTGACAACACTGGTGCGATTGCGCAAGCTAAGGAACCAAGATCAACCAACAGAAACAAGCATGTACCAAGGAAATACCACATACTCAGGGAGATGGTAGAGACTGAAGAGATTAGATTAGACTATGTTTCCACAGACGATAATCTAGCCGACCCATTCACTAAACCATTAAGCTTAGTCAAGCATAATGGTTATTTTGAGAACATGGGCATTAGATATACTGGAGATTGGCTCTAGACCAAGTGGGAGATTGAAAGTATATATGTCCTAGAGACAATCATCATTAGGGATAAATGTACTTGAACACATTCGTATTATTAATAAGATTAATATTTATGGCATTTGCGATTATTGAATTATTATTTGATTGTTTGTAATTATTCATTAATGTGCATTCCTTGAGCTTACTTTGTCATTAATAGAGTGAGATATTGATGATAGAGCGTAACTCTTAAAATAGCCTCGACTAATGATCATCGAGAATGGGATATCGATGATATGTGATAAGTCGACATGTGGTCTGCATCACATCCTTAGAGGATGTAGTATGTCTCACCTGCTACGAGTAATGACTACTCGTGATAGACACATAGATACTTTGAAACTATTGGTATACCCTGCTGATATATTGTTTGTTATACTTGTCTAAAGTATGATCAGCGTATGGGATATAGAAGTCCTTAGACTTGAGGTCAATACACACCTTGTCTACAAAGTAATGTACTTTGATCCCGTCCTAAGCTCAAATGCCTTATAGGTTGAGATACGGCTTGTATTGGGTACATTACGATGTGGATTAAAGGTGGTAGTTGAGCCAAGATTAGGATTCATTCCTCGAATGTATATTCAAGAGAACACTCGGATTCTCAGTGATATTAGGTTGACTAAGTCATTGGCCAACGCAATAAACGTATTTAGAATATGGTCTAGTTGTCAACTAATATAGATGAGATACAATGATTAAGCCATTTGGATAGACACTTGACAAATTCTAAGCTTGATCGGGTGTGTCGTGAATGAAAGAATTTTATCTTACCACATAAAGGTTAAGTTTATTGGATTCGCGTAAACGTACTTCACATATTGAGTTCGTCTTCTGGCGCCGTCTAGGAGTTCCGCGTAGACCTTAATTTGATTAATGTCGATATGAGAAGGCATGTAGGGTCACACTATGTCGATTGCCCTTTCGATCTAAGGATGTATTGAGAGAGAAATTAAATGTCTGATTTAGAATCGAGATATTTAAATGAATAATGATTATTTTAATTAAGTCAAAATTGGATTTTGGATTTAATTAAAAATGCACGGAAAATAAATCGAGACAGTGCAGGAGCACGCCGAGCGCCCAGCGCCCATACCCTAGGGACGCGGCGCCTCTGCCTCGATTTTTGGGTCAGGCCCAAGGTCAAACCCTAATCCGATTTTGACCTAATTTTCACCTATAAATAGTGGCATTCTCTTCATTATTTTACATACTAATTTTCAGATTATCATTCTAAGCCTTCGAGACTTAGAATTAAAATACTCTCTCGAACCTCTGCCGGATTTCCTAGCTTTCCGAAAGAGAAATACATTGAAGCTTGGAGCTTGCAATCGAAAGGACAACCGCGTGTCAACCCTATAGTAGATAAAGATTCCAGATACTATAACCTGTAAGTTTTATGTTTTATGTTACAGGTTTTGATTGTCATATAACCATACCAGAATAAGTTGTTCGGGTAAGTAAGAACAAAATTTTAACTTCCGTTGTGCCTTACTTATGTGTTTTGGACCCAACAAAATTTTAGTTCATTAGTCATCTCACGAGTTATCAGAGTGGGCAAGAGATGGAGAATAAGGTTTGTGCAAGAGTTGCAAATGAAGTATTCCCAAAGCTAGATGTTTGCTGCAGGTCACACAAAAAGTAACATACTTGGGTCACACAAAAAGCAACATACTTATTGAACAATCCAAACAGTAGATATCCTCATTGTCATTGATTTATCCCAAGGAAAAGCTAAATACACAGATATAACCTACTTTGTCTAGTAAAAGAACTGAAGGGTGCACAACATTGACACAGTTTGTTCCAACTAACTCCCTGCTAGTCCAACACACTAACATACGCGTTGCCTATAGACACTGGCTCTTCAGTTATCACCTCTTATCAAAATGCAGGTTGCCTTTTCTACTTGTTCAGGCATGTGATCTCAAGTTCTACCTAACTGAAGAAGGACCGTATTAAAGGTTACCGTTAACTAATTACTCTGATTTTGCATGTCGATTTCTGAAGGACTCTCTCAACCCTGCTTCCCATTTCACCAATGACACCTGACTTTTGGGAATTTGGTTTTCTACAGCTCTGTAAAGTATATATGGGACTTCATGGAGCATTATTCTTGCTCTAACTATTGTGTATTGTTTATCAAGTATTATTCAAGAAAAGTTCGGTTCACTCAATCCAACTCCAACTTGATAGGTGAAGCATGTATTTTACTGTACTAACATCACTAAAATGATATAAAGCTAGTAATCTTTTGATTTCACACACACTATAATCTCAAAAAGTACCAGAAAGAAAAAGCATACAAAAGAATTACCATAGTGTTAGACATGAGATCCTGCAATTGAAATCTATCTCTTTTCTCCATCAATATCTTATAGACAAAGAAGGACTCCAGGAAGCAATCACTCCAAATCATCAACTATTGTTAGCTCACAAGCAACAAGTGTAATAAAATTCACTTTTCAAATCACCAAGGTGGTTACAAATTTTCTTTAAAATATCAAATAATTTATTTTTCTTTTCAGTATGACAAATACATTTTCCCTCCTGGCAACAAGGTGCTTCAGGTTCTTTTGTCGTCCAATTCACTAATTTTGCAGTAATATACAGGATCCATTCATCCATATGACAGAAGTCTTAAAAAGTAACACCATATTGTATTAGATGAAATAAAAATTGCATAAGAACCACTCTGTGAACATTCTTTTGACTTGTATTTGAAAATAAAGAACTAAGTCCCATACTTTTGTCCGTATATTTTGCGCTACAATGCCACACGGATAGAAAGTATAGAAAATGACTACATTCCAGCTTGTAAGAGTAACTTCAAATCTGAGTTGGGCACTCTTAGCTGGAACTTAAGTTCTGTTTTACCCGTAATTATCACAATATGAAGACACAGAATTCTTCATTAGAAGTGAACTTAGCAAACTTATCTATTCCAAACTAGGTGCCTCTTCAGTTGGATTCGACTCGAACACATCCGAGCCAGAAGCCTCTGGTTCTTCAAGAAGATTTTGTGATTGAATTGCTTCCTTATACACAGGAGTAGCCTTGAAATCTGCAGCTCCATCGTTATATGTGGCCACAGCAATACCACATGCAATTAGCTGCCAATAAAAGATGCCAAAATCAAACTGGTAAGAACCCTCTCAAGGATATTTAAAAGACTACATTAGAGAAAATGAAAGGATGCACAAGTAGAAAACAAATTTAAGTTCTTTATACACGCAATGGTGTTTGCTCTCCACTGAGTTCTCTTTCATCTAAAGGACTACGAACTTGCAAGTTTTTGCGAGAAAGATGAAAATAACTAGGAAATCTGCTACTATCTTCTCTTTAACTTCTTTTCCAGGGGGACGTGTGGGGCATTTGCAATTCAAAGTTAAGAAGGATACAAGATTGTCTTACTTATTCTGGAAACTTCTAAAAGACCATCAAAAGGTACACATTGTAATAATATAATATGGTCAATTGGTCATGAACCCACGTGAGATACCCCAGCAACAAAAATAGAGAAATAATGGTGCCTCCAATACCAGCAACAGATGCCCTCACACTGCAAGATATAATATATTCAACTAGTAATAGCTTGAGCGATGTTAATTGATGGTTTTTAGCTGGCAGAAATACATCATAAGCTCTGCTAAATCAAGATCACAATTCTCATAAACCGTAACATACTGCTAAAGGTGTCTCAAGTAGTTCCATTTTCCCATTTCCCTGGTTATAATACCCAAACATAACCATTATGGAAAATAGGCAGCATAGGCATTCTCTAGATGAGATTACTATCAGAATCCATCCGAATTTCTAAATATTGATTGACTCATCATTTTGGTGGTCTTCTTTTGACAGAGAGAAACAACTGTTGCTGGTAATCCAAATTCCAAACTAGTCTAAAACAGCCCCAAGAAGAAACAACAGATCTATTTTATAACTTTGATGGGAAACAGAAAATTGCAATGGGGACCGCACTAATCATTAAAATAACCCAATAAAGTTGGAGAAGCTAACTAGGCAATCAACAACAACAACATACCCAGTGAAATCCCACAATGTGGGGTCTGGGGAGGGTAGAGTGTACACATACCTTACCTCCACCTTGGTAGGTAGAAGCTAACTAGGCAATCAAAAACCAAAAATGGCGGTTTCACCAAATGTCATTTTTCATCTTGTAATTGCTCCCTTTCATCATTCATCACACAATATTGTCCATCACAAAAACTATCAAGAAAATGTCATTTAATGCATATATGACAATAGAAAGAAGACCATTTAGTTTTCAATCCTAACCTGGTAACTTGTTTAAATAAGACTGGTATCTTATGCTTCATAGTGAATGTGAACAATATTTTGGAACATCTAAAAAACTGAAGAAAAATAAACTTTGAGCAGGAAAAGTTATTCTTTATAATCAATTGCTCTGTTTCAACCTATTGACATGAACTCAGCTTTAACATTTTCTCTAATATTTTAGTGTGTTATGAAGAATACACACCAAATACCTATTTCACACACAGGGAAGAGCTAGAGTATTAGGTACGGGTTTGAACAGATCCAATAGCTTTTGCTTAAACATTGTATTTGTATGGAAATCCATTAAACATGTAAAATATTTAGTTGCGAACCCAATAACTAAATCTGTAGAATAGTATTAATTTCCCTTGGGGAGACTTTCTCATTAATACAAATATATATAGTGTACAATGTGTAAAACCCCAGTACAATAATGAATCCTCTACTTACCATAATTCTATATACAAAATATATGGGATATATTCTAATTATGGAGGTGGGATTGAATTGGGATTCTAGACCTAGTGGTACACGTTAATACACCCCCCTCAGTCTAAGTGGGATGAGGCCGGACGCTGAGATTGGATCTAAAGTCGAGGAACAGCTGTCGAGGAAGACCCTTCGTGAAGATATCCACGTATTGATATGAGGAAGGCACATGCAACACCTTAACATGACCGAGAGCAACCTTCTCACGAACAAAGTGTATATCCATCTCAATATGCTTGGTCCGCTGATGTTGAACCGGATTATGAGATAAATAAATAGCGGATATGTTATCACAATAGACGATAGACGCCTTACGCAAGGGACATTGAAGCTCCAAAAGAAGGTTTCGGAGCCAGCTGATCTCAGCAACAACATTTGCAACTCCCCTATACTCTGCTTCTGCACTCGAACGGGATAATGTGGCTTGCCTCTTGGCAGACCATGAAATGAGATTATCCCCTAAAAACACGCAGTAGCCTGAGGTGGAACGTCGTGTGTCCGGACAGCTCGCCCAATCAGCATCCGTATAGGCTAACAATCTGATCGGTGTTGAGGGGTACATATGTAATCCATAATCAAGGGTGCCCTTAACATATCGAATGATGCGTTTAAGGGAAGTGTAATGAGGCTCCCTGGGGCATGCATAAACAAGCATACCTGCTGAACAGCATAAGCGATGTCAGGCCTGGTGAAGGTAAGATACTGGAGTGCACCTGCAAGACTTTTGTAAAGAGTGGGATCGGACACTGGGTTACCATCATCTGCACTAAGCTTTGATTTAGAATCAACCGGAGTGGACATGATTTTGTAGTTTGCCATTTTGGCCCTGTATACTATCTCCTCGACATACTTGCGCTGACACAGGAACATAGAATCGGCAAACCAAGTTACTGATATGCCCAAAAAATAGCTCAACTTCCCCAAGTCAGTCATAGCAAATTCGATTTTAAGGAGTGCAATAATCTCATTCTTTAACACATCAGAGGAGGCAGTGAGCACAATGTCATCCACATATAACCACAAATAAGCAATGCTACTACCTTGATGGAAAATAAAAAGAGAGTTATCGCACTTGCTGCAGATGAACCCAATCCACATAATGTACTGTGCAAAGCGATCATACCACGCTCGAGGGGCATGTTTCAACCCATATAGTGACTTACGAAGACGACATACATACTGAGGGGTGGCGGGATGGACAAAACCAGGTGGTTGATGCATATAAACAGTTTCTTTCAGATCCCCGTGAAGAAAAGCGTTTTTCATATCAAGCTGATGAATGGCCCAATTTTTACCCATAGCAATACTCAGAACTGTGCGGATAGTGGCCGGTTTGACCACCGGATTGAATGTCTCACCGCAATCAATACCTGTCTGCTGGTTAGTGCCATCGGTCTGGCCTTATATCTCTCTAAGTCACCACTATCTTTGTACTTGTGACGAAAAAGCCACATGCACCGAACCACATTCACCCCCTCTGGTCGAGGAACCAAGTCCCAAGTATGCTGTTTCGTCAAAGCATTAAACTCCTCACACATGGCCGCATTCCAATTTGGGTCCAGTTTGGCTAATTTTGGGCTTTTGGGAATAGGGGAAATTGTGTGGGCGAACAAGTTAAATTGGACTTTGGGTTTGAAAATCTCGTATTGGGCACAAGTTTCCATGCGGTGTGAGGGTGCTGGGTTTGCGAGGGCATGGGTCGATTTGGCTGTTGAACTGGGTAGGGTGGGACTAGTGGCGGGTGATAGGTGAGGCATCGAATGGGTTGGGTCGATGGTGGTGGCATGTTCTGGGTAGGGTCTGGGGATCAGTGTCGGTGTACCGGGACTGGTGGTAGATGGTATAGTGGGGTACGACGTCGGTGGTGGAGTGTTTTCGGTAACGGGGTTAGTTGACTGGTTGCCGGTGGATGAGCCGATGTCGGCGGAACGGGGAGACTGTAGTGATGGTACAAGGGCAGGGACGACGACCGGTGGACTGGTGGAACTGGATGGAGCCTGCACACTTGGCAGTGACGCCGACGAGTAGTTCGGTGTGTGTGTGGAGGCGGGACCGAGCGGTGTTTGGACTGACCGGGTGGCGGTGTTTGGCTGACACAGTTCCCTAAGAATGACGGGAGAAATGTCTAACTCGTCTAAAAAATTGTAATCCGATTTTCGAAACTTTTGGATATTCGAAAATGGGAATGTGGTCTCATCAAAGGTGACGTGACGAGATACGTGAATTTGACGAGTGGCCAAGTTATAGCAAAGATAGCCTCTATGGTTGGAAGGAAATTCTAAGAAGACACACGGAGTGGTGCGGGGGGCTAATTTATGAGGGGCAGTGGAAGTGAGATTAGGATAGCATAGGCAACCTAATATCCGAAGGTGATTATAAGAGGGAATCCGACGGTGTAAGATTTCGGTTGGAGTCATTTTATGCAGGGTACTAGTGGGTAAAATATTAAGGATGTATTCTACCATTTTTACTGCATAAACCCAAAAAGAGAGAGGAGAGAGGCATGAAACAGAAAAGTGCGGACCATGTTATTTATTGTACGGATGATACGTTCTGCTTTACCATTTTGAGGGGACGTGTGAGGACACGAAAAACGAAAGATCATGCCATTATTTTTGCAAAATTTTTGAAACACGGAATTGTAAAATTCACGGCCATTGTCACATTGGAAATATTTTATGGCTCGTTCAAATTGTGTTTTGATAAGTGTGCAAAATTCTAAAAATTTGGCAAAGACTTCGGACTTGAATTTTAGTGGGTAAATCCAAATAAAGTGAGAGTAGCCACCCAATAGTACGAGATAATATTTATGACCCAAGGGGCTGGTAATAGGGGACATCTACAAATCAGCATGAACAATATCAAACAGAGCAAACATAATGCTAACATATGAATCAAAGGGAAGACGAACATGTTTGCCTAATTGACAAGACTCGCAATTTTGGGCAAGTTTCCCATTACAATGAATAAAATTATTGCTTCTAAGAAAATTAAAAACATGAGGTCCTGGGTGTCCAAGCCTATTGTGCCAAATTGACGGAGACAGAGCAGCTAGGACGGAGTGTGAATGAGAACTGGCAGCCGATGAGGGTGTGAACGGATATAGGTCCCCTGTGCTATTGCATCTCGTAAGAGGAGTCCCCGTACGTAGATTCTTCACAGTGAAACCAAATGGGTCATAATCAACAGACACAGAGTTATGACGAGTAAATTTCCTAATAGAGATTAAATTTTTGATGATGTTTGGTGCATAGAGGACGTTATTTAGGGAGGAGGGTGGGTGAGGTGTCAGAGTGTGGTGTGACCATAACCATGAATTGGAATGCGGTAACTGTTTCCAACTATAATAAATTGAGGAGACTTTAAACGAAACAAATTGAAAAGATTACCTGCAGATCGGGTAAGGTGAGATGAGGCTCCGGAGTCCATTTACCAATTTTCATCGGGCTGCTGCAAATTCATACTGCTGAATGCTTGGCCAAGTCAGTGGGCATCTGATTTATGGGCTGATGCGGGAACTGCTGCGGGAACTAGGCTTGTGCGACGTGGGCCTGGTGCTGCGGATATTGGGCTGGTCGAGAGCCTGGAGTTGGGCCCAGTACCCCTTGCTGCTGAAGCGGATAGTGGGCTGAGGGGTAACATGGAAATGAGGCCCACTGCGGGTTCTGGGCGTTGGGTCGGTCCATGAAGGAAATTGATTGGGCTGTTGCGGCTGCTGGCCCTTTCCTTTACCGCGACCCTTGCCGCCTCGTCCACTGTTGCGCCCCCTGCTACCTCTGTCGCCGCGGTTCTGCCGTGGCTGGCTGTTCTCCAGCAAGGGCTACTGGCCGGCGGCAGCGTGATTTGGTGCAAACGTTTCAACCGCTAACGCGGTTGTGCTCGTCTTGCTTTGCACGACGGGTTTCCTCCAATAATAATTGCAAGCGGGCTTTGTTGAAACTAGGAAGAGGGTCAGCCTGCTGAATCATCGTGGCTATGGTGTCATATTCGCCTTTTGGGAGGCCTGCAATCAGTTGCAACACCATCTTCGTCTCTGACACGGGCGTACCAACGTTGGACAATTGGTCTGCCACCGGTTTCAACTGCTTGCAATATTCTGACATATTAGAAAAAATTTCAAGATGGGTAGTGTTAAATTGTTCTTCCAAGTATACTGCACAAGTGTTCTTGTTGTCTTGAAATATTTCTTCCAGCCGTGTCCATAGGTCAAGGGCGGATGCACCCATTTTCATGATGGTGAGGAGTAAATCCTTGGATATAGTGCCATATATCCACTGTTTGACCACGGCATCAAGGCGACGCCATGTTGTGTCATCCATATCAGGAGGACGAGGTACAAAGTCGTCAATATGGTCAAGCACATGATATACACATGCATGAATTCGGAACAGTTCCACCCATGACCAGTATTGTCCATCTTCCTGATCAAAAATCAACGGGATGGAGTTCTTGATGTGGGTGAGGGCGAGAGCCGGATGGAAAGATGGCGGTGAGAGGGTTGTGGGAGGAGTTTGGATGACGACTGGGTTAGAAGCGGAAGCATTAGAAGAGGTGGGAGTAGCCAATATATCCATTAAATTGGGATTGAATGGAAGAGAAGAAAAATTTAAGGTTGGAAAACAAAAAATTCTGGCTGTTGGCCGAGAGAAGAGAAAGAAAAAAGTTTTTGATTTAGAGTAGGGTTTTGGCTCTTGATACCATGTAGAATAGTATTAATCTCCCTTGGGGAGACTTTCTCATTAATACAAATATATATAGTGTACAATGTGTAGAACCCTAGTACAATAATGAATCCTCTACTTACCATAATTCTATATACAAAATATATGAGATATATTCTAATTATGGAGGTGTGATTGAATTGGGATTCTAGACCTAGTGGTACACGTTAATAAAATCAAGTTGTGGGTTTGGTTGGCAAGTTCACAACCCATAAAACTCAAAACATGCTCCACCTAAATCACATGTATTCAACACAAATGAATGATATAGGTAACATTAACTTTTAACCAACATAACAATTACTCTCTCTGTCCCATTTTGATTGTCGCTTTAGCTCTTTTCACACTCATTAAGAAAATAATAAATACATCAAAAGGTAGACTAATTTCTCCTCTTAAATATTGTGCATACTTCTTTAATGTCAAGTGTATAACTGAAAATAATTGTCAACTTTAGTCTTGAATTCCTAAAGCGACAATTGTTTTAGGATAAAAAATTTAAGTTAAAATGGGACGGAGGGAGTAGTAAATATACTAGGATAAACTAGCAAAAGGGTAGAGGATGCACCGAAAAAAGAACGCCAAAAGCCCACATATACTGAACAAAGAATCCAAATCCATCCCATTGAGGACCTTCCCAAAAGTCAGTTTCCAATCCAGGAAGCTGTGGCATCACAAAACCATCATCAATCATCGCAGTTGCACCACCCCCTCCATCTTCACTACCACCAATACTAATATTAATCTTCTGGAACTCTTCTTCCTCTTCTTTAACCGGCTCTTTCGTCGAAATTGAAGTACTTCTCTTGTTCTTTCCTGAAGTGAACTTCTTTGCAGCTAACACAGTGAATTGACTTCTTCGTCCCTGAGACCAATAAGTAGTTGAGGAATTTGATGGAAGTAAGAATGGACGGCGAAGACTGAATTGATTGTTGCAGAGAATTCGGTTTCCTGTGAGAGCCATTGTTGTGGCTGATAACAAGTGTGTGGATGAGACTGATGATAAACTACTTTTTGACCCGAAATGCTAACCGGGTCATATGGTCGTTAAGATCCGATTCAGATATCATATGGTTTCTGTCTATATCACCTAAAATATAATTAAAGATAATTACTCTGATGACTGAAATATAGTACTCTCAAGTTATTTATCGTTTTAAAAGTTTAAGGCATCATTTTTTTTTTCATTTTATCCTTTGTCATTAGACATATATAAAGGTTAAGAAAGTCAAAGCTTTAAAATGATAAATAATTTGAGACGGAGAGATTTGGTTGTTAAATTGTACGATTAGATTGTTGAAATTGGAAAAACAAGTTATTTTTTCTAAGTAATTATTTGTTTAGTTGAATGTCTGAATGTCACTCATATCATATGTATATGTATGCATGCAAACTGTAAAGTGATTGAACTTCTTTTATGTATTTGAACTAGGGGTGATGTATATCGATTCATATCGGTTTTGTATCCGAAAAATATGAATCGAATAAAAGTTAGTTTTTTTAAAAAAAAATCGAATCCAACTTGTTTATATTGCCGAACGTATCGGATTATATCAATTTTTTCTAGTGGGCCGGGCCGAGTCAATGATTTTTTTTAAAAATTGAATTTTCAAAACTGAAATTGACATTCACACCTACTGTACCACGAAATTTTGACGTTGAAATCTATTGTGTATCGTGAAATGTTTACTAAAGAAAAAGGAAAATTAGAAATCGATTTGGGGGAAAACACAAATTGATTGGGAAAACGGACGTCGTCTTGAAAAAATACGCAAAAAATAAAAAAAATCGGGTAAAACGGACATCCGAGCGCATAGTTATGACCATTTAAAATTTTACCAATTTACAACTACTTTCTCTCCCTACATTTTATATCAATGCTTCCGTGATATGTTAATCAAGTTATGCCGAATTCGACTTCCATAAAAGCTACATAGATTGACTTCAATGGTTATAATTCAAGAGATAGTAGTAGCCTATAATAAAAAATAAGATTAATTACATATTTAGTTCGGTTCGATTTTTTCTGTTCTCCAGATTTTTTGCCCACCCCTAATCTAAACTACCAACTTTTGACACAGATTTTTATAACTTTAATCACTTATAATTCGGTTCAATTTTTTCGATTCTCCAGATTTTTTGACCACTCCTAATCTGAACTACCAACTTTTGACAAAATTTTATAACTTTAATCACTTATACATGAAGTTACTTCGAAATAAATAGTCACAAAATTTTATAAACTTAGATCATTGTTTAAATCGATCCAAGATCATCTATTTGTGCACATACCTATATTTGAACTTAGATTTTTAGTATTTAATTATAATTAATTAATATACATTCTCATCTTAGATCGAATTTTGGCTAATTTATTTTCTGAAATCCTCTCCCCTTTCTCCAATGGTAAGATCTCAAATCCCCACCCCTTCCTCTTCCCCGACGGTAACCCATCCCTACACGCCACTCCGATCGGCGATCGGGTAATGCCACCGGACTACTACCGATGCTGCTCTGATCAGGTACGCCGGCGACTTTTACGATCAGAATTTTCTTTCTTTTTTCTTTTTTTGCTTTTGCCCCTCCAGACCGCGGCCAGGTAAAAGATATATTCTTTAAGTCTTTATTGGCATCGGCATCCCTATTTATATATTACTTACTAAATTTTCGAAGTTGGTTTAAATAAAAATTACTTTGGCAAAAAGTCATAAAAAGTCCCCTTCACAGAAAAGAGCTCATTTGACAAATAAAAATTATGGGTTATCCTAGTATTTAATTGTTGACATTTATTAAAATCAAAATAAAATTTATACTGAACTTACAAAATTATCTTATCTCAGAAAGAAAATAGAATTATCTTCTTCATTTGTAGTTTATCACACTTTTTTTTATATTGAATCTTCTTCATTTTGCTTGTATCACTTGGAGACTGTTTGATTTGGCATAAATAGTTCAGATGAGAATAACCATGTAATGGCTTGATCCTCTCCGCTGTTGCTCGTATTGAAACAAGACTGGAAAAACTCTATATAATTTGAGCCTCCAAACTACTATAATTTTAAGATGTACAAACTACTATAAGTTATATATCATGGACAGAACTAAGAGTTGGACCGGGCCTAAAAGAAACTCATCTGTCTACAAAGCCGGTAGGGACTCCGATGGATTCGGGTAATCGAATAACCCGCCCACTGTAAAAAAATCACCATCATTTTCACTGCCGTAACTATCTCCATCCATGATTCCGGCAAGCATCACTAAGTCGAATGAGTCATATCTCAGTAACTCGTTCTCAAATCCAATCGTATTTGTTAAGAGTGCGGCATCGGATTCGGCATCGATATGGTTTGTGGGTGAAACGGTGGGCGGAAGGCCGAGCTCATCGTCCGAAGCTTCTAGAAGGTAACCAAGGTCCGATTGACTAGAGTCGCCAGAATCTGTTAACGTTAGATCAATGACGGTCTGGTGAGGATGAATGATCTCTTCTTCAAAACTCTTGATTAAAGAGTCAAGTTCATGAACTTCTGGTACATCATCTGTCACTGTTTCTGGCTCATCTAGTATATCCAGGATGTCTTCTCTAATTTGCTTGGCCTCCGACGAGTTTACGTCAACATCTTTATCAGTTTCATCGAACTTGGACGAGCTAGGGTTCACCTCCGATTCAATCGAGCTGGGACTTGCATTTGGCTCGGTGTGAACCCGCTTCGACTCAGGCGAGTCAAAGACCGAGTCCAAACCCGACTCATCTCGGGATCGTTTTTTATCTTGAGTTTTGCACTCTTCCATATCTAAGAATTGAAGAACAGGTTGTGGGTACATTGTGTTTAGCGTTATGATTAGGGGAGAAACGAAGGATTATATATATATATAGCGTAAAAGAAAACCAAACAACGTGCAAATTATAATAAGGAACAGGAAATTCCACTTGAATTTCTACACACTAGCATAGAAACAACCTATCAATTAAAAATTCGAGAAAGAGAAAGGAAAAGTAGATTTCTCAGTCGAGGCACGGTGTATGTGTAGGTAGGAAAGGAGTTTTGAGGATTTATATACATAATGGAGGGAGGACACTTTTGGGTAATGATATTTTATTATTTTTAAGTAGTGAAATGATGGGCAGGAAATTAGGAGGATGTGAGGTGGACTAATGAGGCCCATATTTGGCGTTACATCTATCTACAATGACGTTTTCAATTGTCCTGTTGTCTTTCCCTTTTTCGATTGGATGCCTAGACGCATAGTGTCAATTCTTTGGATTTTAATGGTTCACAATGGCGTGGTCACTGATATTTTTCGTTGATCGGTGAATGAATGGCAAACAAGGGCCGGTCCTCAATCATAGTCATCTATCTCTTAAATTAAATATCTTTCGATTCATTTAAATATTTTTATCCTTTTAATTTACTTTTAATTATTTAATTTCAAAACGCTAGCTACCTGACATATTTATTTAAATATTTTTATCTTTTTAATTCACTTTGAATTCATTAATTTCAATACACTACATGAAATACTTATGATTACAATATTTGATAGGTAAGAGGCGGATGTGTGACGTTTAAAGCTGTCATTCGTGCACCTGTCCTCAATAAAAAAATGAATGATCTGTTCCTGACCTTACCACACGGTCCTAATTTTTTCGTGTTGTCAAAAATTTGAACAATGAAAATAAATGAAGTGTATGATCGAATTGATCATGTCATGTAGGAAACAAGGTTCAAGTCTATTGGCATGTTAGAATGCCTCAATGACATATATTACCACATTTCGACTTGACACCTATCATATGATAAACGGTTCGTCTCGACGTAACCTTCTCTTGAATCAAAAGAGCATTTTAATAATTTATATATGTTTTTAATTTAAAATTATAACAAAAATGCTTAAATTAAAAATGGAGGAGACTTAACCAACTTACTAATTAATTAAAACAAGATAAATTCAAAAAGAATCTTCTTTTCTTTTCATTTTGCCAAACGTCAAATACTTGGAACCAATTCAATTGGTCTGAGTCTCAAACGGTGGCCGAATTAGTGGGCGTTCTAGATTTTTTATTAGAAAAGGAGCAGATGGGGTAGGAACGGGTCAGCCTTTGCTCCCATGCATGGCGCCACGTCTAAGCAGTAAGCACACATATCACCACGTGGCGGTGCCTGCACAAGAGCTGCCGCCCCCTAGATCTGCACCTTCTCGATGCATTCGTTGAAAATCGAAACGGGAATTGCATTAATTATATCCGTATATTTCTATCCCGTCGAAAGCCAAAAGAACTTTATTAGATTAGATTAGATTAGAATCATTAGATAAGAATATAGAAGAGCTAACGGCCTCGTGGTTCCATATAACTTGTCGTGCGTTCCGCCTAGCGCCTCTATCATGACTTATTTGAGCCAAGTAGTGGTCAAGAGCTACTTAATCGCAATCTCGACAGGACATTAACGAAATAGACAATTTCAACTTAAGAATTTTGTTATTATATATTGATAATAACATTTTATTATAAACTTGTTATATTTCCAATACTTATAACAACACAAAAAGGAGGAAGAAGAAAGACTTCGTCTTATACTTTGAGATGACCTTTCATCCATTTTGGTGTTACCCGGCCAATTTGTACTGAATAACAACAATCTATTCTAAAGAATTAGGTGAAGGAGTAGCCTTTAATGAATAGATAATTCGTAAGAAGCAAAACGCTAACTGGGCGTTGGCAACCCTAGTTTCGTTCCGAAGTGTTATCTTCCTGATAAAAAAATGTGTAAGAGGAACGATCGAAGGATCCAGGATGGCGAGTTTCCATCAGCTTAGTTGGATTAGGATTGATTGATGAAACTCATTTTCGTATGTCTGGACTCTGGGCAACAGCTGTTGGAAATTTTTCTTTTGATGGGTATTGCGTTCACACATCTTTAATGACTTAAATACTAGGGTTTCGCATGTTGAAGACTTTGGTTCTTCACACGTGCATAATCTATTAAGTGAGTAGATGATCATAAGGCCAATGATCGTCAAATTTTGTTAAGAAATGAAAGAGATATTGGTTCACAAAGTAAGTTGTTTGAGACATGAAATATATGGTGTGGAACAAATCTCCTCATCGATGGGGAAATGAATAATTGTTCATTTTATAAGCCTAAAAAATGGATAAAAGTTTGATACCCAAGGGGTAACCCATGTGTTTGAAGGAGGGAGGACCTGGGTGTGCTTGAGTTCGAGGCTAAACCCGCGTGCCGCCGCCTGCCCGTCCAGTCCGGGCTCGGGCTGTTGGCTGTTTTAGTTGTCTAGTTGAGAGGGCATCTTCCTTACACTATAAATTGAGGTCTTTAGCTCAATTATTGTTGGAAATTAGCCTTTGACGGGAGTTGCGACCGACCAACTTTAACGGCTTAAACACTAGTGTTACGTATGTTGGAGAATCCGGTTCTTCACACATGCATGATCTATTAAGTACGTAGATAACCGTAGGGTCAAGAATCGTCAAATTTCATTGAGAAATGAAAGAGATATTGGTTCACGAAGTGAAGTGTTTGAAGCATGGAAAAGTGTGGTATTGTGTTCAATTCTCCCTCATCGGTAGAGGAAGAAAGAATTGTTGTGTATATAAGACTCGAAATTGGTTTGGGGTTTGGGACCCCAAGGGGTATCCCATGTGTTTAAAGGAGGGAGGACCTAGATGTGCTTCGGTTCGAGGAAAGACCACACGCGCACCGCCGCCGCCCGCCCGTCCGGTTCCGAGTTCCGGTCACGGGCTGTGGGCTGTGGGTCTTCTGATATTATCTTTTTGGGTCGAAAACTTTGCCGAAGTACGTTTGGACCAGAATTCTTTCGATGTACGCTTTGGTCCCCGAAGTTTCAAGATGTACGCTTTGGTCCCTGAAGTTTCCAGAAAGTCAGAATTTGGACAGTCAAAGCAGAAATGCCAAGCACTCAATTCAGCCATTTATTTTGGCTAAATTACTCCTCCTATAATGGCTAATGGCCAATCCGTTGGTCTTTCACCATTTATGTTGGTGACTTTACTACCTCCATAATGGCCATTATTTGGCTGTTATGGAGGCAGTTTTCAGTCCCTCCCTCACTTATATAAACACCCCCTTACACCATTGTTGAGCACTAACACTAAGACTTGCATATACACGAAAATACAGAAGCATACACAAGCAGAAAACTCTTCTTCCTACAACTTCTAAGCATCATTTCGTTACTCAATATTCTTCACGGTAGCATTTGAGTTTCCTTTGCTCAATTGTTCCATTGCTGTTTTATCTTGGGAGACAAATTGTCCAGGACGTATAAAGGATACATACGGGGCAATATTGTCTTAAGGACAGAGTGCCACACTCGACTCAGCAAAAACAGTTTCCAGTTTTTCTTGTTCAACAATTGTAATTTCAGATATCTAGTTGAATTATTGAATCTTTGTTTATCCTTTCGAATACTTGTAATAGTAATATACTTCCCGTACTGCATTATAAAGTACAAAGAGTAAAAATTCACAACAACTTAAGACAATATTGTATTGTATTACTATTAGTGTTCGAAAGATGTCGGTCAAAAGTTGTGTGACCAAATCTGGATATGGCAATGGTTTTCTGGTAGAAGAGAGTGATGATGATGAACGTGTTCATGGTGTCACCGCTACCAAGATCGGTGGGAACAAGCGCTCACGAGAGCCTGAGGATGTCAACTGGGACAAGAGGAGAAGACTGAAGATGTTATTCTATCTTGCAGCAGAAGGCCTATATCTGTCTCAGACAAAAGATTCGAATAATGGTGAGAAGGAAATGGACACTCAGTCTTATGAAGTGACTGAAGTGAGCCAGAATCCAAAATTGGGATAAGTATTTTTCTTACCTGTCAAGAATAAAGATTAAATGATAAGTATTTTTCTTACTTGTCAAGAATAAAGATTAAATGATGTCTGATTAAAAAGTTGATTAAAGTAAGGAGGAATATGGAAATAATTTATATTCCTTACGCTTTAAAAATTACAAGTTTAATCTCATCTTCTTTTCCGTTTAAAGATTGGATTTTGTAAACGACTTAAAAAGATCCGTTCTTTTAAGTGTATTTATTAAAAGTGTGTAAAGTATGTTCGCACATACGAGGGAGAAAGATCCACTGACTGTGCGAAAACTGTTACCACTCTTAAGTAAGCGCCAAGAATTATCTGGGCACCAATTTTAACGGAAGGAGTCTAAAAGCTAAAGACGTTGAACCTGTCATACTATTTGGCAGAAGATCCTTCATGTGATGATATTGGACACTCAGTCATAAAAAACCTCCGTGCGACTGGAGTGGGTCAAAATTCCTTTGATATGATGATATTGGAGACTCAGTCATACAAAGCCTCCGGGCGACTGGAGTGGGGCCAGAATTCATTTCATAGGAAAAGTAATGGACACCTAGTAAGGTGGGCCAGAGTTTCCAGGTCCTAAATGATCTGAAGGCCTTAAGAAAGGCAGTAAAGAAATTGGACACTCAGTCTGCCAAAGCAACTAGAGTGGGCCCGAGTATCGAGATCACATATGATCCGATTACGCCCTAACCACGGGCAAGAGGTTGTTCATGTGAAGCAACGCCACTCTAAATCAAAGGGGCTGGAGAGGTTGTCCTCAATAGGACTTCAAGGAATGGGATCACTCTAAGATGAGGTGATACATGTCCTAACTTAGTTGGAGGGACGCTGTTGGTCAAGCTGGTGTGAGACTACTCCAACAGGTCTGTAATAACTAAGAATGGTACAGTATTTCTGTAGCCGAATGAATGATATATTTGTAATCCGTGCATCTATGCCATCATAGATTAAGACACGTTAAATAACAAGTCATTCAAAAGCTAACGATGTTGAGATTGTTGCCTTCTGTCGACATAAACCCTCAAAATAAATGTGAGGTAGATGAAGAGGCAAAATCACCTTTCCAAATTCCGTCAAGGGAATAGAGAAAGAAGCACCGCTCCTCTAGAACTTAGTCACACCTACTTGGGTGATTTGAAGTTTATACAAAATAGAGGGGGGAGACAATTACGTTACGACCTTCATTGATGATGGTACAACGTATTGTATCCTTTGTTTATTGAAAAGCAAAGATGAAGTTGTTGAAGCGGATAAGCGCTACAAAGCAGAAGTTGAAAATCAACTAAGCCTACGGATTGAGAAATTCATAGTGATAGAGGGGGAGAATGTGAAGCATCGTTCATTAAACGACCGCTCATTACTCACCTCTTGTCTAACGGTGTTAGCCAAGCGCAAACCTGTATGCCCAAATTATGTGGGGCAAGGCGATCCTTACTGCTAATGCGATTCTCAACAGAACTCCGCATAAGGATAAGGATAACCCTCCGTGTGAGACATGGAAATGATCTCACATACAAATGTTGTGATGTGAGGTGGTTTCGTACCTAAAGCTGTAGATTGCATATCCACTGGATCTGCAAATGACAGTAGTGCTTATCGCCTCTTGGCGTCAAAGAATGCTGAATTCTTTGGAGATAACTTTCCTTGGAAAGGAAAAAGGAGTAATTGCTCAAGGTTAACAAGAACCCGCGAGGGCCTGATTGTCCGGAATTAGACGTTCCGTATCTACAGGACTCAAAAGTTGTTGGCTATCCGGAACTTAATATTCCAGATCTGCAGAACTCAGGGATTCTAGATGTTGAACCGAGACGGAGCAAAGAAGGGGACAAAGACTTGTTCCTGTCCTTCTAGCTTGTATGGTTGAGAACGAACCATGGACAATTAACAAATAATTATCATCTCCAAAAGCGCTGCTTTGGAAAGAATCTACAAAGAGAGAAATAGATCCCCTCATATAGAACCATACTTGCGTAATGGTTGATCTTCCTCCGGGAAAAGAACCTTTGAGTTGTGAAAAAGGATACTCAAAAGTGAGTACAAAGTAGATGGATCTACTGACGAGTTCAAAGCCTCGACTACTTGTACAAGTGCTCCCCTGCGAGTAGCTTAACATCCTGGGCTATTGCAGTCTTGCGTGGAATGGATGTTGAAATAGCCTTCCCAATCGGAGAGTTGGAAGAAGAGGATCAGAGTTGGTTTGCTGAACTGTTGGGCTTCTTCCTGAACTTTCATTTTGGTCCCTGAAATGTTTACATTTTTGTCCTGAAAGTTTCAGATAAAACAGAAACAATGAATCTGACCACTACTCACATGACTTCCGAATCTCTCTCATCTTATTCCAATTTGAGCACCCCTCGGGGGATAATTGTTGGTAATGGCAGTTCTATTACAATTCTAGGGTATGGTCAGAAAACGTTGTCTCCCCCCAATCCACCACTCCTCTTGAAAAATACTTTACATGCTCCTAAATTGATTAAAAATTTAGTGTCTGTCTGAAAGTTCACAAATGACAATTCTGTTTCTGTTGAATTTGATCCTTTCGGTTTCTCTGTGAAGGATTTCAAGACGGGGAGTCATCTCATGAGGTGTGATAGTAGGGGGGATCTGTATCCTATATGTCCGGTTTCAGTCCATCGAGTCCAGCCTTGCCGTTAGCTTTTGCAGCCATCTCTCCTTCCATGTGGCATGCTCGTCTGGGTCATCCGGTATCGTCTATTTTATCAGCTTTAGATAAAAATAGCTTTATTTCTTGTAAGGGTACGAGTCGTACTCCAATTTGTCAGTCTTGTTCATTAGGAAAAATTGTTAAGTTGCCATTTGTAGACTCCAATTCTCATACTTCTATGCCATTTGACATTATTCATAGCGACTTATGGACATCTCCTGTTCTTAGTTCAATGGGTCATCGATATTATGTTCTCTTTTTAGATGATTATTCTAGATTTTTGTGGACGTTTCCAATTGCGAATAAATCACAAGTGTTTTCCGTCTTCATCAAATTTAGAGCGTTCATTCGTACTCAATTCGAAAGAGAAATAAAAAATATTCAATGTGATAATGGGAAAGAGTATGACAATAGGGAGTTTCGGGAATTTTGTGCTACTAATGGGATAAATTTTCATTTTTCATGTCCTCATACATCTTCACAAAATGGGAAAGCTGAACGCAAAATTCGTTCCTTAAATAACATTGTCCGAACTCTCCTAATACATGCCTCCATACCTCCATATTTTTGGCATCATGCTCTACAAATGGCCACATATCTTCTTAACATAATTCCTTCTAAAGGTCTGACATATTCTTCCCCCCTAAAAATCCTGCACAATAAGAACCCGTCTTATTCTCATCTTCGGATTTTTAGGTGCTTGTGTTATCCGTTATTCCCATCCACCACAATTAACAAACTTCAGGCTCGGTCTACCCCGTGTGTGTTTTTGGGTTATCCGTCGAATCATCGTGGTTATAAGTGTTTTGATTTATCCTCCAAGAAAATCATAATCAATCACCATGTCATTTTTTATGAAACTCAATTCCCATTTACGAAAGTTCATACTCCCGAACCTAAGTCGTATAAGTTTTTGGATGACCAAATATCCCCGTATATTATTCAGAATTTTTTGGACATCTCCCGTACCCAAAATCCTCCAGCAGGCCCACTGCCCGCTGGACCCACAATACCGTCACGCCCAAGCAGTTTCTGCCACTGGAACAGTTCCAGCAATTGGGCCAGTCCAGCCCAATTCTGGAACTAGTCCAGAAGCCGAGTCCAACATTTACCGATTTGGGCCAGCAGGCCCCTGCTGGCAAGTCCGTCCCGAGCCCAAAAAATTCCCAAACATCCCTCAATTCTTCCTCGAGTCATAGACCGGTCACTCGTAGTCAGCGGGGTATTTTTACACCTAAAAGACATTTTAATTTACATTCTAACGTCTCTAGATCCCCCTTGCCCCGCAATCCTGTGTCCGCATTAAATGACCCTAATTGGAAAATTGCCATGACTGATGAATATAATGCTCTTATTGATAATAAGACGTGGGAGTTGGTGCCCCGTCCATATGGTATTAATGTTATCAGGTCTATGTGGATCTTTGCTCATAAGGAGAATTCAGATGGGTCATTTGCTCGACATAAGGCGCGACTTGTTGGTGATGGTAAGACTCAGCAGGTTGGAATTGATTGTGGTAAGACGTTTAGCCCGGTGGTCAAACCGGCTACCATTCGCATTGTGCTTAGCTTGACTCTTTCAAATACTTGGCCAATTCATCAGTTGGATGTCAAGAATGCTTTTCTACATGGTGATCTCAAGGAAACAGTCTATATGCATCAGCCGTTGGGTTTCAGGGATCCAAACAGTCCTCATCATGTATGTTTGTTGAAGAAGTCCTTATATGGGCTTAAGCAGTCTCCAAGGGACTGGTACACGAGGTTTGCTGACTTTGTTTCCACTATTGGGTTCACTCATAGCAGGTCAGACAATTCCTTGTTCATCTACCGCCGTGGTTCTTCTTTGGCCTACATTCTGTTGTATGTGGATGATATCATCTTGACCGCCTCTTCCGATGCCTTGCGCCAGTCTATCATGACCATGCTCAGTTCTGAGTTCGCTATGAAAGACTTAGGGCCTTTGAGTTATTTTTTGGGGATTCTTTGTCAAGCGTCATTCAGTGGCTTGTTTTTGTCTCAACGAAAGTATGCTGCCGAGATCATAGAGAGGGCTGGGATGTCATCCTGTAAGTCCACTTCCTCGCCAGTTGATGCAAACCCAAAGCTAAGTGCCGCGGCAGGTGCACCATACGAGGATCCGACCCGCTATCGTAGTCTGGTAGGGGCCCTCCAGTATCTTTCCTTTACCAGACCGGATATTACATATGCGGTTCAGCAGGTGTGTTTATTCATGCATGATCCCAGAGTTGAGCACATGAATGCAATCAAACGCATCATTTGGTATATCCAGGGGACGCTGGACTATGGGTTGCACTTGTATCCTTCATCTATATCCACACTTGTCTCTTACACGGATGCTGATTGGGGTGGTTGTCCCGAAACTAAACGATCGACTTCTGGCTACTGTATGTTCCTTGGCAACAACTTGGTCTCATGGTCGGCAAAGCGTCAAGCAACTCTATCACGCTCCAGTGCAGAGGCAGAATATCGAGGGGTAGCGAATGTGGTCTCCGAATCATGTTGGCTACGTAATTTGCTTTTGGAGCTTCATTGTCCCATACAGAAGGCAACCTTGGTATATTGCGATAACATTAGTGCCATCTACCTTTCAGGTAACCCGGTTCAACACCAGCGCACCAAGCATATCGAAATGGACATTCACTTTGTCCGTGAAAAGGTTGCAAAGGGTCAAGTTCGCGTATGCCATGTCCCGTCTCGTTATCAAATTGCAGACATCTTTACAAAGGGTCAACCAGCAGTTATCTTTGAAGATTTTAGGGACAGTCTCAGCGTTCGAAAACCGCCCGCTATGACTACGGGGGTGTGTTAAACAGATCAATATACATGTGATATACACTGAATATACATCAGTATATATCACATGTATATCAGTGATTTACAGCACGTCCAGCCCAACAGTTGCAGACGTCCGGCCAAAGAAGGTGCAAACGTCCGGCCCAATAGTGCAAAGACTTCGGCCTTCTCGGCAAGAGTGGGCCTCTTGAGGCCCAAGTACGACGACCCCCAAAGACGGGCAAAGAACCTAAAGAAAAAAGAGACAAAACCTTGTATATTAAGGAAAGTATATTGTGTGTATATTGTAGTATATTTGTTACCTAGATTAGGATATACTCTTACCATATTTAAGATATACACATACCATAATTGTATAGTTAGAATTATGGTAGAATAAGGTTTTAGAAATAGAATAGGAATATGATTCTCCTATTTTGTAACTTGTATATATATCTATTCAATCAATGAAAATAATCAAGGGGATTATTTCTTTCAATCGGGTTGCGACTTTTTCATTAAAAGATTAAGCTAAAACATGGTTGCCAAAGTTTATTAAGAGGTTCCCTTTTTTCTCTCTTTTTTTTCCCAATCCTTTCACATTTTTCCTTATTTTCCTTTTTAAACTGGAGCTGCCAACATCTCTTTGTCGCTCTTCTTTTCTTTCTTTTTTTTCTTTCAATTTTTCAAAAGGAATCGTTTGATGATTGTCATCCCTAACTAGCTCTGTTGAGTCTAAATGATGTATTTGTTGTTATGACTTATTATTTGTGCGCTCAATTTCTTTTTAGGCATTTGAGTGTTGATGTAGAAAATTAAGTGTGACTTGTAAAAAGAATAAGTGAAAGTATAATTATTTGAGCTTGTCGATCTTTTGAGATGTTGTCATGAGAACGAAAAGAAAAGGAATGATTGCTTTTGAAAATTTGAAAGGAAAAAAGTCAAAAACTAAGAAAAGAAGAGTAACAAAGAGATGTTGGCAACTCTAGTTTAAAAGGGAAAATAAGGAAAGATGTGAAAGGGTTGAAAAAAAAGAACCTCTTGGTAGACTTTGCATGTTTTGGCTTCAACTTTTAATGAAAAAGGACAAAAAAGTCGTAACTGATAACATGTGTTGTGACCCAATTATACTTGCAAGTTTTAACTAATTCAAAAAAATTAATTAGATGGACATGAAGATCTTTACTTGCATCACTAATAAACTAACATGGCTGTTGAATGGTTTGAATTAAGTCTGTGTGAATTTCGAAATTATTTGCTGCTATTGGTGGTTTTTCTCACACTTGATTCTCTTTCAAAATGGTCTAGCCGGCATAATCTCTGAGTATCCTATCACGTTGTTGTGTCACCTCATCAAATTGTTCTTTTACTTGATGTGGGTGGTTGTTATTGTTAAGACCTTCGTTCACCATTAGAAGAGTTGTTGGGAGATTTGCTCTATGGTACTTTATAAAGCAGTACGGGAAGTATTTAACTATTACAAGTATTCGAAAGGATAAACAAAGATTTCAATAATATTTTCGACTAGAAATCTGAAAATTACAATATAACAACAAAATTGAAATTACGATTTTGTTGAAGACTCGAAAAAATGGAAAGCGGTTTATCCGAGTCGAGTGTGGCACTGTCCTTAAGACAATATTGCCCCGTATGTATCCTTTATACGTCCCTGGACAATTTGTCTCCCAAGATAAAAACAAAGAATGGAACCCTTGAGCAAAGGAAACTCAAGAGCTACCGTGAAGAATATTGAGTAACGAAATGATGCTTGGAAGTTGTAGGAAGAAAACTATTTCGGTTGTGTATTTTTGTGCACTCGTTTTTCAAAGCATCTGTTTATGTATTTTCGTGCATATGTCTTAGTGCTCAACAATGGTGTAAGGGGGTGTTTATATAGGTGAGGGAGGGGTCAGCATTTCGCCTCCATAATAGCCAAATAATGGCCATTATGGAGGTAGTAAAGTCACCAACATAAATGGGAGAAAGACCAACTGTTTTGGCCATTATAGGAGGAGTAATTCAGCCAAAATAAATGGCTGAATTGAGTGCTTGGCATTTGTTTTTGACCGTCGAAATTCGATTTTACGGAAACTTCGGGGACCAAACTGTACATCTTGAAACTTCAGAACCAAACCGCACATCCGAAAGAATTCGGGCCAAATCGTATATCTGAAACACGGGATCAAAGCGTACTTCCGGCAAAGTTTTCTGGCCCAAAAAGATAATATCAGAAGACCCACTGCCCACAGCCCGTGACCCGTGACCCGGACGGGACGGGCGGCGCGCGTGTGGTCTTTCCTCGAACCGAAGCACATCTAGGTCCTCCCTCCTTTAAACACATGGGATACCCCTTGGGGTCCCAAACCCCAAACCAATTTCGAATCTTATATACACAACAATTCTTTCTTCCTCTACCGATGAGGGAGAATTACACACAATACCACACTTTCCATGCTTCAAACACCTTACTTCGTGTACCAATATCTCTTTCATTTCTCAATGAAATTTGACGATTCTTGGCCCTACGGTTATCTACGTACTTAGTAGATCATGCATGTGTGAAGAACCAGATTCTCCAACATACGTTACACTAGTGTTTAAGCCGTTAAAGTTGGTCGGTCGCAACTCCCGCCAAAGGCAAATTTCCAACAAGAGTGTGGAATGAATGTAGTGAGAATTTGAGCATAAAGGTGGGGGATGGAACAAAAACTTCTTTCTGGGAAGATCAATGGATTGGGTAAAGTAATCTCAGAACTTTGTTCCAAGATTTTCATACCATCAGTCTTTAAAAGAACGAAAAAATATCTGAGATGTGGACATGCAGGGATGGAATCTGGTGTTTAGAAGGGCATTGAATGATTGAGAAATAGGGAGAGTGGCAGATCTGCTATTGATGATCAATTCTTTCACTAATACTACAAATATTCCAGATAAACCAATTTGGAAATTATGCAGCAAAGGGAGCTTCGCTGTCAAGTCACTATACTGGGAGAAAAATAAGGTTGTGAACCCATCAATGATTTGGCCTTGGAAACTTATCTGGAAAGTCAAGATTCCATATAAGGTTTCTGCTTTTGTTTGGTTAGTGTTGAGGAGAGCTTGTCTTACACAAGAGGCCTTACAAAGAAGAGGTCTATAGATATGCTCAAGATGCCTATTTTGTGGGAAGAATGCAGAAACAAATGAGTATTTATTCCACAACTGCACATCTGTGGCACATGTTCTTTTGTATACTTAGGGTGAATTGGGTATTACCAAGATCAACTTTAGAACTTCTATGCAACTACAAATCAATTGGTAGAAGAAATTCAAAGGAAGATTGGTGGTAAGTCATTCCAGCTTGTATTTGGTGGACAATTTAGAAGGAGAGAAACTCAAGATATTTTGATGATAAAGCTAATTCTATTCAGATAGTAAAAATGAAATGTCTTAGTCTCTTGTATTTTCGGTGTATATAAGATATAGTGGGGGAGGTAGGAGATTTGGTAGAATTCCTATGCGATATGTAAATTGTTATTTGACTTTTACTCCTCTGGCCACTACTTGTGGTTTTTACTTGTAAAGTATCTTCCGCCGCAATTCATATGCTGATATTTTTGGATGAAATAAAAATGTTACCTTATTCAAAAAATATATGGTATATTTTGTGTATTTAATGTATATATATTAACTTTTGGACATCCTAAATAAATATAAAAGGTTAGCTCAAGTGGTCCTGAATTTTTTATTGTCTCAGGTTTGATTCCTAGGGATTACATTATTTTTATGTTTAATTTTTTTTCTTTTTTCGAACTCTCTGAATGAAAATACTGGATCCACCATGTCAATTATTAAATACTGTTATGGCTGTTCATTTCGGATATCCGATCCGATCTGAAATTCCGGATATCCGAAAATTTCGGGTCGGATAACCGGATATCCGAAATTTTCATATTTTAAATTATATTTTAATTTATCTTAAAATATTTTAAATCCTATTTTAATTTATCTGAAATACCGCGTGTCAGCAACTTTACTAATATTTTATTTAAATCCTATTTTAATTTATCTTAAAATCCCACACAAAGGTTGGAGTAGCAATGAAAGATAATTATAGTCAGCATAATGCTATCGTTAATCATCCACCCGCATCAAGAATTTCTACCAAGTTATACGATATGAAAGTGATTTATGCATTGTCTTAAAATATCATTGTTTACATTGCCATGACATAAAATCAAGCTCCTTCACTTACTACTTTTTTTTCTAAAAGGAAAATGGATAGTGAAGACGTGGAGGAAATGAAGTTTTGTTTTCTTTTGAATCGATTGACTTCTAAAAGTTATTTATCTATTGTAATACTTAGTTGAAAGATTGCATCATTTACTTCGGATTCACTCCAATCTCCTTATCTATTGTAATACTTAAAGTAATTGTATAATTAGTAACAATATTAAAGTTTGTCAGAAGAGGAACTTGATTCTTTCCCTTTGTTTTTTCGATGAAGGTATGGAAGAAATATAAGAATCAAACAAATGAAAATCGAAAAGCACAAACGCAGCCTAACTATTAGGGAAAATCGAAACAACAATAACAACAACAAAAACAACATACCCAAGGGAAAATCAAAAGAAAAAAAAATCGAATATTTCGGATATCCGAAAATAGAGAAATTGTGATCCGTATCCGATCCGATTTTTTTCGAATATCCGATCCGAAATATCCAAAACTCAAAAAAGTGGATCGGATATCAGATTTTTTGGATTGGATATCCGATTTTTCGGATCGGATCTACCGGATCGCGGATCGGATTATTATGAACAACCCTAAATACTGTAGCCCACTTATACTGATAAGTTATAGTCTAGGCACCTTTATTTCTACCCTCTTTAATACAATTATAGCTTCTTTTAGAGACGAGGTATGCGTGCATATTCTATTAAATGCTAATGTAGGTCTTAAGTTCTTTGATTTCTGCTATTATTTGTGATTTCTTGTACTTTGATTATCGTATTAATTTGTGGTTGTCACTATTTTTATGGTTGTTATTGCTCTTATCATGCTTTTATAGTATTTTGTCATGACCTATTTGTTTCCCTTTTTTTTTTGTACTGCTTTGAATTTCTTGTCCTTATGCGGAGGGTCTATCGGAAACAGCCTCTCTAACTCCCAAGATAGGGGTGAAGTACGCATACATTCTACCCTCCACATACCGCACTTTGTGAGGATATATGTTATTGCTAAAGTAGGTCTTAGCATCATCATGGCGAATTTTGCATCTTTTCTGGAGTTGGAACCTTGTCTAATCATCTTATGTATCTTGCAGTTTCTGATTATCCATTGAGTGCAGCGAACTGCATATCCATTATCACAAATGCTGTGGAGCGCAAATGGAAGATTTTTTAGACGTACCTTACCCTGATTTTTGTTGCTACATTTACTTGGTAGAATTTTATCCTTGCTAGTACTCGTCTTACTTATCCTAATTCAGCATTTATTCTATTTTTAAATATATTTTTGTTTCTTTATCTTTTTGTCTTAGTCATATTATGTTTTCATATAAATGCACTGAAGGATTAGTTGGTAATCCAACTTTCTCCGGTCATTAATTTAGTGGAGTTAGCCTTTTCTTTTTTTTCTTTTTTTTTTATATTCAGATTCCCGACTTACGCCAGACTATTTCTGAAGATAGTAATCTCGGTCCCTCATCACTATTACCAGTAAATCGCGGGATGTGCCTGATTGACCAGAATTTAAAAACAAAGCAACTGATATCGCCTACAAAGTCTTATCCCAGAAGAGAGCAAATTGTTCTAAGGGTGAGTTGGCCTTTTTTTGAAACATTAAGAACGTGATACTTGACTTTTCTTTGTATGAACTGGTCATTTTCAAAGGTTTCAGCAATACACTATCAGTATATGAAATGGAAGTTTTACTGAAAAAAGGAAAAACAAGAAGAATGATTTGTACTTTTTGTACAGTTGGATAATTTTCCTTGTACAGCACCTTTTTCTAATTGGGAAAAATAAGGTTGACGCATTCCAAGTACATAGAAGTTTCTAATATGACTGACAAATAAAAACGATGGGCATATAGTTGTCAAAAAACTGAGTGGGTGAACAAATTATGAAATACAGCATGACTATGATGTCTGAAAACTTGAGAAAGCCAATTAGGTAGGAAACTTCCTTGCTTATTTATAAACTTGTGTTATTTAGGGGGTGGAAACCCATAAAAACCAAAAAGAAAAAGTGATCCAAATATCTAAACAACATTCCATCATTGATATTTGTGGTATTGTTATATGATATTGAAAGAAATAATCCCTTGATTATTTTCATGAATGAAGATGTATTTATATACAATATACAATCTCTAATTATGAAAAATCATATTCCTACTATAACAATAAATGAAAAGTCCTATTCCTATTATAACAATAGATCCTAATTACACTTGTACAAGAATTCTTTAACTATGGTAAGTTTACCCTAAAACTTGAACTCGGATACACGTGTATATCATGTGTATACTCCTTCTATCACACCCCCGCAGTCATAGCGGACGGTTGTCGTACGCTGAGACTGTTCCTAAAATCTTCAAATAGAACCGAGGGAATACTTTTAGTAAAGATGTCAGCAATTTGGTACCTGGACCACATGCAAGACGCGTACTTGTCCACGAGCTACATTTTCACGAACAAAGTGAATATCCATCTCGATATGCTTAGTACACTGATGTTGGACCGAATCTCCAGAAAGATAGATTGCACTAACATTATCACAGTAGACCAATGTAGCTTTCTGAATAGGAAAGTGAAGTTCTAATAGAAGATTACGCAGCCAACATGATTCAGACACCACATTAGCTACCCCTCGATACTCGGCCTCTGCATTGGATCGCGATAATGTAGCCTGGCATTTTGCAGACCAAGAGACCAAGTTATCACTCAGAAACATACAATAACCAGAGGTCGAGCGTCTGGTATCAGGATAGCCACCCCAATCAGCATCTGTATAAGACACGAGAGTAGAAACGGGGGACAGATATAAATGCAATCCATAATCAAGTGTGCCCTGTATGTATCATATAATGCGTTTGATCGCATGCATGTGCTCAATCCGTGGATCATGCATAAACAAACACACATGCTGCACTGCATAAGTAATATCAGGTCTCGTGAAAGTCAGATACTGAAGTGCACCTGCAAGACTGCGATAGTAGGTGGGATCCTCGTATGGGGTGCCAGACGTAGCACTTAGCTTCGGTTTGGTATCCACCGGAGTAGAAGTAGACTTACAATATGACATGTCAGCTCTCTCAATAATCTCTTCCGCATACTTTTTCTGATATAAAAATAGACCATCTGCATGACGAGTGACTGTTATGCCAAAAAAATAGCTTAAGGGCCCCAAGTCTTTATATCAAATTCTGAATTGAGAAGGGACATGATAGACTTGTGTAAAATATCCGATGAGGCAGTCAATATAATATCATCAACATGTAACAAAATGTATGCCAGAGAAGTACCACGCCGAAAGATGAACTGTGAATGATCAGACCTGTTGTAAGAAAATCCAATAGTAGACACATAATCTACAAACCTTTTATATCAAGCCCGTGGGGCCTACTTAAGCCCATACAAGGACTTTTTCAGAAAACAAACATGATGAGGATAATTGGGATCCCTAAAACCCAAGGGTTGATGCATGTAAGCTGTCTCCTTAATATCACAGTGTAAGAAAGCATTTTTCACATCCAGCTGGTGAATGGATCATGCCTTCGAGAGAGCTAGACTGAGCACAATGCGAATGGTTGCCGATTTGACCATCGGACTAAATGTCTCTCCATAATCCACGCCAACCTGTTGTATTTTACCATCACCTACAAGACGGGTCTTATGCCCCTCAAAAGAACCGTCAAAATTTTCTTTATGAGTAAAAATTCACATAGACCAAATAATATTAACACTAGGTGGACGGGGCACCAACTCCCATGTATTATTTTCAATACGAGCATTATATTCGTCATCCATGACCAATTTCTAATTCGGGTCATGAAGGGCAGACACTAGGTTACGTGGTAGGAGAGATTTAGTGATATTAGAATTAAGATTAAAATGTTGTTTTGGTTTAATAATACCCCTTTGGCTACGAGTAATGGGCCTTTGACGTGAGGTAGAATTGGACAAGAGTTGGGCGTTTCTCGGGTTGGCAGTGGACTGGCCAGCAGGCAGTGGGCCTGCTGGCCCAACAACTGGGTGAGCTGTAGTTATCGGATTGAAATGAGTAGTGGGCCATGTTGTTGGAATAATATTGTTAACGAGACTGGGCCGAGACTCTGGATCGGCAATTTGTGGGCCAGCAGGCAGTGGCCTACTGGCGGATTTGGGTCACGGGACATCTCAGACAAATGGTGGATAATATACGGTGAGATCCCATCATCCAAAAAAGTATATGAACTAGACACGGAACTACACAATTTAGAAAACGGAAATTGGGTTTCATCAAAGATAACATGACGACTAATGATGATTTTGTTTGAGGATAAATCAAAATATTTGTAACCACGATGATTAGATGGATAATCCAAAAACCCACAAGCAGTAGAATGAGCTTGAAGTTTGTTAATTGTAGTAGATGAAAAACGTGGATAGCATAAACACCCAAACACCCTAAGATGAGAATATGAATGATCTTTATTGTAAAGAATTTTAAGTGGGGATTGATACGCTAAGCCTTTATGAGGGAGGATGTTAAGTAGATATATAGCCATTTGTAATGCATGATGCCAAAAATAGCGTGGTAATAAAGCATGGGCGAGCAAGGTACGGACAATATTATTTGTGGAACGAATTTTTCTCTCAGCCTTTCCATTTTGTGAGGACGTATGTGGACAAGAAAACCGAAAAGATATGCATTAGTGTCACAAAACTCTCGAAACGGCCCATTATCATATTTCTTGCCATTATCACATTGAATATTTTTAATTTCCCGTTCGAATTGGGTACGGATGAATGCTCTAAATTTTAAGAAGGTGGAAAAAGCCAGAGATTTTTTGGATAAATGAAAGTTCCACAAAGAATTAGAATAATCATCCAAAAATAAGACATAATAACGATAGCCCAAAGAATTTAAAATGGAAGATGTCCATAAATCACTATGAATAATGTCAAAATGCATCAAAGTACGAGAAGTAGAAGCTACAAATGGTAATCTAACATATTTCCCTAATGGACAAGAAGGACAAAGTGGAGTAATACGCGTACCCTTACAAGTAATAAAATTATTTTTATGCAGAGAAGAAATAATAGATGACCTCGGATGTCCCAAATGTGCCTGCCACAAGGAAGGAGCAAGAGCGGCAAAGGTAAAATGTGTGGCTTGACTCGTGGAAATAGTGGTGAGTGGATACAACTGCCCCCTACTATTGCATCTCATTAGAAGTATCCCCGTTGTGAAATCTTTCACAGAAAATCCAAAAGGATCAAAATTAACAGAAACCCAATTATTAGTGGTGAATTTTCGGACATATACCAAATTTTTAATTAAGTTAGGGGCATGAAGAACATTTTTAAGACAAGAGGTGGATGTGGGGGAGACAAATTCATATGACCATAACCGCGAATTGGAATTGAGTTGCCATTACCAACAATAATGTCATGATTTTTGCTCAAATTGAAATAAGACGAGAGATTACCTTATACGAACGTCATATGGGAAGTGACTCCGGTGTCCATGTACCAATTTGGGTCCGGGGGATGTAATCCGAGTGTATGCATTACAGTCTCAATATCCGTAGGTGTCAGGACTGGAGTCGGGCCCGCATCAGTGAAGGCATGCTGAGTCCGAGGCCCATGATGTCACGACCCAAACCGGAGGGCCGCGACGGGCACCCGAATCCCACCCACCGGGTACTACTAATCATACATTTACCACCTAATCATCATTAATTACGGACTAAGCCAAAACAAAACTACGTGAAATCTTTATCCAGAAAACCAACTTATGTATATAAGTACCCATACCAAGGCCGACAAGGCCATACAAGACCACTATCCACAGGACACCTATCTACAAGCCTCTAAGAGTAGCAACATCAAAGGTCGGGACAGGGCCCCGCCATACCCATATATCCCGCAGTCTATAAGAGGCAAACTTTACCGACTCAGGATCCGTAGCATCCATCACCCGCAAAATGCACTGTACCTGATCCAGAAAATTCTGCGGGTCCGCGTTCAAGTTTGTTCCTGTGAATACTGAAGGGTCTAGATTGATGAAATCCCGAGCTCTTGCACTAGCAGCTCTATCAGAAAGACTGGGAACATGACGTTGGGCCTGAGTGGCTACCAATCGTGTCAGTAACTGTACCGCACTTCGCATATCAAGATCATCGGCTAGGATATCAAGTGGAGGGACTGGGGGTACTGCCACTCCACTAATCTCCCCTGATGGTGGTGATCTGGGGGAATCATATGAAAAGGTCGTACCGAGGGTCTCGCTCTGGCCCTCGCTAGCAGGTGGCAATCGGCTGGTACCTTCGCCTACAGTCGTATTCAATATCCTCATACTCTTGAACTTCTTCCTTGCGGTAGGCATCGCTAGAATCATAAGCACGAAATGGATTAGGAGTGAAATACTTATAACTCAGTTCTATAGCACGATTTATGAGATGAAATAATTAAAATCATCCCTAAAATATCAGATAGCCTCATGTTTATAAGTATGGTGCACAACATACCCATAAACAAGACTCTACTAGACACGGCTTGTAGACTCCCTAGGACAGACATGCTTTGATACCAAGTTTGTCACGACCCAAACCGGAGGGCCGCGACATGCAACTGGATCCCACCCACCGGTATCGCTAATCGTATATTTACCACCTAATCATCATTAATTACGGACTAAGCCAAAAGAAAATTACGTGAAATCTTTATCCAAAAAACCAACTTATGTATATAAGTACCCATACCAAGGCCGACAAGGCCATACAAGACCACTATCCACAGGACACATGTCTACAAGCCTCTAAGAGTAGCAACATCAAAGGTCAGGACAGAGCCCCGCCATACCCATATATACAAGCAAAAATGTACCGTACCAAAATTAGACCAACACTCCGAACAAGGAGAGTGCTCCAAAAATCCGCTGGATCCGCAATCAACTAACGAGAACCGCCACCCTGCCTATGTAAACATGCGGGCATGAAACACAGCATCCCCTGACAAAAGGGACTTCAGTACTACTGATGTATTGAGTATGTCATGCATGAATAATAACATAATAGGGATATAACAATAAACTAAAACAGGAACAACCGACCAACAATAATTATCTCTGAGGGTCGTAATACATATGCCTAAACGTCATGCACAATGCGGTATACATATACATCGGCCTCATCGGCATCTTTCTTACCATAACAGCCTCTGTGTACATCATACCATATAATGGTTAATGAACGTATGCATGATGCGGTATACATATATATTGGGCACACATGGGCTCTTCCTGTCCATAACCGCCTATGTGGATATCAGGTTATATCGGCCACACATGGGCATCACATCATTTTGGCCTCATAGAACTCTTTCTTTACGTGATAGTCTGTACCAGCTGCAGGCGGTGTGCGTATATAACGCCTTTTCCTTTCCTCATATCCCCTACATATATATATAATATTTACCATATAGTAGTATGCATAACACAAATGGGTCTAGGATAATATATAATATGATGCAAATGAAAATGTATAAATGACAATAAAATATTTTCTGAATTTGTCGGATGACAATAATATCCTTGCCTCTTTGGCTAACACTGTGAATATCAACATCTTTTCCGTATGCCTCAATAAGGACTTAGGAACATATTTAGACATGCTTTTAGCATAGGAATCAATAACATGAATATTCTTAACTACTAGGAGTATAATAAATTATGGAGCAATATCACGGTTATATTTCGTTACATGAAACATGTCAAAAGAAAGAAATAATTTGCCTTAACATACCTTGAATCCAAGCTTAATAACTTGAGTTTTAAACTTTAAAAAGGAAGCTTCAATTATTGTGCTTCGTACGTCTTTGTTCAAACTAAAAGGGACGAATTACTTGCTACAATTTTTGGATCCCTTTGCTACTGCTTTTGAGACCGAGAGCTGTTGTTCCTTAGCCAACTTGAAATTTAAAAAAAATATAGCTTTGCTTCACACGTTTTTAACTCAAGGAAATAAAATGGTTTGGTGGCTCTTTCTCTTTAAGTAACCAAAGTTGCTTATGTTATAAAAGATTCCCAATGCCAAAAGTATAACTTCCCTCGTGAATAATGAACCCCCCTAGCATTAAATGACCCCTCATTATGATGCTCTCCACTCAGCCAAACCTTGGCGGTGGAATTCCTTCATTTCACGCCACCTTGCACAACATGTACGGTCACTTAATTAATTAAGTGACCTGCCTCCGCATAATTTATCAATCACACACATAATTAATTTTGTGATCTCAATTCACTTAAATCTTAATAACTCATAAGACTTTCATATATTTAATGTCATAATTTGTAATATGACACTAGTCCACAACTTCTTTGTGCATGCACCAAATTTATTTCCGCTCCCCGTTGTCACACTTGTTATGTCCAAAATTATTTCGGAATTTAATCCTTTTATATACTAATCTCTTTATTAGCATAAGTAAATATAACATAAATTTTCTAACGCTCGGACCTATTTACACACTCCTAGCGATTTTATATACGCTTAGCGATTTAAACCATAACCCGAAAGTACGGGACGTTACACAAGCAGGCCAGCCTGCTGCCCTGGCCCAGCATTGTATCGTGATGCACTGTTCGGGAAACTAGGTCTGGAAGCCGATCGGAATTGGACCCAGTTTCCAGGATATGGCGTTGGTGGATAATAAGGGCTATTGGGCCAATGGTCACTGGCCTAGCCCCACGGCCAGGAGGCCCAATGTTGTGGCCAGTTGGCCTGCGGTCCACTATTCCGAGCCCCACTGATGTCGCCGCCACTATTCTGGCCACCGCCGCCACCGCTTACGACCGCGACTGCCACCGTTGTTCTTGCCATTATTTTTATGATTTTGACCCCTTTTTCCGCCACCGTTGATACGGCTTTGCCGAATTTTTGGAGAATGAGTGAGGATTGTCTGACGTGGCCATCATCATGACGTAATTTGCGCCGATAGCTGGCCTTCTTAGCCAAACTGACTTCTTCCAACGTCAGCATGGAACGGGCCTGATAATATGGCGGGAGAGGATTACTTTGACGGAGCAGTGTCCCAACTCCATTATATGCCTCGGATAGGCCTGCAACCATCTGAAGAACAAGACGATCATTGGTAATGGGCGCACCAACGTTTCAGAGTTGATTCGCCAATTCTTTCAGCCTTTTACAATGGGCTGAGACGTTCTGAAAATCTTCCATGTTGACATGGAAAAATTCCTGCTCAAGCGTGATAGCACGTGAATTTTTGTTATCTTGGAATATATCACGCACCCTATTCCAAGTTTTCATCGCCGTAGCGTCGGGTTCAATAATCGTCTGCAAGAGGTCTGTAGAGATAATGGACTAAATCTACTGGAGAACGGTATTTTAGCCCTAGACTTCTGATACCATGAAAGAAATAATCTTTTGATTATTCTTATTAATGAAGAAGTATTTATATACAATATACAATCTCTAATTATGGAAAATCATATTCCTACTATAACAATAAATGAAAAGTCTTATTCCTATTATAACAATAAATCCTAATTACACTTGTAGAATAATTCTTCAACTATGGTAAGTTTACACTAAAACTTGAACTCTAATACACGTGTATACTCCTTCTGTCAGCTATCACACATACAATCATACTCAATTCGATCAAATTGTTTGATCTTAAATGAGATCTTCTATAATTTCACACGTGCATTGGCTGTGTGGTAAATTGACAAGATTAAAAGGTCAACTTAGAGTCTGCATGTACAAGTTCCACACTCTACACCACTAAATGAATATCACACTGCATTTCTTGAAAATTTTCCACAACTTTTCACGTAGTAAATATGGAGAAATTGTGAAAAATAAGTAACAAAGAATTTCTTAAAAGTAATTCTTCAAACACATCCAAATCTTTACAGTCTTTTTCTCAAAAAATCTATTCCAAAAGACTACTCATTTAAAAGCATGTACTTCCTTGGTCCCAAATAGAAAGGCAGATTCAATTACAATGTTCAACACAGGTAATTTTAGTTGTGAATTTGAATATCAATGAATTTTAGAACGATGAGACCGTCTTTAAAACTATACAAATGTACTATAAATTTCATAATAAAAATTATTTTTTAGAAATATTGAAAAATAAAAAAACATCTGCCCATCTTTCTGTACATATAAGAATTTTTCAGTTCTTAAGAAACTTTTGTTTTTAACGAAGCTCTTTCTTATCATCAATCAAGCAGTACAAGAAATGATAACACTCATATGCGGAGCCGGTCTTACCCTATATTTATATTAAAATTAACTTAATATGTATAGAAATCATAAACTCAAAATTCAAAGTTACGTATGATGTTCTTCTAAATAGTAAGGATACTAATAGTAATATTGTTTTCCTATAAAGTAAGCAATGTTATAATAATAGGAAAAAAAGGAAAGTTTCTTTTTTAAGAGAAGGTTGACACGAGGCAAATATATAGTAAGAGAAAATAGAAAGGGGTGAGGTGAAAGATGTCCTAAATTAACGGTACGCGGTCAGGTTATCAACCTGCCTCAGGAGACTAACGATACACGCAAAATGGGAGACTAACCGAACACCTAAATTCTGAAAGAAAAAAAGAATCATATTTATTGCTAGTAATAATGACAAATAATTAAACAATCATTGCCTTTGGTCTTCTCTAATGAACGTGCACACTTATGCCTTTCCATATCTACACTTTTTCACAGGTTCTTTCTCTCTTTTTCAACAAACATTCCTTCAATATTTTCTTCATGTTATTATTCATAATGGTGATTCATGTATTCTGAGATTCTCTGTTCTTGACTTTTAATTTGCACGTGATAAATTCGTAGAGTTGATTCTTGGACAATAGATTTCAAGATTGAGTATTGGTTAATTAGAGCTTGAAAATTGAACAAAGGGTCCTTGTTTTCATGATTTCTTGGCGAATTAATCTCTGATGTTATTAGAATTGTTGATGGCCTTTGCATGCGTAATTGCCACCTTACTCTGAAGCGTGTGTAATATCACATTCTCAATTTTGGAAATTGTATTTCACTATTGCTTTTCCATGTAGAAGGTGGTTGCTTCTCATATTTCTTGCTAATATCCTTTCAAATGACCTCTTTTTATGATTTCTTCCTACCTTGGTAGGGGTAAGGTCTACGTACACTCTACCCTCTCCCGACTCCACGTTGTGGTATCCTTTCAAATGGTGTAATGATTTATATATTGTATTGATCAATTTATACGGTAGATTAAAGCTAGTAGCTAGTAGTAATTTTTAGGACCAGACACCGTTTTAGTATAAGATGCAACTTCAATGTCGATTTTACTATCCTCACTACCAATGTTGTATGATGTTTGAAGTGCATATGAAAAAGAGAATGGTCTCTTTTTGAGTTTTTGTGATGTTAATCATAGTGGTCACACGGCGATGAGATTTTAAACTACCGAGAGATAAATTGTATGATACCCGTGCCTTGGTGGACGGAGTTACCTGGTACCTGTTTTGGTGGGAATAGTAGGTACCTATGTTGGTGGAGGTAACAGGTACCTGAGCTGGTGGGAGGTACGTAGCACGTATCCGTGGAATTAGTTGAGGTGCGCATAAACTGGCCCGGCCACCATGGTTATAAAAAAAAAAAACTGTCTAGTAATTGTAAATTCCCTTGCAAGCTGCTTCTGTTGTTGAGACAATCTTTCAGACGGGACTTTTTTGCTTTTTATGACTTACGGAGATCAGGGATTAAATTGATTTCAGAATATCTGCTTTCTATGTGATTTAGATGTTTTCTGAATTGAAGACCGCACTCTAGTTACCATCATGAATTCAATCCTGGATCGCGTAGCTAAAGATTGTGGTAGACGGAATAGCTCAACTCCGTCCACTAGTGGGGACATCTTTGAGCCTTTGTCAAGTAGTAATGGTGAGGCTGAAGTTGCAAAACATTTAATACCGTGTATTTGCTGATTAAAACTCTTGCTTGGGCTGATGTTCTCTTTGATTTCACTTTGTTATGTCTACAGCTAAGCAACGGGCCACGTTGGTAGAGTGGATAAACAGTGTTCTTCCTTACTTAAGTCTGTCAGTAAATGCTTCTGATGACGAGTTACGAGCCTACTTGGTTGATGGTACTATCCTGTGTCAATTATTGAACAAGTTGAAACCAGGTTTTATACCAGAGGTAGTAGTAATATATTGGATTTTACAGTAATTAGAAGCTAAGGGTGTGTTTGTTTTGATGATCTGACTTACTACATCTTCCTTTCTAGTTTGGTGGTGGTTCAGGTCATTCTTCTGAGTTAGGCTCAGAAAATGTAAAACGGTTCTTGTCAGCTATGGATGAAATGGGCTTGCCCAGGTTTCAATCATCAGATTTAGAAAAGGTTAGCATGAATGTAAAGTTGTTCTCTCGTCTTTCTAGTATAAGTTCATCATTTTATGTCTGCTTATCATTATATAAAATGGTTGTATGTGTTAATTCACAGACCATTGAGTTGTATATGTTATAATATGCAGAGAAGTGTAACTTTCTGTACCTTTATGTACAATTTACACATCATTTTTCTGCTTCTGATATATTGACTCTGATACATTTATCCAGGGATCCATGAAAATTGTTGTAGAGTGCCTTTTAACACTTCGAGCAGAATTTATGTCGGATGTTGGAGGATATGGTTCGACCACACCATTATCTCGCAAACAGGAACTGTCGAGTACTCATTCTTCCCCATCCTCAACAGAAGGGAGACGAAAGATAGGATCAGATTCAAAATTCCAGCGCGCTTTGAGAAGTCCCGTGATGGCAGGTCTGGTTGTTTAGATCTCATCCCTTCACCCACATCCCTCCCCAATCCAAAAGAAAGAAAGAAATAGGAAAGCCCAGGATTCTTTTCCTTGTGGGAAAGATGGGATTGTGTTTCCTATCATAAATTGTTACATCTTACTTAAAGATTGACTAACAGAAAATTTATTAGGTATAACATGGCAGGGCCTCCCCTCAATGTCATTATTCATCAAAGTGTTCTATTTCACATTTGTATTACAACTGTCAATCCTCTTCTGGTCTTTTTAGCTGAAGGTTTTAAACTATGGGTGAATTAGTTTTAGATCTCTATGTTATAACTACCCAGACTTCACTAATGACATCTTTTTTCTTAGATTGTTGACTTCTCTCTTTTGAACTTTGTAGAGCCATCAGCTGCATTATTACATCACGTTGGGAATAAGTTCCATGAAGTATTTCAGCTTAAACAAGGGGGCTATGCTGATCTTCCTCCATCAAAGATTTCCCAAATGATGAAATCTAACAGCTTGGATGTTAGTAACTTGTCCCTTTTATGTCAGTGAAGCTCGACTAAATTTTACGTCTGAAATTTTGATCTCATACTTACTACAACTGATTTTTGTTGCACACAGATTGCCCCAACGCAGTCACTTCTAAGTTTTGTGAATGGGATTCTTGATGAAAGCGTTGAGCGGAAGAATGGAGAGATACCTCATGTGCGCACATAAGAGATAGAGATATTCATGATTATGTTCTTTTTTACGCGAATACATCCCAAAAATCATGGCCTAACATCACTTAGTTGTTTGACCCTGTCAGCGCGTAGCATGCTTGTTGAGAAAAGTCTTGCAAGAAATTGAGCGGCGGATCTCTACTCAAGCTGAACATCTTAGAACGGTATAAGACGCCTTAGCTGTTTTCCCCCAAATTCTCTTTATAATGAACCTTGCTCATGACATTTACTCTTCCTGTAGCAAAACAATCTATTCAAGACTCGTGAGGAGAAATACCAGTCACGGATCCGAGTCCTAGAAGCCCTTGCAACTGGCACTAGTGAAGAGACGCAGGTATTGTAGATTTCGTTTTCTGTGAAAAAAATTGAAGTCTGGAAAATTTTATTTCTTCAAGAGTTTATGCGTCCTTCACCGATACAACACTTTTATTTCAGATTGTCATGAACCAGCTTCAGCAGATTAAGGTAGTTCACCACCTCTCTTTCTCTGCCACAATGTTTGCACAATGATCAGTATAATAGCAGTATATATGCATACTATTGTTTCATTTCCTGTAATTTTGTATGTATTAACTCTTAATATATGATCTACCTATCTGATATCTTGAAAATAAAGTTACCTATACTAGTGTTAAATGAAATTTGCTATTGATTGAAAAGGAACTGATTAGAGTCGTTTCTGCAAGAATATTTCAGCTGATTATGATTCTTTTCAACGATTTTTAAAGCTTAGCATCCCTTTTTGATTTGAAATCATATTACAGAGTGTAAAAATCAAAATGGATGAGGAAAAGAAAACTGAGAATCATGATGTGGTTAGATTGATGAAGGAGAAGGATGATCATAGTCAGGAGATTGCAACTTTGAAGCAAGAACTAGAAATAGCTAAGAAAGCACATGAAGTACGCTGCCTAAAAATGGAAAAAGTGGCCAGAGATACACAACAAAAGCTTGAGGAGAGGTTGAAAGACGTTGAGAGCCTTTTAAAAGAATCAACAAAGAGAGTGAAAGAACTTGAGACGCTTACTGAATCAAAGTCACAGAGGTGGAGCAAGAAGGAGAATGTGTACCAAATATTCACAGAATTCCAGCTTGGCGCACTACGTGTATGCTTTGATCTGTTTTCTCTTAATTTGTTCTAACGTAATTCGTTGTGTATCACATCTGATCTGGATCCCCATAAACTTCAGGAACTGAAGTTTGCTTCTCAGTCGATAAAGCAAGAAGTAGCGAAAACACAAAGGAGCTATGCAGAGGAATTCAATCAATTAGGTCAGTGCTGTATGAATAATATTTTCCGGAATATAGTTAAGTTATTATGTTGGATTACTCATATGAAGTTAAATTTCTATGATAGGTGCAAAATTTAGAGCACTAGACCAGGCAGCTGCAAACTACTCTGTCGTCCTTGCTGAGAATCGCAAACTACACAATGAGGTCCAGGAGTTAAAAGGTGTTGTTACATTACAAAATTTTAGAACTAAGAGGCAGGAAGATTTCTCTCCGTTTACTGTTGCTTATGAATCTTTTTCAAATTAGGAAATATTAGAGTGTATTGTCGGATAAGGCCATTCCTTCGTGGACAAAAGGAAAAACAGTCAGTGATTGAATATATCGGAGAAAATGGGGAGCTAATTGTTGTAAATCCTTCCAAACAAGGAAAAGAAGGCTGTAGATCTTTCAAGTTCAATACAGTCTACAGTCCAGCTTCAACACAAGGTTTTCATACTCCTCCCAACTATACTAGATAAAATTCTTTTACACATATTATGTAAGGTTATGTTTCATGTAATGAATAATAAAAAGGAATTTTCTATTTCAACCTTTGCAGCTCAGGTGTATTCAGATATTCAGCCCTTGGTACAGTCTGTGCTCGATGGTTATAATGTATGTATATTTGCCTATGGTCAAACTGGCTCGGGAAAAACGCACACCATGGTAAGAATTCTGTCCCATATAAATTTGTTAAATATATTTACACATTGTTTAACATTGCTGAAGCAAGTTCAGTTAACCTCCAGACTGGTCCCGATGGAGCAAGCGAGGAGGACTGGGGAGTCAATTATCGAGCTTTGAATGATCTTTTTAAAATTTCCCAAATGAGAGAGAGCACTTTCAAGTATGAAATCAAAGTTCAAATGATGGAAATATATAATGAACAAGTTCGTGACTTACTGTCAAGTGATGGTTCTCAAAAAAGATATCCTTTACTAAATATAAAAAAAAAATTACCTTTCCTGGCATTATCTCCATCTTTCTCCTTTTCTACATTAAACAAATTGTCAATTTGGAAATATTTTACCAAAAGGTTTTAGTTGTCCCTTTCTTTTCTCGCATGCTGCAAAAAATTCCAAATAATCACAAAAATCAATATTATGTCTGCAATATATATATATATATATATATATATATATATATATATATCATGCATCTGCAACTGTTTTCCTTGATTTGCACACACTTGGGATTTTATCTACCTCTCAATCCAGTGGGTTAGCTGTCCCAGAAGCAAGCATGTTCCCTGTCAATGGAACCGCTGATGTCTTAGATTTAATGCATACGGGATTGAGAAATCGAGCAAAAGGTTCCACTTCCATGAATGAAAGAAGTAGTCGATCACACAGGTTCAAAACAACTATTCATCTCTCAATTTCAATATTTAAAATACATGTTTTTCCTTCTAAATTTTGATAGGTTCTTTCCTATATTTTACATAAACCTTTTGTGTTATATGTACAGTATTGTAACTATCCATGTCCAAGGGAAGGATATAAAGAGTGGTTCATCAATGCATAGTAGTCTTCATTTGGTGGATCTTGCTGGAAGTGAACGGGTCGATCGCTCTGAGGTGACTGGAGATAGATTAAAAGAGGCACAACATATAAATAAGTCATTGTCTGCTTTAGGAGATGTCATATATGCTTTGGCACAAAAAAATGCTCACATTCCATACAGAAACAGCAAGCTCACCCAAGTCCTTCAGGCTTCATTAGGTAATTCTCTTTCTATACAAAAAGAGTTTGCTTTCAGTTCCATGTACAATGGTAGACCTCATACTTATGTAGTATAAGCATGTATCGGAGGTTTCTAATGGAAACGAATGTTTGAGATCATTTGTAGCTTCGATGTTTAAATTTTTTTGAACATGTCAATTGTCAGGTGCTTGCTTCTTATCTGCAATATCACTCTGTTTTTGCATTAATTTATAATTCTATTTTTTTGTACAGGTGGTCAGGCAAAGACACTTATGTTTGTGCAGCTTAACCCTGAAGTTACTTCATATTCAGAAACCATGAGCACATTAAAATTTGCTGAACGAGCATCTGGAGTAGAGCTAGGCGCTGCTCGAAGTAGCAAAGACGGCAGGGATATCAGAGAGTTGATGGAACAGGTGCTCTATTAACTTTCTAATTCTACTAGATTAGAACCTTTTAATTGATGACACTATCTTTTTCATTAGTCCAATAACTAAAACATGTGGCTGATTAATCCCTCGCAAGTAAATTACTAATGGAGCAAAGAAGAGGATTTAGTTATTCAAGTAAGTTGGCCATAAGGCGAAAATATGGTCTTGGCAATTGATATTAGTTGGCGATGGGTTAAAAGCCATAAACAAGATGTTCAAAGCTATATCTACATATTTATAACCAAAAGCTAATGCTACAATTTTCATAGAGCTTAGGCAGGATACCAATTACCGATAGAACCACCTATGAGATCACCTGAGTTCTATTTTCTTTTTCTCCATCAAGATGTTTTTCCTTTTTATTATTCCTGATTGAGAGATGATATTGTGCCTGACTTAGAATTTCCTGCTATAGCATGTGAAATGGAGTCCATTGTTAACTTTTAATATTCCAGGTCGCATCTCTCAAAGATACAATAGCTAAGAAAAATGAGGAGATTGAGCAACTGCAGATGCTCAAAGATCAAAAGAATGTTTCTCTCGAAGCCAATGGTGAGAAACGCAGTCCAAACTCATTCAGGTATGGCTCCTCACCTCCACACATGTTTTTGTGAGAATTAGAATGTAGCTTGAAATTCTCTGGTAGCTGAGACTCCAGACTTACTGAGAAAGCAGCATCCAAGAGTAGTGATCAGAATTATTTAGCTAGTTTCAAGAATTACAGTGATGAGTTTAGACACCAAAAGGAGTCCTTTCAGTAGTCTCAGTCTGAGACTTCTAGATGGATTTTAAGTCGGAATATTTCTGCAGATGCTGACATCTTTGTGTTCAGCGACGCAGATAATGAGCAAAGACTAAGTGATATGCTATCTGATAGTGGTCTTTCTGTGGACACAGAAACTGATGGATGTGCTGAAAGCACCAATCCTTTTCCTGAATGATACAAACCACCAGAGAACACAAATAAGTAAGTAAACTTCCGCTCGGCATGCCTGTGCTTTCTACAGAACATTAATTTCTTTATGGAACGTAAGAGAAAAAAGATCTTAGACCTTTGTTCCTATTTATTCAAGTAAATAGAGGTACCCTGATTGGCTAATGTAGAAATTTTATATAGAAACTAAAATGTCCTCTGTATGGTTTTATTAACTACATGGTACAGATAAAACAAGTAGGTCAAGAGTTCAAAAAATTACTTATTGCTTTAGATGAAACTAAAATATCCAGGAAGTTCGTAGACTTAACATCACTCCTCCGAGTTTTAAGGTATTCCAACTGTATTGAACTAGTGCTTTTCCACTGCTTAACTTGAGCTAATTGCTTGACTATCATCTTACACGGCCTTTTGCAGACACAAAACTGCATATAAAATTCCTAGGTCTCCACAAAGATCAGAGAGGGATTCTCCGAAAGTCTCAAACGGTATGTTGATTAAGCATGGCATGTTCAAAGAATACCCCTTGACTAAAGATTAGTGGTGTAATTGTAACTTCTTCAATATGTTTCAGGTCTGCGAAAGTCGACCAGTGCAGCCAATATGTTGGCTAAATCTACCAAAAGGTGGCATTAATATGATGTTGTAGTTGTGTTTATCAAATTTCTCTTCTTTACTGTACAGATTCTTTTCATTGACCAGGAAGTCCCTTTTAGAGTCTAGGACTATACATGACATTTTGCTAATATTTCTCTTCTACTTGGGAATACCGGGGGAGGGCGGGTTGTGATATACTACACTCAATTTTTTTCATAGCTTTCTTTTTTTTTTTCCTACAAGGAATTCAGTGATTTAAGCTTGTATAAAGTCTGTCAAGTTGTAACATACAAGTGTTGGTTTTATCAGCAACTTATCTTTTAGTTACTCTAAGAACCAACTATCCATCAAGTGAAATTTCCTTTTTCTTTTGAAGAAAAAAAGTGTTTTATGCAAATATGTTGTTCAAAAATTGAATGAGCTATATGTGAGCATCAAGGCACATGACTACATTCTTTGTTTTTATTAACATATATTATAAAATATACTCCATGTATTTTGTAATCTTTAGTGTTGTATAATTATGGTAGATATAAGATCCTTATTGTATTAGAATTCGACATTGTACCCACTATATATATTTGTATTAATGAGAAAGACTCCCAAGGGAGATTAATACAATCTTACATGGTATCAGGAGCCAAAACCTAAACCCTATTTTTTTTCTCCTTCTTTCACCCGCAGCTCCCCTCCCCCTCGGTTTCTTCCAAAACGGTGGTTGCCCATCTTGTTAGAAAACCAAAATTATTTGTCTGCTTTCTCTTCCTTTGACCGAGAACAACATTGGTTGTTTTCTGCTTCGTCCTTCACACAATTTGTTTGTTTTCTTTACCCGAGAACAACATTGTTATTTTGTGTTGTGTCTTCTTTTTCTTCCTTCACAAAAAACAATCCACTTTAATAACTCCTCCCACAACAGTCTCAACCTCCTCAGTTGTCACCACCCACGTCCTCTTTTTCGCCCTCTATTCATCCAGCACTTACGTCAACAATATTAAGAATTTCATTCCTGTGATTCTTGACCAGGAAGACGGTCAGGGGTTGAACTTTTCCGTAAAAATGCATGTGTCTATAACGTGCTGGATCACATAGACGACTCATTCCCTCGCCCTCCTGAGGTTGATGACCCATTATGGCGCCGTCTTGACGCCATTATCAAACAGTGGATATATGGCACAATCTCTAAAGACTTTCCAGGACAACAAGCACACCCGTGATGTTTACCTGGAAGAACAATTCAATAACACATGCCTTGAAAGTTGTGCTAATACGTCAGAGTATTGCAACCAGTTGAAACTAGTTCCAGACCAATTGTCCAACGTTGAAACACCTGTTTTCGAAACAAAAATGGTTCTCCAATTAGTTGTTGGTCTACTAAAAGGCGAATATGATACTCTGGCAACAATAATACAACAGACTGATCCATTACCCAGCTTTAACAAAGCACGTTCGCAGTTACTGTTAGATGAAACCCGACGTGCTAAGCATGACGAGCATAATCAAAAGGCGTTAGCAATTGAAACGCCCGCGCAAAACACCACCACTGCCGGCCTGCCGCCACCGCCGGACAACAACCAGCCGTGAAATAACCGCGGCAGCGATAGGGGTGGCAAGGGTCGTGGTAATGGGAAAGGTGGTAAAGGTCGCGCTGACAGCACCAGTCGCCCAACAGCACCACGACGTGGGCCGGCCTAGGGCAGTGGCCTATCTAATACTGGCGCCTGGGCCCCGGCTCCCGTTACTGGTCCATATCTAGCGGCCCAATACACAATCCAGCAACAGTCAAGCATCTTGGGCCAGTTCCCAGGCCTAAGACAAACTCCAAGCGTGCCTCATCAGGCTCATTTTTCAGCCCAGCATCAGCAGGTTCCGGTGGGCCTGGCCCCCACCAATTTGGGCCAGGCCTTCAGTTCTTTGACTATGCAGCAGCCCGATGAAAATTGGTACATGGATACGGGAGCCACATCTCACCTCACCCGCTCTGTAGGTAATCTTTCCAAACTATTTCGTTTAAAGTATCCTCAATATATTAATGTTGGTAATGGTCACCGCATTCTAATTCAGGGTTATGGTACAACCTACACCTAACCGCCTCACCTACCCTTCTCCCTAAATAATGTCCTATATGCTCCCTACATTATTAAAAACCTAATATATGTCCGAAAGTTTACTCGTAATAACTCCGTCTCTGTTGACTTTGACCCTTTTGGTTTTACTGTGAAGGATCTTCGTACGGGGACACCTCTTACGAGATGCAATAGCACGGGGGGTCTCTATCATTTCTCATCCACCTCCGCTGCCAGTTCCCGCTCCCACACGTCATTCGATGTTATATCTCCGTCAACTTGGCACAATAGGCACACCCAGGAGCTCCTGTCTTTAATTTTCTTAGAAGCAATAATTTTATTAGTTGTAATAATGGGAAACTTGCCCAAAATTGTGTTTCTTGTCAATTAGACAAACATGTTCACCTTCCTTTTAAGTCGTCTCTTAGTGTTACGTTTACTCCTTTTGATATTGTTCATGCTGATTTATGGACATCTCCCGTTACTAGCTCTCTGGTCATAAATATTATCTAGTCTTATTAGATGATTATTCCCACTTTATTTGAATTTACCCACTAAAGTTCAAGTCGGAAGTTTGCCAAATTTCTTGAATTTTGTACTTTTATCAAAACTCAATTTGAAAAAGTCATAAAATCCTTTCAATGTGATAATGACCGTAAATTTAATAATTCCACGTTTCACAAATTTTGCAAAAATCATGACAAGGTTTTTTGGTTTTCGTGTCCTCACACATCACCTCAGAATGGGAAAGTAGAATGAACCATTCGCATTATAAATAACATGGTTCGTACTTTCTTGTTTCATGCCTCTCTCCCTCCCCCGTTTTGGGTTTATGCAGTCAAAATGGTAGAATACGTCCTTAATATTTTACCAACTGGCACTCTTCATAACATGACCCCAACCGAAATATTATACCGTCGGATCCCCTCTTATGATCACCTTCGGATTTTCGGTTGCCTTTGTTATCCAAACCTTACGTCCACCGCCCCCATAAATTGGCACCTCGAACTACTCCGTGTGTCTTCATAGGTTTCTCATCTAATCATAGGGGTTACCTATGCTATGACTTGTCCACTCGCCAAATTCACGTCGCTCGTCACGTTACGTTTGACGAGACGGTTTTTCCTTTTACAAATATTCAAAAATTCCAAAACACAGACTATACCTTTCTAGACTAGTCCGACACCTCCCCCGTCATACTTCGCAACTGAGTCAGTCCACCACCACCACTGCTCCCCAATCACTGCCACTACCGGCAGTTACTACTCCACTATGCCTCAGTCACCGTCGATCGGGACCCCCATCATCGGTAATCGATCGTACTCACCCCTGACCTATCTCAGTTTTACATCTCCAACGTCGCCGCCGCCTAACGCCGACCTTCCAGTCAACTAACCCAACCCCTATATTGTACCATATTCCCGACACCCACACAGTACCAAAACCCAGACCCAAACCACCCCGTCACAGCCATCCCGACCTCCCTCCATCACTGGATCCGGTTGCACCCCGTTCCCCGATCTCACCCATCACATCTCAGGTACCCGACACCAATAGCCCTTCCCCACAACTCGTCGACCTACTCCCGCCGACACCAAACACCGCCTCTACCACTAAAACCACTGACCCGACAGCCCACTATAAAACCCACCCTGCCCCCACGCACCATATGGAAACCCGTGCTCAACACGGGATTTTCAAACCCAAAGTCCAGTTTAACCTATCCACACAAACCATATCCCCAATTCCCCAAAACCCAAAAATAGCCAAACTTGACCCGAATTGGAATGCGGTCATGTGTGAGGAATTTAATGCTTTAACAAAATAGCACACTTGGGATTTGGTTCCTAGACCGGATGGGGTGAATGTTATCCGATGCATGTGGCTTTTTCATCATAAATACAGAGACAGCGGTAACCTAGAAAGGTATAAGGGAAGACTTATGGCTAATAGTACTAATCAACAGGAGGGTATCGATTGTGGTGAGACATTCAATCTGGTTGTTAAACCGGCCACCATGCACACGGTTCTGAGTATAGTTATGGGTAAGCATTGGCCGATTCATCATCTTGATGTGAAAAATGCATTTTTACATGGGGACTTGTAGAAAACAGTTTACATGCACCAACCGCCAGGCTTTGTCCATCCAGAGGCCCCTCACTACGTATGTTGTCTTCGTAAGTCACTTTATGGTTTGAAACAGGCCCCTAGAGCGTGGTATGATCGCTTTGCCTATTACATTATGCAGATTGGGTTTGTTTGCAGCAAGTGTGATAATTCTCTATTTATTTTTCATAGAGGTAGTATCATTGCTTATTTGTTGTTATATGTGGATGACATTGTGCTTATTGCCTCCTCTGATTTGTTGAAAAATGATATCATTGCATTGTTTAAAATATAATTTGCTATGACTGACTTGGGGAAGTTGAGTTATTTTTTTGGGGATATCAGTGACTAGATCTGCAAATGCTATGTTCTTGTGTCAACGGAAGTATGTAGAGGAGATAGTATACAGGGCTAATATGGTGAACTGCAAGATAATGTCCACTCCGGTTGATTCCAAATCAAAGCTTAGTGTTGTTTATGGTAATCCAGTGTCCGATCCCACACTTTACAGGAGTCTTGCAGGTGCACTACAGTATCTTACTTTCAACAGGCATGATATTCATTATGTTGTTCAGCAGGTGTGCTTATTCATGCATGCCCCAATGGAGCCTCATTTTACTGCTCTTAAGCGTATCATTTGATACATTAAGGGCACGCTTGATTATGGATTGCATCTATACCCCTTAGCACCAACCAGGTTGTTATCATATACGGATGTTGATTGGGCAGGCTGTCCGGACACACGACGCTCCACCTCCGGCTACTGCGTGTTCTTAGGGGATAATCACATCTCTTGTTCTGGCAAGAGGCAAGCCACCTTATCCCGTTAGAGTGCAGAAGCAGAGTATAGAGGCGTTGTCAATGTTGTTACCGAGATCTATTTGCTCCGAAACCTTCTTTTGGAGCTTCAGTGTCCCTTGTGTAAGGCGTCTTTGGTTTATTGTGATAACATATTCGCCATATATTTATCTCATAATTCGGTTCAACATCAGCGAACCAAGCATATTGAGATGGATATACATTTTGTTCGTGAGAAGGTTACTCTCGGTCATGTTAAGGTGTTACATGTACTTTCTTCGTATCAGTATGTGGATATCTTCATGAAAGGTCCGCCTAGACAGCTATTCCTCGACTTCAGATCAAATCTTAGCGTCCGGCCTCCTCCCGCTCCCACTGAGGGGGTGTATTAACGTATATTATAAAATATACTCCATATATTTTGTAATATTTAGTGTTGTATAATTATGATAGATATATGATCCTTATTATATTAGGATTCTACATTATACACACTATATATATTTATATTAATGAGAAAGATTTCTAAAAAGATATTAATACAATCTTACCGTTTGTACACTCCGTACGGTTCTCCATTAGTCTTCAACCTTTCCAAGGGTAATTTTACTAATGGTTATTCAACTTTATTTTATAGTATCAAAGTCATCAAAGAGTATTTTTTTTTATAAGAAAACGTCATTTAATCATGCCTAGTATCAAACAGTGCGCCCTTTTACGTAAATGTCTTTCACTCATTTGTTTGAGGATAACTGCGGAGTATTATTTTCTTCTGTATATTCACATGGAGGTTGTATTACGAGCCTCTAATACTGTTGGATATATGAATAACTTATTAGAAGTAAAGTTGAAGCTAAATTAAAATAGATTAATTTAATATTTTAATATTAAAATTTATATATTTAAAAATTAAATTGTAATTTTTTTCATATCATTTTGGTGAAAAAATATATTTTTAAATATTGGTCAAAGTTCATGAAGTTTGAATTTCGAGAAGCGAAATGTGACACATAAATTGGGACCGAGGGAGTATTAGTTTTTAGTATAAAAACAGAAGTTTAAGACTTTTGGTGAAGAACTACGTACATACACTCCCTCTATTTCATAATAAGTGGTTCTTTTAGCTCATGCACATCCCTTAAAAAATTGTTTACTCCTAATTGTTTTTACTATCTTACCCTTAATCAAATTGTGCTTACAAAATTAAATTCCTAAAAAAAGAAAAGGTAGTTAATGAATTTTGATTATTTAAATAAGGGCAGTTTTGGAAGAATTTGTTCAAAGTATTCTTGAAATTCTAAAGTACCACTTATTTTTAAAAACCTAAAACCCCACTTATTATGGAACGGATGAAGTAGTAAAAATAAATCTTGCAACCGACAAACAATATCTAACGGCAATCAAGTTTACAAGTCGAGGCGATGTATATATCCATGTTTGATTAGTGATTTTTGTACAATTGTAATTTCTCATTAATACAATATATATATATATATAGGGTGTACAATATGAAATCCTTATACAACAGAGATCATATATCTATCATAATTACACAAGATCAAATATGGCTAAATATTATTATTGTACACACTTTAATACACCCCTCAGTCTGAGCGGGAGGAGTTCGTACGCTAAGACTGAATCTGAAATCGAGGTAGAGTTGTCTAGGAAGGTCTTTTGTGAATATATCTGCATACTGAGATGAAGAAGGCACATGTAATACGTTGACATGACCGAGAGCAACCTTCTCACGAACAAAGTAGATATCCATCTAAATATGCTTAGTTCACTGATGTTGAACCGGATTATGATATATGTTGGCTTTTACAAAGGATTGCAGGAAACGGAAATTACAAACAACTGCTAATGTAAGAATTGAAATTACAATTCAACTAGAAAACTGGAAATTACAAAGAGAAAAATGAAAAACTATTTTTCTGTTTTTTGCTGAGTCGAGTGTGGCACTCTGTCCTTAAGACAATATTGCCCCGTATGTATCCTTTATACGTCCTGGACAATTTGTCTCTCAAGATAAAACAGCAATGGAACACTTGAGCAAAGGAAACTCAAATGCTACCTTGAAGAATATTGAGCAAGAAATGATGCAAGGAAGGTGTAGGAAGAATCTGTTTTGCTTGTGTATTTTCGTGTATATAGCAAGTATATTTTCTGTGTCTCTCAACAATGGTATAGGGGTGTTTATATAGGTGAGGGAGGGTTGTTTAGCTGCCTCCATAACAGCCATTATTGGCCAAATAATGGTCATTATGGAGGTAGTAAAGCCACCAAATTAAATGGTGAAAAGACCAACGGAATTGGCCATTATGGGAGGAGTAATTCGACCAAAATAAATGGTTGAATTGAGTGCTTTGGCGTTTCTGTTTTGACCGTCGAAATTTTGATTTTCCGAAAAACTTCGGGGACCAAAGCGTACATCTTGAAACTTCGGGACCAAACTCGTACATCCGAAAGAATTCGGTCCAAACTGTACATCCGAAACACGGGATCAAACCGCACTTCGGCAAAGTTTCTCGGCCCAAAAAGATAATATCGGATGGCCCACGACCCACGACCCCACGACCCACGGCCCCACGGCCGTGAACCCGAGAACCCGGAACCCGGAACCCGGAACTCGGAACCGGACCGGACGGGCGGGCGGCGGCGGCGCGCGTGTGGTCTTTCCTCGAACCGAAGCACATCTAAGTCCTCCCTCCTTTAAACACATGGGATACCCCTTGGGGTCCCAAACCCCAAACCAATTTCGAGTAATATATACACAACAATTCTTTCTTCCTCTACCGATGTGGGAGAATTGAACCCAATACCACACTTTCCATGCTTCAAACACCTCACTTCGTGGACCAATATCTCTTTCATTTCTTAATGAAATTTGACGATTCTTGGCCCTACGGTTATCTACGTACTTAGTAGATCATGCATGTGTGAAGAACCGAATTCTCCAACATACGTAACACTAGTGTTTAAGCCGTTAAAGTTGGTCGGTCGCAACTCCCGCCAAAGGCAAATTTCCAACAATCCCCTCTTGAAAGAGATTTTGGCGCACTCACATGGTGCCTTTTTCATTTCCAGCAATATTTCAGCGGACCGATGTTGCATAAGGAGAGGTAGCTTCACTTTGAACCTTCCATAGCTGAATACCATCGGACTTACTTACTGCGCGGTGAACGTGATGTCTTGAACCGTCAGTGTTTAGTGTAAGCCAAGTCAATGGTACCAACACAACAAATTCCCTTACTCTCTTCTTCGTAATGTTTTGTCCGTTTTGGCCATGGACAACGTCTTGGATTCTTAAGTGCGTTCATTTTGAGGCGGCCCGTCCTTGCACTTAAATAGGTGGTCTCCTACAAGGTATCCCGCTATACCCCACTTCACAAGTGTTAGGAACCATTAAAAGTTTCCCAAACCTAACCTCAACTGTTGAGGAGCATTACGAGGTTTTGAAAACTTAACCTTTACCCACACCGAGATAGCACTTAAAGTCTATCGCGGGAACGACTTTGGATTTGGTGTTTCTTTTCGAAATCACTATCCGAAGTGCTCATACTTCCACCGAAGCGATCAACCGAACCTTTACAACTTAGTTTTCCCATTGAACCAAATTACCGGGATCCAGTTAGTAAGGTTGGGTTACCGCCGTATCGATCCTTATATTTTGGGTTTTAAGCCCATTCCCTGACAGTGCAAGTCATCGATCTTTGGGTAAGCCCTTTGTCAATGGGTCGCTATATTATCCTTTGATTTAATGTAATCAATGGATATTATACCCGTGGTGATCGGTTGCCTAACGGTCTTATGCCTCCGTCGAATATGACGAGACTTGCCATTGTACATAGCATTCCGTGCCCTTCCTAGAGCCGACCGATCGTCGCGGTGGATCATTACCGAAGGTACGGGTTTGTTCCAACACGGAACATCCTCTAAGAAGTCATGAAGCCACTCGGCCTTCTTCTCCCGCTTTGTCTAAAGCGATAAACTCCGATTCCATTGTGGATCGGGCGATGCAAGTTTGCTTAGAGGATTTCCAAGACACGGCTCCACCACCAATTGTAAATACATACCCACCGGTGGACTTGGTGTTCTCTATATCGATATCCAGTTTGCATCACTTGTACCCTCTAGTACAATTTGGATATCTCGAATAGTGTAACCCGTAATTTAACGTGTATTTCGAGGTATTGTAATACCCGATTCAACGCCTTCCGGTGATTATCACTTGGATTACGGGTGAACCTAGCCAACTTATTGATCGCGTAAGCAATATCGGTCGGGTGCGGTTTGTTATATACATCAAACTACCGATCACATGTGCATATCGCTCCTGGTATACAGGTGCACCAAGATTTTTATCAAGCTTTTGATTTGAATCCATTGGTGACTTTATCGGTGAACTGTCTAACATCTCGAATTTTCTCAAAACATCCTCGATGTAGTGAGACCGAGATAAGACTAGCCGTCGGACGTCTTAGAGATTTTAATCCCTAAGATGACATCGCGATACCCATATCCTTCATGTCGAAGCATTGTTTCAACATGTTCTTAGTCTCTAGGATGACCCTAGGACTGCTTCCTGTGATTAACATGTCGTCTACATACAGGCATATCATAACAAACGAGTCAGAGTTACCTTTCATGTAGACACATTTATCACACTCATTAATGGCGAAACCCTTCGATAGTAGAGTACTATCAAATTTTTCGTGCCATTGCTTCGGGGCTTGTTTCGCCCGTACAGAGATTTGACAAGTCGACGGACTTTCTTCTCTTGTCCTTGAACCACGTACCCCTCGGGTTGGTCCATATATATTTCTTCTTCCAAATCACCATTTAGGAAGGTGTCTTGACGTCCATTTGGTGTATTTCAAGGTCACGCAAAGCTGCGATCGCAATGAATACCCGTATGGATGTCATCCGGATACCGGGGAGTAGGTATCAAAGTAGTCAAAGCCTTCGTTTGCCGATAGCCCTTGACTACCAACCTGGCTTTGTACTTGTCTATAGACCCATCTCGCTTTGTATTTCCGTTTGAGTATCCACTTACACCCCAACGGTTTATTTCCGGAGGAAGATCAACCAACTCCCACGCATGGTTATGCGTAATTGAGCCTATTTCACTCTCAATAGCTTCTTTTCGAGCGGTGCTTCCGGAGTTGACAACGCCCGAGCAATTGTCCTAGGTTCATCATTAACCATATAAGCTACAAAGTCGGGACCGAAGGATTTATCCTTCCGGCCCTTTTACTTCGCCTTAGATCCATCTCTCGGAGTCTCCAAGTTCGAGAATCTACGGAACACTAGATTCCGGATGTTCACCACTTCGAGATTCGCTAGATCTCGAACCATTTAGATCCGGCGTCAAGGACTCCCGGTTCTTGAGAGCTTTGTGCATAACTTCGCTTGCGAGAGGTTATGTCTTTCTCCTTTCTAGGAAAGATACTTTCAAAGAATAGAGCATTCCTTGATTCCATTATTGTACCCTGGTGGATATCCGGAATATCCGACTTATGCACTAAGAAGCGATAAGCACTATCGTTATTTGCATATCCGATGAATATGCAATCTACGAGTCTTAGGCCCAATCTTGACTCGCTTTGGCTTAGGTACTTCAACCTTTGCCGACAACCCCACACCTTAAAATACTTGTAGGTGGGTTTCTTTCCTTTCCATGATTCATATGGAGTTTTGTCCTTACCCTTATGTGGGACTCGTTCGAATCGTATTAGCGGTAAGGACGGCTTCTCCCCAAATGTTTTGGGGAAGTCCGAATTGATAAGCAAGGCATTCATCATTTCCTTTAACGTGCGGTTCTTACGTTCCGCCACACCGTTTGATTGAGGTGAGTATGGAGCCGTCGTTTGATGAATAATGCCTTCTTGGGCACAATATTCCTCAAAAGGCGCTACATATTCTCCCCTCTATCGCTACGAATGGATTTAATCCGTAGGCTAAGTTGATTCTCAACTTCGCTTTGTAACGTCGGAACGCTTCAAAGGCTTCATCCTTACTTTTCAACAAGTAAAGGTAACAATACCTTGTGCTATCATCTATAAATGTCACAAAGTACTTGTTCCCCCTCTAGTTTGTACAAACTTCAAATCACATATATCCGTGTGAATAAGTTCTAGAGGAGCGGTATTCCTTTCGACGGATCGAAAAGGAAGCTTAGTAAGTTTTGCCTCTACGCACACCTCACACTTATGTTGAGGGTTTATGTCGATAGAAGGCAACAACTCCATCTTTACCGACCTTTGAATAGACTTGTAGTTTACGTGTCCTAATCTATGATGCCATAAATTAGAAGACTCAAGCAAATAAGAAGAAGACTCAACTTTATTTCCTTGACGCAATACGGACATGGCATTCACTTTGAAGAGGCCTTCACAGACGAAGCCCCTCCCCACAAATGTGCCATTTTTAGTGAGTACAAATTTATTTGATTCAAACACTAGCCTAAAACCAAGCATTAACCAATAAAGGTCGAGAAACTAGATTTCTTCTAATATCCGGGACGTGCATCACTTCCTTCAGAGTGAGTTCCTTGCCGGAAGTCATCTTCGGGACCACCTTTCCAACCCCTAGCACGTCCGAGGAAGCGTTGTTGCCCATGAACGCCTTCTTGTCGGAGACCGGAGTGTACGTGGAGAAGGCATCTTTGTTGGAACAGATGTGTCTTGTTGCACCCGTGTCCACCCACCACCGCATCGGATTCTCCACCAAGTTGGCTTCTAGCACCACCTGCAGAATTCCTCGATCATGTCATCCGGGAGCGTGTCCTTGACGACGTTTGCTTGAGCCTTGCCTTTTGACTTGGCTTTCTGTTGTTGCTCGTCTTGAGCTTGCGGCATTCCTTGATCCTATGACCGGGTTTCCCACAAGTGATGACAATTACCTCCGAACATCTCTGCTTTGCGGGGGCTTTGCCGTCTTTCCGGAACTTCCGCTTCTTGCTTGAGTTCCCTTTGGCCTCGGCCAGATTCGCCTTCGCCTCAAAGCAGGTTGTCTACCCTTTGGCAAGGTCTTCTTATTATCTTCCGGATTTGCGGTTTGATAACAAGCTCTTCAAAGGTCATCTCCTTTGTCTTGAGTTTCAAGTAACTCATAAACTCATTCCATGAAGGAGGTAACTTCTCAATCGCCGATGCAACCAAAAAGCGCTCGTTTGGTTTTAGTCCTTCCAAATCCAGGTGATGTAGAATCATCCGAAATTCGGACTTGGGACATCACTGTCTTGCTGTCCACCATTTGGAATTTTAGAAATTTCCCAACGATGAACTTCTTAGTACCCGCATCTTGTGCGTTGTACTTCTTTTGCAGTTTTTCCCACAACTCTTTGGCGGTGCCAACGGTGCAATAGACCGTGTAGAGAGGGTCTGCTAAGCAGTTCAGTATATAGTTCTTGCACATGAAATCGCTATGATTCCATGCGTCACGAACCATCTTCATGCCATTAATGACATGGATACCAAGGCCCCCTTCACCCGTTTCATTGGGCGAGGAGTCCATTTCATCTCCGACTTGTGGAGGATCTTCCGTAAGGAACCGGGCCATGCCCATAATCGTTAAGTAAAACAAAGCATCTTTTGTCGCCATCTTTTGAATTCCGATCCCATGAATTTTTCGGGCGATCATGGTGGTGTGAAGAAGAGGGTGGAGCTCCGAGTGGCCGGGAAGGCGGCGGTGTAGCTTGCGCTTGAGCGGCGGAAGCAGAAGAAGAAGAAAAGGCGGCGGTGTTATCGCCTTGAGCGATGGCAAGCATTGGCGCAACATTGCCTCGAGAGCGCGCAGCGAGAGCAAAGAACATCGGACATATTTCCGGCCATGTTATAGCGGTTTCGGTGAAGCCAATATTGTCTTAAGTTGTTGGCTTTTACAAAGGATTGCAGGAAACGGAAATTACAAACAACTGCTAATGTAAGAATTGAAATTACAATTCAACTAGAAAACTGGAAATTACAAAGAGAAAAATGAAAAACTATTTTTCTGTTTTTTGCTGAGTCGAGTGTGGCACTCTGTCCTTAAGACAATATTGCCCCGTATGTATGCTTTATACATCCTGGACAATTTGTCTCCCAAGATAAAACAGCAATGGAACACTTGAGCAAAGGAAACTCAAATGCTACCTTGAAGAATATTGAGCAAGAAATGATGCAAGGAAGGTGTAGGAAGAATCTGTTTTGCTTGTGTATTTTTGTGTATATAGCAAGTATATTTTCTGTGTCTCTCAACAATGGTATAGGGGTGTTTATATAGGTGAGGGAGGGCTGTTTAGTCGCCTCCATAATACCATTATTGGCCAAATAATGGCCATTATGGAGGTAGTAAAGCCACCAAATTAAATGGTGAAAAGACCAACGGAATTGGCCATTATGGGAGGAGTAATTCGGCCAAAATAAATGGTCGAATTGAGTGCTTTGGCGTTTCGTTTTGACCGTCGAAATTTTGATTTTACGAAAAACTTCGGGGACTAAACTCGTACATCTTGAAACTTCGGGACCAAACTCGTACATCCGAAAGAATTCTCGGTCCAAAGCGTACATCCGAAACTTCGGGATCAAGCGCGCACTTCGGCAAAGTTCTCTGGCCCAAAAAGATAATATCAGATGGCCCACAGCCCACGACCCACGACCCACGACCCGTGAACCCGAGAACCCGGAACTCGGAACCGGAACCGGACCGAACGGGCGGGCGGCGGCGGCGCGCGTGTGGTCTTTCCTCGAACCGAAGCACATCTAGGTCCTCCCTCCTTTAAACACATGGGATACCCCTTGGGGTCCCAAACCCCAAACCAATTTCGAGTAATATATACACAACAATTCTTTCTTCCTCTACCGATGTGGGAGAATTGAACCCAATACCACACTTTTCATGCTTCAAACACCTCACTTCGTGGACCAATATCTCTTTCATTTCTTAATGAAATTTGACGATTCTTGGCCCTACGGTTATCTACGTACTTAGTAGATCATGCATGTGTGAAGAACCGAATTCTCCAACATACGTAACACTAGTGTTTAAGCCGTTAAAGTTGGTCGGTCGCAACTCCCGCCAAAGGCAAATTTCCAACAATATATATATATATGGCGGATATGTTATCACAATAAACCAAAGACGTCTTACGCAATGGACACTGAAGCTCCAAAAGAAGGTTTCGGAGCCAACGGATCTCAGCTTATGCACTCGAACGAGATAATGTGGCTTGTCTCTTGGCAGACCAAGAAATGAGATTATCCCCTAAGAACACACAGTAGCATGAGCTGGAGCGTCGCGTGTCCGAACAGCCTGCCCAATCAACATTTGTATATGACAACAACATGGTCGGTGATGAGGGGTATAGATGCAATCCATAATAGTATACGGTCGGTTCGGCGCCGGAAAAAGAGGGGAGAGGTCGGACGAAATTAAGTTTTGGGTTGGGAAGGATTGTTGGCTTCTGATACCATGTAGAATTGTATTAATCTTCCTTTGGGAGTCTTTCTCATTAATACAAAATATACATAGGGTGTACAATGTGAAATCCTTATACAACAGAGATCATATATCCACCATAATTACACAAGACTAAATATGGCTAAATATTATTATTGTACACACTTTAATAATTTTAAATGAGTTTTCACCACCTAATTCTACATTCAATTTTAATAAAAATCCATCCATTTGTGTATCATGTATTTAATCCCAACAATCCTCTACGGAGAAACAGGAATAGATTATTTGAAGCAAGCATGAAGCCTACTCCCACAGAAAACATTCAAAAGAAAAAAGTAGAAAATTTCGATTTAACCAAGGATATACTAATATATTTTAGTAATAAAAATATTTTAAACCACGAAATACTTTATCATATAACATATTATATTTTTCTCAACGACATATCATATAAGGTATAGTCAAATACGTAAATGATTTTTTTTTAAAAATATCTTAGGATGCACAAGGTGGCAATTCAATGCATAAAGGGCAAAGAGCACATTATAGGAATGCACGAGACTAAAAATATAGAGTGTACACAAAGCTTATCTGGGTTGAACCAAGGGCGAAGCTAGAAGCTAACTTAAATTGCATCCAGCAGGTAAACCCTGTATTTATATTGTAAAATTCATTATATATATAAAAAAAATTAAATTCAATTACTAGCATTTGAAGTCTTATTGTAGAATTCAACAACCCCCCACCCACGGCTCCCCCTCCGACTCTTAGTTGAACTATTAACTCCATAAGACTTTAGCCTCCGACTAGGACCATTAAGAGGCTACTCACTCCAAGTCTTACTTTTGCCGTTTCCAGGTTAACAAAGTAACAGCGAGGCTCCTTCTTTTGGAACTACCTTGAACGATTGTTGGAGTTTTAATGTTAATGGTTGCAAAAGGTGTGTGTGTGTGGGTGGGGGGGGGGGGGGTGGACGTATATGTGGACTATGTATAAACAAAACTCAAAAGTGAAAAAGCAAAGCAGGCTCGAATCTGCCATATCTATCAAAAAGATAACTTGTAAACAAAAGGTATAATACAATGGTGGACCAAAAAATTAAAGGCTGAGATATCATTCCTTTTCTCCAAATGGTGGAATCTCCCACCCCAGGAGCCCCCACATCCCGGTCCGACAGGTCTGTGAATGAGGTAAATCATGGCGACTCAATTGATTTCAAAGGTTAGATCAGGACCACGCTGCGCACAAGGTGCCCTCCTTTATTTCAAGAAGAAACCCCCACACTGCCGCTAACGAGATTCGATCCTTGATCATTTCTCCAAATATCTCCCTTGAAACCAATTGAGCTGCCCAAGCAGACGCTTAGATATCATTCCTAGTTGGATAGACATGGGCCACGGACCATGGTGATAACGATAAGACATGTACCTAAGTTAAGAGCATCTTCTCTTTAATTAATGCTCCACCACCACAAAGCAAACTCATACCAAACAGATTAACAGACTCCCGTCATTCTTTAAAAAATGTTTGCACGATATGCATAGGTGTTCGTCTTCTGGTCAATAGAATTGATAAAATCATATAAGATCAGGCTTAAATCTCAACGGAAACCAAAAAAAAAACATGCTGGGTGATCTTTCTTTGGCTAAGTAATAAATTGTGCGTAAACTGACCGAATAGACCATTATAAAAAGGTGGAATACATTGCATCCCCTTAAAACTTATTAGTAAATTTTTTATTTAGATATTAGAATTATAATATTTATGATTGAGCACTTGAATACATAATAAAATGTTTCTACTAGACATTTCCGGCCCAAATTTTGGAAAAGTTTTTATACACGTTCTCACATGCCTAGCACGTAGATAATTAACTACTTAAAATATGTCATCCTCCTTAATTATACACATAAGCCTTAATAAATCATAAAATCTTAAGCTTATTCCAAGTGATACTGTTGTGTATAGTTAAAGAAAGTGACATTATATAATTAACTTATTTACATAATAGACGTTTAAAAGACAAAAAGTTTTTCAAAATTTGAGTTAAAAGTATCTAACCCGAAGTTATGAAAATTTAAAAGAGACGTTTCCGTCTTATAAAAAACTAAATGCATGATAATCAAGAGGGAGACCCTTCTTGGAAAGTACAGGAACAAACAAGTAGGCATTCTTTTATTGGGCAAAGAGGTGGCCAACCCATGAGCAGAGCCAGCCTAGCCTATAGACAAACTAGTCAGCAATCAACCTTTTCTTTAAATGCACACGACAAATTGCTAAACATAGCACCCCACGCCTCTAATTTTCCTCCTTAATCCAAGGGAAGGTTCCATTGGACAATTCAACTGAAGAAAAAAAAAGAACGCAAACCAATCCACGTAGTCTCCAATGTTTCCCCAACACAGAATATTACTTAAAATATTCCCTCCCAAACTATTTTTAATAGCAAAGAAATCATGTCACACCCTTTACTAAAGTTCAAAATCTGTGAACAGAATCACTTACTAGTGGCGATAATAATGCCATTGAACATTGAATAATTACTACATGATTCATTATCAATGTTGAAAATAACTCACTAACACGTGCTTTGCTGCATATGTGTGGTGGACTATTATTAAGTATTTTTTTTTTTGATGAAAGGTAAATGTGTATAAAAATCATCAAATGTACAGTGTTTGTGAGCGTACTCACAATCATAGTGACGATGTAAATCTAGGGCGTCCCCGCAGCGCAGATCAACCCTGCATTCGGCTCGTCGGCAAAGCATAAGCTCAAGCTATTCCCACATACGGGTAGTCGAGAGCACCAAAGCGAAGAAAATGAAGGGGTATAGACCCCATCCCTACATCCGAAAGACAGTCCCTCATGCCAAGGCACAAGGTTGCAGCCGTGGGCCTCCTTAAACCCTTGCCGTGGTAAACCCTAACGGGATAAACCCACGGTCAAGGGAAGAGTACCTATTCGGTCATGGGTAAAACCCCACCCTCGTCACGTGTGTGCCGGGCGGCATCTTGTCTCGGTACGCAACCTAAACACCGGTATTCCCGTGCGGCCCCACAAACCGGCTAACGCGGGATACAAAGCGTAACATACTCCCGCCGATCCCACACCCCGGGAGGTCGGGAGACTCTAGCTAGTCCCACAAACCGGGTAGTCTAGAGGTTTTACCCTAGCTAATGTTTATCTATGCTAGCTAACCACCTGCTAAGGAGAAAAAATCTTCCAAGAAAAGCGGGAAAAGAGCAAAAAGGATTTTGTAGATATTAGTCTTGATTTTGAAGAGGAGAGCCCCCTTATCTAATCTAGACCCATCGAAAATAATCTTGTTTCGCTCATTCCAGATGTGGTAGACCGTTGCGGCAAGCGCTACGCGCTTGGCTTTTGCTTGCCATCCCGTACCACGCCCTTCCTTCTTGATGTATTTCGCGTAACTTGTCAATGGTAGTCATGGCCCTAGTGATCCCGAGCCAACTCCTTATACTTGTCCAAATGTGTCTACTTACGGGCAAGTAAAGAAAAGATGCGCAAGTGATTCATCTGTTTGCCCACAAAGTGAGCATAGTCGTCAATGTCCATGTGGGCCATTCTATCCTTGGTGCGTAGTCTCTTCCTAGCACATAGCCATAGGATGAAAGATTGCACGGGGATAATACAAGCATTCCAAACGTCCTTTGCCCATAGCACTAGTTGGCCTTTCGGCTGAAATAGTCATATGCACTCTGCGTGCCACAAGACCGATCGCATGCCACTTAGTCATAGTAGTGACCGCTATCTCGGGAGATCCTTCTGCGGAGAGGATGATGTCACGGATGTCCAGCGACCTCTTGATTAAAGGAGAGTCTTCTTTCTTAGCCTTCCGAGTCCAAATATTATCCGAACTCGCTCGGTATTTATGGTTGATCCACCGATCCAGAGGGAATCTTTCTTCGGTGAATGTTCCACAAACATTTAGAAAGAAGAGACAGATTCCAAGCTTTGATATCTCTAATGCCCGATCCTCCTTCGGCTTTGGGCTTAGTACAATCCTTCCGGGCCACAATAGGGTGCTTGGACCGCCAAAGAAAAGAACGGCAAAGGCCCGTTACTTTCTCGCAGACCATGCGGGAACGGGAAGAATAGAGAGCCAAAAGCACTCGACCCCTTGCGGGACCGACTTGATAAGCTCTAGTCTTCCAAAGATACGAAAGGGTAGCACCCATCCAAGCGGTAGTGTAACCCGAAATTTTGCTCAAGAACGGATCATAATGCACTAGTTTTAACTTTTCCGCCGCAAGCGGGATACCAAGGTAGCGGAAAGGCATGGTTCCCGTGTCAAAGTTTGTTATCCGTTTAATGTCCTCTCGAGACGTGGTCCTCAATACCCGCCATATAGATGCCGGATTTAAGCGCATTGGAGTTAAGGCCCGAGCAAGTCCGGAAGTCTCTCGGACATTTCATCGATCCGAATCGATTTTGCGTCCCCCCCTCGACATGAGGAGAAGGTCATCCGCAAAGGCTAGGTGTGTGATCATCAAGTCGCCACATTTCGGGTGGAAATTAAAAATCTCCCGCCGGTGTTCATTTTAAGCAACCTTGATAGATACTCCAAGCAAATAACAAAAAGGGTAGGGGAAAGAGGGTCCCCTTGCCTCAATCCTTTGCGGCCTTTAAAATGCCCGTATAAACTCCCATTGATTGAGATGGAGTAGATGATCGTCGAAACACACTCCATGATCCAAGTTACCAACTTCTCCGAGAAGTTTAAACTAATTAAAATAGCCGTAAGGAATTCCCAATTTTGAATCAAACGCCTTGGGAGGTCCACCTTAAGCATGCATCTACTTGAAGTTCTCTTGTGGTTATAACTCTGAGCGACTCCCGAGCGAGGTGAATATTATCGGACATACTTCGTCCCCGTACAAACGCCGATTGGGCCGGTCAATGATGTTAGGCGATCGATTCCAACCTTGAGGCAACTATCTTTGTGATCACCTTGTACAAAATATTGCGGCAAAGATGATATGGGCTCGAAGTCCCCCACCGTAGGGCGTGCGGAGCTTTAGGGACAAGAGCGATAGTGGTGTGGTTGACCGCTTTAGAAGCTTGCCGGATAGAAAGAATTCTTTTACCGCATCACAAAAATCCCTTCCCACGATGTTCCGAGCCTTTTTGAAGAAACCCGAGGAGAAGCCATCCGGCCTCGGTGCTTTGTCTTCGCCAATACCGAATAGTACCCATTTAATCTCTCGCATCCGTGATAGTTCGAACAAGGACCTCCCCCCGTTTCGCCGAGAGGCACTTGCTCGAAGCAATGACCCCAACATCAATAGGCTCACAATACTCCCTAGTGCCAAGGAGTCCTTTGTAATGAAATATGAATTCCTCAGCGACTTGGTCAATAGATGTTGTGAGTGAGCCATCCCTCTTTTCCGTTGTCGCGATAAAGTTTCTCTTTGAGTTTCTCTTGACCATGGCGTGAAAGAACTTGGTGCACCTGTCACTAAGTTTAAGGTGCTCACATTTGGCAAGTTGTCGAAGATAACTCATTTCCGCCTCAATAAGGGCATTGGAAGCGTGCTCGAGCTCCGTAACCCTCACATGTAGATGATCCAGTGCGGGTTATCCAAAGCTTCTTTTTGCGCTATATCTAGCTCCTCTTTTGCTCTTTTGACCCTCATTGAGATATGGGAGAACTCCATTGCGTTGAGGTACCTCAAGGGTCTTTTGAGACTATACGGTGACGACACAAAGTATATTGGGCGATTGCCGGAATGTCCCTTTCCCAAGTATTTGCTATAATATTTCCGAATTCCGCATGTGCGACCCACATATTCGGGAATTTAAAAGGTTTGTTCTTCGGCCTTGGGGGATCCAAAATAGAGACAATGCACGGCGTATGGTCCGAGAAGAAGGGCCGGACCGACGGAAATGTGCATTACCATACCATCCCTCTTGCAACCAAACTCCATTGGTGAGAGCCTGTCAAGCTTGCCGAATTTGTTTTCCGGTTGAAGGTGAATTCACAACCGGTGGAATTCATATCCGAGAGTCCCAAGTCACGACGATCAACAATATCTTTCATCTCATAGATACTAATCGGGGCCATGTTGTATCTCTCCTCTTCACTCATCACCGCGTTGAAATCCCCGAGGACTATCCACGGTGCGAGATACCGGACCCGTAGTCTCGTAGCTTGTCCCATAGGCCTCGGCGGGCCACCGTAGAGTGGAGCCCATAGACGAAAGTGGCATTGAATAATCTTGAAGAGATCAAGCGGTGATCTTTGCGAGTGTACGACTTGAGGGTTGATATCCCGAACTTGGAGTCGACCTTAGCGGGGTTATAAATAATAAAGATTCTCCTCATGGGATGATGCCCAAAGTTGTCCAACACCTTCCAATTCTTGAATTTGGAAGTCCAAAAGCTTTGCAGGAGGAGTGATTTAACTTGGATTCTAGGATGCCAAATACATCAATGTTCTCCTCATGCACTATGGAGCTGATCTCCTTTTGCTTTGAGGACTTGTGCAGCCCCCTTATATTCCATGAAGCGATAATCATTTAGATAACGAAAGGGGGTTAGTCCCCTTCGTGCTATCCTCATTGTTCTTGGCTGGCAAAAGGTCATTACTCTGACCCTTCTTTTTGGAAGTAAGGGTCGGCATTTTGCTTAAGGGGAATGTTAGGTTCTGGCTAACGGGGTTACCTTTTGGCTTCCCCTTTCTTTTTACCTCCATGTATCCATCCTCATCCGGAGTAACCTTACTTTCCCGATCATTGTTCCCACCTTTCCCATCCCTAGCCGAGGGGCCGACGGGTTGGGCTGCTAGAGTTGTCCGACCTTTGCCACCACGGTTTGTGCCCCGTAGGCCGGCCTCCCGATGTGCTCCCGACTTCCCCACCACCTTGTGCCATAGCTATTTCTATAGCGGTTTTTGCCTTATGATCTATTTTGTTTTGCTCTTCAATATTGCCATGCATATCCGCAAGTTTTACGAATATGGCGGATCGTATCACGGTAGGGCTAATAGCACTATGGGCTGCGATGTGGTGCTCCCTTCCGCTTCTTTAGGACGTACGGTTTGAGGGGCAAAGATCTGCTCCTTAGCCGTGTCCTGACTGTTCCCACCTTTACCAGCTTCGGTCTGTGTCCCCGAAGGGTCGGCCATCCGTGGCCTCTCCCGATATCCCACCTTTGCCGGCCTCGGTCTGTGTTCCCGAAGGCTGGCCATCCGTGGCCTCTCCTGATCTCCTACCTTTGCCAGCCTCGGTTTGGTCCCCGATAGGCTGGCCTCTCAATTCTGCACCCTTAGCCACGTCCTCCACTCCTTTAGTCAATCCGACGACCATGGTTTTTCCCACGAGCTTCCCTCTATCTTTCGAAACTCGGTCCGACCTTTGCCGGTCCCGGTTTGTATCCCCGAGGGGCCGACCACCCGTAATCTTGTCCGAAGTAATCAAGTCAACAGTAGGGGCTTTACCCGCTCTTTGGCTATCATTTTTGTGCGTTCCGGTCCGACCCTTGCCGGCCCGGTTTGCACCCCCGAGGGTTGGCCACCCATGCTAACATCTTTCTCCCCCACGGCCGAAGTAGTGCCATTCTCCTGGGCCGTGAGCCCTTCCTTCGTCATCGAGGTAGGTATGTACCCCTTTGCCGCAAAGCATTTGGGGTGTGGATCACTCCTTTTCCTTGCAAGCGTTTCTTAATCTCGGCCTTGTGTTTTTCACATCCCTCCGCATAATGGCCGATCGTTTACACTTATTGCGTATCCGGTCGCTTCTCGTACACGAGATCTCGGTCAATATGAGTACCATCCCAAAGCTTTAGTTCCACGAGAATGAACTACCTCCTTTGAGAGGTCAATCTCCACCGAGCCCTAGCAGGAAGCCCGACCCTTGTCGTTCGTGAGTTTATCCGTTCCAATTGGCCTCCCTATCCGCGAAAGGATTCGGCTTAAAGCCATTTCATTCCATAATTCCGGTGGTAGGGACGGTAGCCGTACCCATATAGGTATAGTACATATCTCCCCGCCTGTCAAAAGTGAAGCGGTGCGGAATGTCCTTTAGCGATGAGGGGGTGTTGTAGACAAAATGTGGCCCATTGGCCATAACCTTTTCTTTGTACGCTTCATCGTTGAATTTAAAGATGATCCAACCCGAGGCATGGACGGTGAACAGGTATGTTACTCCCCATGATCTACATAGCTTCATAAGGGCTATGTTCCCAGGAAAGTACCGCAAAGTAACCAATTAGTAAATAGCCCCATGTGTCGGTGAGGTCGTCAATGTCCGCTCCGGCTAGTTCCACCGGCCCGTCATGACAGCTATCTTTCACAAAATGCAGACGTCTCCCATTGGAGACGTTACTGTTTCCTTTAAGCACAGATGTGTAAGCCTTCTTGTTCTGGCTTGTACCTTTGTCTTGTTACAAGAGTGCATCTATTGGTCTTTTCTGCTTTGTTAATACTAGCACTAATTGTCAAAGTTACAAGAGTGCATCTCTTGGCTTGAATCTTTTTCAAGTGCTTTGTTTTGGTTCTATGATTAAAGTGGGAAATCTTATTCACGAGTTTTTCGATTTGGCCGAGATTCTTATTATAAAGATTGTGGAGAAAATGGATGAACTCTCAACTGGAAGCTCTCGGTTTCTCTCCTATTTAGTATAAGTAAGGAGTGAGTTAGTGAAACTTGCATTCTCACTACTACCTCACTTCCTTTTACGAGAAGCAAGATTTTAAGAGAAGCATTTCTTAAGACACGCATTCAAGAGAGTTGGGGTATTATTATTTATTGAAGACTACAACTCCTTCTCGGCAAAGAAGCATTTTAACTCATCCTCCTCCTCAACTCTCTTGCTTATTTCTTACGGTTCCAAGGATCGATTCAACTTCTCTAACCCCCACTTGGGGGCTGGGGTTAACACCAAAGGGAACTCCTTCACGTTCATCATCCTCCCAAACCCAAGTTCTCCCCTCGGAAGCAATTAACATTGGAATCCGCGGTAATTTCAAGTTAAGACCTCTCCATACTAAGCTTCTCCAGGTGATATTTTTCCTCTTCTATCCTCTGCTAGGTTTGCTTTCAGTGTTAGTGTCCATATCTCTACTGATTTTGTTGTTAGTAAACCCGTAATTGGTGCTCTACTTGCCAATACTTCCCTCCCTCTCGGTAAACTTGATTCATTTTCTATTTGCTACCCGTTACGGACAATTCTTGAGTACTTTGGAGTTTAATCCCGCTTGGCCTTGATTTACTTTAGTTTTTATGAACTCATGATGCTTAGGATAACCGCCTAAAACTGACCGTATACCCCGTCATGTTCCTGGTCCTTAGAATTGATGTGTTAGGCGGTAGGTGTGATTTTCAAAGCTTCGGATGAAATTTGAAGTCTTGTTATATGTATGCTACAAATTTCCAGAGATTGGTATGTTCTTCTTGTTTATTAGGTATGGTTTGCCATCTCCCAGTCCCCATCTTTAGTTAGCTATACGTTCTTTTGCATATTTAGACTATTTCGACGCTATGTGCTTCTTGGTTGATGAACTTCTTGTTCTTGGTGTTCTTGCATAATTCTTAAATTGTTGCGTTAGATTGCAAGTCTTTTTAGCCTTTGATCCGTTTCGTTTAAGGCTTGGATTTAGTTCGTGTTTCCCCAGGTATTTTGAAATTTTACCCTTTGACCGATTGATTGTTACTTCTTGCCTTTCTCGTGTATAACTTTTCTGGAGGGTAAAACCAAGCCTGTACGCTTTACCTCTTTTAGCTTTGGCTCTCTGCCATTTGGTCCCCTCGGCTAGAGTGCTTGCGCATTACCATTTCTGTGCAAACACTCACTGCTTTGGAAAGGCTCCCTGCCCTTTGCCATTTTCGGCATAGTGGGTTGCCCGAGACATAGCCCCTTTGACTTTAAGTTGTGTACAAGACTCCCCTGCTCTAGTGTACGCCCCTTACCTCTTTTGTGATAGATTTCTATCCTAGTAAAGGCAGCACTGCACCCTTCCCCCTTTAAGGCAAGCACGAACTGACTTCCGAAAAGGCAGCCTGCCCATTTGCCACTTTTGGTAAGTGTTAGCTGTCCGAGGTTTTCTCTCCTTTGCATTAGTTGTCTACTGGCTTCAATTGCTTGGTATAGGTCGCTATTATACTAATTACACGTGAGTTAGATTAACAAGCTGAGCCCGATTGAGTTTATAGAAAGTTTATTATGGCCTATCGGTTGGTTAAGCATTTTGTTTAGTTGGCCTAAGTATTTTGATCTCCTTGGCTTGGCCGAAGGCTCTTCATTTTGTAGGTACGCAAAGAAGAAAATCCGGAGAAGTCGTACTAATCAAAAGAGCTTTGTATTTTCGTCTTTAAGATACAAATTGTAATTTGTAACCCGGGCATGTCCGGATATACTTGATTGTATAATTCTATTGTCACTAGAGTCGTTAGGATTAAAGAGTCGTGGAACAAAGGACGACTATACGCACGCGATAGCCCAGCGTCCTTAGAGTGTTCACGGGGCAACTCGTTCGAACCAAAGAGGCACGCATCAACGGGTACTCCTAAATCCTTCTGATTCACGCAACTCCTTAAGTATTTTACTACCTATACCTGCTAGGCAAGCCTTAAGATATCGGTAGGCAAATATATTTAGGATTGCGAACCGCACTTTGCATTGATGTATGCCGAACTTATTTGATTAAATTCGCATCCCCTTACATACTTCCTACCTTTAATTACTAGGCAGAAGCTTAAGTTCCTGGTAGGCAAAATATATAGGGTTGCGCTTGGTTAATTACTTGAGGATGCTTGATTAATTTGTGTATTTCTTTAACAAGCCCGCAATTAAACTCCGGACTGTCCTAGGACTTAGCTTCTTCTTTTGTCCCTAGATAAATTGTATAATAAACTCTAAGCCCCGTATTTAAACACCGGCCTGTCCGTTATATATAGCGTACTTTCACTATCTTGTAATTGTAAAAGCTCGCACAAATTATATCCACGGGCTGTCAGGTTTAGGATCGAGCAATTCTATTTGTAATCTAGATCATGGGCAAAAAAAAAAAGAAAAAAGAGGTTTTTAAACCACTCAACATACGGGTGGGTCAAGCACCCATTGAGGTAGGGATAAATGACCCCGTCGTCTTCCCCCATTGCCCCGGCCCCGCTTTACAACGGACGCGAGCAATGGAATTCAAGCGGGGGGAGACAATACGGGTGTGAAGTTTACATTGGCAAAGGAGGGAGCTTCGGACTTCACTCCCTCCTCGGTCACGCTAGGCTCCAAAGACACTACCTCGGATTCAGGTAGTATCAATGGCGACACAGCAAAGAATGAGCCTACGCCGAAGGAAAACCAAGACAAAGGTACAAGCCAGAACAAGAAGGCTTACGCATCTGTACTTAAAGGAAACAGTAACGTCTCCAATGGGAGACGTCTGCATTTTGTGAAAGATAGCTGTCATGACGGGCCGGTGGAACTAGCCAGAGCAGACATTGACGACCTCACTGACACATGGGGCTATTTACTAATTGGTTACTTTGCAGGTACTTTCCCGGGGAACATAGCCCTTATGAAGCTATGTAGATCATGGGGAGTAACATACCGGTTCATTGTCCATGCCTCAGGTTGGATCATCTTTAAATTCAACAGTGAAGCAGACAAAGAAAAGGTTATGGCCAATGGGCCACATTTTGTCTACAGCACCCCCCTACTGCTAAAGGACATTCCGCACTGCTTCACTTTTGACAGGGAGATATGTACTATACCTATATGGGTACGGCTGCCACCGTCCCTACCACCGGAATTATGGAATGAAATGGCTTTAAGCCGAATCCTTTCGCGCAGATAGGGAGGCCAATTGGAACGGATAAACTCACGAACGACAAGGGTCGGGCTTCCCATGCTAGGGCTCGGTGGAGATTGACCTCTCAAAGGAGGTAGTTCATTCGTGGAACTAAAGCTTTGGGATGGTACTCATATTGACCAGGATCTCGTGTACGAGAAGCGACCGGATATCGCAATAAGTGTAAACAGATCGGCCATTATGCGGAGGGATGTGAAAAACACAAGGCCGAGATTAAGAAACGCTTGCAAGGAAAAGGAGTGATCCACACCCCAAATCTTTGCGGCAAAAGGGGTACATACCTACCTCGATGACGAAGGAAGGGCTCACTGACCAGGAGAATGGCACTACTTCGGCCGTGGGGGAGAAAGATGTTAGCATGGGTGGCCAACCCTCGGGGGTGCAAACCGGGCCGGCAAGGGTCGGACCGGAACGCACAAAAATGATAGCCAAAGAGCGGGTAAAGCCCCTATTTGTTGACTTGATTACTTCGGACAAGATTACGGGTGGCCGGCCCTCGGGGATACAAACCGGGACCGGCAAAGGTCGGGACCGAGTTTCGAAAGATAGAGGGGAAGCTCGTGGGAAAAACCATGGTCGTCGGATTGACTAAAGGAGTGGAGGACGTGGCTAAGGGTGCGAATTGAGAGGCCGACCTATCGGGGACCAAACCGAGGCCGGCAAAGGTAGGAGATCGGGGAGAGGCCACGGATGGCCGGCCTTCGGGAACACGGACCGAGGCGGCAAAGGTGGGATATCGGGGAGAGGCCACGGATGGCCGACCTTCGGGGACACAGACCGAAGGCGGTAAAGGTGGGAACGACAGGGACACGGCTAAGGAGCGGATCTTTGCCCCTCAAACCGTACGTCCTAAAGAAGCGGAAGGGAGCACCACATCGCAGCCCATAGTGCTATTAGCCGGGTTGTGATACGTCCGCCATATTCGAAAACTTGCGGATATGCATGGCAATATTGAAGAGCAAAACAAAATAGATCATAAGGCAAAAACCGCTATAGAAATAGCTATGGCACAAGGTGGTGGGGAAGTCGGGAGCACATCGGAGGCCGACCCTACGGGGGCACAAACCGTGGCCGGCAAAGGTCGGACAACTCTAGCGGCCCAACCGTCGGCCCCTCGGCTAGGGATGGGAAAGGTGGGAACAATGATCGGGAAAGTAAGGTTACTCCGGATGAGGATGGATACATGGAGGTAAAAAGAAAGGGGAAGCCAAAAGGTAACCCGTTAGCGAACCTAACATTCCCCTTAAGCAAAATGCCGACCCTTACTTCCAAAAAGAAGGGTCGAGTAATGACCTTTTGCCGCCCAAGAACAATGAGGATAGCACGAAGGGGACTAACCCCCTTTCGTTATCTAAATGATTATCGCTTCATGGAATATAAGGGGCCGCACAAGTCCTCAAAGCAAAAGGAGATCGGCTCCATAGTGCATGAGGAGAACATTGATGTATTTGGCATCCTAGAATCCAAGTTAAATCACTCCTCCCTGCAAAGCTTTTGGACTTCCAAATTCAAGAATTGGAAGGTGTTGGACAACTTTGGGCATCATCCCGGGGAGAATCTTTATTATTTATAACCCCGCTAAGGTCGGACTCCAAGTTTAGGATATCAACCCTCAAGCTATACAATCGCAAAGCATCACACCGCTTGATCTCTTCAAGATTATTCAATGCCACTTTCGTCTATGGGCTCCACTCTACGGTGGCCCGCCGAGGCCTATGGGACAAGCTACGAGACTACGGGTCTGGTATCTCGCAGCCGTGGATAGTCCTCGGGGATTTCAACGCGGTGATGAGTGAAGAGGAGAGATACAACATGGCCCCGATTAGTATCTATGAGATGAAAGATATTGTTGACTGCTGTCGTGACTTGGGACTCTCGGATATGAATTCCACCGGTTGTGAATTCACCTTCAACCGGGAAAACAAATTCAGCTCTCTTGAATGCGTGTCTTGAATGCGTGTCTTAAGAAATGCTTCTCTTAAAATCTTGCTTCTCGTAAAAGGAAGTGAGGTAGTAGTGAGAATGCAAGTTTCACTAACTCACTCCTTACTTATACTAAATAGGAGAGAAACCGAGAGCTTCCAGTTGAAAGTTCATCCATTTTCTCCACAATCTTTATAATAAGAATCTCGGCCAAATCGAAAAACTCGTGAATAAGATTTCCCACTTTAATCATAGAACCAAAACAAAGCACTTGAAAAAGATTCAAGCCAAGAGATGCACTCTTGTAACTTTGACAATTAGTGCTAGTATTAACAAAGCAGATATGGTCTTTTCTCATATCACTGTTTAGTATGCCGCAATCTGAGTTGATTTCTCATATCAACTACTAGTATTATTTTTCATTGACAACACTGTTTAGTATTCCACAATCTGAGTTGATTTCTCATATGGTCACCCAGCTAATAGTTTATTATCTCAGAAAGTCACCTTTCTTTATTCCAATTTCCTTCAACAAAGAAAGTGACCATCCGAGAAATCAACTAGTCGTCGTCTCTTCAAATTAGGTTACAAAATTTCTTATAAAGCAGAAAATTAAAAGTTAATAGTAGTTTCAGCTATTCAATTCAAATGAGTACACCTTAACTTCCTTTGCTTACTAGAAATACCCCCAAAAATTAGATGTGCAACATATCAAAGAGGGATCACATAAATTTTCAGTAACCTCCTACATAATACTGTTTTTTAAGCCAAAGAAGTTAAAATTAAAAAGATCTACTTGAATCCCATTCCAAAGGGCGGAAAAATATTAGATTTTTTTGATTATACAAGTTATACTAATAGTTTTAGCTATTAATTTCAAAAGAGTGTCGTAAACTTCCTTTGCTTACCAGAAATATCCCCAAATAAAAGATGCAACACCAAATAGGGACGATATAACTTTTTAGTGACCTTTACCTAACATATTTTTAGCTAAGGAGTAAAATTAGAGACAAGGGTAAAAAAAAAAAAAAAAAAAAAAACTTCACGTACTACTTTTTTTAAAATTTTCTACCTGAACTATCACGTGTGAGGGTTGATGTGGCGAAAGTGAATAAATGATAGTTGAGGTGTGTTTTACTGATTAGTTGGTGATAGTTTAGGTAGAAAAACTCTCTCGCGTGATACTTGAGGTGTGTTTTGACCCTTAACTCTTAAAACTAAAAAGATCTACTTGAATCCCCCTTCCAAAAGTAGGAAAAAAGATTAGATTTTTTCTTTAACACAAAAAAAAAAACTTTGATTAAAATATCCACCTTTGTGAGGATGATATCCAGCAGCTCAGTTCCAGCTTTCAAATCGCAAGCCTCCATTTCTTGATTTCTAAGAAACCCAAACAAAAAGCACCAAATAAGCTACAAAGAGAAGAAAATAAAGAATACAAGAAAAAAAGGCTATAAATTTAATGTTGAGAAGAAAAAGAGGAATACCTAAATTGGAGCAATTGATAAGTCTGATGGGTTCGAGGTGGCTTAGGACAAACGACACCGTTAGACACAGAAATTTCAGTTTCTCCAACTCCAACACAACAACCCACCAAGGCCTTCTGTTGATAAGCATACATATTCATCTTCTTCTTTTTTTTAACAGATCCAAAAGCCTGAAAAATCAAAGAAAATGTTTACAAACCCTTAAGATCTCTATCTCTACCTTCCATATCCATAATTATATATACATGTATATATTGTAAAAATTGAAATTACTATATATAAACATAGATGAAAAGAGAGATGGGGTAGTACCTGGTGGGGGCTGGGGTAGCAAGTGGATGCCTGTGGGAGGCGAGAGAGAGAGAGGAAGGATGGGATTGGGCCTGACTATTCATAGAAGAGGAGAGACAGAAAAAATGCCTAACTTTTTTTCTTTTTTCCTTTTTTCCTTTTTTTGCCATTTGATGATGTCTAAATAAAAAATGTGATATTTAAAGAAAAACTTTTAAGTTGAAAAAAACATATATTTAAAATGTGTTTAAATATATTTTTTATTTTAAAAAGAAGTTGACATTTTGTGAGTGCGAAAAGAATTTTCATATGAATATCGGGCAAAATAACTTCTTCAAGTTTTAAAGTTCTATCTTTGTCTGGCTCTCACTAGTAGACCGCTCAACTCTATCACATGCCAATGAAAGATTTTGATATAAGACGTCTTTCCTTACTTACTTCTGTTTAAAAAAATGAATACGAATTCATTCGATCTCAAGTGTATTTCAGTTAGCTCTTCCCTTAAAGAGCTTTGTTAAATAACATGAGCGTTGAAAATTAACATAAATTTCATTGCTCACCCTTATCAAATAGCTCTTTTATTTTAATAAGCATTCGAGGTATTAATGATAATTAATCTTTTATAATAAAAAAGGGGTGTGCATTCAATTTTTCGATTTGGTTTAGCATTAATTGATTTCAATTTTCTGTGTTTGAAAAAAAAGTAAACACTTTTCAAAATATGTAAAGCACACATGTTATGTAGGGGTGGGCAAAAAATCTGGAGAACCCGAAGTGGGCTAATATATATATATATATATATATACTACTACTATTTCTTGAATCATAGCCATTGAAGCTAATCTATGAAGCTTTTATGGAAGTCGCATTCGGCATGAACTTGATTAACATATCACAGAAGCATTGACATAAAATGTAGGGAGAAAAAGTAGTTGTAAATTGATAAAATTTTAAATGGTCATAACTCTGCGCTCGGATGTCCGTTTACCCAATTTTTTTTAAAATTTTGCGTATGTTTTTGAAACGGGGCCGGTTGGCGCAACCAATTTTTAGAAAAACGTCTGTTTTCCCAATCAATTTGTGTTTTCCCCCAAATCGATTTCTAATTTTCCTTTTTTCTTTAGTAAACATCTCACGATATACAATAGATTTCAACGTCAAAATTTCATGATAGTGTAGGTGTGAATGTCAATTTCAGTTTGGAAATTCAATTTAAAAAAAAAAAAAATCTCCGACCCGACCCGGCCCACTAGAAAAAACCGATATAATCCGATACATTCAGCATATAAACCGAACATATCGGTTTTTTTTTAAAAAAGTTGTATTCGATTTTTTTTTTTTAAATGATTTTTATTCGGTTCATATTTTTCAGATACAAAACCGAACCGAACCGATATACGTCCACCCTAATGTTATGCACATTGATTTAGGAGTCGTTTATCCATGCATTGTTTTTGTTTAGAAAAATTAAAATAAAATTTAATTATACATTGAATTGATTTTTCGAAAAAGTTTTGAAGATGATTCTGAATTTGAAAAAGTGATTTTAAACAATTTTTCAAGTAAGAAATCTCTTTCGCTCACAAAATTTTAACTATTTTCAATCTAAATATAAATACATAATTTTTTACTTTTTCAATACTTATTTTCAACTTAATTTCAAGTAGTACTGTTTTTTTCAAATACCATATCTTTTAGGTGCATACGCCTACTAAAATATGGTAAAGGTTGTAAGTCACTTTTTTCTCATGAAAAATATTTTTAATGAATGATACAACATAAGTCACAGGTCATAACAAAAGAGATTAATTAAGAAAAAAACAGAAGAAGAAAAATATTTACACATTACAGTCAAAGGTTCTCTTCTATTATAGTCAAAGCTAGTGTTCAAATTTACGAAGATTGAAAAGAGTCAAAGACTATGAACAGTAATTGTAGGCGCACCTCATCTGCTTATCTTTTCGATAGTGTCCCATTTACAGATATTGATAATTGGCTTAGAAAAAAGAATGGCGAATGCAAAGTGCTAACCTCAGTTGTTTATATTTTCAATAGTATCCATTATGGTGATAATTGATATTTCGTTTCAATGTGATATTTTTTATTAATATTTAAAATATATTTTTATTCAGTAACCGGCTATCATTCGCACTGTTTCCAGTCTGGCTCTTTCCAAATTATGGCTAATTCATCAGCTAGATGTGAAGAATGTTTTCTTACATGGTGATCTTAAGGAGATAGTCTACATACATCAGCACTTGGGTTTTCGAGACCCCACATATCCTAACCTTGTTTGTTTATTGAAGAAGTTTTTATATGGTCTCAAACAGACTCCACGGGCTTGGTATAAGCGATTTGCAGACTATGTATCTATTATTGGGTTTTCTCACAGCAGGTCTGATAATTCTCTGTTCATATATCGTTGTGGTACTTCCCTGTCTTATATTCTCTTATATGTAGATGACATTATCTTGACCGCTTCTTCTAATGATTTACGCAAGTCTATCATGACACTACTCATCTCTGAGTTTGCTATGAAAGACTTGGGGCCCTTGAGTTATTTCTTGGGGATTACGACCACTCGTCATGCATGTGAGTTATTCTTATCACAAAGGAAGTATGCCGCTGAGATAATTGAGTGAGCTGATATGTCCTCATTCAAGTCTACTTCCACCCCAGTTGATACTAAACCCAAGTTGGGTGCTGCGGCTGGTAAACCTTACGAGGATCCCACCCACTATCGCAGTCTTGCAAGACTCTTCAGTATCATACTTTCACGAGACCGGATATTACGTATGTCGTATATCATGTGTGTTTGTTTATGCATGATCCTAGGATTGAGCACATGAATGCGTCCAAACGCATTATTCGATACATCCAATGAACACTTGACTATGGCTTGCATCTATATCCATCGTCGACTTCTACACTTGTCTCATATACATATGTTGATTGGGGTGGTTGTCCAGATAACATACGCTCTGGTTATTGTATGTTTCTTGGTAATAACTTGGTCTCATGGTCTGTCAAGCGACAGTCTACATTATCACGCTCTAGTGTAGAGGCCGAGTATCGAGGGGTAGCCAATGTGGTGTATGAGTCATGTTGGTTACGTAATCTTCTCTTAGAACTCTATTGTCTCATTCAGAAAGCTATCTTGGTTTATTGTGATAATATTAGTGCGATCTATCTTTCTAGTAATCCGGTTCAACATCAGCGCACTAAACACATCGAGATGGATATCCACTTTGTTCGCGAAAAGGTAGCTCATTGACAAGTACGCGTCTGCCATGTTCCTTCTAGGTACCAAATCGCAGACATCTTCACTAAGGGTCTTCCCTCGATTCTCTTTGAAGAATTTAGGAACAGCCTCAGCGTACGACGATCGCCCGCTATGACTACGGGGGTGTGAAAATATACAAGGATATACACGGTATACAATACCTTATGTATACCGTGTATATCATGAAAACCCATGACAAGTGGAAAACTGTGATATACACGGTATACACAGCCGTGTATATCCCTATTTTGGTAACATATTATTTTTATATAATTAGCATTGTACACTTATCATAATTGTAGAATTCTTGTACAAATAGAATAAGGTTTTGGGAGTAGAATATGAATAGGATTTTCCATATTATGGATATTGTAAATTGTATATATACTCATTCATTAATGAAAATAATGAAGGGATTATTTCTTTCAAATAATAACATGAGAAGAGTTATAACTTGTAATATTTTTCATATAGGGTGTGTTTGGTTTGAAGGAAAATGTTTTCTAGGAAAACAAGTGAACTTCTTATTTATTTTATAGTGTTTGTTAAGTAAGTAAAAGAAAATATCATCCTAAGAGCATTTATATATCTAGTATTTAGCAAAATACTATGGGGTGGGATGAAGTGAAGAGTGGAGATTTCGAAAAATACTTATCCTAGCCCCATCAACCCCACCATCCCGCCACCCCACCCCCACCACCCCACCCCAAGCACCCACCCTCCACCACCCCACCCCACCCACCACCCAACCAAATCCCACCCCCACCCAACCACCCTCGAATGCAATTCATCTTCCCCACCCTTACTCCACACCTCCCCTAACCCCACACCACCTTTTCACCCAAACCTCCCCCCCTCCAACCACAAATTTTTATTCATATATCTTATTTTATTTTATCAAAATTTTATAAAAATTAAAAAAAAAAATACCTCCACCCCTCCCCTTCTCCCCATCACAACCACAACCCACCCACACCAAATTTAGCCACACAATTTTTTTTTATAAAAGTAAATTAAAATAATATGAATTAGAAAATTGGGGGGGGGGGGTGAGGGGTCGGGAGGAGGGTGTAGAAAATAAAAAAATAAAACTCTTTTTAATTTGGAGAGGGTCGCAGGATGGGGGGTGGTAATGGGGTGAGGGGTGTAAAAAATAAAAAAGAACTTTTAAAATTATCTCTTAATTTTTTTTTAGGGTGGTGGGGGTGGGTTCACATGGGGTGTAGAAAACCAAAAAAGAAATTAAAAATGTGTTATTTATAAAAAAAAAATTGGGGGGGGGGGGGGGGGGGGGGAGTGGTTTAGAAAACTAAAAAATATTAAAACTTTCTTAAAAATTTTTGGGTGGGGTGGGAGTGGGGGTGGATTGAGTGGTGGTGGGATAGTTGGTTGAATGCCATTTGTGAGACTTGTTTTTCCTACTTTCATTAGAGAAGTCATTTCCTCATTTTTAAGGAACTTGTTTTCCTAAAGAAAATGTTTTTCAAAAATTTTGACCAACCAAACATGAGAAAATTGGAAAACATACCAAACACACCCATAGATTTTGGATGTCTAAATTTTAATTTTAAAATATTAAGTTAATCTAATGAGTTTAGCTTCAAAAATTAATTAAAATATTTTGAAAAATAAAAAATATCACATAAATTGAAATAGAGGAAATAAGTGATGACATAAGTTTGCAAAGAGTTGTTTATTTGGATAGACATTAGGGCAATAGGAAAATTATCTCACGCAAAACGAGATGATGTATAATGACACAAATATTTTTGGTTTATTTTAGATCATAAGATACAAAAGTTTTTCTTTATTTCTTAAAGTGCGTGTCAAATAAAAGTACATCACATAAATTGGGACGGATGGAGTAATATACTTCACTTATTTTCTTAAAGAGTTGAGGAATTGACATCATCAAATTCAAATAAAAAAATGAGGCCCAAGTTGGAAGTATCAAGTATAATCCCACCAGACTCAAGATAGCAATTTGATAGGCCCAAAGGGCTTGTATTTACTGGATAAATTCACAAATCACTTTGTTTGTAATGGTAAAATAGTTATTGTAATGGAGTTTCAAATTATAAAGGTAAAATTTCAGGTTAATATCAAGGAGTCTTATTTGTAAAATTTGAAGCTCGACACTATCTCTATGTATTTATCAGTAGCGGACGATGTGTATTTGGCCCATTTTTTCTTTTTCCAAATTTTGTAACTTAAGGATAAAAATTCACAAATAGTCACAACCATGGAGTTCAAACTTTACAAGTGAAATTATATGATGTCATCATAGAATTCCACATGTAAAATTTGAAATTTCATGGCAAAGACTGTTTTTTAAAGATAGAATTAAAAAGTGGTCAGTGAATGCTTTTTTTTTTATCATGTAATTCAGTGAATACGACCCAAGTATACATACTAGAGGCCTTATATTTCTATGTAATTCTTGTGATATATGCCGGACGGAATTGGGTAATGACCTGTTATTTTACCCTTCTTGATCTGACCAATTTTAACACATAAGTTTAGGCGAATTGAATCATGATCTATTTTGATTCGTTCAAATTTGTTTCAACTAAAAATTGGATGAGATGGTCAGTTTTCGGTCCTGCTATGAGTTTTTAGCCAATGTTTGAAAAGTAATAGAAAAATAGCCTCACTTTCATGGGGAAAAAAAAATTGAAAAAAATAACCCTGTTTAAAACAAGGAAGATCTTATAGAGGTTTGAACCCCATGAATCGTTCCTTAGTTTTCAACTTATAATGGTTTGAATTTCAGCAAAATTTTGAACCCATGAACCGTTCCTTGGTTTTAAACTTATCAAAAGTTTGAACCCATAAATTATTTCTTGGGTTTGAACCCCACGAAGCTTTTCTTGGGTACTTTCACTTGTCAAATTTCAGTAACATTTGATGGAGTTGTTTCGTATATTTAATACTTAGTAGGTTTTAATTAAAAGTGACTATTTAACTATTTCCTCCCGCCATCTCTGAGCACCAATACTTGCTATCATTACAATAATATCTCGGTTTCTAGTGACTATATAAGGAGGATCCATGCATGGATGTATCATCTGCTAATACAACAAGCCCTAATTAGCTCATGTTCATGAAGGTTACATTGCCAGATTAATTTACATTTAACTTATTGCTTGCATTTCTTAATTCATATGCGAGTTCCCCATCGATCCCCTCTCTGCCGACACATTTGACCCTCCGTTGGGGGTAAGGGGGGTGGGTGGGGTGGGTGAAGCTATGGATTTTGAGATATACGCTTTTCTAGCTACTCACGTAATTCCATGGATTCTCTATTGCGTTTTCTACGGGTACGTTTCGTTGATCTTCTATTCGATCATGTACTAGTAATTAGCTCACCAACTAAGCTAGTACCAAGAGACGAACTCAAAATTTGAAATTGTGAAACTATTAACATGATTAAAATAAACTGTTTGAAATCTAGACTCAGCATGATAATTTTTCTATCGGCAAAACTATTGAATTTATGTGAACCCGTAATTGGATTCCTAAATCTGCTTCTAATTAGTAGCTGAGTTGAAAATTGCTGCTTTGTCTCGCAACAATTAGCACATCTGAGTACAGCAATCTTGAGTCTATGGTCCATTATTGTTAAACAAGGTATATACCCGTGATATACACTTGGTATACATAGTGTATATCACGGGAATATTAAGCTGAAAGCCGTGTCTCGGACTGGCCCATCACAGGCAGTAAATATTGGCCCATCACGGGCTGTATATTATGGGTATATATTGTTGTAATATTGTAGTGTAAAGGTTACCTTAATTAGTCTTGTATACTTACCATAATTGTATAGTTAGAATCCAAGTAGAATAAGGTTTTAGGAATAGGATTCTCCTATTATGGAAATATGTAACATGTATATATAGCCTTTCCATTAATGAAAATAATGAAGGGATTATTTCTTTCAATTATATTATTGATATAATTTTGTAATATAAAGGCTGATGAAATAATATTCCTATAAAAGACTTAGACATGGAAGCAGATCGTTAAAGGCTATAATATAGACACATCGATCCGTAAGAAATGTCAACAACAACTAATTGCATGCGTTAATCCTGAATTTTCACACCTCAAGTCAAGCACCTAGCTCCTCCCAATCAATGAAGTAGGTTAAATTATTATTTTTAACGAAGAACTAAAACAAAATAAAAGGGCTTCCAACGCTATATATGTCGGTTCATCATTTATTTGTCTGCACACAAACAAACATTTGCAAAAACAACAAATTTAGAGACGAAAGAGAATAACAAATTTAGAATGCCTAGTGTTTGATCTTAACTAGGAGTTAGACACAAAAATAAATGACACATTACAACTCTTGTGGTAACGAAAGGTAGTAGTATATAATTATTGATATTTAGTCAAACTAATGGAGTTTTTAAGCTGGTTGCCCAATGATATCTTTTCAATCTTCTTCTTTACGCAAACTACAAACAAATGAATGCTATTATTATCTTGTTAAAGCATTTCTGGGGAAAGAATTCTAAAAGCTAAAATCACTCAGGTTATGAACTTAACTTATACGGTCTACGTAAACGGACCTATATTTTGTTATGATAATATTAATATATATTTTTTTACCAAAAAAAAATCTAAAATCACTCAGTGACAGCTAGGCAGAGTCCATCCAAAGGTAGACACACACATAGTCCTTTTTTGTAAAGGAAATTAATCAGTTTAATTAGATGCATATAATACATAATTAGGCACCTGCATAAAGGGTCATAACTACTAAGACTGGAGTATGATATTTAGTAGGTAAGAGATATTAGTTGACAGTAACACATTTGTTTTTATACCATAATCTGATAGGGCTAAGTTCACTAAGAAAAGGAGATTTTGGTTTCTAAAGAATTTAATTCTCTGTGCTTTTTGATGAGCACGTGTGGTGTTATTTGCACAGCTGCGGGTGCCAATCTAGAGAACTTGAGAGTTTAAGTTCTTAAGTACAATAAACTTATCTGTTAGGATTGAAAAAGGGGAAAGAGTCAAATTTATCCTTGGAAAATGATTAATTTTTACCTTCCTCTATACTATCGGTATAAAAATACTTTCGATATTAGTTAATTAATGACTTAAATATACTCCTTATCTCCTCTGTTAGGTATGTCCAAGGTGGACGCCTAATATCACATTATAGACACTAATTTGATGAGGTGAATACCACGTGACATGCCACCTCATTACCCCAACTTAATTTTTAGCCCTTTCATACTTTTTCTTCCGTCACTATCACCACTATCATCATCAACCCCACCATAAATCAATTATTTTTCATTATTATACAAATTACACAAGAATGTTATGATATATTTAAAATTACAAATTTTAAATTCTTTTATTTTTTTCTTAAACTCCAAGCTCAGCTAAATAAGTTCACATAAATTAAAATTACAGTAATACTATTAAGATTGGCTCATTAAATATATTTACACTAACAATAAATAAAAAGCATTTTAATCTACTACGAAAGCTTTGAAAATCAAGACTCGGGTATATGGAGCTATATGGCCTGCAGTCTTATGGTTGGTGATCAATTTAACCACTAGGCAAATAATCATTTGTCCAAATAAAAAAGATTAGGTTATTCTATTCGTAGCTGCCAGGAAACATGTAATTGGTGTCACTCTCACCCAAATAAATATATACAACTCTTAGTATTGTGTCTATTCGAATATAAATGCATGGTTAAACCCAAAGTGGCATTTTCTTGCCTAAAAACTATAGGAAAAGGACGAGAAGGTGGGCATCTATCTCAATAAATTTACATTATCTATCTATTCTTAATTCATTAACTAATTTGTAGAAAGATAAATATTTTGTACCACTATATATTATGTAAATCATTAATGAAATAAGAAGAGAAGAATATTTCTTACATGGTATCAGTAGTCTATGAAAAATTTCTGAAACCCTAACTCTGCTTCCTTGTGTCTGTCGCCCCCCCCCCCCCCCCTTCTTTTTGCCGCCGACCACCCTTCTCCCCGTCAGCCATGTCTAACTCAAAAATTATTGAGCCTGACTCCACGACGATGGAGACTTGAGATCGCTTATGCGACATATTCCAAGACAATAATAATTCCCGGGCCGTTACTCTTGAAAATGAATTCTCCACTACCGACATGGCGTACTTTTCCAATGCTTCCGCATATTGTCAAATACTCAAGGTGTTGTCGGACCAACTCAAGAACGTCGGTGTGCCGGTCACTAACAATCGGCTTGTTTTACAACTAGTGGTCGGCCTCACCGACGCGTATAGTGGAGTGGGTACGCTCATCCGCCAAAGCAATTCTGTTCCACCGTTTTACCAAGCCCGCTCTATGCTCATTCCCGAAGAAGCGAGTTTTGCCAAGAAGACAACTACCGTGTCAAATTTCGCCTTAGTTATCGCTCCGTCCGATGAGAGCTCGTCACAATTTGAAAATTTGCCGCCAAATCGTGGCCAGAAGGGCTAAAATGGCGGTAATGGGAGCAAAAACCGCGAGGGAGGCCGCGGTGGTGGTAAAGGCGGCGCCAACCGCCGCCGAGGAGGTGGCGGCGATCAGCAGCAACCGCCAGCCCAATGGCAGCCGAGGGCACCCTACGGCAGTGGGCCAGCACCATGGGCCTGGCAATGGCATTGGGCCGTGCCGCCCTGCCCCTATCTAGCCGGCAGTAACTGGGCCAAGCCCAGGTCACATCCAGCAACCCAGCAAGCCGGTCCAGCAGGCAGCAACCTAGGAATTCTTAGGCCGAGCCAGTGGCGACATGCCCACTCGGCAGTGGTGACCCCGACAGATATCGAGGCCGCGATGCACTCTTTGGCTAACTCCGCCCGATACAAATTGGTACATGGACACCGATGCAACGTCTTATATGACATCCTTACAAGGTAATCTCTCGTCTTATTTTAGTTTGAGCAATAATCGTGGTATAATTGTCGAAAATAGTCATTCAATTCCAATTCGTGGTTATGGTACTACAAACTTGTCTCCCCCGAACCCACCGTTAATTTTGAAAAATGTCCTTCACGCACCTAAATTAATTAAAAACTTGATTTCAGTTAGAAAATTTACCACTAATAATTGGGTTTATGTTGAATTTGATCCTTTTGGATTTTCTGTGAAGGATTTTCAGACGGGGACGCGTCTAATGAGATGTGATAGTCGGGGCGAGCTTTATCCAATCACCACAACCACACATCAAGACAAATTACCATCCACTTTTGCAGTTTTAGCTCCTTCTTTATGGCATGAACGTTTAGGTCATCCAGGAGCACCTGTTTGGCTTCCCTTAAACAAAATAAATTTATTGAGTGTACTAGACCTCGTAGTTCTCATGTTTGTCTCTCTTGTTCTCTTGGAAAACATGTTAAGTTGCCTTTTGTTGCTTCGAATTCTTGTACTGTTATGCCCTTTGATATTATTTATAGTGATATTTGGACATCTCCTATTTTGAGCTCTTCGGGCCACCGATATTATCTTCTGTTGTTGGATGATTACTCTAATTTTTTGTGGACGTTTCCTTTGTCTAAAATAAAAAGTCGCAAGTTTTTTCCACATTTCTATCCTTTAGAGCATACATCCGCACTCAATTTGAACGGGACATTAAAATATTCAGTGTGATAATGATAGAGAATTTGATAATGGGCCCTTTTTGAGATTTTTGCAAAACTAATGGTTTGTCATTTCGTCTCTCGTGTCCACATACATCATCTAAAAATGGAAAAGTAGAAAGAAAAATTCAAACCATTAACAATATTGTTAGAACCTTACTTGCCCATGCCTCTCTACCACCATCATTTTGGCATCATGCGTTACAAATGACAACCTATCTGTTAAACATACTTTCGAACAAACAAGTAGCCTACCAATCCCCACTAAAAAATTTATACCTAAGGGACCCTTCATATTCTCATTTACGGGTTTTTGGGTGCTTATGCTATCATCTCTTTCCTTCTACTACCATTAATAAACTTCAACCCTTGTCAACTCCATGTATTTTTTTGGGATATCCGTCAAATCATCGTAGTTACAAATGTTTCGACTTATCCTCTAATAAAACCATCGTAAGTCGTCACGTAATTTTTGAAGAAACAAATTTCCCTTTTGCCAAATTACATTGTTCCAGGCCTCCTACATATGAATTTCTTGACGATAGCATACCCCCGTATTTGATCCATAAATTAGCCTTCCAAACATGCCCAATGTTTCCCGGTGTCTCGGCCCAATCACCGAGCCCATCGACTGCTGGCCCAACTGAGTCTCTCACCGGCAGCCCACTGCCGCGAGGCCTTGTGGCTGGCAGTCTGCTGGGTCTCGGCCTACCGTCCGGCTCAAGCAGTCTACTGCCGCAAGCCCACTGACCGGCAATCCAGTCATTGCCAGCCCACTGACCGGCAATCCAGTCATTGCCAGCCCACTGATGGGCAGTTCGTCCTTCCCGTCTGGCCCAACTCCAATTCCGGCCCAACGGCTTGTCACTCGTAGTCAACACGGGATTTTTAAGCCAAACAAAAAATATGATTTTCACTCATGTTTCCAAGGTCACCGTTTCCTCGTAATCCTGTGTCTGCCCTTAATGATTCGAATTGGAAAATGGCTATGAATTATGAATTTAATGCTCTTATTAATAATAAGATGTGAGATTTGGTGCCCCGTCCCCCTAATGTTAATTAGATTCGTCTATGTGGATTTATAGTCATAAAGAAAAATTTGATGGTACATTTGAGAGGCACATAGTATGTCTTGTAGGTGATGGGAAGACTCAACAAGTTGGTGTGGATTGTGGTGAGACTTTCAGTCCGGTGGTCAACCGACAACTATCAGGATGGTCCTCAGTCTGGCTCTTTCGAAGGCATGACCGCTTCATTAGCTTGATGTCAAAAATGCCTTCCTGCATGGAGACCTCAATGTAATAGTGTACATGTATCAGCCCATGGGGTACAGAGACCCTACTTATCCTAATCATGTGTGCCTGCTGAAGAAATCATTATATGGTCTCAAACAAGCTCATATGGCCTTGTACAAGAGGTTTGCAGATTACATTTTACATATTGGGTTTTCTAACATCAGGTCTGATTATTCTCTATTCATCTACCTTCAGGGTAATGATATTGTTTACATTCTTTTGTATGTGGATGATATTATCTTAACTGCCTCATCTGATAATCTTCGCAAGTCTATCATGCCACCACTTGGCTCTAAGTTTGCAATGTAAGATTTAGGGCTACTGAGTTACTTCTTGGGGATAGCTGTGACAGGAAGAGATGGCAGTGGATCCTGGACCCGGTCCGGATCCGGTGGATCCAGATCCATTTTATAGGATATGGATCTTCAAAATTTGGACCCGACGGATTCGGATCGGACCCGGATCCGTTTCTGATGGATCAGATCTGGATATGGATCTTGTATTTGAGATCCGTATCCGGTCCAGATCCGACCCGTGGATCTATTTTTTATTAAATATATTCATAACCTAGAATGTAATTTTATAAGTATTTTCTTAAAATTGCTAAGCACATCCTTGCAAGTTTAATTCTCAAAACAAGTTTAATTTATCCCCGCGTTAACTCAAAAAACAAAAAATAAAGAGGTACCTTCGATAATAAAATCAATGTTATATTAGTGAATGACTAACATCTCCATAGACAAGTAGTTAAAATTATATTCACTTCATTTGTGAAGATTCCAAGCACATGCAAGTTCTGCATTGTGGAAATACTAGTCAGCATTTTTCACAACTATTGTCATTGTCCAACATTTTCAATTAATAGCTCACAATCAAAACGAGACAACGAACAAAATATATCAAAATTAGACAATGAACAAAATATCTCATATGAACATTTCAAAATTGAAACACAGTAAATTGTTAGCTAAGTAAAAATTGTTTGTCAGTTAAAAAAAAATTCTTAGCAAAGTTACATTCTTAGCAAGACAATTTTTTTTACATGTGGATCCAGATCCGATCCGTGGACCCGGTGCATCCGATGGATCCGAATTTGGATATGATTTTTATGGATCCGACGGATCTGGATTCAGGTATGAAAAATGGATCTAGATCTGGATCTAGTAGGATCCGGTCCAGATCCGATTTGTTGCCATCCCTAGTGACATGTCATGCATGTGGTTTATTTTTATCCCAAAAGAAGTATCCAGCAGAGATTGTTGAATGAGCTGGCATGTCATCATGTAGGCCGTCTGTCACTCCGGTTGACACTAAACCAAAGTTGAGTGCTTCTTCCAGCAAGACATATGTCAATCCATCACATTACCGCAGCCTTGTAGGGGCCTGTAATATCTCACCTTCATGAGGCCCGACATCTCTTATGATATACAACATGTTTGTCTATTCATGCATAACCCGATGGAGGATCACATGCATGCTCTCAAATGTATTTTGTGTTATATTCAGGGTACTCTCGATCATGACTTGCATGTATATCCATCCCCGACAACCACTCTTATTTCATATACATATGTCGATTGGGGTGATTGTCCGGATACCAGACGCTCCACGTCTGGTTATTGTGTATTTCTTGGTGATAATTTGGTGTCTTGGTCCTCAAAATGGCAAGCAACCTTGTTCACATCCAGTGCCGAAGCAGAGTACCGAGGAGTTGCTAATGTGGTGTCTGAATATTGTTGGCTACAGAACCTTCTTTTAGGGCTCCACTGTCTGGTTCTGAATGCGACATTGGTTTATTGTGATAATGTTAGTGCTATTTATCTCTCACCGAATCCGGTTCACCGCCAACGCACTTAACATATTGAGCTGGATATTCACTTCGTTCGCGAAAAGGTTGATCGTGGACAAGTACGTGTCTTACATGTCCCATCACGTTATCAGATTGTCGACATCTTTACAAAAGGTCTTCCACTAGTTTTATTTGAAAACTTTCGGGACAGTCTCAGTATACGCCGACCTCCCGCTTCGACTTCGGGGGTGTAATAGAATTAGATTGCATTTATAATTGTACATCTCCTATATTAGGTAGAATTAGATTTCTCTTGTAATCAGGATTGATTAGTTACCTAGTTTGTAGCAAGGTAAATATTTTTGTACCACTATATATAGTGTAAATCATTAATGAAATAAGGAAGGAAGAATATTTCTTACACTAATGATTATATTATATATTAAAACCACTTAACAATTATATTGTTACGTTCATATAACAATTATCGTTACGTTCATATATATATTCCAACACACACACATAACACGTCCTGGGCTAATTAGAGAGTATTTCATTCTTTCATTCCTTTATTGAGTTTAAATCATATGTACTAATGGTGTAAAAATTATATATACAAACAGGTCACTTAAGAAGTAATTGTATATAAGTCTATTTAATAGTATGGATTAATAACCTAAAGCAAATGATAAGTACGATAGTATAATAGATTAAATTATATTAATATCGTGAAAAAAATCATTATACAGTTGGTGTATAGAAATTAAATTCTTATTTATTTAGTTACTTGTTTAGAATTGGGGATACTAAGGGGAAGGGATAATAGAATATTGAGGATGACAAAAGGGAGTTTTATTTCTCATTGGACCAGAGTAGTGAGTACCATACTAAATATTGAGGAGTTAGACTGATTCATAGGGTGGGTAGAAATGGGTGAAAGTAGTTGGACATACTACTGATCATTAAAGAATATCCGTAATCATTTATTTTGGCTGATTAAATTATTTATCGTATATATGTACATATAAACAATTTGTTAAGAGTCCACAAAGTACGGTAAAACCTTATTATACTGTTCGAGAAGTACAGGTTTGTTCTAGACGGAGGCAAATCGTAAACCATATGTAATTGAATATGTAGTTTAATCCACACACATTTAATTAATTCATATAATACCCTGAAAAATTTCTTTCTCCTGTACTTATTCATATCAGCTAGCTTAATATGGTCTTAAAAGTAAAAAAATTACTTTATACATGTGACAAAAAGCTTTTTTACCTTCTAAAATCTACTTATCCACTTTAGGATAGATCGTAAGCCAAATCGTTATAAGAATACATGATTCTGTTTTATTTGGATGTTTCGGAGTTCTGATTTGATTTCACCTTCTAATCTAACTAAATCAGACTATATATATGTGCTCCCAAAAATGGAAAACCTTGATATTATTAACCTTAAAGCATACCTTTTGCTTAATTCTTGCACTTGGTTAATTAATTTGTCATGTTAAAAGAATAAGCTCAATAGCGAGACCAAATGAAAAATTTACTTGTTATAGCAAGTCAATTACGTATCATTTGTTTAGGTTGTTACAACTTTATCAATATTTATTAAATAGAGTTATCTGCCGTTACTATATATTTAAATTACTAGCTTATTGTGTAGCTATTCTGAAATTGTTCATATAACCTAAACTCATGAATTGCATATCCATAGTGGAAGTTTAGAGAATACACCCTCTAGTCTACAATACGTGATTTTTAATGACACACTCATCACTTAATAACATTAATTAAGAGGGCTATTTGTCAAAATTACTTTAATCTACTAGTAGGAAAATGTAAAAATGTATTGAAAGATTCTTTTTTTAAATCACAGTATTATTTTAGTCCAAATTTGAAAGACTGAAAAATTACTTATCGTGGATAGGAAGAAGTATATACAAATGTCAAATTATGAGCATAGTAGCTGATCTCATAGTGGCATTATAATAATCATATTGTGACATAAGAAAATCTAAAAATCTGGATGAACTATCTTTGTCAATATGGTAGCTGTAAAAATGAAGACAAAAGGAGAGGAGGAAAATGGCTGCGTCTTTCTGAAGATTTGATACATAGAAAATACCGCAGCTTTGACACCCTTTATATAGGCATGCTCACTGCAATCCGTACTTCCCTCTCTTGAGTTGCCTCACGAAAAGCAAGCAATGGATCAGGAAAATCTACCACCAGGGTTTAGGTTCCATCCAAGTGATGAAGAATTAATCACATATTATCTGAGTAACAAAGTTTCTGATTTCACCTTCACTGCTCGAGCCATTACTGATGTTGATCTCAACAAGTCTGAGCCTTGGGATCTCCCTGGTAGCAATTTTTTGGATTACTATTTTGTTTCTCTTTCCCTTCATCTCTTCTACCCTTTATTTCAATATTATTGACCTTTCTTTTCTTTTGATTTGTTTTTTCCTTTCTCCAAAGGAGAGAAGCAAAACAAGAATTTCTTGTTTCCCATCTTATATATTTAGCAATATTTTCAACCTTTCAAGTGTTTGGTAGGCTAACGGCACAAACTAACCTTTGAAACTTGCGATCTTAAATGTCATAAGTAATACTTTTGTGGTTATAAATTTTTTGTAACTTTTAAATATGACATAACATTTGTGTGGCTATAATTTTTTTTAATTAAGGAGTTTAAGTTATATACATTGTAATTTTTTTTTTAACTCTACCAGGTCACTCCCGAAATATCTACCAGTAAGTCTCCTTTAAATGTGAGATTTATAATTTAGAAAATAAGACAGATTTAGTTGCTACAACATGTAAATGTGACCTAGCAGTAAAAAAAAGTCAATTGATGGTGTATATAACTTTAACTCAGAAAGAAAAATATTAAAATGTATCATTCTTTTTTAAACAAATTAATAAAAAAAAAATGTAAAACAAGATGGAACAGAGGGAGTTATAACGAATAACACCTAAAAGAATCGTTAAAATTAAAAGTACAGCATGCAATCAATTCTAAGCTTACCTTTAAGGTTTACGCTGTATATATAAAAATAATGAGTGATTTACATGTTAAATTAAATGTGCTACAGCGAAAGCGTCAATGGGAGAAAAGGAATGGTACTTTTTTAGCCTTAAAGATCGCAAGTACCCAACGGGGCTTCGCACTAACAGAGCTACAGAAGCAGGCTACTGGAAAACAACAGGCAAAGATAAGGAGATATTTCGTGGTGGAGTCCTTGTTGGTATGAAGAAAACACTAGTTTTCTACAGAGGGAGAGCTCCTAAGGGTGAAAAAACCAATTGGGTTATGCATGAATATAGGCAAGAATGCAAGCTTGGTTTCAAACCTTCTAAGGTACTCCAATTCTTTTCAATTCAAGAAATTAAACACAAAAAGGGATTTATGTTATGTATTCAATTGTGTAAATAATTTTTACACTATTTATGTACTTTAATTAATATGTTATCAGATTACTAATCGGTGTAAAAAATTATCTACCCTTATCGGTGTATAAAATTAAATTTAAGAAAAAAGATACAATTAACAAATTCATTAACACTTACTTCTTCTTTTCGAAAAAGAATGACATTATTTGCTTATTAGTTTGTTACAAAAAGAATAACTTTTTTTTTAATTCTGAAACAATTTAACTTGAGCTTCTTATTTCCACTCAATGACAATTTTTTATAGTTATGCAAATGCTATGGTATACATGTTTAAGATGACAAATTTCAAAAGTTTTATAGCACCACAAATTTATGATATATTTAGGACCACGTATTTTAAAAGCTTTCTTATTTTTGTTAAACTTTTTGATTAGTGAAATTATATCCTATAAATTAAAACGCGAGAAAATATATACTCCATATATAAGACAAGAAAGCAATGATATTCTTAACATTTTCTTAGATTTGCACCAAAGATTGTCCATGCGTTAATGTATAAGTATCTTTTTTCTTCCTTTCAGGAGGAATGGGTAGTTTGTAGAGTGTTCCACAAGAATTCTACTGCGAAGAAACCACAGCCAACATCATCATCCCCACAATCCGAAGAGTCTCCTTGTGACACTTACACATTAGCCAATGAGTTTGGGGATATTGACATACCAAGTTCCAACAGCTTCAATATTTCTTTACAGAATTACATCAATCACGAAAACATGAACTTGACAAGCACTAGTACTCTTCCATTACTGCCAGCAGCTTGGTCTTCTAGTTTGCTCAGCTCAAATAATCTTCCATCAGTGAATTCTTTGCTATTAAAGGCATTACAATATAGGAGTCATTATAATCATCAGCCAAGAGATAATCAAGCTACTACAATTACTAGTACCAGTTACCCCTTTAATATTCAATCACAAGGTATTTCTCAATTTGGGATTGATTTTAATCCACTGGATGCTCCTTCTTCCTCTGTGGTGTTAGATCCTCTTCATCAGCAACAACAACAACAACAGGACCAATCATACAAATTGGACTCAAATATTTGGGAGTAACACTTTATTGTGCGGTCGCCCCGAGTAAGTTTCAAACAACAGGAATATTCTCAGTGACCTCCCATCACAAAAAGTCACATTTCATGTAACGAGTAATCATTTGGTCCTTTAGGTATTTACCGTAAATTACGTAAGTCCATATGTAGGGGCAAAATTTAGTTCATAAACAAGCAAGAAAATCTGGATTCATGTTAACTAATCTAGTGTAGTCAGCTGTATTGACTTGGGAAAATCCCTTGTCTCTATTGTACGTATCTTTTATTCAAGCTATAGCTCCATATTTGCATTTGCATAACACAACTAATAAACTTCGACATGGGAAAGACTATATCATAATCCAACTTTGCCTTTTCTTCTCGGTCAAATTAAACAGTGGCACTTTTGTTCTTTTAAACATGTTTGATTATTTAAACTGGACAGATGCAAAAAAGTTAGCTACTTATGCTAAATTAATCATTGGGTGATCATTTACGTTCAATGTTTAACTACTAATACAACATAAACATGCATAAGAACCAAATCAACCAATTCATTGAATTCCATTAATTTCTCTGCTAAGGATGAAAATTTAATTCTTTTACGGGACACTCTACTTACCACATTTAATTATAGTTATGATTGAGCAACTGTCTCAAATTAAAAATGAGTTTTTGGTTTGTGAATTTCTATGATTAAACCTTTTATATCCAGGGGCAACTAATTAGAATACAAATCTTCTTAATTAGTACTATTGACAAAACATGCAGACACAGTTCAAATGTAAAACTAGTCCCATAGTTTTGGGCCATGGAGGGCCTAATAAAGCGGTGCCAAAATCTTCGAAAATAACCCAGGTAATTGTTGGGCTGCAGTTATAACGGACATATCCTGTTCAAATCAATTGGTTATGAAATAAGTTATCCCAGGATTATTATGATGTTATTATAATATGAATTAAATAATTCTAAATTAATCAATCAAGAAGAAGTTTAAATTCAATTGGAATTCATATAGTCTAGTAATTTTCTAATGATAAATTTTTTTAGTGAATATATTTTTATTGGTGGATGGTTGATTAACAAGAGATGCTCTCCTATAGTCATTTACAAATTTGAATAGAAGAAAATGTCATTTTTAAATTTCTTATGTGTAAAATAAATATATCTTATAAAAATAAAAATAAAATTAAAATAAATTTATGAAAGACCACAAAATCAATGAATTGAATAATTATAGTATATCCCCAAAGTAATTATTCCTTAATATCACACTCACCTATCATGAACATTATCAGCAATGCTTCATACGTTACACATGTAAATTAGTAACTGCATTTGAGTTTAATAGGGAATCCTAGATATTTTGGATTCGCGATTGGCTTGAGAGAGCTTATCATATTCTGACACTCATGACTAATTGGATAGTTTATGTAAGATTGTATTAATCTCCATTGGGGAGTTTTCTCATTAATACAAAATATATATAGGTGTACAATGTGGAATCCTTATACAACAAGGGATCCTAATTCTACCATAGTTACATAATACTAAATATGGTAAATATAAACATGGTACACTTGCTAATACATCGCCTCAGTCGGAGTGGGAGGAGGAAGGACGCTAAGACTCGATCTGAAGTCTAGGATGAGTTGTCTAGGAAGCCCTTTGTGAATATATCTGCATACTGATATGAAGAAGGCACATGCAATACCTTGACATGACCGAGAGAAACCTTCTCACGAACAAAGTGGATGTCCATCTCAATGTGCTTAGTTCGCTGATGTTGAACTGGATTATGAGATAGATATATAGCGGATATGCTATCACAATAGACCAAAGACGCCTTACGGAGAGGACACTGAAGCTCCAAAAGAAGATTTCGGAGCCAGCAGATCTCAGCAACAACATTAGCAACACCTTTGTATTCTACTTCTGCACTCGAGCGGGATAATGTGGCTTGTCTCTTGGCTGACCAAGAAATAAGGTTATCCCCTAAGAACACACAATAGTCGGAGGTGGATCGTCGCATGTCCGGACAGCCTGCCCAATCAGCATCCGTATATGATAACAACTTGATCGGTGCTGAGGGGTAGAGATGCAATCCATAATCAAGTGTGCCCTTAACATATTGAATGATACGTTTGAGGGCAGTAAAATGAGGCTCCCTGGGGGCATGCATGAATAAGCATACCTGCTGAACAACATAAGCAATACCAGGTCTGGTGAAAGTAAGGTATTGTAATGCCCCAGCAAGACTCCTGTATAGAGTGGGATCTGACATTGGATTACCATCCAAAGCACTGAGCTTTGATTTAGCGTCAACTGGAGTAGACATGATCTTGCATTGATCATTTTAGCCATGTACACAATCTCCTCTGCATACTTACGCTGACAAAGAATATTGTATCTGCAGATCTAGTCACTGAAATCCCCAAAAAATAGCTCAATTTCCCTAAGTCAGTCATAGCAAATTCGGTTTTGAACAACGCAATTATCTCATTTTTCAACACATCGAAAGAAGCAGTAAGAATAATACCATCAACATATAATAATAAATAAGCAGTGTTATTGCTTCTATGGAAAGTAAACAGAGAATTATCATACTTGCTACATAAACCCAATACGCATAATGAACTGTACAAGGCGATCATATCATGCTTGAGGGGCCTGTTTTAAATCATAAAGTGACTTACAGAGACGTCATACATACTGAGGGGCTGCTGGATGGATGAAACCGGACGGATAGTGCATGTAGACAGTGTCTTTTAAATCCCCATGGAGAAATGCATTTTTCACATCAAGCTGATTAATCGGCCAATGTTTTCCCATAGCGATGCTCAGGACTGTGCGAATGGTGGTCAATTTAACAACCGGACTGAATGTCTCACCACAATCAATGCCCTCATGTTGATTAGTACCATTTGCCACAAGCCTTGCCTTATATCTCTCTAAGTCACCACTATCCCTGTACTTGTGACGAAAAAGCCACATGCAACGGATCACATTTACCCCATCCTCACACATGGCCGCATTCCAATTCAGGTCTATTTTGGCTAATTTTGGGCTTTTGGGAATAGTGGAAATTGTTTGGGTGGACATGTTAAATTGGACTTTGGGTTTGAAAATCCCGTGTTGGGAATGGGTTTCCATACGATGTGAGGGTGCTGACTGGGTAAGGGTGGTGGTTGTAGGGTCGGGTTTACTATTGGGTGTCGAAGCTGGTACACTATTTGTGGGTTAGGTTTGGTTGGGTGTCGGATCTGATGTACTGTTGGGGGTCGAACTCGTGGGTGGTGCAGATTGAAGGGTCGGAATACTGTGTCGGGTTGGGGAGGCGTTGTGGTTATGCAGTACAGTGACAAGGGGTGTGGTTGTTGATCTGGGTGGGTCGAGGTTGGTTGTACTTTCTGGGTTGGGTTTGGTCGCCGGTCTCGGTATATCGAGGCTGACTGTGGACGGTGAAATGGGGTACGATATCGGAGGTGGAAAGGGTTCGGTAATAGGGTTAGGTGGGTGGTTGTCGGTGGTTGGAATGACGGCGGTGTGGTGGTGATACTGCGGAGACGAAATCGATACGGGAAATGGACGAATGTTGACACCCAATTTTGTCCATCTTTTTCAATTATTCGCTTGCAATTTTGAATATTTCGACACCCCAAAATAATTTTGAGATGCATACATATATTCACATTTTTACTATCATTTTCCTTTTAATATCATAAACATAGTTTTTATCCTAATATTATATGTTATTTTTGTTTTCGCAAAACGACATTGCATTTAAAATAAGCATTAAGCATTTCGTAAATATTATATTTTTATTATTGTCACATCGTTATTTTATTTTAAATAATTTACATTTTTCTCAAAGCATCTTTTTTAATAATAAACCCTTTTATTTTAACCCAAACCCATTTCACCCAAAACATTCTATCAACCCCAAAAATCAACCCACAAAATTAACCCCCATTTTTAACCCATTCGACCAAACCCCCCTATTTTTTTCAGCCCAAACGAACCCCCCCTCTAGGCCCAATCAGCCGACCGACCCAACCCAAACCCCATTTCCCTCCATTTTTTTATTCCCCAAACCTATTTTCCTAACCTAATATCCAAATAGGGGTGAACGGGTCCGGGTACCCTAACATTTTTTAACTACCCAGACCCTACCCGGTAAAAGATCGGTTCCTAAATTTACTATCCGGAACCTACCCGTAGAAATTATTACTCGGAACCTACCCGGACCCGCAGGTTCCCGGGTACCCTGTAAATAAAAAAACACAGATTAAGCAACAGTTTTTTAGCCTATGAGAATAAAAAAGAGTTCTAAACTAATTTCATCCAGTAGTTTTTTAGCCTGGAATCGGAGTTTTTAGTACCCTTATAAGAAGTTTTAGAAAACTTATTCATTGTAGAAAAGTTAATTCTGTAACCAAAACCTAAAATTGCAAGCCAAATTTGACACTCAATTAATTGAACGTGTTGATATCAAAATAAATTTAGAAATATCTGAATTAAACTTATTTTCGTGTTCAGAAGCTCTTCGATATAAAATAAGAGCTTTATTATACTAGTAAATCCCTAAATTTCATCTTCACAGCTACAAAAATATACACAAATTTTAAAAATAGATTTACATTTCAAATAAAAAAGTAATACAAATTGAAGATGAATATCGCCTGAAATAGAACAGAAGCATAGGATATTAAAAAGAAATTGAAGAGTTAGATATGAACCCATATGCATTTTAGGAACGACGTGAACAAACCCAAGGGAGAGAAAGAGGCAAAGGTGAAGCTTCAACGACGACACCGATGAAAGTACCTGAGAGAAAGCTTCAACAACGACAACGATGAAGCTTGGCGGTGTAGCTAAAACGCCATTGTTATTGAGAGAGTTTTGGGTGTTTTCTCTTAGGGTACAAAGAGCATTCTAGAATAAAGGGGTGAAAAAACTGAAATATTTGCGTCTTGGGGTGGAGAAAATCAATGTGCAGGCGTGCAACAAACATATTTGGAGAAAGTTAAAAGTGGTCCAAATGTTTCTAAAAAAAGTAAAAATATTTAATATTTTATAGGTTCCGGGTACCCTGTCTCTATTTGCCAGAACCGGACCCGACATTGATCGGTTCCTAATTTTACTACCCGGACCCTACCCGTTATTATAATATATCTACCCAGAACCTACCCGTTAGTGTCGATTCCTGTCGGGTATCTAGGTACCCTGTACCCGTGCTCACCCCTATATCCAAACACACCCTTCCCTTTATCTTTTCTCTGACCCGTAGCACCACATGCCCTGCTAACCCCATAAAATCTGATGGTTCCACCTTTACCCTTCGGATAAACACCAACACCACTGCCATCATCGACCTCTCGCATCACCCATCATTTTCTCCTCTTTTTCTAAATCGATTCAAAACGTTGAGGGGCTCGCCCTTTCAAATCATACCTCAGCTTTATTTTGAATCTGGAATTCAAATTAAAGGCTCTCCTTTCACTGCTATAAGTATGGCGCTTTGGGGGTCCGAAAAAGGGGGAAGAGAGAGGTCAGTGGGTATTGGGGTCGTTTTGTTGGTGGTTTCCGATCGGTTTTTGTTGGTTTTATTTCCGATCGGTTTTTGTGATTCTGTTTTCTCAGTCGTATCTTGGTCGGGTTCTCTCGGTCGTTGTTCCAAAAATCAAAAATCAAGAACAATCCGGGTCGGGTCTATTCCCGGGTCGGGTCATCAGGGTCTGTTTTGGGTCCGAATCCGAAATGCCTTTCTTTGTTAGTTCCTAATTTTCATCCGAAATTCCCTTTGTGTTCTTCACATTTTCCGGTCACTCCCTAATCTATTTTTATTTTCGGGTCGGGTTTGTAACCAGGTCAGGTCAAATTCGAAATCGGGTTGTGACGATAATCTTCCTCTACTGTACTGCCTGAAGAAATTGCACAAATTTCCCTTCGAATGCACTGAGGACATTCAACTCGTATCTTGGCAGGGCGCCCCGGTACGGTATGAATTTGCAATCCGGTGTCCGTAGCCATGGCGCGTGTTGCATTCCCTCTTGTTTTGTTCCAAAATAACAAATCTGAGCCCTTCAAATTATGGTTTCGATATTGAGTCCATTCTCAGTTCGGGTCCGAGTTCAGAATTCGAAAGTCGGTAAACTCAATCTCCTCTCAATACTTGTTTGTTTCTGGAGTTTCATGTTGTTTTTTCTGTCAATTGGTCATGTTGGTTAGGTTTTGTTTATACTATTATGTTTCTTAATGCTTGAGCATGATTAGTCTGCTTTAGTAGCCTAAGTGTGTACTTCGCTTATTAAATCATGGATTAGGTATATGTTTAGAGAAATATACTAGGCATATTGTTATACTTGGCTGGGCAGATTCCCTGTTTCGATTGTCGCACCCTATTTTAACCAAGTCAAAGCAGAGTACAACATATTGGTGATTCCTGGATTGGATTAAGGAGTCGCCACCTAATTATTTTACGGTGAATTAGAATACCTAAATGTTAACTAAATGCTGCAATATAACTCCAGTTTTGTGGTCTACGAAACTAATGAGATTCTAGGTAAGGGTTCTTTATTATCCTAAAGGGAAGCATTCTTTAGGATCCGCTAACTTGCCGTTATCCGGTAAAACTCAGGTTAATTATTGTACTAAGGAAAATGATAGTAAAAATGTGAATAGATGTATGCATCTCAAAAATAATACGTGTAAATAAATAATTCAAAGAAAAAATAATATGTTATTGGGCCTCGGACTGCAAACAGTGTGCGAGAGAGTATAAAATGAGCCAAAACAGAATTTCAGACCCAAATAAATCGGCTCGGGCGCGCGACGGGCCCAATTAACACGCGGAATTAAAAATAGGCCCAAACCTATAATTTTTAGATATACATATAAAGAAAAACAGATTGGCCTATGGGCCCATATCCAACATATATTCAGTCATTTCACATTCTTTTAACCCAAAATGCACGTGATATACAAAAGATATATGATATGCCTAGAGATATGAAAAGATATACTGCCTTAGTAACACTAGGTACATACCTAGACTTTTATACCTTGTATACCTTGAGGTATATCATTACAGACTTAACATTTCACAACTAGAAGAAACAAAACAAGATCAGTTTTATATTACCAGCAAGAGCAAAAGATATCCATAGGGGTTCCAAGGCAAAATAATGAACCATTTGCATAAGAATAAAGAAAGTCAAATACCAGATGTAGATAATGCACTAGCAGCCTAATAATTCAAACCAATAATGTTAAACCAGCTATGTGATCATGACCAGTTTCAGACCACAAGCAGTAATAACTAGAAGAGACATGCTAGTATATGGGGAACAAAGATAAATGCATTTAATTAGGTAATACATCACATGAGCCTATGATTTCAAATGCATCATTTAAAGGAGGGAGCAATGTGCCCATATATTCAGAGAATATGGACAAGGATCAGGCTCATACAAATTGACTCATACATTTATGCACAGTTAAACAAAGTAGAATGAAGATCCAGAAATGGTCTAGCTCTTCAGAAAACATGTTGAACATGGGGCAATATGATCAAAATTAAGGTCATCTCCATTCAACCCTCTAGGTAGAGTATATCAATCCCAACATACATGGATGCTATAACATGAAAACATGGTTATAAGCTAACAATGAAAACTCCAGCGAAGTAATAATTCAACATGGCACAAATAAGTCCAAACAGGGAACATATATGCATGCATTTACCATTTAGACAATTTGACAGACATGACATAATGCAAAATGGCTCGGGGGGGGGGGGGGGGGAGTTTGGATATTGTCATGGGGGTATTTGACAACCCAAATAGACAGGGTAATTATGATATGAACTTGATTTGATACTGCACACTTAGAGACAATCAGGAAAAAAATCCGACCTAGCATTTCATGGACACAAAACCAACAGACTAAGCTAACCTCTCCCAAAACATGATAAACATCAAGTAGATAGGCACATAACAGGCTGATAATCATACTAGCCTAAACAGGATACCCATTTTTTTAACAGTCATAAAATGATCCAAGGGTTACTGTAATGCTATCATGGGAGGGCATTTCATATTTAGAGGGGAAAAACAAACAAGGACAAGTGTACTACCAGCTCAAACAAACAGAAAAAGAACCAGGCAGAGTTAATTAACCCTACTTGCAGAAGCTTATTTTAATATACCAGTACACAACATCAGAAGCATACACAATCACAACTCATATTTTATTATGCATAATGACACTTTAAGTTAGGCATGATACAGTTAACATGATGGGGATATTCTATTGATCACTACTAATCCAGATAGGTTTGATTTAAATGACAATTTCAGAATGAAAACTAGCAATAAATAACTCTACAGGTCTGTCCCAAATCAGTAATATGTTCAAGCAATATTTAATCCAAATTTGTAAGTTATTTTGTACTAACATGGACATGATTCCAGTTGTGCATAACATTTAGAGACACACATAGTAGGACTGTCACAATGAGCAAATCAGATCAGAACAACGAAGATAGGATATTTGACAACTCAAACCATATTTAATACATGCCGTCTTTTTTGGGATTTATAACTTGATGTAGACACACATACTTCATTATTAGTTCTAAACCATAAAAGTGTAAACAGGTTTATAAGCAGGAAAGCAAGGATTTAAAGCCAACCTGTCCAAACACTACTCATTTGGTCACGAAGAAAAATATGCGAACAAGTTGACATACATCTAAATCCACAAAGAAACTACACTTCATCCCTACTTAAGATGAGATCCCAGACATGTAAAAGAACCAAATCATGACCACACATTCAGACCTTAATCAGCATAGACCATGACTTTTAAAGTAGAACAAGGATCTTATCATATTAATCATGCCAAAATATAACTAATTTACATCATGGATTTACTTAATCAAATACTGAACGACATTTACAAACCACTATATTAAATGTAATACTAATCATGAACTAAGCAGGTGCAAACATTGTATGTATCACTCATAAAACACTTAGCTAATCATAACTCTTTTAAATAGGCACTAACAAACATATGTCTCACATCATAATCTTCATAAGTCTAATAACACAAACCAAGCATTTCTCAACCTTAATAGGTGATTAAACAAATCTAATAAACTTAATACACATAGGCATTAAAACACGACAACATGAATAATCAGTATATAATCAACACAAAATACATAAAAATACAGATAATAAATTGAGAGGAGTTTGTAGTTTGCTGACCTTCCCCGAGCAGCAAACAGAGGCGTCGTCTTGAATCGTCGACACCGCTTGGAGAAGTTATTATTTCGATCAGTAAAGAGAGAAGTGTGAGTATTTTGGATTGTTAAAGCAGATGTAAAAAGATATTGATAGCCAACAACTTGGAATAAAGAGCGAAATTTTCTGATAATCAAACATGTGTTCACAAATGGGGTTTTCAACCTTTCAAAACTACTTTCAAAAGGAGGGTTTTTCAGCTCTCTGAAACCTAAAAAATGCAAGAAAGATGATTTGTTTTTGTATGTTCGACTTTGAAGAAAAATCGAGACCCCTTTTTTATTCTCCAGAAAAAAAAACCCCCTTTAAACACGACCCAAAAGGTTGTATTTATAGTCAAGATTGAGGGGTTTTGGCAGCTTCTTCAAGAAGCTTTTGAGTTTGAAATTCAAATTCAAAAAGAAGGGAGAAGTTCTGAGAATTCTGGGATTGAAATGAAAAGGGGATGGACTTTTTTTCGGTTTTGTAGAGACTGATTGTGAAGGGAGAGAGCCGTTGGAGTCGAATTTATGCTTGGACTCGATGGAATCAACCTTGAATCCGAAGGATTTTGGGGTTTCCCTCTTTTGCAGACCCTTGGTCAATTTGGACAAGACTGTCAACTTTGTTGGCTGCAAAATGAGTGAAAAGATGGGGGAAAGGTGGGGAGGGTGACATGGTGGCAAGGCGTCGGTGATTATCCGGCGGTCCGAAGGTGATTTCGGGTGAAAGGCTGCTGGTTTTTTTGGAGAGGGGTGTGGGGTTTGACTGCTGGTTTTCGATGGACGGATTTGGGGGTTTCTGGTTTTGTTTTTAGACGATTGGGTATAAAGGGGAAAAGGGTGTGTTGGTCGAGTGGGCCTGGGTCTTGGGCCGACGGTGGGGTTTCGGTTGGGACGACTTGGGCCGGTTCGGTTTGGGTTGTTTTGTGGTGAGGGGAAATAAAATGGGTTATGGGTTTAAGACATAAGGAGTTTAATATATTGAAAAAACCTTGAAGAAAATATAAATTATTTAAAATAAAATATAATGATGTGATAATAAAATAAAATGTAATATTTGTGAAATGCTTAATGCTCAAAATAATAAAATGAGATGTCGTTTTGCAAAAATGAAATAACATAGAATTTTAGGATAAAAACTATGATTATGACTTTAAACAAATGATAGTAAAACATGTGAATAATATTAATAATAATAAATAATGATATTGAAAATAATATATATATATATATATATATATATATATATATAAATTATTTTTGAGGTGTAAAAAATATTTAAAAAAATAAATTAGAAAAGACGGGACAAAATTGGGTGTCAACATCGATATCTATTAGTAGATAAATGTGTCATTTGTGGATGTTGTTTCTACCTGTTACTTGCTTAGTTGTTGCTCTCTAACGCCCCCATATTCTATGTCATTCAGTTAAAAGAAAATACTGCTGCACTCGATAAGTATATCTCGAAATGAACAAATGCTACATTTGACAAAATGGTTGTTGTTTCATTTTTCTGACGGGTTGCTGCATCTCTTTTTTTTTAAAAAATAGATTGTTATTCTTGGGTTTCTGCTGTGTTTTCAAGCCCATTGCTTCTGTGTTTTCGAGCCCCACTGCTGCTGTATTTTTAAACCCAATTGCGGCTGGTTTCTAGGCTAAAAGCCTGTTGTTTTAATACTGCTTCGGACAGCTGCAATATTTCTAAAATTTTACTGATTTGAATGATACTACATTTGGGGTCGATAAGAATAATTAATTTGAGGACATGCTCCTTCCGGAAAGGTTGTCCCTCGGTTTGCTTTCCTTCGAAAAAAGGACGATGATGAGACCCATAAAAATCACATGCGAGAAACCAACATGCGTTGGCGAGGTGACTAGATCGACTGACAATGTCTATAATTCGCAGCCACGACATGAATGGAATTTTTTTGCTTAAAAAAACATAAGTCTGAGCTCTCCGTAATTAAAACTTCTATTATTTTATACGGATCCGAAGGTTTTACTCGCATTCATTTATTTCTAACTGTCTTTTCTTTTTTACACTTTGCGAGGAACATTCCAGCGATATGGGATAGCAAAGCGTGATTCTACAGAGATGAAAGAGAACAAGATTGCCGGACTCGCTTGAGCCATTTTCGTTCAAACTTCTTTTAATTCCGCCTTCTTTCTTTTGTATTGTGATTTAATTACTCTACTTGTATGATTGTTTGAATATCTATAAGCATTAGGCCTAGAACTAATAAACTAGAAAGGGTAGTTTAAAATTGGAAGCCCGACGCTAGTTTATTTATTTTAGGCTCGGTTAGTTTTAAAATCGGAAACCCGACGCTAGTTCATTTTAGGTTCGTCATGCATGTTTAAACTTTCAAAATAATTTATTCACCTTTTACTCACATTATTAATCATATAATAAGGTTCCATTTTTTATCCGGTTTGCAATACAAAATGACTTCCAAAAATCACTTCCTTTTCATTGCAAATAATTGCTTTTCTCATCATTATCAATTGCCAAAATAGGTGTGATGAATAAGGCAATACAAATGCATGTTTTATTTAAAAATCACTTTCCATGTATTTTTGTAAACAACTTTCATACAAATGCATACTTTCATCCAAAATTATCCTTACACGTATTTTTTTAACAAGTGTTGCAAATCTTTTATGTTGTCAAAATGCATATTTTTATTAAATACATGCAACATCTTTTTTACTTAACATTTTTTAAACATGCATTTTTTAGCATAATAATTAACCTGAGTTTGACTGGATAACCGCAAGTTAGCGGATCTTAAAGGGTGTCTAACCTCTTCCCTTTAGGATAATAGAGAACCCTTACCTAGAATCTCATAATTTTGCAGACCAGTAATCGGAGTTCACATTGCAGCATTTAGTTAACATTCAGGTGTCCTAATTCACTGTAAAATAATTAGGCGGGGACTCCTCAAGAGCCTTAACAAGCATAATCAATCCAGAAGGAATCGACCGATTACGTCGTGAACCGTGGTAAAAAATAGGTGCGACAACGAACCGGTGTATTTTCTGAGACAGGGGGTCGATTGCCGGTAGTGGTGGCAGTCGGCGGTAACAGTGACAGAGGTAGAGCAGGTGGCACAGGTATCAGAATGCTTGTTGGATTGGTAGTAATGGCTGGTAGAGACGGGGCGGAGTTGGTTGTCGAGGACAAACATCTGGTAGTGGCAGTAATGGGAGGTGGTGGTGACAGAGTACTGACTACAGCCGGAACAGTGGTAGCATGTCGGATAGCTTGGTGGACAAGCGGTGATGTGTCCGAATCATCACGAAATTTGTAATCAGTGACTCATAATTTTTGAATGTTGTCAAACGGGAAAACATACTCGACAAAAGTGACGTGGCTTGAGATTATGATTTTGTCGGTGGATAGTTCATAGCACAGGTACCCCCTATGGTTCGATGGGAATCCTAAGAAGGCACACAGAGTAGATCGGGGTGCTAATTTGTGGGGGGCGTGGATGTCAGATTAGGGTAACACAGACAATAGAAAATTCTAAGATGGTCATAGGTGGGGATCCGTCGGTACATACTTTCGGTGGGGATCCGTCGGTACATAATTTCGGTGGGTGTCCTATTTTGAATCGCACGGGTAGGTAAAATGTTAAGAATGTGTTCTACCATATTTAGTGCATATACCCAAAAGGTAGGGGGAGGTACGCATGAAAAAAGAGGGTACAAATCATATTATTAATGGTTTATATAATTCTTTCGGCTTTTCCATTTTGAGGGGAGGTATGAGGGCACGAGAAACGAAAGATCATGCCATTAGCCGCACAAAAGTTATAAAATAAGGAATTAATGAACTCACGACCATTATCACATTGAAATAATTTTATGTCCTTTTCAAATTGTGTTTTAACCAGTGTACGAAATTCAACAAATTTGGAGAACACTTGAAATTTGAGTTTGAGTGGGTAGACCCAAAGAAAGTGATAGAAATCATCCAAAAATACCAGATATTATTTGTGGCGTAAGTTGCTGGTTATGGGAGATGTGCATACATCAGCGTGAATAATATCAAAGAGAGAGAAAGTAGTACTCATAGAAGTCGTAAATATCAGTCTAACGTGTTTTCTTAACTTACACAAGGAGCAAGTATGAGAAAGATTCCCTTTGTTGTAGTGTATTAAATTTCAATTTCTAAGAGAATAAAAAATGTGAGAACCTGGATGACCAAGTCTACTATGCCACATAGAGGGAGATATGGTTGTTAAAACATTGGAAAGAGTGACACTAGCAGCGGATGTGGGTAGGAACCGATATAGGTCCCCTTCACTATTGTGTCCCGGTACGGAGGTCCGTTACAAAAAATCCAAATGGGTCAAAATTAATTGAGACAAAATTATAGGTGACAAATTTTCTTACAGATATTAGATTTTTGATAATGTTTAAAGGACGTTCTGAAGAGAGAAGTGTGGATGCGATGGTGGGGTAAGGGTGTGGCCAAATCTTTGAATTGGAATGCGATGGCCATTATCGACCATAATATATTGTGGAGTTGGTAACTAGCGTAATTGAAGAAGTTTAACTGAATTGTTGGTGAGATGAGACGTGGGGTCCGTATCCATATACCACACATTATCGAGTCGTTGATGGGTCAAGAAAGCCATTGATTTGTTCTCGGGTAAAGAACAAAAAAATGGACATGCACGAATTTAAGGAGAAGCATAGAAGAAACAGGGTTGCTTTCGGTTTTGGGGAGGCAGTGAAGCACAGAAATCGAGGGACTATAAATCTTTTCAACTCTGTTGGCTGCTAATAGTGAAAAGAGAGGGGTAGGCATGTGTGTTGGCTGACACGCAGAGAAAAGGGTCTATTTGGTGCTCTGACACGCAGAGAAAAGAGAAGAGAGCACATGTTGTGTCTCGGGCAGGCCGCCGGAGAAAGAAAGGAAAATTTTAGGTTTTGGGATTTAGGCTACTGATAGCATGTAAGATTGTAATAATCCCTCTTGGAGAGCCTTTCTCATTAATACAAAATATATATAGGTGTACAATGTGGAATCCTTATACAACAAGGGATCCTAATTCTACCATAATTACATAATACTAAATATGGTAAATATAAACATGACACACTTGCTAATAGTTTATTCCAGGCTGAAGCTATCTAACTCCGGTATGACTAATTCGGAACGATCTTCCCGGATGGTTCTTCAATCAGGATGGATACGGCTGACTTGATCTTGATTAGATGACGCCTGACGTGTGTCGACTTCTTTATCTGCCATGTGTAGTATCCGTATTTTACTAATACAAAGAAAAAATATGTGATTTTGTTGTTTTATCCAGAAATAAGTAATCTCATAATTATTTTCCCACATAACTTATTATATAAAAATAATACTATGATTATGAAATAAATAATCTTGAAATTGTCAATTACAAAAATTAAAACAAAAACATTTGATAAAATAATTCTACCATGAAACTATAATCTCTTATTCTACAAACCAAACCACCAGTAATAGCATTGAATAGTATCAAATACACTCCAATTGGTTTATTTCCTTCTAGAATCTGGGAAAACACAATCCAGTTGGTGTACATAATTATAGATTAAAATAGTAAATATTACTGTTAACGTCACATAATGTTTAAAAAAAATCATTGACAAATCACAAATGTCACAAGCATATATATAAAGAGTTTAAGTTTGATGCATCATCCGTGTATTATTTTTTTACATACATTAACCTGCTATAGCAGGTTACCAACTTTCTCTTAATTACTTTATTATTTTTCTAAAATTTAGGCATTGATTCTTTTTTATTCTCTCTCTTCTCTTTCATTTTGATCGGGTTTCTCTCTCTTCTCTTCTTCTACTACCGTAAGCCTCTTTACTTCTCATACAAAGTGATATACTTATTCAAGAATTTTTATTATTAAAATATGTTGAAAATTTACTAATGTGGAATTAAGTTTATCTCATTATTTATGACTCGAACAATTGGGGTCCCGTACGTCGGAAATGTCGTTTCCACACACGTGCAATCTTAGTGCCCAATATCGTAAATTTCATTAATGAAAGAGATATTAGTACGTAAGTGAAATGTTTGAGGCATAGAATAACGGAAGGTTATTGGATAAATAACAAGTGTTCCGCGTTGGTAAACGAAGGAAGGATTGTGCGAAGTGTAAGATGGTACGGGTCGAACCGCAGAGCCGAGAAGGGCCGCGACACTTGGTCGACAGTGAGGCTTTTGGCTAATTAGAGCCGCGGCGCTAATGCTTCAGAGCCACGGCGCTTCCCAGGCAGTGACTGTTCGTCGGAATCCTAAAGGTTTGGCTGTTGAGGTGGTTTCAATGGCATTGAATCCACTCAATAATGGTCATTACTTGGACCATTATGTTGCTGCATTACTTGGGGGTTAAATGTCATCCATTACATAGCAATTGAATGCCATTATGAGGCATTTGAAAGGCCATCTTGCACACCTATAAATTGAGGCCTTTGGCTCAATTCTATAGATGAATATAAGAACAGAAAAACAACACAATATACATACAAGTATACAACACCACAGAGAGATCAGTTTTCCTGATAAGCAATCCTTCTCTTAGCAATCTTCATTGTTCGTGTTCTTTGCTGATGTCATTTGTGTAGGCTTTACACATTTGATAGTTTGTTGTTTCATCTTGGGAGACTATTGTCCACACTTTCGTAAAGCCTATATACGGGGGTAATCTTGTCTTAAAGACAGAGAGCCATCTCTCGACTCAGCCGGTGGTGTTGTGATTATCTAATTGGTTGCTAAGTGTTTCAGGTGTGAACTAGAATCTCAAAGGACTCTAACCGTTTGGATTCTCAACGGATCTACAAGCCACAAGTGTAGCAGTTCATGTTCTTGTATTTCCGAATACAAGATTCATATTTGAAATTCCAATTCAAGATCAAGATATTGACAACTTGTTGTTGTAATCTTTGTTGTTTATCCTTTCGATCACTGTAATAGTTATTTACTATTCCCGTACGTGCTTTACATATCCAATAATTTTAAGACAAGATCGTATTAGTGCTCGAAAGATATGTGCCAGCAGATATGGTCCCAAATTTGGCTGTGGTTTCCTTCTTGAAAATAGTTCTGTTAACAATTCAAACAATGTCTCTGTCAACAACCGTGCTTTCAAATCTGGTCCTAGTTTTGGTTCTCTCTTTGACGACAGTTACAAATCTGTTTCCGTCAAATGTGGGATTTCGGGATTTGATGCTGAGCTTCAAGATACTGTTGATAGTAATGCTAGTACGGCTAAAGATCAAGGACGAGTTGATGTCACCGCTCCCGAGGGCGGTGGAAACAAGCGCCCACGAGAGAGCTGAAGATGTCAACTAGGACAAGAGGAGAAGGCTGAAGATGACGTTATATCATGTTGCAAAAGGCCTATATATGTCCCAGACAAAGGATCCGAATTATGGTAAGGAGGATATGGACACTCAGTCTAACTGAAGTGGGCCAGAATCCAAAAGGTCTAAGTTAATTTATCCTTTCTTATCTATAATGTGTTTAGTTAATATCCGAATAAAAGTGTGTAAAGCAAGGCTGGGAATATGAAAGTATTTTCATTAAAAACTTATATTCCCTACACTCTAAAATTAGATATTGAATCTCATTCATTCCCGGTTAAAGATTGGACTATTGTAAACAAAAACTTAAAAGATCCGTTCTTTTGAGTGTAATTATTAAAAGTGTGTAAAGTATGTTCGCACATACGAATGATAGAGATCCACTGATTGTGCGAAAAATTGTTACCACTCGTAAGTAAGCGCCATGAATTGTCTGGGAACCAATAAAAAAGGAAGAAGACTAAAAGATAATGGCTTATCTTAAGACGTTAAACCTGTCACCTATCTGACATAAGATCCTTCATTTGATAGGATGATACTGGACACTCAGTCGTACAAAGCCTAAGGGCGACTAAAGTGGGCCAGAATTTCCAGGTCTTAAATGATCTGAAGGCCAAATGAAAGGCAGAAAAGTAATGGACACCTAGTGAGGTGGGCCAAGGTTTCTAGGTCTTAAATGATCTGAGGGCCAAAATAAAGGCAGAAAAGAAATTAGACACTCAGTCTGGCAAAGCAACTGGAGTGGGCCAGAGTATCCAGATCACATATGATCCGGTTACGCCCTAACCACGGACAAGAGGTTGTTCATGTGAAGCAACGCCAGCTCTAAAGTAGAAGGGGTTGGAGAGGTTGTCCTCAATAGGACTTCGGGGAATGGGATCACTCTAAAAGGAGAAGATACATGTCCCAAACTTGGTTTAAGGGACGTTGTTGGTCAAGCTGGTTTCAGACTAGTCCAGCAGGTCTGTAATAACTAAGACTGGTACAATATGTTTGTAGCTAAATGAATGATATATTTGTAATCCGTGCATCTATGCCATCATAGATTAAGACACGTTAAATAGAAAGTTATTCAAAAGCTAACGAAGTTGAGATTGTTGCCTTCTGTCGACATAAACCCTCAAAATAAATGTGAGGTAGGCGAAGAGGCAAAATCACCTTTCCATTCCGTCAAAAGAATAGCGAAAGAAGCACTACTCCTCTAGAACTTAGTCACACCTACATGAGTGATTTGAAGTTTGTACAAAATGGAGGGGGGAGACAAGTACTTTGTGACCTTCATTGATATGGTACAACGTATTGCATCCTTTGTTTGTTGAAAAGCAAAGATGAAGCTGTTGAAACGGATAAGCGCTACAAAGCAGAAGTTGAAAATCAACTAAGCCTACGGATTGAGGAATTCATAGTAATAGAAGGGGAGAATGAGAAACATCGTTCATCAAATGACTGCTCATTACTCACCTCAGTCTAACGGTGTTAGCCAAGCGCAAAGTTGTACGCCCAAAATATGTGGGGCAAGGCGATCCTTACCGCTAATGCGATTCTCAACTGAACTCCGCATACGGATAAAGATAACCATCTATGTGAAACATGGAAAGGATCCCACCTACAAATGTTGTGATGTGGGGTGGCTTGGTAGAGGTTGGAATACCGAAACAGGTCAAGTTGTACATAAGACTGTAGATTGCATATCCACTGGATCTGCAAATAACAGTAGTGCTTATCGCCTCTTGGTGTCAAAGGATGCTGAATTCTTTGAGGATAAATTTCCTTGAGAAATAAAAAGAAGTAATTGCTCGAGGTTAACAAGAACCCCGCGAGGGCCTAACTGTCTGAAACTAGACATTCTGTATCTACAGGACTCGGAAGTTGATGACTATCCGGAATTTAATAATCCAAATCTACAGAACTCAGGAATTCTAGATGTTGAACCGAGACGGAGCAAAAATGGGACAAAGACTTATTCCAGGCCTTCTAGCTTGTATGGTTGAGAATGAACCATGGATAATTAACAAAGAATTGTCATCTCCATAAGCGCTGCTTTGGAAAGAAGCTACAGAGAGAGAAATAGATTCCATCATATAGAACCATACTTGTGTAATGGTTAACCTTCCTCCGGGAAAAGAACCTTTGGGTTGTGAAAGTGGATACTCAAAAGTGAGTACAACGTAGATGAATCTACCGACGAGTATAAGGCCTTGGCTACTTGTACATGTGCTCCCATGTGAATAACTTAACATCCAGGGCCATTGCATTCTTGCGTGACATGGATGTTGAGTCAGCCTTCCTAACCAGAGAGTTAGAAGGGGAGGATCATAGTTGGTTTGTTGGATTGTTGTGCTTCTTCCTGAACTTTTATTTTGATCCCTGAAATGTTTACATTTTAGTCCTGGAAGTTTCAGTTAAAACAGAAATAATGAATCTGACAACAGAAACATTGACTCTGAAGTTAGAAAGCCAACAATTGAAAATCCAACAGTCTGAAAGTGGAAGTCATATTGAAACAAAAGTCTCTATATGATAGATATAGGTATCACAGATGACATCTTAGGAATTGAGATTTCTAAGATATCTAACAGACTGGTCTAACTCTAAATTCAGTTGTGAGATAATTGACAGTCTCGTTGAAGCCACCAATGGATATGAATCATAGAATTGATTGAAATCATGGTGCACCCATATACAAGGAGCGATATGCGCAGGTCACATGTATTTCAATGTATTGTACACACTACAACCGACCTGGTATCGGCCTACAAAGCAGATCAGTTGAACTAAGGTTCACTCGTGATTCTGGAAATGATCGATAGAAGGCGTTAAATAGGATATGACGATGTCTGAAATGTTCGCTTATCTATGAATTATGATATTCTGGATGTCTAGCGGTTCTGGGAGAACACAGTGATGCAAAATGGACATCAGATATGAAGAACACCAAAGCCACAAGTAGATGTGTATGGTGTGTCTTGGAAAATCCTCTAAGCAAACTTGCATCGGCCGATTCATGATGGAATCAGAGTTTATCTCTTTAAACAAAGCATGAGAAGAAGTTGAGTAACTTCACGACTACTTAGATGACGCCCCTTATTGGGAGAAACTCGTACCTTCGACAATTATACATTGTGGCTAGCCAGTCAGCTTCAGAAAGGGCACGGATGACGGCGTCTGGACATATCTATCGGATCTGTCAGAGATATAAGACCCTATTGCAGTTGATTATCACATGTGTCACTTCTTTGATTACTAATCAAAGGATATAGCGGACCATTTAACTAAGGGACTACCCGAAGATCAAGAGTTCTGTCTGTCTAGGACTCTAGGAGAATGGGCTTAAAACCCAAACAATACGAACCTTTGCGGTGGTAACCCAACCATATTGACTGGAGTTCCCAAGAATTTGGTTCAATGGGAAAACTAAGCTGCAAAAGGTTCAGTTGAGCGCTTTAGTGGAAGAAAGAGCACTTCAGATTATGATTTCTGTAAAGAAACGTAAATCCAAAACCATTCCCGCGATAGACATTAAAGTGCTACCTGCATAGTGGGTAAAGGTTAAGTTTCCAAACCTTTAACGATCTTCAAACGGTTGAGGTTAAGGTTGGAGAAATTTTTAATGATTCCTAACACTTGTGAAGTGGGGTATATCAAGATACCTTGTAGGATATCACCTATTTGAGTGCGAGGACAGGCCGCCTCAAATGAACGCACTTAATAATCCAAGTGTGTCCACGGCCACAATGGACAGAACAATAAGAAGAAACGAATAAATGGGAGGTATTGTGTTGGTACCATTGTTTAGGCTTACATTAAACACTTACAGTTCAAGACATCACGTTCACCGCACAGTAAGTAATTCTGATGGTATTCAACTAAGGAAGATTCAATGCGGAAACTACCTCTCCTGATGCAATATCTTTTCGCTGAAAGTATGCACCTTGTGTGTGTGCCAAAATCTCTTTCAAGAGGGGATTGTTGGAAATTTACTAATGTGAAATTAAGTTTATCCCATTATTTATTACTCGAACAATTGGGGCCCCACACGTGTAATCTTAGTGCCAAGTATCATAAATTTCGTTAATGAAAGAGATATTGGTACGTAAGTGAAATGTTTGAGGCATAGAATGATGGAAGGTTATTGGATAAATAACAAGTGTTCCACGTTGGTAAACGAAGGAAGGATTGTGCAAAGTGTAAGATGGTACGGGTTGAACCGAGGAGCCGACCGGACTGGGTCGTTGCATCGGAGCGCCGCGGCGCCCCCTAGCAGGGCCGCGACGCTTGGTCGGCAGTGAGGCTTTTGGCTAATTAGAGCCGCAGCGCTTCCCAGGCAGTGACTGTTCGTCGGAATTCCAAAGGTTTGGCTGTTGAGGTGGTTTCAATGACATTGAATCCACCCAATAATGGCCATTACTTGGACCATTATGTTGCTACATTACATGGGGGTTAAATGTCATTCATTACATGGCAATTGAATGCCATTATGAGGCATTTGAAAGGCCATCTTGCACATCTATAAATTGAGGCATTTGGCTCAATTCTATAGATGAACATAAGAACATAAAAACAACACAATATACATACAAGTATACAACACCACAGAGAGATCAGTTTTACCTAATAAGCAATCCTTCTCTTAGCAATCTTCATTGTTCGTGTTCTTCGCTGATGTCATTTGTGTAGGCTTTACACATTTGATAGTTTGTTGTTTCATCTTGGGAGACTATTATCCACACTTCCGTAAAACCTATATACGGTGGCAATCTTGTCTTAAAGACAGAGAGCCATCTCTCGACTCAGCCGGTGATGTTGTGATTATCTAATTGGTTGCTAAGTGTTTCAAGTGTGAACTAGAATCTCAAAGGACTCTAACCGTTCAGATTCTCAGCGGATCTACAATCCAAAAGTGTAGCAGTTCATGTTCTTGTATTTCCGAATACAAGATTCATATTTGAAATTCCAATTCAAGATCAAGATATTGACAACTTGTTGTTGTAATCTTTGTTGTTTATCATTTCGATCACTGTACTAATTATTTACTATTCTCGTACGTGCTTTACATATCCAACAAAATATTAGTAAAACTTTAATTTATAAAGTTCCATTCCAACGAAGATACAAAAACCTTTCATATGCTTGTAGACGAAACCAAAATTTGTTAATGAGAACTTAATGTTAAGCAAGAAGAAGTTCCCCAAAGTTCGAGCATATGATGTGTTTAAAGAATTACGTAAGTTTCACAATGTTTGAAGGGTTAAAGATTTACTTTAGCAATGATCTTTTGAGAGAGAAAAACGTCAAAATTATAAAAAAATCTTTGAGAAGGAAATAATTTGGTTACCATTAATTTTGGTTAGAGTACAAGTAGGATTCAACTTTCCTTAATTTTAATTACTCTTCTATAAATTACAATTTTAATATAAAAAAGTTAACATATTTACCTTCAAAATTATCTGATAGTGTAAAAAAAATTGTACACTGTCGGTGCACAAAAACTTAAACTCATATATCAAATTAATCTTTAATATTTGCTCCTAGACTTAAGTTAATACAACATAGTGAATTTATTCTTCATTTTGTCGTGGAAATTAGAGCCTTGTTTTCGCGGTTAACGTGATGCCTTTTCCTAGCCGATGAATTAGCTACTCTTTACACCTAATAGTTTTCCCATAACTGTTCTCCGCTAAGCTCAGAATTATCCTTTCTGTCACTTTTTCTGTAACTAAACTCACACTATTATAGACTGTATCCAACCCAACAACTTTCACCACAACTCATCACTCAAATTTGTTCTATATATTCACCACAAAAAATCACTCAACTTTCTTCACCTATCGTCAACTCCATTCAAAATTATATTGATAGACATATACATATTTGGAGTTGTTCTTAATTAATCATGAACCATGCACAATTCTATGATCATGCAACAAAGGCCGATCAAGCCATCATTAATAACAACAATAACAATAATGTCTCTTCTCCTTTGAAGATCAATAAGGCCTCTCATTTCATCAAGAAATCATCATCAAATACATTATCATCTTCTTCCTCCTCTTCCTCCCTATATAACGGGGTCGCGGCCACCACCTCGACGACCACCATCCCTCCTCAACAGCCACATCATCCGGTCATCATCTACACACATTCTCCAAAAGTCATCCACACGCATCCACGCGATTTCATGGCGTTGGTCCAAAAACTCACCGGCCTTTCTCCAGAGGACGACCACTCTTCGCCTTCTCATCCGCCTCGGCATGTGCCTCAACATCCCAAATCCGAGCCGATAAACGAGGAGGAGGAACTCATATCTGGTCCTGAAAGCTGTCTTGGAAATATCCTCGGATCTAATAAAGAAAATATTTATCATAATGATATTACAAATAATATTAATAATAAATTTGAGCTTTTGTCCAATGATGACAATGAATCCACTTCAGTTGTCACGGCTGAAAATAACGGGAGCTGCAGTGTAGGAGATAATTCATCAGCTTCTTGTTATGTGCCTCCTCCTCCGATTTTTGATCTAGCTAATATTAGTGATAATAAAGATATAAATAGTGGTATTAATGATTATAATTATAATAATAATAATAATCTTAGTGATCCTTCAGGTTTCTTTGATAGTAATTTAGCACCTTTTGATACTAGTCCAATTATTAATTCGACAGATTTTTTTTTCTCAGATCAGCAATTTTGTAACTATACGGATTCCATGTTTTTTATGTCTAGTATGAGGAACTCCTTTTCTTCTTCCTCATCAGACAGTATTAAGGAGCATCCAGATTTTTGAATATTTTTTGGGAATTAGGACTTCTTCCCTTTTTAGTGACAACTTTTTGATTTAGTTTTCCAAAAAAAAATTCAGTTAAGAGAAAAAGGTTTACTTATATTTCCTTTGCGGAAGAGTCTAGATGATTCTAGAATTTGTTACAATAAAGAGATATCCACAGAGAAAGAGGAATGGCTATTTTTCAATTATCATTTTGTAGTTGATAGTTACATTTGTTTTGTTGAAATTAATAAGATTACTATTATTCTTTTTTTTATTGAGATATAATGTGCAAATTCTGTTTATTTCTTCTTCGACATGCCCTGTCCCAGTAGCATTTTTTCTAGAAGAGTACGCAGTCTCAATATTGTACAATATTTTATCTTCTAAATTTTGACCAAATGGAAATCAGGGAGCTGCTAAAATGGATATGCACTCGTTGATTTATCTTAAACTATATAAAGATACTAGTAGTACATTGTGTCATCTTTTAAATAATCACTAAATCACCGTGCAAAAATGACTACAATTTCAATAATTCAAAATGGATTAGCTTTCATATAATTAGAATTCCCAGTATTTATATTGAGCAAAAGTTCAAATTGACATGACTCTCAGCCTTAGAAACATATCATTAATGAACAACTAAAGGAGGAACTGTTTTTCTCCAAGGATAAATAGTTTTGCACGATCTAATGAAAATTAAAACTGTTCGATTTGATGACGAAAAAGCAAATATTTTATGCTCTAACTTGTGGAAGGATAATGATTCTTTTTTTCTTTATATGAGTGACAGAGAGAGTACGTAGGATACCACAAATAAGATCACTAGATCAGTAATAGGTCTCCAAACATCACTATTTTTAATTTATATATAAAGACGGTTAAAAATTTACTCATATGGAGTGTTTATATGAAGTCAATAAATATATGATATGTAATCACATATAAATATTTAACACTTAATCATAATTTAGTGTAAACATATGATGATAGGGACAAATATTTACCATAAAGAAGTATCAACTAGCATAAAATAACTCCGCTCAGGCCATGGGTTCACTTGGTTGCACGTTTTGATTCCTTTTCACATGCCTATTTGGTAGGAAGGAAATTATATTGTGGAAAATAAGATTTTTCTAGCGTTTGATTATCATAAAATATCTTCACCAAAAAAAAAGAAGAAAAATATTGGTCCTCACTTTAGATGAAAGTCATTTTTCATCACCAATAATCTCAAACTCTTAAGGTCAAATTCCTGTTCCCAACAATACTTAAACAATATTATCTATATTTAGAGTATATGTTTAGAAATCACTAGGTATCAGTAATTTATGTATTTATACGGATAGCGATTACACAATCTAGAGTAATTAAAAAATATGCTTGTTTATCATAATATGATTATAATGTAATTTCATATTCATGTTTGATAGTGACTGCTTATTTAGTGATTTTATCTTATGCGGTAATTAATTGTAATTTTCAGCACGAGATTGATGTGTTTCTAACAATTTTCATATTGTGTAACACATAAGGATGGGTAACGTAATTTTTTGATACAATATTTAATATTATGACTTTGTTGTATAAAATAAACCCTCAATTAGATGATTATCCTTTAATAAGTTAATTCACTCGATTTTGAGTTAGATCTAATATTTATTTTTTTCCATATACTTTGATCAAAGAATAATAATATAAATGTTGTCGAACAAAATTGACGAAACGAATTTCTCGTTCTTGTATAGCTAACAAAATATTTCTAATTTTTGGTCTAAATTACCTATTCTTAAGAATATTATTAACTTGAGAAGTCTTACAAAAATATGTATGTTTTTGGAACAACTATTAGCCTGTTAGCACGAGAGTAGATCGAGAATTCAAAATGTTTTTTTGATTGTTGGGTTAAGAAAGCGTAGCAAGGAATGTGCTAGCATCGGTCTTGACTATAATACTACTCTTCTTTGAATAGATATTGACAAAACTAAGCGAAATCAAATTAGAAGCTATTTTTGCTCTACTATTAACGGTTGCTATTTTGGTACCCCTATCCATGCTATTTTTGTACCCCTATCCATTGGTTTGAGAAAGATAGAGAAAGTTATGGTATTTTGAGGATTATAATATGGTTCTATTGCTTCAATCTTTATGCTTGGTACAAAACTCTTATTTCTAGTGAAATGGAGAGTAGTGGTCTGCACCACATTCATCAAAAATCTCTATTTATGCTCGTCATGTTCTTTATATGGATATCCGATGACATGAGTCCATTCCTTTGACTCGTACTGATGAGAATTTGACTTCACGAGAAATTGAACAAAAGACTGTTGAATTAGTCAATTTTACATGTACCAATTGAAGTGTTTTGTGGAATTAAGAATTAGAACGTTCATTCATGCAATTAAAAAAACATATATAAAGAATCATAAATATAAAAGAACCATAAAACAGAACACAACTAAACACGAGGGTGGCGCTCGTTGCGGGACTTAAACCAATATCTTACACACGAACTGACGATAGCCATGGACCATCTATATTTACGTTCATGAAGCACCCATGTCTTTCAAGAGGATTCATGGCATGCAAGCCTTGCTGATGTTCTTCGCTTTCAATTGAATTAAACCACTTGCTCCACCATTTGTGTGCGGTCCCGTCAATTTCTTTGAGAGGGGGAATAACATGTGTAACAAACAAAGAAAACCTACTCTCACGACACAATGCAAATGCTGGAATATCTCAGTTGGTTAGAGCGTGTGGCTATTAACCACAAGGTCGGAGATTCAAGCCCTCCTCTAGCGTTCAAGTCTTCTTTTTTAACCGAAGTTTTCCTTTCTTTGGCAAAGCAAAACTTGCTGAAATTAATAAACATGGATATTAGATAGGGGTATGTCCTAATGTATAACTGTCAGACCATGAGACCAAGTTATCACCAAGAAACATACAATAACCAGACGTGGAGTGTCTGCTATCTGGACAGCCACCCCAATCAGCATATGTATACGAGACAAGTGTAGAGGTCGTCGATGGATATAGATGCAGGCCATAGTCAAGTGTCCCCTAGATGTAGCGCGATAATGCATTTGAGCGCCTGCATGTGCTCAACCCGAGGATCATGAATAAACAAACACACATATTGTATGGCATACGCAATATCTGGTCTCGTGAAAGTAAGATACTGAAGAGCTCCAGTAAGACTGCGATAGTGGGTGGGACCCTCGTAAGGTGAGTCAGCCGCAACACCCAGATTGGGTTTAGTATCAACTGGAGTGGAAGTAAACTTACATGAGGACATACCAGCTCGCTCAGTTATCTTAGCGACATACTTCATTTGGGATAAGAATAACCACATGCATGACGGGTGACAGCAATCCCCAAGAAGTAACTCAATGGCCTCAAGTCTTTCATAGCAAACTCAGAATTGAGTAATGTCATGATAGACTTGCGTAAATCATCTGAAGAAGTTGTCAAGATAATATCATCCACGTATAATAGAATATATGCCAAGGAAGTACCACGACGATATATGAACAGAGAATTATCAGACATGTTGTGAGAAAACCCAATAGTAGATACATAGTCGGTAAATCGCTTATACCAGGCCCGTGGGGCATGTTTAAGCCCATACAATGACTTCTTCAATAAACAGACATGATGAGGATATTTGGGGTCTCGAAAACCCAATGGTTGATGGATGTAAACTATCTCCTTAAGATCACCATGTAAGAAAGCATTATTCACATCTAGCTGATGAATGAGTCATGCTTTCGAAAGAGCCAAACTGAGAACAGTGCGAATGGTAGCCGGTTTGACCACCGAACTAAATGTCTCACCACAATCCACTCCAACCTGTTGAGTTTTACCATCACCTACAAGACGAGTCTTATACCTCTCAAAAGAACCATCAAAATTATCTTTATGAGTAAAAATTCACATCGACCGAATAATATTAACACCAGAAGGATGGGGTACCAACTCCCACGTCTTATTTTCAATAATAGCATCTTCACAGCCAATTTCCAATTCGGGTCATTTAATGCAGACACTGGTTACGAGGTAGTGGGGATTTAAGATCATTAGAATTTAGATTAAAATATCTTTTTGGTTTAAAAATACCCCGTTGACTACGAGTGACATGTTTGTGACTCGGGGGAGAATTGTGTGGATTTTGGGGAAAATTCGGATGGGTGACGGACTGGCCAGCAGGCAGTGGCCCTGCTGGCCCAACACTGGAAACTAGACACGATAGGGAAGTAGGCACCGGGGCTGAAGCAGAAACTGGACAGGGATGGGCAGTGGGTATTTGCGAGCCAGTAGACAGTGGGCCTGCTGGCGTGTCGTGGTCACTGGATCGGCCCATTAAGCGGTGCATAATTTACGGTGAGACTTCGTCATCTAAAAAATTATACGAACTAGGCACGGGACGGAAATTGGGTTTCATAAAAAATAACATGGCGATTAATTATGATTTTATTAGACGATAAATCAAAACATTTGTAACCACAATGATTAGATTGATAACCCAAAAACACACAAGCGGTAGAACGGACTTGAAGTTTGTTAATTGTAGTTGACGGAAATAGTGGATAACATAAACACCCAAAGACCCTAAGATGTGAATACGAATGATTCTTATTATAGAGGATTTTAAGCGGAGATGTGTATGCCAACCCTTTGGTAGGAAGTATGTTAAGGAGATAAGTATTCATTTGTAGAACATGATGGCAAAAGGAAGAGGGTACGAAAACATGGACCAATAAAGTTCGAACAATATTATTAATCGTACGAATTTTTCATTTGGCTTTCCCATTTTGTGAGGATGTATGAGGACAATAGAAACGAAAAACTATGTCATTAGCATCACAAAATTCCTGAAACAACCCATTACCATAATCTTTGTCATTATCATATTGAATATTTTTTATTTCCTGTTCGAATTGGGTATGGATGAATGCTCTAAATTTTAAGAATGTGGAAAAAATTTGAGATTTCTTAGCTAATGGAAAGGTCCATAAAAAATAAAATAATCATCCAAAAATAAACATAATAACGATGGCCCACAAAACTTAAAACGGGAGAAGTCCATAAATCGCTATTAATAATGTCAAAAGGCATAAAAGTACGAGAAGTAGAGGCTACAAATGATAATCTAACATGTTTTCCTAACAGACATGAATGACAAATTGGAGTACTATGCGTACCCTTACAAGAAATAAAATTATTTTTATGCAAGGAAGAAACAATAGACGATCCAGGGTGACCCAAACGTGCATGTCATAAGAAAGGAGCTAGAGTTGCAAATGTCGATGACATGTCGTGACTCGAGAAACCGGTGGCGGGCGTGATTAGATAAAGATCTACCCTACTATTGCATCTCATGAGAGGTATCCCCATTTTGAAATCCTTCACAGAAAACCCAAAATGGTCAAAATTAACAGAAACTCAATTATCAGTGGTGAATTTTCGGATAAACACCAAATTTTTAATTAAGTTAGGGGCATGAGGGGTATTTTTCAATACAAGAGGCGGATGTGGGGGATACAAAGTTGTATTACCGTGACTATGAATTGGAATTGTATTGCCATTACCAACAATAATGCCATGATTTTTGCTCAAATTGAAATAAGACGAGATAGTATCTTGACCGGACGTCATATGAGAAGTTGTGCTTGTGTCCATGTACCAATTCGCTTCTGGAGGATTTAATCCAAGTGTATACATGGCGGTCTCAATATCGGTGGGAGCTGGGATAGGATTCGGGCCCGCTGAAGTGAATGCCTTGGGGGCCGAGGCCCAAGCAGACCGCCCTGCTGACCCGACCCAGATTGTTGCTGGGTGTTGCCATAGGGAGCTGAAAAAAATGGGCATGTGATTGGGCTGGACCGGGGCCCAATTGCCTGGAAAATAACTAGGTGGGCAGTAGGCTGGATTGGGCCACTAGCCGCTGGTCCAGGCCTACTGCTAAGGGGCCCAAGGCTGAGACCAGATGGGCTGGAACCTAGTACCCCGAGGCCTACCGCTGGCGTTGCTATTATTCCGTCCGTCGCTGTTGTTGCCACTATAATTTTTGCGATTATTTTTATGGTTTTGACCCTTCTTGTTGCCACCGTTGTTGCGGTTTTGGCCCGAATTGTAAATAAAACCGTGAGAATTATTGGATGAAGTCATCATTACCACGAAACTTGCGCCGGTAGCCCCCTTTTTTGCCAAGCTGGCTTCCTCTAACGTGAGCATCGAACGGGCTTGATAAAAAGGGGAAAGCGGATTACTTTGTCAGAGTAGAGTCCGAACTCCATTATAGGCCTCCGATAGGCTTGCAACCATTTGGAGAACAAGACGATTATTGGTAACAGGCTCTCCAACATTACGGAGTTGGTCCGCCAATTCCTTGAGTCATTTACAATAACCTAAAACATTCGGGAAATTTTTCATGCTGACTTGTGAAAATTCTTGCTCAAGAGTGACAACTTGGAAATGTTGGTTATCTTGGAATATATCACACAATTTATTCTATGTAGCCATAGCCGTAGTGTATGGTTCAATGATCGTCTGTAAAAGGTCGGTAGAAATAGTGGAGTAAATCCATTGAAGGACGGTAGCATCAAGAGTGATCCACAACTGAGGATCCCCGCGGGTGTAGGGACAATGGGAGGAATTATGTGATGGAGGACTAGATGTGACATTGCGTGACTTTTGAACAATTCTGCCCACGTCGCATATTGGACATTTTCCATCTCAAGAATAATAAGGATGTGGTTCTTGATGTTGGAAATAGTAAGAGCAGGATGAAACATGTTCTTTGACGTAGCCATAACGAAAGAAAAATAAGTGAATGAGAGATTTGGAATAAAATTTGGAAAGAGATGAGGTAAGGTGCATGGATTCCGAGAAGGGACCGAAAACTGAGGCAGCGGAAGAGAGGACAAATCTGTAGAAGCAAGTGAGACCTAGACTTCTGATACTATGAAAGAAATAATCTCTTGATTATTTTCATTAATGGATGAATATATATACAATTTACAATTTCCATAATATGGAAAATCCTATTCCTATTGTACTCCCAAAATCCTATTCTATTAGTACAAGAATTCTACAATTATGGTAAGAGTACAATGCTAATTACATACAAAAACATATTACCAAACATAGAGATATACATGGCTGTGTATACCGTGTATATCATGGTTTCCCACTTGTCATGGGTTTCCGTGATATACACGGTATACATAAGGTTCCAATGCCGTGTATATCGTGTATACATTCAAAGAAAGACCGAAATTCGTCAACAGGTTCAACTTCGTATTAGTTATATGATTTTTTTTAAACTGTGGTGTATGTACTAGTTTACGCGCACCTTGATTAATTTTACGGGAATCTATCATCTCTCACCAACATAAGTATTGGATAACTCTGTTCGCCAAAACTTAGATAAATGAAGAAAAAGTCACCTGATATTTTTATATTCCGTGAAATTTGAATCTAAAACTTATTGATAATGAATATATTCCATATATATATTCACAATATATTCTGTAATTAATATTTAGTGTAATTAATGTAAAATAGAGATCCTAATTCTATCAGGACTACAATTGTATACTATATATATATTACATTAATAAGAGAACTCCATCAAGGAGATTTACACTATTCTACATGGTATCAAGAACCAAAAATCCTTCCCTACCCTAAACCCTATTTTCTGGCCGCCATACCCTATATTTCCTCCATTCTTCCGCCGCACAACATCCGTATACCGCCCGTATACCGCCCGTATACCGCGGCTCCTCGCTGATATACATCTAAACTGTCCCTCATCCTTACATATATTGATGTATACATCTAGTATATAGGTGATATCTCGTCGTATACAGCTAAATCAACCCTCTTCTTTACCTCTTTTGCCCGTATACATATGGTATATAGGTGATATTTAGTGATATACATCCAAATCAGACCTCTTTTCTACATATCTTGCCTGTATACATCTGTTATACATGTGATATTTACTGACATATATCCAAATTAGACCTCTTTTCTACCTATCTCGCCCATATACATCTAGTATATAGGTGATCTATACCTCACTCGTACCCCACATCACCCAAAAAAGGCTTGTATACCGCTAATATACGACTGCCCCAAACCCTATATACTACTACCAAATTTCAGATACCATCATGGCGTCACTTGCGGCCCACATATCTTCTTTCGCTTCATCTTCCTCAACACCCGAAGTCACAAATCTTCCTCATGGAATTTGGCCAACAATACATGCACTCCACAACATGGCCAACAACCGTAACAGTGGACCGGCCCACTGCCCTGGCCACTGTATAGTACCTGGGCATGCCCTTCCAATAACGTTCCAGAGGCACAGAAACAACAATCTCAGTAGGCTCAGCCGAGGCCCAGCATCGTGGGAGCCCATCCAGCAGCTCGCCAAGCAGGCCCATCACACATCAGCCCGATGCTGCTTGGTATATGGATACGGGTGTCACGTCGCACCTCACCAACAATTATGGTAATCTTCTTCAACTGCGCAATTTAAATACTCCTCAATCTATTATGGTCGGTAACGACCATCACATTCCAATTCAAGGGTTTGGCCACATACTAACTCCACCATTGCAACCCCACTACTCCATTAAACACGTCCTATATGCCCCTAACATTATCAAGAACCTAATCTCTGTTAGAAAATTTGCCACTAATAATTTTGTATCCATTAATTTCGATCCGTTTGGTTTTTCTATAAAGGACCTACATACAGGGAGACTTCTCACGAGATGCAATAGTGTGGGGGACCTCTATCTTTTCCTATCCACATCCACTGCCCATGTCACTCCACCCACTACTTTAGCTGCAATATCTCCATCAACGTAGCATAGTAGACTTGGTCATCCGGGAGCTCATATTTTTTATTCTTTTAGAAACTGCAATCTAATCCAATGTAATAAAGGGAAACTTTCCCACAATTGCTCTTCTTGTCATCTAGGAAAACATGTTAGACTTCCATTTACGTATTCTTTAAGTATTACTTTCTCTCCCTTTGATATTATTCATGCGGATTTATGGACATCTCATATAACTAGCAACCTACGTCATAAATATTATTTGGTATTTTGGATGACTTCTCTCACTTCATTTAGGTCTATCCGCTTAAACTTAAGTCTCAAGTTTACTCCAAATTCCTTGAATTTCGTACATTGGTTAAAACACAATTTGAAAAGGACATCAAAACGTTTCAATGTGATAATGACCGTGAGTTCAATAACTCCGTATTTCATAATTTTTGTGCGGCTAATGGCATGGTTTTTCATTTCTCCTGCCCCCATACTTCCATTCAAAATGGCAAAGCCGAAAGAATTCTCCGCACCATTAACAATATGATTTGTACTCTTCTTTTTCATACATCTCTCCTCCATACCTTTTGGGTATATGCATTAAAAATGGTAGATCACATTCTTAACATCTTACCTACCCATACGATCCAAAATAGGACACCGACCGAAATTCTCTTCCGTTGGATCCCTTCCTATGATCACCTTCAAATTTTTGGTTGTCTTTTTATCCAAATCTTGCCTCAACGATCCCTCACAAACTAGCACATCACTCTACTCCATGCTTCTTCCTAGGTTTTCCGTCGAACCATAAATGGTACTTGTGCTATGAGTTATCCACATATAAAATCATAGTCTCACGCCATGTCACATTTCTTGAGCACGTTTCCCGTTTGACAACATCTAAAAAATTTGAGTCACTGGTTACAGTTTCCTTGATGACTCGGACACCTCATCTCTACTTCAAAACGCACTATATTGGCCAAATACCAATCTGTCACCCACTGCCACGTCCAATTACCCACTGCCCAGCCCAATTACCACACTACCCAGCCCAGTGACAACACTGCCCAACCCGTCACCTATTGCCCAACCTAGTGACAACAATGCCCAGGCCAATACCCCACGACCCAGTCCCATCGCCCAGCCTAGTGACCACACTGCCCAGTCCAATACCCCACAGGCCCAGTCCCATTGCCCAGACCAGCGATGACACTGCCCAGCCCATTACCTCCCATCCCAGTCCCAAAACTATCCAGCCCAACCCGCAGTCCCCACCTACCGCCCCACTACACCCGATCCAGCCCCCAACCCACTGTATGGAAACTCATGCATGACATGTCATTTTCAAACCAAAAGTCCACTTTAAGTTTTCCACTCAAACCATCTCCCCGCTACCTAAAAACCCAACCTTAACCAAACTTGACCTGAATTAGAATGCGGCCATGCGTGAGGAGTTTAATGCGCTTACTTCACAGCGCACTTGGGATCTTGTTCCGCGACCTGAGTGGGTAAATGGAATCCATTGTATGTGGCTATTTCGTCATAAGTTTAGAGATAATGGTGCCCTTGAACGTCACAAGGCCAGACTTGTGACAAATGGCACAGGGCAACAAGGGGGTGTTGATTGTGGTGAGACTTTCAGTCCAGTGGTTAAGCCAGATACCATCCGTACGGTTTTAAGCATCGCTATGGGGAAGAATTGGCATATTCACCAGGTTGATATAAAGAATATTTTCTTACATGAAGATTTGAAAGAAACCATCTATATGCATTAATCGCCAAGTTTTGTGCATCTGGAGGCTCCTCAACATGTTTGTCGTCTTCATAAGTCACTATATGGGTTAAAACAAGGCTAGGGCTTGGTATGATCGGTTTTTCACTTACATCATATAGATCGACTTCGTGTGCACCAAGAGTGATCATTCATTGTTCATTTTTTATCAAGGTACTGACACAACTTACCTACTGTTATATGTGGACGATATTGTACTAACAACTTCTTCAGATGGCCTGAAGCACGAGATCATTGCTCTACTAAAGTCCGAATTTGCTATGAATGACTTGGGTAAGTTGAGTTATTTTTTGGGGGATATCAGTGACCAGATCCGCACATGCCATGTTCTTATGTCAGCATAAGTATGCATAGGAGATCGTTTACTGGTCTAAAATAGTAAATTGCAAGATCATGCCCACTCCCGTCGACTCCAAGTCTAAACTCAGTGCAAATGACAGGGATCCGGTCAGCGATCCCTCTCTTTATAGGAGTCTCGCATGTGCTCTTCAGTATCTCACCTTCACTCGACAATATATTGCATATGTGGTTCAGCATGTGTGCTTGTTCATGCACGCTCCTAGGGAGCCTCACTTTACAGCTCTTAAACGTATCATTCTGTACGTTAAGGGAACTCTTGACTATGTACTTCATTTATATCCCTCCGCACCAACTAGACTTCTTTCTTACACATACGCAGATTGGGCAGACTGTCCACACACCGTCGCTCTACATCCGGCTATTATGTATTTTTGGGGATAATATTATATCATGGTCTGCCAAGCGGCAAGCCACACTTTTCCGCTTGAGTGCAGAAGCAGAATATCGAGGCGTTTCGAACATTGTTACTTGTTACCGAGCTATGTTGGCTCTGAAATCTCATTCTTGAGAATATATTCTATATATATTCACAATATATTTTGTAATTAATATTTAGTGTAATTAACGTAAAATAAAGATCTTAATTCTATTAGGACTACAATTGTATACTTTATATATTACATTAATAAGAGAACTCTATCAAGGAGATTTACACTATTCTACACTTATATTTGTTGATGTAGAGAGAAGTTGTTGTAAATTCAGTTAGTACTCATTTTCTAATGCCATTGATGGAATAGCTCAGTTGGTTAGAGCGTGTGGCTATTAACCACAAGGTCGGAGGGTCTCAAGCCCTTCTTCTAGCGTCCAATTTTTCTTTTTATCAGTCGGTGCTCACTGCTCGGCTCATTGAAATAGCAAAATCAGGAGCATGCAACATCTATGATATAAATTGAAGTAACGCTGATGTTTTTAAGACGTTGAACTGGAATGTGCAGTTTATAATATTGATTCAGTTATTGAAATAGCAAATTAAGATATTTGAACACTTTTTTCTCATCAAGCAATTGACTAGGTACAAAAGGAGTTTAGTGCGGATACAACGAGTGAGAGATAAAAAAGAAGTTTCATGAGAAGTTACTAAACCCAATGGGCCGTAGCCCACTGAATCTAAACCTTACAGCAGGCTCCTTCCTCAAAACCCTAGTGTGTCTATTCTATTCTTACTTCCGCAAACAAATCTGTTGGCTCCTACACACACGTCAGCTCAGGTACTCTCCTCTCTCTCAACTAACTACATCTTCAGATTTTACGTTAAAATTCAATCTTTCTACATTTATCTTAGATCTTAGATGAACATGAACATGAACATGATATCTTTAGCTTTCTGTTATTAGTTATCTGTAAAAGTTAGAAATATATGAATTAAAGAGAGAAACCAATGCTGATTTTGTAGAAAAATGACGTTTTTCCTTAACCCCTTTTGAGGTTTTCGATTGGGTTATCTTTATTTAGCTTTGTGTTATTGGTTATCTGTAAAAGTTTGAAATACATTAATAATTAAAGAAACCAATGCTGATTTTTTAGAAAAATGATGTTTTTCCTTAACCCCTTTTGAGGTTAGTGATTGGGTTATCTCTAGCTTTATTGGTTATCTGTATAAGTTTGAAATAGATGAATTAGGAGAGAAACCAATGCTGATTTTGATGAAAAATGACGTTTTTCCTCAACCCCTTTGAGGTTATCGATTAATTTATCTTTAGCTTTGTATTATTGGTTATCTGCAGAAGTTTGAATTAGATTGATTAAGAGAGTTACCATTGTGTTGAAATGAGCTATTTATATAGCTGGCCAATTAATTTGGAATTGAGGCCTAGGTGAATGAACGGTTGATATGCCATCTTGTTAGTAGTATTAAGAAAAAATCTTTGCTGTGTCAAGTTGTATATTCAGAAAAAAACTGATTCTTGAAAGTTGCTTATGTGGACTGTCTCTTGCTTATGCCTTTTATAGTGCTTATTTGGGCTTATTTGTGATTGAAATGAGCAGAATGAGGATTTATATAGCTGACCCAATTACTTTTGGAATTGAGGCATAGATGATTGATTGATATGCCGTCTTGTTGTATATTCAGAAAAAACAGTTCTTTAAAGTTGCTTACGTGCACTGGTTCTTGCTGATGCTTTATATTTGTTATTTGGGCTTATCCCTTATCATTTATTGCTGTTTAATTGGTTCCAGAAAACAGACCTGTGAAGATGTACACATCAAGGCAAAAGATCCACAAAGATAAAGATGCTGAACCTACTGAGTTTGAGGAGTCTGTTGCACAGGTTATGTTTTGTTCTTACTTCTTGACATTTGTTATTCAGGACCTGAATGGTTCATTGGATATAATGTTTAAAGAAAGGCATTAAATTGTTTCTGAACAGGCTTTCTTTGATTTGGAAAACACCAACCAAGAGCTGAAAAGTGAATTGAAGGACCTATACATCAATTCAGCAGCGTGAGTGTTCAAGTCTATGTTGTATTATTCTTAATGACTTCTAATCTATGTTTTATTAGTATGTACTTTTCACATTGTAGTAACTGCCTCTGTGTGTCGTGGCTATTGCAGTCAGATTGATGTGTCAGGAAACAGGAAAGCTGTTGTAATCCATGTGCCTTACAGACTGAGGAAAGCTTTCCGCAAGGTTCATGTTCGTCTTGTTAGGGAGTTGGAGAAGAAGTTCAGTGGCAAGGTGGCTTTTAAATTATTTTTTATAATTTCCTGTCTTCATCATTGGCTTTGAGAAATGTCTGAAAGAATTTGGGTTAGAAAGTTTAATCTGAACTGCATATTATGTTAGTTCATCGATGTTTATTGAATTTTGCGGTGATCACTAATCGGCTCTCTCTTCATAATCCCATTATGATTCATCAAAAACTGATTCCTTCTTCATGGTGCTGCCATTCTTGTTTCTACCATATTTTCCTTTGTGGTGATTTGGCAAAATTGTCATCACCTTTTGAGATTGGCATTCTGAAATTCGTATACTGTTATTTAGGCCTAGTGGTATTTGATGTTATTCTGTAGTTCTTGCTTCCCATCATATTTGAATTATAGCTCTGATACTATTCTTATAACGGTCTCTCAATTTTCTAATTAGTCTTAAAGGAGCCCAATCCTCAAAATCATATTCAGTTGGTCATGCTATCATGACAAAAATATTATTGGCCTTATTCATCTGTACTTCATGTCATTTGTGCTTCTTGTAGGTATCGATTACTTGTTTGAAAATTCGTTACGTAGTAAATAAAGAGTTGGTATTTGATTAGTTCTCCTCCAATTTTTGAGGAAAAGAATGAGGGCAAAATGTCATTCCCATTCTGAAGCTTGATATGTAAAATTGTATTTTCATTAGTTTATTAAGGCAACTTTCTTGTTTCCTTGTTTTACAATATAGGCTATGGGCTTCCTGCCTTTGATGCAGTTTTGATTTTTTGTAGGATGTAATTTTTATTGCCACCCGGAGGATAGTGAGACCTCCCAAGAGAGGTTCAGCTGCTACACGACCCCGCAGCAGAACTCTTACATCTGTTCATGATGCCATATTGGAGGACTTGGTTGTTCCTGCTGAGATTGTCGGAAAGCGTACTAGGTATCGTGTTGATGGCTCCAAGATAATGAAGGTAATGTTGTGAAGCTCCATACTAAGATGTATCTTCTTCCTTGAATGTTTATGGCTGCACTTAACTGGAATAGTCTTTAGAGTGAAGTAATAGTACTGCTTGTGCATTTTGTAAGTGATAAACTATTCTTGTTTTCCTGATTTGTTTCTCATCCCTTTTTTGTGGATAGGTGTTCTTGGACCCCAAGGAACGAAACAACACCGAGTATAAGTTGGAGACATTTTCAGCAGTTTACAGAAAACTTTCAGGCAAAGATGTTGTGTTTGAGTACCCCATCAATGAGCAGCCTTGAGGAAACAAAATGCATGTTTTCTTCTCCTTGATGTGAAACTACAGATTAGTGGTTCCTTTGAAATTTTGGCAATTCTATTTTGTTTAGAATGCAGAGGAACTATGTGAAATTTCTACCGATTTTCAGTTAAACCTTGTTTGCTATGTCGGAGATTTCTGGCTTGTTTATTTAATTTGGTTTCGTTTGCTCCGTCTCTCCCTCCCTCCCCCACTCTGCTATATGTGCCAATGTCAATGTCGGTTTGACATTGGCTTTTGAGACGGCTGCTCAGAACTGGTTCTGGGCATGCTGTGAACATGTCTTATCAGAAGGATTGAGGTGTAGTTTTAAGTAGTACTATATACTTGGCTACTTATCTCTTTGATAGATAGAACTGGATATAGACCTAGTTTTCTCAGTCAACATATTTAGGGGATAAACTTTCTGGCTTGAAGATTTTAACTTGGAAACAATGTTTCCTGCTCTCTAAGCCAGCTTTCAATAATTCTTTATCCCTCTAAGCCAGCTTTCAAAAGTTGGTATCTTTATCAACATATTATGGTCAGTTGTTGCCAATAAGTTCATCAAACTTGCAAAGTTTTGGGTCTGATTTTCTGATTGGTAGATTAACCAAGGCAGAACAATTGATTACTCTGTTTGATCTAGTAATGGTAATCTGTCTTGTCAATACTATCTTGGTTTATATTCTCTAATGCAATACCCTCTATAATTACTGCTGTTACAATTCTCTCGTAATTTTTGCGAAACCTATGCATTAAAATGCTACTTAGTTTAGTTCAAATCAACTGCAATGAGTTTCCAAATGCCTTTACGAAAATTATATGAAACAATCAGACAATAGATTAGTCTCTCTACGCTAAGTTGAACTTCAACTTCTTAAAATGGGAAAGAGCTTCTTGCCACAAATATAGGTTATCAACAGTTTTGTATCCTCAATGATTTAACTGTTTGATATACCTGGATGGCATCTAAGTAGGTGTTGAGATGAAATCATTGATCTCAAATCATCCAAAAAGACATGATTTGGAATCTCAAATTTTTTAAATGTAATAGTTGACCCATAAATTTATATTTTATAAAAATAGATTCATAAGTTGGTAGATATATTTACTAATCATTTATATCAAATATTAAAATATCTACAAGTTGGTAATATATTTATAACAAATTTACTCTTACCAACCACGTGAGAATATTAAATTAAAGAGTAGTTACATTACAACTTCATATTCAATTTTCATTTTATTGAAATAAAGTTTGATCAATTGATGTTGTATTTTTTAGAAAGGTCTTCTAATAGCGTATTAATTTTGTTATGTAATATGATTTGCTAATTTGGTAAGATTGTACAAGAATTGAGAAAGTTTTGATGGTTTTCACAACTTGTGGGTTTTTTATGTCTATAAGAAAAAAATACAACTTAAGAAATCTAAATTGCATGTACAAACAAAACTTCAAATTCAAATCATTATGATTTTATCTCATGATTTCAAATCATGTCCAAACAGCTCCTAATTTTTTTTTTTTCAATAGGAAGTAAACGTATAAAGCTCAAAAAATGATCACTTTCAAGACGATCTTCTCTCTTAGTTCCCTATTCTATTTCTGTTCTCTTTCGAAACATTTCCATCAAGAATTGGCTAATTAACTTGACTATTTACTTCTCCTAAAATTACATTGTACAGACTGAACGTCTCATTTATGTCCTAGCAGTCAGCAGAAGATTTTCTTTTTTTGACGACTCCATCAAGATACCCTGTCATGGAGAGGAAAACCCAAACTTAAGGATGCAAGCTAATGTAAAATATGTAATTGGTGTAGGAAATGAATTTGATTCAAATGGATATTACACAAGAAATAATAAGTAATTCTAGTAAGTTTTACAGTTTCGAGCATAGCTTTTTTAGTATTCATTATGCAACCTACCACCACTTTTAGATAAATAAATCGTCTGCTTGACTTGCAGACCCTTTAAACGGACAACAGTTGATAGATGGAGCCAAAGAAATTTAGGGGGAAAACAGTCGAGTGTCATTCGGATTCTTGTTTAGGCAGTTCATACCATCTATACATAGTGTTTTGATCTAAGATTTCAATTCTTTTGTGTTTCAGCATTAACATATTCTTCCATGGAGCTAAGGTCCCACCAGAATCATGTACACAAAAGAAAGTTGAGTCATAGAGGAAATGTGCTCATCTTCGACAAACCTCAAGGAGGACAAGTCAATAGCAGATGCAGATTTTGTTTAGTAGGCTCTCTTGCACCTTCAACCCCTAAAAGGTTGAATTCATGCAAAAAATCAGGATTAATACCACAAGGGGGGTTTGGGGGGCCGGGGGGAGGGGGTTATGGTTGTGTGAACACAGCTTTCACTAAGACAAGGATGTGCCAAAAATGAAACTGTTGGACCTTTGTTGATGCGCATGAATTAACGCATTCCAATTGAGCAAATTGTTCTATTCCCTATGAAAGTGAACATGAAATTATATAGTACAATTAATTTCTATAATTCTTAAAACATTTAAGTAGAAAATATCCCCCCCAAAAAACCCTACCAAATATGTCATCTAAGGATAATTTTGGACATTGTGCCCAAAAAACCTGTATAAATAAAGAATAAACGAATAAGCATTTGACTTGTAGGTGGTTGGAAAACTTCAAATGACGGAACTAAAGCTTTCAATGGGATCGGACTCTTCAAGCATGGAAGCTGCCTGGAAACAATCAGCAGCATCAGCTACCCGTCCATCGTCTCTATGAACCAATCCCAAGTGGTACCAAGCTACACGATTGGTAGGTTCGATCTTCAATGCATCCGAGAGTAATGCTCTTGCCAATGACATCTTCGGGCCCATTTTACACATTAAAGCACCAAGCAAGATCTTACACTGCACATTATTAGGCTCTACTAATAGTGCATTAACATAAGCAGCCAAGGCTTTGTCATTTTCTCCCCGTCTTTCAAACATCATTCCTGAAACAGGTTGATAAAGAAAAATCAGTACTCTATTGCTCCAATAATTACATTATTACAATCTAAACCACCATAGCCACAATATAGACGAATTCCTTTGGTGAAATTGCCTTTATGTTCTAGTCAGCTCATTGCTGACAATGACGTCACACAACCACAAAAATTGTCATCATTTTCTTAGAAATGAGAAACACAACTACGAGTAAACTAAAATAGATAAAAGTTAAAACCATAGACAATCTAGTGTTCAAAGTTTCTTCACCCTCCTTGTTTTAGCAACTTTAGTTCCAATGCATTCTACTTTTGCCACCTATTACACTATGATATGAGTTGAATGTTAAAGTCAAACAATTTTCAAGCAATAAAGCCATCTTGTTACTCCGATATAGGCTGTATTCTTAGAGGAACAAGAAGGCTCCTGGGGGTTAAGTTTCTAGCACTGTTTCTATAACTTCACATCCGAAGGAAAATGCTATGAACTGAGAAGGGACGGAAAAGAAATAAAAGGATGAATGAAAGGATTATTTCTTTTTCTTTCTTTATCTTGGATGGAAATTGTCAAAGAAGACAGGCCTCTATTGTTGGATATTCATGAGAAAGTAAGAAAAATGGACTTGGCAGAAAGAAAAGACAAAGCAACTATAACAACTATGTCTAAATTCCAAAATAGTGGGTTCACTTAACTGAATCCTCAATATTCATCTCCTTCCAATACTATTAAAGGTTTGCTAACTAGAGATTCTCTGCATTTTTTTTATGGACATATAAAATCTCCAAACAAACTAAAAGGGCTTCTAATAAATACCAAAGCTCGCTTAATCCCTAAAGCTCGGTAAAGCTCCTTTGTGCACTTCACCTTGCTTAATTGGTGCTTTAGTACATCGTCAAGGCTCTAACACATGCGCCTCTTCACCGATACATTTTTTCTGTCTTTAAGGGCGCAACAACATATGTATAGCTAAATTGTAGGTTTTCCATTCTTTTGTCCAAATAATTATTGTTTGTGTTTATAGTTATTTTTTTCTTGCATTACATTTCTACTTTTAAATTTATTCTTCATTGGCGAGTTTCTTTGCTAGTCCACACTTTAATTACGCTTTGCGCTTAAACGCTCCAATAGACTTTGGCGCTTTTTTCTTTTTGCTTTTTCGTTTTTGACGACTTTGATAAATAACGGACCTAGTGTAAGTATACCACCACGACTAAACCGTAATCCTAACTAGTTGGTATCTACCTATATGAGTCTTTTGCTTCCCAAAAAAAAGTTGAAGAGCTAAATGTAAAAGTACCTATAATCTGCCCTGTGTTTCAAACTCTTCAGATTTTACATCTCTTTGGAACTCTTGTAATAAGATTTAAGTGTGCTCAAAACTAGTAATTCAGCATGTCCTCGGGTAACAGCTATAAAAACATTGATGGGACACAGATACTTAAGGAGGAGGAAGAAAAACATGCTCGAACTTCTCAAGGTAAAAAGTAGAGAAGCACCATGCACTATCTGAGCTCTCCTGCTATTACTACTCCTATAACTAAACTAAAATTATTTTAAAATTACATATAAAATATCTACACTACTGTCCATGATTAGGTAAAGAATCTAATGTAATGTAGATCTCACAAGAAACATTGTCTTAAAAATACAAGGAAGTCTGAAGTTTCCAATCCAACAGCCTATCTCACAGCCCCAGGTCATATGTAAGGTGAAAAGAAAGAAAAAGCTAAATTTCAATTCAATTGTATATGAGAAAATTTTAAGCAGATTTGCATGGATGATGTAATTTTCCAAGTCCTGTTTAGGTTACTCACAACCACTGTTTTCAGTCTTTAGTTGCACTCACCTTCTTTTACTTATACTCAATATGATATCAAGTAAAGAAAACGAAGGAAGAAAGTCAATAACTTTTTTCAAAAAAAAAAAAAACACAGGTGGATAAGTCATTGTAAACTAAGTTGATAATCTTGCCTTCTGTATGCAAAGTGTCTGCTGAATACTCGATAAGATCTCTAGCTTTCTCCAAACATGTCTCTGCATCCTTGAAATGTGAAAGGGTAGAGTACAAGTTTGCCAGTCCATGCCAAACTTCATATTCATTTACCTTATCTTCCTCCACCTGTAATAGATAAGTACGAAAAGAAAATTAATTCAATGAAGTCAGAACCAGAAGCATAGTATAAATGGCCAGCATATTCTGTTGTTTCATGATTGAAGCTAAAATGTTTTCAGTGGTAAGGCACCAAAGTGAGTTTTCTACTGGAATATGTATTCTTCTTTTCATTTGTAAGACCGTTAGAATAAATAGTAGAAAGGAAGATGCACGAGTTCAATCTCATTTTTTGATAACACAAGGAAATCATGATAGAGCTGAAATTAAGTGTACCAAAATACAGAATAGCATCTATAGAGGAAGGAATTGGGAAAAACGAGCCCATTCATTCTTTCATACATTTGTTCCGTTCACCTCTCCTTTTCCCCTTTCCACCACTAATGACAAAAAACCCCACCCAAACCAAACCAAACATGCATCTCAAGTAGACCCAAATACAACTACCCTTTCATTGCAGATATGATCATCAAAGTCATAATTTACAAATGATTCAACCAATTTAATGGTAAATGGTAATACTCATCTATCTGTAGCATGTTAATCTGATAAGAGAGTGGATTCTAGTGTGTAACGATGTTGGCTCGCAAAAATACAATTATAGTCTTTCCACCAAGAAAAGCTCAAGGATGTTCATGAGAAAATCATGCCATGGTGGAAAAGATGATATCGAACTTCAGAATCAGAATCTCATTGAGAAGTGATTACTTCTATCCCAGTTCTGAGTTCCAAATGCAGACTACTAGGGGCGTATGCTGGCATAAGGGAGTGGGAAGTGAAAAGGAAAACCTGAGATACACATATATGTTTCCGCTAAAGTTACAATCTAACCTGAGGTGCATTTCTGAATGGTCCATAAGATTTTCTTTGAGCTTGAACCAATGAAAGGAGACGACGATAAGGTTCAATGGCGTCGATGTACAGTGACTGGGATATTTTTAGCTTAGCTTTCATTCTTAGCAGAGGTCCTTGATCCCACTTTGCTGTCTCATCAAAAGCCGCATCAGTAATTACTTCAGCCTCTGAGTAGCGTTGTTGAGCAGAAAGAACTAAAGCAAGCAGTCTCCAACCTCTTAAAGTGGATCCTCCCGTTACATCGACATACTTTCTCGCATATTGCAAAGATGTATCCAGATTACGGTGCTGTGCATATTGAACACCCAACTCAAACATCAAATCTGAATTTTCATGCTCTAAAGCCATTGCAGCAGCTAAAGATTTTAAAGCCTCAGATTGAAGACGTGATCTCTCAAAGTCAGAGGTTTCAACTTTCGCCTGCTTCCCCAGACAAAGACCTAACATGCGGAGACCAACACCTTTCAAGTGTTCATTTGAACCACCCTGTGCGTTAGTTATTGCCGTCTGTGCATACTTCACTCCCTCAGCAGCAAGAAAGACATCCTCAGAGCAAATTTTAGCAGCCAACAACAACGAGAGAACGTCATCCGGCTCTTCATGCTTATGCAGAGACTTACGCAGCAGACTTAAGGCAGTTTTGTTCTGTCCAGCAGCACTATAACAAAGTGCTAAAGATCGCCAACGGTCAATCCGGTTAAGTACCCCTGGCATTACTTCTTCAAGTTGCTTAGCTAAAACAGAGGTTTGGCTGCATACAGACAGAGCAAATGTAAGGTGCTCTAAAACGGAAGGGTCCCATTTGATCTTTCCAAGGTAAACTTTTCTCATTAGAATCATTAACAGCAGTATTGCTTCTTCCAAATTGTTCCTAGGTACATAAGAACCGTCAATTTGCACAGCTAAGCTTGGTGGGCAAACCTCCACCCCACTATAAAGCAGAAACACAGCAAAAGCTTTTTGAATCCTGGCACAGCAATCATTATCAAGATTCCATTGGCTTAAGAGGGCACGGCGATACGCAGACATTGCTTCAGAATAGCAACCAGCTTGCTTCCATAGCTCTGGAAGGAGCTCAACAGCATGGCTCACAGTTTCTTGCAGCTTATTCTCCACCAGTACATCAGGTATCCCATTATCGAATATCTTCTCTACAGCATCCAGCACACTTAGACACTCACGAGCAGCCTCTACAAAATTCCAATCCAAAGAAACGTCTGTAAATGATCAAATCAAAGAAATAGCAATTTTTTATAAACTATTGAAAGTGCCTTGTACCAGTCAGTCTCCCAAGCTTTTGCAAGGACTTCGCTTTCAAATATACGGCCTCAAGGATCAGGCCAGCAGCATGCTGTGAGATGCCTGGAACAGACTCAATGCTGCGAGTACGGTCCTTTTTAGAAGGTTGTTTCTCAGTTAAAGAAGGCTGCATCCTCTGTATGGCTGCTTGGAGATCAATACCATCAAACACCCTAAGAGCACCTTCCACATTTCCTCTTTGATATTCCAATCTTCCAAGAAGAGCTCGCGCTTCCTGTCATCAAAATTATAATCCATCAGCAAACACATGGTGGTGACAATTAAGAATGGAAGAGATAAAGGAAGCAGAAACAAACATTTTTATAAATTATTACAACTTAAAGTGCTTTCAGGAAAATAAGATGAAATACATTAATGTTGACTAGCATTCAAATTTTACATGCAAATTGAACCTGAATCAAAAATATAAATACAATCTGACCAATACTAATCCTGTCAATACAAAAGAAGGTTTACTCCACTGAAGTCCTTGGTTTCTTTTTCTAGACAAGAAACCAATACCTGTTTTGCTTATTCAATTGAAGTCTGCAAATCCTATAATGCAACGTAATTGAACATAGAATCTAAAGCATCACCAAATGACAACAGATCAGAAAGCTCACAACTCGCAGAAACTTTTAGTAACACAATTATGCCTATAATTGATGGAAATCATACAACATATGAGAACAGAAAGGATCAGAGACAGAAAGATTGGTATTTTCAAGAATCATCATTTAAAGTGATTGGCTCTCAAACTCATTATCAATGGATCCCTTCAAACATTTAAGCCACCACCAAAGAATTCCATGGGCGATCATGAATTTAATCAAAGAGAGCATTCTTTCCTAACCTTTAATGCTTTAGTTATCACTATGAGCTTGTAGAAGCTTTATGAACAAGCTACAAGCTTTATAGTTGCATAACAAAATTCAATAGGAAGGCAAAGAAAGACATAAACTTTGCAACAACTCACCTCAAAATTGAGGGACAAACCTTCACGCAATGCAGATTCAGCCTCTTGAATGTTTCCCTCATCAAGCTTTGCTTCAACAACATTTGTTTGCATGCAAATCCCATTTGCACAAACTTGCCTGACTGATGAATCAACATCAGCCTGGCCTAATTCTGCTGATTCATTTCCAGACATCTCTGGCCCACTTTCTATACTCACTGCAATAAAACAAAAAAAGAAACATCATTAACCATGAAATTGATCCCTTAGCTTCTATAACATCAAGAAAATGAACAGACCCTTTGCCCCTTTTCATTCTTGATGGTAATATGCCACAACAAACTCCAAATTATCAACCCAATTGGTAAAAAGATTCATCTTTATTATAAAACATAAAATAAATTTTCGAATTCTGAGTCACAATTCTAAGGATTGATATAACCAAACATGTAAGGGGCATAACAATTGAATCTTGAAAAATCAAAGCAACTGAAAATTTCTGGCCCCACCTTCTATGCTCACTACAATTCAAAAAAAAAAAACATCATTAACCATTAAATTTGATCCCTTAGCTTATGTAGCATCAAGAAAATGGACAGAGCCTTTGCCCCTTTTCGTTCTTGATGTTAATATGCATCACAAACTCCAAATTATCAACCCAATTGGTGAAAAGATTCATCGTTGTTATAGAACACAAAATACACTAATGTTAAAATTTCCGTAATTTTGAAACACAATTCTAAAGATTACAACAACACCCAGTGTAATCCCACAAGTGGTGTTTGATGAGGGTAGTATGTACACAGACCTTAACTCTACTTTTGCGGGTTAGAGCGGTTGTTTCCAATAGACACTCGATTAAAAAAAAATGTGCAGGATTGCATGAAAAATAAGACATCAAAATCTCAAGATACAAAACAAATGGCGCAACATATTAATACACACATAAACGTAATGATCTACACGATAGAAAAATATTACAACTAAGAAAAGGAGAAGATTGATAGAAACAAACTATGAGGGGCATAACAATTGAATCTTGAAAAATCAAAACAACTGAAATTTTTTAATAAGATGAAAGAATCAAGAATGAGAGAAAATGGGGGTGGCAATTACCTCAAATGTTGTGGAAATTAGTGGCAAATGAATGGTGTTATTGGTTTATTGTTTAATTTCTTTGGATCAAGAAGGAAGAGGGAAAGAGAGAGACAAGGGGATGAGAAGAATGGTGACAGCGTTGTTGAGGTTTGACTAAATGACAGGGGAATATCCTAAGAAAAGAAAAAAAAAACAAAAGAAGACAGTACTCATGATCCAGGTTTTATATTGCTTCTTTAGGAAATTTTGGAGTTACCGCCGTCGAGATTTTGAAACAACTTTTTACCTCTAATATTATGTACTAATCCTATATATTTTTCAAGAGTTAAACTATATCAATTTTAATTAATATTTTGTTTTTATTATATTAATATAAGAAGAATTGCGATTTATAATATTTTTCGTATAGTTTTTAAATATCTAAATTTTAATTTTAAAATATTAAATTAATATAATTTAAATTAACTTTGAAATTTAATCATATTAACTTTTAAAAAGAAAAACATAATACGTATTTTGAAACGGAGGGAGTATCATTTCATAATAATTCATGCCAATTTCTATGTTTTTTTGTCCAGTCCTAGATATTCGTACTCGACTTTCATTAATTTGAATTAACGTCATATAAAGCTTATTAAATGAAAAAGTAGGGAAATATACCACTTACAGAAACGGGTTGGTAAAAGTAAATAGCTTTCATCTAAATCATATATTTTGTCTTAAAATATAACTCAAATCCTGAATCGTCTCCTAAAGCATCATATCCAGGTATGTCAAATGGGTGGAACCGGCTGAATTTAGCGGGATCAAAATGAGCGAAAATTTGGGCAGGTCAAAATGAGGTGAATTAATAAATAATGAGTTGCACAAAAGTTATTTGAGCTGAAACGAGTCAGGTTAAAAAGCGAGTCATTAACTCCAACTCACTCAATTCTTACTAAATTTTAATTTTTTTATTTGTTCTTTTATATTTTTTAAGTACCTAATAAAACTATTTTTCTTTGTTATGACTTATGACTATATATAACATGTCAAATAAAAATATTCTTTTAAAAAAACTTTGACAATTTTTTTCATTGGGCTGTATATCAACTCAAATTTAAATGAACTGAAATAAGTTGTATTAAAATGGGTTGAGTTATTGTCCCACAAACTTGAACAAGTTGGTCATAATCATGTTTTAAAGGCTAGTTTTATCACCCTAATTCTACTAGTACTAGTATGATTTTTTCCGTAGTACGTAAAGCCTAAACATCGGATTAAAGGAGAAGAAATCTTATGTTCTTATCGATTCCATCACAATAATCATGTCAAATTATTATATAAACAATTAATAAATTACGATAAAAATGAAAGTATATTTATGTCCCAGAGACAATCTGTATTAGGACAAATGTACTTTATACACATTCGTATTATTATTAATGGAGATTAATATTTTGGCATTTGCAATTATTGAATTATTAATTGATTGTTTGTAATATTCTATAATATGCATCCCTGGAGGTTACGCTGTTATTAATAGTGTGAGTTATTAATATTATAACGTAACTCTTAAAATATCCTCGACTAATGATCATCGAGAATGGGATATCGATGATATGTGGTAAGTCGACATGTGGTCTGCATCACATCCTTAGAGGATGTAGTATATCTCACATGCTACGAGTAATGGCTACTCGTGATGGACACATGGATACTTTGAAAGTATTGGTATACCCTGCTGATATATTGTTTGTTATACTTGTCTAAAGTATAATCAGCGTGTGGGAGATAGAAGTCCTTAGACTTGAGGTCAATACGCGCCTTGTCTACAAAGTAATGTACTTTGATCCCGTCCTAAGCTCAAATGCCTTATAGGATGAGATATGGCTTGTATTGGGTACATTACGATGTGAATTAAAGGTGGTAGTTGAGCCAAGATTATGATTCATTCCTCGAATGTATATTCGAGAGAACACTAGGATTTTCAGTGATATTAGGTTGACTAAGTCGTTGGCCAACGCAATAGACGTATTTAGAATATGGTCTAGTTGTCAACTAATATAGATGAGATACAATGATTAAGCCATTTGGATAGACACTTGACAAATCCTAAGCTTGATCGAGTGTGTCGTGAATGAAAGGATTTTATCTTACCACATAAAGGTTAAGTTTACTGGATTCACGTAAACGTACTTCACATATTGAGTTCGTCTTCCGGCACCGTCTAGGAGTTCCGCGTAGACCTTAGTTTGATTAATGTCGATATGAGAAGGCCTGTAGGGTCATACTATGTCGATTGTCCTTTCGATCTAAGGATGTATTGAGAGAGTAATTAAATGTTCGGTTTAGAATCGAGATATTTAAATAAATAATGATTATTTTAATTAAGTCAAAATTGGATTTTGGATTTAATTAAGAATGCGCGGGAAAATAAATCGAGACAATGCAGGAGCACGTCGAGCGCCGCGGCGCCCATACCCTATGGCCGCGGCCCCTCTGCCTCGATTTTTGGGCCAGGCCCGGTTTGACCTTATTTTCACCTATAAATAGTGGCATTCTCTTCATTATTTAACACACTTAATTTTCAGATTATCATTCTAAGCCTTAGAGACTTAGAATTAAAATACTCTCTCAAACCTCTGTCGTATTTCCTAACTTTCCGAAAGAGAAATACATTGAAGCTTGGAGCTTGCAATCGGAAGGGCAACCTCGTGTCAACCTTATAGTAGATAAAGATTCCAGATACTATAGCCTGTAAGTATTATGCTTTATATTACAGGTTTGATTGTTATATAACCATACCAGAAAACTTGTTGGGGTAAGTAAGAAACAAATTTTTTTAACTTCTGTTGTGCGTTACTTATGTGTATTGAACCCAACAAAATCCTACAAAAAATACATACTTATTAATTATTATTAATCATATATCTCTATGTGTACATAGACCGGGAAGTAAATACTTTATGTGAGATTAACTCATTGCCATTATACTGATTGATTATATCTTTCCCAAGGTTAATTACTCTTAAACTGTTCTGTAATTTGTTCCTTTTCCTTTCTTTAGGATTGATTACCATTATCTAGGTGGCATAAATTTAAATTGTAGCAACGGAAAATTTGTATACTGAATGGAAGTCACTTGTAGATTTAAAATTGAATAATAAATCCCATCATATTATTGTTAAAAAAAGAACAACCCACTGGCACATGCGTTTGCTCTAAATTTGTCCAAGTTGTTCAAGAAATTAAATATGGATTTATTGGTCCTAAACCCACGCGGCAGACCTCCAGCTGAATTTTAAATTCCCTCATTTGTCATTCAGATATGACTCAGGGGACATGCTTCGTCATTTATTGTTAGAGTTGTACGAATTATAACGTCCATGAAAAGTACTATATTTGTAAATCAAAAGTGTGATTAGTATAAAATGTGCAAAATACTCTCAAAACTCAAAAGATATCTCACGTCCTAATATTGCAAGATATATATTTGCCCATGAAAAGAAGGAAGATTCAAATTCACTGAACTTTTAATAGAGATAATATCTCATATGGTTACTCAACTAAAGATAGTTCACTTAGAAAGTCACTCTACTTTATTTTCTAATCCAAAAGTCACTAAACTATTGTTATTTCACTTAAAAAGCCATACAACCTATTTAAGTGATTTTTTATTAAATTTTGTTGACATGAAATTTCTATTTAAAGCAAACTTTAAAGAAATAAAAAAGTATGCATTTTAACCATTTTAATGACCCGCTCCACTTGACCCGACCCGCTAAATATATAGATCAAAAGCAATCGAATAACATTTACATAAATTGACAAAATATATATTGAAACACTGTTTTTTGTACTGTTTGATTGAATTTGTATAGGAAACATAGATGATATACTTATGTATATGCTAGTTTAATTTTGGAATAGTAGATTGAGTGTAGCATGTTATATATAGTTATGTATACACTCATAGAAGGATTGAAGCAGAAACTGCTTATAATTTTTATCCAGAATTCTCTTTATTGCGGGCTTCAAATTTTCTTAATAGTATAAAACTTTCATATGATCAAGAGAGTTAAAACTCAGCTCATTATATGCGAATATTTCTCATTAACAGCTTTTCTCTGTTATTCCTCTTAGAGTTTAAGCCTTTAAGGAGCCATTTCGCCATGAAAATTATTCATTTTCTTTCGAAATTTGTTTCACTTTATTTAAAAATGAGCGTTTGAAATTTGAAAAAACACCTCAAAACCTGTTTTCACTTTTTCCCCTAAATTTGTTATTTTTATAAAAATAACCCTATTTCAATTTGATCAAGTGTGCCACCGTTGGTTTTGGATCGGGTCGAGCGGATCTTTTGAATTAAGTTTTTATTTATTATATAGATTAAAAGAAAGAGAAAAATATATTAATCATGACATTTGAATTAGTGAAGCAATTTTTTTGTACTTAAAAAAATATTTGGGATCCAATTTTAGGACATTATGTGATTATCCATTATGAGATTGTATAAGGCAAAATTCATTTAAGATAGTTGTATGAATTATGATGCAACACGTAGCAATTGACGCTGAGTCGAGTCCAGGTTAGCTTGGGGCATCTTGCATACAAATTGTCGTAGCTTTGCCCAGAAGCTGTCACAAGGCTCAGGCTAATCATTACTTTACTTTGTCTTATTATTACTTATTTTCAGTATAATTCATCTAGAGTTCTTTTCTAACGCGTCACTTGATACCCACGCCTCCTTGACCACGTATATAAATTAAACTATACCATTTTACGGGTAAACAATTTGACGCCCACCGTGGGGCTTGGACAATTATGATGTCACAAGTGACTCCTCTACTACTCTAATTTTTTCTTCAAGGCTTATTCTTTATTAAGATCAGACATATGACAGGAATAGGAGAAAGCAATCATAATATCAGTGACAATACGAACAACACCCCGCTAGGATCGAATGGTTTGCCAATCGGGACTACGGGACCAGAAGACTCGATGTTTGCAGACGTAGTCACCTCCGTAGACTGACAGATTCGGCACGGGGATGTTTCCACTGACGAAACACCCAAAGAAGCCATACAGAATATTCGGGCACAGAATGCTGCGACGAGTAAGAAGTTGGAGCTTCTGAAGCGATTCCAAGAGGAGTTCATGTCCAAAAATATTGGCAGTACTCCAACTGAAAAACCAATGCCTCCACCCAATGCATATGGAGAAACCGACAATGATCAAGGCAGATCAGGAAACGATGGTTTAGAGAGCGAAAGTGCCCCTGAAAACTCATTCTAGGAGAAGGTCTTGAAGTTTATGAAGGACATGACAAGCAAAGTTGATTCCAATGCGGAGAAGGAGGAAAAAACCGCCCAGGAGTTTCGGCGCTAGTTCAGTCAAATATTGGGGGCTCATCTCGTAGTTGATAGATCGGATGCAAATAAATACATTCAGTTGGCGTATAAACTAGAGGCTATGTCCGAACTGATCCCCAAAAGGTTCAAAATGCCATTTGTAGCCAAATATGACGGAACTACTGATCCACATGAGCATATAATGACCTATACTACGGTCGTGAAAGGAAATGATATAAGAGAACACGGAATAGAATCAATTTTGATCAAAAAGTTTGCTGAAACACTTGCTAAGAGTGCTTTAACATGATATTCACAACTCGCTAAGCATTGAATCAGTTTGTTTGCCTAGCTCACCGACATGTTCATAAAGGTTCATGCGGGGGCTCGGAAGGTGAAGACACGCAAGGCAGATATCTTCCACATCGCACAAGGAGAAACTAAGCTTCTTAGGGATTTCGTTACACGATTACAGAAGGAACAATATCACACCCCAAATTGGGGTATGTGGCGGCACACAGCACCCGAAGGCCTGAGCAAACCAACCATGACATCTCTAACATGTGACATAATATTGGACCGACAAGGCCACTAAATGACAATAAATATAACTAGACATGACCACCTACAAGTAGAAGAAGCCGAACAACCTATATATACATAAGCAAAGCCTACAAGGTCATAAAAAGTGACATCGACTATCTAGAAGGCCGAAAAGGCCAGAAAAAACACATAGATACACTAATTATAAGTTTGCAAGCCTCTAAGAGTATTGTACGTCTACTGGTTGGGACAGGGCCCTACCATACCTAAAACCATATATATACATATGCATCTGTACCTACAAACTTTGAATCAATAACTCCGGAGAAGTGAAGTGTGACACCCAACTGCTGATCTCGGTATCCTACTGTGGAGGCACGCTGACTTGTCTATCGACACCTGTGGGCATGAACACATCGCACAAAAAGGGGCGTTAGTACGAAATATGTACCGAGTATGTAAGGTGATAAACATAAGCATAAAGAATGTAATAACATGAGAAAGAGGTACAACGAAATATCAAGAATATCACCTCTACTCTTTATCACCCTAGTGCAAATGGATAAGCGGAGTCAACAAACAAGATTATAATCTAGAACTTGAAGAAGATATTGAAAGCTGCAAGAGGAGATTGGCCATCTATGCTACCGAAAATATTATGGACATATCGAACCACGACAAAAATGAGCATCAGAGAAACTTTTTTTCCATGGTCTATGGTGCAGAGGTCTAGATTACGGTAGAAGTAGGAACTCCCAGGCTGAGGAAGAATCAGATGCAGAATCAATGTCCGTGCACTTGGATTTGCTGGAGGAACGTTGAGATTTAGTGTACATCCGGATGGCAGCCCCAAAGCAAAAAATGGAGAGTTACTATAATTGGAGCTCAAGTCTCGGACACTTTAAACTCGGGGTGTGCTCCGGAGAGTCACTCAGAATACCTGGGTGCGCAATGCTGAAAAATTAGGAGCAAACTGGAAAGCACCATATATGGTCACCGGTATTGCCGGCAAAAGAGCTCATTAGCTAGCAAACCAACAACGAAATACACTTCATAGTAATTGGAATGTAAGTCATTTGAAGAAGTACTATGTGTAGTAGGGCAAAGCATGCACTACACTCTTGTTCTCTTCGACCGATTTTTATCCCAATTGAGTTTTTTGGCAAGGTTTTTAATGATGTATCATTATGACATAAACATGTTAATGGTCTTACTATCGAAGAGAGCTATCTAGTATCCGAATCTTTATAACATAAACTCCCAAATACTAGGAGGCCATTTACACCCGGATGGAGTAAATTTTTTTAATAAAATTTTAGTGCTTCGAGCAAGCACACGATACAAGGGACTTCCCAAATTCTGGGGACTACATAAAAGTTCAAAGTATATGTAACCGGACTGACCACACTAGATGACAACCGAATTATTATTGCAATTGTCTTCACATTTGTAAGTCAAAGTAATCAATAAAAACTTCCTTTTATGGTTAATAAATCTTTGCCATCACGAGAATAAATATGTATGTTATTACCTTAAACATATCAAAAATTCCGTGTCATAATGAACATGAGACTTCCTCTTCTACAACACCATTAATAATAAGGATCCTCTCTTATTAAAACTTTAACAACAAAGTTAAGGCTCCAAATACAAGAAGTACCGGAGGTTTAAGTTATTCGGAACCAAATTAAGTCCGGAACTAACTTTGGAGACCACGAGAAGCCCCGATTTAAAGATGAAAATAAAAATACATCTTTGGTACTAAATTAAGGTTATTGAAAAGTTTTTAAACTTCTAAAAGTTAGCCAATTCTGGTAAAATGAACCTCAAAGTTAGGTTTTGATTAAAAAAGGAAAGTGATAAAGTTTGTAACTAATGCTTGCTTGTGAAAATAAATAAAAATGAAAATCTTACGCAAAATTGCAAAGGAAAGGAAAAGTTCATCATTCATATTTTTTTTTCGAACTAAAGCTAGCTCGGATACAAAAGATACTAACCGGGCCCAAAAGTGACTCAGTAGCAAAACCTAAAACTGAAAATAAATTCGCATGAAAGGTTACGGCCTGGCCGCTCCATGGTCCACCGGGGGGTGTTTTAAGTGTTGCCAACGAAAATAAAAATACCAGTTCGGGGGGTTCATCATCATCACCAGCCTCTCTACAAGATTTCGCATCCGAATCCTCTTTATTTACTCGTAGAGCTTCCACCGATAACTTAGCATCATGGAGGTCAATTTCTGCATCCAGGAGTTCAAAAAGGATATAAATCCCTGACTTTCTTGCCTCTTCAAGGGTTTCCACGCGACTCTTTAGGACAATTAGGTCTCTTCGAAGCTTCCATCTTTGACATTTAGCTTGGAACTCGTAGATGGTGTGCTCGGAGGCGTGCAACTACCCTTGGGCTTCTGCCAAATCGGCCTCTAACCTTGTTATCCTCCCTTGAAGGGTCACGTAAGTGGTGGTTAAGGCCTGAATGGAATTCTCCTAGTCCCATAGAGAGTCAATAACTCCTGTAATCGAAGTTAGATTAGCACAGAGGTCTTCAACTTCTGCCCTGAGATGCTGGATTTCTTCATTCAACTTCTTTTATTTAGGGGAAGGACCCATCATTTTAGCTAAGTCTGTAGTGAAGAGAGCAGAGATGTGACCCTGAATGAAAGGATTATAACTAGACCTGTTCAAAGCTCAGGCCGGGTCAATTGACTTTTTTTTCTGCTTGCCCAACCCTGACCCTATTTATTTAAAAAAATTCCGACCTTGGCCCTGACCCTTCGGGGACCCTACGGGTCACGGGTCAGCCCTGACCCGCTCTACAAAATAAAATAAAAATATTTTTTTTATTAATATAACAGTCCAAAAACATAACATATATTCTTAAGCACATGTAAAAAACTCTAAATTAAAGGAATTTTTTAAAAATTGAATTTCCAACACTGAAATTGACATTCACACCTACATTACCATGAAATTTCGACGTTGAAGTGTATTGTATATCGTGAGATCTTTACTAAAAAAAAGGGAAATTAGAAACAGATTTGGGGGAAAACACAAATTGATTGGAAAAACGGACGTTTTCATAAAAATTAGCGACGCCACCGGCCGCGTCTCAAAAAATACGCAAAATCAATTTTTTTTTGGGTAAAACGGACATCCAAGCGCAGCGTTATGACCATTTAAAGTTGCACCAATTTACAATCTCTCCCTATATTTTATGTCAATGCTTCTGTTAATTAAGTTCATGTCGCATTCGACTTTCATAAAAGCTTCATAGATTGGCTTCAATGGCTCTGATTCAAGAGATAGCAGTAGCCTAAAATAAAAAATAAAATTAATTACATAGGTAGGTTCAGTTTTTCTATTCGATTCATCCACAATACTAAAGAACCAAACCGAACCGAATTACCTTAAATAAACATTAATAAAATAAATATTAATAAAATATACCTTAAATAAACATTAATAAAATAATAATAAAATGAACGAGTCGGGGTCGGGTTCGGGTCACTGGTCGGGTTGGGCCGGGCCGGGTCAGACGGATAAAAAATGCTGACCCTGTCCCGACCCTGACCCTGATCGGGTCCCTGGTTTTTCAGGTCAGGTGACTCACATGTCAGATATATGCTGACCCTGACCCTGGTTTTTCAGGCCGGGCCGGGTGGGTCCCCGACCTGATGGACAGGTCTAATTACGATCGGTAAATAATAATAAGTCTTTAAATAACAAATAAAAAGGAAAGAGTAATCTACGTGTAGAAACAAATGTGCAAGATGAGCAAGAGAAGCTTCGAGGGTAGCATGGGAAGATTTCCGATGGAAAGAAGCAAATGTCCCGACCTAAGTTCCGGAAGTAGGTATTGAGCTATTCTTAGAAGGGTCCTCATGAGGAACGGGCATCTCCGCCTCCGGAGTTTCCTGTCGGGGACTACCTGGGCTGGTGTTTTCATTAGTCGCATTCTCCTCATCAATTTGAATTACACCCGCCTTATCCTCCGCCTATAGTTTTTTCCAATACTGTGTGAGTCGGCAGTGATTTCTTACTTGGGAATCAATTCCCACCACAGTCTCAGAAGCCTCATCTTAAGCTTTCTGTTTCCGATTGCTAGAAGCAGACTGGAGGATGTTCGACAGAGCAGTCGCATGAGATGTCACTTTTGAGGTTGAGGACTTTCGTATGGAGAGTCCTGTGAATGGAGAATATATGTGGAAAAGGATTCACAGGAAATTCGGGATGAAACACGTATAAAAGGAAGAGTCAGAGCTAAAGCTTACCATGTTATTTCCCCTTTCACCATTTGGAGGTAATACTCTTCCATAACCTGGTGATGTTGGGAGAAGCATGAAGAAGGCTTACCACCCACTCAAAAATCTCTTTAAACAGTTATGGCTCAACTAAAATGGATGAAAATTTATAACACTTGTATTATAAATGAATTGTCCTTATTTTGGAAAACCAAGCAAATAAGTTTGTAGGGGAAAATAAAATACGTACGAGAAGAATTTCACTCTTCAGGGAAAGGATCTGAAGAAGGTTGGTAGATTTGGTTGGTCTTGATTAAAATAAAGTGGATCAACCAAACGCAGTCGTAGTCGTCCTCTGTATTAATAAGGCTGCAGATTCCCCGGGGGTATAGATTGACGATTCCATCTCATAAAACCCTAGGGTAATAGAGGATGAGAAGGTGGTCGATAGTGAATGGAGCATGGGTATTGTTGGCTAACATTTGAATGCAATACACTAATCTCCAAATTTGCAGAGCAACTTGTCCTAAGCAAACTTTGTATCGATGGAACATATCCTCGATAATCTTTGAAATAGGGAGTTTGAAACCAATGGTGAATGGATAAGTATATATCATGAAAAACCCTTCAACATGATAATGCACTTGGTCGACATGATCGACTGTTTTGACAACTATGTTAGAGGAAAAATCAAAATCCTCTAGGACAACATGAAGAACGGCTGTTATTTTAGATTCAAAATTATCTATATGTTCATAGTTATTTTGAACACGGAGATCTCCTGAGAAGTCAAAGCCCGAATAAAGGATTTCGACAGTAGTAGAGTGTAAGTCAATTTTCTGAGTCGTAAGAGAAATAAGTTCTTTCTCATGGCAGAGGCTTGGAGGGTTGTCGTTGCCCTCAGAGGAGTGAGAATGTGAAGATTTAGTTAAAGACATTGTTGAAAATGTTTTTAAGAAGGAAAGAAGGCAAAGTTTTCAAGAAATATTGCAAAGTTTGTGGTTGCCTTTTGTAAAAGATTTAGCCTCCTATTAATGGAAAAATATATATAATGTTTTGGAGGTGAAAAGACATGGACCATCATTGCTGCAATTTATGTCGATCAGAGTGATGGTTCAGGTCTCGCCGTTTCAGAAACATTTAACGGATGTGATGTTTGACAAGTTTGGTAATCATTACGATTCAAATTCCCTCTAAAATATGAGATTTGTCATGTCAAAAGTTCAAAATCCACTTCCCGGGAACATGATAGATATACCCGAAAAGTGCAGGGACTATCTGTATAAGGCAAAAATCATTTAAGACAGTTGTACGAATTATGATGCGACATGTGGCAATTGATGCTAAGTCGAGTCCAAGTCAGCTTGGGGCATTACCGATAGTATTCAAGTTGTACCGAGAATAATACATGCACGGTGAGCACCGGAGATTCAGAAGAGCGGAAGTTACCGTTTAGTTTGTAATGGGCGACCGTTACTAAAATCGGTCATATGTTTTTCAATGGAGCTTTAATGGTATTTATTAAAATATTGATTGTCTAATTATTATGACATTCATTCTCATGCATTAATGAGAGCATATTTCATGTGTTGTGTACCCATGTAGCTCATGTATAAATAGAACATGTTATTCCATTGTAAAGGCACATTCTAGCTATTACAATACAATTACTCTTATTCTCTCAATTTCTGTGCTTGCATACAAATTATCGTAGCTTTGCCCAGAAGCTGTCACAAGGCTCTAGCTAATCATTACTTTACTTTGTCTTATTATTACTTATTTTCAGTATAATTTATCTAGAGTTCTTATCTAAAGTGTCACTTGAGATCTATGTGTCCTTGACCATGTATACAAATTCAACGATACCGTTTTATGGGTAAACATAGATATTACTCTTTTGTAGCAGATTTGGTTGTATATTTCAGGTAAATTAATCAAATTGAGTGGGTTTGTTAGTTTTAAAAAATTGAAAAGTATAAATCATATTTCATGGTTTAGAAAAAGTACATTCAAACAACCAAATATACTTTGCAAAAAGTCTAACAACACAACTCTATCTTCAATTTCAACTTAAAAAATTTCAAATAAAGTGAAAAATATTTGGTTTCTATGGCCAAACACTTGCTTCTTGTTTCTACACAAGAAAATATATTTGCATAGATAAAAAGAATGAAAGAATCACATATTAAACCATCTCTGAAGTTTGTCATAATTAAAGCCAGTAAGTATGAGTGTATAAAGCAAAATTCGTGTATAACAACTGTATGAATTATGATGTGACACGTGACAGTTGATGCTGAGTCGAGTCCAAGTCAGCTTGGGGTATTACCGGTAGCATTCAAGTGGTACCGAGAGCGACACAAGCATAATCGGTACCGGTAATACAGAAGGCTGAAAGCCGCTTGAATTGTAACGGGCGGCCGTTACCAAACCGGTCACATGTCTTTCAATGGAGCTTTAATGACATTTATTGAGATATTGATTATCCAATTATTACAACATCCATTCTCTTGTATTAATGAGAACATATTTTGTGAGGTGTGTAACCGTGTAGATCATGTATAAATAGGTCATGTTATTACATTGTAACCTAACACAATCTAGTAACAAGAACATTGCTTATATTCTGTCGATTTTTGTGCTTTTATACAAGTTATCGATGTTCTGCCATAAGTTGTCACAAGGCTCAAGCTAATCATTACTTTACTTTATCTGATTATTTATTTTTAGTGTAATTTATCTAGAATTCTTGTCTAACATGTCACTTGAGATCCACATGTCCTTGACCATGTATACAAATTCAACTGTATTGTTTTACGAGTAAACAGTTTGGCGCCCACTGTGGGGCCTGGACAATTGTGGTGTCACAAGTGACATCTTTACTAATCTAATTTTTTCTTTAAGTCTTATTCTTTGTTCAAATCAGACAAATGACAGGAATATGAGAAAGCAGTCGCAATATCGGGGATAACACAAATAATCTTAGGCTGAAGGATTTGCCAATGGGAACTATAACGCTCGAAGACCCGATGCATACAGACGAAGTCACTTTTAAAGATGATCAGACTCAGCATGGGGATATTCCCACTAACGAAACACCTAAAAAAGCCGTACAAGATCTTCGGGCACAGAATGTTGCGATGAGTGAGCAGTTGAAGTATCTACAACAATTTCAAGAGGAGTTTATGTCCAAAAATACTGACAGTACTCCAACTAAAAGAGAGAAGGCGAAAAAAATCACCCAGGAGTTTCCGCACCAATTCAGTCAAATATCAGGGGCTCCTCCCGTGATCGACGGTCTGAATGCGAAGAAATACATTCAGTTGACATATAAGCCAGAAGTTGCGCCTGAACTAATCCTAAAAGGTTTAAAATGCCTTTTGTAGCCAAATACGATGAAACTACTGATCCAAATGAGCATATGATGGCCTATACTACGACCGTGAAAGGAAATAATCTAAGAGAACATGAAATACAATCGATCTTGATAAAAAAGTTTGTTGAAACACTTGCTAAGGGAGCTCTGATATGGTATTCACAACTCCCTGAGAATTCGATAGGTTCGTTCGCCCAGCTCACCGGCATGTTCATTAAGGGTCATGTGGGGGCTCAAAAAGTAAAGACACGCAAGGCGGATATCTTCCGCATTGCACAAGGAGAAATATAACTCTTTAGGGATTTCATTATACATTTCAAGAAGGAACAAATGGTACTATCTGCAGTCCCGGATGAATGGACTGTAGAGGCCTTCATAAAGGGTTTGATCCCTTCAAGTTCAGATGTTTCACGAAAGCTCAAAGAACATCTCTTGGAATTTCAAGCTACGATTTGGGAGGACGTGCACAAATGGTATGAATACAAAATTTGGATTGAGGATTATATGCGCGGATCTAAAGTCGGGAGCATCTTTGCAAAGTCAGATAAAGGGAATTCCTTAAAGAACCGTTACCAACCTTATCCTACCACCGGAAAGCAGGGAGGTGGACAAGGTTTTCGCTCATTTGAAAAATCAAATAACAAGGGTTGTTCCGGACGAAACAATAAAGGATTGGTGAATTCTGAGAAAGGTAACTCATATAAGGATACCAGATATACAAAGTTATCAAAGTACAACTTCAACATTGGTGAAAAACAAATAGTGGCGGTGTTACGAACTCATTCGGCATCCCGACCACCGAAGCCACTTCAGTCTGATCCAAATAAAAGAGATCAGTTAGTCTGGTGCTATTTCCATTGAACTCACGGGCATAAAACTACAGATTTTAGACACCTACGAGAAGAGGTGGCAAGAATGCTAAGCAGGGGGCCACCTTCGGGAATATCTAAGTGAGAGAGCTCAAAACAATTATAAGTGGGGACCCCCCCGCAGAAGATAAGTCAAATTCGATTGCTGCACCTCATGTTATAAATATGATATATGGCGGATCAATGATTGTCGCTACATCTTTCACTGTGGCTAAAAAGATGAAAATATTTGTGACCCAGGAAAAAAGGTTCTGGGAGATACATGACGAACATACTATCACGTTCACTGAAGAAGACACTGCCGGTGTAATTTTCCCTCACAACCATGCACAGGTAGTCACAGTGCCTATTGATTGCTTCTAGGTGAAAAGAGTTCTAATTGATCCCGGGAACTTAGCTAATATAGTTAGACTGAAGGTGGTAGAAGAAATGAATATACAACAACAACATACCCAGTGTAATCCCACAAGTGGAGTCAGGGGAGGGTAGGATGTACGCAGACCTTACCTCTACTTTTGCAGGGTAGATGGGTTGTTTCCGATAGACCCTCGACTTAAAAGAAAGTTGCATGAAAAATAAGGAAGTAAAATATCAAGCTACAAAACAATGGTAAAACATAGTAACACACACATAAATATAATGATCAATGTGATATCAAAATAATACATCTAAGAAAAGGAGAAGAGGAGATGGAAAGGCTAGCCCTCCCACCTCTCTCACACACAACACCGCGACAAACCTCGAATACCTACTATCCTTCTATCCTAATCCTCGCCCACCAAATCATTCTATCTGAGGTCATGTCCTCAGTCAACTGGAGTAGAGCCATATCCTGTCTAATCACATCCCCTGAGTTCTTATTCAGCCTACCTCTACCTCTCATAACCCCTACGATTGTCAATCTCTCATACCTCCTGACTGGCGCATCCTCACACCTCTTCTTTACATGCCCAAACCATCTCAGTCTCACTTCTCTCATATTGTCCTCTACAGGGGCCACTCCAACCTTATCCCGTATATCTACATTCCTAATCATATCTCTCTTACTATGACCACACATCTATTTGAGCATCCGCATCTTTGTTACTTTCATCTTCTGGACGTGGACGTTCTTGACTAGCCAACACTCTGCCCCATATAACAGTGATGGTCTAACCATAACTCTGTAGAACTTACCTTTCAGCTTAGGAGACACTTTCTTATCACAAAGCAATAGAAGAAATGAATATGGCAGATGAAATAGTACCGGCTGCCAGAACCCTATCAGGTTTTAACATATCAAGCAAAACCACAAAAAGGGAAGTTGATCTATCGGTGGACGTAATGTGAGCTATTAAGTTGACAAAGTTCTACGTCCTCGATGGGGATATGAGGTATAATGAAATATTTAGAAGATCGTGGATACATGATATGAAGGCGGTCCTATCAACTTTGCATTTGTTGGTGAAGTTCCCTATACCTGAAGGAGTTCAACAAATATGAGGTGAACAACCTGCGTCCAGGGAAATATATGCCATAGAGGAACCGAAGGTAGCATCAAAACCCAAATAGCAATTATAGAAAGCAGAGCCAGTGCTAGAGGATGTTCACCAGGTTCCGCCGGTAGAAACATAATCAGTAGCAGCCTATCCAGAGGATGAGTTTTCGGATTGGTACCAAGTACCCAAATACTTTTAGGTACCGGATGAATCAGATGCCACCAAGTCCACTGTAGAGGAATTGGAACAGATTGCACTACATTCAAAACCCCCCGAAAGAAAGGTATACTTGAGCACCGGGTTAACCCCGGGGCTCAGGGATTTAATTCTTAAACATCTTATATCTAATATTGATTACTTTGCATGGTCTCATGACGATATGACAAACATTCCTCCATAAGTCACAACTCATACATTGGGCCTAGGTCTTAGTTTCCCTTCAGTAAGGCAGAAAAAATAGTCGATCGCCAAATTTTGCAATAGGTTTGTTAAAGATGAGGTAGTTAGATTACTTAATATAGGGTCAATTCGGGAAGTAAAATATTCGGACTGGTTAGCCAACGTAGTCGTAGTACCTAAAAAGGGAAACAAATTTAGAATGTGTATTGATTACAAGGATTTAAATAAACCATGTCCTAAAGACTCATTCCTGCTACCGAACAGAGATCAGATGGCTAGGCATGATATAATGAATTTTCTTGATGCGTATTTCGGTTCTATTCAAATAAGGATACACCCGTAAGATTAAGAAAAAAATACCTTTCTTAACTACTTTCGGTACTTATTGTTATAACATTATGCCTTTTGGACTAAAAATGTTGGGGCTACTTATCAAAGGTTAGTAAATAAAATGTGTGAAAAATAATTTGGCAAAACAATGGAAGTATATAGAGATGGTATGCTTGTTAAGAGTCTTCGCGCAGAAGACCATTTAAGTCATTTGCAGAAACCTTTGAGGTGCCGAGGAAATATAATATGAAGTTAATCCCCGAGAAGTGTGCTTTCAGGGTTGACTCTGATAAATATTTGGGTTTCTTGGTTTCTCAGAGGGGGATCGAGACAAACCCTGATAAAATGAAGGCTATCGAATATCTACTAGACATGCTGGAAGATGTGAAAGCAGTACAACGGTTGACCGGGCGTGTGGCGGCCCTATGTAGGTTTATATCTCGCTTCTCAGAAAAATGTCACATGTGTTTCTCACTTATAAAGAAGAAGAACGATTGTTTGGACACCCGAATGCCAGCAAGCCTTATGGGACCTGGAAACTTACCTATCCAGTCCTCCGCTCATGTCAAATCCAAAGGACGAAAAACAACTACTAGTATACCTAATAGTCCCGGAGGTAGGGGTAAGTGCAGTGCTAGTATAGGAGGAAAAATATACACAATTTCCTGTCTATTATGTAAGTAGAGTCATGTAAGGGACCGAGACCCGGTACCCGTTACTCAAAAGATTGGCTTTTGCATTAGTAATGTCATCGCGAAAGCTCTGACCATATTTTCAATGCCACCCAATTGCCGTAGTAACTATATTTCCTCTTTAAAATGTATTTCATAAGCCCGAACTTTCTGGGCGCTTGGCTAAATGAGAGGTAGAATTAAGTGAATTTGACATTGAATATAGACCCCGAACTGCAATAAAGTTGCAAGTCCTTGCAGACTTTGTGGCAAATTTTAGTCCAGGATTAACTCTTCAGGCAGAAAATGAGGCTATCCTAGTCTCGGGGACTGCCCCTGGGATCTGGAAGCTTTATATAGATGGTGCCTCCAACATCAAGGGGACCGATTTGGGAGTTGTATTGCGAACCCCCACCGGTTAAGTTCTAAGGCAAGAAATACATAACACTCCGTTGACTAACAATGAAGTAGAGTATGAGGCTTTGATTGCAGGTTTGGAACTGGCCTGAGGTTTAGGCTCATAAATCATTGAAGTCAGGTATGACTCACTACTGGTAGTGAACCAAATCTATGAAGTTTTCGCAACCAAGGTAGAGCGCATGTCAAGATACCTTGAAAAGACTTTGAAGCTTTTGTCTCGTTTTCAAGAATGGATGGTGGTACATATATCCCGAGAAGAAAACATAGAGGCAGATGCACTCGCAAACTTAGGCTCTAGCACGAAGGCCAAAAATCGAGTTAGTTGTTTAGTTGTTGCATTCGACATTGAATCCCTTCGAATACGATGAGGTAAATTCGACCAGCCTAACATGGGACCGGAGAAGTGACTATCTCATGAACGGAAAGCTCCCAAAGGACCCGGAAGCATCCAGATCTCTGAGGACCAAAGCTACACAGTACTGTGTTATAGACGGAAGGCTTTATCAAAGGTATTTTTATAGTCCCCTAGCCCGATGCATAGGCCCCGATGAAGTAGATTACGTAATGAGGAAAGTACATGAAGGTATTTATGGAAATTATTCAGGAGCGAAATCCTTAATGAGGAAGCTCATGAGGGTCGATTATTATTGGCCCCAGATTGAAGAAGATACAAAAATATTTGTGAAGAAGTGTGATAAATGTCAGCGCCATGCACAATTGCTACATCAACTTGGTGAAGAACTGCATCCGGTAGTGTCCCCGTAGCCGTTCATAAAGTGGGAGATGGACATTGTCGGACCCTTGCCAGCGGCATCTTGACAGGTATGTCAGATTATTTTTATGACTGACTGTTTTTCTAAATGATTTGAAGTTGCAGCTTATGTGAATATATGGGAGAAATGGGTGAAGGAGTTCATTTGACAACATATTATTTGTTGTTTTGGCATCCCAAAGGAGATAGCTTGTGACAATGGCCGAAATTTTATCATAACCAAGGTCACAGAGTTCCTAGATGACTTAAATATCAAATGGATCATCTATGCTCCCTATCACCCTAGTGAAAATGGACAAATAGAGTCAACAAATAAGACTATAATCCAGAACTTGAAGAAGAAACTAGAAGCTGCAAAAGGAAATTGGCCGTCTAAGTTACCGAAAATATTGTGGGCATATAGAACCAAGAAAAAATGAGTATTGGGAAAACTTTTTTTTTCCCTGGTTTGCGAAGCAGAGGCCTTGATCCCGGTAAAAGTAGGAGCTCCTAGCTTGAGATACCTCTGGGCTGAGGAAGGATCAAATGCAGAATCAATGTCTGTGCACCTGGATTTGCTCGAGGAACTTCAAGATTTAGCATACGTCCGGATGGTTGCCCAAAAGCAAAGAATAGAGCATTACTACAATCGGCGCACAAATTTATGACACTTCAAACTCGGAGACTTAGTGCTCAGGAGAGTCACTCAGAGTACCTAGGAGCGCAATGGTGGAAAGTTAGGAGCAAACTGGGAAGGACCATATACGGTCACCGGTATTGCTGGCAAGTGAGATTATCAGCTAGCAGACCAATAAGGAAATATACTACCTAGTAATTGGAATGTAAGTCATTTGAAGAAATACTATGCGTAGTAGGGCAAAGTATGCACTTCACTCTTTTTCCCTTCGATCAATTTTTGTTCCAATTAGATTTTTCCGGTAAGGTTTTTAATGAGGCAACATCACAACATAAGGATGTTAATGATCTTACTACTGATAAGAGCTATCCAGTATCTGTGTCTTTATAACATGAACTCCAAAATACTAGGGGATCATATACAACTAGAATGAAGTGAAGAAAATTTTGAATTTTGAAAATTTAAAGCTTCTAAGGAAAGCACCCAATACCGGGGACTACCTAGTTATTCAAACTATATGTAATCGGACTGACCACGCTAGATGACAGCTGGATTATTATTGAAATTGTCTTCACATTTGTAAGTCAAAAGAATCAATACATAGTTTTCATCACGAGCATAAAATGTATGTTATTATCTTAAACATATCGAAGCTTCCGTGCCTTAATGAACATGAGACATCCTCTTCTACAACACCTTTAAAAATAAGGGCCCTCTTATTAAAATCTTAACAAAAACGTTAAGGCTTCAGATACAAGAAGTACCGGAGGTTTAAGTTATTCGGAACCAAATTAAGTCCGGAACTAACTTTGGAGGCCATGAGAAGCCCTAATTCAAAAATAAAATAAAAGTACATCTTTGTAACCAAATTAAGGTTAGTGGAAAGTTTTTGAACTTCTAAAGTTTAGCCAATTCTGAAAAAATGAACCTCAAAGTTTGGTTCTGGTTCATAAAGCAAAGTGATAAAGTTTGTAACTAATGGTTGTTTGTGAAAATAAATAAAGAATGAAAATCTTACGCAGAATTGGAAAGAAAAGGGAAACGTTCATTCATATTTTCAGGACTAAAAACAACTCGAATAAAAAGGATACTAACCAGGTCCAAAAGTGACCCGCAGGTAATAAAAAAACAAAAAGACAAAAATAAAAACTCATGCGAAAGGTTACGGCTTGTCTGTTCTATGGTCCACCGAGGGTATTCCAGGTGTTTCAAATAAGTTACGAGAAATAGGGGCTGAAAGAAGTTGTTATGAGGATGATGCTCCATGAGCGTAATCTGAGGCAGAAGGCACGTGCTCTTGATGATGAGAAACCTCATGTCCTAGGGGGACTTCGTCATCCCCAGTCCCTCAGAGGAAGCATTGTCTTCTTCCATTGGGAGGGAGACATCAGGACTATCAGATGAGGCAAATTCCAATTGTCGAGCCTTCGTGTCCAAAGCCTTACGACGCATCATATCGCCATTCCTAATCATGGATAGAATATAAATATCAGTGGTTGCATGGACTTCTTCTTTTGCAGCTTGAACGGCTTGAATGAGCTCGACATTGGTAGCATGGAGTTCGTTGGCTCGGGTTAACTCAATAATTTCTGCCTGTTGTCTCTCATTCTGAGCAGCCAAAGTAGAAAAATAGGACATCAAGGACCCAACCTCTTTCTTTATGACTTATATATCTATTTTTTTTTAATTTGGAGATGTTAAAAAAAGGTGCCCACATCCGCCTCAAGACTAGAGAGACTCATCGTCAGATCTGACATGGTATCTGATGCCTCATTCCATTTCTTCTGCCAGTCCCTGGCCTGGTCTTCATGCAGAGTAGCATGTTGCCAATATGCTTATTTCTCCTCCTCCAAGTGCTTATGTTTTTCGCGTAGTTCATCAACTTTGGCAAGCTTCACCTCTGCAACTGACAGGCGATGAACGACGTTGTCCCTTTCGGTCTACAAGGTAGTTCTTTCTTCAATCATCTGTTAGAGCCCTTCGTAGCAATTGAAGTTGGCCTGGATAATAAACATGATTATCAGAAGAGAAAGTGAGGAAATAACAAAGTACGAGTAGATCAGGAAAAGGGTGATACCTTGGCTACATCATGCATTCCTTCATTAATGAAGCATTCGAAGGACATCCGATGAGCCTTCCTCATATCCTTGTCTGAAGCCACATATTTCATGTAGTTATCCACTCCAACGGGCCTAGAACAAATGTGGCAGTCAACAGGGAGTTGGAAGGTTACAGTTTGATATTCTGCATGTTGAGCTACCGAGGCTGGGTATTCATTTACCAACTCATCTCTTCGCGAAGAGAACACCCAATATGATGAATATGGAATTTCATGATCTTCTTCTTGGGACATGGTCGGCATAACTGGAGACCCGATATCCTCAGCAACTAGTGGTAAAGTGGCGACGGTTGGTACATGCAAGGGTTAAAGTGCAACAATTGTTACCGTGGTGAAAGAGGCATTTGTGTGACCAGGACCTTGACTGGTAACTTCCTCTCTGCAAAAATCAAGGGTGGTTTTATTTCTTCCTCGGAACATTTATCATCCAGGTCCTCCACGGGGAAAGAACCAACCGTTAAATCGACATTACTAAAAGCATTGAGAGGAGTTCAGTCAGAGTTATCAGGGAATTTCTTCTTCAAACACTTTTGTCCTGTGCGGGGCTAGCAGAGGATTCATTTCGTAGCCTTTTTCGCTCATGGCCTATTGAATCTGTGATTTTATCTTCAGGAGGAGCAGGATCCGTTGCCTTGGAAAGACCTAACAAAAAGGAGGACAATTTTATTGACATGTTGAGAAATGAACGGAAGAATCTAAGATTAAAATCATGATATATACCGCGGTAGCGGGGTACCCAGTTCTTCTTAAGAGCAAGTTTTTTCCACTTCCGGAGTTTTGGAGTGGATACATTAAGAATTTTCTAAATCCATGTCTCAAGGTCGTCTATATCTGTAGGCTCTCATACAGTAGCTAAAGAGAAGAATAAAATCCGATCAAAATTAGAACGGATTGCTTGGAAAAAAGGCGTTAGAATGAATATAGTTTAGAAATAAACTTACGGTAGTGGTTCCATTACTCCGGGATAGTGCGACTGTTCGGGGAAAGAGGTCTTCAGTAGGAACGATGACATATATTTCTGTCCAACCTCGGTCCTGGTCATCATCAAGACTGGCAAGAATGGGTTTGATTCCCCGACGGTGCAAATTGATGATTCCATCACGAAAAGTGCACGGAGAGTAAAGGTGAATCAGGTGGTCCAAAGTAAAGCTAACATCAGCTTTTCGAGTGAAGTACCGGAGGCATACGACTGCCCTTCAAATCTGAAGGCCCACCTGAGCTATGCAAACTTTGTACCGGCGATAAAATTCTAGAATGACGTCATCAATAACTTTTCAGAGTTTCATGGAAAAGGGGTAAGTATAAACATAAGAATACCCTTGCTTATAGGAGGTGATCCTTTCCTTACTAGTAGGAATCAGGACTTCGATTGATCTCTAGCCGCAATTGGCCTTCACTGTTCGTAAAATATCGGCAGTAATGCGGGTTTTGTAGTCACTGGCGGGGGTATCCTACCGATGGATAAAACCATTGAAACTATTTTTTCTCGAAGGTCATGAGTAAAACACCATGTCTTTGGCAAGTAGGAAGAGTCCAACGAGTTTTGGCTAGCAGGAGCCCTACCATGTGGGTTGGTTTTCTTTTTGCTTAAAGGGGCCTTGTTGCTAGATGAAGGGTTGGTCATGATCGCGATGTAAAAAGAAGATGATGATCAGAGGTTTAACATGAGATGACTTTGCATAAATGAAAGGTGAATGAAACCCTCAATTTTTAGAGTATTTATAAGGAAAGAAATGATGACGCCACTTGAAGGAAATGTGTGGCGAATGTTAATTGGCAGTAGCACGTGCGTGTTAGATCAGAAGTGATTGGATGGACGCCTCGTCAATACTCTGAAGTCTTTCGTTAATTGAGGGAAGGTGGAAAGTTACCGTCGTTTCATCAAGATGACGATTGGAGTATTGAAATATGTGGATGGTATTCTTTGAAGTTTTCCGTCAAAGCACGGAGTGTCGATTGGTTGATTATTTCAAATCCACTTCCCGATTGCAATTGGAAAGTGCGAGGACTATATGTATAGGAAAAATTGATGTATAACAGCTATACAAATTATGATGCGACATGTGGCAGTTGATGCTGAGTCGAGTCCAAGTCAGTTTGGGGCATTACCGGTAGCATTTAAGTGGTACCGAGAGTGACACAAGCATAACCGAGACTGGTAATACAGAAGGCTGAAAGCCGTTTGAATTGTAACGGGCGGCCATTACCAAACCGGTCACACGCCTTTCAATGGAGCTTTAATGACATTTAATGAGATATTGATTATACAATTATCACAACATTCATTCTCCTGTATTAATGAGAGCATATTTCGTGGGCTGTGTACCCTTGTAGCTCATGTATAAATAGGACATGTTATTCAATTGTAACCCAACACATTCTAGTTATCTCTCGATTTCTATGCTTTCATACAAGTTATCGAAATTCTATTCAGAAGCTGTCATAAGGTTTAGGCTAATCATTATTTTTTTATATGATTATTATTTATTTTCAATATAATTCATCCTGAATTCTTATATAACGTGTCACTTGAGATCTATGCTTCTTTGATCACGTATACAAATTCAATTGTACCGTTTTACAGATAAACAATGAGCAAACAAATATGTAGCAATCAGACTTTTGTACGGCTCAATAAATAAAACAGACAATGACACACCGGAATATCAAAATCACGAAATGTGTCACTTATTAGTTATTAAGTACAAAATGTGAAATGAAGCAGCTGTTGTGCAGGTGCACGTTCGTGGGACATTGGTTTATAGACAACTGTGTGATCGTCAATACATTCCCATGCTACATTGTCGGCTAATAGTTACTTTCTCCGTCCCAAAAAATTTATCTTAGTTTGACTTGATATGATATTTAAAAAATAAATAAAGACTTTTAAAATGTGTTGTTTATAACAAGTCTTTGATATTTGTGTGACTGTAAATTATTTCATAGAGTTAAATTATTCTAAATATAGAAAAGTGTTAATCTTTTTGGGATAAATTAATAAAAAAAGTAGAACAATTTTTTTGAAACAGATGGAGTAATTTACTAGTATTGGATTTGCTAGTTGGTATTGGGCTAATGTCTAATTGATTGGATCAAATATAAGGTATATCTGAAAATCTAAAACCTCAAATTTGTAATTCAATCTGTGTTCTGAAAATCTGAAAAGTCCAAAAGAAGTCATGTTATAAATTTTATGAAAAATACTTGATTACGAATATTTTAGAAAATTCTTCAAAGCTTGAGATGTGCAAATGACACTGTTCTTAAAGATATTTCACCCGATATAGACAGAAGTGGAACTAACCCTTTAGTAGGGGGCAGGTGCCCCCGGTAACTTTGAAAAAAATTGTATATATGTGTGTATATCGCATATATCATATATTTAAAAACGCTCTAAAACATACTTGCTGGGGTAGTCTATGTGGTCAGCATGCCATTAAGCTGTTATTATCAGCCGCGCAACCCGAGTTCGAACCTTGTCTGAAGGACATGTACTTTTTTTGCATTTTCATTTTTAGTTGATAATAATTAAAAAATATGCATAAAAAAAAAGCACTGGCAGGTTTCAATCATGCAAGGGGGGGGGGGGGGGGGGGGGGGGTCCGAACCACCAGTCCACGAAACAAGTTGCATTCGACATTTAATTTGTATTTATATGCAAGTAAATTGGTTTCATGGGTGTTTTAATAAAATTCCAAAGCGGTATTGCGTGATATCATTTCGACTAATGTGCATATGCCTTAGAGCTAAACCCGTAGTCTTCAACTTTTGGGTCCACCTCTAGGTATAAGTATATGTCCCAAAATTCAACAAACTCTTTTAATATAAAATTAGAAATTAAAATGTAATAAAAATTTAATTTAATATAAAACCTAGCCGGAAAATGATAAGAAGAAGGAATTTTGTTTCTTGGTTTCATACGCCCCAAGTGAAATGCACTATTAGAACTAATTATATGCCAAGGAATGAGCTTCTGGAGCTCTGGTCATCATGAAATTGTCAGTGGTAATTCAAAAGCAATAAAGGCCAGTAATAAAGATAATTAAATTGATCAAATTAAATGTCATAAAACGGTTGGGCAACTGTCATTTTTCCTCATTAAGAAGGCCATAAAGGCTAATGAAAGGTAGTACTCCTTAGGTCTCAACTATTTGTCATTTTTTTTATTTACCCATCTTTTAAAAAATATTAATTAATAAGGATATTTGACTTACTTTATTCATATTTATGTTTTAAGTTATAATCTCTATTCATTAAATTTTATTCTATTTATATGTCATCTTAGTTAATGACAAAAGGTAAAATATAGAAAAAACAATTAATTATGTCTTAAACTTGTAAAATGACAAATAATTTGAGACGAAGGGAGTATCAATTTTGCTCCCTCCGTCTCATATTAGTTGGCCACATTATTCTAAATATCCGTCCCAAAATACTTATTCATTTACAAAATCAAGATACAATTAACTAAGTTTTTCTTACTTTGCCCTTAACATTAATTATTTTTTAAAATAATTAATATTAATTAAAATGTAATTAATTGGAGAGAGGTAACAATAATGTATTAAAACTAAATATTTATTTATAAGTTCTTAAAGAACGTGTAAAAAGGAAATTGACCAAGTAATATGGGATGAAGGGAGTATGTGATAAAGGAATTATTAAATGCTAGAAAAGTCCTCAAAAAGATTATTATTTTTGAGATATGATATAGTTTTTTATAACAATTCAAAGCTCTATTCGAATTTCGGTCTTGCCTAAACTATGTCTAATTGTCTTGGCTCACCAAAGTTAAGTGATATGTATTTTACCTTTAATTTTTACAATTATTAAGGTCAAATTGCTTACTTTGGTTTAAAAAACACATGTTGAAAAGTCTTTACCAAAAATAAAATAATCACATATTAATCAAATCCATCTAATAATTAGTCTCTTTTTTTGGGTGATATAACGGGTTTTATTCTTTTAACTGCAGTCTACAAAGTTATAGCTGCATCTATTTTCTTATATTTTTCGTTTATACAAATGATATTGTTATCTGCTTACTGCTAAAAAATGATTTTAGGATATTCAATCAAATTTGATAGGAAATAAGGTTTAAAGATAAGTGGGTCGAGTTCGATCCTTTACACCCTCTGAGTGTACGTGATAATGGTTGAGCACGGAGACTTAAGATAGAAAAATATATAGCAAGAGATATTAAGAATTATGCGGTAAAGAAACAAGAAAAAGATGCTTGGATTCTGAGCTTGAGAGCAAAAACAATGCTAGGTTACAAGTATGCAAGATGAGATGTTATTCCTTCTCTAAGAAGGTATATTTATTTACACAAACCCAAAACTTTTCTATGGCCAAGTACTGCTGATGGGACATGTTGATAAGGGTAATCACCCCTCCTGTCATCCCTACGATACTCGAGGAGGATGGAGACACAGTTGGGAGTAGGAGCCAGTTATGTGAAGCCATCGGTTCCAACCGAATCCGATGCGATAGAAACTAAGAGTCCATCAAACAGTATAGAGAACCAAACAAGTTTTTTATCTGTTCCCTTAAGCAGAAGCATAAAGTAAATAACACACAATATTTACTTAGAAAACTCATTGTTTAAGGGATTAAAAACCATGACCTACCAAGTAGGATTTCCAACTTCACTAACTAGACAACTTCAGATTACAACCTATTACAATCTCGGAATTAAACTATTAATCTCTCACCCCTTACAGTACCTCTATTGTAAGCCCTTTACAATAACTATATTGCAAAGCTACAAACCTTGACTAACTTTAGCCAAGAACACAAACCAACAAATGTTGAAATCTGTCCTACTACGACACTTCTCAAAAGTGGTGTAGGATTAAAATGAAGAACAAAAAGACAAATGATAATATACCCGATATACTCGTGATATTCACGGTATATACACTGCCCTGCGTATATCACAGAAACACGAGCCATATAAGGAAAGTATATCACAATATATTTTGGTAGTATATTGTTGTAAATAATTAGCATTGTACACTTACCATAATTGTAGAATTCTTGTACAAATAGAATAGGGTTTTGAGAGTAGAATATGAATAGGATTTTCCATATTGTGGAAATTGTAAATTGTATATATACTAATCCATTAATGAAAATAATCAAGGGATTATTTCTTTCATGATATCAGAAGTCTAGGTCTCACATACCTCATTCCCCAAAAGCTTCCGCTACTCTCGAATTCCCCAAAATCCAAGCCCCTTCCTCAGTTTCTGAGCCAATTTTTACCTCCTCTCTTCCTAAATTTTCTTCTCAATCCCTTTGTTCTTTCGTTATGTCGACGTCAAAGAACCTGTTTCATCATGCCCTTACTGTTTCTAACATCAAGAACCACATCCCTATTGTTCTTGAGATGGAAAACGTCCAATATGCGACGTGGGCAGAGTTGTTCAAAATTCACGCAATCTCACATAAAGTCCTCCATCATATAATTCCTCCTGCTATCCCTCTACCCGCGGAGGACCCTCAGTAATGGATCACTCTTGATGCTACCGTCCTTCAGTGGATTTACTCAACTATTTCTACTGACCTTTTACAGACGATCATTGAACCAGACACTACGACTATGGCTACCTAGAATAGATTGCGTGATATATTCCAGGATAACCAACATTCCCGCGTTGTCACTCTTGAGCAGGAATTTTCACAAGTCCGCATGGATGATTTCCCGAATGTTTCAGCTTATTGTAAACAACTCAAGGAATTAGTAGACTAACTCTGTAACGTTAGAGCGCCTGTTACCAATAATCGTCTTGTTCTACAAATGGTTGTTGGCCTATAATGGCATTGGGACTCTCATACGTCAAAGTAATCCGCTTCCACCTCTTTATCAAGCCCATTCGATGCTCACGTTAGAAGAAGCCGACTTGGCAAAAAAGGCGGCTACCAGCTCCAGTTCCATGGAGATGATGACTTCATTCGATAACTCTCACGGGTTTGTTGACAATTCAGGCCAAAATTACAACAACGGTGGCGGAAAAAAGGGTCACAACCGTAAAAATAATGGCAAAAATCGAGGCGGCAACAACGGCGGCGGCCAGAGCAGTAGCACCGCCGACGAGAACAGTACTAACAGCGGGAGTGGGCCTCGAGTTTCTGAGGCCCAGCCCGCCTGGTCCCCGCCTGGGCCCCTTGGCAGTGGGCCTGAACTAGTGGCTAGTGGCCCAGTCCCGCCTACCGCCCTCCTTCCAATTATTTGCAGCAACATTAGGCTTTGGTCCAGCCCAATAACATGCCCTATTATTCGGGTTCTTACCAGCAGCATCCTGGGTCGGGTCGGCAATCTAGTGTACTTGGGCCTCGGCCCCAGCAGACCTTCAATGTTGCGGGCCCAAATCTGATGCCGACACCCACCGATATTGAGGCCGCCATGCATACACTTGGATTAAATTCTCCACATGTGAATTGGTACATGGACACCGACTCGACTTCTCACATGACGACCGACCAAGGTACTCTCTCGTCTTATTCCAATTTGAGCAAAAATCGTGACATTTTTTGTGGTAATAGCAATACGATTCCAATTCGTGGTTACGGTCATACAACTTTGTCTCTGTCACATCCACCTCTTGTCTTAAAAAATGCCCTTCATGCCCCTAACTTAATTAAAAATTTGGTGTCTGTTTGAAAATTTACCACTTATAATTGGGTTTCTTTTAATTTTGATCCTTTTGGGTTTTCTGTGAAGCATTTCAAAATGGGGATACCTCGCATGAGATGCAATAGTAGGGGAGATCTTTATCCAATCACACACGCTTCCAGTCTCTCGAGTCAAGCCTTGCCATTTTAACTCTTGCTCCTTCCTTGTGGCATGCACGTTTGGGTCACCCTGGGTCGTCCATTATTTCTTCTTTTGCATAATTTTTTTTATTGTAAGTGTACGAGTAGTACTCCTATTTTCATTCATGTCCTTTAGGTAAACATGTTAGATTACCGTTTATAGCCTCTACTTCTAGTACTTTGATGCCTTTTAATATTATTCATAACGATTTATGGACTTCTCCCGTTCTCAGTTATGTGGGCCATCATTATTATGTTCTATTTTTGGATGATTATTCTAATTTTTATGGACCTTTCCGTTAGCGAAAAAATCTCAAGCTTTCTGTATCCAATTCGAACGGGAAATAAAAAATATTCAATGTGATAATGACAAAGAATATGATAATGGGGGTATTTCAGGACTTTTGTGATGCTAATGACATAGTTTTTCATTTATCATGTCCTCATACGTCCTCACAAAATGGGAAAGGCAAACGAAATTTTTTTATCATTAATAACATTGTCCGTACTTTATTGGTCCATGCTTCTGTACCCCCTTCCTTTTGGCATCATGCTCTACAAATGAATTCTTATCTCCTTAACATACTTCCTACCAAAGGATTGACATATTCATCCCCTCTTAAGATCCTCTATAATAAGAATCTTTCGTATTCACATCTTAGGGTTTTTGGGTGCTTATGTTATCCACTATTTCCGTCAACTACAATTAACAAAATTCAAGCCCGTTCTACCGCTTGTGTGCTTTTGGGTTATCCATCTAATCATCATGGTTACAAATATTTTGATTTATCGTCTAATAAAGTCATTATTAGTCGCCATGTTATATTTTATGAAACCCAATTTTTATTTGCTAAAGTGAGTAGTCCTGTGCCTAATCCCGTACCCCCTGAACGCCAGCAGGCCCACTGCCTGCTGGCCCGCCACCACCCACATCCCATCCCATTCCAGGTGCAGAAAGTAGGCCGCTCATCCATCCCAATCCTGCCCTTTTTTCTGATCCCGATCCCGGTCTAGATTCCAGTGTTGGGCCAACAGGCCCACTACCTGCTGGCCACTCCATCCACCATTCGAATTTTCCCCAAAATACACCCAATTCTCCCCCGAGTCACCGACCTATTACTCGTAGTCAACAGGGTATCTTTAAACCAAAAAGACATTTTAATCTTAATTTTAATATTCTTAAATCCCCACTATCCCGTAACCCAGTGTTTGCATTAAATGATCCGAATTGAAAATTGTCTATGAACGACGAATATGATGCTCTTATTCAAAATAAGACGTAGGAGTTAGTACCCCGTCTTTCTGGTGTTAATATTATTCGGTCTATATGGATTTTTTACTCATAAAGATAATTCTAATGGTTCTTTTGCGAGACATAAGGCTCGTCGTGTAGGCGACGGTAAACCTCAACATGTTGGCGTGGATTGTGGTGAGACATTTAGCCCGGTGGTCAAACCGGCTACCATTCGCACTGTTCTCAGTCTGGCTCTTTCCAAGTCATGGCCCATTCATCAGCTCTATGTGAAGAATGCTTTCTTACATGATGATCTTAAGGAGACAGTCTACATGCATCAACACTTGGGTTTTCGAGACCCCATATATCCTAATCATGTTTATTTATTGAAGAAGTCCTTATATGGTCTCAAGCAGGCCCCACGGGCTTGGTATAAGCGATTTGCAGACTGTGTATATACTATTGGGTTTTCTCACATCAGGTATGATAATTCTTTATTCATTTATCATCGTGGTACTTCCCTGACATATATTTTATTATATGTGGATGATATTATCTTGACTGCCTCTTCTGATGCTTTACGCAAGTCTATTATGACACTTCTCAGTTTTGAGTTTGCTATGAAAGACTTGGAGCCCTTAAGTTACTTCTTGGGGATTGCTGTCACACGTCATGCATGTGGGTTATTCTTATCACAACGGAAGTATGCCGCTGAGATAATTGAGCGGGCTGGTATGTCCTCATGTAAGTCTACTTCCACTCCAGTTGATACTAAACCCAAGCTGGGTGTTACGGTTGGCTCACCTTACGAGGATCCCACCCAATATCGCAGTCTTGCCGGAGCTCTTCAGTATCTTACTTTCATGAGACTGGATATTACATATGCCGTACAACATGTGTGTTTGTTTATGCATGATCCTAGGGTTGAGCACATGAATGCGCTCAAACGTATTATACGATACATCCAGGGAACACTTGACTATGACTTGCATCTATATCCGTCGTCGACCTCTACGCTTGTCTCGTATACATATGCTAATTGGGGTGGTTGTCTAGACACCAGGCGCTCCACGTCTAGTTATTGTATGTTTCTAGGTAATAACTTGGACTCATGGTCTGCCAAGCGACAATCTACATTATCACGCTCTAGTGCAGAGACCGAGTATCGAGGGATAGCCAATGTGGTATCTGAATCATGTTGGTTACGTAATCTTCTATTAAAACTTCATTGTATTCAGAAAGCTACCTTGGTTTATTGTGATAATATTAGTGCGGTCTATCTTTCTGGTAATCCGGTTCAACATCAGCGCACTAAACACATCGAGATGGATATCCACTTTGTTCGCGAAAAGGTAGCTCATGGACAAGTACGCGTCTGCCATATCCCTTCCAGGTATCAAATTGCAGACATATTTACTAAGGGTCTTCCCTCGGTTCTATTCGGCGATTTTAGGGACATTTTCAGCATACGAAGACTGTCCGCTATGATTGCGGGGGTGTTATAAATGTACCCGATATACTCGTGATATACACGGTATATACACTGCACTGTGTATACCGTATATATCACGAAAACACGAGCCATATAAGAAAAGTATATCACGGTATATTTTGATAGTAAATTGTTGTAAATAATTAGCATTGTACACTTACCATAATTGTAGAATTCTTGTACAAATAGAATAGGGTTTTGAGAGTAGAATATGAATAAGATTTTTCATATTATGGAAATTGTATATATACCCATTCATTAATGAAAATAATCAAGGGATTATTTCTTTCAACAAAGACTCAAACAAACTAAAGGACTTAGACATCTTCAGTGTCGGGATCTGATCCTTCAGTTTGCAACAACTTTGTTCTTGAGAGAACTTGGAGAAACTTGTGGCGGTTGCACTTGTGAAAGTGATTTTAGGTTTTTAAGTGTTGAGTTAAATCTTGTAACATGTTGTATATATATTGGGGAGCATGTGTGAGTATATAGAGACAATTCAGCCCTTGGTTTAGCCACTATCAAGTTGCAGCAGTGCTGCTGTACTTCTGCCAATGAACAGTACCACTTTACAGCTGTAATGTTAACTATACGATAGCTAAGGGATCGGATAGCATAACCTGGTCCATATTTGATTCTTCGAATGTTTGGCAAATCATCAAAACACTAGATAGCATAACTTATAAATTCCCCCCAACAACTCTATTCACTTTAATTCCTCCAGACCCATTGCCTCTTCCCCGGGATATGTCCGAGGTCTTCCTGCCTCAGAAGACGCCTCGTACCACAATGCTGCCACGTGTTCCACCCGAATTCTCCCAATGCATTATCTAAAAGTAATTTTAACGATTCTTCAAAAAAATATAAACTTCCAAATTCTAATATAAACTTTAGAATGAAAAGGGGTTTGCGCGAATAGAGCCGCATAAACAACAAGGGGTTTGCGCGAATAAGTGGCAATAACATCAAGGGGTTTGCGCAACTAATGGCGAAAGGAGACTTCTTTCATCCGTTCAGACGAAGATTTATATATCTTGGCTCCTCGCTGCGGCTTCACAATCACGAAACAGGTAATGAAATCCTTTCACTAATTGGCTTAGGATGAGCACAACTCATCTATATAAACATATACTAACTAGTGAACACCTCGCGCTTCACGCGGTTGTTCAAAAAACATAAGATTTATCAATAATATTCTAAATTTTGAGAAAATCAGGAAGAATATCTAACACTTAAAAAGAAGTATATTGATTGAAAAATAAATTGGTTAATATATCTTCAATACGAAATAATTAGGCTTGTCAATGGGAAATAAAAAGGTAGTCCGGTGCACTAAACTTTCACTATACGTGGGGTCCGAGAAAGGGCCGAACCACAACGGTCAGATGCTTGTCAATGGGAAATATGAGCAATTAAACGATGAGTGAGATTAATATGAATTGTTCCATTCACATTAGATTTTAAAGCTCTTAAATGCATGTACATGGGTGATGCATTTTCCTTCTGCATTTACATATCTTAAATCTCTTTAAATGCACCTCTTCTTATGATATATACTATAAATAGAGGCCAAAAAACATTTAACCTCGTTCAACTGTTTCTCCATCACAAAGGGAGGGACCATAATTATCCAGCAATGCCATTAAAGCTTTTAAAATCCACCAATCTATTAAGATACATTGCAGATCATTGTCCTGAAAAGACAAACCCATTGAGGTTAAGAAGAGCTTCCTCAAAACGATAGTTTAATCACTATATGTAAATAAGTGCAACCAAAACTAATAAGCACCAATCATAAAAATCAAGGCAATCTGTTAAAATTGATGGGTGGTTAGAAAAGAAAGCTCGTGAGATAATCACTTGAAAAAACATTTGTTATTTACTAAGGTCTTAACCTCAGAAGCAAAGCCTGTTACCGTATTACACAACTTTTTTAAAAAGCTGAGATAATCATGAAAATCAAATAACAGACGGCAGAAGCAAAGCCAGTTACCATATATTACACAGCTCTTTTAAAAAGGTGAGATAATCATGAAAATTAAATAACAGAATAAGAAGTTACTAATGCAAACTTCCTGAGAACTTAAGAAATGTATCTGCTCCTGTAACTAAAATTAAACATTAACATTCAAGAATGTAACACTGTAAACATCACTATGCAAAGGACACAAAATAAGTTGTCAATGCATATAACTCAGGCATGAAAGAGCAGGAGACGTATTCTTAAAGTAGAGACGTACCTTGTAGAAAGTGCCAAAACCGTTATTAGTTTGATGGAAGTTGTTGGTTGCTAATTTTAGTTCAGCAAATGAAAAATTCTTTGTGCTCGCACAGGAGTAGCCTGTCAGAAATAAATGATACTTATGGTATATAAAATGTAGAATAGAGGCTAAATTATTTGATGTGCATAAAATGAGGTAATAAGAAATTTTAAGCAGCAGTTTTAAGGCATCTAATTAGGACCAAGAACACAATGTAAGGCATCAAATTTTCCTGTCGAAGTTAGAAATAAAATTTGTATGCGGCTTCCCCAGAAAACAGCCAAATGGACTTTGCCATTCTCTAAAGATTGTGATCACTAATGAAATTTCTGCCGGATATTGTAAAGCAGTACGGGAAGTAAATAAATATTACAAGTGTTCGAAAGGATAAACAAGTAGGCCAATGTTCAGAACAGCCGCAAGCTTGTTGAGTCTTGAATCTTGATAACCTGAAATCAAGAAACACTAAATCTGGATTGTTACAACTGTGTGCTGAGTTGAGTGATGACACTCTGTCCTTAAGACAAGATTTCCCCGTATATATGCTTTTACGTTAACGGGCAATAGTCTTCCAAGATAAAACAACACTTTAATCAACACTACAAAGCAAATAGGTTGATTCTGACGAAGAAAACAAATACCAATCGACTTGCTGAAGAAATGGAAAAAGAAGGAAGAGTTTTCTGTTTTCGTCCCAACGTTACTGCTCACGTTTTGGACTGTGTTTTACTCTTCTGTTTGTCTCTGTGTATATATTTCTGTGTCATATTATGTATGTTCTATGTAACACAATTGAGCCAAAAGGCATCAATATATATAGCATAAGGGAGGCTTCTCAACTGCCAAGACATGGCTGTTAAAGCCATTGAAGGAGGGAATTAAACAACCAAGTAATGGTTGTTTATGACCATTGAAAGAGGGTGTAATTCAGTCAAGTAATGGTTGTTAATGGAGGGAGTTAATCAGCCAAGTAATGGCTGGATAATGCACAATAATGCCCCAAAAATCAACTCCAACGGTAGGCAGAAACTTTCTGCCTTCCGTTGTTCCCAAATTCAACATTCCAGAAACTCCAGGGACCAAACTGTAAATATTAAGCAATTTGGGGTCCAAAGAGATAATACCAGAAGAAGCCCACGACCCATGACCCGTGATCCGAGCCCGAGCCCGGACGGGACGGGCGAGCGGCGGCGACGCGCATGTGGGCTTAGCCTTGAACCCAAACACATCTAGGTCCTCCCTCCTTTAAACATATGGGATACCCCTTGGGGTCCCAAACCCTTATACAATTTAGAGACTTATAAAGAGAGCAATTCTTCATTTTTCCACCGATGTGGTAGATTTGTCCCACACCATATTTCCATGCCTCAAACACCTTACTTCGTGGACCAATATCTCTTTCATTTCTCAACGAAATTTGACGATTCTTGGCCCTACGGTCATCTACTCACTTAGTAGATTATGCACGTGAGAAGAGACAAAGCCTTCAACATGCGAAACCCCAGTATTTAATTCATTAAATATGGGTGGACGCACCTCCCCACCAAAGGAAAATTTCCAACAATCCCTTCTTGAAAGAGAGATTTTGGCGCACACACATGGTGCCTACTTTCAGCAATCTTTCAGCAAAAAGATATTACATCAGGAGAGGTAGCTTCTACTTTGAACCTTCTCTAGTTGAATACCACCGGACTTACTAACTGCGCGGTGAACGTGATGTCTTGAACCGTTAGTGTTTAGTGTAAGCCAAGATAATGATACCAACACAATAACTCTCCTTATTCGTTTCCATTCTTATGGTTTTGTCCGTTGTGGCTGTGGACACACTTGGATTCTTAAGTGTGTTCATTTGAGGCAGCATGTCCTCGCATTTAAATAGGTGATCTCCTACAAGGTATCCTGCTATACCCCACTTCACGAGTGTTAGGAATCATTAAAAGTTTTCCTAACCTTAACCTCAACCGTTTGAGGATCGTTTAGTTGTTTGGAAGCTTAACCTTTACCCACCATGCAGGTAGCACTTTAATGTCGATCGCGGGAACAACTTTGGATTCATGTTACCCTACAAAAATCATTATCCGAAGTGCTCTTGCTTCCACCGAAGCGCTCAACTGAACCTTTTTACAGCTTAGTTTTCCCATTAAACCAAATTCTTGGGATCTCCAATCAGTATGGTTGGATTTCCACCGCAAAGGTTCGTATTGTTTGGGTTTTAAGACCATTCCCCTAGACAGGCAGAACACTTGATCTCCGGGTAGTTTCTTAGTTAAAAAGGGTCTGTTATATCCTTTGATTAGTAATCAAGAAAGTGACACCCGTGATGATCAACTGCCATACGGTCTTATGTCTCCGACAGATCCTGACAGGTATGTCCAGACGCCGTCATCCGTGTCCTTCCTGAAGCCGACTGACCAGCCACAGTGTATAACTGCTGAAGGCACAGGTTTCTCCCAATAAGGGACGTCCTCTAAGGAGTCATGAAGTTACTCAACTTCTTTCATGCTTTGTATAAAGCGATAAACTCTGATTCCTTCATGAATCGGACGATGCAAGTTTGCTTAGAGGATTTTCCTAGACCCACCATACACATTTACTTGTGGCTTTGGTGTTCTTCATATCTGATGTCCAATTTGCATCACTGTGTTCTCCCAGAACCGCTGGACATCCAGAATACCATGATCCCTAGATAAGCGAATATTTCAGATATCGTCATATCCGACTTAACGCCTTCTATTGATAATTTATTAAAATCATCAATGAACCTTAGTTTAACGGATCTGCTTTGTAGACCGATACCAGGTCGGTTGTAGTGTGTAACATACATTGAACTACATGTGACCTGCACATATCGCTTCTTGTATATGGGTGCACCATGATTTCAATTAGTTATATGATTCATATCCATTGGTGGCTTCAACAAGACTGTCAACTATCTCATAACTGAGTTTGGAGTTAGACCAGTCCGTTAGATGTCTTAGAAATCCAATTCCTAAGATGTCATCTGTGATACCCATATCTTTTGTATCGAGACTTTATTTCAATATGACTTCCACTCTCAGACTGTTGGTTTTTCAACTGTTGGCTTTCTAACTTCAGAGTCAATGTTTCTGTGGTCAGATTCATTATTTCTGTTTTATCTGAAACTTCCAGGACCAAAATATAAACATTTCAGGGACCAAAATGAAAGTTCAGGAAGAAGCCTAATAGTCCAGCAAACCAACTCTGATTTTCCCCTTCCAACTCTCCGGTTAGAAAGGTTGTTTCAACATCCATGCCACGCAAGACTGCAATGGCCCTGGATGTTCAGCTATTCACAGGGAAGAACATGTACAAGTAGCCGAGGCCTTATACTCGTCAGTAGATCCATCTACTTTGTACTCACTTTTGAGTATCCACTTTTACAACCCAAAGGTTCTTTTTCCGGAGGAAGATCAACCATTACACAAGTATGGTTCTATATGATTGAATCTATTTCTCTCTTTGTAGCTTCTTTCCAAAGCAGCGCTTCTGGAGATGACAATTATTTGTTAATTTTCCATGGTTCATTCTCAACCATACAAGCTAGAAGGACTGGAACAAGTCTTTGTCCCATTCCTTGCTCCGTCTCGGTTCAACATCTAAAATTCCTGAGTTCTGCAGATCTGGAATATTAAGTTCCGGATAGCCAGCAACTTTTGAGTCCTGTAGATATGTAACGTCTAGTTCCGGACAGTCAGGCCCTCGCGGGTTCTTGCTAACCTCGAGCAATTACTTCTTTTTCCTTTTCAAGGAAAGTTATCTTCAAAGAATTCAGCATTCTTTGACACCAAGAGACGATAAACACTACTGTTATTTGCAGATCCAGTGGATATGCAATCTACAGTCTTAGGTCCAACTTGACCTATTTCGGTATTCCAACTTTTACCAAGCCACCCCACATCACAACATTTGTATGTGAGATCCTTTCCATGTTTCACACGGAGAGTTATCCCTATCCTTATGTGTATTTATGTTGAGAATCGCATTAGCGGGAAGGATCGCCTTGCCCCACATATTTTGGGCGTACGACTTTGCGCTTAGCTAACACCGTTGGACTGAGGTGAGTAATGAGCATTCATTTAATGAATGATGCTACACATTCTCCCTCCTCTATCACTACGAATTTCTCAATCCGTAGGCTTAGTTGATTTTCAACTTCTGCTTTGTAGCGCTTATCCGCTTCAACAACTTCATCTTTGCTTTCCAGCAAACAAAGGATACAATATGTTGTACCGTCATTAATGAAGATCACAACGTACTGTCTCCCCCCTCTATTTTGTATAAACTTTAAATCGCCCAAGTAGGTGTGACTAAGTTCTAAAGAAGCGGTGCTTCTTTCGCTATTCCCTTGACGGAATTTGGAAAGGTGATTTTGCCTCTTCGCCTACCTCACATTCATTTTGAGGGTTTATGTCGAAAGAAGGCAACAATCTCAACTTCGCTAGCTTTTGAATGAATTTCTATTTAACGTGTCTTAATCTATGATGGCATAGATGCACGGATTACAAATATATCATTCATTTGGCTACAGACATACTGTACCATTCTTAGTTATTACAGACATGTTGGACTAGTCTCAAACCAGTTTGACCAACAACGTCCCTTAAACCAAGTTTGGGATATGTATCACCTCATTTTAGAATGATCCCATTCCCTGAAGTCCTATTGAGGACAACCTCTCCAATCCCTTCTACTTTAGAGGTGGCGTTGCTTCACATGAACAACCTCTTGCCCGTGGTTAGGGCGTAACCGGATCATATGTGATCTGGATACTCTGGCCCACTCCAGTTGCTTTGGCAGACTGAGTGTCCAATTTCTTTTCTGCCTTTCTTTAGGCCTTCAGATCATTTAAGACGTGGAAACTCTGGCCCACTACACTAGGTGTCCATTACTTTTCCTATGAAATGAATTTTGGCCCCACTCCATTCGTCGTAGGCTTTGTATGACTGAGTGTCCAATATCATCATGTCAAAGGAATTTTGGCCCCATTCCAGTCGCCCGTAGGCTTTGTATAACTGAGTGTCCAATATCATCCTATCAAAGGAATTTTGGCCCCACTCCAGTCGCCCGGAGGCTTTGTATGACCGAATGTCCAATATCATCCTATGAAGGATCTTCTGCCAAATAGTGTGACAGGCTCAACGCCTTTAGCTTTTAGTCTTCTTACGTTATGATTGGTGCCTAGACAATTCTTGGCGCTTACTTAAGAGTGGTAACAGTTTTCGCACAGTCGGTGGATCTATTTCCCTCGTATGTGCGAACATACTTTACACACTTTTAATAATTACACTTAAAAGAACGGATGTTTTTAAGTCGTTTATAAAATCCAATCTTTAAACAGGAAGGAAGATGAGATTAAACGTCTGATTTTAAAGCGTAAGGAATATAAATTATTTTGGAAAATATTTTTATATTCCTCCTTACTTTAAGCCATTTTTAATCAGACATCATTTAATCTTATTTTTGACAAGGAAGGAAAATTACTTATCCTAAATTCGGATTCTGGCCCACTTAAGTCACTTGGTCGGACTTAGTGTCCATTTCCTCCTTACCATAAATCGGATCTTTTGTCTGGGACAGATATAGGCCTTCTGCTACAAGATAGAACCACATCTTCATCCTTCTCCTCTTATCCCAGTTGACATCTTCAGCCTCTCGTAGGCGCTTGTTCCCACCACTCTCAAGAGTGGTGACACCATGAACACGTTGACCTTCAACAACATAATCATCACTATCTTGTACCAGAAAACCACAGCCATATCCAGATTTGGTCACATAACTTTTGACCGACATCTTTCGAACACTAATACAAATCTTGTCTTAAGTTGTCGGAATATTGCAAAGCAGTACGGGAAGTAAATAAATATTACAAGTGTTCGAAAGGATAAACAAGTAGGCCAATGTTTAGAACTGCCGCAAGCTTGTTAAGTCTTGAATCTTGATAACCTGAAATCAAGAAACACTAAATCTGAATTGTTACAACCGTGTGCTGAGTCGAGTGATGACACTCTGTCCTTAAGACAAGATTGCCCCGTATATATGCTTTTACGTTAACGGGCAATAGTCTCCCAAGATAAAATAACACTTTAATCAACACTACAAAGCAAATAGGTTGATTCTGACGAAGAAAACAAATACGAATCGACTTGATGAAGAAATGGAAAAAGAAGGAAGAGTTTTCTGTTTTCGTCCCAACGTTACTGCTCACGTTTTGGACTGTGTTTTACTCTTCTGTTTGTCTCTGTGTATATATTTCTGTGTCATATTATGTATGTTCTATGTAACACAATTGAGCCAAAAGGCATCAATATATATAGCATAAGGGAGGCTTCTCAACTGCCAAGACATGGCTGTTAAAGCCATTGAAGGAGGGAATTAAACAACCAAGTAATGGTTGTTTATGACCATTGAAAGAGGGTGTAATTCAGTCAAGTAATGGTTGTTAATGGAGGGAGTTAATCAGCCAAGTAATGGCTGGATAATGCACAATAATGCCCCAAAAATCAACTCCAACGGTAGGCAGAAACTTTCTGCCTTCCGTTGTTCCCAAATTCAACATTCCAGAAACTCCAGGGACCAAACTGTAAATATTAAACAATTTGGGGTCCAAAGAGATAATACCAGAAGAAGCCCACGACCCATGACCCGTGATCCGAGCCCGAGCCCGGACGGGACGGGCGAGCGGCGGCGACGCGCATGTGGGCTTAGCCTTGAACCCAAACACATCTAGGTCCTCCCTCCTTTAAACATATGGGATACCCCTTGGGGTCCCAAACCCTTATACAATTTAGAGACTTATAAAGAGAGCAATTCTTCCTTTTCCTACCGATGTGGTAGATTTGTCCCACACCATATTTCTATGCCTCAAACACCTTACTTCGTAGACCAATATCTCTTTCATTTCTCAACGAAATTTGACGATTCTTGGCCCTACGGTCATCTACTCACTTAGTAGATTATGCACGTGAGAAGAGACAAAGCCTTCAACATGCGAAACCCCAGTGTTTAATTCATTAAATATGAGTGGACGCACCTCCTCACCAAAGGCAAATTTCCAACAATTTCATGATACTCTATATAGTCAACTTGTTTATCATAATAATCAGCACAAATGCAACATACCCGAATAATTGTTTGATCGATAAGTATGAAACACATTTGACTAATTGCCTCTGTCGTTAACCAAATCAAACATATTTGATCAAGTCAACATCGTGATTAAATTAAAGTGGTGAGAAATTAAGTGAAGTGTTTCGGCAAATAGTTAAACAAATTCAAAAGCCAAATCATAAATCAATGCCAGCATTTGACAGTAAGTGATTCGATTAAATAAATGAATCAAAAAAAAATTGTGGTGCACCTGCAGTGGGGCTTAACATTACAGTCAAATATGCAGATGAATCCATTCGTCACAGTCAAATTTTAGAAGTAATATTTCTGTAATAGTTCACGACAAATTACAAACTAAAGATCTCTATAATCGTACGGAAAACTTATCTTGGCATATAATTCCCAACATATCCAGTTTGATTCTCGTCAAAGATGTAAGACACCAAATTTTCATTTCAGGAGACATATTTTCACTATAATTTATTTGGAACTTACAGCGGATTTTTTTTTTATAACTACACAAAGGAGGTAATAATGTGGAAGCAAAAATATATTGGAAGTTGAGGAAAACTCATGCTGACCCAAAGAGAAATTCAACTTTGACGAAGTTGCTCATCTCTGCTCTACTGCATGCCATTGATCAATTTTCCAAACTACCAACGCCAATTTGGCAGCACATTATGTCTTTCCTTGCTATTAAAGATGCTGCGAGAACTAGTATATTGTCCAAGTCTTGGAACACTGCTTGGAGTTCCTTCTCCTCCTTAAATTTTGGCAATCATACTCTCATGAGGAACTCGAAATCGACAAATATTGTGAATCAAGTTCTAGTAAATCTGCTACAGCGCAATATCTCTATACAAAGGTTCTGAAACAATATATGTTCCGAATGAATATGAATTACATGTACAATGGAGTATTTATAGTAAATAAATACACACAAAAGACTAAGCTACCCTTGAGTATAATACACAATATTTATCACCCATCAAGCGATGCGTGATCTGGATGAACACCGAACTTGTCACGTAACAGAAGCAACCTTGGTGAAGGAAGAGCCTTCGTCAACAAATCAGCATATTGATCATTAGTAGGAACATAATGGACTTGCAAATCTCCAGAAGCAACCTTTTTCCGTACAAAATGAATATCTATTTCAATATGCTTGTTACGAGCATGTTGTACATGATTGTAAGAGAGATAGATGATGCTCACATTGTCGCAGTAAATAGTAGAAATGGTTGAACGGGTATGTGAAGATCACGAAGCAGTGAATGCATCCATGTATACTCATGTCATTGCTCCTAAATCCCATGTTTTGTTATCCATAAGAGCATTATACTCTTGTCATTGCTCGTCTCCAATTGGGGTCCGTTGCAACTTCCTTAGAAGATGCTGATTCAGATGGGAGTGACGAGGTGTTTGAAAAAAGAGAAGGAAGTATACGCGGCTTAAGACTATCGGTTTGAGCACGTGTGATCATGTGATGTTGTTTGGATGAAGAAGGTCATGAATGAAGGGAAGAGAGAAGAGGAGATTGTGGTGAATTAGATACATGTGAAGGTGGAAGAGACTTAGAATCTAAGGATTGTGCAGCGGGATTAAAGTGACTTGAATGAGAAGGACTTTGTCTAGAATTAGAGGATAATAATAGAATATTTCTACAATAATTAATTGTACATCTCCTATATTAGGTAGAATTATATTTCTCTTATAATTAGGATTAATTAGTTACTTTGTTTGTAGCAAAGTAAATATTTCTGTAACACATAAGTAAATCATTAATGAATAAGATCAAGGAAAAATATTTCTTACATGGTATCAGTAGTCTAAGGAAAGTTCCTGAAACCCTAACCCTGCTTCCTTGTGTCCGACGCCCCCTACCCCCGTTTTCTTTTTGCCGCCGACCACCCTTCTCCCCGTCAGCCATGTCTGACTCAAAATCTTCTTTTCATCCAGCCCTCACAGTTTCCAACATCAAATCTCATGTTTCCATCATTCTTGAGATGGAAAACGTCCATTATGCAACGTGGGTGGAGCTCTTCAAGATTCACTGTCGCTCCCACCGGATCATTCATCACATAATTCCACCGGAAAAAGAAAAGGAGAAGGTGCCGAAAACCGACGATGAAAGAGAATTATGGTTAATCCTTGATGCGACAGTATTTATGCCACTATTTCTAGTGATTTGTTGCATACAATTATTGAGCCTGACTCCACGGTGATGGAGGCTTGGGATTGCTTACGCGACATATTCCAAGACAACAAAAATTTACGGGGTCGTTACTCTTGAACAGGAATTCTCCACCACCAACATGACAAACTTTCCCAATGATTCCGCATATTGTCAACGACTCAAGGTGTTGTCGGACCAACTCAAGAACATCGGCACGCTAGTCACTAACAATCGGCTTGTTTTACAACAAGTGGTCGGCCTCACCGACGCATATAGTGGAGTGGGTACGCTCATCCGCCAAAGTAATCCTCTTTCACCATTTTACCAAGCCCTCTCTATGCTGATTCTCGAAGAAGGGGATTTTCCGAGAAGATAGCCACCATGTCAAATTCCGCCTTAGTTGTCGCTCCGTCCGATGAGAGTTCATCACAATTTGAAAATTTGCCGCCAAATCGTGGCCAGAAGTGCCGAAATGACGGTAATGTGAGCAAAAACCATGGTGGCGGCCGCAGGGGTGGTAAAGACGGCTATAACCGCCTCGAAAGAGGTGGCGGCCAGTAGCAACCGCCAGCCTAGTGCAGCCGAGGGCACCCTGGGGCAGTGGGCCGACACCATGGACCTGGCAATGGCCTTAGGCCATGTTGCCCTGCCCCTATCCAGCCGACAGTGATTGGGCCAGGCCCAGGTCACATCCAGCAATCCAGCAGGCCGATCCAGCAGACATCAACCCAGGAATTCTTGGGCCACTGCTGATCCAGTGGCAGCAGGCCCACTCGGCAGTAGTGACCCTGACAAATATCGAGGCCGCGATGCACACTTTTGGGCTTACTCCACCCGACGCAAATTGGTACATGGACACCGGTGCAACGTCACATATGACGTCCTCACAAGGTAATCTCTCATCCTACTTTAATTTGAGCAATAATTGTGGTATAATTGTCGGAAATGTTCATTCAATTCCAATTCATAGTTATGGTACTTCAAACTTGTCTCCCCCGAACCCACCGTTAATTTTGAAAAATGTCCTTCACGCACCTAAATTAATTAAAAACTTGATTTCAGTTAGAAAATTTACCATTAATAATTGGGTTTCTGTTGAATTTGATCTTTTTGAGTTTTTCGTGAAGGATTTTCAGACAAGGATGCGTCTAATGAGACTTGATAGTCGGAGCGAGATTTATCCAATCACCACAACCACACATCAAGCCAAATTACCATCTACTTTTACAGCTTTAGCTCATTCTTTATGACATGAACGTTTGGGTCATCCGGGAGCACTTGTTTTTGCTTCCCTTAAACAAAATAAATTTATTGAGTGTCCTAGACCTCGTAGTTCTCATGTTTGTCGTTCTTGTTCTCTTGGAAAACATGTTAAGTTGCCTTTTGTTGCTTCGAATTCTCGTATTGTTATGCCCTTTGATATTATTCATAGTGATATTTGGACATCTCCTATTTTGAGCTCTTCGGGCCACCAATATTATCTTCTGTTGTTGGATGATTACTCTAATTTTTTGTGGATGTTTTCTTTGTCTAAGAAGTCACACATTTTTTCCACATTATAATCCTTTAGAGCATACATCCGTACTCAATTTGAATGGGACATTAAAAATATTCAGTGTGATAATGGTAGAGAATTTGATAATGAATTTTTTGGAATTTTTGCAAAACTAATGATTTGTCGTTTCGTCTCTCGTGTTCACATACATCATCTCAAAATGGAAAAGCAGAAAGAAAAATTCGAACCATTATCAATATTGTTAGAACCTTACTTGCCCATGACTCTCTACCACCATCTTTTTGGCATAATGCGTTACAAATGACAACCTATCTGTTAAACATACTTCCAAACAAACAAGTAACTTACCAATATCCACACAAAGTTTTATACCTAAGGGACCCTTCATATTCTCATTTACGAATTTTTGGGTGCTTATGCTATCTCCTCTTTCCTTCTACTGCCATTAATAAACTACAACCCCGGTCAACTCCGTGTGTTTTTTCGGAATATCCGTCAAATCATTATGGTTACAAATGTTTCGACTTATCCTCTAATAAAATCATCATAAGTTGTCACGTAATTTTTTATGAAACAAATTTTCCTTTTGCTAAATTATATTGTTCCGAGCCTCCTACCTATGAATTTCTTGACGATAGCATACCCCTGATTATTTTAATCTAAATTTGTTAGTTCGTCACTAGCCGTTAATAAAAAATTCATGAAATATATCAGGAAGTCTTTCATTTAAATAGTTGATTTAATTCGCAGTAAGATTCAAAACTATGGCGTGTGTCTATTCACACCTCATAAACTTCTTTTCCAGTAAGATTTGAACATAGGACTGCACTTAATTCACATATCATAAGTTGTGATCTTACAACTAAATCAAAGCCATAAGGGCCATCTATATTGGATTCCTCTGACTGGACTAACTGAAGGCTCCACAAATCATCCCTTCCCAACCAGCCCGCCCTGTCGATCTTGTAAGATCAGCTAATTCAAAGAGGTTAATCTGATATGGATGGGCACGAAGAAGAAGACAGGTAGCAGAAATGCAAAAGAGAAGAGAAAATAAAAACTGTAGATAGTGTCTCCGAATGCCAATAGCTATACATACTTACAAACAATACATGGTCTCTGAATGTCATTGACTCTGCTCACTTCTGGATGAATCTTATGTTTATTTGACATTGTTACATACTCCAAAAGGAGACCTTAGAGTAGGAATATCTTGATTCGAGATCTGCAATAAATATTTCGTGGAAATTTGAAGTCTGGTAAACTTTAAGTAAACAGGAAGAGTTTCATAGTTCTATTCTATGATTGAGAAATTGGTGGAAGAAACAACGGGCAATGACCAACATCTGATCTGATAAGTATCTATGAGGTACAATACTATTGAGTTATGACTTATGAGATAGTGGGAAAGCTTGTAAGTTTATTTGAGAGAGGAAATATTTCAAGGAGAGATGTTTGAGCTTAATTTGTCCATAGGCCACTGTTTTGTTGATGGAACTAACTCTATGATCTTCATCTTTGAGCATTCCCAATTCTTTTTGCAAGTAAATTGTGTTTACAAGTAACATGAAATTAATTTATTACTAAATTTAGAAACGTGTCATTCTTTATTTTGGACGGACTCACATAAATTGAGAAAAAGGTGTAAGTTCACGTTCAAAATGGTCCTTATTTTTGGGACGAGTTGAAACTCCTTTCAACTTCTTTCCCAAATCTGAAATTGTTGCCCAAAGAAAGAAATTGTTGTCCATTTTAATCTGGTCAAATAACTGTTCTTGATGGTAGAACAATATAAAAGAGAAGCATCGGTTTTGAGTACCTAAGCACAGAAATACTACTTCCTTAATTACTACACCATCTAGTGAGTATTCTGAGTGCTTAGAAGACCGCCGGAGAAATCGACGCTGACAACGACATCAACCACGCTTCCATAACAATAACATGATGTATGTCGATCTTCTTTCCGATGCAATATTGCTCTGAAATGTCTAACATTTGGTATCAGAGCAATCATTTACCTCTGTCTTGTTGGTTTTCGGAATTTGCCAAAATCCATCAAAATGTGTCTTATTTTTAGATTTGTTTTTGAAACTTTTGAAGCAATCTGATGGTAGAAATCATATGGAAATTGATTTTCGAACATTTTCATGTTTTTAAAAATATGATTTCAATATCTGGAATGGTGTATATGAGCGTGTCTAAACCGGGTCGAATAGGTGAAGAAGACGACTTGTGGACAATTTTTGGGCACTCCATTGTGGCTTTTGACATTTCATTAATTATGTGATGGCCCACTAGAGACCTTTTGTCTTTATCCATGTAATTGAATGGAGTTAGGGATGGCAGGTAAGTACAATTTTTCAGATTTCGCATCGTACCCGTTTCAGTTGGGGCGGGTATAGGTATAACTTTGACGGGTAGTAGACGGATATGGGTAGGTGGTGTATTTGTAGTTATATCCGCCTCATACCCGCCTGCCCCGCCCCGCATCCAACCGCTCGCCCCAAATTCACCCGTCCGCTTTATACCCGTCAACTATAAATTTATTTGTATAACTTTATATTTATCTAAAGCCCAAATAATTTGGCACACATGATTTTAGCAGCCCATAAGCCCAATAATAATGAATTTTGAGAATATCCACTTGGGTGGTGGAACAGATGTGGATTTAGGAATATACCCGCTTAGGCGGGTATGGACGTTGAAAATGTATCCTCGGGTGACGGATAGGTGACATGTATAAAATTTTCTGGCATGAGCGGATCAAATAGTATATGTATATTTGGAAAAGATAAGAAACTAAAGTATGTCAGTGCGTTGTAAAGGAGGTTTTACTTCCTCCGTCACTGTAGAGACATTCAAGGTCTTGAAAGCTGTGATTCTTTAATTTATCTTTTCTTTAACTTTTTTTTTTTTTGAATGAGAAAGTCCCGAAGGCGAAACCCCTACCTGTACCAGAGGTCCCTTGGTCAAGTGGGATGTAAATAGAGGGATATGCGCGAGTGGCAGCCCTGCAAGAGAGAGTATCAACGGGACACGAACCCAGCAACAGCCCTTGCAATATTTCAGCAAAGACTGTCACCACACGGATTCGAACCCGCGACGTCGGAGTGGTTGTACCCCAACTCGCCTGTGCCCGGGGCATCCTTTCTTTAACTATTCTTTGCTTCATAAAATTTCTTGAATTGCACAGTTTTTAGATTTTTTATACAGCTTTTGTTATTCTGTATAAATTCTTATTTGTGCTTTTAAGATTCAGAATTTTTTAGTTTCATTAATTTGAATGGTAACGTGCTTAAGTTAGTTCATTGTTGTATGTGTATTACTTCTTTTACATACACCGGAGAAGTACTTTAGCACGAAGCTTAATTTTATTGCATGATGTTTTAGAAATAAATATTGTATGATCTTTCAGAATTAATGTCTAGTGCTCCATATAATTTTATTTGATGAAGATTTAATCACAGCAATTTTGATTAAATAAAATTATATATTTTATTTAGGATCACATAAGAAAATTATAGACATTAACTAAGGACTAATGTATGAGTGATATGTAGTTATAGTTTTATTTGATTGAAGATTAGCCGCAACCTCCTTAATTGAATAAAATTTTAAAGCTAAGGATCACATAAAGATATTTTTGACATTATAATTGTGATTAATTATGCACGATATAATAACTTAAGAATCTTTATTATTGGATTGCATAATTAATTAGGATAAAATATTAAATACTTTTCGTAATTATCCACAAGAATTATGAGTGAGATTTAATAGTTTTATCGTAAAGATAGAATATCATGCTAGTAAATCGATAATTCTATCTTAAAGAGTGAATTTAATCGAATTTAAAATTTAGCCACAAGAAATTTTTATGTTAGTAAATTCAATTTTATATCATTTGCCTCAAATTTATTAAGCATGTATATTTTTTGCAGTTATGCAACCTGCAAATTTCTCTGATATTTGTGATATTCTCATACTGAATGGTGAGAACTATAAGATCTGTAAGGAGAGAATTCTTCTTCACTTAGGGTGCATGGACATTGGTTATGCTATCAGGAAAGACAAACCACCTACTAATGAAATCATCACTCAAGCTGAGATTGCTCTTCATTAACAATGGGAGCGCTCGAACCGTTTGAGTGTTATGCTCATTAAGACCAAAATCTCTGCTGATATTCGTGGTTCTGTCGAATAATACAACAATGTCAGGACATTACTGAAGGTTATTGATGAACAATTTGAGACTTCAGATAAAGCACTTGCAAACACCTTAATTATGAAATTCTCAACAATGAAGCTCACCAATGTGAGAGGTGTGCGTGATCACATCATGAAAATGCGAGACTTAGCGGCTCAACTAAAGACTCTTGAGATTGAAATGTCTGAAACTTTTCTTGTGCACTCTATTTTGAACTCTCTTCCTCTACAGTACGACCCATTTAAGATCTCATATAACAAAGATAAATGGTCTATTAATGAACTTATGACCACGTGTGTTGAAGAGAAGGGTCGATTGTTGATTGAAACAAGAGAAAGTGCATTCGTGACTTCGATTTCTCTTGTATGTTATGAAGCTAATATAACTGTTGTTAGGATTGATTTTGCTTCTACAATCCACATTACAAATTCCTTGCAAGGTTTAAGAAACTTGCAGAAATCAGTGGGGGCTGAGCAAAGCATCTATTCAGGAAACAAGATGCAGCTGCGTGTGGAGGTCATTGGGACATGCAATTTAGTTCTTAATAGTGATTTCATTTTGAAGTTAGAAAAGACCTTTTATGTTCCTAATTTTCCTAGGAACTTAATTTCAGTTTTAAGAGTTGTACCCTTGGAATATTCCTTCATTTTAGAAGGTTATTCCAAACTTTTTTATAAATCTAAACTTGTTGAAAATGGTACATTCTTTGATGATCTTTTCTGTCTTGATTTACAAAATGATTCCACTCATAATGTTATGCATGCCCAAACTGGTATTAAACGATGTATTATGAATGAAGATTCCTCTATTTTATGGCATCAAAGATTGGAACATATCTTCATAGATAGAATTAAGAGATTAACAAATGATGGAGTACTTAGTACTTTAGATTTTACTGATTTCGATACTTGTGTGGACTGCATTAAGGGAAAACAGACCAATAAATCGAAGAAAGGTGTCAAGAGGAGTTCAACCATATTAGAAATCATACATTCAGATATATGTTGTCCAGACAGGGACGCATATGGTCAGAAATACTTTATCACCTTTATAGATGATTACTCATGATACATGTATCTCTACATGCTTCATAATAAAAGCGAAGCATTAGAAGTCTTTAAAGTTTTCAAGGTTGCAGTAGAAAAACAATACGAAAAGCTAATTCAGATTCTGAGGACTGATAAAGGTGGTGAAAACTATGGTAGATACACTAAGGATGGACAAGCATAGGGTCGTTTGTGAAGTTTCTTCAAGAAAATGGAATTGCTGCCCAATACACTAGGCCTGGTTCTCCAGACCAAAATAGTGTAGCAGATAGAAGAAACCGAACATTATTGGACATGGTGCGTAGTATGCTAAGTAGCTCTAAGCTACCTAAGTCCTTGTGGATTGAATCTCTTAAGACGCCAATGTATATATTAAATCGAGTTTCAACCAAGGGTGTCCCAAAGACACCTTTTGAGTTGTTCAAAAGTTGAAAACCGAGTTTGAGACATATACGCGTATAGAGATGCTCGTCTGAAGTTACAATCTACAACCCACAAGAAAAGAAACTGAATCCTAGGACCATTAGCGGATATTTCATTGGATATGCCAAATTTTTTAAGGGATACAAATTCTACTCTCCATCTAATAACACCAGGATTGTGGAATCAAGAAATGCAAAGTTTCTTGAGAATTACTTAATTAGTGAGAGTGATCAGTTTTAGAATACAACTTCTGTAAGCGATCAACCTTCTACTTCAAAAGAAAGATTGGTTATCGTTCATAACACCCCTCAAGTACAATCGGGGGTTGAGCACCCGATCAATGAAATTTCACAAGTTGCTAAAAAAAATTCAGTAGATCAAGTTGTTCAAGAAATTCTAGAAATTATTGAACAACAAGTTGAACAACATGACCTTCAGGAAAATGTTGACACAACATTGAGGAGATCTACTAGAGAAAGGAAATCAATTCTTAGTGACTATGTTGTGTATTTGCAAGAATCTGATATTGGAGTAAAAAATAATCATGAGTCTTTTTCACAAGTCATGAATTGTAAAGAGTTAGAATTGTAGTACAATGCCATGAAAGAAGATATGAATTTCATGAAAAGTAACAAAGTCTGGGATCTTGTCGAGTTGCCTAACGGTGTAAAAGCCATTGGATGTAAATGTGTCTTTAAAACTAAAAGGGACTCATCAGGGCAACATAGAAAGATATAAAGCAAGACTCGTTGTTAAAGGATTCACTCAAAGGGGAGGAATTGACTACACAAAGACTTTTTCTCCTGTGTCTAAATAGAATTCCTTGCACATCATATTGACATTAGTAGCCCATTTTGATTTAGAATTGCAACAGATGGATGTGAAAATTGCATTTTCCAACGGTGATCTAGAGAAAGTGATTTATATGAAACAACCTGAAGGATTCTCCTCTAGTAATGGTGAACACTTGGTATGCAAGCTAAATAAATTCATATATGGACTAAAACAACCCTCCCATCAATGGTATTTAAAATTTCATAATATTATCTCTTCATTTGACTTTATTGAGAATATTATGGATTAATGTATATACCTGAAGGTCAGTGGGAGTAAAATTTGTTTCTTAGTTCTATATGTGGATCATATCTTACTTGCATCTAATTATAAGGGGATGGTACATGAAGTGAAACAATTTCTCTCTAAGAATTTTGATATGAAAGACATGGGTGATGCGTCTTATGTCATCGGCATTAAGATTCATCGAGATAGACATTAAGGTACTTTAGGTCTATCTCAATAAGCTTATATAAATAAAATTCTTGAGAGGTTTCTGATGAAAGATTGTTCACCAAGTGTAGCTCCCATTGTGAAGGGTGACAAGTTCAATTTGTATCAGTGTCCGAAGAACAATCTCGAAAGAGAACAAATGAAAGATATTCTATACGCTTCTATTAATGGAAGCTTGATGTATGCTCAGGTTTGTACAAGACTTGACATTGTATTTACTGTTGGAATGTTGGAAGAATATCAGAGTAACCCAGGTCTTGACCACTCGAAGGCTGCAAATAAAATCTTAATATACCTTCAAGGTACAAAACAAAACATGCTAATATGCAAATGATCAGATGATTTGAAAGTCACTGGATACTCTGATTTAGATTTTGCTAGCGATGTTGATTCATGCAAATCAACTTCAAGATGCAGTTTTCTGTTAGCCAGCGGAATTATATCTTGGAAGAGTGCCAAATAGACTTTAATTGCAACTTTCACTATGGAGGTTGAGTTCGTTTCTTGTTTGAGGCTACCTCATATGGTGTATGGTTGAAGAGTTTCATTTATGGGCTTAGAATTGTCGACTCTATCTCTAAGCCATTAAGGTTATATTGTGACAATTCAGTTGTTATCTTTATGGCTAAGAATGACAAAAGTAGTAGTCGAAGCAAGCATATCGACATCAAATATCTAGCCATATGAGAACGTGTTAAAGATAAGAAAGTGGTCATCGAACACGTTAGCGCTGAAATAATGTTAGCAGATCCTTTAACTAAAGGCATGCCACCAATGGAATTTAAGGATCATGTAGTCACAATGGGACTTAGTTCCACTATGTAAATTTTCGTTGTAACAACGAATATTGATGAAACACTATTTTATATCATATTTCACGTATTTGTTACTGTGTGCACATTCAGTTAACTTGAGAAATATCGAGAAAGTATGGACCTAAAATAAACATTGGGTTTGTTCCTTAAGTAATATGGGCTAAGGCTTAGATGCATAATGCATTGTGATACATGAAAAATACTACTCGCTCTTAGAGGAACTATCGCCATGATTCATGTATTATGCTTCTTTAAATGTATACTTTGGGCTTTGTGTTTTCGGTCCAAATAGGAGAGTGTAAGTTCGCGTTTAAAATGGTCCTTATTTTTGGGACCAGTTGAAACTCCTTTCCCAAATCTGAAACTGGTACCCAAAGAAAGAAATTGCTGCCCATTTTAATCTGGTCAAATAATTGTTTTTTATGGTAGAACAATACAAAAAGAGAAGCACCAAGTTTGGGTCCCTAAGCACAGAAATACTACTTCCTTAATTACTACATCATCTATTCTGAGTGCTTAGAAGACTGTCGGAGAAACCGACGCTGATGACGACATCAACCACGCTTCCATAACAATGACATGAGGTATGTCTATCTTCTTTCCACTGCAATATTTCTCTACCATCAAGAACAGTTATTTGACCAGATTAAAATGGGCAGCAATTTCTATCTTTGGGCAGCAGTTTCAGATTTGGGAAAGAAGTTGAAAGGAGTTTCAACTGGTCCCAAAAATAAGAGGGAGTAACATTTTTGCACAACCATCAGGTTAAATTACCTACAATAGCAAGAAATTGTTTATAACAAACATAGAAAATTTAAGTAGGTAACCTTTTATGACATGTTTTAATACTTCTTACATGTTTAACGTATCAATATGTTACTTCAAGAAGTAGTTATCAAAGGTATGGGTATGGTGTTCTGATATGGGTAAATGCATTTTGCTAATAATGCCGTATACGTTTCACATTGGCACTTTCATCAGCGACATGGAATGCTCTCGCAGAATTAAGAAATTAAACAGCATTCTAAGGTTATCATTTTTATATAATGTGAACAAGTGTGAGTCCTGTAAATTCAAGTTGGAAAAACTGCCATCTTAAAGAATTCAGAAAATTATGCCCGATGATCTTGAAAATAAGTGATCTTGAACTTTTGACTCTTATACCATGAAACCCTCAAGGTTCGTGATTTAGAAGAATGACCTTAGAAGTGATTGATCTTGAACTTTTGAACTAGCTTGCCCTATGAGCAAAACTTCAAGTTGAACAAGTTAGAATTTTGACCTTGAAGGTTTGTCAATGGAACAAACAAAGTTCAAACGTTCAAGACCATCAATTTCCAAAATTATTGAATGTAATTTCCTGATTATAATAACATTATTTTACTGCCCACTAGTACACATTATTTTCTATTTGATATTTTCAGTTTAAGCTCTTATCATGAGAGTTACTTCAAATATAAATAAATTAATTAATACACATCAGATTAAGAATTAACTGTCACCTCTCAATAAATTGAGTTATACATGGACAGGTTTTGAGAGGAAAATGGGAACATCTGCGACAAATAAAAGTGGGTATACAGTATACTAAAGAGAAAATTATTGTATTAAGTGTTCGAGAAAAAAAAATGGTTCTTTATGTTGGGTAGGATTAAAGTAGTTCATTTGAGCGGTTTTGGTCTTTAAATTTGTCAAATGTGAACTTTTTGGTCTCTAATATTTAACAAACTCTATTTATTAGATTTATTGGGAACTGTGGTTTGCGAATGATAATTTATCGGGAACTCATATTTGAAGGTATGTTTTTTGCAATTATGCAATTTTAGTGTTGTATAATTTTTTATGTTGCCGTTTCTAGAGTTTGATAGTGCTTTTAGTTTTTCACAATTTCCTCAAATCTAACAAATAGTTATATTAAAATATTTAAAGAAAACTAGAAGTGCCCACCTTTAAAAAATTTAAATGACTAAAACAGTTCAGGACTATAATATTTAAGAAATTACTTTGAACCTATCTTCAAAATATAAGAGGCCATCTTCGTCAATTCCTCTAATAAATGAAACACATGTTTAAATTTTATATAAACTTTTTATCATGTTCAAGGGAATCATAATGAAGTCAGCATCCTGTGTATTCTTTAATTTAATAGCAAAGCGTAATTTAAGTGCTCAAATATAATGAAGCATGCGCCATGCGCAACCTGCTTTCGGTGATGATAATTGCCATTATTAGTACTCCTACATTCTTGCATCAATGTTTCCAATGTGCCCTCGTCATTAATTTCATAAGATGTTAACGAATCAAAATTCGGACCGAGGTGTGGGGCTCTTCCACCTTTTGGAAAATGTTAACGAATCAAAATGATCATTATTGTAATCTTTCCTTTCAAAGATCGGGGTATTCTATTTTCTCATGAACAGTATCATATTTTTTATTGATAAGTGATGGTGAAATTCAAATTGAGGACTTTTGCCTACTTCACTATCAAGTTGATTCATAAAAATCGTCTCATTTAAAAATTTAAATTATTAAGTGACATTGCACTCAAGGGTATGATTTAGTAGTCAATGAAGTAGGATAATCATGAAATCTCATGTTCAAATCCCAACACAGACAAAAACATTAAATAATTTCTTCTCATTTGTAAGTCTTGATTGACAAAGTTACGTGATACTTGTTTTTGGCTAGAGATAGCAGATATCCCATGAAATTAGTCATTCACAATTGGGGCGCTATAACTTTTTTCCCACACCCAATTCTAGGAATCGCCAGCTATTTCATCACAATATAGAGAATTAGTGATTGAAATCATTGAACTCTTCTTTCAGGTGTGATTTTCCAAACACCAACACTAGTGCCCTTATAGCAGTGAGTCAAATCGAGTATGACATATCAACTTCAGTTCACTGTGAGTCTCCCATCTGTCCAGATTTTAGTGATTTACATACTCATTTTTAAGTTACTATACCATGCTTCCGTGCTTCGATCAAACTTCATAAAGACAAGTATGAACAAGAGCTTCTTGGTAGTGGCACAATGACGAGAGCATTACCCAAAAAAAAAATATGACCTAACTTTTGTTACTTACCACCCACTATTGGAACCATTGAGTGGTAGGTCAAGGCCAATCTAATGCCAAGATATTTGTCAACTAGGAACACTGCACCTCATACTTTTACGATCTCCAAGGGAGACTTCATAGGGAGTTTAATATAACCGAGGTTAAATTATACAGTGTAACGAATTTCTACATTATCAGTAAATTTTAACCGTCATTCAAATTTTAGGCTCCATGTTATATGTTCAGTGATTACTTTTAGAAGCCGCTAGTGGATTATTCCTAGTGCCTAAACTAGTTCCATGTCGTCATAATATACAACTGTATAATATACTTCCTCCGTCTCAATTTAAGTGTCTTAGTTTGACTTGACACTGAGTTTGAGAAATAAAGAGAGACTTTTGAATCATGTGGTCTTAAATTAAAGATGTGTGGGGTCTTTTAAATTATGTGGTCTTAAACTTGTCTTGGAATTGAAAAACTTACTAAATATGGAAATACACTATTTTTGGGACAGACCAAAAAGAAAAGTAAGACACTTAAATTGGTACAGAGGGAGTGTTCAGTATAATTTCACAAGTGAAGTGTAGAAGAATAGTGTATACCGCGTAGACCTTACCCCTATGTTGAAAGGTAGAGAGAATGATGTAAGTCAATATAATATATCTTAGCATTTAATCAGCTAAGTTTTCTTACCTAATAGAAGAGACCTAAACAAATTGCTTCTAGTGTTCATCAACATCATTTTGTGTCTATTATTATCTACTTTACGAAATTGAAATGCATCTATTGTGCACTCCAATCATCACCATTTGAAAAGCAGGATAGCGTTCTGTTGATTTACAGAATTAAGGCATGATGTAGCAGTGCTAATTACTGCATTAGTGAAGAATGAAGAAGAAAAGAAAGAGCAATAGAAAAATGGAAGAAGAATGGAAGAGAGATTGTGGTAGGGAAAGAGAATTCTTTGGAAGTGTTTTTCTTATTATAAAAAATATCAATACAAATGTATATATACACACATCATCCTTTCTAGATCATTCTAATGATCTTTTGTTAATTATCTCTAACAATTCAACTAACTTTATAACTAATCTTTTAACAAACTAACTATCTTTCTAACAACTTGGACTAATCTCAATTATTCAAGGCACCATATTACATTTTCCTTATGTTTCAACATCCCCCCTCAAGCTAGAGGATATGAAGATGTTCTTCATTCCTAGCTTGGAAAGTAAAACATCATGTTGTTGTCTACCGAGGGCCTTTGTAAGCAGATCAGCTGGTTGATCCATAGAAGGCAAATAAACTGTATTGATCAATCATGCTTGTATTTTCTCCCTGATGAAACGGCAACCAATATCAATGTGCTTTGTTCTTTCATGGAACACTGGATTAGTCGCAATCTACATAGCAGACTTGCTATCTGTGTGTAATGGTATTGGAGTCTGAATCTCCACACTAAGATCTTGAAATAGGCCTGTGAGTCACACCACTTCTGCTACTGAGGCTGCCATAGCCCTGTATTCTGCCTCTGCAGAGCTCCTGGAAAATGTGTCCTGCTTCTTTAACTTTCATGAAATTAGTGATGAGCCATGCATCACCAGGTAGCCAGTAACTGATCTCCTACTATTAATACAAGCCCTCAATCTGCATCACAAAACACTTTGAGTTGAGGAATACTTGTGTTGGACATTAGGATTCTCAGCCCTGGTGCTTGCTTGACATATCTGACAATTCTAAGACCAGCTTTCATGTGTGACTTCTTAGGTGCATGCATAAATTGACTCAGGCAATGCACAACAAATGCAATGTCTGGTCTGGTAGTTGTCAAATATAATAGCCTTCCAACCAGTCTTCTGTAAACACTAGGATCTGATAACACATAATCAGGATTTTCTACTGAGATGGGACCTGAACATAATGCAGTAGCCATAGACTGTCAAATTCACAAGTTGTGAACTTCTGGTTCATATCCATAGGAGAAGATGGAGACTTTGCACCTGCAAGCCCCATATCTGATATAAGCTCCAGGGCATATTTCCTTTGGTGCATGAGAACACCCTGTAAGTTTCTTGCAAACTCAATGCCAAGAAAGTATCGAAGCTCCCCCAGATCATTTATCTTGAAAGTGGACTGCAATATCTCTTTAGTGGACTGAATCAGTACTGGATCATATCCAGTGAGCAATAAGTCATCAACATATACCAGCACTATCACAATACTACCATTTTCTGCTTGGTGAAAAGAGAATAGTCTCTATGACTCTGCTGAAAGACAGATGAGATAAGAGTTGTAGTCAACTTGATGTTCCACTGCCTTGATGCTTGTTTTAGACCATAGAGAGATTTCAGCAGCCTGCATACTTGTCTCTTCCTTTCCTTGACAGCAAATTCTTCTGGAACTTCCATGTACACTTCTTCAAAAAGGTCTCCTTGTAAGAATGCATTGTATACATCTATCTGATGAATTATCCAATGCTGTGTTGATGCAATAGAAATCACAGCCCTTACTATTGTCATCTTTACGACTGGTGGAAAAGTCTCTTGATAATTAAGCCCCTCCTTTTGATTGTATCATTTTGCTACCAACCTGGCTTTAAACCTTTCCACTTCTCATGTTGCCTTGTACTTTATTTTGTATACCCACCTGCATCTGATGGCCTTCTTTCCCTCTGGCAGAGTGACCAGCTTCCAGGTTCCAATGTCCTCAAATGTTTTGATCTCAGCCTATATTGCCTCAACCCATCTATGATCATTTGCTGCTATTAAATAGTTCTGTGATTCTGTGTCAAGAGAAACCTTGGCCACAAAATCCTAATATCCTGCTGATAGACCAGTATAAACAATGTTATTAGTTATAGAATATAGACAACTAGAGGAACCATCTGCAGTAATGTAGTCCTTGTGCCATATAGGAGGTTTGCTGCTCCTTGTGGATCTTCTGACTTCATGATCTGATCTTGTGGTCATGTCAATACCTGGTGGTCTTGTGTTTATGTGATCAGGACCATGTTACTGAACCACATCAGGCATATGCACAGTCTGCATGTTAATTTGTCTGTATTGATCATATTCCTGTTGTCTAGGATCTTCATGCTGTCTAGGATGTGCTGGTGGATTGTCAAAAACCTGTTGATAAAGTAAATCTTCATAGCAAAGAAATTCATATGTCTTGATGTGATTAATGTCTTCAGTTGTGCCTCCTTTGAGAGGAAAAAATGTTTCCATGAACAACACATCCCTGCTCATGAATATAGTTCTATTTTCAATGTCATAAAGTTTGTATCCTTTTTTAGCAGATCCATACCCCAGAAATATAGACCTTACAGCCCTTGGACCAAACTTATCATGTCTGTTGTTTATAGTGGCAAAGCACAAACAACCTAACACCCTCAAGTGATCAAGTTGTGGTACCTTATCATACAACATTTCAAATGGAGATCTATTCTTTATAACAGTGGAGGGGATTATGTTGATTATGTACACTGCATTCTCTACACACAGTCCCCAGAACTTATCTGGTAATCCTCCCTGAATCTTAATTGCTTTAGCTGTTTCTAAAATATGTCTATATTTTCTCTCCACCACACTATTTTGTTGTGGTGTGTATGGACAAGAACTTTCATGAATGACACTATATTTGAGAAATAGATCACTACAATTCTAATTAAAAAACTCAGTCCCATTATCATATCTTACCCTCTGAATTTTAGCTCCAAATTGAGTGTTAATTTAAACAAGGAAATTCCTGATCAGTGTAGAAACATCATATTTCAGTCTCATCAAAAAATTCAAGTCCATCTAGTATGATCATCCACAATGGTTAGAAAGTATCTCATTCCATTATATATTTCAGTTTTATAAGGTCCCCATACATCCATATGTATTAGTTGAAATGGCTTTGATGCTCTATTATTACTAACAATGAAAGGAAGTCTAGTTTGTCTAGCCAAAGGACACACTTCACAATTATTCAAGACAAAATCAGTATTATTCCAAAAACATGTTATTTTCTTCAAGACATTCATGGGCATATGACATAGTCTCTCATGCTAAGTGACTGTATCAACATGTTGAGTTGCATACAAGCATCTACTCAACTATCTTCCTTTATTCTGAGCATCCAGGGACAATATATACAATCATGCCTCTTCATTACCAATCCCCTCACCTTCCCAGATGAGAGATCCTGAAACACACAACATGTTGAGAAAAAGGTAACACTACAATTCAGTTCCTTAGTCATTTTTTAGATAGACAACAAGTTAAACTTGAAAGTTGGCACACATAAGACACTTCTAAGAACATCATCTCCTCATAAATGGTACTCCTCAACATGTGAGATTCTGGTTGAATCTCCTGTGGGTAGTTACACTTGTAGTTGCACTTGTAACATCATCTCCTTCTGTTAACAGGTTATTATATAAGTACTTCTGGTCACTAATCATATGATTAGTTGCACCTGTATCTACTATCCACTTAATCAATTCTCCTGAATCAGTAACATATTTACCTGCCATGTTGGCATTGATATTGTTATTTTCTCTATTGTTCAACAGGTCAAGAAGTTTCTGATGCTGGCTGGGTGTGAACTGGCTGTATGATATTACTTCAGCAGTGTGTTTCTGACTTGTGAATGGCTGTGCATTTGTAGAAACTTTGGTGATTGTTTAAGTGTGCTCATGGCATGTTGGTGTTGTACTGCACCTTTCTATCCAGTGTCCTCACACATCATAGTCCCTCCTGTGACTGCATAAGCCTTCTTCCATTTGTTATTGAAATTTTCTGGATATCCAATCAGCTTGTAGCAACCCTCCTACACATGTCCAGTCTTGTGACAATAGTCACACTTCATCAATTTGTAACATTCCAATCTTGAGTGACCTTTTAGATAACAATGATCATAATATGTATTGGAATTGTATTGTTTCTTCTGTTTTTGAATTCCACTTTCACTTCTGAAATTTCCATTTCTAGATGTGAACATAGTAGATGATTCCATTGATTCAAACATCACCCTACCAGTTCCTGCTACCATCCTCTGACTCTCTTCCTGATTGACCATGGCATATACTTGGTTTAATGTAGGTATTTGTTGCATCATGTGAATCTGACTCCTTACTTGACTATAACTTTCATCCAGTCCCATGAGAAACTGTATTAGTCTTTGATACTGTAAGTGATCCACAAATTCTCTTGACTATGGGCAATAGGATGGGATTGGTATGATAGAATCATACTCATCCCATAGATCATTGAGTCGAGAATAGTACATTGATACAGATAGTGTCCCTTGTCTCATGGAAAATATTTCTTTGTGCGGTTGGAAAGCCCTGGAACTATTAATCTTATCAAATCTCTCATTTAATTCTTCCCATATATTGTATGAGTCTGAATTATACAGCATTCCAGTAAGTAAGCTCTTACTTACATTCCCCATTAACCAAGACACCACAATTGCATTGCACCTATCCCATAGTTTAGCCAAATCTCCATGTAAGGCTTCTCTTCTTACACTTCCATCAATGAATCCTATTTCGTTCTTTCCTAGTAGGGTCAACTTCATAGCTCTACTCCACAATGTATAGTTGTCCATTCCATTTAGGATAATTCCCACAGATAAGGAACCAGGTGCATTTGAGGGAAACAAATACAAGGGAAGATTGTGATCTATTGTGATCACTGTCGTGTCTTCATTTGCCAAATTTTCTCCATTACTTCCCATCACTATTAATGTATGCTTCGATATCAATATTGATCCTCAATACACATAAATTTATCTATTCGACTGTTGTGAATTGTTAAGAATAACAGAAACATAATTCGAACCTCAGTGATCTGCTTTACACAAATCTGCCTCTATCTTCTTAATTCACTTTGCGTGTGTCTGTATCTCCTTGAGTATTGACAACAATACTCCTGATAACTTGTTTGACATATTATCACTTCCAGGAATCATTGCATACGCGATCCATCAAATTATCCACAGATCTTCTGCAAAATTGCTCTACATGTTCAATCGCATCAATCTCATGTGCCCAATCATATCAATTTCTTCTTGGCTCTGATACCATGTTGATTTACAGAATTAAGGCATGTTGTAGCAGTGCTAATTACTGCATTAGTGAAGAATGAAGAAGAAAAGAAAGAGCAATAGAAAAATGGAAGAAGAATGGAGAGAGATTGTGGTAGGGAAAGAGAACTCTTTGAAAGTGTTTTTCTTATTACAGAAAATATCAATACAAATGTATATATACACACATCATCCTTTCTAGATCATTCTAATGATCTTTTGTTAATTATCTCTAACAACCCAACTAACTTTATAACTAATCTTGTAACAAACTAACTACCTTTCTAACAACTTGGACTAATCTCAATTATTCAAGGCACCATATTACATTTTCCTAATATTTCAACACGTTCTCATATATGTAGTTGAAATTTGCAACAACACAGGAAATTACTCTATGTTTTATACTTTAATTTTTATTTCCTTTTATAAACTTTTCTCAAATTAACAGTGATATACCTGAATTGGAAAGACAGAAACTATTCCAAAGGTTAAACATGTTACCTACTAGCCACCGAAAAAGAAAGATAACTTGTATACACGTCAAATCTTTTCAATGCTAAATACTTTGAATAAGTAATGGACAAGCTTATGGTCCAATTACTGGACTCTAATGTAACATGAATCAATAGAAAGAAAACGCTATTAAATATATACTTATCGCATGGATATAAGCATAATGTCAAGATGGCCGAGTTGGTCTAAGGCGCCAGTTTCAGGTACTGGTCCGAAAGGGCATGGGTTCAAATCCCATTCTTGACAATTACTGTTTTCCCTTTTTAATTTTTTCCACCTTAACTAACTACCTTTCATTTTCTTGCATCTTCAGTCCACGCATTTCTTTACTTTGTAATAGTACTTTTAACTTATTTATTATTAACCTAAAATTTATATTATGATCAATTCTCCCTTTTATATTTTTTTATTAAATTAATTTTATAATTATCTTAGCAAGGAATTGTTACAAGAACAATTCTATTGTTGGTGGAATCAGTTCTTTACACACCCATAACACCCCTAAGAGAGGTTAGTGCTATGAAGTAAAATTTGGGGACGTCTCTGAAATTATTTTAATCCCCTTTTATTTATATTTCTTAACTTTATAAGCTTTGTATAAAATTTCTCTATGAATATTCTTAAACTTTTTTATGATTAACGGCGAGGTGGATAAAGTGATCCGACCTATATCAATCCAAATCAAACTTTATACCAAGGGAAAATTCAGTAATTTGACTAACAAAAACAGATTTTGTTGGAAATTTGCATTTGGCGGGAGTTGCGTCCAACCAACTTTAATGGCTTAAACACTAGTGTTCCGCATGTTGGAGAATCCGGTTCTTCACACGTGCATAATCTACTAAGTAAGTAGATGACCGTAGGGCCAAGGATCGTCAAATTTCGTTGAGAAATGAAAGAGATATTGGTCCACGAAGTGAGGTGTTTGAAGCGTGGAAAAGTGTGGTATTTAGACCAATTCTCCCTCATCGGTGGGGGAAGAAAGATTTGTTTAGTTTATAAGTCTCAAAGTTGGCTTGGGGTTTGGGATCCCAAGGAGTATCCCATGTGTTTAAAGGAGGGAGGACTTAGATGTGCTTCGGTTCGAGGATAAGCCCACACGCGTGCTGCCGCCTCCCGCCCGTCTCGGTCTTGGGTCACGTGGGTTGTGCTTCTTCTGATATTATCTTTTTGCACCAGAATTGTTTCGTATCTACAGTTTGGTCCCTGAAGTTTCAAATAAGTCAAAATTGGGCAGAGAACTTTGCTGTTGGGTTTTTAGAACGTCAACCAGCCTTAATTTGCACTCAATTTAGTCATTTATTTTGGCTGAATTACTCTCCCTAAAGGTCAATCCGTTGCACATCAATTCACCATTTATTTTGGTGAATTACTACCTCTATAATTACCATTACTTGGCCAGTAACAACAATTATGTAGGCAGTTGGTAAGACCTCTCCTTCAACTATATAAAGGAGCCTTTGCATAATTGTTGAGACACACAAAAGCATACAAACGAAATCAGTCTTCCTACTATCTTCCAGCATCATTTCATTACTCAAAATTCTTCAAGGTAACACTTGAGTTTTCTTTGCTCATTTGTTCATTTGCTGTTTTATGTTGAGAGACAATTGTCCAGAACGTAGAAATGATACATACGGGGCAATTTTGTTTTAAAGACAGAGTGTCATCAGTCGACTCAGCATACTAAAAACTATTCCAGTTTCTTGTTCAAGTTTATTGTAATTTTCAATTTGTTGTAATACTTAGCAGTTACTTATTTTCATTTCCTGCACCATTGTAACCAACAGATTTGTCATGAATCATAGTTTGTTCTCATTCATATTAAAAGGAAACACAAGTATATTCGTACTAGAAAAAACATCAAAGCAACAATAATGTTCAAATCAGTCTAGACAATAAGACAAACTCTTTATCTCATTTTGTGTGAACAATTCACAAAAATGTTTACTAGAGTATCAATATTATTCAATTCTTGGACAGAGGAAATTTCTTCTTCTTCTTCTTGCTAGGATCTGCAAGCTTATTCAGAGAATCTATATCCGAAAACGAAGAATATACTGCCAGAACTTTTTTCTCCAGACCCAGAACAAACATTACATTTGACTTGCTTCACAATCTTGTATTGTGTCTTAACACAACAACAAAGGATGGATATTGGACAACACACACATAATAGACATAGATTACATGTAAACTCCCCCACGTCGTCGCAGTTGCAGCTAGTGCCCGATGTTGGTTGACTATTGCTTGGATTTGACTAAACAAAATAAGCAGATGAAGGGTGAAACTGGGCTAGGCTAGTGAAAGAAAAAATTTCTTGATTATTTTCATTAATAAAAAAGTATATATACAATTTACATTTTTCCATACTAGGAAAATTTTATTCATATTCTACTCTCAAAACCCTATTCTAGTTGTACAAGAATCCTATAATTATGGTAAGTGTACAAGCCTAATTTAATACAATATTTACATCAAAATAATGCTCCAAAATCGTGATATACACGGGCTTGTATTCCGTGTATATCACGGTTTCACATATGGTAAAGTTGCCTTGTGAAACCGTGATATACATGGTATACAAACCCATGTATATCACGGGTATATTTAACACACACCCGCAGTCATAGTGGGCGGTCTTCGTACGCTGAGATTGTCCCTAAAATCTTCAAAAAGGACTGAGGGAAGACCCTTTGTAAAGATGTCTGCAATTTGATACCTGTAAGGGACATGGCAGACGCGTACTTGTCCACGAGCTACCTTTTCGTGAACAAAGTGAATATCAATCTCGATGTGTTTAGTGCGCTGGTGTTGAACAGGATTACCAGAAAGGTAGATGGCACTAACATTATCACAATAAACCAAGGCAGCTTTCTGAATAGGACAATGAAGCTCTAAAAGAAGATTACGTAACCAACATGATTCAGAGACCATATTGGCCACCCCTCGATACTTGGCCTCTACACTAGAGCGTGATAATGTAGACTAACGCTTCGCAGACCAGGAGACCAAGTTATTCCCAAGAAACATACAATAGCCAGACGTGGAATGTCAGGTATCTGGACAACCAACTCAATCAACATCTGTTTATGAGACAAGTGTAGAAGTCGATGAAGGATATAAATGTAAGCCATAGTCAAGTGTCCCCTGGATGTATCGAATAATGCGTTTGAACGCATTCATGTATTCAACCCTGGGATCATGCATAAACTAGCACACTTGTTGTACGACATACGTAATATCAGATCTCGTGAAAGTAAGATACTGAAGAGCCCTATGCAAGACTGCGATAACGGGTCAGATCCTCATACGGTGAGCCAGCCGCAGCACCCAGCTTGGGCTTAGTATCGATGGGAGTGGAAGTGGACTTGCACGAGGACATGCCTGCACGCTTAATAATCTCAGCTGCATACTTTCATTGAGATAAGAACAGCCCACCTGCATGACGAGAAACAGCAATCCCCAAAAACTAACTCAAGAGCCCCAAGTCTTTCATAGCAAACTCAGAACTGAGCATGGTCATGATAGACTTGCGCAAAACATCAGTGGTGGCAGTCAAGATAATATCATCCACATATAATAAAATATAAGCCAAGGAAGAACCACGACGATATATGAACAATGAATTATCCAACCTGATGTGCGAAAACCCAATAGACGAAATATAATCTGCAAATCTCTTATACTAAGCCCATAGGGCCTGCTTAAGCTCATACAAGGACTTCTTCAATAAACAGACATGATGAGGATATTTGAGTCTCGAAAACCCAAGGGCTGATGTATATAAATGGTCTCCTTAGATCACCATGTAAGAAAGTATTATTCATATCTAACTGATGAATGAGACATACTTTGGAAAGAGCCAAACTAAGAACAGTGCGAATGGTAGCCGGTTTGACCATCGGACTAAACATCTCACCACAATTCACGCCAACCTACTGAGTCTTACCATCACCTACAAGACGAGCCTTATGCCTCATAAAAGAACCGTCAGAATTATCCTTATGAGTAAGAATCCACATAGACCGAATAATATTAACACCAGAAGGACGGGGTACCCACTCGCACGTCTTATTCGCAATAAGAGCATCATATTCGTCGGTCATAGCCAATTTCCAATTCGGGTCATTTAAGACAGACACTGGGTTATGGGGTAGGGGGACTCAAGAACATTAAAATTAAAATTAAAATGTCTTTAAAAATACCCCATTGACTACGAGTGACCGGTCTGTGACTCGGGGAGAATTAGGTGGATTTTGGGAAATATCGGGACCGGCGACGAACTGGCTAGCAGGCAGTGCGCCTGCTGGCCCAACACTGGAAAGAGGAGAGGCCAAAACAGTGACTGGACCAGGGATGGTATTGGGCTCGGCAGCTGGCCCAACTATCGAAACTGGGGCTTTAGTAGAAACAGTGGAGTTAGGCAGACCAGGAGGTCCAACGGGCAGTGGGCCCGCGGGCGAATTTTGGGTGCGGGATAAGTGCAAAAAATGGTGGATAACATACGGGGAGACGGCGTCGTCCAAAAAATTATACGAACTAGGCACGGGACTACTCAATTTAGCAAATGGAAATTGGGTTTCATCAAAAATAACATGGCGACTAATGATGATTTTATTAGACGATAAATCAAAACATTTGTAACCACGATGATTAGACGGATAACCCAAAACACACACAAGGGGTAGAATTGGCCTGAAGTTTGTTAATTGTGGTGGACGAAATTAGTGGATAACATAAGCACCCAAAGACCCTAAGATGGAAATACGAAAGAGTCTTATTATATAAGATTTGAAGGGGGGATGCAATTGTCAAACCTTTGGTAGGAAGTATGTTAAGAAGATATGTAGTCATTTGTAGAGCATGATGCCAAAAGGAAGGAGGTACGGAAGCATGGACTAAAATAGTGCAGACAATATTATTAATGGTACGAATTTTGCGTTCGGCTTTCCCATTTTGTGAGGACGTATGGGGACAAGAGAAACAAAAATTTATCTCATTATTGCCACAAAAATCCCGAAATAACGCATTATCATATTCTTTGTCATTATCACATTGAATATTTTTGATTTCACGTTCAAACTGAGTACGGATGAAAGCTCTAAACTTTAAGAAAGTGGAAAACACTTGAGATTTTTTTGCTAATGCAAAAGTCCATAAAAAATTAGAATAATCATCCAAAAAGAGAACATAATAACGATGGCCCAAAGGACTGAGAACATGAGACGTCCATAAATCGCTATGAATAATATCAAATGGCATTAAAGTACTAGTAGTAAAGTCTACAAACGGTAATCTAACATTTTTTTCTAGAGAACAAGATTGACAAATGGGAGTACTACGCGTACCCTTACAAGAAATAAAATTGTTTTAATGTAAGGAAGAAACAATAGACGACCCAGGGTGACCCAAACGTGCATTGCATAAGGAAGGAACGAGAGCGGCAAAGTAGATGGCAAGGCTTGACTCGAGAGACCGGATGTGGGCGTGATAGGATAAAGATCTCCCCAACTATCACATCTCATAAGAGGAATCCCCGTCTTGAAATCCTTCACAGAAAATCCAAAAGGATAAAAAACAACAGAAACCCAATTATCAGTGGTGAATTTACGGACAAACACTAATTTTTTAATTAAGTTAGGGGCATGAAGGGTATTTTTCAAGACAAGAGGTGGATGGGGGGGGGGGAGAGACAATGTTTTATGACCGTAACCACGAATTGGAATAGAATTGTCATTACCAACAATTATGTCACGAAAGTTGCTCAAACTAGAATAAGACGAGAGAGTACATTGGTCGGCCGTCGTGTGAGTAGTGGCTCCGGTGTCCATGTACCAATTCGAGTCCGAGGGATTTAATTCAAGTGTGTGCATCGCGACTTCAATATTGGTAGGTGTGGGGCCCACTTCATGATGGGTTTGCGGAGGCCGAGGCCCAAGCACACTAGCCTGATGCCTTGGCCCAGAACCTGCTCTCGGCACCCACTGATTCTTGGCAGAATTGGGCCTGGAAACTGAAGCCGGAAATTGGGCCCAATAAGGATGATGGGCATTCGATGGGAAATAGGGGTTGTGTGGGCCAGGCCCACTGGCCCAGTTCCACGTCCATGGGCCCAGGGCTGTGGCCAGTTGGCTTACGGTCCACTGGCCCGAGGCCCATTTCCACCCCCGTTATTTCCATCTCATTTCCGCCACGGTTTTTGCCATTATTTTTGCGATTCTGACCCTTTATGCTGCCACCGTTGTTGCGGTTTTGGCCGAAATTGTTGGAGACGGATGGAGAAAAATTGGACTCGACCACCATGACTACAGAAGGGGCCTAGTGGCCGTTTTCTTAGCCAATTCGGCTTTTTCGAGCGTGAGTATGGAACAAGCCTGATAAAACTGCGGATTAGGACTGCTCTGACGAAGAAGTGTACCGACGCCACTATAGGCCTTAGAGAGGCCTGCAACCATCTGAAGAACAAGACAATCGTTGGTAACAGGCGCATCAACGTTGCAGAGTTGGTCCGCCAATTCTTTCAACCTTTTGCAGTATGGTGAAACGTTGGGGAAATCTTCCATATTGACGTGGGAGAATTCCTTCTCAAGGATAACATCACGAGAATTTTGATTATCATGGAATATGTCACGCACAATATTCCAAGCATTCATCGCCGTCGCGTCTGGTTCAATAATTGTCTGGCACAGGTCGGTAGATATTGTGGAGTAAATCCACTTAAGAACGGTAGTATCAAGTGTCGTCCATAACTTAGGATCATCCTCGGGTTTTTGCACCTCCGTATCCATAGGAGCCGTGGGGATTATGTGATGGAGGACTTGATGCGAGCGTGTGTGAACTTTGAACAGTTCGGCCCACGTCGCATATTGGACGTTTTCTATTTCAAGAATAATAGGGATGTGATTCTTGATGTTAGAAACCGTAAGGGCAGAGTGAAATGTGTTCTTAGCCATAATAGCAACACAAGACGTTATGGGGAGAAAAGGAGGGGCTCGGAAACCGATGCACAATGTGGACGGAAATTGGGGAGAAAAATATTAACCTAGACTTCTGATACAATAAAATAAATAATCCCTTGATTATTTTCATTAATGAAAGAGTATATATACAATTTACAATTTTTCATACTAGAAAAATCCTATTCTACTCCCAAAACCATATTCTAGTTGTACAAGAATCCTATAATTATGGTAAGTGTACAATCCTAATTTAATACAATATTTACATCAAAATAATGCTCCAAAACCGTGATATACACGGGCTTGTATACCGTGTATATCACGGTTTCACCTATGGTAAAGTTGCCTTGTGAAACCGTGATATACATGGTATACAAACCCATGTATATCACGGGTATATTTAACAGCTAGCTTATCAAGTACGTGCTGGATGCTTGGGTCCAGTGCATCTTCTAATAAGAGCAACTATTTCTTGTCAATTGGGAGAGTAGTTCATTTAGCAATATTTTAATATTCATCTAGTATTGTTTAAAGATAATTTTATATGTTTGCTAGAAGACTTTTTGCATTTACTCTCTCTATATATAATTGTTGACTTAATTAACAAAAACTTGATGGAAAAAAGAATTGGATTTCTTCTTTGCCATGACATGTTAGGTGATGTTATGTTAAATTAATTAAGAAATATTGATGAAGTCACACTGACATGGAATTATGAGCGTAATAATATTAAGAAAATTGACAGCACTAAGGAAGGTGGTTCGTTTTTTTTTTTAAAAATAAATTATAAAAAACATTTTTTACAACTATAGTCGCTTAAGAAAGAAGCTTGGAATATATGTTACGTTGATTCCCTCCAATGGATAGATTCGAAGACTCCTACAAAAAACAAAAAACAAAAAATCTATGGAGGGCTTAGTTTACGCAGTTGAGTGGACTCGCTTGTTGAATACCTCGCAACGGCTGATCGAAAAGCGAAGATAGGCGCATAGTTCAGTGATTTATCCACAAAAAAAAAAGGAACTCACAGAGATAACGATCCGCTTCTTTTAAGAAGATAGGACAAGAAAACGAGTGTTCGAGTTAGAAATACATGAGGATTTCTTGTTCTTACTTGTCTGGATTTTGCCTTCCAATCCTTAGTTCATGGTGGCAACTTCACCCTGTGCATCCTTTGGAGTTCTTCTTTCAAGCTCAAAATAGGTCGTGTAGTGCTATATCTCGTTCGTGATCCCCACAACCCTTTCTTTTGAGTATCTTTAGTGAGCCTATAGATGGAGACCCTACAGAGCCCGTAAACTCCCGATTTACCACTGGGCGAGAGGTGCACTTAACCGACCTACACACTCATCAATCACGATGTTCAGCTGACTTGCATATGGCCCGGGTGCCAAAGTCTTCTTTAAAGAAGAAATCCCCCCCCCCCCCCAATCCAATCGGTACATCTCATTGTCGCCTTGGAAAAGCTTCAAATATGCTGAAGCAGAGAGCTATCTCATCAATATATATATTTGGGCTAGCTTGCCCGTAGAGTAAGTCATACTGGTCTGCGTGCCGCACTCACGAAGGACTGGCAGTAATATATCTTTTTCCTTGACTAGTAGGGCTAATGAACGACTCTTTGATCTATGTCGTTCCAAGTTCAGCCAGGTCTGATTAGAAGTTCCAAAATGAGTGGAGCGAGGGGCTTTAGAGGGAAAAAAAGGGGGGCGAGCTTTAATTGAAGTAGGGGCTTCGCTCCTTTCCTTACAGTCAAGTGGCTTTCGCACTGCTAGTTTTCGAATACGAGATATTCATCCTAGTCACGATGGACGTATTTTCCCAATTGACACATCTGATTAAGTAAAGTCCTCACGGGATTCATCCTAGTCACTATGCCTAGGACTTTATGATCTTAGGCCAGCGACTCTCATTATTAGGATTGGGGGTATCCGTATCTAATGAAGCAAGACAATTCAATCATGGTTAAGTTGAAAAATTAATCCTTCAAATCTATGTTGCCTCTACCTAGAAAAAAAGAAGAAGGAAACTCACTGGTGAAAGAGGAGAGAGAAAGGGAAAGATAGATTCAAAGACATTACCCAACTCAGTTACATTAATTCATGTTAAGTATAAGTAGAAGTTATAATTTATAGTAGTAGAATTATTTATGCAGTTTGTAAATATCTATACCAATTTTCTTTCAAAATAATTGATGATTCAATGTCCAATTTTTGAGATATTTAACATTATAACTCCAAGATCAAACATGATAATAGGACACAAAACTAATAAAAATTAGTAGATTCGAACGACGTACTTGTTTGAGCCATAACTGACAGCAGAACGAACTAGGCCTTCCTCCCTATTACCTTCTCGTTAAGGCGACTTTAATGGGACAACAACCTCACACCTTTACTCTCTGTATTGTGATGATACAATAGAGCCAAGAGGTGCCTTAATATAGGGTTAGAGGAGGAGTCCTAGCTGCAATATTGAAATGTTAATGGGCCCACCCATTATGGGCCTCATTGGGTTAAGTGTACACTCACCGCCTCACTAGACCCACCAAACACATAAACTGCAACCCAATATTCAATTATCAAATTTATAATTGGGCTCATGTTATGGACCACCATACAACCCGAATTAGTTAAAATATAAAGAAATGTTTTAAGTGATGTAAGCCCGTTTTTCTAACATTTTTCCACTTGGACTACATTAGAAAAAAAAACTCTATATTCGAAACAAAAAAAACTTTAACCTTTTTGAAAAGAGATTTTTTCGGGTTGATGAAAAAAAACATTTATGGCCACATTTTTAGAAAACACTCCATAACTTTAATCGACCTTTGCAATCTTAATCTTAAATATCGGACTATGACGATCTTTATGTTCTTTGAAACACGAGACCTTCCATAATCACAATATTTCTAATTAAGCCAACAAGAGCATAGTCTAGTAGTGTAGTAAGGAATAGTGTCACGTGTGATATATATGCAAAAGATTATGTACTCAAACATTCTTACCTTATCGGTCCTCCATATGCCATAAAAGCATATAAATGATGCACCTCTTGGGCGAACCAGTTTCACCTCAAGATATTGTATTATCGATTTACATCATATATCAGAATTGGATGCCCTTTTGGACGAATCAATTTTCATCTCAAGATATCATATTGCCGAAATACATCCAAAATATAGAGCAACTAATGTTGCACCTTTGCACATCTGAATTACCTCTTGGGCGAATCAATTTCCACCTCAAGATACTATGATATGACCAACAAATAATGTGAACAATAATAATAATAACACAAAATATGAAAGTAATGCACATTTTATTTCATATAATAAAAGTTCACAATAACATAATATTACAGACTCCCACTAACTCAAAGAATCAAAAGACTCTAACACACACATATTAGTTATATAACGTTTAAAGTCAAGGGGCATGAGACCCTTAGTTAGTGGATCATGTAGCATTGTGTCTGTCCTAATATATTGTATAACAATGTCTCTTTGTCTCACCAAATCTATGACTGTCAAGAACTTAATTTACATATGTTTGGTGCCATTACTCAGCTTATTATTCTTAGTAAAGAATACAGTTGCACTGTTATCACAGTACATCACAATGGGTCTCTGAATCAAGTCAACAACTTTGAGTTCTCCAATAAAATTCCGAATTCAAACAGCTTGTGTAGATGCATTGTAACAAGCTACGAACTCAGCATACATAGTAGAAGACGTAACCAGCGTCTGCTTAACGCTTTTTCAAGATATGGCACCACTAGCAAGTGTGAAAACATAACCAGAAGTGGATTTATAATCATCTGTGCACCCGCCGAAATCAACATCTGAATAACCAACAACTTCGAGACTGTCAACCTTTCGATATATCAACATGTGGTCTTTAGTCTTCCAAATTCAAACAGCTTGTGTAGATGCACTGTAACAAGCTACGAACTCAGCATACATAGTAGAAGACGTAACCAACGTCTGCTTAACGCTTTTTCAAGATATGGCACCACTAGCAAGTGTGAAAACATAACCAGAAGTGGATTTATAATCATCTGTGCACCCGCCGAAATCAACATCTGAATAACCAACAACTTCGAGATTGTCAACCTTTCGATAAATCAACATGTGGTCTTTAGTCTTCTGAAGATATCTCATGACCTTCTTAACTGCAACCCAATGGTCATGACCAGGATCAGACAAGTATTTGTCAAGGACATTCACAGCAAAAGCTATGTCAGGTCTCGTACAGACATATGCATACATCAAACTACCCACTGCACTAGCATAAGGAATATTTGTCATAGATTTTCTCTCCAAATTATTCTTGGGACATTGCGCCTTGCTTAACTTGTCTCCTCTTGCTATTGGTACATCTCCAGCCTTGTAAGATTGCATATTAAATCTGAAAAGAACTCAATCAACATAAGACTTCCGAGCCCAAGAATATTGCAAGATCTATCATGATGAATCTCTATGCCAAGTACAAAAGAAGCTTCCCCAAGATCTTTCATCTCAAAGTTTCTTGATAAAAATTGTTCGGTTTCATAAAGCAATCTACACTACTAGCGAGCAGAATGTCATCCACGTAGAGTACAAGAAAAATGAATCTGCTCCCACTGATCTTCAGATAGATACATTCATCAAATTTATTTTCCATGAAACCAAACGATGACACAGCACTATCAAACTTGAGATACCATTGACAAGAAGCTTGCTTCAGGCCATAAATAGACTTCTTCAATTTGCACACTAAGTGCTCCTTTCCACTTTCAACAAAATCCTCAAGCGGTTTTATGTAAATTTCCTCAAACAAGTTTCCATTGAGAAAAGATGTCTTGACATTCATCTGGTGGAGCTCGAGGTCAAAATGAGTCACCAGTGCTATGATAATTCTGAAAGCATCTTTAGTAGACACGAGTGAAAAAGTTTCATTATAATCAGTTCTTTTTTACTAAAATCTTGTGCTACTAAACAGGCCTTAAATCTTTCAATATTCCCGCAACGGTCTTTCTTGGTTTTATAAATTCATTTATAATTGATCGATTTGTTACCTTGAGGCAACTCAACAATCTCCCAAACATCATTATCATACATGAATTTTATTTTATCAATCATGGCATCTAGCCATTTATCTGATTCATGATTGTTAATAGTTTGATTATAAGTCACAGAATTCTTAACTTGACCAATATTCTTAAAGCCACAAGTAGATCGCTTAAAAAGCCAAATGCAAGTGTGTAGTTATTATTAGAACAAAAGGATGAGTAATCGGTTGGAGTCAACCAAATTACTATGGGACTACTTAAACCAAATAGCCGTCCACCAAAAATCAAAGAATTAATTTAAATAGCCTCCCACCCAACCACTTATATATAATATGTATATAATCTACGTATAATGGTTAGGAATGGTAAATAATGATCCGGTGAGCTATTTGGGTGCAAACATATTTTCGATTCTGCGTATGTAAATGCCCAAATCGAAGAAGACTTAAGCCCAAATAGAGCTCAATGATGGATCAAACAGGCAGTACCGCAGCTGTTTGGCTCTGGAGAATTGAGGTTCTATCGTTAAATACTTGTCTGTCCTAAAATGGAATGAAAATAGAATAGGGACCAAAACAAATTAGAGGAGAAAACGAATAAAAATGAAAGATTACTACTCCTTATATGACAATCTCTCATATTTTATTTATAAATCTATTGTGTAATGCTTAATTGATTTCATGTGAAGTCAGTCATATAACTAAGGTAACATTTAGAACTTAGTGAAGAATTTCATTTTATCTGTCTAGTTATGAACAAAAGATAGGTGTGCCCTTCGTTTATGAATTCAAAAAGGGATCCTGTCCAATTTGGAGTCGGATCCCATCTATGGTAACCGTTTTGAATACCAAGCGGATTCAGAGTGTTGACATCGGGTTCATTTATCACTATTAAAAATTGTCAAAAACCGACGGACGGCGTCGGTTAAAAGATGGACCAAAAAACTGACGCAGTCGGTAGGTTTTAAATAAGTTTCATTTTTTTTTATTTAAAACCAACGGACGACATCGGTTTTTTGGCGGATTTTTTCTGCCAAAATAAATATGATGAAACTGACGTCGTCTGTCGATTTTATTAAAATTAATTAAAGATTAATGTATAAATAACTGACGGACTGGGGCTCTACGCGGCGCAAATTCAGATATAGTCGGACTTGAATGTGAGTACAGAACAACGGGTGAAAAATAAAAATAAAATATCGATCCACCAAAAGGCTTTCTTTAATAGAGGAACAAAAAATTGGTCAAATGAATTATAGACGCTAAGGTAGAGATAAGACACTAGCATTGGAGAGAAACTGGGAGAAGAATGAAGATGATGCATGGACGGCTACCCTGAGAGGGAGAATAAGAATAAACAATAAAGTGAAATGAATTGCAAATGTTTATCCCAAAAAAGGCAAAAATGGCATCCAACTCGAAAATATCTAATCCAAAAAAGGCAGTGTGTGGGGACAAGCTGCCACTGCTAAATGAACAGTAGCTGTTGGACCTTCTTTCAAGATGCGACGCCCAACCTTTACTGGATTTACTATTACAAGTATTTGTACCATTTTCATGTAATTCGACAATGGTACACTCATTTTACGTGATTTGTTTGATTGCAATTATTTTTAGATATAAAAATATATTAGTAATTTTCTTAAAAGTAAATTAAAAAGTATCACGTAAAATTAGATAAAAAGAAGTAAAATGAGTAATGTTCTGCCAAGTCTAAGTAGGCGTTTCACCATAAATTTTTTTAAAAAATCACTTTATTTCGAATTTCATAAATTCGAAATGAAGATGCCGTTATGTTTTATTATACTTTTTCAAATGAGAAAAAGAGAACACCTTATTTAAAATTTGTAAAGTTAAAGTTGAAAAATAAATTTGGAGCACCTTTTCAAATTTGAAATTCAACTCCAAATTGAATTTATTAATATAATAATCAAATACTAGTTTTTGAAATAAATAAAAATTATTTAAAAAAATCATGGTCAAACGACTCTTTAAACAGTAAAAAATGATTACTTCACCTATTCAAAATCATAAAGACAACCGATTTCCATGAACGCATAGAATATTATCACAAATTTTCAATAACCACTTTGATAAGATCCAATCTCTAACGCTCTTCTAGAGAAGCCAATCAATGCCAGGTCTCTATCACAAATTTAGATTATTAATTTTAAGTGGGTGTAAATATTGAAGATCACGGTTTAAATTTTCGCGTAGTCAAAATATTACTGTATATGTTTTCTTCCTAAACTTAGCACTTTTTATATAGTTTCTAAATATATAAATTATATTTCAAAAATTAAAAAAAATTTTATGTTCAAATGTGTTGAAGAAGTCCCACATCGGATGAAAAAAAAATGTGATATCCGTATATGGTCTAGGGCATTCTTCCCTTAATGAGCTAGATTTTAGTGTTGAGTTAGGATCAAAATCTATTTATTCACAAAATGTGCAGATAAAATTAAGAATTTTGAATATGAAAAAAATGAGAAATGTCACATAAAATTCTAGTGTGAGTCTGTTGCAACGTAGAACCATGAGCAAATTTATGTAGAAAAATGGATCATGTGAATTCATGGTCACCCGACTAAATTCAATATATTATTTATATAATTCTCAATATATATATATATAATATTAACTGAACAAACTCATGATCAATACTAAATGATATTGAAAATTTACTAATGTGGAATTAAGTTATCCCATTATTTATGACTCGAACAATTGGGGTCTCGCACGTCGAAAACGTCATTTTCACACACGTGCACTCATAGTGCCAAGTATCGTAAATTTCGTTAGTGAAAGAGATATTGGTACGTAAGTAAATGTTTGAGACAGAATAATGGACAGTTATTGGCTAAATAAAAAGTGTTCCACATCGGTAAACGAATGAAGGATTGTGCAAAGTGTAAGATGGTGCGGCACCGAAAAGGGCCGCGGCACCACCCGGACGGAATTCCAAAAGTATGGCTGATTATGGAGAGGTTTTGGAGCATTAAAATGACAATTTTCCTCCATAAATCAGTCATTATTTGGTTGCATTAATTGGTGAATTAAAGGGCCATTACATGACATTTAAATGACCATTACTTGTGCCATTACTTGGCTGGTCATCATGGGGATTCAATGGCCATTACTTGGCATTGAAGGACCATTACATGAGCATATGAAGAGCCATCTTGCACACCTATAAATTGAGGCATTTGGCTCAATTCTATAGACTTACACACAAGTTAACAACACCACAAAGAGATCAGATTTTCCTAATAGCAATCCTTCTCTTAGCAATCTTCTTTAATCGTGTTCTTCACTGGGGTCATTTGTGTAGGCTTTGCACATTTGATAGTTTGTTGTTTTATTTTGGGAGACTATTGCCCACACTTCCGTAAAGCCAATATACTTGGACAATCTTGTCTTAAAGACAGAGAGCAATATCTCGACTCAGTCGGTGGTGTTGTGATTATCTAATTGGTTGCTAAGTGTTTCAGGTGTGAACTTGAAACTCAAAGGACTCTAACCGTTCGAATTCTCAGCGGTTCTACAAGCCACAAGTGTAACAGTTCATGTTCTTGTAGTTCTGAATACAAGATCCATATTTGAAGTCCTAGTTCAAGATTAAAAGATTGACAACTTGTTGTTGTAATTTTTATTGTTTATCCTTTCGAAGCACGTGTAATAGTTATCCACTATTCCCGTACGTGCTTTACATATCCAACAAGTTTAAGACAAGATTGTATTAGTGTTCGAAAGATATTTGCCAACAGATATGGTCCCAAATCTGGTTGTGATTTTCTTCGTGAAAACAATTCTGTTAACAGTTCAAACACTGTCTCTGTAAAAAACCGTGCTTTCAAATCTGGTCCTAGTTTTGGCTCTCTCTTTAGTTACAAATCTGTTTCCGTCAAAGGTGAGATCTTTGTCTCTAATGCCGAGCTTCAAGATACTGCTGATAGTCATGCTAGTACGGCTAAAGATCAAGGACGAGTTGTTGTCACCACTCCCAAGAGTGATGGAAACAAGCACCGACGAGTGGCTGAGGATGTCAACTGAGACATGAGGAGAAGGCTGAAGATGTTGTTCTATCATGTAGCAGAGGGCATGTATTTGTCCCAGACGAAGGATCCGAATTATGGTAAGGAGGAAATTGACACTCAGTCCGACGAAGTGACTGAAGTGGGCCAGAATCTGAAATTGGGATAAGTAATTTTTCTTCCTTGTCAAAAATAAGATTAAATGATGTGTGATTAAAAAGGGCTTAAAGTAAGGAGGAATATGAAAATATTTTCCAAAAAAATTATATTCCTTACGTTTTAAAATCAAAAGTTTAATCTCACCTTCCTTCCCGTTTAAAGATTGGACTATTGTAAACAAAAACTTAAAAGATCAGTTCTTTTGGGTGTAATTATTAAAAGTGTGTAAAGTATGTTCGCACATATGAAAGAGAGAGATCCACTGACTGTGCAAAAACTTTACCACTCTTAAGCAAGCGCCTAGGAATTGTCTAGGCACCAATCTCAAGGGAAGAAGACTAAAGGATAATGACTTATCTTAAGACGTTGAACTTGTCACACTATCTGATAGAAGATCATTCAGTTGATAGGATGGTATTGGACACTCAGTCGTACAAAGCCTACGGGCGACTGGAGTGGGATAGAGTTTCCGGGTCTTAAATGATCTGAAGGCCAAAAGAAAGGCAGAAAAGAAATTAGACACTTAGTCTGCCAAAGCAACTGGAGTGGGTCAGAGTATCCATATCACATATGATCCGATTATGCCCTAACCACGGGTAAGAGATTGTTCATGTGAAGCAACTCCACCTCTAAAGTAGAAGGGGTTGGAGAGGTTCTCCTCAAAAGGACTTCAGGGAATGAGATCACTCTAAAATGAGGTGATACATGTCCCAAACTTGTTTTCAGGGACGTTGTTGGTCAAGCTGGCTTGAGACTAGTCTAACAGGTCTGTAATAACTAAGAATTGCACAGTATGCTTGTAGCTAAATGAATTATATATTTATAATCCGTGTATCTATGCCATCATTTATTAAGACACGTTAAATAGAAAGTCATTCAAAAGTTAACTAAGTTGAGCTTGTTGTCTTCTGTCGACATAAACCTTCTGAATGAATGTGAGGTAGGCGGAGGCAAAATCACCTTTCCATTCCGTCAAAGGAATAGTGAAAGAAGCACTGCTCCTCTAGAACTTAGTCACACCTACATGGGTGAATTGAAGTTCGTACAAAATAGAGGGGGGAGATGAGTACTTTGTGACCTTCATTGATGATGGTACAACGTATTGCATCCTTTGTTTATTGAAAAGCAAAGATGAAGTTGTGAAGCGCATAAGCGCTACAAAGAAGAAGTTTAAAATCAACTAAGCCTACGGATTGAGGAATTCGCAGTGATAGAGGAGGAGAATGTGAAGCATCGTTTATCAAACGATTGCTCCTTACTCACCTCAGTCTAACGGTGTTAGCCAAGTGCAAAGACGTACGCCCAAAATATGTGGGGCAAGACGATCCTTATCGCTAATGTGATTCTCAACAGAACTCTGCATAAGGATAAGGATAACCCTCCATGTGAAACATGGAAAGGATCCCACCTAAAAATATTTTGATGTGGGGTGGCTTGGTATAAGTTGGACTACCAAAACAAGTCAAGTTGGAAATATGACTTTAGATTGCATATCCACTGGATCTGCAAATAACAGTAGTGCTTATCGCCTCTTGGTCTCAAAAAATGCTGAATTCTTTGAAGATAACTTTTCTTGAGAATGAAAAAGAAGTAATTGCTCGAGTTTAACAAGAATTCGCGAGTGCCTGATTGTCCGGAACTAGACGTTCCAAATCTACAGGACTCGAAAGTTGCTGACTATCTAGAACTTAATGTTTCAGATCTACAAAACTCAGGAATTTTAGATGTTAAACCGAGACGGAGCAAAGAGTGGACAAAGACTTGTTCTAGCCTTCTAATAGATTCCATCAGATATAACCATACTTGTGTAATGGTTGACCTTCCTCCGGAAAAAGAACCTTTGGGTTGTAAAAGTGGATACTCACATTGAGTACAAAGTAGATGGATCTACTGACGAGTATAAGGCCTCGGCTATATGGACATGTGCTCCCCTGTAAATAGCTTAATATACAGGGCCATTGCAGTCTTGCGTGACATGGATGTTGAGACAACCTTCCTAACCGGAGAGTTGGAAGGAGAGGATTAGAGTTGGTTTGTTGGACTGTTGGGCTTCTTCCGGAACTTTCTTTTTGGTCCCTGAAATGTTTACATTTTGGTCCTGGAAGTTTCAGATGAAACATAAATAATGAATCTGACAACAGAAACATTGACTCTAAAGTTAGAAAGCCAACCGTCTGAAAGTGGAAGTCATATTGAAACAAAGTTTCGTTATGAAAGATATGCGCATCACATATGACATCTTAGGAATTGGGATTTCTAAGACATCTAACGGACTGGTGTAATTCCAAACTCATTTGTGAGGTATTTGACAGTCTCGTTGAAGTCACCAATGGATACGAATCATAAAATTGATTGGAATCATGGTGCACCCGTATACCATGAGCGATATGTGCATGTCACTTGTAGTTCAATGTACTTTACACACTACAACCAACATGGTATCGGCTTACAAAGTAGACCAGTTGAACTAAGGTTCACTCGTGATTCTAGAAATGATCGATAGAAGGCGTTAAATCGATTATGACGATATCTGAAATATTTGCTTAACTACGAATTATGGTACCCTGGATGTCCAATGGTTCTTGGAGAACACAGTGATGTAAACTGGACATCGAACTTGAAGAACACCAAAGCCACAAGTGGATATGTATGGTGTGCCTTGGGAGAAACCCATGCCTTCGTCAGTTATACACTGTGACTAGCCAGTCGGCTTCAGGGAGGGTACGGATGACGGTGTCTGGACATATTAGTCATACACATAAGACCGTTGGGCAGTTGATCATCACGGATGTCACTTCCTTGATTACTAATCAAAGGATATAGCGAACCCTTTAACTAAGGACTACCCGAAGATCAAGAGTTATGCCTGTCTATGGGATGAGCTTAAAATCCAAACAATACGAACCTTTACGGTGGTAATCCAACCATATTGTTTGGAGATCCCAAGAATTTGGTTCAATGGGAAAACTAAGTTGTAAAAGGTTCAGTTGAGCGCTTCGATGGAAGCAAGAGCACTTTGAATTATGATTTTTGTAAAGAAACGTAAATCCAAAATCGTTCCCGCGATAAACGTTAAGTGCTACCTGCATGGTGGGTAAAGGTTAAGTTTTAAAACCTTTGAAGATCCTCAACAGTTGAGGTTAAGGTTTGAGAAACTTTTAATAATTCCTCACGTTTGTGAAGCGGGGTATAGCAGGATATCTTGTAGGAGATCACCTATTTAAGTGCGATGACAAGCTGCTTCAAATGAACGCACTTAAGAATCCAAGTGTGTCCACGGCCATAACGGACAGAATAATAAGAAGAAACGAATAAAATGAGGTATTGTGTTGGTACCGTTGTCTTGGCTTACATTAAATACTGACGATTCAAGACATCACGTTCACCGCATAGTAAGTAAGTCCGATGGCATTCAACTAGGGAAGGTTCAAAGCGGAAGCTACCTCTCCTGATGCAATATCTTTTCGCTGAAAGATTGTTGAAAGCAGGCACCTTGTGTGTGCGCCAAAATCTCTTTTAAGAGGGGATTGTTGGAAATTTACTAATGTGGAATTAAGGTTATCCCATTATTTATGACTCGAATAATTGGGGCCCCGCACGTCGGAAACGTCGTTTCCACACACGTGCACTCGTAGTGCCAAGTATCATAAATTTCGTTAGTGAAAGAGATATTGGTACGTAAGTAAATGTTTGAGACAGAATAATGGACGGTTATTGGCTAAATAACAGGTGTTCCACGTGGGTAAACGAAGGAAGGATTGTGCAAAGTGTAAGATGGTGCGGCACCAGAAAGGGCCGCGGCACCACCCGGACGGAATTCCAAAAGTTTGGCTGATTATGGAGAGGTTTTGGAGCATTAAAATGACAATTTTTCCTCCATAAATCAGCTATTATTTGGCTGCATTAATTGGTAAATTAAAGGGTCATTACATGTCATTTAAATGGTCATTACTTATGCCATTACTTGGCTGATCATCATGGGGATTCAATGGCCATTACTTGGCATTGAAGGGCCATTACATGGGCATATGAAAAGCCATCTTGCACACCTATAAATTGAGGCCTTTGGCTCTATTCTATAGACTTACACACAAGTTAACAACACCACAAAGAGATCAGATTTTCCTGATAGCAATCCTTCTCTTAGCAATCTTCTTTATTCGTGTTCTTCACTGGGGTAATTTGTGTAGGCTTTGCACATTTGATAGTTTGTTGTTTTAGCTTCGGAGACTATTGCCCACACTTCTGTAAAGCCTATATACGGGGGGCAATCTTGTCTTAAAGACAGAGAGCAATATCTCGACTCAGCCGGTGGTGTTGTGATTATCTAATTGGTTGCTAAGTGTTTCAGGTGGAAACTTGAAACTCAAAAGACTCTAACCGTTCGAATTCTCAGCGGTTCTACAAGCCACAAGTGTAGCAGTTCATGTTCTTGTAGTTCTGAATACAAGATCTAGATTTGAAGTTCTAGTTCAAGATTAAAAGATTGACAACTTGTTGTTGTAATCTTTATTGTTTATCCTTTCGAAGCACTCGTAATAGTTATTCATTATTCTCGTACGTGCTTTACATATCCAACAAATGATGCATTAGTAAACACATGATTTAATTCCTTAAATTCATGAGATTGATGAGTTGAACCCTAACTTTCTAGCTTTGGATTCGCCTCTGCGTAGAACCGTCCCCTCCCATATGTAGTACTATTTTTTATTATTTCAATAACCAGGTAGGGTCCGTCTGACCCCACGCTTGAGAGGGATTTGGTCAAAAAAACAAAGACATGTCCTAATTGAAGCACACTTCTAATAGTACTAGTAGGATGTTGCCTGCGGGCTTAATATATCTTAGTTTGTACGCTCTATTATATTACTACGATAGAGTCTTTATTATTTTGTTCGCTTAAGCTACAAAAACTTTATGCGTAAACATAAAAAATGTTGCTAGTTCGGTCTCAACAATTTATGTTATAGTGCATGTCCTGTTTCGGTTTATTTGATCCAATTTTTTTAGTTTGTTTGAGAAAACTATCTCTTGTAAATTTAGAAGTAATATAACTTAAATTTTAGTTTTATTGTTGATAACAAGTTTTATTATCAAATAAATGTTATGACATATTTAATAACATAAATTTGAAAAGCCTGATATTATTGTGCCATATTTACTATTTTTTTCCTTTAAATACTACTCCATCCGCATTGTAGAATGCAAAACAATAATAAAACTCACATTTAAGTATAATGATTTTATTAGTTTCATTTTTTTTACTTTGCAAATAAATAAAAGAATAGAATATATGGCAAGAATTATTGTTAGGATAATCTAATTGAGATTATCTATTAATTTTAGCTGAACAAGTAAATGTGTAAGAAATAGCTATCAATAGTACCTACAAGGTAAGAAAAAACCCAAGTAAGAAATGCTGATGAAGTCAGAAAATGTATTAACTGGAGGATAACTAAAATGGGAAAACAAGTGGGACCCATAGTACTATAAACTTTTCGGCTGGTACATAAGAAATTAAACTGAAGTGGAGTTGTTTTCGTGTAAAGCAATGAAAAAATACACTCAAAACAACAATATGGTACAATATTCATAAAGCGTTAAAATTATAGAATCCCAAAAATGACCCTGTCTGATATGAACAATAAATCCTCTTATCATGTATGTACAGAATCAATAAAATGCCACATGCATATTAACCTGTATACATTAATCACTACCATATTGTATTCCATTTTTGATATCCCTAGATGGAACAAAAGCTCCACCCTCTTCTTGTAGATTGTTCTATGTACCACTATGCATCAAAGCTACAGTCACATCAAGGCACAAACTTGACAAAATTGGAAAGAAGCATCAAGATCATTTCATTGCCCAGTATGGGATAAAGATATTGAATTGTGCTGTGGGGTTTTGACACGTTAATTTGGAATTTTTTCTTTTATCATTTAACAACGGTCCACCGCCCCATTTACATGTCTGTTCCTTCCTTTACTGATCACTACTTTTGGTGAAAGAGGTCCCGGCATAGCTGGATAATAAAAGAGGAAAATTAAAAAATTTAGTTGGAGGTATGCAGCGTGTGTTCGAATCCTGTTGGGAGCAATTTGCTCTCTTCTAGGGTAGAACATTGTAGGTGATATTAGTTGCTATGTTCTCAAACTCTGGTCATTCAGGCACATCCCGCTATTTATTGATAGTAGTACTGAGAGACCGAAACTATTATCTTCATGAATAGTTTAGCGTAAGCCGGGAAGCTGAATATAAAAAAAAGAAAAAAAAGAAAATGAGCTTTAGTTTGGATGGATAAGTCGTTTGTTGAGGATTGCTTTGAGATTTCCAGCTTATCTTCTCCATTAGCTTGTGCAAAATCGATTTAATCCATAAATCGAATCAATAAAAATAATATTAATTTATCGGTAATGAATATTGAGTTAACGGTTTGTAAATGGTTTTGTAATTTTTTTATTGGGTTATTGGTTCGGTTTTGATTTTAAGAATTTAGTTAATGGTTAAACCGATAACCCAATAAGCTTATATTAAAATTATATTTTTATCCCTAATTATATAATAGTGGTTTTAAGTTCTAATTTTTAAATACAAACTCTAATACTAAATTCTTACCACAGACACGCTTATTCTCTCAGTTCTCAATTCCCTTATCATTTGTACTTTCATTGTTTAGAATGCATTAAGCAATCTAAAAGTTCATTATCATTTGAGGATTTGCTGCTTCAATGAAATAGTACATCTTATAGTTTTTATTTTGTAATTTGTGTATACTTTTATGCGCAAAGACCGTGTATGAATGAACAAATGAAAATAAGAAAAACAAAAAAAATTAGCGGAGCATTTTCTTATTGGTTAAATCAAAAACGAACCGTTAAGGACTAAAAATCGATAACTAATATCTTATCAATTTGATTATTGATTTAACGTATTTACAAACCGAAAATCAATAAATCTAACCGAACCGACTGCACCTCTATTCTCCATGTTTCTTGGCAAGTCGCATTTTTTGTTTTGACTTTAATGGAAGGCTAGTTTCGAAACTATACCATGAAGAAATGTATATTCCATTTGTTCTTAGAATTTAACACATATATAGAGAGTGTGATTCTTATATATTATTTGCAAATTTAAATTTGTTGTGGAAGATAATTTGTTGTATCTTTAAGGTCACCAATCCAATTTTTATGGAAAATTACATGAAGTGAATTCCTTCAACTCCAATGAATTTTAAGTAATTTCCTTACTAGTATATTCCTAAAAGAACAACGCATTTCAATATTTGAAAGTGATGAAACTTTAAACCTTCTATTTTATCCTTAATAAAAAGGTTTTCTAACCACAAATTTCAAAATTAGTCTTATAACACACAAAAATTATCACATATTTCAGATTATAAATTCTAAAAATCTTCATTTATTTTTAAATTTCATACCTAATCAAACTAGCCAAACAAATTGGAAAACAGAATAAGTATCTTTTATGTAACCTAACAATTTAAAATTCTTTCTATATTGCTAATATATAGAATTTAAACTCTATTTCCTCTAGAGTAATGATGTTAGGTGGTCTAAATTCCTTATCGGTACTTGTTGATTTTCATCATAATTAACAAGCTAAGTTTTACGCTGGTGCTAGTCTATCACACAATTCTCCTTCTTTATCGGGATTCGGGATCGGAAATGTGAACAAGCTCACACTTGTGAAGTTTTGTTCTTTTTTAAAAAATAAGAAGTTTTAATTGTTGATTTTCAATGAATAATACGCTGCGACTTTTAATTATTTTTTTTAAAAATAAACCCCTCAAGATGACTTAAATTGGTTAAATTAAATGGAAAGAAATAAATTTGTTAAAATAAAAAGCAATAACACAAAACCATAGGTGGATAGCGCGAGGCCTATGCCATCAATCTTGGGAGAAGTAAGGAGAACTCAGTTCTCTTTATATTCACTTCTAGTTCCAAACAAAAGCTTATAACAGCGTAAATTAATTAGAAGAATTTTCTATATTGTTTGTATAATGGATGTATTGCTTGTGATTATGCTTTATCTTGAGCCGAGGACCTCCCGGTAACAACCGCTCTACTTACCAAGGTAGAGGTGAGGTCTATGTACACTCTACCATTCCCATACCCATGTTGTGGGATTTCACTGTGGGTTACAACAATTGCGGAAAACGGGAAGTAAATAAATATTACAGATTGCTAGAAAGGATAAACTAAAGATTACAACAAACTGAAATCAAGAACGATACAAACTCCTTGTGATTTGCTGAGTCGAGTGATTGCACTTTGTCTTTAAGACAAGATTGCCCCGTATATATCCTTTTACGTTTGTGGGCAATAGTCTCCCAAGACACAACAACAACTAACAAATGAGCAAAGGAAACTCAAGTGTTACTCTTGAAGAACTTTGAATATAGAAAACTTGCTAGAGAGGAAGAAGAAGATCTCAGAAAATTTCTAAATGTTGAACAATTGGGCCAAGGGCCTCAATTTATAGTGTAAGGAAATGACCCCTCAACTAGCCAACTAATGGCCTTCAATAGCCATATAATGACACTTATTGAGGGGTTACATTCAGCCAAATAATGGTTGAATTCATATGCCAAATAATGGAGATTCAATGCTTCAAAACCAACCCAAAAGTCAGAACTTTCCATCTTCCCATCGCAGCATTCTGCCTCCGAAGCGCCGCGGCTCTGGGAATTAGCGCCTCAGCTCCAGTAGCCAAACCACCATTTAGCGTTGCGGCGCTCCGACAGTGTTTGTGCCGCGACCCTTCACGGCTCCGCGGTGATTTCTGACTCGTTTCATCTTACACTTCGTACACTTCTTCTTTCGTTTACCAACGTGGAATACTTGTCATTTGTCCAATAACCGTCCACCATTCTATGTCTTAAATGTATTACGTATGTACCAATATCTCTTTCACTAATGAAATTTACGATACTTGGCACTACATGTACACGTGTGTGGAAATGACGTTTTCGACATGCGGGGCCCCAATTGTTCGAGTCATAAATAATGGGATAAACTTAATTCCAAGTTAGTAAATTTCCAACAATCCCCTCTTGAAAGAGATTTTGGCGCACTCACAAGGTACATATTTCTAGCAATCTTTCAGCGCACAGATGTTGCATCTGGATAGGTAGCTTCCGTTTTGAACCTTCCATAGTTGAATACCATCAGACTTACTTACTGCGCGGTGAACGTGATGTCTTGAACCTCCAGTGCTTAGTGTAAGCCAAGTCAATGCTACCAACACAACAACTTCCCTTACTCTATTCTTCGTAATATTTTATCTGTTGTGGCCGTGGAAACTTCTTGGATTCTTAAGTGCGTTCATTTGAGGCGGCATGTCCTCGCACTTAAATAGGTGGTCTCCTACAAGGTATCCTGCTATACCCCACTTTACAAGTGTTAGGAACCATTAAAAGTTTCCCCAAACCTAACCTCAACCATTGAAGATCATTAAAGGTTTTGTAAACTTAACTTTTACCCACACTGCAGATAGCACTTAACGTCTATCGTGGGAACGACTTTGGGTTTATGTTCCTTACAAGGATCATAACCCGAAGTGCTCTTGCTTTCACCGAAGCGCTCAACTGAACCTTTACAGCTTAGTTTTCCCATTGAACCAAATTTCCTGGGATCTCCAGTCAGTAAGGTTGGGTTACCACTGTATTAGCCCTTAAAGCTTGGGTTTTAAGCCCATTCCCCTAGACAAACAGAATATCTAATCTTTGGGTAAGCCCTTTGTCAGTGGGTCCGCTATATTATTCTTTGATTTTATGTAATCAATGGATATTATACCCGTAGTGATCAGCTGCCTAACGGTCTTATATCTCCATCGAATATGATAAGACTTACCGTTGTACATAGAACTCCGTGCCCTTCCTAGAGCCGACTGACTGTCGCAGTGGATCATTACAGAAGGTACGGGTTTGTCCCAACAAAGGACACCCTCTAAGAAGTTGTGAAGACACTCAGCTTCTTCTCCTGTTTTGTCTAAAGCGATAAACTCTGATTCCATCGTGGATCGGGCGATGCAAGTTTGCTTAGAGGATTTCTAAGACACAGCCCCACCACCAATTGTAAATATATACACATTGGTGGACTTGGTGTTCTCTATATCAGATATCCAGTTTGCATCATTGTACCCCTCTAGTACAATTGGATATCTCAAATAATGCAACCCGTAAGTTTGCGTGTATTTCAGGTATCGTAGTACCCAATTCAATGCCATCCAATGATCATTACTCGGATTACGGGTAAACCTAGCCAACTTGTTAACTGCATAAGCAATATCAGGTCGGGTGCAGTTTGTTATGTACATCAAACTCACAATCACATGTACATATTGCTCCTGGCATATGTGTGCACCACAATTTTTATCAAGCTTTTAATTTCTATCCAGTGGTGACTTCATAGGCGAACTGTCAAACATCTCGAACTTTCTCAACACATCCTCGATGTAGTGAGACTGGATAAGACCAGTCCGTCATACGTCTTAGAGATTTTTATCCCTAAGATGACATATGTGATACCCATATCCTTCATGTCGAAGCATTGTTTCAACATGTTCTTAATCTCTAGGATCAAGCTAGGACTGCTCTCTGTGATCAACATGTCATCTACGTACACATATCATGACGAACGAGACAGAGTTACCTTTCGTGTAGACACATTTGTCATACTCATTAATGGACAAACCCTTCGATAGTAGAGTACTATCAAATTTTTCATGCCATTGCTTCGTGGCCTGTTTCAGCCCGTACAAAGATTTGACAAGTCGACAGACTTTCTTCTCTTGCCCTGGAACCACATACCCCTCGGGTTGTTCCATATAAATTTATTCTTCCAAATCACCATTTAGAAAGGTTATCTTGACATCTATTTGATGTATCTCAAGGTCACGCAACGCTGTGATCGCAATGAATATTTTTATGGACGTCATCCTAGACACCGGGGAGTACGTGCCAAAATAGTCAAGGCATTCCTTCTGCCGATAGCCCTTTACTACCAACATGGCCTTGTACTTATCTATAGAGCTGTCTGCTTTATACTTCCGTTTGAGTATCCATTTACAACCCAACGGTTTATTTTCCGGAGGAAGATCAATCAACACCCAAGTATGGTTATGCAGGATGGAGTCTATTTCACTCTCAATAGCTTCTTTCCAGAGCGGTGCCTCTGGAGTTGACAATGCTTTAGCAATTGTCCTTGGTTTGTCATCAACCATATAAGCTACAAAGTCAGGACCAAAGGATTTATCCTTCCTGGCCCTTTTACTTCACCTCGGTTCCATCTCTTGAGTCTCCAAGTTCTGAGAATCTGGAACACTAGATTTTGGATATTTAGCCACTTCGAAGTCCACTAGATCTGAACCATCTAGATCCGGGAAGTCGTAACGACTCATGGTTCCTGAGAGCTTTGTTCATAACTTTATTTGCGAGAGGTTATGTCTTTTTCCTTTCTAGGAAAAGTATCCTCAAACAATTGAGCATTCCTTGATTCCATGATTTTACCCCCATAGATATATCTGGAATATCTGACTTATGCACTAAGAAGTGATAAGCACTACTGTTATTTGCATATCCGATGAAAATACAATCTATAGTCTTAGGTTCAATCTTGACCTGCTTTGCCTTGGGAACTTCGACATTTGCCAAACAACCCCACACCTTTAAATATTTATAGGTGGGTTTCTTTCCTTCCATGATTCATATGGAGTTTTGTCCTTACCCTTATGTGAAACTCTATTAAGAATTGTATTAGCAGTACGGACGGCTTCTCCCCACATGTTTTGGGGAAGACCGAAATTGATGAGCAAGGAATTCATCATTTTCTTCAACGTGCGGTTCTTGCATTTAGCAACACCGTTCGATTGAGGTGAGTATGGAGCTATCGTTTGATGAACAATGCCCGATTTGGCATAATATTCCTCAAATGGCGCTATGTATTCTCCCCCTCTATCGCTACGAATGGATTTAATCTGCATGCTTAGTTGGTTTTCAACTTCTGCTTTGTAACATCGGAACGCTTCAAAGGCTTCATCTTTACTTTTCAACAAGTAAATGTAACAATACCTTGTGCTATCATCAATGAATGTCACAAAGTACTTGTTCCCCCTAGTTTGTGCAAACTTCAAATCACATATATCTATGTGAATAAGTTCTAGAGGAGCGTTATTCCTTTCGATGGATCGAAAAGGAATCTTTGTGAGTTTTGCCTCTACGCACACCTCACACTTATGTTGAAGGTTTACGTCGATAGACGGCAACAACTCCAACTTCACCAACCTTTGGATGGACTTGTAGTTAACATATTCTAATCTATAATGCCATAAATTAGAAGACTCGAGCAAGTAAGAAGAAGCTTCAATTTTATTGCTTGGACGCATTACAAACATGGCGTTAACTTTGAAGAGGCCTTCACAGACGAAGCCTCTTCCCACAAAAGTTCCATTCTTGGTGATTACAAAATTATTGGACTCAAATACTAGCCTAAAACCAGCATTAACCAATAAATGACCTGAAATTAAATTTCTCCTAATCTTAGGGACATGTATCACCTCCTTCAGAGTGAGCTCCTTTCTAGAAGTCATCTTCAGGACTACTTTTCTTACCCCCAGCACGTCAGAGGAAGCGTTATTACCCATGAACAGCTTCTTGTCTGTAACTGGTGTATATGTGGGAAGGCATCTCTATTGAAATAGATGTGTCTGGTAGCACCCGTGTCCATCCACTATTGCATTGGATTCTCAACAAGGTTTTCTTCAAGCACCACCGCCGAGAACTCTTCAATCATGTCGTCAAGAAGCGTGTCTTTGACGACGTTAGCATGTGCCTTGCCTTTGGCCTTGGCCTTCTCTTGTTGCTCAGTCTTGAGCTTGCGGCAGTCCTTGATCATGTGACCAGGTTTCCCACAGTGGTGATAGTTCCCCTTGAACTTCTCCGCTACCTGGGTCTTGCCATCTTTCTGAAACTTGCGCTTCTTGCTTGGGTTCCTTTTGGCCTAAGCCATATTTGCCTTTGCCTCAGCGGGTTGTTTTCCCCTAGGCGGGGCCTTATTATCTTCATGAATCTGGAGTTTGATAATAAGTTCCTCAAAGGTCATTTCTTTGTCTTGAGTTTTAAGTAACTCGTAAACTCATTCCACAAGAGAGGTAACTTCTCAGTAGGTGATACAACCAAAAATTGCTCATTTGGTTTCATACAATCATTTGGAATTTATGGACTTGGGACATCACAGTTTTGCTATCCACCATTTGAAATTTCAGAAATTTCCCAACAATGAATTTATACGTACCAGTGTCTTGTGCGTTGTACTTCTTCTGCAGTTTTTCCCATAACTCTTTGGCGGTGCCTACGGTGCAATACACCGTGTACAGTGGGTCTGACATACAGTTCAAAATATAGTTCTTACACATGAAGTCATTATGACTCCATGCATCAAGAACCATCTTCATGCCATTAACGACATGGATACCTTGGCCCCCTTCAGCCGATTCATTAGGCTGAGGGTCCACTTCATCTCCAGGTTGTGGAGGATCTTCTGTTAGAAAACGAGTCATTCCCATAACAGTCAGATAAAACAACATCTTTTGCTGCCATCTCTTGAAGTTGGAGCCCATGAACTTTTCTGGGCGTTCATGGTGGAATCCAAAGAGTGGAGGAACTGTAACGTTCCCTTGAGCAGCAGTAAAGGCGTTGGGTGTGCCTTGAGCAACAGTAAAGGCATTGGCTGTGCCTTGAGCAACAGTGGGGAAGGCAGAGAGGGTTGCCTTGAGTAGCAGCAGTAGTATTAGAAGCAAGTTGTTCTTTTCTAGTCATCTTTCTAAGCACTTACAACAATCTTGTCTTAAAATCGTGGGTTACAACAATTGCGGGAAACGGGAAGTAAGTAAATATTACAGATTGCTAGAAATGATAAACTAAAGATTACAACAAACTGGAATCAAGAACGATACAAACTCCTTGTGATTTGCTGAGTCGAGTGATGACACTCTGTCTTATATATCTTTTACGTTCGTGGGCAATAGTCTCCCAAGATACAACAACAACTAACAAATAAGCAAAGGAAACTCAAGTGTTACTCTTGAAGAACTTTGAATATAGAAAACTTGCTAAGAGAGGAAGAAGAAGATTTCAGAAATTTTCTAAGTGTTGAACAATTGAGCCAAAGGCCTCAATTTATAGTGTTAGGAAATGACCCCTCAACTAGCCAACTAATGGCCTTCAATATCCATGTAATGACACTTATTGAGGGGTTACATTCAGCCAAATAATGGCTGAATTCATGTGCCAAATAATCGAGATTCAATGCTCCAAAACCAGCCCAAAAGTCAGAACTTTCCATATTCCCGTCGCAGCATTCTACCTCCAAAGCGTCGCGACTCTGCTAATTAGCGTCGCGGCGCCTCGGCTCCAGTAGCCCAAACCACCATTTAGCGCTGCGGTGCTGCCATGGGGGCGCCGCAGCGCTTCGACGGTGTTTTCGCCGCGTTTCTTCACGGCTCCACGGCGATTTCCGACTCATTTCATCTTACACTTCGTCCTTCGTTTACCAATGTGAAATACTTGTCATTTGGCCAATAACCGTCCATCATTCTATGTCTCAAACGTATTACGTATGTACCAATATCTCTTTCACTAATAAAATTTACGATACTTGGCACTACGTGTACATGTATGTGGAAACGATGTTTCCGACGTGCGGGGCCCCAATTGTTCGAGTCATAAATAATGAGATAAACTTAATTTCACATTAGTAAATTTTCAACATTCACTGGGTATGTTGTTGTGGTTTTCTGTATAATGGATGAAATTAAAACTTTCTAGGACTTAGATATATAGTATGTGGTAAGTTTGAAGGATGTAGAAAAGGTAATTTCTAGAGGTTCCTCTATTTGGGACATCAAATATCAACATTTGAAGCATTGACTATAAACAGGATCAGGAGTTCTGAACTTGAACATAATAAAGTAATTGTGACACGAGAAGCATGAGAATTAGGTGGGGATGTGATATATAAACAAACCATAGAGGTAAAGCACAAATCTTAAGAGTCATATCACTGCCTTCTCCTTTAGTTTAATTTGGGACCAATAAAACAATTTGAATTTAACTGTACGCTCTACAGTGTAAATTAGAAGTTCTACTGTATTAGTGTATTTTAACCAGTTGTATCATTTATTTCTTTAATTTTTGAATTATTTATTCTACTTAATATGAACTATACATATAATTATTTTTAATGTCCCAATAATATAATTATTTTTATACTGTCAATACATAAGTGATAAACTGTTAAAGTCCACATAAATTGGGTCTTAGAAGGCTGGAACACCCTTTCTTCTCCCCAAGTAAATAGTAGTATTTAGAGGGGGTGAAATCAAAGAAATGTTGAGTTTGTTTGTCAAGTTGCATCTTGACGGTTTGTATTTGAGTTGTTTTATTTGATAGCTGGTTGTGTTAACCAGTTTATGGTGCTTGTAATGTTCACTTTGGTATCAATAAAGTTGCTAAAAAAAAAAAAAAGGAAATGTGAACTTCTACTAAGACATCATAACTTGTTAATTGAATATTTTTTAGGCGGAAGAGTCTTGCTCTCGCGATAGGACTTTTACCATAAACAATATGATTTTTTTTCTTACCTACTCTCCTCCACCCATGTCCTATCCCTCAAATTTCTATTTCATATTTTTTTGCTTTTATAAAAAATTTATTAAAAATATGAAATTTTTTCTTACCCCTGCCCTCCCACATCACCATCGAAGTTTTTATTTTATATATTTATTTTACTTATATATAAATTTTTGTTACGATATACTATTTTATTTTTCGATCTAAGATCATAGGAGAGCTTTAGGAGAAGGTCAGGGTTGCTATATGAAAAATGATGGTCTTCTCATGCCCCATCAAATTTAAAAGAACTCAAATTTTATCCACCGCCTCAAAGTACGGCGACAAGGTACGGACCGTACAAAATTATACGAGTCGTATATTGTACCGTACTTTTCCAAAATCCAGGCCAATTCTCTAAATAATTATACAGTCTCTCAGACAAATTATATGGTATGTAGAATATAAGTACAGATCGTACATCCCAACGTGAAAATGCAACTTTGTCGAATTTTGATGAAATGTATCCTCTTCGATTCGCCTAACTCCTATATATCTAGATACTTTCGTAAACAAGTTTAAACCATCATTGTCCCTTAACAAGGTCTCATACCTTCACATACTACTCAATTTAATAAACGACACAATTTGACGTAAAACCACGGGGTGTAACAGAATACATACTTAGACATGTGCCAACGCGCAGTGAGTCGTCGTCGGCGTTTTTCGGAGGACGCCGACAGCGTAGCACGGACGAGCCATGCATGCCACAAGTGCCCCCTACTACACGCCGACATGCCCCATCGGGCGCTGGCCTCAACCGACGACAGTCGCCTTGAAGTGCCTTCAACACCTCTACCCCCCTTATATATGCTTTAACCCAAGTGACACGAGTAGACATGCCTATGCCAGAGAATCATAACGCACGCTGCTTAACAAGTCAAGCACAAGAATGTTCACTTCGCATGTCGACGTACGACGTTGACCTATGTCGCTGGCCATCATGAGAAATTTTCGTGCCCCATAACCCAACCCCCTCCCCCAACTACCCCCCCCCCCCGCCCCCCACCCCCCCCCCACCCCAAATTTTCTATTTTATATATTTATTTTACTTTTATAAACTTTTTATAAAAAATGAGAAAAATTTGCTTACCCCATCCCCACCTCAACCCACCCGAAGTTTTTACTTTATATATTTATTTTACTTATACAAAAAAAATTTAAAAAATGAGAAACTTTTCTTCCCCCACTACCCATTCCCCCCCCCCCCTCCCGCCCCACTACCCCTACTCTCCTACCCATTATTTTATATATTTATTTTACTTTTAAAAAAATGAAAAAAATCTTTAAAATATTATTCTTATTTTAAAAATAAAGATATTGAAAAATCAAATATCATACAAAATAAAATAACATCATAGAAGATAAGTTTGAAATTTGTAAAAGTAATTGGTGAAGTTGGGCAAGTTGGGTTATGACCCATCATTTAACCCATTTGGACCCGTCCATCTTAGCCCATGTAAGCTTTGGGCGGGTTGGGCATTGACTCATCTATTGATTCAGCTCATCTTGACTCGTTCAACTTTAACCCAAACGGTCGATCTGTCACCCCTACTTATTATCATCATCTTTGTAAATATAATTCAGGCTCTAAAAACTTTTCCATATTAAATTTATATGAATAAACTATAATACAGTCAAACCTCCCACATCATTGTTGGGTCTGAAATCTTTTTGATTGTTATAGCGAAGAAATGTTATACACCAATAACAATATTGATATTTAATTTTATTTCGCTGTTATAGACAAAAATAATACATAAAATCTATTCTTTTTATTTTTAATTGTCAAATCTTAAGCTTAATCACACTTCGTATAATGAAGAAAAATCTTTTAATGATGAAAATATATATTCATATTATATTCTTTATCATAAATAGTATTGTATTAAAGTATCAAAATATTTGATCAAAACCTCTAGCCTATTATTGATAATCTTAGAGATTATATTTCTATGAAGATGATTAATCATAATATTACCAAAAAAAAGATGATAATTATTATAGAGGGGTAATTTGAGAAACAACGTATTGTTATAGAGATGATTGTTGTTGTTATAGGTAAAACATTGTTATAAAGAGGTAAAGCTGAGACTCTTTTTGAAGGAAGAACCTAATCTAGCTATGCTTGCCTACCTGGATTACTTAACAGAAGTGACTGAAGTTGAAAGAGTTCCAAATTGAGACATCTCTATTTTTCCCCTGGGGAATCTTTAGAATTTCCACTGCTTAGCTTTCAATTCGCTTCTAACCATCAAATGAAATGTGAATAACCCGTCCTCATCTCTTTGAAAGAAGGGGCGCTTCCGGTCTATGTCCGGGGAGCATACTTGACAGAAGATAGACACACGCGGTAGAGGGGTCCCCCACTTCGATTCCCGCCCCGTTAGCATCTACGGTCTAGATAAGGGATTAGTTTGTTAGGTCTTTTTGGTCTTGAGCCAAATTTGGGTTTTTTCTAGACGAAACCTTTGAGATTTTTTAGGGTTTATCCATGCATTGATCCAGTCAAAGAACCTGCTCCACGTCGACTACTCCGCCTAGACTATCTTCCTACCCGCCCCCGGTTCTCTATGCTTGGTTCCATAATCAATTCCAGATCCATCTATTTGAGGGAGGACATCCAATTGCTTCGATTTGAATTATCCGGAGAATGCAATGCCTAATATATATCAAAAAGATGGACAATCAAACCTATTTCTCTATTATCATCAACTTGATGAATTAATTTCAAGATATAAGGCTTTCCTATTATAACATGTTGTTCAAAAGGATTCCCCGTCCTTCCATCAAATATTCTGCTTTTTCTTGGATATTCAGGTTTAAATACCGTTGAGTAGAAGACAATAAATGGAATGGTCCGAAAGTCGCTATAGAAGATCGAATGAGTCTTAGTGAAGCTAGTCCATTAATTAGATAGATCACTTGTGCGTACGTTATCTAGAATAATGTTATTTCCCCTTATCTGCCAGTTAGAGAAAATTAAGGACCCTCGGTTCCCACCTAGGAGGCACAACATCTTCCCTCGAGGGATCATAGAAAAGATGGTCCGGAAGCTTCCTCTTTCCCAGCAAGCAAGACGAGATCACCACTTCTCTCAGTAATGGACTTCCTTTACTTCGTAACCTTAGCCTTAGATGTCCTTTCATACATTCTCGAACCTCCGACAGACAGAATCTCCATGCATGCGTTCTTTCTCTCCTCCCTTCAACCATACATCTTTTTTTTTCTTTTGGCCCATTTTATTAGGCATTGAACCCCACCCCGCGGAGCGGTGTTGAGTGGTCTCCCCAGTCGCTGACAATTGAGAGTGGATTCCATGCAATGAAATTATCGGTCAATGACGTCTTCGTTGCCAAGGTAGATCCTTTTCTTTGTCTTTTAAGATATTACATACTCGAGGAAGAATCCCCGGCTAACTCTGTGCCAGCAGCCGCGGTAAGACGGGGGCAAGTGTTCTTTGAAATGATTGGGCGTAAAGGGCACGTAGGCAGTGAATCGGGTTGAAAGTGAAAGCCGCTAAAAATTGACGGAATGCTCTCGAAACCAATTCAATTGAGTGAGACAGAGGATGGGGTTTCTCTAGCTTTTGGCATAGCGGGCCCCCAAGTGGGAGGCTCGCACGACGGGCTATTAGCTCAGTGGTAGAGTGCGCCCCTGATAATTGCGTCGTTGTGAGACCGACTGGTCGAAAAGAAACGAAAGTCGGCCATAGTGATCCGGGAGTCCCGTGTGGAAGGGCTCTCGCTCAACGGATCAAAGGTACGCCGAGGATAACAGGAAAAAAAACTTCACTTCATTTGTTCCAATGCGTAAGAACCTTGAAAGCAATAACTCCACTAGTTTTTTCCCCTAGTACCTGTCCCTATCTCTGAATCCCCATCATTGACAAAACTAGGATCAAATTAGACATCCATCGACCGGATAATACCTCCATATCCAAATTGATCTGTCCAGTTGCCGCTAATATAACATAAAAATTTTGTTCCGGAAAAACTTGGTTGTTATATGAGGATGTTGTTATAGAAAGGTTTGTCTGTCACTAGTGGAGCCAGAATTTTTATTTAGGGGTTCAAAAATATGAATAAGTAAGCACATGAAGAAGTCAAGGGGGTTGAACATCTATTATATATATATATATATATATATATATATACATCAAAAATAATTTTAACGTTGTATATACAATGTATTTTTTTGCCGAAGGAGATTCGGATAACCTCTCAACCTCCGCCCATGTTGACTGTAATATCATTTTTAACATGACTTCTTCACTATTATATTTCTTTACATACTTGTTTTTATATGCTTTACTTGAGCCGATGGTCGATCAGAAACAAACTCTCTATCTATTTTCACAAAGGTAGGGGTAAGACTGTGCACACACCGGGCTCTCAAGACCTCACTTATGAGATTACACTCGGTATGTCATTGTTATTATAACACATTAAATTATATTGATAATCTATTTTACTCAAAAACTGTTTGAAATACTTTTTTTTTAGCTAAGAGTCTATCGAAAACAACATCTTCACCTCTATAAAGTTATGATAAAATCTGGGTACATACTACTCTCTTTGAATCTCATTTATGGGATTACCCTGGGGTATTTGTTGTTGTATTATCTGTTTAACTAAACACCAATTGGACAAAAAAAAAAAAAGAATGGTGAAAAAAGAAAAGGCATGAAAGAGAAAGGTGAGAGAAATCTGGAAAGATATGGAGAATTCGGTCCACGAGCTCATGGTGAAGAGTACAAATAAAAAAAAGCAGGAGGAGGATCTTTTAGAAGAAGAACTTGTGGGCGGTGAATGGTTCAACTTGGAAGTACTTACCAATTAAAATCAATCTCAGAAGATACTGATAACCACCAAGATCTTGAATGATTGCAAAAATGATATCCTCCATTCATGTCAGTCTAAAAGTATTTACTTTAAACTGTTAAAGTAGTAAATTAATTACTGCGCCGCATTTCTTTTTTTTTACCTCTCCTTGTACCAATTCTCAAGGGTAAAATTCAATCTGTTTTAGCAAAAAAAGGCAATTAGTTGACTCTTTATCTTATTAATAATGGAACGGAACAGGGGAATCCTCTTGTTTCTCTATTTCGTTTAAGAGATTTTTTCCATCTAGGGACGTGTTTGAAAATTAAAGTATAATTATTAGGTTATGTAATACTCCTACTATTCAGTCAAGTAATTATAAAGATTAAAAAAATTGATTGCATAAGTGTAATTACATTTGATCTTCTTTTGTTTTAAATAAAAGATAATTAAAAGAATAATAAATAAATTTTCAGATAAAATGTATTTAATGTGTGACAAATATATGTGTATATAAAAAATAACAAAAACTTTAAAAATAATTTGGAAAATTCCTTTGGTCCATCAATTATTTGCACCACCACTCCAACATACACTTAATTTCAAGCTTATCATAATTTTAATTTGCCACACAAACAAGTTGAATTGTGTAATTATATCAACTTATACCCAAATTCATATGGTCCATGAATTCTTTGCACCTTCCTCCGTGAAAATATAAAAAAGTATAATTGCTTGACCGTAATTACACTTAATTTTATGCTGATCATTAGTTGACTAGATAAACAAGTTAAACTATGTAATTATATACATCCAATTACACCCAAATTAAATTCTAAGACGACCTTTCAAAGACCCTAAGGGAACGGAAATAAGGTTTACAAAGTAGATGAACGTCACGAAAGACGAGACGGCTAATATCAAATCCGAGACAAAAGAAATTAGGTGATTTTTACCAATCTATCTTAGCTAGCCTAGTATATATGTGGCTGTCCGTTCGATACATATATGGTAGAAGGTACTTTTTTTTCCTTCGTCCCAATTTATCTGGTAAATATAGAATTATATCATGTTTTTTAAGATAAAATAAAAAGAAAAATGTGTTTTTTAAATTTTATCGAAAGAGTAACACATATATCTGGTAAATATTGTATTTGTGCACAAACTGATCTGAACATCACCAAATAATTCAAAACAATTGTATCTAAACTACAGTAAACATAGTGAATAGGCAACAATGCATGACAATATTTTGATTTCTTATAGGATATCAGGTATCTGTGACAAATTCAAGTATACATCAAGAAATCTATTTTGTAGGGTGAAAAATGTTCCCTACCAAAAATAATTATATACCCATGGACTAGTCCTTTCACCAAAACTCTACTCGTGAAAGACTGTTATAACAAAATGAATACCCATTTACCTTTCCGTGAATCTGCTCCCACTTCTGATTTTTTTTTTTTTTTTTCCTATAAAAAGACCCCTCTCCAATGCTATTCTTCAATAGATTTAGCCCTCAAAATATCTATTTCTCACATAGCCCTAGCATCTTTCTGACCCCAACACAAATAAAAAAGTCTACTGTTTTCCTTAATGTTGGTCGTGAAGAAAGAAGGTAAAGGGTTTGATTTAGGGTTATTGATAGGAAGAAAGGGTGATAATTGCTGACAGAAGATAGAGAGCACTAATGATGATATGCTAAATTCGGGGGAACTGCAGCAAAAGCATATCAATTCATTTGTGCTCTCTAGGCTTCTGTCATCACCTTCAACCTTTTTATCTTTTCATTCTTCTCGTATTTTCGTATGTATTTCATGTACATAGTCTAATACTAGATGTTACTTATCACATGAAGTAGATTTTTTGTTTATTTGTTTGTTTGTTATACTACTACTTTAGTTGTCTTTTCGGTTTAGGTTTTCTTTAACCTTTCACGGAGATTTCTTTTACATGAGAAGCATAAATTATATCTATTGGTCACGTTTTACATAATTCAACACTCCTTTGGTTATCTCTTGATTTGGAAGTAAGATTAGATCTGAAAGTGGGAGAAACATTAGATTGTTTTTTGTTTTTAAATTATAATGCTTGAATTCCTGAGTTAATCAAAAAAAAAATTAGTTTATATGCCTTTGCAGCTATTGCTAGACGATCTATATATCCTTGGTTTTGCCAAGCACTCAAAGGATGCGTCTGATTAATGAGATGTTATTAAGGTACCTTTACATGTAATTAACCCTCTACTCTATGTCTTACTTTTATGCTACTTCAAAGTAATTAGACTCTAATTTGGTTTGGTTAATGTAATATTCTTGGAGATGTTATTAAGGTACCTTTACATGTAATTAACCCTCTACTCTGTCTTACTTTTATGCTACTTCAAAGTAATTAGACTCTAAATTGGTTTGGATAATGTAATATTCTTGGACTTCATCAAATAGTTTTAAAAAACTGTTAATTAAGATCAAACTTTTACTTGTTTGCCATTCTAATTTAGATGTTAATCTATTAAATCCTAGACAAAGGTAGTCTTTTCCCTAAAGATTGGACTCTAATTTGAGCTGATACACACAAAAAAAAACTTAAGCTTATGCTACTTTTAGATGTCTTTGATATGTATATGTTCCTTAAACAAGTAGGTACTATTGGAGCATATGATAATGGACTTTGTAAGGCTAAAGATCATGTGATGTTAAGGAGTTAATGTATTCACATGTAGTAAGTCCTCCAAACTTCTAGAAAGAGTTGAGAGAAACATAAAAATTAAATTGGCAAACTGAAAAGTTTAATCTCTGAGTAACTTGTAAATAGAAACGAAAAGACGACATGATAATTTTAGACTTATCATCACATGTAAACTATTTTGTTATCATCTTTTGAGCAAATTGCTCGAGATCATAGAGGCATAGAGATGAAAGTGTAGTAATAAAAAGAATTAAACTGAAGAAAGGTTAAACAACAGAAGAATATTTCACCATATTTTGGCATCCAGAAGGTAAAAACATGGACCAAAATCTTCCATTTATGTCTATTCTATTCCTAGTTAGAGATAGTAATTAATGTCAAACAAAGCTGAGACTAACAGATTGACTTAATTATAGACTTTTTTCTTTTTCAATAATGAAACTACGCATTGTTCAACAGATTCAATCTTGGACCGGACTCCCCAATTATTACTAATATGCTTACAGATGGGGACAAGACCAACCTCAAGTTGAGGAAGGTAATCAGAGATAATTCACAGGTTTTAAAGAATGTGGAGGTTGTTATATAATATTGTTTTAGGTAAGCTAATAAGATGACTGATTTTTTTTTGCTGAGTTCGCCTTTCAACAAGATAGATGGAAATTTACAAGAAGCAAATATGATAAGATCAACTTTTTTGTAAGTTAATTATCTAATTGATAGATATGGAAGCGATTATGAATAAAAATAGCCTTTTTGAATACTGAATGTCTCAGTCTTGGATGTTTAATTTTGAAGATAAGGTCCATGTCTCACTCCTCTTTGTACTTTGTTGTATGATGAATAAACACGGTAGGTGTCAAACCAAATCCTCCCATCGAAGAGTATTCCAATTCCCTTCCGGATTAATATTTACAGAAAAATACAACGAAGGTCCCGAAATTCTTTTCAGATGTGAAAGATCAGTCACAGCTGCAATCACAGAGCATATTTAGAATTTTCGGATATCTTTCAATGTAAATATTATTTTGTGATTAATTAGCAAGAATAAAGAGCAATAATGACACCGAGAATTTTACGTGAAAACCCTTATGAATAAGGGGAAAACCACGGTAAACCTTCCACTATAACAATAATAATGGGTATACAATATCTTCTCAAGTTTTGACAAATACTTGAGGAATACACTCAAAAACTCTCACACTCACTAGTGTGGTAATCTCACAATTTCTCTACAAAATATTTCTAACAATTTTGTAGGAACTCTCTTTTTTCTTTCTCTCTTAGATTTCTCTCACTAAGATGTATTCTCTATGTTTTCCCTCTCTATTTTGATGTGTTATGAATGAATTATGAGCAACCTATTTATAGCAGTGAAAATGCTTTTCTTGATGTCATCCATGACATTACTATATATGTAGAAGTCAAGTTTTGCAACTTTGCCAAACCATTTAATGGTAGGTTGCCAAACTTATGGTTGAAACTTGCCAAACCATTCAATGGTAGGCTACCAACTATGGGATGGACCTTACAAATCTCCCCCTCCAGTCTCATACAGCTGAATGTGGTATCTCCATTTTTCTTAGATAGAGCTCATCCCACAAGCTTGGAACACAACTCAAGCTTATGCAGAGGAATCACCTTTGTTAGCATATCTGCTCCATTCTTGTTTGTGTGAATTTTCTGCACCTGGAATTTCTTTTCAGGTGCATCACGAGTCCAGTGATATCTGACATCTATGTGCTTCGTTCTATAATGGTAAGTGGCATTCTTGCTCAGATCAATCGCACTCTGACTGTCACAATGAATCACATACCCTTCTTGCATCAAACCCAATTCTTGAAAAAAATTCTTTAGCCATAACATTTCTTTCCCATCTTCTATAAGGGCGATATACTCTTCTTCTGTAGTGGATAGAGCAATACATTTTTGCAACTTGGACTGCCATGACACAGCTCCCCCGCAAAAGTAAACATATATCCAGATGTAGATTTTCTGTCGTCAAGATCACCGGCCATATCTGCATCTACATATCCTTCCAAGACTGGTTCTCCTTTCCCGAAGCTCAAACGTATTTTTGATGTCCCTTTCAAATATCTGAAGATCTATTTTACAGCTTCCCAGTGTTGCTTCCCTGGATTTAGAAGAAAACGAATAACGACTCCCACTGCATGAGCAATATCTGATCTCGTACAAACCATTGCGTACATCAAGCTTCCAACCGCTGAAGAGTAAGGAATTGCCAACATCTTCTTCTTTTCATCTTCTGAAGAATGACATGACTTCTTGGTGAGTCTGAACTGGCCACCAAGAGGTGAAGAAGTTGGCTTTGCATATTTCATATTGAACCTCTCAAGTATTCGTTCAACATAGTTCTCCTGTAACAACCATAATCTCCGAGAATGTCTGTCTCGGATGATTTCCATTCCTAGGATTTGTTTGGCTGCCCCCAAGTCTTTCATATCAAAGACTCCTGATAATTCTTTCTTCAGCTAATTTATCATCTTGCCATCCTGGCCCACTATTAACATGTCATCAACATATAGTAATAAGATGACAAATTTTTCATTAGGAAATTGCTTGATGTAGACACACGAATCTGTCGATGTTCTCTTAGAGATTCGATGTCATCTAGAGGACTAATCCCATGCACAAGATATCCACAATCAGAGTATATCCTTTTAACTGAGAAGGGGGAGCAAGAGAACTACCAGGAAGCAATGGCTCACAAAGACAAAGACAAGTGGATGGATTCCATGAAGGAGGAAATGAATTCCCTCATGAAGAACAACACCTATGAGTTGGTAAAACTTCCAAAAGGCAGGAAGGCCCTGAGAAATAAATGGGTGTTCAGAATAAAGGATGACGAACTCTTTATTCTTCACAGTTACCTTTCTCAGTGCATTCGATGGAGCAAGAGGAAGAACTCCTACGCAAACAGAAAATATTGGGACCGTCAACTCCAATAGGGGAAGACTACGGTAAAAGGATGTCCGTCTGTTGATGGCTAGCTCGTAGACGCAAATATTGGACAAGTAGTAAAACAAAGTCGTTATGGCTATGTTACTAACATAGACAACTATGAATGGTATTCATTGACAGGAGTGACCGCTTTCTAGTCGTAGTTGGCACCGCCCCTGTTCACTTCAGCATACAAAGAACACCTTCGGGAAGAATCAATTCTGCCGGTTCAGAAGCTTAGGCCCAAGCGGTAGTAGTTTCCTAGTTGGAGTTGGCACACGTAGGCCCGACATCAAAGGTTGGTTGGCGCATTCGGTAAAGCATTCCGCTAGCTGGCGCATAGCAAACAAGAAAGCTCAAAGCCAGCAGTAAGGTCCGGAGCAGGAGCATTAAGGTAGGCGATGGCCGCTGCATGGTGAAACCGGCACCACCTACCCGAGCAAAAATACAAAACCCGATTAGTTGTCAAGGGTGTTGGTCAAAAGAAAGGGATCGATTTTGATGAAATTTTTTCTCCGGTGGTGAAAATGTCATCAATTAGAACAATCTTAGGATTAGCAGCGAGTCTAGATCTTAAGATTGAGCAGATGGATGTAAAGACTGCATTTCTTCCTGGAGAATTAGAAGAAGAAATTTATATGCAGCAACCTGAAGGTTTTGAGGTTAAAGGAAAAGAGCTTCAAAGGAATTGATGGAGATCTGTTGAACAGATAACATGCCGTCTGCACTGCTGCTCCCCAAAATGGCTTTGATGATCTCATCATGCATCTGACCCTTTCTATAATGGTGCGATTCATTCGTTCTGCTATACCATTATGTTGAGGAGTGCCAGGTACCGTCTTTTCATGACGAATCCCGTATTTAGAGCAATAATTTCTAAACTCATGAGAAGTGTATTCACCTCCATTGTCTGTTCTGAGACACTTTAACTGCTTTCTAGTTTCTCTTTCTACCATAGCATAAAATTGTTGAAAAAATCCAAACACTTGGTCTTTCGTCTTTAGCATATAGATCCATACATTTCTTAATGCATCATCTATGAAGGTTAAAAATATTTAGCTCCTCCCAAGGATTCAACTTCCATGGGACCACAAAAGTCAAAGTAAACTCGCTCCAGTACCTCTTTTTCCTTGGCGGAGGAACTCTTTAATGAAACTCTATGTTGTTTTCCAAATAAGCAATGCTCACAAGGATCAGATAGAGTACCTTTCTATAAAGGAATGAACTTCTTATTTGCGAGGAATTGCAGAACCTTTTCATTCATATGGCCAAGTCGTTTATGCCATAGATTCGGTGAAGTGTTGACTGCTACATTTATATTGTTGTCGCAAGGCTTCCCATAAGCCTTGTATAATGAACAACATAGCTTTTCTTTCGCAATGATCATCGACTCTTTACTGAGTTTCCATTTCTTATTGCCGAAATAGCTTTCATACCCTTGATCGTCTAATGCATTTAAAGAGATCAGATTAAGGCGCATATCTGAAACATGCCTTACATTCTTCAATATCAGATGATGACCGACATTCGTTTGAATACTTATATCTCCAATTCCAATAATTTTGGAGCATGCAGAATTACTCATCTTCACATTTCCAAAGTCACCAACTTTGTATGTGGTAAACATCTCTCTATTGGGAGTGATGTGGAAAGAAGCTCCTGAATCTACCACCCACACAACCATATTGTCTCCAATGTGCAAACATTCACCAGCAATCACTACTGCCACATATTCTTCTGTAGTGGCAGTTGTAGTTGTGTTGTTGTCTCCATTATTTTTCTTCTTGTTGGCCTCCTATAGTTCCCGCTTTAAAATCCTACAGTTTTTCTTAATGTGGCCCGCTTGCCACAGTGAAAGCAGTCATCATTTCTATTTTTGGATTTTGATCTGCATTCGGACTTATCATTTCTATTCATGCCTTCTTTATTTTGGCTTCTCCCCATATTTTCTGAAATAAGGGCTTGAGACTCCACACCTCGTGCCTTGTTTTGTTTATCAAATGAAACCAAGGCTTCTGCAATGACTTCATACACCAACTTTTCTTTCCCATAAGTAAGAGTAGTGATAAGGTGATCATACGATGGAGGAAGTGTTGCCATTATCAACACAACCTTTCCTCATCGTTAAACTTTACTTCAAACCTTATCAATTGCAAAATCATACCATTAAAATTACTCAAATGCTGGAGCATATCCACATTGTCTGGCTTCCGCATCTGGTACAACTCTTTCCACAAGTAGAACTTCTTAGAAAGATTCTTGGACATGTACAAATTATCTAAAGTCTCCCAGATTTCTTTTTCAGTCTTGCACTCTTTCGATTCTATATTTTGCAAAACGTTGTCTGACAGATTTAGATGAATTGTACTGGCTGCGATCTCATTTGTCTCCTCCCAGTCTTCGTCCTTCATCGTACTAGGCCTTTTCTTTAAGCCCAATAACGCTTTATGAACCTTCTGCTGAATAAGGAGATCATTCATCCTTCTTTGCCATAGGGAAAAATTACCGTTGTCGTTGAACTTCTCAATTTCCACTTTTTGGCCCGTTATTTTTTTTTAGTCTCACCGATCTCTATACTGGCTGGGTGATTCTCTGGAAAGACTGTATATCAAATCGTAGCCCTACCAACAGAGAATAGGTTCGGACAGTCTCCTAAACAGAATCACTCTTATAAGTGAGTTCACATGAAAGACGTGGAGAGTCACAGATAGACTACTTAAATTCCAGTCTCCTAGACAGAACTACTTACGTCGTATGTAACCAATGCCACTGCAGGAATAAGGCTCCCGACCTTGACGTTCTGATACCAGTTGTTGGGAATAACAAAGAGTATTTCAATTCCCCTTCGGGATCAATATTTGTGGAAAAATACAACGAAGACCCCGGAATTTTTTTCTGATGTGAAAGATCAGTCACAGCTGCAATCACAGCATATTCAGAATTTTCGGATATCTTCCAATGTAAATACTATTTTGTGATTAATTAGCAAGAATAAAGAGCAATAATGACACCGAGAATTTTACGTAGAAACCCTTATGAATAAGGGGAAAAACCACGGTAAAACTTCCATTATAACAATAATAATGGGTATACAATATCTTCTCAAGTTTTGACAAATATTTGAGGAATATATTCAAAAACTCTCACACTCACTAGTGTGGTAATCTCACAATTTCTCTACAAAATATTTCTAACAATTTTGTAGGAACTCTCTTTTTCTTTCTCTCTTAAATTTCTCTCACTAAGAGGTATTCTCTATGTTTTTCCTCTCTATTTTGGTGTTATGAATGAATTATGAACAACCTATTTATATGAGTGAAAATGTTCCTATTGATGTCATCAATGACATTACTATGTATTTAGAAGTCAAGTTTTACAACTTTGTCAAACCATTTAATGATAGGTTGTCAAATTTATGGTTGAAACTTGTCAACTCATTCAATAGTAGGCTACCAACTATGGGATGAACCTTACAAAAGGAACATCGCCTTCAGCGATAGCTTTATGAAAAAAGAAAAGAAAAAAACTAAGCATTTTTTTTCTTTTTCAGTAATGAACTTTAATTTGTGCAGGCTCTTGCAAAATTATGACATTCAAAATATAAACGAAAAATAAGCACTGAAGAAAGGAACTTTAAAGATAGATGACAATATTATAACATGAATTAAATAGCTAAAACCAGTCCTAAAGATGGCCGGCTGAATTTCAGGCTATGTAGGTGTGACAGTACTTTTGTGTTTTCTTTAGTAGTCAAGTCAAATAACTCAACCGAAATTTTCGGAACAATTTGCAAATGGACTGGAAACTTTTGCCCAAAAGAGAAAAAAAAGAGAAAAAAATGCGGGCAGCAGATGATAAGAACAGAAACCACGGTGGTGGGTCAAGCCTAGCTTAGCTTAACTCTTGTGGTTGTGCATAAAATAGTATCAAGCTTTTTATATCAAACACAATAAAAGATAACTGTCTGTAATACTTCTAAATTTCTAACCTTAAAATATATATAATAACATGCAATATAGCGATAAAAATACATTAATAAAAAAAGAAATCTACAATATATATATATATATATATATACGAATTTCGCCCAAATGATTACGGAGGATTTATTAAGTTGTAATTTGTCCTCAAAGGAAAACAAGAAACGTAGATGAAGTGTGACTTTCTATATACATATATATTTAAAATCCTATTGGCTATCGTCCAATCCTTTGGGACTGCAACTAGGAAAATGGTCTTTTCAGGATTAGGAAGATTGAATTTGAAGTATATGTGGTTACCTCCCAACACACTTAGTTTATGATAGCTCCTTATTGAAGATCCCATGGATGATGTCAAGGTTTATTGGGGAGATTCAGACTCTAGTTGAAAATAATGAATTCTTTATCACACACTGCTACAGAGAGGATAATAAACCTGCCGACAAATTAACCTCACTCAGCCATTACAGTGATAGAATTCTTCAACTGCTTTTCTGAAGTCCCTACTACAGTAAAAGGTCTTATAAACATGGATAGATGGGATATACCATCCTTTAGGATCAAACTTGTAAAAGACAGCAATATCGTATATGAACCCCCGTAGATATACAGGCCACTGTGGCCTCTTTTGGTTAGAATAGATCAAATATTCTACTCTCATCTCAATGATCATGTACAAAGTTTGGGATGCCAAACTTAAATGGTAACTTTTTGCACATCAATGATCAAATAGAGCCTCAGTTTTTTTTTTTTTAAAAAAAAAAAGCTCCTTATTGAAGAACAAAGTTGGGGACAAAGTTTGTGATTGTGTCACTTTCTCTATAATGAATAAACAAAAAAGAGTTAGCCTGTCAACCATGCCTTATATGTCCTCCATTCGCAAATCTAGAGATATCGAGTGTCATTCAGATCCTTAATTTATCCCCTGTGAACACTATTAAGGTGGCTTTTGTGGTACCAACTGATTTGGACCTTCATCACACATTATATAGGGCAAAAATAAAAGTAACAAAATTCTCCCACCGCTTCATAATAAATGATATTTTTACTTTTTTTTTATTTGATGAGACCCGCAGCGGAGTGAACGCTAAGCTGGAGGTTTGGAGACAGACTCTGGAGTCTAAAGGGTTCAGGTTGAGTAGGACCAAGACAGAATACATGGAGTGCAAGTTCAGTAACGGGAGCGACCTTGAGACAAGCGTGGAGATGAGGCTTGGTACTCAAGTCATTCCAAAGAAAGGAAGTTTCAAGTATCTCGGGTCCATTATCCAAGGGAATGGATAGATTGATGATGATGTCACACATCGTATTGGTGCAGGGGATGAAATGGAGGCTTGCTTCTGGAGTCTTGTGCGATAAAAACGTGTCACCAAAACTTAAAAGCAAGTTCTATATGGTGGTGGTTAGACGGACTATGTTGTATGGGGGAAGTGTTGGCCAGTCAAGAGTTCGCACATCCAAAAGATGAAAGTTATGGAGATGAGGATGCTGAGTGGATGTGTGGGCATACAAGAAGGGATAGAATTAGAAATGATGATATTCGGGACAGAGTGGAAGTGGCCTCGGTGGAGGATAAGATGCGAGAAGCGAGGTTGAGATGGTTCGGGCATGTACAGAGAAGAGACGCAAATGCCCCAGTGCGAAGGTGTGAGAGGTTGGCTATGAACGGGTTCAGGAGGGGTAGAGGTAGGCCGAATAAGTATTGGGGAGATGTGATTAGACGGGATATGGCACAGGTGCAACTTACTGAGGACATGACCTTAGATATGAGATTGTGGAGGACACGTATTAGGGTAGTAGTAGGTAGTTGAACGTAGTCCTACTTACGCTTACATACTGGTAGTTGTAGTGGTATTATTGTAGACTTACTTAGCCTATCATACTGGTAGGCGCAATATTGCTTTATAGTCCCCTGTCGTTTGATTCATGCTATTGTGTGTTCTTTCGTGTACTTTGTTTATCTTATCTACATGCGTTAGTTATTGCTTCTGTTTTCAGAATGTTTTATCATGGCTTATCCGTTTTTGTTATCATCATTGTCATACCGCTTTAAATTTCTTGTCAGGGTCTGACCGTTTCTCTTGCTTTGCTTCTGTTTACGTTGTGTCTTGAGCCAAGGGTCTTTCGAAACAACCGCTCTACCTACCAAGGTAGGTAGAGGTAAGGTCTGCGTACACTCTACCCCTCCAGACTCCGCATTATGGGATTTCACTGGGTATGTTGTTATTGTGGTGTTTCGCAACAAAATTAAAGAGGCATTGATTTTTTCTTTCAATTTTACTCTTGTTTAAATAAATGAAATTTTACATAATCAAGAAACCATTTAAGAGTAGAATTTCTTTTTCAAGGCATTTGATTAAAGGTAAGTTAGTAAAAATAGTATTACTTTTTAGGAGTGAGTAATTTTATTAATTAATATGTCCAAATTAAAACACCACTTATTATAAACAAATATAGTAACAAATAAACCAGAAAAAGCCTCCACACGTTACCCTCAAGCCCTAAACTGCCTCCCTGCCCACCCACCCCCTCGCTCAGACTAAGAGGCCACCAGGTATATGTTTTTATCCTCTTTTTCTTGATTCTTTCTTGATGGAACAGTTTTTGACTTTTTTCCAAATTGTTATACATACATATATACATTTATATACACAAATATTAATACATATACATAATATATTTGATATCCGAGGCAGTCCAGATTATAAGCTTTTTTTAAACTTCTTTTTAATTCTCACTACGTTACATTAATTTTATGTCTTAGTTTGATAGAATACATAGTTTTAAAAAAAAAATACTTTAAAATTGTGTAATTTTAGATTAAAGATGTATATTATATATCAAGATGCTCAAATTTTATAATTTTAAATATGTCACGTGTGATGTTAAAATAAAAGAGTTACGAATAGTATTAAAATTGACAATTTGTAAAGTAAATTATATAATAAAAAAAAAAAAACAAGACCCTGAAATGGAGGGACTATATAATTGGGATTATGATTAAGAATTTTGAATTTCTTGATATTTGAAAAGACGTGGACAAGAAACAATTGTATGCCCCTACATGTCAAATCAAATTAGTACAAGAGGACCACGTCCATGTAATGTGGTTAGCCAATCAATAGTCGAAAGCTGTAACCTCGTATTATGACTCCTCATCATATCAATAACCTACATTAATTACCGTGCATAATTCTTTCTAGAGAATGTACTTCCTTATCTAGACTAGATGATCTCCTTAAAAAAAATTACTCCCTCGTTCCTAATATGATATTTTTAACTTATCACATCTTTTATGCATATTCTAAACCCTAAACGCTTAAGAAATTGATTATTTCTAAAAAAAAATTATGAATATTTTTATTAACTTAATCATAATTAATGTCTAAAAAGAAAAATTACTTAATAATTTTTTATTAGGTAAATAAGGATAATTTTGAAAGATTAAGATTAATTTTTTCTTGAAATTCTAAAGCACTACTTATTTTAAAATGAAATGAAAAGCTTAAAACATCATTACTTATTATGAAAGGAAGGGAGTAAAAAAAAAAGATGAATGACCTTCTTACTATTCAAGGATGAAAATCAGATATGATTTGCTGGTGAAAAGAAAGCTCGCGGACCTCTTTTTTTCTCTGTTAGGAAGCCAAATTTATTATTAAGAAATATAAATGCACTGCAAGTGTAAATTTTTCATAATATTTGTGTATTTTGATCTGTTTATATAATAATTAGAAACAACTTGTCTTATTCTTGTTCAGATTATTAATCCTTCATACTAGGGACGGTACTTATAATCATTTTTAGATGATATTAATAGTGCAAAAATATTTTTACACTAGTACTCATGTAGAGAAGTTAAACGTATACTCACTTCTATCCTACTCCATTACTTTATACTCCTAATTGTTACATTTTCCTAATGTGTACCGGTGTAATTCCATTGTTATAGATTCATTATATATTACTCGTATAACAAAAAATAATCGCTAGTTAAGAACGTTTATGTTCAGAAGATAAATGTAGCGGAGATGAAGATGCTCGGATGGGTAAGTTTTTTTAAAAAAAAATTAAAATTTCCCTTGTTAGCAAGGGTGTTATATAACTTGAGAATAAGTACAAGAGGGGGGCTCGGCCTTACCTCAGCATACAACACAAGGATAAAAATTCTATCCTTCGAAAAGGAGGGTTAGAAGATTACTATCTTCAAACTAACCCCCGCAAGTCTAAAAAATAGTAAGTTAGCGAGACAAGGTGGGAGCGACCTTCGTGGTGATCAAGATGAGAGAAGCGAGACTGAAATGATTCGAGCATGTGAAGAAGAGGTGTGTGGATGCGCCGGTAATGAGGTATGAGAGTTGGCTATAGCAGGTAGAGATCGATTGAAGAAGAACTAGGGAAGGTGACTACACAGGACATGACACAACTCTAACTTACCGAGAACATTACTCTAGATAAGAAAGTATGAAGGTCGAGTATTAACGCACTTTATGTGGAAAAGGCAGGGGTAGCCTCATCTCTTCTCCTATTAGTAGTATCATTTGTTTTGTATTTTTTTCTTTTTAAATTGGGGTAGATAAAAATGGGGGAGTGGATAAAACAAGATGAAAGTTTAGTTAGTCAACCAACTGAGCTAGTAAGATTTTTCAATTGCGTTGTATCTTGATATTTTGTTGTCATATTTTTTCATTTTTTATTTTGAAAACTTCTCTTTTGAGCTGAGGCTCTATGAAAAAAGTCTACATACCCCCACCCCACAAAAGTAGAATAAACGTTTGATACATCCTAACCTCCTCAAACCCCACGTAATAGATTACACTAAGTATGTCATTTGGTGTTTAAAGGATACTTATTAAAGTAGTAATAATCTTGATCGTGGTCATAAGTCATAATCAGCCACCATTTCAAGACACTTTGTGGTTGAATAAAGTTGAGACTCATTAACAGGGAGAATCCAACCTTTTCAATGCCAGAAATTTTGACCATCATCAATTTTAACGGAAGTAATGGAACCGTAAGTATCTTGTACCAACACAATTCCGTTGCAAGACACACACACACAAACACTGAGGAAAAATCTGCATAAATAATCATTTCATTAATTGCAAGGAAGGGCTATTGTTCCTTACCTGAAGTAGATCAGTCTGCTGAGAAGTGGAGATAAATTTCAGACAGCATTGACCTTCATTTTTCTTTTTTTTTCTCCTTGTTAAGGTTCTTTTTCATCTCTGTAAGAATATATATATATATATATATATTCAGGTTAGAGTGTTAGAGCAGTGTGAGGACGGAATAAGCAAAGCGAAGTGAAACACTGAATTGAAATGTGGAATGTTAGTTGTTCAATTTGTGTGGACTGGAATTAGTACTAGAGAGAGTGATGGGGATTTGTGCTAAAGCAAAAGAAAGAAGAAAAAGTGGGATTTCGAGTTGTCATCATACAGCACGTTATCCAAACAGTTGCAAATTCGGCTATTTTGCTTCTTCCTCAGTCTAGTTAATAGGAGTAACTACATATGTAAGGCTTAAGGGCTGGCCAGTGGGCCGGGTCGGTTCGGTCCCGATCCGACTTCGTTCCGATCCTGTTTCAATCTCCCTAAAAAAAATAGTGTTGGGACTCGAAATCGGGATGGGACCTGGACTCGTCCCGCCCCAGACCCGCCTCGCTCCGACCCCGCCCCAATCCCGCCCCGACGTCGTCCCGACCCCGACCCCTCCTTTGCAAAAATGATTGTTGCATAACGGCTAATTTATATTTTAGTCGTTATGTAACGGCCATTTTTGCCCCCCCACCCCATAAACTCCTCCTACCCTCTTAATATTTATTTTTAATCTCTAAGTTGTTATATTTACACTTTAACTCAATCTCCCAACTATAAACCTCATTTTCTCTTCATTTTATCTCACAAATTTTTCTACAATCTCTCTAATCCCTCAACTCAACCTATCTCTCTCTACAAGTCTACAATTACATTGCCTATTAAATATTTTATTTTATTTGCTCATTTGTATAATTGTATCAAAGTTAAAAAATTGGGACCGAAGTTGGCAACTAGCTTGAGGATCATCCATTGAGCAAAATTTCAATTTTCAACCTCGATTAAAAGTCGACGTTACGTCGGCGTTTGGTACCTTCGTTCCTTCTTTAAATTATTATTGTTACTTTATTTTAATTATCGCACTTAATTTCATTATCTTTAATTATTTATTAGCATAATTAAAATGAAAGGATTAAGATGTATGTTTAAGGGTAATGGTGGTTTTCTAGTAGGGGTAACAAGGGCATGAGTACTTCTTATAGTCATCATATTCCTAGACAGGATGATTTGATTGATTATATTCATATAGATGAAACTGAATTTTTTAATGATATATCATTAGATGATGAGATATATTCTGCAACTCAACCAAACTTTAATTTAGAAGATAATCTAGATGACACACTCACTAATCTAGATGACACATCCACTAGTGCACCTCAAATTGAAATTGGAATGCCTCATATTCCCCCTAGTATGAGATGAGGCCCTACACAATGAAAATTAAAATCTGCTGCATGAGATTATTTTTATTGAGACCAAGAGAATCAAGTAGTTAGATGCAGAATTTGTAAAAATGTTTATAAATTTAAAATGAGAAAAGGTCAGGGTGGGACGGGATATTTATTGAGACATGTACAAAGCTTTCACAAAGCTAGGTGGGATGAATACGAGGCTACAAAGTCAGGTGCGCCAATGCGCTCTCAATCGGGACAAGGTTCACATAGTGTCCCGGACCAAGTACATGGTCAAATTAACCCTACGACGGGGAATTGTAGGTCCTAAATACGATAAATATAGAGATAGGAAAGCAATAGCAAAATTAGTTGCAGTAGAGGGTTTGCCTTTTTCATTTCCTTCCTCTCCTGATTTTATTCATTACATAAAAGATATGTATAATCCTGCTTTTAACGGTTTCTCTAGATCAACTGTTAGGAGTGACGTTTTTAAATTTGCACACGAATATCAACAATATTTACGTTATGCATTATATCATTTTTCTGGCAAAGTATCTATCATTTCTGATATAGGTCGTAGTACTAACGACCATAATTATTTAATTGTAACATGTCATTGAATATATCATAATTGATCTATGCAAAAACGTATTTTAGCATATAGATATATTGATGATAGGCACACTATAAATTTTATTGCATAAAATATTCATCAAGTTTGCGATTATTATGGTATAACTAACGAAATAATGATTGTTACGTTAGATAATGCTTCTTCTAATATTTATGCTGTGAGACTTTTAAAAAATCTATGAACTCCATCTTTTCCCAATCATTTTCATATAAAATGTGCGTATCATATTTATAACTTAGTTGTAAATGATGGTCTATCACTTTTTGAAGACATTCTTAATAAAACATAATTTGCTATAAACTTTATTTTTAAAAGTAATAGAATACAAAAAAAATATATAAAAAAATTTGTCACGATTGTGGATTACCTTTTAAAAAAATTCCTGAAGAAGTAGCTATTAGGTGGAATTCTTTATATGAACAACTACTTGTTGCTTACGATTATAGAAGACCTATAACTTTATTTTTTAACGCCCATAATCAAAATTCAACTGATATGCTTATAGATAATGATTGAGAAAAAATTTCAGAACTTATTCGATTTTTAAAGAATTTTTTTCAAGCAACTAAATAATTTTCTGGTATATATTATCTTACTATTTCAACTATGTTATTTTATAAAGCTCTAATATTTTTGTTACTTAATGAATATATGAAAAAAATCATCTTATAAGGCACCTATTAAAAAATATTTATCAAATTAAAAAAATATTTTTTTCTTATTTCCACTATTTATATTATTGGTGTTGTATTAAATTCGACTATTAAAATAGACGGTTGTAAAGCACTTATTAAAACTATTTATAATTGTATAACAATACTTCCACCTCCAACTCAAAAAAAACACAAATGAACAATCACCTAAGGAACCAACTAAATAAGAAGTTTTGTCTAGCATACGCGATGAATGCAAAAAAATGTATACGCATTACCAACAAGAAAGTGCTAGCAATCAACCAGCTTCTATACTATCTTCTTCTTCTACATTACAATCTTATAAAAAAACATGTTTCTGCGGCTAGTATTGAAAGCGTTAGAAATAGAATGTTGAGTGGTTCAGCTACTAATCAAGTTAGCGAGTTTGATGTTTTTGTTTTGCAGGGTGTTGTACCGTACCAAGCAGTTCTCAATGAAGAAGGACGTGAAGACTTGCTTAAATACTGGAGGGACAATGAAAAGACATTTTCGACACTAGCAAAGATGGCCCGAGATGTGTTGAACATTCAAGCGTCTGAAAGTATTTTTTCTGCTGGAAGATTTCAAATAGGAGAGCACAAACACTCATTAGCAGGAGACAGCTTGGAGATTGCAGTTTTATTCAGAGATTGGATACGAGCGGGCGTAGAAGGTGCGGTCAACCGGAGATCAACGAAGAAGATGACGAAAACTACAACAAAATCTTGTCTGACGGAGGTAGAAGCGACGTTGACCAATTTGACCAACAAATTCCAATTCCAACCAAAGAACCACAAGACATTGTGAAAAAAATTAGAAAAGGTGTTTATAAATATGTAATTTTTTAATTGCAATTTTACTATGTTATTTGCAACTTTCAACACCACAAAGTTGCAATTTTGAAATTGTATTACAAAAAAATCATATTTCTATTAAATAATATAAGAGGCACAAAAACAGCCTTAGGATGTTTTTATTACACTATCTTGTTCAATTATTGAAGTGTTTATATATGTTATTTTTAAAAATTAAGTGCAAAAAAAAAACGAAAAAACCAGATCCCGATCCGACCCCGCCAAGACCGATCCCCTTTTCCGACAAGACCGGGAATGGGACGAGACATGGGCGGATCCCGTCAGTCCCGATCCGCCAGTCCCACCGGAGGACCAGTCCCGCACTCCCCCAATCCCATCGGGACCCGCCCCGTTGGACACCCCTAGTAAGGCTTCATCTATAATGCATAATAGCTTCTGCCCGTTTCGATTGCACTTGACCAACTTTAAGAATGAGAGAAACATATAATTTTTCTGGTAATGAAATAAATATTTTTTGAAATTTATGATCTATGAAAAATCTCTCGAGAAAACATATCTAGAAGGGGGTCGGATTCCCTTTGAGGAGGAGTGAGTCGACTGAGTCATTGACACCCGCATCCTAACCCCAATTTTTATTCATTCCGGATGATCGTGTTGGATGAATAATCGATAAAAAATATTATAGCTATAAATCATCGATAAAAATAAAATATAAGTTTAAAGTTAAATTATTATCAAATATAGAAATATGTTATTTTTTGTATTGTTTAAAAAGTAAAGAGTGATATATAAATTGGGGCTGACCGAATGAGTAGTAGCTAAATAAAAAAGAAAGAAGCTAGTTGTCAAGTTTATTTATTTTTGATAAATCTATGCACCAGTTAACCCAATTTTAAAACAATAATGCCAATATATGTAGTATAACCTTATAAGTAGGATTCAGAAAGAATAAGATATACACATACCTTATCCTACCTTTGTGTATATGAAGATATTATCCTACCTTTGTGTGGTCATAGGAACTCAAATTTGCTAACAAATTAACTAGTAAGACCGTTCAAAAGGATGAGATATGCAAGATAAGAAATCTTATCGATTAAACCAACGAGCACAAGAGTTTGTCAATTACTTGTAACATATGGTCAAAGTAACAAGCACCGCAAATTTTTATAAGACTAACTAGGTGTTTGGACTTTGGACAATATTCGGGTATGCACCGGATAAACTTCATTAACCCGCTCTTGTATTGAATTTGAAAAAGATAAACAGTTGAACTCCACGGAAAACTAAGTACTGTAGGTGTTTTCACTATTTTCTTAAGAATAAATATTTTTAGACATATTCTTTATTAGCAGTAGCTTTTTGCAAACCATACCCGAGAGGAATACAAGATATACGAAGCCTATTTTACTCCCCCTCTCTCTCTATATATATATATATGAACCTCACGCTCCGTCCCCATGGGACATCGGAGCCACCGGAAACGGCGCGTACGAGTGTATTGACACACATGATTCCGAATCCAATTCATGTACTACCAAGAGACGTGCTAGTGAGTTTGGATAGTCCTATTACTACTTGTATCCTATTTGAATTACACTACTGATATATCCCCTGTTCATATAGTGTATATATACACATGAGCCATGTACAGAAGGACTCTGAGAAATAACATTAACCCACTTGTATCTCAAGCTTCTATAGAGTGAATCCAACAAAGATATCACTAACTCGGAATCAATTACGAAAGAAATTTCAACTATGCCAGGCAACGATACACCTAAAAAAACGTAAATTTGGGAACCCAGATGGAGTTCATGCAGTTCTATTCAAAACCAAGAATTTCTATGATGATATGGCGGAAGAATGCAAGTTCACACTAGTCGAAAAATTCATAAGGACTCGCCCTCAAATTGAAAAGCTCAGAGCGCGATTTGCAGAAAAAATCACAGTCTGAGAAAAGGTACATATTGGTGTCTATGATCATCGTATAGTTTTCTTGGAATTTTTTAATGAAGATTGTAAAACTGTTTGGTACAAGAGGTCTATTGAAATTGATGGTCAAGTGATGTGGTTGGAGAAATGGTCATCGAATTTCAAACCGGAGAAGGATTCGCCGATTGTCCCAGTTTATGTGCTACTACCGGAACTTCCATTCCATTGCTAAACATGGAATTACCTTAAGCAAATAGTTGCCCCTATTGGTAATCCCCTAACTCTTGATGCTGCTACTGAAAACAGAACCCGACCAAACATGGCTAAAATCAAAGTAGAAGTCGATCCTACTAAACCAAAGATCACTTCCATTTTTTTGGGGTCTGAGGATGTGTCATGTCCTAGAAAGGAATATTACCAGAAAATAGAGTATGAAGGGGTTCCTAAATTTTGTAGACATTGCAGAGTTTTGGGGCACTCTATTTTGCAATGTAGGAAGGTGGAACTCAAGAAAATAGAGGAACAGGACAACAATGAAGAACTCCAACAAAGCAGAATGAGGGAGATGAGATCATGAATAAGGAAGATGAAAATGAAAGAAATAATCCCCTTTCTTATTTTCATTAATTGAAAGGTTATATATACAAGCTACATATTTCCATAATAGGAAAATCCTATTCCTATTCTACTTCTAAATCCTTATTCTACCATAATTCTAACTATACAATTATGGTAAGTGTATAACACTAATTAAGGTATCCTTTTCATTACAATATACTACAAATATATATACCATATATACAATATCCTATTGTTACTTGGATCGCAGAATCGGCCGAAAGGCCCACCGCCTAGGCCCAAGTCTCGCCGGAGCAATTCTCGCTGGACCGGCCGAGGCCCATCGCTTCCCACCGCGCGCCATCCATCGTTTTGTATCCCTGTGATATATTGTTGTATATTCAGTGTATATCACAGGTATATAACCTCTGTTTAACACACCCCCGCAATCATAGCGGACGGTCTTCGAACGCTGAGACTGTCCCTAAAATCTTCAAAGAGAACCGCTGGCAGACCCTTTGTAAAGATGTCTGCAATTTGATAACGAGACGGGACATGGCATACGCGAACGTTACCCTTTGCAACCTTCTCACGGACAAAGTGAATGTCCATTTCGATATGTTTGGTGCGTTGGTGTTGAAATGGGTTACCTGAAAGGTAGATGACACTAATGTTATCGCAATATACCAAGGTTGCCTTCTGAATGGGACAATGAAGCTCCAACAGCAAATTACGTAGCCAATATGATTCGGAGACCACATTCGCTACCCCTCGATATTCTCGCCTCGGCACTTGAGCGTGATAGAGTTGCACGACGTTTTGCTGACCAGGAGACCAAGTTGTTGCCAAGGAACATACAGTAGCCTTGAAGTCGACCGTCTGGTGTCGGGACAACCACCACAATCAGCATCCGTGTAAGAGACAAGTGTGGATGTAGATGAAGGATACAAGTGCAACCCATAGTCTAGTGTCCCCTGAATATACCGGATGATGCGTTTGATTGCATTCATGTGCTCAACTCTGGGATCATGCATGAATAAACACACCTGCTGAACCGCATATGTAATATCCGGTCGGTAAAGGTAAGATATTGGAGGGCCCCCCCGGATCGCGATAGCGGGTCGGGTCCTCGTATGGTGCACCTGCCGCGGCACTTAGCTTTGGGTTTGCATCAACTGGCGTGGAAGTGGACTTACAGGATGACATCACAGCCCTCTCGACGATCTCAGCAGCATACTTCCGTTGAGACAGAAACAACCCACCTAAATGACGTTTGACAGCAATTCCCAAAAAATAACTCAAGGGCCCAAAGTCTTTCATAGCAAATTCAGAACTGAGCATGGCCATGATAGACTGGCGCAAAGCATCGGAGGAGGCAGTCAAGATGATATCATCCACATACAACAGAATGTAGGCCAAGGACGAACCACGGCGATAGATGAATAAGTAATTATCTGACCTGCTGTGAGTGAACCCAATTGTTGAAACAAAGTCAGCAAACCTCGTGTACCAGGCCCTTGGAGACTACTTAAGCCCATATAAGGACTTTTTCAACAAACATACATGATGAGGACGGTTTGGATCTCTGAAACCCAACGGTTGATGCATATAGACTGTTTCCTTGAGATCACCGTGTAGGAACGCATTCTTAACATCTAACTGATGAATTGGCCAAGTCTTTGAAAGAGCCAAGCTAAGCACAGTGCGGATGGTAGCCGGTTTGACCACCGGACTAAACGTCTCACCACAATCAATTCCAACCTGCTGAGTCTTACCGTCACCCACAAGTCGTGCCTTATGTCGAGCAAATGACCCATCTGAATTCTCCTTATGAGCAAAAATCCGCATAGACCTGATAACATTAATACCACAAGGACGGGGCACCAACTCCCACGTCTTATTATCAATAAGAGCATTATATTTATCAGTCATAGCAATTTTCCAATTAGGGTCATTTAAAGCTGACACAGGATTGCGGGGCAATGGGGATTTAGAGACATCTGAATGTAAATTAAAATGTCATTTAGGTGTAAAAATACCCCGCTGACTCCGAGTGACCGGTCTATGACTCGAGGAAGAATTGAGTGAATTTTGGGATTTTTCTAGGCTTGGGACAGACGGGCCGGCCAGGGCGGTGGGCTCCGCCGGCCCAAATCGGTAAACGGGGTTGCCGGATTTGTTCCGAATTGGGTCGGACCGGCCCAATTGCTTTGGACCGATCCGTAAGAAACGGGAATTGCAGCTGCTGGCGGGACTGTGGGACCAGCGGGCAGTGGGCCCGCTGGAGGATTTTGGGTGCGGGAGATGTCCGAAAAATTCCAAATAATATGCGGGGATATTTGGTCATCCAAAAAATTATACGACCTAGGCTCGGGAGTATGAACTTTTGTAAATGGAAATTGGGTTTCATCAAAAATGACATGGCGATTAATTATGATTTTCTTGGAGGATAAATCAAAACACTTATAACCACGATGATTCGACGGATAACCCAAAAATACACACGGGGTAGACCGAGCCTGAAGTTTGTTAATTGTGGTTGATGGGAATAACGGATAACACAAGCACCCAATAATCCGAAGATGAGAATACGAAGGGTCCTTATTATATAGGATTTTGAGGGGGGAGGAATATGTTAGACCTTTAGAAGGAAGTCTGTTAAGAAGATATGTGGCCATTTGTAGAGCATGATACCAAAAATATGGAGGTATGGAGGCATGAATTAAGAGAGTTCGGACAATGTTATTGATGGAACGAATTTTGCGTTCGGCCTTACCATTTTGTGGAGATGTATGAGGACACGAAAACCTAAAATTGATCCCATTATTAGCACAGAAATCCCGAAACTCCCTATTGTCATACTCTTTCCCATTATCACATTGAATATTTTTTATGTCTCTTTCGAATTGAGTACGAATGAACGCTCTAAATTTGATTAAGATGGAAAACACTTGCGATTTATTTGCAATTGGAAACGTCCACAAAAATCTAGAATAATCATCTAAAAAGAGAACATAATATCGATGACCCACTGAACTTAGAACAGGAGACGTCCATAAGTCGCTATGAATAATGTCAAATGGCATAGAAGTATGAGAATTAGAGTCTACAAATGGCAACTTAACAATTTTTCCTAATGAACAAGACTGACAAATTGGAGTACGACTCGTACCCTTACAAGAAATAAAACTATTTTTATCTAAAGTCGATAAAATAGAAGATCCGGATGACCCAAAGCGAGCATGCCACATGGAAGGAGAGATGGTGCAAAAGCCGACGGCAAGGTGGACTCGATGGATCGAAACCGGGCATGATAGGATATAGATCCCCCCTACTATCACACCTCATGAGATGACTCCCCGTCTTGAAATCCTTCATAGAGAAACCGAAAGGATCAAATTCAACAGAAATAGAATTGTCATTTGTTAAATTTCGGACAGACACTAAATTTTTAATCAATTTAGGAGCATGTAAAGTATTTTTCAAGAGGAGTGGTGGATTGGGGGGAGACAACGTTTTCGACCATACCCTAGAATTGGAATAGAATCGCCATTACCAACAATTATCCCCGGGGGTGCTCAAATTGGAATAAGATGAGAGAGTACCGATTCGGAAGTCATGTGAGTAGTGGCACGGTGTCCATATACCAATTTGGATCGGTTGAGATAACCCCAGTGTGTGCATTGCGGCCTCGATGTCGGTTTGAGTGGGGCCTGCTGCATGACGGGCTTGCGGAGGTCGGGGCCCAAGAACTCCTGGCCGTGGTGGAGTTGGGCCATAGGTGATGTTTCGCATTCGCCGGGCCCGCGGCCGTGGGCCGCCACCGCCGGGTGTTGGGCTCGGATCGTTGGCCAGCCCACCGGCCGCCGGAACCTGGCTGGCCGGATGGTACGGTTCCACTACCATGGGCCCCACTGCTGGGCCCAGGGGGGTGGTAGGCCACTGTACCCTGGATGGGACCCACCGCCTGCTTGTTGACCACCGGAACCGCCACCAGAATCGCCGCATTTGCCCCCGCAGTTTTTGTTATTATTTTTGCGATTATTCTTGCCGCCACCATTATTATGGTTTTGGCCCGAATTATTTACAACACCTGAAGAACTAGGAAAGGACGTCACCATCACAACTGGGCTTGCTCCGGTAGCCGCCATTTTAGCCAAACCGACTTCTTCCAACGTAAGCATGGAGCGGGCTTGATGAAAGTCTGGAAGAGGGTTGCTTTGGCGAAGGAGAGTTCCAACACCATTATAGGCCTCCGAAAGACCGGCAACCAACTGTAGATCTAGACGATTATTTGTTACTGGTGCGCCAACAAAACGGAGTTGATCCGCCAACTCCTTTAGTTTCTTACAATATGCAGAAACGTTCGAAAATTCGTCCATTCGAACGAGAGAGAATTCCTGCTCGAGTGTGACGACACGGGAATGTTGGTTGTCTTGGAATATGTCACGCAATCTATTCTATGCAGCCATAGCCGTGGTATCTAGCTCAATAATCGTCTGTAGAAGGTCCAGCGAAATAGTGGCGTATATCCACCGAAGAACGGTAGCATCAAGTGTAATCCATAACTCAGGATCCTCCGCAGGAAGGGGTCTAGCGGGAGGAATTATGTGATGAAGAACTTGATAAGATATAGCGTGTATTTTAAACAACTCCGCCCACGTCGCATATTGGACGTTTTCCATCTCAAGGACAATAGGGATACTGCTCTTGATATTGGAAACTGTAAAGGCAGGGTGAAAATTGTTCTTAGACATATTGAAAGAACAAAGAAGAAAGGAAAATTTAAGAGAGGTGTTTTTTAGAGCGGAAGATGAATTTTGGAAGAGAAACCCGAGAAGGGGGGGGGGGGTCTCGGCCAAAGAGAGGGCAAAAGTTTGAGAGAAAAACTTTTGTTTAGACCTAGTCTCTTGATACCATGAAAGAAATAATCTCCTTTCTTATTTTCATTAATTGAAAGGCTATATATACAAGTTACATATTTTCATAATAGGAAAATCATATTCCTATTCTACTTCTAAATCCTTATTCTACCATAATTCTAACTATACAATTATGGTAAGTGTATAACATTAATTAAGGTATCCTTTTCATTACAATATACCAAAAATATATATACCATATATACAATATCCTATTGTTACTTGGATCTGCAGAACTGGCCGAAAGGCCCACTGCCTAGGCCCAAGTCTGCTGGAGCAATTCTGCTGGACTGGCCGAGAGCCCACTGCCGAGGCCCACTGCTTCCCACTGCTGCCCAGTCCACTATTTTGTATCCCTGTGATATACTGCTGTACATTCAGTGTATATCACAGGTATATGACCTCTGTTTAACAGAAAATAACTCAATTCACAAAAGTGATCCACAAGAAGACAGTGAATAATTAGACAATGAAAATGTTAAGGAGAAAGAAAGAGAGGTGAACAAACAAGAGGGGAGGGCAGATAATGCTAAGACTAAAGGAAAAGAGCCAGATGGGACTGTTAAGAAGGTAAAGGCAAAAGGAAGAAACAAAAAAGATGGAAGGCTAAAGATCAAAACATGGGAGAGGAAAGAAAGCTAGAAGGAGAGGAGGAAGGACAACTAAAGCATACTGCTGAAGGGGAGGCAGATCAACAACAAGAGCAGGATGAGTCTGTCAAAGGTTTACTCAGATAAAAAAGAAGATTCACAAAAAAATATCCAAAATAAAAGTTAAGAAGGTTGGAAACAAGAGCAAGAGGCATAGAATGGAAGAAGAAGAGGACAAGGGGGACAAGGAGAGGGACACAGAAGAGCATACAATCTAATCTAAAATGCAAAAGGAAATGGTTAACAGTCGGAACCTACAGAGCATACAAGAGGAATATGATAACCTTCAACATATAGAAGGTAGAGGAAACAAAGAAAGTGAAGAAGGTGAAAGACAAGAAGTAGAGGAAATAGGGGAAGAAGAAACAGGAGACAATATGAAAGACAGTGCAAACAATGTTACTGAGTCATCTAGCTTACCTACAGCTATCAAGAATCATCCTGGGATAGATTTGATAGTTGACCTAAATGATAACTTGATGGAAACATACTGCATTCAGGATAAGGAAGGGGATGTGGAGAATGATTTTATACACAAGGAGGAAGAGGAAGTAAGGAGGGATCAAGAGGAGGAAGAAGAAAATCAAGAGGTTTGTCAAGAGCAGCAACATCAGAGAAGTTAGTGACAGGAATGGCTTGTCACCTGTTAGAAAAAGCAGAAGCAGACAGAGGAAGGCAAAACAAAAGGAAAGAAGTAGTAGTAGTAGTATAAGATCTCAATCCTGCAAAAGGGAGAGAGAGAAATCAGAAACCACATAATGTTTCTTATGATTAGTGCAATTATATGGAACATAAGGGGGGTGAGATTCAAAAAAGCTATTCAAAGACTCAAGAGAATGGTTAATAAATACAAGGTGGACATGATTGCAATCTCTGAACCTATGGTTAACAGAAATAAGATAGAGGGTTACAAAAGATATTTGGAATTCAATCATTGCATTGCCAACAACAATGGGCAGATATGGTTTTTTGGAGGGATAATTGCATAGTCAACATCATTAACATTCATGATCAGTTAGTTACTTTAAAATTCCAACAGAATGTCTCAAGCCAGGATTTTTATGTGACTGTGGTGTATGTTAAATATACTGCAGATGAAAGACTTGATCTCTGGGACAGTCTTGAGGAATTAAACAACTCTATTAGTAGTCCTTGGTGCATTAAGGGGGGGGGGGGGGGGATTTCAATGTTATTCTTCATCCTGAGGAAAAACAAGGGGCAGACCTCATAGAAACTCCAAGAGTTTTGCATTTGCTAAGTGTATAGACTCCTGTGGGATGGCTATCTAGGATATACAGGAGACAAATTTACTTGGTGCAACAATTGGAGACAAAGCAATGAAAAAGGCTTGATAGAGTATTTATCAATAATCTTTGGGTTCAGAATTACAGTTCTAACATTGTGAAACATTTTCCTAGAGCATGCTCTGACCACAGACCAATGTTATTTAAATGTTTCAATGATAACTCAGTTGGAATAAAATATTTCAAGTTCTTAGATTTTTGGACTGAACAAGATGATTTCAAAGCTATTGTAGATGAAGAATGGAAAGTTCACGTGGAAGGTAATCCTATGTGGGGACTGCAACAGAAGTTAAAGAATCTAGAGAAGAGAATTTCTAAATGGTAGAGGGAAGAGATTGGTAATGTGCATAAGATTGCTGAAGAATGGGAAGCTAAAATGGAGTTTTTGAAGAAGATGAATCTTATTGCTAATACTGAAAAGAGCAAAGAAGAATTGAATAAAGGTCATACTGAATATGTTTGTTGGCTCAATAAACATGAGAGTATTCTGAAATAAAATTCTCACATTATATGGTTTGAAAAGGGAGAAAGGAACATTAAATACTTTCATGCTGCCATCAGAGAAAGAAGAAGGAAACTGAAGATCAGCAGTTTTAAGAACAAAAAGGAAACTGAATTACTGGTGAAGACAAAATTGCTAACAAAGTTGTTAGATGTTTTGAGAAGCTCTTTAATCTCAAAGATAAACAATGTGGATCATCATATTTTGGAATGTATTCCTGAATGCATCACAGATGAGAACAATATCTATATGAAGGAACATGAGCACAGATAGTGCTGCTGGGCCTGATGGATACTCTGAAAAATTCTATCACTACTGTTGGGATATTATAAAAAGGGAGGTGGTAGAATTTGTTCAGTTTCTCTTCAAGAAAGAAAAACTTACTAAATTCTTTTCACATACTCTTCTGGTGTTTATCCCTAAAGTGGAATGCCTTAGAAATTTCATAGAGTTCAGACTAAGGCGGGCCAGTGGGCCGGGTCGGCCTGGTCCCGGCCCGGTCCCGCTCCGAACCCGACTATTTAAAAAAAAAAATCGCGGTAACGGGACTCGAACCGGGACGGGACATGGTCTCGTCCCGGCCCGCCTGTCCCGATCCCGCCCCGCCCGAAACCCCCCCTTTTGCAAAAATTAACCGTTGCACCAACGACCATTTTACATTTTGGCCGTTGTGCAATGGTCATTTTTGGCCTCCCCCTACCCCTTAATATTTATTTTTAACCCATAAGTTATTATATTTACACTTTAACCCAATTTTCCAACTATAAATATCTCATTTTCTCTTCATCTTTCTCACAAATCTTCCTACAATATCTCTAATCTCTCAATACTCAATCTATCTCTCTCTCTCTACAAGTCTACATTGTCTACTAAGTATTCAATTTTATTTATTCATTTGGGAGTGAAGTTGGCAACTAGCTTGAAGATCTTTCATCGAGCAAAGTTTCAATTTTCAACCTCTCGATTACACGTCGACGTTACGTCGGCGTTTGGTACATCCGTTCCTTCATTAAATTATTATTGTCTGTTTATTTTATTTAGCGCACTTAATTTTATTTACTTTAATTATTTATTAGTAATTATAAGTTTATAATGGAAGGATTTAAACGTATGCTTACGGGTAGGGGTCATGCTTCTTCTAGTAGGGGAACAAGGGCAAGGGTCCTATTTCTAGACAGAATCATATTCCTACACAGGATGATTTTGTTGATACTGAACATTTTCCTACAATACCATTAGATTTAGACGAGGAGCTATTTTCTGGAACTCAAAAAGACTTTAATTTAGACGATGATCTAGATGATACACCCACTAATATAGATGACAACACACCCACTAGTGCACCTTCAACTGAAATGTCTCATATTCCCCCTAGTATGAGACGAGGTCCAGCAAAACGACCATTAAAATCATATGCATAGACATTTTTGATAGGGACGTAGAGAATCAAGTAGCTAGATGTAAAATTTGTAAATATGTTTTAAAATTTAAAACTGGAAAAGGTCACGGTGGGACGGGGATTTAATGAGACACGTAGCAAGGGCTCATCCAGCTAGGTATGCCCAATACGAGGCTTCAAAATCGGGTGCGCAAACGTCCGCTCCATCGGGACAAAGTTCACATACTGATACTGTCCCGGACCAAGTACAGGGTCAAATTAACCCTATGACGGGGGGAATTGTAGGCCCTAAATACAATAAATATAGAGATAAAAAAGCAATAACAAAATTAGTTGTTGTGGAGGGTTTGTTTTTCATTTCTTTCATCTCCCGGTTTTATTCATTACATTAGAGATATGTATAATCCTGCTTTTAACGATTTTCCTAGATCAACTGTTAAGAGAGATGTATTTAAATTCGCACATGAATATCAACATATTTACGTTATTCATTATATCATTTTAATGGCAAAGTGGCTATCACTTCTGATATAGGCCATAGTACTAACGGCCATGATTATTTAACGGTAACTTGTCATTGGATAGATTATAAATGGTCTATGCAAAAACGTATCTTAGTGTATAGATATATAGATGATAGGCACACTGATACTTTTATTGCAGAAAATATTTATCAAGTGTGCGATTATTACGGAATAACTGATAAAATTATGACTATTACATTAGATAACGATTCTTCTAACAATTACGCTATTACAATTTTAAAAAATAGTTTAACTCCATCTTTTTCATATCATTTTCATATAAAATGTGTGTGTCATATATATAACTTAATTGTAAAGGATGGTTTATCACTTTTTGAAGACATTCTTAGTAAAATACAATTTGCTATAAACTTTATTTTTAAAAATAATAGAATACAACAAAGAAAAGAATATAAAAAAACTTGTCACGATTGTCAACTACCTTATAGAAAAATTCCAAAAGAAGTACCCACTAGGTGGAATTCTTTATACGAGCAACTACTTGTTGCTTATGACTATAGAAAACCTATAACTTTATTTTTTAACTCTCATAATCAAAATCCAGCGGATATGGTTGTAGATAGCGATTGGGTAAAAATTTCCGAACTTTTTGTATTTTTAGAGAAATTTTTTCAAGTAACAAAAGAATTTTCCAGTATATATTATCCTATTATTTCAACTATGTTGTTTTATATAGCTCTAATATTTTTATTACTTAGTGAATATATGAAAAACCCAGCTTATATGGCAGCTATTAAAAAATGTTTATCAAAATAAAAAAATATTTTATTCTATTTCCACTATTTATATTATTGGTGTTGTATTAAATCCGACTATTAAAATAGATGGTACTAAATCACTTATTGAAACTATTTACGATTGTATAGAAGTACTACCACCTCCAAGTCCCAAAAATCCAAATTACCCACCGCCTATTGAACAAACTAAAGAAGAAGTGTTGTCTAGCGTAGAAGACCAATGCAAAAAATGTTGGGTACTCTATTGTATAAAGCAGTACAGGAAGTAAATAAATATTACAAGTGTTCGAAAGGATAAATAAATGGTCAATCTTCAAAACTGCCGCAAGCTTGTTGAGTCTTGAATCTTGATAACCTGAAATCAAGAAACAACTAAATCTGGATGGTTACAACGTTGTGTGTTGAGTCGAGTGATTGCACTATGTCCTTAAGACAAGATTGCCTCGTATATATGCTTTTACGTTAGCGGGCAATAGTCTCCCAAGATAAAACAACACTTTAATCTCAACGCTACAAAGCCAATAGGTTGAGTCTGACGAAGAAAACAAATACGAATCGACTTGCTGAAGATATGGAAAAGGAAGAGTTTCTGTTTTCTCTTCTTTTTTGTCTCTGTGTATATAGTGTGTCTCTGTTGTGTATATCTCGTGTATATCACACTGTATTTCGTCACTGTTTTTGGGTATTTTCGTGTGTTTTTCTCACTGTTAGTGCACTATTTTTCATTGCTGAAATGTGCTGCTATTTTCGTGTATATTTCTGTCTGTATGTGACTACACAATTGAGCCAAAACAGCTCAATATATAGCAATGGAGGAGGGCTGCCCAACAGCCACAAACAAGGCTGTTAATAGCCATTAGTGAGGGTTGTTAATGGCAGGTTTAAGGCCATTAGTGTGGCAGGTTTAAGGCTGTTCATGGCTATTGAAGAGGGGCTGATTTATGGTCATGAAGGAGGGCTATTTATGGAGTAGTTAACAGCCAAGTAATGCTCCAAAAAAACAGTCCAAACGGTAGGCAGATCCGTCTTTCCCAAAATCAACTTTTCAGAAACTCTAGGGACCAAACTGTAAATATTAAGCAATTTGGGGTCCAAAAAGATAATATCAGAAAATTCCCACAGCCCACGGCCCGAGACCGAGACCGGACTGGACGGGCGGGGGCGGGGGCCGGGGCGCGCGTATGGGCTTAGCCTTGAACCCAAGCACATCTAGGTCCTCCCTCCTTTAAACACATGGGATACCCCTTGGGGTCTCAAACCCTTTACCACATTAGAAACTTATAAAGAGAGCAATTCTTCATATTCCCACCGATGTGGTAGATTTGTCCCACACCATATTTCTATGCCTCAAACATCTTACTTCGTGGACCAATATCTCTTTCATTTCTCAACGAAATTTGACGATTCTTGGCCCTACGGTCATCTACTCACTTAGTAGATTATGCATGTGTGAAGAGACAAAGCCTCCAACATACGGACACTAGTGTTTAATTCATTAAACATGGGTGGACGCATCTCCCCGCCAAAGGCAAATTTACAACAAAAAAGTATATAGGTTTTACCAACAAGAAAGTGCTAGTAACCTACCGACTTCCATACCATCTTCTTCTTCTTCAACACAACCTCACAAAAGACATGTTGTTTCTGCGGCTAGTATTGAAAGCCTCAGAAATAGAATGTGTGGTCGTACCGCTACTAACCAAATTAGCGAGTTTGATATTTTTGTTTTACGGGGTTCGCACCGTACCAAGCGAGTTCTCAATGAAGAAGGACGTGAAGACTTGCTGAAATACTAGAGGGGGAATGAGAAGACCTTTCCGACACTTTCAATGATGGCCCGAGATGTTTTTAACATTAAAGTGTCATCAATGGCGTCTGAAAGCGTTTTTTGTGCCGGCAGATATCAAATAGGAGAGCACAGACACTCATTAGTCGGAGACAGCTTGGAGATTGTAGTATTATTCAGAGATTGGATACGAGCGAAGCGGAAAAGGTGCGGTCAACCGGAGATCAACGAAGAAGAAGACGAAAATTACAATGAAATCTTATCCGAAGGTGGTGGAAGCGACGTGAAGCAATTTGACCAACAAATACCAATTCCAACCGAAGAACCACAGGAAATTATCAAAAAATTAGAACAAGTTTTTTTCAGAATGTAATTTTTTTAATTGCAATTTTACTATGTAATTTTTTTAATTGCAATTTTACTATGTAATTTGCAACTTCTGAACAACACCACAAAATTGTAATTTTGACAATTGTATTTGTATTACAAAAAAATCATGTCTATTAAATAATATAAGAGGCACAAAAACAGCATTGGGATGTTTTTATTACACTATCTTGTCTTGTTTAATTATTGAGTTTTTTATATATATGTTATTTTTTAAATTAAGTGCAAAAAAAAAAAAAAAGAACCGCCCGGGATCCCGACCTGATCCGATCCCACCAAACTCGGCCCGCCGGTCCCGAACCCGGCCCACTGGCCACCCCTAGTTCAGACCAATTAGTCTTAGGAATTTCTCCAGCAAGATTATCACCAAGCTTATATCCAGGAGATTGAATCCTATGCTATCAATTATGATCTCTGAGAATCAAAGTGGCTTTCTGAAAGGGAATCTCATTACAGAAAATATTCAATTGACTCAAGAAACTGTTCAAAACATCAAGTGCAAGAACAAAGGGGGGAATGTGGTGATCAAGTTAAATATGACAAAAGCTTACGATAGAATGTCATGGCCTTTCATCAAAGTTGTTCTCAGAAAATTTGGGTTCTCTGAAGAGATGACAAGCATGATTATGGGCATAGTGACTAATGTATGGCATTCTATCATTATCAATGGCACAAGACATGGATTCTTCACATCATCTCAAGGCCTAAAACAGGGAGACCCTCTATCCCCTTCCTTATTTATCATTGGTGCAGAAGTGTTAGCTAGGCCTCTGAATAGCTTGATTCATAATGAGCATTTTTTACCTTTTTCTATGTTAGATACAGGTCCTGTTATTAACGATTTGTCTTATGCAGATGATAATGTTATATTTACAACTGAAAATACCAAGTCCATCAAGATAATCATGAAGAAAATTCAGTGGTACAATAGGAGCTCTGGTCAGAAAATGAATAGAAACAAATGTTTCTTCCTTACAGCACCTGGCACTAGGTCTAGCAGAATCAAAAAAGATTAGAGAAGCTACTGGTTTCTATGATTAACAGTTTCCTTTTGAGTACTTGAGATACCTCATTTATGTTGAAAGTAAAAAGGTGGAATATTTTGAAAAAATGTTATCCAAAATCATTAAAAGACTTAATGGATGACAAAACAGTATGCTGTCTCTGTTGGATATTACAAAGGTTGCAGGAACGGGAATTACAAGTAACTGCTAATGTAAGAATTGAAATTACAATTCAACTAGAAATCTGAAAATTACAAAGATGAACAAGAAAAACTGAATTTATGTTTTTGCTGAGTCGAGTGTGGCACTCTGTCCTTAAGACAATATTGCCCCGTATGTATCCTTTATACGTCCTGGACAATTTGTCTCCCAAGATAAAACAGGAATGGAACACTTGAGCAAAGTAAACTCAAATGCTACCGTGAAGAATATTGAGCAATGAAATGATGCTAGGAAGATGTAGGAAGAAACTGTTTTGCTTGTGTATTTTCGTGTATATTGCAAGTATGTTTAGTGTGCCTCAACAATGGTGTAAGGGGTGTTTATATAGGTGAGGGAGGGTTGTTTAACTGCCTCCATAACAACCATTATTGGCCAAATAATGGCCATTATGGAGGTAGTAAATGCCACCAAAATAAATGGTGAAAGACCAACGGATTTGGCCATTATAGGAATAAATGGCTGAATTGAGTGCTTGGCGTTTCTGTTCTGACCGTCGAAATTCTGACTTTTTGAAAACTTCAGGGACCAAATTGTACATCTTGAAACTTCAGGGACCAAAATGTACATCTAAAAGAATTCTGGTCCAAACAGTACTTCTGAAACTTCTGGGATCAAACTGTACTTTTGGCAAAGTTCTCTAGCCCAAAAAGATAATATCAGAAGGCCCACAGCCCGTGACCCGTGACCCGTGAACCCGAGAACCCGGAACCGGAAACTCGGAACCGGAACCGGACCGGATCGGACGGGCGGGCGGCGGCAGCGCGCGTGTGGTCTTTTCTTGAACCGAAGCACATCTAGGTCCTCCCTTTTTTAAACACATGGGATACCCCTTGGGGTCCCAAACCCCAAACCAATTTCGAGTCTTATATACACAACAATTCTTTCTTCCTCTACCGATGAGGGAGAATTGATCACACACCACACTTTTCCATGCTTCAAACACCTTACTTCGTGAACCAAAATCTCTTTCATTTCTCAATGAAATTAGACAATTCTTGGCCCTACGGTTATCTACGTACTTAGTAGATCATGCATGTGTGAAGAACCAGATTCTCCAACATACGTAACACTAGTGTTTAAGCCGTTAAAGTTGGTCGGTCGCAACTCCCTCCAAAGGCTAATTTCCAACAATCCCCTCTTGAAAGAGATTTTGGCGCACTCACATGGTGTCTTTTCATTTCCAGCAATATTTCAGCGGACCGATGTTGCATAAGGAGAGGTAGCTTCAGCTTTGAACCTTCCATAGTTGAATACCATCGGACTTACTTACTGCGCGGTGAACGTGATGTCTTGAACCGTCAGTGTTTAGTGTAAGCCAAGTCAATGGTACCAACACAACAAATTCCCTTACTCTCTTCTTCGTAATGTTTTGTCCGTTTTGGCCATGGACAACGTCTTGGATTCTTAAGTGCGTTCATTTTGAGGTGGCCCGTCCTCGCACTTAAATAGGTGGTCTCCTACAAGGTATCCTGCTATACCCCACTTCACAAGTGTTAGGAACCATTAAAAGTTTTCCAAAACTTAACCTCAACTGTTGAGGAGCATTACAGGTTTTGAAAACTTAACATTTACCCACACTGCAGATAGCACTTAAAGTCTATCGCGGGAACGGCTTTGGATTTGGTGTTTCTTTTCAGAAATCACTATCCGAAGTGCTCATACTTCCACCGAAGCGATCAACTGAACCTTTACAACTTAGTTTTCCCATTGAACCAAATTACTGGGATCTCCGTTAGTAAGGTTGGGTTACCGCTGTATTAGTTCTTATATTTTGGGTTTTAAGCCCATTCCCCTAGACAGTGCAAGCCATCGATCTTTGGGTAAGCCCTTTGTCAATGAGTCTCGCTATATTATCCTTTGACTTAATGTAATCAATGGATATTATACCCGTGGTGATCAGTTGCCTAACGGTCTTATGCCTCCGTCGTATATGACGAGACTTGCCGTTGTACATAGCATTCCGTGCCCTTCCTAGAGTCGACTGACTGTCGCAGTGGATCATTACCGAAGGTACGGGTTTGTTCCAACACGGAACATCCTCTAAGAAGTCATGAAGCCACTCAGCTTCTTCTCCTGCTTTGTCTAAAGCGATAAACTCCGATTCCATTGTGGATCGGGCGATGCAAGTTTGCTTAGAGGATTTTCAAGACACGGCCCCACCACCAATTGTAAATATATACCCCTCTAGTACAGCTGGATATCTCGAATAGTGTAACCCGTAATTTAACGTGTATTTCAGGTATTGTAATACCCGATTCAACGCCTTCCAGTGATTATCACTCGGATTACGGGTGAACCTAGCCAACTTATTGACTGCGTAAGCAATATCAGGTCGGGTGCAGTTTGTTATATAAATCAAACTACCGATCACCTGTGCATATCGCTCCTGGTATACAGGTGCACCAAGATTTTTATCAAGCTTTTGATTTGTATCCATTGGTGACGTTATCGGTGTGAAGCGTCTAACATCTCAAACTTTCTCAAAACATCCTCGATATAGTGAGACTGAGATAATACCAGTCTGTCAGACGTCTTAGAGATTTTAATCCCTAAGATGACATCTGCGATACCCATATCCTTCATGTCGAAGCATTGTTTCAACATGTTCTTAGTCTCTAGGATTACCCTAGGACTGCTTCCTGTGATTAACATGTCGTCTACATACAAGAATATCATAACAAATGAGTCAGAGTTACCTTTCGTGTAAACATATTTATCACACTCATTAATGGCGAACCCCTTCGATAGTAGAGTACTATCAAATTTTTCGTGCCATTGTTTCGGGGCTTGTTTCAGCCCGTACAGAGATTTGACAAGTCGACAGACTTTCTTCTCTTGCCCTTGAACCATATACCCCTCGGGTTGGTCCATATAAATTTCTTCTTCCAAATCACCGTTTAGGAAGGCTGTCTTAACATCCATCTGGTGTATCTCAAGGTCACGCAAAGTTGCGATCGCAATAAATACCCATATGGATGTCATCCGGGATACCGGGGAGTAGGTATCAAAATAGTCAAAGCCTTCTGTCTGCCGATAGCCCTTGACTACCAACCTGGCCTTGTACTTGTCTATAGACCCATCTGCCTTGTATTTTCGTTTGAGTATCCACTTACACCCCAACGGTTTATTTCCCGGAGGAAGATCAACCAACTCCCACGTATGGTTATGCAGAATGGAGCCTATTTCACTCTCAATAGCTTCTTTCCAGAGCGGTGCTTCTGGAGTTGACAACGCCTGAGCAATTGTCCTTGGTTCATCATTAACCATATAAGCTACAAAGTCAAGACCGAAGGATTTATCCTTCCTGGCCCTCTTACTTCGCCTTAGATCCATCTCTGGAGTCTCCAAGTTTTGAGAATCTGGAACACTAGATTCCGGATGTTCAGCCACCTCGAGATTCGCTAGATCTGAACCATTCGATCCGGGCGATCAAGGACTCCCGGTTCTTGAGAGCTTTGTGCATAACTTCGTTTGCGAGAGGTTATGTCTTTCTCCTTTCTAGGAAAGGTACTTTCAAAGAATAGAGCATTCCTTGATTCCATTATTGTACCCTGGTGGATATCTGGAATATCTAACTTATGCACTAAGAAGTGATAAGCACTACTGTTATTTGCATATCCGATGAATATGCAATCTACAGTCTTAGGCCCAATCTTGACCTACTTTGGCTTGGGTACTTCAACCTTTGCCAGACAACCCCACACCTTAAAATATTTGTAGGTGGGTTTCTTTCCCTTCCATGATTCATATGGAGTTTTGTCCTTACCCTTATGTGGGACTCTGTTAAGAATCGTATTAGCGGTAAGGACGGCTTCTCCCCACATGTTTTGGGGAAGACCGAAATTGATAAGCAAGGTATTCATCATTTCCTTTAATGTGTGGTTCTTACGTTCCGCCACACCGTTTGATTGAGGTGAGTACGGAGCCGTCGTTTGATGAATAATGCCTTCTTGGGCACAGTATTCCTCAAATGGCGCTACATATTCTCCCCCTCTATCGCTACGAATGGATTTAATCTGTAGGCTAAGTTGATTCTCAACTTCTGCTTTGTAACGTCGGAACGCTTCAAATGTTTCATCCTTACTTTTCAACAAGTAAAGGTAACAATACCTTGTGCTATCATCTATAAATGTCACAAAGTACTTGTTCCCCCCTCTAGTTTGTGCAAACTTCAAATCACATATATCTGTGTGAATAAGTTCTAGAGGAGCAGTATTCCTTTCGACGGATCGAAAAGGAAGCTTGGTGAGTTTTGCCTCTACGCACACCTCACACTTATGTTGAGGAATTACGTCGATAGAAGGCAACAACTCCATCTTTACCAGCCTTTGAATAGACTTGTAGTTTACGTGTCCTAATCTATGATGCCATAAATTAGAAGACTCAAGCAAATAAGAAGAAGGTTCAACTTTATTTCATTGACGCAATACAGACATGGCATTCACTTTGAAGAGGCCTTCACAGACGAAGCCCCTCCCTACAAATGTGCCATTTTTAGTGAGTACAAACTTATTGGATTCAAATACTAGCCTAAAATCAGCATTAACCAATAAAGGTCCAGAAATTAAATTTCTTCTAATCTCTGGGACGTGCATCACTTCCTTCAGAGTAAGTTCCTTGCCGGAAGTCATCTTCAGGACCACCTTTCCAACCCCCATCACGTCGGAAGAAGCGTTGTTGCCCATGAACAGCTTCTTGTCAGCGACTGGTGTGTACGTGGAGAAGGCATCTTTGTTGGAACAGATGTGCCTAGTAGCACCTGTGTCCACCCACCACTGCATCGGATTCTCCACCAAGTTGGCTTCTAGCACCACTGCAGAGAATTCCTCAATCATGTCATCCAGGAGCGTGTCCTTGACGACGTTTTCTTGAGCCTTGCCTTTAGACTTGGCTTTCTGCTGTTGCTCAGTCTTGAGCTTGCGGCATTCCTTGATCCTATGACCAGGTTTTCCACAGTGATGACAATTACCTCTGAACATCTCTGCTGCAGGGGCTTTGCCGTCTTTCTGGAACTTTCGCTTCTTTTTTGAGTTCCCTTTGGCCTCAGCCAGATTCGCCTTCGCCTCAGCAGGTTGTCTACCCTTTGGCAGGGTCTTCTTATTATCTTCCTAGATTTGCAGTTTGATAACAAGCTCTTCAAAGGTCATCTCCTTTGTCTTGAGTTTCATGTAACTCATAAACTCATTCCATGAAGGAGGTAACTTTTCAATCAGCGATGCAACCAAAAACTGCTCGTTTGGTTTCAGTCCTTCCAAATCCATGTGATGTAAAATCATTTGGAATTCCTGGACTTGGGACATCACTGTCTTACTGTCCACCATTTGGAATTTTAGAAATTTCTCAACGATGAACTTCTTAGTACCCGCATCTTGTGCGTTGTACTTCTTTTGCAATTTTTCCCACATCTCTTTGACAGTGCCAACGATGCAATAGACCGTGTAGAGAGGGTCTGCCAAGCAGTTCAGTACATAGTTCTTGCACATGAAATCGCTATGATTCCATGCGTCACGAACCATCTTCATGCCATTAATGACATGGATACCAAGGCTCCCTTCACCCGTTTTATTAGGCGAAGAGTCCATTTCATCTCCAGCTTGTGGAGGATCTTCCATAAGGAACCGGGCCATGCCCATAACTGTTAAGTAAAACAGCATCTTTTGCTGCCATCTTTTGAATTCTGATCCCATGAATTTTTCAGGGCGATCATGGTGGTGTGATGAAGAGGGTGGAGCTCCAGCAGTCGGAAAGGCATCGGTGTTACTGCCTTGAACAGTAGCAGCAACAGCGAGACGAAAGGCGGCGGTGTTGCGCCTTGAGCGATAGCGAGCGTGGCGGGGAAGGCAGCAGCAGTAGCAGCAACATCGGTCATATTTCCAGCCATGTTATAGCAGTTGTAGTAAACAAGTATTGTCTTAAGTTGTTGGATATTACAAAGGTTGCAGGAACGGGAATTACAAGTAACTGCTAATGTAAGAATTGAAATTACAATTCAACTAGAAATCTGAAAATTACAAAGATGAACAAGAAAAACTGAATTTCTGTTTTTGCTGAGTCGAGTGTGGCACTCTGTCCTTAAGACAATATTACCCCGTCTGTATCCTTTATACGTCCTGGACAATTTGTCTCCCAAGATAAAACAGCAAAGGAAACTCAAATGCTACCGTGAAGAATATTGAGTAATGAAATGATGCTAGGAAGATGTAGGAAGAAACTGTTTTGCTTGTGTATTTTCGTGTATATTGCAAGTATGTTTAGTGTGCCTCAACAATGGTGTAAGGGGTGTTTATATAGGTGAGGAGGGCTGTTTATCTGCCTCCATAACAGCCATTATTGGCCAAATAATGGCCATTATGGAGGTAGTAAATGCCACCAAAATAAATGGTGAAAGACCAACGGATTTGGCCATTATAGGAGGAGTAATTCAGCCAAAATAAATGGCTGAATTGAGTGTTTGGCGTTTCGTTCGACCGTCGAAATTCGACTTTTACGAAAACTTCGGGGACCAAACTATACATCCGAAAGAATTCGGTCCAAATCGTACTTCGAAACTTCTGGGATCAAACTGTACTTCTGGCAAAGTTCTCTGGCCCAAAAATATAATATCAGAAGGCCCACAGCCCACAGCCCGTGACTCGGAACCGGACGGGCGGGCGGCGGCGGCGCGCATGTGGCCTTTCCTTGAACCGAAGCACATCTAGGTCCTCCCTCCTTTAAACACATGGGATACCCCTTGGGGTCCCAAACCCCAAACCAATTTCGAGTCTTATATACACAACAATTCTTTCTTCCTCTACCGATAAGGGAGAATTGATCACACACCACACTTTTTCATGCTTCAAACACCTTACTTCGTGAACCAATATCTCTTTCATTTCTCAATGAAATTAGACGATTCTTGGCCCTACAGTTATCTACATACTTAGTAGATCATGCATGTGTGAAGAACCGGATTCTCCAACATACATAACACTAGTGTTTAAGCCGTTAAAGTTGGTCGGTCGCAACTCCCGCCAAAGGCTAATTTCCAACAGTCTCATGAGGGCAAGATGGTTTTGATCAAGAGTGTACTTCAATCTCTACCTATTTACACCTTGACTGCTCTCAACCCTCCTAAAGGCATTATAAAGCTCATGGAGAAGCACTTTGTAAGGTTCTTTTGGGGATCTAGTAATAACAAAAGAAGATACCACTGGAGCTCTTGGGGGAATATGTGTTTTCCTAAAGAAGAAGGAGGTGTGGTAGTTAGGAGTATGGCTGACATTTGTGAGACTCTAAATATGAAGAAATGGTAGAGATTTAGGTGTCAGGACTCTTTATGGGCTAAGTTCACCAAGGCTAAGTACTGCATAAGAGCTCATCCTGTGGCCAAAATCTGGGTTTCTGAAAATTCTCACATTTGGAAGACTCACTAAGATCAGAAACAAGGCTGAACCTCTTATGATTTGGAATATTCAAAATGGTCAAAGTAGTTTTTGGTGGGACAATTGGATTGGATATGGTGCTATTTCTAAATACTGTCCAGATTATGTCCACTCTAGTAACACTAGAGTTAATCAATTTATCTTGAACAATGAATGGGATATTCAAAGTTTAAGAGAAATCCTGCAAGATTATCTTGTTCAGCATATTACTAACATCAAGATTAGATCAGCTACAAGAAAGGACTATCTAATATGAAAGCCAGCCACAGATGGAGTTTTCTCCAACAAAGAAGCTTGGAATGAAAATAGATTGCATAAACAGAAGGATCAGTTGATCAGCAAGGCTTGGCATAAGAGCATCCCTTTTAAATTGTCCTTTCTTTCTTGGAGATTAATTAAAAGTAAGTTACCTTTCACTAATAACTCTGTTTGAAGGTTTGTGGATATGTCAGTAGATTGGTTATACTGTAGAATTGCAAAACCAGAGGCAATTCAACATTTCTTCATGGAAAGTGAGCCAGCCCAGCTTTTGTGGAAGCACTTTGGACAACCTCTTAGAATCAAGTTTCAAAACAAAGCTGTGAAAGTGTTTTTAATAGAGTGGTGGCTTACCAGGAGCAAGAATGAAATGCACAAAATGATAATTCATGTTACTCTAATTATCATATGTTGGGTAATGTGGACTACCAGATACTCATGTAGATATGAAGACGAAAAGAAATTCTATATTAGGAGAATGCAGCAACAGACGAATTGATTTTTGAAAACAGCATTGGATAAAGCATTCCCCAATTTCAAATTGGACATGCCATGAAATCAGTTGTGTACATTAGCTGAGAAACTCAAACCTAGAGTAAATGTCACACAAGTGGTATGTAACAGACCTTCTACTGGGAAGCTAAAAATAATTACTGATGGAAACTACAAAGAACAAGGAAGAGAAGCATGAATTCGTGGTATAGCTAGGGATGAAAATGGAGAGTTGATTTTTGCATTTGTCACTAGTCACCATATGATTGAAGCCATGGCTATCAAATATGCAGCCAATTAGACAGTGTTGCATAGAATCAGACTCATTGATGATAGTGAAAATGCTTAAAAATAGGACCACTACAGTCAAAGAGATATTATAGAGGAAACTGTGGAGATTGGAGATCACCTTCAAGCACTGTTATAGAGAGGGGAACCAAGTTGTTGACTTCTTAGCCAAATATGCAACAACTCTCTGATCAATCACTATCAGCAGTTGCCAAGAGGGGCTTATGGAGCTTACTTTTTGCCCAGAAATCAACTGCCTGCAATGACAACTATTTTCTAATTTAAGCCATTTATTTAATTAGATGATTTTTTTTATAAAAAATACAAAAAAGTAAAGGTAAAAATCTATAGTTGTTTCTTTACCTAAATTGGATTGAATGCACATCTTCTTTTTTTTAAAATGGCTTAAGACCTAAAGCACATAAGTCTAATAGAGATACAATTAATGGTAAAACTAAAAGTTTGATGAAAAGTTATACAAATACTTAAAATTATTTATAAAAATTAACATATATATTTACAAAAATTGTGTCTATAATTGATCAATTTGTTTTGATTTTTTCTTCAGTTTGTTTTTAATACCATCAAACCAAATTAAAATATTGTCAGTTTTTAAAATTTATATCAAACCAAACTGAATCCTAAAAAAATTATTTATTTAATCAGTTTGATTTTCGATTTAGACTTTAGATCAATTTTCATCAAACCGTGACACCTCTAACTATAGTTTTCCAACCTGTAGCATGCATTTTCCTTTGCTTTCAGTTTAGACCTATCTCTCACAAATATTCTATTAAGCTGCTAAACAGCCAAATGAGACATCATGGTCTAAATTTCATTTGAATGGGCTTTGTTTCACCACACTAGAAATGTTCATGCCAAGATATGTTTAAAGGAGGATTTAGAATATACATTTGATAAGATTTTTAACACACAACTCATTATATTTTTGAAAGTATCGATTTAAACTTAATATTTGTTAAAATTTTAGTGGTATTTTCAGACATATTTTTAAACTTTGTGACAAAGATATTGGCTTCAATTAAACTCGCAGCTCAAAGGTTGCATCCACCATTAGATATGTTGACTTTTGGTTTCACAATAAAATAGAAAAGAAAAGAAGAATGACTCAAGATAAATTAATAAATCAACATTTACATGCATGTTGTTATATTTATAAATATCTGGTATTCCATATCAATTAATATAAATATTTTTAAATAATATAATTATAATAATAAAATATGTATACATGGTATAAATGTTTTTAAAAGGAAAAAAAGAATACAGAGAGTCAGTTCAGCATACAAATAAAATATATATCAAGCAATCATAATCTCAACTTTAAGTTATTAACATTATATTGGATTTCCACTAATATTTTCTCGACGTATGAATAATTATTTTTTGATACTTTCTTTATAGATTAATGTGTATTACACGTAAAAATAAATATGACATTTCTCACTTCATAGCTAACGTTTGATTATCATATTTAGAGTCCAATACCCCCTTATAACTTTCAAAAATTAGAAGAGGTAGATTGAATCATTAGAATGAGAAGGGAAAAAAATTGTCAAACTCAAAAAGTGTTGTGAGTAAATATTGATAATACTTTTAAATTTAATTTTCCAAGTTTCTCATACAACCTAAAGTCAAATCATTCAAAAAGTGTTGTAATTAAATATATATTTTTTCAAGAATTGAATTTCTCATACAACCTAAAGTCAAAGCATTCTACTCTTTTTCGTTTGTTTAATTTTATAGTATCAAAACAACTATATACTACTTAAAGCACTTAATAAAACTGTTGACCATGAGCATTAAAAATCAAATAAAAGCAAAGGCTTATTCCCTGTTTATATAAGAAAGAAGAAATTGTAATATTTCTACATATAATTCAATATAACCAAAGCCAAATCAAATAACCAAAAAAGAAATTCATTTACATTAAATAAGTAAAAATACTGCCATTTTACTTCTTTTAGTGGCCACTGATCATTGCCCTGTGTCAAGAACCTGTGTACATCAAAGTATCGAATTTCCGACAAAATTAATATATAAAATACTCAATTTTTACCAGATATTAAATTGTATCCTTTAGGTAATTTCATTTTTATCACAACCTGCATAAACAGTTCAAATTATTAGTCCCAAGCAACATCTCTAGGTCCTTTTGTGCTTCATTTAGAAACATAAAATAGAAATCAGAATAACAACCAACATAATACGCTTTTCCTAATGTATGCGTAAGGGGTAGAAATTTTTACCTTCCTGTTAATAGAGAACAAAAATCAATTATGCTGGTAACCCGGCCCCGTTCATTTAAGTTCTTGAAGTCATACTTTTGGTTACCTCTTTAATAGAATTTAGAAGAAAAATTATGGAGTTTGACTTAAGAAAATATTGAAAAATAGTAAAATTCTTGGGAAAATACGAAAATGAATATGAATAGTTAGTTGCAAAAGGGAAAAAGAAAGTCGTTACCTCAAAAAACCACGGCTATGAATATCTGCAGTCATATCCTAGTCTTGCACCAATTTTTTAATTTTCCTGTGTCGTTTATATTTAATCTTGCATCAATCAAGAAAAGAAATGCCCTATAAATACAATTACTGTACGTAGTTTGTAAATATTTAAATATTTGCTGAAATAAAATAAAAAATTATCCCTAATGAAAAGATTATAGGAAAGTTAAGGATAATTTATATTTCCATAGGAAAGAGGGTGGGCATGTAGATCCAATTTGATCTGTTTATCACGTAAACAGTGATGAAGAGAATGATACCACATCGGACCGGGATCATATCATGGACTCCTTAGACAATCTTCATCCCTTTGAGCTAGCTTTTGGGTTGTGAGTTAGGCTCAATGCCTAATTTGACATGGTATTAGAGTCAGACCCATCTAATGTGGGCCTCCGGAAGTGAGGGGAGGTTGAATGCCCCCGCGATTCATTGGTAAATCGATTTTGATTCTCTATTAACCAATAATGTGGAACTATTAACATGGTTAAAACAAATTGTTAAGTCTAGACGCAGCATGGTACTCTGTCTACCACTATGTTAATATAGGACCGATTGAGAAGGGTGGAAACACCCCCTCCCCAGTCAATGAATGTGCACTCTCTAGCCCGGATAGGGTCTGGGCGTGACGGGTGATGAAGAGAATGACCCCACCTCGGACCAAGACGAGATCTTGGACTCCTTATATGGCTTGGGCAATCCTTCTCCCTTTGAGAGCTAGCTTTTGGGTGTGAGTTAGACTCAAGGCCTAATTTGACAGTTACTCCAAGATAGTAACATTTAGATAACTTAAACTATCTGACCATAAACATGATCTTCAGTCAACTGGATTTTTTTTATTTTGTGTCTCATACAACTGATACTAGTTGGATGAGGCTTCTCTTTGTCTCACAAGCTAGATGGACCCAAAAGAATGAGATTTGGGTCCACCAACTTGTGTAACAAAAAGAAACCTTACACAACTAATATCAGTTGTGTGAGACACGTAATAAAGTTTTTTTAAGAAATCATTCTATCCAAGTTAATGCATCTAATGAAATATCATAGACCAGAATAGCAAATGACTAAAAGATAGCCTTCTGATTGTTAATTTTCATCTTCAGTGTGTCATAGGATCATGGCAAGCAATGCAAGCTGAAGGAGAGGCAAAAGCAAAAGCTATAGTCTGTACAGGAACTGTTTGCATTTACTGAGAAGCAGATTCAGGGGAAGAAGTTTTTTGGCGGGGAGCAGATAGGCTACCTGGATCTAGTGATGGATTGGAAATGTCATTGGCTCAGTGCCATGGAGGAAGTAGGACAAATGAAGCTACTTGATCAAGAAAAGTTACCTTCGCTCCATCAATGGGCTGAAAACTTCAAACAGATTCCTATTATACACGAAGTAATGCCACCACAAGAGAACCTAGTCAACAAATTCCAAGGTGGTTTAAACTACTTGCGTTCCCTAGCAACAAACAAACCATGAGTCTCCTTTTATACTCGTTAATGTGTTGCAGTGATGTCTCACTGATTGTCTATTGTTACCCCTTCTTTTCTCAGGTTTGTAAGGATAATCGATCTTTAATATGACGGTTTAATATTGAAGTTACTGTTACGTATATTTCTGTGAGACCTTTATGCAAACAGTCCCTCCTATTTGCAACATCAAGAGCAGATGATGTGTGAACCAAGATGAAATCGAGGCAACCAAAGATCTTGATTGTACAAACATCATCAATCACCTCCGAACCAAATGAGGCTGCTATAGTATTATTTCTACAAGCCACAAAAATATGCAAATAAGAAGCTTATTCTATACTCATCCAATCTAAGAATAAGATATATTAACGCATAAGTAAAAGAACTGAAACAGTGAAGGAAAGGAACAATCCCTATAATATTGACAATTTCTCTCCTTGTTCCTTCACATATACCATACGCTTCACAATTACATGATAGTATATATATCTAATGGCATGTGCATTGGGAGAGTCAAAAATATACATACATACAAATGCTTTCACGACTAGCTGACACATCGACAACGGACCCAGAAAGCTGTCCCTCCACTTCGTCCTCGAGCAACGGCTATTTCCTCGTCAATGTAAAACCAGATGAAAAATGGATCCTTATCCTTATTGCTTGGTTCTCTTTCTTCTTTTCCCTTAATACTGATATCAAAAGGATCAAATGGTCCAATTTTTATCCGAAGCCGCTCAAATACAAAAGCTAGAATCCTATTCTTCCATGAAAACGGCCCTTCAAATGTCAAGAATCCAAGAGGCCCCAGGTAGACACCATTTTCGATCCTCTTTGCCTAAAATTTTGTTCAAACATGTTATTCATCTTGGGGTTTAAAGAAGAAAGCATGTATGCTCTACAGTGAAATTGGAGTTCATCATCTAAACAACTAAAAGAAGCAGACATTTAAAGAAAGAATGTAGGTTGCTTATATAGCACGAACAATATTTTAAATAGTGGGTGTGCACTTGTTTATCTTTATCGGTTTTTTTTTCTCATGTATTTTAAGTTTTGAGCAGGGAAGTGTACACTAACATAGTCATTTTGCAGAAGATCCCCAGTATAACTAATTTTATCACTAGACACACAATTTATAACTATTATTTGATTTTATCTCATCTAACAGTTTAAACAATTAGTAACGAAAGGATCTGTTATTCATGTTCACTGCTCTAGCACCCCACCCCACCCAGCTCTCTCATGCAAGTCAATTTTCTTTGAGCAACCATGTGATTAGTCATTTGATACATCTCTCTACCATGGTAAATGATAAAGTTTATGAAGGAAATTGTAATCTGGATTTATACAGACCATTACATGACACAAGAAGAGGGGGAGAAATAAAGAAAGAAAAACGTAACTAACAAAGTAAATATTCCAAAGGCAGAATTATTTAGCTCTTCTTCAAAAGGCCATGTGAATCCTTACTCTATTTTGTTGCTAGAACATTTTCAGATGTAAATATTCTCTTGTTCTATCTTTACATTAAGAGTAATTTTCTTTGTTAATGTTAAGAGACAGATAAAAGACAAGTAAAGCTTACAGCTGCATCAAATCTCTGGATGGCTGTGATTGGGAAATATCTACCTTTTCCTAACCCTTTCTGCAAAAATAATGCAACAATAAGATTTCAATTTAGAAAGAAGTACTATTGAACAATAACTCAACAAAGCACAAAAAAGAAAGAAAAAATCTTATCAATTACAAACCTCAGCAGTAAAAATGAGCATCCACGTCCTCCCGGGCGATTTGGTTCCACCAAGAGTTTCAAGAAACCTGGAGGAATCAATTTTTGCTCTCTCAATGGCAGAGAAAGCAGCCATGATCTCCTCTCCTGGAACCTTTCTTGTTTTGGCAGCATTTTTCAGTACTCTTACACTCTCTTCAACTTCCTAAAATAATTTTTTGCCCACATAAATTCATACAACCAGTAAGAAAGTGAATGCCCAGTAAAGAAATATTATCCAAATCACCTACATTAATTCAGTTAATAAAATTGAATAGACTAATCAGCAAAGGTGTTCTTAAGATTAACAACTTTTTAGTAAATTAAGCCAAAACAAGGCATGAGCTAGTCAAATGGGTGTGTTGGGCGGAATTTGACGGGTCAAAATGGGCTGAGTTAATAAACTGGCGGCTTAATGACCTACTGCAAAAGTTACTTGGAATGAAATGAGCTAAACAATAGGCCATAATCAAACCTGCCCAACTCTGATTAAGTTTTAATTTCTTATAATTTGTTTAACTATCTAATAAAAAATTCTTTATTATAAAATTACATATCAAACAAAAAATATATCTCTTAAGATATGTTGGCAAAGTTTTTCATGGCTCAATGTGGACTACATATCGGACACCCTGCTCGTACCAATAGCTTGTTGGTCAAATGAGAAGCTTCAAGGCTGATTTTTGGTGGAAAGGGGCAATTAATCACGCTCTAGTCTAATGTCACGGGTCATCCACCAGACTTGATTCCTGGATACAGTGGTACGAGCCTATAGAACAGATCCCGTTCAAGTAAGGTCGTGACTTATATTCCCAGTGGACAATCTTAAAAAGAGTCGTCTACTGAGTTGTTTCACCGACGTGGGAGAAAAATATGACACTAATTTAGAGTGACTCACACTCGCTGTAAAGTTGAACAATTTTGGAAAAATATATACTAGTATTACTAAGTTCAGTGACTCAGCATACATCTCCATCTTCCATCATACTTAAGCCGTACGCTTCCATCACCGCTTCTCTCTAGAAGTTCGACGATCCAAGTGATTTGCTACTACTAGTGCTTCTCGGCAATCTAAACGAGACCCTCCTGCTTTTCGGGTTACACATAAACAGGTCAGTTTCGTTTCTACTCTTGGTGTTTGTTGTACCCATTTGGGATTTTTCAGTTTTGTTGTACCCATTTGCACATCCGAAAGAGGGCAGATCTTTTAGGAACAGAGGCGTCCGCCATTTTAACCCATTCTCAGCTCATCGCCGTCATAACAGTACTTCGATTTAGCTTTTTCCGGCAGTCTCCGGCATATATTTTTTTGCAGGTATCACCAAATCTGCGACGACGTCAGGCAGCAAACAGTGATTTCCGGCAGCAAACAGTGATTTTAGGCAGTGAACATTGTTTTCCGGTGTGTGAACAAGTTCTATCAGTCTAGAGTTGGTACCTCCAGTTGCCTATACTCAATATTTGTTCTTATCCGTGTAGTTAAATTTTTGCGTGTTGCATTTTCATGAATCTTGACTTTACATTCTTGCATGTATTCTTGTTGCCCTTTGCTCTATCATTCTGGTCTGTAGTAGCCTGACTTACCTCTAGATTCTTGCTAACTTGTGCTTTAGTATTGGTGCCCGTGTGTGTTGGCGTTAACCTTCGACTAGTATTTTTTGTGTTTTCTTTTTGCTCTAGTGGTTTTGGTGAATGATGGTAGACTAGGGTCATGTTCTCGGTCGGGGACAGGGGCGAGGGTTAGGGGGGGTAAGTGGGGTAAGGGAGATGCTAGGCTGATAATAGGGTCTTGGAACATTGGAACTTTAACGGGGAAGTCCATAGAGCTAGTTAAGATTCTTATGAAGATGGAGATTAATATAGCCTGTGTCCAGGAGACCAAATGGGTAGGGCCTAAGGCTAAGGATGTAGATGGGTATAAGTTATAGTTCTCGGGTAGGTCGAAGTATAGGAATGGGGTAGGCATTTTGGTAGACAGCGAGCTACGGGATCAGGTGGTAGAGATTAGGAGGGTCAATGACAGGATGATGGCGGTTAAGTTGGTAGTTGGTGGGACCACCATGAACATTATTAGTGCGTACGCGCCACAGAAGGGCTTGAACGAGGAGAAAAGGCGCTTTTGGGAGGATTTGGACGAATTGGTGGGAGGTATACCACCCACTGAGAAGTTATTTGTAAGAGGGGATTTCCATGGACATATCGGGTCACTCCCGCGGGTTATGACGACGTACATAGAGGCTTTGGCCTCGGGGATAGGAACGAGGAAGGCATTTCACATTTGGTGTTCGTTAGAGCTTTTGGGATGGTGATAGCCAATTCGAGGTTCCTGAAGAAGGAGGAGCACTTGGTGACTTTCCGTAGTGCGGTGGCTAAGACTCAGATAGACTTTTTGCTCCTTAGGAAGGTTGACAACGATCATTGTAAAGACTGCAAGGTCATTCCAAGAGAGTACCTTACAACCCAACATAAACTTTTGGTGATGGATTTGGAGATTAAGATGGAGAAGAAGATGAGGGTTGTAGATGACAGGTTAAGAATCAAATGGGGAGTTTGACCATGGCTAGTGCAAAGGAGATGGGGGAGAGGTTGATGGCCGAGGGGGCTTGGGGGAGTAGTAGGGATGCGATCGGTATGTGGGACAGAACGGTCAGTTGCATTCGGAAGGTAGTTAGAGAAGTACTAGTTGTCTCGCGGGGTAGCCGTGATGGACATCCAGGGGACTGGTGGTGGAATGGTAAAGTACAAGAGAAGGTGGAAGCGAAGAAAGTGGCGTATGCGAAATTGGTAGAAAGCAAGAATGAGGTGGAGAAGTAGACGAAATTGGAATTATATAAGATGGTGAGGAAGGAGGCAAAGCTAGCGGTCAAGGCGTCGAAAGCGGCGGCTTTTGAACGTCTGTATGTGGAATTAGAGGAGAAAGGCGGGGAGAAGAAGTTGTACAGACTAGCCAAGACGAGGGAGAAAAGGCCCGTGACTTGGATCACGTGAGGTGCATCAAGGACGAGGACGGAAAAGTACTGGTGGAGGACGCACATATTAGGCGGAGGTGGCAGTCTTACTTTCATAAACTCTTGAATGAAAAAAGAGACAGAGACATTGTGCTGGGAGATTTGGAGCAATCGGGTAGGTACCAGAATTTTGAGTATTGTAGAAGCATTAAGGTTGAGGAGGTTAAGGGGGCGGTTCGCAGGATGCGCAGGGGACGAGCGACCAGGCCTGATGAGATTCTAGTGGAATTTTGGAAGAGCGCAGACAAGGCAGGTTTGGAGTGGCTGGCTGATTTGTTTAACGTCATTTTTAGGACGGCGAGAATGCCCGAAGAATGGAGGGGGAGTACAATGATTCATTTGTACAAGAACAAAGATGATATCCAGAGTTGCAACAACTATAGCGGTATCAAGCTGCTAAGCCACACTACGAAAGTTTGAAAAAGGGTCGTGGAGATGAGGGTGAGAAAAGGCGTATCTATTTCCGAGAATCAGTTTGAATTCATGCCGGGGCGCTCGTCTACATAAGTCATTCATCTTATTAGGAGGTTGGTGGAGCAATATAGGGAGAGAAAGAGAGACTTACATATGGTTTTCATCAACCTCGAGAAGGCATACGACAAAGTCCCTAAGGAGGTTCTATGGAGATGTTTGGAGGTTAGAGGAGTACCTGTGGCGTACACTAGGACGATCAAGGATATGTATGATGGAGCCAAGACCAGGGTACAGAAAGTAGGAGGAGACTCGGAGCACTTTCCAGTGATGATGGGGTTGCACCAGGGATCAACTCTTAGCCCATTCTTATTTACCTTGGTAATTGATGGACTGACACGACAAATTAAAGGGGAGGTGCCATAGTATATGTTATTCGCAGACGACATAGTCCTGATTGATGAGACTCGCAGCGGAGTGAACGCTAAGCTGGAGGTTTGGAGACAGACTCTAGAGTCTAAAGGCTTCAGGCTGAGTAGGACAAAGACAGAATACTTGGAGTGCATGTTCAGTAACGGGAGCGACCTTGAGACAAGCGTGGAGGTGAGGCTTGGTACTCAGGTCATCCCAAAGAAAGGAAGCTTCAAGTACCTCGGGTCTATTATCCAAGAGAATGGCGAGATTGATGACGATGTCACGCATCATATTGGGGCGGGGTGGATGAAATGAAGGCTCGCATCTGGAGTATTGTACGATAAAAATGTGTCACCAAAACTTAAAGGCAAGTTCTATAGGACGGTGGTCAGACGGACTATGTTGTATGGGGCGAAATGTTGGCCGATCAAGACTTCGCACACCCACAAGATGAAAATTGCGGAGATGAGGATATTAAGATGGATGTGTGGGCATACAAAGAGGGATAGAATTAGAAATGATGATATCCGAAAAAGAGTGGGAGTGGCCTCAGTGGAGGATAAGATATGGGAAACGAGATTGAGATGGTTCGGGCACATGCAGAGGAGAGACACAAGTGCCCCAGTGCGGAGGTGTGAGAGATTGGCTATGGACGGGTTAATGAGGGGTAGAGGTAGGCCAAAGAAGTAATGGGGAGAGGTGATTAGACGGGATATGGCACAGGTGCAATTCACTGAGGACATGAACTTAGATCGGGGGTATGGAGGACACGGATTAGGGTACAAGGGTAGTAGGTAGTACAGTGTAGTCCTATCTACGCTTACAAATTGATAGTTGTAGTGTTATTATTGTAGGCCGCTTAGCCTATCATACTAGTAGGCGCAATATTGTTTTATAGTCCCCTGTCATTTGATTTATACTGATATGTGTTTTCTAGTGTACCTTATTTGTCTTATTTACTTGCATTAGTTATTGCTTCTTTTTCATAATGAGTTATCATGACTTATTCACTTTGTTTATCTTACTTTACTTGTTCTTGTGCTTTGTCTTGAGCTGAGTCTCTCGGAAACAGCAGCTCTACCTGCCAAGATAGAGGTAAGGTATGCATACACTCTACCCTCCCCAGACCATATGCTGTGGGATTTCACTAGTTATGTTGTTGTTGTAGTAGTAGTAACATTGACTTAAAATCCATGAAAAAAGAAAAAGTGAAGAGATACCTTGTTGGGTTGTTTGTTTTGTTCATCTTGAATGAGAATGGAAGCTTTAGAATTTTGGTCCTTTTCGTCAAGTGTGGCTCTGGTTTTTAAAGACGAAAATCTCAGAGAAGTTGGGAAATTGGTATGATGAAAAGGTGTTGAGGGATTGAGAATACCCAAATTCAAGAGGAAGGAAGAAGATTGAAGCAGCATCTCATAAGTGGCTATAGTTATTTCTTGTTAATTGAAACTGAATGAAATGAAATCTAAACGCGCTTCTTTTGGCCCTTTTGTTTTGCCCATCAGATTTGGTACTAGTATGCCATAGGACTGATAGGAGTAACAATCTAATTTCAAAATGGATTTAATAAATTGACAGCGTAAATAATTTTCTACTATCTGCATATTATTATCGATTATAATATATTATTTACAGTTATAGACATCAAAAACTCTACAAAACAACTTCAATCCATCTTCAAATAAATTTTATGGACTGTTAGGGATTTTTCTAATGCTACTTTAAGCCACATATATAAAAGGGCATATATTAAAAAGGCATCTCAAATTTCTCATAAATTGATGGGTATTCATAAAGAGATCAAAACATCAAATATTATCTTGAATATCCCATAAACTCAAAGAGATCATTACATCAAATATCATCTCGAATATCTCATGAATTTATGGGTATTTATAAGGAGATCAACACATCAAACCTCGAATATCCCATAAATTTCATGGATATTCATAAAGAGATCAAAATCTCGAATATCCCATAAATTTCAGGGATATTAATAAAAAGATCAAGATCTTGAATATCCCTCTTGAATATTCACAATCAAAGACATCAAATAATGTCTTTCTCAAAGCTTTATCCGACGTTTTTGACGATTAAATACATCTCAGGGAGGTCTTCCTGCGTTCGAGAAATATACTACTAAACGATCCTCGAATTACGGAGAATATTAGAAAAGAAAATCAAAGGAATAAGCAGATTTGTACCCGCAATATTCATCAATAAAATTTATACTTTTTATATTTTATTTGTGGTCGCAATTTACTTTACCCATATTAAAAAATTGTTTCAAACAACAGCATTTTTGGGTCGCCCAATGAGAAATTCTAAAGTTTTGTATAAGAATTATACCATGACCACTATACAAATATTAAAATCTTTCCAAATTAGATATGGTCCATCACAATAAAAATGTGGCTGCAATGTGAGTATCGGTTCTGAGTTTTAAATCGGTAGTGTGAAAAATTGCTGCACTCACTACTATCTTTTGAATTACTTAATTACGGTTACTCTGTAGTAGTGAATGTGATTTTATTTTTAATTTAAAAGAGAAACTACTTTTCAAGTATTATTCATTTATTATATATATAAATTTTTAGGCAACGTCAATTTTGTATTGTTGTACCTGCTATTATTGTATACACAATACAGGATTCGACATATCAAATTTCACTAAATGGACAAATGAAAAAACACTACCTAACTTTTAAGTTTGAGACTCATAGTTTTTAAACCACTTCATCGATGATTCAGGCACATGCTCAAGTATTTCTAGAACAATTTTAACAAGGATAAACTGTAAAACTAACATATCTAGAACATTTTTAATATGGATAACTTTGTAAAACTAACATCGTTCTTTTCCTGGTAGAACATTCAAATTTAGGTATATTTTTTTTTAAATACAAATCTAGGTATCTACTTATGCTAATTCATGCATAACTTCGAAAATGCTAATTGCCTAGATGCTTTAATCACGCTCTCAGTCGTCCACTGCTTCACAGAGGACTTTAGATAATAAAACAAAGGTGGTTTGCATCCTACGTTAAATCCTTTTCATGAGTCTGCTCCTCTGAACTCTGCAAAATCTCGATGAAAGTCAACATCAAAATAGAGGGAGTGATAATATAAAACCCTTGTTTAAAAGAATCAAGGAACATTCCACTAAAGTCTTCTTTCCTTCTTTTTGTTACAATGGCCCATGCCACAAACCGAACAACAGCATAAAGTTTCGATTATCTTTATAACTAGTGTCATACGCCCTAAGTCGTAACATTCTTCACATAAAACAGCCAATTCATCCTCGGCTCTGAGTGAAATATATAATTTTTACCCTTTCAAGGAGAAAAAATGAAAAAGACAACAAATCCATCGCTAGTATATGTGCTAGCTCTCACTTGCATATCACCACGCCTTCTATTTCATTCAACTTGAAAGATAGAATAATTTCTCTTCCGGATTCCATTCATTATTCACAATATATATAGTTGTACAAAGGTTGATTCCTAATATGGTACGAATCATAACTTAACTTAAATGGTTGATTTCTAATACAATTAGAATCCTAAGTTATCTTAAATATACATCTATCATAATTACAAAATATACGGTGAATATTCGGAGAATATTCGCTAATACTCCCCCTCAGACGGAGCGGGAGGAGGCCGAATGCTAAGGCTGGATCGGAAGTCGGTGAAGAGTTGTCGCGGTAGTCCCTTTGTGAATATGTCTGCATACTGATAGGAGGAAGGCAGTGTAAAATTTTGACCTGACCACGGGCAACCTTCTCTCGCACAAAGTGGATATCCATCTCAATATGCTTAATCCGCTGATGTTGGACCGGATTATGAGACATATAGGTAGCAGATATGTTGTCACAATAGACTATAGACGCCTTGCGTAATGGACACTAGAGCTCCAAAAGAAGATTTCGGAGCCAACAGATCTCAGCGACGACATTAGCAACTCCGCGATATTCTGTTTCAGCACTCGAACGGGATAGCGTGGCCTGCCGTTTGGCGGACCATGAGATAAGATTATCCCCAAAAGTACACAGTACCCTGAGGTGGAGCGACGTGTGTCGGGGCATCCTGCCCAATCTGCATCCGTGTAGGCTAGCAACTTGTTGGGGCAGAAGGGTATAGATGTAATCCAAAGTCTAGTGTGCCCTTAACATATCTGATAATACGTTTGAGTGCGGCAAAATGGGACTCTCGGGGTTGTGCATAAACACACACACCTGCTGAACGGCATATGCAATATCAGGCCTAGTAAAAGTGAGATACTGAAGAGCACTTGCAAGACTCCGATATAGAGTGGGATCAGAAACTGGCGCACCGTCAGTGGCACTAAGCTTGGATTTTGAGTCCACCGGAGTTGCCATAATTTTACAATTTGCCATCTTGGCCCTATACACTATCTCTTCTGCATACTTACGCTGACACAGGAACATAGTGGCTGCAGATCTAGTCACCAATATACCCAAAAAGTAACTCAGCTTGCCCAAGTCAGTCATAGCAAATTCAGTTTTGAGTAGAGCAATGATTTCATTCTTCAAACCGTCAGATGATGCAATAAGAACGATGTCATCTACATATAATAGCAAATATGCGGTGCTGCTACCTCGGTGAAACGTGAAGAGAGAGTTATCACACCTGCTACATAGAAAACCAATCTGTAGAAGATACCTAGCAAAACGATCATACCAAGCGTGGGGTGCCTGTTTCAATCCATACAATGATTTCCTGAGACGACATACAAACTGCGGAACTGTCGGATGAACAAAGCCAGGGGGTGATGCATGTATACAGTTTCTTTCAAATCCCTATGAAGAAATGCATTCTTGACATCTAGCTGATGAATCGGCCAATGCATGCCCATAGCAATACTGAGAACAGTATGAATAGTGGCCGGTTTAACAACCAAACTGAATGTCTCACCACAATCAATACCTTCCTGCTGATTAGTGCCATTTGCAACTAGTCTTGCCTTATACCTCTCTAAGTCACCACTGTCTCTGAACTTGTGATGAAATAGCCACATACACCGGATAACATTCACATCATCTGGTCTAGGTACCAAATCCCAAGTGTTTTGCTTGGTTAAAGCGTTAAACTCCTCGCACATGGCCGCATTTCAATTAGGGTCCAGTTTAGTTAGTTTTGGATTCTTTGGAATGGGTGATAAGGTTTGTATGGAGATATTGAAGTGAACCTTGAGTTTGAAGATCCCGTGTTATGCACGAGTCTCCATGCGGTGAGGGGGCAGCAGTGGGAGGTCGAGAATGGGAGGTTGTATGTCCACTGGTTCTGGACTGGGAGGCAGCAAAGCTGGGGACTGGTAGGCTGCGGGCTGGTGGTGTCCGGACTGGGAGGTGCAGGAGACACTGCTGTGGGTGCAGTAGACTGTTTGCGGGGAACTGGAGGCAGCAGTGGTGGGGACGGGATAGTGTCCACTGCCGGAACAGATGGCAGCGGTACTATCATTTGCTAGAGACACATCGACTGGAGTAGAGGAGACATATGAGACTCATCGAGAAATGTGTAATCCATTGTTTGGAATTTTTGAAGGTTTGAAAAAGGAAAGGTTGTCTCATCAAAGGTGACGTGACGGGAGACGATGATTTTGCGAGTGGCAATGTCAAAGCACAAGTAGCCCCGATGATTAGGAGACAGACCAAGGAAGACACATGGCAGAATGCGATGGGCAAGTTTGTGACGTGCAGTAGAGGCTATGTTGGGGTAGCATAAGCATCCAAAAATACGTAGGTGATTATATGATGGTAGCCTACGGTATAAGATTTCGGTAGGGGTATTGTTTTGGAGTGTGCTAGTTGGTAAAATATTAAGAATGGATTCTACCATTTTGACAGCATAGACCTAAAAAGGCGGTGGTAGACAAGCATGAAACAGAAGGGTGTGAACCATGTTATTGATGGTACGTATAATTCGTTCAGCCTTTCTATTTTGGGAGGAAGTATAGGGACAAGAGAAGCGGAAAACCATGCCTTGTGTAGAACAGAAATTGTGAAATGTCGCGTTATTAAATTCACGTCCATTATCACATTGGAATGATTTGATAGATTTTTCAAATTGTGTTTTAATAAATTTTTGAAACTCTAGGAATTTTGCAGAAACTTCAGATTTGAATTTTAGTGGGTAAATCTAGACAAAATATGAAAAATAGTCCAAGAATACTAGATAGAATTTGTGACCCAAAGAGCTAACAATCGGAGATGTCCACAAATCAACATGAACAATATCAAAAGGAAAAAAAGTGACATTGTTTGATGACATAAATGGAAGACGAGTATGTTTGCCTAGTGGGCAAGAAAGACAGTGTTGGGCAATTTTCCCATTATTACATTGAATACGCTTAGAAGTCCTAAGAAAAATAAAAACTGGGTCTCCGAGTCTGTTGTGCCAAGTTGAGGGAGAGATCGCCGCAAGGGATATAGGTGCTTGCGGTCTGACAGCGGAAGATTGAGTAAATGGGTAGAGGTCTCCCTCACTATTGCAGCGTGTAAGAATTTTCCCCGTATTGAGTTCCTTCACAGAAAAACCAAAAGGGTCAAATTCGACAGACACAGAATTATTTCTAGTGAATTTTCTAACGGAGATTAAGTTTTTAATGATGTTAGGGGTGTATAGGACGTGGTTTAGGGAGAAAGGCGGGTGTGGATGTTTGGTGTGTGTGTTACCGTACCCTTCAATTGGAATGCGATGACAATTGCCGACAGTAATAAATTGAGGATACTTTAACTGAAGTAGTTGAGATAAATTACCTGACGACCGAGTGAGGTGAGATGTGGCTCCGGTGTCCATGTACCAATTTCCGTCGGGTTGTTGGAGGTGCACGGTGTTGTAGGCCTGGCCCAAATCAGTGGGGGCAGTGGGCTGGGGGGCTCTTCTTCTTGTTCTTTGGGGTACTTCTTGCCGGCCGGGGTATCTCGCTTGCTTGTGGCTGAATACCTTCTGTGGCTTGTTCTTTGGTACCTTCTTGTTCTTGGGGCTTCTTCTTCGGCGCCGCTGGACCGAGATAAGGTGGGCTCGCTGCCGCTGGCTGGTGGGCTGCTCGGTGGTCGGAGCGAGGGGCCCGGTGCCGATCGACCAAGGCCGGCCGGCCCTCGGGCCCATTTGGTCGGGCCATGCTGGCTGTTGTCCAGCCCACTGGAGAGGCGCAGGATTTGGGCATGGCTATTGTCCAGCCCACTGGTTGCGTTGGCCCTTTCCGCGGCCCTTGCCTTTGTTGTTGTTGTTGCGACCTCTGCCGCCACGACCTCTGCCGCTGGACTGCTGCTACTGGCGGGGTGGTGTTGGTTGCCGGTGGTGTCATCCCGTCAACGGCTAACGCTTTTTTATTATGTTCCTCTTGTTTGGCACGTCGGGTTTCTTCCAACAATAATTGTGACCATGCTTTGGTGAAACTTGGTAGTAGGTCGGCATGTTGAATCATTGTTGTAAGAGTATCGTATTCACCTTTCGGTAAACCCGCAACTAATTGGAGTACCATCTTGGTTTCAGAAACAGATGTCCCGACGTTGGAAAGTTGGTCGGCTATGAGTTTTAGTTGTTTGCAATATTCGGACATGTTGTTGAAATTCTCGAGACGCGTATTGTTGAATTGCACCTCCAAATACACTGTCCGAGTAATTTTATTGTCCTGAAAAATTTCTTCCAACTACACCCACAGATCGTGTGCCGTAGCACCTGTTTTCATGATGGTACACAACAAGTCTTTGGAAATGGTGTCGTATATCCACTGTTTGACGATGGCGTCAAGGCTACGCCATGTCGATTCGGCAATGTCGGTGGGACGAGGAACAGAGTCATCAATATGGTCGAGCACGTTGTACGCACATGCATGAATATAGAACAGTTCTGTCCACATGGAATATTGATAGTCTTCTTAATCAAGAATTATAGGGATAGAGTTCTTGATGTTTGTAACGGCGAAAGTCGGGTGAAAAGAAGACGATGAACGTTGAGAGGGGTTGTCAAAAGTGCCAATGGAGGAATCGGAATTTGAGGGGGAAGACATGGTGGCTGCCTTGTTGAATTTCTGTTTGGCCGATAAAATTTTTCTGGTTTTGGCCGAGAAAGGAAAGGTTTTCTGGTTTTTGGCCGAGAAAGAGAGAGAGAAGGGAGAAGAGTAGGGTTTAGGTTTTAGGCTTTGATACCATGAAAGATAGAATAATTTCCCTTCCGGATTCCATTCATTATTCACAATATATATAGTTGTATAAAGGTTGATTCCTAATATGGTACGAATCATAACTTACCTTAAATGGTTGATTTCTAATACAATTAGAATCCTAAGTTACCTTAAATATACATCTATCATAATTACAAAATATACGGTGAATATTCGGAGAATATTCGCTAATACAACTTACTAATTTGAAACCTATATCATGAATTCACTAACCTTAAGCAAAAAAAGAAGTGCACATTCCCAGTTGTGATAAAGACCAGCCGGTCCCAAAAAAAAAAAAAAAAAAAAGGTGTGAAGTCGGAGTTGCAGGGGTTGGAGACCAAAAGACTTGATAAGAAAGAGTGTTGATTGATTTTATATACCGTATGAATTTGTTCTGCACGATAAAGACCATTTGTAGATGGGAAAGTACGTTTCATAGAGCGTCCAAGAAAATATAGGGCCAGGATTATATAAAGATCAGCTCAATAAGCTAATAGTCGCGGTCAGTATCGAGAATTGAATAACAGATCTGCAGCTCGCATGGGCTTAAGTTTCAACACGAAAATTTTAGTAAGCCATGATGGGCACAAATGTATAACCAAATAAACACACTGGATATCATTCTAGATAACAATACATCACCAGATGGAGGTGAAAATAACAAAAAACAGAAGCAACACCACGCTATGGGCACTAAACTGATAAACATTTATGTGTATTTAACTATTAGAATAGTAATAGGATTTCATATATAGTATACTACTAGGAAAATGATTGTAACGTAGATTAGGAATATGATTTCATATATAGTATACTACTAGAAAAATTATGGTAATGGAGTGTCTATAAATAGAGCTCAGTGTAATCATGTAGATACACAACAATTCAATAATATTTCTCGAGTGAAGATTGTAGGGAACTTTCAAATATTTATAAATAAAATATTCTCTTTCAGATAATAAAATATTTTATTATCACCGGAACAAAAAAATTTAGCGCGAACAGTATTGCGTAAACAGTGCCGCGTAAACAGTGATTTTTTTACGTGAACAATTACCAAATTTCGATCGTCGGAATTAGGGTTCCGGTGATTTCAAGCTATTTTCGGCCATTTTTTTAAGAATTGTTTTTACTGTCAGCATCGCGCAGAGATTCCGAACTGACTCATACCACTTTCTTTGAGGTTCGACAACTTATCCGGCATAATTTCTCATCCCGTAAGGTCCTGCCATCATTCCGATACTATCCACAAAATACCATCAAAGTCATGTGCCTCAATTTCGACAACTATTTTGCATCCCCTAAGGTCGTGCCATCATTCTAATCCTACCCACAAAATACAATCACAATCATGTGCCTTAATTCCGGCGACTGTTTTGTGTCCTCTTCCAGAATATTAATAAGAAAGTATCCGTTGTGCAATATTCCAGCAAAAATTCAAAAAAAAAAATCACCCCCGCGCATAATTTTTCAGATGGCTACTAGCTTCACATCTCTATTCAGTGGTTTTGTGCAGAATCCAACACCACCATAACATAGATCAGGTTCAAGCTAGTGAGAAACTAATTGTTGTGCAAATTTTCAACAATTTCCAGGAAAGCAAATCATTCACCATGCAATATTTTCGATGACAACATAATTGTCCGCTACAAAATTACTTTCGGATATTGTTGTGCAAATTTCAACACCACGAGGTAGATCAGTCTCTTCCGACCAAAACCCAGTCATCAGCTCCGACAAATACTCACTCACACGCCACCACATGTCGCTCGAAGTGCCAGCTCGAGCTAGCGCGTCAGATCCACGCGCCGCACATGCACCTTTTTCCTGCCAGAACTCGGTGATTTTCATCTTGAGTTATGTTCGTTAGATTTCATCCATCTTTTAAGTCAGATTTCGCTACGTCTCTTGGTTTTGATATGTTAAACTCCAAAAACACGAAAATTGAAAGTTCAAGTCCTACGATTAATTCAAAACCCTTAAGGAGAATATCAAAAAATCGCACATCACAATCCATGAAGTGACGAGAAAGAGGTTGTCTTAAAAGATCTCGACCTAGACGTAGTTATTGTAATAGGATTAGACACATTCGTAAAGTATGTTATTCTCTCTATGATGACCTTGAGAAGAGGAGTAAGTTTATATGGAGCAACCACCTAGTTTTGTTGCTCAGGGAGAGTCTAGCTTGGTCTGCCGATCACGACAAACACTTTATGGTCTGAAACAATCTCCTCGGGCCTAATTTGAAAAATTCAGCACAGTAATTCAAGAGTTTGGCATGACTCGTAGTGAAGTTGATCACTCAATGTTTTATCAGCATTCCGCTCCAAATCCGGTATTTCACGAGGACTAGACACATTGAGATTTACTATCACTTTGTCAGAGAAAAGATACTCTCCGGTGATATTGTTACAAAATTTGTGAAGTAGAGTGATCAACTTGCAGATATTTTCACAAAGTCTCTCACTAGTCCTCGTATTAATTACATCTGTAACAAGTTCGGTACATATGACTGGTATGCACCAGCTTGAAGGGGAGTATTAGAATAGAAATAGAATTTCATATATAGTATCCTACTAGGAAAAAGATTGTAATAAAGTGTATAAATACAGCTCAGCTCAGTGTAATCATGTATATACACAACAATTCAATAATATCTCTCATAATTTCTCACATGAACAATGGACCAACTTCTGTTCCAATAAATGCTGCAGAGGACCACGCGTTTGTGTTGCCATTGCTCTAGCGGCATGCAATGAAAACCTTGTATGCTCACTTAACTTAGCTCTGAAAACACAATTCAGATAGTAAAGGGTTGTGTTAGTGATCATCAGCTTCAAACTGGATATCAAAAGCAACTGTCCTTTGGAATATATAGATGCATGCACAAAACTACAACATCAAAAAACCAATGCTCAATCCTCTTAACTCAGTTTGACTGAATAATTCCTAGAATCTCGCAACTCAAAACATGGTTTTTTTGTCAACCGAAAAAGTTTATGCTTAGTAGCAACAAAAGGAAGCAAGAAGTTCCACCTTTTGAGTTACTTAAGTGGTTTATGCACTATCAGCAACAGTAGGCAGTGCAGTAATTTTCCCCACAGCAACAGTTTTCCCTGCAGAAATGGCAGTAATTATGATCCTATGTCTGTGTGATGATACAGAGTAACAAAAAGCAATGTAAGGTTACAAAACACGATGGTTTCTTACCTTCAGTGCGAAGAGTGAATCGTCCGAGTTGTGCAAAGTCATAGAATTTCTCTACACATATCATATTATTCACCTGGCATGATAGTTTCAGAATGATCAAATACCAAGTCAAGACAAAAACTCAAGGATCTAGTTTTAAGAAAAACCAAAAAAAAAAAAGATGGAACTTGAAAGAACAAGGGAATTCAAGGTAAAGTAAAGATTATGGCCCCAAACTAGAAAATCATCATCATTTTCTGTTAGAAAGGTGGGACGAAACACAGAACACATTGTGCTTCCCCCCAATAATTACACTCGATGCAGCAAGCACTCAACAGCTTCAACACACACAGGAATTCACAAACATTGCCTGACATTTGTGACTTTCAGCAAATTCACATGATAACTTGAAGTAACTCCAAAATATGAAGACAGAACTATGAGTCAATCTAAGAACCAAGTCTTCCAAACCTACAGGTCTACAGGTATTCAGTTAGACAGCTAACCTGAACACGGCATAAAACAATAGCGCCATTCTTTACAAACAGAGGTTTTTTCTTCATAGGCTTCTTTGTTTTTAGATCAATCTGCTGCATCAGTTCAACAATCTCGCATTCCTCAACAACCGAATGGACATGCAATATAGCTTTGTATCCAGCAGTAAAAATAGCCTGAGAACATGGAAATCCATTTACAGACTAGTTGCACCTGTGCAATTTATGAGGTAATGAACTGCTAAGTTAGGGTTGGATTCATACATTGTCCAACAGCTCTAGGATCTGTAACTGTGCAACAAACTCAGTAACTGCAGGTATTGGCTTTGCTGCAAATAATAAACTTGTTAGAAATAATAAAATGCTAAGTTAGGGTTGGATTCATACATTATCCATCACAAATGATAGCCTAGACCAACTTGAGATTACAATATGAAACCACATTTGAATTTTTCACTAAACCAAAGACAAAGCATTTACTTCCTCTCTTCCATATCAAAAAATCTTCCTCTTACCTTTATTTGTTATCAGACTACATAGTGATTCACTACAAATGTATGCTACCTCAAGAACGGCTACAACTCAATGTGTGTGTGTTTGTTTCCCAAATAAGGAGCTACATCTCAGTGTTAGTTTGTAATCAAATAGCTCTTAGGACATTTTTTATGAGTTGCACTTGCACCCATTTCCTATTTGCTTCAATGCTTTTTCATTTGAACACATAAGAGCTACAACTTATTCATTTGCATGACTTTGTTCTAATTGTCAGACATGTCAACCTCTCATAGCTCAATATCCAACCAACCTGCCTGCTTAAATAAAATGCTGTATCTTTTGCACCCTCAGAACACATCTGATCTGGCAATTGGTCTCAAGACTAAAATTCACAAATCCCCAAAAGAATATGATTTAAATCACAGGCTGAATGATAAACAGTCTAGACACAGAGACTCCAAAAAAAAATAAGGCAAAAGAGACAACATACATATAATTAAATACAAGCCTTGTATTTTTCTCATTTTGCTGCACTAACTTTGTGCTTCTTTCTTATGGCAATAAGAATTGACCCTTATTCATCAAAAATAATGTGACTAGAACCCCTGAATCCATATATTGTAGGGTGCACGGGAGCATGTGGATAGTAGACTAGGAAATATACTACTATGACTTAATCCGAAACTAGTTAGGTTTGACTATGAGAATCCTAAATATCTATTTATTTTGCTCATTTGAAACTATTTCCAATACTCACTAAATATCTTTTTTGTTAAGAAAACCTCAACATTTTTTTATAAGTCAAATAACTTCATCGATATAAACCACGATGGAATTAGAAATACTAGATTAGTGTACAACTAGTGTGCTTTAGAACCCCAAAAATCTATTCAACTAGCAACATAAACATGGTATTTCCTCTTTACACCCAAAAAAATGAAATTAAGGAAATCTTTTGACTTCTTGGATCAAACTTTCCTCTCCTGCAAAAATATTTTTTCTCCCTATTAAACAAATATAAAGATGCAGTTTCCAAAAGCTTTATTCCATCTAGCGTCCAACTTTTTCATCCCCCATCCTTCCATCACCGGAGATATTGTCCTTGAGAACACCCATTGTATGCTGGAGATGGAAAAGATCACGGACCATAATTCTAAGGTAAGGCTGCAGAGTAGTAGGAGATCAGTCACTCGTTTTCCTAATCTTACTGTCCTTGAGAACACCCATTGTATGCTGAAGATGGAAAAGATCACGGACCATAATCCTAAGGTAAGGCTGCAGTGTAGTAGGAGATCAGTCACTCCTTTTCCTAATCCGACTTTACAGCATCATCTAGAAGAACACCCTTCTTTTCTTAAATTCTCAAAAGTACAGACTGCTAACCGCTTTGCGTACCCAAGTGAAAAAAGGCTACTTTTTAGCAAATAACCGGTAATGTATTCAGCAGTCCTTTCCAATTAGCTGTTATGTTCTATGTAACACTATTCTTTCTCATGACATGTTATCATCTATATACCACTTGTTTACATCACATGGTCATTAGCTGTACAATGTTTCTTCCAATCTTTAAACCATTAGCAATAGAAATAATCACAAATAATCGGCATAGATCAAGAAGATAATGAATGTCAATTCATTATAAGGAGATAAATTAATTGGAGAAAACATACCAACACTGCACAAAACAAAGCCTGACAAAATGTCATCTTCCTCAATTCCAGATAACCTAACACGTACATTTTCGCCAGGACCAACGTGTCTTACTCTGTCTTCATCACAGAATATGGCAAGAACTTTTACAGCAGCCTGTAAATCAGGTGGTGAGATGAATTTCCTCAAGTATTCCATCAATCACAAAACTCAAACAATAAAGGTAAGAGAAGGCCAGAAGATAGCACCTTATTCGGCATAATCAGTAGATTATCACCTTCACGTATGCTTCCAGACTCAATTTTACCCATAACGACAGTTCCCATGTCTTTAAATTTGTCAATAATAGGTATTCTGCAAAGAAAATGGAAATTGGCAAACAAGTAAACAACTTGGCACAAGTTTAGAGGGGAATTAGGAGATCCATAAAGCTTTATTGGGCAAATGGCTTTGGATGTTCGGGATGGAGGTACAAGCTCTATTGGAGAGGGGTGATAGCTGACAAGTATGGGAGTGTGGAAGGAGGTTGGAGATTTAGAGATATCACTCTACCTTACGGTTGTGGTTTGTGGAGGAATATCACGAAGAGATGGGATATCTTTGTGGAAAATAACGCATTCAAGGTCGGAGACGGAAGGAGAGTAAAGTTTTGGGGACATAACTGGTGTGGGGACTTTATGTTGAAAGATGATTTTCAGAGTTTGTATAGAATATCTTATCAAAGAGACTTGACAATCCAACAGATTAAGGGGGGCACAAGGTGGAGAGATGTTTAGGGATCTGAGCTTCAGAAGGGATTTCCACGACTCCACGACTGGGAAATGACTGAGGTTCAAAGATTGCTAGACTTGCTTCATATAGGCAAGTTAATCCGGTTGACACCACCGATGCTTGGCGGTGGGGCTTGGGAAATAATGGAGCGTTCTCTGTGAAGTCTTTTTATGAGAAACTCTTTAAGTAGGGAGGATCATGTATTTCCATGTAATGTAATATGGATTCCGAGGGGCCCAAGGAAGGTGTGCTTTTTCACTTGGCTAGCCGCTAGAGGGGTGATTTTGACAACGGAAAATCTGAGAAAGCGAAGGTTGTCTGTGTCAGTTGGTGTTACATGCGCAAGGAGGCGAGTGAGGACATGGATCATCTCCTCTTCATTGCGGACTAACCTTGAGGTTATGGTGGGATATGTTTAGGTGGTTTTGCACGCCATGGGTAATGCCAAAAACTGTGAAAGATTTGATGTTTAGTTGGAGGAGCGGGAGGAGGAAAGACTAAGGGCTTGGAACGTCGTTCCACTTGCGTTAATGTGGATGGTGTGGAGAGAGAAATAAAAGTGCTTTTGTAAGTAGAGTCGAGTTTCTCTCATTTGAGTAGTAGTCTTCGATCCCTTATTTTCTTTTGGTGTACACAAAAAGTTCCTTGTTGTATAGATTCTTTTTGTAGATTCTTTACCTTTTGGTATACCCCTTGTATACGGCCATTTTGGCCATGTTTATGAATGAAATATATTTATTTGATAAAAAAAAGAGAGATAAATTGCATTGCTTATGAACCGGTGAAGGAAACAAGAGCGGTGATGCAAATAAAATAAGAGATTAAAAATATATTGCAGATACAACTTGCAAGTTTTACTCCTTAGTCCCACCTTTACTTCTCAAGATTAGGTTCTATTTTTCTTTCACATTTTATCTTTCCCTTCAATGATTGTGGATTACGCATCGTTAAAACATTGTCAAGGAAAATAAACTACTCCTAGAAGGTTAGTGTTGGAATTAGGAAATATGGGTGGAGCAAGGAAACAGAAACAGGAAGATGCCACCAGATTAGCAGAATGAGGTTCTAGAAGTACCTCAATGGACCATTAGGGTCTCGAGGTGGAACTTCGACAACATCAAGGACTTCAAAAAGGCATGGACCACTCCACCATGGGCATACACTTTTCTCCATTCTAGTTTTCAAATTTGAACCCAAAAGCCCGGAGATCGGAAGGAACTTAACATCTGAAATTCAAGCACAAAAAGAACAGGAATCAAACATCTGTTGCTTAGCTAATATGTAGAATATTTAAACAAAGTAGAGAATAACTGTTAACAGATTTACATTCAAGATATGAAAATAAATATGATAAATATGTACATGCCAAAGAAAACCAAAGAGTCTCTACTAACATTCTATTCCTAGATACTTGGAACTTATTTAAAAAGCACTCTTTATGTTTTATTTTATATGACAATGGTTCTCCTTACTGCTTTTTTCTTTGAAAAAAAGAAGGGGGTCGCGGGTTGTTCGCCCATTAAAGCGGTACGTGAGCTGGGTTAGAAAGAGAAGACTTGTGAAATTTGTGGTCTTAAATATGCCATAACATTTGTGTTTATAAGACTCTTGAAACTTGTGATCTTAAATAAATCATAACCATTTATATGGCAATAAAAGCTTGTCAATAAGGAAATAGGATCACATGAACTTAATTAGCCAGCTTGAATCAATACATGTAGGTAATGTTCCTTCTCAAAATAGTGCATGCAAGTAATGTTGAAAATGTAATTTTACCTTGCAGCGAATAATTGGCTCGAGATACAACAAGTAAACCCTAGTGACTAGTACTTTATACTAAAAGGCCGCAAGTAAATAATACTTGTGTACCTTTCTTGACATTGTACCCAGAAGATCTCAAGAATGGAATCATTTTTGACTCGATCTCGTCATACCTGCATGATTCAACTGGATCAAGATTAGTTGCTACAATATACAGGATATGATATTACAAAAATCGAAATAGTAGTAGACGGAAGATCACCTTTCTTTAGACCAGTTGACAGTAGGATCATCCATCTTATTTACAACAATAAGAAGCTTTGTGACCCCAAGGGTCTTTGCCAGTTGAACATGTTCACGTGTTTGCCCACCTCTTTCATATCCAGTTTCAAATTCACCCTTTCTAGCAGATATGACCTTCAAACCAGAGCAGACAATGATCAACAACGATTACTATGCCTCACTCCCAACCTAGTTGGCGTCGCCATATGAATCCTCTGTCCAATTCGCTATATTTGGACACATTTTGTTCCAATATTTAATAATTCGGGGTCTAAAAGTTTCCAAATAAAGAGTCAATTCACATAACATGAAAGACTTAAAAGTGGTTTAAGGCAAAAATTCTTACCAGCACACCTATATCAGCTTGAGATGCTCCACTGATCATATTGGGAACATAGCTCTTATGACCCTGGTGACAAATGGAGCAATAATAAAAAAGATATAGAGAGAGAGAATGGAAGCAAAAATTGAGGAGAGTACATACATTACCAAGAAAATTACAATTTACATGCAGTTACAGGCAAAATATTAGTAAATCAACATATGATAGTCTTGATTTTTGTTTCTTTACCCCAAGGATGTGGCTTAGTAGTGAATGTAGTGGGAGGAGAACCATGAAGTCTTAAGTTCAAATCCCAGCAGAGGCAAACAACACAAGGTGATTGCTCTAAGCCTTGGTGGGTAGAGTTACTTGGTACCTATGCTAGTGGGAGGTAAGCATGTAACCGGTGGAATAGCCGAGGTGCGCGCAAGTTGGCATAGACACCATGTAGTAGATATAGGATCAAAGGCTCAAATGACAAAATTGTAAACCAAAAGAAAAGAAGATTTAAAACCTTTGAGACATTGTTGAAGACGAGCTTAAGAAAATGTGAAGGAGGAGATGAATGTCAATTTCATGACGACGATAAACGGGACAAAAGGGATTTATTTATGTTTAGGATCAACATGAGACTTTTTCCTAAACCCAAATTCCCAGCTATCCATTAGTGATATTACTAAAGCACCGCTATTTTTATAATTGTGGTGTCTAGGCCAGTTTGCACGCACCTCGACTAATTTCACGAGGTACATGCTACCTCCCACCCGCACAGGTACCGGGTAACTCTGTCTACCAAGACTTGGACATATGGGAAGAAATCACCTAGTGTTTTTGCCTCCGCTAAATTTGAACCTGAGACCTACTGTTCTCTTCCCACTTCATTGACCACTAGGCCACACCCTTGGGTGCATTACTAAAGCATGGTTGCTTCCAATAAGGTTAAACAATACAAAATAGATAGTACCAAAAACACTAATATGGTATAGAGACTCACCGCTTTACATAAAGGAAAACTTTCTATAGATATTTGAAACCATGGGGTAAGCAGCACCCCTAATTCACATAAACTCGTCACTTAATACTCACACCTTTTCCTCCTGTGTACAAGGTAAACCAGAGAAACAATGAGGATAAAAAGTTACCGGTGCATCCAGAATTGTAAATCTGGTTGTCTCTGTTTCAAAATGTGCTCTTCCTACTTCAACTGTTATTCCCTGAAAGAAAATTGCAACAAAGAAACACACAAATGTCACTTGTAAGCTCCTTCCACAATCCCAGCTCCAACAAAAGGAAGTAATACACCAATTTAATATAAAAGTAAATAAATAAATATATAAAACAATACCTTCACCCTCTCCTCTTCATTTGTATCCATAATATAGGCCATATACCTAAAAGACAATTGAAAAGTGAAGTTAAGAAGCTAAAAGGAAAAACAATAATTAATTAAAGACGGGGTGCGGAGGATCACTCCACATGCAGGAAAATAAACTGGCTGTGGACCCTATTCGAACTCATATTATCGATAATTGTGCACTCAGATTTGACAAGATGGCATCACGAGATATTCTATCTCAAGATTAATCAAGCATGAAAATATCAAGAAACCATGCAAACAACGCTAACAAGCAACTAGCTTCAGGAATCAGGCATCTATCCGTCTTTGCAACTATCTCTGGCAGATAAAAGACTCAGTTGGACTCTAGGAATGTGCCAATCTTATCAGAATTAACAGGAACTAGTAACCAAATGTTTCATACATAAACTCAGAAACTTTAAAAGTTCTAGCAGTAAACTGTGAACCAAGCTTCGAAAGTACAACTTCACATCCATCAAATTCAATCTCCAATTAAAAGAAAAATACCAGCACAATTGCAGATGGCTGCTTGTGTAAGAAATCAATCATGTTATGGAAACAGAACAACCCCCCACAAAATCCTAAACTTGAACATCAGAAGATAAGCACTACTGAGTTGTAATAAGAATAGGACATGAACGTCTACAACTTAAGCTCTCTAATGAGGCTAATCAGACATCAGAGAAGCAACTCAGTTATCACCATGCAAGAAAATGACAAATAGATGGTCTAAAATCTTCCAATTATCATATCTCATTATTGTCATGGTGGCTGCACTTCTTGTCATTCACATTTGAACAAAAGAGTAGAAAGCAAACTATCACAATTTGCATGTAAAATTGCAGATAACCTACTTGTCGATAATGGTAAAGTATAAATTGCAGATAACCTACTTCTTGCATGATATCCTCAAAAGAGTGGACAATGCAAGTGGTTTATTTAACAAGTGTTCTGGGTGAGCCGTGGTCCATTTGTCATTGGTACTCGGTAGATTATGATTCCAACAACCAAAATTCATCTAACTGATGAGATAATATAAAGAATCATGATAAACCAAGCTTCATATTTAGAATGTTATCACCAGTTATGCCACAAACCAGGAGACCGCTATGTTATCACAAGTTCCACCAATTAAGGAACACAGACAGCAAATCTTGACTGTAGTAAGCTAGTAAAACCTTACCAGCTCTCTCTGTTTTTATCCTTCGCTTCTTTCTCGTACTTCTGTATAGTACGGTCATCAACTTGACCACTAAGTAATAGTATTTGTCCTCCAATAGTTGACTTCCCAGCATCTGCAGGTGATATGGAAACTCTTAAGTAATAATTATATGATGTTTCCCAGTTAAGCAATTAGATTATTGCTAGTTACCAATCAGCTTTGGGAAGTCATTGACAACTTTCAAATTAAAAAAAAAAGTGATTTTGCATCCTTTTTTAAAATTGGTACAAGTAGAAAGTGATCTTGTATCCGACAAACTGCACATGCAGAAACGGATTATACTAGTTCAATAAGTTGGACACAGCTTACCTGCTTTTACCAAAACTCAAACATCACCATTTCTATTTCACACGCGCCACACCGACATCTCAAGCAACAGCTAATTTGTGACCAAAGCAAGAATGGGGAGAGAGGGTGAAAAACAGACTTGACATATTAAAAAAAAAAAAGTTGAGGAAAGATACATACAGGACTTCATCCCCAGAGTACATAAAAAGTAAAGAAATACATGTTCGCCAGTTCAGGCTCAACTCCTCGCTTTACGTTAGCGGACCTACAGGTCGGGCCGGGGAAGAAAGGAAAGAGCACTCGATCAATTACCATGCCGTTTGTACTCCCCAACTTGGGAACTCAGCTTATAGCGAAGGGAAGGAGCCGCTTTTTATACGACATATCATACGCCGGGTGTAATTAGATATATATCACTACGCAAAAAACTTTTGGTTAGAGTTTCTCCTCTCTTTCAAGTGAAATGCTCCTTTCATTCTTTGGGCAGTAGAGATGATGAAAGACCAGATGATTCGACAACATCTGAATATCCAACTGATGAATCAGCCGCTGAATCAACAGAATAATATTTTGAGCAGATAACTTCCCCTTAATAAAGAAAGATCCCCAAACACGGCTTGGAGGAAACAAATAAATTGCCAAAACAAGTCCTAAATGATAGAACGATATAAGTACTAGAAAAGAATTAAAAAGAAGAAAGAAAAGCAAACAATATTGTACCAACAATTATTTTAATACTCCCATTTCTTCTAGCATATTATTTTGTTTGCCTTACTTTCCTTCTTGACACTTGGGAGATTTGTTCTCATCAAGCTTCACTACAATGACAATCGTGCATCAAGAGGATAAAAAGTAAGACTTACCCACATGACCAATAAATACCACATTCAGGTGCCTCTTTTTATTGACTTCAACCTCCACCTGAATATCCTCTGGTCCAGCGGCGCCCTTTGGCTCGACATGCTTTGGCTTTAAGTCTGGATGTGCTTCATCTTTCAACTCTGATACTATCAATAAAGTAATCAATAACGTAACAGTTTGACTAATATGGTTTCAGTAATCTAAAGAATATCATCTTTCAGCGGAACAATCTAAAGTCCAAATACACCAAAACTTTTCTCCCTTCTTTTTCTTATTTCTGAAAACTTGCATACACCAAAATTCCCTATGAGTAATGTAAGAAAAGTAAGGAGATAATGAGCTTTAAAAACAAAAGAGAGGAACAACTCTCATTGAAGGGTGGCTACTTGAAGATCTCAACAAGAATTCTCTCAAGGTCAACTTTCATAGATATACTGCCCAATGCCCCAAAACAAGGCACATCTGGCAATTTAGCGTCATACTAATAAGCATAACCTTCCAGATAAATCTATGTATAAGCTGAATCAAAATGGATCTACCAATATCACCAAAACATCAATGTCTGTGACTACAAGATTGCCAAGCTGTGACCAATATATCTTCTCTGCAGAGCAGAATCCAGAGAGAGAGAGAGAGAGGTACAAGTAGCAACTGATCTACCTCTTTTGTGTGAATAGATTAAAAGAAAAAGGATCAATCCCCATTATATTGACATCTTTCTGCAACATAGAGCCACCATTTTAGGGCAGATGACATGAGCCATTTCAGTTAATTTCAGCATGATTCTTTTCTCCGGTCAAGTAGATCAACAGGAATCACAAATAACATAAAAGACTAAGCTCAACAAGAACCAAATGATACATAATCTGTTCATGAATCTACCTACCATCTTCCGGCATATCAGGTTTTTCAACATCATCTGGCTTCTGCTCTTCTGCCATAACAATATCCTCTACCATTTAATAAACAATCAAACGTCATCTACAAAGTTCCTAATAATATCAATGGGGATATGAAAGCAGGGGAAAAAGTATATCTACATATATGTGAAAGAACAAATGTACAAGATACCAAAGAATAGATTTCAGAAATTTTTTAGCAGAAAATATAACAAAATCTAACAGCCTTTGCTACTTAAAATACTAAAAAATGGATATTTTCTAATAATATCAATGGGGATATGAAAGCAGGGGGAAAAGTATATCTACATATATGTGAAAGAACAAATGTACAAGATATCAAAGAATAGATTTCAGAAAAAATTTACCTGAAAATAATAAAATCTAACAGCCTTTGCTACTTAAAATACTAAAAATGGATATTTTCTCCCCTTTTGATTGTTGAAAAGATAAGTAATTACAAAAATCATGAGTTTGGAACTCCAGTAGATATTTTCTTGTGTGAATTACCATCCAAAACTAAAAGCATCAACCTCTCACGAAGCCTACTGAAAGTAGTGATTTTGACACACTCTTAACCTTGTCAAAGATACTTGAACCCCCACCCCAAAAAAAAGATTTATACAAAGACAATGTCAAAGTTAACAGTAACATTAATCGCCCCAAAGGAGAAAGGAATATTTCACTATACACAACAACAGGCCTTACTTTTAAACCACATGAAATTTCAATGATGTGGGTAGTAATTAGTAATCCTTGGAGAGGGAGAGGAGCGGAAAGGGGAGAGGGATCAATTTAAATCATAGGCTTTTTTTTGACAAGTCAATTTAAATTGTAGGGGCTTATCTATGATATACGGGCATCAGAGACATAGCAATTACCAAAACCACTTCCAAAAATTACAAGCAGAGGAAGAACATCAGTGAAGTTGCAACAAACCTCCATCAGCTTTTTCATGTTTTATAGCTTCATCGGGTCTTCCGTCCTCCACGTTAACCAACACACTATCTTCTGCTGACATTCAATCACATAACATTCAAAATCATCTTTCCTTACAGTAAAGACTTGTAAGCCATTAATGGTCAACTTTAATGATAAGTGGATAAAGAATCTATGGCTTCTTAATAAAGTCTTGGTGGAAATAAGAATGCAAGAAATCATAAAACTGCTACGTTTTACCGGATGAACCAAGCTGCAGCGCCTTGATGTCCTCTTCAATATCTATCACATTAAACAACCAAAAAATATGGCATTCATTAATCCATCATGATCCTCCCTAACAATCTCAGAAGTTATTAACTATAGAGGATGAGTTTGGTATGGAGGAATATGTTTCCCATGGAAAACCCAACATGTTTCTGTAGAGAATGTTTTCCTTTAGAAGATATCATTTTTGTTTACTTGAGTTTAGAACCCAATACTAAGGGAAACTATTCATAGAAAACTGTTATCTTTTTTTTTAGCACATTAAATTGCTTCAACAAAATTTCAATGACATCTTGCTTATATACGCAATGTACCCAAGAACAAAAACTTCATGAAATAAAGGGAATAAATCACGTTGTTAGTGGATAGTTGTTGAATGAAACAAAATTATCATATCCGTATAGTTGATGATAATAGGTAAGCGACAAATAAGATTTGTCCAGATAAGAGTTGATAAATAGAAGTTGTTATTCAATTTACCTCCGGTACTTATTAACTGCTAATTGAATTAAATTGCTATTATCAGTACACGATTTCCTTTGTTATAATATTAAAACACTCTTCCTATTTAAGATAGGATCACATACGTATTAGTTTTACAAAATAATTCCGTTAAAATTATAAAATAAAAACGTTCAGAGTCCACCATGATTACTCTAAGGGTGTATTAATCTAAGTGGATTACAACACCTATATCATTGACTCAATTATAGAACAATACAACCAATGAATAAAATTAAAGAATAAGTTTAAAAAGAGATTATCCAGGAAATATATCAAGGTAACCAAACACTGGAAAATTATATCACCGGATAAAACATTTTGTCATTAAAACACTCCAAAGAGCAAATTGTCTTTTAATGCACGAAAATGATTACTACACAATTACTGAGTTCTCCTAAAATAAGCAACGGATAGTCGATTTCACACAAAATAAACAGCGTCTAATCTAACTCGGTATAAAAAGTACATTTTGTCATTAAAACACTCCAAAGAGCAAATTATATCAAGGTAACCAAACACTGGAAAATTATATCACCGGATAAAACATTTTGTCATTAAAACACTCCAAAGAGCAAATTGTCATTTTTAATGATTACTACACAATTACTGAGTTCTCCTAAAATGACTACTACACAATTACTGAGTTCTCCTAAAATAAGCAATGGATAGTCGATTTCACACAAAATAAACAGTGTCTAATCTAACTCGGTATAAAAAGTACATTTTGTCATTAAAACACTCCAAAGAGCAAATTGTCTTTTAATGAATCTTCACGAGAATGACTATACACAATTACTGATTTCTCCTAATATAAGCAACGGATAGTCTATTTCACACGAAATAAACAGCTTCTAATCTAACTCGGTATTAAAATACATTTGGTCATTAAAACACTCCAAAGAGCAAAATTGTCGTTTAATGAATCTTCACGAAAATGACTACTACACAATTAATGAGTTCTCCTAAAATAAGCGACGGATAGTCGATTTCACACGACATAAACAGCTTCTATTCTAACTCGATATAAAAATACATTTTGTCATTAAAACACTCCATAGAGCAAATGAATCTTCACGAAAATGACTAATAACACAATTACTGAGTTCTCCTAAATTAAGCAACGAATAGTCGATTCCACACGAAATAAACAGCTTCTAATCCAACTCGGTATAAAAATACATTTTGTCATTAAACGCTCCAAAGAACAAATAATCTTTTAATGAATCTTCACGAAAATGATTAAAACAAGCGATATATAATCGATTTCACACAAAATAAACAGCTTCTAATCTAATTCAGTATAAAAACGAACCTGTGCAAACAAAAACGGATTAACAGCAATGATAAACCCTAGATTAAACTAACAATAGAACAAATTAATATCTGATACATAACATATAAATCAGTAACAAGTACATACCCATGGCGGTTAATTGAGTAAGGACGCGTAGGGTTTCTACTTGCGGTGACGAGAAGCACAAGAAATTCGAGGCCTGCTCTATGCTTATGAAAATGATATTGCTGAATGCTGCGCACTGCTCCTTTTTATATCATTCGTTCAAACCGTAACCTGGGGTTTTAGGATCGGTTCAGATGTTAAACCGGCCTGTCAATCATTTTCTTTTTCGGTCTGTTGTAAACAATATTAAGGCCCGTTTATTCATGGAAAATGATTTTGATCGATTTTTTAAGTTAAAAAAGTCACTCATAGTTTCAAATTTAGTTTAAGATTAAATATATATATATACAATTTCAATTTTTTAAATAATATAAATATTTATTATCAAGCAAATAAGTACGATGTATCTAAATTTTATATACGTCAAATCTTAGAAACAACAAAATGCATACATGTATATCAACTTAGCATTGTCTGGGGATAGTAATTCAAAACTTTAATTCTCTTTGCAAGTTTAGCTTAAGGGTTTGCTTTGCGAATTGATTTCTGAATTATTTTTTGTGATCACTTCTGCATTTCTACGCCAATATCAAACTGAACATTTGAGTAATACTAGTAGCTAGTCTTGTCATTTATATTCACCACAGTCTATACTAACTTCTATGCTAATTTAATAATTGATTTGTTGTTATCTTGTCATCTTAGAAACTTGTTCTATATTACTATAGACAGACCACACTGAAAGAATAAGTGCACAATACAAAGGACGTCATACTATCAGTCACAACTCATTTCATCAATTTGTCCATGATATATATTCTTTTATTAATTGTCAAGAACAATATAAAATTGCACTTTGGAATTTCACATATATCTCTTTAGTTGAAATCTTCTAGAAATTTTGAAATTACGTAATAGATGGAGATTTTCTGATTTTCAAAATCCTTTGTATCATTCAAGAACCATATTTAGGTATAGTTTCATACAACTTTAATTTTAAAATATACGTTTTCAACTTAACATCAAATATTATTATTTTTGATGTCCAAATGCCTACTAAATCCGCAAATCTATTTTTTTTCAAAATTACTTGAAGAGCAAGCTACTTATATGGTAAATTAATCTATTAAATTTTGAAAAAGAGTTTCTAATACAAACTTTTGTATGGCAGAACGTTTCCCTATTGATGTGTTTTTATACACCACAGGTCGATAGATCGATTAGCCCTATTCATTCTCCGACGTAAATTTTCTTGGTTTGAGTTCGAGTGATGACATAAACATATAACAAGTCGATTCCAAAATTTGGAAAATGCAAAAATATGGAAGTGGATCCCTTCGCCTTTTTTAAGCGCAAAGTATCTTTTATCCAAATTTTATTTTTATATTAAAAAAAAAATCCAACAATTTTAGAATATGCAGTTATATTTTAATCACAAACTCTAACAATTAGCATTCATGAACTAATCCCAATAGTCAACGCTAGTAAGGCTGGCCAGTGGGCCGGGTCGGCCCGGTCCCGGCCCGACATCGCCTCGGTCCCATCCCGACCCCGACATTTTATTAAAAAATATTGTGGTATCGAGACTCGAATCGGGACGGGACATGGTCTCGTCCTGACCCGGCCCAGGCCCGCCAGGCCCGACCCGATCCCGATCCCGATCCCGCCCTAAACTTCCTCTTTGCACAAGTAACCGTTGCACCAACGACCATTTTACATTTTGGCCGTTGTGCAACGACCATTTTTGGCCTCCCCCAACCCCCCCCCCTACCCACTTAATATTTATTTTTAATCCATAAGTTATTATATTTACACTTTAACTCAATTTTCCAACTATAAATACCTCGTTTTCTCTTCATCTTTCTCACAAATCTTCCTACAATCTCTCAATCTATCTCTCTACAAGTCTACATTGTCTACTAAATATTGAATTTTATTTATTCATTTGGGAGTGAAGTTAGCAACTAGCTTGAGGATCTTCCATCGAGCAAAGTTTCAATTTTCAACCTCTCGATTACACGTCGACGTTACGTCGGCGTTTGGAACATTTGTTCCTTCATTAAATTATTATTGTATGTTTATTTTATTTAGCGCATTTAATTTCATTTACTTTAATTATTTATTATTATAATTATAATGGAATGATTTAAATGTATGCTTACGGGTAAGGGTCAGGCTTCTTCTAGTAGGGGCAACAAGGACAAGGGTACTTATTCTAGTCATCCTATTTCTAGACATAATCATATTCCTACACAAGATGATTTTGTTGATACTGAACATTTTCCTACAATACCATTAGATTTAGACGAGGAACTATTTTTTTGAACTCAATAAGACTTTAATTTAGACGATGATACACCCACTAATGTAGATGACAGCACACCCACTAGTGCACCTTCAACTGAAATGCCTCATATTCCCCCTAGTATGAGACGAGATCCAGCAAAATGACCATTAAAATCATATGCATGTACATTTTTTGATAGGGAAGTAGAGAATCAAGTAGCTAGATATAAAATTTGTAAAGATGTTTTAAAATTTAAAACTGGAAAAGGTCACGGTGGGACAGAGGGTTTAATGAGACACGTAGCAAGGGCTCATCCAGCTAGGTATGCCCAATACGAGGCTTCAAAATCGGGTGCGCAAACGCCCGCTCCATCAGGACAAGGTTCACATACTGTCTCAGACCAAGTACATGGTCAAATTAACCCCACGACGGGGGGAATTATAGACCCTAATTACAATAAACATAGAGATAGGGAAGCAATAGCAAAATTAGTTGTTGTGGAGGATTTGCCTTTTTCATTTCCTTCATCTCCTGGTTTTATTCATTACATTAGAGAAATGTATAATCTCGTTTTTAACGGTTTTTCTAGATCAATTGTTAAGAGAGATGTATTTAAATTTGAACATGAATATCAACATTATTTACGTTATTCATTATATCATTTTAATGGCAAAGTGACTATCACTTCTGATATAGGTCGTAGTACTAACGGTCATGATTATTTAACGGTAACCTGTCATTAGATAGATTATAAATGGTCTATGCAAAAATGTATCTTAGCGTATAGATATATAGATGATAGGCACACCGGTACTTTTATTGCAGAAAATTTTTATCAAGTGTGCGATTATTACGGAATAACTGATAAAATTATGACTATTACATCAGATAACGCTTCTACTAACAATTATGCTATTACAATTTTAAAAAAATAGTTTAACTCCATCTTTTTCATATCATTTTCATATAAAATGTGTGTGTCATATATATAACTTAGTTGTAAATGATGGTCTATCACTTTTTGAAGACATTCTTAGTAAAATACAATTTGTTATAAACTTTATTTTAAAAATAATATAATACAATGAAAAAAGAATATAAAAAAACTTGTCACGATTATCAACTACCTTATAAAAAATTTAAAAAGAAGTACCCACTAGGTGGAATTCTTTATACTAGTAACTATTTGTTGCTTATGACTATAGAAAACCTATAACTTTATTTTTTAACTCTCATAATCAAAATCCAGTTGATATGGTTGCAGATAGAGATTGGGGAAATATTTCCGAACTTATTGTATTTCTAGAAAAAAATTCAAGCAACAAAAGAATTTTTCGGTATATATTATCCTACTATTTCAACTAAGTTGTTTTATATAGCTCTAATATTTTTACTGCTTAATGAATATATGGATAAACTAACTTATAAGGCATCTATTAAAAAAATGTTTATCAAATTAAAAAAAAAATTATTCTTATTCCCACTATTTATATTATTGGTGTTGTATTAAATTCGACTATTAAAATAGACGGTACTAAATCACTTATTGAAACTATTTATGATTGTATAGCAGTACTACCACCTCCAAGTCTCAAAAATCCAAATCACCCACCACTTGTTGAACAAACTAAAGAAGAAGTGTTGTCTAGCGTAGAAGACGAATGCAAAAAAGTATATAGGTTTTTACCAACAAGAAAGTGCTAGCAACCTACCGGCTTCCATACCATTTTTTCTTCTTCAACACAACCTCACAAAAGACATGTTGTTTCTCCGGCTAGTAGTGAAAGCCTCAGAAATAGAATGTGCGGCTGTAACACTACTAACCAAATTAACGAGTTTGATATTTTTGTTTTGCAGGATTTTGTGCCGTATCAAGCAGTTCTCAATGAAGAAGGACGTGAAGACTTGTTGAAATACTGTAGGGGGAATGAGAAGACCTTTCTGACATTTTCAATGATGGCCCGAGATGTTTTGAACATTCAAGCGTCATCAACGGCGTCTGAAAGTGCTTTTTCTGCCGGCAGATATCAAATAGGAGAACACATATACTCATTAGCCGGAGACAACTTGGAGATTGTAGTATTATTCAGAGATTGGATATGAGCGGAGCGGAGAAGGTGCGGTCAAACGGAGATCAACGAAGAATAAGAAGAAAACTACAACGAAATCTTATCCGAAGGTGGTGGAAGTGATGTGGAGCAATTTGACCAACAAATACCAATTGCAACCGAAGAACCATAGGAAATTATCAAGAAACTAGAACATGTTTTTTTAAAATGTAATTTTTTTAATTGCAAATTTACTATGTAATTTGCAACTTTTGAACAACACCACAAAGTTACAAATTTGACAATTGTATTTGTATTACAAAAAAATTATGTATATTAAATAATATAAGAGACATAAAAACAGCATTGGGATATTTTAAAACAACGGGACCGAGATCGGGACTGAACTTCGGCGAATCCCGTCTGTCCCGACCCCGCCGCTTCCCCGTTCCGTCCCGACCCAATCCCGCCAAATCGCCCCGATTCGTCCCACCCCGCCCTGTTGGCCACCTTTAAACGCTAGTAAGAATATTACATTTATTTGAATTTATAATGTGAGTCGTTGGACGACGAAGGTATTTAGGTAAATTGAATAAACACGTGTCCCACTAGATGTCCCCTCTTATACCACTTCGGTTCCGTTTCAATTTCCTCTCTTCCCATCACCGTCTTCTCTACAAAATCAGTCTCTATCACTACATTCTTTCTGGGTTTATTCATTTTGTGGATTTCCTGCAAAGGTTATTCGTTTCGTCTAATTTTTCTGGTCTAGCCTCTCAGTTGTCGTAATTTTTCTCTCCAGTTGATCTTCTCTCCAGTTGATCTTTTCAGATTGCACATGTTTGTGGGTAATTTTTGTTAGTTTCTTACATGTATGTCAATATTTTCTTCTGATATTCACATGCATGTCTAGGAATAGATACTCAATGCGTGATTTTGAATAACTATTATATGACGTCTGTTTCGATTAATTCTCTAATGGCTTAATTGCTTGAGAAAATTAATGATCAAAATCCTCTAATAGCTTTCTGTCAATATTCTCAGAATAAACTAACTACTCCAAAATAAGTTTCTTACTGAATATTCTAAAGTATGAAAATTCTTTTGCTAATTATTGATACGTGTCAAATTCTGAGGTTTTTCCATACAAGGATGGAAAATCATTTTGCTTGAGGTTTGGTAGAAAATTCACTTGCTAGCTCCACTATGACAAATTAAGAAAGTTTATGCTCAACGAGGGTGTTTGGTAATATGCCTAATTCAGAATTTTTGTACTTGTCTCTTTTGACAGGGCAACTCCAATTCGGATTTATATCATACGCTCATGTTTTCATGGACTGCACAGCCCCTCCAGTTGCTTTGGCAGACTTAGTGTCCAATTTCTTTTTCTCGCCTTTCTTTAGGCCTTCGAGATCATTTAAGACACAGGAAACTCGGCCCACCACACTAGGTGTCCATTACTTTTCCTATGAAATAAACTTTATATACTGGGTATCCAATATCTCATATCAAAGGAATTTTGGCCCTCCCGGTCGCCAGGAGGCTTTGTATGGCCCCGAGTGTCCAATATTCTTGAAGGATCTTCTTCCAAATAGTATGACATGCTCAACGTCTTTAAAGTCCGTTATGATTGGTGAAAATTACTTAAGAGTGGTAATAGTTTTCGCAGTTAGTGGATCTCTCTCCATATATGTGCGAACATACTTTACACACTTTTATCACTACACTTAAAAGAACGGATCTTTTTACGTTTGCAAAATCCAATCTTAAAACGGGAAAGAAGTGATTTTTCGTAAGGAATAATTTATATTCTTCCTTACTTTAATCCATTTTTTTAATCGAGAAATCATTTAATCTTATTCTTGACAAGTAAGAAAAATACTTATCCCAATTTTGGATTCCATACAAGATAGAAAGGACCTTCTCCTCTTGTGGACAAATCTCGGGAGCGCTTGTTCCCACCACTTGGAAGCGGTGACACCATGAACATGTTGAGGTTTGTCTTCTAGTAGAAAACACATCCATAGAAAATCTTTCACTAATGCTATCTTGTCTCCACTATGTAACAAATTAAGAAAGCTTTAGCTTGTTGTGTCTTGCTGCAAGGACAACGAGGGTGTTTGGTAATACGTTGTGTGTTGAGTGATAACCCTACATCCTAATTCAGAATGCTTTTACGTTAGCGGGCAATTTGTAAAACAACACTTTAACTACAAAACCAATGTCTCAAATATTTTGACATTTGTCTGAAGATATGGAATAGGAAGAAGAGTTTTTATCTACTCTTCTCGTTTTGTCCAATTCTTGGTATTTAGGGTTTATCACGCTCATGTTTTCATGGAGTCGAGTGACCTTCTTTAACACATGAGAGGTAAATAATGAATCTTGGGCCTAATTCAACTCCAAAAACTAGTTTGGTGAGGATTGTCCAAATCTATATAAGGATTCATGTTCTCATTTCATATCCGATGTGTGACTCTTAACACTCTCCCGCATACCCAAACCTTGTTAACTGGAGCGTGAATAATATAATTTGGGGTCCAACATCTTGTTAAGCTGCAGCGTGTGGGCCCAACATCAGTGAATAAAGAATTGGAATAGGTCTGACTCTGATACCATGTAAAGAATGGATCTTGGGCCTAACTCAACTTCAAAAGCTAGCTTATAGGGTGAGAATTGTCCAACTTTATATAAGGATTCATGTTCTCATTTCATATGGGAGTCGATTAATGTCTCTTAATGATACGCAATGGAAGATTATGGGAGGTGAATAAACATATTTGTCCAATTTATATGATGCACATTCCATCTTGAAATGTCCAAAATATTTGACACTATTCAGTTGGTTAAATGATTTTGAATTCTTCAAAATCGTTAGTTGTATAGACAAATTTATTACGTGTCTCATAATTATGGTAAAGGAGTGTCGTGCATTGATCTAAATAGGTCTTAATCATTAATATCGTTAACAAAATTTTAAAATCATTAAGAGGTATTTTTTTATGAATAATTTTTGTCACCACTCTGTCTATAACCATTAGTTTCACCCCACTAACCATCTCTGTCATCACAATTACCGTCATTATCAACCATCACCACCGTCGCCAACCACCACCTCTGCCGCTGCCATCACAATCACCACTAACAACCACTATTGTTAGTTGTTACCACTACTATCAACCATTATCGCCATTGTGACCAATCGTTACTATCAACCACCTCTACCATCATAACTAGCACCGCCGCCAACTACCACCAACGCCATTGTCAACCACAACACATTACCAACGTCATTGTCAACCACAACACATTCTTTAGTCACCACCATTAACACTGCTAATTAACATCAACTGACTCCACCACCACTACTAACCGCCACCCATCACGTCATTCACTACCACACCAACCAGTTCCACCATCCCAACTCTCACACCACTATTACTAGCCACTAGCATCAACTATCACCACCACCACTACAAAACATCTCCACCCTCACTAGCAAATATAAATGTTTCATTTTTTTATCAAATATTAATTTTATTTTTATTAAAAATATATTTATTTTCTAATATTTAGTTACTTTTTTATTTGAATTATATATTTATTAAGTTTAAATAAATATATTATGCAATTCATATTTTAAAAAATAAACAGTCTTAATAATTCAATGTTTGTATCTAGAGACAATATTTTAATTATTCAAATGCTCCGCCTAACACTACCTTAAGCTGAGATCAAATCTAACGTTAATATTATCTGCCTTAAATGTGAGACAGACGAACAATTATTGATAGGGTGGGTGGGGCCGTGAGGATGGGAGATGTGGTTGTTAAATTACACGTCAGCCTCAAAACGAGATAAAAGGACTTTTGAGTTTGGTTCTTCATATTGTGTTTGGCACCATGAATGTAGAAGAGTAAAATGACTTTGCCTCAAACACTGTAAAAGTGATCTTAGATTGGTCAAAATGGTTGGATTATATATGTTTTGGGCTGAAATATTGTGTGTTTTGTTATTAAATTTTTATTGAAAATACATTTTTCAGTTAAAAGTATATCTGATAAGATAACAATAGTAAAGTGATTTTTTTGTTAAAAAATCAAGAAAAGTAACTTTGTTTCTTAATCTATATATAATATAAAACTAGGCATAGACAAGATGAAGTGATACATCTCTATGACCTCAATTGATATTTATCTATTTTCTCCTCTCTTTTTTTGGGTATTTCTCTGATTTTTTAGTATTTTTTCATGTCAAACTCTATATCTCCCATTCATTTGAAAGTAAAGACTTACATCTTTGTTAAGTATCATGTTAAATATCCAAACGTAACCCCCTTATTCCTTCTAATTAATTCATTCTTTTACTCTTCCCTCCTTATTCCTTCTAATTAATTCATTCTTTTACTTTTCCCTTTCTTTAATGTATTAGATGACACCATAAGTGTTGCTAAAGTTTTACGTTTCAGCCCTGGCCACTATTGAACCTCCCATTTTTCATCTTCCTATTCTTTATTGTATTAGATGAACCCATAAAAATGCTACATCTAGCAAATATATAGTGCACTAATCACTTCTTCTTCCTCAAAATGAAAAATTCTATTCTTAACCAATGTACTTACCGACACAAAATTCTTAAGGAACTGACACAATAGTAGGAAAATCTCCGTCACATATAGAGACGCGGAGGGAAACGGTGGATCGCGGAGGTGAATGATGTTAAGGTTACTTTTCATTCTCTACAAATATATATTGAACTAATCACCTTCTCTTCCTACTCCTAACCAATGTTTTGCCTATACACAATTCTTAAGAAAGTGACACAATTGGAAACTCTTCGTCATAGAGACCCCGAAGGAACCGGTGGAGTGCGTGTTGAAAATTTAATTATGTGAGATTAAGTTTTTTCCATCTTTAGTGACTTAAACATGTGGCCCCCGCATGTCGGAAACATCGTTTCTTCACACATGACTAATTTACTAAATGAGTAGATGATATTAGTGTCAAGTATCGTCAAATTTCGTTAAGGAATGAAAGAGATATTGATACACAAAGTAAGGTGTTTGAGACATGAATGGGGATTCCTTTCATTATTCACAATATATATGGATTGTTTTGGCTTAAATATACATCTAGAATAAACAAATCTCCCATATAGGTAGAAGATGTCGCGGTAGTCCCTTTGTGAAAAAGGATTGAGCACTATATAAACTCTATTTTTGAGTAAGGATTTATAGACGCCTTGGGATCTCAAGGGATAACCCATGTGTTAAGAAGAGGGAGGACCTAGGTGAGCTTGGGTTAGATGGATAACCCACACACGCGCGGTCGCCCGTCCTTTGAATGGCATATGCCTCGAGGCCTAGTGAATGTAAGAGATGCGAAGAGGTTGTCTTGGCACTAAGAAATTTTCTTTTTGGTCCCCGAATGCACGAGTTTCTTATTTACATTTTGGTCCCGATGATTAGGGGATAGACCAAGGAAGACACATGGAAGAGTGCGAGGGGCAAGTTTGTGGGGTGTAGTGGAGGCTATGTTGGGGAAAGTTTCTAGTTTCTTCCAACAATAGAGATAACACCAAACGATTTCTTCTAGCCGAACCCAAAGTTCACGTGCCGTAGCTTTTGTTTTCATGATAGTGCACAATGTGTCTTTGGAGATGGTGCCGTAGATCCATTGTTTGACGATGGCATCAAGACGACGATTGAGTCCGTAACATCGGTGGGACGAGGAAGATTCGTCAATATGATCGAGCACGTTGTATGCACATCATGAATGTAGAATAAACGTTGCAACTAATCCGACTTCAACAAAGGTTAATTCTAATACAATTAGAATCCTAAGTTACCTTAAATATATATCTATCATAATTACAAAAAACGCCTTCTTCTTCACCTATAAATTGAACATTACTGTTCAGTTCAAAGAGATGAAAAATACAAAAAATTCTCTCCTCTCTTCAGAAGTCTGTTCTATGTTCTTTTTATTCGCCAGAATCAACCTTACTTACTTTGTATTGTTGGTTTTTGCTATTTTATCTTGGGAGACTATTGTCAATTACCGTAAAAACATATATACGGAATAATTTTGTCTTAAAGACAGAGTCATCTTTCGACTTAGTCTTTCTTCTTGTTTAACCTTTCAGATACACCATTTTTACCTACAGTGTGGAGGTGATTGTGCGATTCCTTACGGTGGAGATAGCACAAAAGGTATAGAAGTAGTAAGATCAAGAACGATAGCATGAGAGTTGGGAGCACAAGGCAGACCGCGAAAAATATTTCTCATTTTTTATATACTTATATAATAAAAACTTTAATTACTGAATCACTTTCCAATGGTTTGTTCCGGTTTCGTTTAGATCTAATTCTCAATTCTGTTTATGGAAAGTAAGGGAATTTTTTTTCTAGAAGCAAATTAGACAACTCCCTTTACAGGTATATGTCTGATCTTCCGTTTCTTAGTTTGCTCTTTGAATTTTTAGGGAGATAAAATGAGAGCGTAAATAGTAGGCTGATCAGCTTTAGTTTGCAGATACATTAATTTCAAACCACGAGATGTGCGGGCAAATCCACTAGAATTCAATAATTGGATGATTTTCCTGTTACAAAATAAAGAATAATAACTTTGTTATACAAGTTTCAGTAATTGAATGACCATATAATCAAACAACTCTGCATAGAGGTCATTTTGTTTCACTTTCACACCTATGTCAACTATTAATTCCATTCACGGCTCCAAATTAAACAACAAAAAGACATTATTATCAATTTCTTATACTAAAAATTTAATTAAACGCTATTAAATTCGTTAATATTACTATGTCATTTCCAGTAAAAATTTCAAAAAAATTGTTAATATAAGTTCAATGTCATTTTCCAGTAGAATTTGTCAAAAAACGCTATTTAACTCGTTAATATTTACTATTCTTTTAGTTAATATAACTCTTTTTTTTTCTAAAAAAAAAAACTCCATGTCTAATGCCACCAAATGCACTTTTAGACACACTTTAATGGCAATTGTATTTTTCACTGGACGTTTGTTCTATACTCAGTGAGTAACAACCTCATACATAGACGAATTCAAAATTTTAAGATTGTGGGTTCCTAGTAAAATAAACTCATATGCAATAATAATTGAATAAAAAGACCCCAAGCGGAATCAACTCCGCGTGAATGAGAGCGCTAAAACAACGAGCCAACAACTACTTTTAGGAATGGATTCTAAACTAGCAAATCTCTTTTATAATTAACGAATTTTCAATGTGGGTTCCGGGGAACCAACATCGGATACCCTGAATCCGCCCCTGACCTCATATATGTTTTCCTGTCAAAATAATGTTAAACAATACAACAACAACAATTACATCAAATAAGTTGGAGCCTATTACATTTACTTCTAAATTTTACCGTCTATATTATTTCATTTGAATTTTGAACTAAATGAAATAAAAATAATTTTAAAACTCTAGAATTTTTTATGTTTTTGTTGGTACATAAATTTTTAATAGACTCAAAAGAAATTAGACCGGAAATAAACGCACTATCATATTTAAATTTTAGCTCCAACTAATGGATATTATCTTATACAGATTTATTTCTTCCGCGTACCTTGTCTATTTCTAGTTAATTCTACAAGTATTTGAAAAAGTCGTACCTCTCTTAAATAAGCTCCTCCCATATGTAATTTAATTTATCTAGCTTGTTCTCTTTTAATACATTCACTCATCATGAACCAACAAATCATTGCATTTGAAAGGTGACATATATCAGAGGAAACTAAACTAAATGTGACAAGAAGTTTAAATAGATATGGAGTTTTTTTTGTTTTAAAAAAATTAAACATGTCATACATTAATTTATGTGATTATAAGTTTTCTGGAATTTGTGTTCTATACCATACTGCCATAATATTTATGTTCCTATAAAAGTTTCTTGTTAAAAATAAACTGAGAATTTTAAGTCATTGTTTTCAAATTAGAAAATTACTATCATGAGTCTAACTCAACCCCAAAAGCTAGCTTGTAGGGTGAGTATTGTTCAAGTTCATATAAGGAGTCAATGTTCCCATTCAATTTCCGATGTGTGACTCTTAACACTCCCCCCCCCCCCCCCACGTCCAGACATCGTTAACTGAAGCGTGGACAATATAATTTGGGGACCCAACATCGGTGAACAAAGAATTGGAATGAGTCTGGCTCTGATACCATATAAGAATGGATCTTGGGCCTAACTCAACTTCAAAAGCTAGCTTGTAGGGTGAGGATTATCCAAGTCCATATAAGGAGTCCATGTTCCCATTCTATTTTCGATGTAGAACTCTTAACAAATATCATGTACTTTTAGTATGTTTTGGTATTTTTTTTATGACTCCCTCATGTAATAGTTTCTTTATCTATTGTTGCTCCATCAATTTGATAAAGTTATGCAATTTTTTAAAAAAGAAAATGGCTTAGGGTATTGACCCACTTCTCATGAAATTAAATGTCTTCATCTTAAATTCTTTGCATCATCTACTATTCTAAAACATTTTAGATAACGTTTGTCAAGGTTCTCCTTTGTAATTGATTGGAAAGAATCATATGTTATGTTGATGTTGATGCCATTATATATATATATATATATATATATATTTGATTTTCAAGTTCTTGGAGTGAAGTAAATATCTTAGCTTAATTATTTGTTTTCTTCTCTGTTTCGCTTTGCACAAATTCACATGCTTTAATGGTAATTCGCACTTTCCTTCAAAATGGTGAAGGTAAGGTTTGAGGTTATCAGCCAAATTAATTTTAATTTTTGTTGTTTTGATTACCTAGTTATTTTCTTTTGTAAATTACATCAACAATATTGTTTGTATAACGATGTCAGTCGATACAACATAACATTGTTAATGTCTCATATATATGACCAATATGTCTACTTACAAATATTGTACAACTAATTTAACTACTTTCGTCATCTATGCATGCTTAGAAAATATTAAGTTCATCTATTGTGTCAATGTAAAATTTTCATCATTTAAATAAATATAATATTTTTTAACATCAACTTTTATTCTTCAATAATTTGTTCTTCTTATAATTAAATATATACGCGATACACACGTGCAACACATACGGCAAAATTAATATATATACATATATATAAATAATTCGAGGAAGGGGTGTGGGGTGACACCCTTGGACACAGGGTGCGTCGCCCCTGGCTTCTTCAGTTATTACTTTCAAAGTAAGTTCCCTCCATTGTGATGACAAAGCGCAGAGCTAATGTGCTGTGTACTTTTTTGATCAGTCATGAAACAAAGATTAACATCAACACATGAAATAGTAAAAGGAAGCGATACAAGTAAATGTGCAAATAGAGTATAGAGACAGATTCAAGATTTTAACTTTATGATTTCGAGTTTGAAATTCTACCATAACCCATTTAATTTATGGAGTTCAAAATCATTATTTATATTTATTTAATAATTTATTTAGCACGTGCTGTATCCGATCTAAAGCTATTAAAATCTGAACTCATAACTCACACTTTACATTTGCCTAGGGCAGAAATGGAACCAAGAAGTTACAAAAGAAGATGATATACCTAAACAAATGTATCACATGTTGTATTTGTAATTACTATATCTACATGTAACAAGGCGTCTAGTACTTAAACAGGGACCTTCTCTAACTAATTAGGGTTTTCAGGGTTGACTGCTATGTCCACTTTTTGCCTGCAACAGAACCTTAGTCTTAGTGTCACATAATAAATGATGATAAAAGTGAAAAGCAAAAAATGACATGATAGGTTCATCAGATGAATTCGCATATCCAAAGTCCAAACACTGAATTTATCTCATGAAATGAAATTTTAAATCATCCAAAAAGGCATTATGAAATTTCAAATCACGATTTCAAATTTTTTAAATGTAAAAGTTGACCCATAAATTTATATTTTGTAAAAAAAAATCCATAAATTGGAGATATATTTACCAATCATTTATATCAAATATTATAAGATCTACAAGTTAATAATATATTTATAACAAATTTACTCTTACCAAACATGTGAAAAATTATATAAAAGAGTAGTTATACTACAATTCATGTTCAATTTTTAATTTTATTGAATTAAATTTTGATTAATTGATGTTGTATTTTTTTAAAAATACCTAGTAGCGTATTAATTTTGTTATGATCTATGACTTGCTCATTTAGTAAAATTGTATAATAATTGAAATTATTTTAATTGTTTTCACAACTTGTGGGATTTTTATGTTTATAAACAAAAATACAACTTAAGAAATTCAAATTGAATGTCAAAACAAAATTTAAACTTCAAATTATATCATGACCAAAGGGTCCTAAGTGTGAATTCAAGACGAAGTTCTCTTTGATCTCAAAATATAACATAAAAATAATTTTTAAAGGTCCACTATTTGTACGTGAGGAAGTGCGTAATGCAGTTCAGCATAATTATCTGAAACTTACTTCCGCTATTTAAAGTTAAAGGTTACTTCGATCTTGTATGATGATAGATGAATGAGCTTCATTGATATTCAAAATAATCAGTGTTACAAGTTCAAATTCAGTGATATCTCCTTTAGCTAGCTTAGTCAGATGTTCCGTCTATCAAGCTTTGTAAAGAAAAATAATACTAAACTCTAAAATCATATCATAATGCATTTTCCACCAGATGTAGCGTCCACCACCTCAACTCTCTAAAGTGAAGTTTCTACACAAGGTCTGATAAATTTTCAGAGTCAACTACCTGTACATGTATACTTCCAGAATATGAACTACCATCAAAAGGACTACATTAACTCCTCTGGCTGGCACTTGCTAATGACAATAATCAACATATTTTCACTGGTACAAGTCACCAGACAAGTAATATCCAGAAATATTTTGGTGGAACCAAGACAAACATGAGCAACAACAGCCATAATTTTACCTTAAATTGTGACAAACCTTTTCCCCCACCATACAGAATCATCAGGCGAATGGACACATGAAGTGAAGATCTAATGGAAATAGAAAACATGCAAGAAACTCTAATACCCGAAGATTAAGCAAAAAAACTTGAGACTTATTATAGCAAGATATCCAATGTAACAAATACTAAATAAGAATCCAAAATTGAAACAGTTGAGACCTCAAAACATTGAAAAACAGGGAGAATCTTATAGCAATCTAAATGCCTTCAATCCAGTATGGCCAAATGGCTCCCTCACTAGACCCCCTTCTTCCCTAATAACGCCCAATTCCCCAAACTCTAATCAGACCATCTGTATATCCACTGAAAAGTGTGCTTCCATCAGCACTCCAGCTCAAACTGGTGCAGTATATGACCTGCCAATTGACATGCAGTTATTTTAGATCCCCTTATTTACGTATTTCACCATTCACAACAATGGAAATATCACATTCGGATGAACTCCGAACAAACACATTAATAATTTAATATAACTAGGTCCAACTGAAGCACGGTTTCGCAGAGAGAAATGCTTCAGCCACCAAAAAGAAAAGGAAATTCATGACACCACAACTGACAAATTACATCCATAAGATCAATACTTCAAAAAAATCTCAGTATACTAAGAGAACAATATTTGACAACTGCATTTCCAGACCAAAAATAAAAACAAGTGGCTGGACACCCACCGACCACTACAATGCTTCTCATTGCATAGAACATGTAACAATTTCTTTAGAGATCATAAGCAACTGATCAAAGCTCAGAATAACAACTTATTAACAGCAAATGCCAGACAGCAAGTCACAAACATCCTATATTTTCTTAATTAGGTCATGCTTCCTAGGCATCTGGTATGGAGTGGTAAACATTTCCTGTGATAGATGTGTTCCCTTAGAAAATCATTTTTCTAGAGTTTGTATGGGAACAAAAGTAGCCGACATATAACAATTGGTTAGTTAATATTGAAAACATGACTGTTGATTGAAACAAGATAAATAGAGTAAGAAGTGCAATATTTGGAAGGTAAAATGACTTTGCATTTTGGTATACTTTCCTTAGGTAAGGGATCTTAAAGATTCTAAATTAACAAACAGTGAAACATTTTTCTAAAGGAAACGTTTTTCTGTCACACTAATCACAACTCAATTCAGAGAATTAATACCAGAATTCAATCATCTTAATAAAAAGGAAGAATAAGTCCATCAAGAACAAAGTACACTAAAGGTAAAGTTAAAATAAAAAAGATAGAACAGACCTTGTTTTTGTTGGAAGCAGCAGTTGTTCCCTCAGCATTAGCAGACATTTCACTCTCTTGTTTCAGATCAACTTTAAGATCAATCACAATACTCTTGCTCTCCAAATCCCAAATCTTAATACTAGATTCAGTAGCAGCACATAGCCAATACCTATTCGGACTAAAACAGAGAGCATGGATAATCGAACCAGCATCAAGAGAATACAATTTCTTCCCTTCAGCCAAATCCCACAACAAAATAACTCCATCTTTTCCTCCACTAGCACACAACGAACCATCTGGAGACACTGCCACAGTATTCACATACCCAGAATGTCCAGCAAGAGTTGACCTCAGCTTACAGTTGGTCAAATTCCAGATTTTCACAGTCCGATCCCATGACCCGGAAACAATAGTGGGCTGGAGATTATTTGGGCTAAAGCGAACACAAGAAACCCAATCGGAATGCGAGTCTTGTTCCTGAATTGTATACGTGCAAATTGACAGAATAACGAGAAAACTTCAGAAGAGAAAAATGAAGCAAATGGGACGTTTCCACTTAAGTAAATAATAAGGGGAAGTGCTAGAAGAAGGTAAACGATAAACAATATAGTGTTTAACGGTCCCTTTTGGTGTCTTTTTATATTTAGTAAGTTGGCAATTCAAACATTTTAATCCCTCTGTCCCGTATTACTTGTCTACTTTTCTTTATTAAAACTCACACTACATAAAATTTGAGATCTATTTTTTCATGATATTGATATGAGAAGAATTGCAACTTTAGTATAATTTTTGAATATCAATATTATAATTTTAGAGTATTGAATTGATCTAATCCAATTTAACTCTAAAAATTAATCAATTCGACTCTCAAGAAGCAAACAAGAAAACTAGTATGGTACAAAGGGAGTATATTAGAAGAACCACAAGATTCAAAGGAGATTTTGGTACATTAAACATATTTTAATTTAGGACCACAAGATTCGAAAATCTCTTTTATTACTTAAACTTTACAATAACAACATACATTGTGTAACCCCACAAGTGGGCCTGGAAAAGGTAGAATGTACGCAAACATTACATCAACTTTGCGGGGTAGAGAGGCTTCCGATAGACCATCGGCTCAAAAGAAATGTAATCAATACAAGGTTGCATGAAAAATAAAGCAATATACAAGACAAATGGTACAACATAATAATACACACATAAAGATAATGATAGATGCGATACCAAAATAATACAACTAAGAAAAGGAGGAGATTGAAAGGCTAACCCCCACCCTTCACACACACAACGCGAAAAAACTCAAATACCTACTACCCTTCTATCCTAATCATGCACCGCCAAATCTTCCTATCTAAAGTCGTGTACTCAGTCAGATGGAGTTGAGTCATATCATGTCTAATCACCGCCCCTGCCTCTACGAACTCCTACGATCGTCAATCTCTCACAACTCCTAACTGGCGCATCCTTATTAATGAAGTTGACACTTAAATTGGGACAGGGGAGTAGTATTTATTCCTATCTCTAGAATCTAAATTTTTATTGGTCTTATTGACAACCACTTAGGGTGTGTTTGGTATGACAGAAAATGTCTTGTTTAGTTGCACTAAATATCTTTACAAATATTTTCCTTATCAAAACACAGCAACACATCCCAACCCACTCCTGCCCACCAAGGGGCGGATTTAAGGGTTAGTGAGGGTATTAGACAAAAAACTACCGTGTATATATAGGACAACTTTTCTGTGTTTATGTACCTATATTAACTTTTGAACACCCTGAATAAATGCAAAAGGCTAGCTTAAGTGGTCCAGGGTGTTCAAAATTGTATCCAACATACTAGGTTAGGTTCGATTCTCATGGACAATATTGTTTTTTATGTTTAGCTTTTGTTGTTTTTTCCGAATCACGTGAGTGAAAATACTGAATAAGCCACTGTGCCCAAGTTGCACTCGGAATTCAAAAACTTAATAGAGTTTTGCTTTGAATATATGCAGATACTCTTAATGTCATTTTCCAACTTGTCTACCCCAACAAAATGAGCAGAAAAAATCACTTATTTTCTTGGAAAACATTTTCAGTCATACCAAACACACCCTTAAAGTAAATCAGTACCTGAATTGTGTACTTGCATTCACCAAGTGTGTTCCAGAGCTTAATCGTCTTATCACGTGACGCGGAAACAATCTGACGGTTATCAACAGAAAACGCAACGGACAAAACATCCTTAGTATGTCCAACGAAACGACGAGCAGTTGTACCAGCTTGAAGATCCCATAAACGGAGCTCACCATCCCACGAACCAGAAAGTGCAAACATACCATCAGATGACAACACAACATCTTGAACGAAATGTCCGTGACCTGTTAAACGGCGTTTAGGGACACCGTATTGTGAGCCACCATCTTTAGTTAAAGACCAAACGATGATGGATTTGTCACGTGAGGAAGTGACAATCATGTCGGAGTTGTCAATTGGGGTAGCGATAGCGGTGACCCAATCAGTGTGGGCTCTCATTGTGCCACGGAGGACTAGTGATTCTTGCGACATTTTGTCGAACAGGTGGTGGGGAGGCTGAGGATTTGGAGGAGTTGAAAGTGTAGAGAAAATCTAGGGTTTTAAGTGGATCTATTTATATAGGAAGGATAGTTTAGGGTTTTTCAGAGTGTCGTGGATGGTAAGCAAAGGTAAAGCGGGTCTGGGTACTGACCCAGCTTCTCTTGAGCCCCATTGGCACCATTTACAACTTACATTAACTTTTTGAGTGTTTTATTACTTTAATTTTCAATTTTTATAGTTCAAAGTAATCGATAAGAAATCTTGTAATATAATTTAAATTATTTTATTTAATATGTTATATGGTCATAATATAGAAAAAAAAGTATTTAAGCAAATTATAAATAAATTAATTAAAACCTAGTGAGAATTGAAAGGTTGAATTATGATCCATTTCGATTTAATTAACTTCTGGATCGGATCATTAACTCTTTCATTTATTAACTTAACTCATTATAACGGTCTAAATTTAACTCAATTTGCAAATTTTACACCCACATTGTCTTCATAATAGAATTCTCTTAAACTTGCACTATTGCAATTTACATACTTAAACTTAGAAGGAGTGTTTTTGATTACTTTGCTAACAACAAGGATGATTTTGTCCGGATAGTATAACAAATGTTAGATATAAATAATATTTGAAAGTAGAGGGGTATGTTTGGCCCATTTCGCAAAACAAATCAATGTTATATTGTGTTATTTGATATTTTCACAAGGTGTATGGTGTAGATTTTCCTTTTATTAAAACATGATTATTAATTTTATTTATTTATTTACAGTGAATAAAATGGAGTTAATATGCGCATTTCACACGTCATGCACCAATTTACTTACATTCGACCCAATATAATTATATTTGCTAGCTATATATATATATATATATATATATATATATTATGTATAAATATATATATTATGTATAAATATGTATATTATATGCTAATATACAAAAGATATGTACTACTGGCTATTGTTTTGGTAGACGACTATTTATATCAATTTTTCTAAATTTTATGCTCAACTCATCAAAATACGAATATGAGAAATAAGGCCACAAGCTAGCAATTCAAGTAATCCTCGTTCATTACCCTATAGTCTCATATGTGCTCGCCTCGCTGTATATACGTCATCCCCACATAATAATGCATGTACAACACATAAAGTTTAAATAAATTCTTTTATTGATGTCAAAGTCTTAACTTACCTTGAATCAAGTGAGCTTTAACCTCTCATGACCGTCTTTCCATACCTAAGTGTGTCCCATGTCCCAGCCCATGAAACATCTAATTGGGGGTTTAAAAATTGAATTGAAGTAAAAAAAAAAATTCTATATGGACTTGTAGGTTTGTGGGTAACCCGGGATGTAACTTATTTCGAGATTTGATCACATGGCTCGGGATTAACTATTGGGGCTGATTTTGACTTCCACCTAGCTTTAAAATATGGATTTAATGTTAATGAATTCGTCTAACCTCACAGGATGTGGCAAGCAGTTATATGGATACGGTGCTTTACCCGTAGACGCTTCTCCAACTCTCGCAAGAATTGTAGGGGAGTCAAGTAGTACGCTTGGTTCAACAGGTTCTACCACTGCAGAGCTCAATCGTTCTTGATCCATTGACTGATCAAACCATTTTTTTTAATACTCAAGGGGATTTGGAGGACAAACTAGAAATAGAAAGTGCTTTGAAAGGCGTCGGCTACCTTCTTACTGACCTTTTGAATAGATCGAGCTTATTTGGAGGATCAGGTTAAGACTAGAGTTACTTTGGATCGAGGTAAGTTAACATTGTGACCTCAATAAATTAACTTGCAAAAGGTGCCAACATTAAAGGGATTTTTATGTATAAACCTAAATAATATTCTGATCAGTACCAAGTCATACTCATAATATTCACTTGGATACGGAAATCCATGCTACTATTCATACTCTCTGTTTTGGAACATTTTGTATTTGAGGGAGTTATTGTTTTGAGCGAATTCTTTATAATTTCAGCCTGAAATCTATTTTTCTCATTGCTTGCATGTTGAACTAATAAGGTGGAGAAAATTGCTATCTTATGAGAGCCTTGAATCTACTGATGCTAAATTGCAGAAAGAGCAGTGTAACTATACTACCTTTTGTCCCATGAATTTTATACACTTCTAACAAACACCAATGAACAACTAGAATCCTAGCTAGAGTACTATGACAGCTTCATTCATTTCTCAACAGTCTTACACAATCAAAATAATTACAATTTCGCGAACCTGAACCAATGTACACAGAGGAACAGATTTATAGGTGATTATTGAATCAGGAAGTATTTTCCAAGTACAAGGAACAAGTCTTTGGAGATCAACAACAGTGATATTTTGAAAGCAATGCAATGACGTTTATGGATGCCAAAACAAACGGTAGGAGGTAACAATAAACCGATGCCTGAAGAAAAGTCGCAGAAGATTGATCGTTGATCTCTGAGGAGTCGACTGCAAGTGGCAAGCCGTCACTGTTAAGCGTGCACGACTGAGGATCAGAAGCATCTTCGCTCATCATTAGAGCCCTTAAAACAGAAGAAACTGTATGAATATAACCAGATGTATTTTTGTCGAGAAGCCAAGTTAAGCCCATCATTTGGCAACCCCTGCTCCGCAGTTTGCAACTCTTATCATTTGTCATGCTTGTATTTTCCAATCTGCTGTCACCGAGCTGCAGATATATTTCAAATTTTTAGAGAATAAGCAAAAAATTCACTTGATGGTGTAAAACATAGTTACTCAAGACATGCTTAGTCTTTAGTGATGAAATACCCATTTCAACAACGGTTCTAACTAATGCCAAATTTTATGAGCTATCATTAACCCCAAGGTTAAATGCAAATTACACGATTAATTTTAAAAGTGATCAAAGGAAATAACTGAGCTAAGCTCAGGGCAATAACATATATAGTTAGTGAGGTAAGCTCAGGGCAATAACATATAGTTATCTTTGACTAAGTACTGCAACGATTGTCAGAGAATTGAATCATCCACCACCAGGCTCCAGCCCACCGAACACAGACGATCCAGCCAAGCATCAGCTAAGCTAAGCTAATCTTTTGCATACTGCTTTCCTGGAAATCTAGTGGTCGTAGAGAACCATCTAAAATTCATTCTGTGGATGCAGTTCACCAGGTTCAAATATTTTCAGTGAGACAATAACTTTCTTCTTTCTTTATCATTTTTCAGCCCCAAAAAGAAGTTGCAAGTAATTTTGTTCATCTACACCACAGGAACTAAAGAAGGCATAAAATATGGAGTAGAAGAAGAGCATCTAAACAGTCATGAGTAGGATGCTAATCTTAAAATGATAGATCACCCAGAGGTTGCTATGTGAACAATCACTTTACTTAACATTTATCTATGCCTGCTATATCAGATTAGTTCTTTAATTCGTGCTAGTTTGACTGCCTAAGACAAACTGCTGGTGATATGTACTAATCCTAAGCCCTCAAATATACTAATCACCTATCACTATGTCTAGTGGAGATGCTTACACTGGAATGGCAGTCTAAAACTAGAAACAGAAAATGATATTTAAATGATATATGCACATTAGCCGGTGCTCTGAAGATGACGTCCATTATCTAAGACTATTTATATATGAAATTTCCTGAACAACAAGTGTATGCTGATCTGAAGAAAGAGTTATTACAACAATTGCATGAGTCTCAAGATGCTTTTCTTATTCTTCTTTTGTGAAGTTGGAGATCATTGTAGTTACTTCGGAATTTTATGATAGGCATTGCGGAAAATCTACAGTTTATATCTAGGCACCACAAAAATGACACCATAAAAATGATATGAGCCAACATATTGGACTTCCTCTTAGCTCTATCCATCACATCCTTATCCTACCTGGGCTGGCTGATTGTCAAGGACAACATGAAATTACAAAGACAAGCTTATAACACATGCTATTTGAATAACCATGAAAATTAGACGCTTGAACTTTTGTAGTAAACCAATGACTACACTGCAATCATTTGAGTTATAAATTATAAATGGACCGCCTTCATCAAAGCAATGTGCTAAGCTAATGAATGAATATATAGAAGTGGCACATTATAATGAATCACAAGGTTAGCATATAAATGTGGCAAGAAAGGGAAGCTCATGGTAGACGCACATAGGCCCTTGTCGGTCATTAGGTTTAGAGCATATAGAGCAAACACTACATGTCCCATTTCTCTTTTAACTTCTTTTATTTATCTACTAGCATTACCCAAAACAAGTCCCGAATCCAAATAAAGAAAAAGAGTTGTGGCAAATTTAGATACTAGTAGTCCAATAAAGATGAATCTACAAAATATTAGTGTAACCTGACTCAACTAGTTTTCGATTGATTATAGTTGATTAATAAATTGATTGATATTTCTACATATTAAACCAAAACACACCACAATTCAATTTAAAAACACAACTTTCCAGTCTCCTCCACATTGAAGCAACTTCTCTAGTTCTGTTCACTCTTCCCAAACAATTGCTTGACCCCTAAGTTCTTTTACACTGAGAGTATTTACTCTATTTCCTATGCTACTATATATCAATCAAAAGACAAACCACTTCTTACTTACCAAATAAAGACTGTTCAAGCATTTGGAGCAACCAACAATACCAGCATATCCATTACTGCTCCAACAATCTCTCTCCAATCTCTTCACCCTCTGACCACCAACCAATTCACCACGTGAATTCACCACGAATTCCTCCGGGCAGCTAAGTGGATGCAGCCTAATACCACAGTAACAATAAACCACATCACAAGTCTCATTTGGCTTCACCAACTCAATTCCTCTGTTTTCCAACGCCTTTTCAAAAGAATCCACACATGTCTCAGAATCATCAGGTAGCACAGGCATATCAATTGACGTTGATGAGTATTGTGGAAACTTTGCAATGGCTTTATGAAGTGCAGTTCTTGAGTAGGCTGAGTAGAGCCATGCAGCAAGAACCGGGCAACAACGGGTCGGGTTTACTTGACCCGAATTATGATCATTGGACTTGCAGGATGATCTTATCTCTTTGTAAAGCTGTTCTGGTATGTCTAGAGGACAACTGGCAATGTTTGACTGTTCTGGGAATGCAGGGATTGTTGCTGGCTGTGAAGAGGCTGGTGAGGATGTTTGAGGATTCGGTTCAGTTGGGTCGGGTTCGGGTATAACCGGAAAGGCACGTATTACAGTTAGATTGTTGATGTAAAGAACAGTAAAGAAGAAGAAGAAGAAGAAACAGTTAAGGGACATATCTTATTAAAGAATGAGGGAAGTTGGAAGTTGATAAGTAATATGGAAATATGGAAAGCTTTAGTGAGGGGTCATTCATTATTAATGGTGGCTTATTTTCCCTTTGGTTTGTGGTGGTGGTGATTTGGTAGTAGTGACAAACAGTCTTTAGATATTTTGTTTTTTGGTATTCAAAATTGGAAAATTCATTATTTGATTAATTCCATTTCGCATCAAATAAATTCACCAAAGAAAGTAAATAGTTCCTTATCAAGAAATTTTCATCTCAATGATCTTAACACCTTGGGGACAAGACTGGATGTATATCCCGACTATGCCTCACTATGGGTTCAGCTTGATCTAGTAATGTTGATCTGAACTCTGAATTTATCTTATGAAATTCATTAAATATATATTATAAATTAATAATTCAAAAGAATTAAAGTATAAACGCATAAATTTCAAATTATGAATCCGACTTAATTACTTAAGATAGTAGTCCAAGAGTGAGGTTGAAGGAAGGAACTCAATGGGAAGCTATGGCCAGGTGATGTGGGGTATGGCAGGTTGGGAAAAGTTTGTTTGTTACTATCGTAAGCTTAGTATCTGTATGATTAAAATATGCTTTAAAGCAACAATGGAACTGTGTCAACTATTTATACTATTCGTCATCACTTACAATTTCATTGGGAGGGTATCTCATGTTGGACGTCATGCGAAAGCAGCTGATTAATTTAGTTGTTTTACATCATTACATGTAAAATTCATTTTTAAACATGAGAGGGAATTGATTTTTGCTATTTGAAATTTTACATGATGGAATGCAAGTTACCTTTTCAATGTACTATTATTATTTTGAAGTTCAAAAAATAGTAATGGTGCATATCTTTGGCACGTACAAGTTTACGACCACAAAAAGGAGCCAGAAACAAAATAAGGAACAAAGAAACAAGATGTTTTGTAGTTGGAGAAGTGGTCCTAAGAAAAAGTTGTCTTTGATATCCCCCCTACATAAATAAAAAAACTTCATTAATTTCTTGAAAAACTATTTTAGTAGTAATAACATGCTTGATTATGACCTGATATTGAATTGGTAGCTATATATTCTTCTCTTATTCATGAATGTGCTTTCAACATCCTCCACTATCTATGGCAGTAATTTTCTAGCCAAAAGACATTTTTCGCTGTTTCCGTTTCTATCACTGCGGTCAAACTAGAGATATTCATTTCTTTAGGGCTCTACTAATCTGGTTTACGTTGGGAGGTTCAAAGTGCTCCTTATCGAAGAAAATCCATTCCAAAACTCGAACACGACACCTTCTTACCACTCGCTGCAACCTGTGGTGGTCATAAATTTCATACTAGTTACATAGTCCAATTCAATTTTCCTTCCGTTTACTGAACTAATAAGTATGTACGAAAAATGGCTTGTCGTAATGTGGAAAAATGACATGACTTTGAGGAGAAACAAATCACATGGTCCTTTAGGAGAGCAATAAGTTCAATAATTGGAGTTCCTCACGAGCCTTTATATCACCTATGATCTACCCCACTTCATCTGAAAAGCCACATTCCTTCTGCAACTATCTTGTCGTTGTCTAAGAAAAACACTTCTAATGGAGATTTATGAGTTTGCCATTGCAGCAACTTAAACAAATCAAACCATAATTCGGATACGTTCTTCTTGTCTGTCTCATGTTTATACCAATTCCTTCTTTACCATTTGGGATACTAGCAGTATCTGCACCTACGAGGAAACTAACTTTTTAAAATATTGAACTGAGACGGAATTAAATGGAGTTGATATGGATAGTGAAAATTCAAATAGCGTATCTCAACTAGGATTGAAGCGTAGTTGTTGTTGTTTACTGGGAGGAAACAAGTGGATTTATCTGTATTTTGTGATGAAATGCACAATAAATCATGAAAAAGAAAGGCATCCCTCAAGGGCTAGAATTTGAGCATTGTATTTTTCATGTCAATTCATCACAAACTTCAACTAGTCACAAGTAATTACAGTTTACAAAAAATATAAAAATGTAATATCCAATCCACAAATAGCTGGAGAACATTCTCTATTGCTGCTATGTGAAATAAAAATTCACAGTATAAATAGCAACTGAAAACCTACTGTTAGCTTCTGCCTGAAATGCAGGTGTAACTTCAAATATTGGTAGTCCAAAAAAGCTTATGATTTACAGGACAAGGAGATACATGATCAAAATGTCATATCTACTGAGTATAAAAGGGAAGCCCCGTGCACGAAGGTGAAGCATCCTACAAGCATCAATGGTTGGTGATCAAATCTACAGAGTATGCTGGTGATAAATTAGGCATGAAGAGCAGCAACTTTTTTAGCTAAACCATCAACATCCTCGTTTTGCTCTTCAATTGGCTCTCCCTATCAGAACATTATGAATAATGCCAACCTATTAGGTCAATAAAGTAACAAAAATGCAGGAACAACTGGCACTTAATTGGCTTTAAACGAGGATAAGTAAGCAAGAGAAAAAAAGGATAAAAGTTACCTCTGTATTTCTTCTTTTAACTACCACACACTTTGAAGCACTGATACTAGCACTCTTCAGCAAGCTACGAGCACTATAGTTTGCCTTGTTTGGTCCATTTTGCACATTAGCATCTGAGTTCTCTGATCCATTGGACTGCCCTGGTGGGCTCTCTAGAGTCGAAGCAACAGATGCTGAAGTTCGCTTTTCAAAATCAATATTTTCGGAAGAGGTTTCATCTTTTGGTGCAGGAACCCGCTCTCTAATATGAGAATATTTGAAAAAGACCAAGTTAATAGCTTGACTGAACATATACAAGGTAAACCACAAAATCAGATTTGCTACTCCGAAATGTTTCAGAAAAAATACTTTTCAACTATAGTTAAAAATATTTAACTACCAGTGGTGTCTCTCCATTCTTAAAACTTTAGTAAGTCAGTTACACAAAACTGGAGCTAAAATAAGGACTGCTTAAATCGAATGAGTATTAAAATGTCCATATTTTCTCCAGACAAATGACTTCTAATTCTGCAGATTATTAGTGAAGAACGACCTTTTACCTTTGCCACCCAGAGCAAAAGAACAACAGTATCGAGTGCGTACCTAGGCAAGGAAGCATGCTGCCTCTGAAGTGGAGTGCTTCGTTCTCCTTTACCATAATGCTCCTCAAGATGTGCAAACTGTCGCTTGAACCGATCAACACCACTAAATTGACATAAAAGAAAGACCATCAATAACTATTTCTCAAATAGTAGTACAAAACATTTAGTGAAATATGTACACAAAGTAGAAACAGATACATACATAAACAACAGACAAACACAACATATATATTGTGAATTTGCTGGTGTTGCCCTTGAGGGTAAGAAAATGGTTTTGTATGTTATCTTGAGGTCTCTTCCATTTTGGAATGAGTTGTCACTGCCCTCCAAAAATACGTTATAGTTTTTGACCACTGGAGGAAACTAAAAGACAACCTTTTCTTTTTTATAAATAAACAAAACAACCAGCTTTTAATGCAAGGAAATGAGGCAGAAAAAGTATTTTTAGAAAAGAACATAAATTATGTGGAGCAAGATTTAGGTGGTTCCTAACCTTGGGTACATAAACCCACTAGTCTGATCTCCGCCACCAAGATACTCCTGAAGCATCTGAGGATAATATTCTAAAATCTGTTTGCTCGGAACAAGTTTAGAAATTAATCAGTTAATTCATTCCACATAAATGGGAGCCATCAAAATGGAGAAAACTGCACCTCCCGATAAATGAGCTCTCTAACATCTTCTTTTGCCAACTTTCTCCTCTCAAATTCGAACTCAAGCTTTGATATTGGGTGAGTGGATGGTTCACGCTCCACATTTGACAAACCATGGAAATAAGGATCAGCCAACGCCTTGAAAACAAAATCACCAATGCATGAGAGGAAGTCTTGACACATTATCAGAGTCGAGATTTTCTTTGGTAGATATAAACAATACAAAAAATCTTCATTTTAAACAATTACCTCCTCTGCAGATGGTCGATCTTTAGGGTCAAATGCAAGCATGCGTTCAAGTAGGCGCAAAGCGAAAGGATCTGCGTGCGGAATTTTTTGTGCAAATGGAACCCGTGGTTTTTTCAGCATGTTACTGAGGTATCTTCTTGCCTTTTCATTTCTAATCTGCCAGTTAGGTAGAATTTCTTTTGTAAAACAGGAAAAACTACAGCGGGGCGTAAAACATGATATACTGAGACCTGTCAGCAACTACTCTTTTTGCCTTAACCTTTGTTCTCTGAGGTTCTTACTAGCAAGTAACAAAAATGTCTTATCATCCAAATGATGCTAATCAGATTGAACATTAACAAAGAAAGAGAAGTATGTAACGAGAGAATTAACCTTTGCAATGGTTCCAGGAGGAGGTGTTCCTAGCAAATCTGTCATAAGGTCTAATTGATGCACTACATTCTTTCCAGGAAATAATGGTTTTCCAGTGAGCATTTCTGCAAATATGCATCCTATGCTCCAAATATCAATAGCAGGAGTGTACTGCAAATAGAGAACACTCAGTGATCGTACATGTCACATCACAAGTAAATCAGTCTATACAGATACGTCAAAAACACAAATAAACTCTCAACATATACTATACGATAGAGTTGCTTCACAGTGAAATCACGTCAAACGGTTTAGACATCACAGTACAGGACAGAACAAACCCTCGTTTTCTTTTTGTTCTCTGATAAGGTAAAAAGGTAACAAACCCTCGTTTTTGAAATAGTGAAAAAATTATAAATTCCACATCATTGTATCAGTGTATAATTCAAAAGAGCACTTCTCAGATTATCCATTTAATAAGTCCAAGCTCTTTACTGAAATAAGAAGCAAGGGACTGAGCGCATCTTTCCCCTTTCTATTAGTAGTAAGTTTATCAAAAGGCTTTCTGATTGCAGGGGCGCAAGTGATACTGCAATCAGAGTCAAGCCTGTCTTCAACAAGAATTTCTCAGAAGATCAACCTAGCCTGGGACGCTCAAACTCAAAGGGCCATACCAGCCAACTAAAAGTCTTTCTAACCGAAAAAACATTCAGACAACCTAGGAACTCAAACTATAGTTACTCAAAAAGCTGAATCTGTATAAGCCTGCATGATGTAAGACTAAGGGCCTTATGTGCCCTCTGCAAGAGATTACAGGGGCCCTTGTCCGTCACTTTGGGACTGGATCAATAAGTTGAAGACATAAATAGAGATCTTCTCTTTCGCGCTTTTCTAACCTTATTAAGGGCTTGAAATACCCGATGGTGGCACCATATTGACATGGAGATTAACATAAAAATCCTTCTTCAATGTCAACTTTTTAGGAGAAATACCACTCCATGATGTGGACACACTGTGATCACCGCAAATACATCTGCATACTCAGAATATTAACGGTCCTAAGCTAAATGTTCCATGCATAAGGGCAGGAAATACTTTTTGGGATAGAAATTGTGAAACCCCCTCGAAACACTCCCCTAACTATCTTATTTGCAAGCAGGTTCTGTTCCAAGAGAATGTTACTCTGCCCCCACAGTAAAACAAGACATGAAAATTTGTATTCTAACATTAAAACCTGACATACTTACAGCCACCAGCCTGACTATGTTCATTAGCTGTTGCAGGACCTTTGAAGAGAGAAAGTTGCACAACATGTTCACATCACTGAGTTACTGAGCATTGAACAAGATTGAGAGATTGATGCTCATGACACTCCTTTTCTTTTCATTGATGATTACTATAAGGTGAATTAGTAATCTTCCCACTTTCTCATAACCGCAAGTTGAATAGGTCATATTCATAATACTGGACCTTTCGTCCAATTTAAAGAATAAATCTACTATTAAACTCTAACTCAAAACTGTCTTCCAGCAGGAGATTGCTTTTTCCAACAATAAGCTCCTCATCAATCCATTTGCCTTCCACTTGTAATGAATCTATGACTCTATACAGATAACACTTGGTAGTTGGTAATATGATAAAAAGCTTGAACCCTCAATTAGAACATTCTCCCAACCAAATGAAGTACATAGCAGAGAAAAGAAGTGATGTTATCAATCTCACAATAATGTGATTTTTAGCTCTTCACCGAAATTAATCTGACTTCTATGTATAGTACAGAAACCTAGACATGCTTCCTCTCACCTCTCCCCCACCAACCTCTAATCTTCCCTTCATTTGAAGTCAAGTGATCCATCTGACTTTTGACATGTTGAACTTTGTAATCAAACAAGACAAGTTTGCAAGTAAATTCTGAAGGGTTGTTGAAGGCTGCAATTAGTCAATAACCATCCAGCAGGCACTTATGAGGCAAACATACTATGACATCTTATGAGTTCATTCTGTATCAGCGATAAAACTATGTAAATGAAAATATTGTTTAATCTATAATTGTTCCAGTCTTCTTCCAAGACAGAAACAGAGTTACATACAGCCATAATATTCCCAGACAAAAGCAAAAGACCAGAGAAAAAAGAGATAAAAACAGATGAAATAAACCTTGACAACAATGCATTATACTGAGCATCACAAACTGTGCTAATATAAGTGTTATTGCAGTAATTGCATGTTTGGCAATTGGAATTAACAATTAAAACTTTGAATGTTGGTGACAAAGCTAAGTTACCTTGGAGAAAAAAGAGCCACATAGCTCAGGAGCACGATACCATCGGGTTGCAACATAGTCCTTAAATACATCAAACCACAAGCATATCAGAAATAACTCACAATTTGAGTACTAATAACGAGAAAAGAGAAGCCTTCTAGAGCTCAAACATACAGTCCAGAAAATAGCTGATGGCGTGTCGTTAAATGATACACGAGCAAGTCCAAAGTCACAAATCTTCAATTTACAGTCAGCATTAGCAAGGATATTCTTCGGCTTTAAATCTCGATGGAAAACGTTTGCTGTTAAGGGGGCAAAAAGACAGATCAATTATCCTGATGAAAAGGTAGCTTCTCCAATTTATAGAGATATCAAAGACAAGGCTTTAACTTGTATAAAAACAAACCAGTATGAATATATTTTAATCCACGCATAAGCTGGTATAGGAAAAACTGATAATGCCCAGGTGTAAGATCATCATTGGCCTTAATAACCTGGTGTAGGTCAGACTCCATCAATTCAAAGACAACGTAAATATCTCTAAACTCTCGCCGAGAAGGGGGTAACATGATGTGCTTTATTTCTACAATATCAGGATGCCGTAGTAGCCGAAGAAGCTTGATTTCTCTTAAAATTCTAGTGGCATCAGAGACATGCTCAAACACGTCGTTAATCTTCTTGATAGCAACTCTCTCTCCAGTTTTGGTATCAACAGCGGAGGCCACAACTCCATAGCTACCCTTGCCGATAACTTCCTGAATTTGGTATCTGCTTGCCTCTCCATATTCTGTGAAGAACTCTGCCTCCTGTGAGTTCTGAATAACAATATTCAAGTCAAAACCCCTCTCCTTACCCATGTAAGTCTACATAGAGATTAAAAGATTACAAGGCACCAATTTGCCACAGAACATTAATCTGCAAAATATGACTCCCTCTGTCTCAAAATAGTTGACGTGTTTTTCATTTACATGCCCCTTATAAAGCATTAATAAGGGAAACATTTTAATTATTTTACCCTCTTGAATTATTGCACCATGTTATCTGTCCTCAATAAATATTTATTATATATCTATGCCAACTCCATCAATGATGTACTGCCTCTTAAATGTTGTAATTAATACAAAGGGTAAAATGGGAAAAAGCTACTTAATTTATCTTGGTTTATCTCTCTCTCTTCATAAACAAGGCTAAGCTAATCAATACAGTATTGTTTACTTTCAAGAACAATTAATACTAAGGGCAAAGATGGAAAAAATTAATTAATTCTATCTTGATTTTGTAAATCGACATGAATTTTGGGACAAGTACTTTTAGTAACATTGACAACTAATCTGGGACGGAGGGAGTATTTTGAGATTGGATATTTTTAGTAAGGACAACAAGTATTCTGAGACAGAGGGACTATTGTCTAAGGCTAGGAAATGAACAAGGGTAGCCCGGTGCACTAAGCTCCCGCTATGCGCGGGGTTTGGGTAAGGGCCGGACCACAAGGGTCTATTGTAGGAAAAAAAAAACACCACGATTCTGATGCTTGGAACATGATCCTCATATGAGCAAAACAAATCTGGTAAGTCTCAGTAAATATCTAACAGATCCAAGATTCTTTAAAACACTGGTCATTGGTAGCAAGAACACTCATTTTTCCTAAGATTGAGCAATAATGGAAGATAGCAAAGACTACAATTTAAAACACACGCACACATAGACATCTTTTGTCTGCCTCCTAGACCTAGACAAAAGTGTATTGCAATAATGAACAGTGGATTCAGAGCAACATGGACGAGATTACAAAATAGGTAGGAAAGCAAGACAGTTCAGAATATCTTTTGGGGGGTATCTATTTTTTTCATTACAATGACCTAAACAAATTGACTGGAGGATCTAAATGAGTAAAGTTGCAAGTGAAAGAAATAATCCCTTGATTATTTTCATTGATTGAAAAAGTATATATACAATTTACATATTTCCATAATAGGAGAATCATATTCCTATTCTACTCCAAAACCTTATTCTACTTGGACACTAACTCTACAATTATGGTAATACAAACTCTACTTGGGCTTAGTATCAACTAGAGCGGAAGTGGACTTACAGGATGACATCCCAGCCCTCTCAATGATCTCAGCTGCATACTTCCTTTGAGATAAGAACAACTCACCTGCATGACGAGTGACAGCAATCCCCAAAAAATAACTCAAGGGCCTCAAGTCTTTCATAGCAAACTCAGAGCTGAGCATTGTCATGATAGACTGACGTAAGGCATTGGAAGAGGCAATCAAAATAATATCATCCACATATAACAACATATAGGCCAAGGACGAACCACGACGATAGATGAATAAGGAATTATCCGACCTGCTGTGAGTGAACCCAATAGTCGAAACATAGTCGGCAAACCTCTTATATCAGGCCAGTGGAGACAGCTTAAGCTCATATAAGGACTTTTTCAACAAACAAACATGATGAGGATATGTGGGATCCCTAAATCCCAAAGGCTGATGTATATAGACTGTTTCCTTGAGATCACCATGTAGGAAAGCATTCTTTACATCTAACTGATGAATAGGCCATGCTTTCGAAAGAGCCAAGCTAAGCACACAGTGCGAATGGTAGCCGACTTGACCACCGGACTAAACGTCTCAAAGACAATCCGAGTCACCATCACCCACAAGTCGCGCCTTATGTCGGGCAAAGTCTTACGAACGAGCAAAAATCCACATAGACCTAATAATATTAATACCAGATGGACGGGGTACCAACTCCCACGTCTTATTATCAATAAGAGCATTATATTCATCGGTCATAGCAATTTTCCAATTCGGGTCATTTAACGCAGACACAGGATTATGGGGTAAGGGTGATTTAAGAACATTAGAATTTAAATTAAAATGTCTTTTTGGTTTAAAAACACTCCGTTGACTACGAGTGACCGGTCTATGATTCGAGGAAGAATTGGGCGGATTTTGGGAATTTTCTGAACTCGGGACGGACTGGCCAACAGGCAGTGGGCCTGCTGGCCCAACACGGTAAACAAATGCAGGAACTGGACCGGCCCAGTGGGCCGGACCGGCCCTCAAACCGGCCCGGTGGACGATGCGGGAATTTCGCTTGTGACGGACCAGTGGGACCCGCGGGACCCGCGGGCAGTGGGCCCGCTGGAGAATTTTGGATGCGGGACATGTCCGAAAAATGGTGAATAATATAAGGGGATATACCATCATCCAAAAAATTATACGAACTAGGCACGGGATTACTCACCTTAGCAAACGGAAATTGGGATCATCAAAAATGACATGGCGACTAATGATAATTTTATTAGAGGATAAATCAAAGCATTTGTAACCACGATGATTAGACGGAAAACCCAAAAACACATATGGAGTAGACCGGGCATGAAGTTTGTTAATTGTGGTGGACGGATATAGCGGATAACACAAACACCCAAGGACCCTAAGATGTGAATATGAATGGGTTTTATTATATAGAATTTGAAGGGGGAAAGAATATGTCAAACCTTTGGAAGGAATTATGTTAAGGAGATATGTAGCCATTTGTAGAGCATGATGCCAAAAAGACGGGGGTACGGAAGCATGAATCAATAAAGTTCGGACAATGTTATTAATGGTACGAATTTTGCGTTCGGCTTTCCTATTTTGTGAAGATGTACGAGGACAAAAAAACCAAAAATTGATCCCATTATTAACACAGAATTTCCGAAACACCCCATTGTCATATTCTTTGTCATTATCACATTGAATATTTTTTATTTTCCGTTCGAATTGGGTTCTAATGAATGCTCTAAATTTTAAGATGAAAAAAACTTAAGATTTTTTCGCTATCGGAAAAGTTCATAAAAACATAGAATAATCATCCAAAAAGAGAACATAGTACCGATGACCCAAAGAACTAAGAACAGGAGACGTCCATAAGTCGCTATGAATAATATCAAATGGCATTAAAGTATGAGAATTTGAGTCTATAAATGGCAACCTTACAATTTTTCCTAGAGAACAAGACTGACAATTTGGAGTACTACGCGTACCCTTACATGAAATAAAATTATTTTTATCTAATGACGACAAAATAGACGACCCCGGATGACCAAGACGAGCATGCCACAAGGAAGGAGCAAGGGCTGCAAACACTGACGGCAAGGCTTGACTCGGTGGACCGAAACTGGGTGTGATAGGATAAAGATCTCCCCTACTATCACACCTCATGAGAGTGCTCCCCGTCTTGAAATCCTTCACAGAGAAACCAAATGAATCAAATTCAATAGAAACGGAATTGTCAGTAGTGAATTTACGAACAGACACTAAGTTTTTAATCAATTTGGGGGCATGAAGGGTGTTTTTCAAGATAAGGGGTAGATGAGAGGGAAACAAAGTTTTATGACCATAACCACGAATTGGAATAGAATTACCATTACCAACAATTATGCCACAAGGCCGCTCAAATTGGAATAAGACGAGAGCGTACCTGAATCGGATGTCATGTGGGTAGTGGCCCCAGTGTCCATATACCAATTTGGGTCCGGAGGATTTAAACCAAGCGTGTGCATTGCGGCTTCGATGTCGGTAGAAGTGAGTGTCGTTGCGTGATGGGCCTGCGGGGGCCGAGGCCCAAGTACCCGTGCTTGCTGCCTCGACCCAGAAGACTGACTGTAAGTGGACCAGGTCATGTTGGGCCTGGACTGCTGCTGGCAGCCCACTTCTAGTGGGGTGAAAAACTGTTTGGCCCAAACTGTGACTGTGGGGCCCACTGCCACTGCATAGGGGCCCACTGCGGGGCCTAAAACTGTTGTTGCTGCTGATCGCTGCGAGGGCCACCACCGTCACCACCATTGTGCCGGCTGCCGCCATTGTTGCCGCCGCGATTCTTGCCATTATTTTTCTTATTTCCACCCTTTTTGCCACCACCGTTGTTACGGTTTTGGCCTGAGTTGTTGGAATCGGTAGGATGAACCATGGACTCGGTCATCATGACCACGGAACTAGCATGGTAGCCGCCTTTTTTGCCATGCCCGCTTCTTCGAGGGTAAGCATAGAACGAGCCTGATAAAATTGCGAAAGCGGATTGCTTTGTCGAAGAAGCGTGCCAACACCACTATAGGCCTCGGAGAGGCGTGAAACCATTTGGAGGACCAAACAATCATTCGAAACTGGCGCGCCAACGTTGCGGAGTTGGTCTGCTAATTCCTTTAATCTTTTGCAATAAGCCGAAACGTTAGGGAAATCTTCCATATTGACGTGAGAGAAATCTTGCTCAAGTGTAACAGCTCTAGAATTTTGATTATTTTGGAATATATCACGTAGTCTATCCCAAGTTGCCAGGGCCGTAGCGTCAGGTTCAATAATCGTTTGCAAAAGGTCGGTAGAAATTGTGGAATATATCCACTGAAGGACGGTGTCATCAAGAGTCGTCCACAACTTAGGATCATCCTCGCGTCTTGGCACCTCCGTATCCTCAGGAGCTGCGGGGATTATGTGATGGATGACTTGATGCGACCGTGCGTGAATTTTGAACAGTTCGGCCCACGTCGCATATTGGACGTTTTCTATTTCAAGAACAAGAGGGATGTTATTCTTGATGTTAGAAATTGTAAGGGTAGGATGAAATGTGTTCCGGGATGTAGACACATTGATAGAACAATATGTGATTGAGGAATTTGGAAGAAAAATTTGGGAGGAGATGATAGACCGTCGACACGAATTCCGAGGAGGAGGGGCTCGAAAATCATGTAATTGGACGAAAATTGGGAGGATTTTTGAGAGAGGATTTTAAGACCTAGACTTCTGATACCATGAAAGAAATAATCCCTTGATTATTTTCATTGATTGAAAGAGTATATATACAATTTACATATTTCCATAATAGGAGAATCTTATTCCTATTCTACTCCTAAAACCTTATTCTACTTGGACACTAACTCTACAATTATGGTAATACAAATATTATGGTAAGTGTACAATACTAATTACACCACAACATTACCTAAACTAGGAGACTAAACACTTACCTAAACTATATACCATATACACGGTAATTCAACCAAACCGAGAGCCAAATAAACATAATATACACATGTATATTGTGTGTATATTATGTATATTTAACAACAAGCTTTACTTTCCCTTCTCCTTTTTTAGCAACATTTTCTACAAATATCAACCGAATTCTCAACAACAACATACCCAGTGTAATGGCGTCAAGTAACCGGGGAGGTTATAGGATGTAGGCAGAGCTTACCTCGACCTTTAGGGGTAGAGAGGTTGTTTCCGATAAATGCTCGGCTCAAAAGGAAAATTCTCAAGTTGGAACCAAATTTGTTTTATATATACATGAAAAACAGACATCAACAAGATCATTCACATCAGATTGAAAGGTAAAATAATGGTCAAACTTAATCAACTCCATGCAACATCAGAAAGTCAATAAAGAGCAAAAAAATGAGACCTTTTTGTGAGGATCCATTAAAGGGAAATCAACCCGTTTAGGGACTTTGATAAGCTTAAGACCCGATATATCAAAGTCTTCTATAATCCTAAGTTCTTCTTCACCTTGTTGGTAATAATGGGACTCTGAAATCTTGATGGGTTTTGAAGGATTATTATTCAAGATTGGTTCAGCATTGCTATGAACAATGGTAGTAGTAGTATTGGAACGACGTTGGAACCAGCGACGAACTCCATCCACGAATGTATTACCACCTCCCATATACTACTATTACTACACACACACACACACCCCCCCCCCCCTTGTCTTTTTTTTTTTTTTTTTTTTTTTTTGACTATTCCTAAAGTATCGTGTTGATTCTTGATTTGGCACCACAAGATCTCAGCATTCCACGCTTACCATAAACTCTCTCTCTCTCTTGCCACCACAGGTCCAGCACTTTCTTCCGAGTTTGTTGGAGTTGTGCAAAGATAGTGGAGAGATGAGAGGAGTAAAATGAGGAAAGAGTTAAGTGTGGCTTGGATTATGATATACGATGACTTGGGGAGTTGGGAAAATAGCGTTTACCATGGGAGATGGGTCCTGGTCCTGTCTCCTTCACCCTCACCAATTTATTAACGTATATATATATATATATTAGTAGGGGTGGCAGATGGGTTGGGCGGGTCAAGGGGCGAATGTCCAATCCGTTCAAAGCTTATATGGATTAAGATGGCGGGTCAAGATGGGCTAAATGATGTGTCATAACTCAACTTGTCCAACTTGATCCATTACTTTTACAAATTTTAAACTTAACTTTTATGATGTTATTTTATTTTGTATGATATTTGATTTTTCATATCTTTATTTTTAAAATAAGAACAATATTTTAATAATTTTTTTTATTTTTTATAAAAGTAAAATAAATATATAAAATAATAGGTGAGAGGGCAGGGATAGTGGAGGGTTGGGTGGTGGGGTAAGAAAAGTTTCTCATTTTTTATAAAAAAATTGCAATTTTTTCTCATTTTTTATAAAAAGTTTATAAAAGTAAAATAAATATATAAATATAAAATTTGGGTGGGGTTGGGAGGGCGGGGGTAAATGGGGTGGGGGTTGGGTGATGTGGGAGGGTAGGGGGGTTGGGGGTAAGAAAAAAATTCATTTTTTTAATTTTTTTTTATAAAAGTAAAAAAATATGAAATAGAAATTTGAGGATGGGTAGGGCATTGGGGTGGAGGAATAGGGGGAGGAGGTAAGAAAAAAATTTCATATTTTTTATAAAAATAAAAAGAATATGAAATAAAATTTTGAGAATGGGGTAGGGTAGGGCATGGGGTGGGGGTGGGGGTGGAGGGGGTAGGGGAGGAAAGAAATTTTTTCGTATTTTTAATAATTTTTTATAAAAGTAACAAAAAATATGAAATAGAAAATTGAGTAAGGGGTTGGGCGGTAGGGGGTGTTGACACCCAATTTTGTCCCATCATTTCTGATTTTATTTGCAATTTTAAATATTTTGACACCTTAAAACAATTTTAAAATATAGGCATTATTATTGTTGTTATTTGCATTTTTTCCTGTCATTTGCATTTTAATATCACAATCATACTATTAATCCTAATATTATATGTTATTTTATTTTTCGCAAAACGGCATTGCATTTTTTTTTATTTAAGCATCAAGCATTTCACAAATATTATATTTTATCATATTATCATCTCTACAATTTATAATTTTTGCAAAGCTTTTTTATTTTGTTTATATATAATAAAACCATTTTATATTTTAAACCCATAACCCATTTCATTTCCCCCAAAACAATTTCTACCCAACCCAAACTAAAACTCATTTTCGTCCAAGCACAACCCATCACCCCTTATTTCCCCAAGCCCGGTGGCCCAACTCCCCAAGCCCACACCCGAACCGGCCCAATCCCATTTCCCTTTATTTCCCCCCTTTTATCCCCCTAACCCTATCACACTCCACAACAACAACAAAACAAAAACCAAAACCCTACCCTTTTGCTCCCAGATCAGCCGCCGCACACCCCCATACCCCCTAACCCCGACGCGACCTCACACCTCGCCGGTTGCCGCCACACACCCCCATACCCCTAACCCCCGTCGCCGACACCACCAACCAACCCGTCAACCCCATACCCCCAAAATCCGAAACCCATCCATAAAATACCCCCTTTGTTCACTATTTTTATTTTAGGGGGTCGGTTTTTGTGGATTTTTATCCGAAAAGATGGAGTTTTTGGTCGGAATTTAGGTAGGATTTTGGGTGGATTTTTCTCATTTTTTGCTCACTGTCGGGTCGGGTCGGGTCAACCCGATTTAGGTAAGTTTTTCCATATTTTTTATGCTTTTATATCTTCTTGTTGGTTATCTGAAGATTTAGAAAAAAACTGACCCGGGTCGGGTCGACCCGATTTGAATGAATTTCCAGATTTTTATGTTTTATGTGTGTTGTTGGTTACCTGAAATTTGGAGAAAATCGATTCGGGTTGAAAAACATCCGATTCAGGTCGGGTCACTGACCCGGGTTGGGTCGACCGGGTTCGGTTAATTTCCAGATTTTTGTATGTTTATATTGTGCTGTTGGTTACCTAAAATTTGGAGAAAATCGATTCGGGTTGAAAAACATCCGATTCGGGTCGGGTCGGGTCACTGACCCGTGTCGCTTAAATTCCAGATTTTTTGTGTGTTTATATTGTGTTGTTGGTTACCTGAAAATTTGGAAAGAATTTGATTCGGGTTGAAGTATCCGATTCGGGTCGGGTCACTGTTTCGGGTCGGGTCGACCTGATTCGAATAAATTTCCAGATTTTGTGTTTTAATATCTTGTTGTTTATTATCTGAAAATAATAAAAAAAATGTTTGAATCCGGGTCGAGTCAACCTGAGATCCGGGCCGGATCACTGTTCAGTGTCCGAGTCGGGTCAAATTTCAGAATTCGGGTCGGACGTTTTAATTGCAAACTGTTGGTTTATTTTGGCATTTAAATATTCATACACGGATATCTTGTATTTTGCTGTTTTATCATTTTAACTAATACTGCATTTAGGCAGATGAAATTAAATTCGAGGCCGTGCTTTTTTTTTCTCATCTCGTTTCTCAGTTTTCTGTTTTCTGTTTACTGTTTTAAACATCCGTGCAACGGATATTTTGTTGTTTTACTATTTTATTGTTTTTAACTAATATTGCATTTAGGCCGATGAAATTAAATTCGAGGCCGCACTTTTTTTCGTTTCTTTGTTTTCTGTTTACTGTTTTAAACATCCGTGCAACGGATATCGCATCTTGTTTTATTATTTTTAACTAATACGCATTTAGGCCGATGAAATTGAATTCGAGGCCGCACTTTTTTGTCGTTTCGTTTCTGTTTTACCATCATGTTTCAGCATTTAAATATCCGTGCAACCGATATTTTGTTTTTCGTTTTAAACTAAACATCGCGTCTTTTGAAAATTTCCTCTGTTTTTTCTCGCTTTTCGCTTTTATTTAATTTTTGATTTGAACACGATACTACACTGGCCGATGAAAAAATATCCGTCGATTTTTGAGGCCTCCACAGTTGTAAAGACGGAAAATAAAACTTCTGGGCAAGGATGAGACTTAAACCTTTTTATTTCATCCGAGATCAACATGTTTTAGTAGGCGAGGCGACTAAAATAACCAACATGTTATATGTTCGTAGCCACGACGTGATTATAATGATCTTTTCTTTTTTTTCATCCGAGAGACCAACATGTTTAGTAGGCGAGTCACTTAAAATGACCACCGAGTCATATGTTTGCAGCCACGACGTGATTGGAATGATCTTTTCAAAATTTAAGTCTGAGCCCTCCGTAATCAAAACATTTATTGTTTTGGATACGGATCCGAAGTTATGTATATTCAATTGTTTCTAACCGTTTATTATTCTTGACAAATTTTTGCAAAGATAAAGTCAAAGAAAACAAATACCCCTCGGAGATTATTTATTTTTGTTGTTGTCTTTTACTTTCTTTAATTCAGCTTTATTTTCATTCTACATTGTAATATTATTGTACTCGTGAAATTATTGAAATATTTAGAATAGGTAGACATAGAATTAATTAATAGGGTAATCTAAAACTGGAAACCCATCGCTAGTTTATCTAATTTTAGGCCCGTCGCCCATAATAATCACCTTGCATACATTTTTATCAATTTTCATACAAATGCATACTTAATACTTTTTTCCCAGCTTTACATGTATATTAATGCCATACAAATGCATACTTGTACAAAATGCATCATTTTATTAACATCTTGTAACATTATGTTTATATTTGTAAAAACATGTATTTTTCTTAGCATAACAATTAACCTGAATTTGATCGGATAACCGCAAGTTAGCGGATCTTAAAGGATGTCTAACCCCTTCCTTTTAGGATAATAAAGAACCCTTACCCAAAATTTCATTATTTTCGTAGACCACAAAAAATGGAGTTATTTTGCGGCATTTAGTTAACATTCGGGTGCCCTAATTCACCTTCGAATAATTAGGTAGCGACTCCTCAAAGCAAGCATTTTTTATTCCATCCAGAGGGAATCGACGCAATCGTGTCGCGAAGCCCGCGGTTCAAAAACGGGCGCGACGGGGGGGTAAGAAAAATTTCTTTTTAAAAAAAAAAAGTAAAAAAAAAAAAATGAAATAGAAATTTGAGAATGGGGTAGGGCAATGGGGTGGGGTGGGATGGAGGGGCGTAGGTGTGGGTAGGGCGAGGGAGGTAAGAAAAAATTCATATATTTTTATAAATTGTTTATAAAAGTAAAAAAAATATAAACTAGAAATTTGAGAATCGGGTAGGGCAAGTGGGGGTGGGGGTAGGGCGGGAGGTGTGGTAGATGGGGTAGATGTGGATAGGGGTGGGGTGGAGTAGGCAAGGTAGGGGCAGAGATGTGAGGGTGGTTCAGTGCTTGAGTGGGGGTTGATGTAGGGGTGACGTAGGGTGGATGGATAGTGTGGTGGGTGGTTGGGGTGCGTTGGTATATTTTTGTTGTTCCAAAATAATAAAGGATTTTTAAAATAATTATTTATAAAAAAAAATCTTAATCTAGAGTGACGTTTTAATCGTTAAGATTGAACATTTTTGTGGGTCAAGTTTGGGCATCATCATGAATTCATTTGAGGTTGCTGATTTATGATGGATCAATTTAGGGTAGTCCAAACTAACTCATCATCAAAATCACTCTTGCCCAAACTCATGAAACTTTGGACAGATTGGGCGGGTCATTTGAGTATGGCTAATTTTACCACCCTATATATTAGGATTAACTAATCCTACATAATATTCCTTGACGTTGTCCTCTTGAACTATACTACTCCCTCCGTCATTTTTATTCATCACAATTTGACTTGACACACCTATTAAGAAGTCAAAAATAGAATGATAATTTTATGATATCATCCCTAATTATTGCTAAGTAACCTAATGATTGAAATAAATAAAATATATTTTAAAAATTATGCAACTACTAAAATTTTCTTGAACTTGTCAACCCAATAATAAATGATAAGGATAAAATAGGTATAAAGTGTTAAATTATCTCTTAATTTTCTAAAATGGATAAGTAAAATTGAACAACTATTTTTAATATAGTAGATAAATAAAACTGAAAGGAGCGAGTACTACGTATCTATTTTTGGGTGCTGCCTCTTCTATAGACCCTGTTAAGACGGGCATTTAGTTATGAAAATTAAATATTTTTTATTTTATTTAAAAAATAATAATTGGAGTTGTGTTTGATTATAATTTTAACAAAGAATATTTGATTCTTTAAATGTACTAAAAGTGGGGAAAAAATACAACTTCAAATTATATTTAAATTTTTTATTATCAAACGTTGATTTTTAAATAAAATTTTTTAAAAAAGAAAAAAATTCATGAAAAAGGATCCTTTGAAAACCGGGCTGGCCTTTTGTTATCCTCTTGAACTTTGCCAATTGTTCCTATCAACTTTTGGTAAGTGATGTTTACTTTTGGGGAAAAAAGGATCAAATATATCCCTATGATTTAGTTTATTAGTTAACTTTATTCTTTATTAGCGAAAGTAGTTAAATATACCCTCCCACAATAAATTGGGACCAAATATATCCCTACTGTTAGCAAAGTATTCAAAAATACCTTTTTTAAAAAATATATTCTAAAGTATTTTAAAAAAATAAAATGTCCTAATTTTTTTTTAAAATCTGGATTAATTTTAGAAAGAAATCTGAAAAAACAGATTTTAATTAAAATATTCAATTTTCCAAAATATTTTTTTAAAAAAATGACTTTTATAAAATTAAAAAATTATATTTTTAATAAAAGTCATTTTTTCTAGATTTGTTTTAATCAGAAAAATCAATTTGCAGATTATTGTTTAAAAATTTGTCATGTAGCACCACATAGAATAAGTTAAATGCTATATATCAAATTGGGACCAAATATATCCCTACCGTTAGCAAAGTACTCAAAAATACATTTTAAAAAAATATATTCTAAAGTATTTAAAAAAAATAAAGTGTCCTAAAATATATTTTTAAAAATCTGGATTAATTTTAGAAAGAAATCTGAAAAAAACAGATTTAAAAAAAATCCAGCTTTTTAATTAAAAATTCAATTTTCCAAAATATTTTTTTTAAAAGACTTTTATAAAATAAAAAAAAACATATTTTTAATAAAAGACATTTTTTCCAGATTTATTTTAATCAGAAAAATCAATTTGCAGATTATTGTTTAAAAAAATTGTCACGTAGGCACCACATATAAGAAGTTAAATGTTATATATAATAAGTTAAATACATATATAATATGTTAAAAATGAGGCATATTAGTGTGTATTTCCCTATATAATATGTGTATAATTTGGGTGACATGTAGCATATTAATGTGCAAAAGACACATATAGCGGATTTAAAATAAATCTGGAAAAAATAGCTTTTATTAAAAATATGATTTTTCTTGATTTTATAAAACTCATTTTTAAAAAAAATATTCTGGGAAATCGAATTTTTTTATTAAAAATCTGGAAAATATTTTTTAAAAATTAATTTTTCAGGTTTCTTTTTAAAATTAATCCAGAATTAAAAAAAATATTTTTAGGACACTTTATTTTTTAAAAAATACTTTACAGATTTTTAAATTAAGAAATTCAATTTCCAGAATATTTTTTAAAAAATGTATTTTTGAATACTTTACTAACGGTAAGGGTAAAGGGTACAAAAGTATATGGAAGAAAGGGGATCGCCGGAGGAGTACGAATTTGAGGAATTGGCCCCACTTATAACGGGAGGAGTATATTTGACTATTTTCTCTAACGAAGAATAAAATTAACTAATAAATTAAAATAAAGAGGTATATTTGACTCTTTTCCCTTTACTTTTTAATGGTGTCCCCTTGAATTTGCCAACTGTTGCTATCGACTTTCGGTAAATGATAATTTATTCATTCATGCTTATGTTGTCCTCTTGAATTTGTTAATTGTACATCCTAGTCACTCCTTCATTTTACCACATTTTTCTCTTTTTTTTAAAAAATAAAATAAAATAATCAGTAATATTATTTATTTAATAATTATATATATCCCGCTTTCCATTACTAACATGACTGATTAGGATTGCACTTGATAAAGGGAGTCAATTCCTCAAATGATATTGAATTTGTAGAAAAGTCTCACTAAAACAATTTTTGATTTTTTTTTGGACAATAAGATTATCAAATTATGTTCATATTTCCAAAATAGTAAAACAATCTATTTTTGAACATAAGACCCTTCCTTTTTAAAATTATAAAACCCAATTGAATATTTTTATTTTATTTTAAAATGTGAGAAATATTAATTCGAACAAAAATTTCAGAATATTGCGAAAAAGTGTCTAAGTAGACAATAAAGAGACACAATTGAATGGTAGTAGAACAGAGCACGTTGCTTAACTATAGGTTCTTTAACTGTTATAAATATTTTTTCCAGATATATAAAATATGCAATTATAAAAAATATTTAAATTTATTTTCTTGGAGATGAACTTGTAATATTTTGATTTAATTTAACTTTTATAAATAAGTGGATTTCAATTAATATAAACATTTTATATTTTTACAAAGCATATATACAACTAATCGTAAAAATGTTTTCATTTTTATAAAGTAGTTATCCACAACATTTTTTTCCGTGAGAAAATTTATCTAAATATTTCTACCAATAAAGTAAGCTTATTCTAATTTTTACAAATTGGATAATAATTACGGGCATCATGCATCTATATAATGTCTCATGTGGTATGTCTAAGCACTTCCATTCAGTAAAATATTTGACCAACAGAAAATTATCAAAATAGTTCAAAAGAAGTTAATATAACGAAGAAAAAAACGTTATAGCATACTTAAGTTTGAATGGTTATTTTATTTTATTCTTATAGCTTGAAATATTACGTTAAATATTTTTATATCATTATTAAACACATGAAAAATATTTATTTGAGTAAGAATTTTGGTGTATCAAAAAATTGTGCCAGGTAATGAATTTTATAATTTATATATAGATTAAGGGGTTTATATCTAAAAATGGAATGATTCATTTTATTGAAAATAAAAACATAGTTTGATGACTTTATTCAAAAGTTATTTTAGTGAACTTTTTTAGAAGTTCAATGACTATTTGAGGAACTGACTCTTGATAAAGGTGGGCGTACCATAGTGCTAGAAGACTCGCTTGATAAAAGACAAAGTCTTTCGGATCACACTTGATAACGCAAAGAGTTTTTTATTAAAGTAAAGATACATGTGAAACTCTTATCACAATTTGTTCATTTTTTTTTATATATTAACTTAAATGCGAAAGTTTTCATCATATCACATAAAAAAAAAGATTAGTTATGTCAAAGAAGAAATAACAATATCTAGCTAGGAAAGATCCAATCAACTAACCTTGAAAATTTTATACCCCTGCTACTAAAAATGGAAACTATTTTCTCAAGAAATCTCTCGTAATAACAAAAGATAGAAATATGGCTGAGTAGTGGCTACATGTGTTACATTTCTACCAACCACAAGTAGTAATTAGAACATGTATATTCATTATCCTTAATTGTCCTTATATCCCCTAAGGCAGGTGTTTCCTTGTTGAGAGCATCTAGATTTAGATCATTCGCATCAATAATACCATATGCATTGTAGTAATTTTTAATGTTAGAATATTAGAGCTATCCCCTAAATTTTTATTTGTCATAACTTCAGGAATAATTAGTAGGTACCTACCAAACTGTACTTGGGAACCATAGGAAAGTAAACAAACAAAAAGTATTTGAAATCACAGCACTATGCATGTTGGGTGAAGCTGAAGCATCCTATATAACAACAACATATTTTTAGTGTATTCTCATATATGGGATCCTGGGAGGATACAAGGGATACATAATTAATCTCTACCTTGTGAAGATGAAAGACTCTTGGCTCTAAGTATCTTATATATTTTTCTTTATAAATATGGTGTTTGAATCAATTTGTGTGTATCTTGACTATAATTTTATATTTTATTATATATTTGATCAATTTACACTCTTATCGTTAGTAAATTATCTCATATTTGTCCTTATAATTGATGAGACTCCAATATGAAATGAATGGACTTCACGTATACAAAATTTTCAAGAAAAAATCCAATTTGACCTTTCAACTTCTAACTGTACTTTAAAATTATCATTAGATTGGAGCTTCATCACGATAAAAAGTAACGAAACTATTTTTCTTAATGTCGGGTGTAATATTAGAACAAAATTTTAACAGAGGACAAGGTTGTTCAATTTAAAATAGTACATGACCAGTTTTAACCCTTTCCCTCTTTAAAAGTAAATAGCCTACCGTAGTTAAAATAAAAACGTTTGCATCAAATACATATATGAATATTACTCCTAGTATATATTAATGAATAATTCTGATTCAGACTTTCAATTAGGCAATAATGTTGTACTTCTTAAGCAAAAATAAAAATGTTATACTAATTTTGTCGTATAAACAATCATCAGAACGTTATACTTCATATATCTTTAGGTTTCTCATATCTGATCATTAAACATTGAGAACTCTTAATCTTTTAAACTCGTCACGTGATAAAAGCTGATTGATAGCAACATAGTGTTTGAGCACATTCTCCAGTTCATGCTAGCCTCACATATTGATTAAAATGGTCTCATTTTTTTTAAATGTATTTTTATCATGATTAAGCACGACGTTATTTGCCCACAAGTCTATATAAATATACGACTGCCAATCATTTACAAACAAAAACTCGTTTTTGGAACCTGGAAGTTGCCAATTATTATGCCAAGGAGTAAAAACAAAAGACGAAATTCAGAGGTACGTATTTAAGATTAATCATAGGTCTAATATCTAAGTTCACTTTGCCTGTCTACTGCGATGATAATGAGAAAGGACCATATTTAGTGAAATTTTATTCCCTAAGTATATTCATTACATAATTCCGTTATCATTAATTCTCATATGATAAAAATTTCAGTATAACTTGTTCACAAATTAAGCGAACTCTACTGGTTTATCCTTGGTTTTGAACGCGATCTTGATGTTCGTTGGTCAGTAAATAAGGAATAAATCAAAGGGCCTACCAAGCAAATGCGTGGTTGAGAAGAAGCTGATGTGGGGGCAAATCCGAACCATTTGAGATTTGACGGTAAATGATTAGGGTTGACCCACCCCATCTCATATTTTAATGGTAGTAATAACTAATCAACTAGAGAGTGAGCACTGAACTGTATAAATAACTATAACCATAACCCACTAATTGGCCATGGGTGTCCTAGAAATGAAATAGAAAGATGACAATAAATCAGCAGAATATTAGGAAAATATGTTGTTTCACCATAAATGAATTTTTTTTTTGTTTCCTTCCGGTATTCGATATCCGTATTGGAGCCTGACTATATCTGGATCCGTGTCGGGTAGAGCCCATTTTTGGGGAGCACTCCCTACCAAGGATCTTTCCATATTCATGGCTCGAACACGATAGTTCTGATTGAGAGAGAAACAATCTCATCCGAGATTACTGCCTTAGCCCTGTCCTATCATATGTATAATGGAGTTCGTCATTTATTGACGGATTTCTCGGGATTTTGCTTTCTTAAAATTGGAAGATTAGAATTTGAAATAAATATAGAATGAGAGATATATATGATATAGAATCAAATATAGAACTGTAATAAAAACGATTTCAAATGCCAAAAAAAGAAATGAGTACCCTGAACGGGTGAGAGATCCCGAAAAAGGGAGTCTTCTAGTTGCGGGATCTCCGCCATAAGCTTTCTTGCCTTGTAGGGAAATGATTTGATATTCCTTGAAATGGTATAATGAATCTTCTTTTTATTCCCTTCACAATTGATAAATTGCACCTCTCTTTTGGAATATTGGATTGCATCTTCATCTCAATCATTCATTTTGTTCCCTTCACAATTGATAAATTGCACCTCTCTTTTCGAATATTGGATTGCACTCTTCATCTCAATCACTCATTGCCCGCAGCTCTCTTTTATTTCCTTTTTTAGAGTGTCACCGACCGTAAACTTGCTTTTGGCTTTTGGGAACCCTACTTTTTCCTTTTATACATTAAATTCCTTGCATCTGCTAATATTCCGTCTTTATTTGATCAGTCGTGCCTAAGATACATCTTTCAAGAATGTTGCTCACTATCTTAATATATATTCCATCTGTTTCAAATTTTCAATTAATGTAACAAAGTTTAAATAAACACGATATCTTTTTAAAAAAAAAAAACTATAGTCATAAATATATCATAAAATTTAGAAAGTTATTACTATTATTTTTAAAACGGATTAAAAGAAACTGTATTCTCATAAATTTTGTATACGGTGAAAAACCGGAACGACACGTGGCAAGATTTTGGTATGGAGTTCGAAGGAAGTGGCAGAGTTCCGTATCGGTTGGAGTTGCATCGAGACGAGTTTGGGTATCAAGGCAAGACTGGGTAGAGGCCGGACCAATTGTCACCGAGTTTAGAACTGGAGGAGCTCAAGGCATACCCGTTTCGGATATGACGCCTGATGTTACTCTTTGTTCATTAAGTGACCGTTATTCTCATTTAATTGCATTTAATTAGGGAATGATTCTCGGACATAAATGTCTTGTATTGATAGATGTAAAAGGAGTCCAACCTTCATGTTAGAAGGGCATCCCATTTTCATTATTCATACTTGCACAGTTTACTCACAGCAATTACAACTCTTAATTCTCATTGTTGGCTCGGACCAGAAGTAAATCAGCTAAGGACCGAATCAAATTCATTGTTTCTTACTCTTCACTACAAATCAATCCATGTATCCTTAAAACCACTTACAAATTCAATTGTACATTTTTTGGGTAAACAATTTGGCGCCCACCGTGGGGCTAAGGATAATGGTGGTGATTTGTTCAAACTCAAATTTCAAATATTTCTCTCGAGATTTTATGATTTCAGGTCAATACTAAGTACTTACAGTATGGCTAGTAATATCCTAGTTGAGGTTAGCAACCACGATGACAACAACAAATGTGACAATGATGATACAACATCAATAACAACAATGGCATTCTGCCCGTTGATCCAATGAATATCGTTCCATCCATCGATCCGATGAGTAGCAACCTCGTGATTTCACTCAATGGGTCTAGAAGGTCACGTGGAAAGACACCGAATGATGATGAAATAAATTTGGCCCGTATCTTTAACATGTTGAAGGAGCAACATGAGGCTATAACTCAGTTACAGAAGAAAAGCAGCGGAGCAAGTGCGGCAAATGAAGCTCGTCCCGTCCACAATGATGATCCAGGCCGAGAAGAGGATCGGGTTGATGAAAATGGCAATGGATCGGGGACTAACGAGTCTTCGAAAGTTTTGAGGCTGCTCCAAACTTTGACCAAGAGGGTGGATACTAATGAAAAGAAGGTTGAAACCTACAATTCACGGGTAGACCAAATTCCTGGAGCGTCTCCAATCTTGAAGGGACCAGACTCAAAGAGATATATCCAATTGCTATTCCCACCTAGCGCGGCTTCGAAGTTGATTCCAAAAAGGTTTAAAATTCCAAATCTTCCGAAGTACGATAGAACTATAAATCTTCAGGAGCACGTGACCTCGTACACCTGTGCGATGAAGGGCTACGAAATGCACCGGATGAAATTGAATCGGTGTTGCTAAAAATATTTGGTGAAACACTATCCAATAGAGGAATGATATGCTATTCTATGTTGCCTAAACATTCTATTAAATCATTTGGAATGATTGCAGATGCTTTCATAAAGGCGCATGCCGGAGCACATAAGGTCCAGGAGAGAAAAACAGACATATTCAAAATTACACAGGAGGATGCATAATTACTACGTGAGTTCGTGACAAGATTTCAAAAGGAACGGATGCTCCTTCCTCCGGTACCTGATGAATGGTCAGCGAAAGCTTTCACCAAGGGGTTGAATCATATGAGCTCCAATGCCTCATTTAAATTAAAGAAGAACTTGTTGGAATTCCCGGAGATAACATGGGCAGACATATATAATAGGTACGATTTCAAAATTTAGGTGGAGGATGATCAGCTCGAACTCCTCAGGGGTTAGCAGGACGGAACAAAAATTTTAATAAATCAAAAAGGGTAGTTGAGTTGGAGTCGAAATCTTCAAAAGATAGGTATCAATCCTACGGGCAACCGGATAGGTCGAACTTAAGATCATATAGGGATCACAACAATTGCAACTTTCCATCAGACAGAGGGGATAGGCGTAATGATCAAGGGTCTACTAGTAGGGGTCTATAATTCAAAAATGATAATGGTGGTTCTTCCTCTAATAGTGTGGAAATCCAGAGGCTTTCCGAATATAATTTCAACGTTGATGCGATCGGACTTGTTTCAGCTCTTGGACATATTAAGGAGACAAGATGGTCAAGATCACTCCGGATAGACCCACCTCAAAGAGATCCAAACTTTTTGTGACTAGCATGGAACTCATGGTCATCGAACGGAGGATTATAGCCAATTGAGGGATGCAATGGCTCGGTTGTTCAAAAATGGCCATCTATGCGAATTTCTGAGTGATCGAGCAAAGGGAAACTACAGAAATAGAGAAGCAAATAAGCAAGCAAATCCGGTTGAACCTCAACATATCATAAATATGATTATCGGATGGATGGATGTTCCGAAGAGATCCGTCATGACCACAAAAAAGATGAAAATTTTAGTAACTCGGGAGAAGAGATCCAGAGATTACATACTGGAGGGAACAATATCTTTTAACGATAAAGACGAGGAGGGCATCATTCAATCCCACAATGATACACTGGTAATTTCTGTCTTTATTAATAAATTTTAGATTAAGCAGATTTTAATTGATCTAGGTAGCTCGGCCAACATCATCCGATGGAAGGTGGTGGAACAATTGAGGTTGTTGGATCAAATTGTACCGGCAGCCTGAGTTCTAAACGATTTCAGCATGACAAATGAGACTACGAAGGGGGTAATCACTCTTCCAGTCAATACAGTCGGGACAATTCGAAAAATGAAGTTTTATGTCATTAAAGGCGAAATGAGGTACAACACACACTGTTCGGCAGGCCTTGGATACATGACATGAGGGTCGTACCTTCGATATTGCACATGATGTTAAAGTTTCCAACTCCGAAAGGAATTGAGTCAATTCAATGAGAGCAATCGGCAACAAGGGAGATGTTTGCGGTAGAAAAATCGGAGAAAATGCTTAAAGGGGTAAAAGATGTTAGTAAAGGCAAATAGGTTAAATGACAATCACAGGGTTCATGCCCGTCAAGTCCGAAGAAAGAAGAAGGAGAGAAGATAAATTATGAGGAAGAAGAGGACTACTATCGAGTACCGAGGTCATTTGTGATGTCGGACAATTGAGATGCCACGAAGTCAACTATAGAAGAACTAGAGCAAGTCATCTTGTCCGTGCATCTACCAAACAGAAAGGTATACTTGGGCACTAGGTTAACCCTGAAGCTCAGACTTAAATTAATTGAATTTCATAAAATTAACACTGATTGCTTTGACTAGTCTTACTTAGACATGACATGTATTCCACCAAAGATAGTGAATCACAAATTGAGTTTGAATTCAAACTTCCCCTCGGTAAAGCAAAAGAGGAGGCCTATGGCTGACTTCAAACATAAATTCATCAAGGAGGGGGTAAAAGCTTTTAAATGTAGGTTCCATCTGGGAGGTAGAGTATCTTTGGTTAGCAAATGTAGTGGTCGTACCTAAAAAAAGGCAATAAATTGATAATGTACATAAATTTTAAAGATTTAAATAGAGCATGTCCAAAAGATTATTTTCCTTTATCGCACATCGATCGAATGACCGATGCTATGGCGGGGCATGAGATGCTGAGTTTTCTTGATACATACTCCGGATACAACCAAATCAGGATGAATTTGGAGGATCAGGAGAAAAACTCTTTTATAACTAGGTACGAGACTTACTTCTATAACGTAATGTCATTTGGTTTAAAAACTGTTGGAGCAACATATCAACGCCTAGTTAACCGTATATTCAAGGATCAAATAGGCAATACAATTGAGGTTATATTGATGATATGTTAGTTAAGTCCCTGAAAGCAGAGGACCATTTAAAGCGTTTGCAAGAAACATTTGACATAATCTGAAAGTACAATATAAAGTTGAATCATGAGACATATGTTTTTGGTGTCGGGTCAAACAAGTTTCTGGGTCTCTTGGTATCAAACCGAGGGATCAAAATCAATCCAGACAAGATCAAGGCTATCGAAGAAATTCTGGAGGTACTCGAAGATGTGAAGGCAATACAAAGACTTATTGAAAGGATAGTCGCTTTGAGTAGGTTTATCTCTCGGTCTTCGAAGAAAAGTCATCAATTTTTCTCTTTGGTAAAAAAGAAGAATGACTTCGAGTAGACATTGGAGTGCCAGCAAGCTCTAAGGGATTTGAAGAAGTATTTGTCTAGTCCACCGTTACTGCATAAACCGAAGGCAGATGAGCGGTTATTCCTGTATCTAGATGTGTCTGAGGTAGCCGTAAGTGCAGATTTGGTTCGTGAAAAGAAAGGTATGCAATTTCCTATTTACTACGTGAGCAGAGCACTAGCTAGTGTGAAAAATAGGTATCCTCATTTAGAAAAGTTGGCATTAGCATTAATAACTGCATTTAGAAAATTGAGGCCATATCTTCTTCTTCTTCTTCTACTTCTTCTACTTATTCCTCTTCCTCTTCCTCTTCTTCCTCCTCCTCTTCTTCTTCCTCCTCTTCTCCTCCTCATCCTTCCTCTTCCTCCTTCCTCTTCCTCTTCCTCCTCTTCCTCTTCCTCTCCTCTTCCCTTCCTCTTCCTCTTCCTCCTCTTCCTCTTCCTCTCCTCTTCCTCTTCCTCTTCCTCTTCCTCTTCCTCTTCCTCTTCCTCTTCCTCGATCTCTTCCTCTCCTCTCCTCTTCCTCTTCTCTTCCTCTTCCTCTTCCTCTTCCTCTTCCTCTTCCTCTCCTCTTCCTCTTCTTCTCCTCCTCTTCTTCTTCTTCTTCTTCTTCTTCTTCTTCTTCTTCTTCTTCTTCTTCTGCTTCTTCTTCTTCTTCTTCTTCTTCTTCTTCTCCTTCTTCTTCTTCTTCTTCTTCTTCTTCTTCTGCTTCTTCTCCTTCTCTTCTTCTCTCTTCTTCTCTTCTTCTCCTCTCTTCTTCTTCTTCTTTTCTCTCTTCTCTCCTTCTCCTCTTCTCTCGCTTCTTCTCCTTCCTCCTCCTTCTCCTCTACTCGCTTCTTCTTCTCCTCTCCTCCTCCTCTCTCCTTCTCCTCCTCTTCTCCTCTTCTTCTCCTCTTTCTTCTCCTCCTTCTCCTTCTCCTTCTTCTCCCCCTCTTCTTCCTCCTCATCTTCTCCTCCTCCTCCTTCTCCTCCTCCTTCTCCTCCTTCTTCTCCTCCTTCTTCTCCTCCTCCTCCTCCTCCTCCTCCTCCTCCTCCTCCTACTACTGCTGCTACTGCTGCTCCTCCTCCTCTTCCTCTTCCTCCTCTTTCTCTTCTTTCTCTTCTTCCTCCTCTTTCTCTTCCTCCTCTTCTTCTTCCTCCTCTTCTCCTCCTCTTCTCCTCTATCCTCTTCTCCTCCTCCTCCTCTCCTCCTCCGCCTCCTCTTCTCCTCCTCCTCCTCTTCTCCTCCTCCTCCTGCTCCTCCTTCTGCTGCTCCTCTTCTCCTCCTCCTCCTCCTCTCCTGCTCCTCCTCCTTCTCCTGCTCCTCCTCCTTCTGCTGCTCCTCCTCCTTCTCCTCCTCCTCCTCCTTCTCCTTCTGCTGCTCCTCCTCCTTCTGCTGCTTCTCCTCCTCCTCATTCTTCTCCTCCTCCACCTCTCCCTCCTGCTTCTTCTGCTGCTCCACCTCCTGCTCCTCCTCCTGCTCCTCCTCCTCCTGCTCCTGCTCCTCCTTCTTCTTCTCCTCCTCCTCCTTCTCCTTATTCTCCTCCTCCTCCTCCTCCTTCTCCTAATTATCCTTCTCCTTCTCCTCCTCATTCTCCTTCTCCTTCTCCTCCTTCTTCTCCTCCTTTTTCTCCTCATCCTCTTCTCCTCCTCCTTTTTCTCTTACTCCTTCTCCTTCTCCTTCTTCTCATCCTTCTCCTCCTCCTCCTCCTTCTCCTCCTTCTCTTATCCTCCTCTTCCTCTTTCTCATCTTCGTCCTCCCCCTCATCCTTCTCCTCTCCTCCTCCTCCTCCTCCTCCTCCTCCTCTCTCCTCCTCCTCCTCCTCCTCCTCCTCCTCCTCCTCCTCCTCCTCCTCCTCCTCCTTCTTCTCCTCCTCCTCCCTCTCCTCCTCCTCCTCCTCCTCCTCCTCCTCCTTCCTCTCCTCCTCCTCTCCTCTCCTCCTCCTCCTCCTCCTCCTCCTCCTCCTCCTCCTCCTCCTCCTTCTCCTCATCCTCCTCCTCATTCTCCTCCACCTCCTTCTCCTCATTCTCCTCCACCTCCTTCTCCTCATTCTCCTCCACCTCCTTCTCTCCTTCTCTCTCTCCTTCTCCTCCTCTTCTCCTCCTCCCTCCTTCTCCTCCTTCTCCTTCTCCTCCTTATCATCTCCTCCTACTCCTCCTCCTCCTCATTCTTCCTCTTTCTCTTCTTCTTATACTTCTCTTCTCTTCTTCTCTTCTCTTCTTCTCCTTCTCCTCCTCCTTCTCCTTCTCTTCATTCTTCTCTCTCTCTCCTTCTCTTCTTCTCCTTCTCCTTTTCTTCTTCTCTTCTTCTTCTTCTCCTCTTCTCCTCCTCCTCCTCCTCGTTATTCTCCTTCTTCTTCTCCTCTTCTCTCCTTCTTCTGCTCCTTCTTTCTCCTCCTCCTTCTCCTCTTCTCTCCTCTTCTTCTTCTCCCTCCTTCTCCTCTTCTCCTTCTGCTTCTTCTGCTCCTTCTTCTTCTGCTCCTCCTTCTCCTACTCCTCCTCCTCCTTCCTCTCCTCTTCTCTCCTCCTCCTCTTCTTCTTCTTCTCTCTCATTTTTCTTCTCCTTCTCCTCTTTCTCCTTCTCTTCTCCTCTCTCCCCATCCTCCTTTTCTCCTTCTTCTTCTTCTCCTCTCATTCTCCTCTTCTTCTCTTCTCCTCTTCTTCTCCGTACGGTGAAAATAAAAGGAAATCTAAAAAGTAGTCATATTTAAAATTAACAAAGTTAAACATATTGATATGTGTTTCTCTTCTCCTCATTCATAATTCTCTCAATAGAATGAAGTGCTCTATTTATTCTCCTTCAAAATGAAAAACCAAATAAATATCGTATTTCTACCTCTTCTCTAACCTCCTCTTCTCCTCTCCTCCTCCTCTTCTCCTCCTCCTCTTCCTTCTCCTCCTCTCTCCTCCTCTCTCTCCTCCTCCTCTCCTTCTCCTCTTTCTCCTTCTCCTTCTCCTTCTTCTCCTCCTCCCCATCCTCCTTTTCTCCTTCTTCTTCTTCTCCCTCTCATTTTTCTTCTCCTTCTCTCTTATTCTCCTCATTTTCCTTCTCATTCTTCTCCTCCTCCTCCTCCTCCTCCTTCTTCTTCTTCTCCTCCTTCTTCTTCTCCTCCTCATCCTCCTCCCCCTCATCTTTTTCTCATCCTCATTCTTCCTCTTCTTCTCCTCCTTCTCCTTCTTCTTACAAAATGAACAACTAAATAAATATTTATATCAAATTGCCTTAATATATAGTTCCTCATTATTATCACAATCATATACATAAAGTACTCATACAAGCAATAAAATCATGGTCAATGATGCAACAGAAGCATTGGTACTATGAATTAACAAGTCAAATTTAGTAAAATAATCTCATACATAGAATATATACAGACAATGAAAATAAAAGGAAATCTAAAAAGTAGTCATATTTAAAATTAACAAAGTTAAACATATTGATATGTGTTTACCCATAAAATGGTACATTTGAATTTATATATGTGGTCAATGACACGTGGATCTCAAATGACACGTTAGATAGGAATTCTAGATAAATTGCACTGAAAATGAATAATAACAAGACAAGATAAAGTAATCCTCAACTTGAGCCTTATGACAGCTTCTGGGCAAAGTGACAGTAATTTGTATGAAATCACATAAATCAAGAGAATAACAATAATTATTTTGTAATTTTTAGAATCTTATAGGTTACAATGGAATGAAGTGCTCTATTTATACATGAGCTACACGGGAACAAAGCCCACAAAATATGCCCTCATAAACACAGGAGAATGAATGTTGTAATAATTGGACAATCAATCTCTCAATAAATGTCAATAAAAGGTTGTTGGAAGACGTATGACCGTCTTTAGTAATGGTCATCCGTTACGATGCAAACGACTCTTAGACTTCTTTATTACTGGTACTGGCCTTATTTGTGTCGCTCCCCGTACCATTCGAGTGCTACCGAAAATGCCCCAAACTGACTTGAACTTCACTCGACATCAATTTCTACATCTCGCATCATAATTCTTACAGCTGTTATATACGGATTTTGTCCTATATAGATAGTTCCCGCACTTTCTGGCCGTGATTCTCGTGCAATCGGGAAGTGGATTTGACATAACCAATCAAAACTTCGTGCATTGGTGGGAAATTTGAACTATAATGATTACAAAACCCGTCAAACATCACATCTATTTAATGTTTCTAAAACGGCGGCCACTGAACCATCTCTCTTATCGACGTGAACTACCATAATTATGGTTCACGTCTTTTCACCTCCAAAAATGCTATATTATTTTACCATATATAGGAGGCCAAATCTTTCACATAAGGCAACCACACCATCTACAAATTTCTTTCCATAACTTTGATTTCCTTTGTTCTTCCCAACTTTCTCAATAATGTCTTCTACTAATTCTTTTCATTCTCTCTCATCTGAGGATAACAACAACCTTCCCAGCCATCGTCATGGAAAAGAACATGTTTCCCCTACAACCCAGAAAGTGGATTTACACTCTATTGATGTCGAAATCCTCCCTTCAAGCTTCGATTGTTCAGGAGACCTCCATCTTCAAACCAACTACGAACACATCGAAAACTTTGAGTCCAAAATAACAGCCAAGATCCATCCTATTGTTATACATGATTGTGGCTTTTCTCCTGACATAATTGTCAGAACGGTTGATCTTAGCGACTGTGTGCATTACCACATTGAAGGATTTTCTATGACATACACATATCTATTCACCATTGGTTTCAAACTTCTCATCCCAAAGAGTATTGAGGATTTTTGCCTTCGGTATAAGGTTTGCTTAGGCCACGTTGCTCCATAAATTTGGAGACTTGTCTTCTGCATCCAGATGTTAGCCAATGTTGTCGATATTCATTCACAATTGACCACTTCCTTCTCATGTATTACCCTAGGGTTTTACGAGGAAGAATTATTGCCTGTACCCCTGTGGAATCATAGCCTTATTAATGTGGAGGATAATCATAACCGTGGTTGGCAGACCCGTTTCATTCTGATCAGGACTGACCAAATTCACCAACCTTCTTCAGATCCTTTTTTGGAAGAGTGGAATCCCGTCCGTGAGTATTTTATTTTTTCTCCCTTACATGCTTATTTGCATGGTTATCCCAATAAAGGATAACTCTTATCTGACTTAAAGTTTTATAACTTTTTAGCCATTCTTGTCTAGCTGCAACTGATTGAAGGGATTTTTGAGTCGGTAGTAAGTCTTCTCCATACCTCCCTCAACACTACAAGGACTTGGAAGAGTATCACCTCAAAATGGTTGAAGGTGAAATACCATGGTAAGTTTTTGACCTCAATAGTCCCTCTTATTCATATTTTATTTCGGATTCTTCGGAACTCCTTTTTCCAATATTTTCCCTCTATTACCAGGACTCATGGTTCGAAACTCCTCATCCCAAAGAGTGCCATCTCGCTAAGCTATTTTTTTGAACATTAAGTTTGCTTCAGGCAACTGAAAACAAAAACCTCAAGACGAGGTTGTCGAGCCCCCAGTAGGGATTGGTTCCCGGGTGAGAAGCCATCACTAACTCATAGAGTATTGGAAGGAGCTGCAGGCGAAAGATAAGACGAGTGTCATCCACATTGGAAAAAAAAGAAGGTGAATAAAGATATCCCCAATTTGAATGGTCCATGGCAGGAAGCTCCAGAGGCAGAAACTCTCGTTCCCCCTAAGGGCCATTCTAAACATAGCTCAAACCCTACATTCGAAACTGAGGTCGGGACATTTGCTTCTTCCCCCCAGAAATCTTCATATGCTACCCTTGAGGTTTCTATCGTTCATCTAGCAGACATGTTCCCACATGTAGAATATCTCTTCATTTCCTTACATTTTTCACAATCTTGCTCTTATTTACCGATCGCAACCCATTCATTCAGGGTCACGCCTCTGCTCTCTCCACTATGGATTTGGCTAAAGCAATCGGTCCTTCTGGTAAGGAGAAGAAACCGAAGGAAGAAATCCAGCATCTTATGGCAAAGGTTGAAGCCTTACGCACCGAACTTAGGATCCCTCCAAGATTCACTCCAGTTGTGTTTATAGAATGCAATAGACTTTCTGAAGGACCGAGAAAATTCTCTTCAAGTCCTAACCACCTCTTACACAACCCTTTAAGAACGAATAACCCAGCTTGCTGCTGACCTAGCTGGTGCCTATGGACAACTCCGTACTTCCGAGCATACCATCACTGAACTTTAAGCCAAGTGCAAAAGTGAAAACTCTAAAAAGACTTGGTCGTTCTGAAGAGTCGAGTTGACTCTCTCGAGGAAGCAAGCAAATCGGGTTTCAACATTGCATCAGAAATCCTGGATGCTAGAATTGATCTTACTGATGTCGAGTTGTACTTGGAGGCTCTTCGTGGAGACAGAGAGGATCCGGATGTGGAGGCCGATAGAGAGGCTGGAGATGATGATGAACCCCCCAAACTAATCTTTCTAAAACACTTGTTTTTGTTAAAAACACCCTGAAACACCCTCGATGGACCATCGAGCGGGCAGGCCATAACCTTTCGTGTGAGTTTTTATTTTAGTCTTTTTTTTGTTATCGGGTCTCTTTTGAGCTTGGTTATTATCTTTTTATCTGGACTGGTTTCAGTTCGGAAGAAAATGAATGAATTTCCCTTTCGCAATTCTGCTCCAAGTTTTCACTCTTTATTTATTTTCATAAGCAAGCATTAGTTAAGACTTCATTACTTTGCTTTATGATCCATGACCTAGATTTGAGGTTCTCTTTATTAGAATTGGTTAAGACTTGAAGTTTACAGACTTTCCAATAACATTAATTAAATTCCAAAGATGTGTTTTTCTTTTCATCTTTAACCGGGGCCCCTTATGGCCTCCAAAGTTAGTTCCGGACATAACTTGTCTCTGAACAACTTAAAACTCTGGTACTTTTGGTATCCGGAGCCTTAATTTTTTTGCTAAGGTTTTAATAAGAGAGGGCCCTTATTTTTAACGGTGTTGTAAAAAGGACATCTCCTATTCATTATGACAAGGATTTTTTCATATGTTCAATATAACAACATACATTTTATGCTCATGATGACAACGATTTATTTATCATAAAATGAATTCTTATTGATTCCCTTGACTTACAAATATGAAGACAATTGCAAGAATAATCGGACTGCCATCTAGTATGGTCATTCCGCTTACATACATATTGAATATCCGGTAGTCCCCAATGTCGATGCTCTTTAGAAGCGTTAAAGTTTCAAAATCTTCACTCCATTCCGGGTGTATGTCTTCACTCCATTCTGCGTGTGTATGGCCCTCCAGTATCTGAGACTTCATGCTATGAAGACTTGGATACTGGATAATTCACTTCGGTAGCAAGACCATAAACATGCTTATATCGTGATGTTGGCTCATTAAAAACCTTATCGGAAAAACCCAATTGGGACAAAAACCGATCAAAGAGAAAAAGAGTGCAACGCATGCTCGGACCTACTATACATAGTACTTCTTTAAGTAACTTACATTTCAATTGCTATGAAGTATATTTCATTGTTGGTCTGCTAGTTGATAAGCTCCTTTACCGGCAATACCGGTTACAATGTATGGTCTTTCTTAGTTTGCTCCTAGCTTTCCAGCATTACGCTCCCGGGTACTCTGATGACTCTCCGGAGCACCAAGTCCTCGAGTTTGAAGTGTCGGAGATTTGTGCGTCGGTTGTAGTAACGCTCCATTATTTACTTTTGGGCTACCACCCGTATGTATGCAAAATCTCGATGCTCCTTAAGTAAATCCAAGTGTAAGGACATTGACTCTACATTTGATTCCTCCTCACCCCATAGATATCTCAAGTTGGGAGTTCCAAATTCTACCGGGATCAAGGATTCTGCATCGTAGACTAGGGAAAAAGGAGTTTCTCCGATACTCATTTTTGTCGTGGTTCGATATGCCCATAAAATCTCTATTAGTTTGGATGACCAATTTCCTTTTGAAGCCTCCAGCCCTCCAATTTCTTCTTTAAATTCTGGATTATAATCTTATTTGTGGACTCTGCTTGTCCATTTGGGCTGGGATAATAGGGAGTAGAGGTTATCCACTTGATATTCAATTCTTCGAGGAAATTTGTGACCTTGGCACCGGTGAAATTTCGGCCATTTTCACAAGCTATCTCCTTAGGGATGCCAAAATGACAAATAATATGTTGTCAAATGAAAATTTTCACCTCTTTCTCTCGTATCTTTATGTAAGCTGCAGCTTTGACTCATTTAGAAAAATAGTCAGTCATAAAATTAATTTGATATACATGTCCTGGAGCCACTGGTAAAGGTTCGACGATGTCCATCCCCCACTTCATAAATGGCCACGGGGACATTACCAGATGCAGTTCTCCTCCCGGCATGTGTAATAGTTGTCTATGGCACTGACACTTATCACATGTTTACACAAATGCCTTTGTATCTTCCTCGATCCAAGACCAATAGTAACCAGCCCTCATTAGGGATTCTGCTCATGAATGATTTTCACATATGCCTTCATGGACTTCTCTCATCACATAATTTTCTTCATCGAGGCCTATGCACCGGGCTAGGGGACCATAAAACACCTACGGTAAATCTTTCCATCTACTACATAGTACCGGGCAACCTTGGTTCTCAGAGCTTTGGATGCCTTTAGGTCCTCAGGAGATTTTCATTCATGCAGTAATCCAAGAATTCATTTCTCCAGTCTCAAGTTAGGCTGGTTGAATTTATTTTATCATATTCAATGAGATCCAACGCCGAATGTAAAAACTAAACTACCAACTCGGATTTAGAACCCTCGGCCTCCGTGCTGGAGCCTAAATTTATAAGTGCATCTGCCTCTATGTTTTCCTCCAGGGGTATATGTACCACCGTTCTTCAAAGCCTTTTTAAGGTATCTCGACATAGGTTCCTCTTTGGCCTCGAACACTTTATGGACTTTGTTCACCACCAACAATGAGTCACACTTGACTTCGATGATTTATGAACCTAGCCCTGGGCTAGCTCTGAACCTGCAATCAAAACCTCATACTTTACTTCATTGTTAGTCAACGGAACACTATGTATTACTTGCCTAAAGACTTCACCGGTGGGAGTTCGCAATACAACACCCAAATCAATCCCCTTGACATTGGAGGCATCATCTGTAAAAAATGTTCAGATCCCAGAGGCAGTCCCCGGGACCAGAATAGCCTCCATTTACCGCCTTTGGGATTACTCCCGGATTGAAATCGGCCACAAAGTCTGCAAGGACCTGTGACTTTATTGCAGTCCGGGGTCTGTATTCAATATCAAATTCACTTAATTCTTTCGCCCATTTAGCCAAGCTATCGGATAGCTCATGCTTATGCAATACATTTTTTTAGAGAAAAAGTTATTACTACGGCAATTGGTGGCATTGAAAATAAGGTCGAAGCTTTTGCGATGATATTACTAAAAAGCAAATCTTTCAAGTAACGGGTACTGTGTCTCAGCCCCTAATATTACTCTACTTACGTAATAAATAGGAAATTGTGTACCTTTTTCCTCCTGCACCAGTACTGCACTTACCGCTACCTCTGAGACTGCCAAGTATATAAGTAGTTGCTCTCTGTCCTTTAGATTTGACATGAGCGGAAGACTAGATAAGTACATATTCAGGTCCCTTAAGGCATGCTAGCACTCGGGTGTCCATACAAAGTCATTCTTCTTCATTTAAATTTTAAAGTGAGAAAAACCTATGGCATTTTTCGGAAGATCGGGATATAAATCTGCTTAAGGCTGCCACATGACCGGTTAACCGTTATATTGCTTTAACATCTCCCAGTACATCCGGTATGCCTTCGATAGCCTTTATTTTATTAGGATATATCTCGATCCCCCTATGGGATATCAAGAAACCCAAGAATTTACCGGAGCCAACCCCGAAATCACATTTCTCAAGATTCAGCTTCATATTGTACTTGCTTAGTACCTCAAAGGTTTCTTGCAAATGACTTAAATGGTCTTTTGCCTGAAGACTATTAACAAGCATATCGTCTATATATACTTCTATTGTTTTACCTATTTTCTTTTCAAATATTTTATTTACTAACCTTTGATATGTGGCCCCGACATTTTTTAGTCCAAAAGGCATAACGTTATAACAATAAGTACTGAAAGTAGTTAAAAGATATTTTTTCTTGGTCTTCTTGGTGCATCCTTATTTGGTTATACTCAGAATACGCATCGAGAAAACTCATTATCTCATGCCCGGTCATATCATCGATCATCTGATCTATGTTCGATAGCGAGAACGAGTCTTTAGGATATGCCTTATTTAAATCCTTATAATTAATGCACATTCTAAATTTATTCCCCTTTTTAGTTACTACAACTAAGTTTGCTAACCAGTTCAGGTATTTTAGCTCCCGGAATGACCCTATATTGAGTAGTCTATCTACCTCTTCTTTAACAAACCTGTTGCGGAGTTTGGCTATCAGCCATATTTTCTATCATATCAATGGGAAACTGAGATCCAAGCCTAACTTATGAGTTGCGACTTCTGAAGGAATGCCTGTCATATCTTCATGAGACCATGAAAAATAATCAATATTAGATATAAGATACTTAAGAATTATATCCCTAAGCCCCGGGTTAATCCGGTGCCCAAGTATACCTTCTTATCGAGAGTTTCCAGATGTAGTGTGATCTACTCCAATTCCTCCACAATGGACTTGGTGACATCTGATTCATTCGGAACCTGAAAGTATATGGGTACAGGATATCGATCTGAAAACTCCTCGGATAGGCTGATATCGATTCTACCGACGGAACCTGGTGAACCTCTTCTGGTACCAGCTCAACTTCTTGTAATTTCTATTTGGGGTCTGCTTTCACCTTCGGTTCATCTATGGAGTACACCTCCCTAGCAATGGGCTATTCACCTCGAATTTGTTGAATCGCTTCTAGTGTAGAGAATTTTACCAACTGATGCAATGTTGATATGATCTCCTTCATGTCATGTATCCACGTTCTCTCGAATATTGTATTGTACCTCATGTCCCCATCAAGGATGTAGAATGTTTTATCTTAGTAACCCCCATTGTGTCCACCGATAAGTCCACTTCCCCATTGTGGTTTCACCTGACATGTTAAAACCTAAAAAGGTTCAGGCAGCCAAAACTATCTTGTCCACTATATTCATTTCTTCTACAACCTTTAGCCTAATTATGTTAACTGAGCTTCCAGGATCAATTAGAACTCTCTTCACCTGGAAGCATTTGATAGGCACCGTGATCACTAGTGTATCATTGTGGGGAAATATTACACCGATAATGTCTTATTCAGTGAATGTGATGGTATGTTCGTCAGGTATCTCCCAAAACCTCTTTTACCCAGTCACAGAAATTTTCGTCCTTTTAGCCGCTGTGAAAGACGTGGCGACAATCGTTGATCCACTATATATCACATTTATGACATGGGGTGGAGAAGCCGAATTAGGCTTACCTTCTGCGAGTGGTCCCCGCTCATAGTTGATCTAAGCCCTCTCACTCAAATATTCCCATAGATGGCCCTTGCTTAGATTTCCTGCCACCTTTTCTCGTACATGTCTGAAATCCACAATTTTATGCCAATGAGTTCCATAGAAATTGCACCAGCAGACTAATCACTTTTACTCGGATCAGACTGTAGTTGTTTCGGTGGTTAGATGCCAGATGATTTCTTAACACTGCCACTATCTGTTCTTCATCGATATTAAAACTGCACTCTGATAATTTCGGATACCCGACACCCTTAAATGAATTACTTTTCTCATAATTTACCAATCTTCGATTATTTTACTCGGAGCCCCCTTTGTTATTTGATTTATCAAAGGAGCGGAAACCATGTCCACCTATTTGCTTTCCGGTGGTAGGATAAGGTTGATAACAATTTTTTTAGGAATTCCATTTTTCTGCCTTTGCAAAGATACTCATGGATCTAGTTCCAAACATATCATCCTCAATGCACATCTTAGACTCATATTGGTTGTGCACATCTTCCCAAGTTGTAGCCTGGAATTCCAAGAGATGTTCCTTGAGCTTTCATGAAGTATATGGACTTGAAGGATTCAAACCCTTCGTGAAAGCCTATGCAACCCATTCATCCAGGACTGCGGGTAGTAGCATATGTTCCTTCTGAAATCTGGTAACAAAATCTCTAAGGAGTTCTATTTCTCCTTGTGCAATGCAGAAAATATCCGTCTCGCGCATTTTCACAATCCGAGCTTCTACATGAGCTTTTATGAACATGTCAGTGAGCTGGGTGAAAGAAGGAATAGAATTCTCAGAGAGTTGTGAATACCATGTCAGAGCTCCCTTAGCGAGTGTTTCAGTGAACTTCTTGATCAGAACCGATTCTATTTTGTGTTCTTTGTCACGCCATGAACTATGGCCTGGGCGAAACACGACACTCGGTGCCTGGCTGTATGTGACCGAGTGAACTATATGGCTGCTGAATCAATACGGGCATCAAAATATAATATAATAATGATTTAAAAACAAGTAATTCAAACTGGTAAATTTATAATCTTAAAGTATATTGCAGAAATAGTCTGAAAATATCATAAGTCTGAAACTAGTAATACTGACATATCTGACATGTTTAACTAGTCTAGTCTATGAAACTTCTGACATGAGTCTTACTGAAAACTGTCTACCAGGACAAGATCCTGGGATACCTCTATCATAAAATATAATAATAGAATAATAGACTAACACCTCAAATGAGATGGGGCTCACCAATCAGCTGATACTGAAGCAATCCTACTAAGCAGATTCGTCGTCCTGAAACTCGGTACTGCACCATGAAGTGCAGACACCATACAAAAGGGACGTTAGTACTTTTCAATTGTATTGTATGTAAAGCAACCATAATTATAAATAGTTTGGGGTGCTCGGAAAAAAGACAACCCAAATCAATAAACATATATTGTACTGAATTTTAAACTGAAACACGAAAGCGAATAATAAGAATACTTCCTGTACTTAAATGGAGAGCCACATGTTTAACTGGAATAATAAATCGTGGCCTTAGGATATATATATATATATATAGTTTTGTGGTGTAGTTTTTGAAAGGATTGCTTTTATTAATAAAGAATCTCGTTTTTGTTTTTCTTTCAATTCTTTTATATCCATTTTTACTTTTTAATCTCCTTTTATAGTTTATGTACTGGTATTTCTATGTTAGAATTTTTCTCTTTTTCTTGATCATTGGTTAATACACATATGCGTATTCTTTTATGATCATCAGGATTTTTGAATGAATTAGTTGTGACTAACTCATCTATTTGAAGGTTTTTTTTTAGCATCTGAAGACATAAAAAATAGTAAGATTCTGATTTGGTGGCTGAATCAGTGGAGCTTGAATCAGAAGAGTTTGAATCAGAGGAGTGTGAATCAGAGGAATTTATAAGAGGATCAGAGATTTTTTCGATTATTTCTTCATTCAAACCTGGTTTTTGTAATATTTTATTCCTTTATAGAATCTTGAAGTGTGACCCTTTCTGCTGCATTTGTAGCATGTTATATGCTTGTATCTGGAAACACTCATTTTGGGATTTGTAGTATTTTGGAATTGTTCTAATGTATCATCGTTATTGGAACCATTCGTTAGAGTTGTGATTTTATTGGATGATTGTGAGGTATCTGGAATAATGGTTTCAGTATTAGAACTATTGGAAGTTCCAATTCTACCCAAATGGTCTTGAATAACCTGAATAAATTCAGACTTATTTTGCTGGATGTTTTTTACAGCATCTTTGGACACCTGAAAGGGGTTTTTCAATTTTGTATCCTTAGTCGGTCCTAGAGAATCTATGGTGACTAAGGGGCGGTCTTTCATGTGGCCGGACCGGACTTTCCTAGAATCAGCTAGGGTCTACCACTCCGGTGTTTTGTTCCTAGTCATAACGGGATTTACCGTTTTAGAAAAGGGGTAATCAATGGAATTTTCGGAGGAGTAAATTTCAAACTAGTCAAAGAATAAGATGTTTATCCTATGTTTATTAACAAAATTATAAAATTCTTCATGTATTTTTGTCCTAGTATTTAAAAAGGTTTTGAAGAACCAAACTCTTTTTTCTAGGTTGTATTTTTTATAGAAATCTTTTTGTAGGAATTTTTTATCAACTTTGAAATCTTTTTGTAAAACACCAAGTTCGTTTACTATGTTTTCTGTAATCGAGGAAAAAGTCGGACTAGTAGGTTCTCGATCCTCTATCTTTTCTCTAACAGTGAATTTTTCATAAACGGGTCTCGGTATTTCGTTGGAGTAGTCTACGTTTCGTAGATTGGGTAAATATGACGTAGAATGTCTGGGTTTTGTTTTGTATGGAGTATTTATGATTGAAGGAATTTGTGAGACTCTTCCTAAGTCAAGAGTTTCTACGAAGCTGGAATCATCGTATCTACTACTCGTAGATTTTCTATGGAACGATAGACTGACTCTACCATCCTGGTATTGAGTTATTTCTCTGAGACGGGTATTTGGTTGGGAAGTATCTAGAGGTTCAGGTTTCACAACACCTTCTAAGATCCATTCGTCTGGTAGGGTAATATCCTTCCATCTAATAGGTCTTGGTATAATAGTGTTAGATCTGGAAAGATCTGTTTGTAAAAGAAGGGTTTCGCCTTTCTTACTATGGTATCTGACTTTTGTAGCAAAAGCTGAAGTCATAGCTTTGTAATGGATTCTATAAATTATAGCTACATGAATCGATCCTTCAAGCATTTGGTAATTGTGAGTCTTGATTTGTAAGACAAGAGATTTTTGGATATTTTTGTCGTTTAAAGAAACTGAGAAATTTGGGTAACAGTCAAAAGATATTGGTCCTATGCAGAGACTAGACTTAAAAGAACTCAATAGGGAATCTTCGAAATTTGTGAATCTGGCATCACGTAAGATAGCAAGGATTGAGGTGTTTAATCCTTCCTTCGTGAGGGGTTTTATCCCTACTTGGACTAATCCAATATGGATATATTTGTAATTTCTTTCTCTGTGTCTCTTCAAGGAATTTTGAGAAAGTAATTGGATTGTTTCAAAAGGTTGAGATAATTGGATATCTCTTTCCTCCGTTTTGATAGTGAAATCGGTTTTGAATAACTGGTATTTGGAATTTTTATAAATCTGATATCGATTTATTCTTGGTATTTCCCAATTATCAATAGATTTTGCAAAATCTTGTATCAAGATTTCTTCGGTGTTTATTATCTTCTTTGAATCCATGGAAGAAGATGAACCAAAATCACAAGAACTAGATCTGTTGAGAAACGAATCCATGTTATGGGACTCCCACAGAGCACCCAAACTCTTCTTACAATCAAAGGCCTTCCCTAGGGTATAACTGCATGCGTTCATTGAGGACTTACCGACTCCAGACTATCCTAAGCACAAAACCTTGGAAGAACCCGAACCTCTAAAATGGAATCTCATCTGATCTGGACACTATTCTCTCTATCTCTACCCTTTATGGCTCTGATACCAAACTTAGGTCGATGATCTAAATGAGATAACAGACATGATTTTTTCTGTGGGTGTCCCATAACATGGATCCGTTTCTCAACAGATCTACTTCTTGTGATTTTGGTTCATCTTCTTTCATGGATTCAAAGAAGATAATAAACACCGAAGAAATCTTGATACAAGATTTTGTAAAATCTATTGATAATTGGAAAATACCGAGAATAAATCGATATCAGATTTACAAAAATTCCAAATACCAGTTATTCAAAACCGATTTCACTATCAAAACAGAGGAAACAGATATCCAATTATCTCAACCTTTTGAAACAATCCAATTACTTTCTCAAAATTCCTTGAAGAGACATAAAGAAAGAAATTACAAATATATCCATATTGGATTAATCCAAGTAGGGATAAAACCCATCACGAATGAAGGATTAAACACCTCAATCCTTGCTATCTTACGTGATGCCAGATTCACAAATTTTGAAGATTCCCTATTGAGTTCTATTAAGTCTAGTCTCTGCATAGGACCAATATCTTTTGACTGTTACCCAAATTTCTCAGTTTCTTTAAACGACAAAAATATCCAAAAATCCCTTGTCTTACAAATCAAGACTCACAATTACCAAATGCTTGAAGGATCGATTCATGTAGCTATAATTTATAGAATTCATTACAAAGCTATGACTTCAGCTTTTTCTACAAAAGTCAGATACCATAGTAAGAAAGGCGAAACCCTTCTTTTACAAACAGATCTTTCCAGATCTAACACTGTTATACCAAGACCTATTAGATGGAAGGATATTACCCTACCAGACGAATGGATCTTAGAAGGTGTTGTGAAACCTGAACCTCTAGATACTTCCCAACCAAATACCCGTCTCAGAGAAATAACTCAATACCAGGATGGTAGAGTCAGTCTATAGTTCCATAGAAAATCTACGAGTAGTAGATACGATAATTCCAGCTCTGTAGAAACTCTTGACTTAGGAAGAGTCTCACAAATTCTTTCAGTCATAAATACTCCATACAAAACAAAACCCAGACATTCTACGTCATATTTACCCAATCTATGAAACGTAGACTACTCCAACGAAATACTGAGACCCGTTTATGAAAATTCCACTGTTAGAGAAAAGATAGAGGATCAAGAACCTACTAATCCGACTTTTTCCTCGATTACAGAAAACATAGTAAACGAACTTGGTGTTTTACAAAAAGATTTCAAAGTTGATAGATTTCTATAAAAAATACAACCTAGAAAAAAGAGTTTGGTTCTTCAAAACCTTTTTAAATACTAGGACAAAAATACAGGAAAAATTTTATAATTTTGTTAATAAACATAGGATAAACATCTTATTCTTTGACTGGTTTGAAATTTACTCATCCGAAAATTCCATTGATTACCCCTTTTCTAAAACAGTAAATCCCGTTACGACTAGGAACAAAACACCGGAGTGGGAGATCCTAGATGATTCTAGGAAAGTCCAGTCCAACCACCCTCCTCTACAATGGATTAAGCTTAACATCCATGGCTTCCCTGTAGACGCGATTCATCTTAAGAATCCTGCAGAGGATGAAAAAACAAATACCAAGAATATCCTCGCCCAAAACAATTTTACCAATATCAGTTTGAATACCATAGGAAAACAATTCGACATGGTAGAAAAACACATAAAAACCAACCCTTTAGTGACTATTGATTCCCCATGAACGACTAAGGATAAGAAAAGCCAAAGCCCTATCTTTAAACCCTTTCAGGTGTCTAAAGATAGTGTCAAGAATATCCAGCAAAACAAGTCTGAATTTATTCAGGCTATCCAAGATCAATTGAGTAGAATTGGGACGTCCAACAGTTCTAATACTGAACACGTTGTTCCTGATACTCCACAATCTTCTAACAAAATCACTACACTTGTCAATGATTCCGACGACAGAGATACTCTAGAACAAATCCAAAACAAAAAATCCTTTGTTAACCATATGGATTGGCAAAGACCAATACAACAGGTCCAACAACAACAGTTGCAGATTATTTCTGCTCCTGACCTAGGTCTAGTAAAACCCTTTGCTCAATCCCGTTTTAATGCCTCTTCCATTTATAATTGGAACATAGATGGAATGACTGAATATAATATTCTCAGTTTTCTTCAACAAATGACCATGGATGCAAATGCTTACAAAACCCAGAATGGTACGCAAGACAAAACCATTGCAGAACTGCTCATCGCATGATTCTCTGGTCAATTGAAAGGTTGGTGGGATAATTATCTCGCTGATCAACAAAAGGAAATATCCTCAATTCCATCAAAATAGATGACGAAGGAATATCAATCCTTGATGAACAAGGTGAACCCCTACAAGATGCCGTAGCAACCTTGATTCTCACAATCTCTTTAAATTTCATAGGAGATTCTTCACATTTGAAAGACAAAAATGCCGAGTTACTTTCCAACCTCAAATGCAAGAAACTCAGTGATTTCCAATGGTACAAAAATACCTTCTTAACCAGAGTTATGCTCAGGGAAGATTTCAACCAGCCATTTTGGAAAGAGAAATTCCTGGCCGGACTACCTACCCTTTTAGGAGAAAAGGTTAGGAACAAAATCAAAGAGAATTGCGGTAAACAGATTATACCCTACAGTGAGTTTACATACGGACAATTTGTCAGTATAACTCAACATGAAGGTCTAAAGATCTGTCAAGACCTAAAATTACAAAAACACCTCAAATTGAAGTTAAAGAGAACTAAGTGCGAGCTTGGTACTTTTTGCAAACAGTTTGATACAAATTTCTCATAACCCTCTTCTAGTTGTACATGAAACTGTAGCAAGACTCATAAATCCCTTAAGAGTACTTCGAGAGGTTACAAAAAGAGAGATTTCAGTAAAACCAACGAAGAGTATTACAAAAACCCCTACAAAAATACTCATCATTCCAAAAAACCAAATACCAAAAAAGCTGATTCCAAATACAAAGACATTACGTGTTACAAATGTCACAAAAAGGGTCATACATCGAAATACTGCAAAATGAACAAAAAATTACAAGAATTGAAGCTCGACGATGACGTTACCCAAAAAATCTCCAATCTTCTCATTGATTCCTCCGATTCAAATGTCGAGTCAGAACCTGACTACTTTTCTCTGTCTTTTGAAGACAACAAAGCCCTTCAATTAGATGAATTGCTTACATCCAGTTCTTCTGAAAATTCTGACAAGGGTAAGGGAAAACTTATTTGTATTCTAACAAGGATCAAGAATTCATGTTAGATATGGTTCAACACATAGATGTCGAACAACAAAAAGATTATTTGAATAAACTTCTCAAATCTTTTACTGACGAGAAAAAAGATTTCAAAAATATGATTTTTCCAAATACATTCAAAAATACCTATGACTTGATCAAAATCCTGCAAAAAGGCAAAAGGATGAAAGAATCCAAAGAAACCCTAGTTCTAGAACTCCAGAGGGAGATGAAACAAATCAAAGTATAGATCAAGGGTCTACGAGAAAAACAAGAACAAGACTCTCTTCTACTAAAAACAGTCCTTTCAAATACCCAGGATAAATCTGAATCTAGTTCTGAGTCAGACAATCCCGACTCTGAAAATCCAGGAGAACCTCTTGACAACCCTTTCCTTGAAGAGGTCCCACAAGAAGTCCTTGATGTCTTAAGACAGATGACGACCAAAAAATACCTTGTTCAGATAACCCTTAAATTCTCAAGCAATTTTAGAATTACTACTATTGCTCTTTTTTACATTGGTGCGGATCTGAATTGCATAAAAACAGGTCTAATACCTAATAAATTTTATGAAAATACCCAGAAACGCTAGCGACGGCTAATAACACAATGCTAGAAATTAATTCCCAAACCAGTGCGTCCGTTATTATTAATGGAGTTTCTATAGCAACATCGTTTGTCTTAGTAAAAGACATGCACAACTCCGTTATCTTTGGAACACCTTTTATAAATCTTATCACTCCGTATAAGGTAGATAATGATTTCATCTCTTTTGATTCCAATAAAAAGAATTTAAAATTCCCTTTTCTGACAAAACCAAATGCTAGAGACCTCAATCTGATTAAAACATATTGTTGTCATCTAGGTGAATTAAGGAATATTTTTTAGATCAAAATTCTAAGTCCCCTAGAAACTATGATACCCGTTCCATCAAACAGTTTGATGCCTTTGTATATACAAAATTTTTAAAGTATAATTTACAATATCAAAAACATTTTCAAAACATTGCATTAAAAAATAATTTTTGCAAATTGATTGCTGACATGTTTTACTTTAAAAATCTTTTAACCAATGGTTTACTAAAAAATAGGAGAGAAAACCCACAGATTTCTGATACTGACTACAACGCAGAAATGTCCTATCACTGCCCCTTGCCCCACTGCCTGGGCTACAAGGAAAAAATATCCAGGAAGGACATGCGGAAATCCGGCAATACCGTGTCCACGCAATGTGTGGAGCCTTTCTCCAAAAGAGAAAAGATGAGATACCTCCACCAATAAATACACATGTTGTTACACCACAACAACAAACAAATTTCATGGCCCCCAAAAAACCCACAAAAGAAGAAAAAGAAAATTTCCCTACCAAATCTCCCACTAAAAAACCCCTGACGTGGTATGATGAAGTGGTGAAAGAAGAAAATGAAAATGTCGCAACATCTGTGCAAAAAACACCAGCACATGAGATAACTGCCGAAAATTTTTTGCAACTCCTGGTGAAATCCCAAGAATTACAACATGCATTGATATAACTTCAAAATCCCAAACAAGAAGTTGCTCAAAGCTCAGGAGAGGAAAAAACCTCTCAAAATTTTACAAAAATCGAGAAAGGAGAATCTTCAAAAACCCTTTATCAAAAACAATTTTCTAAACTCCAACTTGAGAAAGAAGAGTCTTCAAAAACCCTTTCTCAAAAACAATATTAAAAAAAAACCAACTTGTGGTACCACAAGTCCCAAAAAATTTGCTCCTAAACTTTTCATAAAACCGTTTTTTCAAAATATTGTGACTCATGAAAAAAGATTTTTTAATGAAGACCCTTTTTTAGCACTACAAATTTATTTTGGACAAAAATGGTTTATAAATCATGGGATATTCTAAAGACCCCATATTTTTATCAAGTTATCCTTGAAATATCAGGATCAGCGACAATTAAAATTAATTTTCATAAAAATAACACAGATCCCTCTTATTCGATTTGCAAAATACTTAGCGTAATTGCTCCTATTGATTGGGGGAATGATTTGTCTCAACTCCTAAATTTTCCAGATACCCATAAAAATGAACCATTTTTTGATATTCCTTTTAATTACTGGGATTACCAACAAGCTTGGTTCAATTCCTTCTTTATTCAAAACACCAACCAAAGCCACACTTGGCTTTTCCATTTTGATACCTCATGTGATCCATCACAATTTCCAATATAGTGGAATTCATGGTGGGAGCAATTCGGATCCACCCTAGAAATACAAAAACCAGAAGTCACTAAATCTTTCAGCCTCTTCAAATCCCAATATAAACCCTCTGAGGAAGAAAAAAAGATTTGTGCCACTACACATTTTTCACACAAAATTCCACTTACCATGGGTATTTACATGGTTCGTAGATTATTCGGACAATAAAATACCAACAATCCGAAGAAGATTCAAAATCAGATGGTGGGACAGCTTTAAAATACCATTAAGCCTCACCCCACAAAAAGTCCAGGAATGGTTAAATGCCCAAAAATCATTCCAGTACAGGCGCCTCTACCAATACCACCTGCACCACTACAAACACCAGAGCACACCCAGTTCCTTTCACGGAAATCCCAGATGGCCTCAATGTTTGTAGCGGCCAAAAATTCAGAAGAAATGCAAGCCATAATTCTGAAATTTGCACCGTCTTCATCAAAACAAAGCTCTTCATCAGAAGAAGAAGAACCAGAGATTGATATTGAAGACAATCCGGTTTTTGGCAACAGTGGATTCTGAAGAAAGTTGCCAAAAGAATTCAAAATACCTGGAGTAGAGTTCAGACAAAATTTCGACAAAAGAAAGTGCTAGAAAAAGCTACTTTCAAAAAAAAAAGCAAAAGCAAAGATTCCAGCAATAATTTAAGAAATTGCCAAAAGGATGAATAGTCATTCTCCACTCGGATGAATAGTTATTCTCCACTTAGATGAATAGTTAGATTCCTTTTTAATTACGAAAATATCATGTAAAACTCCTATAAAAGGAGACTCCCTCTTCCTTAGTTAGACAAACTTTTCTTTTCACATTTTCTCTTTCTAAACTTCAAATTTAGAGAGAAGTGAGAGCTCTTACTAAATTCCCCTTTAGGTTAGATTAAAATTCTCCTCAAATAGCCATATGATTCAGTTCATATGACCCATATCATATGACTCATATCATATGATCCAAAATACCTTAGAAATTCCTAAGGTATATCTCTTGATAAAATACTTTGTAAATTCTTTAATATTTTAAATGAATATGATTATGGACGGTACTACCTCCTAATCTTTTAAATATTCCATGCTTTTAAATTCTTTAAATTCCTGCATTAAATACTTGGCCGGTTCAACCGCCTATTTGATTTAAATTCCTGCAGAACCTTTGATTTATGGTTTCCATAACTGAAACCTTAAATTGTAAGTTGATCTTTAAATTCCTGCATTAAATACTTGACCTTTGATTTATGGTTTCCATAACTAGTTTCCATAGGGTATAACTGTCTGCGTTCGTTGAGGACTTACCGAACCCGAATTGCACTGGGCTTGAGCCATGATATATGCATAACTGTAGCCTTGAGCCCATAATATATATATATATATATATATATATATATATATATATATATATATATATATATATATATATATATAATATATATATATATATTATTGTGGACTTTGGCCCATAATATATAACTGTGGCCTTGGGCCTATAATAATATATAATTATGGTCTTGGGCCCATAATAATATATATGATTGTGGCCTTGGAACCAAAAATACAGGTACTCAATATGATACTGAAATACAAAAAATATACTGATATGAAACACTGAACATGAGATCATACTGAAGTTCTGATACAATACTGACATTCTGAGCAACGGTTCACTAAGACATGTAATCATGAACTGATTATGAGTACTGAAGCTTTAACTAGATTACAACATGCAGAATATTCTAGGATGAGACTCGTGGATATCAAACACACGTCTATATTGATTACGCACTGAGTTCACAACAATCAAAGTGATAATTATGAACAACTATGAATTTTTAATCTTAAGGATAGACGTTCTAGTCTTTTCATGAACTAGGGTATAATCTCAATTTATGAAGTACTTTGCAACAATCTCGATAAACAAAGCGTGAGGATGACTAAAGATGTTCCCACATGTAGATAGAAGCTCTATATACCTTAGTCGCTCCAAAACTTGAAGAAAATATCTGAACGTTTGAAGAAGAAACCCAAAGCCTTGAACCTTGAGATAGGTTTTCTTGAAAACCATAGGTTAGAGACAAAGGATTTCACTTAGAATCCATGTATAATCATTAATGGGCAAGTTAGAATACATTATAATGACTTACTTTGAGATATGAGGATGGGGAGAGGAGGAGAACTTCGTGTTAGGGCTTTGGAGAATGAAGAATGGATTAAAAAGACTAAAAAATGCAACTTTAAATGAGTTTCCATGTCTATTCTACGGTCCATTTTGCGGACCGTAGAACGGGAATACCGGCCGCACTTTTAGTCGCAAAAATAAATAGTAACTCGCCAGATTTTGGACATTTCGCACTCCACATATCGATTCTGCAGACCGTAGAATGGGCTGCTCTGGCCGTGCTTTTTTTCTAGCGTTGTAACCTTTAGTAAAATAATCATAACGTTTTGTACAAATGTCTGTTTGACCTCCATCCTATACCATTAGAAAGATATTTGAATATCTACAACTTTTATGTAGGAAGTTTTCTCAAATTCCTTATCGAATTTTCCTTCTACGCGCTTGAAGTGAGGACTGGTGGAAACTCACTAAAAAATATGCTCTGTAAAGTAGCTTCCTACTATACTTTGCCCAAAGATTCTTCTTATGACTTTATTAGTTTTCAAAACACTTCATATACTCCTCATATTAGTTTCTTTTGATTATATCTTACGGGACAAACCATAGCCCGAAGGTACGAGGTGTTACATTCTCTTAGATCATTTTCTTTCACGCATGTAGTATAGGCCATGATATGTTCATGTGGGTCAGTAGTTCCATCATACTTGGCCACAAAAGGCATTTTAAACCTTTTGAGGATAAATTCGGGCGCGAACTCTGACTTATACGCCAATTGAATATACTTATTTACATCCAGACCGTCAACCACAGAAGGAGCCCCCGATATTTGACTGAACTGGTACCGGAACTCCTGGGCAGTTTTTTTTGCCTTCTTTGCATTGGTATCAACTTTGCTTGTCATGTCCTTCATTAATTTTAGGACCTTTTCCTGGAACGAGTTTTCAAGGACTTCGCTCTCTGATCCACCATTTACAGATCCACCTTGATCATCTCCGATTCATCCAGACCATCATCAATTTCTCCATGTATATTTGGTGAATGAACCGATCCTCCTGTTGGAGTACTACCTATATTTTTGGACATGAACTCCTCTTGAAACCGCTTCAGACGCTCTAACTCTTCGCTCATTGCAGTGTTCTGCGCTCGAAGATTCTATATGACTTTTTGAGTGTTTCGTCAGTGGGAACGTCACCATGTTGAGTCTGTCCGTCTCCAGAAGTGACTCCACCAGTACGCATCGGGTCTTCGGGTCTCATAGTTCCTAATAGAAGACCATTTGCCCCAAGATTATTTGTGTTATCCCTAACGTTGCATATTCGTGTCATCTGTTTGATCTGAAACAAAGAATAAGACTTAAAGAAAAAAAATAGATTAGTAGATAGATCACTTGTGACACCACAATAGTCTAGGCCCCACGGTGGTCATCAAACTATTTACCCATAAAATGGTACAATTGAATTTATATACGTGGTCAAGGACATGTGGATCTCAAATGACACGTTAGATAGGAATTTTAGATAAATTGCACCGAAAATGAATAATAACAAGACAAGATAAAATAATGTTCAGCATAAGCCTTATGATAACTTCTGGGCAAAGTGACAGTAACTTGTATGAAATCACATAAATCAAGAGAATGACAATAAGTATTTTGTAATTACTAGAATCTGATGGGTTACAATAGAATGAAGTGCCCTATTTATACATGAGCTACGCATGTACAAAGCACACAAAATATGCCCTCATGAACACAAGAGAATGAATGTTGTAATAATTGGAGAATCAATCTCTCAATAAATGTCATTAAAAGGCTGTTGGAAGTCGTATGACCGACTTTAGTAACGGTCGTCAGTTATGATGCAAACGACTTTTAGCCTTTTTATTACCGGTACCTTCCTTGATTGTGTCGCTCGCGGAACCATTCGAGTGCTACCGGAAATGTTCCAAATTGGTTTGGACTTGACTCAACATCAATTGCTTCGTGTCGCATCATAATTCGTACAACTGTTATATATGGATTTTGCCCTATACAATATGACTTATTAGATTGGGCATATATGTAATGCGCTAATATATATATTAATGGATAGTCGGGTAGCCTAAACATAAGATATAAGAAATTCGATTTTCGGATATATCCAAAAATCTGAAGTTCCATTCAAAACTGATCCAAATTTTTTAAAACTTAATTTCGAAACCCAATTTAGAATCTAAAAATTCAAAATATAAATCCAAAATATTCGAATTTTGAGTTTATCCAAATTATGCACACAATTTTCCTTTTCTTTTGACAACCAACAGAGAAATGATAGTGAGTGTCACTCACTATTCGGACTAAAGATAGAGGGAAATGTCCTGGTGTTAAACGGTTAAACTGATAGCTATAACTTGTATTATACTATTACTTACTCCATCTCAATTTATGTGATATAGTTTTACTCGATACAGAGTTTAAGAAATAAAGAAAGATTTTTAAATCTTGTAATTAGAAACAAGTCAAAGATATTTATGTGGTTATAGATCATCTCGTTAAATTTAATATTAAAGTTAAATTATTATAAAATAAGAAATGTATCATTCTTTTTAGAACAAACTAAAAAGAAAAGTGTATAATTCTTTTTAGAACAAACTAAAAAGAAAAGTGTATCATTCTTTTTAAAATATCTTTTTAAGAAAGTGTATTAAATAAACGAAGAAAATAATAATCAAGTCGAAATTGCGGCGCCGAAAATTTCAACCGTCCTAATAATAGGTCCTACATAGTACGGTGTAATTAATAGGGCACGAGGAAAATAAAATAGACTGGACTAACTTATGAAACCAAAATATATATGGCCCTTCCTTGATTAGCTAGTCATTGTCATCCATAATTTCCTAAATAAATTCCAACAATGTACTTCCTCCGTCCATTTTACTTGTCAGATTATTAAAAATAATTGATTCAAAATTTTATTTCCTTCCTTCCATATTACTTGGCCAGTTTATTAAATATATATGTTTTAAATTATTTGGCTATTTTCTAAAAATAAGATAGAATTAATTAATTTTTTTCTACTTTATCCTTAACATTAATTTTTTTTTAAAGTAGCTATATTGATTAGAATGTAATTAATTAGAAAGAGATAAAGGATAATGTAATAAAAATGTATTTCTTATTTATAATTTCTTAAGGGGCGTATAAAAGGAAAAGTGGAGAAGTAATATGGGACATAGGGATTATTATTTTATAAAAGAGAGAATGAATTTTCCTTTTCACCTTTAATCTTACTCTAATAAATATGAAAAAAGATTAATATAGTGAAAGAAAAAAGTAATAGTATTAAATTGAGATTAAAGAATAAATAAGAATAATTTAATCAATTGTTTTTTAGTTAATATTTTTTAAAGGATATGCAAAAGAAAAAAACATGATAAGTAAAATGGACTCAAGGGAGTAATAGACACGAGCGAAGATAATAGTACGAATTGAAATGGTCCCTCCTTAACTAATCGTTCATAATATTAAATAAATTATTATTGTATACGGTAAAAATTGACACGATACGTGACAATATTTAGGTATGGAAATCGAAGGGAGCGGCAGTGCTTTACACCGAATGCGAGTTGAACCGGGATAAGTTGGATATTGGAGCAAGATGAGGTAGTAACCGAACCAGGTGACATCGGATGGAGGGCCGAAGGAGTTCGACGTGTATCCGTTCCGGGTATGGCGCCAACCGTTATTCTTTGTTTATTAAGTGATCGTTATTCTCATTTAATAGCATTTAATTAGGGAATGATTCTCGGGCATAAATGCCTTGAACTGATAACTATAAAAGGAGTCCAACCTTCATATTGGAAGGGAATCTCATTCCCATTAATCTTACTTGCACGATTTCATTGTAATCACGATTGTTAAAGCTCTCACAGTTGGCTCGAACCCGAAGCAAATCAGCTTAGGATCAGACCAAACTGATCAAGTCGTTTCAATCAAGATCATTACATCTCAGGCTAATTTACTTACTTGTTATTTTCATATCTTTACTTATTGCCAATTGCTTATCATACTAATTTGCAAATCGATCCACATATTCTTAAAACTACTTACAAATTTAACTGTACATTTTTTGGGGTAAACAATTTGGCGCCCACCATGGGGCTAAGGATAATCGTGGTGATTTGTTCAAACACAAATTTCACTTGTTTCTTTCGAGATTTTATGATTTTAGGTTAATTATAAGTACTACAAAATGTCTAGTGACATTCAAGTCAGCAACCACGATGAGAATAACAACGACATTCCACTCGTTCACCCAATGAATGGCGTTTCGCCCATTGATCCGTTGAATGGCATTCCACCCATTGATTCATCGAATGGCGTTTTGCCCAGTGATCCAATGAATAATAACAACCCTATGATTTTCCTCGATCGTCTATAAGGTCATGTCAGAAAATACCGAACGATGATGAAGATGGTGAAATAAATTTGACTCAAATATTTTATATACTGAAGGAGCAATAAGAGGCTATAACTCAGTTGCAAAAGAAAAGTAGCAGAGCAAGTGCGGCGAATGAAGCTCGTCCGGTCCGCAATGATGGTCCAGGTCGAGAAGAGGATCACGTTATTGAAAATACCAATGGTTTGGGGACTAATGAGTCCTCTGAGGTCTTGAAAATGCTCGAAGCCTTAACTAAATGAATTGACACTAATGAAAAGAAGGTTGAAACCAACAATTCACGGGTAGACTAGATTCCTGGGCGCCTCCGATCTTGAAGGGGCCATACTCGAAGAGATGCATCCAATTGTGTTCCCACTAAGTGCAGCACAAAAATTGATACCGTAGAGGTTTAAAATGCCAGACCTCCCGAAGTACTATGGGACAATTGATCTATAGGAGCACGTCAAATCATATACTTGTGCAGTAAAGGACAATGAAATGCATCCGGTTGAAATTGAATCAATATTGCTGAAGAAATTTGGCGAAACACTATACAAGGGAGCAATAACATGGTATTCTATGTTTCCTAAACATTCTATTAATTCATTTGAAATACTTGCAGATGCCTTTATAAAGGCGCATGCCGGAGCATTAAAGGTTCAATTAAGGAAAACAAATATATTCAAAATTGCTTTAAAGGATATGGAGTTTCTACGGGAGTTCGTGACAATGTTTCAAAAGAAATGGATGCTTCTTCCCTTGGCGGCGGATGAATGGGCAGCCGACTTTCACCAAAGGATTGAATCCAAGAAGCTCCAGTGCTTCCTTCAAATTAAAGGAGAACTTATTGGAGTTTCCGTAGGTGACATGGGCGTACGACCACAATAGATACGAGTCTAAAATCCAAGTGGAGGATGATCAACTCGAACTTCCTTCGGGATCAGCGGGACGAAACAAGAATTTTGATAATTCAAAGAGGATAGTTGAGTCAGAGTTGAAATATTCAAAAGATAGGTATCAACCCTACGGGCAACCAGAAAGGTCGAACTTCAGATCGGATAGAGGTCGTAACAATCTCAACTTCTCATCGAATTGAGGAGATATGCAAAATGATCGAGGTTCTACCAGTAGAGGTTTGAAATTTAAGAATGATAGTGATGTGTCTTCTTCTAATACTATTGAAAATCCAAGACTATTTGAATATGACTTCAACATCGATGCGACCAGACTTGTTTTGGCTATTGGACATATTAAGGAGATAAGGTGGCCAAGACCACTCCGGACTAACATGGCTTAGAGAGATCCAAATTTGATTTGTGATTACCATGGAACTATAGTCATAAAATAGAGAATTGTTGCTAATTAAGGGATGAAGTGACCCGGATATTGAAAAATGGCAATTTACGCGAGTTTTTAAGTGATCGAGCAAAAGGAAACTACAAAAATAGAGAAGCAAACAAGCAGACAGATCCAATTGAGACCTAACATGTAATAAATATGATTATTGGGGGGGATGGATGTTCCAAAGAGAGATGTCATAACTACAAGGAAGACAAAAGATTCATTAACTAGGGAAAAAAGATCCAGAGATTACGTACCGAAGAAAACAATATCTTTAATGATGAAGACGCAGAGGACATCATTCAACCTCACAATGATTCATTGGTAATTTATGTTTTTATTAATAAATTTCCAATTAAGCGAATTTTAATTGATCCAGGTAGCTCGACCAACTTCATCCGGTAGAAGGTGATCGAGCAAATGGATTTATTAGATCGAATTACACCAACATCTCGAGTTCTAAATGGATTCAACATGGTGAGTGAGACCATGAAAGGATAGATCGTTCTTTTACTCAATACAACGGGGACAATTCAACAAATGAAGTTTTATGTCATAAAAGGCAAAATGAGACACAACGCGTTATTCGACAGGCCTTGGATACATGACATGAAGGTTGTACCTTCAACATTACACATAATGCTGGAATTTCCAATGCCGGAGGGAATTAAGACAATTCGAGGGGAGCAATCGGCAGCAAGGGAAATGTTCGCAGTAGAGGAGTTGGTGCAAGCACTGAAGGAAGTGAAGGATGCAAGCAAAAACAAAGAATTTAAATAGCAATCACAGGGTTCGGGCCCATCGAGTTCGAAGAAAGAAGAAGACAAGATAAATTACAAGGAACAAGAAGACTACTTTCGTGTCCCAAGGTCATTTTTGCTGCCAAATGATTCAGATGCCATGAAGTCAACCATGGAGGAACTAGAGGAAGTCATATTATTCGTGCATCTACCAGATAGAAAGGTATACATGGGCATTGGGTTATCCCCGGAGCTCAGGCTTAAATTAATTAAATCTCTTAAAGCTAACGTCGATTGCTTTGCCTGGTCCTATTTAGACATGACATGTATTTCACCAGAGATCACGACTCACAAGTTGAGTTTGGACTCGAGCTTTCCCTCGGTTAAGCAAAAGAGGAAGCCTATGGCCTACTTCACACATAAGTTTGTCAAAGAGGAGGTAACAAAGCTTTTACATATAGGTTTCATCCGGGAGGTAGAGTACCCGGATTAGTTAGCAAATGTAGTGGTTGTACCTAAAAAAGACAATAAATTGAGAATGTGAATAGATTTTAAATACTTGAATAAAGCATGCCCAAAAGATTCTTTTCCTTTGCCGCACATCGATCGAATGATTGATGCTATGATGGGGCATGTGATGTTGAGTTTTCTTGACGCTTACTCTGGGTACAACTGAATTATGATGAACCCAGAGAATTAAGAGAAAAACTCTTTTATAACTAGATACGAGACCTATTGCTATAATGTAATGCCATTTGATCTAAAAAATGCCGGAGCAACATATCAATGCCTAGTTAATCGCATGTTCGAGGACCAAATAGGTAACACAATGGAGGTTTATATTGATGATATATTAGTTAAGTCCCTGAAAGTATAGGACCATTTAAAGTATTTGCAGGAAATATTTGACATACTCCGAAAGTATAATATGAAGTTGAATATTGAAAAATGTACTTTGGAGTTGGCTCGAGCAAGTTCTTGGGCTTATTGGTTTCAAACCGAGGAATAGAGATTAATCCAGGTAAGATCAAAGTTATCAAAAAGATTCGAAGGTACTCGAAGATATGAAAGCGATACAAAGATTTACTAGGAGGATAGCCGGTCTAAGCAGGTTTATCTCTCGGTCTTCAGAAAAAAGTCATCGGTTCTTCTCTTTATTAAAAAGAAAGAACGACTTCAAGTGGACACCGGAGTGTCATCAAGCTCTGAGGAATTTGAAGAAGAACTTGTCTAGTCCGCCATTGCTGCAGAAACCTAAGGCAGACGAGCAACTTTTCCTGTATCTGGCGTATCCGAAGTAGCTGTAAGTGTAGTTTTGGTCTGGGAAGAGAAAGGTATGCAGTTTCCTATTTACTACGTGAGTAGAACACTAGCTAGTGTGGAAACCAGATATCTTTATTTAGAAAAAATGATATTAGCGTTAATAACAGCTGCTAGAAAATGGATGCCATATTTTCAGTGTAACCTTATATGTGTGGTAATAACTTACTCGTTAAAGAATGTAATGCATAAATTGGAACTGTCCGGTAGGTTAGCTAAATGGGTAGTAGAAAGTAGTGTGTATGACATAGAATATAAGCCAAGAACAACTATAAAGTCTTAGATTTTAGTAGACTTCGTAGCAGATTTTACACTCAAAATGATTCCCAAGGTGGAAAGAGAGCTTATATTAATCTCAAAAGCAACATCGGGGGTCTGGACCTTGTACATGGACAGAGCTTCAAATGTGAAAAGAGTCTGAACTCGGGGGTAGTGCTTAAGACACATGTGGGTGATGTTATTAGGAAGTCAATATGAATTATGAAATTGACTAACAATGAAGCCGAGTATGAGGCTATGATTGCAGTTGATAAGAGTCTGGGAGCAGAGGTCATCGATGCAAAATGTGATTCACTTCTGGTTGTTAGTTAAGTAAACAGAGTGTTCAAAATGAAAAGAGAGAGAATGCAGAGATACTTAAAAAAATTCAAGTGATATTGCACCGGTTAAAAAAATAGACCATGGAACATGTTTCACGAGAGCAAAACAATGAGGCGGATGCTTTGACAAATTTAGGGTCATCTGTAGAAGCTGAGGAGTTTAGTTCTAGAATAGTTGTGCAACTATTAAACTCCGCAATTGATGGCGGCCACATCAAGGTGAATACAACAAGCTTAACTTGGGACTGGAGCAACAAATATATTGATTACCTTCAAGATAGAAAGCTGCCAACGGATCTGAAGGAGTCAAGGGCTCTTCGAACGAAGATGGCTAGGCTTTGCTTGGTTGATGGCTAGTTGTACCAAATGTCATGTTACGGTCCTTTAGCGAGGTGCTTGGATCCCGAGGAAACTAATTATGTGATGCATGAGGTCCACGAGGGGACTTTTGGTAATCACTCAGGGGCGGAGTTGCTGGTCCGAAAACTGATCAGGGCTAGATACTATTGGTCTCATATGAAAGAAGACACTAAGAACTTTGTCCAGAAGTGTGATGCATGCCAAAGGAACACACCAATGATTCACCAACCGACGGATTAATGCATCCAGTTTTGTCACCATGGCTATTCATGAAATGGGAGATGAATATTATGGGGCCACTCTCATGGGCACCCGTAAAGGTATGTTTTATTTTATTTATGACTGACTACTTTTGTAAGTGGATTGAAGCAAAGGCCCTCAAGAAGGTTAAAGAAAAGTAAGTCATTGATTTCATTTGGGATCACATCATTTGTTGGTTCGGCATACCAACGGAGATCATCTGCAATAATGGTCATCAGTTTCTTGGGAATAAGGTGGATGATTTTCTTGAAGGATTGAAAATCAAGAAGATAGTATCGACTCCGTATCACCCAAGTGCGGGCAAAGCGGAGTCAACCAACAAAACAATCATTCAGAATCTAAGGAAAAGATTAAAAATATCAAAAGGCAAGTGGAGAGAAATTTTGTCGGATGTATTATGGGCATACAGAACAACACCGAAATCTAGCATCGGGGAAACTCCATTTTCTTTAATTTACAGAGCGAAGTACTAATTCCGGTGGAAGTTGGCGAGCCGAGCTTAAGGTTCAGTCTTGCAACTCAAGAATCAAACAATAAAGTTATGGTCGTCAAGCTTGACTTAATGGATAAGCACCGTGAGTTAGCGTTTCTACGGTTAGTGGCTCAAAAACAAATAATGGGACAATACTACAACCGGAGGACCAATCTTAGGTACTTTCAAGTAGGGGACTTAGTTCTATGAAAAGTAACCCTCAACACCAAAATCTCAATGAAGGAAAATTGGGCTCGAATTGGGAAGGTCCCTACAAAGTGTCAGGAATAATCGGTAAAGGCTCATACTAGTTGGAAGCCGAAGGTGGTCAAAAGTTACCAAACAACTAGAACATTGCACACTTGAAGTGATATTACCGCTAAGGTATGTGTTTGGTTAATTATTTAAACTTCATTTGTTTCGATATAACTAACTCTTGCAGGAACAAAGTCGAAGTCATCACTTAAAGACTAAGTAGAGTTAGAATTAGGTATGAAAACATGTGTTGCACTCTTTTTCCCGTAGCACGGTTTTTATTCCAAAAAAGATTTTTCCGGCAAGGTTTTTAATGAGGCAACAATGTAAAATGTATTACTAAGTAGTTGAAGATCGAAGTTGAAGATCGGAAACACTGGGGACTGCCCGGTAGTAAAGAACAAATAGTGTTTGAATTCTCATACTTCGAATACAAACACTAGGGGACTGCCATACCCTCGGTGAAGAAATTCAGAATGAAGAAGTTTAAAGTGTTTTAAAGTCTTTTAAAGTCTTTAGGGTTATGTAAGGGTTAAAAGATTGATGAATCTTTCCCAAGTAGTGTTAATGTTACAACAAATCATCTAAAGGAAAAAAGATTGAATGAATCTTGCTCAGTTGTTTGACCAAAGCAAAATTTGAATGAAAGTGCACTTTATCTAAAAATTGCCTCATCGAAAATTTGTCTCCTATGCTTTCTCCGGACAATTGCTAAAATCATTAGGCTTACGAGATAACAAATTTGTTAAGTCCTTAACTGGGGACTGTCGTCATAAAAGCAAAATTTTAATAAAAATGGATAATGTTTTAAAAATATGCTTCTAAGGCACCAGATTAGATGAATTTAGCATATTCTTAAAGACACTTGTATTGTCTAAAAATTGAGAATAAACAAAGTTCTAATATTCATGCCCGAAATGAATTAGAGACGTCTTATTCATAAGCATAATATAAGGTCCTTATATTTAGCCATTAATTCACTTACTGTACTTGGAACGGAAGAGTTGAATGACCCAAAACCGGAAGAAATTGCTTGGTATGAAGCAAACTAAAATACAGGTTTGTATTAAAAATGTCTAAGTTATTTTAAGATGGAAAGAACTTTCATTCAGCTCGACACAAACTAAGTGATGGTTTGTTTAAGTAAAACTCTGAAATCGGAGGCAGTTGGCCCGAATTGGGTTAAGAGTTTGTTTAGCTAAGTTATTGAAAATAAGAAAGCAATAAAAGATGCTAAAATATAGAAAAATCATGACTAAAAGGATATTCATTTTATAGATAAGGCCGAAAAAGGCCAGAGCAAAACATGATAAAGGGAAAACAAAAACAAAATACAAAGGCATGCAAGTTTGAAGTTCAGTTGAACTTGGATTCGGAGTCCTCTAGGCTCATCCTTAGAATTGTCACCATTCAGCTTACGATAGACTCTGAGCTCGATCTCCTTTGCCTCATCAATCTTGTCATCAATCACTGAGATCCCATCTCGAGCCTGATCCAAAGTGTACCTCCGGACGTTCCAAGTTATGTACTCGGTTCTCAATACTATCTGGGTTACCTCAGACTCCACATCGGCTCGAGCTTGGTTTCTTTAGGCCAATGCTTGGTTAAGTTGGGCCGATGATCTTAGCATTCATTTGATTAAAGGCCTCAAACTTAGTTCTCAGTCCTTCAATAGTTTGGGGTCATTGGTGGGTCTGGTCCTGAACCACCTTTAAAGTAGCTTGTTCGGTAGCACGATTCGTATTAACCTTGGCAAGCTCGGCATTGAGGCGGTCTATCTCGACGTTAAGGAAATCTTTGAGCTCTAGGGTTAAGGCCTGGACATTGTCATAGAGTTCATCATTTTCCTAGTCCAAAATCTCCTTGTCTTCGTTGGCGAGCTCGAGGTTATTCACAGCCTAGAGATAGTCACCTTTGACTCGGTCTAATTCAGCCTTAATAGCGGGCAAGTCATCGGCCTACTACAACTGAGTCTCTCTAGAATAAGCCCTTTGATGTGCTGAATATCTTTGTCTTGGGGGTCCAGCTGCCCTTTAAGGTGCTCATTTTCATCCATATATCGGATGAAGCCCTCACTAACTAGAATGACTGCAAAATTAGAAACCCAGTGAAGGTTAGAAATGAAAAATAATAATAAGTGTAAACTTAAGCGAGCAAGAAAAGTGCATACCCCGTTGAAGGCATACATACCCTTGTTGAAGAGGCACTGCCAAGAAACATTCTTCATTTTCTCCTTATTGGACTCTGAGATCAAAGGACTAAGGTAGTTAGCAACCCCGATTAGTCAAGATAGGAAGTTCGTGTCCTCGAGGAAGGAGAGAGTGACAGTTCTTACTCTTCTCGATTCTCACTCGGAGCTAGAAAGACACTCACGAGTTTGGACCGGGAGTTGACATGGTTCTTTGGAGTTCAGATAGATTTGGTAAGTTTTGGGGGTATGACTAAGTGAGCAAACTCGGAGGTGTTCACCTGCAGCGTCGGGTTTGTAGAGGTTCCAGCTTCATCAAATAAGAAGTCAAAATCTTCATGCCTAAAACTTTGGGCCGGTTATGATGACGGAGGAGGAGTTGAAGTGGAAGTTTGGATTTCTTTGCCAACAGCTCATCGTCCATGGCTTCATCATCATCTTTGATGATAAGTGGCTCAGTAGCCGATGGCATAGTGATAAGACTAGTTGTGGCATGGGTTGGCAGCAGAATTGGCTCAACTAATTCAGTAGCAGCATTCTCTTATCTAACTTCGGCAGGAGTGTCCTCCACCAGAGTGGTGGTGGTGGCCTTTTTCACCCAAACATCCCTGGTGTGATGCCGACATCTTGACTTCTGGAAGGCCACCTGCGTTTCCGAAGTTCTTTTTCTCTTTGAGCTAACCGAAGGTGATTTCAGAGGCTTTGAGGATTTGGGTTTGGAGAATTTCTTTTTCTTTGGTACTTCAATGATACGCCAAACTGATGCGGCCAGATCAAGTACTTGATTGGGGACAGTTAGAGCAACCAAAGGGTTGGAATTTAGGGTCGAGGTGCCCTTCGGTAAACCTGGGAGTTCGAAGAGAAGAAGTGAAAAATGTACAAGATTATTAGCAAAGCCGAAAAAGGAAGTTAGACGTATACTAACCATGATTTCGGGCTACCCATCATTTGTTAGAGAGCTCTTTCCATGTCCATTTATTATGTGGTTAAGTGATGATGATTTTCTCGACCTATATGTGGAGATTGTCCACGTGAGCCAGAGTCCAGACTAAGAAGGTGAAAAAAGAAAAGGCGTGAAACAAGTCATCAAAATTGTAAGTTAAACAAAAGGAAAGAAAAAAAGTTATGATACTTATGTTGCATGTTCCACTCCTCCGGGAAAGGCATGTACCTAGCCAGGATAATCTTTGCAGTAGGAACCGCAACAAAGCATTTAATCTAATCTTGATCTCAATTTTCATCGACGCTGGAGAGAATGGAGAATTTGCCTCATTTCGAGAGCTGAACGATCCCGCCATGAAAAAATCTAGGCATGTATAAACTGAACAAATGATCCAAAGTAAAACATTCGTTGGTCAAGTTGGCCAGGAATCGGAGGAAGGTAACTACCCTCCAGACAGATGGACCAATTTGTGCAAGGCATAAATTGTAAGTCCAGCACATCTCAAAGATCACATTGTCAATCGGAGTGACTAGATTGAAGGTGAAGAGATAGGTGTATACGTTGGAATATTTGGACCTGAAGGTGGTAATATCTTCATTCGGGTCGGGTACAATGATCCTAGAGAGGTAGGTCCGACCGCAGTCATTTTGGACTGTATCGAGGTCGGAGGCGCTGATAGAGGACGACCAGTTTTTAGGCCTCCTCTCCTCAATCAGATTTCTTAGAGGCTGTTTGAACGACAAATTCACTGCCAAAGTGAAAAGAGGACGGGCTCATGTCGAAGGCTCTGGGCTCAATGGTAGCATGAGCCTCAGAAGATTCACTAGCGGCGTCATCAGTGGTCGGTGAAGGTGAAGGTGCCAGAGAAGAATGAAGAAGAACGGGTGGTTTGGGCCATCGTATTGAAGGTATGAAGATACGAAGGTTTGAAGGTTTAAAAATTTAAAGTTTTGAAGATATGAAGATTTGAAGGAGGTCTCGGGATTTGAAGGAGATTGGAAGGTTGAATGTTCGAAGAAATTTACAAGAAGGTAAAATTTGAGAAAGAAAAAGAAAAGGATTTTATATGGACGTGATCATCATTATGAAATATTTTGGTTTGTGAACCAAAATGGTAGTTCAATAAGAGGACGACACATATATGAAGTGGCAGAATGATGAGGCGTGAGTCAGATCGTGGATAAGGGGAAACGGTTCGCTTTCCCGCCTATTTTGGAGTAATTTGAAAAGAAGCTTACAAGAGAAGACACCGAAGAAATCATTTCCACTTCCCATCACTTCGGTAAATTTTGATCTGGGAAACGTGGGGACTATATGTATACGGTAAAAACCGGCACGACACGTGGTAAGGTTTAGATATGGAAATCGAAGGGAGCGACAATTATTTGCACTGAATGCGAGTTGCATCGGGGAAAGTCCGAATATTGGAGCAAGATCGGATAGCAACCGAACCAGGTGACATCGGATAGAGGACCGAAGGAGTTCGGCGTGTACCCGTTCCGGGTATGTCGCCAACCGTTACTTTTTGTTCATTAAGTGGTCGTTATTCTCATTTAATAACATTTAATTAGGAAATGATTCTCGAGCATAAATGTCTTGCATTGATAACTATAAAAGGAGCCCAACCTTCATGTTGGAAGGGCATCTCATTCTCATTATTCTTACTTACATGATTTCATTGTAGTCACGATTGTTAAAGCTCTCACAGTTGGCTCGGACCGAAACAAATCAGCTTAGGAATAGACCAAACTGATCAAGTCGTTTCAATCAAGATCATTACATCCCAGACTAATTTACTTACTTGTTATTTCCATTTCTTTACTTATTGTCAATTGCTTATCATACTAATCTACAAATCGATTCACATATCTTTAAAACCACTTACAAACTCAACTATACATTTTTTTTGAGGTAAACAATTATAATACATGTTTTAAATGATTGGAAATCATCTAATGCCTCCACAAAATTTGGATTTAAATTTAGCTCTAGCTGAAACTACAAAACATCTTTTTTTTTCCTTTTTCTTTTTTGGTGAAAGGTGAAAACTTCAACTATGTCTATGTTAAAAGCAGAAAAAGGTTAAAAACGTTTATTTATAAACGTCAAATTTGTACGTTTGTTAAATAATAATGACGTTCCGAGTAATTTGTGTACGCCTTCGATTCTTGACTAATCCATCGAGTACTTATCACGTACCTTTATAAGAACATGTATTGAGTAACTCTGCTTAGTAATTAATGCTTAATTTATACAAAATACTCTTATGATTTAGTATATATCAATGATATTTTGGTGATTGAAATTAACAAGACACGAAAATCATAATTCTTTCTTATTAACAACCCGTTAAACAAACATTCAAGATTCATTATATTCTTTCTTGTCCCTGGATCAAAGTTCTCATATCACACTATCACTATGTGGTAGTTATCCAGATGAGGTATCTTTTTTCCTCCTATCCAAAGTTTGGATAAAAGTTAAAGGGAGGCATCTTACCCATCAAGCTTATTCAGCCTTATAAGCTTTTTAGGGAAAGTCTGCTCAAAGTAGCAAGTGAACAATAAGAAGAAACCTTTTGAAAATTCCACCACATATAAATTTAAAAGTAGAACTTATACAAATGACTACACTTTAATTTTTTAGGCATATTTATATTTTTGATAATTACATTTTGCCGTTACAATACATTGTATTCAATATTTTTTTCGTTGTATTCAACTCAGATTTCGCTGTATTTAAGTCAAATGTATTCAAACTCAGTTGTATTCAAGTCAGATATATTCAACTCAATTGTATTAATTTGTAGCTGCATTTACATTGTATTTAATTTATTATGTTTAAAATCAATTGTATTCAAAATTCATAAATACAAAAAAAAAATAGAAAATATTCAGATGTATTCAAATTCACCTTATTTATAAAAATTAACGAATACACTCAAATACTGAAATACAAGAAATAAAATACACCACAAAACACTGAATTTTACATTTAAAAATTAACGAATACACTCAAATACTGAATACAAGAAATAAAATACACCCTCATACACTGGATTTTACACTAAAAATTACCAATATACTCAAAAATTAAATACAAGAAATAAAATACACCCTAATATGAGATACAAGAAAATAAAATATGCTCCGATTTAAAATACAAAAATGAAATTGAACTCCGGTGAAGCTCAGATCTGAGCCGCACCTCAGAAAACCTATTGAAATCCGACACCGGCCAGATCTGGAGGGAGGCGAGGCGATGACGACTAGATCTGAACCGGACGAAGGATAACGACGAAGCTCCATATCTGAACCGGACGGAGGAGAACGATGAAACTTAGAACGGAGGAGAACAACGAAGATCGTTTCAGTTGTTACTATTGAGGAACTGTGGTCGTTTCAATTGTTACCGACGATCATTTCAGTTGATACCGGCGAGGAACAACGAAGTCCGCCACTGCCATTTAGAGACGGAGAGAAAGCCGAGCTCCGGTTGCTGTCAGAGGAGAGATCCGACAGTCGTGTGAAGGAGAGAGAGGGGAGAGAGGCATTGTATTCGTGGTTCATCGCTGGAGCTCCGATAGTGGGGCGATGGCGGAGAGAGAGAGAGAGAGATAGGGGTGAGGGAGAAGAGAGGAGTGAGGAGTGAAGAGTGAAGAGTGAGGAGTGAGGAGAATACAAGGCATAAACCTAATGTATTATAATATAGCTATGGATGATAATTTACAAAATTATTATAGCTACTAAATATAGATTCATCCTATATTATTCCTAGATTATTCCAGCAAATAGCATAATCTGGCTAGGGAACTATACTAGCGACCTACCAAATTTATATTTAGAGAAGTTTTATTTCTTCAAGTTGGGCATTTACAACCACACATAGTACTTTCACTACAACTCATCTTAATAGAAAAATAAATACTACTATAACATCTTTATATGCAAATTCCTTGAATGTCACTTTCATATTCTCTTCCTATAAGTCTCTACTTATCATTTTTATCCTTTCAAGAAATAATGAGAAGAAAAAGACAGCTAGCATGGGAACATAAAGGTAAAAGAGATGTTTTTATTTTTATTTTTCTATTTGGGTGAGGGTGATGAAGTCATTTAGATAAACTTATTTGTCAATTTTGGAGGATTTAAATTTATAAATATTCAGATAAGTTAGTGGTATTAAAATAATGTATGATAAAAGTAGGAGAGGAGAGTGGGGGAGAGACGGACTTTCCTCAATTCCACCATGCATTTCATGGCCATTTTAAATGAAAGAATAGAATGTTAAAAGTGTTAAAGAGTTTAGTTATATATATTATCTGTCTAAAGAATTACACTATCAAGTGATTCTCAGAAATTTATAAGTAAAATATTCATAAAATGTAAAATTTATAAAATAAAAAAATAAGACATATTACTTATTACGTATTGGGGAGAAGTGATTAGACGAGATATGACGCATGCGCAACTTACTGATGACATGACCTTAGATAGGGGTTGTGGAATAGATTAGGGTAGAAGAGTAGTAGGTACTCGAGCGTAGTCCTACTTATGCTTATAAATTGATAGTTGTAGTGTTATTAATGTAGGCCCGATTAGCCTATCACACATATAGACACATTATTGCTTTATAACCCACTGTAGTTTGATTTTTGTTGTTATGTGTTCTTTAGTGTATTTTGTTTAGCTTATTTAGTTGTGTTAGCTACTGCTCCCTTTTGTTCGAATGCAATTTATACTGCTTTAATTCCACATTTGAGTCTGACCGTTTCTCTTGCTTTATTCTTGCTTTATTTTGATTGCTTTGCTTGTGATTATGCTTTGTCTTGAGCCGAGAGTCTTCCGAAACAACCGTTCTACCTACCAAGGTGGAGGTAAGGTCTGTGTATATACACTCTACCCTCCCCAGACTTTATGATGTAGAATTTCATTTAGTATGTTGTTGTTGTATTATTTATTATAACACATAAAAATAACTTGATAATATAAATATTAATTTATCCGTTCAAGCATGAGTCTTTTCATATTTACCTTTGTTGTCTTTTTGTGACTAGAATTTCTTTGTAGCGAGTTATGTCGTTCACACATGCACAACCGATAATTTTGGAATGAGAAACTAATATCTTTATAATGTCTTGTGAAGACATCCCCAAAAAGAAGAGTTTTGAGTTATAACTTATAACGAATGTTGTGCATGACTTTTTATAGAAACCTTTTGAAAACTTATTACGGCTAAATACAGTGGATCTAAATCATACATGTCCATTCATAGTGCAAGTAATTTTTTATATTATTTATTATTTAACATGTTATAACATGTCAGCTTTCTTTATTTTTCAGGTGATTAGTTATATTATATTTATTATAGTTAGTTATTTTTAGTTGTGTAAAATTCTTTACACTATAAATATATAAAAGCTAAACTCAAAATACAATCACATTATTATAAGAAACTTGTTGTGATCACAATATCTATAATCTTGCAATAATAAATAAACTTTCATTTGCACACATATTAATATGATATAAATAATTGGACAATAAAGAATCTCATACTTTCTTATTTTAAAAATTATTTAATTTTAAATTTTATATTTTATTCATAATGTGATGATTTATAGCCACACAAATGTTTATGACTTGTTTTAGTACAAATTTTGAAAGTCTTTCATTTTTCTAGAGACAACGATAAAAAAACACATGAACTAACATTTTTTCGTGAAGTTCCCCTCCTGAACTATCACCAACTATTTATCAAAACACACATCAACTATTAGTTATTCACTTTTCCTACCTGAACGATGAGATAGGAAATGTGAACAACTAATAGTTGAGGTGTGTTTTGATAAATAGATGGTGATAATTTAGGTAGAAAATTCATACACCTGATAGTTCAAGTAGAAACTCACACACTTGATAGTTCAGGTAGAAAACTCACGAAACAGTGATAGTTCAAATGTGTGTTTTGACCATTGTTTTTAAAAAAATATCATGTCTTGTCAAATAATGTCATATACATATACTCCATCCGTTCCACAATAAGTTGTTCTTTTAGCTTGTGCACACCCTTAAGAAAGTGTTCACTCCTATAAAATTAGGAGTGCTTTTACTAATTTACCTCTAATCAATGTCTAGAAAAAAAAAAATGTAGTTAATGAATGTTGCTTATTTAAATAAGGGCAATTTTGGAAGAACATGTTCAAAATATTCTTGAAATTTTAAAGAACATTTATTTTGGGAAAAAATTGAAAGGCATGAACAACCCTTAATGTGAAAGGGAGGGAGTAAATTGTAACATTCAACAAGGTCAATGGATTCCAACTCTTAATATTGCAAATTCGGATTCTAATCTCTTAATCACTAAATTATCTAGGTGGAATACATTACAAAATTATATAAAAAAGTGTTGTAGCACTATTCCTAAAAAGAGGTAATCCGTATAATTTTGCCCATTCATTTATAGAAACGTAATTGACTTGTGCTAAAGTTGCTGCTATGTGACCAGAAGATTATGTGTTAAGTAGTGAAAATAGCTTTTTGCAGAAATATGAGGTAAAATTGCGTACAATAGACTTAATCCAACACTTGCAGAAATATGAGGTAAAACTGCGTACAATAAACTTAATCCAACACTTCTCGAACTCCGCGTATAACAGGAATTTAATACACCGAAATCTCTTTTTTTATTTATAGAAACGTAACTGAGTTGTACTAGTACAAATTGTATAAAGAAAAGTTAGTTTCTTTTTCAAATATTCTACTCCTTGTGTAGTTATAGGCTTACAGCAAGTTAACCACTTATTGCCACTCTCATAGTTGCAAATTCCTAGTACTGTCGGAAGCAAAAATAGCCAATAGCCATTCACCATTTCAGTAGTCTCTGTGTGTGTAAAAGAGAGAAAGATCCAAAGCAGGCAAGTTTTTATTTTTATTTTTATTTTTTATTGTACCAATTAAACCCTTTTCTTTGTTTTCTGAGTCCATGTAAGTCCTGGGAATATTGGTTGGTGTAGTTTAGCGGTAGCTCAGAAAAACCAAGTGGGGCATTCTTGATTATTGAGGTCCTACTTCCCACTTGGTATTTGCCCTCACCCTTTCCCAAACTGACCACTGAACTCCTTTTCACTTTAATTGACATTTATTTCTACTTCCAACAACTCATCTCATAATAAGTGTAATTTTAGTAAAAAAAATTATCTTAAAATAATTATTATTTTAGGAATTTAAGATATATATTACTTTTTTACTATTTCACAAAAACAGATAAATTTTCTATTCAAAAAATATTTATTGATAAATTTTTTATTTAAGACATTTACTGCACACTTCAATAAAAAAGAAAAATAATTTATTTTTATTAAATAGAAGTAGTTCGGTAATCTTTTATTATATTATTGAATATATAATATGTGTGTTTTTGGCACTTATTATGAGACGGAGGAGTGCTATACAACAGTCTTTCTTCCTTTTTGTCCATTTTCTACATCTTTGTTGCATTTTGGTATCCCTTTCTTGGTTTGCTCTAGCTGTTTATGCAATAAAGGAGCAATCTTTTTTCAAGATTGTAGATTGGTTTTGTGTGTGCAGAGTATTTGTCCATTTTCTACATCCTTGTTGCATTTTTTTACCCTTTCTTGGTTTGCTCTAGTTGTTTAGGCCATAAAGGTGCAACCTTTTTCAAGATTGTAGATTGGTTTTCTGTGTGCAGAGTATTTGTCCATGTTCTACATCTTTGTTGCATTTTGGTACCTCTTTCTTGGTTTGCTCTAGTTGTTTATGCAATAAAGGAGCAACCTTTTTCAAGATTGTAGATTGGTTTTCTGTGTGCAGAGTATTTGTCCATGTTCTACATCTTTGTTGCATTTTGGTACCTCTCTCTTGATTTGCTCTAGTTGTTTATGCAATAAAGGAGCAACCTTTTTCAAGATTGTAGTTTGGTATTCTGCGTGCAGAGTATTTTTAGGCTGAATTCTTGAAATTGTCTTCAAGATTGAGTCTTTTTGCTTCTCAGGGGGGAAGTGACAACTGGGGTTCTTGGATTTGATTTGGTCAACTTTTTTTGGATGCTTACCTAAGAGGTTGATTGGAAGAGCTTAAACTCTGCAGTTCTTGTTATTGCCGGTGGTAAGGTAAGTGATTTTGTAACTGTGCTTCATGATTGGAGTGAGACAATGGAGAGGTTTATGGCCAGCTTTTTTGTTTCTTTAGTACTATGTACTTAGTAATGGTGGTTTAGTGAATACTACAACAATGAAAAATTTTCTGAAGAAACTTCATATTGGGACCAATCAATCGGAGGATTCAGAAGGGTCAACATCCTCCTCAAGGAGCAAGAGATTAAGTGATGTTTCATCCCCTGAAAGGAATTCAAACTCCAGAACCTATCATGGGTCTGATAATAAACCTTTTTCAGCAATTTCAGGATGGTTAAATTCAGTTACAAATCGGCATAATAGCCCTAGTCCTCCGTCTTCCTCAAACGTGAGTAGAAGGAATAGAATGGAACATTCTGACTCTGCGAGTAGCGGTGGCACGGACGCTGCTTTAGATGCTGTACAGCGGGATTCGGAGTCTAGCAACTCGAGGGATCCTGGTATAGAGGAAGCGTATCAAATTCAGATGGCTCTAGAGTTGAGTGCCAAGGAAGACCCTGAGGCAGTTCAAATTGAGGCTGTTAAGCAGATCAGTTTAGGCTCTTCTGCTCCAGAGAATGCTCCAGCAGAAGTTGTAGCATATCGGTATTGGGTATGTTCGTCTCTGTTCATTCATATCACAACTCTTAGCTTACTTTGCTCTAGGCATTTAAAGGCATGGCTTAGCAAATCTATTAGGAGTATCTTCTAGGTAAAAGATAGTATATGTATTTTATTTCACAAAAAAAAAAATAACAATGGTCATGTCATTTAATCCCTTATGATCTGACTTAACATATTGAATTGATCTTACCTTGCTGAGATAAGTTGCGTATGCATCTAAGTTGCGCAGAATCTTCACTTTTGATGCCGCACCCGTGTCAGATTCTCCAAAAATACAGTACTTTTGGAGTATCCGACACGCACCCGTTGACATTTTTGAAGAGTCCGAGTAACATAGGTATGCGTTTTGAAGTTTGTATATCTTTTGTATGGATTTCGGTTGACCACTGCTGAATTGGCATCTACTGGTTTAGTTGTTTATCAAATTCAGCATTTAGAATTCCGGCATTGGTAGTATAATGGTAATCGTAGTTGTGTCTGGCTGTTGATTGTATTTGTCATTCCTCAAGGTGTTGGTTATTAGATTCATTAATCCTAATGCTGAATTAAGCACTTATTATCGGATTTCATCTTCTAAGTCCGGGGATGGCCTCAAGCTGACTGGAACATGAATTTTACATGGCCAGTGTTCAAATCCCAGCAAAGAGAAAAAACACTAGTTGATTTCTTCTATTCTACCTAAGCCTTGGTAGGCAGAGTTACTCGGTACTTGTACTGGTGGGAGGTAGAAGTACCTGGTGGAAAAGCGCAAAAGCTGGCCTGGCACTATTGTTGTCACAAATAGAGAGTTTGAAAGAAGTTAAAAGAAAAGTTTGAATTGCAGCTTTTAGGAGGCATACTGTCCTCCCATGGAATGAACACCAACACAAATTCTCATATCTTGAAGTCCTCGGATGTGTTGTAAATGAGAACCTGTTAGTAAAACAAATAAGTTACCGGAAATATGAGAATTCAAAATCAGTAGTGGTAGTGGGAAAAAGACGAGTATAGCTTGACTGATGAATTAAGTGATCAATGAGTATAAGTACTTGAAGGTTATAGGTGAGGAGAGAGAGATGCCAAGTACAACCTCTACTGACATTATTGGACTAGAAATTACGAAATAATCAGAAAAGGATAAGCTTACCAATGCAGGAGAGAAATACTGCAAAGACTACACATGATTTTCGATACATAACGAGCACCTTCATTGTGCAAATAGGCTTTGCCACTATAGTTTGACATATATGTTGCTATCTAGATATTGTAGCCATTGCAATGCACATATTTTCCTGTTTTTATTTTTTTTCAAAATTCCTCTCTGGTGTTAGTGGTACCAATAGATTTTCCGTCTTTAAAAACCAGAAAGAAGGTATATTAGACAGCTACATTATCTCAAATATAGAGGGATTGATTTTGTGGTTGTATAAGTTGCTCTATTATTTCATTCAATTAGTTTCTATTTGTGCAAAAATTTCCCGTTTCTAGTCCTTATTTCTTTCTAACACATGACATATCTCATATTATAGATTTATCAATGCTTCACAGAATTACAATGCTCTAAGCTATGATGACAAGATCCTGGATGGATTTTATGATCTGTATGGTGTCCTGACGGAGTCCAATTCCTCGAAAATGCCATCCCTCATTGATCTGCAAAGAGCGGAAGTATCAGATCATATCAGTTGGGAAGCCATCCTTGTTAGTAAAGCTGCAGACTCCAAGTTGTTGAAACTTGAACAGAGAGCTCTAGAGATTGCTGTTGAGGAGAGGTCAAAACTCATAGATTTTTCAGCCAGCTGTTTGGTGCAAAAGCTTGCTGTGCTAGTTTCTGACCACATGGGCGGCCGAGTTGTGGATCCGGAAAGCATGTTGCTTGCGTGGAGAAGTCTTAGTTATAATCTAAAGGCAACTCTAGGGAGTATGGTTTTGCCTCTTGGTTCTTTGACCGTTGGATTGGCTCGTCATCGTGCATTGTTATTCAAGGTACTAAGCATTTTGGACTCTAAAACCTAAAGCAGTATTTGATTATAATTAGATTGTGATGGATCTCTTACTTTCCTCAGAACGTAATATTCCTTGCTTGTTGACAATGAAAATGCATGAGATATCTGAATACCCTCATCTCACTTCCTAAGCCTAATTTACTGATATAGTTGGTTAAGACTCGGGATATATGACTATTTAAAGAAGGGAATTCTACTCGTCGTGAAGGATGACTAGTTCTGTGGATGGAGAATGTCATATAGAACAGTAAACTCATTTAGGTAGAACATCAGCAGAGGACCATGGTTCAGTTCTAATCTGAATTAACTCCAGTAATTGTCCCAAGTTCTTGATCTTTCCAACTACTTCTCAGTATTCTGCATCCATTGCTTCTGTGTTTGTACGTTATAGTTCTCTTTGATCCTTTTTGTAGATATCAATTTATTCTTTTTGAAACTGTTAGTTGTCAGTAGTTTTTCTTCAGGTTTGATGCATTAGTCATTTCAATGGTGCTTTTCTTTGTCCATTGGAATCTGCTATTCATCATTATTATTTTTATTTTGGGTACTTCCTCTTCCGCTTGCTAATGGTTAACCTTACCCTTTGATTTGCTATGATTTGACTATAACGTCAATTTTTTTTTTTTTGCTTCTGAAAATTATTTAGGTTTTAGCTGATAGTGTGGGGATCCCTTGCCGATTAGTAAAAGGAAAGCAGTATACAGGTTCAGATGATGTTGCAATGAACTATGTAAAGATCGATGGAAGGTTGCTGCTATTCACTTTACATTCTTTCCTTGATGTTATAGTTGCAATCTTTTCTGTCATGTTCTCTCAGTGGTATACATATTGAAACTTGGTCAGAATTTTCACTTTTCTTGGACATTCTTCCTTGGTTTGTATGCATTGCACAAATACACCTTGCGGGTTAGTCAGAGCAAGGCCAAGGTAGGAGCAACTTAAGGCGAGTGATTTAACAAAAAAAGGCTCAGAGTGCAAAAACAAAAAAGATATACATAATCGAAAAGAAAAAATATAGACACAAACACCAATAATATTAGTAGGAGAGTTGAAAAGGAAGTGTAATGAAGTGAAATATATGAAGTAAAAACCATGTCAATCAAAATAAATATTGATCTTAAGTTTCTGATCAGATGCAAGATACCTTTTTAAGTTTCTCTAGCAGCTAGTTTTCGTGTACATAATTTTGGAGTTCCTATTCGTAATTGCTAAAGTGATCATTTATAAAGTTTCCTTAATAATTAATATATTGTCTCGCAAGCAACATCTACTGTTTTGCGCCGCCAGGCATTGCGTGCAGCTTGCCCTGCGTCTCACTTTAGGGCTTAAGCAACCCTCAAGCGTGCCTTTGACAACAAGACGAGCATACTGTTCAAATTTTAAGATTAAATTCTTGAAAAGTTTGTTTAGTTCAGCTGACAAAGCATTTCAAAAAAATATGTATAGTAATGAAATTGGAATCTGAATTTATTTTTCCAATTGCCTTCACAATTTGCAGCATTTTTTGGTCTTAAATTTGTGCTGTTGTTTGTGTGCTGCAGAGATTTGTTGATGCATTGTTTGAGATAATTTTTTGCTGGAATATCTTCTTCTGGAATCATCTTTTTTCTATTTACAAAGTAGATGATACATTTGTAGGGAGTATATTGTCGATTTGATGGCAGCCCCGGGCACACTTATTCCATCTGACACATGCGGAGTGCATGGAGACTATGAAGAATCTATTCTCTCCATCAGTCCATCCTCCAAAGATGTTGATTCTCATCTGGGCTCCTTTAGTAGTGGGATTGCTTCTTCATTGGAAGATCATTCAGACTATGGAGTGGCAGACAAGAGATCAAGGTTTGCAGAAATCACTATTGCAGGAAATGAATCTCCCTCTTCTGGTAATTCAGAACAGCAGGTAAAAGCGGAGAAAGAATGTTATAATACCATCTCTGATTTTACAAAGACTCTCAATACAAAGGAGCAAGGATGGGAAACTTCTTCCAGAGCTGGGCATGCAAGATCTCCTTCTTGGACAGAAGGTGTTAGCTCCCCAGCTGTACGCAGAATGAAAGTAAAGGACGCTTCGCAATACATGATTGATGCTGCCAAAGAAAATCCACAGCTAGCTCAAAAACTTCACAATGTTTTACTTGAAAGTGGAGTTATTGCACCACCAAACCTGTTCGCTGAAATCTATCCGGATCAATTAGATGTAGAGGGAAAATCCAGGCTGGAGGAAAGAGATGAGTTTCAGAAAATCAGGGGTCAATCTGGTATGAATCAAGCCCGCTTCTTACCTCCTCTGCCTCCACACTCTAAACGCAACGCACACAGACAATTGGAACCTCAGCCAGATGGTGGTGAACAGCAAGTATCCAGACAGTCTGAAGTTGCTCCATCGAAACATAAGAAAAAAATGCCTGTTGCTGCTGCCGCCGCCGCCACAGCAGCTGTTGTTGCCTCTTCGATGGTAGCTGCTGCAGCCAAGACTAACTCTCATACAGACCTTCCTGTAGCAGCTGCTGCCACTGCCACAGCCACAGCTGCAGCAGTGGTAGCAACAACTGCAGCTGTCAGTAAGCAATATGAGGCACTAGGAGGTATATCCAACTTGTCAACGAATTGTTTGTTCCGACATGTGCCATTCACCAGTTAATCCTGCTGTCTTCCTTAATCATGTAGACTGTGAAAGAGTTGATGGAGATGCAGATACTGCTACCAATGAGCAACAGGGAAGTGGTCATTCAGAGGGTGAAAGAATATCAGATAGGTCAAGCGGTAGTGCTAAATCGGACGTGACATTTGATGATGTGGCAGATTGTGAGATTCCATGGGAGGATATCGCCTTGGGTGAGCGTATCGGACTTGGTATGACCTACATTGTGTTTTACCTGACCTGAAGGTTCTTTGGTGTAGGTGATTTAGACTCTATAATCTGACACTTCTCATAATCTCTATGTTCTAGGATCTTATGGAGAGGTCTATCGTGGAGAGTGGCATGGAACTGTAAGTTCATTATCCTTGTGCCAATTGGGTTTCTTTTTGTTTATTTTGGGTTTGGTTCTAAAGAGTTTTATGTGGTATCTGTTTTCTTCACGCATAAAGGGCTGAGCTTTCTTTTTTATCTAGCTGAATAATTAGATTGATTGCAAGTAAAATCTAACAGATTCAAGTTGTAGGTCAATTATTCAAGAACTTAATAATGAGAAGATTCCTTGATCTTTTTGCAACTTATTAATGTATGTCATTATTTCTCATAATTTACTAAAATGGAAAAGAAGAATGAGTCCGTTATAGTACTTTGTTATCTTGGTTTAATCTAAGTTATGCACAATTGTTAAAATCAGTCGTAAACTTGTTTGCAGTGAATCTACAATCTGTATCATCTGCTTGTTTTCCCTTTCCTTTTTCATAAGTTTTGGGGAGTCTCATGCCTCTTTTGAAAATTCTCTTGTGGATCACTTATTCCATTAAATTCTGGATACTGTTTACACTTGAGGATTGGCTTAAATTTCTGTATTTCAAATTTAATATCATGATATATCTGCTATTTCAACTGCTGAGTTATTTGCTGAACATGTCTGGTTCTGGGTAAAAACATTTGTTGCATACATGTAATCTTCTACTATAACAACAACATACCCAGTGAAGTGCCACAACGTGGGGTCTGGGGAGGGTAGAGTGTACACAGACCTTACCTCTACCTTGGTAAGTAGAGAGGTTGTTTCTGAAAAACACTCGGCTCAAGACAAAGCAAAGCACAAGCAAAGCAAGAGAAACGGTCAGACCCAGACAAGAAATTTAAAGCAGTATGAAAATGAGAGCAACAAAAGCGAATAAGCCATGATAAAGCATTCTAAAAAAATAGCAGTAACTAATGCATGTAAATAAGATAAACAAAGTATACAAAAGAACATACATCAGCAGAAATCAAAGGACAGGGAACTATAAAACAATACTGCGCCTACTAGTATGATAGGCTAAGCAGGGCTACACTAATAACACTACAACTACTTGTATGTAAGCTTAAGTAGGACTATGCTCAACTACCTACTACCCTTTTACCCTAATTCGTGTCCTTCACAACCCCTTATCTAAGGTCATGTCCTCAGTAAGTTGCACCTGCGTCGTATCCCGTCTAATAACCTCTCTCCAATACTTTTTCGGCCTACCTCTACCCCTCCTGAATCCGTCCATAGCTAACCTCTCATACCTCCGCACTACGGCATTTGTGTCTCTCCTTTGCACATGTCCGAACCATCTCAACTTCACTTCCTGCATCTTATCCTCCACCGATGCCACTCCTACTCTGTCCCGGATATAATATTTTCTAATCCTATCCCTCCTTGTATGCCCACACATCCATCTCAGCATCCTCATCTCCGCAACTTTCATCTTTTGGATGTGCGAAGTCTTGACTGGTCAATACTCCGCCCATACAACATAGTTGGTCTACCCACCACCTTATAAAACTTGTCTTTAAGTTTTGGTGGCATATTTTTATCGCACAAGAGTCTAGATGTGAGCCTCCATTTCATCCACCCTGTACCAATACGATGTTTAACATCGTCATCAATCTCTCATTCCCTTAGATAATAGACCCGAGATACTTGAAGCTTCCTTTCTTTGAGATGACATGAGTATTAAGCCTCACCTCCACGCCTATCTCACGGTCGCTCCCGTCACTGAACTTGCACTTCAAGTATTCTGTCTTAGTCCTACTCAACATGAACCCTTTAGACTTCAGAGTCTATCTCTAAACCTCCAACTTAGCGTTCACTCCGCTACGAGTCTCATCAATCAGGACTATGTCATCTGCGAATAACATACACCATGACACCTCCCCTTGAATTTGTCGCGTCAGTCCATCTATTACTAAGACAAATAAGAATGGGCTAAGAGCTGATCCCTGGTGCATCCCTATCATCACTGGAAAGTGCTCCGAGTCTCTTCCTACTGTCCGTACCCTAGTATTGGTTCCATCATATATATCCTTGATCACCCTAGTGTACGCCACAGGTACACCTCTAACCTTCAAACATCTCCAGAGAACCTCCCTAGGGACTTTGTCGTATGCCTTCTCGAGGTCGATGAAAATCATAAGTCTCTCTTCTTCTCCTTATACTGCTCTACCAACCTCCTAATAAGATGAATGACTTCTGTAGTCAAATGTCTCGGCATGAATCCAAACTGGTTCTCGAAAATTGACACGCCTCTTCTCACCCTCATCACCACAAACCTTTCCCAAACTTTCGTAGTGTGGCTTAGCAGCTTGTTACCTCTATAGTTGTTGCAACTCTGGATGTCACCTTTGTTCTTGTACAAAGGAATCATTGTACTCCAATTTTATTCTTCGGGCATTCTTGCCGTCTTAAAAATGACATTAAACAACTCAGTCAACCACTCCAAACCTGCTCTGCCTGTGCTCTTTCAAAATTCAACTGGGATCTCATTAGGTCCAGTCGCTCGTCCCTTGTGCATCCTGCGAACAACACCCTTAACCTCAACCTTAATACTTCTACAATATCCAAAATCCGGTACCTTCAGATTGCTCCAGATTCCCAACACAATGTCTTTATCTCCTTCCTCGTTCAAGAGTTTATGGAAGTAAGACTGCCATCTCCGTCTAATACACGCGTCCTCCATCAGTACTTTGCCGTCCTCGTCGTTGATGCACCTCACGTGATCCAAGTCACGGGTCCTCCTCTCCTTCGCCTTGGCTAGTCTGTACAACTTCTTATCCCCACATTTTCCCTCTAATTCCACATACAGACGTTCAAAAGCCGTCGTCTTCGCTGCCGTAACCGCTAGCTTTGCCTCATTCCTCGCCATCTTATATAATTCCCTATTCGTCCACTTCTCTACAAGATCTTTGCTTTCTACCAATTTCTCATACGCTACTTTCTTTGCTTCCACCTTCTCTTAAACTTTACCATTCCATCACCAGTCCCCTCGATGCCCACCACGGCTACTCCGCGAGACCCTTAGCACTTCTCTAGCTACCTCCCGAATGCAACTGGCCGTCCTATCTCTCATACCGGTCGCATCCCCACTACTCTCCCAAGCCCTTGACCATCAACCTCTCCCCATCTCGTGCACTAGCCATGGTCAAACTCCCCCATTTGATTCATAGCATGTCATCCACAACCCTCCTCTTCTTCTCCATTTTGATCTCCAAATCCATCACCAAAAGCTTATGTCGGGTTGTAAGATACTCACTCGGAATAACCTTGCAGTCTTTACAAAGACCGTTGTCAACCTTCCTAAGGAGCAAAAAGTCTATCTGAGTTTTAGCCACCGAACTACGGAAAGTCACTAAGTGTTCCTCCTTCAGGAACCTCGAATTGGCTATCACCATCCCAAAAGCTTTAGCGAACTCCAAAAGTGAGACGCCTCCCCTGTTCCTATCCCCGAGGCCAAAGCCTCCCTGTACGTCGTCATAACCCCCCGGAAGTGACATGATATATCCATTGAAATCCCCTCCTACAAATAACTTCTCAGTGGTGGTATACCTCCCACCACCTCGTCCAAATCCTCCCAAAAGCACCTCTTCTCCTCCTGTCCAAGTCCGCCTGCGGCGCGTAAGCACTAATAATGTTCATTGTGAACCCTCCAACTACTAACTTAATCGCTATCATCTTGTCATTGACCCTCCTAACCTTTACCACCTGATTTCTTAGCTCGCTGTCTACCAAAATGCCTACCCCATTCCTATACCTCGACCTACCCGAGAACCATAACTTATACCCGTCCACATCCTTAGCCTTAGGTCCTACCCATTTGGTCTCCTGGACACATGCTATATCAATCCTCCTCTTCTTAGGGATTTTAACTAGCTCTATGGACTTCCCCGTTAAAGTCCCAATGTTCCAAGACCCTATTCTCAGCCTAGCATCTCCCTTACCCCACTTAACCCCCTAACCCTCGCCCCCGTCCCCGACCGAGAACATGACCCTAGTCTACCATCATTCACCAAAGCCACTAGAGCAAAAAAAAAAAAAAAAAAAAATACTAGTCAAAGGTTAACGCTAACACACACGGGAACCAATACTACAACACAAGTTAGCAAGAATCTAGAGGTAAGTCAGGCTTCTACAGACCAGAATGATAAAACAAAGGACAAGAATGTAATGTCAAGATTCAGCCAGGCGTAATAGACAAATTTAACAACAAAGATGAACGACAGAAAATCAATAAGGGCAACCGGAGTTACCAACTCCAGGTGAATAGAACCTCTTCCTTGAAGAAGAACTTCACCTTCGGAGACTACTGTTCACCGCGGAAGTCGGAAACTAATGTTCACCGCCGGAATCTGGCTTGTAATGGGTCTGGTCGATGTGTAGCGCCGCGACGGAAATCATTCATTACTTACTGTCATCAACTCTAAATGGAAACAAATAAATTGCTCTTATGTATTTCTTGTTTTCTTCAACTTGAATTAAGACAAATAGATTAAGCCTTCTTATTTTCAGGAAGTTGCTGTAAAGAAGTTCCTGGATCAAGACATAACTGGTGAATCCCTTGAAGAGTTTAGAAGTGAGGTATTACCGCCTAACATAGGCCACTACCAGTGCTCTTAAATATTACAATGCCTGAAACTATTTTCATGTCCTCAGAGATCTTACTCTTGAACAAATATTAAAAGCTGATTGCAAAATCTTGAATGAAGTTATTGTTTTCAGTCAAATCCACAAGTAAAAGCTGGTGTTTCTTCACATACAGTTTAATGACTATGCAAATAACTAAATATGTTCAATCAGTATGAAACCTGTTTTATGGTCCATATACAAGTCCGATTCATCTATATAACATGGGTATGGATGCAGGTATTTTATTGGACAACGAGAGCTTCTGAAGATGTGATTTTTTTTTTGAAATTATGGGGATATAATGGTAACCTGGGACTGAAGTATATTTTTCTATATATATCAAAAGGGCAAAGGGCAGCCCGGTGCACTAAGCTCCCGCTATGCGCGGGGTCCGGGGAAGAATTTTTTTTATCATTTCTTCTTGCAAATATCAAATATCATAAAAAGAATATTGACAGAAGCAACCACATGTTAAAAAGAAAATGTAAAAAACACAAACCAAGTATGATCAATAGTCCCTTTTTAGTTTTTATTAACTTCGGGCCAAGGCCCAGGTTTGTTATTAGAAAAGGAAAGAGTGACAGTTCTGCTGCATTATTATCAAATTTGGTGTACATTTTTGTTCCTGAGATAATTTGGGTTTTCCATTTTCTAGACGAGATGATTCGACAAGGAATTACTACTTTTTTCTATATATCATGGTGATATAGTTATTTTTAACAGTTCTTCTGTATTATTCAGAAGCCGATCAAAATTTTCACTATGTTTGCTTTCTGAAGGCCGTAGTAGAAGACATTATTTGCATTAATCAATTTTAAATCAGTTTCTGACACTAAATCAATCTAGTTTCTCCTAGCTGTGATGATAGCATCACAGTGTTTCATCTTCTGATGTGTGCTTAGCCTAACTTCTGGATTAGAATTTGATTTGTGTTCTCTATATTCATCTGTGGATTGCAAGGTGCGGATCATGAAAAGGCTCAGGCATCCAAATGTTGTTCTATTCATGGGAGCTGTTACTCGTTCGCCACATCTTTCAATTGTTACTGAGTTTCTTCATAGGTATGTTAAAAACTATGGGCTGAAATTTAGAGATAATTAAAATATACTTCACTTTTATGGTGGTTTCGGTCGTCAGTTAATTTGAAGTGGCGGTTGTATTTTTAACTTGGAAATCTGAAATAAAACCATCAGTCAGCTGGGAATTGGGATTCAAAATATTTTTTGGTCTGCAGAGGTAGTTTATACAGATTACTCCATCGACCCAACAATCAGTTAGATGAGCGCAGAAGGTTGAGGATGGCTCTTGATGCTGTATGCTCCGCTTTTTTCATTTTTCATTTTTCATTTCTACATCTGTTCAAGGCTTCTATATTAGTTTGTGACTTTCTGGTGAATGTGCTTTACTAAACTAACAGGCTCGAGGGATGAACTATCTACACAACTGCACTCCAATGATAGTTCATCGAGATCTGAAGTCTCCAAATCTCCTAGTAGATAAGAACTGGGTTGTGAAGGTGGACTTGCTTTAACTCTTAAACCTAGGGAATATTGCTGCTTGCTTTTCACTAAGAATCCATGTGATACGTTTTGATTTTTCTGACTCTAGGTATGTGATTTTGGACTGTCAAGAATGAAGAACAGCACATTTCTTTCTTCCAGGTCGACTGCTGGGACGGTAAGCAGGACGGTTGAAGTCTTATGCTTTTTCTGTTTAATCGTCAGTAAACATGCTCCTGTGTACATTTTTAGTGCTATTGGTCTTGCAATATAGTTTGAAATCTTTTGATGGTTGATATTTGTTTTCTACATAGCGTTTTTTGTTCCACACCTTGCCTGGGTATTTCTTTGTGGAGCCTTGTCGATGTAATTTGTAATGCTTCCGTCCTGCATACTGGCTATCAGCCGTACATCATTTAATATCTGCCCTTGGAGAAGTTAAGGGCAATGCTGTTGGTCCTAATACTCTCGGCCTTAGAAAATGTTGTGATTGCCATGTTTCTCTTCAAAAATGCTGTTTTGGTCCATGGTTTAAGAAATAACTTTGTGAGATGTTTACCTTTTCAGGAAAGAGTATCTCGGCTTCCAATTTAATATTTTAGCTTTTCGTTCTATATCTAAGAACTTGATTTCAGATTTGTCAAAATAATATTTCTTTGTTGTTTGTGCTCATGGTGCATTTTCCTAAAACGACACCAGTTTCTGTTTTGTTATTACTCATGTTTTTTTATTGATCTAAGCAATAGAATTGAAAGCTTCTCATTCTTTGGTTATTTCAAGGTGATTAGCTGCTTTGCTGGAATATATTTGCTCATCTTAGTGATTGGTGAATGTGCCAGTTTTGATGAGAAACAAAGCGGTTCTATTTGGTGTTAACGTGGAAGACAGTGTGTGATTGAGCTTTGTGCAGCACAAAATGATTGCAATATTGAAGATAAAAAGTTAACAATAGCAGTAGTACGCCATTTTCCTTTAGATATGTGGAGGTGTAGCATGTGATATTTTTTCTTTATGAGTTTAACTTTACATGCACTAAGTATGAAATTTTGGTTATTTAGTGCAGATTGGGTATTGTTTTCTTTTTTTATGCTTGGTTAGAGATTTTTAAAGTGTTTTGTATGTATTTTTGAAGTGTGAGCTCTTAAATCTTTGAGTCATTTTGTTTCAGGCAGAGTGGATGGCCCCAGAAGTGCTGAGAAATGAACCTTCAAACGAAAAGTATGTCTGAAAACCATATCACCCAACTGAAAATGTTGAATAAAGATGCAGTAGAGGGATTATAGAATACACTAAAAATTAAAACTTTCCGGTCAATATAGGGTGACAGTAAGTTCGTTCACTATCTTTTTGTATATGATGATTGCTGATGTTGGATTATCAATTGTGCCCTGCAGATGTGATGTATATAGCTTTGGTGTCATACTATGGGAGCTTTGTACTTTGCAGCAACCATGGGGAGGAATGAACCCGATGCAAGTCGTTGGTGCTGTGGGTTTTCAGCACCGCCGTCTTGACATACCAGAGGACATGGATCCGGCTATTGCAGGCATTATCACGAAATGCTGGCAAACGTGAGTTTTCTACAGTGTTTCAGTCTTGAAGCTACCGATTTATAGATTCTTCATTATCTTTTGTTCTCTACTTCTGAATTTTGGTCAGCTGGTTATAATTACATAGGATTTACAGTCAGACCTCTCTATAACAACATTTCACTATAACAACCATGTGTTAAGTGGAACTAGGGGTGGCCACTGGGCTGGATCGGGGGTATTTCGGGCGGGATCGGGGGCTGGACCGGGACCGGGTCGGGACGAGACCATGTCCAGTCCCGGTTCGAGTCCCGATACCGCGTTTTTTTTTTTTTAAAAGTCGGGACCGGGGCGGTGTCGGGGCAGGACCGGGCCGACCCGGCCCACTGACTAGCCTTATGTGGAACTGATCTTTCATGTAATGTAAATATTATATGTTTTCTATAACATCATTTCGCTATAGCAGCCAAAAAATATCTAGACACAATATAGAGGGGTTTGACTGTATATAGCCGACCTCAACGGATTTGGAATTGAGGCATAGTCGGTTGAATGATTGGTCATAGTACAACATATACATATGCTTTATATAGCCGACCTCAACTAATTTGGGATTAAGGCATAGTTGGCTGAATGATTGATTGTGCTTTTTCTGTATGCAGAGATCCAAAGTTACGGCCTTCATTTGCTGAGATAATGGCTGGTTTGAAACCACTACAAAAGCCTATTACTAGTTCACACGCACCAAAACCACCGGCTGCCAGAGGTCCGGTAAAGGGTCAGCTATAGCGAATATTAGAAAATCCAACTACGGAGCAGTGATAGTACTGAAGAACGTAGATACAAATGTATTTTTTGTTGGAAAAGACAGGTCCAAATTTGAGCAGAAGAAGCTAAAGACATGAAAGAACCTGACATCAAATACTTCATATTAAGCCAATTGTGATCCTTTTGTTTCATCATTGTAGTATTGTTGGCAGTGTTACCCTAGTCCTCAAAATTGTCTATCTGCCCTTGTATATTCATTTTGAATCTCTTTTGTAATTAAACAGGGAAAAAGAAAACAAAAAAGTGTTGCTTAGAAGAAGCTCAAACTATTTTCTTCAACAGGTGTGAACTAATCAAAATGCAAAAGCATGTAATTCAAAAACGGAAAAGGTCAAAATGCCCTAACGTATTGAAAATGGTGTAAATTTGTCCTTCTACCTATTGGACCTCAATCACACTTGACATTAATTTTCAGATTAAAAATATTCATGCTTTCATCTATTGGACCAATTGCCCTTTATGATTAAAAATGTCCAGCTTTTTAATGGAATTATGAGATGACATGTGTGGGGCTTTAATTAAATATCAAGAAAATTATTTCTTTTTCTGAAAAAACATTTTTTTCATGAAAAATATGTTCTTTCGTACCAAACGCATCCTAACTTGTAAAATTTTGAAAAGATAATAACAAAAAACAGAAGGAAGGAATCAATATTGATACACTAGCTTAGAGAAACAAGAAAGGAATCAAAAGTCATGAATGTGAGAAAAGGTAGAAAAATTCCACAAGAAAATCGTAACCACACAAAAAGTCAGTCGATTATGAGGACGATACTAGTGGTGACGTAGTACGTAATATTGAGAACATGGTCAAATATAGTAAACATTCCTTTAAACAAACAAAAAACAAAAGGAATTGGAAGAGACATGGGGACAGTTATCGACTCCCATTTCTTGGGCCTAACTGCCATTGTTACAGTAAAATTAATGATCAGCTCCTTTTACTTTTATTTTTCTTTATTCCTTCACATGATTACATAACAAAGAAAAATCACTCTAATTCTCACGTTTATCTTTGTGTTGGCAGGTGGTTTACCAATTAATCTTTTTTATAATTACAGCACTCCTCAAGTTTGATAAAGTTACTGACTTCGCTGGTAACTACATCACCTATTTCCTTACCATTTTTACAATTCTTGTCAAATTTATATCACTATACTGTACAAATCGAATTAACTGTGTTTCTGCTCGTCAAGTGGAGTATCATTTTATAACAAAGAATGTTATCCTTTTCTTTCTTTTCTTCTTGAAATTCAATTATGTAATAATATTAGTTGCTTTAATCCTGGCTTGAGAATATTCAGTCTAGCTCAGGTTATCATGGTGTTCGGATTAGAATTTGAAGTTTATGGATTCCTATAGTAAGCTTAAGTTAATATACAATAATAATTGGATTCACGGTTAAATGTTGATCATAGTTAATGAATTTCTTAATACATACAAAAACTATTGGGTTCACGTGAACCCGTAAGTTATAAGCTAGCCGCACCCCTGGCTGATCAGTAAAAGAATCGCCCACCATATTTACATAAGCAGTTATGTTATATTCACAGTTCACTATGGTACTGCTAAAAGCAGCTAAATTATGAACCGTGGTCTCTGAATTTTTACTAATAGTGTCTATCATTATCTCATCTGCACGCAGGAGGTACAAATTTCATTGTGCTTGCATTATTAACTTTGGTACTAAAGGGTTCATGGAATTTTCGACAGGTAAGTTTTTTCCTCAGTTTCTGATTTAACAGTGTCGAAAATGGTTCAAGTTACTTTTGGTGTGTGTTCACTAATTCCAGAAAGGCCTTTGGCAATACTTACTCTTCCTCACTATCTCTTTTTCTGATGCACCTTTAGTCAGTTGAGATGAGAGTTACTTTCAACAAGCACTTCCATGCTTGACAATGAACTGCATTTTATTTCTTCACTTTGAAAAATTCTTGTTCTAAACAAGTCAATCTTTCGAGTTTTTAGGTTTTTGTTGCACATATTGGTAGCATTTTGTGCATATTCGGATCAAGAATGAGTTTAATTAAAAAAAAAAAACATGGCAAAAGATTGTTGAATTTCTTTTTTAAGTCTATTTTACTTATTCTTTCAGGTAGTTTTGTCTGTGTTTGTCGTGATATGGGGCCTTCGACTGGGGATATTTCTATTAATGAGGTAAGACCACCATTCTATTGTATGTCATGTGTTAGTAAGTTAAAGAAAGAGGACAATTGCTCTTTCCATATTAGATCCTATTCTGTCTATCTCACAATCCACATTCATAAAATCCTCTTACATTGTTTCCATGCTCTAGTTGTGTGTGTAGCATTCCGTTTTTGTAACATTAATATTGCACTGTCTGTATTACTCTGAAGTCTGAAGCAACACTCTGATAATACTCTTAAAACACCTCCACATTTATATTTCTATCAAAAAATTTCCTCAGCTTCTTTACAGCACCAGCACTTTCTATCCTTTCCTTCTCAACTTCATAGTTTATAGACTTTCTCTTGCACTTTTAGCCATCTTTCCACATTAGTGAATGTTTTATGTGTTTGGTCAGGAGGACCAATCCTAATCCATCAAGGCGCCAACCCAGTAATCTGAGAGCTTCCATTTTCTTTGACAAAAGCACACTTCTTAAAGTGATATTAGAGGTGCATTGAACTCAACATATCATCATACACTCATAGTCTATGATTAAGAATTGCTCTAGGGATTTGGGAAAATTTCATTGTAGATATCATATGATGCTTCAAAGATGTCATAATGGAAAAGAATCGTCAGACAATCATGGGTAAAATAAAGACTACATATTGTAGGATGATCTTTGCTTATGAGCAGTCATAATGGAATAGTCCTAATAAGAAGGCTCAATCTTGTAAAAGTGATACAAAAATTCAGTTTGCTTGATGATAAAATTATTGTGTTCTGTAGAAAAACTAGAGCGGTATGGTTTTAACAGATAGAATTGCCCTTTTTTGTTCTAATCAGGATATTACAGTGGGGCGAGGACAGACGTTTTGATGATAAGCGTGATAATCTGGCTAAATTGGCAGTATTTTGGATATTTCAGGTTTTGTTTCCTTTTCAAAACCATCTTGCCAAATTATCTTGCATATCGCGGGTTTATGCTTACAGAAAGATGAGATCTTCTCACTTCATGCGAATGACAGAATAATTTCAATTACAGGCAATATGGGTATGGACTGTGAGTTTACCGGTAACAATTGTTAATGCAAGTGACCACCAGCCATCTCTTCAGGCAGTAGACATCATTGGTTGGATTATGTGGTCTATTGGAATTTTAGTTGAGATTACAGCTGACCAACAAAAGTTGGCATTCAAAAACTCCCCAGAGAACAGAGGAAAGTGGTGCTATGTTGGACTTTGGAAGTATTCGCGTCATCCGAACTATTTTGGCGAGGTTATACTTTCTCACTTTTATATTTCTGGGATATATAGAAAGTAATTCTGAATTTCAGGTCCTACTTCCCTTTCCGGTTAGTAGAACTATGATGTCCATTTTTTTGAGAAGTATTTTCCCTCCATATGCTTTAGATTAGAAGTACATAGTACATCTAAATCTTTATGTAAAGTAATTTTCAGCTCTACTATATTTTACATTCTTTGGAATACCATATATTTCAACTTTCTCTGCCCAATCAATATAGGACTAGTAATGCGGGATATAGGAGTAATACGAATTCACAGCAACAAGTTATCATCTTACACAGTGCTGCATACAAGTCAAATTATGAAGCTTACAGCTCCTCGGTTTCAATCACACAACATTTAATTACCTTTTTGTGATGTGTTTATTCCATGTCTTGAGCGATGTACTCAAGTGTTTTCCACATGACAAGTCATGTGTTTCCCATGAGAAGTACGGAAATGCTTATTTGATCCTTGAAATCTTCATTTCTTGGTTGTATTTTCTTCAGATCTTTCTATGGTGGGGAATATTTGTGGCTTCGACACCAGTGCTAGATGGTGCTGAATGGCTCGTTGTGCTTGGACCAGTTTTCTTAACGTTGCTGCTGCTTTTCATTAGTGGCATTCCCTTGCTTGAGGTGCTATCATTGACTTGTAACTATTCATACCTATTACATGCCCCTTCGAGCATGACCTTATAGCATTTAAGTGAACATTAAACAGGAATCAGCAGACAAGAAATATGCAAATGTGGCTGAATATATAGAATATAAGAAGACAACAAGGTCAGCTCATAATTTCTCGCTGATATCTTCCTGATTGTAGATTTAAAATGGTGACATTGATTAACAAATGATTGTTTCAGCCCTCTCATTCTGCTGCCCCCTGGATTATATGGAAAACTTCCTCCATGGTTCAAAACTCTATTCCTTTTTGAGTTTCCTCTATACAGTCGCAATTTTTCCCGAGAAGAGCTAAGCTGGTGAAACTTCAATCTTACTATGGAATCTTTTTCACTGTTGAAATGTTGTTATCTCAATTTTTCCACAGTTTTGTTTGTTATTATCATTCCTTAAGGTTTTCATTTTTACTTAAGTTAATGGAAAGCACTCACTTTGAACTTGGGGAAAGGTGAGTTCAAGATCAAGTGCTCTACAGTTTGTTAGTAGATATACTATCTACATTGTTTGTTGCTGGGAGAAGAGCCTCAAATTTTGTCGTATCTAGATTCAACCTTCACTTTTTTGAGTTGCCAATGACTGAAAGATTTCTTTTTCATTTTTCGCAATAGATTTGGTCCTTGTCTAACACTTGGGTAAGTTCAGGAAGCATATCACATGATAGAGATTGAAACAAATAGAAAGATGATGAGTGTTGACAAGACAGAATATTTACCTGAACTAGTTTAGCTGTTGCATATTTCCCTTCCACAAGGAAATAAAGAAAAGTTTGGCGTGGATGGTTCTTAAGTTTGCATTTTATGGTTGCATAACGAGGTGAGGTCAGGGGAAATGTGGTCGGGGATGTTAGAATATTTGTTAGAATATTATGCAATCATATTATTATTATGTATTAATGTAGTATCACTTTATATATGGTAGGTAGTAATATGTTAATTAGGAAGATTATGTTAATTAGGTAGAAGATTATTAGGAATTGATTAGGAAGATTAGGGCATGATTGACTCTTCCTAATTAATGTATATGGTGTATATATTGTACCCTTGAAGGATGAATACATTGAGAAAAATATTTTCAAAGTCTTACATAGTATCAAGAGCTTAAGGAAAGATCTAAAATTAGCTTAATTTCTTCCAAATTTTCGGTCATCTTCCTCCCTAGAAACCCTAGTGACCGAAAAATTTCTTCATTTTTTCTACTCCATTATTGATTATCCTTCATCTCAACCAATTATGTCTGAAACCAAATCATCCTTTCACCCTGCCCTTGCTGTCTCAAACATCAAAACACATGTTTCCATCAAACTAGAAATGGAAACCGTTCATTATGCGACTTGGGCGGAATTATTCAAAATATGTTGTCGTGCTCACAAAGTTCTTCATCATATAATTCCTCCAAAAGATGGTAAAGGGAAAGACATAATAAACAATGCAGACAAGGAATTGTGGGATACACTTGATGCCACAGTCCTTGGTTGGATTTATGCAACAATCTCCACTGACTTGTTGCATACGATAATGGAACCGGATTCCACAGCCACGGCGGCGTGGGAACGCTTGCGAGATATTTTTCAAGATAACCAAAACTCTCACGCTGTTTCATTGGAACAAGAGTTCTCAACCATTGACATGACGGATTTCCCTAATGTTTCTACATATTGTCAACGCCTCAAAGTGTTGGCTGATCAATTAAGAAACGTTGGTTCACCGGTTACTAATAATTGGTTAGTCTTGCAATTGGTTGCCGGTCTCACCGATGCGTATAGCGGCGTGGGAACTCTAATCCGTCAAAGTAATCATCTACCACAATTTTATCAAGCAAGGTCCATGCTTGTACTTGAAGAGTCGGACTTGGTGAAAAAAGGCCTCAACTACTTCAAATTCCGCCATGCTTGCCACTCCCACATGATGGTAATTTTTTTGACCCTTCTCAACAAAATAAGGGAAAAAAGGACGCCATAACAATAAAAATAAGGGTGAAAATAGCGAAAATAACAAAGGTGGAGGCCACCGAAATTTCGGTGGTGGACAGTGGCAGCAGCACGGCGGCATGGACGGCGGACAGTGGCAGCAGCCTGGCGGCAGGGGCGGTGGACAGTGGCAGCAACCCACCGGCTGGCAGTGGCCTTGGGCTATACCACCCGGCCCGGCCCAACAGCAACGGTGGGCCGGCGGCCCCGACGGCCCACCGCCCGGCCTCAAGCAAAACGGTGGGTTCTTTCCACCTGGGCGGTAGCGATAGCGGCAACATGCCCGGCGCAGCCCATTTCGGCCGGGTTTGTTACCACAAGCAGTAGCAGTGGGCCTCAGCCGACCCAGTGGCATGAGGCCCATTCAACAGGGGCCCACCCCACGGAAATTGAGCTTGCCATGCACACTCTTGGACTTAATCCACCGGATTCAAATTGGTATATGGACTCCAGAGCGATGTCACATATGACGTCCTCCCAATATAATCTCTCGTCCTATTTTAATTTGAGCAATGCTAATGGAATAATTGTCGAAAATGGCCATTCAATTCCAATAAAAGGTTATGGTTCTAGCAAATTGTTACCACCAAACCCACCCCTAATTTTAAAGAATGTCCTTCATGCTCCCAAATTAATCAAAAACTTGGTTTCTGTTAGAAAGTTTACAACTGATAATTGGGTATCTGTCCGGTTTGACCCCTTTGGCTTTTTCGTGCATGATTTTCAGACGGGGAAGCTTCTCATGAGATGTGATAGCAAGGGGGAGCTCTATCCAATAAATCCGTCAACACAACAATCCAAGTTTCCTTCTGTTTTTGCAGCCTTGGCACCATCTTTATGGCACCAACATTTGGGACATCCGGGAGAGGCTGTTTTGGCTTCTCTTAAACAAAATAATTTTATTTCTTGTACCCAAACACGGACTCTAAATAAGTGTCATTCTTGCACACTTGGTAAACATGTTAAGTTACCTTTTATTTCCTCTACTTGATGCACTCTTTTGCCATTTGATATTTTACATTGCGACATTTGGACATCACCTGTTTTGAGTTCTTCTGGTCATAGATATTATTTGCTTATACTTGATGACTACTCTAATTATTTGTAGACATTTCCTTTATCGAAAAAATCACAAGTGTTTTCCACTTTTCTCACTTTTAGAGCATTCATCCGAACTCAATTTGAACGTGATATCAAAAATATTTAATGTGACAATGGGGGGGGGGGGGGGGGAGTTTGACAATAAACAGTTTTGGGATTTTTTTTTAAAAAATGGTCTTCAGTTTCGTTTGTCTTGTCCTCATACTTCATCACAAAATGGGAAGGCGGAACGCAAAATTAGAACCATTAACAATATTGTTAGAACATCTCTTTCTCATGCTTCACTTTCCCATGTATTTTGGCATCATGCACTCCAAATGATCACTTATATGTTGAATGTCCTTCCTCATAAAAATCTATCATACCAAGCTCCCCTAAAAATGCTTTACTTACGAGAGCCCACATATCATCACTTAAGAGTGTTTGGTTGTCTTTGCTACCCCCTCTTTCCATCCACCACAATCACAAAACTTCAAGCCCGATCTACTCCATGTGTGTTCTTGGGATATCCTACTCATCATCGCGGTTACCAATGTTACGACATTTCTTCCAAAAGAATCTTTATAAGTCGTCATGTAATCTTTGATGAAATAATTTTTCCATTTGCTAAGTTACATGCCACCGGGACTCATAACTATGATTTTTTGGATAATGATAAGTTTTCGTATCTAACACATTTTTTTCACAACTCGGTACCTATTACTAGTGTTGAACACCGTAATTCAGGCCCATTGGGCCAGTCCACCACTACGGCCCCAATTCCGGCTCTATCAATGCAGCTCGCTGGACTCTCAATTTCTCACTCCTGGGTCAGTGGCGTCCAGTCCACTGGCCCAACAAACCGTTCGGTCACCCGTAGTCAATATGGAATTGTCAAACCCAATGCCAAATATAACCTTCACACCCAGGTCTCGAAATCACCTTTGCCTCGTAATCCAGTATCTGCTCTAAAAGACCCGAATTGGAAAATGGCCATGGATGATGAATATCATGCTCTAATTACAAATAGGACATGAGATTTAGTACCTCGTCCATCTAATGCTAATATAATTCGATCTATGTGGATTTTCAATCATAAAGAAAAATTTGGTGGAACTTTTGAGCGGCATAAAGCCCGTCTTGTAGGTGATGGGAAGACACAACAGGTTGGTGTAGATTGTGGGGAAACATTCAGTCCAGTGGTCAAACCTGCAACTATCAGAACAGTTCTCAGCCTGCCTCTCTCAAAAGGATGGTCACTTCATCAATTGGATGTCAAAAATGCCTTTTCTCCATGGACACATTAATGAGACTATTTACATGCACCAACCGTTGGGATACATGGATCCTAAATATCCCAACCATGTGTGTTTTCTCAACAAATCATTATATGGCCTCAAGCAGGCCCCCATGGCTTGGTATAAGCGGTTTGCAGATTTTGTGTCACGCATGGGTTTATCGCACAACCGTTCAGATAATTTCCTGTTTATCTATCATTATGGTAATCATACTGCTTATCTTCTTCTATATGTGGATGATATTATTCTAACAGCATCTTCAGACTCTCTTCGCAAGAATTATGACTATTACATTAGATAACGCTTCTTCTAACAATTACGCTATTACAATTTTAAAAAATAGTTTAACTCCATCTTTTCCAGATCATTTTCATATAAAATGTGTGTGCCATATATATAACTTAGTTGTAAAGGATGGTCTATCACTTTTTGAAGACATTCTTAGTAAAATACAATTTGATATAAACTTTATTTTTAAAAATAATAGAATACAACGAAAAAAAGAATATAAAAAAACTTGTCACGATTGCCAACTACCTTATAGAAAAATTCCAGAAGAAGTACCCACTAGGTGGAATTCTTTATACGAGCAACTACTTGTTGCTTATGACTATAGAAAACCTATAACTTTATTTTTTAACTCTCATAATCAAAATTCAGCTGATATGATTGTAGATAGCGATTGGAGAAAATTTTCCGAACTTATTGTATTTCTAGAGAAATTTTTTCAAGCAACAAAAGAATTTTTCGGTATATATTATCCTACTATTTCAACTATGTTGTTTTATATAAGCTCTAATATTTTTACTGCTTAATGAATATATGGATAAACCAGCTTATAAGGACGATATTAAAAAAATGTTTATCAAAATAAAAAAAATATTTTATTCCTATTCCCACAATTTATATTATTGGTGTTGTATTAAATTCGACTATTAAAATAGACGGTACTAAATCACTTATTGAAACTATTTATGATTGTATAGTAGTACTACCACCTCCAAGTCCCAAAAATCCAAATCACCCATCACCTATTGAACAAACTAAAGAAGAAGTGTTGTCTAGCGTAGAAGACGAATACAAAAAAATATATAGGTTTTAACAATAAGAAAGTGCTAGTAACTTACCGGCTTCCAGACCATCTTCTTCTTCTTCTTCTTCAACACAACCTCACAAAAGACATGTTGTTTCTGCGGCTAGTATTGAAAGCCTCAGAAATAGAATGTGCGGCCGTACCGCTACTAACCAAATTAACGAGTTTGATATTTTTGTTTTGCGGGGTTCGTACCGTACCAAGCAGTTCTCAATGAAGAAAGATGTGAAGACTTGCTGAAATACTGGAGGGGGAATGAGAAGACCTTTCCGACACTTTCAATGATGGCCCGAGATGTTTTGAACATTCAAGAGTCATCAACGGCGTCTGAAAGCGCTTTTTCTGTCGGCAGATATCAAATAGGAGAGCACAAGAACTCATTAGCCGGAGACAACTTGGAGATTGCAGTATTATTTAGAGATTGGATACGAGCGGAGCGGAGAAGGTGCGGTCAACCGGAGATCAACGAAGAAGAAGATGAAAACTACAACGAAATCTTATCCGAAGGTGGTGGAAGCGACGTGGAGCAATTTGACCAACAAATACCAATTCCAACCGAAAAACCACATGAAATTATCAAGAAACTAGAACATGTTTTTTTCAAAATGTAATTTTTTAATTGCAATTTTACTATGTAATTTGAAACTTTTGAATAACACCACAAAGTTGTAATTTTGACAATTGTATTTGTATTACAAAAAAAATCATATGTCTATTAAATAATATAAAAGGCACAAAAACAGCATTGGGATATTTTTATTACACTAACTTGTTTAATTTTTGAGTTTATATATATATATATATGTTATTTTTTAAATTAAGTGCAAAAAAAAACCGATCCTGATCCCGACCCAGCCCGATCCTGCCCCGTCCGGACTCCGATGGGATCGGAAACGGGACGGGACGGCGGCGAATCCCGCTTGTCCCGATCCTGCCCCTCACCCCCATCCCGCCCCGATCCTGCCCCTCACCCCCGTCCCGCCCCGATCCCGCCTCTCAACCCCGTCCCACCCCGATTCTGCCAGTCCCGACCGGATGGACCCGATCCCGGGCCACGCTTATCTGGCCCCCACTGATTTGGTCAGGCCTTCAACACATTAGATCTCCAGCAGCCTGATGATAATTGGTATATGGATACATGAGCCACCTCTCATCTCACCCGCTCCTTAAGTAATCTCTCAAAATTGTTTCGTTTAAAGTATTCTCAATTTATTACGGTTGGCAACGATCATCACATTCCAATTCAAGGTTATGGTACAACCTACACTTAACCACCTCACCCACCCTTCTCCATACATAACGTCCTTTATGCTCCCAACATCATTAAAAAGTTAATATCTGTTAGAAAATTTACTCATAACAATTCCGTGTCTGTTGAGTTTGACCCCTTTGATTTTTCTGTGAAGGATCTACTTACAGGGACACCCTTACGAGATGCAATAGTGTGGGGGACCTCTATCTGTTCTCATCCACCTCCACTGCCAGATCTCGCTCACATACCTCCCTCGTTGCCATCTCTCTGTCACCTTGGCATAATAGACTTGGACACCCGGGAGCTCATGTTTTTAATTTTCTTAGAAGCAATAATTTTATTCGATGTAATAATGATAAAGTTGCACAACATTGTTTTTCTTGCCCTTTAGGCAAACATGTTCGCCTTCCATTTCAGTCATCTATAAGTGTTATGTTTTCTCCATTTGATATCATCCATGCTGACTTATGGACCTCTCCCATTACTAGCTCACTGGGTCATAAATATTATCTTGTTCTATTAGATGATTTTTTTCCACTTTATTTGGGTCTACCCACTTAAATTCAAGTCTGAAGTGTTTGCCAAGTTTCTTGAATTTCTTACTTATATCAATACTCAGTTTGAAAAATCCATAAAATCATTCCAATGTGATAATGATCGTGAATTTAACCATTTCACATTTCATAAATTTACAAAAATAATGGAATGGTTTTTCATTTTTCGTGTCCCCACACCTCCTCCCATAATGGCAAAGTTGAACAAATCATCCGCACTATTAATGCCTCTCTCCCCTCCTTTTGGGTCTTTGCAGTCAAAATGATAGAATATATCCTTAACAGTTTACCTACCCGCACTCTTCATAACAAGACCCCCACCAAAATTCAATACCGTCAGATCTCCTCCTATGATCACTTTCGGATTTCGGTTGCCTTTGCTACCCAAATCTTGCCTCCAATGCCTCTAAAAAATAATCACCTCACACTACTCCCTGTGTCTTCATAGGCTTCCCGCTTAATCATAAGGGTTATTTGTGCTATGACATACCTACACGTAAAATCCACGTCTCGCCATGTCACATTTAACGAGATAATATTCTCATTTGCAAACATCTAAAAAATCTAAAACACGGACTACACCTTTCTAGACGTGTCGGATACCTCCCACGTCATACTCACCAAACTCCGTCATGGCATTACCACTGCCCCCACAGCTCAATCATTGTCGAATGTCTCTGCCACCACTAACAATCTGTCAGAACGCTCCCCGACAGTGACGACTCGACCTACCATCGTTTCTCACACTCGCCAACAAACCCAATCGACAAACCCAGTGTCACCGCCACCTGTCGCCCTTCTTACCGTCGCCCAAACCAGTCTCCCGACTGCCCCACCGCAACTCCGTCATAGTACTAGCCCCTAGTCTGCCCCATCGCAAACCCATCACAGTCATCCCAACCAATCACCGACACCCGACCCAGAATTGAGTCACCCATACACACTCGATCTGACCCAATCTCCACCCACACCCAACTCATCCTGGTCACCGGAACCCAACCCCACTAACCCCTACTTCGTCGACCTTTACAGACAACCACCCACCACCGTCACTGCCTCAACAAATCCAACCCAGTAGTATACCCTTGACCCGATACCCCACCAGTCTGCCCAATTTGCCCCTACCCCCACGCACCGTATGGAAACCCGTGCTCAATACGAGATTTTCAAACCTAAAGTCCATATTAACCTATCCACACAAACCATATCCCAAATTTCCAAAAACTCAAAATTAGCTAAACTTGACCCGAATTGGAATGCGGGCCATGCGTGAGGAATTTAATGCTTTAACAAAACAACACACTTGATATTTGGTTCCTAGACCGGATGTGGTGAATGTGATTCGATGCATGTGACTATTTCGTCACAAATTCAGAGACAGTGGTGACCTCAAAGCAAAATAATACGAGACTTATGGCTAATGACACTAATCAGTAGGAGGGTATTGATTGTGGTGAGACGTTCAGTCCGGTGGTTAAACCGGCTACCATTCGCACAGTCCTGAGCATAGCTATGGGTAAGCATTGGCCAATTCATCATCTTGATGTGAATAATGCATTCTTACATGGGGACTTGAAAGACTCACTACTTCTTCTGATGTGTTAAAAAATTAGATCATTGCTCTGCTTAAATTTGAATTTTCTATGACTGACTTGGGGAAGTTAAGTTATTTCTTGGGGATATCAGTGACTAGATCTGCAGATACTATGTTCCTGTCTCAGCGTAAGTATGTAGAAGAAATTGGGTACAGGGCTAAAATGGCGAACTGCAAGATCATGCCTACTTCGATTGACTCAAAGTCGAAACTCAGTGCTATTGACGGTGATCCAGTGTCTGATCCCATTCTTTATAAGAGTCTTGTATGTGAAATTCAATATCTTACTTTCACCAGACCTGATATTGCTTATGTTGTTCAGCATGTGTGTTTATTTATGCATACCCCAGGGAGCCTCATTTTACAGCTCTTAAACGTATCATTCGATACGTTAAGGGCACACTTGATTATGGATTGCATCTCTACCCATCTGCACCGACCAGGTTGATATCATATATGGACGCCGATTAGGCAGGTTGTTCGGACACGCGACGCTCCACCTCCGGCTACCGTGTGTTCTTAGGAGATAATATCATTTTGTGGTCTGCCAAGAGGCAAGCCACCCTATCCCGATCGAGTGCAGAAGCAGAGTATAGAGGCGTTGAAAACATTGTTGCTGAGATTTGCTGGCTCCGAAATCTTATTTTGGAGCTTCAGTGTCACTTGCGTAAGGCACCTATGGTGTAGTGTGATAACATATCCGTGATATACTTATCTCATAACCCAGTTCAGCATCAGAGACCAAGCACATTGAGATGGATATACATTTTGTTCGTGAGAAGGTTGCTATAGGTCATGTTAAGGTGTTGCATGTGCCTTCTTCGTATCAGTATGCAGATATCTTCATTAAAGGACTTCCTAAACAACTATTCCTAGACTTCAGATCCAGTCTCAGCGTCCGGCCTCCTCCCGTTCCGACTGAGGGGGTGTATTAGTGAATATTACCATATATTCGTCATATATATTATATTGTAATTAATAGTAGTGTATAATTATAGTAAATAGAGGATCCTTATGCAATTGAGATTCAACATTGTACACACTATATATATTTGTACGAATGAGAAATACTCCCTAAAGGAGATTAATACATTCTTACATTTATTTTAACATCAATTAATTTGAATCAGAGCTGCGGAAAGTATACTAAAGAGAAAAGCACTATTTATTTACCAGAAGAAGAAAAAAAACCCATTTTCAAGGTATGACTTGAGACTTCAAGCAACTCTTTTTGTTATTGCTGAGTGCATAACAGGTGAAAAAAGAAAGAGTTCATAACAGAATCTCATTAGCCCTTTCTTTACCTCTTTCCTATGCGTGCAATTTCTTTTAACAAATCTTTTTAAACCCGGCACAGAAAATATGTAAATATTTAGAATGCACATTCTTTTTATTCCTCAATCGGTGTTTAGTATTTGTATTGAAGCCTCATAATTCAATGAGAAAAATTCGGGCAATTCGAAGGAATGCCTTACTTTGGGGTGGTCTTTAATTTTTTTTCTTCACCTAAAAATTATGGGTTCTGAGCTCCAATCTCCGCTCAGATAAAAACTAAAAAGAATTTTGCAAGACATAGTTTGGAGTTCGCAAGACATAGTTTGAAGGCAAAAACTCACCAGACAGAGTTTCAAACTCTACCTTAAGGAAGAGTTTGTCTTACGGTAGCAAACTCTACCTTAAGGCAGGCAGAGTTTATCTTCACGCATAAGACAAACTTTGCCTTGTGAATTCAAATTCAACTTTGCGATTTTTTAATTTATTTTTGACTGAGCAGGGTTCGAACCCAAAACCTTGATGTATTTTTGAACAAAAGGCAGAATTAAAATTCCAAATTTGAGAAGCAAAAATTAAAGACCAGTACCTTTGAAGGGAAATAAAAAAAGAAAGAAAAATTTCACCTTAAAAGTTAAAACGCTCCGTAATAAAAGAAATCCATACCCAATAACTTTAACTAGAAAACTTTGATTATACTTATCATTCTACTACAATATTCATTAATATTTAAAATGCACTTCAAACATAATAACAGACACTATTAGAGAAAATATCAGGTCTAAAATTTGATATCAACTTAACGATATCTCAATTTATATGATAAATTTCATTTTTCGACATTCAAACTATATTTAATTTCATCAAACTAAATCTTGAAAAATGCAAAGTATCACCCAAAACAAAACTAGTGGAGAAGTAAAATAAATGGATTAACCGATCGAAAGCCCAGAAGGTTTTGCCATCTACATGAGGACGCACCAAAATCCAGCGTACCTCACCTTTATCAGCCACACAAAATAATAAAACATGATTCATTGATTACTCATCATCTTCTTAAACTCCTCGAAGCAAACATAACCGTCACCATCAGCATCAACGGACGTGATCATTCTAGTACAATCTTGAATCGTACAATTCTGTCCTAAACGGTTAAGGATCTGATGAAGCTCCGTAGCAGAAATCCTTCCATTATGATCCTGATCATATAAATCAAACGCTTCCTTAAGTTCCTTAGCACCACCATCAACAGAATCATCATTTTTGCAAAAATCAGCAAATTCTTCTAGGTTAATACAACCGTCTTTATCTGTATCAATTTCGTCCATCATACGTGCAACTTCTTCAGGTGACGTGTCGGATCCTAAGGCTTTGAGTACGCCTGAAAGTTCATCTCCAGAGATCATGCCGTCGCCGTTAGCGTCGAAGCGTGAGAATACTTTTTTCACTTGATCCATGTCTTTAAGGTAGGCTGAGGGCTTGGTACCTTCGTTAGTGGCCATTTTGTTGAGAAAATAGGAAGGAAATTATTAAATTGAGAAAATTAAAGAGGTTGTGTGTGTGTGAATGGAGAAGTACGTTATAGGAATATATGGAGGGAGATTTATGGGGGATATATATATGGAGTGATATGGAGAGAGAATGAAGGGTAAAGGGTTAGAGATAGAGAGTTGATTTCTCATGACCAGTTGAAGTGAACGGATTTAATATTTTCCATAAATTGGAAAAGGAAAAGAATTTTTTTTTATTGATATCATTTAAAAATTAAAATATAAAAGACAATTTGAGCACAAACGCCAAATCATCCCGCATTAGCATGGCCGAGAAAGAGCCGCACCTCATGAGATGTGATGTAGACAACCTACTATAATGCGTCCATGGGTTTAGCTCAAACTCGTGATAGGTCACATGGAGATAATTTTACCGTTTCTCCAAAGGCTCCCCTTCAAAAGATTAAAAATATGAATTAATTTTTTTTTATTTTAATTGCTTACATAAAAATATTATAGTTAACATTACTCATACAAGATTGAAGTACGTTCAATACAAATTTAGTCAAATATTCTTTCATTTTTAATTGGATGTGTCTGGTTAAGTAGAAGTACGTTTAACATAGATTTAGTTAATTACTCCTTCATTCTTAATTAGATGTCTCGGATTCAAATACTTATTCATTCTTAATTAGAAGTTTCAAATTTAAATTTGGTCAAACTCATCGACGGCCCCATGTGATAGTAAAAAATTTTCACTTAGACACTTAAATTTAGAGGTGTTCCTATTCAACACTTACATTATTCAAAATTTATTTCAATTAGACATTTTTTGTTGAATCAACAAAATAAATAAAGTATGTGTAACATACTCGCCGAAAGTGGTAAATTAAATAAAGACATGTGGCATATATACCTAAAATAATTATTAAGGAGTGTATTTTGAGTTAAAAAAAACTACTTTTTAAAATTATTTAGTTAATTACTAAAAAAAAGGAACATTTCAAAAAACATACAGGCTACCACCGCCGACCTTCACCCGCTACCACCCCACACTTCATCTTCTTCCAATTTTCATATTTAATATAGGCCGATGGGTTTGACCTATATTAACTAAATAAATGCACATCCCTTAATCTTTGAAAGCTTATATGAAAATAATGTTGGGATACAATTGTCGTAGAGAACGTGAAGTAAGTAACTATTATAATAGTAGAAAGGATAAACAAACTATTACAATAAAACTGACAAAACCTTACAAACAACTTGTGTGATTTGCTGAGTCGAGTGATGACACTCTGTCTTTAAGACAAGATTGTCCCGTATATCTCCTTTTACGGTGTTGAGCAATAGTCTCCCAAGATACAATTGAGCCAAATGCCTCAATTTATAGTGTATGTAGAAGACCCCTCAACTAGCCAACTAATGGCCTTCAATAGCCATGTAATTGCACTTGATTGAGGAGTTACATTCAGCCAAATAATGGTTGAATTCATGTGGCAAGTAATGGAGAATCAATGCTCCAAAACCAGCACAAACGTCAGATTTTTCCAACTTCTCGTCGCAGCATTCTGCCTCCGAATTAGCGCCGCGGCTCCAGTAGCTGACCAGCCAATTTGCGCCGCGACTCCGATGGTTGTGGCGCCGCGGCCCTTCATGGCTCCGAGGCGATTTCCGACTCGTTTCATTTTACACTTTGTACACTTCTTCCTTTATTTACCAACGTGGAATACTTTGTTATTTGGCCAATAACCGTCCATAATTCTATGTCTCAAATGTATTACATACGTACCAATATCTCTTTCACAAATGAAATTTGTGATACTTGGCACTACGTGTGCACGTGTGTGGAAATGACGTTTATGACGTGCGGGCCCAATAGTTTAAGTTATAAATTAATGGGATATACTTATTTCCACGTTTAGTAAATTTCCAACAATCCCCTTTTGAAAGAGATTTTGGCGCACACACATGGTGCCTTTTCTAGCAATCTTTCAGCGGACCGATGTTGCATCTGGATAGGTAGCATAGTTGAATACCATCGGACTTACTTACTGTGAGGTGAACGTGATGTCTTGAACCGTCAGTGTTTAGTGTAAGCCAAGTCAACGGTACCAACACAACAACTTCCTCTACTCAGTTCTTCGTAATGTTTTGTCCGTTGTAGCCGTGGACACTTCTTGGATTCTTAAGTGCGTTCATTTGAGGCAGCCTGTCCTCGCACTTAAATAGGTGGTCTCCTACAAGGTATCCTGCTATACCCACTTTACAAGTGTTAGGAACCATTAAATATTTCCCCAAACCTAACCTCAACCGGTGAGGATCATTAAAGGTTTTGGAAACTTAACCTTCACCCACACTGCAGATAGCTCTTAGTCTATCGCGGGAACAACTTTGGATTTGGTGTTTCTTTACAGAAATCACTATCCGAAGTGCTCATGCTTCTACCGAAGTGATCAACTGAACCTTTACAACTTAGTTTTCCTATTGAACCTAACTCCTGGGATCTCTAGTCAGTAAGGTTGGGTTACCACCGTATTGGTCCTTATACTTTGGGTTTTAAGCCCATTCCCCTAGACAGCCAGAACATCTGATCTTTGGGTAAGCCCTTTGTCAGCGGGTTTGCTATGTTATCCTTTGACTTTATGTAATCAATAGATATTATATCCATGGTGATCAGCTGCCTAACGGTCTTATGCCTCCGTCGAATATGACGAGACTTACCGTTGTACATAGCATTCCGTGCCCTTCCTAGAGCCGACTGGCTGTGGCTATCGCAGTGGATCATTACAGAAGGCACGAGTTTGTTCCAGCAAGGAATATCATCTAAGAAGTCGTGAAGCCACTCGGCTTCTTCTTCCGCTTTGTCTAAAGCGATAAACTCCGATTCCATCGTCGATCGGGCGATGCAAGTTTACTTAGAGGATTTCCAAGACACAGCCCCACCACCAATTGTAAATACATACCCACTGGTGGACTTGATGTTCTCTATATCAAATATCCAGTTTGCATCATTGTACCCCTCTAGTACAACTGGATATCTCAAATAATGCAACCCATAAGTTAGCGTGTATTTCAGGTATTGAAGTACCCGATTTAACGCCTTCCAGTGATCATTACTTGGATTACGGGTAAACCTAGCCAACTTGTTGACTGCATAAGCAATATCAGGTCGGGTGTTGTTTGTTATGTACATCAAACTACCAATCATATGTGCATATTGCTCCTGGCATATGGGTGCACAATGATTTTTATCAAGCTTTTGATTTCTATCCATTGGTGACTTTATAGGCGAACTGTCAAACATCTCAAACTTTCTCAAAACATCCTCGATGTAGTGAGACTGAGATAAGACCAGTCCGTCAGACTTCTTAGAGATTTTTATCCCTAAGATGACATATGCGATACCCATATCCTTCATGTCGAAGCATTATTTCAACATGTTCTTAGTTTCTAGAATTATGCTAGGACTGCTCCCTGTGATCAACATGTCATCTACATACATGCATATCATAACAAACGAGTCAGAGTTACCTTTCATATAGACACATTTTTCACACTCATTAATGGTGAAACCCTTCGATAGTAGAGCACTATCAAATTTTTTGTGCCATTGCTTCGGGGCTTGTTTCAGTCCGTACAGAGATTTGACAAGCCAACAGACTTTCTTCTTTTGTCCTTGAACCACATACCCCTCGGGTTGGTCCATATAAATTTCTTCTTCCAAATCACCATTTAGGAAGGCTGTCTTGACATCTATTTGATGTATCTCAAGGTCATGCAATGCTGCGATCGCAATGAATACTCGTATGGACGTCATCCTAGACACCGGGGAGTACGTGTCAAAGTATTCAAGGCCTTCCTTCTGCCGATAGCCCTTGACTACCAACCTGGCCTTATACTTATCTATAGACCCATCTGCGTTATACTTCCATTTGAGTATCCATTTACAACCCAACAGTTTATTTCCCAGAGGAAGATCAACCAACCCCCAAGTTTGGTTATGCAGAATGATGCCTATTTTACTCTCAATAGCTTCTTTCCAGAGCGATGCCTCTGGAGTTGACAATGCTTCAGCAATTGTCCTTGGTTCATCATCAACCATATAAGTTACAAAGTCAGGACCTAAGGATTTATCCTTCCTGGCTCTTTTACTTTGCCTTAGTTCCATCTCTGGAGTATCCAAGTTCTGAGAATCTGGAACACTAGATTTTGGATATTCAGCCACCTCGAGATCTACTAGATCTGAACCATCTAGATCGGGCCGTCAACGACTCCCGGTTCTTGAGAGTTTTGTTCATAACTTCGTTTGCGAGAGGTTATGTCTTTTTCCTTTCTAAGAAAGGTACCTTCAAAGAATTGAGCATTTCTTAATTCCATTATTGTACCCCCGTAGATATATGAAATATCTGACTTATTCACTAAGAAGCGATAAGCACTACTGTTATTTGCATATTCGATGAATATGCAATCTACAATCTTAGTCCCAATCTTGACCTACTTTGGTTTGGGTACTTCAACATTTGCCAGACAACCCCACACCTTTAAATATTTATAGGTGGGTTTCTTTCCCTTCTATGATTCATATAGAGTTTTGTCCTTACCCTTATGTGGCACTCTGTTAAGAATCGTATTAGCGGTAAGGATAGCTTCTCCCCACATGTTTTGGGGAAGATCGAAATTGATGAGCAAGGCATTCATCATTTTCTTCAATGTGCGGTTCTTACATTCCGTCACACCGTTTGATTGAGGTGAGTATAGAGCCGTCGTTTGATGAACAATGCCTTCTTGGGCATAATATTCCTCAAATGGCGCTACATATTCTCCCCCTCTATCGCTACGAATGGATTTAATCTGCATGCTTAGTTAGTTCTCAACTTCTGCTTTGTAACGTCGGAATGCTTCAAAGGCTTCATCCTTACTTTTCAACAAGTAAAGGTAACAATACCTTGTACAATCATCAATGAATGTCACAAAGTACTTATTTCCCCTAGTTTGTGCAAACTTCAAATCACATATATCTATGTGAATAAGTTCTACAGGAGCGGTATTCCTTTCGACGGATCAAAAAGAAAGCTTTGTGAGTTTTGCCTCTACGCACACCTCACACTTATGTTGAGGGTTTACATCGATAGACGGAAACAATTCCAACTTTGCCAATCTTTGGATGGATTTGTAGTTGACATGTCATAATTTATGATGCCATAAATTAGAGTACTCAAACAAGTAAGATGAAGAGGCTTCAATATTATTGTTTTTACGTAATACAGACATGATGTTCACTTTGAAGAGGCCTTCACAGATGAATCCTCTTCCCACAAACGTTCCATTCTTATTGACTACAAATTTATTGGACTCAAACACTAGCTAAAACCAGCATTAACCAATAAAGGATCTGAAATTAAATTTCTTCTAATCTCATGAACATGCATCACTTTCTTCAAAGTGAGCTCCTTTCGAAGTCATCTTCAGGACTACCTTTCCTACCCACAACACGTCAGAGGAAGCGTTGTTGCCCATGTACAACTTCTTATTTGTAACCGGTGTATAAATGGAGAAGGTATCTCTGTTGGAACAAATGTGTCTTGTAGCACCCGTGTCCATCCACCATTGCATAGGATTCTCAACCAGGTTTGCTTCTAGCACCACCAGTGAGAACTCCTCAATCATGTCATCCAGAAACTGGTCATTGACAACGTTAACCTGAGCCTTGCCCTTAGCCTTGGCCTTCTCTTGTTGCTCAGTCTTGAGCTTGCGACAGTCTTTGATCATATGACCAGGTTTCCCACAGTGGTGACAATTTCCTTTGAACTTCTCCGCTGCTTGGGTCTTGCCGTCTTTCTGGAACTTGCGCTTCTTTCTTAGGTTCCCTTTGGCCTCAGCCAGATTTGCCTTTGCCTCAGCGCGTTGTTTACCCCTAGGTAAGGCCTTCTTATTATCTTCCTGAATTTAGAGTTTGATAATAAGTTCTTCAAAGGTCATCTCCTTTGTCTTGAGCTTTAAGTAGATCATAAACTCATTCCACGAAGGAGGTAACTTTTCAATCAGTGATGCAACCAAAAACTGCTCGTTTGGCTTCATACCTTCCAAATCCAGGTGATGTAAAATCATTTGGAATTCCTGGACTTGGGACATCACTGTCTTACTATCCACCATTTGAAATTTCAGAAATTTCTCAACGATGAATTTCTTAGTACATGCATCTTGTGCAGTGTACTTCTTTTGTAGCTTCTCCCACAACTCTTTGGCAGTGCCAATGGTGCAATACACCGTGTATAGAGGGTCTGACAAGCAGTTCAATATGTAATTCTTACACATGAAATCACTATGACTCCATGCATCAAGAACCATCTTCATGCCATTAATGACATGGATACCTAGGCTCCTCCTTCACCCGTTTCAGAAGGCGAATGGTCCATTTCATCTCCAGCTTGTGGAGGATCTTCTGTTAGGAAACGTGCCATTCCCATAACAGTAAGATAGAAGAGCATCTTTTGTTGCCATCTTTTGAAGTTTGACCCATGAACTTTTCAGGGTGTTCATGGTGAAATCCAGCGGGTGGAGGAGCGACAACATTCCCTTGAGTGGCAGCAAAGGCATTGGATGAGCCTTGAGCAACCGGAAAGGCATTAATACTGCCTTGAGCACTGGGGAAGGCAGAGGGATTACCTTGAGCAGCAACAGCAGAATCAGAAGCAGTTTGATTTATACCAGTCATCTTTCTAACTTACTTACAACAAAATCTTGTCTTAAACTTGTTGGGATACAATTGTTGTAGAGAACGGGAAGTAAGTAACTATTACAATAGTAGAAAGGATAAACAAACTATTACAATAAAACTGGAAATCAAAATCTTACAAACTGCTTGTGTGATTTGTTGAGTCGAGTGATGACACTCTTTCTTTAAGACAAGATTGCCCAGTATATCTCCTTTTACGGTGTTGAGCAATAGTCTCCCAAGATACAATAACAACTTTAACAAGTGAGCAAAGGAAACTCAAGTGTTACTCTTGAAGAACTTTGAGTATATTGACTTTGCTAGAGAGGAAGAATATGAAATCAAAAAATCTGGAGAATTTTCTAAGTGTTGAGTGTATTGTCTTTCAATTGAGCCAAAGACCTCAATTTATAGTGTAAGTAGAAGACTCCTCAGCTAGCCAACTAATGACCTTCAATAGCCATGTAATTGCACTTGATTGAGGGGTTACATTCAGCCAAATAATGACTGAATTCATGTGGCAAGTAATGGAGAATCAATGCTCCAAGACCAGCCCACACGTCAGATTTTTCCAACTTCTCGTCGCAGCATTCTGCCTTCGAAGCGCCGCGGCTCCAGACTGGCTGACCAGCCAATTTGCGCCGCGGCGCTGCGGCTCCGACGGTTGTGGCGCTGCAGCGATTTCCGACTCGTTTCATTTTACACTTTGTACACTTTTTCCTTCATTTACCAACGTTGAATACTTTGTCATTTGGCCAATAACCGTCCATAATTCTATGTCTCAAATGTATTACATACGTACCAATATCTCTTTCACTAATGAAATTTGCGATACTTGGCACTACGTGTGGAAACGACGTTTCCGACGTGCGGACCCAATAGTTCGAGTCATAAATTAATGGGATATACTTATTTTCACATTTATAAATTTCCAACAAATACTACTTCTAAAGAAGAAAACTTCCGAAGCAGACTGGATAGTGATCGTGGTTGCAGTTTGCCTATCAAACAACTACTAATAGTTCAAAGTCACAATGGTTTGAGGAGCAAACGAATTGAAATTGCCACAAAATAGGCAGGATGGTGGTTGATGGTGGAGGGAGTGACCGGAGAGAAGGAAGAAGAAGAGATAAAAAACGATGAAAAATTGCAAATTTTATGTCCGTCACGCGCTTCTTTTAGGTGAACCACACACAATTTGTCATGGGTTTGGCCTTTAAATTTTAGATATGGAGTGCCTAATATCCTCAATATAATGTGAAACATTTTAGCGCGACCATAACACACACCAAACAACGGGTAATGACACACCGAATAGCGGGTGAGAAATGAAAGGTAAAAACTCAAATTTAGTTAAGTTCGATTATATGAGTCATTAATTATTGTCGGTTTCATTTGAGTTTGTTTTTTAAATAAGTCTTTTTAAAGTATTATCTTAACACATAGTTAAGTATAAAGAAAATTTCAACGTTACGTGACAATGCTAACGACTTTGTTTTAAATTTATGAAACTTACGACAACTCTGGTCATTGAGAATTTATGTATTCTTTATGATGCTGGTACATATAAATAAAATTGTTCCTAAAGATTCTAAGTTGAAATTAAGTGGTTGTTACGGAAAATCATATTAACATTAAATGAATATGTGAAATTTAATAAATAGCATTTACGTAATTTTTTTTAAAAAAAGAATGACTACCAAAGTGCGTCTTATTAATGTACTAGATGATTGTGCCCGTGCGAGGCATTGGTCTGCCCGACACTATTGCTAATGTTATTTGCACATCTATAAGATTAATAAAAGAAAAGTTTTTAACAGCGAACATATATATTTTCATGTACTTGTTCCAAACGGTAAGGTAGAATAATTTCTCTTCCGGATTTCTTTCATTATTCACAATATATATAGTTGTACAAAGGTTGATTCCTAATACAGTAAGAATTCAAACTTACCTTAAATGGTTGATTTCTAATACAATAAGAATCCTAAGTTACCTTAATATATATCTATCATAATTACAAAATATACTGTGAATATTCGGAGAATATTCGCTAATACTCCCCCTCAGACGGAGCGGGAGGAGGCCGAACGCTAAGGCTGGATCGGAAATCGGTGAAAAGCTGTCTCGGTAGTCCCTTTGTGAAAATGTCTGCATATTGATAGGAGGAAGGCACGTGTAATATTTTGACCTGACCACGGGCAACCTTTTCTTGCAGAAAGTGAATATCCATCTCAATATGCTTGGTCCGCTGATGTTATACCGGATTATGAGACATATAGATGACAGATATGTTGTCACAATAGACTATGGACGCCTTTCGTAGTGGACACTGGAGCTCCAAAAGAAGATTTCGGAGCCAACATATTTCAGCAACGACATTAGCAACTCCGCGATATTCTGCTTCAGCACTCAACCGGGATAGCGTAGCCTGCCGCTTGGCGGACCATGAGATAAGATTATCAATTCACAATAGCCTGGGGTGGAGCGAAGTGTGTCGGGGCATCCTGCCCAATCTGCATCCGTGTAGGAGAGCAACTTGGTTGGGGCATATAGGTAGAGATGTAATACAAAGTCCAGTGTGCCCTTAACGTATCTGATAATGCGTTTGAGGGCGGCAAAATGGGACTCTTGGGGGTCGTGCATAAACAGACACACCTGCTGAACGGCATATGCAATATCAGGCCTAGTAAATGTGAGATACTGAAGGGCGCCTGCAAGACTCCGATATAGAGTGGGATCAGAAACTGGGGCACCGTCATTGGTACTGAGCTTGGATTTCGAGTCAACTGGAGTTGGAATAATTTTACAATTTGCCATCTTAGTCTTGTATACTATCTCTTCTGCATATTTACACTGGCACAAAAACATATTGGCTACAGATCTGGTCACTGATATACCCAAAAAATAACTCAGCTTGCCCAAGTCAGTCATAGCAAATTCAGTTTTGAGTAGAACAATGATTTCATTTGTCAAACCGTCAGATGAGGCATTAAGAACAATGTCATCCATATATAGTAGCAAATACGCAGTGCTGCTACCTCGATGAAAAGTGAAGAGAGAGTTATCACACCTGCTACATATAAAACCGATATGTATAAGATACCTGGCAAAGAAATCATACCAAACGTGGGGTGCCTGTTTCAAGCCATACAATGACTTCCTAAGACGACATACATACCGCGGAACTGCCGGATAAACAAAGACAGGGGGTTGATGCATGTATACAGTTTCATTCAAATCTCCATGAAGAAATGCATTCTTGACATCAAGCTGATGAATCGGCCAATGCATGCCCATAGCAATACTGAGAACAGTCCAAATAGTGGTCGGTTTAACAACCGGACTGAATGTCTCACCACAATCAATACCCTCATGCTGATTAGTGCCATTAGCAACTAGTCTTGCCTTATACCGCTCTAAGTCACCAATGTCTCTGAACTTGTGACGGAATAGTCACATACACCGGATAACATTCACACCGTCTGGTTAGGTACCAAATCCCAACTGTTCTGCTTGGTTAAAGCGTTAAACTCCTCGCACATGGCCGCATTCCAATTAGGGTCCAGTTTTGCTAGTTTTGGATTTTTTGGAATGGGTGATAAGGTTTGTGTGGAGAGGTTGAAGTGAACCTTGGGAGCTGTGTTGCATGGCTGCTGTTTCGGGATTGGGAGACAGGAGTGCTACCGGACTTGGGGGCTGCAGGCTCACAGTTTCTGGGCTGGTAGGCAGTGATCTTTGGGAGGGTGGAGACACGGCGATGGCGGTGGCGCAGTGGTGTTGGTGAGATGCTGGACAGTGGCGGGGACAGGACAAGGTGTTCTGTCGGAATATTAGGCTGTTGTCGGTACATAGAATGGATAGACGGGGACAGACTCGGTTCATCGAGGAAGGTGTAATCGGTGGTCTGAAAATTTTAGAGGTTTGAGAATGGAAAGATGGTCTCGTCAAATGTGACGTGACGGGAGACGATAATTTTGCGAGTGGCAATGTCATAGCACAGGTAGCCCCGGTGAGCCGGAGAGAGACCAACAAAGACACAAGGCTTGGTGTGAGGGGCAAGTTTGTGAGGTGCAGTTGAGGCTATGTTGGGGTAGCATAGGCAGCCGAAGATACGGAGATGGTCATAGGATGGGAACCTAAGGTATAATATCTCGGTAGGGGTCTTGTTTTGGAGAGTGCTAGTTGGTAAAATATTAAGAAGATATTCTACCATTTTAACAGCATAACCCAAAAAGGTGGTGGAAGATAGGCATGAAACAGAAGGGTGCAGACCATGTTATTGATGGTACGTATAATTCGTTCAACCTTTCCGTTTTGGGAGGAAGTATATGGATAGGAAAAACGGAAAATCATGCCTTGTTTAGAACAGAAATTGTGAAATGTTGAGTTATTAAATTCACGTCCATTATCACATTGGAAAGATTTGATAGATTTTTCAAACTGTGTTTTAATAAATTTTTGAAATTCAAGGAATTTGGAAAACACTTCAGATTTGAATTTTAGTGGGTAAATCCAGACAAAATGTGAAAAATCATCTAAGAATACTAGATAGAATTTGTGACCCAAAGAGCTAACAATCGGAGAAGTCCACAAATCAGCATGAACAATATCAAAAGGGGAAAAAGTAACACTATTTGATGACATAAATGGAAGACGAGTATGCTTGCCTAGTGGGCAAGTAAAATAGTGTTTTGGCAATTTTCCCATTATTTCATTGAATACGCTTAGAAGTCCTAAGAAAAGTAAAAAGTGGGTCTCCGGGGTGTCCGAGTCTGTTGTGCCAAGTTGATGGAGAGATCACCGCAAGGGATAGAGGTGCTTGCGGTCTGACAGCGGAAGATTGAGTAAATGGGTAGAGGTCTCCCACACTATTGCAGCGTGTAAGAATTTTCCCCGTATTGAGTTCCTTCACAGAAAAACCAAAAGGGTCAAATTCGATATACACAGAATTATTGCTAGTGATTTTCTAACAGAGATTAAGTTTTTAATGATGTTAGGGGTGTATAGGACGTGTTTTAGGGAGAAAGGCGGGTGTGGATGTTTGGTGTGTGTGTTACCGTAACCTTCAATTGGAATGCGATGACCATTGCCAACAGTAATAAATTGAGGACACTTTAACCGAAGTAGTTGAGATAAGTTACCTGACGACCGGGTGAAGTGAGATGTGGCTCCGGTGTCCATGTACCAATTTTCGTCAGGCTGTTGAAGGTTCATGGTGCTGAAAGCCTGGCCCAAGTCGGTGGGAGCCAGGCTACTAGGTGTTGTTGCTGCTGCCGGACCGAGACCGGGGTGGGCTGCCGCTGCGCTGGTGGGCTGCTGCAGTGGTGGGCCGGAGCGAGGGCCCAACAAGCCAGTCGACCATGGGCATGCAGGAACTGGGCCTCTGCAGTCGGGTATGGGCATGCAAGCGAGGCCCAGTTCTGCTAGTTGGGCCAGACCTGCTGTTGTCGAGGCCACGGGAAGTAGGCAGTGTTTGGGCCTGGCTGCTGATTTTTGTGGCCCTTGCCGCGGCCCTTGCCTTTGTTATTATTGCCACGGCCTCTGCCTCCACGCCTCCGCCGCGGGACTACTACTGCTGGTGGTCTTGCGGTGGTGGCGGGTTGGTGTTGGCCGCCGGTGTTGCCATCCCGTCAACGGCTAACGCCTTTTGATTATGTTCCTATTGTTTAGCACGACAGGTTTCTTCCAACAATAGTTGTGACCGTGCCTTGGTGAAACTTGGTAGTGGGTCGGCCTGTTGAATCATCGTTGTAAGTGTATCGTATTCACCTTTCGGTAAACCAACAACCAATTGAAGTATCATCTTGGTTTCAGAAACAGAATTCCCGACGTTGGATAGTTGGTCGGTTATGAGTTTCTGTTGTTTGCAATATTTGGACATGTTGTTAAAATTCTCGAGACGCGTATTGTTGAATTGCTCCTCCAAATACACAGCCCGAGTATTTTTATTGTCCTGAAAGATTTCTTCTAACCACACCCAAAGGTCACGTGCCGTAGCACCTGTTTTCATGATGGTACATAACAAGTCTTTTGAGATGGTGTCGTATATCCACTGTTTGACGATGGCGTCAAGGTGACACCATGTTGATTCAGCAATATCGGTGGGACGAGGAACAAAGTCATCAATATGGTCGAGCACGTTGTACGCACATGTATAAATATAGAATAGTTCTGTTCACATAGAATACTGACAGTCTTCTTGGTCAAGAATTATAGAGATAGAGTTTTTGATGTTTGTAACGGCGAAAGCCGGGTGAAAAGAAGACGATGATCGTTGAGAGGGGTTGTCAAAAGTGATAGTGGAGGAACCAGAATTTGTGGGGGAAGACATGGTGGCAATTGTTGCCGCCGGCCGAGATGAAGGGAGAAAGGGGGGGGGGGGGGTTTCGGCCGAGAGATTTATTTGGAGAGGAGAGTAGGGTTTAGGCTCTTGATACCATGTAAGATAGAATATTTCCCTTTCGGATTTCTTTCATTATTCACAATATATATAGTTGTACAGAGGTTGATTTCTAATACAATAAGAATCCTAACTTACCTTAAATAGTTGATTCCTAATACAATAAGAATCCTAAGTTACCTTAAATATACATCTATCATAATTACAAAATATATTGTGAATATTCGGAGAATATTCGCTAATACAAACATTTAATAGGATCTCTAGAAAAAAAAAAGCACCACTATAAAAATCGATTCAATGTTTTACAACATATTAACACTTCATAGTGTTTTCATGAATTGAGGGACAAAGTTCTACAAGACACTCAAAGTATTACTATGAAGTATGAAACATCTATTGTGAGTGATGAATTGTTTGCAACAATCCCAAGTTTCAATGGCGTACCATTTCGAACCTCTAGGAAAAGATATCCTTTTTTTCAAGTTCTGGAGATCATCTTTCACTTGTTCCGACTGGGAGACACTAATGCTAACAATACCAAGTATGACGTTGATATATTTGCAAAATCCCTAAAACTACTTGGCACCCCCATCTGGCAGTCTCTTGATGTCACGACTCAAACCGGAGGATCGTGACGGGCACCCGGATCCCATCTGCCGGGTACCACCAATCGTACAGTCCACACCTAATCGTAATTAAATACGGATTAAGCCGAAAAAGATTATGGAAAATCTTAACCAAAAAACCAACTTAACACGGCCATACAAGACTACTACACACAGGACACCTATCTACAAGCCTCTAAGGAGTATGTGATATCAAAAGGTCGGGACAGGGCCCCGCCGTACCCATATATACAAGCAAAAATCACCGTACCAAGATAGACCAACACTCCGAAACAAGGGGAGTGCTCCAAAAATCCGATGAGTCAGCAACCTACTAACGTGAATCGTCGCCTTGCCTACGTGAACCTGCGAGCATGAAACGCAGCGTCCCCCAACAAAAAGGACGTCAATACGACTGATGTACTGAGTATGTCAGGCATAACAGGGATATAACAATAACTGAAACAGAAACAGCCGACCAGCAGTAAATGCCTCTGAGGGCCATAATACTTATGCCTAAATGTTATGCACAATGCAAATGCGGTATACATATAAATACTATCCACACAAGGGCATCTTTCTGTCCATAACCACCTCTGTGGGAATCAGGTTATATCATATTGGCCACACAAGGACATCAATATTGACCTCTTCGGGCTCTTTCGTGATAGTCTGTACCAGCTGCAGGTGGTGTGCATATATAACGCCTTTCCCTTTCCCCATATTTCCTACATATCATATCATATTTACCATATAGTAGTGTGCATAGCACAAGTGGGTCCAGGGTGATATATGAATATAATGCAAATGAAAATGCATGAATGACAATAAAACATCCTGAGTGACATAATATCCTTGTACCTTCGGCTAACACTATGAATATCAACATCTTTTCTATATGCCTCAATAAGGACTTAGAAACATATTTAGACATGCTTTCAACATAGGAATCAATAATATGAATATTCTTACTTTTAGGAGTAGAACAATTTATGGACCAATATCACGGTTATATTTCGTTACATGAAACATGCCAAAAGAAAGAAATAATTTGCCTTAACATACCTCGAATCCAAGCTTAATAACTCGAAGTGAAATTTTGATTATTTGTTCTATGATTGGATTTGATTTCACTAACAGTTAGTTGTTGCATATGTAATATCTGCTAACTGCGTAGTTCCTCTTAGCATGTTAAATTCTGAAAGAGGGAAGTTGGCTTTGTTCATTCTGTAGTTACCTCTTGCTTCTGAAGGAATATCGGGCACGTCGAAATATATGTACTAGATATATGAAGGAGAGGTGGAGCTACCAAACTTGGCTAACAACGTGCCCACTTAATTAGCAAAGAACAATGTACCTACTTTAATCTTAGAAGTGAAATTTGATGTGCTATACAAAGGTGTCGGATGGTCTTCTTAATGGACCACGACTTGCCACCTAATTAACCATATTAGCTTAGTCATTTAGGTTGTTAACACGTAGAGATTCCTCACTTACTATTGTCTCCCCTTAAAATTAATCCCACAATTAATTAATTACACACACAATTAATTTCGTAATCCAATTCACTTAAATCTTGATGACTTATAAAACCTTCATGTACTCAATGTCATAATTTTGTGATATGACACTAGTCCATAACCTCCTTTGCGCATACCAAATTTATTTTCGATTCCCGTCGTCACACTTGTTACGTTCAAAATTATTTCGGGGTCCTATATTTTTATATACTAATCTCTTTATTAGCATACGTAAATATAACATAAATTCCCCGAGGCTCAGGTCTACTTGCATACGTTTAGGTGCTCAAACCATTGCCTGAAATTACGGGATGTTACACTTAACTTATCACTATTGCTCTTGGATGTTCCTTTGTCTATTGAAAATGGCATCTTTATTGTAACCAAGGTTTTGTTTCATTTTTACCTTCCAACACCTGCATAAAATAAATTAAGCTCAAATAAGTAACAAGTACAATCTAAACCTTTACATCTATCACACATTATATCAATTAATTTCTGTATTGAATACTAAAGGTAAAGCTTTTTTTAAGTATACATGACATTATTATTATAGTATAAAAGAGGTGCAGGTTACATACTGAATACTTCATTAAAAGAATTGAACAAATGGTATATACCAGATAAGCACTTCTAGGGGGAGAAGTTGAAGGTTGTTTTTTGTGTCATTGTATCGAGATAGTAAGATTCCTGTAACAATAAAATTTATCTAGATACTTGCATTTACTGCCTGATAAGTACTTTGAACATGATTACTCCAACCCTGAAAAGTGGGGTAAAGAGAACTATCAAAAGAGAGAAGACATATGTATATGTAAGCTGGGGAAGCATTTTATTCTTCCAAGGTATCCCACTAAACAGAAACATGATACATGTTAATACTTCTCAATGACTTGAAATGGGACAAATAGAAATCTGCAAAAACCATTTATAAACTCAAAAGTTGTAAAAGGAGAGCGGACATATTAGTTGCAAAAAATAAAATGGGGATCTATGAACGATCTGGATCTAAGCCATACTAAACTCACTTTCGATATTGCATGCTATTATTGCACTCAACAGAAAATAAAATTTTCTTTAAATGATAAAAATATTGAGTTGATTTCTATATAAAAAAAAAGTTGTTTTCTCTTCTATGGTATACTAATAAGTATAAACCATAAATGCATACTTTCACAGTATGACGGTATCGTTAACATCTCTCTCTATATATCTATAACACTTCAGTGATCAAAGTTATTTGCTGGTGTTACCAGGAACGTTTTGCTAGCCACAATAGTTGTGAATCCTCATTTTCCTCGCACTTCAATTTCACCTTATTTTCAAAGACCACAATTTATATATTAGATCTGGAAATACTGATTCTAATGTGAATAATGAACAATGCTTTTCAATGATAACTAAGTAATTTGCGCATGCAAAAGAAAAGTAAGAACCCTAAGTAATAATTGTAGGGTTTTGTAGGGTACAAAGCATATAAGCAAGGCACAACGAAAGTTTAAAATTTTGTTTTTTACTTACCCCAACAATAATTTCTGGTATGATTATACAACAATGAAACTTGTAACATAAAAACATTTACTTACAAGTTATGATAATCTGGAATCTTTATCAACTGTGAGGTGCACACGCGGTTGCCCTTTCGATTGCAAGCTTCAAGCTTCAATGTACTCCTCCTTCGGAAAGCTAGGAAATCCGGCAGATGTTCGAGAGTATTTGATTCTAAGTCTCCAAGGCTTAGAATGTCTTCAGAAAATTGGTATTGAATAATGAGGTGAATGCCTCTATTTATAGTTGAAAATTAGGTCAAAACCGGATTAGGGTTTGACCTTGGGCCTGACCCAAAAATCGAGGCACAGGCGCCGCGGACCTAGGGTATGAGCGTCGCGATGCTTGGCATAAGCCTACACTGCGCCACGGCCCTCGACTTCATTTTCGTGCATTCTTAATTAAATCCAAAATCCAATTTTGACTTAATTAAAACAATCATTATTCATTTAAATATCTCGATTCCAAATCGAACATTTAATTACTCTATCAATACATCCTTAGATCGAAACGGACAACCGACATAGTGTGACCCTACATGCCTTCTCATATCGACATTAATCAAATTAAGGTATACATGGAACTCCTAGACGGCGCCGGAAGACGAACTCAATATGTGAAGTACATTTACGCGAATCCAGTAAACTTAACCTTTATGTGGTAAGATAAAATCCTTTCATTCACGACACACCCGATCAAGCTTAGGATTTGTCAAGTGTCTATCTAAATGGCTTAATCATTGTATCTCATCTATATTAGTTGACGACTAGACCATATTCTAAATATGTCTATTGCGTTGGCCAACGACTTAGTCAACCTAATATCACTGAGAATCCGAGTGTTCTCTCGAATATACATTCGAGGAATGAATCATAATCTTGGCTCAACTACCACCTTCAATCCACATCGTAATGTACCCAATACAAGCCGTATCTCAACCTACAAGGCATTTGAGCTTAGGACGGGATCAAAGTACATTACTTTGTAGATAAGACGCGTATTGACCTCAAGTCTAAGGACTTCTATCTCCCACACGCTGATCATACGTTAGACAAGTATAACAAACAGTATATCAGCAGGGTATACCAATACTTCCAAAGTATCCATGTGTCCATCACGAGTAACCATTACTCGTAGCTGGTGAGACATACTACATTCTCTAAGAATGCATACCACATGTCGACTTATCACATATCATCGATATCCCATTCTCGATGATCATTAGTCGAGGCTATTTTAAAAGTTACGCTCTATCATAAAATATCTCACTCTATTAATGACAACGTAAGCTCAAGGGATGCACATTAATGAATAATTACAAACAATCAAATAATAATTCAATAATTGCAAATGCCAAAATATTAATCTCCATTAATAATAATATGAATGTGTATAAAGTACATTTGTCCTAATACATATTGTCTCTAGGACATAAATATACTTTCAATAACAGTGTCCAATTATCAAGACTTCTCCACCATGGTAGAATTGAGTTTTACTAAAGCGCGCACACGCACTGTAATGCTTGTATCTGTAAGTTTCTTTGTTTTCAAAAATCCATCAAAACCTTGATAAGAAAGTAAGTGAGATCCAAATTAATCAGACATAAAAGAAGTCTTGACTACAGATAGTGAATAAATAAATATTCTTCATATATTTTGTAATTATTATTCTAATGTAATTAGGTAAAGGAGATATTCTTATACAATTAGGTTTGTAATTGTAAACATCTATATATATATTGCATAAATGAGAAGCATCCAACCAAGGAGAATTACACTATTCTACATGATATCAGAAGTCAAACCCTCCCTGCCCTAAATTTATACTCGGCCGCTACCCCATCTCTTTTCTTATTTTCCGGCGGCAAACCCCCCTCCCACAAACCCTAAAAACATTACGTCGTCACCCACCTCTCCTTCATTGCTTCCGGCGGCCACATGGCTTCTCCCACTTCCTCATTCTCCACCTACGACATCACACATCCTCCTCCTCCTCACCTACTAACACCTTTCATCTGGCCTTTGCCGTAACGAATATCAAAAACTTTATTCCTCTAGTTCTTGATTAAGAGGATGGACAATACTCATCGCGGGTCGAATTATTTCAAATACATGCTTGTGGCTACACCGTCCTTGATCACATCGATGCCACCAAATCCCGTCCACCCGACGTCGACAATCCGATGTGGAAGCGGCTCGATGCTATCATCAAACAATGTATATATGACACCATATCCAATGATCTACTTCATACTATTATGAAGACAGGTGCCTCGGCTTACGAATTATGGACACGGCTAGAGAAAATCTTTCCAGATAACAAACATAGAACAATTCACCAACACTCATCTTAAGAACTTTGCCAACATGCCAGACTATTGTAAACAACTAAAATTGTTTACCGATCAATTGTCTAATATTGGCACTCCAATTTTTGAAACAAATATGATTTTACAACTTATCAATGGTTTGTCGAAAGGCTAGTACGATACATTTGCGATGATGATCTAACAAGCTGATCCCCTCCCTAGCTTCAACAAGGCCCGGTCACAATTGTTGTTGGAGGAGACTAGACGAGCCAAACAGGACGAGCACACTCAACAGGCATTGACTATTGTCGTAACGCCAACACACCCGCCGGTCCTCCGCAACCTACAGACCATCAATCTTAATGTGGTGGTCGAGGAGGCAGAAGGGGATGCGGTCGGGAAAGAAAGGTGGCGGTAAGGCCCACTTCTCCACGTCCGAGCAAGCAGTAGGCTTATGGCCCCATGACCCCTGTCAATCTGAGTCAGGCTTACAACACTATGAATCACCAGTAGCCCGACGACGCATGGTATATGGATACATGTGCCACATCTTACCTCACTCGTGACTCTGGTAATCTCCATCACCTATTCAATTTGAACAATCCTCAATTTATTTTGGTCGGTAATGACAATCACATTCCAATTCAAGTCTATGGCACCACTCAAACACAACCACCTCACCCACCATTTACCCTAAAAATGTCCTATATGCTCCTAACATCATTAAAAACTTAATCTCTGTTAGGAAGTTTGCTAGTGACAACTCCGTATCTATTGAGTTTGACCCTTTTGGTTTTTCTATAAAGGACCTACGTACGGGGACAACTCTTACGAGATGCAATAGCGTGGGGGACCTATATCATTTCTCATCCAATTCCGCTGCAAGTGTCAATCCACCAACCTCTCTAGCTGACATCTCTCCATCCACTTGGCAAAATAGACTCGGACACCCGGGAGAACCAGTTTTTAATTTTCTTAGAAGTCAAAATTTCATTCAATGTAATAACGACAAATTTACCCCCGCTTGCTACTTTTGTCCTTTAGGAAAGCATGTTAGACTTCCTTTTCAATCTTCATTAAGTGTAATGTTTTCTCCTTTTGATATTATACATGCAGATTTATGAACATCTCCTATTACAAGCAAACTGGGTCACAAATATTATTTGGTGTTTTTGGATGATTTCTGTCACTTTCTTTGGATTTATCCTCTACAATATAAGTCCCAAGTTTACACAATCTTTTTTGAATTTTAAGCATATGTTAAAACCCAATTTGAAAATACCATCAAAACTTTTCAATATGATAACTGTCGTGAGTTTGACAACCTTCCCTTTTATAAATTTTGTGCGGACCACGGCATGGTGTTTCGATTTTCTTTTCCCGTACCTCTCCTCAAAATGGTAAAGCCGAAATAATCCTACGCACCATCAACAATAATATCCACACTATGCTCTTTCATGCTTTCATTCCCCATTCTTTTTGGGTGTACGCCTTACACATAGTGGCATACCTCCTTAATATATTATCGACACTAACACTTCAAAATAAAATTTCAACCGAAATTCTCTTCCATCGAATCCCCTCTTATGATCACCTTCGGATTTTTGGATGTCTTTGCTACCTGAATCTCGCCTACACAACCCATCACAAATTAGAACTACCCCTTCTATTTTCTTAGGTTTCCCGTCAAACCATAGGGGGTACTTATGCTGTGATTTTTCCATAAATAAAATCCTAGTCTCTCACCATGTCACATTCGAGGAGAACATTTTCCCATTTGCAAACATCCAAAAATTTCAAAGTCCCTGATTACGGATTCCTTGACGATACAGATATATCCCCTCTCATTAGAAATGCCATACATCGTGCCACCCATCTCGTCCCATCACTTCCCCAACCCACTACCCCACCATCGACTATCTCCCAGCCCCCGATGACTACCCCTCATCCCGCCACTGCCCCAACCCAATGCCCCACCGTCGACTACCCCCCATCATTCATCGACTGCCTCATCCAATGTCGTCGACCACCCATCGTAATTAGTCACTACCCCACCTCAATGAGTCACGAAAAATACCATGTCCCAAACCACTCCACTGCCCGTGACCCAAACAGTCCAGCTTCTGACCCACCGTATGGAAACCCATGCCCATCACGGGATTTTCAAACCAAAAGTCCATTTTAACCTCTCCACTCAGACTATCTCACATATACCTAAAAATCTAAACTTAGCCAAGCTTGACCCGAATTGGAATGCGGCCATGCGTGAGGAATTTAATGCGTTCACTACACAGCGCACTTGGGATCTTGTCCTGAGACCAGAGGGGGTAAATGTGATTCATTACATGTGGCTATATCGTCACAAATTCAGAGATAGTGGTGAGCTTGAATTCCATAAGGCGAGACTTGTGGCAACTGGCACGGGGCAACAAGATGGAGTTAATTATGGTGAGACCTTCAGTCCAGTGGTTAAACCAACCACCATTCGCATTGTTTTGAGCATAGCTATGGGAAATAGCTGGCCGATTCATCAATTTGATGTGAAAAATGCGTTCTTACATGTGGATTTGACATAAACCGTACATATGCATCAACCGCCTGGCTTTGTGCATCAAAGGCTCCCCAGTATGTCTGTCATCTTCGAAAATCACTCTATGGCTTGAAACAAGCCCCCAGAGCTTGGTTTGAGCGATTTGCCACTTTCATCATGCAAATCGGGTTCGTGTGCAGCAAAAGTGATAATTCACTTTTTATTTTTCATCGAGGTAATGACACTGCATACCTTTTGCTCTATATGTATGATATTGTTCTGATTGCCTCGTCTGATGTGTTGAAACACGAGATCATTACTCTGCTCAAATATGAATTTGCTATGACAGACTTGGGTAAGTTGAGTTATTTTTTGGGGATTTCAGTGACCAGATCTGAAAATACAATGTTTTTGTGTCAGCATAAGTATGCCGAATAAATTGTTTACAGGGCTAAAATGGCAAACTGCAAGATCATGCCCACTCCAGTTGACTCGAAGTCGAAACTCAGTATCGATGATAGGAATCTGATGCTCGATCCATCCCTTTATATGAGTCTTGCTGGTGCACTTCAGTAACTTACTTTCACTAGGCCCGATATTGCATATGTCGTTCAACATGTGTGTTTGTTCATGCATGCTCCCAGGGAGCCTCATTTTACCGCTCTTAAACATATCATTCGGTACGTTAAGGATACTCTTGACTACAGATTACATCTTTATCCATCTGCACCGATCAGACTGATATCGTATACGAACGCCGATTGGGGCGGCTGTCCGGACACACGTCGATCTACTTCCAGCTACTATATATTGTTTGGTGATAATCTCATCTCGTGGTCTGCCAAACGGTAAGCCACACTTTCCCGTTCGAGTGCAGAAATAGAATATAGAGGCGTTGCAAACATTGTTGTCGAGATCTGCTGGCTCAGAAACCTTCTTCTAGAGCTTCATTTTCCCTTACGTAAGGCATCTCTTGTCTACTGTGATAACATATCTGTTGTTTACTTGTCTTATAACCCAGTTCAACATCAACGAACTAAACATATTGAGATGGATATTCATTTTGTTCGTGAGAAAGTTGCCATGGGCCATGTTCAGGTGTTACATGTTCCTTTTCCTATCAGTACGGAGATATATTTACTAAGGGACTTCCTCGGCAGCTGTTCATTGACTTCAGATCCAATCTGAGCGTCCGGCCTCCTCCCGCTCCAACTGAGGGGGTGTTATAGAGAATAAATAAATATTCTTCATATATTCATAATTATTATTCTAATGTAATTAGGTAAAGTAGAGATCCTTATACAATTAGATTTGTAATTGTAAACACTTATATATATTGCATAAATGAGAAGCCTCATGTAAAGAATGGATTTTGAGTCTACCTCAACCCCAAAAGCTAGCTTGTAGGGTGAGGATTGTCCAAGTCCATATAAGGAGTCCATGTTCTCATTCCATATCCGATGTGGGACTCTTAACACTCCCCTGCACACCCAGACCTTGTTAACTGGAGCGTGGATAATATAATTTGGGGGCCCAACATCGATGAACAAATAATTGTAATGAGTCTGGCTCTGATATCATGTAAAGAATGGATCTTGGGCCTAACTCAACCCAACCAAACATTGTACCTATATACAAATTAGAGGTCAACTACGGCCTCTACACTAAATTTATAAAGTAGGAGCAAAATGATACTTTTTTTGATTTAAGGATATACTAATTGATGTGTCATTAATGATCATATTATTTTGTCTTTTCCGCAAAACACATTTTATCTTTTGGATTAGTGGCCTTTGAAAAAGAAAACATCACTTATTCGCCTATTTCAAAACAGAATAACTCGGGGAAAAAATTAAGTTAGATGGTAGATCAAGAAAAATCGTCTAGCCCAAACATATTTTAGATCGAATTCTTGACTGTTCTACTCTATTATAGTATAATGAGATGACCCCTCAACTAGCCAACTAATGACCTTCAATAGCCATGTAATGACACTTATTGGGGGGTTACATTCAGCCAAATAATGGCTGAATTCATATGCCAAATAATGGAGATTCAATGCTCCAAAACCAGCCCAAAAGTTAGAACTTTCCATCGCAACATTCTGCCTCCGAAGCGTCGCGACTCTACGAATTAGCGTAGCGGAATCGCGGCTCCAGTGGTTGAACACCCAATTAGCGCCACAACTCAGCCTGGGAGGCGCCGCGATGCTCCGGCGCATCGGCTCCGACGGGGCTGCGCCGCGAATTTCTGACTCGTTTCATCATACACTTCATACACTTCTTCCTTCGTTTACCAATGTGGAATACTTATCATTTGGCCAATAACCGTCCATCATTCTATGTCTCAAACGTATTACGTACGTACCAATATCTCTTTCACTAATGAAATTTACGATACTTGGCACTACGTGTGCACGTGTGTGGAAATGACGTTTTCGACGTGCGGGGCCCCAATTGTTCGAGTCATAAATAATGGGATAAACTTAATTCCACATTAGTAAATTTCCAACAATCCCCTCTTGAAAGAGATTTTGGCGCACTCACAAGGTGCCTATTTCCAGCAATCTTTCAGCGGACAGATGTTGCATCTGGATAGGTAGCTTCCACTTTGAACCTTCCATAGTTGAATACCATCGAACTTACTTACTGCGCGGTGAACATGATGTCTTGAACCGTCAGTGTTTAGTGTAAGCCAAGTCAACGGTACCAACACAACAATTTCCCTTACTCTGTTCTTGTTAATGTTTTGTCCGTTGTGGCCGCGGACACTTCTTGGATTCTTAAGTGTGTTCATTTGAGGCGGCCTGTCCTCCCACTTAAATAGGTGGTCTCCTACAAGGTATCCTACTATACCCCACTTTACAAGTGTTAGGACCCATTAAAAGTTTCCCAAAATCTAACCTCAATCGTTGAGGATCATTAAAGGTTTTAGAAACTTAACATTTATGCACACTGCAGATATCACTTAATGTCTATCACGGGAACATATTTGGATTGATGTTTCTTTACAGAAATCACTATCCGAAGTGTTCATGTTCCACCGAAGCGCTCAACTGAACCTTTACAGCTTAGTTTTCCCATTGAACCTAATTCATGGGATATTCAGTCAGTAAGGTTGGATTACCACCATATTGGTCCTTATAGCTTGGGTTTTAAGCCCATTCCCCTAGACAAGCAGAATATCTGATCTTTGGGTAAGCCCTTTGTCAGAGGATCCGCTATGTTATCCTTTAATTTTATGTAATCAATGGATATTATACTCGTGGTGATCAGCTGTCTAACGGTCTTATGTCTCCGTCGAATATGACGAGACTTGCTGTTGTACATAGAACTATGTGCCCTTCCTAGAGCCGACTGACTGTCGCAGTGGATCATTACAAAAGGTACGGTATTGTCTTAACAAGGGACATCCTCTAAGAAGTCATGAAGTCACTCAGCTTCTTCTCCTGCTTTGTCTAAAGCGATAAACTCCAATTCCATCGTGGATCGAGCGAAGCAAGTTTGCTTAGAGGATTTCCAAGACACAGCCCCACTACCAATTGTAAATATATACCCACTGGTGGACTTGGTGTTCTCTATATCAGATATCCAGTTTGCATCACTGTACCCCTCTAGTACATCTGGATATCTCAAATAATGCAACCCGTAAGTTAGCTTGTATTTCAGGTATCGTAGTACCCAATTCAAAGCCTTCCAATGATCATTACTCGGATTACGGGTAAACCTAGCCAACTTGTTAACAACATAAGCAATATCAGGTTCGGTGCAGTTTGTTATATACATCAAACTCCCGAATCACATGTGCATATTGCTCCTGGCATACGGGTGCACCATGATTTTATCAAGCTTTTGATTTCTATCCAGTGGTGACTTCATAGGCGAACTGTCAAACATCTCAAACTTTCTCAACATATCCTCGATGTAGTGAGACTGAGATAAGAGCAGTCTGTCAAACGTCTTAGAGATCTTTATCCCTAAGATGACATCTGCGATACCCATATCCTTCATGTCGAAGCATTGTTTCAACATGTTCTTAGTCTCTAGGATTACCCTAGGACTGCTTCCTGTGATTAACATGTAGTTTTGTCCTTTTCCTTCCATGATTCATATGGAATTTTGTCCTTACCCTTATGTGGGACTCTATTAAAAATCGTAGTAGTTGTAAGGACGGCTTCTCCCCACATATTTTGGGGAAGACCGAAATTGATGAACAAGGCATTCATCATTTCCTTCAATGTGCGGTTCTTGCATTCAGCAACACCATTTGACTGAGGTGAGTATGGAGCCGTCGTTTGATGAACAATGCCTGATTCAGCACAATATTCCTCAAATGGCGCTACATATTCTCTCACTCTATCACTACGAATGGATTTCATTCACATGCTTAGTTGGTTTTCAACTTCTGCTTTGTAGCGTCGGAACGCTTCAAAGGCTTCATCTTTACTTTTCAACAAGTAAAGGTAACAATACCTTGTGCTATCATCAATGAATGTCACAAAGTACTTGTCTCCCCCTCTAGTTCGTGAAAACTTAAAATCATATATATTTGTGTGAATAAGTTCTAGAGGAACGGTATTCCTTTCGACGGATCGAAAATGAAGCTTTGTGAGTTTTGCCTCGACGCACACCTTACACTTATGTTGAGGGTTTACGTTGATAGACGGCAACAACTCCAACTTAACCAACCTTTGGATGGACTAATAGTTAACATGTCTTAATCTATGATGCCATAAATTAGAGGACTCAAGCAAGTAAGAAGAAGCTTCAATATTATTGCTTAAACGTATTACAGACATGGCGTTAACTTTGAAGAGGCCTTCACAGACGAAGCCTCTTCCCACAAAAGTTCCATTTTTGGTGATTACAAACTTATTGGACTCAAATACTAGCCTAAAACCAGCATTAACCAATAAATGACCTGAAATTAAATTCCTCCTAATCTCAGGGACATGCATCACCTCCTTCAGAGTGAGCTCCTTTGCAGAAGTCATCTTCAGGACTACCTTTGCTACCCCTAGCACGTCAAAGGAAGCGTTGTTACCTATGAACAGGTTCTTATTTGTAACTGGTGTATATGTGGAGAAGGCATCTCTATTGGAACAAATGTGTCTGGTAGCACCCGTGTCCATCCACCATTGCATGAGATTCTCAACAAGGTTTGCTTCAAGCACCACCGCCGAGAACTCCTCAATCATGTCATCAAGAAGTATACATTTGATGACGTTAGCATGTGCCTTACCTTTGGCCTTGGCCTTCTCTTGTTGCTCAGTCTTGAGCTTGCGGCAATCCTTGATCATGTGACCAAGTTTCCCATAGTGGTGACAGTTCCCCTTGAACTTCTCCGTCGTCTGGGTCTTGCCGTATTTCTGGAACTTGCGCTTCTTGCTTGGGTTCCTTTTGGCCTCAGCCAGATTTGCCTATGCCTCCGTGTGTTGTTTTCCCCTAGGCAAGGCCTTCTTATTATCTTCCAGAATCTGGAGTTTGATAATAAGTTCTTCAAAGGTCATTTCCTTTATCTTGAGTTTTAAGTAACTCATAAACTCATTCCACGAGGGAGGTAACTTCTCGATTAGTGATGCAACAAAAAACTGCTCATTTGGTTTCATACCTTCCAGATCCAGGTAATGTAGAATCATTTGGAATTCCTGGACTTGGGACATCACTGTTTTGTTATCCACCATTTGAAATTTCAGGAATTTCTCAACGATGAATTTCTTCGTACCAGCATCATGTGCGTTGTACTTCTTCTTCAGTTTTTCCCATAACTCTTTGGCGGTGCCTGCGGTGCAATACACCGTGTAGAGTGGGCCTGACAGATAGTTTAAAATATAGTTCTTACACATGAAGTCACTATGACTCCATGCATAAAGAACCATTTTCATGCCATTAATGACATGGATACCTTGGCCCCCTTCAGCCATTTCATTAGGCTGAGGGTCCACTTCATTTCCAGCTTGTGGAGGATCTTCTGTTAGGAAATGAGTCATTCCCATAACAGTCAGATAAAACAACATCTTCTGCTGCAATCTCTTGAAGTTGGAGCCCATGAACTTTTCTGGGCGTTCATGATGGAACCCGGAGGGTGGAGGAACTGTAACGTTCCCTTAAGAAGCAGCAAAGGCGTTGGATGAGCCTTGAGAAGTAGTGAAGGCATTAGGTGTGCCTTAAGTAGCAGTGGGGAAGACAGATGGGTTGCCTTGAGTAGCAGTAGCAGCAAAATCAGAAGCGAGTTGATCTCTTCCAATCATCTTTCTAAGCACTTACAACAATCTTGTCTTAAAATTGTGGGTTACAATAATTGCAGAAAATGGGAAGTAAGTAAATATTACAAATTGCTAGAAAGGATAAACTAAAGATTACAACAAACTGGAATCAAGAACGTTACAAACTCCTTGAGATTTGTTGAGTCGAGTGATGACACTCTGTCTTTAAGACAAGATTGCCCCATATATATCCTTTTACATTGTCGGGCAATAGTCTCCCAAGATACAACAACAACTAAACAAATGAGCAAATAAAACTCAAGTGTCACTCTTGAAGAACTTTGAGTATAGTAAACTTGCTAGAGAGGAAGAAGAAGACTTCAGAAAATTTCTGTGAGTGTTTTCTTAGTGTTGAACAATTGAGCCAAAGGCCTCAATTTATAGTATAATGAGATGACCCCTCAACTAGCCAACTAATGGTCTTCAATAGCCATGTAATGGCACTTATTGAGGGGTTACATTCAGCCAAATAATGGCTGAATTCATATGCCAAATAATGGAGATTCAATGCTCCAAAACCAACCCAAAAGTCAGAACTTTCCATCTTCCCGTTGCAGGATTCTGCCTGGGAGGCGCCGCGGTGCTCCGGCGCCTCGACTCCGACGGGGCTGCGCAACGGCCTTTCGCGGCGATTTCTGACTCGTTTCATCATACATTTCGTACATTTCTTCCTTCGTTTACCAACGTGGAATACTTATCATTTGGCCAATAACCGTCCATCGTTCTATGTCTCAAATGTATTACGTACGTACCAATATCTCTTTCACTAATGAAATTTGCGATACTTGACACTACGTCTGCACGTGTGTGGAAACGACGTTTCCGACGCGCGGGGCCCCAATTGTTCGAGTCATAAATAATGGGATAAACTTAATTCCACATTAGTAAATTTCCAACAAATTGGACCCAAGCCCAATTGACCCGCCCAACCCGCCCAGATCTTAATGAGTTTGGACATTGATATACAATTAGATGGACTAAGTTTGGGTTAGTCCAACTTAACCCATTCATCCTGGGCAGTCCAGACCAACCCATTACATTAGCCGAAACTAACTCATCTACTATTTTATACCTTACCCTTAGTCTTCTCACGGCAAACCTATTCATCCTGTGCAAACTCCGAAATTGTGTGCTCTTCCATTTTAGCTCACTGGTATTTCTAAATTCTGTTCATTTGTTTTATGTTCTTTTTCTATTTTTGTATAATGGGTACTGAAATTCTATGTTTTCTTGATTGTTTATTTTTATTTCTCAGTTACTCGGTTAATTATTTTTCCTGGGTTCATTTGAATCATACCCATAAATGAAGTAACGCTTATATGCTCACTAGTATTTCTATTTTTAGCCCAACTATTGGTTCACATTATGTTACCCTGGTATCTCAGTTACTCTGTTAATTAGTTTGACATCAAATTTTTGGATTTTACAAAAGAAGGTATCAAATGATGTTACCTACTGTGATACTCAAATGTACTGCTAATACCCTCACAATACTTTCAATAAGGTTGCCTATCTTACCTGTTGCCAAAATAGGAGATCTCTATTCTCTGTTAATTATTTTCTCCCTTGATCATATATTATCTCTTTCTCTTCTATTTTGTTAGTTAATGTCAAAATAGGAGATCTCTATTCTGATTAATGAATTTCTATGGTTCAAAATTGACGAAGACTACAACTATAATGTGCTTGAATAAGTTATTATTACTCCCTTTGTCCCAATTTATTAGGTTTTGATTTATTTAAAATTTGAGATTATTGTAAAGAATTTGATCAAATTGGGTGGGTTGGGTCACGGTCCATTGTTTAGCCCATTTCAACCCAGCTCATCTTGATCCAAATGGACTTTGGGCAGGGTTGAGCATTAGCCCAACTATTAGTTCAACCCATCTGGGCTAGCCCAACTTCAGTCCAAACAACCCATTTGCCATCCCTAATTGCCATAAAAAACGTACCATTCCGAGACCATCCACATTTGAGAAGATACTGCAATGGTTTACATGCATGTGATGTAAGCTACTTTGCGTCCTGCAAAGTTCCTGAAAATATTTTAGGCTTTTTGGTTGGAAAGTTAACATAAAATGGAAACGAAATGATTTTGACTCAATAGAAAGCTCCTCATTCAGGATTTAGTAAACAAAAAATCAATGCTATCCGTTAAAAAACAACACTTCCGTTAATGGGCAGCTGATGCAGGGCAAATTGACGATATTGACTCAGTAGCACCTTAATCCAAAAGAACTCAATGTTGTCTTGAGCAAATATTTTAATCTTGGTAAGGTTGCGTACAATAGACCGTCGTGGTCTAGCCGCCCTTCTCCGGACCCCGCGCATAGCGGAAGCTTAGTGCACCGGGCTGCCTTTTTTAAAAAAAAAATAGAATGTTCACTTTTTTTTTTTCAAGTAAAAGTAAACTATTAAAGCAGAAAAAAGGTTCAGAGAGAGGAGATGAGCATCTTCACTTCATGATTTAAATTGTATCAGTTTATCATATAAAACTATACTGCAGTATCGTATGTTCTCAATCGGAATAACGCTTTATCGGTAATTTGCACCACTCTCACGTTCTTGAATGCCAAGCCCTGAATAACAATTATGGAACCTTATAAAATGCAATCAGTATTAGAGTTCAGAACAGTAACATATAGATCACCAATAAAATAACTTTTGAACTATGTGAATGTTACCTTGATGGAGAATTGTTGGAGCTGCAAAGTACAATAGACGAAACCCCAATTTCTAATGTCAAAAACATGCCAAAAGTTTCACAAAGTGAACTGAGATGAATATCAAATTATGCTGAATTAAAATAGGGAGCTATCTACCAAAAGAACATGAAAGTAAAGAATTTACCAAAACAAATAAAAGGACATATCAAATCAGTTAAAATAATTAGTTTAAATGCACAAACATTTTCATGGTTATTACAAAGATCTCATGAAACAGGATGTAGGGTTTTGTTGGGTTCAAAACACATAAGTAAGGCACATCGGCAGTTTAAAAGTTTTTGTTTCTTACTTACCCCAACAATAATTCTGGTATGGTTATACAACAATAGAACTTGTAACATAAAACATTTACTTACAAGTATAATAATCTGGAATCTTTGTCTACTATAAGGTGCACACGCGTTGCCCTTCCAATTGCAAGCTCCAAGCTTCAATGTATTTCTCCTTCGGAAAGCTAGGAAATCCGGCAGAGGTTCGAGAGTATTTGATTCTAAGTCTCTAAGGCTTAGAATGCTTTCAGAAAATGTTGTAGAATAATGAAAATGAATGCCTCTATTTATAGTTGAAAATTAGGTCAAAAACCCGGATTAGGGTTTGACCTTGGGCCTGGCCCAAAATCGACGCAGAGGCGCCGTGGCCCTAGGGTATGGGTTCCGCAACGCTTGATGAATTTCTGCACTGCGCCGCGGCCCTAGGGTATGGGCGTTGCGGCGCTCGACGTGCAGTTGCACTGCCTCGATTTAATTTCCGTGCATTCTTAATTAAATCCAAAATCCAATTTGACTTAATTAATGTAATCATTATTCATTTAAATGTCTCGATTCCAAATCGAACATTTTAATTACTCTCACAGTACATCCTTAGATCGAAATGGACAATCGACATAGTGTGACCCTACATGCCTTCTCATATCGACATTAATCAAATTAAGGTCTACGCGGAACTCCTAGACGGCGCCGGAAGACGAACTCAATATGTGAAGTATGTTTACGCGAATCCAGTAAACTTAACGTTTATGTGGTAAGATAAAATCCTTTCATTCACGACACACCCGATCAAGCTTAGGATTTGTCAAGTGTCTATCTAAATGGCTTAATCATTGTATCTCATCTATATTAGTTGACGACTGGACCATATTCTAAATATGTCTATTGCGTTGGCCAACGACTTAGTCAACCTAATATCACTGAGAATCCGAGTGTTCTCTCGAATATACATTCGAGGAATGAATCATAATCTTGGCTCAACTACCACCTTCAATCCACATCGTAATGTACCCAATACAAGCCGTATCTCAACCTACAAGGCATTTGAGCTTAGGACGGGATCAAAGTACATTACTTTGTAGATAAGGTGCGTATTGACCTCAAGTCTAAGGACTTCTATCTCCCACACGCTGATCATACGTTAGACAAGTATAACAAACAGTATATCAGCAGGGTATACCAATACTTCCAAAGTATCCATGTGTCCATCACGAGTAACCATTACTCGTAGCTGGTGAGACATACTACATTCTCTAAGAATGCATACCACATGTCGACTTATCACATATCATCGATATCCCATTCTCGATGATCATTAGTCGAGGCTATTTTAAGAGTTACGCTCTATCATAAAATATCTCACTCTATTAATGACAACGTAAGCTCAAGGGATGCACATTAATGAATAATCACAAACAATTAAATAATAATTCAATAATTGCAAATGTCAAAATATTAATCTCCATTAATAATAATATGAATGTGTATAAAATACATTTGTCCTAATACAGATTGTCTCTAGGACATAAATATACTTTCAACACGATGCTTTAAATAAAAGGCCATGTTCCATCCCCCACTCTATTTTAGTGATTCAAACCTCGATGTGAGCAAAAAGTTTAAATTAACTCCTACAAGCAATTTTTTTGGTTACATCACCCTTCCATTAACATGCAGAAGCTTAGAAGGAACAACACATTAAATTTTACCTTGCAAACAGAATTTGTTAAGATTTAAGAACCTCGTTCACTGGAATATTGTTGCCTAGATTAGTGAGAAAAACCAAATCACTTTGTAAAGCAGCAAGACAAATCTCACCTTGTTTTCTGTCACTTTTCCTCATCCTTGACATCCTCATCTTCATCTTCTTTGATAACATCTTCCTATCTTCAGATTCATCATCTTCATCAGTCTCCAATAAATCATGACACAAATAAGAAATTATTTCGTCCCGAATTGATGAGCTACAAAAGCACAATATATAACATCATATTCACGCTTCTACTAAAAAATACAACAACTTATGACACATAAGACAAAAAAATTAATTTGCTTGAACAAAAATCAAAGTAATAGTGAATTAATACTAAAGGACTCCTTCATAGAAGAAATTAGCTACTGACCCTTATTACAATCTTGTTCCCTTTAATTCTACAGCTCTTCACCCTGTCAGAAATATATATTTGACATAGTTATATTAGTGTATTTAGCAACAAAATGGAGTTGAAATTGTGGAACATGAGTAAGGTCATCTATATCTTCGACTTCATCTTATGGTGTTTATGGTTCAATGATCATTAGTGTGTTTTTAGTGTCAAAATTTCTCTATTTATGTAGTTATTTGTTTAAGCAGGACTTAAATACTCTTCGTACTCAGTCATATTGTTTGTACTAACTTACCTTTGTTCTCTTATTTGTTAAAGAAAATCAATTTGGAAGTAAGTGTTAAACTACAACTCCCTTTTGAGTTTGTGACCTGCATATACATCTTTTGATGGCCACCAAACTTATGGAACAAAGGTAATTGGAATTATAACTTGTTACCTTTCTCCATTTACCGGCCATATGGTGATACATACCATCTCACAGCATCTTTGTTTAATAAAATATACAAAGAGTTTACTCAAATTTTGCTCTAATATTTTGTCTTGAACATTTACAGTTTGATAGCCAATGTACAATGTAAGAGTCATGTAACCAATGGACTGGAGGCTGAAACAATGATTTGGATTCTTTATGGCTCGTTTCTATGTTTTGATATCATCGTGTATCAAATTAAGTTCATGAATGTGTGTAAGCATATGCATATTATGTACATTGGTAGCAAGGCCTACTAAGCGACTTAATTGAGCTTATATCAACTTTAGCTACTTCATCAAAGTAGTAAAAAATTATGAGGGGAACTGTTTGGATGCTTTAGTGGTTCATAGAGCGAGGTAACACCATATCTCTACTAAATGAAATAAAGTAGAGTATTCTCTTTTTCTTTTGAGTCATATATTTCCACACATTCTTGAAGTATATCATCTTTAAATTCTATCTCAAGCTATGATCAATAGATTTAATTGTTGTTAGCTTGATCCTAGGTAATCAGCCCGGTTTCAGTTCGATTAAACTAAACGCTACATTTTTCTATTTGTCTTTATATGGGCAACAGAAAATACAAATCAAATATTTTCATCAAAAAATTAAAGAGACTAAAGAATAATATCATCATGCGAAATAAGATAAGAACCATATACTTAAAGAATCCCGTGCTCTATGTGATATGCAGAATTCATCCAGCAAAATATATGATTAAAAATAAAAAATTAAATTTGGGATTACCTGCACTACAAGTCTACAATTACATGAACTACATAGCAATTTTCTGATAGAAAAGACTATTGAGATGTGAAACCTCTTCTGCCACTTCCTTGCATCTCATTTTCGTACCATTGCTTTGCATACACATGAGAACCAACAAAGGGGAAGAAGCACTAAATTTGAACATGAAGAGCCAAAAGAAAAAACGAATGAATGCAACAAATTACAACCCAAATTCCAGACAAAAACAGAAAAATTAAAACAGATATCAACTAATCAAATAAAAGATTGTTAAATATACCCGTGATATACACGGAATATACGCCGTGTATATCACGGGCTGCCTTCGGTTGAATGGACTGTTGGGCCGTGATATACAAGGTGTATATCAACCGTGTATATCACGGTTTAGTGTCCTAGTTTAGGTAAAGTTTGGTTGTAATTATTGTTGTACACTTACCATAATTGTATTACCATAATTATATAGTTAATGTCCAAATAGAATAAGGTTTTAGGAGTAGAATAGGAATAGGATTTTCCTATTATGGAAAAATGTACATTGTATATATACTCTTTCAATTAATGAAAATAATCAAGGAATTATTTCTTTCATGGTATCAGAAGTCTAGGTTCTTTTTCTCCCAATCTTTTCCCAACTATTTCCGTCGCCAACCAGTCTCGGACCGAGAGCCTATCCTCGGTTTCCGTCCTGACAATATTTCTTTTTCCTTCCAAATCCCTCTATCACGTCTTGCGTTGTGATTATGGCTAAGAACACGTTTCACCCTGCCCTTACTGTTTCTAACATCAAGAATCACATCCCTATCATTCTTGAAATAGAAAACGTCAAATACGCGACGTGGGCCGAACTGTTCAAAGTTCACGCACGCTCGCATCAAGTCCTCCATCATATTAACCCCGCGGCTCCTACGGATACGGAGGTTCCCAACTCCGAGGACGATCCTAACTTATGGACAACCCTTGATGCTACTGTTCTTCAATGGATTTTATTCAACTATTTCTACCGACCTCTTGCAAACGATTATTGAGCCTGACACAACGGCGAAGGCTGCTTGGGATATAATACGTGATATATTCCAAGATAATCAAAATTCTAGAGATGTTACTCTTGAGCAGGAATTCTCCCACGTCAACATGGAAGATTTTTTGAACGTTTCAGCTTATTGCAAAATGTTGAAGGAATTGGCGGACCAACTCCGCAACGTTGGCGCGCCCGTTTCAAATAATCGTTTGGTCCTACAAATGGTTGCAGGCCTATCTGAGGCCTATAGTAGTATTGGCACGCTTCTTCGTCAGAGCAGATCTCTTCCGCAATTTTATCAGGCTCGTTCTATGTTTACGCTCGAAGAAGTCGGCTTGGCAAAAAGGCAGCTACCGGTGCTAGTCTCGTAGTCATGATGACGTCCTCCATAAATTCTCTAAGTTTTGGTGATAATTCGGGCCAAAACCGTGCTACCGGTGGCGGCAAGAATACTCAAAAAAATAATGGCAAAAACCGCGGGGGCAAACGCGACGATTCCGGCAGTGGTGGCGGTGGCCAAAATACCGGCAGTGGGCCCCGTCCAGGCCGCAGTGGGCCACCGTCCTACTGGTCCTAGCCCTGGGCCCCCTGGCAGGGGCCTGAGCCAGTGGGCAGTGGACCAACAGCCCCTACGGCCCAAAGATATCCGGTCCACGGAAACCGGGCCGCCCAACGATCCGGTCCGGTTTTCTCGGCCCAATACATTCTGGCCCAGTGGATTCCGCCCTAGTTCTGGGTCGAGGCAGCAAGCCGGTGTGTTTGGGCCCCGGCCTCCTCAGGCCCATCATGCAACGGGCCCCACCCCAACTGATATTGAGCGGCAATGCACACACTTGGTTTAACTTTCCCAGACCTGAATTGATACATGGACACCGGAGCCACTACCCACATGACATCCGATCAAGGTACTCTCGCGTCTTATTCCAATTTGAGCAACAGTCGTGGAATAATTGTTGGTAATGGTAATTCAATTCTGATTCGTGGTTATGGTCATAAAACTATCTCCCCCCATCCACCACTTATCTTGAAAAATACCCTTCATGCCCCTAAATTGATTAAAATTTTGGTGTTTGTCTGTAAATTCACAACTGATAATTTCGTGTCTGTTGAATTTGATTCGTTTGGGTTTTCTGTGAAGGATTTCAAGACGGGAATTCCTCTCATGAGGTGTGATAGTAGGGAAGATATTTATCCTATCACGCCAACGTCCGATTTCAAGACGGGGATTCCTCTCATGAGGTGTGATAGTAAGGGTACGCGTAGTACTCCGAATTGTCAAGCTTGTTCCTTAGAAAAATTGTTAGATTGTCGTTTGTAGAATCTAATTCTCATACTTTAAAGCCTTTTGATATTATTCATAGCGATTTATGGACATCTCATGTTCTTGGTTCTTTGGGTCAACATTATTATGTTCTATTTCTGAATGATTTTTCTAATTTTTTATGGACTTTTCCGCTAGCGAAAAAATCTAAAGTTTTTTCCAATTTCTTAAAATTTAGAGCATTCATTAGAACCCAATTCGAACGGAAAATTAAAAATATTCAATGTGATAATGGCAAAGATTATGATAATTGGGTGTTTCGGGAGTTTTGTGCTAATTATAGGATTAATTTTCATTTTTCTTGTCCTCATACGTCTTCACAAAATGGGAAAGCCGAACGCAAAATTCGTACCATTAATAATATTGTCCGAACTTTATTGATTTATGCTTCTGTACCCCCTTCTTTTTGGCATCATGCTCTACAAATGGCTACATATCTCCTTAACATACTTCCTATCAAAGGCTTGACGTATTCCTCCCCTCTTCATATCTTATATAATAAGACTCCTTCGTATTCTCATCTTAGGGTCTTTTGGTGCTTGTGTTATCTACTCTTTTCGTCCACCACAATTAACAAACTTCAGGCTCGGTCTACCCCTTGTGTGTTTTTGGGTTATCCGTCTAATCATCGTGGTTATAAATGCTTTGATTTATCGTCTAATAAAATCATCGTTAGTCGCCATGTTATTTTTTATGAATCCCAATTTCCGTTTGCTAAGTTAAGTAGTCTCGTACCTAGTTCGTATAATTTTTTAGATGATGGTGTATCTCCGTATCTTATCCATCATTTTTCGGACGCGTCCGTCACCCCAAATCCGCCAACGGGCCCACTTCCCGCTGGACCAATAGTTTTTTATCACCCCTCGGTTTCCAGTCCCGTCCTTGGGCCAGCTTCTGGCCAGTTGCCAAAATTGGGACAGTTGCCCAGCTCAATACGGAAACTGGGCCAGTCTCGGATTCAGTCCCTGCTATGGTTTACCGATCTAGGCCAGCAGGCCCACTGCCTGCTGGCCAGTCCGTCACTTGTTCCGAAATTTCCCAAAATTCACCCAATTCTTCCCCGAGTCATAGACCAGTCACCCGTAGTCAACGGGGTATTTTTAAACCAAAAAGACATTTTAATTTGAATTCTAATGTTTTTAAATCACCTCTTTACCTCGTAAACCTGTGTCTGCTTTAAATGACCCGAATTGGAAAATTGCTATGACCGATGAATATAATGCTCTTATTGATAATAAGACGTGGGAGTTGGTGCCCCGTCCATTTGGTGTTAATATTATTCGGTCTATGTGGATTTTTGCTCATAAAGACAATTATGACGGTTCTTTTACGAGGCATAAGGCTCGTCTTGTAGGTGATGGTAAGACTCAGCAGGTTGGTGTGGATTGTGGTGAGACATTTAGTCTGGTGGTCAAGCCGGCTACCATTCGCACTGTGCTCAGCTTAGCTCTTTCGAAAGCATGACCCATTCATCAGTTAGATGTAAAGAATGCTTTCTTGCATAGTGATCTCAAGGAGACAGTCTATATGCCTCAACCTTTGGGGTTTAGGGATCCCAAATGTCCTCATCATGTCTGTTTATTGAAAAAGTCCTTGTATGGGCTTAAGCAGTCCCCACAGGCTTGGTATAAGAGATTTGCAGACTATGTTTCGACTATTGGGTTCTCTCACAGCAGGTCTGATAATTCATTGTTCATATATCGTCATAGTTCTTCCCTGGCTTATATACTATTATATGTGGATGATATTATCTTGACTGTCTCTTCTGATGCATTATGCTAGTCTATCATGACAATACTCAGTTCTGAGTTTGCTATGAAAGACTTGGGGGCCTTGAGTTATTTTTTTGGCATTGCTGTCAATTGTCATACAGGTGGGTTGTTCTTATCATAACGTAAGTATGCAGCTGAGATCATTGAGCGAGCTGGTATGTCCTCATGAAAGTCTACTTCCACTCCAGTTGATACTAAACCCAAGTTGGGTGCCGCGGCCGGCTCACCTTACGAGGATCCGACCCGCTATCGCAGTCTTGTAGGGGCTCTTCAGTATCTTACTTTCACGAGACCAGATATTACGTATGATGTACAACAAGTGTGCTTGTTTATGCTGCTACTCGCCATTCTGGCGGTATATTTCTATGTCAGAAGAAATACATCGAAGAGATCATTGACCGTGCAGACATGACGTCTTGCAAGCCATCCCACACGCCAGTGGACACCAGTTCCAAGCTTAGTGTTGATTCCGGCCCTTCGTATTCAGACCCGACTCACTATCGTAGCCTAGCTGGGGCCCTACAGTACCTCACATTCACGAGACCAGACATATCATATGTCGTGCAACAAATATGTTTGCACAATCCGACGGAAGCACACATGCATGCCCTCAAACGTATTTTACGATACGTCCAGGGCACACTTTCACCTCAGCTTACATCTATACAGGTCCGCACTCAGTAGTATCACTACGTATTCTGATGTTGACTGGGGTGGGTGTCCTGACACCCGACGCTCCACGTCTGGTTACTACATTTTCCTCGGAGATAACCTATTGTCTTGGTCTTCCAAAAGGCAACCTACACTATTTCGATCCAGTGCCGAAGCAAAGTACAGAAGTGTAGTCAACGTCGTCTCTGAGTCTTGTTGAATCCGCAACCTTCTACTTGAGTTTCATTGCCCGATTCAAAAGGCAACACTGGTCTACTGCGACAATATTAGTGCGATATCTTTCCGGCAATCTCGTCCAACATCAACGCACCAAACACATTGAGATGGACATTCATTTTGTTCGCAAAAAAATGGCTTGTGGTCAAGTTCGTGTTCTTCATGTTCCTTCTAGATATCAGATTGCCGACATCTTTCACCAAAGGACTTCCACGCATACTGTTTGATGATTTTCGAGCCAGTCTCAGTGTTCGTGAGACTCCCGCTTCGACTACATGGGTTTAATAGAATATTCACCAAATATTCTTACATTAATTGTGTATCTCTTATTTTATGTAGAATTATATTCCTATTGTAATTAGGACTCCTATATTAGGTAGAATTATATTTTCTATTGTAATTAGGTTGATTAGTTACCTAATTTAGATATTCTTGTACTACTATATATATTTTACATTCCTTTAGATAATCATGGAGAAAGTGATACATGGTTTATCGAAAATGTTTGTGAATGTGAGCTTCGTCATTTGTAAAAGAATTTTTCCACTATTAGGTAACCTAGAAAATAGATAGGCTAATGACATGGAGTTGAGTATTGCAAGCCACAGAAGACTTCACCTGTTTTCGATTCGAAGGAAGCTAACGTCTTCGCTTTTCATGTAAGAAAAGTTTACACGATCAGTATATAAACTAAGTTAAATTCATAAGGTAATTAAATCTTTATGGCAACCGTTAATTGATAACGTGATTTAAAATAACATAACTAAATCCCTGATTAAATTAAATTGATAGTGTACGAAATCCTTACAGCATCTAACTCGAAAGCATGTCTATTTATGAAATGGTAGTCCAATTAAGAAGATGAGTTCCTTTCCAAGACTCAGAGAGGAGAGGACCAGTACATTAACTTTTTTGTTGAAGAATTAAGATCCAATCAAACAGCACACAATGATATGAGTACTCATCCCTAAAAGCAGGTACTAGATAATGACATTACATAAAGACAACACCACAAATTTTAGTACTACAAGCTAAGCAGTTCAGATTTGAATGCATAAACTAACACAGAATATCATGATCACTTCTTCTTGGCAATGAACAAACCCCATCTCTGCTCAGCAGATGAACTCCTGATTAGCTTGGCCTTCCAACCTCCAACTATGTCATTGTAGTCTTTCTGTAAAGTAAAAAAAACAGAAGTAAAATGAGATGAAATCATACATCAACTATCACAAACATTTTAATTAATTAGGTGTATAATATATGACTATGCACTCACTTCAGAGAACTCCAGGATAAATGACTCTCTTTCATTCTCCACAATGTCTAACTCTTTCTGGAGAACTTTCATAAACTGCAATGCAAGTAACAGACATTATAAGTTTGTATCAATGTCTTCCAAGCGAAGCACCTGACCAAAAAGAGTTCAAGTTCTATGAACTGCGAAGTAAAAATAATTGACGCAGTCAGGTCACTATGATAAACATACGACTAATTGATACCTCAAACTACACTAAAAGTGTAAAGAATCTTTATATTGTCAGTGTATATAACTTAAATAAAAAAAAGATAAATAGACGGACCTGTTCAGTTCGATCCTCAGCAATAACTTCATTGAAACCAGCATCTCTGAGCATCTATATTGTGAAATTATAAAGTGGCTCTGTCATTTTGGAAAACGCTAGCAAAGAAATAGGATTGGAACACACTAATTGTATGTGATAAATTTATACCTGCCCATATGCTTCAACGTCATGTAAATCATAACCTCTCTGTTTGATATATGCTGCAAATTCTTCTGATGCTGGTCCTGCTTTTTTGCAATAATCACTTATGAGGACTCTGCCTCCAGGCTTCAGCCATTTATAGAAAGATCTGAATAATGCAGGTTTGTCCTGCAAACACTCAATTATTAAACCGTTAGGCTGAAAGAAACGTGGCAATGTAATGTTGAAGATGGCTATCAAACTATTCACATTGGAGATAGTTATGGGTACTTTGAAGGTCTATGTTACCAAAATAAGATGAGTAGAACATATAACTTTAGAGCAGGTGCAGAATAACCGAGAAAATGAAATGAGATAGTGTATGACTGATAATTACCTGGATGTGCAGGATAGTGTCCCGGCTGTATATCACATCGAATGATCCTTCAGGATATGTTTTCTCTGTGCAATCAGCAACCTCAAATTCAACCGCGCATTTGCGACCAATAGCACGTTCGAAAGCCAATGAGATCATGTTAACTGAGAGATCAATGCCGACAACATGAACATCATACTTCTCAGCCATGTAAAAGTCACCTCCACCGATGCCACAGCCAACATCAAGGACTTTTTCCCCAGGCTGAAGATCCAACATGGCAACAAATTCTTTGGTGGTGTCTGTTTAAGAACAAATACAGAATAATCGAATTTTAGATAAATGCTGGACTAATGAGAAACAATCTGTTTCAGTAATCTTTAGGTTCACAGACATAATTAAAGCTACTATAGCATATTGCATGAAGCGACATAAATGGAGTTGGGGACTTGAATATAGAAAGAGGCTCAATCCAAGAGGCATACCAATTCCTCCTGTGCTCACAAAGCCTGGTCCGAAGACACGCTCATATCGCAGTATGCCATTAGACTTGTACTGAACAGTGTCCAAGAAATGCTGGAATCCCCTATCATCCTCAGAACGAACCTTCTTCCATATCCAGCAAACCTGCAAGTTCAAGCAGCAAGAACACATTAATTTAGTTGTCAGGTGAATAGTAACTAACAAAATGGGTAATGATGATGGAAAAGTTGTACCTCATTTTGATTCTTTTTGTTTCTTACATAAGTTTCAATGCACTTATAACCGGTGAGAGAAAGTTCATATGATTTTCCAGCACCATCCTTTAAATTGCATTCTTGGAAAACCTGCATTAAGTTACTATCAGCAGAAGATAATCAAACAACAGACTCAAGTTGTTTAAGCTAAGCAAAGAAAAAACATGTGACAGTTTTGGACTGATCTTTTATGCTGTCATAAAGCAAGAACTTCAATGAAAACATTACTAGACAAACTGGTAATAGAGTGTTCATCATTAACTTTCAACACACTTATGACTTGAATACAGCTACAAACTTATTGTGAAATCCTTCATAAATTTGCAGAAAGAAATTTATTTATCAAGGATTTTCCAAAAAAATTGTTTTCTTTTCAGGCAAATTTACTGGGAAAAGAAAAATGAAAAGATCATAATACACATAGAATTATGATATAACTCTAATTACTCATGTGTCGACTGTGAATGAAAAAAATCACTTTTTAGGATAACCTTTGTATAAAATCTAGGTTCTCGATAGTGGGTTGGGTTGTTCTTTCCCTTGTGGTCTCCTGATTGATGGAAGCATGTCTCTCTAAAAAATATATAGCCACCAACTTTCAACCATTTGACCATTCTCTCCGCAAGGTCCTGAACCTGCAAAAATGGGAAAAAGGTATTTTGAAATGCTAAATAGAATCAGTCAAATAGGAGATTCAAGACATTAGTATGAAGAACAAGGGAGATCCGAAGAATTTCATTTTACCATAATTATCATCCGTAGTAGATTTGGATGAAAAGTCTAATGAATCTAAAACACAGGCTCATTAGGAAAACTTTTACTCACATTCTCCAGTTCCCCACGGGAATGATATTTTCCAGTTCCAAAAACGATGGGTGGATAGCTATAGCACATTAGTCTTATTTTTAGCCATCCTATTGTAAGCATGTTTTTGCATAGAGGCAACATCTTAGTGACAATATATGCTGGTCACTTGTTAGACAAAGCACTACGACAAAGGTTATTGGACATACTTTGAAGATGATATTAAATTGATCAAGCATATCATTTTAAATACCATATGTGATTGACATAATTTAGTATGTGCCCATCATACTACTTTTTTTTTTTGTTGCCCAATCATGACTTTTACAAAATCCTCCTATTAAGATGGGGTGTTGATAAAAGTTTGCCTAAATAGATTCTTTCTTAAATCTTATACTCACCATGTCATAGCGATAGTGTCATGAGCTCCAAAGATTTGAGCCTACAGACAAATCAATTTTGTATAGCGTGCAACCTTACTGAATTTTTCATGCAGGAACGGGAGGAAGTTTTTAAAAAATTACCTCTTCATCAGAAAGATACATCAGTAGCCAGTTAGAAAATATCAAGTCCACCGACTCAGGTAAAAACGTCAAATCTGATGAAGTCACATCAGCACACATAAACTTGACGTTCTTGTGGTGTCCATTGATGCTTTCATTCTGCATCGAAGCAAATAATTGTAAGTACATGAAAATATATTCACTAAATTTGTCAACTTATCTATCATGAAGCAACAACATTTGAATCTTAGAACCAACTCATTCACAGGTTCGTATAACAGAAACAGAAAATTCAAATGTCCCAAAGGAAAAATGCCACAAACCTTCTTAATCACTCCGTCAATAAAGTCCACTGCTACAAGCTCCTCAGACTTCTTGGCTAAGTCCCCTGTGAAACGGCCAATACCAGCACCTAATTCCAACACGGTTTTTCCTTCATATGAGGGGAGCAGTGAGAGCACCTACACAAATATTCACAAATCTCAAATATTTTGGGTGGATAGGCCAATACATTTTCTTACAGCAAGTCTTTGTGAATTCACAAAATGAATCAAAACAAAATGTGATAATGCAACCTTTTGGACAAAATTAAGTCAGAGGTTCTCAACCTCCAAAATAAGGAGGTTGTAATAAGCAAAATACATCAATCAAAACTATTAAAAAAAATAACACCATGCATAACCATAAAACTTTGTTAATATAAGTTGGTTTTGGATCAAAATCCCTATTCTGATTATTGAAGCTCAAATTAAATATACTGCATATAGTATGCAGGATCAGCGTTATCACTTCAGAATAAACCTCCAGTTACAGGAGTCCAGTACACATAATTAAGAACTAAGCTGAATGCATCAGCAAAATGCTTGGCAACTATGAGTCAAATAAAACTACTAGGTGCAACTCACTAAAGCTCTATCAGACCCAACTTCTTTTGTCACTAGGAACCAAATAACAATTCTGTAACTGCACCAGTGTTCCTTGATACTAGAAAAGCTAGTACAATCATTCGAGGGAAACCATTTATGTTGACTTTGTGTCTTGAATTCTAGAGGATTTTGTTGCGGAAGCCGAATATATAGAAAGTGATTAAATCACGACTACTATATCTAAAGGCAACTAATAAATAGTAATAGAGACAACAATAAAAAAGAACACCAAGAATTTACGATGTTCGGCAAAATTGTATTTTTTGCCTAGTCCTCGGACACAACCAAACCAAATTTTATCCCACTCTAAAATTACAAGTGAAATACTACAAGAGAAAGAAGATTCAAATGCCTTAGAAGATGAGAAGGCAAGTGAGGGATGTTTTCCAAATGAACAAAACCCTTGCTATTTATAGAAGGGAAATTGTCTCACTAATGTCAGGCATGACATCACATAGAGTGTGATCATGCAATGTAAATGGATGAAAATTGCATCTACAAATTTCATTCTAAGAATGAGGCTTCCAATGTTCACATTTGTGTTGAGTTGTGGAGCCTAATTCATCGCCGACACTATGAAGATCTTGTTGGTTGCTATTGTATTTTATAAAGCAGTACGAGAAGTAAATAACTATTACAAGTGTTCGAAAGGATAAACAAATATTCAATATTCAGAAATTGAATCTTGTTGAACAAATAGGCCAATCTTCAAAACTGCCGCAAGCTTGTTGTGTCTTGAATCTTGATAACCTGAAATCAAGAAACAACTAAATCTGGATGGTTACAACGTTGTGTGTTGAGTCGAGTGATTGCACTCTGTCCTTAAGACAAGATTGCCCCGTATATATGCTTTTACGTTAGCGGGCAATAGTCTCCCAAGATAAAACAACACTTTAATCTCAACGCTACAAAGCCAATAGGTTGAGTCTGACGAAGAAAACAAATACGAGTCGACTTGCTGAAGATATGGAAAAGGAAGGAAGAGTTTCTGTTTTCTCTTCTGTTTTGTCTCTGTGTATATAGTGTCTCTGTTGTATATATCTTGTGTATATGTGTGTCTTTCCTCACTGTTTTGCAGTTTTTCGTCACTGTTTTGCAGTGATTTTCGTCACTGTTTTGCAGTGATTTTCGCCACTATTTTGTGCTATTTTCTGTGTCGTTTTTTAGCCAAAGGAGGCATCAATATATAGCATGGAGGAGGGACTCCTCAACTGCCACAAACATGGCTGTAAATAGTCATTAGGAGGGCTGTTAATGGCCATTAGGGTGGCTGAAAATGGCAGGTTTAATGCCATTAGTGAGGGTGATTTATGGTCATGAAGGAGGTTGATGATGGTCATTGAAGAAGGGTTGTTTATGGAGTAGTTAATAGCCAAGTAATGGCTGGTTAATGCTCCAAAAAATAGTCCAAACGGTAGGCAGAAACTTTCTGCCTTCCGTCACTCCCAAAATCAACTTTTCAGAAACTCTAGGGACCAAACTGTAAATATTAAGCAATTTGGGGTCCAAAAAGATAATATCAGAAAGTCCCCACGGCCCTGGCCCGTGGCCCGTGACCGGACGGGCGGGCGGCGGCGGCGCGCGTGTGGGCTTAGCCTTGAACCCAAGCACATCTAGGTCCTCCCTCCTTTAAACACATGGGATACCCCTTGCGGTCCCAAACCCTTTACCACTTTAGAGACTTATATAGAGAGCAATTCTTCCTTTTTCCACCGATGTGGTAGATTTGTCCCACACCATATTTCCATGCCTCAAACACCTTACTTTGTGGACCAATATCTCTTTCATTTCTCAACGAAATTTGACGATTTTTGGCCCTACGGTCATCTACTCACTTAGTAGAATATGCATGTGTGAAGAGACAAAGCCTCCAACATGCGGAACACTAGTGTTTAATTCATTAAAGATGGGTGGACACATCTCCCCGCCAAAGGCAAATTTCCAACAGATCTTACGCAGACTGTGGAACACTGATCGACCTAGTTTTCGCTATATATAGACTAGGGGCGCCGTTTTCTTTCTTGGCGAGCAAGAGAGAATTGTAAACACAAAACTCTCCATTCGATTATAGTGAAATCTACAGCGGCAAAGTGGACGTAGCTCTCGCATTGAGAGTGAACCACTATAAATCTGTATGTTATTTGTTCTTCGCTTATTTATTATTTTCTGATTAGGCCGGATTTGGAACTTAAATCCTAACAACTGCTATCAGAGCAACAGGTAGTGTTGCGATTCAGAAAACGATGGGAGGCGAAGATGGTTCGGCGCACAGCATCGGGAAATTCGATGGTACGGATTTTGCATTTTGAAGAATGCAGATTGAAGATTATTTGTATGGCAGAAAGCTTCATCAACCGCTGGATCTAAAGACAGAGGAGATGAATGATGCAGAGTGAAATCTCCTTGACAGACAGGTTCTGGGAGTCATTCGATTGACGTTGTCGAAGAACGTTGCTAACAACGTGGCGAAGGAAAAGACCATTGCTGGCATGATGAAGGTTATGTCGACATGTATGAGAAACCTTCGGCAAACAATAAGGTATTTCTCATGAAGAAACTCTTTCATCTAAAGATGGAGGAAGGTGCTCATGTTGCAACGCACGTGAATGAATTCAACACGATTGTCAATCAATTGTCATCTGTTGCAATCGAGTTTGACGATGAAGTGCAAGCCCTAATTTTGTTGGCGTCTCTACCGAATAGCTGGAAGCCGATGAGAGCAGCGGTTAGTAATTCTATTGGCAGTGCTAAACTAAAATTCAACGATGTTAGAGATCGTATCATTGCTAAGGAGGTTCGCAGGATAGATTCTAGTGAGGCATCGACGAGTTCTGCTTTGAATGTTAAGAACAAAGGCAGAAATTATGACAGAAACTACAACTGAAATAGGCAAGTCAAAGTCAAGGAATGCGGGGGTCAATCTAGTTCTGGGCGAACACTTGGGTGTTGGAACTGTGGGAAACCGGGTCACATCAAGAAGAATTGCAGGATAAGTAAGCCGGTTCACAGGTTCTCTCCGTCCCTCAACTACATTCTGCTCACTGACAGAGCGGAGCCGGAATGTTACGAAGAAGCGACGCAAGTTGATGAATCGATCAAGTGGGAGCTAGCAATGAAAGATGAGATGGACTCACTGTTGTCAAATCATACATGGGAGTTAGCTAAGTTATCAAAAGAGAAGAAGGCATTGCAGAACAAATGGGTCTACCGGATAAAGGAAGAACACGATGGAAGTAGGCGTTTTAAAGCGAGTCTGGTTGTGAAGGGATTTCAGCAGGAAGAAGGCATTGACTACATGGAGATCTTCTCTGCCGTAGTAAAGTTGGTGACAATCAGAACTGTTCTTGGGCTGGTAGCAAAGTAAGATCTGCATCTTCAACAGATGGACGTGAAAATTGTTTTTCTTCACGGTGATTTAGAGGAGGAAATCTACATGAAGCAACCTGAGGGATTTGAGGTCAAAGGGAAAGAGAAGTTGGTGTGCAAGCTTCAAAAAGCCTATACGGACTGAAACAGGCTCCAAGACAGTGAATTCGTAAGGTGCGAAGCAGATCACTGTTGTTACTTCAAGAGATTTGAAGACTCCTACATGATACCTATTGTATATTTAACACACACCCGCAGTCATAGCGGGCGGTCTCCGAATGCTGAGACTGTCCCTAAAATCTTCAAAAAGGATCGAGGGAAGACCCTTTGTAAAGATGTCTGCAATCTGATACCTGGAAGGGACATGGCAGACGCGTACTTGTCCTCGAGCAACCTTTTCGCGAACAAAGTAAATGTCCATCTCGATATAGTATATTTGTGTGAAATGGATTCTACTGTATATTTGTAATACTGTAGAGGTTCTAAGGCCAACTTCAATTCACCAAACCAAGGTTCATCTCGTGTAGTCATTGTGTATCATGAATAAATGCAGGAAAATACCCTCTCCTTCTTTTCTTTTTCTATAATGTAAACAAAAAAGTCTATGTAAGTAAAATACTAGTAAATTAATAATATAAAAAGAAAAAAAGAAAAAAAGAAATGAGCAATGTGAATGAAGAAAGAGAGTGAAAGAGAAGATATCAGTGCAATAGGTACAGAGGTACGAGAAACAGTCTTCGTTCGGTTCTGATTTTTGAGCAGAAAGAAAATCATTATCTAGTTGGATATTCTGATTCAGATTATGCGGGTGATTTGGAAAAACGAAGATCAACTACTGGTTATGTTTTCACTTTTGCAAATGCACACTTTACAGTCAACGGTTGCTTTGTCTACTACAGAGGCAGAGTACATGGCAATGACGGAGGTTGTGAAGAAGGAAATTTGGCTTCAAGAGTTGCTTAGAGAGCTTGGTATTGAACAAGAAAGCATCATAGTATTTTTTGTGATAGCCAAAGTGTTATCCAATTAGCAAAGAACCAAGTTTATCAGGAAAGGACGAAGCACATTGATGTTCGGTATCACTTTATACAAGACATTATAGAAGAAGGTGGAGTCATGGTGCAGAAAGTTCGGATTACAGATAATCCTGTCGATATGCAGACGAAAGTAGTGACTGCGGTCAAGTTTCAACATTGTTTGAACTTGATCAACATTGTTGAAAATTGAAGATTGAAGTTGATGACACAATCAAAATTTGTCATTGAGAGAAAATTGAAAATGTGGAATCTTGCCAAGGTGGAGATTTGTTAAATTTGTCAAGATTCATGTGAACAAATGTGAACATTGGAAGCCTCATTCTTAGAATGAAATTAGTAGATGCATTTTTCATCCCTTTACATTGCATGATCACACTCTATGTGATGTCATGCATGACATTAGTGAGTCAATTTTCCTTCTATAAATAGCAAGGATTTTGTTCATTTGATAACATCCCTCACTTGCCTTCTCATCTTCTAAGGTATTTGAATCTTCTTTCTCTCTAATAGTATATCACTTATAATTTTGGAGTGAAATAAAATTTGGGTTGGTTGTGTCCGAGGACTAGGCAAAAATACAATTTTGCCGAACCTCGTAAATTCTTGGTGTTCTTTTTTTTATTGTTGTCTCTATTACTACTTATTAGCTGCCTTCAAATATAGTAGTTGTGATTTAATCACTCTCTATATATTCGGCTTCCGCAACACTTATATCATGTCATCTTCTCTATATGATTTATGTGATCGTATGCTAGTTAATTTGGGTTGGTTGTGTCCGAGGACTAGGCAAAAATACAATTTTGCCGAACCTCGTAAATTCTTGGTGTTCTTTTTTTTATTATTGTCTCTATTACTATTTATTAGCTGCCTTCAAATATAGTAGTTGTGATTTAATCACTCTCTATATATTCGGCTTCCGCAACACTTATATCATGTCGTCTTCTCTATATGATTTATGTGTGATCGTATGCTAGTTAATCATCTGCATTCGGCAACACTTTATCCAACGAAAAAGAAGGGGGCCATCAACAGACATGAGAAAGTAATAGATATCCTCCTAATGGAAAGTTGATTGGGATTTGGAAAAAATTGTCCTATGTGAAAGAAGAAATGAAGGAGTTAAACAAAGCAGAGTTCTCACAGATTGACAAGAGGATTATAAAATGTAGAGAACACCTAGCAGACCAGCAAGAGTAAATGAGAGACCATAGGCATGATCCTATTCAATTTGAACAGGAAAAGAGCTGAAATGGAACTGGAGAAATGGTGTTTAATTGAGGAGAGCATCCACAGGCAGAAGTCAAGAATCCAATGGCTTCAATTAGGTGACTCAAACTCAACTTATTTCTTTGCAAATATGAGGAATAGAGGTGCCCAGAATCACATAACCAAGCTGATCAATAGCCAAGGAGTATGGGTTGAAAAGGAAGATAATGTTAGAGAAGAAATCCTTGGTTTCTTCAAGGAGCTCTTGGGAATTTCAAATTGTCAAATGCCTGCAGTGGATCCAAATGTATTTAGTCAGGGTCTTGTATTAACAAGAATTCATCAGCTAGAACTGATAGCCCCTATTACAAGAACAGTTCTCACTGCACATCAAGGAATTGATGATATGAAAGCACCAGGGGAATATGGTTTTAACTCATGTTTCTTTAAAAAAATCATGGCCAGTGGTTGGAGAAGATGTTATTGATGCAGTCCTAGATTTCTTTGAGTGCTCAACCATGTACAAGCCTATCAACAGAACTTATGTTACCTTAATCCCAAAGGTAAAAAATCGAACATCAGTAAAACAGTTGAGGCCCATATCCTGCTGTACAATCCTCTATAAAATCATATCTAACGTCCTCATCAACAGACTACAGAAGGTCATGGACTACTTGGTAGATCAAAGCCAATAAGCTTTTGTTCCGGGGAGGGTAATTAATGACAACATTATCCTTAGCCATAAATTGGTGAAAGGATGTGGAAGAAAAGGCATATCACCTAGATATATGTTAAAGGTGGATATGCAAAAGGCATATGATTCAGTAGAATGGATTTTTGTTGAGCAAGTCTTGATCCATATGAATATCCCAGTACAGTTTGTCAAGTGGATTATGGAGTGTATTAGAACTGTTTCTTACACTATTGGGATCAATGGTAAACCAACTCAGGCCTTTGATGCTAAGAGGGACTAAGACAGGGAGATCCAATTTCCCCCTTCTTATTTGTTTTAGTCATGGATTACTTCAGCAGAATGCTCAAACAACTGAGGAAACAACCTTTATTTAAACACCACCCAGATGTACAAAGCTTAACCTAATTCATTTGGGTTTCACTGATGATTGTTATTATTTTGCAGGGGGGATAGAACTTCTGTGGCTATTTTATATCAATGTTTCATGGATTTCTTTGCTGTATCAGGATTGGTGGCAAATAAAGACAAAAGCTCTATATATTTTGGAGGAGTTAAAGACGATCAACAACAATTGATTATGGCAGACCTTGGTGCCTTTTAGATACTTAGGAATTTCCCTAAGTACTAAGAGGATCTCAATAGCACAGTGTCAACCTCTCATAGATAAGATCGTTGGAAGAATATCTAGTTGGACTACAAAGTTCTTATCTTACGCAGGAAGAGTCCAGTTGATAAAGAATGTGTTATTCTCTATTCAGGTGTTCTGGTCCCAATTGTTTGTCTTGCCTGCAAAGACCATAAAGCTGATAGAATCTACTTGTAGAAGGTTTCTCTGGACAGGAAGTGCTGACTTATCAAAAAAAGCCCTATTGGCCTGGGAAAGAGTATGCATGCCACAAGCTGCAGGAGGTTTAAATATTCTAGATATCAAGACATGGAATAGGGCTGCTATCAGTAAACTCTTATAGAATATATGCAAAAAGAAGGATAAGTTGTGGGTGAGATGGATTCATATGTACTATATCAAGGGGCAGATGGTTTGGAATGCTACTCCTAAACAAGCTTCATAGATGGTACAAAAGATGCTCAAAGTTACGCAACATATAGCTGAAATTGACCTTCAGAAGAATGACCTTATACAAATGGGAACCTTAATAATGAGGGGAGATTCTCTCAAAGTGCAATGGAGGAGGCTTTCTAGCTGGGGGATTACAACATCTCAGGAATGCTCACTGTGTTCAGATGGTCTGGAAACCTCAGCTCACTTGTTCTTCCATTGCCCTTACTCAGCAACCATATGGGAGGCACTATGATATTGGCAAGGAATCCACAGATTACCTATGGTATGGCCAGATGAAATGCAATGGGCAGCAACACATGCAAAGGGCAAAAATAGTTTATCTGAGATCTATAGAATGGTGTTAGCAGCAAGTGTATATCATTTCTGGATTGAGAGAAACTACAGGATATTTCAACATAGGAGGAGAGAACCTCATGAACTTACCAGACAAATTATTCAGGAAGTGTTCTATCGAAGTCATCGAAGGGGCAGATTAGCACAAAGATTGGACATGCTCAACTTCTATCCTCAGCTTCCAACTGTGCCTGTTCAACTAGTTTAGCCTTCAGTTTTACTTTGTGTTTCTGAGTCTTTGTTTAGATGCAACTGATGCTTACAGATAGTTTACTAGAGTAGAAGTTTGTTGCCATGCTGATACTGGGGACTGTCCATACCAGCTTAGTGAAGACTATGTACATAATGCTTACTTGGTATATAAAATCTTTTATTGCCAAAAAAAAAAGTAACAGATATTCAATCTTGATGGAGGATTTGTACCATCTAGAGAGGACAAAAGACTTGTTACTAAGGGGTCACAAGCAAAGCAACCCACACTTTTGGTAAACCGGAGGCACCAATCCGATATGTAGAGCCAACTTTTTCTTTGACCCTTCTATTTGAATTTGACCAAAGTTATCACACTCAATTAAGTATGAAACAATAACATTAACAAGGAACATGGAAACAATTATACAGATAGAAGCAGAAACATGTACCTCAGGCCTGTCCTCTTTATCAAGATCAGATGCTTCTGAATCAAGCATCATTGCCTCCAAAGAGAGTTCAGCAGTTTGCTCGATCCAATAACTTTTTTGAATCTCACGCTCTTGTCCTACACACCACCATGTTCATAATCAAAACATTAGCAAATGTCCAACTCAAACAAAAAATCCAGAAACCAACAAGTTAAATTGTGTGCACTATCTCAGCTAAAAACATACAATTAGATAGATCACACATTTGCTTTGTTTCAATTCGCAACACTTCCTTTATGTAAGATATGATTATTTTGGTAGCCAAAGACACAGAAATATTTTAATTGATGGGTATCATAAAGTTTGAAATCACGACTTTTTACATGTTCTGAGATATCACGTTGAACTGTGCTGAGGCGGATGCAGCATTACGATGCCGGATTCATCTGAATATAGTACTGTCAAATAATTTTTTTACTAAAATTGCAATAAATAGTAGCTTTAAAGACATACTTTTAAAAATATAATCATTTTATTGTTAAGAACCTTAATAGTTGAACTCATATAATTTAAATCTTAAGTGTGCATTGTCTCATGCAGGGGCGGAGCTACAAGTCCGGATATTGATTCGACCGAATCCATTATCTTTTGTTCAAACGGTATATATTTGTGTTAAGAAAATCATTAACTATATACAAATATTAAGTCTAGAACGTCCCCGTTATTAACACTTACAGTCGTCATTCTAAAATTCAAAACTCATGAAGTCGAAATCGTGGCTGCACCACTGACTTTATATAAAAGTATTAGAGAAGCTTTCATTACCTGGAGCAGCAGTAGCCATAGTTGTGATTAGAAACTTGTGATCTTTTAAAAAATGGAGGTAGAGTTATGGTAGTAGCTAAAAAGGTTAACAACCTTCAACAGCAATGCGAGATCTAGAAAAGGTTCTTGATTTACAATTACAAGTTCTACCTCTCTGCTGCATCAGCTAAACCAAACTATGTTAATGAATTTGCTTAGCGGTGGCTTTTCCTCTTTATAGGCGACGACAAAAGTCATATTTTTTCTTCTCTCTGTAACAGATCGACCAGCCATTATTGGCTTATAAATTAGTTATACTGATACTGTAAAAATATTTATATTATTAAAATAAGTTACTTGTTGTATTTTTCATTTACCAGATTATGATTTAATCCCTTTCAAATGAACCATTTAATCTCTGCTGACTTTATAAATTTACCACGTCTACTTGAGTTAGTGGCATAGTTATATAAACAGAAGGGTGATCAGTTGATATTTATCAAATAAGTTATGACATTGTTTTATTTCTAATCGGTCTAAAAAAAATTATATATAATTAATAATAATTTAACTTTAAATATTTTATTTTATTCTTAATGACATGATTTATAATCACATTTATGACTTGTTTTAGACCAAAATTTTTAAAGTCTTTCTTTCCTTCTTAAACTTCATGTCAAGTCAATAACCATCATATAAATTAGAATTAATTTTTTTTATATAAATATATATATTAAATCTTAAATATTCTTAATAAAATTCTTAATTTCTCCATTGCCGTTGAAAATGGTAAAATTTACTAGCTTTCATGAGCAAGCTTATGTTTTTTATTTATTAGGGAAAAGGTGAGTGATATTTATTTGAATTTATTACTAAATTTTAGTTTAAAAGCCTAACATTGGATCAAGGGAAGAATTTTTTTACTATGTGTGAGATATGTCATGTAATAGTTGTGTGAGGGATTAATTATGTGACAAGTGGACTGTGGGACCCAGAATGTCTAGACAATTTCACTTACTAGAACCCTCAGCCAATATCGGGAAAAAAAAAAGACGATCAGCCTCTTTCCTCCATGATTTACCAAGTTTGATTTCATTTCTACACCCATAAACATTAATCCACAAAACCAATTCAACTCCAAGGAACTACCTTTCCACAACGAAGATCGCCTTACAGCCACTCCATGGTGACATAATCGGGATTAACAATGGACAAATTTCATAATTAAACAGCAAAAGTTATCGCTAATTTCACTTGTCAAGAATAGAATATGCCCGCACACACTTTTTGTTGGTTGTGCCTCACCCATACTAAATTTTTTGAGAAAGATGACCACAAAATATAGTATTCCAAAGATAAAAGAGTCATACAGTTTTATCACTAATCTAGATTTTTATCATTTCTCATTTCCTTTAAAATAGTACCATGAGATTTTTCATTTTGTTTGTCTTCTTCACAAATGCTGCCACAAAAAAAAAAAAAAAAGTTCGGTGCACTAAGCTCCTGGTATGCGCAGGATTCGGGGAAGGGTCGGATCATAAGGTCTATTGTACGCAGTTTTACCTCACATTTCTGCAAGAGACTATTTTTAAGATTTGAACATATGATTTTCTGATCACATGACATCAACTTTAGCACAATGGTCTAAGTGTTGCCACGACTCCCAAAGAAAATATTACTAGTACTAGTTTAGATCACGTGGGTTTGCCATTTTATTTATTAAAATCCCTTAAAGATATATTAGGCGTTATTTTTGGTATTAGAAGTTATTAAATTTGAGATGTTTATAAGTTTTTGCAAAGGAGTGTGGGTATTTAGGAACAGATGGAAAGAAAGTCTGAAAACTGTATAGCAAAATATATTTTTGGAAAGTGCTATTAATTCACTGTGTCGAAGTATTTGAAGCTAAGTTATATCATACTGTATTACTTTGAACGTAGGAAACAAAACATTGTTGACTTTGTTTTTGTATCAATTTTAAAATGCAAAGCAATAAAAAAAAATTAGTTGTCCACTCACACCCTTGATGATTCATGCTTTTGAATATTAAAAAGATAAATTTCACAAACCAACGAAACACCAAGGCCCTTTTCTTCCTCATTTTCATTATTTTTTGGGACTGTTCTCCTTTTATATTGTATCTGCCTAACCCTTCCAGGATGTGTAAGGCCGTGAAGATATAAAGAAACTTTTGTATAGGTCAGTCCAAGACACCAACCCTTTGGACATAAATTATACGAGTGGGGGAATCTCTTTATATGCATTATTTGTGCCATTACTTCCCTAAAGACTGGATTTAAGATCTGCAATTTATGGTTTCTACGGAAATTTCAAGTTAATATAATATTAATTGGGTTCACAATAAAGTATCCGTAGATATTTAATAGATTTCTTTATTATGTATATAAGATTTGATTAAAAGTTACTGAAGTCATATAAACCGTAATCAACCCTCTACCTCCGCCCCTGTATAATTACCCTATATTCACTTTACATGTCATTCATCTACCATACAGTGATCTGTTCATTGTCCCACATTTTTAACATAAAAGGCAGATGAGCTATGAGAAAGTGATTCTTTTTCTGTTTATATAAGGTGGTGTATTGAAAAAGTCATATTAAAGCAGCTTATTTGAGGTGTTTGGTATAAAAGTAGCGGCCTACATGCATGGGTTCAATAATTGGTGCTTTTGGGTTCAGTCCAATGAACAGAATTTGGATTAGCTATTCTCTGGATACAAACACTCCCTAAAATATTAGATTCCACACAGATTAGTGTTATAGAATGTAAATGTTCTAATCCTTAATTTCACAATAAACTAACTTTTGAAATTGTGGTTAATACACACTTCCTTTCCAAAATAAATCACACCTAGTACAGAATAGCTGTAGTATTCCTTGGATTCCACAACTTTTAGGTATTTAACTTGTTTAATTTCCAGATGCCTGTATGTGTAGATAACTATGTATATGATGATATTTTGTTTCAAGGATGACATGGCATGCTAAATATATATATATAACTAAACTATATCAATCTTTAGCCCCATATATATAACACTAAAGCAAATTCAGTGAATTACTAGACAAAATATAAATTTTCCAAATCACACATTTTTACTAAGCAACAGACCTTCTGCACATTGTTGCAGAGTAGAAAGGCATATATATCGAACTCGATTATCAGATCCACAGACAGTTTAAGGGATGTGGGGCAACAGAAACCAGTAACCGGATGCATATATCCAGTGCATTCTATAAACTCGTGCTGCCATAAAACAGCAACCGGATATGTTACATATATCCTGTGCATTCTATAAACGCTTGCTGCCAGGAATCTCAATCCACTGAAGTTGGAGTTCGACCTCTCCACATTCCACGTTTCTCAATCACAGGCACATACCTTGCACAACTTTGTTGTCTTGCCATACCACTTTGCTCTCTTCAGACAGACAGTTTGACCTGCACGGTGTTGCTCTTGAGATCACTGTGCCACATGGGAGGCCATCTAAGTTCATTTTCAGAGCATCTAAAAATGGTTTGATATCAAATTCTGCATCTCCCATTTTGTCATCCATGCTGAACATATCGTGATCGTACAGTCTGAGAGCAAACATAAATGGAAAATCAAAATAATTGAAGCGAAAATTTTGCATGCATAATCTGAGAGCAATCCTAAAAAGAGTTGATGAAAAATGAACATTATTCTACTGAACAGATAGGTTTTACAGTATCTTTTATATCACCAGCAAGTAAAACTTTACCAGCTTAACTGGGAGATTTGCATCTGAAACAGAAAGGGTCAAATCTTCACTCCACTCAGGATTAACATCCTTCTTTATAACTCGTGTCTTCAGTTTCTGCATTCAAATTGTGAATGTAATCATGTATGCAAGTTAAAAGATGACACGAGCAATTAATAAAGACTATACAGAATAGGAAAGAATTTGCAATAAATGCCAAAATTCCAAGTTACTTATCATGTCCCAAGCAGTTCAAAATTTTGTGAATCTACTCATAAGAATGATACATTATCCAGAGCCTTGAATGAAAAGAATTGCTACATGTATGTGTGCTCTGATTCTGCCTTACTACAACAATAGCTGCTATATAATCCTTTGATTCATAAAGCTTAGTATTTCAACTGCAGCATGCATTACGTTTAAGTATATAACTGAGTATGGAAAAGGGCCAAATATACCCTTGTACTATTGGAAAAGGGCCAAATATACCCTCGTTATACTTTAGGTCCAAATATACCCCTCGTTATACTTTGGGTCCAAATATACCCCTCGTTATACTTTGGGTACAAATATACCCCTGCCGTTATACTATTGGTTCAAATATACTTCTCCTCCGTTAAAGTTGTCCAAGGTGGACATCCAATCCTACGTGGAACTGACATTTCATGAGGTGAATGTTACATGGCATGCCACCTCAGCACCCCTAACCCATTTTACCTCTCCCCTATATTTGTTCTTCCGTCACTAAAAGTTTCTTCCCCTCCACCATCATTGCCACCATTACCGCCACTAAAGTTGAAGATGGAGGTAGGAATGAACCAACTGCCATGTATTTACACGAGCAAAAATTAAAAAGAACATACACATGAAGAAAAGGCGTGCATAACGAGAAAAATATTCGAACTTAATCATATAAAATCCATTTGGAAAAAAAAAACCACCAATCTTTACCCACAAAATCTACAAAATGGAAATTGGGTAAATATTACATAATACCAATCCATAATTACTTAAATCATGTCAAATCACATGCTAAATGAGTCACTGGCAGTGGTGTGTATCATACACATTGTATGACACAGTACATCTGTTTCAATAGAAGTCAATCATCTTTCACCCAAATCTAATGGCTCAAGAATCCACCAAACTCCCCTTAAAAATCATCGCCGGCGTATTTCAGCCGCCTTCTCTTTATTCTGTTCTCCATCTCCAACTTTAGTGGCAGTAATGGCATGCTAAATGAGGTAAGGTTGCGTACAATAGACCCTTGTGGTCTGGTCCTTCACCGGACCCCGCGCATAGCGGGAGCTTAGTGCACCGGGCTGCACTTTTAATGGTGGCAATGATGGTGGAGGAGAAGAAAATTTTAGTAATGGAAGAACAAATAGAGGGGAGAGGTAAAATGGGTTAGGGGTGCTGAGGTGGCATGCCATGTGGCATCCACCTCATCAAATGTCAATGCCACATAGGATTGGATGTCCACCTTGGACAACTTTAACATTATTTGAACCAATAGTATAATGTCAGGGATATATTTGGATCCAAAGTATAACGAGGAATATATTTGACCCTTTTCCAATAGTACAGTATTTGGCCCTTTTCCGAACTGAGTATTGAGGACATTTTGTTTTCTTCCAATACTTAGTTTAGAACGTGTAACCAATAAAATCATAGCTGCTCTTTTTGGAAGATCAGAGGAGTCTAAACAAAATAGGTTTGGATGTAAAGCTGCAGGGACTTTGTAACTTATGTTGCATGTTTGCAGCAGTAGAAAGTCCATTAACAGTTATAGAAATTAATTTAACATCTCCTATTTTTTCCCGCCATTGAAAAGAAAAGACTCATTTTCAACAGCGAGAAAGTTGGACCTTCAAAAGTCATTTTGGATCCCAAATATTAAAATACCAAAGGATAAAATTCCAGTTACACACCTTTCAAACATATTTTTCCTTAATCCTATAGCGAAAAGAATATCATACAGTCTGTTAAACTATTTCAGGAGTACAAGTACTTGTTAAACAAGGTCTTGATTTTCGCCTTTCATGGGAATCATTGGCTCACACAATTAACAGGTGAGGTAAGAGAACACTGTGTTAGTTATATAGAAGCTTCCAAAAGTTAAACGACCGTAGATATCATAGAGGAGCAAAATCACCTAACACTACAGAGTAGTTTTTGGACCTTTACTAAGCAGAATATTTCCATAGACCCATAAAAAGAAATATCCTCTTTTCCTGTTTTTCTTGTACCCCGCCCAAAAGTGGCTACAGCACAAAGATAAAAACTACATCCAGCCCTTTTTATCCAATTATATACTTTCCGAAACTCAAGCACTTCTGATGGCACCAAACTTTTCAAATCTCCAATGGCAAAATGACTTGGGACTGCACTGTAACACACTGAATGGATGTCCTTAGTTATGTATATGTAATAACAAAAAGCCAATGACTCCTCTGCCACACCTTCTAGAAGTCAAAGACTAAAGGTGGATAGAAATATCAAATATGTGAACACTGTATAGAATTCAACCATCCCTTACCAACCCCCTTTTCACAAATCAGGACTCAGGACTTACAAGGCCATCTTAACTGGAATTCAACAAATAAAAGAACGTGGAAGCACGACCAAACCACAGGAATAGTTAATGCCGGCAAACAAGATTCTCCCTAATTCCAAGTTAATAAATTAAGAAATGGTGAGATCCTTGCTAATTCAAAAATAGTAAATAAACAAATGGTTCCATCGTCAGAAATGTTAATGTATCCATAAGGAAAAAAAAATCATATCTTTTACTTCATGTAATTGCTATGCAGGACTTTAAAAGTAACATCTTCAGATGTCACATAATTGATTATAGCCTCTACTGCACAAAAACTGGAGGTTCATACCCAAAATAAGTAAATTAAATCTCTTCACAACAGCATGGTATGAGCTGATACATTCGTCACCCATAAACAACATAGAGCCTGTTTGGATTGGCTTATTTTTAAGTGCTTTTAAGCCAAAATAGCTTATAAGTTGTTTTAGAGTTGGGTAAAATAAAAAGTGTTTTTAAACACTTATTTATAAGCCCATCCAAACGGGCTCATATACTCTAACAGTTAACACAGAGGCAATGGGTGATCAAAGCATCATATGATACATCTCCATGCAAACAATGACTTCATCAGTTCAAGCAACAAAAAGAAAAGCGATTTCATAGATTATCACAACCAGAAGAAACTAACCAATCCAACATCCCCAAGAAATCCAAATGCACCCTTTCAAAGAGAAGAAGAAAAAATGGGAAATAAAATTCTAAGGACCAAACTTAGAAATAATCAGACGCAAGCAAACACACGATTGTCGTACTCGTAACAATCTCAAACTAATTGGGACTGGCCATATGAATCATCAACACCAATTTCACTTCATTTCGTTTTCAACCGTTTCAGAAGATACAAAAATAATGGTGGACTGACCTGTTTACCCATTTTGACAACAACGTAGGGATCACTGCTACGGAGGTTGACACCTCTCTTGATTTTGATCCTTAAAAGACCCAAAAGGTTGTCCATTAAGGATTTTGGTGCTGCTTTGCTCTGTTCCTTGCTGTGACACCGTAAACAATCTAGTCTCCCCTCTTTATATATATATAAAAATTAAACTTTTCTGCTTGATCAACTCAATTGGTTATTAAGGCGATATTTGGAAAATGGCCAAGGATTGAATCCCGTCAGCGGAGTGTGGGGTTACTTCTTGAAATAAAGGAGGGCCCGTTGTGCGCAGCGTGGTACTGATCTAACCTTTGAAATCAATTGAGTCACCATGATTTACCTCCTTCACAGACCTGTCGGACCGGGGTGTAGGGGCTCCTGGGGTGGGAGTTCCATCTTTTTTTGGAAAATAAAAATTAAACTAGTACAACCAACCTACTTATTGATTAATATTAGTAATAATACACTATGTACTTAATTAGTAGAGATTCTATAAATTAATGCTCTTGGGACCACCAAAATTTATTAGTTAAAAGAGATATTAATTAATAGAAAATTAATAATTATTAATTTATATATTAATTAATACTTTATCAATTTATAGATAAATTTATAATGAAATACCCAATTTACAAACACCCTTCAATCTTTCACTTCATTATTGTTCAATGTACTATATCAAATGAAGCAACTTTCAATCTTTCACTTTATTATGCTTCTTGTGTTCAATGTACTACTTTATGAATATTAAAAAATACTTCATATATAAACATAAGATCAAATCATGCTAACACAAACAATGAATGTCGAACATGTCCTGAACTATCCAGAAAAAAATATAGTTGCACGGTTGTTGACTGATGAAGAAATAATTGAGAGCGTTATGGAAACTGATAAAGGTGATGAAGATGATGATGAAAGTTCTACAGTAGAGCCCATTCGCGAAACGAGGCTATTAAAGCGTCAATCACATTGAATAATTTCTTGTTGAGCTATGAGAAAACAACATCAAAAGCTCTTACAATAATAAGAAAAATTAGAGATGAGATTCAATATGACATTGATTTCAACAAAAAAACAAAAGACAATTTAGTCATTTTTCAAGAAGTCTTCATAAATCACTCATGTATTATGTAGTATATAAGGAATTATTAATTTATATTTTACATGGGGTCTATATGAGTAATCAAAAATGTATTATCTTATAATTTTAGCGAATTATTAATTTAGCACGTTATCCCTGAGTCGGGACCGACCAAAAATATTATCTAAGAAAGTTTATTAAATAATCGAGTATTAATTAATAAAATTTCTACTATAATTAAGATAAGTCAAATCTTTGATTTTTTTGCTTTAACACCCTTCCCACCAAGTGAAAGTGTTCCTCTAGTCAATCGGAAAAAAAAAGGGAAATAACAAGGAGTTATATAAAAATAAGTACATTTATTAGAGAAAAACACCCATAATTTAGATAGTACTATTTTACTACTCGTATGAACTGAAGAAATTAATGTTTTAATCTACTGCAAACAGATTACATAATCCAGCTATTTTTACTAGATAATCAAATTAAGGAGGATCCAAGTAATCAAAGATCAGAAAATGACATGTTAATTTTGACTTTTCTCCTTGGGGCCCACAGGCAGGGACGGATAAGGTGGGAACTAAGGGTGCATCCAAATCAATATAAATTACATAGTTAAAATCATATTTTAGGTATATATAATTAGATATTAAATCTTTTAAATTCTTCATGTATTCGTTTCTATCTTTTAAACCCCTAAAATTCCTGACTCTTTTATTGACCACAAGAGGCAGGTCCTGCACAGGGCGGCAAGCTTGCCCACGCATAATTTTTACATGTATGAGGTGGGACCTTCCCCATTGCCGGAGCCACAAGCAATAAAGGGGATGGAAAAATTATACTGCATAAATAAAAATTTATAACTTTTTTCGTATAGACATAAAGTTTCAAATCCTAAGACGAGAAATAGAGATTATCATCATCTGCAACATTCTTAGATTCTTTTGAATCACGTTATTAAAATTTTTGGCTTCGTCACTGTCTATCACCAATGATAAATCATGTGGAAGGAAGGAACCTCTTTAATAAGAAAGGATCCAATCCAAATTGATAGCCTTATTGATAAATGATAATCATTATTTTCATTGAAATTGACTCATATATTCAATCTCAATTAGATGAAACCTGATAAAAATAGAAAAAGGAAAGAAAAGAAAACAAAAGAGATTTGAAATGTTTGATTGACTTGGGAAATATTGCAACAAAATTCCATTTTCATATGTAAAATCGAGTTGGTAATTGATACTTACATTTTAATGATCTTCTTTATGGAGGAGCTAGCGCTGCCTAATTACGGGAGGAAGAAAGATAGGAAGTTGTTAAGGTAATGCCTATTGTTTATTTCTTGGGGGATATGGAGTTTACATGCAAAAAGAAAAATGGATGAAGTTTAAGGGCAAGGCAAGAAGCTTGAAAATATGAAGTTGATGATGCATTGTGGTTCTTATAAAGTCATGTTGTGATTTAATGAAGTCCTTAATTCTAGTCCATTAGGCATGCAAACGATTTTAGCGATGTTTAGTCCGTTTATAACATCTTGGGTCTTTTCATGGTCTTCTCGGTTTTAAGTTATTCCTAAAATACCAAATGATATTGATGTAGTTAATCAAGTAACGTACAAGGAAAAAGAAAATCAAAACGATTTGAAGATCTCCTTTTAGTAGGTCATATTTTAGAACAATTCTCATCTCCAGATTACATGTATGCAGTATATGTATATGTTTTTTTATTTTTGTTTCTCACATGTCTCCGGTATCCGCATTGGAGCCCGATTAAATTTGAATTTGCACCGAAAATCCTACATTTAGGAATAAAACGCTCTCTAACAAATCTATTCTTTTATGCATATGATTGATTTATAATATAGGAGTATCAATTTGTTTGACAGTATTAATTTTACCACATTAAACAAAGTATAAAGAAAAGCACGTATATTATTAAGGGTTGTGGTGGAAGGATAGAAACTATCTACCCTTAATTAGAAGGAGATGCGGCCCAACGAAATTGAAGGTCCAATACAAAAACTTAATAAATGATCTCAGGTGTATTTAATAAAACTAGTGCATATATATTAGTCTTTGGGCACGAGCGCGTGTACCTGTATAAATGAGTATAGAAATCTTAGAATTACATTAATATTATTAAAAAATGTGTCTAAAGTTGCATAATGGAAATTAAAGTAGTGTGATTTCGTACAAATTATGATAATTGTTTCAATTACCTAGCTCAATATAAAAAATTACTGCATACATTTGTCATTTTTAAAAAAAATTATTTCGATACAGAGGTTTTGTATTCGGCTTAGGAGTCCGAAAAGGTTAAACCACAATGTGTTACTCTTATTAAAATTGCTCACAAGTATTTTAGCTTAGTCTATAACCTTTGAAAAGACAAACTTGTACTCCAAGAACTTATAATCTTTGAAGTAGCAAAAAGTCATATAAAAGGTTTGGAGAAATTTTTTTGTTGACATTTTTTTAAAAAAAATATTTTTTCTTAGTTTGTCATTATTGGTGAAAGAGTTCTTCGTTATTTTGATTTTGATTTACATATAATGGATCTTGGATCGCGCTTTATGTCATTTCCACTATCAAAAAAATCCTTTCATTTTCAATCTACCTATTATGGAAAGACTTGGAATGTCGCTTTTTATGTCCTTTGATTTTCTATCGCTTAACTCGGAACTTCCTTATTTCTTCTTTTCATCGGAAACCCATTAGTGCTTTACTATCTTTATTAGTAGGCTAATAGGGAGGTCTATGAAATGTATACGAAAAGGATGATTAGTCTTAAAGAAAACGATCATATTTAATCAAGTTGCCATTTTCATAATTTTGAACTTTTATGATTAATTTATATTAAAATTTGGGTAACTTTAAAAATCTTTTTAGCAAATCAATTATCGTTAGAAAAACTGTTTATCATCTTAAATATATTTTGATGGCAAACCGCTTGTAGAATTCTGTTTTGTCTAGCAAGAAATACAGAAAATTTGCTGTGAATGTCTTCTTCACCAAACAACTAATGCTCCCCTGCACTTAAAAGATAAATTCTCTGATGATCCCAGTAAAATTCTAAGAGCTTGTTCCAATAATTCTAACTTTAATAGATATTACATTAATGCTGAGAAAGAACTTCTTAATTAAGAGCTATGAAATTGAAAGAATCCCTTGTTTTAAACCTGCAAGAAGATTTAGAGTCATCCCTCAAAGATGAAGAATAATTGAGGATGGTGCAAATGATGACAAGGGACAACATGATGAAAATAGTTAACTAGAAATAACTAAAATAGAAAAGCTACGATTTGATAAGCCCTCTGATGAAATAAAAACAACATTTGGCCTTAGCTTACCTAATGAAACACTTGAATTGCAAGAAGAGAAAATCGGACAGGAATATAAATTTTATCTATGACTGATCGGGCTAGATATGTTTCAGATCCTAAACTATTCATTTGATATCAAGTGTAACGAAATCTAAATCAACAAAGAGAGAACCTTGAAATGTCATTGCAAAACCAATGAGAATAAATGGCTTCCCACAAAATTGGATTATAAAGCCACAAAAATTAATCCACATAAGTATAACGCTTGGCCTTTTCACTTACTTTCTCCCCCAGGTAACTGTTGCCCCTTCGATCCCCCTATAGTAGTTTTTTTCTTGTGTTAAAAATGAGAATATTAATTGGCTCATTAATATTTCATAGTTGTGATTTCCAAAATATTGATGAATACATGATGCTCCATTTCCCCCATAAGTGTTGGATTGAATAGCAAATGACCGGCAATCATAATGGCTTATAAATCAATTATGTAACTGAATATATTTATTCTCCTCCCTTCGTTATACATAAATTTTTGATAAATATTTAATTCTGTAAGACTCTTTCACTGCACAAGTTTTATATCAAATGGAGAAGTATTTATTAGAATGTAATGTCTATTTACGTTCCATATCAAGAATGTTAAACAGAGCAATATACTCGTGATATACATCCAATATACAGCATTGTATATCACGGACAATACAGTGGTATTTCGGCAGTGGGCTTTCCAGCAGCCCAGGCCCAGCACGATACAGTTCCAGCAGTAGGCAGTGTAAGAATATTGTATATTAGGAAAGTATATTTGTAGTATATTGTAGTGTATTTGTTACCTAAATTAGGATTATACACTTACCATAATTGTAGAGTTAGAATTATGGTAGAATAAGATTTTAAAACTATAATGAAAGCGAAAAACAAAATACAGGTAATATTCTCAATATGGGAGAAGAGGGACTGAGGGAGATACCATTGGCAATCGCATTTTTCGGAGTGATCAAAGGACAAGCACAAAGTCCACAAATATATTTATCGACAAATTTTTTTACATGGCTTTGTAGGTTTATATTTGAAAGAAATAATTTCTTCATTATTTTCATTAATTGAAAGGCTATATATACAAGTTACATAATAGGAGAATCTTATTTCTATTCTATTCCTAAAACCTTATTCTATACATTTATGTTAATACACTAATTATGGTAATACAATACTAATTATATTACATCTTACCTAAACTAAGATACTAAATATTTACCATAAATTACACATAATAATCAGCCCATCCGAGGGCCAATCCGTGAGCATAGACGAGATCTAATATACACAATATACACATGTATATTGTGAATATTGTGTATATTTAACACACCCCCGCAATCATGGCGGGTGGTCTTCGAACGCTGAGACTGTCCCTAAATCTTCAAAAAGGACCGAGAGAAAACCCTTTGTAAAGATGTCGGCAATTTGATATCTCGACGGGACATGGCATACGCGAACTTGACCACGGGCAACCTTTTCACGAACAAAGTGAATGTCCATCTCGTTATGTTTAGTGCGTTGGTGCTGAACCGGATTACCAGAAAGGTAGATGGCACTAATATTATCGCAATATACCAAGGTTGCCTTCTGAATGGGACAATGAAGCTCCAAAAGCAAATTACGTAACCAACATGATTCTGAGACCACATTGGCTACCCTCTATATTCAGCCTCGACACTTGAGCAGGATAGAGTCGCCTGACGCTTCGCAGACCAGGAGACCAAGTTGTTGCCAAGGAACATACAGTAGCCAGACGTAGACCGTCTGGTGTCTAGACACCCACCCCAATCAGCATCTGTGTATGAGACAAGTGTGGATGTCGATGAAGGATACAAATGCAACCCATAGTCTAGTGTACCATGAATATACCGGATGATGCGTTTGAGTGCATTCATGTGCTCAATTCGGAGATCATGCATGAATAAACACACCTGCTGGACAGCATACGTAATATCCGGTCTGGTAAAGGTAAGATACTGAAGGGCCCCTACAAGACTGCGATAGCGGGTCGGATCCTCGTAAGGGACTCCGGCCGCGGCACCAATCTTGGACTTGGTATCAACTGGAGTGGAAGTGGACTTACAGGATGACATCCCAGCCCTCTCGATGATCTCGGCTGAATACTTCCGTTGTGACAAGAATAACCCATCGGAATGACGAGTGACAACAATCCCCAAAAAATAACTCAAGGGCCCCAAGTCTTTCATAGCAATCTCGGAGCTGAGCATGGTCATGATGGACTGGCGCAAGGCATCGGAAGAGGCAGTCAAGATAATAACGTCCACATATAACAGAATGTAGGCTACGGACGAACCATGATGGTAGATGAACAAGGAATTATCCGACCTGCTGTGAGTGAACCCAATAGTTGAAACATAGTCAGCAAACCTTGTATACCAGGCCCGTGGAGACTGCTTAAGCCCATATAAGGACTTCTTCAACAGACAGACATGATGAGAATGGTTGGGATCCCTGAATCCCATCGGCTGATGCACATAGACAGTTTCCTTGAGATCACCATGTAGGAAAGCATTTTTGACATCCAACTGATGAATAGGCCATGTCTTCGAAAGAGCCAAGTTAAGCATAGTGCAAATGATAGCCGGCTTAACCACCGAACTAAACGTCTCTCCACAATCTATACCAACCTGCTGAGTCTTACCATCACCCACAAGTCGCGCCTTATGTCGAGCAAATGAACCATCTGAATTCTCCTTATGAGCAAAAATCCACATAGACCTGATAACATTAATACCATATGGATGGGGCACCAACTCCCACGTTTTATTATCAATAAGAGCATTATATTCATCAGTCATAGCAATTTTCCAATTCGGGTCGTTTAAGGCAGACACAGGATTATGGGGCAAGGGGGATTTAGAGACATTAGAATGTAAATTAAAATGTCTTTTAGGTGTAACAATACCCCGCTGACTACGAGTGACCGGTCTATGACTCGAGGAAGAATTGAGTGGATGTCGGGAATTTGCTGGGCTCGGGACGGACTGGCCAGCAGACAGTGGGCTTGCTGGCCCAACTCGGGAAGCAGTACCAGTGGCGGAAATAGAAACTGGACCAGTTCCAGTATTGGGCTGGACATGCCCAATTGTCGAAACCGGCCCTGATAAATCGGGCGAGAGGATCGTGACGGGCCAGTGAGACCAGCGGGCAGTGGGTCCGCTGGAGAATTTTGGGTGCGGGAGATGTTCGAAAAATGCTGAATAATATACGGGGATATTTGTTCATCCAAAAAATTATACGAACTAGGCACGGGAGAATGACTTTTAGCAAATGGAAATTGGGATTCATCAAAAATTACATGGCGATTAATGATGATTTTATTGGAGGATAAATCAAAGCATTCGTAGCCATGATGATTAGAAGGAAAACCCAAAAACACACATGTAAGCCCGTTTTTTCTAACATTCTTCCACTTGGGCTACATTAGCCAAAAAACTATTCGAAACAAAAAAAACTTTGACCTTTTTGAAAAGAGATTTTTTCGGGTTGATGAAAATAAACATTTATGGACACATTTTTAGAAAACATTCCATAACTTTAATCGACCTTTGCAGTCTTAATCTTAAATATCGGACAATGACGATCTTTATGTTCTTTGAAACATGAGACCTTCCATAATCACAATATTTCTAATTAAGCCAACAAGATCATAGTCTAGCAGTGTAGTAAGGAATAGTGTCACGTGTGATATATATGCAAAAGATTATGTGCTCAAACATTCTTACCTTATCGATCCTCCATATGCCATAAAAGCATATAAATGATGCACCTCTTAGGCGAACCAGTTTCACCTCAAGATACCGTATTACCGATTTACATCATATATCAGAATTGGGATGCCCTTTTGGACGAATCAAATTTCATCTCAAGTTATCATATTGCCGAAATACATCCAAAATATAGAGCAACTAATGTTGCGCCTTTGCACATCTGAATTACCTCTTGGGCGAATCAATTTCCACCTTAAGATACTATGATATGACCAACAACTAATGTGAACAATAATAATAATAACACAAAATATGAAAGTAATGCACATTTTATTTCATATAATAAAAGTTCACAATAACATAATATTACAAACTCCCACTAACTCAAAGAATCAAAAGACACTAACACACCCATATTAGTTATATAACGTTTAAAGTCAAGGGGCCGGAGACCCTTAGTTAGTGGATCATGTAGCATTGTGTCTGTCTTAATATTTTGTATAAAAATGTCTCCTTGTCTCACCAAATCTATGACTGTCAAGAACTTAATTTACATATGCTTGGCGCCACTACTCAGCTTATTATTCTTAGAAAAGAATACAGCTGCACTGTTATCACAGTACATCACAATGGGTCTCTGAATCAAGTCAACAACTTTGAGTTCTCCAATAAAATTCCGAATTCAAACAGCTTGTGTAGATGCACTGTAACAAGCTACGAACTCATCACACATAGTAGAAGACGTAACTAACGTCTTCTTAACGCTTTTTCAAGATATGACACCACTAGCAAGTGTGAAAACATAACCAGAAGTGGATTTATAATCATCTGTGCACCCGCCGAAATCAGCATCTGAATAACCAATAACTTCGAGATTGTCAACCTTTCGATATATCAACATGTGGTCTTTAGTCTTCCGAATTCAAACAGCTTGTGTAGATGCACTGTAACAAGCTACGAACTCAGCATACATAGTAGAATATGTAACCAACGTCTGCTTAACTCTTCTTCAAGATATGACACCACTAGCAAGTGTGAAAACATAACCAGAAATGGATTTATAATCATCTGTGCACCCGTCAAAATCAACATCTGAATAACCAACAACTTCGAGACTGTCAACCTTTCGATATATCAACATGTGGTCTTTAGTCTTCTGAAGATATCTCATGACCTTCTTAACTGCAACCCAATGGTCATGACCAGGATCAGACAAGTATTTGTCAAGGACATTCACAGCAAAAGCTATGTCAGGTCTCGTACAGACATATGCATACATCAAACTGCCCACTGCACTAGCATAAGGAATATTTGTCATAGATTTTCTCTCCAAATTATTCTTGGGACATTGCGCCTTGCTTAACTTGTCTCCTTTTTCTATTGGTACATCTCCAGCCTTTCAAGATTGCATATTAAAACTGGAAAGAACCCGATCAATATAAGACTTCCGAGCCCAAGAATATTGCAAGATCTATCACGATGAATCTCTATGCCATGTACAAAAGAATCTTCCCCAAGATCTTTCATCTCAAAGTTTCTTGATAAAAATTGTTCGATTTCATAAAGCAATCTATGATCACTACTAGCGAGCAGAATGTCATCCACGTAGAGTACAAGAAAAATGAATCTGCTCCCACTGATCTTCAAATAGATACATTCATCAAATTTATTTTCCACGAAACCAAACGATGACACAGCACTATCAAACTTGAGATACCATTGATAAGAAGCTTGCTTCAGGCCATAAATAGACTTCTTCAATTTGCACACTAAGTGCTCCTTTCCACTTTCAGAAAAATCCTAAGCGGTTTTATGTAAATTTCCTCAAACAAGTTTCCATTGAGAAAATATGTCTTGACATTCATCTGGTGGAGCTCGAGGTCAAAATGAGTCACCAGTGCTATGATAATTCTTAAAGCATCTTTAGTAGACACGAGTGAAAAAGTCTCATTATAATCAGTTCTTTTTTAGTAAAATCCTGTGCTACTAAACGGGCCTTAAATCTTTCAATATTCCTGCGACTGTCTTTCTTGGTTTTATAAATTCATTTATAATTGATCGATTTGTTACCTTGAGGCAACTCAACAATCTTCCAAACATCATTATCATACATGACTTTTATTTTATCAATCATGGCATCTAGCCATTTATCTGATTCATGATTGTTAATAGTTTGATTATAAGTCACAGGATTCTTAACTTGACCAATATTCTTAAAGCCACAAGTAGATCGCTTAAAAAGCCAATGCAAGTGTGTAGTTATTACTAGAACAAAAGGATGAGTAATCGGTTGGAGTCAACCAAATTACTCTGGGACTACTTAAACCAAATAGCCGTTCACCAAAAATCAAAGAATTAATTTAAATAGCCTCCCACCCAATCACTTATATATAATATGCATATAATTGATGTATAATCTACGTATAATTGTTAGGAATGATAATTAATGATCCGGCGAACTATTTGGGTGTGAAAGAAATAATCCCTTGATTATTTTCATCAATTGAAAGGCTATATATACAAGTTACATAATAGGAGAATCATATTCCTAAAACCTTATTCTATACATTTATGGTAATACACTAATTATGGTAATACAATACTAATTATATTACAACCTTACCTAAACTAGGATACTAAATATTTATCATAAATTACACATAATAATCAGCCCATCCGAGGGCCAATCCGTGAGCATAGCCGATACCTAATATACACATGTATATTGTGTGTATATTGTGTATATTTAACATGAAAGAAATAATCCCTTGATTATTTTCATTAATTGAAAGGCTATATATACAAGTTACATAATAGGAGAATCATATTCCTATTCTATTCCTAAAACCTTATTATATACATTTATGTTAATACACTAATTATGGTAATACAATACTAATTATATTACAACCTTACCTAAACTAGGATACTAAATATTTACCATAAATTACACATAATAATCAGCCCATCCGAGGGCCAATCCGTGAGCATAGCCGATACCTAATATACACATGTATATTGTGTATATTTAACATGAAAGAAATAATCCCTTGATTATTTTCATTAATTGAAAGGCTATATATACAAGTTACATAATAGGATAATCATATTCCTATTCTATTCCTAAAACCTTATTATATACATTTATGTTAATACACTAATTATGGTAATACAATACTAATTATATTACAACCTTACCTAAACTAGGATACTAAATATTTACCATAAATTACACATAATAATCAGCCCATCCGAGGACCAATCCGTGAGCATAGCCGAGACCTAATATACACAATATACACATGTATATTATGTATATTTAACATGAAAGAAATAATGTCGGGAATTTGCTGGGCTCGGGACGGACTGGCTAGCAGGCAGTGGGCCTGCTGGCCCAACTCGGGAAGCAGTACTAGTGGCGAAAACAGAAACTGGACCAGTTCCAGTATTGGGCTGGACATGCCCAATTGCTTGAAACCGGCCCGTTGACAAACCGGGCGAGAGAGAGGACCGTGACGGGCCGGTGGGCTGGCGATAGGCCAGTGGGACCAGCGGGCAGTAGGCCCGCTGGAGAATTTTGGGTGCGGGAGATGTCAAAAAAATGATGAATAATAAACGGGGATATTTGTTTATCAAAAAATTATACGAACTAGGCACGGGAGAATGACTTTTAGCAAATGGAAATTGGGATTCATCAAAAATTACATGGCGATTAATGATGATTTTATTATAGGATAAATCAAATCATTTGTAGCCACGATGATTAGAAGGAAAACCCAAAAACACACATGGAGTAGAATTGAACTTACAGGATGACATCCCAGCCCTCTCGATGATCTTGGCTGCATACTTCCGTTGTGACAAGAACAACCCATCGGAATGACGAGTATAGACAGTTTCCTTGAGATCACCATGTAGGAAAGCATTTTTGACATCCAGCTGATGAATAGGCCATGTCTTCGAAAGAGCCAAGCTAAGCACAGTTCATCCAAAAAATTATACGAACTAGGCACGGGAGAATGACTTTTAGCAAATGAAAATTGGGATTCATCAAAAATTACATGGCGATTAATGATGATTTTATTGGAGGATAAATCAAAGCATTTGTAGCCACGATGATTAAAAGGAAAACTCAAAAACACACATGGAGTAGACCGGGCCTGAAGTTTGTTAATTGTGGTGGATGGAAATAACGGATAACATAAACACCCAAAAACCCGAAGATGAGAATAAGAAAGAGATTTGTCATATAAAATCTGAAGAGGGGAAGAATATGTCAAACCTTTGGAAGGAGTTATGTTAAGTAGATATGTAGCCATTTGAAGAGCGTGATGCCAAAATTTTTGGGGTACGGAAGCATGAATTAATAGAGTGCGGATAATGTTATTTATGGAATGAATTTTACGTTCTTCTTTCCCATTTTGTGAAGATGTATGAGGACAAGAAAAATGAAAATTTATCCCATTAGTAGCACAGAATTCCCGAAACACCCATTGTCATACTCTTTTCCATTATCACACTGAATATTTTTTATTTCACGATCGAATTGGGTTCTGATAAATGCTCTAAATTTTAGGAAGATGGAAAAAACTTGAGATTTCTTCGCTATTGGAAATATCCATAAAAATTTAGAATAATCATCCAAAAAAAGAACATAATACCGATGACCCATAGAACTAGGAACATGAGACGTCCATAAGTCCCTATGAATAATATCAAATGACATTAAAGTATGAGATTTTGAGTCTACAAATGACAACTTAACAATTTTTCATAAAGAACAAGATTGACAAATTGGAGTACGACTCGTACCCTTACATGAAATAAAACTATTTTTATCTAAAGCTGACATAATAGAGGACCCCGGATGACCAAGACGAGCAAGCCACGAGGAATGAGAGATGGCTGCAAAAACTTATGGCAGGGTTTGACTCGATGGACCGGGACTAGGTGTGATAGGATAAAGATCTCCCGTACTATCACATCTCATGAGAGGACTCACCGTCTTGAAATCCTTTACAGAGAAACCAAATGAATCAAATTCAATAGAAACAGAATTGTCAGTAGTGAATTTACGGACATAGACTAAGTTTTTAATCAATTTGGGGGTGTGTAGGGTATTTTTCAAGATAAGAGGGGGATGAGGGGAGACAATGTTTTATGACCATAACCACGAATTGGAACAGAATTGTCATTACCAATAATTATACCTTGAGGGTTGCTCAAATTGGAATAAGATGAGAGAGTACCTGAATCGGATGTCATGTGGGTAGTGGCACCGGTGTCCATATACCAATTCGAGTCCAGTTGAGTCAAACCCAGTGTGTGCATCGCAGCTTCGATATATATTCGAGTGGGGCTTGCTGCGTGATGGGCTTGCGGGGGCCGAGGCCCAAGCACCCCTGCTTGCGGTCTCAGGCCGACTCGTCGGCCGTAACCGGACCAGCCGATTTGGGCCGGATCGGCCGCGCTAGGCTTGCCACTACTGCTGGGCTGGCCACTACCGCTGGGAGGTAAACTGGCTGGGCCCAAACTGTTGTTGTGGGATCCACTGCCATTGCATAGGGGCCCACTGTGGGCCCCAGAACTGATGTTGCTGCTATTGACCACCGCGAGGACCTCCACTGCCACCACCATTCTGCCGGCTGCCACCGCGGTTTTTGTCATTTTCTTATTACCACCTTTTTTTCCGCCACCATTGTTGCGGTTTTGGCTCGAGTTGTTGGAACCGGTAGGATATACCATAGACTAGTGTAAGCATAGAACGCGCCTGATAAAATTGCGGAAGCGGATTGCTTTGCCGAAGAAGCGTTCCCACACCACTATAGGCCTCGGAGAGGCCGGAAACCATTTGGAGGACCAAACGATCGTTCGAAATCGGCGCGCCAACGTTGCGATGTTGGTCCGCCAATTCCTTTAATCTTTTGCAATAAGCCGAAACATTAGTGAAATCTTCCATATTGACGTGGGAGAAATCCTGCTCAAGGGTAACGACTCTAGAATTTTGATTATCTTGGAATATATCATGCAGTCTATCCCAAGTCGCATGTGCCGTAGCGCCAAGCTCAATAATTGTTTGCAAAAGGTCCGTAGATATTGTGGAATATATCCACTGAAGGACGGTAGCATCAATAGTCGTCCACAACTTAGGATCATCCTCACGTTTTGGTACCTCCGTATCCTCAGGAGCTGTGGGGATTATGTGATGGATGACTTGATGCGATCGTGCGTGAATTTTGAACAATTCGACCCACGTCGTATATTGGATGTTTTCTATTTCAAGAACGAGATGGATGTTATTCTTGATGTTAGAAACTGTAAGGGCCGGATGAAACATGTTCCGGGATGTAGACATATTGATAGAAAAATATGTGATTGAGGGATTAGGGAGAAAATTTTGGGTAGAAAAGAGGTCCCATCTGCACACAAACCGAGAGCAAAACGTCTCGAAAGTGGAGGGAAGTCGACGGAAAATTTAGGAGAGTAGAGAGAGGATTTTAAGACCTAGACTCTTGATACCATGAAAGAAATAGTCCCTTGATTATTTTCATTAATTGAAAGGCTTTATATACAAGTTACATAATAGGAGAATCATATTCCTATTCTATTCCTAAAACCTTATTCTATACATTTATGGTAATACACTAATTATGGCAATACAATACTAATTATATTGCAACCTTACATAAACTAGGATACTAAATATTTACCATAAATTACACATAATAATCAGCCCATCCGAGGGTCAATCCGTGAGCATAGCCGAGACCTAATATACACAATATACACATGTATATTGTGTATATTTAACAATATTAGTCTTGTCGTCCAAGTCAAACCCTTGATTGTTGGACTAACCAATCCAAAAATTAGAATTTAAAATGTCAATAAGAATTTCCGACGAATCTTAGTTCACAATCCTGCAACAGTGATTTTCTGATATATCATAGTACAAACTAAGTGATTTTATTGAAATAAAACAAAATAAATAACTTTAATTTAAGTGACCATTTGAAAAATTTACAAGAATTAAAGGAACAAGAACCTATACTGAATAGAAAAGCAATCGCATCTGATGAGTGGTTGATTTATTACAAAAAGTTGGAAGGGAATATTATTTTCATCTTAACAAAATATGTGGTACCACTGCATTCCATGTCTCATAACTAAGATAGTGTAAATAACTAACATGAAATAATTTTCTAGAAGATATTCTTGAACCAATAATAATTATAGAAAGAAAATGAACATTACTTCTTATCGAAGATGGTTAATAATTATATCACTCATTAGATAATTACATATAAATTTTTTGATGGACATAAATTAATAATCTGATAAAATTAGTAATTAACCTGCCATCACATATCAAAATTGAGTGTATATGATCAAACCTTTTCATTACTAATATCTTCTTCTTTTTTTCCACGAAAAACATGAATATAATATGCCAAAGAAAGTTGCCTAATTTTGTAACACAAAAATTCAGCCCAACAACTAATGGTGATTAGGGAACGCATGCAAACCATGGCAACTTGTCCAAAACGTACAGTAAAGAGAAAAAACTAACTTAAATTTTGTAAAAACCTTCTCTTTACACATGAAACAGTAAAAAACTACAAACAATTATAGTAATTTCGGATGAAAAGGTTCCCTATAACAATTACAAGGAGAGAAAAAAATCTCTAATCATCATATCTAAAAAATAACTAATGAGCTTCAACATGAAGAGGTCAAAAAGAATAGTACAATGTAATTACGACAATAATCTTCTGATATACAATCTTCAACTTGCGTCTATATTGTTTTGTCATCTTCAATATTTCACGTCTCTTAGACACTAATTTGTTGCAGGAAGAGGACTGGAACCTGAGGAGTTTACTGAAAAGCTCCAGTTGCCAGATGCAGGTGTTGTGATATATATTGTGAAGTTTCCTTGCTATTGCCATATGGTGATGCACTCACTACCCTGAATTAAAAATCATCGAACATTTAACTCAATAATCCAGTCTCCTAATACACCCAAAATGGAAAGATGAAGCAAAATTTAATAAATAGTACTAGTAATCATTAAGGATTGGAGTTATATGCTTTTACAATGTAAAGAATAATTGTTGACACCCAATTTTGTCCCATCTTTTCTGATTTATTTGTAATTTTAAATATTTTTGACGCCTCAAAACAATTTTAACACATATATATATATATCTATATATATCTATATATCTATATATATAAAATAAGGTTATAATATCGTCGTTCATTCTCAATATCATTTTTATTATCATTATTACTATTATTATTCACATTTTTACTATCATTTGCCTTTTAAAATCACAATCATAGTTTTTATCCTAATATTCTATGTTATTTTATTTTCGCAAAATGACATCGCATTTTTTAATTAAGCATTAAGCATTTCACAAATATTATATTTTTTATTATTACCACATCGTTATTTTCATTTTTTTTATAATTTACATTTCTTGCAAATCATCTTTTTATAATAAACCCCTTTTTATATTTTTAACCCAATACCGTTTTTATATTTTTAACCCACAACCCATTTATTTCCCAATCCAAAACAAGTTCTACCCAAAACAAAACCCCATTACCCAAAAAAATAGGCCCAATCGACCACCCCAACCGACCAGGCCCAATCGGCCCAACTCCCCCTTCCTTATTTTCGACCAACCCAGCCCTTTAATCCATAAACCTAAAAACTAATCCCAAACCCTACTCTTTCTCCTTCACAAAAAACAGCCGTACCCCATACCCCACACCCCCAAACCCGCCGGTCACCTGCCCTGACACCACCACCAACCCCCCTGCCCTGACACCACCAACCCATCAATTCCCATACCCATCCCCCCAAAATCCGCAACCCATACCCCCAAAATCCGCTTTCAAAATCAGATTTTTTTACCCTTTTATTCGAATTTCAAACTCGTTCTTGGGGGTAAGCCATCTATAACCTCCCCCCCCATCTTCCCTCCGCTGCTTACCCAATGGACCACTTAGAATAGACCGAATCGAAGGCGCCCCTTTGTTTCTTCATTTGGAGGGAGGCTGATTTTCGGGTTCAAAAAAAAGGGGAGGAGGATTTTGAGAAACCAAAATTTAGGGTTCAATCTTGAAGCCCGAAATTCAAAATCTAAGATTCTCTTAAGGTTTGTATTGTTTTCTTTTGTGTTGTTCTTCATCTTAAGGAGTCTGAAAATGTTAATTTAAGATTATTGGATTTTGGTGTTGAAGAATCTGGAATTTTGCCTTCTTCACTGTTCGATTTCGGGTCGGGTCGACCCGAAATCCGGGTTACTGTTCGCTGTTCTGTCACGGGCAATGTTCCGGGTCGTGTAAAATTTTCAGTTTTTTGTGTTCAATATTTTGTTTGAGAAAAATAGATTCGGGTCGGGATTTATGATCCGTGTCGGGTCAACCCGAGTCGGGATAAATTTCCAGATTTTTGTATTCAATATTTTGTTGCTGGTTATCTGAAAATAAAAAGTGTTCGATTCCGGGTCGGGTCGTTGTTCTGTCTCGGTGGGATTTTCAGAAGCATATTCGAATTCTGTTTCGGTTCAAAAATTCAGAATTCGGGTATGATGTTTTGATTGCGGACTGTTGTTTATTTTTGTATTTGAATATCCTTTCCACGGCTATTTTGTTATTTTACTGATTTGAACAAATATTACACTTAGGTCAATGAAATTGAATTTGAGGTCGTGTCCCTTCGGAAAATGGTTCCCGGTTTCAGTTTGCTGTTTTGGGTATAAATTTACTGATTTGAACATGATACTACACTGTCTGATGTAAAATATCCGTCGATTTTTTAGGCCTCCACGGTTGGAAAGACGGAAATAAAACTTCTGAGCAAGGATGAAATTTATTTATTTTTTATTCGAGAGACCAACATGTTCGGTAGTCAAGACAACTAAAATGATCAACGAGTCATATGTTTGCAATCATGACGTGATTGGAATGATCTTTTCAAATTTTAAGTCTAAGCCTTCCGTAATCCAGACATTTACTGTTTTAGAAACGGATCTGAAGTTGTTTATATTCAACTGTTTATAACCGTTTGTTCTTGACAGCTTGCAAGACACATTTACGAAAGTTAAAGAAGACAAAATACCTCTCAGAGATTATTTATTTTGTTGTTGTTTTATTTTCTTTAATTCAACTTTATTTTATTCTGTATTATAATATTATTTATTGTACTTGTGTAATTATTGAAATGTGTAGAATAGGTAGACTTAGAATTAATAATCTAGAAAGAGTAGATTTAAAATCGAAAACTGCTAGTTTATCTATTTTAGGCATGTCATTCTTACTTTAAAACGTTAGTTTATTTATTTTAGATTCGTCGCTCATAATTTCAAAATGCTAGCTTATTTTTTAAACTGTTCAATATTTTTAAAATAATTTTGTCACCTTTTCTCACACTATTAATCATACAAAATAGAGTTTAATTTCATCCGATTCGTTATTTAAAATGACTTGCAAAACATCACTTTTTTTGTATTATAAATAAGTTGTTTTCTTCTTACTAAATCACTTTGTATATTTATAAATAATGCTATACAAATGCATGTTTTATCCCAAAAAAATCACCTTGTATATGTTTTATAATTAATGTCATCCAAATGCTTACTTTTATTATAAAAATTAATTTTTCATATATTTTATAATCAATACCACACAAATGCACGTTTTTTATCTGAAAAATTTACTTTGCATATATTTTATAAACAATGTATACAAGGCATGCTTTTATCTAAAAGGTCAATTTTATATGTATTTTCCTAAATTATGTCACGCATCCTTTTCGAATTCTATTTTCCAAAATTCACTTTTGCAAAGCTCCTCAAAAAGAAAAAAAATAATTACTTTATCTCAAATGCATCTTTTATTAAACTACTTGCAATATTATTTTAATTTTATACTTGTAAAAACATGTATTTTTCTTAACATAATAATGTAAGTTTGATCTGATAATCGCAAGTTAGCGGATTTTAAATGATGCTTAACCTCTTCCCTTTAGGATAATGAAGAACCGTTATCTAGAATCTCATTAGTTTCACAGATCATAAAATTGAAGTTATTTTGCAGCATTTTAGTTAATATTTAGGTGTCCTAATTCACCGTAGAATAATTAGGTGGCGACTCCTCAATAACAACTTTAATCAATCCAGAGGAAATCGACGTCATTACGTCGCAAGCCGCAGTTAAAAACGGGCGCGACAATGACATTTATACTATTGCTATAAATATTTATTAAAGCAGGTTAGTTCTCATTTTTATCAGCTTACCAATTTATATTTATTATAGAGATTTTCTTGTAATTACTTTATGCTCAGTAATATGGTCCTACATGTTAAGTAAGGGTGGCCAGTGGGCCGGGACGGCCCGACCCCGTCCTGAGCCCGCCCCGGTCGCGCCCCAACCCCGCTTAAAAAAAAAATGGTGGCGGGCCTCGAACTCGGGACGGGACAATGTCTCGTCCCGCCAGACCCGAGCCCGACCCAGGCCCGCCCGACCCGACCCCGCCCTTTGTCCCCTTTTGCAAATATGATCGTTGCACCAACAACCATTTTAGATTTTGTCCGTTGGCCAACGGCCATTTTAGGCCTCCCCCCTCCCCCCTCCCCCTCCCCCTTAATATTTATTTTTAACCCATAAGTTATTATATTTACACTTTAATCCAATTTTCCAACTATAAATAACTCATTTTCTCTTCATCTTTCTCACAAATCTTCCTACAATCTCTCTAATCTCTCAATATATCTCTCTACAAGTCTACATTGTTTGTTAAATATTCAATTTTATTTATTCATTTGGGAATTGGGAGTGAAGTTGGCAACTAGCTTGAGGATCTTTCATCGAGCAAAGTTTCAATTTTCAACCTCTCTATTACACGTCGACGTTACGTCGGCGTTTGGTACATTCGTTCCTTCATTAAATTATTATTATCTGTTTATTTTATTTAGCGCACTTAATTTCATTTACTTTAATTATTTGTTAGCATATAATTAAAATGGAAGGAATTAGAGGTATGTTTAAGGGTAAGGGTAAGACTTCTTCTAGTAGGGGCAACCAGGGCAAGGGTACTTCTTCTAGTCATCTTAATTCTACACAGGATGATTTTGTTGATACTCAACATTTTCCTACAATACCATTAGATTTAGACGAGGAGTTGTTTTCTAGAACTCAATAAGACTTTAATTTAGACGATACACCCACTATTGTTGATGACAACACACCCACTAGTGCACCTTCAACTGAAATACCTCATATTCTCCCTAGTATGAGACGAGGTCCAGCAAAACGACTATTAAAATCAGATGCATTGACATTTTTTGATAGGGACGGAGAATCAAGTAGCTATATGTAAAATTTGTAAAAATGTTTTAAAATTTAAAACAGGAAAAGGTCACGGTGGGACGGGGGGTTTAATTAGACACGTAGTAAGTGCTCATCCAGCTAGGTATGCCCAATATCAGGCTTATAAACCGGGTGCGCAAACGTCCGCTCCATCGGGACAAGGTTCACATACTGATACTGTCCCGGACCAAGTACAAGGTCAAATTAACCCTATGACGGGGGAAATTGTAGGCTCTAAATACAATAAACATAGAGATAGGGAAGCAATATCAAAATTAGTTGCTGTGGAGGGTTTGCCCTTTTCATTTCCTTCATCTCCCGATTTTATTCATTACATTAGAGATATATATAATCCTGCTTTTAATGGTTTTCCTAGATCAACTGTTAAGAGAGGTGTATTTAAATTCGCGCATGAATATCAACAATATTTACGTTTTTCATTATATCATTTTAATGGCAAAGTATGTATCACGTCTGATATAGGTCGTAGTACTAACGGCCATGATTATTTAACTGTAACTTGTCATTGGATAGATTATAAATGGTCTATGCAAAAACGTATTTTAGCGTATAGATATATAGATGATAGGCACACTGATACTTTTATTGCAGATAATATTTATCAAGTGCGTCATTATTACGGAATAACCGATAAAATTATGACTATTACATTAGATAACGCTTCTTCTAACAATTACGCAATTACAATTTTAAAAAATAGTTTAACTCCATCTTTTCCAGATCATTTTCATATAAAATGCGCGTGTCATATTTATAACTTAATTGTAAAGGATGGTCTATCACTTTTTGAAGACATTCTTAGTAAAATACAATTTGCTATAAACTTTATTTTTAAAAGTAATAAAGTACAACGTAGAAAAGAATATAAAAAAACTTGTCACGATTGTGGACTAACTTATAGAAAAATTCCACAAGAAGTATCCACTAGGTGGAATTCTTTATACGAGCAACTACTTGTTGCTTATGACTATAAAAAACCTATAACTTTATTTTTTAACTCTCATAATAAAAATCCAGCTGATATGATTTTAGATAGTGATTGGGTAAAAATTTCCGAACTTATTGTATTTTTAGAGAAATGTTTTGAAGCAACAAAAGAATTTTCCGGTATATATTATCCTACTATTTCAACTATGTTGTTTTATATAACTCTAATATTTTTATTACTTAGTGAATATATGGAAAAACCAAACTTATAAGGCAAAGCCTATTAAAAAAATGTTTGTCAAAATAAAAAAATATTTTATTCCTATTCCCTCTATTTATATTATTGGTTGGTTCTCGTATTAAATCCTACTATTAAAATAGACGGTACTAAATCACTAATTGAAACTATTTACGATTGTATAGAAGTACTACCACCTCCAAGTCCCAAAAATCTAAATCACCCACCACCTATTGAACAAACTAAAGAAGAAGTGTTGTCTAGCGTAGAACACCAATGCAAAAAAATATATAGATTTTATCAACAAGAAAATGCTAGTAACTTACCGGCTTCCATACCATCTTCTTCATCTTCAACACAACCTCACAAAAGACATGCTATTTCTGCGGCTAGTATTGAAAGCCTCGAAATAGAATGTGCGGCCGTACCTCTACTAACCAAATTAGCGAGTTGGATATTTTTATTTTGCAGGGTTCTGTACCGTATCAAGAAGTTATTAATGAAGATGGACATGAAGACTTGCTGAAATATTGGAGGGGGAATGAGAAGACCTTTCCGACACTTTCATTGATGGCCCGAGATGTTTTGAACATTCAAGCGTCATCAACTGCGTCTGAAAGCGTTTTTTCTGCCGGCAGATAGCAAATAGGAGACCACAGACACTCATTAGCCGGAGACAGCTTGGAAATTGCAGTATTATTCAGAGATTGGATACGAGCGGAGCGGAGAAGGTGCGGTCAACCGGAGATCAACGAAGAAGAAGATGAAAACTACAACGAAATCTTAACCGAAGGTAGTAGAAGCGACGTGGATCAATTTGACCAACAAATACCAATTCCAACCGAAGAACCACAGGAAATCATCAAGCAATTAGAACAGGTTTTTTTGAGAATGTAATTTTTTTAATTGCAATTTTATTATGTAATTTGCAACTTTTGGACAACACCACAAAGTTGCAATTTAGATTTTAGACAATTGTATTTGTATTACAAAAAAATCATATGTCTATTAAATAATATAAGAGGTACAAAAACAGCATTAGGATGTTTTTATTACACTATCTTGTTTTGTTTATTAATTTTTTTTATACATATGTTATTTAAAAAAAAAAAAAAGGAAAACCCGCCGGACCCCGCCCCGACCCCGCCCCGAACCCGACCCGACCCGACACCGACGGGATCGGGATCGGACGGACTGGAGCAGGTCCCGCCAGACCCGACCCCGCCAGACCCCGCTAGACCCGACCCCGACCCCTTGGCTCGTCCCGCCCCGACCCGCCAGACCCGAGCCCGGCCCACTGGCCACCCTTAATGTTAAGATATATAGGAGTATATACATATATACATATATTTTATATGTCAGTACATAAAATTTGAAATTGGAGCTCACCTTTCCTTGCGCTTCTCCAAGAATCTAGCCAAGGATGCCTTGCGAGCCTGAGGAACAGCTGTAGAAAACAAAAGGGGTATCATTAATGTACTGCAATAACAAGTAGAGTTCATTGTTCAAATGGTCATTCAATTTGTGACATTGTGTAGTTTAGTCACTTGGCTGATCGTACAATTTCCGCATGTCAAAAGCTGATGTGACATTTTATATCCATCCACATGGATTTAACTAATGCCAAAGTTAATATTAGAACCCAACCCGCAATTGTCTGACTAGCAACAATCAGATTTCAATAGTTGAGTAATCATTTGAGCAATAACAAACACATCAGACAAGTGCCCAGAAATCGTTTACTTTATGAAATTCACTTCATAAACCACCAAATGTACCTGATAAGTTTTGGCTGGGAGGATGAGATTCTTGAGAACTGACGATTTTGGATGGCTCTGCTGTGTTAGAAGGAGATTTCAGGACTCTGATAATAGCCGTTTCATTCGAATTATTAGACAGTACTCCAACAGACTGAGATGTACCGCGTGAAGTTATAGTAATTGGGCTGGGAAAACTTGGCGATCTACTATATTTGTTTACAACAAAAGAATCAAGAGGAGACTTGGGAATTGTCTGAACTGGAGATGCAGTAGATGTTGTACTTAGAGTAACAGGTGGTGCATTTCCAGCCAGTAACATAATAGCTTGAGCCTGAAATGCCCAAGAAGAATAAATTTCTTATAAAAATCAATACCAACAAAAGAATTGATGAGACCAAGATTGTTAGTCCTATATGATTTGGAGCATTATTTACCTTCTCCGGAGAAATATTGCCATAAACACAGACTGAACCAGCATAAAAGATGGTCAGCTGAGCAGGTCCAGATGAAGTTCTAGGTGCACCCCTGCAGTACATTTATGTAGCTCTTAGAGTATTACATTAGAGTAAAATAAAAAAATATAGCAGTTAAAAAGTTTTTAAATTTAGAAAGGTGTGACAATTCTTTTTCAAACAGATATAAAATGAAACACAGAATACTTTCCTAAAGCAGCTTTTATAAAGGCTAGTAATATAATGTACCTCAATTCAGTAGTGCCCACGACACCATTGCGTGTTGGAACATGAGTTGAAATGGGGCTTGTTATATTGGCTTGATGATGTGTTTGGTTTGCAACTGAGTACTGAGCACCAATTTGATGTGGAGGGTAACTTGTCATTGTATAGTTCGTTCTACTTTGCATTTCTGGCATCGTATTTTTCTGAAATTTACACAAATAGCTAGTTAAAAAAGCAGCAAAACATTAAATATGAAAAATACAGTAGAAGTACACGCAAGATTTCATTTTTCTTAATTTAGTTAGTGTAATTTATCATCCATAACGTACAGGTTATAAAGTTCCATAAACGAACCTGTGTGACACTAGTAGTGTATGGTCGATGCATTGAGTCAACAGGTTCAGTAGTTGTTGTTATAGTCACCAATCCAGCAGATGCAAGGGATTCGAAACCAGTCTTAGGTTTATTGTTATTCTGTTGAGGAGGAGTACCCCTGAAAGACAGGTACTGAGGATGAGCCTTGTTAGGAAATGACCACTGCATTGCTGAACTTCTGGCCACTGCTGTAACAATTATAACACAAGAAAATTATAGTATACACTAACATTGTAATGAATTTTTACTCTATTCATATATTTTAATTCGCTGTAACAAGTATCTATCTTATTTTTCAAATTACTAATTACTCCATTTCAAAATGGAATAGATGTTTACGTATTTACTTATCTTAGGTGACTTAATACTAAAAAAAGAAGAAGGTAAAGTATCAATTTTAATTTTTTCTTATCATGAGATTCAACGTACTAATTAATTACGTTAACAGTACACGTTCAGTAAAGACAGATGTGGAGCCAACTCATCAAACAATCTATTGAAATATTAATGTTATAAGCTCTGTACACGTTCAGTAAAGACAGATGAATAATAATCCATAGTGCTCTCTGTCAGTGCAGCTGAAGAAAAGGGGATGAACATGTGGTCGAATTTAAAATTAGCTTACTAAGTGCATCTGATGCGAGATATAAAATATGATACTGTATTTTATCAAAGCAAGATCTGGTCAAAAGAGTGAAACAAAATATTTTATGCATTTTGGTCTGCCTTCAAAATCTAAGGTCGGGCAAGACGTAATTGTTTATTCCTGTTTCGGGTGTAGCACCATAGTTTATTTATAATGTTAGGTGACTTCTGGGTGCGCAGCACAACTCATCTCTTAATTTAATTTTGAGTTTTATGTACGGTCAATTTAAAAATATTTATAGGAGCGGATGCACAGTCAAACTTTATATGCAATTTAATATATATATATATATATATAGATATATATTAAATTTAAAGTCTAATTATTAATACTCAAGGTCGTTGTCCTAGAATTCAAAATCCATAAGTTTAAATTCTGGATCTGCTTATAAATATTTACAAGTAAATTACTTATAAAAAAGACAATTACAGGTAATTATTTATGATAAGAATTAATTGGTAGCTTAATATAATTAATTGTAGCTAGTACTACTAGCTACATGTATAATTAGAAAAATAATAGATTAACCAATAAAAGAATCTTTAAAATGACAATACACCTAAATCCTTTAATATTTTGTTCGCAAATACAGAAGCTAGCTCATAGGTGCATGTTAGTAATGTACCCAACTCACCCAAGGGAAAAAAAGGAATGCAAAAAGTAAATCATGTTAGAAAGGAATCCAACGTAATAGATGTGGGTACAACAATTGCAGGAAACGGGAAATAAGTAACTGCTAACTATTATAACAAACTGAAATTTCCACAAACAAACTGAAATTACAACAACTTTGATGTTTTGTTGGGTCGAGTGATGGCACTCTGTCTTTAAGACAAAATTGCCTCGTATATATCCTTTTACGTTCTGGACAATAGTCTCCCAAGATAAAACATCAACTTAACAAATGAGCAAAGGAAACTCAAGTGTTTCTTTGAAGAACTTAGAGTAACGAAATGATGCTGGAGAGTAGGAAGAAGATTTCTGTTTTGTTTCTGATTTTCTGTAGTCTCGACAATTGAGCCAAAGACTCCAATTTATAGTGCTTGAAGGGTGACTTCTCAACTGACCAACTAATGGTTGTTAATAGCCATGTAATGACAATTAGTGAGGAGTTATTCAGCCAAGTAAATGACTGAATTAATGAGCAACGTAATGAAGCTTTAGTGATGAGTTATTCAACCAAGTAAATGACTGAATTGATGTGCAAAGTAATGGAGTTTTAACGCTCTAAAACCAACCCAAAAGGCAGAAACTTCCTGCCTTCCGTCGAAAGTTTTCCTCCCAATTTTACCTTTCTTGAAACTCCACGGACCAAACTGTAAATATTAAGCAATTTGGGTCTAAAAAGATAATATCAGAAGAAGCCCAAGGCCCACGACCGGACGGGATGGGACGGGACGGGCGGCGGCTTAGCCTCGAACCCAAGCACATCTAGGTCCTCCCTCCTTCAAACATATGGATTACCCCTTGGGTTCCCAAACCCTTAGCCAATTTTGAAACTTATAAAATGAACAAATCTTCTTTCCCCCACCGATGAGGGAGAATTGTTCCACACCACATTTTCATGCTTCAAACTCACTACGTGGACCAATATCTCTTTCATTTCTCAACTAAATTTGACGATTATTGGCCCTACGGTCATCTAATCACTTAGTAGATTATGCACGTGTGAAGAATCAAAGTCTCCAACATGCGGAACCCTAGTGTTTAAGTCATTGAAGATGGGTGGACGCAACTCCCACCAAAGACAAATTTCCAACCATAGACACCAAAACAATAGTTTGCACAAGCAAAACCAACATCAAAAAAATAAAAGCACCTTCTAGTATTATTTTTCATTTGAAGCTTTATTCTTGCTTACAGTAGCAGAACTAACTAGTGTCCAGTCGCCGTCGTTCATTATAGGTGAGTTGTTGAATCTCCTTTACTTGAATTTTTTTTTAAGCATAGTGATAAAGGTAGTTTAAAATTATTTTAGGTCATATATTCAAATTACGACTATGATGCCCTAGACTTTTTCTAAATTCCCTTGTATAAATTTTTGTTTCCGCTACGGCTTGCTGAAGGTGAAAGATAGTAGCTAGCAAACTAATATACATATCTTGATATCAACATAGGCATGTTCAAAATTAAAGTTTATAGATTTCTAGAGATTTTAAGTTAAGACTACAATAATTTATGCATTTACTGTCAAACATTTATAAATATATCAAAGTTATTGAGTTCACGTAAATCCGGAACCAACCCTCTACATCTGCCCTCTATATCAAAATTCCACAAACCAAGATTTAAATCATATGTTTAATGTTTTGACATAGCTACATTATTTTTTTAAAATTTTGGTTTAGTTTCTTCAAACTCTATAGGAGTCAAAGCTCATTTAGCTTGCTTGCAGAGGGTGTTAACAGAACTACACTAAAACAAAAAAGAGACAAAAACAACAAACTATAACTAACAAATTCATTGATTTAATAAGAATTAGAAAAAAACATAAAGATTATGATATATATATATATATATATATATATATATCTATACCAGATGGATCTGTGGCCGGTTCTTCTGGGATTTCTTGTTTTACAATCAAGCCCATGAAATCTCTCTCCATTAATCACTTCACTAATCCAACTTTGAAAGATAATTGACCGTTGAGAAGGAGAAATTTTCTATTGATTGAGAGAAAAGAAAAGAAAGTGAAGAGAAATGAAAGGAAAATGTGATATGATACATAGAAGGATTTAAGTAAAGTTTCAACTTGATTCATTTATAAAGATTGCTCCCAAGTATTCTGACCCGTGGAAATTGCTCCTATTCTTTATTATAATTCCACGTATTGTATAGTTGGTATTCTTTATGAAGTTTTCATATTCTCTAAAATAAAATAAAGAGTTTTACACAGCTGTACTAACATTGATGCATGCACAATGTTTTTCGAAGAAAGAAAGTTTTAAGTAAATAATTTTTCTTTAATGTTTGATTATTCAAAGTACTTTTTTTTGGTCCAGATTACTCAAAGTGTTAAACAAGGTATATATACCCGTGATATACACTTGGTATACATAGTGTATACCACGGGTATAGCAGTGGCCTTCAGCCCATCACATGCAGTAGCAGTGACAGTGGGCTTTCCAGTAGCCCATCTCGGCAGAGGCCCATCACGGGCAGTATAGAATAATGTATATTAGGGATGTATATTGATGTAATATTGTAGTGTAAAGGTTACCTTAATTAGTCTTGTACACTTACCATAATTGTATAATTAGAATTATGGTAGAATAAGGTTTTAGGAGTAGAACAGGAATAGGATTCTCCTATTTGTAACTTGTATATATACCTTTCAATTAATGAAAATAATCAAGGTGGTTATTTCTTTCATGGTATCAAGAGACTAGGTCTAACAAAATTTTCTCTCCCAAATTTTGTGTCCTTCTCGGCCGAACCCCTACCCCCCCGGGTTTCTTTTCCAAAATTTGTCTTCCGCTCTCAAAATCTCTCTTACTATTCCCAAATTTCCCCTCCTTCTTTGTTCTTTCAATATGTCTAAGAACAATTTTCATCCTGCCCTCATGGTTTCTAACGTCAAGAACAGTATCCCTATTGTGCTTGAGATGGAAAACGTCCAATATGCAACGTGGGCAGAATTGTTTAAAATTCACGCTATCTCCCATCAAGTTATCCATCACATAATTCCTCCCGCTACACCTATTCCCGCGGAGGATCCTCAGTTATGGATTACTCTTGATGCTACGTTCTCCAGTGGATCTATTCCACTATTTCGGTTGACCTCTTCCAGACTATTATTGTGCCGGATACCACGGCTATGACTACCTGGAATAGATTGCGTGACATATTCCAAGATAACCAACATTCACGTGTTGTCACACTCGAGCAGGAATTCTCTCTAGTTCGCATGGAAGAAATTCCAAACGTATATGCATATTGCAAGAAACTCAAGGAGTTGGCAGATCAACTCCGTAACATTGGCGCACCTGTAACAAATAATCGTCTGGTTCTACAATTGGTTGCCGGTCTTTCTGAGGCCTATAATGGCGTTGGGACTCTCCTTCGTCAAAGCAACCCACTTTTCGCTTTTTATCAAGCCCGCTCCATGCTTACTTTGGAAGAAGCCGGTTTGGCTAAAAAGACGGCTACCGGAGCAAGCCCCGTCGTCCTAATGACGTCTTCCACAAATTCTTCAGGTTTTGTTGATAACTCGGGCCAAAACCATACTCATGGTGGCGGAAAAAATAATCGTAAGAATAATAACAAAAACCGCGGGGGAAAATGCAGCGGTTCCGGTGGTGGTTCCGATGGTCAGCAGGCCGGCAGTGGGCCCCATCCAGTCAACGGTGGGCCTCCTCCATACTGTTCCCAGCAGTGGGGCCCATGGCAGTGGGGCTGGGGCAATGGGTCGTGGGCCAGCAACCCCTATTTTCCGATCCATCGGATCAGCGACATGGGGTGGACGATCCACTTTCAGGCCCAACAATCAACAGTCACGACCCACTGCCCACTGGCCCAGTTATTCCAGCAGTTACGGCCCAGGACAACCCAGTTCTTCACAAAATGGGAAAGCCGAACGCAAAATTCGTTCCATAAATAACATTGTCCGCACTCTCTTAATTCATGCTTCCGTACCCCTATATTTTTGCATCATGCTCTTCAAATGGCGACATATCTCCTTAACATAATTCCTTCCAAAGGTCTGACATATTCTTCCCCCTCAAATTTTATATAATAAAAATCCGTCTTATTCTCATCTTCGGGTTTTTGGGTGCTTATGTTATCCGTTATTCCCATCCATCAAATTAACAAACTTCAGGCCCGGTCTACTCCGTGTGTGTTTTTGGGTTATCCGTCTAATCATCGTGATTATAAATGCTTTGATTTATCCTCCAAGAAAATCATAATTAATTTCCATGTAATTTTTATGAAACCCAATTTCCATTTACTAAAGTTCATACTCCCGAGCCTAGTTCGTATAATTTTTTGGATGATGGTATATCCCCGTATATTACTCACCATTTTTCGGACATATCCCGCACCCAAAATCCTCCAACGGGCCCACTGCCCGCTGGCCCCACTGTTCCGTCACAATTTCCAGTTACTAGATCGGGCCCCGGCGATTGGGCGTCCGGCCCAAATTCGGAACCGGTCCGATTCTTTGCTCCGACCGATTTGGGGCAAGCAGCCCACCGCCCGCCGGTCGGTCCGTCCCGAGCCCAGCAAATTCCCAAAATCAACTCAATTCTTCCTCAAGTCATAGGTCGGTCACTCGTAGTCAGCGGGGTATTTTTACACCTAAAAGGCATTTTAATTTACATTCTAATGTCTCTAAATCCCCATTGCCCCGTAATCCTGTGTCTACCTTAAACGACCCGAATTAGAAAATTGCTATGACTGATGAATATAATGCTCTTATTGATAATAAGACGTGGGAGTTGGTGCCTCGTCCATCTGGTATTAATGTTATCAGGTCTATGTGGATTTTTGCTCATAAGGAGAATTCAGATGGTTCATTTGCTCGACATAAGGCACGACTTATGGGTGATAGTAAGACTCAGCAGGTTGGTATAGATTATGGGGAGACGTTTAGTCCGGTGGTCAAGCCGGCTACCATTCGCACTGTGCTTAGTTTGACTCTTTCGAAGGCATGGCCTATTCATCAGTTAGATGTCAAGAATGCTTTCATACGTGGTGATCTTAAGGAAACGATATTTATGCATCAGCCGTTGGGGTTCATGGATCCCCACCATCCTCATCATGTATGTTTGTTGAAGAATTCCTTATATGGGCTTAAGCAGTCTCCACGGGCCTGGTATGCGAGGTTTGCTGACTATGTTTCGACTATTGGGTTCACTCACAACAGGTCAGATAATTCCTTGTTCATCTACCGTCGTGGTTCATCCTTGGCCTACATTCTGTTATATGTGGATGATATCATTTTGACGGCCTCTTCCGATGCCTTACGCCAGTCTATCATGACCTTGCTCAGCTCTGAGTTTGCTATAAAAGACTTAGGGCCCTTGAGTTACTTTTTGGGGATTGCCATCAAGCGTCATTCTGATGGTTTATTTTTGTCTCAACGAAAGTATGCAGCTGAGATTATCGAGAGGGTTGGGATGTCATCCTGTAAGTCCACTTTCACTCCTGTTGATACGAAGCCCAAGCTTAATGCCACGGCCGACGCACCATACGAGGATCCGACCCGCTATCGCAGTCTTGCAGGGGCCCTTCGGTATCTTACTTTTACAAGACCGGATATTACGTATACCGTCTAGCAGGTGTGTTTATTTATGCATGATCCCAGAATTGAGCACATGAATGCAATCAAACGCATCATTCGGTATATTCAGGGTGCACTGGACTATGGTTTGCATTTATATACTTTCTCGCCATCCATACTTATCTCATACACAGATGCTGATTGGGGTGGTTGTCCAGACACCAGACGGTCGACGTCTGGATATTGTATGTTCCTCGGCAACAACTTGGTCTCGTGGTCTGTGAAGCGTCAGGTAACTCTATCCCGCTCAAGTGTCGAGGCTGAATATCGAGGGGTAGCTAATGTAGTCTCAGAATCATGTTGGTTACGTAATTTGCTTTTGGAGCTTCATTGTCCCATTCAGAAGAAAACCTTAGTATATTGCGATAATATTAGTGCCATCTACCTTTCAGGTAATCCGATTCTGCACCAACGCACTAAGCATATCGAAATAGACATTCACTTTGTCCGTGAAAAGGTTGTTCGGGGTCACGTTCGCGTATGCCATGTCCCATCCCGATATCAAATTGCAGACATCTTTACAAAGGATCTGCCCGCGGTCCTTTTTGAAGATCTTAGGGACAGTCTCAGCGTTCGAAGACCGCCCGCTATGACTGCGGGGGTGTGTTAAACAAGGTATATATACCCGTGATATACACTTGGTATACATAGTGTATACCACGGGTACAACAGTGGCCTTCAGCCCATCACATGTAGTAGCAGTGACAGTGGGCTTTCCAGTAACCCATCTCGGCAGAGGCCCATCACAGGCAGTATAGAATAATGTATATTAGGATTGTATACTGATGTAATATTGTAGTGTAAATGTTACCTTAATTAGTCTTGTACACTTACCATAATTGTATAGTTAGAATTATGGTAGAATAGGGTTTTAGGAGTAGAATAGGAATAGGATTCTCCTATTTGTAACTTGTATATATACCTTTCAATTAATGAAAATAATCAAGGAGATTATTTCTTTCACAAAGTATTGTACATATTTTATGATTAAATATGGTACAGGACCACTTACTTCATTTGTATTCTTCAATATTTTACAACTTACATATATATGTTGAATAACATTAAAGATATCTACACATTACCTTCTACCCTCATAGTTTACATTCTGTTACTTAAATTAGGGATAGTTTAATAATGTGTTATTCTGTGTAATATGTTGCTTTTCCTGGCTAATAGGTATTTCTTAGAACTTTGATTAGCCAAAAAGCAACAAAAAAAGTATAAGAACATCTCAACATATTGAGAAAATCTGAAATTGTAATATAATGGTTACTACAATTTAACTCTACGATGCTACAAATATAACTCAAGTACTAACGTATTAATCCTTTAAGATGGTAATAATCTCTCTTGAGGAGTCTTCTCATTATTACAAAATATATATAGTATGTACAAATGTGAAATCCTAATATAGTAAGAATCCTAATATACCATAAATATACAACATTCATAATTACAAAATATATTGAGAATATTCGTCAATACACCCCCTCATTCGGAGCGGGAGGAGGCCGGACGCTAAGACTGGATCTGAAGTCGATGAATAACTGTCTGGGAAGCCCTTTTGTGAAGATATCTGCATACTGATATGAAGAAGGCACATGCAACACTTTGACATGACCGAGTGCAACCTTCTCACGAACAAAATGTATATCCATCTCAATGTGTTTGATTCGTTGATGTTGAACCGGATTGTGAGATAGTTATATGAAAGATATGTGTCTTACGCAAGGGACACTGGAGCTCCAAAATGAGATTTCGGAGCCAACAGATCTCATCGACAACATTGGCAACGCCTCTATACTCTGCTTCAGCACTCGAACGGGATATTGTGGCTTGCCTCTTGGCAGACCCGGAAATGAGATTATCCCCTAAGAATACACAATAGCCGGAGGTGGAGAGTCGCGTGTCCGGACACCTTGACCAATCTGATCCGTATATGATAGTAACATGTTCAGTGCAAATGGGTATAGATGCAATCCATAATCAAGTGTGCCCTTAATGTATCGGATGATACGCTTAAGAGCAGTAAAGTGAGACTCCCTAGGGGCATGCATAAACAGACACACCTGCTGAACAACATAAGCAATATCAGGTTTAGTGAAGGTAAGATACTGAAGTACACCTGCAAGGCTCCTATAAAGAGTAGGATCGGAGACTGGATCACCATCAACAACACTTAGCTTTGATTTAGAATCTACCGGAGTGGGCATGATCTTGCAATTTGTCATCTTAGCCCTGTACACGATCTCCTCTGCATACTTACGATGACTCAAGAACATAGTATCTGCAGATCTGGTCACTGATATCTGTAAGAAGTAACTCAACTTCCCCAAGTCAATCACAGCAAATTCGATTTTAAATAAAGCAATAATCTCATTTTTCAACTCATCAGATGAGGCAGTGAGAACAATGTCATCCATATATAGTAGTAAGTAAGCAGTGCTACTACCTCGATGAAAAATGAAAAGAGAATTATCGCACTTGCTGCATACAAATCCAAGCTGTATAATATACCTGGCAAAGCGTTCATACCACGCTCTGGGCCTGTTTCAAACCATACAGTGACTTACGGAGATGACATACATACTGAGGGGCTGCTGGATGGACAAAGCCAGATTGTTGGTGCATTTAAACCATTTCTTTCAAATCCCCGAGTAGAAATGCATTTTCACATCAACGTGATGAATCGACCAATGTTTGCCCATGGTTATACTCAGAACTGTGCGAATGGTAGCCGGTTTAGCAACCGGACTTAACATCTCACCACAATCAATACCCTCATGTTGATTTGTGCCATTAGCCATAAGTCTCCCCTTATACCTCTCTAGATCACCATTGTCTCTGTATTTGTGACGAAAAACCGCATGCAATGGATCACATTCACTCACTCCGATCTAGGAACCAAATTCCACTTGTGTTGTTTCATTAAAGCATTAAATTCCTCACACATAGCCGCATTCAAATTAGGGTCTAGTTTGGATAATTTGGGGGTTTTGGGAACTGGAGAAATTATTTGTGTTGATAGGTTAAAGTTGACTTTAGGCTTGAAAATCCTGTCTTGGGCACGGGTTTCCATTCGGTGCATTGGGGTAGTGTGTGGATGGTTATTTGGTTAGGTCATTGGTTGGGGGTCACTGGACTGGTGTGTGGTATCGGGTTGTTGTATGGTGGAACATGGCAGTAGGTGAGGTGAGTTGTGGGATGTCATCAGGTTTGGTGGAGGCGACGATGGGGCGGGTACGGTCGACGATGTGGGTTCAGCGAAATGGTGTGGGGTAGATATCATCGGGTATGGTAACGCCGGTGGGTTTAGGATGTGGCAGTGGTGTGTTGGTGTGGTGGTGGTATTTCCGGTAACTGGTTGGTTGATGGTGAAGGGGTGGGTGACAGGGCCGTCGGATATGGTGTTTGTTGGAGGTGCCAGAACAACTGGTGGTGGGTGAGGGTTCTGGGTGGTGGTGGGGTAGATATCCGATGGTGAGACAGATGAGATAGACCGATTGCCAGTGTCGGTGGCAACCGGAGATGGGTGTAACTGAGAGATAGGCGGTGACACTGTTGCAGAGCCGCCGGCGGTAGTGGCAGCGGTGGGTGGCAGGGACAAGTTCACGGTGGTTGACTGATGCAGTTGGCTAAGAACGACGGGGAAGATGTCGGACTCATCAAGAAAGGTATAGTCCATTTTTCAGAATTTTTGAATATTCGAAAAAGGGAATATGGTCTCGTCAAACGTGACGTGATGAAAGACGTGAATTTAATATGTGGACAGGTCATAGCAGAGATAACCCCTATAATTAGACGGGAAACCTACGAAGACACACAAGTGGTTCAAGGTGTTAATTTGTGAGGGGCGGTGGATGCAAGATTGGGGTAACACAGGCAATCGAATATCCTTAGGTGATCATAAGAAGTGATCCGACGGTATAGAATTTTGGTTGGGGTCATATTGTGAAAGGTGCTAGTAGGTAAAATATTTAGAACATATTCTACCATTTTGACTGCATATACCCAGAAGGACGAAGAAAGGAAGGCATGAAATAGGAGAGTACGAACCATGTTATTTATGGTGCGGATGATTCATTCTGCTTTGCCATTTTGAGGCGATGTGTGGGGACATGAGAATCAAAAAACCATGCCATTATTTTTACGGTGAAACATGGAATTGTTGAATTCATGACCATTATCACACTGAAAAGATTTTATGCATTTCTCAAACTGTGTTTTGATAAAAGTACGAAACTCAAGAAATTTGGCAAACACTTCTAATTTAAATTTGAGTGGATAGATCCAAATATAATGAGAAAAATCATCTAATAAGACAAGGTAATATTTATGACCCAATGAACTAGAGATATGAGATGTCCACAAATCAGCATGAATAATATTATAAGGAGAAAACGTAACACTTGAAGATGATTTAAAAGGAAGACGAACATGTTTGCCTAAAGAACAAGAAACACAGTGTTGGGCAAGTTTCCCATTATTACATTTAATAAAATTATTTCCTCTAAGAAAATTAAAAATTGGGGATCCTGGGTGGCCAATCCTATTATGCCAAGTTGACGGAGAGATAGCAGTGAGAGATATGGGAGAGAATGAGCTGGCAGTGGAGGTGGATGGGAATAGATAGAGATCCCATGTGCTATTATATCTCGTAAGAGGTGTCCCCATACGAAGATCCTTCACAGTAAAACCAAAAGGGTCAAAGTCAACAGAGACGGAATTATTACGAGTAAATTTTCAGACAGAAATTAAGTTCTTAATGATGTTCGGAGCATACAAGACATTTTTAAGGGAAAATGGTGGGTGAGGTGGTTGTGTGTAAGTGTTAACATAACCATGTATTAGAATGTGATGATCATTCCCAACAGTAATATATTGAGGATACTTTAATCGAAACAGTTTGGGAATATTACGTGCAGAGCGGGTGAGGTGAGATGTGGCTCCCGTGTCCATATACCAATTTTCATCGGGCTGGTGCAAGTTCAAACTGCTAAAAGCCTGGCCCAAATCAGTCGGGGCCAGACCAAATGAAGGTTGCGGGAGTTGGGCCTGCATGAAGTGGGCTTGGTGTGGCTGAAACTGGGCCCAATATTCCCTGTTATGGGAAAGGGAATTGGGCCTAGACAGGTGAAGGAAAAGTGGCCTAGTTACCGTTCTGAAATTGATTAACTGGACCTATCCAGTTCATATAGGGAATGGGTTGTTGTGGCTATTGATTTTACTGCTGGTCGCGGGCCCCTTTGCCACTTCGTCCACCGTCGCGGCCCCTGCCATTCCTGCCGTCGCCGTTGTTCCACGTCTGATTATTTTCCAGCAGTAGAGGCGGGCCGGCGGTGATGGTATTTTGAGGAGACATTTCGACTGCTAACGCCTTTTGATTGTGCTCGTCCTGTTTTACATGTCGGGTTTCCTCCAACAATAATTGTGAACAAGCCTTGTTGAAATTAGATAACGGATCAGCCTGATGTATCACTGTGGCTAAAGTATCGTACTCACCTTTTGGTAGGCCTGCAACTAATTGTAGGACCATCTTTATTTTGGAAACAGTTGTGCCGACGTTGGACAGTTGGTCCGCCACTAGTTTCAACTGCTTGCAATAATCGGGCATGTTAGATAAATTTTCAAGACGTGTATTATTAAATTGTTCTTCCAAATATACAACACGAGTATGCTTGTTATCTTGAAAAAAATTCCTCTAACAGAATTCATAAATCACAAGCCGAGGCGTCGATTTTCATTATAGTAAGGAGCAAGTCCTGAGAGATAGTGTCATATATTCACTGTTTGACAACGGCGTCTAGACGACGCCATATTGAGTCATCAACCTCAATGGGGCGAGGGAAGGAGTCGTCGATATGGTCAAGCACATTATAGACACATGCAGAATATGGAAGAGTTCAACCCATGGAGAATATTAACCGTTTTCTTGATTAAGAATTATAGGAATGAAGTTCTTGATGTTGGTGACGGTGAGTGCAGGATGAACAGGGGGTGAAAATGATGATTTTGGTATGGCGGGGGTGACGACGGATAAGGTTGAGGTTGTTGTGGGAGGAGTCATTATAGTGGATTAGTTTTATTGAAGTAGGAGAAAGAAGACAAGGAAGAACAAAGAAAAATGAAAAATTTCTTCTCGGCCAAAGAGTGGTGGCCACCGGTGGTTGGGAAAACCTAGTTGGACGGCGGAAGGAGAAGAAAAGACTTAGGGTTTGACTCTTGATATCATGTAAGATTATAATAATCTCTCTTGGGGAGTCTTCTCATTATTACAAAATATATATAGTGTGTATAAAGTGAATCCTAATACAGTAAGGATCCTAATATATCATAAATATATAACACTCATAATTACAAAATATATGGAGATATATTGAGAATATTCGCTAATAATCCTGTCAAAACTCTCTACTCTTCTACTACCCTGCACGACTCTTACATTCGTAAGCTCTAATACTGAAAATACTTAATCCATTTTTTTAATTTTATATGACAATCAAACAGGAATTTAATATGTTAATTTTGACTTTTATATTCCTATCATATTAGTGAGTGAACAAATTAAAATAATAATCGAACAATTAGTTTGATAGATAGGAAAAAAGTTTGATTAACAAAAAATAATCAGATCACATTAAAATTAAATTTAAATAATTTCACAAATTTTTACAAATTTGTAAAATAATACAGTAATAAATAAAATAGACGTTAACAACAATAATATACTCAGTTTGATTTCATAAGTGAAATATGTAGATGATAGAATGTAAGTAAACATTAACCTTATGGGTAGTGAGATTATTTCCATAGACAATCGTCTCAAAAGAAGAAAAAAAAGAGTGTCCTCATAGTGGTATCATATTTTTTTCACTTTGTTATAAAAAGAGTGGTGTATCTTTTTATTTAGGAAAAAAATATATTTATTCATTTTGATATAAAAATACTGATATATTTTTCATTTTAAAAAATATTTTATTTTAATAAGTAATTTATACAAAAAATATATTTATTTTCCAAGTTTTGTGCTCATTGTATGCCGGAGTACGTAAATGGGTTATTCAACCACGTGTTCCACGATAGCGCGAGTGACGAGATTACCGGCACGTGAATATTGATCTCACACCTCGTGGAATGCACGCAAATAAAAGTTCTCAGTGACCACATGTTATCAGTTGATTCGAGCTTCACTCGAACTGTGCCAACGAATCGTGTCAGTGCATCCTTTCCCATGTTAGCTCCTACTTATTGTTCCTCTTTTACCCGTCATAAACTACGACAAAAATAAATTAAATGAAACCATCAAGGAGTTTACTTTTCTTTCCCCTTCTCTTTAATTTTTTTTTTTTTAAAAAAAAAACTGTTTAGGGTAGCAAGATTCACGATCTATAATATAAAACATCTATTGCTGATGAGAAACTTTATCCTACTCTATCTCTTTTAGTAGTGGTGTGGAAAGTCAAATTAATTAAGTTTTAGATAATTAACTATTTATAGACGTACGTACGATTGTTCATTGTATATAGCTAACTAAGTAGTAATAGTAGTTGTTAATAAACTAATAAAGCGTGTCAAAATTTGGATCACTTAATTAAAATAATAGACTAATTTGACAAATAATTTATTGCTATAAAAGTATCTAAGAGGAGCTGTTTACTGCTACAAGCATGTTATACGCACTTAAAATACCCCTTTTTAAACGATTTAAGTTACAAATACGTATTTATTATTCATAAGCAAATAATAATTCATGTAAACCAAGTCAAAAGCTAAATAATAATTGATTTATTTCACCAGCTTAATTGGCAAAGTTTCTTTGAACTATTCACTAGATAGACTTGTTTAATACTCCACCCTGTCAATTCCTAATATAATAATTCACGTCCTTTGGAAGTGATAGGATGTTTATATTTAAAAATACCCACTCTACCAATCCTGTATTCTGTAATCGTAATGCAATAAAAGATTCTAACTTTAATAATAGGGATTAATGAAAGTCATCCACGAATAAATAATTGAACAATGAACATGCAAATAGAAATAAATTAATTCCACCGTGCAAAGTTAGTAATGAGCACAATGGTGCCCAAAGTGGTATATATATTCTGGGAAGGACCATTCCAAAAGAAGCAAAAACAACAACCAATGTGTAAAGTGTCGGGATACAATTGTGGCGGGGAACGAGAAATAAGTAACTATTACAATTGTAAGAAAGGATAAACTAAATATTACAATAAACTAGAAATCAAGAACTTAACAAACTGCTTGTGTGATTTGTTGAGTCGAGTGATGACACTCTGTCTTTAAGACAAGATTGACATGTATATCTCCTTTTACGTTATCGGGCAATAGTCTCCCAAGATACAACAACAACTTAACAATTGAGCAAAGGAAACTCAAGTGACTCTTGAATAACTTTGAGTGTAGTAACTTTGCTAGAGAGGAAGAAGATGAATTCAGAAAATTCTGGAGTATTTTCTAAGTGTTGTGCAGTGTTTTCAATTGAGCCAAAGACCTCAATTTATAGTATAAAGAGAAGACCCCTCAACTAACCAACTAATGACCTTCAATAGCCATGTAATGACACTTATTGACAGGGGTTACATTCAGCCAAATAATGGCTGAATTCATGTGCCAAGTAATGGAGATTCTGTAACATCCCGTACTTTCGTGTTACGGTTTAAATCGCTGAGCGTTTATAAAATTGCTAGGCATGTGTAAATAGGTCCGAGCGTGGGAAAATTTATGGTATATTTACGTATGCTAATAAAGAGATTAGTATATAAAGGATTAAATCCCGAAATAATTTTGGATGTAACAAATGTGACGACGGGGAGCGGAAATAAATTTGGCACGTGCATAAAGAGGTTATGGACTAATGTCATATCACAAAAATTATGACATTGAGTATATGAAGATCCTATAAGTTATTAAGATTTAAGTGAATTGGAATTACGAAATTAATTATGTGGGTGATTAATAAATTATACGGAGGCAGATCACTTAAATTATTTAAGTGAAGAACATGTTGGTTCTAAGGTGGCAAAGTACTGCATGTCATCCTACACGTGTAAGTGTGGCATCATTTAGGGAAACTTAAGATGTTAATGGGAGACATTATGATTCACTTTGTATTGGGGTATATAGCCTTGGTTTAAAACTTTAAATAAGCAATCGTGATTCAAATTGCTAAAGCCTCCAACCCTTTCTTTTTATTTTATTAACAAAGCAGAAGCAAAACAAATATTAGTTGCTTTCATTTAGATGAATAGTAGGCTACTGTAGGGAAGGAAGAGATTGCTTCATTAGTAGATAAGTTTTATATTCATACCCATTTCTTTCCAAAAGATAGAGAAAAAAACTGAGTTGCTGGATGTAGTTTCCTCAACGAATCGAAACAACAATAACTCCCTAGACTTGGGTAATTAGTGGATTCGAGGTATGTTAAGACAAATTATTTTTTCATTTTGACATGTTCCATGTAACAAAATATAACCGTGATATTGCTCCATAATTTATACTACTCCTAGTAGTTAAGAATATTCATGTTATTGATTCCTATGCTGAAAGCATGTCTAAATATATTTCTAAGTCCTTATTGAGGCATATGGAAGATGTGTTGATATTCACAGTGTTTGCCAAAGGTGCAAGGATATTATGTCGCTCGGGGTATTTTATTATCATTCATGCATTTTCACTTGCATTGCATTCATATATTACCCTGGACCACTGATGCTATGCACACTACTATATGGTAAATATTATATATGTAGGGGATATGGGGCAAGGGAAAGGCGTTATATACGCACATCACCTGCAACTGGTACAGACTATCACAAAAGAGCCTGAAGAGGCAAATATGATGTGATGTGATACATGCATGGCTTATTGGGACGGGTTGCACGATCCGCAACACTAACATATATTGGGACGGGTTGCACGATCCGCAACACTAACATATATTGGGACGGGTTGCACGATCCGCAACACTAACATATATGTATATATATATATATATATATATCGCACGTGCACCATGCATACGTTAATTAACCATTACATGGTATGATGCCCACAGAGGCTATCATGGTAAGGAAATTGCCCGATGAGGCCAATAAATATGGACATTGCATTGTACATAACATGTAGGCAATTGTATTAGGGCCCTCAGAGGCAGTTCTTGTTGGTCAGTTGTTTATGTTTCAGTTATTAGTATATTCATGTTATGCTGTTATTTTATGCTTGACATACTCAGTACATCAGTCGTACTGATTTTCCTTTTGTCGGGGGACACTGCGTTTCATGCCCGCAGGTTCGCATAGGCAGGGCGACAACCCACGCGATTAGATTGTTGTTTTTAGTGGATTTTGGAAACACTCCTCTCTTTCCGGGGTGTCGGTATGATTTTGGTATGATACAATTTTGCGTGTCTATATGGGTATGGCGGGGCCTTGTCCCGACCTGTTGATGATGTGTACTCTCTTAGAGGCTTGTAGACAGGTGTCCTGTGTGTAATAGCCTTATATGGCATTGTCGGCCTTAGTATATGTATATATATAAATTGGTTACCTCGTTGTTCATAATTTTATTTCGGCTTAGTCTGTAATTAATTATGAATAGGTGTTGATAGTGTGATTAGCGGTACCCGACGGGTGGGGTCCGGGTATCCGTCGCGGCCCTCCGATTTGGGTCGTGATAAACTTGGTATCAGAGCATGTCTGTCCTAGAGAGTCTACAAGCCGTGTCTAGTAGAGTTTTGTTTATGGGTATGTTGTGCACCATACTTATAAACATGAGGCTATCTGACATTTTAGGGATGGTTTCTATTTTTTTCATCTCATAAATCGTGTTATAGAACTGAATTATAAGTATTTCACTCCTAATCCATTGCGTGCTTATGATTCCAGCAATGCCTACCGCAAGGAAGAAGTCCAAGAGTATGAGAGAGTTGAATACGGCTGTGGGCGAAGGTACCAGCCGATTGCCACCCGTTAGCGAGGGCCGAGTGAGACCCTCGGTATGACTCCTTCGTATGGATCTCCTAGTATATCACCATCGGAGGAGATTAGTGGAGCTGCATCACCTCTAGTTACTCACATGATACTCCATACGTGGATCTTGATATGCGGAGTGCGGTTCAGTTATTGACACGATTGGTGGCCGCTCAAGCCCAACGTCAGGTTCCCAGTCCTTCTGATAGAGCTGTTAGCGCAAGAGCTCGGGATTTCATCAATCTAGACCCTCCGGTATTCACACGAACAAACTTGAACGCGGACCCGTAAAATTTTTTGGATCAGGTACAACGCACTTTGCGGGTGATGGATGCTACCGATATCGAGTCGGTAAAGTTTGCTTCTTATAGACTGCGGGATGTCGCAGTAATATGGTTTGATACATGGGAGCAATATAGGGGACCTTGTGCTCCACCAGCAAGGTGGAGAGAATTTTCAGAGGCATTCCTACAACTCTTTCTGCTAGTTGAGCTTTGACGGGCCAGACATGACAGGTTCCTACATCTTGAATAAGGCAGTATGAGCGTTCGAGAATATAGTTTGCAGTTTAATTCCTTGGCTCGATATGCTCCTACAGTTATAACTGAAATGGGTGATCGGGTACATAGGTTCATTACTGGTTTGGGGCCACACTTGGTCAACGAGTGTACTATGACTTTTTTGAATCCAGATATAGATATTGCTCGCATTCAGGCTTATGCGTAGAACCTGGAGGATCGCAAGAGGCAACAGCGGATCGATCGAGAGCGTGATAGAGGCCAACAAAAAAGGGCTCGGTCTGTAAGTGGTGTGAGAGAGTTCGGAGGCGGGCCCAGCCACAGCCTTATAGACAACCATCTTACCCAATAGTCGGTGCATCATTGCCATTTCAGGATCGATGGCTGATCGTTATACTCAAACGGGACCAGGCTAGAGTTCACGAGCACCATGATCTTATTATATAGGGAATTCTATACTAGATGAGGCCGCCATTGGCTCGATGTGGGCAGTGTGGTGGGACCCATGCAGGGTCGTGCCAACAAGAGGGAAGAGTATGCTATTCTTGCGGGGAGCGTTGTCAAATAGCGCGAGATTGTCCGACAAAAAGTGAAGGTGGTATAGCCCAGCCGATCGGATCCGCATCAGCTTCATCCCAATCGATACGCCCGTTAAGGCAGAGTCAGCAGACGTTATCTGGGCGAGGCAGAGGAAAGGGCCAGAACTGTACTTATGCACTGATGGGATGACAGGATCAGGAATCCTCACATAATGTCATTACATGTACACTATCGGTCCTTTCACATAATGTGTACGCGTTGTTAGATCCATGCTCAAATATATCATATATTACTCCTTTCGTTGCCTGTAAATTTGGTATGGATCCTGAGTTGATAAGGGATCCATTTGTGGTATCTACACCGATTGGTGAATCGGTAATCACTAGACGAGTCTATCGAAATTGTGCAGTAATAGCTTGTAGTCATTAGACCCTAGCCGATTTAGTGGAATTAGAAATGGTTGACTTCGATGTTATTATGGGCATGGATTGGTTAGCGTCATGCTACGCTAATGTTGACTGTCGAATAAAGATTGTTAGATTCCAATTTCAAGGCAAGCTAGTCATTGAATGGAAAGGTAATACGGCGATGCCAAAAGGTAGGTTTATTTCATACTTTAAGGCAAGAAAGATGATCTCTAAGGGGTGTATATACTATCTTGTTCGGGCAAGAGATGTCGAGATTGAACCACCTAATTCTCAATCAATTTCGGTGGTCAATGAATTTCTTGATGTATTCCCAGATGAACTTCCGGGCCTTCCTCCTGAAAGGGAAATTGAGTTCGGTATAGATGTGTTGACAGACACTCAACCGATATTTATTCCTCCTTATAGGATATCTCCAGCTAAGTTGAAAGAATTGAAGGTGCAATTAAAGGATTTGCTCGAAAAAGGCTTTATTAGGCCTAGCATATCTCCTTGGGGTGCACCGATATTGTTCGTACGAAAGAAAGATGGCTCATTACGGATGTGTATCGATTATCGGCAGCTGAATAAAGTCACTATCAAGATACAAGTACCTCTTCCCCGAATTGATGATTTGTTTGACCAGTTACAAGGTGCGAGATGTTTCTCAAAAATTGACCTAAGGCCGGGGTACCATCAACTAAAGGTTAAGGAGAAGGATATTTTGAAGACGGCCTCCAAGACAAGGTATGGGCACTTCGAGTTCCTAGTAATGTCATTTGGACTTACAAATGCACGAGCAACATTTATGGATCTAATGAATAGCGTGTTCCGCCCATTCCTGGACGTATTTGTGATAGTATATATAGATGATAATCTGGTTTACTCTCACTAGGAAACATAGCATGTGGATCACTTGCGGATAATACTACAAACGCTCCGGACCATAAGTTGTATGCAAAGCTATCCAAATGTGAGTTTTGGCTAAAGTCAGTGGCCTTTCTTGGTCATATAGTGTTAGACGAAGGTATAAGAGTTGACACTCAGAAGATTGAAGCGGTGAAGAATTGGCCGAGGCCCACGACTCCAACAGAGGTTCGCAGCTTTTTGGGCTTAGCCAGCTATTATAGAAGGATTTTCTACCATATCAGCACCACTAACGAAGTTAACATAAAAGGCTATAAAATTTCAATGGTCCGATGCTTGTGAGCGAAGTTTCCAGGAGTTAAAAGATAGATTAACATTGGCACCGGTCCTTACTCTCCCAGAGGGTCCAGAAGATTATGTTGTGTATTGTGATGCCTCGGGAGCAAGTTTAGGATGTGCTAATGCAACATGGTAAAGTGATTTCCTATGCTTCAAGGAAATTGAGGAAACATGAGAATAACTATCTGACACATGATTTGGAGTTGGCCGCGGTAATCTATGCACTGAAGATTTGGCGGCACTATTTATATAGTGTTCGTGTGGACATTTTTATGAATCACAAAAGTCTACAATACATATTCAAACAAAAAGAGTTGAATTTGAGGCAAAGAAGATGGCTTTAATTATTGAAGGATTATGATGTGGACATCTTATATCACCCTGGCAAAGATAATGTTGTAGCAGATGCACTCAGTCGTAAGTCAATAGTTAGTCCGATGCCCGTGCAAGTCAAAAGGAAGGAATTGGTGAGAGAGCTTCATCAGTTAGCTAGTTTGGGAGTTTGACTAGTGGATTCGGAGGATGGTGGGTTTGTGGTCCAGGATGTGTCAAAATCATCCCTTATATCAGAAATTAAGGAACGTCAATGGGAAGACCTTAATTTGGAGAAGATAAGAGAGAGCGTTCAACAGAAGAAGACCACGACCTTTGAGATTGACAAACAAGGAACACTCAAGCACTAGGGTCGTCTATGTGTTCCAAATATAGCAGGATTATGGGATAGAATTATGACGGAGATTCATTGTTCATGGTACTCTATTCATCCAGGATCAACTAAAATGTATCATGATCTCAAGAATATTTATTGGTGGAATGACATGAAGAAGAGCGTGCGAGTTTGTAGCTCAGTGCCCCAATTGTCAGCAGGTAAAAATAGAACACCAAAAGCTTGGTGGCTTAATCGGAATATCGAGATTCTGATATGGAAATGGAAATGATTAATATGGATTTCATTATGGGATTATCTCATTCCTATCGGAAATTTGATTCTATCTGGATAATTGTTGATAGACTGACCAAATCAGCTCATTTCTTATCGGTGAAAACTACTTACACTGCCGAAGATTACGCGAAGTTATATGTTAAGAAGATTGTTCGACTTTATGGTGTGCCTATTTCTATTATATCTGACCGAGGTGCTCAGTTCACATCTAACTTGCTGGAAATCATTTTAGAAGGGATTAGGCACTCGAGTTAATGTGAATACGACTTTCCATTCTCAGACAGACGATCAAGTTGAGCGAACGATTCAGACGCTCGAGGACATGTTACGAGCTTGTGTGTTGGACTTTAAGGGAAGTTGGGATGATCACTTACCCCTTATTGAGTTCGCGTACAATAACAATTATCACGCCAGTATTAAAATGACTCCATATGAGGCCTTGTATGGACGAAAATGTATATCTCATATTGGATGGTTCGAGGTAGGCGAATCAGAGTTATTTGGACCTGACTTGGTACACCAAGCCATAGAAAAAGTAAAGCTTATCCAAGAATGGTTATTAACAGCTCAGAGTCGTCAGAAATCATACGCAGATGTGCAACGGTGAGACTTAGAGTTTCAGGTAGACGACTGGATATTTTTGAAAATTTCGCCGATGAAGGGTGTAATGAGATTCGGGAAGAAAGGAAAGCTTAGTCCAAGTATATTGGGCCATATCACATAATTCGACGAATTGGCCAGGTAGCGTATGAATTGGACTTACCTTCAGAGTTGGAGTGTATTCATCCAGTCTTCCATATTTCCATGTTGAGAGCATGTGTTGGAGATTCTTCTCGGATTGTACCAATTGAGGATGTGCAGATTACAGAGGATCTGTCATATGAAGGAATTCCTGTTGCTATCCTAGATCGACAAGTCCGCAAGTTGAGGACTAAGGAAGTAGCTTCTGTAAAAGTGTTGTGGCAAAATAGGAACATGGAAGAGATGACATGGGAAGCTGAAGAGGAAATGACGCGCAAATATCCACGCCTATTCCAGACTAATGTCGAGATGTCAAGAGAAGCCTAAGGTAAATTCCAAATTCCTGTCATGATATTTAATGATTGTGTATTCGGGCTACGTAATGGGGATTAGATATGTTACCCCAACATTTGAGGACAAATGTTTCTAAGAGGGGAAAGATGTAATATCCCGTACTTTTGGGTTACGGTTTAAATCGCTGAGTGTTTATAAAATTGCTAGGCATGCGCAAATAGGTCCGAGCGTGAGAAAATTTATGGTATATTTATGTATGATAATAAAGAGATTAGTAAATAAAAGGATTAAACCCCGAAATAATTTTGGATGTAACAAATGTGACGACGGGGAGCGGAAATAAATTTGGCACGTGCATAAAGAGGTTATAGACTAATGTCATATCACAAAAATTATGACATTGAGTATATGAAGATCCTATAAGTTATTAAAATTTAACTGAATTGAAATCATAGAATTAATTATGTGGGTGATTAATGAATTATACGGAGGCAGGTTACTTAAATTATTTAAGTGAAGAACACGTTGGTTCTAAGGTGGCAAAGGACTGCATGTCATCCTACAGGTGTAATGAGAGACATTATGATTCATTTTGTATTGGGAGTATATAGCTTTTGTTTAAATAAGCAACCGTGATTCAAATTGCTAAAGCCTCCAACCCTTTCTTTTTATTTTATTAACAAAGCAGAAGCAAAACAAATATTAGTTGCTTTCATTTAGATGAATAGTAGGCTATTGTAGGAAAGGAAGAGATTGCTTCATTAGTAGATAAGTTTTATATTCATACCCATTTCTTTCCAAAAGATAGAGAAAAAACTGAGTTGTTGGATGTTGTTTCCTCAACGAATCGCAACAACAATAACTCCCTAGACTCGGGTAATTAGTGGATTCAAGGTATGTTAAGGCAAATTATTTCTTTCTTTTGACATGTTCCATGTAACAAAATATAATGTGATATTGCTTCATAATTTATTCTACTCCTAGTAGTTAAGAATATTCATGTTATTGATTCATATGCTGAAAGCATGTCTAAATATATTTCTAAGTTCTTATTGAGGCATACGGAAGATGTGTTGATATTCACAGTGTTAGCCAAAGGTGCAAGGATATTATGTCACTCGGGGTATTTTATTATCATTCATGCATTTTCACTTGCATTACATTCACATATTACCATGGACCACTAGTGCTATGCACACTACTATATGGTAAATACTATATATGTAGGGGATATGGGGAAAGGGAAAGGTGTTATATACACACACCACATGCAGCTGGTACAGACTATCACAAAGAGTCCGAAGAGGCCAATATGATGTGATGATGTGATGATGTGATATGATGCCTGCATGGCTTATTGGGACGGGTTGCACGATCCGCAACACTAACATATATTGGGACGGGTTGCACGATCCGCAACACTGACATATATATATATATATATATATATATATATATACACACACCGCACTTGCACTATGCATACATTAATTAACCATTACATGGTATGATGCCCACAGAGGCTGTCATGGTAAGAAAATTACCCGATGAAACCAATAAATATGGACACTGCATTGTACATAACATGTAGGCAAGTGTATTAGGACTCTTAGAGGCAGTTGGTCAGTTGTTTATGTTTCAGTTATTAGTATATTCCTATTATGCTGTTATTTTATGCTTGACATACTTAGTACATCAATCGTACTGACGTCCCTTTTATCGGGGGACACTACGTTTCATGCCCACAGGTTCGCATAGGCAAGGCGACGACCCACGCTATTAGATTGCAATTTTAGCGGATTTTGCAAGCACTCCTCTCTTTCCGGGATGTCGGTCTGATTTTGGTATGATACAGTTTTGCGTGTCTATATCGGTATGGCGGGCCTTGTCCCGACCTGTTAATGTTGTGCACTCTCTTAGAGGCTTGTAGACATGTGTCATGTGTGTAGTAACCTTGTAGCCTTGTCGGCCTTAGTATATGTATATATATAAGTTGGTTACCTGGTTGTTTATAATTTTCTTTCGGCTTAGTCTGTAATTAATTATGAATAGGTGTTAATAATGTGATTAGCCGTACCCGGCGGGTGGGGTACGGGTATAAATCGCGGCCTTCGGTTTGGGTCGTGACAGATTCAATGCACCAAAACCAGCCCAAAGGTCAGAACTTTCCAACTTCTCATCGCAACATTCTGCCTCCGAAGCGCCGTGGCTTTCTGAATTAGCGCCGCGGCTCCAGTGACTGAAGACCCAATTAGCGCTGCGGCGGTCCCTGAGAGGCGTTGTGGCACTCCGGCGCCTTGGCTTCAACGGGGATGCACCCGGCCCTTCGCGGCTCCGCGGCGATTTTCGACACGTTTCATCTTACACTTCTTCCTTCGTTTACCAACGTGGAATACTTTGTCATTTGGCCAATAACCGTCCATCATTCCATGTCTCAAACATATTACATACGTACCAATATCTCTTTCACTAATGAAATTTGCGATACTTGGCACTACGTGTGCACGTGTGTGAAACGACGTTTCTGACGTGCGGGCCCCCAATTGTTTGAGTCATAAATAATGGGATATACTTAATTCCACATTAGTAAATTTCCAACAATCCCCTCTTGAAAGAGATTTTGGCGCACTCACATGGTGTCTTTCCATCAATCTTTCAGCGGATCGATGTTGCATCTGGATAGGTAGCATACGCTTTGAACCTTCCATAGTTGAATACCATCGGACTTACTTACTGCGCGGTGAACATGATGTCTTGAACCGTTAGTGTTTAGTGTAAGTCAAGTCAACGGTACCAACACAATAATTTCTCTTACTCTGTTCTTCGTAATATTTTGTCTGTTGTGGCCGTGGACACTTCTTGGATTCTTAAGTGCGTTCATTTTGAGGTGGCCTGTCCTCGCACTTAAATAGGTGGTCTCCTACAAGGTATTTGTTGCATTATTTCTAGATGCTACGCAAGTGTACGTATCGCAATTTGTAATAAATTTTGGTAAGTCCGAGTATCGTCCACAAAGACTGATTTATCAAGTACCAATTAACTAATCCTTAGTTTCTATTTGGCTAACGAATATAAGTGATGATTTCTAACTAAAGAATTAACAAACTAACATGAATTTCTAGAATAAAATAGCAATGAAAACACACGAAGCTTAATTCAGTAATGAAGGAATTAGGGTTTCCAATCTCCTCGACTTTCCACTCTATCATTCATTAATGCAAGACTAACGATTCTTCTTCTTATTAAGATAGTAGGTTAACTGATATGTTCTATATTCCAGTTAGGATATATAAAAACTCAACCTACGTGGGAACTTTCTATATTTCTATGATAAGTTCTACCACATAGGAGGATTAAGATCAATAACCTAAAACACTACACAGGCAATCGTGATACTTTCGTTCAAGATTAAACCTACGTCTAACCAACTATAGCATATTCAAATCTCCCTTTTCAGATCTCGATTTGAACTCATATAGATAATGAAAACTAAAGACCAATTAATTCTCATTCAATAATCGCAAATTGAATAGATTTTAATAGATGAAGAAGAACATTAACAATGTATTAAATCATAATAGAGTTTCAAGAGATTCAACGAAAAACCCTAATAAAAGTAATTAGCTCATAGACATGCTAAGAACTCATCAATTTAATATCCAACATAAACTGAATTTAAATAAAGAAAAGGAAAAGAACTTGAACAATAGATGTCTCTAATGGCTCTTTGTTCTCTTATTTCTTGTCTCCAAAGTGTCCCCCCTCCCTCAGAAAAATGTCTCCTCAAATATATATCTTGGAAAACCCCAAAAATGGACCTTTTTGCCCTTGTTAAATTTAGGTTTTTCGCTGCACTGACGTCGTCGGCGCCGCGGCTCAACTATTAGAGCATCGCGGCGCTAATTCGATGTTAAAACATCCTTGCTCACTGCCTGAGGGGCGCCGTGTCGCTAATGTTGGGCGACGCGGCTCTGTAGCGTCGCGGCCCTTCTGCTTGTTGCATCGCGGCTCTTTAGCCTTCTTCATTTGGACTTCGTTTAAATTGCTTTCCGAGCTTCCCAAGGCTTCTTTGACTCATTTCTTGTGACCAACTATGCATTTTTATCCTCAATGACCGCCTATTTCCTTTGGATTCACCTTATTCCTTTATGAATCGCTTAGAACCTGAAAACACACAACACACGCATAATACTGCACAAAACAACTAAAAGACAAACAAAAGACTCCATAAAACACACTCCAAAACAATACTAAAATCTACCTAACAAACACCCCCAAACTTAAACTTTACTCGTCCTCGAGTAAAGAACTCTAGACACCCTAAAAAACACAAACTCAAACAAAATGAATCAAGTCAACCACAATAGATTATGTCTCGAAGATCATGAACAACATGCAATAAAATCTTCGGAACATTCTAGCCACTAATTTGCTATCTAGAATTTCAAGCCAGATAATCCTCAAATTTGCTTAAAGTTATTAATGCATATGATTACTCAACCATGGTTATTGAAATAAACAAGTATTCAATATTAGTTTATGCACAATGAATTCTCACCAACCGTCCATCAGGCCAAAATTCTATAGGCTTGCTAACTTGCTATTCTCCACTAATTTAGACAACACATGCTCAAGAATCAGTAGGACTTTTATTGGTTATGACGATAGGCTTTGGAACGGGTAAATGAAATGTCATTTAGGCTCAAAGTTACCATAAGCATATAAACCAATCAACCCAACTCAATATTCATGTTACAAACCAAAATCAATCCCCAATTTTTCGTTACCCAATTTTTCTTTTCTTTTCGAACTACACCCTCAAATTTGTTTTTCAATGTATGTACAAGGGAGTGTAATATATTCCCATTTTTTTGTTTGTTAATAGCACCCAATCTAAAATACCAATTACAAAGTGTCAATCTCCAATCATGTACTTATATGATCGTGGAATTCAAGGGAAGGAAAATATTTGTAAAGGGTTTCAAGTAGGCTCAAAATAGGTGTCAATCAAAGAAGGGTTACTTAAGGCTCAAAAGAGGTAACTAGAGATTACATTAGTCAAGGTTGGCTTGAAAGGCTCAATCGTTTCAAAGATGGCCTAAATCATCTTCCTAAGCATGCATCATCTATGATTTCGTCTCAAATAGCAAGCAAGCAAGTTCTAGGACTTTCCACCATCTTTCCTCAAACTAAAATTCAATCATGCATACACCAATATTTGAGTACAAGAAATTCACTAACCATGATCAAGCTTTCATACTTATTAATAATTAAAAGAAACTCAAGACCTATCCAACTTAAGCACACAGATTTATGCATTTCATGGCTATCAATTTCATCCAACTTTTCACATGTGTACACTCAATCTCATGGGCTATTATTATCAACTTGATTCATTGACACAAGACACACGAACACTGACACTAAAACTAAGATACTAACAATAAACAAACAATTAAACATAAACAATTAACATTATTAACACAAAACAGTAAGACTCCCCCAAACTTATTCAACACATTGTCCCCAATGTGATAAGTAAAACAAGAGTAACAAGACTTATCAAAACTGCAGCTAAGCGATTTAGAATGGTGGTGGCGGTAGTGGTGGGTGAGAAAGGCTAGTACATTGGAGGATATCCAAGAGAGGACTCAGTGTTGTCGTCATCCATGGTCCAGTTATGCATGAATGCGTTTATTTGGTCGACACTCGTGACCTCATACTCATGTCTTTGTTGCATGTAAGTGTCCATATATTGCTGGTGTTGGATGAGATACTGATTCTGCTGGATAATGTAATGGTTTTGTTGGAAAAGTTGATCCAACCTCTGTGTGTGGCCATCATCAATCGCCAAAGGAGGTGGCTGACTGCTCTGTCTAGGCTCTCCGGCTTCTTCATCTTGCTCCCTCTGTTGGCGCTTTGGCCGGTTGCGATTGCCTTCTCCAAGTGTAGGTTTTGGTGTAGGGTCTGAATATGCATTGACCATTGTCCGGGTTAGGGGATTCTGCACTCTGCCTTTTATATCATTGCTGCTCTCAAGCACTCCATGTGCGACACATAATGCAGTGATCAATGATCCATGTCCAAACCCTGCTGTTGTGTTCAGTCTGCATATCCAATTGAGGCTATTTTTTACAGCTTCGACTCACATCTACTGAAAATCCTTTCATGATAGCATACACCAGCTTGATGCGATCTATATGTATATCAGAGAAGTGTGTGGATAGAATCAGGCGGGCACTCACAAAGTAGAGCCAAGCTTTGGCACTTTGTTGAATTGGCAGCGGAGCATGCATTTGGGGGCGTCATATGTATATGTGAAATGGGCCCCTGGATATCCTACCGTCTCAGCCACTTCAATCCAGTCAATTTCTGAGTTCTTCCAAGCCGTGAAGTCATCTTCCTCCTCTTCTTTCTCCAGCAAATTTGTGACCCCACAGATGGCATTAATCGTTTCGCCCCAACTGGTACTCTTCTCCCTCATATGAAACAAATGTTATCTAGTTTCTCTGGGTAGTTGGCATAGAATTCATAGACTAGTTGAGTATTTGGCTTTGCCAAATAAGGATTGACAAATGCACCCTAACCTCTATCAGCAATCATGGCCCTGATGGGTTCATATACCTCATCTTCGTATGACGCAATCTGGAATTCCATCCTCTTTCCGGTACCAGGGAACGAGTACACAACTTGTTATACATGTCTTGGGCATCCTTATTGGCAAATCTTTTCTTATCATAATCGGCCCTTGGTGGTAGATTCACAGGGCCCCGAGAGGAGGATGCCTTGGAAGTAGCTCGTCGTGGACCTATTATTCCTTGTTTAGCAACTTTGGAGTTTTCAAATATCCGACAGCACTTCCCCTTAATTTTTCACTTCCAACAACGATTCAACCCCACAATAATATATTCAATCAACCCACAATATCAATACTACAATTCAATCACTCCATAATAACACTTTTCCTCACAAGAACACAATCAACCCTCCCAATTTAGAATTTCTCCAAAATCATAAAAGAATACACAATAATTCTTCCAAACTTGAATGCAATACTTACCTTATGGTGAGAGAGCCTCAAGTATTGAAGATTTGAAGAACTTATGGAACACTTTCTTGAATGATTGGGATTTTAGGGTTTGGAAATGGGATTTGGGGGAAGTATGGATTTAGAGTTGCGAAAAGGTTGTAATTTGAGATTCAATGGAGGGTTTTCGGGTTTTTGGGGTTGGAGAGGAGAAGAGAAGGGTTTTTGTGAATTGTGGTTTCGGATAATGAGAAAAGGGTTCTTGTTTTCAATTTTTATCCTGGAATGAGAATGGGCGCCGCGGCGCAATACCGTATGCCGTAGGCACCACGGCGTAATCCCGTATGTCGTAGGCATTGCGGCGTAATCCCGTATGTCGTAGGCACCGCGGCTCTGCTATTAGAGCGTTGTGGCCCTAATGTTGGGCGTCGCGGTGCTAAATCAACATAAAACAAACCTTTGCTTACTGTTTTCCAGGCGTCGCGCCCTAATGTTGGGCATCGCAGCCCTAATATGGGCGCCGCGGCACTAATTCAACATGCGAGATTCTGACTTTTTCTGCTTATTTCAACATCCCGCATCGTATTTTTATCCCAACACTGGCTCATAATTACTTAACATAAACACACCTAGCAAGAAAAATCAAGACAATGAGATTGTTCAAAACAAGATAAATAAAACAGAATAAAATAACATAATTAAAATGTTAGGTTGCCTCCCAATAGCGTTGTCGTTTAACGTCATTTAGCCGGACGCTGATTTCCTCTTCATTTCAAGATTCTTTTCTCATCACCTCCTTCATTGTTGGGTTCAACCTCTTTTGTGCCTCAATTGAAGGCCTGCTCTTGTTGTCTTCGCATTGTGTTAATGTTATTTCAAGAGCATCAATACTTTTGAAACTTTCCTCATTAACCACTTGGTCAATTACATTAATGGAAAAATAGTCGTCGCTTGCTCTGGGATACGATATCGACTTGAATACATTGAAGACCACCTCTTCGCCCTGTACTCAGAGTCTCAACTCACCCTTCTGAACATCTATAAGTGCTTGCCCCATGGCTAAAAATGGTCTCCCAAGAATTATGGGCACATCAGCATCCTCCTCCATGTCAAGGATAATAAAATCAGCAGGAAAAATAAATTTGTCCACTTTAACTAACACATCCTCAATTATTCCTCGTGGATGCTTGATTGACCGATCTGCTAACTACAAGGTAACTGTTGTAGGCCTAGCTTCACCCAAACCAAGTCTACGAAAAACAAATAAGGGCTTCAGGTTGATACTTGCCCCCAAATCGCACAGTGCATGCTGGCATTCAAAATTTCCGATGGTGCAGGGAATTGTAAAGCTCCCTGGATCTCTCAACTTTTGGGGAAGCTTCTTTTGCAAAATAGCGCTGCACTCTTCAGTTAACGCCACAGTCTCATAATCTCCTATTTTTCTCTTTTTAGAGAGAATTTCTTTCATAAATTTGACATAACTTGGACATTTGCTCTAAGGCTTCAGCAAATGGAATATTTATATGCAGCTTCTTGAATATTTCTAAAAACTTGGAAAATTATTTATCCAAAGAATTCTTTCTAAGCCTCTGTGGGTATGGAATTCTGATTTGAGGCTCATTACTCATTACTGGTGGTGCCTTTTCCACCGTGGGTGGTCTTAAGTAACCCCCTCCTTCTCTGAATTAGTTATCTCACTCAATTTGTCTTTTTTCTCTGTAGATGGTAGAGGTGCAACTGGTTCAACTTGCTTACCGCTTCTCAAATTTATAGCCTGGCATTGCTCATTCGAATTTACAACAGTATTGCTAGGGAGATTCCCCTATGATCTGTTGTTTAACATATTCGCTAGGTGACCCACTTGTATTTCCAGGTTTTGGATAGAAGATCTCATTTCAGTCATGAACTGAGTCTGGGAATTGGTGAGGGTCAACAAGGTTGCTTGCAATTCATTGGGTTCAGCTTGTTGAACTTATGGTTTGGGCTGTTGAAACGACGAAGCTTGACTCATGGGCTATTATTGATTGTTTTGTTGATACTGCCTTTGGAATTGTGGTTGTTGGTTCTGGTATTGCCCTTGAAACTGCGATTGTTGGCCTTGGTCATTTTTCCATGAAAAGTTAGAATGATTCCTCCACCCAGGATTATATGTGTTGGAGAATGGATTGTTGTAGGGCCTCTGAAAATTCCCAACTGCTTGAACCTGAGCTTGGTTCATAGGAACATTATTTGGATCCATTGTTATGCACCGATCAAAAGTATGTGGACCCCCGCATATTTCACAAACCATTTACATCTGAACAACATTTACGGACATAGTATTTTGCTGTAATTGCTTTGTCAAAGAAGCAACTTGAGCAGTTAATGCGGTGATGACATCTGGCTCATGAACCCCAACCACATTTATGTTGTTGGTCGATCTTTCATCGGACCACTGATGATTATTTGTTGCCATATCTTCCAACATCTCATATGCCTCATTAGCACTCTTGCTCATGAATGTCCCTCCAGCAGCAACATCAATTATAGTACGGGTTGTACCACACAACCTATTGTAAAAATTATGGAATAACATCCACTGCTCAAGCCCATGATGAGGACATCTCCTTTGTAACTCCTTAAACCTCTCCCAAGCATCATACAAGGACTCCCCATCGAGTTGATAGAAATTGTTCATTTCTCCCCTTAGCTTCGCAGCCTTTAATGGAGGGAAGAATTTTGCAAGAAACTTCTTAGCCAAGTGTTGCCACGTAATGATGGAGTTATCTTGCAGAGAGTTCAACCAGCTTTTGGCTCGGTCCCTTAGCGAGAATGGGAAGAGCCTCAATCTAATGGTGTCATCAGTCACACCATTGTATTTGAATGTTGCACATAACTCCAAGAAATTGGCCAAGTGCATATGTGGATCTTCAAAGGGCAAACCCCCAAACTGAACTGTGTTCTGGACCATCTGCATGATTGTTGGCTTGATCTCAAAATTATTTGCCTCCACAGCTGGTGGCCTTATACAAGTCTGCACTCCTGTTATGGTTGGAAGTATATAATCCTGTAAGCTTCTCACGAGATAGGATTCTGGGCTTGCTCCTGCACCATTTCTGGCACTCCTCTATTCAACCCATCATTTTTTGACGATTTGTCATATCCTCGGTTGAAATATTAGCTCTCTTGTTTCTTCGATTCTACTTGCACGCTTTCTCAATCTCAGGATTCAAAGGAACAAGGTTGTATGCTCCTCTTCTGCTTCGCATATACCAAAACTACCTGAAAAATGATCACAAACACTGTACGCAGATCAAAAGAATACAATTATAAAAAATAAAAAAATAAAAAAAAAAAATGTGTTCTAGGAACAACCAAATTAGAAATAAGATTAATTAACTTGATATTGATAATACTTCAGTCTCGGGCAACGACGCCAAAAACTTGTTGCATTATTTCTAGATGCTATGCAAGTGTATGTATCACAATTTGTAATAAATTTCGGTAAGACCGAGTATCGTCCACAGAGACTGATTTATCAAGTACCAATTAACTAATCCTTAGTTTCTATTTGGCTAATGAATATAAGTGATAATTTCTAACTAAAGAATTAACAAACTAACATGAATTTCTAGAATAAAATAGCAATGAAAACACACGAAGTTTAATTCAATAATGAAGGAATTGGGGTTTCCAATCTCCTTGACTTTCCACTCTATCATTCATTAATGCAAGACTAACGATTCATCTTCTTATTTCGATATCATGTTAACTGAGATGTTCTATATTCCGGTTAGGATATATAAAAACTCAACCTAAGTGGGAACTTTCTATATTTCTATGATAAGTTCTACCACATAGGAGGATTAAGATCAATAACCTAAAACGCTACACAGGCAGTCGTGATACTTTCGTTCAAGATTAAACCTACGTCTAACCAACTATAGCATATTCAAATCTCCCTTTTCAGATCTCGATTTGAACTCATATAGATAATGAAAATTAAAGGCCATTTAATTCTCATTCAATAACCACAAATTAAATAGATTTTAATAGATGAAGAAGAACATTAACAATGTATTAAATCATAATAGAGTTTCAAGTGATTCAATGGAAAACCCTAATAAAAGTAATTAGCTCATAGACATGCTAAGAACTCATTAATTTAATATCCAACATAAACTGAATTTAAATAAAGAAAAGGAAAAGAACTTGAACAATAGATGTCTCTAATGGCTCATTGTTCTCTTGTTTATTGTCTCCAAAGTGTCCCCCCTCTCAGAAAAACGTCTCCTCAAATATATATCATGAAAACCCCCCCAAGATGAACCTTTTTGCCTTTGTTAAATTTAGGTTTTTAATTGCACTGACGTCGTCGGCGCCGCGGCTCAGCTAATAGAGCGCCACGACTCTAATTCGATGCTGAAACATCCTTGCTCACCCTGAGGGGCACCGCGGGGCTAATGTTGGGCGCCGTGGCTCTTTAGCCTTCTTCATCCGGACTTTATTTAAATTGCTTTTCGAGTTTCCCAAGGCTTCTTTGACTCATTTTTTGTGACCAGCTATGCATTTTATCCTCAATGACCGCCTGTTTCCATTGGATTTTCCTTATTCCTTTAAGAATCGCTTAGAACCTGAAAACACATAACACATGCATAATACTGCACAAAATAACTAAAAGACAAACAAAAGACTCCCTAAAACACACTCTAAAACAGTATTAAAATCTCAACGTAACAGTATCCTGCTATACCCCACTTTACAAGTGTTAGGAACCATTAAAAGTTTCCCCAAACCTAACCTCAATCGGTGAGGATCATTAAAGGTTTTGGAAACTTAACCTTCACACACACTGCAGATAGCACTTAATGTCTATCTCGGGAACGATTTTGGATTGATGTTTCTTTACAGAAATCACTATTCAAAGTGCTCATGCTAAAACCGAAGCGCTCAACTAAACCTTTACAGCTTAGTTTTCCCATCGAACCTAATTCCTAGGATCTCTAGTCAGTAAGGTTGGGTTACCACCGTATTGGTCCTTATACCTTGGGTTTTAAGCCCATTCCCCTAGACACGCAGAACATATGATCTTTGGGTAAGCCCTTTGTCAGCGGGTCCGCTATGTTATCCTTTGACTTTATGTAATCAATGGATATTATACCTGTGGTGATCAGCTGCCTAACAGTCTTATGCCTCCATCGAATATGATGAGACTTACCATTATACATATAATTATGTGCCCTTCCTAGAGCCGACTGGCTGTCGCAATGGATCATTACAGAAGGTACGGGTTTGTTTCAACAAATAACATCCTCTAAAAAGTCATGAAGCCACTCAACTTTTCTCCTACTTTGTCTAAAGTGATAAATTATGATTCCATCGTGGATCGGGCGATGCAAGTTTGCTTAGAGGATTTCCAAGACACAACCCCACCACCAATAATAAATACATACCCACTGGTGGACTTGGTGTTCTCTATATCAGATATCCAGTTTGCATCACTACACCCCTCTAGTACAGTTGGATATCTCAAATAATGCAACATGTAAGTTAGCGTGTATTTTAGGTATCGTAGTACCCGATTCAACACCTTCCAATGATCATTACTCGGATTACGGGTAAACCTAGCCAACTTGTTGACTGCATAAGTAATATCAGGTCGGGTGCAGTTTGTTATATACATCAAACACTCAATCACCTGTGTATATTGCTCCTGGCATACGGGTGCACCACGATTTTTATCAAGATTTTGATTTCTATCCATTGGTGACTTCATAGGCGAACTGTCAAACATCTCGAACTTTCTCAAAACATCCTCGATGTAGTGAGATTGAGATAAGACCGTCCGTCAGACGTCTTAGAGATTTTTATCCCTAAGATGACATATGCGATACCAATATCCTTCATGTCGAAGCATTGTTTCAACATGTTCTTAGTCTCTAGAATCATGTTAGGACTGCTCCATGTGATCAACATGTTGTCTACATACAGGAATATCATGACGAACGAATCAGAGTTACCTTTCATGTAGACACATTTGTCACACTCATTAATGGCGAAACCCTTCGATAGTAGAGTACTATAAAATTTTCGTGCCATTTCTTCGGAGCTTGTTTCAGCCGTACAGAGATTTGATAAGCCGACAGACTTTCTTCTCTTGTCCTGGAACCACATACCCATCGGGTTGTTCCATATAGATTTCTTCTTCCAAATCACCATTTAGGAAGGTTGTCTTGTCATCCATTTGATGTATCTCAAGGTCACCCAATGCTGCGATCACAATGAATACCCGTATGGACGTCATCCGAGACATCGGGGAGTACGTGTCAAAATAGTCAAGACATTCTTTCTGTCGATAGCCCTTGACTACCAACCTGCCTTGTACTTATCTATAGACCCATCTGCTTTATACTTCCGTTTGAGTATCCATTTACAACCCAACAATTTATTTCCTAGAGAAAGATCAACATACTCCTAGGTATGGTTATGCAGGATGGAGTCTATTTCACTCTCAATAACTTCTTTCCAAAGCGATACCTCTAGAGTTGACAATGCTTCAACAATTGTCCTTAGTTCATCATCAACCATATAAGCTACAAAGTCAGGATCGAAGGATTTATCCTTCCTGGCCCGTTTACTTCGCCTTGGTTCCATCTCTGGAGTCTCCAAGTTCTGAGAATGTGGAACACTAGATCCCAGATATTTAGCCACTTCGAGGTCCACTAGATCTGAATCATCTAGATCCGGACCGTTAATGACTCCCGGTTCCTGAGAGCTTTGTTCATAACTTTGTTTGCGAGAGGTTATGTCTTTTTCCTTTCTAGGAAAGGTATCTTTAAAAAATTGAGCATTTCTTGATTCCATGATTGTACCCCCGTGGATATCTGGAATATCTGACTTATGCACTAAGAAGCGATAAGCACTACTGTTATTTGCATATCCGATGAATATGCAATCTACAGTCTTAGGCCCAATCTTGACCTATTTTGGCTTGGGTACTTCAATCTTTGCCAAACAACCTCACACCTTTAAATATTTATAAGTGGGTTTATTTCCCTTCCATGATTATATGGAGTTCTGTCCTTACCCTTATGTGGGACTCTGTTAAGAATCATATTAGCGGTAAGGACAACTTTTCCCCACATGTTTTATGGAAGACCGGAATTGATGATCAAGGCATTTATCATTTCCTTCAATATGCGGTTCTTGCGTTCCGACACACCATTCGATTGAGGTGAGTATGGAGCCGTCGTTTGATGAACAATGCCCGATTCGGCACAATATTCCTCAAATGGCGCTACATATTCTCACCCTCTATCACTACGAATGGATTTAATCCGCATGCTTAGTTGGTTCTTAACTTCTGCTTTATAACGTCGGAACGCTTCAAAGGCTTCATCCTTACTTTTCAACAAGTAAAGGTAACAATATCGTGTGCTATCATCAATGAATGTCACAAAGTACTTGTTCCCCCCTCTAGTTTATGCAAACTTCAAATCATATATATCTGTGTGAATAAGTTCTAGAGGAGCGGTATTCCTTTCGACGGATCAAAAAGGAAGCTTTGTGAGTTTTGCCTCTACGCACACCTCTCACTTATGTTGAGGGTTTATGTCGATAGATGGCAAAAACTCCAACTTTACCAACCTTTGGATGGACTTATAGTTGACATATCCTAATCTATGATGCCATAAATTAAAGGACTCAAGCAAGTAAGAAGAAACTTCAATATTATTGCTTGTACGTAATACAGACATGGCGTTAACTCTGAAGAGGCCTTCACAGATGAATCATCTTCCCAGAAATGTTCCATTCTTAGTGATTACAAATTTATTGGACTCAAACACAAGCCTAAAACCAGCATTAACAAATAAATGACCTAAAATTAAATTTCTTCAAATATCAGGTACATGCATCACCTCATTTAGAGTGAGCTCCTTTCCAGAAGTCATCTTCAGGACTACTGTCATGACCCAAATCATAGGGACGCGACGGGCACCCAAATCCCACCCGTCGGGTATCGCCATTCTTACAATGAACATCTAATCGTAATTAATTACGGACTAAGCCGAAAGAAAATAATGAAAAACCAGGTAACCTATATACATATTCCAAGGCCGACAAGTCCATACAAGACTACTACACACAGGACACCTGTCTACAAGCCTCTAAGAGAGTACACAACATCAACAGGTCTGGACAAGGCCCCGCCATACCCATATAGACACGCAAAATTGTATCATACCAAAATCAGATCGAAACTCCGGAAAGAGATGAGTGCTTCCAAAAATTCGTTGAAATATGCAACCTATTCACGTGGGCCATCGCCTTGCCTATGCGAACCTGCGGGCATAAAACGCAGTGTCCCCCGACAAAAGGGACGTCAGTACGACTGATGTACTAGGTATGTCATGCATAAATAACAACATAAGAGGAATATGTCGAAAACTAAAACATAAACAACTGACCAGCAGTAACTGCCTCTGAGGGCCCTAATACACTTGCTTACATGTTATGCACAATGCAGTGTCCATATTCATTGGCCTCATCGGGCAATTTCCTTACCATAACAGCCTCTATGGGCATCATAACAATGTAATGGTTAACGAATATATGCATGATGCAAGTGCGGTATATATATGTTAGTATTGCGGATCGTGCAACCCGTCCCAATATATGTTAGTATTGCGGATCGTGCAACCCATCCCAATAAGCCATATAGGTATCACATCATACTGGCCTCTTCGGGTTCTTTTGTGATAGTCTATACCAGCTGCAGGTGGTGTGCGTATATAACGCATTTCCCTATCCCATATCCCCTATATATATAATATTTACCATATAGTAGTGTGCATAGCACCAGTGAGTCCAGGGTAATATATGAATGCAATGCAAATGAAAATGCATAAATATCAGTAAAATATTTCCTGAATTTATCGGATGACAATAATATCCTTGCCCCTTTGGCTAACACGGTGAATGTCAACACCTTTTCCGTATGCCTCAATAAGGACTTAGGAATATATTTAGACATGATTTTAGCATAGGAATCAATAACATGAATATTCTTAACTACTAGGAGTAGAATAAATTATGGAGCAATATCACAGTTTTATTTCGTTACATGGAACATTCCAAATGAAAGAAATAATTTACCTTAACATACCTCGATCCCACTTAAAATTAATCACGTCCAATTAGAAAAGAGCCACCTTTCTGTTGTTTCGTACGGGAATGAGAAAATGGACATTGGTATGTCTTTGAAAAAGACTTCTTGTACTGGAACAAAATGGGCATAGTGTGCCTTTGAAATGTGAAAGATCTCATGTACTGCTTTATGTCACATCTATAAAGTCTACTCCTATCAATAACTCAACAATTCATTAAGTAATGACTTAGACATATGTACTTACACTTCCCTCATTTACCCGTGTACACCCTAGCACTCCTACTCCCTAATGTAACGCTATCTAATTAACACGTAACCCCCTTATTTTACATGCATATTAGTGGAATGTTGTCACTTAAGTGATTCTCCCAAATACTACACATACACGCCCCACTAATCTTGTCCCCTCACCATAATTAATCAATTATACACACAATTTATCAATCACACACACAATTAATTCTTGATCTCAATTCACTTAAATCTTAATAACTCATAAGACCTTCATATATTCAATGTCATAATTTGTAATATGACACTAGTCCACAACTTCTTTGTGCACACACCAAATTTATTTTCGCTCCCTGTCGTCACACTTGTTATGTCCAAACTTATTTCAGAATTTAATCCTTTTTATATACTAATCTCTTTATTAGTATAAGTAAATATAAAATAAATCTCCCCAATGCTCGGGTCTATTTACACATGCCTAGCGATTTTATATACTCTTAGCGATTTAAACCGTAACCCGAAAGTATGGGACGTTGCATCTTTCCCCCTTTAGAAGCATTCATCCTCGAATGTTGGGGTAACATATCTAATCCCTATTATGTAGCCCGAATACACAATCGTTAAACATCATGACAGGAATTGGAATTTACCTTAGGCTTCTCTTGAAATCTCGACATTAGTCTGGAATAAGTGTGGATATTTGCGCATCATTTCCTCTTCCGCTTCCCATGTCATCTCTTCCACGTTCCTATTTCACCATAGAACTTTTACAGAAGCTACTTCCTTAGTCCTCAGCTTGCAGACTTGTTGATCTAGGATAGCAACAGGAATTTCTTCATATGACAGATCCTCTGTAATCTGCACATCCTCAATTGGTACAATCCGAGAAGGATCTCCAACACATGCTCTCAACATGGAAATATGGAAGACTGGATGAACACACTCCAACTCTGAAGGTAAGTCCAATTCGTACGCTACCTGGTCAATTCATCGAATTATACGATATGGCCCAATATACCTTGGACTAAGCTTTCCTTTCTTCCCGAATCTCATTAAACCCTTCATCGGCGAAATCTTCAAAAATACCCAATCGTCTACCTGAAACTCTAAGTCCCGCCGTCGCACATTTGCGTATGACTTCTGACGACTCTGAGCTGTTAACAACCATTCTTGGATAAGCTTTACCTTTTCTATGGCTTGGTGTACCAAGTTAGCCCTAAATAACTCTGATTCGCCTACCTCGAACCATCCAATAGGAGATCTATATCTTCGTCCGTACAAGGCCTCATATGGAGCCATTTTAATACTGGCATGATAGATGTTATTGTACGCGAATTCAAAAGAGGTAAGTGATCTCCCAACTTCCCTTAAAGTCCAACACACAAGCTTGTAACATGTCCTCGAGCATTTAAATCATTCGCTCAGCTTGACCGTCTGTCTGAGGAGGGAAAGTCGTACTCAAATTAACTCGGGTGCCTAACCCTTTCTGAAATGATTTCCAGAAGTTAGTTGTAAACTGAGCACCTCGGTCAGATATAATAGAGGTAGGCACACCATGAAGATGAACAATCTTTTTAATATATAACTTCGCATAATCTTCGGCAATGTAGGTAGTTTTCACCGACAAAAAATGAGCTAATTTGGTCAGTCTATCAACAATTACCCAAATATAATCAAATTTTCGATAGGAACAAGGTAATCCCGTAATGAAGTCCATATTAATCATTTCCCATTTCCATATCGGAATCTTAATGTTCTTAGTCAAGCCACCAAGCTTTTAGTGTTTTATTTTTACCTGCTGACAATTAGGGCACTGAGCTACAAACTCTGCCACGTTCTTCTTCATGTCATTCCACCAATAAATACTCTTGAGATCATGATACATTTTAGTTGATCCTGGATGAATAGAGTACCATGAATATGAATCTCCGTCATAATTCTATTCCACAATCCTACTACATTTGGAACACATAGACGACCCTGGTGCCTAAGAGTTCCTTGTTCGTTAATCTCAAAGTTCGTGGTCTTCTTCTGTTAAATACTCTCTCTTATCTTCTTCAAATTAGGGTCTTCCCATTTATATTCCTTAATTTCTGATATAAGGGATGATGTTGACACATTCTGGACCACAAACCCACCATCCTCCGAATCAACTAGTCGGACTCCCAAACTAGCTAACTAATGAAGCTCTCTTGCCATTTCCTTCCTTTTGACTTGCACTGGCATCGAACTGACCATTGACTTACGGCTAAGTGCATCTGCTACAATATTAGCTTTGCCAGGGTGATATAATATGTCCACATCATAATCCTTCAATAATTCAATCCATCTTCTTTGTCTCAGATTTAGCTCTTTTTGTTTGAATATGTATTTCAGACTCTTGTGATCCGTAAAAATGTCTACATGAACACTATATAAATAGTGTCGCCAAATCTTCAGTGCATAGACTATTGCGGCCAACTCTAAATCATGTGTCGGATAGTTCTTCTCGTGTTTCCTCAATTGCCTTGAAGCATAGGCAATCACTTTACCATGTTGCATTAGCACACATCCTAAACCTGCTCCCGAGGCATCACAATACACAACATAACCTTCTGGACCCTCTGGGAGAGTAAGGACTGGTGCCGATGTTAATCTATCATTTAACTCCTGGAAAATCCGCTCACAAGCATCGGACCACTGGAATTTTATAGTCTTTTGTGTTAACTTCGTTAGTGGCACTGATATGGTAGAAATCCTTCTACAAACCTTCTATAATAGCTGGCTAAGCCCAAAAAGTTGTGAACCTCTGTTGGAGTCGTAGGCCTTGTCCAATTCTTCACCGCTTCAATCTTTTGAGTGTCAACTCTTATACCCTCGTCTGAGACTATATGACCAAGAAAAGACATTGACTTCAGCCAAAACTCACATTTGGATAGCTTTGCATACAACTTATGGTCCCGGAGTGTTTGTAGTATTATCCGCATATGATCCACATGCTCTATTTCCGAGTGAGAGTAAACCAAATATCATCTATAAATACTATCACAAATACGTCCAGGAATGGGCAGAACACGTTGTTCATTAGATTCATAAATGTTGCAGGTGCATTTGTAAGTCCAAATGACATTACCAGGAACTCAAAGTGCCCATACCTTGCCTGAGGCTGTCTTCGGAATATTCTTCTCCTTAACCTTTAGCTGATGGTACTCCAACCTTAGGTCAATTTTGATAAACATCTCGCACTTTGTAACTGATCAAACAAATCGTCAATTCGGGGAAGAGGGTATTTGTTCTTGATAGTAACTTTATTTAGCTGCCAATAGTCGATACACGTCCGTAATGAGCCATCTTTCTTTCGTACGAACAATATCGGCGCGCCCCAAGGAGATATGTTAGGCCTAATAAAGCCTTTCTCGAGCAAATCCTTTAATTGCTCCTTCAATTCTTTCAACTCAGCTGGAGCCATCCTATAAGGAGGAATAGATATCGTTTGAGTGTATGGCAACACATTTATACCGAACTCAATTTCCCTTTCATGAGGAAGGCTTGGAAGTTTGTCTGGGAATACATCAAGAAATTCATTAACCACTGGAATTAATTGAGGACTAGGTGGTTCAACATCGACATCTCTTGCCCGTACAAAATGGTATATACATCATTTGGAGATCATCTTTCTTGCCTTAAGGTATGAAATAAACCTACCTTTTGGCGTTGTCGTATTACCTTTCTATTCAAGGACTGACTTGCTTGGAAATTAGAATCTAACAATCTTTGTTCGGCAGTCAACATTAGCGTAGCATGACGCTAACCAATCCATGTCCATAATAACATCGAAGTCAACCATTTCTAATTCCACTAAATCTGCTAGGGTCTGATGACTACAAGCTAATACTGCACAATTTCGATAGACCCGTCTAGCGATTACCGATTCACCGACCGGTGTAGATACCACAAATGGATCCCTTATCAACTCAGGATCTATACCAAATTTACAGGCAACGAAAGGAGTACTATATGATAAATTTGAGCATGGATATAACAATGCGTACACATTATGTGAAATGACCGATAACGTACCTGTAATGACATCAGGTGAGGATTTCTGATCCTGTTATCCCATTAGTGCATAAGTACGGTTCTGTCCCCTCCATCTGCCTCGATTAGATAACGTCTGCTGACTCTGGCCTAACGGGCGTACCGATTGGGATAAAGCTGTTGCAGATCCGACCGGCTGGGCTCTAACACCTTCACCTTTTGTTAGACAATCTCACGCTATATGACCACGCTCCCCGCAAGACTAGCATACTCTTCCCTCTTGTTAGCACAGACATGTATGGGTCCCACCACACTACCTACATCGAGCTAATGGCGGCCTCATCTGCATAGAATTCCCTCTATAATAAGATCCTGGTGCTCGTGAACTCTGGCATGGTCCCGTTTGAATATACCGACCAGCCCTCGATCTTGAAGATGGAAATAATACATCGGCTGCTGGGTAAGATGGTCGTCTATAAAGCTGTGGCCCGAGCCCGCCTTCGAAGTCCCTCATGCCACTTACAGACCGAGCCCTTTTATGCTGGCCCCTATCACGCTCTCGATCGACCCGTTGTTGCCTCTTGCGATCCTCCAAGTTCTGTGCATAAGCCTGGATGCGAGCAATATCCATATCCAGATTCAAAGAAGCCGTAGTACACTCGTTGACCAAGTGTGGCCCCAAGCCAATAATGAACCTGTGTACTCGGTCACTCATTTCAACTATAATTGTATGAGCATATCGAGCCAAGAAATTAAACTGCAAACTATATTCTCGAACGCTCATGCTGCCCTGTTCAAGACGTAGGAACCTATCCTGTCTGGCCCGTTGAAGCTCGACTGGTAGAAAATGTTGTAAGAAAGCCTTGAAAACTCCTCACATTCTGCTAGCGCAACACGAGGTCCCTAGATTACTCTCGTGTATCAAACCATGTTACTGTGACATCCCACAATCTATAAAAGCAAACTTTACCGACTCGATATCGGTAGCGTCCATCACCCGCAAAGTGCGATATACATGATCCAAAAAAATTTGTGGGTCCACGTTCAAGTCTGTTCCTGTGAATATCGAAGGGTCTAGATTGATGAAATCCCGAGCTCTTGTGCTAGCTGCTCTATCAGAAGGACTGAGAACCTGACGTTGGGCCTGAGCGGCCATCAATCGTGTCAATTACTGAACTGCACTCCGCATATCAAGATCCATGTATGGAGTATCATGTAGAGGAACTAGGGGTGTTGCATCTCCACTAATCTCCTCCGATAATGATGTACTGGAAGAACCATACGAAGGAGGCGTACCGAGGGTCTCACTCTGGCCCTCGCTAATGGGTGGCAATCGGCTGGTACCTTTGCCCGCAGCCATATTCAACTCCCTCATACTCTTGGACTTCTTCTTTGCGGTAGGCATCGCTGGAATCATAAGCACAAAATGGATTAGGAGTGAAATACTTATAACTCAGTTCTATAACACGATTTATGAGATGAAAGAATAGAAACCATCCCTAAAATGTCAGATAGCCTCCTATTTATAAGTATGGTGCACAACATACTCATAAACAAGACTCTACTAGACACGGCTTGTAGACTTTCTAGGACAGACATGCTTTGATACCAAGTTTGTCACGACCCAAATCATAGGGCCACGACGGGCACCCGGATCCCACCCGCCGGGTATCGCCATTCTTACAATGAATATCTAATCGTAATTAATTACGGACTAAGCCGAAAGAAAACTATGAAAAATTAGGTAACCATCTTATATATATACATATTCCAAGGTCGACAAGTCCATACAAGACTACTACACTCAGGACACATGTCTACAAGCCTCTAAGAGAGTACACAACATAACAGGTCGGGACAAGGCCCCGCCATACCAATATAGACACGCAAAACTGTATCATACCAAAATCAGACCGACACTCCGGAAAGAGAGGAGTGATTCCAAAAATCCGCTGAAATCTGCAACATATTCACGTGGGTCGTCGCCTTGCCTATGTGAACCTGCGGGCATGAAACGCAACGTCCTCCGACAAAAGGGACGTTAGTACGACTGATGTACTGGGTATGTCAGGCATAACTAACAGCATAACAGGAATATATCAATAACTAAAACATAAACAACTGACCAACAATAACTGCCTCTGAGGGACTTAATACACTTGCCTACATGTTATGCACAATGCAGTGTCCATATTCATTGGCCTCATCGGGTAATTTTCTTACCATGACAACCTCTGTGGGCATCATACCATGTAATGGTTAACGAATATATGCATGATGCAAGTGCGGTATATATATGTTAATGTTGCGGATCGTGCAACCCGTCCAAATATATGTTAGTGTTGCGGATCGTGCAATCCGTCCCAATATATGTTAGTATTGCGGATCGTGCAACCCATCCCAATAAGCCATATAGGCATCACATCACATCATCACATCATACTGGCCTCTTCGGACTCTTTTGTGATAGTCTGTACCAGCTGCATGTGGTGTGCGTATATAATGTCTTTCCCTTTCCCCATATCCCCTATATATATAATATTTACCGTATAGTAGTGTGCATAGCACCAGTGGGTCCAGGATAATATATGAATGCAATGCAGATGAAAATGCATGAATATCAGTAAAATATTTCTTGAATTTATCGGATGACAATAATATCCTTGCCCCTTTGGCTAACACGGTGAATGTCAACATCTTTTCCGTATGCATCAATAAGGACTTAGGAACATATTTAGACATGATTTTAGCATAGGAATCAATAACATGAATATTCTTAACTACTAGGAGTAGAATAAATTATGGAGCAATATCACGGTTTTATTTTGTTACTTGGAACATTCCAAAAGAAATAAATAATTTTCCTTAATATACCTCGATCCCACTTAAAAATTAATCACGTCCAATTAGAAAAGAGCAACTTTTCTGTTGTTTCGTATGGGAATGAGAAAATGGACATTGGTATGTCTTTTTGGGAATGAGAAAATGGACATTGGTATGTCTTTGGAAAAAGACTTCTTGTACTGGAACAAAATGGGCATAGTGTGCCTTTGAAATGTGAAAGATCTCATGTACTGCTTTATGTCACATCTATAAAGTTTACTCATATCTATAACTCAACAATTCATTAAGTAATGACTTAGACATATGTACTTACACTCCCTCATTTACCCGTGTACACCCTAGCACTCCTACTCCCTAATGTAACGCTATCTAATTAACATGTACCCCCCCCCTTATTTTACATGCATACTAGTGGAATGTTGTCACTTAAGTGATTCTCCCAAATACTACACGTACACGCCCCCACTAATCTTGTCCTATCACCATAATTAATCAATTATACACACAATTTATCAATCACACACACAATTAATTCTTGATCCCAATTCACTTAAATCTCAATAACTCATAAGACCTTCATATATTCAATGTCATAATTTGTAATATAACACTAGTCCACAACTTCTTTGTGCACACACATAAATTTATTTCCGCTCCCCGTCGTCACACTTGTTATGTCCAAAATTATTTTGGAACTTAATCATTTTATATACTAATCTATTTATTAGTATAAGTAAATATAACATAAATTTTCCCAACGCTCGAGTCTATTTACACATGCCTAGCAATTGTATATACGCTTAGCGATTTAAACAGTAACCCGAAGGTACGGGACGTTACAACCACATTTTCTACCCACAGCACGTCAGAGGAAGCGTTGTTGCCCATGAACAACTTCTTGTTTGTAATCGGTGTATAAGTGGAGAAGGAATCTCTATTGGAACAGATGTGTCTTGTAGCACCTATGTCCATCCACCATTGCATAGGATTCTCAACAAGGTTTGCTTCAAGCACCACCGATGAGAAGTCATCAATCATGTCATCCAGAAACTTGTCTTTAACGACATTAACATGTGCCTTGGCCTTCTTTTGTTGCTCAGTCTTAAGCTTGCGGCAGTCCTTGATCATATGACCAGGTTTCCCACATTGGTGACAGTTTCTTTTGAACTTCTCTGTTGCTTGGATCTTGCCGTCTTTCTGGAACTTGCGCTTCTTGCTTGGGTTCCCTTTGGCCTCAGCCAGATTTGCCTTTTCCTCAGCGGGTTGTTTACCCCTAGGCAAGGCCTTTATATTATCTTCCTGAATTTGGAGTTTGATAATAAGTTCTTCAAAGGTCATCTCTTTTGTCTTGAGTTTTAAGTAACTCATTCCACGAATGAGGTAACTTTTCAATCAGCGATGCAACCAAAAACTGCTCATTTGGTTTCATACCTTCCAAATCCAGGTGATGTAGAATCATTTGGAATTCCTGGACTTGGGACATCACCTTGTTTTACTATCCACCATTTGAAATTTCAAAAATTTTCCAACGATGAATTTCTTAGTACCTGCATCTTGTGCGTTGTACTTCTTATGTAGTTTCTCCCACAACTCTTTGGCAGTGCCTACGGTACAATACACCGTGTAGAGAGGGTCTGACAAGCAGTTTAATATATAGTTCTTACACATGAAATCACTATGACTCCATGCATTAAGAACCATCTTCATGCCATTAATGATATGGATACTTAGGCCCCCTTCAGCCGTTTCAGTAGGCGAAGGGTCCATTTCATCTCCAGCTTGTGGAGGATCTTCTAATAGGAAATGAGTCATTCCCATAACAGTTAGATAGAATAGCATCTTATGTTGCCATCTCTTGAAGTTGGTGCCCATAAACTTTTCAGGGCGTTCATGGTGGAATCCAGCGGGTGAAGGAACGACAACGTTCCCTTGAGCAGCAGTAAAGGCGTTGGATGAACCTTGAGCAACCGGAAAGGCATTAGGTGTGCCTTGAGAAGTGGGGAAGGCAGAGAGGATTGCCTTGAGTAGCAGCAACAGCAGAATCGAAGCAATTTGTTCTCTTCCAGTCATCTTTCTAAGTACTTACAACAAATCTTGTCTTAAAATTGTTGGGATACAATTGTTGCAGGGAACGGGAAGTAAGTAACTATTACAATTGTAAGAAAGGATAAACTAAATATTACAATAAACTGGAAATCAAGAACTTAACAAACTGCTTGTGTGATTTGTTGAGTCGAGTCATGGCACTCTGTCTTTAAGACAAGATTGCCTCGTATATCTCCTTTTACGTTGTCGGGCAATAGTCTCCCAAGATACAACAACAACTTAACAATTGATCAAAGGAAACTCAAGTGTTACTCTTGAAGAACTTTGAGTGTAGTAACTTCGCTAGAGAGGAAGAATATGAATTCAAAAAATTCTGGAGTATTTTATAAGTGTTGTGTAGTGTTTTCAATTAAGCCAAAGGCCTCAATTTATAGTATAAGGAGAAGACCCCTCAACTAGACAACTAATGGTCTTCAATAGCCATGTAATGACACTTATTGAGAGGGGTTACATTCAGCCAAATAATGGTTGAATTCATGTGTCAAGTAATGGAGATTCAATGCTCCAAAACCAGCCCAAAGGTCAGAACTTTCCAACTTCGCAGCATTCTTCCTCCGAAGCGCCGCGGCTCTAGTGACTGAATACCCAATTAGCACGCGTGGCGCTCCTTGGGAGGCGTCGCGGCGCTCCGGCGCCTCGGCTCCGAGGGGGCTGCGCCGCGGCCCTTCGTGGTGATTTCCGACACGTTTCATCTTACACTTCTTCCTTCGTTTACCAAGTGGAATACTTTGTCATTTGGCCAATAACCGTCCATCATTCCATGTCTCAAACGTATTACATACGTACCAATATCTCTTTCACTAATAAAATTTGCGATACTTGGCGCTACGTGTGCACGTGTGTGGAAACGACGTTTCCAATGTGTGGGGCCCCAATTGTTTGAGTCATAAATAATGAGATATACTTAATTCCACATTAGTAAATTTCCAACATAAAGTAGTGAATCCACATGACTACATGGCCACTAACCACCAAAAAATGTCTTAAAATATTTGTTACATCTCATACACGCCACCCATGACTTCCCCTTTAATATATATTTGTGTTTTAATTAAGAAAATTACATGATCGCCTCATAGAACAATGAAGTAATGTATCCATACGATCTCCGGCCCTCAGCAGATTAAAGATATTACAATCAAACTTCTTTATAAGGGCATCGTTTGTTCGAAGATTTCACGGCTGCTATAGTGAGTTGTTGTTATACATATATACTAGTATTTGATGTTTAAATCTCATTTAGCTATTATAAACAAACATATGCAAACATTTTTTTTCTGTACCTTTTATGTTATAAATGAAAACAATATACTTGTTAATTTTAATATCTCAATTAATTTTTATATCTCAACAACAACAACAACATACTCAGTGAAATCCCACAATGTGGAGTCTGAGAGGGTAGAGTGTACGCAGACCTTACCTCTACCTTGGTAGGTAGAGCGGCTGTTTTCTAGAGACCCTCGGCTCAAGACAAAGCACAACCCTAAGCAAAGTAAGACAAAAAAGTGAGTAAGTCATGATAGCGAATTCTGAAAAGAAAAGAAAAAGCAAAAGAAAAGCAATAAATAATGCAAGTAAATAAGACAAACAAAATACACATAGCATCATAAATCAAACGACAAGTGACTATAATGCAATACTGTGCCTACTTGTATGCTAGCTTAAGCGAGCCTACAATAATAATATTACAACTACCAGTTTATAAGCGTAGGCAGGACTACGTTAGGCTACCTACTACCCTTCTACCATAATACGTGTCCTCCATAACCCTTTATCTAAGGTCATGTCCTCAGTTAGTTGCAATTGCGCCATGTCCCGTCTAATCACCTCTCCCCAATACTTCATCAGCCTACCTCTACCCCTCATGTACCCGTCCATAGCCAACCTCTCACACCTCCGCACTGGGGCATTTGTGTCTCTCCTCTGCACGTGCCCGAACCATCTCAACCTCGCTTCCCGCATCTTATCCTCCATTGAGGCCACTCACACTCTATCTCGGATATCATCATTTCTAATTTTTATATCTCATTAATTAAAAATTTAAAAACTAATAAATTCATAACTAGTTGTACCATACCGATATAGAATTAAAATCTAAGGAACATATGCATTTAAAATTAAATAAGAATCTAAATATTTCAAGTTTGACGTAAGAATTCTACAATTGTAGGTTATTTTATAAATTTCAGTTTCTTTGTTACAATGTAACGCTTGAATTGACGATGAATTTTGTCCAAACTTTCAATAAAAGAGAATTCAATAGCTTTCCCTTGAAAACTGTCTAAGAGCTTAACAGTTGACTCTTCTATCTCACCCAAGTAGCAGTAGGTTGAGGCTTTTCATCAATACTTTCGTTGTCACCTTCGGCATTCATTGTCTCTTGTTCTTCCACTCCAATCACTTGTGCAATAGTCTCTTGATCATTGTAAGTTTCGGGGATTGGAAGTGTTGTGTCAAACTCCATATAAGTGGTAGCATACATTGCTTGATTGGTTATGAGATGGAATTTGGGCTACAAGTCATCCACTACCAATATTCTCAACAAATTCTAAATTTTCACTATTAACATATTGGGGTTGTCATCTATAGGTAGAATTCTGGTATTTTAATATTTTATTTTCATTTTTATACATAATATATTTTAATATTTCATTTTTATACATAATATATTTCTTACAAAATTACATAATATTTTAGTGTGGTTGTTATAGAGAGGTAATTTTACAAAGAATGTACCACTATAATAAATTCCATTGTTATTATAGGTAGAACATTGTTATAGAGAAGTAATATATAACATAAAAAATAGGTTTCGGAAAAATCAAGCCATTATAGTGAAATGTTATTATAACGAATGACAGTTATAGAGAGGTTTGATGGTACATGATTCCCATTCTTAACTATCAAGACAATACAAAACAGATTGTTTCTACACCAATACACACGTCCGTGGATACATATATACAAGTATACAACTTGGAGTCCTAGATTAACTAGTAGAGAATAATGTCCTGGAAGATAAAGCCCTATAGAATTCTAGTTGTACTAGACTTAGTCGAGTCCGTTGCGGATAGAGATTGGGATGCTCGATACCCCCTTGCAAACTGAAGGTGGCTCGCACACCTTGAGTTTGTCTCGTAAGAACTGGTATCTAGCCATTGAGAGAGGCTTAATAAGAATGCTAGCTACTTGATCTTTAAAGGAGAGGAACTAAACCATAAGATCACGTCGGGCTACCTTGTCCCTTACAAAGTGAAAGTCAATCTCGACATGTTTGGTGCGCGAGTGAAATATGGGATTTATGGATAAGTATGCAGCACCAATATTTTCACACTATAAAATCGGGGCACGAGGAAGTGAAATCCCAAGCTCAAAGAGTAGAGACTGTGTCCATGTTAACTCAGCAGCGGCATTAGCTAATGCCTTGTACTCATCTTCAGTGGAGGACCTAGCTATTGTTCTTTGTTTGTAGGAGACCAAGAAATTAAATTCAAACCAAGATATATAGCATAACCACTAGTCGATTTGCGATCATCAATATTGCCTGTCCAATTGAAATATGTGAAAGCTTATAAATAAGCACCAGGAGCTCGCGAAATGGGGAAGGAGAAGGTCTTGGTATGTTGAAGATAGCGTAGTATACGCTTAACTGCAGTCCAGTGATTTAAGGATGGGCAGGGCATATATTGGCACACTTTGTTAACCGCAAAGGAGATGTCTAGTCATGTTAATGTAAGGTATTGAAGAGCACCAACAATGTGCCTATAGAGACTGGGATCATCAAAGGGAGAGCTATCACCTTCGTATAATTTTGTGTTTGTCGCCATCGGATAGCTAAGTGGTTTATAATGAAGCATGCCTGCCTTAGATAGTATATTCCGAATGTATTGATTTTGAGAAAGTCATATACCAGTAGGAGTTTGACAAACCTGCACTCTAAGGAAATAATGCAACGGACCAAGGTCTCTTATAGAGAACGTGCTGCCCAAACTGTGAAAAAAGGATTTCAAAAATGAAGAGTTGTTCCCTGTAAGCACTATATCATCAACATACACTAGGAGATAAGCAACTATGCTGGCATGAGAGTATATAAATAGGGAGACATCAATTTTTGAAGCCATAACACCAGCAGTGAAAAAAAATTGACAGAGCTTATTATACTACGCTCACGGTGCTTGTTTGAGGCCGTAAAGCGACTTACGAAGCTTACACACATGAGTAGGAAATAGAGGATGATAAAATACAGGTGGTTGAGCCATGTATACTTCCTCTTGAAGGTCACCATATAAGAATGCATTGTGTACGTCAAGTTGACGCAAGGGACATCCATTAGTGATCGCTACAGATAAGATGATACAGATTGTGGCAGGCTTATCACCGGACTGAATGTTTCATGATAGTCGTAACCTTCAACTTGTTTGCCTTTTGCAACTAAATGAGTCTTGTAGCGTTCAATAGCCCCGGCTGAATTTCTTTTGATACGAAAGACCCATTTGCACCCTAAAATGTTCATGGAAGGTTTAAAGGGGACCAACGACCAAGTTTGGTTCTTGAGCAAGGCTTTCATTTTGGCGGACATGGTATCACGCCATTCTCTATATTTGGATGCTTCATTGATATTGGTAGGTTCTGTGTGTTGGGATAGAAAAAATTAGAGCATCACGTGAAGCTTATAATTACAAACCTTAGAACGGCGATAAATCAGATAATAAAAAAAAATACTAAAAAGGCATAATGATACAATATGATATGGTCAAGTGACCTACATATTGAAAAATAATATAAAAAAACATAAAACCTATTAAGAGACTAACTTCCTCCTAAACAAGACTCTTTAATGACTATATTGGGGATGCTATTGTGTTTTTTATGAGAAGAAAAGATATTCTATTTATAAAAGTTTAAAACTTCTCCTACAAGAAAATGGTAAATATGGTAGAGTCCCTTTGTACAAAGAAAACATTTTCTACCAAGAAATCATTTTTGTAGTAAAACTTAATTATGATAGAATTCAAATAAGGTAGGAAAAATCCAAGGCAAACCCTAACAAATCTCCCCTTGACATGAATTTTCTGGCAAAATAATCTTCATCATCTTTCTTCACATAATCTTCATCACTGCTACTTGACATGGTTAAAAATAGGTATGGGTTAAAAATTTGAGCCTTGTGCGTTAAAAGTGAGCACAGGTTTAAAGTGGAGCCCATGCATTAAAAGTAAACATGGATTGAAATTGGATCAAGCGTTAAAAGTAATCAAGGGTTAATAATAGGAGCTAATGTGTTAAAAACTAAGCATGAGTTGAAAATTGGAGCCCAAACATGGGTTAAAAATATATATATACACAGCAGTAAGGATGTTGAAAATTCATCTCCACGTGTAGCACTCCGGAAAAAAATCTCCATTATCGTGATATTGGTTGCAGCTTGATTTGAACCGGCTGCCATGAGCCTAGTGGCGGAGCCACATAGGGCTTGGGGGTTCATCCAAACCCCCTTCGACAGAAAAAATCTCCATATATACATGGTTAAGATTATTTTTTATGTATATATAGTAGATGTTGAACCCTCTTTCATTTCTTCGTATGTTTATTTTTTATGTTTTGAACCCCCTTAGTGAAAATTCTAGCTCCGCCACTGCTTGAGCATGTATTCAACCCGTTGAACCGTTGACTCTGATACCACTTGCTGGGATCGAAAAAATCAGAGCGTCATGCGGAAGCTTATAATTGCAAAGTTTGAACGACGATAAATCAGACAACAAAGAAAATATACTAAAATGGCATAATAATACAATATGATTTGGTCAAGTGACCTACATATTCAAAAACAAATATAAAAAGGCATAAAAATTATTAAGAGAATAATCTCCGACCTAAACAAGACTCTTTAATAACTACATTTGTGGATGCTATTGTGTTTTTGTATGAGAAGAAAATATATTCTATCTATAAAATTTCAAAACTTCTCCTACAAGAAAAGGATAAATATGATAGAGTCCTTTTGTACAAAGAAAATCATTCGATAGAGTTGAATTGGAAGAGTCAGCCTGCGGGGTCATTTTCACATGTGCGCATTATTGTATTTTCTATCGAGAAATCCTTTTTGTAGTAAACAAAACCCTAAACTGTGATAGGTGATAAAAATATGGATTTAGGTGATACAGAGGCAAGGTGAGTGGAAGGCTTCATGGTGCACAGCTGCATGTGATGAGTTCGGTTAGGAGGGTGCTTAGTATTGATTTTGTGTTTAGGTGCTGGACAGGAATTTGTATTTTGGGGCAGCTTAGGTTGCGACGGTAACTGTTAGAAATTTGTCTTTGGTGGGAGTTGCGTTCAACCATCTTTAATGACTTAAACACTAGGGTTCCGCATGTTGAAGACTTTGATTCTTCACACGTGCATAATCTACTAAGTAAGTAGATGACCGTAGGGCCAAGGATCGTCAAATTTCATTGAGAACTGAAAGAGATATTGGTTCACGAAGTGAGGTGTTTGAAGCATGAAAATGTGGTATAAACCAATCCTCCCTCATCGGTGGGGGAAGAAAGATTTGTTTAGTTTATAAATCTCAAAATTGGCTTGGGGTTTGGGACCCCAAGGGGTAACCCGTGTGTTTGAAGTAGGGAGGACCTAGATGTGCTTTGGTTCGAGGCTAAGCCCACACGCGCGCGCCGCCCGCCCGTCCGGACCGGTCTGATATTATCTTTTTGGATCCAAATTGCTTCATATTTACAATTTGGTCCCTGAAGTTTCAGATAAGATGAAATTGGACAGAGAACTTGTGCTTTTGCTGTTGGTTTTGGAATGTTAACCTCCATTATTATGCACATCAATTCAGTCATTCATTTGGCTGAATTACTACCTCTCTAATTGTCATTACTTGGCCAGTAACAACAATTATGTGGGCGGTTGATAAGTCCCCTCCTTACACTATATAATGAAGCTTTTGCTCAATTGTTGAGACTACACTACACAAACAAAAAATCAGATTCTTCCTACTACTTTCCAGCATCATTTCATTACACTAAGTTCTTCAAAGTAACACTTGAGTTTTCCTTTGCTCATTTGTTGAGTTGCTGTTTTATCTTGGGAGACTATTGTCCAGAACGTAGAAATGATATATACGGGGCAATCTTGTCTTAAAGACAGAGTGTCATCACTCGACCCATCAAACCAAAGTGCTTGTAATCTCTTGTTCCAGTTTCTTGTTCCAGTTTATTAAAATTTCAGTTTGTTGTAATTTCATTTTGTTGTAATACTTAGCAGTTACTTATTTCGTTTCCTGCACCATTGTAATCAACAGTAACATCCCGCAATTTTGCGATAGAATACGTGGTAAATTAAGATGAACTTGGAGGGTTTATGACAGTGTTATTAGAAGATTCAGTAAGTTTGATATTTTCTTTTTGTGGAATAGTTTTGCAATTTTTTTTATAAATATAATTTTATATAGTTATTAATATTACTAATTTTTTGATACACTTAAAATTATATAAATGACATGAGGAAGTTTATAAATGAGATTTTCTTTATTACAAAAATAGAAATTCTTTTTCTTATAAGGAAAGAAAATTATCTTTTCCCATTTTGAGATTTCATAGTATAAAAATTTGTACTTTTGAGATCGGATTGGAAAATATAATATATATATATATATTTTTATGAAATATTCATGTATATCTCACTTATAAGATGTTTATAATTTATTAATATTATAATTGAAATATCTGGATGTCTAGTATTTTAGGGGAAAGGTTAAAGTTCTATCCTTATCCAATTTGTTCCACTATCAACTACTTTTATTAAACAAATTTCTACATGGGTCATATGTATAACTTTCTAGAACTAGGATAAAATATATATACATATATGGTTTACATCTTCCACAACATAACTTTCTTAGTCATTACATTACGTGGCATATAAAAAAAAAAAAAAAGAGGGGTCTTATTTTTGAACGTTTCACAAGATGGGAGACCGGCCCTTACTATTTTTTTGGGGAACAATACGCACAGCAGCTATTGCTGCTAGTAAATTTACGAAATGGATTTATTTGCTTGAGGGAGAGGATCGTCTGCCAAGGTCCAAGAAAATTGATAGTTCTGATATCTTACGACTGCAAAAATCGTGAAACTCCTTTAGTGTTCATTCAGGATTGACTCATTGTAGTCATTCAAAGTTCGAATCAAGGTATGTTAAGGCTATTCTTTTTTTTTCTTCTTTTTTGATATGATCCTTGAAAGAACGATATATGACGAAACATTCGCAAAAGAAAACTCTACTCTTAACTATTGATGTTATGCCTTCTCTATACTCTTGAAAAGATTTCATGGCTCTTGTTTGTCCCTTCGGAGTACTTTTTCTGTATTTTATATTATCTCTCAATATGTGATATTTTATGCTCCTTATTGGTTTCATGACAGCTGATATACAGAGTTACATAACGATAGGTGGAGGGTAACGACCTTTATGTCACTCTAGCCATGTTCATGATGTTCTTCATAGGTCCTTCATGCATTATATATATGTATTTATTTTATGACATCGAGTGGCGCTATAGTCGACCAGGTACGACACTTATATGTGCACACCACTGCAGGGTATGATAACATCGGTCCTATTAAGGCCGGGTACGATAACACCGAGTCCTATTAAGGCCAAGTACGATAACACCGAGTCCTATTAAGGCCGAGTACGATAATATCGAGTCTCGTATTAGGGCCGGGTATGATAACACTGAGTTCCATATTTGGGTCAGGTACAATATGATATTAACAACACCCCAAAGTGTGGTTATATATATAAATTGGTTTTTAGTGTATTATGCATCGTATACGCCCACAATGGCTTCCCGAGGTTCATGTGGTTCTTTACCATCTATCACACGTGTTATTGTCTTTGCTTATGATTTACATGCCTTACATATTCGGTACATCCATTTGTACTGACGTCCCTTTGTTGGGGGCGCTGCATTTGATGCCCGCAGGTTCAGGCAGACAGGTTGACAGTCCCCCACATTAGGCTGTCTCCAAATTTCAGTGGTTGATTGGGGAGCTCCACTTCTTCCTGGAATTAGCCGAGACGAGTCTGTAGATTATGTACATATTATATGGGTATGTCGGGGCCCTGTTTTGACAAGTACATTCTCAATTTTCTTGGAGGCTTCATAGACGTATGTGGTCATGTTCAGTTATGTACAGGTGTATGTTTTTGTTATACTGACCGAGTTCTTCAGTGTGTCTTATTGTTTATGTTTTACAGATTTTCATATTTTATTATATTTTATAGTCTGCTACAAGTTCATAGTAATTGCATATAGATCATGGTCAACCGCTTTCAGATTTGGGGCATGACAGCGACAAAATCATAGGGTAACGAGAAAGATCAACCACCAAATAGATATCAGATGGTGAGAGTAATGTATCAGATGAAGAGTTAGATGGAGAGGCACTTGAATTAGGATCTGGTGCGGGAGTTGATACCACTATTTACAGGAGATGCACTTGGTTGATTTGTAATTGCGGGCAGAGTAGGAGGCTCGACTGGTTGGACGACTAAAGGTGAGGACGTTGGCAGAATAATAGGTGATGAGACCCATGGAGTTTGAGATTGAGGAGAGATGGTAGTGGTCCAAGAATAGATTCTTTTGAGAATGGGAATATTGTTTCATCAAATTGAACATGCCTAGCAATATAGACTTTTCCAGTGGATTTGTCTATAACCATGATGTGAGGGACTATAACCCAAGAACACACAAGGTTGACTACTAAAATTCATTTAATGGCGATTGTAAGGATGGAGATACAGAAAACAAAGACACCCAAATACCCGAAGAAAGTGATAATAAGGGAAGTATGGAAGACTACTTTAAAGGGAGATTTGTCATCGTTGGGTAGTGTGCGTTGGTTGGTGTGGGAAGGCGATTAATCAAATAAATGGCAGTGTCGAAGGCAAAGTGCCAAAACTTAGATGGGGTATAGCTATGTGCTATTAAATTTAGTCCAGTTTCAACAATATGTCTATGTTTGCATTCAACTTTACCATGAGGACAATAGATTTTATGAATGATTCCCAATTTGGCACACAACGAGGATAAGGGTCTGAATTCACCACCCCAATCAGTTTGAATAACTTTAAGTTTAGTTTGAAATTGGCGTTCAACAAGATCTTGAAATTGAGAAAAAATTGTAAGAACGTCTGACTTGCGAAAGAGAGGATAGAACCAAATATAACTAGAAAAATCATCAACAAAAACTAAAAGAAATCTATGTCCATGTGAGGATAAAAATGGAGAAGAGCCCCAAACATCGACAAAAACTACTTGAATAAAGAAGTATTTTTATTAATACAAAGAGGAAGAGATAATTTGTGCGACTTGCCAAGTTGACAAGTGCTACATAAAGTATCTAATTTATAACTAGAAGCAGAAAGCCTATAACTATATAACACTTGACTAAGCACTCGTTGATGGGGATGCCCAAGCCGAAGATGCCAATGAGAGGAGGAAAGCTTTGTGGCCGAGAGAGCTGAAGGATGAAAAGATGCATAAGACTTGACTTGGTGTAGACTGTAGAGACCGCTACTGCTCGGACCTGAAAGAAGCAGAATCTTGGAGTACCGATCCTTGACAAGAAAATGGTAAGGATGAAATTCAAAGAAAGTGTTATTATCCTGAGCAAATTTTTGGACAGAGAAGAGAGGTTTAGTAATAGTTGGAACATGGAGAATATCATTTAAATAGAATGTACGATTGGAAGCATTAATGAATGAAGCATTCCCAGTGTTATGAATTGACAGGCCTTGTCCATTGCCAATATGGAGTTGATCCGGACCTTTATATTCCTCTACGTGATGAAATCTGGATAGATCAAGGGCAACATGGTGAGTGGCACCGGTGTCAGGGAACTAATTTTGAGTGAATGGGATATGCGCTTGATGAGTGAGATATGCTGAGGGATTTATGGTATGATTGTAGTGCTGAAAACATGTGGGCTCAAGGTGATTTGTGCCATTACATATTTGGCACCTCGACCTGCCATCATTAGTAATGTTCCACGCCTGGCCATTACTGTAGTTTGACGAACCAGTGTTGTTCATATTTCTGGAAAAGGAGCCAGGACCACCATGTCCTTCTCGTCCTCGGAATGAACCACGACTACCACGACCACGTTGAGAAGATTGATTGCTTGGTTGATCTGATGAAGGAGAACGCTGGACAAAATTAGCCGCTGGGGTAAAATTGATATCAACTGGTGAGTTGGTGATCGTAAGAGAAGATAACGATGGTCCATGTATGAATTTATGATTTAGCAAGAGACTGAGAAGCTCTGCATAAGTTACAGGTTCGGGACGAGCCGATAAAGTTGTCACAATGTCCTTAAAGTCAGGCCTTAATCCTTTGAAAACATAAATATTAAAATCAGAGGTAATCAATGGCCTTCCTGCGGCAGCAAGTTTGTGAGAGGAGTTTTTCCTTTTGAAGAAATTGGGTAACATTCAGATCATCTTGTTTCAAATTTTTCAATTGCATATGCAAATTAAGGATTCTATTATTTGATGGAGAGGACAAGGCTGCTTCTAAGGCTTCCCAAATTTCTTTAGAGGTGTTCAAGCCAATAACGATAGGAAGAATTTCTTCAGAAAGCGAAGAAATCAGGAGACTCGTGATAAGTTGATCTTGTTGTATCCAACTCATGTAGTCTGGATTCGGCTTAGAACCATCTGCTCCTTTAACAGAAATTAGAGGAGCAGGACAAGGCTTTGATCCATCAATGAAACCATGAAGGTTTTGCCCGCGGAGGAACGATACCAGTTGTGTCTTCCAAAATAAGTAATTTTTGGAGGTGAGTTTGATTGAAATAAAGTGATGAGCATGGCATGGTTGATGAAGAGGATGTGGATGATGAAGAAGACATTGTCCCTAATACCATGTCAAGACACTTTGAATACAAAACAGAGTGTTTCTACACTGATACACACGTCCGTGGATACATATATACAAGTATACAACTTGGAGTCCTAGATTAACTAGTAGAGAATAATGTCCATAATGTCCTGGAAGATAAATCCCTATAGAATTCTAGTTGTACTAGACTTAGTCGAGTCCGTTGCGGATAAAGATTGGGATGCTCCGATATTAACACTTGTTAGTAGGTGATCATATATAATCACCACATAAAAAGGATGATATTTTCATTCAAAATTATAGTTGTTTAATCATTCAAAAGGATGATATTATCATTCTAAGTGAGGTAGAACATCAGAGATAATATTTTTGTGGTTACAAGAGTTATGACTACTTTCTAGATCATGGATAGTTGTTACATGAGTTACTACTAGAGTTGGTTAATGGATTAGTTAGCTTAGCCTAATTATGATGTATTAGTCCATTAGTTGATTAATTAATTAGTTAGTTGTTAGATATTTTAGTGTCAGTTGTATGTGTGGGACCACAATAGGGAGTTAGTTAGAGAATCGGGTCGGTGTATTGTAGCTTGTATATAAGTTGTATTGTAATTCTTCTACTATTAAGTTTTTCATATGAATGAGATCAGTTTTATATCTTCTCAAATTACACTCTAAGTTTCATTATGGTATCAGAGTTGTGAGTTGAGATTCGATTCAACCTAATTGTGACAGAACTATTTTCGATTCTAAATTCGATTAAGCTCAATTTCTTCTTCTGTTACAGAGGAAATGGCGAATGGAGATGAAGCTACTTCAATTGCAAACTCTTGATTTGATCGAACGAAAGCACAATCATCCATTTTATATTCATACATTGGACACTCCTAGATGTGTTTTGATAGCAGTATAACTTACTGGGATGGATAATTATTCACTATGGAGCATCCGTGTTGATAAATCTTTGAGCAAAGAGTAAGTTAAGGTTTGTGCTAGGAACATGTAAAAGTAGTGATTACCAATGGGAATTGGAATAACAGTGGAAGAAATGCAATGTTTTTGTGCTTGTATGGATTATGAACATTGTATCAAAGGAATTGGTTAGTGGCATTGTCTATGCTTTAGATGCAACCATAGTATGGGCAGATCTGAAAGAGAAATTTGATAAATAACGGATCGTAAGTTTATCAACTTCACAAAGAAATATGCACAATCCGTCAAGGTAATTTGACTATTTCTGGTTATTTTACGAAATTGATATTGCTATAGGATGAATTTGATGCTCTTGTCCCTAAACCATCATGTAATTGTGATAAATCGAAGACATATATCGATCATTTGGCATATTTGCACTTGTTTGGTTTCTTAATGGGGCTGAATGAGGTATATGTCCAGGCTCGTAGTCAAATACTAATTATGAGTCTCCTACCTAGTATTAGCAAGGCTTATTCAATAATAATGTCAGATGAAAGCCAACGTACAATAGCAGGGACACATACATGTGGAGATATTTTGGATCCAACTGCTTTGTATGCAGGAAAAGAAAATACACAAAGAAATTTCCTAAGGAAGAACTGGGATAAGATTTGTGATTACTGCAAATGAAATGATCATATTACGGATGATTGTTACAGATTGCATGGTTATACACCTAATTGGAAGTATAAAAGGAAACCGTTATAGGAACAAGGCATGGCTAATCATGTACATGTAGACAGGGAAGAGATGTCATCACATGATGTCTTTGCACCAGTGAATAGGAACTATGGACAACATGATGCCTCAATGAATAGGAACAATGGTTAGCATGATATTCCTGCAACTCAACCATCTTCTTCTGGCCAGTATCAGCAACAGTATCAGCAATACATGAACATGATGGACAAAGAAACAGTAGGATCACTTGATAATATGACAAACATGGCATGTATAACTGACATTCCAAAAGCTTTTCTGTTAATCATGAAAATGAGATTTGGATAATAGACTCAGGAGTTACATGTCACATGACTTCTAAACTAATAGGTTGATTTCAGTTTATAAAGGTAGTGTAGGAAGGAAAGTACACTTACCTAATGGGCAAACAACCACAGTAACACATTATGGTCATTGTAGAACACCTGGTGGGGGATTGTTAGAGAATGTGTTAGTGGTACCAGACTTCAAACATGATTTATATTGGTACCAGACTTCAAACATGATTTACTTTTAGTAGCATACTTAACTAGACAATTGAAATGCACAGTTAATTTCTTTCTTGAGTTTTGTGTTTTCCAGGACCTCTCAGATGGGAGGGTGATAGGGATTGGTAGAGAAGTACAAGGTCGGTACTACCTCCCAAGTCATATTACATGTAAAAGAGTCAGAGTTGATGAGAAGTTGTTGTTGGTGCAAGATTCAAACATGAATAAAATGGTGTGGCATAACAGATTGGGTCATCCTTTAATAAGAGTGTTGAAGCAAATGTCATTGATCAAAAGTGACATAGATGTCAATGCATGTAATACGTGTCCAGTCTGTCCACTAGCAAAGCAGACTAGATTACATTTTACTTTGAGTATGTCTAGGGCTAATGATGTATTTGACTTGATATGGATGTTTGGGGCCTTATAGGGCAGTTACTCATAATGGGTGCAGATTTTTCTTGATTGTTGTTGATGACAATACAAGGACTTGGTTGTACTTGCTCAAAATAAAAAGTGACATGTTTCAAGTTTTGAAATCCTTTCTTGCACTTGTTAAGAATCAGTTTAACATGCTTGTTAAGAAGGTAAGATCAGATAATAGTACTGAATTTTTCAATAAAAATGTGGTGAACTATTTAGATCCATGGGCATTATCCATGAAAGTAGTTGTCCACACACTCCAAAACAAAATGGAGCGGTGATGAGAAAACACAAGCACATTCTTGAGGTTGCCAGAGCACTAAAGTTTCAAGGTGTTATCCCCATTAGATTTTGGGGAGAATGTGTCTTAGGAGCTGTATATTTGATAAATAGATTGCCTACAACAGTTTTGAATGGGAAAGCACCCTATGAAGTATTTCATAAGCACAAACCCAAGCTAGATCATCTGAGAATACTAGGATGACTATGTTATGCAACTAGGATGGTGAAACCTGATAAATTTTCATCCAGACCTAAAGCTTGTATACATATGGGTTATTCAACTACTCAAAAGGGTTATATCTTATATAGTCTATCTCAGAAAAAGTTGTTGGTAAGAAAGTATGTGGTTTTCAAGGAAGATATATTTTCTTTTAGGAAATTGAATGAAGGGCAAGTGTCATATTCTTAGCATATGCTCTTAATGATCATGATGGTACTGAAGAGGAACAATATGCAATACCTGCAGTTGTGCATGATGATCAACACATGTTATCTGATGAGGAAATTGTGCAAGAGATCATACCACAGTTTTAAATGCAACAAGAACCCGAAGAGCATGCTAGAGAAGCTGAAGGAGAGCATATTGCTGATGTACCACCTGTTGAGGGTAATCAACCTGAAAAACCTGAAGGTGATCATCCTGCAGGTCCTGCTGCAGAAGGAAGAAGTTCAAGACAGTCCTCCAGAGTTTTGCATCCACCTATTTGGATGAAGGATTATGTGTCACAAGTGTCAGGTTCATCTAATCTTTACTCAATTAGAAATTATGCTTCTTATCAAGGTTTATCTCCAAGATATAGAGATTATTTAACTAATTTTTCAACTGAGACTGAGCCTAAGAACTATGAGGAGGATATCAAGGATAAAAGGTGGGTAGAAGCTATGAAACAAGAGATAAAGGCTTTAGAAGAAAATGGCACATAAAAGATTGTCAAGTTACCAACAGAGAAATGTGCAATAGGATGTAAGTGGGTTTTCAAGATTAAGTACAAAGCTTATAGTCAAGTTGACAGGTTCAAGGCCATATTAGTGGCCAAAATTTATAGCCAGATTGAGGTATTGATTATCAAGAGACCTTTTCACCTATGGTGAAGATGGTCACGGTTAGATCCATTATAGTTATAGTTGCTGCTGAACATTGGATCATCTATCAAATGGATATATTCAATGCATTTTTATATAGAGACTTGTTTGAAGAAGTTTATATGGAATAGCCTATAAGGGGTTTGCTGGTCAGGGGGAGCATCTTGTTTGTAAACTTGTGAAGTCACTATGCGGACTCAAACAAGCATCAAGACAATGAAATGCAAAGTTGGCAGAAACATTATCTATCTCATAATACACAGAGTCACCTTGATTACTAAGAGTAAGATGGTTGTTTTAGTGTTCAAGTAAGATGGTTGTTTTAGTGTATGTATATGATCTGTTGATCACAGATTGAAGAAACTAAACATGTATTACATAGTCATTTTAAGATCAAAGATTTAGGGGAGTTAAAATATTTCTTAAGTATTGAATTATGTAGATCCAACAAAGGAATAGTGATGAATCAAAGAAAATATGACTTAGAATTAATATCTGAAATTGGTTTGGCTGCTGCAAAATCAGTATTAACGCAACGAATCTAATATGAAGTTGGCTAGTGTTTAGTATAGTGCTTATGATGGTACTAGTGATTCTGTGTTTGAAGATATAATTACATACCAGATGTTTGTGGGAAAGTTGTTGTACCTCACAAGCACTAGGTCTGATATAGCCTTTGCGGTGCAATTCTTAATTCAGTTCATGCAAAATCCCAAGTTGTCACATTGGGTTGCAGCACTAAGGGTAGTGAGATACATCAAGAATGAACCATGTAAGGAGTTGCTAATGAGTTCAAACAAGAGTTACCAACTGATAGGGTATTGTGATGCTAACTGGGCTGCTTGTCCAATCACAAGAAGGTTTATTACTGATTTTCTATTGAAGTTTGGTGACAAATCAAATAAGCATAACATAGTCTCCATTTAGAAACAGAATACAAGTGTTTAGCCACACTAACAACTGAAGGTGGTTTGGGTATCAAACTTGTTCGAATAATTTGGTGTACAGTTGGTAGCACATGATTGCATACACTGTGATAGCAAGACTGCTATACAGATTGCTGCAGATTCAGTTTTCCATTAGAAAACCAAACACATAGAAATCGATTGCTAATTTATCAAGAAAAGACAGCAACAAGGCCTGATCAAAACCAGTTACATTCATACCAAGGATCAATAGACTGATTTATTGACAAAAGCATTGGGCAGAACACAACATGATTTAGTGTTATACAAATTTGGAGTCTTGAATTTGATCAATCCATCCAGCTTAAGGGGGAGTATTGGAGTTGGTTAATAAATTAGTTAGTTAGTCTAATTATGATGTATTAATTCATTAGTTGGTTAATTAGTTAGAAAGTTAGTTGTTAGATATTTTAGTGTCAGTTGTATTATGTGGGACCACAATAGGGAGTTAGTTATAGAATTGAATCGGTATAGTGATAAGTTGTATTGTAATGCTTCTACTGTAAGTTTTTCATATGAATGAGATCAGTTTTCTCTCTTCTCAAATTACTCTCTAAGTTTCATTAGTTACACCAAAATATAATGGTCACTATCTAGCCTTTATAACCACTAACATATAATAATTCAATTTTAATATTACTAATCTAATATTAAAATGCATTTTACATCAACATTTCTATACTCATTTTAATATTAAAAGAAGAGAGTTCATCAATTTAGTTGAAGGGAAACTATTATGCATAATGAAGGTGTGCTATGCATTTGCAACCTCCATTTAGTAAAACAACAATCTCTACTCTAGAGTCAGTAGTGTGCTCTTCATTGAACTATGACTATTTATGAGTAATAAAGTATCACTGCTTACACATAATAATTAAGGTGTTAACATAAGTTTTAATAGCCAGCACATTACATCTTTGTGCTATCCCAATTTTTATGAGTAATTTTGAGAACAAGCCCAATTTTTATAGTAAGCGGTCTACTTCCACACTCACATAGGTGAAATTATGTCAAGGTGCTCCTTTAATTCTAACACCCACTCGTACGAGCTATAGATTTTTATTAAAAGTTCATAGACTCAACATTCACAAATCGTTACAGAATAAATGCACTCACACCATAGGGAGGGATTAAATAAATATAATAGTGCATTTCACAACAAGTCATTATATGATTCGTTTTTCCCATTGAACCTGGTTATACGATCTATAGTCTCCATGTTGATTTTTCACATATATGACTCACGAATTTATAGGCTTCAATCCCATCGCCCTCGATGTGATCCAGACCCTTCTACCTTTCTACATGCTAAGGCCTTGGTCAATGAATCTGAAGATTATCACAAGATTTGACATAATCAATATTAATGGTACCACTTGTCAAATATGATATCACAACATAATATTTTCTTCTCATGTGTTTGAATTTACCTTCGTAATAACGATTTTGTACTCTACCAATAGTGTTGGTGATATCACAATGAATTAAAATAGAAGAAATTATTTTTCAAAATAAATCATGAAATAATAGATTTCTCAACCAATTCTCTTCTTCACTTGTCGAAGTTGAAGCAATAAACTCAATCTCCATTGGTAGAATTAACAATTTTCCCCCAATAAATAGCACTGAGTGTTCTCATTTGGCTTGCTTGTACCTGCTAAGTACTTTTACTGCATACACGATATCATGTCAAATGCAATCAGTCAAATATCTCATATTTTTTATTATGCTAGCATACTCCTTTTTTTATTTATCATATCATTTTCACTGTGAATTCAAAATAAGTAAATACTTGAATCAAAAGGAGTTATAACCACAATTTTTACAATATAATGTGGTTGGTCAAGAAAACTTCCATCACATGTTTTATGGTATTTTTATTCCAATAATGAAAAATTTCTCACCCAAATACTTAAGTCAAAATGGCTACTCAATAAGTTCTTTTAATAGTTTCTTTGATAACACAATGTTAGAGCCAAAAAATCATCAAATTAGATGCAACAAAGCAACATGTGAATTATTTCAAGAATTATGATAGATGCATTTATCATATTATTTGTTTAAATTCATTTTCAATCATGCATGAACGGACTTTTCATGTCAAAATATTTTTTAATTTTTTCACCCCAGTATTTCCTGAATTTAAATAACAATTTAAGTTCAAGAAAAGTAATATCACTTTATTCATGAAAAATATCTGGTAATTTATTTTTTACTTTTCCTCCGCTTGAATTGAGTAAGTAGAAAAATATTTTACCCTTCCATCTCTTGAAGAGATCTGGAGACTTTGAAGCAGGACAATGTTGAGATCTTCTATGTTGATATCCGCGTTTTTTCAAACTGTAACAAAGATGAATCTCCTTAAAATTGTGAGCGATATCCGCGCCTCAATCTTTCTTCATTGTTATTTTATTTTGAACCATAATTAATTATCGGTATATTCACCAACAAATGCCTATTTTGGGGTGGTCTTTAATTTTTGCCCTTCAAATCTGAGTTCTTTAATTTTTCTTTATTATTTTTGGCGCGGCATAATTAGTGTTATATCTTCGACATATGTATCATACACAACCCACAAATTATGCCGGATAAGGAATAACTGTCAACACTAAACATAATATGAAAAAAGACATAATTTCAGATTTCGGCGGGAATAGTTAGCGTTTAATTGCAACATATGTATCATAACATCCACACAAAAATGTCGGATAAGGCATAATTTACAACACTCAATATAATTTTAAAAATTATTATAAAACTATCCCGCATAACTTAATTCCTACATAATTTATGCCAAGCGAGGCAAAAATTCAGTTTTCAAAGAAAAAAATATTATAGAGACTATGCCTTGTGAAGTAGACCTGGATATTTTCAACAGGTGAGCCCACTAGTATAGTGCGGATTTTTGTGTGGAATTCCCTTCAACGGCACTGATCTTTAATTTTTGTCCCTCAAATTTGAAATCTTTAATTTTTGTTCTTCGCCTAAAAATCCATGGGTTCTGGATTCGAACCTCTGCTCAGTCAAAAAAAATAAAAAATCGCAAGGCAGATGTTTGTAGCGAAATTGGCGTATTCGGGCAAAATTAGGCCTATTAATTAAGCCTATATCAGCAGAAGTTTGTCTTTAAGGCAGAGGTTTGCCTTAAGGCCTAATTTTGGATAAATTTTGTCTTATGGCAAACCTCTGCCGAATAGGCCTAATTTTGCTCGAATGGTCTAATTTTACTTGAATAGACAAAATTTTACTACAAACCTTTGTCTTGCAATTTTTTTTATTTTTGCCTGAGCAGGGATTCGAACCAAGATCCTCGGGGTATTAGGCGAAGAAAAAATTAAATATTTTAAATTTAATATTTAAAAATTAAAGACCACCCCGAAATAAGGACATTCGTGTGAATTACCTATTTGAGCTACAAAAATGACATTGGAGCTGGGTAGTCTTGACGGTGGTCTTGATGTTGTGATCTTGCTAGTCCTATGAGCAAAACTTCAAGTCTAATAATTGAGTTTGGGTCATTTGCACTTTTTTCCTATTTTGTTTTGGTCTTTAATTTTTGTCCCGCAAATAGAATTTATGTATAGCGGGGCATAAGTTATTTAAGCGATCTAGCACAAGTTGTGTCGAATTCCTTAAAAAATTTATGCCCCGCTAAATATAAATTTCAGGAAAAAAATTGAAGACCAGCCCATTGGAAAGGCAAACCGTGCAATTTCTTCTTGAATTTTTGCTCATAGGGCAAGTAGAGGTCAAAAGTCCAAAACAACTCATTTTTTATGTCATTGGGTGTAATTTCCTGCACACATTTATTGAGAGAAATATCCCTAATTTAAGCAGCAAAGACCTTCTTCTTCATCTTTTCCACTTCTTTCGAAATTCATGAAATTATATCGTAGTTCCTCTTTAAGAATTTCGAACTTAAAGATATTGTCATGGGATTTTGATTTTTACAAGTGAAATTCCAAAATACACTGTTATGAAAATCAATTTTACAGTTCAAAATTTAGAATAGTGTCCTAAAGCTCATACAAAGAATTATAAGTTGTATGTTTGTAATCATATTTAATCGTTTAGTTTTAATATTGCAGTGAAATAGTGCTTCTGTTGGAAATTTACTAATGTGGAATTAAGTTTATCCCGTTATTTATAACTCGAACGATTGGGCCCCGCACGTCGGAAATATCATTTCCACACACGTGCAATCTTAGTGTCAAGTACCGTAAATTTCGTTAATGAAAAAGATATTGGTACGTAAGTGAAATGTTTGAGACATAGAATGATGGATGATTATTTGCTAAATGACAAGTGTTCCACGTTGATAAACGAAGGAATGATTGTGCGAGGTGTAAGATGGAACGGGTCGGAAAAGGGGCGCGGAGCCGAGAAGGGTTGCGGCGCCTTCCGGACTGGGCCGCAGCGCCCCCTTGCAGCGCGCGACGCCGGAGTGGCAGTAGCTCAGTGATGAATTAGCGTCGTGGCGCTAAGGTGGCAGAGTCGCGGCGCTTCATGGGCAGTGACTGCTCGACGGAATCCCAAAAGGTTTGGTTGTTTAGGGGGTTTCAATGGCATTGAATCCACCCAATAATGGTCATTACTTGGACCATTATTTGGTTGCATTTGTTGGGGGGTTAAATGTCATCCATTACATGGCAATTGATAGTCATTGTGGGGCATTTGAAGAGCCATCTTGCACACCTATAAATTGAGGCTTTGGCTCAATTCTATAGATGAAGATATATGAACTGAAAAATAAGTTCACAACATCACAAAGAGATCAGATTTTCCTGATAAACAATCATTCTCTTAGCAATCTTCATTATTCGTGTTCTTCGTAGAGATCATTTGTGTAGGCTTTGCACACTTGATAGTTTGTTGTTTCATCTTGGGAGACTATTGTCCACACTTTCGTAAAGCCTATATACGGGGCAATCTTGTCTTAAAGACAGAGAGTCATCTCTCGACTCAGCCGGTGGTATTGTGGTTTATCTAAATGGTTGCTAAGTGTTTCAGGTGTTAACTTAACAGACGAAGGACATTAACCGTTCGTATTCTCAACGGATCTACAAGCCACAAGTGTAGCAGTTCATGTTCTTGTATTTCCGAATACAAATTCTATATTTGAAGTTTCATTCAAGATCAAGATATTGACAACTTGTTGTTGTCCTAATTGTTGTTTATCCTTTCGATCATTATAATAGTTATTTACTATTACCGTTGTTGCTTTACATATTCCAACTGATTCTTGGAATCGTATTGAAATAGTGTTTAAAGAATTATTTTGTTAAACAGAAGAGTGAAATTAGTATCATGAGTCAAATGATGTTAAAATATCCATGATACCTCGTGATAAAATATATAAGCTATCATAAGTAGAACAAATTAAAATTTTAGGATTAAAATCTTTTCTAATTTGCATTATATAGCATATCCTAATATTTATGACTTTAAAATCGAGTAAGATTTTACTTAATATAAATATTCTCCTTATTTGATTTATATCACATAACTATAATTCTTAAAAAAACGCAGTAAGCCAAGAAATAAGCTTCTTCTCACCAAATATTCATTGCAATTTATGATTGTAACGTTCTCCTAATTCTCTCCGCCCACAAGTCACGACTGAAGATCCTCTAACATTTAAGCAACAAAGACAACAGTAAATATCGGTTTTTGATTTCATGGTAAATTAAATATTTGTACTAGATAAATACGATGTTATTTATTTAATTAAATAGGATCAACATTCATCGATTTTAGAAGTTCAAATTTTTCTCAATCATATTTATTTCTAATATAAATGTGATTTTTCAAATCTTTGTAATCACTAATATGAGGTATACACGCAACGCGTTTTGATCTCCCATCCTATGTACGGTATTCATTTTTGGACTATTCGAATTCACACTGAGAAGTCCACTTCGTGTGTATCAAACGAGACTCTATTTTCATGAGTTTTAACCCGAAACTTCTAATTAATGATAGAAGGATATTTACCACTTTATCACAATCTTTAATGGTGATTTATCATATTTTAAAAATTCAAACGATATTAATTCCATTTGACTTGAATTCAATCTTAAAACTGCTTGTTCACCTAATTGTGAGGTTCTGGACCTAACTACTGTTATTAATCTGTATTGCAAAACCGATGAAACAGTAAAATTAATTTCTGAAAATAAACAGAATCAGTGTTGAAAAAATAAAAATAATTTTTTCCAGAATATAATCGAGCCCACTTAGTTCAAAGTGTGTCCTTAAGGAAATTATTTCCCTCACAGTACTCGAGGTTGATGGAATATCCCCTCCCAGGATATAACGATTATCTTACTAGAATAGTAGTACTCCAAATTCAGGTAGCGGCGAACCACTCAACGGCAGTTTATCACACAGAATTTATTTGTGCAGAAGAAGAAAAGTTTGTGTTGTTCAGAAAATTAGTAAATAAAATTTTGAGGAATCAAACGAATTTATAGCCATGAAAGTACTGTTTCTGAAGGTTTGCAACCCTTCTGAACAGCCACTAAAAACTGGTGGGAAATTTAAATATGGGAAAGAAACCGGGTCGCGGGTCAGTCACGCGGATCCGGCCGGGTCACGGGTCAGACACACGGATCCGGGTCACTAATGGGTAGGATTGGATAAGTTAATTAATTTAATTAAATAATAATTAATTAAATAATTAAAATTAAAGAAAATTTGGTCCAAAAATCTGAATCCGAAGCCGAAGCCGAGCCGAGCGAGCGAGCGACGACGGCGCGAGGGGTCCTTGCCCCCTTAACCCTTTTAGTGACTAGAGAAGGTGTAATGTAATATATACACCTCTCTTTTCCTTTCTTTTTCCAATGTGGGACAACTGGTTTACCCAAGGCAAAAGGGACCTTTTACATTCCCTTCACTTTTCATCCCATCATTTCCCATTCACCAATATCAATACCCAACAATCCCCCACATGAATGGGAATGGCTATAATATAAAAGAATGTGCGGACAAGTGTGATATACAAGCGAGGATTGACTGCATCTGGATAAATAGGTTTCCCTTTGAACTTTCCGTAGTGAACTTATATCGGATATATTCGATCAATCGGTAGATTTGATATCTTTGAACCGTCGAACTTTGTTGTATACCTAGACAACATAAGTCACACAATCAACCCTCAACCGTTTATGGTTCTCACGGTTGTGTTCGTTTCAGCCATGAACACCTCCTGGTTTCATAAGTGCATAGAGAATGGGCCTTCACTGTCATTCCCCTTTAAAGCGGCTTACACTTAACACTCACATAGGTGATTTCTAAACATGTGGTCCTCTAGCCACATTATCTGGTCATACACCGCCAGATTTAGATAATCATTAAAGAACCTTAATGCTTTATTAACTCATTAACAAGCCATAAGGTTTTATCCTTATTTCTGAACATTGTCTTCATCCGAGAATGGGTTGAGCTATTTGACAATGTTGAACTGTCAGTCACAACTTTGTTTGATCTCCTTGAACCTAGCTCTTGGGATCTCCAGTCTGCTAGGTGGAGTTACCTCCATGATGACTTGTCCTCGGCCTTAACCCCATTCCTATTGATGATCTACTAACTCCCTCTCTAGATAAGCCTTTTGTAAGCGGATCCGCCACGTTATCTCTTAACTTTACATAGTCAATCGTGATAACGCCACTAGAGAGGAGTTGTCTAACGGTATTGTGTCTTCGTCGTATGTGACGAGATTTTCCGTTGTACATTACGCTTCCTGTCCTACCTATTGTTGCTTGACTGTCACAATGTATACATATATGAGCCAAAGGTTTGGGCCAGAATGGAATATCTTCTAAGAAATTCCGAAGCCATTCATCTTCTTCACCGGCCTTGTCTAAAGCTATAAATTCAGATTCCATTGTAGAGCGGGCGATGCATGTCTGTTTTGATGATTTTCAAGACACTGCTCCTCCACCAACTGTGAAAATATATCCACTCATGGATTTAACTTCGATGATCCGGTGATCCATTTGCATCACTATATCCCTCAATTACTGCGGGATATTTATTATAATGCAAAGCATAGGTTTGGGTGTGTTTTAAATACCCCAAGACTCGTTTCATTGCCATTCAATGAGTTTGATTGGGATTACTCGTGAATCGACTCAGCTTGCTTATAACACATGCTATATCTGGTCGTGTACAATTCATGATATACATCAAACTTTCCAACACTCTTGCATAATCCAATTGTGAGTCACTTTCACCTTTATTCTTTTGAAGTGCAAAACTTACATCAATTGGAGTCTTTGCAACATTGAAATTTATATACTTAAACTTGTCAAGTACTCTTTCAATATAATGAGACTGCGATAATGCTAGACCTTGTGGAGTTTTATGAATTCTGATGCCTAAGATCAAATCAGCAACTCCTAAGTCCTTCATATCAAATTTACTAGCCAGCATACGCTTCGTAGAATTTACATCGGTAATATCTCTACTCATTATCAACATGTCATCAACATATAAACAAACAATGACTTCATGATTTGAAGTATTTTTAATGTAAACACATTTGTCACACTCATTAATCTTAAATCCATTTTCCAACATTGTTTGGTCAAATTTCGCATGCCATTGTTTGGGTGCTTGTTTAAGTTCATAAAGTGACTTAACAAGTTTGCACACTTTCCTTTCTTTACCAGGAACCACAAAACCCTCAGGTTGTTCCATGTAAATTTCTTCCTCCAATTCTCCATTTAAGAAAGCTGTCTTGACATCCATTTGATGGATTTCAAGACCATATACGGACTTGTACGGTGCCACTAACACCCGAATAGATGTTATTCTTGTTACCAGCGAGTATGTGTCAAAGTAATCAAGACCTTCTTTTTGTCTATAACCTTTGACCACAAGTCTTGCCTTATATTTGTCAATAGTGCCATCAACTTTCATTTTCCTTTTAAAAATCCACTTTGATCCTAAATGTTTATTTCCAGGAGGCAGATCAACCAATTCCCATGTATAGTTGTTCAAAATTGATTTAATCTCACTATTGACTGCCTCTTTCCAAAATGTTGAATCAGAAGATGACATCGCTGCTTTAAATGTTTGAGGCTCATTTTCAAGCAAGAATGTCACAAAATCTGGTCCAAAGGAAGTAGATGTCCTTTGACGTTTGCTACGCCTTGGATCCTCTTTACTTGGTGTACTTTTCTTTGGTTCTTCCCGCGGTCGTTTAGATCTTTCACTTGACGACTCACATTCAGTTTTATACGGATAAATGTTTTCAAAGAATTCAGCATTATCTGATTCAATTATCTATTAACGTGAATTTCGGGATTGTCCGATTTGTGAACCAAAAACCGACAAGCTTTGTTGTTTGTAGCATAGCCAATAAAAACACAATCCACAGTTTTGGTCCGATTTTTACCCTTTTGGGCAAAGGAACTTGGACCTTTGCTAAACACCCCACACTTTGAAATATTTCAAGTTGAATTTTCTTCCTTTCCATAGTTCATATGGAATAGATTGTGTTTTGTTGTGGAGCACCCTGTTGAGTATTCGGTTAGCTGTAAGGATAGCTTCCCCCCACAAGCTTTGCGGTAAACCGGAACTTATTAGTAAGGCATTCATCATTTCTTTTAATGTTCAGTTTTTCCTTTCCGCAATTCCATTTGATTGTGGTGTGTAAGGGGCAGTAGTTTGATGAATAATTCCATATTCTAAACATATCTCTGCAAAAGGAGATTCGTACTCTCCGCCCCTATCACTTCTAATCATTTTTATCTTTTTATTCAATTGATTTTCCACTTCGTTCTTGTATTGCTTAAATGCATCAATTGCTTCATCCTTACTATTAAGCAAATACACATAACAATATCGAGTGCAATCGTCAATAAAAGTTATAAAATACTTTTTCCCACCGCGAGATGGTATTGAGTTCATATCACATATATCTGTGTAAATTAAGTCTAAAGGATTTGAATTCCTATCAATAGACTTATATGGATGTTTAACAAACTTAGATTCAACACTGATTTCACATTTAGATTTATTACACTCGAATTTAGGCAATACTTCTAAATTAATCAATTTTCGCAAGGTTTTGTAGTTGACATGTCCTAAACGAACATGCCATAAATCATTTGACTCCAATAAGTAAGACGAAGCTGAATTTTCATTAATACTGTCAACAACCATTACATTGAGTTTGAAAAGGCCCTCGGTGAGGTAGCCTTTTCCTATGAACAAATCATTCTTACTTATTACAATTTTCTCACTAACCAACACGCACTTAAACCCGTTTTTGACGAGTAGTCCGGCTGAAACTAAATTCTTTCGAATTGTTAGAACGTGCATAACATTGTTGAGAGTCAGGACCTTGCCGGAAGTCATCTTCAGAAGTATCTTCCCATATCCTTCAACCTTGGCTGTTGCAATATTTCCCATAAACAGTACCTCTTCGGGTCCAGCGGGAGCATAGGTTGCAAATGCTTCTTTCGTAGCGCAAACATGTTGAGTGGCACCAGAATCAAGCCACCACTCATTTGGGTTTCCAACCAAATTGCACTCCGATAGCATTGCACACAGATCATCCATATCATCATTCTTTTCCACCATATTGGCTTGTCCTTTTCCCTTGTTCTTTTTCGGGAGACGACAATCTGGGGCTTTGTGGCCAGCTTTCCTACAATTAAAGCAGTTGCCCTTGAACTTTTTCTTGTTGGAATCCTTCTCCTTTCCAGAAGGCCTCTTCCTTTTCTTGTTCTTGTTCAGAGCAGCATCTTCAACGATGTTTGCCCCTTCAATTGGTGAAGTCTTACGGTACCTCTTCTCAGTGGTTTTGTTATCTTCCTCGATCTTGAGACGAATCACAAGATCTTCCAACTTCATTTTCTTTCTTTTGTGCTTAAGATAATTCTTGAAATCTTTATGGGGGCGGCAACTTCTCAATCATTGCAGCCACTTGGAACGCTTCATTTACTACCATACCTTCAGCAATAAGGTCATGAAAGATAAGTTGAAGCTCTTGAACTTGGGTTCTAACGGTTTTTCCATCCACCATTTTGTAGTCTAGGAATTTGGCAACCACAAACTTCTTCAAGCAAGCGTCTTCGGTTTTGTACTTCTTTTCAAGTGCACTCCATAGTTCTTTGGAAGTCTCTACTGCACTGTAGACGTTGTACAAGTCATCTTCTAAGGCACTCAAAATGTAGCCTTTGCACAAAAAATCAGCCTGTTTCCAAGCCTCAGTAACCATGAACTGTTGGTTGTCGGGCATGTCGGCAGGCACGGGAGGGTCCTCCTTTGGTGAACTTTTGCATACCAAGGGTGGTAAGCCAAAATAACATTCTTTGCCGCCATCCTTTAAAGTTGGCACCGGTGAACTTCGCAGTTTTTCAGCCGGTGGTGGCATGCGGTACGGGTTGTAGGAGTAATCGGTGCAAAGATTCGTATTCGAGAGGTAGTTCCGGTCTCAATTGCCATTATTTGTTTGTCACTTTGTCAAATCGACAAACCTGTTTTAGTTAATAAAACCGAATAGCAATTCAATCACGGACTTAAATGATGAAGATTTTATTTCTTCAAATCGCAAAGTATAATTATGAAACTTTAGTATTCCAACGAAGTTTTTATATCTTCGAGTCGAATACTAATATTCATATGGAGTAGAAAAGCGCACAAGTTTTAATCTCCAAACGAGAATACAAACAACGATGAAGTTTTTATGTTCTTCAAATCGTTGTACAAGTATGAACTTTAATATTCCAACGAAGTTTTTATGTCTTCAAGTCAGAATATGAAATTTCATACGGAGTAGAAAACCACATAGGTTTTAGTCTCCAAAACAGAATACAGATTAATCTAAAAAATATAATTTCCTTAAGATTGTTATTAATCTGTATTGCAAAACCGATGAAACAGTAAAATTAATTTATGAATATAAACAGAATCAGTGTTGAAAAAATAAGAATAATTTTTTTCAAAATATAATCGAGCCCACTTAGTTCAAAGTGTGTCCTTAAGGAAATTATTCCCCTCACAGTACTCAAGGTTGATGGAATATCCCCTCCCGGGATATAACGATTATCTTACCATAATAGTAGTACTCCAAATTCAGGTAGCGGCGAACCACTCAACGGCAGTTTATCACACATAATTTATTTGTGCAGAAGAAGAAGAAGTTTGTGTTGTTCAGAAAATTAGTAAATAAAATTCTGAGGAATCAAACCATGGAAGTACTGTTTCTGAAGGTTTGCAACCCTTCTGAACAGTCACTAAAAACTGGTGGAAAATTTAAATATGGGAAACAAACTGTGTCGCGGGTCAGTCACGCGGATCCGGCCGGGTCGCGGGTCAGACACGCGGATCCGGGTCCCTAACGGGTAGGATTGGATAAGTTAATTAATTTAATTAAATAATAATTAATTAAATAATTAAAATTAAAGAAATTTTGGTCCAAAAAGATTATCAATCAATTAGATCATTTGACCGAATCCGAATCCTAATCTGAAGCCGAGCCGAGCGAGCGACGATGACGGCGCGAGGGGTCCTTGCCCCCTCAATCTTTTTAGTGACTAGAGAAGGTGTAATGTAGTATATACACCTCTCTTTTCCTTTCTTTTTCCGATGTGGGACAATTGGTTTACCCAAGGCAAAAGGGACCTTTTACATTCCCTTCACTTTTCATCCCATCATTTTCCATTCACCAATATCAATACCCAACAACTACTATATACATGTCAAAGTTATTGTAAAGTTGTTGGCGAATTTGATCAAAAAAATGGAGAAGGGGAAGTTATTGAAGAAAAAGCTACTACCAGTTTTAGTAGTCTTTTACGTAGGGTTAGGGGTGGGCATAAAAATCGATGAATCAAAAAAATCGAACCGAATTAGCGGTTCGGTTCGGGCTGATTCGGTTTATATTCGGTTAAAAAAAATCGGGTGTTTAAAAGACCGAATGTATCTGGATTAAATAATTCGGTTCGGTTCGGTTTTTTAGAATTGGGGATGAACCGAACCGAAAAACCGAGGGCAAATATGTAATTAATCATAGCCAGTAAATAAATTAAAATTAGCAATCCATTAACTCCATTTTCGGACCAGGCTCGGCCCCACAACGCAACCAACGAAGGTAGAAGAAGGAGCAAATGCCCCTTCAACTCTCATTTCGTTCGTTCTTCTTCCAAGGTTGAAGCCTAAGGGCCGCTGCACCCTTCACACTCTCCCTTAGTCCCTTACGCTTTTGAAAGCTTTGATTATGAAACCCTAAATCGTTTTGGATGTGCTATCTCTCTTTCTCTACCTCCGGGTCGCCACAAAATAATTATTTTAGACAAGGCTGATATGTTAGAAATGTTATTCTGTAAATTTTAGATATCATTTTTGTACTCAGAAGTTGAAGACAAATGAAAAAAGAATGTTTACTTTTCTATCTCTTATGCTGCTCTGCACCATCGCTATCAATATTGATTCTTGATTCTCAGGGGTAGTAGACAATATGTTGTGGTGTTGATCTGCATTTTCTGCAGTGAGCTCAATCATTTTACTAGCGTTTTTGAACTGTAAGTGACAATACCGATTTTTGCTTTAATTCTTATCATAGTAATTTTTATCTGTCTGATAACCTTAAAAGTTAGGTTCTTGGAGTTTTTTACATGTTTTAAGAATATATGTGATGCAGTCTTTATATTTTTAGACTTTAAATTATTTTTTTGGACTTTATATTTGCTTATTATGATACTCGCTCAAAGGGTTGAAGGGAGATAGTGCATCAAGCTGTTCGCAAGGGCCAACTTGATCCTCTTCCCTAGAGATCTCAGATGAGGGAACCCTGGGAGAGACGCCGACTCCAACTACCGTCCATGTACGATCCATACTAGATCTGACCAACTGTCTATACGATAGTGAAGTTCCTCGTTGGAAAGACTCTTACTATACATGGGGATGCAAGTCGCCCTAGATCTACCGGATGATCAAATTACACCGGAATGTCTACGCTCCCATATTAAAGACACTTGAATTGAAAAAACCGATATAAACCGATACGTTCGGCAATATAAACTGATATGTTCGGCAATATAAACTGATATGTTCGGGTTTTTTAAAAAAAAGTTTGATTCGGTTTTTAAAAATAAAAATCGAATTTTATTCGGTTTTTAAAAATAAAAACCAAATTTTATTCGGTTTTTAAAAATAAAAACCAAATTTTATTCGATTCATACTTTTTTGATACAAAACCGAACTGATATACGTCCACCCCTACTTAGGGCAAACAAATACTATATATAGTAGTAGTAACTTTTTATATTTTCCTCATACTTTATTTGTTACTCTTCATCTCTCGTATCATCTGGCACCGTTAGTATTTAAAGAATCAAATATTTTTCTTTACTACAAATGTCAAGCATATTCCAAATGTAATAACTATACAAAACATGTCTCATTCTATATTATGTGACTCCTAAATATTTATAATAAAAAATCAGTAACAATGTAATGAGTCATTTTACATTAGTAACTAAATGCATTTACACTCTTAATTTGCATCATGACATTCTATATGGAATTAAAAGAATATTTAACTTAGTGAATTCCTTCATATTTTGTATTTTTGACTGCTTAATAGGTTTCTTTAGAAAAAAAGGAACATGCTTGGTTGTTTTTGGTATGGGAAAAGATATTTTTCAATATTTTATATTTGGTTGGTGTTATATGAGGCGGGGTATTGGCCAGTCAAAAATCTCATGTTCAGAAGATGAAAGTTGTGAAAATGAGGATGTTGCGATGGATGTTTGGGCATACTATAGGAAGAATATGATTAGAAATGAAGATACATGGAACAAGGTGGAAGTAGTCTCGGACAAAGTGTATGTCCATCTCGATATGTTTAGTGCACTAATGTTGGACCGGATTTTCAAAAAGATAGACTGCACTCACATTATCACAGTAGACCAAGATAGATTTCTGAATAGGATAATGTAGCTCAAGTAGAAAATTACGTAGCCAACATGACTCAGACACCACATTGGCTACCCCTCGATACTCGGCCTCCGCACTGGATCGTGATAAAGTAGCCTGGCGTTTTGCCGACCAAGAGACCAAGTTATCCCCAAGGAATATACAATAACCAGATGTCGAACGTCTGGTATCTGGACAGCCACCCCAATCAACATATGTATATGACATAAGAGTAGAGATGGAGGAAGGATATAAATGCAATCCAAAATCAAGTGTGCCCTGTATGTATTGTATAATGTGTTTGAGCGCATGCATGTGCTCAATCCGTGGATCATGCATAAATAAACACCCCGATGTACTGCATAAGTAATATCTGGTCTATGAAAGTTAGATACTGAAGAGCCCCTGCAAGACTACGATAATGGGTGGGATCCTCGTATGGTGTGCTAGACGTAGCACTCAACTTCGGTTTTGTATCAACCGGGGTAGAACTAGACTTACAAGATGACATGTTAGCTCTCTCAATAATCTCCACCGCATACTTTTTCAGTGATAAAAATAGACCACATGCATGACGAGTGACTGTTATGCCAAAAAAAAAAAAATAGCTCAAGGGCCCCAAGTCTTTTATAGCAAATTTGGAACTGAGAAGAGACATGATAGACTTGAGTAGAATTTCTGATGAGGCAGTCAATATAATATCATCAACATATAACAGAATGTATGCCAGAGAAGTACCACGCCGATAGATGAACAGAGAATGATCAGACCTGCTGTGAGAAAACCCAATAGTAGACACATAATCTGCAAACCTTTTATACCAAGCCCTTGGGGCCTGCTTAAGCCTATACAAGGACTTTTCAGCAAACAGACATGATGAGGATAATTGGGGTCCCTAAAACCCAAGGGTTGATGCATGTATAATGTCTCCTTAAGATCACCGTGTAAGAAAGCATTTTTCACGTCCAGATGGTGAATGGGTCATGCCTTCGAAAGAGCTAGACTAAGCACGGTACGAATGGTAACCGGTTTCACCACAAGACTAAATGTCTCTCCACAATCCACGCCAACCTGTTGTGTTTACCATCACCTACAAGATGGGTCTTATGCCTCTCAAAATAACCGTCAGAATTTTCTTTATGAGTAAAAATCCACATAGACCGAATAATATTAACATCAGGTGAACGGGGCACCAACACCCATGTCTTATTTTCAATAAGTGCATTATATTCGTCATCCATGGCATTATAAGTGACATTAGAATTAAGATTAAAATGCTTTTTTGATTTAAAAATACCTCGTTGGCTACGAGTAACTGGCCCTTGACTCGATGTGAAATTGTACAAGATTGGGGGAATTATCGGGGTAGCAGTAGACTGGCCAGCAGGCAGTGGGCCTGCGGCCCGATAACTAACCAAGAAACGAAGATGGAACAGTTCTAGAAGTGGGTCGTGATCCTGGATCATTACCGAAAAAAGGATTGGGCTGAGATCCGAGACCAAGGTCGAGACGAGTTAGCCGAGTTGACGCTGAAATGGGATTTTATGGGCCAACATGCAGTGGGCCTCCTAGCGGATTTGGGTCACGGGACATCTCGGATAAATGGTGGAGAATATACGGTGAGATCCCATCATCCAAAAAATTATATGAACTAGATACCGAACTACGCAATTTAGCAAACGGAAATTGGGTTTCATAAAAAATAACATGGTAACTAATTATGATTTTATTAGAGGATAAATAAAAACATTTGTAACCACGATGATTAGATGGATAACTCAAAAACACACAAGCGGTTGAACGAGCTTGAAGTTGTTAATTATAGTAAACGGGAAAGTGGATAGCATAAACACCCAAACACCCTAAGATGAGAATACGAAGGATCATTATTGTAAAGAATTTTAAGTGGGGATTGATATGCTAAGCCTTGGTTAGGGAGGATGTTAAGTAGATATGTAGTTATTTGTAAAGCATTATACCAAAAAGAATGAGGTAATGAAGCATGATCTAGCAAAGTTCGGACAATATTATTAATGGTACGAATTTTTCTTTCGGCCTTCCCATTTTGAGAGGACGTATGTGGACAAGAAAATCGAAAAGATATGCCATGAGTGTCACAAAAATCCCGAAACGGCCCATTATCATATTCTCTGACATTATCACATTGAATGTTTTTAATTTTCCGTTCGAATTGGGTACGGATGAATACTCTAAAGTTTAAGAAAGTTAAAAAAACTTGAGACTTTTTGGATAAAGGAAAGGTCCACAAAAAGTTAGAATAATCATCCAAGAATAAGACATAATAGAGATGACCCAAAGAACTTAAAACGGGAGATGTCCATAAATCAATATGAATAATTTCAAACTGCATAAATGTACGAGAAGTAGAGGCTACAAATGGTAATCGAACATGTTTTCCTAATGGACAAGAAGGACAAAGTGGAGTACTACGCGTACCAATAAGATTATTTTTATGCAAAGAAGAAATAATAGATGACCCCGGAAGACCCAAACGTGCATGCCACAAGGAATGAGCAAGAGCGACAAACATGGAAGGTGTGGCTTGACTTGTGGAAATGGTTGTGGTGGTGAGTGGATAAAGTTCTCCCCTACTATTACATCTCATTATAGGTATCCGTGTCTTGAAATCCTTCACAGAGAATCCAAATGGGTCAAAATTAACAAACACCCAATTATCAATGGTGAATTTTCGGACAAACATCAAATTTTTAATTAAGTGAGGGGCATGAACAATATTTTTTAAGACAAGAGGTGGATGTGGGGGAGACAAATTTGTGTGACCATAACCACGAATTGGAATTGAATGACCATTACCAATAGTTATACCATGATTGTTACTCAAATTAAAATAAGATGAAAGAGTACCTGGTGCGGAAGTCATGTGAGAAGTGGCACCGGTGTCCATATACCAATTTGCGTCCGGGAGATTTAATACGAGTGTATGCATTGCGGACTCAATATCTGTAGGTGTTGGGACCGAAGCGGGCCCGCTGTAGTGAAGGCCTGCGGAGGCCGAGGCCCTAGCAGGCCGAGAACTGGAATTGGAATGATGGACCGGGAAACTGGGCCTGGAACCATTTTGGAATTAGGCCCAGTTCTCGAGAATTGGTGACGGTGGGTAAGGGTAGTTGGGCCACTGGCCCAACCCCACGCCCAGTAGGCCCACGGCTACTTCCACTTCTGTGGCTCAATGTGTTGACCATCATTATCTATGTCATTACCGTTCTGATTTCCGGTATCGCCGCGACTGCCGCCGTTGCGGTTCTTGCCATTATTTTTACAATTTTGACCATTTTTGCCACCACCATTATTACAGTTTTGGCTAGAATATTAGGAGAATGAGTGAGAATTGTCTGACGTGGCCATCATTATGAGGAATTTGCTCGCGGTAGCCGCCTTTTTAGTCAAGCCGGCCTCTTCCAACGTGAGCATGGAACGGGCCTGATAAAATGGTGGTAAAGGATTACTCTGACGAAGTAGTATTCCAACGTTATTATAGGCCTCAGATAGGCCTGCAACCATTTGAAGAACAAGACGATCATTGGTAACGGGCGCACAAACGTTGCGGAGTTGGTCCGCCAATTCTTTCAGCCTTTTACCATAGGCCGAGACGTTATGAAAATCTTCCATGCTAATATGGGAAAATTCCTGCTCAAGGGTAACAACACGAGAATTCTTGTTATCTTGGAATATATCACGCACCCTATTCCAAGTGTCAATCGTCGTAGCGTCGGGTTCAATAATCATCTGTAAGAGGTCTGTAGAGATAGTGGAATAAATCCACTAGAGAACGGTAGCATCAAGGGTTGTCCATAACGTAGGATTATCCTTAGGGGTAGGCACCTTCTCCACGTCAGGTACCGAGGAGATTATGTGATGGAGGACTTGATGCGAGCGTGCGTGAACTTTGAATAATTTCATTCACGTCGCGTATTGGACATTTTCCATTTCAAGAACAATAGGGATGTGGTTCTTGATGTTGGAAAATGTAAGGCGGGATGAAACATGTTCTTTGACGTAGACATAATGAAAGAACAATAGGTGAATGAGGGATTTGGAAGAAAATTTGGGAATAGAGGAGGAGAAAATATATATGCACGGAATCCGAGATGAGGCATAGAAATCGAGAAAAGAAGGGGGCAGCGGAAGTGTTGGAGAGAAGGTATTTTAGCCCTAGACTTCTGATACCATGAAATAAATAATCATTGATTATTTTCATTGATAATGAGAGGTATTTATACAATTTCTAAATATGGACAATATAGGAAAATAATTCTACATTTTCCTATTCTAATTCTAATACATTTTTCTAGTACAAGACTAATATCATAATTACAATTATACATGAATTATATTTTGTTGAGTCCAAATCGGACCATGATACACACGATCCTATAGATCGGTTCCTAAATTTACTATCCGGACCCTACCCAGTAAAAGATCGGTTCCTAACTTTACTATCCAGAACCTACCCGTAGCAATCATTACCCAGAACCTACCCGGACCCAGTTCCGGGTAGGTTCCCTGGTACCCTGTAAATTTTTGTGTTGCTTAAAGAGATATATCTGATTATCACATGCAGTAGTCTCATCCGAAGTGTTCCTTAATCTGATACGGATTTATTCATTATATGAAAGAAAACATTTCAAAATAAAGTTCAAATAAACAAAAATAAACGTTCCAAGACAAAACTGATTCATTATATGAAAGAAACACACAAGACCAAAGATATATATGTTACTGATTCATTCATTACAAAACTCCAAATAAACATAAACAAAAATACATCTTCTAAAGAAACAAAAGATGCTTAAAAAAATTAAAAAACGCCCATAAATGCCACACGTCCACTTGCATACTAATCCGTCATTATGTCTTCCGTGACACAATTAAGCTCTACAAAAATAAAATGGAACTATTGTGAGATTTCAAGACAAAACATAATACACAAAAATAAAAATTCTAAATAACCCAAATCCATAAAACAAAAATAAGAAAGACTTAGTGACTTACCTTCCTCGTATTTTTCTGCATCTTCCATTTATTGCTCAACACTAATGGGATTTGAAGATGAGCGCAACCAATCTTGGCAACAAATCAAAGCTTCCACAAATTTAGGAGTTAGAGAGCTGCGAAATTGATCAAGCACTCGACCATATGTGCTAAAAGTCGATTCCGAGGCTACCGTGGATACGGGGATGGCTAAGATGTCTCTAGCCATCAAACTGAGAACCTTGTAAGTCGACTTCGCAGCATTCCACTACATCAATAAATCAAATGCTTCATTTTTGGGCTCACGAGGACTACTAAGGTACATTTTCAATTCAGATCTTAAATTCCACCAAGTTCATTTTGGTCATCCTGGTACCAATCTTTGACAAGTGAAGTTGGATCAACAAAACCAAAATTTTCTCCACCAACACTGTCAATAGAGCCTTGAGACTCGTCCAATGCACTAGAATCAACCATAGAAGAATGATTTGCCTCATAGAATGCAAAAAGACGTTCCAATACATTCATTACATTACTAACCATCAGTTATATTTTACCATCATCAACACCAATCCTTTGACAACTCCAATTCAGAAATCTCAACTTATATCGAGGATCTAGTACTATAGCTATCAACACCATCATGTTTTTTCTCTCCATACTCCCATAATACTTGTCAAATTTGGCTCTCATTTTCCTAGCCATCGCCTTAAGGTTTTCATCATTATTATGGCTTTCACATTCAGTTAATGTTGAAAACATGCTAATAACTTCATGAAAATAATGGTTAGTTATCACATAGAGACTTCCTGACATCCTAATAGTAGCCTCATAGAATTTTTTCAAAAATAAAGACAACATGGATGCATTTTCCCAATCCTTATCTTTCGGGATACCACAATCATGCTCATTCACAAAAGTCATATCATCATTTCAAGTCTTACAAATGCTTGTTTGAACTTACTAGCACTTTCTAACATAAGATATGTATAATTCCATCTCGTACTAATATCAAGATAAACAGAGCCCTTATAAGTTATGCCCTCTTCAGTTATACAACGTTGGAATTGTTGTGCTCTACTTGGGGAACTCTAACATGCTTAACTGCAGCTCGAATTTGACTAATTGATTCACGAACCTCACTCAACCCATCTTTCACAATCAAATTAGTATATGAGCTACACATCTCATATGAAAAAACTACCCCGAAAACAAGGTATTTCTTAACTTGTCCTTCAAATAAGCAACCGCCACATCATTAGAGCTCGCATTATCAACTGTAATTGTTGATATACGATCTCTAATTCTCCACTCAATTATACATTTTTCTACCATCTTACCAATATCCCCACTATAAGCCAAGCTTTTTGCAATAATTACATATAGAAACAACATTAACAGTTTTCTCATCGTTTGCTTTAACAAAATGCTCCCAAGCCTCAGATTTTGTTACCTTCTTTTTTTCCGATGGTGCACGAGTTGTGGATGTCATAGTAACTATGAAATATCTAAATAAACACAAATTCAATCAATTAGAGGGCATTATATTTAATTCCATTTTAGAAAGCTACTATAAAAGATAGTCAGTTAGAAATTGAATGTTCACCAAAATCTTCTTTCACAAATTCAATCAATTGGATGGAATTATATTTAATTCCATTTTAGAAAGCTACTATAAGAAACTATCAATTTAGAAATTGAATGTTCACCAAGAATAGAGATGAGAAAGAAGGATAAATCAAGTAGCCATAGAGACGTACTAAGGCGAGAGTGAATCGAGAGTGATGATTCTTATGAAAGAGAGGCAAGAGTCGAGAGTGAATCGAGAGAGGAAGAGTCGAAGAGGTAGAGGCGAGAGATAGAGAGAGGCAAGAGGCTAGGGTTTTTTGTAAGAAGAAGAAGAAGAAGAAGAGTGAGAGACGTGTTTAGTCTCAGATTAGGCGGGAGAGGTGTAAGTGGTATGTCCTTTTTTTTTATTAACTAAAAAATAATGGAATTAAAAAAATAAAAATATTTAATATTTCATAGGTTCCGGGTACCCTGTCTCTATTTGCCGAAACCGGACCCGCATTGATCGGTTCCTAATTTAATATCCGGAACCTACTTGTTATTATAATATATCTACTCGAAACCTACCCGTTAGTGTCGATTCGGTCGGGTATCTGGGTACCCTGTACCCGTGCTCACCCCTAAGTAGAATGAAGGAAGTTTCATTGCTTTTACTTAATAAATTTAATACAAAGTAATCACAATAATTATAGGGAAAGTGATGGCAAATATAATGCTATTAGATGGTGAATGAGTCTTTATTATGTGGGGAGGGATGAAATCGTTAATATTTTATTTTATTTAATAAAATAGAGAAATAAAAAAGAAAAATGTCAAAAAATTGAGAAAAAAAAGATAAATGTCAATGGAGGCTATAGAGATGTGACACATATGATTGATTATTTCTACCTTTATTAAATATTAGTCTTTATAAACGTGCAGTTTCACGTTATTTCTAGACAATCTCAATCATAGTAAAAATATATTAGTAGTAGATAATATCATTTGTAATTATACACATTTATTTTATGAATTATAAATATTTAACTTTAAATTTGCATTTTACTCTTAATAAAATAATTTATATTCACACAAATATCTATTACTTATTTTAAACTATAAATTCAAGATTTTTTCCTTTCTTATACGTATCTAGTCTAATACTGCCATATAAATTATAATCAATGGAATTCTGTTTTTTTAGGAATGAAAAATCAATCACTTTTTAAGTAATAAAAGTAAACATGAGAAAAATATCTTAAGATCATCAATGAATCCTAAATTATAGCTTCAACCTTAAAGTATAAATGTTGACATTGAGAATTAACAGTCGGATAATCATAATATTTTAGCAATATCACAATATTTTTTCCTACAATTGCATCTATTATTGGATATAAAAAGAACTTGCAATAAATATTTTTCATGAAATGGTAGTTTGACAAGACAATGATAAATATATAAATACAAACTTCCCTACTATTATTATTTAGCATTTTTTATCCGAAAGAATAAGACAGTTTATCCAACACGAACCATAGACACAAAATGTTAGATTGAAATTCCTACGATGATTAAGACGGAAAAATTAAAAGTTAATAATTTTCATGAGATGGTAATTTGACAAGACAGTGAGAAATTTACAAATACAAACCTTTCAATTGTATTATTCAGTATTTCGTATTCGAAGGAATAACACAGATTATCCAACGTGGAACGAAGATACAAAATATTGATTGAAATTCCTGCAGCGATTGAAATAGTGAAATAAAAAATTATCCCTCTTTCAAATATAATTCAACAATATTATTAAAGTTAAGTATACCTAAACGATATTGTTAACGTTATCCTATGACATTAATGCCACGTTTTTGGATTGCCACATCGGGAGATAATTAAGTATATTTAGTTTCAGCATTTCTAGTTTCCCAATTGTAGTCAATTAGCAAGATGGATTTGAACATATTTGTTTAAATCTCTATTTTCAATTTGTGATATTTTTTAATTTATTAAAACAACCAACAGAAATATAGTAGAATTAGATTAAATATGTGTCTCGCATAACTCCCCATTTATAATATTAAGATTTTAGTCTTGTAGCATGATCTCAAATAATATATAATTTTCTTAGTGAAACTGACTATTCTTCAAAGGTTTAATAATCGATAAACTAAAATCGATATAAGTAATCCACAAGAAATGATGTAATCTACCAAAAAACAATCTTCCTCCATCACAATCGACTCTTTACAATATAATCTTAAAATTTGGGTTTGTTCATAATGTACCATTAATACAACAACAACATACCGGTGAAATCCCACAATGTGGGATCGGGGAGAGTAGAGTGTACACAGACCTTATCTCTACCTTGGTAGGTAGAGCGACAGTTTTCGAGAGACCCTCACCTCAAGACAAGGCACAAGCTCAAGCAAAGTACAACAAACAAAGTGAGTAAGTCATGATAGCGAATTTTGAAAAAAAGAACAAAAGAGAAGCAATAATTAATGCAAGTAAATAAGACAAACAAAATACACATAACAACATAAATCAAATGTCAAGGGACTATAAGGCAATATTGTGCCTACCAGTATGTTAGGTTAAGCGATCATACAAAAATATTACTACAACTACCAGTTTGTAAGCGTAGGTAGGACTACGCCGGACTACTACTACCCTTCTACCCTAATATGTTTCCTCCATAACCCCCTATCTAAGGTCATGTCCTCAGTGAGTTGCACCTGCGCCATATCCCGTCTAATCACCTCTCTCCAATACTTCCTCGGCCTACCTCTACCCTCATGAACTCGTCCATAGCCAACCTCTCACACCTCCGCACTGGGGCATTTGTGTCTCTCCTCTGCACGTGCCCAAACCATCTCAAACATCGCTTCCCGCATCTCATCCTCCACCGAGGCCACTCCCACTCTGTCACGGATATCATCATTTCTAATTATATCCCTCCTTGTATGCCCACACATCCATCTTAGCATTCTCATCTCCGCTACTTTTATCTTTTGGGTGTGCGAACCTCCCTAGGGACTTTGTTGTATGCCTTTTCGAGGTCGATGAAAACCATATATAAGTTCTCTTCCTCTCCCTATACTGCTCCACCAACCTCTTAATAAGATGAATGACTTCTGTAGTCAAACGCAACGACATGAATCCAAACTGATTCTCGGAGATAGACACGCCTCTTCTCACCCTCATCTCCACGACTCTTTCTCAAACTTCCATAGTGTGACTTAGCAGCTTGATACCCCTATAGTTGTTGCAACTCTGGATATCACATTTGTTCTTGTACAAAGGAATCATTGTACTCCACCTCCATTCTTCGGGCATCTTCGCCGTCTTAAAAATGACGTTAAACAACTCCGTCAGCCACTCCAAACCTGCCCTACCTATTTTTTGTCGATCGAGCCGCTTTCCCTCATTCCACTCGTCCATCCCTCTTCACCGATTCGGTCCGGAAAGCGCTGGCAACAACTGAAAGGACCGCCTTTGGGAAAAAAAAAAGGATGAAATCTTAATCATGAACCTTTATGGATCTTTTATCAATTAATTTTCCGTATCTTAGTGCCAAATTAGTAGAGTATTTAGGTTTCTCTTTGTAATACTAATATTGTTATTACGCGTACCTCCCTTATTTTAATTTTCTGTAACAGTTCTTTTAATTTAGTTATTAATAATATAAAAAATTACAGTTTGACTAAGTTGCCACTCTTTAATTAATTAGTTTTACAAAATATGTAGTTAACAGATTCTTTAAAAATAAAAATTATACTCCTTACGTCTTTGTGAGCTCCATTACTGATTATCCATTCCGACAGAAACCGAATAATAATTCATGGATTCAAGTCATATCTCACAATCAACGAATGGTCCCTCCCCTGTTAGACCTGGATTAAATCACTAAACAACACAAATCAGATTCTTTATTTATTCTTAAAAACAAAAAAACAAAGAGAGAACATAAAACTCTTATGAATAGGGACACATTGGGATTAGTTTTAATAAGACGCAAGATCATCCTTTTTTTTTGTTGACGAAGGAACCCGTAGCCGCTACTCTCTCGAGTGCGCACAGGGTAAACCCCGGACTGACGCAATAGCCTGCAAACCACGTCGCCGATTAACCACACTTGGCAAGCCATGTGTGACAGGCTCAACCAAGAAAGTTTATGCAGGGGATTGAACTCGTGATCTTGCGGTCCCGCGCTCTACTGCTACACCAACTTGGCTACCCTTGCGGGTGACGCAAGATCATCCTATTTTTATGAGCCCGTGTATGAATTAACTTGGATATAATAAGTGTTGGATTGAATAGCAAATTACCGGCAATTGAAGAGACCTTATCTATTAAAAATAATTAAGTATTTATTGATCAATAAAAAAATCTCCCAAAGAAGAACCATAGTTGAAACAAAATCTATACACAAATAAGTTTAAACTAACCACAATAATCGAGGTTAAAAGGGTATGTATCATCTTGAAAGCGCCAAAGTCTAATTAATTACCATCTCTATCAAAGGTAGTCCCTCACCCAATGTATGCAAGACAAATTTTTAAATAAAATTAACTTCTTGACCCAATCGTTCGATCTCCTACTACGTAAAACTCGTGTTTTCTTTATAGATCTATAGGTTCTCTTCACTAACTGCTCCACATCAAAAAACAATATAAGAACAGGGGCTGATGGTAACGTGAGTAAGCTAACCTTGGACTTGGAGTCCCAATCCTCAGTTGCTGCAACCAAATGGTTTTAGAGTTGTATAGGTTCAATGTGTTTTTGTTCGTGTAAAACTAACATTGTTTTGAACTTATCGAATAGTTAGGACATCAAGTTGTAATTTGAATTCCTTGCAAATTCATATTCGTGTGGCAAAAGGTTTTAACATTACAATTTTGTCCCACATAGAAAATATATTTTGAATAAATAATTTATACTTTAAAGAGTATAAAAGTCGTTCAATGTGTGAAAAATATTTTGGTCAACCAATATTTATATTCATGCTTTTAAAATAATGAATATAATAGCTCACGGCTCTTTCTCTCTCCCACTGATCCGGCGACCCCCACTGGTTCCCCACGGCGACCCCCACTGGTTCCCCCCGGCGACCCCCACTGGTCCCCCTGGCGACCCCCACTATTTCCCCCATATCCGGCGAACACCATACCACCAGAAACCACCACAACGATGCTCGCGTTTCTCCCATCTCTCCGGGTCACAGATTTTTCGGCGGATTTTCTATTTCTCCTTATCTGTATTTTGTTTCTTTTTCTCTTTCTTTACGTTTGCAGGTAATTCAGACCTATTTCCGTCGCTCAATAGCCGGAATCCTGACAGTCCATACCAGATCTGCATCCGCGCATCTTCGAGCAACAACATTACTTTGGCATACACGAATACTCGATCTTTTGGTGAAAAACTCAAGTGAACGGTACTTTCAGTATCGATGAACAATGATTTTCGCCGACAAACAAGTTTGATTCAACTGGAGTTGGTACCTTCGGTTGCCCGTATCCATCATTTGTCCTTATCATTGTTGTAAGATTTTGTCGTTTCGCTGTATTGATTCGTGAATTTACGTTCTTGCATTTACCCTTCTTGTTTTTAGTTGTAGCATTCTTGGCGTAGCGATTCTACGTGACCCTAGATTCCTGTTAACGGGTGCTTTCACTTTGATCCCTTCATGTTTTAGGGTAACATTTGAGTAGTTTACTATTTTATATTTGCTTTAGTGGCTTTGGTGAATGATAATAGACTAAGGTCATGTTCTCGGTCGAGGACGGGGGCAAGGGATAGAGGGTAAGTGGGGTAAGAGAGATGCTAGACTGAGAATAGGGTCTTGGAATAGTGGGACTTTAACGGAGAAGGCCATAGAGCTATTTAAGATTCTTAAGAAGAAGAAGATTAATATAGCATGTGTCCAGGAGACCAAATGGGAAGGACTTAAGGCTAAAAATGTAGACGGATATAAGTTATGGTTCTCGGGTAAGTCGAAGTATAGAAATGAGGTAGATATTTTGGTAGACAGCGAACAAAGAGATCATGTGGTAGAGATGAGGAGGGTAAATGACAAGATGATATCGATTAAGTTGGTAGTTGGAAGGTGCACTATGAACATTATTAGTGCTTATGCGCCACAAGTGGGCTTGGACGAGGAGGAGAAGAGACACTTTTGGAAGGATTTAGACGAAGTGGTAGGAGGTGTACCACCCACTGAGAAGTTATTTGTAGGAGGGGTTTCAATGGATATATTGGGTCACTTTCAGGGGGTTATGACGACGTGTATGGAGGATTTGGACTCGGGGTCAGGAATGGGGAAGGCGTCTCATTTTTGAAGTTCGCTAGAGCTGGGATGGTGATAGCCAATTTTAGACTCCTAAAGAAGGAGGAACACTTGGTGACTTTTCGTAGTTCGGTGGTTAAGACTCATATAGACTTTTTGCTCCTTAGGAAGGTTGACAAAGGTCTTTGTAAATACTGTAAGGTTATTCCGAATGAGGATCTTACAACCCGACATAAGCTTTTGGTGATGGATTTGAAGATCAAGTTGGAGAAAAAGAAGAGGGTTGTGGATGACAGGTTAAGAATCAAATGAGGAGTTTGACCATGGCTAGTGCAAAGGAGATTGGTAGAGGTTAATGGCCAATGGGGCTTGGGGGAGTAGTGGGGATGCGATCGGTATGTGGGACATGACGACAGTTGCATTCGTGAGGTAGCCATAGAAGTGCTAGGAGTCTCGCGATGTTATCGTGGTGGACATCAAGGGGACTGATGGTGGAATGGTGAAGTTCAAGAGAAGGTGGAAGCGAAGAAAGCGTCGTATGTGAAATTGGTAGAGAAGCAGACATGAAGTAGAAAAGTAGACGAATAATGAACTGTGTAAGATGGCGAGGAAGGAGGCAAAGATAGTGGTTACGACGGTGAAAACAACGGCTTTCGAACGCATATATGTGGAATTAGAGGAGAAAGACGGGGATAAGAAGTTGTACAAACTAGCCAAGACAATGGAGATGTGACTTAGATCAAGTGAGGTGCATCAAGGACGAGGACGACAAAGTACTGGTGGAGGAAACACATATTAGGCGGAGGTGACAGTCTTACTTTCAGAAACTTTTGAACGGAAAAGGAGATTGAGACATTGTGCTGGAAGATCTGGAGCATTCTGGTAGGCATGTGGATTTTGGGTATTATATGAGCATTGAGGTTGAGGAGGTTACGGGTGTTATTCGCATGATGCGAATGAGACGAGCGATCAGGCTTGATGAGATCCCAGTGTAATTTTGGAGGAGCGCAAGCATGACAAGTTTGGAATGGTTGATTGAGTTATTTATCTGTCATTTTTAAGATTTGTGTTTTAGGTGTAAATGAGACAATTTTCAGTCAGTCCCCCTTATAAATACAGAAATTCCAAGACAGTCAAGACTTTTCCTGGTTGTTTCATTTCCGCCCCCACTACTTTGTCTAAAAACATTCATGGCCGTCACCATCTCCGATTTTCCAGAGGAACAACAGTAAACTCCAATCAGTCAATGTCCATTCTATGTTCTAGTCAAACCTCAACAGCCCCTCCATACTTCAATGGGGCTCTAATTCAGTAATCAAGAATCACTAAACCCTAATCATCAATCAAGATGGTATTCAAAGGTAGATTTTTCTCATCAAAGAAATCCGACCCATCAAGCCCAGATGGATCCTCCAACAACAGTCCACGATCCATTGGGTCCAATTCCCCGATCCGATCCGATAAGAAGAAACCAAAATCTACTTCCACTTCCAGCTCTCCAATCACCCCATCTTCAAGAAAAGATGTTAAAGGTAAAGAAAGTCCCAACCCGGAAAGAACCCGTGACCCGGAAGTGAGGCCTACATCTGTATCAGTATCACCGATAGTTGCATCATCATTGGGGTTAAATAAGATAAAGACTCGATCTGGGCCGCTGCCACAAGAGAGTTTTTTTGGGTATGCTAGTAGAGATAAGGGGAATTCATTAGGTGTTAGTAATTTGTCGAAAAATGTAGGGCCTGTTTTGAGGAACAAGGATGACAAGAGGGAAAATGTAGATAATTCGGATAGTATGTTGTCCTCCGAGAGTGGTAGGGATCAAAGCCCAAAGTTACCTGGCCCATCAAGGTTGCAGAATGGTGAATCATCTTCTGAAGCTGGTAAAAGTACTTGTCTTTCTATTACAAATATGTATAGTTGAATGTAGTCCTTTGGCAACTAGCTTGAGCTATGTATAGTTGATCTTTTAAAATGAATATATATACACACACACACACACACACACGCTACGAGTGCTGTGGTACTTCACACCCACTGGCACTGAAAAGGGGAGTACTAGTAGTTGTGTTTGAAAGGCTAACCTTTTATCACACAGAGGAAGTAGAAAAGTAGCAAATGCTGATCCAACTGGAAAATTCAGTATGTGCTTTTCAGTTACAATACATGAGTTAGTTCCAAATCAGTTGAACTTTCCTGCCGTAAGATGATTCAATGCCTGAAACACTAGAGATATGCTCTTAAAACTCAGCTTTGGACTGTGTGATTTAACTCCTTTGACTCACATTAGGAAACTGAATCATGCAGTGGGGCAACATGGTTTCTGATGGTGATCTTGATTGTTAGAATATTAATCTTCTGATCAAATCGAACAATACACTACTAGACAAGGAGGTAGAAGCTAAGGCTTAATGGAGTTCTCAGAGGGTTTTACTTTTGAATGAGATATCTAGTTATGCAGAGGGTTGTGCTGCAATTTGCCAATGAGTAAATGTTTAGTTGGAGTCAAATGGAAGAAAGATGGGACCCTTTTTGTTTTTTGGGGTAAATTGGTTTTAGTTTAGAATTCCACATTATTCTCAGTGATAGTTCTGTTGAAGTGCTTGCTGTGAATCTATTTATCTGTCAGGTGATAGTGACAGCTGGAGTGCCAATGGTATTTCTTTTGAGCGAGTTTTCTTCAGGGACGGAGTAGAACATGGTGGCTGCAGTGCCTCTCATCTTGTAAACTTTTCTTAGTGCCTTAGATGTTGAAGGAAAATTATGGAGGAATAAGATTGATAATTAAGTCTGACACTACAACCGAACTTTAGAGGGTTGCTAATACGAAACATTGATACTTTTGGTTTCTGCCTTGTCACTTGCTTCCCAAGTGATTTCCACGGAATAGGAAACGAGGAATGAAACAACTGTAGTTCTTGTTTAGAGATTCTACTAGAAAACATAATGGGTTTCTTATAGAGCCATCAATGTGGGCTAAGGCCCGTGGGCCAACCCAACCCAGCCCGTGAATTGATAGGGTTGGGCTTGAATTTTTGGAGCCCATTTAAGAACAAAGCCTTTTAGCCCAACCCAAGTAATCCCGCTGATCAATGGGCTTGAGTGTGTGTGGGTTGGGCCGGCCTGTGGGCCAAAAATTGTTAATCTAAAAATAAAAAATAGAAAGAAAGTGAAGATGTTAAAACAACCTTGTCACAAGCAGAATCAGACGTGCTTAATGAATATGATGTGCTGGTGTTGGATACATCATAAGTGCCATGGAAGTTTCTTTGAGAAATTCATTTTTACTTTAATGGATGAAATATTATCATTTTGTTTTGCGTTTTATTGAGATGTATTGAAACAAAGCTAGGTTAATATTCCTATTTAACTAGTTGTATCGCTACTTATTAACTATTTAGTTTGCTATTAATATCTCTATTTAGTTCGAGTGATATCAGTTATTAATATGCCAAGTGTTAACAATATCAAAAGTTATTTAGTGTCGCAGAAGGTTTGGTCCTACAAGATCGTTTTTTCAGTTGTACCCAAAATAATTGCATAGAATGATAGAGATTTCATATCGAAGCCCTACAATCAAATCTTTACTTGAAGGCAAACTTACAACAACAACAACATACCGAGTGAAATCCCACAACGTGGGGTCTGGGTTGGGTAGAGTGTACACAGACCTTTTGGTAGGTAGAGCGGCTGTTTCCGAAAGACACTCGGCTCAAGACAAAAGCATAAGCCAAGCACTTGAAGCCAAACTTAATAAGCATTATTAGAATCATTTTATTTGTGGATATGAGACTTGGTTAGCAAGTGGTAACACCATGTAATTTTGTCTTGTAAATATTTATGTTAGTATTTTAAATTAGAATTTAAATTAAAGAATTATGGAAAATATTTTTTTTAAAAAGGTGGGCTGGCCTGGCCAGGCCGCAGCCCACGTAGTGATGGGTTGGGCTTGCTGTTTAAAAGCCCATCAAAACGGTGGGCCAGCCCGGCCCGACCCGTCAAATTCCAAAGCCAGTGTGGGCTGGGCCAGCCCATTTATGACAGCTCTAGTTTCTTAGTTGGTATGCCAAGATATAATCCTCCAAGGATGATCCTCATTGTTTTAGGCTATTACAATGAGTGGCTAAGATGAAGTGGATGGGGTAGCCTGATGTGAACCAACTAGGCACTGTCTCTCTTGGTTGATCGCACAGGCTGCTCTGCCTGATTGGCACTTGGTTGAGGTGATGCACTCGCCCTGTGCTGTCACTTTTGTGCGCAGTGCTGGGCTCTCTTATGCACGTCTCGTTGAAATATTCACCCCAGCTGTGCCATTGACATAGCTGTTCTGCCCACGTCCTTGACATTCTAAGTGGCTGACGTGGTGCACCACCATGAATGATAACACCAATAAAACTGTATGAGGGTAATGCATGATTATCATCCTAGAGTTGAACTTCTAATTGGTTTGTAATTTTAAAAGACTTCTGTTGCATTTAGTTGTTTTGGGGAAATCAAGATATAATGCGGACTGCACTAGTAAAGTTCATGTGGTTGCTTGAGGTGTAAGTTTTGTTCCATTTTCTTATGTTTTGGTTGTTATGCAGGCCGATTCAGTTCATCTTGGGGCTATTCTGGAGGTCTGAGGAGCTCAGATGCTCATACTCCAGAATTGAAGGTACAGAGGATTAACCTGTTGCATTTATCGATTCTTCTCTTGCTATTGCGTTATCATTACTCTAATCTTAGATGTACTTTCTAGACATCTTTAGAATGCGACAACCCAAAGGAGTCTGAATCACCGCGCTTTCAAGCTTTACTCCGGGTGACTAGTGCTCCTAGGAAAAGGTTTCCCGCAGATATAAAAAGTTTTTCACATGAACTAAATTCCAAAGGAGTACGGCCTTTTCCACTCTGGAAACCTCGAGGTTTAAATAATTTGGAGGTAAAATTCATCCTTTACGCTAAGTTCTTGAAGTTATAAATGATCTGCGTACTTTTCTCAAGTGTTGATCAGTATGTTGCAATTTCAACAGGAGGTTTTAACGATGATTAGGGCAAAGTTTGACAAAGCAAAGGACGAGGTGGATAATGATTTGCGTGTTTTCGCAGCAGATCTGGTTGGAGTTCTAGAAAAAAATGTAGAAACTCATCCAGATTGGCAGGAAACTATTGAAGATTTGCTGGTTTTAGCTCGGAGATGTGCAATGACAACTCCTGGGGAATTTTGGCTTCAGTGTGAGGGCATCGTTCAGGAACTGGATGATAGACGCCAGGAACTCCCCATGGGTACGCTAAAGCAGCTGCACACTAGAATGCTTTTTATACTTACAAGGTGCACACGATTGCTTCAGTTTCACAAAGAAAGTGGATTTGCTGAGGACGAATCTCTACTTCAGCTCCGTCAATCATTGCAGCCCGTTGAAAAACGAAGAGACGGAAAGATGTCTGGTCCTCTGAAGTTCCCAAAGTTGCCTCCTTCAAAAAAATCTTACAGTCAGGAACAACATGGCTCTGAATGGAAGAAGAGAGATCAAGCTGTACAGCCAGGTAACCACCCTCAGACCTCGGAAGCTGAAACCGAAAAAAATTTGGATTCTCCGGGCAGTAGAAATCGGATGGCATCTTGGAAGAAATTTCCAACTCCAGCTGCAAAAAGTCCCAAAGAAGCTTCTCCAGTAAAGGTGGAGAACATGGATAGCAATACTGAAGCTTCAAAATTTTTAATGGATGAAAGAGGACCGTCTGATTTAGATGTAGCTACTGTCAAGCATCCTGATCTTTCTTCTGCTAGGGATTCACATGCACACTCTTCAGTTCCTTCGAAACACCACCGTAAAGTTTCCTGGGGTTACTGGGGTGATCAACCAAGTGTTTCTGATGAGAGTTCAATAATATGCCGCATTTGTGAGGAGGAGGTCCCTACATTACATGTAGAAGACCACTCCAGAATTTGTGCAATTGCCGATCGTTGTGATCAAAAGGGTCTAAGTGTTAATGAACGCTTGATAAGGGTTGCAGATACTCTTGAGAAGCTCATGGAGTCATTTGCACATAAGGACATCCCACATGCTGTTGGAAGCCCAGATGGTGCGAAAGTATTAAACTGTAGTGTAACTGAGGAATCTGAACTTCTATCTCCAAAACTTAGTGACTGGTCTTGCAGAGGTTCAGAGGATATGCTTGACTGTCTTCCTGATGTGGATAACTCTGTGTTCATGGATGAACTTAAAGGTTTACCTTCTATGTCGTGTAAAACCCGGTTTGGACCCAAGTCCGATCAAGGAATGACAACATCATCTGCTGGCAGCATGACACCTAGGTCCCCATTGCTGACACCAAAGACCAGCCCAATTGACCTGCTATTGACAGGAAAAGGTTGTTTCTCTGAGCATGATGATCTCCCTCAGGTAGATACTACTATGATTCTTCAGTATGTTTGCTGCTTAGTTCACTTCTTTTTGGTCATACGACTAAAGGAACTCTGTTGCTGCTAGCAGAGTTTGAATGTATTTCGTTGGTTGTGGATATGTTGGTAAATGTAACAACAACAACAACACTGGGGAGGGTAGAGTGTACACAGACCTTACCTTTACCGTGATAAGTAGAGAGACTGTTTCCGAAAGACCATCGGCTCAAGAAAAAGCATAAGCACAAGCAAAAGCAAGAGAAACGGTCAGACCCGGACAAGAAATTTAAAGCAGTATGAAAATGAGAGTACCAAAAGCGAACATGCCAGGATAAAGCATTCTTGAAAAAAGCAGTGCTTACCGCAGGTAAATAAGAGAAACAAAGTAGGCAGTTGAGCATACAACAACAGAAACCAAAGGACGGGGACTATAAGACAATACTGCGCCTACTAGTATGATAGGCTAAGCAGGGCTACAATTATAACACTATAACTATCAGTATGTAAGCGTAAGTAGGAATATGCTCAACTACCCTTCTACCCTAATCCGTGTCCTCCACAACCCCCTATCTAAGGTCATGTCCTCAGTAAGTTGCACATGCGCCATATCCCATCTAATCACCTCTTCCCAATACTTCTTCGGCCTACCTCTACCCCTCCTAGTATGTTGTTAAATGTAGCCTTTCTTAAAAATGTTATGTAATGTGAAAAATATGAATTTTAAGTTTGAAGAATTGTGCTCTTTTCTCTTGGTTCAGTCACAGATTTTGTTTCCCTATATCTGCTTGTGCTTAATGTGGAAGGTTGTTGATGTACATATAGTTACAATGCAAATTGATGCAGTGGCCACAAAGGTTTTCAGCAATTTGGCAACTTTGCCATGAAACTGTTTTTGGTGGTATCCTCGCCATTGAACTTTCTAGAAAGTTGCAGTTTACACCTTCTGTTAGTTTTCGTAAATGGAGTTGTTAAATCCTTTTCCCCCTTTTTTTCTTTTCCTTTCCCACATCAAAACCTTGCACAAAAAGATTCTACTTGTGCTAGTGTTTCTTCTCCTTTCCCTCCACCTTCGAAGTTCTACTCCCTCAACCATTAGTCATATTCTTATCCTTGCCTCCCATGCTGCACTTATTGAGAGCATAGTGAGATTTGAAAGGAAGGGGGGGATAAAGAAGAATAAAAAAGAACACGAACAAGAAAAGTACTCTGGTTATAGTACTGGTCTCAAAAAACATTCTCCTTTCCATGTTGCCTGGTTGAGAGCATAAAAGGAAGATGAATGGGGAAAAAGAAAGAAGAATAGAGAAAAACAAAGAGAAACATGAACAAGAAAAGCAGTCTGCTTAATCATACTGGCTCATTGCTGGCTTTCAATGGGTTTGGCTTTCACCGGTTGGTCTGTTATAGAAGACTGTAGTTAGCAGCCCGAATACCATTAAGAATCAACAACAACATACCCAGTATAATGCCACCAGGTGGGATCTGGGGAGGGTAGAGTGTACGCAGGCCTTACCCCTACCTTATGAAGGTAGGGATGCTGTTTTCGATAGACCCTCAGCTAATCAACAACAACATACCCAGTATAATGCCACCAGGTGGGATCGGGGGAGGGTAGAGTGTACGCAGGCCTTACCCCTACCTTATGAAGGTAGGGATGCTGTTTCCGATAGACCCTCGGCTCAAGAGAAGATGCAAAGACAACAATAATATAGGCAATTTTGTATTTTCATTTTGTGTGTGTGTATTTTATTTTAAATAATGAAAGGTAATTTACGAAAGAACATATAGCATTTGGCCAGAGGGAGAAGGCATAGAAGAGAGAGTACTAGAACAGAGAGGGCACAGAAGAAAGAGGACACTAGATCGGGTACATAAGTATTAGGTCCATCAATTCTGACAATTATTCTATTATTACCTCCTGCATTCTTAACTACTCCTGGAGACATTTCTGATGATAGTCCTTGAATTATATAGCATGAGGATACCTCAATTGCCCAACCCAACCTTTTGTCTCTAGCACCTTCTGGACTGTTAAGCTTCTGGAATGTTCAATTTGTATGGCCTCAATGATGAAAATACTTCCTTCTTCTTCTTTTGCACTTTTTCCTTTCCCTTCTGCTTCATCTCTCCTCCAAGTTACCATCATCATATATAGGAGTGACACATTTTTAAGACAAATGCAAGTTCTAATTAGGGAAGAACTGATGGATTTTTCTAGTGGATTGGAATGAAGTTACCAGATCTCTAATATTACCTCATAGACCGATGTTGGTGGAGATGTGAATATTTGTGCTTTTTAGTGGAATGAAGTCGCAGATTTTTAGTATCACCTCATTGACTAAGATTCTGGCGGATGTGAATATTTGTGCTCAAATGTCAAAAGAAATGTACTATGGTTTGTGGAAAAATGCATTGATTTTCCTGCTCTACATTAGTGCACAAGTCGAAAGAAATGCTCCCCTTCTTCTTTACATGAATTCTTTTAGTAGTTGGAATTACAGAAAAATTTGAGCTTTTGCAATGTGATAATATGATAAGCGACATGTATTTTTTCCCTGTCCCCGCAATGGATATGGAGATACAAAGAAAGAACCTCTGCCATTCCTCTTTTCCTTTGTTTGTCTGTTCTTTTCCTCCCCCCCCCCCCCGCCCCTCGTTTCTTAAGGAAATAAGAAGGTCAAGGTAGGTACAAAGGAGAGAAGTGGCTACCTTTTTTTTGGCGGGAAAGAAGGAACCCAGAATTTCTTTTAAATTCCCTTTGCTCGCAGAGTTCTCTCAATTTTTTCCCGCAAAACTAATGTAAGAGGACTTCCTACAATAGTTAAAGAGGTTGATACCAAAAATCTGTTTGACGGGTAATTGTCAAAAGGTGAAAAAGTTAGTGTACTCTGGAGGAATGCATCTATTTCCCAATTTCAATATACAACTTGAGCAATACATCATTTTTATTTAATTATAACTTTATGGATGGTTTTAGTGCTATTAGTGAAAAATTTGCATAAATGTTAATTTCAGTAGGTGCAGGATAATTGGTATTGACTTCTTTTAATGCTTTGTTCTTCTTCTCTTTTGTTTTTTCCCTGGATGTTTGGATTGACAGTTTTGTGTTGCTTTTTCTAATGTTGCAGATGAATGAACTTGCCGATATTGCTCGATGTGTGGCGAATACGGCTATAGATGACGAACGCTCTTTGACTTATTTGCTCTCCTGCCTTGAAGATTTAAAAGTTGTGACTGAACGCAGAAAGTTAGATGCACTTACCGTGGAAACATTTGGAACTCGCATTGAAAAGCTGATTCGGTAATTTGACCTTTCTTGTGTATTATCCATATACTGGTGGGGGTACTCTCAAAAGAAAATGATGAATAGTAAGAACCATGAAATGGAGAGGGGGCTCATGGGAGAAAACATAGGAAGGAATCTTGCCTTTCTCTTTTTTCCTTCTACTCCATCTTTCAGAAAGTGTCTTTATCTTAAGTTCACAACTGTCCAGGGAACAGTATTTGCAACTGTGTGAGCTAGTCGATGATGACAAAGTTGATCTAACGAGCACTGTCATTGATGAAGATGCTCCCTTGGAAGATGATGTTGTACGTAGCTTGAGAACCAGCCCAGTTCATTCCAAAGATCGTACGTCTATTGATGATTTTGAGATTATCAAACCAATTAGTCGTGGGGCATTTGGTCGGGTTTTCTTGGCAAAAAAGAGAACAACTGGGGATCTCTTTGCAATTAAGGTACTATAATAGTTTGGTGCTTGAATTTTATTGATCAACATTCCTTGAATCATTCAGTATTTTCTTTTTGAAGTGATTTTAGCTTGATCTGTGATAAAGCACATCGACAATCCTGTTTCCTGGCCAAGAGAAAACCAAAAACTATATCTCTATATTTAAGGGATAGCCATGTTTTTCACATTTATTTCTGTGCATGTCTCATCTCTAGCCAACAGATATATCGTGTAATTTTTGGGTGTTTATATATAAGGATTACGTTACGATTTCGTGTATCTTGCAACTTTACTTTAAAGAATATAACCAAAGGATCTTATGAAACCTCCATCTCCTATTTCCTTTGGCAATTAATTGGTTCCATGTGGCTATACTTCTATATGGTTTTATTCTTTCTAGACCATCATGTTATAGGTTTTTATTTTAATTTTTTGTTCTTTACATTTTAAAATATTGAAAGGGTCATCTAGTTGGAGAGTCATGGTAGGTTAGGTCACAAGAGTCCCTCATTCTTTGTACTGTATTTATTATGAATAAACATGTTTTGGCTCATAATTATAGAACTTTCAATTTCTATTCATTTCTAGGAAAGGCAGATAGTATCCATTATCCTAATGGTAAAGTTCTAATCTTGGGTATGCTATAGCATGGTTCTTTGTGGCACTCCAGCTTACATGTTGTTACAGGTCCTGAAGAAGGCAGATATGATACGCAAGAATGCCGTTGAGAGTATTTTGGCAGAACGTGATATCTTAATATCAGTTCGCAATCCCTTTGTGGTGAGCATGTTGAAATGGCAAATTACTTTACTGAAGATATGATTGTACCTCTTTTACTGATTTTATTTTTCATTAGGTTCGCTTCTTCTATTCATTTACTTGCCGTGAAAACTTGTACCTTGTGATGGAATACTTGAATGGCGGGGACCTATATTCATTGTTGAGAAATCTAGGCTGCTTAGATGAAGAAGTCGTTCGTGTTTATATAGCTGAAGTTGTGAGTATCTATGTCTCTGTCGTGCTCTCTAAAGTTCTGTACACTATGGTGAAACACCTAAATCTGAAGTTCTGAGGTGCTAGGTGCTTGCCCTGGAATACTTGCACTCTCTGCATGTGGTTCATCGAGATCTGAAGCCTGATAATTTGTTGATTGCACATGATGGTCATATCAAGGTAAAACTTGTGTCTAATACGTACCTTCTTCATAAAATTAAATGTATTGTCATAATCCTTGTTTTAGGTGGGCGTATTTCATCTACCAGGCTTAGGTATAGTGTTTAATAAGTAAGGTGTGATGGCTTTTTCCGAAATCCACCTTGTGTGCTCCTACTTATCTTAATAATGATATATCTGGAATCAAGTGTCAGCATTATCTTTCTTAGCTCAAGGACATGTGTTGGTCCATGATTTAGAATCCTTCATTTATTGTGGAATTTCAAGAGTGACTAGGATCAGGTTTGTAAATTTTTAATTTTACGTATGAGAAAATGAAAGCCAAAAAGATTTTGAAACACCCTTATTAGTCTGACATTTTGAATTCCAAATTCGAGCAAATGAAGGCCACAATTTTGAAAACAATGAAAATGAAAAGTCCCAACTTTTTCGTTATTGCCATATCAAAAAGAAAAAGCCCAAGTTTTAATTTGGATAATAGTTGCAGATATGTAAAGAAACGCGAGAGCTTCAGTACACTAATGTAGGTTCAGATAATTTTATTCTGGCAAAATTAACTATTTATTCAAATGAATATAACTGTGTATTCTGAGATGGTTACAACAGCGAACTGGATGCCAAAGGAGACCTTGCATTGTGACGTCAAGAGTTTTATGTTTTACACAAAAAGGTCGTGGTTCATGATGACATAATGACGGGCAACTTGTCAAATCATGTTGCAAATTGTTGTTTGCCGTTGTTGTAAAGCCAGTTCATACAACAACTATCCCTCAATCCCAAGCAGCTCATCATTGGATAAAATTGCTCTAACTGTATTCATTGATGTTTCTGCTTGTTGTTGAAGTTCTTTTAGCATTTTTAAGGTGTTGTTAAGCTTGCAGTGGTAAACATGTCGATGATTTTCTTGTGCTTTCTGCTTTAAATCACATTGGTTTCATGCTGATGAGTTAGTTCTTACTTAGTGTAATTTCGTTCAGTTGACAGACTTTGGGCTTTCTAAAGTTGGTCTTATCAATAGCACAGATGACTTATCTGGTCCAGCTGTCAGTGGAACATCCATGATGGAAGATGATGATTCTCATCTATCTGCATCTGAGCATCAGCAGGAAAGGCGGAAGAAACGTTCTGCAGTAGGTACACCGGACTATTTGGCGCCTGAGATCCTTCTAGGAACAGGGCATGGTTTGTACCCACGTGTTTTCCTTCTTTCTTCATTGACAATGAATAACTGATTATCTTTCAACTTGGCAGATGAAGCATTATTTTTAAGTGATCAACATAATGGTGCCAAATAAATTCCCTTTTCCCTATTCTTCACAATTCCCAATTCAGCAAAGGAGGATTGCAGTATGTTGAGTATCAACGTAAAAAATAATCTCTGAATACTGAATTTGCTGTGACAATCTCTACCTAGGAACGTAAAACATCGCTACTTGGGTGTAAATTTAAATATACGAGGAGTTCCATTGCATCGTCACCCGGGTGACTCTTGAGGGATTATAAGTTAGGGTTCTCACACTAAAGAAAGTGGAGGGTGCAAAATTGTTAGTATCAACATCTAGATGTGGGGCTAGATGGAATTTTTTTTCCTCATATATAATTGATCCAATTAACTTGGGATTGATTGATAAAAGTGGATATCGTACTATATATAGCTGGCTGTTTAGAAGACGTAAGAGAAATATGAGAGCTCATGTGGGTTGGAAGGAGAGAAATATGAGAGCTGTCTGAAAGGTTAGAGAATGACTTTGTACATTTGAGTAGTCTTTTGTCCGTTGTTTGGTGCACCCATGAGACCTGGGTTTGTATAGAAGAATGGGTGTGTTTTGGAGAGCCATATTTTTTAGCAGGCTCTACTTTTTGGTATACTGCTTGTATGCCTTTTCTCACATCAGTAAAATTATTTACTGTGGTGAAAGAAAGTAGATATGGTACTATGCGCTCATGCATACCATAGAGGTCAAAATATCTGGAATGTAGAGGGGAGCAAGGGTGAGTTGGCGTACGAGTTCGGAGTTCCCTCCAAATTATTGCTTTTCTTTAGAAATCTAGACATACTTTCATGAACCTTTGTCCAATTTGTCTTGGGCTAGTAACTTGAATATATATGTAACCTGGCATTCTTATAAAAACAATTTGGATTTGAGAGCATTTTTTATTACACCCTTCTGTTTCCTATTTAGTTCTAATCATAGGCTACATAAATTCTTTTCAGGTTTCACGGCTGATTGGTGGTCCGTGGGCATTATTCTCTTCGAGTTGATTGTTGGCGTTCCTCCTTTTAATGCAGAGCATCCTCAGGTTAATATGTTGTCTTCTTATTTGTATCTTTTGTCCATATTCTTCCATGTAGTTTGTTATCTCTTAGGTCATAAGGAGTTGTACTACACTACCCATTTGGCTGTAGATTAGTTTTTATATAAAAGAGAAAGAAAAAAAGCCACTAATGTTTCTATTTATGCACACTAGCTCTTTCTGGACGTGGATACCAGTTCTTTATATGCGTATGTTTTGCATTTGTGGATTACTTGACGATTATAAAGTGAAGTACCTTATTTTTATGCAGAAGTCTTTATGACAAAATTAATACCACCTTGATACCTGTTAGGGTTATGAAATTCCATTGATACAAAGCTGATTCCAAACGACTCAATGAGGGATCGGCCGACATGCACCCAATCGGATTTGGACATGTTTTGATAAGATACGACGATGATAACAACATCAACTATAGCTAAATCCCAAGCTAATTAGATTTTTCTATAAGAATATCAGTTAAAATTAAAACCAAGTACTAATATACTGTTGATTTTACATGTAGGACAAATTAGAATTGACTTTTAAATTTGCGGTCTATGAGTTGGGTGCTTAAACCACTGAGATGCGGATGCTTGATGGCAACCTCGTACATGGTGAATAACCAATTCAATTGAAATGGAATCTTTAGTTTAAGTCAACACAATTTAGGAGGAATCAAGGAAAGATGTTGACTCAAATCTGGTATTTCGATAGGAGAGTTTGGAAACAAAAAAAGAAGTGGGTTAAAACATAGATCTGCAGTGTTTAGCTCTTTTATCTGATGTCGAGCAGTTTGATATATGTAACATTGATATAATTATCAAAAATGTATGTAGCACTTGGTATAAATAGTTCAGTGTTTGCAGTTCTGATTCCTTCATATTTTTTTTACCTTACAGTAGCATTCTGTGAGTAGTTTCTCTTCTCTGGATGTAGTATGTTGATGAAGTTAAATGATTTATGAAGCTTTTCTGATGTTGTACTGGTCTCTTTTTTTTTTGGGGGGGGGGGGGGTCATTTTCAGAAAATTTTCGATAATATTCTCAATCGCAAGATACCTTGGCCACTGGTTCCCGAAGAAATGAGCGATGAAGCACAAGATCTGATTGACCGGTAAGAGAATCATTCTGGTTGTTATTTAAGTTCCATTTTCATCTTAATTTTCAGTTGGCAAGTTTTTTTCGAAGAACCTTCAGCTTTTAGCCAGTTCTCATTTAACTTCTGGGATAAGGAGATTTAGATGGAGGCTCTATGTTATTATGCATGCTTGAATTATGTGGAATTAATTTGTGAGAGGCTGTGGATCACTATAATGCAGTTGACTTTTGACTAAAAAGCATTGTCAGTTATAATGAAAAGCTTGTCTAATTGCCAAAAAAAAAAAAATTCAAATTGCCAAAAAAAGAAAAGCTTGTCTATATATATTCTAAAATCGATTAGCAATCCTAATCCTCTATTAGATGCCAAAGGCTTTTAGTTAATATTTTTATTTGAGCCGATGGTCTATCGGAAACAACCTCTCTACCTCCCAAGGAAGGGGTAAGGTCTGCATACACTCTACCCTCCCCAGACCCCACTTGTGGGATTACACTGGGTATGTTGCTGTTTTTGTTTTCCATTCAGGAATTCTTCTGTATTTACAAAGAGTCGACATTACTTCCATCAAGCCCTGAACTACACATCCTTCCCAATGGAATAGAAGAAGAATCTTACGATGAAAAGGATAATGGTGATAATTATAAATTTGGAGTGGATCTATTCTGCCAAAAATGTGAACAGGCTGGGGTTTGAACAACAATAAATTGCTGCTGAATATATTCTGGAATTTTCAGGTGGTGCTACTAAGATTAGCATCATCAGGCTTTAGTAATAATAAACACAATATGCTTCTCTTTGTAACTTATCTATTGTAGAATTTTTTGTTTCTGTCTCTCAACTTTTGAAAGCTGCTATCATGGTAAATTTCAGATTACTAACAGAAGATCCTAATATGAGACTTGGAGCCGGAGGAGCATCAGAGGTGATGTTCTGTTTTACAACTAACTTTGATATTGAACCTAAATCTGTTCATTTTAGATCTCGAGAATAAATTGTAGAATGACTATGACCCTTGTGCAGGTGAAGCATCATCCATTTTTTAGAGATATTCACTGGGACACACTTGCTAGACAGAAGGTTTGACTGCGATATACTTTATCCATAGAAGTGATTCGTTTTCATTTAACTGTTAACTGTACTAGCAGATGGTTCCTAGTGCCAAGCCATGAAACATAACCGACCTCACCTAGTTTGGGATTGAGGCGTAGTTGTGTTGTTGTTGTTGTATTAGTAGATGGGTCAATCAAACTTTTTTCTACTGATTCATGTTGCATCAATGCTTGGTACTTTTTCTCAGGCTGCATTTGTGCCTGCATCAGAAGGTGCAACGGATACTAGTTACTTCACCAGCCGCTTCTCTTGGAATCCTTCAGATGAACAAGTATATGCAGCCAGTGAATATGAGGACTCTAGCGGTGATGGTAGTGTTAGTGGTAGTAGCAGCTGTCTAGATAATCACCAAGATGAACAGGTGTGTTGGTTATCACCCACAAAATAAATAAAAAAATAAAGGACTGGCATGTTAAGTCTCAACATGTCTTGATCTCTCTTGATTTTTCATTAAGTAGGTTTAATTTTGACGATTTGATGTGCAGGGTGATGAGTATGCTGGTATTGCAGAATTTGAGTCCGGCTCTTCTGTCAACTATCCTTTCAATAATTTCTCATTCAAGGTAGTTTCTTGTTTTACAACATTCTATTCATGATTGTCTGCTTTTGATGGGTGGATGTTATCTGCATGAAGATGCCACATCAGTTAGAACTGCAACATTTTAAGGCTCGAGTGAATACATGAAAATTGTCAGGTTATGACTGGCTGCTGTTGCAGCTGTTGGCCATGTATTCTTAAATCACTTTAGCAGGATGACATACTGTTTCAATGTTTTCTGGATCCACTTTGATCTTTTTCTTTACCTTTGTACTGCAGTTTGTTTGCTTATGATTAGGAGATTACTAAGTTTGTTTGCTCTAATAAAGAACTTATAACGTTTCAGCATTCTCTAACTTTGTTCTCTCATTTGTTCCAACTTTCTGCTTTGGTTAACCAGATTTTACTTCTCTTTAATTAAATGTGATACTTTATTCAGTACTCAAAAAAGTTGATGATATTGAATTTTAAAATCTAATTTTCTTCAACAGAATCTGTCCCAGCTTGCATCAATCAACTATGATTTGCTTACGAAAGGTTGGAAAGATGATCAGCCGTCAAATCCTAATGTATAGCTCCAGGGAACTGTGCCTATGAGAATATTCAAACTTTTGTTTTCCTGGCTTGTAAAATCAACAAACAGAAAGCCCGCCCATCATCTCCCTGTCTTTACACCTTGTAAATGTATGTATCTGACGAAGTCTAATGCAATATATCTAAAAATTACTCCTTTTCTCTCAACTGGTTTTAATTTTTCCGTTTTTGTACCCTTGCAGATATAGAAGCAACTTATAGATCATGATCACGACTACTGGGGGTGTGATGTGTTTTCATGATACAGAAAAATCTCATGCTGTGAGGTTGTGCTTTGAATCGTTTTATTTAGTGTGACAACCTTGTATCTCTTTTTGTTCTCATGCATGGCCATGAGGTGCCTTGTGGTTTTTGACTTCAGGCTTTTGATTGTGTTGTAATTGTGTCCCTCCACAGCAATGAGAACTCATATCCTGTTTTGAAAAGGGATTGGACTTGTTGCCTCAAGTTTTGGTGTTTAACTCTTCCATTCCCTTGATACTAGTGAGAAAAGTCGTGGTATTTGCAACCATCACCTACTTCTATTTCTTTTGTGGAAGTTTTTGCTAATTTTGCTGTCCTCTCTTGGTGCTGGCTGGCTAATTTCTCAGAGAGAAAAACTATTTTGCCTTTAACAGTGGAAAAAGAAGAGATTTAAAACGCAAAAGAGGTCTACATCTAACACAGCTAAAATCAATCAACAGGAATCATAATTATTGATATTGCCACTGAGATTTGGTACCATAATGTGGTTTGTTAAGAATTCCATATTTATTAAAGAATAAGTTTAGGTATTGGTGCAACGAAATCTTTAGATTAATATTCTAATGATTAATTAATTGGTCCCATTTTATGTAAGATGTAACTTATTTTCACGGCATAAAATAACTATGCTTTCATACTAGCATTTTATTACCTGAGTTATAATCTGCTAAGAGTCAAGGAAGATGATCCCTTGGTATTTTTCAAGATCCTCTCAAAGCTCTGGTGCCCACATGTTTGCATAAATTATGAACAGACCACTAAAAATTACCGTGTCTGCTCATTCACAAAAGGTCCACAGTATTGTCTTAAAAATAGACATGGACCACTATAGCACATACAATGCATATACACAACGATGAAAAGAATTTTGCTGAGTGTTTAAGATTTATCATATAGGTATAAAGTAATATCTGACCTATATACTAATTTTCATTCAACTGACTATCCTTCACGAGCTGTGGCTCTGCCCCCTATACACACACTACTTCCTATGTCTTTATTTATGATCATAAGATGTCACTTGGTGACAAGCCTATTGCTGTATATTGGGATTATGGGAAATAAAGCTTAAACAGCCAGAAATTATCTTGAATGGGCTTCAAACAAAGAGGTTAAATTCTAAGCTCACTTTGTTTATTTAAAAGATAGCATGCGGGTGGACAATGAAAGCTCATATCACACTATTAACAACAGGGCTAGCAGTGCGTAAGGGTTCATTTGAACACATTTCACAGGAAAAGCGCACTAAATATAAGGTTATGCATTACTTTACTATTATAGATGTTAAATCTCTTTGGTTATATAACTATCAACCAGTCTCTTCATTTGTCAATTTTGTTTCATGTACATATGATTTGTCCTCCAAGTGGCCTTTATTAGTGATTGAACTGAATTTTTCTTACTACAACAACAATATACCCAGTGTAATCCCACAAAGTGTGGTTTGGGGAGGCTAGGATGCACGTAGACCTTACCTCTACCTTTATGGGGCAGAGATGTTTTCCGATAGACGCTCAAATCAAAAATACTTCAAGAATATGAAACTTCACATGCCCCACTTTGTCACTAAGAACAACTCTCAATGTTATCTATCTCCTTGCTGGCTTCAGCATATCCAGAATGAATCACATGCACGCATGCCTCATATACTCAGAGAACTGGCAAAACATGAAAAGGCAAAAGTAAAAGCTGAAGCAGTAATAATTACAGAAAGCATTATCAACCCAACAAGAATAAATGGTACAGATATTGGCTAATGCCCCCCCCCCCCCCCCCTCCAAAGGAAAGAGAAAGGGGCAACTAATCTGTTAATTCAAACTGAAAGAAGATGAGATGCCCCTCCCTAACAAACAACAAGTTCAATATGCTTAAAGAATTGGCTCGGTATATTAGTGATGAATCTGACTTTTAGCTTAATTATTGCACATCTCGAGGGACTAATAAGGACCACATTACTCTGTTGCATTGGTAAGATCAGAGTGTTCATGCTTATCATGTGAGGTTGAACGTCGAAGCTCTTCAATCTGCTTAGTTATCTCGGTCATTGAAGGCCGGTTATCAGGATATTGAGCTGTACAATCTATTGCTAACTGCAAGAGTTGCACCATCTCTTCTTCAGCAGTCTGGTATCTTAGTAGTTCAATATCAAAAACTTCAGAAGGCCATTCTTCGTGAACAACCGATTGAGCCCACCTAGGCAAGTCAACACCTTCTTCATTCAAAAGTGCATGAGTAGGTGCCTTTCCAGTAAGAAGCTCCAAGAGTAATACTCCAAAGCTATACACATCTGCTTTTTGGGAAACCTTGCGAGGATCAGTTACTTCTGGAGCACGATATCCTGCAACTCGAGTAGGGGAGGATGGCGGTCCAACTAAGTTGGCTAGGCCAAAATCTGAGACGCGTGCTTCGTATGATTTGGTGAGAAGGACATTGGATGATTTGATATTCCCATGGGAGATGTTAGGAACTTGAGAGTGAAGGTATTCGATGCCATTGGCAATTCCGAGGGCAATACTGGACCTGATTTCCCAATTCAATGGTGTTCTGCCAGCCCCTTTGCTTCCTAGTAAATTAAAGAAGTTTTAGTGAATGGAAAGTAGGTTCCAAGGAAAGAGTTCATTTCAGCTTCTTAGCTCCAGAGGCAAAAAATGTACAAGCTAAGTTCATATAAGATTCACATGACAGAAAATTAATCACCAGTTGAACCATTAGTTTCAGAGGTTCAAAATTCTAGTCCTATACAGATGCTCTAAACAAAAAAAGAATATATAATGATATACCCTACTAGTGTAGGGCCAAGTGACAGATTATGTTTGTGTTTGTGCAACTTTCCCCTGTATATGGTTAAACAGGATACCTACAAAACAAGAAAGGACCCTTTGGCAATAATGAAATCACTAAGTCAAATGGAGTACTACTTATTGCTTTTAATTACAGACAACTTTAGATCTAACATATTTCCTTATATTAGAAGCATGCTTTATATAATGAAGGCTAAGGTAATGATAATAAATAATGCTTAATTCTAGGATCACATTTTCATTGGATTGAGGACCCCAATATAGAATGTTACACTGTATGATTGTAAGAAACAAGTCAAACTAACTACTCTAATAATCCCTCCCTTACATCTTATGTGTCAACATTTTCTTTTTAGTTTGTTTAAAATAGAATGTGGACTTTCTAAATTAAAAAAAATTTAACTCAGTTTCTCATTTTATCCTTAATGAGAAGGTTTTATTGTCACACAAGTGTTATGGAATGTTTAAGACCATCAGTATAAAAAGTCTTATAAGCACACACGTGTGATGACAATATGATCACAAGTTCCTTTATTTCTTAAACTCCATGTATTCAAACTTTTCCGCATAAATTGAATAGGAGGGAGTACTAAAAACAGAAAAAAATAAAGAGATTGCACTGAGGTAAGTAGCATGGCTCCAACATAATATCAAAGCTGGAAGAAAATATAGTGCAAGTAATAAGGGAAAACAAGTAAGACCAGGTTTTGGCAGTGAAAGTGTAACTATAACTTACCATGAAGAAGTGCAGACAAGCTCCCCATAGGCATATAGTCAAAGACAAGAAGTTTTTCCTCCTTGCTGAAATAATAAGCTCTGAGAGGCACCAAATTCTCATGATTCATTGCTCCAACTGTTTCAATTTTCTCCTTGCACTCCCTTTCAGATATAGTCACATCTCTCAATCTCTTAACAGCAACAATTGTACCTATCTCTAAAACAGCCTTATAAGCTGTTCCAAATGTCCCTTTTCCAAGAACCACAGCAGATGCTCTCAACAAATCCTCCACATCAAATGTTTTATTATAATCTCCAAAAAACACAAGCTTTTTAGCCCCATTTTCAACCCAATTCTCATCACCACTACTCAATACTGCTGGTGTTGCCACTGAATTCCCATTACTTACACCTTCATTTTCAGGTTTCTCAATTTGTTTCTCCTCAGTAACTTCTGTTTCCTGTTTCTTAATTGTCTGAACATCAAAAGACCTCGTTTTTTTGCCACTTTTCGCCCTACATAACACAAACAAAATCGACAAAAGAATGAAAAAAACTGCAATAGAACCAATGACAATCCCTGCAATAGCTCCACCAGATAGCTTCTTTTTTTTATTACTGAAATTTCCAACTTCAATTCCAGCAGTAGCTATAGCCGGCTGAGTCATATTATTTCCTGGACAAACATTAAGTGGCTTTCCACATAGTGAATTCCCAATAAAAGCACTCATAGGCATTGACCCTAAGCTTCTCGGAATAGACTCATTTAGTTTATTGAAAGACACGTTAAACTGTTCAAGATTAGGAAACTTTAACTCGGGTAAAGACCCCGAAAACTGATTCTTCTGAACAAGAAGTGTTCTCAACCGAGTTAAATTGTTAAACGCAGATGGAATATTACCAGAGAAGTTATTATCAGCAAGATTTAACCGGACTAAAGAATGAAGCCCGGAGAGAAAAGTAACTGGACCGGAAAAGAAGTTACCCTGGATATACACATTACGCAGCTCAACACATTTGGAAATATCATAAGGGAGACGACCTGAAAGGCGGTTAAAACGAAGACTAAGTGTACGTAAACGAGTGAGGTTGGAGATTGTGTTCATTGGAAGGGTACCGGATAGAGCAGAAGCTGGTAGCCGGAGTACGGTGACACGGTTGTTTTCGCATTGTATGCCAGCCCAGTTGCATGGGGAGGTGGTGCTGGTGTTCCAGAGAAATGTACGTCCGCCTACAGCGGAGCGAAAGGCTAGAAGGGCAGTGCGATCGGTGTTAAGGTCTGATGAAGTTATGGTGAACATGAGAGTGTGAATGAGGATGAATAATAGAAGCATTGTTAAATTTGATTGTGTAAGTGAAATAGAAGTAGTCAGCATTGTGTGTGTAATTAAATGTGCTGCAAGAACCAAGAAGTGCTACAAAATCATACCAGAGAGAAATGGAAGGTGTGATATTAGAATGGTGTTTTTGTAGGAGTGATGGAAAATGTAGTATCCTTCCATCCTCATTTGTTTGATACTTTTCAAGAGTTATTATATTTTTTAAATATTTTAAACTATTAATTATGACGATAATTATCAAATAAATTTGGTACAAAGGTAGTAGTAAAAGAGGGTGGAGATTAAAGAAAGAAAAAAAATTTAGCTGTTAAATGAGATTTAATTTGATGATGGTCAACTACGGGTTGATGGAAGTCATGATTGAATGTACTGTCTCTGCTCTCGAGAGCAAGTGTCAAGTCTTGCACTTTTCCTCAGATATTCTTTTTATTTTTTTACCGTAGCTATTTTCTTCTTTAATATTCCCTAGCTTTTCAATTGAGGTGTCTTTATTTAATTGTATATAATATTTTTAAGAAAATAATACTCCCTATAATATACAAAAGAATTTTTTGAGTCCTGAGATTTTAAATGTCATGTTATCTTTATAATAGAGTATCACTGAGGATAAATATAGAACGAGAACAACGATAACAAAATTATGAGGCTCCAATGTCCAATAAATTGGGGTGCTATACGAATCTATGCTTCTTCATTTTAGCTAATTGCATATCATTATTATATTAAATATAATAAAAGTTAAGTGTATGTTCAAATTAAGATTTCGCTTGCTACTTTTGATTTTAAGGGGAGCTTGTAACTAGTTCGTTGTCTATTTATAAATTAACTTCAGCCTGATTCTAAATAAAGAGAAGAGAAAAATAAGTTCTACAAAATGTGTAAGTTAAAGTTAAGCATGACTATATTGAGGGCTTTCTACCAATACGCTTGAATAATAGAAATTCTCTGACAAGATTAAAACTTATTTTCAATTAATAGATGTCATCTATATATATCTTTTTAAAAATTGAGCCCAGTCTTTAGCTAAATTTATATTGATACCAAATATATTACAGAGGTCAGTTTTAGAAGGGGACAATAACTATTTTAAAACAGATGGAATATTTATTTTACCGTTGTCCTAGAAATTGTTGGTACGAAATCAACAATGCAAGGAGACAAATATTAGAAGATATTGGAAACCTTTTGTCATTAGGACAGGTTTGATTGATATAAGAACAAGAAGGGTGGGAGCCAATTCTGCATGTTTTGTCCAAAGTCTTAGCATCATAATTCATATATATCCGTCCTTTAAGAGGACCCAACAAATCCAAGATATAAAAATTCACTGACATAGAATGTGAATGGGAATCTCTTGGTAAGAATGTTTTATCCTCTAGTTATATAAATCATTCTTGTTTCTTTTTTTCTTTCTGAATTTTTAATTATATATCAAATATAGGACCTTTTTTTATTATTGAATAGACTCGATCCACTGCATTTCAAAACTATTGAATATTTCAAGTAAACCACCCTCTCTACATTTCTCTTCAAAAATTCCTTCATGAAATACTTAGCTTGCTCGTATTGTCAATTCTAAGCTCGATATAAGAGGAAAGTTGCAATATAATTAAATATTGACAAATAATTTAGAGATAACAGTTATTATCATCTTCCAGATCAGAAAATGTATATATAAAATTACAAATCAACACTCAAAATCAAATAACGGTGACAAATGTTTTTCAGGAAAGATAAGAAAAGAGAATACACGGTGGCGTGAATTGGTGAATAACCATTGTTTTCTTAGTCATTTCCTTGGTTAAATTAGAACTTCAAGAAACCTTCTTATGTTTGATTAATGGGTCTATATTATATACACGAATAAAATAATATTTTTGTATTATTAGTAAAGTTTAATTTACTATAACAGATCAATTACGAGTACTATTTTTAGATTATTTGTTAATGCTTATATAGAGTTTTACTTCTTATTACCTTATAAATAATGTAATTGTGTAAATACTTTTTGCACGGTTGGTATTGAGAACTTAATAATAATTACTCGTAGTATTTTGAGGTTGTTATGGTGATGTTAACGGTGACAATGGTGGTGGATGGAAAGATATGCTATTGGTAGAAGAACATTAATTAGTGGAGGGGAGGGATAAAATGGGTTGGGGCACTGAGGTGGCGTGCCACATGACGTTCACCTCGTCAAAATGTTAAATGTCACGTGGGATAAGGTGCCCATTTTGAACAACACTAAGAAATGAAAGGTATATCTAAATTATTTAAATAATTTTTTTAGACCGATAGTAAAATCAATCATTTTCACATAGTAGAGGAACAAATTTGACCCTTTTCTCTTTTTTCATTCCATCTTTTCATGACTAATTTCCCTTCTTTCATTCCATCTTTTCATGACTAATTTCCCTTCTTTTCTTTTCACTACTTTTCATGGTTGATCAAAAGCCATTGTCAATGAGCGAACAAAAGTACGTCCTCACATGGATATTGCAGAAGGGAACTGATAGGAGTATTATATATGTGTGTCCAAAAATAACAATAAGTGAATTTACTATTTCATCACTCTATTTCTTTAGCATTTTTCCTTTTCCCTCTTTTGAAATTACAACAGATATTTGTAAGGAACCCTAAAGTGCATGGTTGCATCCAGAAAAGTCTATTCATAGTTCATATCCCCTTTTCCATATTCGATCCTCATAAAGAAAGAAAGAGAGAATTCTGAACCCGCTATTCACACAACTCCAGAAAAAGACAATCTTTGCTCACTTTAATTAGAGACATTATCGTTTCACTATAGACATATAAAAAATTTATCTGCATACCATATTTAATTACGTCAAAGTATATTGACTATTATGGTTAATTAAGACATTTTCTTCGGCGTGTTCTCTTTATGAAGAACAATTTTGACAATATTATTACACATTAGTTTGTTCAATCGAGTGTTATGTTAATTAAGTGCAAGGAAATGAGGATTCCAACTTTTTGATTTCTTGAGAGAGAATTCATGTACTGGATGAATGAAGTGTCTTACCAACTAAAGATAGGTTATGTCCGCTTTGGCAGCTTTTTGATTCAAAAGGGATATTTGAAAAAGAGAGAATTCATGTACTGGATGAATGAAGTGTCTTACCAACTAAAGATAGGTTATGAGTAACAAGACTTAACAGCTGTTAACGTAAATATTTGAGTAAAGGCTTTAATTCCAAAATTATTACTGTGTCTACGTAGAACAAATTCCAATGTCAGACATTAATTATTAAAGTACAGTGGGTATGTAAAAGCTTGAAACTTGCAAGCATAGACAAAATTTTAAAGAATCTCGTTCCTTCTCTCTCGATGGCTTCATTCATCCATTTTTCTCATACACTCTCAAGTTTCGATTCTCGAATATTATTACCGATCTATATTATTTGTCTTTTGAAAGTTCTATATATCCTTTTAAAAAATATTTAATAACCTTAATTATAATAATATTTGTGTGAACTCTAAAATACCCTTCATCTATTTTTAAATGTCTTACTTAATTAACATAATTGTAAGAGTATTATTCCCTCCACCCAGAAGTACTTGTCGTGTTTCTTTTTTAAAGAGTCAATTTGACTAATTATCAAATCTAAATTGGATCAGATTAATTTAGTATTTTAAAATTTAGATATTCAAAAATTATAAGTTGTAATTCTTCTCGTATTAATATAATAAAAAAAATACATCTTAAAATATTGGTCAAAACTCATATAGTTTGACTCTTAAAAAATAAATGTGACAAATATTTTGAGACGAGAGAGCACTAACTAATATTTGGAACGGAAAGAAATAATTGTTTCGACCGCTATATTATCGGACACGAAAAGAACAAATGATTAATTAGTTAGTAATGGGTAAGCTGGTGCCTAACGGAAACTACTAATCTTGTGAAAAACTTCATAAATTCACCTCCCTTGGATCTTGTTATCATGAAACTGTCATTTTGTCTTAATGATGTTCACTCTCTTTTAGTCCAAGTAAAATGGCTTTTGCAACTTTTAACTGTACTACTTTTGCTAATGCTAGACGAGATTGGTAAAGAAATCTTTTTTGATCTTATCAATTTTCTAATTTAACCTTCACTTGTCATGCAGGTTCTCAATTATTAGTAAGTTGTAGAGTCGACACAGAAAGAAAGGAAATTGATTTGGTTAAAGGAATACACCTTTTGCTATAAACAGTATGATTGAGACTTTTAAAGATTTTGCATAACCACTCTGAAGCCCAATGGGTACTAGAATAGCCAAGTGGTCCGTTACAGTTTTATCACTGATTTTATTTACGGATTTTCCGTCACAAAATCTAATAATTTTAATAAAAAACTTTCTTTGTTAAAAATTTGTGACGTACTCACGAGTCTGTCATAATTTTTTGACGGAAACTTTATTTATTAAAAAAATATTATCTAGTGAAAAGTTTTGTGATGAATAATATCTGTCACAAATATGTGGCAAAATTGTTACGGATACCAACATTTTCGTCACGTAATTAAATTATAATTTTGTCATAAATTCCTTACACATTGACAAATACCGTCATAAAATCATCACAAATCCGTTGATTTTGTGACAGACTTGTCCATAAAAAATATTTCTATCACAATTTGTGTAATCTTGAGTGCAAAAGCAGAAAACACGCATGTACATATCAAATAAATTCAACAACCAAGCGATCGAGTACTACCCATAACTGAAAGTAGTTTGATGTATGGTCATTGAACTTTATCTACTATAAATTTTTTATAGTCATATTAAAATAGCTGAAATATGTGTGAAATTCTCAAAAAAGTTTGAGTGAGCATACGGGAAATCAACCTCTTATAGGCTTAAGGACATGCTTCACTTTGTTCACTCCTGTGACTTCCTCAAACTTTCAGGTCTTTCTAAAGTTCTAATGCTGTGTATTGCAACATATAGCACAAAAAAAGGACAGGTTAGAAAGTCTTCCAGAGAAGATCAAAGATTAGGGCTTTCAGTATAATAGATTTCCTTATTCTATTAATGTAAAGTTAATGTGTGATAGCAAGTTAGTAGTACTAATTTTACCAAGTTACCAACTAATGCTTATGAACGAAATTCACCTATAATTTCCTTACGAGTGACATGATTATGCAAAATAATTCTTTGCTTATTAGGTACTCTTTCATTCCCATCAACCATGTCTTGAGTTGGTACATTAACAGATTTTTTTTATGTCCTCGTGAACACCCAGCAAACATGTCTGAGGAATCATTTAAGGAAATCATATGATTCTTGAAGACAATAAAACTAATAAAATAATATATGAACCTCAATGAATTCAAGAACGAAGTAAGACCGAGTAAAATCATACATGTTATATTTGTCTATACTCATAATATATCGGTGAAGGAGTATTTACAACAAGGAACAAAAGAAAGACTATGTAGCCATAAGTCCCTAATCTATTTACATTTAAGTTTTAACACACACTTGAGGATTCTACGGAATATGCATCCCTGATTCTTGATCCTCCCTTCAAGCTACAATGCCTAATTTTATTTCTCAGTGGCGGATCTAACTATAGGTTCACAGGTTAGGCAGATCTCAGTGATTCGAGATCGAACTAAATATACACATGCAAAAAAACAAGTGTATATATAGAGTTAGAAATACATTTCATAACCTACAATGTCTAAATTCTGGATCCGTCATTATTGTTTCTTAAGCTTGTTGATGTTTCTCCTTCCTTTCGTTGCTAGCTGTGAGCGACAATGCTTATATTTTTACTCTCATTGAACATTGGTGTAGCTACATGGGTTATTCCCAGTTCTTCACTGAACAATGTCTCATTGAACATGGAATCAGCTACAGAATGAAGTATCTGTTCATTATTGAAGATTGGCGCAATGCTTGGTTCTTCATCACAGGTCAAAGGATTAGCTTCAGTTTCCATTCTTGGTTCTTCAATATTGTACATTTGGTTAGCTACAGTACGAATAATATTATTTGGCATTGCTTCATTTGATAATTCCATGAAAGGGCATGTCTGAGGTTCTTCTTTGTTTCTCTTAGCAAGCTTAGAAGCAAAGACATCTAAAGCTTCCTTCATCCATGGATGCCAACATACTTCTCTCGCTTCATTAAATTTCATCTGCAAATTTAATCAAACGTTCTGTTAGCTTCCACTAGCATAGATATGGACTAGCTCTGTCCACCACGACTTCAAAAATATAAATAAATTACCTCTTACTGATATTAACAAGACATTCTTATACAGAGGCAGATCCAACATTGAGGCAGTGAACCTCAAGGTCAAATTATATGTTAAGAGTATGCTTTTAGTGATTTAAAATTTTGAATCCGCCTCTGAATTATCTGATCTAATTAGAAACTGGGATCAAAGGAAAATAGCATTATCCAAAACAAACCCATAAACGTCGACGAGCAGTTTTCTCAGGCCAATCATCTAATTCCTTGGTGACAAGCAAAGGCAACATGTGTCCCTCATGAAATGTGCCTTGACTTTTGCTCTTGAAACTCCAGGTGCCTAAATAGTCCTGCATCCAACCAGATATAAATAATGAGCAAACGGATTATATGTTAATTATTTGTGTTGGAAATTTGCCTTTGGCGGGAGTTGCGACCGACCAACTTTAACGGCTTAAACACTAGTGTAACGTATGTTGGAGAATCCGGTTCTTCACACATGCATGATCTACTAAGTACGTAGATAACCGTAGGGCCAAGAATCGTCAAATTTCATTGAGAAATGAAAGAGATGTTGGTTCACGAAGTAAGGTGTTTGAAGTATGGAAAGTGTGGTATTGTGTGTAATTCTCCCACATCGGTAGAGGAAGAAAGAATTGTTGTGTATATAAGACTCGAAATTGGTTTGGGGTTTGGGACCCCAAGGGGTATCCCATGTGTTTAAAGGAGGGAGGACCTAGATGTGCTTCGGTTCGAGGAAAGACCACACGCGCGCCGCCCGCCCGTCCGGTTCCGGGTTCACGGGTTCACGGGCTGTGGGTCTTCTGATATTATCTTTTTGGGCCAGAAAACTTTGCCGAAGTACGGTTTGATCCCGAAGTTTCGGATGTGCGATTTGGACCGGAATTCTTTCGGATGTACGGTTTGGTCCCCGAAGTTTTTCGAGAAAGTTGGAATTTCGACGATCAAAGCGAGAAACGTCCAAGCTCTCAATTCGGCCATTTATTTTGGTTGAATTACTCCTCCTATAATGGCCAAAACAGTTGGTCTTTCACCATTTATGTTGGTGACTTTACTACCTCCATAATGGCCATTATTTGGCTATTATGGAGGCAGTTTTCAGCAGTTTTTCAGCCCCTCCTTCACCTATATAAACACCCCCTTACACCATTGTTGAGCACACTTGATATGCACGAAAATACACAACCGAAAAAATCTTCTTCCTACAACTTCCAAGCATCATTTCGTTACTCAATATTCTTCACGGTAGCTCTTGAGTTTCCTTTGCTCAAGGGTTCCATTCTTGTTTATCTTGGGAGACAAATTGTCCGGGACGTATAAAGGATACATACGGGGCAATATTGTCTTAAGGACGAGTGCTACACTCGACTCAAAGATAAACCGTTTCCATTTTTCGATCTTCAACAAAATCGTAATTTCGAGTTTTGTTGTTATATTGTAATTTTGATTTCTAGTTGAATTATTGAAATCTTTATTTATCCTTTCGAATACTTGTAATAGTTATATACTTCCCGTACTGCTTTATAAAGTACCATAGAGCAAAATCTCCCAACAATTTGTACTTAATATTAACTCAATCGACATGACTTAGGCCTTGTATTGTTGGATTTGAATCACTACTACATCTATTGATGTGAATTTAATATTAGTGTAGACCTATGAATTAATGATGGGAGGGGTCACTAAATCAATACTTGCAAGCCTATAAATATATCGATATAGGTCCTTGGTAATTGCATATTGGGACTGTCATACATTGAAGAACAAGACGGCTTAACAAGTGTGCACCTTATCTTGCTTTTATGTTTTTTTAATCCATGCAATGAAGCTGGATTGTATAAATTAACATACATGATATGTGAGAATATCAAATGTAACTATGTTACATCTTAACCTTTTTGAGGTCGATTACATGATCAGTTATATTCCGATTCATTTCATCCAATATTTTAGTATGTGTCTTTTAATGAAAAAGAATAGAAGCATTTCAAATATCACACTTACTGTTAAACACAGAGAATTATAACTTGAATACGAATGATACTAACCTGGACGTCAACGTCACCGAGAACCCCAGCTTCCTCAAAGGTCTCTCGTAAAGCTGCATCTTTTAATGACTCATCAATCTCCCAACCACCCTGTAATTTCATTACAAAACCAATAATATCAATTGAGAGATGATTAAACAATAAATTCAATCAGTTAATCCAACAGAAATATTTTTCTACCTTAGGGAACATCAATCTTGGACTCTTCTGTGAGCTGATCAATAGAAACTCCAAATCATCAATATTGTAACCTGACTGGTAACTTTCCCTGTATCTGTACGGAATGCATCTGCAGCACCATAAGTAAATTGAGAAAAAAAATCTAGTTATTAAAGGATACAACATAATAGCAGGCCGGATTCACGGTTCACGCTAATATACATAAATTGTACATTAATTATACATGGAATATTGGATGGACGGTTGTTTAGATTAATTCTACACATCGGCTGTATTTATGTCTAATAATCATCCAGAAGAAAGCTTTTCCATTTCCTTTTGGGTCTTAAATACAACTCAAAAAAATAATAATAAGGGGAAAAATTTAAGTTTCTATTTACCCTCAAAGAATTGAATTTCAAAAGTAACAAGAAATAAAAGATAACGCACCCAACAACTTGACGACAACCTTCATTGTATCTTTGCAAGTCTCTTCCCATACGGGAGGACATAGAAAATGTCCTGAACATTTTCAAATTCGAAGAAATAAATAAAATCTAACTACAATTTTCTTCTTTTTCTTTATAAACAAAAAAGGGTTATGGAAGAGAAGTCAACTATATGTAGGATTATTATAATTTGGCGGTTATGGATAGAGATAATACGAAGCAATGATTTGTGAATGGTCAACTGCCTAAAAATGGAAAATAGTTAGCTATTTTCTTGGGTTACATCTCCTCCTTTAATATATAATAAGAAGTTAGAAGATAAATACAGGGCATTGCGTCCGCTCATTTAATAATTAACATGAGGAAAAGATAAACTTAATAAATAAAAGATAAATGGTTAATGCGTGGTCGCTCATTATTTTTGGTTTTGTAATTTCTGAATGGTATTTATAATTACTTTGACTGGGATAATTATTGATTTGGAAAAACCAAAATGGCCACTTCAAAGGATGGCTACTTCCAAACCCACCATGTAATCGATCGAACACTACTTGAAAACGGCTCTTCCGCTCCAAAATGGACTGTTCCAAATGTTCCTGGAAATTCTTGCTCCCATTGGACCGTCGCTAGGTATTTGACCAAATAGGATCGTCCAGTTCCTCTAGAACCTATCACTTACTATTGGACAAATTTCTCCTTTAGTTTTCTTCTTGTTCTTTGCCATAACACCCATTCTGGAACGAGTTGGAAGAGGAATTCTAGAATTCTGCGGAAAGTCGTATGTACGGCTTGGAGGGAGATCTTTCATATCTTTCGAGATACACCCTACAATATGGGGTAAAAAGGCAAAAAAATAAGTGTTAGATAAGATAAAATAGATATAATTGTAAAACTAGTCGTTTATCTTATGCTAATCTATATATATTATAATAGATAAAATAGTTTTCTACTGACGCCCGCTTTTATTGTTCGAGTAATCGGCTTCTGCCCTTGTGGTACGATTCCCTCTTCTTTTATCTTTTTTTTAGCTTGAAATTTTAGATTTAAAATTATGTTTCTAGATGTGATCTAATTTTGTTATCTATGACAAATAAAAAGACACAGAAAAGTAAATACCTACAGGTTCATTCCAAAGCGCACAACTCATGATTTCTTTCATTTAATTCTCTTTCCTTACATCATAGTGTTTTGAATTTGACTGATTTTAGTTCCTTTGGTGGTATAGATGCTCGTATTCGGTTGAATATACATAATATACACACAATATATATGTGTATATTATGTATATTGGCTCTCGGTTTCTACATGTATTACCGTGTATTATGTATATAATTTAGGTAATGTCTTAATCTCCTAGTTTAGTTAATGTTGTGATATAATTAGTATTGTACACTTATTATAATATTTGTATTTTCATCAGCCAAATCCAATTCCTTCATTCATTTTAAGAAAATAATTCATATAATAGAATACCCATGTTAAGTTCTTTGGTGCTTTACTTTCACAACTCCATTCCTATTTTGGAATATTCGTCTCTTCACACATTCTTTCTGCTAATTATTTGGTGGCCATGTCTGTTTTACTCGAAAGGAGAAGAGGGTCGGCTTCTGGTGAACGTGACTCTGGTCCAAAACTCCTTCTGCTTTAGGAGCCATGTATGTACTGGCTAAGTTGCTCGGACTTGGTGGGGTATCCGATACGGGTATAGATCCGAGTGTCGAATTCACCAAAATTTTAATTTTAAGATTCGGGGTGCGGATCCAGATATGAATGTGATTGGGGGTATTAGCGAATGTTCTCCAAATATTCACCGTATATTTTGTAATTATGATAGATGTATATTTAAGGTAACTTATGATTCTAATTGTATTAGGAATCAACCATTTAAGGTAAGTTAGGATTCATACCATATTAGGAATCAACCTTTGTACAACTATATATATTGTGAATAATGAAAGGAATCCCTAAGGGAAATTATTCTATCTTACATGGTATCAAGAGCCTAAAACCTAAACCCTACTCTTCTCCCTTCTCTTTCTCTTTCTCTTTCTCGGCCAAAAACAGAAAAATTATTTCTCTGCCAAACATAAATTCAACAAGGCAGCCACCATGTCTTCCCCCACAAATTCCGGTTCCTCCACTGGCACTTTTGACAACCCCTCTCAATGTTCATCGTCTTCTTTTCACCCAGCGTTCGCCGTTACAAACATCAAGAACCCTATCCCTATAATTCTTGATCAAGAAGACTGTCAATATTTCATGTGGACATAACTATTTTATATTCATGCATGTGCGTACAACGTGCTCGACCATATTGATGACTCCGTTCCTCGTCCCACCGATATTGCCGAATCAACATGGCGTCGCCTTGACGCCATCGTCAAACATTGGATATACGACACCATCTCAAAAGACTTGTTGTGTACTATCATGAAAACAGGTGCCACAGCATGTGACCTTTGGGTACGGTTGGAAGAAATCTTTCAGGACAACAAAAATACTCGGGTCGTGTATTTGGAGGAGCAATTCAACAATACGCGCCTCGAGAATTTCAACAACATGTCCGAATATTGCAAATAACTAAAACTCATAGCCGATCAACTTTCCAACGTCGGGACATCTGTTTCTGAAACCAAGATGGTACTCCAATTAGTTGCGGGTTTACCGAAAGGTGAATACGATACTCTTGCAACAATGATTCAACAGGTCGACCCACTACCAAATTTCACCAAGGCACGGTCACAATTATTGTTGGAAGAAACAAGACGTGCCAAACAAGAGGAACATAATAAAAAAACGTTAGCCGTTGACGGGATGGCACCACCGGGAACCAACACCACCCAGCCAGCAGCAGCAGTCCAGCGGCGGAGGTCGTGGCGGCAGAGGTCACAACAACAAAGGCAAGGGCCGCGGCAAGGGCCAACGCAACCCAGTGGGCTGGACAGCAGCCAGGCCCAACTCTATAAGTTTTCCAGTGGGCTAGACAACAAAGAACCAAGCATGTCCCAACCTAGCGAACCGGGCCTCGCCCGCCGCCAGCCCATACCCAATGCGCAGGGCCTAGTTCCGGCGGCCTTGGTCGACCGCTCCTGTTGGGCCCTTCTCCGGCCACCAGCAGCCCCCACCAAAGAACAACAGAGAGCCCTTTGGTCGCGGTCCAGCAGCAGCAGCCTGGCCCCATTGATTTGGGCCAGGCCTACAACACCATGAACCTTCAACAGCCCAACGAAAATTGGTACATGGACACCGGAGCCACATCTCACCTCACCCGGTCGTCAGGTAACTTATCTCAACTACGTCGAATAAAGTGTCTTCAATTTATTACTGTCAGCAATGGTCATCGCATTCCAATTGAAGGTTACGGTAACACACACACCCAACTTCCACACCCACCTTTCTCCCTAAACCACGTCCTATATACCCCTAACATCATTAAAAACTTAATCTCCATTAGAAAATTCACTAGAAATAATTATGTGTTTGTCGAATTTGACAATTTTGGTTTTTTCTGTGAAGGAACTCAATACGGGGAAAATTCTTACACGTTGCAATAGTGAGGGAGACCTCTACCCATTTACTCACTCTTCCGCTGTCAGACCGCGATCACCTCTATCCCTTGCGGCGATCTCTCCCTCAACTTGGCACAACAGACTCGGACACCCCGGAGACCCAGTTTTTACTTTTCTTAGGACTTCTAAGCGTATTCAATGTAATAATGGGAAAATTGCCCAACACTGTCTTTCTTGCCCACTAGGCAAGCATACTCGTCTTCCATTTACGTCATCAAACAATGTTACTTTTTCTCCTTTTGATATTGTTCATGCCGATTTGTGGACATCTCCGATTGTTAGCTCTTTGGGTCACAAATTCTATCTAGTATTCTTGGATGATTTTTCACATTTTATCTGGATTTACCCACTAAAATTCAAATCTGAAGTTTTTGCAAAATTCCATTTGAAAAATCTATCAAATCATTCCAATGTGATAATGGACGTATATTTAATAACTCGGCATTTCACAATTTCTGTTCTAAACAAGGCATGGTTTTCCATTTTTCATGTCCCTATACTTCCTCCCAAAATAGAAAGGCTGAACGAATTATCCGTACCATTAATAACATGGTTCGCACCCTTCTGTTTCATGCCTGTCTACCACTCCCTTTTTGGGTCTATGCTGTCAAAATGGTAGAATCCCTTCTTAATATTTTATCAACTAGCACACTCCAAAACAAGACCCCTACCAAAATCATATACCGTAGGCTACCATCATATGATCACCTACGTATTTTTGGATGCTTATGCTACCCCAACATAGCCTCCACTGCACCTCACAAACTTGCCCCTCGCACTCTGCCATGTGTCTTCCTTGGTCTATCTCCTAATCATCGGGGCTACTTGTGCTATGACATTGCTGCTCACAAAATCATCATCTCCCGTCATGTCACCTTTGACGAGACAACCTTTCCTTTTTCAAATCTCCAGAAATTTTAGACTACCGATTACTTCTTTCTCGATGAACCAAGTCTGTCCCCGGTCATCCAAAATCTATACCAACAGCAGCCCACTGTTCCGATAGTCTAATCCCCGCCACTGTCCGGCACCACCCCAACAACTCTCTACTCTCGGTCAAATTCCCAAACATCACCCCTACTGCCTTCAGTCGAGTCCCCTGCACTACGGCAAGAACATGCGCGCCCTCGGTCCAAAGAACCGCCCCGATCCTGCGTCGCCCTGCGCCTCCAGATCCCGGCGGCCGCTCTCCGCCTCCCGATCCGAGAACCAGTGGGCATGCAGCCTCCCAGTCCCGACCTCCCACTATTGCCCTCTCACCGCATGGAGACTCGTGCACAACACGAGATCTTCAAACCCAAGGTTCACTTCAATCTCTCCACACAAACCTTATCACCCATTCCAAAGAATCCAAAACTAGCTAAACTGGACCCTAATTGGAATGCGGCCATGTGCGGGGGAGTTTAACGCTTTAACCAAGCAGAACAGTTGGGATTTGGTACCTAGACCAACTGGTGTGAATGTTATCCGGTGTATGTGGCTATTTCGTCACAAGTTCGAGACCAGTGGTGACTTAGAGAGGTATAAGGCAAGACTAGTTGCAAATGGCACTAATCAACAGGAGGGTATTTGATTGTGGTGAGACATTCATCCGGTTGTTAAACCGGCCACTATTCGGATTGTTCTCAGTATTGCTATGGGCATGCATTGGCCGATTCATCAGCTAGCTGTCAAGAATGCATTTCTTCATGGAGATTTGAAAGAAATTGTATACATGCATCAGCCCCCTGGCTTTGTTCATCCGGCAGTTCCGCAGTTGTATGTCGTCTCAGGAAATCATTGTATGGATTGAAACAGGCACCCCGCGCTTGGTATGATCGTTTTGACATGTATCTTCTGCAGATTGGTTTTGTTGACACCCAATTTTGTCCCATCTTTTCTGATTTTATTTGCAATTTTTTAATATTTTTGACACCTTAAGACAATTTTAAAATATAGGCATATATATGTATATATATCATCATTTTTATTATTATTTGCATTTTATTTGTCATTTGCATTTTTTATATCATAATCATACTTTTATCCTAATATTATATATTATTTTATTTTGACAACACGGCATCGCATTTTTATTTTTTATTTTTAGCACCAAGCATTTCGCAAATATTATATTTTATCATATTATCATCTCTACAATTTATAAGTTTTGCAAAGCTTTTTTATTTGTTTATATATAATAAAACCATTTTATATTTTAAACCCATAACCCATTTCATTTCCCCCAAAACAACTTCTACTCAACCCAAAACAATTTCTACCCAACCCAAACTAAAACCCATTTTCGTCCAAGCCCAACCCATCACCCCTTATTTCCCAAGCCCGGTGGCCCAACTCCCCAAGCCCACACCCGAACCGGCCCAATCCCATTTCCCTTTATTTCCCCCCTTTTATCCCCATAACCCTATCACACTCCACAACAACAAAACAAAAACAAAAACCCTCACTCCCTCTCCAAGTCGCCGCACACACCCCCGCACCCCCACACCGGCTACCCTACGTCGCCGGTCACCTCGCCGCCACCCCACACCACTACCCCACCTACGCCGGACACCCTACACCATCCACACCACCGTTGATTTTGGGGGTTTTTGAGGACCTAAGTCCGAAAATGAGGGTTCCGATTTACTCTTGTTGGTGGTTTCCGGTTTGCTTTTGTTGGTGGTTTTCCGGTTTGTTTTGTTGGTGGTTTCCGATCTGTTTTTGGTGGTTTTATTTTCGATCGGTTTTTGTGATACTGCTTTCTCGGGTCACAATCCGGGTCGGGTCACTGTTCCGGTCGAGCCAGAACCGGGTGAGGTAAGTTTCCAGATTTTGGTATTCGATAATTTGTTGTTGGCTATCTGAGAAAAAAAATTGAATTGATTCGGGACGGGTCGACCCGATTCGGTCAAATTCCAAATTTTTGTGTATTTATATTTTGTTGTTGGTTATCTGTAATTTGGAAGAAAATCGATTCGGGTTGAAAAACATCCGATTCGGGTCGGGTCACTGTTCCGGGTCGGGTCGACCCGGTTCGAATGAATTTCCAGATTTCATGTTCTATATTTTGTTGTTTATTATCTGAAAAATGAAAAAAAAATGTTTGATTCCGGGTCGGGTGACCCGAAATCCGGGCCTGATCACTGTTCAGGATCCGGGTCGGGTCAAATTTCAGAATTCGAGTCGGCCGTTTTAATTGCAAACTGATTGTTTATTTTGGCATTTAAATATTCATACACGGATATCTTGTATTTTGTTATTTTATCATTTTATCTAATACTGCATTTAGGCCGATGAAATTAAATTCGAGGCCGCACTTTTTTTTCGTTTCGTTTCTCTGTTTACTATTTTTTTTAACATCCGTGCAATGGATTACTGTTTTATTTGTTTTAACTAACACTGCATTTTGGCCGATGAAATTAAATTCGAGGCCGCGCTTTCTTTCGTTTCGTTTCTCTCTTTTCTGTTTAAACATCTGTGCAATGGATTACTGTTTTATTTATTTTAACTAATATTTCATTATGGCCGATGAAATTAAATTTGAGGCCGCGCTTTTTTTGTTTCGTTTCTCTCTTTTTTGTTTTCTGTTTTAAACATCCGTGCCACAGATATGTACTTTTTTACTGTTTTTGAATTAAATACTGCATTTTGGCCGATGAAAAAATATCCGTCGATTTTTGAGGCCTCTACAGTTGTAAAGACGGAAAATAAAGCTTCTGGGCAATGATGAAACTTAAATCTTTTCACCCGAGAGACCAACATGTTCGGTAGGCAAGGCAACTAAAACGACCAACGAGTCATATGTTCGCAGCCACGACGTGATTGGAATGATCTTTTCAAAATTTAAGTCTGAGTCCTCCGTAATCGGATCCGAAGTTATGTATATTCAATTGTTTCTAACCGTTTGTTCTTGACAGCTTGCAAGGGATAAGTCAAAGAAGGCAAATACCCCTCGGAGATTATTTATTTTATTATTGTTTTTTTTTACTTTCTTTAATTCAGCTTTATTTCATTATGTATTGTAATATTATTGTACTCTTGAAATTGTTGGAATATTTAGAATAGGTAGACTTAGATTAATTAATAGGGTAGTCAAAAACTTGAAACCCGTCACTAGTTTATTTATTTTTAGGCTCGGTTAGTTTTAAATTTGTTAATCGCTAGTTTATCTATTTTTAGGCTCGTTGCTCATAAAAAATCACCTTGCATGCATTTTTATCAATTTTCATACAAATGCATACTTATACTTTTTTTTAGCTTTACATGTATATTAATGCCATACAAATGCATACTTGTACAAAATGCATCATTTTATTAACATCTTGTAACATTATTTTTATATTTGTAAAAGCATGTATTTTTCTTAGCATAACAATTAACCTGAATTTGATCGGATAACCGCAAGTTAGCGGATCTTAAAGGATGCCTAACCCCTTCCCTTTAGGATAATAAAGAACCCTTACCCGAATTTCATTAGTTTCGTAGACCACAAAATGGAGTTATTTTGCAGCATTTAGTTAACATTCAGGTGTCCTAATTCACCTTAGAATAATTAGGTGGCGACTCTTCAAAGCAAGCATTTTTTATTCCATCTAGAGGGAATCGACGCCATCCCGTCGCGAAGCTCGAGGTAAAAAACGGGCGCGACAGCATGGCGACTCCGCTGGGGAATACTTTCAGGTTCTTAACCATAGCAAATTCAGGTTAATTATTATTGTGCTTTATATTGCTCCTTATTTGATTTATTGTTTTTAATTGTTTCTTTTTTGAAATTTGGTATGTTTAACTGCTTTAATTGATACTTTCTTTTACTGCATTACTTAAATTGGCATTCCGCTCAGATTTCTTCCACTATGGAAAATTGACACTATCACACATTACACGCGAGGTGTGTTTTGCGCACCCGCAAATTCTTTCAAATTACCAAATTTTAGGAGAGTTGGCGTATGCGCGGAGTGTCCGGACCATCCGGTGGCCGCGTAGCCTTCTCACTCGAGTAGTCCGCTCGGGAACCTTGAGTTCAGTAAGCCAAATCTTGCAAAATTTAGGATAGAGCTATACCTCCTTTTATTTTAAGGCATGCATGCATACACCATAGGTGGGTCGATCCTTGGCATCGACTCCACAATTAAGAAATCTACCAAATTGTCGAAGGGTCTCACGACCCAACGACCTATCAACATGTTATGTGTAGCGTGATAATGATGGACTAATCCAAGCCTAATCATGACATGTTGATATTGGAAAATGTACATACGTTTGTCTTCATTTCCAACAAAAGCACTGTAGTTTGACAGCTTGGATTATTCTGTCATAATCTCTCATATTTGGCGTTTAGGCCCACCTCTGGCATAAGAGAGACTCCATGCATGATAGGACGCACATTTAATTCCCGCACAATTTGTTTGCTATTTTTCTTCTTTTAACTCTGTACATATTATTTAATGCAATAATTATCTGCTTCCATTTTGTACATATCATACCATGTCGCTTGCGACTCTTGAACAGAATTTGTGTCACTGCCCAAGGATAAAGCATTCTTGAACACCAAGACTCGGACTGTGAAGCAATCAGGGGAGTCTTTGACCATACTGTCACTCTTACATTTTTATTATTTTTTGCGACTTTCCTACTTTCACCCATGTCTCGCATTTTTTGCTGCTCGACCGTTCTCGTAAACAGTTGAGGGCGGTCGTTATAAAACATCATCCCTGGAGATACTCCAGGAGAGAAAAGCAGGGGAGTCTTTGACTATACTATCACACTTCCACATTTTATTATTCTTTCAGTAACTTTCCTCCTTTCACCTGGTACTCTTATTTTTGCAGGAAGATCGTTCTCGCGAACAGTCGGGAGCGGTCGTTCTAAAACATTATCCCTGGATATACTCCAGAAAAGAACAAAGCAAAAAAAATTTCACAAAGATGACCGAAAGTTGTTTTGATTAGAAAAAAATCAGCCAACACTAGATTCAATGAGGCATCACTCTAGTTTGTCTATACTTTTGTTTTTTTTTAAATATTTGCAAATTCAATTGATATGCTTAATTTTCGTTACATAATTCCTTTATATCATACCATTTTTACAACATATCCTTACGAACTACGAGTGTCTGATTCTCACCATACGGTGTGATACGTAGGTAACCCTTCTCGGGTGCGACACCCCTAAAAAAAAAAATCAAATCAAATAAAAAAAATGTAAATGAAAAAAAATGATTCTAGTTTATCAATCTTTTTTTTTTCATTACATCCTAATGGATAATCTTTTTTTTCATTACATCCTAATGGACAATCTTTTTTTTTTTTGTAACATCCTATTGTGACAATTTTTTTTGTATTGCATTCATCCTAATGTGGACAATCATTTTTTCATTGCATTCATTATATCATGGACAATCATTTTACTTTGCATTCGTCCCATAGTGGACAATCATTTGTTTTATACAGTTTTTACTTACTATTCTATAGCAGATAAATCCTTTTTCAATCATACATTTTTATAACCTATCTGCACGAACTACGCACACCTGATTCTCGTCAAAGATGAGATACGTAGGCAGCCCTATTTGGGTTCGGTACCCTTTATTCAAAAAAAAAAAAAAAAAAAAAAAGAAGAAAAAAAAGAAGAAGAAAGTACAAAATATTTTTAAGAATCATTGATTGACTTGGTTGATACCAACACAGTTAGGAGCGTGCATAGGAATGAACAAGTGGAGAGAACTGACTTCGTGGTAAACCATTGATTCTTCTGGTACCTCTCATTCACGCCTGTGTTGACACTTAAATTTTTTTGCTTTGCATGCTTCCAAGATATTTACAAAGCCAACCTCATCGTTTCATATGCATTGTGTGGTGAGTTTTAGAATAAGTTCAATTGCATTGCATTGTGATCTAGAACTTGGCTCGAATGTTTGTTGAGGCGAAATCCTGAGTAACACTTGATATAGGAAAGGATCGTAGGCTTTCTTTGATCCGTTTGAGCCTTTCCAGCTTACCAAATAACATTATCCATAGTACTCCCCCTTTGAGCCTGAAGCCTATTTTTTTTAACAACCACATATTATGCCTATACCCTTTCTGAGTGCGTACACGCACTATCCCTCTCTTGGCCCGACTTCCTTGAGCGCATCAGAAATATGTAAATTGCTGAAAATGATCCGAGTTGAAGTTGCAATGTTCCCAATAGAGGAAAAGAAAACAAAACAAAAGGACGATTTCACACAAAGAGGAAGTCAAAAGCCCCGACAATATTAAAAAAAAAGAAGGGGGAAATAACTCCAAAAAAGGGGAAAAAACTCCAAAAAAAAAACCTTTGTAAAAGAAAAAAGAAGAAGCTTAAAACGATATTCAAAAGAAGTCGGTACAAAACAAATGTGGGCAAAAAAAAAGAAAGAAGCTAATCGGCATCAAGGCACGCAAGCGCAGACATATTCCAACGCTCAAGGAAGGATTAGTCACTCCTTACTCAAATGATATCATTTCCTTTCCCCAAGCCTACATTACAAACCCATAACAAGCCCTACATGATCCTATACCAAGGGTTCTCACATTAGTGGATACTTACATGACGGCCGAGCCTATGGTATCACAATTGAATGCATTGAACATCTTTCTGAGGGTGAGTGTACTTCTCTAGACGTCCCAAAGTTCAAAATATTGAAATACATGTGAGAAGGGGACTTTCTTTCAGTGAGGGCATTTAAACATGAGGATGCATATGTCAAAACCTTGGCTTGAAGCAAGTGTCGATACTCAGGTATGTCTGAGGTAGCATCTGAAGCTGTAGGAATTACCCTGAAGTCAGCCTCGGTTATACAGAGAGCAGTAACGGGAGCCCTAAGCACATTACTAATTGTTGGTACCAACCGAAGTCAAGACGTGAATTCTGTCTTTTTCATATTTTCAAAAAAAAAAAAAAAAAACTTACAAAGCTCTTTTGCCGCATGAACTACGTTATGACCTGATTCCCTCGGCGGGATACGTAGGCGGCCACATCAGCTTCGGTCTCATTTTTAGAAAACCCTTACAAAATTCTTTTTACTTACATGAACTACGTTATGACTTGATTCCCTCGGCGGGATATGTAGGCAGCCACATCGGCTTCGGTCCCATTTTGGAAAACTTCACAATCGTTTTTGCTTACATGAACTACGTTATGACCTGATTCCCTCGGCGGGATACGTAGGCGGCCACATCGGCTTCGGTCCCATTAAAAAAGAAACCCTTACAAAATCCTTTTGACATGAACTACGTTATGACCTGATTCCCTCGGCGGGATACGTAGGCAGCCATATCGGCTTCGGTCCCATTTTGGAAAAGTTCACAATCTCTTTTGCCACATGAACTACATTATGACCTGATTCCCTCGGCGGGGTACATAGGCGACCACATCGGCTTCGGTCCTATGAAAAAAAAATACTTCACAATCACTTTTGCCATATGAACTACATTATGACCTGATTCCCTCGGTGGGATACGTAGGCAGCCACGTCAGCTTCGGTCCCATTTTTTTTTTTAAAAAATAAAAATAAAAATGCTTACCATCCTTCTGCCACGCGAACTACGTTATGACCTGATTCCCTCGGCGGGATACGTAGGCGGCCACATCGGCTTCGGACCCATTTTGAAAAAAAAAAACAAAAAAACTTCACAATCCCTTTTGCTTGCAGCGAACTTCGTTATGACCTGATTTCCCTTGTCGGAATACGTAGGCGGCCTATATCGGCTTCGGTCACACCATTGGAAATTTTCTTCCATTGTCTTGCACACAACGCAATAGGCTCACATGATTGCCTTAACAAGACAAGCAAGTTGCCCGCACAGACTCGGTTTTGTCCAGTTAGAAGTTCAACATCTTCATATATACCAGAAACTGGTGCATATTTAAGGGTTCACTGCAAGAATATGTCAATGGACCTGGAAAATGCCAGACAACTGAGTCTTCAATCTAAACCAGTATGAGCTTGCAAGCGTCCATGGCAAAAGCTACAACTCACAAACTTCTTTGAGTGCAGGTCTTCAGGTTGACAAAGGCAGAGAAGACGCAACATGTGTGCTTAATTTGGCAAAGACGTCGCCTCACATTTTCGTACGTGCAAGGACGACATCTCAATTCACAGTCCACAGGAATTTGAATCAGCAGAAGATTCAACACAACGTGGAATCATATTACAGCAAACTGACGGCAATGAACGTCATTTACATCTTTCACATCATTACAACGACAACAACACGTCTATGCAACGGTGTCATCTGCACAACCGTCTACACAACGACGACATCTGCATCACGTCTAAGCAACGACGTCATTTCATCTCGTCAATGCAACGACGACATTTGCATCACGTCTAAGCAATGACGTCATTTCATCTCGTCTATGCAACGACGACATCTGCATCACGTCTAAGCAATGACGTCATTTCATTTCGTCTATGCAACGACGACATCTGCATCACGTCTAAGCAACGACGTTATTTAATTTCGTCTATGCAACGACGACATATGCATCACGTCTAAACAATGACGTCATTACATTTCGTCTATGCAACGACGACATCTGCATCACGTCTAAGCAACGACGTCATTTCAGGCGCCCACCTCCTAATGCGGGTATTTTAATTTCAGTCAGGCGCCCACCTCCTAATGCGGGTATTTTATTTTCAGTCAGGCGCCCACCTTCTAATGCGGGTATTTTAATTTCAGTCAGGCGCCCACCTCCTAATGCGGGTATTTTATTTTCAGTCAGGCGCTCACCTTCTAATGCGGGTATTTTAATTTCAGTCAGGCGCCCACCTCCTAATGCGGGTATTTTAATTTACGTCGGCGCGCCCACCGCTAATGCGGGTATTTCATTTCGATCGGCGCCCACCTCCTAATGCGGGTATTTAAATTTCAGTCAGGCGCCCACCTCCTAATGCGGGTATTTTAATTTCTGTCAGGCGCCCACCTCCTAATGCGGGTATTTAAATTTCTGTCAGGCGCCCACCTTCTAATACGGGTATTTTAATTTCAGTCTGGCGCCCACCTCCTAATGCGGGTATTTCAATTTCAGTCGGCGCCTACCTCCTAATGCGTGTATTTTAATTTCTGTCAGGCGCCCACCTCCTAATGCGGGTATTTATATGTCTGTCAGGCGCCCACCTCCTAATGCGGGTATTTCAATTTCTGTCAGGCGCCCACCTCCTAATGCGGGTATTTCAATTTCTGTCAGGCGCCCACCTCCTAATGCGGGTATTTCAATTTCTGTCAGGCGCCCACCTCCTAATGCGGGTATTTTATTTCAGTCAGGCGCCCACCTCCTAATGCGGGTATTTCAATTTCTGTCAGGCGCCCACCTCCTAATGCGGGTATTTTAATTTCTGTCGGCGCCCACCTCCTAATGCGGGTATTTAAATTTCAGTCAGGCGCCCACCTCCTAATGCGGGTATTTTAATTTCAGTCAGGCGCCCACCTTCCAATGCGGGTATTTTATTTTTCCGTAAGGCACCCACCTTCTAATGCGGGTATTTTAATTTCAATCGCACCTATGCAACGGCGCCATCTGCATAACGTCTAAGCAACGACGTCATCTCATTACGCATATGCTACGACATCATCTGCATTGGGGAAGTACTTCGAACATCGTTCAGCCCTTTCCCAGTATCTCGCCACATCTGCAACCAGTGTCATCATAAGTCGACACTGGGGCATTGTTTCTTGAATCTGCACCATCTTTTGCAACTTCTCTCTTCCCTCGGGATTCTATTTCTTCCCATGCATCTCTCATCTTCCCTCGACTCCCGATGATCAGGACAAAATTGGCTACTCAGTCAACTTCTTTGGCCGAAAACTCTTTCATTGTCTCCGGCCAAAGAGGGGCATCTGTTGACACCCAATTTTGTCCCATCTTTTCTGATTTTATTTGCAATTTTTAATTATTTTTGACACCTTAAGACAATTTTAAAATATAGGCACATATATGTATATATATCATCATTTTTATTATTATTTGCATTTTATTTGTCATTTGCATTTTTTATATCATAATCATACTTTTATCCTAATATTATATGTTATTTTATTTTGACAACACGGCATCGCATTTTTATTTTTTATTTTTAGCACCAAGCATTCGCAAATATTATATTTTATCATATTATCATCTCTACAATTTATAATTTTTGCAAAGCTTTTTTATTTGTTTATATATAATAAAACCATTTTATATTTTAAACCCATAACCCATTTCATTTCCCCCAAAACAACTTTTACTCAACCCAAAACAATCTCTACCCAACCCAAACTAAAACCCATTTTCGTCCAAGCCCAACCCATCACCCCTTATTTCCCCAAGCCCGGTGGCCCAACTCCCCAAGCCCACACCCGAATCGGCCCAATCCCATTTCCCTTTATTTCCCCCCTTTTATCCCCATAACCCTATCACACTCCACAACAACAAAACAAAAACAAAAACCCTCACTCCCTCTCCAAGTCGCCGCACACACCCCCGCACCCCCACACCGGCGACCCCACATCGCCGGTCACCTCGCCGCCACCCCACACCACTACCCCACCTACGCCGGACACCCTACACCATCCACACCACCGTCGATTTTGGGGGTTTTTGAGGACCTAAGTCCGAAAATGAGGGTTCCGATTTACTCTTGTTGGTGGTTTCCGGTTTGCTTTTGTTGGTGGTTTTGGTACTTTTGTTGGTGGTGTTCCGGTTTGTTTTGTTGGTGGTTTCCGATCTGTTTTTGGTGGTTTTATTTTCGATCGGTTTTTGTGATACTGCTTTCTCGGGTCACAATCCGGGTCGGGTCACTGTTCCGGTCGGGCCAGAACCGGGTGAGGTAAGTTTCCAGATTTTGGTATTCGATAATTTGTTGTTGGCTATCTGAGAAAAAAAATTGAATTGATTCGGGTCGGGTCACTGTTCCGGGTCGGGTCGACCCGGTTCGAATGAATTTTCAGATTTCATGTTCTATATTTTGTTGTTTATTATCGGAAAAATCAAAAAAAATGTTTGATTCCGGGTCGGGTGAGCCCGAAATCCGGGCCTGATCACTGTTCAGGATCCGGGTCGGGTCAAATTTCAGAATTCGAGTCGGCCGTTTTAATTGCAAACTGATTGTTTATTTTGGCATTTAAATATTCATACACGGATATCTTGTATTTTGTTGTTTTATCATTTTATCTAATACTGCATTTAGGCCGATGAAATTAAATTCGAGACCGCACTTTTTTTTCGTTTCGTTTCTCTGTTTACTGTTTTCTTTAACATCCGTGCAATGGATTACTGTTTTATTTGTTTTAACTAACACTGCATTTTGGCCGATGAAATTAAATTCGAGGCCGCGCTTTCTTTCGTTTCGTTTCTCTCTTTTCTGTTTAAACATCTGTGCAATGGATTACTGTTTTATTTATTTTAACTAATACTGCATTATGGCCGATGAAATTAAATTCGAGGCCGCGCTTTTTTTGTTTCGTTTCTCTCTTTTTTGTTTTCTGTTTTAAACATCCGTGCCACAGATATGTACTTGTTTTACTGTTTACTGTTTTTGAATTAAATACTGCATTTTGGCCGATGAAAAAATATCCGTCGATTTTTGAGGCCTCTACAGTTGTAAAGACGGAAAATAAAGCTTCTGGGCAATGATGAAACTTAAATCTTTTCACCCGAGAGACCAACATGTTCGGTAGGCAAGGCAACTAAAACGACCAACGAGTCATATGTTCGCAGCCACGACGTGATTGGAATGATCTTTTCAAAATTTAAGTCTGAGTCCTCCGTAATCGGAACCGAAGTTATGTATATTCAATTGTTTCTAACCGTTTGTTCTTGACAGCTTGCAAGGGATAAGTCAAAGAAGGCAAATACCCCTCGGAGATTATTTATTTTATTATTGTTTTTTTTACTTTCTTTAATTCAGTTTTATTTCATTATGTATTGTAATATTATTGTACTCTTGAAATTGTTGGAATATTTAGAATAGGTAGACTTAGATTAATTAATAGGGTAGTCAAAAACTTGAAACCCGTCACTAGTTTATTTATTTTTAGGCTCGGTTAGTTTTAAATTTGTTAATCGCTAGTTTATCTATTTTTAGGCTCGTTGCTCATAAAAAATCACCTTGCATGCATTTTTATCAATTTTCATACAAATGCATACTTATACTTTTTTTTAGCTTTACATGTATATTAATGCCATACAAATGCATACTTGTACAAAATGCATCATTTTATTAACATCTTGTAACATTATTTTTATATTTGTAAAAGCATGTATTTTTCTTAGCATAACAATTAACCTGAATTTGATCGGATAACCGCAAGTTAGCGGATCTTAAAGGATGCCTAACCCCTTCCCTTTAGGATAATAAAGAACCCTTACCGAATTTCATTAGTTTCGTAGACCACAAAATGGAGTTATTTTGCAGCATTTAGTTAACATTCAGGTGTCCTAATTCACCTTAGAATAATTAGGTGGCGACTCTTCAAAGTAAGCATTTTTTATTCCATCCAGAGGGAATCGACGCCATCCCGTCGCGAAGCTCGAGGTAAAAAACGGGCGCGACAGGTTTTATATATAGCAGGTGTGATAACTCTCTCTTCACTTTTCACCGAGGTAGCAGCACTGCATATTTGCTACTATATGTCGATGACATCGTTCTTATTGCATCGTCGAATGGTTTGAAAAATGAAATCATTGCTCTACTCAAAACTGAATTTGCTATGATTGACTTGGACAAGCTGAGTTACTTTTTGGGTATCTCGGTGACCAGATCTGCAGCCACTATGTTTCTGTGTTAGCGTAAGTATGCAGAAGAGATCGTGTACAGGGCCAAGATGGCAAATTGTAAAATTATGCCAACTCCTGTGGACTCAAAATCCAAGCTTAGTGCCACTGACAGTGCGCCAGTCTCTGATCCCACTCTATATCGGAGTCTTGCAGGTGCTCTTCAGTATCTTACATTCACTAGGCCTGATATTGCATATGTCGTTCAGCAGGTGTGTCTGTTTATGCACGACCCCCGAGAGTCCCATTTTGCTGCTCTCAAACGTATTATCAGATACGTTAAGGGCACACTAGACTTTGATTAACATCTATACCCCTCTGCCCCAACCAAGTTGCTAGCCTACATAGATGCAGATTGGGCAGGATGCCCCGACACACGTCACTCCACCTCAGCGTACTGTGTATTTCTTAGGGATAATCTTATCTCATGGTCCGCCAAGCGGTAGGCCATGCTATCCCGTTCGAGTGCTGGAGCAGAATATCGCGGAGTTGCTAATGTCGTTGCTGAGATCTGTTGGCTCCGAAATCTTCTTTTGGAGCTCCAGTGTCCATTACGCAAGGCGTCTATAGTCTATTGTGACAACATATCTGCTATCTATATATCTCATAATCGGTCCAACATCAGCGGACTAAGCATATTGAGATGGATATCCACTTTGTGCGAGAGAAGGTTGCCCGTGGTCAGGTCAAAATTTTACACGTGCCTTCCTCTTATCAGTATGCAAACATTTTCACAAAGGGACTACCGCGACAGCTTTTCTCCGACTTCCGATCCAGCCTTAGCATTCGGCCTCCTCCCGCTTCGTCTGAGGGGGAGTATTAGCAAATATTCACCGTATATTTTGTAATTATGATAGATGTATATTTAAGGTAACTTAGGATTCTAATTGTATTAGGAATCAACCATTTAAGGTAAATTAGGATTCGTACCATATTAGGAATCAACCTTTGTACAACTATATATATTGTGAATAATGAAAGGAATCTCTAAGGGAAATTATTCTATCTTACAGGGGGTATTCGACTAAGAAAATTCAAAACTATAAAATTAGAGCTACAAAAGGACCAGAAGTCCAAACTCAAAACACGACCCCTTGAATTCTTGGTTTCTCTCTGTTTATCCGGAAACATCAATATGCCATTTCTCATGTCTTAGTTCTATTTTATCTTTCATTTTGAGAAATCAAAATCTCATTTTTTTCCAAATTTGTCCATGGACTCCGGTCAAAATATCCAAAGTTGGTTGACCGAATCCGAAACGTATCCCGCACCCGCACCTGCGTCGAGACGGGTTCGGCATAAAAAACGAAAAGTCCGCACAACTTAGCGTAATAGCTCCATGCCATGTCTTTATTGAGAGTTTTAATTTCCTTTTATCCAATGATTTAATAATTCCTCTTAAATTTTGCTACCAAACGCAAACGAAAACGAAAGCGTTAAATTTCTATTAAAGCAGTAGCTTAATTATTACTTTAATACTGGTAGCATATTTAATTAATGACATGGTTAAACATTGATTTCATGGATGGAAGTTTGCCTGCGTATATGAATGTGAAAAGCTTGACAGGTGTGTTAAAATCACCTGAAGTTCTATTTTCATATACATGCATCTTGACATGTTTTATCATTTGAGACCTAAACAGAGTGTTTCCTTTTGGCTTTTGGAGTTTTATGTTGGTTAGATATCTTAGTTGTTGCTCTTCTTCCTTCCACTCGCCATGGTAACCATTTATCTGATTTCCTTTCTTCTCTTACATCTCATAACGGCCACTATTTTTGTCACGCATATCCACAGTAAGCACAGCCTCTGCAGTCCCTTATATGAGTGCCCATATTTTCAGATCTCAATTCGCCTACACGTTCCCTATCTCACCGGGCACCAAATTCCTCCGTCACTATTTTTACCTGACCGATTACTGTGCAGGCTTCAACAAATCTGAGTCTTTTTTCTCAGTCATTACTAATCGTTTTACCCTCTTCAGCGCTTTCCTCACAGTTTCTCCAAGTACTGAGTCTAACTCTCGCAAAGAACATCAAAAAGAATATGTCATTAATGTTGATGAAACTCAGATTCTCAATATAACCTTTTCTCCTTTGCCAGACTCTTATGCTTTTGTTAATGGGATTAAGATAGTTTATATGCAACTGACCATATTTGTTTTTAAATTACTTTTTAGGATACTTTTGACCTCTTATTGATTTTCTTTTGGGAGGGAGAACAATAATATCGTGATGTGAATAATATAGTGGATTAATCAATATCTTTGATTTTATATGAATTTAGAACGAGATCAAGTTTATTCGTTATTTGTCAAAACGTTGTTTCATTAGTTTCTCTTTTAAAGTATGCCTAATTACTCTGGAAACATGACCAAGAGATTCTTCTCATTTCCTCTACATACAAGAATTGATTATTTTCTAACAATGTAAACTTTTCATACACATTTGTTCCTTAGGAGACTTTCATCATAATTATGTTCATACTTATCATCTTGACTATCTACCAAGATAAATGTAAGGTCTGTGTACACTCTATTCTCTCCGAACTTCACATTATGAAATTCCAGTGAATATGTTGTTGTACTTATCACTTTGGCTAAAAATAAAAAGCAAATTTTCTGGCTGTTTGCCGACTTTTGGTGTCTTTTTTTGTCATCTACAGCACAGTGACAACCCCTACAAGTACACTTGTGTCAGCAAATTATATGGACCATATGATGTTAAGCAAATTAATGTAAGCTCTTTCTTTTTCTCTGGTGTGAATAAAGAGATCAACTTCTTGCTATTTTACATTGCAATTAGCATTTGAGTGGTTGTAGGGCATGTAATATTTTGTATTCTTTTTCTCCTCTTAAGGAGCAACTCTCTTCGGGTATGCTCCACTAGATCTTTCCACACTCCTCTGTTAGGTGATTTAGCAAGTCAATTATTTCTTTTGATGTGATACTGTTTAGGCTCTGTTCATGAAGTCATACGTTTGATAGTATATAGAAAGGTCCGAATAAAGTGGGTTTGGTTGAACAATGACATAACCCACTAAACAATAACAACATATCCAGTGAAATCCCACAACGTGAGGTCTGAAAAGGGTAAAGTGTACGCAGACCTTACCTCCACCTTAGTAGGTAGAGCAGCTATTTCCCGGAGACCCTCGGCTCAAGACAAAGCATAGTCACAAGCAAGCAAAGCAAGAGAAACGGTCACACTCAGATGAAAAATATTAGATGTAGGGAAAAAGGAAAAAAGTCAAGTTGTGATACTAAAGGTGTGTGAGATCCTCTTTGGTCTACCAATCATCTGTCAAGTGGATATTGACAAAAGGAGTATACACGTGTATCCGAGTTCAAGTTTTAGTGTAAACTTAGCATAGTTAAAGAATTTTTATACAAATGTAATTATGATTTATTGTTATAATAGGAATATGACTTTTCATTTATTGTTATAGTAGGAATACATTTTTTCATAATTAGGAATTGTATATTGTATATAAATACCTCTTCATTAATGAAAATAATAAAGGATTATTTCTTTCATTGTATCAGAAGTCTATGGCTAAAATACTTTCTCACAAAAATACTTCCTCTGCCCTTTTCTCCCGTCTCGGATTCCGTGATTCATCCTCGGTTTTCGTGCAATTTCTTTCTTTCTTCCCAAATTTTCTTCCAAATCCCTAATTCACCTATTGTTCTTTCATTATGTTTACATCAAATAACATGTTTCATCATGCCCTTACAATCTCCAACATCAAGAACCACATCCCTATTGTTCTTGAGATAGAAAACGTCCAATACGCGACGTTGGCAAATTTATTCAAAGTTCACGCACGCTCGAATCTCAGGTTTTTTCCACCTTAAAATTTAGAGCATTCATCCGTACCCAATTCGAACGGAAAATTAAAAATATTCAATGTGATAATGGCAGGGAATATGATAATGGGTCGTTTCGAGAGTTTTGTGACACTAATAACATATCTTTTCTGTTTTCTTGTCCACATACGTCGGAAGGCCGAGAGAAAAATTCACTCCATAAATAATATTGTCCGTACCTTGCTCGTCCATATTTCATTACCACATTCTTTTTGGCATCATGCATGACAAATGACTACATATCTACTTAACATCCTCTCTCATAAAGGATTAGCATATCAATCCCCACTTAAAATTCTTTACAATAAAGATCATTCGTATTCTCATCTTAGGGTGTTTGAGTGTTATGCTATCCACTTTTTTCGTCTACTACAATTAACAAACTTCAAGCTCGTTCTACCGTTTGTGTGTTTTTGGATTATTCATCTAATCATCGTGGTTACAAATATTTTGATTTATCCTCTAACAAAATCATCATTAGTCGCCATGTTATCTTTGATGAAACCCAATTTCCGTTTACTAAATTGTGTAGTTTCGTGTCTAGTTCATATACTTTTTTGGATGATGGGATCTCATCGTATATTGTCCACCATTTGTCTGAGATGTCCCGTGACCCAAATCCGCCAGTAGGCCCACTGCCTGTTGGCCCACAAATTGCCGATCCAGAATCTCGACCCAATCCAATGTCTCGGCCCATTCCCGATAATGGTACTGTTCCAGCGACACGACCCACTACTCATTTTAATCGATATCTACTGCTCACCCAGTTATTGGGCCAGCAGGCCCACTGCCTGCTGGCCAATTCACTGCCAACCCGAGACACGCCCAACTCCCGTCCAATTCTACCTCACGTCTAGGGCCCGTTACTCATAGCCAAAGGGGTATTATTAAACCTAAATGACATTTTAATCTTAATTCTAATGTCACTAAATCTCCCCTACCACGTAACCCAATGTCTGCCCTTCATGACCCGAATTGAAAATTGATCATGGATGACGAATATAATGCTCTTATTGAAAGTAAGACGTGGGAGTTGGTGCCCCGTCCACCCGGTGTTAATATTATTCGGTCTATGAGGATTTTTACTCATAAAGAAAATTCTGATAGTTCTTTTGAGAGGCATAAAGCCCGCCTTGTAGGTGATGGTAAAACACAACAGGTTGGCGTTGATTGAGGAGAGACATTTAGTCCAGTGGTCAAACCTGCAACCATTCGCATTGTGCTTAGTCTAGCTCTTTCGAAGGCATGGCCCATTTACCAACTGGATGTGAAAAATGCTTTCTTACACGGTGATTTTAAGGAGACAGTTTACATGTATCAACCTTTGGGTTTTAGGGACCTCAATTATCCTCATCATGTCTGTTTGCTGAAAAAGTCCTTCTATGGGATTAAGCAGGCCCCACGGGCTTGGTATAAAAGGTTTGCAGATTATGTGTCTACTATTGGGTTTTTTCTCACAACAGGTCTGATCATTCACTATTCATCTATCGGTGTGGTACTTCTCTGGCATATATTCTGTTATATGTTGATGATATTATATTGACTGTCTTATCGGATATTCTACACAAGTCTATCATGTCCCTTCTCAGTTCAGAATTTGTTATGAAAGATTTGGGGCCCTTAAGCTATTTTTTGGGCATAACAGTCACTCGTCATGCAGGTGGTCTATTTTTATCTCAGAAAAAGTATGCGGCAGAGATTATTGAGAGAGTTGGCATGTCATCTTGTAAGTCTACTTCTACTCCGGTTGATACCAAACCGAAGCTGAATGCTACGTCTGGCACCCCATACGAGGATCCCACCCACTATCTCAGTCTTGCAGGGGAACTTCAGTATCTGACTTTCACGAGACATGATATTACTTATGCAGTGCAACAAGTGTGTTTGTTTATGCATGATCCATGGATTGAGCACATACATGCGCTCAAACGCATTATACGCTACATATAGGGCACACTTGATTATGGATTACATTTATATCCGTCCGTCGTTTTTACTCTCGTGTCTTATACAAATGTTGTGCTAATCTAGCATGTCAAATATCAAAAGGCTCAACAATATAAGAAGAATTGAATTTATCATTATTAATGGTTAGCTTATACATTCCATCACAAGAATATCCTTTCCTTACAAATATTGCATTCTTTGATACAATACAATTATTGTCCTCAAGAACAATCGTAAGTCCATTCATACACAAACGACTAGCAAAAACAAGATTCTTCCTAATGGAAGGCACATGAAAGACATTGTTCAATGTGTCCTTTTTTTCGGAAGTGAAGTTAATTTTCATCATACCTTTACCAGCAACTAGGGATGGCAACGGATAGGATCTGGACCGGATCCTACTAGATTCAGATCCAGATCCATTTTTCATACCTGAATTCAGATCCGGATCCAGATCCAGCGGATCCATAAAAATCATATCCAAATCCGGATCCATCGGATCCGCTGGATCCACGGATCGGATCTGGATCCACATGTAAAAAAATTTACCTTGCTAAGATTTTTTTTTGAACTGACAAACGATTTTTACTTAAGTAACAGTTTACTGTTTTTCAATTTTTAAATGTTCATATGAGATATTTTGTTCGTTGTCTTATTTTGATTGTGAGCTATTAATTAAAAATCTTTGGACAATGACAATAGTTGTGGAAAATCTCGACTAGTATTTCCACAATGCGTAACTTGCATGTGCTTGGAATCTTCATAAATGAAGTGAATATAATTTTAACTACTTGTCTATGGAGATGTTAGTCATTCACTAATATAACATTGATTTTATTATCGAAGTTACCTCTTTATTTTTTATTAAATTTATTCATAACGCGGGAATAGAATTAATTTTTTAAGAATTAAACTTAAGGATTGCTTAGCAATTTTAAGAAAATACTTATAAAATTACATTCTAGGTTAAATATATTTAATAAAAAATGGATCCCGCGTTAACCGGAACGGATACAAATCCGAGATCCATATCCATATCCGATCCGTCAGAAATGGATCCGGGTCCGATCCGGATCCGTCGGGTCCAAATTTTGAAGATCCATATCCTATAAAATGGATCTGGATACACCGGGTCCAGGATCCATTGCCATCTCTACCAGCAACCACGACTGAATCATTGCTCCCCATAAGAACCTTTTGTCCCTCATTCTCCATTTTTTAAGACTTAAATAGATTCTTGTCATTACAATCATGAATGGTTGCGCCCGAGTCGAGCCACCAATCCGAAGACTTTGTTTCAGCCATATTGATTTGGGTAATCATGCCAATTTGCATTTCGGAGACCATAGCACAAATTTCTTCTATTTACTCCTCAATAACATTGGCCTTGTTGGATTTTCCTTCTTCCTTCTTCTTGAATTTGCAGTCACTTTTGCGATGACCCTTTTTTCCACAATTAAAACAATTTTCGGAGAACTTTTGTGGGCCATTACCGGACTTCTTGAATTTCTAATTGTTCTTGACTTTGAAATTCTTTGAGAACTTACTAGCTTCAACGACATTAACTTTGAAAGAATCATATTTGTTCTTAGAATCACGAGATCTAGTCTCTTCTTCGATTTTCAAATGCTTTTCTAATTCTTCCAAAGGTATGTCCTCTCTTTTATGAATAAGTTTCTTTCTATAACCATTCAAACTTTGAGGCAATTTAGCAATAATTGTCCCCACTAGAAATGGTTCGAAATTTCAACTTTCAATTCTCGAAACTTAGTAACAATGACTTGCAATTCATGTATTTGATCTTATGTCAGACCTTTGGAAGGAATTATGTTAATGAGATATGTGGTCATTTGTAGAGCATGATGCCAAAAATATGGGGGTATGGAAGCATGAATTAAGAGAGTTCGGACAATGTTATTTATGGAACGAATTTTGCGTTCGGCTTTCCCATTTTGTGAAGATGTATGAGGACACGAAAAACAAAAATTGATCCCATTATTAGCACAGAACTCCCGAAACTACCTATTGTCATACTCTTTCCCATTATCACATTGAATAATTTTTATTTCTCTTTCGAATTGGGTACGAATGAACGCTCTAAATTTTATGAAGACTGAAAACACTTGTGATTTATTCTCAATTGGAAACGTCCACAAAAATTTAGAATAATCATCTAAAAAGAGAACATAATATCGATGACCCAACGAACTAAGAACAGGAGACGTCCATAGGTTGCTATGAATAATATCAAATGACATTGAAGTATGAGAATTTGAGTCTATAAATGGCAACTTAACAATTTTTCCTAAAGAACAAGATTGACAAATTGGAGTATGACTCGTACCCTTACACGAAATAAAACTATTTTTATCTAAAACTGATAAAATAGAGGATCCCGAATGACCAAGGCGAGCATGCCACAAGGAAGGAGAAATGGCTGCAAAGGCTGATGGCAAAGCTTGACTCGATGGACTGAAATCGAGCATGATAGGATACAGATCCCCCCTACTATCACACCTCATGAGATGACTCCCCGTCTTGAAATCCTTCACAGAGAAACCAAACAGGACTTTGTGTCAATCATGGTAAATTCAAGATATTTAGATACAAGAAATTTATCCGTACCTTCTGTCTCCGTCTTATATTTATACTCGAGATCATTCCAAATTTCAACCGGAGATTCCATCAAATTGTAGAGATCATAGTGCCTATCGGAAAGAGTATTGAGAATGTGAACTCGACACATCACTTCATCATCTTCATGCTTTGTCCTAGCGGCCTTGATCACTTCTATGTCATCTTCCTTTGGCTCTGGAAGTGGTGGCAACTTTGGATCAAGCACATAAGCAATCTTGAGCACAATGAGAATAAAGAACAATTTTTCTTTCCAGCGAGTGAAGTTGGTGCCGTCAAAACGATCAAGTTGAACATTTGAATTAAGGAACGAAGTCATATCTTTAGAAACCTCCATTGCAAAAATAAAACCTTAAAGATTGTTGGTGTCAAAGAAGAATAAGGAGGCAAAAGAAGAGAAATGATAAAACAGGATTTGAGGCGTGTAGAAACACTTTCCTTTAAGGTTTTATTTGCCCTCACCAACACAAGGTTTGCTAAGAGTTTATGGAAAATTACTCCCAAGATACAACAAATCCTAAACACTATCTCAAGCAAATAAGATGGTGTTTTTAGAACTAATTATAAATCTATATTGATCTATATACAAAATCTATAGTAAAATCTGGATAATTTATAGACTTTTAAGTCTCTTTTCATAATGGACACAACCCTTCTCAAAGAGGTATCATTTCATTAGGTCACAATATGCTGTCCATCCATAAAGACACAAACATTCAAATGTATTTATTCAGAAAGACACAATCTTTCAAGTGAGTAGCCTTCTATCAAAGGTATTTTATCTACTAATATATATAAAATTCGTGATATTTCATATATATATATATATGACAGAGCATGCCACGCCTAATCAATAAAACGCTTCTGTCAAAATGAATAATATTATAATCTCACTTTCACATTGAGCACAAAAGGGCAGTTTTATTGTAATGCTTGCATCATTGCATGCGAAGCGCGAGCTAGAGCCTGGGAATACACAAGGTATCTTCTATATAGGAGTAGGAAGTTAGGCAGGGAAAACAATATTGACTAGTACAAGAAGCATTTCACCAACAGAAGCTTATCCCAAGCTTCACATGAAAGAAGCAAAAGGAGAAAGGTTTTTAGAATGAGTGGAAGATGCTTCAGCTCTGCACATCATGTGTCATTTTCCTTGAAGATGGGATTCCCAAAATGATAAGAATCTCTCTTTAGCCCAATGCTCAACTTCAATGGTACGTATTTAGACAAAGTGAGTTGTAAGTTTGAAAATATGTGTTAGGACATATATATTTGACAGTATCTGAAATCTAGCCTTTTGTCTTTATCCTTTATGGGTCTGGGCTAATTCTTGAAATTTTCATTTCTGATATCCATTTTATTTGAGCATCTATTATAGTCTTATGGCTGTTTCTATCTTCAATTAAAATTCTTTTTATTTTTCTATGCATCCATAAAATCTGATTTAACATTCTAACTTGTCTAAACGATGGATGTATCTTCATGCAAATAAGTGCCCGAATCTAAAGAAAACAGGAGTAAAATATATAAATACAGAACAATTTATAATGAGCTTACAGCAGATTAAAGAAGACAATAATAAGTGGTATGATTATGAAGATTTCTATATTAGTGAAACAGAGGAAGAATCAGAAACAGAAAAGGTAAGTTATATCAACCAACAATCAGATAGTGAAGATAGTTCTGAGTAAAATGAATACATTAGAAAGACATAAAAGAGTATTGATAAGGGAAAGAGAATACTGGATACAATGCGAAGAATATACTCGACGCAAACTAATTATAACTTCAGCAGTTAGTGAAACTGGAAGTATGTACTATAATGATAGGTACAAAAAGATTACCCAGAGATTATCAAAAATAAGAGAAGAAATGAATAGAATACATTGGAAACAAATAGAGATTGCAAGACTCATAAAAGAGTCAATGAGAGATGAAGAGACTAGACAGGAAGTACGAGAATACGAACAGGATGAAGAACTCAACAGAAGATTAAATGAACCTGACTAAATGGTAGCAATTCATATAGAAGCCCATATAGAATATAAACCGAATAAAATGATAAAGCAAAAGATATTCATTGACAGTGGAGCAGATATATGTTTAGCTAGAAAAGATGTCTTAGAATCACACAGATGGAAAAGATCAAGAATACATAGAGCTAAGGTATCAGGATTTAATGAACAATCTAAAGAGCTAGATTTGATAGCAGAAAATATGAGAATTATACTAGGAAAAACTATTTTCAGATTACCAATAGTATACCAACTAGACAATATGAAACAACAAGTTTTATTAGGAAATAACTTCCTAGATTACTTTAAAACACAAGTTATAAATAAGAATACGTTTAGCCTACAATCACCCTGTGATAAATGGATAATATTAAAAAGATATTACCAGTGAATACCATAAGATTATGTACAATTAAAATGGAGAGAAATAATAATTTAGAATTGTTAAAAGAAAAATACTTAGGTATGTTAAAAGGAAACTTCGGAGAAAATCCGATGCAACTATGGGAAAAGGAAAAGATATACGGAGAGATAAAACTGATAGATCCAAGTGATTTAGTCAGAACAAAACCAATAAGATATAGCCCAACAGATCAAAAAGAGTTTGAAATTCAAATTAAAGAATTACTAGAAATGAAAGTGATAAGAGAGAGTAAAAGTCCTCATAGTAGCCCAGCCTTTTTAGTAAGGAAACACAATGAGCTAAAACGAGGGAAAGCCAGATTAGTAATTGACTATCGAGAACTGAATAAGAAGACTATTTTTGATGGATACTTTTTACCCTATAAAAGGAACCTTATTAACAGATTAGGAAACAAAAAATGGTTTAGCAAATTCGACTGTAAAAGTGGATTTTGGCAGATTAAACTGACTAATGAATCTAGAGCTTTAACAACATTCAGTGCCCCTCAAGGACATTATGAATGGAATGTATTACCCATGGGATTAAAAAATGCACCACAAATCTTTCAGAGAAGAATGGATCAAGTATTTAGAAAGCTTGCAGACTTCTGTATCATATATGTGGATGATATATTAGTTTACAGCAGCAACTTAGAAGATCATATTAAACATGTAGAACAATTCATTGAAACGATTAACCAACACGGAATACTTTTATCAGAAAAGAAATCAGAAATATTCAAGAATACTATTGAATTCCTAGGCTACATTGTAGATAGCGAGGGAATACAATTGCAAGAACATGTTGTAACGAAGATTAAAAACTTTAAAGAAAGATTAGAGAATAAAAGAGAAGTGCAGCAGTTTCTTGGAGTAATCAATTATGCAGCAAATCACATAAAAGATCTACCGTATCTGAGAAAGCCACTGCAAGATTTGATTAAGAAGGATGTAACCTTTGAATGGAAAGAAGAACATACCCAGGCGATTAACAAGATTAAAGAAAAGGTAAAATCATTACCAAAACACAGAGTACCAACAGACCAAGATCAATTAGAACTCTTTACAGATGCTAGTGACATAGGATGGGGAGCAGTCCTAATAGCATATGGTAAAGAAGATGTTGATAAAGAAAAAATGTTAATTTGTGGATACGGAGGAGGAACATGGAAACCAAATGAAAAGAATTATCACATAAATGAAAAGGAGTTATTGGCAGTAAAATTTGGAATTAAAAGATTTCATTACCATTTACTACCAGTAAAATTCATTGTTAGAACAGATAATACTCAGGTGAAGGCGTTTATTACAAACAGAATAGATCCTTTACCAGAATTGAATAAAAGAAGAAAATGGCAATCATTCTTCTGTTGTTATGATTTTATTGTTAAGAATATATCTGGAACTAAAAATGTTTTAGCTGATTTTCTTAGCAGATATAATGTCAATTAACAGCGAAGACTTCGAAGAATATATAGTCAAGGCTATGCAGGATATTATCAAGACAAATGAAATACTGATTACCTAATTACAGGAAAATACCCAAACCATCGGAAAATTAGCAGAAGCCATAAAAGATTTTACTAAATTCAAAGCCTTACAAAAGGAAACCTCACAAAAAGCACCGATTACAATACCACCACTACAGCAAAAAACCTTTGTACCATTCTCGTCTAAACTTGCAAACATGCCATCAGCAATACCTACAGCTTCGTCAACGGTATCAATGGCAGATAATTTGAAGTACAGACTAGAAGTGATCAATGCCTATGAAAAGATTAATAAATTTTATGGTTATAAGACTAACCCTGATATTGTACGCAGCGCAAAAATGAGTAAATATCCGAGGTTTATCTGCAGTGAACGAGCAAACCCTAACATTGTGGAAAAATTATTTACATATGGATTTATCGACAAGATCATTACATATGAGAAGATGAACAACCTAACAAGATAACCATAGATTATTACAAGATCAACAGAATTGATGATGGAATCCTTTGGCAGAGGGATTTATGGAATACAGATTTTAGATGCGTCTACAGATTTAAAAGGTAAGCCCATTGTTATATGCCAAATCTTTAAGACAGGAAGAAACAGCGTCATCAACGGCGAAGACAAGGACTTAAACATGAAAATACCCTGTACATTGGAAAAGTTCCAAGACTGGATGAGTACAAAAAGAGTATTTGGTTTAATAACACTAAAATCAAGAATAGAGGATATGCTACGAAACAGGAAAACAAATGTAATAGGATCCTCTAAAGGAGGAGATGTTGAAGAGATCATGACACTTTACTACGATAATGATATCGAAGTAAAGGAGACTACAGAATTAACCCTTTTGTTAGATAAGATTACCAATCTCAAGCATACCCATGCTGAGGAGACTATACGTCATTACAAGAATATGAGTGAACAAAAGAAGCGACCAGTGATTAGAACAGAGACGGCATCAACGTCCACTATGAGTATTAAAAAAGAACAGAGTCCTGATCCTTTTGAATAAGGAGGGAAAGCTGATTATTTTTGCAGGTACAATGTAAACCATGGCGAAAAGACCTTATGGCCTGAAAGGATTATGGCTTAACAGCCCAAAAGATTATTAAAGGTATCATTTAGATTTATCTATTTGAAACCTAAAAGAGGCTTATGGCCCAAACCAGATTATGGCCCAACGTAGTGTTTTATACTACGGTAAAGCCCAAAAAGATTATCATGACAGGGAGCATGTAGTTTACTACTTGTAACCCAAGAAAAGAGGTCCTAAGGACCCAAAAAGATTATGGCCTTATGGCCCAAATATTATGGTCTCACGACCCAAAACTGATTAAACACTGTTAACTCAGAAAAGAGGTCATAACAGACCCAAAAGAATATGGCCCAATGTAGTGTTTCATACTACAGAAAGCCCAAATAAAAGAGGCCTTAGTGCCCAAACATGATTATGGCCTTACGGCCCAAAAGATGATTACATTTGAATATCACGGAATATCCCCAACAGATATTTCCAAAGGATTACCAACCGGACAGCTGGAAAGTATTGAACAGAACAGCAGCCCGACAAGAAAATGACATTTCTCACAGAAGGTCATGCCAGATTATGACAGCTGAACAAATCGCCGAATAACGCCAAATGCAGAATGGACAGCTGACAGAATAACCGAATACTGACAAACAACTTTACGAAAAGGAGCAGACAAGGCACTGTGGACACTGTAGCCTTTATGACTTTTGTAAAAGTATTTTGTCTGATTACTGTTTGATTACTGTTTACTTTACGACTTTTGAAAAAGTAATACTGTTTACTTTTAAAAAGCGATGAATAGTTAATAACCGATGTTATCTATATAAGGAGCCTTTTGTCAAGACGAAAGATCATTCGAAAAATTCGGAAATACAAAACTTTATACAAATCCTCTCAATGTACCCTTTAGTCTATAATCCAAAAATCATCCAAGAACATCATAAGACTAATCGAACATCATCCAAGAACACCTTAAGATTAATCCTATATCAACCAAGAGTATCATAATAACATAGATGAAATACTTTGAGAATTTATGATTAGAACTATATTGGTAGGAGCACAACACCGGCAGGAAGATGATCAGAGGATACCCGTAACTGACTCCCAAGCTCCCAGGCGACAGAGTACCCGCGGCGGAAGGCAAAGGGGAAATACAGGCCAAAGGAGGGTAGAGACTACTTCGGTGATCTGATTATCTACTGAAAGGTATGTGCTTAAACCATGTGTTTCTAATTATGATTTCGATAAGTATATTATCTTGTTGTTATGCTGCTTAAACGTTGATATTAGATTATGATTATACTGTTCCGACGTTGATAGAGATTATACTGTTGATGTTTGAATGTTTGATAAAGGATTATAGACTTGATTATAAAAAATGATGACGAACGTAAGAATACCCTTACCCGATTATTTGATTAACTCTGAAAAAAGTTTGATTAAACAGATTACCGTCTATGTTCTAGCCTTTAGGGGTATATAGATGATGAAAAGATCCGCAGGACAGCCCGTCCGGAAATTGGTATCATAAATAAGGTTCTAAGGGTGGACGCACGTCACGTGAAGTGGTATCATCCAACATTGCTTCGTCCAAAAATTTTACTAAATATTAATATGAAAAATAAATTATTGGTGATATAAATGATATTAAATAATTTAAACTCAATCTGGAAAGGAATACTTCTGACATATCCAAATATCTATGCTAAATCCGCCACTGGTTATTTTAGACCACTAATAAGAGTTATGGGGATGCAATGATCGGTGAGTGCGGCTAGCTTTGGCATCATATTGTCCATTTCACAAGTTCTCTTTGATTCTTTTTCCTTCTCAGCGACTTTAAATCTAATTTTACAACAATAACTAACAATAATTAGCCCATTCCACTGCTCCTCACAAGTCATCTTTTTGTGTGGATTTCCCTTCAAAAGCACATATTTTTAATTTTCCCCCTCAAATTGATGGTCTTGAATTTTTACCCATGGCTTAAAAATATTTCAAGATTCTAGGTTCGAACTTCCGCTCAGTTAAAAATTTTAAAAAATTCGCAAGGTAGAGTATAAAGCCGAGTTTGTCTTATGACTGAAGGCAAACTCTGTCTTACAGTAGAGTTTGCAAACTCTGCCTTATAAGGCATAGTGTGCAAATTCAGCCTTAAGACATGGTTTGTTCTGCCTTGCGAATTCGAAATATGCCTTGCGACTTTTTTGGATTCGAATCGAAACTCAGGAGTTTTTAAGTGAAAGAAAAAAATTAAAAAAATTCAGTTTGATGAGAAAAAATTAAAGACCACCCCGAAATAAGGCCTGTGAATTGTCCGTCACAAGTTCAATTACAAGCCCACGTCATAAACAATAAACGAATGGTTTCTTTTGTATTCGACGTTGAAAGAAAAAGGCCTATGCTTGTTACGTGGAGAATTAAGCTTATGACGCTTCTCAGCAAAGATCAAAAGATGCATCATGAAAAGGCTTTTGGGCTTTACTTGTGTCCATAATGAGATTTGTTGGACCACACAAATAACTCAAGAGTCAAGATCGTCCAACTTTGGGGTTGGGGAGGGGTTGATTTTTATCCTTTTAAAGTTCTTAACACAATTTATTGCGTTCTTATAATTATGAGTTCAGATTTTATATATATATATATATATATATTTTATAAATTCACATAAAAATTTATTCTCCACATAAAAAATACTAGTACTTCAGATGAACCCAATAACGGAACAGTGGATCCGCTCCTGGGGAAAACAGTCATGAGATTATATCATCTAACTTCATTATTCATTTCATACGTTTTTCTCAACCTGGACTTATGTAAATTCCATGAAATATTTCTGAAATTGACCATAAATATTATTTCAAATATTTGGAAAAGAAAATTTCCGAATTCATTTCGAAGCGTTACTCTCATGTAATAGTTATGTTTCTATAAATTGTTAAAACTGAATAAAATGCTGTTTTGTTAGAATTTTCAATTGAGAACCTTCAAAGCCCTCAGTTATGAAGGTGGTTTGTATTGGGCCTTTTTCCGGAATGAAGAGTTTTGGATATTTGAAGATGAAACTTCACTATTTTTCTTGCTGAATAAGGGTTATCAAAGTTGCGTGACATACTTTTAAACGGCAACGCTTTAGGACTATTAAATTCTATCTGAATTTACGTGACCATTGTAGAGTAATCCACTTCTCTGGTTGATGTGTTGGACCAATCAAAGCTTTTATAAGTATCACTTCTTGGAGTCCCCCAAACAATTAGGGGTGCATTTGATTTTTCGATTTGGTTTTATATTATTTTGTTTGAAATTTTCGGTATTTGATTTCTAAAAATTATAATTCAATCCGAATCAAAATAAGTTTAGTTTAGTTCGATTTTTCTTTTTTCGGTTCGGTCTTTTTCGATTTGGTTATTCGGTTACGTCATATAAGATAATTAATATAATCAAAATAGCGAAAAAAAATGAGAAGTAATCATATCAAATCTCTTAAATATATTTTCTAATATAAATCATAGGGTAAATTTTAAGAATACATATTTAAAAGTATATTAATACATGTCCATAGACCTGTTCAAAGGTCGGGTCGGGCCGGGTCGGGGCCAGGTCGGGTGGCTTTTTTTTTCCTCCTCCTTGCCCGGCCCCCCGACCCTATATTTTTTTAAAATTCCGACCTCGGCCCGACCCTACGGGTCACGGGACACGAATTTTTTTTTTGGCGGGCGTGGTTCGAGAATTTTATTATTTTTTTTAAAAAATTGAATTTTCAAAACTAAAATTGGTATTCACCCCTACATTACCACGAAATTTCGACATTGAAATGTATTGTATATCGTGAGATCTTGACTAAAGAAAAAGAAAATTAGAAATCGATTTGGGGAAAAACACAAATTGATTGGAAAAACATATGTTTTTCTAAAAATTGGCTATGCCAAACCGCCATACCGCGGTTTGACCGGCCCTGTCTCAAAAAAATACGCAAAATCAAAAACAAAATCGGGTAAAACGGACATCCGAGTGCAGAGTTATGACCATTTAAAGTTTCACCAATTTACAACTACTTTCTCTCCCTACATTATGTTTCCGTGATATTAACAAAACGACTAATAAGTAAGTAATAATATAAATATATAATTAATAATCAGCTACCGTTTTTATCTTATTTTATGTCGAGCTCAATGTAGATTAGAGCAATACATATATATATATATAAAACATGCATTATATCACTTATTAATGACAAAAATATATATAAGTACAAAATAAATATTAATGAAGAAAAATAATATAAATTATATTTCAAAAAAATGCGGGTCGGGGGCGGGTCGGGCCGGGTCGGACGGGTAAAATTTTCTGACCCTGGCCCTGGTTTTTCTGGTCGGGTCGGGCCGGGCGGGTCCCCGACCCGGTGGATAGGTCTACATGTCCATAACGTAAAGATTCAAAATAAGTCATATATATATATATATATAATTCAGTTTTTTCAATTTTTATTTTTCTAAATCCGAAACCAAACCAAATATCTATTTTTTAAATTTTCCAATTCGAAACCAAACCAAAAAATCGAAAAATCAATCCAAACTAAAATTTGGTTTGGTTTGATTTAATTTTTTCGATTTAATCTGAATAATGCACACCCCTACAAACAATTAATGCTATTTTAAAATTATTCTTATTATAGGGAAAAAGGGACAAGAGATTACAAGTGAGAAGTATAAACTTTTAATCAACAAAGAAAAAATTCAGGTAACTGACTAACTGAACTATTAAGGTTGTTGCACCAACAACAGATATTTGAATTACAATTTTGCACGATAAGTTTAATTTCTAAGTGTAGCTCTTACACTATTATGACAAATTGACATCTCATGATAGGTGACCGATGTAGTAATCTTTTTTTTATGATGTAGTAATCTAGTAATCTAGAAATGAAGTATATGAGTTATTAAATTATATATATAGTTTATCCTAGGTGTGTGCACATATATAAAACATAAATCCCTCCATGATTAATGGAGAAAAGGTGTATGCATGATTAAGCAAAGAATTTCAGGGTTACCTGTGGATATCATGAAACACTGACCATTACTAAATTTAACTGATTCTTACCTGTCACTCTCGTTGTTATCTGAAAGAAATAATTTCCTTGATTATTTTCATTACTTGAAGGGTTATTTATACAAGTTACAAAATAGGAGAATCATATTCCTAAAATCGTATTCTATACATTTATGGTAATACACTAATTATGGTAATACACTACTAATTATATTACAATATTACCTAAACTAGGATACTAAATATTTATCATAAATTACTTGGTACAAATTTGTCCAAACCGAGGGCAATCCCGTGACCAATATACACAATATACACATGTATATTGTGTGTATATTTAACACACCCCCGCAGTCATAGCGGGCGGTCTTCGAACGCTGAGACTGTCCCTAAACTCTTCAAAAAGGACCGAGGGAAGACCCTTTGTAAAGATGTCTGCAATCTGATATCTTGATGGGACATGACATACGCGTACCTGACACCGAGCAACATTTTCACGGACAAAGTGAATGTCCATCTTGATATGTTTAGTGCGTTGGTGCTGAACCGGATTACTCGAAAGGTAAATGGCACTAATATTATCGCAATAAACCAAGGTAGCCTTTTGAATTGGACAATGAAGCTCTAAAAGCAAATTACGTAACCAACATGATTCTGAGACCACGTTGGCTACCCCTCGATATTCAGCCTCGGCACTTGATCGGGATAGCGTCGCCTGTCGCTTTGCAGACCAGGAGACCAAGTTGTTGCCAAGGAACATACAGTAGCCAGACGTAGACCGCCTGGTGTCTGGACACCCACCCCAATCAACATATGTGTATGAGACAAGTGTGGATGTCGATGAAGGATACAAATGCAAACCATAGTCCAGTGTACCCTAAATATACCGAATGATGCTTTTGAGTGCATTCATGTGCTCAATTCTGGGATCATGCATGAATAAACACACTGTTTGGACAAAGCATACGTAATATTCGATCTGGTAAAAGTAAGATACTGAAGGGGCCCCGCAAGACTGCGATAGCGGATCGGATCCTCGTAAGGGACGCCAGCCGCGGCACCTAGCTTAGGCTTAGTATCAACTGGAGTGGAAGTGGACTTACAGAATGACATCCCGGTCCTCTCGATGATCTCAGCTGCATACTTTCGTTGAGACAAAAACAATTCATCTGAATGACGCTTGACAGCAATCCCCAAAAAGTAACTCAAGGGCCCTAAGTCTTTCATAACAAACTCAGAGCTGAGCATGGTCATGATAGACCGGCGTAAGGTATCGGAAGAGGCAGTTAAAATGATATCATCCACATACAACAGAATGTAGGCCAAGGACGAACCACGACGATAGATGAACAAGGAATTATCTGATCTGCTGTGAGTGAACCCAATAGTTGAAACATAGTCAGCAAACCTTGTATACCAGGCCCGTGGAGACTGCTTAAGCCCATATAAGGACTTCTTCAACAAACAGACATGATGAGGATGGTTGGGATCCCTGAATCCCAATGGCTGATGCATATAGATTGTTTCCTTGAGATCACCATGTAGGAAAGCATTTTTGACATCCAACTGATGAATATACCATGTCTTTGAAAGACCCAAGCTAAGCACAGTGCGAATTGTAGCCGGCTTGACCACCGGACTGAACGTCTCCCCACAATCTATATCAACCTGCTGAGTCTTACTATCACCCACAAGCCGTGCCTTATGTCGAGCAAATGAACCATCTGAATTCTCCTTATGAGCAAAAATCCACATAGACCTGATAACATTAATACCAGATGGACGGGGCACTAACTCCCACGTCTTATTATCAATAAGAGCATTATATTCATCAGTCATAGCAATTTTCCAATTCGGGTCGTTTAAGGCAGACACAGAATTACGGGGCAGGGGGGATTTAGAGACATTAGAATGTAAATTAAAATGTCTTTTATGTGTAAAAATATCCTGCTGACTACGAGTGACCGGTCTATGACTCGAGGAAGAATTGAGTGGATTTTGGAATTTGCTGGGCTCGGGACGGACTGGCCAACAGGTAGTGGGCATGCTGGCCCAAATCTGGAAGCAAAAGCGTGTCAGAACGATGAATCGGACCAGTTCCAGTGTTGGGTTGGACTGGCCCAATTATTGAAACTGGCCCAGTGAAAAGACTGGGCAGAGATGACCGAGACGGGACAGTGGGACCAGCAGGCAGTGGGTCCGTTGGAGAATTTTGGGTGCGGGAGATGTCCGAAAAATGCTGAATAATATACGGGGAAATTTGTTCATCCAAAAAATTATACGAACTAGGCACGGGAGAATCCTATTCCTATTCTATTCCTAAAACCTTATTCTATACATTTATGGTAATACACTAATTATGTTAATACACTACTAATTATATTATAATATTACCTAAACTAGGATACTAAAATTTACCATAAATTACTTGGTACAAATCTGTCCAAACCGAAGGCAATCCCGTGACCAATATACACAATATACACATGTATATTGTGTATATTTAACATTATCTAAGTGGTGCATACATTCTATTTTTAAGGGGTGTCATTACAAAGACAATTCAGATCCAGAGTTAAAGATCTTAATTCTCTAAGGAGCCATAAAAAAATTTGAAATGTCTTCCGCATTAGGTATTGTTCCTCCCATTCGACATCATTTCAGCAACAAAACAAAGTACGCTGACACTACTTGAAAGATACAAAATAAATTTTATTACTTAATTTAGTACGACAAGTAGTCTTAAAACAACTAGTAATCTCAGATCTAAATGACTTAAAAGCTGAATTGTGATAATTCACTAATACCACTAAGTGCAAAACTGTGTATGTCAGTGGTGATCCGTGCTCGTTATACATATTTTATATTTACATGCTAGTATTAATTTTTAAATAACATAAATTTATACTTGGAAACAGAATAACATGTCAAACTGAAAATCAGTTCACGCCTGTTGTCATACGCCACTATCACCAGGTAATAAGTAGTCAAACAACTAAAATAATTGGCCCATTTTGCTAAACTTAATGGCATAATCTTCACCGGCCACCTGCCCGCACCTAAAAATTTTCCACAACTTGCGTCCCGTTGAGAAAGTAAAAAATCTAACCAAAATCAAGAACTACTTCGCCTTTGATTAAGATTTTGTCTCGTGGAGCTGGCAGCCTAATATTTATCTACAGTTTTAAATGATTTTATTATGTACATATTTTTATACCGTTATTATATTAGCTTAAATTCTTCTCACAATATTGTTAGCCAATATGCACTCGTGGGAAAGAGAAAACCAATCTAACCTGCACTGTAAAACGCAGCAATTGGGTTTGGTATAACTTATAAGGAACTTTATGTTGAATATGTAAAGCGGTACGGGAAGTAAATAAATATTACAAGTGTTGAAAGAATAAACAAACAAGTCAATGTTCAGAACTGCCGCAAGCTTGTTGAGCGTTGGATCTTAATAACTTGAAATCAAGAAATATTAAATCTGGATTGTTACAACTGTGGCTGAGTCGAGAGATGACTCTCTGTCTTTAAGACAAGATTGCCATGTATATATGCTTTTACGTTAACAGGCAATAGTCTCCCAAGATAAAACAGCAACTAATCAACACTTAAAAGCAAATGGGCTGATTCTGACGAAGAAAACAAAACACGAAACGATTTGCTGAAGAATGGAAAAGGAAGGAAGAGTTTTCTGTTTGTCCACACGTTTCTGGACAGAATTTCAGTTGTTCTCCACACGTTTCTGTGTTGTGTTCTATATCTTGTAGTCTTCACAATTGTGCCAAAAGACACCAATATATAGCATAAGGGAGGGACTTCTCAACTGCCAAGTGATGGCTGATTAAGGCCATTAGTGAGAGAGTTAAGCTGATTCCAAAAACTAACTTTTTGTCTTCCGTCGTTCCCAATTTCATCTTTCCGAAACTCCAGGGACCAAACTGCAAATATTAAATAATTTGGGGGTTTATCAGAAGAAGCCCAAGGCCCACGACCCGAGCCCGGACAGGACGGGACGGGCGGCGGCGGCGCGCGTGTGTGCTTTGCCTTGAACCCAAGCACATCTAGGTCCTCCCTCCTTCAAACACATGGGTTATCCCTTAGGGTTCCAAACCCTTAGCCAATTTTGAGACTTATAAAGAAAACAATTCTTCCTTTTCCCACCGATGTGGTAGATTTGTCCCACACCATATTTTCATGCCTCAAACACCTTACTTCGTGGATCAATACTCTTTCATTTCTCAATGAAATTTGACGATCCTTGGCCCTACGGTCATTCTACTCACTTAGTAGATTATGCACGTTTGAAGAGATAAAACATTTAACATACGGAACCCTAGTATTTAAGTCATTAAATAAGGGTGAACGCACAGCAAATTTCCAACACTTTACCACCAAGGAAGCTAATTGGTCAAGAGTCAAAAAGTATTACTATGTCAATTTCATAGGAAAATGATATCTAAACCGACTGACCTAAGATTATCTGAAGGATCATGTTTCGTTTTTGTCCTATTGAAAACGGTTTTTTTTTTAATCTTGAAGATTTTCCTTTCCTGAATTCGAAGGAAGAAAATTCCAGATGTCTGGATATGGTGCTCTTCAAACAATATTCAACCAAACTGCTTGGTCAAATCATAGAATATTTGGTTTTGACCAAAAGTCAGCCAAACCTAGGACTCGAGTCAGTCCAAATGTTGACACGTTAGAAATTGTAAATATTTTCTCCAATGTGCCAAAAAGAAATGTTATAGAACTGTGCACACATTGAAATTACAGACGCGTGAAAAGATAAGAATCAAAACCACAGTTCTTATCTTTAATCACAGTTAATTGGTCTAAAATAATTATTATTTTAAAAAATTAAAATATAATTAATTATTAGTTTTTACCTTTACCTTTATTTAATCAATATGGAGAAAGATTAATGTGATGAAAAAGAGAATAATATTAAATTAAAATCAAAGAATAAATAAGAATAATTTTGTTAAATTACCCATTTAATTAATATTTTCTTCCGGTGCGTAAATGAAAAACACAAGTAAAATGCACCGGAGGGAATAGGAATTAATAACTATATGAATAACTTGCAGTCATTCAAAAGAGTCATCCTAATTTGACTATTTTTATGTTGATCGACTGATAATTAATCTACAATAACCATCTTTCTTATTTCGAATTTGAGATCAATTATACTTTGCAAAACTCACATAAACCGAGCTACTAAAAGGGATGGTATTTTTTTTTGAAAATGGTAAAAAAAAATTATCCTAGTCTTGGAGTAGAAAGGAGAAAATTTAGATTGACCATTATCCATGAGAGGCTAAAAAAAGGGAGTACTATATTAAATTAATAATGGAGTTGTAATACAATGTGGTTTAACTTTTATACATTAATAAAAATAAAAAAAGATTACACTATCAAATTAATTAGACAAATTACAACTTACAAGTACTTTTTATAGTGAAGTGTAAAAGTAACATTATATACGGTGAAAATCGGCACAACACGTGGCATGGTTTTAGAATGGAAGCCGAAGGAAGTAACAATGTGCACCGGTAGTAAATTCGGGTGTTGTAGCAAGTCCGGGCAGTGGTCGGACCAGGTAACACCGAATGGTGACCGGACTTGATAACATTGGGTGAAAGACCGAAGGAACTCAGCGTCTATCCGTTCCGATATGGCGCCAGCCGTTACTATTTGCTCATTAAGTGACTGTTTTTTATCATTTATTGACATTTAGTGAGGGAGTGATTCTGGGGCGTAAATACCTTGTATTGTTAGTTATATAAAGAGCACAACCTTCATGTTGGAAAGATATATCATTCTCATTACTGAAACTCGTGTAATTACATTCAAAAGTGCTCTAGATTGCTCTTGTTATTGACTCGGACCCGAAGTAGTTTAGCTAAGGATCGAACCAAACTCTCAATTCAATTACAATCAAGATTACGACATCTTAGGCTAATTACATGCTTACTGCTTTCATTTACTTATTTATTGTTAATTGTTTATCATACTTATATGCAAATCTATCCATCTATCTTTAAAAAACCACTTACAAATTCTACTGTACTTTTTTTGGGATAAACAACCCTAGAATAGAAAAAATAAATAAATGATAAAATTTTCACGACTTATTAAACTGTATTGATAGATAAAGAATTTATTACTTATCGATTTAAAAAACGTGATAAAATTTTCACGATTTTACTAATTGTCCAAAACAAGATAATGATGAATCAAATTTTGACGAGTACGCGTGGGGTTAGCTTAATCTTCGATCAAATATTCCTGTTAAATGGTCTTAAACAGTCGTCTTAGCTGTGATCTTATCCATTTAATTCGCAATAAACTTAGCAATTTCCACATTCTGATTCGTTCCCTTCTTTACCAACGACCAATGATCACGACCATGCCCCCCACCCCCTCCTCCTTAAGAGCCTCGTGACTAGTTAAGGGGTTGGGGGCCAAACTCACTAAAATATTAGTACTATATATTAACATACAACATACAACATTTCAAAAGTCCTATATAAGGTACCAGCTCCTCCTATTTGGTCATTTCATATGGAGGAGAAGAACAACAACATGGCAAAGAAAGAAGAGAGCTTGGAAAAAAACCACAAGGGTGATCATCATCATCGTTATCATCTTGTTCACAGCCAAGTGAAGAAGATTAAGCAGGAAGAAGTGTCCAAGAACCATATCTTAGACTGGTCCCTGAGGCAACCAGAGATGAAAATGGCTTTAGCAAGGGAGGTTGTAATCAGACAACACTCTAGATCACGCCTTGGACTAAACTCCGGCCAATCCATCTTTGTTGGCGACAACTAGCTAGAAGTACTAGACAGTTTCACTTACGATAGTTGTTAGTTTTTGAAGGCTGCTATGCTAGCTTAGTAGAACAGGTCATGCAATATGGTCTATTGTTAGATTTTGTTTTTCCATATAAATATGATTTTTGTAAGTATTTGATGGTCATGATCATCTAGTTTTATGGAAGTTTCTTTTCACTTCTTTGCTTCCTGTTTAATTTTGGTTCGTCCATCCCCTCTTTCTATAATTTCTGAGGAGAACTTCAAGCTGACAATCTTAGATTCTGGCTGAGCAGAGAAAAGTTCTGTCTATCTCGGAATTCCTACTGATGGTTACCTTTCCTTTTCTTTCTTGTGTTTTGGTATTAAAAAAAGATTCACTTCATTTGCATCTTTATGTTAGGCGATGAAATCATGGTAATAGTAATACCTAAAAACACCACAGAATAGCAAACAGAAAGCATTTTGTACAGCAAATGAACTTCAGAAGTCCACTATGCTTTTTACCTGATGATCATGTCGAAATTTATCATGAACATGTCGTATGGTTATTGGTTAAGGTTCTTTGAATACAGATACTTCAGGTGATATCCAAGATCTTATTTGTTACCTAAAAGTTTTGTTTTCTTTCTTTCTGCTTTTTCTCTTCTTTGGATAGAAAGGAAACCGAGAAAGGTTCATATGTGTTCCTGAACTATCACGCTTAACTTTGCCCTTCATTAGAAGTTGCCAACAAAAAAAAACTCAATGTTACCTTTTCGTGCCATATTTTCCTTATTCACTAACGTCCCTCCACTTGGGCCAGTAAACCCCTGAAACATTTGATTAATCAATTTATAAGTTTTTCTCTTCATTTTCTGAAGTTCTAAAGCAGTAAAATTTCAATGGAATAATGGCAAGAGATTCATTTTCGTGCAGTCATTCTAGAGTTACGTGGAGAGTTTAAAGAAGCTTATAAGAATTTCTAGCCTTCTATAAGCAACTTACTTGGCAACAAATACGGCAAAAGACATCATATTGGAAACAAAATTCGAATATCTTGGGAGAAATCAAAGAGTTCCACGCGGAAGCTGCAATCTTATGTATAAATTTTGAATCAAAAAACTAAAAGCTACGTGATGTTATATGTGTTCATTTATTATACCAGGATCGCAATGAACAGCACCAAAGTTGTCTTAGGTTGTAATTTGTCACATGGAAAACTAGGTAAGCAGCTTTTCTTAAAAAAAGTTCCTTTAATATTTCATTTTGCACCTGTGGAACATGAGAAACGTTTTTGTTACTTTTCCTGAGAACTTAGATGCTAATGCAGAAAATGTCAATTACTCAGCAAACAATGAATAAGTTACCTCTTGGAAAGTTAACTTCAATTACGCCACGAGGTCAGGATTCACATGGACATTCTGAAGTAGAGTTTTAGCATTTAGCAAGAGAGATTCAGCCTCCTCATTTGCTGTGTCAAGCAAGCGCACTTCCTTAATCTCCTCTTGCCACTTCACCATCTGTTCCTTGTGTATTCTGAAAGCAAATATGCTTTAGCAACGGGGACAATCTTGTCTCAAGTGTTCGGTTTCAACTTTCACTTACTGAATCAGTCGTTCTTCAAATTCATTACTCAACTCCTTAAACATGGACTTACCTGATTCCAGCAGTTCAGATACCTAGTCAAATTGATGAACAAAAGAATGTCAATCATATAGACATGTGGAACTATAGCAAATCAGTATTTACACCAGAGTAGTCAAGAGCGAAAAACGGAAACATGCACCAAAGTGTGTTGGAGATTTAAGGTTAAAAATGGGCTTTAGCAAAGAAAGCGCCAATGAAGAAAATAAAAATGTAATGCAAGAAAATGTAACTACCAACACTACAACAACATCCTAGTATAATCACACGTGGGGTCTGGGGAGGGATACCTTCGTATCGGCTCAAAAGTACAAAAATTAATTATTTGGACAAAAGAATGGAAATTCTATAATTAAGCTTTATATATATTGTTGTGACCTTATTGACAGAACCCATAGGTGAAGGTGAACGTGCATTAGCACCTTGACGCTACATCAAAGCGCCAATTAAGATAGATAAAGCGCACAACCTGGGCTTCACTAAGCTTCAGGGCTTAAGCACATTTTAAACAAGCCTTTAACAACGCTGATTTACACAGGCTCCCTGGCTAACTTAATTACTAAACACTGCTGTAACAACCTCAAAATTCCAACACACACTTAACTAGGCAGTGTTTTCAACCATCTCTTCATATTTTTCATACTCGACTTCAATCTATTCGAGATATAACAGTTAGTATTACCAGGTTAGTGAAATGATTCATTTTTTCAAGAACATTGACAATCTCAGCCTCCATCTGTTCGGAAGCCATAGGCACAGGAATCAATGCATTTTCTTCATCTGCATCATTTGCAACTTCCATACCACTCTCTGTTGTTTCATTATCTGCCACCTAATAGCATATTACCTTCGGTCAGGCAAGATATCAAATAGTAGTATTCACTATTCAGAAAACTTAAGGTGGATAGAGGGCATACAGAAGGTTTCATGAGCTTATTCGTGAGATCAGCAACTTCTATTTCCATTACGAATCTGAAATTGCAGAAACTAGACAAATACAACAAGTATAAAAAGTAAAAACATGAAAAGGAATATCATAACGGAAAGAAATAATCCCTTGATTATTTTCATTAATGAAAGAGTATATATACAATTTACAATTTACAATTTTCCATAATAGAAAAATCCTATTCTTATTCTACTCCCAAAACCATATTCTAGTTGTACAAGAATCCTATAATTATGGTAAGTGTATAATACTAATTTAATACAATATTTACTCTAACTAAACCTTCCAAAAACCGTGATATACACGGGTTTGTATACGTGTATACCCCGGTTTCACATATGGTAATTTGCCTTGTCAAACCGTGATATACATGGTATACAAACCCATGTATATCATGGGTATAACCTACACACCCCCGCAGTCATAGCGGGCGGTCTTCGTACGCCGAGACTGTCCCTAAAATCTTCAAAGAGTACTGACGGAAGACCTTTGGTAAAAATGTCTGCAATTTGATACCTGGAAGGGACATGAGAGACGCGTACTTGTCCACGAGCTACCTTTTCGCGAACAAAGTGAATATCCATCTCGATGTGTTTAGTGCGCTGGTGTTGAACCGGATTACCAGAAAGGTAGATGACACTAACATTATCACAATAAACCAAGGTAACTTTCTGAAAGGACACTGAAGCTCTAAAAGAAGATTACGTAACCAACAGGATTCAGAGACCACATTAGTTACTCCTCGATACTCGGCATCTGCACTAGAGCGAGATAATGTAGACTGACGCTTCACAGACCATGAGACCAAGTTATTACCTAGAAACATACAATAGCCGGACGTGAAACGTCGGGTATCTGGACAGCCACCCCAATCAGCATCAGTATACGAGACAAGTGTAGATGTCGATGAAGGATATAAATGTAAGTCATAGTCAAGTGTCCCCTGGATGTATCGAATAATGTGTTTGAGCGCATTCATGTGCTCAACCCTGGGATCATGCATAAACAAGCACACCTGTTGTACGACATACGTAATATCTGATCTCATGAAAGTAAGATACTGAAGAGCCCCTGCAAGACTGCGATAGTGAGTCGGATCCTCGTACGGTGAGCCAGTCGCAGCACCCAGCTTGGGTTTAGTATTAACTGGAATGAAAGTAGACTTGCATGAGGACATACCAGCTCGCTCAATGATCTCAGCGGCATACTTTCGTTATGATAAGAATAACTCACATGTATGACGAGTGACAGCAATCCCCAAAAAGTAACTCAAGGGCCCCAAGTCTTTCATAGCAAACTCATAACTGAGCATTGTCATGATAGACTTACGCAAATCATCAGAAGAGGCAGTCAAGATAATATCATCCACATATAATAATATATAAGCCAGGGAAGTACCACGACGATATATGAACAATGAATTATCAGACATGCTGTGTGAAAACCCAATAGATGAAACATAATCTGCAAAGCACTTATACCAAGCTCGTGGGACCTGTTTAAGCCCATACAAGAACTTCTTCAATAAACAGACATGATGAGGATATTTGGGGTCACAAAACCCCAAAGGCTGATTTATGTAAACGGTCTCCTTAAGATCACCATGTAGGAAATCATTCTTCACATCTAACTGATGAATGAGTCAAGCCTTCGAAAGAGCCAGACTGAGAACAATGCGAATGGTAGCCGGTTTGACCACCGGACTAAATGTCTCACCATAATCCACGTCAACCTGATGAGTCTTACCATCATTGACAAGATGAGTCTTATGCCTCGCAAAAGACCCATAAGAATTATCCTTATGAGTAAAAATCCACATAGACCGAATAATATTAACACCAGAAGGACGGGGTACCAACTCCTACGTTTTATTTGCAATAAGAGCATCATATTCGTCGGTCATAGCCAATTTCCAATTCGGGTCATTTAAAGCGGACACTGGGTTGCGGGGTAGGGGGATTTATGAACATTAGAATTTAGATTAAATTGTCTTTTTTGTTTAAAAATACCCCGTTGACTACGAGTGACTGGTCTGTGACTCGGGGGAGAATTGGGTTGATTATGGGACAAATACGGAGGGGTGACGGACTGGCCAGCAGGCAGTGGGCCTGCTACCGCCTGCTGGCCCAACACTGGACACCGAAACAGTTTCTGGAACCGAGACGGTAGGGGCAGAACTGGGCTGAATATTTGGCCCAGTTGCTGGACCGGAGACTGTAGGCCTGGGCAGGGGACTGAAACAGTGGCAAGAGGTCCAGCGGGCAGTGGTCCAGATGGCGGACTTTGGGTGCAGGGTAAGTCCAAAAAATGGTGGATAATATACGGAGAGACGGCGTCATCTAAAAAATTATACGAACTAGGCACGGGACTACTCACATTAGCAAACGGAAATTGGGTTTCATAAAAAACAACATGACGACTAATGATTATTTTATTAGAGGATAAATCAAAACATTTGTAACCACGATGATTAGACGGATAACCCAAAAACACACTAGGGGTAGAACGGGCCTGAAGTTTGTTAATTGTGGTGGACGGAAATAGTGGATAGCATAAGCAACCAAAGACCCAAGATGTGAATACGAAGGAGTCTTATTATATAAGATTTGAAGGGGGGACGAATATGTCAAACCTTTGGCAAGAAGAATGTTAAGAAGATATGTAGTCATTTATAGAGCATGATGCCAAAAGAAAGAGGGGACGGAAGCATGGACCAATAAAGTTCGGAAAATATTATTAATGGTACGAATTTTGCGTTCGGCTTTCCCTTTTTGTGAGGACGTGCGAGGACAAGAGAAAAGGAAATTTATGCCATTAATTACCACAAAAATCCCGAAACAACCCATTATCATATTGTCATTATCACATTGAATATTTTTTATTTCCAATTCGAATTGGTTACGGATGAAATGCTCTAAATTTTAAAAAAGTGGAAAGAACGTGAGATTTTTTCGCTAACGGAAAAGTCCATAAAAAATTAGAATAATCATCCAAAAATAGAACATAATAACGATGGCCCAAAGAACTGAGAACAAGATATGTCCATAAATCGCTATGAATAATATCAAATGGCATTAAAGTACGAGAGTTAGAGTCTACAAACGGTAATCTAACAAGTTTTCCTAAAGGACAAGATTGACAAATTGGAGTACTATGTGTATCCTTACAAGAAATAAAATTATTTTTATGTAATGAAGAAACAATAGACGACCCAGGGTGACCCAAACGTGCATATCATAAGGAAGGAGCGAGAGCTACAAAAGTAGATAGCAAGGCTTGACTCGAGAGACCGGATGTGGGCGTGATAGGATAAATATCTCCCCTACTATCACATCTCATGAGAGAAATCCCCGTCTTGAAATCCTTCACAGAAAATCCAAAAGGATCAAAATCAACAGAAACTCAATTATCAGTGCTGAATTTACGGACAGACACCAAATTTTTAATTAAGTTTCAAGACAAGAGGTGGATGGTGGGAGATAAAGTTTTATGACCGTAACCACGAATTGAAATGGAATTGCCATTACCAACAATTATGCCACGATTGTTGCTCAAATTGGAATAAGACGAGAGAATACCTTGGTCGGACGTCTTGTGGGTAGTGGCTCCGGTGTCCATGTACCAATTCGCTGCATGATGGGGCCGAGACCCAAGCACGCCGGCTTGCTGCCCCGACCCAGAATTTCCTCTCGGGGTCCACTGTGGGCCTGAATAACTGGGCCTATTTGATGGCGGAAACTGGGCCCAGTTCGGGTTGGTAGCATATGACGGGTAATAGGGGCTGTTGGACCAAGCCCACTGGCCCAGTTCCACGGCCATGGGCCCAAGGCTGTGGCCAGTTGGCTTGCGGCCCACTGCCTCAAGGCCCATTGCCACCCCCGTTATTTCCACCTCGGTTTCCACCACGGTTTTTCCCATTATTTTTGCAATTCTGACCTTTTTTGCCGCCACCATTGTTGCGGTTTTGGCCGCTAATTATTGGAGACGGAGGGAGAAAAGTTGGACTCAGTCACCATAACGACAAAAGGGGCCCCAGTGGCCGCTTTCTTAGCCAAGCCGGCTTCTTCGAGCATGAGCATGAAACCGGCCTGATAAAACTGCGGAAGAGGAGAGGACTGCTCTGACGAAGAAGCGTATCAACGCCACTATAGGCCTCAGACAGGCCTGCAACCATTTGAAGGACAAGACGATCGTTGGTAACGGGGGCACCAACGTTGCGGAGTTGGTCTGTCAATTCTTTCAACCTTTTACAGTATGCTGAAACGTTAGGGAAGTCTTCCATATTGACGTTGGAGAATTCCTACTCAAGGGTAACAACACGAGAATTTTGATTATCTTGGAATATATCACGCACTCTATTCCAAGCATCCATCGTCGTAGCGTCTAGTTCGATAATTTTTTGCAACAAGTCGGTAGAGATAGTGGAGTAAATCCACTGAGGAACGGTAGCATCAAGAGTCGTCCATAACTTAGGATCATCCTCGGGTTTAGGCACCTCTATATCCGTGGGAGCCGCGGGGATAATGTGATGGAGGACTTGATGCGAGCGTGCATGAACTTTGAACAGTTCGACCCACATCGCGTATTGGACGTTTTTTATTTCAAAAATGATAGAGATGTGATTATTGATGTTAGAGACAGTAAGGGCATGGTGAAACGTGTTCTTAGCCATAATAGCAACGCAAGACGTGATGTAGGGATTGGGAAGAAAAATTTAGGAAGAGAGAAGGCACCACCGGGAACGAAAACCGAGAAGAGAGGCTCGGAAATCGATGCAAAGGGGGCGGAAATTTGGGCGAGAATTTGATACCTAGACTTCTGATACCATGAAAGAAATAATTCCTTGATTATTTTCATCGATGAAAGAGTATATATACAATTTACAATTTTCCATAATAGGAAAATCATATTCCTATTCTACTCTCAAAACCCTATTCTAGTTGTACAATACTAATTTAATACAATATTACTCTAACTAAACCTTCCAAAAACCGTGATATACATGGGTTTGTATACCGTTTGTACCACGGTTTCACATATGGTAATTTGCCTTGTGAAACCGTGATATACATGGTATACAAACCCATGTATATCACGGGTATAACTAACAATAACTATGTAAAACCTAATAAGTGATATATCTCACATGCTTGTGCGTTTATTTGATGTGCTAATACTTGACTAAGAAAATTGAGTATTTAGTTAGTCTCCCGGGCAATAACAATTCAATCAGTGAGTCTAAGGTGCAAACTATAAGATATATTTTTTTAAAGTTATGTAAACGTTGTAGATAATATACCAGTGAAACAAACAAAGACAATTATATCTGATATTGAAGAAATATTCAGAGTATAGCTTTGAAGGAAAACAGAAAACAGTAATTTATTAATCAGTGTGTCATAAAACAATATAATTAACACTTTTCATTAGAACAAGCTACGGATCAATGTAGAATATTCACAATTCTTAATCACAACAAAATAAAATGGAGACAGCATTGCATCCCTAGGCTCAAATCTCTAGATAGAAAACTAAATCACTTCTCAGGGATTCTTCATTAGAAGAAAACAGAAATGAGATCAGATAATTGTTGAAATTAGTAGTCATGAAATTGACAATTAAGTGAATTTTTCCACTGCACTTCTTCTTCAACAAGCAAAATCAAATCGAGTAGGATTTTTGCCTCTTGAGGAAATGTAGATGAAGGAAGTGAGAGAAAGAGAAGGGAACTTACATCGATTTCGCAGCTAATTTGAACGTACTTGAGTCTTGAGCTGAATAACAAGCTCGCGCGTAAACTTAAAATGGGCCGTTACAAGTTTGGGCTGACATCTACATTCTGGAAGGGAGTTGGGCTAGTGAGTCTGAAATAATGAGGCCAAGATTGATTTATGGGTTTATGGCCCAAAATTTTTTTGATTTTAAAAACTTTTTTTCGGGCGGATTGCCCTTCGTATGGACTGGTCTTTAATTTTTGCGTCTCAAATTGCACGTCTTTTGATTTTTGTCTCTACTTCTCATTTACTGAAATTTTATGAACCAAAATACCCTTATTTGCAGGTTTACAAAATCAGAGATTCTAGGTTCGAACCCAGCAGAGTAAAAAAAAATTGCAAGGCAAGGTTTCATATAAACTATGTCAATTCGTGTAAAGTTACACAGAAACTATGTCTTGTCCAACATAGTTATGTAGGATAACGAAATTAGGGGTGGGCATATATCGATTTATATCGGTTTTGTATCCAAAAAATATGAACCGAATAAAAATCATTTTTTTAAAAAAACCTAATACAATTTTTTAAAAAAAACCCCGATATGTTCGGTTTATATCGCCGAACGTATCGGATTATATTGATTTTTTCTAGTAGGCTGGGGATTTTTTTAAAAAAAATTGAATTTTCAAAACTGAAATTGACATTCATACCTACACTATCATGAAATTTCGATGTTGAAATCTATTGTGTATCGTGAGATGTTTACTAAAGAAAAAGGAAAATTAGAAATCGATTTAGGGGAAAACACAAATTGATTGGGAAAACGGACGACGTCTCGAAAAAATATGCAAAATCAAAAAAATAATATGGTAAAACGGACATCCGAGCGCAGAGTTATGACCATTTAAAGTTTTACCAATTTACAACTACTTTCAATCCCTACATTTTATGTCAATGCTTCCGTGATATGTTAATCAAGTTCATGTCACATGCGACTTCCATAAAAGCTTCATAGATTGGCTTCAATGGCTATGATTCAAGAGATAGTAGTAGCCTAAAATAAAAAAATAAAAAAATTATATATTTAATTCAGTTTTTCGGTTCGGTTCGTATCCAAAATTTAAAAACCAAACCGAATCACTAAATCCTGATTCGGTTCGGTTTTTCAAAAAATCGATTTTATTAAAAAAAAAACACGAGAAAAAACCGAACCGAAATTCGATTCGGTTCGGTTTTTTCGGTTCTCCAGGTTTTTTGCCCACCCTATTAATTTCTACAGAACTATGACGGACAACGGATCGTCTTAATTTCTACATAATTTCTATGTACTTTTATCCAAATAGGCATAGTTTCATAAAAAATATGCCTAGCGAAATTATTTTTTCTTTTTTTACTCTGTTGGGTTCGAACCCATAATCCAATTTTTTTTTTTTTATGTTTTCGATGTCAGGAATATTTTCGGCCATCTTTTTGTTACTTAAAGTACCGAATGACAAAAATTAAAGACCACCCCAAAATAGGGACATTCTTGTGAATTGCCCTTTAGAAAATATTTACTGATCATTCGCACAAATGCCCCTATTTCGAGGTGGTCTTAAATTTTTGTCCTTCAAGTTTGTGTTCTTTAATTTTTGGCCTTCATCATTTTTTGGTGCAACATAATTAGAATTTTGCAAGGCATAGTTAGTGTTTAGCTTCAGCATATGTATCATAACAAATTATGTTGGACAAGACATAACTTTCAACACTCAACATAATCTGAAAAAACGCATAATTTCAGATTTCAGCAGGCATCTTTAGCGTTTAACTTTGACATATGTTTCATAACATCAATACAAATTATGCAAAACATAATTTTCAACACTCAACGCAATTTGAAAAAATATTACAAAACTATGTCGTATAACTTAATTTATGCCGAGCGAGGCAAAATTTCAGTTTCCGAAAATAAAAATGTTACAGAAACTATGTCTTGCGAAGTAGGCTTGGATATTTTCATAAAATAAATAGCAGACACAAAAATTAAAGACCAATGCATTTGAAGGGAAATCCGCGCAAAAAAATGAATATTTAAGGGTCATTCACACGAATATCCCCTATCTTGGGTTAAGTAACAAAAAAGTGCCCGAAAATTTCCCTGACATAAAAAAATGGCCTACCCTTATAATGACCGAATTTCGCAAGGTATACATTTATAGAACTTTTGCCTTGTCCGGCATAAATTATGTAGGAACTAAGTTATCCGGCATAAGTTGTGTAGTATCCAATTCGGCTGACATAAGTTTATATTTTCACATCATAATATAACACAAGTTATGCCTTAGTTCCTACAGAAAAGTTCTCTAAACTTATGTCGAGTGCATTAAATACTACACAACTTATGATGGATAATTTAATTCCTACAGAACTTATGTCGAACAAGGCAAAAGTTCTATAAACTTATGCATTGTGAAATTAGGTCATAGATACGGGTACTTTGGCCCACATTTTTTATTAAATTAGAAGCAGTGATAAAATTAAAGACCAGTGATTTGAGGGGCAAAAATTAAAGATCACCCGAAATAGGGGAAATCCGCACAAAAAATAAATATTTATTAAATATTATTTATTAAGCTTTTGGTGATGGATTTGGAGATCAAGATGGAGAAGAAGAAGAGGATTGTGGATGGCATGTTAAGAATCAAATGAGGGAGTTTGACCATGGCCAGTGCAAAGGAAATGGGGGAGAGGTTGATGGCCAAGAGGGCTTTGGGGAGTAGTGGAGATGCGATCGGTATGTGGGACAGGACGGGCAGTTGCATTCGGGAGGTAGCTAGAGAAGTGCTAGGGGCCCTCGTGGGGGAACAGTGGTGGGCATCGAGGGGACTAGTGGTGGAATGGTAAGGTTCAAGAGAAGGTGGAAGTAAAGAAATCGGCGTATGCAAAATTAGTAGAAAGCAAGGATGAGGGGGAGAAGTGGATGAATAGGGAACCGTATAAGATGGCGAGGAAGAAGGCAAAACTAGTGGTTAGGGCGGCGAAAACGGCAGCTTTTGAATGCATGTATGTGGAATTAGAGGAGAGAGACGGGGATAAGAAGTTGTACATACTAGCCAAGGCAAGGGAGATGGGGGCCCGTGACTTGGATCACATGAGGTGCATCAAGGATGAAGACAACAAAGTACTGGTGGAGAAAGCGCATATTAGGCGGAGGCGATAGTCTTACTTCCATAAACTCTTGAAAGAAAAAGGAGATGGAGACATTGTGTTAGGAGATCTGGAGCATTCTGGTAGGTATCGGGATTTTGGGTATTGTAGAAGCATTAAGGTTGAGGAGGTTAAGGGTGTTGTTCGTAGGATGCGCGGGGGACGAGCGATCGGGCATGATGAGATCCTAGTTGAATTTTGGAAAAGCACAGGAAGGGCATGTTTGGAGTGGCTGACTGAGTTGTTTAACGCCATTTTTAAGTAGGCAGGAATGCCCAAAGAATGGAGGTGGAGTATAATGATTTCTTTGTACAAAAACAAATGTGATATCCAGAGTTACAACAACTATAGGGTATCAACTGCTGAGCCACACTATAAAAGTTTGGGAAGGGGTCGTGGAGATGAGGGTGAGGAGAGGCGTGTCTATTTTTTAGAACCAGTTTGGATTCATGCCGGGGCGTTCGACTACTAAAGTCATTCATCTTATTAGAAGGTTGGTGGTGCAGTATATGGAGAGAAGTGAGACTTACATATAATTTTAATCGACCTCGAGAAGGCATATGACAAAGTCCCTAGGGAAGTTCTATGGAGATGTTTGGAGGTTAGAGGTGTACATGTGGCGTACACTAAGGTAATCAAGGATATGTATGACAGAGCCAAGACTAGGGTACAGACAGTAGGAGGAGACTCAGAGAATTTCCCAATGATGATGAGGTTGCACCAGGGATAAACTATTAGCCCATTCCTATTTGCCTTGGTGATGGATGGACTGACGACGACAAATTCAATGGGAGGTACCATGGTGTATGTTATTCGCAGACGACATAGTCCTGATTGATGAGACTCGCAACGGAGTGAACGTCAAGTTGGAGGCTTGGAGATAGACTCTGGAGTCTAAAGGGTTCAGGTTTAGTAGGGCCAAGATCGAATATTTGGAGTGCAAGTTCAAAAATGGGAGCAACCCTGATACAAGCGTGGATGTGAGGCTTGGTACTCAGGTCATTCCAAAGAAAAGAGCTTCAAGTACCTAGGGTCTATTATCCAAGGGAATTGAGAGATTGATGACGATGTCACACATCGTATTGGGGCATGGTGGATGAAATGGAGGCTAGCATCTGGAGTTTTGTGCGACAAAAAGGTGCCACCAAATCTTAAAGGCAAGTTCTATAGGGTGGTGGTTAGACCGATTATGTTGTATGGAGCAGAGTGTTGGCCAATCAAGACTTCGTACATACAAAAGATGAAAGTTGCGGATGAGGATGTTAAGATGGACGTGTGGGAATACAAGGAGAGATATGATTAGAAATGATGATATCCAAGATAAAGTGGGAGTGGCCTCAGTGGAGGATAAGATGTGAAAAATGAGGTTGAGAGGTTCGAACATGTGTAGAGAAGAGACACAGATGTCCCAGTGCGGAGGTGTGAGAGGTTGGCTATGGACGGGTTCAGGTAGGCCGAAAAAGTATTGGGGAGAGGTGACTAGACGGGATATGACGCAAGTGCAACTTACTGAGGACATGACCTTAGATAGGGGTTGTGGAGGACACATATTAGGGTAGAAGGGTAGTAGGTAGTCGAGCGTAGTCCTACTTACGCTTACAAAATGATAGTTGTAGTGTTATTACTGTAGGCCCGATTAGCCTATCACACTTATAGGCGCAGTATTGCTTTATAGTCCCCTGTAGTTTGATTTATGCTGCTATGTGTTCTTTAGTGTACTTTATTTATCTTATTTAGTTGTGTTAGCTACTGCTTCCTTTTGTTAGAATGCGCTACCATGGCGTATTCGATTTTGTTATCAGCATGTTCATATTGTTTTAATTTCTTGTCTGAGTCTGACCGTTTCTCTTGCTTTGCTTTGTTTTATGCTTTGTCTTGAGCCAAGGGTCTCCCGTAAACAACCGCTCTACCTACCAAGATAGAGGTAAGGTCTGTGTACACTCTACCCTTCACAGACCCCACGTTGTGGAATTTCACTGGATATGTTATTGTTGTTTATTAAATATTATTTATATATGCAAAATTATAAACCTAATTACACTATTTGGGAGGTTCCTATCTAATTAACTAACATAACCATATTTCCAATGTATATAAAGTAAGGGATCATGCTTCAATCTTCCTCATTTTAAGCTCCAATCTTCCTCATCTTCTCTTTCTCTATCTTCTAAAACAATAACACGATCAAGTGAATAAATGTAATGAAGGTTGACTGCAAAATTAAAAGAAAATCTTTGTTTTGACTTCGAAACTTTTATTGTTTAAAACTGTAATGAGAGTGCACTTTTTGTGTTCTGGGTCATTGTTATTATAATGAATTCAATATAATTTTATAAGTGAGGTTTAAAGAGGGTGAGGTGTATGCTCTTATCCCTGCCTTTGTGGTGTCTTTTGGATCACATAAATGCATGTTCTATTTTTATATATTCGTTCATTTTCTTGTTTACACATAAGTTGGTCGTTGAAATTAAGATATATTAATATAACAAAATTATCCGGTAAAAAAGTTGGAACCTAGAGTGGAAAATTGACTTCACTCTGGTTGACAAATGTCGTTTTTCTTATAATTATTGTAACTTTTAATTTCAAATCAATTCTCCAACCAACGTCTAAATATTATTATCAAGACGTTACTCAATTTGCTAATATTATTATTATTTTTATATTATTTTAAAAAATTGGTTTTACTCACCAGCAAACATTTTTCATAGAAGTGACTACTGTCTTATCAAATAGATCCAAATATAAGGGGGGGAAATCATATAAAACAAAACAAAAGAGCATTATGTTTAGCGTGCAAGGAAGGATGTCCGTCCGTATCGCAACGGCAATCCTAAATGGTATGAATACAAACTACAAAGTAACAAATGGAAGAGTTAATCCTGTCGACGGCGTGAGCGGAGTGGAGTGGTTACAGGTGCTATTCACTAAAGACAAGTTTTATTGGTCTTCAACCTACACATTTAATAACTGGTTGGTTAGACTTTTAATTTGTCGTACGATTAGGTGACTTATTTTTCAATGGTTAGTTAGGGAAGGTTAAAGCTTTGACTGTTTCTTTGACTTTGTGTTAACAGCTAGTAATTGAATGTGTTCAACTAAAGTTGTAAAGATTGTCTGAATACAATTGTGTTCCATTTTCTTTTCCGACAATGTATTCTGTTCATTACTCACACAATTATAGACCATCCCATTCATCAAATCTTAGGGACGATTGCAATAATTTGTTTTAATTGAACAATCAAATTCTCCTTATATATAGGATTATCAACTATATTTGATTGAAAAAGCCAGCTAATCTATTTACTTTTTGTATGTACCGTTGAAAACTTACTAACGTGGAATTAAATTTATCCCATTATTTATTACTCGAACAATTGGGCCCCGCACGTCGGAAATATCATTTTCACACACGTGCAATATTAGTGCCAAGTATCGTAAATTTCGTTAATGAAAGAGATATTGGTACGTAAGTGAAATGTTTGAGACATAAAATGATGGACGGTTATTGGATAAATAACAAGTGTTCCACGTTGGTAAACAGATGAAGGATTGTGCGAAGTGTAAGATGGAACGGGTCGGAAAGGGCTGCGGAGCCGAGAAGGGTCGCGGCTCTAATTCCAATTTTTGGTTTCTGGAGCCGCGACGCTAAATGCTGCAGCGCCACGGCGCTTCCCAAGCAGTGTTTGCTCGACGGAAGTCCAAAAGTTTGGCTGATTTATGGAGAGGTTTTGGAGCATTAACTTGACAATTTTTCCTCCATAACTCAGCCATTATTTAGCTGCATTAGTTGGTGGTTTAAAGGGCCATTACATGGCATTTAAATGACCATTACATGGGTACTTGAAGAGGTCATCTTGCACACCTATAAATTGAGGCCTTAAGCTCAATTCTGAAGAAGAACATATATGAACATATGAATAGAAAAACAAGTTCACAACACCACAAAGAGATCAGATTTTCCTGATATCAATCATTCTCTTAGCAATCTTCATTATTTGTGTTCTTCGCTGGTATCATTTGTGTAGGCTTTGCACACTTGATAGTTTGTTGTTTCATCTTGGGAGACTATTGTCCACACTTCCGTAAAGCCTATATACGGGGGCAATCTTTTCTTAAAGACAGATAGTCATCTCTTGACTCAGACGGTAGTGTTGTGTTTATCTAATTGGTTGCTAAGTATTTCAGGTGTTATCTTAACAGACGAAGGACTCCAACCGTTCATATTCTCAGCGGATCTACAAGCCATAAGTGTAGCAGTTCATGTTCTTGTATTTCCGAATACAAGTTCTATATTTGAAGTTTCATTCAAGATCAAGATATTGATAACTTGTTGTTGTCCTCACTGTTGTTTATCCTTTCGATCACTGTAATAGTTATTTACTATTCCCGTTGTTGCTTTACATATTCCAATAATTTTAAGATAAGATTTGTATTAGTGATTTGAAAGATGTTGGTCGACAAGTGTGTGACCAAATCTGGCTGTGGATTTTCTTCTTGAAAACAGTTCTGTTGACAGTTTTGCTAACAGTTCAAACAACAATCGTGCTTTCAAGATTGGTCCTAGTTATGATTCTCTCTTTGACGATAGTTACAAGTCTGTTTTCGTCAAAAGTGGGATCTCTGGACCTGATGTTGAGCTTCAAGATATTGCTGATAGTCATGCTAGTACGGCTAAAGATCAAGGACGAGTTGATGTCACCGCTCCCGAGGGTGGTGGAGACAAATGCCCATGAGAGGCTGAGGATGTCAACTGGGACAAGAGGAGAAGGCTGAAGATGATGTTCTATCATATAGCAAAAGTCATATATTTGTCCCAGACAGAGGATTCTAATTATGGTAAGGAGGATGTGGACACTCAGTCTAACTGAAGTGGGCCAGAATCCAAAAGGTCTAAGTTATTATCCTTCCTTATCTATAATGTATTTAGTTAATATCTGAATAAATATGTGTAAATCAAGGCTGTGAATATGAAAGTGTTTTCATTAAAAACTTATATTCCCTACACTCTAAAATCAGATATTGAATCTTCTTCCTTCCCTTATAAAGATTGGACTATTGTAAACAAAACTTAAAAGATCAACTCTTTTGGGTGTAATTATTAAAAGTGTGTAAAGTATGTTCGCACATACGAAGGAGAGAGCTCCACTGATTGTGCGAAAACTGTTACCACTCTTAAGTATGCGCCCGAGAATTGTATAGGCACCAATCTCAAGGGAAGAAGACTAAAAGATAATGACTTATCTTAAGATGTTGAACTTGTCACACTATTTGACAGAAGATCCTTCATTTGATAGGATGATATTGGACACTCAGTCATACAAAGCCTACGGGCGACTGGAGTGGGCCAGAATATATTTGATAAGATGATATTGGACACTCAGTCGTACAAAGCCTACGGGCGGAGTGGGCCAGAATTCAGTTGACAGAAAAGTAATGGACACCTAGTGAGGTGGGCCAGAGTTTTCCAGGTCTTAAATGATCCGTAGGCCAAAAGAAAGGCAGAAAAGTAATTGGACACTCAGTCTGGCAAAGCAACTGGAGCGGGACAGAGTATTCAGATCACATATGATCTGGTTACGCCCTAACCACGGGCAAGAGGTTATTCATGTGAAGCAACGCCACCTATAAAGTAGAAGGGGTTGGAGAGGTTGTCCTCAATAGGACTTCAAGGAATGGGATCACTCTAAAAGAAGGTGATACATGTCCCAAACTTGATTTAAAGGACGTTGTTGGTCAAGCTAGTTTGAGACTAGTCCAACAGGTCTGTAATAACTAAGAATGGTACAGTATGTTTGTAGCTAAATAAATGATATATTTGTAATTCGTGCATCTATGCCATCATATATTAAGACACGTTAAATAGAAAGTCATTCAAAAGCTAACGAAGTTGAGATTGTTGCCTTCTGTCGACATAAACCCTCAAAATGAATATGAGGTAGGCGAAAAGGCAAAATCACTTTTCCAAGTTCCGTCAAAGGAATAGCGAAAGAAGCACCGCTCCTATAGAACTTAGTCATACCTACATGGGTGATTTGAAGTTTGTACAAAATAGAGGGGGGAGACAAGTACTTTGTGAACTTCATTGATGATGGTACAACGTATTGTATCCTTTGTTTGTTGAAAAGCAAAGATGAAATTGTTGAGCGGATAAGTGCTACAAAGCAGAAGTTGAAGATCAACTAAGCCTACGGATTGAGGAATTCGTAGTGATAGAGGGGAGAATGTGAATCATCGTTTATCAAACGACTGCTCATTACTCACCTCAGTCTAACGATGTTAGCCAAGCGTAAACCCGTATGCCCAAAAATATATGGGGCAAGGCGATCCTTACCGCTAATGCGATTCTCAACAGAATTCCGCATAAGGATAGGGATAACCCTCCGTGTGAAACATGGAAAGGATCCCACCTACAAATATTGTGTTGTGGGGTGGCTTGGTAGAGGTTGGAATACCGAAATAGGTCTAGTTGGACCTAAGATTGTAAAATTGCATATCCACTGGATCTGCAAATAACAATAGTGCTTATAGCCTATTGGTGTCAACGAATGCTGAATTCTTTGAAGATAACTTTCCTTGAGAAGGGAAAAAGAAGTAATTGCTTGAAGTTAACAAGAACCCGCGAGTGCCTGACTGTCCAGAACCAGATGTTCAAGAGCTACAGGACTCGGAAGTTGCTGATTATCCGAAACTTAATGTTTCCAGATCTACAGAACTCAGTGATTCTAGATGTTGAACCGAGATGGAGCAAAGAGGGGACAAAGACTTGTTCCAGACCTTCTAGCTTGTATGGTTGAGAATGAACCATGGATAATTAATAAATAATTGTCATCTGCAGAAGCGCTGCTTTGGAAAGAAGATACAAAGAGAGAAATATATTCCATCATATAGAACCATACTTGTGTAATGGTTGATCTTCCTCCGGGAAAAGAACATTTGGGTTGTGAAAGTGGATACTCAAAAGTGAATACAAAGTAGATAGATCTACTGACAAGTATAAGGCCTCGGCTACTTGGACATGTGCTCCCCTGTGAATATCTTAACATCTAGGGCCATTGCAGTCTTGCGTGACATAGATGTTGATGCCGCCTTCCTAACCGGAGAGTTGGAAGGGGAGGATCAGAGTTGGTTTGTTGGACTGTTGGGCTTCTTCCTGAACTTTCATTTTGGTCCTTGAAATGTTTACATTTTGGTCTTGGAAGTTTCTGATAAAACATAAATAATGAATCTGACAACAGAAATATTGACTCTGAAATTAGAAAGGCCAACAGTTGAAAAACCAACAGTCTGAAAGTGGAAGTCATAGTGAAACAAAAAATCTCGATATGAAAGACATGGGTATCACATATGACATCTTAGGAATTGAGATTTCTAAGACATCTAATGAACTGGTCTAACTCCAAACTCAGTTGTGACAGTCTCGTTAAAGCCACCAATGGATATGAATCATAGAACTGATTGAAATCATGGTGCACTCATATACGAGGAGCGATATGTGCAAGTCACATGTAGTTCAATGTATTATACACACTACAACCGACCTGGTATCGTCCTACAAAGCAGATTAGTTGAACTAAGGTTCACTCGTCATTCTGGAAATGATCGATAGAAGACGTTAAATCGGATATGACGATATCTGAAATATTCACTTATCTACGGATTATGGTATTCTGGATGTCCAGCGGTTCTGGGAGAACACAGTGATGCAAACTGGACATCAGATATGAAGAACACCAAAGCTACAAGTAAATATGTGTGGTGGGTCTTGGAAAATCCTCTAAACCAACTTGCATCGGTCGATTCATGATGGAATCGGGGTTTATCGCTTTAAACAAAGCATGAAGGAATTTGAGTAACTTCACGACTCCTTAAAGGACGTCCCTTATTGGGAGAAACCCGTGCCTTCAACAGTTATACACTGTGGCTAGCCGGTAGGCTTCAAGAAGGGCACGGATGACGGCGTATGGACATATCGATCAGATCTGTCGGAGATATGAGACTGTATGGCAGTTGATCATCACGGGTGTCACTTCCTTGATTACTAATCAAAGGATATAGCAGACCCTTTAACTAAGGGACTACCCGAAGATCAAGAGTTCTGTCTGTCTAGGGGAATAGGCTTTAAAAAACCCAAATAATACGAACCTTTGCGGTGGTAACCCAACCATACTGATTGGAGATCCCAAGAATTTGGTTCAATGGAAAACTAAGCTGCAAAAAGTTCAGTTGAGCACTTCGGTGGAAGCAAGAGCACTTCGGATTATGATTTCTGTTAAGAAACATGAATCCAAAGTCGTTCCCGCGATAGACATTAAAGTGCTACTTGCATGGTGGGTAAAGGTTAAGCTTTCAAACTTTTAACGATCCTCAAACGGTTGAGGTTAAGGTTGGGGAAACTTTTAATGGTTCCTAACACTTGTGAAGTGGGGTATAGCAGAATACCTTGTAGGAGATCACCTATTTAAGTGTGAGGACATGCCGCCTCAAATGAACGCACTTAAGAATTCAAGTGTGTCCACGACCACAACGGACAGAACAAAAGAAGAAACGAATAAATGGGAGGTATTACGTTGGTACCGCTGTCTTGGCTTACATTAAACACTGACGGTTCATGACATCATGTTCACCGCGCAGTAAGTAAGTCCGATGGTATTCAACTAGGGAAGGTTCAAAGTGGAAGCTACCTCTCCCAATGCAATATCTTTTAGTTGAAAGATTGCTGAAAGTATGCACCTTGTGTGTGCGCCAAAATCTCTTTCAAGAGGGGATTGTTGGAAATTTACTAATGTGGAATTAAGTTTATTCCATTATTTATGACTCGAACAATTGGGCCTCGCACGTCGAAAATATCATTTTCACACACGTGCAATCTTAGTGCCAAGTATCGTAAATTTCGTTAATGAAATAGATATTGGTACGTAAGTGAAATGTTTGAGACATAGAATGATGGACGGTTATTGGATAAATAACAAGTGTTCCACGTTGGTAAATGGAGGAAGGATTGTGCGAAATGTAAGATGGAACGGGTCGGAAAGGGCCGCGGCGCCTCCCGGACTGGGCCGCAGCGCCGGAGCGCCACGACACCCCCTTGCAGCGCCGCGACGCTAATTCCAATTTTTGGTTTCTGGAGCCGCGACGCTAAATGCTGCAGCGCCGCGACGCTAAATGCTGCAGCACCGCGGCGCTTCCCAGGCAGTGTTTGCTCGACGGAATTCCATAAGTTTGGCTGATTATGGAGATGTTTTTGAGCATTAACTTGACAATTTTTCCTCCATAACTCAGCCATTATTTGAATGCATTAGTTGGTGGTTTAAAGGGTCATTACATGGCATTTAAATGACTATTACATGGGCACTTGAAGAGGTCATCTTGCACACCTATAAATTGAGGCCTTAGGCTCAATTCTGAAGAAGAACAGATATGAACATATGAACAGAAAAACAAGTTCACAACACCACAAAGAGATCAGATTTTCCTGATATTAATCATTCTCTTAGCAATCTTCATTATTTGTGTTCTTCGCTGAGATCATTTGTGTAGGCTTTGCATACTTGATAGTTTGTTGTTTCATCTTGGGAGACTATTGTCCACACTTCCGTAAAGCCTATATGCGGGGGCAATCTTGTCTTAAAGACAGAGAGTCATCTCTCGACTCAGCCGGTGGTGTTGTGTTTATCTAATTGGTTGCTAAGTGTTTCAGGTGTTAACTTAACAGACGAAGGAATAACCGTTCGTATTCTCAGTAGATCTACAAGCCACAAGTGTAGCAGTTCATGTTCTTGTATTTCGAATACAAGTTCTATATTTGAAGTTTCATTCAAGATCAAGATATTGACAACTTGTTGTTGTCCTCATTGTTGTTTATCCTATTGATCACTGTAATAGTTATTTACTATTCTCGTTGTTGCTTTACATATTCCAACATGTACCAAGTTTGAGTTGGTTATTGAATGCCCAGGAAAAGTAATTGTTCCTAGTATGTTTTCTAGCACGTGATGACCCGCTATTACGGCTAGCTTGTTTTGAGTATTCTAATTTTTTCAAAATAATGATGTTGGAGGCCTAACTCAACCAATTAGGGCCATAAATATTGCCGGCTGAAGGGACAAGATGATTGGTGCACACCTAGAATTGATCATACGTCCCCATCTAGTGAATCTTTATTATATGTTTAAGGTGGGATGGGCAAGTTTGATGTTCTAGTGCAATGCAAATGCGAACGACACGTGAAAGCTCATATAGCAATCAATTTTGATATATGTACCTTCTTTATGAAAGATTGAGAGTAAATGTTATATGTATTAATGATTCATATATCATATATTAAGCTGATACGAGTAAATACTACACTTGAATCTCAACCAAAAGGTCTACAAAGGCTCTCATTGTTTGTTACTTCTCTAGTGGGGAAACAGGTATAAGTTTTCAAGTCTATCTACAACTTTTGGCAGTTGTGCTTGAGCAAGTGGTAAAAAAAGGAAATATTAAAGAAAAATGCAACTTTTGTAAAGGCTCCTTCTGTTATCTCAGAGAGGGGGGGGGGGGGGGGGGTTATAGTTTAGTAGTTATAATGGGGTTTTTGTGAGTGTGTGAAAAGCATAGTGACAAATCATCATGATGGTTTATACACCTCATTATTATGGAGACACCCTTTTCAAGTAAAATTCAAAGACAATATAATACCTTCAACCTTAATAAGTACATAAAGATAATTTTTAGTCTCTGCTGTATTTGATTTGGGAGTATATGCCACGATTCACCTTTTGATTAATTAAATTGGATTTCTCAATTTCCAATGTTCCAACTAATGTCTCTCTAACTCCAGAATATTTTTCTCGTCTTATTTATCCAGACATTGTTGGTTTTATTGTTAAAACAGCTTTAGACCTAAGATAACCTTCTATCATAAGTTAAATTATACTACTATTTTGATGTATGAAGATTCATTTAAATTGTTAAGAGGTTGTTTGATGCGGAGATAAGTTATGCAAAAATTAATAATGTAAGAATTATTTATATGGTGATTAGTAATGTATGAAATTTAAAGGTTGTTTGATGCGGAGATAAGTTATGTAAAATTAATAATGAATATGTTATTGTTACACAGAGAACTACTTACTTTAAGAGTATTTTTATCTTTAAATAGTTTAATTCTCGCATTGTTAATATACATATTCTAATTTTTACATTTTATCTCGCATAAAATAATACTACATAAGAAAATGCAAAATTGAAACCAAACAATATATAAGTTGTATTGAATTTAATTAGGAGATTAATTCTTCTCATTCAATCAACCAAACAAGGTACATATATAGTTATGGTAAATTTGATAAGGAGAGTAATTCTCCCATGTCAACAACCAATTAGGCTTTTATTGATCTCGAGATTATAATCAAGATTATAATTAGGAAAGATTTTGGTATAAACTTGATCCTGATTTTACATAATATCCACAACCAAAAGTTGAACAAAATTAATCCCTAATTTTATTGAGGAATAACTCCCTAATCCCTGCAACAAAATGGTCCCTTAGGCTATATAAGTTAAATTTATTGGGATTATAGCAAGTTAATTCTACTGAAAAAGAAAGACCTTTCATATCCAAGCCATTAAAAAAACTCCGGTACTTGTTTCAAGTGACCTTATGATTCTATAGCATAATTTCCCTTGAAGGTTAGGTTAAAAGAGATTCATCTCTGGAGATTTGACACAATATTCTGGTCATTTTCTTACATTTCCTGAGACATGGAAAAGTTATAACGTAAAGCTACTCCGGAGAAAGAAACATACCTTTACCAAAATGTGACAGAGCACATACTGAATTTTCACTTTGTATTTTATTTTATTGGAAATGTAGAATGATGTAATTCTCCTTCTTTAGTCTTTTCATTGATACAATATGTATATGTGTTTATAATTGTAATTCTAATCGAATGAGAATATCTACTTTACATAATTACACTAGAATACTGATTACATAATATATGAAGAATATTTACTTATTCTCTATCACACCCCCTCAGTCAGAGCGGGAGGAGGCCGGACGCTTAGACTGGATTTGAAGTCAAGGAACAGCTGCGAGGAAGTCCTTTAGTAAATATATTTGTGTATTGATAGGAAGAGGGAACATGTAACACCCGAACAAGACCCATGGCAACCTTCTCACGAACAAAGTGAATATCCATCTCAATATGTTTGATTCGTTGATGCTGAACCGGGTTATGAGACAAGTAGACTGCAGATATGTTATCACAGTAGACAATAGATGCCTTACGTAAGAGACAATGAAGCTCTAGAAGAAGGTTTCTGAGCCAACAAATTTTGGCAACAATGTTCACAACGCCTCTATATTCTGCTTCTGCACTCGAACGGGAAAGTGTGGCTTGCCATTTTGCAGACCACGAGATGATGTTATCACCCAAAAATACACAATAGCCAGAAGTAGATCGACGTGTGTCTGGACAGCCACCCCAATCGGCGTCCGTATAAGATATCAGCATGGTCGGTGCAGATGGATAAAGATGTAATCGCTAGTCAAGAGTACCCTTAATGTACCGAATGATACGTTTAAGAGCGGTAAAGTGAGGCTCCCTGGGAGCATGCATGAACAAACACACATGCTGAACGACATAGGCAATATCGGGCCTAGTAAAGGTAAGTTACTGAAGTGCACCAACTAGACTTCTATAAAGAGAAGGATCAAGCACCGGATCCCCGTCAACGGCGCTAAGCTTCGACTTTGAGTCGACTGGAGTGGGCATGATCTTGCAGTTTGTCATTTTAGTATTGTAAATAATCTCTTCGACATACTTACGCTAACACAGGAATATTGCATTCTTGGATATAGTCACGGAAATCCCCAAGAAATAACTCAACTTACCCAAGTCTGTCATGGCAAATTCGTATTTGAGCATGGTAATGATCTCATTTTTCAGCACATCTGAGAAGGCAGTCAGGACAATGTCATCCACAAAGAGCAATAAGTATGCAGTTTCATTTCCTCGATGAAAAATAAAAAGTGAGTTATCACTTTTGCTGCACATGAACCCAATATGGAAGATGTAAGTGGAAAAACGGTCATACCAAGCCCTAGGGGCTTGTTTCAAGCAATAAAGTGACTTTCGAAGCCGACAGACATACCGAAGAGCCGAAGGATGCATAAAGTCAGGTGGTTGATGCATGTATATTGTTTCTTTCAAATCCTCACGTAAGAACACATTTTTCACATCAAGCTGATGAATCGACCAATTCATTCCCATAGTAATGCTCAAAACAGTGCAGATGATGGCTGGTTTAACCAATGGACTGAAGGTCTCACCATAATCAATTCCCTCTTGTTGCCCCGTGCCATTTGCCACAAGTCTCACCTTATGGCGTTCAAGCTCACTACTATCTCTGAATTTGTGATGATATAGCCACATGCAATGAATCACATTCACCCCATCTGGTTTCGAGACAAGATCCCAAGTGCGCTGTGCAATTAGCGCATCAAATTCATCATGCATGGTCGTATTTCAATTTGGATCAAGCTTGGCTAATTTTGGATTTTTAAGTATAGGTGAGATAATCTGAGTGGCTAGGTTAAAGTGGACTTTCGATTTGAAAATCCTGTGATGGGCACGGTTTCCATGCGGTGGGTAGGAATCGGGATGGTTTGAGAGACAAAAAGTGGGGAAAATGGGGTAGTTGGGGTCATGAGAACTAGGGAAGTGGGGTAATTGGGGGTAGTGGGGTTGTCGGGGGCAGGGGGTGGTCAACACGGGTTGTGGGGATGTCGTCAGGGAATTTTGGCGGTGTGGCAGTGGGCTCGATGACGGGAATGGTGGGGCCGAGATGAGAACAGTGGGTGGGGGATGTTCGATGGGATGGGGGTAGTCGACGGGTGTTGGGGAAATGATGGGATGGCTGACGGAGGCGTGGACTTTTTAGCCAGAATACTAGCACTATGTATTGCATTTCTAATGAGAAAGGAAGTGTCCAGATCATCAAGGAAGCCGTAATCAATGACTTGAAATTTTTGGATATTTGCAAATGGGAAAACGTTCTCCTCAAATGTGACATGGTGATAGACTAGGATTTTATTTGTGGACAAATCATAGCTAAGTACCCCCTATGGTTCGACAGAAAACCTAAGAAAATGGAAGGGGTAGTCCTAGGTGCTAATTTGTGAGGGGCCGTGGAGGCAAGCTTCGGGTAGCATAGACAATCAAAAATCCGAAGATGATCATAGGAGGGGATCCGACGGAAGAGAATTTCAGTTGGAGTTTTATTTTGAAGAGTTTGTGTTGGTAAAATATTAAGGAGGTAAGCCGCCATATGTAGGGCGTACACCCAAAAGGAAGGGGATGGTAGCATGAAAGAGCATAGTGCGGATTTTATTATTGATGGTGCGTAGGATTCTTTCGGCTTTACCATTATGAGTAGGTATGGGGGCAAGAAAATAGAAACACCATGCCGTGGTCCACACAATTTTTTTGAAAGGGAAGGTTGTCAAACTCACGGTCGTTATCACATTGAAACGTTTTGTTGGTCTTCTCAAATTGGGTTTTAACATCTGTTTGAAATTCAAGAAATTGTTTAAACTTAGGACGTATATTTTAGAAGATAGACCCAAAAAAGTGAGAGAAATCATCCAAAAGTAGGGGTGGGCAAAAAATCCGATGCACCGAAAAAATTGAACCGAACCGGCGAATCGGTTCGGTTAAAAATCTACTACAAACCCTATTTTTAAAAAAACCGATTCATTTTTTTAAAATTGAATCGGTTCGGTTCACATGATTTTGTGATACACCGAACCGAAAAACCGGGCCCTATATAAATAAAAGCCCTAAATCGATTTCATTTTCCGCAGCACTCACTCGATCGATTTCAGATTTTCAGATTTTTAGATTTTAAGTTTTGCACTTTTGTTCAAGCTACAACCCGACCCTGGGTTGCAATTTATCCATACCTCGGGTTGAAGCTTCAGATTGAAGACACGATTCAGTTTTGCACTTTTGCTGAAATTTGAATTCGAGTTCGAGTTGAAGACACGAATTTGATTTCAGATTTTCAAATTTTCAATAGTTCAAGCTTCAACCCGACCCTACCAGTGCCGCCACAAAAGGTAATCCAATCCCTATACTCATTTCTTTCTCTCGTTCTGATTTGTCATCTGTTTTATGCTATGTTTGAACCATGTTTGTCGAAACATTATGAGAAGTTATGACTTTTCTCGGACATTTGCTTTATTTGTTTGTTGAATGATTTAGATGCCGGGAACTGGTGTTTGTTGTTATGACTGCTTGCAAATTGGAAAAGGATCATCAAATTAAGGTTATTTAGAGTGTAGTTACTGAAGTAATTTATGATTTTCTGAGAAAATGTGGTAATTTCTGATTTTAAAATGTAGTTACTGTCTTACTGAAGTTACTGAAGTAATTTAAAATGAAGTTACTGAAGTAATTTAAAACGAAGTTACTGAAGTAATTTCTGATTTTCTATAAAGAAAGAAGCATATTCAATCTATAGTTTCATGGTGTATTCAACTTTCCTACTATCTAAAATGAAGTTGATGTTTTGTATTCACAGTGTATTTGACAAATTGCTTATGAACTCTCTAATATTGTAGAATGGAAGACATATTGGATGATGGAACAAAAGTGGTGAAACGAACCGACGAGGGAAAATTGAGATCAAAAGTTTGGAATTTTTTTACTAACCTGGAGGACAGAAAGCCAAATGTCATTTTTGCCGAAAAAGATTATGCTTGCGATAGCTCGTTAGTTGGGACAACTAATTTAAGGAACCACTTGGCTAGATGCAAAGTGTACAAGAAATCAAAGCTTGAAGAGGATAAGAATAAAAAAGTATTAACTTCGTGACAAGGGTAAAGACAATGATAAAGTTGTATTTGTGGAGTTTAATCAAGAGGCTTGTAGAGCCGCACTTGTGAAATTAATTATTAAAGATGAGTTAGCTTTTAGATTTGTGGAGAGTCAGAACTTTGTGGAGTATATGAGGGTTTGTTGTCCCAGATTTGTGGTGCCTTCACGAAGAACGATTGCACGGGATATTCTTCAGTTGCATCAGACTGAGAAGGCTTTGATTAAAAGAATCATGAACTCAAACCAACAGAGAATTTGTATTACAACAGACACGTGGACATCAATTCAAATGAGTAGCTACATAGTAATAACTGGGCATTTTATTGACTGTGAGTGGGTGTTGCATAAAAAGATACTTTGTTTTACACCAATTTCTAATCATAAAGGAGATGGTATTAGAAAGATTATAGAGAAATGCTTATTGGATTGGGGTATTAATAGGCTATTCACAATTACTGTGGACAATGCAAGTGCTAATCAAGTTGTAATTGCTTATGTGAAGAAGAAACTGACAAATTGGAGTCCTAAGGCGATGGTTTTAAATGGTGATTATATGCATGTGAGGTGTGCTGCACATATAGTGAACTTGATTGTTCAGGATGGGTTGGTAGAAGTGAAGGACTCAATAACTGTTGTTCGTAATGCGGTGAAGTATGTAAGATCTTCTCCGACAAGGTTGCAAAAATTCAAGACATGTGTTGAGCGAAAGAAAATATCATATAAGGGACTTATGGTTTTGGATGTGCCAACCAGATGGAATTCGACATACTTAATGTTGGAAAAAGCTGTGATCTTTGAAAAAGCGTTTGATAGGTTAGAGGAGGACGATGGCCACTACAAAAGTTGGTTTAAAAAATATGAGAATGGAAGAAAAAGAATTGGGCCACCAATTTTTGTGGATTGGGATAATGCTAAGAGGTTAGTACATTTTTGTCAGTTTTTTATGATGTGACATTAAAATTCAGCAGTACAAAATGTGTGACTTCTACTGATTTTTTGAATGAGTTGTGGAAAGTTTATCTTTATCTTTGCTCACTATCGGAATCTACTGATTTGTTGGTGAAAAAATTTGTTAATGGCATGAGAGATAAGTTTGTGAAATATTGGAGTACTTCTATAGAAAAGGTGAACAAACTATTAATTTTAGCAAATGTGTTTGATCCTCGGTGTAAATTTGAATTTATAAACTGGTGCTTTGGAAGTATATTTGATAGTAGGAAGGTTGATGAAATTAAAGCTGATATCAAAGAGTTATTGTTACGGTTATTTGAAAACTATAATGATGTTAGCCCAAATAGTGGTGTGGTAGTAGTTCAATTGCTCAGTTAAGTAAAGTTTGTGATAGTGGCAGCAGTAGAAAAGAATCAATTGATCCTTTTCAACTGTTTAAAAAGTTGAAGGCAACTGAAAATGATGATTTTGGGGTGAAGAATGATATTGAGAAATATTTGTCAGAGCGGAATGAAAGTCCTAATGATCCGAGTTTTGATCTTTTGAGTTGGTGGAAGATGTATTCGTCTAGGTATCCGACTTTGTCAAAGATTGACAAAGATATTTTGGCAATTCCTGTGTCTACCGTGGCTTCCGAATCGTCATTTAGCATGGGGGCGCATTTTTTACCCTTTTAGGAGTACATTAACTCATAAGACAGTTGAAGCATTAATTTGCACACAGAATTGGCTTCGCTCAACTCTTATAGGAGAACAAATTGTGCAACCAACCGAAGAAGAAACTGAGTTTTATGAAGATGTTGAATTGGGTAACAATACTATTTTTTATATATTGTTTTTAATAGAATCATTATACTTTAATATTTTGTCTATTATATTGACACTTCGGCAAATTGTATGTAGACTTTGAGAAACTTTCAACCGTACCGCAATCACAACCAATAGAACAAACACAAGTAGTTGAGGACTTGACAATGGATTTATATTGGCGTCATAATGGTAAAGTTCTCAAATCTACAATCCTTCAAATTAGTTTTTGTTATTAGTATCTATCTATATTTGACTCATAAGCAGTCTCAATTGCTATTGTTGGAGCAGCTGAAACTGCTGAAATTCCTGTGTTGTTGTTGGAATTTGATGTTGATATTGGTTGTTCTTTGGAATTTCGTTGCATGCCGCTTTCGCTCGCTTGCCGCCGCCGATCTTCTTGCCGCACGCTTCCCGTTGATTCCGTTCTTCTTTGTTGTTGTTTAAAAAACCAGTTTATGTATGTTCCTGTTAAAATTGGCTATTGTTGTTGCTACTAATATGCTGCTGCATTTGCTGTTGATGTTTAAAAAATATAAATCATTTGGACTTTATATTTGAATTGAAAAAAACTGATATAAACAGATACGTTCGGCGATATAAACCGATATATCATTTTTTTTAAAAGTTGTATTCATTTTTTTTAAACCGATTTTTATTCAGTTCATATTTTTCGGATACAAAATCGAACCGATATACGCCCACCCCTATCCAAAAGCACCAAATAATATTTGTGACCCAGTTTGCTAGTAATTGGAGATGTCCATAAATCTGCATGAATAATATCAAAACGAAAAAATGTTACACTTAATAAGGATTGAAAAGGAAGTCTAACATGCTTTCCTAAATGGCAAGAGTGGCGAGCGTGAGTAAATTTCCCCTTATTACATTTAATGAAATTCTGACTTCTAAGAAAATTAAAAATTGGTGCTCCCGGGTGTCCGAGTCTATTGTGCTAAGTTGATAGAGAGATTGCAGCTAGAGAGGTTGGTAGATTGACACTTGCGGCAGAATTGAATGAGAAAAGATATATATCCCCACACTATTACATCTCGTAAGAGATGTCCCTGTACGTAGGTCCTTCACAGAAAAACCAAAATGGTCAAACTCAATAGATACGGAATTGTCACTAGCAAATTTCCTAACAGAGATTAAGTTTTTAATGATGTTAGGAGCATATAGGATATTTTTTAGGGTAAAGGGTGGGTGAGGTGGTTGTGTTTGATTGGTGTCGTAGCCTTGAATTGGAATGCGATTGCCATTACCGACCAAAACAAATTGAAGATTGTTCAAATTAAATAGGTGAGGGAGATTACCAGAGTCGCGAGTGAGGTGGAATGTGGCACATGTATCCATATACCATGGATCGTCTGGAGATTCAAAGTGTTGTAAGCCTGACTCAGTTCGGGAGGGATCATGGGACCGTAGGCCTGTTGTTGGGTCGTGGATAAGTGGGCATGGTGCTGGTGGCCCGTGTACCGTGGGCCTGGAGGTGAGTCCAGGATGCTGGGCTACAACGAGGAATACCGTGTCATGTTCGTGGATGGTAGGTTAGATAGAAAGACGAGATTGTTGAAGATCCCTAAAAGCGAGCGATACGTTTTTCAGGGCAGCGAAAAGTTACCGTAATCCATTGATTGGAGAGAGAAAGGTGCTATTGCAGGAATAAATCAAATTGTAACGGGGGAATCGATTTCCATGTCAGAGCAAGATTACACCAGATAATGGTTGCTGAAAGGGACAATGTAAAAGTTAGAAAGGGAGAACAGGGCAAAGTTGAGGATTTGAAGTCTGGGCCTTGTATAATTGTTTATGATTGCAGCAAAAAGGATTACACTACGATCACAATGAGGTCAATGGATTGGCCTAAGTTGTTGTTTGATATTGTATGCACTCTAACTGACATGCAGTATATGGTTGTTCTTGGCAACAGAGCACATGAGCACATGCGTATTATATGGTACAAAGGGTTTGAGAGCAGGCTAGGGTTTGACTTCTGATACCATGTAGAATATTGTAATTTACTTGTATTCAGTCTTCTCATTGATACAATATATATAGGTGTTTACAATTATAATCCTAATAGAATGAAATATCTACTTTACATAATTACACTAAATTACTGATTACAAAATTTATGGAGAATATTTATTTATTCTCTATCAAGAAACCTAACCAGAAACCAAATTTATATAAAGAAATTCAAGAATTCAAAAAGCAAACACCTGGGGACTCCACATCACTACCCTCTCATTTCATATTCAAGAAAACAACCCCTCATGAGTGCTGAATCTGTGTTGACAGAGCCCATGTACACAATATAGGGACCAGCTAAGAATTTCATCATTTTTTCTCTAGTCATTTGTTGGAAATTTACTAAATGTGGATTTAAGTATATCCCATTAATTTATGACTCGAACAATTGGGGTCCGCACATCGGAAACGTCGTTTCCACACACGTGCACACGTAGTGCCAAGTATCGCAAATTCCATTAGTGAAAGAGATATTGGTACGTATGTAATACGTTTGAGACATATAATTATGGACGGTTATTGGTCAAATAACAAAGTATTCCACGTTGGTAAACGAAGGAAGAAGTGTAAGATGAAACGAGTCGGATTTCGCTGTGGAGCCGTGGAGGGCCGCGACACCACACCGTCGGAGCCGCGACGCCTCCCAGGCAGTGCCGCTGCGCTAATTGGTTGGCCAGTCACTGGAGCCGCGGCGCTTCGGAGGCAGAATGCTGCTACGGAAAGTTGGAAAAATCTGACCTTTGGGCTGGTTTTGGAGCATTTATTCTCCATTACTTGGCACATGAATTCAGCCATTATTTGGCTGAATGTAACCCCTCAATCAAGTGCAATTACATGGTTATTGAAGGTCATTAGATGGCTAGTTGAGGGGTCTTCTCCTTACACTCTAAATTGAGGTCTTTGGCTCAATTGAAGAACAACACTCAACACTTAGAAAATACTCCAGATTTTCTAATTTCACCTTCTTCCTCTCTAGCAAAGTTACTATACTCAAAGTTCTTCGAGAGTAACACTTGAGTTTCTTTTGCTCATTTGTTAAGTTGATGTTGTCTCTTAGGAGACTATTTCCCAACACCGTAATAGGAGATATACGGGGCAATCTTGTCTTAAAGACAGAGTGTCATCATTCGACTCAGCAAATCACACAAGCAGTTTGTTAAGTTCTTGATTTCCAATTTATTGTAATATTTAGTTTATTCTTTCTTACTATTGTAATAGTTACTTACTTCCCGTTCCCTGTAGCAATTGTATCCCAACAATTTTAAGACAAGATTTTGTTGTAAGTACCTAGAAAGATAACGGGAAGAGATCAAACTGCTTCTGATTCTGCTGCTGCTACTCAAGGCACCCATAATGCCTTTCCGGTTGCTCAAGGATCATCCAACGCCTTTACTGCCGCTCAAGGGAACGTTGTCGTTCCTCCACCCATTGGATTTCACCATGAACGCCCTTAAAAGTTCATGGGCTCAAACTTTAAGAGATGGCAACAGAAGATGCTAGTCTACCTGACTGTTATGGGAATGACATGTTTCCTAACAGAAGATCCTCCACAAGCTGGAGATGAAATGGACCCTTCGCCTTCTGAAACGGCTGAAGGGGGCCTAGGTATCCATGACATTAATGGCATGAAGATTATTCTTGATGCATGAAGTTATAGTGATTTCATGTGTAAGAATTACATATTGAAATGCTTGTCAGACCCTCTCTACACGGTGTATTGCACTACTGGCAGAAGCAAAGAGTTGTGGGAAAAACTGTAAAAGAAGTACAACGCACAAGATGCATGTACTAAAAAATTCATCGTTGGAAAATTTCTGAAATTTAAATGGTGGATAGTAAGACAGTGATGTCCCAAGTCCAGGAATTCCAAATGATTCTACATCACCTAGATTTGGAAGGTATGAAGCCAAATGAGCAGTTTTTGGTTGCATCATTGATTGAAAAGTTACCTCCTTCGTGGAATGAGTTTATGAGTTACTTAAAACTCAAGACAAAGGAGATGACCTTTGAAGAACTTATTATCAAACTTCAAATTCAGGAAGATAATAAGAAGGCATTGCCTAGGGGTAAACAACCCGCTGAGGCAAAGACAAATCTGGCTGAGGCCAAAGGGAACCCAAGCAAGAAGCGCAATTTCCTGAAAGACGGCAAGACCCAAGCAGCGGAGAAGTTCAAAGGAAACTGTCACCACTGTGGGTAACCTAGTCACATGATCAAGGACTACCGCAAGCTCAAGACTGAGCAACAAGAGAAGGCCAAGTCTAAGGGCAAAGCACATGTTAACGTCATCAAAGACCAGTTTCTGGATGACATGATTGAGGAGTTCTCAGCGGTGGTGCTGGAAGCAAACCTTGATGAGAATCCCATGCAATGGTGGATGGACACATGTGCTACAAGACACATCTGTTCCAATAGAGATGTCTTCTCCACTTATACACCGATTACAAAAAAGAAGATGTTCATGGGCAACAACGCTTCCTCTGACGTGCTAGGGGTAGGAAAGGTAGTTTTGAAGATGACTTCCGGAAAATAGCTCACTCTGAAGGAAGTGATGCATGTTACTGAGAGTAGAAGAAATTTAATTTCAGGTCATTTATTGGTTAATGCTGGCTTTAGGCTAGTATTTGAGTCTAATAAATTTGTAGTGAGAATGGAATGTTTGTGGGAAGAGGATTCGTCTGTGAAGGCATCTTCAAAGTTAACGTCATGTTTGTATTACGTACAAGCAATAATATTGATGCTTCTTCTTACTTGCTTGAGTCCTCTAATTTATGGCATTATAGATTAGGAAATATTAACTACAAGTCCATCCAATGGTTGGTAAAGTTGGAGTTATTGTCGTCTATCGACGTAAATCCTCAACATAAGTATGAGGTGTGCGTAGAGGCAAAACTCACAACGCTTCCTTTTCGATCTGTCAAAAGAAATACCGCTCATCTAGAACTTATTCACACAGATATCTATGATTTGAAGTTTGCACAAACTAGAGGGGGGAACAAGTACTTTGTGACATTCATTGATGATAGCACAAGGTATTGTTACATTTACTTATTGAAAAGTAAGGATGAAGCCTTTGAAGCGTTCCGACGTTACAAAGCAGAAGTTGAGAACCAACTTAGCATGCAGATTAAATCCATTCGTAGCGATAGCGAGGGAGAATATGTAGCGCCATTTGAGGAATATTGTGCCCAATCAGGCATTGTTTATCAAACGACGGCTCCATACTCACCTTAATCGAACGGTGTGGCAGAACGTAAGAACCGCACATTGAAGGAAATGATGAATGCCTTGCTCATCAATTCTGGTCTTCCCCAAAAACATGTGGGAAGAAGCTGTCCTTACCGCTAATACGATTCTTAATAGAGTCCCACATAAGGGTAAGGACAAAACTCCATATGAATCATGGAAAGGAAAGAAACTCACCTATAAATATTTAAAGGTGTGGGGTTATCTGACAAAGGTCGAAGTACCCAAGCCAAAGCAGGTCAAGATTGGGCCTAAGACTGTAGATTGCATATTCATCGGATATGCAAATAACAGTAGTGCTTATCGCTTCTTGGTGCATAAGTCAGATATTCCAGATATCCACGGGGATACAATCATGGAATCAAGGAATGCTCAATTATTTGAAAATACCTTTCCTAGAAAGGAAAAAGACATAACCTCTCGCAAACGAAGTTATGAACAAAACTCTCAGGAACCGGGAGTCGTTGACGGCCCGGATCTTGATGGTTCAGATCTAGTGGATCTCAAAGTGGCTGAATATCCGAAATCTAGTGTTCCAGATTCTCAGAACTTGGAGACTCCATAGATGGAACTAAGCGAAGTAAAAGGGCCAGGAAGGATAAATCCTTCGGTCCTAACTTTGTAGCTTATATGGTTGATGATGAACCAAGGACAATTGCTGAAGCATTGTCAACTCCAGAGGCACCGCTCTGGAAAGAAGCTATTGAGAGTGAAATAGGCTCCATTCTGTATAACCATACTTGGGAGTTGATTGATCTTCCTCCGGAAATAAATCGTTGGGTTGTAAATGGATACTCAAACGGAAGTATAAAGAAGACGGGTCTATAAATAAGTACAAGGACAGGTTGGTAGTCAAGGGCTATCGGCAAAAGGAAGGCCTTGACTACTTTGACACGTACTCTCCAGTGTCTAAGATGACGTCCATATGAGTATTCATTATGATCGCAGCGTTGCGTGACCTTGAGATACATCAAATGGATGTCAAGACAGCCTTCCTAAATGGCAATTTGGAAGAAGAAATCTATATGGAACAACCCGAGAGGTATGTGGTTCCAGGGCAAGAGAAAAAAGTCTGTCGGCTTGTCAAATCTCTGTACGGGCTGAAACAAGCCTCGAAGTAATGGCACAAAAAAATTGATAGTACTCTACTATCGAAGGGTTTCGCCATTAATGTGTGTGATAAATGTGTCTACATTAAAGGTAACTCTGACTCGTTCGTTATGATATGTCTGTATGTAGACGACATGTTGATCACAGGGAGCAGTCCTAGCATAATTCTAGAGACTAAGAACATGTTGAAATAATGCTTCGACATGAAGGATATGGGTATCGCAGATGTCATCTTAGGGATAAAAGTCTCTAAGACATCTGACGGACTGGTCTTATCTCAATCTCACTACATCGAGGATGTTTTGAGAAAGTTTGAGATGTTTGACAGTTCGCCTATAAAGTCACCAATTGATAGAAATCAAAAGCTTGATAAAAATCATGGTGCACCCATATGCCAGGAGCAATATGCACATGTTATTGGTAGTTTGATGTACATAACAAACTGCACCCGACCTGATATTGCTTATGCAGTCAATAAGTTGGCTAGGTTTACCCGTAATCTGAGTAATGATCATTGGAAGGCGTTGAATCGGATACTATAATACCTGAAATACATGCTAACTTACGGGTTGCATTATTCAAGATATCCAGCTGTACTAGAAGGGTACAATGATACAAATTGGATATCTGACATAGAGAACACCAAGTCCACCAGTGGGTATGTATTTATAATTGGTGGTGGGGATGTGTCTTGGAAATCCTCTAAGCAAACTTGTATCGCCCGATCCACGATAGAATAGGAGTTTATCGCTTTAGACAAAGCAAGAGAAGAAGTTGAGTGGTTTCACGACTTCTTAGAGGATGTTCCTTGCTGGAACAAACTCGTACCTTCTATAATGATCCACTGCGATAGCCAGTCGGCTCTAGGAAGGGCACAAAATTCGATGTACAATGGCAAGTCTCATCATATTCTACGGAGACATAAGACCGTTAGGCACCACGGGTATAATATCAATTGATTATATAAAATCAAATGATAACATAGCAAACCCACTGACAAAGGGCTTACCCAAGGATCAGATGTTCTGCATGTCTAGGGGAATGGGCTTAAAACCCAAAGTATAAGGACCAATTGGTGGTAACCCAATCTTACTGACTGGAGATCCCAGGAATTAGGTTCAATGAGAAAACTAAGCTGTAAAGGTTCAGATGATCGCTTCGGTGGAAGCATGAACACTTCGGATAGTGATTTCGGTAAAGAAACACCAAATCCAAAGTCATTCCCGCGATAGACTATAAGTACTATTTGCAGTGTGGGTGAAGGTTAAGTTTCCAAAACCTTTAATGGTCCTCACCGGTTGAGGTTAGGTTTGGGGAAACTTTTAATGGTTTCTAACACTTGTAAAGTGAGGTATAACAGAATACCTTGTAAGAGATCACCTATTTAAGTGCGAGGATAGGCCGCCTCAAATGAACGCACTTAAGAATCCAAGAAGTGTCCACGGCCACAACGAATAAAACATTACGAAGAACTGAGTAAGAGAAGTTGTTGTGTTGGTACCGTTGACTTGACTTACACTAAACACTGGCGGTTTAAGACATCACGTTCACCGCGCAGTAAGTAAGTCCGATGGTATTCAACTATGGAAGGTTCAAAGCGTATGCTGCCTATTCAGATGCAACATCGGTCCGCTAAAAGATTGCTGGAAAATGCACCAAGTGTGTGCCCCAAAATCTCTTTCAAGAGGGGATTGTTGGAAATTTACTAAATGTGGAATTAAGTATATCCCATTAATTTATGACTCGAACAATTGGGGCCCGCACGTCGGAAACTTCGTTTCCACACACGTGCACACGTAGTGCCAAGTATAGTAAATTCCATTAGTGAAAGAGATATTGATACGTATGTAATACGTTAGAGACATAGAATTATGGACGGTTATTGGCCAAATGACAAAGTATTCCACGTTGGTAAATGAAGGAAGAAGTGTACGAAGTGTAAGATGAAACGAGTCAGATTTCATCGCAAAGCCGTGGAGGGCCGCGACGCTTCGGAGGCAGAATGCTGCGACGGGAAGTTGGAAAGATCTGACCTTTGGGCTGGTTTTGGAACATTGATTCTCCATTACTTGGCACATGAATTCAACCATTATTTGGCTGAATGTAACCCCTCAATCAAGTGCAATGACATGGCTATTGAAGGCCATTAGTTGGCTAGTTGAGGGGTCTTCTCCTTACACTATAAATTGAGGCCTTTGGCTCAATTGAAGAACAACACTCAACACTTAGAAAATACTCCAGATTTTCTGATTTCATCTTCTTCCTCTCTAGCAAAGTTACTATACTCAAAGTTCTTCAAGAGTAACACTTGAGTTTCCTTTGCTCATTTATTAAGTTGTTGTTGTATCTTGGGAGACTATTGCCCAACACCGTAAAAGGAGATATACGGGGCAATCTTGTCTTAAAGATAGAGTGCCATCACTCGACTCAGCAAATCACACAAACAGTTTGTTAAGTTCTTGATTTCCAGTTTATTGTAATATTTAGTTTATCCTTTCTTACTATTGTAATAGTTACTTACTTCCCGTTCCCTGCAACAATTGTATCCCAACATCATTTTTGGTCTCTAGTACATGTCCCTCCTCTGCTCAACATTTACATGCTAAAACCAACTAGATTTGTGGTGGAGCGGTGAGTATTTATATCATTTTTAATCAGATTCAGCTCAGATACATGTTTGTGTGAACTCAGTCGTTTTTACGCATACTTTGTATATATATGAAAAGATCTACTAAATATTTATAATTATTTGAATGTAAACTCAGTTATTATTACATTATTAACACCCCTGGCTCAAGAGGCGTTGCGGGTTCACCACTTGAGATCGCAGTAGCCACCCATAAACTTTAAATTCTTGACTGACTCTGCAGACACGAACCCTATGGAATATTGATTCGCCTTTATTAGGGAGCACTTAACCTCAAACGTGATACTTCTCGGCGTGAATCAAATTTATTCAAACTCCAATACAAATACCGAATCCCGAGGCAAAACTAAAAAGAAGTCTACGCGCCTAGAGACAAGAAAATATGACATTTTGATTATATTAATGATACTATAGTAAATTGGACTAGGCATGCTATTTGTTTAATGCCACTCACTCATAAGTCCATGCCTTTCTGTTTTTGGCCCACAGTATATAACTCAGCTCTCTCAAGTATAGTCACTCAAACTCCTTTTTTCTTCTCCAACAAGAACTTGTAAGCTTCAAAAGCAAATGGCTATGTCTATCTTGTTCTTTCTTTATTGTGCTTCTATAGGAATTGTGAATGCATTTACTCATCCAGACAAAATCACTCTACTGCCTGGACAACCCCAAGTGGGATTTCAACAGTTTTCAGGCTATGTCTCTGTTGATGACAAGCAACAAAGAGCTCTTTTTTACTACTTTGTGGAAGCAGAAATAGATCCAGCCTCTAAGCCTCTTGTTTTGTGGTTGAATGGAGGTACACAAAAGTTAATTACTTTCTTGAAATTAAGAGTCATTATCCATATTTTCACATATTTGCCATTTGGTTTCTTGAAGAAGCTTTTAATTCTAAAGGGTCGTTTGGTTGTTGGTTAGAGTTACACAGGTTTTAGTACTGACCATGGCAGAGCTACCTTAGGTGAAGGGGGTTAGGTGCACACCCTTCATCAGAAAATTATGCGGTGTATAGAGATTAAATGTTAGCTATTATAAGTATATATTTAATTTTACGCCCCCTACGCCAAATTATTAGCTCCGCCACTACTTCTACCCCACATAAATGATACATAAACTGACTCAAAATTTATACTTTTATTTATGCGGGATTGTAAAATGATAACCAAACAACATACTTGGTGAGTTGAATTTATATAAAAGCAACTAAAAAGCTACCAAGTATGATACTCCTATTAGCTATGCTAAATTTAATACATAGAATTTTTTTCCCTAACCAACAACCAAACGACCCCTGAGGGTCTGCACTTGTTTCTGTAGGACCTGGTTGTTCTTCTGTGGGAGTAGGTGCATTTTCTGAGAATGGTCCATTTAGACCAAGGGGACAAGTTCTTGTAAGGAATGAACATAGCTGGAACAAAGGTGAAATTTTGTCACTCTTTTTCCTCTGTAAATGATTTGGGTATCTTTTAGTCTAAGCAGCAAAAAAATTTGATTATTTTTAATATGCAGAGGCAAATATGTTGTACTTGGAGTCTCCAGTTGGGGTTGGCTTCTCTTATTCAACTAATACTTCTTCCTACCAGACAGTTAATGATGAGATAACAGGTAAGTTTTAGTATAGTTTCATCTTTTTACTTGCACTAAACATGGATTTCACGTTCATCTTCAAAAATTTACTTTTTGTTGTTCTGTTTTTATATTCTTTTATAAAATGACCATCAGACCATGTGATGCCCATCACCATTTAAATACTGATTAGAGTAGTAAACTAGCTATTCTTTTTGGTGTAAAGGAAAAAAGCAACATGGCGATGAGGATTCTGGAATCTTACTAATTTGTCTTTGTGAAGTTTAACTGTTAATTGCTTTATATTTTTATACAATATACATCCTAAAGCTGTTTCACTTTTGTTTTTTTCTTAATGTTTTAAAGCCAGAGACAATGTTGTGTTCTTGCAACGCTGGTTCAACAAATTCCCCCAGTATAGAAACAACAATTTATTTTTAACTGGGGAGAGTTATGCAGGTATCTTTTTCTAAGGCATATTGATTAACATGAATTTCAGAAGTGCCAATGCTGGACTAATATTTTAAAATTTTAAATATTTTTCTTGGTTAGTCATACTTTAGTATGTTGATTACAGGCCATTATGTACCTCAACTTGCCAAGCTCATGATTGAGCTTAACAACAACAAGAAATTGTTCAATCTGAAAGGAGTTGCTGTGAGTATGATGATGAAATGAACTTTTTATTGGGATTTTTTCATTTTTGGCCTGTTGGCTGAAATTAATTACGGGCGCTAGCCAAAATATATAAAACCTATACACCGATTATATATATTATACTGTACTTTGTATATTTTGTGCATACAATATGTATATTATATTTATATTTATACTTAATATACAAAACCTATACATTTGCTGGCTATTATTCTTTGGAGTCGTCCAAATATGTAATTGTCCCTTTTTGGGTTTTACTCACATTTATAATCTAAACTTGTAGGACTAAATTAACAAAGAGTTACATTTGATCAAATGCATTGTGTTTGTAGTGCGTGAGAAAGAAAAATTAGTTCTTGTTTAATTTTTCTTCCTTGTCATGGCAGCTGGGTAATCCGGTTCTGGAATTTGCTACTGACTTCAATTCGAGGGCGGAGTACTTTTGGTCTCATGGCCTAATATCAGATTCCACATACAGAATGTTCACTTCTTTTTGCAATTATTCTCGCTATGTCAGCGAGTACTATAGAGACAACATATCACCAATGTGTTCAAGAGTCATGAGCCTAGTAAGTAGAGAAACCAGTAAATTCGTGGACAAATATGATGTTACCCAAGATGTCTGCATGTCATCAGTGCTCTCTCAATCCAAAATTATAAGTCCACAAGTAAGTCATTGCTTAAACTGTGTTGATGTCCTTTTAATTTGTTAGGCTTCTCTAATGTCTTATTGAAATACACTGATTATGTTTTACTGATACTAATTACTAGGAAAATGCTGAGAAGATAGATGTCTGCATCGACGATGAAACTGTCAACTACTTAAATCGACAAGATGTGAGAAAGGCTCTTCATGCCAGGCTTGTTGGTGTTCGCAGCTGGGATGTTTGCAGCAAGTGAGTCTTTCTTGCTTAGCTAAAAGGCTTAATAGGATGATATAGTGTCTGTCAATCCACAAGCTTATCTTAATTAAGAAAAGTTGATCATTTTCTAGTCTCTTAAATTCCCAAGACAATTTACTGTTTTATGGCATTCTCTAAAGAATAGATAGTGCCTTCAGAAAGATTAGCTAAATATAAATGAATAAGTTTCTCACATCACTAATATTTATTTTCCTTCTGCTGCCACAGCATTCTGGATTATCAATTGCTTGACATAGAGATACCAACCATCTCTATAGTAGGATTGCTTGTCAAGGAGAGAATTCCTGTCTTAATTTACAGGTACGTATATAGTGCAACTCGATAGTATAGTCTCAATAATGTGGAAGAGTTCTATCTAATGCCAATGATAGTAAATAGATTTGTCGTTTCTTGGAATCTCTCTTCTGATTCAAGATCGTAGTATATAACATGTAAGTTTATGACAACAGCGGGGATCAAGATTCTGTTATTCCATTGACTGGAAGCCGCTCGGTCGTACATAAACTAGCAAAACAGATGGGGCTGAACACTACTGTACCCTATAGAGTTTGGTTTGCAGGGCAGCAGGTAAAAAATTCATTTGGTCCATTTTGTAAAATGGCAGAGTATTACTTTCACGAAGAAGCTCATTTTTTTCTGTTTTATTTGTCCATGTTTTAGGTTGGTGGTTGGACTCAAGTGTATGATAATATCCTTTCATTTGCCACCGTTAGAGGTGCTGCTCATGAAGCTCCATTCTCTCAGCCAGAGAGATCACTTGTTCTGTTCAAGTCATTTCTTCAAGGCAGGGCACTTCCTGAAGTATTCTGAGATCCCAAATTGGTGATGCCAGCCAGAGTAAATAGGTCTTTCTTGTGCATACACTTCACAATTAAATGTAAAAGGGTCTTTGTTTTTTTCGCTTTTGTACTTTTTTTGCTACGAAAGATTAGTCGAGGTGTGTGCTAAGCTGGCTCGAATAATAGAGTTATACAAAAAAGATTAGGAGAAGACTAAAGAGTCTTAAAAGTGGTGCTAGGAAGAAAAAGTATGATATTAAGGCCTCCTTATTGTGAATTTAGTTTACTTTTTCTTTCTTCAAATTTTGGCTGGCATGCAAATGAATGCAGGAAGAGCATCTGTAAGCTTTGTTGAAAGCAAAAGGGTCCACCATGACCAAGTATTTGATCTTTCACAAGTCATACTTGTGTTGGTTTAGTAATTATCAAGTTTTTTGCTCATTTTGGTAATTTGACTTCTTATATGTTAAATTTTTTAAATTATAATCAAATAAGAATTGGGAATAAATAAATATAGGAGTAATTGAAAAAAACAATAACCAAATGAAGTGCACAATACAAAGTAGATTTTTTTTTCAAAAAAAAGGAAAATTTACTTGTCATGACTAACTATTAGTACCTAATTATATTAATAACTATAGTTTGTTTTTATTACATCTCATAGCTAAAAGTTACGTTAATTATCATTCATAGTTATATCAAAATATATTAAGTTTATGGCTTGTATTTATCCCTCACTTTTCTCTTCTCCCTCACCTCTCTCTCCCCGTGCCTCTCTCCGTCGTCGCCCCACTGCCGGAGCAGCGACAACCACCATCGACCATCGGAGGCTCAGATCTGGCCGGCGCCGAATCTAAACGGTGGCTTAGATCTGACCGATTCCATTCTCAAATCGGATATCCTCTTCAGTACTTTCCATGAATCAGTTTTGCCACCAACCAAATGGTCTCTTGCTTCTGTGAAGTTCAAGATAAGTAAAAAAAACAACTGCAACTAAGGAAGACGAAAACACATTTGTCGAAAAGCCTGCCATTTGATATCATCAAGCAATAAACTAAAAAAACAATTCTTTGATTCTAATAGTTTTTTTCGACAAATTCTCTTAGCTTTCTAAAAGGGAAATTAGGGGAGGAAGTGATTTATTTTGATGGTTTTGCAGAGGTCTATTTCTGTGTAATATATATAGTGTAGGAGGTGAGTTTAGGTACGAGATGTAGGGGGTGTACCAGGGGTGCCGGATTTCAATGTGGTTTTCCGGCGTGCCGGCTCAGATCTGAGCTTCACCGGAGTTTAATGTCGTTTCCGGCGTGTCTACTCAAATTTGAGCTTATTTTTTTTGTATTTTAAATTGGAGTGTTTTATTTTCATGTATCTCAGATCGGGGGTATTTTATTTTTTGTATTTAGTTTTTGAATGTATTTGTAAATTTTTAGTGTAAAATTCAGTGTATGGGGTATATTTTATTTCTTGTATTCAATATTTAAGTGTATTCATTAATTTTTTAGTGTAAAATTCATTTCTTTATGTATTTTTGCCTGTATTTTTAAGGAGATTTTTGTATACAAAGAAATAAAGTGAATTTGAATATAAATTTTAAATATAATAAATTGAATACAGTGTAAAAGTAACTACAAATGAATACAGTTGAATTGAATACATCTGACTTGAATACAACTGAGTTGAATACATCTGACTTGAATACACAAAAAACTGACTTGAATACAGTAAAATCTGGAACACAACCGAATTTTGAATATATTTTACTTTAGCTACAAAATATAATTATCAAAAGTATAGCTATGACTAAAAAGAAACTAAAGTTTAGTCATTTGTGTAAGGTTAAAAAAAATCTTGTTTATGGGACCAGTTTGGCCCGTGGGTCAACAACTATGTCTGCCCGAATTCGGTTAAGGATCCAAAATGTTGAATCGGCCCAGGCCCCTTTATCTTAATGATCAGAGCCAAAAGTTAAGGGTCCGGCCCTATGGGCTGATGTACACAAATGTCCTCTTCAAGACATTATTTCTATTTTAAAAGTTATGCAAATATAACTTTTGAAACTGAAAAAACATTAGACTATCATCTAATGTATATAAATTTTTGGTGTGATCTAATATTTTCTCATAAAAAAATTTGTTTGCTTAAAAAAATCTTTAGATCATGGCCTTTTAGGTCAATACATTGCAAGAGAAATAAAAAGAGGACCATTTACTAAATAATTTCCCAAAAAAGATAACAGGCAAAATTATTTGAGTCTTATTAATGAGTCATCTCAAAAGGATTTAAATGGATTGGATTGTAGGTTATTTTTGGGCTTGATAGGTTTATATTAGTTTCAATGTTACTAAATATTTGTCCCAAAATACATGTCATGTTACAAAATCAAGATAGAATTAATTTTTTTCTCCGTTTAACCTTAATATTAATTATTTTTGAAAGTAAACAATATTAATTAGCTTAGTCTTGTCTATGAAGAGAGATAAGAGTAAATTACTTAAGAATACTTCTTATTTATGATTTTCTTAAGGGACATGCAAAATGAAAACATGACAATTAATATGAAATGCATAGAGTGTATGGCAAAAACCATATATTACATTCATTAGTTTGGTGTAATAAAATACCGGACATGTATTAACGTTTTAGCCTAGTTCATTTAAGTGCTCAATATCGGTCGAGTATTATTTTCCTGCCTGATTTGGAAATCAGGTAATTTCGAGGACAAGAAGCACAGGAGGAAAGGGAAGAAATTGTGAAGGCTGTTTCTCTATGATCCTTCTCATAGGAATATCTAAATTTTGAAATGCAGCTCTTATTAATTGCCCCTCAATTTTCATTTCTTCCCTCTTGCATGTTTGTTTGAAAAAGTTTGAAGAGTTCATAATTTTGGCCACAATTCAATTCCCTCCACAACAGGATATATATAATCCATAATAAAAAAAATGAAAAACCAAAAGTCCAATTTCCATTGAAATATTTCTTTAAGAACTTACCTAAATTCCATTTTAAGAACTTGTTATTTTAGTACTTATATTTTATTAAATATTTAAGTTATTTGAAATATGCACTTTTAATTTCATTACTTGTAAATATTCACTACTAAAAAAAGCGAGGGAGTGAAAGTGGACATATGTAATTGGAGGGAGTGGATCAGTTTGAAGTTTGAACAACAAAATCCAGAGAATAAAAAGGTGTTTGATGACTGAAAAAAAAATTGCATTGCTGGACTCTCATAGATTTTGGGGGCCATCAGAATTAAAGTCTATAATTGATCAGAACTGTGTGCGGTAAAATTTAAAGGCCTCACGAGATTCTTGGCTCATTGTAATTATGAAACTTCCCCGTATAATTTTCAGAAAGCCACTCCTACTTAAATTTTTCGCCCAAGAAATTCTTCGATTTCTTTCGAAAACACCAACAAGGGGCAGTACAGAAATACTCACCTGTTGTCCATCGACTACGCCTTTTCGTAACTCCGGAATTTTTGCGTAATGGCTCCCTTACATGCCTCATTTCATAGGAACCTCAAAGTGGTTCTATTTCATTATATTTCATTCATTTAATATCTAGTAGAAAATGAAAATAAGTAGTTTAAATTTGAATTATTGATACACGTATAAGATATGATAATTATTGTTGTTCCTAAAATTGACATTATTTTAGCAAATATTTTTCATTACTTAAGAGGGAGAAGTTTTCCTTTTTCCTTAAAACAAGTTCTCACTTTTTAGAATACAAATTTTTAAACTCTAAACGATGTTAAGCACAAAACTAAACATAATGAAACGTACTAAACATTATCAGACGTGTTAAAAATCATAAATATTATAATTGGACAAATATTTAGTGACATTGTGAAAACAAAAGCTTCTAGGATAGAAACTGAAAGAAATAATCCTCTTAATTATTCTCATTAATGAAAGAGTATATATACAATTTATAATTTTTCATAATAGAAAACCTATTCCTATTCTAATCCCAAAACTCTATACTAGTAGTACAAGAATCTTATATTTATGGTAAGTGTACAATACTAATTAATGTAAAACGTTACCTAAAACCGTGAGCTATATACGGGCTATATACACTCAATATACCACTGGCTGAAACCATATATACATAGGATATACATGTGTATACCGTGTATATCTTATGTATATTTAACACCCCCCCGCAGTCATAGCGGGTGGTCTTCGTACCCTGAGACTGTCCCTAAAAACTTCAAAAAGGACCGAGGGAAGACCCTTTGTAAAGATGTCTGCAATTTGATACCTGGAAGGGACATGGCAGACGCGTATTTGTCCACGAGCTATCTTTTCGCGAACAAAGTGAATGTCCATCTAGATATGTTTAGTGCGCTGGTGCTGAACCAGATTACCAGAAAGGTAGATGACACTAACATTATCACAATAAACCAAGGTAGCTTTCTGAATAGGACAATAAAGCTCTAAAAGAAGATTACGTAACCAATAGGATTCAGAGACCACATTGGCTACTCCTCGATACTCAGCCTCTGCACTCGAGCAGGACAACGTCGACTGACGCTTTGCAGACCAGGAGACCAAGTTATTACCTAGAAACATACAATATCCAGACGTAGAGCGTCTGGTGTCAGGATATCCACCCCAATCAGCATTTGTATACGAGACAAGTGTAGACGTCGATGAGAGATATAAATGCAAGTTAAAGTCAAGTGTCCCTTGGATGTACCAAATGATGCATTTTAGCGCATTCATGTGCTCAACCCTGGGATCATGCATAAACAATAGGGGTGAGCGGGTCCGGGTACCCTAACTTTTTTGAACTACCCGGACCCTACCCAGTAAAAGATTGGTTCCTAAATTTACTACCCGAAACCTACCTGTAGCAATCATTACCTCGAACCTACCCGGACCCTGCGATTCCGGGTAGGTTCCTGGGTACCCGGAATAGATGTTTCTTTATGCAAAATAATGCTTTTGAATAACATCTTTGGTTTAGGAATAAACTCATCTGCTTATCCTCTGAAAGCCAGTGCCACAAAACCCATAAAGAATCCTTTCGGAGCAAATATCCCAAGAATGTTTCAAAGATTTGCTTTGGTTTTCGTTTCAACTTTCTTTTCAATAACTTAAAGGAGTACATAGTTTAAAAAATTCAAATTTTCAGTTTTTCTACCGCTTTTGAATTTTTCTCTACTTATGATTGTCACTTTGTATTATTTGATTTATTTCTTGATGGTGAAAGTGACTGTTCTGCATTTGGTTTTTTCCCCCTTAAATGGTGTACTTTAGTATGACTTTTTTTTTCTTTTTTTTATTAACTAAAAAATAATGGAATTAAAAAAGTTAAAATATTTAATATTTCATAGGTTTCGGGTTTCGGTTCCGGGTCCGGGTACCTTGTCTCTATTTTCCTTAACCGGAACCGGACCCGACATTGATCGGTTCCAAATTTTACTACCCGGAACCTACCCGTTATTATAATATATCTACCCGAAACCTACCCGTTAGTGTCGGTTCCGGTCGGGTATCTGGGTACCCTATACCCGTGCTCACCCCTAATAAACAAACACACTTGTTGTACGGCATATGTAATGTCTGGTCTCGTGAACGTAAGATACTGAAGAGCCCCTGCAAGACTGCGATAACGGGTTGGATCCTCGTACGGGAGCCAGCCTCAGCCCCTAACTTAGGATTAGTATCAACTGGAGTGAAAATGGACTTACATGATGACATACCAGCCCACTCGATGATCTCAGCTGCATACTTTCGTTGTGACAAGAATAACCCCACTTGCATGACGATTGACAGCAATCCCCAAAAAGTAACTCAAGGGCCCAAGTCTTTCATAACAAACTCAGAACTGAGCATTGTCATGATAGACTGCCGTAATGCATCAGAAGAGACAATCAATATAATATCATCCACATATAATAGTATATAAGCCAAGGAAGAACCACGACGATATATGAACAATGAATTATCAGACATGATGTGAGAGAACTCAATAGTCGAAACATAGTCAACAAACCTCTTATATCAAGCCCGTGGGACTGCTTAAGCCCATACAAGGACTTCTTTAACAAACATACATGATGAGGATATATGGGATCCCTAAACCCCAAGGGTTGACGCATATAGACTGTCTCATTGAGATCACCATGTAAGAAAGCGTTCTTCACATCTAATTGATGAATGGGCCATGCTTTCGAAAGAGCCAACCTGAGCACATTGCGAATGGTAGCCGGCTTGACCACCGGACTAAACGTCTCACCGCAATCCACACCAACATGCTGAGTCTTACCATCACCTATAAGACGAGCCTTATGCCTCGCAAAATAACCGTAAGAATTGTCCTTATGAGCAAAAATCCACATAGACCGAATAATATTAACACCAGATGGACGGGGCACCAACTCCCACGTCTTATTATCAATAAGAGCATTATATTCGTCGATCATAGCAATTTTCTAATTCGGGTCATTTAACGCAGACACAGGGTTACGGGGTAGATGGGATTTTAGAACATTAGAATTTAAATTAAAATGTCATTTTGGTTTAAAAATACCTCGTTGACTACGAGTGACCGGTCTATGAATCGGGGGAGAATTGGGCGGATTTTGGGAATTATTGGGACTCGTGACGGACTGGCAACAAGCAGGTGTGCGCGGCCCAAAGATAGTAATCGGAATCGAAAGCGGAAACGGGAATTGGGCCAAGACTGGACCCGATAAGTGAGAAATAGGAACTAGGCCAGAATTGGGCAGGAGAGATTGCCAAGTTGATGGACCCGGAACTGTAGATGACGACGTTAAGGGAGGACCAGCGGGCAGTGGGCCCGCTGGCAGATTTTGGGTACGGGACAGTTCTGATAGATGATGGATAGTATATGGGGAAACACCGTCGTCCAAAAAATTATACGAACTAGGCACAAGACTACTCATTTTAGAAAGCAGAAATTGGGACTCATAAAAAATAACATTGCGACTAATGATGATTTTATCTGAAGATAAATTAAAGCATTTGTAACCACGATGATTAGACGAATAACCCAAAAACACACAAGAGGTAGACCGAGCCTAAAGTTTATTAATTGTGGTGGACGGAAAGAGTGGATAACACAAGCACCCAAAGACCCTAAGATGTTAATACGAAGGAGTATTATTATATAAGATATGAAGAGGGGAGGAATACGTCAAGCCTTTGATAGGAAGTATGTTAAGGAGATATGTAGTCATATGTAGAGCATGATGCCAGAAAGAATGGGGTACAGAAGCATGAATCAATAAAGTTTGGACAATGTTATTAATGGTATGAATTTTGCGTTGGCTTTCCCATTTTGGGAAGACGTATGAGGACAAGAAAAATGAAATTTGATCCCATTATTAGCACAAAACTCCCGAAACACCCATTATCATATTCTTTGCCATTATCACATTGAATATTTTTTATTTTCCGTTCGAATTGGGTTCTAATGAATGCTCTAAATTTTAAGAAAGTGGAAAAAATTAATTTTTTCGCTATCGGAAAAGTCCATAAAAATTAGAATAATCATCCAAAAAGAGAACATAATAGCGATGACCCAAAGAATTGAGAACATGTGATGTCCATAAATCGCTATGAATAATATTAAATGGCATTAAAGTATGAGAATTAGAGTCTACAAATGACAATCTAACATTTTTTCCTAAAGAACATGATTGACAATTCGAAGTACTACGCGTACCCTTACAAGAAATAAAATTGTGTTTATCTAAGGAATACGAAATAGACGACCCCGGGTGACCTAGACGAGCATGCCACAAGGAAGGGGCAAGGGCTGCAAACGTTGACGACAAGGCTTGACTCGAAAGACCGGAACTTGGTGTGATAGGATACAAATCTCTCCTACTATCACACCTAATGAGAGGAATCCCCATCTTGAAATCCTTCACAGAAAACCCAAACGGATCAAATTCAACAAAAACGGAATTATTAGTTGTGAATTTATGGACAGACACTAAATTTTCAATCAATTTAGGGGCATGAAAGGTATTTTTCAAGATAAATGTGGACGGGGGTGGGGTGGGGGGAGACAAAGTTTTATGACCATAACCACGAATCGGAATTGAATTACCATTACCAATAATTATGCCATGACTGTTGCTCAAATTGGAATAAGATGAGAGAGTACCTTGATCGAATGTCATGTGGGTAGTGGCTCCGGTGTCCATGTACCAAGTTAGGTCCGGAGGAGTTAAACTAAGTGTGTGCATAGCGGCTTCAATGTCAATATAAGTGGGGCCCGTTGCATGATGGGCCTGCGGGGGTCGGGGCCCAAACACACCTGCTTGCTTCCCCAACCCAGAATTATTGCGGAAACCTGCTGGGCTAGAATTGTTGTGCCAAGCCGTATTGGGCCGTGAAGTCTGCTGGGCATCCCAACTGCCAGGCGTTGGAGATGTTGGGAAATAGGGCTATTGGGCCACTGCCCACTGGCCTAGGCCCACGGCCAGGGGGCCCAATGATGGGACCAATTGGGATGTGGCCCATTGTTGTTGGGACGGGGCCCACTGCCACTGTTACCACTTCATTTGCCCCCGCAATTTTTTCCATTATTTTTCCGACTATTTTTGTCGCCCCCGTGAGAACGGTTTTGGTTCGAATTATCAATGAAACCTTGAGAATTGGTGGAGGACTTCATCATGACCACGGGATTAGCACTTGTAGTCGCCTTTTTAGCCAAACCGGCTTCTTCCAAAGTAAGCATGGAGCAGACTTAATAGAACTACGGGAGAGGATTACTTTGACGAAGGAGAGTTCCAACGCCACTATAGGCATCGGAAAGTCCAGCCACCATCTGTAGTACAATACGATCTTCACTAACGGGCGCACCAACATTACGGAGTTGGTCCGCCAATTCTTTCAACCTTTTGCAATATGCTGAAACGTTTGGGCAATTTTTCATATTGACGTGGGAAAATTCCTGCTCAAGGGTAACAACTCTGAAATTTTGATTATCTTGGATTATGTCACGCAGCCTATCCCAAGCAGCCATCGCCGTAGCGGCCGGCTCAATAATCATTTTCAATAGGTCGGTAGAGATAGTGGAGTAAATCCACTGAATGATGGTGGCATCAAGAGTCGTCCACAACTTAGGATCATCCTCGCGTTTAGGCACCTCCGTGTCCTCAGGAGTCACGGGGATTATGTGATGGATGACTTGATGCGAACGTGCGTGAATTTTGAACAGTTCGGCCTACGTCGCATATTGGACGTTTTCTATTTCAAGAATAAGAGGGATGTGATTCTTGATGTTAGAAACAACAAGGGCATAGTGAAACGTGTTCTTGGAGGTAGACATAACGAAAGGATAATAGGTGATTGAGGAATTGGGAAGAAAGAATTTGGGGATCGAAAAATTGCACGGAACCCGAGGTAAGAAGGCTCGGAACCGACGTCATCTTGGAGAAAAAATTCTCAACCTAGACTTCTGATACCATGAAAGAAATAATCCCCTTGATTATTCTCATTAATGAAAGAGTATATATACAATTTACAATTTTCCATAATAGAAAACCTATTCCTATTCTAATCCCAAAACCTTATTCTAGTAGTACAAGAATCCTATATTTATGGTAAGTGTACAATACTAATTAATGTAAAACATTACCTAAAACCGTGGGCTATATACGGGCTATATACACTTAATATACCACTGGCCGAAACCCTATATACATAGGATATACACATATATATCTTATGTATATTTAACATAAACAAATGAATAAATTGTTCAAACTAAATGCCTTTCATATATAAATATATGACCCCTCCCAGAAAACCTCTGGGAATAAAAACTCACATTAAATTCGACTTGTCTAAATTAACCGAAAAGCAGACATCTTTTTCGACTTGAAAAACATGAAGGAAATGTAAATTCTGCTTCCTTTTGTGTTATGAAATATTGAATCGGAGTTAACTTGTTGGATCTAGAGAATTGTCTTAATGTTTTTTAATCTAAACTTTATAACCTAACTTTACCCATCCAAAAAACAAGTCAAGTACCTTTATTTCTTATTCAGACCAAACACTTCAGATTGAATCCTTTTCTTTTTCCTAAGACTAGACAATCACATGCACTGGCTGCTATCTAAGATTGGTCTCTATTTTCCTTTGTTCTATTACTTCACATGTTGATTACTACTTATTCCGGTAATGTTTGCATGAGTTGACGTTTTAAATTACAGCTCACAAAAGTAATGTTGAATTTAACGTTGAGTGGTGAAAAATTAATTACATCAAGTCGAATTTAACTTACATATACAAATGGTACTAAATATTTTTGTTCTATTAGTGTATTTTAATCTGCAGGTAATTAATTTCATTGTTAAGTTATTAATCTTATTTTTATGAATAACTATATGTAGGAATCTTTTAGGTGATTGTATAGCTAATTGTCTAATTGTACTATTGTTCACACCAATGTAATTAATAGAATAAGATTTAGTTTTCCTCTTCTTTATGCCCCTAATTTAATATAACAGTTACTCTCTTAAAGTAAGGTTTCACGATCATTTATATATTGCATGAAATCTAAGGGAGACTATCCCTTGAACTTATACAAATTGGTCAAAAGTCAAAAGAAATATATTACTATAGGATAAATTTTAGCACCAAAAACTCATGTAATCTAAATGCAAATATATCTCCTATATATATATTTATATATTGCTACTTTTCCAAACCAAATACTCAAACCGCTTATATAATGAAAATTCCACACAAATAAACATTTCTATAACTAAGTAAAGCAAAAATATTTGATGTGGAACAATTAAAAATCAAACTGAATTAAAAATTAAGAAGTTCCTTCACATGAATTATCAAAAATTTGAAAGAAAATATACAAATAATTTACATGTTCGAATGCAAGAAAGTTATTATGTAGTCTGTCCCAAAATACTTGTCGTCCTTACTAAAAATATTTGTCTCAAAATTAAGCCAAGATAATATTAAGTAGTTTTTTTCCCATTTTATCCTTATATTAATTAGCAACATTTAAAAGGTTCTCACCATTGATGAAGTAGATATTTATTTAGGAGAGATAAGATGAAATATGTTAAGAGAGCAAAATAGTGAAAATGGTACCCTTCTAAACGGCTTTCTTAAGGGCGTGTCAATGAAAAATGCGACAAATATTTTGGGAATGAGGGAGTACTAGTAATGGATAATCTTAGTGTGAAGTAATTTTGGTTATTTCATATTTAATAGATACACGTTATAAAAAAATGTATTCTCATTTTTTATCAATGGTGTGAATACGAATATTCAATAAAAGTGTTCTTTCTCTTTCTTACATTTCATAAAATTAAATATATAGGAACTTTTTGTTTGTAATCTTAAATTATCTTTTAGTTATTCTATTTTAATGCATATAGTTACAAATATGTCTTGAATTTTTTAAATCTAGACCTTTAGAATGGAAATGTTATTAAAATAATAGTTGTATATGATTTTCGTATTTGATTTTAAAATACATAAAATATACATGTAGAGTCATACTCCACGAATGTTAATGTAATTTATCCATATATTACCCTATACTTTAGGCCCACCTGTTGTATTTTACTTAATATTAACAGTCAATAAGTTTTTATAGTAGTCCTTTATAAGTTCCCTTTTAAATTTATATTTACTTTAGAGATCTTTATTCTTATTAAGTATAAAGATAACGTACAGAAGATCCTTCTAATTTTTTTAATTTAAATTATAAATAATTATATTTGCCTATTTCTTCGAGAATTAATAAGTAGCATAAATATGATTCCACACATTGCGTAAAAATATGAGATTTTTTTCTATAAAATCTAATAGTACTCCTACTACATTATATTACTGACAAAAATACAGGGGTGGGTGGGGGAAAGAAGGTATTCGAATCCAAAGTAGTGTTTTGGATTTCATGGAGATAAAAAATGACATGGTGGGGGTACTCTTCGCCTTCGGTGTTCATTGAAGAGATTTGGCAGTTTGTTAATAATTACTTTTTTTACTAATTACTGATTACAAGAAAACAGAAAGACCAGATATTATGCAAACTTTGTTCACTTTGCCGACGTAGTTACCTTGAAAGATCCCAAAATTAAGACAAAAGAATGTCATGATACCCATACATGTATAATTTAAGTTATATATATTGTATAACTAAATTATATTAGTTTTTGAAGTTTCTATAGATGTTTTGTTGGGTATAAAGCAGTACGAGATTAGTAAATAACTATTACAAGTAAGCTTACATGTATAAGGTTATATATATAACTAAATTATATTAGTTTTTGAAGTTTCTATAGATGTTTTGTTGGGTATAAAGCAAGATAATATACGAAAGAATAGTGCTTGAAAGAATAAACCATAAAGATTACAATAGCAACAAGCTTGTAGTAAATAAGAATTGTGACAACAACAAGCTTTTTGAGTTCTTGAATCAGTCTTGAATCTTTATACCAATTTGCATAAAGCTCTTTGAATCTTGATAACCTGAAATTAAGAAACACTAAATCTGAAAGTTTTACAACCGTGCTGAGTCGAGTGATGACACTCTATCTTTAAGACAAATTGCCCCGTATATATGCTTTTACGTTAGCGGGCAATAGTCTCCCAAGATAAAACAACAAACTATCATTTGTGCAAAGCAAACACAAGTGATTCTAGCGAAGAAAACGAATAACAAAAGATTTCTAAGAGGAGAGGATTTGCAACAAGAATTTCAGAATTGTTGTTCTTGAAAAGTGTGTTTCCAAGTTGTGTATATCTCTATAGAATTGAGCCAAAGGCCTCAATTTATAGGTGTGCAAGATGGCCTTTCAAATTTCCCATAATGGCATTCAATTGCCATGTATTGGATGGCTTTTAATCCCCAAGTAATGACCATTATTAGGTGGATTCAATGCCATTGAAGCCACCTCAACAGCCAAACTTTTGGGATTCCGTCGAGCAATCACTGCATGGGAAGCGCCGCGGCTCCAGTAGCTCACTGATCAATTAGCGCCGCGGCTAGGTCCCGGAGGCGCCGCGGCGCTCCGGTGCCTCGGCTCCGTCCAGGTGGCGCCACGACCCTTCCTGAGTCGTTCCATCTTACACTTTGCACAATCCTTCATTCGTTTACCGCCGTGGAACACTTGTTATTTATCCAATAACCGTCCATCATTCTATGTCTCAAACATTTACTTACGTACCAATATCTCTTTCACTAACAAAATTTACGATACTTGGCACTACAAGTGCACGTGTGTGGAAACGATGTTTCCGGCGTGCGGGGCCCCAATTGTTCGAGTCATAAATAATGAGATAAACTTAATTCCACATTAGTAAATTTCCAACAATCCCCTCTTGAAAGAGATTTTGGCGCACACACAAGGTGCATACTTTCAGGAATATGAAAGTGATGTCTTGAACCGTCAGTGTTTAATGTAAGTCAAGACAATGGTACCAACACAATACCTCTCATTTATTCGTTTCTTCTTATTGTTCTGTCTGTTGTGGTCGTGGACACACTTGGATTCTTAAGTGCGTTCATTTGAGGCGGCATGTCCTTGCACTTAAATAGGTGATCTCCTACAAGGTATCATGTTATACCCCACTTCACAAGTGTTAGGAATCATTAAAAGTTTCCCCAACCTTTACCTCAATCGTTTGAGGATCGTTAAAGGTTTGGAAGCTTAACATTTACCCACCATCCAGGTAGCACTTTAATGTCTATCGCGGGAACGACTTTGGATTTATGTTTCTTTACATAAATCATAATCTGAAGTGCTCTTGCTTCCACCGAAGCGCTCAACTGAACCTTTTACAGCTTAGTTTTCCCATTTAACCAAATTCTTGGGATCTCCAGTCAATATGGTTGGGTTACCACCGCAAAGGTTCGTATTGTTTGGGTTTTAAGCACATTTCCCTAGATAGGCAAAACTCTTGATCTTCGGGTAGTCCCTTAGTTAAAGGGTTCGCTATATCTTTTGATTAATAATCAAGGAAATGACACCTGTGATGATCAACTGTCATACGATCTTATGTCTCCAACCGATATATCCAGACGCCGTCATATGTGCCCTTCCTAAAGCCGACCGGCTAGCCACAGTGTATAACTACCGAAGGCACGGGTTTCTCCCAATAAGGGACGTCCTCTAAGGAGCCCTTGAAGTTACTCAACTTCTTCTCATGCTTTGTTTAAAGCGATAAACTCTGATTCCATCATGAATCGGCCGATGCAAGTTTGCTTAGAGGATTTTCAAAGACACACCATACACATCCACTTGTGGCTTTGGTGTTCTTCAAGTCCGATGTCCAGTTTGCATCACTGTGTTCTTCCACAACCGCTGGACATCCAGAATATCATAATCCGTAATAAGTGAAGATTTCAGATATCGTCATATCTAATTTAACGCCTTCTATCAATCATTTTTAGAATCATTAGTGAACCTTAGTTCAACTGATCTACTTTGTAAGTCGATACTAGGTCGGTTGTAGTGTGTAAAATACATTGAACTATATGTGACCGCACATATCGCTCCTGGTATACGGGTGCACCATGATTTCAATCAATTCTATGATTCGTATCCATTGGTGACTTCAACGAGACTGTCAAATACCTCACAAATGAGATTGGAATTAGACAAGTCTGTTAGATGTCTTAGAAATCCCAATGCCTAAATGTCATTTGTGATACCCATATCTTTCATATCGAGACTTTTGTTTCAATATGACTTCCACTTTCAGACTATTGATTTTCCAACTGTTGGCTTTCTAACTTCAGAGTCAATGTTTCTATTGTTAGATTTATTATTTCTGTTTCACCTAAAACTTTCAGGACCAAAATGTAAACATTTCAGGGACAAAAAAGAAAGTTCAGGAAGAAGCTCAACAGTCCAACAAACCAACTCTGATCCTCCCCTTCCAACTCTCCGGTTAGGAAGGTTGTATCAACATCCATGTCACGCAAGACTGCAATGGCCCTAGATGTTAAGTTATTCACATGGGAGCAAATGTCCAAGTATCCGAGGCCTTATACTCGACAGTAGATCCATCTACTTTGTACTCAACGTGAGTATCCATTTTTACAACCCAAATGTTCTTTTCCCTGAGGAAGGTCAACCATTACACAAGTATTGTTCTATCTGCTGGAATATATGTCTCTTTCTGTAGCTTCTTTCCAAAGCAACGCTTCTAGATATGACAATTCTTTGTTAATTGTTCATGGTTCATTCTCAACCATACAAGCTAGAAGGCTTGGAACAACTCTTTGTCGCTTTTTTGCTCCATCTTGGTTCAACATCTAGAATCCCTGAGTTCTGTAGATCTGGAATGTCTAGTTCCGGATAATCAGGTACTCGCGGGTTCTTGTTAACCTCGAGCAATTACTTCTTTTTCCTTCTCAAGGAAAGTTATCTTCAAAGAATTCAACATTTTTTGACACTAAGAGGCGATAAACACTACTGTTATTTGAAAATCCAGTGGATATGTCATCTACAGTCTTAGGTCCAACGTGACCTATTTTGGTATTCCAATATTTACCAAGCCACCCCACATCACAACATTTGTAGGTGGGATACTTTCCATGTTTCATATGGAGGGTTATCCTTATCCTTATGTGGAGTTATATTGAGAATCGCATTAGCGGTAAGGATCGCCTTGCCCCATATATTTTGGGCGTATGACTTTGCGTTTGGCTAACACCGTTAGACTGAGATGAGTAATGAGCAGTCGTTTGATGAACGATGCTTCACATTCTCCCCCTCTATCACTATGAATTCCTCAATCTGTAGGCTTGATTGATTTTCAACTTCTGCTCTGTATCGCTTATCCGCTTCAACATTTTCATCTTTGCTTTTCAACAAAAAAGGATGCAATACGTTGTACCATCATCAATGTAGGTCACAAAGTACTTGTCTCCCCCTCTATTTTGTACAAACTTTAAATCACCCATGTAGGTGTGACTGAGTTCTAGAGAAGCGGTGCTTCGTTCGCTATCCCTTTGACGGAATGGAAAGGTGATTTTGCCTCTTCGCCCACCTCTTATTCATTTTGAGGGTTTATGTTGACAGAAGACAACAATCTCAACTGAGTTAGTGTCGCACCCGATTTTGACCTGCGGGCTTCGCGACGCGATGGCGTCGATCCCTCTGGATCGGACAAAAATGCTTGCTTGAGGAGTCGCCACCTAATTATTCTAAGGTGAATTAGGGCACCTGAATGTCAACTAAAAGCTGCAAAATAACTCCAATTTTGTAGTCTGCGAAACTAATGAGATTCTAGGTAAGTGTTCTCTATTATCCTAAAGGGAAGGGGTTAGGCATCCTTTAAGATTCGCTAACTTGCGGTTATCCGATCAAACTCAGGTTAATTATTGTACTAAGAAAAATGCATGTTTAAAAATATAAAGTTAAAATGATGTTGCAAGTACTTAATGAAATGATGCATTTGTACAAGTATACATTTGTATGGCATTAACATACATGCAAAGCTAAAAAAAATATAAGTATGCATTTGTATGGAAATTGATAAGAATGTATGCAAAGTGATTATTATGGGCGACGGGCCTAAATAAATAAACTAACGATTAACGATTTTAAAACTAACCGAGCCTAAAAATAAATAAACTAGCGACGGGTTTCAAGTTTTGACTACCCTATTAATTAATCTAATTCTACCTATTCTAAATATTTCAATAATTTCACGAGTACAATAATATTACAATACAAAATGGAATAAAGCTGAATTAAAGAAAGTAAAAGACAACAACAAAAATAAATAATCTTCGAGGGGTATTTGCCTTCTTTGACTTTATCTTTGCAAGTGTCAAGAATAAAAGGTTAGAAACAATTGAATATACATAACTTCGGATCCGTATCCAAAACAATAAATGTTCGATTACGGAGGGCTCAAAGCTTAAATTTTGAAAAGATCATTCCAATCACGTCGTGGTGCGAACACATGACTCGTTGGTCATTTTAGTTGCCTTGCCTACCGAACATGTTGGTCTCTCGGGTGAAAAAGATTTAAGTTTCATCCTTGCCCGAAGTTTTATTTTCCGTCTTTACAACTGTGGAGGCCTCAAAAATCGACAGATATTTTTTCATCGGCCAATATGTAGTATAATATTCAAACCAGTAAAATGGTGTCGAAAACAGTAAAAAGAAAAACAGAAATTGAGAGATGATATCCGAAGGGACGCGGCCTCGAATTCAATTTCATTGGCCTAAATGCGTATTTATATAAATCAAGTAAATCGTAAGGCAATCCGTGCACGGATGTTTAAATGCCAAAACAGTAAACTGAAACAGAAACGAAAAAAAGCGCGGCCTCGAATTCAATTTCATCGGCCCAAGTGTAGTATTAGTTAAAACAAATAAGACAGTAAAACAGTAAGATATCCGTTGCACGGATGTTTAAAACAGTAAACATTAAAGAGAAACGAAACGAAAGAAGAAAAAAAGCGCGGCCTCGAATTTATTTTCATCGGCCAATGTGCAGTGTTAGTTAAAACAAATAAAACAGTAATCCGTTGTACGGATGTTTAAAACAGAAAAAAGAAAAGAGAGAAACGAAAAAAAAAAAAAAGCGCGGCCTCGAATTTAATTTCATCGGCCAGTATAGTATTTAATTCAAAACAGTAAAACAACAAAATATCCGTTGCACGGATGTTTAACTGCCAAAAAAAAAATAGCAGCAGTTCGCAAAAATGTCCGACCCGAATTCTGAAATTTGACCCGACCCGGATTCAAATATATATTTTTTATTTTCAGATAATAAACAACAAGATATTAAAACAAAAAATCTGGAAATTCATTCGAACCGGGTCGAATCAACCCGACCCGGAACAGTGACCCGACCCGAATCGGATGTTTTTCAGGTAACCAACAACACTATAAACACAACAAAAATCGGAATTTAACCGAACCAAGGTCGACCCGACACGGTCGGTTGACCCGACCCGAATCGGATGTTTTTCAACCCGAATCGATTTTCTCCAAATTTCGGTGTAACCAACAAGACAATATAAACATACAAAAATCGGGAAATTAACCGAACCGGTCGACCCGGTCGGTGACCCGACCGAATCGGATGTTTTTCAACCCGAATCGATTTTCTCCAAATTTCGGGTAACCAACAACACGCATAAAACATAAAAATCTCGGAAATTCATTCAAACTCCGGTCGACCCGACCGGGTTAGTGACCCGACCGAACAGTGACCCCACCCGGAAGAACTTTTTTTCCAAATCTTCAGATAACCAACAAGGAGATATAAAAGCATAAAAATATGGAAAACTTACCTAAATCGGGTTGACCCGACCCGACCCGACAGTGAGCAAAAATGGCAAAATAATACCCGATTTCCGACATAAGCTCCGACCAAAACTCCCTATTTTCGGGCAAAAAATCCACAAAATCGACCCCCCAAAACAGTGAACGAAAATGGGGTATTTATAGATGGGTTTCGAATTTTTGGGGAGTAGGTATGGGTGAAGTGATGGGTGCGGCGTAGTGGTGTTAGGGTGGTGTCGGCGTCGTGGTGTTAGGGTGGTGGTGTGTGCGGCGGCGGGTGTTAGGAGTGTGGGGGTTTGTGCGGCGAGGTGACCGGGGTGTGGGGGTGTGTGCGGCGAGGTGACATGCGACGTGGGGTCGCCGGTATGGGGGGTATGGGGGTGTGCGGCGGCTGAGCTGAAAAAAGGGGAGAGTGAGAGTTGATTTCTTTTTGTTGTGTTTGTGGAGTTAGATGTAGTAGGGTTTTGGTTTAAAGGGGGGAAATAAAGGGGAAGTGGGTTTGGGCTTGCGGGTCGGCCGGTTGGGCCTGGGGCGGGTGAAGGGATTGGGCTGTTGGGCTTGGCCGAAAAATGGGTATTTGTTTTGTGGTGGGTTTGGAGGATATGGGTGAAAATAAAGGGTTGTTGGGCTTAGCCGAAAATGGGTATTTGTTTTGTGGTGGGTTTGGAGTTGTTTTAGGGGAAATGAAATGGGTTATGGGTTTAAAATATAAAAAGGGTTTTATTATATATAAATAAATAAATAAAAGCTTTGCAAAATTTATAAATTGTAAAGATGATAATATGATAAAATATAATATTTGTGAAATGCTTGATGCTTAAATAAAAAAATCAAAATGCAATGCCGTTTTGCGAAAATAAAATAACATATAATATTAGGATAAAAGTATGCTTGTGATATAAAAATGCAAATGACAAATAAAAAATGCAAGCAATACTAATAATAATGATATATATACATATGTATGCCTATATTTTAAAATTGTTTTAAAGTGTCAAAAATATTAAAAATTGCAAATAAAATCATAAAAGATGGGACAAAATTGGGTGTCAACAGTTAGCTTTTAAATGGCTTTCTAATCAACGTGTCTTAATCTATGATGACATAGATGCACGGATTACAAATATATCATTCATTTGGCTACAAACATATTGTACCATTCTTAGTTATTACAGACCTGTTGGACTAGTCTCAAACCATCTTGAGCAACAGCGTCCCTGAAACCAAGTTTGGGACATGTATCACCTCTTTTTAGAGTGATCTCATTCCCTGAAGTCTTATTGAGGATAACCTCTCCAACCCCTTCTACTTTAGAGGTGGTGTTGCTTCACATGAATAACCTCTTGCTCGTGGTTAGGGCGTAACCGGATCATATGTGATCTGGATACTCTGGCCTACTCCAGTTGCCTTGACACACTGAGTATCCAATTTCTTTCTGCCTTTCTTTCTGGCCTTCAGATCATTTAAGACCTGGAAACTCTGGCCCACTCTAGTCACATGTAGGCTTTGTTCGACTGAGTGCCCAATGTCATCCTATCAAATAAAGGATCTTCTGTCAGATAGTGTGACAGGTTCAACGTCTTAAAATAAGCCATTATCTTTTAGTCCTCTTCCTTTGAGATTGGTGCCCAAACAATTCCTAGCGCTTGCTTAAGAGTGGTAATAGTTTTCGCACAGTCAATGGATCTCTATCCTTCGTATGTGCGAACATACTTTACACACTTTTAATAATTACACCCAAAAGAACGAATCTTTTAGGTTTTGTTTTCCAGTATCCAATCTTTAACCGGGAAGGAGGGAGATTCAATATCTGATTTTAGAGTGTAGGGAATATAAGTTTTAATGAAAACACTTTCATATTCCTAGCCTTGCTTTACACACTATTATTCAGATATTATCTAAACACATTATAGATAAGGAATGATAAATTAACTTAGACCTTTTGGACTCTGGCCCACTTCAGTCAGACTGAGTGTCCATTTTCTCCTTACCATAATTCAGATCATTTGTCTGGGACTGATATAGGCCCTCTGCTACATGATAGAACAACATTTTCAGCCTTCTCCTCTTCTCCTAGTTGACATCTTCAGCCTCTTGTGGACGCTTATTTCCACCACCCTCGGGAGCGGTGACACAAACTCATCCTTGATCTTTAGTCGTACTAGCATGACTATCAGCAGTATCTTGAAGCTCAGCGTCAGATCCAGAGATCCCACCTTCGACGGAAATAGATTTGTAACTATCGTCAAAGATAGAGCCAAAACTAGGACCAGATTTGAAAGCACGGTTGTTGACAGAGACAGTGTTTGAACTGTTAACAGAACTGTCGACAGAACTATTTTCAAGAAGAAAACCACAGCCAGATTTAGGACCATGTCTGCTGGCAAACATCTTTCGAACACTAATACAATCTTGTCTTAAAATTGTTGGGTGTAAAGCAGGACGAGAATAGTAAATAACTATTACAAGTGCTTCGAAAGGATAAACCATAAATATTACAATATCAACAAGCTTGTAGTAAATAAGAATTGTGACAACAACAAGCTTTTTGAGTTCTTGAATCAGTCTTGAATCTTTATACCAATTGGCAGAAAGCTCTTTGAATCTTGATAACCTGAAATCAAGAGACACTAAATATGGAAGTGTTACAATTGTGCTGAGTCGAGTGATGACACTCTGTCTTTAAGATAAAATTTCCCCATATATATGTTTTTACGTTAGCGGACAATAGTCTCCCAAGATAAAACAGCAAACTATCATTTGTGCAAAGCAAACACAAGTGATTCTAGCGAAGAAAACGAATAACAAAAGATTTCTAAGAGGAGAGGATTTGCAACAAGAATTTCAGAATTGTTGTTCTTGAAAAGTGTGTTTCCAAGTTGTGTATATCTCTATAGAATTGAGCCAAAGGCCTCAATTTATAGGTGTGCAAGATGACCTTTCAAATTCCCCATAATGGCATTCAATTGCCATGTATTGGATGGCTTTTAATCCCCAAGTAATGCGGCAAAATAATGGTCCAAGTAATGACTATTATTGGGTGGATTCAATGTCATTGAAGCAGTCCAAGTTGTGTATATCTCTATAGAAAGATGACATTCTTTTTGAAATAGATTAAAAAGAAAATAATGTCATATAAAATGGAACAAATAGAGTAAGAAAATGCTTATTATAGATATTTACAAATCACAAATAATTAGAGTAAAATTAAAATGAATATTCCGTACATACAAAAAGTTACTAGTCCTCCTAATTTCAAAGGAAAAAATAGTATTAGATGTGGTGCATCTCTCGAGTTTGGACTTTGGAGTGTTGATATGAAAAAATCATTGTGAGAGACGGCTTCCCGAATGGGGCCTACGCGGAGGAATCCTGATATAGTCAACAACCTCAGTGAAAACGTAACATTTGAAGCTATAAAGTGTCATATCTGAATAGGCCATTTCCCTTTTGCCTCTGCTGCCTACGCCTTCCTCTTTGCCTTCCCTTAATAGTTTCTGTATTCCTTTAACACCCTCATAATCCTTCTATTCTTTGAACCAACCCATTGAAAGCTAACAAAAAAAAAATGCTCTCAAGAGTGAACACTATGGTTTGGAATATGGAAGACAAAGAAGATGAAGAAACAACTATTACCTGTTGGATTTTGTTGGGTTCAAAACATATAAGTAAGCACAACGGAAGTTTAAAATTTTGTTCTACTTACCCCAACAATTTCTTCTGGTATTGTTATACGACAATCAAAACTTGTAACATAAAATTAAAACACTTACATGTTGTATTATCTGGAGTCTTTACTTATGGATTACACGCGACTGTCCCTTCGACTACAAACACTATGCTATGGTGTATTCCTATGTCAAGAAAGCCAGGAAATCTTGGCAGAGGTTCGAGAGAGATTCGTCCTAGACTCTAAGTCATGAATTGTTTTTGAATTGTTCTTAGTATATTAAAAACTAGAGATTAGTGTTGTATATATAGTGGTTTTTAGGTCACAAAACGGATTAAGGTTGGGCTCCAAGCCTGGACCAAAACCGAGGTGCAGTGGGCTAGTGTGACTGGGCCCACTGCCGGGTTGGCGCCGCGGCGCCTTACGTAAATTTCTGTTTTTCATTTTCATTTAATATATATATTCAGCACATCAAATCCAAAATCTAATTTTGATTTAATTAAATAATTTTCATTCAATAGACGAACTCAATATGTGAAGTACGTTTACATGAATCCAGCAAACATAACCTTTATGTGAGATGATAAATTCCTTTCATTCGCGACACACTCGATCAAGCTTAGGATTTGTCATGTGTCTATCCAAATGGCTTGATCACTTTATCTCATCTATATTAGTCGACAACTAGACCATATTCTACATATGTCTCTTGCATTGGCCAATGACTTGGTCGACCTAATATCACTGAGAAGTTGAGTGTTCTCTCGAATATTCAATCGAGGAATGAATCCTATTCTTAGCTCAACTACCACATTAATTTACATTATAATGCACTCAACACAAGCTGTATCTTATCCTATAAGGAGTTTAAGCTTAGGACATGGTCAAAGTACATTACTCTGTAAACAAGGTGCGTATTGACCTCAAGTCAAATGACCTTCATCTCCCACATGCTGATAACACTTTAGACATGTATAACAAATAGTTTATCAGCAGGGTATACCAATACTTTCCAAAAGTATCCATGTGTCCATCACTAGTAACCATTACTAGTAGCGTGTGAGACATACTATATTCTCTAAGAATGTGACGCAGACCACATGTCGACTTATAACATATCATCGATATTTCATTCTCGATGATCATTAGTCGAGGCTATTTTAGAGTTACGCTCTATCATCAATATCTCACTCTATTAATGACAACGTAAGCTCAAGGGATACACATTAATGAATAATTACAAACAATCAAATAATAATTCAATAATTGCAACTGCCATAAATATTAATCTTATTAATAATACGAATGTGTTCAAGTACATTTATCCCTGATAATGATTGTCTCTACGATATACATATTTTCATTACCAACAAGGAAAATAACAATAGTGGGCTTGAAAACAAAGATAATATAGAAATAGGTGTAGTGATTTGTTGGGTTCAAAACATGTAAGTAGACACAACGGAAGTTTAAAATTTTGTTCTACTTACTCCAACAATTTCTTCGGTATGATTATATAACAATCAAAACCTGTAACATAAAACATGAACACCTACAGGTTGTAATATCTGGAGTCTTTACTAAAGGGTGGATACGCGATTTCCTTTTCGACTGCAAGCACAATGCTACGGTGTATTACTCTGTCAAGAAAGCCAGGAAATCTTGGCATAGGTTTGAGAGAGTTTTATCCTAGACTCTAAGTCTAGAATTTGCTTATGAGAATTAGTGTTTTTAATAACAATGAGGTGTTGTATTTATAGTTACAATTAGGTCAGAAACGAATTAGGGTTGGGCTCTAAGTCTGGCCCAAAACTGAGGTGCAGTGGGCCAGTCTGACTGGGCCCACTGCCGGGTCGGAGCCGCGGCGCCTTACGTCAATAACGTTTCTCGTTTTCGTTTAATATATAATTCAGCACATTAAATTCAAAATTCAATTTTGACTTAATTAAATAATTTCCATCTAATAGAAATTATCTCATAGTTATTATCAATTTAAATATCTCGATTCCAAATCGAATATTTAATACTTTCTCAATACACCCTTAGATCAAAGAGACAATCGACATAGTGTGACCCTATAGGCTTTCTTATATCGACACTAATCCAATTAAGGTCCATACGGAACTCCTAAACTGTGTCGTACGATGAACTCAATATATGAAGTACGTTTACATGAATCCAACAAACATAACCTTTATGTCAGATGATAAATTCCTTTCATTCGCGACACACTCGATCAAGCTTAGGATTTGCCATGCGTCTATCCAAATGGCTTGATCACTTTATCCCATCTATATTAGTCGACAACTAGACCATATTCTAAATATGTCTCTTGCATTGGCCAATGACTTGGTCGACCTAATATCACTGAGAAGTTGAGTGCTTTCTCGAATATCCAATCGAGGAATGAATCATGTTCTTGGCTCAACTACCACCTTAGTTTACATCATAATGCACCCAACACAAGCCGCATCTTATCCTATAAGGGGTTTAAGCTTAGGACATGGTCAAAGTACATTACTTTGTAAGCAAGGTGCGTATTGACCTCAAGTCAAATGACATTTATCTCCCACACGCTGATAACACTTTAGACATGTATAACAAATAGTTTATCAGCAGGATATATCAATATTTTCCAAAAGTATTCATGTGTCAATCACTAGTAACTATTACTAGTAGCAGGTTAGACATACTACATTCTTAGATGTAGACCACATGTCGACTTATAACATATCATCGATATCCATTCTCGATGATCATTAGTCGAGGCCTTTTAAGAGTATGCTCTATCCTTAATATCTCACTCTATTAATGACAACGTAAGCTCAAGAGTTGCATATTAATGAATAATTACAAATAATCAAATAATAATTCAATAATTGCAAATGCCATAAATATATTAATCTTATTAATAATACGAATGTGTTCAAATACATTTATCCCTAATAATGATTGTCTAGAATATACACACTTTCAACATTCAAATCTATGCTAGATGGTGCATCAGATGTAGACCGGTACATGACCAGTAACAACAACATGCAAAACCAAACTGAAAATATTTCTTTCACTCAAAATTTCACTGAATTAGCTGAAAACAACTTGTTTCTACAGCCATGTCTAGTGGATAATACCTCATACCCATCTCAGGTACGTTATTTCTTGACCCAAAAAGCCTTATGTAACAACCCTTTGAATAATAGTTTTAATTTGGGTTATGAAAATGGTTTTCTTGAAACTCAAGATCTACGTGGTTTGAATAAAGGTGTGATTTTTACTAATGGGTTTCTTGATTTTGTTGGGGTGTGCGAAAAGTCCCACATCAAAAGTGGAAAGAAAAAAAACCCTACAATAAGGTGTGACGCCTTTTGGAGAAAATCGTGCGGTCTTGGTCCAAAGCGGACAATAACCCACCGTGTAAGAGTGTCATGGGGCTTTATTGGCCCAACAATTGGTATCAGAGTCAATGATTTGCGAGACGAATATGAAGATGGTGGAGTGCAATGGCATGGGGGTGTGGCTTTAAGAGTGTCTTTGCCCGTCGTCTAGTGGGCCATTGTACTACCTTTATCCGGTGCAGTACGTTAACCGAGATTGAAGACACTTACACAACAAAGTAGCAGCCGACTTTGGTGTCCATAAATACTCGAAGAGTGATGTAGGTGACACACAATTAATCTCCGAATTAGCCCATGTAATCTCATAAAAATGGTGATGGGTTGTGGAACTTAGTTCGAGGAGGAGATTGTTGAGATGTGCGAAAAAAGTCTCATATCGAAAGTGGAAAGGAAAAAAAAACTATGTATAAGGTGTAGTATTTCTTAATGGTGTGAGACTTTTTGGAGAAAACCATGCAGGCTGGACCCAAAGCCGACAATATCACACGAGTGTCTTAGGGCATTATTGGTCCAACAGATTTAACCTCACAAAACCAAATGGGTAGTTCCAATTTGAATTCTTGTACTCAATTCCCATTTGCCCCAAAATAGTATGTTTAGTCCATTGGGGTTTAGTGATGGTTCTGCAAATGAGAACTCTTTGTTTCTCAATAAGTCTAAGTTGTTAAAGCCACTTGATAATTTTGCTTCAATTGGAGCACAACCAACTCTTTTCCAAAAAAGGCTGCTCTTAGAAAGAACTTAGCTAATAATAGTGGTGGCAATATGGGGGATTTTGGAGGTGAAATTGGTCAAAAGAGAAAATGGGGTAATGGAGAAGAACTTGATGATGTTAGCTTTGATGGATGCACATTGAGTTATGATTCAGATGAGCTTGTTAAGAATGGTAGTAAGGTGGATGATAGTGATAAGAATGGTGGAAATAGCTCGAATGCAACGAGCATTGTCACCGGTGGGAATCCGAAAGGAAAGAAAAAGAGACTTCCGGCCAAGAATTTGATGGCTGAACGACAACGTAGGAAGAAGCTAAACGATAGGCTTTACATGCTGATGTTTGCTGTACCAAGGATAGTAAGGTAACAAATTTATTTACATCAAATTCTCGTGAATTCCTATATGATTCTAACATTCACATTCATCAGCTTTTTACCAAAAAAAGAAAAGTGAAAATTGAACAATATATTGTTACTCTTATTTTCTGTTTTGAATGTACTTCATTTACTCTTCTTAAGGTATGCAACTTTGTCCTATGCATAGTTCAAAAAGGTTTTTGGATTAAATCTATATTGATGATAGTCGCATTAAATTCACTCACATGAACTATATGAAAAGATTTCAAAAGGATCTTTTGTTTTGGACCACACAAGAGAATAGACATTTACTAACTTGATGCAACATGAGTTGTCTTTTTAAGTTTGATCCGTAACTTCTCTTATACTCTGAACTACGAGTGTTTTTTGATCTCTCTTGTATGTATCTTCTTTAATTTGCTTTGTTTCTTTGCCCCCCTGTCCCTCTCCCGGGTGGGGGTGTCCCACCACTCGTCATAGTGATTGGATTATTGTAAATGGTCATAAATTAATCCTTTAATCAGGATGTCAAAGTGTATGGTATGGCAGTAACATGATACTTGAATCTCACCGCTGCGATGCAGAAACATTTTTACTGGAGCTCTAAGAAACCAAGACATAGGAGGTTATCTTTGATAGGGCCAAGATGCGGGAAGTAATTAAAATACCTTGAATGCATTCTTGCAAATTCCTTCTAAATGAAGTGTGTTGGGTCCGGGGCTACGGATAAGCAAGAATATGTAAGAATAAAACTGTAACAGCTAGAACAATTAAACAATGCCTTCAATGTTGTGTCAACATCTGAGGCAACATTGTGATAAAACGGTTATAAACCTTTATAGAGTAAATGCAGCGGAAAAGTAAAGAGACACAAGGTTTATATTTTCAAGGGTATATATTAATATATCCCTTGATGGTCAATGACCAAAGAATTGTATAAATTATATACAATTACAAATGAATTTCTTTTTACAAGATTGAACAATAAATGTGAAAAAGAAATTACAAACAAAAGTGAAGTCGCAGATGACTTCAGCCTAAAGTTAAAAGATCTAAAAAGACAAATACAACATCTTCATTACAATTGCTTGAAATATAAGCTTGATCTAGAATCTGGGCAGCAATAGTAATGTGGGGCTAGATGTTGTTATACTACTTTAGGCTAAGTGTGTTGATCCAGTTTTTAAGGTGAATATCCGAGAGCTCTCTTGATAATTCTTCTCTTTCAATTCTGGATATCGATACTCTAAAGCTCCCCTCTATTTATAGTGTGGAACTTTCCTTGAAATCCTCACTGATTGGTTACGGAGGTTGAGTAAAAGAAGGCTTCAGCTTGGACCGGTTCTTGCTCCTTAAAAAGCTCAACGTTCTAGACTTGGTCTTCACGCTGCTTCCTCTCCAAGCTTTGATTTGTTTCTTTTACCACGTTTTAAACACAAGCATCATTGTAAGCTTGCCTAGGTCATTTTTTACTCACGGGAACACAACCCGTTTTGGCGGAAGAATAGGCAAAATCGTTACAGAGATGTTGTCAGGAATGTTGTCACAACATCGCAGGCAACATTCTTATTCTCATAAGATGTTGTCCTGAGCATTTACAGATATTGTCACAACATCCATCCAACATCAACAATCTCCCCCTTTTTGCCTTTTTCACAAAACTCCATACGAAGCGAAAATGACTAGGATACTGATTCCCGATGTAGTCCTTACATTCCAAGAATCAATAGGATCAGTGACATGCTCCCCCTTAACCTGCAGTATTAAATTCCAAGCAGTGTTGTATCGATGATTTGATTAGATAGGAGTTATGTTCTGTTAGTCGTGACTTACTTACAACAACTGCGTAAACAGTCTACAGTAACCATTCATAACAATCCATATCAAACAAACATATATAAACAGCTTTAGAAAGCAGTCACAATGTCTGCAAGAACAGACCAAATATCCCAAAGTAAATTATTACAAACCAAAAAAATATTCCAAATGTCAGTATATCCAATATTCAAATAAACAGAGATTATCAGCACTCCATCTCATCAGCATGGTCATCCTTGACTAGAGTAATCGAGTCACAGTAGCTTCCAGCCGCTTTCTGTGATCGATCACTCTTTGCAGCACCATCTTCATCTCCATAGAATCAGAAGTAGTCAGCAATCATCATCTCAACTCCTCTCCCCCCGCATCATAGCTTGGCCTGCATCATTATCAGTAGCAGCTCCCCTTGTCTGTCTGCTTCCAGAAGCAACACCATCAGCATCATCCTCTCCCCCTTTTTGTGAAGAAAGTAAGCCCACATAATAGTTCTTGGCTCGCACTAGGTCTTGAATTTGCCTGTCAAGTTCAGCAATGTTTTGTCGAAGCCAGTCTTTGGACATTGGGACCTTTTCTTGACCAATGTTTCCAGGAATGTTGGCACCATCCTTTGATGTGTCAGTGTCCCATTCATCTTTCTTCCAAGGCAGGTCAATAACCCTGTCCCTGATGTTCATAACTGCTCGATGTACTGAGTAAACCTCTAAGGCTGGACTCAGCTTTTCTCCTTTTGGAGTCTTAAAACCTTGGTTGAGCAGGATTTGAAAAATCAAGGAGGGGTATGGAAGGGCAGGGTTGCTTTGTCTTTATGCCAAATTGGCAACATGGTTGAAAATGAGAGTTCTTAAGTTAATTTTCTGATTCCTTCCAATCTTGAAAAACAGTGATGCTTGATCAAGGGTCACTACTGTCTCGTTGAGGGAGGGTAGCCAGTTGTATATAGCAGTTTGTGCAAAGTGGCAAACAAGTTAGTGAGTTTTGACACAGGACTTCGAGGAGCCCAAACAGTGATCAAATTCCCCGTAAGGTACTTGATCATCAAATTGAGTTCCTCCACAGTAGGGTTTGGTTGAGGTTCTCTTTCACTAACAATTATCCCAAGAGTGGAGTTGATGTTATTAGGTGTAAAATTGTATACCTTTGTTGTATAGGTACATTCTCCCAAATTTCTTCGAGGTTGTGTCCCTAACAGCAAGCGTCAAATTAGCATAAAACACCCTAATCACCTTCTCACAATAAGGATTCTTACCAGATACAGAGCTTAAGATCTTTCGACTACTTAAGAAATCAACTAAACCATTTGTGGAGAATGAAGTTAGGTCAATCACATTCTCCCCTCTAACTCCTCTATTTTTAAACCAATTCCAGTTACTGGAGCATGATTTCATTTGAAACATGGAAGAATAGGGAATTACCTCAGAATCTGTTTCAGATTCTGTGTTTTCTTGTTCGGATGAGGTGGCTGCAGGTGTTGCCTCGGATGTTGGGGCAACATAGTCTGGGTCCATTTTCTCGTCTATTGCCTTTGATGTTGATGCAACATTTTTATCAAAGTTCCAGTATGTTCTGCGGACCCCTTTAGGAATGAAGTTTCATAGAGGTGTGTCATCTGACATCTCTTCTTCTTCTTTTTCCTTCTCAGTTTCCGCTTGTGGAGTCGAAGTTGATGGAGTTCTGGAAGAACTGGACACATTGAGATCGGTGTCAGTGTCGCTGCTAGTGGTAGTATCAACAGGGAAAGTCGACTCTTCCCTGGATCTTTTGACTGACTGGTTATCACCGAATTGGTTTTCGAAAACCCTTTTTGACCTTCGCGTCGGAAATGTCGATTTTGACTGTCTTAAGGCAAGGTTTGAGAAATCAAATATTGCATCAACATCGATTGGGTTTTCATTATCGTCTGGGTAGCCCACTTGTAATGGCTTATCTGAACCAAGCAGGATCATAGCCTGTGTGCAGTCCTCCTCGACTGGTTTCAAGTCATTGATGGAAGTATAATGCTTGTAAACCTTGTTGCTATTTGCTGGACTAGTCGACATTGGGGAATACTCTTTGGTGTTTGTGAATTTTGGGGAAATGGACATGGGAGAGGGTTTTGAAGAATTGGGCGTGTTAGAGAAGCTTTGGGTTTTGAAAAATGACGGTGATGTTTGGGATGCCATGATTTGATGGATTGTAAATCGGTTGATGTGATAATTCCAAGACAAAAATGAGAGGTTTCATTATGGCAAGATATACTTACACTCAAACTCCTTTTTCTTAAATTTAGATTGTATAGATGAATAAAAACTCTTTACACACCTAAAACAAAGGATTTACACAGCACATAACATCATTTAAAATTTAAATAAAAACGGTCCTCCAGAATTTTTGGATTTTCCGTTAAAGACAGAGACGTGTTAAATACAAAAAAAAAGAATAAAATAAGATAAACCAGATTGATCAATGTACTGGAACACGATGTTGTTAATGATGTTGGCAACATTACCAAGTTAAACAAACATTATGAGACTCCAAGGATTTTCTGATTTGGCAGATGATATTTCCGTATATGTTCCTTATGAGACTGATCGCTGGACTAATGTAATATTTTACCATTGTCCTTAATCAACTTAGTTGAACACATACAAATTAAAAAAATATTGAGGAATTTTCAACCTTTTTGAAGCACGTGGTACTCCTATAGAATATGAATGATACCATCTTAGAGCTTTGCTCTTTTTGTATACATCCAAATCTTTTAGTAGAGGCTTCGCCTTCTTATGATACTCATTTTTTTATGATATACATAATTGTTTTATATATATATCATCGCAGAGAACGGTATCGCATTCATATCTTGTCCTTTTAGAGTCATGCTTGAATCTTTTGAAAAACAATGCAACATCACTACAACAATTATCCTGTATATTGACTCAACAGTAAATGTTACCCAAAATGTTAGGACAACATTTCGGACAACATCTACCTATTCTGTCTTATTTTCAAAGAAAACAGAGACCAATAGATTTTTTCAAGCTAGAAAATCTCTCATGATCTAAAGGTTTGGTAAAAATGTCAGTCAGTTGAAAAAGAGTATCAATATGTTCGATTTGAACTAGCTGTTTTTCCACTAAGTCTCTTAAAAATGATGTTTTATGTTTATGTGCTTTGTACGTGAATGCTCAACAGGATTTTTGGAAATATTAATAGCATTCAGATTATCACAATACAAAATCATGGAGTTATTAGATATGTCATAGTCATCTAGCATATATCGTAACCAAATCAGTTGAGCACAACAACTTTCGGCTGCCACATATTCAGATTCGGCAGTCGAGAGTGATACACAATTTTATTTACGACTGTACCATGAGACTAGATTATTGCCAAGATAGAAACACCCACCACTAGTGCTTTTCCTATCGTCTACATCACCGGCCCAATCCGAGTCACTATATCCTATTAGATTAGGATTAGTGTCTTTGGAGTACCAAATTCCCAAGTCACGTGTACCGGCAACATATCGAATGATACGTTTCACAGCATTAAGATGAGATACCTTGGGACTGGCTTGGAACCTAGCGCAAACACATACGCTAAACATGATATCGGGGCGACTGGCAGTAAGGTATAAAAGGCTACCTATCATAGATCGGTATAATGTTGGGTCAACATCTTGTCCAACATCGTCTTTACATACATGTTGCGTAGAGCCTATTGGAGTCTTCATGTGTTTAGCATTTTCCAAACCAAATCTCCTAACAAGATTCTTGACGTACTTGCTTTGAGATACAAAGATCCTATCTTCATTCTTTTTAATCTGCAAGCCTAAGAAAAATGTTAGTTCTCCAATCATGCTCATCTCAAATGTTGTCGACATTTCTTCGACAAACGACTTTAAGAATGATTCTGTAGTCAAACCAAAAACAATATCATCACCATAGATTTGAGCTATTATTACATCTACACCATGTCTTTTCATGAATAATGTTCTGTCAGCTTCTCCACAGGTAAAACCAAACTCAACAAGGAAGTCAGTTAGACGACCATACCATGCACGTGGTGCTTGTTTTAGTCTATACAAAGCTTTGTTGAGCTTGTACACATGATGTGGATGGTGAGGATCCTCAAATCCCTTTGGTTGTTCAACATATACTTCTTTGTCCAAGTATCAATTGAGGAAAGCACCTTTAACGTCCATTTGGTGCAAGGTAATCTTTAGATAGCAAGCAATAGCAAGAAGCAATCTTATTGACTCAATTCTAGCCACAGGAGCGAAGGTCTCGTCATAGTCGATACCTTCTACTTGTGTATATGCTTGAGCAACAAGTCGAGCTTTGTTCCTAACAATCTTCCCTAACTCATCTGATTTGTTTTTGAATATCCATTTGGTCCCAATAACATTTGTGTTGTTGGGTCGTGATACTAAGTCCCAAACCTCATTTCGGGCAAATTGTTCAAGCTCCTCTTGCATGGCTTGAATCCAAAAATTATCTTTTAATGCTTCCCCAATATTTTTAGGTTCCAAAGTAGATGTAAGACAAGAAAGGCTTACCTGTTGATATATGGTGGACATGCACACATACCTTACCATTTCTCGGTAATTCACTGGCTCTTTCCATCTTGTACGCCTCTTCTCAAAAACTCCCCCTATCACTTGGTCGGGTGGATGGTTCCTTTTAATCCTCGATGGAGGGTCTCTTTTCACTTGATCATTCAGTTCAGTAGAGACTCCTCCTCGACTTCGGTCCCTATGTTCTCTCTTTGAGGTTCAGATGTTTCTTCTGATGTCGGGATAACATCTGTTTCTTCAGTGGGTTGCTCCTCTTCAACTGCAACCACAATGTTGTTTTCTGAAGATCTACCAGATATATCCAGCAGGTCATCAAAAATAACATTGACCGACTCATGTATGGTCTTTGTCCGAAGATTGTATATTCGGTAAGCATGGCTATTTTGAGAGTAGCCAACGAATTTTCCTTGTCACTCTTAGAGTCAAATTTAGCCAGTTGATCCCCGTCATTAAGAATATAGCACACACACCCAAAGACATGAAAGTACCGCAATGTAGGTTTCTTTCCATTTAACAATTCATAGGGTGTCATCTTGGTCCCTGGCCTTAAATAGATTCTATTAGTTATGTGACATGCCGTGTTCAAGGCTTCTGCCCAAAACCTCTTTGACAATTACTTAGAACTTAACATAACTCTAGCCATTTCTTGTAAAGTTCTGTTCTTTCTCTCGGCAACCCCATTTTGTTGTGGTGTTTTTGGTGCCGAAAATTCATGAAATATGCCTTTCTTTTCACAAAATTTTGCAAATGTTTGATTTTCAAACTCCTTTCCATGATCAGATCTAATTCTAAAAATCGAAGAACAAAACAGATTCTTAATCCTAGAGTAAAGTGTTCTAAACATCTCAAAGGTTTGTGATTTTTCCTTTAAAAAATAGATCCAAGTAAATCTGGAAAAATCATCTACTATCACATAAGAATATCTCATCCCTCCTAGGCTATCTACCTCGATTGGACCCATAAGATCCATATGCAATAATTGGAAACAATGAGACGTACCTGAATGTTGTCCGTCATGTTGGACAACATTATGAGAGACTCGGTGTCCGTTTTCCTTTCAAACAATCTTCGCACATTGTTTTATCTTTTGGATCCCGGTCGGGAATGCCTCTCGATGACTTCAAATGAGATCACCTTCTCCAAGGTGCCGTAGTTGACATGTCCCAACTTTTGATGCCAAAGTGTCAAGTCACCTACCTTTGCGGAGTTGCAAAACTCTTGTCTACCGACTAGATAGCAATTATCTCCAGTTCGGGTTCCTGACATGACACATTTATCTGCAGAACCTGTAACCTTGCATCCAAGCTTGTTGAATTTCACCTCGAGATCATCATAACATAGTTGGCTTATGCTAAGAAGATTAACAACCAAACCTTCTACATGAAGAACATTTTTCAAGGCTGGTACATTCGGAACATTAAGAGTTCCTTTACCAATTATCTTACTCTTACTTCCTCCTCCAAAGGTCACGTATCCTCCATTGAATGCTCCATACTCCTTCAATAGACTTTTGGTACCTGTCATATGACGTGAGCAGCCACTATCGAAGTACCAAGAACATGTAATGTTAGTACGTAAAGCAGTTATGCACACATTACATTTCAGATTCAGTTTGGGTACCCATTCCTTTTTCTTCCTTCTGCTTTCAGGCTGGTTGCTTTACATGTTGTCAGTGATGTTGGTCAACATTGCTGACGACATTTTAGGCAATATTCTGAGTGCAGAGTTTTGAAGTTTGTAGCAGTAGGGCATAAGATGTCCTGACTTTTTACATAAGCTACATACAAACTTTGATCCAATCTTTGTGATCTGAGAATTACTCGGATTTTCTTTGACAAATTGTATCCTCTCAGTTTGATTATGGATTCTGGAAGTATTTGTTTTGCTAGGAGATTGGTACCCAAGCCCAGCCCTTGTAGGTTTATTGAAGTTCAATATTTCATCCAGTTTGGAGGTTCCCATGTTGAGCCTTTGAAAGGTGGTCTCAGCTACGTTCAATCGTACACGAATCTTACCAAGCTCTAGGTCCTTCTTGGTAAGTGCCACCTCTAATCGGTTGATTGTGCCTTTCAGATTGCTATTCTCAAGAGCTAGTAATTTTGCTTTTGAGTCTAGTTGCTCAGATTCAGTGATTAAGGCTTTACAAAGATTTTGTAATTCCTTTATCACGTCGTCTTTGGAGTCAACTAGATCCAAATTTACAGCATCAGATGAAGAAATAAATCCACTAAAACAATTTACATCAGAATAGTCAAAGTATACATACCTCTCTGATGTTGAAGACATTCCAGATGTTGAGTCTGATGTTATTCCTGATGTTGTCGCAACATTGTCAACAATATCTTCATCGTCGGACAGTGAGTGTTCGAACAAGGCTGCTAGCATTGCCTGTGGTTCTTCTTCTTGATCTCCTTCCTCCTCTTCGTTCTCATCATCACTGAGAGTTACCCACATAACCTTACCAATTTTTCTAAGGGTGTTTGCACACTCATTAGCGTAATATCCCCAAGCCGAGCATGCATGACACTGCACTCCCTCGAGTTGTTTGGGATTGAAATTGGTACTGTCGGAGTTAGATTTCCTCAGTGGATTGTGATTTCTTTGCTCAGAAGGTGACCTATTCGGCTGTTTATTGAAGAGTGGGTTTTGATGCTGTTTGTATTTGGCTTTATTGCGATCATTGTTGATCTTTCTCACCATTGAAATGAATCGACGAGTAAGTAAGGTAACAATTGCACCATTTCCCAGTTCCTCCAAGTTTTCTTCCTCGTTTTCCAATTCAGTTTCCGAGGTTTGTCCTTGGAGTGCCAAAGTCTTGTCTTTATACAGATCTCTTTGGCTCATTACGTTCATCTCATATGTTTGAAAGATGCTCATCAAGGCATGTAGATCCATAGTAGCAAGATTATGGGTCTCTTCAATAGCATAAATCTTAGTATTAAATCTTTCAGGAAGAGATCTGAGAGCTTTATCCACAAGTTGTGTGTTGGTTAAAGGAGAACCAAGCACTTGACACTGATTAGCAATGTCAATTAACTTTTCAAAATAGGATTTTATGTCTTCAGATTCTTCCATCCTTAAGCGTTCGTATTGGCTCAAAATCATGCGAAGCTTTGTACGTCGTACACTCGAGGTACCTTCACAATGAGTTTGTAAGGTCTCCCAAACGTCCTTGGCCGTAGTACAATTCTGGATGAGTTTAAACATATAGAGATCTACCCATCCAAATATCGCATTTAGGGCCTTTTCATTGAAGCTCGCACTGTTGATCTCTTCCGCGGTCCATTCAAATTCGGGTTTGGTAAGTACATCACCATCCTCGTCTGCTGGGTACTTGGGAATCACATAGCCTTCGGAAACTGATCTCCAAGCTCGAACATCAATGGATTTGATGTGCGAACGTAGTCGAATTTTTCAATAGGCATAGTTAGTTCCGTCAAGAATTGGAAGTCTACCAACGTTTTGTATAGCTGAGTCCATAGCCGTAATATTCAGAATTAAACACTTATTGTATCAAGTGTTGGCTCTGATACCACTTATTGGGTCTGGGGCTACAGATAAGCAAGAATATGTAAGAATAAAACCGTAACAGCTAGAACAATTAAAACAGTTTCGGATGTTGCCTTCAATGTTGTGTCAACATCCGAGGCAACATTGTGATAAAACAGTTATAAACCTTTATAGAGTAAATGCAGCGGAAAAGTAAAGAGACACAATGTTTATATTTTCAATGGTATATATTAATATATCCCTTGATGGTCAATGACCAAAGAATTGTATAAATTATATACAATTACAAATGAATTTCTTTTTACAAGATTGAACAATAAATGCGAAAAAGAAATTACAAACAAAAGTGAAGTCGCAGATGACTTCAGCCTAAAGTTAAAAGATCTAAAAAGACAAATACAACATCTTCATTACAATTGCTTGAAATATAAGCTTGATCTATAATCTGGGCAACAATAGTAATGTGGAACTAGATGTTGTTATACTACTTTAGACTAAGTGTGTTGATCCAGGTTCTAAGGTGAATATCCGAGAGCTCTCTTGGTAATTCTTCTCGTTCAATTTTGGATATCGATACTCTGAAGCTCCACTTTATTTATAGTGTGGAACTTCCCTTGAAATCCTCACTGATTGGTTACGGAGGTTGAGTAAAAGAAGGCTTCAGCTTGGACCGGTTCTTGCTCCTTAAAAAGCTCAACGTTCTGGACTTGGTCTTCACGCTGCTTCCTCTCAAAGCTTTGACTGTTTCTTTTACCACGTTTTAAACATAGCATCATTGTAAGCTTTCCTAGGTCATTTTTTACTCACAGTAACACAACCTGTTTTGGCCGGAAGAATAGGCAAAATCGTTACAGAGATGTTGTCAGGAATGTTGTCACAACATCGCAGGCAACATTCTTATTCTCATAAGATGTTGTCCTGAGCATTTACAGATGTTGTCACAACATCCATCCAACATCAACAAAGTGAATTATGCAAATTCAGTTAACTACCTACTGGTTAATATTTGCATCTTACTTGAGATTTAATTCCGAACAACCATTAGACTTGATTTTAACCTTACCGAATACTGCATTACCAATTTGTCTTCCTGACTACCTAATATCAAAAGCTTCTTCTTGGCTGCAATTTGTGATTTTGTATATTGACAGATGGACAGGGTTCAATCTTAGGGGATGCAATCGAGTACTTAAAGGAGCTTCTACAGAAAATCAATGACCTGCATAATGAACTGGAATCCACACCGCCTAGCTCTTCATTGACCCAAACAACAAGCTTCTATCCTTTAACACCAACTGCACCAGCTCTGCCTGGCATCATCAAGGAAGAACTCTACCCGAGTTCATTCGCAAGCCCATTGTCTAGCCCGACTGGACAACCTGCAAGGGTAAAATTAACCTACAAAAACGTTTCATTCAGAAGAAATTTATTATAGTACAAACATATGTGTTCTAGTTAGATGTGTGTGTGTATATATACATTGATTGCATTGAACACTATTACGGTGTTCTTCATGTGATGTAATGCAGATTTTGTTTTACTTTTAGGTTGAGGTAAGGGCAAGAGATGGAGGAGCTGGAATATCCATATGTTTTTGCAGCCGCAGACCAGGCCTCTTACTCTCAACAATGAGGGCTCTGGACAACCTCGGACTGGACATCCAACAAGCTGTTATCAGCTGCTTCAATGGATTTGCCTTGGATATCTTTAGAGTTGAGGTACTTGCTTTTCTGTTTAACTCACAAAGTTGGACTCTTGGATTAGAAACTGCTTAACCTGAGAAGAAGTTTGTATGTAGAAAATTGAAGTCCATCAACCCCTGCACAAATGCACACATCCTTCTTGGAATGAGCAGAACCTAAAACCGTGTTAAGCTTTTAACTTGGGAATGTCAAAGGTAAGTTTAAAGATAATAGGTTGTTCTGATTCCTGTTGAACATCTCTTTTGATATAAAGAAATGTTGTTCTGCTTCCTGTTGAACATCTCTTGGGATATAAATAGATGTTTTCTCTTGCTTATTTCAATTGATATTGGAGGAAAAGAAACCAGCAAGAGTTAAATGATCTGTGATTTAATTGGTTTGCTATCCTTGCCAATTTTATGAGTTGTGGAAATGAATTCTTCTTTTGATGATCGTTTATGTTTATGTAATCTCAGCAATGCAAAGAAGTTCAAGACTTTCATCCTGATCAAATCAAAGCAGTACTGCTGGATTCTGCCGGCTGCCATGGGATGATATAAGCTTCTATGGTTGACAAGGGAAACAATGCAGCCACCACTATCAACTTTAGACTCTAGTTGTTCTTTTAAGCCAATTTTCTATGCTCCTTCTGTACTTCTATATTTCATCCAGCAGGGCATTGTTTTGTGTTACAACTCACATTTGCTAGTTAGCGAACAGATTAAATTTGCAATTTTCGCAATTGTTCTGCAGTATTTACTGTATGATGGGCATGCAATGAAAATCATACACTTGATCTATTATGATAATATCATCTAGATTTGTTTTCCATGTTCTTTTTTTTGTTCTTGTTTTTGCTTTGTTGATCAGTGACATAAGATGGAATTGGTGGTCTGCCGCCATTTTCATTTTCATGCCGTACATCATCCAGAGTTCATTTAGGAAATGTTTAATTATTTAGCTGAACATAAAATTGTTAGTGGAGGCTAAGGTAGATGAAATGGTTATTTTGGTTTTTAAATGAAGCTGCTAACCCAATTTACTACATAATCAAATGTTCTAGATAACAAGTTACTAGCTCTTCCTTAAGGATGAAATGAAAATGTTACCTTAAGAGACCATATAACAACAAAAGTTGTCGTGATATAGTTGAAATACATTTACCTTTAACCAGAAGTCCAGGTTCAAGTCCTGGAAATGGAAAGCTCTTAATTTACTTTGGATACCGGCTGGTTAAAGCGAAAAAGAAAAAAACCCGAAAGGATAATCTTCTGAATAAATGGATGGGACTGCATGAATAAACTTCTGCTCTGCTAAGACATGGAATCCTTCTCTTCAACATTATTATTATTATACGTTATTGTTCTGCCAAAGAGATACATTACAAAAAGGATAACACATCTTCTAACAAGAAAATCAATGCTGCATCCTCAAGGATCAACATAGGCAAATAGGTCCCAAGTAGGTTTCAAGCTGCTCATACTCTGATGTCTTGCCGATTCGGACTGGACTGTTGGAGGGGACTGCTACTATAGAGACATATGTGACTTCCAACTGCAAACAATGCATCAAGATCAGATTATGATGAAGTTTGCAACAATAAAGCCATTAATACAATTCTTTCACATGGGAAACACAATCAAACGGCTTAAGTTTCTTACACTTCTGCAGCTGGCGAGCTCTGGCTGAGATCGATGACAAAGGTGCGGATTTCCATTGGGGCAAGCTCTACCACCAGCTTTGTAGGAGCAACGGGTCCCCCTCTTGGCACGTCCCGCGAATCACTAGAAGCCTCTGCTTTCCACTTTAATCTTTTCTTCTCCATTTCTTCTCTTTCTTGGTTAGCAGATAAACTCATCTCTTTAATCTGGTTTATCTGTAATAATTTGGGAGATTCAAGTGAAACTTATTTTCCTAATTACAGCCAAGAACTAGGTGGCTGATACATACATATTATTTTACCTTTTTCTTTGGGAACAATCTTTTCAATTCTACAGTTGCCTTGGTGGAAAGATCCTTATCTTCATCAACCTAGTAAAGCATAATAGTTTATCATTCCGGATCGCTTGGACTTGGAGCAATTAAGGCTCCAAAGAATCACAATATTATTTTGTAACAGAGAATGTCAAGTGACCAAGAACTGAATGAGGAGTGAACGAAACTTAAACACGTAAAAAGAATCATCACAAGAAGGAATCCAGAAACCTCGTATAAATGAGCCAATCTGAGGAGGACGGTGTGATCTTCAAGCTCCTACATTTACCAAGGAAAAAGGTAAATTGGCAGATAACAAATAAGAGTACTACAACACAGAAATTGGTTATAAGGTTAGCCGTTAAATACCTGAAGGGTGATTATTGCAACGTTTTCAGGCAGACTGTAAGATGGATCTATCCCTGTAAAGGTTGGGACTTGAAATTTTGTGAATTTATCGCCATCCTGTAATTATGAAACATCACATGAGATTAGGCGGGATGCAGCATTAGTGACGAAAAATGCTGGGACTTTCCATAACCTGCTCAGTAAAAGCTAGAAGCAATGGAGAATATATCTCCTGTCCAAATGACCGCCGCCACTTCGCTCCCTCTCCAAGAGAATCAATCCGCATATAGTACTTGCCTTGGACCTGGGGAAATATGTTAACATGCTTAATGAGTTGTCTGTACGTTAGATTTAACATACAATAAAAACTAAACATTGTCTACACAAGGGTTTCAGACAACGAGGTTATGAAGATATATAAGATAGGGAACATTCCAAATAGTACCCATCTATGCTGCAAAAGAAAATAAAATGTGAAAGCCGGGGCTACAGGCCAACAGCATAGAATAAACTTATGTATTAGGGGGGGAAAATAAAATAACATAAAATGGGTACGCATAAAGAACAGATGGAAGATAAAACAATATGGGAATGGTATTTGTATCAGAAAAAGAAGTATATATATATATATATATATATATATATATATCACATTTCAGCTTATAAAACTAAAGCAATAATATACACGAAGTACAGTTAGTTCGTTTTCATTTACTCTCCTATAGAGAAACAAGAAATGTACTAAGTTATTATGAAGATGTCTTTGAAAGTTTACTAGCTTCTTATGCTAACATAGAAATGTAAATATCAATCTTAGGCTTCATCCACTGGCTCTTTTAGGTTTAAGCGAAGAATTTGCAACAAGAAACAAAAAAAAATTGCATTCACCATATTAAGCAATAACTACAAGCATAACTAAAGCCACCATCAAATTGGAGTATATTGTGATGGTGGGCGGTGCTCACAGTCAAGCCCATGCATTTTCCAAGAGCACAGACGGTTTCATTCAGTGCTTCAGCAACACCTCTTCCATCATCATGCAGTAACCTCCTACAAAGAAGGAATTTACAAATCGTTTACCTTGAGATTCTGCTATTGGTAACTTCAGATAATGATGAGTTAACAGAAGAAAGATTGCAAAGATATAAGTGATAAACACAGAATGAAAAATGAGCTGAGCAAACCGGTGAAGCATTAGCTCCAATTGGCCATCAACAAGGCTGGATCCACCTACAGATCTATCAACCAAAACTGAGAACTCGTTGTTGTTGTCTTTAAGGAAAAGTCCAAGATTGATCTGTAATGGATTAGCCAAAATAACATAATTAACATCACCAGTAGGTATTCTACAACATGGTATCTAATAAACAGGCTACTTTACGGGAAATATTTGTCGAGTTTTCTGAAAGAAAATTCTTACGTAAAATAAAGAAATACACGTGCATATAAGAAATTCACAGCAATTTGGAGGTGCAAAACTCCCGAGTAGCCTTGTCAAAAAATAACATAGTAAAACATATGGAAGCCCAAAAATTAAGCACCTCCCTCTAAGGCTGGCCAGTGGGTCGGGCCGGTCCCGGTCACGCCTCGATCCCCCTAAAAAAACGGTGTCAGGACTCGAAACCGGGACGGGACCTGAGCTCGTCCCGCCCCAGAACCGCCCCGACCCCCCTTTGCAAAAATGACAGTTGCACAACGGCCAATTTAAATTTTGGCTGTTGTGCAACAGCCATTCCCCCCCCCCCCCCCCCCCCCCCCCCAACCCCATAAACCCCCTTACCCCTTTAATATTTATTTTTAACCCCTAAGTTACTATATTTACACTTTAACCCAATTTCCCAACTATAAATACCTCATTTTCTCTTCATTTTATCTCACAAATCTTCCTACAATCTCTCAATATATCTCTCTACAAGTCTACAATTACATTGCATACTAAATATTTTATTTTATTTATTCATTTATATAATTGTATCAAAGTTCAAAAATTGAGACTGAAGTTGGCAACTAGCTTGAGGATCATTCATCGAGCAAAGTTTCAATTTTCAACCTCGATTACAAGTCGACGTTATGTCGGCGTTTGGTACCTTCGTTCCTTCTTTAAATTATTATTGTTACTTTATTTTAATTATCGCACTTAATTTTATTATCTTTAATTATTTATTTGCATAATTAAAATGGAAGGATTAAGATGTATGTTTAAGAGTAAGGGTGCTTCTTCTAGTAGAGGTAACAAGGGTAGGGGTACTTCTTCTAGTCATCCTATTACTAGACAAGATGATTTGACTGATTACACTCATATAAATGAAATTGAATTTTTTAATGATATACCATTAGATGATAAAATATATTCTGCAACTGAACCAGACTTTAATTTAGAAGATAATCTAGATGACACACCCACTAGTGCACCTCAAACTGAAACTGGAACGCCTCTTATTCCCCCTAGTATGAGATGAGGCCCACACAACGAAAATTAAAATCAGCTGCATGAGATTTTTTTGATAGGGACCAAGAGAATCAAGTAGTTAGATGCAAAATTTGTAAAAATGTTTATAAATTTAAAATGGGAAAAGTTCAGGATGGGACGGGAGGTTTATTGAGACATGTACAAAGCTTTCACAAAGCAAGGTGGGATGAATACGAGGCTACAAAGTCGGGTGCGCCAATGCGCTCTCAGTTGGGACAAGGTTCACATAGTGTCCCGGACCAAGTACAAGGTCAAATTAACCCGACGACGGGGAAAATTGTAGGTCCTAAATATGATAAACATAGAGATAGAGAAGCAATATCAAAATTAGTTGTGGTGGAGGGTTTGCCTTTTTCATTTCCTTACTCTCCTAATTTTATTCATTACATAAGAGATATGTATAATCTTTCTTTTAACGGTTTTTCTAGATCAACTATTAGGAGAGACGTTTTTAAATTTGCAAATGAATATCAACAATACTTACGTTATGCATTATATCATTTTCCTAGCAAAGTATCTATCACTTCTGATATATGTCGTAGTACTAACATCAATGATTATTTAACTGTAACATGTCATTGGATAGATTATAATTGGTCTATGCAAAAACATATTTTAGCATATAGATATATTGATGATAGGCACACTGGAAATTTTATTGCAAAAAATATTCATCAAGTTTGCGATTATTATAGTATAACTGACAAAATAATGATTGTTACGTTAGATAATGCTTCTTCTAATAATTATACTGTGAGACTTTTAAAAGATCTATTAACTCCATCTTTTTCTAATCATTTTCATATAAAATGTGCGTGTCATATTTATAACTTAGTTGTAAAGGATGGTCTATCACTTTTTGAAGACATTCTTAATAAAGTACAATTTGCTATAAACTTTATTTTTAGAAGTAATAGAATACAAAGAAAAAAAGAATATAAAAAAACTTGTCACGATTGTGGACTACCTTATAGAAAAATTTATGAAGAAGTAGCGACTAGGTGAAATTCTCTATATGAACAACTACTTGTTGCTTACGATTATAGAAGATCTATAACTTTATTTTTTTAACGCCCATAATCGAAATCCAACTGATATGCTTGTAGATAACAATTGGGAAAAAATTTCAGAACTTATTGTATTTTTAGAGAAATTTTTTCTAGCAACTAAAGAATTTTCTGGTATATATTATCCTATTATTTCAACTATTTTATTTTATATAGCTCTAATATTTTTGTTACTTAGTGAATATATGAAAAACCCATCTTATAAGACACCTACTAAAAAATGTTTATCAAATTTAAAAAATATTTTTTTTCTATTCCCACTATTTATATTATTGGTGTTGTATTAAATTCGACTATTAAAATAGACGGTTGTAAAGCACTTATTGAAACTATTTATGATTGTATAGCAGTACTTCCATCTCCAACTCCAAAAAATCCAATGAACAACCACCTAAGGAACCAACTAAAGAAGAAGTTTTGTCTAGCATACACGATGAATGCAAAAAAGTATATATGCATTACCAACAAGAAAGTGCTAGCAACCAACCGGCTTCTATGCCATCTTCTTCTTCTTCAATACAACCTTATAAAAGACGTGTTGTTTCTGCGGCTAGTATTGAAAGCCTTAGAAATAGAATGTTTAGTGGTTCCACTGCTAATCAAGTTAGCGAGTTTGATGTTTTTGTTTTGCAGGGTGTTGTACCGTACCAAGCAGTTCTCAATGAAGAAGGACGTGAAGACTTGCTTAAATAATGGAGGGAAAATGAGAAGACATTTCCGATACTAGCAAAGATGGCCCGAGATGTGTTGAACATTCAAGCATCATCAACAGCGTCTGAAAGCGCTTTTTCTGCCAGAAGATTTCAAATAGGATAGCACAGACACTTATTGGCGGGAGACAGTTTGGAGATTGCAGTTTTATTCAGAGATTGAATACGAGCGGAGTGTAGAAGGTGCGGTCAACCAGAGATCAACGAAGAAGACGATTTAAACTACAACAAAATCTTGTCCGACGGAGCTCGAAGCGACGTCGACCAATTTGACCAACAAATTCAAATTCCAACTGAAGAACCACAAGACATTGTGAAGAAATTAGAAAAGGTGTTTATAAATATGTATTTTTTTTAATTGCAAGTTTACTATGTGATTTGCAACTTTCAACACCACAAAGTTGCAATTTTGAAATTGTATTTGTATTACAAAAAAATCATATTTCTATTAAATAATATAAGAGGCACAAAAACAGTCTTGGATGTTTTTATTACACTATCTTGTTCAATTATTGAAGTGTTTATATATATTATTTTTTTAAATTAAGTGCCCAAAAAAAACCGAAAATCCCGATCCCGCCCCGACCCCGCCCCGCCAAGACCGGTCCCCTTTTCCGACGGGATGAGGGACGGGACGGGACGTTGGCCAGTCCCGACCTCCCCCAGTCCCGCTGGAACCCGCCCCGCCCCGTTGGACACCCCTACCTCCATCCCAACCAAAGGTAGGAAGAAGAACTTCTGCACCACTTCAGATTTCAAAATGGTTTGCCACAAGTAATTTTAAAATTTTCGAAAGGCAAGTTTAGCTCAGAAACTAGATTAGAAAAATAGTAGATTCAAATTTTGACATAATAACGTCACAAAACAAATGCTATCACAGATCATTTTTTAAAAGGAAAAGGAAGATTTTTAAAGTCTACTAACATACAGGATAATAATTTCCTGCAGCAGGTTGGTTCACTTGAAGATCCCAATCAGCTCTATAATCCCGAATCTGCAGATGCAAATGGAACAAAAAATGTCATTTTTAATGACTATTATGCTAGAGGGAGAAAAGTCAAACTCACCCTTTTGATGAAATCACGTCCATTAGAGTCAGTGTAAAATGTTTTGTTGCTTTTGATGTCAGTTTGAATCTGAGTCACCAGCTCTTTCCCAATTCCATTGTCAATAGGTATGGGGCCAACCTGGATTCAGGACTGCTTAATCACTGCTTTGAAAGCTTAGCCATTCCAAGCAATTTGGATATCTTATCTCCATCAGTAAGAGAGACAATACAGGTGAAGCAAAAAAGAGATTTATCTTACAGTGAACTCAACTTCAACGTGCTCCTTTTCCTTGTACACTCTAGTAATCTGTTCATTTACATGTTAAATCTGTGTGAGAAACATGATAAGATTGTTCTCAAATTGTTTGTCTATCGCGAGAGTGAACTATTGTTCACTTGACCAAATAATTTTTCATGTTTACCAAATTGAATATCCAGAGAGATAGGTAGAGCGAGCGGAAGACAGATTTAATTTTCATACTATAAGGAAATATTGCAACCCAATGCTCCTAGACAATTAATGGGATCACATCTAGAATATATATATGCATTAGATTCTATTCAGATACTATAATTACTTTGATTATACTTTTTAATGGCTCAATGCATCGAATGTCATCTTTGTTCTAACATTATACTTATTCTGTCAATAGGACAAAGAGAACAAATATAGTGATAAGTTTGTATATGTTCTTTGATATCGATTAATGTAACAACCTGATATATCCATGAATTAATATTTTGATGAACTTCATCTAGCAGTGGACCTCGTAGAACGGTAACTGGAACCTGATCAAGAACAAACAGCTTTTAGTTAATTACTGCCAAATTTTATGTTTCAACTTCGATGCTTTAAAGGGCCTTGCTTACCTTTCCCTCAGGGTAGATTGGGAATGAACCATTTGGGCGAAACACATATGCTCCAGAGGCCTTGAAAATTCAGGATAAACATTTTAGCTTGTGTGAGAAATAAGAAAACAAGAACAGTACTAATCATCAGATTCTACTACCTGAAGGTCTTTCCAATCATCCTTGCTTCCATCATCTGCAGAATAATAACTGAATGATTGCTCCAGAGAGCTTCTAACCTTCACACACAATATAAAGAAATATTTCCATCATCAGAAAATTCTAGTATAATCCCGGCTAGCCCACAACTAGCAAAGTTATACAATTCTATCATGAGAATGGCCAAATCTGCATTGTTGATTATTATAGAGGAACAGAAGAAGTTTCAAACAACCAGACAACGACCATTTGAAATAGGACAGGCATATGTAAGTGGCCAACTAAGTTACCTGGTTTTTCTTATTAAAATATTGAGTAAACTTTCCTCCATTTGCAGAATATAACAGTTTCAAGTTCCCTGGCCCCACTTCTACAGCATCACTTTGACTTCCATCAGTTCTGAAGAACGTCTGCGGTATTGAAGCTGCAACTGCATGTGTAATGTATACAAGAAGAGATTTAATTTATCGAGCCTCTGAACAACTGGAGACAATTACAATCATCAGTTTGCAAGTAAATCTTGCAACTGGAGGCTATTAACAACACCAGCTTGCATGTTAACTTTCAGGATATACCAATCAGATGTCTAACCTGCTTGTTTACCACTTGTTATGACATAGGAGCTAAAGCCCAAAGGTGGAACAGTAGCGGTAAACGCAAGCCAATATTTGGGGCTTGATGTAGGGGATTCACCAACATATGCTGTAGCATAGTAGTTCCTTATTGCTATTGAAGCTTTAACTATTGGAAGTAGCTGTGATTCAATTTCTTTTCCACTGGAATCCTGAACGATGACATTTTTATTGACAACCTGATCCAAAAGTTTATGCAAGGGATGGGAAGAGATGTCAGTGATAAATTATAGGTTATCCATTTCAAGCATAAACACTGTCAAAGGTGGCAAATAACTAGGACAATTATATACACACAACCGCACACAGAAAGATGAATGAGAGGGCATATTTTTGTGCAGGAAGAATGAGAATCAAGGCAGCAGATAAACTGTTTAAAATGCATAACAACCTGGGAGAGGAAAAGATCAAATTACTCACAGGGATTCTGACAACATCTGTTCTTTTCCACCCAAGAGCATTGTACAAGACAACCACCTACATAAGTGGAAATTAATGATTTGAAAATCTGCTCTTTACTAATGTAGGACTCAGATAGTATTCCTCACTTCCCACCATCCGGAAATTTAATGTGAAGATTTTCAAAAGTATGAAGAAGGCTATTGGAAATAGACTACTCACTAATTTTTTTCCAGGAGCAAGATCAGCTTCTGTTGGGGGACAGTAACTTATATTCAACAGTGGGCACTGGAACAATAGAGCACCAAAACAGTTAATTTCTAAAGGGTACCTTATCAAAAAAAGAGAGAGAGAGAGAGAGGTAATTTCTGAACAATGTATTCAACAGTAGTTGGATAGGATTACTGGGGGGAGAACATGTGGGTATATAGCTTCATCATATCTTTCATGAATTTGACAAGTAAAATCTCAGCCCACCCCCAGGTAAACGCAACATCGAATAGATCTTGAATAGTTAGATCTCCTATTTATCGTTGATGTAAAGGAAAAATTATTTTACTTGTGTGCACTCGATGCCCAAGATCAAAGTGTAAAAACAGAAAGCACCATATGTATGTGTATCGATGAATATCCTACTTGAAAATGACATTTTTTGAGACAAGTCTAATCATTGCTACAGTAACATTTCGTACATATATAATTAGATATATTTCTCATGACTATTGGCCAAAAACTTTAAATGTCCAATTTGTGGCAGCTCAAACAACTGAAAAAACTGAAAGGGTACTCCCTCCATCCCATGTCCATTGACCCACTTTATCCTGCATGGGAATTGAGTAAAATGCTTTTACAAATTAGTATATTGAGTTTATTAGAAGAGTGTTCAAATACTAGTTTCACGAAGAAAAAAAGGCTTGGTTTAATATATGTCAAATCACTTAAGAAGGTAGTTAACTTCTTGAACGGACAAACATAGAGAGTAACGAAAATGGGACAGCGGGATATTGCAGAAAATCCTATAAAGACAAATGCAAACTCAATATGTAGAAAGCCGATATTAAAGAAAGGGCTCCAAATGTTGCCTGTTTGAAATTTATCCCAGGACTTTTGCATCCAGATGCTGAAGCTGATTCCACCATACAAGCAAGTGAATTAGAGACTAAATCCTCAGCCTGCGAGTATTGTTTTGGTAATTATAAGGATTTTGAAATACAAGTTGAAGGAATTCTTAGCAAGCACAATCTTTTCTTAAGAGTTTAAAGCAAACTCACCTGCTTGTAACCTATGAACAGTCGTTTTGAATAATCACCAGCAACATGTTGCTTTGAAGTGCCACTGACAGCATCATGATGTTGAGCAATGGCTAGGGCATCAGCCAATAATTCGGTTGTTGGTCCTTTCTCACTTCTTCCTTTAAAGAATTCTAATTGCCTTGCTGCCTATTACACAAAGGAGCCAAGTGAGAATTGCATATTCAAAATTCTGCAGATGGTGCAGCTTCTTAGTTTCAGGAAAATGGAAAAGCAGCATGGCCTACCAAATAATAGCCACTCATCATTCTAACATAGAGTTTGAGAGCAGGCCTACTTGTAAAATATCCAGTCCAATAAGCATTAACACGGTCTGCATACCTGATACAAATTATGCATCAAGCCTTAAATCCTGAGATTAAAACGACGATAAAATGCTTATATAAAAGGACACTCACGGAAAATAGTCATCCGTCTTCAGAGGCCATGACTCGTCCAAAGCATATTTTGCATCAGTATAAATTGAAGGGCTCGAATATAAAGCATTGACACGACCATCCTGTGAGCATGTGGTACTTATCAGTTTGACTGAAAGTTTAAAGAGTGATAATATATATATGAGGAAGGATTTATATCATAACACTTTTTTTCAGGCTCTCTTTACTGATTCCAGTCCAATATATATATGCATATACAAGAAATGCCACATTCCCCAATTTTTATGGTGTCTTCATGTATCGCTAACAGAAATGTCAAATCTCAATACATAAAGAAACAGTAGTTCCAGGATGTTCAACCAAAATGGTAGGAAAATTACAGAGTATACAGTTGTATGTGATTGTCTGAACTCTGAATCACAGCAATGACAGTGGAAAACTCACTTGGTTTACATAATGAATGAGCTTGTCCATATTCTGGTACCATGTATGAGCATACTGGTACTTGAAGTCGGTTCCCATGGTCCACATAATATGATTTGTGCGAGTAATATTGGCCTGCAAGGGAAACAAGAAAAATTTAATGGCATGAAAATCCTTGCAGAGAGTCTAGAAACAAGATTGGCAATTTGGCATTAAGGAGTAATCTTGCAGTCTCCTTAAGTCTACTGTGAACTTTTTACATTGGACAAATCTTTATAGAGACTTGCAGTCTGATACATAATTCGAATTACAGTTGAATATTGGCTTGTCAATAGAGATGGTTGACTTCTTTTAATGACAAAAAAATAATAAAAAGATAATAGACACAGTAGACTAGAGTACCACTGTACCAGCCAAGTGGCTAGGTGGCTTGTATTCTCACTATCAGAAGTAAATTGGGTTTAAAATGCAGTAAGATGCATTAAGCGTGTTATGATATACAAACAACACCATGGCATGCTTAACAATCTGTCTTTGACTTTGATTCCCTTGCTACCCTCAACTTGGTTATAGTGAAAGAAGATAAAAGCAAACTATTTGGGAGAAGCAACTTGACACTCATACTGACATCTTCTATAACATGGGCTGAGAGTAAAACTTACTTGTGACAAAGCAGCAACAACAAAGTCATTGACCCGCTCTTGGACATTGTAGTCAAACAGGTTGACATCATCCTTCAGGAAATAAAGAAAAAATCATCTGTCATATCCTCATGCAAAAGTTAACGAGCCTACTGTCTTACTCCTTCAAAGATTTACCTGAACAGGGATGGCAGAAGCATCATTGACTTCAAAGTAAAATCCACTGGGAGGTTCATAATTCTCAGGGAATGCACCAGCAAATATCTGAAACGGAATAAAGGTAATATCTCTATCAGAAAAAATAAAACAAAATGTAACACCCATTTGGAAAATAAATTTTAGAGAGCAATAGATTGAAAAAAAAAAGATTGGATGAAGAATTGCTTTTTCTTTAGCGGGAATGGCGCCACCTTTTTATTTAGCAACTGCCGCCCCGCTTAATAGGAATAGGATGCACTTACCGACCGGTGAAAGGAAAGAGCTGGGTCAGCCATCGACAAAGGAATACCGAACTCTACCCGTGTGAGGCCTCGTAGCCAGGGAGAAGGAGGGAATAACTTCAAACATGTTTTGCCACTCTTACAGAATAATTTGGAGGAAAAAAAATAACATACTTGTGTGGATGAACTAAGGCTCTTAGAACTCTGCCAAACGACCTCAAGGCTCTTCTCAGCTTTCCTCTTTGCTCTGTCTTGGTAGTCAATGCGTCCAAAGAAAAGAGAGTCGAATCCAACCTAAAGCAGTAAAATACATGAAGTCAGCATAGTTTCTTAAATCTGATTGGAGTTTAGTTACACCATTCCAGCAGAATATTGGATAATTCTGTATACTTCAACGGCCAGCTCATTGTCAATTAACAACTAATCAAGCTTTCAATGGAGAACAGTTGACACCTCTGCTCCCAGAAGGTATGCCTGAACAGCAGAATGTCCAAAAGGGTCAATTTGCCAGCCAATTCTAGGAGTAACATTGAACTGTTGTTTGATGTATCTGTGCCCAAGAGTTGTCTGATCTATCATGTCAATGTAATGGGTTGCTGCCTCATCATGCATACACCAACCCCCGTTTCTGCATAAATAGTGAATAAGATACCATTTGTATAAGCATTCCGACAAAGAAGAAATAATCCACCCACTATCCTACACCATCCAGGAAAAGAAAAGAAAAAGAGAATGAATATGTTAAATACAAGACGTCAACATTATCCAGAATGCTAAGCAACTTTAGTCCATCGTAATATGATCTATCTTTTGATTTTTTTTTTACAAACATGTGGTTTAGCTTATGTGATTATATACATGAACTCAAGTTGACCCGAGTTGACAAGCTGTCTGACTGTGTTCTGCATTGCGGGGCTCTGATTCCTCCACCAACGCTGGAAAAAAGCCTACATTCCGATCCGGAGGAAAAACAAACCAGTACTAATCAGTATGTCCCAGAAATACACACACACACACACACTGGAAAAAAAGCTGATAGTCAGTACTTGCCTGTTCAACATAAATGAACTTCCGATATTTATCAGCCAACAATGCTGGTATCAATGAATCCAACACATTCTCAACACAAGCTCCCTGCAATATTACAACACAATGTTATACCCATAATTAATGAATTTAAGAGGAATGAGCACCTGAACTGTTGTTTATATCCACTGAAAATGGAAATATTTTTTACACTGTCAGTGTAATTTACGTAATTTATCAGTTACTCCCTCTGTCCCAATTCACGTGAAACGGTTCGGAGTACGAAGGTCAAAACACTTAATTTGACTATGAATTTGGGTACAGATTCTTTAAATTCTTTAAAATAAAATCTACGTATTTGAAAACTACACGGAAATTACTACAAGTCAACATAGCTAATGATTCAATATATTTTTAAAAAAAAAGTTAGACAAGATTATAGTCAAATAAAAAACTATTAAGACTCCTCAAACAATAACACCTTCACATAAAATGGGACGGAGGGAGTACTTACCAAAATCTCAACTTACTAACACACACTACCTATGGAGGTAACCAGTAATTGGCATTAAAATAACACGACAACATAAAATTTATCAGCATATGAAAAGTCAGTAATATGAAAAAGAGGGTACCTGAATGGAATTGTTGGAACCAACATAGTATTGATCGACAGTTTTTAACCAGCCAACATCATCATGAGTGTGAGGAACCAAATGAACATTGAGTTTCCCTGGAACAATGCCTTGTGATGTATTGTAAACCATATACTTGGCTTCCACCACCCACAACCCACAAACCAATAAAATCAAGAACCATATTTCAAACTTCCCCATATCTTTCATTTCACAACTACTGAGAGTGTTCACAAGTCTTTATAGATAGCCTAAATTTGTAAGGGGAATCATTTACAGTGGCCTACAAATTGTACTAGGATTAATTGAAGAAAACTAAAGCAGAAAATGACAAAAATAGTCCCTTATGTTTGACCGTAGGTTCAAAATAGTCTCTTAAGTATGCACTTAACAGTTTTTGTCCTTTAAGTTTATCAAAAGTTAACACTTTTAGCCTCTATCAAAAAATAATGAAAAAGATTTAACTATAAACACCAAGAAAATCCATCAAAAATTCTAAAATATGCAACACAAAACTACACTAGACACTAAAAAAAAATATAAATTATCATAAATTACACCTCAAAAGTTGCACTAGACTTTAGAAATAAATTAAAAATAGCAAAAACCATAAAAAAAAATTATATCTCTAAATGTAATTTTCACTCGAAAATCCTTCTTTTCCATAGTAATTCTCGCCAAATTTAACAAACAAAGTTCAGTAAATATTTGAGGGAGACTAAAAGTATTAACTCTTGCCCAATTTAAATGACCAAAAGTGTTGTTCAGTTGCATACTTAATGGACTATTTTGAACCTACAATCAAACATAAAGGACCATTTTTGTCATTTTCTCAGACCTAAAGGGTCGTATTTAAGATTTGTGAAGTCTTGAAGAAGTAATGTATTTTTGTTAATGATTGTGGATTTTCATATGATGGGGTTCTTTGCTTAGGATTGACTTGGGTGCGGACAAAGCTATATGTTAATAATGGATAGTGAGGGGCCTACTGGCTACTGATATACAACTACTAGTACTGTGTCGTATTCAACATCTTTATATATGTTTCTTTTGCAATTTTTATGGCGCAAAGGGAAAAGGCTATGTCTTTTGTGCTGGATGCCATTTGATTGAACTCATAAATGTAGACATAGCAAGTTCCCAAATTTGATGCAATTCAAAATTGTTTTTTTTTACATCCACATTAAAATCTAGCTATATTTGAATTTGCACCACAAAAGATACATTCTAAAAAAACACTCTCTATTAAAAAAAATTATACTCGAACACGAACTCGAGATGCAATTCAAATTGTTAAACACAAAGGCATGTGCAAATACTTAACCTTATAAATGAGCGTTTATATAAGATTATATAAATATATTATAATTAAGTAGTTTACTAAGATAATAAATATATATTAATTAATCATGATTAAATACTACTCTCTCTGTCCTAAAATAAGTGTCGTTTTAGCAAAAAAAATAAAATTATCTCATAATAAGTATCACTTTAGGAATTCAAGATAAAAAAATAGTATTGTAATTGTTTCCAACTATTCCTTTATAACAAGGAACTACCTCTAATAGTGTTTAATTCTAAAAAATATCTATTAGTAAATAGATGTAACTTAGTAAACTATATATTATATTTTGTAAAGGGCATGAAATGGGCTAAAATGACACTTATTTTAGGTCAGAGGGAGTAAAAGTTTATGGGAAAATATATATCATGTATCTATAAATTCGATATAAATATCGAGCATGGATAAGTATTAAACCACGCCAGGTACCTAATTCTCTAGACTTTTGTTTAATGTCTGTTTTATTTACATTTTTCATTTGTAATGCATAGAGCATTTATTTATTTTATCATGCCCTCGTTTATGTTAATTTAAAGTTATGATGTGTTCATTAAAAAATTATACTATAATAATAAAGGATATTTGATAAATTACTCTTATCTATTCTTTAAACTATACAAGTCTTGAGCAGAAATAAGTATTTTTAGGGTGTATTTGGTATGAAGCAAAATATTTTCCTAAAAAATAATTTTTTGAAAATTTATTTTTTAATATTTAATAAGTAAAAGATATTACCATAAGATCATTTAAATGTAATCTAGTAAAATACTATAAGAGTGGGATGGGTGGAGAAGTAGGTGTCCCGGGGTGACAGAGGGGTGGGATGGTCAAGGGGTGGGGTTTGGGGGTGTTAGTTGAGTGGGGAGGAGACAATGAACTTGAAATGACATTTATTGAACTTATTTTTCCTACTTTCACTAGGGAAGTCATTTTCCTAATTTTAGAGCTTAAAGAAATGGGAGGTTTCATAGCTCTAGCTTGCTGCGTCAACTGGCGCTTCGTCATCCTTTCTGTGAGGTAGCTTGTTTGGTTAACGGGGCTCTCTATTCAAATATAGCGGTAAGAGATGCTATTTACAAGGACGGAAAGTGGTATCGAACAAGAAGAGCTGGAAGCGAAGCACACTTTGAAAAGCTTTTATTTGATAGGAGGAAGTACTCAACTAGTGAATGAAGGAAAGATGACGCCCAGTCGAAGTTAACTTATTTAAGAGTCATCTTTAATTCAGTTAACTAATTAAGCGTATCTCTGTTAAGGAGATTAGATAACCACATAGTATGAAGAGCTGCTCGGGGGATCACACCCCTTGACCTAGGGTATACATTCATATATGAAGGCATACCCAATTAACGATAAGAGTATTGATCTCCTCTCTCCTTTGGAGCCTCTACCTTTACTTTCCTTCCACTCATAAACAACTTTTCAGCTAGGAGAAAGAGATAAAGAAGAATAAGGAACTTGTTTTTCTAAATAATTTGTTTCATAACATTTTGACCAACTTTCACGAGAGAATATGAAAATAATTTCTAAAAGCTATTTTTCTTCATACCAAACACGCGCTTAGATTATTCTGTTTTACTAAATTGAAATAAAAAGAACCAAAAAAAGTAATTAACAATTTACATGGTGAAGGTAACACTTTAATTAGTGATAATAAATATTACATTACTGTTATTTCACTTAAAATTTTGAAATTGTGAACATTTAAATTGTTAATTATAAGGCACGTGATTCTTTCAATATTTTGTAAAAAAATATGTGAATCTTTTAGAAATAAATATGGGCAAAATTAGATTCAAAATCTAGTTACTAAAGTCGTTGGTATGAGATAAGCCCATTGGGCCGACCTCAATCTCACCGGTGATTTGATAGGACTGAATTAGATTTTGAAATGCATTTAAGAACAAGACCTTTTAGCTAGACTCAAGTAAGTCCATTGTCATGTGAGGCTTGACTGAATCCAAATTTAATCGGTCCATACGTCAAAAGAATACTAATTTAACAAAAAGGAAGAAGGAAATTAAAAATAACAAAGAAGAATGCTGAAACTTAAAGTCTACTTAGCCCATCATATTACAAACCCCATAGGCAAAAAAAAATAAAAGTTAAATATAAAGTTATGTTAAAAAAATTATAAAATAACTTAGATATGTACATTAAAAAAAATCAAAAATTCTAACACTAAAAAGAAGGACTCGCTCTTTCACTCATCTCTCCTCCTTTTATTGGGATAATTTAATTACGGACTTGAGACATGATTAACAACGTTATGTAGTGTTATAAATGTTTATGTTTTTGCATATTTAGGTTGGAATTTAATATTTTTATAAATAAAAAATATTATTAAAAAATGGTGGGCCGGACTGGCCTAGCTCGTGACCCACATAGGAATTAGTTGAGCTAACCATTTTAAGGCCCATCGAAATACTTAATGGGTTAGTCCAGCACTCCAGCTTAACCCATCAAATACTAAGGCCTGCATGGGTTCGGTCGGCCGTATTGACAACGCTACCTGTTACTAGCAGTTGGGATCGTTATCTTAAAATTCATAATTCATAACGTTGTATTATTGGATCCGTCTTTGTACACACATATCTAGAATTACAAAATTATGACCATTATTTGATGAAAACCCAGTATCACGTTGAACGATGTTCTATAGACGTGATTCCTCTTAAGAATCCAGTAGTAGAAAAACACATAAAAACTAACTCTTTAGTCACCATACATTCCCCATGAACGACTAAGGATAGAAATTGAAAAGCCAAAGCCCAATCTTTAAACCCTTTCAGGTGTCTAAAGATGGTGTCAAAAATATCCAGCAAAACAAGTCTGAATTTATTAAGGCTATACATGATCAATTGAGTAGAATTGGGACATCCAACAGTTCTAATACAGAACACGTTGTTCAGGATACTCCACAATCATCCAATAAAATCACTGCTCTAACACATGATTCCGACGACAGTGATACTCTAGAACAATTCCAAAACAAAAAGCCCTTTGTTAACCATATGGATTGGCAAAAACCAATACAACATGTACAACAACAGCAATTACAGATTATTCCTGCCCCAAATCTAGGAATAGTAAAACCACTAGCTCAATCTCGTTTCAATGCCTCTTCCATTTATGATTGGAACATAGATGGGATGACCGAATACAATATCCTCAGTTTTCTCCAACAAATGACCATGGCCGCAAATGCCTACAAAACTCAGAATGGTACACAAGACAAGACCATTGCAGAATTGTTCATCGCAGGATTCTCTGGTCAATTGAAAGGTTGGTGGGATAACTATCTCACTGATCAACAAAATGAAGATATCATCAATTCCATCAAAACTGATGAAGAAGGAATACAAATCCTTGATGAGCAAGGTGAACCCCTACAAGATGTCGTAGAAACATTGATTCTCACATCCTCTTTAAATTCCATAGGAGATTCTTCGCATCTGAAAGATAAAAATGTCGAGTTACTTTCTAACCTCAAATGCAAAAAACTCAGTGATTTCCAATAGTACAAAAATAATTTCCTAACCAGAGTTATGCTCAGGGAAGATTCTAATCAGCCATTTTGGAAAGAGAAATTCCTGGCCGGACTACCTACCATTTTAGGAGAAAAGGTTAGGAACAAAATCAAAGAGAATTGTGGTAAACATATTATACCCTACAATGAGTTTACATACGAACAACTAGTCAGTATAACTCAACATGAAGGTCTAAAAATTTGTCAAGACCTAAAATTACAAAAAAACACCTCAAATTAGAGCTAAAGAGAACGAGGTGCGAACTTGGTACTTTTTGCAAACAGTTTGATACGAATTTCTCAAAACCCTCTTCTAGTTGTACAAGAAACTGTAGCAAGAATCCCTTAAGAGTACTTCGAGAGGTTACAAAAAAAGAGATTTCAGCAAGACTAACGAGGAGTATTACAAAAATCCTTACAAAAATACTCGTTATTCAAAAGATAAACCGAATCCCAAAAAAACTGATTCCAAATACAAAGACATTACGTGTTACAAATGTCATAAAAAGGTCATGCTTCGAGATTCTGCAAAATGAATAAAAAATTACAAGAATTGAAACTCGATGATGAAGTGACCCAAAAAATCTCCAATCTTCTCATTGATTCCTCCGATTCAAATGCTGAGTCAGAACCTGACTATTTTTCCCTGTCTTCTGAAGACAACAAAGCCCTCCAAATAGATGAATTGCTCACGACCAGTTCATCTGAAAAATTTGATAAGGGAAAACATGTTTGTGCTTTAACCAAAGGCCAAGAATTTATGTTAGATATGGTTAAACACATATATGTCGAACACCAAAAGGATTATTTGAATAAACTCCTCAAATTCTTTACAGACGAGAAAAAAGATATCAAAAATACGATTTTACCAAATACTTTCAAAAATACATACGACTTGACCAAAATCCTGAAGAAGGGAAAAAAAATGAAAGATTCCAGAGAAACGCCAGTTTTAGAACTTCAGAAAGAGATAAAACAAATCAAAATAGAGATCAAGGCTCTACGAGAAAAACAAGAACAAGACTCTCTACTTCTAAAAACAATCATTTCGAAAGAAATCCAGGATAGTTCGGAATCCAGTTCTGAGTCCGACAATTCTGACTCTGAAAATCCAGAAGAACCTTCTGATAACCAATATCTTGAAGAGATCCCTAAAGAATTCCTTACTATCTTAAGACAGATCACGTAAAAAATACCTTGTTAAAATAACCCTTAAATTCCCAGGCAATTTTAAAATTACTACTATTGCTCTTTTCGACACAGGAGTAGATCTGAATAGCATAAAAATAGGTCTAATACCTGATAAATTCCCAGGAAACTTTAGTAGCGGCTAATAACACTAAGTTAGAAATCAATTCTCAAACCAGTGCGTCAGTTATCATCAATGAAGTTTCTATAGCAACATCGTTTGTTTTAGTAAAAGACATTTACAACTCTGTTATCTTAGGAACACCGTTTATAAATCTTATCACCCCTTATAAGGTAGATAATGATTTCATCTCTTTTGATTCCAATAATAAGAATTTAAAATTCCATTTTCTGACAAAACCAAAAGCTAAAGACCTCAATCTGATAAAAACTTATTCTTGTCATCTAGGAGAATTAAGGAATAGTTTTTTAGATCAGAATTCTGAGTCCCCTAGATACTGTGATACCAGTTCCATCAAAATAATTGATTCCTCTACATACACAAAACTTTTGAAGCATGATTTATAATATAAAAAATATTTTCAAAATATTGCATCAAAAAATATTTTCTCCAAATTAATTCCTAATAATTTTTGCTTTGAAAAACTTTTAACCAGTGGTTTCCTAAAAAACAGGAGAAAAAATTCACATATTTCAAATACTGGTTACAACACAGAGATGTCCTATCACTGTCACTTGCCCCACTGTCTGGGCTACAAAGAAAAATTATCCAGGAAGGACACGCGGGAATCCAGGCAGTATTGTGTCCATGCAATGTGTGGAGCCTTGCTACAAAAAAGAAAAGATGATATCCCTCCACCAATAAAAATGCCAGTTGTTGCACCACAACAACAAACAAATTTCATGGCCCCCAAAAAACCTGCAAACTCCAAACCAATAAATGAAGAAAAAGAAAAATTCCCTGCAAAACCTCCTACCGAAAAATCCCTGACATGGTATGACACAGTTATGAAAGAAGAAAACGAAAATGCCGCAGCATCTGTGCAAAACACCAGCAACTCCCGCACAGGAAATAATTGCTGAAAATCTTCTGCAACTCCTTGCGAAATCCCCGGAACTACAACAAGCATTGTTACAACTTCAAATTCCCAAACAAGAAGTTGCTCAAAGCTCATGAGAGGAAAAAACCTCTCAAAAATTTTCAAAAATCGAGAAAGGAGAATCTTCAAAAAACCTTTCTCAAAAACAATTTTCAAAAACCCAACTTGAGAAAGAAGAATCTTCAAAAACCCTTTTTCAAAAACAATTTTCAAAAAATCAACTTGTGGTACCACAAGTCCCCAAAAAACTTGCTCCTGAATTTTTCATAAAACTTTTTTCCAAAATATTGTAACTCTTGAAAAAGGATTCTTTAATAAAGACCCTTTTTTAGCATTGCAAAATTATTTTGGACAACAATGGCTTTTACAAATCATGGGATATTTTAAAAACTCCATATTTTTACCAAGCTATCCTTGAAATATCAGGATCAGCGACAATTAAAAATAATTATTATAAAAATAACCCATATCCCTCTTATTCTATTTGCAAAATGCTTAACGTAATTGCTCCAAGCGATTGGGGGAATGATCAATCTCAACTCCTAAATTTTCCAAATACCCACAAAAATGAACCATTTTTTTATATTCCTTTTAATTAATGGGATTACCAACAAGTTTGGTTCAATTCCTTCTTTATTCAAAATACCAACCAATGCCACACTTGACTTTTCCATTTTGATACCTCATGTAATCCATCACAATTTCCAACATGGTGGAACTCGTGGTGGAAACAATTTGGATCTACCCCTGAAATACAAAAACCCCAAGTCACTAAATATTTTAGCCTCTTTAAATCCCAATATAAACCTTCTGAGGAAGAAAAAAGATTTGTGCTACTTCACATTTTTCACACCAAATTCCACGTACCATGGGTATTTACATGGTTTGTAGATTATTCAGAAAATAAAATTCCAACGATCCGAAGGAGATTTAAAGTTAGATGGTGGACAACTTTAAAATACCACTAAGTCTCACACCATAAAAGTCCAGGAATTGTTAAATGCCCGAAAATCCATTCAGGTACAGGCACCACTACAAACACCGGAGCACACCCAGTTCCTTTCACAGAAATCCCAGATGGCCTCAATGCTTGCGGCAGGCAAAAATCCAGAGGAAATGCAAGCCATAATTCTGAAGTTTGCATCGTCTTCATCAAAACAAGGCTATTCATCAGAAGAAGAAGAAGAAACAGAAATTGATATTGAAGACAATCCGGTTTTTGGAAACAGTGGATTCTAAAGAAAATTTCCAAAAGAATTCAAAATACCCGGAGTAGAGTTTAGACAAAATTCCGACAAAAGAAAATGCCTGAAAAAGAGACTTTCGAAAAGCAAATAGTAAAAGCAAAGATTCCAGCAATAATTCAAAAAAATGCCAAAAAGAATGATGTCATGGATGATGTCAATCTGCACTCGGATGAATAGTCATTCTCCACTCGGATGAATAGTTATTCTCCACTTAGATGAATAGTTAGATTTCCTTTTATTTTATCAAAATACTATGTAAAACTCCTATAAAAGGAGACTCACTCTTCCTTAGTTAGATAAACCTTTTTTCTTGTAAGCTTTTCTTTCTAAATTCTCGAGAGAAGTGAGAGTTCTAAAGAAATTCCACTTTAGGTTAGATCAAAATACCTCTCAAAATACCCATATGATTCATATTCATATCATATGACTCATATCATATGATCCAAAATACCTTAGAAATCCTAAGGTATATCTCATTGACAAAATACTTTGTAAATTTTAATATTTTAAATGAATATGATTATGGACGGTACTACCTCCTAATCTTTTAAATACTTAATGCTTTTAAATTCTTTAAATTCCTACATTATATATTTGGCCGGTTCTAACGCCTATTTGATTTAAATTCCTGCAGAACCTTTGATTTATGGTTTCATTCCCTGTTTGTTATCCCCTTTAGATCATCGGCCTAAGTTTGGTATAGAGCCATAAAGGGTAGAGATAGAGAAAATAGTGTCCAGATCAGATGAGATTCCTTTATAGATGTTTGGGTTCTTCCGAGGTTTTTTGCTTAGGATGATCCGGGGTCAGTAAGTCCTCAACGAATGCAGGCAGTTATACTCCGTGAAACGCCTTTGATTGTAGGAATTGTCTAGGTGCTCTGTCATAGGAGTTTTATAACATGGATCTGTTTCTCAACAGATCTACTTCCTGTGATTTTGGTTCATCTTCTTCCATGGATTCAAAGAAGATAATAAACACCGAAGAAATCTTGATACAAGATTTTGAAAAATCTATTGATAATTGGGAAATACCGAGAGTAAATCGATATCAGATTTACAAAAATTCCAAATACCAGTTTTTCAAAACCGATTTCACTATCAAAACAGAGGAAAGAGATATCCAATTATCTCAACCTTTTGAAACAATCCAATTACTTTATCAAAATTCCTTGAATAAACACAGAGAAAGGAATTACAAATACATCCATATTGGATTAGTCCAAGTAGGGATAAAACCCATTACTAAGGAATGATTAAACGCCTCAATCCTTGCTATCTTACGAGATGCCAGATTCACTAATTTTGAAGATTCCCTATTGAGTTCTGTTGAGTCTAGTCTCTGCACAGGACCAATATCTTTTGACTGTTACCCAAATTTCTCAGTTTCTTTAAATGACAAAAGTATCCAAAAATCACTTGTCTTACAAATAAAGACTCACAATTACCAAAGGCTAGAAATTGAAATCCCCAATTTTCTAGTTTGTTTATGAATTTTACTCCTGAAAAAATCTAGATAATTTAGTGTCTTAGACCAACAAAAAACCGATATTGTAATTGACGAACTTAGAGGTCATTTGGTTCGGATACTAGTTATATGCTGATTATTGCAGGGATTGTTTATGCGGTGAATAATAATATTTTTTATACGGTGAATAATAATGAAGGAATTGCTATGCAATCATTAATAATAAAGGGATTGTTATGCAAGGATTACTTAATTAAAGGGCATTTGTATTTGAATAATTTAATCCTCGTATTATTATTACCATATTTTATCCCGCATAAAATAATGCATACTTCCCGTGTAACTTAATGCGGATATTATTTAATACCACCAACAAAACACTGCATTAGTTATGCGGAGATTTTCTTTTTATGTGGCCAACCAAATGCTGCATTAGTTACGTGGGTTTTTGCATTAAGATAAATTATACTGATACAATCAACCAAACAACCTCTTAGAGTCTTAGACCAACAAACACCTGACATTGTTGTTGATGAGTGATTACGTCATATCGTTTACTGAGACATATCACGGCTTCCCTTTTTGGTCAACATATCATGTCTTCTTTATTTATCATTTTTTTTATGCAGTGTACTCTACCCCAAAACCCCCCTACACAGGAGCCAACTGTGGTCTTTTCTTTGTTCCCTTGGTTACTCAATAGGGTGGTAGAGGGTCTCTACCACTTGGTTATCCGTCCCTTGTTATGGGTTCTTTTATTGCTGCAGTAGGCCGTAGACTGGTAAGGTACATAGCTACTGGGTTTTTATCTGGTATTATTTGACATGCTTGATATCTAGGTTCTTTGGATTAACAAGAATCACTTTCTCCACCTAATTGGTTTGTGCAACTAGTTAAAAAGTTTCATGTTACTATTGCTTTCATTCAGGTGAAATTTTGAATTTTTAGGGAATGTCTTCCCCTGCCAGAAGCTTCTTTCAGTCATTCTAGAAAGAATATTTGGCGTCGCGCCAAGTTTAAACCATAACTAAATGATCGACAGGTAAGGGGGTTTCTTTCCTAGATATGGAGTGTGAATATATTTAGTGTTGGAAATTTGTCATTGGCGGGAGTTGCGACCGATCAAATTTAACGGCTTAAACACTAGTGTTACGCATGTTGGAGAATCCGGTTCTTCACACGTGCATGATCTACTAAGTACGTAGATAACCGTAGGGCCAAGGATTGTCAAATTTCGTTGAGAAATGAAAGATATATTGATCCACGAAGTGAGGTGTTTGAAGCATGGAAAAGTGTGGTATGTGATCAATTCTCCCTCATCGATGGAGGAAGAAAGAATTGTTTTGTTTATAAGACTCAAAGTTGGCTTGGTGTTTGGGACCCCAAGGGGTATTCCATGTGTTTAAAGGAGGGAGGACCTAGATATGCTTCGATTCGAGGAAAGCCACACGCGCGCCGCCGCCGCCCGCCCGTCCGGTCCGAGTTCACGGGTCACGGGCTGTGGGTTGTGCTTCTTCTGATATTATCTTTTTTTACCAGAGAACTTTGCCATATGTACAGTTTGATCCCTGAAGTTTCATATGTACAGTTTGGACTAGAATTCTTTCATATGTACAGTTTGGTCCCTGAAGTTTCAAGATGTACAGTTTGGTCCTTGAAGTTTCAAGAAAATTAGAATTTGGCAGAAAGCATAAACGTCCACCAGCACTCAATTCAGCCATTTATTTTGGCTGAATTACTCTTACTAAATGGTCAATCCGTTGCACATCTTCACCATTTATTTTGGAGGAATTACTACCTCCATAATGGTCATTACTTGGCCAGTAATGACACTTATGGAGGCAGTTCATCAGCCTCTCCCTCAACTATATAAAGCCCCATTGTCACCATTGTTGAATAACACAACACTTAACGAAAAACAGAAACATATTCATCTTCCTACAATCTTCCAAACATCATTTCATTACTCAAAATTCTTCACGGTAGCACTTGAGTTTCCTTTGCTCAATTGTTCCTTTGCTGTTTTATCTTGGGAGACAATTGTCCATGACGTATAAAGGATACATACGGGGCAATATTGTCTTAAAGTCAGAGTGCAAACACTCGACTCAGCATACACAAAAACAGTTCCAGTTTCTTGTTCAAGATTATTGTAATTTCAGTTTGTTGTTGAATTATAATTTCAGTTCTTGTATTACTTAGTAGTTATTTGTAATTTCCGTTTCATTCACCTTTGTAACCAAAAATTTTAAGACAATATTCGCTTACTGTAACTGCTGTAACATGGCTGGAAACATGAATGATGCTGCTGCTATTGTTGTTGCCTCTCAAGGCAACAATGTCGCTTCCCCGCCATCGCCGCTATCGGCCAAGGCAAAGCAACTCGCTGCCTTCCTTCACTGCTGCTGCCGCTACGGTATAAGGCAGCAACTCCGCTGCCTTCCCGACTGCTGCTGCTCCACCTTCTGCCTCCCACCACCATGATCGCCTTGAAAAATTCATGGGATCAGAATTTAAGAGATGACAGCAAAATATGCTATTCTACTTAACTGTTATGGGCATGGCCCGATTCCTAACGGAAGATCCTCCACGAGCTGGAGATGAAATGGACTCTTCGCCTGTTGAAACGGGTGAATGAGGCCTTGGTATCCATGTCGTTAACGGCATGAAGATGGTTCTTGATGCGTGGAATCATAGCGATTTCATGTGTAAGAATTACATACTGAACTGCTTGGCAGACCCTCTCTACACGGTCTATTGCACCGTTGGCACTGCCAAAGAGTTGTGGAAAAAACTGCAAAAGAAGTACAACGCACAAGATGCGGGTACTAGGAAGTTCATCGTTGGGAAATTTCTAAAATTCCAAATGGTGGATAGTAAGACAGTGATGTCCCAAGTCTAGGAATTCCAAATGATTTTACATCACTCGGATTTCGAAGGAATGAAACCAAACGAGCAGCATTACAACGACGTCTTCAGCATAACATCTATTTTTTACAGCATTACAACGACGTCTTCAGTACAACAATTATGTTTTACAGAAAAACAACATTACAACAACGTCCTCGACGTTACGGCAGCACAACAATTGTCTTTTACATCATTACAACGACATCAACAACATTACAACGACGTCTTCAACACAACACATCAATCCAACGACGTCATTTCAGGCACTCGCCTCATAAAGCGGGTATTTTAATTTCAGTCAGGCGCCCACCTCATAATGCGGGTATTTTAATTTCAGTCAGACGTCCACCTCACAATGCGGGTATTTCCAAGTCATATTATCTACAATTTTTTTCAGCAGTCATACACTAATTTTATCTTAAGCTTTAGTTTGCAGGAGCTTTAATTTGCAGGAGCTTTAATTTGCAGGAACTTCATCACAATGTGGAACTATCTCTTAAAGCGAACCGAGGCAATTTTGGTCAGCAGCCTACTTCGAACGTCGTTCCGCTCTTCTCCAATAATTTCTTACATCTGCAACCAGTGTCATCATAACTCGACACTGGGGCAATATTTCTTGAATCCGCACCAACTTTTTCAATATCTTCTCCCTCGAAATTCTATTTCTACCCATGCATCCCTAATCATCCTTCGACTCCCGATGATCAGAACAAAATTGGCTACTCAGTCAACTTCTTTGTCCAAAAATTCTTTCATCGTTTCCGGCCAAAGAGGAGCATCTGTTGACACCCAATTTTGTCCCATCTTTCTCAATTTATTTGCAATTTTAAATATTTTTGATACCTCAAAAAATATTTTTTTATATATATATATATATATATATATTATTATTATTATTATTATTATTCGTATTTCTACAACCATTTGCCTTTTTAAATCATGATCATAGTTTCTATTCCAATATTCTATATTATTTTATTTTAGCAAAACAACATCGTATTTTTTATTTTTAATTAAGCATTAAGCATTTCACAAATATTATGTTTTATTATTATCACATCTTATATTATATTCTAAATAATTTACATTTTTTTTATTCAAAGCATTTTTAATATTAAACCCCTTTTGTATTTTTAAATCCATAACCCATTTCATTTCCCAACCCAAAACAATTTCTACCCAAACTAATTTCATTCCCACAAACAAAAGCCCAAACCACCCAAAATCTCGGCCCAGACCCAACAGCCCAACTCCCCATTCCCCTTTTTATTTTCCTTATCCCTGAACCAACACAACCGGACCAGCCCATTCCCCAAATTCGTCCGGCCCAATCGGCTGAACCCGAGCCCAAAGCCCAATACCCTAAACCCCCCAAATCGTCTAAATATTTTCAAACCAGCCGCACACCCAAAAAAACCCCAAATCAAAACCAAAACCAGATGACCCAAAACCAGCGGCCCTTCCACCGTTGCCCCCTTTACCCACCGGACAAACACCCTCACCACACCATTGCCACCATGTCAAGATATCTGGGTACTCCTTCTAGTTATATTTGGATCTGTTCATTGTGCTTGTTTTGGTTTGCCCATTTTTTATTTGAATCGTATGAGATGCCCATGAATTTTCTTTCCTCTCGTTGCATTCTGAATCTACTCATATTGGCTTATCTGCTCATACTCTTTATGTGGTTTGTTGAAACTATGACATGATATACTCTAAAGTATACAAGGTATACAGATTTAGTGTATATAAGAACTGTATATCTGTGTATACCTTTAAGTATATCAGATATATTCTGAATATCATGTGTATATCAACTTTTATGTATGTCTGGATACATGCAAAAATAGTATATCTAAGCGTGAAACTTGTCTATTTTTTTACTAGGTTCTGTCAACTGTTTCATAGCTATACTTGTATATATATTTTCATGTTCCGTCTACTAATCTTTTTATTTTCTTTCATTTACATGAAACGCATCGGGAGCAACGAAGAGTCTTGTTATGAGACTCATCACGACTATTGCCAAACAAAGACCCACATCCACATTCCTTGCATTCTCCGGCCTCGGGATTTCCAAACAAATAGGGCGAGATGACATCGTCATCCGTTTTAGTTCCCTTTCATTGTTATTCTTTAATTTCGTTATTTCTATTTGGGTCTGTAATAATTATTTAATGTTTGTGTGATTGTTAGGATATTTAGAATAATTAGGCCATGACTGGATAATTAATAGGGTAGTTTAAAAAACCGTCGCTAGTTTATTCATTTGTAGGCTCGGTTAATTCAAACTTAGAAACTCTGCGCTAGTTTATTTATTTTTAGGCTCGTCATGCATATTTAAAATTTTCAAAACAAACTTTGATCATCTTCTATTCACTTTATTAATTGTACAACTCAAAATGATTTCCAAAAATTACTTCTTTGGCATTATAAGTAATTCATTTTTCTCCTTCCTATTTATTGTCACAAATGCATACTTTTTCAACTTTATATGCATTTTTCTTTCATACCATGCAAATGCATACATGTACAAAATGCATCTCTTTCATTAATTATTTGCAAACATCTTTTTAAGTTCATACTTTAAACATGCATTTTTCTTAGTATAATATTAACATGAGTTTGATCGGATAACCGCAAGTTAGCGGATCTTAAAGGATGCATAACCCCTTCCTTTAGGATAATAAAGAACCCTTACCTAGAATCTCATTAGTTTCGTAGACCATTAAAATTGAAGTTTACATTGCAACATTTAGTTTAATATTTAGGTGTCCTAATTCACCGTAAAATAATTAGGTGGCGACTCTTTAATCATACCCAGGAATCACCGGATACGTTTCCTTTAAGTTTTGGTAGCACCTTTTTATCGCATAAGACTCCAGATGCGAGCCTCCATTTCATCCACCCTGCACCAATACTATGTGTGACATCGTCATCAATCTCTCCATTCCCTTATATGATAGACCCGAGATACTTGAAACTTTCTTTCTTTAGAATGACATGAGTACCAAGCCTCACCTCCACGCTTGTCTCATGGTCGCTCACGTTACTGAACTTGCACTCCAAGTATTCTGTCTTGGTCCTACTCAGCCTGAACCCTTTAGACTCCAGAGTCTGTCTCCAAACTTCCAACTTAGCGTTTACTCCACTGCGAGTCTCATCAATCAAGACTAGACCTGTCCAACGGGTCGGGGACCCGTATGGCCGGCCCGACCCGACCCAAAAAAAACAGGGCCATGGTCGGCTTATAGCTGACCTGCGAGCCATCCGACCCGAAAAAGTGGGGACTAGATCTTATGTATGGTCGAGCCAGTGTCATAATATTTTACCCATCTAACCCAGCCTGACCACCGACCCGACCCCGACCCGTATTTTAAATATAATTTATATTATTTTTCCTTCATTAATATTTATTTTGTACTTATATATATTTTTGCCATTAATATTTAAGTGATATAATGCATGTTTTAATAATAGATGTATTACTCTAATCTACATTGAGCTTGACATAAAATAAGATAAAAACGGTAGCTGATTATTAATTATATGTTTATATTATTACTCGTTCTGTTAATATTACGGAAGCATAATGTAGGGAGAGAAAGTAGTTGTAAATTGATGAAACTTTAAATGGTCATAACTCTGCGCTCGGATGTCCGTTTTACCCGATTGTTTTTTTGATTTTATGTATCTTTTCGAGACGGGGCCGGCCAAACTGCCACAAGGCGGTTTGGTGCAGTTTGGCGCAGCCAATTTTTAGAAAAACGTATGTTTTCCCAATCAATTTGTGTTTTCCCCCAAATTGATTTCTAATTTTCCTTTTTCTTTAGTAAACATCTCACGATACACAATAGATTTCAACGTCGAAATTTCATGATAGTGTAGGTGTGAATGTCAATTTCAATTTTAGAAATTCAATTTTTTTTAAAAAAAAATCCCCGACCCGACCCGACCCAACCCGCCAAATCATGTCCCTTTTCCGACGGGTCAGGGTCGACCCGTGACCCATAGGGTCCCCGAAGAGTCAGGGCCAGGGTCGGGCAAACAGAAAAAAAAGCCACCCGACCCGACCCTAGTTTTGGACATGTCTAATCAGGACTATGTTATCTGCGAATAACATACACCATGGCACCTCGCCTTGAAATTATCGTGTCAGTCCATCCATCACTAAGGAAAATAAGAATGGGTTAAAAAATGATTCCTGGTGCAACCCCATCATCACTGGAAAATACTCTGAGTCTCCTCCTACTGTCCGTACCCTGATATTGGCTCCATCATACATATCATTGATCTCCTTAGTGTACGCCATAGGCACACCTCTAACCTCCAAACATCTCCATAGAACCTCCCTAGGAATTTTATCGTATGCATTCTCGAGGTCGATGAATACCATATGCAAGTCCATCTTTCTCTCCCTATATCCACCAACCTCCTAATAAGGTGAATAACTTCTGTAGTCGAACGCCCCGTCATGAATTCAAACTGGTTCTCAAAAATAGACACGTCTCTTCTCACTTTCATCTCCATGACCCTTTCCCAAACTTTTATAGTGTGGCTTAGCAGCTTGATACCCCTATAGTTGTTGCAACTCTGGATGTCACCTTTGTTCTTGTACAAAAGGATCATCGTACTCCACCTCCATTATTCGGGCATTCTTTCTTAAAAATGATATTAAACAACTTAGTCAGCTAATTCAAACCTACCTTGCTTGCGCTCTTCCAAAATTCAACTAGGATCTCATCAGGCTCGGTCGCTCATCCCCTGCGCATCCTGCGAACAACACCCTTAACCTCCATAACCTTAATATTTCTACAATATCCAAAATCCCGATACCTGCTGTATTGCTCCAGCTCTCCCAACGCAATTTCTTTATCTCCTTTTTCGTTCAAGAGTTTATGGAGGTAAGATTGTCACATCCGCCTAATATGCGCGTCCTCCACCAGTACTTTGCCGTCCTCGTCCTTGATGCACCTCACGTGATCCAAGTCACCGACCCTACTCTCTCTCGCCTTGGCTACTCTGTACAACTTCTTATCCCCATATTTTTCCCTCTAATTACACACATGCATTCAAAACCCATCATTTTCACCGCTGTAACCGCTAACTTTGTCTCCTTCCTCGCCATCTTATACAGTTACCTATTCATCCACTTCTCCACTTCATCCTTACTTTCTACCAATTTCGCATGCACCGCTTTCTTTACTTCCACCTTCTCTTGAACTAACCATTCCACCACCAGTCCCCTCGATGCCCACTACGGCTACCCCGCGAGACCCCTAGCACTTCTCTACCTACCTCCCGAATGCAACTGGTTGTCCTATCCCATATACATGTTACATCCCCACTACTCCCCCAAGCCCCCCTGCCATCAAACTCTCCCCCATCTCCTGTGCACTAGCCATGGTCAAACTCCCCCATTTGATTCTTATCCGGTCATCCACAACCCTCCTATTCTTCTCCCTCTTGATCTCCAATTCCATCACCAAAAGCATATGTCGGGTCGTAATATACTCACTCGGAATAACCTTGTAGTCTTTATAAAGACAGTTATCAATCTTCCTAAGGAGCAAAAAGTCTATCTGAGTCTTAGCCACCGAACTACGAAAAGTCAACAAGTGCTCCTCCTTCTTCGGGAACCTCGAATTGGTTATCACCAACCCAAAAGCTTTAGCGAACTCCAAAAGTGACACTTCTCCCACTTCTGTCCCCGAGGCCAAAGCCTTCATACCCGTTGTCATAACCCCCCGGAAGTGACCCGATATATCCATTGAAATCCCCTCCTACAAATAACTTCTCAGTGGGTGGTATACCTCCCACCACCTCGTCCGAATCCTCCCAAAAATATCTCTTCTCCTCATCGTCCAAGCCCGCCTGCGGCGCGTAAGCACTAATAACGTTCATAGTGAACCCTTCAGCTACCAACTTAATCGCTATCATCCTGTCATTGAACCTCCTAACCTCTGCCACCTTATCCCTTAGCTCGATGTCTATTAAAATGACTACCCCATTCCTATACCTCGACCTACCCAAGAACCATAACTTATATCCGTCCACATCTTTAGCCTTAGGTCCTACCCATTTGGTCTCCTGGACACATGCTATATTAATCTTCATCTTCTTAAGAATCTTAACTAGCTCTATGGATTTTTCCGTTAAAGTCTCAATGCTCCAAGACCCTATTCTCAGCCTAGCATCTCACTTACCCCACTTACCCCCCATAACCCTCACCCTTGTCCCCGATCGAGAACATGACCCTAGTCTACCATCGTTTACCAACGCCACTAAAACAAATAGAAACTAGTCAAAGGTACCTAAGACAAGCAAACCAATACTACAACACAAGCAAGAATCTAGCAGCAAGTCGGACTACGACAATAAGAGAGATATGTCTAAGGGCAAGAAAATTAAGGCACGAAATACAACGTCAAGATTTAATAAAGCGAGACAAGTAAAACTCAGCTACAGTAATAAAGGAAAAAAGTAGATATGGGCACCCGGAGGTACCAACTCCAGGTGAATATAACATGTTCACCATCGGAAAATCATTGTTCACTGTCGGGTGGTACTGTTCACTGTCGAAAAATCACTACCGGGTTACTGTTCCCCGCCGACAACTCACTGTTCGCCGCTGGAACCTGTTGAAAAAATCAAGTACCTGTGCAGATCTGACCGGACACCCACTGGGGAGGGGTTTCCGGAAGGGGAGAAAAGAATCTAGGGGGAGAAAAGAGAAGAGATGGGGGATGACTGGCCGGAAAGTTTCATCGGCGGTAAGGGAAAAGGGAAAGGAGTACCTGGTCGGGACGCACTGATGTCCATCAGCGAACGAGACCCTGGTCACCGATCACCAGCCGAAGTGGCGCACCACAATGCGATTACCGTCGGAGAAGGATCGGGGGTGGGGGTGTTGTTACCGTTGTAGAGATAGGAGAGAGGGGAGAGCAATAAAAGAATACTCATGGAACTAATAAAAATGACTGATAGAGCGACTCTAAGAGTTTTAAAAGAAAAAGACACTAGCAAAGAAATAAACTGCTTGCCCACGCAAAGCAATACGGGGCTCACCAAAAATTGTCAACTCGTATGTTTAGTTAACAAAATCCTCGCTAGCATCAACTGGTGTCATAGTGAAAAAATAACGGGGAGTGAGTTGCTAGCACATTGATTTTCAATGCGGACAAGACAGAAAACATGCTAGTATAATTATAAGAAATATCATACAAAATGTCCTTTCAGAAACGGTAACAATAATCAGTCTCATATGCTTCTTGTAAACAGAATTAATTAACAATTCGGTAAACATTGTGTCATAGGTTTCAAAGAAGGAATCATGTAATCGGTGTGACTCCCTACCTTGAGAGATAGCCAATAAATATGGACCCTCGTAAAGGAGTCAAATATAATGGTAGGTCCCTATTAGATGGAAATTAGTAAAGGCATACTAGTTCTACATTTCCACTAGCGAGGGATATAATGGTAATATATAAATACAAGAATACAAGGTGCACTAGATCTAACGAACCTGCCATTAGCTACGGGATCCATCAAGGTCTACTCCCAAACTATACTTTCTTTATAACCAGTAAAGTATTCATATAAATATTTTCAAAACAGTACAAGACATTTTAGTTCTCATCAAATCAGGCTTTATGTCAAACTTTAACAAAGAAACTTGTCAAGATAACATTTTCTTAAAGTAGTGGTAAAATCATCAAGATGACAATAATCACATCTCAAGTAACGGTAAAACAAGTCTAGTAACGGTGAAAGCATTTCAAATAAGCGGTAAACATCTCAAGTAAACGATTTAGTATCATATCAAGTAAAAGACTTGTCCTACATGCAAATTCAAAATATTTGGTAACACTCACTTTTGAAATCATGTGTAAATCCTGCAAGTTATGGAAACACAAATTGCGGTAAGGTTACTTCTCACAGTATTCGTGTCGAAATACTAAACTCGTCACCTCGAGCAATTCTACGCCTTCCTTCAATCAATCTATAATCACATCATATCGATCTCGTGTTAATTCCTTTAATTAGGTTAACTCATAACTAAATTAGAGTACCCACGCTCACGGTTTCATGTTTGAATCTCAATTCATCGAATTATATTTTGCCTATGCGACAGATAATTCAACTAGTTTATAATCTTCCAACTTCCACCTATTCATATGATCTACTCATTTATTTCTTTCTTTTAACACCAGATTATGCCAAATATGTGCATAAGTTTAAATCATATCGGATCACTATTAGCAATACTTCCTTTAGCACCCGACTGAATTACATACACACGGAGGATAAGCTTAAGCAAACTGCAAGTAAGAAAACTTACCCTTTGAATTGAAAGATGCCTCGAACAGTTTGTGTCTGCTTCTCTGTCTCACACCACAATATTGTAGCAAAACAAGCTAAATTGATCCTCTTTTTCCTCCACGTTTCAATGCCATCAAATCTCCTTATCTTTTCAATTTCAGTATTCAATTGTTGGTGTATTTTGCACCTTTTGTCTATGATTTTGTTGCGGCAGAAGCTCTTGCTTCGTAAACCCCTTCCCTAATTTCTTTGTTTTCTCGACAGATTCCCTTTTTGGGCTTTAGCTCATGACTTTTATTTTTTATTTCCCCCCTCTTTTTGGTCTTTGTTTTGTAATTTTTTTCTTTATAGATATTTTTTTTCCTAATAACTCAAATACCCTTTATTTACTGTGGGGTATTACAGAGAATTGGCCGCGGAAGGGAGAATAGAGAACATTCAATTACTTGATTAGAAAAGTTGCTCATTATTTGCCATAGTTTTGAATTGGGCAGTATGGATATATAGAGGATTGATACAACCGATTCCAACTAGTTTGACTACCTACTGTTGCATGTGATATGACTATCTCTTTTTGCCTGTTTCATGTTTTGTCATCCGCTGTTCTTACAAGGTTTTCAAGAATGTAACAAATAATATAACTGTGTACCTTATCCATGTTTCAATTTCTCGGTCAGGGAAGACAAGAAAATAATATACGAGGGAGAAGTCAGAAGTGGAAAAGTTAGTTGACTTTACAGTGGATCACAAGTAGTATCTAGCGGTAGTAAGCTTAATAAGGCACTCACTCTATGCATGTGATTAATGTACAGTTTTCCAGTGAAGGTCCAGTGGGCGACAGACCAACAACAACATACCCAGTGTAATCTCACTAGTGGGCACGAAATTTAAGGAATAAAAGAAGACTTTTGAATCTTGTGGTCTAAAATAAGTTAAAGATATTTGTATGGTTATAGAAAAGTTTAAAATTAAGTTGATGTCAAATAAGGAAATATATTTTTTTTTTAACGGACTAAAAAAAAAAGTGAGAGAGTACATGCATTCCTTGATAAAACATTGTTAGCTCACACTAATTTAATGAATACATTACATAATGTGTCTTCATATACGTTTTTGTTACTAAATTATTTAACTAGTACTACATATTTTTACCTTAACATATCACATAGTAATTAACCATGGTACACTAATATAGTATCAATATCAGCACCAAATTGCGAGTAAATTAATACTTTCATTCGTAAAGGTGGCATTTTAAAGCCTCAAATTCAGATCCCATGTATATCGTCCAATAAAACAGTATCGAAAAACTTATAAATGTGAGTAATGGAAGTGATGGTCTACACGCTAAGATTAGAGGTAAATAAATCTATTATCATTCCGGCGCTCTCTCCCTTACATGTCAAACTTTACGGCGTTTCCATCAATCAGCATTGATTAAAAAATTTTAAGAAGATATATATGGTGTATAAAACGATAGTACTTGCAAAGTCAAAGCCGGCCCACAATTTTTGTAGTTTTTGAAAACTTTAAAAAGAAAACTAAGTTTGGAAGTCTTTGATGTTTTACTTTTTAGGAAAAATGGTCAAATTTATCCTCCAACTATGCCTTATAGTTGAACATTGCCTTCCGATAAATTTTAGGATCAAATTTATCCTTCCCATTAGCAAACTTGTTAAATTTGCCTTCGGATAGACGGATTTATGAGTTGGACGTCACGTCGGATCCACGTAGACTCTACATAGGCTCACATAAATAGAACAACAAAAACAAAAACCCAGAAGATTCCTAATTCCCCACTTCAGTCGACCAAACTAATCCCTAAAGTCTCTCTAAGCTTCAATCACTGGAGAGTCTTCGGAGTTGGAAGTCAACACCGGCGGACCTATCAACCGTCGGAGCTTGGTACTAGTCTGAGCTAGAATCTAGTTCAATTAATGTGAACTCCACAAGTCTGGTCTCGATTAGCTCTTTTCCGATCTGAATCACCTTTCAAGGTAAAAATTCATCTTTTTTGGTATGACTTCACTTTAATCGCACCTAAAACCTCTCACCACCACGTAGGAATTCATGATGATGCATTTTTCACCGGAGAAGGTGGCATAGGAGTGGTGACGAATGACAGAGATGAGGGGCTATTTGGTTGTTGTTGGTGGAGTTGGTTTGTTCCGGTAACGACGAAAAGAGGGGGAAAGGAAGAAGGGCGTTTGGTTGGTGGTTTCGTGTTGGTGTGGAGATGGAGCAGTTGTGGTTAGTGGTCATCATTACCGGCCGTTCGGTGGTCAAATCCGACGGCGGCAATTGATAGAAAACGGAGATGGATGAGAGGGAGATGAAGTGGAGGCGTTGGTGGTGAATTGGTTGTATAATGGTGGAGTTCGTCGGAGCTCTGACATGGGAACTCTCGCTCGGAGATGGCAAAGGTCCGCTGGAGAAGAAGCAACAATGAGGGTAACGGGTTGAAAGAATATATACGGTGGGATAACGGGTACGAGTTACGGGTATGAGTAACGGATACACAATTGGGTGAGCCTACGTGAATCCGACGTGGTGTCCATCTCACAAATCCGTCCATCCGAGGGAAAATTTAACAAGTTTGCTAATGGAAATGGTAAATTTGATCCCAAAGTTTGATGGAAGGCAATATTAAACTATAAAGCATAGTTAGAGGGCAAATTTGGCCCTTTTCCCTTCTTTTTAATAAAAAGAGATCAAACGTACACTTCTAACAAAAATTGACTCGAGTATACAGTCTCAGTTCTCAGGGTTTACAAAATATAAAATGGAATGCAATTATTTTTTGTTGTATTGCTCCATCCAGAGCTATAGTCTATTGAAGTGATTTTTAAGGATGCGACACATCCACTAAGAAAATTATTATATCTCCTCTTTAATCTATACATAAGAAAATGTAAATACGGGCTAAAAGACTTCTCAGATATTTTGTTCGAATGCATCTGTATCAGACAGAATTGGCATACAGATCAATAAGGAAAACTAATATCCTTTTTTTCAAGAAGAGTTCATTTCAATATCTTCTTAACAAAAAAACTTTTATAACCAAGCATATGCTATAATATGTTTTAAGACCACAAATTAAAAAAAAATTAATAGCCAAACAAATATTATTGAATCTTTAAAATCACAAGTTTTAAATCCTTGTTTCTTTATTAAACTTGGTATCAAGTAAAGAATAACAAACAAAATGAAATGGAGGGAATATTGAAGTTCTCAAAGTTTATGCCTGTGGAGGAGTTCCCACTTCACGGCCTCAAGAAATTATACACGAAAGCGAAATTACACATAATTTATTTCATTTTGTAAGACATAAGAGATTGCAATTTCCATTCCAAATTTTCAATTTCACGCTACTCTCCCGTCAAAATGCGGGAACCATACAAACGCATGAAACATGAAACATGAAACATGCTTCTAAACAAAATCAGAGTGATGCAAACTAAGCCAATGTTAATAAAATGCTTCTCTCCCACGGGCCAAAATTGAGTATCAGATACGTAGGTAACGTTGCACGAAACATCTGGTGGTTGAGCGCAATTCTCTTCTGCCGAGATTACTCCTAAGAACCCAGAATGTCTCTAACTGCAATGCTACCGGAACTTCAAAGAACTAATTTGGGCTCTCTGCTTTACTTTGGTAAAGTGATTCTAAACATTCTTTCGCTCTATGAACTTTTGACTGAAGATAAAAACTTCCATTTTTAGCATTACTCTCAAACAAGTTATCATATTTCTGCAAGACATGACGAAGAAACATATTAAACACTTCCAAGTGTCGATGCATTAAAAACCATGGGGGAAAATGACCGTGCAAAATCACCAAAGACAAACCTGTAACACGTCTTCCCATGATGAATGCTCTGCAACCCCAAGAATTTGCCTAGCCTCCGACTCAGTCATATTTTTGCTTACTCTTTTAATGTTCTGTACTGCTTCTTGCGCAACACCATTTTTTGACGCGTCTACAATTAACAAATCATGATTTGATCATCAACCCAAGCAAGGTTGCAAGGGATATAGATGCCAAGCTTCAAGCACATTAACTAATGTGATAACCTACCACATACTTAATCGATGTTTCGGAATCTAAGGGCATTGTCACTTGAAGGACCATTGTTTTCAAATCTAGGGGTGTTGTAACTTGCAGGAATAAAAAGGGTTTTGTTGCAACATTACATGGCGGAAGATTCACATTTACACCTCATCAAGTAAAATTGTGCTTCTGTTTTTAAAGTGCCATAGAAAAGCTACTGGAGCCAATTTGCTCTCCTTCCTCTCTCCTCCCCCCCCCCCCCCCCCCCCCCCCCAAAAAAACCACCAATAGTTAAAAAGCCAAATTTTCTATTGGAAGGTGAGGATAAGAGGGCGTATGACAATGAAAACTTACTTGCAAGAGCTTGGCGATATGCCTGGGCAAAGGCCCTTACCATTATTCCAGAACCCACAACAAGCAATTGTGCAACGATTCTCGCAGCCTGCAATGAGAAGTCATAAGAGGCGCTAAAGTGACAAGCAGCCTTTTGTGTAACATAAATTCTCTTGATAATATAATAGTTACCAAGAAAGGATGTATATAGGAAAATCTACGGCTGTGTCTAGACTAGTTTCTGCGGGCTTTATATTTCCTTTCCAAAGAAACACAAATTTGAAAACCTATGTTATTTTCTGGAAGATTTGCAGGCAAAAAAGGAGCTTATTTTGAAAAGCAGCTTAGGTTACTTCTAGAATTCTATTCAACTGAGATGCCTAAAGAAGATAGATATGTTATAGTTAATGGTGGAAAGTAGCAGGTACCCCATGGAACAAATTGGCCCGAACACCACGGTCATAAAACAAATAGAGAGGGGCTTGCTTATTTGCATTAGCATGCACCAATCAAATGCATCCATCTTCTATTACAATATGAAGTAATTTCTTTTATCAAGAAGATAATCATAATCGCTTCATCTCAAACAAATTAGACAGGACATGGCCTTAGATAGGAGGGTGTGAAGGACACGGCAGGGTAGAAGACTAGTAGGTAGTTGGGCATGTCACGCTTCGTATTACTCGTGTAGTTTCTTGTCCTTAGATTCCTGGTATTAGTTGTTATTTGTTATGACATGATCTCTTTACTTTGCTTTGCTTTACTTTACTTCAATTCAAACCGTATATGACCTTCTTTGTTATGTCTTCTCTTGAGCCAAGGATCTTTCGAAAACAACCTCCCCACCTTGGTAGGGGTAAAGTCTGCGTACACTCTACCCTCCCCAGACCCACTCAGTGAGAATACACTGGGTATGTTGTTGTTGTTGCTTCATCTCAAAAATTATTTCTTAAGTCCACATTCCTTTCTATAATCAACGCCTCGCCTCACTTCCCGCTTTAAGCATTGAAGTGAGCACTTTTAATAACACTGATCTAGGGTCAATATCTCTCTTTTTGAGGGGTAGTAGGTGCTGGCGGGATGGAAATGAATTTTAATATGTCACTTGTTTCAATGTATATTTTTCAATTTCTCTAGGCTCGTTCTACACTAAAACATAGAGTGAGTCCATACAACAATAACTACACCTAATTTCCAAGCTAGTTAGACTCCGCCATAGTCTAACTATATAATCCTCTATATCCATTCTGCTCTATTAGGCTTTATATCATTCCAACACGCACTAATTTATCTTTTAAGATAAATAAGGAATTCTCTAAAACGAGAAATTTTCTGCATCTCACACCTATCCCTACAGTGATACACCAATCGCTTACTAAACTAAAAGCAATCCTAACAAGCATCTAACTTAATGCAGAAGTACCAATAACCACTAGACTCTAACCCCAACTAGTTGGTATTGCTTATATGGATCTTTTACTTTCATTGTGTTCTTATCTAAAACTCTATAGATCTTTTGAGACTACAACCTTTGACGTGATTTTAGGTCTATCTTGACTGTTTCAAGAACACTTCCAATCATCATAATATCATACCTATGGAGTATGGACCAGTGAATTCCACAAGTCTTTGTAGGATATGGCCAAATCACATCAGACAGCCTTTACCTATTTATGTGTTACTTGCATCCTTTGTCGGATGTGACCATTTCTAATTTTGTCTAATCTACAGAGTCATATTTCTATCATGTAACATTACTTGTCTCACAATCGTTTGTACTTCCCGTTTACTTTGATAGGCATAGATCCTGTGACACTTATCCATTTCATCATCCTATTTTATTTCTATAAGTTGCATTTTTGTCCTGGAAGAATAAGTCTATACATTTGAACCTTCTGCATGTACACACCTGTCTACCTAAAGACTACTGAATCCATCCAATGGTAACTTTTTAATTTCATTCTGCTATGCGAGGTTGATTATGTCATTTACATAATAAATCAACATACCAGAAAGATGAATTAAGAAGAAACAAAAATAAAAAGTAAAGAATGATCACATACAGCCGAGTTTCTAATTTGGTGGTTCAGAAGCACTCATGCATTAGAAAACTCAACCTAGATCTCCTTCTTGATTGAAGATTGACATAAACACTCTGGGCCCAAATAACACATCATTTCATGCCAAAGGAAACCTCAAACCATGTCAGAAAACACCCAATTTAAGCGCCAAACCAGAAGTCCAGCACCCTCATATGAGTTCTATAGAGAAACTTCCTACCATCGCTAGATGTGTTCCAACTCCCCTTACCAGCATGAGCACATTGCATTCAGGGTAGAATTTACCAACGTTATAGGCAAAGAAATGCAACCAGGGGCAGATGCACCTTATGGCAAGGGGTTTCATCTGACACCGCTTCGTCGAAAATTTTAATCAATATATATAGTTGTATATAATCTGAAAACCCATAATACATTTACATATATTACAAAATGACACTGCTTAGCACAAAGTGTTCCATCGCTTGCTGGTTAAGCGCCTTTCTTCTGTAGTATTCACCTGAGTTCGAGTCTCCTTCGCAGCGAATATGTGTGATTTTTTAAAATCTTAAGCGCTTAATTGCTAAAAACAAGCTTTTAGCTAGACTCGAACTCTCACCCCCCCCCCCCCTCCCAACATCAAACAAGCTTTTTCATTTTTACATTAGACATCAAATTACTTTAAACATGTTTGAATTGGATTAGTAAAGCTAAACTTTAAACCCTAACGTTCAGAAAATTATTCATTCTTCCCTCTAATTTGTTCAATGTGTTCTCTTCTTTAAATATCGACACCCCTTGCGAAAATCCTGCGTACGCCACTAAATGCAACCAATACACAAAGTAAAGGTTTTAGGTTTAGGCTAACATTTTCACAGGAAACTTGGACTTGTTTACATAAATTGTAAATTAAGGTTTGGATTTCCTAAAGTTAACAAGGGACTTTGGTAATACTGAAAAAATGTTAGCCTGGAATTATTTTAAATGGCAAAACATAATATGTAAGGATTTATATACCCGACTTAACTTGTTTGGGATTGAGACGTGTGTGTTGTTGTTGGTAATAAAAAAACTATAGAATGTTAAGACAAGTACAAAATCTCTCTTCAAATTAAAGAAACCTACAGCCGCCTTCCCCATATATCGGTCCATCTCTTTTCCCCTCTTCCATCTGTTACAGTTTTCAGTGTCTTAAGACCTGAAATGACATGCTTAGTCATGCCATCATTCCATTTTTTTCTATAAAGTTACTTGTACATGTCAAGCACTTAATCGTATTTTTGATCTGTTACTAATAATATGTCAAGCACTTGAGAGTTTCGATCTGAGTTCTATTTTTTGTTATCATTGTTTTCTATTTCAAGAAGCTAAACTAAAGATTGTATGAAGTCGTTTGGCACCATAAATGAGAGTTTTCTATCTCCAACCCTCTATTGAGCCTAAAATCTCTATTTCGGCTAATATTTCACCCCCACCCCGAAAACCCCAAATTAATATATCACAGCTTTTGCCATATATATTTTCTGTTGTTTTCTTCTCAAGGGTTCTCTCACTTTGATAATAGACCCTCTAACTAAATAATTTGGAGCTCTTACACAAGCTTGTTTCCTTGCGCACCCCCCTGTTGTCTCCAGCCATATGTGAATACAGTGTGTTTCTAGAATTCTATGTCGTCTTGTTTTCGGCAAATTTCAAGTCCAAACTCCAAACTGGTTGGTCTCAAATAGATTCTAATACAAAAAAAAGGAGAAAACGAAAACACGAAAGTGGGATGGAGGAAGGAAGAGTAGTACTCCTAATTCTTCTTTTGTCATTCTATTAAAAATAACATGCACCCATAAATAGGCTTATGTATGTACCAAATAAATTCAGATTCACTTCCAAAAGAAGACTTTCTGGGCCATTCAATTACCATTCCTTGGAAGGAAGTGGCAGTGCGTAGGGATTACCCACAATCAGCTTCAATTAACAACTGAATCAAGTAAGCCAAGCAATCAGCTTCAAGGTTAACCACAAAAAGAAAAATTCACTTCACACGGTATATTTTAAACAAACTATCAATAGAATCAAACAAGGGGTCAAAAAATAGGGTAAATCTAATTAGACACGACAATTTGAAGGAAAACATTGGAGGGAAGTTTGATATTGTACTTACCATTACGGAAATCAGGAATATAAGTACACAATCTGGTGTAGCAACACTAACACAATTTGAATCAAGTAACCTACAATAAGACCAAGCATCTTTAATCAAAAATTAAATATAGTACGCAAACAGGAAAATCTGTTTACATCTACATCTAAAGAGGTTAAAATAATGAACTTTGCTATACACGCTAAAACAACTATCGTAGTCTTGTTTTACATGTACTCGCTAAGACAATAAAAGAACCTTTTTGTTAATGTCCACCGACAAAGAACTAGAATAACACCCTGGATACATTTCTTATTAGACAAATTATCATGTTTTTGCTACCTAGTTCTAGAGGCCATACTTTTTGGTCTTTTTTTCTTTTCTAATTATAATATATTAGAGGTTTGATGTAGCTTTTTCTATTGACCCCGATGCGTAATGGAATCGAGTACTGTACCTTTTTGAGGCGCGCATATACAAAGGAAATTTCTTTATTGTTCAATACAAAATTGAATATAAGAAAATACTTTCTAGAAAAAATTAATTGTTAGAATTAATAGGTCTTTAAATTATTCATTTGAAAAAATTAAAACTCTTCTTATTGGACGAGATGATCATGATACTTCCCAAAAATCTAAATTCTTTATTCATGAGTTTACTCTAGGGCTGGCCAGTGGGCCGGGACAGCCCGACCCCGACCCGAGCCCGTCCCGAGCCCGCCCCGACCCCGCCAAAAAAAAAAAAAAAAAATTACGGGGGCGGGACTCGAACTCGGGACGGGACGATGTCTCGTCCCGCGGACCCGAGCCCGCCCCAGCCCGCGAGACCCGAGCCCGCCCCGACCCCGCCCCGACCCCGCCTCGCCCTTTGCAAAAATGGCCGTTGCACCAACGGCCATTTTAGATTGAAGCCGTTGGCAACGACCATTTTAGCCCCCCCTCCCCCAACCCCTACCCCTTAATATTTATTTTTAACCCATAAGTTATTATATTTACACTTTAACCCAATTTTTCAACTATAAATAACTCATTTTCTCTTCATCTTTCTCACAAATCTTCCTACAATCTCTCTAATTTCTCAATATATCTCTCTACAATTCTACATTGTTTGCTAAATATTCAATTTTATTTATTCATTTGGGAATTGGTAGTGAAGTTGGCAACTAGCTTGAGGATCTTCCATCGAGCAAAGTTTCAATTTTCAACCTCTCGATTACACGTCGACGTTACGTCGGCGTTTGGTACATTCGTTCCTTCATTAAATTATTATTGTCTCCGTTTATTTAGTTTAGATCACTTAATTTTATTGTCTTTAATTATTTATTTATTATCATAATTAAAATGGAAGGATTAAAAGGTATGTTTAAGGGTAAGGGTAAGGGTGCTTCTTCTAGTAGGGCAACCAGAGGCAAGGGTACTTCTTCTAGTCATCTTATTCCTACACATGATGATTTTGTTGATACTCAACATTTTCCTACAATACCATTAGATTTAGACCAGGAGCTATTTTCTCGGAACTCAAGAAGACTTTAATTTAGACGATGATCTAGATGATATACCCACTAATGTTGATGACAACACACCCACTAGTGCACCTTCAATCGAAATACCTCCTATTCCCCCTAGTATGAGACGAGGTCCACAAAACGACCATTAAAATCAGATGCATGGACATTTTTTGATAGGGACGTAGAGAATCAAGTAGCCATATGTAAAATTTGTAAAAATGTTTTAAAATTTAAAATCGGAAAAGGTCACGGTGGGACGGGGGTTTAATTAGACACGTAGTAAGTGCTCATTCAACTAGGTATGCCCAATACCAGGCTTCAAAACCGGGTGCGCAAACGCCGCTCCATCGGGACAAGGTTCACATACCGATATCGTCCCGACCAAGTACAGTGGTCAAATTAACCCTATGACGGGGGGAATTATAGGCTCTAAATACAATAAACATAGAGATAGGGAAGCAATATCAAAATTAGTTGTTGTGGAGGGTTTGCCTTTTTCATTTCCTTCATCTCCGTTTTATTCATTACATTAGAGATATATATAATCCTCGCTTTTAACGGTTTTCCTAGATCAATCGTTAAGAGAGATGTATTTAAATTCGCGCATGAATATCAACAATATTTACGTTTTTCATTATATCATTTTAATGGCAAAGTATCCATCACGTCCGATATAGGTCGTAGTACTAACGGCCATGATTATTTAACCGTAACTTGTCATTGGATAGATTATAAATGGTCTATGCAAAAACGTATTTTAGCGTATAGATATATAGATGATAGGCACACCGGTACTTTTATTGCAGAAAATATTTATCAAGTGTGCGATTATTACGGAATTACCGATAAAATTATGACTATTACATTAGATAACGCTTCTAGTAACAATTACGCCATTACAATTTTAAAAAATAGTTTAACTCCGTCTTTTCCGGACCATTTTCATATAAAATGCGCGTGCCATATATATAACTTAATTGTAAAGGATGGTCTATCACTTTTTGAAGACATTCTTAGTAAAATACAATTTGCTATAAACTTTATTTTTAAAAGTAATAAAGTACAACGTAGAAAAGAATATAAAAAAATTTGTCATGATTGCCAACTACCTTTTAGAAAAATTCCACAAGAAGTATCCACTAGGTGGAATTCTTTATACGAGCAACTACTTGTTGCTTATGACTATAAATTACCTATAACTTTATTTTTTAACTCTCATAATAAAAAGCCATTGATATGATTTTAGATAGTGATTGGGAAAAAATTTCCGAACTTATTGTATTTTTAGAGAAATTTTTTCAAGCAACAAAAGAATTTTCCGGTATATATTATCCTACTATTTCAACTATGTTATTTTATATAACTCTAATATTTTTATTACTTAGTGAATATATGGAAAAACCAAACTTATAAGGCGCCTATTAAAAAATGTTTCTCAAAATAAAAAAATATTTTATTCCTATTCCCCGTATTTATATTATTGGTTCTCGTATTAAATCCTACTATTAAAATAGACGGTACAAAATCACTAATTGAAACTATTTACGATTGTATAGAAGTACTACCACCTCCAAGTCCCAAAAATCTAAATCACCCACCACCTATTGAACAAACTAAAGAAGAAGTATTGTCTAGCGTAGAACACCAATGCAAAAATATATATAGATTTTATCAACAAGAAAATGCTAGTAACTTACCGGCTTCCATACCATCTTCTTCATCTTCAACACAACCTCACAAAAGACATTGTTTTTCGCGGCTAGTATTGAAAGCCTCGTAAATAGAATGTGCGGCCGTACCTCTACTACTAATCAAATTAGCGAGTTGGATATTTTTGTTTTGCGGTGGTTCCGTACCGTATCAAGAAGTTATCAATGAAGATGGACATGAAGACTTGTGAAATCTTTCGAGGGGGAATGAGAAGACCTTTCCGACACTTTCAATGATGGCTCGAGATGTTTTGAACATTCAAGCGTCGTCAACCGCGTACGAAAGCGCTTTTTCTCGCAGCAGATATCAAATAGGAGACCACAGACACTCATTAGCCGGAGACAAACTTGGAAATTGCAAGTATTATTCAGAGATTGGATACGAGCGGAGCGGAGAAGGTGCGGTCAACCGGAGATCAACGAAGAAGATGATGAAAACTACAACGAAATCTTAACCGAAGGTAGTGGAAGCGACGTGGATCAATTTGACCAACAAATACCAATTCCAACCGAAGAACCACATGAAATCATCAAGCAATTAGAACAGTTTTTTTGAGAATGTAATTTTTTTAATTGTAATTTTATTATGTAATTTGTAACTTTTGGACAACACCACAAAGTTGCAATTTAGATTTTAGACAATTGTATTTGTATTACAAAAAAATCATATGTCTATTAAATAATATAAGAGGTACAAAAAAATGCCTTGGGATCGGAGCCCGAGCCCGCCCGACCCGAGCCCGACGGACGGGATCGGACGGACTTGCTCCGTCCCGCCGACCCGACCCCGCCGAGCCCGCCGACCCGACCCCGCCCCTTCTCCCGTCCCGCCCCGACCCCGACACCGCTGACCCGCCCGCCGTAACCGAGCCCAGCCCACTGGCCAGCCCTAGTTTACTCACAAGAAAATGGATAAACACGCAAAAACGGGCTTTAAACATTAAGGGGTTGTTTGGTTTGAAGACAAGTTATGTTGGGATTAGTTATACTGGGATTAGTTATCCTGGTATTATTTCTTATTGATTGTTTGATTTTCACAGGGCACAAGAGGTCAAATTCCGATTGTTGTGAAAGTTACTGAATGAATATATTTTATTCTAATTCGATCTAAGAAGAAATTATTAAAAGTAACATGCATTGCAAACTTTCTAAGAAAAAGTTGTTTGTTTACAAAATTACCTCCACTCTACCTTATTTAGTAGGAAAATGGTTTGAAGGACCTCAGGGCTATGTTTGTTATTTTCATTATTTTATCCTTAGTTATCGATTATTATTCCATCCTTTGCAAGGTATAACTTATTTTGATACTTTTTTAAATTCCGGGATAACTTATTCCAGAGGATTAATAACCAAACAAGATATAAGGTGATACTAAATTTTTATCCCAGGACTATTTTTTCTTATCCATCATACCAAACGACCCCTAAAACACTAACATCCCCAAGACGCATGAATTTTTTCCATCCAAAAGTTAACCCCTTTACAATAAGAATCCCAGTGTATTATGTAAATGTAAAAATCCCAGTGTACTATGTACCAAAGGTGCAATTTTTCTTTCTTAAATTATGAAAAAATAATAGCACAATTAAAAAAAACGAACAAAAAGTTAAATAAAAAAGTAGCAAATCAATATACCTACTTTCTTATTCAGAATAAAATTAGAACTATTAACTAACAGACAGCTAAATTTCTATTATTCGCTTCAAAAATTATTTACTGATGGTAGCAATTTCTTTTCCTCTCAAAAATTAGATTTTTATCAACATAAAGCTAAATAGAAGATTTACTGCCGTTAAAAATATGTAAAAGAAGAAAATTACCTGCTTTAAGGCAAGGTGAATTTAGGGCACCCGGGGAATGCACACGAGAGTAGTATTGGGAGAAGAAAAAAAGAAGAATTGTTGCTCCGGAGAGGGGAAAAAACAAAAAATAAACCTTTTGTCAACTAAGCTGTGCCTATTTGTTGATGGGTCAAGAATTATTACGCGAAGCCCAATAGCTCTCACTACCCAAAAATAAATAAGGCCATTTACCTTATGGAGAATTTGCAGAACCAAAATGAAGCTTAAAAATAAGAAGGATGTTCAGTAGGAGGAGGAGACTATATTATGTTTATTCTTCCTTATTTTTACCGTGGCGTCAGAACCTCAGGGCTACATCTGTCATTATCTCCAACTGAATCCCATTATTCACTAGGTTTTTTTATTGCCCTCGCCTCTTTACATGTTAATAATCTACTTACTAGCAAAATTGATTGATTGTGTGTTTATTGGAGAATAAGACCCACGAAATTACCTAGTATTTCTTATTCCAACTAGTTGGATTGGTTGTATGAATAATCTCTATCTGCTCTGCTCAATATTCAGATTATTTTATAAATGATTAATCCGCATGTCTTAACGTTTCTCTTGCTTTGCTTGTGTTTATGCGTTATCTTGAGCTTCGGAATAGTCGCTCTAACTATCAAGCTAGATTTAAGGTCTGCCTACACTCTATAGTCCCCAGACCTCACGTTGTGTGATTCACTGGGTATGCTGTTGTTGTTGTTGTTATTAATCCTCCTATAGGTGTTTGACTGAGTAATTAAGGAGATTTTTGAAATTTGTGCTCTAAAATAAACCATAGTCATTTCATTAATGTGGTGAAATGCAAAATTTAAAGTCAAATTATTACTAAATATAGAAATGTGAGTAAAGTCCCGCATAAATTGGGATGGAGGGAGTATAATATTTTTAGGCTGATTTTCGACCTACTGCAAGTCTCATATTTTTTTCAAGAAGTGGAACTGGCCATACCGTGAGAACTCACATAAGCTGAAAATTTTGCTGGTATTAGAAATTTACAAGCCTCTTTCATCCCCTTTTACTGCTTCTCTCACGAACTTGATTCTAAAATGTGAATAGAAAAAATTATCTTTTGTTCCTTCCTTTTTGGTAACTGGCTATTTTTGTACTAAAATCAAAACTCTCTGCTTAAAGGTTACTATCTCCTTCATGATATCTTGCAGATTATCACAGGCTGTTACGCATTCTTGAAGCATGTAAGATGTCACCAAATTTGAGAACTACAGCTGGCACACATGCTAATATTATTAAACTTGGTTATGGGAAGTATCCTTCTCTTATTTCTTTGATGGTAGTGGCTTATGTGTCTTGCGATAGACTCAGTGTTGCTCGTCAGCTGCTTGTTGAAATCCCTACTGGGTATTTTGATGCTGTCTCGGCTAATTTAATGATTGCTAGCTTTATGAAGAGGGGAGCAGTTGATGTTGCCAAGAAGTTATTTAATGAAGTTCCCCTCCGGGATTTGGTTACTTGGAACTCATTGATTGGAGGTTATGTCAAAAATGACATGTATAAGGAGGCGCTTAGTGTCTTCAGAAAGATGCCTAGGTCTAATGTTGAACCAGATGGATATACTTTTGCATCTATCATTACCGCATGTGCTAGACTTGGAGCCATTGATCATGCTAAGTGGGTACATCACTTAATGACTGAGAAAAGGATTGAGCTAAATTACATTCTTTCTTCTGCTTTGATTGATATGTACTCGAAATGTGGAAGAATTGATATAGCTAGAGGAATTTGTGATAGTGTTGAGCGTACAAATGTGTCTGTTTGGAATGCTATGATTAATGGATTAGCAATCCATGGTCTTGCTTTAGATGCCATCGGGATTTTCTCACTGATGAGGCCAGAAAATGTTTCACCTGATAGTATTACTTTCATTGGACTTCTAACAGCATGTAGTCATTGTGGGTTGGTTGAAGAGGGTCGAAAGTATTTTCAACTAATGAAAAGTCTGTATTTGATTCAACCACAACTTGAGCATTATGGAACAATGGTTGATCTACTAGGCAGAGCTGGACTGCTTGATGAAGCGTATACAGTGATAAAGGAAATGCCAATAGAGCCTGATGCAGTCATATGGAGGACATTTCTCAGTGCTTGTAGAATTCACAAAAATTCTGAGATGGGTGAAGTTGCCAGCACAAAAATATCTAATCTTGGTAGCGGGGATTATGTCTTACTGTCAAACATTTATTGTTCTACTAAGAAATGGGATAATGCCGAGAAAGTTAGATGTGTGATGAAATGGCAAGGAGTTCGTAAAAATAGCGGGAAAAGTTGGGTTGAAGTGGGTAATGTTGTTCACCAGTTCAAGTCAGGTGATCGATCACACCCTGACGCTGAACTAATATATAAAACTTTGAAGGAATTGATTCATCGAACCAAATTGGAAGGATTTAGCTCCACAACTGAGTTGGTTTTGATGGATATTTCTGATGAGGAAAAGGAGGAAAATTTGAGTTACCACAGTGAAAAATTGGCATTAGCCTATGGGATCTTAAAATCTAGTCCTGGAACTCGTATTCAAGTTTCAAAAAATCTTCGTACTTGTCCAGATTGCCATTCTTGGATGAAAATGGTAGCAAAGGTGTTGAATAGGGAGATCATTGTGAGGGACAGGGTCCGCTTTCATCACTTTGCAGATGGTTATTGTAGTTGTGGGGATTACTGGTAGTGATTCGTTGAAGTTCCAATTGAGTTTGGTAATTGATGCCTAAGTAGACAACTTATAGTGGATGTCTCAAAGCTGTTTGTGGCTCTTATCTTTGCCTGTTTCTAGCATCCCATCCGCTGTCTGCACTCTTTGTACCAGCACACCACTTAGTTGATGACGTCCTCAAGTAGTAGTTGCGTAAGGTGCATTTGTTTACAACCAGTGCTTACAACCAGTGCCAAAATGGTTTATAGGTGCATTTGTTTACAACCAGTGCCAAAATGGTTTATTTCCATATGCTGCAGCTCCAAGCTGTGAGATAAGGCATCCCTGTCTACAGAAGAACTGACTGAATATTACAACCAGGTGAGTTCTTTATTTTCTGGTCTTTGAGGTACGAAACTCTCTTTCAGGAAAATCCTGTTGTCATGTAATTGTTTGAATCTTTCTCCTTGTGTGGAAACTGGATTAGATTGGCTACTTGGACAAAACTAATGTGGAAAAAAAGTTTAATTACCTTGAGAAAAACAGACTTGAGTTGGTCATTAAAGAAACACCAACAGCCTCAAGTGTCCAGTAGTTCACATAATTTACATAGTAGAAGAAGCGTCATTGCAGGCAGTGCAGTACTTTTTAATCGTATAAGTTGCTTGGACAACATAGGAAAGTGGCTTTTGTTGTTCAAGAGAAAACATTCAGTAAAAATATGAAAAAGATTACTTCTCCGAAAAAAGGTGCATTCAAGTAACTGTTGAATCGAATTTCCACCTAGAACTTTTGACATGTCAAGGGTAGTTACAACATTTTGGATTGTGAAGTAAACTTCTGCAGTGGCCTCTCAATCTTTAAGCTTCACTTTAGTTGGGATTTAACCTTATATACACATATACACATATACACATATACACACACACATATCAGTTAATTCATGCTTATTGTATGTGAGAAGTGGAATTTTATTGATCTTTTGTTAGAGATATTGTTTGAACCCCATCCTTATCACATTAAAAGAGGGGAAAGAAACAAAAAGCAAAAATATTATTTTCCATTATTTAAAATTGATTATCTGAGAATTCATTGCATTTGTTTCCAGAATGCAAGTTGACATTCAAATGTTGCAGCGATTTCATTGTAGTCTTCTCCGATTGAAGTCCAGAACAAATGTATCAAAAATCTATGCCTATGGCGTTCCAATAGTACTCTAGATAGGATGGATCATTATTTGGATTTTCTGCATTTCTTAGGGGGTAATATGTAGCGTGACTCATGATAATTATGTAGTTCTGCTTTGTACTTTGCCTATGTATCAAGCAGATTAATAAAAGACTTTACTCATTAAAAAGAAAGGTGGTTCTGAATTGCTGGACTTGGACATGTTACAAGCAACTGAACTAGGGAAATACCATTATATAGTACTGTATCTTGCTTCAAAAGAAAAGCAAAAAAAAATATTGAAGCGTTTAACCACTACAAAACATAATAAAGATTTCATTGAACTCTGTATAACTCTTTTCACTTGTTGCAGAATCAAGATTGAGCGCCATCCAGTTTGTCATATCAAAATGATAGGTGGAGATTGAGGCTGGATTCATCAAAAGAACGACAATCAAACTAGCAGATCAGGTGAAAATATATCATTTACTTTTATACTCCATGTAGAAGCTGAATGTTTAGTAATGCATATTGATAATATTTGCAATGTATTCTTTTTCCTCAAAGCATTTAGCTTTTAGTGCAATTACTTGCCTAGGCGTCGTGTATAGGAACTAATTGCATTTTGCCTCCGTAAGTCTCCGGAAGCTGGCTTTCATCAATATCTTGAAGTAAGGTTGCTGTCAGTCGTTTGTTTTCCACAAACATGATCTGTAAAGATGGAAAATAGTTTGGTGAAGATGATGTGATACAAGTTGTAATCAACAGTCTCACCAAATTATCCTAGATGAAGTCTAGAACTGGTACATCCACCTTTTATGTGTAAAACACAAATCTTTTAGAACCTCACCTTTTTCTTGGTGTTGTTGTCTATGTAAGGATACAATATCTTCCATAATGTGCAAAATAAGGAAGGAACATGAATGAGAAGTACTTTGCCAAGTCTTTCCGGGTAGCAATCCTGCAAAATAGATGTCTTTAAGATTACGGACTAAAATAGGGTAAGCTTCTATCTTATGACATTTTATAGGGAAAAATGAAGTGGATAACTAAACAGTATTAGTGTCTAAACCTGTATGATGGATAGAGCCGCAAGATAGGCACGGACATCACTGTTACAATAGCCAAAACCTTGGAGATCTCCAATTATCGTGAACTTTTCTCTTCCTGGCGAGGTCCTGATTCATTAGATAAAACCCCATAATTAGTCGTCCAAATGATGAGCTATTTTTATCGTCTATATTTATTCTGTTCCTTTTGGTGCAGTTACATATCAATTCTCAGTAATTTGTTCTTCTTAATTTAAAACAAGTCTTCCGTCCATGGTGAAAAAGAAAAAAGGAGAGGGACAAAGCTGCTACTAATATTTCAAATGATGTACCTTTCACACAGTTTGTCTAGAGCGAAGACTATAAAACCTGAGGAATCAAAGAAAGACTTGATGTGAGTAATTGACTGGTTCAAAAGCCATTTTCACTCACCATGAAGCAGTAGACCATGTGGAATTAGAAAAGAAAAAGAAAAGGAAGTCCATACGTTTGAACTCTTTAAGACCTCCTAATTTGTTTTGAATATGTCTGCTGCCAAAAACTACAGCAATAGGACATCCTTGTTTGTCCACACCTTGCATGAACATCTTGTTCTGTGCTATCTCGTTTGGTATCTCACACACTGAAATGGATTCTTTTGGTACAAAGCTTTGCCTCCATTTAAGGTATTTCAAGAACATTGCTGCGGATTTCTCTACGTCAAGATCCCGAGCTCGAAGAAACCTTCTTAAGGCATAATCATCTACTTCCTGTAAACAATATGCATGGAAATCATTTTACTTTTGATTAAAGAATATTGATTTTCATAGTTAAGAGAGTGATAAAGATGCTGCAATGCTTTGGAAAATTGTATAATACCTTGGAAGAAGGATCTTGCTTTTCAACAAGAGCTCTCATGAGTTCAATTTTGTTCATTTCTTGTTCTGTAATCGTGTCGCTGCATTGAACTTGAACGTCTTCTTTTTCCGCTGCTGCTGCTTCCTGCTTCATTCTTTGTTTAGAAAGAAGTTCAACATCATTTGGCTTCATTACTAGTGTCTCTGCTTTCCCCTCCGTCAGTTTTTCCCTGAACCTATAACTAGTGGGAGAAATAGCAACAGAAAGCAGAATATTCTACCCTACTTTCAAGATAACTAATTATCCTCTTGTTTGTGGAATTTTAGCCAAGTTCAAGAAGGAAAATATATAAGGGGAAGATGGGGATGTTAGAAAAATCAAGTCTTTGAAAGAAATGAATAGAGCTAATTGACCATGCATGACAGGTGTATTTGACTGACTGTTGAGTTGAAATCGAGAGGGAGACTAGATATAAATAAAGTTTAGTGAGAAAAAAAGACTTGCATTGTAGCCTAATAGTTAAAGAAATGGATGAAAATCGGGGAAGACCAGGAATTTGAGCAAAAATAAAAAGTTGATAGAGGTTGTTTAGTTATCGCGTAACGGGATTAGGAGGGTATAAAATTTGGGATTACATTTATCTCAGGTAGCTTTGATTATTGGTATTAATTAAATTGGTAGTATAATTTAATACTAAAATCTTGGTATAATCTATCCGATATGTGATTCTCATAATTATAATCCGATTTTTGCACAGATTCCTTTCCGACGCACTGGTTTTTAATTTTCCCTGCTGTTTATTTAATGAAAATATCCAGATATACTTTGTTTGACATAAGTTCTGTAATACTTTTATTTTCGTAAACTGAATTTTTGCCTCGCTCGGCACAAGTTATGTAGGAATTAAGTTATGCAGCATAAGCGTATAATATTATTCAGATTATTTTGAGCGTTGAAAATTTTGCCTTGTCCGACATAACTTGTGGGGTGTTATGATACATAGGTCGAAGCTAAACACTAACTATGCCGGTCGAAATTTAATTTATACCCGGCCAAAAGTGCTTAAAGGCGAAATTTAAAGACCACAAAATTGAGGGGCAAAACTTAAAGATCACCCGGAAACTTGTTCCTAAACAAACGATTATTTAGGTGATTGCTTCTCATCCGCTTAAGCTTTGATGGGTTTACCCGTTAATTGTGTTGTTTGAAAATAGTAAATACTTAGATGAAATAGTCGAAACGCACATATGTAATCGGACAATTTATAATGATGACAAAACAAAGGCCACTTAGAACCAGAGAAAGTAAGGTGTAGATTGTTCTAGCATTCAAGATGGTGCGTACATGAAACACGACGATCACGCCGTATAAAATCATAAATGAAGCGTTCATTGCTTCTCAATAAATAAAAATAAATCATAAATGAGGTGTTGTGTAGGAGTTGATTATTTTTCCATTTGGTTACAGATTTTGGGGGTTCACCTACTTACCTTCCTCATTAATTGACTGATAACTAAGAGCTACTTCATGGACCCCTATCAGCATCATTTATTGTAGTGGTTCCTTTCCATTAAAGCTTATACTTTGGAGTATGATATATTTGCATAATAATATATCAGTAAGATAATATAAATATTTATTTTGAACTCAGGTTACACAAACTTACGTTGAAGGATAGGTGTATCACACGATTCACACTTATGTTTCTTGTAAATGTAAATAATAATATCCTCTTTTTTATGTATTCTGTCTCACTCATAAATTTGAAAGTACTTCTCGTTTTTATAGTCTGTTTGATCACACTTATTTTTCTTTAAAAATACTTATTTTTTAAAAAGTGAGGCGTTTGGCCAAGCTTTTGAAAGAACAATTGTTTCTTGGGAGTAGCACAAACAGCTTTTCAGAAGCTAAAAAAATATTTTTTGCCCAAAAGCATTTTTTTGAAAAATACTTTTGAAAAAAATATTAAAATCACTTTTTAAAAGTTTAATCAAACACTAATTGTTGCTCAAAAATATTTTTTAAATTAATTATCCAAACACATTATTTTTACCAAAAATACTTTTTTGAAAAGCACCTTTAAAAAACTACTTTTCAAAATAAGCTTCAAATAAATTATTACATAACTTCTGTGATTATTACAAAACCGGTAACTTTAACTTCCCCCAATGGCCAACCAACCCGAAGGAGAGGGAAAGTATAACATATTAAGGGTGTGTTCGTAAGGAAGGAAATGTTTTTATTGAAAATAAGTGAGTTATTTATTATTATTTTTGTGTTCGATACGTAAAGAGAGGTGGGGTGGGGGTAGAGGTATGGGGTGGTGAAAATGGGGCTATGGGGGTGGGGTAAAAATGAGGTGTATTGAAGGGTGGGGAAGACACAATCAATGCGAAATGTCACTTGTGTAACTTGTTTCCCTACTTCCACTAGAGAAATTATTTTCTTCATTTTTAAAAAACTTTTAGAACTTGTTTTCCCTAATTCCATCATAGAAGTCATTTTCCTTGAGAAAATATTTTACAAAAATTTTGACCAACCGCCCATGGAAAATTGGAACACACCCTAAGGGGTGTTTGGTAGGAAGAAAAGTGTGTTCTTGAAAATATTTTCATGAATGAAAAATAAATAACTTTTGTTATTTAGTTTTTGGTATTTGATAAAAAATATATCTTTAACGCATTTGTATACAATTTAGGCAAATATTATAGAGCGAGACAGTGGGTAAGGGTGTGAGTGGCGAAGGCAGAGTGGGGAAAGAGTGAACTGTCACTTCTGATACTTATTTTTTCTACGCCCATCAAAAAAATCAATTTATTTTTCTACTGAAAATGTTTTCCAGTGAAAATGTTTTCCAAATTTCTTTGACAAATAAACATGAAAAGAATCGAAAAACAAACTACCCTAAGTATAACAGAACCTAGCCATGAATAGACCAAGTCAGTCCCTCGAATCCCCACGACAAAATCAAACTTAGACCGGCATTTTTTCCAACTCTATGATGAATAGAACTAAATCTAACCATAACTTTTTCATGAGTGAAGATATACCATGCCCAGAGTAGGGGATGCCAAAGATAGCCAGAGCTAGTGGTTGGAGTGAAGTCGTAATGATGTAGCCCCAGGTCTACTACTGTGTAAATAAATACCAAATACATTTAGGTCTACTATGTGTAAACAAATACTACCACACAAAGCATCATCGAATCACCTTTAGGGAGCATTTTACCCGCAAAATAGAACTTGAGGCGAATCTGAACTAGTCGAGCCCGATAGTAGGTATTGGACACTGGATGAATAAACAAAAAATATACCCAAAGCAGCTAAGCAGAGTAATAAATGAAAGAGTTTCAAGAGGCATCCATGGAGACAGAAGCAGATCATAAAATGTGGTACCATAGCATGGTAATTTTCTGCTGCAGCGGGCCAGAAGACAAACCAATTAATGCTTGCAATAAGAATGACCTCAATCAAATGGATTTTGGCAATATTTTCCAACTCAATTATTAAATAAGTTGTTCTCTTCTTCTTTATTACTCCATTAAACTTTTATCTTGTGGATGGGACAGCTACTTCAAGAAGCTGCACATGATGCAAATGATTGACATATGATGCTCATTTAGACAAGTACAAGACAGAATCAGACTTAACTTCCGCCGGGCAGACAAAGGTATTACTACATCCAATAAAATAATGAGTGCTAAGAAAGACACAACAGAGAGTCCAACCTTGTCACAATTCAGAAATTGTACACGCTAAAACAAAGTTCAGGATCAGGTAGTGATCAAGGAAAGCAGGTGTTGGTCTCACATCAAGCTTAGTATCATCCTTTAATCAAATAAATCATTTGATGCAAACAAATTCAACTGCCAAGTTACTCCCAGTTGAAGGTGTACTTTCTTGAGTTACAAACAGTTGTTCCATCAAAAGAAGATTATTGAAACACCCATCGTCAAGCAGCCCACCGCCACCCAAGGACTCAACCGTTCACCTGGTTGAATGAATGAATTAAAAGATTAAAGTTGCTATAATAGGAGGATGAAAAAGGACATTCACCATAATCTATTGCTTGATCTCTGCGCTACTATCCTATTCTCTTTAATAGGTAAGTTAATGTGCTTTAGGTTACATGTAATATCAAATTTTAGGTACAGGAGAAAATTTTGAGAAGAGCAGCAAATTTTTTCCTCCACTTTGTTGACTTTGAAAAAAGTGAAGTGTTCAAAGAATAAGAACTCTCTAAACAAAAGAGAACCCCCAACCAGCAGAAGATAAACAAGTTAAGAGTAAAAGGGCGAAGAACCACCATGAAGATATATAGGCATATAAGTGACGTTTTTTTGATTGGTTAAATAGGCATATAGACATGCAATCACACAAGTAGATGAAGCTTCCAGTTAAATTTAAAATGGGGAAGGGAAAAGATCATGATATTCCAAAATACTATGAAGTGGTCAAGCAAGAGAGAATTACAAGAATAACTTCCTTTCAAGATGATGCCTTATGAGAGAATAACACTGCTTGGCCAGGAAAACGTTGTTTGTAATTATTCAAAGTATGATGCCTAAATATCAACTGTATGTCCTCATATCAGCAGTGATTCAGCATTTGATCAACATCCTATTGTGTGGTATGGTTTCACTAGGATACAGGCCAGTAATTGGTTTGAGAGAAATGAATGCAAGTTTTCAACAACCAGCAAAATAATTTCAATTCTGTAAAAAAGATGAGGAAATTAGTCCAGACAATTCTTCGCTGCAACTAAATCAGATAACTTACCTATTCTAGCAGCCTTCCAAAAGAAACCTCGAAACCTGTCAAGTTTACCATCTAGTTAGGATGTAAAAGAGACGTGGAAGAAAGTTCTAAAAAAAAATTGAAATGAGACATAAAATAAAGTAATAAGCCACAACATTAAGTGGGAGATACAATTAGAGAACATATTAGAAAATGTTCTTTAGCTTCAAAACCTGAAAATTTTCAGATAAGCAAAATAGTCAACGCCTGAGATACCCTCAACTGAAATGACATGTTGAAGTCCATTAAAAGCCAACAAAAAAGATTAGATCCAATTAAAAGTGCCCTTGTAATCTTTTCTCCCCCAAAACTAGCATTATGTTCAACCACAACGAGATCATTTCAGATGAGAGTTTCCCATCTTTTGACCTAGCACAGCCATTTTCGAATAAAAACCCATCTATACGTGTAGGTGCAACCACCAATTCCCCGTCATAACCTCGTAGTGCTATATGATGCATAAAGTGGGTTACATGGCTTGTCATAGTGGATATACATAGTTCAGGACTAAGTTGCTCTGACTCGGGTGCAGGTACCCGATACGAGTACGTATCCGAGTGTCGGATTCGGCAAAATCTAAATTTTAAGATTCGGGGGTGCGTATCCAGGTATGGATACGGGTGCGGGAATTCGGCTAACAAAATTCAAAATTATAAAAATAGAGCTATAAAGATATATCGATGCTACTGTCTACCATCCAAACTCAGAACACGATCTTGAATTCTTGGTTTCTTTGAAACATGAAGCAGCAAAAGTGAGACAAAAATACTACCTAGTATTGAAGGTATGTTCATTTCCCTTATCTTAAATCCGTTTTATCTTTAATTTTGAGAATCAAATCTCAACACCCCCCCCCCCCCAATTTTCGATGTACTCCGGTCAAAGTATCCGAAGTTGGTTGACCGTATCTGGGACGTATCCCGCTCCCGCATCCCCCCGTATCTGAACGGGGACGACACCCAAATCAGGAGGAGGATAACTGCATGAAACAAATCATCAGTCCCTAGCCCCTAGTACATAGACCATGCTAGAAACTTCATTTTATGGGGTTAAACTTTATGAAAGACGGGATACGAAGATGGATAAGAATTTTGATCTCACAATGCATGTAGCTCTCCCAAACCCCACTTTTTTTATGACAAGGGAACCCGCAGCCACTACTCTTCGGGTGCGCACTCCCGAACATCTCCTTCTTATGAGCTATTTCCTCCAATCCTAACCTGTCTCTCTACACCCCCCCACCCCCACCCCTTTTATTTTTCCGCAAAAAAAACAATGAGGGAGACGGGCAGTGAAGGAGGAGCAAGGAGAAGGGGAGAAGGTGGCTGCCCAGAGGGAGGGTGTGGGGAGGACTAATATGTGTCTTTATGAGAGAAGGGAGCCCATCCAGCGACAATATGTACCATATTGTAGGATTACATAGTACCCAGTAACAGCAGAACAGGCTTAACTGCTGCCTTCTAAGTGTGACCATACATGAAATGCTAACCATGACAGAATAATAGAAACATGGGGTAAATGTAGCATAAATTCAGAAAATGCAGTAGAAAATGACATTCTTAAACCAGGCATCCACATAATAAAGGAATAAAAAGAGCAATTCTTAACCCTTTACCACACAGTTGGAGGAAACAAAGAAGGAAGTGCTATATGAAGTATTAAGGATTAGCATAGGTAACATTGACACCAATGCCAAATTCCTCTCCCCTAGATACAGATAACTACTCATGGAGAAGACTTACCCAGTCCTCTGTTCAAGAAGTGCAGGAAAATGCATCTTCACATAAGTGCATGTACAGATCCCTAACAGCACTACCGTCAGAAAGGAGTGGAAATTGAAGAGTGCCGACTGAAATTCCCATCAGAAAAAAAAAATGAGCGGTGTACTTGTAAATTCAACAACAGAAATAGCAATCATCGTAATCAAACTTACCATAACTGAATTTTCCTCTCTTAATCAGTTTTGCCTTCCCCCAAGCCTACACAGTAAAGAAGCATCTCTTAACTCCTCTCATACTTACGGAATGTCAAAACATTTAATGCAATAAAAAAGGCCTGGAGTGCATGTTCCTAGTCATTTAATCAAATGATGAAGGAAATAACAAATAATGGATGACCATGAGCACCTTATAACCAGATCGAAATGAGAAAGGCGTACTCCAATATTAAATTGATACTAGATTTATTAAGAAAACAAACCCTACAAAATAAACAAAATCATTGAAGCACTAAAATTTCATGAGCTATGCTTTTGTTATTAATAAAATTGAGTATATAGCAGATTTCAGCAGTGAGAGAGAGCAGTGTTTTCATTCTTATTTTTTTCTCACACGCCATCTTCAGAAATTTTCAATCTTCTCTGTTATCTCTCTGTATGCATTGCCCAAGGTTGTATCTCTCACCTATCTAGTCAAAGACCTTAATAGGGAAATTTAGTAAAAAATATTTAGACCCAAAAAGAAAAGCATATAATAGTCAAAAAGAGACTTTAGTGTAAAACTTATAACTGTCAAGGAAATTAAATGTCCATCCAAGCTCAAATACAGCATAGCCTGTAGTCATATTAGAAGTTGCAACAGTATTTATGTTGCCCCTTCCAGTCAGACAGTAATGACATTTAACTCTTGTCGTTTATCAGGAATAGAAACATATCCAACTCCGTGATGATGCTGAAGTATCAATGTTTTCTGTCTAGAGTATTTTCTGCCCTTCTTTATTCCTTTGAAATGGAAAAAAAAAGAAGGAAATATAAGACTCTACAATATCCTATTGCATTTACTACTGAAGCTTCAATGCTAGTGATCCTATCAAAGCTACTATGGCACAGCAAAAGTCAATCAGCCTTTCTCCTATGTCCTGCCTGTTTAATACCTCAACTTCGGATAATTTAACACCCAAATTAACCATAAAATTTAGTGGTTATGACATAAGACATCATTTACTATTCAAATCTCTAAGATGTCTCAATGCCTGTCTACTGCAGAATTTCTTTTTTGGTAAAGTAACAAAATTTCATTAGAAAAACATCAAGAAGATGCAAGGTTACAGATGGGCGAAAAGCTGCCTCAAACAAAACATGAAGCAAACTAAACAAAACTTGTAAAACAGTCTAAAGAAATCCCTGCATCTCTACTATGTTAGAGACAGGGAGTTAACAAAATCCAGAAAGTTATCCACACTGTTTACAGGGGTAAAAAAGTGTCAACTGAAAAGACTAACTAAACACCTAGACTTTATAGTGGAAATAGGAGTTGAGATTCCATTAAAGCATCTACCGTTTCTCTTCTTCCATAGGGTCCAAAAAATTACTGCTGGGATCATTCTCCGTATCCTTTAGATGGATTTGTCAATTCTCCAAAGTATCCAGCTAGCATAGGCATCACCCATTGGAGTCCAAGCATAGAATAGAAGAAATACCAAAGGCTAGCTGTTGTAGGGCAGTGCAAAAATAGGTGGTTGACACTATCATTGGACTGCTTGCACATGGCACACATGTTGACGATGATTACACCTCTCCTCCTGAGATTGTCTTGTGTTAGGCATGCTTCCTTCAGAGTAGTCCAAATGAAGCAAGTAACTCTGAGAGGCAGTCTGGTTTTCCATACATGTTTCCACAGTCAAACCTCTAAAAGGCTATTTTGAGAACTCCAGTAGTCTTTGTCCCAATGTTTGTAAAAGAGAAAGAAATTCATCAAATTCCTAATCCTGTAAGTTTCTTCTGAAAATTGGTGTCCAACAATTGTTGTCTTTATATTGAGCTAATGTTGCTTCTTTGTTAGAAGCTATCAGAAATAGTGAAGGAAATGAGTTTTTTACTAGAGCGTCTCCAAGTCATTTGTCATGCCAAAATCTAATCTTTAGCCCATTTCCAGCCTTGAATGAGACATTCTGGAGTAATTTCTCTTGCAGACTACTGATGTGCTTCCATACTCCAACACCATAAGGTTCATTGTTTCTCTTTGCGGTCCAATGGTCTTGAATACCATATTTAGCCTTGATGATTTCCTTCCAGTACCCTGCCTCATTTTGACCATATCTTCAGAGCCACTTCATGAGAAGGCTATTGTTACGAAGCTTAAGATTTCTGATCCACATCCCTCTTTGGCCTTTAGGTTGAATAACTGATTACCATTTGACCAAAGAGAATTTGTGAGTAACATTGTTCTCCCATAAGAATTTCCTTCTGAGCTTGTCAATTTGCTTTAAGACTGAGCTTGGAATAGGGAAGAGTGACATACAGTAAGTGGGAATGTTGTCTAGGACGTTGTTGATGAGGGTGAGTCTACCTCCCAAAGAGAGGTATTGCATCTGCCAAATGGCTCTTCTTCATTTTTTCAATGACTCCACTCCATATCCCAGATGATTTGAATTTAGCACCCAAAGGAAGTCCCAAATATATGGTAGGAAAGGAGTATGTTTTGCAGCTAAGAATGTCAGCAACAACTTCTAGGTTGGCCACTTCATTCATTGAATAGATAGTGCTATTAAGCATATTGATATGAAGTTCAAAAATGGCCTCAAAGATCATGACGGTGGTGTTGAGATTGGAAACTTGATGACAATCAGCTCCACAAAATATAAGGGTGTCATCTGCATATAGCAGATGAGAAACTGAGATTGAGGTGAGAGGATTTATGTCCACTTGGAACCCTTGAATCCACTAAAGTTCTTTGGTCTTAGCTAACAACTGAGATAATCCTTCCATGACAATGATAAAGAGAAAAGGGGATAGTGGATCCCCCTGTCTGGGTCACTTTTGAGAAGAAAAAAATCCAACTGGATTTCTATTCACCAAAACTAAACTGAAAACTTCACTGTTGAAATACAGAAATAAATCCACCTTTCCCCGAGACCCATTTGCTTCAAAATGTTGATTAAGTAAGCCCAAATAAGCTGATCAAAAGCTTTCTCAATGTCCAATTTGCATAAGATCCCAGACTCTCCACTTTTATTTCCAATTCTCAGTAATCTGCCTATACTTTAGAAATGCACTCTGTTATCCAGAAACCAATTAATTTACCACTTTTTTCAACCTCTCAGCTAGGATTTTGGCCAGCAATTTATAGATATTGCCTTTAAGACTTATAGGCATATAATCTTTAAGTTCTACAACACATTTCTTCTTTGGGATAAGAGCAATGAACGAGGCATTGCATGATCTCACAATTTGACAATTCTGATGAAAGAAATTAAAAGCTGCGAGCAAGTCTTCTTTGATGAAGTTTCATGATTTATGAAGAAAGGCCATGGTGAAACCATCAGGGCCTGGAGCTTTATCAGGGACACAACTCATGAGAGCTTCTGAGATCTCTAGTTTAGTGAAAAGAAGTTCAAGGTCCTCTTTATCAATTGTGTTGGGACTGGGCAAACCTTCAAAGACAGCTGAGGGTCTCCAAGATTGTCTCTTTGTAGATTTGTTGATAGTACTCCATAATAACATCTTTAATCCTTTCTTTATCCTCAATTACTTCATCCCCTATTTAGAGTCTGTCAATGGAATTGCCCTTTCTATGAGAATTGGTCATTCTTTGAAAAAACTTTGTATTCTTATCCCCTTGTTTCAACCATAAACATCTTGATTTTTGTCTCCACGAGATCTCTTCAACAATTGCTATTTGTTGTAGTTCAAGTTTAAGATTCAATGTCCGGTCTTTCACTTAGAGTTCTGAGTTCAACTAACTGGTCCAGCTTCCCAGTTCCTTAAGTGCCTTGTTTCTTTGAGTCTCAATTCTTCTATAAACCTCCATGTTTCATTTAGTAATATTTTTCTTGAGATTCCTTAGTTTCTGCATTAGCACAAAGTCTGGGGTGCCTGATACATTGTAAGAATTCCACCATCCCCATGAAACCTTCGACTTGCAGCCATATATTTTTAAATTTGAAATAGGAAGGTATGGCCTCCCAATCCCACTCTCCCGGATAATTGGTTTATGATCTGAAAATACTCTAGGTAGAGGATATTGTTTGATAGCATTCACTCCATTCTGGTGAGTTGAGGAACCTATCAATTCTAGAGGTTTGGAGAGACTCCTCCCCTCTTGACCAGGTGAATTGGGCTCCCTGAAGTAGAGGATCAATCAAATCCAGATCCAGAATAGTGTTGGAGAAGCCCAACAAAGCCCATAATCTTCAAACACAATTCAATATTTCCTCCACAAATCTGCAGACATTGAAACTCCCTTCTATGACTCATAAGTCAAACCAAAATCCCTTGATAAATGCTAACTCAAGCCAAAGATCCTCCCTTTCTGGATTGGTATGAGGACCATAAACACTAGTAAAAACCCATTTGACGTCCTCGGCAAGAATTTTAAATCTGCATGATAGAGAGAAGGCTCCTGCTTCAGAATCGACACATTTTCAAGTTCTTTTGTCCCACATGATTAGTATCCCTCCTTTGGTACCAATTGCTTTTGACTTCTGCCTAAGAGATTCATCTATTTCACCAAATTTGTTTGATTAGAGATGGATTCCAAGCCTCTATTTTGATTTCCTGCAGACAAATAATATCAGCTCCCCACTTGTGAATAAGAGATTTCAAAGTGCTTCTCTTATCTTTATTGTTGAGACCCTGCACATTCCAGCTGAGTGTTTTAACTCTCATTTGGAATGAGCCTTGTGAGACCTGCCCCTTTCTTTCGTCCCGCTCCCCTCCTGGAGACCCCAATCCAATTTTTAAGTTCAGTAACTACTTTCTTTTCCCTTTCTTTAATTCCCCTGCTTTATTTTTGCTCAAAAATCTGTGCTTTTCTTCTTTCCTCCATTTTCATAATGATATCCAGAATTTCATGTTCAAACCAAGCAACATTCACCCCCAATATTTTGTAAGCCTTCATCATTGTCAAGTTAGTCCAATTTGGGGTTTCCACCATCGTAGGGGTATCAACAGTTTGAATTTGAGGATCATCATGCCAAGGCAAAGGAAGAAAATTGTCGAAGGACTGAGATGAAATACCAGAGTAAGGCTCATTAGGTCCTGACAATTCTGAGAAAATCGGCTTGGGGATATGTCCATCGGATGTCTTGCATGGTCTGCTTCATCATCTGCTTCAAACTGAGAGTGTCCCTTCCATGAGTTCTAAATCCCTAAGATTGAATGCTTGAATTTCTAGTTCAAACATATCAAAAGAGGAAGAAGCATTGAAAGAAGATGAAGCTCTAAAGTTGCATGGGTCTAGCTTTGATGCAGATGCTCTTCATACTTGCGTCTTTTTGTGCTGCTTGAAGTGTTTGCTTGTAGGTAGGCATTTAGTGTAGTAGCCGATGTACAAAGATAATGAAGTTTTCCCTTTGTAGTGTTTCTTACTACCTTGGCTTTTAGAAGAAAATTAGATCGGGCCACTTGTAATTAAATCCTTCGAATTCTTTCTTTTCTCCACAGGTTCTTCCACGTATGTGTCACGTGGTTCGTTAATGATATTTGCACGTGGAACTGAAAAGAATTCGACCCATCTGACTATCAGCGTTACCCAAATCAGTCAAAGGACCAGCGGATAAAGGAAAAGACCGAATTCCGGAAATTATTGGCAGTTCAAAAACCCTATCATCAAATTCAAAATTCAAACTTGCCGGAAACTTCATGCCTGATTTTTTGACGCAGATCGAACCCACATAAGATGGGTTCTGTTCTTCGTATCTTCATCAACACCGATAAAACCCCCACAACGAGCCACTATATGTTCGGAAGTGTCAATTGACCAAGCATTTAGGGAAATTCCAAAAAACTTTTAACCAGATGTTTTCCGGGCTGCTACCAGACTGTGAGGAGATAATGTCATGAGACCACCGAGATAAAGAGAGATGTTTTTCGTACCAGAACCAATCCCTACCTTTACTCTTATTGCCTCATGCCCGGAAGGAAGCTCAAAGAGGAACTAATTATGATCTAAAGGTATGACTTTGATGCCAATAGTTACTCTCCATCTACTAATGAACCATTTCCGAATAGTGTCAGGACTGAGACTGTGGTGAATGGATCATTGAATGTGCCGACCAAGCTTCTGTGCAAAGGATGCTTTTCATTCAACTCTCATTTGTACATTCTTTGACTTACTTCTGGCCATTTCTCAATGTTGGTTGCTACGTGATACGGTTTTGTCAATGGGGGAGGAGAAGGTTGTGTCTCTGTTTTGCTGAATTTCTCCAGAAATCGAAGGATTTTCTCCGCAATATGTGCAAAGGATGTTTTTCATTCAACTCTCATTTGAACGTTCTTTGACTTACTTCTGGCCATCTCTCAATGTTGACTGCTACGTGATACAATTTTGTCAATAGGGGAGGAGAAGGTTGTTTCTCTGTTTTGTTCTCCAGAAATCGAAGGATTTTCAGAATCTTTCATTGCAATGCTCTAAAAAAATTATTTTCTACAGTACCACATTCTACTAAGCATATACCCCATAGCGCTGGCAAGTAGTGGAAAAAGTTGAATGTCGAAACTAGGCTATCTTGGGTTCTACAATAGAGTAGGGTATTTTGCAAAATTTACAACATATAAGCTACTTTGACCACACAACAATAAAATTTCCAAGATCTGAGTGAAGCCACATTGCTGAAATTTCATTGAACTTCAATGAGATATTATCTTCTTGATCATATTCTAGCTAGAAAAGCTTCAAAACTCCACATTTGTCCTTTGATAGGTAACATTAACTTCCAATACCACATTGAATTCTTTCATAACTTAAAATACATAAGAGGACATTGAACGTGATGTCATACAGAAATTTATATTAAGCAGTGAAGAAGCAACACGAAAATGGATCATGAACAGAGTCTATCAAAGCCCAACATGGAGAACAGTTACCAAGGTTCTGAATCCTTAGAATAACCAAAAGACCTAAAAATGTAACAATGTTAACTATACTCGCGACAGACATTTAGGATTCTGAATATTGGAAAATATCAACTCATGATTTAATCTTTTGTATTTCAATGGCTATCAGGCATAGCATTAAGCTGACTGCAATTCGTAAGTTCAGCAAGCAAAAACAAAAGGAATTATAATATGAGACTGCATCATACATAGCATATTGTAGCGTTTAGAGCAATTAAACCTTAATTCATTTTCAATTTAGTACTTCTGAAAGCAGACAGCAAAGCACACTAAAATGCAACTCTAAGTACGAGTTCTCTTACTCGGGTTGGTAATTGGGTATTTTTTTTGCTGGGCAACAACATAGTGTAATCCCACAAAGTGGGGTCTGGGTAAGGTAGAGTGTAGTCAGACCTTAACCGACCTTGAACGTTGAGGTTAAAAGGAACTGAAGAAAAGGTATAAACCCTAACCACTAAATTTAACCCACTCTTCTAACAGACCAAGTTCAACCAAATTTTAGTGTTCAAACCAAAGTTTTTTTTCCTCTTGATAAAGGCAATTAATAATATGTAATAAAGAAAAGAAAATAAGGTAATAAAACAAACACCGGAAGGGGGTTGTGGGTTACCTAAAATCAAGAGCCCAATAGCGAAATTGCAGATCCAATCCGTTTGACAAAGCACTTGTCTCCGATCTCGGAGAACACAACAACTCGAGAGTCAATACAAGGTAAGTCAACTCTCGATTAATCAAAGAGGCTTAATGAAGAATCTATGAATCCGAAGGCTGATGAAGATTTATGTGCTATATAATATGAACATTAGTCATTAGCTATGCCTTTACCACTTTGGGAAACCCGGGGGGGGGGATAACAAAAAGGAAAAAAAGATAACCAAACAAAACAAAATAAAGAAGTAAAAGTAAAACGTGTTGGTTTAAAATAGGGGTGGCCAGTGGGACAGGGCAGGGCGTGTCCTGGAGTGACGGAGGAAGCGTCGTGATCATGTCTCCGGCAGGACAGGTGGGTCGGGATTAGCGGGATAGGCAGATGTCCCATCCCGCTGGAAAGGGGACCGGTGTTGGGGGACGAGTCGGGTCGGGTTCGGGATTTCGGTTTTTTAGACATTTAATTTAAAAAAATAATATATATAAACACTTCAATAATTGAACAAGATAGTGTAATAAAAACATCCCAATATTATTTTTGTGCCTCTTATAATATTTAATAGAAATATGATTTTTTTTGTAATACAATTTCAAAATTGTAACTTTGTGTGTTGTTAAAAAATTGCAAATCACATCGAAAAATTACAATTAAAAAAACACATAGTTAACCATACTTTTTCTAATTTCCTCACAATGTCTTGGGGATCTTCGGTTGGAATTGGAAGTTGTTGGTCAAATTGTTCGACGTCGCTTCATGTTCCCTCGAACAAGATTTCGTTGTAGTTGTAGTCTTCTTCTTCGTTGAACTCCGGTTGACCACACCTTCTACGCTCCAATCGAATCCAATTTCTGAATAGAACTGCAATCTCTAATGTGTCTCCCGCCAATGAATGTATGTGCTCTCCTATTTGAAATTTTTCCACAGAAAAAGCGATGTTGATGGCGCTTGAATGTTCAACACATCTCGGGCCATCTTTGATAGAGTCGGAAATGTCTTCTCATTCTCCCTCCAGTATTTCAGCAAGTCTTCGTGTCATTCATCATTGACAATTAATTTGTACGGTACAACACCCTGTAAAACATAAACATCAAATTCGCTAACTTGTGAAGAAGTTGAACCACTAAACATTTTATTTCTAATGCCTTGAATACTAGCAGCAGAAACTGCATGTTTTTTTATATAAGGTTGCAACAAAATAGTAGAAAATGGTACATAAGTCGACTGATTATTTGCACTTTATTATTGGTACATACTTTTTTGCATTCAATGTGTATACTAGACGTAACTTCTTCTTTAGTTGGTTCGTGAGTTAGTTCTTCATTTGGACTTGGAGGTGGAAGTACTGCTATACAATCATAAATCGTTTCAACAAGTATTTACAACTGTCTACTTTAATAGTCGGATTTAATACAGTACCAATAATATAAATAGTGGGAATAAGAAAAAAAGTATTTCTTAAATATTTTTCAATAGATGCCTTATAAGTTTGTTTTTCCATATATTCATTAAGTAACAAAAATATTAGAGCTATATAAAATAATATAGTTGAAATAGTAGGATAATAAATATCAAAAAATTCTTTAGTAGCTTGAAAAAAATTCTCTAAAAATCCAATAAATTCTAAAAAAAATCTCAATCATTATCTACAAGCATATCTCTTGGATTTTTATCATGGGCGTCGTAAGCAACAAGTAGTTGTTCATATAGAGAATTCCACATAATCGCTACTTGTTTAAGAATTTTTCTATAAGGTAGTCCACAATCATGGCAAGTTTTTTCATACTCTTTGCGTCTTTGCATTTTTTTACTTTTAAAAATAAAGTTTATAGCAAATTATATTTTATCAATAATGTTTTCGAAAATTTTTAGGTCATCCTTTACGACTAAGTTATAAATATGACACACACATCTTATATGAAAATGATCAGGAAAAGATGGAGTTAGTCGAACTTTTAAAAGTCTTATAGCATAATCATTAGAAATAACATTATATAATGTAATAGTCATAATTTTATCAATTATTCCATAATAATCACAAATTTTATGCAATAAAAGTTTCAGTGTGCCTATCATCAATATATCTATATGCTAAAATACGTTTTTGCATAGACCAATTATGATCTATCCAATGACACGTTACAGTTAAATAATCATTACCGTTAGTACTACGACCTATGTCAGAAGTGATAGCCACTTTGTCGTTAAAATGATATAATACATAACATAAATATTGTTGATATTCATGTGCAAATTTAAAAATATATATTCTAATAGTTGATCTAGGAAAATCGTTAAAAGCAGGATTATATCTTTCTCGAATGTAATGAATAAAATTAAGAGATGAAGGAAATGAAAAAGGCAAACCCTTCACCGTAACTAATTTTGCCATATTTTCTCAATCTTTGTTTTTATCATATTTAGGACAAAAAATTCTCTCTGTCGTCGGGTTAATTTGATCATGTACTTGGTTGGGGACACTATGTGAACCTTGTCCCGACTCAGCTGGCACACCAGATTTTTTAGCATGGTATTGATTTCACCTAGTTGTGTGCTCGCCTTGTACATGTCTCAATAAACCTCCCGTCCCACCTTGATCTTTTATGATTTTAAATTTATAAACATTTTTACAAATTTTACATCTAACTACTTGATTCTTTTGGTCCCTAACAAAAAAATCTCATGTAGCTGATTTTAATTTTCGTTGTGTGGGGCCTCGACTCATACTAGGGGGAATAAGAGGCGTTCCAGTTCCAGTTTGAGGTTGAGACTCAGTCTGAGGTTGAGGTTGAGGTGCACTAGTGGGTGTGTAGCGTCAATATTAAAGTGTGGTTCATATGCATAATATACATCATCATCTAATGATATATCATTAAAAAAAAGCAGTTTCATCTATATGAGTGAAATAATCAAATCATCGGGACTAGGAATAAGATTACTAGAAGAAGTACTCTTACCCTTGTTACCCCTAATAGAAGAAGCACCCTTATCCTAAATCATACGTCAAATGCGTTCCATTATAATTATGCAAATAAATAATTAAAGTAAATAAAATTAAGTACGATAATTAAAATTAAGTAACAATAATAATTTAAAGAAAAGACGAATGAACCAAACGCCGATGTAACGTCGACGTGCAATCGAGGTTGAAAATTGAAACTTTGATCGATGGATGATCCACAAGCTAGTTGCCAACTTCACTCCCAATTTTGAACTTTGATATAAATGAGCAAAAAAAATATAATATTTAGTAGACAATGTAGAATTGTAGAGAGATAAATTGAGAGATTAGAGAGATCGTAGGAAGATTTGTGAGAAAAATGAAGAGGAAAATAAAGTATTTATAGTTGAGAAATAGGAGTTAAAGTGTAAATATATTAACTTAGGAGTTAAAAATAAATATTAAGGGGTAGGGGTGGTTTATGGGGTGGGGGGCCAAAAATGGCCTTTATAGCCGCTGCACAACGGCCAAAATTGAAATTTGGTTGTTGTTGCAACGACTATTTTTTCAAGTGGGGGGGGGGGGGGGCTGGCTAGGCGGGAAGGGCGAGATGAGCCCAGGTCCCGTCCCGAGTTCGAACCCCGAACACAGATTTTTTTTTGGGAATCGAGGCGGGATCGGATCGACCCGACCCACTGACCAGCCTTAGTTTAAAAGGCAGTTTAGGCCTCGGGCTCGCTCCGAAGCTGACACTCGCAAAACGCCTTAGGGCACATGTATGAATCTTTCAATGGCCTTTTAAAATTACGTAGCTAAATTTTAATTACATCTTCACTTGTCATTGATGTTCATGTGTTTTGTCCGATGTCTCAGATTTATCATATTTTATTATTTTGCTATTTGAAAGTAATTTTAATTTTTCCATGAATGAGTGATATTTTATTATAATATTGATAAAGTTTATTAATTATTTTTTGGGGAGTAAATTTCATAGTGTGATAGTAAATATTTTAAGAAATTGTGATTTTTTTATTTGAAAGTTAAGATGTTAGAGTTGGTTTGCACATCATAATATCACATAATATCTTTTATATCATTGCATTATTTATACTTGTAAAATTACGTTAGAAGTTTTATTTTCTATGAGTTTCTTTAAATCATGTTTTTTATTATTATTTTAACCATTAAAGTATTTTTATATTTTTTTTTATTATATAGTTTTACTATATTATAAATTGAAAATTGAAAATTGAAAAATTGATGGCACTTACGCTCCATACCTCGAAACTTACGCCTCGTCCCGTGTTAAATTAAACAGCCCGCCTCAAGCCCTGCCTTTTAAAACACTGATTACTATTTCAATTGAATCACTTATGTTCGAGTTGTTTTGTTCGATCTCCAAATGTGCTTGAGATGTAAAATGTATTCTAATGGTGGGCTGACTGTCGGATTTGTGAATAGGGGTGTACATGGATCGGGTTGGTTCAGGTTTTTCAAATACAAAATCAAATTAATTGTGTCGGATTTTTAAAATTTTAAACCAAAGCAAAGCAAACCAAACCAACAAAAGTTGAATTTTTCAACTTTGGGTTTTCGGGTTTTGCGATTTTCTCGGGTTGTTCGAATTTTTTCCGATAAAGTCTTCATACAAAACATATAATTTGTGCTTCGAATATTTCTTTAGTCCTAATAAGATACATCTATCTAATTAAGGAACTTTCTAAGAAAATGACACAAAATGTGAGATAAGTGATGACATTATACTAAAATATTCAAAAATAAAATAAAATGAAATCTCTAAGCAATAATGATAATGATCATAATCTAAAAGTACTAAAAGAAAAAAGTATGGCTATTTATTATTTACATGATTATTTATTAAAAAAAAACTAAACTAAGTTATGTTTTTTCGCTGTCTAACCAATGTAAAACTAATAATTATTAATTACATAATTATATATTAAAGAAAAACTAAATCAAGTTATGTTTTTTCACTGTTTAACCAATGCAAAACTAATAGTACGTAATAAGTAATAAATATCCAACATTATTGTTATTCCTAGTGTTAGAATTAAATTTCTTTTGTTAGCATTAGTATTGATTTGGGCTTTATTTGAGTTATTAACATCAATTGCCTATAAAACTTATTGTACCATTAAAAATTCTAAGTTCAAGCTTGAAATAATATGTTAAAAGATAAAAACTATGAAAATATTTGTAAATTACATTATAAATAAATGTTTTTATGTATAAAATATTTTAAAAATTGTATACATGTACTTTCGGGTTGGTTTGGTTCGATTTGATTTTTTTTTGTTAAAACCAAACCAAACCACTTATGGTCGGATTTTTTTCCAATACCAAACCACTAGTCGGATTTTTCTCTCGGTTTGACTCGAAATATTGGTTTGGTGCGGTTTGTCGGTTTTCTTTGTACACCCTATTTGTGAATATGAATGTTTTTATATTGGGTATTAAGATATATTATTGTAATTTAATTAATTTTATTAAGCCTATTAAATAATTAGAAGAGCCCTATGAATTTATTTGGTCAGTGTATGTTTTCCGGCGAGGTTTATATTTTAGCTTCCTAGGTTTTAGATGATTTTTTATACGATAAAAAGAATAGTAACTTTTAATCTTTTATGTTAGTAAGTCTTTACTTAGATGACCAATGGTGATATTTTCCCCAGAACATAAATGTCATACCAACTTAATTTAGTAAAATGAACTTATTCATTTGTAAGTTACATAAAACATTATTGCAAGAAAACTAATACAACTCATATAACCACATTTGTACGAAACTGAATGTTGCGAGGGCCTAGAGAAAAATGCATGAAATTCTAAGTTCTGTGCACACACCACTCTATCTTTCTGTAAGAGTTGATTATAATTGAAATCTTACTTTGGATATTTAGTCCAACTTCCAATATATACTTGATAAGAGACATACACATTGTAAGGGCTAGAGCGAATAATTTAGAAAGTAATTAAGTATATTTTGAAAGAGTTGAAAATTTTTTTAGAGTATGTCTCAACAAGTATAACTCAGGTAATAAATTTGTGAAGCCTCAGCATATGCTTTCGCTTTGCATGAATGAGAATGAAAAAACAACCATGTACCAACAATCCACTAAACAAATGTGAACTGTCTATACAAGTAAACGTGCTTAATGCATAATCTATTTACAAAGCAAGCTTCGCCCACATTTCTAACTTAAACAAGGAACCGCATCAACATCTAAAAGCAACCTATCTCCTTAATCATATTTGCAATTTTTTCCAGAAGCGAATCAACAATTTATTTATGATAATGAATGAGAGTTTGATACAAACATATGGAAGCTATTAGTTTTATTTGCCTCCAGTTAGGAATTAAAAATCGTCAGGACGGTAAATTTAGAGAATTAGTAACTCGTCGTTACGAATATATAAACTGGAACGAGACAAGTAAGGACTATTGAAAGAATTGGCAGCAAAACAGTATCTGAGCCTTCAACTACTGGAGAATAAGTAAGTGTGTACCTAATAAATCAATTTCCACGAAATTTGACTTGCCATCCACCAAACACTAAAATGAAAGGCTCGTCCCATAATAACAAGGATATACTTTCTTTGTCCCCCGGGCATACTTAAAATTCAGTTGGAGGCCTACATCGTGTTTTTGAATCTTGATGGGAAACGATTTGCTCTCTTCTGGGGTAGGACTATGTAGGTGATCATTTGCTCCGTTCTCAAACACTGGTCATTCGGCACATCCCGCGATTTAATGATAGTAGACTACTATCTCCATGAATAGTCTGGCGTAAGCCGGAAAGTTGTATATAAAAAAAAAGATATACTTTCTTTATACACCATATCAGTGCACCAGAACTGGTACCTGATACATCCAATATAATAATATTGCCAACTTTTTCAAGAAAACATATTTAGAAGCTAGCTTGAAAATTGACATCCAAACCAATCCCCCCTATCGCATTCCTCTCTGTTTCTTGAAGCAAATTCTTACAAACCCCATATCTCTATCAATCTATATTCTTCTATCTATGTAACTGAATCACCAAAATTTCATTTTTTTTCCTCTTCTTAGCTGTCTTTGAAAGAATCCCAGTAGCTAGAAAATACTACACTACTAACAACTAACCCAACTAATGACATTCTAACTATTGATTCCTCCTAACCATTATTAATAAGAAATTTCCAAACTTTGTTTTGTCACTGGGGCATACCCATTAAATCTCTGGTCTTTTTGTTGTTTTAGCCAAATTTAGACTTGTTACTTCCACTACAGAAAATGAGGAGTTGGATAAGGTTTTTATTGGGATTCTCTATTTTGTTTTCTTGTTGAAAACTGAAGGGTTGAGATTTCATAGGTTTGAAAACACTGAGAGAATATCAGGTACATTTTCTTTTGGGTGCTAATTGTTGTGGTTTAGCTTGGAATTATATGTAAGTTCATGTCTTATTGAGATGGGAATACTTGTTTGTTTTAGTAAATTAGTTTTTTCCTGATATTGGGTACTTGTATGATTTCATTTTGCTTTTTGTTCTCAACAAGTATGTCCAGATTCAGCTGGTTCCTTCTCTCAAATGATCTAAGAGACACTACTGAAAATTCATGTTGGTGAGATTGGAAATATTAGCTTTAGTTTCTACATAAGGCTTTTGTTTAAAGGCTTCAACATTATTGATGACTTCAGCTGGCTTTATTCATGAATTCTAAGTTCTATAAGGAAAAAGTAGTGTTTTAACCTGTAAGAACATTCCTATGAGAAATTCCATTCTTGATTATGTTGTTTGTTTGTTTTGGTTAACCTCCTAAAAGGAGCAGTTGCAGTCTGTGGAATATAGTTGTTTGCACCACCCGTACTAATGGAAAGATGGAAATGTTGTTATGAATTTAGATAACATGGCGGACATTCTACATTGCTTAGGTTTCTAATGTAATCTAGCCTGCATTTTCTTTGTTCTTCCACAGTATCATATTGATACTGTTTTTTAATTAAATCTTACTTATCAAAAAAACAAAAATCCAAATGCATGTGCTGGTGTTGCTAACTGCTTAAATAATGGCATTATCTGCATATTGATGTGCTTTTGGCCCCCGAAGTTGAGAATCCTTCTTTGATGATGTTCATATTGTATGTTAGATTCAGAATCTGTAGGTAGGATAAAAATTGTACTGCTATTTATTCCTGACCGTGATATATGTTGCTTTTGCCAGTCAAACTTTGGTAGTAGAGTGAAAGAAATAATCCCCTTGATTATTTTCATTAATTGAAAGGCTATATATACAAGTTACATATTTCCATAATAGGAAAATCCTTTTCCTATTCTACTTCTAAATCCTTATTTTACCATAATTCTACCTATACAATTATGGTAGGTGTATAACACTAATTAAGGTAACCTTTTATACTACAATATACTATAATATATATACCATATATACATTTATTTGTTTGGTAAGATTAGCCGAGAATGGGCTTGCAAAATGGGTCGCTTTGTTTAACACCCCCCGATCATAGCGGGCGGTTTTCGAACGCCGAGATCGTCCCTAAAATCTTCAAAGAGAACCATTTGGTAGACCCTTTGTAAAGATGTCTCGCAATTTGATAACGAGACGGGACATGACATACGCGAACTTGTCCTTTTGCAACCTTTTCACGGACAAAGTGAATGTCCATTTCGATATGCTTGGTGCGCCGGTGTTGAGCTGGGTTACACGAAAGGTAGATGGCACTAATGTTATCGCAATATACCAAGGTTGCCTTCGAATGGGACAATGAAGCTCCAAAAGCAAATTACGTAGCCAACATGACTCGGAGACCACATTCGCTACCCTCGATATTCGCCTCTGCACCGGAGCGTGACAGAGTTGCTTGACGTTTTGCCGACCATGAGACCAAGTTGTTGCCAAGGAACATACAAAGAGCGAAGTCGACCGTCCGGTGTCGGGACAACCACCCCAATCGCATCCGTGTAAGAGACAAGTGTGGATGTAGATGAAGGATATAAGTGCAAACCATAATCCAGTGTCCCCCGAATATACCGTATGATGCGTTTGATTGCATTCATGTGCTCAACTCGGGGTCATGCATGAATAAACACACCCGCCGTATCGCATATGTAATATCTCGGTCCGGTAAAGGTAAGATCTTGGAGGCCCCGCAAGATCGCGATAGCGGGTCGGGTCCTCGTATGGTGCACCCTATTTGTGGCACTTAGCTTTGGGTTTGCATCAATCGGCGTGGAAGTGGATTTACAGGATGACATCCCGGCCCTTTCGATGATCTCAAAAAGATACTTCCGTTGAGACAGAAACAACCCATCGGAATGACGCTTGACGGCAATCCCCAAAAAATAACTCAAAGGTCCTAAGTCTTTCATAGCAAACTCGGGCGAGCATGGCCATGATAGATCGGCGCAAAGCATCGGAGGAGGCGATCAAGATGATATCATCCACATACAATGAATATAGGCCAATGACGACCCACGGCGATAGATGAACAAGGAATTATCTGACCTGCTGTGAGTGAACCCAATAGTCGAAACAAAGTCAGCAAATCGTGTATACCAGGCCCGTGGAGACTGCTTAAGCCCATATAATGATTTTTTCAACAAACAGACATGATGAGGGCGGTTGGGATCCCTGAAACCCAACGGCTGATGCATATAGACTGTTTCCTTGAGGTCACCATGTAGAAAAGCATTCTTGACATCCAACTGATGGATTGGCCAAGTCTTTGAAAGAGCCAAGCTAAGCACAGTGCGAATGGTAGCCGGTTTGACCACGGACTAAACGTCTCACCACAATCAATTCCAACCTCGCCGAGTCTTACCATCACCAACAAGTCGCGCCTTATGTCGAGCAAAGGACCCATCGGAATTCTCCTTGTGAGCAAAAATCCACATAGACCTGATAACATTAATACCATATGGACGGGGCACCAACTCCCACGTCTTATTATCAATAAGAGCATTATATTCATCAGTCATAGCAATTTTCCAATTAGGGTCATTTAATGCGGACACAGGATTGCGGGGCAAGGGGGATTTAGAGACATCCGAATGTAAATTAAAATGTCTTTTAGGTGTAAAAATACCCGTTGACTACGAGTGACCGGTCTATGACTCGAGGAAGAATTGAGGGAATTTTGGGAATTTTCGGGCTCGGGATGGGTGCCGGCAGAAATGGGCTCCGCCGGCCCAAATCGGTCTGAGCTAGGATCGATTGGACCAGTTCCGAGAATTGGGGCTGGACCGGCCCAATAATCGGAACTGCCATTCCGATGGCCGGAGCGAAGAGGGAGTGACGTTATCTTGTGGGGGGCGCCGGGGCAATGGGCCCGGCCGGGGAATTTTGGATACGGGAGTTGTCCGAAAAATTCCGAATAATATACGGGGATATTTGGTCATCCAAAAAATTATACGACTTAGGTTCGGGAGTATGAACTTTCGTAAACGGGAATTGAGTTTCATCAAAAATGACATGGCGATTGATTATGATTTTCTTGGAGGATAAATCAAAACACTTATAACCACGATGATTTGACGGATAACCCAAAAACACACACGGGGTAGACCGAGCTCGAAGTTTGTTAATCGTTGTGGATGGGAATAATGGATAACACAAGCGACCAAAAATCCGAAGATGAGAATATGAAGGATCCTTATTATATAGGATTTTTGAGGGGGAGGAATATGTCGGACCTTTAGAAGGAAGTATGTTAAGAAGATATGTGGCCATTTGTAGAGCATGATGCCAAAAATATGGAGGTATGGAGGCATGAATTAAGAGAGTTCGGACAATGTTGTTGATGGAGCGAATTTTGCGTTCGGCCTTACCATTTTGTGGAGATGTATGAGGACACGAAAACCTAAAATTGATCCCATTAATAGCACAGAAATCTCGAAACTCCCTATTGTCATATTCTTTCCCATTATCACATTGAATATTTTTTATGTCTCTTTCGAATTGAGTACGAATGAACGCTCTAAATTTGATGAAGATGGAAAATACTTGTGATTTATTTGCAATTGGAAATGTCCACAAAAATCTAGTATAATCATCTAAAAAGAGAACATAATATCGATGACCCACTGAACTTAGAACAGGAGACGTCCATAAGTCACTATGAATAATGTCAAATGGCATAGAAGTATGAGAATTGGAGTCTACAAATGGCAACTTAACAATTTTTCCTAATGAACAAGACTGACAAATTGGAGTACGACTCGTACCCTTACAAGAAATAAAGCTATTTTTATCTAAAGTCGATAAAATAGAAGATCCCGGATGACCCTGACGAGCATGCCACATGGAAGGAGAGATGGCCGCAAAAGTGGACGGCAAAATTTGGACTCGATGGTCGAAACCGGCATAATAGGATACTGATCCCCCTACTATCACACCTCATGAGATGACTCCCCGTCTTGAAATCCTTCACGAGAAACCGAAAGGATCAAATTCAACGAGTAAACAGTAATTGTCATTTGTGAACTTTCGGACGGACACTAAATTTTTAATCAATTTAGGAGCATGTAAAGTATTTTTCAAGAGTGGTGGATTGGGGGGAGACAACGTTTTCTCGACCATACCCTAGAATTGGAATAGAAGCGCCATTACCAACAATTATCCCCGAGGGGTGCTCAAATTGGAATAAGATGAGAGAGTACCGAGTCGGAAGTCATGTGAGTAGTGGCTCCGGTGTCCATGTACCAATTCGGGTCCGGTGAGTCGGTCCCAACGTGTGCATTGCGGCCTCGATATCGGTCCGAGTGGGGACCGCCGCATGATGGGCTTGCGGAGGTCCGGGGCCCAAGGACGCCTGGCCGTGCTTGGAACCGGGCAGAATCGCCGTGGTTGCCGTTGCCGGGCCACCGGCGCGATGGGCCGCCAATGCCGGGTATTGGGCTCGGATCGTTGGCCGCCCCACCGGCCGGGCAGTAAACCGCCTTTGGAGGATGCGGGTGCCACCGCCATTGACCCCACTCGCGGGCCCATGATGGTGGTGGGCCACCGTACCTGGATGGGACCCACCGCCCGTCCGTTGATTACCGCCACCCGAACCGCCTCGTTTGCCCCCGCGGTTTTTGTTATTTTTGCGATTATTCTTGCCTCCACCATTATTATGGTTTTGGCCCGAATTATTAACAAAACCCGAAGGACTAGGAGAGGATGCCACCATGACCACCGGGCTTGCTCCGTAGCCGCCTTTTAGCCAAACCGGCTTCTTCCAATGTCAGCATGGAGCGAGCTTGATGAAAGTCGGGAAGAGGGTTGCTTTGGCGAAGGAGAGTTCCAACACCATTATAGGCCTCCGAAAGCCCGCAACCAACCGTAGAACTAGACGATTATTTGTCACCGGTGCGCCAACATTACGGAGTTGATCCGCCAATTCCTTTAGTTTCTTGCAATATGCAGAAACGTTCGGAAATACGTCCATTCGAACGAGAGAGAATTCTTGCTCGAGTGTGACGATACGGGAATGTTGGTTGTCTTGGAATATGTCACGCAATCTATTCCATGCGGCCATAGCCGTGGTATCGGGCTCCATAATCGTCTCGTAGAAGGTCCACCGAAATAGTGGCGTATATCCACCGAAGAACGGTAGCATCAAGTGTAATCCACACCTCGGGATCCTCCGCGGGGAAGGGGTCTAGCGGGAGGAATTATGTGATGAAGAACTTGATAAGAGATAGCGTGAATTTTAAACAACTCCGCCCACGTTGCATATTGAACGTTTTCCATCTCAAGGACAATAGGGACACCGAGCTTGATATTGGAACCGTGAGGGCAGGGTGAAAATTGTTCTTAGACATATTTGAAAGAACAAAGAAGGAGGATAAATTTAAGAGAGGTTTTTGAGAGCGGAAGACGAGATATTTGGAGAGAAAAACCCGAGGGAGGGGGGGGGGGGGGTTCTCGGCCAAAGAGGCAAAAGTTTGAGAGAAGAAAACTTTTGGTTTAGACCTAGTCTCTTGATACCATGAAAGAAATAATCCCCTTGATTATTTTCATTAATTGAAAGGCTATATATACAAGTTACATATTTCCATAATAGGAAAATCCTTTTCCTATTCTACTTCTAAATCCTTATTTTACCATAATTCTACCTATACAATTATGGTAGGTGTATAACACTAATTAAGGTAACCTTTTATACTACAATATACTATAATATATATACCATATATACATTTATTTGTTTGGTAAGATTAGCCGAGAATGGGCTTGCAGAATGGGCTGCTTTGTTTAACATAGAGGGAAGTTATTTCATAGGTACTAGGTATAATGGTCTTCTGCATTTGGATTTTTAAGCTAAATGAAGAACTTGTTTGAAGACTTTGGTATGTTTTAAGGGTTTTTATAAATTTCCAAGGGGTGTTTTGAGACTACCATTAGAACAGATTGGTTCTTCATACATGTATTTAAGTGGAAAATCAAATATAAATGGATGTTTCAGCATCAAAGATAATTTGTTGGTGAATAATTTTAATGTTGTAGGTGACACCGCCGACCATTGTTGTGATCATAAAGGAGCATATCTTTTACCTTATCCAAAATACAAAAAATCAAAGAAGAGTATATTTTTTAACCAACTGAATATGTTCTCCTGTAATATAAAGTATGTTGCCAAAAATATAATCACATTCTTCTGAGCAAATAAATACACCATCTTTTAACTTGTTTAAATGGTTTAGCCTATAATGACATGGATACTTGCTTAAAACAGTAAGTACTAACTCCTTTATTTCCCTTCAATTTCCAAAATTCAGGAAGTGCTGGTGATGTCTTGGAAGATAATCCAGTTGGGAGATTAAAAGTTTTTGTGTATGAGCTTCCCAGCAAATACAACAAGAAAATTCTGCAGAAAGACCAGCGATGCCTCAACCACATGTTTGCTGCTGAAATCTATATGCATCGTTTCCTATTATCTAGTGCTGTTCGAATCTTTAATCCCGAGGAAGCAGATTGGTTCTACACCCCTGTTTACAGTACTTGTGACCTGACACCGAATGGCCTTCCTTTACCCTTCACGTCACCACGTATGATGAGGAGTGCTATACAACTTATTGCTTCTAACTGGCCTTATTGGAATAGGACAGAGGGTGCTGATCACTTCTTCATTGTGCCACATGATTTTGGTGCTTGTTTTCACTATCTAGTAAGAATCTTTCTCTCTCTCTCTCTCTATCATATACATACACACAGAATTAGAGATAATAAATAGAGATAGTCCAATGCCTTTCGGTGATCTAATTTACAAAATAGCCAGCAAATGTATAGGTTATGTATATTAAGTATAAATATACATATTGTATACGTAGATATACATAATATACATATAATGTACTTGTGTTTATGTTTTGTATATTTTGGCTAGCGCCCGTAATTAATTTCGGCCAACGGGTCAAAAATGAAAAAATCCCCAAAAAATATCCCTTAGGTTTGATTATCTGTTTTGTTATTTTCAACTGTAAATTTCAGTTATTACTTTCAAGGGTAAATATGTTTTGGTTACACTGGGTTTGCGCGATTGCAGGAAGAAAAATCTATTGAGAGGGGAATTCTTCCATTGCTTCAACGTGCTACCTTGGTTCAAACGTTTGGACAGCGAAATCATGTTTGTTTGAAGGATGGCTCAATTACAATTCCTCCATATGCTCCCCCACAGAAAATGCAGTCTCACTTGATCCCTCCAGATACTCCCCGGTCTATCTTCGTTTATTTCCGAGGCTTGTTTTATGAAGTTGGAAATGACCCAGAAGGTGGTTACTATGCGAGGTATAACCAAGGCTCATGCCTATGAATAAATCACATTTGATTGTTTTCTCTTTACACTTAAATTGCTAGTATTCTTCACTAAGTTGATTAATCTGTGAAGTTAAATACAGAGTCATCAGGATCTAGAATTGATGCTTAGTTGATTGATTTATTTGATTGTGATTGACGAAAATTATTCTCATTTAGTCTACTGACCTCCGCAACATGGAAAGACAAAATAACTAACTATGATTGTTTCTCGCTTCAAAGGTGCCAGAGCAGCAGTGTGGGAGAACTTTAAAGACAATCCTCTCTTTGATATTTCCACCGATCATCCAACTACATACTATGAAGACATGCAGCGAGCTATCTTTTGCTTGTGCCCCCTGGGATGGGCACCATGGAGTCCGAGATTGGTTGAAGCAGTTATATTTGGATGCATCCCTGTTATTATAGCAGATGACATTGTCTTGCCGTTTGCTGATGCAATCCCCTGGGAAGATATATGGGTGTTTGTAGCAGAGAAAGATGTCCCAAATTTGGACACCATTCACACTTCTATTCGACCAGAAGAAATATTGAGAAAGCAGAGATTGCTTACTAACCCTTCAATGAGCAGGCAATGTTATTTCCAACACCTGCTCAATCAGGTGATGCTTTCCATCAGATCTTGAATGGACATGCGCGTAAACTGCCACATGACAAGAGTGTTTACTTGAATCCGGGGGAGAAGTTCTTAAACTGGACTACTGGTCCAGTTGGTGACCTCAAACCTTGGTAGAGGCTGGCTGTTTTAACTGCCAAACTTGCTTAAATTCATCTGAATTGTAAATGTTAACCATGTAGTTTTGGAAGACTCGACAATCATTTTTGGACATGTAGTGTGCATTAGAAATATGTGTATGTTCACTTTCCTACTCTTGTCCTTATGATACTAGGATGGTGTCAGAAATATCTTTCAGTTTTTTTATTGCTTCAACGTACAGGTTACTTCAGCATTTAAGCATTCTTAGTTAAAAGCTTTTGTTGATCCCTGATTTCCCACCTTTTTATGTTTCATTTCTGGGTCTTGAGCGAGAGCGACCCATTCTCATCCATCCTAGCATTTTCATCCGTGATAATCTTCTCCTTCTATAGTATTGCCCCGCTCCACATGACTTGTCGTGCTGCCAGCTTACTTTTTTAGCTCGTATATTGTAAACAACAAAAGAGATGTTCGTCTTTATTGGAAATGAAGATTGATGTATAGACAGACACTTGAACTAGAAACCCTGATTAGTGTAGAATCCTTCAATTGTTAATTAATTATGTGAATCTTATGTATCAACTCTGCTCTATTGGACCCGTGCCTAACTGGTAAGCACGAATAATGTTTGTGTGAACTCATTTTATATGGCAAGTTAAGTTCTTGATGTTAAAATTACCAATCTCTAACTTCAACTTACTATCAATTAGTTCAATTACTTGTGGAAACATTTGATAAATAGAAAATCACATTAAGAGTTACACAAACTAAATACTCTTATTAGATTTTGAAATTTTAACTATCTCACTTCAGAAATCATGACCAATATTATCGTGACATAAATTATGGCAGAGAGTAACTTTTATGAAATTGGTCATAACTTTAGTCCTAATTCCTTAAAGACTTTTCTTTGACAAAAAAATGTTCAATAAGAATTCGAAGAATTTGGAGTTCCTACTGGTTCCATTCCCTAGTCCCATTTTAATACAATTTAAAACAAGCCAGAGATGTTGCAAATAAAGGATATTTGCATATCCTCCTCTATGCATTAAAAGTAGCTAATGTAATTTACAAGCAAGCATAGGATTAGGAGCCCCTATTTCTCAGTCAAGGACTCAAAACACCTTGTTCAAATGAACTTGAACTTGAGATGTATAAAGACTTCTTATAATCAAGAAAATCAAGGCTTTTCTACATAATTGTTTTGAACATCACTCTCCTTGAAAGCATGCATGTGTTTCCAATAGCTTACCCTCAGAAAACAAACAAGATCCTCAACAGTATCGTGTAAATAACTTATACAGCAGTTTGGACCAAGCTATTCTAAATAACTTTATAAGCAACATTTAGAACAAATAAACTGTGTGAGCAACATTAAAACTGAAAGGATTTCTCAGGTTTTTGCTCTGTATCTGGACGACACCAGTTTGATCACTTTATCAATCATTCACGGCAACTTGGTATCTGTTTATTCACCATAGACTGAACGCAACGCCTCCATAGATTATTTGCACGAGCGGAAAGCAAATTTGCCAGAACGGACTTCACCTATCGAGCATCGTTGGAGGTAAAAGAATCTGCAAATCCAGTTGGCTTGGCAGGAATACTTCCTCTGCTATCTTGACTAGTACCAGTGAAGTCTCCAGTATCCTCATCTTGCCAGTCCTTCAACATCTCTGACAGAGGCAGATTGTAGTCAATTCCTGAATATTCATCGGATTCTTCTACAGGTTTCCAAATCTCAACTAGTTGGCCAAGCACATTTACAGCGTGTGACATGTCAGGCCTATGATTAGGATCTCTGGCAGTGCAATGTCCAGCTAATTCAGCGATGAGGAAAATGCTCTTGTGGATATCTTCCTTCGCGTCAAGAGCTGGGTCGACGGAAGCAATGAGATTTACTTTATTCGATTTTATCTGCCAGAACCACTCAACTAGATATTGAGTTTCCTCGGATCGATGCTCATCAAGGGCGGTTAGTCCAGTCACAAGTTCCATCAACACCACCCCAAAGCTGAAGACATCTATTTTAGTTGTGACTTTTCCGGTCACTGGAAAGAAGTAAAATTTGAGTTAGGATAGATGAAAGGTGACTAGGGAATTAGTTATACGGTTAAACATAAAATTTAGCCAGCAATAGTTTCTACACCAAAAATCACAGGTAGTTTAAAAAGCAGCTGATCAGCATGCCATGCTTGTTGAACAGCTTTACGCAAACATATTTCAGTACCATGCGTCGAGAGAAAAGTATCTTAATTGGGATGGAGTTTCTATTACTTCTGTGGAGACGAGATGATTACTATGCTATGAATGATCATATGTAGAGAGGATGTGAAACCTTCTACTTGAGTTATTTAACAAAGATATCGAAAAGAATGAGAATGTCACTGAGATACGAGATAATACATCTATGTCCGAGGTAGGCACAACGGCAACATAAAGGAAAATCAGAACTGCTCCATTAGTTACTTTTGTTCTATTTTGTCTGGAGAAGGAGGACTTGGAAGGTACCCCTGGTCAGAGTTTCTATTACTTCTGTGGAGAAGAGATGCTTACTATGCTATGAATGATCATATGGAGAGAGGATGTGAAACCTTCTACTTGAATTATTGAACAAAGATATCGAAAAGAATGAGAATGTCACTGAGATACGAGATTGATACATCTATGTCCGAGGTAGGCACAACGGCAACATAAAGGAAAATCAGAACTGCTCCATTAGTTACTTTTGTTCTATTTTGTCTGGAGAAGGAGGGCTTGGAAGGTGCCCCAGGTCAGAAGAACAATTCAGCAGAGTCTGGATTCTCATTGGAGAACTGACGTATTTATGAAAATAGGGACTAAAAGTGTATTGGTACCAGTTCAGGTAGAGATGTGTTCATGTAACAGATTACCAGAGAGTAAAAACTACATCTGATGCTAAAATGACAATAGTTACAAGAACAGTCGAAATGAGTGTCTATGAAAGAGATACCAATGGCAAGCAGTGCACACTTACCAGCATACTCAGGAGCAAGGTATCCAAATGTTCCTGCAAGCCTTGTTGCAACAGACCTTTCTTTGTCAGGAGCGAGTTTCACTAATCCGAAATCAGAAACTTTTGCTCTAAAATCATCATCTAGAAGAATGTTTGATGATTTGAGGTCACGATGTATGAAGCTCTGGTGTGCCAGATTATGAAGGTACTCCATCCCTCGAGCAACATCTAGAGCAATATTGAGTCTCTTTGTCCATGATAAAGGCACTAAGTTCAGGATCTTCCAGCGGAAAAGATGTCTACTCAGAGCACCCTTTGGCATATATTCATATACCAAAAGCCTCTCATTTCCTTCAATGGAGTAACCCAAAAGTGAAACTAAATGGCGATGCCGAACCTTAGAAAGCACAGCTATTTCTGCCTGAAATTCATCCAATGCCTTGCTATTGATAATCGCAGATTCCATTCTCTTCACTGCAATTTGAATTCCGTCTTCAATTACACCTTTGTAAACAACTCCAAAGCCACCACGACCAAGCTCATTCTCTGGTGCAAAATTATTGGTTACCCTCCGAAGGTCCTGGATTGAAATGACAAGGTTTCCAATCTCAATTACTCGACTACCTTCTTTTCCACCACTACTTGTAGTTGTAGTACCACTCTTTGCAGTGTACATCATGGGATCTTCTAAGACAGTGATCTTAACAATGTTATCTTGATCGAATGGGTCTTTGGGGTGGATAACAGCAGTAATCAAGTCCTTCTCTCGTTTTCTCATGCTCTTGAAAAACAAAAAAAGGGCAAGAAGAGCTAAGACCACAGAAACTGCACTCACAACTATAATGATCATGGTCTTCTCATGTTTCTCTTTGGTTCCACTAGGAGTAGTCATCGAGCCTGAACCTGAACTTTTATCTGGGGAAGGTGGTGTATCTGATAATGTTGGCTGATTATCACTGGGTGAAGGGCTCTGCAGTGGTAACTCCTTACTTGGCTTAGGACTGTGGCTCAATGGGGGAGATGGGCCAATACTCGGAGGAGGAGCCCCTGCAGTTACATTAGCAACAAGATGAGCATTTCCATCCGTAATGACTTTCACACCATCCCGAAATTTCGGCAATGGTGGATCAAAATTGTTCTCACCTAAGTCCAACAATCTCAAGAATCTGAGCTTTGTTAAGTTTGCTGGAACTGGACCGTGCAAACTATTTCCTTTTAAGTGAACTTCAAGCAGTGAATCCAAGTTTGCAAGTGAAGGGCTAAGCGTACCCGTAAGGTTCTTGTTCTGTAGATTAACAATCGTAACCTGACCTTTAGGATTGCAACTGATTCCCAACCAAGGACCTGTACATGGATCATTACCGGACCATTCAGCAGCAAGATTGGCTGGATAATTCCAACCACCAAGAAGATCTAAAAGTGCATTAACTTGGGGAGCACAAGGAACACTAGGAGTTGGTTGACAGAACGAATTTGAGGAATATGTAGCCTTAGCAGCTCTAAACTTTGGGATAGGACCCATTAGCTTATTATTGTTCAAGTCTAACATACTCAAGTTTAGATTCGCCAAACCTTGTGGAATCAGACCAACGAGTTGATTACCATTAAAACTAAGATTCTTCAAAGAAGTCAAATCACCAATTGTATCAGGAATTGGTCCACTAAAGCTGTTGCCTTGAAGCCATAACGACATAAGCTGATCCATAGTACCAATTAAGTCGATTGGACCAGTCATTCCAAGACTATTTTGATTATTCAACCACAAAATCTGAAGCATTGAATCATGAAAACTGTCCGGTATCTTACCGGTTAAACGGTTATATGACAGCTTCAAAGCAGTGAGAGAAGGCAATTTTCCGAAAAATTCAGGCACAGGTCCAACAATATTGCAAGACATGCAAGAAAAAATTGCCAACTGAGCTGAATCTTGCAGCACAGTTGGAATAGACCATCCACTCTTATTAAAGGGATTCTTATCCAAAGCCAAAACTTGAACATTGCTAAGACCATCAAAGAAATCAGCAGGGATTGTATCGAATTGATTTTCATCCAAGTATGCATATTTCAAATCAGACAATCCACTGAAAGTAGGTAATTTCCCATTAAAACCATTCTTTTGAAGGCCAACATTTTGAAGCTTATCTAGTTCATTCAAGTTCTGTGGTAAAGGACCCTTTAAACCCAAACCCTGAACCTGAATTTGGGTGACTCTTTCACTAGAACAAAACACATGGGGCCATGCAGGAGGACCACATGGATCATTCCCCTTGGAAGGCCATTGCAAGAGCTCTGGATTCTCTAATCCATTTCTCAAATCATTAAGAATCTTGAAATCATTTGGATATGTAACACCAGAAACAACATTTACAAGAAAAACACCTAATGTACATAAGTATACAACTCCTCTATAATCAAAATCCATATATACATGCATCATGACAATTCAAGATTATCATAAAAATCCATACTTTCCCCTCAAGAATTCTAAACCTTATCAGATGAACTAATAATCTTGAAAATGTTTACATAGAAAAACATTTACATAACTAGAGAAACCTCATAACAGAATTGTAAAATGGTACCTTTTCTTGGAAAAAAAGAAGAGAGATAATGTAAGTGAATTGTGGAACAGAGAAGAAAGAGAGCCTAGTTAGCTAACAGTTCTGGTGGTGCAGTGTTTTCACTTTTCACTCATTTACATAACCCTAAAGGCAAGTACAAATTCATGACACACTGTCTTTCTGTCTGTGCATTGATTTCTCACACTTCTGTTTTCTTTTTCTTTTTTTTTACTTTTACTTTGTCCTTTTTTCTTTTTCTTTTTTATTTTCTGAATCTTTGTTTGGTTTTGCTAGTTGATTAATTGTGTGAATGGATGTGAGATCTTCAGTATCTTATATCTATATTATTTATTATTTTAATTAAACTAATCTCATTGGACGGATTAATTAATATATATATATTGTTATAGCAATTAGACTCAAGATTCATACATAGTTACATACTACACCTACCAATACCATCATTAATAAATGTGTCATTGTTTGAGGAGTCAAATAGTTTTTTTAAAATTTATATTTTTAAATTCTTTTTTAAATACTTAATAGTATTAAGTATGCTAATTTATAACACTCCTTCCATTGCAATTTATGTTACAATCTTTCTTTTTATTGAGTTCGAAAAAGAATGATTCATTTTTATACTTAGTAATAATTTAAACTTTTTATTTTATTATTAATAAAATGATTTATAGCTATATAAATATTTAAGATTTATTTTAAATGATAATAATTTTTTTTCATTCTTAAATTTCGCGTACAATCAAATATTATTACATAAACTTAAACGGAAGAAGTAGTACTTTTTATATGAATTTTAATATATAAATTTTGTTTTAAAAATTGGAAATCTATGTTTGAATTCACAATAAAAGATAAGTAGGCGTTTGATCCTAATTTTTTAAACTCCTTCACGCAAATTAGAACAAAGAAAGTAATACTACGTATGTTTTTTTATTATTACCCCTAAGGATAAACAAAATCTATTGTCGATTCCTCACAACAGAACTTTTATGTTTTTAGGCTTTATTCTAAGTGCAACTTTGTTTTTACGTGTTGTCCAAAAAGAAAGGACTCATATTTTTTTTATTGAAAATATGTATATCCTAGAGACAATCATTATTAGGGACAAATGTACTTAAACACATTCGTATTATTAATAAGATTAATATTTATGACATTTGCGATTATTAAATTATTATTTGATTGTTTGTAATTATTCATTAATGAGCATTCCTTAAGCTGATTCATGCAATCCAATCTTCCGTGTGTAAATCATTAATAGCGTGAGATATTGATGATAGAACGTAACTCTAAAATAACCTCGACTAATGATCATCGAGAATGGGATATCGATGATATGTTATAAGTCGACATGTGGTCTGCATCACATTCTTAGAGAATGTAGTATGTCTCACCTGCTACTAGTAATGGTTACTAGTGATGGATACTTTTGGAAAGTATTGGTATACCCTACTGATAAAATTATTTGTTAGACATGTGTAGAGTGTTATCAGCGTGTGGGATATAAAGGTCCTTTGACTTGAGGTCAATACGCACCTTGTTTACAGAGTAATGTACTTTGACCCTGTCCTAAGCTTAAACTCCTTATAGGATAAGACACGACTTGTGTTGGGTACATTATGATGTAAATTAAGGTGGTAATTGAGCCAAGAATATGATTCATTCATCAATTGGATATTCGAGAGAGCATTCAACTTCTCAGTGATATTAGGTCGACCAAGTCATTAGCCAATGCAAGAGACATATTTAGAATATGATCTAGTTGTCGATTAATATATATGAGATAAAGTGATCAAGCCATTTGGATAGACACATGGCAAATCCTAAGCTTGATCGAGTGTGTCGCGGATGAATGGAATTTATCATCTCACATAAATGTTATGTTTGCTGGATTCATGTAAACATACTTCATATATTGAGTTTGTCGTACGGCGCAGTCTAGGAGTTCTGTATGGACCTTAATTGGATTAGTGTCGATATATGAAGGCCTATAGGGTCACACTATGTCGATTGTCTCTTAGATCTAAGGGTGTATTGAGAAAGTATTAAATATTCGATTTGAAATCGAGATATTTAAATTGATAATAACTATGAGATAATTTCTATTAGATGAAAATTATTTAATTAAATCAAAATTGGATTTTGGATTTAATGTGCTGAATATATATGTTAAACGAAAATGGAAAACATCGTTTGACGTAAGGCGCGCGGCGCCGACCCGGCAGTGAGCCCAGTCAGACTGGCCCACTGCACCTCGGTTTTGGGCCAGACTTGGAGCCCAACCCTAATCCGTTTTGTGAACTAAAAATCACTATATATACATCACTAATCTCTAGTTATTAACACACTAAGAACACCAATTCTATAAACTTTCTAGACTTAGAGTCTAGGACGAAACTCTCTCAAACCTCTGCCAAGATTTTCTGGCTTTCTTGACAGAGGAATACACCGTAGCATAGTGCTTGCAGTCGAAGGGATAGTCGCATGTACTCCCTAAGTAAAGACTCCAGATAATACAACCTGTAAGTGTTCTAGTTTTATGTTACATGTTTTGATTGTCATATAACCATACCCGAAGAAATTGTTGGGGTTAATAGAACAAAATTTTAAACTTCCGTTGTGCCTACTTATATGTTTTGAACCCAATAAAATCCTACATTTATTGCATAATTCGTAAAGTCTATTCGATTTATTAAATGATGAGTAACGAAAATCAAGTTTACACTTATCATGTGAAAGATTTTTATCGATGCTTTCACAATTGACACACACATTAGTAATTCTTTTTATTTTAAATCTTTTTGTATTATTATTATTATTACTCTTTTCTTTAGAAAAAACGTGGCATGTTTTGGGGTCAAAGGAAGAAATGGTGCTGTCGGTGCTGTGGGTTTGGAGACTTTGGACATGATGACGAGTTATGATGAGAGCAAGTGAGCAACATTAGACAACATGACCTTCTCTTCTTTTTTTCTGTCCATGGGTCCAAATTTTGAGGTGTCAAGAATTTTAGACCGGCAAGTTAGGGCAGATGTTCTCTGTTTGTTCTTTCTTCTCTAACATAAATTAATTTTCTGTAAAAAGATTTACATTTTTTTTTTTTTTATTTTTTATAATCCAGGTTTCCAGGCTTACGCCTGACTACTTCACTGATACTACCCAGACGTCCTGGAGGTAATAGCACCGGTCCTTCAACACTATTACCAGGTAAATCGCGGGATGTGCTCCGGTGGCCGTTTTTCTGAGAGCGTACAACCGATCAATGAGACAAGGTCAAATTCCCCAACATGCGAGTTTCTTCGTGCTTGCGGGGAATCGAACCCACGCTGTCCCATGCCAGAGCGCCTTATAGCGCCGGACTTTGCCACTGGACTATGCCCCGGAGGACAAAAAGATTTACATTATTGGTATCTATTACAGTAGTTACTTTAGTTTCCATGTAAATAATACTCATATAAGTTACTTGCGTTATAGATATCATATATTGTGGATGTCTATATTTAAGAGAAATATTAGGACTAATTACTTTGGGACCAAGTCAATTTTTTCTATAAATAGATATGTTTCCCTCATTGTATTTCATCATTCAAGAGAAATAAAAACTCTTCTCTCTCCTATCTTTTTCAACAATATTCTTGTTCTAGCTTTATTATTATTATTTTATAACACGTTATTAACATGAATCTCTAAGTTGTTAAATTAAAATTAATTTTCTTGTTAAAAATAACATGTCGTCGGTGCACAATTGTTCCGATGGAAAGAAAGGTTGAACGAGAGGCATCAATTGAGGGTAAGTCTCCAAAAGCTAAAGTCAAATTCAAGATATCAAAAGGTAATATTTTTCCTATGCTACTTTAATTGTCCAGATGGTCAACAACGAGTAATTAAGTTTTGCAATGGACAATGTACAAATAGACTATTATATCTAGGTAACTATGGTGACTCATAATGAACACATTTATGGCACTAACTCTATGACTATATGATTATCAAGTGTTATGTACAAAATTCTTTTGTTAAGTATAGTTCTTTTAAGTATAGATGCAGCATATAATATGGTTTATTCTTTTAGTAATTTATCAAATTATTGTTTATCTTTTGTTTTCAATTCATTTTGAAGGCCCAATATGACTAAGATTTACGTTTATACCACCCGAAGTGGTGATATTGTCATAGTCCGCTTAAGACTAAATTACGCTAATAACCACCAGAAGTGGTAATAATTTTTTTAGGCTTGTTGCGATTACAAATGAGGATATGTTAAAGAATAATTCTCTACATTATATACATGCCTCGATTTGCTCCTGAAGTAGTAATATCTTAAAAAGGTTCTAAGCAATCATAATTTGACATGATTAAGGACACGCTCAGATGATTATGTTCCATTCCCAAAGAATGAGAATTTTTGATAAATGTTATAAATACAGATCATTCTCTGAAGTGAATGTAATACTATATAGTAAAGCTTATAAATACGAACATGTATTTGGTTGTGAATATATCACGACTCATCTCCAGAAAAAGTAGAATAATTTAGAAGAAATATTTTGAATATTATATGCTTTACTCCTGAAGTAGTAAACTCAGAAATCTGCTCCCGAAGTAGCAAATTTTGAACTCTACTCCCGAAGTAGTAGAAGTTGGAACTTTATTTTCAAAGTAATAGAACTTTGAACTCTACTCCCGAAGTAGTAGAACATTGAACTCTACTCTCGAAGTAGTAGAAATTTTAAATTTACTCCTGAAATAGTAAGACCTTGAAATCTATTCCTTGAGTAGTAAGACTTTGAAATTTACTCTCGAAGTAGTAAATCTTGAAACTCCCGAAACGGTCGTAAAACTCTGAAACTTTACTCCAGAAGAAGAAAGAATTGGTAAAATATCTGAGAAATATTTTGTAGTAATATCTTCTTGTGCTTGAACAAAATAATGAGCAATAGATGAACGTTGTGTTGGAAATTTACTAATGTGGAATTAAGTTTATCCCATTATTTATGACTCGAACAATTGGGGCCTCACACGTCAGAAACGTCTTTTCCACACACGTGCACACGTAGTGCCAAGTATCGCAAATTTCATTAGTAAAAGAGATATTGGTACGTAAGTAATACGTTTGAGACATAGAATGATGGATGGTTATTGGCCAAATGAAAAGTATTCCACGTTGGTAAACGAAGGAAGAAGTGTACGAAGTGTAATATGAAACGAGTCGGAAATTGCCGCGGAGCCGTGAAGGGTCGCGGCGCAACACCGTCGGAGCCGCGGCGCTAATTGGTGGTTGGGCTACTGGAGCCGAAGCTGCGCGACGCTAATTCTTAGAGCCGCGGCGCTTCGGAGGCAGAATGCTGCGACGGAAAGATGGAAAGTTCTGACTTTTGGGCTGGTTTTGGAGCATTGAATCTCCATTATTTGGCACATGAATTCAACCATTATTTGGCTGAATATAACCTCTCAATAAGTGCCATTACATGGATATTGAGGGCCATTAGTTGGATAGTTAAGGGGTCATTTCCTTACACTATAAATTGAGGCCTTTGGCTCAATTGTTCAAGACACGTAGAAATTTTCTGAAATCTTCTTCTTCCTCTCTAGCAAGTTTTCTATATTCAAAGTTCTTCAAGAGTAACACTTGAGTTTCCTTTGCTCATTTGTTAAGTTACTGTTATATCTTGGGAGACTATTGCCCGGCAACGTAAAAGGATATATACGAGGCAATCTTGTCTTAAAGACAAAGTGCCATCACTCGACTCAACAAATCACAAGGAGTTTGTAATCGTTCTTATTTCTAGTTTGTTGTAATCTTGAGTAGTTTATCCTTTCTAGCATTTGTAATATTTACTTACTTCCCATTTAAAGCAATTGTTGTATCCCACAATTTTAAGACAAGATTGTTGTAAGTGCTTAGAAAGATGATTGGAAGAGAACAACTCGCTTCTGATACTGCTGTTGCTACTCAAGGCAACCCCTCTGCCTTCCCACTGCTGCTCAAGGCACATCCAATGCCTTCGCTCAAGGCACATCCAACGCCTTTCATGCTGCTTAAGGGAACGTGACAGTTCCTCAACCATATGTATTTCACCATGAATGCCCAGAAACGTTCATGGGCTCCAACTACAAGAGATGGCAGCAGAAGATGTTGTTTTATCTGACTGTTATGGGAATGGCTCATTTCCTAACAGAAGATCCTCCACAAGATGGAGATGAAGTGGACCCTCAGCCTAATGAAACGGCTGAAGGGGGCCAAGGTATCCATGTCGTTAATGACATGAAGATGGTTATTGATGCATGGAGTCATAGTGACTTCATGTGTAAGAACTATATTTTGAATTGTCTGTCAGACGCACTCTACACGGTCTATTGCACCATAGACACCGCCAAAGAGTTATGGGAAAAACTGCAGAAGAAGTACAACGCACAAGATGCTGGTACAAAGAAATTCATCGTTGGGAAATTCCTGGAATTTCAAATGGTGGATAGCAAAACTGTGATGTCCCAAGTCCAGGAATTCCAAATGATTCTACATCACCTGGATTTGGAAGGTATGAAACCAAATGAGCAGTTTTTGGTTGCATCACTAATTGAGAAGCTACCTCACTCGTGGAATGAGTTTATGAGTTACTTAAAACTCAAGACAAAGGAAATGACCTTTGAAGAACTTATTATCAAACTCCAGATTCATGAAGATAATAAGAAGGCCTTGCCTAGGGTAAACAAATCGTTGAAGCAAAGACAAATCTGGCTGAGGCCAAAAGGAACCCAAGCAAGAAGCGCAAGTTCCAGAAAGACGTCAAGACCCAAGCGACGGAGAAGTTCAAGGGAAACTGTCACCACTGTGGGAAAGCTGGTCACATGATCAAGGACTGCCGCAAGCTCAAGACTGAGCAACAAGAGAAGGCCAAGGCCAAAAGCAAGGCACGAGCTAACGTCGTCAAGGACACACTTCTTGATGACATGATTGAGGAGTTCTCGGCGGTGGTGCTTGAAGCAAACATTGTAGAGAATCCCATGCAATGGTGGATGGACACGGGTGCTACCAGACACATCTGTTCCAATAGAGATGCCTTCTCCACATATACACCAGTTATAAACAAAAATATGTTCATGAGTAGCAACGCTTCCTCTGATGTGCATGGGGTGAGAAAGGTAGTCCTGAAGATGACTTCTGGAAAGGAGCTCACTCTGAAGGAGGTGATGCATGTCCCTGAGATTAGGAGGAATTTAATTTCAGGTCATTTATTGGTTAATACTGGTTTTAGGCTAGTATTTGAGTCCAATAAATTTGTAATCACCAATAATGGAACTTTTGTGGGAAGAGGCTTCGTCTGTGAAGGCCTCTTCAAAGTTAACACCATGTCTGTATTACGTCCAAGCAATAAAATTGAAGTTTTTTCTTACTTGCTTGAGTCTTCTAATTTATGACATCATAGATTAGGACATGTTAACTACAAGTCCATCCAAAGGTTGGTGAAGTTGGAGTTGTTGCCGTCTATCGATGTAAACCCTCAACATAAGTGTGAGGTGTGCGTAGAGGCAAAACTCACAAAGATTCCTTTTTGATCTGTCGAAAGGAATACCGCTCCTCTAGAACTTATTCACACAAATATATGTAATTTGAAGTTTGCACAAACTAGGGGGGACAAGTACTTTGTGACATTCATTGATGATAGCACAAGGTATTATTACCTTTACTTGTTGAAAAGTAAAGATGAAGCCTTTGAAGCGTTCCAACGTTACAAAGCAGAAGTTGAAAACCAATTAAGCATGCGGATTAAATCCATCGTAGCGATAGAGGGGGAGAATACGTAGCGCTATTTGAGGAATATTGTGCAGAATCGGGCATTGTTCATCAAACAACGACTCCATACTCACCTCAGTCGAACGGTGTTGCTGAACGCAAGAACTGCACGTTGAATGAAATGATGAACGCCTTACTCATCAATTCTGGTCTTCCCCAAAACATGTGGGGAGAAGCCATCCTTCTCGCTAATACGATTCTTAATAGAGTCCCACATAAGGGTAAAGACAAAACTCCATATTAATCATGGAAAGGAAAGAAACACACCTATAAATATTTAAAAGTGTGGGGTTGTTTGGCAAATGTCAAAGTGCCCAAGCCAAAGCAGGTCAAGATTGGGCCTAAGACTGTAGATTGCATTTTCATCGGATATGCAAATAACAGTAGTGCTTATCGCTTCTTAGTGCATAAGTCAGATATTCCAGATATCCACAGGGGTACAATCATGGAATAAAGGAATGCTCAATTCTTTGAGGATACTTTTCCCAGAAAGCAAAAAGACATAACCTCTCGCAAACGAAGTTATGAACAAAGCTCTCAGGAACCAGGAGTCATTGACTGCCCGAATCTAGATAGTTCAGATCTAGTGGACTTTGAAGTGGCTGAATATCTAGAATCTAGTGTTCCAGATTCTCAAAACTCGGAGACTCCAGAGATAGAACCGAGGCGAAGTAAACGGATTAGGAAGGATAAATCCTTCGGTCCTGACTTATATGGTTGATGAAGAACCAAGGACTCTTGCAGAAGCATTGTCAACTCCAGAAGCACCATTCTGGAAAGAAGCTATTGAGAGCGAAATAGACTCCATCCTGTATAACCGTACTTGAGAGTTGGTTGATCTTCCTCCGGGAAATAAACCGTTGGGTTGTAAGTGGATACTCAAACGGAAGTATAAAGCAGATGGGTCTATATATAAGTTCAAGGTTAGGTTGGTAGTCAAGGGCTATCGGCAGAAGGAATGCCTTGACTATTTTGACACGTACTCCCCGGTGTCTAGGATGACGTCCATACAAGTATTCATTACGTTCGCAGCGTTGCGTGACCTTGCAATACATCAAATGGATGTCAAGACAGCCTTCCTAAATGTTGATTTAGAAGAAGAAATTTATATGGAACAACCTGAGGGGTATGTGGTTCCAGGGCAAGAGAAGGAAGTCTGTCGACTTGTCAAATCTCTGTACGGGCTGAAATAGGCCCCGAAGCAATGGCACGAAAAATTTGATAGTACTCTACTATCGAAGGGTTTCTCCATTAATGAATGTGACAAATGTGTCTACACGAAAGGTTACTCTGACTCGTTCGCCATGATATGTATGTACGTAGATGACACGTTGATCACAGGGAGCAGTCCTAGCTTGATCCTAGAGACTGAGAATATATTGAAATAATGCTTCGACATGATGTCATCTTAGGGATAAATATCTCTAAGACGTCTGACGGGCTGGTCTTATCTCAGGCTCACTACATCGAGGATGTGTTGAGAAAGTTTGAGATGTTTGACAGATCGCCTATGAAGTCACCACTGGATAGAAATCAAAAGCTTGATAAAAATTATGGTGCACCCGTATGCCTGGAGCAATATGCACAGGTGATTGGGAGCTTGATGTATATAACAAATGGCACCCGACCTGATATTGCTTATGCAGTCAATAAGTTAGCTAGGTTTACCCGTAATCTGAGTAATGATCATTGGAAGGCGTTGAATCGGGTACTACGATACATGAAATACACGCTAACTTACATGTTGCATTATTCGAGATATCCATCTGTACTAGAGGGGTACAATGATGCAAACTGGATATCTGATATAGAGAACACCAAGTCCATCAGTGGGTATATATTTACAATTGGTGGTGGGCCTGTGTCTTGGAAATCCTCTAAGCAAACTTGCATCGCCTGGTCCACGATGGAATCAGAGTTTATCGCTTTAGACAAAGCAGAAGAGGAAGCTGAGTGGTTTCACGACTTCTTAGAGGATGTCCCTTATTGGGACAAACCCATACCTTTTGTAATGATCCACTACGACAGCCAGTTGACTCTAAGAAGGGCACAAAGTTCTATGTACAATGACAAGTCTCGTCATATTCGACGGAGACATAAGACCATTAGGTAGCTGGTCACCACGGGTATAATATCCATTGATTATATAAAATCAAAGGATAACATAGCGGATCCACTGACAAAGGGCTTACCTAAAGATCAGATGTTTTGCCTGTCTAGGGTAATGGGCTTAAAACCCAAGCTATAATGACCAATACAGTGGTAACCCAACCTTACTGACTGGAGATCCCAGAAATTAGGTTCAATGGAAAAACTAAGTTGTAAAGGTTCAGTTCAACGCTTCGGTGGAAGCATGAGCACTTCGGATAGTGATTTCTATAAAGAAACATCAATCCAAAGACATTCACGCGATAGACATTAAGTGCTATCTGCAATGTGGGTAAAGGTTAAGTTTTCAAAATCTTTAATGATCCTCAACGATTGAGGTTAGGTTTGGGGAAAAATTTAATGGTTCATATAACTTGTAAAGTATGGTATTCAACTATGAAAGGTTCAAAGCTGAAGCTACCTCTCCTGATGCAACATCGGTCAGCTGAAAGATTGTTGGAAAAGGCACCATGTGAGTGCGCCAAAATCTCTTTCAAGAGGGGATTGTTGGAAATTTACTAATGTGGAATTAAGTTTATCCCATTATTTATGACTCGAACAATTGGGGCACCGCACGTCGGAAACGTCGTTTCCACACACGTGCACACGTAGTGCCAAATATCGCAAATTTCATTAGTGAAAGAGATATTGGTACGTAAGTAATACGTTTGAGACATAGAATGATGAAAGAAATGTACAAAGTGTATTATAAAACGAGTCGGAAATCGCTGTGGAGCCGTGAAGGGCCGCGGCGCCCCCATGGAAGTGCCACCACGCTAATTGGTGGTTGGGCTACTGGAGCCGAGGCACCGCGGCGCTAATTCTCAGAGCCGCGGTGCTTCGGAGGCAGAATGTTGTGACGGAAAGATGGAAAGTTTTGACTTTTGGGCTGGTTTTGGAGCATTGAATCTCCATTATTTGGCATATGAATTCAGCCATTATTTGGTTGAATGTAACCCCTCAATAAGTGCCATTACATGGCTATTGAAGGCCATTAGTTGACTAGTTGAGGGATCATTTCCTTACACTATAAATTGAGGCCTTTGGCTCAATTGTTCAAGACACTTAGAAATTTTCTGAAATCTTCTTCTTCCTCTCTAGAAAGTTTTCTATATTCAAAGTTCTTCAAGAGTAACACTTGAGTTTCCTTTGCTCATTTGTTAAGTTGTTGTTGTATCTTGGGAGACTATTGCCCGACAACGTAAAAGGATATATACGGGGCAATCTTGTCTTAAAGACAGAGTGTCATCACTCGACTCAGCAAATCACAAGGAGTTTGTAATCGTTCTTATTTCCAGTTTGTTGTAATCTTGAGCAGTTTATCCTTTCTAGCATTTGTAATATTTACTTACTTCCCGTTTCCTGCAATTGTTGTATCCCACATGTTGTATATCAAGCACTTTTCTATTGGAGAGAGATACATACTATTCCTGTGGTATAAAAGTTATTGCACTACATACCTGTCGTATGTAAAAATATATTGATTAATTTTATAACATGTGGTTGAATTCTCCCATGGAGTACCTTGTGACAGATTGGTTGAGTAATTAAATTAAGATTGAATTTCTTTCTTTTATTTCTTTAGTCTCACGGACAAGAGCTTTAACATTTGGTTACTTGACAATGTTGCAATTACTGTATGGATTAATCCAACGTTTGACATGTGCTAGCTTGAATCATAAATTTTTTCTTGAAGGAAGTGATAACTATACAATTGTCATTTTGCTAAAAAAATTAGATATTAATTAGCCTCCCTGAAGAAGATGTTTAAAATACTGAAGTTTAGAACTTAACGTTTACTTTTCGTTCTTTATGAAATTAAAATTATTTTTAAATATTCATTTGGTTATTGTTTTCTTTCATGACACCAGCAATGTCTAATTAAATTTTCCTTTTATGACACCAGCAGCAGGTTGAACTCTTTGGAATCTAAGGGGAAGGAAGAGATGGGTGGTCCGGGAACAACAACGAGAGAGGGCTCGTAGTCCCCCCCTCACTCTTCGCCATGCCTATTTGTTCACCCGAGATGCAGAACTCTTTTTTATTTTTTTGTTTGATTTGATAGTATAAAATCAATTAAGAGCTCCAGCAGAGCTAACTATTTATCAAGAAGATCATGTCATTAGTAGTGTTCAAATAATATGTGATTATTTAGAATAGATTAAAGGCTCCTGAAAAGCTTATATACTATTATGTCATTCATTCTAGATTGTAATATACAAAGTTGTTATGATCGAAACACAAGTTATAGTAAACCCGAAGTTTATTAAAGTAAATGACTATCATATTGAAGCTATAAATGAATGGAGGATTAAATATCTTTAAAATCATATTGGATAAGAAATATGTATTTGAAGGTTCCCCATTTTATTCTCCAAATTGTATTACACAAATATAAGCACGATGAAATCACATGTCACGATAAACTAGAAGTTTATTGTACAAAATATAATTCATGTTATAGTAAACCAGAAGTTTACTAAAACAAATAGCATGTGGCATGATAAACTTGAAATTTACTAGTATAATTTTTTTATTAGTCGGCATGAGCGATTTGGCCATCCTAATTCAAATATGATGTGCAGATTGAGTATTTGACATTAATTGAACAACTAGAAGATTCTTCACGAATTTATTTTGTTGATTGTTCTCATGATAAGTTGATTACACTGGCTAATGTTGGGATTGAATTTTCTAAATTCTGAAAAAATATAAAAGATGAGTATGTGCCCGTTCACCTGTTATGTGATGTCTTAAACAGAAGCATCGATAAGATGGTAACATTTGCGTTTATTGTCAACCCGCAGTTTAACATATGCAAAGTTACTTGCTCAAAATAATTGAGTTGAGAGCACAAATTTCAGATTATGTAATCAAGATAATTCATCTTGTTAATGTTGGTTTATATCCAAGTTGGTTTAGCGTTGAATGTCTGCGATAAATAGCTAAGCCATTGCTAATGAGAACAAAGCTTCATGTGTTGATTTGAAATATGATATATTGCATACACGGCGATTGTATGTTTCAGACTAATAAATTATGATAATTTCTCCCCTCGTAATTGGTTCAAGGTTAGAAACCAAATGTTTTCATCTAATAGTTTTTGTTGTGCGGTATATGATTAATGAATATACCACGATGCACACAGATGAATTCCCCAAAGAAAGTGAAAATGTATGTTAGTTTTCTAACATAAGGGGGATAAACAACTAAGAAATATGTTGTGAATTATTATCAGTATGATCCTCGTTCAAACGATAATTCAAATCAAACGGTAGAAGCATTTTCTGACCCAACTATTTCATATTCCAGCTACAAGATGCTCATAAATGTCCCTGAAGGACGGGGTTTACAACATGCGTGAAACATTGTATATAAATCGGTTCCAAATGCAATAATCCTTGAAAAATGAGAGGATCAAAATGATCATAATAAGGAGGCAACGTGCTCTTGAAGAGCCTACAACATAACACTTCATGAGGTTCAGGTACCTGAAAAATAATGAAGTGATAAGATCTCAGTAAGTTATGTCTAATTGCAAACCGATACAAAATGATATCTTATCGACGATATATTTGATACAATATAGTGCGCAATATTGTATAATGTTATGTGGATCTGAATTCTACGTCTCTTGAAGCATGTTGATATAGAAATAATTATCAAATAGATGCATCTTGATAAGGGTAAATTTACTGGATCTGCAGTCCTGACATCAGAAGATGTCATGTAAATTAAATACTAAATGAAAATTGTCTTAGACTATATAGCTTACGTGATAAAATTTATATGAAATTTTTTGAAGGATTCAAAATGCCTGAAGCATATACAAGTTATTGAAAAATTTGTTTGTAATCCTTAAACGGATTAAATGAACTAAGGTTGATGTACTGAAATCACATTAATAAATATTTATTGATGAGGGGTACACATATGACTATGTTTACTCTTATCCCTTTATGATATCCAATTTTTTTCAATAATGTTGTGCAAGTTGCTGACTTGAATATTATTGAAGCTTTTGAAGAGTTTTCGAAAAGCAGTAGACTACCTGCTAAAAGAAGTTGAAATCAGGAAAAAATAGATTGGTCCTGAAGTACCATATATTTATTCAATTGATACATTTATTTATCTTGCTATAACTATGAACATGATATAATTTCTTCCTTACATGAAGATACTGAACTAAGATCAATTACATATTGTCGATTTGATGAGACAAGTTTTTCAAAATTAGGGGGAGAGAATAATGAAATAAAAAGGGAAATTTTGTGGAATAATCCATCATTGTCTCATCTTGATCCACATGCTTCTATTTGTGAGCAAGAGGTCCAAAAGATTATTCTATTGCAGAAAATAGCAAATCAATGGTCAAACGCATTTACAGATTTGAAATGATTGCCAAATCACATATCCATCAGAGAATGTCCCAATTCAGATTGATGTCCATGTAGGACCATCTACTAGTGTAATAGAAAATGAGTCCAAAGCACGTCTGAAGCGTGATAGACCATTGAGTTCTAAGGATCGGAATCCTAAAAAAAGAAAAATAAATGGTCAAGATGACACTAAGAAAGAATCTCATAAAGAAATTCAAGATTTGATCAATCCTGATATTCTTGAAGAAATCAATGAGTCGCAAACTCAAGAAAATGAAGAAATATCAATAAATTCAATTGATGTTAGGACTAATTTGAATCGCTTGAAAATAAATATTGTTTGAAATGTGACAAAATTCCCACAACCTTATATGAAGATAATGCAACATGCATTGCTCAATTGAAGGGAGGATTCATAAAAAGGAGATATGACAAAACACATTCCACCAAAGTTGTTCTTCATACACGAGCTCTAAAAGAATGGTGACATCAACGTGCAACAGATTCGTTCAAGTGATAATATGGCTGATTTATTCACTAAGTCTCTACCAACTGCAACTTTCGAGAAGATGGTGCACAAGATTGAAATGCGAAGACTCAAGCATTTGGACTGAAGTTTTCATTAGGGGGAGTTAATACATGTTGTACTTTTTTTTCGTATAAGGTTTTGTCCCAATGGGTTTTCCTTGTAAGATTTTTAATGAGGCAACCAAAATGTATATTATTAGAAATGTGTATTTTTTTTCCTTCATTAGAATTTTTTCACTGGTTTTTTTCTAGTAAGGTTTTAACGAGGCATATTATCTATCAAAATAGACATCCAAGGGGGAGTGTTATAGATATTATCATATATTGTGGATGTTTATCTTTAGGAGAAATATTAGGGCTAATAACTTTGGGACGAAGTCAATTTCTCCTATAAATAGAGATGTTCCCCTCATTGCATTTCATCCTTCAAGAGAAATAAGAACTCTCATCTCTTCTCTCTTTCTCAACAATATTCTTGTTCTAACTTTATAATTATTTTATAAAGATTTCTTTTTTGATTCATCCCTGGCCTTATTCAAGAATTGTTTTTGATCCAATCCGCAGGAATCAATAGAAAAGGCAAATCCCTTATGATACACCAGATAAAAAAAATCATCTTGGAGATTGTGTAATGCTTACTCTCAAACTCTCCGTTTACACAATAGTGATATTTTTTGTTTCTCTCTTCATCTTTGAAATTTATATAAGTATTATTTTATGAAATAGAACGTGAAGAACTATTTTTTGAGGTATCATATGAAACTTATTAGATCAACTAAATCAGTCTATATAAGGGAAAATGCTGAAAGTATGTATGTCCTAGAGACAATCATTATTAGGGACAAATGTACTTAAACACATTCGTATTATTAATAAGATTAATATTTATGGCATTTGCAATTATTGAATTATTAATTGATTGTTTGTAATTATTCATTAATGTGCATCCCTTGAGCTTACGTTGTCATCAATAGAGAGAGATATTGATGATAGAGCGTAACTCTAAAATAGCCTCGACTAATGATCATCAAGAATGGGATATCGATGATATATTATAAGTCGACATGTGGTCTGCATCACATTCTTAGATATTGTAGTATGTCTCACCCGCTACTAGTAATGGTTACTAGTGATGGACACATCGATACTTTTAGAAAGTATTGGTATACCCTGCTGATAAACTATTTGTTATACATGTCTAAAGTGTTATCAGCGTGTGGGAGATGAAGGTCCTTTGACTTGAGGTCAATACACACCTTGTTTACAGAGTAATGTACTTTGACCCTGTCCTAAGCTTAAACTCCTTATATACGACTTGTGTTGGGTGCATTATTATGTAAATTAAGGTGGTAGTTGAGCTAAGAATAGGATTCATTCCTCGATTGGATATTCGAGAAAACACTCAACTTCTCAGTGATATTAGGTCGACCAAGTCATTAGCCAATGCAAGAGACATATTTAGAATATGGTCTAGTTGTCGACTAATATGGATGAGATAAAGTGATCAAGCCATTTGGATAGACACGTGACAAATCATAAGCTTTATCGAGTGTGTCGCGAATGAAAGAAATTTATCATCTCACATAAAGGTTATGTTTGTTGGATTCATGTAAACGTACTTCACATATTGAGTTCGTCATACGGCGCAGTCTAGGAGTTCCGTATGGACCTTAATTGGATTAGTGTCGATATGTGAAGGTCTATAGAGTCACACTATGTCGATTGTCTTTTCGGTCTAAGGGTGTATTGAGAGAATATTAAATATTCGATTTGGAACCGAGATATTTAAATTGATAATAATTAATAACTATGGGATAATTTCTATTAGATGGAAATTATTTTATTAAATCAAAATTAGATTTTGGATTTAATGTGCTTTGAATATAATATATATATATATATATATATATATATATATATATTAAATGAAAACGGAAACGGATTTTTACGTAGGGCGCCGCGGCGCCGACCCGGCAGTAAGCCCAGTCGGACTGGCCCACTACACCTCAGGTTTTGGGTCAGGCTTAAGCCTAACCCTAAAACATTTTCTGACCTAATTGTAGCTATAAATACAGCACTAAACCATTGTTATAATACACCAATTCTATAAACTAATTCTAGATTTAGAGTCTAGGACGAAACTCTCTCAAACCTCTCCCAAGATTTCCTGGCTTTCTTGACAGAGGAATACACCGTAGCATTGTGCTGGCAGTCGAAAAGGGAATCGCGTGTCTACCCTTTAGTAAAGACTCCAGATAATATAACCTGTAAGAGTTCATGTTTTATGTTACAGGTTTTTGATTGTCATATAACCATACCAGAAGAAATTGTTGGGGTAAGTAAGAACAAAAATTTTAAACTTCCGATGTGCCTTACTTATGTATTTTGAACCCAATAAAACCTTACAAATGTTACCAAACCATAAAACGTGAAGTAATAATATAGATTTGTTAAAGATACTTAAGGTCCACCTAAGATGACAAAAGCTACTCTCAAAAATCAATGACACAATTTTTTGGTTTAAAATTTTAGAAAAATTTAAATACACTATTTCGTTCAATGATTTATTGAGAAAGTTTTTATCCAACTATAGTTATTGACGAAGTATATATGACTCATGTGATATATGCACTTTTGATCCTAGATTACTAGTAAATTCTGATTTTGTTCTTTAATTTGTAGTAATATATGATTCATCGTATTTAATCTTTAATTAATTAAAAATATGTATTCTTTAAACTCTCAAATATACTATATTTGAACCATTTGTGGAAGTATATTACACCTAAATATGGTATAACATAAGAATTTAAAAATAACACATAATAATAATTAAACAGGAAAATGACTAATAAATCTAATAAATTGTGAATATTCATAAGCAAATGAGTCTGAAGTGCACTTTCAAGTAATTACGGGTTAATATGCTTAGTCAGATATTATCTATCTTATATTAAAATCACGAAGGGCCTTCCTTCATTAAAAGACTCTACAATGGACAAAATAGTCATTTAATAATTGACTAATTGTTAACACTCAAAAATAACTTAAGTGTTTAGCCGAATTCAGTGACAACCGAACTGTTCCAGAGCCGAATTTACTCCTAGCCCTTGACTACAAGAAATTCATTGGATACTAAGGCATCTTAGCCGAGATGTTAGTTATAGGTACGACTGGGACCCACTCAGATGCAGACGCCTCAACGACCAAGTCAAAAGGGTTTCTGAACCCCTATAAGCGGTAAAGACCAACAACAACTAAAAGAAAAGGCCATTCCAATCAAGAGGAGTAGAGGGCGAGAAAATTAGCACCATCTCCCCCATAGTCGGCCATTGAACTTAGTGGGTTACTTGATGGCTGACATGGGGGGGGGGGGACACACACACGTTTGTATAGTTATTTCCCCTTTTTGTATTATAAATAGGATCATTCTTTGTATATAGAACACACACAATCAATTAAACAACTCAAATTTTATCTATCTTTCTATCATTTTATCCTTTACTTTTAGTGTACTCTGTTGTATTCATGTTTTGTACCTCTTAGTTTACTCATAGCACCGTCCTAACGCTTTATGGAGTAGTTGGGGAACCCATTGCTGGAAATTGGAGTTCCGTTTTCAACCCAAATTGCTTAAGTTAAGGAATCAATTTGTCTTCCGATTTCATCAGCCGATACAATGACATATAGCAGAATTCGGGGAGAGAACAAATTTGGCACGCCCAGTGGGACCATAGGTGAATTAATTACAAAGTTTGATTCTCTAGGTCAGGATCATTCTTGGTTTATGCGCCTAAGGTCCGGTAAGAAAATGAACCTCGAGTCCAGTCCACATCCTAAACAAAATCCTCTCAGAAGGAACAACAAAACAACATCCTCCTCGAGTATGCCTACATCGGTTGATACCCTTCCACTTCCTGCACCAACCCAAGCCGAGGAAGAATCTAGAAAATTTGAAGGTCCAACCATAATGACCACATTTTTTATTAGACAACAGATCGACTTAGGCATCCACGACATTAGTACCAAGTTTCTAAACAGTTGGCTGACATTGTGAAACTGATGGTACATAATGAGGTTCAACAAGCAAGGAGATGGAAACCAACCGAATGCACCAAGGAGAATGTTCGGCTAGTTCTGCCATCCCTCTGACGAGCAGTGTTGTTAAGCATGAGACCGTGACTCCCGGTGTTGTTCCTCAGCCGCATGTGCATAAGCTAGTGCCCACTTAGGCACAACCGATAGCGTACCTAAGAACGCAATCATCATACTGCATGGTCGCCGCCGAACCTTGGGGGGCAAAATATGCCACTTAACCAAGCGAGTTTGTAGTATGGGTAGATCAACATGGCTCGGAGACCAGTTCAGGCTCCAGGACACTTTGGATTACCGCCCGTTATGCCGTACGTTTATATGAATGGTCCTACGATGCAGGCGAACAATGTTCGGCAGTCGATGGCCCATGGCTATGACTTAGCTCAGCTATCCGGTGACGTTGTTTATAGCGGAATACCATTCCAGCAGTCATTGCCAGGACCCAATCCATACCTTCCAGGAAGCATAAATTTTCTAAGAAACGTCCGACGTCCGAGGAGAGCAACCATGGAATACCGTTCCACCTTATCCTCAGGCTCCGTTAGCCATTCTAGGAGCTAAGGTTGCAGGCTTTAGTGGCCATACCCAATAGCAGCCATGGGACATTACCCACCTATTGGTAATGGCCAGCAGACCATCTACAACCTTCAAAACCCTGTCAAATAAAGTACAGAATGGAGTCCGCCAGTGTAGAACGCCTACCAGTCGAATCCAGTCGAGAATCGGCAGGGGACGTCACAACTGATAAATCCGGAAATTATTGCTAATATCATGCGGAGGTACTTCAACATCCAACTGAAACCTTTGTACAAGCCTGTTTATAAGAAGCCTTACCCTGATTGGGTAAATCCTATAACACCTTTGCCGATGGGCGTCAAAACACGGAGTTTGTCATCTTCTCTGGCGATAATGGCAAATCCACTATCGAGCATATCGGTAGATTTACTGCCCAATGCGGCGAGGCTGGCCAGAATGAGTACCACAAGTTGCAGCTATTCCCTCTCTCTCTAACGGGAATAACTTTCGTATGGTACTCCTCTTTGGCTCCTGATTCCGTGCAGAGCTGGGCTGACATGGAGGGTTGCTTCCATGATAGGTTTTATTGGCCCCAACCTCAGGTTATTGTGACTGATCTAACGAATCTCAAATAGCAGGTTGATGAATTGGCTGCCGATTTTATCGAGAGGTTAAAAAAGAAGGTTGTGAAATGCACCGGGCATTTCCCCGAGTCTGAGTGTGCCCACATGATAATCAACAATATACACCCTTAGTTAAAGGAGAAGTTGGTGGGACAATCCTGCTCTGACCTGATCCAGTTAGCCGAAAAGGCTAGCCAAATAGAGCAGTACATCCAGGAAAAGGAGCGGAGAAGAGCCAGCCGAAATTGAGGCTCCCATTAGGTATCCATCATTGAAGCGGATAAGTCCGACTCATAGTCAGTAGTTTGCACGGCAGACGCAATGGTGGCCAAGATTGTTAGGGGTAAGGTTTACTTTTGCCCAGCCTTAAAAGACGTAAAAGGCAAGGAGACGAGTTCATCCGATGACAGGGTCGATTACTCGTTTGACATCACGATGGCATATCAGATCTTTGATCATCTGCTCAAAGATAAGCATATTCGGCTGCTTGATGGTCATAGGATTCCGCCTGCCGAGGAACTCGAAAATAAGAAGTACTGTAAGTTGCATACTTCATACATTCACTCTACTTCTAATTGTGTGGTCTTCAGAAAGGCAAACCAAAGGGGCATTAAGGAGGGGAGGTTCAAGCTAGCCGATAAGAGTATGGCTGAAATGTCTATTGATACCGACCCCTTACCTGCGGTACCAATATTTGTGGTATCTTTTGCTAAGCCCGATGAGTCAAGGGACACCAAAGGGAAAAACTGATGAAAAGGGTGTGGGTCCTAAAGAAACCTACCGAAGGGGAGAAATCCACAAGGACCTCTGTGTTCAATCGGTTAGGCAGCCTACGTGACATTCGTGATGACTGGCAGCCAGCTAGGAGCAGTTTTCATGGCCGTCCTGAATATTCGAGGGACATTGAATGAGAACTTCAGGAGCAAACCATGAGGTTTCTAAGGGTCCCTTTCAACGCCAGACATAGGCTTGGGGGCCAAGTATGGATGCCAACCAATCGGCAGTCGAGCATGCCTCGAATAAATGAAGAATCACTTCCTAAAACCAAACAGAGGGTGATTGAGTTTAACGTAAATGAGGGTGTTTCATCCTTAAGTATCATGGTAAGAAATGAGGACCAGACGAGACCTCGGAGAATGATCAAACTAGTCGCCAACACAGAAGAAGGGAAATGGTCTGTCATTCAAGCTCACAGAAAGAAAGAGACACCAACAAGGCCTTGCATAAGATGCAACAAATATTGCATCTAATTTCCAACACTAAAGCAGCAAAAAATTAGGAGATTCCTGAGTCTACCGTAGCCGAGGCTATCGAGCGGGCTTTCGGTTCAGTTGCTTCATGGGCAATGTCACCTGAAGGAGAGACGTCGGGTCAACCAGAGCTGGATGAACAATCTATCGATAACCCGACAGAGGAGCCTCGGCAAGAGAATATGGCCCCGGATGGACCTTTGACCTAGGCAACCCCACAGATCGTGCAGAGAATTCAGTTAGAGGATCCCCAGCCGATCCCCATTTGTCTCTAAAAAATGGAAGATACGAGATCCTGGTCAGCCGAATTGAATAAAGGAGGGGACTCCATCCTCGATTTATTCAGCCAAGACCTGGTTGATGAGATGTGGGCAGACATTGAAATGATCAGCTTGATCCCATGTGAGTTCTGGGCCAGCCGCTCCGCGCTGGATAGCCTAGAAGGTGATGTTTGCATAGAAGACTCATAATGGGCAACAATAGCCGATACCATGGATAGGGACTCTTTGAGCACCGTATTTGGTGCACCCACAGAAGATATAGTAGAACACCTCAAGCCCCTCTATGTGAAGGCGTACATCAACGGCAAAACTATTAGCCAAGTGTTCGTCGACAATGGGGTTGTGCTGAATGTGATGCCGCTGCTTACTTTGAAAAGCCTCAACAAAGCCAGAGAAGATCTCATCCCAGCTAACATGAAAATAGCTAGATTTATGGGAGTGGCTTATGAAGCTTTGGGGATTTTAGTGGCAGAAATCATCGTGTGTCCCAAGACGGTGAGATCTGCATTCTTTATGATAGACGGCAAGCCGTCCTACACCATTTCACTGGGCAGGGACTGTATTCACACTAGTCGATGCCTTCCGTCTACCATGCATCAAAAGCTCATCTTTTGGGAAGGAGACAAGATAGAAATCGTCCCAGCGGATGATAACTCATTCCAACCAGGGGTTCAGATAATAGAGGTTGTCCTCTATTCATCCTATGTGGCTTCCATAGCCGTCATAGAGCAGTATGAAGAAGGATATTGGGAATCCTGTAACCTTGCTTCGCGTGGGTTCAAAATAAAATAATTAGCCAAACCACGGCTTACCTTGGAGGATTTAAATGGTTGAGAAAACCCAAATCATACGTGATCTATGGCATCAGCTGATCGCCATAAGTTCTGAGGCAGGGATAGCTGAGGCATCGCAGTTGGGGAACTATGACATCGATCCAACGCTCGCAGCCGATGAAGTTGAGCTGCCGATGGAACTTGAATCGCCCATAAGAAGGACTATGCCTAGTTTTGAGTCTCAGGATCCTTTGAAAGATATCAACTTGGGAATTGAAGAAATCCCTCGGCTAACACACATTAGTGGTTTGCTGAAAGAAGAAGACAAACAAAGCATAATAGCCCTTCTACTGCAGTATAAAGACTGCTTCGCATGAGATTATCATGAGATGCCTGGGCTGGCACACACTTTGGTAGATCATAGACTTCCAATCAAGGAGGGTTTCAAACCCTAAAAATAGCTACCCAGAAGGTATCACCCTCAGCTGATGCCTCAAATCAAAGCCGAGATCGAACAACTGTTGAAAGCCGGGTTTATCAGAACGGCTAAGTATGTGGAATGGTTGGCAAACGTCGTACCAGTCAAGAAGACAAATGGCAAGGTTCGGGTATGTATTGATTACAGGAACCTAAATCTAGTCACTCTTAAATATGAGTACGTCATGCCGATAGCCGACATGCTAGTTGACTCAACGGCCGCTAATGGTGTATTGACCTTCATGGATGGATACTCTGGCTATAATTAGATATCGGTAGCTGAGGATGACATTCACAAAACCGCCTTCAGATGTCCAGGATCTTTGGGCATTTACAAGTGAGTAGTTATGCCGTTTGGTCTGAAGTACATCGGCGCCACTTATCAAAGGGTAATGAACACCATCTTCCATGACTTGATCAGCAAGACTATGGAGGTCTACATCGATGATGTAGTAGTGAAGTCTAAGGACTTCAAGGATCATTTAGCCGATCTTGAAAAAATATTAAAAAGAATGAGGATTCATAATCTCAAAATTAATCCAGCCAAGTGCATGTTCGGAGTATCGACTGGCAACTTCCTTGGCTTTTTGGTACATAAGAAAGGCATCAAGATAGATCCTAACAAAGCCAAGGCAGTAATGGGATCTGCACCACCCAAGACAAAGAAGAAGTTACAAAGCTTATTGGGAAAGATCAATTTCTTAAGGAGGTTCATATCTAACTTGGTTGACAAGATGAATGCTTTCTCACTCTGCTCAGACTTAAAGAGTCAGAAGAGCTGATATGGGGTATGGAACAACAATAGGCCTTTGATCAAATTAAAAAGGCCTTAACTACTCCCCCCGTACTGGTGCCTCCCGTGCTAGGGAAGCCATTGAAATTATATATTTCGACTGCAGAATTATCTATCAGCTGCTTGCTAGCACAAGAGGCCGATGATGGAACTGAAAGAGCAATTTATTATCTTAGCTGAATGCTTAACGATGCTGAAACTAGATATTTGGAAAAGCTTTGTCTGTCTTTGTTCTATGCTTGCACAAAACTCGAGTATTATCTAATTCCTCACATTATATACGTTTTGTGCAAAGTTGATATTGTCCGGTACTTACTAAATAGACATGTCTTGCAAGGTCGATTAATGAAGTGGGAAATCAAGCTCACTGTATTTTCTCTCGAGTATAAACCACTCAGGGCCGTCAAAGGCCAGGCGATAGCCGATTTCTTAGCAGACCACCCTTGTGTAGATGTGAAGGACCCATGCGCCCCCCTCTACCGCATATATGGACGTCGTCCCTTAGACACTGACTTTTGATGGGTTAAGAGACCAGGAAAGAGTCGGAGCCAGGATAACGATAATTGATCTTAAAGATGAAATATGGAGGTTCTCTTATCTGTTAGATTCTGACTTGACAAATAACCAAGCTGAATATGATGCTTTCATCATAGGACTCAAACTCCTAGTCTCTATGAAAGCAAAATACATCAAGATTCGCGGAGACTCTCAGTTGGTTATCAAGCAGCTGGCCGAGGAATATGACTGCAAGGATCCAAATTTGTTGGCCCGTTATGAGATGGCTAGCAGGTTACTTAGTAAGTTCACATCATCTATACTAAGTCATGTTCCCAGAGGCATGAATGTTGAGGCTAACGACTTAGCGCAAGAAGCTTCTGACTTTAGAAAGTCTCTACTCACTTTAGAGTACGATGAACTGCCAGCCAAAGTGTTAGCCGTTGATCAAATCAACTCATGGAGGCAGTTACTAATTGACTACTTAAAAGATCCCTCTAGTTGCAAGGATCTCAAGGTTAAAAGAAGAGCCTTGAAATATGTTCTCACTGACGATAACCTCTATAAAATAAGCGTGAATGGGTACTGCTTAAGTGCATTTCCAAAGCAGAGGCCTTGAAGGTCATGGGAGAGGTCCATGAAGGAGTATGTAGATCACACAGAGCGGGGCCAATGATGAAGTGGCTGATCTACCACCACAGCTATTATTGGCTTACTATCACAGCTGACTGCTGCCAGTATGCAAAAGGATGCGAAGAATGTCAGAAACATGGACCAATTCAATGGGTACCAGCCGAGTTACTGCACTCAGTCGTAAAACCTTGGCCCTTCAGAGGATGGGCTATGGACCTCATCAGCAAGATTTACCCACAATCGGCTAAAGGTCATAATTTCATTATCGTGGCTATCGATTACTTCACTAAATGGGTATAGGCTCAGCCGATGAAGAGGGTCCACCAGACAAATGTCATCTAGTTTATCCAACACCAGATCATATATAGATATGGTATTCCCGAGATGATTACCATCGATCAAGGGACGATGTTCATTGGTCTAAGGTGGTAGCCTTTGCTGAGAAGTTTGGTATCAAGATGATCACATCTTCGCCTTATTATGCACAGGCAAATGGGCAAGCCGAGGCAGCCAACAAACTTATTGTGGACACAATTAGTAAAAACATAGAGGATAAACCAAGAATGTGGCATCTCACTATGGATGAAGTCGTTTGGGCGATCAGGAATTCTAAATCTACAGCTACCGGGACGACATCGTATCGGCTAACCTATGGCCAAGATGCAGTGTTGTCGTTGGAAATTAATGTCAAATCATTATGGGTGGCCAAGCAGAACTCTCTAAGTTTAGAGGAGTATCAACTGGCCGTGCTAATAGAGTTAGACCAGCTAGATGGAGATCGATTGATAGCCCTAGAGAAAATAGAAGTCGGTAAACATAAAATGGCTAAAGCATACAACAAACATGTTAAGCTTAAGAGGTTTGCCGAAGGAGACTTAGTTTGGAAAACTGTTTTGCCAATTGGGATGAAAGATCATAAATTCGGCAATTGGGAAGGATCTTTCATAGCAAGCCAATGGATCGCCGGCAACGCATATCGACTAATAAACATGCATGACGAAGAAATGGGCAGGAATGTAAGAGACAAGTATCTAAAAAAGTACTATCCTTCGATTTGGGGCATGCATGAATAAACGACAGCCACAGACCGGCATGATGGTCGCACAAAATAAGCTAATTCCCTCCGACGAGAGATGTATGGCTAAATGACAGCCACAGACCGGCTGCCTGGTCACAAAATATAAAGCCATTTCTTTCACACGCCTGTGTCGTAAGGTTGGTCGCACTGCTCAGGCGAAGAAATACCATCCCAAATGGTCAAAGATAATAACCCATCAAATCTGCGGGGTTTATTCTAAATTTGCTCAAGAAAGCCGAGAGCAATGTTGAAGTTAAAGGGTATGGATTCCCACATCCAAGTAAACCAAGCACAAAAATAGAGGCGTCGTACATACCCGAGCCCGGCTCTACAGCGGAAATCAAATTCTGATAGTGCGGTGGCATCGAAAGGACCCAAGTGCCTCCATTCGGCTTCGGTGACTAATCTCACTCGGTCCAACCAAACCGAATAATGAGTGGCCTTAGTCGGCCAAGTACGAAGGTTACCCGAACAATGGTCGCTGGTGAACCAGTCATAAGTATAAAGAAAGTTATGGTTTATTAGGCTGAGGTACTGAAACAAGAGAGAATCATATTGTTCCGGTTCATTGTATGAAATCAGAACCAACTATTCATCAACGAAGGCCAAGGCGGGGGTCAGGTCACTATCGGCTAGAATGATTTTTCCTGATCTCCGAGATAAAATAGATGAAGCCATGGTTTCCGACTAAGAAAAGGGCCAAAGATTACATGAGAAACCTATGGGGGGATACCTTTACTCAAATAACCTGCAGAGGCGCGAATGAGATTAATTTATTATTTTCAAAAGCGCGGCCAAAAATCATCAGAGCCAATTCATGGTAATGAAGACGCCTCGGTTAAAGGGGAAACACATCTCAAGAAATAATCATCATTGCACGCACCGGAGATGAGACGATTTAAGTGACATGCGCTGCTGTCAGACTAAAACGACGGCTACTCTCGGATACATCAACTCAATAGTCACACTCGAGTTAATGTAGGGGGCAATTGTTAACACTAAAAAATAATTTAAGTGTTTAGCCGAATTCAGTGACTGCCGAACTGTTCCAGAGCCAAATTTACTCCTAGCCCCCGACTATAAGAACTTCATCGGCTACTAAGGCATCTTAGCTGAGTTGTTAGTTAGAGGTACGACTAGGTCCACTCAGATGCAGACACCTCAACGACCAAGTCAAAAGGGTTTCCGAACCCCTATAAGCGGTAACAACCAACAACAGCTAAAAGAAAGGGCCATTATCCGAGCAAGAGAAGTAGATGGCGAGAAAATCGGCACCACCTCCCCCATAGTCGGCCATTGAACTTAGTGGGTTACTTGATGACTGACATGGGAGGGGGGGCACGTTTGTACATTTGTTTTTTCTTTTTATATTATAAATATGATCATTCTTTGTAAATAGAACAAACACAATCAATCAAACAACTCAAATTTTATCTATCTTTCTATCCTTTTATCCTTTAATTTTACTGTACTCAGTTGTATTCATATTTCTTGCCTCTTAGTTTCAGGGACGAAGCTAGCCAATTTTTTCTGAGGGGGCTTGTACTATATTATACAAATTTTAAAAAGCAAGTAATAATTTAAATTCTAAATAACATAAATACAAATCGTTCAAGAATAATAAAAATATAATCACAATTTTTTTCGACGAGATTTCATAGTCTGAAACTATTGCATAACGGTTTCGTTACCGATCTCATACAAAATTTCATTCTCAATATAAGGTACTAATAAATCATTAAGCCAATCATTCGATATTCGATTTCGCAATCGATCTTTGATGATGTTCATAGCAGAAAAGACTCTCTCTACACTTGCAGTAGCAACTGACAAAGTTAATGCTAGGGTAAGAAGTGTGTAAACCAAATGATAGATTCCGTGTCTTTTTATTTCCACCATCTTCTTTGCAAGATCTCCAATGCCAACAATTTCTGAAAACTCAATGCTACTACGCATATCAATAATATAAGTCTCAAGTTGATTATCAAGTAACTCTAAATCATGTGAAGAAAACTCCCGAGGATACAATTGAGCAAACTTGATGAGACTTTCCTTGTTTAAAGCAAATAATGAACTGGTAGGATTAAGGCATCCAACAAAGCATATCAGCATTTGTCATAGAAAACCGGCTATTTAACTCCATAAGTTGTTTGTCCAAAATACCATAAAAGCACTCGATGCGAAAATAAGTATCGTTAGTCTTTTCTTCAGTTCTCCGCTTGGACCGCCGAAGAGATACATACTTTTCATTCATGTTAGGGACAACAATCTCATGATTAGAACAAAACAAAGAAACTTCATTAACTAGAGAATCTCATTCATTGTCTCTCAAATATTGCAATCTTTGCTTTGAAATCTCCACTAATCTCATAGCATTCTCTATCTCTTGCTCTTTTTTTTACAATGCTAATGACAACTCATTGGTAATCGCCAATACCTTTTTCATCAAATTCATAGCGAATGAAAACTCAAATGATTGTAATGCATTTAAAAACATGTTTGCATCAACTCTATGCTCCGGATCATCCATTATAACATCAAGTACTTCAATAACAGATGAAAACATGACAATGAGTCTAACTAAAGTATTATAATGCGAGCTCCAACGAGTATCACTTGGACTTTGCAAGTTAGTTTCTTAGTTTAGCCCACGCCCTCTAACAAGTTCTCCCTTAATTGAGGAAGAAAGTGAAACTTTGCAACCGCTACTAAACTCAACTGAAGCTGACGAGCAAAGCAATGAACATAAAAAACACATAGATTTTCATTCAAAATAAGAGTTTTCAAACCTTTAAGCTTACCTTGCATGTTGGCTGCTCCATCATAGCCTTGACCTCTCAACCTTGATATGCTTAAACCATGATCAGAGAGTAATCATTCGACAGTCTCCTTGAGTAAAGCTGCAATTGTATTTGGAACATGTTTTATACCAAGAAAACATTCAATTATCCGTCCCTCATTGTTCACATATCTTAAACAAATTGTCATTTGCTCCTTCATTGATGCATTACGTGACTTATCAACCAAGATTGTAAAAAATTTATCACCGATATCTTTGATGATCACGGAAGTAGTTTCAGCAGCAAAAGCTTTACAAATATCTTTATGAATATCATCTGGTTGGCTCCATGGAAAGTTGGGGTTTTTTCTAGGTTGAAACAGTCCCTTTAATAGATAAGCTCGTCTTACTCTATCTCTATGATTAGCATCGTAACTCCATATTGTTGGTCGCTTTCCAGGGCCTGCCGGGAGATTGTCGAAGTCAATTTCAACATTTGAAGATCTCTTTTGAGCATTTGATTTAGAAGAATCAACAATTGCAGACTTTCTTTTATGAAATTTCTCCATCAATACAATATTTAAATCCACAAGAATAATGTTCTACAAAAATTCAAAACTATATGATCATATATCAAACACTAATTAATTCAAATAATAATAAATTTACACTAAGTAGGGTTCACAAAAAAATAACTATTATAATGAAATTGAATAGATGATAGAAAAATCTTACATGTACTAAATAAAGATGAGTAGCGCAAAAACCAAAGTCTTGAAGAAGATTACAAGAAAAGAACCGGAAGAACTGAAGAAGAATTGTCAATTTCTAAGTTGGTCTCGAGCGTGAAACCCCGAAGAAAACAAAGTGTTTTTTATTTTAATAGAGAATGACAACACTATTTTTTAATCAGCACATACACTGACTTTGTTGTGTATTCATAGACTAGTACTTTTTTTCCTTTTGTTGGGCTTATGGATTTCCTTTTGCAAATTTATTGGGCTTGGATAATTTAAGAGTAACAAAAGGTTGGAGGCTAATATTTTTTGGGGGTGAGGCTTTTTGGCAATTGTTAATATAGTAATAGTAATTTTTTTTTGTTGGGGTCTATAGCCCTAGTGGGGCATGTGAGGCTTCCTCCCTGCTTAGTTTACTCATACCACCGTCCTAATGCTTTATGGAGTAGTTGGGAACCCATTGATGGAAATTAGAGTTCCGTTTCTAGCCCAAATCGCTTAAGTTAAGGAATCAATTTGTCTCCCGATTTCATCAGCCGATACAATGGCAAATAGCAGAATTTGGGGTGAGAACACTAATATTTATATTTAGAAGTTAAAAATCTTCTAAAATTTGATTATTAGAACTTTCCTTATTTGAATTGCGCACCTAAAATTTAAGAGCTTGAAATGAAGTAAAATTATAATTATTAATTTTTTCTTATTTGGTTTATATATAATATAAAATTTATAAAAAAAAAAAGTTAGTAACACGTACAGGAAAATTTACATTATGAAAATTTGGAATTGTTTATGGTAATGGCATTCAATTACTTTCCATCTAAAACCCCTATTCTTATAATTTAGTTGTCAACTTTGTTTAGGAGAGAGTTAATCGTCTTCGGTAATAACAATTTATTAGTTTCTTATATTTATTTTTTTAAGATTTAAGAAATAGAGTTGTTATTTAGTACTATTTTTTTTTCCAGATTTTGGTGTCAAATAAAATTCTATTAGGGTTAGAAAAATGCATTTATACCTCTATAAAAGAAGTTTATTGATCGGTGAAACAAAAAACCCTCCTTAAGAACACGTTTGAAAGTCTTTTCTTTTGAGATTGTGTTCTTTTGTAATTATATAATCTTTTATAATTTGCATAGATTAAAATTGCATATGATTGATGATGTGTGATTAATGGTCTTTTTTTTTACTGATTGATTGATTCATGCTACAAATTCTATTGCTCCATTCTGCTGATTTCTTCAGCTTTGTTACCTAGCACGAAGGCAAAAAAGGTCAAAGTTTTTCGATTTTAATCGTTAAAGGTATTTATTAGTTCACTTAAACGATTTTAAAATGTATAATTTATCAACATGTGCAACACACGTATATTAAAACTATCATTAAGGACTAAGGTAAGGGGCCTTATTCTAGAGCTGCCCTTGATTTATCTGCATCACGTGGTCGTGGGACAAAAAAGGAGGATATTATTTCTCAAATTCTGGTCATTCAGGCACATTCTGCGATTTACTGATAGTAGTGCTGAGGGATCAGAACTACTATCTTCAGGAATAATCTGATGTAAGCCGAGAAACTGGATATAAAAAAAAGGAGGACATTAAATATTAATCGTTGTGTACACTCGAATATGAGTCTCTAGAGGTAATATTTTCCTTTATGTATCTTTGTTAGGATATTATTATTGTAGATGTCTTGATGAAAAATGAAATAAGAAAGTGGAATATACATCCCTCTTTACTTTTTCTAGCAATAAATCTTAGTAGTTATTTTTATTATTGGTGTTTTTCTTTAAGATACAAGAAAGAGAAAATAACTGCAACAAAAGAGATAAGTATATCGTTATCCAATTATCAATTAAATGTGAAGTTTTCTTTCCAGAGATATTATAATAAGTTAATAACATACATGACTTATGGAGGAAAGGTTGAGGGTAATTTTACATTTAATTTTTTATTTTTGATTGGGGAGAATAAAGAACGTCAGTCATAAGAGAAAACAAAATAATTATTAAATGTATAATGTTAATATGTTGATTAACTTTGAGTAAATTATGTATATCTATGACGGGGTTTTGCTTTTTCCGGAATTAAGATTTATTTGTTCTATATAAAAGAAACTTACTCATACACTCTAATAGTCACTTTATGCAATTCTAATATGCAATTTTGTTTATGTTGCAGATCGGCATAATTCATCGACTCTATCTTTTGAAAAATATTAAGAGATCGTATTCAAGCTGGATGTGACAATTGAAATTTTCATTGATGATTTATTAAAAAATGCAACTAATCCCTGATGTCGTGACTTGTGAGTTATGAAATTAATTATTCTATATCTGTTGATAATATTAGTCGAAAATATGAAATATATAGTACAAGAAAGTGATTGTCTCACACAGCTTATTGTTTCATATTGAAAATCTGTGTTATAAACACTTTGGACAAGCCATGCCTAGCTATTATTTGAATCCACCTTTCTGCAATTAATTTAATTTCCTTAATTACTTGAATTTTTTCTCCAACATTAATTTCATGTATCTACTTTGATTAAATAGGCACATCCATAATTTTCTTCTTGAATAAACTTGTGCATGAAATTTTAATCATATCAAGTTTAGTCGATCTTTGAAGTATAATTTTGACATGATACTAATTAGAGTTATAGATAAAGACTAAAAATCATACTCCTAGAAGAAGATTAATTCTACTAAAATTGGTTATTTTAAGTTTATAAACATATAATGCGGATCTCTACTAAATAAACATGAAAGCAACTAATAGTTAAATAATAAAATTCGTCGCTAATTCTATTTAGTAATGAATTAGTAAAGAATTATAAAAAAAAAATCTTAGCTATGTACAATTTAGGAACGGATTAATAACTAACTTCGTAGCTAAGTGCAATTTTTTTATAGTGTTTGTTGTCAAATGAAGTACGCGCTTTGATCACGCGCAAAGCGCCTACACTATAACTAGTAAGAACTAAAATTAAAACACATCAATAACTGAAAAAACAAAAGTGATGTTAACCCCATATTTGTTTTTATATTATACACTTTATATTAAGTTTTACATAGAACAAACATCACACAAGAGATGCTTAATTACTCAGTAAATGTAATAATAATATTCACTGTATTTCAATTTAAGTATTAACTTCTCCATAAAACTGGTTCATTAGCAAATTAATACTTAACTAAGAATGTAAATTTTTGCAAGGATTAAAGAGTAAATTCAACTTATTAATCCCCTCCACCTTTAGAACTTGAGAAACAATAATATTTCAGTTTTGGGTGGTGATTGAATACAAGAACATTATGGAAGAAATCACTTGAGTGCAAAAGATCAAATATTTTAAAGAAATTACCAACTTCTATACATTATCTTGCTTAGATTAAAATTCTTTCTCAAAGTAATGTCTTTTTTGTTCAAGTATTTTCACGGTTTTCTTCTTTATGAAACTAATTCAGCAGATTGAGGCAGATATAGTACGTGTATAGTGGGTTCGATTTAATTCAATAAGTTTAATACCGAGCATATGTATGTTTTGAGTGTATGAGAAAAGTTACTACTCCTAAACTTATAACAGAAGTATTAAATCTTGAACTCAATTTAAAAAAAAAATACAACATGGTCATTGATAAAAAACCTCTAAGGTTACACACATAAAATATAAATCTATATCTATATTTATATATAATATAAAGTTAGGAATAACCAATCCTATGTGACACCTCTCTATGACCAATGATCCTATTTATCTTTTTTCTCATTTCTTTTTTGACAATTTTCTCTACCTTTATTATTATATAAGAATAAAATATGTCAATTAATCATATTCTTTAATGTGAGACTGGAGGAGGCTAAAAACTCTTTTAATCCTCTGATTTCAACGTGATAGTAAATGCATGTAATAATTTTTTCATCTTCTCCTCTCTCCCACTAGCAGATTTTAATTCTAATATTAATTAATAAGAGTTAATCAAAAGTTATAATTTATTGTGTTAAAGTAATACTAATTCAATCTTCTATCTATATAATAAAGCTAGGCAAAGGAACATTAATGTGACATCTCTCTTTGGTCAATTATCATATTTATCTTTTTTCTCCTTTATTTGGGTTTTTCTTCCTACTTTCTATTTAACTTATTGTAAGAATAATTATCTCAATAACTTTAATTTTTTATTTTTTTCCATTTCCTATGATTAATGTTCATTATTTTGTGTAATAAATGTGCAAATATTACTCCTATGACGTTACAAACAAGTCCAATAGTCACATTCTTAACCAGTCATTTGGTAATTGTGATTGTTTCGGTTACTTCTTTTATCTGAACATATATGTGTTTGTGTTGGTTGATTTTCTGGTGATGAATTGGAGTATTTGCTCAATTGCATAAAAGGTTCACCTTTAAGTTTTTATGTTGTTTACTCATTTACGTTTCACTTGTAGGTACTGTTGGATATTACAAAGGTCGCAGGAAACGGGAATTACAAGTAACTGCTAATGTAAGAATTGAAATTACAATTCAACTAGAAATCTGAAAATTACAAAGATGAACAAGAAAAACTGAAAAAGCTGTTTTTTTCTTGAGTCGAGTGTGGCACTCTGTCCTTAAGACAATATTGCCCCGTATGTATCCTTTATATGTCCTGGACAATTTGTCTCCCAAGATAAAACAGCAATGGAACACTTGAGCAAAGGAAACTCAAATGTTACCGTGAAGAATATTGAGCAATGAAATGATGTTAGGAAGATGTAGGAAGAAACGGTTTTGCTTGTGTATTTTCGTGTATATTGCAAGTATGTTAAGTGTGCCTCAACAATGGTGTAAGGGGTGTTTATATAGGTGAGGGAGGGCTGTTTAACTGCCTCCATAACAACCATTATTGGCCAAATAATGGCCATTATGGAGGTAGTAAAGCCACCAAAATAAATGGTGAAAGACCAACGGATTTGGCCATTATAGGAGGAGTAATTCAGCCAAAATAAATTGCTGAATTGAGTGCTTGGCGTTTCTGTTCTGACCGTCGAAATTCGACTTTTTCGAAAACTTCGGGGATCAAAGCGTACATCTTGAAACTTCGGGGACCAAACCGTACATCCGAAAGAATTCTCGGTCCAAAGCGTACTTCGAAACTTCGGGATCAAAGCGTACTTCGGCAAAGTTCTCTGGCCCAAAAAGATAATATCAGAAGGCCACACAGCCCACGACCCGTGACCCGTGACCCGAGAACCCGAGAACCCGGAACCCGGAACTCGGAACCAAGTAATGGCTGTTTATGGCCATTAGTGAGGGAGTTAATCAACCAAGTAGTGGCGGATTTAATGTGCAACATTCCAAAAGCCAACCCAAACGGTAGGCAGAAACTTATGTATTCCCAATTTCAACTTTCCAGAAACTTCAGGGACCAAACTGTAAATATTAAACAATTTGGGGTCTATCAGAAGAAGCCCAAAGCCCAAGACCCACGACGGGACGGGACGGGACGGGCGGGGCGGCGGCGGCGCGCGTGTGGTCTTTCTTCGAACCGAAGCACATCTAGGTCCTCCCTCCTTTAAACACATGGGATACCCCTTGGGGTCCCAAACCCCAAACCAATTTCGAGTCTTATATACACAACAATTCTTTCTTCCTCTAACGATGAGGGAGAATTGATCACACACCACACTTTTCCATGCTTCAAACACCTTACTTCGTGAACCAATATCTCTTTCATTTCTCAATGAAATTTGACGATTCTTGGCCCTACGGTTATCTACGTACTTAGTAGATCATGCATGTGTGAAGAACCGGATTCTCCAACATACGTAACACTAGTGTTTAAGCCGTTGAAGTTGGTCGGTCGCAACTCCCGCCAAAGGCAAATTTCCAACAATCCCCTCTTGAAAGAGATTTTGGCGCACTCACATGGTGTCTTTTCATTTCCAGCAATATTTCAGCGGACCGATGTTGCATAAGGAGAGGTAGCTTCAGTTTTGAACCTTCCATAGTTGGATACCATCGGACTTACTTACTGCGCGGTGAACGTGATGTCTTGAACCGTCAGTGTTTAATGTAAGCCAAGTCAATGGTACTAACACAACAAATTCCCTTACTCTCTTCTTCGTAATGTTTTGTCCGTTTTGGCCATGGACAACGTCTTGGATTCTTAAGTGCGTTCATTTTGAGGCGGCCCATCCTCGCACTTAAATAGGTGGTCTCCTACAAGGTATCCTGCTATACCCCACTTCACAAGTGTTAGGAACCATTAAAAGTTTCCCAAAGACCTAACCTCAACTGTTGAGGAGCATTACAGGTTTTGAAAACTTAACCTTTACCCACACTGCAGATAGCACTTAAAGTCTATCGCGGGAACGACTATGGATTTGGTGTTTCTCTTCAGAAATCACTATCCGAAGTGCTCATACTTCCACCGAAGCGATCAACTGAACCTTTACAACTTAGTTTTCCCATTGAACCAAATTACTGGGATCTCCAGTTAGTAAGGTTGGGTTACCGCTGTATTAGTCCTTATATTTTGGGTTTTAAGCCCATTCCCCTAGACATGCAAGTTATCTGATCTTTGGGTAAGCCCTTTGTCAATGGGTCTGCTATATTATCCTTTGACTTAATGTAATCAATGGATATTATACCCGTGGTGATCAGTTGCCTAACGGTCTTATGCCTCCGTCAAATATGACGAGACTTGCCGTTGTACATAGCATTGTGCCCTTCCTAGAGCCGACTGACTGTCGCAGTGGATCATTACCGAAGGTACGGGTTTGTTCCAACACGGAACATCCTCTAAGAAGTCATGAAGCCACTCAACTTCTTCTCCTGCTTTGTCTAAAGCGATAAACTCCGATTCCATTGTGAATCGGGCGATGAAAGTTTGCTTAGAGGATTTCCAAGACACAGCCCCACCACCAATTATAAATACATACCCACTGGTGGACTTGGTGTTCTCTATATTAGATATCCAGTTTGCATCACTATACCCCTCTAGTACAGCTGGATATCTCGAATAATGTAACCCGTAATTTAACGTGTATTTCAGGTATTGTAATACCCGATTCAACGCCTTCCAGTGATTATAACTCGGATTACGGGTGAACCTAGCCAACTTATTGACTGCGTAAGCAATATCAGGCCGGGTGCAGTTTGTTACATACATCAAACTACCGATCACCTGTGCATATCGCTCCTGGTATACAGGTGCACCAAGATTTTTATCAAGCTTTTGATTTGTATCCATTGGTGACGTTATCGGTGAACTGTCTAACATCTCGAACTTTCTCAAAACATCCTCGATGTAGTGAGACTGAGATAAGACTAGTCCGTCAGACGTCTTAGAGATTTTAATCCCTAAGATGACATCTGCGATACCCATATCCTTCACGTCAAAGCATTGTTTCAACATGTTCTTAGTCTCTAGGATTACCCTAGGACTGCTTCCTGTGATTAACATGTCGTATACATACAGGCATATCATAACAAATGAGTCAGAGTTACCTTTCGTGTAAACACATTTATCACACTCATTAATGGCGAACCCTTTCGATAATAAAGTACTATCAAATTTTTCGTGCCATTGCTTCGGGGCTTGTTTAAGCCCGTACAGAGATTTAACAAGTCGACAGACTTTCTTCTCTTGCCCTTGAACCACATACCCCTCGGGTTGGTCCATATAAATTTCTTCTTCCAAATCATCGTTTAGGAAGGCTGTCTTAACATCCATCTGGTGTATCTCAAGGTCACGCAAAGCTGCGATCGCAATAAATACCCGTATGGATGTCATCCGGGATACCGGGGAGTAGGTATCAAAGTAGTCATAGCCTTCTGTCCGGCGATAGCCCTTGACTACCAACCTGGCCTTGTACTTGTCTATAGACCCATCTGCCTTGTATTTCGTTTGAGTATCCACTTACACCCCAACGGTTTATTTCCGGAGGAAGATCAACCAACTCCCACGTATGGTTATGCCAGAATGGAGCCTATTTCACTCTCAATAGCTTCTTTCCAGAGTGGTTCTTCTGGAGTTGACAACGCCTGAGCAATTGTCCTTGGTTCATCATTAACCATATAAGCTACAAAGTCAGGACCGAAGGATTTATCCTTCCTGGCCCTCTTACTTCGCCTTAGATCCATCTCTGGAGTCTCCAAGTTCTGAGAATCTTGAACACTAGATTCCGGATGTTCAGCCACCTCGAGATTAGCTAGATCTGAACCATTCAGATCCGGGCAGTCAAGGACTCCCGGTTCTTGAGAGCTTTGTGCATAACTTCGTTTGAGAGAGGTTATGTCTTTCTCCTTTCTAGGAAAGGTACTTTCAAAGAATAGAGCATTCCTTGATTCCATTATTGTACCCTGGTGGATATCTGGAATATCTGACTTATGCACTAAGAAGCGATAAGCAATACTGTTATTTGCATATCCGATGAATATGCAATCTACAGTCTTAGGACCAATCTTGACCTGCTTTGGCTTGGGTACTTCAACCTTTGCCAGACAATCCCACACCTTAAAATATTGTAGGTGGGTTTCTTTCCCTTCCATGATTCATATGGAGTTTTGTCCTTACCCTTATGTGGGGCTCTGTTAAGAATCGTATTAACGGTAAGGACGGCTTCTCCCCACATGTTTTGGGGAAGTCCGGAATTGATAAGCAAGGCATTCATCATTTCCTTTAATGTGCAGTTCTTACGTTCCGCCACACCGTTTGATTGAGGTGAGTATGGGGCCGTCGTTTGATGAATAATGCCTTCTTGGGCACAGTATTTCTCAAATGGCGCTACATATTCTCCCCCTCTATCGCTACGAATGGATTTAATCCGTAGGCTAAGTTGATTCTCAACTTCTGCTTTGTAACGTCGGAACGCTTCAAAGGCTTCATCCTTACTTTTCAACAAGTAAAGGTAACAATACCTAGTGCTATCATCTATAAATGTCACAAAGTACTTGTTCCCCCCTCTAGTTTGTGCAAACTTCAAATCACATATATCTGTGTGAATAAGTTCTAGAGGAGCGGTATTCCTTTCGACGGATCGAAAAGGAAGCTTGGTGAGTTTTGCCTCTACGCACACCTCACACTTATGTTGAGGGGTTATGTCGATAGAAGGCAACAACTCCATCTTTACCAGCCTTTGAATAGACTTGTAGTTTACGTGTCCTAATCTATGATGCCATAAATTAGAAGACTCAAGCAAATAAGAAGAAGGTTCAACTTTATTTCCTTGACGCAATACAGACATGGCATTCACTTTGAAGAGGCCTTCACAGACGAAGCCCCTCCCTACAAATGTGCCATTTTTAGTGAGTACAAACTTATTGGATTCAAATACTAGCCTAAAACCAGCATTAACCAATAAAGGTCCAGAAATTAAATTTCTTCTAATCTCTGGGACGTGCATCACTTCCTTCGAGTAAGTTCCTTGTCGGAAGTCATCTTCGGGACCACCTTTCCAACCCCATCACGTCGGAAGAAGCGTTGTTGCCCATGAACAGCTTCTTGTCGGCGGCTTGGTGTGTACGTGGAGAAGGCATCTTTGTTGGAACAGAGATGTGCCTAGTAGCACTGTGTCCACCCACCCACGCATCGGATTCTCAACCAAGTTGGCTTCTAGCACCACGCTGCGAGAATTCCTCAATCATGTCATCCAGGAGCGTGTCCTTGACGACGTTTGCTTTCGCCTTGCCTTTAGACTTGGCTTTCTGCAGTTGCTCAGTCTTGAGCTTGCGGCATTCCTTGATCCTATGACCAGGTTTTCCACAGTGATGACAATTACCTATGAACATCTCTGCTGCAGGGGCTTTGCCATCTTTCTGGAACTTCCGCTTCTTGCTTGAGTTCCTTTTGGCCTCAGCCAGATTCGCCTTCGCCTCAGCAGGTTGTCTACCCTTTGGCAAGGTCTTCTTATTATCTTCCTGGATTTGCAGTTTGATAACAAGCTCTTCAAATGTCATCTCCTTTTTCTTGAGTTTCAAGTAACTCATAAACTCATTCCATGAAGGAGGTAACTTTTCAATCAGCGATGCAACCAAAAACTGCTCGTTTGGTTTCAGTCCTTCCAAATCCAGGTGATGTAAAATCATTTGGAATTCTGGACTTGGGACATCATCTGTCTTCTTGTCCACCATTTGGAATTTTAGAAATTTCCCAACGATGAACTTCTTAGTACCCGCATCTTGTGCGTTGTACTTCTTTTTGCGATTTTTTTCCACACGCTCTTTGGCAGTGCCAACGGTGCAATAGACCGTGTAGAGAGGGTCTGTCAAGCAGTTCAGTAAATAGTTCTTGCACATGAAATCGCTATGATTCCATGCGTCACGAACCATCTTCATGCCATTAATGACATGGATACCAAGGCCCCCTTCACCCGTTTCATTAGGCGAAGAGTCCATTTCATCTCCGAGCTTGTGGAGGATCTTCCGTAAGGAACCGGGCCATGCCCATAACTGTTAAGTAAAACAACATCTTTTGCTGCCATATTTTGAATTCTGATCCCATGAATTTTTCAAGGCGATCATGGTGGTGTGAAGAAGAGGGTGGAGCTCCAGCAGTCGGGAAGGCAGCGGTGTTACGCCTTGAATAAGTAGCAAAGCAGTAGCAGAAGAACGAAGGCGGCGGTGTTATCGCCTTGAGCGATAGCGGCGGATGGCGGGGAAGCGCGCAACGTTGCCTCGAGAGGCAAGCACGATAGCAACAACATCAGTCATATTTTCAGCCATGTTATAGCAGTTATAGTAAACGAATATTGTCTTAAGTTGTTGGATATTACAAAGGTTGCAGGAAACGGGAATTACAAGTAACTGCTTATGTAAGAATTGAAATTACATTAGTTCCGTTTCCTGCAAATCCTTGTAAACCAAACAACTTAAGACAATATTTTGCTTACGGAATCGCAATAACATGGCTGGAAATATGACCGATGTTGTGCTACATACCGCCGCCTCTCGAGGCAACGTTGTCGCCTTCCCCGCCACTACCGCCATCGGCCAAGGCGTAACTCCGCCGCCTTCATCGCCGCGCGCTGCTGCGGCTCTGTTCAAGGCGAAAACCTCTGCCTTCCGATGTTGGAGCTCCACCCTCTTCTTCATACCACCATGATCGCCCCGAAAAATTCATGGGATCGATTCAAAAGATTCAAAAGATGTTGTTTTACTTAACAAGATTATGGGCATGGCCCGGTTCCTTACGGAAGATCCTCCACAAGCCGGAGATGAAATGGACTCTTCGCCTAATGAAACAGTGAAAAAGGGGCCTTGGTATCCATGTCATTAATGGCATGAAGATGGTTCGTGATGCATGGAATCATAGCGATTTCATGTGCAAGAACTATATACTTGAATCGCTGCGGACCCTCTCTACACGGTCTATTGCACCGTTGGCACCGCCAAAGAGCCGTGGGAAAAATCGCAAAAGAAGTACAACGCACAAGATGCGGGTACTAAGAAGTTCATCGTTGGGAAATTTCTAAAATTCCAAATGGTGGACAAGAAGACGATGATGTCCCAAGTCTAGGAATTCCAAATGATTTTACATCACTGGATTTGGAAGGATTGAAACCAAACGAGCAATTTTTGGTTGCATCGCCGATTGAAAAGTTACCTCCTTCATGGAATGAGTTTATGAGTTACTTGAAACTCAAGACAAATGAGATGACATTTGAAGAGCTTGTTATCAAACCGCAAATCCAGGAAGATAATAAGAAGACCTTGCCAAAGGGTAGACAACATGCCGAGGCAAAGGCAAACTGGCCGAGGCCAAAGGGAAAACAAGCAACAAGCGGAAGTTCCACAAAGACGGCAAAGCCCCCCAGCCGCAATGAGACGTTCGCAGGTAATTGTCATCACCGTGGGAAACCCGGTCATAGGATCAAGGAATGCCGCAAGCTCAAGACCGAGCAACAATAGAAAGCCAAGTCTAAAGGCAAGGCGAAAGCTAACGTCGTCAAGGACACGCTCCCTGGATGACATGATTGAGAATCTCTCGCCGTGGTGCTAGAAGCCAACTTGGTTGAGAATCCGATGCGTGGTGGGTGGACACAGTGCAACAAGACACATCTGTTCCAACAAAGATGCCTTCTCCACGTACACTCTAGTCTCCGACAAGAAGCTGTTCATGGGCAACAACGCTTCTCGACGTGCTGGGGTTGGAAAGGTGGTCCCGAAGATGACCTCCGGCAAGAAACTCACTCGAAGGAAGTGATGCACGTCCCGAGATTAGAAGAAATTCTAATTTCGGACCTTTATTGGTTAATGCTGGTTTTAGGCTAGTGTTTGAATCAAATAAGTTTGTACTCACTAAAAATGGCACATTTGTGGGGAGGGGCTTCGTCTGTGAAGGCCTCTTCAAAGTGAATGCCATGTCTGTATTGCGTCAAGGAAATAAAGTTGAACCTTCTTCTTATTTGCTTGAGTCCTCTAATTTATGGCATCATAGATTAGGACACGTTAACTATAAGTCTATTCAAAGGCTGATAAAGATGGAGTTGTTGCCGTCTATCGACGTAAACCCTCAACATAAGTGTGAGGTGTGCGTAGAGGCAAAACTCGCCAAGCTTCCTTTTCGATCCGTCGAAAGGAATACCGCTCCTCTAGAACTTATTCACACAGATATATGTGATTTGAAGTTTGCACAAACTAGAGGGGGGAACAAGTACTTTGTGACATTTATAGATGATAGCACTAGGTATTGTTACCTTTACTTGTTGAAAAGTAAGGATGAAGCCTTTGAAGCGTTCCGACGTTACAAAGCAGAAGTTGAGAACTAACTGAGCCTACGGATTAAATCCATTCGTAGCGATAGGGGGAGAATATGTAGCGCCATTTGAGAATATTGTGCCCAAGAAGGCATTATTCATCAAACGACGGCCCCATACTCACCTCAATCAAACGGTGTGGCGGAACGTAAGAACCGCACATTAAAGGAAATGATGAATGCCTTGCTTATCAATTCGGACTTCCCCAAAACATGTGGGGAGAAGCCATCCTTACCGCTAATACGATTCTAAAATAGAGTCCCACATAAGGGTAAGGACAAAACTCCATATGAATCATGGAAAGGAAAGAAACCCACCTACAAGTATTTTAAGGTGTGGGGTTATCGGCAAAGGTTGAAGTACCTAAGCTAAAGCAGGACAAGATTGGGCCTAAGACTGTAGATTACATATTCATCGGATATGCAAATAACAGTAGTGCTTATCGCTTCTTAGTGCATAAGTCGATATTCCGTATATCCGCCAGGGTACAATAATGGATCAAGGAATGCTCTATTCTTTGAAAGTACCTTTCCTAGAAAGGAGAAAGACATAACCTCTCGCAAACGAAGTTATGCACAAAGCTCTCAAGAACCGGGAGTCTGATCGCTCCCGGATCCGAATGGTTCGATCTAAGCGAATCTCGAGGTGGTGAACATCCGGAATCTAGTGTTCCCGATTCTCGAACTGGAGACTCCAGAGATGGATCTAAGGCGAAGTAAAAGGCCGGGAAGGATACATCCTTCGGTCCCGACTTTGTAGCTTATATGGTTAGTGATGAACCAAGGACAATTGCTCAGCGTTGTCAACTCCAGAAGAACCGCTCGGAAAGAAGCTATTGAGAGTGAAATAAGCTCAATTCTCGCATATAATCATACTTGGGAGTTGGTTGATCTTCCTCCGGAAATAAACCGTTGGGTTGTAAATGGATACTCAAACGGAAATACAAGGCAGATGGGTCTATAGACAAGTACAAGGTCGAGTTGGTAGTCAAGGGCTATCGACGACGAAGGCTTTGACTACTTTGACACATACTCTCCGGTATCCCGGATGACATCCATACGGGTATTTATTGCGATCGCAGCTTTGCGTGACCTTGAGATACACCGATGGATGTTAAGACAACCTTCCTAAACGGTGATTTGGAAGAAGAAATTTATATGGACCAACCCGAGGGGTACGTGGTTCAACGGCAAGAGAAAAAAGTCCGTCGACTTATCAAATCTCCGTATGGGCTGAAACAAGCCCCGAAGCAATGGCACGAAAAATTTGATAGTACTCTACTATCGAAGGGTTTGCCATTAATGAGTATGATAAATGTGTTTACACGAAAGGTAACTCGACTCATTTGTTATGATATGCCCGTATGTAGATGACATGTTGATCACGGAAGCGATCTAGGGTAATCCTAGAGACTAAGAACATGTTGAAACAATGCTTCGACATGAAAGATATGGGTATCGCAGATGTCATCCTAGGGATTAAAATCTCTAAGACGTCGACGGACCGGGTCTTATCTCGTCTCACTACATCGAGGATGTTTTGAGAAAGTTCAAGATGTTAGACAGTTCTCCGATAGCGTCACCAATGGATACAAATCAAAAGCTTGATAAAAATCTTGGTGCACTTGTATACCGGGAGCGATATGCACAGTGATCGGTAGTTTGATGTCTATCACAAACCGCACCCGACCCGATATTGCTTATGCGCAATCAATAAGTTGGCTAGGTTCACCCGTAATCCAAGTGATAATCACCGGAAGGCGTTGAATCGGGTATTACAATACCGAAATACACGTTAAATTTCGGGTTGCACTATTCGAGATATCCGGTTGTACTAGAGGGTATGATGATGCAAACCGGATATCCGATATAGAGAACACCAAGTCCACCGATGGGTATATATTTACAATTGGTGGTGGGGATGTGTCTTGGAAATTCTCTAAGCAAACTTGCATCGCCCGATCCACGATGGAATCGGAGTTTATCGCTTTAGACAAAGCAGGAGAAGAAGCTGAGTGGCTTCATGACTTCTTAGAGGATGTTCCGTGTTGGAACAAACCCGTACCTTCGGTAATGATCAACTGCGACAGTCAGTCGGCTCTAGGAAGGGCACGGAATGCTATGTACAACGGCAAGTCTCGTCATATTTGACGGAGGTATAAGACCGTTAGGGAACTGATCACCACGGGTATAATATCCATTGATTACATTAAGTCAAAGGATAATATAGCAGACCCATTGACAAAGGGCTTACCCAAAGATCGATGGCTTGCTCGTTTCAGGGAATGGGCTTAAAACCCAAAATATAAGGACCAATACGGTGGTAACCCAACCTTACGAACTCGGAGATCCCGTAATTTGGTTCAATGGGAAAACGAGTTGTAAAGGTTCGTTGATCGCTTCGATGGAAGTATGAGCACTTCGGATAGTGATTTCGAAAAGAAACACCAAATCCAAAGCCGTTCCCGCGATAGACGTTAAGTGCTATCTGCGCGGTATGGGTAAAGGTTAAGTTTTCAAAACTGTAATGATCCTCAACGGTTGAGGTTAGGTCTTTGGGAAACTTTTAATGGTTCCTAACACTTGTGAAGTGGGGTATAGCAGATACCTTGTAGGAGACCACCTATTTAAGTGCGAGGACGGGCCGCCTCAAAATGAACGCACTTAAGAATCCAAGACGTTGTCCATGGCCAAAACGGACAAAACATTACGAAGAAGAGAGTAAGGGAATTTGTTGTGTTGATACCATTGTCTTGGCTTACACTAAACACTGACGGTTCAAGACATCACGTTCACCGCGCAGTAAGTAAGTCCGATGGTAGCCAACTATGGAAGGTTCAAAGCTGAGGCTACCTCTCCTTATGCAACATCGGTCCGCTGAAATATTTCTGGAAATGAAAAAGGCACCATGTGAGTGCGCCAAAATCTCTTTCAAGAGGGGATTATTGGAAATTTGCCTTTGGCGGGAGTTGCGACCAACCAACTTTAACGGCATAAACACTAGTGTTACGTATGTTGGAGAATCCGATTCTTCACACATGCATGATCTACTAAGTACGTAGATAACCGTAGGGCCAAGAATCATCAAATTTCATTGAGAAATGAAAGAGATATTGGTTCACGAAGTGAGGTGTTTGAAGCATGGAAAGTGTGGTATTGTGTTCAATTCTCCCTCATCGGTAGAGGAAGAAAGAATTGTTGTGTATATAAGACTCGAAATTGGTTTGGGGTTTGGGACCCCAAGGGGTATCCCATGTGTTTAAAGGAGGGAGGACCTAGATGTGCTTTGGTTCGAGGAAAGACCACACGCGCGCCGCCGCCGCCGCCCCCCGTCCGGTCCAGTTCCGGTTTCGAGTTCCGGGTTCACGGGTCACTGGTCACGGGTCACGGGTCACGGTCACGGTCACGGTCACGGGTCACGGGTCGTGGGCCTTCTGATATTATATTTTTGGGCCAGAAAACTTTGCCAGAAGTACAGTTTGATCCCAGAAGTTTCAGATGTACAGTTTGACCAGAATTCTTTCAGATATACAGTTTGGTCCCTGAAGTTTCCAGAAATTCAGAATTTCGGCAGACACGAACCGAAACGTCCAGCACTCAATTCAGCCATTTATTTTGACTGAATTACACCTCCTATAATGGCCAATCCGTTGGTATTTCTCTCCTTTAATTTGGTGGCTTTACTACCTCCATAATGTTCATTATTTGGCCAATAATGGCTGTTATGGAGGCAGTCAAACAGTCCCTTCATCACCTATATAAACATCCCTTACACCATTGTTGAGGCACACTTGATATACACGAAAATATACAACCGAAAATCAGTTCTTCCTATAACTTCCAAGCATCATTTCATTATTCAATATTCTTCACGGTAGCTCTTGAGTTTCCTTTGCTCAATTGTTCCATTGTCTTTGTTTTATCTTGGGAGACGAATTGTCCGGGACGTATAAAGGATACATACGGGGCAATATTGTCTTAAGGACAGAGTGCCACACTCGACTCAGAAAAAATCAAAGCAGTTTCCGGTCTTCTTGTTCAACAAATATTGTAATTTCAGTTTTGTTGTTATATTCTAATTTTCAATTTTTCTAGTTGAATTGTAATTTCAATTCTTGCATAAGCAGTTACTTGTAATTTCCGTTTCCTGCAAATCCTTGTAAACCAACAAGTCTTTTGAATTTTGTCTAAAATAAGCAAAAGATATTTATGTGGTTATATATCATCTCGTTAAACATAAAAGGTAAATGTTAAAGTTAAATTGTTGCAAAATAAAGAAATGTATTATTTTTTTTGGGACGGACTAAAAAGAAAAGTGTATCATATAAATTGGAATGGAGGGAGTAACTTTTTTAGTGATTTTGATATGACAACCCTTTGGGTTGGTGAACATAAGAAAACAAGGAAGTAAACAGTGATGAAGTTAGCAAAGAGGAGGCAGAAGCAGGAACGGGGAAAATATTGATTTGAAAAATTAAGCAATTCGAATCATAGAGTATAGATCTTATGTAAACTACTCGGAATAACAAATTGTTAACAAAAGATAGGGTATAGTATTTCTTCAATTTTTCCTATTTCTTTTTATTTCATTCTTTTAGTCTTATTTTCTTCCTTTATTTAGAGAGATGACAAATGTGAATCTTGTGAAATATAAGTATTGAGAAATCATACTAAAAATATAATTAAGAAAAAGAGGAAGAAGAAAAAAACAATCACATCTCAGGTTCATACTTCACTAATTTTAACATACCATCTTTTGTTTTTTCATTAGATTTATTTTTAATATTTTACTTTTTCAAATTCACAGATAATGATTTCTTATATAAGTTTTTCCATATTTAGTTTAATCTAAAATATTTTTCATAAACTCTCTTTTATGAATATGTGTGAGTTCCCTGAACTTTTATTTTAGTTCTTTTTATAACCGCGCGGAGCGCAGACAAGTACACTAGTATATAATATAAAGCTAGATATATATGTGACACATCTCTATGACCTCCAATGATATTTATCTTCTTCTTTTTTTGACTTTTTCTCCTATTTTGTTATGTATCTTGTAATAACATTAATTGGCTATATAATTAATACTCCACTTCTTCCTATTCCTTTCAGATATATGTTACCATAGAGTTGTAATGTTTATTTGCTGCAATATAATAAACGGTACCAACATAAATGAAAAGGACTACTTATTGCAATTACATTCACAATTTTCACAGGTTGATGAAAGGAAAAGTTTCAAGAATAACAGTTACTGTTTCAACCTTTCAAATTCCTTAATTATGAAAGGAAAGATTTTCAAAAATCTTGAGGAGTTACTAGACTTATAAATACACCACAAATAGATGGATGTGTCTCATGGGAGAGGCATGATGATTCTATGAGTAAGTCAATACTTTATAGCTTTATGCATTTGTTGAAACTATGTTAAGTTTTTCACTCATCAAAAGAAAAAATGCTAAGCTCTTCTATGAGCATTAGCAGTCTGGTTCCAATTCCTTGCTCTTCCGACGGTTAGAGTCGGAGAAACCTTCTGCCAAGTGGTCATCGTGGAAAAAGTTAATTAACTTACTCGGCGCCATATTACAAAAGTCTTTTTCATATCCTTGAATCAATATATATGGACTGATTTATAAAATTATCACATAATAATTCATTAATAATCTCTTTCTCTCCATATTCCAATATGAGTTCTTATTTAGATATCAGTCTATATATTTTAGGAGAATCAATATCTTTCCTGATGATACCGATTACTTTCATTTTAGCGTTGTAATTCTTGTGGGAAATTGATTTTATTTGCTTTCTGATCCAACTGATGTTGCCAGAAAAAGATTTGAGGCTAACAAATTTGTGTTATATTCTTATTCCTCTTTTCTTTTTCTTTTTCTCCATCTTTATCTCTTACTGTTCAGTATATCTACAATTTTTGTGCTTTTTCAGCATGTTAGTTCTACATTTTGTGCATTTATATAGTAAAATGTTATTTCCTTGGTCAAAATATTACTCCCTTTCTCAATTTATATGGAGGGGTTCGGGCCAAAATTGTTACACCTCGAAGTTTCCCATGCGAATAAGAGCATAGTTGGCCGACTTGAGCCCCGGCAACTCGATACCCTTCCTAAGGGTCATGTGTGACTTATATGAGTATTACGAAGGTATATAGAAGGTTGAAAGTCAATTGGATTAAAGGAAGTACAACCCGACGAAGATTGACAAAGTTTCAATGATACGCCATGCGTTTTGTGTCGCGGATGTGGCCACAGATCAGGGCCCCTTTTTCCACCACCTCACTGCCACCATATGTGACCTAGCCGCATATGTGAGGTGGTTAGGTGGCTATTTAAGCCCTAAAGTCTGCCAAATTTAGTCCTTATCTCATTTTCAACCCCTTGCACACTAGACACCTCCCAAATACTCTCCAAGACCCTCTCCACCATTTGAAGAACACTCCAACAAGTATCCACGGTGATTTATCCTTCTAAGGATCAAGAATACCTTGAATTCTTTGTGAACTAGCTCGGTAAAGTTGTGGACTACGTTGAGAGTGAGTTGAAGGTTGTTGTAGAGATCTTCTTGGCTGGTTAAGGCAAGGTTTCATCCCTTCTATGTGTTATTTAGATTCTCCTACTTGTCTTGATTGATTGATGAAAGCAACTTGGGAATTTTGAGAGTTTAATAAACATGATCTTCGAAGAACATTTCTTGTTGTATGAAATTATGTCAACTTATTGTTTGGGATTGTTAATTGGGATTGAAAGTAGATATGGGTGTTGAATCATGTTGATAAGGTTGTGAAGTTGAGGAAGAAGGTTATTAAAGATGGTGGTATTAAAGTGAGTAAGGATTCATGGTAGTATAACTCTAGAACTTTACGTATGTAAGTTGATCGACGAACTGCCTAAGTGAAACCTCTTCTTGGATGTAAGCTTGATATTGATACGAATCCCTTGTTTAATGTAGATACTCATCCACAGTACGTGCGAGGCCCCTCGGAATGCAACTGGCTCCATCAACAAGGTATGTTAAGGCTCACTCCTTCTCTTCTTGGCATATTTGTTGAAGTATCGACGTCCGCTAAGAGATACGTTGTTCTTTACTCTTGAAAGGATCCCATGGTCCTGTTTGTCTCTCATTGAAGGTAGGAGCGCTATGTCTTGACCTGTTAAAGTTCATATGAAAAGAATGGAAAGATTAGAACCTTTGTTGGTGTCACGAAGGTTAGGGATAGAGTATCCTACCCTGTTGGCTCTTATGAATAAGTAGACATGGAATGGTAAGTTGTCATTATAATGATAGTCGGAAGTATTGGGCTTTGTTGGCTCTTATGAAAAAATAGAAATGGAATGGTAGGTTGTCATTATAATGATAGTCAGAAGTATTGGGCTTTACTCTTGATGGATTAGAGGCTCAGGCCTATGGCTCTTATGATGAATGTATTCATGTAAAAAAAAATTATTGTAGCCTTAAGATGAAGTGAGAATCGTTAATGATAGACCTCAATCTCTAATTAAGAAAGTAACGATATTACGGATTGCGATACTTGTATAGCTCTTTATGCATGTATATACGTATGGAATGCCAATAGGGGCATGGACATAATAGTATGACTTACCACCGGGCGGCAGTCGATTAGATAGACAAGAGTTACCACTAAGCTATAGTCAATTGGGTAGACAATTACATACCACGGGGTTATGGCCGGTCGAGAAGACATATATTTACCACCGAGCAATGGCCGACTAGGCGGATATGCGTTATACCACCAAGCGATGACCGGTTGGGCAGATGAGCATTGCCACTGCAGCTAGGCACGATAACACCGAGTCCCGTATATGGGCCAAGTACATTATGATATTGACCATGTTTGGGAAGATATGTATCCACCATCGGGCTATGACCGGATGGACAGTCGTACAGTTACCACCAGTTGGGAAGTTACGTGTCTTTGGATACCACGTGTTGGGCATATATGTTATTTACCACTAGGGCTGGCCGGTGGGCCGGGATGGCCCGACCCCGACCCGACCCTGTCCCGAGCCCGCCCCGGTCCCGCCACGACCTCACTTAAAAAAAATAAAAAAATAACGGGGGCGGGACTCGAACTCGGGACGGGACGATGTCTCGTCCCGCCAGACCCAAGCCCGCCCCAGGCCCGCCTGACCCGACCCCGCCCCGAGCCCGTTCCGACCCCGACCCCGCCCTTTTCCCCTCTTTGCAAAAATGGTCGTTGCACCAATGACCATTTTAGATTATGGTCGTTGGCCAACGGCCATTTTAGGCCCCCCTCCCCCAACCCCCCCTCCCCCTTAATATTTATTTTTAACCCATAAGTTATTATATTTATACTTTAATCCAATTTTTCAACTATAAATAACTCATTTTCTCTTCATCTTTCTCACAAATCTTCCTACAATCTCTCTAATTTCTCAATATATCTCTCTACAAGTCTACATTGTTTGCTAAATATTCAATTTTATTAATTCATTTGGGAATTGGGAGTGAAGTTGGCAACTAGCTTGAGGATCTTCCATCGAGCAAAGTTTCAATTTTCAACCTCTCGATTACATGTCGACGTTACGTCGACGTTTGGTACATTCGTTCCTTCATTAAATTATTATTGTCTGTTTATTTTATATTTTTATTTAGCGCACTTAATTTTATTGTCTTTAATTATTTATTATCATAATTAAAATGAAAGGATTAAAAGGTATGTTTAAGGGTAAGGGAAAGAGTGCTTCTTCTAGTTGGGGCAACCAGGGCAAGGGTACTTCTTCTAGTCATCTTATTCCTACACATGATGATTTTGTTGATACTCAACATTTTCCTACAATACCATTAGATTTAGACCAGGAGCTATTTTCTGGAACTCAAGAAGACTTTAATTTAGACGATGATCTAGATGATATACCCACTAATGTTGATGACAACACACTCACTAGTGCACCTTCAACTGAAATACCTCATATTCCCCCTAGTATGAGATGAGGTCCAACAAAACGACCATTAAAATCAGATGCATGGACATTTTTTGATAGGGACGTAGAGAATCAAGTAGCCATATGTAAAATTTGTAAAAATGTTTTAAAATTTAAAACTGGAAAAGGTCACGGTGGGACGGGGGGTTTAATTAGACACGTAGTAAGTGCTCATCCAGCTAGGTATGCCCAATACCAGGCTTCAAAATCGGGTGAGCAAACGCCCGCTCCATCGAGACAAGGTTCACATACTGATACCGTCCTGAACCAAGTACATGGTCAAATTAACCCTATGACGGGGGGAATTGTAGGCTCTAAATACAATAAACATAGAGATAGGGAAGCAATATCAAAATTAGTTGCTGTGGAGGGTTTGCCTTTTTCATTTCCTTCATCTCCCGGTTTTATTCATTACATTAGAGATATATATAATCCTACTTTTAACGGTTTTCCTAGATCAACTGTTAAGAGAGATGTATTTAAATTCGCGCATGAATATCAACAATATTTACGTTTTTCATTATATCATTTTAATGGAAAGAATCTATCACGTCTGATATAGGTCGTAGTACTAACGGCAATGATTATTTAACTGTAACTTGTCATTGGATAGATTATAAATGGTCTATGCAAAAACGTATTTTAGCGTAAAGATATATAGATGATAGGCACACTGGTACCTTTATTGCAGAAAATATTTATCAAGTGTGCGATTATTACGGAATTACCGATAAAATTATGACTATTACATTAGATAACGCTTCTAATAACAATTACACAATTACAATGTTAAAAAATAGTTTAACTCCATCTTTTCCAGACCATTTTCATATAAAATGTGCGTGCCATATATATAACTTAATTGTAAATGATGGTCTATCACTTTTTGAAGACATTCTTAGTAAAATACAATTTGCTATAAACTTTATTTTTAAAAGTAATAAAGTACAACGTAGAAAAGAATATAAAAAAACTTGTCACGATTGTGGACTACCTTATAGAAGAATTCCACAAGAAGTATCCACTAGGTGGAATTCTTTATACGAGCAACTACTTGTTGCTTATGACTATAAATTACCTATAACTTTATTTTTTAACTCTCATAATAAAAAGCAAATTTGATATGATTTTAGATAGTGATTGGGTAAAAATTTCCGAACTTATTGTATTTTTAGAGAAATTTTTTCAAGCAACAAAAGAATTTTCCGGTATATATTATCCTACTATTTCAACTATGTTATTTTATATAACTCTAATATTTTTATTACTTAGTGAATATATGGAAAAACCAGCTTATAAGGCAGCTATTAAAAAATGTTTGTCAAAATTTAAAAATATTTTATTCCTATTCCCTCTATTTATATTATTGGTTCTGTATTAAATCCTACTATTAAAATAGATGGTACTAAATCACTAATTGAAACTATTTACGATTGTATAGAAGTACTACCACCTCCAAGTCCCAAAAATCTAAATCACCCACCACCTATTGAACAAACTAAAGAAGAAGCGGTGTCTAGCGTAGAACACCAATGCAAAAATATATATAGATTTTATCAACAAGAAAATGCTAGTAACTTACCGGCTTCCATACCATCTTCTTCATCTTCAACACAACCTCACAAAAGACATGTTGTTTCGCGGCTAGTATTGAAAGCCTCGAAATAGAATGTGCGGCCGTACCTCTACTACTAACCAAATTAGCGAGTTGGATATTTTTGTTTTGCGGGGTTCTATACCGTATCAAGAAGTTATCAATGAAGATGGACAAGAAGACTTATTTGAAATCGGAGGGGAATGAGAAGACCTTTCCGACACTTTCATTGATGGCTCGAGATGTTTTGAACATTCAAGCGTCATCAAGCTGCGTCTCGAAAGCGCTTTTTCCGGAGGCGAGATATCAAATAGGAGACCACAGACACTCATTGGTCGGAGACGAGCTTGGAAATTGCGGTATTATTCGAGAGATTGGATACGAGCGGAGCGAAGAAGGTGCGGTCAGCGGAGATCAACGAAGAAGATGATGAAAACTACAACGAAATCTTAACCGAAGGTAGTGGAAGCGACGTGGATCAATTTGACCAACAAATACCAATTCCAACCGAAGAACCACATGAAATCATCAAGCAATTATAACAGGTTTTTTTGAGAATGTAATTTTTTTAATTGCAATTTTATTATGTAATTTGCAACTTTTGGACAACACCACAAAGTTGCAATTTAGATTTTAGACAATTGTATTTGTATTACAAAAAAAATCATATGTCTATTAAATAATATAAGAGGCACAAAAACAGCCTTGGGATGTTTTTATTACACTATCTTGTTTTGTTTATTGAGTTTTTTTTATACATATGTTATTTAAAAAAAAAAAAAAAAAAGGAAAACCCGACCGTACCCCCCGAGCCCGAGCCCGAGCCCGACCCGACCCCGCCCCGCCCCGATACCGACGGGATTGGGATCGGGACTGGAGCAGGTCCCGCCAGACCCGACCCCGCTAGGCCCCGCTAGACCCGACCCCGACCCCCTGGCTCGTCCCGCCCCAACCCCGACCCCGCCAGACCCGAGCCCGGCCCACTGGCCACCCTTATTTACCACTAGTTAGTCAGCCATTCGAGCAAGTAGATCCAGGGTGTTGAAGTAAGGGTATAAGTAAAGATATACAATAAGCGAGATATTGATATATGTTGTAGCCTCAGCGGTATGCATAGACTCAGGTTGACTCGAACCTCCCTTTTCTTTTCTTATGATTATGTCTTATCATGTTTTATTTCTGCCTTACATATTCAGTACATTATTCGTACTGATGTCCCTTTGTTTGGGACATTGTATTTCATGCCGTGCAGGTTCAGGTAGGCGAGGAGAGGATCCGCTACGTAGATCGTGTGCTGATATCAGCGTTGTTGGTGAACTCAATTTCCTTCTGGAGTATTGCCGAGCTGGGTCGTGTGTATATGTCTTTTGACACTTTGGGTGTGTCGGAGGCCCTGTCTCGACTTATATTTTGCGTTGACAATCGTGTAGAGGCTTTGTAGACAGATCCTACGTTGTACAGTTTGTTCGATATGGCCTTGTCGGCCTTAGTTGTATATATATGTTAGGGTGGTATCTTTTGTGTGCAAAAATTTATGTCAGGTATGTTACATATACTATTTTAAGGCCTCATCAGCCCAGACGATTGTATGTTGTGCAATGATATCCAGGTGGTTCACCCGGATCGTTCCAGGCGTCGGGTACAGGCCACACCCTCCAAAGTTGGGGTGTGACAAAAATAATTATTTTAAATATAGATTTTGGTATTGATTTTTAAAAATAAAATTTACATACTTGAAAATTACACAAAAAATACTACTAAGTCAATATAATCAATTCACAATATGTGAAAATAGTTTGAGAGAATTGTTATGAAACAGTAATATCTTCATATGAAATGAGATGGAGTACTTTGGACGAAATGAAATATGTGAAAATAGTTTGAGAAAATTGTAGAAAAAACATTGTTTGACTTATGAAACAGTAATATCTTCATATGAAATGAGATGGAGTACTTTGGACGAAATGAGCGGATTAATGTCTATACCTCTATTTTACTTATCTATGTCAACTTTTTTTTTTTTTTTTTTTTTGTATTTTCCAATATTGTTCTTCCAAAATCTGTAATTGTTATATTTGTAAGAGAGATATTTTTTTATGACCGTACGAAGCACGGGTATGTACACTAATTTTCAATAAGTCTCTGACCCTGGAAGAGAGAGAGGGGAAATTAATTGTTGTAGCACGTAGGTTGGACCATTTGTATTCAAATAAGTCCACCGATCACGGGCTGCACGCCTCCTTAGCAAATTGATAAAATTCACATTAAATATGCCTTTTTCTAGTTTGCATTTGAAGCTACTAATAATTAGTCAACTTTCGTCATCAAATAAATTTGGGAAAAGGGCCAATTTGCCTTCGACTTTGCGATTTGCTTCAAATTTATTATTTATTAATACTCTCTGAATTTACTTTTACTTGTCAACTATTTTAAAAATAAATTTTTATTTTTACTTGTCATTTTTTATATATTAAAAAAAGATAATCTTTTTTTCTGTTTTATCCTTAATTTATTTACTATCAAGACTTCTTGAAATTGCAAGTCAATTTTAGCTAACCAATACTTTGTATTGGGATTGACATACCTCTTTATTAAAAAGATGAATGAATTATAAAGTGCTACTAATATCTATAAAAACTTAATGTTGAACCTTGAAACTTCATACTAGCTCTAATAATTACCTATAGAAATTTGTTTTCAATTATTGAGTTTTTTTTATCAATTAATAGGGGTATTGTGGTAAAATGTTTATATCAATCATTATTTTTTAAGAGGCGTGAAAAAATCCAAAAGTGATAAGTAAAAGTGAACGAATGAAGTAGTTGAAATAAAATATACATCTTCTGTTATAATATTGATTTAATGTGCCCTTTATTTATTAAAAACAAAGTTTTCAACATATAGGCCTTTTTTACAAGGAAAATAATGAAATTTGTCATTAAACTAGGTGAGATACAGATTTGCCACAGAACTTTGTGAAATTATCCAAATTTACTCTCTCCCCCATCCATCATTACTCTAAATCAATCACCGATACTCCTCTCTCCACTCTCAAAACACCACTTTAAGACCACCATTACTCCATTCACCCCCCCCCCCCCCCGACCCCCACCCCCACTTAGCCCCGACGACACACGAATGCAAAATACTATGAGAAAATACATCTTTTCACCCCATAAACTTGCGTTTATAATTATTTATCCCCTACATAACTTATATGTGAATGAAATTCAATCTTATGTTGCCCAGACCAATCTTATAATGGGTTGTGTAGAACACTCTCCGTCACATCAAGCGACACATCAACAATTGATTTTTTTTTGTTTTGATATTAAATTTTAAATTTTAAATTTGAACTCACTTTTCTATTATTTTTTTGATATTTTTCATTCATTGTTTTCTTTTTTAAAATCCACAATTCGAATTTTACATATAAAAAAAAAGATCTTTTCAACCCTTCTTCTCCATAAACCCACATTGAGCTTCTTTCTAGCCAGTTCGTTCAACACAAGGAGCTTCATTGATTTCGATATTTTTATTAAAAAAAAAATTGAAAGACACAAATTCTAAAATCATACCCAAACCAAAGAAAAACTAAGCTATTCAAAGACAGAAGGGATTTCTTTTCTAATCAATGTATTACATTTCTCCCAAAGAAAAGGGACAAAGAATTACAAAATCCCCACTTAAAAATTTAACCATACTTTGAGAAATTCGTTCAACCAGTTCATTGTGAGTCAGAAATTTAAAAAACTGAATCAACTTGGTCCAAAGATAAGATTTTCTTTACCAATTTCCATGGATGCCTTTGCTCTAATCTGCCTATTTATTTGGTATAGTTGAGATTTACAACTCTGAAGACTCATTATTCTCTAAATATATTGCCAAGAATTAAAAAGAAAAAATGGAATTGAGGTGGCTATGAAGATCTGAGTTTTTCTGCACAAATTTTGTGTTTGTTTTTTTCTTTCACAAAATTCATGAACTTCTATATCTAATTCATCAATTTATTTCTCTCCTACATTTAGTTTAATAATGGTGATCATGGAAATGAGGTGTAAATGGAATATATAATGTTGTGGCAACGGAGAAGAAGGTACTATTGGAAAAGATAATAAATAAAAAGAAAAAAAATTAAAGAAAAGATGGGACCCACAAATTTTATTTGTCTCAAAGTAAAAAAATCGTATAATTAAAATATATATTAATATATCAAGAAAAGATATTAAGAATATTAATTATATATTGACCAATAAGAAAATGATATGTGTATCATTTTGTAAGTTTTTAAAACTTTTTTTACTTTTTACTTGCTTAGGTGAGTACACTTTCTCTACTTAGAGGTTATTTAATACATTGTCGACAAGAATAAGGGGTATTTAAACGTCCGTAAAGTTACAGTGTTAAAATAAGTTTTCGGGACAAGTTAAGGAGAGATTTTATGTATTTTGAATACATAAGTTAAACTATTTATTATAACAAAGAAAAATAATTTTATAAAGTTAAAAAAAAAGTTACACTATCGAATACATAAGTTAAACTCTAGATTAATAGATACATATGGATGACTGGATGTCAGTTGATATAGTTGTACCTATGTTTCCTTAAAATTCATGTTACAGATCAAATTAGCATATCCAAAAAAAAAAATCGAGAATTAAATATTTATATTAAATCAATAAATTAATACAAGACAGGTGTCTTGTGCTTCATTACATATACATATATTTTTAAGTGTCGATATGTTTAAATTAATTGAAGGGCATATGTAGCTGATATCTCTGTCTAACCAAATTCCTCTACGTCTGCATGCAACTGCAGTGCTGATATTTCTTTCTCTCTAGAGATTTTTCTTTTATGTGCAGACAAAGTTAGGTGAAGTGTCTTTTTCAAATTTTGTCTGCCGACTAAGGATGTATTGTTTTCAATTCCTATGAATTTCGCATCTCTTGACAACTATCACAATTCACAAGCATCCCTTTTTTCAATACAATCTAACATAGTATTTCTCTCTTTTCTTTTCTTTCCTTTTAATAAGTTTTAAGGAAAATTACTTCTGTATTCACATTTTGAAATACACAATCGTCACATCTAATGTTAATGACTTCGTGTCCTTGTGCTACTAGGATGGTATCAGAAATTTCTTTCAGTTTTTGTATTGCTTCAACGTACAAGTTGAAGCATTCTTAGTTTAAAGCGTATGTTGATGTGCCACCTTTTTTATGTTTCATTTCTTGTCATCCATCCTACCATTATGTGTATCTGAGTGCCTGCTCTTTGGACTTTGGGCATTATGTTGGACCGTCTTGCACTCATATGTTTGATTGCTCCCTACTTTACAATTGATTATTGAAGCACGAGTACACTATAAAATGGTCGAAGTACAGTTGATCATATCCATACCCGGGTAGGAGTGCGCACCAACATGTGAATTTTTAAATAGAATGAAGTAAACACTGTTAAATATTTAAAAAGGAAGTAGGACAGGAAGTACCAGAGAGGATAAGAAAGGTTCAAAAAGCAAAAACGTGAATCGACAAGTTTGCATGGGACCGTTTTCTAAAATTTCGAAAGTTCCCTTGGTCTAATGATTTAGGTTTGTTGAACATTTCTCTGAATTGCTATTGTAGTATGTGGTGCTCCAACACGTAGAATCAGTCCTTTTGAACCTAAAGTAGCCAAAATTGAAGAGACATCAATTAACCCATTATGAGTCTTGCCTGTGCAGGAGACTGAGCACTGCACTTGCTGGTTTATATTTCTACCTGAACAACAATCTCTAGGTTGAATGCGAAAATGCCATAATCAAATTGTTACAACTTATACGAAAATTCATCAGCAATTAGGTGTTGTATCAAACTTCATATCTACCAACTTCCTCTTGTGCAAACAGCGGCATGCCAATTAGGCACAGAAATTAGAATGTCGGGCTCGAATAATCTAATTCATTTATGGGCAAGATCCAAATTCCTCAATAGAACTTCATGACAACCACCAATCTTAATTCAAGGGATAATTATTAAAAAGGGTCAGCCCAATGCACAAAGCATCCGAGTTAGGGTCTAGGGGTAATTACTATTTCCACAAATTCAACTCTCATTGGCCGACAAACCTTTCAACTATTAAGAGGCATCTCAGACCAAGACCAGGAAACTATCATGAGCATTTTGACAAGACAGTAATATTCTAAAAAATAAGTTGTGATTTACTAAGATTTAAACATAATACTAATTGAGTTATGATTTACATTATGTGGGCAATGGGGGACTATATAACAAGAAATCATTCCTGGAGGACAAATGAACCCTCTATTCTTTTCCCCACGGGTTGTGAAGCAAAACTCAAAGGATTCAGCACATCGTCAAAACTTGAAGCAGGAGCAGGCTTGAATTCATAAGGACCTCCTTTTACACCCCAAACCTATAATATTTGGGAGGGGAAAAAAGTCAATTATTTATTAGCGGGTTTTATCTTTTAAAGAAAAAGCACGTATGCAGCATATGGAACTAACTTGATTGCCATCATCATCATAGCCTCAATCCCAGGCATGTATCTCATTGTTCTTCAACACAGCTAGTACTGAGGTACAGTATGTTGCACCATTCTGCTACACAGGCAAAATAAACTTCCAAAACTTAATAGGAAAGGAGAAAACAATCACAGGCTATCATGATAAGGATCTCAGCATTAAAATTGATGAAAAACTTAGGTAAATACCCATGAATTAGGAAATCCATCTGCAGGAGTTGAACCTTCATATAAGCATCGTTTCCCTCGTGTGCGCTTTAGATGAATGGTAGTCAAATGTTCAGCAATGTCCTGCGCATAACAATAGAATTAAATTGACTTCCCAGCGAATTCTGGGCACAATACATTCTTGAACTTTTTTATTTGCATCAAACTAGGAATACATTAAACAGTTTGTCGTGGTAGACTTGATTACTTTAAGTAATAGAGACATTGAATAAGGGAGAACGCATTGTACAAGTTACAGATCTGTCTGTATTCAGATGCAAAACATAAAGACAAAGTAGTTCGATCTTAATGTGTTCGAATGTTTACCCCAATAACTTCTTCAGGTAGCGGTCGCTGGTCCCTAGGGCGATCGCAGAAGTTCTTGTACTCCTCTGCATCTCTGATAGTATATGTGCTTACCTAGAAGTTTGTACAGGTCGCAACAAAGAAATCTTATTTGCAATGAAGAATGGAATTGATGGCAGCAATATTATTAACAATGCTTGGTTTCTATCACCGATAACCCCAACCCACACACAAAAAAAGGGGAAACGATATTAGCAGCACTAGGAAACCACGTTCGAAAGGTATATCATTCTCACTATCATCAGTGACTCAGTGCAGAAAGAGTATTTTCCTAACAACCAGAAGACCATCTTCATACCTTTATGCTACTATCAAGACTCTTGATAATCCTCTCACCCACACCCACCAACAAAGAATTAGAATGAGTAATTTATTCAGGAGAACAATCCTGTAAATGAAGTAGAATTGTACCCAATCACATAATACTACATAATGCAAAAAGAAAGGATGATGATTCACACTAAACTATGTGCTTTAAATTTATGCTGCTTGTGGCAAACAAAAGTGTGAAGAGGCTTAGCAAGGGGAGTAGAATTCAGAGCAAAGTCTAGTCACAGAAAAGATGAATTCGCACCAACCTCAACATCACATTTCAACTCCTTTGCACAAGGCTTGACCATGAAAAATCTCTGCAAAAGAGTTCTGTTAGAATTCAAGTGCTCGTTTGCTCTTAAATACAAGAGCAACTAATCAAAATTAAAAAATTCTGTGATGTCATCTTTGTTGATTATGCCTGTTTCAGCAACCAAAGAAAATTAGACAAAGAAACTTGACAAGAGGTATCAGGTCTATAAGGCAAGAAGTTTGCAATGTAACACAAGAATAAGTAAAAAATATTGGATGTTACTAACTTGTCTAAACGGTTTATGGGGTGTCCTCCAAAATGCCTGCAAAACGAAAGTAAATCCATAAAAAACAGATCATCGTCGGTCCAAACCAGCAGCATGAAAAAAAAAATTGAGATATAGACTTACCTGCTCAAAATATAAAACCTTAGAGCCATCTACCATGTCTGCAGCAGGACACGAAAGCCATCTAGACATATAAAAACATGTAAGTTGTAATAACGGAAAACTTTCAAATAACAAAACTTCCACCAATTTTTTTCTACATCAAGAGATGATCATATGCTAGAAGCAAAACTTCTGGAGAGAAGCATGCTTACACGCCTGAAGGGGTCATTCGAGGGTTTCTATCCAAATTATGAGAGGTATGCATCCTAAAGTTTGTGACTTTGACACCCAAGTGTGTGACCTGGTGATCAATAAAGTTGGTTGAGAATCATGACATCTCAGGTTCAAATCTCAGCTGAGGCAAAAACACTAGGTGATCTCTTCCCATTTGTTCAAACCTTAGTGGATAGATTACCGGCTACATGTGCCGTGGGAGGTAGCAAGTATCCAGTGGAATTAGTCGAGGTGCACGCAAGCTGGCCGACAGCATAGTTCTAAAGAAAAGTTTGTGACTTTGCAGGCCAGTCAAGCAACATACAAAAGTGGCCAAAATATCAATATTTAATACTTTACGTGTTTTCTTCCTCCTACACCCATTAATCAATCCACTAAGCTTCAATTCGTTGCTATATTCGTTCCGCTCAATTCGAGCCAATCTCGTTTCATGAAATTCAAGTTAATAAGATTCAACACATATTACATTTCATTATACAGCTAGGGACCTGCTATGCAAAACTCACATAAGATAATTTGGCACCAACATTTTTAACACAAATCCAAAATCAAAACACCAAACAGTGAAAACTTTAAACGAGAAAACATAATACCTGAAATTAAAATAATTATCAGGATCCCTAACCGCTTGCTCCTTTGAAAACTACAATAAAACCCGAAAAAAAATCAGTTACTACCACTTGCACAGTTCTCGAGACTCAAAAAAATATAGCAGACATATTAAAAAGTAACGCAGTAAAAGTACCTTTTCACCGTTAAGTGACTCAGCAACAATTCGAGCATGGTCCCAACGTGTGGTCGACTTAGTTAACCGTCGCAACAATAAGGCGCCTCCGATTAGCACCAGTGACTTGAGGACCGCTCCACGAGCTCGGCTCCACCCGTTTGAGTTCGAACCCGAGTCCGAGCCCGTACACATGCCGGCGCTTTAACACTTACAGTGGACTATCCAACAGCAGATTATTTGACAGATAAATCATTCTCAATTTTCACAAACTAGCAGGGAAATTCAATGGTTAGGTTCTGCTTCTCGGGTTTTGTGCAAAATCTTAAATTCCTGAAAATGGGTAATTTGAAAATATTATCGGATTAAACGGTGGCGCAGAAGCATTAGGCCGTCCGCTCAATCCCCTCCACGACACTGAACGACTTCGGATAGTAGAATCTTCCAGTGGGCTGAAGCCCATACTATTAGCCCAATCTCAGCGTGGGTTTTCCGCACAAATGTCTCTATTTCGGGTGATCTTTAATTTTGGTCCTTTGGTGCTTTTGGCACGGCATAACTTCATATTTCGGCCGGTATGATTATCGTTTAGCTTCGATACATGTATTATAATATTTCAACATTTATGTCGGACAAGGAATAACTTTCAACATTTAACATAATCTGGAAAAAAAAAATTCATATTTCAATCGACATAGTTAGCGTTTAAATTCGGCATATGCATCATCACATCCGCACAAGTTATGCTGGAAAAGATAAAGCTTTTAACACCCAACATAATCTGAAAAATACTACACAATTTATGTCTCGTAACTTAATTCCTACAAAACTTTTGACAAGCGAGACAATAGTTTAGTTATCGAAGATAAAAATATTACAGAACTTATGCCCAACAAAGCTTATTTGGATATTTTTATTAAATAAGCAATAGGAACAAAAATTAAAAACCACAAATATGAGGAGTAAAAATTAAATACCAGCGCAAAAAATTGGCTTATGCTCCGTTGGAATTGGCTGATTTACTCCAATATCCCCATTTAGGCCTCATTAAATTTTATCCTCCAACTTAAAAGTTGTGCAAGTATGACTTTGATAACTTACTCTTTCGGAATGTTAAATTATATTCTAATATTTGCTTATATATTGCTCAATTTTAGAAATTGTGCAAATATGACTACAGTTAATCTTACGTAGAAAGTGTGATTTGTATTTTTTGAGAATAAGAAGGTGACCTGCTATAATATGTAAAACTAATATTATAGTGTAAAAATTCTTTACACCGTCAACATATATATTAGTTACACTCTTTTCTTTTCTTCTCTTTTTGTTTTTTTTCCCTCTAATTTTTGTCTGGGATCGCTCTTAAATCACTGATTAAAATAGTTATGAGTAGTTAAAAGTCAATGAAGCTGATTAGAATTCCACCTTCAAGTCATTGATCCATTGAGAAGCTGAACCGATGCAAGTATGCTAGAAATCAAGATTAGAATGTTACCTTCACCGTCTGAGATTACGCAGTTGCATCAAACACATAAAGACCAATCTCTAAAATATCACTCCATACAATATGGAATTGCTTCATAGAAATTACACAAGGGAACTATTTGCATTACAAACTCAAAACATGGGCATATCGTCCAAGTAGTGGTAGGTGCATATTTTGTCAGGCCACTACATAAATGGTTACTAATTTTGAGCATTTGTATTTATTTATACTGTGTATATTGTCACCAAGATATAAATTGAAGTAATGGATCAATCTTGATTCCACCCCTGACCCAAAGCAGCATAAAATGATCAATATTGCCCGGGGCGCTCTCACAAACCTACATTTCAATTTCAAAATTAGTGATCATGCATTAAATCAACCTGTCCATTTGTCACCTCTAGATCGCCTCTCATGAAACTCCCATGATGAGTTAAGTGAGTGGTCTTGAGCTTTTCCTGCAAAGGTTTCTTTCCTTTCTCTATCTCCTTGAAGCAGTAAGCAGGGGCTTGCCACTTAGACTCCTCCAGCACTTTCCCCACCTCAAAGGTCATAATATGTTCAATCAATCCTGCATAATTTCATCATAAATGTAAAAATAATACAAGCAGATAGGCTATGAGAACCTTGGGGGATTTTGGGTCTGATTTAGCTTATGAGGTAATGATTGTTCAAGATCATATATAGAGATTCACTTTTAAATCCCTAACCAATATAGAATCTAACAGCCCACAGGACTAGGCCTGGCAAAGCGCGGACAGTATAATATGAGAGTCCAATATCTATGAAAAAAATGAATTTTAAGCCTAATTCAATATTAAAAGTAACTTATCAAAAGACCCAATTTTAAATCCCAACCGAAGTGGAGTCTAACAGGCTGGAATATTTTTCATGATGTGAGCATTTGGGTAAAAAATTGCAATATTTACGACTTATCATGTTTAAGTGATTTAATGAATAAAAAATACATATTAAATTATTCATAATTAAATAAAAGAACTCTTTATTACATGCATGTATATATTGATTTGATATAAATGTAGCGTTTGATAGGTAAATGTAGTTAAAATGAAACGGTTCACATAATTTAACAAAAGAGTTTAAAGTCTTACTGGCATACCATCATAAAAATGCCAATAAACAGGTCTCTTAGTAACAACATCCTCATAGTACTCTATGAAATCAACCTTCTCCCAAACATTACATAGGAATCCATCCTTGTATCTCTGTCCCATATAATTTGCACCTTCAAGCCAATTGGGTCTCAAAATCCCTACTGGGAAATGCCTGATAGTGCACTCCTGAGTAGAGTCCAAAGTGAAGTAAAAGGAAGTGCCATTCTCCCATTCAACATCATACAAAGTTTTTCCCAATTGGTATTGGTTTATATGCAAGTACCTTTTGTTAGGCCAATCGTACCAGAGGTCTACTTTACGAAGACCACCTGTGTAGTTCATTATGGTAATTGCGTGGAACTGGTGTGGCCATGGTGATGAAACTGGGTCTGTGGTATCTGATTCTAATGCAATTGAAGGTAGCCAGAAAGAGGATAAAGAGAAAAGGAAGAGGAAGAACATTTGTTCTTTCTTAATTTTCTTCTGGGCGTAGGGAAACAAAGATAACACGTAGGAAGTGAAATCGAATATGTGGATCATAAAACATAGACAGCGAAATAGATAAGCTGCTGCTTCATTTCTCAAAGATATTTTACCAAAACTTAAAAATATTTATGGTCAAAGATTCAAAAACTATTCTATCCGTCCAAAAAGATTGACTTACCATACTTATTAGTTTGTCTAAAAAATATTGACTTTTTTTTATATTTAAAAATAATTTATCTTTATGAGATAATTTATAACTACATAAATATCTAAGATTTATTTTGGACCACACATTTCAAAAGTTTTCCTTTATTTTTTAAATTTTGTGTCAAATCAAATTAGGTCGATCTTTTTGCGTTGACAGTATTATTTTTACTTTCTTTAAAAGTACATGTGCAATCAATTTAATGATTTTTCTCTCTAGAGTTTAAGTTCTGTATCGATAGTATAAAAAATATTCATACAATCAAATCACAAATGATTATAGGAGTTTATACAATTTTTTTCAATCACATAATTAATGTTACAGGGTAATTTCGATTCCAATAGGTGGAAGGAGGAGCTTTTTTAACCCAAAAATAAATGTCAAGGGCAATTATGGTCCAATAAGTAGGAAGGCATATTTAAACTATTTTCAGTATGTTAAAAGCATTTTTTACCCTTTTCCATTTTAAAAATTTACAGGCACGTTAACTTCTTTGAAATGGTTACATGCAATTTTACATTATCATAAAAGATGCAGCACGAATTCAAGTATATCTCAGAATCTCAATCCTACACGGATCCCCTTTTACATAAATTTCCATTATCATAAAATGTGATTGTTGGACCAATTCATAGTTGCAATAAAGTTACACCTTTCGGCTAAGATAAAAGTGTAGTTGAAATAAAGTTACAAATGGTACACGAAAACATAGGCAAATGGTCTATCCAGGATGTGATTATTAGAAAACCAGACCTCTTTCAGCCCTTCCCCAACTTTAACGCATCCTCCAGAGTTTGACGACTAGGTAATCAAATTTAACAAGTTATACCGATACCTATAGTTTCCCACAAGCAATATCAATTTTCAGTAGGCATTTCTTCAGTGAGCAGAAGCAGCTTGTAACATTAATCTCTATGGAGCAGTACTCTAGCTTCTATTTGTACTAGAAACTGAGCTGATTCTCGTTTCAAAAGCAAAAGAAACTGAACTGATTCATGAATTAGTCTTCAATGCCCACTTTAGAAGTTTATCTCACGCCTCTCAGCAAAAAACTTACCACTCACAAACTGCTCCGAGACAAGGGCAAGCCAGACTGCAGTATCAGCAGCGACTTCTGGAGACATATGGCCAGCCCACGCGGTCATGGCAGTCTTCACCCAACCTGGGCAATAGCAATTCATATGTATCTTCTGACCTTCTGGCCGATCTGAAAGTATCCTCGCCATTAGCCTGGTGTAAGCATTAGCAGCAAGCTTTGACAAAGAGTAGTCAGTGAACACTTGCGGCCATCCCCCAGATTCCCATGTTCCATCTTTCACTTGTTCCAAAAATCTGTTCATGGTACTATCAATTAGTTCCTCTGATAGGGAATCCACATCCTCCAGTTGTTGTCTCAAACTGACATTTGCAATTCTCTGGTGGGCATCAAGCAAAAGTAGATCATTTTGAGATGTAAAGAATAAAAACTATTTGCATATCAGACACCTCAAGTAGTTATTGCTTTTGACGAATAACAAACATCTCCTACGAAGAATTCCAATCAGGATGAAGTATCAAGTAAACTCGATTTCGAAGTAAACGAACGAGAAGACTCCTAAATAAGTGTATATGAAACTCATAATTAGGGATTCATTTTGTTGAGATGGAGTATGATTAGTATTTGAAAACAGAAGACACTGCTGGTTTACACAGAGAAAACCCGTAACTGACAAAATCTCTCTTTATACATAAAAGGGAAGCTTAAGCAGACCATATATGAGATTTTCTGCAGTCAATTTAGATGTCATGCTAGCACATGAACCATAATGAAAAATCATCCCGAAGAAATAGATTCCACTTTGGGAACCTTGAGGAGTTGATAAAAGAGCAAGCAAGATGAACAAAGAACAATAAGAGTGAAAAGAATAATAAGAATGAAAAGGAACACTAAGGCGCTTACATTCCGTCTGCCATTAAGTCTTCCCAATCGTGAGGTCACATTAACAATACGAGCGCCAAAAGGAGAAGGCCTCATTAATGGAATCATAGCTTTAATCATACTTTTGGTGCCAAAGTAGTTGGTCTGGATAACGGTTTCTGCAAACTCCACTGAATTATCTGAGCCGAAATTGAAATTGACTCCTGCATTATTGATCTAGATACTTCCATATCATTAGCCAAAAAAAGGGCCAGATTTGTCAAAACAGTTGACAGACAAAAGCAATAACAACATGAAAGAAAAATGACACCAACATTGGCATATCTTGTCCTCCCCCCCTCCCCAAATAATAAAGGAAAATGGAAAAATAATACTCTTTGTCCCAATTTAATGTGACACTCTTTCCTTTTTAGTCAGTCCCAAAAAGAATTGATACATTTCTATAATTAGTAACAATTTAAAACTTCTCATTTTACCCTTAATGAGATGATTTATAGACACACAAATATCTATAGCTTATTTTAGACCACAAGTTTCAGAAGTATTCCTTTCATTCTTAAACTACATGCCCAGTCAAACACCTTCACATAAATTGGGATGGAGGGAGTAACTAAGAGCATGGTCAAACTGTGAAGTACAAGAAAATCCAGCACCAAGCAGTAAGCTATTATAAACCAGTCCAGTTGTATATGCTATTGGACTAATGCTAGACAATAAAGAGAAAATAGAGTAGATGGATTACCAGTATATCTAAACCGCCATATTTTTCTTTTATCCAATCAGAAAATGATTCAATTGATGCAGGGTCCACAATATCCAATTGATGAAATTCCACGTTCAAACCTCCTTCTTGCATGCTTTCCGCTGCTTCTTCACCAACGCAAGTATCTCGCGATGTAAGAACTACTGTTAGGCCATGTGATACCAGTTGGCGAGCAATTTCAAATCCAATTCCTCTATTTGAACCAGTCACGACAGCAATAGTGTCATCTGACCACCATCTGAAAATCATCCGCTGTCTATAAGTGTAATGCTCAGAATCAACATCCTAATGTAAACCAATTTTGACTGAAACCATATTCCATTTCGATAGTTATGCTGTTGAAATACTGATTATCTAGATCTTCCCATAACTAATGGGAACAATTAGTAAAAAGAGTATCAAGATTCTTTGGAGCATTATCTTAGTTCATTACCAAGTGAATCAAAGAACTGATCATTTTCCCATGAAACAGTCTGTTGGAAAATTGCTATTGGTTCAGGTCCACCCATGAGGGGTGCTAATTAGCCCGTTAACCCATTAGCTAGTCCTCCTTCTACAACCCTGCCATTAAGGGTGTTGAAAAAAACAGTTTTTCACTAGACTAGAGACGGCTATCATTTTACATGCCAAAAGATTAATCTGCATCGAAGGGATTTTTAGGCTGTGGAAACAGTGAGTTCATCCGTCTTGTGAGGATTTCCAACGACCAGTAATTAGAGTCGGGTTGCTGCAAACGTTCTGCTTCCGCTAAGGAAAATATCGTAAGTCTCCAAACTAGTTTTTACTTCACAATTGTTGGAAATTTGCCTTTGGTGGGGAGGTGCGTCCATCCGTATTTAATGACTTAAACACTAGGGTTCCGTATGTTGGAGGCTTTGTCTCTTCATACGTGCATAATCTACTAAGTGAGTAGATGACCGTAGGGCCAAGAATCGTCAAATTTCATAGACAAATGAAAGAGATATTGGTCCACGAAGTAAGGTGTTTGAGGCATGAAAATATGGTATGGGACAAATCTACCACATCGGTGGGAAAATGAAGAATTATTCTCTTTATAAGTCTCAAAATTGGCTAAGGGTTTGGGACCCCAAGGGGTAACCCATGTGTTTGAAGGAGGGAGGACCTAGATGTGCTTGGGTTCAAGGCTAAGTCCACACGCGCGCCGCCGCTGCCCGCCCATCCCGTCCGGTCGTGGGTCTTGGGCTTTGGGCTTCTTCTGATAGACCCCCAAATTGTTTAATATTTACAGTTTGGTCCCTGGAGTTTCTGGAAAGATGAAATTGGGAACGACAGAAGGCAGAAAGTTTCTGCCTACCGTTTGGGTTGGCTTTTGGAATGTTGCACATTAAATCAGTCACTACTTGGCTGATTAACTCCCTTACTAATGGCCATAAACAGTCATTACTTGGCTGATTAACTCCCATACTAATGGCCATAAAAAGCCATTACTTGGCAGTTGAGGAGTCCCTCCCCCTTATGCTATATATTGGTGTCTTTTGGCACAATTGTGGAGACTACAAGACTAACATATATACACAGAGACAAAACAGAAGAGTAAAACAACGTGAGCAGAAACGTTGGGACAAAACAGAAAACTCTTCCTTTTCAATTCTTCAGCAAGTCGTTTCGTGTTTGTTTTCTTCGTCAGAATCAACCTATTTGCTTTGTAGTGTTGATTAGTTATTGTTTTATCTTGGGAGACTATTGTCCGTTAACGTAAAAGCATATATACGGGACAATCTTGTCTTAAAGACACTCAGCCACAGTTGTAACAATCCAGATTTAGTGTTTCTTGATTTCAGGTTATCAAGATTCAAGATTCAACAAGCTTGCGGCAGTTCTGAACAGTGGCTTGTTTGTTTATTCTTTCGAACACTTGTAATATTTATTTATTTCCCGTACTGCTTTACATATCCAACAATAATTCATAGGAACTCTTTATTTTTATTTTCTAATGAAAATTAGGAACTCTATAATCTGTTGCATAGATGAAGTACAAAGCCAGCTTGTGAAAAATGGAAGAAAAACAATTGTAGCTCGAATCAAATTATCTTAACATTTCTTTTCTAAATCTGTTATTAAGCTGATTATACAATCAACGATCTCATTGTTTCCCATCTAAAAATGCTAGAGCAAACATGCAGAATAGATGAACCAAGCATAACAGGTACTTATTAAAATCCTAGGCTTAACAAGTTAAACCCTTTGACTAGTCATTTTTTATTCAGGCACGGGTACTTTCAAACCAGTTAGGGACAAAAAGTTTTTATATGTATCAAAATACAGTTCAATTAGACAGTAGTAATTAAGACTGAATAGTGTACATCCTTGATGAATAATGAATGTTACACAAACATAAAGATGTAAAATTTGTAGGGGAAAAAAACAGACCTTTGGTGATCGGAATAAGGAATATTACGGAGAAGAGAGATTTCTTGGCGTCTCTTGTCTCTTCTCTCTTGCGCCCTCTCCGTTTTACCCATTGTTATTTGATCTTCACACCCAATGGCCAGTACTCATTTCAAGATTTTGGTTTTTTTAAACAATTTAGAGCAAGCCCTCCTATCCATCATATATTCATATACTGCTATCTGTTTCCTTTTCTATTTTTCTTTTTCTTTTTCTTTTTCTTTTTCTTTTTCTATTATGTTTTGATTGTTACCTTTGTTTGAAAATATAAAGTTACCAAATATGTTTAGTCAATACTTCATTCAAATTAAAATGAGTGTTCACTTAATCTTTATTTTTTAAGTCAAAATGGTTAAGTAAACCCTCTGTTTGATCCGAAGGGAGTACTACTTTTGGTCTATATTAAATGTCTTTTATGGAGACATTTGATAAGTCTAATAAAAGTATTCATTTCTCTCTTAGCACCATTTTATTAATAATTTACTAATTAAATATTAAAATGAATTAAAAATAAATATTTCAAGTGAAATAACAAAAATACAAGGCAATAATGGAGATAGAGAAAGAATTTGGAGAGGGAGAGAAATCTTTTATTTCTCTTCAATTTTTATTTCTTACGGAATGAACTGAGTTAACTTTTTATTTATAAAATAATACAAATTGCTTGCAAAGCAACTTGTAGGCTACTGCTTATAAATTATTTATTAATTTATTTAAAAAGTTGCTTGCTATTTTTTGTCTCAAAATAAATGTTATCTTAGCAAAAATCACGTCTATTAAAAAATTAATAAAATACAATGTGAAGTTACTAAACTATCCCTATTTTGAGAATTGAATAATATTAAAGAGGACTATTTTTTCAATGCTAAGGACATAGTTAAAAATACTTGCCAATTTTTATTTTGAATTTCAAGGTGACATTTATTCTTGACCAAAATTTTTTTTGAACGAAGGGAGTAGGGATGGCAACAGATCGGATCTGGACCGGATCCTACTAGATCCAGATCCAGATCCAGATCTGTTTTTCATACCTGAATCCAGATCCAGATACATCGGGTCCATAAAAATCATATCCAAATCCGGATTCATCCGATCCACGGATCGGATATGGATCCACATGTAAAAAAAAATTACATTTTTAGGTTATCACTCTTTACTATATTTATCAACGACCAACCAAGTACCTGGCTTTTCCTGGTCTATACTAGGCAAAGTAATTCAGAAATGTGATTTTCACGTTCAAGACCTTAATCACCCGTCCACTGCATGTCCATGTATGTTTATTGATGGACATTCCATCCAATTCCATTAGGTCAACAATAAGACATTCAAAGAACAAGCTTATCAAGCACAAGACATTTAAAACATCAAGTTATGTTTTTTTTCATTATTACTCATCATATTCCATTTTACTTGGCATATTACAATTGTGCAATATCTGGATGGACAAGTCTTGATTTCAACATGACATGAAGAGTTTAGGTGGGAGCAGCTATCATGCATGATATATCAAAGTTAACCAATGAGAGAGAGCATATTTCTTCCAGATGATTCATCTGCCTCATAAGTTGCACTTGCAATGAGTGCAATTGTGAATTGCAAACTCCTAGTTGGCTGTGTAAGCCACGTCTAGTGACAATCCTAAGAAAGAAATGATAACATCGAGCAGAACCTCTTAACCGTCTTAAATTGCTCTCTTTCCCTAACCATCTTATTGCGGAACACAACTATTTTGAAGTCACCATTATTCCTGTACTGAATAAATACCTCTTTACCCTTAAAATTAACAAGTGATGTCTAGATAATTTCAATGTGAAGCTTTCCTCGTTAATCAAAGCAAAATACTTCAGCATTTCCAGTCCATGTATACAATTTGATGTCATATCCCAAGTTCATGTGGTGTAGATAATTGCAGATCTTCTTTATATTTTCTTTGATAAGGTAAATAATTTATTAACAATTTGGACAAAACCCCGTATTCAAGCCGTATACCAAAAGAAAAGAAGTTACAACAAAACATGGTCCGCAAATTTTCTTTATATAGGACAAATATCAACATGTATTCTAATATAGCCTTATTAGTTACACTAGTAGTAGTTAGTAATGCATGAAGAAACCAAAGGAAGACCCAAATTCATTCTAGGATAGGTTATGGATATATTTAATAAAAAACAGATCCACGGGTCGGATCTGGACCGGATACGGATCTCAAATACAAGATCTAGATTCGATCCGGATCCGTTGGGTCTAAATTTTGAAAATCCATATCCTATAAAATGGATTTGGATCCACCGGATCCGGACCGGGTCCAGGATCCACTGCCATCTCTAGGAGGGAGTTGTATTTGTAAGCTACATCATCAAAATATTGTTGAGTTTATAAGGTAAGGTAACATTAACTAGTGACAGCCGGTTACCATCTAGATTAATATTCAATTTTTCTTTTATATTTTTACAGGGCATAATTAATTGCTCCACACGAACCCCAGCCGCCCATCCCCGACCCTTACTCTCTCTCTCTCCTTCTAATTATTCAACCTCCTCTATCCTAGTCTCGCCCCCCTCCCTCCAAGTTCATAAGAGTTTCAAGTTAGTTAATTTTAAAGGAAAAGGATCAAAAATAATACTCTACTTTCTTTTATTAACTGAGTTTATCCTCCGTTATAAATTGGGGCTATTTATACCCCTGCCGTTGGTGAAGTTAACAAAATTATACTTCAATTGGATGGTATCCCCCAAATCAACCTTAATTCGCCAATTTAACTTAAAATTATCCATTTTTTTAATCTGACCCGACCCACTAAACTAATTTAACTCATAAGAATTAAACGATTTGATCACTTTACCCCCTCTAAAATTCTAGTGATACAATCACTTTAATACCTCAATAAATATTTTAAGAATGAAAAATCAAACTCACAATTGCATCAAAGTGACTGACTGAAGCCTAAGGACTAAACTATGGTGGATCAATGGGACGGGACGGAGATTTGGGGGTGGTGGAGTGGGTCGGGATCGGGATTAGGGGGGATAGGAAGTGGTCCCATCCCGTCCCACATCCACTATCAAAGGGAACGGGATTTAGGGGGGACGAGATTGGACGGGAAGGGGAGTTTGGGGGACTTTTAAAAACTTTTTTCTAGACACTTAATTTTAAAATATATATATTTAAACACTTAAATAATTGAACAAGATAGTAAAAGCATATCTCAAGGCTAACTGCCTCTTATATTATTTAATAGAAATATATTTTTTTCTAATACAATTTTAAAATTGCAACTTTGTTTCGTAGTTTAAAAGTTGCAAATCACATAGTAAAATTGACATTAAAAAATTACATATGCAACCATACTTTTTCTAATTTTCTGACAATCTCTTGAGGATCTTCTGTTGGAATTAAAATTTGTTGGTCAAATTGTTCAACGTCGCTTCCTGCTCCCTCTGATAAGATTTCATTGTACTTGTAGTCATCTTCTTCATTGATCTCTGGTTGATTGCACCTTCTACGCTCCGCACTAATCCAATCTCTAAATAAAACTGCAATCTCCAGTCTGTCTCCCGCCAATGAGTGTATGTGCTCTCCTATTTGAAACATTCCAGCACAAAAAGCGCTTTCAAAAATTATAGATGACGCTTGAATATTCAACATATCTCGGGTCATCTTTCATAGAGTCGAAAATGTCTTTTGATTCTCCCTTAATTATTTCAGCAAGTCTTCATGTCCATTTTCATTAACAATTGATTCGAACGGTACAACACTCTGTAAAACATAAATATAAAAGTCGCTAATTTGTGAAGCACTATACATTCTATTTCGAAGGTATTGAATACTTGAAGCAGAAACCACATGTTTTTTATAAGGTTGAAGTGAAGTAGAAGAAGATGGTACAGAAGCCGGTTGATTATTTACACTTTTCTCTTGGTAATACATACACATAATTTTGCATCGTGTTTGTATGTTAGAGATAACATCTTCTTTAGTTGGTTCTGTTTTAAGTATTTCTAGGCATTCATAAATCGTTTCAATAAGGGCATTACAACCGTCTACTTTAATAGTATGATTTAATAAACACCAATAAAATAAATAGTGGGAATATGAAAAAAATATTTTTAAAATTTTACAATCATTTTTGTAATAGCTGGAGCGTAAGTTGGTTTTTTCTTATATACATTAAATAACAAAAATATTAGAGCTATATAAAATAACATAGATGAAATAGTAGGATAATAAATATCAGAAAATTCCTTAGTAGCTAGAAAATTTTTCTCTAAGAATACAATAAGTTCCCAAATTTTATCCCAATCATCATCTACAAGCATATCCGAATGATTTTGATTATGGGTGTTAAATACTAAAGTTATATGTCTTCTATACTCGTGAACAACTAATTGTTCATACAAAGAATTCCACCTAGTTGCAACTTCTTCTGAAATTTTCCTATAAAGTAATTCACAATCATGACATATTTTTTTAAACTCTTTGCGTCTTTGTATATTATTACCTTTAAAAATAAAGTTGATAGCAAATTGTACTTTATCAAGAATAGAGCTAAAAAGTTTTAGGTCATCCTTTACAACTAAGTTATAAATATGACATGCACATCTAACATGAAAAAAATCAGGAAAATGTGAAGTCCATCGAATTTTTAAAATGTTTACAGCATAATCATTACAAGAAGAATTATCTAATGTAATAGTCATAATTTTATCAGCAATTCCATAATATTCACTAATTTCATGAATATTTCTTGAAATAAAAAATTCTAATGTGCCTTTCATCAATATATCTATATGCTAATATAAATTTTTGCATAGACCAATTGTGATCTATCCAATGTCATGTAACAATTAAATAATCATTACCATTAGTACTACGACCTATGTCAGAAGTGATAGCCACTTTGCTCTTAAAATGATACAATGCATAACATAAATATTGTTGATATTCATGCGTAAATTTAAAAATATCTCTTCTAATAGTTGATCTAGGAAAACTGCTAAAAACATGATTATATGTTTCTCAAATGTAATGAATAAAACCAGGAGAGGAAGGAAATGAAAAAGGCAAACCCTCCACAACAATAAATTTTGCTAAATTTTCCCGATCCTTGTGTTTATCATATTTCAGAGTTATAACTCGCCCTGTCATCGGGTTAATTCGACCCTGTATTTGGTCGGGGACACTATGTGAACATTGTTCCGACTCAGAAGGCATTTGCACACCAGCTTTTTCAGCCAAGTATTGGTTATACCTTGCTTTGTGATCCTTTTCCACGCGTCTTATTAAACCTCGTGTCCCACCTTGACCTTTTCCAGTTTTAAATTTATAAACTTCGCGATAAATTTTACAAATAGCTAGTTGATTAGGAATGTTCCTTTAAAAAAAATCTCATGCATGTGAAGACAATGAGGTATATGTTGAACAACCAAAAGGATTTGAAGATCCTTACCATCCACCCTTACCCATGTTGCCTCTACTACCTCTATCAGAAAAATATCTACCTCGTTCCATTATAATTATGCAAATAAAGAATTAAAGTTAAGAAAATTAAGTACGATAATTAAAATTAAACAATAATAATTTAAATAAAAGAAGGAACGAGTATCAAACACCGACGTAACGTCGACGTGTAACCGAGGTTGAAAATTAAAACTTTGTTCGATGATCCTCAAGCTAGTTTCCAACTTCACTCCCAATTGTTGAATTTTGATAGAAATTAGCAAATAAAATATAATATTTAGTGTGTAATTTAGACTTGTAGAGAGACATAGATAGAAAGATTTGTGAGAAAAATGAAGAGGAAAATGAGGTATTTATAGTTGAGAAATAGAGTTAATGTGTAAATATACTAACTTAGGGGTTAAAAATAAATATTAAGGGGTAGAGAGGTTTATGGGGCCGGGCCGGGGCGGGACCGGGATAGGCGGGACATGTGCTTGTCCCGTCCCGATTTAAAACCCGGCTAGAGTCAATCCCTATCTCCTAATTTACCCGGCAGGATTGGACTGGGGCAGGATTAGGACGGGCCTAGGCGGGATCGGGTTGTCCCGATCCACTGGCCAGCCCTAGACTAAACATAAGATTCATAAGGCAAAAGAAAACAGATAAAGCTTCTGAAAATCTCAATGCAATAAAAGCTACTTTCCATAGTTAGCACACAAGCAGTAGCATCACGAATTGAAAACAACAAATGCCCATTAACTGGTCTTATTTTAAAATTTTGATATAACATCTAATATTAATACCAATAAAGCTGAAAGAATTGCAGCGAACACATGCAAACTCATTTTCTTTTCAAATTTTGATGACCAAGAAAATAGTTTAATTTGCTTGAATTTTTAGATGAAAATGGCAGATTCAATCGTTTTTTTAAGGGAAATGAAATGGGAAAATGGGTTTTGAATTTCATTTGTTAAATTAGTTCAGTGGGTCCAGTTAAAAAGGGGAAATTGAATAATTTTAAGTGAAATTGAAGAATTGAGGTTGATTTGGGGGAATTCCATGCAATCGAGGGTTAATTTTACTAACTTTGGTAAGGCAGGATATAAATAGTCCAACCTGTGACGAAGGGCAAACTTAACTAATAAAAGAAAGTAGAGGAGTATTTTTGACCATTTTCCTTATTTAAAAATTTAGAAGCTTAATGTTTGAACTTTGGAACTTCGGATGCAATTTTAGTGGCAATTAAGAAAATAAGAAGTTTTGCATTGAAAAATTATAATTTAATTATTTTTATTTTGAAGAAAATTGTATCACTTATATGATGAAAATTGACCCATATACACTTGACTATCTTAATCATATTACAATGGCTATTGAGTTGATCATATTAAATGGTTGACAATTAATTTCAAAAGTGAAAAAATATTTTTGGCCTAGTTATCAAAATAAAGAATCATTATTGATACTTTTATTACTTTTCCATCTCTAAAATCTGGAAAAAACACTTAATTATGTAAAGAATTTTCACATGTAATATAGCTTGAGATTTGTTCAGTGGTGTACATATGTTGTTCATTGCTTCAATGATGTTGAAGAAATAAAATATGTATAACAGATGAATGGATAAAACCAAAACGGAATCCTTTGTATTTTTGGTAACAAGCTTATTACCTGTAAGTGTAAAAAAAAGTTTACGCAGTTGGTGCATATTAATTAAACTCAATTTTGTTTTGTCAAAATTTTACATATTGGAGAGGAGGGGAAGTCTTGACAAGGCCAACACTTCACCCCATATAATATAGTCGGTCTAATTGCCACCCTATAAAATTGGCCTTTTGGTGATTAAACGAGAATGCATCTTTCTTTCATTCCTTTGTCGTTAAAGACGGGAAATAAAGTCACTAACCTTTCCCAAGTGACACGTTTCTTTCTGGGAACACCTACGTATGCATTTCAAAATTCTGGTTTCGACTTTGGATTAGGACATCTACGTATGCATTTCGAAGAAAAAAGCTCATGCCTTTGGGGTTCTTTTTTTTGCCCTACACAACATATCAGGTGAGTTTCTCTCTGAGATCTGCATCCGACCATTGACAGATAAAAGAAGTATGAATATCATGCTGACTAATAGTTTATCGATCTTTCATCTCGTTATGTTTCCTTATGTGTTTAGTATGGATGAAAATGTTTTCCATGAAAAATTAACCAAGGCGTGGCTAGTGGTTAATGAAGTGATCAGTTGAGAACTATGAGGTCATAGTTCAATTTCTATATGTCCAGGCCTTGTGGAGTTTCTGGTACCTGTGTTGGTGGGAGATGGCACGTTCGTGAAATTAATTGAGGTGTGCGCAAGTTGGTTCAGTCACCACAGTTATTAAAAAGTATTATTGTTGGTAAAAGTTGGGGTAAAGTGTATCCGAAAGGTTAAACAAAAGAAACGCTAAGTCGAGAGATGACTCTCTGTCTTTAAGACAAAATTGCCCCGTATAAATGCTTTTACGGTATTGGGCAATAGTCTCCCAAGATAAAACAACAACTAATCAACTGTACAAAGCAAATACAGATGATTCTAGCGAAGAAAATGAATAAGAACAGATTGCTTGTTTGAGTTTCTGATTCTCTGTTTTCTGAATAGAAGAGAAGACTTTGTGTTGTGTGTTTCGTCTTCTGTAATTTGAACAGAACTGTTCAATTTATAAGAGTAGAAAGGGAGGCAAACAGTCAGTCTGTTGGTGTCTTCAACGTTATGTTGAACAGTCACGCCTGTTGGTGTGTTCAAGAACCGTTGTAACGTTCCAAAAACTTCATGGACCAAAAGAAAGTTCCCAGCAGCCTGAGACCATGGGCGGTGGCGCGCGTGTGGGGCTTAGCCTCGAACCCAAGCTCACCTAGATCCTCTTCCTTCTAAACACATAGGTTACCCCTTGGGGTCCCAAACCCTTACTCAAACTTAGAGTTTATATATAGGTCCTCTCCATCTTTATATGTCTCAAACACATTATTTTGTGTACCAATAACTCTTTCATTTCTTAACGAAATTTGACGATACTTGGCACTAACATCATCTACTCACTTAGTAGATTAGGCATGTGCGAAGAAATAATGTTTTCGATATGCGAGACCCACATGTTTAAGTCATTAAAGACGGGATAAACTCAATCCCACATTAGTAAACTTCCAATAATTTTCACATGAAAAATAAATTTATGTGGAAGAAGTTCTATGTTAGTGTCATAGTGTTTGGAATGATTTTAGAGAGGAACACTAATGCCAGAATTGTTGATTGAAGCAAGTGATATGGAGTCGGTGTGGAGATATTTGTCGGAAAAAAATTTCCCCAAAATATTTTTCTCTATGATGGTGAGAACATTTTCCTCGGGGAAAAGATTTTCCACAATTTAAAGTAATCGAAAGTTGGGAGATGATCTCGTACCAAATATAGTTTAGAATTTATTTTAGAAGTGATTCAAAATTTAAACATGTTTTTGAAAAGGCACAATATATTGTGAAAAGATGTTATCCATTTTTTAAAGGATATACTTATTCATTGTGAAAATGTCTCATCTAATTTTAAGGGTAAATCTACTCCTAAAAAATGTATTTCACTTTTTATAAATACCTATCTCATTGCAGAAAATTAATTAACAACAGATCTAGATCTTTAGACTCTTTATAATTTCATTCTCTTCAATAGTTCGTTTCCTTCTTATTTTGAATTCCTACAAAAGTAGTTGTTTTCCTTCTTATTTTGAATTCCTACAAAAAAAAAAAGTAGTTGAGAGATTAAAAGGGTTTTTTTCGGAACTTCTATTTGAATGCACATTAGAAGATCCCTGAGTGATTCATTGTATCTTGAGAGTAGAACGTCACTTTGCTATTTGCACCGAATTAGCAATGGAAATCCACTCTATATGATGATATGGCTTGATATAGTTTAGAATTTTGTTTTTATATATGATAGCCCTCTATGTGATGATATGACTTGTAAAATGGTTTGAGATTTAATCAATATTACCGTTGTTGAAAACCCTATTCTAATTGTTTGTTTTCTTTGTAATTATCGAATTGCTATGTCAAAATTTAAAACAGAAAGTGACATTCAAGCTTGAGGTAGAAAACAATTATGAGTGACTTAAATCAGAGTAATCGTATTGGAGTGCACTTCGTCAAGACATAGTGTGGACCAACTAATGCAAAAAACTTGCATAAAGCAAGTCGTAATTCCAAAATGAATGGGACTGAAGCCTTTAATTTGTAATTACTGACGGTGGCCATCGGACCTTACCGATTGGAGATTCCATGACAAATGTTCAATGTGGTAACAACAAGTTGTCCAGTAATGGGAGAAATACCATAATTTATCTTTTTATCTTAGTCCCTTTGTGAATGATTACTTATTATGGTACTTGATGTAATGACTAGGAATAGTACATGCTTTGAATGAATTCATAGCAAATGACGCGGGATATGCTTTCGTTACACATATCCTAGAAGAATTCACCTATTCGAGTGTGGTTGTGAGGCCACAACCTATGAGATTGGGCTTTTCTCTAGATCATTAGCGAATCAAGATATGAGCGCAAGGCCGTTAACATGCGACTTCGTTTATGAACTCGATAAAAATCTTGTACAATGTGTATGTTGAATTGAAGATCGGGTTACAAGGTCCTATTTCAAAACTTTAGTTCACTATGGTCCTTCCGGTTGGATTTCGGGCATGGGTGAAATGGTAGAAGCTGGTTGGGCTTAGGTGTGAACCTCACACGTTTACCTTCAAAATTCTAAAAAGATCAAGAGTTGTGTGCCCTTAGATCCCGTATTTCTTGATTATGAATAAAGACAAAAGGTCGGCAATTATGTCATCCAACACCAGTCACAACACTTAACAAAACAGAAACTTTAAAGAGTAAATGCAGTGGAATTTAAAGAACATAAAGGTTTAAAATATATATAACTTATGATGGTCAATGACCAAATGTATTGTATATATATTATATACAACAGTACAAATTCCTTTCTTTATAGATTTACAATATAAAACGGAAAGGAATTAAAAGTTGAAGTCGCAGATGACTTCTGCCTGAAAAATCTAACTAAGTAGACATAGACAACCTCTCACTACAATCGCTCCATACAAAAATAATCTAGAATCTAAACAACAATTGTAATGTTGGACAGAATGTTGTCAACACACTCAGGCAACACTGGTGATCCATATTTCTGAGATGAAATCCTGAGAGCTCTCTTGGTATTTTTGCTTTTTGATTCTGAATATCGATTCACTGTAGTATCCTCTCTATTTATAGTAGAGAGTCTTTCTTGAAAAGCTCATCGATTGGTTGTGGAGGTTGAGGGAAAGGTGGGCAGCTGGTAGGATTGGTTGGAGACGATCAAGGAGCAAAAACCTCTAACAACTTTGACTTGTTCCTCACGAAAAGCAGCAGCCTTGACTCGTTCTCCACACGTGTTTACCAACTCCTTTTTACCTTGCCAAGTCATATTTAATACATAGTAATCATTACGTGAAGTAAGGCAATATCAGTTCTGAAAAATGTTGGTCCAAATGTTGTGCAACATTTGTCCCAACATTCTTATACATTCAAATCAATACTTCGGGAGATATGTTGGATCAAATCTCACAACATCAAATCCAACATTAACAATCTCCCCCTTTTTGCCTTTCTTCACAAAACTTGTTAAATTGTAAAGTTGACTTATGGTGGTGTCACAAATATTATCCAACATCTTGATCAACAATTTCAAGGTCATGCTCCCCCTTAACCTGTGATGGCATACAAGCAAACATGTGTATACCAATTCATAGGATTAGGAAAAAAATATGAGCACATATATACACATATCATCCAATATATACAAAACACGAATATAAATAAACCATTGTCAACAAATATCCACATCAATACATCAAAACATGGAACAAACATTTACAGCTTGGGTTCAGCAACATCATTCAGCTTCCTCCTTACTCATCATGCAACAAAGATCACCTTCCAAAGAAAGTGACTTTCTACCTCGCATAACAACTTGACAAATTTTTTCTCGAAGCATAGCAACTTTAGCTTCCTCCCCCTACATCAGCATCATCTCCCCCTTTTGTGAAGAAAGTAGCATTATGAAATGGTCTCTAGCTTGTATCAGGTCATTCCTTATAACATCAACTTCTACAATTTATTGGTTGATTTTTACAATTTGATCCACAAGCCATTCTGTAGACAGTGTAGATTGTCTTGGACCAGTGTTGCCCATAATGTTGGTAACATTTTTGGCAACATTTTCACTTTTAACTTCCTTCTTCCAGGGCAAGTCAATGACTCTGTCCTTGCTCTTCAAGATTGCTTTGTTTACAGTGTAAAGCTCAGGAGCCTTCCCTAAAGTGTATTCTCTCTTAGACTCAAAGCCTTGGGTGGTTAATACTTTGTAGATCAGAGAGGGAAAAAGAAGGATTGAAGTTGATTCTTTCTCAGCCAAGTTGGCAATTTGATGAAATATCATTTTCCCAATCAACTTTCAAACCTTTCCCAACTTTATACAACAATGTGGCTTGTTCAGATGTCACGATTGACTCATTCATTGAAGGAAGCCAATTGTGAATAGAAATTTTGTGGAGGGTGGAAAACATGGATGTTAGTTTGAAGGCTGGACATCTAGGGATCCATTTCTTCATTATACCTCCAGTGAGGTATTCAATTACTTCATCCGTATTGTCTATCACATGTTCAGCTTCTCTAACATTATCTCCAGCATTTTGGCCAATACATTGATTTATGATAGTAGACGTAAAAATATATACCTTGTTATAAAGAAATACCTTCCCAAATTTCTTTGAGGAGGTATCCTCTATAGAAGAGCTTAAGTTCGCATAAAACAACCTTACTATCTCATCAACATATGGTTCCTTTTCAGTGACAGACCCAAGAAGCTGTCTGTCCTTTAAGAATTCTACCAAATCATATTCAGTACCAAAATCAATATCTAACACTCTCTCAGGCCTAATTACTCTATTCTTGTAAAAAATCCACATATCATGGTTAACTTTAGAATATAATTTATTTGAGAAAGCAGATACCTCAATGTCTGAATCAGACATGATTAAACTGATGTATTTGGTACTGTTGGAGGATGTTGTGGCGTGTGTCTCTTCGGATGTTGGCTGAAATGTTGTGGCATTTGTGGCAACATTTAGAGCAATACTTGTCCTTGTAGTCCTGGGAACTCCCTTTGAAAAAAATTGTTTCAAGGGGGTTCATTTGGGATTTCCCTTTCTTGAGGTACACTGGGTTGTTCAGAAGCAGATGGTTCTTCCTCAGTTAAGAAAACATAGTCCGTATTTTCACTATCACTGCTCGAGTAAGCGGGTTTAGATGTTTCACATTTAGTCCTTTTGCTAATCGAACCTTCTTGGACTGTTTTCTCAAACACTCTACTCGATCAGCGAGTAGGAAAAGTAGATGACCTTGGCCTTTTACCCATAGATGAGAAATCAAAAGTTTGATTGACATCTATAGGATTATTATTATCTCCAGGATAGCTGATATCTAAATGTTCATCAAAATCTTTAAACACTATTGCTTTAGAAAGATCTTTTGGGAGATTTGAGGAAGAATACTGGCCCGATTGCTGAGGTGTATTCGACGGAGGGCTAATGCTCATGGGAGTGTTGGATGGAATGTTGGTTGACATTTGTTCTGACATTGGAGAAGTTTCCATGGTGAGTCTTGAGGAGAGGGTTTTGAGGAAATAGGATTTGTGAAAGTGATTGGAGTTTGATTTGGTGTTTCCATCGGGTAGGTATGAAGATATACACCCGCTGAGCTTTTCCGCCTTTTTTTGTTTTTTGTAAAAAATATAACAAATGAGAGGAATATTTATATACATGGCAAACCTTTTCTCAGCAACAAGAATCCCTTAGTTTAGGTGTTTCAATTTTACACAATAACTTACACCTAAAACATTAGGGGGAGGGAAATAAACATCACAGTAGGAATAAAATTTAATCTTATCATTTTAAATTTTGAAATTCCTGTAAACAAGACATATAATAGGAAGTAAGATATGATATTTCAACGATCATATAAACATAATATACCAACACATATCACATTCTGAAGATGTCAACAATAATGTTGGGAACATTTTGGACGACACAAGTATTTTGATCCCACAATAATTTTCAGATTTGGCAACAAACCAAGACACGTTTTATATGCACTTTATGAGTTTGACCACTGGACCAATGTAACATTTTCTCATCGTGTCCTTGATCTAATCATATAACACATATAAAAGATTTTTTCGTGTAAAAAATAAGAATACTTTTATGGAATTCGCAAATCTCTTTTGAAGCACTCGATACTCCTATAGAATAGGAACGATATCTTTTCATGGGCTTTGCCCATTTTTCACAGTTGTCAAATATTTGTAAAGGCTTTGCCTATATATATATATATTATCGCAGAGAATGATATCACTTAAACAACATATTCTTATTGAAGAATCATGCTTGTGTGACAAAAAATTATGCACCATACAACAACAATAATCAGTCAGTGATATTACATAGGTAAATGTCACCCGAAATGTTAGACAACATTTCAGTTGACATTCACCAAAAATGCCTTTTTAAAGATTACAAAGACCAAGAGATTTCTTTAAACTATAAAATCTCTCATGGTCCAAAGCTTTTGTAAAAATATCAGCTAGTTGATGAAGAGTGTCAACATGTTCAATTTGAACTAGCTGTTTTTCAACTAAATATCTTAAAAGGTGATGTCTAATATCAATATTTTTGTACGTGAGTGTTGAACTGGATTTCTGGAAATATTTATATCACTAAAATTATCACAGTGCAAAATCAAAATATTGCTAGTAAATTCATAGTCGTCTAACATGTGTCGTAGCCATATTAATTGAGAGCAACAACTTCCAGCTGCTACATATTCAGATTCAACAGTTGAAAGTTAGACACAGTTTTGTTTACGACTATATCATGAAACAAGGTTGTTGCCAAGATAAAAGCATCATCCACTTGTACTTTATCTATCATCCACATCTCCAACCCAATCTGAGTCACTAAATCCTATTAAGTTAGGATTAGTGTCTTTGGAATATCAGATTCCTAACTCACATGTGCCATCAACATATCGAATAATACGTTTCACGACATTTAAGGGAGATATTTTGGGACAGGCTTAAAAACATGCACAAACACAAAAACTAAACATAATATCTAGGCGACTAGCAGTAAGATAAAGAAGGCTACCTATCATAGATCGATATAATGTTGGGTCGACATTTTCACCAACATTATCCTTACATACCTTCTGCGATGAACTCATTGGCGTTTTCATCTGTTTAGTGTTCTCCAAACCAAATCTTTTAACTAGATTCTTGGCATATTTACACTATGAGATAAAAATTCCATCTTCACTTTGCTTTATCTGCAAGCCTAAGAAAAAAGTTAATTCCCAATCATGCTCATTTCAAATGTCGATGACTTAACTTCAACAAATGAATTTAGGTACGACTGTGAAGTCGATCCAAAGATTATGTCATCCACGTAGATTTGAACAATTACAATATCTACACTGTGTCGTTTAATAAACAAAATACGATCAGCTTCGCCATGGTTAAAATCAAATTCAAGAAGAAAGTTAGTTAAACGACCATACCATGCATGAGGGGCTTGTTTCAACCTATACAAAGCCCTTTTAAGCTTGTACACATAGTGTGGATAATAAGGATCTTCAAATCCTTTTGGTTGTTCAACATATACTTCCTTGTCTAGATAACCATTTAAGAAGGCACATTTTACATTCATTTGTTGTAAAGTAATTTTTGGACAACAAGCAATAGCAGCTAAAAGTCTAATCGACTTGATATTAGCTACATGTGCGAATGTTTCATCAAAATCAATTCCTTCAACTTGTGTATAACCTTGTGCAACTAGACGTGCTTTGTTTCTAACAGTTGTTCCCGATTCATCTGATTTATTTTTAAAAATCCACTTAGTTCCAATTACATTTGTATTATTTGGACGTGGAAATAAGTCCCAGACTTCATTTCGAGTAAATTATGCAAGCTCTTCTTGAATTGCTTGTATCCAAAAATTATCTTTAAGTGCTTCTACAACATTATTTGGTTCTAATGTAGATATAAAACAAGGACGACTAACCTCTTGGTATATGGTTGACATACACACATACCTTACCATTTCTCTATAGTTGAGTGGTTCTTTGCCTCATGTTCTAATTCCTTCAAGAACTCCCCCTATCACTTAGCCCGTTTTATGATTCTTTCCAATCCTTGATGAGGGGTCCCTACGAACTTGGTCTAACAATTCAGCACGTGACTCCTCATCTGTGGCCTCTGTGGTCTCTATTGCTGTTTCGGATGTTGCTTTAGGTGTGACAACATTTGTGGCAACATCCGATTCTTCTACAAGCTATGGACTTTACACTGTATCTATTATGTTATTTTCACTAGTTTTTCCTGAAACATCAGAAAGATCATCAAAGATAACATTTACAGACTCTTGTACAGTTCTGGATCTCAGATTGTATACTCGATAAGGATGACTATTTTGTGAATAGCCAACAAAAATTCATTTATCATTCTTAGAGTCAAATTTTTCCAAATGATCCATGTCATTTAAAATATAACAAACACACCCAAAAATATGAAAGTAACTCAAGTTTGGTTTCTTTTCATTTATAATCTCATAGGGTGTCATCTTTGTTCCGGGCCTTAGATAGACTCTATTAGCTATGTAATTAGCAGTATTTAAGGCTTCTACCCATAAACGTTTTGACAAATGTTTAGAACTAAGCATCACTCTAGCCATTTTTTGCAATGTCCTATTCTTCCGTTCTGCAACCCCATTCTGTTGAGGAGTTTTGGGGGCAGAAAACTCATGAAAAATTCCCTTTTTATCACAAAAAATTGTGAATGAACTATTTCGAAATTCTTTTCCATGGACGGATCTAATCCGAAAAATAGGAAAATATAATAAATTTCTATTTCTGGAGTGCAAGATTTTAAACATGTCAAACGTTTGTGATTTTTCTTTAAAAAAATATATCCAAGAATAACTAGAAAAATCATCTACTATCACAAATGAATACCTCATGCCTCCTAGACTGTCTACTTCAATTTGACCAATTAAATCCATATGTAGCAATTGAAAACTGTGAGACGTACCAAAATGTTGTCCGTCGTGTTGGACAACATTATGAGAGACACATGTTTGCTTACCTTTCAAACAATCTTCACAAACAGTTTTACCTTTATGGCTAAGTTTGGGTATGCCTCTAACCACTTCATATGAGGCCAATTTTTCTAAATTGCGATAGTTTACATGCCCCAACTTTTGATGCCATAGTGTTGTGTCATCGACCTTAAAATTATTGCATGTTTCTTGTCTTCCAGCAAGATAGCAATTATCACATGTTTTAGTACATGTCATGACACATATATTTGTTTCATTCGTAACTTTACAGGCATTCTTATTAAATTTCACCTCAAGATCGTCATCACACAGTTGACTAACACTTATCAGATTAGCTATTAATCCTTCAACGTGTAAGACATTTCTTAAGGCTGAAAAATCAGGAACATCCAAGATCCATTTTCCAATTATTTTGTTTTTACTGCCACCTCCATAAGTCACGTTTCCTCCATTGAATGACTCATAGTTCTTTAGAAAACCTTTTGTACATGTCATGTGGCGAGAACATCCACTATCAAAGTACCAAGAACATGAAATATTAGTTCTTAATGCAGTAATAGCAACATTACATGTTACATCCTTTTTAGGAACTCAAACTCTCTTAAAATATTTTTTACCTTTTGGTTGAGAAATGTTGTTTCGATTGTTATCCGGAATGTTGGACAATATTTTAGGCAACATTTTGCTCACATAATCTTGAAGTTTGAAACAGTATGGTTTTAAGTGTCCATGGGAGTTACAATGATGACACACAAACTTCATATTCTTTGACATATATGATAACCTATTATTCATCCCTTTTTCTTTTACAAATCATATTTTCTTATTTTTATCAAAAACATTAAAGCATATGATTTTAAGAGAGTTTTCGTACCCAATTCCTGCATGTGAAGGTTTACTAAAGTTGAGTATCTCATTCAATTTTGAAGTCCCCGTGTTGAGCTTACGGAAGGTTGCTTCGGCTAAATCCAATTTTGCACGGATCTTACCAAATTCAATATCCTTTTTGGTAAGTACAACCTCAAGTCGGGTTATCGTGTCTTTTAATACTAAATTCTCATGAGTTAAAGTTTTTACCTTTTTGTCAAGTTGCTTGGATTCTATGATTAAGGCTTTACAAATACTTTATAATTCATTAATCATATCATTTTTGCATTTAACTTGATCCATACAATCAGCCTCACTAACTGAAATAAAATCACTAAAGCAATTAACATCAGAATAGTTAAAGAATTCATACCTTTCAGATGTCGCTGAGGATGTTGATGTCGTTGCTGATGTTGGAGCAAATGTCATGGCATTTGAGACAACATTGTATACGACATCTTCATTATCCGATAGAGACTGTTCGAAAATAGTAGCCAACATTGCTTGTGTTTCAATTTCACAATCTCCTTCATCTTCTCCTTCATCATCACTAAGAGAAACCCGTAGGTTCTTACCAAATTTTCTAAGTGTGTTTGCACATTCGTTAGCATAGTGACCCCAACCCGAGCATGTATGACACTGCACAGACTCAAGTTGTTTGGGATCAAATTTGGTACGATCTGAGTTGGTTCTTCTTAGTTGATTTCCTTTTTGTACATTTGGAAGGAATCTAGTAGGCTTTTGATTGAAGACTTGGTTTTGGTGCTCTTTAGATTTAGATTGATTTCTTTCATTGTTGAACTTCCTCATCATCGAATTGTATTTTCGAGTGAGTAAGGCAACATTTGCACCGTCACCAATTTTTTCAAGATTCTCATCATCTTCTTCGATTTGACTCTCCGAAGATTGAACTTGAAGTGCCACATTCTTGCTTTTATACAATTCATTTTGATTCTCAATGTTCATCTCATAAGTTTTGAGAATGCTCATCAAGGTATGAAGGTCCATTGTGGCAAGATTGTGAGCTTCTTCAATAGCACAAATCTTTAAATTAAACTTTTCAGGAAGAGAACAGAGAGCCTTTTCAACAAGTTGAGTGTTGGTTAATGGTTCACCAAGCACTTGACATTCATTTGAGATGTCAATAAACTTTTCAAAATAAGATTTAATATCATTCGCTTCTTCCATCCTTAAACGTTCATATTTACTCATGAGCATGCGTAGCTTTGTTCGACGAACACTTGAGCTACATTCACAATGAATTTGTAAAGTATCACATGTATCCTTAACCATGGGGCATTTTGAATGAGTTTGAACATATACATATCAACCCATCCAAAAATTGCATTTAAGGCTTTTTTGTTAAAGCTAGCATTATTGGTTTCTTTTGTAGTTCATTCGGATTCAGGTTTAACAAGAATGTCACCTTCCTCATCCGGTGGCAACATTGGAACAATATACCTATTGGTTATAGATCTCCATGCTCTAACATCAATTGATTTGATATGAGAACGTAGGCGAATCTTCCAATAGACACAATTTGATCCATCTAAAATAGGAAGCCTACCAATAGTTGAATTTGTCGGATCCATAGCTTATGACAACATGACCAAAACACTTATTGTGTTAAGTTTCGGCTCTGATACCACTTGAAGGGTGTCAAATGCTATGGGAACTTAAAACAAGATATGAAATAAACCGAATGCCAATTCTATTTCCGAATGTCGGCAATTATGTCGTCCGACACCAATCACAATACATAGCAAAACAGAAACTTTAAAGAGTAAATGCAGTGGAATTTAAAGAACACAAAAGTTTAAATTTTTATAAGTTATATATATTATATAACTTATGATGGTCAATGACCGAATGTATTGTATATATATTATATACAACAGTACAAATTCCTTTCTTTATAGATTTACAATATAAAACAGAAAGAAATTAAAAGTTGAAGTCGCATATGACTTCTGGCTGAAAAATCTAACTAAGTAGACATAGATAACATCTCATTACAATCGCTCCATACAAAACTAATCTAGAATCCAAACATCAATTGTAATGTTGGACAGAATGTTGTCAACACACTCAAGCAACACTGGTGATCCAGACTTCTAAGATGAAATTCCGAGAGCTCTCTTGGTATTTTGGCTTTCTGATTCTGGATATTGATTCACTGTAGTAGCCTCTCTATTTATAGTAGAGAGTCTTTCTTGAAAAGCTCATCGATTGGTTGTGGAGGTTGAGGGAAATGTGGGCAGCTGGTAGGATTGGTTGGATACGATCAAGGAGCAAAAACCTCTAACAACTTTGACTTGTTCCTCACGAAAAGCAGCAGCCTTGACTCGTTCTCCACACGTGTTTACCAACTCCTTTTTACCTTGCCAAGTCATATTTAATACATAGTAGTCATTACGTGAAGTAAGACAAAATCAGTTATGAAAATGTAGCCTCTTGTCGATACTACTAGTCTTCTCGCTACCTACTAGAAAAATCCCATCAAGATAGATTGAATCGACGACCTATACTTCAACTAAAGGCACAAGGGCGTAGCGAGCACAGAACATAGGAAATGCACATGGGTCTCCTTGAAGAAATGTTGGTTCGAATGTTGTGCAACATTTGTCCCAACATTCTTATACATTCAAATCAATACTTCAGGAGATATGTTGGGTCAAATGTCACAACATCAAATCTAACATTAACAATTGTAATATTACATAATGCTTGGGCCGTAGTAGGGTTTGGAATTGCAGCACTTGTTGCTGCAGTTGTAACTTATCGACGTTAGAGCGAAAGAGAAGAAGGGTATGAATCTATCCTCTAATGTGAGGTTCTAGTTTCAACCTGATCTCTGGTGACCGGTATAATGTACCATCTAAGCTGCTTCGACCCAAGTTGGATACAAACTTTTAGGCAGTTTAACTGAAGATAGGTTTAGTCTATGGGGTGCTTTGGTGTCTGTCTTAGTTTCCTATCTACATGTAGCATAATAGTATATATCTATACATTAGACAGTGTGTACTTTGTTCCTTAAGGAATTTTTTTATTGAGTTGTAACTACGCCCAAAGCTAATGCAATCGTATAAAGACGGAACCAGTCTTGGGCAACGTGCAAGATGAGACGCTATCCATGGAAAGATCTGATCAACAACTAAATGCAGATGGAGAGAGTCTAGTCTGTTAATACTCTATTACTCGCATGTGTATGCTCTGTATGGTCACATGTACATAAGCTGCTGATTTTTGCAGCAAAGGATGGTGCTCGTTAATTAATTTCAGCCAATAGGTTTGTTTCTTAAATGTATTTGAACATGGTCAATACATATGAACATGATAAATGACTGTTATTTGCAGAATGTAACAAGCCTCTAACGAATAATTGTAGTGCAGACTTCCTTAAGGTGAAAACTTAATCAAGAATAGATACTTATCGTCGTTAGTCATACTGATAAATTACTTTTGATTAGTCACACTTCATTGTCTTGATATTTAATTCTTAGTACCAACTTATTCCTAATATTGATTATAACAGTAATGGAGCCTTCACAATGTGTCTCGTGGCAAATTTGTTGTAGTTGTTACTTGCATTTTCATCTGTCTACTGACTACCATATATCCTCAAGACAGATGAAATAAATAAAGGAAACGTGTGATGCTTTTATTGATCTGACATAAAAATGAGGTCGTTATCAAATCAAAGCTGCCTTTGTTCATCCTCTCGCAGTCAACATATTTCATATGCTATACGTCCTTGGCCAGTTGCAAGTTGCAATGGAGATTTGACGATGCTACACGTCCTTGACCAGTTCCAATGGAAATTGAGAATACAGTTACCTAGTGGTTAATAAAGTGTCAAAAGTTAACAGGGATTAGTGTCTAAATTTTAATTGAAGAACATTAGATGATTTTTAATCAATCAAAATCTGTTACTCAACATCCTCGATACTAATATATAATAATCGGTGAGTGTGCGTAATAAATTAGCTAAAGTACGTGTAATGATTTGAACACCATAATAAATCAATGAAAATATGCATAAATTGATTCAAACATTATAACGAATCAGCGAAAGCGTGCGTAAACTGATTCGAACATCATAATGAATCAGCGGAAGTGCTCGTAAATCGGTTCAAACATCACAATTGGGAAAAAAATTGATCATAAGTGCTCCAATAATAGAATTGTCACTAGGGATGGCAACGGATCGGATTCTACTAGATCCAGATCCATTTTTCATACCTGAATCCAGATCCATCGGGTCCATAAAAATCAGATCCAAATTCGAATCCACCGGATCCACGTATCGGATCTGGATCCATATGTAAAAAAAATTGTCTTGCTAAGAATTTTTTTTTGAACTGACAAACGATTTTTACTTGGCTAACAGTTTACTGTGTTTCAATTTTGAAATGTTCATATGAGATATTTTGTTCGTTGTCTCGTTTTGATTATGAGCTATTAATTGAAAATGTTGGACAATGACAATAGTTGTGGAAAATGCTGACTAGTATTTCCACAATGCAGAACTTGCATGTGCTTGAAATCTTCACAAATGAAGTGAATATAATTTTAACTACTTGTCTATGGAGATGTTAGTCATTCACTAATATAACATTGATTTTATTATCGAAGTTATCTCTTTATTTTTTGGTTTTTGAGTTAACGCGGGATAAATTAAACTTGTTTTGAGAATTAAACTTGTAAGGATGTGCTTAACAATTTTAAGAAAATAGTTGTAAAATTACATTCTAGGTTATGAATATATTTAATAAAAAACGGATCCACAAGTCGGATCTAAACCGGATACGGATCTCAAATACAAGATCCAGATCCAGATCCAATCCGTCATAAACGGATTCGGATCCAAATTTTGAAGATCCATATCATATAAAACGGATCTGGATCCACCGGATCTGGATCCACCGGATCCGGACCAGATCCAGGATTCACTGCCATCTCTAATTGTCACGACCATATCGTATTTATTTCACCTAAAAGCAATTAACACGTGGTACGCCATCTGACGTCCTACCATTGGTCCACGCTTGCTGCGTTTCCTTCACGACTGCCGACTTTGTACCAAATTGGGCCTTTCAGCTTTTTCTTATTGATCTTCTCCTTTTGTGGAAAAAAAACAAAATAAAGCTAGTCTTAGCTTTTAATCCATAAAGTTTTTATATGGTTCAAAGCACAAATTGTTCACGAGTAGAAGTGCATACCATTTTCTGGATGGATTTCATCATCAAACAACTCTAAAGAAGATAGGAATATGGATGTCATATTAACATATTTATATGTAGTTTAATAAATAATAAACATGTAGTATGGAAACATGTATTATTAACTCAAAATTCATTTTTAAATAAAAGTATATAACCTTCTATCAACATTTAATATTATACTTGCAGAGATGTATAGCTATCAAATTTATAATTAGAAACACATAATTTGAAAACATATCTCTTAGCAGAATTTTAAGATCATCGGAGATACTCAACCCACGATAGAAGTGAAATATAAAATCATAATGCATACAATTTTTAGAATTTAAGATAACAACAAGATGCAATATGGGTAGAATATTACTTTAATTTTTTATTTATATTTTAAATAAATAAACATGAAAGTCTTTTTCTAATGTTGTATAGAAATAAATTAAAATTGAAGGTAATTACTATTTCTTTCGCCCTTCATCTTTTACTTCACTTTAAACTAAAGAGAAAAAATTCCTTCTTATTTTTTGTAGAGTATGTGAAATCAATCTCCACTCTTTCCTATTTAGATACAACTTCAATTTTCATCAATTTCTTTCCCAACTTTAATCCTAATTATTTTTACACTTTATATTTTTGGTAAAATATTTCAATTTTTTTTTGTGAATCATCATTGGAATGAAAAGAAAAACATCATTAAGATATCCCCTTCCACACTCTTTGGAATATTAAAACAAAGACTTCTCAGTTACCATTTATCAGAATTGACCGTTTATAACTTTATACATGGCCATTTGATTTTCCCCCCTTTTTGTTTGACTTGATAAAAGTTCAATTTAATTTTATTTATTAGTCTTAATCTTAAATTAGTCACACAACACAAACTTCCATTTTGACCCGAAGTAAACCGGGTCAATTCATCGGGTCTCTCTCAAAGAAAGATCCTCCACAAATATTCCCTTCTTCTCCCCCCTCTCCCAATAACACATATCTAATTTCTTTTTTCTTTTTTCTTTTTTCCCCACTGTAAGCAATATCTCACAGGTATGATAGATACCCTTTATTCAAAGTAGCGTTTTATTTCTTTCTTTATTAGATCTATCAACAAAAGATCCATAAAAATAATTCAATCTTTGTTGCCTATGCTGTGAAAGAAATTCAATCTTTTTGCAAAAAGTACAATCTTTTTGGCTATGCTGTGAAAAAAATTCAATCTTTTTGGCTATGATGTGAAAAAAATTCAATCTTTTTGGTTATACTGTGAAAAAGATTCAATCTTTTTGCCTATGCTGTGAAAAAAATTCAATCTTTTGGCATGTCAGTGGCTGGAGAGGCTGGAGAGCATGTGAATTTTCCAGCAATGGCAACAGAGGACCGGTCCGGATGTTGTAACCCGGTTAAGAAACCCGGCCCGGTTTCCTTGGACCATGTTTTATCAGCATTAGGTGAGACAAAGGAAGAAAGGGAATCAAGAATCAGGAGTTTGTTTAGTTTTTTTGATTCTGATAATGCGGGGTATTTGGATTACACGAAAATCGAAAAGGGTTTGTCTGCTATGCAAATTCCAGCAGAGTATAAGTTTGCTAAAGAATTGTTGAAGGCTTGTGATGCTAATAAGGATGGAAGGGTTGATTATCAGGAGTTTAGGAAATATATGGATGATAAGGAAATGGAATTGTATAGGATTTTTCAGGCTATTGATGTGGAGCATAATGGGTGTATATTGCCTGAGGAACTATGGGATGCCCTTGTAAATGCTGGTACTTTACTGTTACTTGTTCATTTTTTGAAGCACTTATGATATTGTTTTTTTGATCATTGGGAGGTAAGTGGTGTGGATGTCTAGTACAACTGTCTATTGTGGTTCATAAAAGGAATATAACATCTATCTTATGAGAATTTTCACCTTTGAGGTTTCAGAATTGGTTTGATAAGTCCTGATTGTTTGTTTAGATACATTTTTGAACGTTTGAATTTTAAATGCTTTGCTATGCCAGCCTTTGAGGTCTCAGAATTAGTTTGATAAGTCCTGATTGTTTGTTCAGATACATTTTTGAAAGTTTGAATTTCAAATGCTTCGCTCTGCCAGCCTTTGAGGTCTCAGAATTAGTTTGATAAGTCCTGATTGTTTGTTAAGATACATTTTTGGAAGTTTGAACCTTAAATAGCTTTACTATGCAAGTTGAGGATAAGTGATCAGTTGCCAAACTGGACTTGTTCGAAGTTTGTGCTTAAATGTATGCTATGTCCGTGTTCTGGTACCTCTTGTTGGTTCCAGAGATACCAAAGGAAGTATAAGCGCAGTTACTTAATTAGAATAAACGAATGAATGAAAACCCAGATATTATGTCGAAAATCCTTTCTGAGTTTTGCACTTGTTGCACCAACATTAGTGTGTAAGAGAATTATGCACTTGGTAGTCTCAAGTTTCATAAAGTCCTCGAGAGATTGTACCAACCAAAAGAGGAAACTTTCCTCATGTACCTGATGCACCAAGCTTCCTTCCACCTAGCTGTTATGTGGAACTTTCTCTTGTTGTAGTACTTGAACTTTTCCTCTAAAGAAGCTCACTCTCGGTATTTTCTGCGGAATCCTTGTGGCACATCCGAACATGTCTCTCACTAGTTGCACCACTGCATAGTGCTCACTTGTTGAGAATAGATGTCAAGTCATTATACAGGTGTATAGGGATCTCATCGCTTTCTATCCATCGTAACCATACTCATGGTTCTGGATACAGAGGTTATATCTTTCCCGTCCACAACTCCACCTCACACTTATTCTTAATTTTCAAAACAGATACTGTGAACAGTGCCTGTACATGAATAGTTGTCCATATGTATGAATAGTGACATTAGGCATTAATACCTATATGTATAGACAGTATATGTATGTATCTATTCTATGCTTGTACGTATCAATAATGCTTAGATGCTTCAATCCTTATATACCAGTTGTTGAGGAATGGAAAGTAAAATTTTCATGATAAACTTGCATCTCAAATGAAGTTTTTTTCTTAATTAGTTCCTCATCTGATGAATTTTCCGTGATCTGGATATTCAAGTATTTTTGTGGATGATTCTGGAGCTTTGGAGATTGTGGTTCGATTCTTGGCATTTTGCTGAATTTGGTTCTGAATTGTTGGGAGTCTCTTTACCAGGGGGAAGTAGTGATTGGTTGATACAAACTCAACCAATCAAATTATAGAATGCTGATCTACTAATCTGGTTTGGCATTTCTCAGTTTATATATTTGTATTTTGATGAATAGAGTACTTTAATCACAAAAGTATAATGGCCCCAGAAGGTTGCTATCAGTGTTATAAAGTTACATGTTTACGGAGTTTTAGAATTAATAAAGTTCACTAAGACGTTTACATTGCCTACATAAAAAAAAAGTGTTTTAGCAACTACGCTTTAAAATCTGTACAACAATCAACAAGTGATTTCCCCTCATAGTATCTCCTAGTTTATTCCTTCCATAAGGATCACATAATGAATAGGGGTGTTGTTTCCCAAAGTTGTTCCCGTTCACCATCTTTGAGCTTCATCTCTCTGTGTGGTTGCAATTAGAGGCTGCCTCAATCTATTCTGGCCAGTGGGCCGGGCTCGGGTACGGCGGGCCGGGTCCGGCGGGGTCGGGGTCGGGGCGGGACGATCCGGGGGTCGGGATCGGGCCTAGCGGGCCTAGCGGGGTCGGGTCTGGGCGGGACCTGCTCCAGTCCCGTCCCGATCCCGATCCCGTCGGTATCGGGGCGGGGCGGGGTCGGGGCGGGCTCGGGTCGGGGCGGGGCGGGCTCGGGTTTTCCTTTTTTTTTTTTTTTTAAATAACATATGTATAAAAAAAACTCAATAAATAAAACAAGATAGTGTAATAAAAACATCCCAAGGCTGTTTTTGTGCCTCTTATATTATTTAATAGACATATGATTTTTTTGTAATACAAATACAATTGTCTAAAATCTAAATTACAACTTTATGGTGTTGTCCAAAAGTTGCTAATTACATAATAAAATTGCAATTAAAAAAATTACATTTTCAAAAAAATCTGTTCTAATTGCTTGATGATTTCATGTGGTTCTTCGGTTGGAATAGGTATTTGTTGGTCAAATTGATCCACGTCGCTTCCACTACCTTCGGTTAAGATTTCGTTGTAGTTTTCATCATCTTCTTCGTTGATCTCCGGTTGACCGCACCTTCTCCGCTCCGCTCGTATCCAATCTCGAATAATACCGCAATTTCCAAGTGTCTCCGCCAATGAGTGTCTGTGGTCTCCTATTTGATATCTGCTGCGAGAAAAAGCGCTTTCCGACGCGATTGACGACGCTTGAATGTTCAAAACATCTCGAGCCATCATTGAAAGTGTCGGAAAGGTCTTCTCATTCCCCTCCAAAGTATTTCGGCAAGTCTTCTTGTCCATCTTCATTGATAACTTCTTGATACGGTATAGAACCCTACAAAACAAAAATATCCAACTCGCTAATTTGGTTAGTAGAGGTACGGCCGCACATTCTATTTACGAGGCTTTCAATACTAGCGAAGAAAAAGCATGTCTTTTGTGAGGTTGTGTTGAAGATGAAGAAGATGGTATGGTAGCCGGTACGTTACTAGCATTTTCTTGTTGATAAAATCTATATATATTTTTGCGGTGGTGTTCTACGCTATTCAACACTTCTTCTTTAGTTTGTTCAATAGGTGGTGGGTGATTTAGATTTTTGGGACTTGGAGGTGGTAGTACTTCTATACAATCGTAAATAGTTTCAATTAGTGATTTAGTACCGTCTATTTTAATAGTAGGATTTAATACGAGAACCAATAATATAAATAGAAGGAATAGGAATAAAATATTTTTTTATTTTGACAAACATTTTTTTAATAGCTGCCTTATAAGTTTGGTTTTTCCATATATTCACTAAGTAATAAAAATATTAGAGTTATATAAAATAACATAGTTGAAATAGTAGGATAATATATACCGAAAAATTCTTTTGTTGCTTGAAAAAATTTCTCTAAAAATACAATAAGTTCGGAAATTTTTTCCCAATCACTATCTAAAATCATATCAATTTGGCTTTTTATTATGAGAGTTAAAAAATAAAGTTATAGGTAATTTATAGTCATAAGCAACAAGTAGTTGCTCGTATAAAGAATTCCACCTAGTGGATACTTCTTGTGGAATTCTTCTAAAAGGTAGTCCACAATCATGACAAATTTTTTTATATTCTTTTCTACGTTGTACTTTATTACTTTTAAAAATAAAGTTTATAGCAAATTGTATTTTACTAAGAATGTCTTCAAAAAGTGATAGACCATCCTTTACAATTAAGTTATATATATGGCACGCGCATTTTATATGAAAATGGTCCGGAAAAGATGGAGCTAAACTATTTTTTAACATTGTAATTGCGTAATTGTTATTAGAAGCGTTATCTAATGTAATAGTCATAATTTTATCGGTAATTCCGTAATAATCGCACACTTGATAAATATTTTCTACGCAATAAAAGTACCCGGTGTGCCTATCATCTATATATCTATACGCTAAAATACGTTTTTGCATAGACCATTTATAATCTATCCAATGACAAGTTACGAGTTAAATAATCATGGCGTTAGTACTACGACCTATATCGGACGTGATAGATACTTTGCCATTAAAATGATATAATGAAAAACATAAATATTGTTGATATTCATGCGCAAATTTAAATACATCTCTCTTAACGAGTTGACCTAGGAAAACCGTTAAAAGCGAGGATTATATATATCTCTAATGTAATGAATAAAACCGGAGAGATGAAGGAAATGAAAAGGCAAACCCTCCACAAGAACTAATTTTGATATTGCTTCCCTATCTCTATGTTTGTTGTATTTAGAGCCTACAATTCCCCCGTCATAGGGTTAATTTGACCTCGTACTTGGTCCGGGACGATGTATCGGTATGTGAACCTTGTCCCGATGGAGCGGCCGTTTGCGCACCCGGTTTTGAAGCCTGGTATTGGGCATACCTAGTTGGATGAGCACTTACTACATGTCTAATTAAACCCCCGTCCCACCGTGACCTTTTCCGAGTTTTAAATTTTAAAACATTTTTACAAATTTTACATATGGCTACTTGATTCTCTACGTCCCTATCAAAAAATGTCAATGCATCCGATTTTAATGGTCGTTTTGCTTTGGACCTCGTCTCATACTAGGGGGAATAGGAGGTATTTCGGTTGAAGGTGCACTAGTGGGCGTGTTGTCATCAATATTAGTGGGTGTATCGTCTAGATCATCGTCTAAATTAAAGTCTTCTTGAGTTCCGGAAAATAACTCCTCGTCTAAATCTAATGGTATTGTAGGAAAATGTTGAGTATCAACAAAATCATCCCTGTGTAGGAATAAGATGACTAGAAGAAGTACCCTTGCTTTGATTGCCCCTACTAGAAGAAGTCTTACCCTTACCCTTAAACATACCTCTAATTCCTTCCATTTTAATTATATGCTAACAAATAATTAAAGTAAATGAAATTAAGTGCGCTAAATAAAATAAACAGACAATAATAATTTAATGAAGGAACGAATGTACCAAACGCCGACGTAACGTCGACGTGTAATTGAATATTTAGCAAACAATGTAGAGAGATATATTGAGAAATTAGAGAGATTGTAGGAAGATTTGTGAGAAAGATGAAGAGAAAATGAGTTATTTATAGTTGAAAAATTGGGTTAAAGTGTAAATATAATAACTTATGGGTTAAAAATAAATATTAAGGGGTAGGGGGGTTGGGGGGGGGGGGGGCCTAAAATGGCCGTTGGTGCAACGGTTATTTTTGCAAAGGTAAGGTCGGGGTCGGGGTCGGGGTCGGGACGGGCTCGGGGCGGGCTCGGGTCCGGCGGGCCTGGGGCGGGCTCGGGTCTGGCGGGACGAGACATCGTCCCGTCCCGAGTTCGAGTCCCGCCCCCGTTAATTTTTTTTTTTTTTTTTTTTTTAGAGCGGGGTCGGGTCGGGACCGGGGCGGGGTCGGGCCGGGGTCGGGTCGTCCCGGCCCACTGGCCAGCCCTAATCTATTCTCCTCTACACTGGATCTCCATTAGTCATTTATCCAGTAAATACAAATTTTGAAGTCATACGTTTCTCACGTTATGGCATATTCTTTAACTTGTGATCACCAATTTCTCCCGCAAGATGGTATTAAAAGCCTTTAGTTTTGGAATAAGTATCTTGTTGACGTATATGAGGGCAAGTTATCTGCATCGCATTGAGCAGATATGGGTAAGTTTGACTCGTCATACCTTATCACTTGATCATCAATATAACCCCTGTTACCCCACTTTTTTTTGTGGGATTAGTAGCCCTTCTTAGCTGACTTGTTACTTGGATACACATGATTGCAGTTGAAACAAGGTAAAATGAGTGCGTCTGTGTGAAATCACTTCATAGCAAATTGGTGCATTATGCTATTTTAGTTGTTGAATTTTTGCTGTCGAGTGACCTAGCTGTAAACGTTTAACTGTTTGCAAGAGTAGTAGTATTATTATGACGCACCGAGGTGCTCGCTTCTCTAAGCTCAGATGGCTTTTGATTTCTCTTCTATTTAGCTACTACTGTTTCACCTCTTTTAGTCTAATTTTGAAGATGCTTTTGCAGTTTCTTTTCTGGTGCCTGTGACTAAAATAATTTTTCTAGTTCCTAATTTTAATTCTGATATAGTCATTTATAGAATTTTTCTCTTGCGGGACTTTTTCAATTCTTAGATTTGGAAATATATGCAGAGTAGATAGTGAAGGCATATACTGAGTTACATTATGTGGTTAATAAGCTGGCCGATTGACGATGATATGATGCAATAATTCACGCTTTATGAGCTATACGATGCTTAAGATGGCCATGATGTTCTCTACAAGTTACTCATAGTTGGGGAGACCTGTTTTTTACATTGAAATTAGTTCTTTCAACTCTTTCTTCCACCCTGCTCTAGACAAAGAATTACGTTTAGATGAGTTTGAGCTTACAGTTATGTGATGAAGCACATCATAATCAGGTCAAGAGTTGGTGTTTGGATAGCTTTATGTTTTTTTAAACATCTGTAAGCGTCAGGGAAATCAATTCTGTATGGATTGGTTTTTGAAATAATGAACAAAACAACACAACTATCCGTTGCTCCATATCCATTCCGCTTCATTTGGGTCGGTTCAACTCTAATACTTAATAATTTGTCTATGTTCTCAAATACTCGAGATTCTTTAATTCTCATGCTTATTTCGAACTGACTCACAAATCTCTAAAGAAACTAAAAGACATTTAAATATGGACTACTGTCAGTGTACCAATAAAGATTGAACCTTATTTCCAACTGGTTGTTGTGCCTATATGTATACTTTGCTTCCATTGTTTTTTTTTTTTTTTAGATAATGAAAATAAACTTAATTTAATTTTGTTTCCTTAAAATCCTTTTGGGTTGTATTTTAAAAATAAGATTATTTCCAAACCAAACAAGATTGACATAAAAAAGATTCAATGCAAGTGGGGCTTCTGCTCAAGTTTAATCAACCTTGAATATGCAGGGTAGAACAAAGTGTTGTCTTTGGATATTATCACCACGTATGAGCTTCCCAATTAATTGTGGGGAAATGAGAGATTTCTCGTGCAAGAAATAGGGTAAGGTGCCTGATAGTTAAGTCCTTCAGATGGTGCTTACCCGTCATAATCATTTTTCTTCGATTTGTCCATTTTTCGTTTTCTCCATTTTCCTTTATGCTACAGATACATAAATGTTGCTTTATTATAATGAGCTATGTGTATGACGCCGTTGATACTTTGTCCTGTAATTAATGTTATTCTTTTCTAGAATCTAAATATGGGGACTTGGGAAATAATTGTATGTTCTTTCCTGGTTGCTCGATTTGTTGGCCTTGGTAAAAGTTTTTTGACACAAATTTCAGGGCTTTTAAGTTTCTTTTGGGCTTTTGGCTTCCCCGTCAGTATTAGATTTCCTGCCGTCCTGGTCCATTTTTCTCTGTCTGCATGAAAAGTATATCTTTTTTCAGTTTCATGCTTACTGCATTAAGGTGCCAAAACGATGGCCCATTAATAGGTTTGCATAACAAATTGGATTACCCATTTATTGTCTACTAACTCCTCTGTTATCCCTCAATTATTATGATTCCCATCTTTTAGAATCTATTTTTGTTTCTGGCTAGAAGAGTTTTCCATATTCATTTCCATTTCTTTAGTTGTCTTCCTCTTATAAGCCAGGGCAGTTTCTTTCTTGCAGGAATAGAATTAGATGATGATGAACTTGCACGTTTTGTGGAACACGTGGATAAGGATAATAATGGGATTATCACTTTTGAGGAATGGAGAGATTTTCTTCTACTCTATCCACATGAGGCCACCATTGAGAATATTTATCAATACTGGGAGAGGGTATGCCTTGTCGATATTGGTGAGCAGGCAGTCATTCCGGAAGGCATCAGTAAACATGTTCATGCATCCAAATACCTAATTGCAGGGGGAGTTGCAGGAGCTACTTCTCGTACTGCCACAGCACCTCTTGACCGCCTTAAGGTCATTTTACAAGTGCAAACGGCTCGTGCTTCAATTGGTCCTGCAGTCAAAAAAATATGGAAGGAAGGTCGTTTATTGGGGTTTTTCCGCGGGAACGGGTTAAACGTGATGAAGGTTGCACCTGAAAGTGCAATTAAATTTTACGCTTATGAAACCTTGAAAAATGCTATTGGTCGTGCCAAGGGTGATGAAGACCAGAGAGACATAGGAACTTCTGGACGTCTTGTGGCTGGTGGAATGGCAGGTGCAATAGCACAAACTGCTATCTATCCCATGGATCTTGTCAAAACTCGGTTACAGACTCATTCATGTGAGAGTGGAAGCGTTCCTAATCTGCGTAAACTATCAAAAGATATTTTGGTCCAGGAGGGACCTCGGGCATTTTATAGAGGATTGGTACCATCTCTACTTGGAATAATTCCTTATGCAGGCATTGATTTGGCTGCGTATGAGACTTTAAAGGATTGGTCAAAGATTTACATTCTTCATGATAGTGGTATAACTTTAACTTGTGCCTTCTGAACTGTTACTACAGTCATACCTCTCTATAACAACCATCCTCTATAACAACATTTCACTATAACAACCATGTTTTATGTGGAACCAATCTTTCATGTTATGTTATATTATATGTTCTCTATAACATCATTTTGCTATAGCAGCCAAAAAATATTGGAACAAACGACTTTGTATAGAGAGGTTTGACTGTGTCCAAGACAATGAAAAGTAATTTTCGTAAGAATTGTGCATGTGATGCAGAAGCGGGCCCTCTTGTGCAACTGGGTTGTGGGACAATTTCAGGAGCCCTTGGAGCAACATGTGTTTATCCTTTGCAGGTTATTCGGACCAGGTAAATCTGCAGTTTGATTCTTGGATCCAACAACTGTTAATTCTTTTCTATTTGGATGGTACAAGCTTTCTGATTTATCATGTGATGTGCCGTTCTTTTTACTCTAAACTTGTATTCTTGCTAGAATGCAAGCTGATTCTGAATACAAAGGTATGTCTGATGTGTTCCGGAAAACAGTTCAGCGTGAAGGCTTCAGGGGATTCTACAAAGGACTTTTTCCAAATCTTTTAAAAGTTGTGCCAGCAGCAAGCATAACCTATATGGTGTACGAGTCGATGAAAAAGAGTCTAGATCTTGATTAAGGTTCAAAGTGCGGATGCTGAGGCTGGATGATGATGATAATGGGACATTAAATAAGATTATTTAGCTCATTGGTGATATGATTTATCAAAATCATACACTTGATTTTTGACCCCCATTGGATATCGGCGGGAGTTATAGAGTTTTCTTTTTGTAGATTCAATTGACAAATGACTACGTTGGCAATTGAGAATAGTCCTCCTTTACAATGTATTGTCTGCGTTATAGGAATATCCTTTCAACACTTTTGCCAAGCAAATGCAAAATGGATACGGGGTGGTGCAAACTTTTTTGCTACATGCAGTATATTCAAGGAAGGTTCAACTCATTGTCCTCTCTGCACTTCTTTATGTAGGTCTTTATGCAAATGAAACAATTGTAATGATGACTATGAATTTTTTCTTGACAATATGACAGAGAACTTCAATAGGTTGACTGCAAAGAGATTCTCTATTGCTCTCTGAAACCAGCCACTTATAACGCATATAAGTGGTTAAACACAACATATTAAAATATTTAAGTTAAATAAAGAACCTTTTTGTATTTTCCCAGGATCTGTGGTTCAATCTTACATTAGTTTATCTTGTTTTCTTATAATAGTAGTTCTTTCAGCTGAGTAACAATATAAAACTACCCCTAGTAGCGACTAAAGTTATCTGAGTGCTGTCCTAGGGTTGTCGACTTGTCGAAAATTTACTGCTAATGTCATCGGACAGCCTTTCTATTTGTAAGACTCTTGAAGTGGAATTGAAAAACAGTGAGATTACTGTAGAATCGTCTCAATCAATTGTGATAGGGAGTGATCTTACAATCCTACTAAAGGGCAGCCCGATGCACTAAGCTCCTGCTATGCGTGGGGTCCAGAAAATGATTGGATCAATCTTACTATTTTGCCAAATCGTTAACCCTTTTTTGTTTTTTTAAAATATGTATTCTCGATTTATAGCTGTTACGTTTCAAATTCAAGAAAATATAACCCTAAGAAGAACTTATGAAATAGGAGTAACAAATACCAGTGAAGCGATCAATCTTCCAAGCCTACATTTTTTAAAAGATTGAACTAAAATTAAACACTTTATCTTATCATGAGTTTATGTATTTAATTGGAACAAAATATAGTTAAAGTGTTTAAATAAAATTTACGGAGTAGCAAGTTTAAGGGCTGACGATAAACCTAATATTTACATACTGAACTTGATTCATTTCTAATGTTCTTTGTGTAAAGTAAGTACAATCATTTAATAATATGATCCTAAGACTTGAAATAATCCTATTTAATATTCTAGTTCTACAAACACGTGCCAATCAAAGCATTATTGCCGGTAATTAAAGACGAAACTTTTTCTTTTGTTCGGACAATGTGTGTATAAATTAGGAGTAGCCGGGCTCGGGTCTGACGGGCCGGGTCTGGCGGGGTCGGGGCGGGACGAGCCAAGGGGTCGGGGTCGGGTCTAGCGGGGTCTGGCGGGGTCGGGTCTGGCGGGACTGCTCTAGTCCCGTCCCGATCCCGTCGGTATCGGGTCGGGGCGGGCTCGGGGCGGGGTCCGGCGGATTTTCCTTTTTTTTTTTAAATAACATATGTATAAAAAAAACTCAATAAACAAGATAAGATAGTGTAATAAAAACATCCCAAGGCTGTTTTTGTGCCTCTTATATTATTTAATAGACATGATTTTTTTGTAATACAAATACAATTGTCTAAAATCTAAATTGCAACTTTGTGGTGTTGTCCAAAAGTTGCAAATTACATAATAAAATTACAATTAAAAAAATTACATTCTCAAAAAAATTTGTTCTAATTGCTTGATGATTTCCTGTGGTTCTTCGGTTGGAATTGGTGTTTGTTGGTCAAATTGATCCACGTCGCTTCCACTACCTTCGGTTAAGATTTCATTGTAGTTTTCATCTTCTTCTTCGTTGATCTCCGGTTGACCGCACCTTCTCCGCTCCGCTCGTATCCAATCTCTCGAATAATACCGCAATTTTCAAGTCGTCTCCGGCTAATGAGTGTCTGGTGGTCTCCTATTTGATATCTGCCGACAGAAAAAGCGCTTTCGACGCAATTGATGACGCTTGAATGTTCAAAACATCTCGGGCCATCAATGAAAGTGTCGGAAAGGTCTTCTCATTCCCCTCCAAAGTATTTCAAACAAGTCTTCATGTCCATCTTCATTGATAACTTCTTGATACGGTACAGAACCCTGCAAAACAAAAATATCGAACTCGCTAATTTGGTTAGTAGAGGTACGGCCGCACATTCTATTTCTAAGGCTTTCAATACTAGCGCAGAAACATCATGTCTTATGTGAGGTTGTGTTGAAGATGAAGAAGATGGTATGGAAGCCGGTAAGTTACTAGCATTTTCTTGTTGATAAAATCTATATATTTTTTTGCATTGGTGTTCTACGCTAGACAACACTTCTTCTTTAGTTTGTTCAATAGGTGGTGGGTGATTTAGATTTTTGGGACTTGGAGGTGGTAGTACTTCTATACAATCGTAAATAGTTTCAATTAGTGATTTAGTACCGTCTATTTTAATAGTAGGATTTAATACAGAACCAATAATATAAATAGAGGGAATAGGAATAAAATATTTTTTTATTTTGACAAACAATTTTTTAATAATTTGCCTTATAATTTGGTTTTTCCATATATTCACTAAGTAATAAAAATATTAGAGTTATATAAAACAACATAGTTGAAATAGTAGGATAATATATACTGAAAAATTCTTTTGTTGCTTGAAAAAATTTCTCTAAAAATACAATAAGTTCGGAAATTTTTATCCAATCACTATCTAAAATCATATCAGCTGGATTTTTATTATGAGAGTTAAAAAATAAAGTTATAGGTTTTCTATAGTCATAAGCAACAAGTAGTTGCTCGTATAAAGAATTCCACCTAGTGGATACTTCTTGTGGAATTTTTCTATAAGGTAGTCCACAATCGTGTCAAGTTTTTTTATATTCTTTTCTACGTTGTACTTTATTACTTTTAAAAATAAAGTTTATAGCAAATTGTATTTTAGTAAGAATGTCTTCAAAAAGTGATAGACCATCCTTTACAATTAAGTTATAAATATGGCAAGCGCATTTTATATGAAAATGATCTGAAAAAGATGGAGTTAAACTATTTTTTAAAATTGTAATTGCGTAATTGTTAGAAGAAGCGTTATTTAATGTAATAGTCATAATTTTATCGGTTATTCCGTAATAATGGCACACTTGATAAATATTATCTGCAATAAAAGTACCAGTGTGCCTATCATCTATATATCTATACGCTAAAATACGTTTTTGCATAGACCATTTATAATCTATCCAATGACAAGTTACAGTTAAATAATCATGGCCGTTAGTACTACGAACTATATCAGACGTGATACATACTTTGCCATTAAAATGATATAATGAAAAACATAAATATTGTTGATATTCATGCGCGAATTTAAATACATCTCTCTTAACAGTTGATCTAGGAAAACCGTTAAAAGCAGGATTATATATATCTCTAATGTAATGAATAAAACCGGGAGATGAAGGAAATGAAAAGGGCAAACCCTCCACAGCAACTAATTTTGAAATTGCTTCCCTATCTCTATGTTTATTGTATTTAGAGCCTACAATTCCCCCCGTCATAGGGTTAATTTGACCCTGTACTTGGTCCGGAACAAGGTATCGTATGTGAACCTTGTCCCGATGGAGCGGGCGTTTGCGCACCCGATTTTGAACCCTGGTATTGGGCATACCTAGCTGGATGAGCACTTACTACGTGTCTAATTAAACCCCTCGTCCCACCGTGACCTTTTCCTGTTTTAAATTTTAAAACATTTTTACAAATTTTACATATAGCTACTTGATTCTCTACGTCCCTATCAAAAAATGTCCATGCATATGATTTTAATGGTCGTTTTGCTGGACCTCGTCTCATACTAGGGGGAATATGAGGTATTTCAGTTGAAGGTGCACTAGTGGGTGTGTTGTCATCAACATTAGTGGGTGTATCGTCTAGATCATCGTCTAAATTAAAGTCTTCTTGAGTTCCAGAAAACAACTCCTCGTCTAAATCTAATGGTATTGTAGGAAAATGTTGAGTATCAACAAAATCATCCTGTGTAGGAATAAGATGACTAGAAGAAGTACCCTTGCCCTGGTTGCCACTACTAGAAGAAGTCGTAACCTTACCCTTAAACATACCTCTAATTCCTTCCATTTTAATTATATGCTAACAAATAATTAAAGTAAATGAAATTAAGTGCGCTAAATAAAATAAACAGACAATAATAATTTAATGAAGGAACGAATGTACCAAACGCCGACGTAACGTCGACGTGTAATCGAGAGGTTGAAAATTGAAACTTTGCTTGATGGAAGATCCTCAAGCTAGTTGCCAACTTCACTCCCAATTTCCCAAATGAATAAATAAAATTGAATATTTAGCAAACAAGGTAGACTTGTAGAGAGATATATTGAGAGATTAGAGAGATTGTAGGAAGATTTGTGAGAAAGATGAAGAGAAAATGAGTTATTTATAGTTGGAAAATTGGGTTAAAGTGTAAATATAATAACTTATGGGTTAAAAATAAATATTAAGGGGTAGGGGGGTTGGGGGAGGGGGGGAGGCCTAAAATGGTCGTTGGCCAACGGCCAAAATCTAAAATGGCCGTTGGTGCAACGACCATATTTGCAAAGGGGGACAAAGGGCGGGGTCGGGCTCGGGCTCGGGCGGGGTCGGGGCGGGCGGGGCGGGCGGGCTCGGGTCTGGCGGGACGAGACATTGTCCCGTCCCAAGTTCGAGTCCCGCCACCGTTTTTTTTTTTTTTTAAGCGGGGTCGGCGCCGGACCGGGGCGGGCTCGGGACGGGGTTGGGCCGTCCCGGCCCACTGGCCACCCTTAGTATAAACTGTTTCCAACTAAACACCTAGAATGAAGTTTTTATTTTTCCAAAATAGTGCAAAGCTACTCAAAAGTATTTCCATTTTTGCAAAAAATTTTAAAATTTTTTGTTCCTAAACAGTTTTCCAAAAATTGAAATAATTCATCGTGCCTAAGTTACCGGACTTGTGTTTATTTCCTTGCAGTTTGGACGGAACTTGCATACGTTTTAGATATTCTTTATCTCTTTGAGTGTCTTTATCTGATATTTTACATGCGTGATTATTAGGAAAATAGGAATCTGTGAATATATTTAGTGCTGATTCTTGATACTAACAACAACATAGCCAGTGTAATCCATCCACAAGTGGGGTATGAGAGCGTAAAGTGTACACAGACATTACCCTATCTTAAACCTAGGCTCAAGTAAAGCAGAAACAATATGAGGATAGCAAGAAAACTAAAGTAGAAGAGACTTAGTGCTGATTCCTAATGTTTTATTTATTTAAGTGTTTTAAGGATAATATATACGAATAGTGGCTATTATTTTGTAGTGCCAGTCCTTGTTTTATATCTTAGAAAACTAGTGGAGATCCATGTTGTGATGAATTGTTTCAGTGGAGAGAAGAGTTTTGAAGCCTTGGCCATGAACTAAACTAATGTGCAGTATTTGCCATGTAAGGAGGTTATTTGGTATGATTTGCACAATAAAGGTCTAACATCTCTTGAGCCTTCATCATACTGACCCTCATTAGTTATAATGGTGTACTCCTAGCGTAGTGAAACTGTGATGTGATTTGAATGGACACATTATCCAAAATAGGCCTTCAACTTTTATTCCTGTGTTAGAATATTATTAAATAATATTATATATTAATGTAGTATCATTTTATATATGGTAAGTAGTAAAATGTTAATTAAGAATATTATGTTAATTAGGTAGAAGATTATTAAGGATTGATTAGGAAGATTAGATATGATTTACTCTTCTCAATTAAATGTATATTGTGTATATATTATTTCTTTTAGGCTGAATACAATTGAGGAAAATACTTTCAAAGTCTTACATGGTATCAAAGCTTAAGGAAAGATCCAAAATATTTTATTTTCTTCCAATTTTTTGGTCCTCTTCCCCACTAGAACCCTAGTTGGCCTAAATTTGCACATTTTTTTAACTCCATTATTGATTATCCTCCATCATAACCAACTATGTCCGAGTCAAAATCATCATTTCATCCAGCCCTTACCGTCTCAAACATCAAAACACTTGTTTCTGTCAAACTCGAAATGGAAACCGTTCATTATGCAACATGGGCAGAATTATTCAAAATATGTTGTCGTGCTCACAAAGTTCTTCATTATATTATTCCTCCAAAAGATGGGAGAGGGAAGGAATTAACAACCGATGTGGACAAGGAATTGCGGGATACGCTTGATGCCACAGTTCTTGGTTGGATTTATGCAACAATCTCCACTCACTTGTTGCATACTATAATGGAGCCAGATTCAACAGCCATGGAGGCTTGAGAACGTTTGCGAGATATCTTTCAAGATAATCAAAATTCTCGCGCTGTTACATTGGAACAAGAGTTCTCAACTATTGACATGGCGGATTTTCCTAACGTTTCTGTGTATTGTCAACGCCTCAAAGTGTTGACAGATCAATTAAGAAATGTTGGTTCACTAGTTACTAATAACCGGTTAGTCTTACAATTGGTGGCTGGTCTCACCGATGCGTATAGCGGAGTGGGGACACTAATCCGTCAAAGTAATCCTCTACCTATATTTTATCAAGCATGATCGATGCTTGTACTTGAAGAATCGGACTTTGCTAAAAAGGCGTCGACTACTTCAAATTCCGTCATGATTGTCACTTCCTCAAATGATAGTAATTTTTTTGACCCCTCTAAAAAAATAATGGACAAAAAAGACGTCATAATAATAAGAATAAGGGTGGAAATCGTGGAAACAACAAAGCTGGAGGCCACCGGAATTCCGGTAGCGGCGGAAATGGCGGCAACACCAACACCGATGGCGGGCTGTGGCAGCAACATGGTGGCAGGAATGGTGGACATTGGCAGCAGCACGGTGGAGCAGGGAGCTGGGCCTGGCAGTGGCCTTGGGCTGTTTCGCCCAACCCAGTCCCAACTGGAAACTAGACCAGGCCGCACCAAAGGCCCAATGCCCGATTTCGGCCCATGCCAAACCGGGCCTCACGGTGGACGGTGGCGGCAGCCGACAGCCCATATTGCCGGGTCCTGTTCCAAGAAAGTGCCAGTGTTGGGCCATTGCCGACCCAATGGCAGGAGGCCTCATTCAGCAGTGGCCCACCCCACAGATATTGAGACCACCATGCACACCCTGGGATTAAATCCACCAGATTCGAATTGGTATATGGACTCCAGAGCGACGTCTCATATGACGTCCTCCCAAGGTAATCTCTCATCCTATTTTAATTTGAGCAATGATAATGGTATAATTGTCGGAAATGACCATTTAATTCCAATAAAAGGGTATGGTTCTAGCAAATTATCACCACCGAACCCACCTCTAATTTTAAAAGAATGTGCTTCATGCTCTTAAGTTAATCAAAAACTTGGTCTCTGTTAGAAAGTTTACTACTGATAATTGAGTATCTGTTAGTTTTGACCCTTTTGGATTTTCCGTGCATGATTTTCAGACGGGGAAGCTCCTCATGAGATGTGATAGCAAGGGGGAGCTTTATCCAATAAATTCACCAAATCAACAGTCCAAGTTCCCATATACTTTTGCAGCATTAGCACCGTTTTTATGGCATGAACGGTTGGGACATCCGGGAGAGTCTGTTTTGGCCTCTCTTAACAAAAATAAATTTATTTCATGTACCCAACCACTGACTCTAAATAAGTGTCATTCTTGTGCACTTGGAAAACATGTTAAATTGCCATTTATTTCATCTACTTCGTGCACCCTTATGCCATTTGATATTTTACATTGTGATATTTGGACATCACCCGTTTTGAATTCTTTGGGTCATAGATATTATTTGCTATTACTTGATGACTACTCTAATTATCTGTGGACATTCCCGTTGTCGAAAAAATCACAAGTGTTTTTCACATTTAGAGCATACATCTGAACTCAATTTGAACGGGATATAAAAAATATTCAATGTGATAATGGGAGGGAATTTGACAATAATCAATTTTGGAATTTTTTCAAAAAAAATGGTCTACAATTTCGTTTGTCTTGTCCTCACACATCATCACAAAATGGGAAGGCAGAACGCAAAATTAGAACAATAAACAATATTGTTAGAATAGTCCTTGCTCATGCTTCACTATCCCCCACTTTTTGGCATCATGCACTCCAAATGGCCACTTACCTACTGAATATTCTCCCTCACAAAAACATGTCTTACCAAGCTCCACTAAAAATACTTTATTTATGAGAGCCCTCCTATCTTCATTTAAGAGTGTTTGGTTGCCTTTGTTACCCCCTCTTTCCATCCACCGCAATTACAAAACTCCAACCTCGATCTACTCCATGTGTCTTCTTGGGATACCCTACTAATCATCAAGGTTACAAATGTTACGACATTTATTCCAAAAGAATAATTATAAGTCGTCACGTAATTTTTGATGAAACTGTGTTTCCATTTGCCAAGATACATGACACAGGACCCACACTTATGATTTTTTGGATGATGATAATCTCTTGTATCTAACACATTTTTTTCACAGCTAGGTACCCACTGTTAGTGTTGGAAATCAGAATTCAGGCCTATTAGACCAAATATCGATGGCCCAACTGATTGACATTTCAATGTAGCAGCTTGGGCCTTCGGATCCAAGGCCCAGTCCCAACGCCTCACAATCTGCCCGATCCAGCAGCTTAGGCCAAGCTACAGCTACAGGCCCAATTCCAGGCGCACCAAACAACCAGCCTACTAGACTGTCAGTTTCTCACCCCTCGGCCAGTGGCGTCCAGTCCACTGGCCCAACAAATCATCCGGTCACCCGTAGTCAACATGGAATTGTCAAATCCAATACTAAATATAGTCTACACACCCAGGTCTCAAAATCACATTTGCCTCGTAACCTAGTGTCTTCTCTAAAAGACTTGAGTTGGAAAATAGCCATGGATGATGAATATTATGCTTTAATTACAAATAGGACATGGGATTTAGTACCTCGTCCATCTAATACTAATATAATTCGATCTATGTGGATTTTCAGCCATAAAGAAAAATCTGATGGAACTTTTGAGCGGTATAAAGCCCGTCTTGTAGGTGATGGGAAGACACAACATGTTGGTGTAGATTTCGGGGAGACATTCAGTCCAGTGGTCAAACCAGCAACTATCCGAACAGTTAGTTCTCAGCCTGTCTCTCTCAAAAGGATGACCACTTCATCAATTGGATGTAAAAAACGCCTTCCTCCATGGACACTTCAATGAAACTGTATACATGCACCAACCATTGGGATACAGAGATCCTAAATATCTCAACCATGTGTGTTTGCTCAACAAATCATTATATGGCCTCAAGCAGGCCCCTAGGGCTTGGTATAAGCGGTTTGCATATTTTGTGTCACACATGGGTTAATCGTACATCCGTTCAGATAATTCTCTGTTTATTTATCGTTAGGGTAATCATACTTCTTATCTTCTTCTATATGTGGATGATATTATCCTAACAGCATCTTCAGACTCTCTTCGCAAGAATATCATGTCACAGCTTAGTTCTGAATTTGCTATGAAAGATCTTGGCCCACTACACTACTTTCTAGGTATTGTTGTGACAAAACATACATGTGGATTATTTCTCTCCCAGAATAAGTATGCATCAGAAATCGTGGAATGAGCTGGAATGTCTTTTTGCAAACCTTCGGCAACTCCAGTAGACACGAAGTCTAAATTGAGTGCCATCTCTAGCAAACCCTTTGCCGATCCAACATTATACCGCAGCCTAGCAGGAGCTTTACAGTATCTCACATTCACCAGGCCGTATATTACCTATGCAGTGCAACAAGTGTGTCTATTCATGCACAATCCAATGGAGGAACATATGCATGCTCTAAAACGCATTGTGCGTTATATTCAGGGCACTCTGGAATATGGATTACATCTATACCCGTCCTCTATTTCCAAACTTTTCACTTACACGGATGCAGACTGGGTAGGATGTCCGGACACAAGACGATCCACCTCCGGGTATTGCGTCTTTCTCGGTGACAATTTAATCTCATGGTCCTCAAAAAGGCAAGCTACGGTATCACGCTCAAGTGCTGAAGCAGAATATCGCGCTGTGGCCAATGTTGTATCTGATTCATGTTAGATTAGGAACCTGTTACTTGAACTTCATTGCCCAATTCCGACAGCAATAACAGTATACTGTGATAAAGTCTTACACTATGATCTCTGGAACTTAACTCTGCATATAAGCTTCATGTAACCTGTTCAAGCTTGTAATCCTATGACCATTTTTGTTGGTACATACTCACTCGGGCATGCCTTATGTTGGCAATCTAGTGTGCATGCCCATATCGATTAACTATTCATATTAGAAGGGTTATATTTCCATTGATGAGATGCGAAGAATTCATAATTTCAGGATTAGGGGTGTCAAATAGGCAAGGGGTTTCCATCTCATGAATGGGCTAGAATATAACTAAACACTTGTGTATGATTCATATATCTGAGTTGGACACACTTTTTGATTGATGAATGTTGCGTTGTCTTTCATTCTGTTTTGTTTCTTGAAGACATGACTTGTTGATCCAGACCCCCCTCTCCCCTCTCTGTTACCTACTGCTATTTCTTTTATGAATGTGCAAAGTGGTAATATCTCTTAATTATCTTAGTTTCTACTTTCTATTGATTGACAACAACTTGCAACATCTGTGATCTTACAAAAGCTCCAAAGGCAAAATGGTGAGTGACCACTTGAAGCTCTTCAAGATTTTGACATTGGGCTAGTTGGCAATTGTGGTTTCATGTTCTTTTCCTATTTCTTTATTAGGGTGTTCCAAAGATTTCAAACGACATTGACTTGCTTCACCCTACCGCTGAGCTTGAGAAGCAAAAGCACAAGCTTAAGCGTTTGGTCCAATCACCTGATTCTACTTTTCTGGTAATCTACTATTAATCACTGATATTTTGGATTTCCTTTGGCATATATATATATAAAGTCCAAAAATGTTGGCAGTACTCCAACAGACTAATCAATGCCTCCACCAAATGCTAATGGAGAAACCGATAATGACTAGGGTAGATCGAGAAATGACGGTTCAAAAAGCGAAGCCGCCCCTGAAGATTCGTTGCAGGAAAGTCTTTGAAATTTATGAAAGATATGACGAGCAAAGTTGACATCAATGCAGATAAGGCGGAAAAAACTGCCCAGGAATTTCACAAGGAAGAGTTTGGCTTATGCCTGAAGGCAAACTTTACCTTAAAGTAGAGTTTGCATGCTTTATGGTAAAGTTTGAATGCTTTAAGATAGAATTTGCTAGGAACTAGCCAAGAAAACAATGGTACTCTCAACGTAATATTCTAAAAGATAGTGCCAGTGCAGTTACGTATCTTTTCCTACCTTGAGCTGAACACCAAACAAAATAAGGGAAAACTGTGAAAAACGCCTCCCTTGGACTGAAAATGCCTGAAGTGACAAAATCTACAAGACGGAGTAACTTATAGAGCAATAAAGCAGTACTGTAACAAAAGAATTGCTAAACACCTCTGCGTTTCCTTTAAAATATTCATTAGACAACAAACATCAAAAACATTTTAGCAGGGAATATGATAAGAGTAGAGCATCATATCTAAACATGACAAATCAAACAAAGTGCGCGTCTTTGTTGTTGACCAACCACAAATAAGTAGAGAAAAAGAAAAAGATCCAGATGAGACTTCAAAACAAGGCATTATCACTCTTTAAATTAGTTTATGCTCTTATAACCCTAAATCTAAAAGCTATTTCTCCACTACTTTACTATAGCCATTAAGCAGAATTGAGGTGTGTGGAGAAATATTATTGAAATACACCATTGTTGATAATTGAAGCTCTTAGGTTTGAAATTTGAAGGAGGACAGAAAGATGAGATTGGGGAAGAACCCTAAGCTATGTGAGATGGGAGGGTAGTTTCATCCTAATATTATTGACTTAAAGTAATTAAGGAAAAAAATTAAAACATTCACATGTAAGGGAAAAAAATTAAAGACCAACCCAAAATAATTTAGAATTCCAGATCAATTAAAATTTTAATCATTTAATTATTTTTTTATATTTAGAATTACGAAATCAATTATAATTTTGGTTAAAAGAGAAAAGGAAAAATCCTACCACCTGACGTCTCTAAATATAGCTTTACACGAATCTTTTTCTCTATAAATTTAATCACTTTCCTTTCCTTTCCTTTCAGCCATAGAATTCTTTTCCCCTCTCATATTTTGACTAATTTTTACATTCTTTTTGGTAATTATAGTTTGAATTGATCTCTATATATAAGGTTTTGTGTTTTCTATTGCTAGCACACGTATTATGCTGATGTGTGAGCAAATTGTTGTAATGCAAATTGCAGGTATGAATTTAGCTAAGCATTGATTATTTTGGTTATGTAGTTTAAGATCGGTTCGCATGAAATATTTAGTGCATAAATTTATCTCAAGAACCGGTTCTATAGTTTAAGATTTGTTCATTCTTCTTTTACTGTAAGGATTTATAGCTAATTATTGAATTTCGTTATTCCTTAATTGTTTTTGGTTAGTTACGTTCACTTTCTACTCTATTTAATTTTATTTAGGGCTATTAATATATATTATAACAAGTTTTGTTGCAAATCTATTATGACTCAACAATCATATTGTTGCGGCTCATAATTAGGGATGCACCAAGAAGCTGTGAAGGTTGTGAAAACACATGAATTATGGATATGGTCAGTATGTAGTGAATCTACACTTAGTAGTATTATTTGATAACGAAGATTAGCTATGTTCCTTAATATTTTGTTGTTACTTCCGTTCAGTTTTTCTTTTCTGATTTGATAGTGTTGATTAAGATATACTTTTTCTTAGTAAAGAACAATGGAGTAGAAAGCTTCAGCTAATTTGATTGCAGAAAGAGTGGGAAATTGGTTATAATTACTTGTTTTTTCTGTTGGATTGTACATCTTTAATAGCTAGATCACACGTTTTCAGACTTGAGGCACAATTAATAGGTAAATGTTTTCGTGGATTTTTTTGATGTTGGTGCAATATATGTGTTGAGGTTTGACATGGATTTTTTGGCCAAATTAATTTTAGGATTTTGTCACGTTTTTTTATTATGTAAATATTATTATGATAATATTACGACTAGATGACTAAGAGAAATAGATGGCCAAAAGGAAATTGGTGTATGTGCTGGACTTTTTGGCAATTTTAATCGTAAAGTACCATTAGGGTTGTTTTTATTTTTGGAAGGGGGTGTATTTTGGTATAATTAATTTTACTTGAAAAAAACACACTTTTACATAATCTCATCATTTTTCTTCTTGATCAATACATATTTTTTGGAATATTTAGAAGTCAACACTACAAACACTCCATATGCCGCCTTCTCTATTAGAATCTAAGGCTGGCCAGTGGGCCGGGACGGTCCGACCCCGACCCGACACCGCCCGAGTAAAAAAAAAAAGGTAGCGGGACTCAAACTCGGGACGGGACAATGTCTCATCCCGACCCGTCCTGAGCCCGCCCCAGGCCCGCCAAACCCGACCCCGTCCCGACACCGCCCGCCCCGATCCCGCCCGAAAGCCCCTCCTTTGCAAATATAATGTTGCACCAACGAGCATTTTAGATTTTGGTCGTTGTGCAACGGCCATTTTTGGCCTCCTCCCTCCCCCAACCCCCCTACCCCTTAATATTTATTTTTAATCCATAAGTTATTAAATTTACACTTTAACCCAATTTTTCAACTATAAATAACTCATTTTCTCTTCATCTTTCTCACAAATCTTCCTTCAATCTCTCAATATATCTCTCTACAAGTCTACATTGTTTACTAAATATTCAATTTTATTTATTCATTTGGAAATTGGGAGTGAAGTTGGCAACTAGCTTGAGGATCTTCCATCGAGCAAAGTTTCAATTTTCAACCTCTCAATTACACGTCGACGTTACGTCGGCGTTTGGTACATTCGTTCCTTCATTAAATTATTATTGTCTGTTTATTATTTTATTTAGCGCATTTAATTTTATTATCTTTAATTATTTATTATCATAATTAAAATGGAAGGATTAAGAAGTATGTTTAAGGGTAAGGGTGCTTTTTTTAGTAGGGGCAACCAGGGCAAGGGTACTTCTTCTAGTCATCATATTCCTACACATGATGATTTTGTTGATACTCAACATTTTCCTACAATACCATTAGATTTAGGCGATGAGCTATTTTCTGGAACTCAAGAGGACTTTAATTTAGACGATGATCTAGATGATACACCCACTAATGTTGATGACAACACACCCACTAGTGCACCTTCAACTGAAATGTCTCCTATTACCCCTAGTATGAGACGAGGTCCGGTAAAACGACCATTAAAATCAGATGCATGGATATTTTTTGATAGAGACGTAGAGAATCAAGTAGCTAGATATAAATTTGTAAAAATGTATTAAAATTTAAAACTGGAAAAGGTCACTGTGGGACGGGGGGTTTAATTAGACACGTAGTAAGTGCTCATCCAGCTATGTATGCCCAATATCAGGCTTCAAAACCGGGTGCGCAAACACCCGCTCAATCGGGACAAGGTTCACATACTGATACTGTCTCGGACCAAGTACAGGGTCAAGTTAACCCTATGACGGGGGGAATTGTAGGCCTTAAATACAATAAACATAGAGATAGGGAAGCAATATCAAAATTAGTTGCTGTGGAGGGTTTGCCTTTTTCATTTCCTTCATCTCCCGGTTTTATTCATTACATTAGAGATATATATAATCCTGCTTTTAACGATTTTCCTAGATTAACTGTTAAGAGAGATGTATTTAAATTCGCAAATGAATATCAACAATATTTACGTTATTCATTATATCATTTTAATGGCAAAGTATCTATCACGTCTGATATAGGTCGTAGTACTAACGACCATGATTATTTAACGGTAACTTGTCATTGGATAGATTATAAATAGTCTATGCAAAAATGTATCTTAGCGTATAGATATATAGATGATAGGCACACTGGTACTTTTATTGCAGAAAATATTTATCAAGTGTGCCATTATTACGGAATAACCGATAAAATTGAGACTATTACATTAGATAGCGCTTCTTCTAACAATTACGCAATTACAATTTTAAAAAATAGTTTAACTCCATCTTTTTTCCAGATCATTTTCATATAAAATGCGCGTACCATATATATAACTTAATTGTAAAGGATGGTCTATCACTTTTTGAAGACATTCTTAGTAAAATACAATTTGCTATAAACTTTATTTTTAAAAGTAATAAAGTACGACGAAGAAAAGAATATAAAAAAACTTGTCACGATTGTGGACTACCTTTTAGAAAAATTCCACAAGAAGTATCCACTAGGTGAAATTCTTTATACGAGCAACTACTTGTTGCTTATGACTATAGAAAACCTATAGCTTTATTTTTTAACTCACATAATCAAAATCCAGCTGATATGATTGTAGATAGTGATTGGGTAAAAATTAAAGAACTTATTGTATTTTTAGAGAATTTTTTCAAGCAACAAAAGAATTTTCCGGTATATATTATCCTACTATTTCAACTATGTTGTTTTATATAACTCTAATATTTTTATTACTTAGTGAATATATGGAAAAAATAACGTATATGGCAGCTATTAAAAAAATGTTTATCAAAATAAAAAAATATTTTATTCCTATTCCCACTATTTATATTATTGGTGTTGTATTAAATCCGACTATTAAATAGACGGTACTAAATTACTTATTGAAACTATTTACGATTGTATAGAAGTACTACCACCTCCAAGTCCAAAAAATCTAAATCACCCACCACCTATTGAACAAACTAAAGAAGAAGTGTTGTCTAACGTAGAAGACCAATGCAAAAAAATATATAGGTTTTACCAACAAGAAAATGCTAGTAAGTTACCGGCTTCCATACCATCTGCTTCATCTTCAACACAACCTCACAAAAGACATGCTGTTTCTGCGGCTAGTATTGAAAGTCTCAGAAATAGAATGTGCGGTCGTACCTCTACTACTAACCAAATTAGCGAGTTGGATATTTTTGTTTTACAGGGTTCTGTACCGTACCAAGAAGTTATAAATGAAGATGGACATGAAGACTTGCTGAAATACTGGAGGGGGAATGAGAAGACCTTTCCGTCACTTTCATTGATGTCCCGAGATGTTTTGAACATTCAAGCCTCATCAACTGCGTCTGAAAGCGCTTTTTCTGCCGGCAGATATCAAATAGGAGACCACATACACTCATTAGCCGGAGACATCTTGGAAATTGCAGTATTATTCAGAGATTGAATACGAGCGGAGCGGAGAAGGTGCGGTCAGTCGGAGATCAACGAAGAAAAAGATGAAAACTACAACGAAATCTTATCCGAAGGTGGTGGAAGCGACGTGGATCAATTTGACCAACAAATACCAATTCCAACCGAAGAACCACAGGAAATTATCAAGCAATTAGAACAGGTTTTTTTGAGAATGTAATTTTTTAATTGCAATTTTATTATGTAATTTGCAGCTTTTGGACAATACCACAAAGTTGCAATTTAGACAATTGTATTTGTATTACAAAAAAATCATGTCTATTAAATAATATAAGAGACACAAAAACAACTTTGGGATGTTTTTATTACACTATCTTGTCTTGTTTATTGAGTTTTTTTTTTTACATATGTTATTAAAAAAAAAAAAAAAACGCCCTGATCCCGACCCCGATTCCGACGGGATCGGGACGGGACTGGAGCAAGTCCCGCCAGACCCGACCCCGCCAGACCCGACCTGCCAGACCCGAGCCCGGCCCACTAGCCACCCCTATTAGAATCTTGTGGGTCTTTGACTCTTTGTATGCTAATTTTAAGCCTGCATTTAATAAATTTTTACTTTCTCTATTTAAAATTTACGTTCCTCTGAATCTGTGTTGCAGCTATGTGCATTGTTTGTGTTTTACAAAGTAACTTTACAGACTTTCTGACTTTTCTAGCTAACTGCTAACTACGATAGGACTCTATTTACTTCTTTTTTTTTAATTTCATTTTTAAATAGAGATAATTACTCGTATTTGTTTAGACTGAAATTTATACAACTATAAACATCTGTAACCGGGGTGGGTGAACCCTCATAGATATCATATCAAGAATAGATATGCGTTCCGTGTTGGATATAATGATAATTACACTGTTGGATTTTAAAATTAAACTTCTAAATTTTTGGGATATGATTTCACAAAGAGAAGAAGAATCCATCGGCAAGTTAGGACTTTACCTCAAACCTATTATTTAATACAACATCTGTCACAATTCATGTGATATACTTTTCTTTTAGTTCTTTAAAAAAAGAATGATATATTTTTTTATTTTGTTATAATTTAACTTTAACTTTTACACTTAACGAGATAATCTATAATCACACAAATATCTTTGACTTATTTTAAACTTACAAAATTCAAAAATCTTCCTTTATTTCTTAAATTTCGTGCTGAGTTAAAATATATCACATAAATTGAGACAGATAAAATAATATTTATGAGATTTTTTAAAATGTATTCATACATCAAACATATTATTAAAAATATTTATGAGATTTTTTAGAATTGTGTATTGATTGAAATGAAATACATGCGCAAAACGCGTCACACGCGTAGAACATCGTTTATAAACAAATATTATGTGAGATGCAAACTGAATACCATATTATTATTATGTAAATATTTATGATTAGAAATACTATATACGTAACTTAATTGATTTTCTCATCTTTGCAGGTTCATAGTATATTCAATTATTTTGAATTTGTATATTACGTCAAATTAATAACATTTATTTATTTTTATTTAAATGAATTTTAGATCTGTCGTAATGCTAACTATTATTTATTTGTTCTTCTGGTATACAATCTCTTTTATTAACGCGATGTATACGTGCTACACTAAAGCTAGTTTTGTCTAAAAAGCATATACCTCTGAACTTTAATGACATTTTTTTCTAATATTAATATAATTATATTCTTCTTAATTAATGTTGACTAGTAGAATGTTCTAGATGAAGAAGCAACCATTTGTATATCCCGAAATGACCGACTGATGCACCTGGGCTGAATCACCGCTCTTGAAGATTGCCATTGGCCTGTTCTTTTTGACAAGTGCCAACCAAGCTGCATGACCATGTAATCGCGTCTCCTTAATTATAGGTTTGCTTCATTCATAAAATCACTAGTGTAACAGCAATATTGAACCGACTTACTATTAAGTTCCTTTTTACTTAGCCTCTAAACGTCTTATTCGTCCCATTTTCGATCTCTAATTTCTCCAATTATTCAATCATGGCATTCAGAAATTCAGTAAGTAACACCAACACATGTTTTTTTATCAGAGTCTGCGTCTTTAAGGTACATAGCATGGCTAGACAGTATTAATTATTTCAACCTCGCAGGGTTTATGGAAATCTATGGCCACTCGATTGAGAGGAAATTTTACTTTTGCAACATCGACTACTCCAAAATTGAAGTCATATGCCCATGTTGCTAATGTTCCCAATCATCCAGATGCTAAGCCAAGGTGATGTTTTAACCCCCTATATCATTTTTTAAAGAACTAGTCTCTGAACACATGCATTGCACGTGTATTCCATATCAATATAACGCACGTGTATTCCATATTAATATAATGCACGTGTATTCCATATCAATATAACGCACGTGTATTCTATAATAATTAATACAAACTTTTTTACACAATATAAGAGCATGTTAGTAATGAATAATTGATATATTTATTTTTTGTTTTCAAACATAATTTTTAATAACCATGAGAAATACTCAACAGACAAAAAGACGTGAGAATAAATAATTACATGTGTTTTGATGTGTTACAAGTTCAAACTGAAAAAAAAAAAAAAGTAAAGGCACTACATACCAAGTAAAGAAAGACCATTTTCTATTATTTGAATAAATTGCCAGTTTTGATACAGGTTAATTAAAACGTGAATTATCGACCACCAAAGTGGAATACAAAGCTTGTTTTGGTAGATCCGACTTCGCTTCTTCCTTTGAATATCAGACATGTATGGTATAAAAGTGTTTGAAACTTTGCTCGTAGAATGCTTTGACGCTTCGGGCCTACAATAAAAGATGTGTAGTGTACAAGCTCTTCGATTTGATAACTAAAAGCCATTAAGCAATACACAATCAACTAAATATGAACTGGTCTAATTAGCAGGAAAATAAATAAATTACATATTTAAATGGTATTGAGCAAATACACAACAATATTGTTTTATGGAATACAAGAGAATTTCTGAGATGAAGAAAAATGAGAATAAAGTGATTTGATACATTGATTGTGCACCTTATTTAGTGCAATAAAGATGTTAAAAGGCTGCATAAAATTGTTGTTACCGGTGAAAGGTCAAAGGACAAAACAAATAGAATTGAAATATGAAAAGGCTACAGTTTGAACATTTAGAGCTGCTTGCAATAACTATGGGAAGATAAACAATCTTCCTCATTTATCCAATTCAATGCAGCTTAAATTAGCATTTAATAGATGGCTTTTTCATTTCTTTTTTTGTGGTTGAAGAGCAAAACTGTCCTTAAAATTTTTAGGGCTATTTTAGTATTTCAACTTTTCTCTTTGGGGTTTCCTACGTTTAATAGAATATGCTAATTAAGAACATTCACTAAATAGCAGGAATTGACTAAAAAATTCGTCACTGCAACCTCTATGAAACTTGTCACTAAATTGAATTTAGTGCTAATCTGTTAGTAACAGTCTGTAGCTAACAAATTTAATTTGTTTGATAATTTATCGCTAATTATATTGTTAGATACTTAGATAGGATTATCCACGAATTTTGAAGTTATATTGTAAAGTGACACAGAATTGTCCGTATGATAGTCTTATTTTTCTGCAGTGTATATTATAATTACATATCATGAAAAAGTCATGAAAATGTCACTAGATACTTTTGACTTGGAGGTTTAAGTTATATACACTCGTCACACAAATATTTTTATTTTGTGATAGCCGGTTAGTCATCTATCAATTTTGTTACGTTATTATTTTAATGCTGGTTATAGAGATGTAAGTGTAATTATTTGATGATTATGTTCTTATACTATCAGTACTGAACATATCAAACAAAGGCGAGAAGTATAAGCCCTTCTCCGGCCTGGGAAAAGCAGCGAACTCTAGAAGCTAGGTGCTAAGACATGGAGATTTTCTTAAACTTGAAAACAGGAGGGTGGAGTTGGAGTATTTCCGGTGTATATGGCACTAGGAATGATAGCGCTACAAATGTGTTTAGGGTTAGAAACAATTGTGCACCAGCTGAGGCAGTCGCCTAATGTGCGTGTGAAGAAATCAAGGAGAGAAATTGTAGCGGAGGTGGATGAGGCTGAAGTTGTGCTGGAGGAAGCCGACAAGTTCCTCAAGAAATCTTGGTTCCGACATATAGCTCATGTTCAGGATTTTGATGATCAATCTGTTATGCGTGATCCCATGCGTGGGGATGTTCTCGCCAGGTACTTCAATACGCGTATGTTAATTGGGATTTGGAATGAAATAGCTGTAGCATTTGAAATATAATGCTACTCTAATTCTCTATTTGTAGAAGTGTTTTGCTGGTTGTAGTATTTGAGTTGGTAATTTGGTTGTTATAGACTTGATAGTGTATATAATATTGAGTAAAAATGGAGGCAAATGTTATGGTTTTGATTGAAGAGAATTGATATCTCTAGTGGTCGTTTCGTTAGTATCCCTGTTTCGTACAATCTGGCAGTTTGGGAAGTTCCGAATTTAATATAGAAAAGATAGTCTTATAAATTGAGATTGAATTCGATGGAGTGCTAGAGTAGCTAATGCCCCGAAAATTAAGACACAAAGAAACAAGACAATAGGGAATAGGATTGATTTGAGTATGGTTTCAGTGTTCAAATCAACTCAATATTTTTCACATGAAAGTAATCTTATATGTAAAAAATCATTAACATTTCAACCACGGTATTGTTCGAAACTTATTGTAAGAATATTTTCCAATATTATTCTTCCAATAATGTGTTAATTATACACCAAATACAATCACATCTTAGGCTACAATTATCTTACTAATAAGATATGATTAGGCTAATATCATGCCATCTAATCTATCTACTTTAATGCAAATTTAACTACCATAATATTCTATGTATTTCTATTTTCGTCTATTTTTAATATCATTATTTATTATTATTATTATTATTCGCATTTTTACTATTATTTACCTTTTAATATCCTAATCATAATTTTTACCATAATATTCTATGTATTTCTATTTTCCGCAAAATGACACCACATTTTTATTTTAAATAAGCATTAAGCATCTCGCAAATATTGTTTTTATTATTATCACATCGTTATATCTTATTTTAAATAATTTACATTTTCTTCAAAGCATTTTTATTAAACCACTTTTTATATTTTAAACTCAATACTCATTTTTATCCCTAACCCTCAAACAAACCCAATTTCAAAAAATAGGGTCCAGTTGGCCAAACCCGACCAGGCCCAACCGAAATCCCCTGTCAGCCCAACCAAACCCGAACCCAATACCCCTTCATCCCCTTTATTCCCCCTAAAACCCAAACACTAACAACCCTAAAAAACACCTACACCCTTGCGCCCCCCCAAGTCACCGAACCCGTCACCTCCCCTAAAACTCGCCGACCCAATGCCACCACCAACCCCAACCCCCTGACATCGTCAAACTCATCACCTCACTAACCCATCCCCCAAAAATTCACAACACATACCCCAAAAATCAAATTTTTACCCCTTTTTTAAAAAAATTCGAATTCATTTTTGTAAGGGGTATGGGGGGTGAACATTGGGGGGGGGGGTACCATCTATAAAAAAAACCCTTTGTTCACTGTTTTGAAGGGTTTTTTTTTTGTCGATTTTAGGTCCGGAAATTTAGGTTGATGATGAGACTTATAATAAAACACATGCGATACACCAACATGCGTGGGCGTGACGACTAGATTGGCCGACGAGTCTCTAGTTCTCAGCCACGACATGAATGAAATTTCTTTTACTTAAAAAACACAAGTCTGAGCCTTCCGTAATCAAAATTTCTATTGTTTTGTACGGATCCGAAGGTTTTTACTCGCATATATTTATTTCTAACTATCTTTTCTTTTACATCTTGCGAGGAACATCTAAACATATGAGATAGAAAAGTGGGTTCTACAGAGACGAAAGAGAACAAGATTGCCGGACTTGCGCCCAAGGCCCAAGAGATGACACTCCCATTGCTTTAGCCATTACTACTTTAATTTCTTTTTCCGTATTGCAATTTAATTACTCTGCTTGTATGATTGCTTGAACACTTAGAATAATTAGGTCTGAATCGTTAGATTAATCGGGTAGTTTAAAATTGAAAATCCGTCGCTAGTTTATTTATTTTAGGCTCGGTTAGTTGAAAAAATCGGAAACCCGCCGTTAGCTTATTTATTTTAGGCTCGTCATTCATATTCAAAACTTTTAAAACATATTGGTCATCTTTTATTCTCATTATTAACCGTATAAATAAGTCTGTCTTTTATCCAATTTGCAACTTAAAATGACTTTCATAAAAAATCACTCATTTGCATTATACGTAATTTGCTTTTCTCCTTTACTATCAAATTGCAAAATATGTATTTTATAAATAAATGTCATACAATTGCATATTTTTTAAAACTTTACATGTATTTTATAAATAATGTTATACAAACGCATATTTATATTCAAAAATTAACTTTGCATATATTTTATCAACAATGCAATACAAATGCATATTTTATCCATTTTTAACTTTATATGTATTTTATAAATATTGCCATACAAATGCATACTTTTATCCAAAATTACTTTACATGTATTTTTAAACGTCATACAAATGCATATTTTTACAAAATGCATCCTTTTATTAATCATTTGCAACATCCTTTTAACTTTAAATGTTTAAACATGCATTTTTAGCATAATAATGAACCTGAGTTTGACCGAATAACCGTAAGTTAGCGGATCTTAAAGGGTGCCTAACCTCTTTCCTTTAGGATAATAGAGAATCTTTACCCAGAATCTCATAGTTCAGCAGACTATTAAATGGAGTTCACATTGCAGCATTTTTTACTAACGTTTAGGTGTCCTAATTCACCGTAGAATAATTATGTGGCGATTCCTCAACAAAGCATTTTTAATCAATCCATAGGGAATCGACGCCATCACGTCGTGAGCCGCGGGTCAAAAAAAGGGCGCGACACCTAGTTATTGTTAAAAAATTGTGCCTCTGGGCCCATAAACTAGATGCTCGCCGGTAGTGGGCTGGCCAGTGTGCCTTGGATTGGGCTTTGCCCAATTTCCTGTAGGAAATGGGCATGGTGCCACAACTCAAAGACACTGCCATGCCCATTGTGGCGGTCCGCCACCCCACTGGCCACGGGGCTGCCATTGCTGGCCGAAATTTGCCGGCTGGCTGCCATGTCCGCCGCCTCTGCTACCATTTCCACCACCACAGGAATTTCAGTGGCCCCCGCCTTTACTATTTTCGCGATTACCACCCTTATTTTTGCCACAATTTCGCCCTTTTTGTCCCCTATTTTGTGGTAGAGGTTCAAAATGCATATTAGTTTCATTGGCAAACTTCGCTTCTTCAAGAATAAGCATGGAGCGGGCTTGATAAAAGAGTGGTAAAGGATTGCTTTGTCGGATGAACGTTCCCACGCCACTATAAGCATCGGTAAGGCCGACAACCAATTGTAAAACCAATCGATTGTTTGTAACCGGCGAACCAACGTTCTTGAGTTGATCCGATAAAACTTTGAGACGTTGACAATAAGCGGATGCATTTGGGAAATCCACCATGTCCGTAGTGGAGAATTTTTGCTCCAACGTGACGGCGCGAGAATTCTTGTTATCTTGAAAGATATCCCGTAAGCGATTCCAAGCCTCCATTGCCCTGGAATCGGGTTCCATTATTGTGTGCAACAAATCGCTTGATATTGTTGCATAAATCCACGAAAGAACTGTCGCATCAAGTGTGAGCCATATTTATTTTTCATCATCGGTTTTTAACACCTTTTCCTTGCCCGTTTCCGGTGGGATAATGTGATGAATAACCCGGTGAGTTGCGTAATGCATATTTTCCATCTCAAGAGTGATGAAAATGTGAGTTTTGATGTTGGAAACGGTGAGAGCGGGATGAAAAGTGGATTTAGAGCCGGACATTGTCGATCGGACAAAGAAAAATGAGGGTGGCCTACGGTAGTGGGAGGAAGAATTTTGTGGGGGTATGATCTTTTCCCTAATCTTCTGATACCATATAAGAATATTTTTCTCAATATTATTCTTCCAATAATTTGGTAATTGTACACCAAGTACAACTACATCTTAGGCTACAATTAGGCTACTAATAAGATATGATTAGGCTAATATCATGTCATCGAATCAATGCTAATTTACCTATCATTTACGTATGATTCTAAAATCAATTATAATAATTATTAATTACTAATTATTCTATCATATTCTTAGACTTATAACTTCCAAGTATAATAGCTCGTGTTAAAGAACTTTAAAGATCGAAGCCGTCGAGCCTCCTGCACATATATTTATTCGATGTTGTGCTGCATAAGTACTCTTTTGTAAAACTTCTTGCATTCCTTTAGTCTTGCAACGGGGTCATTGCTAATGTTCGTTGCAGGAAGCCTCGAGCTGTGACATTGGAATCTGTGGGAGTGGATCCAAAACCAGAAGGACACTAAGATCTTGCACAATTTGGATTTTATAGTTGGCCTTAAAGCTATCTGACCAGAAAGCTTCATTTGGAAGATACGGGGGAGTTGTTCATTTGTACTCCAGAATTCTTTTTAGTATTACGGTGAACTCGTGATTGGAAGTCTAATGTCAAATAAAAAAGGCTCATCTGTTACATTTTCCTTCGACTTTTATCAGCAGTTTTGATCAGCCGTATGGAATTATTATTTTTGAACTAATTTATCCGATTTTGAAGGTGAGATTATAATATCAAGCTTTTGGGATAAGGTGGATATTTCATGATTAAGTTCGAACTTTATTTTATATTATGTTTGTAGAATGTATAATTTTTTTACCTGGGATAAATACCTCTACCAAACAGAGTATCAGAGTATAAATTATAGCCCAAATAATCGTTGTTGTATCATGGAAGTACGGAAGTTCTTACGTGTTTGAAGCCAAAGTTTTTCCCAAGAAGAAATTAGATGCGTTGGGTTTCAGCAACCACGTCTAACTTTTCATGGTCGTTCCATTTTAACTTCCATAACACGTCTATTCTTTGTATCTTAAAGATTACTGGAGTAATATTTTTCAAAAAATTAAGATTGAATCTTCTGAAATTACTTTCATTCATGAAGGTAGGTGAAATTATTTTTTTCATTAACTTATATTCTAACGAAAATTTTGAGCCACCAAATTGAAGTGTGAAACTTTTTGAGGTTAATAAATATGGTTAATGAAACACTAAAAACATTCTTTTAAATCACCAAAAATGTGGTGCAACGGATGAGACTATTCTTCCCTTAATTAAAGGTTTCGGGTTTGAGCCTTGGGTAGGGGTGTACATAGACCGGGTTTATTTGAGTTTCTCAAATATCAAATCAAATTAATTGAGTCGGGTTTTTAAATTTATAAACCAAACCAACAAAAGTCGGGTTTTTCAACTTCAGGTTTTTTCGGGTTTGCGATTTTCTCGGATTGTTTGAATTTTTTCTGGTAAAGTCTTCATACAAAACATATAACTTGTGCTTCAAATATTTCTTTAGTCCTAATAAGATACAACTATCTAATTAAGGTGTTTCCTATGAAAATGACACAAAATGTGAGATAAGTGATGATATCATACTAAAATATTTAACAAAAAAGATAATGAAATCGCTAAGCAATAATAATAATAATCATAATCTAAAAAGTACTGTTAATTATTAATTTCATAATTATATATTAAATAAAAACTAAATTAAGTTATATTTTTTCAGTGTTTAACCAATGCAAAACTAATAGTATGTAGTAATAGATATCCAACATTTATTGTTATTCCTAGTGTTAGAATTGATTTTCTTTTGTCAACATTAGTATTGATTTGAGCTTTATTTGAGTTATTAACATAAATGAGCTATAAAACTTATTGTACCATTAAAAATTCTAAGTTCAAACTTGAAATAATATGTTAAAAGATAAAAACATGAAAAAACTTAAGAAATATTAATAAATTATATTATAAATAAATATTTTTATGTACAAAATATTTTAAAAATTGTATACATGTACTTTTGGGTTGGTTCGGTTTGGCTTTTTTTTGGTTAAAACCAAACCAAACCTCTTATTGTTGGGTTTTTTTTTCCAATACCAAAACAAGTCAAACCAAATCACTAGTTGAGTTTTTTTTTCGATTTGACTCAGATTATCGGTTTGATGCGGTTTATCGATTTTCTTTGTACACCCCTAGCCCGGGTATGAAAATAATCTTTGGTAGGGAGCGATTCCTCGAATGGGTCATTCGCAACGTGAATCCGGATATAGCTAGGCACTTGAGCTCCAATGCAGGTATCGTGGCACCAGGTGAGAAAAAAACAAAAAAAAACTATAACATAATTAGGGGCGTGCATTCAATTTTTCAATTTGGCTTTACTTTATTTTGTTTGAATTTTTCGGTGTTCGGTTTCTAAAAACTACAATCCAATCCGAATCAAAATAAGTTTGGATTGGTTCGATTTTTCTATTTCGGTTCGGTCTTTCTCGGTTGCGTCATATAAGATAATTAACATAATTAAAATGGCGAAAAAGAATAAATATTATAGAGAATGAGAAGTAATGATGTCAAATTTCTTAAATATATTTTCTAATATAAATCATAGGGTAAAATTTTAAGAATACAATATTTAAAAGTATATTAATAAATGTCCATAATCTAAAGATGAGAATAAGTCATATTACACTCTAATATATATAATTCAATTTTTTCTATTTTTATTTATACTCTGTTCTGTTATCACGTCCCGCAAAATTTCACTCTGTTTCTGTAGACTTCTTCTTCTCGTCTTCTTGATCTATAGTCATCTCTCCAACCAGGCTTGTTTTTCATTTCCGTTGGTATTTTTCGCTTACAGATCTCTGCTATTTTTTCGAATTCTTTCATCACTGAATACTCCATTTTTTGGTTATGGAAGAGCGTAATCGGAGGATCTGGATGCAATATGCATTGTTACTATTGACCGGTTGCTTCATCTCTCAACTATACGCTTCTTCAGATGTGGTAACATAAATATCTCTAATCTACTTACATTTGTCTAGTGGATCATTTAATTTTAACGAAGTATGTGTTGGCTGAGAATTGATTACTTCTTCTTTTTGGTGATTGTAGAAATTTTACGAGTCATTCGATAAGGCATTTGATGGACGTTGGATTGTGTCTGAGAAGGAGGATTATAATGGTAAGTTTTTGTCTTGATCTGTTAAGTATTTCTTTGGAATTTGACTTATATATCCTATTAGCATATTGGTGTCATGGAATGGAAGAAACTAGAGAGAAAGAATGAAAACTCTTGGTATTGATTGTTGCATTGAAAATAAAAGACTATTGAGTATATCACTATTTATAAAGAATTAAAGGGAAGAAAATAAAAGGAAATATATTGTTTTCCTTATAGATACTAAACTAACAACAATAACATACTCAGTGAAATTCACACCGTGAGATCTGAAGAGGGTATAGTGTACACAGACTTTATCTCTATCTTGGTAAATAGAGACACTGTTTCAGTAAACTAAAAGAAAACTAAATATTACTCCTATCTAATTAATGTAGATCATAGACTTAGAAACAAAGTAAACATTCTAAAATATTCTTAGACTAAAAGGAAAGTAAATATTCTACCATTAATCTAAATCATAACTTAGAAGGAATAAATTTTAACAATTGGAAGATCCTAAATCCTAATTGTTGAAAAGTTGAATTGATTAAGCAAAATCACACTAAAGATTAAATTTGGAATTTGAATTGTAAGTTATGAAAGTATTGTTGGATAATATGTAAAGCACGTACGGGAATAGTAAATAATTATTACAGTGATCGAAAGGATAAACAACAAAGAGGACAACAACAAGTTGTCAATATCTTGAATTGAAACTTCAAATATGGATCTTGTATTCGAAAATACAAGAACATGAAGTGCTACACTTGTGGCTTGTAGATCCGCTGAGAATTGGCTTGTAGATCCGCTGAGAATTCGAACGGTTAAAGTCCTTTGAGATTCTAGTTCACACCTGAAACACTTAGCAACTAATTAGATAATCACAACACCACCGGCTGAGTCGGGAGATGGCTCTATGTCTTTAAGACAAGATTGCCCCCGTATATAGGCTTTACGGAAGTGTGGACAATAGTCTCCCAAGATGAAACAACAAACTATCAAATGTGCAAAGCCTACAAAAATGATCTCAGCGAAGAACACGAATAATGAAGATTGCTAAGAGAAGGATTGCTTATCAGGAAAACTGATATTTTTGTGGTGTTGTATACTTGTATGTATTTTTGTTCATGGTCATCTATAGAATTGAGCCAAAGGCCTCAATTTATAGGTGTGCAAGATGGCCTTTCAAATGCCCCATAATGGCAATCAATTGTCATGTAACGGATGACATTTAACCCCCAAGTAGTGCAGCAACATAATGGTTCAAGTAATGGCCATTATTGGGTGGATTCAATGCCATTAAAACCCCCTCAACAACCAAACCTTTGGGATTCCGTCGAGCAAACACTGCCTAGGAAGCGCTGCGGCTCCAGAATGCAAAACATGGAATTAGCGTCGCGGCTCAACTAGTGGGGCGCTCGGGCGCCGCGCTCAACTAGTGGGGCGCTCCGGCGCCGCGGCTCAACTAGTGGGGCGCTCCGGCGCCGCGACCCTTTTTGTCTCCGCGGTTCGACCCGTACCATCTTACACCTCGCACAATCCTTCATTCGTTTACCGACGTGGAACACTTGTTATTTAGCCAATAACCGTCCATCATTCTATGTCTCAAACACTTCACTTACATACCAATATCTCTTTCATTAACGAAATTTACGATACTTGGCACTAAGATTGCACGTGTGTGGAAACGATGTTTCGACGTGCGGGGCCCCAATAGTTCGAGTCATAAATAATGGGATAAACTTAATTCCACATTAGTAAATTTCCAACAATCCCCTCTTGAAAGAGATTTTGGCGCACACACAAGGTGCATACTTTCAACGAAAAGATATTGCATCAGGAGAAGTAGCTTACGCTTTGAACCTTCCCTAGTTGAATACCATCGGACTTACTTACTGCGCGGTGAACGTGATGTCTTGAACCGTCAGTGTTTAATGTAAGCCATGACAACGGTACCAACACAATACCTCACCTTTATTCATTTCTTCTTATTGTTATATCCGTTATGGCCATGGACACACTTGGATTTTTAAGTGCGTTCACTTGAGACGGTATGTCCTCGCACTTAAATAGGTGATCTCCTACAAGGTATCCTGCTATACCCCACTTCACAAGTGTTAGGAATCATTAAAAGTTTCTCCAACCTTAACCTCAACCGTTTGAGGATCGTTGAAGTTTGGAAGCTTAACCTTTACCCACCATGCAAGTAGCACTTTAATGTCTATCGCGGGACGGCTTTGGATTCATGTTTCTTTACAGAAATCATCATCCGAAGTGCTCTTGCTTCCATCAAAGCGCTCAACTGAACCTTTTGAAGCTTAGTTTTCCCATTGAACCAAATTATTGGGATCTCCAGTCAGTATGGTTGGGTTACCACCGCAAAGGTTCATATTATTTGGGTTTTACGACCATTCCCTAGACAGGCAAACTCTTAATCTTTGGGTAGTCCCTTAGTTAAAGGGTCCGCTATATCCTTTGATTAATAATCAAGGACGTGACACCCGTGGTGATCAACTGCCATAAGGTCTTATGTCCCCGATAGATCCGACAGATATGTCCAGACGTCGTCATCCGTGCCCTTTCTGAAGCCGATCGACTAGCCACAGTGTATAACTGCTGAAGGCACGGGTTTCTCCCAATAAGAGTCATCCTCTAAAGAGTCGTAAAGTTACTCAACTTCTTTCATGCTTTGTTTAAAGTGATAAACTCTTATTCCTTCATGAACCGGCCGATGCAAGTTTGCTTAGAGGATTTTACAAGACCCACCATACACATTTACTTGTGGCTTTGGTGTTCTTCATATCTGATGTCCATTTTGCATCATTGTGTTCTCCCAAAACCGCTGGACATCCAGAATACCATAATCCATAGATAAATGAATAGTTCAGATATCATCATATCCAACTTAACACCTTCCAGAATCACTAGTGAACCTCAGTTCAACTGATCTATTTTGTAAGTCGATACCAGGTTCGTTGTAGTGTGTACAATACATTGAACTATATGTGAACTACGCATATCGCTCCTTGTAAATGGGTGCACCATGATTCCAATCAGTTATGTGATTCATATCCATTGGTAGCTTCAACGAGAATGTTAACTATCTCACAACTGAGTTTGGAGTTAGACCAGTCTGTTAGATGTCTTAGAAATTCCAATCCCTAAGATGTCATCTGTGATACCATATCTTTCATATCGAGACTCTTGTTTCAATATGACTTCCACTTTCAGACTATTGGTTTTCCAACTGTTGGCTTTCTAACTTCAGAGTTAATGTTTCTGTTGTCAGATTCATTATTTCTATTTTATCTGAAACTTCCAGGACCAAAATGTAAACATTTCAGGGACCAAAATGAAAGTTCAGGAAGAAGCCTAACAGTCCAACAAACCAACTTGATCCTCCCCTTCTAATTCTCTGATTAGGAAGGCGGCATCAACATCCATGTCACGCAAGACTGCAATGGACCCTGGATGTTAAGCTATTCACAGGGGAGCACATGTACAAGTAGTCGAGGCCTTATACTCGCCAGTAGATCTATCTACTTGGTACTCACGTTTGAGTATCCACTTTCACAACCTAAAGGTTCTTTTCCCGGAGGAAGGTCAACCATTACACAAGTATGGTTATATATGATGGAATCTATTTCTCTTTCTGTAGCTTCTTTCCAAAGTAGCGCTTCTGGAGATGACAATTCTTTGTTAATTGTCCATGGTTCATTCTCAACCATACAAGCTAGAAGGCCTGGAATAAGTCTTTCTCCCCTCTTTGCTCCGTCTCGGTTCAACATCTAGAATCCCTGAGTTCTGAAGATCTGTAACATTAAGTTCCGGATAGTCAGCAACTTCCGAGTCCTGTAGCTCTGGAACGTCTGGTTCCGCACAATCAGGCACTCGCGGGTTCTTGTTAACCTCGAGCAATTACTTTTTTTTCCTTCTCAAGGAAAATTATCTTCAAAGAATTCAGCATTCTTTGACACCAAGAGGCGATACGCACTATTGTTATTTGCAGATCCAGTGGATATACAATATACAGTCTTAGGTCCAACTTGACCTGTTTCGGTATTCCAACTTCTACCAAGCCACCCCACATCACAACATTTGTATGTGAGATCATTTCCATGTTTCACACGGAGGGTTATCCTTATCCTTATGCGTAGTTCTGTTGAGAATCGCATTAGCGGTAAGGATCGTCTTGCCCCACATATTTTGGGCGTACGACTTTGCGCTTGGCTAACACCGTTAGACTGAGGTGAGAAATGAGCAGTCGTTTGATGAACGATGCTTCACATTCTCCCTCTCTATCACTACGAATTCTCAATTCGTAGGCTTAGTTGATTTTCAACTTCTGCTTTGTAGCGCTTATTCACTTCAACAACTTCATCTTTGTTTTTCAACAAACAAAAGATGCAATACGTTGTACCATCATCAATGAAGGTCACAAAGTACTTGTCTCCCCCTCTATTTTGTACAAACTTCTAACCACCAATGTAGGTGTGACTAATTTCTAGAGGAGCGGTGTTTCTTTCCCTATTCCTTTGATGGATTGGAAAGGTGATTTTGCCTCTTCGCCTACCTCATATTCATTTTGAGGGTTTATGTCGACAGAAGGCAACAATCTCAACTTCGTTAGCTTTTGAATGACTTTCTATTTAACGTGTCTTAATCTATGATGGCATAAATGCACGAATTACAAATATATCATTTATTTAACTACAAACATACTATACCATTCTTAGTTATTACATACCTGTTGGACTAGTCTCAAAACAGCTTGACCAACAGCGTCATTGAAATCAAGTTTGGGACATGTATCACCTCATTTTAGAGTGATCCTATTCCCTGAAGTCCTATTGAGGACAACCTCTCCAACCCCTTCTACTTTAGAGGTGGCGTTGCTTCACATGAACAACCTCTTGCCCGTGGTTAAGGCGTAACTGGATCATATTTGATCTGGATACTCTGGCCCACTCCAGTTGCTTTGGCAGACTGAGTGTCCAATTTCTTTTTTGCCTTTCTTTTGGCCTTCAGATCATTAAAGACCTGGAAATTCTGGCCCACCTCACTAGGTGTCCATTACTCTTCTGCCTTTCTTTTGGCCTTCAGATCATTAAAGACCTAGAAGTTCTGGCCCACTCCAGTCGCCCGTAGGCTTTGTACGACTGAGTGTCCAATATCATCCTATCAAATGAATTCTGGCACACTCCAGTCGCCCGTAGGCTTTGTACGACTGAGTGTCCAATATCATCCTATCAAATGAATTCTGGCCCACTATAGTTACCCCTAGGCTTTGTACGACTGAGTGTCCAATATCATCTTATCAAATGAATGAAGGATCTTCTATCAAATAGTGTGACAGGTTTAACGCCTTAAGATAAGCCATTATCTTTTAGTCTTCTTCCCTTGAGATTGGTGACTAGACAATTCTTAGCGCTTACTTAAGAGTGGTAAAAAATTTCGCACAGTTAGTGGGTCTCTATCCTCGTATGTGCGAACATACTTTACACACTTTTAATAATTACACTTAAAAGAACGAATCTTTTAAGTTTTATTTACAATAGTCCAATCTTTCACCGGGAAAGAAGGAGATTTAATATTTGATTTTAGAGTGTAGGGAATATAAGATTTTAATGAAAACACTTTCATATTCCCAGCTTTGCTTTACACACTTTTATTCAGATATTAACTAACCACCTTATTGATAAGGAAGGATAATTAACTTAGACCTTTTGGATTCTGGCCCACTTCAGTTAGACTGAGTGTCCACATCCTCCTTACCATAACTTAGATCCTTTGTCTGGGACATATATAGGACTTTTGCTACATGATAGAACATCATCTTCAGCCTCCTCCTCTTGTCCCAGTTGACATCTCAGCCTCTCGTGGGCGCTTGTTTCCACCACCCTCGGGAGCGGTGACACCAACTTATCCTTGATCTTTAGCCATACTAGCATGACTATCAGCAGTATCTTGAAGTTCAGCATCAGATCCAGAGATCCCACGTTTGATTGTAACATTTTTGTAACTGTCGTCAAAGAGAGAACCAAAACTAGGACCAGATTTGAAACCGCAGTTATTGACAGAGACGGTGTTTGAACTATTAGCAGAACTGTCAACCGAACTGTTTTCAAGAAGAAAACCACAGCCAGATTTGGTTACACACTTGTCGACTAACATCTTTCGAACACTAATACAATCTTGTCTTAAACTTGTTGGATAATATGTAAAGCACGTATGGAAATAGTAAATAACTATTACAGTGATCGAAAGGATAAACAACAAAGAAGACAACAACAAGTTGTCAATATTTTGATCTTGAATTGAAACTTCAAATATGGATCTTGTATTCGGAAATACAAGAACATGAACTGCTACACTTGTGGATTGTAGATCCACTGAGAATTGGCTTGTAGATCCGCTGAGAATCCGAACGGTTAAAGTTCTTTGAGATTCTAGTTCACACATGAAACACTTAGCAACCAATTAGATAATCACAACAACACCGGCTGAGTCGAGAGATGGCTCTCTGTCTTTAAGATAAGATTGCCCCCGTATATAGGCTTTACGGAAGTGTGGACAATAGTCTCCCATGATGAAACAACAAACTATCAAGTATGCAAAGCCTACACAAATGATCTCAGCGAAGAACACGAATAATGAAGATTGCTAAGAGAAGGATTGTTTATCAGTAAAACCGATCTCTTTGTGGTGTTGTATACTTGTATGTATTTCTGTTCATGGTCATCTATAGAATTGAGCCAAAGGCCTCAATTTATAGGTGTGCTAGATGGCCTTTCAAATGCCCCATAATGGCAATCAATTGTCATGTAATGGATGACATTTAACCCCCAAGTAATGCAACAACATAATGGTCCAAGTAATGGCCATTATTGGATGGATTCAATGCCATTGAAACCCCCTCAACAGCCAAACCTTTGGGATTCCGTCGAGCAAACACTACCTAGGAAGCGCCGCGGCTCCAGAATGAAAAACATGGAATTAGCATCGCGGCTCAGCTAGTGGGACGCCGCGGCTCAGCTAGTGGGGCGCGCGGCGCTCCGGCGTCGCGGCCCTTCTTGGCTTCGCAGTTCGACCCGTACCATCTTACACCTCGCACAATCCTTCCTTCGTTTACCGACGTGGAACACTTGTTATTTAGCCAATAACCGTCTATCACTCTATGTCTCAAACACTTCACTTACGTACCAATATCTCTTTCATTAACGAACATTATGGTACTTGGCACTAAGATTGCACATGTGTGGAAACGATGTTTCCGACGTGCGGGGCCCCAATAGTTCGAGTCATAAATAATGAGATAAACTTAATTACACATTAGTAAATTTCCAATAAGTATATATAAACAAATCTGTCATCTGTCATCCAAAATGAAGTATAAGATGCGAAGGATAGAGTGTTTTCTCTAAGGTGTAGATAGTGAAACGATACCAAAATATCAACTGGAAACTTAAAGGGATATGCTGATTAATGTGTTCAATGCTTATACAACTAAAAAAAAAGAGATGGATGTTCAATATAACATCTTTATTATGTTGCTTGTGCCATCAGTCTATACCTACAGAATCAAGGCAATGAAGGTGATAAAAATGCTCTGTGTAGTGTATTAAATATATACTACTATTATTCAAATTCATTAATTTCTATGAAGGTGTATTATATAATTGCCACCCCGCTAAATTATCAACACTGTTTTAGAGTTGAAATACCTTTGTGTATATGCTTGCAGACCTGTGTTCCCAGTGATAGATATGGCCCAAAATCCATCTGTTTCAAAGCAATATAGAATTCTTGATTCTGTGTCACATTAGCCAGTCTTATATATTTCTGCAATGTCTTATGCCTGTAATGTTAACTCAATCTTTGGTTGTTAAGATAAATTTCTCAGTATACACTGTGCCTGATCTACTTGTGCAATGTCTTTATGTCTACAATGCTGAGACAATCTTTGATTTTTAAAGTTTCAAGGGTTCATATTGAGTTTGTAATTGTGTTTCAGGTGTGTGGAAGCATGCCAAGAGTGAAGGATATGATGACCATGGGCTTCTTGTGAGTGAGAAGGCAAGGAAATATGCTATTGTCAAGGAGCTTGACGATGTTGTCGACCTTAAAGATGGAACTGTGGTTCTTCAATATGAAGTTCGCTTCCAGGAAGGACTTGAATGTGGTGGTGCTTATCTTAAATACCTCCGCCCCCAGGAGGCAGGGTGGATTCCCAAGGAATTCAACAATGAGTCTCCCTATACTATAATGTTTGGACCAGATAGATGTGGATCCACCAACAAGGTTCACTTCATCTTGAAACATAAGAATCCTAAGAGCTGGGAGTACATTGAGCACCACCTTAAGTTTCCACCATCGGTACCTTCTGACAAACTAACCCATGTTTACACTGCTGTACTGAAACCGGACAATGAGGTGCTGATCTTAATTGACGGGGAAGAGAAAAAGAAGGTTAACTTCCTTTCAAATGATGATTTTGAGCCGTCTCTTATTCCTGCAAAGACCATTCCAGACCCAGATGATAAGAAACCCGAGGACTGGGATGAGAGGGCAAAAATTCCAGACCCAGATGCTAAGAAACCAGATGATTGGGATGAGGATGCACCAATGGAAATTGAAGATGAGGATGCTGAGAAGCCTGCGGGGTGGTTGGATGACGAGCCTGAAGAGATCGATGATCCTGAGGGAACAAAGCCTGAAGACTGGGTTGATGAGGAAGATGGTGAATGGGAGGCTCCAAAAATCGACAACCCAAAGTGTGAAGAAGCCCCTGGGTGTGGGGAGTGGAAAAGATCGATGAAGAGCAATCCAGCGTACAAGGGAAAATGGCATGCTCCACTGATTGACAACCCCAATTACAAGGGTGTTTGGAAGCCAAGGGATATTCCAAATCCCAACTACTTCGAACTCGACAGGCCCAATTTTGAGCCTATTGCAGCAATTGGCATTGAAATCTGGACAATGCAAGATAGTATACTATTTGACAATATCATGATAGCAAGTGATGAGAAAGTTGCAGAAACATACAGGACGACTACATGGAAGCCCAAGTTTGACGTAGAGAAAGAGAAACAAAAGGCCGAGGAAGCAGCGATTTCTGGTGGGCTAAACGGATTCCAGGTAATTGATTACACTTTCTTCAAGATAATCCCATTGTTCTTGATTTTTCTCTTTATTCCGTCACTTGATCTGAGATATATTTGGAACAATTTGCAGAAAATGGTATTTGATCTCCTCTTCAAGGTGGCTGACATTCCCTTCTTGGGCGAACACAAGTCCAAAGTACTGGTGAGCGAATGACCTGGTGTTTTGACGTTGCATGTTAGTATTTCATTTTTGTATGTGTGACTAATGCATAGACTTGTCTTGTAGGATTTTCTTGAGAAGGCCGAGAAACAGCCCAATCTCATAGTTGGTGCTGTCATTTCAATCATAATTATCATTTTCACAGTTGTCTTGATGCTTATCTTTGGTGGGAAGAAGCAGCAACCTGTAAGTTTGAACTCAGCCCCTCCTCCACTAAGGAAAAAAAGAAAAGAATGGAACTCCTTTTGTGTCTGTTGGGTATGTTTGATAAAAGAATACTTCTTAATTTGCAGGCGACAACTACTGAAGTGGCAAAGAAAAGTGATGGCGCCGAGGCATCAAGTTCAAACAGCCAAGGAGACACAGAGAAGAAAGAAGAGCAGAATGAGGATGCCACTGCTCCTCGTAGGAGGGTTAGACGTGAAAATTAGGGATTGGGAAGAGAGACTAGTCACTGCTAGAAGGACGTAGATGTTGAGTTGGGTGTTTATGCTCTTCTTTTATTTCCCTTTATTACGATTTTACTCCATTTCCCCTTCTTGCCTTATGGCCAGGAGAAGAAAACATCTTCCCAATTTTTTACATTCTTTTCCTTGGAACAGGCAAATGTGTGACAATGTACAATGACACACAGATCCTATATCATTAGGCCTATTCTTCCACTGTTTTGAATGAAGTGATTCTTGTTCAAGTTGCTTATATATGTTGTTGTAGTGTCTTTTCAAATTTATTTCAATCCTCTTCCTGGACTTGACGTTCACTTTTTTGATCTCTCTATGCTTTGTACTCTCTTCTTTTCCATCCAGAACCTTACTAGTGGGTACAGTTGATAGAAAATCGATACATAAGCAGTTACAATGGTTCTATTGATCGCGCCTCTAATAGTATGAAAAAATATTAAAGTTTGCCTAATGTTGTTCCGCTAGATTATCTAATGGAGTATTATAGGTTGCCTCAGGTGAGTAAATACAACTTTTACTAGTTATTATATTTATAAAACCGTACTCTTCCTTCTTAATTTCTGTTGAGAGAAATACTCCACATTTTGTTACCAGAAAGGGGACTGAGGACCCCCCCTGAGCACAAATTTGGTAAGTTTGTAAGTCTGCAATGCACACACCAATCTCATAGGTCTCAACACTTTTGAAGTCTTTAAGCTTAAATAAGGTTATGACTTAAAGAGTTACGAGACGGAATCCCAACATCTAACCTCTTCAATACAAGTTCAAGATTCGTGCTGTTAAGAATTTGCTCATCCAAACCATCACCAATTAACTCTTCCGTCATACTCAACCGTTGCCTGTTCTAAAATCTTGGTTTCTTTTTTTATTTAAAACGTCAACACATGGTTTCAAATTTAAGTATTTAGGAGAACAGAATATGATATCTGTTAGCACAAATAGCAAAAGATCAGTGGAGCTATAGCCATAGACCAACTATTAAAAAAAAATTACAGAACGAAACCAACATATCAGAAGGAAGGCCCCAAAAGTCTCATTTAGAGTAAACAAAAAGAGGAAGGGGAAGATGATTCAACACTTTGTAAAAGTGTTTTGACTGTTACAACTAGAGGTATACATATAAGTTGAAAGGGCACACGGAGTAATATTGAACACCCAACAGAGATCAATAACCCCGTAGTTGTCTTGCGGGTACACTAGATGTGGGTGGGTTTGAAATTGAATCGTTTGGTCCAATGTCATCAATTGGAGCACGCTGCTTATGATGATTGGTCACCGACTGATACGCCATTGCCAATGCTAGAGCCTGTGAGTAGAAGGTACACACCATCAAAAGAGCCAGATTCAGGTTTTGTACGTAGGTTCAACTAAGGCTGGCCAGTGGGCTGGGCCGGCCCGACAACGACCCGGTCCCACCCCGACCCCTACATTTAAAATAAATAAATAAATTGCGGTATCGGGACTCGAACCAGGACGGAACATGGTCTCGTCCCGACCCGTCCTTTCCCGCCCCAGTCCCGCCAGGCCCGACCCGGTCCCGCCCCCGATCCCGACCTAAACCCCCTCTTTGCACAAATAACTGTTGCACCAACGGCCATTTTACATTTTGGTCGTTGTGCAACGGTCATTTTTTGCCTCCCCCAACGCCCTAACCCCTTAATATTTATTTTCAACCCATAAGTTATTATATTTATTCTTTAACCCAATTTTTCAACTATAAATATCTCATTTTCTCTTCATCTTTCTCACAAATCTTCCTACAATCTCTCAATCTATCTCTCTACGAGTCTACATTGTCTACTAAATATTGAATTTTATTTATTCATTTGGGAGTGAAGTTGACAACTAGCTTGATGATCTTTCATCGAGCAAAGTTTCAATTTTCAACCTCTCGATTACACGTCGACGTTACGTCGGCGTTTGGTACATTTGTTCCTTCATTAAATTATTATTGTATGTTTATTTTATTTAGCGCACTTAATTTCATTTACTTTAATTATTTATTAGTATAATTATAAAGGAATGATTTAAACGTATGCTTACGGGTATGGGTCAGACTTCTTCTAGTAGGGGCAACAAGGGGAAATGTACTTCTTCTAGTCATCCTATTTCTGGACAGAATACTATTCCTGCACAGGATGATTTTGTTGATACTGAACATTTTCCTACAATACCATTAGATTTAGACGATGAGCTATTTTCTGGAACTCAAGAAGACTTTAATTTAGACGATGATCTAGATGATACACCCACTAATATAGATGACAACATACCCACTAGTGCACCTTCAACTGAAATGTCTCATATTCCTTCTAGTATGAGACGAGGTCCAGCAAAACGACCATTAAAATAAGATGCATGGACGTTTTTTGATAGGGACGTGGAGAATCAAGTAGCTAGATGTAACATTTGTAAATATATTTTAAAATTTAAAACTAGAAAAGGTCACGGTGGGACGTGAGGTTTAATGAGACACATAGCAAGAGTTCATCCAGCTAGGTATGCCCAATACGAGGCTTCAAAACCGGGTGCGCAAACTCCCGCTCCATCGGGACAAGATTCACATACTGTCTCGAACCAAGTACGTAGTCAAATTAACCCCACGACGGGGGAATTGTAAGCCCTAATTACAATAAACATAGAGATAGGGAAATAATAGCAAAATTAGTTGTTGTGGAGGGTTTGCCTTTTTCATTTCGTTCATCTCCTGATTTTATTCATTACATTAGAGAAATGTATAATCATGCTTTTAACGATTTTCCTAGATCAACTATTAAGAGAGATGTATATAAATTTGCACATGAATATCAACAGTATTTACGTTATTCATTATATCATTTTAATGGCAAAGTGGCTATCACTTCTGATATAGGTCGTAGTACTAACGGCCATGATTATTTAACGGTAACCTGTCATTGGATAGATTATAAATGGTCTATGCAAAAACGTATCTTAGCGTATAGATATATAGATGATAGGCACACTGGTACTTTTATTGCAGAAAATATTTATCAAGTGTGCAATTATTACGGAATAACTGATAAAATTATGACTATTACATTAGATAACACTTCTTCTAACAATTATGCTATTACAATTTTAAAAAATAGTTTAACTCCATCTTTTCCAGATCATTTTCATATAAAATGTGTGTGTCATATATATAATTTAGTTGTAAAGGATGGTCTATCACTTTTTGAAGACATTCTTAGTAAAATACAATTTGCTATAAACTTTATTTTAAAAAATATTAGAATACAACGAAAAAAAATATAAAAAAAACTTGTCACGATTGCCAACTACCTTATAGAAAAATTCCAGAAGAAGTACCCACTAGGTGGAATTCTTTATACGAGCAACTATTTGTTGCTTATGACTATAAAAATCCTATAACTTTATTTTTTAACTCTCATAATCAAAATCCAGCTGATATGGTTGTAGATAGCGATTGGGGAAAAATTTCAGAACTTATTGAATTTCTAGAGAAATTTTTTCAAGCAACAAAAGAATTTTCCGGTATATATTATCCTACTATTTCAACTATGTTGTTTTATATAGCTCTAAATTTTTTCTGCTTAATGAATATATGGATAAACCAACTTATAAGGCAGCTATTAAAAAATGTTTATCAAAATAAAAAAATATTTTATTTCTATTCCCACTATTTATATTATTGGTGTTATATTAAATCCTACTATTAAAATAGACCGTACTAAATCACTTATTGAAACTATTTATGATTATATAGCGATACTACCACCTCCAAGTCCCAAAAATCCAAATCACCCACCACCTATTGAACAAACTAAAGAAGAAGTGTTGTCTAGCGTAGAAGACGAATGCAAAAAAGTATATAGGTTTTACCAACAAGAAAGTGCTAGCAACCTACCGACTTTCATATCATCTTCTTCTTCAACACAACCTCACAAAAGATATGCTATTTCTGCGGCTAGTAGTGAAAGCCTCCGAAATAGAATGTGCGCCAAATTAGCCAGTTTGATATTTTTATTTTGCAGGGTTCTGTACTGTACCAAGCAGTTCTCAATGAAGAAGGACGTGAAGACCTGCTGAAATATTAAAGGGGGAATGAGAAGACCTTTCCGACACTTTCAATTATGGCCCGAGATGTTTTGAACATTCCAGTGTCATCAACGGCGTGTGAAAGCGTTTTTTCTGCCAGCAGATATCAAATAGGAGAGCACAAACACTCATTAGCTGGAGACAGCTTGGAGATTGCAATATTATTCAGAGATTGGATATGAGCGGAGTAGAGAAGATGCGGTCAACCGGAGATCAACGAAGAAGAAGACGAAAACTACAACGAAATTTTATCCGAAGGTGGTGGAAGCGACGTGAAGCAATTTGACCAACAAATATCAATTCCAACCGAAAAACCACATGAAATTATCAAGAAACTAGAACAAGTTTTATTCAAAATATAATTTTTTTAATTGCAATTTTACTATGTAATTTGCAACTTTTGAACAACACCACAAAGTTGCAATTTTGACAATTGTATTTGTATTACCAAAAAAATCATGTCTATTAAATAATATAAGAGGCACAAAAACAACCTTAGATGTTTTTATTACATTATCTTGTTCAATTATTGAGTTGTTTATATATGTTATTTTTTACGTGCATTGTAGCACCCGTGTCCATCCATCAATCAGTTGAATTTGTAACCAGATTTGCTTGAGCCTCCACAACCCCAATGAATTGGTTTTTAGTTTCAGCCCGGTTGGATTGGTTGACATTACTCGAACCTCCAACACCACCACCTTGATTCTTGCGAAGGCGACAATCTTTTGCTTTGTGTCCAGGTTTGCCACATACCCAACAGAGTCCTAGTTGTGGTTTCTTGAATGCATTGGTCCTTTGTGGGGCGAATACATTCCTCCCGATTGCAAAAGATGGCTTGGCACCATTAAATTTGCCCTTGCCTTTCTAAAACTTGGCCTTAGAAGCATTGCCTTCAACCATGTTGGCATTAGGCTCCAATGAAACATCATCTGCCTTTTCATTCTTCCGGTTATCCTCTTCAACTCGAATTTTCAGAACCAATTGCTCAAAATTCATTTCCTCGGTTAGATGCTTAAGATAAACCTTAAAAACCTTCCATGAGGGAGGTAATTTCTCAATAATAGCACCAACAAGGAAATTCGGGTTAAGGCCCATACCTTCAACCTCTAACTCATGAACAATGATTTGGAGTTCCTCCACTTGCTTGACAACCGCCTTGGCATCACTCATCTTAAAGTTCAGAAACTTTCCGATGACGAACTTCTTGGAACAAGCAACCTCAGTTTTGTACTTGTTCTCCAATGATTGCCACAACTCCCGTGCCGTTCTGAATGTGGAGTAGATGTCGTAGAGAGAATCATCCAAGGCATTGAGAATATAGTTGCTGCAAAGAAACTCCTGACTTTCCCAAGTTTGAATGTCTTTCAGCCTTACAGCCTTCTACGCATCAGTCGGAGTATTCTCCCCTTCTCCTTCTGGTAAAGCCATATGAGCCTCAGCAATCAATACGTTTGCGACGTGAAGAGTTGTCAAGTAGAACAACATCTTCTGTTACCAGCGTTTGAAATCAGAACCTTTGAATTTCTCAGGTTTCTCAACATGGTTTTTTACCATTGATGATCCAGATTGATCCATCTTTGCAAATCAGGAAATTGAATTCTCCGAAATTTTTTTGCAACGAATCAAAAAAAATCTGACTTTTTTTTTTGAATAATTTTTTGTCTTATATTGTTAGTGTCAATCTAGTATCATCAATGATTAAATGAATTGAACACAATAATATAATAATAACTTGAAATCAACAATAATGAATTCAGCAAATTGAAAACACATACTAACTTGGTGTCGATAGAGGCCTGCTTGATGCAGTGTCCTGAGAAAAAAAATCGCCCCCACTTGTGCTGCAATTTTACAGACGTCTGTCTAGAGGATACAACTATCTAAGTGAGAGTTCTAGCACAAGAACTTCACTTCTGGCAAATTTACTATATGTATTCTTCAGAAACTTGTTTTGAAGAAGAAGAAGTAGAAGCCACAATCTCAAATTAATTAATTGTGAAAAAACTGATTGATTGTAGTTAGTTATGTCTTGTTGTATGTGCTTCCAACCAAATGATCAACATTCTTTATATAGAGTAGCATATGAACAGTTACAACCATTCATACCAAATGTTGTAATTGTTCTGAAAAGTTGCAACCTTTGATTCAAATTTTCTGTCCGTTGATCACTTTATTTCTTCTTAATTTCATACAAGTTCCAACAATGTTATCCACAAGCTATTAAGTGCATTGACGAGAAATTGGATACCTATGTTATCCACAAGCTATTAAGTGCATTGACGAGAAATTGGATACCTATGTTATCCACAAGCTATTAAGTGCATTGACGAGAAATTGGATACTAGCTTGCAGCGAAAATTAAACAAGAAGTTACACATAATATAGTTGTAATCGGTGCATTAGCAAGTATCACGTATATGAGTCAAAACAACTTACCAATTTAAGTCGATACTATAAAAACTAAAAAGTGAAATAGCAGAAACGCAATTCTTGATTAAGCAGGAGTTGATAAAAAGGGAGAAGAGGAAGAGTGTACCATATTTGTGGCAAAACCCAATATTATAATGGCGATGACAAATAAATTGGAGTAGCAATTTGTTTTTTGGACAATTGGACTAGCAATTAACAGTGTAAAGTATAGCTGGCCAGTGGGCCGGGCTTGGGTTTGGCGGGGTCAGGTCGGGGCGGGACGGGTGAAGAGGGCGGGATGGGGCTGGGCGGGTCAGGCGGGATCGGGTTTGGCAGGACTTTCCAAAGTCCCGTCCCGATCCCGTCTGAATCGGGTCGGATCGGGATCGGTATCGGGTTCCGGCGGGTTTTCCTTTTTTAATTTTTAATAAAATATATATAAAAAAAACTCAATAAACAAGACAAGATAGTGTAATAAAAACATCTCAAGGCTGTTTTTGTGCATCTAATATTATTTAATAGACATATGATTTTTTTGTAATACAAATACAATTGTCTAAATTGCAACTTTGTGGTATTGTCCAAAAGTTGCAAATTACATTATAAAATTGCAATTAAAAAAATTACATTCTCAAAAAAACCTATTCTAATTGCTTGATAATTTCTTGTGGTTCTTCGGTTGGAATTGGTATTTGTTGGTCAAATTGATCTACGTCGCTTCCACCACCTTCGGATAAGATTTCGTTGTAGTTTCCGTCTTCTTCTTCGTTGATCTCCGGTTGACCGCACCTTCTCCTCTCCGCTCGTATCCAATCTCAGAATAATACTGCAATTTCCAAGTTGTCTCCGGCTAATGAGTGTCTATGGTCTCCTATTGATATCTGCCGGCAGAAAAAGTACTTTCAGACGCAGTTGATGACGCTTGAATGTTCAAAACATCTCGGGCCATCATTGAAAGTGTCGGAAAGGTCTTCTCATTCCCCCTCCAGTATTTCAGTAAGTCTTCATGTCCATCTTTATTGATTACTTCTTGGTACGGTACAGAACCCTGCAAAACAAAAATATCAAACTCGCTAATTTGGTTAGTAGCGGTACGGCCGCACATTCTATTTCTGAGGCTTTCAATACTAGCCGCAGAAACAACATGTCTTTTGTGAGGTTGTGTTGAAGATGAAGAAGATGGTATGGAAGCCGGTAGGTTACTAGCACTTTCTTGTTGGTAAAACCTATATATTTTTTTGCATTAGTCTTCTACGCTAGACAACACTTCTTCTTTAGTTTGTTCAATAGGTGGTGGGTGGTTTAGATTTTTTGGAGTTGGAGGTGGTAGTACTTCTATACAATCGTAAATAATTTCAATAAGTGATTTAGTACCGTCTATTTTAATAGTCGGATTTAATACAACACCAATAATATAAATAGTGGGAATAGGAATAAAATATTTTTTTATTTTGACAAACATTTTTTAATAGCTGCCATATAAGCTGATTTTTCCATATATTCACTAAGTAATAAAAATATTAGAGTTATATAAAACAACATAGTTGAAATAGTAGGATAATATATAATGGAAAATTCTTTTGTTGCTTGAAAAAATTTCTCTAAAAATACAATAAGTTTGGAAATTTTTACCCAATCACTATCTATAACCATATCCGCTGAATTTTGATTATGAGAGTTAAAAAATAAAGTTATAGGTTTTCTATAGTCATAAGCAACAAGTAGTTGCTCGTATAAAGAATTCCACCTAGTGGATACTTCTTTAGGAATTTTTCTATAAGGTAGTCCACAATCGTGACAAGTTTTTTTATATTCTTTTCTTCGTTGTATTCTATTACTTTTAAAAATAAAGTTTATAACAAATTGTATTTTACTAAGAATGTCTTCAAAAAGTGATAGACCATCTTTACAATTAAGTTATATATATGGCACACGCATTTTATATGAAAATGATCTGGAAAATATGGAGTTAAACTATTTTTTAAAATTGTAATAGCGTAATTGTTAGAAGAAGCGTTATCTAATGTAATAGTCATAATTTTATCGGTTATTGCATAATAATGACTCACTTGATAAATATTTTCTGCAATAAAAGTACCAGTGTATCTATCATCTATATATCTATACGTTAAGATACGTTTTTGCATAGACCATTTATAATCTATCAAATGACAAGTTACCGTTAAATAATCATGGTCGTTAGTACTACGACCTATATCATACGTGATAGATACTTTGCCATTAAAATGATATAATGAATAACACAAATATTGTTGATATTCATGTGCGAATTTAAATACATCTCTCTTAACAGTTGATCTAGGAAAACCGTTAAAAACATGATTATATATATCTCTAATGTAATGAATAAAACCGGGAGATGAAGAAATGAAAAGGGCAAACCCTCCACAACAACTAATTTTGATATTGCTTCCCTATCTCTATGTTTATTGTATTTAGGGCCTACAATTCCCCCCGTCATAGGGTTAATTTGACCATGTACTTGGTCCGGGACAGTATCAGTATGTGAACCTTGTCTCGATGGAGCGGGCGTTTGTGCACCCGATTTTGAAGCCTGGTATTGGGCATACCTAGCTAGATGAGCCCTTACTACGTGTCTCATTAAACCCCCCTATCCCACCGTGACCTTTTTCAGTTTTAAATTTTAAAACATCTTTAGAAATTTTACATCTAGCTACTTGATTCTCTACGTCCCTATCAAAAAATATCCATGCATCTGATTTTAATGGTCGTTTTGTTGGACCTCGTCTCATACTAGGGGGAATATGTGGTATTTCAGTTGAAGGTGCACTAGTGGGTGTGTTGTCATCAACATTAGTGGGTGTATCATCTAGATTATCGTCTAAATTAAAGTGTTCTTGAGTTCCAGAAAATAGTTCCTCGTCTAAATCTAATGGTATTGTAGGAAAATGTTCAATATCAACAAAATCATCCTGTGTAGGAATATGATGAATAGAAGAAGTACCCTTGCCCTGATTGTCCCTACTAGAAGAAGCACCATTACCCTTACCCTTAAACATACCTCTTAATCGTTCCATTTTAATTATGATAATAAATAATTAAAGATAATAAAATTAAGTGCGCTAAATAAAATAAACATACAATAATAATTTAATGAAGGGTACCAAACATCGACGTAACGTCGACGTGTAATCGAGAGGTTGAAAATTGAAACTTTGCTTGATGGAAGATCCTCAAGCTAGTTGCCAACTTCACTCCCAATTCCCAAATGAATAAATAAAATTGAATATTTAGTAAACAATGTAGACTTGTAGAGAGATATATTGAGAGATTGTAGGAAGATTTGTGAGAAAGATGAAGAGAAAATGAGTTATTTATAGTTGGAAAATTGGGTTAAAGTGTAAATATAATAACTTATGAGTTAAAAAAAATATTAAGGGGTAGGGGGGTTGGGGGAGGCCAAAAATGGCCGTTGCACAACGGTCAAAATCTAAAATGGTCATTGGTGCAACGGTTATATTTGCAAAGGTGGGGTTACGGGACGGACTCGAGATCGCGTCGGGATTGGCGGGACCGGGACGGGTCGGGACGAGACATTGTCCCGGTTCGAGTCCCGCTTTTTTTTTTTTTTAATACGCGGTGTCAGGGCGGGACCGGGCCGTCCCAGCCCACTGGCAGCCTTAGTGTAAAGACAATAAACCGTCCGAGGAACGTGGGATATATAGACTATAGTGGAAAGGAGAGTGGTGTCAACGTGGTTAGAGAGTGACAAAAATCACATTGGCAGGTTGCCACGTAATTAGCCTTTCCGTTTCTTTGCTGTTTCCTTATGTGTGTGGTTTCTTCATACGTTTGCTCTTGCGGTGCTTGCTAACATTTCTATAATTTTGTACTTCTTTTTTTAACTTTCAAAAGCTAAATCTTCATCACATCAAATCTGAAAATTTACTTCCATCTCAGTGTTTAGTCTAACCAATTCTATAATACATTAATTTAAAAAGTTTATGCTCCAAGTTTTTTATTTGCTTAAAAATATAAAAAAGAACTTTTATTTTTGAAGTAAGAAAATCTATAAATATCTTTGTAGTACAATTTTGTTATGAGTTATTTTAAAAAGAATAAAAGCTGATCTATTTTCTAAGGCTGGCCAGTGGGCCGGGACGACCCGACCCCGCCCCGGTCCCGCTCCGACCCCGCTCTAAAAAAAAAAAAAAAAAAAAATTTAACGGGGGCGGGACTCGAACTCGGGACGGGACGATGTCTCGTCCCGCCGGACCCGAGCCCGCCCCGACCCCGACCCCGACCCTTAAACCCCCTTTGCAAAAATGGCCGTTGCACCAACGACCATTTTAGATTATGGCCGTTGGCCAACGGCCATTTTAGGCCCCCCAACCCCCCCTACCCCTTAATATTTATTTTTAACCCATAAGTTATTATATTTACACTTTAACCCAATTTTTCAACTATAAATAACTCATTTTCTCTTCATCTTTCTCACAAATCTTCCTACAATCTCTCTAATTTCTCAATATATCTCTCTACATTGTTTGCTAAATATTCAATTTTATTAATTCATTTGGGAATTGGGAGTGAAGTTGGCAACTAGCTTGAGGATCTTCCATCGAGCAAAGTTTCAATTTTCAACCTCTCGATTACACGTCGACGTTACGTCGGCGTTTGGTACATTCGTTCCTTCATTAAATTATTATTATCTGTTTATTTTATTTAGCGCACTTAATTTTATTGTCTTTAATTATTTATTATCATAATTAAAATTGAAGGATTAAAAGGTATGTTTAAGGGTAAGGGTAAGGGTGCTTCTTCTAGTAGAGGCAACCAGGGCAAGGGTACTTCTTCTAGTCATCTTATTCCTACACGGGATGATTTTGTTGATACTCAACATTTTCCTACAATACCATTAGATTTAGACGAGGAGTTATTTTACGGAACTCAAGAAGACTTTAATTTAGACGATGATCTAGACGATACACCCACTAATATTGATGACAACACGCCCACTAGTGCACCTTCAACTCGAAATACCTCCTATTCCCCTAGTATGAGACGAGGTCCAAGCAAAACGACCATTAAAATCGGATGCATGGACATTTTTTGATAGGGACGTAGAGAATCAAGTAGCCATATGTAAAATTTGTAAAAATGTTTTAAAATTTAAAAGCTGGAAAAGGTCACGGTGGGACGGGGGGTTTAATTAGACACGTAGTAAGTGCTCATCCGGCTAGGTATGCCCAATACCAGGCTTCAAAACCGGGTGCGCAAACGGCCGCTCCATCGGGACAAGGTTCACATACCGATCGTCCCGGACCAAGTACTGTCAGGTCAAATTAACCCTATGACGGGGGGAATTGTAGGCTCTAAATACAACAAACATAGAGATAGGGAAGCAATATCAAAATTAGTTTGTGGAGGGTTTGCCTTTTTCATTTCCTTCATCTCCCGGTTTTATTCATTACATTAGAGATATATATAATCCTGCTTTTAACGGTTTTCCTAGGTCAACTGTTAAGAGAGATGTATTTAAATTTGCGCATGAATATCAACAATATTTACGTTTTTCATTATATCATTTTAATGGCAAAGTATCTATCACGTCTGATATAGGTCGTAGTACTAACGGCCATGATTATTTAACTGTAACTTGTCATTGGATAGATTATAAATGGTCTATGCAAAAACGTATTTTAGCGTATAGATATATAGATGATAGGCACTTTGGTACTTTTATTGCGAAAATATTTATCAAGTGTGCGATTATTACGGAATTACCGATAAAATTATGACTATTACATTAGATAACGCTTCTAATAACAATTAGCAATTACAATGTTAAAAAATAGTTTAGCTCCATCTTTTCCAGACCATTTTCATATAAAATGCGCGTGCCATATATATAACTTAATTGTAAAGGATGGTCTATCACTTTTTGAAGACATTCTTAGTAAAATACAATTTGCTATAAACTTTATTTTTAAAAGTAATAAAGTACAACGTAGAAAAGAATATAAAAAAACTTGTCACGATTGTGGACTACCTTATAGAAGAATTCCACAAGAAGTATCGACTAGGTGGAATTCTTTATACGAGCAACTACTTGTTGCTTATGACTATAAATTACCTATAACTTTATTTTTTAACTCTCATAATAAAAACCCGGTGATATGATTTTAGATAGTGATTGGGTAAAAATTTCCGAACTTATTGTATTTTTAGAGAAATTTTTTCAAGCAACAAAAGAATTTTCCGGTATATATTATCCTACTATTTCAACTATGTTATTTTATATAACTCTAATATTTTTATTACTTAGTGAATATATGGAAAAACCAGTTTATAAGGCAAGCTATTAAAAAAATGTTTGTCAAAATAAAAAAATATTTTATTCCTATTCCTTCTATTTATATTATTGGTTCTCGTATTAAATCCTACTATTAAAATAGACGGTACTAAATCACTAATTGAAACTATTTACGATTGTATAGAAGTACTACCACCTCCAAGTCCCAAAAATCTAAATCACCCACCACCTATTGAACAAACTAAAGAAGAAGTGTTGAATAGCGTAGAACACCAATGCAAAAATATATATAGATTTTATCAACAAGAAAATGCTAGTAACGTACCGGCTACCATACCATCTTCTTCATCTTCAACACAACCTCACAAAAGACATCTTGTTTCTGCGGCTAGTATTGAAAGCCTCGAGAAATAGAATGTGCGGCCGTACCTCTACTAACCAAATTAGCGAGTTGGATATTTTTGTTTTGCGGGGTTCATGCACCGTATCAAGAAGTTATCAATGAAGATGGACAAGAAGACTTGCTGAAATCTTTGGAGGGGAATGAGAAGACCTTTCCGACACTTTCATTGATGGCTCGAGATGTTTTGAACATTCAAGCGTCATCAATCGCGTCGAAAGCGCTTTTTCTCGCAGCAGATATCAAATAGGAGACCACAGACACTCATTTGGCGAGAATGACTTGGAAATTGCGGTATTATTCGAGAGATTGGATACGAGCGGAGCGAGAAGGTGCGGTCAACCGGAGATCAACGAAGAAGATGATGAAAACTACAACGAAATCTTAACCGAAGGTAGTGGAAGCGACGTGGATCAATTTGACCAACAAATACCTATTCCAACCGAAGAACCACATGAAATCATCAAGCAATTAGAAACAGATTTTTTTGAAAATGTAATTTTTTTAATTGCAATTTTATTATGTAATTTGCAACTTTTGGACAACACCATAAAGTTGCAATTTAGATTTTAGACAATTGTATTTGTATTACAAAAAAATCATATGTCTATTAAATAATATAAGAGGCACAAAAACAAATTTTGACCTTGTGATGTTTTTATTACACTATCTTGTTTTGTTTATTGAGTTTTTTTTATACATATGTTATTTAAAAAAAAAAAGAAAAGGAAAACCCGAGCCCGCCCCGCCCCGACCCGAGCCCGCCCGCCCCGATACCGACGGGATCGGGATCGGGGACGGACCGGAGCAGTCCCGCCTGACCCGACCCCGCTAGGCCCGCTAGTCCCGATCCCGACCCCCGGATCGTCCCGCCCCGACCCCCGACCCCGCCAGACCCGGCCCGCCAGACCCGAGCCCGGCCCACTGGCCACCCTTACTATTTTCTATCATCAGCTCGAGCATTTACCCCTCTTCTCCGCATTCTTTTCATGTGGATTTTTTTTTGCTAAAATAAAAAATTTCAATTTTGAATAATATTTTAGCAAATAAATATTTTTTTTAGTGGATTAAAATTAGGGGTGGGCGTAAATCGGTTCGATTCGATTTTGTATCCGAAAAATATGAACCGTATAAAAATCAATTTCTTTTTAAAAAAACGAATACAACTTTTTTTTTTTTAAAAAAAAACCGATATGTTCGGTTTATATCGCGGAACGTATCGGATCATATCGATTTTTTCTAGTGGGCCGGGTCGGATCGGGTCGAGGATTTTTTTTTTAAATTGAATTTTCAAAACTGAAATTGACATTCACACCTACACTATCATGAAAAATTTGACGTTGAAATCTATTGTGTATCGTGAGATGTTTACTAAAGAAAAAGGAAAATTAGAAACCGATTTGGGGGAAACACAAATTGATTGGGAAAACAGACGTTTTCGTAAAAATTGGCTGCGCCAAACCGCCGCGGCGGTTTGGACTGGCCCCGTCTCGAAAAGATACCCAAAGTTTAAAAACAAATCAGGTAAAACGGACATCCGAGCGCAAAGTTATGACCATTTAAAGTTTCACCAATTCACAACTACTTTCTCTCCCTACATTTTATGTCAATGCTTCCGTGATATATTAATCAAATTCATGCAACATTCGACTTCCATAAAAACTTCATAGATTGACTTCAATGGCTATGATTCAAGAGATAGTAGTAGCCTAAAATAAAAAATAAGAATAATTATATATTTAATTCGGTTTTTCGGTTCGGTTCATATCTAAAATTTAAAAACCGAACCGAATCACTAAATCCTGATTCGGTTTGTTTTTTCAAAAAAATGGTTTTTTTTTAAAAAAAACCGAGGAAAAAACCGAACGTTCGGTTCGATTCGATTTTTTCGATTCTCCGGATTTTTTGCCCATCCCTAGTTAAAATTACACGTGAAAACCTAGCATATCTGAGCTAATATAAATAACGAGGGTATTTTTTGAGATCAAAATCAAACGAATAGATATAATTAGTCTATTTTTAATAATTGGAAAGACAATTTTGGTGCTTTTCCTTTATTTTAAATCGAATTGGCACCAAAAATTGAATTTTGACATGGAAAATAGGAAAGCCGGAAAGAAATGGAAAAAAGGAAACAAAGAGCGAGGGATGACACGTGACAGATTGGGATGTGAGGCGCCAAAATGTGTCTCAATTTAGATGGTGTAACAAAAATTTAAAAAATAAATAAATTTGTTTAAATTTTATAATTTATAATAAATTAAGAGATATTTATATTTATATAATCATTAAGTATAAAAAAAATTAAATTATTATCAAAATATATCATTCGCTTTTTTACTCAAGTAAAAAGAACATATAAATTGGGACAAACAAATTAGTATATAATCAGTTACCACCGAAATGAGCAAACCGCGGGCGGGAACAACCGGCGTGACTCGTCACACAAAAATGGTGATGCTTTGCTTCGTGTTGGATCTTCGGAGCTTAGCAGCTCCATTACTTGGCCATCTCAAGCAGGTAATTTATACATGTTGGAGCTTGCAAATTTCTATGCAACATCTTCAACTAGTACCTGTACATCTAGATCAAAATCCCTGCTTGAGCGTATCGGACTGTGCTGTCTCCAAAAATCGACTCTCATGCGCCAATGAAGTATATACTTCTACACTATTTCCATGCATGTATGCGTATTTACACATGATTACAAGTCGAAATGTGTATTATTGCAGAGTTTTACTGACAAACCTATAAAAATAATTGACTATATCTGATGCTTTTGGTTTATTGTTTGGTAGATTGACAATTGATGTTTTTTTGCTGAAAGTAGCATATAGTCCATGAGTATTGATAAAATGGATAACTCAACCCCAAAAGCTAGCTCACGGAGGAAGGGTTGTCCAAGGCCATATAAGAAATCCTTCTCATCCCTAAATAATCGATGTGGGACTCAACAGCAACTTTAATCTCCGCGATTTCCACCATGCTGTGATGCCTTTTCACCTGAGTTCAACAGTTCCGGAGCACTATGTTGTAGCAGTGATGCTTACATTCTTTTTACATGTTCCCAAAATTTTAAACCTAACTAAAATTATGTTTTACTTCATAGGAAAGCACTGTTCTGATTAATCATTCTTGTTGCAATTTGTGTGGTAACTGCTGGCAGATTTGAAACTTTCCAGTGTCCTAAATGACAAAGTTTTATACTCATGGGGAGGACATGATAGAGATATTACGAGAAAGGTGGTTTGGATTAGATCCCGCATATTTGGAAATATGGACTTGCTACCAAGAAGGTTCTCATGGTAAGGCATCTATTCTGTTTATTGCATACTTTTAACCGTTTAACTTCCATCTCCAGCTTTTGGAAGATATAAGATATTTAGATTATGTTTCATAAATCATCTTTAAAAGAAGAATATGGAACAAGAACAATAATGTTTTGCTAGCAGCCAGAAGAAAGTGAGATTTCAGTTAAAGAAATTCTATGGCTTTGTTGACAGGATGCTGCAGAAAATTGTGTTTTGGTGGAGTTCGTTTCTTTGGAGCAAAAATCAAGCCATCTTGCTGATGTACCTGGAAACATTAACAAATTCTTAAAGCAAATTGGGGATCTCGAGAATTGCTCATTTCAAAACTATGTTCCAGGTTTGGAACAGTCGTGATAGGTGGAGTCTTGAAGATAATACTCTTGATCCTATTTGATGAAAGTTAAATTCTTATAATTTATGAAATCTTGATCTTATTGAGAATTGAAGTGGTAAAATCTTTTTTTATTCGGTCCTAGATAAATCTTTAACTAAAGAAGGTTATCATTCTTGGTCTATAAAACAAGTTTTAGTAAATTGACTTTGTCTCCCAAGTTACCAGCAGACATTTTGTTCTCATTCTTTTCAGTCTCTAGGCAATGGGTTCCAGAATGACAGAACCTCAATTGTGTGTTTCCTGGTTGTGCCTTTTGCGTTTAGAAGGCATGAAATGTCAAGGATCCAGACTAATCCTCCATAAGTTGGGCTAGTTATGAAATGAACTAGTATTAGATGTTATTGCAGCAGTAAGGAAGAATAAAGAAAGTTGAAGAAAATATTAAATTGGCCTTTGACACATTAGGAAGGTCAATTATCATTGACTGAATTTTGCCTACGGAATTGTTCCCAATTATCATTGACTGAATTAAAGACCTAGGAGATCTTAGGTATTTTCTGGACATAGAATTTGCCTGAAACAAGGATGGGATACTGATGCATCAAACAAAGTATGCTATGGAGCTCATTGCAGATTCAGGATTAAGTGGTTCAAAGCCAATATGTACACCTGTTGAAGTGCACCAGAAACTGACCACATCAGAGTATGACAAACATCCAGGAGGCTCAACTGATCCAGTTTTGGATTATCCAGGAGGATATCAAAGATTGATTGGAAGGTTATTGTATCTCACTATCACAAGGCCTGACATTGCCTGTGCAGTACAAAATTTGAGTCAATTCATGCATGCTCCCAAGCTATTTCACATGGAAGCAGCACTTAGAGTGGTCAAGTATGTGAAACAGGCTCCTGGTTTTGGGGTGTTTCTGTCTGCCACAAAGTCCAACTCATTACAAGCTTATGAGTTTGGAGACTCCTTGATTTCATGGAAATCAAAGAAATAGTCCACTATTTCAAAGAGCTCAGCAGAGGCTGAGTACAGAAGTTTGGCCTAAACTGTAGCAAAGATTGTGTGGTTGATTGGGCTATATAAGGAACTTGATGTGGAGTTGCATTTACCAGTTCCTCTACACTGTGACAGCAAGGCAGCCATTCAAATTGCAGCCAATCCTTTCTTCCATGAGAGGACAAAGCATATTGACATAGACTCTCACTTTATTAGAGAGAAGGTGCAACATGGATGGGTGCATACCAAGTACTTATCTACCACAGAACAACCTGCAGATGTCTTTACCAAAGGACTTGGTCGGCTGCAACATGATTATCTTGTGTCCAAGCTAGGGATGAAGAACATCTTCATACCACCTAGCTTGAAGGAGGGTGTTGAGGAATGTGCAGTTGCCTACAAGGCAGCTGGTGATGAGCTGGCTAGAGCTAGCAGTTAGTTACTAGATATTTTCCACTAATCAGTTAGTTTGTTAGCTTGATAGTCGGTTAACTTTCTTTTTTGATCAAGTAAAAGATTTCATTGATAATAACAAGGCCAACTTGGCCGTATACACGTGATGTACCAAAAAAGGAGGAACCTACAAAATATGGTTCTCTCCAAAAGACACCCAGTCCTCTATACAAACAGGAACTACATGGGTACTCCAAAAGAAAATAAGGGATCGGAGACTACTCCTCAATTGAGCAAAGCTCATCTCCACCCCTTCAAAAAAGCTCTCCTATTTCTCTCTTTCCAAATGACCCACATTAAAGATAGTTAGGCTAAGTATAAGTAGCCGAATTAGCTTTACATTCTGTGTTCTGTATAGTTCTCATCTTGAAGAAATATATCAGAAAATTCTCTCTTTACATTGTTAACTTCCTTTCTTTCCCAATCACATATGCACTTACTTTGTCTTGCATGTATGAGAATCTATAATCTGTTGATAGTTTAATAATTATTAGTATCATTCCAACTGTTTTACACAGGGTTCTTCCTACTGCTTAGTTACATTCTTTTAGTACATTGGACAACTCAAGTTGTATGTTGTTTACGATGTACTTAAAATTAATTACAGTTCTTTTGTTCCATGATGGCTTGATGAATTTCTTAAAATGTTAGATACTTGTTACTCAATTAGTTGTTCATTTGTTAGTATATGATGTCAATTTCCCATGCTGAATATCCAATTTGTTACCAAGAAATTTAAACATGGTCAACCTGAATGTATTCAATCCATCTGCTTAGAGTAACTAAAATTTCACGTTTTCTTGCCACTACTGGATATGAAGTGGGTATTCCAGCTGAAAACAGTTTTTGCTTTGGAAGCATACGTCTCCTTTTTTTTATTTCCTAGAGTTAAAATTCTCCTTAGTGGGCATCTTTATTCCTAAGGAACTATAGATAAATTTTCCTGGTGTTTCTGCAGTTATCTCGATCATAAACAAACGATAAGATGTGGACATGTGAATGAAGTGAAACTCCCGTCTTTGTGAAAATGCTAGAAGATAGAGTTCTTTGGAAATATATATATATAACCCTGTTATTACTTGCATCAACAAATGGAAATGCGATTGTTTCAAGCCAGCCTATAAAGCCCAACTTTCAAAGGCCCAAAAGGAAACGATAACCAGGAAGTCCAAAGTTCCATGACGATAGTCTTCTCACTCTCTTTGTTGTTCTGATATTCTAATTTTCTAGCATGCTTGTGTTTTTGGAAGATGTTCATAATGTCATGAGCATAAGACGTTCTACCATGTAAGAAATGATCTTCAGACCGCAATATATTTCTCCCTTTGTTCCATTTTATGTGACACTCTTTACTTTTCAATTTCTTCCAAACAGAACGACAAATTTCTATATATATTTGAAAAAAATATGACTTTAAACTTCTCATTTTACCCTTAATGACATGCTTTTATAGCCACGGAAGTGTCAAAACATATTTAGATCGTAAGTTTAAAAATCTTTCTTTATTAACTTTCTACACAGTGGAAAAATGTCAATAAAAGAGGGAGTAATGCTTTTCGATGACTAATTTACTATAAGGACATTTTCAGGGAAAGGTCTGAGTTTTTACTTATCTATTTTGCAATGAGATTTCGAACTCTTTTATGCTACAATTCAGTCCTAGATATAGGAATCTGTCAGTAGAATGGATTTATTTCTTACTCTTTCCGAGTACAGTCTTGGCATATATCACTTAGAGATAGTCAGCCCTAGGTACTGCATACCCTGGCACCAAGGTAACCCTAAGGTAATGACTGGTAAGTAGAAAATCTATAGGGAATAAAAAGCAGGATATATAAATCCAGATGTTGAATTGTAGGTGACACTTTTCTGAATCGTGGGAAATTGTTGCTAGAATTCCAGATTTCATTGAGTGAATTGGAGTTGTAACCATTGTAGTTGAGTTAATCTAGAGGGAACTGTGCAAAGGAGGTAGGTACGTCGTAGGAGGACCGCTTAATGGTACGGTATGGGGATGGCTGGGTTCACCGTCTCTGGGATTGTGTCGCGCCTTCAAGGTATGCATGCTGGGCTGGTCCCTCGTACTGTAGGAGTAGGACCAAAATTTACCACTATGACATTAGTGAATAGAAGTTAAACTCTTAAGATAATCCTCAATTCTTTTGGATTCCCTTTAAATCCACCAGGGCTCTTCAAGATGTTTATATGGTTAAGTTTACTTATGAAATAACTCTTGCTCGCTTGATTACTTTCTTAAAATTTGGAAACATATATGTACTTTGTAGAACTTCTGAACCTCGCACTTTAGCAGTTAGTTCATGGATTTTTTTCTCTGTTTTCTCGAACTATAGTAAATATGCAGATCTGACGCAAGTCTAGCTCCATGAGTGATGAGGGATCTAGATTTAGTGGGTTTATAATAAACAGGTAGGCACAAAGTTCATGGTTATCTCTATTCAGTTCTGATTAATTTTCTTTGGAGCAACACATGTATTTGTAAAGTGCATCTGCCAAAGCCCAATAGGCCTGGTTCTACATTGGAAACTAACGAAAAATAAAGAGTTTCGGACCTAAAATGACTTGTTTAGGTTAGGGAACTCGAGTCACTACATTGCTTAATACCCCAATAGAAAAGATGTTAGTAAGTTTGTAAAATAATCTCTGTAGTTATTCAGAACTTCTAATCATGTAAAGGAGGCCTATAGTACAATTATTACTCGAAAATTATTAAACCATATACATGCTGGGGTCAGTATAGCTCCCCATTGCACCGTTGATGACTACACCACTGTGTTTTCATAGACCCTTTATTTAAAAGGGGGAATAGATATAACAAAATTGAGCCCACCCACCTGCATAGGCCTCAATGATGGCTTGTGTAAACGCTAACAGTGCAGAACTAATCTAATACTATTCAGTGGTGGGTGGACCTACGTCTAAAAAAATGTTATTCGTATAACAATACAAAACCCAACTATTAACAAGGTGAGTGGTGTGGATTCTTTTTTTTTTTTTTAAAAGTTGTTCTTATCTGTTTGCTTTGATCCTCTGCTCGTCCATCACTGGTCAGAAATTTTCTTTATGGAAATCAAACTTTGTGGATGTCTTGTGGGAAAAATCTAAGGCCAGCTGTCTTAGCTCTTTGGTCAGTGCTGGTGCCCCACAGTAGAAAACCCCTGCAAATAAAAAACAGGTTATTTGGTGTGACTAGAACTTGAAAGTGATTCCTACAGTGCCAATTGTTTACAGAAAGAAACTTATCAGTTTGGTGCGCTTTTTCAGCTTTAGTTTGGAAAATACACTGATATTTGCGCAGGCATGTGTGGATGAAGTAGTTCACTAGTGAAAGACGTACTCACTTCTTTCAGTTCGAACTATATATATATATAGTTGAAATTCTTTAAAAAAAATATAGAAGTCTTGAGTACATACCAACTCTTGCGTTAGTGTGATTAAGAGCAATGCACTTGTAGACATTCCGCCAATTAGGTCTAGCAAAGTGAGTCTTAACCCTTGTTCCAGAGACAATGTCTACGCCATTCTTGGCATGATTGATGGACTGAAGCATAGCGATAAGAGCAGAGCGAGCGTCACCCTCTTCATAAACACTTGTACAGTAATTATGCATCTCTATCACTCCAGTAGGATCCATTTCAGCTAACTCGTTCATTATACCCTTGAACCAGTCAAATGAGCCTTGTTCTCTAGTAACCCAATAGAAATATACCCTCTTGTTCTTGAAGTTTCTTCCACTCCCTGACCCTGATTTTTTCTTTTGTCCTGTGCTCTCCAAATCATACTCTTCTTCCTCCATGGCTTTCATGTTGTTCACAATGTCTTTAACGATACTGATCATAGGGGTGGCTCCAATTCCTAGACCTACCAACAAAAGCACCTCATATTTCTTATAATCTTGTGCTGGTGCTCCATATGGGCCATCAATTAACACTTTTGGGAAACTGAAATGATTACACATGATCATGATCAGCTATGCTAATAGATTTTTAAGTAATATCTTGTGATTACGAGTAAAGGTAGATTACAAATTATTGAATCTTGATTCATGTGTAGCTAATTACCAACGCAGACAAACCCTTCCTGAAGATTTTGTTTTCTTATGGTAAAGGGAGACAAAAAAGTTGTTTGCAGGAAGGAAAATGTACTCCAACTTATTTTCCAGTATTTGAAAGATGTGTGAAAAATATTTTCCTGAAAAAAATTAGCGCAATGTTTTGTTGAAAATTCTAAGTATTAAAGATTGATTATAATGTTAAGTGTTAATTAGGGCGGATAATATTGAATAGACTTGGAATATTTGTAAAGAAAAAATGACTTCCAGTTGTAAGTAATGACGAGCATTTTCATTTTTTCTTGGTCAAAAAGAAAATATTTTACGGTAACTCAACACCATGACGACTTCTTTAATGTGTCATATCAAACATAAGTATATAAAATTCTTGTCCATTATGATCATGGAGAATTTAGATTAATCTAACATTATTGTACCTCGTGGAGAGAGTCTGTCTTTTATTAAAGTATCACTTTTTTAAAAAGTTAGTAGTATTTGAATAGTAGAACTCGGAATATTACGAATATGCTATTGAAAGTGAAGGTTTAACTAATCAATGTGCTGTTAAAGTGAAACAATAGATTATGAGTGTAATTGGGGGGGACCACAGAATGGAAAGAGACTTCACTTAATTTTCTCTGCTTGAAAGCAGTCAGCTCTTAGGAGTCCACTTCTCCCAGTTGGCCGTGGCTGGCACACCTAATAAAGTTGACCAATATAATATGATTAAGGAAATGTTAAATGATTAACCATTAAAATAATGGAAACATGAGTTTATAGTCGAATATAATATACTTAGTGCTTACCTCTGAGAAAACAGCTTTAAGCTTCCTGGTCCAATCACCAAGAGTTCGAATATGGATACTGAGATGGTCATCCCCAGGAGCTGAAGTGATAGAAAATGGGTGCCTGATATAAAATGTGTAGTTCACAATAAATCCGTATGTATCTCAAGTTATACTCAGAGTCAGTATATAGTACAGTTAACATTTTATCAAGTTATCTGATTGTGATGTAAATATGTTTTACATTTTCGGTGCATAAAACATTAAACTCAAATTAGTATAGATATAACAGAAGATTGATTGCCCCCACGCTCTTAGTAATTATTAATTAAGCATTACCTACCATTCAAATGGTGAAACTGCAGCACAGTTGACGAACATGTACTGCCCACTTTTATACTTGAAGCCCTGTGGCTTTAACATATAAAGCGTCAACACATTTCCGGGATACACAGCCACCTAAATGATGTAAATTTCTCGTTTGTCTCAACAATTTTGATTTTCATGAACTACTAAATTATATACTGTATGTATAGATTTGGACTCAACTTACTTTCAATATTTTAACATCCTTGACGCTTGACCTGAATGCCCTAAGTAATCTTTCACCAGCATAAATTATGATTGGTATAGCCAAGTACATCCATGTCTGCCAATGGAAAAATTAGTCTCATTGTAGAAGAGATTATGTTTAAATTAACAATGAATTTAGCTTATACGCTTGCATTGTAAGTTAATATTAACATTTTGTAGCGGGTTACCTTCCTTATTTTCAGGTCATAAGTTTACGTATTATGGGAAGTTAGTTGTAGTTATTTTTAGGTGATCTAATAATGCAGATACATCGTATAGAAGTTAAAACTCATTATGAAATTAGTGCTGATTGCAAAATGTAAAATTAAAAAGAGTAGACTAACCGTCTTCTTGTACCATTCTTTAGTCAAGTAAAGCTTGACACTATGGACTATGAGGAGAGTGTAGACAATGACAAAGAGGTGGTGGGAGTACCAGAAGGCATTGAAACCAGTGAGCTTGTTCAAGGGTCTTGGTAAATGAATTCTGTTCCTTCTAAACCGTTGGGTTGCTAGAGTGAAAGCTATTGCCATCAAAACCACCATTATGATTCCAGTTACCCCTTCCACTCCCTTCACAAAATGCCAATAGTTTGTTGGCTGATCACCAAAGTATGGTTCCATTGGTTTATACTTTTCTGGGCTAGCGTTTAGAAGCCGAGGAAAATCACAAGTCATATGAGCAAGTACGTGTATTCCAACACCAATTGCAATTGCCACTGCCATCATCTAAACAAAGGGGAAATAAGGATAAAAGAACCGCATACTTGGTACACATTTCAGGAAAAAAGTTATTTAGTACACTATTCTTAGTTTTGTGTGAGCTTGCCGGCAGTGCTCGACTCAAACTTGATAAAGGAAAGGGTTGTGATAGGTTGACAACTAGCGCAAATCAATCAATTTATGATGAATTGTCACAATACAGAATATGTTGGGACTAGCATTGGATTGCGACGAGATTAAATGAAGTGTTATATAGATGATCCCAATTGTTTGGAAGACGGATAAGAGTAACTTACTTTGTGAAAATTGAGGTTATCATCAAAGGGAATAGCAGCAGCTAATTTGGTCTTGTTCCGAAGCCAGGTGATAGTGTTTCTGCAGACTGGGAGTAAAATCAGTGCCATGTTTAGCTTAAGTATCTCGGCAGCCCCCTTGGCCATACAAACACAGTGACCCATAACATCAAATGCTGCTCTGTTTTTGTACTGGACATACTTATAAGCAAATAGACCAGCCATGACACCAATCCACAGTAACAGTACCCAAACTCTTTGCCAATTGTCCAGCAAAAAGTACTTCAAACTCTTATACCGTCTTTTTATGGGATTAGCCTCCACTGTGGGATTAAGCTTCATGCTTAGCATATGACTTAGGTTCCTATTCAGGCCTTTTCCTCCATCTGATTGATTTGGGGCTTTTAACAAAAGCATCTCCAAGTTCTCAAGCTGCCGAATCAGATGATCATCAGTTGAAATGATATTTATTTTCAAATTAAAATTATAGAACATGAACTAAACTAGTCTAACCATGATATATCCCAAGTTGTCGGGGTCTAATTCCTCCATTATCAATGCCGCGTATTCTTCAGCTTGTTTCTGGATATTTGACAACTTGTTAGCAGATGCGCTTAGGCTAATAATCTGCAAAGAAAGAAAAGAATAATTTTTGTCAATAACAACTTGCCATTTTCGACTTCTAAGGTCAAGCTGAAGAAGACCACATTGGGCTAAGTTAGACCAAAGACGCTCTTAACATAGTGTGGTACTATTTGCTTTAGACCAAGCTAACACAGTTTACTGTAATGTCTCACCCCATTAAAATCTCCATACTTTATATGTAATTTGTCTGTTTTACTTTCTATGTGGGAGTTTATTCACACATCTACTACTAGATGAGATAAATATATGGAATTCCAAATACCTCTCTGACTTCTTCTTCTGTGATTCTACCATCTGCATCTTTATCAACCCTGCATTACATCCCTCACAAAAATCAAAATCCAATAATTAATTGATTTGATCGAACAAGTACTCAATCGAAAGACCTAACGTCGAATTTTAATACTTACATGTCAAAGAATGTTCGAAGCCGAGAATCAAAGCTCTGGTTGGCAATTTGGTCCCAAAACTCTTTGAGTTGTTCTTTGCTGATACAGTCACTTTCAATATGTCTCCTCCGAGCTAGCGAATCAAAAAGTTCTAGCGCAAAATCCTTAGAATCCCTATTCATACCTATCATTGTAAACCCATAAGGATATTTCTTTTCACCAAATAATTAAACAGACTCGAGCAAATTAAAAATTCAAGTAAAAACATGAATATCAAACAAGAAATTATGAAGAAAAACATGTATACTTTCCTGTGTAGTTGAGACTTATCCTTTATGTTGTAAGTGTATTTTAACATGTTATTTACTCTGTATGAATAATTACATTTTTAGGTAACTTAATGGTGTAAAATAGTTATACACTGTCAGTGCAAGGAAGTAAACTCTGGTCCTATTACCTATGCATGCTCCAAATTGTGCCCGAGGAAGTAAGCCATCTGAGGTGGAGGTGAGCTCGTCGAAGCGCTTTTCAACGGCAGCCCATCCAGAGCCACCATCAGTCTTGCTGATAAACTTGAGGCCTTTGAGAGCATGCTGAGCTGCTGCTGAAGTTCTATCAAATCTCCGAGAAGGATGCGGTTGTTTCTTGAAAGAAGCTAACCGCATCCTCATCGAAGCATTTTTGATGAGTGAAGCTCCAAAACTGCTCTTCTTCCGCAGACTTTTGGCCAGCTCCTCTAGCTCTGCTTCCTCTGCTTTTGTCTCACTGGCATTTTTGAAACTGCGGACTGCCACGGTGTCGTCGCAGACATCAAGGGTGATTTCAACGTAATTGTCATCATTAGATGTGTTGGCGTTTAACGGACTACTGTTATTATCATTCTCGACAATCTCCCTGTCAGAGTGATCTTCGGGATTTTGCATTTTGATGAAAAATTGTGTCCAAACACAACTAGCTCATCAACCCTTTGTTTGGAATGGAGGAAGAGATCCACTTTTTAAGTGAAAGAAACGAGCAGCACAGTCTATAATAAAGAGGGGATGTTAGGTGTATGTAACATATATCGATGAGAAAAAGAAGACAAAAGCTTAGCATAATGTTACGGAGGTTCTGACAGGGAAAGTCTTCCTTCTTTCCTTTTAGGTAACCAAATAGAGTGTAAGTTTTTGTACAAATATTTTTTTACAAAATCAAGTCATCCAACATATATTTACAAGTAACACCATGTTTGATCAAGCTTTTGAGATGTCAAAAGTGCTTATTTTAAAAATTTGTGGGAATTTGAAATTTAAAAAAAATTATATTATCTGTTAACATGACCAGTAAAAGTAACATGATGGTGTAGCAATTATTTACGCTAACGGTTTATATTGCATAAGCTCAACCAAATAATATGTTTGCTTCTTTCTTTAATTTTTTTCTTGTTCCTAGCTAGCCGTCCAGTTTCTCTTGCAAGAATGAGCTTTTGTGGTAGAACTAATGAAGCATCCAAGCCAGCAAGCTAGCATACGAGCTTGTGCGAGTATAAGCTGTATGCGCTATAAAGTTGACCTACAACAAAATAGATATTTTTCCTAATAAGCATGGTATGGTAATCTTTACGCAGTGAATATATATTATTTGAATTCATATATCCATGTCATGTACATACGTCCACAGGACACATTCAAAGTGTTATGCATGGGTTATTTTTAAGTGAAACTTACACAAATGACTATACTTTATTTTTTTTTCATAGCTATACTTTTGCTATTTACATTTCATAGCTACAATAACTTGTATTCAAATTCAGTTGTATTCATTCGTAACTATTTTTATATTATATTCAACTTATTGTATTTAAATTCGATTGTATTAAAAAAACAAGAATATTCAATTGTATTCAAATTCACTGTATTCATTGTATACAAAAAGAATTCGGATAGTCAATTCGGCTTTATTCATTCGTAACTACTTTTACAATGTATTCAACTTACTGTATTTAAATTCGGTTGTATATCACCAACATATAGTAGGATGTATGCCATGTCATTACCTTTGCTATATATGAACAGTGAATGATCAGATCTGCTATGTGAAACCGATAAAGGATACAAAGTCAGCAAACTGTTGGTACCATGCACAAGGAGCCTATTTCAGTCCATAGAGTGATTTCTTCAAAAGACACACATTATCTGGATGAACTGGATATCCCACAGGATGATGCATATATACGGTTAAATGAAGATCCCCTTGTAAGAAAATATTTTTGACATCAAGCTGATGAATGGGCCAAGATTTGGACAAAGTAATACTGAGAACGGTCCGAATAGTCACCGATTTTCACTATCGGCCGAAAGTTTCAGCACAATTCACTCCCACGTGTTGAGACCTATCATCACCTACAAGACGGGCATTGTGTCTCTCAAAAGAACCATCATATTTCTTTTTATGTCAAAAAATCCACATAGAACGAATAATATTAGCATTAGGAGGACGAGGTACTAGATCTCACATCTTATTTTCAATAAGAGCATTATATTCGTCAATCATTGCATTTTTTCAATTAGGATCAGACAAGGCATCTTTCGGATTACGAGGAACAGGGGAAGGGGCAACCAAATTAGACAAGTTAAATAGTCGTGGGTTTGGAAATGTCGTGCATAGCACGGGTTTCCATTGTCTATCGGGGTGCTGCTGGAGGTTGGACGGGATTAGGAGGTGGTGATTGAGACGTGGCAGCGAGATTGGGAATAGGATCGGGAGTGAGGGGTGTTGCCGAGACGAGGTAGTGGTGTCGTGAAGAGCGGTGGCTGGCCGAGAGGTAGCCGAGACGGAAGTCCGTGACGATTGATTTTGCAAGTGATGGATTAGAAGGGGATTTAGACCATCATTTAGAAAGTCATAGGAATTTGGAGGTGGAGAATTGAGATTGACAAATGGAAATTGGGACTCATCGAATATGACATGTCTAGAAGCGATTATGTTTCGGACTGACAAGTCGTAACAATTATAACCTCTATGATTGGGGGGGAGGGGTAACCAAGAAAGACACATGGGGATAACCGAGGTTGCAACTTGTTGATTTGAGTGGAAGGATGGAGGGGGTAGCATAGACATCTGAAAGTTCGTAAATGCTTATAGAAAGGATCCCAAAGATAGAGAACTTAAGTGGGTGACTTGTGTTTGAAAGACTTGTTTGGGAGAATGTTCAAGAGATAGGTTGTCATGAGAGTGCGTAATGCAAAAATAGGGGATAGAGGCGTGGACAAGGAGGGCACGAATTAAGTTGTTTATTGTTCTAATTTTTCATTCAGCTTTTCCATTTTATGGAGAGATATGTGGACAGGAAAAATGAAATATAAGGTTGTGTTTGGCGCAGAACAGTTTGAATTTTTTATTATCAAATTCTCTTGCATTGTCACATTGAAAACATTTGATATTATTTTCAAATTATATCTTTATGAAAGAACTAAATGACGAAAAAATAGAATAGACTTGGGACTTATTACCAATGGAAAAAGTCCACAGAAAGTTGAAATAATCATCCAAAAATAACACATAATATATATGCTCGGTCGTGCTTAAAATGGGAGAAGTCCATAAATCACTATTTATTATATCAAATGGCATTAAAGTACAGGTGGATGAAGAATATAATGGAAATTTGACATGTTTCACAAAAACGCAAGATTCACAGACAAGAGTAGTAGAGACATATTTGCACTGAATAAATTTATTTTTGCTAAGGGAGCGTAAAACAGAATCTCTCGGATGTCCTAATCTATTATGCCATAAAGAAGACGAAAGAGCTGCAAAGGTTGATGGAGAGGAGGTTAGATGGACGAGGGTGGTGGTGATAGAATAGAGGTCCCCGGTGCTGTCACATCTCATTATTCGCGTCCCTGTCATAAGGTCCTTCACTGAAAAACCAAAATGATCAAATTTAAGAGAAACGTTATTGTAAGTTGTGAAACGACGCACAAAGATTAGATTTTTGATGAGTTTCAGGGCATGAAGAACATTGTTTAAGACTAACGATGGATGTGGTGGGGAGAGGGATGATTGTCTATAACCTCGAATGAGAATGCCTTGTCCACTTCCAATAATAATATTTCGATTTAAATTGCTTATATTGAAATAAAATGAGAGAGTACCTTGGGATGTCGTCATATGAGATGTGGCGTCAGTATTCATGTACCAACCGTCGTCTGGTGCATTGAGAGACGTCTTGTTCATAGCCGCCTCAATATCCGTCGGTGCGTAGGTTGAAGGAGGAGAGACACGTGCACTGTATGCCTACTGTGGACGTGCACCGAGGATGTCTGGTTGGGGTTGTCGGTCAAAAGGTGGGGCCTAGGATGACGTCAGATAGGGACACGGTGGAGCAGCCCAAGCCTGTGGGCCCCACGTAGCCCATAGTGGGTGGGCAACTAATGGCGGGGGCTACCCTATGCCGCTGCTGCCACTGTTTCCGGTTCGGCCACCGCGACTTCGACCAAAATTTTGCCCTTTGTTGTTGGTCCGGGATTGTGAGTCACGTTTTGGGTCGTTGGCTTGTCGGTGTGGTCGGGGCAGTGGTCGAGCCCCTGGGGTCGGTAATTGAGCCACTGGTGGTCACGAGGGCGGTGTCGGTAGTGATTGCATTAGCTGTGACCCGCTTGGTTTTTCGTGTTTCTTCAAGGACGAGTCTCGAACGGGCCTCATAGAATGGAGGCAACGACGTGCTTTGTTGGAGGATGGTAGCGACACCGTCATACGATTCATTCAAACCCGCAATGAGTTGTATTGCCAATCGTTGATTGGTGATCGATGCACCGACGTTGGAGAGTTGATAGACAATCATCTTAAGCTTTTTATTATTAGATAATTTTTCACACTTTGTATGGATCTACCCACTAAAGTTCAAATCTGAAGTGTTTGCCAAGTTCTTTGAATTCCAAAAATTCATCAAAATACAGTTTGAAAAATCTATAAAATCTTTTCAATGTGATAATGGACGTGAATTTAATAATTCGGCATTTCACAATTTCTGCTCTAAACAAGGCATGATTTCCCGTTTTTCCTATCCCTACACTTCCTCCCAAAACGGCAAAGCTGAAAGAATCATCCGTACCATCAATAACATGGTGCGTACCCTTCTCTTTCACGCCAGTCTTCCACCGTCATTCTGGGTCTACACTGTCAAAATGGTAGAATACCTCCTTAACATTTTACCAACCAGCACTCTCCAAAACAAGACCCCAACTGAAATCATATACCGTAGGTTCCCCTCTTATGACCAAATACGCATCTTCGGTTGCCTGTGCTACCCCAACCTGGCCTCCACTGCACCTCACAAACTAGCCCTACGCACCACACCATGCGTATTCGTCGGTTTCTCACCTAATCATCGAGGATACTTGTGCTATGATATAACCACTCGTAAGATCATCATCTCATGCCATGTCACATTCGACGAGGCAAACTATCCATTTTCAAACCTTCAAAAATTCCAAACCACGGATTACACATTTCTCGATGAGTCTCCTATGTCTCCTCTACTTCAGTCGATGTGTATATAATTTTGGTCACTCATGTACTAATTAGTCCAAACCTCAAGATTCCATGGAAACTTCTTTTTGGTTCACACATGCAAATCCAAAAAAATGGACTTTGATATAAGTTCCATCTGCTATTCCGCTTTGCAGTTCTAAGTCAATTAGTCAAAGTAAGAAATTTGGTAAGGCACTCCAAGGCAAGTATCAACTATCAACTATCAACTATCAATCAATAGAAAGAAACATCTAACCAGTGTTGGCTAAATTCACTTTTGGCTCTTGAGAAACTAAGAATCTGAAACATGTAATAAACTTTTTTGTTTTAAGATGTTTTCAAAAAATCTTTTCTTTTATTTTTACTTTCAAATAGTAATACTCCTTGTTTGTTTTACCTCAAGAAGTTATCACTACTCAAAATATGAGTGTCCATTTGCAACCATGTAAAAATTTAGGAAATGAAAAATTGGACAAAAATAAATTCTTTTTCCCATTCTTACATCTACAACTTTTAACATAACTAAAACTGTTAAATATACATAATATACACACGATATACATGTGTATATTATGTATATTGTTGCTCTCGGATTCCTCCTCTAAACCGTGTATGGTGTAGAGGAGGAATCCGAGAGCAACAATATACACCATACACGGTTTAGAGGAGGAATCCGAGAGCAACAATATACATAATATACACATGTATATCGTGTGTCTATTATGTATATTTAACAAAAACTACGACATAATTGTCAAATTGATTTATATGTTACTTGATAATTCGATTTTTCATTTGCTTGCTCTGTATATCATGATGGACACCAAATTCTACCAAAAAGACAAAGGAGGATTCTATGAGGTAGAACTGTCAACAAATTTCGAATCAAATAAAACTCTATTAGCTTCGCAAAATTAGTAATTTCTACGTAGAGATTACTTTTCACTTTGGGAGTCATTTGTTTCGTCTCGAGAAAGTTTGCAGTGAGCTATAACTGAAAATTTATGTGATGATTGAAACGAAGTGTCCCTTCGGGGACATCCGACTAAAAAAAGATTAAACAAAAATCAAGTTGCAATTTCGAGCAATTCTGTATTGTAATGGACTTTGACACCTTGAGCACAATAGCACAATTTAAATCACCCGAATAGCTACAATCATTCACATTAATATAACAAAAAACTAAACTATATCTAGATTATAACAATAACAATATACCCAGTGTAATCCCATATATTAAGTTAAATAACCAGATAAGGAATTTACGGGTTGTCTTCTTCTCCATCAATGATGTAACACCTCGTAACTTCGGGCTATGGTTTGAACCGTACGATGGGAAAAATGATGAAACCAAGATGAGGAGTGTAAGAAGTAGTTTGAAAACTAATCAAGGCATAAGAAGAGTCTTAGGAAAAATTAGAGTCGGAAGCTACTCTACGGAACATATTTTAAAGTGAGTTTGCAACAGGCCTCACTAAACTGAGTGTACGAATAAATCGATAAGGAATTTGGAAAAACTTTCTTCATGAAAGTTTTAGCCCTTTAAAATACATTTCCATCCATATAAGGCCCCACATCAAACCCTTTACAAAAAAATTATGACCGATTTACTGAGGATGTGTAAAATGGAAATTTCGATTCTTGTAGGATTATGTTTTAAAACCCAAGCCTTTATGATAACCTATAAATACAACCCTAAAATATTTTATGTAAGGATTTTCGATCATAGCTGCTACCAAACACCTAAGATGAGTTCTTATTCAAATTCCCATGTCAATTATATTAAGTTAACACTAGAATAACACCGAATCATTATTTGGAATCACTAGATTTTGAAAAATTCATTCAAGGTCGAATTTAGAATGAAGTTTTGGGATTTCTTCAAAAGTTAGGTCCCTCAATCATTAATGGATTATATGGATTTATTATTATATTTTAAAAATTTAATAGTTGGTAGAATCATGAAATAGCAAACTGACACCCCTCAATTTGGAAATTTTATTCTTTAATTAATTGTTCGCCTAGATTCTTTTATTACTGTTTCCGTTTTTTTAACAACTTAAAACCCTGAAATCTATTACTAATACTTTCTTATATAATTATTTTTAATAAATTCGTTTTACTATAGTGAGATAATTTTAAAGTGACTTTAGTAATTAATATGGGAAATACTTTTCTTACAATTTGCAGGTAAAAGGCGATTTGTAATTTGAAGAATTCAATTAAGTCCAAAGCAGAGACAGACAAGAGACAGAGCCGAATTAATCCACAAACAAAAATAGAATTCGTTTTGGCTAGAACGTCCATAATTTACATCCTATACTGGTAAATTACAGTTAATTTTAAGATATATTGTCATAAATTGGCTTGTATAACCCATTCAATTTCCAACAGGTATTTATATGTGAGACAAAAGAAGGTAAAAACAAAAGGAAAAAGAATGAAAAAACAAATAAAATCAGGAAAGTAAAGATGAGGCAGCCAGGATAGTCGCCAAAGTCGAACTTGATAAATATTTATCTGTATCTAATTTTGATATTAAATTAATTTAATTTATTATGATCAAGTAATTTAATAAAATAAAACATATAATAATGAATTATAATTAAATAATAGAAGTAATATTTTATATTTAAACACACATTATGTATTCATTAATTTTATAGAAGTACCCTTTACAAATAAATTTTTACCGTCTAACTTTACACACTCAAAGACAACTTCACACAATTCACCCAAAAGAATAAAGATAAAAGATTTTAACTTCTATATCCAGATCTCTAATTTTTAAAAATTAAATCAATTAAAATACTTTTTCATTCTAGTTTAGGTGAGTAGTATTTTAGAGTAGATGAAATTTTAAAAAGAAACAATATTTTTTAAAACTTGTGCTTATAGTATATAAGGAGAAGGGTCAAAATTGCCCTTAACGTATTAGAAAAGGCTCAAAAATGTTATTCTTTCACATATTGGATTAAATATGTCCTTTCTTTCGTCTATCGGGCTAAAAAATGCCCTTAACATATTAAAAGTATCCTTCCACTTATTTGATCAAATTTACCCTTAAAGTTATTTTCAAGTTTCAAATTGCCCTTCTATTAACTAATAAATATGACCTTTATTAATTTAATTAATCATGTGATCTTTGTTTATTGGTCCACATAGAATTCTAACCCAAATCAAATGGACCCGACCCATTCATGACCCAATCCAACACAAAATCCATTTTAAATTAATCCAATTAAGCGATAAAATTATTTGTTTACATCTCATCTCAAATAAGTTTGTATTGGTATTGAGTAAATTGAAGGCTCCCTAATATTATTGAGAATAAGAATTTTTAGAATTGTCTACATCTCTTCTTTTATTATTATTATTATTATTAATATTATTATTATTATTTTATAACACGTTATCAAGCAGAATTTTTTGATTGTCACATTTAAGAATTTGGAGTAGTGGTTCAAGGAGCACAAATATAGATTTGGAGTAGTCTCGATTTCATAATCCATCAATATTGCATCTATTGCAATTTAGCATACTGATTCTAATCCTATTTGGTGTAAAATATTTGCTTGTGAAAAAAATATTTTCAAACTTCATTACTTACAAACAGCTATAACAATCTTATCTCAATCCCAAGCTATTTTAACACAACAAATCACTGAAGAATAAATTCTTTAAGGAATCTAGATTAACATTTTTCTAATAAACATGTGTATCATATTAGATGGAGCAAAATTAACAATTTCATGTTATTTAAAATTCTTACCCACAAAATGCAATCAAATCTTCAACAATTAATTTCATTTAACAATAAAAATCAACTGTATTTCACAAGGCACATTTTTTCTCTCACAGATGCTCATACTATCAAATACTCCTATCAATCAACAACGACGACATAGACGCTCTCCTTACGTTACTGCAAGGAAAGTCACAGGCACGGTGTACTTGTAGCATAAGCAAATAATACAGTATTAATTATTTTTCACCAACACAGATTAATTTAAAACGGGGGTAACAAATAATTTTATCACTTAGGTGTGTTAATATAAAACGGGTTTTGTGTTGAGTTGGATCATGAATGGGTCGGGTCCATTTGAGTTGGGTTAGAATTTTATATGAATCAATAAACAAAGATTACATGATTAATTAAATTAATAAGGTCATATTTGTTTCATTAATGAAGGGGCAATTTGAAGCTAATTTTTTTTTATAGGTAAATTTAATCAAATATGTGAAAGAATGATAGTTTTGAATTATTTCTAATACGTTAAAGTCATTTTTTAGCCCGATAAAGGAAAGAAAGAGCAATTTTGAACGTTTTCCGTAGTATGTATAAAACATAAAATAGAGTGATCAGGTTGACGTTGATCAACAAAGACATAAGAGGACCACAGATTTGTGCCTGTCAAGTTGTTGATATATAAATACCATAAAGACAATAACAGGTGGCTTTCCATTAAAATGGCGGATATTACTAGAACAATCAATCTGATTTTTTCTTCTCTTTAAACCAGATGGCTCTTCTTTTTCTAGTCCCCATAGCTTCATTTTCTTAAATCTCTTTATTTCTCAAATATATATTCCAAGTAGTACAGTTAGTGCATCTTCTTCTTTAAGAAACTCTGTTCTTTCTTGATATTTTTTAACTGAAATGGCTGTAGCTATGGTTTCTTGTGGAAGCATTTGTGGGATGTGTACTAGTTTAAAAGTTATAGAGAAGCAACCCATTTCAGGTCCAGGTTTCTTTAATGGCTCTTTATCTTTAAATCCATTCCATAAACTGTACATTACACCCAAGAGGTAAGCTACATTTTTGTCTGAATTTGGTTATTTGGTTGAATTCATCTTAGCTAATTTGTTCTCTAATGATTGTGGAATACCAAAAATTAATACCTTTTCTAATTGTAATTTTGGAATCTTATGTTCTTCCATTTTTTTTTTTTATGTTTTCTAGTACATTTGTGAGTTATCAACTAATATCTTTAACCTAATAAAAATTTGAAATGAAGCTGGATAAATGCTTTACTCTTTGATTGAGATCATAAAGAAGTTTCTGTAGTTTGTACTAACTCAAGGACAGGCTAACTTTCTAAGCAATTGGTCAATTAGCAAAGGACACTTTTCTGAATGAATTAGTATTTAGTATATCTATGGACCACCTAAAGTTTATTAGTTATATGTACTTGGAATTTCTGTAGTATTAGATGGGTAACGATTGAAATCAATCTGTCCTTTCAGATTAGCTTTATCTAGGAGTACAATTATTCCGAAAGCATCCGCGGCTACAGCTGTGGAGGTATCTAACTTACTAACTGATATTTAAAATTGTTCCTTTTATTTTATTTTATATATATTTCTGAAATTGAGATATTTGTTTTTGATTAATGTAACTGGACTAGCAGGATGGAAGTTCACAAGAGACTGCAGTTCCAACACCCAAAGTTATAATCGATTTGGATTCAGATCCAGATGCAACGGTCGTGGAGGTTACCTTTGGAGATCGCCTTGGTGCACTTCTCGACACAGTATGAATCCGTTACTCTTATGATTAAAAATAAAAAAGATTAAAATGTAGAGTAAAAAATTATCACTCATCGGAAGGTAGGGTGAAAGTTTTGTGATTTTTTCTGTAAGAAATATAGTTATGTGACTTTGATAAAAAAAAGTCATAGTTATATGACCAATTATGGAAGTTCCTGTATTGAGTGCTTTTGTTGCCAGTTCTGGTCTTGATTTGCCAAATGTATTTCAGATGAATGCACTGAAAAACCTCGGGCTGAATGTTGTCAAGGCTAATGTCTGTCTTGATTCATCTGGGAAGCATAACACATTCGCCATCACAAAAGCGTAAGTTCATGTTGTGGATCCTTACAAACTATCAGTCACTGAAAACACTTTCAGATGAATCTTTTATTATGAGTCTAACAGCATTAGTTCCTTATTGAAATTCTGATAGTTTCGCTATTTGGACTTGTTTGTAGTTCTACGGGTAGGAAGGTGGATGATCCAGAGCTGCTTGAGGCTATTCGTTTGACGATCATCAATAATATGATGGAATACCACCCGGTAGAAACTCCAATAAGTTGCTTGATCCAGTTCCTCTTGAAGGTTTCATATATAGCTGCTTCTTCTTACTGCATAATTTCTGGTGCAGGAATCTAGCTCCAGATTAGCTATGGGGGAAGCCTTTGGTGCTTTTCAACCATATCAGAAGGTTGTTAATTGCTTCAATATGCTATTCACATCTTGAATGTGCATATGGCATTAGCAAGAAAATTCAAGTTTGTATTCTGTTGTTTTGAACATCATGCACATGTCAAGGTGCGTATTCGTTTGGGTGGGGTGGGGCGGGGGGGGGGGGGGGGGGAGTGATCTTCTAAATGTGCCAGGTTTCATCTTTGCATCTCTAGTAATGACTCATGGCTTCTCCCCAATACAAGTTTGATGCAGAAACAAGGCTTGATTTATTTTTGCTCTAATATCTCAACCAAGTAACTTAAACTTTGTTGTTCGTGGTGAAAATTTTCAGATTGATGTGGACATAGCAACCCATATCCATGTATATGAGGATGGTCCTGAAAGAAGGTAAGATCATATTTCCCTTTCTTGGTTTTGATCAGTACATGCTGATACTGCTAGACTTAATAATCAACCTCATTAAGTGATACATGAAGGGTTTTGTTGGGTTCAAAACATATAAGTAGGCACAACGGAAGTTTAAAATTTTGTTCTACTTACCCCAACAATTTCTTCTGGTATGGTTATATGACAATCGAAACTTGTAACATAAAACATGAACACTGTCTCTTCGACTGCAAGCACTATGCTATGGTGTATTCCTCTGTCAAGAAAGCCAGAAAATCTTGGCAGAGGTTTGAGAAAGTTTCGTCCTAGACTCTAAGTCTAGAATTAGTTTTAGAATTGGTGTATAATAAACAATGGGGAGTGTTGTATTTATAGTTGAAAATTATGTCAGAAAAACATTTTAGGGTTAGGCTTAAGCCTGGCTCAAAACCCGAGGTGCAATGGGCCAGTCCGACCGGCGCCTTACGTAAAATTCTGTTTCCCGTTTTCATTTAATATATATATTCAGCACATTAAATTCAAAATCCAATTTTGATTTAATTAAATAATTTTCATCTAATAGAAATTAACCATAGTTATTATCAATTTAAATATCTCGATTCCAAATAGAATATTTAATACTTTCTCAATACACCCTTAGATCGAAGAGACAATCGACATAGTGTGATCCTATAGGCCTTCGTATATCGACACTAATCCAATTAAGGTCCATACGGAACTCCTAGACTGCGCCGTACAACGAACTCAATATATGAAGTACGTTTATATGAATCCAGCAAACATAACCTTTATGTGAGATGATAAATTCCTTTCATTCGCGACACACTCGATCAAACTTAGGATTTGTCATGTGTCTTTCCAAATAGTTTGATCACTTTATCTTATCTATATTAGTCGACAACTAGATCATATTCTAAATATGTCTCTTGCATTGGCCAATGACTTGGTCGATCTAATATCACTGAGAAGTTGAGTGCTCTCTCGAATAACCAATCAAGGAATGAATCCTATTCTTGGCTCAACTACCACCTTAATTTACATCATAATGCACCCAACACAAGCCGTATCTTATCCTATAAGGAGTTTAAGCTTAGGATAGGGTCAAGGTACATTACTCTGTAAACAAGGTGTGTATTGACCTCAAGTCAAAGGACCTTTATCTTCCACATGCTGATAACACTTTAGACATGTATAACAAATAGTTTATCAGCAGGGCATACCAATACTTTCCAAAAGTATCCATGTGTCCATCACTAGTAACCATTACTAGTAGCAGGTGAGACATACTATATTCTCTAAGAATGTGATGCAGACCACATGTCGACTTATAACATATCATCGATATCGATATCCCATTCTCGATGATCATTAGTCGAGGCTATTTTAGAGTTATGCTCTATCATCAATATCTCACTTTATTAATGACAACGTAAGCTCAAGGGATGCACATTAATGAATAATTACAAACACTCAAATAATAATTCAATAATTGCAAATGCCATAAATATTAATCTTATTAATAATATGAATATGTTCAAGTACATTTGTCCCTAATAATGATTGTCTCTAGGATATACATACTTTCATTCTCCCACTTGGCCTAGAGCCAATCTCCGATGTATCTAATACCCAGGTTTTCAAAATGACCATTATGCTTAACTAAGCTTAATGGTTTAGTAAACGGTTCAGCTAGATTATCATATGTGGGAACATAGTCTAATCTTATTTCTTCAGTTTCCACCATCTCCATGAGTATGTGATATTTCCTCGGTAAATGTTGTTTCTGTTTGTTGATCTTGGCTTGCGCAATCGCACTAGTGTTGTCACAATAAATCGTTATTGGACAAGCGGCACTTAGAACAACCCCTAGTTCCTTCAGGAACTCAGATATCGCGACAACTTCTTTACCAGCTTCCGATCCAGCAATGTACTCGACTTCAGTTGTCGAATCAACAGTTGTAGCTTGCTTGGAACTTTTCCAACTCACTATTCCGCCATTGAAAATGAAGGCATATTCAAATTGAGATTTGAAGTCATTAAGATTTGTCTGGAAGCTAGCATCAATGTACCCAGTACACACTAGCTTCTCTTGTCCACCATAGACTAAGAAATATTCTTTAGTTCGTCTAAGATACTTAAGAATACTCTTGACTGCTTTCCAGTGTTCTTCCCTAGGATTCTGTTGGAATTTGCAAGTGCATAGGCCACATCTGGCCTCGTACAGGTCATGACATACATGATAGATCCTATAGCTGAAGCATATGAGATTTTTTCATGCGTTCTAGTTCTGCAACAGTAGAAGGATTATCCTTCTTTGATAACTTGATGTCTTGACCCATAGGAAGACTTCCTTTCTTGTAGTTTTCCATAGAGAATCGTCTTAGCACTTTGTCTATGTATATGGACTGTGACTGCCCCAACAATCTATTAGGTCTATCTCTATAGATCCTAATTCCAAGAATGTAGCAGGCTTCACCCAAGTCCTTCATCATGAAGGTGATGGATAACCATTCCTTGACTGATTGCATGAGAGTCTTATTATCTCCCATTATTAATATGTCATCTACATATATAACAATGAAGACAATACTCCCTTCCTTGCGTTTACTATAAATGCAGGGATCTTCTTTGCTTCTAACAAAGTCAAACGATTTGATTGCTTTGTCAAAGCAAATATTCCAACTCCTTGAGGCTTGCTTAAGTCCATAAATGGACTTCTGTAGCTTGCATACTGCTTTGGGCTTAGTCTTGGATGTAAAACCCTACACCTCCTCAATTAGGTTACCATTGAGGAAAGCAGTTTTAACATCCATTTGCCAAATGTCACAATCATAGTATGCGACTATTGCAAGCAAAATCCGAATGGACTTAATTTTCGCAACAGGTGAAAATGTTTCATCATAATCGACCCCAGGCTGTTGATTATAACCTTTAGCCACCAATCTTGCCTTATAAGTCTATACCTTGCCATATGTATCAATCTTCTTCTTAAAGACCCATTTGCATCCTATGGGTCTAACCCCTGTTGGCAAATCAACCAAGTTCCAAACTTCATTGATGTACATCGAGTCCATCTCAGAATTCATGGCTTTTTGCCATCTTTGTGAATCAATGTCTAACATAGCTTCGCTGTAAGTTGTAGGTTCATCGTCATTAGGAATATTTATCTCACTGTGTGTTTCAACAAGGAGATTAAGTCTTTCAGGCGGACGATGAGTCCTAGTGGTCCTACGGAGTTGATTATTCTGCGTTTTAGTGTTTGTTGCATTCTGATTGTGAGGTCTTTGTGTGCTGGACAATCCATCACCTTGAGAGCTTTCAGGAATGTCATTTTCATGTATTTTCTTAATGGAATGATGTACAACCATTGTATCATCTTCCATTGGTTGTATATGAGAGCCTTGCATTTCTGCACTATCTCTCACAACACTCCCACTGGCTGAAGGGCGTACTCTAAGTACCCAATCTTCTCCAAATACTCCCACTAAATTCTTGTCTAGGTCTTTTGACAAGGGTTCAACTTCTGTGTTATCTTGTGGTTCTTGAATTTCTTCAATTTCTATCTTAATGCAGCTCTGTTCCTTGTAGACATAGTCTTCTTCAAGGAAAGTTGCATTTCTAGAAACAATGACCTTATGTTCTCCAGGAAGATAGAAATAATATCTCTTAGTTTCCTTTGGATACCCCCACAAAATAATATTTCTCACTTTTAGATTCCAACTTGTCAGTAAGCATCTTCTTTACCTATGCAGGACACCCCAGGGTCGCATGTGTTTAAGTGCTAGCTTCTTGCCATTCCATATCTCATATGGAGTTCTCTCTACCGACTTTGAAGGAACCCTGTTCAAAATATAAGTTGAGCTTTGCAATGCATAGCCCTAAAGGTATGTTGGTAGAGCTGAGAAATTCATCATGGATCTAACCATATCTAATAGGGTTCGATTTCTCCTTTGAGCAACACCATTCATCTGCGGCGTTCCAGGAGGTGTCCATTGTGATTGGACTCCATGAAGCTTCAAGTAATTCAGAAATTCTTTACTTAAGTATTCACCTCCTCGATCTGATCGAAGGTTCTTAATACTTGTTTCAAGTTGCTTCTCTACTTCTGACTTGTACTCTTTGAATTTCTCAAAGGCTTCGGACTTGTGTTTCATAAGATACACATGCCCAAACCTTGTGAAATCGTCTGTAAAAGTGATGAAGTAAGGGAAGCCTCTCTTAGCTCGAGTTGAAAATGGCACACATACATCAGTATGGACCAACTCAAGTACCTCTTTGGCTCGCACCCCTTTCCAGAAACTGGCTTGTTGGTCATCTTTCCTCTCAAGCAAGATTCACAGTTACCATAGGACTCCAAGTCAAATTGTTCCAGGTAGTCTAACTTTCTTAATCTTGATATCCTTGATTCATTGATGTGACCAAGTCTACAGTGCCATAAGTAGGTGGGGTTTCTTGGATTACTTATCTTAGCTCGTTTATTTTGCACATTGAAAATTTCACGACTATAGTTTAGAACATTCAAACCATCCACAAGTGGAACATTTCCACCAACAAAACCATTAAAAGACAGTACATAACTGCCATTGGCAATAAATGAGGAAAAGCCCTCAATGTCTATCATTGGGATAGAAATGATATTCCTCGTTAATAATGGAACAAAATAACAATTATTTAGTTCTAAACAAAAGCCTGAAGGTAAATCTAGTCTATAAGTTCTCACGCGTTCAGCATCCACTCGTGCTCCATTTCCAACGCACAGGTCTACCTCCCAAGGTCTAACCTTTCTGCTATCAATCAGACCCTGCACATTATTACAAATGTGTGAGCCACATGCGGTATCCAATACCCAGCAGTGAGAGTTATTTATAGGCATATTTATCTCAATGACAAACATACCTTGTCCAGTAGAGACATGAGCACCTAGTGCTTTGCCTCTTCCTGGAGTTGTGTAGTCCTTCTTCCAGTGCCCCTTCTTCTTGCAGTTGAGGCACACATCCGAAGCTACGTTTGCCTTCTTCTGAACACCTCCTCTAGGTTTCATAACTGTAGGTGCATCAACTATCTTACCCTTCTTCTTTTGCATGTTCTTACCCTTCTTCTTCTGCATGTTCTTACCCTTGGGTTTGAACTTGCTAAAAGAGCCCACCATGAGCACGGTTTTACCTTTAGAGGTAGATGATTCAAAGGTCTTCAACATGTTGTGAAGCTCTGGAAGACTTGCCTTGGTCCCATTCATGTTGAAGTTCATAATGAAATTCTCAAATGAACCAAGAAGTGAATTCAGGATCAGGTTGACAGTGACATTTATAGGCAGCTTCGTTCCAATCGAAGCCAACCTTTCTATCAATCCAATCATCTTCAGAACATATGCCGACACTTGACCCCCATCGTTTAGCTTGCACTTGAAAAGGTCCCTCAACGGTTCATACTCCATTGTCTGATACTGTGAGTCATAGAGACTCTTCAAGTGTTCTAGCATTTTGTTGGGGCCCATGTTTTCATGTTGCCTCTGTAACTCCAAGGTCATGGAGGACAACATTACACATTGTGCCGAGGAAGCATCGTCTAGATGTTTCTGATAAGCCACCTTGTCAAACAGGGCATACTCAGCATAATCTTCAGCAGGGACTGTGGGGAACACTGTGTCTAACACTTACTCAATTCTTTCTAGTCTTAACACCAATCACAGATTTCTTAACTAGTCAGGGTAATTTCTTAACTAGTCGACTTGTAATTTGCTCCATGGAAGAATACAAACTCATATAAATATGGTCATAATGGGCCAAGATCATTCATGCTTGTTTGTATCGACCAACATTTTCAGTGATAGATTCGACATTTTGTATAAACTGAAGATATAGATAGACTTGAAATTAAACTCTAATATAATTTCTATTGAACACATTCATTAACTAATTAACATGGCCTTTAGTTTAATTAGCTCCCACTATTTTAACATACTCTTCGACCCCATGGAAGAATACAAACTCATATAAATATGGTCATAATGGGCCAAGATCCAGATTCATGCTATCTCCGCGTTTGCTATGGCTGATAACTTTAATAGCACGGAATGACTTCCTCGATTTAGCGTAGGTGATAATTTAGGGTGATATCAAAAGATTAACCATTCGGTCAAGATATGTAGGATTTCAAGAAGCCTTATTTTAATCCAATTTTACGTTTAACCTTTATTATTATGTTATTCAATTGTTATATAACCATTGAACCAGACTGGACTTTGATACCACTGAAGGATTTTGTTGGGTTCAAAACATATAAGTAGGCACAATGGAAGTTTAAAATTTTGTTCTACTTACCCCCAACAATTTCTTCTGGTATGGTTATATGACAATCGAAACCTGTAACATAAAACATGAATACTTACAGGTTAATAAATCCGGTGTCTTTACTTAGGGATTACACGCGATTGTCCCTTCGACTGCAAGCACTATACTATGGTGTATTCCTCTGTCAAGAAAGCCATGAAATCTTGGCAGAGGTTTGAGAGAGTTTCGTCCTAGACTCTAAGTCTAGAATTAGTTTTAGAATTGGTGTATAATAAACAATGGGAGTGCTATATTTATAGTTGAAAATTAGGTCAGAAAAATGTTTTAGGGTTAGGCTTAAGCCTGGCTCAAAACCCGAGGTGCAGTGGGCCAGTCCGACTGGGCTCACTGCCGGGTCGGCGCCGCGGCGCAGCCTAGTAGGCGCTGCGGCACCTTACGTAAAATTCGATTTCCCGTTTTCATTTAATATATATATTCAGCACATTAAATCCAAAATCCAATTTTGATTTAATTAAATAATTTTCATCTAATAGAAATTATCCCATATTTATTATTAATTTAAATATCTCGATTCCAAATAGAATATTACACCCTTAAATCGAAGAGACAATCGACATAGTGTGGCCCTATAGGCCTTCATATATCGACACTAATCCAATTAAGGTCCATACAGAACTCCTAGATTGCGTCGTACGACGAATTCAATATATGAAGTACGTTTACATGAATCCAGCAAACATAACCTTTATGTGAGATGATAAATTCCTTTTATTCGCGACACACTCGATCAAACTTAGGATTTGTCATGTGTCTTTCCAAATGGTTTGATCACTTTATCTCATCTATATTAGTCGACAACTAGATCATATTCTAAATATGTCTCTTGCATTGGCCAATGACTTGGTTGATCTAATATCACTGAGAAGTTGAGTGCTCTCTCGAATATCCAATCGATGAATGAATCCTATTCTTGGCTCAACTACCACATTAATTTACATCATAATGCACCCAACACAAGCCGTATCTTATCCTATAAGGAGTTTAAGCTTAGGACAGGGTCAAGGTACATTACTCTTTAAACAAGGTGCGTATTGACCTCAAGTTAAAGGACCTTTATCTCCCACACGCTGATAACACTTTAGACATGTATAACAAATAGTTTATCAACAGGGCATATCAATACTTTTCAAAAGTATCCATGTGTCCATCACTAGTAACCATTACTAGTAGCAGGTGAGACATACTATATTCTCTAAGAATGTGACTCAGACCACATGTCGACTTATAACATATCATCGATATCCCATTCTTGATGATGATTAGTCGAGGCTATTTTAGAGTTACGCTCTATCATCAATATCTCACTCTATTAATGACAACGTAAGCTCAAGGGAGGCACATTAATGAATAGTTACAAACAATCAAATAATAATTCAATAATTGCAAATGCCATAAATATTAATCTTATTAATAATACGAATGTGTTCAAGTACATTTGTTCCTAATAATGATGGTCTCTAGGACATACATACTTTCAATACATTGAGTTCAAAACTTGAAGAGAAGTAGTAAAATGCCTCTCTTTTGCAGCTTACTCTCTGTAGAGACAACAGACAGACCTGGATTGATAGTTGATCTTGTCAAGATCATTACTGACATAAACATTAATGTTGAATCAGGAGAGTTCGATACTGAGGTGAGACTATTGCAGGAGGTTTTCCAAATCATTTACTAAGCTGTTTAGGTAGTGGTTGTCCCGACTAATAAGTAGCAGCAGCAGTAGCTAGTGTAGAGTTAAAAAGTTTCTTCTTTGTGCAGGGATTGCTTGCTAAGGCAAAATTTCATGTCAGCTACAAGGGCAAAGCTCTGATCAAGCCCCTTCAACAGGTAACTGACGACTGGATGGACGCAATATACAATTTCTGTTATTAGACTTTGGTAGCTTGGAGAAAATTATTGACAATTTTCAATCTTGAACATTGCAGGTTCTTGCGAATAGCCTGCGTTATTTCTTGAGGAGACCAACAACAGAGGATGCAAGTTTTTAATACAACGCATAATAAGAGAGAAATCGTCAATAGGGTTAACCAAGTATTTTCACTTGTCAAGAATGAAACTTGCTGGTTTTTGCAGCACTGATCCATTCCAAGGTGTAAACAGAGAGATGCATGAAATTCGGAATCATAGTTTCAATACTGCTGTAACATTGTAAATTGCTACCATTTATACGTTTGATATACGTTTTCAGAACAGGAAAAGCCAATTATCAGTTACTGGCACTCATCACTGCAATTTGAGCTATCAGCTTCATTAAAATGAAGGTGGAAGAGACGAAAGATTGTCCCTACCTACCAAACCGAACTTAGTTGACAGAAAATGAACTATTGGTATGGCTCTCTAGTAGGCCAAGTCTCGGAAGAGACCTGAAATGAGAAAAAAACTGGACTTATCTTGCATAAATATCAATCAGTCATGGTTCGTCCTTTACTTTCAATCAACAATGATTGAGTTCTTGATGTGGTCTCCGATTATCCGTGCTAGCTATTGTGAAATAATTTGAGCATTTAATTCATATTTTTAAGGCAATAATGAGGGGTACAGAACTTTCTTAAGCCGAGGGTCTATGAAAAATAATCTCTCTATCTTCTACACTACAAAAGTAGGGTACGGTCTGCATACACCTCACTCTCTCCAGACTTCACTTGTAGGAATATATTGGGTATGATGTTGTTGTAGTGAGGGGGTACAGAGAGGGGGTACAGACCATTATAAACCTCATCTTTATGCAACTTACGAGGAACAAGTGTATTTTTTTAAACTATTACGACTCACAGCTAAATAATTCCTAGTTGTGGAGGGCTGTGTGTGTGTGTGGGGGGGGGGGGGGGGGGGGGGAGGATAAATGAATTTCGAGTGGCTGTCATTTCTTCATTCTAGCTGAAGGCAAGATAAGGGCTTTGAGCTTTTAACTGAGAATGGAGAAAATCTTTCAAAATGTAACCACATTTCCATACAAATATGAATGGGGAATTCTTTTACAAAGTGTAGTGAAAATTGAAGGGGATAATGTAAAGGCACTGATGGAAGGAGTGCTATTTTGGAGACAAAGGTGTGTGGACCACTGTCCAGTTAGATGGATAAGAAAGTAATTGCAACAACTAATATTATGTCTCATCATTCTAACAAAATGGATATTCAGCTCTCGAGGATGTGTATGGGTTCTTGCAAGGAGCTAAATGATGATATCATCCAGGCACCTAATTATTCAATTTTTGTCCAAAATTTTATGTAAAGTGTGTTATGATCAGGATGAACATTATTTAATCATATTTCTGAATATTATTTCTCACCGTTACCGTCATCATCATCTTTTTTTCTTTTTCTCCAATTGATTTTCGGGTCCACACACTCATTCACGGTAGGAAAGTAGATATTGTTGTATCAATTTACGTGATATAACTTTTTTTAGTTTATTTTAAAAATATATTATATTTTTTATTTGAAAATAATTTATTTTAAACTTCTGATTTTATCTCTAATGGGATAATTTATAAATAATATAAATATCTATAACTTATTTTAGAGCACAATTTTTTTTTAAAATCTTCTTAAAATACCGGCACTTAAATTGAGATAGAAGGGATGCTACAATTTAAATATCCTCATTTGGCCATAATTCTAGTTTTCGTTGATCAAAGCAAACAACGTTTAAAGTTTATTTTCCATTACTATGATTAAGCTTGGACTGAACATTCATGATTAGACTTGGAATTGAAATCCTTTTCTTTAGGTTGCATTCAATCTTGGTAGTTGATATTATTAATTTATAATGTTGGAGGCTGAATTTTTTCCTTCTAGGGGAGTGATGGGGGTCAATAATGGAGGCAAAGGTCTATTTAATTTTGGGTTAAACTTCAGTTTCATACTACCAGTAAATTATATTTATAATTTGCACCTACTTTTTGTAAGGCACAATAGATCGATTCCTCTCAACTTGTCGATTTTTATTCCGTGCACACCTAAATTTTGCATTAGTTTAATTATCCTCCTCAATTTGACAATATGATAGGTAACACCACTAACCCCCCCCCCCCCCTCCCCCGGACGTTGACAATTCATGAAAGTGTGACATATGCGTTGCCATATGAATTTTTTTCCATGTGATATTTTTTTAAGGATAAAATATATATTTTTTTAAGTTCATCAATTATTTAAATCATCTTTTTTCTCGGGTTAAATCTTTAAAAAAATTATAAAATAATATTTAGACTATAATTTTTTATTTGGCTAAAGATAATGATATTCTAATCGAGTTATTTCTATATAATTGGTCAGGAAAAGAAGAAATACATTGTTAGAACAAATAATCATTGCATCTAAAAAGAAATAAATAAAATTTCAACCAAATATTTGACGAATTTGACCCGAAATAATATAATGCACAATTGAAATAAATAGTGCATTGTATGAAAATAAAAATAAACATTTTTGGGTTATGGCATAAGTACCTTGAACTATATCCGAAATTTCAGAAATACACTTTACCTTTACGGGATCCTATTATCACGCTATACATTTTTTTCCTCGATTTCTTTGCACCTTATGTGTTGAGTTCGACCCAAACCCTACTTACATTAGAAGCAATTACGAGCAGTGCGCCCCATTCCTTTCCCTTTTCCCTTTAATTTTTTACTTGTTCATAATTATCTGACATTCGTTAAATTTTGTTTTTTTTTTTACCTTTTGGATCCTTCACGAAAATCACTCAAACCTAAATTTCTTCTTTTAGATCACGCTCGAAATTTGTTGAAATCGAAGTTATTGGACTGATTGTTTGAAAGTTAAACCTGCGTTATAACATGGCTAAAGAAGAAATCGAAAGCCATTGTTACTGTTTGAAGCTTAGAAGAAGAAACTTGAAAATGAATTTTGTTGATTCAGTATTTGTTTGAAGAAATTGGTGTTTGAAATTTGTTCACGGAGTTGTGGAGAAGTTGTATCTTAAATTTGAGCTCATTTGATTGAATATTGGAGGAGATCGGATAAAAAAACTTGAGCTGCTTCTTTGTGAAGATGATGAAGCTGAAATTGCAGATTTGTACAGATTGTCACATTCTGGAAACGATCAAATTATGCCATCATTTTGCAATTAACCACATTTTTAGTCAATAACCGCTTTCCATCTTCGAACCAATAAAAATTGGACACCAAAAAATTAATTGTATTTCTAAAAGGTTAAAAAAATAATATAATTTGACTCTGTTTCACGACGAAAGAAAGGGAATTAATTAAAAAGATATTGACTTAAGTTTAATATTAATTAATTATGTGTATTAATTAATTGTAAAATGTCAAATTAAAAAGGGATTTGTGTCCATATTAATCAGAAATTAAATCTATTATTCGCCTCTCACTTGCCTCCAAGAGAGTATGCGCTCTTTGAGCCACCTCAACACCGAATGGTGTATTTATTCTAATTTTAAAAGGTTTGGAGGGGGATAATAGGATACCTCTAAAAGTAAAGTATGTCCCTAAAATTTTAGGTATAGTTCAAGGGTTGCTTATGCTTTATCCCTGCATTTTTTTTTTGTAAAAAATACACCATCTAAACTTCATTACTTTGGCTAATTTTTTTTTTTGTTTGTAGATTTGAATAATAAAAATAATATATATATATATATATATATGAAATAAATAATGATTGTATCTAAAAAACACAATTGAGATAAAATATGCAATGTATATTAAGAAAAATCAAAGAGAAATCTACTTTGAACAAACAAATAAATAATTATATTGATTATGTGGTAATTAATAGTTCAAAAATACCTCACTTGGAAGTTGAGTTTTCATGTCTTTTACGCGCCTAAAAGATAGTGTATTCACGCTCTTTGCCACATCAGCGTCTAGGAGGGTCGAGACTATCAAATAACCAAGTTCAGAGAGTAATTAAGCCAACGCATAGTTTAGGTGTACCAAATAAAGATAACAAGTCCAGAAAATCCCATGCCATTCTGCCTCTTTTTTTTTTTCCAGGACAAAGGACATGGTGTGGACAATAGGGGAAAATGCCCAAAAGGAGAATTTTTTTGAAAGCCTTTCGGTGCTTCTCTTCGATGGAAGTTTGATTTCCCCCATTTTAAGTAAATGTCCCGAAATAGCCATTAGGCCCAAAATAAAGACAAATAGTAGCCCATATATCACAAAGATTAGGGCATCAGATTTTTTAGCTCAACATTTTTTCACTTTGTCTTCTTCTCTACACTCTCTGATCTCCCACATTTTTGCCCACAACGCCGTCGTCGTGCCACCAACGCCGTCGTCGTGCCACCAACGCCGTCGTCGTGCCACCAACGCCGTCGGAGCAAGCCACTGCTCACCACCATAAACGCAATCAAACGTTGTCTTTCCTTCTCTCATCTCCTCCACTGTCACCCAACTCCGGCGAAATCCATACACCAACCGCCTCCAGTTGCGCCGCCTCGCTCCGCCCTCCTCCCCACTGTTCCGACGCTCCGACGGTGAAATCTTTCTTCCTTTTTGCCGCTCCGACGAGCTTTACGTCCACATCTGACCTGAGAATGTAAAACGCCAATGATGCTATGCTCCGATGACTTTGCAGTATCGCTCTGGTGTACCTCTCCGTGGAAGTGACATCGACAATGTCTCCCTTTCTTGTTTAGTCATTGTTCGAATTTGTCCGGATTATTTCTCCGGCGAACTCCATGGATTCCGGAATGATTAGTTCTTTTGTATTTTTTCTATGGTTGTGAAATCATCAGATCTATAATTATTTGGTACAGATCTGGCCGGATAATTTTCGGGGATCTCTATTTTTTCCAATTATCCTTGCCTGCATATAAATAGTGTATAATAATTATATAATATGTGTATCATTAGTGTGTATATATTATACAATGGTTATACATTTATTATACACAGATTCTACAAAAAAATATATAATGTGTATATATATTGTATAAAAAGTGTATATATAAAGTGTATAATAAATGTATATATGAAGTGTATAATAAATGTATATATGAGGTATAATATACATTTTGGCTATAAAAATGTCTTTTGATATATTTGTGGCCATTTGTTATCAATATTTTTCTATCGGAGGGTTACTTATGTCCTTTGCCTTTTTTTTTTTAAGTATCTGGTGTATGAAATTAATTGTTAAAAAATAAACTCAATTCACGTACAGAAAATCCGTTATAGGTTAAGCTCTCTACACGAATAATTAAGGTGTGTTCTTAGGTAAGGTTTCGATTCGCTTTCCTAAAGACAAGGTACCAATATTCAATATGTTGTTTAATTAGCCATTTAAGCAGAGTGGCTTAGCTTGAGTAGTATAAGGCTTTCCCCGCCTTCCCCGTTAGGCTATCCGAGAAATATTATTCTCCCTGTCTCAAAATATTTATTGTATTTTTTATTTACATGCTCATTAAGAAAGTATTTACAAGAATAGTATTATGACTATTTTACCTCTTAACATATTTCATCATGTTTTATCTCTTCAATAAATAGTTACTTATTTATCTATGTCAACTCCATTAATGATGTATTTTCTCTTAAATATTGTAATTAATACAAGGATAAAATGGAAAAAAATATTTAATTTTATCGTGGTTCAATAAAATGACAAGTATTTTTAGTAAGGTATTTTGAGACGGATGGAGTATATATTTGTCCGTAATTAATGCTTGTAGAAACTATTCCGTCTCAAATTATTTGTCGTGGTTACTAAAAATAGTTGTCTCAATTATTTATCATTTTAGAAGTTCATAGCATAATTAATTATTTTCCCCATTTTATCCTCAGTCGAATTTTATCATTAATAAAGATGACACAAAAATAGAGTGAACATTTAATGGAGAAATAGAAACAACAACAACATACCTAGTGTAATCCCACAAGTGGGATCTGGGGAAGATATGATGTACACAGACCTTACCTCCACCTTTACGGGGTAGAGAGGTTGTTTCCGATAGACACTCGGCTCAAAAGAAACGTAATCATTACAAGATCGCATGAAAAATAAGGCTGCAAAATATCAAGATACAAAATAAATTGTACAACACAGTAATACACACATAAAGATAATGATCGACGCGATACCAAAATAATACATCTAAGAAAAGGAGAAGAGAATATGGAAAGGCTAGGACCTATCTCACACATAGCACGACAAAACTTGAATATCTACTACCCTTCTATTCTAATCCTCGACCACCAAATCTTCCTATCTAATGTCATATCCTCAGTCAACTGCAGTATAGTCATATTCTGTCTAATAACCTCCCACAATTCTTCTTTAGCCTACCTCTACCTCTTATAACTCCTACGACCGTTAATCCCTCACACCTCCTGACTGGCGTATCCTCACACCTCCTCTTCACATATCCAAACCATTTCAGTCTCGCTTCCCTCATCTTGTCCTCCATATGGGCCACTCCAACCTTGTCCCGTATATCTTCATTCCTAATCATATCTCTCATTGTATGACCACACATCCATCTGAGCATTAACATTTCTGCTTTCATCTTCTGAACGTGGACATTTTTGACTGGCTAGCACTCTACCCCATACAATAGTGTTGGTCTAACCATAACTCTGTAGAACTTACCTTTCAGCCTAGGCGACACTTTCTTATCGCAAAGCACACCGGAGGCAAGCCTCTATTTCATCCACCCTGCTCCAATATGGTGGATGACATCATCGTCAGTCTCATTGTTCCCTTGTATAATGGACCCAAGATACTTGAAACTCTCTCTTTTGGGCATAACGTTTGACTCAATCTTCACTTTCACATCCGTCTCTTGTGTCATGTCACGAAACTTATATTTTATGTACTCCGTCTTAGTCCTGCTTAAACTGAAACCTTTAGATTCTAAGATCATTCTCCAAACTTTCAGCCTATCGTTAACATCACTACACGTCTCATCAATAAAAACTATGTCATCTGCAAAAACATACACCACTACACCTCCTCACCACGACACCTCCTCCTAAATATGACGGGTCAATTCATCCATCACTAAGGCAAATAGAAATGGGCTAAGGGCTTACCCTTTGTGCAACCTCATCACGATCGAAAAGTATTCGGAATCACATTCCACTGTCCTAACCCGAGTCTTAGAACCCTTATACATGTCCTTAATTATCCCGATGTAGACCACGAGCACACCTCTAGGCTCCAAGCATCTCTAAATGACCTCCCAATGAACTTTATTATATGCCTTCCCCAGATCAATGAACACCATGTGAAAGTCTCCCCTTTTATCTCTATATTGCTCCACCAATCTCCTGACAAGATGAATAGCTTTTGTAGTCGATCGACTCGGTATGAATCCAAATTAGCTCTCGGATATCGACATATCCCTTCTCATCCTCAACTCGACCATCATCTCCCAGACTTTCATAGCGTGGCTTAGCAACTTGATACCCCTATAGTTGTTGCAACTCTGAATATAGCCTTTGTTCTTGTACAACGGGACCATTGTACTCCACCTCCAATCCTCTGGTATCTTGTTGTCTGAAAAATGATATTTAAACAACTTAGTCATCCATTTCATACCTATCTTCCCCGCGCTCTTCCAAAAGTCTACCGGGATCTCATCAGGCCCGATCGCTCTTCCCCTCCTCATCTTACGGATAGCCTCCTTAACTTATGCCGCCTTGATGCACCTACAATACCTAAAAACTCTATGACTCTCGGAATGCTCTAAATCCCCCAACACGATATCCCTGTCCCCTTCTTAATTCAATAGCTTATGGAAGTACGTCTGCCATCTCCGTCTAATGTGTGCACCGTCTACCAACACTTCGCCATTCTCGTATTTAATGCACTTGATTTGGTACAGGTTGCGAGACTTCCTCTCTCTCGTCTTGGCGAGCTAAACAACTTTCTATCTCGTCTTTGTACTCGAGCTCTCTATATAGGTGCTCAAAGGCTGTTGTTTTAGCCACCGTGACCGCTAACTTTGCTTTCTTCTTCATTGACTTATACCTCTCCTTATTTCTCCTCTTGTCGTCCTCATCGATGCTTTTCACTAGTACGGCATACACAATCTTCTTGGCTTTTACTTTTCCTTAGACCTCTTCATTCCACCACGACCAATCCCCTTTACGTCCACTCGAGTTACCCTTCGAAACCCCAAGTACCTCTCTAGCTGCTTTCCTGATGCATCCGACTGTCCTAACCCACATGTTATCAACGTCCCCTCTACTCCTCCAAGCCCTTATAGCCCCCAACATTCCCTCATCTCCTGAGCTTTAACCTTAGTGAGGCCTCCCCATCTAATTTGGTCGTTTAGAAAACTTAGACATAAATAAGGGTAAAGTAGGTCAAATATCACTCCTAATTAATACTCCATCCATTCCACAATAAGTGGTTTTTAGGATTTTCATTTTTTTAAAAATAAATGATGCTTTAGAATTTCAAAAATACTTTGGGCAGATTCTTCTAAAATTTTCCTTATTTAAATAATCAAGATTCATTAATGACCTTTTCTTTTTCTAGACATTTAATTGTGTAAGCATAATATTGATTAGGGGTAAGTTAGTAAAAGTACTCCTAATTTTCTAGGAGTGAGTAATTTTTAAGGGGTGTGCACAAACTAAAAGAATTACTTATTATGAAGCGGAGAGAGTAGTTCTTAAAGGACGTGTAAAATAAAAAAGTGATAAATAAATTGAGACTCAAGGAGTAGTAGATTAATAAATGGCTTCTAATGTTTTACATTGATAACTGTAGTTTGTATAGTAAATCCATTTAGCCAAGCCTTAGTAACAAAATCGGTCATTTGCACAAAGGACCATTTTGGGGTGGTCTTTAATTTTTTCCCTTCAAATTTATAATTTATAATTTTTAATCCTTCGTCATTGTTTGACGCTACGTAATTTAAATTTCGCAAGACATTATTTACGTTTAACTTTGACATATGTATCATAACATCCACATAAACTATGCCGGACAAGACAAAACTTTTAAAACTCAACATAATCTAAAAAATGACATAATTTTATATTTCGCTCTGCATAGTTTACGTTTAACTTCGGCATTTGTACAATAACATTTACACAAATTATGCCAGACAAGGTCAACACTCAACATGATTTGAAAAATACAACAAAATTTATGCCGAGCGAGGCAAAAGTTCAGTTTTCCGAAGATAAAAATGTTATAGAAATTATGACTTGCGAAACAAATCTAGATATTTCCATTAAATAAATAGCAAAAACAAAAATTAAACACCACAAACAGAGGGACAAAAATTAAAGAGTAGTGCATTTGACGGAAATCGGGGAAAAGAATGTAACAAAACTACCAGCTAATTCGGCAAACTATTTGGCCCAGGTACATAGAGTGTCCAAAATTTTATGACTACGGTCTACGAGTGTCACTGTTTTTAATGCAAAACCTACTTTATTACTTTGTACATCTTAAAATATTTATCGCATTCATTTACACGTCCCTTAAAAAATATTTATAAGGATAATATTTTAACTATTTTACCTCCTAATATATTTCATCATGTTATTTCTCCTCAATAAATATTTACTTATTTATCTATGTCAACTCCATCAATGATGTATTTCTCTTAAATGTTGTAATTAATACAAGGATAAAATGGAAACAAATATTTAATTTTATATTGATTAAATAAAATGACAAGTATTTTAAATAAAGACGATAAGAATTATGGGACGGAGGGAGTACTAATAAAGGAGATTGAATTAGAGTGTACATTTAGTTGGTTCAATCCATTTCGAATTAATTCGGAGTGATTTGATTCATTTTGAGTTAATTCAATTCGATTTACAATATTTTTGGTGCATAAATAAAGACGTGACCATTAAACCGAATAAGTCTTTACCAATTCGATCTAATTCTCTTGATTCAAATTCAATTGGATAATGTGATTTAAAAACATAAAATAAAAAAAATAGGAAATACACCCCTTCAAAACATATAGCTAGATTAATATTATATTTATTGATGCTATCATTCAAATAAAAACTTTAAAATCAAGGAAAAAATAATATTAGATGAATAAAAATAGAAAATGATGAAAACCACATTGAAATTAAATTTTGAAAATCTAGAAAAATGAAAAGGAAAGAAATATATACTCTAATTTATTAATTAATACACTTGAAACATAGGGCCTAGGGGTATTCAATCCTCAAGCTTCTGGGCAATTCTTAGAAGAACGAGTTCTTTCTTTGTAATAAAAATGGGGTTGTACAAAGAGAGGAAATACAAAGATGAAGAAATAAAGAAAATTTAAAAAGGAGCAGAAAAAAAAGGAACATGGATAAATAAAGGGAAAAAGCATAAAAATACACCAAATTTGGGTGTTTTTATAAATAGCTCGGGGAAAGAAACAAAAAAAGAATATATATATATATATATATATATATATTATGGTAACTAAGAAAAGGATATAGTTGCATGGTGTTGAAGTAAATTTTATCTAGTAGTAGAAGCAAGCTTCCATATCCTGCGGAACTAACATTATCGGCGTGGTGACATATTATGGTCCATCATTCTTTTTTTTTTTTTTTTTTTTAAATTTTTATATACAGCTTTTCGGCTTATGTCATACTATTCCTGAAGATAGTAGTCCCGGTCCTTCAGCACTACTATCAGTAAATCACAGAATGTGCCTGAATGACCAGGGTTTGAGAACAGAATAACTGATATAATCTACAAGATCCTACCCCAGAAGAGAGCAAATTGCTAGTTCGAACTCACGTCGTAGGCCTCCAGCTGAATTTTAAGTTCCCCTCCTTTGCCATCCAGCTATGCCCGGGACTATGGTCCATCATTCTTCTATGTATGATAGGATCCAGATACGACGAATTTTAAGATGATTCTTAGCCTCTTTCTTGGGAAACTAAATTATCCATGACCAATTAACCACCCTTACTTGTATGTTGGACTTACTATAAAAATGGAAAGCCTCTGGCTAGCTGTCACACCATCACCTAAAATCACAAGAAATTGGCCAGCAGTAGAAGAAGTGAACAATGGCAACTGCAGCAGCTGGTAGAGGAGCACAGTCCATGAACTTTATGTATTTCAAGTAAGCTTACTTTATTTCACGTAAAATTTACTCCGTCGTGTATTCTTTTTTAGGGTATGGACATCGGTAACTTATCTGTATACGAGTTTTAATGAAAATGCAATTCTTGAAAATGCATATAATAAATTCACCAAAGTGAGAGGGATATGAGATTGTTCTATTTGGTCGTTGTCATAGACACATAATTCATAAGTAGCATATTGGCTTAAACTGTACTTTGAGAGACCAGATTATACTACATAATACTACTAGACTACAAGTAATTCTACCTCTATGCTTGCCACGCAACTGGCTTTTTATATACAAATAAGACCTTCAGGATATCCACGAAATGAGGACAATTTTCATCCACTCAAGAAAAGGAAATGCAAGAAAGAAGATAATTAAGGGGGAAGATAAACACAAAACATTTTGCCCTTTTCTTGCATTTTGGACTAAGTCCAATCTATTTTTGTCACTGAAAGGAACGGGAAATAACCAAATTATGAGGCCTAGCTGTAATGGGCTTATTTGGAAAAGGAACATGAACGGCCGGTTTGATATTTAGGTAAGAATGACGTTCAATATGAAAAATGAATCTTTGCACAAATAACCTATTAGATTCACTATTTACTTTTTCCTTGCATACATTATACACGGGAAGCATTATTGAAAGAAGAATTTGGACCTAAACCAATATCTCTCCTGATGTAAATCACATTTCAGCTCAAAATTAAGTTCAATCAGATTGAATAAATCAAAATAACAAATTATCTAGCAATGGAGTATCTTTTTGGCCATATGCAACTCTTATCAGAACATGTGATGTTATGGTTTAATATAACGTGAAGCCTAAAATATTCTGTCTAATCCATCAAACTCAATATTAATGCAAACCTCTCACTCTCTTTTGGTATTGAAAAGAGACGGTAATAAAAGTTAAAGCCCTTCATTCACTCTCTCCGATTGGTCTCCTACCTTTAATTATCTAGCTAACTCTATGATTGCTAAAGTTTAATATATGGGGTAGGACTTAGGAGTGTCAAAAGGACGAGTAGTGCTAGATTTGTATGAGTTAAAATGGGTCAAATCAATAAAGGAGAAACTTAATATAGTCTAACCTTGCCAAAAGTTACTTGATCGGGTCAAGATGAACTCTATAGTGGAGCATAGCCCACCCCACTCAATTCTAATCAAAATTTGATATTCTTTTTTGTATGCGTTAATTTAGGCTATATATTTAGCTCAAATCAACTTAATTTTTAGCTGGTGTTGTGCCACCCTAAACTTGGACTAGTTGGGTGAATTACATTGTCATTGGACAAATATTGTAACCCTTAATGTGGGCACCTTCTCTAGTTTTAAACCAGCAATGTTCCATCCACAAGACTAAACGTTCAAGGTTAATGCAACATATGAATTGAGTAATGCTACGGAAATTTCGTTTTATCAACTGTAAATTTGAATACAGCTAGTCGACAAGTCAAATTCCTGAATTACTAGTACGTATTATTTTGAAGTTCACCATTGACAATCCTTAAATTTAAAAATGAATAGCACCAGTCTTTAATTCTGTATTGTACACAGGCCAATCCTGCGCAAAGCCTATCACAGAAAAAGCACTTCCCCTGACATGATTAGTGATACAGTCAAACTGAACGGTGAAGAAGTGAAGAATAGCAAGGGTGTGATGAAAAATCATGATGACAGTTGGTGGGTACCTGATGATCGCACTGGAATATTTTATCCAAAGGGACATGAGAAAGTTATTGAAGATGTCCCCTCTGCTGCAGGAAGGGATTTTGGAGCCATTAATTGGTTTTCTAACCATGAAGATTGTCTATAATTATAATTCCTATTGAAAATGTAAAATAATTTGGTTCTACGTCTACAATGTTGAAGTTGCTTTGTTTTATAAAGAATGTCAAGGTGCTTTAATCATTAAAAAAATTAGTAGTATCTTATTTTGATCGGTATCAAACTAATATTAGAAAAATTGTGAATAGTATTTCAAAAGGATGTGTTTCCTGCGCGGTATACGTGAGGTTCAATTCAAAGCATATTTTGAAAAATAATATTTTTTGATGTTTTGAGCTTAAAGAAATATGTCAAATTCAGGATAACAAAAAAATTGTCCTATCTCTATTCTGATTCGCTAGATTTTCTACTTTAAACTAATTTTTTAATTATTTTTGCTCCTAGTTTATATTAGAAGAACTGATTGATTATGTAGGATGGAATATTCTCCACGATAATACTATCAACAAAACGTCTCAAGCTAGAAGGGAATTTTCATGATTATATTTCAACAGTTATTCCAACAACTAAATGGCTGACATCAATTGCACCACAACAATTCAATTACATCATTTTTACTCCTTGAAAAGGAAAAGTAATCCATGATATTGTTATGGTATTATGTCATTTAAAAGATAATTAGAGGTAAAATTTCATGATGAGTAAATTTGTAATCTTAAAAATAAGATTGATAATAAGTAGTTACCATAGATTAAATTGTTAGACGTGCCATCAGACAGTGGTGGTATTATGGAAAGCAAACTGACGTTGAAGCAGCTAGAGATATTGATTTCAGATCCCACTTTACTGTCTCACATCAAGAAAAAAGGTAAAACAAATATACTAAAATAAATATATGAAGCTATTTAATGAACTAAGTCGTAAATACAAAGGACCTTCAAATTCCACAAGATTGCTCGTGGTATTGGAGGAACGATAATTTGTAGCCTAGAGATAATGTTTAGCTGTCTATCACACATTTGTTGGTAATGGAGCTGCCACATTCTTTTGTTTTGATCATTTACACTCATTGGTCCACTATATACATCAGATAGAAGACCCAAGTGAAAGTATATGTATGTCCTATAGATAATCTGTATTAGGACAAATGCATTTTTTACACATTCATATTATTATTAATGGAGATTAATATTTTGGCATTTGCAATTATTGAATTATTAGTTGATTGTTTATAATATTCTATAATATGCATTTCTAGAGGTTACGTTGTTATTAATAATGTGAGATATTAATATTATAACGTAACTCTTAAAATAGCCTCAACTAATGATCATCGAGAATGGGATATCGATGATATGTGATAAGTCGACATGTGGTCTGCATCACATCCTTAGAGGATGTAATATGTCTCACCTGCTACGAGTAATGGCTACTCGTGATGGACACATGGAAACTTTGGAAGTATTTGTATACCCTGCTGATATATTGTTTGTTATACTTGTCTAAAGTATGATCATCGTGTGGGATATAGAAGTCCTTAGACTTAAGGTCAATGCGCACCTTGTCTACAAAGTAATATACTTTGATCCTGTCCTAAGATCAAATGTCTTATAGGTTGAGATATGGCTTGTATTGGGTACATTAAGATGTGGATTAAAGCTGGTAGTTGAGCCAAGATTAGGATTCCTTCCTCGAATGTATATTCGAGAGAACACTCATCTTCTCAGTGATATTAGGTTGACTAAGTCGTTGGCCAACGCAATAGACATATTTAGAATATGGTCTAGTTGTCAACTAATAAAGATGAGATACAATGATTAAGCCATTTGGATAGACACTTGACAAATCCAAAGCTTGATCGGGTGTGTCGTGAATGAAAGGATTTTATCTTACCACATAGAGGTTAAGTTTACTGGATTCGTGTAAACGTACTTCACATATTGAGTTCGTTTTGCGGCGCCGTCTAGGAGTTTCGCGTAGACCTTAATTTGATTAATGTCGATATGTGAAGGCTTGTAGGGTCACACTATGTCGATTGTCTTTTCGATCTAAGGATGTATTGAGAGAGTATTAACTATTTGATTTAGAATCGAGATATTTAAATGAATAATTATTATTTTAATTAAGTCAAAATTGGATTTTGGATTTAATTAAGAATGTGCGGAAAATAAAATGAGACAGTGTAGGTCTACGTCAGCGTCGCGACGCCCAGACCATAGGGCCGCGACGCCATGACCTATTCTGTCTTGAATTTTGGGCCAGGCCCAAGGTCAAAACCTAATCCGATTTGACCTAATTTTCACCTATAAATTCAGACCTACACTTCATTATAGGAGTTTTACATGACATTTTCGTAATTAAAAAGGAATCTAACTATTCATCTAATTTGAGAATAATTATTCATCCGAGTGGAGAATGACTATTCATCCTTTTGGCATTTTCTTGAATTATTGCTGGAATCTTTGCTTTATTGAAAGTAGCTTTTTCGAGCACTTTCTTTTATCGGAATTTTGTCTGAACTCTACTCCGAGTATTTTGAATTCTTTTGGCAGCTTTCTTCAGAATCCACTATTGCCAAAAACCAGACTGTCTTCAATATCAATCTCTGGTTCTTCTTCTTCTGATGAAGAGCCTTGTTTTGATGAAGATGGTGCAAATTTCAGAATTATGTCTTGCATTTCTTCTGGATTTTTGGCCGCTGCAATCATTAATGCCATTTAGGATTTCCGTGAAAGGAACTGGGTGTGCTCCGGTGTTTGTAGTGGTGCTGGTGGTGTTTGTGGAGGCGCTTGTAACGGAATGGGTTTTTGGGTATCTAACAATTCCTGGACTTTTTGTGGTGCGAGACTTTTTGGTATTTTAAAGCTGTCCCACCATCGGATTTTGAATCTTCTTCGGATTGTCGGGATTTTATTGTCCGAATAATCTACTAACCATGTAAATACCCATGGTAAGTGGAATTTTATGTGAAAAAGGTGTAGGGGCACAAATCGTTTTTCTTCCTCAGAGGGTTTGAACTGAGATTTGAAGAGGCTGAAAGATTTAGTGACTTCTGGTTTTTGTATGTCTAGGGTGGATCCGAATTGTTCCCACCATGAATTCCACCATGTTGGAAATTGTGATGGATTACATGCGGTATCAAAATGGAAAAGCCACGTGTGGCTTTGCTTGGTATTTTGAATGAAAAATGAATTGAACCAAGCTTGTTGGTAATCCCAGTAATTAGAAGGAGTATCAAAAAATGGTTCATTTTTGTGGGTATCTGGAAAATTTAGGAGTTGAGACAGATCATTCCCCCAATCAATTGGAGCGATTACGCTGAGTATTTTGCAAATTGATTAAGAGGGATCTGGGTTATCCTTATGAAAATTGATTTTAATTGTCGCTGATCCTGATATTTCAAGGATAGCTTGATAAAAATATGGGATTTTTAAAGTATCCCATGATTTATAAAACCATTTTTGTCCAAAATAATTTTGTAGTGCTAAAAAAGGGTCTTCATTAAAAATTCATTTTTCAAGGGTTACAATATTTTGACAAAACGGTTTTATGAAGTATTTAGGAGTTGGTTTTTTGGGGACTTGTGGAACCACAAGTTGATTTTTTGAAAATTGTTTTTGAGAAAGGGTTTTTGAAGACTCTTCTTTCTCAAGTTGGAGTTTTGAAAATTGTTTTTGAGTAAGAGTTTTTGAAGATTCTCCTTTCTCGATTTTTATAAATTTTTGAGAGGTTTTTTCCTCTCTTGAGCTTTCAACAACTTCTTGTTTGGGATTTTGAAGTTGTATCAATGCCTGTTGTAGTTCTGGGGATTTCGCAAGGAGTTGTAGAAGATTTTCGGCAGTTATCTCATGTGCTGGTGTTTTTTGCACAGATGCTGCGGCATTTTCATTTTCTTCTTTCATGACTGCATCGTACCACGATAGGGGTTTTTTTGTGGGAGATTTGGCAGTGAATTTTTCTTTTTCTTCTTTTGTGGGTTTTTTGGGGCCATTGAATTTGTTTGTTGTTGTGGTGCAACAACATATGTATTTATTGGTAGAGGTATCTCTTCTTTTCTTTTTTGGAGCAAGGCTCCACACATTGCGTGGACACAGTATTGTCCGGATTCCCGCATGTCCTTCGTGAATATTTTTTCCTTGTAGCCTAGACAGTGGGGCAAGGCAAGGGGCAGTGATAGGACATTTCTGCGTTGTAGCAAGTATCAGAAATCTGTGGGTTTTCTCTCATATTTTTGAATAAACCACTAGTTAAAAGATTTTTAAAGTAAAAACTGTCAGGAATCAATTTGCAGAAAATATTTTTTAATGCAATATTTTGAAAATGTTTTTGATATTGTAAATTATACTTCAAAAATTTTGTATATGCAAAGGAATCAATTAATTTGATGGAACAGATATTTGGGTTTCCGGGGGATTCAGAATTCTGATCTAAAAAACTATTTCTTAATTCGCCTAGATGACAAGAATAAGTCTTAATCAGATTGAGGTCTCTAGCTTTTGGTTTTGTTAGAAAAGAGAATTTTAAACTCTTATTATTGGAATAAAAAGAGATGAAATCATTATCTACCTTATAAGGAGTGATACGATTTATAAATGGTGTTCCTAAGATAACGGAGTTGTGAATGTCTTTTACCAAGACAAAAAATGTCGCGATAGAAACTCCATTGATAATAACGGACGCATTGGTTTGGGAATTGATTTCTAGCTTTGTGTTATTAGCCGCCGCTAGAGTTTCCTGGGTATTTTCATGAAATTTACTAGGTATTAGGCCTGTTTTTATGCAATTCATATCAGCAACTGTGTCAAAGAGAGCAATAGTAGTAATTCTAAAATTGCTTGAGAATTTAAGGGTTACCTGAACAAGGTATTTCTTGGACGTGATATGTCTTAGGACCACAAGGAATTCTTGTGGGTCCTCTTCAAGAAAAGGGTTGTCAGGAGGTTCTTCTGGATTTTCAGAGTCGGAATTGTTTGACTCAGAACTGGATTCAGATTTATACTGGGTATTTGAAAGGACTGTGTTTAGTAGAAGAGAGTCTTGTTCTTTTTTTCTCGTAGAGCCTTGATCTCTACTTTGATTTGTTTCACCTCCCTCTGGAGTTCTAGAACTGGGTTTCTTTGGGTTCTTTAATCCTTTTGTCCCTTTTCAGGATTTTGGTCAAGTCGTAGTTATTTTTGGAGGTATTTGGCAAAATTGTATTTTTTTGAAATCTTTTTTCTCGTCAATAAAGGATTTGAGGAGTTTATTCAAATAATCTTTTTGGTGTTCGACATCTATGTGTTGAACCATTTCTAACTTGAATTCTTGATCCTTGGTTAAAACACAAACAAGTTTTTCCTTACCCTTATCAGAATTTTCAGAAGAACTGGTTGTAAGCAATTCATCTATTTGAAGGGCTTTGTTGTCTTCAGAAGACAGAGAAAAGTAGTCAGGTTCTGACTCGACATTTGAATCGGAGGAATCAATGAGAAGATTGGAGATTTTTTGGGTGACTTCATCATCGAGTTTCAATTCTTGTAATTTTTGTTCATTTTGCAGTATTTCGATGTATGACCCTTTTTGTGACATTTGTAACACGTAATGTCTTTGTATTTGGAATCAGTTTTTTTGGTATTTGGTTTTTTGAAATGATGAGTATTTTGTAGGGGTTTTTGTAATACTCTTCATTGGTTTTGCTGAAATCTCTCCTTTTGTAACCTCTCGAAGTACTCTTAAGGGATTTATGAGTCTTGCTACAGTTTCCTGTACAACTAGAAGAGGGTTTTGAGAAATTCGTATGAAACTGTTTGCAAAAGGTTCCAAGTTCGCACTTAGTTCTCTTTAGCTCCAGTTTGATGTATTTTTGTAATTTCAGGTCTTGACAGATTTTGAGACCTTCCTGTTGAGTTATACTGACAAGTTGTCCGTATGTAAACTCACTGTAGGGTATAATATTTTTACCGCAATTCTCTTTGATTTTGTTCCTAACCTTTTCTCCTAAAAGGGTAGGTAGTCCGGCCAGGAATTTCTCTTTCCAAAATGGCTGGTTGGAATCTTCCTGAGCATAACTCTGGTTAAGAAGGTATTTTTGTACCATTGGAAATCACTGAGTTTCTTACATTTGAGGTTGGAAAGTAACTCGACATTTTTTTCTTTTAAATGTGAAGAATCTCCTATAAAATTTAAAGAGATTGTGAGAATCAAGGTTGCTACGGCATCTTGTAGGGGTTCACCTTGTTCATCGAGGATTGATATTCCTTCTTCATCTGTTTTGATGGAATTGAGGATATCTTCCTTTTGCTGATCAGCGAGATAATTATCCTACCAACCTTTCAATTGATCAGAGAATCATGCGATGAGCAGTTCTGCAATGGTCTTATCTTGCGTACCGTTTTGGGTTTTGTAGGCATTTGCAACCATGGTCATTTGTTGAAGAAAACTAAGAATATTGTATTCGGTCATCCCATCTATGTTCCAATCATAAATGAAAGAGGCATTGAAACGAGATTGAGCTAGGGGTTTGACTATTCCCAGATCTGGGGCAGGAATAATCTGTAATTGTTGTTGTTGTACTTGTTGTATTGGTCTTTGCCAATCCATATGGTTAACAAAAAGTTTTTTTTTTGGAATTGTTTTAGAGTATCACTGTCGTCAGAATCATTGACAAAAGTAGTGATTTTGTTGGAAGATTGTGGAGTATCAGGAACAACGTGTTTAGTATTAGAACTGTTGGACGTCTCAATTCTACTCAATTGATCTTGGATAGCCTGAATAAATTCAGACTTATTTTGCTGGATATTCTTGACGCCATCTTTGGACACCTGAAAGGGTTTAAAGATAGGGCTTTGGCTTTTCTTATCCTTAGTCGTTCTTGGGGAATCAATGGTGACTAAAGGGTTGGTTTTTATGTGTTTTTCTACCCTGTCGAGTTGTTTTCCTAGGGTATTCAAACTGATATTGGTAAAATTGTTTTGGGCGAGGATATTCTTGGTATTTGTTTTTTCATCCTCTGCATGATTCTTAAGAGGAATCGCGTCTACAGGGCAGCCATGAATGTTAAGCTTAATCCCTTGTAGAGGAGGGTGGTTGGACTTTCCTAGAATCAGCTAGGGTTTCCCACTCCGGTGTTTTATTCCTAGTCGTAATGAGATTTACCGTTTTAGAAAAGGGGTAATCAATGGAAATTTTTGGAGGAGTAAATTTCAAACCAGTCAAAGAATAGGATGTTTATCCTATGTTCATTAACAAAATTATAAAATTCTTCCTGTATTTTTGTCCTAGTATTTAAAAAGGTTTTGAAGAACCAAACTCTTTTTTCTAGGTTGTATTTTTTATAGAAATCTTTTGTAGGAATTTTTTATCAACTTTGAAATCTTTTTGTAAAACACCAAGATCGTTTACAATGTTTTCTGTAATCGAGGAAAAAGTCGGACTAGTAGGTTCTTGGTCCTCTATCTTTTCTCTAACAGTGGAATTTTTATAAACGAGTCTCGGTATTTCGTTGGAGTAGTCTACGTTTCGTAGATTGGGTAAATCTGATGTAGAATGTCTGGGTTTTGTTTTGTATGGAGTATTTATGACTGAGGGTATTTGTGAGACTCTTCCTAAGTCAAGAGTTTCTACGGAACTGGAATCATCGTATCTACTACTAGTAGAGTTTCTATGGAACGATAGACCGACTCTACCATCCTGGTATTGGGTTATTTCTCTGAGACGGGTATTTGGTTGGGAAGTCTCTAGAGGTTCAGGTTTCGCAACACCTTCTAAGATCTATTCGTCTGGTAGGGTAATATACTTCCATCTAATAGGTCTCGGTATAACGGTGTTAGATCTGGAAAGATTTGTTTGTAAAAGAAGGGTTTCGTCTTTCTTACTATGGTATCTGACTTTTGTAGCAAAAGCTGAAGTCATAGCTTTGTAATGGATTCGGTAAATTATAGCTACGGGAATCGATCCTTCAAGCATTTGGTAATTGTGAGTCTTGATTTGTAAGACAAGGGATTTTTGGATATTTTTGTCGTTTAAAGAAACTGAGAAATTTGGGTAACAGTCAAAAGATATTTGTCCTGTGCAGAGACTAGACTCAACATAACTCAATAGGGAATCTTCGAAATTTGTGAATCTGGCATCACGTAAGATAGCAAGGATTGAGGTGTTTAATCCTTCCTTCGTGAGGGGTTTTATCCCTACTTGGACTAATCCAATATGGATATATTTGTAATTTCTTTCTCTGTGTCTCTTCAAGGATTTTTGAGAAAGTAGTTGGATTGTTTCAAAAGGTTGAGATAATTGGATATATATTTCCTCCGTTTTGATTGTGAAATCGGTTTTGAATAACTGGTATTTGTAATTTTTGTAAATCTGATCTCGATTTACTCTTGGTATTTCCCAATTATCAATAGATTTTTCAAATCTTGTATCAAGATTTCTTCGGTGTTTATTATCTTCTTTGAATCCATGGAAGAAGATGAACCAAAATCACAAGAAGTATATATATATATAAATCTATGGAAGAAGATGAACCAAAATCACAAGAAGTATATATATATATATATATATATATATATATATATATATATATATATATATATATATATATATATATATATATATATATATATATATATATATATATATATATATATATATATATATATATATATATATTTTTCAATCAATGAAGGGGTCAATCACTCCTCTACCTCGGTGCCTGATTAGAACTATTAACATTTATGACAAGAACTACATGAATCTAAATAAAATAATATAGCCATGTTGAGTGAATTTTCTGAAAGAAATAATTCCTTAATTATTTTTATTATTGAAGAGGTATATATACAATTTACAATCTTCAAATATGAAAAATCTTATTCCTACTATACTACTAATATCCTAATTCTACCTGTACAAGAATTCTACAACTATGGTAAGTTTGTACAACAATTTGATTGAATTCTCTGTGTTCGTGATATACACGGTATACATGTGTATATCACATGTATTTCTGTCACACCTCTGCAGTCATAGCGGGCGGTTGTCGTATGCTGAGACTGTCCTTAAAATTTTCAAACAGAATCAAGGGAATACCCTTAGTATAGATATCAGCAATTTGGTACCTGGAAGGGACATGCAAGACACGTACTTGTCCACGAGCTACCTTTTCACGAACAAAGTGAATATCCATCTCATTATGTTTAGTGCGTTGATGTTGGACCGAATTTCCAGAAAGATAGACTGCACTAACATTATCACAGTAGACCAATGTAGCTTTCTGAATAGGAAAATATAGCTCTAGTAGAAGATTGCGTAGCCAACATGACCCAGACACCACATTGGCTACCCCTCGATATTCGGCCTCCGCACTGGATTATGATAAAGTAGCCTGTCGTTTTGCCGACCAAGAGACCAAGTTATCCCCAAGGAACATACAATAACCAGATGTCGAACGTCTTGTATCTGGACAGCCACCCCAATCAACATATGTATATGACACAAGGGTAGAGACAAAGGATGGATATAAATGCAATCCATAATAAGGTGTGCCGTGGAGGTATCATACAATGCGTTTGAGCGCACGCATGTGCTCAATCCGCGGATCATGCATAAATCAACACACCTGCTATACTGCATAATTAATAACTGGTCACGTGAAAGTAAGTTACTTAAGTGCCCCTTCAAGACTACGATTGTGGGTGGAATCCTTATATGGTGTGCTAGAAGTAGTACTCAGCTTCGCTTTGGTATCCACCGGAGTAGAAGAGGACTTACAAGATGACAAGCTAGCTCTCTCAATAATCTCAGTCGCATACTTCTTCTATGATAAAAATAGATTGTCTGCATGTCGAGTGACAGCTATACCAAAAAAATCACTCAATGGTCCTAAGTCTTTCATGGCAAATTTTGAACATAGAAGGGTCATGATAGACTTGCGTAGATTATCCGAAGAGGCAGTCAAAATAATATCATCCACATATAATAGAATATATTCTATAGAAGTACCACGATGATAGATGAACAAAGAGTGATCAGACCTATGGTGAGAAAACCCAATAGTAGACACAAAATATGCAAACCTCTTATACCAAGCCCGTGGGGCCTGCTTAAGCCCATATAAGGACTTTTTCAGTAAATAGACATGATAAGGATAATTGAGGTCCCTAAATCTTAAGGGCGGATGCAAGTAGATTGTCTCCTTAAGATCACCGTGTAAGAAAGTATTTTTCACATCGAACTGATGAATGAGCCATGTTTTTGAGAGAGCTAGACTCAGCACAGTGCGAATGGTTGCTGGTTGACCAATGGACTAAACATCTCTCCACAATCCATGCCAACCTGTTGTGTTTTACCATCACCTACAAGACGGGCCTTATGTCTCTCAAAAGAACCGTCAGAATTTTTTTTATGAGTAAAAATTCACATAGACCGAATAATATTAACACCGGGTGGACGGGGCACCAACTCCCACATCTTATTTTCAATAAGAGCATTATATTCGTCATCCGTGGCCAATTTCCAATTTGGATTATGAAGGGCAGACAATGGGTTACATGGTAGGGGAGATTTAGTGACATTAGAATTAGGATTAAAATGCCATTTTAATTTAAAAATACCCCGTTGGCACGAGTAACTGGTCCTTGAATCGATGTGAAATTGGACGGGATTTGAGTAATTAACGGGTTGGCAGTGAACTAGCCAGCAAGAAGTGGGCATGCTGGCCCAATAACTAAGCAAGAAACAGAAGATGGATCAGTACGTGAAGTGGGCCGTGATCCTGGATCATTACTGAGATGATGACTGGGCCGAGACTCGGGACTCAGTGGATTTCACGCACTCCTCCATATAATATATTTAAGTGTGTGTAATTTTATTCTAAATATAGCTTTTTGAAATGACGATTAATAAATTATTTTTTAATGACCCTTTCAGTTATGGGTGTGGGATAGGATGCTGCCTTTTCAGCCCATAGCTGCATACCTTCAGCCTGACTTCATTGATGATGACATGCCCTACGAGCGAAGATGGACGAGAGACATATCCCTAGATGTGGATACACACCATAATATTCTTTCGTTCAGGGATCAGCTTGATCATATGATGGATGATAGGGTAAAATTGTTTGATTTTACATTATTACCTTATTCTTTTTACTTTTTTTGTCTTTACTATTTACTAATTTGGTATCATTTTTAATAGGTTTTTATATGGAGGCCGTATGTTCAGTTTTGGATCAGTTACCGGCCTTTGGAAGGACTGGTGAGGTCGTGTGGATGTCACAGTGTCCGTTGATACATGTGGAGATCATTCAGGATCACACGTCCCATCGCGTCTTATGATAGTTTGGACATGTACAAAATATATTTGACCCGGTTGATTGGGAGCACCGCCACTATACGCGGTATGAGCGTTCTACCGCCACTACTATATACCAGGCCTTTATGCACACTCAGATCGATCGTTGGGCTCAGAGGCTGCAGAGAAGAGCGGAGGTCGATCATACGACTCTGATCGGAGTTTACATGGAGTGGTACCGGCAGATCATACGCAACTTGATTATCAACCCCGATAGATGTGATCCAGATGGTCAAGGATACGCAACACTCGCGGGACAGTATGAGGTGTTGGTAAGTTTACCACACTTAAACTTAATTAATTATCTTAATTATTACATTAAAAATTTATTCAATTATTAATATTTGCAAATAAATGCAACTATGGACCGTACAAACGATGCGTCAGTTGGGAGTACAATATATGGCTATCCTTAAGACATCGGAATTTGTTGCCTAGATCGTTTAGGCAGTCGAGTCGGGTATTCAACAGACACAAGATGAGGTGTCGTGAAGGAGGTGGTGATAGAGATGGTTGTGGCAGAAGGGGGTAGTAGATGAGGTGGGGCCAACGAGGATGGTGGACGAGGGGATCGTGGATGATGTGGTGGGAGAGTAGGTGATGATAGAGGCCTCCGTTTAGTAAATGAACATGACGATCACACTCCCAATCCCGCTACAGCCCAATAACATTCATTGAATTTAGACGTCCCATCAATTTTAAATTGCCCATCGACTTCTTACCGATCATCGACACCTCTATATACACCGACATAATTATTTTCATATGTACTCGGGTCTTCATCCTAGCAGAGCCATAAATGCGTATGTTGGTGTACGTGATGACATAGATTGTGATTCATATGATGCATCAGTGCCTGCGCAGCAGCCAGTTCGTGATTTACAGGGTGAGCGGCTAGTTCGTGATCTACAGGGTGGCAATGAGGTGTAATATGACTTCTCATTCATAAACTTCGAGGATTTTCTTAGCCCATGGGTAAGTGTTTAAATTACTTATTTTAAGAAATTAAAATACTTATACTGATTATTTCATAATTTTTCACATCTTAGGATTCATCAACAACTCCAGGTCCAGCTCTATCTCCAGCTCCGACTCTTGCTCCGCCTTTAGCTCCAGCTTCATCTCCATCTCTATAACCATATCCAGCTCCATCCATTCAAGATCTCATTTATGATACTACTTCGGATCCTACACCAGACCCCTCTTAGGAGCCCACTCAGGAGCCCGTCGACACACATGTTTAATTTTTATTAAAAGTTAATGTATTAAATATAAATTAAAATTAATACTAATTATTTATATATTATTTCCAGTTCATCCTTCTGCGCCTGTGATCCCGTCTCCTAATGAGATTCTGACCGTATCATTCACACGTAATTCCAAGAAGAAGCACATTATGGTCAAGGGCGCAAAGAAGGGAAGGGAGGATGAACATGCGTAGAGAATCTTATTATTAAGAGCAGCAATGGAGATGAAAATGATAGTGAAGGTGGTGGGGATCGTATGAGCCTTAGGCCTAAGGTTACTCTAAAGCCTACCACATGTGGGACCCATTAGAGATTGTGTATATGTAATTAAGTTGTACAGTTTAAGTTAATATTATACTTTTTGCGTATTATTTTCTTAATGATAATTAGTTATCTTAGTCTTTATTATCGTTTAATACAAACTCGTGCGACGTCCTAATTAATTATGAAAAAAAAATCTCGACATATTCGAAATAAAGTAATGCCTTGACTAAACAATAAAACACTTAAATCAAAACCCTAAAAAGTAAAATACTTAAACCGAATGATAACAGGTTTCCAAACAAAACTTACTTTTGGCGGTTTACAACTCCTAAAACGACATTCCGAACATTTAGGAATCCTTGAGTTATTGAGCCTACACTAATGTTCGCATAAAAATATATCAAGTTCTATATAAAATATTGATATTCCGGAGTCTTGAGACATGACTAATCTTTGATCAAAGTATGAAAAAATGTGAAATTAAAACATTTGAAATTATACAAAGTGTTGGGAAAATTAAAATACCCCTTTTGCGCATGAAATTACTGCGCAAAATGACTTAACCGGGCCGTTACAGTTAAGTCCTTTTGCGCAGTAATTTTCTGCGCAAAAGGTACATTTGTCACAATTTTTCTTGGATTATTTTGATTCAATTCCTTAATTTTTGGGTTATTTAAGTTTCGGACTCGTTAGAAGAGAGATACTGACAACAATTTCATTGCAACAAGTGTAAATTAGTTACATCAAGGTGTCACAAGATGGGTGAAAACTTATTACCTTGTAGAGGAGTTGCCTGCACTGTGTCAAAGTTGATGTAAAATATACTCCCAAATGGTCACTAAATTTCCCTCATACAATTTGATAGCGGGAGAGGAATTCTATCTGTCATAATGGAGGTCTAAATTTCCGCTTTTTGATATAAAAAATTAATTGGATTAAATATCTCTAACTAACTCAGATTTTGAAAATATCTCTAATTAAATCAGAGTTTGAACTACTAAAATTTAGACTCTAATAATTGAACGGCCTTTATCAGTTTTAGAAGAAGATGATTCAAACTACAAAGACAGTATTATAAAGTTTCATTGTATAAGTCTGAACTTTCGAATACCATCTTGGATTAAAAAATAAAATTTGAAATGTGTGGTTCAAACTCCAAAAAAGAATTATGAGTTTCAAACTGTTATTAGTTCAAATTCTGGGGAAAATAATTATGAATTGTAATTTTTCTTGAAGTGCTAGTCGGCACCTTGAAGTGCTAGTCGGCACCTTGAAGTGCAAGTCGACTATCAACAGATATAGTGCATAAATTAAATGCATAATGTAAATGACACCAGATATTTTATACTAGTTCGGACTCAATATGAATCCTAGTCCAGTCTCCTTGTGTTGCAATGGTGTTGTCTGCAGTTTTTTTGAAGGTGGGTTTGATACAATGATAGTTTGAATGGAGTTCCTACGCCTATAATCAAACACTCGTAATCTTTTGATACAATGTCTCACCAACTATACTATATCTCTTCTCACCTTTTTGTTTACACTATAAATCACTCAGAATTACAATGCTTGTAAAAGTAACTCGAGAAGTTGAAACTGGAAGTATATTTTCTTCGTCTGTGTAGCCTTCTTTTATAGTCTTGAAAAGGATAGTCGTTAAGCTCTTCACGGGAGATGACAACCCAATAGATTTGATCCTTGGATAAAGGAGTAATGAAAATCCTATTTTCCAAGAATAAAGTTAGAGCATTAAACGCAGATTTGATCTTCATTCCTTGTTTGCTTCGTATTCAAATCTTTATGACTTGAGACAATTGTGAAGCTTGGTACTTGTTTCCATGTTTGAGCTTGATTGATTGATGCGAGGATATTCCAATTCATTGTTGAGTTATGAATTGTGATTTTGTCTTCCCTTAATATAAGGATCAATCTTCTTGATGATACTTGATTTATTTTCTTCCAAGATAGCGACTGCTTATTTGACTTGTAATTAATCTCCTCATTAATTGTCTTAATATTTCTCTCTTTAATGAAGGGATTTGATACTTTACTCCTTAAATAGTTAGTTGTTGGTACATGGAGAAAAATATTATTTTCTTGTGTCAAAAGATCTTAAATGCTGAATATTTTCATTTCCTTCTTGAGCTGGATTCTCCCTTTATTTATCTGATTTTCCTTCTTGAAAAGTCTTGCAGAATAATATATTTCCTTCCGAATGAGATCTTGACTAACTATGAATAATCTCTTTCTAATTGTTTTGAATCTTTCCACCAACATAATTATTTTCTACACAATTAAAGTTGTCATCATTAAAATTATGACACTAACAATCTCCCTCTTTTTTATGATGACAATTTAAGAGCAAAATAGTTGACTTTCCTCTTTATTTTCTTCATGGTTGAATTGAAACCCCCCCCCCCCCCCCCCCATGTTTCTTTGGTCCTCCGGTTTATATATTCCCCCCCTTTGATATCAACAAAAAGAAGAGAACGCAAACAGACAAACAATGCATATACAGAAAATACAAGATCAAGTATAAATAACCATAAGCACTATAGAGCAAAAGTAACACCCAAACAGGCAAGTTGCATGGCAGCAACATAACAACGGTAAACTAGACTTAGGTCCAGACAAAACATTCTTTGAAATTAACATCCCAACAGTAGTTTAATGAAGGAAGTGACACAAATAATTTTGGAAACTTTGAGAGAGGAACCGATTGAAAAGTAGGTGTCCACACAATATACCTTATATGAAGAATAAAAACAAATGAGAAAAATTACAGATATATTTTTAAGAAGGCAAAATATTTTTAGAGATTACATGGGATATGTAATAATTCCTAGAGATTCTGTAAGCATACAAACTCGTTCTTCAAGCAAAGACTTGGTAAGAATATCAGGAAGTTGTTTCTCAGTACACACAAATTGCAATTCAATATCTCCTCTAAGAACGTGATCTCTAATAAAATAATGTTTAATATCTATATGCTTTGCCCTAGAGTGATGCACGTGATTTTTGGTCAAGCAAATAGCACTAGAATTATCACAATAAGTTTTGACAGGTTTAAATAGTAAATCATAATCACTTAATTGATGAATCATCTACTATAGTAGTTGATCACAACATTGTCCAATAGCAATGTATTCTGCTTTAGTGGTAGATAGTGACACACTTTCTTATTTTTTGCTATTCCAAGAAATTATAGATTGTCCAAGTAGTTGACAAGTACCACTGATACTTTTACGATCATCTTTATCCCATGCAAAATCAGCATTAGAAAAACCTTCTAATTTGAAGGAGTTAGTTTTTGGGTACCATAAACCATGAGAGATTATTCCAATTAAGTATCTAATGATTCTTTTGACAACACTAAGGTGAGATTCCTTAGGAGCTGACTGATACCTGGCACACCTACAAACACTAAACCTGATATCTGGTCGACTAGCAGTAAGATAAAGTAGTGAACCTATCATTCCTCTACACTTGATTTCATCAATAGGTTTACCTTCGTTATCTTTGTGAATTGAACAATTAGGGATCATAATTTTCGCATCATTCATACCAAACTTTTGAATAAGCTCTTTGGTATATTTACTTTGACAAATGAATATCCCCTTGTCATTTTGATGGATTTGTAGTCCCAAGAAGAATGTCAATTCTCCAATCATGCTTATCTCAAATTCACTTTGCATAAGATTAGAAAATTCCTTACATAAAGAGGGATTAGAACTTTCAAAGATAATACCATCAACATAGATTTGAATAATAAGATTTTCAGAAGAGGTTCTTTTAATAAAAGAGTTGAGTCAATTTTCCCTCTAAAAAAACCATGTTCAACCAAGAAAGCAATAAGTCTATAATACCAAGCTTTTGGGCTTGTTTAAGGCCATATAGAGCTTTAGATATGTAACGCCCCGAACCATGGTCTGGGCAAAACATGACACTCGATGACTGACTGCATGTGACCGAGTGAACAACACGGCTACTGAATCAACATGGGCAACCAAAGCATACACTAAAAATGATAATAAAACACGTAAACTGAATACTGAATATAATATGAAAATATATATTTTGTGGATGTATCTGAAAATATATTAAGTCTGAAAACTAAAGTTGACATGACATACTAAACTAGTCTATGAAACCTCTGAACATGAGTCTGACTGCAAAACTGTTTATCAGAACATGGCCCTAGCATACCTCTATCATAATTCATAATCATAAACATAAATATACTAACACCTCGAATGAGATGAGGCTCACCAAATAGCTGATATTGAATCAATCCTAACAAGCAGATCTGTTGTCCTTAAACTGAGCACCTGCACCGTGAAGTGCAGGCCCCATGCAAAGAGACGTTAGTACATTTGAATTATACTGTATGTAAAGCAACTGAAGGAATAAACTGGCACATGAAATAATAAGAACATGAAACTGAAACTTAACATGAACATGAACATGATCTGACGTGTGTAAAAATATGTATAAAATCTATAAAACTATATGTCTGTAAAACTATATATCTGTATATCTGTGGGGAGAGCAGTAGTATAATCGACAACATGAATCACCACATGAGTACATTGAGTCTAGTACCTGGCCCGACCAGCATACCTTGCCGGGATATAAGACATGAACATGGCATGAAATGATCCAATCTGTAATCTGAATATATCGTCATCTAGCGGAGCGATCCTTATCCTATGGTGGCATACATAGTTTCTGGCTATCTGAGATTTCTCGGTAAACTATGCAACTCCCAAAACATGTACCTGAAAATAGTGGCTTGTAAGCCCATGAGTTTCATGAAAGCAACTTGTAAAAAATGGGTTGAAATCATAATTTAGCATGTGAAATAAATATATTATATAACTTGTGTAAAGCATGAAAAAACATGTATAATTTCATGGACTGAGTAACAACGATCATAACTTGTAATGTAGGAACTCACGAAATTCAAAGCATGCGTTCATGGATTACGGATAATTTTATGACAATCATAGCGACATATCATAAATACAATAATGAACCGTAATAGAGACAATATAGAAATAGTGTTACATGTAATTAGGTTATCATGATAAGAGAGTGAAAACCCTAAGTTATGGAATTTTTGTGACTTCATGGAAAATGAGGTGTGGGCAAGAACATGGATATTTACGCACGTGGATAGAAGCTCTACATACCTTAGTCTCTTCAAAATCCGAAGAAAAGGTCTGAACTATTGAATAAGAAACCCAAAGCTTTGAACTTGAAACCTTGAGAAGAGTTTTCACCGATTTTTGTAGCTATTGTGCATAGCTCAAACCATACTACTATGGACCTCTAAATCAGATCTCCACCGTTCATATTTACTACCTATATGTTGTGACCACTCAGATAAAATTTGGTCTCAATCCAACAATTACATTATTGAAAACGCCAACAGGAGATGGTTGGTCGAAGGGAAAATCTATAGCAAAATTACTAGAGTAATGCGTTTGATGGAGTGCATCTAAATCAATCATATTTCATGATTCTACCAACTATTAAATATCTAAAACATAATAATAACTCCATATAACTCATTAATGAGTGAGGGGCTTACCTTTTGAAGAAATATCAAAGATTCATTCTAAATTAGATCTTGAATGGATTTTCCAAAATTTAGCTTTTCCAATTAATGATTCAGTGTTAATTTAATGTTAAACTTAATATAATTGACATAGGGATTTGAATAAGAACTCACCTTAGGTGTTTGATAGCAGCTCTGGTCGAAAATCCTTACATAAAATGTTTTAGGGTTGTATTTATAGGTTATCGTAAAAGACTTAGGCTTTAAAACCTAATCCTACAAGAATCGGGATTTCCATTTTATACGTCTTCCGTAAACCGACCATAACCTTTTGTACAGAACTCCATTTGTCATGAGCTTTATATGTATGGAAAGATATTTCAAAGGGCTACAACTTTCATGAGTTAAGATTTCCCATATTATGTATAGATTTATCCATAAACCTAGTTTAAATGAGGTCTGCTGCAAATTCACTTGAAAACATGCTCCTTAAAGTAGCTTCCGACTCTAATTTTTCTTAAGACCCTTCTTATGTCTTGAATAGTTTTCAAAACACTTCATACACTCCTCATCTTAGTTCCATCATGTTCCAATTGTATGGTTCAAACCATAGCCCAAAGGTACGAGGTATTACAAGATAATTTAAACACTTGGTAAGGATATTTAGAGTTTTCAAAACTAGGTGATTGTTTAACAAAAACTTTTTCATCAATAAAACCATTTAGGAAGGCACTTTTGACATCCATTTGAAATAGTTTAAAACCTTTAAAAGGAGCACAAGCAAGCAACATTCAAATTGATTCTAACCGGCGACTAGAGCAAATGTTTCATCATAGTCGACTCCTTGTTGTGAGTAGCCTTGGGCAACAAGTCGAGCTTTATTTCTTATCACTTCCCCTGCTTCATTCAGCTTATTTCGAAATACCCATTTAATTCTAACAACTAAAGCATTTTCAGGCTTAGGACCCAGACTCCACACTTTATTTTTCTCAAATTAGTCTAGTTCTTCCTTCATATCCTTGACCCAATGATCATCCTCAAAGCTTCATCAACTTTCTTTGGCTCTAGTTAAGATATAAGAGACAAATTTGAATTATTTTTGGTTGAAGATCTAGTCTTTATTTTTTCATTTATATTTCCTATAACAAACTTCTTTGGATAGTCAGACTCACTTCTCCATTCATTTAAAATAGTTTCAACTGTTAAGTTAATCGACTTGACAGATTCAACATTCGACTCTTTATCTCTGTTTTGATCAACACTGGGAGTAATTATTGTAGTTGGTAGTTGACTATATTCTTCATCTGCAAGTTTATCTTTCTCGGCCAAGCCATTAGTATCATCAAAAATCACATGACTATATTCTTCAACAGTTAATGTATGTTTATTAAATACTCTATAGGATCTTGTTAATTGAGTAGCCAAGAAAAATACCTTCATCTCTACGTGGATCAAACTTACCAAGGATGTCCTTTCTATTGTTATGAACAAAACACTTACAGCCAAATGGATGAAAGTAACTTATGTTTGGCTTTTTTCTTGTCCATAGTTCATATGGAGTTTTTTTTAAAGATTGACCTAATCAGACATCTATTTAAGACATGAAAAGCTGTGCTTACAGCCTCATCCTAAAAGTGATGTGATAGGTTATTTTCCACCATCATTGTTCCATTCATATCTTACAAAGTCATGTTCTTTCTTTTAACAACATTATTCTGTTGCTGAGAGCGTGGTGACGAGAAGTTATAAGTATGTCCATGTTCATTACAGAACTCTTCAAATGTCTTATTTTCAAATTCTCCTCCATGATCATTTCGGATAGAAGAGATGTAGTATCCCTTTTCATGCTGTACTTTCTCATAGAAAAACTTAAATTTTTTTTAAAGTATCATCTTTATGAGCAAGAAATATAACCCATGTAAAATGAGAGTAATCATTATAACAAAAGTATACTTTTCCCTCTAATACTAGCAGTTCTAGTGGGACTCACTAGGTCCATATGAAGCAGCTGCAATTGTTTAGAGGTAGACACAATCTCTTTTGAATTGAAAGAGTTTCTTGTTTGCTTACCTTTTTGTCATGCATCACAGATATGATCCTTGGAATAGTTTAGCTTGGGCAGTTCTAGAATTAGTTCATGCTTTGCAAGTTTTTCTATCAAGTGCATACTTGCATGTCCAAGCTTCTTGTGCCATATTCATGAATCTTCTTCCATTGATTCAAATAGATGTTCCCTACTGGACTTTTCACTGAATCTAGTATATATATTTATTTTTATTCCTGCTTCCAGGTAGCAAAATTTCTCATACATGTCTTCAATGATACATCATGTTTTTCTGAATCTTACTTTTAGATCGGAGTCACATAGTTGACTTATGCTTAGCAGGTTATATCTAAGACCCTTCACCAAATAACCATTAGTGTTATCATAGGAATTATTGAAAGCAATAGTTCATATACCAATTACAGTTCCAATGGAGTTGTCTCCAAAGGTTACTAGTCCTCCATCAAAATCCACAGATAAGATTCGAAAAGCAGATTAGTCGTAAGCAGATGACTAATTGTTTCTGTAAACCACTGATATTGATTCGTTCTAATTCATTGAATTAATCCAATATAAAAATATTAGAAAAAGAAGGGAACGTTATTTTTGCAAACATGAATTGTCTGGATCGCGAACAGTGATTCGATTGCTGATGAAGAAAGAGAATTCTTGAGAACACTTTCAATACAAAAAGAGCTCCAGTTATACTCTAGTTGGACAATATTAGTTCAGTTTGAGAAGTCAAGGAGACACGAAGAGCTAACAAAGAGTCTTTCTATTTGACTGTCCGAAATCAAGTGAGAGATTGAATTGAAAGGGACCCTTACTATAGATAGGGGAAACTAACCTTAGTGTCCAAATATTGTCGCGGGAAAGAAGATTTTTGAATCAATAAAGGAAGCCTATTTCATCAGCTTTTGGGAATAGAAGGGGAAAGAGAATATGCCAATGAACTTTAAGCAGGGGACAAAGCTGGGGATGGCAAGGTGTGTCTGATTACTCTTTCCTAACTGAAAGTAAGGAAGTCCTTTTCTTGACTTAGCCTGCATGCATTATACCTAACTTTTTCACTTGATTTCAATCTCAACAAAGAAATGAAAGCATAACTATTTGCTCGTTTGCAGCCTCTCTTAGTCTTTTATTTCTTTCTTTCCTATCGAGCAAGAAGCACACCAGCAGCGTGTGTTGCGTGATTCTACTATGTTTTTTGCACTTGACTGGGTGGACAGTTGACCGGAAGATAACTTTGATTCGCTCGACCAGCATGCGGGCGTCGTGCTTATCTTGTGTGACAACACTACATTTGAATAATCTTTTGTCACTAGTCATGTGACTTGAACACGCACTGTCTAAATACCATTTACCTCTTGATTTTTCGTTGTTGTATTCCTGCAAAATAGAAGAATTACTTTCTTTTAGGTATCCAAGCTTTCTTGGGTCCTTGAGGGTTAGTTCTGACATAGTTATCATTATCTTTGGGTTTTCATATCCAGCTAGGAGTAGTTTCATAACGAAATATGCAGTTATAAAATTTGTGTCCAATTTTACCACAATAAAAATAAGTTTGAGAAAAGTGTTATTCAGTGACATGCTGATTAGTTGACTTGCTTGTATAAATTTTTTTAACAGACTTCCTATCAGATGACTTGGTTGACCTAGTCGACTGATCTGTCTTAAAGTAAGAAATAGACTTATCAGTTGAGTAGCTAGAAGCAGATTTGTCACTTATAGGATTTTCCCAGTTGACTTATTATAATGAGTCGACTGGTTTGACCTGATAGAACTATGACTGGTATATTTGCGTAAATTATTTATTGTAGTTGCAAATCATGAACTTCTTCTTGAAGAAGACCTCTTTCAATTTCACAAACTTCTGCGTTAATTTCCCAGACTTTCTTTTCTCTTAGTAATTTTCAATATCCATCAAAAACTTTTTTATTTAGATCCTCAAGAGCTTGATCTAACAACTCTTGAGTTTCATGATATTTGGAGCATGAATAGGATCTTACCTCGTTAGTTTCACCGATTGCCATGAAACAGATAGTATCAGCTTCTTCCTTTTCATATTTTGAGATTCCATCTTCACTCCAGCTACTGAATGTTTTTTGCTTTTGTTGTCCTTTAAATTATTTTCTTTTTGACTCCGAACACTCAGGCTATGAGATTTTTTCCATCATTCCTTGGTTGATCACTCTGAGATTTTCCTTTTCTGAAGTTTGAAGTATTTCTTCTATTGTTTCTAGATCTTCTCATAGCTTCCACCACAAACCTAGATATCATAGCAACTTCATCTTCCATAATATCATCATCAAATTCCTCAACCTGAGATTAATGCCACCATTGTTTTTTTGTTCTCATCCTGTCTGGGCTTGTTAAAATAGGTCTTTTCGAATGCAATTAAATCTCCTCTTACTTCATCATAGGTAAGTGTCTTGAGATTTATTCTCTCAAGAGCAATAAATTTTGCATGCCACTGTGGAGGAAGGCATCTAAGAATCTTCTTTATATTGTCCACAAAAGAGAAGACTTTTCCTGAAGCCTTAAGTTCTCCTAGAATCTTGTTGAACCTTGCAAACATGTCCTCCACTTTTTCTCCCATTTTCATCTTGATAGTCTCATATTCATAGATAAGGAGACTGATGATAGTTTCCTTAACTTTGTCAGTTCCTTTATAAGTGACTTCAAGTTTATCCCACATTTCTTTAGCAGTTTCACATGTGGAAATCTTTTCATATTCTACTCTACCGATAGCATTGTATTTCAGGTTCCTGGCCTTTGAGTTTATTTATATTATCTCTATTTTCTCATCAGTGTAGTCGGCTAGGAAGGTCAACTCATCAGTTGAAGTGTCTTTTTTTTTTCTTATCATAAGTCTTGGATTTTGGCATAGGAATATCTCCTAACTTGATGACTCTCTAGATCTTTACGTCATATGACTTGATGTACATTTTCATTCTTACTTTCCAATGAGAGAAGTATTTCCCATTGAAGTAAAGTGGTCTAGTTTGAGAAGTGCCTTCTTGAAATAAAGCTCCAGCTGAAACGTGATTTGACATGATCTTTTCTCACTTGTTGTTAAGAAAATATGATGTAAGACCTGGCTCAGATACCAATTAAAAGTGAAAGAAGGGGGGGAGGGGGAATTGTAATTTTTCTTTTTCCTAGTCGACTACTTTGAAGTGCTAGTCGACTGTCAATATATATAGTGCAGAAATTAAATGCTGAATGTAAATGACACCATATATTTTGAAATTGGTTCGGACTCAATGTGAATCCTAGTCTAGTCCCTTTGGATTGCAATTGTGTTCTCTGCAACTCTTTTGAAGGTGGGTTTGGTACAGTGATAGTTTGAATGAAGTTCCTACGCCTACACTTAAACACTCGTAATCTTTTGATACAATGCGTTACCAACTATACTATATCTCTTCTCAGTTTTTTGTTTACACTATAAATCACTCAAAATTACAATGCTTGTTAAAAGTAAAGTAGAGAACTTGAGAAGTTGAGATGAAAGTATATTTTCTTCGTATGTGGAGCCTTATTTTATAGTCTTGAAAAGTATAGATGTTAGACTCTTCACACAGAGATGACAACCCAAAAGATTTGATCCTTGAAAAAAGGAGTAACGAAAATCCTATTTTCCAAGAATAAAGTTAGAGCATTTAATGCAGATTTGATTTTCCTTCCTTGTTTGCTTCGTATTCAAATCTTCATGACTTAGTTGTGAAGCTTGGTAATTATTTTCATGTTAGAGCTTGCTTGATTGACGCGAGGATATTCCAATTCATAGCCGAGTAATGAATTTTGATTTTGTCTTCCCTTAATATAAGGGGCAATTTTCTTGATGGTACTTGATTTATTTATTTCTTCTAAGATGGCGACTGCTTATTCAACTTGTAATTAATCTCCTCATTAATTGTCATGATATTTCTTTCTTGAATGAAGGGCTTTGGTACTCGACTCCATAAATAGCTAGTCGTTGGTACATGGAGAAATATCTTCTTTCCTTGCGTCAAAAGATTTTCTTAATTGCTGAATATTCTCCTTTCCTTCTTGAGTTGGATTCTCCCTTTATTTCTCTGATTTTCCCTCTTGAAAAGTCTTGCAGAATAATCTCTTTCCTTGCGAATGAGATCTTAACTAACTCAGAGTAATCTCTTTCCAAATGCTTTGGATCTTTCCACCAACATAATTATTTTCTTACACAATTAAAATTATCATCATTAAAATCTTGACACTAACATTTTGAACCTTTATCAATTCGAGAAGGAGGCAATTCAAATTTCAGAATATAGTATATATCATAGTTTCAATTATATAAGTTTAAACTCTTACTAGAACACCATGCTAGATCAAGTTTCACTTAGATAAGTTTCATAATGGGTGGCACATGCGAAATAATGCTGTAATTTCATATGTGCATGATGCTTGCGAAAATAATGGAGTAATTTCAATTAAAAATGCACAAAAATATATATTCTACGGCATAATTTTAATGAGTTGTACCTGAGAAAATAATCGGACAATTTCATGGGTAGTACCTATATAAAAATGAAAATTTAGGAAATCTGGAGTTCGAACTTAAAAAAGAGAAACTCCAGGACAATGTGAAAAAGTTTCACATACAAGAGTTTCGAGCTCCGGTACACCATGCATACTCGAGCTTTACATTTAAAAGTTTCAAACTTTAAGAGAGTGTCCTATGTTTGAAGAAAGCAAAACAATGAAAAAGCAGGTCTCTATCGCTTTTAAATGAATAAAAGGTCTTTATAACTGAAAGTTACTACTATTTTTTAATCACATTTTAAACGGTAAATGGACATTAATCAAAAAGTAGTTAATCCGCGCCATTTTTATGATAATGATAAAGCTTTTGGTTCGTATTGCTTTTGTTAATATTGTAGGGTGCAAGTATTTACCCATTCACATTTTTATGTTTTAGATCCAACCCAAACTTTTTAAAAATATTTTTTTAATTCCCTTGACCGGCTCAAGACTAACCATGTAGTTCTCGCAAGGCAATTCAAATTTCAACGACGCAAGACCCGGTCTTTTGTCGACAAGCCCAAAATGTATCGATCTTCACATTATTAAAAAAACAATCTCCGCGTTGACTGCTAACTTAATTAATTAAGACGGAATTATTAATGTTATATGCCATGAGTTCCACGAAGGATCTAAGAAAATGCAATTAGTCAAAATTCATTAGCAAATAGCCAAATTCTACTCAATAAAGTCAATATATTTTGATAATTTACACTAGTTTACAGTACATTATTTTACTTGAGAGACTTCTTTCCATTTAATTTATGCAATTCCGAAGAATTACTACTCCTTTTGTTTTGCTTTTTTTTTTTCCAGCTCATTCACGCTTTGCTAGCGGCTTCGACATTAAGGAATGAGATTCCTCGTCAATCAAGTAATTGATGAACTTAAGTTTGGTTAGTTCTCTACTCTAACGAAAGCTCTTGACGAATAAGACCTTGACTCATTTATGTTTAGCTCTTAATAAATGAAAATATCAATATTATATTATTAACAATATTTGGGGGATCGAAGTAATTAACTTTCGCCTTTAGGTTAGCTTACTTGTTAGACTATGGTAGGAAAAATTAGTATAGGGAGTTACTGTTAATTTTTAAAAAAGTCAAGTTACGACTAATATGAAGGCCAAGAAGACAATTTTTATATTTGTTAAACGAGATAATATACCCGTGATATACACTTGATATACATAGTGTATATCACGAGTATATTAGGATTGCAGAAGCCCATCTCGGCAGTGGTTGAGGTCCATCACGCAGTGGCTATAGCCCATCACGGGCAGTGTTGGTCAATGTATATTAGAAAAGTATATTTGTAGTATATTGTAGTGTAAAGGTTACCTAAATTAGTATTGTACACTTACCATAATTGTATAGTTAGAATTATGGTAGAATAAGGTTTTAGGAGTAGAATAGGAATATGATTCTCCTATTTGTAACTTGTATATATACCTTTCAATTAATGAAAATAATCAAGGGGATTATTTCTTTCATGTTATCAAGAGACTAGGTCTAACAAATTTTTTCCCTCTCCCAAATTTTGTCCTTCTCGGCCGAAACACGCCCTCGGGTTTCTTTACCGAAATTCGTCTTCCGCTCTCAAAATCTCTCTCACTATTCCCAAATTTCCCCTCCTTCGCTGTTCTTTCAATATGTCTAAGAACAATTTTCATCCTGCCCTCATGGTTTCTAACATCAAGAACAACATCCCTATTGTGCTTGAGATGGAAAACGTCCAATATGCGACGTGGGCAGAATTATTTAAAATTCACGCTATCTCCCATCAAGTTATCCATCACATAATTCCTCCCGTTGCACCTAATCCCGCGGCGGATCCTCAGTTATGGATTACTCTTGATGCTACCGTTCTCTAGTGGATTTATTCCACTATTACGGTTGACCTCTTACAGACGATTATTGAGCCGGATACCACGGCTATGGCTACCTGGAATAGATTGCGTGACATATTCCAAGATAACCAACATTCACGTGTTGTCACACTCGAGCAGAATTCTCTTCTAGTTCGCATGGAAGAATTTCCAAACGTATCTGCATATTGCAAGAAACTCAAGGAGTTGGCGGACCAACTCCGTAATGTTGGTGCACCTGTAACAAATAATCGTCTGGTTCTACAACTGGTTGCCGGTCTTTCTGAGGCCTATAATGGCGTTGGGACTCTCTTTCGTCAAAGCAACCCACTTTCCGCTTTTTATCAAGCCCGCTCCATATTTACTTTGGAAGAAGCCGGTTTGGCTAAAAAGACGGCTACCGGAGCAATCCCCGTCGTCTTAATGACGTCCTCCACAAATTCTTCAGGTTTTGTTGATAATTCGGGCCAAAACCGTACTCATGGTGGCGGCAAAAAATTGTAAGACTAATAACAAAAAACTGCGGGGGCAAATGCGCGAGTTTCGGTGGTCAGCAGGCCGGCAGTGGTCCCCGTCTAGTCAACAATGGGCCTCCTCCCTATTGGTCCCAACAGTGGGGCTGGGGAAATGGGTCGTGGGCCAGCAACCCCTATTTCCCAGCAGCTTCAGGCAGCCAGTGGGCTGGACAGTCCACTTTCAGGCCCAACAATCAGCAGTCACGACCCACTGCCCACTGGTCCAGTAATTCCAGCAGTTATGGACACCCCAATTTTGGAATTCTTGGGCCCCGCCTCCGCAAGCTCACCACGCAGCAGGCCCCACTCAGACAGATATCGAAGCCGCGATGCACTCACTTAGTTGACGCAACCGGATCCAAATTGGTATATGGACACCGGCACAACGACACACATGACCTCCGATCAAGGTACTCTCTCATCTTATGCCAATTTAAGCAACCCTCATGGTATAATTATCGGTAATGGTAACTCTATTCTAATTCAGGGTTATGGTCATAAAACTCTATCTCCCCCTAAATCCTTCCCTTATCTTGAAAAATACATTACATGCCCCAAAATTGATTAAAAACTTGGTGTCTGTCCGAAAATTCACCACTGACAATTCTGTTTCTGTTGAATTTGATCCTTTTGGTTTCTCTCTGAAGGATTTCAAGACGAGGAGTCCTCTCATGAGGTGTGATAGTAGGGGAGATCTTTATCCTATCACACCCGATTTCGGTACATCGAGTCAAGCCTTGCCATCAGCCTTTGAAGCCATTTCTCCTTCCTTGTGGCATGCTCGCCTTGGTCATCCGGGATCCTCTATTTTATCTGTTTTGAATAAAAATAGTTTTATTTCTTGTAAGGGTACGAGTCGTACTCCACTTTATCAATCTTGTTCTTTAGGAAAAATTATTAAGTTGCCATTTGTAGACTCAAATTCTCATACATCAATGCCATTTGATATTATTCATAGAGACCTATGGACGTCTCATGTTCTAAGTTCGTTAGGTCATCGGTATTATGTTCTTTTTTTGTATGATTATTCTAAATTTTTGTGGACGTTTTCAATTGCAAATAAATCTCAAGTGTTTTCCGTCTTCATCAAATTTAGAGCATTCATTAGAACACAATTCGAAAGAGAAATAAAAAATATTCAGTGTGATAATGGAAAAGAGTATGACAATAGGGTGTTTTGGGAGTTCTGTGCTAATAATGGGATCAATTTTCATTTTTCGTGTCCTCATACATCTTCACATAATGGGAAAGCCTAACGCAAAATTCATTTCATAAATAACATTGTCCACACTCTGTTAATTCATGCTATCGTACCCCCATATTTTTGGCATCATGCTCTTCAAATGACGACTTATCTCCTTAACATAATTCCTTCCAAAGGTTTGACATATTCTTTCCCCCTCCAAATTTTATATATTAAGAATCCTTCTTATTCTCATCTTCGGGTTTTTGGGTGCCTATGTTATCCGTTATTCCCATCCACCACAATTAACAAACTTTTATATCCGTGTGTGTTTTTGGGTTATCCGTCTAATCACCGTGGTTACAAATGCTTTGATTTATCCTCCAAGAAAATCATCATTAATCGTCATGTAATTTTTGATGAAACCCAATTTCCATTTACTAAAGTTCATACTCCCGAGCCTAGTTCGTATAATTTTTTGGATGATGGTATATCCCCATATATTACTCACCATTTTTCAGACATATCCCGCACCCAAAATCCTCCAGCGGGTCCATCGCCCGCCGGATCGGCCCCATTGATTCCGCCAGTCCGCAAATTCCGGAACTAGTCCAGTGATTTGGCAGTCCTTTCTGGAATTGGTCCGATTGCAGCGATTTGCCAATTTGGGCCACAGCCCACCGCTTCTTGTCGGCCGTCCGTCCGAGCCCAGCAAATTCCCAAAATTCACTAAATTCATCCTTGAGTCATAGATCGGTCACTCGTAGTCAGCGGGGTATTTTTACACCTAAAAGACATTTTAATTACATTCTAATGTCTCTAAATCCCCCTTGCCTCGTAATCCTGTATCCGCCTTAAACGACCCGAATTGGAAAATTGCTATGACTGATGAATATAATGCTCTTATTGATAATAAGATGTGGGAGTTGGTGCCCCGTCCATATGGTATTAATGTTATCAGGTCTATGTGGATTTTTGCTCATAAGGAAAATTCAGATGGGTTATTTGCTTGACATAAGGCGCAACTTGTGGGTGATGGTAAGACTCAGCAGGTTGGGATAGATTGTGGGGAGATGTTTAGTCCGGTGGTCAAGCCGACTACTATTCGCACTGTGCTTAGCTTGGCTCTTTCAAAGGCATGGCCTATTTATCAGTTGGATGTCAAGAATGCTTTCCAATATGGTGATCTCAAGGAAACAATCTATATGCATCAGCCGTTGGGTTTCCGAGATCTCCACCATCCTCATCATGTCTGTTTGTTGAAGAAGTCCTTATATGGGCTTAAGAAGTCTCCACGGGCCTGGTATACAAGGTTTGCTGACTATGTTTCGACTATTGGGTTCACTCACAACAGGTCAGACAATTCTTTGTTCATCTACCGACGTGGTTCATCCTTGGCCTACATCCTGTTGTATGTGGATGATATCATTTTGACTGCCTCTTCCGATGCCTTACTCCAGTCTATCATGACCATGCTCAGCTCTGAGTTTTCTATGAAAGATTTAGGGCCCTTGAGTTACTTTTTTGGGATTGCTGTCAAGCGTCATTCAGATGGATTGTTCTTGTCTCAACGAAAGTATGCAGCTGAGATCATCGAGAGGGCTGGGATGTCATCCTGTAAGTCCACTTCCACTCCAGTTGATACGAAGCCCAAGCTTAGTGTCGCGGCCGGCGCACCTTACGATGATCCAACCCGCTATCGCAGTCTTGCAGGGGCCTTTCAGTATCTTACCTTTACCAGACCGGATATTACGTAAGCAGTCTAGCAAGTGTTTTTATTCATGCATAATCCCATAATTGAGCACATGAATGCCCTCAAACGCATCATTCGATATATTCAGGGTACACTGGACTATGGTTTGCATTTGTATCCTTCATCGACATCCACACTTGTCTCCTACACAGATGTTGATTGGGGTGGATGTCCAGACATCAGACGGTCTACGTCTGGCTACTGTATGTTCCTTGGCAACAACTTGGTCTCCTGGTCTGCGAAGCGTCAGGCGACCCTATCCCGATCAAGTGTCGAGGCTGAATACCGAGGGGTAGCCAATGTGGTCTCCGAATCATGTTGGTTACATAATTTGCTTTTAGAGCTTCATTGTCCAATTCAAAAGGCAATCTTGGTGTATTGCGATAATATTAGTGCCATTTACCTTTCTGGTAATCCGGTTCAGCACCAACGCACTAAGCATATCGAGATGGACATCCATTTTGTTTGTGAAAAGTTTGCTCGGGGTTAAGTACGCGTCTGTCATGTCCCGTCAAGATATCAGATTGCAGACATCTTTACAAAGGGTCTTCCCTCGGTCCTTTTTAAAGATTTTAGGGACAGTCTCAGCGTTCGAAGACCGCCCGCTATGACTGCGGGGGTGTGTTAAACAAGGTAATATATCCGTGATATACACTTGGTATACATAGTGTATATCACAGTGTACATTAGGAATGCGTAAGCCCATCTCTAAGCAGTGGCCGAGGCCCATCACGGCGTTGGCTCGTAGCCCATCACGGGCAGTGTTGGTTAATGTATATTAGGAAAGTATATTTGTAGTATATTATAGTGTAAAGGTTACCTAAATTAGTATTGTACACTTACCATAATTGTATAGTTAGAATTATGGTAGAATAAGGTTTTAGGAGTAGAATAGGAATAGGATTCTCCTATTTGTAACTTGTATATATACCTTTCAATTAATGAAACTAATCAAGGGGATTATTTTTTTCAATATTGTAGAATTCCTAAGCTTTCGATGAGTTGCAGGTTTAGCAATATGGTTTTCTTAGTATCTTCTCCGTACAACTATGGGTACTTTAGTGAAATGAATGAGATTCATCTATCCTTAATCAAAAGATTTTGGGTTAGAGTCTTGGAAAATGAAGAAATTATTGGTAGGGAGCAGTTTCTTCTTTATGAATCTTACACTATGCGAGCCTAGATTAGTCGAGCCACTGAATTTTAGCTACTGAATGATTATACGAAAAAAAACTTCTCTATGTAACAAGCAACTAAAATTTATGAGAAAGATTTATACATTAATAGTGTATACAATTTAAACATGATTTTGTTGTGTTATAAATCAGTTCTTATGATCACCTACTACCCTTTTTAGGTTGTTGATCATGTTTATGTAACACCTACTTACATGGAGTTATTTAAAACTCATCATAATATTATGTGTAAATCAGTAGGTGAAAATGTCGCCGTCCGAGGGCCATCAACAACCCCATTCCGGCATATTGCGGTAGGTTAAATTCATTACGTGGAAAAAGTCTTACTACATTTTTCGAAGGTCAACTTTGAGTACCCCCTTCCCCACCACCTAACTATTGGACCCTAATCCTAATCAAAGAACCACTTTCACCAACCACTCCTCTTCATATTCTCACATTTCTGATATCCCAAAGAAAATACACAAAAGAAAAAAAAGTGTTTCCATGAAACTACCCCTAAATTCCCATCAAGTCCTTCTCACCAAACCCAAGTTTGGCTTCACGTCTTCAACAACACATACTCATATTTATACTCCACCTTTGAACATTCATCTTCAGGACACCTAAAAGTCTAAACACTTTTCTTTTCTCTTAGCGTGTCCAAACTAGGGTTAGGGTAGGGAGAGATTTTTGGCTCTTGATACCATGTAGAATAATGTAAATCTTCTTCCCGGAGTTCTCTTCTTAATGTAATATATATATAGTATACAATTGTAATTCTAATAGAATTAGGATCTCTATTTTATATTAATTACACTAAATATTAATTACAGAATATATATGAAATATATTCACTATCAAATATAATTAAAAAATATTGTCATAAAGCAACTGCATGCCCTTTTCTTAGAAGAGGCGTAAAGAATCAAGTCATTTAATAGGGAATATATAGCAGGTATACATATAATAGATACTGTTGGTACTCTATTGTACTTTATAAAGTAGTACATGAAGTAAATAACTATTACAAGTATTCAAAAGGATAAACAAATATTCAATATTCAGAAATTGAAAGTTATTGAACAAATAGGCCAATCTTCAAAACTGCCGCAAGCTTGTTGTGTCTTGAATCTTGATAACCTGAAATCAAGAAACAACTAAATCTGGATGGTTACAACGTTGTGTGTTGAGTCGAATGATTACCCTCTGTCCTTAAGACAAGATTGCCCCGTATATATGTTTTTACGTTAGCGGGCAATAGTCTCCCAAGATAAAACAACACTTTAATTGCAACGCTACAAAGCCAATATGTTGAGCCTGATGAAGAAAATAAATATGAATCGACTTGCTGAAGATATGGAAAAGGAAGGAAGAGTTTTTGTTTACTCTTCTCTTTTGTCTCTGTGTATATAGTGTGTCTCTGTTGTGTATATCTTGTGTATATGAGGGTCTTAACTCACTATTTTTCATCACAGTTTTGCTCACTGTTTTGAGCTGTGTTTTGTACTATTTTCTGGCTGTTTTGCTCACTGTTTTGTGCTGAATTTCAGTCACGTATGTATCTTCACAACTGAGCCAAAATAACTCAATATATAGCATCACAGGAGGACTGTTCAACTGTCCAAAACACAGCTGTAAATAGCCATTATGAGGGCTGTAAATGGCATTAGAGAGTCTATTAATGGCCATCAAGAGAGGGTGAATTATGGACATGAAGGAGGGTGATAATGGAGGAGTTAATCAGCCAAATAATGGATGATTAATGCTCCAGAAAATAGTCCAACTGAAGGCAGAAAGCCTTCCGTCACCCCAAAATCAACTTTCCAGAAACTCTTGGGACCAAACTGTAAATATTAAGCAATTGGGATCCAAAAAGATAATATCAGAAAGTCCCCACAGCCCACAACCCACGACCTGTGACCCGAGCCCGAGCCCGAGACCGGACGGGCGGGCGGCGACGACGCGCATGTGGGCTTAGCCTTGAACCCAAGCACATCTAGGTCCTCCCTCCTTTAAACACATGGGATACCCCTTGGGGTCCCAAACCCTTTACCATTTTAGAGACTTATATAGAGAGCAATTCTTCTTTTTCCCACCGATGTGGTAGATTTGTCCCACACCACATTTTTATGCCTCAAACACCTTACTTCGTGGACCAATATCTCTTTCATTTCTCAATGAAATTTGATGATTCTTGGCCCTACGGTCATCTGCTCACTTCGTAGATCATGCATGTGCGAAGAGACAAAGTCTCCAACATACGAAACACTAGTGTTTAATTAATCAAAAATAGGTGGACGCATCTCCCCGCCAAAGGTAAATTTCCAAGAATCCCCTCTATGAAAGAGAGATTTTGGCGCACAGAAGGTGCCTACATTTCAGTAATCTTTCAGCGAAAAAATATTGCATCAGGATAGGTAGCTTTCGCTTTGAACCTTCCCTAGTTGAATACCATCGGACTTACTTACTGCGCGGTGAACGTGATGTCTTGAACCATCAGTGTTTAGTGTAAGCGAAGACAATGACATCAACACAATAACTCTTCTTATTCGTTTTCCTTCTTACGTTTTTGTCCGTTGTGGCCGTGGACACACTTGGATTCTTAAGTGCGTTCATTTGAGGCGGCCATCCTAGCACTTAAATAGGTGATCTCCTACAAGGTATCCTGCTATACCCCACTTCACAAGTGTTAGGAATCATTAAAAGTTTCCCCAACCTTAACCTCAACCGTTTGAGGATCATTTAAAGGTTTGGAAGCTTAACCTTTACCCACCATGCAGGTAGCACTTTAATGTCTATCGCGGGAACAACTTTGGATTCATGTTTCCGTACAGAAATCATCATCCGAAGTGCTTATTGCTTCCACCGAAGCACTCAACTGAACCTTTTGCTGCTTAGTTTTCCCATTGAACCAAATTCTTGGGATCTCCAATCAGTATGGTTGGGTTTCCACCGCAAATGTTCATATTATTTGGGTTTTAAGCCCATTCCCCTAGACAGGCAGAACACTTGATCTCCGGGTAGTCCCTTAGTTAGTAAATAATGAAGTGATACCCGTGATAATCAACTGCCATACGGTCTTATGTCTCCGACAGATCCCGACAGATATGTCCAGACGCCGTCATCCGTGTCCTTCCTGAAGCCGACCGGCTAGCCACAAGTGTATAACCGTGAAGGCACGGGTTTCTCCCAATAAGGGACGTCCTCTAATGAGTCGTGAAGTTACTCAACTGCTTTCATGCTTTGTATAAAGCGATAAACTCCGATTCCATCATAAATCGGCCGATGCAAGTTTGCTTAGAGGATTTTCCAAGACCCACCATACACATTTACTTGTGGCTTTGGTGTTCTTCAGATCTAAAGTCCAGTTTGCATCACCGTGCTCTCTCGTAACCGTTGGACATACGTAATACTATAATCCGTAGCTAAGCGAATAATTCGATATCATCATATCTCGACTTAACGCCTTCTATTGATCATGTATTAAGATCATCGGTGAACCTTAGTTCAACTGATCCGTTTGTAGGATGATACTGTGTCGGTTGTAGTGTGTACAATACATTGAACTACACGTGACCCGTGCATATCACTCCTTGTCTATGGGAGCACCATGATTCCAATCGTTGCTATGATTCATATCCATTGGTGGCTTCAACGAGATCGTCAACTATCGACTATCCGTTAGATGTCTTAGAAATCCAATTCCTAAGATGTCATCTCGTAATACCCATATCTTTTATATCGAGACTTTGTTTCAATATGACTTTTACTTTCGTAATCGTTGATTCTCCAACTCGTTGGCTTTCTAACATCGTAGTCAATGTTTTTGTGGTCGTATTCATTATTTCTCGTTTTATCCGAAACTTTCAGACCAAAATGTAAACATTTCAGGGACCAAAATGAAAGTTCAGAAAGAAGCCCAACAGTTCAGCAAACCAACTCTGATCCTCTTCTTCCAACTCTCCGGTTGGGAAGGCTAATTCAACATCCATGCCACGCAAGACTGCAATGGCCCAGGATGTTAAGCTACTCGCAGGGGAGCACTTGTACAAGTAACCGAGGCTTTATACTCGTCAGTAGATCCATCTACTTTGTACTCACATTTGAGTATCCATTTTCACAACCCAAAGGTTCTTTTTCCGGAGGAAGATCAACCATTACGCAAGTATGGTTCTATATGATGGAATTTATTTCTCTATTTGTAGCTTCTTTCCAAAGCAGCGCTATTGGAGATGACAATTATTTGTTAATTGTCCATGGTTCATTCTCAACCATACACGCTAGAAGGACTGGAATAAGTCTTTGTCCCCTTCTTTGCTCTGTCTCAGTTCAACATCTAGAATCCCTTAGTTCTGCAGATCTGGACTATTAAGTTCCGGATAGCCAGCAACTTTCGAGTCCTGTAGATACGGAACGTCTAGTTTCAGACAGTCAGGCCCTCACGGGTTCTTGTTAACCTTGAGCAATTACTTCTTTTTCCTTTTCAAGGAAAGTTATCTTCAAAGAATTCAGCATTCTTTGACGCCAAGAGGCGATAAGCACTACTGTTATTTGCAGATCCAATGGATATGCAATCTACATTCTTGGGTACGAAACCACCCCACATCACAACATTTGTATGTAAGATCCTTTCCATGTCTCACATGGAGGGTTACCCTTATCCTTATGCAGAGTTCTATTGAGAATCACATTAGCGGTAAAGATTGCCTTGCCCCACATAATTCGAGCGTACGGCTTTGCGCTTGGCTAACACTGTTAGACTGAGGTGAGTAATGAGCAGTCGTCTAATAAACGATGCTTCACATTCTCCCCCTCTATCACTACGAATTTCTCAATTCATAGGCTTAGTTGATTTTCAACTTCTGCTTTGTAGTACTTATCTGCTTCAACAACTTCATCTTTGCTTTTCAACAAACAAAGGATATAATACGTTGTACCATCATCAATGAAGGTCACAACTTACTTGTCTCCCTCCTCTATTTTGTATAAACTTCAAATCACCCAAGTAGGTGTGACTAAGTTCTAGAGGAGCGGTGCTTCTTTCGTTGTTCCCTTGACGGAATTTGGAAAGGTGATTTTGCCTCTTCGTCTACCTCACATTCATTTTGAGGGTTTATGTCGACAGAAGGCAACAATCTCAACATCGTTAGCTTTTGAATGACTTGCTATTTAACATGTCTTAATCTATGATGGCATAGATGCACGGATTACAAATATCATTCATTTGGTTATAGACATATTGTACCATTCTTAGTTATTACAGACCTGTTGGACTAGTCTCAAACCAGCTTGACCAACAGCGTCCTTTAAACTAAGTTTGGGACATGTATCACCTCATCTTAGAGTGATCCCATTCCCTGAAGTCCTATTGTGGACAACCTCTCCAACCTCTTCTACTTTAGAGGTGGCGTTGCTTCACATGAACAACCTCTTGCCCGTGGTTAGGGCGTAACCGGATCATATGTGATCTAGATACTCTGGCCCACTCCGGTTGCTTTGCAGACTGAGTGTCCGATTTCTTTTCTGCCTTTCTTTAGGCCTTCAGATCATTTAAGACCTGGAAACTCTGTCCCCACCTTACTAGGTGTCCATTACTTTTCCTATGAAATGAATTCTGGCCCCACTCCAGTCCCCTGGAGGCTTTATATGACCGAGTGTCCAATATCATCATACCAAAGGAATTTTGGCCCACTCCAGTCGCCCGGAGGCTTTGTATGACAGAGTGTCCAGTATCATCCTATGAAGGATCTTCTGCCAAATAGTGTGACAGGCTCAACGTCCTTAGCTTTTAGACTTCTTCCGTTATGATTGGTGCCCAGACAATTCTTGGCGCTTACTTAAGAGTGGTAAGAGTTTTCTCACAGTTAGTGGATCTTTCTCCATCGTATGTGCGAACATACTTTACACACTTTTAATAATTACACTTAAATGAACGGATCTTTTTAAGTCGTTTACAAAGTCCAATCTTTAAACGGGAAAGAAGAAAAGATTAAACTTCTGATTTTAAAGTGTAAGGAATATAAATTATTTCGGAAAATATTTTCATATTCCTCCTTACTTTAAGCTATTTTTAATCAAACATCATTTAATCTTTATTCTTGACAAGTAAGAAAAACTACTTATCCCAATTTCAGATTCTTGCCCACTTCAGTCACTTCATCAGACTGAGTGTCCATTTCCTCCTTAGCTTAATTCAGATTCTTTGTCTGGGACAGATATAGGCCTTCTGCTGCAAGATAGAACCACATCTTCGGCCTTCTCCTCTTGTCCCAGCTGATATCCTCAGCCTCTCGTGAGCGCTTGTTCCCACCACTCTCGGGAGCGGTGACACATTGAACATGTTGAACTTCAACAATATCATCATCACTGTCTTCGCGTAAAACCACAAACCATATCCAGATTTGGTCACACAACTTTTGACCGACATCTTTCGAACACTAATAGTAATACAATACAATCTTGTCTTAAGATGTTGGTACTCTATTGTACTTTATAAAGCAGTACGGGAAGTAAATAACTATTACAAGTATTCGAAATGATAAACAAATATTCAATATTCAGAAATTGAATCTTGTTGAACAAATAGGCCTGTTACACCTCGTAATTTTAAGACAATAATTAGAGGACGTAATTAAGGAGGTAAGATTCGAATCTTGGATATAGAGTATACTTATATATGCTAATCCGGAAATTAGTATACAAGAGGATGTGATTCCGGAAAGATGTTGGTCACAATAAGGGTGACGTTGGATACTTATAGCAATAATTGTATATTTCAATGGAGTTATGGAATAGTATTGTATTATACAATTATGACATTGAGGATACGAGGCTTATGAAATTCTCGGGAATTAAAAGAAGTGGGTTTGAGATTTATTAATTGAAGAACTTGGGGGCCAAAGTAAAAAAAAGAAAAATCAGATTTTTTTTTATAAACCTACACTTACCTCTTCATCTTCTTTCTAAACTTAACAAAAAAAACTCTCATTCTCTCCTCCAAGCTCAGCCAAAAAGACCCTCCACCCATAACCAAATTTAAGGTTTTTATCTCCTCTTCTTAGACTACATTTTCACCAAAAATTGGAAGCCAAAACAACACCAAAAACAGTGGCAAAACAGCTACTGCTGGCCGAAAATCTGCCCAGAAATTTGAATTTTTTGGGATGAAATTTTGGAAGAAAAACGTGTAAGGATGATGGCTTAACATTGTAGAACACTTGCATGTCAATTGGAGTTGAAGAAGTGAACAAGAAAGGGATAGAAATACGAAAACAGTGGGGATTTTCGGACAAACAGTGGGCAGAAAATTGCGGACTGTTTTGGACGAATTTGAGGTATAAAAATTCTTCTTTCTATGATATAATTGGAATGCATTTGTGTTAAGGAAAAATTGGAATTTAAGCATTGCATGTGACAATTTTGGGCTAGTTGCCAATTTGGAACAGATTTTGGTGTTGTTGGATTCGTTGGTTATTGTTGTTATTATTATCACTAATTGCATGATGAAATTGAAAGGAAACATTGAGATTTAGTTGGAATTAGTTATATGGAAGTATTGAAATACGAAATTGGATTTTAGGAGTTAAGATAAGAGTTATGGAATTATGACATGTTGTGGCCAAGAACTTGCATGAAATTGTTGGACATGTTGTGATGTATATAGACTATTTTAGGGACTATTTTGTGGTGTTATAATGCTGAAAATTTAGTTACCATTATGCATGTTTAAGTGTGGTAAGTTCTAAAGGAAAAAGGGTGTAGAAAGGCTTCACATTCTACCCTCGTTGTTGTTGGAACATGGACTATTTTGTGGGCTGTTTTTAAGGTGGATTAAGAGGCTAAATTTACATGAGAAGTGGGTGTCTAAATTCCCTTTATTGTTGTTTTGGTTGTGCTCTTAATTGGTGCTTGGTTATTGATGTTATTAGTCTCGTTTGGAAGTTGTGGAAACATGTATAAATAGGAGAAGTGCTGCCCGAATTTTTATAGAATAAGAAGTCGTTATTCGATATAAAGTATGCTAGTGATCATAGAATTGATGAACGTATTACCATTATTATAGGTTGAAGTTCTAAATCGAGACGTACTCTAATATTGAGTTGATTAGTTCGTCTACGAGGTATGTGAAACCCTTACTTCTTTCTTTTGGCATGATTTAATGAAAGTACGGCGGACGTACTTGATTCTTATACAGTTTAATTCCTAAAGAGGATTGTTATGAGAAGTGCCTATGATTTTTTTAGCAAAGAGTTTATTATGACATTATTATAATGATTTTATTGAGAGTCAAATGATAATTTTTACTTGCATATGGTTACTCATGATATCTAGTCGTGCTAAGTGTTACTACTTCACCTCACCGAGTCCCGGGCCGGGTTACGTTCGTGCACAGCCTTGCATTTTTCACCGATACCCTCACTAGAGGGCCGGGTTACGTAGGATGGATCCATAGATGAGATATGACTTTACCGAGTCCCAGCATGGGCCGGGTTATGATATGATTCCACCAAATCCCGCATTAGTGGGCCGGGTTACGTTACAGGTATATATATGTATATGGACATGCATTCATGTTTTCTTGACTTGACTCTCATTTTTATAAGGCACAGCTGACTTTTATAGTTTATGGCACAGTTGGATTTGGATCCTGATTTTTATACTGATCTCCTGTTTTCTGTTGGCTACTTATGATCTATTTTACAGCCTCATGTTTTACATACTCAGTACATTATTTCATACTGACCCCTTTCCTCGGGGGGCTGCGTTTCATGCCCGCAGTACATGTTTTCGGTTGGTGAACCTCGTGCCTAGGTTCTTACTCAAGACAGTTGGGAAGCTCCTTTGATCCAAAGCTTTGTCATTTTGGTACCGAACCTCTTTTAGACTTATGTTTGTATTTAGGGGCACGACGGGGCCCCGTCCCGTCATATGTCGTTGTCCTTCTTATGCAGGTCTCGAGACGCTTGTGGGTTGTACTTATGTAAGGGTTATAACTCGTTTTGGTCAGTCATGCTATTGTACTCTGTGTTGGGGTGTCCCCGTGTATATATGACATTATCTAGTGGCAGCCTTGTCGGCTTGCCTGTTGTATTGTGTTGGCTAGTTATGACTCCTCGCAGGGTGTACATTCGGGGTAAAGGCGCCTTGTGGGCCGGCCTACCCCGGCATATGTTGTTATGCAAATAAGCGTTATGATGCCGGATTTCGTACTCATTAAGTGTTAGTTGGATTATGTGTGACAGGTTAGTATAATGACATTATTAGGATGGTTAGTCGCGGCCCGTCGGGTCGGGTCGTGACAAGGCCAATCTTCAAAACTGCCGCAAGGTTGTTGTGTCTTGAATCTTGATAACCTGAAATCAAGAAATAACTAAATCTGGATGGTTACAACGTTGTGTGTTGAGTCGAGTGATTGTCCTCTGTCCTTAAGACAAGATTGCCCCGTATATATGCTTTTACGTTAGCGGGCAATAGTCTCCCAAGATAAAACAACACTTTAATCTCAACGCTACAAAGCCAATAGTTGAGCTCGACGAAGAAAACAAATATGAATCGACTTGTCGAAGATATGGAAAAGGAAGGAAGAGTTTCTGATTACTCTTCTCTTTTGTCTCTGTGTATATAGTGTGTCTCTGTTGTGTATATCTTGTGTATATGAGGGTCTTAACTCACTGTTTTTCGTCACGCGCTTTGCTCATTGTTTTGAGCTGTGTTTTGTGCTATTTTCTCGTCGTTTTGCTCACTATTTTGTGCTGAATTTCAGTCACGTATGTATCTTCACAATTGAGCCAAAACAGCTCAATATATAGCATCACAAGAGGGTTGTTCAACTGCCCAAAATACAGCTGTAAATAGCCATTAGGAGGGTTGTAAATGGCATTAGAGAGGCTGTTAATGGCCATCAAGAGAGACCGAATTATGGACATGAAGGAGGGTGATAATGGAGGAGTTAATCAGCCAAATAATGGCTGGTTAATGCTCCAGAAAATAGTCCAACAGTAGGCAGAAAGTTTTCTGCCTTCCGTCACCCCAAAATCAATTTCCAGAAACTCTAGAGACCAAACTGTAAATATTAAGCAATTTGGGGTCCAAAAAGATAATATCAGAAAGTCCCCACAACCCGTGACCCGTGACGTTTATGGGCTTAGCCTTGAACCCAAGCACATCTAGGTCCTCCCTCCTTTAAACACATGGGATACCCCTTGGGGTCCCAAACCCTTTACCATTTTAGAGACTTATATAGAGAGCATTTCTTCATTTTCCCACCGATGTGGTAGATTTGTCCCACACCACATTTCCATGCCTCAAACACCTTACTTCGTGGACCAATATCTCTTTCATTTCTCAACAAAATTTGACGATTCTTGGCCCTACAGTCATCTACTCACTTCGTAGATCATGCATGTGCGAAGAGACAAAGTCTCCAATATGCGGAACACTAGTGTTTAATTCATCAAAGATAGGTGGACACATCTCCCCGCCAAAGGCAAATTTCCAACAGCTACTGATTAGTAGTCTAAATAAAATGGTAGAGGACATGTCACAACCTGTCAAATTACATTAATATATAATAGAGTTTCTTTATATTATCACTTGTCAGTACATATAACTTAAATCGTTCTAAAAAACGTATATATACTAATAGCACATTACCATATGGAAATGAACACCGATAGTACATTTTTGTAAGTACGATTAATTAAGACACAAATGATAGTGATAATTACAAAGGCACTTGGCTAATATAAGTTACTCCGTACTTATCAAATGCAGGTAAAATAATAGTGATTGATTGTGATTGGTTTATACATCATAGGGTTATGGTATGACAGAAGCCGGACCAGTGCTGGCGATGTTCTTGGCATTTGCTAAAGAGGGCTTTGAAATAAAATCAGGAGCATGTGGCACAGTTGTGAGAAATGCTGAGATGAAAATTGTGGATCCTGATACTGGCAATACTCTTCCCAGGAACCAATCTGGAGAAATTTGTATTAGAGGAGAACAAATCATGAAAGGTATGTTTTATAATATTTAAATGACTTAAATAAACAGATGCATCTTTATTTTTAAGATGACATATTTTAAAAAGCTTACATTTAAATATCTTTTAAATAACTTGAGAATATAAGTAACTTAAACTTTTCAATATTAATCATTTTTACGTCCCTGGTCCCTTTAGGTGGACCGCAGTTATCATTGTGTTGATTTGATCCCATTATCTGCGCCTTTTTCCATAGAAATATGACAAAAAGAAAATCGAGCTTCTATTCTTCCACTTAACACATGAATGGAAGCCAATATCTTCCATCCCCACATACTTAATTAGCGTTATCTTCTTCTGATCGTCCACTCATTTATTAATTTATTATTTCAACTTCTCATTTCCCTTACTCTCCTTTTATAAATTGGTACCGTTATAAATATTGACGTTCGAGAAATTTAGCTTATTATTATGACAACTTATATTGCAAATCTTGAATTTGGGACTATGTGATTCCAAAGCTATATTATACATCCTAAATTATTATTTATTTTATATAATTGTTCAAGGACATATAATAGAAGTGCATAGGAGTATATATTCTTTACAATAACGTAGCATATATTTTTTTTACAATAAACATTATTTACATATACATATAAGATTAAAATTTTAGCTCGATAATGATAACCATCATTCAAGGTGTTTCCAACACTGATTATAAATTTGGTACAACCAATCCGTAAAGTGTAATGTATGTCACGACTCACAAGTCACAACGATAACCTTGAGTGATTTTGGTGGGCCACAGCACAACATACTTGAGTGAAACAATTGACCTTACAAAACTAACAAAAATAATAGTAGCAGTAAATCATTGTGTCATGGTGGAAATGATGAAAGCTTTTTCCTCTTGGTCCAAAAACTTCACCTACAAAGTCTAAAGCTCAATTATGTCATCATACAATTTTCTCTATATTATATATGAATCATTATTTTATATTTTTTTCTTTCTTTCTAGACTAGATGTTTGATTAATATGTAATCGTGTGAACTTAAATCAAACCAATAAATTTTGTACACAGGTTACCTAAATAGACAAAGAAGGGTGGTTACATACCGGTGACATTGGCTATATTGACAATGATGACGAGCTTTTTATTGTGGATCGGTTAAAAAACTGATAAAATACAAAGGATTTCAAGTGGCACCTGCTGAGCTTGAAGCCCTTCTCCTCAACCATCCCAACATTTCTGATGTTGCAGTGGTTCCGTAAGTCTCACTAATTTCGAGCTTGAAATATATATAGTGTGTGCACGCGCATGTATTTGAGATTTTTAATATGTATACTTAAATTAAGGATAGCATGTTCATGGGACAACATGTTAATGCATCGACTGTCTAAGTTCTAATAATCTTTGAATTGTTTCAACTTCCGCAGAATGAAAGACGAGCAAGCAGGAGAAGTTCCAGTGGCTTTTGTTGTTAGATCAAATGGATCCACCATTATTGAAGATGAAGTCAAGGATTTTGTATCAAAGAAGGTTAGTTTAATTCATTTGTTTTTTGGTTATTTTTGTATTCATTTGACAAAAAAAGGGGATTATTTCCTTTCTAAATAATAAAAAGAAAAATTGTATTTGCGGACCTTCACTTTTTTTTATTGATAACGTGCTTTAGTTAGTGATTAGATGCATGCTCTTCCTAGTCTCTCGAGACTCTTCTTGAGGAACTTTATCGTATGTCTTTCGAGGTCGATAAAAATCATATGTAAGTCTCTCTTTCTCTTCCTATACTGCGCCACCAACCTCCTAATAAGATGAATGACTTATGTGCACAATGTCACATCGCAGGCCCATTAATGGAAAACACAGCTTTGGCCATGCTCTTTTTGTTTTTGGGTTTTGGCTCCTCTCCATTATACTTTCTTTTCATTTTCTTACGTACACATTTAGATGAGTGACACTTGTTTAATATAATTTTTAAAAATCAAAATTAAATTAATTTAACAAGTATCTTAACCATGGTCAAAAGTACTAAGTTTTGGAAAGCATTCTTAATTTTAGTAATGCAATATCAATTTTTGGGACCTGGCGCCTCTCCAGTCTCCAGTAGCGTTCTCTCCATTTCGTCCAGTTGAGCATTTAGATTTTTGACACGTATCCCATTAATATTTTAACGACCAAGATTTGATTTATCTTAACTGTGGTTAAGTTATTTCTCTCTCATATAGAACCAGTTGGAAATTTACTAATGTGGAATTAAGTTTATCCCATTATTTATGACTCGAACAATTCGGGTCCCGCACGTCGGAAATATCGTTTCCACACACGTGCACACGTAGTGCCAAATATCGCAAATTTCATTAGTGAAAGAGATATTGATACGTAAGTAATATATTTGAGACATAGAATGATGGACGGTTATTGGCCAAATGACAAAGTATTCCACGTTGGTAAACGAAAGAAGAAGTGTACAAAGTGTAAGATGAAAAGAGTCGGAAGTCACCGCGGAGCCGCGAAGGGCCGCGACGCAGCCCCGTCGGAGCCGAGGCGTCGGAGCGTCGCGGCGCCTCCCAGGCAGCGCCGCGGCGCTAATTGGGTGATCAGTCACTGGAGCCGCGGCACCGCGGCGCTAATTCACATAGCCGCGACGCTAATTCACATAGCCGCGGCGCTTCAGAGACAGAATGCCGCGACGGGAAGATGGAAAGTTCTGACTTTGGGCTGGTTTTGGAGCATTGAATCTCCATTATTTGACACATGAATTCAATCATTATTTGGCTAAATGTAACTCCTCAATAAGTGTCATTACATGGCTATTGAAGGCCATTAGTTGGCTAGTTGAGGGGTCATCTCCTTACACTATAAATTGAGGCATTTGACTCAATTGTTGAACACACTAAGAAAACACTATAGAATTTTCTAACATCTTATTCTTCCTCTCTAGCAAGTTTACTATACTTAAAAGTTCTTCAAGAGTAACACTTGAGTTTTTTTTGCTCATTTGTTAAGTTGTTGTTGTATCTTTGGAGACTATTGCCCGATAACGTAAGAGGATATATACGGGGCAATCTTGTCTTAAAGACAGAGTGTCATCACTCGACTCAGCAAATCACAAGCAGTTTGTAACATTCTTGATTCTAGTTTCGTTGTAATCTTTAGTTTATCCTTTCTAGCAATTTGTAATATTTACTTACTTCCCGTTTCCTCCAATTGTTGTAACCCACAATTTTAAGACAAGATTGTTGTAAGTACTTAGAAAGATGACTGGAAGAGAACAACTCACTTCTGATTCTGCTGTTGCTACTCAAGGCAACCCCTCTGCCTTCCCCACTGCTGCTCAAGGCACACCTAATGCCTTCACTACTGCTCAAGGCTCATCCAACGCCTTTCCTGCTGTTCAAGGGAACGTTACAGTTCCTCCACCCGCTGGATTCCACCATGAACGCCCAGAAAAGTTCATGGGCTCTAACTTCAAGAGATAGCAGCAGAAGATGTTGTTTTATCTGACTATTATGGGAATGACTCATTTCCTAACAGAAGATCCTCCACAAGCTGGAGATGAAATGGACCCTTCGCCTACTGAAACGACTGAAGGGGACCAAGGTACCCATGTTATTAATGGCATGAAGATGGTTCTTGATGCATGGAGTCATAGTGATTTCATGTGTAAGAACTATATTTTGAACTGTATGTCAGATCCACTCTACATGGTGTATTGCATAGTAGGCACCACCAAAGAGTTATGGAAGAAGCTGCAGAAGAAGTACAACGCACAAGATGCTGGCACAAAGAAATTCATCGTTGGAAAATTCCTGAAATTTCAAATGGTGGATAGTAAAACAGTGATGTCCCAAGTCCGGGAATTCCAAATGATTCTACATCACCTGGATTTGGAAGGTATGAAACCAAATGAGCATTTTTTTGTTGCATCACTAATTAGAAGTTACCTCCATCGTGGAATGAGTTTATGAGTTATTTAAAACTCAAGACAAAGGAAATGACCTTTGAGGAACTTATTATCAAACTCCAGATTCAGGAAGATAATAAGAGGGTCTTGCCTAAGGGAAAATAACCCGATGAGGCAAAGGCAAATATGGCTGAGGCCAAAGGGAACTCAAGCAAGAAGCGCAAGTTCCAGAAAGACGGCAAGACCCAAGCGGCGGAGAAGTTCAAGGGAAACTGTCACCACTGTGGGAAACCTGGTCACATGATCAAGGACTGCCGCAAGCTCAAGACTGAGCAACAAGAGAAGTCCAAGGCCAAAGGCAAGGCTCACGCTAACATCGTCAAAGACAGGCTTCTAGATGACATGATTGAGGAGTTCTCGGCGGTGGTGCTTGAAGCAAACCTTGTTGAGAATCTCATGCAATGGTGGATGGACACGGATGCTACCAGACACATCTGTTCCAATAAAGATGCCTTCTCCACTTATACACCAGTTACTAACAAGAAGTTGTTCATGGGTAACAACGCTTACTCTGACGTGCTAGGGGTAGGAAAGGTAGTCCTGAAGATGACTTCTGGAAAGGAGCTCACTCTGAAGGAGGTGATGCATGTTCCTGATATTAGGAGAAATTTAATTTCATGCCATTTATTGGTTAATGCTGGTTTTAGGCTAGTATTTGAGTTCAATAAGTTTGTAATAACCAAAAATGGAACTTTTGTGGGAAGAGGCTTCGTCTATGAAGGCCTCTTCAAAGTTAACACCATGTCTGTAATACGTGCAAGCAATAATATTGAAGCCTTTTCTTACTTGCTTGAGTCATCTAATTTATGGCATCATAGATTAAGACATGTTAACTACAAGTCCATCCAAAGATTGGTTAAGTTGGAGTTGTTGCCGTCTATCGATATAAACCCTCAACATATGTGTGAGGTGTGCGTAGAGGAAAAACTCACAAATCTTCATTTTTGATCCGTCTAAAGGAATACCGCTCCTCTAGAACTTATTCACACAGATATATGTGATTTGAAGTTTGCAAAAACTAGGGGAGGGAACAAGTACTTTGTGACATTCATTGATGATAGCATAATGTATTGTTACCTTTACTTGTTGAAAAGTAAAGACGAAGCCTTTGAAGCGTTCCGACGTTACAAAGCAGAAGTTGAAAATCAACTTAGCATGCGGATTAAATCCATTAGTAGCGATAGAAGGAGAAAATAAGTAGCGTCGTTTGAGGAATATTATGCCGAATCGGGCATTGTTTATCAAACGATGGCTCCATACTCACCTCAGTCGAACGGTGTTGCGGAACGCAAGAATCGCACATTGAAGGAAATGATGAATGCCTTGCTCATCAATTCCGGTCTTCCCCAAAAATATGGGGAGAAGCCGTCATTACCGCTAATACAATTCTTAACAGAGTCCCACATAAGGGTAAGGACAAAACTCCATATAAATCATGAAAAAGAAAGAAACCTACCTATAAATATTTAAAGGTGTGGGATTGTTTGGCAAAGGTCGAAGTGTCCAAGACAAAGCAGGTCAAGATTGGGCCTAAGACTGTAGATTGCATTTTTATCGGATATGAAAATAACAGTAGTGCTTATCGCTTCTTAGTTTATAAGTCAGATATTCTAGATATCCATGGGGGTACAATCATGGAATCAACGAATGCTCAATTCTTTGAGGATACTTTTCCTACAAAGGAAAAAGACATAACCTCTCGCAAATGAAGTTATGAACAAAGCTCTCAGAAACCAGGAGTCATTGACTGCCCGAATCTAGATAGTTCAGGTCTAGTGGACTTTGAAGTGGCTGAATATCCGGAAACTGGTGTTTCAGATTCTCAGAACTTGGAGACTCCAAAATGGAACCAAGGCGAAGTAAAAGGGCCAAGAAGGATAAATCCTTCGGTCCTGACTTTGTAGCTTATATGGTTGATCACGAACCAAGGACAATTGCTGAAGCATTGTCAACTCCAGAGGCACCGCTCTGGAAAGAAACTATTCAGAGTGAAATATACTCAATCCTGCATAACCATACTTGGGAGTTGGTTGATCTTCATCCGAGAAATAAACCATTGGGTTGTAAATGGATACTCAAATGGAGGTATAAAGCAGATGGGTCTATAGATTGTACAAGGCCAGGTTGGTAGTCAAGGGCTATTGACAGAAAGAAGGCCTTGACTATTTTGACACGTACTCCCCGGTGTCTCGGATGACATCTATACGGGTATTCATTGCGATCACAGCGTTGTGTGACCTTGAGATACATCAAATGGATGTCAAGACAGTCTTCCTAAATGGTGATTTGGAAAAAGAAATCTATATGGAATAACCCGAGGGGTATGTGGTTCCAAGGCAAGAGAAGAAAGTCTGTCGACTTGTCAAATCTCTATACGGACTGAAATAAGCCCTGAAGTAATGACACGAAAAATTTGATAGTACTCTACTATCGAAGGGTTTCTCCATTAATGAATTTGACAAATGTGTCTACACAAAAGGTAACTCTGACTCGTTCGTCATGATATGCCTGTATGTAGATGACATGTTGATCACAAGGAGCAGCCCTAGCTTGATCCTAGAGACTAAGAACATGTTGAAACAATGCTTCGACATGAAGGATATGGGTATCACATATGTCATCTTAGGGATAAATATCTCTAAGACATCTGACGGACTGGTCTTATCTCAGTCTCACTACATCGAGGATGTGTTGAGAAAGTTTGAGATGTTTGACAGTTCACCTATGATGTCACCACTGGATAGAAATAAAAAACTAGATAAAAATCGTGGTGCATCCGTATTCCAGGAGCAATATGCACAAGTGATTGGTATTTTGATGTACATAACAAACTGCACCCGACCTGATTTTGCTTATACAGTCAACAAGTTGGCTAGGTTTACCCGTAATCCGAGTAATGATCATCGGAATGTGTTGAATCGGGTACTACGATACCTGAAATACACGCTAACTTATGGGTTGCATTATTCGAGATGTCCAACTGTACTAGTGGGGTACAGTGATGCAAACTGGATATCTGATATAGAGAACACCAAGTCCACCAGTGGGTATGTATTTACAATTGGTGATGGGGCTGTGTCTTGGAAATCCTCTAAGCAAACTTGCATCGCCCGATCCACGATGGAATCGGAGTTTATCGTTTAGACAAAGCAGGAGAAAAAGCTGAGTGGCTTTACGATTTCTTAGAGGATGTCCCTTGTTGGAAAAAACCCATACCTTCTGTAATGATCCACTGCGATAGCCAGTCGGCTCTAGGAAAGGCACAAAATTCTATGTACAACGGCAAGTCTCGTCATATTCGACGGAGATATAAGACCATTAGGCAGATGATCACCACGGGTATAATATCCATTGATTACATAAAATCAAAGGATAACATAGCAGACCCACTGACAAAAGGCTTACCCAAAGATCAGATGTTCTACCTGTCTAGGGGAATGGGCTTAAAATCCAAGCTATAAGGACCAATACGGTGGTAACCCAACCTTACTGACTCGAGATCCAAGGAATTAGGTTCAATGGAAAAACTAAGTTGTAAAGGTTCAGTTGAGCGCTTCGGTGGAAGCATGAGCAATTCGAGTAGTGATTTCTGTAAAGAAACACCAAATCCAAAGTAATTCCCGCGATAGACATTAAGTGTTATCTGCAGTGTGGGTAAATGTTAAGTTTCCAAAACCTTTAATGATCTTCAACGATTGAGGTTAGGTTTGGGGAAAATTTTAATGGTTCCTAACATTTGTAAAGTGGGGTATAGCAGGTACCTTGTAGGAGACCACCTATTTAAGTGCAAGGACAGACCGCCTCAAATGAACGCACTTAAGACCCAAGAATTGTCCACAACCACAATGGACAAAACATTACGAAGAATAGAGTAAGGGAAGTTGTTGTGTTGGTAGCATTGACTTGGCTTACACTAAACACTGACGGTTCAAGACATCACGTTCACCACGCAGTAAGTAAGTCCAATAGTATTCAACTACATAAGGTTCAAAGCTGAAGTTACCTCTTCTGATGCAACATCAGTCCGCTGAAATATTGCTGGAAAATGCACCATGTGAGTGCGCCAAAATCTCTTTCAAGAGGGGATTATTGGAAATTTACTAATGGGGAATTAAGTTTATCCCATTATTTATGAATCGAACAATTGGGGCCCCGCACGTCGGAAACATCGTTTCCACACACGTGCACACGTAGTGCCAAATATCACAAATTTCATTAGTGAAAATGATATTGGTACGTAAGTAATACTTTTGAGACATAGAATGATGGATGGTTATTGGCCAAATGACAAAGTATTCCACGTTGGTAAACGAAGGAAGAAGTGTAAGATGAAATAAGTCGAAAGTCGTCGTGGAGCCGCGAAGGGCCGCGGCGCAGCTCTGTCGGAGCCGAGGCGCCGGAGCATCGCGGCGCCTCCCAGGCAGTGTCGCGGCGCTAATTGGGTGATCAATCATTGGAGTCGTGGAGCTAATTCATAGAGCCGCGATGCTTCGGAGGCAGAATGCTGCGACGGGAAGATGGAAAGTTCTGACTTTTGGGCTGGTTTTGGAGCATTGACTATTCATTATTTGACACATGAATTCAACCATTATTTGGCTGAATGTAACCCCTCAATAACTGTCATTACATGGCTATTGAAGGCCGTTAGTTGGCTAGTTGAGGGGTCATCTCCTTACACTATAAATTGAGGCCTTTGGCTCAATTGTTGAACACACTAAGAAAACACTATAGAATTTTTTGACATCTTATTCTTCCTCTCTAGCAAGTTTACTATACTCAAAAGTTCTTCAAGAGTAACACTTGAGTTTCCTTCCTCATTTGTTAAGTTGTTGTTGTATCTTGGGAGACTATAATAGTATTGAAATTATCTATAATAATATTTAGCTTAATTCTCTTTCATTTAATTTTATGATAAATATATGAACGATTGGATAGAGTATATTGAACCATTCAATGAAATAATATTTAATTTGATGCTCTTTAATTTAGTTAAGATGGTGAATATGTGAAAAGACCTTGGAAGAGTACTGTGAGAATAATATTTAATTTGATGCTTTTAAATTTAGTTAAGATTTTGAATATATGAACGAGCTTCGGATTTACCCATTTTTTATTGTGAATTTTACAAATGAAATTAATGGTACCAAAATATGTGGGACTAATTTATAAAGAAGTAGATAATTATGTAACACTATATATTTTACGGAGATACAATATTCTGGATTTCCAATGAGAGTATGAGACAAGACTCCTTAAGTACTTAAGTCACTCGTCGAGGCCCGGGAAGAGTTCATAGGAATCAAATAACTCATAATTTGATCAAATGGAAAAACAAATCTTCCTACAAACTCTCTAATCTTTCTACAATTCTACATTGAAATATATCGTTCTTATATCTATGTTGAATCTCATGTATCCGTTTTACTCACAAAATGCAAACAGAAATTCCAATCTTCTGCCAGTGTCTCGAAATTTAAAATATAACGATCATTCAGAATCAAAAAGATCAAGCAATAACGTAAATCATACATGAAGTTGGAATTTTATCTAGCAGAGATAACAGCATTGTCTGTTGCATACTTGCATTTATCTAGCAGATATAAAACCATCAATATCTATTGCTTGCTTGCTGTGTGGTCCACAAGCAATTTAACAAGGGAAAATTCAAAGAATAAACCAATACAAACTGTTGCTGAAGGATAGGTTCAAACTCTAAAAGTCACGTTTTACCCAATATTTAAACAATGCAGATTACAACCGAAATATATCATGACTAAATTCAATGGAATATGATTTAGGGAAACAATGTGATTGACCAAATATTTACACAATGCATCCAGTATTATAACTCACAAATGTGCCGCCTCCCAAGGTCTATAATATCAAACATCATGTTTGCATTCATATAGACATGAGAACAGTGTTCATATATTGGATTTCCATCATCATATATCTATCCTATTTTGTAGTATAAATGAACCATGTTAATCACTTTGCATAAGCTATAACACTTTCATGTTAAACTAAAAAGGAAATGTTTGAATTTTACCTTAAACCAAGGCCAAAATCACCTACTATTTTGAATTTTCCGATGTACACCAGTCATATCTCTTGGTTGTATAAATGTTAGTTCCAGTTTGCTAATTGCCTCAACAACTGTTCTAACATGTCGGTTAATTGTTTCGAGTGAATGTTGGAAAGTTCCACTTGACGATCGCAGACTATCTTTGTGCAACGACTGTTAGAAAAATACTCACAGCCTCTTCAACTGAAACCCGTGTGGTTCGATGTTCGACTGGCAGAAAATTATTTTTTCCTTATCACACTAACAAGCCGACAAAATGTTTCAGGATATAACCGTATTGACTCATACATACGCATGTGATGTCCACAAAGAAGTTCAACGACCCATGCCATACCGAGCCTAGATGTATGTTGATGTGTGAAACATAAAAATTGATGTTCTCGTGTGACTTGTTTGATATGCCCAACTGTTGCAACGCACAAGATAAAATCCTCATAGTCACTGTCGGACTCACTGGCACTGCTGGATATGCTCATATCTTTCAATGGACTCTTACGAAAAACCTATAAAAATAGAAAAGAATACAAGTGAATGAAAAAGTTTTATGTTAAAGCAACTACTTATACATAATAGGCATAGAGTTCAGAAGCAACGGAATAGAGTTCTCGCTTCTTTCTTATATTACTATCATCTAAGTTTAGTAGTTACTTTCAACAATCATAATGATAAATATACTCGTGATATACACGGTATATACACCGCCTTGTGTATACCGTGTCTATCACGGAAACACAAGCCGTGTATATTTAGGTAGTTTTGGTAATATATTGTTTTATTTAATTAGCATTGTACACTTACCATAATTATAGAATTCTTGTACAAATAGAATAGGGTTTTGGGAGTAGAATAGGAATATGATTTTTCATATTATGGAAATTGTAAAATGTATATATACTCATTCATTAATAAAAATAATCAAGGGATTATTTCATTCATGGTATCAGAAGTCTAGGTGCTTCTACCGATTTTCCTCTCTTTCGCTGCCTCGGTTTTCGTGTCCATTCTCGGCAACCGTGCACCATTAGCTCCTCTCTTCCCAAATTTCTTCCAAATCCCTTATTCACCTATTGTTCTTTCGTTATGTCTACGTCAAAGAACATGTTTCATCATGCCCTTACTGTTTACAACATCAAAAACCATATCCCTATTATTCTTGAGATGGAGAACGTCTAATATGCGATGTGGGCAGAATTGTTCAAAATTCAAGCAATCTCACATCAAGTCCTCCATCACATAATTCCTCCTGCTATCCCTCCACCCCCGGAGGATCCTCAGTTATGAATCACTCTTGATGCTACCGTCCTTAAGTGGATTTACTCCACTATTTCTACCGACCTTTTACAGACGATCATTGAACCAGACACTACGATTATGGCTACCTGTAATAGATTGCATGATATATTCCAGGATAACCAACATTCCCGAGTGGTCACCCTTGAGCAAGAATTTTTACAAGTCAGCATGGAAGATTTCTCGAATGTTTCAGCTTATTGTAAATGACTAAAGGAATTAGCGGACCAACTCCGTAACGTTGGAGCGCCTGTTACCAATAATCGTCTTGTTCTACAAATGATTGCAGGCCTATAATGGCGTTGGGCCTCTCCTCCGTCAAAGTAGTCCGCTTCCACCTTTTTATCAAGCCCGTTCGATGCTCACGTTAGAAGAAGCTGGCTTGGCAAAAAATGCAGCTACAGGCGCCAGTTCCGTGGCAATGATGACTTCACCGATAACCTGCACAGGTTTGTTGACAATTCGAGCCAAAACCACAACAACGGTGGCGGCAAGAAGGGTCAAAATCGTAAAAATAATGGCAAAAATTACGGTGACAACAACAACGGCGGCCGAAACAGTAGCAACGCCGGCGGGAACAGTACCAACACTCGGGGTGGGCCTCGGGGTTCTGGGCCCCAGCCCGTCTGGTCTCAGCCTTGGGCCCCTTGGTAGTGGGCCTGGACTAGTGGTCCAGTCCCGCCTACCGCCCTCCCAATTATTTTCAGCAACCTTGGGCCTCGGTCCAGCCCCATCACAGGTCCGATCTCTCGGGTTATTACCAGCAGTGTTCCGGGTCAGGTCAGCAGGCAGGTGTGCTTGGGCCTCGGCCCCAGCAGACCTTCAATGTTGTGGGCCCGAACCCGATATGACACCCACCGATATTGAGGTCGCTATGCATACACTTGGATTAAATCCTCCAGACACAAATTGGTACATAGACACTGGCACCACTTCTCACATGACGTCCGACCAAGGTACTCTCTCGTCTTATTTCAATTTGAGCAGTAACCGTGACATTATTATTGGTAATGGCAACTCAATTCCAATTCGTGGTACCGATCATAAAACTTTGTCTCCTCCCCATCCACCTCTTGTTTTGAAGAATATCCTTCATGCCCCTAACTTAATTAAAATTTTGGTGTGTCTGTTCGTAAATTCACTACTGATAATTGGGTTTCTGTTAATTTTGATCCATTTGGATTTTCTGTGAAGGATTTCAAAATGGGGATACCTCTCATGATATGCAATAGTAAGGGAGATCTTTATCCAATCATGCCCCCACCAGTTTCTCGAGTCAAGCCTTGCCATCGACATTTGCAACTCTTGCTCCTTCCTTGTGTCATGCACGTTTGGGTCACCCTGGATCGTCCATTGTTTCTTCTTTGCATAAAAACAATTTTATTTCTTGTAAAGGTACGTGTTGTACTCCAAGTTGTCATTCCTGTCCTTGAGAAAAATATGTTAGATTACCATTTGTAGCATTTACTTCTCGTACTTTGATGCCTTTAGATATTATTCATAGCGATTTATGGACTTCTCCCGTTCTCAGTTCTGTGGGACATCGTTATTATGTTCTATTTTTGGATGATTATTCTAATTTTTATGGACCTTTCCGTTAGCGAAAAAATCACAAGTTTTTTCCACATTCTTAAAATTTAGAGCATTCATCCGTACCCAATTCGACCGGGAAATAAAAAATATTCAATGTGATAATGGCAAAGAATATGATAATGGGTTGTTTCGGGAATTTTGTGATGATAATGGCATAGTTTTTCGTTTCTCTTGTCCTCATACTTCCTCACAAAATGGGAAAGCCGAACGAAAAAATCGTACCATTAATAATATTGTCCGAACTTTATTGGTCCATGCTTCCATACCCCCTTCCTTTTGGCATCATGCTCTACAAATGACTATTTATCTCCTTAACATACTTCCTACCAAAAGGTTGGCATATGCATCTCCTCTTAAAATGCGTATTCCCGTCTTAGGGTCTTTGGGTATTTATGCTATCCACCCTTTTCATCAACTACAATTAACAAACTTCAAGTATGTTCTACCGCTTGTGTGTTTTTGAGTTATCCATCTAATCATCGTGGTTACAAATATTTTGATTTGTTTTCTAATAAAATCATAATTAGTCGCCATGTTATTTTTGATGAAACCCAATTTCCGTTTGCTAAAGTATGTAGTCCCGAGCCTAGTTCGTATACTTTTTTAGATGACGAGGTCTCATCGTACTTTATGCACCACTTCATGGGCTGATCTAGTGACCCCAAAATGCCAGCAGGCCTACTGCTTGCTGGCCCGCCATCACCTACTGCTTCTGGCCTAGTTTCGGTTAGTGGGCTGATTGCCCAGCCCACTACCGGGACAACTTCTGTCCCAGTTACACGTCCAGTTTCCAGTGTTGGGCCAGCAGGCCCACTTCCTGCTGGCCAGTCCGTCACCCATCCGATTTTTCCCCAAAATCCACCAAATTCTCCCCCGAGTCACAAACCTGTCACATGTAGTCAACGGGGTATTTTTAAACCAAAAAGACATTTTAATTTAAATTCTTAAATCCCTACTACCCCATAACCCAATGTCTGCATTAAATGACCAAAATTGGAAATTAGCTACGAACGACGAATATGACGTGGGAGTTGGTGCCCTGTCCTTCTGGTGTTAATATTATTCGATCTATGTGGATTTTTACTCATAAAGATAATTCTGATAGTTCTTTTGTGAGACATAAGGCTCGTTTTGTAGGTGATGCTAAAACTCAGCAGGTTAGCATGGATTTTGGTGAGGCATTTAGTCCGGTGGTCAAATCGGCTACCATTTGCACTGTTCTCAGTCTGGCTCTTACAAAGACGTGGCCCATCCATCAATTAGATGTGAAGAATGTTTTCTTACATGGTGATCTTAAGAAGATCGTTTACATGCATCATCCCTTGGGTTTTCGAGACCCCAAATATCCTACTTATGTATGTTTATTGATGAAGTCCTTGTATGGGCTTAAGCAGGCCCCACTGGCTTGGTATAAGAGATTTGCAGACTATGTATCGTCTATTAGGTTTTCTCACAGTAGGTCTGATAATTCTTTGTTCATATATCATCGTGGTACTTCCCTGACATATATTCTATTATATGTGGATGATATTATCTTGACTGTCTCTTCTGATGCTTTACGCAAGTCTATCATGACACTGCTCAGTTCTAAGTTTGCTATGAAAGACTTGGGGCCCTTGAGTTACTTCTTGGGGATTGTTGTCACTCGTCATGCATGTGCGTTATTCTTATCACAACGGAAGTATTCCGCTGAGATAATTGAGCGGGTTAGTATGTCCTCATGTAAGTCTACTTTCACTCCAATTGATACTAAACCCAAGCTAGGTGCTGCGACTAGCTCACCTTACGAGGATCCACCCACTATCGTAGTCTTGCCGGAGCTCTTTAGTATCTTACTGTCACGATATCGGATATTACATATGTCATACAACATGTGTGTTTGTTTATGCATGATCCTAGGGTTGAGCACATGAATGCGCTCAAACGCATTATACGATATATCCAGGAACACTTGACTATGGCTTGCATCTATATCCGTCTTCAACTTCTACGCTTGTCTCGTATACAGATAATGATTGAGGTGGTTGTCTAGATACCAGACGCTCCACGTCTGGTTATTATATGTTTCTTGGTAATAACTTGGTATCATGGTCTGCAAAGCGACAATCTACATTATCACGCTCTAGTGCAGATGCCGAGTATCTAGGGGTAGCCAATGTGGTATCTGAATCATGTTGGTTACGTAATCTTCTCTTAGAACTTCATTGTCCCATTCAGAAAGCTACCTTGGTTTATTGTGATAATATTAGTGTCGTCTATCTTTCTGGTAATCCGGTTCAACATCAGCGCACTAAACACATCGAGATGGATATCCATTTTGTTCGCGAAAAGGTAACTCGTGGACAAGTACACGTCTGCCATGTCCCTTCCAGGTATCAAATTACAGACATCTTTACGAAGGGTCTTCCCTCGGTTCTATTTGACAATTTTAGGGATAGTCTCAGCGTACGAAGACAGCCCGCTATGACTTCGGGGTGATAAATATACCCGTGATATACACGGTATATACATTTGCCCTGTGTATACCGTGTATATCATGGAAACACAAGTCGTGTATATTTAGGTAGTTTTGGTAATATATTGTTGTATTTAATTAGCATTGTATACTTACCATAATTATAGAATTCTTGTACAAATAGAATAAGGTTTTGGGAGTAGAATAGGAATTGGATTTTCCATATTATGAAAATTGTAAAATGTATATATACTGATTCATTAATGAAAATAATCAAGGGATTATTTCTTTCACGTAATAACAATAAAAAGCAGTTTTTTCACAAGTAAGCAAAAGTTTGCCCGAGACTATTTTACAAGGAGAAAAATCAACAACATAGTAATCAGTTCATATCATAAAAGCCTCTCGAACCCCTGCATAGCTCAGTTCCTGAAAGAAATTAGAGACTCTAAATTAAAACCTTTTATTAAGATAAAAAAGAGATAGATTTCATAATGATTGATGTCCTAAATCATTTCCATCACAAAATTACATAAGGTAGAACCTAAGAGTTTAATCACAATAGATTACATAATATCCGTTACTACTTAATCAATTTTTCCCCAAGTCCTCAACCCATTGGACTTGATATTCTTCGGCCATATGGAAAAACATCTTGCGAACGCCAAGGTCAAGAAAGTGTGGCACAACTAGTGAAAATTGTTTTTTATGAATACAATGCTTATTCATGATATTTTGCAATTGAGTAATCACAACTTGCTCAGAGTAGATATCAATCTCATCATGTGTTAATGATTGTGCTTGTTCTCGTTCCCGCTTCTCTTTTTCTTTTGCTTCCTCCCTGTCTCTCTTCCACTTCAAGTGTTCCTTAAGATATTCAAATACGCCTTCAATTGTTGTAGCTCGACTTTTTTTCCGTTTCCCAAGTCCTCATCCTCCGCTTCAATAGGTTCTTCTGTTGTTGGTTGTGAAAGAGGTGTCGTACTGTATACGACATGGTTACCCTTGGCAATTGAATTTCCAAATATTTCTTCCAATAATTCATAATGTTTAAGCCCTTTCTGTCTGTACTTGAAAATATTTATATCTCTTTCTTTTTTTTGCTAAAAATATATAAAATAGAATGTTAGTTTGAGGGTCCCAACCATATCCGGAGCAAGACTGAAGTAGGTCTTTGAAATCTTTTAGATATTTCCTTAATGCTTGATATTTATTCTTTACACGGATTTCATCATAACTGTCTTTCTTTCTGGTTCTAGTCCACAATTCATCGATGATTTCCTTCCAACGTAGAACGCTGATAGTATTACCATTAAACGCGTATTTCCTCACATCGTCATGTAGGATTTCAATGAAGGCAGACGTGTCCTCGTCCGATCATTTTTCAGCATTTGAATCATGTGAGTTACTCAATTCTTTTACGTTTTTACAATACAACAACATTAGAATAATAAGTCGCATTCACTATATTCACTTTTAGATTACATAACATCTGAAAACTTTCCTCACATGAGCACAATCAATTTAATTTAACTTTTAACTTATGTTACCCTGTTAACCAGTGGAGGCGCAGCCACTGAATTTTCGTCTGAAATCCCAAAATCAACTTGACAAGTTATGTGCATTGTATTCTAATTTCAATAAAATAAGCAGGAAAACATAACAAAATAACAGTTGCAAATTTGAACATAAAAAAAGATTCATAGCTATAACTTATTCTTAAAGTTAATAGATGATACAACACTATCATAGAAGTAAATTTGAAACGGTAGAGAATCAACTCACCTGTTAATAGATGATGGATTGGCTTGACAGTAATCTGGAAGCAAAGTTGAAAATATGCAAGACTTCTACTTTGTTGGTTGTTGTTAATAAGACTGGAGTGGTAGAAGTAATAAAGAAAGCCACCTACAGGTGAACATAAATAAAAATAGGCAGAAGTAAATGAAGTAGGTAAATTGTTGATAGTAATTTATTATGAAAGAAATGGTTGGTAATAGTAATTACTTTGTTGAAACTTGAAAATAATTACTTTGTTGAGAGTAATCTGGAAGCAAAGTTGAAAATATGCAAGACCTCTACTTTGTTGGTTGTTGTTAATAAGAATGGAGTGGTAGAAGTAATAAAGAAACCCACCTACAGGTGAACATAAATAAAAGTAGGTAGAAGTAAATGAAGTAAGTAAATTGTTGATAGTAATTAATTGTGAAAACAAATGGTTGGTAACAGTAATTACTCGTTGTTCAAGGAGTTTGGTCTTCAGTTATACACTTTTAAGTCATGACATAATGATAATGGCGATTAACACGTTTTAGATGACTTTTGGGTTGTTGACAAAGTCTTTTTATATTTTATTTACTAGATTCATATCTTTGAACTGTTGTATTAAATTGTCATTTTAAATGCATTATAACTTCAGTCATACCTTTGTAAATATCTAATACAATATAAATTATGTATTGGACAATTATATCCAATACAATATAAAGTCGATCAATTGACATATATCTACTAATGTATGGATCTTTTTTTATAAAATATAAATTTATGGGTCAAGTTTTATATTTAAAAAAAATTGAAATCATGATTTGGAATCCCAAATCACACCTTTTTGGATGATTTGGGATTTCAAATCATGACATTAAGTTGAAGTTGAAGTTATGTCTGAATTGCATAAACAAATGTGATTTGAAATCAAATTATGAAACTATGATTTGCAAACGCATGGCCAAACGCCTACTAGGGAGCCATTTGGACATGATTTGAAACCATGGTTTGAAATTGATGTTTTTTTTGGACATGCAATTTGAATTTCTTAAGTTGTATCTTTTCTCATTGACATAAAAACTCCACAAGTTGTGAAAACCATCAAAACTTTCCAAATCTTATGCAGTCTTATCAAATGAGCAAGTCATAGTTTATAAAAAAATTATTATGCGGCTAGAAATTGTACACTTTTAAGTCATGACATAGTCATACATTTGTATATATATACAATATAAATTATGTATTGGACAATTATATCAAATACAATATAAAGTCGATCAATTGATAAATATCTACTAATTTATGAATCTTTTTTTACAAAATATAAACTTATGTTGTACACTTTTAAGTCATTGCATAGTTATACCTTTGTATATCTATACAATATAAATTATGTATTGGACAATTATATCCAACACAATATAAAGCCGATCAATTGATATATATCTACTAATTTATGGATCTTTTTTTAAAAAATATAAACTTATGGGCTAAGTTTTATATTCAAAAAAATTAAAATCATGATTTGGAATCTCAAATCACACCTTTTTGGATGATTTGGAATTTCAAACTATGACATGAAGTTGAAATTCAAGTTATGTCCAAATTGCATAAACAAAAGTAATTTGAAATCAAATTATGAAATCATGGTTTGAAAACGCACGGCCAAACACCTACCAGGATAGTTTGGTGCAAGGCCAGATTTTGAAAGAAAAAGAAAATCAGATTTTTTTTCATGTAGTTGGCTGACGTGTGTTTGCTATGAATCCCAAAATCCGATGTTTCCTCTTTCTCTGGTCGGATAATCAATTCATTCTCATATTTAACATAATTAGTGTTAGTGTACGTGTGTTTCGCGTAAAAAAAGAGTGATTACTTTTCATTAAAGATTATAGGGGGATAATTGACGCTCACTTCACCACCTTGAGTCGATATCATGCTATCTTGTTAAATGTGATTTAATCATTCAATTCAATCAAAACACTAATATGTCGTGAATTTATATGTCACACAGTAAAAGTTAAAAAGATACATAACAAATGAATCCTTGATCAAATGTTTAAAATATGAAGGAAAAAGTAAATAATAAAACGTCAATTATCATGCCTTGATCTTAGATCATGGATTTATGTTGCACTAACAATTCATGCCCTGATCTCATGTCTAATAGTCTTCCAAATTTAATTTTTTCACGAACCAATGTAATTTTCCTGAATAGTTATGAAAATAACATTCATAAAAACTTCTTGGATTTCACCAAACAATTATGGAAGTCTGTAGGAAAAAAAATATCTAATCAATTGTTCTTGTTATTTTTTACAATATGATAACCTTGTAACTCCAATTCAACTTTATCTCGATAAATCCTTTCTCTACTAAAACTTTTCAGCCTAATACATTCAGACCTCTAATTCTTACTAAATTTGATATGATAAGATCAATTAAATTTTTATTAGGTACGTACAGTTTATCTCCATATATTAAAATAAAGAATTCCTACATAGTTTAGTTATGTTTAGATTTTAATAAGTACTGTAAGACTTTAGTTTTTTTTGTTTTTTATGAAGAGTAAAATTTTAATTGATTTCAACATTCTAATACTAAAATATTAAATGAACGCTTATTTTGTATGAGTTTGATTTTCAGTAATTCAACTTTCTAATGCTTTCACAAAGAAAAATAAAATTATTTTAGTGAATTTAAACTAAAGAACTTCAAAATATTAAGAAAAGAAATATAAAGAACTGCGTAATGCACGGCTTCCCAAGATCCAAGCTTTTAGAACAATCAAAGTCTATATAAATTCATAATGTAAAATTGACCTGTCACACATTCATAATGGTTGAGCCTGTCACACATGGCTTGTCAAGTATGGTTAATCGGTTGACGTGATTTGCAGGCTATTGCGTCAGTTCGGAGTTTACCCTGTGCGCACTCAAGAGAATAGCGGTTGCGGGTTCCTTCGTCAACAAAAAAAAATATGTAAAATTGACCACTTCAAACAGTTTTTTTTCTTTTTAATTGTTAGATTAATGAATAAAACCATTTTGTTTTGTCGACCATTTTCATTCTCCTAGAAAAATTAATAGCACTGTCGATACATAAAATTTTAATGATTGAAAAATATTTAACCTCAATGTTTCTTTTTTAGTCTTCTGGTTTTTTCGCTCCAGGTAGTGAATGACGATTGTTTTTGGTGAATTAGCTTCACTTGCTTTGTCCTTGTGTACCTTACTTGTATCACACATCCTTAAAATCCACAAAAACCATAAAAATCAAACCGAAAACCGACAAAACCAAAACCGATAGAATTTATACTATAATGGTTTGATTTGATTTGAATATTATAAAAAATAATTAAATTGATTTGGTTTGATTTTAAACAAAAAACCGAGTCAAACCGAATCATGAACACCCCTAAATTCCCCCTCCTCTCTTACCTCTCATAAGGATTTTAACTTTATTTTAAAAAATGTATTTATGAAGATTGACATTGTGTTGAATGTACTTGCATTCATCAGCTCTCCTTGGACCGTGGATCGAAGCTGTTGCTGATTAAGCTAAAGTAGTTCAATTAGAAAGGTGATACTTCTATTACTGCATTATATACCAAAAGAATTGGACAAAAATACTCTAAGTACTTACGGAGCTAGAAAATTTTAATAAATGAATATAAAACAAATAATTAATATACAATTATCATAAACAACAACAATTCGTAAGGTCCATAAAAATTATATTAATTGTTTGAAGGAGAATTCGTAACGCAAGTGCCTTAAGAGGAAAAAGAAGGAGAATTCACAGATGAAGGAGATTAATTGGTAAATTTCATGACCAGGATCCACTAACAAAAGTTTTGATAGTGAAGCTAGAAATTAAGAGGAAGAGATATTATATTTATAATAATAAACCCTAGAGATATCCTACGGCTTTTGAAATATTTTAGAAGAAGAAACCTAATGGAACTTGAAGGCTTTATAATGTTTTGATATTCTATGTTAAAAGGAAATATGCACTTAAAGCCTATTAGACAACGTAAAATTACATATTATTATTTATTTTATTAGTACACAAATACTATTTGATCGTATCTACTTAATATTTCTCATCAAGATGTTGTTTTTTGGTATACATCCTTTATATTTTTTATCTATGTGAAAATATATATATATATTTATATTTTTTAAAAGAATAGTCTGATGCACAAAACATCCCGTTTTAGCAGGGTCCGGAAAATATGTAGCTAATGACCATATATTGTACTCCACTTATGTATAATAAGTTAATGAAATTATTAAACTTGAAACGCAAATAAAATATTTATTCTTAAATTAGCATATAGAAGAACGGAAAGTTTGTTGGTATTGCAAGCAATGCTTAGTCAATTTATTCAAAAGCTTCTAAAAACTATTGATTCAAAAAAAGCTACTTCTATATGTGGTTCCCAAGTGAGAATAGTTTAGAGAGAAATACATGTTTCAATGCAATCAGAAAAGGACGTGTTTATCTAGCTGTAAATTTATATGGCAAAATTGTAGTTGATTTCAAACTTCTAAAAATTAGGCAACGTATTTAATAATCAATAGTACTATTTTATCCAACAGAAAGGTATTTTAAAATAACATATTTGAAGGTAAGTAGGAGTCTTTGTCTCTAAATAACTCAATAAAAAATAAAAAAGGACGCATGGGAGTACATTGGTATATGATTTCAATTGAGTTTGAAGTTCTGGTATATTAGGAAAAAGATTAATTTTATAATATTATCCTATATGAAAGTCTTAGCATATTACGAAAAAGATTAATATTGTCTTATATGAAATTATGGAAACAACCGCTCTACCTATTAAGGTAGAGGAAGGTTTGCGTATACTCTACCCTCCCTAGATCCCATGAAATTTTACTGGGTATGTTGTTGTTGTTGTTGTTGTTGTTGTTTTATATTCATACTTTTAAAATAATATAAATAGATATAGATATAGATATAGATATAAATATATATTATGAAAATAACAATTTAAATTATATACACTAATAGCATAAAAACTCTATACATCATTGGTGAATTTTAATATGAATGAATAACATGTTAGTGTCCATTTTGATCAAATTACTAGTTAATGTTATACAAGGAATTCAAAAGGTTGAACTTTGAACCTATTACCTATTGTAACTTTTGACCCTTTTACCACTACCCAAAAAAATCTAAGTGATTTAATATTTTTTATGTATAAATAACAACAACAATAAGATATTCGGTATAATTTCACAAATGGGGTCTGCAGAGGATAGATTATACGCAAAACTTATTCTTACCTTAGAAGGTAGATAGATTGTTTCCAATATACCATCGGCTCAAAGGAAAGCGAAAAAAATTATTTTACTTTATATTGTATAAATTTTTAATTTAATCAAACTTCCTTTTTTTTTTTACTCATGCTCCTTTAGGTTTTGAAGTTTTTTTATTTGCAATCGCGTTAGGTCGAATTTCTATTACTTTGGCTTAATTATTTATAACTGTGTATTTACAATATATAATATGATCAAACTAATGAAGGTTATTTGTTCGATATTGAATTGAGTTGAAGTGAGATTTGTTTTTCCATTTGTTATCAACTTTAAAAATATTATTAGAACAACAGTAGTGTTACAATTGAATAACAACAACACAACAACATACCCAGTGAAATTCCACAACGTGGCGTCTGGGGAGGATAGAGTATACGCAGACCTTACCTCTACCTTGGTAGGCAGAACGGTTGTTTCCGAGAGACCCTCAGCTCAAGACACGACAAAGCATAAGCACAAACAAAGCAAGAGAAACAGTCAGATCCGGTCAAGAAATTTAAAGCAGTATGAAAATGCTGGTATCAAAAGCGAATACGTTATGATAGCACATCCTGAAAATGATGCAGTAACTAACGCAGGTAAATAGGATAAACAAGGTACACTAAAGAACACATAGCCCAGAGCACTAAGCTCCCGCTATGCGCGCGATGATGCTTTTTATTAAAAAGGAAAGCCCGATATACTAAACTCTCGCTATGCGCGCGGTCCGGGGATAAAGTTAAAGTTAAAGAATACATAAAAGATAAAGTTAATTGAGGAACAAATATTGATGCTTTATTAAAAAGGGCAGCCCGTGCACTAAGCTCCCGATATGCGTGTGGTCGGGGGAAGGGCGGGACCACAAGGGTCTATTGTACACAACCTTACGTCACATTTCTGCAAGAGGTTATTTTCACGGCTTAAAAAGTTAATAATAATTACATTAGCTATATTTAAATTTTACTTTAATGACCGCACGAAGCGCGGACTAGTTCACTAGTATATAATATAAATCTATGAATAGACAATCCTATGTGGCACCTCTTTATGGCCAAAGATCCTATTTATCTTTTTTCTCAATGTTTTGACAATTTTCTTACTATACAACAACAACAACAACATACCTAGTGAAATCCCACAATGTGGGGTTTGGAGATGGTAGAGTGTACGCAAACCTTACCTCTACCTTGGTAGGTAGAGTGGCTGCTTTCGAGAGACCCTCGGCTCAAGACAGAGCATAAACATAAGCAAAGCAACATAAAAAACAAAGCAAGAGCAAAGCAAGATAGACGTTTAGACCCAATCAGAAAATATTTAAAGTAGTATGAAAATACTGGTATCAAAAGTGAATAAGCCATGATAGTGCATTCCAAAAACGTAAACAGTAATTAGCACATGTAAATAAGCTAAACAAAGTACACTAAATGACACATAGCAACATAAATCAAATTATAGGGGACTATAAAGCAATACGACGCTTATTAGTATGATAGGCTAAGCGAGCCTACAATACTAACACTACAACTATCAGTTTGTAAGCGTAAGTAGGATTATGCTCGACTACCTACTACCCTTCTACCCTAATATGTGTCCTCCATAACCCCAATATAAGGTCATGTCCTCAGTAAGTTGCACCTGCGTCATATCTTGTCTAATCACATCTCTCCAATAGTCAGCCCCTCACACCTCCGCACTGGGGCATTTGTGTCTCTCCTATGCACATGTCTAAACCATCTCAACCTCGCTTTCCGCATTTTATCCTCCACTGAGGCCACTCCCACTCTGTCCCGGATATCATCATTTCTAATCCTATCCCTCCTTGTATGCCTGCACATCCATCTCAGTATCCTCATCTCCGTAACTTTCATCTTTTGGATGTGTGAAGTCTTGACTAGCCAACACTCCGCCCCATACAACATAGTCTGTCTAACCACCCTCCTATAGAACTTGCCTTTAAGTTTTGGTGGCACCTTTTTATCGCATAAGACTCTAGAAGTGAGCCTCCATTTCATCCACCATTCCCCAATACGATGTGTGACATCGTCATCAATCTCTACATACCCTTGGATAATAGACCCGAGGTACTTGAAGCTTCCTTTATTTGGAATAACCTGAGTACCAAAGCCTCACCTCTACACCTGTCTCAAGATCGCTCCCGTTACTGAACTTGCACTTCAAGTATTCTATCTTGGTCCTACTCAGCCTGAACCCTTTAGATTCCAGAGTCTGTCTCCAACCCTCCAGCTTAGCATTCACTCCGTTGTGAGTCTCATCAATCGGGACTATGTCGTCTGTGAATAACATACACCATGGCATCTCCCCTTGGATTTATCGCATCAGTCCATCCATCACCAAGGCAAATAAGAATGGGCTAAGAGTTGATCCCTGGTGCAGCCCCATCATCACTGGAAAGTGCTTCGAGTCTCCTCCCATTTTCCGTACCCTGATCTTGGCTCCATCATACATATCCTTGATCTCCCTAGTATACGCCACATGTACACTTCTAACCTCCAAACATCTCCATAGAACCTCCCTAGGAACTTTGTCGTATGCCTTCACTAGGTCGATGAAAACCATATGTAAGTCTCTCTTTCTCTCCCTATACCGTGTCACCAACCTCCTAATAAGATGAATGGCTTCTGTGCACAATGTCACATCGCAGGCCCATTAATGGAAAACACAGCTTAGGCCATGCTCTTTTTGTTTTTGGGTTTTGGCTCCTCTCCATTACACTTTCTTTCCATTTTCTTAAGTACACATTTAGATGAGTGACACTTGTTCATTATTATTTTTAAAAATTAAAATTAAATTAATTTAACAAGTATCTTAACCATGGTCAAAAGTACTATGTTTTGGAAAGCATTCTTAATTTTGGTAATGCAATATCAATTTCCCACAAATTTTGGGACATGGCGCCACTCCAGTCTCCAGTAGCGTTCTCTCCATTTCGTCATGTTGAGCATTTATATTTTTGACACGTATCCCATTAATATTTTAACGACCAAGATTTGATTTATCTTAACTGTGGTTAAGTTAATTCTCTCTCATATAGAACCCATCTTCCTCCCCTCTCCAAGAACCCAAATTCATACCCATGTCATCGACTTCTCCTTGCCTTTTTAGGATTAATACTAAGTAGATCTTGGTCATTAATATTGTAATGAAATAGGTGTCAACAATCTTAGCTACTGGACGAAATGGAGAGAAAATTACTGGAGAGGAGCCGGTTCCCAAATTTTCAAGTGACAAATGAAAAGCAAACTAGAGTTGAAATTATTGTTAAATCTACTAAATATATACATAAGATATACACGTTATGCACGTGTATATCCTATGTATATTTAATCTCGGTTTTGTCGATTTAGTCTAGGTTGTATCATTCTTGTACACGGTTTTGTATAGTTGTAGTGTACCTTAATTAGTCTTGTACTCTTACCATAGTTGTATAGTTAGTCTCCAAATATAATAAAATTTTAGGAGTAGAATAGGAATATGATTCTCCTATTATAGAAATATGTAGATTGTATATATTGTCTTTCAGTGGGCTTTCCAGCAGCCTCATCGGCCCAATACCAACTGGGCTAGTGGGTCTTCCCGAAGCAGCACTGGGCCGGGGCAGCACGCAGGGGTACTTGGGCCCCGGCCTCCGCAAGCCCACCATGCAGCAGGCCCACTCAGACCGATATTGAGGCCGCGATGCACACACTTGGTTTGACTCCACCGGACCCGAATTGGTATATGGACACCGGTGCCACTACCCACATGACATCCGATTCAGGTACTCTCTCGTCTTATTCCAATTTGAGCAACCTTCGTGGCATAATTGTTGGTAATGGTAATTCTATTCCAATTCGTGGTTATGGTGATAAAACTTTGTCCGCCCCCCATCCACCCCTTATGTTGAAAAATGTCCTACATGCCCCCAAATTGATTAAAAACTTAGTGTATGTCCGTAAATTTACTACTAACAATTCTGTGTCTATTGAATTTGATCCGTTTGGTTTCTCTATGAAGGATTTCAAGACGGGGAGTCCTCTCATGAGGTGTGATAGTAGGGGAGATCTTTATCCTATCACTTCATGTTTCGTCTATCGAGTCAAGCCTTGCCGTCAGCATTTGCAGCCCTTGCCCCTTCCTTGTGGCGTGCTCGTCTTGGTCATCCGGGGTCGTTCATTTTGTCTTCCAAAGATAAAAATAATTTTATTTCTTGTAAGGGTGCGCATAGTACTCCGAATTGTCATTCTTGTTCTTTAGAAAAATTGTTAGGTTGCCATTTGTAGATTCTAAGTCTCAAACTTTAATGTCATTTGATATTATTCATATCGGCTTATGGACATCTCCTATTCTTAGTTCTTTGGGTCATCGGTATTATGTTCTCTTTTTGGATGATTATTCAAAAATTTTATGGACTTTTCCGATAGCAAAAAAATCTCAAGTTTTTTCCGTCTTCTTAAATTTTAGAGCCTTCATTAGAACCCAATTTGAACGAGAAATAAAAAATATTCAATGTGATAATGGCAGGGAATATGAAAACGGGGTGTTTCGGGAATTTTGTGCAACTAATGAGATCAATTTTCTTTTTTTGCCCTCATACGTCTTCACAAAATGGAAAAGCCGAACGCAAAATTCGTATCATTAATAACATTGTCCGCACTTTATTGATTCATGCTTCCGTACCCCATCTTTTTGGCATCATGCTCTACAAATGACTACATATCTGTCACGACACGACCCGACGGGCCGCGACTAACCGCCCTAATGACGTCATTACACTAACCTGTCACACATAATCCAACTCACACTTAATAAGTCTGAAATTCGGCAGCATAACGCTGCAATATCAACATATGCCAGGGTAGGTGAGTCGACAAGGCTGCCTTTACCCCCGAATGTACCTGCCTCCTGAGGAGTCACAACTAGCCAACACAATATACAGGCAAGCCGACAAGGCTGCCAACAGATAATATAGCATATACACGGGAACACCCCCAACATAGAGTACAATGATATGGCTGACCAAACCAGAGTTATAACCCTTACATAAGTACAACCCACCACTGTCTACAGACCTCTATAAGAAGAACAACGACATATGATGGGACAGGGCCCCGTCGTGCCCCTAAATACAAACATAAGTCTAAAAGAGGTTCAGTACCAAAATGACAAAGCTCTGGATCAAAGGAGCTTCCCAACCTGCTGAGTAGGGACCTAAACCGGAGGATCACCAAACTGAGCACCTGTACCTGCGGGCATGAACGCAGCCCCCCGAGAAAAGGGGGGTCAGTACGAAATAATGTACCGAGTATGTAAACATGAAATACTGCATATGAGATCATAAGTAGCCAACAGAAACATGAGATCAGTATAAAAGTCAGGATCCAAATCCAACTGTGCCATAAACAATAAAAGTCAGTTGCCTTATAAAAATGAGAGTCAAGTCAATAAAACATGAGTGTCTGTCCATATACATATATATATATCTGTAACGTAACCCGGCCCACTAGTGCGGGACTCGGTGGAATCATATCATAACCCGGCCCATGCTGGGACTCGGTAAAGTCATCTCTCATCTATGGATCCATCCTACGTAACCCGGCCCTCTAGTGAGGGTCTCGGTGAACAATGCAAGGCTGTGCACGAGTCGTAACCCGGCCCGGGACTCGGTGAGGTGAATTGTAACACTTAGCACGAGTAGATATCGTGAGTAACCATATGCAAGTAAAAATTATCATCTGACTCTCAATGAAATCATTGTAATAATGTCATAATAAACTCTTTGCTGAAAAATCATAGGCACTTCTCATAACAATCCTCTTTAGGAATTAAACTGTATAAGAATCAAGTACGTCCGCCGTACCCTCATTAAATAAAAATCATGCCAAAGAAAGAAGGAATAGTTCACATACCTGTTAGACGAACTAATCAACTCTATATTAGAGTACGTCTCGATTTAGAACTTCAACCTATAATAATGGTAATACGTTCGTCAATTCTATGATCACTAGCATAATTTATATCGAATAACGACTTCTTATTCTATAAAAATTCGGGCAGCACTTCCCCTGTTTATACATGTTTCCACAACTTTCAAACGAGGCTAATAACATCAATAAACAAGCACCAATTAAGGGCACAACCAAGACAACAATAAAGGGAATTTACACACCCACTTCTCATGTAAATTTAGCCTCTTAATCCACCTTAAAAACAGCCCACAAAACAGCCCATGTTTCAACAACAACGAGGGTAGAATGTGAAGCATTTCCATGTCTTTCCACACCCTTATTCCTTTAGGACTTACCTTAGAAATTACCACACTTAAACATGCATAATGGTGACTAAATTTTCAGAATTATAACACCACAAAACAGCCCCTAAAACAGTCCATATACATCACAACATGTCCAACAATTTCATGCAAGTTCTTGGCCACAACATGTCATAATTCCATAACTCTTATCTTAATTCCTATAATCCAATTTCGGATTTTAATACTTCCATATAACTAATTCCAACTAAATCTCCATGTTTCCTTTCAATTTCATCATGCAATTAGTGATAATAATAACAACAATAACCAACGAATCCAACAACACCAAAATCTGTCCCAAATTGGCAACTAGCCCAAAATGGTCACATGCAATGCTTAAATTCCAATTATTCCTTAACACAAATTCATACCTTTAATTCTAACAACATGCATTCCAATTATATCATAGAAAGAAGAATTTTTATACCTCAAATTCGTCAAAACAGTCCGCAAATTTCTGCCACTGTTTGTCCGAAGATTCCCCACTGTTTTGTAATTTTTCTCCTCCTTTTTGTTCACTTCTTCAACTCCAATTGACATGCAAGTGTTCTACAATGTTAAGCCATCATCCCTACATGTTTTTCTTCCAAGATTTCATCCCAAAAATCCCAATTTTCTGGCGCAGTTAACCCCGGCCCAAGCAAAGGGCTGTTTTGCCTTGTTTTCGCCATCGTTTTTGGTGTTGTTTTGCTTCTAATTTTTGGTGAAAAATGTAGTCTAGGAAGAGAAGATAACAACCTTAATTTTGGTTATGGGTGGAGGGTGATTTTCGGATTAGTGTAGTGGAGAGAATGAGAGGAGAGTTTGGTTTTTTTTTTTGTTTTTGTTAAGTGTAGAAGAAGATGAAGAGGTAATGTAAGTTTATAACCAAAAATCTGATTTTCCTTCTTACACTTTGGCCCCCAAGTTCTTCAATTAGTAAATCTCAAACCCACTTCTTTTAATTCCCTAGAATTTCATAAGCCTCGTATCCTCAATGTCATAATTTTTTTTATACAATACTATTCCGGGATAGCATCCGTTTATACACTAATTCCCCATATTAACATATGTAAGCGTTCCTTATATTCAATATCCGAATCTTGCTTTCTTAATGACGTTCTTAATTATCGTCTTAATCTTACGAGGTGTAACATACTTCCCTTCTCAGAAACATTCGTCCTCGAATGTTCATAATAAGTCTAATGCTAGAAAAATTTCGGCAGAGTGTCCTTTATAACTATGCCTATCCGCCTATATTCAGCAACCAACAGATGCCACACGGGGCCATAATATATCACACATATGCAATTCATCAATTACAATAATCAATTGGGGAGTTGAATTGAATTACCTGGAGGCACAGGGAACAAATGAGGATACTTCTTCTTCATCTCATCCTCTGCCTCCCAAGTCATTTCCTCCCTATTGTGGTTCCTCCACAATACCTTGACGGAAGCCACATCCTTCGTCCGTAATCTCCTGACCTGGCGATCAAGTATGGGTACAGGGCTTTCCTCGTAGGACAACTCTTCTGTCACCTGGATGTCATCTACTAGGAAGATTCTGGAAGGATCACCAATACACTTACGCAGCATAGATACATGGAAGATTGGATGTACTACTTCCAAATCAGGCGGTAGATCCAACTCATAGGCAACCTTGCCTATCCTACGAATGATCTGGTAAGGCCCAATGTACCTTGGGCTAAGCTTCCCTTTCTTGCCAAACCTCATCACACCCTTCATGGGTGACACCTTTAGGAACACCCAATCATTAATCTGAAACTCTAAGTGTCGACGTCGATTATCAGCATATGACTTCTGTCGACTCTGTGCTGCTAATAACCTCTCCTGAATGAGTTTCACCTTATCAATAGCTTTCTGAACCATGTCTGGGCCGATCAACTTAGTCTCACCTACATCAAACCAACCAATAGGTGACCTGCACTTCCTCCCATATAAAGCCTCATACGGTGCCATCTGGATGCTAGAGTGGTAGCTGTTGTTATAAGCAAACTCAATGAGTGGTAAATGATCATCCCAACTACCTCTAAAGTCAATAATACAGGCCCTCAGCATATCCTCTAATGTCTGGATCGTACGCTCTGCCTGCCCATCCGTCCGAGGGTGAAATGCGTGGCCGAGACTCACTTGTGTCCCCAATCCCTTCCGGAATGATCTCCGGAAGTTAGCCGTAAACCGAGCTCCTCGGTCCGATATAATAGATGTGGGAACCCCGTGCGGTCTCACTATCTCCCCGATGTACGCCCCTAGCATAGTCCTCAGCTGAGTAAGTAGTCCTCACTGGAAGAAAATGGGCTGATTTCGTCAGCCTATCCACGATAACCCATATGGAATCACACTTCCGCTGAGTGCGAGGTAAGCCTGTAATGAAGTCCATATTGATCACTTCCCACTTCCAAGTCGGGATCTCAATCTCCTGTAATAATCCACCAGGCTTCTGATGTTCAACCTTAACTTGCTGACAATTCGGGCACTAGGCAACAAATTCTGCTATGTCTCTTCTCATGCCATCCCACCAATACAAGCATCTAAGGTCATGGTACATCTTCGTCGATCCTGGATTAATGGAATAACGGGCATTGTGTGCCTCTCCCATAACCTGTTGTCGTAGCCCTGCAACATCAGGTACACATAATCTGCCCTCATACCTCAGCACATCATCAGGTGTAACCTCAAATAAAGTCTTTCCCTTTCGGAGAGCTGCATCTCTATACCGGGCCAGAACATGATCCTCATACTGACGTTTCTTTACCTCTTCCACGATAGAGGACTCAGCAACATCCCGGATAAGAACCCCGCTATCTCCCGAATCCGCCAACCGGACTCCAAGACTCGCTAGCCTATGTATCTCACGAACCATCTTCCTTCTGTCTGGCTGCACATCCGTCAAGCTACCCATGGATCTACGGCTAAGAGCATCTGCCACAACATTGGCTTTTCCCAGGTGGTATAAGTTATCAACATCATAGTCCTTTAGCAACTCTAACCACCGCCTCTGCCGTAGGTTCAACTCCTTCTGCTTAAAGATATATTGGAGACTCTTGTGATCCGTATAAATATCAATATGAATCCCATACAAGTAATGTCTCCAAATCTTCAAGGCATCAATCACCGCTGCTAGCTCCAAATCATGAGTGGGATAATTCTTTTCATGCTTTCTGAGCTATCGGGAGGCATAAGCTATAACTTTGCCATGCTGCATCAACACACAACCTAGCCCAATGCCTGAAGCATCACAATAAATGACATAACCATCCGGTCCCTCAGGAAAAGTCAGAACTGGAGCCGTAGTCAATTTATCCTTCAACAACTGGAAACTGTGCTCACAAGCATCCGTCCACTGAAACTTAGCTGCCTTCTGGGTTAGCCTAGTCAAAGGCGTTGAGATCGAGGCAAACTTCTCCACAAACCTTCTGTAATACCCTGCTAGCCCCAGAAAACTGCGTACCTCAGTAGGTGTCGTAGGTCTGGGCCAAGTCTTCACCGCCTCAATTTTCTGTGTATCCACCCGAATACCATCAGCCCCGATAATATGCCCCAAGAATGCCACCGAAGTCAACCAGAACTCACACTTGGAAAACTTGGCATACAACTGTTGGTGCTGGAGGACCCTAAGTACCATCCTCAAATGGTCTGCATGCTCCTGCTCTGAACGGGAATAAACCAGGATATCATCAATGAATACAATGACGAACATGTCTAATAACGGCCTGAATACCCAGTTCATCAAATCCATAAACACTGCTGGAGCATTGGTCAGCCCAAAAGACATCACCCTAAACTCATAATGTCCATATCAGGTTCTGAATGCCGTCTTTGGAATATCTGGCCTCCCTTACCCGCACCTGATGATAACCTGACCGCAAGTCTATCTTCGAGAAGCACTTAGCACCCTGCAACTGGTCAAATAAATCATCAATCCTGGGAAGGGGGTACCTGTTCTTGATGGTTACCTTGTTCAGCTGCCTATAATCCATACACATCCGCAGTGATCCATCTTTCTTCCTCACAAATAACACTGGTGCTCCCCATGGAGATGTACTTGGCCTAATAAAGCCTTTCTCCAACAAGTCCCTCAGTTGCTCCTTCAACTCCTTCAGCTCTGCAGGTGCCATTCTATAAGGAGGAATGGATATAGGTTGGGTACCTGGCAATACATCTATACTGAAATCTATCTCCCGCTCTGGAGGGAGACCTGGAAGATCATCCGGGAATACATCCGGAAACTCACTAACTACGGAATCGACCGAAGAGCGGGTACCTCCGCTTCGTATCATGCACCCGAACCAAATGATAGATACAACCTTTTCTGACCATCTTCCTTGCCTTGAGGTATGAAATAAACTTACCCCTCGGCGATGCTGCATTCCCTTTCCATTCTATAACTGGCTCGCCTGGAAACTGAAATCAAACCAACTTCTCTCAACAATCAACGTTGGCAAAACAAGAAGCCAACCAATCCATGCCCATAATGACACCAAAGTCGGCCATATCCAACTCTATCAAATCTGCTAAGGTATGACGGCTATATATCACCACCGAACAATTTTTATACACACGCTCAGCTATAACCGAATCTCCTACCGGTGTAGCTACCTCGAATGGTTCTATCGGCTCAGATTCTATCCCTATTCTATTAGCAACAAGAGGGGATATGTAGGACAAGGTGGAACCTGGATCTATCAAAGCATATACATTACAGAAAAAGACCGATAGTATACCTGTAACAACATCTGGTGACGCCTCCTGATCACGTCTACTGGACAAAGCATATATGCGGTTCGAAGGACCGCCGGAACTAGAAACTCTGCCACGACCTCTACCACGGCCTGTTGGCGTCTGACTAACCCACCCGGTGGGGTGCATAGCTATAGATGACGACGAACCAGCACCCGACCCGTAGGCCGAGCCATCCCACCTGAACCACCTATGTTAGGACACTCTCTCATCATATGGCCCTGACGGCCGCAAGAGAAGCAAGCACCTGTGGTCGAACGACATTCCCCAATATGAAACTTACCACACTGAGAGCACCGAGGATGAGGTGGTCTCAACTGACTAGGGCCCCTGTTCCTCTAAGAACCCGAAGCCCTAGAGCTCTGTCCGGCTCCTGAATACCCGGGGCGGTCGAACCTCCTGCCCGTAGACTGTAGAGGAGCACTCGTGGCCGGGCCGAGGTGAATATCTGACCTGCTGCTGGAACTGTCTGCCTCGAGACTCACCGGAATAAGCTGCCGACCTAGCCCTCTTATGCTGGTCCCTGTCATGACCTCTGTCTGGCTGTCGTCCTCTATGTCGGTCCTCAACCCCCTGTACATATGCCTGGACACGAGCAATATCCATACCCGACTGAAGAGCTACCGCCATACAACCATTGATCAGATAATGGTCCAGCCCCATCACAAAGAGATGCACCCTATCTGCCATATCTGCTACAATATTGGGTGTATATCTGGCCAATGAATCAAACTCCATGCTATACTCACGAATGGTCCTGCCACTCTGCCTCAACTGTAAGAATCTGTCCACTCTAGCTCTCCTCATCTCTGGAGGCAAGAAGTGACCAAGGAAGGCCTCTATAAACTCCTCCCATGTAGATGGAGGAACATCCTCTCCCCTGGACAACTCCCAAGACTCATACCAGTTTGTAGCTATATCCCTCATCCTATACGAAGCCAACTCCACAGACTCAGTCTCTAAAGCCCTGATTACCCTCAAGGTATGTCGCATCCGCCGGATAAACTCCTCGCGGGTCCTCCTCGGCCGAGACCCGAAAAACTCTGGAGGGTTACAACTCAAGAAATCACGAACCCTCAAACTGTCAGACCTAGGGTCGACTCCTGGTCCCTGTCTGCGGTTTTGTCCTGCCACCAATCTAGTCAGCAGCTGAACTGCATCTCTCATGGCTCTGTCCTCTGCCCCCGGCTGGAGAACTGGAGGCTCAGGTGCTGTGGCCTCGGAAATTGGTGATGTTGCCCCCTGAACTGGAGCCTCTGGTGGTGGCGATGAAGCAGAGCTCGTCGACTGGGGCATAGTCTCCGGCATAGAACTGGGTACGGGACCTAGTAACTCTCTGAATCTGGCTGGTATCCCATGTTGTAGACTTGCCCTTCTCGGCCGCTGTCGCCTTCTTCGGAGGCATAGCTGTAAACATCGTAAGTTGTCAGAAAGGAATTATCCTAATAACATAGCTCTATTGCACGATCTAAGAGATGAAAGAATAGAAACCAATCCTAGATGCCCTGCAGCCTCCTACGTATAAGTATGGTGCACAACATACCCATACGCAAGACTCTACTAGACACGGTCTGTAGACATTCCGAGGACTAACTGCTTTGATACCACTTTTGTCACGACCCGACCAAACGGGCCGCGGCTAACAGCCCTAATGACGTCATTACACTAACCTGTCACACATAATCCAACTCACACTTAATAAGTCTGAAATTCGGCGGCAAAGATAACGCCGCAATATCAACATATGCCAGGGTAGGCGAGCCGACAAGGCTGCCTTTACCCCCGAATGTACCTGCCTCCTGAGGAGTCACAACTAGCCAACACAATATACAGGTAAGCCGACAAGGCTGCCAACAGATAATATAGCATATACACGGGAACATCCCCAACATAGAGTACAATGATATGGCTGACCAAAAATAGAGTTATAACCCTTACATAAGTACAACCCACCACCGTCTACGCACCTCTATAAGAAGAACAACGACATATGACGGGATAGGGCGCCGTTGTGCCCCTAAATACAAACATAAGTCTAAAAGAGGTTCGGTACCAAAATGACAAAGCTCGGATCAAAGGAGCTTCCCAACCCGCCGAGTAGGGACCTAAACCGGAGGATCACCAACCGAGCACCCGTACTGCGGGCATGAACGCGACCCCGAGGAAAGAGGGGTCGTGCGAAATAATGTACCGAGTATGTAAACATGAAATCGCATATGAGATCATAAGTAGCCAACGAAACATGAGATCGTATAAAAGTCGGGATCCAAATCCAACCGTGCCATAAACAATAAAAGTCGGTTGCCTTATAAAAATGAGAGTCAAGTCAATAAAACATGAGTGTCGTCCATATACATATATATACATCTGTAACGTAACCCGGCCCACTAGTGCGGGACTCGGTGGAATCATATCATAACCCGGCCCATGCTGGGACTCGGTAAAGTCATCTCTCATCTATGGATCCATCCTACGTAACCCGGCCCTCTAGTGAGGGTCTCGGTGAACAATGCAAGGCTGTGCACGAGTCGTAACCCGGCCCGGACTCGGTGAGGTGAAGTAGTAACACTTAGCACGAGTAGATATCGTGAGTAACCATATGCAAGTAAAAATTATCATCTGACTCTCAATGAAATCATTGTAATAATGTCATAATAAACTCTTTGCTGAAAAATCATAGGCACTTCTCATAACAATCCTCTTTAGGAATTAAACTGTATAAGAATCAAGTACATCCGCCGTACCCTCATTAAATAAAAATCATGCCAAAGAAAGAAGGAATAGTTCACATACCTGTTAGACGAACTAATCAACTCTATATTAGAGTACGTCTCGATTTAGAACTTCAACCTATAATAATGGTAATACGTTCGTCAATTCTATGATCACTAGCATAATTTATATCGAATAATGACTTCTTATTCTATAAAAATTCGGGCAGCACTTCCCCTGTTTATACATGTTTCCACAACTTTCAAACGAGGCTAATAACATCAATAAACAAGCACCAATTAAGGGCACAACCAAGACAACAATAAAGGGAATTTACACACCCACTTCTCATGTAAATTTAGCCTCTTAATCCACCTTAAAAACAGCCCACAAAACAGCCCATGTTTCAACAACAACGAGGGTAGAATGTGAAGCATTTCCATGTCTTTCCACACCCTTATTCCTTTAGGACTTACCTTAGAAATTACCACACTTAAACATGCATAATGGTGACTAAATTTTCAGAATTATAACACCACAAAACAGCCCCTAAAACAGTCCATATACATCACAACATGTCCAACAATTTCATGCAAGTTCTTGGCCACAACATGTCATAATTCCATAACTCTTATCTTAATTCCTATAATCCAATTTCGGATTTTAATACTTCCATATAACTAATTCCAACTAAATCTCCATGTTTCCTTTCAATTTCATCATGCAATTAGTGATAATAATAACAACAATAACCAACGAATCCAACAACACCAAAATCTGTCCCAAATTGGCAACTAGCCCAAAATGGTCACATGCAATGCTTAAATTCCAATTATTCCTTAACACAAATTCATACCTTTAATTCTAACAACATGCATTCCAATTATATCATAGAAAGAAGAATTTTTATACCTCAAATTCGCAAAACAGTCCGCAAATTTCTGCCACTGTTTGTCCGAAGATTCCCCACTGTTTTGTAATTTTTCTCCTCCTTTTTGTTCACTTCTTCAACTCCAATTGACATGCAAGTGTTCTACAATGTTAAGCCATCATCCCTACATGTTTTTCTTCCAAAATTTCATCCCAAAAATCTCAATTTTCTGGGCAGTTTTCTGCCCAAGCAAAGGTGTTTTGCCACTGTTTTCGCCACTATTTTTGGTGTTGTTTTGCTTCTAATTTTTGGTGAAAAATGTAGTATAGGAAGAGAAGATAACAACCTTAATTTTGGTTATGGGTGGAGGGTGATTTTCGGATTAGTGTAGTGGAGAGAATGAGAGGAGAGTTTGGTTTTTTTTTTATTTTTGTTAAGTGTAGAAGAAGATGAAGAGGTAATGTAAGTTTATAACCAAAAATCTGATTTTCCTTCTTACACATTGGCCCCCAAGTTCTTCAATTAGTAAATCTCAAACCCACTTCTTTTAATTCCCGAGAATTTCATAAGCCTCGTATCCTCAATGTCATAATTTTTTTTATACAATACTATTCCGGGATAACATCCGTTTATACACTAATTTCCCGTATTAACATATGTAAGCGTTCCTTATATTCAATATCCGAATCTTGCTTTCTTAATGACGTTCTTAATTATCATCTTAATCTTACGAGGTGTAACAATATCTCCTTAACATTCTTCCTTCCAAAGGTTTGACATATTCATCCCCTTTCATATTTTATATAATAAGACTCCTTCGTATTCACATCTTAGGATCTTTGGGTGCTTATGTTATCCGTTATTTTCGTCCACCACAATTAACAAACTTCAGGCCCGGTCTACTTCGTGTGTGTTTTTGGGTTTTCCGTCTAATCATCGTGGATACAAATGTTTTGATTTATCCTCTAATAAAATCATCATTAGTCGCCATGTAATTTTTGATGAATCCCAATTTCCGTTTGCTAAGGTTAGCACCCCAAATCCGCCAGCGGGCCTACTACCCGCTGGCCCAACTGCTCCGTCACTAGCTACAATACCCGCAACTGGGTCTCGTCCCATCGGGCCGCATAACGTAACCGGGGCCGCCATTACCCAGCCCATTACCGCCTCTGGTCCAGTCCATGTTTCACAATCCCGTCACCGAATTGGGCCAGCAGGCCCACTGCCTGCTGGCCAGTCCGTCCCGAGTCCAAAAAATTCCCAAAATCCGCTCAATGCTTCCCCGAGTCATAGACCAGTCACTCGTAGTCAATGGGGTGTTTTTAAACTAAAAAAGACATTTTAATTTAAATTCTAATAATCTTAAATCACCCCTACCCCGTAATCCTGTGTCTGCATTAAATGACCCAAATTGGAAATTTTCTATGACCGATGAATATAATGCTCTTATTGATAGTAAGACGTGAGAGTTGGTGCCCCGTCCATCTAGTAATAATATTATTAGGTATATGTGGATTTTTGCTCATAAGGACAATTCAGAATGTTCGTTTGCAAGGCATAAGACTCGGCTTGTGGGTGATGGTAAGACTCACCAGGTTGGTGTGGATTGTGGGGAGATGTTTAGTCCGGTGGTCAAGCCGGCTACCATTCGCACTGTGCTTAGATTGGCTCTTTTGAAAGCATGGCCCATTCATCAGTTAGATGTGAAGAATGCTTTCTTACATGGTGATCTCAAGGAAACAGTCTATATGCATAGCCCTTGGGGTTTAGGGATCCAAAATATCCTCATCATGTCTGTTTGTTGAAAAAGTCATTATATGGGCTTAAGCAGTCTCCACGGGCCTGGTATAAGAGGTTTGCCGACTATGTTTTGACTATTGGGTTCACTCACAACAGGTTGGATAATTCCTTGTTCATGTATCGTCGTGGTTCTTCCTTGGCTTATATACTATTATATGTGGATTATATTATCTTGATTGCCTCTTCCGATGCCTTACGCTAGTCTATCATGACAATGCTCAGTTCTGAGTTTGCTATGAAAGACTTGGCGGGGTTGAGCACATGAATGCGCTCAAACACATTATTCGGTACATCCAGGGAACACTTGACTATGGCTTGCATTTATATCCGTCATCGACGTCTACACTTGTCTCGTACACTGATGCTGATTGGGGTGGCTGTCCGGACACCAGACGGTCTACATCTGGCTATTGTATGTTTCTTGGTAATAACTTGACTTCCTGGTCTGCGAAACGTCAGTCGACTTTGTCCCGCTCCAATTTCGAGGCCGAGTATCGAGGGGTAGCTAATGTGGTCTCTGAATCATGTTGGTTACGTAATCTGTTGTTAGAGCTTCATTGTCCTATTCAGAAAGTGACCTTGGTTTATTGTGATAATATTAGTGTCATCTATCTTTCGTGTAATTCGGTTCAGCACCAGTGCACTAAACATATCGAGATGGACATTTACTTTGTCCGCGAAAAGGTTGCTCGTGGTCAAGTACGCGTCTGCCATGTCCCTTCCAGGTATCAGGTTACAGACATCTTTACAAAGGGTTTTCCTCGGTCCTATTATGGAAATATGTAGATTGTATATATTGCCTTTCAATTTAATGAAAATAATCAAGGGATTATTTCTTTCAATTATCTATAACAGTATTTAGTTTAATTCTCTTTCATTTAATTTTACTATAAATATATGAACGATTGGATAGAGTATATTGAACCATTCAATGAAATAATATTTAATTTGATGCTCTTTAATTTAGTTAAGATGGTGAATATGTGAAAAGACCTTGGAAGAGTACTGTGAGAATAATATTTAATTTGATGCTTTTAAATTTAGTTAAGATTTTGAATATATGAACAAGCTTCGGATTTACCCATTTTTTATTGTGAATTTTACAAATGAAATTAATGGTACCAAAATATGTGGGGAGACTGATATTCCATACCAAAATTAAAGAGTACTTTTCAAAACTAATTATTTTAGTCATAGTTAAAATGTTTGTTAAATTAATCTAATCTTAATAGAATATTTTACATCTCCTATATTAGTTAAAATTATAGTCCAATTGTAATTAGTAAGTGTAGTCTAATTGTAATTAGGAAGATTAATTAATTAGTTTATAAAGAAATAGATAATTATGTAACACTATATATTTTACGGAGATACAATATTCTGGATTTCCAATGAGAGTATGAGACAAGACTCCTTAAGTACTTAAGTCACTCGTCGAGGCCCTGGAAGAGTTCATAGGAATCAAATAACTCATATTTTGATCAAATGGAAAAAGAATACTCTCTTGATCTTTCTTGTGATGATTTTTATTTCTCATTACTTTTTGACGAAATACAAAACGACGAAAACTTCTCAATATCAGATGAAAAGTACGCTGAAGAACTCCAGGATCAAGAAGTAATAATGACTTCAACAATTCTTAATCAAAACTCAACAAATTTCCCTGCATCATCACGTGTAAATGAACATGAAATAGGTGAATCGTCGTTAAGTTTCTGCGAAATTTGCGCAGAAAGAAAAGAGAATAATGAGATGTTCACAATAGAAACATGCAGCCATGTTTTTTGTACTGATTGTATTAGCAAGCATGTCGCGACCAAAATCCAGGACAAGATTCACATTGTAACGTGTCCAGGTGTGGCTTGCAGGGGAATTCTTGATTTCAAAACATGTAGTTCTATTATGCCTAAAGATGTACGAGATAGGTGGGACGAATTGTTGTGTGAATCGCTTATTCTTGACTCCCAGAAATTCTACTGTCCGTACAAAGATTGTTCGGCGATGCTCGTGAATGATTCTAACGAAATTGTTAGGGAATCGGAGTGTCCTGTTTGCTATAGATTGTTCTGCGCGCAATGTTATGTGCCGTGGCATTGTGGAGTTGAATGTGAAGAGTTTCGGAGATTGAATGGTGATGAAAGAGGAAGAGAGGATTTAATGGTGAGGGAATTAGCAAAGGCAAAACAGTGGGGTAGATGCCCGAATTGCAATTTTTTCGTGGAAAAAATAGAGGGATGTTTGCACATGACTTGCAGGTGTGGATCACATTTTTGCTATAAATGTGGACTGACTTGGAGAACAAATCATTCTTGCTAATGCAATTATGGCTTAAACCAATCTGATTTGTGTGCCCAAGTTAACCCAAACACTATGATTATCCACACAAGAAAAACTGATTAGCTGTTTAAGTTATTGGTACCTAGATCTTTAAATGTTATGAGTTGCATTTTAAGTCATCCCTGTTGGTTTCAACATAATTAGAGTAGGAAAGTGTCTGACGTGCTGTTTTATGACTTTTTGATGTCTCATGTTGTTTTTTTCCCTCAACATAATTAGAGTAGGAAAGTGTCTGACGTACTCTAGCAACTTGAGAATTAAAAATCGGGTTCCTTAGTAATTATCTATATAATCATATACGGAGTAACATATATGAACTTTATGGAGTATGTAATTAAATATTTAAGTATAGTATTTGGTATTTTATTATTTTTATAAATATCGAATATTATACTAAATAAAAAAATAGATATCAAATACGAAACATTCAAATCGAAAATATAATCCTTTCCGGCCGTGGCACGTTTCGATACTTCATATTAGGGAGCAGTTTGGATATGATTTGAAATCATGGTTTGAAATAATATGATTTGAAGTTGAAATTTTATTTGGACATGGAATTTGAGTTTCTTAAGTTGTATTTTTTTTTTCTCATTGACATAAAAACCCTACAAGTTGTGAAAATCATTAAAACATTCCTAATTTTTATGCAATCTGACCAAATGAACAAGTCATAGTTCATAACAAAATTAATATGCGGCTAGAAGGCCTTTCTAAAAATTACAACATCAATTGATCAAATTTTAGTTCAACAAAAAGGAAATTTGAACATGAATAGTAGTGTAACTACTCTTTAATATAATCTTCCCACATGATATGGACAATCTCTTCACGTTGAGAATGCATTTCCGATTAGATGACCGAGAAGACGAACCTACATTGTTACTTTGAGCCGGTTGTTGGTCAATATCATTAGCAACCGTATCATCATATTCATATTCCGTGAATATGTCATCACTCATTTGGTATTCCCGCAAAAAAAATTGTAACGCTGCACAAGCTATGACAATTGTCACATGTGTACCAATATCATAATGGTTCATGCCTTGTTTCAATATTCTGAATCTATTTTTCCAAGCTCCAAAAGTTCGTTCAATCACATTGCGCAGAGATGAGTGTCTAAAGTTAAACAACTCTTTAGCGTTCTGAGGCACTCTTCCACTTCCTCTGGAATCCTGCAAATGATAGCGCATACCTTTGTATGGAGCTAAAAATCCTTTCGTGTTTCGAAGACCAGCATCAACAACATAATATTTATCTACCAACAAGAATAACATAGTAAGAAGAATTACAAAAGAGACTTGCATGAAGAGTTTAACAAGGATGATTCTTGAAAAAATATTTTCTAAAAAATATGATAAAAGTTATATACCATGGGGTGGAAATGGAAATTGTCTCGTTGGATCAAGAATTGCATTCTCAAGCACTTTACTGTCATGTGCAGTACATGCCCAGCCAGCTGCAACTAAGGTAAACCACATATCAAAATCAAAAGTACATAAGATATTTTGTGATGTTCTTCCTTTGCGATTACGACATGCCTGTTGCACGTCTCTTGGAACCTCCCCTTCTATATATGTTACATCAATCGCACCAACACAATCCTATGAAATAGAGAATATATCAACATTGTTCGTATTTATTACATACTAGTTAGTTTATTAAAATAGAAAAGCATTAACAAACAAGAGAGAGCACGTTAATTTATAGATGTGCAGGCACCATCAAGAAAGGATGAAATATATCGTTCTTATATCTATGTTGAATCTCATGTATCCGTTTTAGTCACAAAATGCACAGAAATTCCAACCTTCTGCCAGTGTCTCGAAATTTAAAATATAACTAAAGGAATATGTTCTTTCCTCTTCATTGATTATTGTGTATAATATATATAATGTTACATGATTATTTACATGGCTATAAACAATGTAATTAATCTTCCTAATTACAATTGGAATACAAATTTACCTAATATAAAAGATATACAAAGATACGTGAATATTCTGAAAATATTCTATCACACCCCCCACGGTCGAAGCGGAGGTTCTCGTATGCTAAGATTGGCTCAGAAATCATCAAAAGTATGCGCGGAAGTCATTTAGTAAATATATCAGCAATCTGATACTGGGAAGGAACATGAAGGACACGAACTTGTCCACGAGCCACTTATCATGTACAAAGTGAATATCCATTTTAATGTGTTTAGTGCGTTGATGTTGAACGGGATTGCCGGAGAGATATATCACACTGACATTATAACAGTAGACTAATGTAGCCTTGCAGATTGGACAATGAAGTTTCAACATAAGGTTGCGTATCCAACAAGACTCAGAGACAACATTCGCTACTCCTTTGTACTCGGCTTCGGCACAGGATCAAGACAAAGTTGGTTGTCGTTTAGAAGACCAAGAAATCAAGTTATCTCCGAGGAAAACACAGTAACCTGACGTGGATCGACGAGTGTCCGGACAGCCACCCCAGTCAGCATCAGAATAAGAGGTGAGACCAGAGAGTGTGGACTTGTACATGTGTAGGCCGAAGTGAAGACTACCTTGTACATAGCGCAAAATACGTTTGAGTGCATTCATATTGGCATCCGTCGGGCTGTGCATATGTAAGCATATTTGTTGCACGGCATATGATATGTCTGGTCTCGTGAAAGTAAGTTAATATAATGCTCCTGCTAAACTGCGATAGTGAGTCGGGTCGGCATACAGAGAACCCGAAGAGACACTGAGTTTGAAATTAGTGTCCACCGGTGTGTGTGCCGGTTTGCACGCCGTCATGCCTGCTCGGTCAAGGATTTCTTCGGCATACTTCATTTGACAAAGAAATAACCCAAGTGCATGTCTCGTAACAACAATGCCCAAAAAATAGCTGAGGGAACCCAAATCCTTCATAGCAAACTCAGAGGTAAGGAGTGACATAATGGATCGGCGACGTGCATCAGAAGATGTAGTGAGTATGATACCATCAACATTTAATAGGATGTATGTCATATCATTACCCTTGCTATAGATGAACAGTGAATGATAAGATTTGATACCAGATAGTGATAGAAGACCAGAACAAAAGAAAAGAAAACAAAAAAAGAGACTAGATGCAATACTGAAAAAAATTGAAAATGTTGACAGTCTAGGAAGGATATTGGAGTTCTCTCTAATTTGAAAAAAAAATCATTTAATGCGAAGGATATAATTCTTGCCAATCTTGATTCGCTTCTTAGAAGGAATTAAGAAACTGAGAAAAGAATGCGAAGAAGGATGCTGATGAGAGTTTTGGATTTTGAATATAGGTAAGCCACGATAGAAAATCACTATTTTCCTATTGAAAAATGTTGAGTGACTATTTTCGTTGAATATCGGTGGAAAAAACATAAATAATAGTTTGAACTAGGGCTGTCCATTGGGCCGGGCCGGCCCGACCTCTACCGGCACGATCCCCTATAAAAAAAATTCAGTGTCAGATTCGAACTCGGGACGGGGCTTGGGATCGTCCCACCCGTCCCGATCCCTACCCGACCCGCCCCATCTCATCCCGCCCAGTCCCGTCCCGCCCCGCCGGCCCCCTCACCCTTTGCAAAAATAGTCGTTGTAACAACGACCAAATTTTGATTTTGTCCGTTGTGCAATGGTTATAACGGCCATTTTTGCCCCCCCCCCCCCCCACCCCATAAACCCCCCTACCCCCTTAATATTTATTTTAACCCCTAAGTTAATATATTTACACTTTAACCCTATTTCTCAACTATAAATACCTCATTTTCCTATTCATTTTTCTCACAAATCTTCCTATAATCTCTCTAATCTTTCTACAATTCTACATTGAAATATATCGTTCTTATATCTATGTTGAATCTCATGTATCCGTTTTACTCACAAAATGCAAACATAAATTCCAACCTTCTGCCAGTGTCTCGTAATTTAATATATAACGATAATTCAGAATCATGAATATCAAGCAATAACGTAAATCATACATGAAGTTGGAATTTTATCTAGCAGAGATAACAGCATTGTCTGTTGCATACTTGCATTTATCTAGCAGTTATAACACCATCAATATCTATTGCTTGCTTGCTGTGTGATCCACAAGCAAGTTAACAAGGGAAAATTCAAAGAAGAAACCAATACAAACTGTTGGAATGACAACACTAGCTATCCTCCTCTTACTTAAGTATAACTACTAGTAAGCAAACTAGTTGATGAAGGATAGGTTCAAACTCTAAAAGTCACGTTTTACCCAATATTTAAACAATGCAGATTACAATCGAAATATATCATGACTAAATTCAATGGAATATGATTTAGGGAAACAATGTGATTGACCAAATATTTACACAATGCAGCCAGTATTATAACTCACAAATGTGCCGCCTCCCAAGGTCTACAATATCAAACATCATGTTTGCATTCATATAGACATGAGAACAGTGTTCATATATTGGATTGCCATCATCACATATCTAGCCTATTTTGTAGTATAAAAAACCATGTTAATCACTTTGCATAAGCTATAACACTTTCATGTTAAACTGAAAAGGAAATGTTTGAATTTTACCTTAAACCAAGGCCAAAATCGCCTACTATTTTGAATTTTCGGATGTACACCAGTCATATCTCTTGGTTGTATAAATGTTGGTTCCAGTTTGCTAATTGCCTCAACAACTGTTCTAACATGTCGGTTAATTGTTTCGAGTGAATGTTGGAAAGTTTCACTTGACGATCGCTGACTATCTTTGTGCAACGACTGTCAGAAAAATACTCACAGCCTCTTCAACTGAAACCCGTGTGGTTCGATGCTCGACTGGCAGAAAATTATTTTACCTTATCACACTGACAAGCCGACAAAATGTTTCAGGATATAACCGCATTGACTCATACATACGCATGTGATGTCCACAAAGAAGTTCAACGACCCATGCCATACCGAGCCTAGATGTATGTTGATGTGTGAAACATAAAAATTGATGTTCTCGTGTGACTTATTTGATATGCTCAACTGTTGCAACGCACAAGATAAAATCATCATAGTCACTGTCGGACTCACTGGCACGGCTGGATATGCTCATATCTTTCAACGGACTCTTACAAAAAACCTATAAAAATAGAAAAGAATACAAGTCAATGAAAAAGTTTTATGTTAAAGCAACTACTTATACATAATAGGCATAAAGTTCAGAAGCAACGGAATAGAGTTCTCTCTTCTTTCTTATATTACTGTCATCTAAGTTTATTAGTTACTTTTAACAATCATAATAACAATAAAAAGCAGTTTATTCACAAGTAAGCAAAAGTTTGCCCGAGACTATTTTACAAGGAGAAAAATCAACAACATAGTAATCAGGTCAAATCATAAAAGCCTCTCGAACCCCTGCGTAGCTCTAGGGGTGGGCAAAAAATCTGATGCACCGAAAAACCGAACCGAATCGGCGAATCGGTTCGGTTAAAAATCTGTTACAAACCCGATTTAAAAAAAAAACAGGTTCAAATTTTTTAAATTGAATCGGTTCGGTTCACATGATTTTGTGATACACCGAACCGAAAAACCGAGGATATTCTTGTAATTAACCATACCCCTATATAAATAAAAGCCCTAACAGATCAATTTCCGCAGGCCGCAGCACTCACTCGATCGATTTCAGTGTTGCACTTTTGCATTTTGCTGCCTTCAACACTAAATCTTCAAATCGATTTCAGTTTTGCCTTCAACCCATAAATATTCAACACTAAATCTTCAAGCTTCCAAGTTCCAACAGTTAATCAAATCGATTTCAAGCCCTAACCCATTAATCTTCAAGCATCATCAGAGAATCAATAGTTTTGCCTATTTTCTCTTTTCTCTCCTGCTCGATTTCGATTTATTTCTCTCGAAGACACGAACTCAAAGCTTCAATAGTTCAAGATTCAAACTTCAATAGTTCAAGCTTCAACCCGACCCTGCCAATGCCACCACAAAAGGTAATCCAATCCCTTTACTCATTTCTTTCTCTCGTTCTGATTTGTCATATATTTTATGCTATGTTTGAACCATGTTTGTCGAAACATTATGAGAAGTTATGAATTAGGCGTAATCCGAGAAGACTTTTCTCGGATACCGGCTTTATTTGTTTGTTGAATGATTTAGACGCTAGGAACTGGTGTTTGTTGTTATGACTGCTTGCAAATTGGAAAAAGATCATCAAATTAAGGTTATTTAGAGTTAAGTTGCTGAAGTAATTTCTTATTTTCTGAGAAAATGTGATAATTTCGATTTTAAAATGTAGTTCTTGAATTTTGAAGTAATTTCGATTAAGAGAATTATAAAATGAAGTTACTGAAGTAATTTCTGATTTTCTGTAAAGAAGGAAACATATTCAATCTATAGTTTCATGGTGTATTTGACAAATTGAAGTAAAGAAGGAAGCATATTCAATCTATAGTTCCTGATTTTATGAGAAAATGTGATAATTTCTGATTTTAAAATGTAGTTACTGAAGTAATTTCTGATTAAGAGAATTATAAAATGAAGTTACTGAAGTAATTTCTGATTTTCTGTAAAGAAGGAAGCATATTCAATCTATAGTTTCATGGTGTATTTGACAAATTGAAGTAAAGAAGGAAGCATATTCAATCTATAGTTTCTGATTTTCTGAGAAAATGTGATAATTTCTGATTTTAAAATGTAGTTACTGAAGTTATCGAAGTAATTTCTGATTAAGAGAATTATAAAATGAAGTTACTGAAGTAATTTCTGATTTTCTATAAAGAAGGAAGCATATTCAATCTATAGTTTCGGATTTTCTGAGAAAATGTGATAATTTCTGATTTTAAAATGAAGTTACTGAAGTAATTTCTGATTTTCTGTAAAGAAGGAAGCATATTCAATCTATAGTTTCATGGTGTATTCAACCTTCCTACTATCTAAAATGAAGTTGATGTGTTTGTATTCACGGTGTATTTGACAAATTGCTCATGAACTCTCTAATATTATAGAATGGAAGACATCTTGGATGATGGAACAAAAGTGGTGAAAAGAACTGACGAGGGAAATTTAGATCAAAAGTTTGGAATTTTTTTACTAAGTTACCTGGACGACAGAAAGCCAAATGTCATTTTTGCCGAAAAGATTATGCTTGCGATAGCTCGTTAGTTGGGACAACTAATTTAAGGAACCACTTGGCTAGATGCAAAGTGTACAAGAAATCAAAGCTTGAAGAGGATAAGAATAAAAAAGTATTAACTCGTGACAAGGGTAAGGACAATGATAAAGTTGTATTTGTGGGGTTTAATCAAGAGGCTTGTAGAGCCGCACTTGTGAAATTGATTATTAAAGATGAGTTAGCTTTTAGATTTGTGGAGAGTCAGAACTTTGTGGAGTATATGAGGGTTTGTCGTTCCAGATTTGTGGTGCCTTCACGAAGAACGATTGCACGGGATATTCTTCAGTTGCATCAGACTGAGAAGGCTTTGATTAAAAGAACCATGAACTCAAACCAACAGAGAATTTGTATTACAACAGACACGTGGACATCAATTCAAATGAGTAGCTACATGGTAATAACTGGGCATTTTATTGACTGTGAGTGGGTGTTGCATAAAAAGATACTTTGTTTTACACCAATTTCTAATCATAAAGGAAATGGCATTGGAAAGATTATAGAGAAATGCTTATTTAATTGGGGTATTGATAGGCTATTCACAATTATTGTGGACAACGCAAGTGTTAATCAAGTTGCAATTGCTTATGTGAAGAAGAAACTGACAAATTGGAGTCCTAAGGCGATGGTTTTAAATGTTGATCATAAGCATGTGAGGTGTGCTGCACATATAGTGAACTTGATTGTTCAGGATGGGTTGGTAGAAGCGAAGGACTCAATAGTTGTTGTTCGTAATGCGATGAAGTATGTAAGATCTTCTCCGACAAGGTTTCAAAAATTCAAGACATGTGTTGAGCGAGAGAAAATATCATATGAGGGACTTATGGTTTTGGATGTGCCAACCAAATGGAATTCGACATACAGAATGTTGGAAAAAGCTGTGATATTTGAAAAAGCATTTGATAGGTTAGAGGAAGACGATGACCACTACAAAAGTTGGTTTAACGAATATGAGAATGGAAGAAAAAGGATTGGGCCTCCAATTTTTGTGGATTGGGATAATGCTAAGATGTTAGTACATTTTTTGTCAGTTTTTTATGATGTGACATTAAAATTCAGCAGTACAAAATGTGTGACTTCTACTGATTTTTTGAATGAGTTGTGGAAAGTTTATCTTCATCTTTGCTCACTATCGGAATCTACTGATTTGTTGGTGAAAAAAATTGTTAATGGCATGAGAGATAAGTTTGTGAAATATTGGGGTACTTTTATATAAAAGGTGAACAGGCTATTAATTTTAGCAAATGTGCTTGATCCTCGATGTAAATTTGAATTTATAAACTGGTGCTTTGGAAGTATATTTGATAGTAGGAATGTTGATGAAATTAAAGCTGATATCAAAGAGTTGTTGTTACGGTTATTTGAAAATTATAATAATGTTAGGCCAAATAGTGGTGTGGGTAGTAGTTCAATTGCTCAGTTAAGTGAAGTTTGTGATAGTGGCAGCAGTAGAAAAGAATCAATTGATCTATTTCAACTGTTTAAAAAGATGAAGGCAACTGAAAATGATGATTTTGGGGTGAAGAATGATGTTGAGAAATATTTGTCAGAGCGGAATGAAAGTCCTAATGATCCGAATTTTGATCTTGAGTTGGTGGAAGATGTATTCGTCTAGGTATCCGACTTTTCAAAGATTGCCAAATATATTTTGGCAATTCCTGTGTCTACCGTGGCTTCCGAATCGTCATTTAGCACGGGGGGACGCATTATTGACCCTTTTAGGAGTACATTAACTCATAAGACAGTTGAAACATTAATTTCACACAGAATTGGCTTCGCTCAACTCTTATAGGAGAACAAATTGTGCAACCAACCGAAGAAGAAACTAAGTTTTATGAAGATGTTGAATTGGATAACAATATTGTTTTTTATATATTGTTTTTAATAGAATAATTATACTTTAACATTTTGTTTATTATATTGACGCTTAGGCAAATTGTATGTAGACTTTGAGAAACTTTCAACCGTACCAAAATCACAACCAATAGAACAAACACAAGCAGTTGAGGACTTGACAATGGATTGATATTGGCGTCATATTGGTAAAGTTCTCAAATCTACAATCCTTCAAATTAGTTTTTGTTGTTAGTATCTATCTATATTTGACTCATAAGCAGTCTTAGTTGCTATTCTTTGGAGCGGTGAAACTTTGAAATTCGTGTTGTTCTTTGGAATTTCGCCGCCTTGTTGTTGCTTGCTTTGTTGTCGCATGTACTGCTTCGCTGAATTTCGTTGATGATATTGCTTGCATTCTTTCTGCTATTCTCGCCTTGAAATTCATCTTTGGAATTTGATGTTGGTGTTGCTCTTGCGGAATTTGATGTTGTTGTTTAGACAAGAACTGGAATTTGATGTTGTTGTTTAGACAAGAACTGGAATTTGATGTTGTTCTTTAGACAGGAACTGGAATTTGATGTTGTTTTTAAAAACTAATCCGCTGAAATACATCAATATAAAAACTAATCTGCTGAAATTCCTATTTATATAGGAACTGAAATTTGATGTTGTTATTGTTGCTGCTGTTGTTTAAAAAACCAGTCTATGTATGTTCCTGTTAAAATTGGTTGTTATTGCTACCAATATGTTGTTGCATTTGATGTTGATGTTTAAAAAAACATAAATCATTTGGACTTTATATTTGAATTGAAAAAAACCGATATAAACCGATACGTTCGGCGATATAAACCGATATATCAAAAAAAAATTACAAAAAAGTTGTATTCATTTTTTAAAAAAAAATGATTTTTATTCGGTTCATATTTTTCGGATACAAAATCGAACCGAACCGATATACACCCACCCCTACGTAGCTCAGTTCTTGAAAGAAATTAGAGACTCTAAATTAAGACCTTGTATTAAGATAAAAAAGAGATAGATTTCATAATGATTGTTGTCCTAAATCTTTTCCATCACAAAATTACATAACGTAGAACATAATAGGTCCAGTCCAGGGGACAAATCAATAGGAAAGGAAGAAAAGACTGTGCCAAAAAAATTGGTGTTTTCTTATATTGTTTAAAAAAAGAAATAGAAGAACCTAATGGGTTGAACTTAAACTCTGGGTGACTAGATCGCCGCCTAAGAGTTTAATCGCAATAGATTACATAATATCCGTTACTGCTTAATCAATTTTTTCACAAGTCCTCAACCCATTGGACTTGATATTCTTCGGTCATATGAAAAAACATCTTGTGAACGCCAAGGTCAAGAAAGTATGGCACAACTAGTGAAAATTGTTTTTTATGAATACAATGCTTATTCATGATATTTTACAATTGAGTAATTACAACTTCCTCAGAGTAGATATCAATCTCATCATGTGTCGATGATTGTGCTTGTTCTCGTTCCCTTTTCTCTTTTTCTTTTGCTTCCTCCCTGTCTCTCTTTCACTTTAAGTATTCCTTAAGATATTCAAATACGCCTTCAATTGTTGTAGCTCGACTTTTTTTCCGGTTTCCAAGTCCTCATCCTCCACTTCAATAGATTCTTCTGTTGTTGGTTGTGAAAGAGGTGTCGTATTGTATACGACATGGTTACCTTGGCAATTGAATTTCCAAATATTTCTTCCAATAATTCATAATGTTTAAGCCCTTTCTGTCTGTACTTGAAAATATTTATATCTCTTTCTTTTTTTTGCTAAAAATATATAAAATAGAATGTTAGTTTGAGGGTCCCAACCATATCCGGAGCAAGAATGAAGTAGGTCTTTGAAATCTTTTAGATATTTCCTTAATGCTCGATATTTATTCTTTACACGGATTTCATCATAACTGTCTTTACCATCACCCATAAGCCGCGCCTTATGTCGAGCAAATGACCCATCTGAATTCTCCTTATGAGAAAAAATCCACATAGACCTGATAACATTAATACCAGATGGACGGGGCACCAACTCCCACGTCTTATTATCAATAAGAGCATTATATTCATCAGTCATAGCAATTTTTCAATTCGGGCCGTTTAATGCGGACACATGATTACGGGGCAAGGGGGATTTAGAGACATTGGAATGTAAATTAAAATGTCTTTTAGGTGTAAAAATACCCCGATAACTACGAGTGACCGGTCTATGACTCAAGGAAGAATTTAGTGAATTTTTGAAATTTGCTGGGCTCGGGACGGACTGGCCAGCAGGCAGTGGGCCTACTGGCCCAAATCGGTAATCTGGGGCTGAAACTGGACCAGTTCCAACATTGGGCTGGACTGGCTGTTGACACCCAATTTTGTCCCATCTTTTATGATTTTATTCGTAATTTCTAATATTTTTGACACTTTTAAAACAATTTTAAAATATAGGCATATATGTGTATATATCTTATTATTATTATTATTCGCATTTTTTTTACTATCATTTGCATCTTTATCATAATCATAGTTTTATCCATAAATTCTATGTTATTTTATTCTCGCAAAATTGCATCGTATTTCCATTTTTTATTAAACATTAAACATTTCGCAAATATTATATTTTTATTATTATCACGTCGTTATGTTATTTTAAATAATTCACATCTTTTACAAAACAAAAATATATTTTAATATTAAGCCCCTTTTCATATATTTAGAATCCATAACCCATTTTTTATTTCCCTAACCCAAAACAATTTCTAACCCATTTCATTTTCCCAACCCAATACAAATTCTACCCAAACAAACAAGCCCAAACTCCCCAATTAAATTCCCTTATACCCAAACCCACAAAACAAAATCCCAAAACCTTTCCAAGCCCAATCGGCCACCCCACCTTCCAAGTCCAACCCCCACAATCCCATTTAAACCAAACCCACAAAATAAACTCCCAAGCCCATTCCCTTATTTCACCAAGCACCAACCAAAACTCCAAGCCCAACCGGCCATTAACCGTCGCCCCACCCAAACCCGCGGCCCATAACCCATCCTCCCATTTTTAATCCCCCCAAACCAAACAAAAACCCCCAAAAAAATCAGAAAATCAAGAAAAACCCTACACTCTTCTCTCCTTCAACCCAAACCCGCACGCCACCCCTACACCCACACCTCCGGTCACCTCACCACCAAACCCTGACACCACCACGCCCCTCCCATCACTTCACCATACCCTATCCCCCAAAATCCGCTTCCAAAATTCAGAAATCTTTGCCTTTAATTCGAATTTCAAACTCAACTTCGACGAGTGGAACGTTGGGGTTGATATCATAAATACCCCCTTTTGTTCTACGTTTGGGGGGGGGGGATTTTTGGAAGGATTTTTGGAGATTTTTTGGAGTTCTTTTCGGGTCCAAAGAAAAACACAAAAAGGGGTCAATTTGTTCTTAATTTTCTTGTTATAAAATACTCCTTTTGGTTCTTAATTTCAATCCGAAAATCCCTTTGTTCTTCACATTTTGGGTTGGGTCAAAAATCCGAAAAATACTCCTTTTCTTTTCCCTAAATTTCACCCTCAAAATATCTGATTTCTTTTGTTTCGGTTCAATTCGGGTCGGATCGTCGGTCCGGGTCGGGTCACCGCCGGCCGGGTCGGTTCCTGTGTCGGGTCGAAATTTTCGAAACGAATTCTTTTCGAATTATAAATTCAGAATTCGGTGATCAAAAATCCAAAAAAAAATCGAATTCCAAACTTCTCCGAGCGGGTCGACGATTTGAAACACGCCTCGGTTCGCGCCGGAGAAGGTCAAGTAAAACAAATTTCTCTCGGTGTATTTTCTATATTGTTGTGTGTTTTTGTTGTTGATTATGTGATAAGATAGTCATTTTTTTCATTAATGCGTTAATTGGCTTATTAATGTTCAAAAATGCTTTGCTTGTATTATTAGATTTACATTTAATATGATAATAGGCTTTGTGTGTGTGTTGATTTATGGACATTGTGTGATCATATTGGATTCGAATGTTGAATCACACTTATCTTGCCGAGTCTATCGAATCGATTACACACTTGCCTTACATGTGTTAAGTGTTAAAAAGGCCTCCATATTAGTATATCACACCTCCTAAATTATCTTGTATCATGCCCTACCTTTTGAGTTTGTTTGAATGACATTTGCATTAGTGCTTTGCACTATTTGAATCGATTTATACCCCTGTTAAGCCATAGTCTCTAATGCATTTCATACCGGCTTGTGATTATGTTTCATGTAGTAAGTATGTATAGGGTATAGTCTAATGATAAAACTGCTTAGGTGAATAAAAAGGTCTAATAAATGATTTGAACATGTCTCACTTAAGAATAAGTAGTATCTTTAATTCTTGTCAAAGTCGTGCCTATGTCTAAACTATCTACTTGGGAGTATGTGTTTGTTTATCTTAGTTTGTGAATCTGTTCATACGAGCATGCCTATTTTCAGTTTTATAAATATGTGGTGTGTTAGAAATGGCCTAGATATGTGTTGCTACCGTCCAGTTCTTCCTTCTATGTCTTTTAAATATCGAAAAATAAAACTTTCTCTGTTGGTTTGAGTGTAAATTTAGGAGACCATGAAGCATGCTAGTTAGTGTAGTGTATGTGTCTTAGTCCTTTACATGTTAGTGTACCCTGTTTTGGTTATTTCTTGTTTAAATTTAAGTCTGAACATGCTAATGGAGTCTGTTTGGTTTAATATTGTTTTCTTTAAATCATGTGGGATATCACTATATTTTCCTTTCTCTTATCGATGCATGAGCTTGCTCACGTTGGTCTCTTTTTTTTTCATTTTCTTTGAACCCATGATGATATACTTCAAAGTATACGGGGTATATAAATTTCGGTATACACAAGGTGTATGTCGAAGTGGTATATCTTTGTATACCTTCAAGCATATCCTATTACTCCAAATATTATATGTATATCGGCTCTTATGTATGTCTGTTGGTTTATGAATAAAACTGGAGATAAATTAAGTAGTATTGAAACATGGCATGTTCCCGACAAGGTCTTGTGCCTAGTTTAACATATTCTGGATATGTTTCTATTTGAAATATGATGGCGGGTGATATATCGTAAGCCATTAAGCATGCTAGTTAGTTATGATATATGTCTTATCTCTTTCCCATGTTGGTATTCTCCAGTTCCCTAAATGGTTATTTGGTTCATCCTTTTATCCTATTAATGCCTACTAAATTGGTCATGCATTTCCCCTATATGATTAGGTGTTAAGTGCCTCCATAACATCATGTAAAGTCTTTTAAGTTATCTTATATCATGCTATGTTTACTAAGTTCTTTGAATGATATCTCGTATTAACATATTGTGCGTATTTGAACTAATTTGTGGTGTGTTATATTCTTGTCCATGTCGCATTTTATGTTTATTGCCGAATGTTTTATTTCATAGTTGCCTTGTCGAACTGTCCTATTATCTTATTATCTTTGGTTGAAAACGGAGACAAGCTTCGGGTTGGGTTTAGCCTTCTTCGATAGCTGCCATGCCCAAGGTTCAAGAAGTCTTTTGAATCTTGTTGCGGCATCGGAAATGAATGGTGGTAGCCCCCTTGGTCTTCTTATCTTTCAAATTTGAAGTTTAGAGTGATTGGTCTTTAAGTTTACCCTCCCCTTTGTCTTTTTCGTGCTACCAATAGTTGTGGTATCCATTTGCACCTTGAGATTCCGAATATATGTCATCTTTAAATAGTTCGGTTATGGGTTTTGTTGCATTTTGGCTGCCGATTCGAGACGCCGATTCTTCGCAATACTTGGGCCGATTATCGCACTTTTGAGCCATTATTCGAAGTTGCGTTTGCTCTTGCGCATAACTGCTGCAATCTTGACCATTTACACTTCTTTTCGGAAATATTTTACTGCTACATTTTGAGCATATTTGATGTCTTATCACTGCTGTATTTTTAGCACAATTTTCGCTGTTTTCTTGGCTAAAAGCCTGCTACTTTAGGCTATTTCGGACAGCCCATTGCTTCTGTGTTTCCGGCCCACTCTGCGTTATTTTAAAACCCATTTCTTGCTATTTCTTGGCTGAAAACATCGCTTTAACACCTTGTTTTTGTTTCGGTTCATCGCTCGATTTCGATTACTTTTCTACTATTTTTCTTGTTTTGAACAAATACCGCGTCTGTTCGGGCACCTTTGTTTTTCCGTTTCGGTTTTCGCCCGGTTTCAGATTACTTTTTCTTGTTTTACCATTTTTATTGTTTTAAACTAAACACCGCACCTTTCGGACATTGCTTTCTGTTTCGGTCCATTGTTTCAAAGCATTCAAATATCCGTTTTTCTTGTTTTCTTGTTTTTAAACTAAACGTTACGTCTTTTCGAAATTACCTCTCGCTTATTGCTTGCATCGCTATCGCTTGCGCTATCGCATCGCTTCATCGCTACGCTATCGCTATCTGCGCATCGCTTTGCGCCTGCGCTTGCGCGTATCGCTATCGCTTATGCGCTATCGCTATGCGCATCGCATCGCTATCGCGCTCGCTATCGCTATCGCTATCGCTATCGCTTCTTGCTTTGATTTAATTTTGCTTTGATTTGAACACGATACTACACGGCCGGTGAAAAATATCCGTCGATTTTGAGGCCTCCACAAGTCGTAAAGACGGAAAATATAACTTCGGGCAATGATGAAGACTTAAACCTTTTATTTCATCCGAGATCAACATGTTTAGTAGGCGAGGTGAATTATATATTCGCGACCACGACGTGATTATAGTGATCTTTTCTATTTCACCCGAGAGACCAACACGTTTAGTAGGCGAGGCAATCAAAATAAACCACATTAGTGATATGTTTGCAGCCACGACGTGATTGGAATGTTCTTTTCAAAATTTAAGTCGAGCCCTCCGTGATCAAAACATTCTTTGTTTTGAATACGGATATGAAGTTATTTGTATTTAATTGTTTTTAACCGTTTGTTCTTGACAGCTTGCAGGGATTAAAGTAAATGAAGGCAGATATTCCTCGGAGTTTATCTTATTTTATTTCTTTCTTTAATTCAGCTTTTATCCCGCTTTGTATTGTAATATTATTTATCGCACTTATGTAACTATTGAAATGCTTAGAATAGGCAAACTTAAGATTAATTCATAGGGTAGTTTAAGATTTGAAGCCCGTCGCTAGCTTATTTATTTGTAGGCTTGGTTAAATTCAAACTTAGAAATCCTTCGCTAGTTTATTTATTTTAGCCTCGTCACGCATATTCAAGATTTTCAAAACAACTTTTGTCATCTTTTATTTGCTTTATTAAATCATACCGAATAAGTTTATCTTTTGTCAATTTACAATTCATTGATTCCCCAAATTTTACTTCTTTGGCATCATAAATAATTTGTTTTACTATCAATTGTCAAAAACATATTTTTTCAAAATTCTTTGGCACTTTCAGTTATAGCAATATATTCAGATTCTACATGTATTTCTCTTTAAATACCATACAAATGCATATTTAAAAAATCTCTACATGTATCTTTCTTTTTAAAATGCATCATTTACTAATTATTTGCAAACATCTTTAAATCTGTTATACTTGTAAAAATATATATTTTTCTAGTAATAATTAACCTGAGTTTGACCGGATAACCGCAAGTTAGCGGATCTTAAAGGATGCCTAACCCCTTCCCTTTAGGATAATAAAGAACCCTTACCTAGAATCTCAAATAGTTTCGCAGACCTTAAAATTGGAGTTTACATTGCAGCATTTAGTTAATATTTAGGTGTCCTAATTCACCCTAAAAAATAATTAGGTGGCGACTCCTCAACCCTTTTACCCAGGAATCACCGGAAGTTGTCAGTGCTCCGCTTCCGACCTCTCGCGGGGGGTCTGGTCAAAATCGGGCGCGACACTGGCCCAATTGTTGGAACTGATCCAGTGACGAAAACTGGACTCGAAACAGTGGGGCCAGCGGGCAGTGGGCCCGCTGGAGAATATTGGGTGAGGGATATGTCCGAAAAATGGTGAGTAATATACGGGGATATACCATCATCCAAAAAAGTATACGAACTAGGCTCGGGAGTCTGAACTTTCGCAAATGGAAATTGGGTTTCAACGAAAATTATATGGCGATTAATTATGATTTTCTTGGAGGATAAATCAAAGCATTTGTAACCCCGATGATTAGACGGATAACCCAAAAACACACACAGAGTAGACCTAGCCTGAAGTTTGTTAATTGTGGTGAATGAGAATAACTGATAACACAAGCACCCAAAGACCCGAAGATGAGAATAAGATGGGTTCTTATTATATAAGATTTGGAGGGGGAGGAATATGTCAGACCTTTGGAAAGAATTATGTTAAGGAGATATGTGGTCATTTGGAGAGCATGATGCCAAAAATATGGGGGTATAGAAGCATGAAGTAAGAGAGTTCGGACAATGTTATTTATGGAACGAATTTTGCGTTCGGCTTTCCCATTTTATGAAGATGTATGAGGACATGAAAAATGAAAATTGATCCCATTATTAGCACAGAACTCTCGAAACTCCCTATTGTCATACTCTTTCCCATTATCACATTGAATATTTTTTATTTCTCTTTCGAATTGTGTACGAATGAACGCTCGAAATTTTATGAAGACTGAAAACACTTGTGATTTATTCGCAATTGGAAATGTCCACAAAAATTTAGAATCATCATCTAAAAAGATAGCATAATATCGATGACCTACCGAACTAAGAAAAGGAGACGTTCATAGGTCGCTATGAATAATATCAAATGGCATTGGAGTATGAGAATTTGAGTCTACAAATGGCAACTTAACAATTTTTCCTAACGAACAAGATTGAAAAATTGGAGTACGACTCGTACCCTTACACGAAATAAAACTATTTTTTATCTAAAGCTAATAAAATAGAGGATCCCGGATGACCAAGGCGAGCATGCCACAAGGAAGGAGAAATGGTTGCAAAGGCTGATGGCAAGGCTTGACTCGATGGACTGAAACCGGGCATGATAGGATACAGATCCCCCCTACTATCACACCTCATGAGATGACTCCCCGTCTTGAAATCCTTCACAGAGAAACCAAACGGATCAAATTCAACAGAAACAGAATTATCAGTGGTGAAATTTCGGACAGACACTAAGTTTTTAATCAATTTGGGGGTATGTAAAGTATTTTTCAAGATAAGGGGTGGATTGGGGGGAGACAACGTTTTCTGACCATAATCCTGAATTGGAATAGAGTTGCCATTACCAACAATTATAACCCGAGGGTTGCTCAAATTAGAATAAGATGAGAGAGTACCTGAATCGGAAGTCATGTGGGTAGTGGCACCGGAGTCCATATATCAATTTGGGTCCGGTTGAGTCAAACCCAATGTGTGCATTGCGGCCTCGATATCGATCTGAGTGGGGCCTACTGCGTGGTGGGCTTGCGGAGGTCGGGGCCCAAGTACTCCGGGACGAGACTGAACTGGGTCGTGGCTGCTAGAACTGGCGTTGCTGGGCCACTAGCCAGTGGGCCGCCACTGCTGATTGTTGGGCCTGAAAGGCTGGCCAGCCCACTGGCTGTCGGGAATAGCTGGATAGTAGGGGTTGCTAGCCCACGGCCCACTGCCCCCCCACTACCATGGGCCCCACTACCATGGGCCCCACTACTGGGACCAGGGGGTGGTGGGCCACTGTTCACTGGACGGGGCCCACTGCCTGCTTGCTGACCACCGGAACCACCGCGTTTGCCCCCGCGGTTTTTGTTATTATTCTTACGATTATTTTTGTCGCCACCATGATTATGGTTTTGGCTCGAATTATCAACAAAACCCGAAGAACTTGGGGAGGACGCCATCATGACGATGGGGCTTGCTTCGGTAGCCGCCTTTTTAGCCAAATCGGCTTCTTCCAAAATAAGCATGGAGCGGGCTTGATAAAAGGCGGGAAGAGGGTTGCTTTGACGAAGGAGAGTTCCAACACCATTAATAGGCCTCCGAAAGGCCGGCAACCAATTGTAGAACCATACGATTATTTATTACAGGTGCGCCAACATTACGGAGTTGATCCGCCAACTCCTTGAGTTTCTTGCAATATGCACAGACATTTGGAAATTCTTTCATGCGAACTAGAGAGAATTCTTGCTTGAGTGTGACGACACGTGAATGTTGGTTATCTTGGAATATGTCACGCAATCTATTCCAGGTAGCCATAGCCGTGGTATCCGGCTCAATAATCGTCTATAGAAGGTCAACCGAAATAGTGGAATAGATCCACTGGAGAACGGTAGCATCAAGAGTAATCCATAACTGAGGATCCTCCGCGGGAAGAGGTGTAGCGGGAGGAATGATGTGATGAATAACTTGATGGGAGATAGCGTGAATTTTAAACAATTCTGCCCACGTCGCATATTGGACGTTTTCCATCTCAAGTACAATAGGGATACTGTTCTTGACGTTAGAAACCATGAGGGCAGGATGATAATTGTTCTTACACATATTGAAAGAACAAAGAAGGAGGGGAAATTTGGGAATAGTAAGAGAGATTTTGAGAGTGGAAGACAAATTTTGGAAGAGAAAAACCCGAGAAGGGGGGGGGGGGGTTCGGCCGAAGGGTACAAAATTTTGGGAGAGAAAATTTTGTTAGACCTAGTCTCCTGATACCATGAAAGAAATAATCCCCTCGATTATTTTCATTAATTGAAAGGTTTATATACAAGTTACAAAATAGGAGAATCTTATTCCTAAAACCTTATTCTATACATTTATGGTAATACACTAATTATGGTAATACACTACTAATTATACTACAACCTTACCTAAAATAGGATACTAAATATTTACCATAAACTATATTACATAAATAAGTCCAAAACCGAGAGCTAAATCTGGGCAGATCCGAGACATTAAATATACAATATACACATGTATATTGTGTGTATATTGTATATTTAACAGCAACACACAAGATAAAATCATCATAGTCACTGTCGGACTCACTGGCACTGCTGGATATGCTCATATCTTTCAACGGACTCTTACGAAAAACCTATAAAAATAGAAAAGAATACAAGTCAATGAAAAAGTTTTATGTTAAAGCAACTACTTATACATAATGGGCATAGAGTTCAGAAGCAACGGAATAGAGTTCTCTCTTCTTTCTTATATTACTGTCATCTAAGTTTATTAGTTACTTTTAACAATCATAATAACAATAAAAAGCAGTTTATTCACAAGTAAGCAAAAGTTTGCCCGAGACTATTTTACAAGGAGAAAAATCAACAACATAGTAATCAGGTCATATCATAAAAGCCTCTCGAACCCCTACGTAGCCCTAGGGGTGGGCAAAAAATTTGATGGTAAAGTTCTCAAATCTATAATACTTCAAATTAGTTTTTGTTGTTAGTATCTATCTATATTTGACTCATAAGCTGTCTTAGTTGCTATTCTTTGGAGCATTGAATCGCTGAAATTCTCGTGTCTTTATTCTTTGGAATTTGATGTTGCTCGCTTTGGAATTTCGCTTTCTTCTTCGCTTCTTCGTTGTTCGTTTATTGCTTTTCTTTCTTGCTTCTTTTCTGCTCTTGCTTCTTTTTGCCTGCCTTCTTCTTCTGCTGCTGCCGCTGCTGCTCGCCTGCTGCGCATGTGCCTCGCGCTTGAATTTCGTTGATGATCTTTCGATCTTTCTTCTTGGAAACCGCCTTCTTGAAATTCATCTTTGGAATTTGATATTATTGTTGTTGCTGCTGAATTTGATGTTGATGTTTAGACAGGAACTGGAATTTGATGTTGTTTTTAAAAACTAAACTGCTGAAATTCACTAATATAAAAACTAATCTGCTAAAATTCATGTTTAGACAAGAACTAAAATTTGATGTTGTTGTTGTTGCTGCTATTGTTTAAAAAATCAGTCTATATATGTTCTGTTAAAATTGGTTGTTGTTGTTGCTACTAATATGTTGTTGCATTTGTTGTTGATGTTTAAAAAAACATAAATCATTTGGACTTTATATTTGAATTGAAAAAAACCGATATAAACCGATACGTTCGGCGATATAAACCGATATATCGATTTTTTTTTACAAAAAAGTTGTATTCATTTTTTTTTAAAAAAAATGATTTTTATTCGGTTCATATTTTTCGGATACAAAACCGAACCGAACCGATATACACCCACCCCTACGTAGCTCAGTTCCTGAAAGAAATTAGAGATTCTAAATTAAGACCTTGTATTAAGATAAAAAAAAGAGATAGATTTCATAATGATTGTTGTCCTAAATCTTTTCCATCACAAAATTACATAACGTACAACAAAATAAGTCCAGTCCACGGGACAAATCAATAGGAAAGGCAGAAAAGACTGTGCCAAAAAAATTGGTGTTTTCTTATATTGTTTGTAAAAAAGAAATAGAAGAACCTAATGGATTGAACTTGAATTCCGGGTGACTGGATCTCCGCCTAAGAGTTTAATCGCAATAGATGACATAATATTCGTTACTACTTAATCAATTTTTCCCAAGTCCTCAACCCATTGGACTTGATATTCTTCGGCCATATGGAAAAACATCTTGCGAACGCCAAGGTCAATAAAGTGTGGCACAACTAGTGAAAATTGATTTTTATGAATACAATGCTTATTCATGATATTTTGCAATTGAGTAATCACAACTTGCTCAGAGTAGATATCAATCTCATCATGTATTGATGATTGTGCTTGTTCTCGCTCCCTCTTCTCTTTTTCTTTTGCTTCCTCCCTGTCTCTCTTCCACTTCAAGTGTTCCTTAAGATATTCAAATACGCCTTCAATTGTTGTAGCTCGACTTTTTTTCCGGTTCCCAAGTCCTCATCCTCCGCTTCAATAGGTTCTTCCGTTGTTGGTTGTGAAAGAGGTGTCGTACTGTATATGACATGGTTACCCTTGGCAATTGAATTTCCAAATATTTCTTCCAATAATTCATAATGTTTAAGCCCTTTCTGTCTGTACTTGAAAATATTTATATCTCTTTCTTTTTTTTGCTAAAAATATATAAAATAGAATGTTAGTTTGAGGGTCCCAACCATATCCGGAGCAAGACTGAAGTAGGTCTTTGAAATCTTTTAGATATTTCCTTAATGCTTGATATTTATTCTTTACACGGATTTCATCATAACTGTCTTTCTTTCTTTCGGTTCTAGTCCACAATTCATCGATGATTTCCTTCCAACGTAGAACGATGATAGTATTACCATTAAACGCGTATTTCCTCACATCGTCATGTAGGATTTCAATGAAGGCAGACGTGTCCTCGTCCGATCATTTTTCAGCATTTGAATCATGTGAGTTACTCATTCTTTTACGTTTTTACAATACAACAACATTAGAATAATAAGTCGCATTCACTACAGTAGAAACTCTATAAATTAATGCTCTTGGGTCCATCAAAATTTATTTAAAAGAGATATTAATTAATCAATATATTAATCAATACTTTATCAATTTATAGATAAATTTATAATGAAATACCCAATTTACAAACACCCTTCAATCTTCCACTTCATTATTATTCAATGTACTATATCAAATGAAGCACTCTTCAATCTCCCACTCTATTATGCTTCTTGTCTTCAATGTACTACTTTATGGATATTAAAAAATATTTTTTATATAAACACAATATCAAATCATGCTAACACAAACAATGGATGTCGAACATGTCATGAACTGCCCAGAAGAAAATGTAGTTGCACAGTTGTTGACTGATAAAGAATAATTGAGAGGATTATGGGAATTGATAAAGGTGATGAAGATGATGATGAAAGTTCTACAGTAGAGCCCCCTTCGCGAAACAAGGCTATTAAAGCGGATATCACATTGAATAATTTTTTGTTGAGCTATGAGAAAACAACACCAGAAGTTCTTACCATGATAAGAAAAATTAGAGATGAGATTCAATATGACATTGATTTCAACAAAAAACAAAAGACAATTGAGTCATTTTTCAAGAAGTCTTCATAAATCATTCATGTATTATGTAGTATATAAGGAATTATTAATTTATATTTTACATGGGGTCTATATAAGTAATCAAAAATGTATTATCTTATAATTTTAGCGAATTATTAATTTAGCACGTTATCCCTAAATCGGGACCGATTAAAAATATTATCTAAGAAAATTTATTAAATAATCGAGTATTAATTAATAGAATTTCTACTGTATATTCACTTTTAGATTACATAACATCTGAAAACTTTCCTCACATGACCACAAAGAAGTTAATTTAAATTTTAGATGGCGGCTAACACATCTAACACATTTTCCTCACATGAGCATAATGGCAATGGCAGCTAACACATTTTAGATGGCTTTTGGGTTGTTGACGGTCTTTTTATATTTTATTTACTAGTGTTATATCTTTGAACCGTTGTAATCAATTGTCATTTTAAATGGATTATAATTGTAGTCATACTTTTGTATATATACAATATAAATTATGTATTGGATAATTATATCCAATACAATATAAAGTCGATCAATTGGCATATATCTACTAATGTATGGATTTTTTTTATAAAATATAAATTTATGGATCAAATTTTATATTTAAGAAAATTTGAAATCATGATTTGGAATCCAAAATCACACCTTTTTGGATGATTTGTGATTTCAAATCATGACATGAAGTTGAAGTTATGTCTAAATTGCATAAACAAACGTGATTTGAAATCAAGTTATTAAATCATGATTTGCAAACGCATGGCCAAACGCCTACTAGGGAGCCGTTTGTACATGATTTGAAACCATGGTTTGAAATCATATTGTTTGAAGTTGATGTTTTGTTTGGACATGCAATTTGAGTTTCTTAAGTTGTATCTTTTCTCATTGACATAAAAACCCCACAAGTTGTGAAAACCATCAAAAGTTTTCGAATTCTTATGCAATCTTACCAAATGAGCAACTCATTGTTCATAACAAAATTAATACGCGGCTAGAAATTGTATACTTTTAAGTCATGTCATAGTCATACCTTTGTATATATATATATATATATATATATATATATATATATATACAATATAAATTATGTATTGGACAATTATATCCAATACAATATAAAGTCGATCAATTGATATATATCTACTAATTTATGGATCTTTTTTTACAAATACAAACTTATGTTGTACACTTTTAAGTCATGTCATAGTTATTCCTTTGTATATCTATACAATATAAATTATGTGTTGGACAATTATATCCAATACAATATAAAGTTGATCAATTGGTATATATCTACTAATTTATGAAATTATTTTTACAAAATATAAACTTATGAGCTAAGTTTTATATTTTAAAAAAATTAAAATCATGATTTGGAATCTCAAATCACACCTTTTTGGATGATTTGGAATTTCAAACCATGACATGAAGTTGAAATTCCAGTTATGTCCAAATTGCATAAATAAATATAATTTGAAATCAAATTATGAAACAATGGTTTGAAAACGCATGGACAAATGCATATTAGGATAGTTTGGTGCAAGGCCAAAGAAAAAGAAAATCAGCTTTTTTTTCACGTGGTTGGTTTACGTGTGTGTGCTATGAATCCCAAAATCTGATGTTTCCTCTCTCTTTCTATGGTGGGATAATCAATTCGTTCTCATATTTTACATAACTAGTGTTAGCGTAAGTGCGTTGTACGTGTGTTCAGCATAAAAAAAAAGTAATTACTTTTCGTTAAAGATTACAGGTGGATTTATGTTTGAAACCAATAGGGGGTAATTGACGTTCCACTTCACCACCTTGAATCGATATCATGCTATCTTGTTAAATGTGATTAAATCATTCAATTCAATCAAAACAGTAATATGTCATGAATTTATATTTCACATAGTAAAAGTTAAAAAGATACATAACAAATGAATCCTTGATCAAATGTTTAAAATATGAATGAAAAAATAAATAATAAAACGTCAATTATCATGCCTAGATCTTAGATCATGGATTTATGTTGCACTAACAATTCATGCCCTGATCTCATGTCTAATAGTCTTCCAAATTTAATTTTTTTCACGAACCAATGTAACTTTCCTGAATAGTTATGAAAATATCATTCATAAAAACTTGTTGGATTTCACCAAACAATTATGGAAGTCTGTAGAAGAAAAATATCTAATCAATTGTTCTTGTTATTTTTTACAATATGATAACCTTGTAACTCTAATTCGACTTTATCTCGATAAATCCTTTCTCTACTAAAACTTTTCAGCCTAATGCATTCAGCCCTCTAATTCATACTAAATTTGATTTAATAAGATCAATTAAAGTTTTATTAGGTGCGTACATTATCTCCATATATTAAAATGAAGAATTCCTACATAGTTTAGATATGTTTATGTAGGGTTTTGTTGGGTTCAAAACACAAAAGTAATCTTTATTCTACTATAAGGTGCACACGCGGTTGCCCTTCCGATTGCAAGCTCCAAGCTTCAATGTACTTCTCTTTCGGAAAGCTAGAAAATCCGGCAGAGGTTCGAGAGTATTTGATTCTAAGTCTCTAAGGCTTAGAATGTTTTTCAGAAAATGGTGTGTTGAATAATGAGGTGAATGCCTCTATTTATAGTTGAAAAATAGGTCAAAATAGGATTAGGGTTTGACCTTGGGCCTGACCCAAAAATCGAGGCAAAGGCGTTGCGGCCCTAGGGTATGGGCGCCGCGGCGCTCAACTTTATTTTTCGTGCATTCTTAATTAAATTCAAAATCAAATTTTGACTTAATTAAAATAATCATTATTCATTTAAATGTCTCGATTCCAAATCGAACATTTTAATTACTCTCTCAATACATCCTTAGATCGAAACGGACAATCGACATAGTGTGACCCTACATGACTTCTCATATCGACATTAATCAAATTAAGGTCTACACGGAACTCTAGACGGCGCCGGAAGACGAACTCAATATTTGAAGTAGGTTTACATGAATCCAGTAAACGTAACCTTTATGTGGTAAGATAAAATCCTTTCATTCACGACACACCCGATCAAGCTTAGGATTTGTCAAGTGTCTATCCAAATGGCTTAATCATTGTATCTCATTTATATTAGTTGATAACGAGATCATATTCTAAATATGTCTATTGCGTTGGCCAACGACTTAGTCAACCTAATATCACTGAGGATCCGAGTGTTCTATCGAATATACATCCGAGGAATGAATCTTAATCTTGGCTCAACTACCACCTTCAATCCACATCGTAATGTACCCAATACAAGTTGTATCTCAACCTATAAGGCATTTGAGCTTAGGACGGGATCAAAGTACATTACTTTGTAGACAAGGCGCGTATTTACCTCAAGTCTAAGGACTTATATCTCCCACACGCTGATCATACTTTAGACAAGTATAACAAACAGTATATCAGCAGGGTATACCAATACTTCCAATGTATCTATGTGTCCATCACGAGTAACCATTACTCGTAGCAGGTGTGACATACTACATCCTCTAAGGATGTGATGCAGACCACATGTCGACTTATCACATATCATCGATATCTCATTCTCGATGATTATTAGTCGAGGCTATTTTAAGAGTTACACTCTATCATTAATATCTCACTCTATTAATGAGAACGTAAACTCAAGGGATGCACATTAATGAATAATTACAAACAATCAAATAATTATTCAATAATTGAAAATGCCAAAATATTAATCTCCATTAATAATAATATGAATGTGTATAAAGTACATTTGTCCTAATACAGATTTTCTCTAGGACATAAATATACTTTCAATCTCCCACTTGGCCTAGAGCCAATCTCCAATATATCTAATACACATATTCTTAAAATGACCATTATGCTTGACTAAGCTTAATGGTTTAGTGAATGGGTCAGCTAGATTATCGTCTGTGGGAACATAGTATAATATAATCTCTTCAGTCTCCACTATCTTCCTGAGTATATGGTACTTCCTTAGTACATGCTTGTTTCTGTTGGTTGATCTTGGTTCCTTAGCTTGCGCAATCGCACCAGTGTTGTCGTAATAAACCGTTATTGGACAAGTGGCACTTGGAACAACCCCTAGTTCCTTTAGGAACTCAGATATTGCGACAACTTCTTTACCAGCTTCCGATCGAGCAATGTACTCAGCTTATGTTGTCGAATCAGCAGTTGCAGCTTGTTTGGAACTTTTCCAGCTAACTGCTCCACCATTGAAAATGAATGTGTACCAAGACTGAGATTTGTAGTCATCAACATCCGTCTGGAAACTAACATCAGTGTACCCGTAGTAGCTAGCTTTTCTTCCCCACCATAGACTAAGAAGTAATCTTTAGTTCGTCTAAGATACTTAAGAATACTCTTGACTACCTTCCGGTGTTCTTCCCCAGGATTCTACTGGAACTTACAAGTCATACTAAGTGCAAAGGCCACATCTGGCCTAGTACAGGTCATGGCATATATGATCGATCCTATAGCCGAAGCATATGGGATCCTTTTCATGCGTTCAAGTTCTATAGAATTAGAAAGACTATCCATCTTAGATAACTTGATGCCTTGTCCCATAGGTAGACCGCCTTTCTTGGAATTTTCCATAGAAAAATGTCTAAGCACTTTGTCTATGTAGACTGACTGTGACAGCCCCAACAATCTGTTAGGTCTATCTCTATAGATCCTAATCCCAAGAATGTTGCAGGCTTCACCTAAATCCTTCATCATGAAGGTACTGGACAACCACTCTTTGACTAACTGCAGGAGAGTCTTATTGTCTCCTATTATTAATATGTCACCTACATATATTATAATGAAGGCAATACTCTCATGCTTGCATTTACTATAAACACATGGATCCTCTTTGCTTCTGACGAAATCAAATGACTTGATAGCCTTGTCAAAACAAATTTTCCAACTCCTCGAGGCTTGCTTAATCCCATAAATGGACTTTTGTAGCTTGCATCCATCATTTGGTTTGGACTCGATTGAAAAACCCACAGGTTGTTTCATATACACTTCCTCAACTAAATTACCATTGTGGAAAGTAATCTTGACGTCCATCTGCCATATGTCATTGTCATAATATGCAGCTACTGCAAGAAAAATCCGAATGGACTTGATCTTAGCAACAGGTGAAAAGGTTTCATCATAATCGACCCCAGGCCGTTGATTATAACCTTTAGCCACCAGTCTTGCTTTATAAGTTTGTACCTTGTCAAATGCATCAATCTTCTTCTTGAAGATCCATTTGCATTATATGGGTCAAACCCCTGTTAGCAAATCAACCAAGTTCCAAACTTGATTTACGTACATCGAGTCCATCTCAGATTTCATGGCTTCTTGCCATCTCTGCTAATCAATGTCCAACATAGCTTCGTTGTAGGTTGTAGGTTCATCGTCATCAGGAATATCTATCTCATTGTGTGTTTCAACAAGGAGATTAAGTCTTTCAGATGGACGAGTCCTAGTGGTCCAACGGAGTTGATTGTTCTGCGTTTCAGATTCATTCTTATTGTGAGAAGGTCTTTGTGTGTTGGACAATCCATCACCTTGAGAGCTTTCAGAAATGTCATTTTCATGTATTTCTTGAATGGAATGAGGTACAACCATTATATCATCTTCCATTAGTTGTGTATGAGAGCCTTGCATTTCTGCACTATCTCTCACAGCACTCCCACTGGCTGAATGGCGTACTCTAAGTACCCAATATTCACCAGATACTCTCACTGAATCCTTGTTTAGGTCATTCGACAAGGGTTCATTTTCTGTGTTATCTTGTGGTTCTTGAATTTCTTCAAGTTCTATCTTTGAGCACTTATGTTCCTTGTAGACATATTCTTCTTCAAGGAAAGTTGCTTTCCTGGAAACAATGACCTTATGTTCTCCAGGAAGAGAGAAGTAGTATCCCTTAGTTTCCTTTGGATACCCCACGAAGTAACATTTCTCACTTTTAGATTCCAACTTGTCAGTGAGCATCTTCTTAACATATGCAGGGCAACCCCAGGGTCTCATATGTTTAAGTGTTGGCTTCTTTCCACACCATATCTCATAGGGTGTCTTTTCTACTGACTTGGAAGGAACCCTGTTCAGAATAAATATAGAGGTTTGTATAGCATGTCCCAAAATGTATGTCGGTAGAGCTGATGAGCTCATCATGGATCGAACCATATCCAATAAGGTTGGATTTCTCCTTTCGGTAACATCGCTCATCTGTGGCGTTCCTGGAGGTGTCCATTCAGATTGGACTCCATGTAGCTTTAAGTAATCTAGAAAATCCTTGCTAAAGTATTCACCTCATTGATCCGATCGAAAGGTCTTGATACTTGTTGCAAGTTGCTTCTCTACTTCAGATTTGTACTCTTTGAACTTCACAAAAGTCTTGGATTTATGTCTCATAAGATACACATATCCATACCTTGTGAAGTCTTCAGTAAAAGTGATGAAGTATGTGAAGCCTCCTTTAGCTTAAGTCGAGAATGGCCCACATACATCAGTATGGACCAACTCAAGCACCTCTTTGACTCGCACACCTTTCCCAGAAAGTGGTTTATTGGTCATCTTTCCTCTCAAGCAAGACTCGCAGTTACCATAAGACTCCAAGTCAAATGGTTCGAGGTAGTCTAACTTCCTCAATCTTGCTATCTTTGATTCGTTGATATGACCAAGTCTGCAGTGCCATAGGTAGGTAGAGTTTCTATTACTTGTCTTGGCTCATTTATTTTGTACATTGAAAATCTCTTGACTACAGTTCAGTGTATATAATCCATCCACAAGAGGAGCAGTTCCATATATAACATTATTAAAAGATAGTACGTGACTGTCATTATAAATATATGAGGAAAAGCCCTACATGTCCAACACTGGTATAGAAATAATATTCCTCGTTAACGAGGGAGCATAAAAACAATCATTCAACACTAAATAATAGCTGGAAGGTAAATTTAATCTATAAGTCCCTACGCACTCAACATCGACCCGTGCTCCATTTCCAACGCGTAGGTCTACCTCTCTCGGTCCAACCTTCTTGCTATCAGTTAGCCCCTGCACATTTGTACAAATATGTGAGCCACAAGCGATATCCAATACCCAGGAATGAGAGTTATTTATAGACATATTTATCTCAATTATGTGCATACCTTGTCCACCAAAGGCAGAAACACCTAGTGCTTTTCCTCCTCCTGGTGTCCTGCAGTCCTTCTTCCAATACCCTTTCTTGTGGCAGTTGAGGCATTCATCCTTAGTAGAGGCGCTCACCTTCTTCTTCACACCTCCTTTGGGCTTCATATCTGAGGGCGCAACGATTGCCTCGCCCTTCTTCTTCTGTAATTCCTTGCCTTTCGGCTTGGGTCGGCTAGAAGAGCTCACCATGAGCACAGCTTTGCCTTTGGAAGTGGAAGACTCAAAGTCTCCTTCGTTCCAAGTTGTCTTGAAGAGCATGTTGTAGCGACATTCTTTTCAAGCTTTGGCAAAGTCTCCTTCGTTCCATTCATGTTGAAATTCACATATTCCATTGTTTGGGCTTACTGCTTATTTGAAGTGGCATCATCTAGGTATTTTTGGTAAGCATCCTTATCAAAAGAGGCATATTCAACAGAGTCTGTCGCAGGGACTGTCAGAAACACCGTGTCCAACACGTATTCTATTTTCTCTTATCTGAGTACTATTTGCAAATTCCTTAGCCAGTCAAGGTAGTTCGGTCCAGTAAGTTTGTTCTTTTCGATCAACATTTTCAACGACAGGCTCGACATCTTTTATAATCTGAAGAATTAGATAGACCGGAAATCAAAATCAAAATCTATTTCCTATTATACACATTCATTTAGGCTAATCAACAAGGCCTTTTGTTTAATTAGCTCCCACTATTTTAACATACTTATATGACCCAATGGTAGAATACAGACCTATTTTAATTGAGGTCATAATGGGCCAAGATCCAAGCCTATGTTATCTCCACGTTTGCTTTGGCTGATAACTTCAATAACATATCTTGGTAGGTTCTAAACCAATTGCAAAACTTATTCGCAACTCTTGGTTGATCAAATTATTACTTTTAATCTAGCGTCCTTCGATTAGTTCGACACTTTGGTGCCAAGATTTATCTAAGCAAGTCAACCTCATTACACGACTGCGTTTATGTATCTAAGCAAATTTGGCCTTTGTGAGCAAATACTTTGGTGTAAATACCTACAAAAGTTTATCATTTACCTTTACATTAAAACACATATATGAAAGAGTCTGGGTCCTCGTAGACTTAGAGCAAATGTTTTGGCATAAATACTCGTATCGCCGAAAATGATTTTGCACTCTAACAATTATAATGGACGACACTTTTTAATTTAGACTTGTATTTAAAGTTTTGGGGAACATTTTAATTTTAGGGTTTTAACCAAGATCAACTCTTTTACGCCATATCCAATATGACATCTTAACATCATGCAAACTAATGACACATATAGTTGGGAACCGTCAACCCAATATGCATGATATAAGATGGTTTAATCAAATGCGGGCACGCTTTTGAACGATTATAGCGGACACTATTCTAGAAATGTAAATGACAAACATTTTGGCATTTAGCACATAAATAATATACTTATCAAATAATATACTGTCTAATAATAATGTTAGGTTAAACATTTACGAAAAATGCACTAGCGCCGCGGCGCTCCACCATGGAGTCGCGGCGCTTCAGAGGCAGTAACATTTATGCTTCTGCAATTGAATTAGCATCGTGACGCTCCACCATGGATCCGCGGCACATCCTTGAAACCTTAGTCAGAGTCGCGGCGCCATACCATAGGACAGCGGCGCCGACGTCCTTACAAATGTTTCTGTATTTATTTCAAAAAAAATCGTTCAACCCCTTAATCCAATTTAGGGATCAATACACGGGTCCTTTATCATTACCCACCATTATCAATAACGCCAACAATTAATTAAGAATTAAAACTTTTTTATGGAACAGACATATGAATATGCGTGGATCATACCTTTCATTCCACTTCCAGTCCCTATGTTAATAGGAGCGGGACTTATTATTTTTCCAACGGCAACCTTGGCATATATCTAAACTGTACCCCTCACATAAAGAGCTAATGAAAAAGAAAAAAGAAAAATATGATTTTTGTTTTTTAACAGTTTGGGAAAGGCAGGCTGCGAAGGCGCTAATACAATTGTTCTCGAAGCAAAGGCCATATCGACCATCATCCGTTCTTTACTCGTTCTTAGTCGTGCACCATGCAATGAGCCGGACAATGCACTTGGCTTAGTTCGAGTTAGAGCGGAATGACTTCCTCGAGTTAGAGCGGAATGACTTCCTCGAGTTAGCGAAGGAGATAATTTAGGGTGATACCAAAAGGTCCACATTCGTTCAAGACATATAGGATTTCAAAAAACCTCATTTTAATCCAATTTTATATTTAACCCATATTATTATTCTATTCAATTGTTATATAACCATTTAACCAGCCTGATCTTTGATAACAATTAGAAAATCTGGCAGAGGTTCGAGAAATCTGAACATTTTCATTCTCCTAGAAAAATTAATAGCATTGTCAGCACATAAAGTTTCAATGTTTGAAAAATATTTAACCTCAATGTTTCTTTTTTAGTCTTCTGGTCTTTTTCGCTCCAGATAGTGAATGACAATTTTTTCCTTAATTAGCTTCACTTGTTTTGTCCTTATGTACATTAATTGTATCAATTTTATTGCATTATACAATACATTCTTAAATTATCTAACATATATAGTGTAATTTTTTGCCTAGAGGGTTCCAGTGAACACCCTCACCCCCTCTGGATCCGCCCTTGTCTGTGCTACCAAATGGCATGAAGGGATTTGTTGGGTTCAAAACACATAAGTAAGGCACATCGGAAGTTTAAAAGTTTTTGTTTCTTACTTACCCCAACAATAATTTCTGGTATGGTTATACAACAATGAAACTTGTAACATAAAACATTTACTTACAAGTTATAATAATCTAGAATCTTTATCTACTATAAGGTGCACACGCGGTTGCCCTTCCGATTGCAAGCTACAAACTTCAATGTACTTCTCTTTCGGAAAGCTAAAAATGTGCCAGAGGTTCGAGAGTATTTGATTCTAAGTCTCTAAGGCTTAGAATGTTTTTCAGAAAATGGTGTGTTGAATAATGAGGGAATGCCTCTATTTATAGTTGAAAAATAGGTCAAAACCGGATTAGGGTTTGACCTTGGGCCTGGCCCAAAAATAAGGACCGAGGCGTCGCGGCCCTAGGGTATGGGCGTCGCGGCGCTCGACATGCGCCTGCACTGCGTCGCGGCCCTATGGTATGGGCGCTGCGGCGCTCGACTTTATTTTTCGTGCATTCTTAATTAAATTCAAAATCCAATTTTGACTTAATTAAAATAATCATTATTCATTTAAATGTCTCGATTCCAAATCAAACATTTTAATTACTCTCTCAATACATCCTTAGATCGAAATGGACAATCGACATAGTGTGACCCTACATGCCTTCTCATATCGACATTAATCAAATTAAGGTCTACACGGAACTCCAAGACGGCGTCGGAAGACGAACTCAATATGTGAAGTACGTTTACACGAATTCAGTAAACTTAACATTTATGTGGTAAGATAAAATCCTTTCATTCACGACACACCCGATCAAGCTTAGGATTTGTCAAGTGTCTATCCAAATGGCTTAATCATTGTATCTCATCTATATTAGTTAATAACTAGATCATATTCTAAATATGTCTATTGCGTTGGTCAACGACTTAGTCAACCTAATATCACTGAGAATTTAAGTGTTCTCTCAAATATACATCCGAGGAATGAATCCTAATCTTGGCTCAACTACCACCTTTAATCCACATCGTAATGTACCCAATACAAGCCGTATCTCAACCTATAAGGCATTTGAGCTTAGGACGGGATCAAAGTACATTACTTTGTAGACAAGACGCGTATTGAACTCAAGTCTAAGGACTTCTATCTCCCACACGCTGATCATACTTTAGACAAGTATAACAAACAGTATATCAGCAGGGTATACCAATACTTCCAAAGTATCCATATGTCCATCACGAGTAGCCATTACTCGTAGCAGGTGAGACATACTACATCCTCTAAGGATGTGATGCAGACCACATGTCGACTTATCACATATTATCGATACCCCATTCTCGATGATCATTAGTCGAGACTATTTTAAGAGTTACACTCTATCATTAATATCTCACTCTATTAATGACAACATAAGCTCAAGGGATGCACATTAATGAATAATTACAAACAATCAAATAATAATTCAATAATTACAAAGCCAAAATATTAATCTCCATTAATAATAATATGTATAAAGTACATTTATCCTAATACAGATTGTCTATATGACATAAATATACTTTCAGTTTAGATTTTAATAAGTACAGTAAGACTTTTTTTTTTTTTTTTGTTTTTTTATGAAGAGTAAAATTTTAGTTGATTTCAACATTCTAATACTAGAAAATTAAATGAACGCTTATTTTGTATGAGTCTGATTTTCAGTAATTCAACTTTCTGATGCTTCCACAAAGAAAAATAAAATTATTTTAGTGAATTTAAACTTCAGAAGTTCAAAAAATTAAGAAAAGAAATATAAAGAACTGCGTAATGCCCGGCTTCCAAGGGTCCAAGCTTTTAGAACAATCACAGCCTATATAAATTCATAATGTAAAATTTTAATTTATTTCAAATTCATATTAGGACTTCTTATATAGTTCAAATAAGGAAATATTTTGTAAGCAACATTCAAAGTGATCTCAAAGTCTTAAATATTAGAAAATAATTGAATGACAATTTGTATTATAAAATCTATTTTTAAAAGGCAAAAAAAAACGTACACGTTCTCCTAAGGAGCTTCATGCTTTTAATATGATGCAAGCTCACCTTTGTGTTGTAATGGAGGTAAGACGATAATCCCCCTTAGGGGTGTTCAAATGAGACCGAATTAAAAATCGATACGAACCAATAAACCGAGTCCAACCAATTTAATAAACCGAAAATTGACTTGGTTTGATTTGGAGTTAAACAAAAAAAGAGTCAAACCGAACACAGCAATAAATATATACATATATAAAATAATTAAGAGTTAAATTAATATCTAATATATTATATTTTACCTTAAACTTATGGGCTAGGGCAGGCCAGACTTTGTAGTGAGAATTAAAGATGTTTTAATTACTTTATACAAACTTACACTAGATGAGTAAAGGTATGAAGGCAGTAGATTAAGGTTTAAGGGCCAAATATTAGTGAAGGCCTTCATACACATTTTATTTTTTTATGGCAAGTACTATCTAATTCTATCAAGAAATCTGTTAGTTTTTATCCTTGCTCATTTTATCTTTTGTGCTTGTTTCTTTTTCCGATTTAATCATCTATTATTCAAAGTCTTGACCCGATTAATTCAAGTCGCACAAAAAGCGCCATTAATGTGGTGTAACACTCCTTATCGAAAGGTTTTCCACTTTTATATTAGCTTTAGGTCTCATCCTTTCCCAATGAAACTTCAAACATAATTTTCTTTTTTTCTTTCTAATTATTAGATTAATTGAATAAAACCATTTTATTTTGTCAGTTAGATTGAACATTTTCATTCTCCTAGAAAAATTAATAGCATTGTCGACACATAAAATTTCAATGTTTGAAAAATATTTAACCTCAATGTTTCTTTTTTAGTCTTCTGGTCTTTTTCGCTCCAGTTAGTGAATGACAATTTTTTTGCTTAATTAGCTTCACTTGTTTTGTCCTTATGTACATTAATTGTATCAATTTTATTGCATTCTTCTCGAACAGAGCTCCTCGCATAAATTCCAGATCATTGAAGAGGAATCAAAAATGCTTGTTTTCCATACATCGAATGGGTTTTCAACCCGAAAAGCTCCACAGAGTTGTCGTATGCGTATACACTACATTCTTAAAATCTACAAAAATCATAAAAATCAAACCGAAAATTGATAAAATTCATACTACAATGGTTTGATTTGGTTTGAATATTAAAAAACTTATTTAATTAGTTTGGTTTGATTTTAACCAAAAACTGAGTCAAACCGGATCATGAACACCCCTAAATGTAGAAATTTATTTGGTTCAAAGCACATAAGTAAGGCACATCGGAAGTTTAAAATTTTGTTTATTACTTACCCCAACAACTTATTCCGGTATGGTTATGCAACAATCAAAACCTGTAACATAAAGCATAAAACTTACATGTTATAGTAGCTGAAATCTTTATCTACTATAGGGATGACACGCGGTTGCCCTTTCGATTGTAAGCTCCAAGCTTCAATGTATTTCTCTTTCGGAAAGCTAGGAAATCCGGCAGAGGTTCGAAAGAGTATTTTAATTCTAAGTCTCTAAGGCTTAGAATGATAATCTGAAATTGGTGTTTTAATAATGAAGAGAATGCCACTATTTATAGGTGAAAATTAGGCAAACTGGATTAGGGTTTGACCTTGGGCCCGACCCAAAAATTGAGGCAGAGGAACCGCTGCCCTAGGGTATGGGCGTCGTGGCGCTCGACGTGTTCCTGCACTGTCTCGATTTATTTTCTGCGTATTCTTAATTAAATCCAAAATCCAATTTTGACTTAATTAAAATAATCATTATTCATTTAAATATCTTGATTCTGAATCGAACATTTAATTACTCTCTCAATACATCCTTAGATCGAAATGACAATTGACATAGTGTGACCCTACATGCCTTCACATATCGACATTAATCAAATTAAGGTCTACGCGAAACTCTTAGACTGCGCCGCAAGACGAACTCAATATGTGAAGTACGTTTACACGAATCTAGTAAACTTAACCTTTATGTGGTAAGATAAAATCCTTTCATTCACGACACACCCGATCAAGCTTAGGATTTGTCAAATGTCTATCTAAATGGCTTAATCATTGTATCTCAGCTATATTAGTTGACAACTAGACCATATTCTAAATATGTCTATTGCATTGGCCAACGACTTAGTCAACCTAATATTACTGAGAATCTGAGTGTTCTCTCAAAAATACATTCAAGGAATGAATCCTAATCATGGCTCAACTACCACCTTCAATCCACATCGTAATGTACTCAATACAGGCCGTATCTCAACCTATAAGGCATTTGAGCGTAGGACGGGATCAAAGTACATTACTTTGTAGACGAGGTGCGTATTGACCTCAAGTCTAAGGACTTCTATCTCCCACACGCTGATCATACTTTAGACAAGTATAACAAACAGTATATCAACAGGGTATACCAATACTTCCAAAGTATCCATGTGTCCATCACGAGTAGCCATTACTCATAGCAGGTGCGACATACTACATCCTCTAAGGATGTGATGCAGACCACATGTCGACTTATCACATATCATCGATATCCATTCTCGATGATCATTAGTCGAGGCTTTTTAAGAGTTACGTTATAATATTAATATCTCACACTATTAATAACAGCGTAACCTCCAGGGATGTATATTATTAAATATTACAAATAATTAATTAATAATTCAATAATTGCAAATGCCAAAATATTAATCTCCATTAATCATAATACAAATGTGTATAAAGTACATTTGTCCTAATACAGATTGTCTCTAGGACATAAATATATTTTCAATTTCCCACTTGGCCTAGAGCCAATCTCCAACATATCTAATGCCCATATTCTCAAAATGATGTCAAGCATAATGGTTTAGTGAATGGGTCAGCTAGATTCTCGTCTGTGGGAACATAGTCTAATCTAACTTCTTCAGTCTCCACCATCTTCCTGAGTATGTTGTACTTCCTTGGTACATGCTTATTTCTATTGGTTGATCTTGGTTCCTTAGCTTGCGCAATCGCACCAGTGTTGTCGCAATAAATCGTTATTGGACAAGTGGCACTTGGAACAACCCCTAGTTCCTTTAGGAACTCAGATATCGCGACAACTTCTTTACCAGCTTCCGATCGAGCAATGTACTCAGCTTCTGTTGTCGAATTAGCAGTTGTAGCTTGTTTAGAACTTTTCCAGCTTACTGGTCCACCATTGAAAATGAACGTGTACCCAGAATGAGATTTGTAGTCATCAACATCCGTCTGGAAACTAACATCAGTGTACCCAGTAGCAGCTAGCTTTTCTTCCCCACCATAGACTAAGAAGTAATATTTAGTTCATCTAAGATACATAAGAATACTCTTGACTGCCTTCCGGTGTTCTTCCCCAGGATTCTACTGGAACTTACAAGTCATAATAAGTGCAAAGGCCACATCTGGCCTAGTACAGGTCATGACACACATGATCGATCCTATAACCGAAGCATATGGGATCATTTTCATGCGTTCAAGTTCTATAGAATTAGAAGGACTATCCTACTTAGATAACTTGATGCCTTGTCCCATAGGTAGACCACCTTTCTTGGAATTTTCCATAGTAAAACGTCTAAGCACTTTGTCTATGTAGACTGACTGTGACTGCCCCAACAATCTGTTAGGTCTATCTCTATAGATCCTAATCCCCAGAATGTTGCAGGCTTCACCTAAATCCTTCATCATGAAGGTACTGGACAACCACTCCTTGACTAACTACAGGAGAGTCTTATTGTCTCTTATTATTAATATGTCATCTACATATATGATAATGAAGGAAATACTCTCATGCTTGCGTTTACTATAAACACATGGATCCTCTTTGCTTCTGACGAAATCAAATGACTTGATAGACTTGTCAAAACAAATGTTCCAACTCCTCGAGGCTTGCTTAAGCCCATAAATGGACTTTTGTAGCTTGCATACAGCATTTGGTTTGGACTCGATTGAAAAACCCTCAGGTTGTTTCATATACACTTCCTCAACTAGATTACCATTGAGGAAAGCAGTCTTGACATCCATTTTCCAAATGTCATTGTCATAATATGCAGCTACTGCAAGCAAAATCCGAATGGACTTGATCTTAGCAACAGGTGAATAGGTTTCATCATAATCGACCCCAGTCGTTGATTATAACCTTTAGCCACCAGTCTTGCTTTAAAAGTTTGTACTTTGCCAAATGCATCAATCTTCTTCTTGAAGATGCATTTGCATCTTATGGGTCTAACCCCTGTTGGCAAATCAACCAAGTTCCAAACTTGATTTACGTACATCGAGTCCATCTCAGATTTCATGGCTTCTTTCCATCTCTGCGAATCAATGTCCAACATAGCTTCGCTATAGGTTGTAGGTTCATCGTCATCAGGAATATCTATCTCATTGTGTGTTTCAACAAGGAGATTAAGTCTTTTAGATGAACGAGTCCTAGTGGTCCTACGGAGTTGGTTGTTCTGCATTTCAGATTCATTCTTATTGTGAGAAGTTCTTTGTGTGTTGGACAATCCATCACCTTGAGAACTTTCAGAAATGTCATTTTCATGTATTTCCTAAATGGAATGAGGTACAACCATTATATCATCTTCCATTGGTTGTGTATGAGAGCCTTGCATTTCTGCATTATCTCTCACAAAGCACTCCCACTGGCTGAATGGCGTACTCTAAGTACCTAATCTTCACCAGATACTCTCACTGAATCCTTGTTTAAGTCATTCGACAAGGGTTCATTTTCTGTGGTATCTTGTGGTTCTTGAATTTCTTCAAGTTCTATCTTTGTGCAGCTATGTTCCTTGTAGACATATTCTTCTTCAAGGAAAGTTGCTTTCCTGGAAATAATGACCTTATGTTCTACGGGAAGAGAGAAGTAGTATCCCTTAGTTTCCTTTGGATACCCCACGAAGTAACATTTCTCACTTTTAGATTCCAACTTGTCAGTGAGCAATTTCTTAACATATGCTGGGCAACCCCAGGGTCTTATATGTTTAAGTGTTGGCTTCTTGCCACACCATATCTCATAGGGTGTCTTTTCTACTGACTTGGAAGGAACCCTGTTCAGAATAAATATAGAGGTTTGTATAGCATGTCCCAAAAGGTATGTCGGTAGAGCTGATGAGCTCATCATGGATCGAACCATATCCAATAAGGTTGGATTTATCCTTTCGGTAACATCGTTCATCTGTGGCGTTCCTGGAGGTGTCCATTCAGATTGGACTCCATGTAGCTTTAAGTAATCTAGAAAATCCTTGCTGAAGTATTCACCTCATCGATCCGATCGAAAGGTCTTGATACTTGTTGCAATTTGCTTCTCTACTTCAGATTTGTACTCTTTGAACTTCTCAACAGCCTTGGATTTATGTCTCATAAGATACACATATCCATACCTTGTGAAGTCTTCAGTAAAAGTGATGAAGTATGTGAAGCCTCCTTTAGCTTGAGTCGAGAATGGACCACATACATCAGTATGGACCAACTCAAGCACCTCTTTGGCTCGCACACCTTTCCCGTAAAGTGGTTTATTGGTCATCTTTTCTCTCAAGAAAGATTCGCAATTACCATAAGACTCCAAGTCAAATGGTTCAAGGTAGTCTAACTTTCTCAACCTTGCTATCATTGATTCATTGATATGACCAAGACTGCAGTGCCATAGGTAGGTAGAGTTTCTATTACTTATCTTGGCTCATTTATTTGTACATTGAATTTCTCTCGACTACAGTTTAGTGTATATAATCCATCCACAAGAGGAGCAGTTCGATATATAATATTATCAAAAGATAGTACTTGACTGCCATTATAAATATATGAGGAAAAATCCTTTATGTCTAAAACTGGGATAGAAATGATATTCCTCATTAACGAGGGTACATAGAAGCAATCATTCAACACTAAACAATAGCCAGAAGGTAAATTTAATCTATAAGTCCCTACGCGCTCAGCATCAATTCGTGCTCCTTTCCAACGTGTAGGTCTACCTCATTTGGTCAACCTTCCTGCTATCAGTTAGCCCCTGCACATTTGTACAAATGTGTGAGCCACAAGAAGTATCCAATACCTGGGAATGGGAGTTATTTATAGACATATTTATTTCAATTACGTACATACCTTGTCCACCAAAGGCAAAAACACCTAGTGCTTTTCCTCCTCCTGGTGTCGTGTAGTCCTTCTTCCAATACCCATTCTTGTGGCAGTTGAGGCATTCATCCTTAGCCGGATTTACCTTCTTCTTCTTCACACCTCCCTTAAGCTTCATAGTTGAGGGCACAACAATTGCTGTGTCCTTCTTCTTCTGCCATTCCTTACCTTTAGGCTTAGGTCGGCTACTAGATCTCACCATGAGCATAACTTTGCCTTTGGAAGTGGAAGACTCAAAGGTCTTGAGCATGTTGTGCAGCTTCGGCAGACTCGCCTTCGTTCCATTCATATTAAAATTCACTATGAAGTTCTCAAAGGAACGAGGGAGAGAGTTCAGGATGAGGGTGGTAGCGACATTCTTTTCAAGCTTCGTTCCAATTGAAGCAAGCCTCTCTATCAGCCCTAGCATCTTCAACACATGCTGCGAGACCTGGCCCCCTTCATTGAGCTTACACTTAAAGAGTTCTATCAGTAACTCATATTCCATAGTCTGGGATTGTGAGTCATAGAGACTCTTCAAGTGTTCGAGAATCTCATTAGGGCCCATGTTCTCATGTTGTCTCTGAAGTTCCATAGACATGGAAGAAAACATCATACACTGCACTGAAGTGGCATCTTCTAGGTGTTTTTGGTAAGCATCCTTATCAAAAGAGGCATATTCAGCAGAGTCAGTCGCAGGGACTGTCGGAAATACCGTGTCCAACACGTATTCTATTTTCTCTTGTCTGAGTACTTTTCGCAAATTCCTTAGCCAGTCAAGGTAGTTCGGTCCAGTAAGTTTGTTCATTTCGATCAACATTTTCAACGACATGCTCGACATATTTTTTAATCTGAAGAATTAGATAGACCGGAAATCAAAATCAAAATCTATTTCCTATTATACACATTCATTTAGGCTAATCAACAAGGCCTTTTGTTTAATTAGCTCCCACTATCTTAACATACTTCTATGACCCAATGGTAGAATACGGACCTATTTTAATTGAGGTCATAATGGGCCAAGATCCAAGCCTATGCTATCTCCGCGTTTGCTTTGGCTGATAACTTCAATAACACATCTTGGTAGGTTCTAAACCAATTGCAAAACTTATTTGCAACTCTTGGTTGATCAAATATTACATTTAATCTTGCGTCCTTAGATTAGTCCGACACTTTGGCGCCAAGATTTGTCTAAGCAAGTCAACCCCATTACACGACTGCGTTTATGTATCTAAGTAAATTTGGCCTTTGTGAGCAAACACTTTGGTGTAAATACCCACAAAAGTTTATCGTTTACCTTTACATTTAAAACACATCTATGAAAGTGTCTGGGTCCTCGTAGACTTAGAGCAAATGCTTTGGCATAAATACTCGTATCGCCAAAAAGGATTTTGCACTCTAACAATTATAATGGACGACGCGTTTTAATTTTGACTTGTATTGAAAAAAATTTGGGAACATTTTAATTCAGGGTTTTAACCAAGATCAACTCTTTTACGCCATATCCAATATGACATCTTAACATCATGCAAACTAATGACACATATAGTTGGGAACCGTCAACCCAATATGCATGATATAAGATGGTTTAATCAAATACTGGGCGCCGCCTGCCCAGACAGTTATAGCGGACGCTATTCTAGAAATATAAATGACAAACATTTTGACATTTAGCACATAAATAGTATATTTATCAAATAATATACCGTATGATAATAATCTTGGGTTAAACATTCTGAACTCTGATTTTTTATTTATTTCTGGACATGTGGGGCCACGGTGCTAATTATTAGGGTCGCGACGCCACTGAAGCAGAATTCTTTCGGCTTCTGAAAAATGCATTAGCGTCGCGATGCTCCACCATAGAGCCGCGACGCTGTAGAGGCAGAAACCTTTCGGTTTCTGTAAATGCATTAGCGCCAAAGTGCTCCACCATGGAGCCAAGGCGCCTATTGTCCAGTGAGTCAAAATTTTGAAACGAAGCATTAGCGTCGCGGCGCTCCACCATAGAGCCGCGGAGCCACCTTGAAACCCAAGCAAGCGCCACGACGCCCTACCATAGGGTCGCGGCACCGATGTCCTGACAAACGTTTCTGTGTTGATTTTTTTTTCAAAATCGTTCGAGCCCTAAATCTAATTTAGGGATCAAATCACAGGTCCTTTATCATCACCCACCATTATTAATAACGCCCATATGGATCATCAACCGTTCTTACCCATTCTTAGTCGTGCACCGTGCAATGTGCCACACAACACACTTTTGGCTTAGTTCGAGTTAGAGCGGAATGACTTCCTCGAGTTAGCGTAGGAGATAATTTAGAGTGATATCAAAAGGTTAACATTCGGTCAAGACATGTAGGATTTCAAGAAGCCTCATTTTAATCCAATTTTATGTTTAACCCATATTATTACTTTATTCAATTGTTATATAACCATTGAACCAGCCTGGGCTCTGATACCACTGTAGGAATTTGTTGGGTTCAAAATACATAAGTAAGGCACATCGGAAGTTTAAAATTTTGTTTCTTACTTACCCCAACAACTTATTCTGGTATGGTTATGCAACAATCAAAACCTGTAACATAAAGCATAAAACTTACAGGTTATAGTAGTTGGAATCTTTATCTACTATAGGGATGACACGCGGTTGCCCTTTCGATTGCAAGCTCCAAGCTTCAATGTATTTCTCTTTCGGAAAGCTAGGAAATCCGGCAGAGGTTCGAGAGAGTATTTTAATTCTAAGTCTCTAAAGCTTAGAATGATAATCTGAAATTGGTGTTTCAATAATGAAGAGAATGTCATTATTTATAGGTGAAAATTAGGTCAAACCGGATTAGGGTTTGACCTTGGGCCTAGCCTAAAAATCGAGGCAGAGGCACCGTGGCCCTAGGGTATGGGCGTCGTGGCGCTCGACGTGTTCCTGCATTATCTCGATTTATTTTCTGCGCATTCTTAATTAAATTCAAAATCCAATTTTGACTTAATTAAAATAATCATTATTCATTTAAATATCTCGATTCTGAATCGAACATTTAATTACTCTCTCAATACATCCTTAGATCGAAATGACAATTGACATAGTGTGACCCTACATGCCTTCACATATCGACATTAATCAAATTAAGGTCTACGCGAAACTCTTAGACGGCGCCGCAAGACGAACTCAATATGTGAAGTACGTTTACACGAATCCAGTAAACTTAACCTTTATGTGGTAAGATAAAATCCTTTCATTCACGACACACCCGATCAAGCTTAGGATTTGTCAAGTGTCTATCTAAATGGCTTAATCATTGTATCTCAGCTATATTAGTTGACAACTAGACCATATTCTAAATATGTCTATTGCGTTGGCCAACGACTTAGTCAACCTAATATTACTGAGAATCTGAGTGTTCTCTCGAAAATACATTCAAGGAATGAATCCTAATCTTGGCTCAACTACCACCTTTAATCCACATCGTAATGTAGTCAATACAGGCCGTATCTCAACCTATAAGGCATTTGAGCGTAGGACAGGATCAAAGTACATTACTTTGTAGACGAGGTGCGTATTGACCTCAAGTCTAAGGACTTCTATCTCCCACACGCTGATCATACTTTAGACAAGTATAACAAACAGTATATCAGCAGGGTATACCAATACTTCCAAAGTATCCATGTGTCCATCACGAGTAGCCATTACTCGTAGCAGGTGAGACATACTACATCCTCTAAGGATGTGATGCAGACCACATGTCGACTTATCACATATCATCGATATCCCATTCTCGATGATCATTAGTCGAGGCTTTTTAAGAGTTACGTTATAATATTAATATCTCACACTATTAATAACAACGTAACCTCCATGGATGCATATTATAGAATATTACAAACAATAAATTAATAATTCAATAATTGCAAATACCAAACTATTAATCTCCATTAATCACAATACGAATGTATATAAAGTACATTTGTCCTAATACAGATTGTCTCTAGGACATAAACATACTTTCACTAAATTCCCCCTCCCCTTTTACATCTCATAAATATGATACGATACAGCTATACTGGGTAACTTTATTTTAAAAAATGTATTTATGTAGATTGACATTGTGTTGAATGTACTTGCATTCATCACCTCTCCTTGGACCGTGGATCGAAGTTGTTGCTGATTAATTGGTAAATTTCATGATCAGGATCCATTAACAAAAGTTTTGATAGTGAAGCTAGAAGTTAAGAGATATAATATTTATAATAATAAACCCTAGAGATATCCTACGGCTTTTCAAATATTTTAGAAGAAACCTAATGGAACTTGAAGGCTTTATAATGTTTTGATATGCTATGTTAAAAGGAAATATGCACTTAAAGCCTATTAGACAACTAAAATTACATACCATTATTTATTTATGAGTACAGAAATACTATTTGATCGTATCTATTTAATACTTCTCATTAAGATGTTGTTTTTTGGTATACATCCTTTATATTTTTTATCTATGTGAAAAAATATATTTAAAAAGAAAAAAAATAGTTCGATGCACAAAGCATCTCGCTTTAGCAAGGTCCGGAAAATATGTTAGGGTGAAAATAATCCAACATTATGAATTGAGCTAGCTAATGACCATATATTGTACTCCACTTATGTATAATAAGACACTTATGTATAATAAGATAATGAAATTATTAAACTTGAAAAGAAAATAAAATATTTATTCTTAAATTAGCATATAGACGAACGGAAAGTTTGTTCTTGGTAGTGCAAGTATTGCTTAGTCAATTTATTCAACAAAAAAAAAGTCATTCGGTGCATTAAGTTTCCGCTATGAGCGGGGCTGAACCACAAAGGTCTATTGTAGGCAGTCTTACCTCACATTTATGTAAGATATTATTTCCACGACTTGAACTCATGACCTCTTGATCACGTGTCAGTAATTTTAACAGTGAGAATAGTTTAGAGAGATACATGTTTCAATGCAATAAGAAAAGGACGTGTTTATCTAGCTGTAAATTTACATGGCAAAATTGTAGTTGATTTCAAACTTCTAAAAATTAGGCAACGTATTTAATAATCAATAGTACTATTTTATCCAACAGAAAGATATTTTAAAATAACATATTTGACGGTAAGTAGGAGTCTTTGTCTCTAAATAACTGAATAAAAAATAAAAAAGGAAGCATGGGAGTACATTGGTATAGGATTTCAATTGAATTTGAAGTCGTAATATATTACGAAAAAGATTAATATTATAATATTATTCTATATGAAAGTCCTAGCATATTATGAAAAATATTAATATTATAATATTATCTTATATGAAATTATCTTTTAGATAAAAAATTTACTGGAAAAGGTATGGAAAGTAGTTCAATATGTGAAGAATATTTTGATCAACCAACATTTATATTCAAGCATTTTAAAATAATATAAATATAGGTATAGATATAGATATAAATTAAAAAAGTAACAATTTAAATTATATACACTAATAGTGTAAAAATTCTATACATCATTGGTGAATTTTAATATGAATGAATAACATGTTAGTGTCCATTTTGATCAAATTACTAGTTAATGTTATACAAGGAATTCAAAAGGTTGAAATTTGTACCTATAACTTATTGTAACTTTTGACCCTTTTACCACTACACTAAAAAAAACCTAAGTGATTCAACATTTTTTATGTCTAAGCAACAACAACATATTCAGTATAATTTCACAAGTGGATCTGAGAAGGATAAATTATACGCTGACTTTATTTCTATCTTAGAAGGTAGAGAAATTATTTCTAATAGATCATCGACTCAAAGGAAAGCGAAAAAAATTATTTTACTTTGTATTGTATAATTTTTAATTTAATCGAACTCCTTTTTTTTACTTAGTTCCAGCATGGACTATCAATGCATTTAACTTAAATCAATCAATCTATCTATTTATATAATAAACATAGAAATGGATAATGTGATGTGGTACCTCTCTTAGGCCACCATTTATGTTTATCTTTTTTCTCCTTTTTAAAAAAAAAAATTCTCTCTTTTCTCCTTATTTTTTAATTAAAGAATTAATCATATTCTACTCCATTAATTGAGTTTCATTAGTGTATAAGTTATTATACTAATTACTACTAATTATTGTATATAGCAGTGGAGAACTGAAAAGTCACCATCAGCTTTCAAGTACTGCAATCTTGCCTTCTCCTTTCTTAATTTTTTTTAATTATTCTTCTTTAATTTTCCACTCTATTTTGGCTTTTTGGCTTTCTTTCTCATTTTTCATAATTATTTTATTTTATTTTATTTTATTTTAAAAGTCATGATCTTCATAACTCACACCTCTTCATCTTCATAACTTCTCTTCTTAATTATCAATATCAATATATATTATAAAGCTAAAATAAAATAGGTGATGTGACACCTCTCTTCGGCCAAAAATCCTATTTATCTTTTTTCTCCTTTTTTGACTTTTTCTCTCATTTTTTCAATTATTTTATTTTAAAAAGTCATCTTCATACCTCATACCTCTTTATTTATCATAAATTCTAATCTTAATTAATATTAATAATATCCATAACCTCCAAGCCTTTCATGTTCATAACACCTAATTGTTTAATGTACAAATTTATGACATCTTAAAATCACACCAATTTCTATTCATATAAATTTGTTTCTAGCCATGTTGGTTACTCTCTATCTTTGCAGTGCAATAGTCATCACCGATATAGAGTATTTATTTGGTTTCTTGATGATATGAATGGAGTAATTCTTCAAAAAATAATTTCAGTTTTCTCTTTGCTTCTTTTTTTTTTATAGAATTTAATTATGTTATGTTGACAACATAGTCCTTATTTCCACTTTAACTCATAATTGTTGTATTTTCTAAAGTATCATTCACTTAGTTTTTTTTTTTTTTGTGTTCTTATTTTTGTTGGCGAGGTTAAATTATTATGTCTCCATATCAGGATGTTTTTCGAAATTGAAAGCAGGAAAAAGAGGCCTACGTATACGTGCATGCTGCTTAAGGATGTAAGTATGTGTCATTCCATAGTCATGTGAATCAACTTATAACATACCTAATGAAAGAGCACGGGAACATAAAATTAGTTTGTAATTTTCAAACTACAATTTAATTCATAGGATGTTATATATTTATATCATGTAAAATAAATCATTTAATAAAGTCCTCAAGTTTTTCGAATTTTCATAAATCATTACCATCATGTGTTGATTCTATACTCTTTGGGATTATTACTTGAAAATGTAGAAAGAGTATTGGATTAGAATAAAAATGATTTAATAAAGGTATTTGTCTCACCCTTTCTATCCAAGAGAAGAGAATAATTGTTGTTCACCGCACATTCATTCAACATTTACTTTTTTTCTAATCACTTGTAGAGAAATGAATTATTAGTGTTGCTATGAAATATTTTTTTCTTGACTTAAAACATGGTAAGGGGTAGTCATAAATGAGCAACGGTAAGAGAAGTTAGTCAAAACATAAATAATTTAAGATATTTCACAAGATTAATTTATCATAGGTAAAAGGAGAATTGATTTAATTATTGAATGAAGGTTAATTATTTCGAAGGGTACGGATATGAGAAAGAAAAGGATGAAGAAAAAGAAGAATGTAATATGGTTTATAACTTATGATATATTTCTTTAAATATTTAAATACTTAAGTTATATCTTTAATGAATAATTATATATTCATAATTTAATACCATAATTAGATCATAAAATCTTTTAAAATAGGAAGGGTACAAAAATTTGATGAAAAATAATTAAACCTAAATTTTTAATAAAGCTATTCGAAATGCAATCAATATTATTTTACGGAACATACAAGGAGGATGATAGTATTTTGATGTTTTGAGCTCTCTAAACTTACAATATTACTTTGTGCAAAAAAAATTATTATTTGCTAGGAGGATACAAAACAAACAAAACATCTAAAAAAGACAAGGTAAATTTCAAAAGGCCGAATAAATTTATAAGAGAAAAATCGTTGATAAAAGTTCTTACAAAATATTTTTGACAAACATTAAAATACGATTGTTGATGCACTTTATAGGCAAGTGACTTTTATGTACAAAAAACGTGGAAAATGAAAGAGAAAGATAATAATTTATAACCAGATTATTTATAAAGTAATTTTGGATGTTAAATATAACACATAAATCATGAATTTATAAGATATAGTTAATTAAGAGAGAATTTTATTTTTGATATTTTCTGTAAAATTAGTAGAAGGAAATAGGCAAATCAACCTGATTATTTTAAGAAAAAATAACTTCAATTACTATTTTTTCGGAGGGAATGAAAAAAGAGGTAAAAACTATATGAAATGAGAGTAGGTAAAAGGGCCGAAAAATAATGTGAGGATGAATATAAAAAAGAAGTGATTACATAAGAAAACTATTAAGATGAAAAATGAAAGAAAAAAAGATAAGAAACAGAAAAATAGATAATCAAGAAAATTTATAAAAAAAAAGAAGAGAAATTTCAACAATGTCAAGAAGGTAATGAGTGGGTTGAATAAAGACATACAATCTTGGCAATACCGACCTGTCGCGAGTATATGACTCATGCTCCATTAGGTTTTGAAATTTTTTTATTTGGAATCGTGTTAGATCAAATTTCTATTACTTTTGTTGAATTATTTGTAACTGCATATTTACAATATATAATATGATCAAACAAAGGAGGGTTATTTGTTCGATATTGAATTGAGTTGAAGTGAGATTTATTTTTTTCATTTGTTATCAGCTTTGAAAATATTATTAGAATAACAGTAGTGTTACAATTGAAGAATATATAAAAGATAAAGTTAATTGATGAACAAAAATTGATGCTTTTTAATTAGAAAAAATTAATACTAATTACATTAGCCATATTTAAATTTTACTTTAATGACCGATCGAAGCGTGGACTAATTCACTATTATATAATATAAAGCTATGAATAGACAATCTTTTGTGGCACCTCTCTATGGCCAAGGATCCTATTTATTTTTCTCAATTTTTTGATAATTTTCTCTATTTTCTTATTATGCAAAAATAAATATGGCAATTACTACTCCTCCATTCATTTCTATTATTAATGTGATAATTAAACGTCTCACAATTTAATACTCATTTCTATTCTTTATTGTAATAAAAATATTTAAATGTCACAATTAATAAAAAGTTGAATGGGTCTTATCATGTAATTGCAGATTATGAAAGAGTTTTTTTTAACATTAGACCTTGAAAACTACTATATAAACATAAGTATTCAGCATATGCTTCTATTGGTAAGCAATTGTTTTTATGAGTTGTAGCATTTCCAAGTTTTTATCTTCTTTGTATTCTTTTACATTTACTTATTGTTAAATAACGTTTTAAATGTTGATCTTTTTTGTACTTATAGAGCCAGGCAACTTCGAAGTCATGAGGTAGATGCACTCAACGAAAATTTTGAGGCTTAAAAACGAGTAATATGCTTTGTTTTCTTCTTCTCGGTACTTTTTTCTTTCTTTTTTTCAGTTAATCTACGAAGTTCATATATGTTCTACTTTTACACATTTATATTATCAATTCTCAGTTCTACAAAAAATTTAAGTTAAATATAAGAACTAATATTCATGTGTTTATTTTACTTATCAACTGTAAGAAGTTTCTGATTTGTATTTTTTGATTTTATATTTTTATACGTGTATGACGAAATATGTTTCACGACAACACGAAGCGTGGTAAAAATATTGCAATTTTATAGGTGCAATTTTATGCTTTTGTAGGTACAATAAATATCTAGAATGATATAATCTCACACCAAGAAATGGTTATGTTATACGTTTGGTGTAGGTGAATGATCACAACTGTCTTTGATCTCATACTTTGCAATAGAAACTATTTTGTAACCATATATTAGAAGTGTTTCAAAAGACCGAAGATCAGTGGCGCGCGGAATCAGAATTTCAACTTCGTGTTATATTGATGATATTTAAAAATATTGTCAACTGAGATAGAGAAACTAACTACATTAATTTTGAATCACATGTGAAGTAATTAAACTATGATGGTCCCTACATGAATAAAATTATGTTTTTTCATTGTATATTAACAATACTAAAATTATAGTTTTTTTTTCTTTTTGAGGAATAAAATGGTAGTTATTTGCTAGCAAAACATGTCGCGTTGTCTTTTTTTGTTCATCTTTTCCAATTGAGTTAATTATTGATTTTTAAAAAAATCCATTGACGAAAGGGATATGTTCCGTCAGTACTTTCTTTGTAGTACTTAATTATGATTAATTTTATATAAAAAAAAAAGAATACTAATCTTGCTCCCTATAAAGGTTCAACTGAAGCTAAACAGAAAATTGTAATAATGTTATTAAAGAGTCCCATATTGAAAATTATAATAATAATTTAAAATTATTGAGTTTTATTACTCTAATTTGTCTACCCAAATTTAAAATTGAAGATATAAATAAAGGGGTGAGAATTGAAAATCGGAGTTAAATAAAAAAATTCAAATAATTTGTCAAGAATATACTAAAAGTTAATGATTGTGTTTTTTTTTAAAAAATAAAAACTATTTTTGAATATGGGACTTTATGATGATTTTATTCATTTTGAAGAGTTGAAGACCAAAAAACATATTATTATTTTCTATTTTTTTGTCCCAAAGATATATTATTAATTTCTATCTTTTTTGTCCCTTTCTCATTAAAGCCCATCTAAATATGAGTAATGATAGACACACACACTTATGATATTTAAATTCATTTAGAGGAACTTTTAAATAGAAACTGAATAGGAACGTTTTTATCTATATGCAAGAGTCTAAATACAACTACTAAAAATATTATAATTAAAATAGCTAATGTTTTTTTCTGATCTTTACAACAGTATGGGGATTGAAAAGTCGGGATGGTATACATAAGTCCTAAAAATCTATGTACAATTACGTAAAATGTTATTGTACAAAATATTAAATTAGTAAAAAAATTCATTATCTCTAAATATTATTATTTATAATAATTAATAATATTATTTCCGAATAACATATATAATTACTATATCCAAAAAATTTAATATAATTATTATCTTCTAATAATATTTACTTTAAAGACCGCGCGAATACATTCACTAGTGTATAATATAATAGAGAACCTTACGTAATCATACAATGTTAAAATGCACATTACATATTATTAGCGCAATAATTAGTATATCAGTTTATAGACAACAAACATCTCTTTTATAGCATAATCCCACCCATAACTGATGCCCTCATCATTAGCCTAAAATCTCGCAACTTAGTTACAGAAGAATTAATTCCTAAATTATCTCCTAAGAATACAACAACAATAACATATTCAGTGAAATCTCACATCATGGGTCTGGGGAGGATAAAGTGTATGCAAACCTTACCTCTACCTTGGTAAGTAGAGAGGTTGTTTTCGAAAGACCCTTTGACTCAAGAAAATGCATAAGCACCAGCAAAGTAAGGGAAACGGTCAGATCCAGACAAGAAATTTAAACCAGTATGAAAATGAGAGTAACAAAAGCGAAAAAGCCATGATAAAGCATTCTGAAAAGAGCAGTAACTAACGTAGTTAAATAAGATAAATAAAGTACACGAAAGAACATACAACAAACGAAATCGAAGGATAGGGGACTATAGCCAGCCTCTCACACCTACGCACTGAGGCATTTGTGTCTCTCCTCTGTACATGTCTAAACCATCTCAACCTCGCTTCCCGCATCTTATCCTCCACCGAGGCCACTCCCACTCTGTCCCAAATATCATAATTTCTAATCATATAACTTCTTGTATGCCCACACATCCATCTCAACATCCTCATCTCCGCAACTTTCATCTTTTGGATGTACGAAGTCTTGACTGGCCAACACTCTGCCCCATACAACATAGTCGGTCTAACCACCACCCTATAGAACTTGCCTTTAAGTTTTGGTGGCACCTTTTCATCGCACAAGACTCTAGATGCGAGCCTCAATTTCATCCACCCTACACCAATACGATATGTGAAATCGTCATCAATCTTTTTATTCCCTTGGATAATAGACCCGAAATACTTGAAGCTTCCTTTTTTGGAATGACCTAAGTACCAAGCCTCACCTCCATGTCTGTCTCACGGTCGCTCCCGTTACTGAACTTGCACTCCAAGTATTCTGTCTTGGTCCCACTCAGCCTGAACCCTTTAGACTCCAAAGTCTATCTCCAAACCTCCAGCTTAGCGTTCACTCCGTTGCGAGTCTCATCAATCAGGACTATGTCATCTGCGAATAACATATACCATGGCACCTACCCTTGAATTTATCATGTCAGTCCATCCATCACTAAGGCAAATAAGAATGGGCTAAGAGTTGATCCCTAGTGCAACCTCATCATCACTAGAAAGTGCTCCGAGTCTCCATTTATTGACCGTACCTTGGTATTGGCACCATCATACATCTCCTTGATCGCCCTAGTGTACGTCATAGGTACCCCTCTAACCTCTAAACATCTCTATAGAAGCTTCATATGGACTTTGTCGTATGCCTTCTCGAGGTCGATGATGTAACGCCCCAAATTTTCGGGTAGCGATCGAACTCATAACGTAGGTGAGTAGACCCAGACCCGGGAAAATTTTCGTTGTACTTGTGTATATTAATAAGTAGATCGTTATATAAAAGGACGTGATCCCGAAATAATTTTGGATTTAGTAATTGTGACGACAGAGTTTAATAATAATTAGAGATTATAGACTGGTAATTTATTACGGGAATTATGATATTGACATAAGAGGATTTTAGTAATCATCGGGATTTAAATAATTGGAGACCGGAAATTTAATTGTGTGTATAATTATTTAATTAATTAAAGAGGGGGACAATATATAGTGAGATTTTATACGTGTCTGTGTTTAAAATGATTTGGGGTGACTAAGCCCCCAAGCCGATCGACCGATATCAGCAACCATAAGCCCTTCTTTCTCCATAATCCATTTCTTCAACTCCATTTCTGCAACCTTCATCTTCATCAAGAATCTGAGAGGAGTTAATGGTCACATTTCTAGCGGGTGGAGGTAAGTCTCGATTGATGGGTTTTCCGGAAAGTTTCGGTCAAAATTGGGGATTTTCGGGAGCTTCCATATAACCAAAAGGGAGAGAAATTCGTGGTGTCTAGACCTTAGTTCCAGTGAAGGGGACCTGTGTAGCAAGGTTGAAAGTTCAGAAACCAAGCCGAGACTTTGCGTCTCGGCAAGGCTCAAGCAAAACGATTCGAGTGCTTCCGATTCTGTCGGTCGGAATCCGGTGCAAGCGAAAGGTTTTCCGGCGATTCTCGCCACTGCGTCCAACAGAGAGGTAACCTTCATTGTTCTTAATAGTTTGTACAATTTCTGAATCCGATTCTTATCACTAGTTCTAAAGACGATTGTCGAAAATGTGAATTTGGGTTGGGTGTTGTTGGGACTGCCGTTACTGAGAGTTGCTGGAAATTGCATGTGAAATTGTGTACTATTTTGAAGATTGTAGTAGTATAAGAAGAAGGATTAAGGGGACTGGATGTTTCTCTTTATGTTTAGATTTCGATGTAGAAGGAATATAGGTTCTAAGCGTTCAAGGTGTTCGTTAGAATGTCCCTAAAAATCTGTTTTTAATATGTTGATTCGATTGTGATGTAATTCGTCCGTATGATGTAGATAATCATTCATAGAGCTTACAAGGACCCGTGGAACTTAGATAAATTCGACAACAAGGTTGAAGTTCTAAAATGAGACATACTCTAATATTGAGTTGATTAGTTCGTCTAAGAGGTATGTGAAACCCTTACTTCTTTCTTTTGGCATGATTTAATGAAAGTATAGTGGACGCACTTGATTCTTATACAGTTTAATTCCTAAAGAGGATTGTTATGAGAAGTGCCTATGATTTTTCAGCAAAGAGTTTATTATGATATTATTATAATGATTTTATTGAGAGTCAAATGATAATTTTTACTTGCATATGGTTACTCATGATATCTACTCGTGCTAAGTGTTACCACTTCACCTCACCGAGTCCCGGGCAGGGTTATGTTTGTGCACATCCTTGTATTTTTCACCGAGACCCTCACTAGAGGGTCATGTTACGTAGGATGGATCCATAGATGAGATATGACTTTATCGAGTCCCAGCATGGGCCGGATTACGATATGACTTCACCGAGTCCCAGTATAGGCTGGGTTATGATATGATTCCACCGAGTCCCGCACTAATGGGCCGGGTTACGTTACATATATATATATATATATATATATATATATATATATATATATATATGGACAGGCACTCATGTTTTCTTGACTTGACTCTCATTTTTATAAGGCACAGCTGACTTTTATGATTTATGGCACAGTTGGATTTGGATCCTGATTTTTATACTGATCTCATGTTTTCTGTTGGCTACTTATGATCTCTTTTACAGCTTCATATTTTACATACTCAGTACATTATTTCGTACTGACCCCCTTTCCTCGGGGGGCTGTATTTCATGTCCGCATGTACATGTTTTCAGTTTGGTGAACCTTAGGCCTAGGTTCCTACTCAGCAGGTTGGGAAGCTCCTTTGATCCAGAGCTTTGTCATTTTGGTACCGAACCTCTTTTAGACTTATGTTTGTATTTAGGGGCACGACGGGGCCCTGTCCCGTCATATGTCGTTATCCTTCTTGTAGAGGTCTGTAGACAGTGGTGGGTTGTACTTATGTAAGGGTTATGACTCTATTTTGGTCAGTCATGTTATTGTATTCTGTGTTGGGGTGTTCCCATGTATAGACGTTACTATCTTGTGGCAGCCTTGTCGGTTTGCTTATTATGTTATATTGGTTAGTTGTGACTCCTCAGAAGACATGTACATTCTTGGGTAAAGGCAGCCTTGTCGACTTGCCTACCCTGGCTTATGTTTTGTTCTTTGTGATATCTTTGCCGGATTTCAGACTCATTAAGTGTTAGTTGGATTATGTGTGACAGGTTAGGATAATGACGTCATTAGGGCGGTTAGTCGCGGCCCGTCGGGTCGGGTCGTGATAAAAGTGGTATCAAAGCAGTTAGTCCTCGGAATGTCTACAGACCGTGTCTAGTAGAGTCTTGCGTATGGGTATGTTGTGCACCATACTTATACGCAGGAGGCTGCTGGACATTTAGGATTGGTTTCTATTCTTCTTACTCTAAGATCGTGCGATAGAGCTATGTTAGTAGGTTATTCCCTCTCTGACGTAGTAATGTGTTACAACTATGCCTCCAAAGAAAGCGACAGCCGCTAGAAGGGCAATACGAATTCGAGGTTATGAGAAACTATCTTACTCGTATACGGGAAGAAATAATGTAAGCTTGGGACATGGAATATTTGAGACTCTTAGAATATTAGATAATCGTTGAGACCTTAGATATACAAGGCCTTCTTGAGTAAAATATTTTATGTTTGATTTGGGTTAAAGTACATGGTATATGTGAAGTCTATTAGTTGTGATGACTCCTTGGTATGATTATGTTTATATGAAAAGGAATATGAGATATGCCAAAAACTGGAATTGCTACTATTATACATATAAGGTTTGTTGTCTTTGGAGTAAGTTGTCTGGATAAGTCCTTGAAATTAGTTCAGCAAGTAGTTGATAGTTGTTAACGGGTTGTCCTACTTGTGGATGGGGCTTAGGAGTAGATGATCCTCAACATGTTGTCAATAGTTGCTTAAGGGAGTGGAAAATTGAGTATTTACATAATTCCAGGAATGACTTGCTGCTGCAATAAACGGTTTACTTATTTAGTTAACTATTAAACCTTAAATATATTATGCCAAGCATTATGTAATATATGTGAATATTGTGGCTATTTGTGACTACTCTATTAATGTCTAGCATGTTCAGTTGATGAAAACACTGTTAGAGTATTGTGTGACGATTATTTGTGTGTTAAGTGGTTGTCTTGTTAAGTTTAAGTGTTATTTGACCTTGTATGATCCATTTAAATGATTGAAGGGCTTAATGTTTTTATTTATTTATTTATCTGCCTATAATAAGGGAACTAAGATTTAGCATAAGAATGTTGTTATAATTATGATAGGATCACCTAATGACTTTGAAGTGGATGTGTGTCTTGTTTAAGTGCTGTCGTGATCTGAAGAATAGTTTAGGAGCCTATTTGGTGTATGTTTTGCTGGTTAAAGGGTCATATCTATCCTTGGCATGTCCCAATAGTCTTAGGTGGTCTAATACTCATCTGAACATAACTATTTAAAATAACATTGTCCCTTCCTCATGTGTATAACTCTGCATCCAGTTTGGTTTGATTGTTTATGCCCATGTTTTGTATCTATGTGTTGATTAAATCAAACTGTTAAGTCCACCTATTCCCATGTCTGCTACTGCAGTATGTCTACCCCCTTCTCCTTTTATGTAAATTTGGTAGATAATATAAGATCATTTGAGTTTTGATAGGTATCTAAATCACATGTTGAAAAAAAATGAAAAATGAATATCTGAGTAGTTCCTCAACTATGTGCATTCCCTTGCTTCTGCCGATTTGGTTAAGTTATTAAGTGAGTAGTGATGAGGTTAGCATGGCATGGATTGGCATGTTGGATTGAAGTTGGGTTTAGCATGTATGGGTTATTTAAATTAATGTGATGACCAATATATTATTTTGGAAACTCGTTTGGCTATCTATAAGTCGTTTGGTCATATTATCTACCTAAAACAAGCGCCACTAATTAAGAATAAGATTAGTTGTCCTATTTAGCAAAACTTGTTGTATATCGTCTGATATGATAATTTAAAACTAGAAGAGAATGAGTTAAGTGGGTTGATATGGTTGAGGTTATGTGATGTTATTTATGATAGGAATTGATAAAGGGTAGCCTATGTGATGATTGTGAATTATGAATATCACCTAAATGGTTATATGTTCTTGGGTTAATCAAAAGGAATATGTGGATTTTGTATGTTGATTGATAAGGTTGTTGTATAGTTTGGTGTAATTTTAGTTGAATCATGAAATGACTTTTAAACTATTGTATGCATAAGTTAAGCAATAATAACCTTGTTTGGATCGATCTTGGAGTGATTAGTGTTGTTAGAGACAATTCCGACTTGATATGAATCTAACCTAAAGTTAGGAGTAACCTATAACTTATTGGTTATAGTAAAAAGACCGGTGTGGCTTTTATTACATTTTTCATATAATTACAATAGTAACCCTTGTTGAGTATAAGCTTAGAGAATATGTTGGCTTACTTTTTTTGGTTTTTCCATGTGGTATCCAATAATTTGAAATGATGTAGCCTACATGTGGTCTCCAATGACATGTTTAGCTTCAATTATGACTACATGATGTCCTGTCTGTGCTATTAATATCTTGTTACTTCTATGGATGCATACTGTGATATAAACTGGAATTTTTTTTAAAACCAAAGGACTTATTTTAGTTTATTGTTGGACTTTATGAGCTTAACACTAACCCAAGAGGTTGTGATATGTCCAAAGGGAAGTTTAGTTCCTAATTTGTTTTCTTAGGTATGTACTTTTCGTATCTATGTTCTTGTAACTTGAACTTTATGTGGTCTGAACTTTGAAGTTATGTTATGAATACCTAGAAAAGAGTATTTCTGCACCTATTAATGTATCCATGTTATCATTGCCTATGTGTAAACCAATCCACCTAGTTTAAGTGCATGTGTAAGTTAGGAATACAAGCTTAGGACCACTATGCTAGTTGACATATGTTCCCAACAAGTTAAAATGATAGGCTTAGGATAATTTCAGCATGCTAGTCTTGAAGAGATGATTTAGAAAGTTCACCTGGATCCTGTATTTTGCTTCTGTGGACTGTTGTTATGCAGCCTCTTAATGCATCTGTTTTGACCCCTGGATATACAGATTGTTTATGCTTAAAGTAGTGGTAATATGACAGTTTGGGAGCCTGTTTAATTAGATAAAACTGACCTAAGTGAATATATGTGGATGAAGGTGTTGTGGTAGTTTAAAGTTAACATGTGCAGTTAAAACAAAGCATGATGTGTTAATTTCAGACTTGTACACATACAATGTCAGTTAACTTCATGCCTAAAATGTTGTTAAACTCAGCATGGTTAAGCCCTATTTCTGCATACCTAACCAGAGTAGGTTGCATTTAGTTACTTATTTTTATGTTGCCTAAGGACCATCTTGTTTATGAAATGTCTAGCATGTTTAGACTAGTCTTGTTGCTGCTGATTAGCTGTTGTTTTGTTGTTGCTACTACTGTCCCTGTGGCACTTTAAACATATGTTGTTGCCTCAGTTGTGACAAATATTTCTGCTCTTTTTCAGTCTCAAATGTCCTATTTTCAAGCATGTTGTGCTCTCCTAGTTATCTGCATTCTTTGTTAAGATTTGTGTGGCTCTTAAAATACTTGATTCTGAGTTATAGTTGCTGCTTGTTTACTGGTTGCTGCTACCTGTTGTCTTGATGCCCTGGACTACAGTAAATTAGGTAAGGCTGTTGTTGCCTTTGAGATAAATTGTGGTTATGTGTGGTTGTTATTCTTGCTGCACATATAGCCTTAGGAGACTGCCTTATGGTGCAGAAAAGGTTGTTAATCTACTGTGTTGTAATGCAAATAATTGATGCATTTTGCCTCTTTATAGTTGTTGTTAGGACTGTTTCCTTGCTGTCTGTGCTTCCAGTTTCTGATTACTGATGGTTGTGTTCCATTAGTTGCATATTTGTTATTTTCTGGTTCAGTTAGCTACCATGTTTAGCTACTGTTTGGTTGTTGTTTAAGGTCACTTGTTGCTGATATTTGGTTGTTGTTTGGCTGTTGTTTTAGTTGTTGTTCTACCTGATGTTTTGACTACTGTTTGAGCTCATTTGCTGCTGTTGGTTGGATGTTGTTTTGTTGTTACCTACTACTGTTATCACTGCTGCATTTTGGTAAGAATTGTGCCATGTTCAACTACATGCTACTGGCCTCAGTTTATGACAAAGGCTGCTGTAAATTTTAGGCAGGGGAGATTAGAACATGAGCAGTGGTAGTTGCTGTAGTAGTTGAGGTGATAAATGTTGTGTGTTTGATCTGGAACCTGTCATATTTTGAGACAATTTTAGACCTTGAAGACTACTATACCTTAGCCATTAACACTTTACTTTGGGTATGACTTATTGCTGAATTTTGGGCCATTCTATTTTGCTTACAAAATGCTGCATTCTTATCCAAGGTGCTGTAGTATATGCTCTGCAGAACATGTTCTTGATGAGTTGTTGTCCTTTCCTTAAGGATAAAACAGATACTACACTATAGGAAGACATTGTGATGTGTTGTGTAAGGTATAGCTGAGTGAGGGTGCTATCCTGATTTTGTTGGTCTTAATATGGATAAGATTGATCCCTAACTGAGTATGTGACAACCTGAAAAGGGTGTTGTTTTGCTGTGCCATGGGGTAAGTAGTTGCTGCATTGTGACCAAATTTTGCTGCATAATTGCGGATGACATGAGCTGAATTTGTGAGGAATTTTGACCAAGTTGTTGCTCCCTTAACAACTTCTAACTTGTGGCTAGTTAGATGTTGCCCAACCACCATTTAAACTTAATAGTCGTTGTACTTTGGAGGTTTTCAATATGTCACACCTTGGGGACAAGTATGTTGTCTGCCTGTTGCTATTGCTGCGTCATTTTGTTGCTTCCTAATTACTGCCTATGGTACATATTTGGTTGTTGTGCTAATAATATACTACCTACTTAGGTGGGAGCTCATCAACCTATTGACTTCCTATACAAGCAATTAGCTAGATAAAGATTGCTTCACACAGGGTTACTAGAATTCAAAGGCATCACTATGTGTTTATTTAGTTTGTATATGAAACTTGAGTCTATTCTTTAGAAGTAGTTATGGATGGATATGTATCCTCTCACGGTTTAAATAATAATCTGAATTAATCCCTGAATGTCGTATCCCTTGTTTTTAATAAATTGGAATGACAATTTGTGTATTCTTTTTGTATGGTGTCAAAGGTTAGAAATGTCGTACCGACATTCGAGACGAATATTTCTAAGGGGGGAGGATGAAACGCCCCGGATTTTGGGGTAGCGGTCGAACTCATAACCTAGGTGAGTAGACCCAGACCCGGGAAAATTTTCGTTGTACTTGTGTATATTAATAAGTAGATCGTTATATAAAAGGACGTGATCCCGAAATAATTTTGGATTTAGTAAGTGTGACGACGGAGTTTAATAATAATTGTGTATCCCCGAAGAGATTATAGACTGGTAATTTATTACGGGAATTATGATATTGACATAAGAGGATTTTAGTAATCATCGGGATTTAAATAATTGGAGACCGGAAATTTAATTGTGTACAATTAATAATTATGGGATTAATTAATTAAATAGGGGGACAATATATAGTGAGATTTTATACATGTCTGTGTTTAAAACGATTTGGGGTGACTAAGCCCCCAAACCGATCGATCGATATCAACAACCATAAGCCCTTCTTTCTCCATAATCCATTTCTTCAACTCCATTTCTGCAACCTTCATCTTCATCAAGAATTTGTGAGGAGTTAATGGTCACATTTCTAGCGGGTGGAGGTAAGTCTCGGTTGATGGGTTTTCTGGAAAGTTTCGGTCAAAATTGGGGATTTTCGGGAGCTTCCATATAACCAAAAGGGAGAGAAATTCGTGGTGTCTAGACCTTAGTTCCAGTGAAGGGGAACTGTGAAGCAAGGTTGAAAGTTCAGAAACCAAGCCGAGACTTTGAGTCTCGGCAAGGCTCAAGCAACACGATTCGAGTGCTTCCGATTCTGTCGGTCGGAATCCGGTGCAAGCGAAAGGTTTTCCGGCGATTCTCGCCACTGCGTCCAACAGAGAGGTAACCTTCATTGTTCTTAATAGTTTGTACAATTTTTGAATCCGATTCTTATCACTAGTTCTAAAGACGATTGTCGAAAATGCGAATTTGGGTTAGGTGTTGTTGGGACTGCCGTTACTGAGAGTTGCTGGAAATTGCATGTGAAATTGTGTACTATTTTGAAGATTGTAGTAATATAAGAAGAAGGATTAAGGGGACTGGATGTTTCTCTTTATGTTTAGATTTCGATGTAGAAGGAATATAGGTTCTACGCGTTCAAGGTGTTCGTTAGAATGTCCCTAAGAATCTGTTTTTAATATGTTGATTCGATTGTGATGTAATTCGTCCGTATGATGTACATAATCATTCATAGAGCTTACAAGGACCCGTGGAACCTAGATAAATTCGACAACAAGGTTGAAGTTCTAAAACGAGACGTACTCTAATATTGAGTTGATTAGTTCGTCTAAGAGGTATGTGAAACCCTTACTTCTTTCTTTTGGAATGATTTAATGAAAGTACGGCGGACGTACTTGATTCTTATACAGTTTAATTCCTAAAGAGGATTGTTATGAGAAATGCCTATGATTTTTCAGCAAAGAGTTTATTATGACATTATTATAATGATTTTATGGAGAGTCAAATGATAATTTTTACTTCCATATGGTTACTCATGATATCTACTCGTGCTAAGTGTTACTACTTCACCTCACCGAGTCCCGGGCCAGGTTATGTTCGTGCACAGCCTTGCATTTTTCACCGAGACCCTCACTATAGGGTCGGGTTACGTAGGATGGATCCATAGATGAGATATGACTTTACCGAGTCCCAGCATGGGCCAGGTTACGATATGACTTCACCGAGTCCCAGTATGGGCCGGGTTATGATATGATTCCACCGAGTCCCGCACTAGTGGGTCGGGTTACGTTACAGATATATATATATATATATATATATATGTATGTATATGGACAGACACTCATGTTTTCTTGACTTGACTCTCATTTTTATAAGGCACAGCTGACTTTTATGATTTATGGCACAATTGTATTTGGATCCTGATTTTTATACTGATCTCCTATTTTCTGTTGGCTACTTATGATCTCTTTTACAGCTTCATGTTTTACATACTCAATACATTATTTCGTACTGACACCCTTTTCTCGGGGGGGCTGCGTTTCATGCCCGCAAGTACATGTTTTCAGTTTGGTGAACCTCAGGCCTAGGTTCCTACTCAGCAGGTTGGGAAGCTCCTTTGATCCAGAGCTTTGTCATTTTGGTACCGAACCTCTTTTAGACTTATGTTTGTATTTAGGGGCACGACGGGGCCCTGTCCCGTCATATGCCGTTATCCTTCTTGTAGAGGTCTGTAGACAGTGGTGGGTTATACTTATGTAAGGGTTATGACTCTGTTTTGGTCAGTCATGTTATTGTATTCTATGTTGGGGTGTTCCCATGTATAGACGTTACTATCTGGTGGCAGCCTTGTCGGCTTGCTTGTTATGTTATATTGACTAGTTGTGACTCCTCAGGAGACAGGTACATTCTTATATTGTTGTTGCAGTGTTATGCTGCCGGATTTCAGACTCATTAAGTGTTAGTTGGATTATGTGTGACAGGTTAGGATAATGACGTCATTAGGGTGGTTAGTCGCGGCCCGTCGGGTCGGGTCGTGACAGATGAAAACCATATGTAAGTCCATCTTCCTCTCCCTATACTGCTCTACCAACCTCCTAATAAGATGAATGCCTTCTATAGTCGAATGCCCCCGCATGAATCCAAACTGATTCTCGAAAATAGACACGCCTCTTCTCACCCTCATCTCCACGATCATTTCCCAAACTTTCATATGTGGCTTAGCAGCTTAATACCCCTATAGTTGTTGCAACTCTGGATGTCACTTTTGTTCTTTTACAAATGAATCATTGTACTCCACCTCCATTATTCGGGATTCTTGCCATCTTAAAAATGACATTAAACAACTCAGTCAGCCACTCCAAACCTGCACTACCTACGCTCTTCCAAAATTCAACTGGGATCTCATCAGGCCCGATCCTCGTCTCCTGCGCATCATGCGAACAATACCCTTAACCTCCTTAACCTTAATACTTCTACAATATTCAAAATCCAGTGCCTTCCGGATTGCTTCAGATCTCCCAGCACAATGCCTTTATCTTCTTCTTCGTTCAAGAGTTTATGGAAGTAAGACGGCCACCTCCGTCTAATACGCGTGTCCTCCACTAGTACTTCGCAGTCCCCGTCCTTGATGCACCTCACGTAATCAAAGTCATGGGTCCTCCTCTCCCTCACTTTGGCTAGTCTGTACAATTACTTAACCCCGCATTTTTCCTCTCATTCCACTTACATGTGTTCAAAAGCCGCCGTTTTTACCGCCGTAACCGCTAGCTTTTCCTCCTTCCTCGCCATCTTATATGATTTCCTATTCGTCCACTTCTCCATCTCATCCTTGCTATCTACTAATTTCGCATATGACACTTTCTTTGCTTCAACCTTCTCTTGAACTTTACCATTCCACCACCAATCCCTTCAATGCCCATCACGACTACCTCGCGAGACCCCTAGCACTTCACTGGATACCTTACAAATGTAACTGGTTGTCATGTCCCACATACCGATTGCATCCCCACTACTCCCCCAAGCCTTCCTGGCCATCAACCTTTCCCCCGTCTCCTTTTCCTTGGCCATGGTTAAACTCTCTTATTTGATTCTTAGCATGTTGTCCACAACCCTTCTCTTCTTCTCCATCTTGGTCTCCAAATCCATCACCAAAAGCTTATGTCGGGTTGTAAGATACTCACTTGAAATAATCTTACAGTCTTTATAAAGACCGTTGTCAACCTTTCTAAGGAGCAAAAAGTATATCTGAGTCTTAGCCACCGAACTACGAAAAGTCACCAAGTGCTCCTCCTTCTTTAGGAACCCCGAATTGGCTATCACCATCCCAAAAGCTTTAACGAACTCCAAAAGTGAGACGCCTCCCCCGTTCATGTTCCCGAGGTCAAAGCCTCCATGCATGTCATCATAACCCCCCGGAAGTGACTCGATATGTCCATTAAAATTCCCTCATACAAATAACTTCTCAGTGGGTGGTATACCTCCCACCACCTCGTCCAAATCCTCCCAAAAGCGCATATTCTCCTCCTCGTCCAAGCCCGCCTGCGGCGCGTAAGCACTAATAATATTCATAGTGAACCCTCCAACTACCAACTTAATCACCATTATCCTGTCATTGACCCTCCTAACCTCTACCACCTTATCCCTTAGCTCGCTGTTTACTAAAATGCCTACCCCATTCCTATACCTCGACCTACCCGAGAACCATAACTTATACCCGTCCACATCGTTAGCCTTAGGTCCTACCCATTTGGTCTCCTGGACACACACTATATTAATCCTCCTATTTTTGAGAATCTTAACTAGCTCTATGGACTTCCCCGTTAAAGTCTCAATGTTCTAAGACTCTATTCTTAGCCTAACATCTCCCTTACCCTACTTACCCCCCTAACCTTTGCCCCCGTCCCCAACCGAGAACATGACCCTAGTCTACCATCATTCACCAAAGCCACTAGAGCAAAAAAAATACTAGTGAAAGGTTAACGCTAACACACACGGAAACCAATACTAAATCACAAGTTAGCAAGAATCTAGAGGTAAGTCATGCTACTACAAATCAGAATGATAAAAACAAAGGACAAGAAGAATAAAGGAAATAATGTAAAGTCAAGATTCAATAAAACGCACCATGCAAAAATTTAACTACAAGGATAAGACCAAATATTGAGTACGGGCAACTGGAGGTACCAACTCCAGGCTGATAGAACCTGTTCACACGCCAAAAAACATTGTTCACTGCCTAAACTATTGTTTCATGCCTGAAATCATTGTTTGCTGCCGGAAAACTTTTGTACCCGGATGTTAGGCGGAAGAACGGAGAGATAGAACCCGGATGTATGTCGTGGCAAATCTGGTGGTACCTGCAAAAATAGAGCAAGATAAGAAAAAAAGTGAAAAGGGGAAGGACCGGCGGAGACTGCCGAAAAAAAGTTATCGGCGAAGTGGTGACAAAAAAAGTTGTCGGTGAAGTAGTGACGGCCGGTGTGGAGGCTGCTGCCGATGAGAAGTGGGCGGGAGCAGCATGCCCAGTCCAATAGGTTACCAATAAGGATCCTTGACTTTGCCGGAAACAGTTCGGCAGACGAATCGTCGGTGAGCTTCGCCGGAAAATCAGGCGACTCATAGAGCCGCGGAAAATACCAACGACACAGATCGGGAGAGAGAAAGAAGTGGAGGAAAGGGAGAAAGGAGTAGAGACAGAGGAGATTATAAACAAAAAATAGTGCGTACCTTCCTTTTTCATTTTTTGATAATAATACACATTGTTTTACATGTACAAATTTGGTTAATTATAACTTTTTGGTTTGTGATTTGTTATGTTTGTTGGAAATTGCCTTTGGCGGGGAGATGCGTCCACCCATCTTTGATGAATTAAACACTAGTGTTCCGCATGTTGGAGACCTTGTCTCTTTACACATGCATGATCTACGAAGTGAGTAGATGACCGTAGGGCCAAGTATCATCAAATTTCGTTGAGAAATGAAAGAGATATTGGTCCACAAAGTAAGGTGTTTAAGGCATGGAAATGTGGTATGGGACAAATCTACCACATCGGTGGGAATATGAAGAATTGCTCTCTATATATATCTCAAATTGGTAAAGGGTTTGGGACCCCAAGGGGTATCCCATGTGTTTAGAGGAGGGAAACCTAGATGTGCATGGGTTCATGGCTAAGCCCACACGCGCGCCGCCGCCGCCCGCCCGTCCGGTCCGATCTCAGTCTCGGGCTCGGGTTTCGGGTTTCGGGTCACGGGTCACGGATCGTGGGCTGTGGGTTGTTTCTGATATTATCTTTTTGGTTCTTTGAAGATAGCTTTCCTTGAAAAAGGAAAAATGAGTAATTGCTCAAGGTTAACAAGAACCCGCGAGGGCCTGACTGTTCGGAACTAGACATTCCGTATCTACAGGACTCGAAAGTTGCTGGCTATCCAGAACTTAATATTCCAGATCTGCAGAACTCAGGGATTCTAGATGTTGAACCGAGACGGAGCAAAGAAGGTGACAGAGACTTGTTCCAGTCCTTCTAGCTTGTATGGTTGAGAACGAATCATGGACAATTGACAAAGAATTGTCATCTCCAAAAGCACTGTTTTGGAAAGAAGCTACAAAGAAAGAAATAGATTCTATCATATAGAACCATACTTGTGAAATGGTTGATCTTCCTCCGGGAAAAGAACCTTTGGGTTGTAAAATGTGCTCCCCTGTGAGTAGCTTAACATCCAGGGACATTGCAGTCTTGCGTGGCATGGATGTTGAACCAGCCTTCCCAACCGGAGAGTTGGAAGAAGAGGATCAGAGTTGGTTTGCGGAACTGTTGGGCTTCTTCCTGAACTTTCATTTTGGTCCTGAAAGTTTCAGATAAAACAGAAACAATGAATCTGACCACAGAAACATTGACTCTGAAGTTAGAAAGCCAACAGTTGGAAAACCAATAGTCTGAAAATAAAAGTCATATTGAAACAAAGTCTCGATATGAAAGATATGGGTATCACAGATGACATCTTAGGAATTGGATTTCTAAGACATCTAACGGACTGATCGATAGTTGACAGTCTCGTTGAAGCCACCAATGGATATGAATCATAGAACTGATTGGAATCATGGTGCACCCATAGACAAGGAGCGATATGCTCAGGTCACGTGTAGTTCAATGTATTGTACACACTACAACCGACCTGGTATCGGCCTACAAAGCAGATCAGTTAAACTAAGGTTCACTGATGATTTCAATACATGATCAATAGAAAGGCGATAAGTCGGATATGACGATATCTGAATTATTTGCTCATCTACGGATTATAGTATTCTGGATGTCCAACGGTTCTGGGAGAACACAGAGATGCAAACTGGACATCAGATTTGAAGAACACCAAAGCCACAAGTAAATGTGTATGGTGGGTCTTGGAAAATCCTCTAAGCAAACTTGCATCGGCTGATTCATGATGGAATCAGAGTTTATCACTTTATACAAAGCATGAAAGAAGTTGAGTAACTTCATGACTCCATAGAGGACGTTCCTTATTAGGAGAAACCCGTGCCTTCATCAGTTCTACACTGTGGCTAGCCGGTCGGCTTCAGGAAGGACGCGGATGACGGCGTCTGGACATATCTGTCAGGAGACATAAGACCGTATGGCAGTTGATCATCACGGGTGTCACATCCTTGTTTACTAACTAAGGGACTACCCGGAGATCAAATGTTCTACCTGTCTAGTGGAATGGGCTTAAAACCCAAACAATACGAACCTTTGCGGTGGAAACCCAACCATACTGATTGGAGATCCCAAGAATTTGGTTCAATGGGAAAACTAAGCGGCAAAAGGTTCAGTTGAGCGCTTCGGTGGAAGCAAGAGCACCTCGGATGATGACTTCTGTAGAGAAACATGAATCCAAAGTTGTTCCCGCGATAGACATTAAAGTGCTACATGCATGGTGGGTAAAGGTTAAGCTTCCAAACCTTTAAAAGATCCTCAAACGGTTGAGGTTAAGGTTGGAGAAACTTTTAATGATTCCTAACACTTGAGAAGTGGGGTATAGCAGGATACATTGTAGGATATCACCTATTTAAGTGCGAGGATGGCCGCCTCAAATGAACGCACTTAAAAATCCAAGTGTATCCATAGCCACAACGGACAGAAACGTAAGAAGGAAAATGAATAAGAAGAGTTATTATGTTGGTATCATTGTCTTGGCTTACACTAAACACTGACGGTTCAAGACATCACGTTCACCGCGCAGTAAGTAAGTCCGATGGTATTCAACTAGGGAAGGTTCAAAGCGAAAGCTACCTTTCCTGATGCAATATCTTTTCGCTGAAAGATTGCTGAAATGTAGGCACCTAGTGTGTGCGCCACAATCTCTCTTTCATAGAGGGGATTGTTGGAAATTTTCCTTTAGCGGGGAGATGTGTCCACCAATCTTTGATGAATTAAACACTAGTGTTCCGCATGTTGGAGACCTTGTCTCTTTACACATGCATGATCTACGAAGTGAGTAGATGACCGTAGGGCCAAGTATCGTCAAATTTCATTGAGAAATGAAAGAGATATTGGTCCACGAAGTAAGGTGTTTAAGGAATGGAAATGTGGTGTGGGACAAATCTACCACATCGGTGGGAATAGGAAGAATTGTTCTCTATATATGTCTCAAATTGGTAAAGGGTTTGGGACCCCAAGGGGTATCCCAAGTGTTTAAAGGAGGGAAGACCTAGATGTGCATGGGTTCATGGCTAAGCCCACACGCGCGCCGCCGCCGCCCGCCCGGTCCGATCTCGGGCTCGGGTTTCGGGTCACGGGTCACGAGTCGTGGGCTGATATTATCTTTTTGGACCAGAGAACTCTGCCAAATGTACAGTTTGATCCCTGAAGTTTTATATGTATAGTTTGGACCTGAATTCTTTCATATGTATAGTTTGGTCCCTGAAGTTTTAATATTTACAGTTTGGTCCCCATAGTTTCTTTCCTATTTACAGTTTGGTCCCCAGAGTTTCTGAAAAGTTGGTTCTGCCTCCGTTGGAACTGTTTTTTGAGGCATTAATCAGTCATTACTTGGCCGATTAACTCCTCCATTAACAGCCCATTACTTGGGCGGTTAGGCGCCTCTTCCTATGGCCATTAACAGCCATTACTTGGTTGTTTTAATGCCCTCTCTTGATGGTCATTACAGCCTTGTTTGTGGCTGTTGGGCAACCCCTCCTCCATGTTATATATTGAGCCTCCTTTGGCTCAATTCAGTGATAGAAATATAGACGAAAATGACACAAAAAATCAGCAAAACAGTGGCTGAAAATTCAGCAAAACAGTGGTCGAAATTCAAAGAAAAACGTTGCTGAAAAACAATGACCAAACCCTCACGTATACACAAGATATACACTACAGAGACACACTATATACACAGAGATAAAAGAGAAGAGTAAAGAGAAACTCTTCCTTCCTATTCCATATCTTCAGCAAGTCGAGTCATATTTGTTTTCTTCGCCAGGCTCAACCTATTGGCTTTGTAGCGTTGAGATTAAAGTGTTGTTTTATCTTGGGAGACTATTGTCCGCTAACGTAAAAGCATATATACGGGGCAATCTTGTCTTAAGGACGAGAGGGCAATCCCTCGACTCAACACACAACGTTGTAACCATCCGATTTAGTTGTTTCTTGATTTCGGGATATCAAGATTCAAGACACAACAAGCTTGCAAAGAGTTCTCAACATTGGCCTTGCAAGGTTATCAAGATTCAAGACACAACAAGCTTGTGAGTTCTCAACATTGGCGGTTATCAAGATTCAAGACACAACAAGCTTGCGGCAATTTTGAAGATTGACCATTTATCTATCCTTTCGAACAATTGTAATAGTTACTTACTTCCCATACTGCTTTATAAAGTACAATAGAGTACCAACAATGTTTAAATATTTAAATTTCTTAATGATTATATACCAAGTATATATTAGTGTAATAATTTTTAAACGGAATCTCTTTCCTCTTTTACGTCCCCATGTTGTATAACACAAATATATTATATAGGCACATATATCCTTTTTTAAGATTTTCATAATAATCGTATATTTCTAGTATAAATGTTTAATATCGTAAATATAACATGAATATACCATTAATTTTATCAATATTTTTTGTATTAATTCATCATAGTCAAACAGATTCTCAAAAATAGGACTTATATTGTATTATACCATTAAAATAAAATAAGAACTTGCTTTTTATGGTGTTCTATCATAAGCATTTGTGGAAGAAAGGGAAAGAGAAAAAAGTTTCTAGCATTTAATCCCTAATTTAGTTTATGAAAAGAGAGAAAACCACTTCTAGCATTTATTTCCTTATTTAGTGGGAGAAAGAGTAAATTGATCCCTCATTTGAGACATTATTCAATATCTTTCCCCTAAGTTTTGTTCGGTGCATCACTTGATAGTTGATACGTGGCGCCTACTAAATCAATGAACCAGATTTCTTCAAATTCTCAAGTCCACACAATAATTAATAGTAGCCTTAGGTCTCCTCCCCTCCTGCGCATTTCAATAACTAATGCCGTAGTTTTTAAAATAACCACAAGCTTTTCATTTTAAACAGTGGAGACGACCCATTCGATGTATTCGCAGGAAAAAAAATGAATTTGTTTTCATCTCCAGGCATGTTATCTTTGATGAATTCTCATTTCCATTTGCTGGGTTGGGGTTTGACAAAAAAAGACTGGGGCTTCGTTTAGCCGCCCTATGGTGCCGATAGATTCACTACTTCAGCTTCTAGCTCGCTTAGCTTAGTGTAGATTGCTTGCAAGACTTTCGATATGGCTCGGCCGCAATCCATATCTCTTCCCCTGCTTTGTCTGTGTCTTAAAATCTTGAGAATAATTTCATCTGCAATATACAACACAAGAAAGACCTGTAAAATTGTTGAGAAATTACAACAAAATACAACAATTCATGATTTAGAACTTTTACATTTTGTAACCATTTCGTAGCTTCTGAAATATTACACAGCTACTGTTTGAAGGTTGATTTTTTTTTTTATTCTAAAAAAAATTGCTTATAGAATATTATAAAAAAGTATTTGTATATTTGCAGGGATCCAAGAGATCCACAAATTTACACAAAATGGTGGCGAAAGTTAATGGAAAATTTACTTTAATTTGTCACTGTTTTGTTATTGAACTGTCTGGCGCTATTCATTGTAATGCAGAGGACGGACAGGAGAAATAAGGGACGTAGTGTAGAGTGTAGACTTGAGAATTTGAAGGAATCTGGTTCATTAATTTAATAAACTCCACGTGTCAACTATCAAGTGATGCACCAGACAAAACTTGATGGAAAGGTACTGGAGGGGACCCCAAACCCATTATTCACATCTAATTGGCCAGATTCGTTATATGATATGTTATTTTTGAAATATTTTAAAAGTTATAATATTAATGCAATAAACTTTTGTAAACTGTGTTGCAACGTAAAATTCTCAAAATAGAATCCATCCAAAAACTGATAAAAACGTTGACTTAGACCCCATGCCGACACTACGGAACTGCTGGGCCCGTCAAAAATGGGCCTGATGGCTACCTGGTTGTGCCGCTGGATGGGCTCCCAGTATGCTGGGCCGCGGCTGTTGCTACTGTTGATGTTGGGCCGCGGCTGCTGGGGAGGCCCAGTTGTCAAAAATCTGCCATGGCAGTGGGCCGACCCACTGTGTTGGGTGCTGGGCCCGCTGCTGGCTGGCCCCGACCCCCTCGGTTTTTTTCCTTTGCTTCCCCGGCCAACGCCACGGCCTCTGCCTCTGCAGCCACCGCGGTTGTTCTGCAACGGGTGGTGGTCAGAGTGTGGTGGCTGACCGGCGGGTGCGGTGGTGTTGCGACAGCGTCGACTACCCATGCCTTGGGGTTGTGTTCATCCTGTTTTGCTTGTCTCGTCTCCTCTAATAACAATTGGGACAGTGCTTTGTTGAAACTCGGTAGAGAATCGGATTGTTGGATCATCGTCGTAAGGGTGTCGTATTCACATTTCCGTAAATCATTAATCAATTGCAAAACCATCTTTATGTCTGAAATCGGGTTGCCCACATTAGATAATTGGTCAACAATCAATTCAAAATATAGTGTATACAATTATAGTTCTAATAGAATAAGAATCTCCACTTTATATAATTACACTATAATATTAATTACAAAATAAATGATGAATTGTTGAAAAAGACAGTTATTTATTAATAATAATAGAGCCTCGTCATATTCCACGTATCCTTCAAAACACACAAATATCTCAGTCCTGGGCCCTGACCTTGATTTTCCTCTCTTTTTTTTCTTTGTTCTTTGTTAGATTAGGAATCTTGGTCTGATTAGCTGACCAATCTGCATACGTTCTGAGCTTCACATACTGACGAAAAAAAACACTTGGCAGATTAGCAATGCTACTAAACCATAAATTATTATTTTTTGCCAATAGAGATGAAGAAAAAAATACTACTGGACTAATTCCACTCAGTGTTGCAACAAACATGTTTTTTTATACAAGTTTTTATCATTTAATTAATATATATTCCCACTTAAATTTGTCTTTTAAGTTAAAAAAGGCCACTGATATTTATGTTCTCTCGTTTTGAGGTACAAATCTTACAGAGAGTCAAACCGCCCAACCACAAATTTCTATAGTGATGCCATTTTCTTCTTTCTTTCCCACTGAAAACATGACACCAAAAAGTCAAACACCAATCAGGGAGCAAAGTCCAATAACACCACACAAGAGCCTCGTGGCACCAAAATATCTCTGTGACCCGTCGGTGAATAAGTTTTGTTTTTTAGTGATAAAAAAAATCCTATGTGGGGTAAATTTTGTTTCCATAATTGTTAGAAGATTCAAACTTATAACATTAATTAACATCCGTATTAGTATTATAATATATAATATCTCTAAAGTATCACTAATGAAACTGCTTTTGTGAAAGCCCACATCAAGAGTGGAAGAAACACATCACTATTTATTTACTCCTTTATTAGTCACTTTCCTTCCAGTCACTTGCCAGTCTTTCCATAAATCCTTTTGCTTTTACTTCCAAACAAACATTAGTTCACTGAAGAAGGAAAACTTCAAATTAAAAGAAGAACATGGGAGGAAAAAGTGGAGAATCAAATTCAAGGAGAGATAAGGATGATTTGTTGCAAAAAATGGTGTCTCCTGTTAGACGTGTTTGGGTTGCTGTTTCTGGTCGTGCCAAGCCTCGTAAGAATGGTAAAAACTTACTCGCACTCGATCTTTCTTACTCTTCACTTGATGCTGAAAATCTTTATAATGAACATGTGGGAAGCTACATATGAAGTTATGAACTAGTTTTTTAACTTCTTCCTCCCCATGTTTTTTCTTCTTGGTTTTGCACTAGCGTCAAAGCAGAGTATATATGCGACCTTTTGTAAGGTTGTTAACTTCCATAGTTCAAGCTTTTCTTTATCAGATCTTTAACTGTCCCGGTATGCTAACGATATGAATTTGAAAAAAACAACTAAAACAAATGAACAAACAAGAAACTTAAGTTTTAAATGGTCAGAAATTGTTTAAATGGAAAAAATTGTGTATCAGGCAGATTGAATTTTCTTGAGTAAACCCTTTTTTGGTTTCTCATTTCTTCAATAACGGGAAGGGGGAAGGGAAGACAATGTCATTATAGATAATCGGTAACTGTTACTTCCCACCAAGACAAATAGAGAGAAATCACTTAATATTTTTGCTTCACTTGGATATGAACCTTAGAATTCATGGTTCTTAACCCACCTTATTGATCATTACTCCGCACTCTTCGGTGCAATATTACTTTAAATCTTTTAATAACGTAGTTAGACAAACCTTTATTTTTTCCTTGAAAATAATAATATTGATAGTATACCAGCTTAGTCACTAGTGAGCTTTCGCACTTGACAAAATTAAAAATGGCAAGACATTTTTTAGGATTCCATTAGTGGTTTCTTGCGTCCATTTTGTTTCATTCGGAGTCACTTCCTTGAGTGATTTTTAATTAAATGTTTAAGCCGGTATGAGAAGCCAACTTGTTAATGACATAAGTTGCTACCAATCAATTCATGATGGCTTTGTTTTCTGAGCAATCATTAATCTATTTTACTATTGCCACCCATTAATGCATTCATATTCCCAGTCCATTCAACTACTGGAAAATTGACATAGCACCATCACTTTCTACCAAGAGTCCATATATATAACTCGCTCTGTCAAAATTGAAGTTTCATACTTTCATTTTTAGTTTGTAATGTCATACTTCCTTATTTACAAACAATTTAACTTTAAGGGATTATTTATAGCCACACAAATATCTACGGTCGATTTCAGATTATAAATTCCGAAAGTCCTTTTCTCTTTATTAAACACCGCGCCCAGCCAAACACCCCGCATAAATTGGGACAGATGATTATGAGTTATCACTACGCTAGGATAAAAGAGAAACTTTTAACTTTATAAATCTCGTACCACTTAAAACACAAAGAAATTGGATAGTCAATGAGATGAGTAAAAACATAGAGACACTAGCTTTATGGATCACTTACATGTTTGTATATTGGGTTTTGTTTCTTTCAGGTGCTGGACTATTGAACCTTCAAGGTGATATACAGTCGTGTGGATATGAGGATGTACAGGTGATGTGGGAAATGCTTGCAGGAACGGAGTCAGAGTTGACATCTCGGCACATTAAGCATAAGACACCGACCGTTGTTTAGGAACTTTGTACGGTTCAACCATAGCGCTAAATCATCCTCCTCTCCAGAACACACCATTAAGATGATATGCGGCACTGCATCAATAAGAGTATCTGAAGAGTGAAGAGATGTATGCCCCTGGGTAGATATTTTCCAAATATGGTACAAAGTCTATGCTGTGTTCCAAATCAGCATATGAAGTATGTTTATCAATATCGGGACTGTCATGACAACAGTATCAGTTGTAAATATACCATCGTCCTGATGATGTACGAAAAACAGTCACTAAATAAAGAAATAGAAAGAGCTCAATTTTCCTACTTTCTTTGCTTAAGTCTGAAATACAGAAACAAAAAAAAATACTATGAGGATGTAACTCATACCCGTTGTGGTGGCCATATAGACGCAACTCTAATAAATTGGAGGCAGTAATTTTTAATATGAAGCGCTAGACATTGAGTATGGCTAGCCCCTTTACTGATGTGGCCAGCATAGGTGCAAAAATGGCGTGTAACCTATAATTTAACACAATCCTGTTATGTAAACAAAAGAAAAGAAAAACTGTTAAGAGCTCAACTTCCTAATCTTTGTGAGCTCGGTGAATAGAGAAATCAGCCATCTATGACTATTAAAGTTCAGAAGAGGCTACACTCCCGTATAAGGGGATCTTAGAGGAGCATGTATTTCTCACCCATTGGAAATCAAACTCAAGTCAAGGGGATGATTTCTATATTATAGTTATAATACTATATTATAGTTATAATAATAGTAATGGTTTCAAAGTAGATAAATGATATCAAAAATAGATAGGTTTAAACTACTCTATCGACGAATAAAGAATTGATAGTGGTCCAATAAAATAAAAGCTAATAGATAAAAATGCCAAAACCTGCGTCACTTGTGGTAGTCATGACACAATGCTGATAAACTGAATGTTGTCATGTCCAATGTTCAAACCACAGAAAAGAATATAAGAGAAGAAATTCCATTTCATCTCCCACACGCCCCTTTGTAAAGAGGATGCAAAACAAAAGGTCGATTCGGATTCTGTAGCATGCATTTGTCCAAAAGCTTTAGCATCCACCAGAGAGCTGGAGGTCAATGCAAAACAAAAGGTCTATTAAGCTTCATTGCCATGCATTCGTCCAAGAACTTTAGTATCCACCAGAGGGCTGAAGTTACGAAAACTTAAAAGCTCCAAATACTCTCTTTTCCAAATCCATACAGAATGCTGTAGAGATGCTACAGAAAAAAACATGTGGGGCTTTAGTTGCTTCTACAGGATAATGAAGCTCAAGGTTAGCAATTAATACTGATACAATATTCAGCTATTAAAAATTCTAGTAAAGCTCCATTAATTAGTAATTTGGTTGCAGCGTAATACCACGGAAAGTGTTAATGTAGTATGCATTCTTTCATGTGCATTTCTAAAATGTTACTCCCCATCCCAATATATGTGTCATTGTTTGATTGACCACAGAAATTAAGAAAGTAAGTACCTCTAAAACACACCTTAGATATTTTTGTGGCTATAAATCATCATTAAGGGTAAAATGAGCATTTTAAAGTTAAATTATTTCTAATTATAGAAATGTGACATATTTTTAGACAAACTAAAAAGGAAAGTATACCACATAAATTGGAACAGAGGGAGTAGATATTTTAAAGAACAAAATATTTCAGTAATATTATCTAATGATTCAGTCACTTAAGAAAACCTAGCAATGAGGAAGAAAGCAGTACGCAATCAAGGGCTCTCGGAGTTTGACCAAAATTATCTAAGCATTCAATCACTTAAGATCTCACAACTACAACTAGGGAAAATTGTAAATAGGACCAAGTGGATAAGTTGTGGCCAATAGAGAAGACCTGAAAGTATTGAAACAAATCAAATAAACCTAGATTGAACATTAGGCAATTACGGTCCCTTTAGGAGCAACAAATTTGTAGTGCTTTCTACATGCTCCAGTGTTGATCACCAAAATGTAGATGCTAAAGCAGCATATAACTTGTCAAGGACAGATTGCTGCAGGGCTCTAATTTTTGTTTAGTTTCTCGGAACGTTTTTTTGGCATAAATTGAGTTTGGTTCAAGTCTTGGAAAACTGTTTTTCAAATTTTTTTTTTTTGGACTAGTCATTAACTAAAAGGGGGAAATAGGTTTGGGTTACATAAGACCAATGTATTCTAAAATCAGAATATGGCCAAGCTTAGGGTTCGGAAATGCTTTTCGGACCAAAACATTTCTTAAAAGTCCCGAAAACCAAAATTAATCAAAATTTAGCTGACTTATAAAACAAAGGCAATCACATCCAGTGAAATTCATGCAATACCCAGATCCAGACAGGCAAGAACGAGCAGATTCGGATGCACTCCAGGAGACCATTTAAATATCATTCTTACCCCCCTCCCTCCCCCTTCTCAATATCTTAGCTCCCACTAACCAAGTGTAGACACTGATAAAACATATTTTACGATTCAGCATTACTGTTCATGAACATTATAAGGGATCCACATAAGATTCAGAAATCACTGCATAACTCTAAAGACGTCAACCATGCAATAAGCATCAAAGAGGGCTCTGTCCTGTCACAGTTGAAACGTGATACCAGTTTCAACTTTCAAGGCAATATGGTATTGTTTGCATATCTAAGTGCTCCTTGCAAGTAGTGATGCAGGAGAAGGGTACTTTACTTGCTACACTTTATCTCTAATTCTCTTCATCCGTTTTATAACCCAAGCCAAACTCAACCAAAAAGTTTATTCCTTTTAATTCAAAGATGGTTGTGCTCCCTTATCTGTCAGAGGTAAATCGGACAAAGTGCTGATTAAATCTAATTAAAAACTGAAGGTTCAAGTACAATTGAACTGAAGATATTCAAGATACTAGCTACTCCGGTCCCAATTTATGACTTTATGTGATACTCTTTCCTTTTTAGTCAGTCTCAAAAAGAATGTCATATTTCATATTTAGTAACAATTTAACTTTAAAATGACCATTTTACCGTTAATAAGATGATTTATAGCCACACAACTATTTATGGCTTATTTTAGACCACAAATTGCTAAAGTCTTTCATTCTTTCTTAAACTCTGTGCTCAGTTAAACACCATTACATAAATTGGACGGAGGGAGTATAAGATTAAGATCTCCCAAGCAGTATGCCCCAAGCAAAATTCAATCCATCTTAACCTGGAGATTTGCTGGTGTAACCGAATAAAAGAGGAGTAATTCAAACCTTTTAAACACCAAACCAAGTAAACAACGTGCCATTGCAGAGCTTGGACCTTTTTGAAGGAGTAAGATGAGTACAGGGCTATTGATATTTTCAGACTTTTAAACATACATCAGTAGCTAACTAATACAGAAGGGCAACATAACATGGATCCCTAGCAACAAGGGTCTGTTCACAGTGAGATCATGCTACAGAAGTGGAGAACTTACTAAGTCCTTTGCCATGGAAACAGATCTGGAGATCCAAAGCTCCATTTCAAGGTAGCATGCTTTACATGGACTGCGTGTAAAGAAGCTTGTCTCACTCACAAAAATATTTGACCTATGTAGCAAGTGCTTTTATGTAGACATTCAGAGAGCATCTGCCACTTGTTTTTGAAGTGCCAGGTTACCATGCAATTGTGGTGGAATACTACACCTGCCAAGATCAACAAATGATTTACTGAAGTGCTGGCACAGAAAAGGCCTAAGGAAGAGGAAGCTACTGTGGTGGAATACTATATCTGCATGCATTTGGTGGACTGTCTGGACTGAAAGAAAATAGATGTATTGAAAATTATGCAAGCTCCACCAACAAGATAAAGTCTAATTGTATATTTTTTTTTTGCTTATGGTGTAGGATGGACACATAAATGAGGCTGAAACAGTTCTAAAAACATTAGAATCCTACAACATTAGATGGGGCACACTTTTGTTGTTTGTTCATTTGCTACATTGTACAGTCCCAAAAGCAATTCCTTTGTGATGTTCTAATTTATAAAATTACTTTCTTTTTTGAGAAGCTAATTTATAAAATTACTTTACCTTCTAAAGAAAAATGATTTCATGGAATTTTAACTCTGGTGAAATGTAATATGAAAGTGATCATGACATTTTAAAGTTGGAAATGCAAGACTGTGCAGTGCTGGAACCAGTAAAAGGATGGTTTTATTAAAAGGCCAGGTTGTTGAAAAGCCTCTTTCACTGGGCTGCAATAGCAGCAAATATTTCTCTGCATTACATGCAAAAAGGCAAACTATGTGTACAAAAAAAAGATTAAACAGGGCAACATGAGTAGTAAAAATGGCATGAGGGGAGCCTTGGAGTAACTGGTAGAAGGGGAGCCTTGGAGTAACTGGTAAAGTTGTTGTCATGTGACCAGGAGGTCATGGGTTCAAGCCGTAGAAACAACCTCTTGTAGAAATGTATGGTAAGGCGTAGACCCTTGTGGTCCGGCCCTTCCCTGGACCCTGCGCATAGCGGGAGCTTAGTGCACCGGGCTGCCCTTTTTTTTAGTTGCAAACCTTTCTTCTAAATGTGTGAAGTAGACTGAAGAACAAGAATAACCTATACCTTCAGGATGAAAGTTAGGTTTCCTTTACATTTATTAAAAGCACTTTTCCAGACAAAGTGTCATCACAAAATACAGACTGCGCAACAACTACTTTTCTATTGGCTTATATTAGCAATATGGCAGTTTGATAAATTATAGGAAAGGGGTAGGACAAACCTTGGCAATTTGATAAAATCATCAGAACTGTGTAGGACAAACCTTCACCATGTCCAGATTTTCCGTTGATTATCTACAGAAATGACCAGACTGTCTGGAAGGAACTATCATTCTTAATCAGGTTGTCTCTTCATTTCCTCCATGTAGGATGCAAGGTGTAAATTGAAATACTAAACCCATAAAGAAGGCATCTAATTTGAGAAGGAGATGAAAAGGAAGACAAACCTCAGCAGGAATATCAAGCATCTCTAAAAAAGCTGTAAAGAAGATCAATTGCTTCCTTTTCTTTTGGGTGGGGGGAGGGGACGTAATTTAACATGGAGAGCATGGATTGGTAGGTAATGTGATTTAAGTGGTAAATAAAATTAACAGGCTAATGATGCCTTGTTCTAATTATGTCAGTGCCAAGTGTCTAACATATCTTTTAATTAGATTGCTTTTGTATATGTTACATAGTCAATAAATATCTATGTACTTGCCCAACACACATAGAGCCCTTCACTTTACTAATGTTGTCTCAAATGCAAACTTGTTCCTTTCCATGCTGCGGAAGTCCTCTGAATCAATAACAGGGTTCAAGCAGGCACCCTAGGTAAAATTAAAGAAGAATCTTAAAGTACTTCTGTTGAACCCATTCTTGGAGATAGAAGCAAAAAATTATAGGTATTGGAGCGCGCAAGTGATTCCACACTCTCTCCCCGAAATACAAGCAGCCAACGAGAAATGTCCAGAAACTTCTCTTTCTTAATTGCTTCCTCCCACCAGCCCACCTCACTCCCGAAAAGAATCCTTCAAAGGCTGATTACAGAAGGGATAACTAGACATAACCCAATATATATGAGTTTGAAACTAAACCAAAAAAGAAGAATGAAATTGATCAGATGTTTAAGGTTGGTGAAGCCTCTACTCCCTGGGAACGATCTTGTGCCATGTTGTGATGGCTACAAGCCTCAAATGTCCTTTAGGAATAACCTTTACATTAGATGCAACGTTCACATCCAAATTGAAACACAGATCAATGCAGAATAGACTCTAAATTTTGAAGTCCATTAGCAGAATAAAATCTAATATTCCAGTTCATCCTGACATATCTCTTATACTGCAAAAAGCACTCTCTCCAAACTCAAACAACTTGCCTAACTTTACTTCACAAGATTCCACTGAATGAATCCTCTAACTCTCAAAATTCTGCCTCAACCACCTGCAGAAACCAGTGCAAACACTAGATCAACTTAAACAGAATATGCCAACATTAGTTCCTAAATTCTTTTGTCTCAGCTGCTGCTTAATAATCCAACTGGCGTCCCGTTACCACTGCCCTTTAGCATGTCAAGAGAGAATCATAGAAATCCAACTAGCACATCTCTTAGAAGAAGATACAAGTAACTTCTGATATAAAAACTTTATTTCAATATTCACTTGGTCACAAAGTTGTGGATCATATTTCCTGAATACACACACACAAATAGTATGTGATAATATAGCTTAACAGGTCAATGGAAACATTTTGGTTAACAATGTGTTAATCAGATGTTTAGATGCAAAATCCTACTTGTTTTTTCTTATTACCTTAGTGACAATACTACATACGTTCGTACATTATCTTTGGCTACTTTTCCATTTCTGTAAGCGGCATTCTATGAAGCTAATACAAGTATTAATATATTTCCACTTCCTTTGTTTATTAATACCTCATGTTATAAGTTGCCCATTTGTGATAGTTCATCGATGCTATTTATTTTCTTTTCTTTTAAGAAGCTAAATGCTAATTATATACTTAAATTCCTGCAACCTGAAAAAGGAAATCTCCTTATTCCTATTTATTTATTATTTTGAATTGGTAAAGTATTATTGATGTCGGAAAAAAAACAGCACTAAGAAAGTGCTGCTTGCATCCAAAACTAAAGGCAAAAAACTAGCAAAAAAGATGTAGTAAAGGGAGGAGCACCGAGTCTATGCTATACAAAAGATTCTACGAACTGAAGTGGAAATCTCTTTTTTATTCTTAATTACCTCTCTTTTTTCTTTTTGATAAAGCTTAATTACTTCTCCTTGATAATTGGAGCATAGGATATTTACAGACCATACGTACACTTCCACGAAACTATTGAAGGACGGGAATACTTGAAAAAATAAATCCTTAACTGGCAAATTCGTAGAAGAAAAAATAGCAAAAATGGTTGATCATTGGCAGGCAGTGTAGTGAACTTACTGTTGTCCAGATTGTGTACAGCTTAGAAACACGTCTATCAAAGTGGAAGGCCTGCCTGTATTTGGAAAAGTACATAAGAGATAACGAGTGAAAGATGCTACACATAAAGACCAAGAACTAAGAAAAAGGAAACAAATGCTTATACGCAAATGTATATATACTCTATATATACATGCATTACATACATGTGTGTGTGTGTGCATGCGCGTGTGTGTAAAAAAGTAATTATTTAGGTTTCCAGAAAAGTTATGCATTAGTTCAGTTCTGGTTGTCAAAGAAAAGATATATAAAAGCAGTGAGAGGTAAAAAGATAAAACTAGTTTCTGACCTTTGCACCTTCTGATAGGCATACTTGTTCTATGACCAGCAACAATTTCAAAGTCCAGCAAGAGGGGCTAATATCGTCTTCATTTCCAACCTTTATTCCGTTTTCACAACAAGTTATTTTGTTTAGTTGCCTATCAGTTTTTCTTTTTACCCCCATTCGATCAACATATCATTGCCACCTATGCTTTTCCATAGGATCCGGTAAATCCTGGCGAGAGTCATTGGTTCAAATCCAATAGTAGGTAAAACCGACCGAAACCCCTGCTTTTGCCAGCATGACAGCAAGCACGGACAATTCAAAATATGATCTCAACTTGTTGTCAAGACCAGCTCCCAGTTGAGATTCTCCGACTACACGGACCGCATTGACTTAAGAGTAATGATACATCTTTGAGAGTTAAATACATTGAGACAAAAAGCTAAATATGTGATTAAAGAAATACATCAGCTGAGACATGATATCAAAAGTAACAGCTAACTCTATCAGTCACACTACACTTCCCAGTCACTGGTCAATTCTAAAGCATAAAAAATCCAACCTTAATTCTCAGTGAATTTATTCTAGCATAACTGCTGCGAGACTGGAAACTTCCCAAATTTTAGTGAGAAAGATGAATAATACAAAACAGCAATGTAATTCAAGTAGTTAAACTGACGTCATACAAAATCTTTTAGGAAATGGACAAATATGGAATCTGGAATATCTTAAAAGTCAGTACCTAAGTTATTACACAGTTACCAGTTAGTAGTAAGTTAGGCTTGCATCTCATTGAAGTATTCCTCATGGACAGGACAAACAGAGTTCAATGCTTTACTGTATCAGCACAAAGCTGTTTTAAATCCTATTAATTATGCAATATATTACAACCAACATGCTTCACATACAAAGAGGTACTTTACATAAATCCTACAATTTATAAGCAAATTGAAAGATCAGATAATCGGTGCTTCTAGCAATCGACAAGAACAAAGAAGTTAATGAAGTCAAACAGCAAGTCATGTCAAATTGAGAGGTATCCCAGCTTTTATGACCCTGTTGCACTGTGTGAATTATGAGATGGAGGCTCAAACAATGAAGTTCCTTGGTGTAATTACAAAAGTAAGAGGAGAGACAAAAATCAGCCATAGACACTCAATTAAGCTACTGGAAAAATGTATTGTTAATGTTGAGGTTCCAATCAATTATGATGTCGAAGATACATACACATTTAGCTAGTGCATCATTCAGTTTCACCTTTCAGCTGAAGTACTAGGATACATAATTATTCCTGCAAAACTGTTCTAAATTTGCTCATTGACTATAAATTACAGGAGAATGCAGATACCCAGAGAGAATTACGCTAATGATACAACAGTGCAACCAACAAGGGCATTCTTTTGTCAAGTCCCTCCCAGTGGTTGCTAACGAATGGGGTGCCTCTGGCCAAAATTAAGGGCCTGCAGCAGGTCAAACAAAGATTCCTGGATCTTGTCCTTATCACCTTGAACGAGACAAAGTTTGACCTCAACAGCTGCTTACTGGATCAAAAGGCCGTGAAGAAAACTGTAGCAGAGTGACTGCACAAAACTTGGAAAGAACTGTGCCCTCTGATCCAGTTGGGACTGGTACAAGCTTGACCTGAAGACAGCAAAGTGCACATGTCTTATTCCTCAACTGCATGTGTTACTTTCTCCAGCAGCAGTGGCCAGTCTTCACCAAGTTGCTGGGGGTTCAGCTCCATGGCAACCCTAAAATCCTGCAATGATACCAGGCTACCAGGAGCATGTTCGTGCACAGCTTCTGACGATCTACCACCATTCATCTGTAAATGATGACCTGGTCTGAGACCATTAACGAGCTTCATATAAGTCTGCTGCTTCTTGATGTTGTTTGTTGTAGGTCCATGCCCTGACCTAACTCCCACAAGTTGGAGACAAGATTTGATTAAACCTTTTAAGTAAGAATCCAAACCATTATTCAACAGATTGGCACAATCCGCGGCCACCCCATCAAGGCCCTGTTCTGCAGCAATCTGCTCCATGCGTTCTCTCAGAGTTACACTGTCCAACAAAGCACAAAAACTAGAAGAGCTAACACAACTACTACTTGTTGCTAAAGGTACTGGTCTACGTGCTCCACCTACACTAACAGGGAAAAATGGAACCCCAAGGGGAGCTTGGAGTTGACTCCTAGCATTCATCTCTTTTCCATCATCTCTAGATTTGTCTTTTTTGTTCTGTAAAGATACTGAATTTTCCAGTGATCTCTTCATAACAGAAAATTTGGCAGTTTCTTGATTGAATCCCTGCCTTTCATCATCTGTTTGCTGCATGATTCCTTGATGATGCTTCCCCGCCCCCTTGACATTAGGTGGATTCAAATTCCCATTTTCCTTAATAATTTCGAAGTCACTCGATTCCATCATCGTCGTTTGTTGAAAAGATAAACTAGTCTTCCCATTTGGTGTAAGCACACTACGACGATCCCCAGCCCTACAATCACGAAATCCTGTCCTGGCCTTCTTAGGAGATAATGGCAACACGTCGCCATTGGACAAACCCGGTTGACCTGAAGCCTGGATTGAGGAAACATGCACTCCATTTTGGTCATAAGCATCATCTAAAGGCTCTTTACTGCCAACCGCTACACCAGGCTTCACAATACCACCTTCACTAACTGGTGGAGGGACTTTTGCATTACAGGCATTTCTCAGAATAGAACGAATGAACTGATTATGCAACGGAATGTTTTCTCTCCCCAAGATCCTAAAACAAAGCTTATCGAACTCAACCTTGCTTATCTTCAAGCTCAATAACCTACTTAAGTAGTGAAAGTACTGTTTTGACCCCTCTGGTCCAAGTTTCTTCACTATCTGAGCTTTCAATTCAGAAAGAATAATCCGAGAATGCTGGTGTGGCGGTTGCATCTCCGTCAATACATATATTCCACAGACAACAAGCCAAAAATTCAATCTTTCCCACTGCTCGAACAAACAGAAGGCAAATAGTTCTCACCCAATTCACTACTAAATTAGGGTTTTTCCATAATTCCACAAACCCATAACACAAACAACATTAAATCCCTCTAACATCAATCCCAGCATTGCCAAATCAAAACCCATCTCAAACCCTCTAACTTTTAACAGTTTAAGGATAAGAGGGTTTGAGTTCCAAATCAAAGATCCAATTTTTCAACTAACTCTCCCTCCAAAAATCCCAAATCCTAAAAAAAATTAAATTCCAAAATTCAAGAAACCACCAACCCAATATCCAAAATCAAAACTTTAACGTACCCAAACCCTCCATTTCCACCAAATTACAAATACCACCCTGTAATTCCAAGTAAACCCTCAACTTTATTCCCTCAATACAATAACTTCAAATTCCCAATAATTCACCTAAAAACACCCAAAATGTCACCTTTTGCTAAAACACAAAACTTGAAGTGACCCACTTTAACTTCAAATTTATTCTATAGGGAAATTGGGTTAAAAGAACAAAGCTTTAGCTTACCTTAAATTGGGTTGACCTTATTTGAGCTTCTTGAAACTGATTCTAAATTAAAGATTCAATGCTTTTTACCACTCTTTTATTTGTTCATTGGAAACCCATATAGCTTCTTCTTGTTCCATTCCATTGCTTTACAACATTGTTTGGCATTTGAGATTATCCCTTTTGCTCTGTTAATTAATCAAGAAATTGGAAGACCCACACTTTCCTTTGTTTATTTCTCTGATCTCTCTCTATTCTTCTTCTTCCTTTCTTCTTTGAATCGGGGGACTCTTTTTTCGTTTTTGTGTCTGATTAGAAAAACAATTATACTATGTTTTCTTTTTCTTTGTTTTCCTTTCAATGTAATTTTTTCTAAGTTATATAATGATATATATTATATTTTGGTTTCCTCTCTTCTTTGCATATAATTGTTTTTACAATATCTACGCTCTTACTATCTCGTGGTATAACACGCGAGTGGTTATTGGGTGGTTAGTGAGGCGTGCCCGTTGTAATATATATTGAGTAATATGTTTTTAAGGATAATTTTAGCATTTGAGTTTGGTTTTTGTTTAGTTTAATAATGAGACGACCACGACGACGACAACAACATAAGCAATGTAATTTTATGAGGTGGGGTCTGAGGAATGTAGAGTGTACACAGATCTTATTTCTACCTTAAGAGGTGAGGAGTTTGTTTCCGAAAGACCCCGGCTTAAGAAAAAAAAAAGGTCGGAGAAGGTTTGAAGAAAGTAAAATAAAGAGATAATGACAAAATACTCTAAGAATTATAAGTATAATATTGTGTTTAAACTAATTAAAATTTAAGAATATTTTTCATAAATGTATTAATTTCAATGCCCTATAATAGTTATCTTGATTTCTGAACACATTAAGAAAATTATTAGAATCGCAAGCGTAACAATATACTATAATTTTTTTGCGTAACACATTAATTTACCAATTGAATTTGTGGGTGTTAGTGTCAATCTAGTATCATCAATGATGAAATGAATTGAGCACAATAATAGAATAATAACTCAAAATAACTTGAAATCAACAACAATGAATTCAACAAATTGAAAACACATACTAACTTGGTGTCGATAGAGGCCTGCTTGATGCAGTGTCCTAAGATAAAAATTCGCCCCACTTGTGCTGCAGTTTTACGGACGTTTGTCTAGAGGATACAACTATCTAAGTGAGAGTTCTAGCACAAGAACTTCACTTCTGGCGAATTTACTATATGTGTTCTTCAGAAACTTGTTTTGAAGAAGAAGAAGAAGTAGAACCCACAATCTTAAATCATTAATTGTGAAAAAACTAATTGATTGTAGTTTTTTCTGTCTTGTTGTGTATATGTATCCAACCAAGTGATCAACCTTCTTTATATAGAGTAGCATATGAATAGTTACAACCATTCATACCAAAGGTTGTAATTGTTCTGAAAAGTTGCAACCTTTGATTCGAATTTTCTGTCCGTTGATCACTTTATTTCTTCTTAATTCTATACAAGTTCCAACAATACCCCACATTTTCTATTCAAACATCAACAATGCCCCACATTTGGATAGAAAATAAGATAATAAGGAACTTTTCGTTATTTCTGAACAACGCGATATGACATGCATCGGAAAAGGTGTCTGGTGGACTTGAACCGTTCGTAGTGAATACCTATCGGATCTACTTTGTGAAATAGTGGACGAAATGTCTTAAACTATTCACGTTTTGTAGTAAATCAAGACAACAAGTATCACACAGATCATATCAACATATTTCAATTCTTACGGTTGTGTTCATTTCGGTCGTGAACAACTCCTTCTTCGTGAGATTTTCTAGAGAACATAGCCATATCGGTTCTCCCAGATGCGACCCCACATCAATCTCATATAGGTAATACCAAACAAGAATAGTCCGTACTATCCCACCATAGGCTTTTAGTATTATTAAGAATAAGATTCAGCCCTTAAAATATCAACGGATTAACACACTTAGTACACCATAGGAATGAGCATATGTGTGTTTTATGCTCCTTGAGTCTTCCCCAACTAGTTTTCCTATTGAACCTAAACCATGGGATCTCCAATTATGATAGGTTAGGTTTCCGCCAGTTAACGACTCATTGTGTTGGCTTTAAGCCCATTCCCCTCGATGTAAATACGACTTGCTCTCTGTTAAGGCATTTTGTCAAAGGATCCGCTATATTGTCCTTTGATCTCACATAATCAATGGAAATAATTCCATTCTTCAGCAAGCTTCGTATTGTATTATGACGTCGCCTTATATGTCTCGACTTGCCATTGTATATCTGATTCTTTGCCCTCGTCAGGGTAGCCATACTATCACAATGTATGCAAATGGCTGTCACAAGCTTTGTCCACAATGGAATACCTTCTAGGAAGTTTCTGAGCCATTCTGCCTCTTCGGCAGCTTTGTTTAAGGCTGCAAACTCTGCTTCCATAGTTGATCGCGTATTTACCGTTTACTTTGATGATTTCCAATATATCGACGCTCCACCAAGTGTAAATACATAACCACTTGTGGACTTACTTTCCGACTGGTTGGACATCTAATTAGCATCACAATATCCTTCTAACACAGGAGGATATTTTGTATAATGCAATCCATAGTTCATTGTATGCTGTAGATATCAGAGTGTTCGTCTTAGTGCAAACCAATGATCCTTTCCACGATTATGTGAGTATCGACTTAGTCGACTCACTGTATATGCTAAATCCGATCTCGTACAATTCATTATGTACATCAAGCTTCCAAGAACTTGTGTATACTCCAATTGAGACACACTTTCACCTTCATTTTTCTTAAGGTGACTAGCGGGATCAAATGGTGTAACAACCGGTCGATCAGCATAGTGTCCAAATCTTCTGAGGACCTTTTCAACATAATGGGATTGTGTTAAGATGTAACCATCAGAATTCTTTTGAATTCTAATACCAAGAATGACATCCGATATTCCCATATCTTTCATATCAAAAGCGGCATGCAACATCTTCTTAGTTTGGTTAATTACATCTTTATCTGTTCCCATAATTAGCATATCATCAACACATAAGCATATAATGACACATGCATCTTTACATTGTTTAATGTAGACACATTTATCACATTCATTTATTTGAAAACCATTTGATAATAACGTATTATCAAACTTTTCATGCCATTGCTTTGGAGCTTGTTTAAGTCCATATAAAGACTTAATCAATTTACAAACCTTTCGTTCTTGACCTTTAACAACAAACCCTTCGGGTTGTTCCATATAAATTTCTTCATCTAATTCACCATTCAAGAATGCGGCCTTCACATCCATTTGGTGTATTTCCAAATTGTGAATCGCCGCTATAGCAATTAACGTTCTTATAGACGTAATTCTCGTTACTGGTGAGTAGGTATCAAAGAAATCTACACCGTCTTTTTGTCAAAACCCTTTGGCTACTATACGAGCTTTGTATTTTTCTATTGTATCATCAGACCTTAATTTCCGTTTGAAAATCCATTTATGGCCTAGTAGTTTTTGTCCCAAAGGGAGATCAACCAATATCCATGTATTATTTTGCACAATGGATTCTACCTCACTTTGAATAGCCTCTTTCCAATAAGGTGCTTCGGATTATTCCATAGCAGCCCTATATGTTTGAGGTTCTCCTTCAACGGAAAAGGTCATGAAGTCCGGTCCAAAATCTTTGAAAATTTTCCCACGTTTACTCCTTCGTGGTTCAGAGATTTTTTCTTGAAGAGGTGAAATAAGATTTCCATCATTATTAGTGTTTTGGTTTGACTCATCTTGAGGCAATGTCATTTTCTTATGATTAGGAACACTTTTATCCTTGTCTTTGTAAGGAAAAATATCCTCAAAAAATTCTGCTTCAGCAGATTCCATAAGTGTGTTTTTGTGAATACCTTCAACATCGGAATGATACACCAAAAACTTATATGTTGCACTATTAGTGGCATGACCAATATATATGCAATCCACCATTTTTGGTCCAAGTTTAGTTCTCTTTGGTAAGGGAACTTGAACTTTCGCTAGGCAACCCCACACTTTCATCCGTTTTGATCTTCCTCTCCATAACTCATAGGGAGATTGGTCATTTTTCTTTTGAGGAATTTTGTTCAATATCATATTTGCAGTAATTAACGCCTCACCCCATAGACTAAGGGGTGCACCCGAACTAATCAACATTGAATTCATCATATTCTTCAATGTTCTATTTTTACATTTGGCAACTCCATTTTGTTTTGGAGTATATGTCGCAGTGGTTTGATGAACTATACCATGAGTAGAACAGAATTCTTTGAACTCATTTGATTGATATTCACCACCTCTGTCTGACCTTAGAATCTTAATTATTTTGTCAAGTTGGTTTTCCACTTCTGCTTTGTATGTTTTAAACATGTTCAAAGCCTCATCTTTGGTATGTATTAAGTATACATAACAAAATTTACTGCAATCATCTATGAATGATATATAGTAATTCTTTCCTCCACGAGATGAGGTTGCTTGGTAATCACATAAATCACTATGAATTAAACCAAGCACTTCATTTGATTTCACTACAGATTTATGAGGATGACTTGCATATTTTGATTCTATGCAAACTCCACACTTAGTCATTTTGTTCATAAAGCAATTTGGCAATATGCCTAACTTCACCATTCTTTGTAAAGAGCGATAATTAACATGGCCTAATCGTGAATGCCATAAAGAAGGGGAATCAATCATATACATAGAAGCAATGCTAGTGCCTGCATTTTTATTAATAATGGCAATTGTCTTAGTAGGTACAACAGATAGTTTGAAGAGTCCCTCACTGAGGTAACCCTTCCCTACATACAACCCACCCTTGGTGAGTACAAATTTGTCAGATTCAAATACAATTTTGAAGTTCTTGTTACTAAGAACAGGCCCAGAAATCAAATTCTTACAAATTTCAGGCACGTGCAACACATTAGTGAGCACAAGATCATTCCCGGAAGTGAGTTGTAAAGTCACATTCCCTTTCCCTTCCACTTTCACAGAAGCAACATTCCCTACGAACAATGGTTCTCCATCCTTGATGGCCTGGTAGGATGAAAACATATCATTTTCAGAACATACGTGCATTGTAGCACCCGTGTCCATCCACCAATCGGTTGAATTTGTAACCAAATTTGCTTGAGCCGCCACAACCCCAATGAATTGGTTTTTAGTTTCAGCCCGGTTGGATTGGTTGACATTACTCGAACCTCCAACACCACCACCTTGATTCTTGCGAAGGCGACAATCTTTTGCTCTGTGTCCAGGTTTGCCACATACCCAATAGAGTCATGGTTGTGGTTTCTTGAATGCATTGGTCCTTTGTGGGGCGAATGCATTCCTCCCGGTTGCAAAAGATGGCTTGGCACCATTAAATTTGCCCTTGCCTTTCTGAAACTTGGCCTTAGAAGCATTGCCTTCAACCATGTTGGCATTAGGCTCCAATGAAACAACATCTGCCTTTTCATTCTTCCGGTTATCCTCTTCAACTCGAATTTTCAGAACCAATTGCTCAAAATTCATTTCCTCGGTTAGATGCTTAAGATAAACCTTAAAATCATTCCATGAGGGAGGTAATTTCTCAATAATAGCACCAACAAGAAAATTCGGGTTAAGGCCCATACCTTCAACCTCTAACTCATGAACAATGATTTAGAGTTCCTCCACTTGCTTGACAACTGCCTTGGCATCACTCATCTTAAAGTTCAGAAACTTTCCGACGATGAACTTCTTGGAACAAGCAACCTCAGTTTTGTACTTGTTCTCCAACGATTGCCACAACTCCCGTGCTGTTCTGAACGTGGAGTAGATGTCGTAGAGAGAATCATCCAAGGCATTGAGAATATAGTTTCAGCAAAGAAACTCCTGACTTTCCCAAGTTTGAATGTCTTTCAGCCTTTCAGCCTTCTCCACATTAGTCGGAGTATTCTCCCCTTCTCCTTCTGGCAAAGCCATAGGAGTCTCAACAATCAATACGTTTGCCACGTGAAGAGTTGTCAAGTAGAACAACATCTTCTGTTGCCAGCGTTTGAAATCAAAACCTTTGAATTTCTCAGGTTTCTCAATATGGTTTTTCACCATTGACGATCCAGATTGATCCATTTTTGCAAATTAGGAAATTGAATTCTCTGAAAAGTTTTGCAACCTCAACAAATCAGAAAAAAAATCTAATTTTTTTTAATAGTAATTTTTGTCTTAGATTGTTAGTGTCAATCTAGTATCATCAATGATGAAATGAATTGAGCACAATAATATAATAATAACTCAAAATAACTTGAAATCAACAACAATGAATTCAGCAAATTGAAAACACATACGAACTTGGTGTCGATAGAGGTCTGCTTGATGCAGTGTCCTAAGATAAAAATTCGCCTCCACTTGTGCTGCAGTTTTACGGACGTCTGCCTAGAGGATACAACTATCTAAGTGAGAGTTCTAGCACAAGAACTTCACTTCTGGCGAATTTACTATATGTGTTCTTCAGAAACTTGTTTTGAAGAAGAAGAAGTAGAAGCCACAATCTTAAATCATTAATTGTGAAAAAACTGATTGATTGTAGTTTTTTCTGTCTTGTTGTGTATGTGTCTCCAACCAAGTGATCAACATTCTTTATATAGAGTAGCATATGAACAGTTACAGCTATTCATACCAAAGGTTGTAATTGTTCTAAAAAGTTGCAACCTTTGATTCGAATTTTCTATCCGTTGATCACTTTATTTCTTCTTAATTCCATACAAGTTCCAACAATGGGAAATTTTCAAAATTTGAACTTGAATTTTTTTGAAAGTAATCATTCATGCTCGTTATTAAAAGATTGCTTAAAAATAACCTTGTTATGAAAGTATTATAATTTCTAAACAAATTAAGAAAATTATTAGAATCGCATGGATAACAATATACTATAATTTTTTTACGTAACTCATTAGATTGCCAATTAAAACTTGGGAAAAATTCAATTTTTCCTTGAATTTTATGAAATTAGTCATTCATGCCCGCCATTAAAAGATTGCTTAAAAATAACCTTGTTATGAAAGTATCTTATTACGTACTTTTTAAACTCATTAAGAAAATTATTATAATCACATTCGTAACAACATACTATAAAAGCTTTGCGATTATTTTACCAATTAAATTTGAGGGGGCGGGGCGATTCAAATTTGCCTTTAAATTTGGTGAGGAGATAAGGAAAGGGGGGTTGGGGTTCAAGCAAACAAAGAGAACTATACATAAGCGGATTCAAGATTTAACCATGAATTGAGTCAACTTTTAAGTTAGAAGTTAACTCATGCACTTCCAAATTATAAGTTCAAATCTAATTTTTATTGAAATTATAAGTTGCATTGGTTGAAGGTTATGCAGGACTAGGTTAAGTTAACAATGAGAGAGGCTGCCATGCCTGGGCAGTGTATAGTTCAACGTTAAGGCAATACGTAAGAGCATTAATAGTAAGCTATCATAATATACTCTTCTCTTAAATAGATTTTTTGAGTTAATATCATTGACCCATGTATTAAATAGAGTATTTTTATTAAAAAAAGAAGAAGAAATTCATCTTAAACAAAAGGCCGATCTAGAAGGTAATAGGGAGGCCGGTGGTCACTACTAACAGAAGGAGAAGTAGGGTGGCTGTCAATATTGGAGGTGGAAGGTAGAGTTGGATTTTTCAAATTTTCGCACTACAAAAAAAAAAAAAAAATGCTTCCAGGAAAGAATAATTTGCTTAGGCAGCAAAATCAGGACAGAAAAACATTTAAGCTTTCGAGAATTAAAACAATGTTAGGAAGTTACTGCCTCCGTCACACTTTGTTTGACACTATTTACTTATTAATCTGTTAAAAAAGTAACATTTTTATATTTTCTTAATGAAAATATAAGTATGACCGAATAATTCAATAAAGGGCGGACTACAGGGAGGGTCCTTTTAAGTAGATGACTCGTCGGACGGTCGGAGTTGACTTTTTTATAATAACACAATTATTATGACATATGTTTAAAACTACAAATTCAAAAGACTTATAACCATAAATTTGATATTGTGTTTAAAATCAAAAGTTTTTTAAAAAATCTTTTATTTTTATTAAATTTCTTATCGAATCAAATTATGCAAAAAAAATAAAAAATAAAACACAGACTGATTACTAATTAGTAACAATTTCGTGTGGATGCATTTTGTGAGCTTGTCCTGTCAATTTTGATAAATTATGTTACATTGTATGTTTTCATGATTTGCTAAACTGTCAAAGAACCAGAGAGGAACCTGGTCTGCTATATGTTCTCTCAGTACATCGTACAGTCAACAGTAACAATTGTAAAACTGCACTGTTCACTTCCACAAGTACAACAACACTGCTACGTCATGTTCGAGGTCAAAAAAGGGGATGAGTAGTCCCTATCTCATCCGCATGCTCTCCAATATATATACAACATGTTCCAATGTTTTACTCATCACTTGAAAAACCTAGAATCACATTAAAGTGTAGCCGCCACAAGATTCTCTAAGTGTTCAAGAACAAAGTTGTCCACAAACTGAAAGACCAGATCCCTACAACTGAAGATGTCCATGTCCTTTAGTTTGTTTTGAGCTTTTGTCTTTTGTTCTTTGTTGTAATCCTACACTACTTTTAAGAAGTGTTATGGTATGATAGATTTCAACATTTGCTGGTTTGTCTTTTTGGCTAGAGTTAGTCAAAATTTGTAGCTTTACAATATATGTATTGTGAAGAGGCTTACAATATAGATATTTTAAGGGTGGGGGATTAAAAGTTTAATTCATATGTTGCAATAGGTTGTAATATGAAGTTGCACGGTTAGTGAAGTTGAAAATCCTACTTGGTAGGTCATGATTTTTAATTCCTTGAGCAAGGAGTTTTCCACGTATATCTTGTGTTATTTACTTACTGCTTTGTTTGAGGGAACATATAGAGAAACTGGTTCTCTATATTCTTTGATGGATGCTAGTTTCTATCAATTGATATCAGAGCAGGTGTTTTCTAAAAGGTTTACACTTAGAAATAAGCTATTTTGATAAATGTCCACCAAACCTAGAGGAAAGACAATCGATTACCAGACCACCAATGTTTAACGGAAAGTACTATGGGTGGTGGAAGACAAGGATGCACGACTTTATCATGGCTGAAGATTCTGAGTTGTGGGACATAATATGTGATGGGCCTCATGTTCCCATGAAAACAGATGAGTACAAAACAAAGGAAAAGATATAACAATGCGGACATAAAAGTTGTGGAGAAGAACTTCAAGGCCAAAAAAGATCTTTGTGTGTGGCATTGGACCAGATGAGTACAATCGAATCTCATCTTGTGTTTCTGATAAGGAAATCTGGGAAACACTTCAAACAGCTCATGAAGGAACCACTCAATTAAATGAGTCTAAGATAGATCTCCTCACAACATAGTATTATTATATCCCGTTTTAACCAGGTCAGAACGGAGTACAACGTTTTGGTGATTCCTAAATTGTTTTAAAGAGTCGTCACCTAATTATTTTAAGATGAATTAGGACATCTATTTGACTAAGCAATTGCTTGAAATTAACTCCAATTCTTGACCTATTAACTTATGAGATTCTAGGTAAGAGCTATTTATTATCCTAAAGGAAAGGGATTAGGCATCCTTTAAGATCCGCTAACTACGGTTATCCGGTCAAACTTAGATTATTCTAAAGCAGTTTCAAGACATACGTAAAAGTGTTTAGGTGCTCTATAATTGATTGAGAAGTAACTTATAGCTACCAATTTAAAATATTAATATGTAAATAATAATGGTCAGATTTTTTTTTAAAAAAATTCTACTAAGGATTGAAACATAAAATCATTGGAAGTGAAAATTAAAACATGGAAAAGCTCAAAATCCGCGAGATTTTCGTGATGGCCGAAAGTGGACTTGAGCCTTCATTGTTTTTTTTTTTAAAAAAAATAGAAGAGCTTTGAGGGTTGGAAAATGAGTTGGCCTTCACTGTTTTCTTATAAAGGACTGGAAGATTTTAAAACATTATGGAATAAACATGATTTGGTAAAGAAGTAGTGGGCTTTAAAACACGAACATCTCCTAAAATCATTTCCTCTCTTTTAAAAAAAATATATATATACCGGAAATGGAAAGGTAAAAGTTAAGCTCATTTGTTCCAAAGCTATGTTTTATCAAATTCAAAAGAGTAGAATAAGATTTGAGAAATAATAAAGGGGCAACTAATGAGCTACGCACTGTTTCACGCACTTAGAGTTCCTGAACAAGACCATTCACCATTTTTTAAAAGTTATTTAGGAAGTAGGCGTTGGGCTTTATATAGTAAAACTGCTTATTTAATGTTTAAAGCGGTAGACCTACATGATAAAACCATTATAATCTCATGTGAACCATAAGTCCCATAACACAGTTTCAATCCAGAGACAATCCATAACACAAAATAAATCAGTGAAAAGGGTGATATTAAGTGAATGCTAAGGGAGGAAAAAAGGAAAAGGATGAAGGTGCCATAGGCGACACAAGCAATTTTGCTCGTTTTTTGTTGTCGATGGGGTTTACGAATTGTGGAGTGTGATGATGACTCAATGCACGAATGTGGCGGTATCGCTGAGTCTCGTTTTGAGACCAGGTTTTGAGAGAGTCCCGAATTTAAGCTCCAATTGCTCCGATTTGTACATGTAAAAAAAAGGAAACAAAGAATAAATAGTGATGATAGTTATATATTCCAACCAAGCAACATTTAAAGTACCGAAATACATATAAAGAAAATAAGTCAGATTTTTTAAACGTTTATCAATAACCAACAAATAAAACCAAAGAAAATTCCTAGTTACTTAAGTTGCAGCAGTTCGGGAATCATGCCAGAGTGAGGATTATATAGTCATTGTATTGATGCAACATGCAAAATCTTTCAAATATGGAAACTAAACTAGGGGTGGCCAGTGCGCCGGGCTCGGATCTGGCGGGCCGGGTTTGGAAGGGTCAGAGTCGGGGCGGGACGGGCGAAGGGGGCGGGGTCGGGTTTGGCAGGACTTGCTCCAGTCCCGTCTCGATCCCGATTCTGCCGGAATCCGGTCGGGGCGGTTTTCGGCGGGTTTTCCTTTTTTTTTTTTTTTTAATAACATATGTATAAAAAAAACTCAATAAACAAGACAAAATAGTGTAATAAAAACATCTTAATGCTGTTTTTGTGCCTCTTATATTATTTAATAGACATGATTTTTTTATAATACAAATACAATTGTCTAAATTGCAACTTTGTGGTGTTGTCCAAAAGTTGCATATTACATAATAAAATTGCAATTAAAAAAATTACATTTTCAAAAAAACATGTTCTAACTGCTTGATAATTTCCTGTGATTCTTTGGTTGTAATTGGTATTTGTTGTCAAATTGATCCACGTCGCTTCTACCACCTTCAGATAAGATTTCGTTGTAGTTTTCATCTTCTTCTTCGTTGATCTTCGGTTGATCGCACTTTCTCCGCTCCGCTCGTATCTAATCTCTGAATAATACTGCAATTTTCAAGCTGTCTCCGGCTAATGAGTGTCTGTGGTCTCCTATTTGATATCCGCCGCAAAAAAAGCGCTTTCAGACGCAGATTGATGACGCTTGAATGTTCAAAACATCTCGGGTCATCAATGAAAGTGTCGGAAAGGTCTTCTCATTCCCCTCCAAGAGTATTTCAAATAAGTCTTCATGTCCATCTTCATTGATAACTTCTTGGTACGGTATAACTCGCAAAACAAAAATATCCAACTCGCTAATTTGGTTAGTAGTAGAGGTACGCCGCACATTCTATTTATGAGGCTTTCAATATTAGCCGCATAAACAAAGATGTCTTTTGTGAGGTTGTGTTGAAGATGAATAAGATGGTATGAAAGCCGGTAAGTTACTAGCATTTTCTTGTTGATAAACCTATATATTTTTTTGCATTGATCTTCTACGCTAGACAACACTTCTTCTTTAGTTTGTTCAATATGTGATAGATGATTTAGATTTTTGGACTTGGAGGTGGTAGTACTTATATACAATCGTAAATAGTTTCAATAAGTGATTTAATACCATCTATTTTAATAGTCGAATTTAATACAACACCAATAATATAAATAGTAGGAATATTAATAAAATATTTTTTTATTTTGATAAACTTTTTTTAATAGCTGCCATATAATCTGATTTTTCATATATTCACTAAGTAATAAAAATATTATAGTTATATAAAACAACATAGTTGAAATAATAGGATAATATATATCAAAAAATTCTTTTGTTGCTTAAAAAAATTTCTCTAAAAATACAATAAGTTCAAAATATTTTACCCAATCACTATCTACAATCATATCAGCTCGATTTTGATTATGAGAGTTAAAAAATAAAGTTATAAGTTTTCTATAGTCATAAGCAACAAGTAATTGCTCGTATAAAAAATTCTACCTAGTGGATACTTGTGAAATTTTTCTATAAGATAATCCACAATCGTGACAAATTTTTTATATTTTTTTATTCGTTGTACTTTATTACTTTTAAAAATAAAGTTTATAACCAATTATATTTTACTAAGAATGTCTTCAAAAAGTGAAAGACCATCCTTTACAATTAAGTTATATATATGACACGCGCATTTTATATGAAAATGATCTGCAAAAGACGGAGTTAAACTATTTTTTAAAATTGTATTAGCGTAATTATTAGAAGAAGTGTTATCTAATGTTTTAGTCATAATTTTATCGGTTATTCCGTAATAATGTCACACTTGATAAATATTTTCTACAATAAAAGTACCAGTGTGTCTATCATCTATATATCTATACGCTAAAATACGTTTTTGCATAGACCATTTATAATCTATCCAATGACAAGTTACTATTAAATAATCATGGTCGTTAATACTATGACATATATCAGACATGATAGTTACTTTGCCATTAAAATGATATAATGAATAACGTAAATATTGTTGATATTCATGTGCAAATTTAAATACATCTCTCTTAACAGTTGATCTAAAAAAATCGTTAAAAGCAGGATTATATATATATCTAATGTAATGAATAAAATCGGGAGATGAAGGAAATGAAAAAGACAAACCCTTCACAGCAACTAATTTTGATATTGCTTCCCTATCTCTATGTTTATTGTATTTAGAGCCTACAATTCCCCCGCCATAGGGTTAATTTGACCATGTACTTGATCCGAGACAGTATCAGTATGTGAACTTTGTCCCGATGGAGCGGGTGTTTGCGCACCCGATTTTGAAGCATGATATTAGGCATACCTAGTTGGATGAGCACTTACTACGTGTCTAATTAAAAACCCCATCCCACCGTGACCTTTTCTAGTTTTAAATTTTAAAATATTTTTACAAATTTTACATCTAGCTATTTGATTCTCTACGTCCCTATCAAAAAATATCCATGCATCTAATTTTAATGGTCGTTTTGCTGAACCTCGTCTCATACTAGGGGCAATAGAAGGCATTTCAGTTGAATGTGCATTAGTGGGTGTGTTGTCATCAACATTAGTGGGTGTATAATCTAGATCATCATCTAAATTAAAGTCTTCTTGAGTTCCAGAAAATAACTCATCATCTAAATCTAATGGTATTGTAGGAAAATGTTGAGTATCAACAAAAGCATCCTGTGTAGGAATAGAATGACTAAAAAAAGTACCCTTGCCCTGGATGCCCTTACTAGAAGAAGCAACATTACCCTTACCCTTAAACATACCTCTTAATCCTTCCATTTTAATTATGATAATAAATAATTAAAAATAATAAAATTAAGTGCGCTAAATAAAATAATAAACAGACAATAATAATTTAATGAAGGAACAAATGTATCAAACACCGACGTAACGTCGACGTGTAATCGAGAGGTTGAAAATTGAAACTTTGCTCGATGAAAAATCCTCAAGCTAGTTGCCAACTTCACTTCCAATTCCCAAATGAATAAATAAAATTAAATATTTAGTAAACAATGTAGACTTGTGAGAGATATATTGAGAGTGTAAATATAATAACTTATGGGTTAAAAATAAATATTAAAGGGGTAGGGGGTTGGGGGGGGGGGGGGGGGGGAGGCCAAAAATGGCCGTTGCCCAATGGTCAAAATCTAAAATGGCCATTGGTGCAACAGCTATAGGTGGGGGGGCTTTCAGGCGGGATCGGGGCGGGGTCGGATTTGGCGGGCCTGGGACGGGCTCGGGACGAGACATTGTCCGTCCCGATTCGAGTCCCGCTACCGATTTTTTTTTACTTGGTGTCGGGGCGGGCTCGGGACGGGGTCGGGCCGTCCCAACCCACTGGCCAGCTTTAAACTAAACTAAGCATACATAGTCACACTCATGCTATATACACCAGGTATAATGACATTAAAGTAGGTAGGATAAATATGTGGTCAATTCAATAAATATGTGAGGCAACCAGGCATGACCAAACGACTGCCTAAGAACAACATTGAGATATGGGTGCAACAGGATTAGGATTGTTATAAATTACATTACAAGTCAAAACAAATGACATACCATAGATAATAAAGAACTACCATCTATGAACCAGTTAAGAGAAATGGATCCAGATAGCAAAGTTTCACATTTTTTAGCCTATACCAAAACAAGAGATCCAGAAAGCCCAGGCATACAAATCCACATCGGCTATTCTCAAACTCCTATATGCAGGTTCATGACCACACTAATACATAGTTAAGACGAATCAACCCAATACTGCCTATAAACCAAAGAGAACATGTGAACACATTTCTAAATTTACCAAGCCACCAAAGTCCTATTACTATTTAACAGAAACACACTTTCAAACCTTAACTAGTACAAATCATGCCCTTTTTTTTCCAAAGAAGTGAAAGCTGACAGTCCTACTAATCAACTATGCCATAACATCTTACACCAAGATACCAAGAAGAGAGCATATATATATCACATAACTCCGGATCTCGTCCTAACATGGTATGTTTAAGCATAGACAGTCAACTAGGCAACCATCATAAGATATTCCAATGAATCACAGTCCCTTTAAACATGCTGGAAATTTAGCTAATCTTATATCTTAATCTAATTACAAATGTTAAGACAAGATACATAGCACATAAATTAGATATAAACCCAACACCACATATCTGGATATTAATAATCGAATGACGGGCAGAGCATACATAAACATCCACCAAACATCATAACCCTTCTAAACACCTTCAGCACAGTAAATACAAAATCTAAGGCAAAGACTCGGCAAGCAAAATATACCGACCAAACAAAAGCATATTCAGGTATTGATGAACACAACAATTTGAACAAACTAACACATGACTAAATGCCGTACACATGCAGAAAATAAACCGAAAGGATTTTGTGCTCACTGACTTTTTTCGGATACAGCGAACTGGGGCGGAGACCCTTTCAAATCTGCCTAACCACGAACTTTCGAAGCCCGGAAAAAATAATTAATTTTTTAGGCTTTGTACTTAAGAAGGCTGGGTGAGAAGTAGAAAAATATTTGAAGGTTTACAGGTGAGAATGGCAGCCAAAAAAACGTATCTTGTGTTTAAGAAGACTAAGTAAAAAATGGACAATATTTTGAAGTTCAAAGGGGAAAACGACGGCTAAAAGGACTTGAAAACAACTTTCGATTATATTTTGAAGAACTGAAAAATGTTTGCAATTTTCAGAGGGGGAAACGGCGGCCCAGAAGAGAACTCCCTTCGAATGGATTCAACATGCACCTTTTATAGGACGAATTTAGGTTTTTTTAGGCGGGTTTTCTTAGTTTCGAATTTGAAAACGGTCAAAATCCTTCAAAAATCCGCATCTTCACAGACTTCACGTGATAAAGGACGATATCACGCAAATGGTATGGTCAAATTCTGCCCATTTTGAAGAAAATTGTTAGTTTTCTCGAAATGGGAAGAGAGAGGGAAAGGGATGGCGGCTGCTGATCATTTTTGGGAGAATGGGCGAAGAGGAATTTAGGGTTTTCGTTTGGGGTTGGAGGGGAGGGGTCTGTTTTTGTGTGAAATGGGGTTGGGCCCCTAGGTATTGGGCTGGGTATTTTCTTTTGGGTGGCCGGTGGGGAATAAAATGGGCTGATGTTTTGAACGATTTGGGTTTGGGAAATGTTGGGCCGTGGGTTGGGGTGGTCGGTTGGGCCTGATTTGGTGTGGGTTTAGGTAATGTTTTGGGTGAAGGGAAAATGGTTTGTGGTAAAATATAAAGAGGGGTTTATTATATATATAAAAAAGAAATGCTTTGAAGAAATGTAAACTATTTAAAATAAAATAACGATGCGATAATAGTAAAATATAATATTTGCGAAATACTTAATGCTTAATACAAAAGTGTGACACCGTTTTGCGAAAATAAAATAACATAGAATATTAGGGTAAAAAATATGATTAAGATATTAAAAGCAAATGATATTAAAATGTGAATAATAATGATAGTGAAAATAAACGACGATATTAAAAGCTTTATTTATATTTATGCGTATATTTATAAATATATATGTATATATTTTACAATTGTCTTTGAAATGTCAAAATATTTAAAAGTGCAAAATAAATAATCGGAAGAGGGACAAAATTGGGTGTCAACAAGTATGAGTTGTTCAAAATGAAAAGGATGAATCCATACAACACATGCATACCAAATTCACCTCTATCATCAATGAGCTTAACTCTCTTGGAGAAGTCATTACGACCAACAAACTGGTTAGAAAGCTACTTGATGTCTTGCCAGATTCATCAGATAGCAAGGTAAATGTTATATATGAAGCCAAAATCTCAATACCTTGACCATTGATGAGCTGATTGAAAACCTTAAGATGTATGAGATGAAACTAGCCAGAAAGAAGCTAGAAAAAAGTGAGGCAAAGAAAGAAAAAAACCTGGTCCTCAAAGCGGCAAAAAGTGACTCAAGTGGTGATGAATCTGACATGGCATATCTCACTCGCAGATTTCAAAAGATGGTTAGAGAAAATGATAGGGTCCCAAGAATAGAAAGCTCTAGCAGTAATTTCAAAGAAACTGACAACTGCTGTCATAAGTGTGGGAAACCTGGTCACTTCATCAAAGAGTGTCCTTTTCACAAGCAGGAAAATCAGAACAACAGGAATGGTAAGAGGAACCAGGTTCCCAATAAGAAGTTCCGCAGGAAAGATGTTGCTGATAACCTAGTTAAGCAAGCTCTTGTTGTTTGGAGAGATTCCTCTAGTGAATCTGAAGATGACGTTGACCAGGGAGACAAATCAATGATAGCCATTGACAATTAATATGAGTCAATCTTTGCACTCATGGCCAAGTCAGATGCCGATGATAAAGATGAGCAAGAAGAGATAAATTTTCTTGATATCCAGAAAAACTTGAAAATTTATTCCCAAAAGAAATTCATATCATTGACAAATGTTCTAATCAGCGCTTGTCATATTCTTGTCAAAGAGAAGAATGTCTTAAATGAAGAAATTAGAGATTTAGAACAAGAAATAAATGACTTGATAGTTTCCATTGTAGATATAAAAGAACATGTTGATGAGGTAACTCAAGAAAACATCCTGTTAGAAAATCAATTAAAAGAGGGCAGGGAAACTCTTTCTAAAGGAAAATGTGTAGCTAGTGAGACTCAACTGGAGCTTGAGAAGGAAATTAAGAAAATGAAACTGAGTATCACTAATGAGGTAAAAAAGAACAGACAACTACAAGAGAATCTAAAAAGAGTGAAAGTTGATCTTGATAAGGCACTTCATTGGACCTGGTCCTCTGATGTAAGTACCTTTATGTACAAGAGTAAATGTGGAGGTAGGCAAGGGCTTGGATTTGAAAAAGAAAACCCCCCTTATAATTCCCATAGCAAATATTTTACTACTACTGAAAACTGGTTGTGCACCTACTATCGTCAGACTGACCACTATAAGAATGCATGCAAAGCTAGAATTCAATCACTTCAAAGAAATGAGACTTTTGTTAGAAAGAAAGTCAGAATGAAAGGACCTGGTCCTCGAAAGAAGAAAAATATCTTACCTGTTTGGGCTAAAAGAAGCCTAATTCACCCATTTTATAATTATAAGGGACCCAAACTGATTTGAGTTCCCAAATCTAAACTGTGATTTTTTCTACAGGTTGGGGTGAGAGGAGGCAGTCAAAGATGGTACATGGACATCGCCTGCTCAAAGCAAATGACTAGTAGAATGGATGATTTTCTCTCACTCAAAGCCTTTCAAGGTGGGAGTGTGTCCTTTGGTAATGGCAGAAAGGGTATATTCTTGGACTTGGTAAGGTTGGAAGGACACTCTCTCATGCAATCGAAAATGTGTATTATGTAAACGGGTTGAAGTATAGATTGCTAAGTGTGTCCCAAATATGTGACAAAAGGAATGAAGTAAAGCTCTTATCCTGCTCTTGCACAGTCACCAATCTTAAAACTGGTGAAGTGGTGCTAATAGCAAAAAGGTTCAAGAATATATATGTTGTAGATTTTAGCTCTCTAAATGGAAGTGACTTGACATGTCTAAATGCAATGGATGATGATGCTGAGTTATGGCACATACGACTGGGACATGCGAGCTTCTTGTTGCTGAACAAACTTGCTTCGAAGGACCTGGTTCGTGGGTTACCAAAAGCTAAGTTCAAAGATCACAAGGCGTGTGATGCTTGCATTAAAGGAAATCATGTCATATCTTTTTTCAAACCAAAGAAAGAAGTAAGTACCTCAAGGCCACTTGATCTTATTCACATGGATCTTTGTGGACCAATGAGAATACCAGGCAAATGAGGAAAAAAATATATTTTTGTGATTGTTGATGACTTCTCCAGATTCACTTGGACTCTATTCTTGAAAAGAAAGGAAGAGACATTTCTTGTGTTTTATGCCTTTGTGAAATATATTCAAGTGAAACTTGGCAATCACATTGTGAGTATTAGATATGATCATGGTTGTCGCGCCCTATTTTCGACCCGCGGGTCGAAGCGGAGCACAACGTATTTGGTGATTCCTGGGTCGGATTAAGGAGTCGCCACCTAATTATTCTACGGTGAATTAGGGCACCTAAATGTTAACTAAATGCTGCAAATTAACTCCAATTTTATGGTCTGTGAAACTAATGAGGTTTTAGGTAAGAGTTCTTTATTATCCTAAAGGGAAGGGGTTAGGCATCCTTTAAGATCCGCTAACTTGCGGTTATCTGGTCAAACTCAGGTTAATTATTGCTAAGAAAAAATGCATGTTTAAAAGTATATAAAGTTAAACAAATGTTTGCAAATATTTAGTAAATGATGCATTTTGTACAAGTATGCATTTGTATGATATTAAAGAAAAATACATGTAAAGTTGAAAAAATATGCATTTGTAACAATTAATAGCAAGGAGAAAATGAATTATTTTTAATGCCAAAGAAGTAATTTTGGAAATCATTTTGAGTTGTACAATTAATAAAGTGAGCAGAAGATGATCAAAGTTTGTTTTGAAAATTTTAAGTATGCATGACGTGCCTAAACATAAATAAACTAGCGGAGAATTTCTAAGTTTGAATTAACCGAGCCTATAAGTAAATAAGCTAGCGACGGGTTTTCAGTCTTAGACTACCCTATGAATTAATTCTAAGTCTACCTATTCTAAGCATTTCACTAATTACAAGTACAATAAATAATATTACAATACAGAGCGAGATAAAGCTGAATTAAAGAAAGTAAAAACAACAACAACAAAATAAGTAATCTCCGAGGAGTATTTTGCCTTCGTTGACTTTGTTCCTTGCAAGCTGCCAAGAACAAACGGTTAGAAACAATTAAATATAAATAACTTTGAATCCGTATCCAAAACAGTAAATGTTTTGATTACGGAGGGCTCAGACTTAAATTTTGAAAAAAGACCATTCCAATCACGTCGTGGCTGCAAACATATAACTCGGTGGTCATTTTAATTACCTCGCCTACTAAACATGTTGGTCTCTCGGATGAAATAAGAAAAAGATTCAAGTCTCATCCTTGCCCTGAAGTTATATTTCCGTCTTTCCGACTGTGGAGGCCTAAAAAATCGATGGATATTTTCATCGGCCAAGTGTAGTATCATGTTCAAATCATTAAATTATACCAAAGCAGCAGGCCGAAATCGAGAGGGATTTTCCGAAGGGACGCTGCCTCAAATTCAATTTCATTGGCCTAAGTGCAACATTTGTTCAAATTAGTGAAATAATGCCAAAAACAGTAAAACAGAAACCGAGAGGCATTTTCCGAAGTGACGCGGCCTCAAATTCAATTTCATTGGCCCAAGTATAGTATTCTGTTCAAGTCAGTAGGCTTTTCAGAAATATTGCGGCTGTCTGAAGCAGTTTAAAAGGTTTCAGCAATTGGGTTCAAAAAATACCGCAGCAGTGGGCTTGAAAACACATAAGCAGTGGGCTTGAAACACAGCAATGGGCTGTCTGAAATAGTCTTAAAGCAGCTGTTTTCAGCCAAGAAAACAATAACAAATTGGGCTAAAATACAGCAGTGATAAGACATCAAATATGCTCAAAATGTAGCAGTAAAATATTTCCGAAAAGAGGTGTAAATGGCCAAGATTGCAGTAGTTATGCGAGGCAAACACATCATCATAATAATGGCTCAAAAGTGCAATAATCAACCCATGTATTGCAGCTACTGGCAGTCTCAGAATCAACAGCCAAAAGGAACAAACCCATAACAAGAGCTATTTAAAGATGACATGTATCCAGAATCTCAAGGTGTAGCAGGATACCACAACTACTGGTAGCACAACAAAGACATAAATGGGAAGGTAAACTTAAAGACCAATCACACTAAACCTCAAATTTGAAAGATATGAAGACAAAGGGGGCTACCACCATTCATTTTCGATGTCGCAACAAGATTCAAAATGTTTCTAGAACCTTAGGCATGGCAGGCCATCGAAGAAGACTAAACCAAACCCGAAGATTGTCATGGATTTTAACCAGCATAACAAGATAAATATAAAACCTAACATAAATATTCGAAAGTCTCAAATAAAGATAGGAACAAGACATTAGATGGAAGGAAGGAATGGAGACACATACCTTTAGACCATTTTAAAAACAAGTTAATGCAAACACTCAACTAAACTTTCTCAGGTTCATAATTTAAATCATATGACACATAACACCAATGCAATATGACAGATCCTAGTTCATTTCAGCATCATAAATAACATGTGTTCTCCAGTAAGTATTAGCATATCAAAACAGAGGTAAAACTTCATAAAAATCCTAAGCTAATTGCGAGTTGACAAACCCAATGATAAAGACCATTTTTAGGATAATGTTTTAGGTTTTAAAAACTCTCCCTCAGAATACATAAGAATTTACACAACAATGAAATCAGGACAAACACTCTTAAGAAAGACATGGCCTAGGCATAGCCGAGTCAAGTTCAAATTAACCATGGAATTTAAATATATCTTAGTTGGTCTATGTGAGAGTAAAAAATAGTACAAAATAAAGCAAACACTCTATATTTTTTTGTACGATCAACATATACACACATAGGCAGGGTTTTGCAAGTCAACTCTTCAGTTACCATGCTAGTATTGATTTGTTTATATCCTTAATAACTGCTAATGACACATGACATAACTTAGCATAGAAATTTGGGTCTTCATTTTACTTCCAAACATGCATTTAACTAGGTAGTATAGAGCTATGAAAAAATAGTAGCTACATAGATTTGAACAAGAAGACATGCAATTTTGTCAAGTGACATACAATCAATTGTGAGATCATGACTAACCAATTTATAATGAAACAGTAGCCAAAATAACAGCAGGTTTGACATTTTAAAGAGAGCAACAATTTAGGAAGAATGCAGTGTCAAACAATAGCAACCAGTAACATCGACAGTAACCATAAATGGCATAAAAAAATAGCAGGTGTAGCAGTAATTAAGCTCGAAAATGTGGTAGTAACTATGCCAATAATTTGGTATCAAGATGTAGTAATTGCTCAAAAGTATAACCCAACATTTCAATTATTTGTAGCACCAACAACCAACCATAATAGGCAGCCGCAACAAACAGCAACAAAATGGAATGCAAGAGCAAGAAATCTTACCTTCCCAATGGTATCAAAGTAGCCTTAAAGTGCAATCGAACAATGACAAACTACCTCGGAAAAGCAGTCGCAATGAGCCATGAAATACAGCCAGTAGATCATCACAAGGCTACAGCTAAATATGACATTCTGGACTCGGACATGACCCGACCCGAATTCTGACCCGACACGGATCGCCGACTCGATCCGGAAAACAGAGAACATAAAAGATGCAATTTTTTTTAAAGATTAAGAGGGGATTTTCAAATGAAAATTATGAAGAAAAAAAGTGCTGTTTCGGATTCTAGAACAACCCGGATTGCAACCCGACCAGGAACCCGAAAAAAAAGTAAAACAAATTAGCAAAAAATCAGATTCTTCAACACTAAAAATGAATAATTTCGACCTATATTTTCGGAATCTTTAAGTTGAAGAACACATGCAACAAGAACAAGTACTCTTAAGAAGATTTCGGATTTTTATTTGAAATCTGGAATCTTCCCAATAGTGAAGAATAACATAAACAAAATACAATGCAACCTTTAAGAAGATTTTGGATTCATAAACTTGAATTTTCGGACCTAAAATCGACCAAAAAAAAACAAACTAAAACCGCTCTAAAAAACCCCGACCCCTAAAACAGTGAGAAAAAGGGGTTTTTTTTATAGATACGCATCCCAACGTTCACCCCCCCATACCCCTTACAAAAAACGAATTCGAATTTCAAAATAAAGAGGGGACAAGATCTGATTTTTGGGGTGATTTCTTGGGGCATGTGTTGCGGATTTTGGGGTGTGTGTTGGTGAGGTGATGGGTTCAGCGGTGTCAGGGGAGGTAACGGGTTCGTCGACCTCAGGGTAGGGTGGTGGCAGTGGTGAGGTGACGGGGGTAGGGGTGCGGCGACGTGAGGGGGGGGGGGGGGTAGGAGCGTAGGGGTGTGCGATCGATTGGGGGGTTAGGGGTGTTAGGTTTGAGATTAGGGTAGGATTTGGTTAAAAGGGGTGTTGGGTTTGAATAAAAGGGGAAAATGGATGTTGGGCCAGTCGAGTGGGCCAACGGCTTTGGGCTTCGGTGGGTTGAAGAAAGGTGGCCGATTTTGGGCTGACTTCGGGTGTGGGCTAGTTTGTTTGGGACTTTTTAGGGATTAAAGGGAATGGCCGGTTGGGTTTGTTAGGGCCAATTAGGGTTGGGCTTTGGTGGGTTTGGGTTGTCCGATTGGGATGCGGAAATGGGGGTTCGTTTGGGTTGTGATTTTGTGGTGGATTGATATTGTTTTGGGTGAGGGGAATAAAATTGGGGAGTTGGTTAAAAATATAAAAGGATTTATTATGAGAAATGCTTTGAAGAGATGTAAATTATTTAAAATAAGGTATAACGATGTGATAATAATAAAACATAATATTTGTGAAATGTTTAAAATGCTCAAAACGGAAAATGCGATGTCGTTTTGCGAAAAATAGAATAGCATAGAATAATAGGGTAAAATTATGATCATGATTTAAAAAGGAAAATGGTTGTAGAAAAAATACGAATAATAATATTATAATATTGAGAATAATAATATATGTATATATATACCTATATGTATATTTATAAAAAATATTTTTTGAGGTGTCAAAAATATCCAAAATTGCAAATAAATCAAAAAGGATGGGACAAAATTGGGTGTCAACAATGGTACTGAATTTGAAAATGCCAAGTTTGAAGAATTTTGTGCTAAAAACGGTATTAGTCACAATTTCTCTGCTCCTAGAACACCTCAACAAAATGATGTTGTGGAAAGAAAAATAGGACTCTTGAAGACATGGCCATAACAATATTGATAGCAAGTGGTATCTCTAACAGTTTTTAGGTTGAAGCTGGCAACACTGCATGTCATGTGATAAACAGATGCATGATCAGGTCCCTGCTTAAGAAGACTCTTTTATGAATTGCACAATGGAAGAAAGCCCAAGTTAACTTATCTAAGAATATTTGGCTGCAAATATTTTGTTCTTAACAACGGTAGGAAAGCCTTGGGGAAATTTGATGCTAAAAGTAATGAAGGTATTTTCCTTGATAAATCATCTCATAACAAAGCATACAAAGTCTACAACAAAAGGACTTAGTGTGTAGAGGAAAGTGTGCATGTGATCTTTGATGAATCCAATGTTCAAAGCAATGATAAAGCACATAACGATGAAGCTGAAGATATAGTCTTTTCAAAAGTCCCTGATGAAGTCAGTGAAATCTCAAACGGGAAGACAAAATTGATGAGCCAAATGACGCTACAGAGCCCCCAAAAAGTATAAATGAACATGGTCCTGAGATAACTCCTCTTGAAGCTGAACATAGAGTAGCAAATGTTGTATCTGGTACTCTTGAAGCTGGAAAAGGAAGTGGAAGTAATGTCTCTACTGATGCTAATAATGGATCCAACACAGAGGAATATGGTCCTTCCATTCCTGCTGTTCAAGCATCCAATTGGGAACACAAAGGATAGCATCTGCTTCAAAATATGATCACTCCCCTAGACTCAGGTATTTAAACTAGATCTAAGGTGAGAAACATGTTTGCCTTCTCAATTTTCTTATCTCAAATTGAACCCAAGAATATAAAAGAAGTACTGAAGGATATTGATTGGATAGTTGCTATGCAAGAAGAGCTTCATCAATTTGAAAGGAATAAGGTGTGGCACCCAGTCCCTAGGCCATCAGACGGAATAATGATTGGGACTAGGTGGGTGTTTTGCAACAAGCTTCATGAGTTTGAAAACACCATAAAAAACAAGGCAAGGCTAGTGGTCCAAGGCTAAAATGAAGAATAAGAAATAGACTATGATGAGACCTTTGCTCCTGTTGTTAGAATGGAGGCAATCAGGATTCTCATTGTCTTTGCATCCCATATGGAGTTCAAATTGTTCCAAATGGATGTCAAAAGTGTTTTTCTGAATGGGTATCTAAAGGATGAAGTCTTTGTCAAGAAACCCCCTTATTTTGAGAGTCATGAACATATTGAGCATGTGTTCAAGCTTGACAAGAAACTATATGGTCTAAAACAAACTCTTCGGGTATGATATGAAATGTTGTCAAAGTTTCTTCTTGAAAATGGTTGTACAAGAGGTAAAATTGACAATATTTCATTTATGAAAATGAGATATGTTGATTGTACAAGTGTAGATGATATCATTTTTGGTGCTACTAATGATTCCCCATGTGAAAAATTTGCTAAGCTCATGGAAGTGAATTTGAGATGAGCATGATGGATGAGTTAAACTTCTTCCTTGGTCTGCAAGTGAAGTAAACCCCAAAAGGCACAATGATCACTTAACAAAAGTATATCAAGGAGTTGTTGAAGAGATTTGAGATGGAAAATGCTAAACCTATTGATACACCTATAGCCACTTCTACTCGGCTGGATATGGACGAACCTGGTTCTCATGTCAATGAAATCGTGTATAGGGGTATCATTGGATCTCTACTGTATTTAACGGCTAGTAGGCCTGACATTGTCTTTAGTGTTGGGTTGTGTGCAAGGTTTCAATCAAGTTCCAAAGAATCTCACTTGAAGGCTGCTAAAAGATTTTTGAGATATCTCAAAGGGACACCAGACCTGGTCCTCTACTACCCATCACAAGACAATTTTGACTTGGTTGGATATGCTGACACTGATTATGCGAGATATTTTGTGGATAGGAAGAGCATATCTGGAATGACACATTTTTTGGGATCATGTATGATCTCATGGGGTACGAAGAAACAAAACTCAATGGTTCTCTCTATTGTTGAAGCTGAGTATGTTACTGCTGCTTCCTGTTGTGCTCAACTGTTGTGGAACAAGCAACAGGTTGAAGACTTTGATGTGCTCACGATTGTTTGCCCTTGTTGTGTGATAATACAAGTGCACTTAACATGGCAAAAAATCCAGTGCAACACAAAAGAACTGAACACATTATCATTTCCTAAGGGATAATGTTGAGAATGGCTTAATCTGTATAAAGTTCTGCAAGATAGAAGACCAAGTTGTTGATATCTTCACTAAGACACTGAGCAGGGAGCACTTTGAAAGAAATCACTTGAAATTGGGCCTGATCAAGCCAAATTAATTGGTCTTTTACATTTCCCTCATTGACTGGCTACGTTTAGAGGAAAGGTACAATGCTAAAAAATGTTTTTTGGTGGCATCTAACTCACTTCTATACTATTACAGGTATACACACATGACAGTCTAAGGACAACACACGCATAAGTGACATTGCACACCTTAGAGTTTTTGCCTAAAATTTTCATAAAAAAAGTCAAGGGACCTGGTCCCTATGACTCAGGTTAGTAGTCTATTCAGTACTTGTATGAACTTTGAATTATTAAAGTGCTAAGTCATTAATACCGTTCTTTCCTAAAATTCAAATTTCTTTTCCAAACGATACACCTTCTTTGAACCGACCCAATTGCTTAACCCACAACCCTATAAATACCTTTCACACATTTCTCTCTCCTCATTTAAACCTATAACTCCTACTTTACTCTTTCTCTCTCTATCGCACACAAACTAGTTCTCTCAACCTTCTAAGTTCCATTACCAAACCAAAATTTACCATGTCTAATCACGAATCAAACACTCCTAACATGGCTGAAACAACTTCCACTCCAACACCATCAGAACCCATTCTTCCTACTTCTCCTCCCCCCAAACTCCCAAGCTTCACAGACCAAAATTCCATCGCCACTTCCCTAAAATCCCCAATTACTAGTCCATCTAGAACTCACAAAAACTCCCCGAAATTTTTTATCCTCATCGTCTATTTAGGCCAAACTGAAAAGTCTGACTCCGTTGGTAGTGAGCATACTATGTCAGTGTCAAAATTCTTCCAAAACACAGAGGAACGAGAAAAGAAAAGGATAAGGAAATTGAGGTTACAAGTCAACTAGATTCGACATGAAAGAATTGCTTGAGATGATTGAGTTCCAGAAATGGAGTCACATGTTTGTCACATCGACACTAGGTGTTTACGAGGCCGAGGTGGCTAAGTTTTATGCCAACCTCTGTTACACAGGCGATCACACACTTGTTGTGTCCGTAGATAAAACTGAGTTTGAGTTGGATGAAAAGACATTTGGGGAAATTTTAGAGGTGCCTACTGATGGGATTAAGTCTGTGGTTGGGGAGGCCTCTGATGAATTTAAAGGTGTGATTGCTAAAAATGAGGATTCTTCTACAAAGGAGAGGTTCCTAAAAAAGGATCTTAGACATGAGTACCAGTTTCTATTTGAATTGGTTAACAAGGTGTTGCCGCCAAGAGCTGAAGGTCGCACAATTGCTTCTATGGTAGACTTGATCCTTCTTGTGGCCTTGTCAAAGTTCCAATCCATCAGTTTACCAGCCATTATAATTGAGCATATTATTAAGGTAGTGAATACACGGGAAGGTCGACATGGACTTTCATATGGATTTCTCCTAACCAAGGTATTGGTCCACTTCCAAGTCAAAACTGGTAAGGCTACTATAGGCACTAAGAAACACATGTTCACCATGACGACTTTGGATGAATGTGAGTGTGTGCCAAGAAAATGTGGTGTTAGTAACTCCATTATTTCTACTCTAATTAAGGCACAAGAGGTGGCAACTGTGGAAATTCATAATTTAAAGCTGAGAATGCTCAACTCCAAGCCAGGCTGTTTGAGAAAACACATGAACCTGGTTCTCGTAGAGATTTGAAGGCTGAAAACGCTGAGATTGTGAGGTTGCGGGATGAAAATGAGCGATTAAATCAAAAGGTTGATGATCTTCGTGATCAGTTGCTCTAAGATCAGCGTACCAACATTCAGCGTGTTGATCGGCTTCTTAAGGTTCTTTCTCCTCATACTTAGTCTTATAACTAGCCCATTCATCCCTATTTCACAGACCTGGTCCTCCCTCCTCATTAAGTCAAGCTCTTGTTTTGTGATCCCTGTTCTGTTCCTCTTATGTTTTGGCACTAATGACAATTTTAACTTTCATGCATTGTATAGTCATGGCTACTACTTTTGATAACAACTAATCTTAATTAGGCATTTACTTTATTTTTCTGCATTATTACTATCTTGCTTGTTCATGTTTCTGCTCATGTTGTGTCGCTCAGTAGCTCCGAGTTAATGTTACTGGACTTTTATTTTACTTGTACTGCTAATTGCTCTTTTCAATGATGCTTAAAAGGGGGAAAGTACTTAAGAAGGAATTGAGGTTGTGATGAAGGGGGAATTTAAGGGGATAAAATCTTGTTGCTATTCTAAACATATTGTTATGCTTTGAAAGATTGGCCTTTTTCGCAGGGGGAACAAATAGGTAACCTGGTCCTCAGAAGGAATAACAATTCTGATTTTGTCATCATCAAAAAGGGGGAAATTGATAAAGTACGTTACATTGTAAGTTTTGATGATTTGTCAAACTGTCGAAGAACCAGAGAAGGGCCTGGTCTGCTATCTGTTCTCTCAGTACATCGTACAGTCAGTAGTAACAGTTGTGAAGCTGCACTGTTCACTGCCACAAGTACAACAGCATTGATGCGACATGTTCGAGGTCAAATAAGGGGATGAGTAATCCCTATCTCATCCGCATGCTTCCCAATATATATACAACATGTTCCAATGTTTTACTCATCACTTGAAAACCCTAAAATCACATTAAAGTATAGCCGCCATAAGATTCTCCAAGTGTTCAAGAACAAAGTTGTCCACAAACTGAAGGACCAGATCCCGACAACTGAAGATGTCCATGTCCTTTAGTTTGATTTGAACTTTTGTATTTTGTTCTTTATTGTAATCCTACACTACTTTTAAGAAGTGTTATGGTAGGATAGATTTCAACATTTGTTGGTTTGTCTTCTTGGCTAGAGTTAGTCAAAATTTGTAGCTTTACAATATAGGTATTGTGAAGAGGCTTACAATATAAGTATTGTAAGGGGTGATGAATTAAGAGTTTAATTCTTAGGTTGCAATAGGTTGTAATCTGAAGTTGCTTGATTAGTGAAATTGAAAATCCTACTTGGTAGGGCGTGGTTTTTAATTTCTTGAGCAAAGAGTTTTCCATGTAAATATCTTGTGTTATTTACTTACTGTTTTGTTTGATGGAACAAATAGAGAACCTGATTCAATATATTGTTTGGTGGATCCTTAGTTTCTATCAAATTTACTTTCTTCTCAAGTTATATTTGGTTTAGTACAATGTTATTTTCTATTCTTTTTAGTTTTTGCACCCCTACTTTCCTCATATTATCTCTTTAACTTAGTGAATGTTGTTGGTAAAGTTATTGACATGTGATCAGGAGGTCACGAGTTCGAGCCGTGAAAACAATCTCTTGCAAAAATACAGGATAAGACTATGTACAATAAACTCTTGTGGTCCAACCCTTTACCAGACCCCGTGCATAGCGAACCTTAATGCGCCGGACTGCCTCTTTTTACTTGGTGCATGTGTGTCTGTTTTAAATGTTTGCCTCATTACTGGAAGGGTTCACTCCTCCAAATTTAGCATATTACTCCCTCCATCCCAATTTATATGATGTAGTTTAATTGGGCACGAAGTTTAAAAATAAATGACTTTCAATCTTGTGGCCTAAAACAAGCCAAACATATTTGTGTGGTTATAGATCATCTCGTTAAGCATAAAATGTAAAGTTTAAAGTTAAATTATTATCAAATAAGAAAATGTGTCATTTTTTTTTGATGAATTTAAAAGAAAAACGTGTCATATAAATGGGGACATAGGACCTAATTACAAAGAATTAGGTCACTAATTAACAGAGTGTCATCATGAGATATCTTAAGCAGGCCTAGTCAGACATCTTGTTGTAAGCAGTGTACTACCTAGAGATGGCAGTGGATCCTGGACCCGGTGGATCCAGATCCGTTTTATAGGATATGAATCTTCAAAATTTGGACCCGACGGATCCGGATCAGACCCGGATCCATTTCTGACGGATCGGATCTGGATCTGGATCTTGTATTTGAGATCCGTATCCGGTCCAGATCCGATCTGTGGATCCATTTTTTATTAAACATATTCATAACCTAGAATGTAATTTTATAAGTATTTTCTTAAAATTGCTAAGCACATCCTTGCAAGTTTAATTCTCAAAACAAGTTTAATAAATAAATAAAGAGGTAATTTCGATAATAAAATAAATGTTATATTAGTGAATGACTAACATCTCCATAGACAAGTAGTTAAAATTATATTCACTTCCTTTGTGAAGATTTCAAGCACATGCAAGTTCTGCATTGTGGAAATACTAGTCAGCATTTTCCACAACTATTGTCATTGTCCAACATTTTCAATTAATAGCTCACAATCAAAATGAGACAACGAACAAAATATCTCATATGAAAAATTGAAACACAGTAAACTGTTAGCTAAGTAAAAATCGTTTGTCAGTTCAAAAAAAATTCTTAGCAAAGCAAATTTTTTTACTTGTGGATCTAGATCTGATCCGTGGACCCGGTGGATCCGAATTTGGATCTGATTTTTATGGACCCGACGAATCTGGATCCGGATATGAATTCAGGTATGAAAAACGGATCTGAATCCGAATCTAGTAGGATCCGATTCAAATTCGATCCGTTGTCATCCCTAGTACTACCCCATTGTGATCCATAGATATGAATTACTATACAGGTGGAAAGGTTAACACCAAGTGAATTTAAACCACAGGGGAAACGAGAGCCATAAATTTAGAGCGGGGCTGTAAAAGATGAAAGTAGATTCAATTACTTTGACTTTTCATGTCATGCTGCTAAATGTCAAAGAGGATTTACAAAAGGCACTCCTCTATAATTATAGTCATTACTTGGGTTGCTGTTGTATACTCCTACTACATTTATTTTCCGTTTCATTATTATTTTAAAAAAATCATAATTTTTCTTGTGATATATTTTTCTTATAAGCTTAAGTGAAACATAGGATTAGTGAGAATTCATATAGTTATCCGCAATTGGTCTGGATTGAGTTGTGGTTATTTAATTTAGTTTTAATTTTTTTCCTCATATATGGTAGATATCATTGTATTCTGAACATTTCACTGGTCCATACTCTAGTAACTTAACAATTTACACTAGTCCATTGAGCCACACTTAAGCTGCAGGAAATACTATTTTTTCTTAATCAATTAGGTATACAAAAATAGGATCGAGTGGCCAAAGTGGAAGGACATTAAAAATAGCAAATAGCACAAAATCCTTCCCATGCGATGATCTTGTCTATTTTTGTGCTTGCTGAGTATCCCCACTGAGAGCTCTTATTACTTCTACTATTATTGGCACTTCTACCTATAAGCAATTACTATTAAAATCAATTAATAATGATGATATGACTTCTACGAAACTTAGGACGAACTAGGGAAGGTGGATTTGTCCTAAACTTTAAAAAGTCTCATTATGACACGACATAAAACCAAAGAGACTACCTTTTCTTTCATTTACTTGTATCTCAGTTTGATAACTCACATACCATGGAGATATCACAAAGTTGGAGCAAAATTAGTCTTGATGATCGTAGTCCTCAGCTCAATACTCCACACTCCTTGGAGATTTCACAAGGTTCGTTGGACCAAAACTCATCTTATCATCATGATTCTAGTACAATAATAAAAGAATTCTATTTATCCATTTCAAGGCTTTTTTTTTTACATCCGGTATTCGGTACCTGCTTTAGATTTCGATTAATTTATATTCGCACCAAAAAGTTCCACTTTGGGTAAAACACTTCCGACTAAATGCGGCTCTATTTCTAAGGATTTGAATTGAAACATTGATTAAGGATACTGCCTCATTACAACCTTTGATGGTCATTTCAAGAGTTCTATTCTTCAACCTTTGTTGGTCATTTCAAGACTCTATTTTTTTCTTTTCTTGATAACTATGTGTTCAAATCAATTTGCGCACACCTCAACTAATTCCACGAATTGTACCGGCTATCACCCTCTATTCTTTTAATGTTCATCAAAATGCTTAACATTGGATATTTTTCTGCTAAGTAAGTCAAATTATTGTGTTGATGAATGATGAAGTTACTTGAACATAGGACTCATTAATCATATTAAATTATGTGACTGCATCGCGTAAAAGTTTAAACTATTACAGAGTTGAGTGTTTTTATTTATTTTCTTGAAATCTGTCACGATGGTGAGCAGGAGGAAAGAGGGCATCTTCTAGCAGTGGAAATGAATGAAAATGGATTAAAGGGTGAGGCAGACACAAAGATTCAGGTTAGGGGTCTGAACAAGGTATCAGATAAGGGTGATTCTATACTGAACAATGTCAATGTTGACATACCAAGAGGAGTAATCATGGGGATCATAGGCCCCAGTGGTAGTGGAAAATCAACATTTTTACGAGCGCTGAACCGATTGTGGGAACCCCCTAAGAACACTGTTTTTATGGATGGTGATGATATCTGCGGTGTGGATGTACTGAGTCTTCGCCGTAAGGTTGGCATGCTATTCCAGCTTCCAGTTCTCTTTGAAGGTATGGTTACAGTACTTTTAGTAGAAATTTCGAATCTATATGTGCTTAATTCAATTGCGATGCAGAATCAACTAGAACAGTATTTGTATGTTTTTCAACAATAATGATATCTGTTGGAAATTTACCTTTGGCGGGGAGGTGCGTCCACCCATATTTAATGAATTAAACACTAGTGTTCCGCATGTTGGAGGTTTTGTCTCTTCACACATGCATAATCTACTAAGTGAGTAGATGACCGTAGGGCCAAGAAGCGTCAAATTTCGTTGAGAAATGAAAGAGATATTGGTCCACGAAGTAAGGTGTTTGAGGCATGGAAATATGGTGTGGGACAAATCCACCACATCGGTGGAAAAAAGGAAGAATTGCTCTCTTTATAAGTCTCTAAAGTGGTAAAGGGTTTGGGACCCCAAGGGATATCCCATGTGTTTAAAGGAGGGAGGACCTAGATGTGCTTGAGTTCAAGGCTAAGCCCGCGCGCGCGCCGCCGCCGCCCGCCCGCCCGTCCGGTTCGGGTTCGAGTTCGGGCTGTTGGCTGATATTAACTCCTCCATAATCAACCCTCCTTCATGACCATAAATCAGCCTCTCTAAATGGCCATTAACAACCCTCCTAATGACTATTTACAGCCATGTTTGTGGCAGTTGAGGAGTCCCTCATCCATGCTATATATTGATGCCTTTTGACTCAATTGTGTTGGACATACATACACGAAAATAGCAGCACAAAACAGTGAGCAAACACACACATATACACAACAGAGACACACTATATACACAACAGAGACACACTATATACACAGAGACAAAACAGAAGAGAAAGTCAGTCCAATAACGTTGGACGAAAACAGAAACTCTTCCTTCCTTTTCCATTTCTTCAGCAAGTCGATTCGTATTTGTTTTCTTTGCCAGGCTCAACCTATTTGCTTTGTAGTGTTGAGATTAAAGTGTTGTTTTATCTTGGGAGACTATTGACCACTAACGTAAAATATATATACGGGGCAATCTTGTCTTAAGGACATAGTGATCACTCGACTCAACACACAGTTGTAACCATCCAGATTTAGTTGTTTTTTTATTTCAGGTTATCAAGATTCAAGACTCAACAATCTTGCAGCAGTTCTGAACATTGCCTATTTGTTTATCCGTTCAAACACTTGTAATATTTATTTACTTCCCGTACTGCTTTACTACAATAGAAAACCAACAATTTAAGACAAGATTGTATTAGTGTTCGAAAGATGTCGGTCAAAAGTTGTGTGACCAAATCTGGATATGGCTGTGATTTTCTGGTAGAAGTCAGTGATGATTATGCTGTTGAAGGTCAACATGTTCATGGTGTCACCGCTCCTGAGAGTGGTAGGAACAAGCGCCCACGACAGGCTGAGGATGTCAACTGGGACAAGAGGAGAAGGCTGAAGATGTGGTTCTATCTTACAACAGAAGGCCTATATCTGTCTCAGACAAAGGATCCGAATTATGGTAAGGAGAAATGAACACTCAGTCCGATGAAGTGACTGTAGTGGGGCCAGAATCCAAAATTGGGATAAGTTATTTTCTTCCTTGTCAAGAATAAAGATTAAATAATGTCTGATTAAAATGGCTTAAAAGTAAGGAGGAATATGAAAATATTTTACGAAATAATTTATATTCCTTACGCTTTAAAATCAGAAGTTTAATCTCTTCTTCTTTTCCGTTTAAAGATTGATTTTGTAAACGATTTAAAAAGATCCGTTCTTTTAAGTGTAATTATTAAAGTGTGTAAAGTATATTCGCACATATGAGGAAGAAAGATCAACTGACTGTGCGAAAACTGTTACCACTCTTAAGTAAGCGCCAAGATTGTTTGGGCACCAATCATAACGGAAGAAGTCTAAAAGCTAAAGACGTTGAGCCTGTCACACTATTTGACAGAAGATCCTTCATATGATGAAATTGGACACTCAGTCAGACAAAGCCTCCGGGCGACTGGAGTGGGCCAAAATTCTTTGATATGATGATATTGGACACTCTGTCATACAAAGCCTACGGGCGACTGGAGTGGGCCAGAATTTATTTCATAGGAAAAGTAATGGACACCTAGTGTGGTGGGCCAGAGTTTTCAGGTCTTAAATGATCTGAAGGCCTAAAGAAAGACAGAAAAGAAATTGGTCACTCAATTTTCCAAAGCAACTGGAGTGGGCTAGAGTATTCAGATTATATATGATCCGGTTACGCCCTAACCACGGGTAAGAGGTTGTTCATGTGAAGCAACACCACCTCAAAAGTAGAAGGGGTTGGAGAGGTTGTCCTCAATAGGACATCGGGGAATGTGATCACTCTCAGATGAGGTGATACATGTCCTAAACTTAGTTTAAGGGACGTTGTTGGTCAAGCTGGTTTGAGACTAGCCCAACATGTCTATAAGAACTAAGAATGGTACAGTATGTATGTAGCCAAATTGAATGATTTATTTGTAATATGTGCATCTATGCCATCATAGATTAAGATACGTTAAATAGAAAGTCATTCAAAAGCTAACGTAGTTGAGATTGTTGTCTTTTGTCGACATAAACCCTCAAAATAAATGTGAGGTAGGCGAAGAGGCAAAATCACCTTTCCAAATTCCGTCAAGGGAATAGCGAAAGAAGCACCGCTCCTCTAGAACTTAGTCACACCTACTTAGGTGATTTGAAGTTTATACATAATATTGGGGGGAGATAAGTACTTTGTGACCTTCATTGATGATGGTACAATGTATTGCATCATTTGTTTGTTGAAAAGCAAAGATGAAGTTGTTGAAGCGGATAAGCGCTACAAAGCAGAAGTTGAAAATCAACTAAGCCTACGGATTGAGGAATTCGTAATGATAGAGGGGGAGAATGTGAAGCATCGTTCATCAAACGACTGCTCATTACTCACCTCAGTCTAACGGTGTTAGCCAAGCGCAAATTCGTACGCCCAAATTATGTGGGGCAAGACGATCCTTACCGCTAATGCGATTCTCAACAGAAATACGCATAAGGATAAGGGTAACCCTCCGTGTGAGACATGGAAAGGATCTCACATACAAATGTTGTGATGTGAGGTGGTTTCGTACCTAAGACTGTAGATTGCATATCCACTGGATCTGCAAATAACAGTAGTGCTTATCACATTTTGGCGTCAAAGAATGCTGAATTCTTTGAAGATAACTTCCTTTGAAAAAAAGGAAAAATGAGTAATTGCTTGAGGTTAATAAGAACCCGTGAGGGCCTGACTGTCCGGAACTAGACGTTCCGTATCTACAGGACTCGAAAGTTATTGGCTATCCGGAACTTAATATTCCAGATCTGCAGAACTCAGGGATTCTAGATGTTGAACCGAGACGGAGCAAAGAAGGGGACAAAGACTTGTTCCAGTCCTTCTAGCTTGTATGGTTGAGAATGAACCATGGACAATTAATAAATAATTGTCATCTCCAAAAGCGCTGCTTTGGAAAGAAGCTACAAAGAGAGAAATGGATTCCATCATATAGAACCATACTTGGGTAATGGTTGATCTTCCTCCGGAAAAAGAACCTTTGGTTTGTGAAAATGGATACACAAATGTGAGTACAAAGTAGATGGATCTACTGTCAAGTATAAGGCCTTGGATACTTGTACATGTGCTCCCTTGTGAGTAGTTTAACATCCAGTGCCATTGTAGTCTTGCGTGGCATGGATGTTGAAACAACCTTCCCAACCGGAGAGTTGGAAGAAAAGGATCAGAGTTGGTTTGCTGAGCTGTTGGGCTTCTTCCTGAACTTTTATTTTGGTCCCTGAAATGTTTACATTTTGGTCCTGAAAGTTTAAGATAAAACAGAAACAATGAATATGATCACAAAAATATTGACTCTGAAGTTAGAAAGCCAACAGTTGGAAAACCAACAGTCTGATAATTGAAGTCATATTGAAACAAGTCACGATATGAAAGATATGAGTATCACATATGACATCTTAGGAATTGGACTTCTAAGACATCTAACGGACTGGTCTAACTCCAAACTCAGTTGTGAGATAGTTGACAGTCTCGTTGAAGCCACCGATGGATATGAATCATATAACTGATTGAAATCATGGTGCACCTATAGACAAGGAACGATATGCACAGGTCACGTGTAGTTCAATGTATTGTACACACTACAACCGACATGGTATCGGCCTACAAACAGATCAGTTGAACTAAGGTTCACTGATGATCTTAATAAATGATCAATAGAAGGCGTTAAGTCGGATATGACGATATCTGAAATATTCGCTTAACCATCGATCATGGTATTCTGGATGTCCAGTAGTTCTGGGAGAACACAGTGATGCAAACTGGACATCAGATCTGAAGAACACCAAAGCCACAAGTAAATGTGTATGATAGGTCTTAGAAAAACCTCTAAGCAAACTTGCATCGACCGATTCATGATGGGATCGGAGTTTATCGCTTTATACAAAGCATGAAAGAAGTTGAGTAACTTAATGACTCCTTAGAGGACGTCCCTTATTGGGAGAAATCCGTGCCTTTAGCAGTTATACACTGTGGCTAGCCGGTCGGCTTCAGGAAGGACATGGATGACGACGTCTGGACATATCTGTCAGGATCTGTCGGAGACATAAGACCGTATGGCAGTTGATCATCACGGGTGTCACTTCCTTGTTTACTAACTAAGGGACTACCCGGAGATCAAATGTTCTGCCTGTCTATGGGAATGAGCTTAAAACCCAAACAATACGAACCATTGCGGTGGTAACCCAACCATACTGATTGGAGATCCCAAGAATTTGATTCAATGGAAAAACTAAGCTACAAAAGATTCAGTTGAGCGCTTCGGTGGAAGCAAGAAACACTTCGGATGATGATTTATGTACGGAAATATGAATCCAAAGTTGTTCCCCCGATAGACATTAAAGTGCTACCTACATGGTGGGTAAATGTTAAGCTTCCAAACCTTTAAACGATCCTCAAACGGTTGAGGTTAAGGTTAAGGTTGGGAAAACTTTTAATGATTCCTAACACTTGTGAAGTAGGGTATAGCAGGATACCTTGTAGGAGATCACATATTTAAGTGCGAGGAAGGCCTCCTCAAATGAACGCACTTAAGAATCCAAGTGTGTCCACACCACAACGGACAAAACCATAAGAATGAAAACGAATAAGGAGAGTTATTGTGTTGGTATCATTGTCTTGTCTTACACTAAACACTGACGGTTCAAGACATCACGTTCACCGCGCAGTAAGTAAGTCCGGTGGTATTCAACTAGGGAAGGTTCAAAGCGGAAGCTACCTCTGCTGATGCAATATATTTTCACTGAAAGATTGCTGAAAGTAGGCACCTTGTGTGTGCGCCAAAATCTCTCTTTCATAGAGGGGATTGTTGGAAATTTGCTTTTGGCGGGGAGGTGCGTCCACCCATATTTAATGAATTAAACACTAGTGTTCCGCATGTTGGAGGCTTTGTCTCTTCACACATGCATAATCTACTAAGTGAGTAGATGACCGTAGGGCCAAAAATTGTCAAATTTCATTAAGAAATGAAAGAGATATTGGTCTACGAAGTAAGGTGTTTGAGGCATGAAAATATGGTGTGGGACAAATCTACCACATCGGTGGGAAAATGAAGAATTGCTCTCTTTATAAGTCTCTAAAGTGGTAAAGGATTTGGGACCCCAAGGGGTATCCCATGTGTTTAAAGGAAGGAGGACCTAGATGTGCTTGGGTTCAAGGCTAAGCCCACACGTCCGGTCCGGGCTCGAGCTCGGGTCACGGGTCGTGGGCTGTGGGGACTTTCTGATATTATCTTTTTGGACCCCAAATTGCTTAATATTTATAGTTTGGTCCCTAAAGTTTCCGAAAAGTTAAATTTGGAACGACGGAAGGCAGAAACTTTCTGCCTACCATTGGAATTGTTTTTTGGGGCATTAATCAACCATTACTTGGCTGATTAACTCCTCCATAATCAGCCCTCCTTCATGACCATAAATCAGCCTCTCTAAATGGCCATTAACAGCCATCTCTAATGCCATTAACAACCCTCCTAATGACTATTTACAGCCATGTTTGTGGCAGTTGAAGAGTCCCTCCTCCATGCTATATATTGATGCCTTTTGGCTCAATTGTGTTGGACATACATACACGAAAATAGCAGCACAAAAAGTGACGAAAAAACAGTGAGCAAACACAAACATATACACAACAGAGACACTATATACACAGAGACAAAACAGAAGAGAAAGTCAGTCCAATAACGTTGGACGAAAACATAAATTCTTCCTTCCTTTTCCATTTCTTCAGCAAGTCGATTCGTATTTGTTTTCTTCGTCAGGCTCAACCTATTTGCTTTGTAGTGTTGAGATTAAAGTGTTGTTTTATCTTGGGAGACTATTGCCCGCTAACGTAAAAGCATATATACGGGGCAATCTTGTCTTAAGGACAGAGTGCAATCACTCGACTCAACACACAGTTGTAACCATCCAAATTTAGTTGTTTCTTGATTTCAGGTTATCAAGATTCAAGACTCAACAAGCTTGCGGCAGTTCTGAACATTGCCTATTTGTTTATCCTTTCGAACACTTGTAATATTTATTTACTTCCCGTACTGCTTTACTACAATAGAAAACCAATAATATCTAGGTCAGCTTGTGCGCACTGATTATTTCATCAAGTATTTTTTACTGTTCTAGAGGATAAAGTTATATTCATTTCATGGACTTAATATTGGTAGTAGTCCATAGAGATCAAAGTCAAAAGACCAGCCTTTTAGTGAAATGTGAAAGAAACTGAGCATTCAACTTGAAAACTTTAAGACAATGGGTGCAGTGGCTCAGGATATTTTAAGCCCCTTTGAAAATCCTTAAATAACCGATAAGGGATGAATGTATTTTCTTTAACACCTCCCGCCCGTGTAACCTGATTCTATGGATTACACGTGGATTTGATGTCTTTTCTTTTTTCTTTTTTGTATTAAAGAGAGAAGGCTTAACATGAGTAATGGGCCTTGATAAGAGGGAGAAAAACTAGGCTTAGATGGCTAATGAGTAGGCCTGAAGCAGCCATAAACTAGAAAGTCTTGAGCTTGATCAATTTGAAAGATCATACTTTGTGCCTGATACAATCTCAATGACTGATGCTTGGATTAGTGAATCTGTAGGTACAGTTGCAGATAATATTCGATACGGGCCAAAATTAAAGGGAAAGAAACTAAGTGACAACGATGTTTACAAGTTGCTGACTCTAGCTGATCTGGACTCCTCTTTCTTCAACAAGTCAGGTGGGGAACTATCTGTTGGTCAAGCACAGAGAGTTGCACTTGCTAGGACCTTAGCTAATGAACCAGAGGTGAATGAAATTATACAAATAAGACTGCATATGTTTTGCAGATTAAAGGAAATTTTAGTGAATCAATCATTTTAAAACTGGAAATTAAAGAGGACTCTGTCTGACATTCTGTTCCATCTTTTTCTAAGGTTCTGCTACTGGATGAGCCAACTAGTGCACTTGATCCAATATCAACACAGAATATTGAGGACGTTATGGTAAAGCTGAAGAAGGATCAGAAGATAACAATTGTGATAGTTTCTCATAGCATCAAGCAAATACAGAGAATAGCTGATGTAGTGTGCCTGCTTGTTGATGGGGATATTGTAGAAATTATGAAGCCTGATCAACTCTCCGAATCTAAGCATCCCATGGCACTAAGATTTCTTCAACTTAGCTCCTAGTGTTTTTATGCGGAAAGTAAAATCGGGGGGGGGGGAATATAGTTGTAGCTCGTAACCTGCCTGAATAATCCCACTATTTATGAACAATTATGTGTAGTTATCTTTTAGGTGACTTGATAGTTTAGTAGAGTATTTGTTAAACTCAATTAAGAACTAGTTGGCACCTGACCAAATGGGCGACACACTTGACACTTCCCCTATTCAGAAAGTGCCTTAACATATCTACTACTATGTAAACCAATATGAACTTTTCTGTTGAAACCACAGTGCTTAACTGAGGTTTAGCTACCTACTGAAACTACTTGTATAAATACATTTGATGTGTACATTTGCAGTTACAGCGCATGAATGATACAATTTAGTTTCCAGGAGTTTCACTACTTCTCTGAGCTGTAATCTGGAAATCTCAAACTTAACTGCTGAGTTCTTGATTTTCTTGTATCAGAAGCCATGAGAAAACATGAACTATTTTTTTAGACGTTCACAAGCTGCAGCTAAAGTGATAGTGGCTGTAGCATCCACCAATAACGTATGGAAGAGGATAAGTTTTTCATGTGAATAAGATGTATCAACACCTTTTGCCATTTCTTATTTTAGAAAATTATATTAGAGAACTATAATATGAAAGATGGTAAGATTTCTACGTGGATTGGATGTATCATCTTTTGCTGTCTGTTAATCATACAAGTATAGAATCATGAGGACCAGGATAACCATAGGCAAAAAAATCAAGGACGGTGAGATAATGAGGAACAATGTCCGATTCAGTTTCAAAAACATTACACACTTTATATTTGATAGCTAAAATGACGTGACAATGGAGGACTTTATTCAAATAGAATGAGATCCATCAACTCTTTTTAATAAAAAAAGTACTCCATTTTAAATTCCAAAGACTACCTAACTTCCACTACAATCTTTCCTATGGTGCAACCAAGAAAAAAGGAGCAAATTCTTGTAAAGGTTTCAAATAAATATATGAATCAATATCACCCAGGATTATATTCTCTAAAATTCAACATGTACACGAATCAGCCTAGCAAAACAAGAACAAGCAGAAACAAGTGAAAAGGGAAGAATGAAAAAAGAAACTTACCCCTCCAAGAAACAAACTAATTGTACGCATGAAAAATAAATCTGTTAACTAAGATATCTCATTTACAAAGTCAGCTATCTCCTTCTTACACTGAGATGTAGACTGAGCAATTTATGTCACTTTGAGCTTTTACTTTCTGCTTTATATTTTTGAAGCTCTTCCAGGGCACGCTCGAGCCTACATATCAAGGAAACAGAAGCTTCAAGACCACTAGATATAATTTCCGAAATACACATGCAAGATTAATGTATAATCATAATACCTCCACCGTAAATCAGCATTTTCACGATGTAAATCCTTCTCCCTTTCAAGAGCTGCCTCCAACTATGAAGAAAGAGAGAAGGATGTCATACAGTATGTTGCATCCCCCAAAAATTTGAAGAAACGAGAGAAATTACAAAACAGTAATTCCTCGTTTGAGATGCCAAAGTCACTTAAATAGATGAATTTGCAGAGAATGTCGCAACAAGATTAGGACAAATCTGTACCAGTGATTTCTCTACTCCAGCTGAATTTGATGGAATGCATCCCGCATCCACCGCAAGGTTAGCTAAACAGATCAAGTTAGACCTTTTATATAGATAAGATAAACGAAAATTCAAGAGGAATTAATTGCCGCACCTGTGGAGTCACCATGGGTCACTTGCCTCATTGCATTAAGAATACTCTCCTGTTAGAGTAAAAGCAGTTTTACGAAGTTTCTAAGCAGAACATAAAATATTAGCAAGTCATAATTTTAGATCCATTCTTACTCTTCCAATAATAGTTGCCTGTAAAGCGTTTTGCAACATTGGAAATATGGACTGGGATGAAAGATTTGCTGGTGTAGGATCAGGTGCTAATGGTTGAGTAGCAGCCAGATTTTCTGGAGTCACCTGCATAACCCATAAATTCTTTTGATAAATACAATAAAAAATGGAAAAAAGAAGAGAAGAGGATAAGATCAGTGGTTTACTAGACTTTTACAGTTAGCAACTTGGTTTATGTTTAAAGTCCTCTATCTCTCTTTTCTGATTCATCATACAACAACAACAACATAGCCAGTGTAATCCCACAAAGTGGGGTCCGGAGAGGGTAGAATGTAAGCAAAACTTACCTCTAGATTTGTGGGACAAAGAGGTTGAAAAAAATAGACCCTCGGCTAAAGAAACGTAGTCAATACAACAATGCAAGAAAATAAGACAACAGAAAAGATCAAGATATATACTGATCTACGCGATACCTACATAGAAATACTGATCTACGCGATACCCACATAGAAATACTAATCTACGCGATACCCACATAGAAATACTAATCTACGCGATACCTAAATACTACTACTAAGAAAAGGAGGAGATGGAAAGGCTATCCCCACCTCCCTCACATAACAAACTCAACTACCTACTGACCTTCTATCCTAATCCTCGATCTCCATAACTTCCTATCTACGGTCATGTCCTCAGTTAGCTGAAGGTGCGCCATGTCCTGTCTAATCACCTCCCCCGGTTCTTCTTCGGCCTACCTCTACCTCTCCTAGCCCCTGCGACCGCCAATCTCTCACACCTCCTAACTGGCGCATCCGCATCCCTCCTCTTTACATGCCCGAACCATCTCAGTCGCACTTCTCTCATCTTGTACGCCACAGAGGCAACTCTAACCTTATCCTGTATCACTTCATTTCTAATCATATCTCTCCTAGTATGATCACACATCCATCTAAGCATCCTCATCTCCGCTAACTTCATCTTCTGAACGTGTGCGTTCTTAACTAGCCAATATTCTGCCCCATACATCAATGTTGGTCTAACTATCACTCTGTAGAACTTACCTTTCAGCCTAGGCGACACTTTCTTATCGCAAAGCATCCCGGAGGTGAGCCTCCATTTCATCTACCCTGCTCTAATACGGTGTGTGACATCCTTGTCAATCTCACTGTCCCCTTGTATTATCAACCCAAGATACTTGAAGCTCCCTCCCTTGGGTACAACTTGTCCCCCTATCTTTACTTACACATTTGTCTCGTGTGTCACATCACTGAACTTGCACTCCATATACTCCGAGTAGGACTAAGACGGAGTATATGGAGTGCAAGTTCAGTGACGTGACACACGAGACAGATGTATTAACAAGCAATTTGCATACTCTACCACTGCATTAATAACTCAATCCCAAAGCTCAAATTCCAAAATATTAAACAATTTTATGCAATGAAACTAAACAGTCCTGAAGAATGAGTTAAATGTTATAATATCAGTGGAAATTCGTGAAGAGACATCTGTTCACTGATGAGAATGACATTAACTACTACAGAGCTCGAATGATATGCTTAATACTTGATCTAGAAAGGCAGTCCTTATCAATGATGAGAACAACATTAGCCACTACAAAACTCAAGAGATTTTTGAATATTTCGAACATCCACTAAAGCAGAAACACCAAATGAGATTACACATATCATCTCTGTTTACAAGCTAAGAAACTATTTATTAGAGAAAGAACAAAACAGAGAGAGAGAGAGAGAGAGAGAGAGGGGTGGGGGGGTGATGCTGTCGAAAACCACAAGCTGTTGCTCTTTTGGAAATGAACTTACCTGCAGAAAGACATAAGAAATGATTCCCCAGTTCAAGGGAGACTCAGCATTATTATCAAGAATAAAAGTTAATCGCTATACATTCACCTTTTCCAAGTCAACATTCTCAGAGGTAACTTTAAATCGTCCTCTCTGCTGAACAACTTGATACTTAGTCTTCTCCTCAAAATCTTCACTGCTACCAGCTAAATACAGTTTTTATTTAGAAAGCAAATATTAAACCAATAAACGCAAGAATGTACTCAGATGATAGTGTGTGTTTATAAGATCAATAATACATGCTGTATCATTATAACTTGCCTGAAGTTCTTGAATTCTTAATGCATACTTCAGCTGGCAAATCATCTGCTGTTTGAGGAAAAGCCACATTGCAACTGGATACGTTTTGGGGTGAACTTTTATCACTAAACACAGAAAAGAAAAGACACTCTTAGAAACTCTGCAGAAAAAAAGTGGCACCACGAAAATGGTTGCTTATCAAACTAAATAAAGTAAGCAATTAAGCACATGGAAAATGACTTCAAGTAAAGGGAATTTAGAAATCAATGTACTCAGTTTGAATACGAACTAGTATTCCGCAGTTCACAAAAGCATATTAAAATAAATCCACTAATGAAAAATTCTGAATAAATTGTCCCAGGCATTTCACTCTTTTACCCACTTAATTGCCTGAAAATCGGTAATTTAGTAAAGAAACTAGCTTTAATCCAATGAAAATCAGTCTGGAAAGTCGTCCGAGTTTCAGTCTAAGACAATTTCAACTGAAATTTTTCTGATTTTTTAAGCGATTGGTTCACCCAAATGGCCTCTGATTTGCTACCTAATCATTACATTGCAGATGTAGATCAATAATTGGTAAAACCTTCTTTTTCATTGTTCACAATATCCAAAATTAGTTAGTAACATGTATTTTCGTTTTACTAACATCTTCAACAAAAAACTTGAGATATACATTTTTTGAGACACTTAATCACAAGGCTTGATGATGTTAAAGCCTTAGAGGTGCTCTAGGCTCACAAGCATCCAAGGAGTTGGTGGTAGAAAATTGTCGCAAAAGGGATATGAAATGTGTGCGAAATCCACAAGCCAGCCATACACAGCAGACTTTCCCGATGTTGGAGAAAGCAATTTGGAAACCATATTTTATTTCTTTATCTAACAAGGAATGGAAATTCAATAGTCACTTGTATCCTCTATTACCAAAATTAAGGCAGAGTACAGTATCCCTGCCAATTCAAATGTATTACGATGAGCGCAGAATCCCAGTCAAAGTATTCACTAGGAGAAACAAAGAGCTGATACTTAAAAAGCCAAGAAAAATAAAATGCTGAAGATCACAGATGCCACAACATAAGGTTTAAAATTCACATGGAAAATGTTTAGCATGACATATACCACACCTCGACGAAATATTCAAGAGAGTTTTGAGAATGTTGTGTGTAGAGAATATAATCAAATATTAAAAGTGTGCTCTCTCTAACAGCTTAAGCTTTTAGATGAGATGGTCACAAACTTCAACATGGTGTCAGAGCAGGCCAAAGGTCCTGAGATCGAATCTCGCCACCACCCATTATCAAAAAGAATTTCCATGTGTTTGGACCATGAAAAAAATCATGGCCAGCACGTGAAGGGCAAGTTTAGAATATAATAAAATATTAAAAGTGTGCTCTGTAACAGCTTAAGCTTTTAGATGAGATGGTCACACTTCAACACTATGTTATGTTAACTTTTTTTATAACCGTGGTGTACGGGTCAGTTTGCGCTCACCTCGGCTAATTCCACGAGATATCTGTCACGTCCCACCAGCAATAGTTACCAAGTAACTCTGTCCACCAAGGCTAGAACAGATGGGAAGAAATCACCTAGTGTTAATCTGAGACCTCATGGTGCTCAACCAACTTCATTGACCACTAGGCCACACCTTTGGGTGCATGTTACGCTTTATTTTGCTTGATTGCATTATTTTGCTTTCAATGCTATGTTACATTTTCTCTATTATTTCCTATGCCTTGTTTACTTTTGTATTGTCTTTTTCAAACTGCATGTTCTGTGTTACTTGAACCGAGGGGATTTCAGAAACAACCTCTCTATCTCCACGAGGTAGGGGTAAGGTCATTATGCCCTCCCCATACCCTACCTGTTGGAATACACTGGGTATGTTGTTATAGTAGTTTTGAGAAAATTAATATCATACCTTTGACAAGAATTTATGGGCATGCCCTCAGATGTTTCTGTTAAAAGTCATCATCAACTTAATATCCAAGACAATGGATAATCAATCTAGAATGTTCAAGTAGTTCTAGAGAGTTGAAAAAAGAACTTTAGGATGAAAGTTCTAGAGTAGAGTCTAGAAAGAATAACTCTAGAAATAAATAGAAGAGTGATTCTAGAAAAAGGTAGTGAGGAATATTATAGAATAGAGTAGTAATTAAGTATCCTAACTAGATTCTTCCATCACCACCTATAAATAGAGGTGGTCTATTTGAGTTGTAATTAAGTGAGTAAAAAGCTCTCAAGAAGTGAGAGCAAGTCCCAAGTGTGCATCCAAAAAGTGTCCAAGTGAGTCTAAAAGTGTGTGTAAGCTAAAGTGTGAGTGTCAAGTGTTGGTAAAAATAAAAGAGTAAGAACTTGGTGTATATTGTGGTCAAGTTATAGTGTTCAAGTCTTGGTGTAATTACTTTTACAATAATACAGTAATTACGTTTTTCACGTGTTGTGTTATTTAACAAGTGGTATCAGAGCCAGGTCGGTTCATACCAAGGAGTCGTTTGTTGAGTTTCTTAGAGTGTTCGTGTGTGGTTTAGTACTACAGAGCTTGTTGTCGAAATCAAGCTTTCTTGTTCAAAATAGAATTTTAGCCAAGACACGATGGGTGACCTTCAAGTGGTCGGTGGAATTAGAAACTTAAAAATAGAATTACAGCACGTGGTCGATGCATATGGAGGCATTTTTCCAAGGCAAAGACTTGTGGGAGATTGTTGGTGGCAATGAGGTCACACAACCAGAAGACGCAGCCGCTCTGAAGAAATGGAAGATTAGAGCTGGCAAAGTCATGTTTGCGATTCGGACCACAGTTGAAGATGAAATGTTGGAGCACATCAGGCCGGCTAAGACACCGAAGGAAGCGTGGGATACTTTCGCAACATTGTTCACCAAGAAGAATGATACAAGACTGCAGCTTCGGAGAACGAGCTTCTCTCTATCAGACAACGCGACATGACGATCAACCAATACTTTACCAAGGTAAAATCTCTTTGTCGCGAAATTTCTGCATTAGACTATGCTGCTGGCATGTAAGATGCTAGAATTAGAAGAATTATTATTCATGGATCAAGGCCAAAATATAGAAATTTTATTGCTGCAATACAAGGTTGGCCAAGCCAAGCCAACTTCTCTTGTTGAATTAGAAAACTTGCTAGATGACCAAGAAGCGTTGGCTAAGCATATATCTTGAGTCTCATTAAAAAGAGTGATGAAGAAGCACTCTATAGCAGTGATAAGAAAGGTCGATCCCGACCAAATGCTAGTAGAAATTCTAGAAAACATGATGAAAAGGATAATCATCATGGAAGCTCCCAAACAGGGGGAGCTTAAATGAAAGACAACCGGGGTGGCCAGTCAAAGAATAACAATAAATTTGATGGAAAATGTTATATAACTGTGGAAAAAAGGGCCACATGGCTAAAAGTTGTTGGTTCAAGAAGAACACTGCAGAAAGCAATGCAGCCACGTCAAATGCAGGAAAGACAAACGATGAAGAGTGGGACGCTGAAGCATCTTTCGCCGTGGAGGAAGAAGAATTAGCTCTGGCAGTTACCGTTCCTGGAACGATCGACTACAATAATGATTAGATAGTCGACTCTGGCTGCTCAAATCATATGACACGAGATAAAGAGAAGCTACAGAACATGACCGAGTACAAAGGTGGTCGTGTGGTGGTGATAGCCAACAACTCAAGACTACCAATCGCTCACGTCGGAAAAACAACAATCATGCCGAGATTCAGTTCGAAAGAGGTTTCACTCCAGGATGTCTACCATGTACCTGGGATGAAAAAAAACTTACTATCAGTAGCGCAACTTACGGCATCAGGCCACCATGTCGTATTCAGACCTCAAGATGTCAAGATCTATCAAGATCTTGAAATCTCTGGAACACCGATGATGAGAGGACGACGCTTAGAGTCTGTCTATGTAATGTCAGCAGAGTCAGCTTATGTAAACAAGACTCGAAAGAACGAAACAACTAATTTGTGGCATGCAAGACTTGGACATGTAAGCTATCACAAACTCAAGGTGATGATGAAGAAATCTATGTTGAAAGGTCTTCCTCAACTCGAGGTCAGAACAAAGACCGTTTATGCAGGTTGCCAATATGGTAAGGCGCATTAGTTACCGTATGAAGACTCAAAGTTCAAAGCCAAAGCACTATTGGAGCTGGTCCATTCTGACGTATTAGGGCGAGTCAAGCAATCATCAATCAGTGGCATGCAATACATGGTTACATTCATTGATGACTTCTCACGGTACGTATGGGTTTTCTTTCTAACAGAAAAATCCGAAACTTTTTAAAAATTTAAAGAATTCAAGGAAATAGCGGAAGGAGAACTCGGCAAGAAAATCCAATGCCTCCGAAAAGACAACGGTGGTGAATATACATCAGATGAGTTCTCCCAGTACCTACGAGAATGCTACATACGCCATCAATTCACATGTGCAAATACGCTACAACAGAATGGAGTAGCTGAGAGGAAGAATAGGCACCTTGTAGAGATATGTCGAAGCATGCTACATTCGAAGAATGTTCCAGGAAGATTTTGGGCAGAAGGTATGAAAACAACAGCTCATGTCATCAATAGACTTCCTCAAGTGAAGTTAGGATTCATTTCACCCTTTGAAAAACTGTGGGGTAGTAAACCTGCAGTAAGTCACTTTCGAGTATTTGGTTGTGTGTGCTACGTGTTTGTGCCAAGTCATCTACATAGCAAATTTGATAAAAAGGCGATACGGTGTATCTTTGTGGGATACGACAGCCAAAGGAAAGGGTGGAAATGTTGCGACCCAACAACTGGAAAGTGTTATACATCAGGAAATGTGGTATTCGATGAGGCAGCATCATGGTGGTCACCTTAAAATGAAGAGTTACCAGATTCCAAGGAAATAGAAGCCAATTTGCAAAAGAATATGGGGGATCAAATTGTTGAAGTACATCCAAGTCTAGAAAAGGAACATGAAGATCAAAGTGAGGAAGAAAATACCAAGGACAAGGCAACACAGAATCAGTGGCAAACAGGCATGCATCAAAGAGTAGAAGACCGTCAACCAGAAGGAGTAAGCCCACAGCCGCGGAGATCGACAAGAGTTCGAAAGACAAATCCCAAGTACGCCAATGCTGTTGTAGCTGAAGAAGAGTTAGGGATGCAAAAACAAATTAAGTTGATGCCGAGGGGGAGTGTTAAAAGTCATCATCAACTTAATATCCAAGACAATGGATAATCAATCTAGAATGTTCAAGTAGTTCTAGAGAGTTGAAAGAAGAACTTTAGGATGAAAGTTCTAGAGTGGAGTTTAGAAAGAATAACTCTAGAAATAAATAGAAGAGTGATTCTAGAAAAAGTTAGTGAGGAATATTCTAGAATAGAGTAGTAATTAAGTATCCTAACCAGATTCTTCCATCACCACCTATAAATAGAGGTGGTCTATTTGAGTTGTAATTAAGTGAGTAAAAAGTTCTCAAGAAGTGAGAGCAAGTCCCAAGTGTGCATCCAAAAAGTGTCCAAGTGAGTCTAAAAGTGTGTGTAAGCTAAAGTGTGAGTGTCAAGTGTTGGTAAAAATAAAAGAGTAAGAACTTGGTGTATATTGTGGTCAAGTTATAGTGTTCAAGTCTTGGTGTAATTACTTTTACAATAATAAAGTAATTACGTTTTTCACGTGTTGTGTTGTCTAACAGTTTTTGCTTGAGTCCCGTGTTCACCTTTCCCCACAAAATTCATCTCCTGGCATGGAGAAGACTTTTGTGAAATTTGAGCTTCATGGAATGATATAGTAATGCTTAAATCATCATCAAACTTCTCATTTTTAGCTCTGAAAAGTAGAAATAGGTATAGTTAAACATCTTGGCGAAAGTAACAATACCACCATATAATATATATTTGGAGGGTACTTTGAATTAGGAAAAACCCATGATACAAGAGCAGCTGGTGAGAGTCTCAACATAAGATTGTTTACCTGCTATAAGCCATGGTGCGGTCGGCAGGCGAAGGAGGAGCAGATGGATTGTTATCATCCTGTTGAGAGATATATTATTAGGAGGAGAGACCCAAAATTGCTCCCTATCATATAAAATCAAAGGGAACATCGACATACGAATCCTGTAGCATCTGAACTTTGACTTCCAAAGGAGAATTGATGCTGAAGCTTTGGAAGTTTTAGAGAAGATAACTGATATTGAAGCCGATTTCCTTGGTTGTCAAGCCCTGGGAGCGAGTTTGTACTCCCACCTTGGTCATTCTCACAAATAATTTCCTCATCTGGAATCTAAAAGTAAAAAAGTAAGAAAAAAAATGTATTGTTTGAAAACTTGCATTCATTTCCCTTGCTTTTAGGAAAACAAATCCACAATGGATAATCCATATGTGATATCGTCTTCTAGCAAGTTGTGAAGGTGAAAATTTAACATATAGAAGACTATGACTAATTTGTGCTTGAGAAAACTTGATCGCCACTATGTCCTCTTCGCATCACGTGCATTTCTCATCGGAAAATCGAAGACTAAAGCATATGTATGAAGATAGTACTGGTACAAGTGCAATAAAATATAGATTCAAATACCAAGGAAGCCTCTGCCTTCAAATCTTCAAGATTGAAGCTCCAGTCGCTAATCCCACGCTTATATTCATTCTGCAGATGACGTTGAAGCAGAGTAAGGTTCAATTTATAAAGTTAAAAGGGACTTCTAAAACAATGTACCTTAACTACAGGCCAGAAATAGAGAAAAATGGCAGGGACCAAATACAGTTTTAAGTTCGTTTGTTTTCTTTGCTTTAAGCAAAATTCTTCATATTCCTTGTGTCGGACATAGTCAAGTTCTTTTCTGTTTTACTCTCAGATAGAAGTCGTATTTTTGAACTACAAATCTCTGCCTGGGTTGAATTATCAAATCCAAGTTCAGAAAGGCTTTCCCATGAAGTGGCAATCCTAATATTCTCAAGAAGCTTTTTGTTGGGGAAAAATGGTGGGGTATTTTCAAAATTCCTAGAAGTAAATCTACTGAAATTGTGTGGAAAATGATATGATATTAGATATAAAGCATAGCAAAATAATATGTATGGTGAACTAAGTATAAATATAATCCCTCAATATCTTTTCCCAGCAAACTACCAGTATACTGTTTTATGTCTAAGCATTAAAAAATATTACCTAATATTCATCTGGTATATCAAATCTAAACAGCAGAGATGAGATGCAGGAAGAATTAATTAAACTGCATTAACCTCGTGAGTTGTATGAGTTACCACTTGTACTTATGGAAGCACTTTAAATAGAAAAGGAACCATCTAATTGCCTAATGCATCTAGTATATGTGTGTATATGTGTGTGTGTGTGTGTGTGCGCGCGCGCGCGAGTGTAAGAACAAGCAGGATACTGGTTACATACTCTAGAAAATGATGTGTATACCATATCATATATTATTACTCGTGCACGGCTAAAATCCTTATGATTATAGAATCACAAATGCCAATTCTAATATATTATCTCATAGTATACATATATAAAACGATCAGTCTTTTACTAGTGATGTGGCTATGGTTATGGCCCAGCCAACCTGTGACATTTCTTCTTTCTGCCCATCTGGTATCTTCTTTTGTGCTAGCATGTCTTCTTCTTTTCTCTACAATTAAGAAAAGGTTTTTGTTACCATAGAAATACTGAGGCTATGTTGTCATCTAGATGAAACATATATGTCCTCAAAAAGGAGAGAATTATGAATCTTATTGTGGAATGGCAACAGACCTTCAATTCTTTCATGCGATCACCAAGAGCTGGCAAGCCTTCCAACAATGTTCTTGCTATATAATCATTGGACCTAGCTTGTTTAAAGAAAGGATGCTTCAACAACTTTTTGGCTGAAGGCCTTTTTGAAGGATCTTTTACCAAGCAACTAGCAATCATTTGCCTAAAGGACTGAGAAGGAAAAAGAATTGCACAGATGTTAACAACATTATTGAAGGATAAACATTAATGGTTTGATAAATACCTTCGAGAACTTCCTGTCCCTCTCAGAATCAAGGCGTGGGGGGTCATTTTTCAATGTCATTAGCAACACCTGCGAAGTGAAAAATATGCAATGCATTTGTGGTCTGAATTCAGAAAGGTTCCACAAGGAAAAGAAATATAGGATGTCACTGTCAATGCACCTTCATTGGAGGGTATCTTGAGAAAGGAGCATGTCCATGAGCAAGCTCTAAAGCAGCTATGCCAAAAGACCAAATATCAGCTCTGTGGGGAACCATTGCAAAATTTATATTTTTAAAATAAAGTACTTCCCATAAATAAAGTAAATAATTAGGAAAAGCAGAATATTCAAATACACAGAAATATTACTTGCAATCGTAACCATGCAATTGTTCCATGACCTCCGGTGCCATCCTGTAAAAGAAATCTCAAATTATGGAGAAACAACTTGTACTTTGAATCAGAACTTATCAATATTTTAATGCCTAGGATTCTGAATGTGCACATTGTACACATATATCTATTGCAACATATCTCATTGTTATGTATAAACAAGACAATGTTCACGCTTATCAACTATTATAAACATTACATAATCTGAATAGGGAAAAAGACAGAAGCAATCTCTGGATTAAAGCATACCAACAAGGAGTTCCAACAAATGTATTCCGCAAACGCTGCCTGTCACCTGAATCAAACAAGTAGGCCGATACACCATAATCTCCCAACTTTATTCCACCTTGTGAATCAATGAGAATATTTCCAGCCTACAATAACCATACAAGTATGGTGACTTCAAGTTCCAAATGTTCCAGAAAAGTTATCGCCCTCAACAGCTTAGTGATGTTCAACTGTCCATGCGGTTGCTAAACTACCATTAGGGGTTAAGAATTTGTCCTTTGTTATATTTGCATGAGATGTAAAACAGAAAACGTATCCTAAATATTCTTCTTTGATTCCATGTCTGAACTCCAAAGAGATCCTCAAATGAAACTAATTAACAAGTTGCAATAGAAGTCTAATAGACACCTTATGTAATGCAGCACAAGAATTCTAACAATGAAACCTCATGCATGAAGATGTAATCTCATCAAATTCTTAAAAACCGGCTGGTGCGAAGAAACTAGTAATGGCTTTTTGTAACAGCTGGACTTACTTTGACATCCCGATGAATGTAGCCATGATCATGAAGGTATTCCAAACCCTTTAGCGCTTCACGTAACACTGTCGCAATAACCACCTCTTTAAAACCATCCGGATAAGCAGCCTTCAGTATGTGGAGACAGGAACCTCCAGCCATGTAAGGCATGACAACCCATAGATTGTAATCACAGACAAAGGAGCAGTGTGATTTAAGAACATTGGGATGGTCAACTAGGACCATGATTTGTGCTTCCCGTGACACACAGTTCTGGATATAAATGTGAAAATTAATTCAACCAATTTGTTTCATCATATAATCAAATTATCAGCAACCATAATTCAAACAAACTGATAATATCTAGAAACCTAAGCATTTTCAAGAAGTAAATATCTCCTATATTATTCATCCAAAGATAAAGAAAATGCATCTCATTCAATCCTCAAATTTCACCAATATGATAAGAACTCTATCATTACAGATTGTCAAGCTTAGTTCACCTGGAAAAGCAAAGATCAAGGAGCTCCTGTTCAAGGTGATAATTGCAAAACAGAGTTTTTGATAGCACAGCTTATTCTTCTAATCGTGCTCTAAGATTACCATTGATCTCAATACTAACTAAGGCAAACATCTTTCAAGGTGGGAATCTTACTTAGCCCCTTCTGCTAGGTATAGAATAAGTCATAATCCTTATCAATCCCTTCTTTTGAAAAGAAAAAATATTGCTCCCTCTGTTCCAATTTGTTTCTTACTTTCTTTTTTATTCTGTTGACAACTCTTTAATTTCAACTTTCAACTTTCAACGTGCCATGTTTAAGAACACACGATTAAAAGTTATTTTGGTACATTTTACATATATTTAGTTTAAGACCACAAGATTAAAAAAAAAAATTACTTTCTTAAACTCCGTGTCAAGTCAAAAACAGACAAACAAATTGAAATAAACTGAGTACTATTTTGTAATAACTCAATTGGAAAACACAAGTTGCCAAAGCTCAGTAACTTCAGAACTCAAAGACTGCTTTTAGTTCAACCATCCATAGGCACTTCAATGTGCAGCAATTAACATCTGAAATATTGTGATCACACATCAAAAATGAACCAAACCAAAGACTGAAGTATTGTGGACAGTGGCGAAATTAGGAATATTGTTAAGGGCGTATCAATATTTAATGGAGTATATACATTATATAAAAAAAAAATTGACTCATATATACCGTATAATTTTCTATATATATAATTATGATTTTCCAATGAAAGATGTTCAACTGACCACCCTAGGTAGCTATGGAGTGTGGCATACATAAAAAATAAGATCTTTGGTGACCACGGCATAAGAAAAAGTAACAAACATCCACTACTTCATATTCTTTTCAACGTTAACAAATACTTTAATCAATTGTGACAATTGAGACAATAAGTACATACCAGATCACATCTATCACGTTCGAAATCAAGGATTTTGATGGCAACGATCTCATTAAGAGGAATACAAAGAGCGCGATGAACCAACGCGCTAACTCCTTGCCCTATCTCCTCATAGAGTGTGTAATGTTCGGATCCAATCGGATATTGTGTTCGCTTTTCACTTGGCTTCTTTGCTAACGTTTTCTTATCCATTATTCAAACACTCTCTACGTACGTTCTTTAATATTACACACGAAATCCTTCACCTATTAAACGTCAAAAATAAACAAAATTATAGTTTGCATGAAATCCACAAATATACACAGAGCTTCAAATTTAATTATGTATACACTTACGGCGATTTAGTTCATATCAGTGGACACGATTATTTATGTAACCAATTACGATCTTAATTACTTATAGTGGAGATATGAAGGGAAAAAGAAAGGAGTTAATAAAGGAAAGCATGGAAGGGCATTGATTACTCGTGTGTATTGGATCGGCGGTGGAAGAGGGAAGGGAGTTTGGTTACATGAATCCCGCCACATGTTATATTCCGAGAAGTTAGGTACACGCATTCCTTCTAAGGGTATAACTCTACACCAATTTACTTTTGGGGGTTTATAGTTGGAGTAGTTTTTTCTCCCAACTCCAAATTTGCCCTTTAATTTTTAAAAATTCGTATTACTATTTTATTACTACTATTATTTTTAATATTTAAAAATAACTTAATTTTTATATTTTATTTTGTTCTTAATTAGATGATTTATAATCAAAAAACTATTTAACATTTATTTTAATTTAAAAATATTTTTTAAATACCATTAGAGCAATCAAAACGGATTTGCCCAACCCATCCGGGATAGCCCACGCGGGCTTCGGAATTTGACGGCCAGGTTAGGCTGGCCCAACTTTTTTATGGGCCTTAAAATAGCAGCTCAACCTATCACTACATGGGCTGCGGGTCTAATCGGGCCAACTCACCTTTTATTAAAAAATATTTTGATAATTTTTTTAATTTAAATTCGAATTGTAAAATGCTAATATTTACAAGACAATATCACATTGTGTTATTACTTGCCAACCAAGTCTCAAGTACTATTTTTAAAGGCGTTTTTTTTTGGCAAGTCTTGGGAGAGTTGTACCAAAAAAACGCTCCGGAACGCAAATGAAAGGTGTAGATCCATAGAACGCACGCCCTAGAATTTGAGGCGTAAGTCCTCGGCGCAAAATCACAAGCTTTGGATGTAAAGCGTACGCTCCGGACATTAAATTTATTGTTTGTTGTTTTAAAAGTTTTTTTGCTATAGGTTGCGTTTTCTATTATTGGTGTAATGATATTTATATCTACCATCACTCAAGCCCACGGGTCAGCCCAACCCAACGTTGCTCAAGCCCACAGACCAATGAACTTTTTCATACTAAAAAGTCTCGTTCTTAAATGGGCTTCAAAATTTTAGCCCAACCCTATCAAATCACAAGTTGGGTTGGATCGGCCCAACAGGCCTAACCCATATTGACAGCTCTAAATACCGTACTCCGTCAAATAGTATCGTGTGAATTGAAACAAAGAATATCGTTCTTCCGTTAATTATTGGGTGATTGGCACAAACGTCCTATTTTGGGTGGTCTTTTTTGTCCCTCCTATAGGATTGTTTTAAATTTTATCCTTCACCGCTTTAAGTTAATAATAAGTGGACGAAACTATCTCTTCCATCCCCTAGCTTAGGTTTCTTCTCAAATTCATCTTCTTTTCCAATTCCATCTTCTCTTCTCCTTTAGATTTCAAACCTATGAGCTTCAAATATCAATAACGGTGGATTTCGAATTTCGTCATCAATTTCTCTCGGACAGCAAATTAATCACAGCTTCAACAAAGGACCTAAAAATTTCTTTGAAGTCATTTAGACTTGGCGGATAACAGAACATAATGAGAGAAAAGCATCCGTATAGGCGATACCAATCAATTGAAAGTAAGGCAGTTGTTATTGGTGCACTTACATTGGACCCGATCTTTGACATGAATCATTTATCTTTGGTTGAGATTATAAGGCAATGCAAGGTTAGATGTGAGATTAAGAGAATCCCTAATTTTAAGGATTCCATGATGTGTCCTAGAAGATACATGATTGAGTACTGGAATGAACTAGGCCCAGATGGAGTAGAATAGATGTAGTATTAACATAGCTGACTAAGATTAGTTTGGGATTTTTGCACGATCATTGTTGCATATGTAAAGAAAATGTATTGTAGATCAACAAACGAAGACGTAAGTTACAGCATACTCAACATAATGCACAGAGTTGATAAAAATAACACATCACCCACCTAGCGGGAAGATCATAAGCATTGGTAACTTTTGCCATTCCTGTCCGGCAGCCTCCCTATGAAACAACATAAACCATGCATAAATCTTTCTAGTGTCAGCATCATAAGTAAAATTAAAGGGTCAAAAAGTTGGAAAAAGTGTTATATAGCCTCCTTAAGCTAGAAGAAACAGTTCACGGATTAAGTTAATCCCTTCGGTTCAATTTGTTTGTCTTACTTTACTTTTTAATCTATTTAAAAAATAATGTCACTTTCTACATTTAAGCAAAAAATTTATTCAAGCAAAATTACATAGAACATATGTCTTGTACGACATAGTTCGGTAAAAATTAAGTTAACTGGCATAAATTGTGTAATAACTATTTTACAAAGCAAAGTTTCATAGAAACTATGCCTATTTGGGCAAAGTTACATAGAACTTATGTTTTGTCTGGCATAGTTCTGTAGAGATTAAGTTAACATGCAAGTGTAATAACTATTTTGCAAGACAAGGTTTCATAGAAACTATGCCTATTCAGGCAAAGTTACATAGAATCTATGCCTTGTCCGACATAGTTATGTAGAAATTAAGTTAACAGGCATAAGTTGTGTAATAGCTATTTTGCAAAGCAAGGTTTCATAGAAACTACGCCTATTCGGGCAAAGTTACATAGAACATATGCCTTGTCCGGCATAGTTCTGTAGAAATTAAGTTAATATGCATAAGTTGTGTAGTAGATATTCTCAAGGCAAAGTTTCATAGAAACTATGACTATTCAGGCAAAGTTACTGAAAGAAATAATCCCTTTATTATTCTCATTAATGAAAAGAGTATATATACAAGTTACAATTTACCATAATAGAAAACTTATTCCTATTCTAAAACCAAAACCTTATTCTAGTAGTACAAGACTCCTATAACTATGGTAAGTGTACAAGACTAAGTAAAGTAATACTTACACTAAAATATTTGGGCAAAGTTACATAGAACTTATGTCTTGTCTGGCATAGTTCTGTAGAGATTAAGTTAACATGCAAGTGTAATAACTATTTTGCTAGATAAGGTTTCATAGAAACTATGCCTATTCAGGTAAAGTTACATAGAATCTATGCCTTGTCCGACATAGTTATGTAGAAATTAAGTTAACATGCATAAGTTGTGTAATAACTATTTTGCAAAGCAAGGTTTCATAAAAACTACGCCTATTCAGGCAAAGTTACATAGAACATATGCCTTGTCCGGCATAGTTCTGTAGAAATTAAGTTAACATGCATAAGTTGTGTAGTAGCTATTCTCAAGGCAAAGTTTCATAGAAACTATGACTATTCAGGCAAAGTTACTGAAAGAAATAATCTCTTGATTATTCTCATTAATGAAAATAGTATATATACAAGTTATAATTTACCATAATAGAAAACTTATTCCTATTCTAAACTCAAAACCTTATTCTAGTAGTACAAGACTCCTATAACTATGGTAAGTGTACAAGACTAAGTAAGGTAATACTTACACTAAAATATTACAACAACTATGTACAAAATCTGCCCAATTACCGTGGGCTTTCTATACAAAACCGAGAATCAATATTCATAAATATACACGAGATATATTCATAAATATACACATAATATACATGTGTATCTCATGTATATTATTTGTATATTTAACACCCCCGCAGTCATAACGAGCGATCTTCGTACACTGAGACTGTCCCTAAAATCTTCAAAAAGAACCGAGGAAAGACCCTTTGTGAAGATGTCTGCAATTTGATACCTGAAAGGGACATGGCAGATGTGTTCTTGTCCATGAGCTACCTTTTCTCGAACAAAGTGAATGTCCATCTCGATATGCTTAGTGCGCTGGTGCTGAACAGGATTACCGGAAAGGTAGATGGCACTAACATTATCACAATACACCAAGGTAGCTTTCTGAATAGGACAATGAAACTCTAAAAGCAGATTCTGTAACCAACATGACTCAGAGACCACATTGGCTACCTCTCGATACTCGGCCTCTACACTAGAACGTGATAACGTTAACTGACGCTTAGCAGACCAGGAGACCAAGTTATTACCAAGAAACATACAATAGTCAGACGTAGACCGTCTGGTGTCTGGACAGCCACCCCAATCAGCATCTGTGTATGAGACAAGTGTAGACGTCGACAAAGGATACAAATGCAAGCCATAATCAAGTGTCCCCTGGATGTATCGAATAATGCGTTTGAGCGCATTCATGTGCTCAATCCTGGAGTCATGCATAAACAAACACACCTGTTGTACGACATACGTAATATCAGGTCTCGTGAACGTAAAGATCGAAGGCCCCTGCAAGACTGCGATAGCGGGTCGGATCCTCATAAGGTGAGTCAGCCGCAACACCCAACTTGGGTTTAGTATCAACCAGAGTGGAAGTGGACTTACAAAATGACATCACAGCCCACTCAATGATCTCAGCTGCATACTTCCTATGTGACAAGAACAACCCACTTGCTTGACGAGTAACAACAATCCCCAAAAAATAACTCAAAGGCCCTAAGTCTTTCATAGCAAACTCAGAACTGAGCATGGTCATGATAGACCGGTGTAACGCATCAGAAGAGACAGTCAAGATAATATCATCCACATATAACAATATATAAGCCAAGGAAGAACCATGACGATATATGAACAATGAATTATCAGACCTGCTGTAATCGAACCCAATAGTCGAAACATAGTCTGCAAACCTTTTATACCAAGCCCGTGGGGACTGCTTAAGCCCATACAAGGATTTCTTCAACAAACAGACGTGATGAGGATATTTGGGATCCCTAAACCCCAAGGGATGATGCATATAGACTGTCTCCTTGAGATCACCATGTAAAAAAACATTCTTCACATCTAACTGATGGATGGGCCATGCTTTCGAAAGAGACAAGCCGAGCACAGTGCGAATGGTAGCCGGCTTGACCACTGAACTAAACGACTCACCACAATCCACACCAACCTGCTGAGTCTTACCATTACCTACAAGACCAGCCTTATGCATCGCAAAAGAACCGTCAGAATTACCATTATGAGCAAAAATCCACATAGACTGAATTATATTAACACCAAATGGACGGGGCACCAACTCCCACGTCTTATTATCAATAAGAACATTATATTCGTCGGTCATAGCAATTTTTCAATTAGGGTCATTTAATGTAGACACAGGGTTACGGGGTAGGGGTGATTTAAGAACATTAGAATTTAAATTGAAATGTCTTTTTGGTTTAAAAATACCCTGTTGCCTACGAGTGACCGGTCTATGACTCGGGGGAGAATTAGGTGGATTTTGGGAATTAGCGGGACACGTGACGGATCGGTCAGCGAGCAGTGGGCCCGATGTCCCAACACTGGAATTCAAAGTCGAATCGGATTGTATACCATCACCGGAACAAATAGCGTTGGGCGTGAAGCCGCCCAATTTAGCTTTGGTCCGGTCCACACGGAACTGTGGGGCCAGCGGGCAGTCGGCCCGGTGGTGGATTTGAGGTGCGAGACATGTCCGAAAAATGGTGAATAATATACGGGGATATACTGTCATCCAAAAAATTATACGAACTAGGCACGGGACTACTCAATTTTGCAAACGGGAATTGGGACTCATAAAAAATAACATGGCGACTAATGATGATTTTATTAGATGATAAATCAAAACATTTGTAATCACGATAATTTGACAGATACCCCAAAGACACACAAGGGGTAGACCGGGCCTGAAGTTTGTTAATTGTGGTGGATGAAAAGAGTAGATAACACAGGCACCCAAAGACGCTAAGATGTGAATACGAATGAGTCTTATTATATAAAATTTGAAGAGGGGATGAATATGTTAAACCATTGGAAGGGAGAATGTTAAGAAGATTTATAGCAAGTAGTAGAGCATGAGGCCAAATGAAGGGGGGTACGGAAGCATGAATCAATAAAGTTCGGACAATGTTATTAACAATACGAATTTTGCGTTCGGCTTTCCCATTTTGTGAAGACGTATGAGGGCAAGAAAAACAAAAAATGATCCCATTATTAGCACAAAACTCCCTAAACACTCCATTATCATATTCTTTTCCATTATCACATTGAATATTTTTTATTTTCCATTGGAATTGGGTTCTAATGAATGCTCTAAATTTTAAGAAGGTGGAAAAACTTGAGATTTTTTCGCTATTGAAAAAGTCCATAAAAACTTAGAATAATCATCTAAAAATAGTACATAGTACCGATGACCCAAAGAACTGAGAACTTGAGATGACCATAAATCGCTATGAATAATAACAAATGACATTGAAGTATGAGAATTAGAGTCTACAAATGGTAACCTAACAATTTTCCCTAAAGAACAAGATTGACAATTCGGAGTACTATGCGTACCCTTACATGAAATAAATTTATTTTTATATAAGGAAGACAAAATAGACGACCCCGGATGACCTAGATGAGCATGCCACAAGGAAGGAGCAAGAGCTGCAAAGGTTGATGGCAAGGCTTGACGCGAGAAATCGGAACTTGGCGTGATAGGATAAAGATCTCCCCTACTATCACACCATATGAGAGGACTCTCCGTCTTGAAATCTTTCACAGAAAAACCAAACGGATCAAATTCAATTGAAATGAAATTATCAGTGGTGAATTTACGGACATACACCAAAATTTAAATCAATTTAGGGGCATGAATGGTATTTTTCAAGACAAGGGGTGGATGGGGGAGATAAAGTTTTATGACCATAACCACGAATCGTAATAGTATTACCATTACCAACGATTATGCCACGAGGGTTGGTCAAATTGGAATAAGACGAGAGAGTACCTGAATCGGATGTCATGTGGGTTGTGGCGACTGTGTCCGTGTACCAATTTGGCTCCGGAAGAGTTAATCCCAGCGTGTGCATTGCGGCTTCAATATCTGTCGGAGAAGGGATGAAAGTGGGGTCCTCAGTCGCAAAGGCCTGCTATGGTCGAGGCCCAAGGTGCCCAATCGGGCAAGATTGGGCGAGATTCGCCGCCGAAGCCGGGGTGGGATCGCGTGATCGCTACTAGAAATTGGGCATGGACTGGGCAGTGGCCCAATTCCCGTATCCAGTACCTGGTTGTGAAGAGGGGACAACGAGCCATTGGCAGTTGGCCCATGGCCAGTTTGTTGGTGGTCCAGTTGGCCTGGACCCCCAGTGGCTCGTCCTTCGCCGCAATCACCATTACCACCACGACCACTTACCTTTATTTTTATTCTTGCGATTCTGATCTTTCTTGCCGCCACCGTTGTTACGATTTTGGCCTGAATTGTCATAAAATGTCGGAGAACCATTGGACGTGGCCATCAAGACAGAGTTAGCGCCAATACGCCTTTTTAGCCAAACCAGCCTCCTCTAGTGTAAGCATAGACTTGGCTTGATAAAATTATGGTAGAGAGTTACTTTGACGAAGTATCGAAGCAACGCCGTTATAGGCCTCAGGCAGGCCTGCAACCATCTGTAGAACGAGACGATCATTGTTAACAGGAGCACCAACGTTGTGAAGTTGGTCCGCCAATTCCTTGAGTCGTTTGCAATAGGAGGAAACGTTCAGAAAATCCTCCATAGTGACTTGGGAAAATTCATGTTCAAGGGTGACAATATGGGAATTCATGTTATCCTGGAATCTATCACGCAATCTATCTCAAGTAGCCATAGCCGTAGAGTTGGGTTCAATTATCATTTGTAAGAGGTCGACGAAGATAGTGGCATAAATCCACTGGAGAACCGTAGCATCAAGAGTAATCCATAATTTAGGATTGTCCTCCTTGGTGGGTACATCCTGCGTGCTAGGAGCCGGAGGAATTATGTGGTAGAGGACTTGATGTGCAAGTGCATGAATTTTGAACAACTCTGCCCACGTCCCATATTGGACGTTTTCTATGTCAAGAATAATAGGAAGAATGCTCTTGATGTTAGAAACTGTTAGGGCAGGATGAAACATGTTCCTATCAGTCATAGTGAATAGAACAAGAAATTTGGACAAGAAAATTTTGAAGGGAGGCCTCCGGTTTGAGGAAAAAACCGAGAGGGAATTTCTTTTAGGAGAGGAGCAGAAGTATTTGAGTCCTAGACTTCTGATACCATGAATGAAATAATCCCTTGATTATTCTCATTAATGGAAAGAGTATATATACAAGTTACAATTTACCATAATAGAAAACCTATTCCTATTCTAAATTCAAAACCTTATTCTAGTAGTACAAGACTCCTATAACTATGGTAAGTGTACAAGAATAAGTAAGGTAATACTTACACTAAAATATTACAACAACTATGTACAAAATCTGCCCAATTACTGTGGGCTTTCTAGACAATATTGAATTCGGTTTAATATTTGCTCATATATTGTTCAACCTTACAATCAAAATATTATATTATCGTCGAACGTTTTCATGAACTTATAAATTAGATTTTGATCTAATATTTTCTCACAAGTAAGTTTTTCATGAGTTTACTCAAATGCATGTTTAACTTGTTATTTAAATGATTCTTAAATTATAACTGAAATAAAAAATTAAAAAAAAAGTCATTTACCTTACGGGTAATTCAAGCAAAAATTTTTGCCTTGTTCGGATCTTAAGCTCTCAATCAAAACATTATCACTACACTTTTACGAGTGTTTAAGAAAGGGAAAAACATTGTCAGCTACATACTGAAGCGAACATTTTCTGTCATCAGCGCGCGGATCTTAAGGCTCTCAATCAAAACATTCCCATGACACTTTTATGAGTGTTTCAAAATGGGAAAAACATTGTCCGCTACATACTGAAGCGAAAATTTCTGCCAACAATGTGCGGATCTTAAAACTCTCAAACAAAACATTTCCACTACACTTTTATGAGTGTAAGAAAGGAAAAAACGTTGTCCGCTACACACTGAAGCGAAGATTTCTGCCAACAATGTGAGGATCTTAAAACTCTCAACCAAAACATTCCACTACACTTTTACGAGTGTTTAAGAAAGGAAAAATGGTGTCCGCTACACACTGAAGCGAAAATTTCTGCCAACAGTGTGCAGATCTTAAAACTCTCAACCAAAACATTCCCACTAAACTTTTACGAGTGTTTAAGAAAGGAAAAAGCGTTGTCCACTACACACTTAAGAAAAAATTTATGCCAACAGTGCGCGGATCTTAAAACTCTCAACCAATACATTCCCACTACGCTTTTACGAGTGTTTAAGAAAGGAAAAAATGTTGTCCACTACACACTTTAGCTAAAATTTCTGCCAACAGTGTGCGGATCCTAAACTCTCAAACAAAACATTCCTACTACACTTTTACGAATCTTGGACCTAACTCAACCTGAAAAGCTAGTTTGTAGGGTGAGGATTGTCCAAGTACATATAAGGAGTCCATGTTCCCATTCTATATCCGATGTGGGACTCTTAACACTCCCCCGCACATCCAGACCTTGTTAACTGGAGCGTGGATAATATAATTTGGGGGCCATACATTGGTGAACAAAGAATTGGAATGTGCCTGGCTCTAATACCATGTAAAGAATGGATCTTTAACCTAACTCAACCCCAAAAACTAGATTATAGGGTGAAGATTGTCCAAGTCCATATAAGACTCCATTTTCCCATTCCATATCCGATGTGAGACTCTTAATAAAAATGTTGTCCGCTACACACTGAAGCAAAAATTTCCGCCAACAATGTGCGGATCTTAAAACTCTCAACCAAAACATTTCCACTACACTTTTACGAGTGTTTAAGAAAGAAAAAAACGTTGTTCGCTATACACTGAAGCAAAAATTTCTGCCAACAGTGTGGGGATCTTAAAACTCTCAACCAAAACATTTCCACTACACTTTTACGAGTGTTTAAGAAAGGAAAAAATATTGTCCGCTACACACTTAAGAAAACAATTCTGCCAACAGTGTGCGGATCTTAAAACTCTCAACCAATACATTCCCACTACACTTTTACGAGTGTTTAAGAAAGGAAAAAATGTTGACCGCTACACACTTTAGCGAAAATTTCTGCCAACATTGTGCGGATCTTAAACTCTCAACCAAAACATTCCTACTACACTTTTACGAATCTTGGACCTAACTCAACCCGAAAAGCTAGCTTGTAGGGTGAGGATTGTCCAAGTACATATAAGGAGTCCATGTTCCCATTCCATATCCAATGTGGGACTCTTAACACTTCCCCGCACATCTAGACCTTGTTAACTGGAGCGTGGATAATATAATTTGGGGGCCCAATATTGGTGAACAAAGAATTGGAAAGGGACTGGCTCTAATATCATGTAAAGAATGGATCTTGGACCTAACTCAACCCCAAAAGCTAGATTATAGGGTAAGGATTGTCCAAGTCCATATAAGGACTTCATGTTCCCATTCCATATCCGATGTGAGACTCTTAACAAAAACGTTGTCCGCTACACACTGAAGCAAAAATTTCTGCCAACAGTGTGCGGATCTTAAAACTCTCAACCAAAACATTTCCACTACACTTTTACGAGTGTTAAAGAAAGAAAAAAACGTTGTCCGCTACACACTGAAGCGAAAATTTCTGCCAACAGTGTGCGGATCTTAAAACTCTCAACCAAAACATTCCCACTACACTTTTACGAATGTTTAAGAAAGGAAAAAACGTTGTCCGCTACACACCGAAGGAAATTTTCTGGCAATAGTGCGCGAATCTTAATACTCTCAACGAAAACATTTCTGCTACACTTTTACGAGTGTTTAAGAAAGGGAAAAACATTGTCTGCTATACCTTGAAGTGAAAATTTCTGTCAACAATGGGCGCATCTTAAAACTCTCAACCAAAACATTTTCGCTATACTTTTACGAGTGTTTAAAAAGAAAAACATTGCCTGCTACACTTTTACGAATGTTTAAGAACCACTATACACTAAAACAAAATTTTCTACCAACAATGTGCGGATCTTAAAACTCTCAACCAAAATATTTATGATAGAGAATATATTATCATTCTCCATATATTCTGTAATTATTATTCTAGTGTAATTATGTAAAGTAGAGATTCTTCTCCACTCCAATTAGGTTTTGTATTTGTAAACACCTATATATATTGCATTAATGAGAAGCCTCCAACCAAAGAAGAATTACACTATTCTACATGATATCAGAAGCCAAACCCAAGTTACTTTCACGACTAGCTTACTCGTGTCGAAATCCCAAGTTACTGGAGTATGCACTATTGCCAATATCTAATATCTTCTTCAATAGTTAAAACCATATCTTGTCTTCCAATTTACTACTATATTATTTTGACTAGCTTACTCGTGTCGAAATCCCAAGTTATTGCACACTTGGTGGCAAATCCGGGTCCCAAACCTCACTTTCTTACTCTGACAGGAAAATCAATTCCCCCGTTACAATTTGATTTATTCCTTCAACAACACATTTCTCTCTCTATTCAATAGATTCCGGTAATTTTTCACCACCCTAAAAAGTGTATTGCTCGCTTTTAGAGTTTTTCAACAACCTCGTCTTTCTATCTTAACCTACCATCCACGAACATGGCACGGTATTCCTCGTTGAAACCCAGCATCATGGGCCCACCTCCAGGCCCACGGTACACATGCCACCAACACCAGGCCAACTTCTGCACGGCCCAACAGCAGGCCTACGATCCCATGACCCCTGCCAAACTGAGTAAGGCTTACAACACTATGAATCTCCAGCAGCCCGACGACGCATGGTACATAGATACAAGTGCCATATCCCATCTTACTCGCGACTCTAATAATCTCCCTCACCTATTAAATTTGAACAATCCTCAATTTATTTGGTCGGCAATGGCAATCGCATTCCAATTAAAGGCTACGGAATCACCCAAACACAACCACCATTTATCCTAAAAAATGTCCTATATGCTCCTAACATCATTAAAAACTTAATCTCTGTTAGGAAATTTACTAGTGACAATTTTGTATCTATTGAGTTTGACCCTTTTGGTTTTTATGTGAAAGACCTACGTACGAGGACAACTCTTACGAGATATAATATTGTGGGGGACCTATATCATTTCTCATCCAATTTCATCGCAAGTGTCAATCCACCTACCTCCCTAGCTGCAATCTCTCCATCAACTTGGCACAGTAGACTTAGACATCCGGGAGCATCAGTTTTTAACTTTCTTACAAGTCACAATTTGATTCAATGTAATAAAAAGAAATTTGTCCAAAATTGCTATTCTTGTCCTCTAGGAAAATATGTTAGACTTCCGTTTACGTCATCTTTAAGTGTTACTTTTTCTCTTTTTGACATCATTCATGCAGATTTATGGACATCTCCCATAACTAGCAAATTGAGTCATAAATATTATTTAGTATTATTTAGGGGTGGCCAACGGGGCAGGTCAGGGCGGACTGTGACGGGTTCCGACCGGACGGTAGGGGAGGGGGGGTTGGGTCGGGATCGGGATACGGCGGGACTGGCGGGACAGGAAGAGGTCCCATCCCGTCCCACATCCCGCCGAAAGAGGAGTCGGGATTTGGGGGGACGGGTCAGGTTGCGGGATTTGGGGTTTTTTTTAGACACTTAATTTAAAAAAATATATTTAAAAACTTAAATAATTGAACAAGATAGTGTAATAAAAATATCTCAAGTTTGTTTTTGTGCCTTATAATATTTAATAGAAATATGATTTTTTTACTACAATTTCAAAATTGCAACTTTATTTCGTTGTTCAAAAGTTGCAAATCACATAGTAAAATTGACATTAAAAAATTACATAATTAACCATACTTTTTATAATTTCCTCACAATGTCTTGTGGATCTTCGGTTGGAATTGGAAGTTGTTGGTCAAATTGTTCGACGTCGCTTCCTGCTCCCTCAGACAAGATTTCATTGTAGTTGTAGTCATCTTCTTCGTTGATCTCCGGTTTATCTCACCTTCTACGCTACGCTCTAATCCAATCTCTAAATATAATTGCAATCTCCAAGATGTCTCCCGTCAATGAGTGTTTGTGTTCTCCTATTTGAAATATTCCAGCAGAAAAAGCGCTTTTAGACGCTGTTGATGACGCTTGAATGTTCAACACATCTCGGGCCATATTTGATAGTGTCGGAAATATCTTCGCATTTTCCCTCCAGTATCTCAGCAAGTCTTCACGTCCATCTTCATTGACAATTGATTCGTACGGTACAACACCCTGCAAAACATAAACATCAAATTCGCTAACTTGTGAAGAACCCTGCAAAACATAAACATCAAATTCGCTAACTTGTGAAGAAGTTGAGCCACTAAACATTCTATTTCTAAGGCTTTGAACACTAGCATCAGAAACCGCATGTCTTTTATTAGGTTGCAGTGAAGTAGAAGAAGATGGTACCGAAGCCAGTTGATTATTTGCACTTTCTTGTTTGTAATATATATATATATATATATATATATATATATATATATATATATATATATATATATATATATATATATTTGCATTCATTGTGTATGCTAGACATAACTTCTTCTTTATTTAGTTCGTTAGTTGATTCTTCAGTTGGATCTGTTGGAAGTTTTTCTAAGCTTTCATAAATCGTTTCAACAAGTGTTTTATAAGCTTTACAACCGTCTACTTTAACAGTATGATTTAATACAACACCAATAAAATAAATAGTGGTAATAGATAAAATATTTTATAAATTTTATAAATATTTTTTTAATAACTGGCTTGTAAGTTGGTTTTTGCATATATTCATTAAGTAAATATAAAATAACGTAGTTGAAATAGTAGGATAATAAATTCTAGAAAATTCTTTAGTAGCTAGAAAAAAATTCTCTAAAAATGCAATAAATTCTGAATTTTTTTCTCAATCATCATCTACCAGCATATCCGTTAGAATTTGATTATGGATGTTAATTAATAAAGTTATAGGTCTTTTATACTCGTGAGCAACAAATAGTTGTTCATATAAAGAATTTCACCTAGTCGAAATTTCTTTTGAAATTTTTCTATAAGGTAGTCCACAATCATGACAAATTGTTTTGTACTCTTTGTGTCTTTGTATTTTATTGCCTTTAAAAATAAAGTTTATAGCAAATTGTACTTTATCAAAAATGTTTTTAAAAAGTTTTAGGTTATCATTTACAACTAAGTTATAAATATGGAATGCACATCTAATATGAAAAATATAGGGAAAAAATGGAGTAAATCGAATTTTTAAAAGGTTTACATCATAATCATTAGCAGTAGCATTATCTAATATAACAGTCATAATTTTATCAATAATTTCATAATATTCACAAATTTCATGAATATATCTTGCAATAAATAATCCAGTGTGCCTATCATCAATATATCTATATGCTAAAATATATTTTTGCATAGACCAAGTCTCATCTATCTAATGACATGTAATAGTTAAATAATCATTACCGTTAGTACTACGACCTATATTAGAAGTGATAGTCACTTTGCCATTAAAATGATATAATGCATAACGTAAATATTGTTGATATTCATGTGCAAATTTAAAAACGTCTCTTCTAACAGTTGATCTAGAAAAACCGCTAAAAGTAGGATTATACGTTTCTCTAATGTAATGAATAAAATTAGGAGAGGAAGAAATGAAAAAGACAAACCTTCCAACGTAACTAATCTTGCTATATTTTCCCTATCTTTGTGTTTATCATATTTAGGACCTATAATTCTCTCCATCATCGGGTTAATTCGACCATGTATTTGGTCGGAGACACTACGTGAACCTTGTCCTGACTCAAAAGGCATTGGCACACCCGATATTTTAGCCAGATATTCATTATACCTAGCTTTGTGCATGCTTTGTACATGTCTCAATAAACCTCCCGCCCCACCATGACCTTTTCCGGTTTTAAATTTATAAACTTCTTGACAAATTTTACATCTAGCTAGTTGATTCTCACTGTCCCTATCAAAAAAAATTCATACAGGTGATTTTAATTTTCGTTGTTTGAGGCCTCGACTCATACCAGGGGGAATATGAGGCATTCCAGTTTCAGTTTCAGGCAGAGACTCAGTCTGAGCATGAGGTAGATGTGCACTAGTGGGTGTGTTATCTACATTATCGTCTAATTTATTTTCAAAATTAAAGTCTGGTTCAGCTGCAGAATATACCTCATGATCTAATGTTATATTAATATCATTAAAAAAATAGGTTCATCTATATGAGTGAAATCATCGGGACTAGGAATAGGATTACTATAAGATGCACCTTTACCCTTGTTACCCCTAGTATCTCTACCAGAAATCAAACGTTCAAGTCGTTCCATTATAATTATGTAAATAAATAATTAAAGTAAATAAAATTAAGTACGATAATTAAAATTAAGTAACAATAATAATATAAAGAAGGAACGAAGGTACCAAACGCCGATGTAACATCGACGTATAATCGAGGTTGAAAATTGAAACTTTGCTCGATGGATGATTCTCAAGCTAGTTGCCAACATCACTCCCAATTTTTGAACTTTGATACAAATAAGAAAATAAAATATAATATTTAGTAGGCAATGTAGACTTGTAGAGAGATAGATTGAGAGATTAGAGAGATGGTAGGAAGATTTGTGAGAAAAATAAAGAGAAAAATGAGGTATTTATAGTTGAAAAATAGGGTTAAAGTATAAATATACTAACTCAGGGGTTAAAAATTACGAGGGTAGGGGGTTTATGGGGTGGGGCAAAATTGAAATTTGGCCGTTGTTGCAACAGTTATTTTTGCAAAGGGGAGGGAGGGGACCGAGACGAGGTAGGGCGGGACGGGGGCGGGATCGGTACGAGCCCTAGTCCCATCCCGAGATCGAACACCGCTACATACAATTTCATTCCATTTTTTTGCTGGGGCTGGCGGGGCGGTAATCGGGTCGGGCCGGGTCGGGATCGAGCCGACCCGACCCACTGGACAACCATAGTATTATTAGATGACTTGTCTCACTTTGTTTGAGTCTATCCGCTCAAATTCAAGTCTCAAGTTTACTCCACGTTTTTTGAATTTCGAACATATGTTAAAACACAGTTTGAAAATGCCATAAAATCGTTTTAATGTGACAATGATCGTGAGTTTAACAATTCCCCCTTTCATAAATTTTGTGCGGATAATGGCATGGTGTTTCGATTTTCGAGCCCCCATACCTCACCTCAAAATGGTAAAGCCGAAAGAATACTCCGCACCAATAACAATATGATCTGTACAATGCTATTTCATGCCTCTCTTTCCCCTCATTTATGGGTATACACGTTAAAAATGATAGAATACTTTCTTAATATAGTACCTACCAGTACCCTTCAAAATAAAACCCCTACCGAAATTCTATTCTGTCAGATCCCATCATATAATCACCTTCAGATTTTCGGTTGTCCATGCTACCCAAATCTTGCCTCCACGACCCCTCACAAGTTAGCACCTTGCACATCTCCTTGCGTCTTCTTAGATTTCCCGTCGAACCATAGAGGGTACTTATGCTATGATTTGTCCACGCATAAAATCATAGTCTCTCGCCATGTCATATTCGAGGAAAACATTTTCCCATTTGCAAAAGTCCAACAAATTCAAGTCACTGATTACAACTTCCTTAATGACCCGGACACTTCCCCTCTCATATGAAACTCCATACATAGTTCTAATATTCCGGTTGGTCCATCATAGTCCCCCCCTCCCCCCCGCTGTCCCGTTACTTCCCAAGTCCCGTCAAACACCCCCACACCTACTGCTCCAGTCATGGCCTCACTGTCTCCGTCGATCAGTCTCCTGCCTCACTGCCCCAACCCCCCGCCTCCATCGACCTGTCATATGTCCCCTACCTCCCTACCTCAACCCCCTGCCTCCGTCGACCAGTCCCCTGCCTCACTGCCCCAACCCTCCGCCGACATCCCAACATCACCCGTCAACTACCATTCTGCCCCCAACGACCCTACAACCCCCGCCATCCCCACTTCCCGTCAGTCCAAAAGTCCAGCTTTCGACCGACCGTATGGAAACCCGTGCTTACCACGAGATTTTCAAACCGAAAGAGTATTGTAACCTATCCACTTACACCATTTCACCTATACCTAAAACCTAAAATTAGTCAAACTTGACCCGAATTAAAATGCGGCCATGCGTGAGGAATTTAATGCGCTCACTACACATCGCACTTGAGATCTTGTCCCGAGACTATAGGGGGTGAATGTGATTCGTTGCATATGGCTATATCGTCACAAATTCAGAGATAGTGGTGAGCTTGAATGCCATAAGGCAAGACTTGTTGCTAATGGCACGGGGCAATAAGAGGGAGTTGATTGTGGTGAGACATTCAGTCCAATGGTTAAACCAGCCACTATTTGCATTGTTTTGAGCATGGCTATGGGAAAAAATTGGTTGATTCATCAATTTGATGTGAAAAACGCGTTCTTACATGGGGATTTGAAAGAAACCGTATACATATATCAACCACCTGGATTTGTGCATCCTTCATCTCCTCACTATGTCTGCCGGCTTCAAAAGTCTCTGTATGACTTGAAACAAGCCCTCAGGGCTTGGTATGACCATTTTGCCACTTAGATCTTGCAGATTGGGTTCATGTGCAGCAAAAGTGATAACTCACTTTTTATTTTTCATTGAGGTAATGACACTGCTTACCTTTTGCTCTACGTCGACGATATTGTCCTGACTGCCTCCTCTGATATGCTGAAAAATGAGATCATTATGTCAACGTAAGTATGTTGAGTTATTTCTTGGGTATTTCCGTGACCAGATTCGAGAATGCAATGTTCCTATGTCAACGTAAGTATGCTGAAGAGATTGTTTACAAGGCTAAAATGGCAAACTTCAAAAGCATGCCCACTCTAGTCAACTCAAAGTCAAAGCTTAACGCGGATGACAGAGATCCGGTGCTTGATCCTTCTCTTTATAGGAGTCTCGCTGGTGCACTTTAGTATCTTACATCCACTAGGCCCGATATTGCCTATGCGGTTCAGCAGGTGTGTTTGTTTATGCATGATCCCAGGGAGCCTCACTTCACAGCCTTTAAACGTATAATTTGATATGTTAAGGGTACTCTTGACTATGAGTTACATCTTTATCTATCTGCGCCGACCACGCTGATATCATATACATACGTAGATTGGGGCGGCTATACAGACACACATCGATCTACTTCCGGCCATTGTGTATTTTTGGGTGATAACCTCATCTCATGGTCTGCAAAACGGCAAGCCATACTTTTCTGTTCGAGTGCAGAAGCAGAATATAGAGGCATTACGAATGTTGTTGCCAAAATTTATTGGCTCAGAAACCTCCTTCTAATGCTTCATTGTTCCTTACGTAAGACATCTCTTGTCTAATGTGATAACATATCTGCTGTTTACTTGTCTCATAACCCGGTTCAGCATCAACGAACCAAACATATTGAGATGAACATTCATTTTGTTCGTGTGAAGGTTGTCATGGGCCATGTTCGGGCGTTACATGTTCCCTCTTCCTATCAGTACGCAAATATATTCACTAAGGGACTTCCTCGGCAGCTGTTCCTTGACTTCAGATCCAGCCTCATCGTTCGGCCTCCTCCCGCTCCGACTGAGGGGGTGTGATAGAGAATATATTAATATTCCCCATATATTCTGTAATTATTATTCTAGTGTAATTATATAAAGTAGAGATCCTTCTCCAATTAGGTTTAGAGATTCTTTTCCAATTAGGTTTTATAATGGTAAAAACCTATATATATTACATTAATGAGAAGTTTCCAACTAAGGAGAATTACATTATTCTACAATTTATACTATACTTTTAGGAGTGTTTAAGAAAGGAAAAAAACATTACCAGCTACACATTGAAGCTAAAATTTCTACCAATAGTGCGGGAATCTTATAACTCTCCACCAAAATATTTTCACTACACTTTTACGAGTATTTAAAAAAGGGAAAAACATTGCCCGCTACACACTGATGATGGCAGCCTCATTAACTAATTAATGACTCCAAAAAAATAAGTGAGTAGTCATGGAATTCACAATCGAAATTATAAAGAAAAAGTGAGACAAAAGTAAAAGGAACAGAGGAAAAAAAAGATGGCTTATTCAGAATAATCTTTGAAAAACGCAGAAATCTTAAAAACAATTTTTACTCTACAACGTTGATCAGACTATATAATATCATCCTGAGTATTTATATATCTTGCACTCTTCAATCTCCAAGCTTACAAAGTGTAATTGATCAAGTATCAAACTCCATAAAGATCCCTGAAGTAGCTGAATTCCTCGCGTGGTGGCGCCCTGTTAAATATGTCCCATAGATCACTACTACCTTCCATAACATTTTCTGAAACAAGAGGAATATTACCTTCATCTCTAATTCTCATATTATGAGAGCCGCCGACGAGTCGTACTGGATCATTTCCGTCAGTTTTCACTTCAATAAGCCCTGAATTCTGTTCTTCTTCAGCTGTTACGATAGTCTGAAATGATACTGATAAAGTATTCGACGATTGGCCAAAATCTTTGGTTTTCATATTATCCAGTATTGCAGCAGCTTGTAATTCCTGGCTATTATATAAATAATTCGACTTCATCATTGGTACACCATGATGAGGGTGACACATTGTTAATGATTCGTTGGGCTGGAATTTTCGCTTTCGTGATGGTAGTGGTGGTTCTCCATTGTTATGAGTCATGACGGGCTTGAGCTCAATCAAAGAATTTGTCATGTCCTTTAGCTCGAATACGTTTTCTTCTTTTCTCTTGTTCCTATAATAAACTCTGCATACTACGAAATCATTGAACTGCATGCAGGCAACACACAAAGTGAACATAATGTTAGCCATGTATATAAATTTTTGGATATATATACTAGATATTAAACGTAACGCGTCTATTTGGCAGTTGGTACTACATATAAATATTCATGAAATTTAAGTACTATTATTAAGTTGATCGATATATATCTTGGACAACCATCTTATACAAAGCATTAATCCACTATAACCATCACGTGATATTGAGTACTCCGTCACACTTGATTATGTAACACAATTTAGAGTAAGAGTGTCAAACTACCTATTTTTCTATACGAATTGGGATATAGAATCTTAAAGCTTTTCTAAAAAGAAAATTTACATTTTTAAAAATCAAACTACATCAAAAATATAATATAGTCACAATAATTAACGAGGTATTTGAAAGGCATATGAAAAAACACAATCAGCGAAATTTTTTGTTGACTCTCAAAGTAATAATTGTGTCACATAAAGTGGGCCGAGCTATCAACAACGACAACAACAACATACTCATTGTAATTTCATAAGTGGAGTCTGGGTAGAATGTACCTTACCTCTAGCTTTACGAGGTTGTTTCTGATAGACTCTGGGCTCAAAGAAGATGTAACTGACACAGGAAAGTAAGAAAGAAAAAGAGACAACAAAATAGTAATGTACAAAACAAGTGCAACAATAGATATCAATACACATAGGCGTAAAAGAAACTACACGATACCGAAATCATATTACTCACAAAGCTACCTACTAGTCTTCTACCCTAATCCTCAACCTCCATGATGTTGGAAATTTACTAATGTGGAATTAAGTATATCTCATTAATTTATGACTCGAACAATTGGGGGCCGCACGTCGGAAACATCGTTTCCACACACGTGCACATGTAGTGCCAAGTATCGCAAATTTCATTAGTGAAAGAGATATTGCTACGTATGTAATACGTTTGATACATAGAATTATGGAATGTTATTGGCCAAATGAAAAGTATTCCACGTTGGTAAAAGAAGGAAGAAGTGTAAGATGAAACGTGTTGGAAGTCGCCGCGAAGGGCCGCGGCGCAGCCCAGTCAGAGCCACGACGTCGGAGTACCGCGGCGCAAATTGGTTGGCCATTTACTGGAGCCGCGACGCTAATTCATAGAGCCGCGGCGCTTCGGAGGCAGAAAGCTGCGACGGAAAGTTGGAAAATCTGACCTTTGGGCTGGTTTTGGAGCATTGATTCTCCATTACTTGGCACATGAATTCAGCCATTATTTGGCTGAATGTAACCCCTCAATCAAGTGCAATTACATGGCTATTGAAGGTCATTAGTTGACTAGTTGAGGGGTCTTCTCCTTACACTATAAATTGAGGCCTTTGGCTCAATTGAAACACTACACTCAACACTTAGAAATACTCCAGATTTTCTGAATTCATCTTCTTCGTCTCTAGCAAAGTTACTATACTCAAAGTTCTTCAAGAGTAACACTTGAGTTTCATTTGCTCAATTGTTAAGTTGATGTTGTATCTTGGGAGACTATTGCCCGATAACATAAAAGGAGATATACGGGATAATCTTGTCTTAAAGAAAGAATGTCATCACTCGACTCAGCAAATCACACAAGTAATCGGTTAAGTTCTTGATTTCCAGTTTATTGTAATATTTAGTTTATCCTTTCTTGCTATTGTAATAGTTACTTACTTCCCGCTCCCTACAACAATGGTATCCCAACACATGATTCCTATCTAGTCATAGCCGAGTGAATTATTGATTTGAATTATACAACAATTTAACTGAAGTAACAAATTGTAATTCGATCTATTTCCAGATTACCATGTCAGACACTCAGACCTGCTATGAAAATTTATAGTACATAGTACGTACCTGTTTTCCTTGTGATGTTGAGGGAAATAGCTTCTCATTAAGTTCAAACTCGTGCATTATAAAAGTTGTCTTGTCATCTTTGCCATCTGGGGTTTTACCAAAGTAAACAAGTGTGTTCTTCTTTCCCAAGTGCACTTTATTGTCAGTACTGGATATTTCATTGTTCTTGCTGGTTATTTTCCAATATCCTCTTCCATCTCTGGTACTCCGATCAGCCCTTGATCCATTTGGATATTTTCGTTCTCTCCGGGTGAAGAAATAGGTAAACGTCTCCTCTTCCATGTCCATTCCTACAGTAGTTACATGGGAAAGCATGAACTAAAGCAACAAATAATGATAAAATAATGTCTCTTTCTATATTTGGAAACGTCATAATTTCAATATTTCTACCTTACTTGTTTAACACCTCAAGATTCAAATATTGTTTTGATACATTACATACATTCTTAGTTAAGACCGCAAGACTCAAATCCTCCATTAATTTCTTTAATTCCATACTTAATCAAATTTAGACATATTTAAATTGAAACGGAGAGAGTAAAGAGAAACATAATATCGTGAATGAGTCTAGATTTTGTGCATCGCCTTGTCACAATTCAGCTTGTATATGAGCTTAGGTCTGGAGCAATATATACTAGGGTTTTAATGCTTAATTCCTAGGTCACCACAGGGGCATGAAGAATGTACTGTTCTGTTTACGAGTTCATCAGAAGTCGGTAACTTTGACTCAAATCCTATATTTATATAATTATATTTAAAAATTCACGTAATATGCTTAAATAACTCATCCGTTCAAAACCCAATAAACTATTTTTCTAAAATTCAAAATCTAAACTCAAAATCATACCTCCACCTCTAATCTGTTAAGCTGTGACACAACTTGCACAAAATCTAGGCAAGACACCGTAACTGGCCTACTTTTTTAAAAAATTAGCAGCAAGGGTATTTTGGTAAATTCAATCTCTTAGCTAATGTTATGCATGGCTAGAAAATTCTCTCTACAAACATCATCTCAATCTCTCTCATCGGCAAAAACTTCACTAGAGTAGTATGTATTCAAGGAATAAAGCACTTTAACCATTAAGATTTTGTAGAAATTACTCCGTCATTTGAAGATTTTGCTTTTTTCGTTCATGATGATATCTTTTGTTCAAGAATCGAATAGCTTTTCGTCATATTAGCCCCCATCAATTCACGGACTAAAAAGCAAAAATCTCTCTCCTCTTTCCTGACAGACAAAACATTCATCTACTCATAAGTTACATACAGCTATCTTCCAAATATTTGCTCAAAATCTTGTCCATTTTTTTCATTGCTTTTTAGGTATCTCTTCAGACTTCCTGATTTCACTGTTCTAAACGGTTTTCAGTGGGAAAAATAACTATCTTTTCCTCAATGTTCTTGATTTGCAAACTTTAGAGGAAGAAAATAACTGTCAAAGAATTATTTTTGTACGTTCTGTACATGGAAGAATGAAGTCATACGTACCTGGAAGGTGAAAAGGGTTACGTTCGTAGACGTCGGCCTCATGTATAATACCGGGATAAATAAATTGTCCGTTCACCTTGCGAAGAAGATAATACTGTAGCAGCTCTACATCAGTTGGAACAAACCTGAAACCCGGTGGCAGTTGTAGCTGCCATTGATCATTAAACCCTTCTTCTTTTTCTCCAGACATATTATCGTTTTTTTTTTCCCTAGCTAGTTGGTAATTCTTGATCTTCATATATGAGATGGCTCGTTCCTTAGCTGGTTCTCTATTTATAAGTTGGCGGGGTAAACTTTGGACAGCTGTTATTTTAAGTGTTTGAGTAGATTTAGAACTCCTAATTATAACATACTTTATTTCTACTTTACCCTGCTTAAGATGGTTTAGATAAAAAAAATATACACGTGGCTATGTTTTAACTATCCGCGAGTGATGATTAAACACTTAAACTCTAGACATAAATTAAATTAAGTAATTTAACCAGGGTAGAAATTCGTGTAGAAAGGTAGGATAAGATCCTGAATATATTTGTGATTATGTTGCACGCGCGTAAGGAAAGACGTTAGGGTAGTTTTTATTACCACTGCCGTAACTAGTAACCCTTAGGCGTTGGAAAATAGTTACTCACATCATATATTATTTGCATAAAATCATATAAAATTACTATAGGTAAGTGATACTAAGGTGAAAATGCATGCTAAGTTACTATGATTAATTAGTGATAAAAATTTATATACAAACACATGTTATACATTTATTGATTATTGAGTGCAAACACCTGAGGTTGGTTGTTCATGTACCGAGGGTCTACCGGAAACAACCGGTTTACCTCCCAAGATAAGAGTAACGTATGCGTACACTTTACCCTCTTCAGACCCTACTTTGTGGGATTTCACTGTGTTGTTATTGTTGTCTTTCTCGTCATCCTTTTATTTTATTTTATTTTATTATGAGTAATTCTCTTAATTTCATTAATTTGAAAACAAATTAAATCTTCCTTTACCTTAAAAAGATTTAATCTGTATTATAATTATATACATACTGTACCTATAATTAAATTGTTTAGATAATAATATTGATGAAGAAATAGTATGGAATAATTGGACGAAGCCATATGACAGCGATATGAGAAATAAAAGAAAATCTTCAACACAAAAATTAACTAGTTAATGAATAAAATTTTAATAATTATAGCTATATCAGTAACACCTTAAGAGGAACGACCGAATTAGTATATTTAAGGCTTTGAAACTCTCCAATAAATCAAAATGAAGCTCTGAATTCAGAAATAACCTAAAGAATTGAAAACGGAGATATAGATTTCCAAATTTTATATAATAATACTATTATTGGGTGAAGGACATTGGCACAAATTAGGATGATTTGAGATCCTTGTGTTTACCCGTAAATTAATACAGTTCAATTGCAAGTTAATCAGTAAATAATTCTAATAAATTTTAAAAAGTTAGAATATAATTAGATTGAGCCTAGAAAAAGCTTCGTGCTATGGCTCTTGGGCTGAAGGATGCCAATAATGTTGAAATATAAGATTGAGACAAGAACTTAGAAAATAGTGAAGACAATGAATGAGTGATATTGTATATTCTGAATATGATGCCTTTACAGTGAGTTAATTGGTCCTATTTATACTTGGACTCATGAGTACATATTCCATGAATTGTGGCCCTCATAATGACAATACATAAATATTGTACAATTAGTACGTTGTTAAATGCGTTAAATGTTTTTTTGGAAGATGTAAAACCGCATAAGTAACGGTTGCCAGTTGAGAATCGAACCGACCTCCAAACTTCTTGCTTTCCGATATCTGCAACTCCTTGGTGCTCCCGGTTTGATGCTAACGCCTCCGGGGACACTGAAAGCTGACTTGAATCTGACTCACCTTCTTTTGTCACGTATCATGACATAATTCATCCACCTGTACAATATGAATTTTTCCTTATACAATTTGTTTATATTTTGTCCCCATGATCGAGGAAGTTTTGCGGAAATGGCACTGGCGTTATACACTTGGAAGAATGGAAATTTTATATTTGTTCAATTATTCAAAGTTATGTCATATGGAGCATAGTATTTGTATTTTTTTATTCGATCTATTTTATTAAATAATTTACAAATTTTGCTCGATGGATATATGATACGATTCCTAAAGCGAAACTCTAAGAATCAAATGCGGAATTGAAAAAAGGATAGAAGATTAAATACAAGAGTAGTTATTCCAAGCAACCAATGATGTATTAAATCAAAGACCTCAAGGACATGAACTACAAAAGCACCTAACCTATGAAGTTGAATGATTTCACTAGTGAGCTAACTCAAGTGTGAATCACAATCAAGTCTCAAAACAACCAAGCAATTACACCAATTAAGCTAGGACTAGAAACTAGGGCTATTTCTATCACTACAATACTAATTCTCTAGTTTCATCATCAAAACAAGCTAAGGGAAAAATGAGGTTAAGTATCTTTTTATACCTTTCATATTACAAGATTGACCCAAAAGTGACCAAGACCTCAACTTTGCATGAAATAACCAAAATGAGCCAAAATCATCTGTCAGCACCATCTGAGGTTCGCAGATGGTGTCGTAGGATATATTTGCGATTGCAAATGGCGTCACAGGTTGTGACATCTCGACTTTCGGCTCTTCGTCCTTCCACGCGATCCTCCAAATGTTGTATACTTGTGCCCACATCACTTCAAGTTCTTCCAAAGTTCCTTTGTGCATGAACATCGCTTGCATCACTTGGAGTTCCTTAATTTGACTCCGAGTAAAGGGTCTTGAGCTTGGAGTGGGCCCCGATATCATATCATCCTCCCCTTCTTGGAAAGGATTTGTCCTCGAATCCATAGGCTCACCTACAACACAAGAAGACAAGTCATTCACATTGAAAGCATTATAGACGTTATACTCACTTGACAAGTTAATCTTGTAGGCATTGCCGTTGATATTCTCAAGGACTTTGAAGGGACCATCGCCTCTTGGACAAAATTTGCCTTTCCTCATTTGAGAAAAAAATTCTTCCGAAAGTGAACCCACACCCAATCATCGGGTTGGAAGTCCACCTTCTTCTTCCCATGGTTTCGTCTTTTGGCCAACTTGGTGTTGATCTTCTCTGTGTTATCCTTCACCTTGGCATGAACCTTCATCATCTCGGACACCATTTGTTTTGCATCTAAGCTCACAATAACATTACTAGGCAAAGGGGAGGCACCAAAGGATTAAAACCTTAACACACTTCAAATGGAGTCATACCAATAGAGGAATGGAGTAACCTATTGTAAGAAAATTCAATCAAAGGAAATTGGTCCTCCCAAGAAGTGGGTTTTCCTCTAATCATACACCTAAGCATGCTCCCAAGAGTCCTATTCACTATTTCGATTTGCCCATCCATTTGAGGGTGACAAGAAGTAGAGAACAAAAGCTTGGTACCAAGTGTACCCCAAAGACTCTTCCAAAAATGACTAAGAAATTTAGAGTCCCTAACTAACAATAGTGTGAGGTACTCCATGCAATCTAAGAACATTAGCAACAAACAAAGATGCTACATGAGAAACATCATCACATTTATGTCATGGTATAAAATGAGTCATTTTGGAGAACCTATCTACCACCACAAAAATGTTATCATGACCCCTTTTGGTTCTTGAAAGACTCATCACAAAATTCATAGAAATGTCTATCCAAGGACCAATAAGAGTAGGAAGAGGAGTATACAAACCTTGAGGCCGAGTCTTCGATTTTGCTTGCTTGCACTCCAAACATTGCCCACAAAGTTTCTCCATATCATATTTCATCTTAGGCCAATAGAATTGTTCATTGAGGAGATCAAGCGTTTTGGATACTCCAAAGTGACCCATCATGCATCCATTATGTGCTTCCTTCACTAAAAGTGCCCTCCATGAGCTCATTGGAACACATATTCTTCCCTCCTTGACAAGAACCCATCAACTAGTTGGAACCGGTTAACCCTTCTTCCCTTGGGCTAACTCCTCATATACCTTTTTGGAATCGGGATCATTGGAGTAGAACTCCTTCAAGCTTTCGAAGCCCATCATTTTAGAAGTAATGGCATTCAACAACACAAACCGCCTAGTAGAGCATCCGCCACAACATTCTCTTTTTTCCTCTTGTAAGTGATCATATAGAGAAAAGTTTCAATGAATTCCACCACTTTGCATGCCTCTTGTTAAGCTTGAATTGACCCTTCAAGTGTTTCAATGACTCATGATCCGAACGGATCACAAATTCCTTATGCCATAGATAGTGTTGCCAATGAGCCAACACCCTCACAAGTGCATATAGTTCCTTGTCATAGGTAGAGTAGTTCAAAGAAGCTCCTTTTAGCTTTTCTCTCAAGTAAGCCAATGGTTTACCCTCTTGCATCAATACCCCACCTATGCCAACACCTGAAGCGTCACATTCAATCTCAAAGGCCTTCTCAAAATTTGGCAATTGCAACAATAGAGAAGAGCTCAACTTCTCCTTCAACTCTTGAAATATTTTCTCTTGCTCATCTCCCCAAACAAAATCCACGTCTTTCTTGATCAATTTGGTTAAGGGAGTGGCAATTGTACTAAAACCTTTCACAAATATCTATAATCCTATAGAAACTTGCCAACCCATGAAAACTCCTCACATTGGTTGCATTTTTAGGAGTTGGCCAAGTTCTAATAGTTTTCACCTTCTCTTTATCAACCTCCACACCATTTATGCTTACCACAAAACCCAAGAATACCATCCGTTCAACACAAAATGAACACTTCTTGAGATTCGCATATAACCTCTCTCGTAACAAGACCTCAAAGACTTGCCTCAAATGGTCCACATGATCCTCAATTCTCTTGTTATAGATAAGAATGTCATCGAAATAAATGACGATAAACTTTTTGATGAAAGGATTCAACACATGATTCATCAATCTCATGAAGATGCTAGGTGCATTGGTAAGACCAAACAGCATAACAAGCCACTCATAGAGGCCAAACTTGGTTTTGAAAGCCGTATTCCATTTATCACTGGGATACATGAAAATTTGGTCATATCCACTTCGAATGTCAATTTTAGAGAACATACTTGAGCCACATAGCTCATCCAACATATCATCAAGCCTAGGAATCGGATGTCGATACTTCACCGTTATTTTGTTAATAGCCCTAAAATCAACACACATCCACCATGTGCCATCCTTTTTGGGAACAAGTATCACGGGCACGTCACATAGGCTAATGCTCTATCTCACTAACCCTTTGTCAAGTAGCTCTTCAACTTGTCTTTGTAATTATTTTATTTCCTCCGGATTGCTCTTATATGCCGGTTTGTTGGGGGTTTAGGATTCTAGCACAAAATAAGTTTGATGTTCAATGCCCCTCAATGGAGGCAATCCCTTGGGCATCTCCTCCAGAAATAAGCCATCATATTCTTGCAAAAGAGAAAAAATAATACTAGGCAAAGTGCTAATAACTTGGTTAACATGTAACAAGAGATCTTTATTGACAAGACAGAGACACCATGAAATGGCCCTCATCAACTCCTTTCAAATAATTACTTGGTTAGAAAGTGTACACATCTTAGTTTCCCCTTAGCCACCAGTTGCTCCTCTTGACTAAGTAAGGACTCATTTTCAACCTTCTCCTTTTGCATTCTCTCCCGGAGATCCTTCATAATCCTATAATATTCATTAATTTGATAGGGTGTCAATAGAGTAAGAGTGTGTTTTTACCTCCAAAGACAAAAGAGTATTTAGTGGATCTTCTACTATGTTGAGCATTCCTATCGAATTGCCAAGGCCTACCAAGCAATATATGACATGCTTGCATTATCACCACATCACACACAATCTCATCTTGGTATTTGCCAATGCTAAAATTCACCAACACTCGCTTGGTCACCTTCACCTCTTCACAATTATTAAAACATTGAAGCTTATAGGGGCTAGGATGTTTCTTGATGGGAAACTTCATATGATCAACCAAAGTTGTACTAACCATGTTTGCATAACTCTCACCATCGATTATCACGGAACATACCTTATCCAAAATTTTGCATCTAGTATGAAAAAGGTTCTCCCGTTGGTTAAGCTTCTCTCTATTCATAGCACCCATAATTCTTCTTCAAAACACAATTCAAATTGATGTTCTCCACTAGGTTCCACTCATCATCATCATCCTCACTATCTCCCTCATGCTCTCCCTTTGGGTCACCTCCCTCACTCTCACCTCCACTCTTTTCTCCGTCGGTACGGTATCCATCAAACAAAGCTAAAATCGATCTTCTATCAGGACACTCGCTAGAAATATGTCCTCTACCTTGACACTTGAAACATTTAATTGTAGAAATATGAGAAAAGTTGGGTTTAACATTGTTACCTCCTTTAGCCTTGTCTTCAACTTTGGATTTGTAGTCGAACTTGACTTTGGAAGTTTGAGAGTTGGTATTGGCCTTTTCCCATTTATCTTTGATTTAGCTCCATGATGAGGACATCACGCTATTCGCCTTATAGGATTACTCCGCTTTCAAAGTGGCTTCAACTTTGGTAGCATCATGGAAAGCATCCTCAAGTGTAGCATAAGATTGGAGCCTCATAGGCTTGGAGATATCATAATTCAAGTTGGCTACAAATCAGATAATGGTGTAGTTTAAGTTCTCTTCGATTTTTTACTTCAATATCAAATTTTCAAATTCATCGAAGTATTCTTCAACACTTTTACTACCTTGCCTCAACATGTACACCAGTTTATGGATATTTTGATAATAATCGGACGTCACATATCTTACTTCCATGAGCTCATTCAATTCCCGCCAAGTCAGAACATCGAATATGTACCTTTGAGCTTGCTCTCACCTTTGGATTCCCACCACGTAGATGTATATCCCTAGAATTGTGTAAGGGCATATTTAGCTTTTAATGCATCCGAAATGTTGTTGGTCATGAAGATCCTCTCACTTTACAATTTCCACTCTAGGAACTCCTTTGGATCGCTTCCTCCTTTGAACCTATGGAGTCCCACCTTGATAGTATTTAAGTTGCGTTCACGGTCAGCTCTATCTTCCTAACCATGTCATCTTGCCCAGTCATCATGACCTTGCCATCGTGCTCGGTCATATTGACTTTGCCACCTACCTCGCTCATCAAATGGTCAACATCTACCTCCTTGCTCATCTCTTTCTCGATTAACATTATTCCCATGTCTCCCTCCATCACGTGGTTTATCCCACCACATTCCATTCTACTCAACTCCTCTTTTGCAAAGGGGATTTTGGTAATGGTGTGAAAATAGTTTCGGGGTGAAGTTTTGTATTGTTGGTGTACATAGGTTCATTTAGGAATTGTTAGGTTAGGTGTTCATTTGGGGATTGTTAGGTTGAGTGGCTCTTGGGGCCACTTGTGGTAGATGTCCATCTTGATAGGGTGGATAGAATTGTGGTTAAGTGCGGGAATCGGTTCGCCCTGCTTGGCCCAAGGCGTTAACATTTGGGTGTGTAGAAGGGGGGATTAAGGTTGACGGAATGTGGCTAGTGTGTGTATAACATAAGACTTGAAATTGTCCCGGGGTTATAGTAGGTGAAGTGTTGGGATTTCGACTTAATTCATTACCAACATTCGCTTCTCCACCAACCGATTGGGGAGTGCTCAACCTCTGTGATTGCTCCATATTATCCACATTAGTACCCATCATATCCAACCCCGTTCTCATAGCCACTGCCTCCGAGTTCATCCTCGCCACTTCCCTAGCTAGAAAAGCTATTGGGTCATCCCCTTCGTGGGGTTGTCCTCCAGTGGTTGATATAGTACCTACAAAATGCAACAAATAAGTTAGAAGTAAAAGTCCTCACGTCACTCTTTATGCCTACTCACTCCTCACATCACTCAAGCGCTCTTGCAAGGTAGTAATAAATCTACGATCGATCAATCACACAAGGTTTGCTTAGCCTAGTAAAGGAATGGATTCTTGTTCGATAGAAAGATGTACGCCTCAAAATCTAACAGACGAAATCAAACGAAAATACTTAGAAAAATTACCACGAAATGAAAAATGGGACTCAAGAACTAATTAATAATCAAATAGGTAATTACTTAATTATAAATAGTTTAGAGAATCAAAGAAGTGAAAAGAAATAGATTCGGAAACAGAAAAGATCACAAAATCTGAAAAATGCTATCTACTACGCCTGAGCAGTGTCTGCGGTTCGCAAACACTGTTTGCGATGGCTTCTGCGATTAACATACCGTGTTTTGGAGTTGTTGATTTTTTGTCACAACTTGCGAGTGATGTGCGGTCCCCAAATATTATTTTTGGCTCGATCTGTGAACCACAAACCGTGTCTTGTAGTCAATTCGTGAATGACGTCAATTTTTCTTAGGATTCATTTGACTGACCACTTTTCTAAATATTCTTTGTATCTTTAAAGAATTGGACCAACTTGAATCAATTTTTTGTTATTTTTGGATCAAACACCACCTCTTTGGTCTTCTTCCTCAAGAACTTTGAAAAACAATTCAAAATCTCAACTAATAGCAAATCAACTCTAATTTAGATCAAATTTCAGATCTAACCTCTCCTTGATATAGAGAACAAATCCCAATACAAATTGTGACTAATTGTCCACCAAATCAATGAAACTCAATTGGAGTTCTTCAAAAGCTTCAAATTTAACAATGACGATTTCTCCAAAACATCTCCAATTCACTTGAATTCCTGACATGTGATAGATACAATTGCTATGAGTTCAAATCTATCAATAGAAACACTCAATTCAAACAACTCAATTATTTTTGTATTTTTTGTCAATTTTCAGATTTTTGTGATATTCAAAATAAAAACCTAGGATTGAAATTTGTAGAAATAACTATCTAGCCTAAGCTCTGAAACCAAATGATACGATTTCTAAAGCAAAACTCTAAGAATCAAATGCGGAATTGAAAAAAGGATAGACGATTAAACACAAGAGTAGTTATTCCAAGAAACCGATGATGTATTAAATCAACGACCTCAAGGACATGAACTACAAAAGCATCTAATCTATGAAGTTGAATTATTCCACGAGTGAGCTAACTCAATTGTGAATCACAATCAAGTCTCAAAACAACTAAGCAATTATACTAATTAAGCTAGGACTAGAAATTAGGGTTATTTCTATCACTACAATACTAATTCTCTCAAAAGAGTTTGATCATCAAAACAAGCTAAATGTAAAATGAGGCTAAGTATCCTATTTATACCATTCATTAGTACAAACTTGGCACAAAAGTGACAAAGCCCTCAACTTTGCATGAACTAATCAAAATGAGCCAAAATCACCCGTCAGCACCATCTGCAGTTCGTAGATGGTGTCGCATGACATTATTTGTGGTCGCAGATGGTGTCGTAGGTTGTGACAGCTCGACTTTCGGCTCTTCTTTCTCCCATGTGATCCTCCAAATGTTGTATACTTGTGCCAACATCCCTTCAAGTGCTTCCAAGGTTTCTTTGTGCATGAACATTGCCTGCATTGCTTGGAGTTCCTTGGTTTGACTCCGAGTAAAGGGTTTTGAGCTTGGTGTGGTTCTCGATATCATATCATCTCTCACACCCCAAAATTCACCCTGGATGCAACAGACATCCAATGCTATGAACAACACCGGAAGCACCTTATAAAATCAATGAACATCTATTATCTTTCAGTAGTGTTTTAATATTTATTTAAAATAATAATTTATTACTAACTGAAAGAATATTCATACTTTATCAGTGGAAGTCTAATATGAATAATCAATGATAAATTGTGAGAAACGCCTCAATAGGTCATACGAGACTACAACAACTACCCACAATCGGACAACTATCTATGGAGCTTCTAAGATAAACAAATGAAGTGTCTAATTTCAGGACGCATCCTAAAAACTAAAATAAATAAATGAAGATGTAGGAGTGTCCCATGAACAAGCATATGGGCTCACCAATAAGTCTGGAAAGCAGCAAGTTCTCCTACTCCGTACGCGTATCATAAACCTGCTCTTCTTCTTTACCTAACATACCATCAAAACAATAATGATATGCCTGAGTACTCAATGAGTGTCTTCGGGACAATAATTAATATCAAAATAATATAATATGAAGCAGTAAAATAATGTACGTAAAGCAATTCAAAATTCAGGGATAAAATAGTTCACCAAACTTAGAGAAACCATTGAGGGAGAATTAAATCACGTTCAATCCATTATAACATTTATCAAGATTAAGTCTTCTATTTATGAACTCAAGATCGGCATCAAGTCACTCACGAACAATCAAAGTAAAACACATGTCAATACATGCCAAATCAATGAAATGAAGGGATGATCATTAAGGTTCCCTAAAACCGCATAGAAGCACCACATCGGGGTTATCACCTTCGATGACTATCCTTCCTCTCGAATAGCTAGGCAAAATCACATCGGAGTTATTGTCCCTCGATGGCTATCCTTCTTCCTGAATAGCTAGGCAAACCCTACCGGGGCTATTGTCTCTCAATGACTATCCTTCCTCCCGAATAGTTAGGCAAACTCCACTAGGAATATTGTCCCTCGATGTCTATCCTTCCTCCCGAATAGCTAAGCAAAATCACCTCGGAGTTATTGTCCCTCGATGGCTATCCTTCTTCCCGAATAGCTAGGCAAACCCCACCGGGGCTATTGTCTCTCAATGACTATCCTTCCTCCCGAATAGTTAGGCAAACTCCACCAGGAATATTGTCCCTCGATATCTATCCTTCCTCCCGAATAGATAAGCAATCCACACATAGGCTATTGGCCCTCGATGACTATCATTCTTCCCGAATAGCTAGGCAAACCACACTAGGATCCATAGTGACTACCCTTCCTCCCGAGTATCTAGGTCAAACACAAATAATAGAAATCATGACAAGTTAGCCGAATCACAATCATAGCATAGAAACTGAATCAGTCATTATGGATTATGTTTATCATCCCTTTACTAGGGGTATGTTAAGTCATTAATATGTTGACAAACCATGTTTAAGTCATTAAATAAGTTTCAACTTCAACAAAGCACGTTCATAGATCAAAACACATAAAGACTAATGCTTTAGAAACCAAATTCAATCATCCCATAGTAGGAAAACTCGAGTTTAAATATTATCACTATAGAAGTCAATTCAATCATCCCATAGCAGGGGCAAACATGTGTAGATATCTAGCTTTTTAAAACAAGTTTAAACCATCCCTTATAGGGGCAAATCATATTCAGTGATTAAATCTCTATAATTCAATTTCAATAATCCTTTGATAGAAAAATCACGAATACATATATATAGTATGATACACCTAAGGTTCCATGAGAGTTTGTCCCTCAGGCACATGAAACCTTGCCAAAGAACCATTTTTAAAGGTTGGAAAATATGTTCGAAAAGAGACACACCTCAATTCCGGCTAAAATGCTACCAAATGGATTTTTCGAGGTTCAACAATCGTTCTACAATGGATTTAGATGATAAAGATTAAAACTTTAATTGTTTCTACGAGCTTTCCTTAATTTTCGAAAACTAGGGCTTTTCTAAGCCTTAAAAAACTTATTCTTGGACCTCACAATAATCATTCATGGACTCTAATCGCATAGTATAATCTATACTAGCCTAAAATTCATTAATGAAATCAGGGAAACCGAAGTTCATACCTTTTAGATGAAGTTCTACTCGTTCCTCCTTCTCCTCTCTTGAGTTTTCAAGAATCTAGAGTTTTGAGAGATGAACTAAGGTTATTTTGATGTTAGATTGATATAATAATGATGGTAATTGATCAATAACTTACCTTATATGTTTTGGGGAAGCCTTAGGGTTGTTTTCTCTCAAAATACGGCTTAGAACAAAGTCTGGAATGTGAAAAATGACATAAAATTGTTTAAGGGTTGTATATATAAGCCTGCACATTTTGGAACCTATACCTCACTAAGCGAGGTCCATAGCACGACCCTATCTCGCTTTGAGCTGAGCTTAGCGAGCTCCTAGGTCAATTTTACACTTAGTCAAAATTTTACGTTTTTCGATAGTACTAGTAGTGTCTCAGTAAAATGTGCATAACTCCTAACACAGAACTCCGTTTGAGCTCCGCCTTATATGGTTGGAAAGGTATTTAAAAAAACTACAACTTGTATGTTTTATGTTTTGTCAAGTTCCCAACAAATTTTCACATAATCAAGATGGAAGTCAGAACTACTGTAAACTTAATCGATTCTATCGAATTTTGCGTACTTCACTATTCGTCTTGATCTTAGGTCACTATTTCCACCCAAACTCATCTTTATAGGACTTCATATATCTAAAATGTCACATTAATATTAATTTAACATATTCACACCTAATCCAAATTTATGGAGTGTTACAATATTTCGCATTGTTCACGAAATATGACAGATGGGCATAATTTTTAATACTATCTTCATTATACATATTTATCTTATTAAATTAACTACAAGTATTACCATATTGGCAATTGCCTTATACACAAATTATGACCCGTGGGGCATAACTTTTGATACTATCTTCATTTTACTTACTCATCTTGTTAAATTGTTCACAAAATTTGTTGGATTGAAGAATCTTGCCTTGTCCACAAGTTATTCTGGCGGGGCATAATATTTTTTTATACTATCTTCATTCTACATCTATCTTGTTAAATTGTTTTTAAATCTTACCGGATTGACAAATTTTGCATGTGTTGTTCAATTGAATACAAACTTTGTCAGACTAACAAAACTTAATACTATATATATATATTCATTCTATTTATATCTTGTTAAATTGTTCATAAGTTTAGTTGAATTTGCAAATTTTGCATGTATTATTTAATTGTTCACAAATTTTATTTGAGTGAACTTAGAAAATAAAACCCTCAACTTTTTTAACCGGTATACAAAAGCATCAAGAGTTTCTTCAAATGATTAATGAACATGTAGAAGTTTCTGAAGGCTTGACTAAAAGCTTGCTTGTTCCCGAACTATAGTTTACAAGTGGGACTTATACCTTATGATCTTATCTACCTTTTGAAGGCCAAATCCGCCTTAATTAAGTTTATTTGGATCAAAGTGAGATAGACAAAATACATATTATGTAGCACCTTTTCTTTCCCTTTCTAACTACATCCAAAATTACTCTTTTGTTCTAGAATTATTCGTATAGTGTAAGAAATATTGTTATGTTCGTACCAATAAGAATTATCAGATTAATATCAGGTAGTAAGATAACCTTACCAGTAAAGTCGTTGTAGTATATTGGCTAGTATTCCTGCCTGTCACCCTGGTGACCAGGGTTCGATCCCCGGAAACGGTTGGTATGGTATGTCTTGCTTCCTTTTTCGCTTTTAACATTTTTCTCGTCTCAACAGCAGTTTTGCGTCCTGTTATTTGGTTATTACTTATTAGAGTGGAAAATGGGACAATGTTATTATTTATTAGTCTATTAGAGTTATTACTTATTAGAGTGGAAAATGGGACAATGTTATAATTTATTAGAGTGGGGTGAGGACTTTAGATTACAATTACAAAATGGGACAATGGCCATCAGCGTCCTGTTATTTGGTTATTACTTATTAGAGTGTGGTGAGGACTTTAGATTACAATTACAAAATGGGACAATGGCCATCAGCTCAGTGTGGACTTGGATAGTTAGACCATTAGGCCAAAACTAAAACTTCATACTATTACTTAAACAGAAGCAATGTATCGACAACCGGTAGGTAGTCTAATCTATCTTACATTGACTCGACCAGATATCTCATATGCAGTAGGGGTATTAAGCCGATATATGCAACAACCAAAGAAGCCTCATTTGAAAGTAGTGCGACGAATGTTGAGGTACATCAAAGATACCATTAACTATGGTCTCTTTTATAAGAAAGACGAAGAGGTAAAAATAGTTGGATGCTGATTATGCTGGAGATAACAATACTCGTCGATCAACAACTGAATATGTATTCATGCTTGGATCTGGAGTAGTATCTTGGTGTAGCAAAAGACAACCAATAATGTCCTTGTCAACCACAGAAGCAGAGTATAGAGCAGCGACAATGGCAGTTCAAGAGAGTACGTGGTTAGTGCAATTGATGAAAGACCTACACCAACTTACAGTTATGCGGTGTCACTCTATTGTGATAACCATCATGCTATTCGATTAGCAGAAAATCCAATGTTTCATGTTCGAACAAAGCATGTGGAGGTGCATTACCATTTTCTTAGAGAGAAAGTACTACAAGAAGAGTTAAAGATGCACCAAGTGAAGAGTGAAGATCAGATAGCAGACTTGTTCACAAAAGTACTTAACACTTCAAGATTTCAGAAACTCAGAGAACAACTCAGTATGAAGAGTCGGTGTTGAGGGAGAGTGTTAAAATCACCACCGCCTCTCTCATTAGTAGAACATTCTAGATTAAGTTATATAATTATCTAGAAATGTGGAAAAGATTCAAGAAATACATAGGAAAATAATTGCTAGAAAATTCTAGAGTCAATGTCCTAGTTGTTTACCATGTTGGGCCAAGCCCATTATGATGTTATAGCTAGAATCTTCTAGCAATGTCAAGTTGGTTGATGAACCAACATTGATCATGTATATATAGGGACCATAGGTATATAAGTCCTAAGTGTGCATCCAAAAAGTGTCTAACAAGTGGAATCAAGAAAAATGTGTGTAAATACTTAAGTAAGTTTAAGTGTGAGTGTCAAGTGTTGGTAAAAATAAAAGAGTAAGAATTTGGTGTATATTATGGTCAAGTTATAGTGTTCAAGTCTTGGTATAATTACTTTTACAATAATAAAGTAATTACATTTTTCACGTGTTGTGTTATCTAACACACTATAGAAAATGTATGTACAGTACAAAGATAAAACTGACGCTGGAAATATGCTTCCATTCACCTACATATGTAGAAAAAGTTTATGTGAGAAGAATTTCTCCAATCTATGACTTTTCTTGATAGTTTTACATATACGTGTACTGAGAACAATTAGACACCAACGAACAAGAAAATTTAGTGAAAATCTCCAATTTAGTAAGTAATTTGCTTTCATTAGACTAATGACACAGAACTTGTAGACCCATTAATGTAATCAGGACATGATCACACTATGAAAACAGTTAATCAGTGGTAAGTTTGGATAAGTAGATTCTATAATTCACAGAAGTAACAATATTATGAAAACAGTAGATCAGGCCGCATAATTAATAAGCTACTGAAAAGGTAGAAATGGTCCAGAACAGAGGGAAAAAAAGAAGAGAGAAGTACAGTAGCAAACTAACCAATGGATGCAGCGTAACAACAGCAAAAATGAAGATGAATATGAGGGTCATCACAATAAAGAAAGTGTTAAAGCCACAGTCATGTCCAGATGGAGTGAAAAAGTGGAAGAGAATTCCATTGAAGGAAAAGGTAGTCACGTAACATATGAGTGAAGCGACGAGCAGTGCGATGTGCCTGCGAAATTTTCAGACAACACAAAATCAACCAAGAGGGGGGAGAGAAAAGAGAGAGATTAGAGTCAAGAAGAGGGTGAGAATAACAAAAAAGGACATATCATATACAATTCAACTAACCAGAACTGCTCATCGTATCCAACCCACTTGTCATTCCAACTATGCACAAAATCCAACAAGAGTACAACTTGCACAAGGAGAAACAACGTTCAGGTGCAAATCCAACATGATGAAAAGATATCGTTTGCTACTCTTCGAACAATAATTCAAACACATTTAAAAAGGATCTTGTAAATGGATATACTACTCTATGTATAATATCACTCATTGAACATAGCGCGTAAACCAGATAAACTAGTTACTCAAGCATAAAGAGAAGAATTAATTATGCTAACCGCTTTATCTCACCTAGAATTCTAGATGCCTACTTTAACATAATTCTTAACCCAAAATTCTAGATACACTCTTTAACACATTAATAGGTCTAGCCATAATGTTTTCCTTTTTTTGATAAGTCCAATAGATATAAAAGAACTTGGAGACAAGCCATATGCAAAAACAAAAAATGGATGATAAGATTGTATTAATATCTCTTGGAGAACCTTTCTTATTAATACAAATATATATAGGTGTACAATGTTAAATCCTTCTATAATAAGAATTTCAATTCTACCATAATTATACAACACAAAATATGGTAAATATGTGCCTATGTACACGTGCCAATACATCCTCTCAGTCTTAGCGGAGGAGGCCGGACGCTAAGACTGGATCTGAAGTCAAGGAAGAGCTGTCTAGGAAGGCCTTTTGTGAATATATCTGCATACTGATAAGAGGAAGGCACATGTAATACTTTGACATGACCGAGAGCAACCTTCTCACGAACAAAATGGATGTCCATCTCAATATGCTTGGTTCGCTGATGTTGAACCGGATTATGAAATAGATAGATGACGGATATGTTATCACAATAAATCAGCAACAACATTAGCAACACCTCTGTACTCTGCTTCTGCACTCGAACGGGATAATATGGCTTGTCTCTTGGCAGACCAAGAGATGAGATTATCCCCCAAGAACACACAATAGCCTAAGGTGGATCGTCGCGTGTTCGGACAACCTGCCCAATCAGCATCCGTATATGACAACAACCTAGTCGGTGCTGAAGGGTAGAGATGTAATCCATAATCAAGTATGCTTTTAACGTATCGAATGATACGTTTAAGGGTAGTAAAATGAGGCTCCATGGGGCATGCATGAATAAGCATACTTGTTGAACAACATAAGCAATATCTGGTCTGGTGAAAGTCAGGTATTGTAGGGCACCTGCAAGACTCCGGTAGAAAGTGAGATCTGACACTGGATCACCATCCAAAGTACTAAGCTTTGATTTAGAGTCAACTGGAGTAGACATGATCTTGCAATTTGCCATTTTAGCCATGTACACAATCTCCTATGCACACTTACGTTGACAAAGAAACATAATGTCTGCAGATCTAGTAACTGAAATCCTCAAAAAATAGCTCAACTTCCCCAAGTCAGTCATAGCAAATTTTGTTTTGACCACTGCAATGATCTCATTTTTCAACAACTCAGATGAGGCAGTGAGCACAATATCATCCACATACAATAACAAATATGCAATGCTACTACCTCTATGAAAAATAAATAGAAAACTACTTGTTGTATACAAACCCAATCTGCAAAATATACTGTGCAAAACGATCATACCACGCTCAAGGGCATGTTTCAAGCCATAAAGTGACTTACGAGAGATGACATACATACTGAGGGGCTGCAGGATGGACAAAACCAGGCGGTTAGTGCATGTAAATAGTTTCTTTTAAATCCCCATGTAGAAAGGCATTCTTTACATCAAGATGATGAATCGGCCAGTGCTTACCCATAGCAATACTCAAAACTGTGCGAATCATGGCTGATTTAACAACCAGACTGAAAATCTCACCACAATCAATACCCTCCTGCTGATTGGTGTCATTAGCCACCAGTCTTGCCTTATATCTCTCAAGATCACCAATGTCTTTGTATTTGTGGAGAAAAATCCATAGGCAATAGATCACATTCACCCCTTCCGATTTAGGAACCAAATCCCACGAGTGTTGTTTTATTAAAGCATTAAATTTCTCACACATGGCCGCATTCCAATTAGGGTCAAATTTGGCTAGTTTTGTATTTTTGGGAATTGGTGAAATTGTTTGTGTGGATAAGTTAATCTGGACTTTCGGTTTGAAAATCCCGTGTTGGACACGGGTTTCCATTGTGTGTGTGTGGGCTGTGGTCTATTTGTTGGTGTCTTGGGTGTGGGGTGTGGGGTGTTGGGTACCCGATCGGACTGCCCTTATTAGAAACCCGATGGGTGGAGGCGACTGGTAATGGGTGAGGGATGTCAGGGGACGACAAAGAGATGGGTGGAGTGATTTGGTGTGGGGAAGGGGACGTCGGGTACGGTGATGGTGCTAGAGGGGGACCTGACTGGTAGTTCGTTATTAGCGAGGTTCTGGCGACGGGAGAGTTTTCTGATGGTGGGTGGGTGACCGGTGTATCCGGGATTGGGTTTTCTGGATGCGGCGACATAAATACGATTCGTCGATTGTCGGTGGCGATAGCAATCGGCGGTGATCGTGATTGAATTTATGGTGCGGATAGAGGGACAGAACCGCTGTCAGATGTAACAGCGGTGGATGGCAGCGACAGGGTCACGGTGGTAGGGGTGGTTATCGGTGGTGGGAGAGAGACGATTTGCTAATTGCAGGTGGTGGTGGTGGCAATCGGTGATGTTTGTGACGGAGACATAGGTAGTGACACAGAGATGCTGGGTCGACTGCCATTGGTAGCAGCCGGAGGTGGCTGTGATAGTGGAACACCAGTGGACTATTGTATTTGGCCGCTGGTGATGACAGAGCCGATGGGATACCTTGGGGAGGGGGTAACGGGGTTGCCGAAGGTGGCAGACCTGAGAGGACGGGGAGGAAAGACCGTGACTGGACTGTCGGTAGCGGTAATTGGTGCGTCTGCCGCCTCCAGGACAGTGGAAGCCTCACGGAATGCGTGTTGGACAAGCGGTGATGGGTCCGAATCTTTGAGGAATTGGTAATCAGCGACTCAAAAATTTTTAATATTGTCAAACGGGAAAACATACTCAACAAAGGTGACGTGGCGAGAAATTATGATTTTATCGGTGAAGAGCTCATAGCACAAGTACCCTCTATGGTTTGACAGAAAACCTAGAAAGGCGCACAGAGTAGATTTGGGTGCCAAATTATGGGGGTCCGTGGATGTCAGATTAGGGTAACACAGACAACCAAAAATTTGAAGATGGTCATAGGTAGGGATCCATCGGTAGAGAATTTCAGTGGGTGTCCTATTTTGAATAGCACGGGTAGGTAAAATGTTGAGGATGTGTTCGATCGTTTTTAGTGCATATACCCAAAAACTAGGGGGAGACGCATGAAAAATGAGGGTATGAATCATATTATTAATGGTTCGGAGAATTCTTTCGGCTTTGCCATTTTGAATAGAGGTATGGGGACATGAGAAATGAAAAATCATATTGTTAGCAGCACAAAATTAATGAAAGAATAAATTATTAAACTCACGACCATTATCACATTGAAACGATTTTATGTCTTTTTCAAATTGCATTTTAACCAGTGTACGAAACTCAATAAATTTGGAGAACACTTGAGATTTGAGTTTTAGATGTTATCCTCTACTCTCCCTATGTGGCTCCCATAGCTGTCACAGAGCAGTATGAAGAAGGATCTTGGGAATCCTATAATCTTACCTCACGAGGGTTTGAAATAAAATAATTAGCTGAACCACGGCTTACCTTGGAGGATTTAAATGGTTAAGGAAACCCAAGTCATACGTGATCTGTGGCATCGGCTGACAGCTCTAAAATTCTGAGGCAAGGATAGCCGAAGTATCACAGATGGCGAACCACGACGGAAAACCAGATCTAGTGGCCAACAACATTTGAGTTGCCGATAGAAATTTTGCGCCTATCTTTGTTTGTCTTTGTTCTAAGCTTGTACAAAACACGAGTGTTATGTTATACCCCATGTTGTGTATGTTTTATGCAAAGTTTGAATAAACTTTTTTTACAAAGACATATCTTAAATGAAATAGGCAATCACAAACTCCAAATCTACAGCTATGGGGATGACATCCTATCAGTTAAATCTATGGCCAAGATGCAATGTTGTCCTCAGAAGTTAATATCACTATGGATAGCCAAACAAAATTTTCTAAGTTTGGAATAATATCAGCAGGCCATTCTAATGGAGTTGGGTCAGTTGGAGGAAAATCGACTGACAATCATAGAAAGAGTCAAAGCCGGTCAACATAAAATGGCCAAAGCATATGACAAACATATAAGGCCTAAAGAGGTTTTCCGAAGGAGACTTAGTTTGAACAATCATCCCGCCGATTGAAATGAGAGATCATAAAATCGGCAAATGATCGCCAAACTAGGAAAGGACCCTTCGTAGCGAACTCACGGGTTGCCGGCATTGCGGATCAAGCGATGAACATGCATGGAAAAGAAATATAAATGGTAGACATATTACCTATTGATTTTGGGGCATGCATAAGTAATCGACAGCCACAGACCGGCTGTCTGGTCACAATAACAAGACCCTTCGATTTGGGGTCGATACAACTAAGAAGCTGAATTGGTCGGCTTTGAACCAATCAAAGGCTGCACTACTTCATCAGCTATTGAAGTCTCAGGATCAGCATAATCAATGGTTGTTTGGTCTTCCCTAATTGCTGCAATCTGTTCTTCATTACCAGCCACATCAATGACCACTACCTCAGCCACTCCCGCTCCTACATGGACCTCCCTTTCAGCACCCAGCGAAGGCTCATCCACTACAGTGGATGGGGCTTCGGTAAAAGCTTGAGAATTAGCCGATACCTCTTGAACAACAGAAGAAATGACTGCTACAGATGGCAAGTCCATAAGGGTATCGGCTGACAACTCAGCAACATGATCAACTGGCGAGGGAGCAGTGATTGTCGGAATTGCTTGGACTAGACGGCTTTTCCACGCATTCCATTCATTCTCCAGGTTGGCCAACCATTCGCTACCTGCTTTCTGATTCAGCTTCCAAACCATCTGCTGGTTACCGAGTTCCTGGATTTTGCTATCCAACTGAAGGCTCTGCCAAAACAAAGAAAAACGGGAGGAGTCGTGAGCACTAATAGCCGAGTCTAAGACACCTATGGCCGAAGTAATAGCCCCTATCTCTGCCTGGATTTGCTCCAAATCAACCCGCAGTTTGGATAGCCGCTCCTGAAAATCATTTCTTCAACCGACATTTTGTTGCCTTGTTGTATTCACCTCATTAAAAGAAGTCTGAATGTGGTTCTTCTCTTGACGAAGAGACCCCAAGTGTTGCAGAGCAGCGACAGCCTCATCGTGGCTATCTTTGGCCGTTCTATATAAAGCAAACAAATCATTCATAGCCAAAGACATTTCATTGTAGGTGGTTGACAGAGCTGGGGAATCCATTATTTCTTTCGACAATCGGAGCAAAGAGGCCCTCAGAGCATGTAACTCCTCTTTGGTGGTTGGAATTCCCCTAGCGAGAGATTCCTCGACTCGCTCTTGATGGACGCCAACAGGCGAAGCTAGTGGATAACGGCACCGACTGAGCCAAAGTAGCGCAAAAGCACATCCTCTGGGATGATATCTGCCGGTACCTCTGAGTCGTCAGTTGGGTGGGCTTCGGCGAAGGATTACCTCCAACAGTCTCATGTACAGAAAATGACAGGTTCAGTATAAAGGCAAGAGCCTAGAGGCAGTCGAATGACCAAGCATAAGATAAATGGTATACCTCTACGGCTGCCCCAACATAGGAAGCATCAGTTGCCTTGGCAGGAGAAACTGTGGCCTTAAGGGCAGCCGATAATATGTCATGTGAATGCACGGGAGCTTTAACCAGGGAAGACATCCGCCAACATGTATGGGAGAATCAGACGCTCTATGAAGCCGTCTGCGCCTTATCACTTGTGATCTCTGGAGGGCAAAATAGAAAATATGAATATTAGTAGCCAATGCAAAGGTGTTTTAGCCAGCCGAGTAGTATACCTCAATTTCCTCCTCCTCAGCGAGAACAAGAACTCTTGATCCATGAGAGCCTTCCTCACTATAATCTCGAATGACAACCCTTCCACTTCATCGGGGTTATTTGGGCACTGGTTTCCTGGGTGATAAGGACTCGATGTCAAAAATGGTCTCCAAATCAACAAACACTGGAGGAGATGGGGTTGATGAAAGATACATAAGAGATGTTAGCCAAAAATTCACAAGAATAATCTGGTCGACACATATATAGAATGCACTTTACCTTTTTTCTTCATCTGCCACAACTATATGGAAGCCCTTAAGGCAACATGCTTAGCCGACTTAGAGGAAACAACTTTTTGAGTGGCTTCTTTTGGCCACGGTTTAGGGGTTTCAGGGTTCTTCTTTGTTCTTGACATAATCAGTCGAGCACAATCGACATCTAAAGGAGATTGAAAAAATTTCTCCTTAGCCGTATCCCATCAATCATCAAAAGCGACGGTAGTATTCGCTCTTGGGGGAAACGGCTGCCAGTAAAATAGGCCAAGCCTGTCAAGATTATGATCAGCTAACTGGTTTGCTTGTTCTGCATCAAGGAGGCAGCGTTGGGTGGAACTAACAATATTGCGGTGGGGCCACAACAGGTGCTAAGTAAGGCCAAATTTCCTTGCTAAAAAATTCGGTCGATATGGCTCCGCAATCAATTTATTATTCCGAGAATTGGGCTTCAAACCACCCAACAGGTCTCTGGTCGTAAGAATCCACCCCCTTATGAGAACCATAGTCCTTCGCTGGGAGAAAGTAAGGTCCTCATCGACTACTTGACGGACCCAATCAGGGGTGGCCCACCTCTCTAAGACCAGTTGTCAATCTGTATAATGATCTCTAGACAGCCCATGCAGGGTGGAGACCGCGGCAAAAGCATCCTTGGCACAAGGGGTGTTCTCCAAAGAGATCGGCTAATATTGACGGGTTTAACGAAAAGCAGCGGTCTTCAAATTTATCGGGGACAAACTTAGGAAAATAGAGGGTGATCCACAACTAAAGAAACCACAGGGGATCAGCTAAGGTATCCAGGTTTCTGGAGTCCTTCAACCTCGTCTGGCATCACCAAGAGCCATGTAAAGATAGGTCAAGAAGAGAGATGTCCAGCGGACATCCATCCCCAAAATGGCTAACGCCGCATAAATTTCCAACTCTTTCACAACTACACAAGAACCCGTACAGACAAAGTATCAGCTAAACCAAAAAATAGAAAAGCGTGATGCTCAGCATCATCGACTGAAAAGGGCGATATCTTGCGATTGTTGGTTATAAACTGGTCATAACATGAAGAAGTCTTCGAGACCATGATGCCTAAATCAGCAATATCTATATCTCTTAGGACAGGCGCCTCGGCTCCCGGAATCGGAAGGCCAAGTATCGCCGTCACATCAAGCAATGTGGGGGTTATCATTCCCCAGGGGAAAACAAAGGCATTGGTAGCAGTCGATCAGTGACCAAGAAAGGCATATATAATACCTATGGTGTAGGAGGGGTTAAATTTCGACAACACAATGGAGTCATAGAGACCCGTGCGCCTCCATTCGACTTCCTTGGCCAACTTCACTCGGTCCAACCAAACAGAATAGTTGGAAATCCTGGTCGGCCAGGTGCGCAGACTAGACGGACAACGATCACCGGTGAACCAATCATTGGTAATCAGAAGATCGTAGTTTGTCGAGCTTAGATGCTGAGAAAGAATGAGGTCACCTTGTTCAAATGTGCCAAAAGGGGCAATAACCAGTTGCTCTTCTAATCTGGCCTGTCAAATAAAGTAGAGAGTTCGATTTCAAATCCAGTGATTATCTTTTGAAGAGTTTGATGAGCAAAGACAGAAGGAAGGGGAAGTATTCATTATACAGGATGGAGAATCGATAGACCTCTTCCCTATTATCGACAGATAGGCTCGTACTTTTGAAGGCAAAATAGGGGATTAGGTCATCAGCAGCCAAACCGGTACTATCTAACCCCGAATATAGAGAAGAGGATGAAGACATGATTCTTTCTGATGAAGAAACATGGTTTTCTAGAAAAAGGCGAGGAATTTGGAAATGGCCGAGAAGATTGAATGAGAAACCTCGTGTAGAACACCTCTCCTAAAATACTTCCTTTTTCTCGGGGATATGATTGACACTCTGTTGGGGGTCTTTTTGCCCAAAACGTGCGACTAAGAATCCGTCAGAAAATGTTTGCGGAAGCCGAGACATTTCTATGGAAGGAAAGAAGAGCTTTTTAAAGACCATTATTGCATGCACTGGAGACGAGACGATTGAAGTGACATGCGCGGTTGTCAGACTGAAATGACGGCTACTTTTGGATACATCAACTCAACAATCACACTCGAGTTAATGTAGGGGGCAATTGTTAACACTCAAAAATAGCTAAGTGTTTAGCCGAATTCAGTTACACTCGAACTATTCCGGAGCCGAATTTACTCCTAGACCTCAACTACAAGAACTTCATCGGCTACCAAGGCATCTTAGCCGAAGTTGTCAGTTAGAGGTACGACTGGGACCCACTTAGATGCAAACACCTCAATGACCAAGTCAAAAGGGTTTTCAGACCCCCATAAGCGATAACGGCCAACGACAGCTAAAAGAAAAGGACCATTATCCGAACAAGAGGGGTAGAGGGCGAGAAAATCGGCACCACCTCCCCCATAGTCGGCCATTAAACTTGGTGGGTTACTTGATGGCTGACATGGGGTGGCACATTTGTACAGTTTTTCCTTTTTTGTACTATAAATAGAGCGCATTTTTGTATATACACACACAATCAATCAAACAATTCAAATTGTATCTATCTTTATCTTTTATCCCTTACTTTATCATTTACTTTTATTTTACTCGGTTGTATTCATGTTTCTTACCTCTTAGTTTACTCACACCACTGTCCTAACGCTTTCTGGAGTAGTTGGGGAACCCATTGCTGGAAATTAGAGTTCCATTTCCAACCCAAATCGCTTAAGTTAAGGAATCAATTTGTCTCCCGATTTTATCAGCCGATAAAACGGCAGAAGGCAGAATTCAGGGCGATAACAAATACCAAAAACAAATTAAAGAGGAACAAATCAGCAATAAAGTTGTAAGATAAACACAACCAATAAAGCAACTGTTAACAAATAAAATCAAAGTAGCAGATCCTAACCCCCTATATCTGCCTCGTAAAGGAGTGTAAATTATAAGAATATTGAACAATTATAATTTTGAAGAAAAACCCTCAAATGTATTAATATTATCTTGGCCTGCTTTTTTGGTCTGGGACGATCTGGGCTTCAAAATCCTAGAATTGGCCCAGCCTACCAGCTTGTTGCCAAGTAATTGCACGATGTAGTCTTCATATGGACTGAGACCAGAATGTGTCAAAGAGCACACGCTACACATTTAATAGGGAGTCAACTTTCAAATGGGCAAGGTTCTCCATGAATTAAATATTAATAAATCAATATGGATTATGTCACTAGATGCATCATAGCTCGAGCAATTCAAAGTTAAGATAGGTCGGCATGTGACAGGTTAATTTGGATTAAAGAATGAACTATAATCCAATATTTAAAGCTGAATTTTTTTTGTTTGTTTGTTTGTTTTCTTAATACCTTCTTTAATCTATTGTTTATCCCAAAAAAAAGATATAGTTGAATTTGTAAGTGATTTTAAGAATACGTAGATTGATTCGTAAGCTAATGTAAGAAATGATTAAAAAATAAATCAGCAAATGTAAATAATAAGCAATAGAAATAGCCTAAATTGATATAATCTTGATTTAAACTTGACATTGAGATTGGTCCGGTCCTTAGCTGAATTGCTTTGAACCCGAGCCAATACTGAGAGCTTGAGAATCTTAAATTCACAATAAAATCGTGCAAGTATATGTAATCATAGTCAGATGCCCTTCCAACATGAAGGTTGGACTCCTTTTATAGTAGATAATACAAGACATCAGCGCCCAAGAATCACTCCCTAATTAAATGTACATAAATGACAATAATTACCACTTAATGGTTAAAATATAACGGTTGGCACTGTATCCGCAACGGATACGTGCTGAGCCTCTTCGGTATCTTGATCCCTCAATCTCCTAGCTCGATCACTACCCGATCTTGCTCAAACATCCGAACTCACTCTAACACCTAGTCTCATCCCGACGCAACTCACGCAAACCATCATTACTTCCTTCGACCTCACACCTAAACCATGCCACGTGTAGTGCTGGTTTCCACTGTATACAGATAGTCCCCACACTTCCCGGATCAAATTTTACCATAGTGATGGAAAGTGGAAATGATCCCTCCGATGTCTTCTCTTGTAAGCTTTCTTTCAAATTACCTCAAAATAAGCGGAAAATGAACTGTTTAACCTTCCACAAGATCTAACTCACGTCTTATCACTCTGCCACTTTAGACACGTGTCTCCCCTTGATTGAACCGCCGTCTCGGTTCATGAACCGAAACATTTCGCAATGATGACTTCGCCCCTATAAAAGCCACTTATTTTTCACTTCATAGATTTTACCTTTTGGTAAATTTCTTTTCATCCTTCGACTAACCAACTTTTAATTCTCTAGAATTTATTCAAATCTTCAAATTTTCACTCCTTCTAACCTTCAAACCTTCACATCTTCAAACCTTCAAATCCTTAGACCTTCAAATCTTCAAACCTTTAAATCTTCAAAATCATGACAAAAATCTATCATATCGTCTTCCCGATAATCTTCTCCGACAACCTCTCCACCACTGATTTCTGATAAAACTACCGGCGTTGGAGACCATTCTGAAGCTCAGGTCACCACTGAACCTAGAGCCTTCGATATGCTTCCATTAACTTTCACCTTCGACACTGAATTCGCCGTTCAAACGACCTCTAAAAAATTTGATCGGGGGAAAGAGGCTAAAAGCTAGCCGTCCTCCGTCAAGGAGTCCGACCTCAAGAGAGTCCGAGATGATTGCAGTTAGAATGATCTCTCTAGGATCATTGTTCCTGGCCCGGACGAAGACATCACCACCTTCAAGTCTAGATACTCCAATGTTTACACCTACCCATTCACTTTCACACTCAACCCACCGATCGACAGTGTGATCCTCAAGATGTGCAGGACTTACAATCTGTGTCTTGCACAAATTGGTCCGTCTGCATGGAGGATCGTTACTTGTCTCCGGTTCTTGGCCAATTTGGTCAAAAAACCTTTCACCTTAGATCACTTGATCCGCTTATATTCTCCTCGACTTTTTTTTGCGGCGGGGTCATTCATCTATCCAAACGAGAGAAATCTCCCATCCTTTCGAGCGTCGATGAAAATCAAGACAGAAGCTGGTTAGAATATTTTGTTGCGATCCCAACTGCAGAAATTATCTCGGCTAGGATCATGCCTTTCTCGGAGGAATGGAACATGCACCTTAAGTATTCAAAACTCCATCTTTAAAAAAAAAAAACTTGCCTTTTAATCTTCACTTTTTCTTTCAGCCGTCCAATGGATTTCAGACCACGTGGACAATCTCCATATTTGGGTCGAGAAAACAATCAACAATTATCCACATAAGAAGCGGACATGTAAGGAACTCTCTGATAAATTATGAGTGGCCCATAACCACAGGCTCCTCTATCCCGAGGTCCAACCCATTTGCTGCTCCAGCTGTCCCTAATCCGATTTTTGATCCGGCCACATCGGTTTAGCGCATCACCGAGGTACCAAAAAAGAAGACCTCCAAGTCCAAATCCTCGAAACCTACGAAGTCACCTTCGGCCACCAAAAAGAGGAAAAGAAGCTCGGAGGCAAGAGGTTTCTCCCGAGCTCAAGATTCAGGCATCTCTTCAGATGATATCTAGGTCAGGGGAGTCTCCACCACTGCTACCACCACTCCGGCAGGGGTCACTCCGGCCAAAGTGTGAGAAAATAATGTTGCTACTGTGGCAGCCAAACTAATTTTGCCTCCAATCGAGGTGCCTAATTTTGAGCTTTAACTTTTTTTTTATATTTGCTAACAATTTGTCGATATGATTATGTTTGTGGTATATATTCAGTATCTATGAACTTTTATCTGAGAGCAATTTGGGTAATGATGTTTTGTTTATTTAACTTTTGAGAATTCATATTAATTGTTCGATATATTTTACTTGCTTGTGGTTGCAGGTAAAAGGTGGTTGTTCTGTTGCTTTGCAATATGTTATTTGAATTTAGACACCTAAGATCAAGATGAGTTGTTTCAAATTTGTAAGTTTTCAAGTTTAATTCTCGATTTTATATATCCAATATTGACACTTTAATCTTTTGCGTTTATAACGTAACGTTAGAATATTGATTCTCAATGCTTTTAAACTCTTTTCGTTTGGTAATATTACTCCGGGCTTGGTTTAAGTTGATTTAAACAAACATTCTAACCATAGTTAAGAATTTATCTTAGGAAATTACTCTCCATGATAATCTCAACTTCCACAAAATTAGGAACACATTAATATCATTATTTTAAATTATAATTTTTGACATCTAATATTTGCCTATTAATCGTGAAAAGGATATTTTCTCCCAAATTTCTTTTGGCAACTTACCTCCCCAACTTACCTCTGCGAATTAAAGTTAAAATATAATATTCTTATTTGAGGGTTTCTTACTAATTTATAAGCTCAATTTATCGAAAAGTCTTGTGGTTTATGAGCAAAAGAAACCAAAGGATGGTTTCAAACTTAAATAAAGAATTTATTTCGTGAACATCTTTAAAAATGGGATAAAATCGCCTGCCCATTCAACCAAAGTATGAGGGTGTTCCTTAAATGTAACATCCTTGCATAATAAAATTAGATTAATCAGAAGGTTAGTAAAAGAGACGCAGAGAAGATTATCACGTAGGGAAGGTAATTAAAAAGATATAATTGAAAGTAAAATAAAATGAAAATAATGGCGTTTATGGTTGCCAAGATTCGTGGAATTGAGATTGAGATTTGAGATTTTCTTACCAAAGTTAGCAAAAAGTTTATATTTCAATAACTATGGTTAGAATGTTTATTTAAGGTAATTTAATCTAAACCTTTAAAATTTAAAACATAAGTGTCAATCATACAAACATACACTTGAGAAAATGGATAGAAAGTGTAACGGAGAGGAGTCAAATCCCCCATAATTCTAATATGTAATAATTGACAAGGTAGCATTGCTAAAAATCTATCTATGCAGTCAATTTCCAAACAATAAATTGTCTTCTCTAAACTTTATTTGCCAGGATAGCGCTCAAGTAGGCTAAATTTCCTCATTAATATTAGTGGTAGTGATAACTTATTTAAAGCAGGAGATCATATTAGGTACGAAAAGGCTACTAAATATAGACAATTAGCAGTGGAGTAGAATGCTAACAATTAGAAGAACAGAATCACTTTCATTTTGATGTGGGAGATTTTTTACCTCTGATATTAAAAAAATAAATTACAAGGAAGAGAAATAAAAAAGAACGGAAAATTAAGGACAGTGAGACAAGAGGAGATTTCTTCCATTACAAATATTTTAATTTAAATTGCAATGTAAAATTTGCTTTAGTAATATTTTATCTTATATGTAATGAATTGTAAGAAATCGAATTCTTTGAAAAAATGTATAGAAATATATAATTTTGACTTACAATAGATAAAATAGTCATTTAATATTTTTTTATATTTAGAACTTTAAAATTCATTAAAATTTGATTATTAAACCTTTCCTTATTTGAATTATGCACCTAAAATTGAGGACTACCTTTCCTTATTTGATCAAACAATAATATTCATAAACTGTTTCTTATAATAATTGTTACATGTTAATATATCAATTCTTAGACTCTAAAACCTAATAAATAATATTGTATTTATTTATCTTTTGGAGAATAATCAATATTCTATAGGAAGAATTAGTTAAACTAAATGAGTCTTGACAAACTGAAGCTAAGGAGGGGGTTCGGCCAAAAGCTTATACACACGTAAATAAATAATTTATTTTGTTTTACTGTTATTGTCTCTTCGTTTACGCACTCTGTGATAAATTTCTAATTCCTCTTTAGTTTCTTCCTTCATTAATTTGTCAATTATATTAGTTACACTTATTAACAATTGAAAACTCTCAATATTCTTTTATATATTAAGTTATTTCATCATCGAATAAATATGAATTATCAATGAAAAGCTAAACAGTAAAATTCTTCGCTAATCATATTTAACGATAAATCAACAATGAAATATTTTAAAAAATTTCTAAGTTATGATCAATTTAGTGACAAAGTTTATAACTAAGTCCAATATTTTTCTGTAGTGTTTGCTGTCAAATGAGATACACGCTTTGATCTCGTGCAAATCGCATACATTAAACTAATTTTATTAAAAGAAGGGATATGTTTAACCATAAAGGACTATTGGGTCCAATAAGTGAAAGGGGGATCATTCTTAATCCAAAATTTAATATTAAGAATAATTACGAACCAAGTAAAAAAAAAAAAATCATTTTTAATACGGTTAAAGATATTTTTATCTTTTTCCTTAACCAAAATACCAATATATGGAAATGTCCTAGTTTTAGACAATTTGGATGATAAGCATCAAAGCGGAGATCTAGTTAACTAAGAGGATGATATGCATCAAAGCAGTAATTATCCATACATTTATATATAAAACAAGAACATAGGCCGAATGGTGTGGCATGCCTCATAGGTCAAGAAAAAGTTTTTTTTTTTTTTTTTTTTGGTTTATTCATTTTTTTTTTCAATTTTCCCTCTTATTCATTTATTAATGAGCTACATTAATTACAAATTACACTTAGGGGGTGTATTCAATTAGGATTTTAAAAGACTATTTTGGGATAAATAAGTCCAATGAATTTTAAAAGATTATTTAGGAATGTAATGAATTAACTGATTTTAAAAGACAATAAAAAAAATTTATGTTTGAATTTTAAAAGATTTATCATAAGATTTATAAAGATTTGAAATGACCACATGGATTTTTCATGTTAATTTATCTGATAGGTATTTAAGTGAACAACTTGTATGCATAGATTTCTGAGACCTCTTCTAACACAATAGGCTTGAAAGACATACACATACACTATATTGATTATGCAAATACTCTCTATTTTTCTCCATTCCTTATTATACCACAATCTCAATTAGACTTTACCCAAATTCAGTTCAGTTAGGAGAAAGATGAAAGCAATTCATGTTCAGGCTAACATGGATATGAATACTAACAGGAATGGAGGATTATGGGATTATCATGAAGAAACATGCCTCATAATAAAACATATATTCATTCCTCTTAAACTTACTAGGCCATTCTTAGACATGCCTCATGCAAGCTAAGCATAAACAACTATAAAAGGCAAGTTGCGCCATCAAATACTAGTCATCAACAACCATGTTAGCATAAAGAACTAATTGCAAAATGACTTTTCTTTCACGATTGAGAAACCACAGGATGTTAAAGAATTTTCAAATTCTTTCATCTTCGTTGTTTCTGAAAATCGAAACGGAAAAGTCACACAAAATCTGATGGGTTTGGGTGAATTTTTTTATAGGGTTTGATATTTATACCTCCCACTAAAAAGTCACACAAAATTCTAATTGTTTAAAATTCTGATTGTTTAGCAAGTTTTTGAATACCAAAAGACTTTTTGTTACTTGTTTAAAATTCTGATTGAATACCACTAGATTTGGACACCCTCTTTAAAAAATTCTAATAGTCTTGATTAAATACCACAAGACTTATTTAGATTATTTAAAAATCTTAATTGAATACCATAAGACTTATTTATTAAAATAGTCTTTTAAAATTCTAATTGAATACACCCCTTAACTGTTTCGGAATATATTGTCTACTGAAAAGTCACGTCTTATAGTAGTATTTTCTTAATTACATCACTCTCTTCCTTAGCCGTTCACAAAACAAATGCTTACCGTTTATTCTATGCTTATTGTTTTTGCTCAATGCTTACCGATTCTTTATAATGTTAGGACGAATTTGCGTATAAATTTTGGTCACGTGAATTTATGATTTTTTTGCAAATGAATTTATGATTTTTTCACAAAATTAGATAATTCATGTATTACATATTTTCTAGAATTGATTTAATATTACCAGATGACACTCATGCTATCATTTTTATATTTGTCCAATATCCATTAGGAACATCGGTCTCTTTAATATTTTCTTTTCGATGTCTTCAATAATTCGAAAGGAAAAAAGATCTCCTAGTTAAAATAGGTTTTATTAACTTCTTAAATTTTCTTACTTTAGTGTTTTGATTCCATGTTCACAAAGGCTGTCCTTTTCTCATCCCGTGATATGGATGAACAAAATGAATATGGTATTTCCTTCCTTTCTATTCTTCCCTTTTTTTATGGAGCTCTTCCTTTTATTTTTTAACTTCCTGATTTTCCTTCATAGCATGTGTATTAAAATTTATGAAAGTTAAATGAAATAACTTTATACATTTTAAAATATTCTATAAAAGTAAGAGGAACGAAGGGTTGACTTGAGACGCTAAAATGTTGAGCTATGCCTCATTGTTCTCTCAAAAATATTATGACATATTTAAAGTGTAATTTACCATTTTTGTGATATATATATATTTTTTAATTTACTATTATGTTGTCAAACACTTTGCTATAACTTTCATCGCAATTGATCGCAAAATGAAGGGAAAAGGTAATTTAAAGGCAAAAATACAGACAAATTTAAAAAGTAGGAACAAGTATTTTTAATGAAATAAATGGTTGTAAAAAAACAATTCTCTAAGCACTTAAGTAGAGCAAATACCTTACTGTGCCACGTGCATGTATATTACTTGAAACTTCAAACTAAGTTGACGAGGGAGTTACAATTAATCTTCTTTTTTACATTTTAAATATGGAATAATTTATGGAAGTGTTTAACTCTCTAACAAATTGGATACTTAAAAGGAACATTGTCAAGTACTTATAAAGTTATAATGAATATACAAGCAAAAAAATTGATTTAAATTATGTTACACATATAAAGACTAAAAACACTCGAGTGATGAAATATTAGAGAAACTAGATCTAGATTTGGAGACCAAAATATTCGTATACTAAAAAATAGTTTTAAGTTTGTAACTGCGAAACGACATCCAATCAGAGTGTAAAGGAGAAAAATTTAATCACCTTGGTGGCCCAGTTCATCCTCGTTTTTCCCATACCGTTTACTTGACTTCACCACTCTCCAATTCACATCTTCATATTTCTCGAATTCCAAAAGCTCCTTTAATCCTAACAATAGAAAGACTAAATTTTCAGATCTGAGTCTTGTCAGTTGTCATCGAACACTTGAACAATAATGGGCCAAGAAGGTACACTTTCACTTGATAACCAACTTCACAAAGACAAAATATTTGGTTTAATTCTACGGCCATTTTATTGGTTAACAAAGCTAAGTGAGGAGCTACACTGGAGCTTTGTATCAGCTGTGGTTATAGTGTATGGAATTAATCAAGGAATGAGTTTAGGACTTAGTCGAATTAGTACACAGTATTATATGAAAGATGAACAGAAATTACAGCCATCTGAAGCTCAAGTTTATTTTGGAATTATTCAATTGCCTTGGGTTGTTAAGCCTCTTTGGGGACTTTTAACTGATACTCTTCCTATTTTGGGATATAGGAGACGGCCATACTTCATTCTTGGTGGTAAGTTCATGATTTGCAAATCAATTAAATGAAATCTATTTGGCTTTTAGCTTAAATAAGTCAATTATGTGCTTTATGCTTCCCCAGTATATCTACTTAGGGTTCGTTTGGTAGGTTGTATAAGAATAATGTTTAATAAGGTGTATTAGTAAGGCTGGAAAAGTTATGTTGAGATTATTTCTTATCCATTGTTTGACTTGTTGTATTAGAAATAAGATTCATTGCATAATTTTTTTTTTAAAAAAAATAGTTCGTTTACAAAATACCCTCTATACTATACTATGTTGGGAACTTCATGGGCAATTGTGTCTTCAACCATGCTTATGCATGAGAAACACTTGTATTGCTAATACCATGTTTGCTATGCATTACTAATACATAGGATAATACCAAATAGGGTTATTAGTTATATATATGTTGAAAAAGGATACCAAACAAGGTATTAATAATACACAACTCTAAATCATGTATTATTTTCTCCATCCTACCAAGCGACTCCTTAATTAGTGGATTATGCCAGCTGGCACTGTCATTTAGAAGAGATGCAATTATGATTAAAGCATGATTAATTTTCAATATAGTAGTAAGCCTTAATTAATTAAGTTCTGTTTGTATATATCTTTTCCTGTGCTTTGTTACAGGTTTCTTGAAATTAATCTCCACTTTTGATCATGCAATCATTTTTTTTGTGATACCCTTTTGATTTAAGTTGTGACTACTTGGGTTTTGTTTGCTTAGATGAAGGCTTCTGAATCAACGAGTAATCACGTTTTAATTTAAATATGCTTTTTTCAGTTCTGTTTCTTGTTTATGAATTCAACTTTGGTTTTATCCTTTGTAAAGAAATGATAAAATGATAAGACAGAAGTGTATTTCACCATTAAGCATTAGTAAAACCATCAACTTAAGATCAAGCGTGAGGATCGGCTGAAGTTCCTGGTATGCTCAGGGCTTCTTAAAGCCGTAAAGCTATATTTGAACTCTGAATCATTTATTAAAGTTATTAATCTGCATTACAAATATAAGTTGACACATAAAAGAAAATAAAACAATATGAGTTCACAAGTCCTTGGTTTTCATTTGTTAAATTTTCTGTATCTGTGATGCGCCAGGGAGCTTCAATCTTGTCCCCAACTGCCGTTATTTTGATTATATGAGTTGTTCATACTAACTGTACAATGTAATCATAGTGAGGGGTACATATTCGTTTTATCTGGAAGCCAGCCATGGTAGTTACACTTCTCATTACCTAATGTTGAATTGTGCGACCATTACATCTGAAATTGTAAGCTGTTAGAGAGAGGACACTTTTATTCACAAGAAGAAAACATCAACACCGGAAAGCGGGAAAACGGGAGAGAAGTCATTGGCTCATGGCTCAAAGTAGTTCAATTCCTTCTTGTCAAGAGTTATTCTCCTCTCTTTCTTCTACACCACTTTCTGCTTAATTGGTTTGTGAAAATTGGGGTTAGCTATTCAAATTTGCCAACATCTAAACTTAGCTTTTGGTTCTGTATGAGGGTAATGCTTCTAAATTCTAATACATTTGCAACTAACAAATTAATATAAAGGGCAGCCCGGTGCACTAAGCTCCGGCTATGAGCGGGTCCGGGGATGGCCGGACCACAAGGGTCTGTTGTACGCAGTCTTACCTTGCATTTCTGCCTTAACTAACAAATTAATATATATCCCAAATACAAAATGGGGGTGATATAAGTTCACTTCGAGGTGTATATATGCTTGTCAGACATAAATAGACTTCATTAGCCATTACATTCTGCAAAACAATGACTTGAACAACAAAGATATGCAAAGGCTTCTGAGGCCATTCATTATAAGAAAGATATTTGATATTTCTCCATTTGGCTTAGTTTACCGTAGAAAAGAGAGATATAAAGTTCCAAAATCCTTATTTTCTGACAAATCAGCTGAGGCTATGACCATCGCCAAATTAGGTAGTGAGGTCTCAACATTGAATTATCTATTTCTGTTTTAGCAATTTGACTATTAAAGAAAATCAGGCACAGCATGTGTGGTAAGTAGTAAATTATATTTTTCAAATTGTTGTATGCTGGATGCCTTCTTTTCCAGCAAAAACGGCCTTGCAGCAGTCAATTCGGCTGGGAGAATGAGGAACTCTTAATGATGTGAAGTCTCGTAAGCATGAAGGGACCACTCAAGTGACTTAAGTCTTGTATCCAGTTACTTCATTGTCAAATTATGTAAATCCAAGTGTGGACGATGAAATTGATACGCACAAAGAACTATATCTTCATTTTTTGTCTTATACGTGGAATAAAAAGAAAATGTATCCTTTGTGCTTTTTCTAGTGTTAGCCAGCTGGACTTAATTTGATGTAATCTGTTTAACAACTATATATATTCAATAGTTTCCAGTTGCCGTATAATTGAAATGGCAAACAGAAAATCATTCTTTTGACTTACCTCCCTTTGTTCTTTAGGTTTCATTGGTGTTGTCGCTATGCTTAGTCTGTCAATCAACGAGAACTTACACCTTGCATCTGCTTTGTTGTGCCTAATGGCTGGCAGTGCGGGAATGGCAATAGCAGATGTGACTATTGATGCTTGTGTGACGGAGAACAGCATAAGCCATCCTTCTCTTGCCAGTGACATGCAAAGCTTGTGTGGTCTGAGCTCTTCAGTGGGGCAACTTATTGGGTTCGCAATCAGTGGGTTTTTGGTACATTTTATTGGATCCAAGGTTTGTTGACTGACTTCTTTGTTGTCTTTCCTTTGTTCTGTCTGTAGTATTTTATCGTCTTTTTCGTTGAGGTTTGTAAATTGATCGAATCATCTGTCAAGCTCTAGACTCCTTAGATTAAAATTAGGACTGTCTATCCCAATAAGATTTTATGACTTCCTGAATCATAACGGCAACTTAAACCATCCTGCTGCATGATTAGCTGTCTGTTCCAATACCAGTTACTGCTTTAATGTCGCTGGTATTTTTCCTTGCTTACTGATAATAATGTTACTCTGGCCAGGGGGTATTTGGAATTTTAAGCATCCCTGCTGGACTGGTCATTTTGGTAGGAATGATGACGCGTGAAGCCCATGTACACAACAGTGCATATAAGCGTGTAAGTTGCCTTCGCTCACCTTAGAAATATTTATCTTTTTTACTTGTCTCATCTATGTATGTTTCTGAGACAGGCAAATCAAAAGTTTTCGGATGCTGGTAAAGCTATGTGGATGGCACTGAAATGCGAGAATGTTTGGAGGCCATGTATATACATGTACATTTCTCTAGCATTGAGTTTGCATATTCATGAGGGAATGTTTTACTGGTATACAGATGCAAAGGATGGCCCATCTTTCTCAAAGGTATTTGTATTATATCTCTACAACCTATTATTGACAACTATGAAATGCTTCAAGACCTAACTTACAGCTCATTATTTGAATATTGGTAATTATCTTCTTTTCTAGTTGGGAAAAAGTCGTCTTAATACAATAGTGTGAATTGTATTGCCACGGTCTATGCAGGAGATGGTAGGGTCCATATCTTCTATTGGTGCGGTGGGCTCACTGCTTGGTGTTCTCCTCTACCAAAATACCTTTAAAAACCATCCTTTTCGTGGTGTACTTTTCTGGACTCAGTTATTGTATGGTGCTTCAGGACTGGTTGACTTAATATTGGTCTCACGTGTAAACTTAAAATTTGGTATCCCTGATTATGTTGTTGTTGTAAGCGATGCAGCATTCTCTCATATGATTGGGCGTCTCAAATGGATGCCTCTCCTTGTACTCAGTTCAAAGCTTTGCCCCTCAGGCATTGAAGGAACGTTTTTTGCTTTGCTAATGTCAATTGATCATATTGGTATGCTCACAGCATCCTGGGGTGGAGGCCTCTTACTTCATGCCTTCAATGTTACAAGGACACACTTTGACAACCTTTGGATAGTGATAGTGATCCGGAGCATTTTAAGAATACTTCCAGTTTGCATTCTGTTTCTGATACCGAGCACTGATCCAAATGCTTCTATTCTCCCAACCGAGATGTTGAAGAGTAAAAAAGGCGACGATATATTGGAAAATCAGAACATGGAAATGGCTCCTCTTGTGAGCAGTGTTGATCAGCATTTAGTGGTTACATGAGTGCAAATAGTAAAACTAGGAAAGTATACTCCTGTGTGAAACTTCATGTGCTGCTGAATTTTGTATGCAGCATGACAGAAATTATACAAGATGGATCAGCTTTCTGGTAAAAAGCAGTTGAGCCGACTGAGCTAAGTTCATCCGGTAAGGCTTAGATTTGTTGTATACTTGTATTCCTTCATAACAGTTGAGGAAAGAATGACCATGTGAAATTATATGTACCAGTGGTTGTAGTTTCTTGGAATCTTTCTGCTAGGATAGTTGGCTTTGGTCTTGTTGTTATAGAGAGGAGCAGAAGGAATCTTTTTTGTGGCTGTTGGGTTTAAGATTAATCATTAGTTCTTTGTACTTTAAAAGGGGAAAGATGGCCACAGCCCAAGGGCCATGTACTCGGAAAACAAAAGGACAACTGGCTCGGTTGTCTAGACATTTCAGTGTGAGCATAATGCATGTTTTTATATGCCCAGTTGTGACTTAATTTCTCTGCACAATATTATTGAAGTTTACAAGATGGTTAAGCATCAAACACTTCTGAATCAAACAAAAAAAAAATTGCATCATCTTTTTGTCAGTAGAATTAGTATTGTACAACACTATAAAGATGTCATGGCAACAAAATTTTAATTATAAAAACATATCATTTGACTTAACAATTACTTAAAGGAAAGTATAAATCTTATAGTTGCATTGAGATGTGATAAACCTGTTTATTTTAGGAAAAGTTTCAAAGCAAATCTGAACTTTACCTTTTAAAATCTGGTCTAATATTATTGTTTTCATGTTTGGAGGAAGGAACATTATATGTGCATCAATATATAATGGGGTCGATCTCCAGTCTGCATCACAGAAGTTTATAAGAAATATCACAATGAACAATCTTGATAATAAACAACTTGCACTCATAATATTCTATATCTTCTCCGGGGATGAAACATTGAGGGTGTGTTTGGTAGGAACGAAAATGTTTTCCATGAAAAATGTTTTCTTGGAAAACAAGTGAGCTTCTAACTTGTTTTCTAGTGTTTGATAAGTTAGTAAAAGAAAATATCATCATAAGAACATTTATATATCTAGCAAAATACTATGGGGGTGGGATGGGGTGGGGGTGGGGATTTTGAAAAATATTTACCCTAGCCTCACCATCCCACCCCCATCCAATCACCCTCGAACGCACTTCATCTTCACCTATCCCTATCCCTCCAACCTTCCCCCAAATTTTCTATTTCATATATACTATTTTATTTTTATAAGTTTTATAAAAATTTAAAAAAAAATCTTACCTCCACCCCGGCCCTTGCTCCCCAACCACAATCCCCCACACCAAATTTAACAACACAATTTTTTTATTTGTTTAGAAAAGTTTTATAAAAGTAAATTAAAATATATGAATTAGAAAAATTCGGGAAGGGGGGAGGAGTTGGGGGTTGGTGGGGGTGTAGAAAATAAAAAATAAATTTAAAACTCTTTTTTTTTTAATTAATTTTTTTTGGAGGGGTGCGGGGGTCGCGTGAGGTTGGGGGTGGGGAGTTGGTGGGTGGTGTAAAAAACAAAAAACAAAAAAACTCTTTTTTCAAAAAATTAATTTTTTTGAGGAATGGTGCCGCTGTGGGGGTGTTGAGGTCGCGGTGGGTGGGTGGGGAGGATTAAAAAACAAATAAAGTACTTTTAAAATAATTTTTTAAAATTAAATTAAAATTTTCTGGAGGGTGGTGGGTTCGTCTGGGGGATGGGTTGGTGTAGAAAACCGAAAAAGAAATTAAAAACTTTAAAAAAGAATTGGGGGAAGGGGTGTTGGGGGAAGGGGTGTTGGGGGAAGGGGAGTGGTTTAGAAAACTAAAAAAAAAAAAACTTTCTTTAATTTTTTTTTTTTGGAGGGGTGGGGGTGGGTTGGGTGCATAGGGTGGTGATAGTAGTTGGGGTTTTGGGGTGAGTGGTTGGGGTGAGTTGTGTGGTGATGGAGTAGTTGGTTGAATGTATTCCTACTTTCATCATTTTCCTTAATTTTAAGTAATTTATTTTAGTAAGGAGAATATTTTTCAAAAAATTTAGACTCATCACACGAAAAAATTGAAAAATATTTTCTATAAATTATTTTGCTTCCTACCAAACACACCCTGAAGCTCTACTTTTTCTCTATATCTAGAAAAAGTGGTCCTCTTTAAAATTCATTGCCAACAAGTCACACTATTGACTTCCTTTTGAAAGGGTGAATTTTAGGGCATAACTTTGTCATCTGCATGAAACTCAGAAACTACATGTCTCTTTTGCAAATCCAACTCGTGACTGCTTTATGTCGTATATGACCCTAGTGTTCTTCTGCTGATAATTTCCAATAATTCCTATCTCATCATCATATTGTAGGCTTGCTAGAGCCAAACAGACCTGTGATGCATCACTCTTTACAACATAAAGAACCCCAGTAACATCCACTTCCATCTCAGCACCATCCTCAAACTGCATCTTAACTGTAGGAATGTTCACTTCTTCATACGCAGAGAGGTCAAAACAAGTATCAAGAATTGAAACTCCTGGCTTTAAAGGGTACCCTGAAAATTGTTTCAAGAACTCTGTCTTAACAGCTTTGTAAATTGTAGGAGGGAGCCTTGTGATAACTGTTCCAGAATCAATCATAGTCCCACTTTTGCCAAAAACTGTATCTTGAATAGCCACCCCACCGATACTAATCCCGGTTAGATTGAGAAAATAGAAGCTAAAAAGCTGTGGATTTGCTACCATTCTAGTGTATGAAATCTGTGTAGAATTCTTGAAAATTGAAGTGTCACTGTCACCCCCTAATACTAATGAGCCAGAGGACTTTGTTCCAGTTGAAGGCAAGCAATAGGAGAAAACACCACCAAAAATCCCAGATGTTTGAGATATCAAAGAAAGATTACTCCTTCCAAGTCCCATAAGCCCTGAAGCTAAACCAAAAAGACCTTTATTATTCCTTCCACAACCAAAGACAAAATTGTCAATAGAAGTGCTTCCAAGAACCAAATGATCTTGGCCAAGTTCACCTCTAGTATAAGATCCATCTCCATAGCTGACAACATAATTACACTCTTTTAAATCATTCTCACATAATCCTGAATTTCCAGTTGCAGATTGAAGAGATTGACAAGTCCAAGAGTTGCATGAAACTGATTGATAAGTAGGAGAAACAGAGGGGTTGAACAGAGGTTCTGGTTGATTGTAACATAATCTACAAGGTTGGCACTGGACCCATGTGAGGTCACTTCCTGTGTCTACAATTACTGTCGCGTTTCGACCACCTAACGTCACTGCGACAATGTAGTTTAGAGAGTGTAATTTGACACCAGAAGTTATAGGAATTTGGGTTTGTGATGAAGTTTCATTTTTTCCAGAAATGATGTTTTTGATACTGGCTTGTATTGACCGAACTCGAATATCATCAGCTATCAGTTGTTTCTGAAGGTTAAAGTCCATGTTGTCAATTGATCCAGAGCAATAATCTTTATGCTTCATTTCCAATATTGTTGCTCCATTTTCACTTCCTGGAAAACCAAAGATGTTTTTAATTGACAGCACAGTTCAAATATGTATCTTATGAGTTTAAAGAAGATAAAAGACTATAAAATTATGCTATACCAACATAAAATTATTACTCCACTACAATATTTCAATATGTAATGCTTACATTGACGGTGTATAAAACTTAAACTCATCATAGTAGTATCTCATAGGAAACCTTGTAAAGTCAATGTTAGTGGTATCTTCAATAGTTTGGATTCCATTACTATCTTTAAGCCTAGTGAAGAATAAATTAAAGTGGAAATGGTGGGGTGGTGAAGGTGACATATACTACAACAGTACATAAAAGCATGAAAAGAAGTAAAACTATTAGGAGATCCACATAAAAGTGTTGATAATATCGAAATAATAAAGTTAATGCCCTCTCGTAATAAATTAATGATCAATGACTAGCTAGTTATACAATCTTGTTTTGCCAAGACTCACTTGATTTTTGAGAATGACAACTTGGGTTGTTGCTCTGCTGTGTGGACCTTTGAAGTCTTTTGAGGTGAAGAATTTGTTCCTTGTCTGCATTATTGCCAAATACCCCATAACTTGAAGTGAGCAGAATGAAAAGAAGAAGAAAAAATGAATATGGCCAAAGAGTCATTGTTAATTAAAGCTAGCAACTTCGGAGATGGAACTTGAATGCATTTAGGAATGAAGACAATGCAGGGGAAAGACGATGGGTAGAATGAGAAGAGAAGATGGAGAGTGGAATGAGGATGAGATTCTTAGGAGTTAGACTTAGGCATGAGAACAAAGGCGCTAAGTCGGATGCGTCATAATCTTAGTACGATATTTATTTTATTATCTTGTTAAATTGCTAAGAAATCTTGATGAAGTTGCAGAATTTGACTTTGTTCAATGGTTCACAAGTTACGATGAGCACGTAATAACTTTAATATAATTTTTTTATTTTGTTAATTTGTTCATAAATCTAGTCAAATTGGTAAGACGTGCTTATATTATAGCGCTGAGGCTATGTTATATAAATTTCTTAAATGGAGACAAAACTTAAGCATTAGCCGTCGGAATATGATGTTTGTGCAGATTTTCGAAAGAAATGTGCACTGTAGCTTTGAATTGGGCCTAGAAAGGCTTATCGCCCATGTTGTTGGGCGGCTCTGAATGTTAATCAACAGAGTTCCTTCTACACAACAGAAGAAATAATACAGCAAGTAAATAAAAGGAAGACTTTAATTTAAATATAGTTAAATTTGTGATGGAACTGGCGTAGCAATTTAGAAGTTGCAATGCTACATATCGAATAATTACAATCACTAGTCAAATATATAAGAATTACTATATAATAATTAAGTATGAAATATGTATGTTATATACATTTATCAACTATTATTTTAATGATCGATCATATATATAATTTCATTGAAGATTCATATAATTGAGCTGATCTTGAGTTTGGATCGGAGTCATACTTGTTCTCACATTCACTATTAATGAATTACCCCTACCCCTAACAAATTTGGGAGAAGAAAAATAAGCTAACTTCGTGTGTTTTTTTGAATTAAAAAATCAATTTTCTTTTGTTGGACTACTCCCAAGCCCAAGTCCTGATTAATTAAGTTTGAAATTATTTTTTCCATTGTAATTATATGTGTTGGGCTAGGCCCATTTATTGTAATGATATGTGGGTCGGTTTCTGGGTCAATATATAAGACCAGCCGACCCACCATTGTACAATTCAATTCATTTTTTTCTGAGACTCAATAATATCTCTTCTCTCCTCTTTCTAAATCTCGATCAATGTTTACCTCAATTTTCCGCATTAACATGGTATCAGAGCTTGGAATCTCGTAATATCCAAGATCTCTCTCGCTCCGGTGGTTATCGTGGTTGTTCGCCGGTGAAGTTTTTGTACTCAACATCTCGATTTTCTGATCCACTGACGATTTTTTGATTTGTTGGTTAGGGTTTTCTTGCGATCGAAGTATTTTAGTTTTGAAGGTTGTACCTCTTTCGGTTGCAAAGAGGATTGGTAACTTCGTTCTTTTGCCTTAATTTCTATCGATTTCTAGGGTTTCTTTAGGATTTTCTCTCGCATTGTTGGTTTGTATCAATATCTAGCTATATTTTTGGTGTTTGAGCTTTTGTAATAGATATTTGTTGATATTGTAGTATTGCAAGCTTATTTCTGGTTAGTATCAGTTCATATCATCATCTTAGTAGTTGATTCATGGCTCCTAACAATGTGCATGGTGGTGAGGGAACAATTTAAGCCAATACCTCTTCACCGGCATCTCGTACTCTCTTTTATCCTATGATTACACACACCCATGTCACTCTCTTTATGTGCAACCATCTGACATGTTAGCTTCTTCACTTGTATCTGAGTTGTTTGATGGTACCTCTTATGGTAGTTGGCATAGGTCTATTCTTGTTGCATTGTCTGTGCGAAATAAGCTTGACTTCATTCATGGTATATATGAAAGGCCTCCATCTGACTCACATCTCACTCGTCAATGGCAAAGGTGCAACAATTTAGTGATGTCCTGGTTGGCAAATTCTGTTACTAAGGACATTCACAAATCAGTTGTATATTCTAAATTTGCCAAAGACATTTGGAGAGAGTTAGAAGATATGTATGAGATCTGTTGCAGCGAGCATGTTGAATTTTGGTTTGGGACTGCATGTGCGAGCTTTGGCCGCGGTCACGGGCCTCTGGCTGCTGCAACGAATGACAGGATTTTCAAATTCATTTTAAGCGTCATTAAAACCTTACACACCCACATTTCGAAAATACTCTTCCAAAGAACTCCTATGGCGATTTCAAGCAACTTTAGGTAATTCATTCTTGTGGTAAGCCTTCTTAACATTGCATTATATTTATTTAGTTTCCTTAAGTTTATTGAATCATGGAAATAACCTAGAATCTAATTGGGGAAGAAGAGTTCAACCTAGTTAGGTTTGGTTTGATGGTTAATCTTGAAAGTGAGAATAAATTGGTGGGTTTTATAAATCTAAGCATGGTTTATCATTATTTGGTACTTGTTAAGTCTAAAGCCTCCATTAATGATGTTAGATTTGAATATTGAAAACTAGGGTTCATATCGAAATTGGGAGTTTTTGCATATAAGGTGAAATTAAACTAATCTTAGAGTTGATTTAGTAGTTATTTGGGTAGTATTGGACTCCTAGAATGTTAAATTTCATTGTTCACTTTTAAAATAACCATTTTACCCCCTAATGGCCCATTACCCTCTTATTTGCTAATCAATTTGGGACCAAGGTCTAGTGTAATATTTTGGATGTTGTGATAATACTAGACTTCGAGTACGATCATGATCCGCAGAAGGACAAGATGCAAGTGCGATTGTGCGTCTCCTGCTCTGCCCTTCAGGTAGGTTATGGCTTACCTTATGGTTATACTTTGGTTAGCGAAGAGTATGTGTAGTTAGAATCTGTTGGAAAAAATATGTACGCCTTCAAGTATGAAGTTGGGATAGATTTATTAGATTGGTACTATTGATTGATTTGTGGGTTTGTTGCCGTATTTGATGTGTTGTGCCTTGTATTGCATTCATCTCTCTCTTGTCATCTCAATTATCATCGAAGATGAAAGAATAATGATAATTAACTTGAAATGGTGAAGTATACTTTATGAGAACATAATTGATATCATGTATAGAATACCTTCTTATTTCATATAATGATATGTTATGGATTATGATTGGAAATGATTACTCATGATTACACCTATGTGATACTCTCCCAATGTGGCTTTTTAACCAATAAATAAGAAAAAGATGATTTTTGTAATAAATGTTTTGATAAGAAGTGAAAAAGACACTATTTTTACTCCCTATAAATAAACCCCTCCATCTTGGAAGGGAGTTCATAAAAAAACTACTTATTGAAAACTCATTCTAAACACTCCAATCCTAAAAAATGGCGAACCCAAATGGCCTTTCAAATTGCCATGTTACCCCCCCCCCCCCCCCCCCACACAACAAGAGTTCATAAAAAAATTACTTATTGAAAACTCATTCTAAACACTCCAATCTAAAAATGGCCAACCCAAATTGCCATGTTAACCCCCCGCACAAGCCCATGACCCTCATGTTGATAGACTATTATGGGAAGTACCAATTGCTAGTGAGAGTTATCACCACGCTCGTAGACCTTGTTCATCGCCTTTAGGATGACTTGTGGTATGTCTGTCACATTGCTTTGACTGAGAGACAAGAGAACCTGCGGCATCGTAGAAGAAAAAATAGGATTCTCATTAAACTCGTCACTGATTGTGGATAGGTGATCGAAGACTACCACACACCCTCATTCACCTGCACATTCCCCTCAAGCTCCCCCCCTTACAACTCCCAGTAATTGTAGTTCCTAGTTTCTCTTTTGTTGTTGGTTTTGGTCAGTTGTTAAGGGTGTTTTTTTGTTCCTAATTTCTGATTTGTTGGTGTTTTTGGTCAGTCGAAAAGGGTGTTGTTTTGTTGTTTTGTTTGCATGTCATGTAAATCACCCTATATAAATATTAAGATAGCTTCTTGCTTTTATCAGTATTCACTCATTTCCAGTTTATTTCTTTTTACTGGTTAGCCAGGGGAAAATATGCATTGATAACTTAAAGAGTTCTATGCATAGACACTAGACCTTATTTTATCTTCTATTAAACGTTGTTGAAAAATGAAAAAATATGCACTGATAACTTAGAGTTACACGCATAGACAATAGACCTTATTTTATCTACTACTAAGCGTTATTGAAAAATGAAAAAATATGCACTAATAACTTAGAGTTCCACGCATAGACATTAGACCTTATTTTATCTTCTACTAGACGTTATTGAACAATGGAAAAAACATGCACTGAGAACATAAAAGAGGCGCATAGACACTAGAGTTAATTGTAACATCTACTAGACGTTGTTAAATAGTGGGGAAGATATGTACATTAAATGGAAATATTATGCACGTTAAAATTGATGAATTAATTCTTGAAATTATATTGATTGGCATTTAAATGGGTAATTAATGAATATATAATGTCATATTAATATAAACACCAATATTAATGGGAAAATGAAAAAAATATGCATTGTTAACTGCCACACATAGACACTAGACATAATTGTATTTTCTACTAAACATGTTTGAAGTTGTTACATTAAATGGAAAAAATATAGTTACGTCATCAATTTAAAGTTGTTACATATGATCATCACAACCAATATCAATGAAAATATCAATATCAAACGTCATATTAATATAAACACCAATATCAATGAAAATATATATGATGTTCACATATAGCTATTTCACCAATTTCAAGTTGTTACATACGATCATCACAACCAAAAACTTTCACTAGCATATTATTAACATTACTCAATTAGTGTCATTGTTTAGATCATTATAATGTTGTTTCACTAATTGCATGATGACAATATATTGTTTAGTCAAAAATATAAGTTTGAAATTTTAAAATTAGTTTAATTCTTATTTAATAAATGTTTAATTTTGGTTGAGAAAACACGTGTTACATTGTACATTATACTAATATGTTGTATGTGAATTATAAACTAAACGTTCAGAACTCGCACATAACTCCAACGGTAGCTTTTTTCAAACCCAACGTTCAAATAATGGTAATATTTTCATTATAAATACCCTCATCCCCAAGCTTCTTACCAAAGAGTAAACAATCAACATTTTATTATAACAGCCAGGGAAGATTATTAGAAGTATCGTTCATTAATTACTAAAATGCCACAGAATTTGTCGTCTAATATGTATGCCACACAAAAGGGAATATGCAGATATGGTGATTTAGCTTCCATTAGAATTTCAAAGACAACCACAAAATTCTGAAAGGGAGTTTTCTGAATGTGTGAAGGGAAATGTTAGTATTTAATTTGTTTACGTCTGTTTTAACTTGATACACTACTATTTTTTTTATTTGTGCAGAAAGAAGATGGTAGCTGCGATTATTTTAGATGGGTCGATGATGATACCCCATTCATTGGGGAGGAGACATTTAATTCAATGTACAGACTCCACAAAGCTTAAGAGTCATTCAGAGAAGTCAGAAGCCTCTTTTTGAATGCGAAAGCATCGACGGACTGATTTAAATATCAAATGAAGAAATCTCAGACTGAGAGGGATCAAGTAAAAACATAATTGAAGGCATCTGAAATAGAGAGGGATCAGGCAAAAAAGGAACTGAAGACAACTGAGTTTGGGAAAGAAAAGATAAAGAGGATGTTGTGTTTAGTGTTATTTTTAATTATCAAATGGGTCGTTTGTGGTTCTTTTTTATTGCGTTTCTTTTTTTAATCAATTGTCAGCTTATTTTATGTTATGTATAGATCGAATGCATTTGTTAAAAACGAAGATAAAATGACAACATTTAACATAGATCAACAAGAGTTATAAGTAGACTAGCAACGATTATATATTTACTGCAGGCATTTCAAAAACAAAAGGGAATGTACTACAGCCATAGCAGACAAAAGGGAAATAGACCAACAACAGATATACATTTTACTATAGCCATAGCAAACAAAAGGGCAATAGACCAACAACAAATTCACTACTCAACTTGTGACGAATTATGCTCATTTTATGACAAATTCAGACTACAAGTGATTCTCTTGTGTCCAGGTTGTTTGCATAGAGAGAATTTATTTCTTATCTTGGTTGATTGCTTGGCATGACTACGTTCTCCCTCCAAGACACTCTTCTTACGCTTATTACTCTTTCGACCTAATTTAGGAACATTTTTTTGTGGGAAAACATGTGCGCCCTGCATATATGAAGGAATCATCCACTTATTTTCATGAGAAATTTGAACAATATCACCTTCGTATGCATTATAGTATGCATCTGCTAAGTAATATGCAGAAGAGTGATTAAAAATAGAGTGTCCAAATGTATCCGGATACATCTTACTAAGAGTTGTTATGGCATGTGGGCATGAGAGCTTGTCAACGTCAAAAAATCTATAAGAACATGACATAGTTGACAGGTTGACAATTGCATGGTCGCCATGTCCGCATGCGATATACTCATTTTTGTTTACCCCAATGACAATTACATATTATGAGGTATGACGCTATTGTTTAATAAAAGTAGATTCTTTGCTAAGATACTCCTTTCATTGAATTTGGTAGCAAATCTCATTTGAATAGCGTTGAAAATGGCTGTTATGGGGAACTCTCTCTATACTAGAAGCATTGAGTTGAACGATTCGGCAATATTTGATGTCAACACTTCAAATCTATTCCCCGGAAAACATGCCCTGCTCCATTTATCAAACTCAACTTCATCCCTAAGGCAATCAGCTACATCCGATGCAACGCATTGAATTTCACTAAAGTGATCATAGAATACCTCCGCGGTATATGCTTTTGCTATTTTGTAAAAGAATTTCTCAAAGGATCCGTTATGAAACCTCCACACATTCTCTCAGAAAGATGCCTTGTATAAACACCATGGTGAGCATTGGTGTAAACCTCACGTATTGCCTTCTTGATGTTGTGATGCCTATCAGATATTATGCACAAATCTCAGTTGTTAGGCACAATTTCAAGCAACTGATGGAAAAAGTAATTCCAAGAGGCAACATACTCTGAGTCAACCACACAGCAGGCAACTGGAAAAACATGGTTCTCCACATCTTGTGTCACAACAATCAACAAAAAACCTCCATACTTGCCCTTTAAGTGTGTTCCATCAACTACTATGACCTTTCTCATGTGCTTAAATTCCTTATCCATGTTTCAAAAGTCAAGAAGTAATATAAGAATCTCCCTTCCTTGTCGAGATATAAGTCTGTCTTGCTTCCGGGATTCGTATTGTGTATCATCCAACTATAAGGAATCAATTTTGAATACCCATCAGACGTTGACCCCCTTATTAATTTCTTAGCAATTACGCTTGCCTGATAGGCCTTCGAATAGCTAATTTCACAGTCAAAGCTTTCAACTACTTCTTTTTGGATTTGTTTGGGAGTGATCCATGTGCCTTCTTCAAATTTACCCATAATGTGCCTCCATATTACTACATATGATGCCTTTGAATGTTTAGAAGAAACGCGTTGTATGCCGCATGTGTGCATGTTACAGTACACGATTATAATAAACCCAAACCTTGCTACGTATTTATTGGTGTGCAATCTCCACTTGCAAGAATTATCAATACATCTAGCTACATATTTATCTAATTTGTTCTTCCAGACATAGAAATTGAAACGTGTCTTCAAGGCAGCTATCCCAAGTTCTTCCACTAGCGTACAATTGTCCTTGAAAATGCCGCCACTCTTAAAACTTGTTCCATCAATATAGCTATAGTTGTTGAAATCTGAATTCTCCAAATCATCTCCAATGAACATTTTCAAGATAGTCATTGTCCATTGGAGGTTCACAAATATCTTCATAGATGTCATTGTCCATTGGAGATTCACAAGGATCTTCATCGATGATTGGTGAGGTTCACCTTGATGTATTCGTTGCCCCTGATGAATTCGTTGCCCCTGATGAATTCGTTGCCTCTCCTTCAAACTTACATATAACCTACGTTTGGCACCATTCTTATCAATATTCATAAGGTATAGATGGACTTGATGATCATTTATGATATAGGTAGGGGAAATCCCTTTTTAGGAGCACCAATTACATAGCTAATGAACACAGAGTCTATATTATCAGACAGAATCACGCTCCTCAACAAATCATCATAGGTGTAATAAGTATCCAATTCAACAGGTTGGATCTTTTGTGGAGAATTCCATTTCTAGATGATTTTAATACAAACCCACTTACCATCGAAATCACCAGCGGCTATCTTTTTACCCTCCATAATAAATTTAAATTGGTCTATACTAGACGCAGATTACCAGAAATTATAAATTTTAAAGAACACGAATTAAAGCTTATCAGACCAAACTATAACCAAAAAGAGTAATTCCCAAGCCGTAAAATTCAGAAATAACTACCCAAATCGGAATTTGTTTTCAAAAGCTTCAATGGGTTTAACAATGACAACAACAATGGCAGCTCAGAAAGAAGGAACGGGAAGAAAAAAAGAGAAGGAAAGCTCTGCTAAACTAGGGTTAAGATCGAAAGAGGGGAGAAGAGCTGATTTGAGAGCTTCAATTGAAGAAAAAAATGTGATATGAAAGAAACGAATGGGGGGAAATGATTTATAATAGTTTTTATTTTATTATTTTTATTTTTTAAATCGTTGGACGAAACTGTATATCTTTTAAACTTGAGAGCTTATTTTGACATTCCAATAAGTTATCTCCACTTAATTAGCCTTAATCCTAAATGAGGTCCTGCCACCCAATAACTAAAACTTGGGGTCCAAAATAAAATTAAAAAAAATAGCAATGGGCCTTGTGCCCACACTTCCCCAAGTTACTTAGGTATGTTGGACATACTTAATTATATTTTGATGTCAAATTCCTATCATTTTAGTGTCCTTGAATGTTTTTGAGTGATTAATATTTCCAAATGAGTTTAGAGTATTGATTTTACACTAATTAATTGTGTTTAATGACTAAGGAACAATTTCGAGCTAAAATTTGAAAAATAATGCACCAAATCGATGAACAAAGATCTTAGCCGTTAAGTTCAACCCCGCAACAACCACAACATGCAAAGGCAATTTAGAATTGAATCTAGAATGCGACGTTAACTTTTCATAAAACATGAAATTTGTAATGTTGAATGAAAAGTAAATTACTTACTTTAATGGACAATAGTTAAAGATAAACGAATATTATTAGTTAAATAAAACTCTTAAAAATTTAAAGGAGATTATAGTCAAAACAGATGGGATGGGGTATATATAAAATCACTCATGATTGGTCCTAAAAAGACAGCGTGTGTTGTTAAAGCCGCCGAAAATTTTAAAAGGAAGAGATGATGGGACGTACCGACACGTGTGTTTATTCCTTAATCCATAACACGACAAAAAGAGCAATCATCCAAATATTATCCACAAAGCAGCTCATCTAAGGCATCCAATTCAACTTTGTACGTGTCAATCTCACCACAGGAAACTTCCACGTGGCTTCCATCGAATCACAGCCGCTAGCCTGAAATCGTACAATACACGAACCTTTTCGGATCTGTAGGGCGCCAACGCATGTTATCAAACCCATCACGTGACTCACGTGACTACAGCTTACATCTCAACCGGTTTCGTGAGGGTCCAGCACGTGGGAGGGATGCTCTAGTGCGTGGAAATTACACTACAACTGCTTAATAATTGTACTTCTAGTCCTAACTTATTTTAATATACATCTTAGTCCAAATAATATTAGCTTTAAGCATATGAAACAACTTAAACAAACATTTTTATTTTTCCAGATGTTTCAAACTGCTTTCGCAAACAAACGCCACCTTAATTTTGAAATGTCAAATGTGTTTTAATTTAATCACTATTTTTTATATATTTTTAAATTATTAATTATTAAAAATTTAACTTGAAATTTGAATTATGACAAATAGATTGAAATAAAGAAAATAGTAGTATTTAGACTATTTGTCTAATTTCATATGACTCTAAAATATAAATCATATTTATGTATTTATAAACTTAGCACAACACATAAAATATTACTTTTCCATATAATTTTGTCATATCATAACTGAAAGGGACAAACGATAAACAGTTTAATTAACTGAATATAAATGCTCCGCGTCTAATAAGATATCTTAAGAACTAAAGTAAATATTTATTAAAGATTTAGGGACTAAAATCGTAAATAATTTCTGAAAATAAAAGAAAACTGAACTAATTTGTCAGCAAGTAGTAGCCAAAACACAGTTTGCTTTCTCTTTCAACTCAACTTAAAGCGTGACTTTCACTTGAATTTTCCAAGTCGACTAAACCACGCCTCTGATATTTTTGGTCTTTGTCTCACTCACTCAATCTAAAAATATTTTGTCTTTTGTGATGCCTCAATTGATGAACACCGCCGATGTGCCGCCGGAGTTACGGTGGCAGACGGGACAAATGTTGCCGGTGAAGAGAGAAGTGGAGCTAGAAAACTCTTCTGATGAAGAACACTGCTCACTCAACAAGCGATCCAAACTCTCCTCTTCTCTACAAGTCAGCTTTCTCTCTTTCAGTTTGTTCTATATAAGCTTATTAATATTTGCTCTTCTTCTTTCTAAGTGATGCTTCTTTCTGATCCGCTGAACTTTTGTTGTTGTTGCTGTTTCAATACTCAACAGTACTTGTATTTGTGCTTTTTCGCTGTGTATCTTGTTATTTACTAGTAACATATGCTTTGGATTTGACTAGACATGGATTTTATGATGCTAGTTTGACTTTTATCATGTTAATTGGATTTGTGTATTGTATTAGGTCTTAAGTAAGAAAATGTTAAAGTAATGGCTAAAATGTTAGTTTTATAGTGAAAAACTACTTTATTGTCTGCTACTTAATATATATGCTACTCCCTTTAGGCGGCCACTTAGCCATTTGAGCACCCTTAATAAAATACCAACTTTCCGGCAAAAATAGGTAATTTGACTAAAATGCCCCTAATTATTAAATATGTATTGGGATTTGGTCACCTAGGTAAATCTGGAAAAGTAAAGTATTCTTTCTTGATTTGTCAAGAGGATATTCTTTTTGATCGGGAGTATGAGTTTTTCGGTTTCAAAAAAAAATATGCTATGAGTTTGACTAGATTTGGAGTTTATGATGGTAATTGGATTTTTATATTATATTAGTTCTTGTGAAAGAAAATTTCAAAGTAATGGTTAAAATGTTACTCCCTCCGTTTCAATTTGTTTGTCTCACTTTCCTTTTTAGTCTCTTTAACAAAAGAATGTCTCTTTCTAGTTTTGACAACCTTTTATTTTCAACTTTCCACCTGGCATGTTTAAGTTCACAAGATTAAACAACATTTTGGTACATTTTACATAACTTTAGTTAAAGACCACGAGATTCAAAAGTCTTTCTTTACTTTCTTAAACTCCTTGCCAAGTCGGCAAAAGCAGGCAACCAAATTGAGACGGAGGGAGTAGCTTTATAGTGAAAGATATCATCTAATTATCTACTAATATATGCTCTGAGTTTGATTATACACGGAGTTTATGATGTTAATTGGATTTGTGTATTATGTTAGTTCTTGTGTGAGAAAGTGTCAAAGTAATGGTTTAGAAATGTTTGTAGGAGAATTATCATTTACCAAATTGGGAATAGGAAATTAGCTTATCATTATTGATGCCTTGAACTGCTTAAAGAGATACCAGTGAATTTATGTCTACTATTGTCTTCTCTGAGGTCTGAATCAAGGCTATTTTGCAGCAGCAGGGTTTAGGAGCTTGTGGTTTTCCAGTTTCACCATCGCAATTTGGCCCGGTAGATGAGCCCAGTCCTTTAGGTTTGCGGCTAAGGAAGAGCCCCTCACTGTTGGATTTGATCCAAATGAGGCTTTCTAAGGGGAGCACCTTCAAGGTGGGAAGTCAGGGGAAGGAGCAGAAAGGAAGCACCGCAATGACGGAAAAGCTCAAGGCCTCGAATTTTCCTGCTTCAGTTCTGAGAATTGCGAGCTGGGAGGTATACTTAGTTTCTTCTTAAAATGGTTCGTAAATAATGTTCAGTCTGAATATTCCATAAGTTAATGGAATTTGTTTTGTGTCTACAGTATAAGTCAAGATATGAAGGGGATTTGGTCGCAAAATGTTACTTTGCCAAGCATAAACTTGTTTGGGAAGTCCTTGATGGTGGTCTCAAGAATAAGATAGAGATCCAGTGGTCTGATATCATGGGGTTGAAGGCAAATTACCCAGATGACGCACCAGGAACCTTGGATGTAGTGGTAAGGAGTAATTAGAAATTTGTTTTTGCTTTTGTCTTCGTGGAGTTATTTCCTTCACTGCGTTAGCAGAATAGGTTCCGGTGTTGCTCTCCTTATTAACCTTAGTTGATGAGGGTGTTATGGATCCTTGTATTGCAGCTGGCAAGACAACCTCTTTTCTTTAGGGAGACAAATCCACAACCAAGAAAGCACACTCTGTGGCAAGCAACTTCAGATTTTACTGCGGGACAGGCAAGCATACACAGGTCTAACTATTATCCCTGTAGTTCTTTTCTTCTTCATAAGTAACTATTACACCATTGTTAGTCGTTAGCCAATTTTATCTTGTTTTCTTTATATCTCCGTGGACATCTATTGTCTGGACACATCTGTTCTTTTCAGCGTGTCTTTTCCATTCTTTTTTTCCCACTTCGGCAAGCATTTCAAATCACTTGTTTGACCTGCTTAGTTGATGCATGGAGATAATGACAGAAAGCTAAATCCAGAGAGAGGTTTGCCTGGCATGAACCAAACACTATTGGTTTATTTGACAGGCATGAAGTGCTCTAACTGCTTCATGGATATCACAGGGATTTATTTATTTATTCATATGATAAGTAGTGCTCTTATTAGGTTTAGTTTATTTGACGAGTTATTTTTTGTTAGGAGAGGCGAGACAGAAATTTGATAATGAGTCTTAGTTATTTTTGTAAGGGAGAGAGGCAATACTAGAAAGATAAGGTAGAGTGCGACATACACTCAATTTAGTGAGTAATGGTTAATGCCTGTAAGAATGGCAACGGGGCGGGGTGGGTTAAGGTTTTGCGGGACGGTGTGGGTTTAAACTTATGCGGGGGTGGGGGGTGGGTTCAAGCTTGTATTTTAAACTTCAAAGCGGCTGCGGGTTAGCACTTTTGATAAATTGCAAATTATAATAAATTTCTGCAACTACAATCAATAATTTATTGCAGATTTCTGGATTTATTAAACAGGGCCCATAAAAATGATGACTTTCGAACACTTTCTATGATGCTTCCAAGGAACAGATTAATTCATTTTTTATTTGTTAATTGAAAGCAAGAAGGAAACAAATATTATGAGGCAGTGCGGGTCAGGGAGGTGGGGGCAAAACTGGAAAACAAAAGTGAGAAAATATAAATGAAATAATTGCATTATTCTTCATCAAATTATGCATTTGGGTATTGAATGGGAGAGCTTGACATTTCTTTTGAATTTTTTTCTTTATAGTCGGGTTCATTATCTTAGTTCCAAACCAATCTTCAAGACGTAATAACATTTCATTGATTCACATTATTGAATAAAAAGCATTACAAGTAACGCATATTTTGAACTATTCCATGCGTAGAATTATGTGGCTGGGGGGCAGGGCAGGTTTATGTGGTGTGGGGCGGGTTCAAAAATAGATTTTTTGCTATGTGGAGCGGGTTGAAGTCTTTGCGGGTTAAGGCTGAACCTACACTGTAACCACCCAGCGTCGCCCCGTCTCCATCTCTACTTCATGGTTCTCCTTGTGGCTTAATTTAGCTGAAAGAGCATTTCAGTATAACAACCGAATGGAATGTCTCATTAGATGCTGTTTCGAGTCTCAATCGCCAACTAAATTTCCCACGTTCAGCTTAGTCTTAGTAAAAAGTTAACACCAACGCCAGAAATTATCAGTAATGATGAAGGGTTTTGATACCATGTTGCACCTGTAGTAGCTTTTGTATTGTACCACAGTGATTGTCAGTATTATAATTACAACTAATGCTGGTGGTAGGCCGTTTTTGTCTGTTCACATTTTCTAGCATCTCCTTCGCTTTGTGTTAATGTGGTTTGGTTTTGATGTTAAAACACACTAAATTTTCTTTGGTTCCAGGCGACATTACTTAGAGTGTCCACAGGGCTTGTTGGGAAAGCATTTTGAAAAGCTTGTGCAATGTGATCCTCGTCTTAACTTCCTGAGTCAACAAGCAGAGATAACATTAGATTCTCCTTATTTTGAATCAAGGATATCAGTATTCGAAGACACGCATGTAAGTGACCGTGAATTTGATCTGAATAATGAAGGAAGTCCCCATTTTCTCGACTTGCAAAGTGCCACTTCACCTTCAGGTGCTCAGTGTTATTCCTCCAAAAGTGAGCAAGATCCTGTTAGTAGACCTTCAGAACGTATTCACCATGAAAAGCCATCCTCAAGCTCAGGTAAATATGTCAATTTTATTTGAGAAGTACATTATAGTTTTCTTAACTTGAGTTCTCTGGTGAGGTATGTCTTTGAAGATGTCATTATAGTTGTTGTCTTGGGCACAGCTTGGTTGATGATCATCATCCCTTAACCCCACATTTCCAAAAAAAGTGACAAATTGACTGTTTCCTTTTTAAGGAGCGGAGAGGAAGTTTGCTGCCTGTTTCCTTGGTTTTATTGTAGTCCTATCTTGCTGGTACAGTTGTGTGTTTCTTGAATTTAATTCACATTAAGGAGGTTGTCTCTGTTCAAAAAGAGCAATATGACCGAAATCGGATCTATGGACATGTTATCCTAAGTTGAGGTTTATTGTTCTCAACCACTCTATGGTCTATTCGAAGTGATTAGGAATTGGCTCTATATTGCTATCTGAATGTATATTGTTCTTGTTAGAGTGCCGTTTCTCTTGGATTTGTTTTGGTTGTCTGTAACTTCACATTTAATGTGCAGTTATTGATACAGGGGCAAGTGAAGATATGAAGAGTAGGGAAGTGGAGCAATGGAAAGGGCTCAGTAACCTCAATCAACTCAGAGTGCCTGGAATACATCCCTCCGTGTCAATGAGCGATTTATTGAGCCAGCTTGAGCAACGTGTATCAGAGCAGAAGACATCAAAAGTCATCAACCTCGCCAGTGATGAACGGCAAAGCTTGGAAATTCTGGAAGAGCTCTCCAAATCCTTGCTTAGTGACACTCAAAATGTATCAGCATCAGATGAGAAATCTCTTATGTTAAGGGTCAATTCTCTGTGCTGCCTTCTTCAAAAGGATCCCGCAACAGCTCAAAAGAGTGAGAACTGTTGTGATGTTGCAACGGGTGAAAGAAGAGTTGATGAAATAAATTTCATTCCCACAGCACCATTTGGAGAAGTTCAAGAAGATCCTTCTACGCTGGAGGATGAATCAAATGATCTCTCTGGTTGCAAGCCGGCTTCAACAATGTCAAGAAAGGACTCTGTCGGCGATCTGTTGCTGAATCTTCCTAGGATAGCATCACTGCCCCAGTTTTTGTTCATCTCCGATGATTCTGCAGGTAACCAAGCTAGATAGTTTTTGCTCAATCTACATCAGATAATCATTAAAACGGATGGCTGTAGATTGTATATATTAAAAGTACGTTAGCAACAGTGTGTTCAGTTTAGGATTTTGATCTTTGATGTATCAGTTTAGGACTGTTCATGTATAGAATGTCTTCGTGCCGTTGTATCGAAAGTTAGTGCTGCATGTGCATGTTTTCCAATTCTTTCCTGTTTGTCGCTGCTGCATTATACAAGCCCATATTTGGTATCCCCTTAGACATATAAGGGTAGGTATACATGACATATCCAGAATATAACTGATATATATGAAGATATACAAGTATATACAACCTTGATATACACCTGGTGTATATTAAAGCATATACACCTTGTATATTTGGAAATATATCATGACAAATTCAGTAGTAACCAAATAAAGCAGGAGTAAATAAGCTATAGGCAAATCCATATCAGATAAGAGAATGGAAAGTACAAAGTCATCCTGTATGATTTAGGCAAGAAAACAGGTCATACAATAAGCGCATATGAACAAGATCAAATTCAGTCAAGAGAGGAAATTCAAGCATTCATATCAGACCGACATAGGCATAGAGAGCAGACCTCGACATCACAAGAAGAAAATGCACAAATATCTTGGCATCAGACCAAGCAAATTCTATTGACATGTTCATATATAAGACTTGGTTAGGAAACAAACATGCAGTCTATATTAATGCATTACAGAATTGAGACAATTATACCAGATCAAGGGGGCATGCGTCATGATTTTCAGGTCAAGTCTAATCAAGAATTATAAAGACATAATCAGTTTATATACTAACAGGAAAACCAAAGTCATATAGATTCTTTCACGCAAATAGATCTCTTTAATCAACACAGGGTCACATGTCATCACTCAAAGATAAGAGAAAAGGGAGGAGTCTTAAGACTCTACCCAGATTTTATATAGAAAGAAAGATAACAAAGATGGGAAATAATGGCCCGAGGACATTGATAGCAACTTAGCATGCACCAGGGAAAAGAACTAGACAATACCCGTACACTAAGACTAGGATCATTCTCAACATGACACATGCTTAACCACTTGTAAACAGACATGCTCTCATAGACTGATTTATGAACCAAAAAAAACACACACATTCTTAAACAGGCAGTGTGGACATGGATGCACAATTTTGACACTAGGCAAATTTATTTCTCCCTAAATGATACCTACTCAAATCATATACCAAGATTTTCCACTCACTTAAACTATTTCAGTACAAAACTATACCCTATATATGCTTACTACATGATCATGATTATTAGTTAAATATGGGATGCAAACAAACAATAACTCAATATGGCACAAACTAGTTCAAATATGTACAAGATGTTGGTACAAATGTTATCTAAATAATTTAACAGACAGATCATGACACAAAGTGACTTAGGAGGTGCAACGGTCTCACATGAACACATTCCCATAGGGACAGACAAGACAAGAGTGTAGACAATTTAATAGACATGCTGGACATAGAAAAACAACGACCATTTAAGGGAAACATTTCAAAGGTATAGGATCACACATGCTAGGCTAAGCATATAGGGTCATGTTCATGTTGTGTATTAGGCATAGGGACATTTCCAAATATATATAGTAGGGTCAAAAGGTTGTTAAGAAGATACCAAGTCAAACAATTATCATACCACAGCTAGCCAACATTTAAAACCTACTGAACTAAATACAGGGGCTCAACAAGACAACATACTTCAACATTTCTAGTCTACATCTAACCCATAAATATCCAAACCACACAGGCATTCACATAGCTTCACATTTACTAACTTAAACTCATCCATACATGTTTTATAGGCATACTAGTTAATATTCAAAATTAATCTACCATATACTATTCCTAAATCATAGATGACATGTGAATAGATCAAACAAACATGTATCTAAGTCTATAAAGCAACAAAAACTCTGTCACTACTTAACAAGAGATTTCAGACATGTCAAAGATCAAACTATAATTACACATTTAAAACTTATGTATTTCAAAACATGATTATTGAAGCAGAAACAAACATATTATTTAATGACCTATATCATAATATTTACTAAACAAGTATTAAGATAGTATACACATCACATAATGCTTAATCATGAACCTAACACGATATGTTTAGGTATTAACAATCAGCTAGAAAAATTAGCAAACATCATGAGGTATTCAATTAACCAATATCTTAATCCTTCTCAACAGATACTACTTAACAACATATCATCATATAATACTAAGCATGGATCAGATAACACAAGCAAAAATAATTCAAAACATTGTTAGCTAACTAAATAAAACTAACGGACTTAACATGCTTAGACAATAAACACATCAACTACATTAGTACTTAATCAACAATGAGAACACATAAAAACACATAAAGTGAAAAAAAAGGACCGAGAGAAACTTGAGTTTACTGACCTTCTCCGGGCAACAAACCGAGGTGTGTTTCGAATCATCGAATCATCGAATTCTCTCGTTAACTCCGCTCGGGCAGAATTTGTGATGCGAGAAAGGAAAGAATAAAACTTAAGTTTTGTTATCTTGAAAACTGAAGGTAAAGAGGATTTTCTGAGAATTTAAAATCTTGTTCAAAACCCTTGTGAAATTATTAAGAAAAGGGGGATTTTCTCCCAATTCCGCCTGTCCCGATACACATCCAGAGAGTTGTATTTATAGATAAAGTTGGGCTTAACAACTTATTTGAGAAGCTTTGATTCAAAATTTGAATTGAAAGAAAGGGGGAAAACTCTGAGAATTCTGGGATTGAAAAAATGAAAAGGGGATGAGCTTTTCAGCTTTTGCAGAGAAATTGTGAAGGGCGCGAGCCGTTGGTGCTTGGATTCGTCGGGATCAACCTTGAATCCAAAGGATTTTGAGGTTTCCCTATTTGCAGTTGTCTAACAGAGCTTCTGCAGCTCTTCAGACATCTCAAAAAGAGGGTAAAGGTTATAGGTGATGGTGAGGGTGGCAGTGGTGTCGAGGAGGAGATTATCCGATGGTTTGAAGGTTATTTCTAGTGGGTAATTGGTGTAACAACGGTTTTTGGGTTGTTTGGTTTGGTTCTGGTTGGACGACGGGGATTTGGGGTGAAGGGTTTGTTAGAGTTGGGTTCAGAAAATAAAATGGGGTGTGGGTTGCGGGGAGTTGGGCCGGATCAAGCGAATTGGTGGTGTTGGGCTGTTGCATATTGGGGGTCTAAAATGTTGATGGAATTAATTAGCCCAAGTATATGAATTAATTGGTAACTAATCAATTCCCTTAATTCTTTTTCCTACTTTAATTAATTAAAATATGCTTCTTCATCCTAATTAATTTCCAAAAGTGCATACATATATGAATCATGATACAAGTTATTTAATATACATATTTAGTTTGAGTAGAACATAATATTCATATAATAAAAATGACTAATTTAGTAATTGGCGAAATTATTTATTTTTTGGAGAATTTTTAATACTGAGAAGCATAGTGAAATTAATTAAAGATAAAAGGATGGCCAAAATAAGGTGTCAAAATATTTCAAATCGCAAACAAATAATCGAAGAGAGGGACAAAATTGGGTATCAACAACTTGCCCCTCTTTGGTCGGAGACGATGAAAGAGTTTTCGGACAAAGAAGTTGATTGATTAGCCAATTTTGTCCTGATCATCGGGACTTGAACGATGATGAAGGGATACATGGGTGGAGATAGAATTTTGAGGGAGAAGAAATTGCGATATCGGTAAATCGAGAAGCAAAAATTGGTGTAGATTCAAGAAATATTATCCCAGTATCAAGTTATGATGGCACCAATTGCAGGTGCGGCAAATTATTGGGAAAGAGCAGAACGACGTTCGAAGTAGGTCGCTAACCTTTGTTGGGAAGTCTAGTTCTCCAACAAATTGCCTCAGTTTGCTGCAAGAGATAGTTCCACATTGTGCTGAAGCTCCTGTCGATTCAAACTCCTGCGGATTAGAGCTAAGACAAAAATTAGTACTATTGAATACAATGGGTATATAAGAATACGACCCTGTGAATTGAAATAACGTCCTTGCACAAACGTAATGCGATGCGACGTCCTTGCACAGACGTAATGCAAAATGTCGTCCTTGCACAGACGAAATATAATGACGTCCTTGCACAACCGTGATGAGATGACGTCCTTCACAAACGTAATGCAAAATGTCATCCTTGCACAAACGAAATGTAATGACGTCCTTGCACAGACGTAATGCAAAATGTCGTCCTTGCACAGACGAAATGTAAAATGATGTCATTGCCCAAACGTAATGCGAAATGTCATCCTTGCTAGACGTAATGCAAAATGACGTCCTTGCACATACGTAATGAGAATGCGACGTCCTTGCACAAATGTAATGAGAATGCGACATCCTTCCACAGACGTAATGAGAATGACGTCATTGCACAGACGTAATGCAAAATGTCGTCTTTGCCTAAATGGAATACAAAATGACATCTTTACCCAGACGTAATGTGAAATGTCATCCTTGCCCAGACGTAATGCAAAATGACGTCCTTGCACAGATGTAATGAGAATGTGACATCTTTGCACACACGTAATGGGAATGCGACGTCCTTGCACAGACGTAATGATAATGACGTCCTTGCACAGACGTGATGCAAAATGTCATTCTTGCAAAGATTCAGTGATACGTGACCCCGAGGCAGAAATGCTATGTTGAAGTTCTTGCAAACTCAATATGGATGAAAAGCTAATGTGTGGAGATAGGCGATGAAAAATGAATAGATGAGGATGAGAATGTGACCATGTGAGTCGAAATATTGTCCTTATACAGACATAATGTGGTTGGGACCCTGTAGGTCGATATGACATCTTTGTACAGACGCGAACATAGGAACGTAATCCTTGTGGGTCGAACTGCGATGCGGAAGTTCTTTGCGAAACTAAACTTAAATATTGCGGCTTCCCTAACTCTTTCAACCTGAAGAACCTGTATTCAAAGAAATTTGTGAGTTTAGGGGAGGGGCGGTTGATTCGCATTGACTTTCTAGCTTTGGCTCTTGATATTTGCACATCCCACTAGTTCGGACCTATAACCCCTATCTGGTTTCCAGTCTTGGCTAGTTGTTAATGAAAATATTTGTTGAAAAAATTTACTTATAAGAAAGTATGCATATTAATAAGATTTTCTATCGAACTCTCGAATAGTGACATGCAGTGAAACAAAGCAAACGTCTATCCAGAATCCTTCTTCTGGATGAAGACTTAGTTGGCCAACACTTTTCCATGTCTATCGGCGTCTTTTTGTAGTGACCCCTTAAAATTTGTCCCAGTTTCTGGTATGTGAGGATGCTGAATTTTCAACTGGATAAGACAAAGTCTTGTGTGGGTTGCTTGCCTGTCCTATCAAGGCGATCAGATGGGCGTATTTCGTTATATGCAAGATAAGGGGAAAATTTATAATGGTATGACCGAAGTCGATATAGGCCGCCTACGTATCCCAAAAAGGGAATCAGGTCATAACGTAGTTCGTTACAAGTAGAAAGAGATTGTAAGATTTTTCAAAAAATGGGACCGAAGCCGATGTGGGCTGCCTACATATCCCACCGAGGGAATCATTTCATAATGTACTTCATGTTAAGAGCAAATGGGATTTTTAGAGAAATTTGTGCTTTAAAGAGACGGAACCCGACATGGGTTCTTTGCGTATCCCGCCAAGGGAGCACAACTTTTACAACATAGAGAATGTGTTAAAAAGAATATCCTAAATGTAATATCTTTTCACCGCATCTGCGTTGATAGATTTTAGCCATACTTCGCCGTCCATTTCTGCTAGGATTAGTGCCCCTCCAGTTAGCACTCGGTGAATCATGTAAGACCCTTGCCAATTAGGTGTGAATTTCCCTTTAGCTTCATTTTGGTGCGGGAATATACATTTTAACACCAATTGCCCCGGTTTGAAAATCCTTGGTTTTACTTTCTTGTTGAAAGCTTTGGCCATTCTGTTCTGATAAAGTTGCCCGTGACAAATGGCGTTCATCCACTTTTCATCAATCATCATCAATTGCTCGTACCGATTCTGTATCCACTTGGCTTAGCTCAACTCGACTTCTTGGATAATTCTCAAAGATGGTATTTCTACCTCTGCTCGTAACACAACTTCTATCCCATAGACCAAAAGATACGGCGTTGCCCCGGTAGAAGTCTTGATTGTAGTGCGATAACCCAAAAGTGCAAAGGGCAAATGCTCATGCCAGTGCTTGTAATTATCAACCATCTTCCGCAGTATTCTCTTGATATTTTTTTGTTGGCTGCTTCGACTACTCCATTCATCTGAGGTCGATATGGAGTGGAATTACGGTGAGTGATCTTAAACTTCTCACATACCTCATGTATCAAATTACTGTTGAGATTAGCTCCGTTATCTGTTATAATCAACTCAGGAATTCTAAATTGGCAAATTTATTACGGATAAAGTTAACTACCACCTTCTTCGTCACTGACTTATGTGACGATGTTTCTACCCACTTTATGAAGTAGTCAATTGCCACTAGAATGAATCGGTGTCCTTTTGACGCGACATGTTCAATAGGACAGATGACATCCATGCCCCAAGCTGCAAATAGCCAAGGAGAACTTGTCACATTAAGCTCGTTAGAAGGTACCCGGATTAAATCGCCATGAATCTGACACTGATGTCACTTTTGCACAAAGAAAATGCAATATGTTTCCATGATCATCCAAAAATACCCCGCTCGCAGAATCTTCTTTGCTAAAGTGAAACCATTCATATGAGGCCCGCACGTACCTCCATGTATCTCTTCAACTAACCTGCTTGCCTCTTGGGCATCAACACATCTTAACAAACCTAGATCCGGAGTCCTCCGATAAAGGACTTCTCCGTTTAGGAAGAAATGGTTTGCTAACCTCCGAAGTGTCTTCTTTTGAGTGCTGGTTATGCCTTCTGGATATTCGCCTGCCTTGAGATACCTCTTAATGTCGTGGTACCAGGGCTTTCCATTCAGTTCTTCATCTATGTAGAAGCAATAGGTGGCTGATCCAACAAGTTCACCTTGATAAGATCAATGTAATTCTTATCCAGATATTGAATCATGGAGGACAGTGTTACCAGAGCATCAACAAATTCATTTTGAGTTCATGGGATATGTTTGAATTCTATCTCGCTGAACCTTTTGCACAATTCCTTCACGCAATGCAGGTAAGGAAGTATCTTCACGTTCTTGGTGGCCCATTCGCCTTGTACCTGATGAATAAATAAGTCTGAATCACCGATAACTAACAATTCTTGTATGTTCATACCAAGGCCATTCTAAGTCTGATTATACAAGCTTCGTATTCTGCCATATTGTTGGTGTATGGGAACTTGAGCTTTGCCGAGATTGGGTAGTGCTGGCCCGATTCCAAAATCAAGACTGCTCCAATACCAACTCCTTTGAAGTTTGCAGCTCCGTCAAAGAACATTCTCCAACCCGGATATTCTTCTGAGATATCTTCTCCAACAAACAATACCTCTCATTCGAAAAATAAGTCCGGAGAGGCATGTATTCTTCATCTACAGGGTTTTCAACAAGATGATCATCTAGCTCTTGTCCTTTGATGGCCTTTTGAGTAACATATATGATGTCGAACTCACTTAGAAAGATTTGCCATTTTGCTAGCTTCCGGTAGGCATGGGCTTCTGAAAGATGTATTTGAGCGGGTCCATTCTTGAGATGAGATAAGTAGTATATGCGGACAGATAATGTCTAAAATTTTGTGCAACCCAAGTCAAGGCACAACAAGTGCATTCCATCAAAGTATACCGAGCTTAATAAGGCGTGAACTTCTTACTCAAGTAGTCTATAGCTTGCTCTTTCTTTCTTGTTTCATCGTGTTGTCCCAACAAGCATCCAAATGCATTTTCTAACACAGACAGATATAACAACAAAGGCCTTCCGGGTTTTGGAGGCACTAAAACATGCGGATTAGACAAATATTCCTTGATTCTATCAAAAGCTTGTTGGCAATCTGCTGTCCACTTGGTAGCAGCATATTTATTCAGTAGCTTGAATATTAGCTCACATATCACTGTTGATTGCGCTATGAACCTGCTGATGTAATTGAGATGATCGAGAAAACTCATCACGTTCTTTTGACTTTTTGGAGGAGGCAAATCTTGAATAGCTTTTATCTTTGAGGGGTCTAATTCAATGCCCCTTCTACTCACAATGAAACCTAACAGCTTCCCAGCAGGGACACCAAATGCACACTTTACAGGATTTAACTTTAGATTGTACTGTCTCAGTCGGTCAAAGAATTTCTTCAAATTTGTCAAGTGATATGATGTCCTTCGCGACTTGATAATAACGTCATTCACGTATACCTCGATTTCCTTATGGATCATATCATGAAAAATAGTAGTCATGGCTCTCATATAAGTGGCACCTACGTTTTTTATTCCGAACGACATTACCCGATAATAGTATACTCCCCAAGGTGTTTCCTTATCTATCAGGATTTGGTGCTAACCAGCAAAGCAATCAACAAATAACTGTAATTCATGCTTCACACAGTTATCAATGAGTATGTGAATATTTGGGAGACGGAAATCATCCTTCAGGCTAGCCTTGTTGAGATCCCGATAATCCACGCATACCCGTATTTTCCCATCTTTCTTTGGCACAGGCACGATGTTGGTCAGCCAAGTGGGGTACCTTATAACTCGAATGACCTTTGCATCGAATTGTTTGGAAACTTCTTCCTTGACTTTTAAACTCAAATCAAACTTGATTTTCCTCGGCTTTTGCTTCACTGGAGGGCAAGATGGCTCAATGGGTAATCTATGTGAAATAATATTTGTGCTCAAACCTGACATATCATCGTAAGACCAAGCAAATACGTCGATATATTGCCTCAAAAAATTCACCAATTATTTCTTTTGTGCGGTGCTCAGATGGAATCTGATTCTTGTTTCCTTCACGGGTTCTGCGTCTCCCACATTTACTGCCTATGTTTCATCCAAATTTGGCTTTGGCTTATTCTCAAAATGCTCCAATTCTTCGGTCAATTCTTCCAGCTATGAGCCTTCTCGTATTCTTCGAAGTCCTGTTCGTCGTTTGGACTTTGTTTGTTGCACTGGTTTTATTGACAAAAGATTTCCCTTTGATTACCTTGATGTCCTATTTACATTGGGCGAAAAAGAATTGCTTATTTGGCCGCATGGTTTCCGAAATTGTTAAGAGACTTAACGCTTGGCAAGGTAACATATTATCTTGTGGAGGCAGGCAAGTCTTGATTAAAAGTGTCATTCAATATATATATGTATATATTGTTTGCAAATATTTCATGTCATTGCAATAACCTCTAATGTGAAAAGTTTTCGCAACAACAACATATTAAATTTGTTGCCATTTAGTTTTTAGAAACAATATATTAATTTTTTGTTGTCATTTACGTTTTTTAGCAACAATATATTTGTTGTTGCTAAAATTTTGTTGCGAATTCTATACTTTCTTGTAGTGTCAGATGGCACTGCATATTTTGTCTATTGAAATTGACAGTGAGGATAAAGATCATTACACAATATGGACTAAGATTGAAGATGGCATTTTTTCCAACAACTCTTCATGGAACTTGATAAGAAAACATATAAATGTAAACAATTACATTAACAAGATTTGGCATAAATAAATCCCATTCAAAATGTCTTTCATTTGTTGGAGGATGTTTTTGGAGAAGTTGTTTTTCCCTGGAATAATGCTAATGCTAACTCACATGATAGAATTAATTGTATTTGTTGTTATATCCCTCAAGTTGAAAGCGTGCAACATGTTCTGGTGGAAGGCCAGACTGCAGATTGCATTTGGAAGGCCATAGGTGCCCCTCTTGGAATTAACCATTAGCATCAGCCCATAAGAACTGTTATGAGCAACTGGTGGAACATCAGGCCTAAAAATAATATGCATAAATTGATCCTGCAAGCTACACTAGTAATGATATGTTGAGAAATTTGGAAAGCCTGGACAACTTGTAGATATAGTTACAATACTAGATGTTACATTACAGGAGCCTTGCATTTCGTCATCCCAACGTTTCCAAAGAAGCCATGAAGCTAAGGCTCTTCCGCTTCTCTGTAATGGGGGAGGCTACTATTTGGTTGGATGACTTGCCTTCCGAGAACATCAAAAGAACTATCCGACACATGATTTGGAGTTGGCTGCGGTAATCTATGCACTGAAGATTTGATGGCACTATTTATATGGTGTTCATGTAGACATTTTTACGGATCACAAGAGTCTACAATACATATTCAAACAAAAAGAGTTGAATTTGAGGCAAAGAAGATGGCTTGAATTATTGAAGGATTATGATGTGGACATCTTATATCACCCTAGCAAAGCCAATGTTGTAGCAGATGCGCTCAGCCATAAGTCAATAGTCAGTTCGATGCTAGTGTAAGTTAAAAGGAAGGAATTGGTGAGAGAGTTTCATCAGTTAGCTAGTTTGGGAGTCCGGCTAGTGGATTCGGAGGATGGTGGGTTTGTGGTCCAGGATGTGTCAAAATCATCCCTTATATAAGAAATTAAGGAACGTCAATGGGAAGACCCTAATTTGGAAAAGATAAGAGAGAGCGTTCAACGAAGAAGACCACGACCTTTGAGATTGACGAACAGGGAACTCTCAGGCACCAGGATCGTCTATGTGTTCCAAATGTAATAGGATTGTGGGATATAATTATGATGGAGATTCATTGTTCACAGTACTCTATTCATCCAGGATCAACTAAAATGTACCATAATCTCAAGCGTATTTATTGGTGGAATGACATGAAGAAAAGCGTGGCAGAGTTTGTAGCTTAGTGCCCTAATTATCGGCAGGTAAAAATAGAACACCAAAAGCCTGGTGGCTTGACTCAGAACATCGAGATTCCGATATGAAAATGGAAAATGATTAATATGGACTTCATTACAGGATTACCTCATTTCTATCGGAAATTTAATTCTATTTGGGTAATTGTTAATAGACTGACCAAATCAGCTCATTTCTTGCAGTGAAAACTACCTACACTGGCGAAGATTTCGCAAAGTTATATATTAAGGAGATTATTCGACTTCATAGTATGTCTATCTCTATTATATCTGACCGAGGTGCTCAGTTTACAACTAACTTCTGGAAATCATTATAGAAAGGATTAGGCACCCGAGTTAATTTGAGTACGGCTTTCCATCCTCAGACAGACGGTCAAGATGAGCAAACTATTCAAATGCTCGAGGACATGTTACAAGCTTGTGTGTTAGATTTTAAGGGAAGTTGAGATGATCACTTACCCTTTATTGAGTTCGCATACAATAACAATTATCACACCAGTATTAAAATGGCTCCATATGAGTCCTTGTACGGACGAAAATGTAGATCTCCTATTAGATGGTTTGAGGTAGGAGAATCAGAGTTATTTGGACCTGATTTAGTACACCAAGCCATAGAAAAGGTAAATATTATCAAAGAACGGTTGTTAACAGCTCAGAGTCGTCAGAAGTCATACGCAGATGTGTGACGGCGAGACTTAGAGTTTCAGGTAGATGACTGGGTATTTTTGAAGATTTCACCGATGAAGGGTGTAATGAGATTCGGGAAAAAAGGAAAGCTTAGTCTAAAGTATATTGGGCCATATTGCATAATTCGATGAATTGGCCAGGTAGCATATGAATTGGACTTACCTTCGGAGTTGGAGTGTGTTCATCCAGTCTTCCATATTTCCATGTTGAGAGCCTGTGTTGGAGATCCTTCTCGAATTGTACTAATTGAGGATGTGCAGATTACATAGGATATGTGATATGAAGAAATTCATGTTGCTATCCTTGATCGACAAGTCTACAAGTTGAGGACTAAAGAAGTAGCTTCTGTAAAAGTACTGTGGTGAAATAGGGACGTGGAATAGATGACATGGGAAGCCGAAGAGGAAATGACGCGCAAATAGCCACACCTGTTCTAGACTAATGTCGAGATTTCTAGAGAAGCCTAAAGTAAATTCCAATTCCTGTCATGATGTTTAATGATGGTGTATTCGGGCTACGTAACGGGGATTAGATACGTTACCCCAACATTCGAGGATGAATGTTTCTAAGAGGGGAAAGATGTAACATCCCGTACTTTCGGGTTACGGTTTAAATCGCTAAGCATTTATAAAATCGCTAGGCATGTGTAATTAGACCCGAGTGTTGGAAAAATTTACGTTATATTTATTTATGCTAATAAAGAGATTAGTATATAAAAGGATTAAACCCCAAAATGATTTTGAACGTAACAAATGTGACGACGGGGAGCGGAAATAAATTTGGTGTATGCACAAGGAGGTTTTATAAGTTATTAAGATTTAAGTGAATTGAGATCACAAAATTAATTATGTGTGTGATTGATAAATTATACGGGGCATGTCACTTAATTGCATGTGGTGCAAGGTGGCATGAAATAAAAATTCCACCGCCAAAAGAATTGGCTGCAAATGGGGAACACCATCATGAGGGCTAATGATGGGTAATCATGTTGGGGGAGTAATTTTTTTTGTGGCTTTAATTCTTAAGAGAAAGGGAGCAATTCCACATTCTGATTTATTGAAAACCAAGAACATGTCCAGCAACCCCAACCCCTAGACATTTAGGAAATATTTCTTATTTTATTGAAACCAAAAACGTAATCAGCCATAAATTGTTTTGTCAATTGGAAAGAAGAAGAAAAAATGTACGAAGAACTAGTGAAGCAGTTCTTAAATTTGGTTTAGAATGAGACGTCCCAGAAAGCAGTATTAAAAAGGGGCGGGTTCCGTTATTATCAAGGTATGTTAAGGTAAATTATTTCTTCCTTTTGGCATGTTCCATATAACAAAATATAATCGTGATATTGCACCATAATTTATTCTACTCCTAGTATCTAAGAATATTCATGTTATTGATTCCTATGTTGAAAGCATGTCTAAATATATTTCTAAGTCCTTATTGAGGCATACGGAAGATGTGTTGATATTCACAGTGTTAGCCAAAGGTGCAAGGATATTATTGTCACTCGGGGTATTTTATTATCATTCATGCATTTTCATTTGCATTGCATTCATATATTACCCTGGACCACTAGTGCTATGCACACTACTATATGGTAAATATTATATATGTAGGGGATATGGGGAAAGGGAAAGGCGTTATATACGCACACCACCTGCACTGGTACCAGACTATCACAAAAGAGCCCGAAGAGGTCAATATGATGTGATGATGTGATGTGATGTTTGCATGGCTTATTGGGACGGGTTGCTACCATGCATACGTTAATTAATCATTACATGGTATGATGCCCACAAAGGCTGTCATGGTAAGGAAATTGCCCGATGAGGCCAATAAATATGGACACTGTATTGTACATAATATGTAGGCAAGTGTGTTAGGACCCTCAGAGGCAGTTCTTGTTGGTCAGTTGTTTATGTTTCAGTTATCAGTATAGTCCTGTTATGCTGTTATTTATGCTTGACATACTCAGTACATCAGTCGTACTGACGTCCCTTTTATCGGGGGACACTGCGTTTCATGCCCGCAGGTTCGCATAGGCAAGGCGACGACCCACGTGAATAGATTACAGTTTTCAGCGGATTTTGGAAGCACTCCTCTCTTTCCGGGTGTCGATCTAATTTTCGTATGATACAATTTTGCGTGTCTATATGGGTATGGCGGGGCCTTGTCCCGACCTTTGATGTTGCTACTCTTAGAGGCTTGTATAGGTGTCCTGTGAGTAGTAGACTTGTACGGCCTTGTCGGTCTTGGTACATGTATATATATATAAGTTGGTTACCTGGTGGTTCATAATTTTCTATCGGCTTAGTACGTAATTAACTATGATTAGATGTTCATCGTAAGAATGGCGGTACCCAGCGGGTGGGAATCGGGTATCCGTCGCGGCCCTCCGGTTTGGGTCGTGACATATAGTTAAGGAAAGGAATATGTATATGCTAACTCCTTTCCAATTTGATTGATTTATCAATCTTTTTTTGTAGATTAGAGGTAAGGTCACTTGTCCCCCTCTAATCAATGTGTAACATCCCGTATTTTCGGGTCACGGTTTGAACCGCTAGGCGTATATAAAAATTGCTAAGCGTGTGTAAATAAACCCGAGCGTTGGGGAAATTTATGTTATGTTTACGTATGCTAGTAAAGAGGTTAGTATACAAAGGAGCGCGATCCCAAAATAATTTTGGACTTAATAAGTGTGACGACGGGAAGCGGGAATAAATTTGGTACGTGCACAAATAAGGTATGGACTAATGTCGTATTACAAGAATTATGACATTGAGTATAAGAAGATTTTATACGTCGTCAAGATTTAAGTAAAATACGATCACGAGATTAATTATGTGTGTGATTGATAAATTATATAGAGGCACATCACTTGACTAATAATTATGGAGGAGACAAGATTAGTGTGGAATTTTGTACGTGTAAATGCTTAAATAAGTGTCTAAAGTGACTAAGTGATTAGAATTAATGAGGAATGGACACGTTGGACAGAGCATTATGCAATTTATGTCGTCTGAGCTACCTATATCAAATGCTTGGACGAATCTAAAAGTGAATATGTATAGTCTAGAGCCTCAACAAAACAATAGCAAAGAATGGATAAGCAAATTGTTTGTATAAGCAGTAGGCTTGAGTTTCTTTACATATTGAATTTGCTACTTGTAAATCCTGTTACCTTTTGTTGAGTTGGAATTTTGGGATTGATAAAAATATGGCAAAGGGAAGCGAGTTTGTCCGTCACTTGATTTGCGTTCCTAAAGCGGTGATTAAGGTACGTTAAGATAAATTATTTATTTCTTTTGCCATGTTTCATGTAACGAAATATAATTGCGATATTATCCTATAAATTACTCTACTCTTAGTAGTTAAGGAATATTCATATTTTTGAGTTGTGACTGGATTTAATGTAGGAGCATGCTTGCAAAACAGCCACCGATACCATAGAGTCAATTACCACGTGACAATTACTTGATTTTACCCTGTAACTGTTGTACAGTAAAACCTCTATAAATTAATACTCTATAAATTAATAAACTCTCTAAAATAATAAAATCTTCCGGTCCCGACTTGAGCCTTTGTAAAAAATCATCAAATTCGATAAGATAATAAGATAATAATTTTTCGGAAAATCCCTTTATAAATATTAGGTCCCATTAAAACTCTAAATTAATAATTCATAAATATTACAATTATAAATATTATGGTAATTTTCTAAAATATGAATCTATTGTTACTTGATTTTTCTTAAAATTTAAATCTAATTGGATTTCATCCCTAACTTTTTTAATTGCAGCCAAGAGTTCCGGTGTCGAGTTCTCTAGCTGCAACAAAAAAATTTGAAGAGTTGTTGTCGCGCTCAAAGCCTCCTTTCTCGTGATTTGGTTCCAACGGTATTGAATCATCTTGACTTCATCATTAGTAGGATCTTCAATAATATCAGCAACAATTTTCTCTAAACTTTGAACCATTGAACATTCATCATTTTCACCCGGATAGTCCACCAATTTGTTGACGTCCATTTCATTGCGATAACCAACATCCTTGACCATATTCTCAAGCTCATGTAAGCTTTCTTCAAAGTTTGTCTCACTTGAGATTTCTTCATTTGAACGGATTTTGCAGTGCCGAAAGCAATTTGCTATTGACACTTGAGAAACATTGGTTGTCCAAGCGGAGACTGCAAAATTGATGGCATCTAAAACATTAATCTTTTCAGGATTAGGTAGCCTAACTCATGACCTTCCAGTAGATTTTTGTAGAATCTCCTACGATAGTGCATCTTGAAAGCTCTAATTATTCCTGCATCACATGGTTGAATCTTTGATACCATGTTAGGTGGCAAAAAAAATAACTCAACATTCCGTAACCCTTCAATATTTTTTGGATGGGCTGGACAATTGTCAACCATCAACAAGATTCTTCTGCCATTCATTTTGTGATCAAACCAGCGAACATATTCATCAAAAAACACACTAGTCATTCATGCCCTCTTGTTGGCACGATAATGACAATTGATGCTGCTCATGTTGATATTTTTGAAACAACGTGGCTTTGAATATTTTCCAATAATCCATAAAGGAATTTTTTTCCGAACCATCCTCGTTGCAACAAATAACAATTGTAAGCCTCTCTTTGTCTTGCTTTCTTCCCTCAAGTTGCTTGGTTGCAAGAGAGTGATCAGCTTGTAACCTGTAAAACAGACATGTTTCATCCAAATTTAAAACATCTTTAATGGGAAATTGGTTTATTTTCTCCCTTATAGCCTCCAGTTTTATTTCCATGTCCTGCATGTCAACCGAACCACTTTCTCCAAAGCGACGGAATGATTTAATACCATGTCTTACCTTGAATTTTTCAAGCCAACCTTGAGAAAATTGATGTTCATGAGGGTGTTGAGGATGCAAAAGCTTCATTATATCCTTTGCTTTCTCCAAAATAAGCTCTCCGGTCATGTTGACTCGATCTTGATACTGAAGAAACCATTCATAAAGAACCTTCTCCATATCTGGATATTTCGCCAATTTGTGTCGCTTAATATCCCCACCCTTCTCAAAGTTGGCTGAAAGGTACTCCGATGATCTCTTGAGAGTGTTTGATATTGTACCTTGACTAACTTTCAAACGATATTTTTCATCAACCCACTCTTGTAAATCTCTTTGAGTGCATGTGGGATGATCTCTCTTATACTCACATAATGCTTTACACATTTGATCATTCATGGATGATTTTGCGATGCCTTTTAGATGAGAAGACATGGTTGGGTGTTATGACTTATTTTATTTCCATATTGAGATTTATATAGTATATGTTTCATTCATCATGCATGAATATATTTAATTGGCTATAATAGTTATTTAAGTGCAACGAATTAATGTAAACATATATACATTATTTAAGTAATTCCAATGAATTGATACATGCGTCCATGAATATAATAGTTAATAGTATACAATGAATTGATATTATACATGAATATATTTAATTAGTTACAAAGAATTGGTTGATGCATGAATATAATCAATGAAACATATATGAATTCATTTATTTTCAATACATATGTATGTATTAAATTTGCTGAATTTAAAAAGTCTCTCTGTTAATTAATAAAATATTAATTTATCGATATATTAATATCTCTCTAAATTAATAAAATTTCATGATTCCAAGGTTATTAATTTATAGAGGTTTTATTGTATATCAATAATGAGCACTATAGGTAAATTAAAACATCCGTACAATGTTCTCTCGATTTTCACCCATTACTCGGCCTACCTTTTGAAAAGCAAATTTGGTAAAGTTTATTGGAATTCATGAATTTATACACTGGGCCTTGGTGAGGCAACTTTCAAATATTTTGAAAGGAAAAAGTCGTAAATTTCACCAAAACTTGTTCGTAAATTTCTCTTGCACACCCTACAAATTTGTGGACTATCTCAAAAAGGTGTTATAAAACAAAAATTGAAGGAAGGTATCCGAAATTATTTTTAATATATTTAAGTAAACATGTTCCTCTTTGTAGCACTCATCGTAGTTAATTATATTGCTGATCATCCTCATTAAAGTTTTTCCGCCAAAAGATATATAGCTTAATGTGATTGATTTTTCAATTAAAATTTAGTTAGATGTTGTTTATTTCTTTTTCTGAAAGATTATGGCATCAAAGATTAGAATTAATGGGGATCTGCCATGCTCCACAAATATAGTTGCTTAAAGTAGTAAAGCAAAAGTTTTAGCACCAAAGCTAAATTAAAAAGAGATGGACCAACCAAACATCATATTACATGATGAAAGAGAATAATCTCTTGATTATTTTTATTAATGAAAAGGTATATATACATGATATACAATATCTAATTATAAAAAATATATCTATATTTTTCTAATACAATACTACTACCATAATTACACTTGTACAAAAATTCTACAAATATGATAAAATATATACAAAATATGGTTATGTGATATACACGGTTTGGGCCGTGTATATCGGTAGACTTTCACACACCCACAGTCATAGCGGGCGACTGTCGTAAGATGAGACTGTTCCTAAAATCTTCAAACAGAACTAAGGCAAGACCCTTAGTAAAGATGTCAGCAATTTGGTACCGTAAAGGGACATGCAAGACACGTACTTGTCCACGAGCTACCCTTTCACGAACAAAGTGATTATCCATCTTGATATGTTTAGTGCGTTGATGTTGGATCGGATTCCCAGAGAGATAGACTGCACTAACATTATCACGGTTGACCAAAGTAGCTTTCTCAATAGTAAAGTGAAGCTCTAATAGGAGATTATGCAGCCAACATGATTCGGACACCACATTGGCTATCCCTTGATACTCAACCTCCGCACTAGATCGCGATAAATTAGCATGGCGTTTTGCCGACCAGGAGACCAAGTTATCACCAAAAAACATACAAAAACCAGATGTCGAACGTCTGTTATATGGACATCCACCCCAATCAGCATATGTATAAGAGACGGAGTAGAGACGGAGGATGGATATAAATGCAAATCATAATCAAGAGTGTCCTGTAAGTAACGCACAATGCGTTTGAGAGCATACATGTGTTTGTCTCTCGGATCATGGATAAATAAACACACTTGCTGCACTGCATAAGTAATATCGGGTCTCATGAAAGTAAAATACCGAAGAGCCCCTACAAGATTGCGATAGTGGGTGAGATCTTCGTAAGATGTGCTAGAAGTAGCACTCAGCTTCAATTTGGTATTAACCAGAGTAGAAGAAGACTTACAAGATGACATGCTAGCTCACTCAATAATCTCAGCCGCATATTTCCTATGTGATAAAAATAGACTACCTGCATGACGTGTGATAGCTATACCAAAAAAATAACTCAAGGGCCCCAAGTCTTTCATAGCAAATTGAAACTGAGAAGAGACATGATTGAATTGCGCAATTTAATCATGTGATGCAGTCAATATAATATCATCCACATATGATAGAATGTATGCCAAAGAAGTACCACGATGATAGATGAACAAAGAATGATCAGACCTGTTGTGAGAAAACTCAATAGTAGACACATAATCTGTAAATCTCTTATACCAAGCCCGTGGGGCCTGTTTAAGTCCATACAATGACTTTTTTTAGCAAACAGACATGATTAGAATGATCGGGGTCCCTGAAATCCAAGGGTTGATGCATGTATACTATCTCCTTTATATCACCGTGGGCCTGTTGGCAGACGGACTGGGTATGTGGGCCAGCAAACAGTGGGCTTGCTGGCATAGATAACAGACTTGGATTTGAAATATTTGGGCCAACAATCAGTGGGCCTGCTAGCAGAATATTATTACGGACCGAAACTGGACCAATAGGTACTTGACCAGCTGGTATTTGCTAGTCCAGATCCCGAGATAATGGCCCAATTAAATGATGGACCATATACAGTGAGATCCCATCATCCAAAAAATTATATGAACTAGACACGGAATTATACAATTTAGCAAACAAAAATTGAGTTTCATTAAAAATAACATGGCTACTAATTATGATTTTATTAGAAGATAAATCAAAACATTTGTAACCACGATGACTAGAGGATAACTCAAAAACACACAAGCGGTAGAACGAGCTTGAAGTTTGTTAATTGTAATGGACGGAAAAAGTGGATAGCACAAACACTCTAAAATGAGACTATGAAGGGCCTTTATGATAAAAAAAAATTGAGGAGATTTATATGCTAATCCTTTACTAGAAAGTAGGGGTGTGCACGGGTACATGGTACCTAGATACCCGATGGAACCTACACTAATGGGATAATTTTCGGGTAGATATATTATAATAACGGGTAGGTTAGTAAAATTAGGAACCGGTCAATGTCGGGTCCGGTTCCAAGAAATAGAGACAGAGTACCCGTACCCGGAATCGATACCCGAAACCTATGAAATATTAAATATTTTTACTTTTTTAATTCCATTATTTTTTAGTTAATAAAAAAAAAGGTCATACTAAAGTACACCATTTAAGGGGGGGGGGAAACCAACGTGGGAGGCTACTATTTGGTTGGATGACTTGCCTTCCGAGAACATCACTACATAGACCGAGTTGGTAGAGGCATTCCTTGAGAGGTTCTTTCCACCGGCTCGCATGCTCCAAGTCCGAGATGAAATCTTGACATTCCGTCAATTTTCAGGTGAAGCCTTGCATGAAGGGTGGTTAAGGTTAAAAAAGAAGCTCAAACAATGCTACAATCATGGGTTGAGCGATGATGTCTTGCTCCAAACATTCTATCGGGCGCTAAATTTGGTCAACATAGCGGAGGGTGTCTTGATGGATAATTCATTTATCGTGGTGAGTGAGCTTCTTGATAAGCTAACAAAGACGCAAAGACGAACCATGCTTGGCATACAAGATCATCAGAGTTAGTTGGAGGTGGTCCCTTTAAGGTTTTGGGTAGAGAGACATTGGAGAAAAATGAATAGAGGGACGAGACCATGGCGCAATTGATGACCCAAATGGCAGTCCTTACCAAACATGTGATGAAAAGGGGACCCAAGAAAGTGAATGTGGTTACTAGTATAGGTCCTAAGCAAAGTGCAATCGATATAGTACCCAATGATAATAAGGGGTGATACGTGGTGATTTTACCACTTAATCATCGTCATTTACTTAGACTTTCAGTAATTTTAGTGACTATTTATATTTAATCTTATGTGTTTTTATGGCGTTTCAGGTTTATTAATCAACGAACGAGTTCAAGGACAAAAATGATGAAAAAGAAGTGAAAAAGAGCAAAACAAGGAAGTTGGAGTGAAGGAACAATCCAAAGTGTTGAAGGCATAATTAGATTGTGCTCAAGGCACAAAATTGTGTTGCGTGGCATTTTGTGCAAAGAAAACATACTGCAAGCTGAAATTTAGTCGACTAAGGATATTTTTGTCAGAAAATTCCAGATTTTTACTTTATTATAAATAGCAACACACTTAGTTCATTTTTATTATCTTTTGTTTGAAAAAACAATAGATAAATCTTTGGAGAAACATTGTGAAAAGAGTAATGCAAGTCCGGAGAAATCCAAACTTGTGTTCGATTTCTAAACTCCTTTTCTTCTATTTTGTGATCATTATGATGAGTTCTTATGGTTTATTTATTTGTGAGCCTATCATGAGCGGCTAAAAACCTATCTAGGGTTTAAGCCAAATCTATGTATTTCGTTTAGTTTCTTGATTCGTTTGTGGTTAAAGTGTTAGCGTTTTACTTATTCTAATTGAATTTACGCTTATTTTATAATTGAGAGAGTGCACACTCTTGGTTGTACCCTTTGCGCTCTATCATGGGAAAGAAGAACATATCTAGGGTTTGACTCAATTAGCGGGTTGGCTAGACTGCCCAAGGAATTGGAGCGTCAAACTAATAGAGATTGCTAAGAATAGTTTATCTCGTCTTGAAGATTTTTCGGAATAATCACCATTTCATGCTTAACAAGTTGGGATATGAGTTAAGTAAAAATCTTCTATGTTGGGAGACCATGGCGTATGAACAAATGTAGCTTAATAAATAGTCGCTAACAACTAATCCGCATGAATCAATGAAGGTGAATGAACACATAGAGGCGATGGGACCCTAGGTTTATCTTCTATTGATTACAACCTATCTTTACTACACATTATTATTTGGTAGTTTACAATTCTTAGTTAAAATTACTTTTAAAAGATAATTGGCACTGTGTTACGCACTGATAAACGAACTTAGACTTAACTTTCTCAGATAATTACTCTCTGTGGAATTTGACTTGAAAATACTTTCGGTAATTACTGTGATGATAGATTTACTCTTTTACGAGGGTACGATTGAGCGTTATCATAATTTGACGTCGTTGACGGGGAGCAGTTGATGACTTAGTCTTAGTTTGTTATTGTTGTTACACACTTTGGACCAATTAATTTGTTTGTTCATTTTTAGGATTAGTTTAGAAAGTAAGCCAACTTGTCTTGGTTATTACTTCTTGTGAATATTTGTTTTTTAAGTAAAAATAAAAAAAACGTCGATCTGTTTTGTACTTGTTTCACAATGACATCATGGAATGGAATGTGGTTTAATGTCATGCTGAAGCACTAGTTGCTATCAACAAGGACTGGACAAGCTACATATAGAGTTGGACACCTTGATGGTGGCCAACGTGTTGAAAAGCAAGGACACAACCAACTTGAAGCTCAGACAGATCATTACCAGTACTACTAAACTCCTCAGTAATGCTCAATATCAAATTTCTCATTGCTTTAGAGAAGCTAATCAATTAGCAGATTTCATGGCAAAACAGTATGCAACTAGGGAAAATAGGACCTTATACCACTCTCTTCAAGATATTCCTAGAGAGAGGCAAAGGGACTATTTATTTCAACTAGATAAGTGGCAAACTCCCACTATTAGGAGGAGATATAAGTGTAATTTTTTTGTGAGCTAACTCTTTTGTATAGTTAAGGAAAGGAATCTGTATATGCTAACTCCTTTCCAATTTGATTGATTTATCAATCTTTTTTGTAGATTAGAGGCAAGGTCCCTTGTCCCCCTCTAATCAATGTGTAACTAACATCCCGTATTTTTTGTCACGGTTTGAACCGCTAGGCGTATATAAAAATTGCTAGGCGTGTGTAAATAAACCCGAACGTTGGGGAAATTTATGTTATGTTTACGTATGCTAGTAAAGACGTTAGTATACAAAGGAGCGCGATCCCAAAATAATTTTGGACGTAATAAGTGTGACGACGGAAAGCGGGAATAAATTTGGTATGTGCACAAATAAGGTATGAACTAATGTCGAATTACAAGAATTATGACATTGAGTATAAGAAGATTTTATACGTCGTCAAGATTTAAGTAAAGTATGATCACGAGATTAATTATGTGTGTGATTGATAAATTATACGGAGGCACGCCACTTGATTAATAATTATGGAGGAGACAAGCTTAGTGGGGAATCTTGTACGTGTAAATGCTTAAACTAAGTGCCTAAAGTGACTAAGTGATTAGAATTAATGAGGAATGGACACGTTATTGAAATTTTATTTTGATGGACAGAGCATTATGCAATTTATGTCGTCTGAGCTACCTATATCAAATGCTTGGACGAATCTAAAAGTGAATATGTATAGTCTAGAGCCTCAACAAAACAATAGTAAAGAATGGATAAGCAAATTGTTTGTATAAGCAGTAGGCTTGAGTTTCTTTACATATTGAATTTGCTACTTGTAAATCCTGTTACCTTTTGTTGAGTTGGAATTTTGGGATTGATAAAAATATGGCCAAGGGAAGCGAGTTTCTCCGTCACTCGATTTGTGTCCCTAAAGCGGTGATTAAGGTATGTTAAGGTAAATTGTTTCTTTCTTTTGGCATATTATGTAACGAAATATAATTGCGGTATTATCTTATAAATTACTCTACTCTTAATAGTTAAGGAATGTTCATATTATTGATTCCTATGTTAAAAGTATGTCTAAATATATTCTTAAGTCCTTATAGAGGCATATGGAAAAGGTGTTGATATTCACAGTGTTAGCCGAAGGTACATGTTAAATATTTCCAGTGTTATCCAAAAGGGCAAGGATATTATTATCATCCGATAAATTCAGGAAATGTGTTATTGTCATTCATGAATTTTCATTTGCATTGCATTCATATATTACCCTAGACCATTGGTGTTATGCACATTACTATATGGTAAATATTGTATATATATGTAGGGGATATGGGAAAAGGGAAAGGCATTATATACGCACACCACCTGCTGCAGTTGGTACATACTATCACAAAAGAGCCCTAAGAGTCCAAAATGATTCAAAGCATGTGTGGCTAATATGATATTAAGCCTGTGTGGTTGGGTAGGAAAATGCATGTGTGGCCATTAGTATACCCCATTTGCATCATGCATACATTCATTAACCAATATGATATGAAATGATACCCACAGAGGTTGTTATGATAAGGAAAATGCATGTGTGGCCAATATTATACCGTATTTGTATTGCATCACATTTAGGCATATGTATTAGGGACTCAGAGATATTTACTATTGGTCAGTTGTTTCTGTTTCAGTCGTTGTTATATCGCTGTTATGCTATTATTCATGTCTGACATACTCAGTACATTAGTCGTACCGACGTCCTTTTTTCGGGGGACGTTGCGTTTCATGCCCGCAGGTTCACGTAGACAGGACACGTAGACAGGACGACGATCCACGTTAGTAGGTTGCTGACTCAACGGATTTTGGAGCACTCCCCTTGTTTCGGAGTGTCAGCCTAATTTTGGTACGATACATTCTTTCTTGTATATACGGGTATGGCGGAGCCCTATCTCGACCTGTTGATGTTGTACACTCTTTAGAGTCTTGTAGACTGTGTCATGTGTGGTAGTCTTGTATGGCCTTATCGGCCTTTGGGATTTATATATATATAAAAGTTGATTTTCTAGTTAAGATTTTCCATAATCTGTTTCGACTTAGTCCGCATTTAATGGAGAATGGGTGTTAATGGTGTAATTAACTGTACCCGACAGGTGAAATCTGAATGCCCGTCGCGGCCCTTCCGTTTGGATCGTGACACAATGTAACCTCTTTTGAAGTTAATATAACACGGTAGTGATCAAGCCAAACCCCTACACCTTAGGCACACAACCTAATGGGTGATGACTTAAAAAAAATAGAGTAAAACTCCAAAACTTGTACTCCAATTAAACAGGTGATCAAAAGATCATTTAAATCATTGATCAAGACGATGTTGCTCAATATTCTGATATCATTAATGTTGCTCAAATAATTATAAGTTGTTCCATTCTTTCCGTTAAAAGCATAAATATCTCAGCAAAAATTATGGAATACAATCCTTTTCTGGACTGATAACAATGCATTATAAGTTAAAACCATCACTCCTCAAATTCATTTACTACTATATTACAAGACTATAGAGCATAAGATAAGATTAAGTTACAACTTAATTACCAACCTATATACTATATCTATTACACATTATTCTTGAGAGCTAGCTAACTCATCAAGTGAACTAAAACCAGGTTACACTACTTTTTTGAAAAAACAAATTAATACTATACTACTTAGTACTCAATAAAGTCCTGACGTAGAGAAGCTTAATAGGAAGCCTGAAGAGGTAAGTGTTGGGCACCATGGTTGATTGAGAGTTGACCGATAGGTGTATCATGATGGGGGGAAGGAGGTGGTAGTATTTGATCCTCCCTTCCATATTTACTATTCATGTGATCATCGGAGGTGATAATCGTCTGACCGTACTCATCAGATGGCTTCAGAGTTGGAGGTGGTAGTCTTCTTTTCCCCCTTCCAATTCCATCATGACATGAATTAGAGGAAGCAGTGATAATAATCTGACCCTCCTCATCTGCTGGCTTTGGTGCTGGTGGTGGTTGATGATGGTCGGCCCTTCCAGTTAGTCCTTCTGATGTACTACTCGGAAGCAAAATTAGCACCTCATCATGACTTGTCATCATCAAGAGCTCACTGCTTTCTCCAGCAATATATAACGCATTTTTGTGACCTTGGCTGCTGCTTGTGAGTTGACCGATATATGGATCATGATGGGGAGAGGGAGGTGGTAAATGATCGTGCCTCCCAACTATTTCCTGCTTGTTTGGTGGAGATGATGCTGGTGGTGAAGGTGTTGCATATGGCTCCCTTCCATAACCACTTTCTGCCTTCAACTTCAGCCCATGATGTTCTGAAGCACCACGACACATAAAGTTATTCGCTTATAACGAGAAAAACCAATTAATTAAGTGCATGCAAAAGGAAATAAACAAGATTTATAAGTTCTGGGGTTAATAATTACTCTTAACAATAGTGCAAGTCTAGAATTTGAAATTTATGATTCATAGAGCATCTCAAATTAAAATAATAATAACTAAATTCATAATTAAATATGTTTAGATATTTAATAAAAAAATTAAAAAAATGAATATATACTCCCCAGGAAATAGGAAACCGTAAAAAATAGTACTCCTGGAATATAGGCGTAAAAAGAAAGGAAAAAAGAGATCGAGTTACATGCTATCTTACTACAACATTATTTTCTCCATGCAGTCCACTGTATAAAAACTATACAACCTTAATATTTTCAAGTGGATTAACCAAAAAGATTGATAATGAATGGAGTACTAATTAATGTTAAGTGAAACTCCTGAAAAGGAGTAAACTGCAGTTTCCAGTGGTGTTACGAAGTGTGTTGGCAAGGATATTGTAAAAGTAAGAGTATATAGCTAGCCAAAGAATAATTAAATTAGTACCTAGCAAAGTTCTTGCTTCAGCTCCTACGAAAATGAGGAAGTAGATAAGAAAGGAACTAGCTCTGATGGAGAGAATCATTTTAGTCATCGTTATTTGCTGCTTTAAACAGACATCTTTCAGGTCTCCATTTATAGACAAAAAGGAGAGAAGCTAGTGCATTAGCACCAAACTTCTTTATTGGAACTCGTGTTATACTTTAAGTAGAATAATGAGTATATATATTTTAAATTGAACAATCTATCAGAAAGATCTAATGCTGCAAAAAACACATTTTAATTAGTTTATTTCGTTGGTATAATAACATATAAGTATATTTTAATAAGTTAGGATAAAAGCTAATACGCTGATCAACTTGCGCTTTTGTTTTCTAGCTCTCTTTTTATATTCTTAAAAGGATTTAACTTTTACTTCCTCCGTCTCAATTTACGTCACGAAGGTGTTTGACCCAATATGAAGTTTTAGACAAAAAAAAAGATTTTTTAAATTTATGATCTAAAATAATGTTATGTGGCGATAAATTATTTCATAAAGGATAAAATGAAAAGTTTGGAGTTGAATTGTACTACTCCGATCCTCCGTTTCAAGATGTTTGTCTAGCTTTTACTTGACATGGAGTTTAAGAAAATAAAAAAGACTTTTTGAATAATGTGGTTGCTAACTTAAAATATGTAGAATATACTAAGGCTGGCCAATGGGCCGGGTCGGCCAAGTCCCGACACGATCTCCCCCTAAAAAAAAATGGTGTCGGGACTCGAAATCGGGACGGGACCTGGGCTCGTCCCGCCCAGGCCCGTCCCGCCCAGACCCGCCCCCACCTCGACCCCACCCCGACCCCGCCTCCGACCCCCACTTTGCAAAAATGACTGTTGCACATTTTGGCCGTTGTGCAACGACCATTCCCCCCACCCCCTCTACCCCCTTAATATTTATTTTTAACCCCTAAGTTACTATATTTACACTTTAACCCAATTTTCAACTATAAATACCTCATTTTCTCTTCATTTTATCTCACAAATGTTCCTACAATCTCTCAATATATCTCTCTACAAGTCTACGATTACATTGCCTACTAAATATTTTATTTTATTTGCTCATTTGTATAATTGTATCAAAGTTCAAAAATTGGGACTGAAGTTGGCAACTAGCTTGAGTATCATCCATCGAGCAAAGTATCAATTTTTAACCCCGATTACAAGTCGATGTTACGTCGGCGTTTGATACATTCGTTCCTTCTTTAAATTATTATTGTTACTTTATTTTAATTATCGCACTTAATTTCATTATCTTTAATTATTTGTTTGCATAATTAAAATGGAAGGATTAAGAGGTATGTTTAAGGGTAAGGTGCTTCTTCTAGTAGGGGTAACAAGGTAGGGGTACTTCTTCTAGTCATCCTATTCCTAGACATGATGATTTGATTGATACACTCATATAGATGAAACTGATTTTTGTAATGATATACCATTAGATGATGAGATATATTATGCAACTGAACTAGACTTTAATTTAGAAAATAATATAGATGACACTCACTAGTGCACCTCAAACTGAAATTGAAACGCCTCCTATTCCCCTTAGTATGAGACGAGGTCCCACACAACGAAAATTAAAATCAGGTGCACGAGATTTTTTTTTATAGGGACCAAGAGAATCAAGTAGTTAGATGAAAAATTTGTAAAAATATTTATAAATTTAAAATGGGAAAAGATCAGGGTGGGACGGAAGATTTATTGAGAAATGTACAAGGCTTTCACAAAGCTAGGTGGGATGAATACGATGCTATAAAATCGGGTGTGTCAATGCGCTCTCGGTCGGGACAAGGTTCACATAGTGTCCCGGACCAAGTACAAGATCAAATTAACCCGACAACGGGGGGAATGGTAGATCCTAAATACGATAAACATAGAGATAGGGAAGAATAACAAAATTAGTTGTGGTCAACCGGAGATCAACGAAGAAGACGACGAAAACTACAACGAAATCTTGTCCGACGAAACTGAAAGCGACGTCGATCAATTTGACCAACAAATTCCTATTCCAATCGAAGAACCACAAGACATTGTGAAGAAATTTAAAAAGGTGTTTATAAATATGTAATTTTACTATGTGATTTGCAACTTTCAACACCACAAAATTGCAATTTTGAAATTGTATTACAAAAAAAATCATATTTTATTAAATAATATAAGAGACACAAAAATAATCTTGGGATGTTTTTATACACTATCTTGTTCAATTATTAAAGTATTTATATATATTATTTTTAAAATTAAGTGCAAAAAAAAAAAAAATGGAAATCCCGATCCCGACCTCGCACCGCCCCGCCAAGACCGGTCCCCTTTTTGAAGGGACGGGACGTTGGCTAGTCCCGCCGGTCCCGACCCCCCCAGTCCAATCGGGGTCCCGTCCCGCCGGGACCCGTCCCGCCGGGAACCGTCCCGTTGGACACCCCTAGAATATACCAAAATACTCTTTAATCTTGTGGTCTTCAACATGTCGTGTGGAAAGTTGGAAAAAAAGAGTTGTCAAAAAATGAAAGAGACATTCCTTTTTAAACGGAATAAAAAAAAAAAAAAACATTTTAAAACGGATGAAGTACTAATTATGAAAAAGTCTCACATAAATTGAAACGAAAAAAAAGCATATATTATAGTACAAAATTCTTTTTCACGATAAATATTTTATACATTAAGTAACTTACTGCAAGTTTTAGACTGATAAATAGGATAAGCAATTACTTACCTCTCAACAAGGATAAGGTTTGCGTATATTCTATCATCCTCAGCCCACATTTATAAAATTATATGGGATTTGTCGTTGTTGCTGTTATTGGTGACAGTGGAGTAAAAAAGTACTCCTCCGTTTCAAAAAGACTAGCCTAGTTTGATTTGGAACAAAATTTAACAAATAAAGAAAAATTTTTTGAAATGTGTGGTCCAAAATAAATCTTAAATATTTGTGCGGATGTAAATGATTTAATAAAATTAAAACTTTGCTAAATATATAAATAAATTAATTTTTTAAGATAAATTAATAAGTAAAGTAGGTCAATCTTTTTTAGACGGAGTAAGTATACGCTATTTGCGTATACAAAAAAGTAGGTCAGTCTTCCTCACACGTTTTTTGAGTTGCGACTGGATTTAATGTACGAGCCTGCTTGCAAAACAGCCACCGGTACCATAGAGTCAATTACCACGTGACAATTGCTTGATTTTACCCTGTATCTGTTGTATATCAATAATGAGCACTATAGGTAAATTAAAACATCCGTACAATGTTCTCTCGATTTTCACCCATTACTCGGCCTAACTTTTGAAATGCAAATTTGGTAAAGTTTATTGGAATTCATGAATTTATACACTGGGCCTTGGTGAGGCAACTTTCAAATATTTTGAAAGGAAAAAGTCATAAATTTCACCAAAACTTGTTCGTAAATTTCTCTTGCACACCCTAAAAATTTGTGGACTATCTCAAAAAGGTGTTATAAAACAAAAATTGAAGGAAAGTATCCGAAATTATTTTTAATAAATTTAACTAAACATGTTCCTCTTTATCGCACTCATCGTAGTTAATTATACTGCTGATCATCCTCATTGAAGTTTTTCCGCCAAAAGATATATAGCTTAATGTGCTTGATTTTTCAATTAAAATTTAGTTAGATGTTGCTTATTTCTTTTTCTGAAAGATTATGGCATCAAAGATTAGAATTAATGGGGATCTGCCATGCTCCACAAATATAGTTGCTTAAAGTAGTAAAGCAAAAGTTGTAGCACTAAAGCTTAATTAAAAAGAGATGGACCAACCAAACATCATATTATGAAAAGAGAATAATCTCTTGATTATTTTTATTAATAAAGAGGTATATATATATGATATACAATATCTAATTATGAAAAATAAATCTACATTTTCCTAATACAAGACTACTACCATAATTACATTTGTACAAAAATTCTACAAATATGGTAAAATATATACAAAATATGGTTATGTGATATACACGATTTGGGCCGTGTATATCGGTAGACTTTCACACACCCACAGTCATAACGGGCGACTGTCGTACGCTGAGACTGTTCCTAAAATCTTCAAACATAACTAAGGCAAAACTCTTAGTAAAGAAGTCAGCAATTTGGTACCGTAAAGGACATGCAAGACACGTACTTGTCCACGAGCTACCCTTTCGCGAACAAAGTGATTATCCATCTTGATATGTTTAGTGCGTTGATGTTGGACCGGATTCCCAGAGAGATAGACTGCACTAACATTATCACAGTAGACCAATGTAGCTTTCTCAATAGGAAAGTGAAGCTCTAATAGGAGATTACGCAGCCAACATGATTCGAACACTACATTGGTTATCCCTCGATACTCGGCCTCCGCACTAGATCACGATAAATTAGCCTGGCGTTTTTCCAACAAGGAGACCAAGAAACATACAATAACCAGATGTCGAACGTCTGTTATCTGGACATCCACCCCAATCAGCATATGTATAAGAGACGAGAGTAGAGACGGAGGATGGATATAAATGCAAACCATAATCAAGAGTGCACTGTAAGTAACGCACAATGCGTTTGAGAGCATACATGTGTTCGTCCCTCGGATCATAGATAAATAAACACACTTGTTGCACTGCATAAGTAATATCGGATCTCGTGAAAGTAAGATACCGAAGAGCCCCTACAAGACTGCGATAGTGGGTGGGATCCTCGTAAGATGTGCTAGAAGTAGCACTCAGCTTCGATTTGGTATCAACCAGAGTAGAAGAAGACTTACAAGATGACATGTCAGCTCACTCAATAATCTCAGCCGCATACTTCCTCTATGATAAAAAAATAGAATACATGCATGACGTGTGACAACTATACCCAAAAAATAACTTAAGGGCCCCAAGTCTTTCATAGCAAATTCGGAACTGAGAAGAGACATGATAGAATTGCGCAATTTATCAGAAGATGCAGTCAATATAATATCATCCACATATGACATAATGTATGTCAAAGAAGTACCACGATGGTAGATGAACAGAGAATGATCAGACCTGATGTGAGAAAACCCAATAGTAGACACATAATGTGTAAATCTCTTATACCAAGCCCATGGGGCTTGTTTAAGAATACACAAGGACATTTTGAGCAAACAACCATGATTAGGATGATCGGGGTCCCTGAAATCTAAGGACTGATGCATGTATATTGTCTCATTTATATCACCGTGGGCCTGTTGGCAGACGGACTGGGTATGTGGGCCAGCAAGTAGTGGGCTTGCTGGGATAGATAACGGACCTGGATTTGAAACATTTGGGCCAGCAATCAGTGGGCTGCTAGCACAATATTATTACGGGCCGAAACTGGGCCAATAGGTACTTGGCCAGCTAGTATTTGCTTGTCCAGATCCCGAGATAATGGTCCAATTAAATGATGGACACATACGGTGAGAGTCCATCATCCAAAAAATTATATGAACTAGACACGAAATTATACAATTTAGCAAACAGAAATTGGGTTTTATTAAAAATAACATGGCTACTAATTATGATTTTATTAGAAGATAAATCAAAATATTTGTAACCACGATAACTAGACGGATAACTCAAAAACACACAAGCAGTAGAACGAGCTTGAAGTTTGTTAATTGTAATGGAAGGAAAAAGTGGATAGCACAAACACTCTAAAATGAGAATACGAAGGGTCTTTATGATAAAAAGAATTGGGGAGATTTATATGATAATCTTTACTAGGAAGTATGTTAAGGAGGTAAGTAGTCATTTGTAATGCATGATGCCAAAAAGAAGGGAGTAATGAAGCATGGGCTAGTAAAGTTCGGACAATATTATTAATGGTACGGATTTTTGTTCGTCTTTCCCATTTTGTGAGGACGTATAAGGACAAAAGAACCGAAAAGATATGCCATTAGTATTACAAAATTTCCGAAACGACCCATTATCACATTGAATGTTTTTAATTTCCTGTTCAAATCGGGTACGTGTGAATGCTCTAAACTTTAGGAAAGTGGAAAAACTTGAGACTTTTTAGACAAAGGAAAGGTCCACAAAAAATTAGAATAATCATTCAAAAATAACACATAATAACGATGGCCAACGAGTTCAAAACGGGAGATGTCAACAAATCACTATGAATAATATCAAAAGGCATCAAAGTAGTAGAAGTAGAGGCTACAAAAGGTAATCTAACATGTTTCCTAGGGGGAAAGAAGGACAAAAATTAGTACTACACGTACTATTACAATCAATAAAATTATTATTTTTAAGAGAAGAAAAATAATCGACGCCCCCGGATAACCCAACCGAGCATGCCATAAGAAAGGTGCTAGAGCGGCAAACGTTGATGGAGTGGCTTGACTCGAGGAAGTGGTGGTGGCGGTGATTGGATAAATCTCTTCCCGACTATTACATCTCATTAGAGGTATTCCGTCGTAAAATCCTTCACAGAAAATCCAAAATGGTCAAAGTAAATGACACCCAATTATCAGTTGTGAATTTTTGAACAGACACCACATTTTTAATTAAGTGAGAGGCATGAATGACATTTTTCAAGACTAGAGGTGGATGCGGGGGAGATAAATTTGTGTTACCATAACTACGAATTGGAATTGAGTTACCATTACCAACAATTATGCCACGATTTTTTGCTCAAATTTAAATAAGATGAGAGATGTACCTAACGCATACGTCATATGAGAAGTGACAACGGTGTCCATGTACCAATTTGCATCCATGGGACATAATCCAAGTGTATGCATCGCAGCCTCGATATATGTGGGTATTGGGACTGCTTGCTGGGCGTGCAACAACGAAGGCCTGCTGAGGCCGAGGCCCAAGCAGGCTGCCTATTCTGGAACTGCTGGGAATTGGGCCTCTGGAACTGCTGGGAATTTCTGGCCCAATTCGCTGGGTACTGCTGTTGGAAATTGGGCCACTGCCCACTGGCCAAGCCCCACGGCCACTGTGCACTAGCCCAAGGCGCTCCGGTGGTGTTGGCCCCCACCGCCGGCCACCGCCACCACGTCCTCCACCACTGCCGCAGCCGCGATGGTTTTTGTCGCCATTTTTTCAATTTTGGGCCTTTTTGCAACCATCATTATTACGGTTTTGGCTAGAATTGTTCGAGAAGAAGTGAGGGTCATCGGATGTGGCCACCATCATAGCGGAATTGGCGATGGTAGTCGTTTTTTTAACCAAGTCGATTTTTTCTAAGGTGAGCATGGAACGTGCTTGGTAGAACGACGGGAGAGAATTACTTTGACGAAGAAGCGTTCCAATGCCATTATAAGCCTCGGATAGGCCTGCGACCATCTGAAGAACAAGACGATAATTCGTGACGGGCTCACCAATGTTCTTGAGTTGATCCGCCAATTTCTTGAGTTTTTTACAATAGGCTGAGACATTCGGAAAATCTCCATGTTGATATGAGAGAATTCCTGCTCAAGGGTCACGACACAAAATTTTTGTTATCTTGGAATATATCACGCAACCTATCCCAAGTGTCAAGTTCCGTAGCGTCGGGTTCAATAATAGTCTGTAAGAGATTCGTAGAAATAGTGGAATAAATCCATTGGAGTACCGTAGCATCAAGAGTTACCCATAACTCAGTGTCATCATCAGTGGTAGACATTTCTCCTTGCCTGTTTCCGAGGGGATGATGTGATGAAGGACTCGATGAGAGCGTGCGTGAACTTTAAATAATTTTGCCCACGTCGCGTATTGGACGTTTTCCATCACAATAACGATAGGGATATAGTTCTTGATGTTGGAGACTGCAAGAGCAGGATGAAACGTGTTCTTTAAGGTAGACATGATGAAAGAACAAGAGGAGAATTAGGAATTTGGAAGAAAACTTGGGAGAGAATAAGTGTCGGCCGGTGGCCGGAATCTCAGATTCCGAGAAGTAAGTGGGCGGCGGAAGGTGTTTTTGGGAGAGGTATTTTTGCCCTAGACTTTGGATATCATGAAAGAGAATAATCTCTTGATTATTTTCATTAATGAAGAGGTATATATACATGATGTACAATATCTAATTATGGAAAATAAATCTACATTTTTCTAATACAAGACTAATACATTTTCCTAATACAAGACTACTACCATAATTACACTTGTACAAGAATTCTACAAATATGATAAAATATATACAAAATATGGTTATGTGATATACACGGCCCAACCGTGTATATCGGTGGACTTTCACATGACATGCAAAGATTAGGAGCACGCTAAATATATTATAAGTTTATGTCAAAGATACTATGTTCAAAATAGCTAAGATACTAGCACTAACTATTAGTAATTAATTCTCTTGGTCATTCGTGGGATACCTGGGCAAATGAAATGCTACCACAGCCTTTAACATGGAAATAATTAGCATATCTACAATCAAAGTGATATTACAATACTAGATACCAACTCCACTGCAACATGAAAGGACAGGTAATTAATAAATTTACTCAGTATATGGCTGTGGAATTCCCCTTCCCCACCAGGCCATTTGCTAAAGCATCTATGATGATATTAGCACTTTGAAAGAATTCCAAATATGGAAGAAGTTAATGCTCGAGTGATAATTTCAATTTCGCGTTAGATATTTGTGGTCCTGCAATTCCTCACTATACTACTACTTTGGAGAGGAAACATTATGGCCATGTTCAGTCAAAAAGAGAATTGATCAATAATGAATTTCCTGAAATTAAAGTTTTAGAAGGAAGTGTCATTGAGTGCAGGGGCCGAAGCAAGAGGGGTTCTTCAGAATCTCCTTCATCGGAATGTAAGTTAATTGTAAGAAATTCAAAAACATTGCATAAATAAAGTAATATGAATTTTTTGGAGAGAGATGAAAATAACAAGATAGAAAATATTAATGAAAATTGTGTCATATAAATTTTAGTAATAATATGTCTTTATATAAGCACATAATTAAAGTAGTAAATTGTTCCTACGGCTAAAATATTAGACTCTTACTAAAATTAAAAACTGAATATTTTACTAAATTTACTATTGGACTCCTCCTATAACTAAACAACTAATTATTCTAAAAAACTAGGGGTGAGTGGGTCTAGGTACCCTAACATTTTTGAACTATCCGGTAAAAGATCGGTTCCTAAATTTACTACCCGGAACCTACCCCTAGCACTCATGGTTCCGGACCCTGCGGTTACGGGTAGATTTTCGGGTACCTTGTAAATAAAAAAACACAGATTAAGCAACAGTTTTTAGCCAATGAGAATAAAATAGAGTTCTAAAATACTTTCATCTAGTAGTTTTTAGCCTGCAATCGGAGTTTTTAGTACCCTTATAAGAAGTTTTAGAAAACTTATACATTGTAGAAAAGCTAATTTTGTAACTAAAACCTAAAATTGCAAGCCAAATTTGACACTCAATTAATTGAACGTGTTGATTTCAAAATAAATTTAAAAATATCTTAATTAAACTTATTTTCGTGTTCATAAGCTATTCGATACAAAAGAAAAACTTTACTAGTAAATTCCTAAATTTCATCTTCACAACTGCAAAAATATACACAAATTTTAAAAATAAATTTACATTTCAAATCAAAAAGTAATACATATTGAAGATGAGTATCGCCTGAAATAGAACAGAAGCAAAGGTGAAGCTTCAACGACGAGAACGATGAAAGTACCTGAGAGAAAGCTTCAACGACGACGACGATGAAGCTCAGTGGTGTAGCTTAAACGCCATTGTTATTGAGAGAGTTTTGGGTGTTTTCTCTTAGGGCACAAAGAGCATTCTAGAATAAAGGGATGAAAAAGCTGAAATATTTGCGTCTTGGGGTGGGGAAAATCAATGTGCAGGCGTGCACCAAATAATTTTGGAGAAAGTTAAAAATGGTCTAAATGTTTCTCAAAAAAGTAAAAATATTTAATATTTTATAGGTTTCGGGTATCGATTCCGGGTCCGGGTACCCTGTCTCTATTTGCCGGAACCGGACCCGACATTGATCGGTTCCTAATTTTACTACCCGGAACCTACCCATTAGTGTCGGTTCCGGTCGGATATCTGGGTACCCTGTACCCGTGCTCACCCCTATAAAAAACTGTAGCAGTAACAGATGCAAAATTCAACACTCGTCCTTGCTTCTATTGCTGGATTCTAAAAAAGTAGGTTCTCCTCACTTTCTTCTTCTACTAGTACTCCTTCCGTTTCAAAAAGTTTGTCTTATTTTTTTTAGTCCATTTAAAAAAGAATGTCTCTTTTCTTTTTAGCAACTCTTTCATTCCACATGACATGTTTAAGACCACGAGATTAAATGTCATTTTTGTACATTCTGTCCGCGCCCGTTTTTTACCAACGGTCGTGACGCACGGCGTTTTCCCTGAAATTGATAAAATGCTTAAGGAGTCGTCACCTAATTATTCTACGGTGAATTAGGACACCTAAACGTTAATAAAAATGCTGCAATGTGAACTCCATTTAATGGCGTGTGAAACTAATGAGATTCTAGGTAAGATTTTTTATCATCCTAAAAAAAAGAGGTTAGACATCCTTTAAGATCCGCTAACTTGCGGTTATCCGGTCAAACTCAAGTTATTTATTATGCTGAAAATGTATCTTTAAAAGTATGAAGTTTTAGAAAAGGATATTGTAAATAATTAATTAAAAATATATTTTTTGACAAATTGCATGACATAGCTTGTAGGATTGAAAAAGTGTGCTTTTGTGAGACATGGCTTAATAAAAGTGCATACACTTGTATAACATCGTTTACAAGATGCATGTGAATTGATTTTGATAAAAAGCATGCATTTGCATGTAAAATTGATTTTGATGAAAAGTATACATTATACTCATAAAGTATGCATTTTGAATATATGTGAAGTTGATTTTGGAAAAGGCATGCATTTATTTATAGAATACATAAAAGCATACATTTGTAAAGCATTATTTATAAAATACATGTAGAGTTGAGAAAAGTATGCATTTTATATGACATCATTCATAAAAATAGATGTAAAGTTTATTTATTTACAAAAATATGTATTTGGCGATTTAATAATATAAGAAAGCAAATTTTTATTTATAATGTGAAGAGATGATTTTATAAAAATCTTTCAATGTTACAAATCGAATAAAACACAAACCTTATTTTTAGGATTTAAAAAAAAGGTGAGTAAAAAAGATAGCCAAATTATTTTGAAAGAGATTAAAACGTGCATAACGAGCCTAAAATAAAATAACTAGCGTCTGAATTTGGAACATACGTGACGGCCCTAAAACGAATAAGGTTAGCGATGGGTTTCAAATTAACCGAGCCTAAGAAATAAACTAATGGCAGTTAAACTATCCTATTCATTCATCTATTCGCGGCCTAATAATTCTAAGCATCCTAATGACAATACGGAATTAAATAATTATTACAACCCGAATAATGATGAAAGACATATTAGACAAGTAATAAAGGCAACGACTAGGGCGGATGACGATATCATCGCGTCCTATTTGTTTTGACGTTCCGAGGCCGGAGAATGCAAGTAACATAAACACGGGTCTTCATTTGATGAGTCTCATAACGAGACTCTTCATTGCTCCCGATGCATTTCATGTAAACAAAATAAAAGAAAAGAATTAGAAACATAAAATAAAGATATATCAAGAATATGGATAAATGATTCATGAAAATAATATGCGGTTAATTATTTATTTATGCCATACTTTGATGGAAATAGTTGGGTCCCTAGTCCCAACGACTCAAACGATGGCAAAGAAATAGTGTGAGACGGGCCACAGACCCACATGTTGTACACAAAGAGTGAAAAAATACATGTTACAATTAGAAATCACATAAATGATATCACATGTGAATAAGTAAAATACTAGGCACACATAGACAAATTCATATTCAAATAGGAAAGAAGGGTCTGCTTTGGATCAGGAAGTAGGAAAAAGAAGCCTTAACAAATTTTATTTTCCACATTTTTTACATACAACTAAAGAAATAGGAGTGCATTAGAATAAATTTGGTCATCTCAATAACAACATGATGTACTAAGACCATTTCTACCTTACATACCCAATCAACTTGAAAATATTTTTCAGAATTCTGATTTTTTTCAACCCGAAAAAACAGAATTGAATTTTATTTCTGGAAATCCGATCCGACCCGACCGTGAATCAAATCAAACCCAAATTGAGCGAAAAATATGAGGAATGAAATGAAATTTTCAGATTGCAAAATTAAAGGCTAAAAGTAGTATTTTCGGATTCGGAGATCTAAGAACAAAAAAGGGTATCTTCGGATTGGAATTAAGAAACGAATGGGGTGATTCGTAACCAAAACTAAGAACAAACAAACTTGAATTTACAGTCTTTTGTACCCGAATTGAAATCTGATTTTGACCCGTATTCTACCCGACCCGACCCGAAATCCAAAAAAGGTGAAGAATAGCAAAAAAATTCAGATTCTTCAACACCCAAAACAAACCATTTTTGTATCTTTTTTGAAATTTAGAACACAAATTTGGAATTCTAGATATGAATTTCGGACCCCTTTTTAAAATGAAGAACACATTCGAAGAAGAAACAAATAACCTTGAGAAGATTTTGAATTTTTCAAAGACTAGATTTTCGGACCTCCAAATTCCCCCGATTTTTGGATTTTTGCTTCCCCAAAACTCGACCCCGAAACAGTGAACAAAGGGGGGGGGGGGGTATAGATGTATCCCCCCACCCCAATGTTCACGTTTGAATTTTGAAAATAAAAAGAAAAAAATCTAATTTTGAAACGGATTTTAGGGGAAGGGTAGATGTGAAGTGATGGGGTAGGGTGTGGCTTGTCAGTGGCGGTGTCGGTGGTGTCAGGGGGTTGGTAGTGGCAGTGGTGTAGGTCGGCGACGTGGGGGGTTAGGGGTATAGGGGAATGGTCGGCAGCTTGGGAGAGAGAGGGGTGTTAGGTTTTTAGGGGTGTATTAGGTTTAGGGAAAATAAAGGGGGGTGAAAATGGGTCGGTTGGGCCGAGATGGCCGATTGGGCCGAGGAAATGGTTCGGTTGGGCTGTTTTGGATGAAGTGGGGTTGTGGAATTGGGTTGATTTTGGTGTGTTGGGTAGAATGTTTTGGGTTTAAGGAAAAAAGGGTTGTGGTTTAAAATATAAAGGGGTTCAAAAATGCTTTTTGCAAAAATATAAACTATAAAGACAAAAATAACGATGTGATAATAATAAAACATAACATTGTGAAATGCTTAATGCTTAATTTAAATGAAAAAATGCGATGCCATTTTGCCAAAAATAAAAAAATAACATAGAATATTATGGTAAAAACTATGATTATGATATTAAAAGAAAAATGATAGTAAAAAATGTGATGATAATAATAATAATAATAAATAATATTAAAAATAGACGACGATATTAAAAGCCTTATTTCAACACATTTTTAATTTAAGACCACAAGATTCAAAAGTTTTCTCTACTTTCTTAAATTTTGTGTCAAGTCAAAACCAGACAATCTTTTTGAAACTGAGGAAATAATACTTGTGAATTGTTTTGAGATTCTTTGAACTTGCACACTTTGTAACATGACCTATTTGTTTGCAATTTTCACATATTGCGTCAGATCTTCACCAACAAAAAATTTCTAAGTGTTTTCTTTTTATAGTATTTGCATGCAATGATTTTGAGAAGATAGAATCTGCAACTAAATTTTGAATTACAATTTTGGCTTTATATTGTTTTCTCTTCTCAATGAGTTGTGATTTGGGCAAGGGTAGAATTTCAAGGAATGCTTGTATGAATTTTTCTTCCTCTACGACTTCCCACAGATCATATGCTTCAAGATAAGATTTCATCTTCACTGCTCAAGTTTGATAATTTTCACGAGTGAAGATTTGTGGAACAGTCAAAGAGAGGCCATTGCTTGTCATGGTTGAAAAATAAGGTTAAAATGTAGTATAGATTGTAAATTGGTTAAAACTGGTATTGGTTGAAAATCGCTATGAACATTAAAAATAAGCACATGTTAAAATGGGTTTAAAATAGTCATGAGCGTTAAAAATAAGCACGGGTTAAAATGAGTTGAAAATAGCCTTGAGCGTTAAAAATAAGCACGGGTTAAAATTGGTTAAAAATATGTATGAGTTATAAGTGGTCGAAAGTTCTTCAATAAATACACAAGCCCATTAAAATCATGAAGGCTCTGATACCACTATTATTAATTTTTGGAGAGAGATGAAAACAACAAGGTAGAAATTATTAATGAAAATTATGTTATATAAATTTTATTAATCATAAGCTTTTATATAGGCACATAATTAAAATAATAGACTCCTCCTACATCTAAAATATTAGACTTTACTAAAATTAAAAACTGAATATTCTACTAAATCAACTATTGAACTCCTCTTATAACTAAACAACTAATTATTCTAGAAAATTGTAGCAGTAATAGATGTTAAATCCAACATTAAGAACACCCTAGAAAGGAGAGACTAGTTATGTAATGATGAAACACTCTCCTTAACTCCTACAACTGGCGGTCCAATAGAGCACTTGCATAAGTTTGAAGAAAGGAAAGAGAATTTAGCCATATATTTATAGACATCAAGACTTGACCTAATGTCTACCCATATTAGATCTTGAACTACCAACCTACTCTAATGAGTACATGATATGTTTTAAGCCCAACAAGGAATCCAATAGATAAATGGCCTAAATCATGTCCATCAATTATATTTGTTTAGCCTATTTATAAATAAATTAAAATAATCAAGTTAATATTAGTCCATATTTAATTAAAATTCCAAAATGAAATCAAATCTTATATATATAAGGTCAAAATTTTAATGTGAATATAATAGATAATGGACCCTTGATGAAAATTGTCTTCGCCGTTGGTTGAGAGGATTGAGTATAAACTCCAAATTTAGCTTCTTCCATTTAAATTATTTTCTTGTCTTGGTAAGGATCGTGTCCGAAAACGAAATGTACGCAGAAGTGATTCCACACTATACTATTTGTACTCCAACTAGTCCTATGGAGAAGTTTCTCGTTTGATATGAAGAATATGTATAATGTATATACTTGTAGTGCACACTCATAATGAAGTTAGTTTTTAATATTTTTGGGGATAAAAGGAACTTCTTTTCACACAGTAGAGAGGTAGCAATATATAATGGAAATTAAAGGGGAAAATATGGAAAAGAAAACCTCTTCCTGGAGATGAAATACCAAGCCAAAGAAAGCAATTATTTCTTGAATGGCAATTCACCGATTTCTGCTTTTGGGTAGTTCACTCTTTATACGGAACAGGAAAAATAATAAAAATGGTCCTTTATGTTTGCAAGTTGGTTCAAGATAGTTCCTTAAATATATGTTTGAGCTTTTAAGTTGAGCAAAAAATGAGTTTTTTAGTGTTCGTCAAATATTTAACAAATTTTATTAATTATATTTAATGAGACTATGAAAAAAAATTAGCGGGCACTCTAGAGATACAGTTTTAATAGTTTCTACTATTTTTATTTATTGAGTTTGATGCATCTTTTTGAGGTGCATCTTCCGCTATATTTGGTCTATTTCTGATGTCTAGTGCAACTTCTTGTGTTGTGATTTATAGAATTTAACGACACTTTCCTAACATCATTTGGAAATTCCGACTAATTACATAACTATTTGTCTAATATTGAGAAAAAAAATGCTGGTGAATTGAATTGACTAAAGATAAACAACTAGTCTTTCAAAACAATTTCCTAAAAATTCATTTCGACAGAAGTGATTCTACAAGTAAACCGATTCTAGAAAATCGGCGTAAATTTGATAAGGAGACCAAGTTTGGGCTCTCAGCGGACTATATTTCAGTCTTGATCTTACAGGGTTTACAGTACTCTTGGGCTAAAATAAGCAAAAGCCCAATAACACGTTAACGCTTCTCATATAGTCATATGCCTTGGCAATTCTTTTCTTAGGTAGTCACATGCATTGGATTTTCCCTCTTCGGACAGCTATGTTATCAATTAATAAGAGCCAGCTAATTTGTCATATAAAATTGTAATTGTGGTGTTTTAACTATCTACTACAAAATAAGGCACAAATTAATACAATGAAAAATGATCCTGACAGTACGTGTTATTTTTAAAAGAAAATCAAGTCTGATGATTTGCCTTGCCGTTAATTAGAGGGAAAATATGTAGCAAAGTTGAGACTGTATATAGTAGGTGGGTAAAAGATTCAGGTAGTTTATCAAATATTATATATAAGAACTTTAAGTTTTTAGACATTCATATAAAATAAGGAATGTTAATTGGTGTATAAAATGCTGATGAGGTGAAAACGCATCCTCATGAACTTTTTCGGTTTCAGCTCTTCTTATTAAAATTTTACGGAAGATAAGTTCAATCAGTAGCGGAATCAGTAATTTCATTAAAAAGATCAAAAATTAAATAAATAAATATATGAAAAAATTAAGAAAATTCAACAATATAGTATAAGGGTATCAATTGACTCCTCTCGGATAATAATACCTCTGGGGTCAGCCTTAAAAGCCCAAAATTCGTCTTAAATAAAAAATTATTTACGAGAGAAAAGTTTGGCATTTCTTAGATGGTTCCTTTCTTTTCTTCCTCTTTCCACTCTTTCTTTTAAAACTGAAAGCAGTGTGACAAAATTAATAGTTACTGTGCGTAGAACATTGTTCATTCTATATTTCTATTCATGTGGCATACGTTATTCTATATTGTAAGTTTGGAATAATCTCCATTAGGGATTCCTTTCATTAATCACAATATAAATAGTTATACAGAGGTTGATTCCTACTACAATAAGAATCTTAAGTTACCTTAAATATACATCTATCATAATTACAAAATATACTGTGAATATTCGGAGAATATTCGCTAATACTCCCCCTCAGTCGGAGCGGGAGGAGACCGAACGCTAAGGCTGGATCAGAAGTCGGTGAAGAGCTGTCTCGGTAGTCCCTTTGTGAAAATATCTGCATATTAATAGGAGGAAGGCACGTGTAATATTTTGACCTGACCAAGGGCAACCTTCTCACGCACAAAGTGAATATCCATCTCGATATGCTTGGTCCGCTGATGTTGGACCGGATTATGAGGCATATAGATGGCAGATATGTTGTCACAGTAGACTATAGACGCCTTTCGCAGTGGACACTGGAGCTCCAAAAGAAGATTTCGGAGCCAACAGATCTCAGCAACGACATTAGCAACTCCGTGATACTCTGCTTCAGCACTCGAACGGGATAGCGTGGCCTGCCGCTTGGCGGACCATGAAATAAGATTATCCCCAAGAAATAAACAGTAGCCCGAGGTGGAGCGGCGTGTGTCCGGGCATCCTGCCCAATCTGTATCCGTGTAGGAGAGTAACTTGGTTGGGGCAGAGGGGTATAGATGCAGTCCAAAGTCAAGTGTGCCCTTAATGTATCTGATAATACGTTTGAGGGCCGCAAAATGGGACTCTCGAGGGGTGTGCATAAACAAACACATCTGCTGAACGACATATGCAATATCAGGCCTAGTGAATGTGAGATATTGAAGGGCACTGCAAGACTTCGATATAGGGTGGGATCAGAAACTGGCGCACCCTCATTGGCACTAAGCTTGGATTTCGAGTCAACCGGAGTTGGCATACTTTTACAATTTGCCATCTCAGTCATGTACACTATCTCTTCCGCATATTTGTGCTGACACAGAAACATAGTAGCGACCGATCTGGTCACGGATATACCCAAGAAATAATTCATCTTGCCCAAATCAGTCATAACAAATTCAGTTTTGAGTAGAGCAATGATTTCATTCTTCAAACCGTCAGAGGAGGCAATAAGAACAATGTCATCCACATATAATAGCAAATAAGCAGTGCTGCTACCTCGATGAAAAGTGAAGAGAGAGTTATCACACCTGCTACAAATAAATCTGATCTGCATAATATACCTGGTAAAGCGATCATACCAAGCGCGGAGTGCCTGTTTCAAGCCATATAATGACTTCCTGAGATGACATACATACTGCGGGACTGCCGGATGAACAAAGCCAGGGGCTGATGCATGTACACAATTTCTTTCAAATTCCCATGAAGAAATGCATTCTTGACATCAAGTTGATGAATCGGCCAATGTATGCCCATAGCAATACTGAGAACAGTCCGAATAGTGGTCGTTTTAACAACCGGACTGAATGTCTCAACAGAATCAATACCCTGCTGCTGATTAGTGCCATTAGCAACCAGTCTTGCCTTATACCGCTCCAAGTCACCACTGTCTCTGAACTTGTGATGACATAGCCACATACACCGGATAACATTCACATCGTCCGATCTAGGTATCAAATCCCAAGTGTTCTGCTTGGTTAAAACATTAAATTCCTCACACATGGCCGCATTCTAATTAGGGTCCAGTTTGGCTAGTTTTGGATTTTTTGGAATGGGTGATAAGGTTTGTGTGGAAAGATTGAAGTGAACCTTGGGTTTGAAAATCCCGTATTGGGCACGAGTCTCCCTGCGGTGGGTAGGCAGCAATGGTTGGGTAGTAGTTTGTGGCTGCTGGCTTACGGGTGCTGGCTGGATGGTGGTTAGGCTTGGAGTAGTGGTTGGTCGAGTAGGGGACAGAGGGGGGTCGATTAGTGAAAGGTTCGACTGAGAGCTAGGTGGTGCCTGGTCGGAGACTACGCTGGACACTGCAGTTGACGGAGCTGCTGGAGCAGTCTCTGTCGGGGAAGTGAACTGCTGGTAGTATATCGACTGGACCATGGGGGACAAAGTAGACTCATCAAGAAATGTGTAATCCGTGGTTTGAAATTTTCAGAGATTTGAAAATGGATAGGTCGCCTCGTCAAATGTGACGTGACGCGAGATAATGATTTTATGAGTCGCTATGTCATAGCACAGGTAACTCCGATGATTAGATGAGAAACCAACGAAGACACAGGGCGTGGTACGTGGGGCTAGTTTGTGGAGGCCAGGTTGGGGTAGCACAGGCAACCGAAAATGCGGAGTTGGTCATAGGACGGGAACCTACGGTATAAGATTTCGGTTGGGGTCTTATTTTGGAGAGTGTTGGTAAAATATTAAGGAGGTACTCTACCATTTTAACAGCATAGACCCAGAATGGTGGTGGAAGACTGACATGAAATAGAAAGGTATGAACCATTTTATTGATTGAACGTATGATTCGTTCAGCCTTGCCATTTTGGGAGGAAGTGTAGGGACACGAAAAATGGAAAACCATGCCCTGTTTAGAGCAGAAATTGTGAAATGCCGAATTATTAAATTCACGTCCATTATTACATTGGAAAGACTTTATAGATTTTTCAAACTGTATTTTAATGAATTTTTGAAATTCAAGGAACTTGGTGAAAACTTCAGATTTGAATTTCAACGGGTAGATCCATACAAAATGTGAAAAATCATCTAATAGTACTAGATAGAATTTGTGATCCGAGGGACTAACAACCGGAGATGTCCATAAATCAACATGAACATTATCAAATGGAGAAAAAGTAACACTGTTGGATGACATAAATGGAAGACGAGTATGCTTGCCAAGCGGGCAAGAAAAACAGTGTTGGGCAAGTTTCCCATTATTACATTGAATACGCTTATTAGTCCTAAGAATAATAAAAACAGGGTCTCCGGGGTGTCCGAGTATGTTGTGCTAAGTTGACGGAGAGCTAACAGCAAGGGAGATAGAGTGGTGTGGTCTAACAACAGAAGATTGAGTGAAGGGGTAGAGGTCTCCCACCCTATTGCAGCGCGTAAGAATTTTCCCTGTATTGAGATCCTTCTCAGAAAAACCAAACGGGTCAAATTCGACAGACACAGAATTATTGTGAGTGAATTTTCTAACAGAGATTAAAATTTTAATGATGTTAGGGGTGTAAAGGACATGATTTAGGGAGAAAGATGGATGGGGATGTTTGGTATGGGCGTTACCGTAACCTTCAATTGGAATGCGGTGACCATTGCCAACAGTAATAAATTGAGGACACTTTTATCGACGCAATTAAGATAAATTACCTGATGACTGGGTGAGATGGGATGTGGCTCCGGTGTCCATATACCAATTTTCATCGGGCTGTTGAAGGATCAGGGTGTTGAAAGCCTGGCCCAAATCAGTTGGGAACAGGTTGCTGAATTGATGTTGCTGAGGGACCGAGACAATGCGGGCCTGCTGCTGCTGCTGATGGGCCTGCCTATTGGCTGGGGCGGAGCCTAAGAGATCGGGTGACCAAGCAGCCTGCTGGAACTGGGCCCCTGATGTTGGGTAACGGCATGCAGGCGAGGCCCAGTTCCCGGTATTGGGCTAGGGTTGTTGTCTAGCCCACTGGAAGTAGGGAGCAGGGGTTGGGCCTGGTTGCTGGTTTCGGTGGCCCTTGCTGCGACCCTTTCCTTTGTTGTTATTGCCGCGGCCTCCGCCGCGGGACTGGTAGTGGTGGTGGTCTTGCGGTGGTGGCTGGGTGGTGTTGGTCGCCAGTGGTGCCATGCCGTTAACGGCTAACGCCTTTTGATTGTGCTCATCTTATTTAGCACGACGGGTTTCTTCCAACAATAGTTGTGAACGTGCCTTGGTGAAACTTGATAGTGGGTCGGCCTGTTGAATCATCGTCGCACGTGTATCGTATTCACCTTTCGATAAACCAGTAACCAATTGAAGTACCATCTTGATTTCTGAAACAGATGTCCCGACGTTGGAAAGTTGGTCGGCTATGAGTTTCAGTTGTTCGCAATATTCGGACATGTTGTTAAAATTCTCGAGACGCGTATTGTTGAACTGCTCTTCCAAATACACGGCTTGAGTATTTTTATTATCCTAAAAGATTTCTTCTAACCGTACCCAAATGTCACATGCTGTAGCACCTGTTTTCATGATAGTACATAACAAGTCTTTTGAGATGGTGTCGTATATCTACACTGTTTGACGATGGCGTCAAGGCGACGCCATGTCGAGTCGGCAATATCGGTGGGACGAGGAATAGAGTCATTAATATGGTCTAGCACATTGTACGCACATGCATGAATATAGAACATTTCTGTCCACATGGAATATTGACAGTCTTCTTGGTCAAGAATTATAGGGATAGGATTCTTGATGTTGGTAATGACGAAAGCAGGATGAAATGAAGACGATGAGTGTGGTTGGGGGTTGTCAAAAGTACCAGTGGAGGAATCAGAATTAGTGGGGGAAGACATGGTGGTCGTCGACCGAGAAGGAAGAAGAGAGAGGGTGGTGGTCGGCGACTTTGGGAGTAGAAGAGTAGGGATTAGGGTTTGACTCTTTATACCATGTAAGTTTAGAATAATCTCACTTAGGGATTCCTTTCATTAATCACAATATATATAGTTGTACAGAGGTTGATTCCTACTACAATAAGAATCATAAGTTACCTTAAATATACATCTATCATAATTACAAAATATACTGTAAATATTCAAAGAATATTCGCTAATATATGTGGCTAGTAGTTAAGTACAACACTTAACTAAAATTAATTAAGGTGTATTACCACATTTTAATTTATCTTTAAATCCATAATAAATTAATGTGATTTCATGTGAACATAGAATGTGGCCAGATAAAGTATTTCAGTATTTTGACTCTTCCATTCAGTCAAATAAAATGCCTTTGATTAATTTAGAAGAAAGTATTTGTAACATCCCAAGTGTTGTTAAACAAGTCTCTAATAAATATTTGAAAGACTACGAAATATACACTGCCAAAACCGTGTATATCACATGTCCTTATTTTATACATATTTTACCATATTCGTAGAATTCTTGTACAAGTGTAATTATGGTAGTAGTCTTGTATTAGAAAAATGTATTAGTCTTGTATTAGAAAAATGTATTAGTCTTGTATTAGGAAAAGATAGATTTATTTTCCATAATTAGATATTGTATATCATGTATATATACCTCTTCATTAATGAAAATAATCAAGATCTCTTTCATGGTATCCAAAGTCTAGGGCAAAAATACCTTCTCCCAAAAACACCTTCTGCCTCCCTCTTACTTCTCGAAATCTGAGATTCCGGCCACCGGCCGACACCTATTCTCTCCCAAGTTTTCTTCCAAATCCCTAATTCTCCTCTTGTTCTTTCATCATGTCTACCTCAAAGAACACGTTTCATCCTGCCCTTGCAGTCTCCAACATCAAGAATAACATCCCAATCGTTCTTGAGATGGAAAATGTCCAATATGCGACGGGGGCAGAATTATTTAAAATTCACGCACGCTCTCATCGAGTCCTTCATCATATCATCCCCTCGGACACAAGCAAGGAGAAGGTGCCTACCACCGATGATAATACTAAGTTATGAGTAACTCTTGATGCTACGGTACTTCAGTGGATTTATTCCAGTATTTCTAAGGACCTCTTGCAGACTATTATAGTACCCGACGCCACGACGATGTACACTTGGAATAGGTTGCGTGATATATCCCATGATAACAAAAATTCCCGTGCCGTGACCCTTGAGCAGGAATTCACCCACATTAACATGGAGGATTTTCCGAACGTCTCCGCCTACTGTAAGAGGCTCAAGGAGTTGTCGAATCAACTCAAGAACGTTGGCGCGCCTATCACGAATGATTGTCTTGTTCTTCAGATGGCTACAGGCCTTTCAAAGTAATCATCTCCCGCCATTCTACCAAACATGTTTCATGCTTATATTAGAAGAAGCAGGCTTGGCTAAAAAGGCGGCCATCGGAGCCAATTCCGCCATGATGGTGGCCATGTCCGATGACCCTCATTCATTATCAGGCAATTCTAGCCAAAACCATGCTAAAGGTGGCGGCAAAAAGGGCCAAAATCGAAAGAATGGTGGCAAGAACCACGGCGGCGGCGGCGGCAGTGGAGGAGGACGTGGCAGCAGTGGCGGGGGACGTGGTCGCAGTGGACCGGCGGGGCTGCAGCACCACTGGCCGCAGTCGTGGACCAGTGCACAGTGGCTATGGGGCTGGGCCAGTGGCCAGTGGCCCACGCCACAATTTCCTATTTTTCCTAATAGTTGGGCTAGGCCCAATTCCACCCAAGCAGCAGCCGGCAGCCCAGCAATCACGGACTGGGCCCTGGCAGCAGGCTGACCTGCTTAGGCCTCGGCCTCAACAGGACTTCGATGCTACGGGCCCAGCCCTAGATTTTGACACCCACGGATATCGAGACAACACTGAATACACTTAGATTAAATCCCCCGGACGAAAATTGGTACATGGACACCGGTGCTACTTCTCACATGACATCTGCACCAGGTAATCTCTCGTCTTATTTCAATTTGAGCAAAAATCGTGGCATAATTGTTGATAATGGTAATTCTATTCCAATTTGTGGTTATGGTCACATAAATTTATCTCCCCCGAACCCACCTTTAGTCTTGAAAAATATCCTTCATGCTCATCACTTAATTAAAAATTTGGTGTTTGTTAGAAATTTTACAACTGATAATTGGGTTTCTGTTGACTTTGACACTTTTGAATTTTCTGTGAAAGATTTCACGACGGGGATACCTCTAATGAGATGTAATAGTCGGGGTGAGATCTATCCTATCTCTGCCACCACCTCTACTACCACTAATCAAGCCACAACGTCAATGTTTGCCGCTTTAGCACATTCCTTGTGGCATGCACGTTTGGGTCATCCGGGAGCGTCTGTTCTTTTTTCTCTTCAAAATAATATATTTATTGATTGTAAGAGTACGCGTAACACTCATATTTGTCCTTCTTGTCCACTAGGGAAACATGTTAGATTGCCTTTTGTAGCCTCTACTTCTACACTTTGATGTCTTTTGATATTATTATTCATAGTGATTTATGGACATCTCCCGTTTTGAGCTCTTTGGGCCATCGTTATTATGTGTTATTTTTGGATGATGATCCTAATTTTTTGTGGACCTTTCCTTTATCTAAAAAGTCTCAAGTGTTTTCCACATTCCAACAGTTTAGGGCATTCATCCGTACACAATTTAAATGGAAAATTTAAAACATTCAATGCAATAATGGCAGGGAATTTGAAAATGGGCTATTTCGGGAATTTTGTGACACTAATGGCATATATTTTTGATTTTTTTGTCCTCATACGTCCTCACAAAATAGGAAAGCCGAACAAAAAATTGTATCATTAATTATATTGTCCGCACCTTACTAGCACATGCTTCATTACCACCATCTTTTTGGCATCATGCATTACAAATGGATACTTACCTCTTTAACATACTCCCTAGAAAAGAATTTGCATATCAATCTCCCCTAAAAATTCTTTTCCATAAAGACCCTTCGTATTCTCATCTTAGGGTGTTTGGGTATTTGGGCTATCCCGTTTTTCCGTCCATTACAATTAACAAACTTCAAGCTCATTCTACCGCTTGTGTGTTTTTGAGTTATCCGCCTAATCATCGTGGTTACATATATTTTGATTTATCTTCTAATAAAATCATAATTAGTCGCCATGTTATTTTTGATGAAACTCAATTTCCGTTTGCTAAATTGTTTAATTTCGTGTCTAGTTCTTATAATTTTTTGGATGATGGGCTCTCACCGTATATTCTCCAACAGTGGGCCCAACCTGCCCGTGATCCAATTCTGCTAGCAGGCCCACTCTCTGTTGGCCCAAATGGTCTCGGTACAGTTACAGCTTCACGACCAGCAAGCCCACTGCCTGCTGGCCCAATACTATGTCATCCCAGTCCTGTTTCAGGTTCTCGGCCAACAGGCCCACTGCCTGCTGGCTCAGTAATTGTTCCACCCGATCCCGATCCAGTCTCTCTGCCAGCAGAACCACTGCTTGCTAGCCCAATGCCATAGTCTGTCGGTCCAGTTCATCGGCCAGCAGGCTCACTGCCTATTGGCCAGTCCAGAGAAGATCCTACACCATCCCGAGCCCAGTCCATTTCTATTCTGAGTCAAGGGCCTGTTACTCATAGCCAACGGGGTATTTTTAAACCAAAATGATATTTTAATCTTAATTATAATGTCACTAAATTACCCCTACCACGTAACCTAGTGTCTGCCCTTCATGACCCGAATTGGAAAATGGTCATGGATGATGAATATAATGCTCTTATTGAAAATAAGACGTGTGAGTACCCCATCCGCCTGGTGTCAATGTTATTCGTTCTATGTGGATTTTTACTCATAAGGAAAAATCTAACGGTTGTTTTGAGAGGCATAAGGCTCGTCTTGTAGGTGATGGCAAAACTCAACATCTTAGCGTGGATTGTGGAGAGACATTTAGTCTAGTGGTCAAACTGGCAACCATTCGCATTGTTCTCAGTCTGGCTCTCTCAAAAGCATGGCCCATTCATCAGTTGGATGTGAAAAATGCTTTCTTACACGGTGATCTAAAGAAGACAGTATACATGCATCAGTCACTGGGTTTCAGGGACCCCGATCATCCTAATCATGTCTATTTGCTCAAAAAGTCCTTGTATGGACTTAAACAGCCCCCACTGGCTTAGTATAAAAGGTTTGCAGATTATGTGTCTACTATTGGGTTTTCTCACAGCATGTCTGATCATTCTATGTTCATCTATCATCGTGATACTTCTTTGGCATACATTATGTTATATGTGGATGATATTATATTGACTGTATCTTCTGATAAATTACGCAAGTCTATCATGTCTCTTCTCAGTTTCGAATTTGTTATGAAAGACTAGGGACCTTGAGTTATTTTTTAGGTATAGCTGTCACACGTCATGCAGGTGGTCTATTTTTATCACAGAGGAAGTATGCGACTGAGATTATTGAGAGAGCTGGCATGTCATCTTGTAAATTCTCTCCTACTCCGGTTGATACCAAACTGAAGCTGAGTGCTAATTCTAGCACATCTTACGAGGATCCCACCCACTATCGCAGTCTTGCTGGGGCTCTTCAGTATCTTACTTTCACGAGGCCCGATATTACTTATGCAGTGCAGCATGTGTGTTTATTTATCCATGATCCGATAGACGAGCACATGTATGCTCTTAAACGCATTGTGTGTTACATATATGGCACTCTTGATTATGGTTTGCATTTATATCCATCATCCGTCTCTACTCTCGTCTCTTATACATATGCTGATTGGGGTGGATGTCCAGATAACATACGTTCGACATCTGGTTATTGTATGTTTCTTGGTGATAACTTGATCTCTTGGTCGGCGAAATGCCAGGCTACTTTATCGTCATCCAGTGCGGAGGCCGAGTATCGAGGGGTAGCCAATGTGGTGTCTGAGTCATGTTGGCTGCGTAATCTTCTATTAGAGCTTCACTTTCCTATTGAGAAAGCTACCTTGGTCTACTGTAATAATGTTAGTGCAGTCTATCTCTTTGGAAATCCGGTCCCACATCAACGCACTAAATATATCGATATGGATAATCACTTTGTTCGCGAAAGGGTAGCTCATGGACAAGTACGTGTCTTGCATGTCCCTTCGCGGTACCAAATTGCTGACATCTTTACTAAGGGTCTTCCCTTAGTCATGTTTGAAGATTTTAGGGACAATCTCAGCGTTCGACAACCGTCCGCTATGACTGCGGGGGTGTGAAAGACTACGAAATATACACGGCCAAAAATGTGTATATCACATGTCCTTGTTTTATATATATTTTACCATATTTGCAAAATTCTTGTACAAGTGTAATTATGATAGTAGTCTTGTATTAAGAAAATGTATTAGTCTTGTATTAGGAAAAAGTAAATTTATTTTCCATAATTAGATATTGTATATGATGCATATATACCTCTTCATTAATGAAAAATAATGAGAGGATTATTCTCTTTCAATATCTTACATATATACAGTAATATATTCCTAATAAATGTCAAATGGATCATTCTATGCGTATTTTACCTAAACAAGGCATTAATAACAAGTTGAACTTGTAAAAGTCGTGCCCAAATTTACTAACGTGAGAAGTTAAGTTATCTGACCAAACTCACAACTTCATTCATCATACGTTAAAAAGGACACAATGACCGTTATTCCAGTTAGCAACAATATATTTGCCAAACTTGCTTCTTTCGTCCTTCTCTCTTCAAAGTAACGCGAGTCTTTCACTTATCAAAGCTAACCTAATATAAAAAATAAACTAAGCCCTAAAACTTCTTTCTTTGCCAATAATTTTGCTGTGTTATACATAGCTTGGTTGCCATTTCTTGTTGGTTCAATTTTGTACTCAAGAAATCCCTAACCTAATCTCTCCCGAGTATTTTCAATATCTTTGTTTTGTTCCCTTCATATTTTCTTGTTTGTTTTGTTGCAAAGCAAACAAAGCCAATATTTTGAACCAATTCAAGTTTCATCAAGGGCCATTGCGCTGAGGGTCTATCGGAAACAGTCTCTATCCTTTCCAGATTCCATTTGTGTGATTTCACTGGGTTGTTGTTGTTGTTGTTGCTGCTGTGATTCAAGTTTCATTAGATGGGGGAAGAAGGAAATTTAGTGCAACAAGGAATGGAAAGTAAGAAAAAGATGGAAGTTAAAGGGAATATGGAGCTAAAGAGTACTGTAAACGAGTTTGGTGATGGGGTATCATGGTATAGAGGAAAAGTGCTAGGGAAAGGAAGTTATGGTTCTGTTTATTTGGCTAATTTAAAGAACCCCAAGTCGAAAAATCGATACTTGCCATCAGTTATGGCTGTAAAATCTGCTGAAGTTTCAGTTTCAGGTACAATTCAGAAGGAAAGGGAAGTTCTCAACAATATCAAGGGTTGTCCTTACGTAATTCGATGCTTTGGTGATGAAACTACAACTGGTGTGAATGGTATAATGGCGTATAACTTGTTGCTCGAGTATGGTTCTGGTGGAACCCTAGCTGAGAGGATCAAGAAATTAGGGAACAGAGGGTTGCCTGAATTTGAGGTAAGGTGTTATACTAGGTCTATGCTTAGAGGGTTGAATTATATTCATGCGATTGGTTATGTTCATTGTGATATGAAGCCTGATAATATCTTGCTTGTGCCGAATACTAGAAATTTAAGTACTGAATTTAGGGCAAAAATTGGTGATCTTGGATTGGCAAAGAGAGAAAATCAGAGTAAAAAGAGGAGATTGGAGCCTTATTGGAGAGGTACTCCGATATACTTGTCACCCGAAGCTGTAGCTGATAATGTACAAGAGTTTCCAGCTGATATATGGGCTTTAGGATGTATTGTGCTTGAGATGTTAACGGGAATACCTCTGTGGAATCGGAATGAAGATGTGGATTCTGAGGATGTGCTAAGAAAGATTGGGGAAGGGCATGAATTGCCTAAAATTCCAGGGGATTTGTCTAAGGAAGCGAGAGATTTCTTGAAGGGTTGTTTTGTGAGGAACCCTAGGTATAGAATGACTGCTGAAATGTTGTTAATTCATTCGTTTGTAGAGGGTTTATGTGATGATGATGGAGTGGAAGAAGAACTAGAGGAGGTTGAAGATATACTTGAAGTTGATTCTATGCAATTGGTTACTGAGACTGATGATGAATATTCCTGTTCTGAAGAAGATTGGAGCTGCATATCTGAAGAGGACGACTCCCTTGATTACTGGTCGGAAGATGATACAGAGATTACGGAGGATGAAATGCCCTCTTGTTCTGCTGAAGAAGATAATATTAAAAGTAGAAGAAAGGACGAGCATTAGAAGCTCTAGCATTGATAGTGGTTTTAATAGTACGATTGATACATCAATGCAATTACCTTCACGAAATCCATCAAATAATTTGTCGAAAGGTCCATTAAAATTTACAATTCCTGCAATCTACCATTAGGTGGTAGGATGGAGATATGATTCATTTATTCCTTGTTGGCTACAATCTCTGTAGATTTTATGCTACTCAAATTGATTGAAATCTAGTTGTAAGTTTTTAATTCTTTTATCCTTATGGCTGCCATTTGCTCAACCTTTTAATTTTTCTGTTTCCAAGTCCTAAACACACTGAATTTTTGTTTGTTCTGCCATGTTTCTTTCTAGACTTATTACCCTTCCATTTCTGGATTTCATACATATAAAGAATATATATAAGTTAGCTCAGCTTCTTTCTATCAGACAATTATTGTTCGGCAAACTAAGATCTTTACATTGGTTGGAATATGCACTTGGATCTAAACATTAGATTACTAGCTGGAAGCCGTTGTTTCTCTTTGTTATTGGAACTGTTATATTAACCACTTAATTTTCACGGTTATTGTAGGAAGCTGGCCAGATAATCAGGATTTTGAATACCATATGTTGTCTCAAAGGCAATGTGTTTCTAGTAGCAAATCTTGATAAATAGTGTTTTCATCACTGTCTGCTTATCTTGAAATTCATGAACCACCTAGCAATTTTATGAAGATTTCTGTAACCAGCTTTTGATCAACATTTTCCTGACTGGATGCCCAATGGTTAACTTTCCTAATGCTGACAGCAGTGTACTTGCCCGAAATTTCATGAATTAGATCCCAATTATGTATGTTATATGTTCGCCATGAAGGTTCTTACTATCCCTTTTTCCAGGGACTGACGGCACTTATCCCTTCACTCTTTTATCACTGCTTTATGTGTTTCCTATCTATTCGAGACCAGTAATAAGATTATATATGATGATTCTTAGATGCACTGTTCGGGAAGGAAGAAAAGATAGGTACAAGAAAGTAGGAAATCTTGAGTAGCTAGGAAATCATATGTGCCGCTATGAGTAAGCAGTCTGTACAGTGAAGGGTAACAAGTCAATTTAGTTTAATTTAGTGACTTGAGATAGTATGATATATTGTCAAGCTTTCTGCGTTTACATCATGTCATCTTCGAACATGTTGCAATAAAAGTGTATCTTTTCATCTTTCATGAACATTGCTACTGATAATGTTCTGTATAGCATAGGTATACTGTTCTCTGGATAACATTCACATGTCAAGCTCATGATCTAATCATACTAGTTTTTTTCTTGTTCAAAGTGCAGAAGAAATTTGGAAGTTATCCCTGAAAAATTCTATTAGAATCAGAGAAAATCAAATGAAGTAAGCGAGCATGAAAATTATGTAAACCTTGTGCTCCTTTCGACGGTGAAGAACTAATAGATCTTACCATGACCCTAGATTTTTTCTGTCTATTTGAGTACTGTTGAACTTATCCTCATTTCAAGCCTCTATATTTGCTTTTTCGTGAATTTTCTGGCTTCGTAAGACAAGATTACTTGTGCAACCCCTAATGTAGTTATCTTTAAATTGCAATTCTTAGTTCCTTAGATAATGCTCGTCTGAGTTTTGAAAAAGCAAGAGGAATCCTTACCTCTCATGTTCTTCTTTAGGAAGAGGTGATAAATGAGCAGTCTCCACAGTGTTGGTATTACAATTAAAGTAAATGTTTGATACTATATGCTTTATAACCCATTTACAGAAACTTAAATGATGTAAAGCGAGGGATAATGGAGAAAAAACAACTGAATTAGAATTCCTGCCGAGGCAGAAATGAATTGGAAGCCCGATGAATGGCAGCTCCTGAATTCAATGCTGATGAGACACATAACTATAGGGTTATCGATTCACAATGAGAAGAAACTGCAGGTATTGCATCGATCTACTTACTATTCTGGAGTGTAGCTACTCCCATTCATTTTCCTTTGTTCCTACTATGCTTTTTAGACAGCACTTTCCAAGTCTCACAAAGTACTTACCTTCTATTTTTAATACACTTTAATACTTCATGCCAACTTGTATTGTTGCTACATTATGTACTTGTCTTGGTTCTAGAGGGATTAATCATGTGGAAGTTTAACCCTCATAATGCACTAGCAAGATCGAATATATTGGTTTTTCAGGGTAAACAGAGTTGGCATGATCCTTCATTCCTTAGCATTTGTTGATCAATGTCGATCAGTCAGATAGAATGAGCCTCCAATGTGCCAAAGTATTACAAGAATCTAAGTATAGGCCATGAAATATTCTCAGGAACTTTGCTATTAGTTTCGATTTCTTTTGATATAAATAAACATATATACAAAGAACTGACACAGAAGATTCATATATTGCTCTTACTTTATGACAAAAGAACAAAAGTTGGATAATTTATTTTTGTCTTCATTGTTGGACTCATTTGTTTTTAGTTTCTAATTTTATACAGCAAATGTTCCCATTAAAGTGAAGAGAATGGTATTACTATAAAGGAAACAGAACCAGGTATCATAAAAAGCTAATTAGGGTCTCTTGAAGAGCGAAGACTAGGATGAAAGTTAACGCATGTAAGTTTCACTTTAATTTCAAACTTCGATTTCATACTTTTTAAACTAAATGATATGATTTGGAAAGCTGATAAAAGCACTATAAATTGTACAGTACAATTTTGTTGGAAATTTGCCTTTGGTGGGGAGGTGCGTCCACCCGTATTTAATGACTTAAACACTAGGGTTCCGTATGTTGGAAGCTTTGTCTCTTCACACGTGCATAATCTACTAAGTGAGTAGATGACCGTAGGGCCAAGAATCGTCAAATTTCATTGAGAAATGAAAGAGATATTGGTCCACGAAGTAAGGTGTTTGAGGCATGGAAATATGGTGTGGGACAAATCTACCACATCGGTGGGAAAAAGAAGAATTGTTCTCTTTATAAGTCTCAAAACTGACTAAGGGTTTGGGATCCCAAGGGGTAACCCATGTGTTTGAAGGAGGGAGGAGCAAAAACAGTGGTCAAAAATAGAAACTCTTCCTTCCTTTTCCATTCTTCAGTAAGTCGTTTCGTGTTTGTTTTCTTCGTCAGAATCAACCTATTTGCTTTGTAGTGTTGATTAGTTGTTGTTTTATCTTGGGAGACTATTGCCCGTTAACGTAAAAGTATATATACGGAGCAATCTTGTTTTAAAGACAGAGAGTCATCTCTCGACTCAGCCCACAGTTGTAACAATCCAGATTTAGTGTTTTTTGATTTCAGGTTATTAAGATTCAAGACTCAACAAGCTTGCAGCAGTTCTGAATATTGACTATTTGTTTATCCTTTCGAACACTTGTAATATTTATTTACTTCCCGTACTGCTTTACATATCTAACAATTTTAAGACAAGATTCTATTAGTGTTCGAAAGATGTTAGTCAAAAATTGTGTGAGCAAATCTAGATATGGCTGTGGGTTTCTGGTAGAAGAGAGTTTTGATTATGCTGTTGAAGGTCAACGTGTTCATGGTGTTACCGCTCCTGACAGTGGTGGGAACAAGTGCCCACGAGAGGCTGAGGATGTCAACTGGGACAAGAGAAGAAGGCTGAAGATGTGGTTCTATCTTACAAGAGAAGGCTTGTATCTGTCTCAGACAAAGGATCCGAATTATGGTAAGGAGGAAATTGACACTCAGTCCGATGAAGTGACTGTAGTGGGCCAAAATCCGAAATTGGGATAAGTTATTTTCTTCCTTGTCAAGAATAAAGATTAAATGGTGTTTGATTAAAAATGGCTTAAATGTAAAGAGGAATATGAAAATGTTTTACGAAATAATTTATATTCCTTACGCTTTAAAATCAGAAGTTTAATCTCTTCTTCTTTCCCGTTTAAAGATTGGATTTTATAAACGACTTAAAAAGATCCGTTCTTTTAAGTGTAATTATTAAAGTGTGTAAAGTATGTTCGCACATACGAGGAAGAAAGATCAACTGACTGTGCAAAAACTGTTACCACTTTTAAGTAAGCGCCAAGAATTGTTTGGGCACCAATCATAACGGAAGAAGTCTAAAAGCTAAAGACGTTGAGCCTGTTACACTATTTGACAGAAGATCCTTCATAGGATGAAATTGGACACTCAGTCATACAAAGCCTCCGGGCGACTGGAGTGGTGCCAAAATTCCTTTGATAAGAGGATATTGGACACTCAGTCATACAAAGCCTCAGGGCGACTGGAGTGGGCCAAAATTCCTTTGAGATGATGATATTGGACACCCAGTCATACAAAGTCTACGGGCGACTGGAGTGGGCCAGAATTCATTTCATAGGAAAAGTAATGGACACCTAGTGTGGTGGGCCAGAGTTTCCAGGTCTTAAATGATCTGAAGGCCTAAAGAAATGCAGAAAAGAAATTGGTCACTCAGTCTGCCAAAGCAACTGGAGTGGACCAGAGTATCCAGATCACATATGATCCGGTTACGCCCTAACCACGGGCAAGAGGTTGTTCATGTGAAGCAACGCCACCTCTAAAGTAGAAGGGGTTGGAGAGGTTGTCCTCAATAGGACATCGGGGATTGGGATCACTCTCAGATGAGGTGATACATGTCCCAAACTTGGTTTAAGGGACGCTGTTGGTCAAGCTGTTTTGAGACACGTTCAACAGGTCTATAATAACTAAGAATAGTACAGTATATTTGTAGCTAAATGAATGATATATTTGTAATCCGTGCATTTATGCCATCATAGATTAAGACACGTTAAATAGAAAGTCATTCAAAAGCTATTTTGAGATTGTTGCCTTCTGTCGACATAAACCCTCAAAATGAATGTGAGGTAGACGAAGAGGCAAAATCATCTTTCCATTCCGTCAAAGGAATAGCGAAAGAAGCACCGCTCCTCTAGAACTTAGTCACACCTACTTGGGTGATTTGAAGTTTATACAAAATAGAGGGGGGGGAGACAAGTACGTTGTAACCTTCATTAATGACGGTACAACGTATTGTATCCTTTGTTTGTTGAAAAGCAAAGATGAAGTTGTTAAAGCGGATAAACGCTACAAAGCAGAAGTTGAAAATCAACTAAGCCTACAGATTGAGGAATTCGTAGTGATAGAGGGGGAGAATGTGAAGCATCGTTCATTAAACGACTGCTCATTACTCACCTCAGTCCAGTGGTGTTAGCCAAGCGCAAAGCCGTACGCCCAAATTATGCGGGGCAATGCGATCCTTACCGCTAATGTGATTCTCAACAGAACTCCGCATAAGGATAAGGATAACCCTCCGTGTGAGATATGGAAAGGATCTCACATACAAATGTTGTGATGTGGGGTGGCTTGGTAGAAGTTGGAATACCGAAACAGGTCAAGTTGGACCTAAAACTATAGATTGCATATCCACTAGATCTGCAAATAACAGCAGTGCTTATCGCCTCTTGGTGTAAAAAAATGATGAATTCTTTGAGGATAACTTTCTTTGAGAACGTAAAAAAAAGTAATTGCTCGACGATAACAAGAACCTGCGAGGGCCTGACTGTCCGGAGCTAGACGTTTCGTATCTACAGGACTCGAAAGTTGCAGTCTATTCGGAACTTAATATTCCAGATCTACAGAACTCAGGGATTCTAGATGTTGAACCGAGACGGAGCAAAGAGGGGACAAAGACTTGTTCCAGGCCTTCTAGCTTGTATGGTTGAGAACGAACCATGGACAATTAACAAAGAATTGTCATCTCCAAAAGTGCTGCTTTGAAAAGAAGCTAAAGAGAGAAATAGATTACATCATATAGACCCATACTTGTGTAATGGTTGATCTTCCTCCGGGAAAAGAACCTTTGGGTTGTAACAGTGGATACTCAAAAGTGAGTACAAAGTAGACGGATCTACTTACGAGTATAAGGCCTCGGCTACTTGTACATGTGCTTTCCTGTGAATAGCTTAACATCCAGGGCCATTGCAGTCTTGCGTGACATGAATGTTGAAACAACTTTCCTAACCGGAGAGTTAGAAGGGGAGGATCATAGTTGGTTTGCTGGACTGTTAGGCTTCTTCATGAACTTTCATTTTGGTCCCTGAAATGTTTATATTTTGGTCCTGGAAGTTTCAGATAAAACAGAAACAATGAATCTGACCACAGAAACATTGACTCTGAAGTTAGAAAGCCAACAGTTGGAAAACCAACAGTCTGAGAGTGGAAGTTATATTGAAACAAAAGATATGGGTATCACAAATGACATCTTAGGAATTGGATTTCTAAGACATCTAACGGACTGGTCTAACTCCAAACTCAGTTGTGAGATAATTGACAGTCTCGTTGAAGCCACCAATGGATATGAATCATAGAACTGATTGGAATCATGGTGCACCTATAGACAAGGAGCGATATGTGCAGGTCATATGTAGTTCAATGTATTGTACACACTACAACCGACCTGGTATCGACCTACAAAGCAGATCAGTTGAACTAAGGTTCACTGATGATTTTAATAAATGATCAATAGAAGGAGTTGAGTCAGATATGGCGATATCTGAAATATTCGCTTATCTACGGATTATGGTATTCTGGATGTCTAGCGGTTATGGGAGAACACAGTGATGCAAACTGGACATCAGATGTGAAGAACACCAAAGCCACAAGTAAATGTGTATGGTGGGTCTTGGAAAAATCCTCTAAGCAAACTTGCATCGGTCGATTCATGATCGAATCGGAGTTTATCGCTTTATACAAAGCATGAAAGAAGTTGAGTAACTTCACGACTCCTTAGAGGACGTCCTTATTGGGAGAAACATGTGCCTTCAGCAGTTATACACTATGGCTAGTCGGTCGGCTTTAGGAAGGACACGGATGACGGCGTCTGGACATATATGTCAGGATCTGTCGGAGACATAAGACCGTATGACAGTTGATCATCACGGGTGTCACTTCCTTGATTACTACTCAAAGGATACAGCGGACCCTTTAACTAAGGGACTACCCTGAGATCAAGTGTTCTGCCTGTCTAAGGGAATGGGCTTAAAACCCAAACAATACGAACCTTTGCAGTGGTAACCCAACCATACTGACTGGAGATCCCAAGAATTTGGTTTAATGGGAAAACTAAGCTGTAAAAAGGTTCAGTTGAGCGTTTCGGTGGAAGCAAGAGCACTTCGGATGATGATTTCTGTAGGGAAACATGAATCCAAAGTTGTTCCCATGATAGACATTAAAGTGCTACCTGCATGGTGGGTAAATGTTAAGTTTCCAAACCTTTAACGATCCTCAAACGGTTGAGGTTAAGGTTGAAGAAACTTTTAATGATTTTTAACACTTGTGAAGTGGGGTATAGCAGGATACCTTGTAGGAGATCACCTATTTAAGTGCGAGGACAGGCCGCCTCAAATGAACGCACTTAAGAATTCAAGTGTGTCCATGGCCACAACGGACAAAACAATAAGAAGAAAATGAATAAAGAGAGTTATTGTGTTGGTATCATTGTCTTGGCTTACACTAAACACTGACGGTTCAAGATATTACGTTCACCGCGCAGTAAGTAAGTCCGGTGGTATTCAACTAGGGAAAGTTCAAAGCAGATGCTACCTCTCCTGATGCAATATTCTTTCGCTGAAAGATTGCTGAAAGTAGACACCTTGTGTGTGCACCAAAATCTCTTTCAAGAGGGGATTGTTGGAAATTTTCCTTTGGTGGGGAGGTGCGTCCACCCGTATTTAATGACTTAAACACTAGGGTTCCATATGTTGGAGGATTTGTCTCTTCACACGTGCATAATCTACGAAGTGAGTAGATGACCGTAGGGCCAAGAATCGTCAAATTTCATTGAGAAATGAAAGAGATATTGGTCCACGAAGTAAGGTGTTTGGGGCATGGAAATATGGTGTGGGACAAATCTACCACATCGGTGGGAAAATGAAGAATTGTTCTCTTTATAAGTTTTAAAATTGGCTAAGTGTTTGGGACCCCAAGGGGTAACCCATGTAATTGAAGGAGGGAGGACCTAGATGTGCTTGGGTTCAAGGCTAAGCCCACACATGCGTCGCCGCCGCCCGCCCGGTCCGGGCTCGGGTCTCGGGTCACGGGTCTTGGGCTTCTCCTGATAGACCCCCAAATTGTTTAATATTTACAGTTTGATCCCTGGAATTTCTGGAAAGATGAAATTGGGAACGACGGAAGGCAGAAAGTTTCTGCTACTACCTACCGTTTGGGTTGGTTTTTGGAACGTTGCACATTAAATCATTAGCCATTACCTGCTGATTAACTCCCTCACTAATGGTCATAAACAACCATTACTTGGCTGATTAACTCTCTCACTAATGGTCATACTAATGGTCATAAACAGCCGTTACTTGGCAGTTGAGAAGTCTCCCCTTATGCTATATATTGAAGCTTTTTGGCTCAATTGTAGAGACTACACTATATACAACACAGAAACAGAAGAGAGAACAACACAGACTCTGTCAAAAAACGTGAGCAGAAACAGTGGTCAAAAACAGAAACTTTTCCTTCCTTTTTCATTCTTCAGCAAGTCGTTTCGTGTTTGTTTTCTTTGTCAGAATCAACCTATTTGCTTTGTAGTGTTGATTAGTTGTTGTTTTATCTTGGGAGACTATTGCCCATTAACGAAAAAGCATATATACGGGGCAATTTTGTCTTAAAGACATAGAGTCATCTCTCGACTCAGCTCACAGTTGTAACAATCCAGATTTAGTGTTTCTTGATTTCAGGTTATCAAGATTCAACAAGCTTGCAACAGTTCTGAATATTGGCTACTTGTTTATCCTTTCGAACACTTGTAATATTTATTTATTTCCCATACTGCTTTAGATATCCAACAAATTTAACCTATTTAAAGTTATTGAAAAAATCATAGTAAAAGAATTGTTTAAACTTCATATAATTATAAGAATCTCATAAAATGAAAAAGAGAGTACTAATACAGTCCCTCCAAAAAAAAGGAAAGAATTCCCAGAGAGAGTACTAATACAGTCCCTCCAAAAAAAAGGAAAGAATTCCCAGAGTTAAGCAAATGCTAAGCCATTTGGATGTAACTATCCATGCTTAGATTGATTAAATGTCATTGGATACAAGATCGCTAAAGCCTTAGCAGCATTTATGTTGAGTGTTAGTAAAACCGTTTTATTGTTGCTAAAATTAATTACTTTTAACGGCATTTATTTACGGCAATTATTATTGCCAAAATAGCTGCCATAGAAATGTGCTATCCAACCTATTTTGCAGCTTTTGTTATTGCCAGCAAAACGCAATAATTGCTGGTAAAGATGATATGTTCTAGTGGCAATTTTACGGCGGCTAAAATTAGCAATAAATTCACCTTAATCCATTTATTCAACCAAGCATTCTTTCATAGCATCAAATTAAAAATAAAAATCATAAGAGCAATCAGTTAGAAGCTGGTAATTACTAGAAGAATTATCAAACTCAAAACAACTTCATTCACTTAAAACAAGAACAATCAAAACTCAACATAACCACTTTCTGATCTTCTAGGATCATAAAGTATGACTGTTTTTATTCTCCCTAGAGAAATTATGGCAAAAGGCTTAGTGACCGGTTTTTTATGATCTTTTGCTCTTCTTGGCAGCTACTTTTGCGTGACCTTGAGCCAAATACTTGTTTTAAGTTCCTGCATTTTTGCATCACAGTCAGACTTTCTTGCAGATAAAATGCTTACTATGACATATATGAGCACAAATCCAAGAATATAGCAAGAACTAAAGTAATATTAATGCACCATTTATGACTCAATGAGATGTCAAGCTTCAACACAGCCTTTCAACGGTTTCTCATTAATCTTCAGTTTTAGCAGGTTGAAGCATCAGTTTTAATGCCTTTTAATTCCTTACAGCAATTTTAACTTGAAATGTTTGCAGTAGTAGTATTTACCGATTTAGCAAGAATTGGCACTCTTTAGATAATTGGGACTCTATAAAATATGACTTGTGTGATAATAAACTATCAGAATAGACAATAATTCAAAAATTACAAAGTCAATCATCTAACCTGAAAAAGTGCAGTGAAAGAAACCCAATAAGTAACGCAGTGCACAACTGAAAGAAACTGACCAGATTATTTTTCTTCCACAAGGAGTGGGTCAGTGCTGCAACCTGACCACGGGAGTCATAAACAGGGCAGAAACCAAGCAAATACATCAACAACATACCCAGTGAAATCCCACAAACCATGTGAGCCTCTTCTGCACCTGGAAAGCACAAAGGTGGATAAAGAATGCACGTGCATGTGCACGCACGATTAACAAAGGTATGAGACACCATAAAGAAACTAAGCAACGAAAGTCAAAAGCGAGGAGAGAGACAGAGAGTTGGTACCATATTCCCGTTCCAAGGTGATGAAAACGGATATAATTATGAAGTAAGGCCAAAAAGATCCAATAAGCTCCCACTTAAATTGCCAAAGTCTTGAGATAATCACACGCACCTCATGAGGGGAATCTGAAAAGGAATGTAATCTCATATACACTAACATAACAAAAAAAAATGATTACAAACCAGCATATAAATAAGGAACCTAAATCGCAATGCCAACTACTGATATGCAAGAAAGGATAACTATGCATGAGCCCGAAGAGCTTACTCATTTGTACCATGTCAGACAAGAGAAGCATACATGTCCGTACCATGCATAAACAATTAAATAAATATTTGTTATTATTCTTGGACAGCATGTGACCGAGAGGCAAAGATTCCACAATAAAACATTCAGTTAATGCATACAATAGTCGTAATACAAACATAGCAAAGTACTAATTTACGATTTCAATATAGATATGAGATAAACATGATTTGCGAATTGCGATTGTGATTGCTTACTTGCTGAAAGAGGCAAAGATCAAACAAAAAACGCTGAAATCTGAAATTGCATGAAACAAATCAATCCCTCTGTCCAAATTTATATGAAACAAATTCATTTTGGGAAGTTTGAAAGTACTTGACACCATTCAATTTCTATGCTACCTTCATGCTTTTAAGAATTCAATTTCATTTAAACTATTCAAAAACAACTTTCAAAACCGAATAGGGAGCAAGGCTTCAATACCAAACTCGACTCGAAATGCTAAAGAAAAGTTGCATGTTACTCCAATCAGTTTATCATATTATCACTAACGGCAAGCAATTGCAAAAGAACAACAAAAATTACGGCAAAAAACTTCAAAAACTTCTGAGAATTGAAACTCATCAATCCTGAAGATTTAAGAAAAGCATGGATTTAGTTAGGAATTTTTCTAATAAGTAGAAAGCTTTTAGTTAGATAAGAACAGAATACACTAACTATAACATTTATTACTGATCGATTCCAATTAGTCCTGCTAACTCGTTAGGGCTTCAAATCCAATATATAATACAGATTCCGTAGAGAAACACACCTCAATATACAAACAAACTTGATGTTAATCACATTGAGCTCTTATCATTACTAATACATCTGTTACATGTCAATGTAACTTTTGAGGTTGTGTATTTTCATACCCTCGAATCGCTTTAGTAGCAACAATACTATCCCCAGATTTCAACTAAGCCACACTAATAGCAACATTTGCTTTTCTATAATCTAGAATCTTGCCTCCTGTTCACTGTCTCTTTCAAATACTTTCCAGTAGAACAGAAATGTGTACTCTGATCCGAGCAAAGAAAAACCAATTACTCTGTTTTTACCTTGAAGTCATATGATCTCTTAGCTTCAACATTCTTCCTAGCTGGATACTCTGCTGCACTTTCTTCGGTTGAAACCGGGTGATATATGTCCTAGAAAAAGATTTTCAGAATCAATATAACTTTAAAGGTTGTGTATTTTAATACCCTCGAATCTGTTTAGCAACAACAATAAATGCGGTAGCAATATTTGCCTCTGTTCATTAGATTACCTACTAAACTAAGGCCATAATCCACATGTTATCAGTTAATCATGCATCAAATACTAACTAAGGCCACAAGCCGAGACAACGACAGTTGAATCATTGAAGTCACACTACACATGCCACAAAACACTCAAATAACATGCAGAAAAGACAAAGCACAAACCAAAAGTGAGTGGTATTACCTGAGATTTCAAAGGTACAGCTTGCTGAACCATCTTTTGGATCCCTTTGAAGCTCTTTAGCGTTGTACAAGAACAACAAGATGCTATCCAATGACCATAACACAAAGGAACCAAGTGCATCTTCCTGCGTATCATACGACGCCTGCAAAATTCACAAAAGAATTCCACAATTACACATTCAGAATCCAACACAAATTCACGGATGAAACAATAAATCAGACTTTTCCGAATTCACAACTCACTGATATATCAACGAGAAAAACAGCGAGTTCAGAGTTGTCAATCTTTGCGGCAGCTACAGTAACCTTCAGTTTCTTCGATTTACTCTTCTTCTCCAAAGCACCGCCATTCTCGACGGCACCACCAGCGGCGTCTTCCGATCCACTTTCACCGGAAGCAGCTTCTTAGACCTCTGAGACTCAACTATACGCTTCCGTCTCTCCTCCGCATGTTGCTCTGTCCATCGGAAAACGTCACCGGAGCTATCCCCGGCGTTAAAGTCCTCCTCCTGCCTGTTTCTACTTACCTGACTATTTTTTGTTCTAATAATCACCCGAATTTGGTAATCTAACCTAATTGTGCTCAGATGCCATGCCAAGAATATGTATGAACTGATCTGAAACTATGAAAATATAAACCCTAGCGATTGTATCGAGAACGACACGGAGGATAGAAAATGGAAAAAAACTCACCAGTATATTCACCGGAGAAAGGCGAAGAGTCGTCGGAGACAGAAATGGCGTAGAGCTCGCCGGAGATAGACACGGCGAAGAGTTTGTCGGAGATACAAATCGCTCTCGTCTTGCTAGGGCAGAAATATCTTAACGGGAAAGAAGCAATTGGGTAAATAATTTTCTACGGAGAAAATTACTGCTATATTAGTTGGAGGAAAAACTTAGGAGCTTAGCGGCCATTCTTCTTAATTGTCACAAAATATACTATTTATTAGTGGCAAATATTTAATTGCCGGTTAAATATTTGGCTTTACTATATGAATTAGCGGCAGATAGTTTATTGCCACCAAATAAGTGCCACTAAAGGTCTCTTTTGGCGTAGTGAATCTAGTGACGTCGATGAATTTTTTTTACATGATAGGTAGTTGTTCTATTTTTACTGTCATTATTTCCCCTTTCCCCTGCATGTAGATGAGAAAAAATTAAAGCAAAAGAAGAAAAAAAGATTAGTAGGATACACAGGCCCCAATATGTTCAATCAACAGTCAAAGCTGACCTCCTCATTGCTGTCAAAGTCGATGATCCGTTCATTGTTCAACATGCCCGCGCGGCTTTTGCGGAGGAAAATGAGTACAAGCCGACCCCTTTGGATAGTTCATTGTTCAACATGCAAAATGAGTATAGATTTGTCACAATTAAAAGAATTCAATTCTGGGAATATATAGAGGAAAACCAAAAGAGCTGAATTATTTCCGTTATGATTTGTTTAAGCATTTTTCCTTTGTTTGAATGATCTTTAATAAAGTTTGGACTTGCATTCACAGCTTAGCTTTTAGCCTTTTACACACCTTGACATTTGGGGGTACTAATATTATTCAAATGGAATAAAACTTTAAATTTAGTGGTATCATATCTTCATACTTTTATATCTTTGCCAATATAATATACTTTATGGTAGGTCTAGACATTCTTAATGGTTACTCGCTATTGAAACCCTTTGTTTTTGTTAGCAAATATTAATGTTACTTTTCTATCCTTTTCGTATTATCACCTTAGGTTGGACCGGAAAACTAGTACTGTTATTATATTAGTTATAATAGATAAGTAAAACCTGATATGCATTTTCCATATTTGTTATTGACAACTTTCTTCCCTTCTTTTGTTGACGAAGAAACCCGCAGCCGCTACTCTTTCGAGTGCGCACAGGGTAAACCCCGGACTGACGCAATAGACTGCAAACCACGTCGTCGATTAACCACACTTGGCAAGCCATGTGTGACAGGCTCAACCAGAAAAGTTTATGCAGGGGATCGAACTCATGACCTTGCGATCCCGCGCTCTACTGCTACACCAACTTGACTACCCTTGCGGGTACCTGTTCACCAGATATGACTATTGGAAGGGGCAAGAGAAAAAAAAAAAAGTCTTCGTAGGATGGAAGCTTGGACACTTCCAGCCGAAGTTGTATAACATAAGAGTTACTTTTATGGACGGAGGGGTAAAAAGTATTTATACAATTAAATCACTTAAAAGGTAATTAATGATAATTGTATTTAATTGCACTAATTGATAATCTAGAATAAAAGCTAAGTAACATAATAGAATAGGTTAGTGTAATTAAAAATTCATTATGCTGACAATGTATTATAAATTAAATTAATGACATAATTGCCGAAGGAAATTATCACATAAAGTTACTAACTATTTTTGTAAAGAAAAGTAATTCAACTTTACTCAAGTATCACAGAGTTAAAACAATCCTTTAGTGACATTCTATGATATATATACTTAGGCAAAGTTGAGCCGCAAAAATAGTTTAGTAATTTTAATCACGAAATTAATCTTAGTTCAGATTAGTAATTGAACAAGTGACCTTAAAAGTCATCATTTACCCTTTAAGTAAGAATTTTCCCCAAGTTGCATAGCCAAAGAATCAGAGGAGATGTAGGCTCTACATGCGTGCATACATCAGATTTGGCTAAAAAATATGATAAAAGGAAGGCATCATATTCGCTTGAATTGTGTTCATAGCACAATTAAAGAATTAGGTTCCAATAAAATATGAAATTTACCCTTTTAAGTCTCATCCAAGGCATCTGGCATTCTAAGGTTTGTGAAGCAGCAACGTAGAAAATATTCCTTGATTATCCACAGATACAAGTCAAATTAATCATCGACAGGACCTTATCTTGGATGTTTGTACGTGTTTATTCTTTTCTAAAAGGACAGGACGCCCAACTGTGAAACACATGAGAGAAAAAGGAATCAAAATGTTTATACTTCGAAGTAAGAAGTTGTAGGGAAAAAAATACAACAGCTTAGTTTCACCTTATACGTTAAGCACGCAAAACTGCGTAAGCATGAAATTAAACTCCCCCACTAAACACCTTGCGGTCAGTGGCAAAGTTACATGTAAAAAATGGGTCACGTGAACACATGGTTACTTGATTAAACTTGTATATTATGTGTATAATTCTTAAAATATATTTAATATTAACTGAAGGAACTTATGGTCAAACAAGATTGAGTGGTGCACTTATTAAGCATTGATTTTTGTTCCTTAAGGTAAGGTTGAGGGATCGAACCTAACTTGTTGCACTTTTGCGTCTTTTTTTCTTAACGTCCTTAATTAATTCTCACAAGCTAAAACAGGAGAAATTATTTTTTTTCAAAAAAAAAAAAGGAGAAATTAATTTTAGGCAATGGTAACGCAATTGAGTTTAATTTACAGGTTATCATTTAAGAAATAATTACAAGTAATTACCAACATTATCTAAGAAATGTGGCAAAAAAAAATGTAACTCCCTTCATTTCATTTCAATTTTTGTGTGTCTTAGTTTGATTGAGCAATAAATTTAAGAAAGTAAAAAAAAAATGAATAATATAGTCTTAAACTTAATTTGTATGTATAATGAATTCAGATGATTTTATGATAGTAAACATGCCATGTATACTATAATTAAAAAATTATTAAATATAAAAGTAAACATTCTTTTTTTAACAGATTAAAAGACATAACTTAAAACAGTAGGAGTAATGTAACTTTATGTAAGTTATTAACTCGTAATTTGAACCAAATATTGAAATAAGCTTTTAAGACAAGCAAATATTTTGGTTCCATTTATGGGGTTGGAGTTGGACATATATGCCGTTATAAAAAGTGAATGGAGAGTAAGAAAGAAGGAAAGAAAACATGCAAATCACATGTATACCATCTCGAAGAGGATCCTATATAATACCCTCTTATTGTCATCAAGACAAGTCACATCTTGGGTGCAAATTACTTGAAGAGTACTTAAATTCATATTTACACACTCAGCCATCCCTAGACTTCTGTACTTATACTCTCCTTTTCTCAACAAAATTATTTAGCTCCAAGTGATAATTAAGAAATATGAAGAAGTTTGGTTTTGGTCCTTGCTTTGTCATTTTGTTATTATGTGTTGTAGCCTTAACAAGTGTAGCTGCTTTTGAAATTTTTTATGATGCACCAACAAACAAAATTAGCAAAGATGTACTCCAAAAACATGTCTCTAACGTACAAGAAAAAAACATGAGTCAGAATGATGGAAATAAGTTTGAGTCTTCAGAAAACAAGAATAATGTTATAGTGGATGTTAAGAAGGCGCAGGAAGGAGTAGTAATTCATCGTAGAGCTCGTCCTAATAAAAGTTCAGCGCATTCCCTGAAACAGCCCTTCATCTTTGGCTTGTCTCTTCTCATGGTTTTGCCCCTTATCGTCATTCAATACTAATCCACCTTCTATATATATATATATATATATATATATATATATCAATTATATTGTATCCTCACTGCACTTGTGAGTTGTGATCATGTGGTGAGATATATAGCAGCTTGTTCTATATGATAGTAAGCTTCTATGTATGTGAGTGAAATGATGTCTTTATGTAACATGTGTTTTCTATGGTTGCATGACTAATCAGTTGTTTTAATTTGGCATGGTTGCACTAAAAAGTTGTTTTAATTTGGCAAAATACATAAGTTATCCGTGAACTATATTCGAAATATCGAGTTCACACTTCAACTAATATGATGACATATTACCTCTCTTATCATCTAAAAAGTGAATTTAATGCCTTCCTGGAAACTGATGTGGCACAAAATATAAAGACTAATCAATTGTTTTAATTTGGCAAAATACATAAGTTGCCCATAAACTATACTCGAAATGTCTAGTTCACACTTACACTAATAGGGTGACATATTACCTCTCTTATCATCTAAAAAGTGTATTTAATGTCTCCTTGAGAACTGATATGACATAAAATATAAAAATAATTATTAAGTAAGCGTGTTTTGTTCAAATTACAGCCAAAATTTACACCTACCCCCTCCTTCTTCACGCCCACTTCCCCTGTTCTCCTCCATTTTTCTAATCTGTTGCAACCTCCCCTTAATTTCTTCCTCATTTCATCCCCTTTCTTCTTCATCTTTACCCATCTCGTCTTATTTCTTTTCCTCCATTTTCTTGATCACAATTATTAGTTTCTGATAGACAGTGTATATTCCCATGATATACACTTGTCATACATAGTGTATATCACGGGACTTTGGTCCTTTTAGTATTGTAATTAGTGTACCGATTTTAGCATTGAAAGAAATAATCCATTGATTGAAAGAGTATATATACATTTACATATTTCCATAATAGGAGAATCTTATTCCTATTCTATTTCTAAAATCTTATTCTACTTGGATACTAACTATATAATTATGGTAATACAATTATGGTAAATATACAATACTAATTACACTCAAAAACTACCTAAACTAATATACAAAATCCAAAATATACATATGATAAATTGTATATCATATGTATATTTAACACACACCCGCAGTCATAGCGGGCGGTCTTCGAACGCTGAGACTGTCCCTAAAATCTTCAAAAAGGACCGAGGGAAGACCCTTTGTAAAGATGTCTGCAATTTGATACCTGTAAGGGACATGGCAGACGCGTACTTGACCCCGAGCAACCTTTTCGCGAACAAAGTGAATGTCCATTTCGATATGTTTAGTGCGCTGGTGCTGAACCGGATTACCAGAAAAGTAGATGGCACTAACATTATCACAATAAACTAAGGTCGCTTTCTGAATAGGACACTGAAGTTCTAACAGCAAATTATGTAACCAACATGATTCAGAGATCACATTAGCTACCCCTCGATACTCGGCCTCTGCACTGGAACGAGATAAAGTCGACTGACGCTTCGCAGACCATGAGACCAAGTTATTACCAAGAAACATACAATAGCCAGACGTAGATCATCTGGTGTCCGGACAGCCACCCCAATCAATATCTGTATATGAGACAAGTGTTGACATTGATGAAGGATATAAATGCAAGCCATAGTCAAGTGTATCATGAATATACCGAATGATGCGTTTGAGCGCATTCATGTGCTCAACTCTGGGATCATGCATAAACAAACACACCTGCTGTACGGCATACGTAATATCTGGTCTTGTGAATGTAAGATACTGAAGGGCCCCGACAAGACTGCGATAGCGGGTTGGATCCTCGTATGGTGCGCCGGCTGCAGCATCAAGCTTGGGCTTAGTATCAACTGAAGTGGAAGTGAACTTACAGGATGACATCCCAGCCCTCTCAATGATCTCAGCTGCATACTTCCTCTGGGATAAGAACAACCCACCTGCATGACGAGTGATAGCAACCCCAAAAAATAACTCAAAGGCTCCAAGTCTTTCATAGCAAACTCAGAACAGAGCATTGTCATGATAGACTGGAGTAATGCATCGGAAGAGGCAGTCAAGATAATATCATCCACATATAATAGTATGTAAGCCAAAGAAGAACCGCGATGATATATGAACAAGGAATTATCCGACCTGCTGTAAGTGAACCCAATAGTCGAAACATAGTCGGCAAATCTCTTATACCAGGCTTGTGAAGACTGCTTAAGCCTATATAATGACTTTTTCAACAAACAGACATGATGAGGATAGTTGGGATCCCTAAACCCCAAGGGCTGATGCATATAGACTATTTCCTTGAGATCACCGTGTAAGAAAGCATTCTTCACATCTAACTGATGAATGGGTCATGCTTTCGAAAGAGCCAAGTTGAGCACAGTGCGGATGGTAGCCGGTTTGACCACCGGACCAAACGTCTCACCACAATCCACACCAACCTGTTGAGTCTTACCATCACCTACAAGACGAGCCTTATGCCTCGCAAACGAACCGTCAGAATTATCCTTATGAGCAAAAATCCACATACACCGAATAATATTAACACCAGATGGACGGGGCACCAACTCCCACGTCTTATTATCAATAAGAGCATTATATTCGTCGGTCATAGCAATTTTCTAATTCATGTCATTTAAAGCAGACACTAGGTTACGGGGCAGAGGAGATTTAAGAACATTAGAATGTAAATTAAAATGTCTTTTTGGTTTAAAAATACCCTGTTGACTATGAGTGAATGATCTTTGACTCGGGGAAGAATTGGGCGGATTTTGGGAATTTTCTGGACTCGGGATGGACTGGCCAGCAGGCAGTGGGCCTGCTGGCCCAATACGGGAAGCAGACGCAGCATCGGAAGCAGGAACTGGATCGGTTCCAGTATTGGGCTGGACTGGCCCAAATGCTGAAACTGGCCTAGTGACGAGACTGGGAAAGGGACCTGTGACAGACCAGTGGGACCAGCGGGCAGTGGACCCGCTGGAGGATTTAGGGTGCGGGAGATGTCCGAAAACTGGTGAATAATATACATGGATATATCATTATCCAAAAAATTATACGAACTCGGCACGGGATTACTAGCCTTAGCAAACGGAAATTGGGATTCATAAAAAATTACATGGCGACTACTGATGATTTTATTAGAAGATAAATCAAAACATTTGTAACCATGATGATTGGACGGATAATCCAAGAACACACACGGGGTAAAACGGGCCTGAAGTTTGTTAATTGTAGTGGACGGAAAGAGTGGATAACATAAGCACTCAAAGACCCTAAGATGTGTATACGAATGAGTCTTATTATATAAAATTTGAAGGGGGGACGAATATGTCAAACTTTTGGAAGGAATAATTTAAAGAAGATATGTAGTCATTTATAGAGCATGATGCCAAAAATACGGGGGTATGGAAGCATGAATTAGTAAAGTGCGGACAATATTATTAATGGTACGAATTTTGCGTACGGCTTTCCCATTTTGTGAAGACGTATGAGGGCAAGAAAAATGAAAATTGATCCTATTATTTACACAAAATTCCCGAAACACCCCATTGTCATATTATTTGCTATTATCACATTGGATATTTTTTATTTCACGTTCGAATTGGGTTCTAATGAAAGCTCTAAATTTTAAGAAGATGGAAAAAACTTGAGATTTTTTCGCTATTGGAAAAGTCCACAAAAATTTAGAATAATCATCCAAAAAGAGAACATAATGCCGATGACCCAAAGAACTAAGAACAGGAGACGTCCATAGATCACTATAAATAATATCAAATGACATTAAAGTATGAGAATTGGAGTCTACAAATGGCATCTTAACTGTTTTCCCTAAATAACAAGATTGACAATTCGGAGTGCTACGCTCACCCTTACAAGAAATAAAATTGTTTTTCTCTAAGGAAGACAAAATAGAGGATCCCGGATAACCTAGACGAGCATGCCACAAGGAAGGAGCAAGGCAGCAAATGCTGACGGCAAGCCTTGACTCGATGGACCGGAACATGTGGTGATATGATAAAGATCTCCCCTACTATCACACCTCATGAGAGGACTCCCCGTTTTGAAATCCTTCACAGAGAACCCAAATGGATTAAATTCTATGGACACAGAATTATCAGTGGTGAATTTTCGAACATACACCAAATTTTTTATCAATTTTGGAGCGTGAAGGGTGTTTTTCAAAATAAGGGGTGGATGAGGGGGAGACAATGTTTTATGACCATAACCACGAATTGGAATTGAATTATCATTACCAATAATTATACCACGATTGTTGCTCAAATTGGAATAAGACGAGAGAGTACCTGAATCGGATGTCATGTGAGTAGTGGCGTCGGTGTCCATGTACCAATTTGGATCCGAAGGATTTATTCCAAGCGTGTGCATCGTGGCTTCGATGTCGTTAGGAGTGGGGCCCGCTGCATGATGGGCCTGGTGGGGCTCAGGCATGCCTCCCTGCTGACCCGGCACCCCACTGGATCACTGGACCGAGACTGGGATGGAGTAGCTAGGCCGAAAAGAAGGTTGAAATTGGGCCCAATTACCGTGGGCTGGAGGCGCTGAAAAGCCGAGATTGTTGGGTCACTGGTTCAGGCTCACGGCCACGGGGCCCAAGGCTGGGATTAGTGGGGCTGTGGCCCATTGTTGATAGGGCGAGGCCTACTGCCACCGGTACTGCTGACGTTACCACCGCGTTTGACATCGCGGTTTCTTTCATTATTTTTCCTAGTATTCTTGCCGCCACCGTGAGCACGATTTTAGACTGAATTTTCAACACACCCTGGAGAATTTGTGGAGGACGTCATCATGACCACGGGACTTGCCCCGGTAGCTGCCTTCTTAGACAATCCGGCTTCTTCCAAAGTAAGCATGGAGCGGGCTTGATAGAACTTTGGGAGAGAGTTACTTTGACGAAGTAGGGTCCCAACGCCACTAAATGCCTCGGAGAGGCCAGCAACCATCTGTAGAACCAGACGATCTTCACTAACGGGCGCACCAACGTTGCGGAGTTGGTCCGCCAATTCCTTCAACCTTTTGCAATACGCTGAAACATTCGGGAATTTTTCCATGTTGACGTGGGAAAAGTCCCGCTCAAGAGTATGACTACGGAATTCGATTATCTTGGAATATGTCACACTGACCTATCCCAAGCGACCATTGTCGTAGCGTCTGGCTCAATAATCGTCTGCAACAGGTCAGTAGAGATAGTGGAATAAATCCACTGAAGGACGGTGGCATCAAGCGTTGTCCATAACTTAGGATCATCCTCACGTTGAGGCACCTCCGTATCCTCAGGAGCCGCGGGGATTATGTGATGGATGACTTGATGCGAATTTTAAACAACTCGGCCCACATCGTGTATTGGACGTTTTCTATTTCAAGAATGAGAGGTATGTGATTCTTGATGTTAGAAACAACAAGGGCAGGATAAAACGTGTTCTTTGTCGTCGACATAACGAAAGAACAATAGGTGATTTGAGGAGAAAATAAAAGAACACCACCGACGGTCACATAATCCGGGAAGGGGGGCGGAAACCGAGCACAAGGTCGACAGAAAAGAGGTTGGAAAAATAACCTAGACTTCTGATACCATGAAAGAAATAATCCCTTAATTATTTTCATTGATTGAAAGAGTATATATACATTTACATATTTCCATAAAAGGAGAATCTTATTCATATTCTATTCCTAAAACCTTATTCTACTTGGATACTAACTATACAATTATAGTAAGTATACAATACTAATTACACTCAAATACTACCTAAACTAATATACAAAATCTGAAATATACATATGATATATTGTATATCATATGTATATTTAACAAGCATAATTAGTGTATATGCTAAAATCGGTACACTAAATACAATACTAAAAGGACCAAAGTCCCGTGATATACATTATGTATGGCAAGTGTATATCACTGGAATATACACTGTCTATCAGTTTCTTTACTGTAATTTTTTAATTAGTTCTTAATAAACCCAATTAGGGAAATTGCTTCCCATTGAAATATGTTTTGTTACCATTTATATATATATAAAAAATTAATTATTATTGTAAAGTACAAATTTTTGGGACCCCTCCGCCCCAGTCACCCCTAGTGTCCCCTTCTTCTTCATCATCTTTACACTTTCACAGCCTCATCACCATACTTTGTTTTTAAAACAGTAAAATCATTCACGAAATTAGGAGTCCCTTCACTAAATCAGATGAAATATGAGAATGAGAAAATGAAGCTTTTTTGTTTACTGCAATTTGGAGAAAATAGGAGGCCCAATTTTTTTGGTCAGAGCTCAAATAAGTTTACAAAACCTTAATAGGTGCGTTCTCATCGATTTGAAAATGGAAGTGTCGGACAATACCCAGGTATCCATAATGGTGACTGGTGGTTCTCTGCATTTAAGGGAATGATAATGAAATAGACAGTGTCAGAGGTAATTAGCTCGGAAGTAAATTGATGCTTCTGAAAAAAATTAAAATTTAGCAGGTAGAGACGTGGCGGTGGTGCTAAATTTGGGTGCGGGTCTGCGGGGTATGGTGGGGTGAATTAGTGATGAAGAAGATTAATTATTGGAGGGTTTAATGATTAATTAGGGAGTAATTGGTATAAATTATAATTAACAGAAAAAATCAATAAAAAAAGAAGAAGAATATAATTGCAGACATGGCGCTGACGTGATACCAATGTGACGTGCAAGGTGTAAATCACCTCATACTATGAGAGTGGTATTACATCTCTCGGGAATAAAGAAATTCACATTTTAAATATATATATATATGATAATAAATCATCTGATTAGTTAGTTAGAGTGTAATTCCTTAATGATCAATCTAGTAATTATATGGTGGTTTCCAAATAATTTCTTTAACAGTACTGAACAAATTTATCAGGAATGATGAGCTATAATACGTTAGAAAAATACAAGAAGGAGCCAAATTAGTTGTACGCTGGTAATTTCGAAGTCGTGTCTATCACAATTCACAGCTATGCAAACCCCATGTGATCCATGTAATTAAATATTACAACAATTAAGAATTCATCAAGCTTAGGTTAAAGAGATGTAGCATCCACATCTACATTGCATGTGCGCCACGCGTCTGCTTAATTAATTACTTAATTACCTGGCTTTTGAAGAATAAAACTCTCAAAAAAGAAGAAAAAAAAAAAGGACAGCACCGGCTGAGTCGCTATTGGCTGCTGCTCTCCTAAACTACTACATTCCAAATCTGCGCTTTAGCTCCCTCGTACTACTACTACTCCATCACTATTCAGCCACGTGTTTTATGACCTGGCTCCACGTTGGCAGCAATCTATTTTAACTCCAATCTGTGTTTTCCTTCCTACTTAAAACTTAATGCTATTTATAAATCCCAACTTAATAGGAGTATTATTTAACGTTATTTATCCCTATTTAACACTACTTAATAGGAGTAATACTTAATAATATTTAATCTTATTTAATACTCCCTCCGATTCAAAATAAGTATTCACTTAATCTTTTTCACACCCCTTAAGAAAATACTAACTCCTAAAAAAAAATAAGTATTTGAATAAATAAGGACTCTTGCTTATTTATTGCCTTGATTAAAGAGGAAAAATCTGAAAAAATGAAGTTAATTCCTTCTTGATTTTGTAAGTGAACTCTTATTTTGAATTAAAATAAAAAGGCTAAGTGAACATGTTGGTTTTACTGTCATCATGGCCTGATCAGCCTTATGATGTATGTACACATGGTGCTTTTACTGTCACTTGTTCAGGTTATTATTTTTAGTTTCTTTTGTGATGTCATTCGAGGCCTTGTCGACCCAGACAGTTATATGCTCACGCTATGATATACAAGTGATACGCTCGGGTCGTTCAGGTGTCGAGTGCCGTCCACACCTTTTCGAAGCTGGGGTGTGATAAACTTGGCATCAGAGCAGGTCTGTCTTAGGGAGTCGGTAAGTCGTGTCTATTAGAGTCTTGTTTATGGGTGTGTTGTGCACCACACTTATAAACATGAGGCTCCATGGCATTTAGGGATGGTTTTTGTTCTTTCATCTCATATATCGTGCAATAGAGCCGAATTGTAAGAAATTGAGTTTAACTCGTGCTTTATACAGTTCCAGCACTTTCGATTACCAGAAAGACTTCGTCTAGTCCATATTCGTAACAAGCAAATGAAAGTCCCCCAAGTCGGTTATCAGTACGCCGGAGGTGCGAGTGTTATACTATCATCACAGAGTGTGGGCATTTGAGATACGGAGGGGTTCATGAATATCTGGAAAGGTAAGGTATTGGTTTTATGAGGCAAAAGAAGTAAGGAAACGAAGATGCAGAGTACCTGTATATAAGAGGTTATAAGGAAATCAACAGTCCGATAAGGATAATATAAGTATGGTTACCCTCACTTTCCATAAGGACAAGACCGCAAGAAGAAGAACCTATAAGAGATCGGAACTTAGTAGAGGTTAAAAATAGTCCTTAAGCGTGGACAGTAAAGAGAAGATCGTACAGTTATGTTAAAGCCACTCCTTTGGACCATGTATACCTGATGTACCCAAAATTGTGAAATGAATATGACTTTTAAACAACCTTGATGCCTCGAGGACCAAGTATTGACTCCTTTATAAGGAAAATATTTTCCTAAGAAAGGTTTTGTCTGGAGTAAGCAAGAATAGTAAGCGCCTATAAGATAAGGCCAATTAAAGAAGATAAAGTTATAATGAAGGGAATGATTATTTGAACTAAGAGAAGAAATGAGATGGATAGCAAATGAATGATATCAATGTAAGTGGGACACCTTAATAAATATGAAGAGCGATTGAGAATCATACAATAAAAGTATGGTATCGACATAGTTATAGTTGAGTAAACCGGAAGATAAGGACAAGTAGATGTTAAGTTGTGAAGATGAACACGTTATGAAACTAAGTACCTACGATGAGGTTCGAATAGACAAACATTAACTGAATACACCGATCAGACGATCCAGCCTCCCGAATTAGGAAATATCGACATCGGAAAAAGCTCCATTTGGTTAGTCATTCTTCTAAATGATCACGCTATATGAATCCCGATTTATGATGTTATGCCACCTCGATGAGCCTAAGTATGGTGAGAAACATGATACAAGGAAGACAAGCTATGAATACATGATGAAGGGGGTTTTGTTAAAGAATTACAGAGGGTTATGAGAACTTATTGTCTCACAATGAATCTCATTGATGTAAACAAAAAAGGTATCTTACAACACGCGACCCAAATAGTTGCACTTTGCTCGAGAGCATGGGATGACCCCATAACATTGCCAATAAGGATGAATCAATTCAAATAGGTCGTATTTAAGTTGGTTATGGAAACATTTAACGAGAATGCGTAAAATGACGCACCCAGAATAGTGACTTCGAGTTACAAGGGTCAATACTCGTGGTAATACAAGGCGGCATAAGACGTTTGCTTAGTTATAAAGAAATTATATTGCTGACTGTTGAAAATTACTTGCCGAAATGTTAATAAACCAAACATGTTACCAACGACGAAGTGAAGAGACCTTCAAATTTACTAAAAGATGTGTCATAATTCTAAATACCTTGAGATAAAGATAGTTGTCAAAACCAAAAATGGCGAGAACCTAAGGACAACTTGGGAATGAATGAAGGAATGTGGAATATATAGTTAATATAAATAGGATGACATGAGGAAATGATAAGGTAAGGGTAGGTATGTAGCAACGGAAAGAGGAGTTGCAACGAAAATGATAAAGGAGAACGAAGTTATGACTACAAAGGTCTTATTAAGGTGTGATTACGTAAAAAAAATATAAGAATCTACTATGGAAAAAAGAGGCAGTGATGGTTTCATTAACCAAATGTGCTAAACTATCAACGATTGGGAGGATCATAATATCAAGGATAAGAATCCCCCCCCGGTAACCTAAAGTGAAGAAATAAGAGTAAGACAATTAAATAATTAGACAATGAAAGGTCTGCTTATGGCAGAATGAGTGTCTTGGATTATGTGATGTTGCAAATCGAACTGAATTGTGTGATGACTCGCATGAAGTAGATAGATGTGAATAATTATGGTTAAGGCGCAAGGAACTTATGCGTGGAACCATAAAAGGGACCAATAAGCTTAAGAATGTTAGAAAGGCGTGGGAAAGGTACGTTAAGGGTAACGACCCGATGAAAAAGGTAGAATGTCAGGCAAGTAAGGATAATGGCAAGCATCTGCAAAGCGACAAAAAAATATATTGCATAATATAGATGGGGTAGGAGCATGTGGCTCGATATGATTATGAAATCTTTTCCTAAGCGTTATTAACAGAGAAAGTCTTAGCATGAAAATAGAAGTAACACCATACTAGGAATGTCAATTGACGATAAGTATAACTGAACCTCTGGGACTCAGAATATTGGTAAGGGGCATAAATAAAGACATGATGACAAAAGCCTCAAGGGAAATTACTCGAAGTCAATGGATAAAAGAGGAATCGATTCAGGCAATCAGTAATGGACCATGTATGTATACTAGTGCGCTTCCATTTGAATAATATAAAAAGAGTAGGTAGAGGAGAGAGGACAAATATTAACCACGATAAGAAAAGAAAGCCTCCTATAACCGCGAGTAATAAGGAACAACGATAAGGTTGTGTTACCAAATCCTGAATACAAGTTCAATGATGACGGCTATAGAATATTCATGGTTAAGATAATGTGAACCATAAGAATCCAATACTCCCACAGTTGAGTGAGACTAAGTTTATCGAATGAAGGATGACTTAATGAATTTTAAAAAGGTCTTATTTATCGGAAATCCCATCGTCGGAAATAGATAGTCTGGAACCATCTATGTAACCGTAAGTAGAGTAGCTAGTGCGGAAGTTAGAAGGACATGAAATTATCTCAGAAATGTATCAATAAATTTGATAGACGCTCGACTAATAATTCAAAAGATGGTGCTCTTAAGACTTAAAATATGACAGAGTTACCTTCTGGGTAGAGCGATGAGGGACATTAGGGCCAATATGCATTTTTTAAGAAAGAAACATAACAAAATGAACCGTTGGAGACCATACCCATTATTGTATTTTGAGGCGACAGACCATGAAGAAAGACTTTGACCGCAATACTTTAATTACAGAAGGGTACCAAGATATATCAAGGGATTGAGTAGGTATATTAAGGAAGCGACGTGAGGAAAGACCTAAGAGGAATGGTAGACATTTAATACTAGGTTCTTATCTAAGGATTTCCTCGTTATTAACATGAATTGGTTTAATAACCAGTGTTATCTATACAGCTGGAGAATATGCAAGATTGTATGATATTCATGGTGTCTTTAGTTGTATAACTTTCCATAAGAACACTCAATTTATAACTGAGTTCAGAAGATTGTTCAAAAGGAATTTGGGGCACTCCGGTAAGCCCCATCCCCTAGCAGATATTTGAATCGAGAAATTTGGTTAGACACTCGTGGGCATGTTGTGGAATTACGCAATGAGTACTAACAGAAGTCGGGATGATCGTTTATCGCACAACAAGTCGGCTATGACAACGATTATCGTGCTGAACATCAGAACGGTATTATACAAAGCTCTAAATATGCGAAGACATAGAACATTTACAAGATGATTAGAAATAAGCCAACTTAAGTAAGTAAGGTCGAATTTAAGGTATTCAGTCATAAGGCAGATAAAATCGTATGATAAGATATCGATCGCTTAGTATCATCAGTAATTGGTACTTAAACAGATGTCAACTAAACTGGGACTCTCAAACTAGTGCTTCTAGAATGTTATCTCTGAAAGGCAGTATAGAATAATAGAAAATAGATGGTGGTTCTTCCTAGAAGGCTAAGGAACTGACAATAATCCTTAGCAATCCGGGTTAGACAGAAGTAAGAGTTGACATCAACACGGGGAAAAGAATCGGAAAGAGAGGCAAGCTTAACCTCAGATACGTCGAACCATGTAAGATTATTCAGAAAATTTGTTAGGTGGCCTGTGAGCCAGAATTATCCTCCCCGGAAGTTTAGAACAACTCACACAGTATTTCATATGTTAGACGCTTCAAGAATGCATAAGGAATCTTTTTTCATATTAACCCCGTAGGGGATGTCTCTATTACAGAAAAGTTGTGGTACGGAAGAAATCTCGATGAATAGTAATATAAAATAAATGTCATGGGAGATCAAGGAGAATATGTGAATCCAGATACCTTCACATGTTTCAACTTCAGGTTACATTAATACTAGTGCGATATGATTCTTCTATTCCTATCATATTCATCAAATTTGATCCATATACCTTATTTAGGTGGCGTTGTTGAGGCAAGTATAACAGGTGCAACTCAGATAGCAGCAGGAGAACGTTAAGGTGAGTTATGGCTAACATTTTCATATTATTATAAGCACAAGTGGTCGCAAGAGGCCAAACTGATGTTATCTTGTTATTATATTGCCCCGCATGGCGTGGGATATGTGTTTGGCCTACTTGACAGGTTTTGGCTAGTCATGTTTACAAAGGAAACACTATCAAAATTTCTAGAAAACTTGAAAGGTTAGGAATTTTCAACATTCACGGATGAATGTTCTTAAGGGGGGAAGGATGTTACGCCTCATAGTTTTATGTTCTGTCGTGCCATCGATTGATACCGATATTCCAAATAAATATGTGACCTTACATAAGGATAATGAAGGTTCATAGTATGTTTATAGAAGCACCGGAGGGTATATAAGTTAAAATGAATTGAACAAAATACGTTTGACGAAATCAGCAAACTTTTAAATTTTACGGCCAAGATGTACGGGCCGTACAAATTGGGAAGTGAACCATGAATTTGTCTGCCAAAATTTTAGCTGTAGATCAGATTATGCGGTCCATTTCTATGGACCATACAAAAATGTACGTACCGTAAATGTGGACAGTCAATTTGGACTGTGGCCGACTTTGCTTTGGTTTTAAGTGATCCAAAGGCCATTTCTGGTCATTTATCGATCAAACATCACCCTCACTCTCTCTCAAAACCTTCCAACAGATTTCTAAGGTTTCAAGGTTCTTCCAAGGTGATCACATCAAAAGCTAGGTTAAGTGAAGAATAATACTTCTATGAAGTTGCTATGCACTTGAGGGATGTTCTTGGTGATAAGGAATCTGGGTACAAGGTTATACTTGCTATGGAAGGTAATATTAACACTCTATTTCTTGTGCTTAATCTTATTCAGGTGTTGATTAATTGTTTGGGTGAAGAATCTACAAGTTAGCACTCTAAATGGCAAATGATGTTATTGTCTTGTTGTTGGACTGTTTGGAGGTTGAATATCTGACTTGTTATGACTGAAAATTATGGGATGTAACTTGATTATGTTGTAGATGTTGTTGTTTTGCTTGTCTAAAGTGGTGGTCTTGATAACAGAATTATAAGCTAGAAGGAATAATGGCTAGAAAACATGTAAAGGTTGTTCTTATTGTTGTTAACTTATGTTGTGCGGATTTTGTAAGATTTAAGCTATTAAATAGAGTTATAGATACATGGATAGCATGGTGGTGATGAGTAGGTGTGACGATGAAAGGTGTTGTGATAGAATATATTGAACTTGGACCATGAATGGCCTTATGAAGTTGCGTACATACGTTGTTTGATAAAATGCCGAAGTGAACTTTCCTATAGAATATGAAGCCGCTATTGATATCAATCATTTATATGATATAGATAACCATCCGTAAGAAGTGCAAGGAATTGTGGAATAGTTGTAGCTTCATGAACCAGGTATTAAGGCTCATTCATTCATTCTTTTGGCATGATCTATGAATAAACGTAACCATAGAGACGTCACTTCAAAAAGGAAATCTATTCCCGAGATTAAAGCTTGTGAACCTCATTGTCCAAATAGATATATCTCATAGACCTCATTGTTGTATATGGAGTATTTTCACGCCTTGATTTCATTTCGAATAATATGTTTTCTTACAAACCTGGTTGGTTCTTGGAAAATTGATACAAACACAGTTACATAACGATAATCGGAGGATAACGACGTTGAGTCACTCTGATTGGGTCCATAAGGCACTTCAGAGTCATTGCTTACATTGCACTTATATATATGTATCTATTTTCTTACCGAGCCGCGTTGTAGTCGATCGGATACGGCACTTATATGTGCACACTACTGCAATTGGTTTTGATATTACCGAGTCCTATCAAGGTCGGGTACGACCGAGTCCTCTCCGAGGCCGCATATGATATACTACAATATAATTTGCGTCACAGAGCGGCTTGATACTATACTATATAGCTCCGTTGAGTGGCTTGATTTTAGAGACATGCATATATATTCATACATTGTGACAGGGTATGCCCTCAGAGGCTTCTTATGAGTTACAGGTTGACTTCTGTACCCATATCTCTTATGTTACATCTTCTGTTTACATTTGTTATCTGCCTTACATATTTAGTACATCTTTCGTACTGATGCCCCCTTTCTGGGGCACTGTGTTCATGCCCGCATGTACAGATAGACATGGCGACGCCCCTCCTTTATAGGTTGAACATTCAGCGGAGATTGTCGCACTCCTCTCTCTCGGAGTTGCTACACCGGAGTCGATAGATACTGTTGTACATATTTCTAGTAATTTGGGGTATGACGGGGGTCATGTCCCGACCTGGTTATTTGTTAAATGACTCTTAGAGTCTTGCAGACTAGTGGGTTATGCATTGTCGTTTTGTATGACCCGATCGGCCTTACGATGTATGTACACATGGTGATTTTACTGTCACTTGTTTAGGTTATTATTCCCAGTTTCTCTTGTGATGTCATTCTGAAGACTTGTCGGCCCAGAAAGTTATATGTTCACTGATCAGGAAATTAGCAGTATCTACTATCCTTTTCTTGCAGATAAGTACCGGTGCAAAATATATAACAAACTTATTCAGTTTTGAAAACACGTAACTACATCATGCTGTATTTCAAAAAGTAAGCAATCTCTACTTGCTGAGTGAACTAATCATTCAACAAACAACACTTTATAAATAAAGATTTGGTATATGACACACTGTTGGCTCAACTACAAAGCTCGAGGAATCCATTACAGTTTTCTTGTAAATATCTACCAATTGACATAATTCAAGAAAAGGCAAATCTTTTATAATACAAGAATTAATGCTCCATCAGTCTCAAAGCACATCCCTTAACTTAATGAAAAGTTGTTACATGGTACGTAGTACAAATTAAATTGAGTTTTAATCTTCAGTATGGGATGTGTAAAAATAAAAATATTACTAATGGATATCTGCATTTAACAAATATCTCTATTTAATATACACACAAAGTACACTACAAGAATAAAGGTATTTATCAATAATATTTTTGTTGTTATATATTGAATGATGTTGTCAAAAGTACTTTTCGCAACAACAAAAGTTGTTGCATACCGTTGCAATAAGCTCTGATGTGAAAAAATTTCGCAACAAGTTGTTTTTATTGCCATTTATGTTTTTAGCAACAAACTATTAAATTTTTGTTGTCATTTACGTTTTTAGCAACAGTATATTTATTACCGCTAAAGTTTTATTATCAATTCTATACTTTCTTGTAGTGGTGTATATATATATATATATTTACCGGTTTGGTTCAGTTTTATTCTATTTTTGTTGTTCGACACCAAATAAACAATTATAAATTTAAAAAAAAATTATAATCAAAACCAAACTAAACCAATCTAAGTCGGGTTTTTTCGGTTTGAATCGGTTTATTGATTTGGTTCAATTTTGCGATTTCATCTGAACACTTCTAGTGGGAGCATGTTAAAAATATATTGGGTTGAGTCCACTCATAAGGAATACATAGTTAGTCAATTAGCTCATTAATTAATATTCGACCTTAACCTTAATCGATCCCCTATACATACACCATTATGGATGTAGAGAAATAAGTATTTTTCTAATATTTCTTGTGAGAAACAAATTAAATAATGACTAGATTTAGCAATACAGAAATATCTTGCATCTTTAGAGGATATTTAAGATGTGAAAAACTGAAAACTAAAAAGTTTATCCATTTTGTGATAATTCCTACAATCCTCAATTCAAGTTGTCCATGCAAAGGATCAGCTTCCAAACCCGAATCTCCTAAACTAATATCTACATTAAAATACTATAAGGAATTTATGACATACTCCAATAACATATTTTCCTTGGAGAATATTGTGATTTTAAATGTCAAGTGAATTTGATCTCCTAATTTTATCGAAGTTTTCAAGATGCATCGAGTCAGGCCCCGGTTAAAGCTTGAGAAATATAATTTCATTCAACAACTTCAGAATTGACCGGATATCTACAACTCGTTGTTTGGATATTCTTGAATTAAGGAAAGACTCGATCAACTTGGCTACTATGTAGTCGAAATAGGGGAATAGCTACTAATAGACAAACTTGTATTAAGCTAAATCGAGTCAGACAATAGATATTTTCGCATAATATATATCTAGAGAAAATTAGAAGCAAATTAAATCTTCGTAATCCAGTAAATAAGAACTTTCAAAAAGAATATTACTCCGCCCCTTAATTTTTATGTGTCTCAATTTAATTGACCATAAAATTTAACAATGTAAAAAAGACTGATATTTTGTGATTTTAAATGAAAGGTGCGTATAATATATAAAATAATTATTCAATTTTATGATCTTGAATATATCATTTCATTCATGTAAGAGGATTTTATTAAGAATAAAATGAGAATATTAATCTCCGTATCCCAATTTATGTGAAGGAATTCGGAGTATGAGAGTCAAAACACTTACTTTTGACAGTAAATTCGGGCATAGATATTATAAAAAAAGGACAGTCCAGTGCACTAAGCTCTCGCTATGCGTGGGATTCGGAGAAGGGCCGGACCACAAGGGTCTGTTGTAATTTTTTTTAAAATAAAATTTACTTATTTAAAAACTACACGAATAATAATACACTTAACATAGCTAATGATTCAAAATACTTTAAAGAAGTTTGAGAAAAGTTATGATAATAAGAATAGTTTTGACTTCCTACAAATTACTTTCATATAAAACGGAATGGAGTGAGTATTAAATATAAAAGTGTTAATTTTTTTAAAATATATTTTTATTGGTCTATTTTTTTATCGTATTTACTAAAAATAATTGAACCAAAATAATTATTATTTTCTAAAAATAAAATATAATTAGTTATTTGTTTTTATTTTACTTTTATTCAATTAATGTGAAGAGATATTTATGTGGTAAAAAGATATTAAATTGAGATTAAAAAATAAATAAAAATAATTTTACTAAAATATTTATTTAATTGATATTTTTTTAAGAAATCTGTAAAGAAAAGATCGAAACGAGTACTGAAAATGAAAAGAAATAAAAAAAGGAAATCGGGCATAAATAAAAAACGAAGTAGTAGTATAACAAAACAAAGGAGACAATCAATAAAGGTTCGGGCGTAATAACTGATACTACTCCAATCTTAATTAAAATATCTCATATGAGCCCCTTGAATACGAAATAATCTTTATTAGAGAGTATTTTATCCCAATATAAAATTACCTGGCAACCAAAAAAAAAAGGGAGGGCACATAATGATTCCAAACCAATGGCCAAAAGTCGGATAAGGTCGCGAAGAGCCATTCTCATTTTTCTGTCAACAAATACTAAAAACACAAAAGACTGACACGTCACCTCCACTTTGTCCCCCTTACGTGACCCTAACACAATACCCTTCTTTCTTTCTTTCTTATCCCTTTTTCTTCTCTTTTACATGTATTTAAAGTTTAAACTGACTCTCCTTAACGCAAACATCTTCATATATCCACATTGTTTTTTAATTCTTCTCTCCCTTTTTTCCATCTTGTTGACCTCTACATGAACAATTATTCGGCTTAATAATATATTAGCAAAACAGTCTCATTCATATTTGGCTTGCCGTATTTGATCCGTTCTCATTCAATATTCAATTAATTCATAATCTATTTAAACATCGTGTAACCCTCTATTTTCTTAGAATCACATAAAAATTCAATCTTTGTTTTTGAAAGACAAAATATATTCAATGGCAACTGCAATGGGAATGCTGGGGAATGTTGGGGGTTGTGGGTCTCCCTATACTTCTTGGATTGGTATGAGGAAATGCTCAAATAAGAAGATGAAGAAGGGTGAGAATATTAGATTCGGTGTAACTTGTGTTTATTCACCTTCTGTGAGTGATCCTTACAAGACCTTGAGGATTCAACCTGATGCTTCTGAAACCGAAGTCAGAAAGGCTTTCAGACAGCTTGCTCTTCAGGTATATATGTTTTCTTTTCTAATACGTTTTGATATAGAAATTTTAATTTCGTGGGTGTAAAAGTAGTTACTCGATATCTTTTTGGGTGGGAGGCAGCAGTTACACATGTAATTACGTAGAAACGTGTAAGTTGATCTGAACACCATGATCATATATAAATAAATTACTAATAGTTTTATGGTTAGACTCATTTGTTTCAAAGAAAAAGTTGATGATTGACAAATAAGTTAAGGTTCATCTTAGGCATGGTAATTGTTTCTTTTAATGGAAAAGGGGGGGCTTTCTGCTCAAATATGTATATCCTCTAAGGTGTAATAGTTAGCATTCTGTGAAATTATTGCCTTTTGGTCCTGCTAGTTTTTTTTTTTTTTGAGCCTCTGTCTACTTATTAGACATGTTAATTAACGAAAATTTGTTTGATTGAATTTCAGTATCACCCTGATGTGTGCAGAGGAAGTAATTGCGGCATCCAATTCCACCAAATTAATGAAGCATACGATGTGAGTTTTTTGCATCTAGCCAAATGTGTTTACTGAATTTGACATTTCTTTTGGTCCATTTTTTTTCGTGTTTTATAGTTACTGTATATAATAATCGTGGATAATACAGTGCTTTAGCTCTAACTTGAAATTAAAAAGGTTCACTGAAGCAGAAAATAAAGCCCCGGTGAACGGCGGCCGTAACTATAACGGTCCTAAAATAGCGAAATTCCTTGTCGGTTAAGTTCCGACCTAACGGTCCTAAAGTAGCGAAATTTCTTGTCGGTTAAGTTACGACCCGCACGAAAGGCGTAACGACGCACTCTCTCGGAGAGAGGCTCGGTGAAATAGACTTAGGGAACCAAATGAAAGGCTGAGGAAGATAAAGCTTAGATTCTTGATAGTGTGATAAGTATTTTCTAATAATCCTACTAGATTATGAATAATAATATATTAAAGTGGACTTTCATTTATTCCACTAGCAGAGCATCAAAGGATTATACTAAAACTTTATTCCGTAAAGAAATACTTTAGTAGTAGGTATCAATCAATTCATCATCGGATAATTTAATCTTGTAGGGAGCCTGTGAACAATTTTTTAGGCAAGAAGTCCTTTTCACTTTTGTTTGAAAGTTGAGAGGTGTCAATTACATTAATCTAATAATGTCACTATCCAGATTTTTCAATTATTACGTACTAGAACTTGTTTGTGTAGGTCCCTTATTTTAATATTTTATGAATTATGTCTCTTTAATTATTATTTTTTTACTAATGTGTGCTTATTCATTATTGGTGCAGACTGTGATGAGTAACTTGAGAGGTGAAACGAAGATGGCAGAGATGGAAATTTACGAGGAATATGATGATGATTCCATGAGAGGAGTTAATGATCCAGATTGGGATATGTGGGAAGAATGGATGGGATGGGAAGGAGCTGGTATTAGGGACTATTCTTCCCACATCAACCCTTACATTTAATCTTTAATCTTGATTATTATAATCTTTAATCTGGATTACTATAATATTTCTGTCAAATGCTCCAAGAAAACCCAAACATCTTTTTCAACGCAAAGATGATTCGAGGTTTCTGTACATACTCAAAGTGGGAAAATGGAGGAGTTGTATATTTTGTACATAGATGGAAGTCTATCCTCCTTTGTAATTTATTTACTATGATGATAATGATGCACTGATTATGATTATATGATAGAACAGGAAAATATAATTAGTTATAATTATGTATATTTTAGTCATTACTTACCGTAATTGTAGCCTTGGATTATGCTTGTATTTTAGTATATTTACTACCACTTTGGAATGGAATAATCAAGGAAAAATATTTTTTACACGGTGTCAGAGTCTAGGAAAGATCCTAAAACCCTAATTTTTCACCCTTGTCGTCGCACCCCCCCCCCTCGTGCGCCGACGGCTATCTCCTTCTCTTCCGACATCCATGTCTGACTCGAAATTCAATTTTCATTCAGCCCTAACTGTCTCCAACATCAAATCTCATATCTCCATCACCCTTGAGATGGAAAACGTCTATTAGGCAACATGGGTGAAAACTTTTAAAATTCATTGTCTCTCACACCGGGTTATCCATCACATAATTCCGTCGGAAAAAGGCAAAGAGAAGGTGCCGAAAATCAAGGATGAGAAGGAATTATGGTTAACCCTTGATGCGACGGTCATGTGGATCTATGCCATAATTTTGAGTGATTTGATGCATACTATTCTTGAGCCCGATTCAATGGCTATGGAGGCTTGGGAACGCTTACGTGACATATTCCAAGACAATAAGAATTCTCAAGCCGTCACACTTGAGCAGGAATTCTCCACCACTGACATGGCGGATTTTTTCAATGCGTCCGCATATTATCAACGACACAAGGTTCTGTCGGACCAACTCAAGAACGTCAGGGCGTTGTTAACTAACAATCGACTCGTGTTACAAATGGTTGTTGGCCTCACCGACGCATATAGTGGAGTAGGTACGATTATCCGCCAAAGCAACCCTCTTCCACTGTTTTACCAAGCCCATTCTATGCTCATACTAGAAAAATGGGGGGTTTACCAAAAAGACAGCCACAATGTCGAATTCCGCATTGGTCGCCGCTCCGTCCGATGATAAACTCTCACAATTTGAAAATTTACCGACAAACTGTGGTCAGAAGGGGCGAAACGGCAATAATGGATGCAAAAACCATGGTGGTGGAGAAGGCGGCGGCAACCGCCGTGTAGGACGTGGCGGCAGGGGCGACGGCCAGCAGCAACACGACAGCCAGTGGCAACCGAGGGCCCCATGGGCAGTGGGCCGACACCGTGGGCATGGCAGTGGCCTTGGACCGTGCCTCCCTGCCCCTTCCCCGCAGGAAACTAGGCTAAGCCCAGTCCACGGCCAACAACCCAGCAGCCTACCAGCAACCAACAACCCAGTAATTTTGGGCCTAGCATTCTTGGGCCACTGCTGAACCAGTGGCAGCAGGCCCACGCGACAATGGCTTCCCCAACCGATATCGAGACCGCGATGCACACTGGATCAACCCACCAGATGCCAACTGGTACATGGACACCGGAGCAACGTCTCATATGACGTCCTCACAAGGTAATCTCGCATCCTATTTTAATTTGAGCAATAATCGTGATATAATTGTTGGAAATGGTCATACAATTCCAATTCGTGGTTATGGTAATACAAATTTATCTCCCCCGAACCCACCGTTAGCTTTAAAGAAGGTCCTTCATACTCCTCAATTAATTAGAAACATGATTTCAGTTAGAAAACTTACCACTGACAATTCAGTTTCTGTTGAATTTGATCCTTTTGGATTTTCCGTGAAGAATTTCAGACGGAGATGCGTCTAATGAGATGTGATAGCTAGGCGAGCTCTATCCAATCACCACAACCACACATCAAGCAAAGTTATCATCTACTTTTGCAGCTTTAGCTCCTTCTTTATGGCATGAACATTTGGGTCATCCGGGAGCGCCTGTTTTTGCCTCTCTTAAACAAAATAAATTTATTGAGTGTACTAGAACTCGTAATTCTCATGTTTGTCGCTCTTGTTCTCTTGTAAAATACGTTAAGTTGCCTTTTGTTGCTTCTAATTCTTGTACTGTCATGCCCTTGATATTATCCATAGTGATATTTGGACATCTCCCGCTTTGAGCTCTTCAGGCCATAGATATTATTTTCTTTTGTTGGGTGATTACTCTAATTTTTTGTGGACGTTTCATTTGTCTAAAAAGTCACAAGTTTTTCTACATTTCTCTCATTTAAGAGCATACATCCGCACTCAATTTAAACGGGACATTAAAAATATTCAATGTGATAATGGTAGAGAATTTGATAATGGGCCTTTTGGGGATTTTTGCAAAACTAATGGTTTGTCTTTTCGTCTCTCGTGTCAGTATACCTCATCTCAAAATGGAAAAGAAGAAAGAAAAATTCGAACCATTAACAACATTGTTAGAACCTTACTTGCCCATACCTCTCTACCACCATACTTTTGGCATCATGCATTACAAATGGAAACCTCTCTTCTTAACATACTTCCGAGCAAACAATTAGCCTACCAATTCCTTCTCAAAAGTTTATACCTAAAGGACCCATCATACTCTCATTTACGAGTTTTTGGGTGCTTATGCTATCCTCTCTTTCCTTCTACTACCATCAATAAACTTCAATCCCGGTCTACTCCGTGTATTTTTTGGGATATCCGTAAAATCATGGTGGTTACAAAAATTTTGACTTATCCTCTAATAAAATCATCGTGAGTCGACATAGTTTTTTATGAAACAAATTTCCCTTTTGCCAAAATACATTGTTCCGTACCTCATATCTACGAATTTCTTGATGATGTCATATCCATGTATTTGGTCCATAAATTAGCCTCCTAAACAAGCTCAAATTTTTCCGGAGCCTCGGCTTACAGCTCGACCCAGTTACCGAGCCAAATGGCTGCCAGCCGAGCCGAGCCCCTCACTGGAAGCCCATTGCCGAGAGGCCCAACGACTGGTAGTCCACTGGGTCACGACCCAACGACTGGCACGGGCAGCCCAGCTGCTGCCAGCCCACTCATGGGCAGTCCGACCCCTTTAGCCCTCGGACCCTTCTCCAATTCCGACCCAACTCCAATTCGGACCCAACGGCCAGTCACTCGTAGTCAACACGGGATTTTCAAGCCAAACAAAAAATACGGTCTTCACACCCATGTTACCAAAGCACCGTTGCCCCGTAATCCTGTGTCTGCTCTTAATGACTCGAATTGGAAAATGACTATGGATGATGAATATAATGCTCTTATTAATAATATGACGTGGGATTTGGTGCCCATCCTCCTGATGTTAATGTGATTTGATCTATGTGGATTTTTAGTCATAAAGAAAAATCTGATGGTACATTTGAGAGGCATAAAACCCGTCTTGTAGGTGATGGAAAGACTCAACATGTGGGTGTGGACTGCGGTGAGACTTTCAGTTCGGTGGTCAAACCAGCCACTAGTCACACAGTCCTAAGTTTGGCTCTTTCGAAGGCATGTCCACTTCATAAACTTGATATAAAAATGCATTCCTACATGAAAAACTCAATGAAACTGTGTGTATATATATATCAACCCATGGGGTACAAGGACCGCACTTATCCTAATCATGTGTGCCTACGGAAGAAATCCTTGTATGGGCTCAAATAAGCTCATCGAGCCTAGTACAAGAGGTTTGCAGATTACGTTTCTAATATTGAGTTTTCTAACAGCAGGTCTGATCATTATCTATTCATATATTGTCAGGATGGTGATATAGCTTATATTCTTTTGTATGTGGATGATATTATCTTAACTGCCTCATCTGATGCTCTTCGCAAGTCTATCATGTCTCTTCTTGGCTCAGATTTTGCAATGAAAGATCTAGGGCCACTAAGTTACTTCTTGGGGATAGCTGTAACACGTCATGCAAGTGGTTTATTTTTGTCTCAAAAGAAGTATGCAGAAGAGATCGTTGAACGAGCTGGCATGTCCTCGTGTAAACCGTCTTCCACTCCAGTTGATACTAAACCAAAGTTGAGTGCTTCTTCCATCAAGCCACATGTCGATCCATCACATTACCGCAACCTTGCAGGTGCCCTGCAATATCTAACTTTCACGAGGCCCGACATCTCTTATGTTATGCAACAAGTTTGTCTATTCATGCATAACCTGATAGAGGATCACATGCATGCTCTCAAGCGCATTGTGTGTTATATTCAGGGCACTCTCGATCATGGCTTTCATTTATATCCGTCTTCGAAAAACACTCTTATTTCGTACACAGATGTTGATTGGGGTGGATGTCCAGATATCAAACGCTCCACATATGGTTATTGTGTATTTCTCGTTGATAATTTGGTATATTGGTCCTCCAAACGACAAGATACCTTGTCTAGATCCAGTGTCGAAGCAGAATACCGATGAGTTGCCAATGTGGTGTCTGGATCGTGTTGGCTACGAAACCTTCTTTTGGAGCTCCACCGTCCGGTTCCGAAGGCGACATTTGTTTATTGTGATAATGTTAGTGTGATTTATCTCTCAGGGAATCCGGTTCAACATCAACGCACTATACATATTGAGCTGGATATTCACTTTGTTTGCGAAAAGGTTGCTCGTGGACAAGTATGTGTCTTACATGTCTCGTCATGCTATCAGATTATCGATATTTTTACAAAGGGTCTTCCGCTGGTTTTATTTGAAGACTTTCGGAACAGTCTCAGCATACGCCGACCTCCCGCTTCGACTGCGGGTGTGTGATAGAATAGAAAAATATAATTAGTCATAATTATGTATATTCTGTATATAGTAGATGTATATTTTAGTCATTATTTACCGTAATTGTAGCCTTGTATTATGCTTGTATTTTAGTATATTTACTACCTCTTTGGAATAGAATAATCAAGGAAGAATATTTCTTTTATTATCAAAGAGTGGTTATATTCTGTCGTCCTGATTCCTAAAGTAATTATGAAGATTACAGCTTTGAGAACTTTTAATTGTTTAATTTTTCATAATCCGTTGAATGTTAACTAAATGGAATAGGTCAATATGAATTGAATAATGAGTTGAAATCCAAGAAGTTCAATTGTAACAGAGTCAAAATCGACATTCTTAACGTGTCAAATCGACGGATTTGGTCAATTTCAGGCGGATTGAATCAGTAAATGGGGATATTTTTTATTTGCGCAGGCTAACCAGTTTCTTGCATTTTTGGGTGCATATATTTTGAAGTTTGAATTCACTAATTCGTCAAATAAAAGGAAGACTCAGCCATTTTTTTTTTTAAAGAAAAAGGACATAGTTATCCACTCGAATTTGTACTCTCTTTGTTTCAATATATATGAAGCAGTTTTTTTAGTTCGTTTAAAAAAAAAACACATTTTCTTATTTGTTATTAATTTAATTTTAAATTTTACTGTTTATACTTAACAAGATAATCTATAACCACACAAATATCTTTGACTTGTTTTAGTTAGGTCACAAGATTTAAAAGTATTATTTTATTTTTTAAATTTCGTGTTCAATTAAACTACATCATATAAATTAGAAGGAAATATATTTTATTTTCAAAAAGACAGTTAAATATTGTGGGGTCATGTTAGCCCTAGAACAACTTTGAATTGGCATTAATATGCCTTTTTTCAACCAATTTTAATTTTGAGAAAGAAAATGAATTTCGCACATCAATCACTAATGACCACGTGACAAAATATCATAAAATTATAATTAAAAAAAAACTCTTTTATAAAACCCACCCCTTCTTTCCTCTTTCCCAAACCGGAGACACCACATCGAAATGGAGGTGTAGCTGTTTATAAAACACATCTGTGGCCAAAGAATCTCCACCTACAGAGGCCCCTTGAAAGAGGGAGAATCCATAAATGGGTGAATAATTTCTGGTATGTTAGAGAGTGTTTGGATTGACTTTTAAAAAGTAGCTTATAAGCTAAAAGTCAAAAGTGTAATACAATTTTTTTGACTTTTGGCTTATTTTTTTACTTTTAATGTCTTAAAAGTGCTTTTTTCACTGTCAAACACCACAAAAATTATAAAAGTGCTTAAAAGTCAATAAACACTTTAAATAAATCAATCCAAATACCCTCTTAGTTCAGAGGCCCTTGTTTATTGTCAAGCAGATGATGTTTTTCTTTGCCGGAAATGCGATAGATGAGTTCATGGGGCTAATTTCATGGCTCAAATACATATAAGGTGTCTTCTTTGCGGCGTTTGCCAGAGGTTAACACTATAGTTTCTGATCGGAACTTCGTCGAAGGTAAATTTACCGACGGTTTTTAGTTTGGCACAGAGAAGCACTCTTCATAGGTGAGTGGCATACACCCACGTGCGGGGTGGATGAAAATGACATATGAATACCAGTTTAAAGTTGTTCAGAACTTTGGCCATGTAATGGGCTAAAATCATCTCAATTTTAGATGAACTAGACAAATTTTACTTTTGAGTTAAAACTTTGTTTATCCCAAAAAAAGTACGGTTAAATTTGCAAGTGAATTTAAGGATACGTTGATTGATTTCTAATAAAGAGTAATAAACAATTAACAATAAGTAAGCAAATAAAAATAACAAGCAAGAAGATTAGCCTGAAATGTTGTGATCTTGATTGAAACTATTCAATGAATTCGATCCGATTCTCAACTGATTTACTTCGGGTGCTAGCCAACAACGAGAACTAAGAGTTGTAATTTCTATGGGTAAATCGTGCAAGTATGAATAATGAAAATGGGATCCCCTCCAACATGAATGTTGAACTCTTTTTATAGCTATCAATACATAGTATTTATGCCCGAGAATCATTTCCTAATTAAATGAGAGTAACGACCACTTAATGAACAAAGAGTAATGACATGCGTCATATCCGGAACAAACACGCATTCAATTCCACCGGTTCTCCATTCGGTGCCAATTGGACCGGCCTCTACCCGGTCTTGCCTTGATAACCGGACCCGTCTCGTGCAACTCCATCCGATACGGAACTATGCCGCTTCCCTCGAACTTCATACTAAAACCTTGCTACGTGTCGTGCCAGTGTTTCACCGTATACAGATAGTCCTCACACTTTCCGAATCAAAGTTTACCGAAGTGATGGGAAGTGGAAATGACTTCCTCGTTATCTTCTTTTATAAGCTTCTTTTTAAATTACTCTTAAATAATCGGGAAAACGAAACGCTTCCAATTCTCCACAACCTGACTCACGTTTTATCACTCTGCCACTTTGAACACGTGTCACTCTTTGATTGAACCGTCACTTCGATTCGTGAACCGAATTTTTTTGTAATGATGACAACGTCCTTATAAAACCCATTCTTTTTTTCTTTCATAATTTTTACTTTTTGTCAAATTTCCTAAAATCTTCAACCCTTCAAACATTAAACCTTCAAATCTTCATATTTTCTTATCCCCATACCTTCAAATCTTCATATATTCATAACTTCAATCCTTCAAATCTTCATAACTTCATAACTTCAAGCCTTTAAACCTTCATAACTTCATCACCATGGCTAAAACCATTCGATCTTCTTCAAGACAATCTTCTCCGGCAATTTCTCCATCACCAACTACTGATGAAGCCACCGGTGATATCCTTGAAGCTCATACCACCGCTAAACCCAAAGCATACGATATGCTTCCGTCTACTTTTAGTTTTGACAATTAATTTGCTTTTTTCACTGTCTCTTAGAAATTCGACTGAGGTCAAGAAGCTAAGAGCTAGCCGAATTTCATTTGTGTCTCTGACCTTGACAGTTTGAAATGACTATGGTTGGACCGATATTTTCGAAATCATTATACCTTGTCCGAACGAAGATATTACTACCTTTAGATCTGGGTACTCCAATGTATACACCTACCCTTTCACCTTCAAGCTCGTCCCTCCAATCGAAAACGTAATCCTAAAAATGTTCATGACTTACAATTTGTGTCTTGCACAAATTATTCCGTTTGTGTGGAGGGTCGTTACTTGCCTCTGATTCCTGGCCAACTTGGTCAATGAAATCTTTACTTTGGATCATCTGATCCGTTTGTACGTTCCAAGATTCTTTCATGGCGGGATCATACAGATCTCAAAATGAGGCTAATTCCCCATCCTCTCCAGCATCAATGAAAATCGAGATCGATGTGTAGCCCAAAATCACGGTTAGTATACATCATACTCCTTTATTTTTGTTTTATTATTAATCTTGTACATATTTTGACTTTTTTTTTCGAATACCCAGGTTTATCGAAGGGCACTTCGATCCCAAGGACTAATCCCTCAACTGATCTAACTGTCCCCAATTTAGTACTCGATCCGGCAACATCAACTCGTTTTATTGCCAAGGTACCAAAGAAAAAGAAATCCACCAAGTCCAAATTATCAAAGCCTCCAAAGTCACCCCAGGCCGCTTCAACGAGAATAAAAACTCCAAAAGTGAGTGGTCCTTCCGAGGTCTAGAACATCAGTATCTCCCCAGATAATGTTTGGGTGAGAAAAACTACCACCATTCCGGTAAAGGATATTTCCACCGGAGATAAATAAAATATCATTGTCGAGGCTGCTATACCAACATCCGGTGTCGCATCAGCTTCTGCCACCATGCCACCGGCCGCCAAGCCAGTTCCTATCATCATCGAGGATGACGATGAGGCCATGGATGAGGAGCCGTTTTCCAAAAAGCTAAGAACTTCAACTCCTCCACCATCAACACAATCGGCCCAAAAATTTAGGCAAGAAGATTTTGACCACCTTTTCGGTGAAGCTGGAATCTCTGCAAGCCCGGCTCCGCCGATGGACACTTTCGGGTTTGGTCAATTACAATTCCATTAGAGGCTCAAAAGATCAAGTCGGCCCCTGAAGAATCACACCTCATCCCAATCCAAGCTCGTGGAAGTATTCCCTGCCCCGAGCGTGGATCCGAAGAGAATGAGGACTATGTCTCTCTCGTTTCCCGAGGACACGAATTTCTTGTCTCGACCCATCGGCATCACAAGATATTTGAGGCCTCTCATATCAGAGTCTGATAAAGATAAAATGAAGAATATATCCTGTTAGTGCCTCTTCAATGAAGGCATGCATGCATCTAATCGGGTAAAATTACCGAACATTTACTTTCTTGCTTTTATCTTTGTCCCTTTGTTTTAACACATTATTAACTTGGACTCGACTCTCATTTTTTTAGGCATCCATTTTGGTCGGGGAAGGTTTCCTACGATGCCTCGAGGACAACTCGACGCCTAAGATCAAGAGATTCGGCACCTTAATAGGGTCCTTCAGCAGAAAGAAGCCTAGTTGATGCAAACCGGTGATTTACCCGCTATTAAGGAAGAATTGAACTAAGTAAAAGGCGATTACCTTCGGGCTGTGAATAATCTCAAGCTCACTAACGAAGTAAATAAGGCATTGGACAGGGAAAATGACGAACTCTACAACGATGTTCATGCCTTAACCCAAGAGCTCGAAGATGGGGAAGAGGTCTGATATTACCTTGTGTAAAAGGAAGATTTCCTTAATGCTGAAATCAATTGCCTCAACACTGAGCTTATCAAGATTAAAGTGGAGAGAGAGCTGCCGAATAGGCTGCACCGAATGTGGCTCAAGATCAGGCCAACCAACAAGCTCAAACCATCGAAGGGCTGAGAAATGAGCTCGAGGCTTGTGCCCAAATAAATGCAGAAACTTCTGCCCAACTCACTCAAGTCTTAGCCGAACGAGATCAAGCTCTAGCCGATGTGACTGAGGTGGCCCGAATGGTGCTAAATACCGAGTATATAACTTGGAATGTTTGGAGATTTACTTTAGAGCAGGCTCAAAATGGGATCTCAGAGATAGATGATAAGATTTCTGAAGATGACCCTGAGGACTCTGAATCTGAGTCTGATTGAACTTTAGGCTTACACGAAATACCTATTTGAAAATTCCTAATATTAGTCCTCCGGTTGTAGTATTTCCCCATCCTTGGATTTTGGGCCACTAACTGAAGCAATGCTAACTCACTGTGTTCATCCGTTAACTCAAGCTTGATGGTCATAACTTAGTTGTTCGATTCTTCGGTTGCAAGGCTAAACCTTAAGCTCGGGTCACCCACTTCTATCGGAATTAGTGCTTCTGCACCATAAACTAAAGAGAATAGAGTCTCATCGGTGCTGGACTTTAGCATATATGCCTACAGCACATCCGATAAAAATTCTCTCCACTTGCCTTTTGACTCTTTAGTCTTTTCTTCAGGTTCTGAATGATTATTTTGTTCGTTGACTCCACTTGCCCGTTTGTACTCAGGTGATACGGAGTCGACACTATCTTATTAATTTTCAAACCTTTAAGAAAATCGTTCACCTCTTTCCCAGCGAACTAACGACCATTATCGCACATGATCTCTGGCAGTATGCCGAACCGACAAACGATGTCAGTATGCCGGGTCTGGCGGGGTCGGGGCGGGACGAGCCAGGGGGTCGGGGTCGGGGTCGAGTCTAGCGGGGCCTAGCGGGGTCGGGTCTGGCAGGACCTACTCCAGTCCCATCCCGATCCCGATCCCGTCAGTATCGGGGCGGGGCGGGGTCGGGGCGGGGCGGGATCTGGGCGGGCTCGGGCTCGGGGCGGAGTACGGTCGGGTTTTCCTTATTTTTTTTTTTTAAAAAAAATAACATATGTATAAAAAAAACTCAATAAACAAAACAAGATAGTGTAATAAAAACATCCCAAGGCTGTTTTTGTGCCTCTTATCTTATTTAATAGACATGATTTTTTTGTAATACAAATACATTTGTTTAAAATCTAAATTGCAACTTTGTGGTGTTGTCCAAAAGTTGCAAATTACATAATAAAATTGCAATTAAAAAAATTACATTCTCAAAAAAACCTGTTCTAATTGCTTGATGATTTCCTGTGGTTCTTCGGTTGGAATTGGTATTTGTTGGTCAAATTGATCCACGTCGCTTCCACTACCTTCGGTTAAGATTTCGTTGTAGTTTTCATCATCTTCTTCGTTGATCTCCGGTTGACCGCACCTTCTCCGCTCCGCTCGTATCCAATCTCGAATAATACCGCAATTTCCAAGTGTCTCCGGCCAATGAGTGTCGTGGTCTCCTATTTGATATCTGCTGCAGAAAAAGCGCTTTCAGACGCGAGTTGATGACGTTTGAATGTTCAAAACATCTCGAGCCATCAATGAAAGTGTCGGAAAGGTCTTCTCATTCCCCTCCGTATTTGGCAAGTCTTCTTGTTCATCTTCATTGATAACTTCTTGATACGGTACAGAACCCTGCAAAACAAAAATATCCAACTCGCTAATTTGGTTAGTAGTAGAGGTACGGCCGCACATTCTATTTCTGAGGCTTTCAATACTAGCCGCAGAAACAACATGTCTTTTGTGAGGTTGTGTTGGAGATGAAGAAGATGGTATGGAAGCCGGTAAGTTACTAGCATTTTCTTGTGGATAAAATCTATATATATTTTTGCATTGGTGTTCTACGCTAGACACCGCTTCTTCTTTAGTTTGTTCAATAGGTGGTGGGTGATTTAGATTTTTGGGACTTGGAGGTGGTAGTACTTCTATACAATCGTAAATAGTTTCAATTAGTGATTTAGTACCGTCTATTTTAATAGTAGGATTTAATACAGAACCAATAATATAAATAGAGGGAATAGGAATAAAATATTTTTTTATTTTGACAAATATTTTTTTAATATTTGCCTTATAAATTTGGTTTTTCCATATATTCACTAAGTAATAAAAATATTAGAGTTATATAAAATAACATAGTTGAAATAGTAGGATAATATATACCGGAAAATTCTTTTGTTGCTTGAAAAAATTTCTCTAAAAATACAATAAGTTCGGAGATTTTTACCCAATCACTATCTAAAATCATATCAGCTGCCTTTTTATTATGAGAGTTAAAAAATAAAGTTATAGGTAATTTATAGTCATAAGCAACAAGTAGTTGCTCGTATAAAGAATTCCACCTAGTGGATACTTCTTGTGGAATTCTTCTATAAGGTAGTCCACAATCGTGACAAGTTTTTTTATATTCTTTTCTACGTTGTACTTTATTACTTTTAAAAATAAAGTTTATAGCAAATTGTATTTTACTAAGAATGTCTTCAAAAAGTGATAGACCATCCTTTACAATTAAGTTATATATATGGCACGCGCATTTTATATGAAAATGGTCTGGAAAAGATGGAGTTAAACTATTTTTTAACATTGTAATTGCGTAATTGTTATTAGAAGCGTTATCTAATGTAATAGTCATAATTTTATCGGTAATTCCGTAATAATCGCACACTTGATAAATATTTTCTGCAATAAAAGTACCAGTGTGCCTATCATCTATATATCTATACGCTAAAATACGTTTTTGCATAGACCATTTATAATCTATCCAATGACAAGTCACAGTTAAATAATCATGGCCGTTAGTACTACGACCTATATCAGACGTGATAGATACTTTGCCATTAAAATGATATAATGAAAAACGTAAATATTGTTGATATTCATGCGCGAATTTAAATACATCTCTCTTAACAGTTGATCTAGGAAAACCGTTAAAAGCAGGATTATATATATCTCTAATGTAATGAATAAAACCGGGAGATGAAGGAAATGAAAAAGGCAAACCCTCCACAGCAACTAATTTTGATATTGCTTCCCTATCTCTATGTTTATTGTATTTAGAGCCTACAATTCCCCCCGTCATAGGGTTAATTTGACCCCGTACTTGGTCGGGACAAGTATCGGTATGTGAACCTTGTTCCGATGGAGCGGGCTTTTGCGCACCCGGTTTTGAAGCCTGGTATTGGGCATACCTATTTGGATGAGCACTTACTACGTGTCTAATTAAACCCCCGTCCCACCGTGACCTTTTCCAGTTTTAAATTTTAAAATATTTTTACAAATTTTACATATGGCTACTTGATTCTCTACGTCCCTATCAAAAAATGTCCATGCATCTGATTTTAATGGTCGTTTTGCTGGACCTCGTCTCATACTAGGGGGAATAGGAGGTATTTCAGTTGAAGGTGCACTAGTGGGTGTGTTGTCATCAACATTAGTGGGTATATCATCTAGATCATCGTCTAAATTAAAGTCTTCTTGAGTTCCAGAAAATAGCTCCTGGTCTAAATCTAATGGTATTGTAGGAAAATATTGAGTATCAACAAAATCATCCTGTGTAGGAATAAGATGACTAGAAGAAGTACCCCTGCCCTGGTTGGCCCTACTAGAAGAAGCACCCTTACCCTTAAACATACCTTTTAATCCTTCCATTTTAATTATGATAATAAATAATTAAAGACAATAAAATTAAGTGCGCTAAATAAAAATATAAAATAAACAGACAATAATAATTTAATGAAGGAACGAATGTACCAAACGCCGACGTAACGTCGACGTGTAATCGAGAGGTTGAAAATTGAAACTTTGCTCGATGGAAGATCCTCAAGCTAGTTGCCAACTTCACTCCCAATTCCCAAATGAATTAATAAAATTGAATATTTAGCAAACAATGTAGACTTGTAGAGAGATATATTGAGAAATTAGAGAGATTGTAGGAAGATTTGTGAGAAAGATGAAGAGAAAATGAGTTATTTATAGTTGAAAAATTGGGTTAAAGTGTAAATATAATAACTTATGGGTTAAAAATAAATATTAAGGGGTAGGGGGGTTGGGGGAGGGGGGCCCTAAAATGGCCGTTGGCCAACGGCCATAATCTAAAATGGTCGTTGGTGCAACGACCATTTTTGCAAAGGGGGGAAAAGGGCGGGGTCGGGGTCGGGACGGGCTCGGGGCGGTCTCGGGTCAGGCGGGCCTGGGGCGGGCTCAGGTCTGACGGGACGAGACATCGTCCCATCCCGAGTTCGAGTTCGGCCCCCGTTTTTTTTTTTTTAAGTGGGGTCGTGGCGGGACCGGGGCGGGCTTGGGACGGGGTCGGGTCGGGGTCGGGCCGTCCCGGCCCACTGGCCAGCCCTAGTTTTGGACCAACCACTCTGCCCCTGAGTGATTGCCACAAGTCCCCTCGTGGAACTCGTGCATCACGTAATCAGTTTCCATGGGTCCTAAGCATCTCGCTAAAGGACCATAAAAGGACATTCGGTACAACTGACCATCAATTAAGCAAAATCTAGTCGCCTTCGTTCGAAGAGCCCTTGACTCCTTCAGATCCGTAGGCAACTTTCTATCTTGAGGTAATCAATGTATTTATTGCGCCAATACTAAGTCAAGCTTGTTACATTCACTTCGATGTGGTCACCATCAATTGCAAAGTTTAGCAGTTGCATAACTATTCTGGAATTAAACTCCTCAGCTTCCACAGATGACCCCAAATTTTCCAAAGCATCCGCTCATTATTTTGCTCTCAAGAAACATGTTCCATGGTCTATTCTTTGAACTGGTGCAACAACACTTGAATTTTCTCTAAGTATTTTTGCATTCTTTCTTCTTTCACTTTGAACCCCGTTCACTTGAAATATTTTGCCAGTCACATTTTGCTTCGATGAACTATGCTCTCAGACTCCTTGTCAATTCTAAACCTGCAATCATAGCTTCATACTCGGCTTCATTGTTAGTTAATTTCACAGTTCTTATTGACTGCCTAATAATATCTCTTGCAGATATCTTAAGCACTATCCCGAGTCTGAACTTTTTCACATTCGAAGATCCGTCCGTGTATAAGGTCCAGACCCCCGACGTTGCTCTCGAGGTTAATATAATCTCTCTTTCCACCTTGGGAATCATTTCGAGTGTAAAATATGCTACAAAGTCTGTTAAAACCTGAGACATTATAACTGTTCTTAGCTTATATTCTATGTCATACCCACTAATTTCTACTGCCCATTTGGCTAACCTTCCAGATAGTTCCGGTTTATGCATTACATTCTTTAGCGGATAAGTTATTACCACACATATAGGGTGACATTGAAAGTATGACCTTGATTTTCTAGCTACTGTTATTAATGCTAATGTCAAATTTTCTAAATGAGGATCCCTAGTTTCTGCACTAGCTAGTGTTCTACTCACATAGTAAATAGGAAATTGTGTACCTTTATCTTCTCGAACCAAAACTGCACTTACAGCTACCTCAGACACAGCTAGATACAGGAACAACTGTCCATCTATCTTCGATTTATGCAGTAACGGTGGACTAAACAAATACTTCTTCAAATCCCTCAGAGCTTGCTGACACTCTAGTGTCCACTCGAAGTTATTCTTCCTTTTTAATAAAGAGAAGAATTGATGACTTTTCTCCGAAGACCGAGAGATAAACCTACTCAGAGCCGCTATCCTTCCGGTGAGTCTTTGTACCGCCTTCACATCTTCAAGTACCTCAAGAATTTCTTCGATAACCTTGATCTTGTCTGAATTGATATCGATCCCCCGGTTCGATACCAAGAAACCCAAAAACTTGCCTGACCTGACTCCAAAAGCGATTTCTTAGGATTCAGCTTCATATTGTACTTTCGGAGTATGTCAAATATTTCTTGCAAATGCTTTAAGTGGTCCTCTGCTTCCAGGGACTTAACTAATATATCATCAGTATAAACCTCCATTGTATTACCTATTTGATCCTCGAACATACGATTAACCAGGCGTTGATATATTACTCCAACATTGTTTAAACCCAATGACATTACGTTATAGTAGTAAGTCCTGTACCTAGTTATAAAAGAGGGTTTTTCTTAATCCTCCGAATTCGTACTGATTTAGTTATATCCAGAGTATGTGTCAAGAAAACTCACCATCTCATGCCCCGCTATTGCATCAATCATTCGATCGATGTGCGGCAAAGGAAAAAAATCTTTTGGACATGCCTTATTTAAATCTTTAAAATCTATCCACATTCTCAATTTATTTCCTTTTTTAGGTATGACCACTACATTTGCTAACTAATCCAGATACTCTACCTCCCAAATGGAACCTATATTTAAAAGCTTTGTTACCTCTTCATTGATGAACTTATGTTTGAAGTCGGCCATATGCCTCATCTTTTGCTTTACCGGGGGAAAGCTTGAGTCCAAACTCAATTTGTGAGTCCTTATCTCTGGTGGAATACTTGTCATGTCTAAGTGGGATCAGGCAAATAAATTAACATTAGCTTTAAGAAATTCAATTAATTTAAGCTTGAGCTCGGGGGTTAACTCGGTGCCCAGATATACCTTTCTATCCGGAAGATGCACAAACAAGATGACTCGCTCCAGTTCTTCTATAGTTGACTTCGTGGGATCTGAATCGTCCGGCAGCATAAATGACATCAGTACGTGATAATAGTCCTCTTCTTTCTAATAATATATCTTCTTTCCTTCTTCTTTCTTCAGACTCGACGGGCCCGAACCATGTGATTGCTATTTGACCTTTTGCCTTTACTCGTATCCTTTACCTCTTTAAGCGTTTGTTCTGATTCTTCTACCGTGAATATCTCCCTTGCTGTCGGTTGGTCTCCTCAAATTGTCTTGATTCCCTCCGGAGTTGGGAACTTTAACATCATGTGTAATGTCGAAGGTACGACTCTCATATCATGAATCTAAGGCCTGTCGAATAGTGCATTTTACCTTTTTCGCCTTCAATGACATAGAACTTCGTTTGCCGAATCGTCCCGGCTGCATTGACTGAAAGAGTGATTTCCCCCTTCGTAGTCTCGCTTGCCATGTTGAAGCCATTTAGAACTCGAGCTGCCAATACAATTTGATCCAACAACCCGAATTGCTCCACCACCTTCCATCGGATGATGTTGGCCCGAGCTACCTGGATCAATTAAAATCCACTTAATCTAAAATTTATTAATAAAAATAGAAATTACCAGTGCATCTTGTGAGGTTGAATGATGCCATCCACGTATTTATCATTAAAATAAATTATTTCCTCTGGTATGTAATCTTTGGATATTTTCTCCCTATTTATTAAAACTTTCATCTTTTGCGGTTATGACGAATCCCTTCGGAACATCCATCCCTTTGATAATCATATTTATGATATGCCGGAGTTCAACCAGATCTGCTTGCTTGTTTGCTTCTCTATTCCTATAGTTTCCCTTTGCTCGATCACTTAGAAGTTCGCATAGATGACCATTTTTCAACAATTGGGCCACTTCATCCCTCAATTGGCGACAATCCTCCATTCGATGACCATGAGTTTCATGATAATCACAAATCAAACTTAGATCTCTCTGAGCCAGGTCTGTCCGGAGTGGTGTTGGCCATCTTGTCTCCTTAATATGTCCAATAGTCGAAACAAGTCCGGCCCCATCAACATTGAAATTATATTCGGACAACATCGGGCTTTCCATACTATTAGAGAAAGATCCACCAGTATCATTTTTGAATTGCAAACCCCTACCGGTAGACCCTCGATCATTACGTCTATCTCCTCTGTCCGATGGGAAGTTGCGATTGCTGCGATCCCCATTCGATATAAAGTTTGACCTCTCCGGTTGTCCGTAAGGTCGATACCTATCTTTTGAAGACTTCGACTCTGCCTCAACTACCCTATTTGATTTATCAAAATTTTTGTTCCGTCCTGCTGACCCCGGGGGGAGTTTGAGTTGATCATCCTCCACTCGAATTTTGGACTCATACCTATTATGTACGTCTGCCCAAGTTACCACCCGAAATTCCAACAAGTTCTCTTTCAACTTAAACAAGGAAGTGGAGCTCCTAGGATTCAACCCCTTGGTGAAAACTTCAGCTGCCTATTCATCATGTACTAGAAGAAGGAGGATCCGTTTATTTTGAAACCTTGTCACGAACTTACACAGTAATTTCGTATCCTTCTTTACAATTTTGAATATGTCTGCTTTTCTCGCTTGGACCTTTCGTGCTCCGGCATGCGCCTTTATGAAAGCATCTGCAAGCATTTCAAGCGAACTAATAAAATGTTCAGGCAACATAGAATACCATATCATTGCTCATTTGGATAATGTTTCGCTAAATTTTTTCAGCAATACTGATTCAATCTCATCCTGGTAGATGTCATTGCCCTTCCTCGCACAGGTGTACGACGTCACGTGCTTCCGAGGATCTGTAGTTTCATCGTACTTCAGAAGATCCTGCATTTTGAACCTTTTTGGAATCAACTTCGGAACCGCGCGTAGTGGGAATGTCAACTGAATGTATCTTTTTAAGTCCGGTCCCTTCAAGATCGGATGCGCTCCAGGAATCTGGTCTACCCGTGAATTGTAGGTTTCAACCTTCTTTTCATTATTATCCACCTGCTTGGTCAAAGCTTGGAGCAGCCTCAAAACCTCCGAAGACTCGTTAGCCCTCGATCCATTGCCTTTTTCATCAACCTGATCCTCCTCTCGACTCGGATCTTTATTGCGGACGGGACGAGCCTTATCTGCTGCACTCGCTCCGCTGCTTTTTTTCTGCAACTGGGTTATAGCCTCATGTTTCTCCTTCAGCATGTTAAAGATTCGAGCCAAATTTATTTCACCATCTATATCGTCGTCCGGTGTTTTTTGACGTGATATTCTAGACCTAGGGGATAAAATCACGGGGTTGTTGTCGGGCGGAACACCGTTTGTTGGATCAGCGGGCGGAACACCATTCATTGGATCGACGGGCGGAACACCGTTTGTTGTTAGCACCATTGTCACCGTTGTTGTTGTCATCGTGGTTGCTAAGCGCAACTTGAATGTCACTAGCCATTCTGTGGCACTTTGTATTAATTTGTAATCACAAAATCTCGAAAGAAATAAGTGAAATTTGAGTTTGAACAAATCACCACTATTATCTTTAGCCCCAAGGTGAGCGCCAAACTGTTTATCCTAAAAAAGGTACAGTTGAATTTGTAAGTGGTTTTAAGGATACATGGATTGATTTGTAATAAAGATTAATAAATAATCAACAATAAGTAAGCAAATGAAAATAACAAGCAAGAAGATTAGCCTGAAATGTTGTGATCTTGATTGAAACTATTCAATGAATTCGTTCCGATCCTCAGCTGATTTGTTTTGGGTCCGAGCCAACAACGAGAACTAAGAGCTGTAATTGCTATGGTAAATCGTGCATGTATGAATAATGAAAATGGGATCCCCTCCAACATGAAGGTTGAACTCCTTCTTTAGCTATCAATACAAGACATTTATGCCCGAAAATTATTTCCTAATTAAATACAATTAAATGAGAGTAACGGCCATTTAATGAACAAAGAGTAACAGTAGGCGTCATATCAAGAACGGACACATGTTGAATTCCTCCGGTTCTCCACTCGGTGCCAATTGGACCGGCCTCTACCCGGTCTTGCCTTGATAACCGGACTCGTCTCGTGCAACTCCATCCGATACGGAACTCTGCCGCTTCTTTCGAACTTCATACCAAAACCTTGTCACATGTCGTGCCGGTTTTTCTCCTTATAAAAACTTAAAATTGACACTTTAATTGCCATACCATAATCTAGTTTATGACTGATTCTATGATGTGTGAAGAGTTCATTTACTACTACTCTATCTGAAGTCTCTTTCTGAGAGGAGAAGAGCCGATGGGGGGTGATGACTGATGCTGGGATGTGTGAGGGGTTCCTTTCTATTTTGTAGACTTTATTGCACAAGACAACACTGTAGTTGTCATTTTCTAACAATAAGATGAGTATAACTCATTGCAACGAGCAATTATTGATTCACTTGTAACACATTGACAATATCATTTATGACTTTTGGTATTGGGAGGCGTGAACCATGTCGTTTTGGCTGGCTGTTTATCTATATAGAGAGAAAAGAATGTCATGGAAACACAGGTGGCAGCACAAACACAAATTATCGCAGGTAGATGAGACCGGATGAAATAACTTATTCCATCACTTTTTATCTCATAAATATGGGATTGGATGGGATACAAAAGTGTTATCCCATCAATCAAATATGAGATAATTTTAATCCCATAAACCTAATAATCTTATACCATCCTATCCTTCCTACCAAACGAAGCTAGGCTATCTTATTTCCCTTTTAGTTATTATTCTCTCATTAAAAATGGGAAGAAGTGCGAAGAGGTGGTAAGAAGTTACAGTAACGAGAAAAAACTGATGACTGGTTGTTTATAAATCAAAGGATGAATACCAGTGTAAATACTAAACCCATCCTAATAGAAAAAGCAAAAGATAACAAACAAGAAAAATAGAAAGAAAGCATTCAAAATTATAACTTAACATCAACCAAATTTGGTTAAAAATTATAGGAGCTGTGAATTCGAATATCAGTGAATGTAAAAAGCTACTCGCATCAAATATTTAATATCAAATCAATACATACATGACATATGTTTGTAGGTAGATTATTATTATTTAATTTATATTTTTATTTTATCAAATTACTTAATTATGATAAGATAAATTGGTTGTAAGGTACCCGTAGTAAGTAATATTTTATTAGTAATTACTTATTATTTATCCAAAATTTTGATGATAGATTTACCCGATATTTATACCATCATTATCTTGTTTTTTTTTATCATAAAGGAAAGAAATATATGGACTTTATAGTGGTTATCTTTCACAATCCGAAAAAAGAAAAGTTTTATTTTTTATCATAGAAATATATGGACTTTATAGTGGTTATCTGGCACAATTCGATTGTGGTGTCATAATTTTGAATTTCTGACTATTAAATTGGAAAATCTCATAAAAGGTGTGGTGTAGTGTATATGTTTTTTCTTCCTTAATTCAGATGTCTAACTTCCTAGCTTTGTGTATGAAGCATTTCCTTTAGAAATGGACTCTATCCTGCAAAAATTCGAATATAATCGGGCATCAATATAGATATTGGGAGGGGAAACCACAAAAAAAAAGGACATTCTCAAATTTCCTGTTAAATACGTGAAAGGAAAAAAGAAAAAGCAGCATGAAATGAACCAGCCTAAAGAAGTACTGTACTTAAATAAACAAAAATCTGTGACAGTTAGATGTAAGCTTCAGCCACATACACAAAGGAGAAGATATATAGGAGTAAGAAATAAAATTGTCTATTAAGGAATATTTTTTTTAGATTTTCTGCAAATTACGTAATTTACAATTACTGTACTCCCTTAAGGCTGAGAAGAAAATGCTTACACTCATTTGCGCTATACTATCAGCTTAGGTCAGGTGACTTCTACGTTTCTCTCGGTTGGCTATTTTCCGGTGTCCTACGTGAAGCGGAAGCTAAAGGGCCAGTTCCAATCAAAACCCTAACGTATAGTAAAATCGGGCCGAAAAATTGGACTGATTTAGGCCCGCAATTTCAAATGAGGGCCCGGTTAATTGGATGACCACCACTCTCCTCCGGTTGCCACCGATCTACAGTTTAAGGTTCCCTCCTATTATTTTTCCATTTCTCTGATGATGTACAGTGGTAAATTACAATTTGTCAACTAGGTTTATAGTGCTTAGTGTTTGCTTCCTCTGCATAAACAAGGCTTCAATTCAATTTCTCAAGCTTTATTAGTGATTTTTATATGTTAGTTTCAATTAAAATGTTTTTATTTTGGAAATCGTTTTCTGGTGTTGGATTGGGTAACCCCCGAATGATCGGTGCGGCGGTTAGGCATCCTTAGACGAAAGAGTGGTCTTTCATAAAGTAACTGATATACAATTCGGTCCATTTTACTTGTCGTTCTTACTAAAAATAGATGGCAAAATAGTTGTCATTTTAGAAAATCAAGAGGTAATTAATTATTAGTTTTCACCTTTACCCTTAATAAATATGGAGAGAAATTAATGTGGTGAAAAATAGAGTGGAATTAAATTGAAATAGGGATAGTTTAGTCAAATCACCATTTTAGTTAATGTTTTCTTCAGGGGCGTGTAATAGAAAAATAAGACGAATAAAACGGGCCGGAGGGATAGTAATTATACAGGTGCAGGACAGGCTATGAGAATAATGTTTTGCTGCTCAATTTCTGAGTTTTGATTAAGACAAGTAAGATTGAGTGAGAGTTGGACCTTGGACGTTTTGTAAAGGGAAAAAGATCACTCACTCTTAAGCGAAGAAGTCATAGAATACATTTTCCCAAAAGGAGAAAATATTTTCCAAATTTCAAGGTAACCAAGCACTCCTAGGGAACATTCTCATTCATACCTAACACACTCTTTGATGTCATTTATTGTATCTTCCATAGTATTTAAACAGCCTATTTCACATACACTGATTTGGGATGCCGTTAAATGCAAAAACTAATCTAGCCACTGGATGTTGTGTTACAGAACTTAATAAGCTAACATAATCATTGTCTAATTGCTAAGATTGTAACTTATTAGAGACTGGGCTGGACTCGTAGGCAGAAACAAAATGGTATTCGATAATTTAGGGGAAGCTGCTGATGCTAAATATAGACTGTGTTTTTAAATACATTTGATGATGTGTATACAGTTAGTATTGAGGTCTAGTAGGCAATTTCAACCATTGAAGCTTCACATAAGTTGTGGCTGGCATAGTGGACCAACTTATCTAAGTTTCTACATGGCCCAACAAACCAATTAAACATAATGACGGAGTTGTAGAGAGTTGTGGCTGGGAATGGAGGTTTCTTTCACAGTTATTTGTTTGGTTGTTCCAATTTTTTCTTCTTGAAGATCATTAAAATTTTTCATTTCTTCCAGCATCTAAAAGTCTTCATTGATGGCTGAAATCAAAGAACGCCTGCTTCCACCAAAACCTGCATCAGCAGCAAATCTTAGAGAAGTATCATATAGGCCCCCTACCTCTGGTCGTCAACCTTTTCAAGGTATAGATGTCTTGGGCCTTAAGAAGCGAGGTCAAGGACTTCGATCATGGATTCGGGTTGATACATCTGGCAATTCCCAGGTCATTGAGGTTGACAAGTTCACTATGATGCGCCGTTGCGACCTTCCAGCCCGTGATCTACGTCTATTAGATCCATTGTTTGTTTACCCATCAACAATCCTTGGCAGGGAGAAGGCAATTGTTGTAAATCTTGAGCAGATTCGATGTATCATTACAGCTGATGAGGTTCTCCTATTAAATTCTCTCGACAGCTATGTCCTGCAGTATGTAGTGGAGCTGCAGCGGCGGTTGCAGGCTGCAGGAGCAGGTGAGGTTTGGCAGTCAGAAGGTGAGTTGAGCAGAAGAAGAGGAAGCAGGAATATGGAGAATATTTTTGGTACTCCATCACCAGATTATTTGCCCTTTGAATTCCGTGCTCTTGAAGTTGCGCTGGAGGCAGCTTGTACTTTTCTTGATTCTCAGGTATGTAGCCAAAAACACCATCTCGGGGACTTTGTTTTCATCTACATAGAGTATGACTATATGGTACAAGTTTTGCAATAAAAATCTAGTAAGAACTTATGTCTGAGTAGCCTCAAGTTACATTTCACCTGTTGATTTAAATATGCCTTAATGCAATACTGGGAAAAACCTCGAGGGCTAGTGGTGGTGTATGGTTCGAAATTCGATGGATGATGGGCCCCCTTCTCTACCCTTCTCTCCACTGAAATATCAGGCTTTTGCCTTCAACAGGATTTGAACCCATGACATGCTCCTAACCCACACATCACAAGTTGCACTCTTACCTCTAGTCCAAAGCCTGGGGGGCAGGAAATAGCTGAGTTACTGCTCAGCATACTTAATAACCCCCCGTCACACACATTATCTCCAGCTGATTCAACAATAACAACGTACCCAGTGTAATCCCACAAGTGGGGTCTGGGGAGGTAGAGTAGTTGTTTCCAATAGACCCTTGGCATCTCCAGTTGATTCAAAGCTTAAAAAACATTTTAAAATGTTGGATGTATCTAACGGGACTCATACTCTGACCTTAGGTTATAAAATGGTTGCAGAATGGTTACACTGCTCAATTTCATTTGGTTCTATTCAAAATAGTTGGATATTTCAGTTTAAGCGTGTCCGCTCTGATGCTTGATGCTCTTGGGGAAATGGAGATGATTGTAAGTTGGTATAGTCAGATCACGGAGCTCATCCAAAACCCTCTCCCTTATTATCAACCAAGGAGAAAAAAGAACATAACGATTAACTAGTCAACAGGAGGAGGTCATAAAACAAAACTAGTTATTAAGGAGAAAGCTCTGGATCTTGGATGCCTAACTGAAGTTGGGAATCAATATTTTCACTGGTCTAGTCTGAATTGTCATAAAATATGTGAAAAAAATCTAGGAACCACTTTCCAGGTACTTGAATACACAAGTGTTATTCTGACTACTTGTATGAGCATTAGAGCATCATTTCTTAGATTTGCAGTAAAGCTCCATTTTAAAAGTTAAATGAATATTTTGCAGTTATTGTATCTTATTTTGTTTTGATATGTTTTCATTGTGATTGTCTTAGTTTAGTTTTTTATAATAGTTTGTTTTATTAGTTGCTCATTTTGGACTGACAAAAAGTAGAGGAGGTAAAATAAAATGCCCAGTTGAAGCCGAGAGGTAATTTGGTGAATTAACAACTCTGAAAAGACAGTGGGAGGTTTTGAAGTTTGCACTGTTGCTTATGTTCCACTTTGTGTTGTTTTATATAGGATAGCAGCATGGGATACTAACATTCCTTGTTGACAGTCCAAAATCACGTCAGTCATAAAATAGGATGGGAGGAGTAATTTGGTAAAGAGGCATATTGGCAGCTGATGATCCAGACAAAATTGGATTTCCACCTTATTAAAACAAAAAACAAAAAACAAAAAACAAAAAAAGGATTGCCATTGCTGACAAGCTGTTGACTCAATTATCTATAACATTTTAAAAAAGTACTATCCTTGTAGGAAAGAAGCATCATAAACTTCTGTGTTTCTTGATTTTGCTCTCATGGAGAAGATAGTTCTATTTCATGACTATTGATGTTGGTATTATGATCTCTCTTTGTTGCAGCTGTTTATCTCAATCTGCAACTTGTGTTTGTTCTATTTAGAATTTTTTTTGTGGTTTGAGTTTTTCCAATATTTTCCCTGGATTATCAAGTGTACTGTAGTTTCGGAAAGCCATTTATTTAATGGAATTTAGCAGAAAAGTTCATAGTGAAAAATGATCCAAAACAGTGTCAGTCCGAATAAGGGTGGTGAGAGAAATTCTCAATTATGGCTCGTTGATCTCTTTGGTCGGATTTGTATGCGTGGGAGGAGTTTCTCTGTTGTACTTCCCGGACTTACATATGCTGACATGAAAAGAGACTTTTTGTTGGTGGACCTTAACCTTGAAAACTGCCATGACTATCCATGCGATGACATGCATGATGCAAGGATCCTTACTTGACAAAGTAAACTTCTAGATTGTCCTTGTGATTGAACTTGTATCGATGGCCAAAAAACACTAGTTGACACTAAGGTTCCAACAGATAATAGCAACGAGCTTTTTGGATTCCATAGTTTGCACATGCAAATCTTGCAACAAAGAGCTTGAGGTGAGCTTGGTAGTAGCTCAAAGAGAGAGAAGGAGCTTACAAACAAAATGGAATTAGCACTGATTTCAGAACGAATATTTCAGTTTCTTGAATACTCTTAACAAAATGCAAAATCCATATTGCAAGAATACGGTACCTACTTGAGCACCAACAGAATCAGTCAAATGACTTACTGTGAACTAAGTAGGTTGTTACAATTGAATATATATGGTCATGAGCTAGAACAAGTTAAATAAACAATCGTAATTAGTATTCTATAACAGGATATTCACAAGGTAGATAAATTTTCTAGGTAGTTCTGTATATGGTTAGCATCAACAACAACAACAACAACAACAACAATATACCCAGTGAAGTCCCACAACGTGGGGTCTGGGGAGGGTAGAGTGTACGCAGACCTTACCTCTACCTTGGTAAGTAGAGTGGTTGTTTCCGAAAGACCCTCCGCTCAAGACAAAGCATAGGCACAAGCAAAGCAAGAGAAATGGTTAGCATCAACCCAGGTATTTAAATTTTGTTTTCTTTCCAAATGATCAGGCAGCAGAACTAGAGATTGAAGCATATCCATTGTTGGATGAACTTACATCTAAAATTAGTACCTTGAATTTGGAACGAGTTCGTCGATTGAAAAGCAGGCTTGTTGCTTTGACTCGCAGAGTTCAGAAGGTACCGAGCTATGTACTGATTTTAGTATTTTCAAGCAGAACTTACTGATTATATCATCTTAACTTGTCACCATCTATTATCTAGGTTAGAGATGAGATAGAGCAGCTTATGGATGATGATGGGGACATGGCTGAGATGTATCTTACTGAGAAGAAAAGGCGGATGGAATTGTCTTGCTATGGAGATCAATCTTTGCTTGGCTACAGGTCAACAGATGGTGCGTTGTCTTTGTCTGCTCCAGTTTCCCCTGTTTCTTCACCTCCTGAGAGCAGGAGGCTTGAGAAAAGCTTGAGCATAGCAAGAAGCAGGCATGAAAGCATGAGAAGTTCGGAAAGTGGCACTGAAACTCAGAGTATAGAAGAGCTGGAGATGCTCTTGGAGGCTTACTTTGTTGTCATTGACAGCACTCTCAACAAGTTGACATCGGTATCGCCTACAGTCTCATTGTTTGTCCTTTCATCTTGTATTACTTTTCTTAATCAAGCTTTTGTTTTTTCTGTTAACAGTTGAAGGAGTATATTGATGATACAGAAGATTTCATTAACATTCAACTGGTATGCATTATACATCAAGTTGGTTTCAAATGGATTTTACTTTGCAGTAAACTCTTCTTGACTTGTTAAAACATGAAAGTTGTAAGATAGGATTAGTTAAAACACAGTTTATTATTATTCGAGTGATTGGTTTTCGCTTAGGGCAATTCTTGTTACAGTAACAGTGTACATGTCTTATTAACTTGATTGGAGAAATTTTATTATTTGCAGGATAATGTCCGGAATCAGCTTATACAATTTGAGTTGCTACTTACAACTGCAACCTTTGTGGTTGCCATCTTTGGGGTTGTGGCAGGAATTTTTGGGATGAATTTTGAAATACCAATGTTTAATGAACCAAACGCCTTTAAATGGGTCTTAATAATTACAGGTGTAACTGGAGCAGTGATATTCTTTGCATTTTTATGGTTCTTCAAATATCGAAGATTGATGCCACTGTAGAAGCTCGAGAGCACAGCCAATTGAGAATACACCCAGTGCAAGTAAAGAGAATGCCTACTGGGTTCATTCAAAGGCGGTGAATCCTAGTTGTGGAATAATTACACGAGCCTACGAGAAATAAGCGCTTCAGAAAGACCAGCATCTGTCAATGCTACGTAACAGAAAAGCTGATAGATCTACTGAATCATGTGATATTCTTACTACTAGCCCTTGTAGCCTAATGGTAGTTTCAAAGTTGTAGTACATTACTCATTATAATAGCATTGTATTCTTGGAGTTCAAAAGAATGAAAATGGGTCATTCTTGTCAAAAGCTACTATTTTCAATCATATATTAACCAGCTCTAAAATGCCAAAAACTTAAGGTCATCACTACAGAGAGCGAGTTTGATCTGCATTCGAACTGTTTCAATGTCAGTAAAGTGCAAGTTGAATATTACGTATATGAAACGGAAAGAAAATCACACAATTGAAGTGGTTAGTGCGCATGGATTATCACGCTTTCTCTGTTATATTTTTTCTCAAAATCAATACCTTTTTCGTACTAGGTTTCTATCCACAGACCACAGATAGTGCGCTATAATCCATATACGAAATGCAATTCCTGTCACAAAATTTCGTTTTCCGACTTACTACATTATTTAATAATTTTATGTTATTCTTTAATTTATTTTTAATAATATATCAAAACGATATATTATAAAATTGAAACATAATTATTATTGGCAATATTGTACAAAATATTTTTATACTTTTTTTTGGCATGAAGATTTTTTTTTATAGAAAGTATTTTTATTGAAGTGTCTTGCCTAGAAATTATTTACTGTGTTTAATAAATATGCCATTCTTAAATCTCTTTTTTCTTTCTGAATTACTTACTACTTAATAAACACTAAATAGTAGTAGTATTTCTAATTTTGAGCTGAATAAGTTTTTCCATCAAAACACCTTATCTTTTTCTTTTGTTCGTTATACTATCATCACTTCAGTATCCACGACACCAGCCAACCAACCATTGTCATGGCCTTACTCCCTTCTTGTTCCACTATTCCTCGCTGTAGACAATCTCCCTTTATCCCCTTTTCCTTTTCCATTTGGCCACACCTCCACTCTTCCAAAATTTCCGCAAAATCATCACTCAACTTGAAGGGAATTAAGTGCATCAAGAATGAAGTAGGAGCTAACCCAAAGCTAGGCGTCAGTGTTTACAAACCTAGATCATACCAAGTTCTTGTTTCTGATGCAGCCAATTCACTCTTTTATGCCCTAAATGATGGAAAGACCAGACTCGAAATTGACTTCCCGTAATTCTCATTCTTCCCTGTACTTGTCTCTTTCAATTTGTAGACACTACTAATTCATAGTTATCGATTTTTTTTTTTGTTGTTGTTGGTTTAGCTTGCCTGATGATACTTGTGCTATAGCTGTTTCATACATTTCTACTTGTTACTTTTAACAACTTTTTATAATTTGCAATAAAGGACAAATTAATTGAGTATTGGAATGAAATGGAATGTATATTGAGGATTCATATAGATGACTATACTAGTTTGGGATTGGGGCGTAGTAAAAGTAGTTGCTTTCTAGCCACTTATTTCCTGCTGCACAGTTTTTCCAATTATTTCTTTAATTAAGAAAATGAAAGAGAATAAAGAAGATTCCCTTAGCTCATTCTGAAGGATCTCATAATTTGACTGTTTCTTTATTTTTGGTATGTAGTAGGAGTGTTCTTTACTAGTTATGTAGCAACCTTGTGAAAGAAGTTTGTATAGGTAAGTTGAAAATATTCCTGAGTCTAAATCACCCAAATTGAAATCTTTTGAATGAAATCACTGTCTGGGCAGTGGGAAGTCTATTTAAATTTGCGTTGTATGCTACTAAGTGGTGGGTTGGACATAATCCCTTTTTATGTGGAACAAAAGACTCAAAATCACACCTTTCTCAACCACGGAGGTATCCCAACACAAGGACATATTTCTAGAAGTATCGACTTGTGGATTCTGTAGTTGTTGCATTTTTGTATATATGAATAGGTTACCAATATTATGTTGCAATTCCGAAATATTGTTTACTGCATAACCTTTTTCAACTGTTGAGTATGGTTTACGTCATGAAAAATGATAAAATGTAAAAGGAAGTTAAGTGTTTATATTTTTTCCGTCAAAGCTGAAATTTATGCTAAAAGCTTTGGTGTTGTAAGCTAAAACTGATGGATATTTACCTTAATCTAATCTAAAGTCTGTAGTTTTAAATCAGTTACCGATCGTGGGCAGATCAGATTTTTGAGTGATATTTAGGGTGTTCAAAATTATATATAAGTTGCTTCAACAATATTCAGCTGAATGCATCCTCTATTGGAACTTTTAATATTGTATTATTGAATGACTGGATAATTTCATGTAAAATGAGCTCGTTTTCCCAAACTTTAAGTCAGTCATGTTCTAAATCAACACTTCAAGGTCTTTCAGGCTGTTGTCAGCTGTATATTAATTTTTGTGTTTGAATCGTCAATACGTTCACGAAATTCGGTAGGAGTATAACCTTTTTGATTACATGATTATTATTTCAGTAATAAGTTTGTCATAGTTTCTTTCCTGACAACTTTTCCTGTTTGTTTCAACTCTCCATTGGTTTACATCTTCAGGCCCTTGCCCACCAGCATTTCTTCTTATAAGGTATCATGTTAGCTGTCTTAAATTTTGTAATTTTTAGTACCATGCTAATGAAATCATTTTGTTGTTGGAAGTCATTCTATTTATCTGGATATTATAATCTCTCATGTTTTGCATATTACTAATTATGCAACCTTGTGATGTGAAGGGATCTTCAGATGAGTTCAGTGATGCCAATATCCAACTTGTACTAGCTGTTGTTAAGAAGCTTCAGGAAAAGAAGGAAACTAGAGCTTGTGTGGTAAGAAGAAACTTTCTCGTTCTTTCTTTGTACAAGTTATGATTCACTAAAATGCACAGAAGCAGATCTGACAAGACCCCTCAATTTGTAGGTGTTTCCTGACAAACCAGAAAAGCGTAGGGCCTCCGAGCTTTTCAAAACAGCTCTTGACTCGGTACTGAATAACCCATGTAGATTTCAATTTTCATTTCTAATGCAGTGAACCATAGCATTTAGTTCTAGTAGGGAATGCCTTCATGTGTAAGTCGGGTGCTTTCGTCAGTGTATAATGTTTTTTCTTATCTAAACCCCTCCTTGAACTAGAGATAAACGATTAACTTTGAAAAACATTTTTAGTTTTTTGCGATATAGATTTGATTCTTCTTCTTTTTTTTTTGAATTTTGGAGTTGCAGTTCATAACTTCATATGTAGTTTTCTACTTTACGCAAGAATCTCATTGAAATTACCATACTTCCTTTAACTCTTTCAGATAGATGGTATTACCATTCGGTCCTTGGATGATATTCCTGGTGGCGCTGTGACCTCATTCTTCAGATCTATAAAAAATACATTGGACTTCGATTTTGAGGATGAGAATGAAGGTTAATTTCACTATCTAACTGTTCTTTTGATTCCAACTCTGTCATCAACTTAGTCACTATTGCTCAATAACCCAGTTCTATTCAGCTGTTCCCATTTATGGGTTCCACATAAGCTTTACTTCTTGGTGGTCTTTTCGGGGAGGGGAGAGGGGAAGGGTGGCGCGATCCTGTTATGTCCTTCAAAGAAAAAATGATAGGAAATAGTCTTTTGAATCTTGTCAGGTGTTTAAGGCTTTTAAATCTTTATGATATAAATTAGAAAGCCTGCAAATGTTAGGTTCCTTTATTGCATTTAATTTGAGAAGAACTTAAGAATATCAACAGATTAACATGAGTACATGCGTCTTGTACTGATGCTACCAAATCCTGTCTCAAAATCAGCTGGAGCTTTTCTCCTTTAGCATTTGCTGTATTTCCTCAAACTGATTGTTTTTGTCATCGAAAGCATTTATATAGGAAATTTACCTGCCTAAAATAATACAGAGAATCCCTCATAAAGTTATGCAGGTATTATATAGGAAGAAAACCAAAATCCTAACCAAACATTGTATATGCTATGCTAAGTTTTTACGGAGATTAACTCTCTTTAAAATGTCAACCAAACAAGGTAATAAGTTATGCAGAATTTTATACATGAATATATTACTCCTGAAACACCAACCAAACAGGCCCTCAGGGTTAAATGGGTATAGCTATTTTTTCTTTTACATCCGTTGTGATTTTTTTGAAGCTTTTTAAGCAATAACTTGTTTCCAGGTTATTGCAATGATCATCAATTTTTTCGTTTATGCTGTGTGTACTATACTAGAAAGCTTCATGCATCTTATTGGCTCAGGTCGTTGGAAGTCTGACCAGCCTCCTACACTTTATATATTTATCAACTGCAGCACTCGTGACCTTTCGTACATTGAGAAGTATGTGGTAAGATCTGTTGGTATTACAAAGTGTTATCTAATTTTTCACTTCCAAATTTGCAAGAAGTTATCTCCAATAAAAATCAAACTTACAAGTGTACCAATGTGTGGTCATCCTTAATTCCAAATGTGTCACTTGTTCTTTGGGTGAAATTCTGTCAAACTTTATGTCATCAACCAACTTATACTGGTGATTCTCTTGGTTGTTTAGAAACTTTTCCCTGAAGTTCTGCCCTACTAAATTTTCATTAGTTTTTTTCTCTTTTTTTTTTGTAGAAATAACATGTTTCCTTTGCTTTTCCATGTACTCTATCTTAGAATTGCCTAGTCTACCCTTTTAGTATTCACTTTATTTGTTTATTTTACTGTCCTTTGAAATGAACGTTTCTTGTGTGTATATTCGAGGGTTGATGATATTGACATCTACTGCATTGGCAATGTGCAGGAAAAATTTGCTATGTCAACCCCTAGCCTCCTTTTCAATCTAGAACTTGACACCCTGCGGTAATAAATAGTGATCCTTGTCTTTGATGGATATATTTTTGACAAGCATATTATTTTGGTAAATTTCTCGATGATTTTCTGATTAACCAATAAGTTTATTCAAAATTGCAGCGCTGACCTTGGTATTATAGGCTTTCCACCAAGAGAATTGCATTACCAATTTCTTTCTCAATTCATCCCAGTTTTTTATATTCGAACAAGAGAGTACTCAAAGGTGACAAGTTTGTGATCTTGGTTTTATGTTCGTCTGTCTTTTATCCACTTTGTGATTCTGTAATGCATAATTTCGTGTTTTTCTTTTTTCTCATGGAAGACAGTTGCAGTGACACCTTATATTGTGAACTATAGTGGAGCTCTCTTCCGTCAATATCCTGGTTAGATTTCGTTCTTGTGGTTATACACTTATTTAGGGATTCTGTTACTTCTGTTTCATTATTTCCCTATTTTTATCGACTTTCTCTTCTTGTTTCTCAATTTTATTTCCTTCTTTCTGATACCAATAATGAGTGCAGATTATTTTCTTGGTGCTCACTCTAGTAGAATAATAGTGGAACATAAATTTGAGGATAGAGGATACTAGTTGTTTAAGTTTATTGAAAATATGTGACTTGTAAAAATTTCTGACCTTTGCAAGGCTACTACATGCCTAAATTATATTATGAGTGTAAAATCAAATCTGATCCTAGGATCTTTTTTGTCAGTTGAATGAGATGAGAGAAGAAAATGAAACCCCTTATTTAAATTCTTGTCTTTGTTTGTGAACCATAATTAGGACAGCATACTGTCAATATAAATTCGTTGCTTATTATAGGTATATGTGGAACTCCACAAAGTAAGAATTAGTTTCCTTTTAAGAAAATTCAAATGCTCTAAATGAAATTGTATTTGAGATAATTAATATCATTTCAGAGTAAAAGATAGTAACATTTTTTGTTTCATTAAAAGTGTCTATGTCGTGTCTGATATACAGGCTTCAGCACAGGTAATATATCTGCTAAACACTCACCATTCAGGGTGTTGAGATGCTCTATCTTTTAGTTGGTAAACAATGAATATGCTGAATAGCAATATTAACCCCACCCTGTTAAAAAAACAAATAAATAAAAGACAAAATAAAAGTACCTTCTACTAACTTGTAATATTGTGTATGCAGTGTATCTGCACCAATACGGAATACCGACAACCTTTAGCTTTGTTTTAAATTTTGCAGGGCCTTGGCAGGTGATGCTGAAACAAACAGATGCTTCTTTTGTTTGTGTGGCAGAGAGCGCAACTCGCTTCACTCTTAACGAAGTAACTATACATCTTATTGATGCTCTTTATGCTTCTAAATAACTTTTATGGTAAATAAGTTGCTCAAAACATGTTATGGCAGACCAAGGAAGAACTATTGAGAGTCCTTGGACTACAAGAGGAGCAAGGAAGCTCACTTGAATTTCTCAGAAGAGGATACAAGGTCTTTTTATACTATTACAACTTTACATAGTTTGAGTTTTTTTGTGTTTTTTTCTCGTTACTCAAATCAACTACTACAGTTTCTTTTAAAGGACGAATCACGCATTGCTTATACTGAGAATATCAGTGAAATACGCAATAGATTTGAGAATCTTTCTGAATGCTGCTTAAATGCCTTGCTGCAGACTGCAACATGGTGGGAAGAAGATGTTGATTTAGAAGCATCCTCTGCATGGCGTAGTTGAACAGAAGATTGCCACAGAAGAAGAGGATGGCAGATGGAGACTTATAACATAGACACTCATGTGGTGGAGGAGCAAGCTACTAAATTACCAGATTTGTTGATCCAGCATTTCCTTCGTAATAGTTCTCTTTGTATATGTTTTATTTTCTAGTAACTTGTATTTCCACCAAAAAGAAGGTTGTCTTGAAGAAGTAACAAGTCCTTTGAAGTTTCTTTGCTCCTGCCCTGCACCATTGTCACCCTTATTATTCCCTTTATATATGTATTTGAATATGGATACTAAGCTCAATCTTTTCTCCAACTTATGAATATCAAATACTAAAAGTATACACTTGACACTTCAAAGTCTACTATTATTCCTATCTTTAGAGTGGCCCTGCTAGGACAATCGAGCTACTTGGTGAATAATCTTATCCGTATTTTCCCCGACTTGGTTTATCCGTTAACCCCAGCTATGAAAGTGTAACATTTTATTCTCTTTTAGCTCTCACTGTTTAATTCTGCCGTTCCGAAGTGTAAAGTTTTTCCTGGGCAGACAGTAAGAGATAGCTCAAGATAAGCTTGTGAATTGTGATAACAAAATCAAGGAGAATGATTTGGCTCATTGAAGCAATGATCCAATTCAAGAATAGGCGAACCATAAGGATCCACCTTGTTTGTCAGGTCAATTCGTGGAGTTTTAAATATGCAGTTCAAATTTCCCAATTTTCAAATAACTCAAGTAAAATTTCCGTGATTTTTGCCAAATTGTATTTCTGCATTAATAAGCGGCTATATGTTTAATAGTTTTGAAATGGTTGTTAATCGTCAATTAGCCGTCCCAATGGCCATTTCTTCTGCCCAAATGGTACCAAGTTACTAGCAAGCCCAATAACATGGGCCCAAACCTACTCAAATATGGTTCCAGTTTCAACTTTCATGTTAGCCTTAGAACACAAATAAGGAAACAAAGCAATAGTAGTACAGTGACATTTGACTACTATGGGATTATGGGCATGCTTAGGAGTGATATCACCATTTCCATTCTACTACTTTCTCTGGACAAATCCTCAAACATGGGTCGATTTTTGCGGTAAAGGACGTGACCCTTGCAAAGTTATGGCTATGGTCTCCCACTTTATTAAGTTGCTACAATTTATCTCTCTCTTATCCGTTTCCACGTTATCCTGGCCGCCTCCTTTTTATTTTTGGCCCCTTTTCATCTTTGGTCAGTTCCTCAATTTCAGGTCAGTATTCTCAAGCTTCAAATTTGATCTTTCTCTTATTACTATGTTTTATGGTCATTTGGACAATGTAATTATGTAAAGATCGTTTCTTTAACAAATATTGTGTCAATTTGTGAATTGTCTTGTCATATACCTTGGTCTATTGCTATTTATTACTGGAAACTAGATTCTCGAATTTACTAAAATGAAAAATGACATATCTAGTATTGGTGTGAAATTGGCCTAAGAAAAACTGAATATATACAAAGAATTGATTTTGTTCCCCGGGATTTGGTTGAACGAGAAAAGTAGTATAGAGTAGGATGTCATGCAGGTTCACTAGTTGGAATCCTGATGGGTGAACCAAATCTGGTATTTAAGTGGAGAACTCCATAGAGCTGAAATTGACATGTTGTTTGTTGATGAGTTGATTGACAAATGAGATATTTAGGTTTATGTTAATTGTTGGCAATTTTTAATGCGCGGAGGAAAGGGATGTCCTCCCCTCCCCCTTGTCATCGATTCATTGGGAGCCGGTTACATTTATCTTTATTGAGGGAAAACATCTTTGATGTGAGTTCCAGACTTGCACTATGGAATTATATAAGCTTCCAAAAGACTAGTTTTGATGTTGTCGTGGAGATTCAATGAATGCAAAACAGAAAGCTGCCTTATACAATTTGATAAAGAACTAATAAATAGTTGTGACTTGAGCAAGGAGAACTACATGTTGTATTAAGGCACATTGCCTCTACGATCAGATGTGGTTTTTCTTCAGAGTTTTATATACATTTCTCGGTCAGATTATAAGCACTCATATTGGAGCAGAGAAGAGGTCTGTGCAATCAATTCAGAAAATTGCTTAAATTTTACAGATCTCGTCAATCTAGTACAGCCTGATCACATCAGCTAATTAAGTTTTAGAAGATGCTATAGGGTAGTCCAAATTGGACCGCGATCGTCGTTATCTAAACGCTATCCATTTAACATGTCAGATGTAAAAGTAATGACGAAAAAATTATAGGTTTAAATGAAACCCTCCAGCTGAAACCAAACAGCCCACAGGAATTGTAATCAGCTTGATAATGATGTAGAACATATGTGAGCTCTAGATGCTCAGCCTGCAATATCAGACTAGTGAATCTTTGACGCAATAGCACTTTGACATAATGACTAGATTGTTAACTAATGTCTCTGGAGATGGGAAAGAATTCAATGATTTAGGTCCGCCATTGGGTTACTGATGCTCTTTACCTCCCACCTCAGGTACTTTAATGATCAATGTGTACTCAACTAGGTTTTAATCTGAAAGACTACATAATCAATGATAACTTGGTGAAGTCTACTTGGGATAGGATAGAGAATAAATACCGGATATTTAGCTCTGGCTAGAGTTCCTACAAATCTTATTTAATATGTAGATTATTTCGGTCATAGAAGACTAATGATTATGAGGTTCAATACCCAACTTAAAATGTAGTTATTCATTATAGGTTTCTTTGGATCATACATTCATGTACTCTAAACAAGCATTGGTCTAAAGACTAATTCCAATGCAATAGTGTTTGATAGCTTAAAATAGTGAAATACCAGTGAAAAGATAATTGGAATCATTTATCAAAAACGAAAAGTTTACAGACTCAGATCATATAAAGTTCAGTTTTAATTTAGAAACAATCATCGGGGAGAGAGTTGCCATTCCAATGGCAATATTCAAATAAGGGATCTGACATGGCACTAGCAATAGCTTCATGATAAAGTAATTATTAATTACCATTATAATTATTCATTATTGTAATTGATTATAATATCATTTGTAGATGGTAGGTAGATTAGCATTAATGTAGGTAGATTAGATGGCATGATTGTAGCATCATCAAATCATATCCTTATCATAATTGTAGCTTGTAATAGTGGTATAATTACCACATTATTGGAAGAGGAATATTGAGAAAAACATTCTTACATGATATCAGAAGATTAGGGAAAAGATCCTACCCTAAACAATTATACACCAAAAATCGGCCACTCCTCTTCCTCCCACAAAACCAGCCGACCACCACCCTCTTTTATTTTTTTCCCATTAGTCTTTTCTTTTTTCGGTCAACAATGTCCGACTCGAAATCCACATTTCATCCCGCTCTTTCCGTCTCTAACATCAAAACGCATATTTCCGTCACTCTTGAGATAGAAAATGTTCATTATGCAACTTGCGCAAAGCTCTTTAAAATCTATTTTCGTTCCCACCGGGCTATTCATCACATAATCCCACCAGAAAAAGGCAAAGAAAAGGTGTTAAAAACCGATGATGAAAAAGAACTTTGGCTCACTTGATGCGACGATTCTGTCGTGGATTTATGCAACTATCTCTAGCGATTTGTTGCACACAATAATGGAACCCGATTCTACGACGATGGAGGCCTGGAATCGCTTGCGGGATATTTTTCAAGACAACAAAATTCCCGAGCCGTCACGTTGGAGCAAGAATTCTCCACCACTGACATGACGGATTTTCCGAATGCGTCAACGTATTGTCGACGTCTCAAAGTTTTATTGGATCAACTAAAAAATGTTGGTTCGCCGGTTACAAACAATTGATTGGTTCTACAATTGGTTGTCGGCCTTACCGACGCGTATAGTGGCATGGGAACGCTCATCCGACAAAGTAACCCTCTATCACTTTTTTACCAAGCTCGTTTTATGCTTATTCTTGAAGAGACGGGGTTCGCCAAAAAGGCCGCAACCATCTCCAATTCCGCCATGATTGCTACCCCAAACAATGAAGCTACTACCCATTTTGAACCTATATAACAAATCGGGGACAAAAAGGACGAAATGGTGGTAAAAATCGGGGTGGAAATCGTGAAAATGGCAAAGGTAGAGGCCATTGGAAATTCGGTGGCGGAGAACACAGCGGCAGGAGCAGCGGTACCGGCGGACAACAGTGGCAGCCCCGACCACAGTGGGGCGGCGGACCAACCCAGTGGGCCTGACAGTGGCCTTGGGTTGTGCCACCTTGCCCATTCCCATCGGGTAACTGGGCCAGGCCCAGTCCAAGGCCTACTGGCTAGGCCACTGGCAGCCAGCAAAACAGTTTTGGGCGGCATACATTTGGGCTACTAAACAGTGGCAGCTCGAGCAGTTTTGGGCCACTGTCGAACCAGTGGTAGGAGGCCCATTCGGCAGTGACTAGCCCAACTGATATTGAGTTCGCCATGCACACCCTTGGACTTAATCTGCCCGACGCGAATTGGTATATAGACTTCAGAGAGACAGACGTCTCATATGACATCATCTTAAGGTAATCTCTTGTCCTATTTTAATTTAAGCAAAAATAATGGTATAATTATCGAAAATGGTAATTCTATTTCAATTTGTGGTTATGGTTCTACTAAATTGTCTCCACCAAACCCACCATTAATTTTGAAGAATATCCTTCATGCTCCACAATTAATTAAAAACTTGGTGTTTGTTAGAAAGTTTACTACTGATAATTGGGTGTCTATTTCTTTTGACCCTTTTGGATTTTCCGTGAAGGATTTTCAGACGGGGATGCTTCTAATGAGATGTGATAGTCAAGGGGAACTCTATCCAATTACCTCACCAAATCAACGATCCAAGTTACCATCCACTTTTGCTGCTTTCACACCTTCGTTATGGCATGAACGTTTGGGTCATCCGGGAGCACCTGTTTTAGCCTCCCTCAAACAAAATAATTTTATTTCATGTACTCAAACGCGTAATTCTAATGTGTCGTTCATGCCCACTTGGTAAACATGTTCAATTGTCATTTGTTTCATCTAATTCATGCACACTTATGTCTTTTGATATTATCCATTGTGATATTTGGACATCACCCGTTTTGAGCTCTTCGGGCCATAGATATTATTTGTTATTGCTAGATGATTACTCTAATTTTTTGTGGACATTTTCCTTGTCAAAAAAATCACAAGTTTTCTCCACATTTCTCTCTTTTAGAGCATTCATCCAAAATCAATTTGAACGGGATGTTAAAAATATTCATTGTGATAATGGTAGGGAGTTTGATAATAGGCATTATTTGGATTTTTGCAATTCTAATGGTTAAAATTTTCATCTTTCATGTCCCCACACATCCTCACAAAACGGGAAGGCGGAACGAAAAATCCGAACCATCAATAACATTGTTCGAACATCCCTTGCTCATGCCACACTACCACCATCATTTTGGCATCATGCCCTACAAATGACCACATATTTATTGAACATACTTTCCCGTAAAAACTTGTCATATCAAGCTCCACTAAAAATCCTATACCTACGGGACCCATCTTAATCTCATTTACGGATATTCGGGTGCTTGTGCTATCCTCTTTTTTCATCCACCACAGTCAACAAACTTCAACCCCGGTATACTCCTTGCATTTTTTGGGTTATTCTTCCAATCATCGATGTTACAAGTGTTACGACCTATCCTCCAATAAAATCATTGTGAGTCGTCACGTAATCTTTGATAAAACAAATTTTTCATTTACCAAAATGCATGTGTCTGGACCACCTACTTATGATTTTCTAGATGATGGCACATCCTCGTATTTGACCCAACAATTTTCTCATCCCACAACCACTGTTTCGGCCAACCCAAATTATTTGGGTAAGCTGAGCCCAGAAATAGTGGCCCAATCACGTGATCTCACTGCCCAACAAACTAGGCCAGTTTTACCGTTACTGATCCCAGTTAACGCTAGCAGCTCTGGCCAAATTTAAATAGCCCACTGCCTGGCAGTGGCTTGGGCCACAGCCCCAAACCTGGTAGTGTTGGTCACGACCCAATACACTGCCCACTGCCAGGCAGTTCAGAACCCCCCGTTAGCCCGATCCCACTTCCAGCCCAGCGGCCCGTCACCCGTATTCAACACGGCATTGTCAAACCCAACACCAAATATAGCCTGCACACCCGAGTCTCAAAATCACCATTGCCTCGTAATCCCGTGTCTGCTCTTAATGACCCGCATTGAAAAATGGCTATAGTTGATGAATTTAATGCTCTCATTAAAAATAGGACGTGGGAATCGGTACCTCGTCCCCTAATGCAAATAAAGTTCGGTCTTGTGGATTCTTTTGCGTTGATGTGCTTGCTTCACTCGTGATTATGCTTTGTCTTGAGCCGAGGGTCTCCCGAAAACAGCCGCTCTACTTACCAAGGTAGAGGTAAGGTCTGTGTACACTCTACCTTCCCCAGACCCCATATTGTGGGATTTCACTGGGTATGTTGTTGTTGTATGTGGATTTTCAGTCACAAAAAAATTTGATGGTACTTTTGAGCGGCATAAAGCCCGTCTGTAGGTGATGGGAAGACACAACATGTTGGTGTGGATTGCGGGAAGACGTTCAGTCCGGTGGTTAAACCGCAACTATCAGAACAGTCCTTAGTCTGGCTCTCTCAAAGGCATGACCACTTTATCAGTTGGATGTCAAAAATGCCTTCCTCCATGGATAACTAAATGAAACCGTATATATGTACCAACCCTTGGGATACAGGGACTCCAAGTACCTCAATCATGTGTGCTTGTTAAAAAATCATTATATGGTCTAAAACAGGCTCTCTGGGCATGGTACAAGAGGTTTGCAGATTTTGTTTCACATATTGGGTTTTCTAACAGCTGTTCTGATCATTCTCTGTTCATCTACCGTCAGGGTAATAATATTGCTTATCTTCTATTATATTTGGATGATATTATATTAACTGTCTCATCCGATGCTCTTTGCAAGTCCATCATGTCACTGCTTGGCTTTGAATTTTCTATGAAGGATCTAGGGCCACTACACTACTTTCTAGGGATAGATGTGACACGTCATGCATGTGGTTTGTTTTAATCCCAAAAGAAGTACGCAACAGACATTGTTGAACGTGCTAGCATGTCTTGTAAACCGTCAGCTGCTCTGGTTGATACTAAACCCAAATTGAGTGCATCTTCCGGTAAGCCATTTGCCAACCCGACACTGTACCGCAGTCTGGCAGGGCCCCTGCAATATCTTACATTCATCAGGCCATATATTTCTTATGTAGTTCAACAGGTGTGCCTATTCATGCATTCTGGCAGGGGCCCTGCAATATCTTACATTCATCAGGCCATATATTTCTTATGTAGTTCAACAGGTGTGCCTATTCATGCATAATCCAATGGATGATCATATGCATGCTCTCAAACGCATTGTGTGTTATATTCAGGGCACTCTAGAGTATGGAGTGCATTTATATCCATCATGGACATCCACCCTTGTCTCTTACACAAATGCCGACTGGGTAGGCTGTCCGGACACCCGACGCTCCACTTCTGGCTATGGTATATTTCTTGGCGATAACTTGATCTTGGTCCTCCAAACGGCAAGCAACATTGTCCAGATCCAGTGCCGAAACAGAATACCGAGGGGTTGCTAATGTTGTGTCTGAATCATGTTGGCTTCAAAATCTCCTTCTCGAACTCCACTGTCCCGTTCCGAAGGCGATATTAGTATACTGTGATAATGTGATAATGTTAGTGCTATCTACCTCAGGGAATCCGGTGAACCATCAACGCACTAAGCATATTGAGCTAGATATCCATTTTGTTCGTGAAAAGGTCCCTTGCGGATAAGTGTGTGTCTTACATGTCCCGTCGCGCTATCAAATTGCAGATATTTTTACTAAAGGTCTTCCGCTGATATTATTTGAAGATTTTCGGGACAGTCTCAGTCTACCTTCCGCTTCGACTGCGGGGAAGTGATAGAATAATTATTAATTACCATTATAATTATTTATTATTGTAATTGATTGTAATATCATTTGTATATGGTAGGTAGATTAGCATTAATGTAGGTAGATTAGATGGCATGATTGTAGCATCATCAAATTATATCCTTCGCATAATTGTTGCTTGTAATAGTGGTATAATTATCACATTATTGGAAGTGGAATATTGAGGAAAATATTCTTACACTTCAGATATTCTGTTGGAAATTTGCCTTGATGGGGGTTGCGTCCACTCATCTTTAATGACTTAAACACTAGGGTTTCGCATGTTGGAGACTTTGGTTCTTCACACGTACATAATCTACTAAGTGAGTAGATGACCGTAGGGCCAAGGATCGTCAAATTTCGTTAAGAAATGAAAGAGATATTGGTCCACAAAGTAAGGTGTTTGAGGCATGAAAAATATGGTGTGGAACAAATCTCCCATATCGGTGGGGAATGGAAGAATTGTTCATTTTATAAGCCTCAAAATTGGACAAGGGTTTGGGACCCCAAGGGGTAACCCATGTGTTTGAAGGAGGGAGGACCTAGGTGTGCTTAGGTTCAAGACTAGGCCCACACGCGCACCGCCACCACCCGCCCGGTCCAAGTCGGGTCGGGCTGGGCTGGGTTGTAGAGCTTCTTCTGATATTATCTTTTTGGACCCCAAATTGCTTAGAAGAGACTCACAGCGGAAGGCAGAAAATTTCTGCCTTTTGGGCTGGTTTTGGGTCTCCATTACTTGGCACTTGAATTCAGCCATTATTTGGCTGATTGTAACCCTCAATAAGTGTCATTACATGTCTATTGAAAGCCATTAGTTGGCTAGTTGAGAGGCCATCTTCCTTACACTATAAATTGAGGCATTTGGCTCAAATGTTCAAGACTAAGAAATTTTCAGAGATCTTCTTCTTCCTCTCTAGCATCATTTCATTACTCAAAGTTCTTCAAGAGTAACACTTGATCTTCCTTTCCTCATTTATTAAGTTGTTGTTTTATCTTGGGAGACTATTGGCCTTAACGTAAAAGGATATATATATATACGGGGCAATCTTGTCTTTGAATAAGTCACCAATAGAACCGTCGGTTCTTCAGGATCGAACATCGGGACCACCTTTAAAGTTACCCGGTCTGGTTCCAAAGACAGAGTGTCATCACTCGACTCAGCAAATCACAAGGAGTTTGTAATCGTTCTTATTTCCAGTTTGTTGTAATCTTTAGTTTATCCTTTCTAGCATTTGTAATATTTACTTACTTCCCGTTTACTGCAATTGTTGTAACCCACATATTCTGCTGACAGTTCATTACCTAGTTGTTTTGGATATTACCATCCATTTCTTGAATGAAGCTATGTTTTGGTTCCATCTAATCCGGAGTGACTGCTATGTTAGACGTGCACTTCTATTGCTTGTCCAGGTTTTACATTTAGTTCTTTACTCTTTCGGGATTCATGGGTGTAAAAATCTACCAAACTGCAGGGTATACCAACTGTTGGGAGAAGCTGGCACTTACTATGGTGTACGCTTTGGGAAGAATATCACTTGGGTAACAGAGTTTCCTTTTGGAGTAATAAGAGATCCTCAGTACGTGGGCAGCATTTTGAGTTTGCTAGCTTGCCTCTCCTGGGTTCCTTTCTTGTATATTATCTTATGGGTACTGGGATATGTATTTATGATACAAGTAGAATCCAAGGAAGATCCAACTACTCGTGCAAAGCCGCTTTCTTGAGTTTATAGAAAGAGACAACTGCCAACTTGAAGGAACTGGTGCTGTTTGCTTCTGCATTCCTGACTAGGAGTCTTTTTTTATTAAGTTCTTGTATTAAGGGTCTCTTGAGTTCTTGATTCCTCTTTTTTAATTAGACTTGGCAATATTTTGAACGATTCTTTTTCTTTTTGTTTGAGATTTTGAACTAGCCAACATAATTTTGGCCTGTGTCTTTTAGGATTTTTTTTGAGCAATTTCCTTTTCTTTTTTTTTTCTATATTGACAGAGCAAACTGAATGATTTGTCAGTTGGTGCAAATTTTTCTAAGTAAGCAGCCTCCGGATATGATGTGTGGAGGTCAGAAACTGCAGATATTATGTGATTAATGATTGAAGAGGGAATATAAGGCAATAACGATGAGTATTTTGAATGGTCAATTGCTTGAGTTTAAAAAGTCTTCGTTTACTGGAAAAAGGAAGAGAAAAGAAGAATAGCTTGAGGACTTGAAATGATTTTGATTTCATGCTTGTTGAGATCTCTTTATCTGTGGTGCAGATAATCAACGAGGTTGGGTCCTTTGACAAATACATATTAAGACAGAAATAGCTGAAGGAATAAGTAAAGACCTAGTTGGAGGAGTTGGACCTACTGAGGGTTACTCTTTCATATGCAAGTGGTTGGAATTAGGGGTGTAAAACGGATGAATTGGGTATGAGATGAGCTAATAAATGGGTGGGTCCATTAACCTGTTGAAATGAGCTAAACAATGAATCACTGTCAACTTTTACCAAGTTTTAATTTTTTTTATTTGATTTCTTATACTATTGTCTACTCATCAAAGAAAACTAATAACAATTCTTTGTTATGGATACATATAACAAATCAAACAAAAAAGTACTGTAAATAATAATTTGACAATGTTTCTTAGGGGTCAATTTGGGCTATTCACATTTATAGTTGTAATCAGCCCAACTTTTAGATAGGTTGAATTTTGGACGGATCTAAATTGGTTGAGTTAATAAATAAGCGGGTTAATAACCCGCCAAAACTCAAACAGGTCATATTTTTATGAGCGAATTTTGTCAACCCCCGGTTGGAATTGCAAACTATCATCTCATCGGTTGCTTTCAGATTCATGATTGTTTTTACTATGGTTGATTATTTATTACTATATTTTATCATGCTTGTTAATATTGTATGTAAAATTTGATGCCGCAAAAGAATTATATAATCTCCTGGTAACAATAAGTTGAGCATCCAGAAGCAAATCAAATTGGATAAGTATTTCTTAATCTCATTTCAATATTCTCCAAAGTTGTCAAATTCAACAACTTAATGATACAAAGGACAATGAATCTAAGCCAACTCGGAGCAAGTCCATTGGCAGGGACCCAATTATGGCTGCTGTTGAAAATTTCTCCATTCCAGCAATATCCCATTCTCACGTGCACCTCCAAGTCCAACTTAGCGGTCCAAATGTCACTAACTCTTCCTGTATTTACATTGAACAATAACTTGTTTCCTTTTCCCTAAGAGATAAGAACACTTCTCAAATGAGTCAAGTTGGAAAACATTGAACAATTGTCTAGTAGAGCCTATCCATGCACAGAAATTGACTGCATTGGCAAAACGCTGGCCTCCGGGATAAACATTCCTGAGGAAAAGTCAATTCCTACAGTAATGAATATGAGCGCAATTGAAATTCCGGCGGAGTAAGTTGACTGACTGCTCTGCCGGACTTTTGTTTACCATCAACGTGTCTGATTATTATGTTGGAGGATCTTTCCCGAAATCGCTGCTGCAAGTGCTGCTTTGAAACTTGGATCTTTGGTCAAGGAAGTAGCCATTTGCTCTATCAAGAACTGTTGGATTTCTGGCCTATTTTGATATTCACCTCCTGGTGTTGTTTTAAAGCTATTTCCACCTGTTGGACTAGTACTGTGATTCTTCGTATTGCGTTTTCCTACTGTTTTTGGTTCAGTAAGATCGAGAGTAATGGTAGGTCCTGAAGGATTGAGAGTTGTAGAGCAAGGTACTGAAGCAGTAGAGCCCGCGATAGTTGTCACATTTAAACGGCTGGCAGTGGAATTAGTATTAGTACTTGCACCTGCTTCTTGTTTTGAATGGTTATGTTCTCCTTCATATGTTGCCACCACAATTGATTGATCTTCTATGCTTCTCTGAACCTGTCAAATGCCAAATGCACAACTCATCATTAGAACGTGCGCGCAAAGTAACTCGAACAGAACGAATTCATTCTTCACTATGATTTTGAATTCATAATTTAAATGGGGAAAAATACATTTTTGGACCTCTCTAAAACACAATAGCCTATAATGTATATGTTTTGTATATTAAGTATAAATATAGATATATTATACATAAACTATACATATATATAATCAATGAATATATTTTGTAAATTTAGGCTAGAGCCCGTAATTAATTTTGGCCTACGGTCCAAAAATGAAAACATTCCTAATTAGATTGGGGTTTAATAAGAGTTTTTTACCTTCTTCTTGACAGGGCAGCTTGGTGCAAATGAACACTTGAAGTAAGCTCTTGGACAAGGGTTGTCTCTGGTTACTTTCTGACCATATTTCCTCCATTGATAACCATCCTTTACAATCTGCAAATAAGTTGACATATAGTATCGGCGTGTTGAAGACATAATTAAGTAAATAATAGTATCTTCTCTCTAACAGTTTAATCAAATATTGTCTGAAGTGTCATTGTGGACTTACAATAGAGGTATCAGATGAATCAGTCTTCATAGAAACAAATGAAACCTTGGCTTTTATGTTCTCTTCTTTAAGTTTCTTGTAACAAGACTCTTCATCACTTGAGCTGCTTTCTGATGAACGTGCATGAACAACATCCAGATTGTTATTCTTGTTGTTGGGATTGGAGGTGCTTTCAGCTTTTCTTTTCCTTGACCCTGCACTATCATCTGCTACACCATTTTGGCTGCTGCTCATATATTCCATTAATTGGTTTCTTAAAGCATTGTAATTTTCACACACAACTGTGAGCATCTCTGTTAGCTTCTTGTTTTCACTGCTCACTCTATTTAGTTCCTCCAACAAATCCTCTGCATCATTCATGTCTCTGCTCAATCCAGTGAAATCACTCTGAACTTCTTGTTTCTGAAACCGTAAAAAGCAAGAAACAAACATCAATATTAAGCATATAATACATTGGGCCGCTAGACACTATGTCTAGTCCTATAAATTCGCCACAAAAAAATTTGGGCATGAGCAATAGAGTCCAAAAAACTAAAATCCCAACACATACCGGCACTTTATCAAGAACTGGACGAGGCCTAAAACTCAAATCCAATGAAGTATCAACCAAACTAGTGAATTCCATAGCTTTAATTTCTTCTATCAAGTTAATTATAATTCCAAGAATAAACAAAGCTCTAGATCTTTCTTCAGGTGTAAGAAACAAAACTTCTTTTTTCTTCTTCTCAAATCTGATAGAGGTCTCTAAATAACAAGGCTTAGAAGAATAGCTGACCAAGTTGTAGGAAGGTAGGAAGAAAATCAAGAAAGAGATAAAAATATTAAATTGATGCAAATTGAGAGTTGAAAGTATCCTTCGTTCTTTCTTCTTATTCACAGCTGATATATAGTTGTCATATTTGTACTTAGCAACACAAGTGGTGGGTATAGTAACACATGTATATTCAATAAAGTTATTACTATTATATTGCTTTTCATGTCGGCCCATCATATTTTGAATTTTTCTCCTCTAGTCAAAGTCAAGACAACCATGAGGAAGCTAGAAAGAAGCATGTATATTTTATGGATAAAAGAAAAGAAAAGAAAAGAAAAATTAAAAGGTGCTTGATTCTGGATAGCTTATTAGTATATACGTTGAATTTTGACCAATCTTCTAACCTACTCACTCATATAACATCATTTGGCACGTCATCACTGACTTTTGTACAAAATGAAACCATTGGAAGGAGCATATTTTATTTGATTGATCATTGAAGTGCTTGTTTACAAAAAATTGTCACCCTCTCTCTATTTTTATTTTCTCCGGTGAGGTCTGAATTCTGAAAGAGCAGAATATTTAAATATGATAAATACTTATTCAAATTTGATGTTTATATTAATTATATTATTCATCATAGTTAAGTGAAAATAAAATAATAATATATATTAATTAATCATGATTAAATGATAAAAATTTAAATTTGACTGCATAACATGCATCTACTAATTTTTTTTCTATTTAAATATTGAGTTAATACTTATGACTTATCTATTAAGGTGCATAAAAAAGAGATTCGCCAATTTAGCTATCCAATACGTGTTCTTTATGTGTATGCCACGACAGTATAGGAAGCAAGGGGTAGTCTTATTTTCTATTGGGCAGAAATTGATAGTGGCAGATAAATAAAGAGATAGGACCAATACTTAAATTGTAACAAGTTTTGAACCAAGTACTTCTGTCTCATTCTGAAAATATCATCACAATTTTATCCTATACATATCCAAAACTATTATGCCAAATAAAGAAATTAGTTGCTTGTAAAACTAGATGGTTAGAAAAGCTGTGACTGTTGAAAATTTCGAAAAGAAAAAAAGTAGAAATTTCATAACTTGTTTTTCTAGAAAAGGAAAATTCAAATGCATTAATATGAATGCCGTTGACAGCTTCAGAATGGTTGAGATTCAATTCATTAAGATTTGTCAATGTATTTCACACGAAAAAGTCTTTTTTTTTTTTGTTTTTAATCAGTCAAGTATGGTTGATTCGATTAAAAAAGAAAGTATGGGAGATTAACTTGGTCTCTACGGTAGACAGAAATGAAAATAAAATCTAATTCAGATGCAATGCACAGTAAAACACGTGTCAAAGTTGGCTGCCCGCCTGCCTTGGCTGTTTACGAAAGACAGTTATTTTAATTCATACTTCCTCTCTTCCTACTTTACACTTTTTATATTTTATCTATTTCAAAAGAAAAAAAATAACGTTTTACAATTTATAATATTTAATTTTAAACTTATCATCTTATAATTCATGACATGTTTAGCACCATAACTTATTAAAAAAATTGTGGTAAAAATCTTCCTTTTCCGTTTAAACTCCTAAGTTCAATGAAACAACGTCATTTAAAATAAAATGGAGGGAGTAATTAACTGTAAATTTGACTTGAAGTGAAGTTGAAGGACAAAATAAGAGTGAAACATGGAAGAAACTTCTGGTTAATTTGATAGATGGTCATTCAACTGACATTTTAATTGTACTAAAGTATCCGTGGAAGTCATTAAAATATTTTTTATAACAAGAAAATCGCTCAATTTAACTTAAATATCACGAAAGTCATTGAAGTGTTTTTTGTAATCAACAAAAAAGTCAATTAAACTTACCTAAGTATATATCACATATAATCATTAAAATAAAAACACATATCATATGATACTTAAGACAAAGTTGAATGACCTTTTAGTAACAAAACAATTGTTTAGTTACTTTTGATTTTTAGGCAAAAATTATTATTTAAAAAAAAAAAAAATAGTTGTAGTGACTCTTTATGAAACTTAAATAAAGTTAAATAATTTTGTAACTTTAGTTCAATTATATAAAAAAAGAAACTATGTTAGTTGCTAATCTTATATAGAAAACATTTCTTAGTTAAATCCTTATCTCGTTTACGTTGCAGATGATCAGAACAATTTATTTTTTGTATATATGACTGAACCATATTATCAGAAACAGAGTAGTACAGTAGTGTACTTGTACACTTGATTAACTAGACAGAGAGCTCGAAATGTTTGTTCGTTTCCCATTTTCTTAGTATAAGGAGAAAGACAAAGGTTTGAGGAAAAGGAATAAAGAAAAAAAAGTCAATATGGTACACTAAACTTTCACTATATGCGTGATCCAAAAAAGAATCGGATCAAAAGAATAAAGAATGAAACAGATAAAAAATGGCGTAGCCTTCAAGACTCGAGGAGAAAAAAAATTGTTGAATCGTAAACTCAACCCTCAACTGTTTTCTTAAAATACTAACAAGAAATCTATCAAAAACCCACTCTCGGTTGTCCCAAATTTTAAAAAAAAAAAACAGAACTTTAGTCAATATATACTAGCTAACAGTTGACATTGAAATATAATTAAAAACTAAACTGAAATAAAAGTGTATAAAATATTATTATGATAGACGTAGAAAGTAGCATTTAAATGATCAAATGTGAACTTGAAAATTAAAAGGAAAATCTTATGAATGGAGTAGAAAGTTGGAAAACGGAGTAGTGATGCGTCATGGTCTGAAGTCGAGCAAAAACGGTGATCAATTTTCCACCTCTCCCTACGAAAGAAATAGTCAAGTGCACAGCAGTATTATGAGGTATAGCACATGGAACATTTATTATTTAGTGAGTTAGTTGAGTTAATTACAAGTTGTTACAAGTTTAGTTAGTTAGTTAGTTAGTTACAAATTAGTTGAGTGTAATTAATTAGACTACTTTAGATGAGTTGTGATGTATATATACACCAACATTGTATCTCTCTTTTCTAATTGAAAATTTAGATATTTTCAGCTCATCTTCGAGCACTGCACTTCCTCTGTTTTCTCTGCTTTCTCTTCAATGACAATCACTGCCATTTGATCAATTTCTCTCTTATACAAACAGTGCAATAACTTCACATGGTATCAGAGCGTACGACTGTCATAGATCGAGGGAAATTATCTCACATGCAGTGAAGAATTCGGGGGATCTGTGTCTAGGATCAGAGAAATTGGACATCGAGAAGTTGAAAACTGTTAATTACAAGTGCAATCGACACCAAAATTGTTAATCGCAACTACAATTGAGGTCTAAAAATTACAAAATTAACAATAATGGGAACTAATTAAAAAGATCTAACGAATGGAGCTGCAGCGATGACGACGAGCATCGATCACAATCATCCTCTATATTTTTTTTCATCCGATGCACTAGGTTCGTTATCTGTTGGGATTATGTTGACTGGAATGGATAATTACACTTTATAGAGTAGGGCGATGAAATTAGCTCTATTAGAAAAGAATAAAATAGGCTTTATCGATGGAACAGTGAGGAGAGAAGCCTTTCATGGAGATTTAACTAGACTTTGGGATAGATGTAATGCAATTGTGGTGTCTTGGTTGATGGAAAATATGAGCAAGAATTTGCTCACTGGAATACTATTCAATTCTGATTCGTACATAATACGGGAAGAATTGAGGGATAGATTTGATAAGATAAACAGTTCGAGAGCTTTTCAATTAGATAAAGAGATATTCACATTTAGGCAAGGGACATTATTAGTGTCAATGTATTACTCTAGACTCATGGATCTTTGGGATGAGTATGATTCTATTGTGCCACCACCAGCTTGATGTTCTAAGTCAAAGGAGTTTATTGATCATTTGCAATATCAGAGAATGCTACATTTTCTAATAGGACTCAATGATAGTTATAGTCAAGCTAGGATTCAGGTGATAATGATGCAACAAGTACCAAACCTAAATCAAGTATATGCAATGATCAACCAAGATGAAAGCCAAAGGATAGTTGCAGGAACAAGCAGGATGATGCAAGAGACAATAGAATCATCTGCCATGTTCACTTCAGCCAGAAATGGAAGTGGAGGTCCAAAGCAAAAGAAGCCATACAATCCTAATGCATTTTGTGACTTTTTTCATGTCAAATTTTAAAATAGATTATTTTTAGTTGATGAAATATGACTTTTGTCACAAGACTGGACATGTACAAGATGACTACTACAGACTCAATGGATATCCTGAGAATTTTAAAGGAAAAACAAATAAGGTAAATTTGGTGACAGAAGAAAGTTTGTCATTTGAGGACACTGGACAAGGAGGTGAAGTACAACATCATCAACATGATATAAGACATATTCAGAATCAGCAATTTGGGCAAAGTTCACAGCAGCAACATGGAAAAGCTCAAATTCACAATTTCTCAACCATCTATAGGGTTCACAGTTCATGCCAATTTATAATCCATATCAGTATCACCAAGGAATGTACTCACAATTTATGGCTCCATAATACATGTCAGCTAATCAATTCACACCTAGTCAATACCAACAACTTCTCAGTATGCTTAATAACAAGGTTGCAGTTGGAGAGACTAGTGCTACCACAAATATGGCAAGTAAATATATTTTTGGTACAGAAGCATTGTTGAAATAGATTGTGGACACAAGTGCAACTAATTATATGATTATTGATCAGAAGTACTTACAGAGTAAAAATTTGATAGAAAATGCAGGAAATGTGCAGTTACCTACATGAGCTTCACCTAAAATCTCACATGTTAGTGACTATCACTTAGGAGGACGTGATGTCCTTAGAAATATTTTATGTGTTCCAACATTCAAGTTTAATCTCATCTTTGTTTTAAATGTGACAAAGGAACTGAATTGCAATGTTAATTTCTTTCCAAAATATTGTGTATTTCAGGATCTCTCATCTGGGAAGGTAAGGGCGATTGGTAATGAGAAAAAAAGGATGTACATACTATATTTGGACACACAAAATAAAGGAGGAGAGGTGACTAGATGTCTAGCAGCAACTCAGCATGTGGATGCAATCGCTTGGCATCAAAGGTTATGTTATGTACCTATGACTGTTCTAAAGAAAATTTCATGTTTCAATAATGATAGTACTTTTGTTTTGACTAATTGTGAGGTATGTCCCTTAGCTAGACAAACTAGAGTCTCTTTTCCTATCAGTACTAGTAGGAAGACAAGACCATTTCAATTATTGCATATGGATGTATGAGGACTTTACAAAGTTGAAACATACAACAGAATGAGATACTTTTTAACTATTGTGGATGACTACTCTAGATGCACATGGATTTTCTTAATGATATTGAAATTAGTTGTGATTACACTGCTTAGAAATTTCTTTGTTGAAGTCAATACTCAATTTGAAGTAAAAATCCAAAGGGTAAGGTCTGATAATGAGACTGACTTCTTTAATCATAGCTGTAAAGAATTGTTTCAACAACATGGTGTAGTACATGAAAGTTTTTGTCCACATACACCACAATAAAATGGTGTAGTGAAAAGAAAGCATAGACATATATTGGAGACATCTAGATCTATAAAAATTCAAGTTACTTTATCAGACAGGTTTTGGGGTTTCTGTGTGGAAGGAGTTGTGTATATCATGAATACGATCCCTTCTACTGTTATAGGTAGCAAGCTACCCTATTAGATGTTGTATAGTAAGCTACCATCACTTTATCATTTGAGAGTGATAGGTTGTATGTGTTTTGCAACTACTTAAACCAAGCAAGACAAGTTTAGTCCTAGAGTTGTAAGAACTGTTTTTCTGGGGTATGATTCTGCACAGAAGGGATACAAGTTTTATGACATGGAGAATAGGACATTTTTCATGAGCAGGGATGTGGTATTCATGGAGACAATCTTTCCTTTAAAAATGAGACAGATGACAAATCTGGTCCTATCAAGTCACATGAACATTTTTGCTTTGATGATCCGATTCATCCACAGAGTGTCAGGATTACACATAACACACCTCTGGAAGTTCAGGATGTTTGTGCAACCACTGACACTCAACATGAAATCACTACAGCTTCAAGACATGATCATGATCATCAAGCCGTAAATTTGTTAGAGACAACATCAGTGTCGAAACCTGATATTAGAAAATCTGCAAGAACTAGTAGACCTCCTATTTGACATAAAGATTACATTACTAAGCATGGTTCTACCAATTGCTTGTATTCCATATCTACTAGAATGGATTATACAGGACTTACATCCAGATATCAAAGCTTGTGGCACATGCTTATCTTGATACTAAACCATACAATTATTCAGAAGTTGCAAAGGACCAAAGATGGTTGAAGCAATGAAGGCTGAGATCAAATAATTGGAAGAGAATAAAACATGGGATCTGATGCAACTTCCAAAAGGGAAAAAGGCTATAGGATGTAGGTGGGTGTACAAGATTAAATATAAAGCAACAGGAGAAGTGGAGAGATTCAAAGCTAGGCTGGTAGCAAAAGGGTACAATCCGAAAGAAGGTCTTGACTACCAAGAGACCTTCTCACCAGTAGTTAAAATGCCTACTGTAAGATCAGTTATATATGTTGCAACTTCTAAGCAAAGGATCATTTATCAAATGGATGTCTACAATGCGTTCTTACAAGGATATCTCTATGAAGAAATGTATTTGACAGTTCCAGAAGGTTTTGATTCTACAGGTGGGCAGAAATAAATTTGCAGATTGTTAAAGTCCTTGTATGGCTTGAAGCAAGCATCAAGGAAATGGAACATTAAGCTTACTTCAGCACTGGCTTCATCTGATTTTCATCAAAGTCATAGGGATTATTCTTTATTTACAAAATAAAATAGTGACAAAATAGCGGTGGTACTGGTGTATGTGGATGACTTACTACTTACTGGGAATGATCCAGCTCTTATTCAGTCTACTAAAGAAGCATTGCAGTCAGACTTCAAAATAAAATATCTAGGAGAACTTAGATATTTTCTTGGAATATAATTTGCAAAGAGCTCCCAAGGTATGATCATGTATCAAAGAAAGTATGTCTTGGAACTCATATCAGATATGGGACTAGTAGGTGTTAAACCTACCTCTTCACCCATGGAAATGCATAAGAAGTTCACTATTGTGTAATTTGATCAATAAGTTGCTTCCACATACACATCATACAGTCCATCATCTACCTCTTCATCCAGACAGGATTTGTTGTTGTCAGATCCTAGTACCTATAGGAGACTAATTGACAGATTACTATATCTCATAACTACCAGACCAGATATTGCTTTTGCTGTGCAATATTTGAGTTAATTTATTCATGCTCCTAAAACTTCACATATGGAAGCTGGACTTAGGCTTGTTAGATACATTAAACAAGCACTAGAATTAGGTATTCTTATGTCTAGTTCCAGCACTTCTCAACTCAAAGTGTTTTGTGATGCAGATTGAGGGTCTTGTGTTAATAGCAGAAGATCAATTGCTGGTTATTTAGTATTGTTTGGTTATTCACCTGTATCTTGGAAATCTAAGAAGTAGGTTACAATGTCTAGAAGCTCAGCATAGGCTGAATATAGAGCCATGGTTGCTTCAGTAGCAGAGGTGGTATGGCTCACTGGGTTGTATCAAGAACTTGGAATTGATGTTCAATTACCAGTTTCTGTGTTTACTGACAGTAAATATGCTCTTTAAATTGATGCTAATCCAATTTTTCATGAGCGCACAAAACACATTAATATAGATTGTCATTTCATATGGGAAAGGATCCAAGAAGGTCTCATTTACACTACATATTTGCCTTCTTCCAATAAGCCTGCAGACTTGTTTACCAAAGCCCTTAGTAAAGTGCAACATGCTCATCTGATGTCCAAGCTAGACATGAAGAACATCTTTATATCTCCTAGCTTGAGGGAGGGGGGGGGGGTGAAAGAAATAGACAAGTGCACATCAGTACCATGAAGTGTAGCACATGAAATATTTATTATTTAGTGAGTTAGTTGAGTTAGTTACAAGTTGTTATAAGTTTGTTATAGTTTAGTTAGTTAGTTACAAATTAGTTGAGTGTAATTAATTAGACTACTTTAGATGAGTTGTGATGTATATATACACCAACATTGTATCTCTCTTTTCTAATTGAAAAATTAGATATTTTCAGCTCATCTTCGAGCACTGCACTTCCTCTTTTTTCTCTGCTTTCTCTTCGATGGCAATCACTACCATTTGATCAATTTCTCTCTTATACAAACAGTGCAATAACTTCACACTCCGTAATTACACAAATACATATCATTTTGTGACGTTATTTATCTTTTAGTGCCGTTTTAAAAAGTTGTGATAACATAATATTCACGTCTATAGTTAGGGTTGCATTCCGGGCGAATCATCAAATGATTTTGTCATAACTCGTGAAGGATTACTAGAATTTAATACAACGATCTTGATGAATCACCAAAAATTTTAATGGATGATTTTGCCACAAGTCCTGGCAAATCAACATAATTTTAAAGTAAATTATTTCATAATTTTGGGACAAATTATTCAATAAATTATGAGAGATACCATGATTTTGATAAATGAACTTGCCGCAAGTCCCGGCAAATTACTAGGATTTTAGTATAAATATATTGTAATTTTGGAACAAAATTATTCACATGTCCTGACGAAGCACAAGAAGTTTTTGAGAAATTTCACCGACATTTTTTTCTCCAAAATTGATTCAAATTAATCTAAAAATCAAACTCTAAATAACTCCAATTTTAATATCCACTCCTTTGATATCAACCCCAATTGCTCCTAGTGGTAAGTTTCGACCAAAATCAATAGGCTCATAGTCTTCTTCAACAATCACACACAACAAAATTCAACGGTAGTCTTTTTCAAATTTCTTCCATACAAACTAATCCAAACCATAAGCGATGAATTTTTAATTTTTTTATAACATATCTAAAAGAAGAAGAAGAAGGAGCACATATTCTAACACACACACATATATATATATATATATATATATATATATATATATATATATATTTTTAACGGAGATCAAAATTTAACAGCTTTTTTCTTAATTAAGGTGGACAATCGGATTTAAATTTCTTGCCATTCAATCTAATCTAAAAGGTTTTAATAATCGTTTTCTTTTTTAACTAGACAAAGAGAAGAAAGTCAAATTTAACCAACCTTGGTCGAAGACCTCCCATGACCAGTCAGGACCAGCAAATAGCCCAGTAATATAAGTTGGTGTTGGTTCATTGAATCTCACCCATAATCAGCTCTCTTTTACGTACATATGAGAATTTTTATTTTCTAATGTGCCAATAATATTCGAGATTCATGAACTGTTTCTGTCCTTTGATTGTATAATATGTCTACATCCACTTAATTACCTTTTTGACTCGTAAAATCTTGTACTGAGGAGGAGACTCGAAACGTACAGTAGGAAGAAGAAAGAAGAATATTAGGCAAAGCACAAGTTTCAGCCTATTATTGCCTTTTTAAAAAGAATACTGTGCTTAATATTATTAGAATAAATTAACTGAGTTAAATTGTCCTAAATTTCTCATCTAATTAAAAAGTATAGGATAGTCAATTCATGCAGACGTCATAATCCACAGAGTTTGAAACCCAGATTGGTATGCACCAAAAACAAATTTTAACACGCTTCACCTCTTTATATCATTAATCTTTATGTCACTATTATGATCTATCTTAGGAGTAATTCATAGTTGAAGCAGTGACACAGATCCAGAATTTTTACTTAGGAGGTTCGAAAAAAAATAACAAAAGTTAAATATAAAAATAATGTTGTCTGTGATAATCGAACCTACAATAGAAGGAGAAAGGCATTTGCGAACAATATCTTTTGTTCCCAAAATTGGATGTTGCCAAAAATATTTTTCGCAACAACAAAAATTATTGCATGCCGTTGCAATAATCTTCGATGCGAAAAGTTTTCGCAACAAGAACATATTAATTTTTTTGTCATTTATGTTTTTAGCAACAATATTGTTTACCCCAAAAAAAGGTACATTTAAATTTGTAATTTGTTTTAAGGATACACATATCGATTCGTAAGTATATATAGTAAGCAATTAACAATAATTGAGTGAATGAGAATAAGTAAAAGAAGTAGCCTGAGTTAGTGTTATCTTGATTAGACCTTGGTTCAGTCCTTAGCAGAATTGCCTCGAGCCCGAGTCAATGTAGAGAGCTTGTACAACTTAAGATTACAGAGAAATCTTGCAAGTAAGTGAAATGAGAATATGATGCCCTTTCAACATGAAGGTTGAACTCATTTTTATAGCTATGAATACAAGACATTTATACCCGAGAATCATTCTCTACTTTAATGCAATTAAACAACAATAACGGTCACATAATGACCAAAGAGTAACGGCTGACACCAAATTCGGAGCGGATCCGCATTAAACTCCTTCGGTCGCCTACCCGACGTCACTTGGTTTGAGCCTTGCCTAATCTTATTCTTCAAATCGGGCTCAACCCAAAGTATCTCAGAACGGGTGCACAACACTGCTACACCCTTTGACATCACACCTACACTATGCCACATGTCGTGTTGGTTCCATCGTATACAAATAGTTCCCACACTTCCGAATCAAAGTTTACCGCAGTGATGGAAAGTGGAAATGATCCCTCCGGTGTCTTCTCTTATAAGCTTCCTTTCAAACTACTCCGAAATAGGCGGAGAAACGAAACATTTACAATTCTCTAATTCTGACTCGCATCTTATCATTCTGCAAATCTAGACACGTGTCAACCTCTGATTGAACTGTCACTTCGGTTCACGAACCGGAGCATTTTGTAATGATGACTTCACCCCTATAAAACCCTTCTGGTTCTCTTTTTACATTTTACCTTATGGTAAATTTCTTTTCATGATTCGAGCGAACAACTTTCCAATCTCCAGATTTTCTTCAAATCTTCGTACCCTCAAATCGTCAAACCTTCAAACATTCATCACAATGGCAAAAAATGCTCGATCTTCCTTTAGGTAATATTCTCCGACGACTTCACCACCGCGGTCACTGAAGAGGTCACCGACGCTGGTGAAACTTTTGAAACTCAGGCTGCTACCAAACCCAGAGCCTACGACATATTGCCTTGAACCTTCCACTTTGACATAGAGTCTGTCGTTCAAACGACCTCCAAAATATCTAACCGGGGAGAGGAGGATAGAAATTGGCCGTCCTCTACCAAGGCCTTCGATCTCAAAAGAGTTTGAGATGAGTGCGGTTGGACAAACCTCTCGGGATAATCATCCCCGGCCTGGACAATGAATCACCACCTTCAGGTCTGGATACTCCAACGTATACACTTACCCCTTCACTTTTAAACTTGACTCACTGATCGACCGTGTGATCCTCGAGATGTGCAGGACCTACAACAAGTGTCTTGCACAAATTGGTCTGACCGTCTGGAGGATTATAACCCGCCTTTGTGTTTTGGCCAACTTGGTCAAAGAGGACTTTATTTTGGATCATTTGATCCGTTTATATGTGCCACGATTTTTTCATGATGGATTAGTCCAGCTTTTTAAGTAAGGTAAATTTCTCATCATCTTCAGTGTCGATGAGAATCGAGATCGGGTGTGATTGGAACATTTTGTTGCGGTTACGACGGCTGAAATCATTCTGGCGAGGTACATGCCCTTCCCCGAGAAGTGGAACATGCATTGTATGTATCGAAGCTCTTCTTCCCCTTTTAATCTAAATGACCCGCTCTTACAAAAAATTATCTTCGTCTTTTCAACCATCCAATAGATTCTGAACCATGTAGTTAAATTCCATGATTGGGTCAAGCAAATAATCAACACCTATCTGCACAAGAAGCGAACATGGAAAGAACTTTCTAATAAATTGTGGGTATCCCGAAACCACGGTCAACATTCACCTAACCATCCTACTTAAGTTTAATCACAGTTTTGTGCGCTTTATTACTCCTTTCATTTTTTTCAAACTTGCAAGTCTACTGAAGGGCTCCTCGACCCCAAGGTTCAACTTCTCTACTGCTCCAGCTTTCCCCGATCCGATATTTGATCCGATCGCATCGGTTTAGCGCATCACCAAGGTACCCACGAAAAACTCCGCAAAAAGCAAATTCTCAAAGCCTCCGAAGTCACCTTCGATCGCCAAAAAGAGAAAAAGAAGCTCGGAGGTGGGAGGCTTCTCCCGAGCTTACGATACAAGTATCTCCCCAGATGATATCTTGGTTAGCAAAACCTCCACCACTCTGGTGGAAGACACTTCGACTGAATTTAGAGAAGAAACTATTGCTACTGAAGCAGCTGAACCAATTTTACCTATAACCGAAGCATTGACTACTCCTTTCCCTGCACCACCGGTCGTAGAATACGTCATCATTGAGGGTGATGAAGAAGTCATGGATGAGGATCCGTTGGCTAAGAAAACCAGGACTTCTACTTTAACTCATCCCCCAACATCACAACCGGCCCAAACCTTGCCTCTTCGAAGAGGCTGACACCTCCGCAGGGCTGAGCGTGCTCACATCGCCGGGTTCTCCCATTTGATTATTCCTAAAAAAAATGACCAAGTCTTCTCGAGCCTCGAGAAACCATTCCAGCTCCCGATCCAAACTTGTTAACGTATTTCTGGCCCAATCGCGGATTTGAAAAGAATGAGATCAGCCACAATTTCCTTCCCCGAGGACACTAACTTCTTGTCACGTCCGGTCAGGGTTTCCAACTACAAGAGGGCCCTAATTTTGGAGTCCGATAGGAAGAAAATACAGAACGTGTCTTGGCCATGCCTCTTCAACGAGGGTATGCACGCCGCCAACTGGGTTCGTATTCTTCTTGCTTGCTTTAATTGACATTTGTATTATTTTTCCTTTTCTAACTTCCCCTTAATTTTCAATCTTGCAGTCATATGTTCTTGTTGGTGAGGGTCTTATCCGGTGCTTGGATTAAAACAAGCACTTAAAGGGCAACTAGACTCCCAATAGAAAGAAATCCAGCACCTAAAGGGGCTTCTTCAACAAAAGGATGCCCAACTGCAGCAGATCGACGATTTGCCCACTGTCCAGGCTTAATTAGACCAAGTCAAGGGCAAATTTCTCCAAGCGATGAACGATCTCAAGCTTGTCATTGAGGAAAATAGGATCTTCGAGGGAGAGAATTAGAATATCTTCCAAGATGTCGAAGTCGTTACCCAACAACTAGGGGAACAAGAAAAGAATCAGTACCACTAGGCTTAGCAAGTTAAATTTATGAGTGCTGACCTCGACCGTCTTGCTGCCGAGCTTGCTACAATAGAAGCTAGTAGGGTCATCGATGAACCTGCACTGAAAATAGCTTAGGATCAAGTCGACCAACAAGACCAAACCAATGAACGCATGAGGAATGAACTTGAAGCTTAGAATCAGAAGTATGCTGAGATTTCAATCCAATTTGCTCAAGTCTCGACTGAATGAGACCAGGCTTTGGCTGACGTGGATGCTAAAATGGCTCGAACAGTGCTGAAAACCGAGCATATAAAATGGAATGTCCGGAGGTACACTTTAGAACAGGCTTGGGACGGGATCCCGTATATTAATGCCAGAATTGTCGAAGCCAAAGAAGTTGAGCTTAGAGCCAACTGCCAATTAACCGGAGACAACTCCGAAGATTACCCAAAGGACTCCGGTTCCGAGTCCGATTAGGAGCCAGACTTAGATGCCTTTGTACTTATATTTTCTTCATTTTTTTTGGCCATTTACCGGTCATATATATGAAATGAATATTTATTTTTGTTATGACTTAATCATTATTCAACGTGTGTCATTGTCTTTTTATTTTCAACACTTAGCGAAATAAACTCCCAACCTAACTCGGGCTAATTGCCTCCGGCTTCGGAATCTTAACTAAATAAACCAACACTTAGTTTGTGTCAGACCGAATGAAAATTATTTTCGATATTAAAAATAACTTAAGTAATTTGAACAAACTTTTCACTTTAGTTCACTCTACACCGGGTAATTTCCTCTGGTTTGGGTTATTCAATGAGTTAAATATAAGGACCTTATTTTTATGCTTGTGAATAAGATGTATCATATTCACTTCAGGCATGAATATTGAAACTTTAGTTACTTCCAACGTTTTAGACAACTTCAAGTGTCTTTAGAAACAGGCTGGGTTCATTCTGACCTGATGCCTTAGAAGCGTACTTCACTTATTTTTATTCAGGTTACCTTTAGGACGCCAGTCCTCAGTTAAGAACTTTACCAAATTCATTAGCTAGTAAGCCTAAAGGTTTTATCGATCGTTCAGAAACAAGAGTGTGCAAATGGTTACAATCGGACCAAGGTATTTTCATTCAAATTTTGCATCGATCATACAACAGGGCAAGATTCGTTCGATATTTTTGCCTTTACATTTTTGCCGTAACATCAAAACTATTTGGGCAAGATTCATTCAATCTTTTAACCCTTACAATAGTCCTAAAAATTTTAAAAATCTTCGAACTAACTTCGAGACTCGCACTTACTTCATAAATTCCTTGCCTTCTTTTCCAAGAGAATGGCAGTCCCCTAGTGTTTGTATTCGAAGTTACGAGAATTCAAACACTACTTATTTTTTAACACCGGGAAGTCCCCAGTCCCCAATGTCTGTTCGATCTTTAGCTATTTAGTAACACTCTTTACATTGTTGTCTCACTAAAAACCTTGCCGGGAAAACTCTTTTCAGAATAAAAATCGTGCTAAGGAAAAAAGAGTGTAATACGTGTTTTCAGACCTAGCTCTAACTTCTACTCAGTCTTTAACACATGGCTCCGACTTTGCTCATGCAAAAGTTAGTTCCATCGGAACAAAATGAAGTTCAAGTAAAACGCACACCTTAGCAGTAATATCGATTCAAGTGTACAACATTTCAGTTGTTCAACAACTTTTGACCATCTTTAACTTCCAGATGGTACGAGCCTTTACCAGTTATTCCTGACACTTTGTAGGGTTCGTCCCAATTCGGGCTCAATTTTCCTTCGTTGGGATTTTTACTGTTGAGGGTTACATTTTGTAGAACCAAGTCCCCTACTTGAAAGTGCCTAAGCTCAGCCCTTCGATTGTAGTATCGACCTAGACTCATTTGGGTCTGTAGGCAACTTTCCACCCCGAAGGTAGTTGATGTACTTATTGCGCCAATCCCAAGTCAAGCTTGTTGTATTCACTTTGGCATGACCACCCTCAATCGCGGAATTAAGCAGCTACACAATTGTTCCTCAATTGAACTCCTCCGCTTCTACGGATGAACCTAAATTAGCCAAGGCATCTGCCTCATTGTTTTTCTCACGAGATACGTGCTCCATGTTCCATTCTTTGAACTGATGCAATATCACTTGAATTTTCTCTAGGTATTTTTGCATCTTTTCCTTCTTTACTTCGAACACGCCGTTGACTTGATTGACGACCAGAAGCGAGTCACATTTTGTTTTGATGACCCCGACTCCCAAGCTCCTTGTTAATTGTAAACATTATTCTTCTCGAACCAACACTACGCTTACCGCTACTTCGGATACTGCCAGGTACAGGAACAACTGCACATCTGCTTTCGGTTTATACAGTAACGACGGACTGGACAAGTACTTTAAACCCCTCAAAGCTGACAGTCTGGTGTCCACTACGAAATCATTCTTCTTTTAAATCCTCAAATATTTTGTCATTTATGTTTTTAGCAACAATATTGTTTACCCCCCAAAAATGTACATTTAAATTTATAAGTAGTTTTAAGGATATGTGGATCGATTCGTACGTAAATATAGTAAGTAATTAACAATAATTAAGTGAAAAAGAATAAGTAAAAGAAGTAGTCTGAGTTGGTGTTATCTGGATTAGAACATCGTTCAGTCCTTAGTAGAATTGTCTCGAGCCCGAGCCAATGTAGAGAGCTTGTACAACTTAAGATTGCAGTGAAATCTTGCATGTAAGTGAAATAAGAATGTGATGTCTTTCCAACATGAAGGTTGAGCTCCTTTTATAGCTACGAATACAAGACATTTATGCCCGAGAATCATTCTCTAATTTAATGCAATTAAATAATAATAACGACCACATAATGACCAAAGAGTAACGGCTGACACCAAATTCGGAGCGGACCCGCATTAAACTCCTTTGGTCGCCTACCCGACGTCACTTGGTTTGACCCTTGCCTAATCCTATTCTTCAAACCGGACTCAGCCTGAAGTATCTCACAACGGGTGCACAACACTGCTTCACCCTTCAACCTCGTACAAAATTGGCCTACCCACCTAATTTCATTAGGTGCCTTGTCTGACATAATTTTTGTAGGAATTAAATTTTATGACATAAGTTGTGTAGCAACTAATTCGCTCGGCAATACACAACTTATGCCAAAAAATTTAATTCCTACAGAAATTATGCCGAACAAGGCAGAGTTTCTATAAACTTATGTCTTGAGAATTAGTTACTACACAACTTATGCCTGATAATTTAATTCATATAGAACTTATTCCATCTTTAAACTTATGCCTTACAATTTTTTTTATAAGAAAACAGTGAATTCATCGCCTCTACTGCGGATCCAACCCAAAATCTCTGGTTTTGTAAACCAACGAATAAAGGTACTTTAGCCCATAAATTTTCATTAAATGAGAAGCAGGAGAAAAAATAAAAAACCAATCCATACTAAAGACAATCCACGCAAAAAAAAAAAGTTAAATATACTCTTTTGACATCATTGGGCTTGAGTTAGGTATACAATTTTATTATTTTAGAAAAATATGAATTACACTACCAACTACCAAATGTGGTAGAAGTATTACTTAAATAAAATTTAATATTTGCATAGCTTACCTCCAAACCAACAAAAAAATAATATCTCGTGGAGCGATGTTTAATCTATAGTTTGTCAAAACAATTCTAAAACTACCATTTTCTGAAGAACCCAAAAGAAAGGACCCTACATATCAAAATTTTCGAAACGTGGTTGGTCTAGGACCTAGATTAAATTCTAGAACCAGACAGGGAACGTTTATTACAACTGTCGGATCCTGAGATCCTTTCACTTTCACTTCAGAAGCTTCAATTATTCAGTTTTAATCCCACTACAGGACTTGCATCTGTCACCACACAAATGCAAGCTGACTAAACGTAGCTAGTACTTACACAAGATATAAGCTAATTTATCATAATTAATACTGGAACGCTTGAGTTCTATATATATAATGCTTATAGAACTCTTTAAGCAAGCCAATCATAAATATGTTCAAGTTACAACTCATTAATCGATTCTATTTGGCTTGTAGAGGGAATTTTGAGTTTCTACTTTTAGTGAAATTAGGAAAAGGGAATTGAAGAATGAATTCAAGAAATGCTTCGAGGCGTGAAATTGACTTTCCTTAAAGAGATATTGCATGCATACTGTTTGGAAAAATACAAACAACTTCATCCAAGATACAATAAAGTCACGATATACTTACAGATATATTCACTTCATGACCTAATTTATAGTCATATTAGTGACTATTCTTAATTAATAGTCATCGCCATCTTATTCATAAATAAACATGTCATTTAAATTGAAGTACTAAACAAAATCTGAAAATAAACTGCTTTAATTTAATATATAAAGCCTTCAAACTCATTTCTCTTTTGTTATGGGACAATCTCACTTTACATATATTGCAAACTATGTAATATTTGTTATCTGAGTTCTTAAAAATATGGCCTAACACAGTACCACTTGGTACATGGGAAAGACCAGTTGTCCAAGAAAGTTGGCGATGATGCCATCTATGATATCATCTCCTTTGTAAATTAAAGTCGTCTCAATTTCACAATGTGCCGTTTTTGTTCGACCTCTTCTTTTCGTCCCTTTAATTAATGGCGTCGAGTTTTAACTTTGCTTCTCTAAAAAAAGAAAAAAATACCTATAAGTTTCAGAATGTGACTGCCATTTGGACCACATTGTATATCTGAATTTGTATTAAGCAACTACATACAACTCTAGGAATTAATCTCATCCCCATAAATTGATACTTAGAAGCTTCAGATCTAATGTAGGATCTAGAAGGACAATTTGAAGACAAATTCATATATAGTCGCTTTCTATCATTTTTAGACAAATATTTAGTTGTTTCGTTTACTTTGTCTTTTCAATTTACTACTATGTCAATATGGTCTTAGATACTGGGCAACGGATACCACGTTGTTCTTTTTTACGTGAAAAAAATCTTTTCAGAAAGAGTTTCTAGCTTATTATATCCAGAGGGACGATTTGTTGGTATGCTATTGTAGTAAAGCAGTACGGGAAATAGATAAATATTACAAGTGTTCGAAAGGATGAACAAACATTCAATATTCAGAAATTGAATCTTGTTGAACAAATAGGCCAATCTTCAAAACTGGCGCAAGTTTGTTGAGTCTTGAATCTTGATAACATGAAATCAAGAAACAACTAAATCTGGATGGTTACAACGTTGTGTGTTGAGTCGAGTGATTGCACTCTGTCCTTAAGACAAGATTGCCCCATATATATGCTTTTACGTTAGCGGGAAATAGTCTCCCAAGATAAAACAACACTTTAATCTCAACGCTACAAAGCCAATAAGTTGAGTCTGACGAAGAAAACAAATACGAATCGACTTGCTGAAGATATGGAAAAGAAAGGAAGAGTTTCTGTTTTCTCTTCTGTTTTGTCTCTGTGTATATAGTGTGTCTCTATTGTGTATATCTTGTGTATATGCTCACTGTTTTTCATCATTGTTTGGTGTATATTTTTGTGACTGTTTTGCAGTGGTTTTGTTCACTGTTTTGTACTGCGTTTTGTGCTATTTTTCTGTCTGTTTGTGTCATTCACAATTGAGCCAAACAGGTCAATATATAGCATGGAGGAGGGCTGCCCAACTGCCCAAAACATGGTTGTTAATGGCCATTTAGGGAGGGCAGTAATGGCAGGTTTAATGCCATGAAGGAGGTTGTTCATGGCCTTGAAGGAGGGTTGATTATGGTCATTGAAGGAGGTTGTTTATGGAGTAGTTAACAACCAAGTAATGGCTGGTTAATGCTCCAGAAAATAGCCCATACGGTAGGCAGAAACTTTCTGCCTTCCGTCACTCCCAAAATCAACTTTCCAGAAACTTTAGGGACCAAACTGTAAATATTAAGCAATTTGGAGTCCAAAAAGATAATATCAGAAAGTCCATACAGCCCACGACCCGTGACCGAGACCGGACCGGACGGGACGGGTGGGCGGCGGCGGCGCGCGTGTGGGCTTAGCCTTGAACCCAAGCACATCTAGGTCCTCCCTCCTTTAAACACATGCGATACCCCTTGGGGTCCCAAACCCTTTACCACTTTAGAGACTTATAAAGAGAGCAATTCTTCATTTTCCCACCGATGTGGTAGATTTGTCCCACACCATATTTCCATGCCTCAAACACCTTACTTCGTGGACCAATATCTCTTTCATTTCTCAACGAAATTTGACGATTCTTGGCCCTACGGTCATCTACTCACTTAGTAGATTATGCATGTGTGAAGAGAATGAGCCTCCAACATGCGGAACACTAGTGTTTAATTCATTAAAGGTATGTTAAAAGGAAACTTTGGGGAAAACCCGATGCAACTATGGGAAAAGGAAAAGATATATGGGGAAGTAAAACTGATAGATCCAAGTGATTTAGTCAGAACAAAACCAATAAGATATAGCCCAACGGATCAAAAAGAATTTGAAATCCAGATTAAGGAATTACTAGAAATGAAAGTGATAAGAGAGAGTAAGAGTCCACATAGCAGTCCAGCTTTCTTAGTAAGAAAACATAATGAACAGAAGCGAGGAAAAACTAGATTAGTAATTGATTACAGAGAACTGAATAAAAAGACTATTTTTGATGGATACTTTTTACCTTATAAAAGAAACCTTATTAACCGATTAGGAAATAAAAAATGGTTTAGCAAATTCGACTGCAAAAGCGGATTTTGGCAGATTAAGTTGACTAACGAATCTAGAGCTTTGACAGCATTCAGTGCCCCTCAAGGACACTATGAATGGAACGTATTACCAATGGGATTAAAAAATGTACCACAAATCTTTCAAAGAAGAATGGATCAAGTGTTTAGAAAGCTTGCAGACTTTTGTATCATATATGTGGATGATATACTAGTTTACAGAAGCAGCTTAGAAGATCATATTAAAAATATAGAGCAATTTATAGAAACAATAAATCAACACGGAATACTACTGTCGGAAAAGAAATCTGAAATATTCAAGAATAGTATTGAGTTTCTAGGATACATTGTAGACGGCGAAGGAATACAATTGCGGGAACATGTGGTAACAAAGATAAAAAACTTTAAAGAAAGATTAGAGAACAAAAGAGAAGTACAACAGTTTCTTGGAGTAATAAACTATGCGACGAGATCATATAAAGGATTTACCATATCTGAGAAAGCCACTACAAGATTTGATTAAAAAAGATGTAACCTTCGAATGGAAGGAAGAACATACCATGGAAATTAACAAGATTAAGGAAAAGGTAAAATCATTACCAAAACATAGAGTACCAACAGATCAAGATCAATTAGAACTCTTTACTGATGCTAGTGATATAGGATGGGGAGCAGTCCTAATAGCATATGATAAAGAAGATGTTGATAAAGAAAAAATATTAATTTGTGGATACGGAGGAGGAACTTGAAAACCAAATGAAAAGAATTATCATATAAATGAAAAGGAATTATTAGCAGTAAAATTTGGAATTAAAAGATTTCATTACCATTTACTACCAGTAAAATTTATTGTTAGAACTGATAATACTCAGGTGAAGGCGTTTATCACAAACAGAATAGATCATTTACCATAATTGAATAAAAGAAGAAAATGGCAATCGTTCTTCTGTTGTTATGATTTTATTGTTAAGAATATATCTGGAACTAAAAATGTTTTAGCTGATTTTCTTAGCAGATATAATGTCAATTAACAGCGAAGACTTTGAAGATTACATAGTCAAGGCTATGCAGGAGATTATCAAAACAAATGAAATACTGATTACCAGATTACAAGAAAATACTCAAACCATCGGAAAATTGGCAGAAGCTATTAAAGATTTTACCAAATTCAAAGCCTTACAAAAGGAAACCTCACAAAAAGCACCGATTACCATACCACCACTACAACAGAAAACCTTTGTACCATTCTCGTCTAAACTTGCAAATATGCCATCAGCAATACCTACAACCTCATCAACGGTATCCATGGCAGACAATTTGAAGTACAGACCTGAAGTGATTAATGCTTATGAAAAGATTAACAAATTTTATGATTATAAGACTAACCCTGATATTGTACGCAAAGTGCAAAGCGAATAAATATCCCGGGTTTATCTGCAGTGAACGAGCAAATCCTAACATTGTGGAAAGACTATTTACATATGGATTTATCGACAAGATTATTACAGATGAGAAGATGAACAACCTAACAAGATTACCACAGATTATTACGAGATCAACAGAGTTGATGATGGAATCCTTTGGCAGAGGGATTTATGGAATACAGATTTTAGATGCGTCTACAGATTTAAAAGGTAAGCCTATTGTTATATGCAAAATCTTTAAGACAGGAAGAAACAGCGTCATCAACGGCGAAGACAAGAACTTAAACATGAAAATACCCCGTACATTGGAGAAATTCCAAGACTGGATGAGTACAAAAAGAGTATTTGGTTTAATGACACTCAAATCAAGAATAGAAGATATGCTAAGAAACAGGAAAACAAATGTAATAGATCCTCTAAAGGAGGAGATGTTGAAGAGATTATGACACTTTACTACGATAATGACGTCGAAGTAAAGGAAACTACAGAATTAACTCTTTTATTAGATAAGATTACCAATCTCAAGCATACTCATGCTGAGGAGACTATACGCCAATACAAGATTATGAGTGAACAAAAGAAACGACCAGTGATTAGAACAGAGACGACATCAACGTCCACTGTGAGTATTAAAAAAGAACAGAGTCCTGATCCTTTTGAATAAGGAGGGAAAATAGATTATTTTTGCAGGTACAATGTAAACCTTTGCGAAAGAGGCCTTATGGCCTGAAAAGATTATGGCTTCACAATCCAAAATGATTATGGCTTAACAGCCCAAAAAGATTATTAAAGGTATCATTTAGATTTATCTATTTGAAACCTAAAAAGAGGCTTATGGCCCAAACCAGATTATGGCCCAACGTAGTCTTTTATACTACGGTAAAGCCTAAAAAGATTATCATGACAGGGAGCATGTAGTTTACTACTTGTAACCCAGAAAAAGAGGTCCTCAGGACCCAAAATGATTATGGCCTTATGGCCCAAAGATTATTATTTAACTGGTAACCCAGAAAAGAGGTCCAAATTGACCCAAAAGAATATGGCCTAACATGGTTTAAACTATGGTAAATCCCAAACAAAAGAGATCCTATGGATCCAAAAAAGATTAAAAACCGGTAACACGGAGAAGAGGTCTTACTGGCCCAAAAGAATAAGGCTCAATGTAGTTTAAACTACAGAAAGCCCAAACAAAAGAGGCCTTAGTGTCCAAACAGAATATGGCCTTACGGCCCACATGATTATCAAGTCACTATTAGGAGAAAGACAATTTTCAGAAGAAGCACAGCTGGAAAGTACCAAACAGGAAAGCCGCCCGACAAGAATAGACAACTGAAAATGACAGAATAGACAACACCAAAGAATAGCCGTATAATGACAAAACAGCTTTACGGAAAGTAGCAGACAAGGCACTGTAGCCTTTATGACTTTTTGAAAAAGTATTTTGTCTAAGACTATTTGATTACTGTTTACTTTACGACTTTTGAAAAGTAATACTGTTTACTTTTAAAAAGCAATGAATAGTGAATAGCCGAGGTTATCTATATAAGGAGCCTCTTGTAAAGACGAAGGATCATTCAAAAAATTCTGAAATACAAACCTTTACACAAATTCTCTCTATGTTCAGCTAAAGCACCCTTCAGTCTATAATCCGATATCATCCATGAACAGAATAAGATTAAATCAAATATTATCCAAGAACAACATAAGATTAGTTTAATATCCACCAACTAGTATCATAAGGATAAGAGTATCATACTTTGATAACTTATGATTAGAACCATACTAGTTGGAACACAACATCTTTTTAAGATAATCAGAGGATACCCGTAACTGACTCCCAAGCTCCCAGGCGACAGAGTACCCGCGGTAGGAAGGCAAAGGGGAAATACAGGCCAAAGGAGGGTGAGACTACTTCGGTGATCTGAATATCTGATTAAAGGTATGTGTTCTGACTATGTGTTTCTAATTATGATTTTGATAAGTATATTACTTTATTGATATGATGCTTGAAGGTTGATATTAGATTACTATTATGATGTTTAGACGATTAATATTGATTGATCTTATGATGTTTGGAGTGCTGATAGGAGATTATAGACTCAAAAAATTAAAAAATGAAATTGAACCTAAGATTATCACCCAGATTATTACATGCTTATTATTCGATTAACTCTGAAAAAAGTTTGATTAAACAGATTACCGTCTATGTTCTAGCCTTTAGGGGTATATAGATGAAGAAAAGATCTGTCGTACAGCCGTACACAATTTGGAACACATACCTTTAATCAGATATTCAGATCACCGAAGTAGTCTCACCCTCCTTTGGCCTATATTTCCCCTTTGCCTTCCTGCCGCGGGTACTCTGTCGCCTGGGAGCTTGGGAGTCAGTTACGGGTATCCTCTGATTATCTTAAAAAGATGTTGTGTTCCAACTAGTATGGTTCTAATCATAAGTTATCAAAGTATGATACTCTTATCCTTATGATACTAGTTGGTGGATATTAAACTAATCTTATGTTGTTCTTGGATAATATTTGATTTAATATTATTATGTTCTTGGATGATATCGGATTATAGACTGAAGGGTGCTTTAGCTGAACATAGAGAGAATTTGTGTAAAGGTTTGTATTTCAGAATTTTTTGAATGATCCTTCGTCTTTACAAGAGGCTCCTTATATAGATAACCTCGGCTATTCACTATTCATTGCTTTTTAAAAGTAAACAGTATTACTTTTCAAAAGTCGTAAAGTAAAGAGTAATCAAATAGTCTTAGACAAAATACTTTTTCAAAAAGTCATAAAGGCTACAGTGCCTTGTCTGCTACTTTCCGTAAAGCTGTTTTGTCATTATACGGCTATTCTTTGGTGTTGTCTATTCCGTCATTTTCAGTTGTCTATTCTTGTCGGGCGGCTTTCCTGTTTGGTACTTTCCAGCTTGTCCTGCTTCTTCTGAAAATTGTCTTTCTCCTAATAGTGACTTGATAATCATGTGGGCCGTAAGGCCATATTCTGTTTGGACACTAAGGCCTCTTTTGTTTGGGCTTTCTGTAGTTTAAACTACATTGAGCCTTATTCTTTTGGGCCAGTAAGACCTCTTCTCCGTGTTACCGGTTTTTAATCTTTTTTGGATCCATAGGATCTCTTTTGTTTGGGATTTATCATAGTTTAAACCATGTTAGGCCATATTCTTTTGGGTCAATTTGGACCTCTTTTCTAGGTTACCAGTTTAATAATAATCTTTGGGCCATAAGGCCATAATCATTTTGGGTCCTGAGGACCTCTTTTTCTGGGTTACAAGTAGTAAACTACATGCTCCCTGTCATGATAATCTTTTTGGGCTTTACCGTAGTATAAAAGACTACGTTGGGCCATAATCTGGTTTGGGCCATAAGCCTATTTTTAGATTTCAAATAGATAAATCTAAATGATACCTTTAATAATATTTTTGGGCTGTTAAGCCATAATCATTTTGGGTTGTGAAGCCATAATCTTTTCAGGCCATAAGGCCTCTTTCGCAAAGGTTTACATTGTACCTGCAAAAATAATCTGTTTTCCCTCCTTATTCAAAAGGATCAGGACTCTGTTCTTTTTTAATACTCACGGTGGGACGTTGATGCCGTCTCGTTCTAATCCTTTCGGTCGTTTCTTTTGTTGGTCATAATCTTGTATTGGCGTATAGTCTCCTCAGCATGAGTATGCTTGAGATTGGTAATCTTATCTAATAAAAGAGTTAATTCTGTAGTTTCCTTTACTTCGACGTCATTATCGTAGAAAAGTGTCATAATCTCTTCAACATCTCCTCCTTTAGAGGATTCTATTACATTTGTTTTCCTGTTTCTTAGCATATCCTCTATTCTTGATTTGAGTGTCATTAAACCAAATACTCTTTTTGTACTCATCCAGTCTTGGAATTTCTCCAATGTACGGGGTATTTTCATGTTTAAGTTCTTGTCTTCGCCGTTGATGACGCTGTTTCTTCCTGTCTTAAAGATTTTGCATATAACAATAGACTTACCTTTTAAATCTGTAGACGCATCTAAAATCTGTATTCCATAAATCCCTCTGCCAAAGGATTCCATCATCAACTCTGTTGATCTCGTAATAATCTGTGGTAATCTTGTTAGGTTGTTCATCTTCTCATCTGTAATAATCTTGTCGATAAATCCATATGTAAATAGTCTTTCCACAATGTTAGGATTTGCTCGTTCACTGCAGATAAACCTGGGATATTTACTCAGTTTTGCACTGCGTACAATATCAGGGTTAGTCTTATAATCATAAAATTTGTTAATCTTTTCATAAGCATTAATCACTTCAGGTCTGTACTTCAAATTGTCTGCCATGGATACCGTTGATGAGGTTGTAGGTATTGCTGATGGCATATTTGCAAGTTTAGACGAGAATGGTACAAAGGTTTTCTGTTGTAGTGGTGGTATGGTAATCGGTGCTTTTTGTGAGGTTTCCTTTTGTAAGGCTTTGAATTTGGTAAAATCTTTAATAGCTTCTGCCAATTTTCCGATGGTTTGAGTATTTTCTTGTAAACTGTAATCGTATTTCATTTGTTTTGATAATCTCTGCATAGCCTTGACTATGTAATCTTCAAAGTCTTCGCCGTTAATTGACATTATATCTGCTAAGAAAATCAGCTAAAACATTTTTAGTTCCAGATATATTCTTAACAATAAAATCATAACAACTGAAGAACGATTGCCATTTTCTTCTTTTATTCAATTATGGTAAATGATCTATTCTGTTTGTGATAAACGCCTTCACCTGAGTATTATCAGTTCTAACAATAAATTTTACTGGTAGTAAATGGTAATGAAATCTTTTAATTCCAAATTTTACTGCTAATAATTCCTTTTCATTTATATGATAATTCTTTTCATTTATATGATAATTCTTTTCATTTGGTTTCCAAGTTCCTCCTCCGTATCCACAAATTAATATTTTTTCTTTATCAACATCTTCTTTATCATATGCTATTAGGACTGCTCCCCATCCTATATCACTAGCATCAGTAAAGAGTTCTAATTGATCTTGATCTGTTGGTACTCTATGTTTTGGTAATGATTTTACCTTTTCCTTAATCTTGTTAATTGCCATGGTATGTTCTTCCTTCCATTCGAAGGTTACATCTTTTTTAATCAAATCTTGTAGTGGCTTTCTCAGATATGGTAAATCCTTTATATGATCTGCTGCATAGTTTATTACTCCAAGAAACTGTTGTACTTCTCTTTTGTTCTCTAATCTTTCTTTAAAGTTTTTTATCTTTGTTACCACATGTTCCTGCAATTGTATTCCTTCGCCGTCTACAATGTATCCTAGAAACTCAATACTATTCTTGAATATTTCAGATTTCTTTTCTGACAGTAGTATTCCGTGTTGATTTATTGTTTCTATAAATTGCTCTATATTTTTAATATGATCTTCTAAGCTGCTGTTGTAAACTAGTATATCATCCACATATATGATACAAAAGTCTGCAAGCTTTCTAAACACTTGATCCATTCTTCTTTGAAAGATTTGTGGTGCATTTTTTAATCCCGATTGGTAATACGTTCCATTCATAGTGTCCTTGAGGGGCACTGAATGCTGTCAAAGCTCTAGATTCGTTAGTCAACTTAATATGCCAAAATCCGCTTTTGCAGTCGAATTTGCTAAACCATTTTTTATTTCCTAATCGGTTAATAAGGTTTCTTTTATAAGGTAAAAAGTATCCATCAAAAATAGTCTTTTTATTCAGTTCTCTGTAATCAATTACTAATCTAGTTTTTCCTCGCTTCTGTTCATTATGTTTTCTTACTAAGAAAGCTGGACTGCTATGTGGACTCTTACTCTCTCTTATCACTTTCATTTCTAGTAATTCCTTAATCTGGATTTCAAATTCTTTTTGATCCGTTTGGGCTCTATTTCCAATAATCCCCTCTTTGAAAGAGAGATTATGGCGCACACACAAGGTGCCTACTTTCAGCAATCTTTCAGCGAAAATATATTGCATCAGGAGAGGTTGCTTCCGCTTTGAACCTTCCCTAGTTGAATACCATCGGACTTACTTACTGCGCGGTGAACGTGATTTCTTGAACCGCCAATGTTTAGTGTAAGCCAAGACAATGATATCAACACAATAACTCTTCTTATTCATTTTCATCCTTATGTTTTTATCCGTTGTGGCCGTGGACACACTTGGATTCTTGAGTGCGTTCATTTGAGGTGGCCATCCTCGCACTTAAATAGGTGATTTCCTACAAGGTATCCTGCTATACCCCACTTAACAGGTGTTAGGAATCATTAAAAGTTTCCCAACCTTAACCTCAACCGTTTGAGGATCATTTAAAGGTTTGGAAGCTTAACCTTTACCCACCATGCAGGTAACACTTTAATGTCTATCGCGGGAACAACTTTGGATTCATGTTTCCGTACAGAAATCATCATCCGAAGTGCTTCTTGCTTCCACCGAAGCGCTCAACTGAACATTTTGCAGCTTAGTTTTCCCATTGAACTAAATTCTTGGGATCTCCAATCAGTATGGTTGGGTTACCACCGCAATGGTTCGTATTGTTTGGGTTTTAAGCCCATTCCCGTAGACAGGCAGAACACTTGATCTCAGGGTAGTCCCTTAGTTAGTAAACAAGGATGTGACACCCGTGATGATCAACGCCATACTGGTCTTATGTCTCCGACAGATCCTGACAGATATGTCCAGACGCCGTCATTCGTGTCCTTCCTGAAGCCGACCAGCTAGCCACAGTGTATAACTGCTGAAGACACGGGTTTCTCCCAATAAGGTACGTCCTCTAAGGAGTCGTGAAGTTATTCAACTTCTTTCATGCTTTGTATAAAGCGACAAAATCCGATTCTTCAGATCTGATGTCCAGTTTTTCTAAGACCCACCATACACATTTACTTGTGGCTTTGGTGTTCTTCAGATCTGATGTCCAGTTTGCATCACTGTGTTCTCCCAGAACCGCTGGACATCCAGAATACTATAATCCGTAGATAAGCAAATAATTCAGATATCGACATATCCGACTTAACGCCTTTTATTGATCATTTATTAAGATCATAAGTGCACCTTAGTTCAACTGATCTGTTTGTAGGCCGATACCAGGTCGGTTGTAATGTGTACAATACATTGAACTACACGTGACATGTACATATCGCTCCTTGTCTATGGGTGCACCATGATTCCAATCAGTTTTATGATTCATATCCATTGGTGGCTTCAATGAGACTGTCATCTGTGATACCCATATCTTTCATATCGAGACTTTGTTTCAATATGACTTTCACTTTCAGACTGTTGATTCTCCAACTGTTGGCTTTCTAACTTCAGAGTCAATGTTTCTGTGGTCAGACTCATTGTTTCTGTTTTATCTGAAACATCCAGGACCAAAATGTAAACATTTCAGGGACCAAAATGAAAGTTCAGGAAGAAGCCCAACAGTCTAGTAAACCAACTCTGATTCTCCCCTTCCAACTCTCCGGTTAGGAAGATTGTTTCAACATCCATGCCACGCAAGACTGCAATGGCCCTGGATGTTAAACTACTCACAGGGTTGTACATTTTACAACCCAAAGGTTCTTTTCCCTGAGGAAGATCAATCATTACGCAAGTATGGTTCTATATGATAGAATTTATTTCTCTCTTTAGCTTCTTTCCAAAGCAGCGCTTTTGGAGATGACAATTCTTTGTTAATTGTCCATGGTTCGTTCTCAACCATACAAGCTAGAAAGACTGGAACAAGTCTTTGTCCCCTTCTTTGCTCCGTCTCCGTTCAACATCTAGAATCCCTGAGTTCTGCAGATCTGGAATATTAAGTTCCGGATAGCCAGCAACTTTCGAGTCATGTAGATACGGAACGTCTAGTTCCGGACAGTCAGGCCCTCGCGGGTTCTTGTTAACCTTGAGCAATTACTCATTTTTCCTTTTTTTCAAGAAAAGTTATCTTCAAAGAATTCAGCATTCTTTGACGCCAAGAGGTGATAAGCACTACTGTTATTTGCAGATCCAGTGGATATGCAATCTACAGTCTTAGGTACGAAACCACCACACATCACAACATTTGTTTGTGAGATCCTTTCCATGTCTCACACGGAGGGTTACCCTTATCCTTATGCGGAGTTCTATTGAGAATCACATTAGCGGTAAAGATCACCTTGCCCCACATAATTTGGGCGTACGGCTTTGTGCTTGGCTAACACCGTTAGACTGAGGTGAGTAATGAGCAGTCGTTTGATGAACGATGCTTCACATTCTCCCCCTTTATCACTACGAATTTCTCAATCCGTAGGCTTAGTTGATTTTCAACTTCTGCTATGTAGCGCTTATCCGCTTCAACAACTTCATCTTTGCTTTTCAATAAACAAAGGATACAATACATTGTACCATCATCAATGAAGGTCACAAAGTACTTGTCTCCCCCTCTATTTTGTATAAACTTCAAATCACCTAAGTAGGTGTGACTAAGTTCTAGAGGAGCAGTGCTTCTTTCGCTATTCCTTTGACGGAATTTGGAAAGGTGATTTTGCCTCTTCTCCTACCTCACATTTATTTTGAGGGTTTATGTCGTCAGAAGGAAATAATCTCAATATCGTTAGCTTTTGAATGACTTGGTATTTAACGTGTATTAATCTATGAAGGCATAGATGCACGGATTACAAATATATCATTCATTTGGCTACAAACATACTATACCATTCTTAGTTATTACAGACCTGTTGGACTAGTCTCAAACCAGCTTGACCAACAACGTCCCTTAAACCAAGTTTGGGACATGTATCACCTCATCTTAGAGTGATCTCATTCCCTGAAGTCCTATTGAGGACAACATCTCCAACCCCTTCTACTTTAGAGGTGGCGTTGCTTCACATGAGCAACCTATTGCCCGTGGTTAGGGCATAATCGGATCTTATTTGATCTGGATACTCTGGCTCACTCCAGTTGCTTTGGCAGACTGAGTGTCCAATTTATTTTCTGCCTTTCTTTAGGACTTCAGATCATTTAAGACCTGGAAACTCTGGCCCACCTTCCTAGGTGTCCATTACTTTTCCTATTAAATGAATCGTAGCCCCACTCCAGTCGCCCGTAGGTAGAGATGACAGTGGATCCTGGACCCGGTCCGGATCCGGATCCGGTGGATCTAGATCCGTTTCATAGGATATGGATCTTCAAAATTTGGACCCGACGGATCCGGATCGGACCCGGATCCGTTTCTGACGGATCGGATCTGGATCTTGTATTTGATATCCGTATCCGGTCCAGATCCGACCCGTGGATCCATTTTTTATTAAATATATTCATAACATAGAATGTAATTTTATAAGTATTTTCTTAAAATTGCTAAGCACATCCTTGCAAGTTTAATTTATCCCTGCGTTAACTCAAAAATCAAAAAATAAATAGGTAACTTCGATAATAAAATCAATGTTATATTAGTGAATGACTAACATCTCCATAGACAAGTAGTTAAAATTATATTCACTTCATTTGTGAAGATTCCAAGCACCTGCAAGTTCAGAAAATCGTTTGTCAGTTCAAAAGAAAATTCTTAGCAAGGTTACATTCTTAGCAAGACAATTTTTTTTACATGTGGATCCAGATCCGATCCGTGGATCCGATGGAACCGATGGATCCGAATTTGGATATGATTTTTATGAATCCGATGGATCTGGATTCAGGTATGAAAAATGGATCTGGATCTGGATCTAGTAGGATCCGATCCAGATCCTATCCGTTGCCATCCCTACCCGTAGGCTTTGTATGACTGAGTGTCCAATATCATCATATCAAAGGAATTTTGGCCCACTCCAGTCGCCTGGAGGCTTTGTATGACTGAGTGTCCAATATCATCCTATGAAGGATCTTCTGCCAAATAGTGTGACAGGCTCAACGTCTTTAGCTTTTAGACTTCTTCCGTTATGATTGGTGCCTAGACAATTCTTGGCGCTTACTTAAGAGTGGTAACAGTTTTCGCACAGTTAGTGGATCTTTCTCCATCGTATGTGCGAACATACTTTACACACTTTTAATAATTACACTTAAAAGAACGGATCTTTTTAAGTTGTTTACAAAATCCAATCTTTAAACGGGAAAGAAGAAGAGATTAAACTTCTAATTTTAAAGCGTAAGGAATATAAATTATTTCGTGAAAATATTTTCATATTCCTCCTTACTTTAAGCCATTTTTAATCAAACATCATTTAATCTTTATTCTTGACAAGGAAGAAAAATTACTAATCCCAATTTCGGATTCTGGCCCACTTCAGTCGCTTCATCGGACTGAGTGTCCATTTTCTTCTTACCATAATTTGGATCCTTTGTCTGAGACAAATATAGGCCTTCTGCTGCAAGATAGAACCACATCTTCAGCCTTCTCCTCTTGTCCCAGTTGACATCGTCAGGCTCTCGCGAGCGCTTATTCTCACCACTCTCAGGAGCGGTGACACCATGAACACGTTGAACTTCAACAATATCATCATCACTGTTTTCAAGCAGAAAACCACAGCCATATCCAGATTTGGTCACACAACTTTTGACCGACATCTTTCGAACACTAATACTCTTACAATACAATCTTGTCTTAAATTGTTGGTATGCTATTATAGTAAAGCAGTACGAGAAATAAATAAATATTACAAGTGTTCGAAAGGATGAACAAACATTCAATATTCAGAAATTGAATCTTGTTGAACAAATAGGCCAATCTTCAAAACTGGCGCAAGTTTATTGAGTCTTAAATCTTGATAACCTGAAATCAAGAAATAACTAAATCTGAATGGTTACAACGTTGTGTGTTGAGTTGAGTGATTGCACTCTATCCTTAAGATAAGATTGCCCCGTATATATGCTTTTACGTTAGCGGGAAATAGTCTCCCAAGATAAAACAACACTTTAATCTCAACGCTACAAAGCCAATAGGTTGAGTCTAACGAAGAAAACAAATACGAATCGACTTGCTGAAGATATGGAAAAGGAAAGAAGAATTTCTGTTTTCTCTTCTGTTTTGTCTCTGTGTATATAGTGTGTCTCTATTGTGTATATCTTGTGTATATGCTCACTGTTTTTCATCACTGTTTGGTGTATATTTTTGTGACTGTTTTGCAATGGTTTTGTTCACTGTTTTGTGCTGCGTTTTGTGCTATTTTTCTGTCTGTTTTTGTCATTCACAATTGAGCCAAAACAGGTCAATATATAGCATGGAGGAGGGTTGCCCAACCGCCCAAAACATGGCTTTTAATAGCCATTTAGGGAGGGAAGTAATGGCAGGTTTAATGCCATGAAGGAGGCTATTCATGGCCTTGAAGGAGGGCTGATTATGGTCATTGAATGAGGCTATTTATGGAGTAGTTAACAGCCAAGTAATGACTGGTTAATGCTCCAAAAAATAGCTCATACGGTAGGCAAGAAAGTTTCTGCCTTCCGTCACTCCCAAAATCAACTTTCCAGAAACTCTAAAGACCAAACTGTAAATATTAAGCAATTTGGGGTCCAAAAAGATAATATCAGAAAGTCCATACAGCCCCGGACCGGACCGGATCAGACGGGCGGCGGTGGCGCGCGTGTGGGCTTAGCCTTGAACCCAAGCACATCTAGGTCCTCCCTCATTTAAACATATGGGATACCCCTTGGGGTCCCAAACCCTTTACCACTTGTAGAGACTTATAAAGAGAGCAGTTCTTCCTTTTCCCACCGATGTGGTAGATTTGTCACACACCATATTTCCATGCCTCAAACACCTTACTTCGTGGACCAATATCTCTTTCATTTTTAACGAAATTTGACGATTCTTGGCCCTACGGTCATCTACTCACTTAGTAGATTATGCATGTGTGAAGAGACATAGCCTCCAACATGCGGAACACTAGTGTTTAATTCATTAAAGATGGGTGGACGCATATCCCCGCCAAAAGCAAATTTCCAACACGATTTACAAGCGAAGAAACCATAATTCTAATCGGTAATCAAAGGCTTGGAACTTTTATCGTCACAAAAGATTACATTGCCACTAATCAACTAAATAGTGATAATCATAACTGACACGTGAATACACACAATTCGGCCGTGGCCCAAATTAGATGAAGAAATTGCACGTGTAGGCTGGTCTTTACTTTTTTTCCCTTCAAATGTATTGGTCTTTAATTTTTGTCCTTAGCAATCAAAGTTATGTCTAGTGGAGCATAAGTTCTTTAAAGATATAAGTATAACTCGTGGAATATTATGATGCGAAAATATAAACTTGTATGACATATCTAATTGGGTTAAGTTCATAAATGGCCTCCATATAGGGTGGTCTTGATTTTTTGGCTCCCCTTAATAAAATTTTAAAAAATAGCCTCCACTTCAGAAATTTGTTTAGGCAAAGCTTTTATTGTCCATCGGGCATAAGTTGTGGACAAAAATTAGTGCAATGAACCTGCTCAACTGATTGCAAGTCATGACTTATAGGCAAGAGTTAGAACTAATGTCCGACGGGCAACAAAGGGAAGCTTTTGCTGCCCATAAGGCATAACTTTTAGCTCTTGCCTATAAGACATGAGTTCAGAATATTTCAAGACAGTGTACTACTAAATTGACCACAAGTTCTGCCTTATAGACAAAAGTTACTTCCCAATGATTTTTTTCAAGTTAAGGCCTTTTTTTAAAGATTTTGTTTAGCGTGTACAAAAGTTCAAAACCGAACACTTTTGGAGACACCACGCGTCATTTTGTGTGGAACAAGATACAAAAAATCAAAGAGTTGCCTCAAAAAGGCCATACTTTGAAACTAAGTTTGAATTTTGATACCCGTAATCCCAATCATATTGGACTTGCGCCGAACCCATATGTATTGACTGGACTGGAATCACCCAGAACTAATTGAAAGCACTATAGTTTTCCTAATGTGGGGTGCAAAACTGGTTTATGGGCTAGACGATGCGAGTAACTTTGTGGATCAAGCCCGCACCTATTGGGGTCAGAAGCCCATTAACAGTCACGGAGATGATCTATAGAACAGTTTACTCTCTAATACGCTAGTCCCTTCGTTTCATTGTCTTAATTTAATTAAAAAATTTAAGAATATAATTAATATTTTTGAATTTATATCCTACTAATAAAATAGGAAATTTGACTCATTTAAACACGCCGAAATTCTAACAAGTTGGGCTAGTGATAATTTATTCATGGGTTGATTTTGGGCATATAACCAAAATTAAAGTAAAAATAGTGCAGGCTAGACACTTTTTGGTTTAATAATCGAAAAATAGCTGTTATTGAAAAATATAGCTGAAAAATAGTTAATATTTTAATTGTTAGACAAAAATATTCACAATTTTAAAAACCAACAGAAATTCGCTTTGTCATTTTCGTCGTTTCTTTTCTAACTCCAGAATGCTATCTTGGAATGTGTTGATAAGCTTAACACTGTCGGAGGATTTTGTATCTGTTTATTCTAAGTCAGTTGACTACATCGAATTTGAGAAAGAATTGTATCAATTCCGTGTGTTTAGATGGTCACCATGGTTTAATCCTAAAGAAGAGCTCTTAGTTTAGTTCGGTAGAACGTGGGTCTCCAAAACCCGATGTCGTAGGTTCAAATCCTACAGAGCGTGATTTTTTTCTTCTTAGATCGAATTAGAATAAAATATATTCATTCAGTAACTTTCACAACAATCGGAATTTGACCTCATGTGCCTGTGAATTAAAGAAAGGAAATTCGAACTTCATGATACTGCCATGGAATTTCAACTTCTACAACTGAAACTCTAAGATGCCGTCACGGAGTTCAGTTTTTGCAACTAAAAATCAACATACAACTAAGTTTCAAGTTGTTATATTTGTTCATTAAGTTTGTAATATTAGAGTGAAATAACATATATTTTTAAATAACATAGGTAAAATAAAGTCAAAAGAATTATTTTGTTGTTGTACCAAAAGCGAAATAATATTGAAAGATTATTTTACTTATCATAACTCGTGATATAATATATATAAGTTTTTCAAAAGAGATAGGTACCATGAATAATATGAATTAATCAACTCTCAGAAAATGCTCAAGTCTCAATCATGAATAAGTGCATGTTTGTTTCGATTCTGGCAACCCAGAAGTACTTATAGGTTGCTACTTTCGTGAAAATGAGCAAAATCTGGGTGTTTGGATTTCCTTTCCAAAATCAGTTCTCCTCTTCAAAATTAATTCTCGAAGAAGCTACAATTTCTAGCTTCTAAGCTGGGTAGAATCAATTACATTTATTTCAATTTGAATTTTTACCTTTTCCTTCATTACCCACTTTAATTTTCATTAACAACTCTACCCACATTCATTGCCCTCTTTAAAGTTGCTGCAAGTCACGTTTGCGACTTAGTCCGCAATCAAATTATAGAGTACATAAAAAATTAGTATTGTAATAATATTTAAGTACTATATTGCACTTTAAATTAGTATTGTAATAATATTTAAGTACTATATTGCACTTTAAATTAGTATTGTAATAATATTTTACTATTATTTAAGTACTATATTGCACTTTAAATTCTATTATCTATTTGTAATTTTTATTTACATACTTCATATTTTACTATTATTTTAGTAATTTTTATTTATATATATTTGACTATGTCCATTTTGGTAATTCTACATTCAAAAGCAATTTTGATCAAAACTATCCAAACATTATGAATTGATAACAATCACTTTTACATTGTTGCATCCAAACATAAATCAATTATTGTCAAACTCAATTCTGTCAAAATCAATTCTTTCAAAATCAATTATGTCCACCGCATAACCAAACACACTAAGATAATATTAAAGGATTATTGTATATCCTCGCATTCGTTATATGCATTAATCAACTCTAAAAAAATGCTAGAGTAGAAGTTTGGTACGAGGAAAAATGAATGCCAAATAGACAATAAGAAAGCAATCCGACTAGGACCACGTTCAACTGAATGGTTCAAATTCCACTATAAGCCTTATCACTATTTTAATTTTCTTTTAATATATTCTTTGTTATTTGAGGAGACTCCCATCAATTAAGTTTTGCATATTTATGCTTTTTTAGTGTTTGCCTCAAATTTCTTTTTATATATAATTCAATCTCATTCTGATTTAATCTAACTTTTTAAAATTTGCCACATATCAAATACTCCCTCCGAATAAAAAAGATTGTCAACTTAGTTATTGCACACTCCTAAGAAAATACTAACTCTTATACAAAAATAGGTAATTTGATTAAAATATTCCTAATTAAATAAGTATTGAGATTTGATAATTTATTTTTTCTTGATTTAAAAAATAAATACTCTTTTTTAATTTAAAAATAAAGCTAAGTAAACACTCATTTTTATTCCGAAGGGGTACAATATTATGTAAATGGAAAGAGGGGGGAAAAAAGGATAGTGAATCGTCATTAAACCCGATTCCTCTCAACTCTCAAGAAGGTTAGTGAATAGTGATAATTAAATTAAATGACAATAATTGAATGAATAATTATCTTAATTTGACGCGATATATGATTGCATTTATTTCAAAATAGTGTTCTCTGTTTAATTTATGTAATATTATTTAACTTGACACAAAAAATTTTAAAAAAAAGATTTTTGAAATATGTAATACAAAACAAATCTTATATAAATTTGTGTTTATAAATTATCTTATAAAATTAAATTATTTTTAAATATAAAAAAATAATATTTCTTTTAGACAAATCAAAAAAGGAAATAATATCATAAGGGACAGAGGAGTAATATATAAGTGGAATATATAATTATTCGCAGATATTTCTATGGTCTTACCACAAAGATATATCATATATGCAGTCTTTCCCCAATTCCTATTGTATCCCCACTCCCCACTCCCCACTCCCCACTCCCCACTCCCCACTCCCCCGCCTCCAATCTTATATAAATTTGTGTTTATAAATTATCTTATAAAGTTAAATTATTTTTAAATATAAAAAAATAATATTTCTTTTAGACAAATCAAAAAAGGAAATGATACCATAAATTGGGACAGAGGAGTAATATATAATTATTCGCAGATATTTCTATGGCCTTACCACAAAGATATATGCAGTCTTTCCCCAATTCCTATTGTATCCCCCACTCCCCACTCCCCCGCCTCCATTTATAAGTCTATGTTCTTCCTCCCAACCTAATCTCATAAATCCCAAAACTTCAGTTGACTAGAAACTATTACTCTTTAACCTTCTGCTACTTTATGGAAGACTCAATACACCAATCGAAACAAGAAACAGACCATCCAATGGACGGTCCAAGAAACATCATATTCGGGAAGTACGAGATGGGGAGGCTACTAGGCCAAGGAACATTCGCCAAGGTTTATTACGGCCGCCATATCATAACATCAGAAAGCGTGGCTATCAAAGTAATCAACAAAGACCATGTTAAAAGAGAAGGCATGATGGAACAAATCATTCGAGAAATCTCCATCATGCGATTAGTTCGACACCCTAACATAGTCGAACTCAAAGAAGTCATGGCAACAAAGCAAAAAATATTTGTTGTTATGGAGTATGTTAAAGGGGGTGAACTTTTCGCTAAGGTTGCTAATGGAAAACTTAAAGAAAATATTGCAAGAAAATATTTCCAACAATTAATTAGTGCTGTGGACTTCTGTCATAGCCGTGGTGTATATCACAGGGATTTGAAACCTGAAAATTTGCTTCTTGATGAAAATGAGAATTTAAAGGTTTCAGATTTTGGTTTGTCAGCTTTGTCAGAGCAGTTAAGGAGTGATGGTCTGCTACATACACAGTGTGGAACCCCAGCTTATGTTGCACCTGAAGTGTTGAGGAAAAAAGGGTATGATGGTGCTAAATCTGATATTTGGTCATGTGGGGTTATTTTATATGTTCTTTTAGCTGGTTTTTTACCATTTAAACATGAGAATTTAATGAAGATGTATAGGAAAGTTTTCAAAGGTGAGTATGAGTTTCCTCCATGGTTTCCACCTGAAGCCAAGAAGTTAATTTCAAAGCTTTTGGTTGCTGATCCAGAAAAAAGAATAACAATTGTGCTGTAACAAGGGTACCTTGGTTTATAAAAGAATTTAGTAGATCAACTTCTTTTTGTTCAATTGAGGAAAAAGCTGATCAGAAACAGGGCAGCATAGAAAGAACAAAGTCAAGTCCATCTTTTTACAATGCATTTGAATTTATATCAGCAATGTCTTCAGGGTTCGATTTATCGAGCCTTTTTATTGAAGGTAAGAGGAAATCTGGCTCAATGTTTACATCCAAATGTTCTGCATCCATGATCATGTCAAAGCTGGAATCTTTAGCCAAGAAGGTGAATTTTCAGATTGTATCTGCTAAGGAATTCAAGGTGAAGATGCAAGGAATATCCGAAGGGCGAAAAGGGAAATTGTCAGTGATGGCTGAAGTGTTTGAAGTTGCACCAGAAGTGGCTGTTGTTGAGTTCTCCAAATCTGCTGGAGATACCTTAGAGTATAGGAAATTTTATGAGGAAGATGTAAGGCCTTCTCTTAAAGATATTGTTTGGACATGGCAAGGTGAGAATGATGCCTGGGACTAAATTGCTATGCTAGTTATTACTCCATGTAAATTATAGGCTCTTGTTGGAGTTATATGGACCAAATATACAAACCATAACTTTAGCATTTTACTTTATACCAGTTTTAGCCAATTTTGTTTAATATAATGGTGAACTGCATCTTCTTTGGTCAGTAATCTGTAAATATTTTGTAAGTTATTATGGGTATTTTAACTTACTGGAGTATGTGGAAACTACTTCAGTCAAGGTAGAGTTGGATTCAAAATCTAATATTAGTGGATTCAAGATAAGTATGACCTTATAATATAATATGCATATGATCTAATTTATTTCATATGTATACAAAAAATTTGCCGAAAACAACAAATTTTAGTTGAACCTACTCTGCCTCTGAGCCGACATCCTTATTTTTTAATGATCCATTTTCCTTCTTTTTAAATCAATATGTGCAGCAGAGATGGATTTATAATTTCAAAGAAGTAAAAAGAAAGTATTAAATGAGAATTGATCTCTATTTCTTTAGGTAAATAATTTAATTTTTAACTAAGTGCACCATTTAGCTTTTTTGGAGTATGTGTTTCAATAAATAATATTAAATTAAATTCTAAAACATATGTACATAAAATATTTAGTTTTGCGGAAAGATCATGAATTCACGTGTTCCATAATATAGGTCTAAATCTGTCGAAGTCTTCAAGTGTTAATTATTGGATTCTAATTTTAACATGCTTACTTATTTAATGAATTTCTTAACACAAATAAACTATTTAAACAAAGGCTATTGAGTTCAAGTGAACCATTATGGGAACTTCAATGCATGAATTACATCTGTTTCTCTATGGCAGAGTAGGTCTGCCCATGGTTTAAAAGTATTTTGATTAAGAAAATTAGTGTGGGGTTTTTGTGATCTTGATTCTACATGATGGAACCATGGGCCGCAACTAGCTGATACTGCTGGTTTGTTCTTGGGTAATATATGGCTGTTATTGCACCAGAATGTGGTCCACTGTGCGTCAATGTCACTTGAGTTGCAGTGCACACTTGTGTAGTCCCCTGTGCCTTGACTGACCACGTGAGGTTGCTCAAAAATCTAGTTGAGGTTAATATAATTTTGTATCAAGTCTAATAGTATGTTTTATGTAATCTTTTGTATTGAATGTTCGATAAACTATTCATGTAGTATAAAGTTTTATTAAAAAATAGTATACTATAGATATCTCCCGAAAGGAAAAGTTAATTAAATTCTCGAACTCCAGTGAAGCATTTCAAATGGAGATAAGATAGATATCTCTGTAATAGTAATACCTTTACCTGTACGGCTGTAGCTCTTGTCATTATCAATCGCTAAAGTTGAGTTTTGAAGTGCAATTCAAATATTTAAGTGGATGAATTCGAAGTCATTTCTGTCACGTAATTGAGTTTTTCATACCGTAAAAATAAAAAATTCTCTAACATTTGACATTTATCCAAATAACTCCAAAGATGAATGTTAACGAACTCTCTTTATCCATATGAGTATGATTAATTCTATTTTTTGCTTTCCGCTTCCGTGAGATGCTTCAGTTTTCTTATGAAATTTTCGTTATATAATTAGACATACGATAAATTATGGTGTTAAATAAGACAATATACACACAATATACAAGTGTATATTGCCTTATTCAAAGGCCACAAAATCTGCCCATATTGGGCATCTCGGTTTTGGCTGATTTGGTACATGAGATATTGTATATTTGGAAAATATATGTGTAGTATATTGTAATGTATTTGTTACCTAAAATAGGTTTATACACTACCATAATTGTAGAGTTAGAATTATGATAGAATAAGATTTAGGAATAGAATAGAAATATTTTGTATCTTGTATATATACCAATTCAAGTAATGAAAATAATCAAGGGGATTATTTCTTCCATGGTATCAAGAGACTAGGTCTAAACAAAAGTTTTTCTCTCCCAACTTTTGTCCTCTCAATTTCGGCCGAGACACCCCCACCCCCCCCCTCGGGTTTCTCTTCCAAAATTCGTCTTCCGCTCTCAAAAACACATCTCTTAAATTTTCCTTCCTTCTTTGTTCTTTCAATATGTCTAAGAACAATTATCATCCTGCCCTCATGGTTTCTAACGTCAAGAACAGTATCCCTATTGTCCTTGAGATGGAAAACATCCAATATGCGACGTGGGCGGAGTTGTTTAAAATTCACGCTATCTCCCATCAAGTTCTTCATCACATCATTCCTCCCGCTAGACCTCTTCCTACGGAGGATCTTGAGTTATGGATTACTCTTGATGCTACCGTTCTCCGGTGGATCTATGTTACTATTTCGGTTGACCTTCTACAGACGATTATTGAGCCGGATACCACGGCTATGGCTGCCTGGAATAGATTGCGTGACATATTCCAAGACAACCAACATTCACGTGTCGTCACACTCGAGCAGGAATTCTCTCTAGTTCGAATGGACGAATTTCCGAACGTTTCTGCATATTGCAAGAAACTAAAGGAGTTGGCGGATCAACTCCGGAATGTTGGCGCACCGATAACTAATAATCGTCTAGTTCTACAATTGGTTGCCGGTCTTTCGGAGGCCTATAATGGTGTTGGAACTCTCCTTCGCCAAAGCAACCCTCTTCCTGACTTCTATCAAGCCCGCTCCATGCTTACTTTGTAAGAAGTCGGTTTGGCTAAAAAGGCGGCTACCGGAGCAAGCCCCGTCGTCATGGTGGCGTCCTCTCCTAGTTCTTCGTGTTTTGTTAATAATTCGGGCCAAAACCATAATCATGGTGGCGGCAAAAATAATCGCAAGAATAATAACAAAAACCGCAGGGGCAAACGCGACGGTTCTGGTGGTAGTTCCGGTGGTCAGCAAGCAGGCGGTGGGTCCCATCCAGGGAACAGTGGGGCTGGGGCAGTGGGTCGTGGGCCAGCAGACCTTACAATCCAGCAGCCAATTCCAGCGGCCGGTGGGGCGGCCACGATTCGTGCCCAACACCCAAAGGTGGCGGCCAACCGGCCGCAGCCCCCAAAGTAGCAGCGGCGAAGCAGCAGCTACGGCCCAGCTCCATCACGTACATGAATTCTTGGGCCCTGACCTCCGCAAGCCCATCATGCAGCAGGCCCTACTGAAACCGATATCAAGGTCGCGATGCACACATTGGGGTTAACTCAACCGGACCCAAATTGGTATATGGACACCGGTGCCACTACTCACATGACTTCCGAATCAGGTACTCTCTCATATTATTCCAATTTGAGCACCCCTCGGGGGATAATTGTTGGTAATGACAGTTCTATTCCAATTCTATGGTATGGTCAGAAAACGTTGTCTCCCCCAATCCACCCCTTCTCTTGAAAAATACTTTACATGCTCCTAAATTGATTAAAAATTTAGTGTCTATCCGAAAGTTCACTACTGACAATTCCGTTTCCGTTGAATTTGATCCTTTTGGTTTCTCTGTGAAGGATTTCAAGACGGGGAGTCATCTCATGAGGTGTGATAGTAGGGGGGATCCGTATCCTATCATGCCTCGGTTTCACCATCGAGTCAAGCCTTGCCATCGCCTTTTGCGCTCATCTCTCCTTCCATGTGGCATGCTCGCCTGGGTCATCCGGGATCTTCTATTTTATCAGTTTTAGATAAAAATAGCTTTATTTCTTGTAAGGGTACGAGTCGTACTCCACTTTGTCAGTCTTGTTCATTATGGAAAATTGTTAAGTTGTCATTTGTAGACTCCAATTCTCATACTTCAATGCCATTTGATATTATTCATAATGACTTATGGACGTCTCCTGTTCTTAGTTCATTGGGTCATCGATATATGTTCTCTTTTTAGATGATTATTCTAGATTTTTGTGGACGTTTCCAATTGCGAATAAATCACAAGTGTTTTCCGTCTTTATCAAATTTAGAGCGTTCATTCGTACTCAATTCAAAAGAGACATAAAAAGTATTCAATGTGATAATGGGAAAGAGTATGACAATAGGGAGTTTCGGAAATTCTGTGGTAATAATGGGATCAATTTTAGGTTTTCGTGTCCTCATACATCTTCACAAAATGGAAAGGCCGAATGCAAAATTCGTTCCATAAATAACATTGTCCGAACTCTCTTAATTCATGCCTCCATACCTCCATATTTTTGGCATCATGCTCTATAAATGGCCACATATATTCTTAACATAATTCCTTCTAAAGGTCTGACATATTCTCCCCCCTCAAAATCCTATATAATAAGAACCCTTCTTATTCTCATCTAAGGATTTTTGGGTGCTTGTGTTATCCGTTATTCCCATCCACCACAATTAACAAACTTCAGGCTCGGTCTACCCCGTGTGTATTTTTGGGTTATCTGTCGAATCATCGTGGTTGTAAATGTTTTGATTTATCCTCCAAAAAAATCATAATTAATCGCCATGTCATTTTTGATGAAACCCAATTTCCTTTTATGAAAGTTCATACTCCCGAGCCTAGGTTGTATAATTTTTTGGATGACCAAATATCCCCGTATATTATTCGGAATTTTTCGGACATAACCCACACCCAAAATCCTCCAGCTGGCCCACTACCCGCTGGACCCACTGTACCGTACACTGTTCCAAGCATCTTTGGATCGGGTCCCGCAATTGGGCGCTCCGGCCCAATTCGGAACCGGTCCGATGTTGATTCCGATTCGATTTGGGCCGGCGGAGCCCACCGCCTCGTCGTCCCGGTCCGTCCCGAGCCTAGAAAACTCCCAAAATTCCCTCAATTCTTCCTCGAGTCATAGACCGGTCACTCTTAGTCAGCGGGGTATTTTTACACCTAAAAGACATTTTAATTTACATTCTGATATCTCTAAATCCCCCTTGCCCCGCAATCCTGTGTCCGCATTAAATGACCCTAATTGGAAAATTGCTATGACTGATGAATATAATGCTCTTATTGATAATAAGACGTGGGAGTTGGTGCCCCGTCCATATGGTATAAATGTTATCAGGTCTATGTGGATTTTTGCTCATAAGGAGAATTCAAATGGGTCATTTGCTAGACATAAGGTGCGACTTGTTGGTAATGGTAAGACTCAGCAGGTTGGGATATATTGTGGTAAGACGTTTAGTCCGGTGGTCAAACCGGCTACCATTCGCATTGTGCTTAGCTTGGCTGTTTCAAAGACTTGGCCAATTTATCAGTTGGATGTCAAGAATACTTTCTTATATGGTGATCTCAAGGAAACAGTCTATATGCATCAGCCGTTGGGTTTCAAGGATCCAAACCATCCTCATCATGTATGTTTGTTGAATAAGTCCTTATATGGGCTTAAGCAGTCTCCAAGGGCCTGGTACACGAGGTTTGCTGACTTTGTTTCAACTATTGGGTTCACTCACAGCAGGTCAGATAATTCCTTGTTCATCTACCGCCGTGGTTCGTCCTTGGCCTACATGCTGTTGTATGTGGATGATATCATCTTGACTTCCTCTTCCGATGCCTTGCGCCAGTCTATCATGACCATGCTCAGGTCTGAGTTTGCTATGAAAGACTTGGGACCTTTGATTTATTTTTTGGGGATTGCCGTCAAGCGTCATTCAGGTGGCTTGTTTTTGTCTCAACGAAAGTATGCTGCTGAGATCATAGAGAGGGCTGGGATGTCATCCTGTAAGTCCACTTCCACTCCAGTTGATGCAAAACCCAAGCTTATTGTCGCAGCAGGTGCACCATACGAGGACCCGACTCGATATCGCAGTCTTGCAGGAGCCCTCCAGTATCTTACTTTTACCAGACCGGATATTTCGTATGTTGTTTAGCAGGTGTGTTTATTCATGCATGATCCCAGAGTTGAGCACATGAATGCAATCAAACGCATCATTCGATATATTCAGGGGACACTGGAATATGGGTTGCACTTGTATCCTTCTTCTACATCCACACTTGTCTCGTACACAGATGCGGATTGGGGTGATTGTCCGGACACCAGACGGTCTACGTCAGGATATTGTATGCTCCTTGGCAATAACTTGGTCTCCTGGTCTGCAAAGCGTCAGGCGACTCTATCCCGCTCAAGTGTAGAGGCAGAATATCGAGGGGTAGCTAATGTGGTCTCAGAATCATGTTGGTTACATAATTTGCTTTTAGAGCTTCATTGCCCCATTCAGAAGGCGACCTTAGTATATTGTGATAATGTTAGTGCCATCTACCTCTCAGGTAATCCGGTTCAGCACCAACGCACCAAACATATCGAAATGGACATTCACTTTGTCCGTGAAAAGGTTGCTCGGGGGCAAGTACGCGTATGTCATATCCCGTCAAGATATCAAGTTGCAGACATCTTTACAAAGGGTCTTCCTCGGTACTTTTGAAGATTTTAGGGACAGTCTCAGCGTTCGAAGACCGCCCGCTATGACTTCGGGGGTGTGTTAAATAAGGCAATATACATAATATACAAGTGTATATTGCCTTATTCAAAGGCCACGAAATCTGCCCATATTGGGCATCTCGGTTTTGGCTGATTTGGTACATGAGATATTGTATATTTGAAAAATATATGTGTAGTATATTGTAATGTATTTATTACCTAAAGTAGGTTTATACACTACCATAATTGTAGAGTTAGAATTATGGTAGAATAAGATTTAGGAATAGAATAGGAATATTTTGTATCTTGTATATATACCTATTCAAGTAATGAAAATAATCAAGGAGATTATTTCTTTCGGTTTCAATTTTTTTTTTTTTTTTTCATTCTAAGCAAATGATAAAGATGTTGTTGAGAAAAAGATGAATCTTCCCGAATCAAAATTAAAATAGCAAGTTCCATAACGTGTCTTAATATGAGGCAGCAGTTGGTTGGACAATGGGTCTTTCATATTTAAGCTGCTTTATCATCAAACGGATGTCTCACTGCTTGTAGTAAGAAAGGAATAATTATGGAGATGAAATGGTCCCCTGGATGACCAAAAAAGGCAAGAATATAGACTTAAGTCACCCATTGGTATTGGCCAAGGGAAATGCTCTTATTATTTAATTGTTTTGGTATCATGATATCTTATTAGGAGTAATTAATTTAATATTTCATTGCCAGTCAATTTATAATGGCTACCTTGCAGATTCTTTAAGCAACGCCAATTTATCGGTTAGCTATTATATGTAGGGTTGGTTTTTTTGTAAGGATCAAATGCGTGTAATTTTTTTGATAATCAATGACGGTGAGATTTGAATTAATCTTTGTTTATTTTGCTACGGTATTGAATTTCGCTTTCGATTCAATATCTTTCTTAACACCCGGAAAATTATATGCCTCTATAGTAGAAAGTGTGTGATCAACTAAAAGTTTAATCTATTAGATATAACATGTTTTATTTGCTTAATTATGTACTCAAAGTATCATTATAACTGACTTTTATAGCACAAACATGTAATATAGCCTTTTTTTAATAGATCCATCTGTTGATTAAGAAGCGCCACAGAAACATGAGAGTGAAGAAAACGCTTGCATTAGTTGAATGAATTAATATTATAAAAGTTGATTTGATTAAGTCGTGTGATTTCGGAGTTATACGCTTGGCATCTAAGTTCATAAACTTGACTTTACTAATAAGTACTACGGAGTACTAGAATAATACGTTGATATAAAGTGCATGAGTACATAAAGATGAGAAGTACTACGGAGACATTATACAAACCATGTAATTCTTCAAGAATCTTTTTTGATTCGTAGAATCCTAAAACATAAAGATACGTTGTTGAAAAGACTCATCACACAATTATAAAAAAGGTGAGAAGTATATATTGCTCACTATGACTAAACCACTCAAGTCATTTTAGGGTGAAGCAGTTGACACAATTCACTACCTAATTAAATTTGGGATGGAGCCACCATTATCATACGGGTTTAACAAAATTCAATAAATATTGTATTTATGTTAAAATTTTATTTAATATATATACAATAATCTATTCAGAATTCAGCAAGTAAATATGATTGTGTTAAATATACACAATATACACACACAATATACATGTGTATATTTGGTCTCGAATTTGCTCCTATTTTAGACTCTCGGATTTGTGCCTATTAGTCAATGTAATTTATGGTAAATATTTAGTATCCTAGTTTAGGTAAATTTGTAATATAATTAGTAGTGTATTACCATAATTAGTGTACTACCATAAATGTATAGAATAAGGTTTTAGGTATAGAATAAGAATAAGATTCTCCTATTATGTAACTTGTATATATAGCCTTTCAATTAATGAAAATAATCAATGGATTATTTCTTTCATGGTATCAAGAGTCTAGGTTTATTTTCTCTCCCAAATTCCGTCGAAATCCCTAGCCAAAATCTGAGACCTTGCTCTCGGGTTTCGTGCCGATGAGAACCTCCTTCTTCCAAAAAACTTCTCCCTAATCCCTCAATCACATATTGTTCTATCAATATGTCTACATCCTGAAACATGTTTCATCTGGCCCTTACAGTTTCTAACATCAAGAATAACATCCCTCTCGTTCTTGAAATACAAAACGTCTAATATGTGACGTGGACCGAATTGTTCAAAATTCACGCACGATCGCATCAAGTCATCCATCACATAATCCCCACGGCTTCTAAGGATACGGAGGTTCCAAAACGCGAGGATGATCCTAAGTTGTGGACGACTATTGATGCTACCGTTCTTCAGTGGATATATTCCACCATATCTACCGACCTTTTGCAAACAATTATTGAGGCTGACGCTATGGCACAGGCGACTTGGGATAGACTGCGTGATATATTCCAAGATAATCAAAATTCTAGAGTCATTACCCTTGAGCAGGATTTCTCCCACGTCAATATGGAAGATTTCCCTAATGGTTCGGCTTATTGCAAAAGATTAAAGGAATTGGCGGACCAACTTCGAAATGTTGGCGCGCCGGTTTCGAACGATCGTTTGGTCCTCAAAATGGTTTTCGGCCTCTCCGAGGCCTATAGTGGTGTGGGAACGCTTCTTTGGCAAAGCAATCCGCTTTCGCAATTTTATCAGGCGCGTTCTATGCTTACACTAGAAGAAGCAGACATAGCTAAACGAGCGGCTACCGGTACTAGTCCCGTAGTCATGATGACCGAGTCCACGGTATATCCTACCAGGTCCAACAACTCGGGCCAAAACCGCAACAACGGTGACGGCAAAAAGGGTGGAAATAAGAAAGATGACAAAAACCGCGGCGGCAGCCAACTGAATGGTGGTGGCAGTGGGGGTCCTCGCGGTTGTCAGCAGCAGCAACAACAACAGTTCTGGGGCCTACAGTGGGCCCCTATGCAGAGTGGCGATGGGCCCCACAACAACGTTGGGGCCCGGCCCGGTTACCTCCCGGCGGTGGTGGCCCCCAGCAGTCCAGGCTCAATTCGGCTTGGTCCAGTTATGGCCAGCAACAGTCTGGGCTAAGACCGCAAGCAGGGGTGCTTGGGCCTCGGCCCCCGCAAGCCCATCACGCAGCAGGCCCCACTCAGACCGATATTGAGGCCGCGATGCACACACTGGGTTTGACTCAATCGGACCCGAATTGGTATATGGACACTGATGCCACTACCCACATGACATTCGATTCAAGTACTCTCTCATCTTATTCTAATTTGAGCAACCCTCACAGTATAATTATTGGTAATGGCAATTCTGTTCCAATTCGTGGTTATGATCATAAAACATTGTCTCCCCCCCATCCCCCTCTTATCTTGAAAAATACCCTACACGCCCCCAAATTGATTAAAAACTTAGTCTTTGTCTGTAAATTCACTACTGACAATTATGTTTCTATTGAATTTGATCCATTTGGTTTCTCTGTAAAAGATTTCAAGACGAGGAGTCCTCTCATGAGGTGTGATAGTAGGGGAGATCTTTATCCTATCACACCCAGTCCTTGTCCATCGAGTCAAACCCTGCCATCAGCTTTTGCAGCCATCTCTCCTTCCTTGTGGCATGCTCGTCTTGGTCGTCCGTGGTCGTCTATTTTGTCAGCTTTAGATAAATTCATGTAAGGGTATGAGTTGTACTCCAATTTATCAATCTTGTTCTTTAGGAAAAATTGTTAAGTTGTCATTTGTAGACTCACAATCTCATACTTTAATGCCATTTGATATTATTCATAGCGACTTATGGACGTCTCATGTTCCTAGTTCTATGGGTCATCGGTATTATGTTCTTTTTTTGGATGATTTATTCTAAATTTTTATGGACGTTTCCAATAGCGAAGAAATCTCAAGTTTTTTCCATCTTCCTAAAATTTAGAGCATTCATCAGAACCCAATTCGACCGTGAAATAAAAAATATTCAGTGTGATAATGAAAAAGACTATGACAATGGGGTGTTTCGGGAATTCTGTGCTACTAATGAGATAAATTTTCGTTTCTCTTGTCCCTATATATCTTCACAAAATGGGAAAGCCGAACGTAAAATTTGTTCCATAAATAACATTATCCGCACTCTATTAATTCATGCTTCCGTGCCCCAATTTTTTTGGTATCATGCTCTTCAATTGGCTACATATCTACTAAACATAACTCCTTCCAAAGGTTTGACATATTCTTCCCCTCTTCAGATTTTATATAATAAATCTCATTCTTATTCTCATCTTCGGGTTTTTGGGTGTTTATGTTATCCGCTATTTTCATCCACCACAATTAACAAACTTCAGGCCCGGTCTACTCCGTGTGTGTTTTTGGATTTTCCATCTAATCATCGTGGTTACAAATGCTTTGATTTATCCTCCAATAAAATCATCATTAATCGCCATGTAATTTTTGATGAATCCCAATTTTCATTTGCTAAAAGTCATTCTCCCGTGCCTAGTTCATATAATTTTTTGGATGAACAAATATCCCTGTATATTATTCAGCATTTTTCAGACATCTCCCGCACCCATAATTCTCCAGCGGGCCCACTGCCCGCTGGTCCCACTGGCCCGTCACATTCCTCCCTGCCCAGTTTTATCACTGGGCCAGTTTCAGCAATTGGGCATGTCCAGCCCAATACTGGAACTGGTCTAGTTTCTGTTTTCGCCACTGGTACGGCTTCCCGAGTTGGGCTAGCAGGCCCACTGCCTGCTGGCCAGTCCGTCCCATGCCCAGCAAATTCTCAAAATCCACTCAATTCTTCCTCAAGTCATAGACCGGTCACTCGTAGTCAGCAGGGTATTATTACACCTAAAAGACATTTTAATTTACAATTTTACATTCTAATGTCTCTAAATCCCCCATGTCTCGTAATCCTGTGTCTGCCTTAAACAATCCGAATTGAAAAATTACTATGACTGATGAATATAATGCTCTTATTGATAATAAGACGTGGAGTTGGTGCCCCGTCCATCTGGTATTAATGTTATCAGGTCTATGTTGATTTTTGCTCATAAGGAGAATTCAGATGGTTTATTTGCTCGACATAAGATACGGCTTGTGGGTGATGGTAAGACTCAGCAGGTTGGTATAGATTGTGGGGAGACGTTTAGTCCGGTGGTCAAGCCGACTACCATTCGCACTGTGCTTATCTTGGCTCTTTCGAAGACATGACCTATTCATCAGTTGGATGTCAAGAATGCTTTCCTACATGGTGATCTCAAGAAAACAGTCTATATGCATCAGCCGTTGGGATTCAGGGATCCCAACCATCCTTATCATGTCTGTTTGTTGAAGAAGTCCTTATATGGGCTTAAGCAGTCTCCACTGGCCTGGTATACAAAGTTTGCTGACTATGTTTCAACTATTGGGTTCACTCACAACAGGTTGGATAATTCATTGTTCATCTACCGTCGTGGATCGTTCGTAGCATACATTTTGTTAAATGTGGACGATATTATCTTGACTGCCTCTTCCGATGCATTGCGCTAGTCCATCATGACCATGCTCAGCTCCGAGTTTGTTATGAAAGACTTGGGGCCATTGAGTTATTTTTTGGGGATTGCTGTCACTCGTCATTCCGATGGGTTGTTCTTGTCACAACGGAAGTATGCAGGCGAGATCATCGAGAGGGGTGGGATGTCATCTTGTAAGATCACTTCCACCCCAGTTGATACCAAGCCCAAGCTTGGTGCCGCGGTCGGCGTCCCTTACGAGGATCCAACCCGCTATGGCAGTCTTGTAGGGGCCCTTCAATATCTTACCTTTACCAGACCGGATATTACGTATGTTGTCCAGCAGGTGTGTTTATTCATGCATGATCCCCGAATTGAGCACATGAATGCACTCAAACGCATCATTCGTTATAATCAGGGTACACTGGACTATGGTTTGCATTTGTATCCTTCATCGACATCCACACTTGTCTCATACACAGATGATGATTGGGGTGGGTGTCCAAATACCATACAGTCTACGTCTATCTACTGTATGTTCCTTGGCAACAACTTGGTCTCCTGGTCTGCGAAACGTCAGGCGACTCTATCCCGCTCAAGTGCCGAGACTGAATATCGAGGGGTCGCCAATGTGGTCTCAGAATCATGTTGGTTACGTAATTTTCGTTTAGAGCTTCATTGTCTAATTCAAAAGGCAACCTTGATTTATTGCGATAATATTAGTGCCATTTACCTTTTTGGTAATCCGGTTTAGCTCCAACGCACTAAACATATCGAGATGGACATTCACTTTGTCCGTGAAAAGATTGCTCGGGTACGCATCTGTCATGTCCCGTCAAGATATCAGATTGCAGACATCTTTACAAAGGGTTTTCCCTCGATCCTTTTGAAGATTTTAGGGACAGTCTCAGCGTTCGAAGACCGCCCGCTATGACTGCAGGTGTGTGTTAAATTTACACAATATACACACAATATACATGTGTATATTTGGTCTCGGATTTGCTCCTATTTTAGACTCTCGGATTTGTGCCTATTAGTCAATGTAATTTATGGTAAATTTTTAGTATCCTAGTTTATGTAAAATTATAATATAATTAGTAGTGTATTACCATAAATGTATAGAATAAAGTTTTAGGAATAGAATAGGAATATGATTCTCCTATTTTGTAACTTATATATATAGTGTTTCAATGAATGAAAATAATCAAAAAATTATTTTTTTTCATATTGTAATTCAAAATTCGTTGAATTCGCTATCAGTATACCGGAGAAGGCTTGAGATTGAGGAGTGTTTTGTTTAGAGAATACTGGTTTTTGTGTAATCTTGATTCTACGTACACAAAGGAACCATGGACCACAGTTGATTTTACACAACGGAACCATGGGCTGCCACAGTAGATGTTGGAGTAGTTGATGTAACACGACTACTCTATAGACTATAACATCAAGGAGAATATGTGGTAATTAACTAGTGGTTGTGTACTTGAGCAAGTGGCAATTGGATATTGGTCTGGTCTTGTACTGCACTATATTGTGGTCCTGAATCCTGATCTATTATTGGTCAAGGTCACTTGAGTTACAGTGCACACTTGTGCTATTCTTTTTTTTTTTTTTTTTTTTATAATCAGGGTTTTGCGAAGGCCGCGCGACTACTACATTGCGTATTACCAGGCGTCCTGGAGATGATGGGACCGGTCCTTCAGCACCCCACCACCAGGTAAATCGCGGGATGTGCACACATGGTCAGTGTCTGTTTGCGTCCAACGGATCAATGCTACAAGGTTGACCCCCCCACAGGCCCCATCCACAAGGCTTGGCGGAGACCGAACCCACACTGCAACATGCCCGTGCGGCTTTTAGCGCCCAAGCTTTACCACATGTATGTGCCCCGGAGGACGATATCCGGAGGGGAGAATCGAACTTGCGACCCTAAGGCCGCAAAGTTGACTCCCTGCCAGCAAGCTGACCCCTCTAGATACACTTGTGCTATTCTAGTGGCATGGTGTGTGGTAATGGACATTGTACAAGCACATTCAACGAACTAAATGTTCTTCTTTTGCCAAAGAAGCAGCAGCTAAGTCCTACTTAGCTCCTCGGGAAATAGAAAGAAATACTCCCTCCTCCTTGGGTAGATGTGTGCAAATAATATAACTACATTTTAATTTCAAGCAACTTGAGATTAGATAATTAAAATATGCATTATTTATTTCGTTCCATTTAAATTTATTTCAATATGATATTATAAGATATTAATTTTTCTAACATAAGGACACAGGTGAGCAAGTAGGGAAAACCTGTTCCAAGTGGTGCATGTCATGAAAACACCGCTTCATTGAAAAACTATAGTGGATATGTATATATAGATAACAAGCAAACCGTAAACAGTAGGTATAAATATAGGGAAAAAATGACGTTACTTGTTATTATAATAATTTATTCACTTGTTGACTCCTTCAAATGTTTCCGTATACACCGATATAAGCAAGGCTCCTAGGCATGACTATTTTTATCCTACCTTTTATTCTTGTCTAAAACTCATACAGTAAATAAAGATATTTCTGACGAAAAGATTAAGATGTGAAACAAGAGGGTGATTGTTGGAATATGCTCTATTAGTCTTCCTACCTATTCACTTTCGCTTTCAACCTCCTGGCAATGGAAAATGTTGCTCCGACCGTTGATATGTTCCAAATTCCTTTTTTTTCAAGATAAGATTTCCTCGACGTTCTTTGAACTATGCAATCTACATTCATGTAGAGGGTTTGAGAAATAAATACTCCGGTTTTGTATAGATTTGATTAATCCAATAATAGGACGGAGCTAGCCAAAAGGAATAGGTTCAATTGAATGGTCTTTGCAAAAAAAATTAATTTTGTACTATATAAACAAGGTTAAATAAAATCTACAGCCGATTCCCTTTTATATAACTTTTTAAATGTAGTGATAAAAAAAGAGGTCTAAAAAAATTGCTAAAATTCACGAATTCACCCCTCAATTAAGATATTTTACTGCTTGTTTGAATTGTTGTTGCCTACTTTATTGTGTTATTAGTTTAAATTGTATCGTATAAATCCATCGTTATGTAATGATGAAAAGTCTCATTTTGATTAGTAACGATTGATTTGTTGTGATTGCATCGTTTCATTAGTTTTTTATTTTGTCTTTTACGTATTGTCTAACTATTAGGGTTTAGGGTTTAGGATTTAGGTATAAATCCATCGTTATGTAATGATGAAAAGTCTCATTTTGATTAGTAACGATTGATTTGTTGTGATTGCATCGTTTCATTAGTTTTTTATTTTGTCTTTTACGTATTGTCTAACTATTTTATCTTTTACGGCGTACCTTACTTCTCTCTTATAGGTTTATCCATCAAATTGCTAATGTGTGACATTATGTAAAGACGGAAAATGATACAATATATGAAAACATTGTATTTATCAAAACAATACAATACAACAATACTATATATTATGCAGTACTCCCTCCGTTTCAAATATTTGTCTTACTTTCCTTTTTAATTTGTTTAAAAAAGAATGTCTCTTTCCTTTTTTTAGCAATTCTTTAACTCCAACTTTTCACATGATATGTTTCAAAGATTATTTTGATACATTTTTCAAATGATTTTTGATTAAATCAACCCTCAAACAGAGTGCTAGTGATTTTTGAATCTCCTATAATATCCTTTTTCTTCATCACGGGGACGTGGGGTGCAAAAGAGACTCTGCAGCTAATGTTTAATGCTCGATCAAATTGATTGCTCACTAGAGAGAAAAAAAAGTTACACGCAACAAATCACATCCAAATAAAGCGTAGTCGCGTGGGTCCAATACGGTGAGAACTTTTAACATATGGCAATATTTAAGAGGAGATGGTAAGTTTCTGGTAACATCTGTATTATTGAGCCTTTACTTTACTCGCACATTCCATTGTTTATTTTTGTTTCTTTGAACTTTGGCAACGGTTGGTTGGACACAAACATGGCTCTTCACAAAAAAATTGGGACCATATGTGGTGGAGATAAGGAGATATGAAAGACGACAGGCAGGTATGTGAACTTGTCCTCATCAAGGGAAATGACCCCTACTTGATTGCTTGTAAAGACATCTTTGAATATTATCGTGATATCTTACTATATTAATTATGCATATCTGAAACTTTCCTGTCTTTTCTTAAAAAAGTTAATTTAATGATATTATCTTGATATATAATAATATTTTTAAGCTTTCAGTACGTTGGAGTTATTATTTAATCTTACCTTTCTTCCGTTACCTTTTTGGAGATTCAAAATATAAAAAAATAAACGTATAAAAAGTTAAGGAGAAAATTTATATATAATAATTATTGACTTTATATTGTGCTTTGAATTCCTCTTTCTTTATTTTCCCTTTTTTATTTTCCTTTCTTTTCTTTTTCTCTTCCTTTCGAGCTGAGGATCTTTCTAAAATAGTCTTTCTGCCCTCACAAAGATGAGATAGATGTAACCCTCTCCAGACCCTATTTATAAAATTACACTGGATATGTTATTGTTATTTTAATTTTTTTGACCTTATATATAACGTAATTTATATATATAACGTAATTTGTCGAGGGAGTCCGGATCAACCCCCGTTACGCCCTCTTGCTCTGTCCCTGCAGCTCTCACCCATTCCTCAGTCATGTCCTTCATCGACCTTCAAATTGATGTATGAATTCATACGTTTGAAATTAATCATGCTAGTACATTTACTTTAGATCCAATGTTTGATATAAGCTTTTTTTATTTTGTTAGAAATTTATATGCCAACAAAAAATATAGAGAACTTGCAAATTAATAAAACTTTTTTTCTGGATAATATTGCACTAAAATGGTTGGGATGACATTAACGGTGAGAATTCACAGATCTAACTTGAACTTGCTTGATATTAATCCATACCGATGTTTGTTTGTTGTCTAGGAGACTAAACAAACCCAAAAGTCAATAAAGACGCACAGTTCATACTGACCTCAATCGAGAGCGGACAACAAAGCTCTTGGAACGTATTAATAGGCTTCATTACACTTTTCAGCCCATTTTTGGAGTTTCGTCAAGGCTTGGATAAAGCTCTATGCAAAGTGAGCCTGTCAATGAACTTTCAACTTAGGCTTATCGAAAAGGGAAGCAATGATTTACTTGTCCAAGGGAACTATTTAATGAAGCCTTTACACATTGACTTAAATCTTGTTGTTGAGCTTAAAATGAGAGTGTTACAGGTTTCAGCAGCCACTAGGATTAGTAGCTCGTTAATTATGGTAATAAACATCTACTAATACATCGCAAAATAGTTAGTTACCTATCTCAGTTTACTCATTCAAGTATATTGGGCAAGGTGTTAAGGTGGAATATTAGGCTTCTCCAATACCCGGAGAGGACGAAATTCGAGTTAAAATCGGCTTAGTTATTTGCATGAATGCAAAACAGTAAAAGCAGCCTTTCCAGAAATTAGTTAAAGTAGTTACAAGTTAGTTAGTCAGAGACTTTCATAATTACTGTTAGTCTAGTTAATTCGGATTATGATGTACACATATATATATATATAGTTGTGTATTGTGTAGATCAACTCAACGAATCACATTCTCATCATTGAATGAAGAATAAATTCTCTCTATAAAATTGTGTTTACTACTTCCTCGCTTCTTAGTCTTAAGCTTTGAGTTCTTGCATATTGATCATCAATGGCTATCAATAATTTCTTCACGGGTATCAGAGCAGTGAGTAATCTACTTAATTGTTCGAGTCTTTTCTTTCGCATTTTCAATTTCTGATTTCTTCTCTCCTGTTTTTATGTTCTCCAAGTTCTTGAGTTGTTCTTGAACAATCTATACATTGTCAAGAACTATTGTGTATATCAGTTCTAAAATTTCTGCAAACACAAACAAAATTGGTTCAAAATGACAGAAATTGGTACAACACCAATAGCACAAAATGGAAACACTTCGAATGAAACCCCACAATCAGCCACTAATGGATTTGGGCAAATCACTGATCACAATCATCCCTTGTATCTTCAAAGTTATGATGTAAGTGGAATTTCTCTTATTTCATTGTAATTAACTGGATCTAAAAATTATTCTCTATGGAGTAGATCAATGAGAATTGCAATGTTAGGTCGAAATAAGTTTGGCTTTGTGAATGATACTTGTAAAAGAGAAACCAATGGGGAAGAATTGTGGGATCAACGGGATAGAGTTAATGCAATTGTCCAGTCTATATTAATGAATATTGTGTCAAGTAGTCTTTTAAATGGCATGTTATATACTGATAGTGCACATGAGGTGTGGGAGGATTTGCATGAAAGATTTGACAAGGTTGATCATTCAAGAACTAATAACCTGCATAGAGAAAACGTCACTTTGTGTTAAGAAAATTCTACTGTTGCTGAATACTACACTAAACTCAAGAATATGTGGGTTGAATTTCAATCTTTTGTTCCTCCACATGGTTGTAGATGTGAAAGATCTAAAGATTTTGTGCTATACTTGCAAAGAAAAAAGCTATACCAATTTCTAATGGGTCTGAATGAGAACTATAAACAGGCAAGAAGTCAAATCCTATTAATGCCACCTTCGCCATTTGTTAAGAAGGCATATGCAATGATCACAATTGATGGGAGTAAAATATATGTAGCATCAGGTTCTTCAGGATTGCAGGTGCAATACCAAGTGGGAATACTATCTCTAGCTTTGATCCTTTAACAATGTATTCTAAAGCAGGACCATCAAAATTTAAGAAGAACTATAACTTGTTTTGTGAAGTCTTCAAGTTGAAGGGTCATACACAGAAATACTGCTATAAGGTGGTTGGTTAGCCACAAGGATTCAAGTTCAAAAGGAAAAACCATGCAGCATATAGTGTGTTGGCACCTAATTTTATCCCCTCTTTTCCGATTATTTGTTTACGATTTTAAATATTTTGACACCTCAAAATAATTTATATATATATATATAAATATATTATTATTATAATTATTCGTATTTCTACTACCATTTGCCTTTCAATATCCTAATCATAGTTTTACCCTAATATTCTATGTTATTTTATTTTCGCAAAATGGCATCGCATTTTTTATTTAAATTAAGCATCAAGTATTTCGCAAATATTATGTTTTTATTATTATCACATCGTTATTTTTTATCTTTATAATTTACATTTTTTTGCAATCACTAGGGTAATCACTAATTGTTTCTTCTAAACAAATAGGCTTTTAAGATTCTTTACTATGTTGAGTTGATACTTTGCTTTTCCTGGAAGCTACATCAAGTAATCACTAATTGTTTCTTCTAAACAAATAGGCTTTTTAGATTCTTGAGTGTGGAGTTAATATATTTCCTTGATTTGTGATTTTGAAGGAAACTTGAATCAAATTGTGATATTTTAAAACAGCAGAACATCTGGTGTAATATCATTTTTTTAGAATCCCATGTATATCTTGATATTCATTCTTCACTCCTCTTCCTTTGCATGACTTGGGGAGTGCCAAATCCCCTTATCCGATGGTCTTGTGCATATTAGGGGATGTGCTTGAGTTTTGGAAACTGATGTTATGTTCTGAGGTTGTTGCTATGCTACATTTGAGAAATGGCTGCATTTTGAGAGACGTTGCTCAGGCCATTTGTTATTGCCTTTGAGAAGGCTATCTGCTGTATTGTTTGGCCAATTTGCTGCTCCCTTAAAGCTTAAACCTGTTGTGTTACTTGACTCAAGTTGCTACCTTGCTGAAAAAAAAGATATACAAATCCTACACTTCGGATAAATGATTTGAACTTAGGTAATTTGCTTCTTGTTAAATTATGCATGTGGCTAGACTGCCTATTGGGAACATGTGTTTGTCTTGCCCGGGTTTTTGAAGTAGTCCATGCTAGCATGAAACTATTATGAGTCTAGTTGAACCTTGTTTTACTTAGACTTGTAAAATGTTCGGCATAGTTTGGGCAAGTTTGCTTCGTCGAATGCATCCCTGAGTTGATCCAACCCGTGGTTGCTAACTTGATTTTGAAATTGTCTTACTTATTTGGTGTCATCATGTTTAGTTGTGAAACTGAACAGAATCTGGCGCTTCCAGTTTATTTGGTCCATTATGTATGTCTAAAGAGCAGTATCTATGCAACCTACATCTTCACATTGTCCATCTGTCCACAATGCCTACATATGCGATACACATTTGTTATGTATATTTTTCTCTTGGATTTATTGAAATGCCACTCCCTTATCAGTCATCTAAGTGCCACATTTGAGCCTTGGACTCCCCCCCTTCCCCCTCCAAAAGTGATCTATTTCCGAACCCCGGTTCTAAAATTGTTCTCCTGAGTAATTCATTGGTCAAGAGTATCTTATATGTTGCATAATTGAATGCTTTTCTTTCATAGGTGCCTTGTTTGAACTTTTCTATTATATTGCTTTGCCGGCTGAAAGCCAAGACATGATTTGGGTTTGGCTTAGCCTCATCTAATAGCCTGTCATGCCTGAGATTCTAAAAACCTTTTTGATCTTGTTGCGGCATCGGAATATGGATGGTGTACCCCCCATTTGTCGCCTTAACTTTCAAGTTTGATGTTTTAATATTCCCCTTAAGTTATGCTATGTTGAGTTGATACTTTGCTTTTCCTGGAAGCTACACCAAGTAATCACTAATTGTTTCTTCTAAACAAATAAGCTTTTTAGATTCTTGAGTGTGGAGTTAATATATTTCCTTGATTTATTATTTTTCTGGAAACTTGAATCAAATTGTGATATTTTAAAACAGCAGAACATCTGGTGTAATATCATTTTTTTAGAATCCCATGTATATCTTGATATTCAGTCTTCACTCCTCTTCCTTTGCATGACTTAGGGGAGTGCCAAATCCCCTTATCCAATGGTCTTGTGCATATTGAGGGATGTGTTTGAGTTTTGGAAACTGATGTTATGTTCTGAGGTTGTTTCTATGCTACATTTGAGAAATGGCTGCATTTTGAGAGACGTTGCTCAGGCCATTTGTTATTGCCTTTGAGGAGGCTATCTGTTGTATTGTTTGGCCAATTTGCTGCTCCCTTAAAGCTTAAACATGTTGTGTTACTTGACTCAAGTTGCTACCTTGCTGGAAAAAAAGGATAAACAAATGCTACACTTTGGATAAATCAGTTGCTTCCTTAATCTAACGAAATAAGCAGATGGCACACTCTAACGAGTTGCTGCTATACATTGCCACTATTTTGGGGAACATGTGATGCACTTTTGAAAGTGGAAATGTGTACTTTTGATATTTCAGTTGAGATGCAACTGAATTTTAAAAGGGAACAGATGCTATACTTTGATGAAATCCAACTGATAAGAACACGATACTACATTTGGGCCGATGAAAATCAATTTGAGGCCATGTCCCTTTTGTAAGGTTGTCCCTCGGTTTGCTTTCTTTCGAAAAAAAGGCGATGATAAGACTTATAACAAAATCACATGCGAGAAACCAACATGCGTTGGCAAGGCAACTAGATTGACTGACGAGTCACTAGTTCGCAACCACGACTTGAATGGAATTTATTTTGCTTAAAATATAAGTTTGAGCCTCCCGTAATCAAAACTTCTAATGTTTTATACGGATCCGAAGGTTTTACTCGCATTTATTTATTTCTAATTGTCTTTTCTTTTATACCTTACGAGGAATATCTAAACAATATGGGATATCAAAGTGGGGTTCTACAGAGATGAAAGAGAACAAGATTGTCAGATTTGTGCCCAAGGCCCAAGAGATGACACTATCATCGTCTTAGCCATTACCATTTTAACTTCTTTTAATTCCGCATTCCTTTTATTTTGTATTGTAATTTAATTAATCTGCTTGTGTGATTGTTTGAATATTTAGAAGAATTAGGCCTAGAACTGATAAACTAGAAAGAGTAGTTTAAAATTGGAAACCCGCCGCTAGTTTATTCATTTTAGGCTCGGGTAGTTTAAAATGATTTCCATATAAATCACTTCTTTGCATTACAAACAACTTGCTTTTCTCCTTACTATCAAATTACTTTATATGTATTTTATAAACAACGCCATACAAATGCATGCTTTTATCCAAAAAATCAACTTTGCATGTATTTTATAAATAACGCCTCACAAATGCATGTCTTTATTCAAAAAATCAACTTTGCATGTATTTTATAAACAATGCCTTATAAATGCATGCTTTTATCCAAAAAATCAATTTTAAATATATTTTTATAAACAATGCCATGCATACTTTTCGGATTTTATGTCGGAAATTTATTTCTCAAAACCGCAATCGCTTTTGCGAGGCTCCTCAATAGGATAAGCGGTGAAAAACTTTACGTTGTCAAAATGCATCTTTTAACTACTTGCAACATCCTTTTACACATGCATTTTCCCCTTAGCATAATAATTAACCTAAGCTTGACCGGATAACCGCAAGTTAGCGGATCTTAAAGGATACCTAACTCATTCCCTTTAGAATAATAAAGAATCCTTACCCGGAATCTCATAGTTTACAGACCATTAATCGGAGTTCATTTTGCAGCATTTATGTTAACATTTAGGTGCCATAATTCACCGTAGAATAATTAGGTGGCGACTCCTTAAGCTTTAATTATTTAGGAATAACCAATACGTCGCGACCGCGTCGGATCCCCCTTCCTTCGCGGCGGGGGTGGTTAAAAACGGGTGTGACAGCATGGCGAATCCGTTGGGGATGTTATTAGGTTCTTAACCATAGCAAACCTAGGTTAATTATTTATTGTGCTTTATTTTGCTCCTTATTTGATCTAGTACTTTAAATTATTTTCTTTATGAAAATTTGTATGCTTAACTACTTTAATTGCTACTTTCTTTTACTGCTTTTCTTAAACCGGCATTCCGCTCATATTTCCTCCACTTTGAAAAATAGACACTATCACACATACAAGCGAGGTGTGTTTCGCGCACCCGCAAAATTTTCTTTCAAATTTCTAAATTTAGGAGAGTTGGCGTATGTGCGGTCCAGACCATCCGATGGCCGCGTAGCCTTCTCACTCAAGCAGTCCGCTCGGGAACCTTGGGTCAAGTATGCTAAATCTTAGAAAATTTAGGATAGAGCTATACCACCCTTTATCTTAAGTCATGCATGCATACATCTTAGGTGGGTTGATCCCTGGTATCAACTCCACAATTAAGAAATCCACCAATTGTCGACGGGTCTCACAACCCAACGACCAATCAACATATTATGTGTAGCGTGATAATGATAGCCGGATCCAAGCCAAATCACGACATGCCGGAATTGAAAGATTCAGCCCTTATTTCCAACGAAAAGCATTTCAATTTAGTGGCTTCGATCAATCTATCATAATCTCGCATATTTGGTGTTTACGCCCACCTTTGGCACAAGAGAGGCCCCATGCATGTTAGGACACACATTTGATTTCTATACAATTCACTTGCTATTTTGCTGCTTTCCACTCTGTGCATATTATTTGAAGCAATAATTACTCACCTTATACTAACTTGGTTTTCTTCATTTTTTTTAGAAGGTTTATTTTGCCTGGTTTATTTCCCCAAAAGGTTTATTCGTGTTGACTGAAACTGGAGACCCAACTATTTGGGATGCAAAGCAGGGAGATGTTTTAAAAAATTGGACCTGTGCCCCGCCCCTGTTTCTTCGGGAAGCTTGGTAGAAATTGTATTAGCACTTAATGAAACAATGCGATTCAGATTGAGGCCTGAATCACATTTATGCATTTTAATGTGTTTCGCCTCCAACTTTTGAAAGCTTAAAATGACAAATTCGCATTTCTTTTGCTATTTCAAAATTCATTTTGTTTAAATAATTTTGTTTTCTCTTTCAACATTCAAACTAATAAATCTGTTGATAATGTGAATGTGACATGTAATGAAACAAGCAAACAAAATCCAAACGACGAATAGGATTTCGAAGACTCACAATCGGAAGAATTGACCAAGGAATTGGAGTATTTTGAGAATAAGCCAAAACCAAATTTGGATGAAACAGAGGTAGTAAATTTGGAAGACGCAGAACCTGTGAAGGAAACAAGAATCAGCGTCCATATGAGCACCGCACAAAAGAATGAATTGGTGGATCTTTTGAGGTAATAAATCGACATGTTTGCTTGGTCTTATGACGACATGCCAGGTCTGAGCACAAATATTGTTTCACATAGATTACCCATCGAACCATCTTGCCCTCCGGTGAAGCAAAAGTCGAGTAAAATCAAGCATGATTTGAGTTTAAAAGTAAAGGAAAAGGTTTTCAAGCAATTCGATGCAAATGTCATTCGAGTTACAAGGTACCCCACTTGGATAGCCAACATCGTACCTATGCCAAAGAAAGATGAAAAAATACGGGTATGCGTGGATTATCGGGATCTCAACAAGGCTGGCCCGAATGATGATTTCCCTTTCCTAAATATTCACATACTCATTGATAATTGTGTGAAGCATGAATTGCAATCATTTTTGATTGCTTTGCTGGTTACCACCAAATCCTGATGGATGAGGAAGATGCAGAAAAGTCAACATTCACTACACCTTGGGGAGTATACTATTACCGGGTAATACCGTTCGGACTCAAGAACGCAGGTGCCACCTATAGGATAGTCATGACTATTATTTTCATGATATGATCCATAAGGAAATCGACGTCTACGTGGATGACGTTATTATCAAGTTGCGAAGGACTTCATATCACTTGACTGATTTGAAGAAATTCTTTGACTGGCTGAGATAGTACATTCTGAAGTTAAATCCTGTAAAGTGTGCATTTGGTGTCCCTGCTGGGAAGCTGTTAGGTTTCATCGTGAGTAGAAGGGGCATTGAATTGGACCCCTCGAAGATAAAAGCTATTCAAGACTTGCCCCTCCAAAGAATCGAAAGGACGTGATGAGTTTTCTCGGTCATCTCAATTACATCAGCAGGTTCATAGCGCAATCAACAGTGATATGTGAGCCAATATTCAAGCTACTGAAGAAGGACGTTGCTACCAAGTGGACAACAAATTGCCAACAAGTTTTTTATAGAATCAAGGAATATCTGTCTGCATATACCACTTATCTCATCTAAAGAATGGACCCGCTCAAATACATCTTTCAGAAGCCCATGCCTACTGGGAAGCTAGCAAAATGACAAATCTTGCTAAGTGAGTTCAACATCATATATGTTACCCAAAAGGCCATCAAAGGACAAGCGCTAGCTGATCATCTTGCTAAAAACCCAGTAGATGAAGAATACATGCCTCTCCGGACTTATTTTCCGGACGAGGAGGTGTTGTTTGTTGGAGAAGATATCTTAGAAGAATACCCAGGTTGGAGAATGTTCTTTGACGGAGCTGCAAACTTCAAATGAGTTGGTATCGGGGCATTCTTGATTTCAGAATCAGGTCAGCACTACCAAATCTCGACGAAGCTCAGATTCCCATGCACCAATAATATGGCCGAATACGAAGCTTGTATACTCGGACTTAGAATGGTTGTTGATATGAACATACGAAAATTGTTGGTTATCGGTGATTCATACTTATTGATTCATCAGGTACAAGGCGAATGTGCCACCAAGAATGTGAAGATATTTCCTTACCTACATTGCGTAAAAGAATTGTGCAAAAGGTTCAGCGAGATAGAATTCAAGCATATCCTACGAACTCAAAATGTATTTGTTGATGCTCTGACAACTTTGTCCTCCATTTCAACATCCGAATAAGAATTGCATTGATCCTATCAAGGTGAACTTGTTGGATCAGCCAGCCTATTATTTCCACATAGATGAAGAACTGGATGGAAAGCGCTGGTACCACGACATTAAGAGGTATCTCAAGGCAGATGAATGACACTTGGGAGGTTAACAAACCATTTCTTTCTAAATGGAGAAGTCCTTTATCGGAGGACTCCGGATCTAGGTTTGTTAAGATGTGTTGATGCCCAAGAGGCAATCAGGTTAGTTGAAGAGGTACATGGAGGCACGTGCGGACCTCATATGAACGATTTCACTTTAGCAAATCAGATTCTGCGAGCATGGTATTTCTGGATGACTATGGAAACAGAAAGCATTCACTTTGTGCAAATGTGCCATCAGTGTCAGATTCATGGCGACTTAATCCGGGTACCTTCTAATGAGCTCAATGTGACGAGTTCTCCTTGGCCATTTTCATCTTGGGGCATGGATGTCATTGGTCCTATTGAACGTGCCGCGTCAAATGGACACAAATTCATTCTAGTGGCAATTGACTACTTCATGAAGTGAGTGGAAGCATCGTCACACAAGTCAGTGACGAAGAAGGTGGTAGTTGACTTTGTCCGCAATAACATCATTTGCCGATTTGGAATCTCTGAGTCGATTATAATAGACAATGGAGCCAATCTCAATACTAATTTGATGCATGGGGTATGTGATAAGCTTAAGATCACTCACCGCAATTCCACTCCATATCTACCTCAGATGAATATAGAAGTCGAAACATCTAACAAAAACATCAAGAGAATACTATGGAAGATGGTTGATAATTACAAGCACTGGCATGAGCATTTGCCCTTTGCATTTTTGGGTTATCGCACTATAATCAGGACTTCTACTGGGGCAACGCTGTATCTTTTGGTCTATGGGACAGAAGATGTGTTACCATCAAAGGTAGAAATCCCATCTCTGAGAATTATCCAAGAAGCCGAGTTGAGTGAAGCCAAGTGGATCAGAATTGGTACGAGCAATTGATGCTGATTGATGAAAAGCGGATGAACGCAGTCTATCACGAGCAACTTTATTAGAACAGAATAGCCAAAGCTTTCAACAAGAAAGTGAAACTAAGGATTTTCAAACCAGGACAGTTGGTGTTAAAACGCATATTTCCGCACCAAGATGAAGCTAAAGGAAAATTCGCACCTAACTGACAAGGGCCTTACATAGTTCACCGAGTGCTAATTGGAAGGGCACTAATCCTAGCTGAAATGGACGACGAAATATGGCCAAAAGCTATCAATGCAGATGCGGTGAAAAGATACTACATTTAGGAATTTTTCTTTGTAGTGCATTCTCTATGTTGTAAAATTCGTACTCTCTTGGCGGGATACGCAAAGAACCCATGTCGGGTTCCGCCTCTTTAGAACACAAATTTCCCCAGAAATCTCATTTACTTGTAACATGAACTACGTTATAACCTGATTCCCTCGGCGGGATACATAGGCGGCCCACATCGGCTTCTGTCCCATTTGTTAGAAAACCTTACAATCCTCTTTTGCTTGTAACGAACTACGTTATGACCTGATTCCCTTGTTGGAATACGTAGGCGGCCTATATTGACATCGGTCACACCATTAGAAATCTTCTCCCTTATCTTGCATATAACGAAATACGCCTATCTGATCGCCTTGATAGGACAGGCAAGCAACCCGCACAAAACTCGGTCTTGTCTAGTGGAAAGTTCAGCATCCTCACATACCGAAAACTGGGCAAATTTTAAGTGTTCACTGCAAGAAGACGATGATAGACATGGAAAAATATTGGCCAACTAAGTCTTCAGTCAGAAGAAGGATTTTGGATAAGACGTTTTGCTTTGTTTCACTGCATGTCACTATTCGAGAGTTCGACAGAAATTCTTATTAATATGCGTACTTTCTTATAAGCAAATTATTTTCAACAAATATTTTCATTAACAACTAGCCAATACTGGAAACCAAACAGGGGTTACAGGTCCGAACCAGTGGCACGTGCAAGTATCAAGAGCCAAAGCTACAAAGTCAACGTGAATCAACCGCCCCTTTCCCAAACTCACAAATTTCTTTTGAACACATGTTCTTTAGGTTGAAAGAGGCAAGGAAGCCACAACATTTATGTTTAATTTCACAAAGAACTTTCGCATCGCAGTACGACCCGCAATGATCACGTTCCTGTTCTGCGTCTGTACAAAGACGTCATCTCGACTTGCAGGGTCCCAACCGTATTATGTATGTACAAGGATGGTATTTCGACTCACAGGGTCACATTCTCATCTTCATCTATTCATTTTACATCGCTTATGTCCATGCATTTCATCCAGATTGAGCTTGCAAGAACTTCAACATAACATTTCAGCCTTAGGGTCACGTAATTCATTTTGTCTGAGCAAGGACGTTATTTTGCATTACGTCTGGGCAAGGACGTCATTACATTTCGTCTGTGCAAGGACGTCATTATATTTCGTCTGTGCAAGGACGTCATTTTGCATTACGTCTATGTAAGAACGTCATTATATTTCGTCTGTGCAAGGACGATATTTTGCATTACGTCTGGGCAAGGACGTCATTACATTTCATCTGTGCTAGGATGATATTTTGCACTACGTCTGTGCAAGGACGACATTTTGCATTATATCTGGGCAAGGAAGTCATTTTATATTTCATCTGTGCAAGGACGATATTTTGCATTGCGTCTGTGCAAGGACGTCATTACATTTCATCTCGGCAAGGATGACATTTTGCATTACGTCTGTACAAGGACGGTATTTTGCATCACGTTTGTACAATGACGTCATCTCATTATGTCTGTGCAAGGACGTCACATCGCATTACGTCTGTGCAAGGACGTCATTTCAATTCACAGGGTCATATTCTCATATACCCATTGTATTCAGTAGTTACGCACTAGTTTTTATCTTAGCTCTAGTCTGCAGGAGTTTGAATCGGCAAGAGCTTCAGCACAACGTGGAGCTATCTCTTACATCGAACCGAGGAAATTTGTTGGAGAACTGGACTTCCCAATAAAGGTCAACGACCTACTTCGAACGTTGTTCCGCTCTTTCCCAATATTTTGCCACACCTGCAACCAATGTCATCATAACTCGATACTGAGGCAATATTTCTTGAATCTGCACCAACTTTGCTTCTCAATTTATCGATATCACAATTTCTTCTCCCTCGAAATTCTATCTCCACCCATGTATCCCTAATCTTCGTTCAAGTCCCGATGATCAGGATAAAATTGGCTAATCAGTCAACTTCTTTGTCCGAAAACTCTTTCATCGTCTCCAACCAAAGAGGGGCAAGTTGTTGACACCCAATTTGTCCCCCCCTTTTCTGATTATTTGTTTACGATTTTAAATATTTTGACACCTCAAAACAATTTTAATATATATATATCCCATAAAAGTAACCATACACATACGATAAACTCTATCTACAATCATAAAATCACCAACCAGTATGCGAATAGGAACGTCAAGCGTATCACACCACATATCTAACTAGGCAGAAAAGTAGGCAGACACATATGAAAATGAAGACCCTGGATCAAATAACACAGTAGTAGACCGATGATCGACTGAGATAATACCTGTAATAACTGTGTCTGATGCCTTAGCCTCAATCCTACTAGAGAATACATAGCAGTGGGTGCGTCTTCCTTCAGCCTGATTACCCCGCTGGCCACCTTAGCCCGAATGAGCTCCATCTCTCCTGATTAGGATCCACCACGACCAGACTAATGGCCACCACGACTCGAATAAGATCCTCCCTAGCTAGTCTGACTACCACCCCTAAATGGTTGTGCTGGAGTCTTGGGTGCACGGGATACTCTCGATATAAGTCTGTGGCACTCTCTCTTGAAATTCCCAAGCTCTCGACACTCAAAACAGGTCCTGGACGCAGAAGGCCGATGAATCGAGATAGAAAAACCCGAACTACTATGGCCAAAATACCTATACTGAGAACCCTTAGACGACTGGCCCCCACTATAACTACTCTTCCCCTCAGAGTAACCATCAGTAATTTATAAAGCTGCCTGAACTAGTCGACTAGGCTATGACTGCTGATATATCTATTGATACCCATAACCGCGGGAAGTAGAACTGCTGAACTAACCACGTAAATATAAAATTTTAAAAACTATTTCTTTTTAGAATTAATTTCGTTTATTTGTTTTATTTATTTCACTTGTCTTTAAGATTTCTTTTGTAGTACCTGACAAGTGCTAGGGAGGAAAGCTTGAAGAAAATATTTCTTAGGATTGAACTTGACGTGCTTAAACATGAAGTAAAATTACCAAGAAAAACAATTGCAGAGTTAGCAGTTGAATCTTTTAAAAAGTATGTTATCTGTTTTAAATGTAGTGGAATCATCAATGGTTTGATTGTCAAGCAGGTAAGTATTCCTCCTATGACTCATCTTATGAAAAGTGTCACTTTATTTCTAGTGCCTACATAAATGATGTTTCATATGAGTACAATTCTAACTCTGAATGAAATTAATATCCTAATTATGATTGGAATGAGACTGAAATAAGACAACCACCTCAAGAGGAGAAGAGTAGCTTAGAAGAGCTTATGTATAAGTTCATAAAAGGTGTTGAAGAGAGACTTATACCGAATGATGCAACCATTGATAACCTATCAACGCAAGTGAGTCAATTAGTAAGTATGATGTCAGAAAACTTACTGTATTGTGTTGGTAAATATATGAAAGAGACACCATGTGAAAATGAGCCTACTCGAGATGATGATCATTTAGAGAGAGAAGTTGACACTCTACAAGAGGATTCCAATTTAGTTGAGATAGTTGAAGATAAATTTTTGGTTGATTGTGAATCAATGGAAGAAGAGTTCATACCTCTCTCCAATATTCTACAAATAAAATATGTACCAGAAGAGAATGCGAAACGATTGGTCTTAGACGTACCAAAAGAATATCATCATGACCATTATTTTTTATATTCTTATTCTAATCTTGACATTGTGGATTTTATTGTCAGAGATTTTTAGGAAGATGCATGGATTGATTCTGTTAAAGAATATAGGAACAAGTTGAGAATTATCCTACATGAACAATTCACTACTCAAAATGAGGCCAAGAAAGAAAGAAAAGAGCGGGTCTTGCATATATTCTCAAAAACTTTTGGCCTAATGATCTCCATAAAGAACCCCAAAGATAGAAAACAAGGAATGAACTCAAAATTAGAGGTTGAGTTCATAAGTTCTCGGAGAAGAAAAAATTCAGGAAAGTTTCCTTTACCTCTTATATTTTATTTGTGTCATGGGGACATGCCACAAACTAAGTGTGGGGTAGGGAATTGTATATCTATGATTTTCTTTGAATATTAAAAAAAAATTGCTCTTTATTTTTAGGCTAATTTTTTTACTATAATTCCATGGGTTTCTTGTTTGGTTCTTTTTCATGGTCCTAATATTTTGAATCAAATATTTTTTAGGATAGAATTGTTTTGAATTGTTGAACAAGACTTAGAGGCAGATTTGACTCTTTTCAGCCTATAAGATGTATGCTCATTTTTTTTCTGAAAGTTAAATGAACTTATTGGCAATTGAAGTTGAGTCGTACCAATTCTTGAGAATGTGTGTGATGAGGAAGTTTTAATCAGTAATCATGCTCTGAGAAAATCTAGAACTTGACTTGGTAGTGATTTGAGGTGAAGTTATAGGACACTTTGAAGTAGGGAAAGGATCGTAGGCTTTCATTATTTATCCATTTTTAGCCTAAATAGACAGATCATTGATTGTGATTATTCCTAATCAATCCTTTCGTGCCTAATGACAATTTTTTATTCTTCTGATAGCCAAATATTTAACCTTAGCCGTCGTGTATATATGAATATTGTGTTTACATTGCCTCCTTTTTGGCACTTCACTTGAGCTTTATTGCGAAAAATAAGTGTGGGAAATTTAATTGTGAAAAGAAAAGGACTTCTTGTTTGTGTTATGAATTGAAAAGGTGAAAATTTTAAAAAAATGTTGTTGAAGGAAATTTTGAAGAAAAAAAATGGAAAAAAACAATGCAAATAAAAATAAAAAATAAAATAAGGGAGATATAAATGGTGGTTTGGTTGATTTTGGAAGGAATGAAAAATGAAGGTGTTGTTTTGCTAAAGACTCAAGTAGTGTAAGTAGTGTAGTGCCATGAGGGGATCACGTCACTTTTTATCTATATTATCCTATTTATCCCTTAGTCTATATTACAACCAAATGTAAAGTCCTACAAGATCCCAACTTGAGAGTTCCTACATTAGTGGAGAGTCACTCGATTGTCAAGCCTATGGAATTCTTGAAGAGTATGATGTACTTATTTTTTAGCGTGAGTGCACTTGAATAAAAATATTCTGAGATATTTGTTCATGATTTTATTGTGTGACACAAAGGCATTTCTTTCTGGTGAGTCTTATCAAGTATTGCTAGTGTGGTTTAACTTCAATTTTCAATAGGTTAGCAAGACAAATGATGAGTGGTGCATGCATCTATAGGTTTGGTTCTAGTTATTTCTTGTCGCTAATGTCTTGTGCATCTTTGTTGGGTGAAGCTAATGTTTTAAATTTGATCTGGACGAGCAAAATTTAAGTGTGGGGTGTTTGATGATTATATATTTCTCGATATTTATGAACTTATTTGACGTGAATTTAATGTAAAGTTAGAGATATTAATTTGTGGTTATTGCTAATTTACGTCGTTTTATATCTAAGTGAAGAAAAGTCTAACTTGAGAGCAAAATGGATGCAACAAAGAAGAAACGAGTGAGAAATGGGACAAGAAGGATAGCGCGATCACACAGCTGGGGATTAGAATGCACTTACAAATGCGTAGGCAAGACAGTGAGTGAACAAGCTACGGAAAGTGTTGCACGATCTGTGTGCGATCACGTACACGTTCATGCTTCAGCTGCGCGACAGCGCATGGAGGCGACAAGAAAATTTATTTTGAGGCTAATTTCACCTTTTTACGGACAAATCCTCGGGACTATATAATTTTTTAGCTCATCCTAATAAGGACATCTTGGCTTTGGGAGCGAGGATGCAAAGGGAGGTGCGTAGAAGGATGTCAGACGCTGAATTCGTTACTTTCCATCACGATTTGATTCAATATGAAAGTTTGGATCAATCGTCGGTTGTAATGTTTTCTAGTTCTTATTCTTCGATGTTCTTTTCTTTTATTATGGAGTAATTTACTTATAGGGTTTTGACAGATATGGCGTTTAGATGATTTATTATGGATTTTGATTCTTTTGTAGATGCTTGAATTCGTTTATGGAGTTTTATGTTAAACTGCAGAATTATTTACTACTTTATTTAATCGAAAGAGGAACAGTTTAGCAACTTCTCTGCATTATATTGTTTGGTTTGAAATCAATACTTCTTTTAAGTAATCGAAAGAGCTTCTTGAAATTATCTGTTGAACCAAGAGGAAAATATGTTCACTGGGCTACCATTAGTTTATTCTATAAAGTTTAGATTTAATCGGAAGAGGAATCTAAAATGTAGGAATAGTCTAATTAACTATTGAATTCGTGAGAATCAACATGACTTTAGACGTGAATCTTGAACAGAATTATATCTCAATTATCATCTTACACCTGTCTTGTCTATTACCCTTATTTCTCATCTTGATAGTAATCATTCTCTCGTTATCTATTATCTTTACTTATAATTTATTAATTGTTAATCGTGGTTTATGACTACAACAATCTCAAGTTTTATTTTCCTGAATAATACTAAGCAAGCTCGTTTGAGTAATTGTTTGTATCAATCCATGTGGAGACGATCTAAATACTATGAGTATCCTATTTTTGACTAGCAAAAAACTTAAATTATATTGTGTTTTGCGCTCGTTAGGGCTGCATGACCTCATACAAGAAAACCAGTTACAGGGTATCTAGTGAAGCTTGGAGAATCAGTCATCTCTTGAAAATAAAAAAAACAATCTACAATCTCAAGAAGCTCAATTGAGTTTAAGTATAGAAGCCTATCAGCAAAAGTTGCAGAACTAACATGGATACTTGGCCTATTAAGAGAAATTGGTGTCAAGATAACAATGCCAATTACAGTTCACACTAACAGTAAGTCTGCTATTCAAATAGCAACTAACCTAGTGTTTTACGAGAGAACAAAGCACATTGAAATTCATTTACACTTCATCAGAAAAAAATACAACAATTACTTGTGAAGACTGAATATATTGTTGGATATGTAAAGCAATACGGGAAGTAAATAAATATTACAAGTGTTCGAAAGGATAAACAAACAAGCCAATATTATAATTGCCGCAAGCTTGTTGAGTCTTGAATCTTGATAACCTGAAATCAAGAAATACTAAATTTGGATTGTTATAACTGTGACTGAGTCGAGAGATGACTCTCTGTCTTTAAGACAAGTTTGCCCCATATATATGCTTTTATGTTAACGGACAACAGTCTCTCAAGATAAAACAACAACTAATCAACACTACAAAGCAAATAGGTTGATTCTGACGAAGAAAACAAACACGAAACGACTTGCTGAAGAATGGAAAAGGAAGGAAGAGTTTTCTGTTTGTCCACTGTTTCTGCTCACGTTTTTTGACTGAGTTTCTCTTATTTTGTTGTCTTTTATGTTTGTGTCTTTTTGTAGTCTCAACAACTGAGCCAAAGGCTTCAATATATAGTATAAGAAGAGGGACTTCTCAACTGCCAACTAATGACTGTTAATAACCAAGTAATGGCCATTAGTGAGGAGTTAATCAGCGGAGGAGTTATGTGCAGATTAATGGAGTTTTAACGATTAAAAGATAATATCAGAAGTAGCCCAACGCCCAAGCCTGGACCGGACGACGCGCGTGTGGACTTAGCCTCGAACCCAAGCACATCTAGGTCCTCCCTCCTTCAAACACATGGGTTACCCCTTGGGGTCCCAAACCCTTAGCCAATTTTGAGACTTATAAAGAGAACAATTCTTCTTTTTCCCACCGATGTGGTAGATTTGTCTCACACCATATTTTCATGTCTCAAACACCTTACTTCGTGGACCAATATCTCTTTCATTTCTTAATGAAATTTGACGATCCTTGGCCCTACGGTCATCTACTCACTTAGTAGATTATGCACGTGTGAAGAGACAAAGACTCCAACATGCGGAACCCTAGTGTTTAAGTCATTAAATATGGGTGGACGCACCTCCCCACCAAAGGCAAATTTCTAACATATATCAATACTGCAAATCAACCTGCTGATATCCTTACTAAAGGATTGAATATAATACATCATCAACACCTATGTTTCAAGCTAGAAATTCTAAACATTTTCATAACTCCTAGTTTGAGGGGGTCTGTTGAGCAAAGTAAAGATAAGTAGCAGGGCAAAACAGTAAAAATAGCATTTCCAGAAATTAGTTAGAGTAGTTACAAGTTAGTTAGTTAGAGACTTTCACAATTACAGTTAGTCTAGCTAATCCGGATTATGATGTTCATATATATATATATATATATATATATATATAGTTATATAGTTATGTATTGTGTAAATCAACTCGATGAATCACATTCTCATCATTGAATGAAGAATAAATTCTCTCTCTAAAATTGTGTTTTCTACTTCCTCTCTTCTCAGTCTTAATCTTTGAATTCTTGCATATTGATCATCAATGGCTATCCATAATTTCTTCAAATACATTACATAGAGTTGATTTAAGAGTTTTACTATATATAGAAGCAAGCCTTAGCACTATTTAATCCCCTTTAAATTTTACCTAACTTATTAAGCTAGTACTTCCTCCGTTTCATAATAAATGATTGTTTAAGTCTTTCAATTTTTTTTCAAAATTAGTGATTCTTTAGTATATATTAAAAGAGATTGTCCCCACTCCCAACCAAGCAAATATTGAAATTAAATTACTATATATTTATTGTCTCCAAGTCTAAACATTTGACTTGCATCTTTAGTGATTAATTAATGCATCAGTACAGGAATGTTTTCATCTAGCATATCATCATTTCCCCGATTAATTTATTTCTCTGCTTGTTTGTGTTATTAACTTGTATTCGAAAATTTCTTTAAACAGAAACTGGAAAATAATTCAGAAAATAATATCTAAAATATGTAAGAATTAAATCGAGTTTACTGAATACACAGTCTGCCCTTAAGGAAATTATTCCTCTCAATATACCCGAGGTCGTGAAATATATCTTCCCAGGATAAATGATTTACTCATCGGTGTAGTGGTACAACAAACTCCGATGACGGTGAACTCACTCAACGACTGTAAATCACACGAGAATTTAATATTGTGCAAGAAGAAGAAAGCAAAAGATCAGAAAATTCATAAGGAATATCTGAAGATCAATAGGTTATATATAGTCATGGAAGCGTTGGTTCAGAAAGGTGCAACTCTGAAAGGTTGCACCCTTCAGATGGCGGGAATGTTTGAAATAATCCGGGAAAGAAAACGGGTCAGCGGGTCGTAAATGGATCCGAAAAATCGGGTCATAATTTGGATTTTAATTAATAATTAAAAATTAAGTAAATTTGGTCTAAAAAGATTAATCAATCAATTACCAATTTCAAAGCAGAGCGAGCAATGACAACAACGCGAGACTTACCTTCTTCTCAAACCCTTTAACAACTAAAAGGAATGCTTCTTTATTTAAGCACAAAAATTTTCCTTTCTACCATCAATATGGGAGAAATGCTTCATCCACAAAGCAAAAAAGGAACAATTCAAAATTTTCATTTTTCCTCCATTTTCATTCATCTAACATTAAATTAAAACCCAGCAGTTTCTACGTCTTTATCCACCTAATTAGAAGTTGTTGGATTAGCACATTTCCTTTATCTTCTCAATTTTTTGTCCTTCATTTGTTTGTTGAACTCATTGAACTATATTTTATAATGTGATAATGTGAAAAGAATAGAACATCGAATCTGTAGTTAAACCTCAAAGTGACAAGTGCATTATCGAAGACACATTTTAATAAACCATAATTTGTTCCTTTGTTAAATGAAGTTAAAAGTTGAATGGTTCTTTAAGACTTGAGAAGATTCCCTTCTCATTATTCCCTTCTCATGAAACAAAGATTCTGTGTCCAATTTTATGGGTCTTGACAAAGTCCATAATCACACGGGGAATCTTATGAACAATAGATGTTATTTCGACGTGATTGCCAAACATTTCATCTAATCCCTCTTCTCAAATTACTTCAACTACACATGCAAATTCAGGTTGAAAAACAAATTAGGAAGTTACGGTCAGGGCATTCCGATTGAATTGATTGGGACAACAAATTGACTGAGATGACAGTTTATCCTTCCTAAAATTAAGATTACTATGTTTTATATTTCAGATGGGTTATAATTGAAAATACTATTATTTCTGGCATAAAAAATTCTCATAAAATTAAAAATATTTACTTTTGAGTGTTGTTTGATCTATTGATTTGCTAAGAGTAAAATTCAAAAGAAAGAGTCAATTATATGAAAAATCCTTTAAAAAGTTATGCAAAAATATCAGATATTGTTGGATATAAATGCAGTACGGGAAGTAAATAAATATTACAAGTGTTCGAAAGGATGACCAAACAACTAATATTCAGAACTGTCGCAAGCTTGTTGAGTCTTGAATCTTGATAACCTGAAATCAAGAAACACTAAATCTAGATTGTTACAACTGTGGCTGAGTCGAGAGGTGACTCTCTGTCTTTAAGACAAAATTGGCCCGTATATATGCTTTTACGTTTGCGGGCAATAGTCTCGCAAGATAAAACAACAACTAATCAACACTACAAAGCAAATAGGTTGATTCTGACGAAGAAAACGAACACGAAACGACTTGCTGACTTAGAGGGAAAAGGAAGGAAGAGTTTTCTGTTGCTCACTTTTAGACTAATTTTCTCTTGTTTTCGTCCTCTCTCTTTCTACCTTAAATCTGTTTCAGAAGTTTATATAGTGTTTTTGGAGGAGGGTGATTAAGAGGTCCTTTAAGAGAGGTGTAATCATGTGTATTCATGGCCAGAAACGTTGGTTTAATGCCATAAATTGTTGGCTTTCTGGCTGCCCACGACCCGTGACCGGACCGGACGGGCGGGCGGCGATGGCGCGCGTGGGGCTAGCCTCGAACCCAAGCACACCTAGGTCATCCCTCCTTCAAACACATGGATTACCCCTTGGGGTCCCAAACCCTTATCCATTTTTAGGCTTATAAAGAGAACAATTCTTACTTTTCCCACCGATGTAGTAGATTTGTCCCACACCATATTTCCGCGTCTCAAACATCTTATTTCGTGGACCAATATCTCTTTCATTTCTTAACGAAATTTGACGATCCTTGGTCTTACAGTCATGTACTCACTTAGTAGATTATGCACGTGTGAAGAGACAGAGCTTCCAACATACGGAATCCTAGTGTTTAAGACATTAAATATGGGTGGACGCAACCTCCCATCAAAGACAAATTTCCAACAGATATTACGTACTAAATAAAGCACTCGCTCTACATATATAGATTAGGTATACAAACATTCGAGTCCGTTTTAGTGGAGGGGCCCAAGACCAAGTCGAAAGCAATATCCTACTCTCTTAGATTATTAGAAAAGTCACATATTAATGGGGATATTGATTAGCGATTATGACTTTGGGCGGCCAATGACACATTGCCACCTGTTTTTTTGTAATAGACAACGGAAGAAATGCACCGCAATTATATGCTGACTAATGAAGTAATGATGATTACGGAGGCTCAATGCATGCGTTATTGACTATGAGAATGAAAATGTGACACTTCCCTCTGTTAATTTCTTTGGAAGTTCTTATTTTCTTTGGAATTTTCGACATTTTAGAATGTTGACAATTTAGTTGCTTGTAAGTTGAGTGGTAGTAATTTAACGTGTGGAGGAAATATAACCGGGGACCTCAGCCAACCAACTGAAGAAATTAGTTAAAATGGTTAAAATATAAGGATTATAGAAGGGAAATTAGCACATGTAGCCCTTCAAATATCTGACGGTTTTTTATATCGATCCTTGTTTTATTTCTAGTTAATCATATCTTAATCTTCAATCAATTTATATATGCACTTCTGATGTCTCCAAAACTCAATGAATTATTAGTGCTAATTCATCCCATTATCAATGTGTTGTATCAAACTTGCATTGTTACTCTTATATTTGATGGTAATATAATTTTAAAATAGTCTAATATCACATATTTTATAAAAGAACCAAAACGCGCATTTTAGTTAATTGAACCAAATCTGAAATATTGCAAGGATCAAACTCATAATTTACCAATAACCGAAAGGACTAAAAGTGCATCCCTTAATTGAAAGATATGAACATTCCAAAGACACACAGAAATTACATAAATGTGATATCTCATGGAGAAAAAGCAATCCTGATAGAATTATTCATGCTTTAGGGTAATTTACACTGATAACAACAATGGAAACAGTAAAAACATTTCCTTGAACATAGTAAAACAGAGTACACAAGTAAATTGTTAATTTCTAGGTGCAACATTTGGTTCATGGTACATAAAGCTAAGACTGAATTCGTATAATTTCGTCTTTTTGAGTAGGAATTGGAAGGTGACCTTTCTCCTGTAGGCTCTTCACTGTCTCATATAAGCATTGTTTCACTGGTGTAAACTCCAGACCCAAATCCTTTAGCTTTTGGTTTGAGAATTTGTACGGTTTTACCCTCGGCTTCGTTACATCTGAACACCTGATATTTTACAAGTAAAACCCAAGATTTGAGTACTGTACTGGATAATGTTCTTTAATAAGTATTTTAAACTGAGACTATATACTAATTATAAGGCAGACATTAAAAAAACATTAGAGTTGATTTGGAATTTTAAGAAAATAAAGTTGGTCCAACTATTTAGGTAAAGCAGAAGGAGAAGTTGGGACCAACTAACCAAAGATAGTGATGTTGTGGTAGGTAGAAGAATATTGTTGGATAGAACTGTTGATACTCAAAAGTGTTTGTTAATGGGTTGTATTTATGGTGTCAATGCTTAGGTCATACTCTTCTTACCAATAAAGTTTGGTACATCTACTGGCCACATCACCATATCAAACAGAAAAAAACTAGTGAAAGTTCCCTTTGTTTGTGCAATAAAGATTCTAGCTAGTAGTGATTCATAGTTTGTGGAAACATGGCAAGAACATCCAACAACTTGCAAGTATTGATGCATATTTTGTAGACTAGGTCTTATGGAAAAGTAAAAAATTTAGTTAAGAGTGTTCAAAATATAATATAGATGTATAACAAGTAATTGATGACCTATATACGTAGTATAATTTTTAGCGGAGAATGTTTTGTTGACTATTCATCAGTTTATCTGGCTCCATCACACCCGTCTTAAGCAACAGTACAAGTTTTTCTAAGGCAACTTAGAGAGCAAAATTTTGAAAAAATTGTAGTAATTGCTTTTCGCAATCTTAATTTGCAATCAAATTTCATGTCTACATACTTCAAATAATAGCGATAATGTTGACAAATATGGGAGTTGGACTTACTTGGTTGGGATGGGGTATTCCGGGAAGAATTTGGCAAGAATTTCTACCACGTCACCACGGTGAAGCACACTCTCGGCACAGAGGTAACGGCCAGATGCTGAAGGGGTCTCGTAGAGAAGTATGTGAGCTAGAGCAACATCCTTAACATGCACATATGCTTGAACTGAATTGGCATATGTTTTGGCCGAGCCAGTGAGGTACTTGAGGACGTGAAGAACACTGGCATTCACAGTTTTTTGGAGCAACGGTCCAAGCACCAACACTGGATTGATCGCAACTAAATCAACTCCTTTCTCTCTCGCCTCGTCCCATGCTGCTTGTTCTGCCACCATCTTCCCATAACAATACCAATTCTATAGTAGTACCAATAACAAATTTAAGTCAGTAACCTGATATGACATATTAAATTTTACGGATGGTGTAAAACTTAATTACTATCAATATAAATTTGGCGGTGGACCTTAGTGTTCTTGCAGAAATCAGGATCACTCCAGCAAGTCTCGTCAACAACTTTTTCAGGTGCCCTGTTTGGGTCCATGTAGACAGCCCCGATTGAGGAAGTGAACACAACCCGTCGCACGTTGGCCTCTGCTGCTGCCGTTATCACATTCTTTGTACCAATAACTGCTGGCTCCACCATTTGTTCCTTCAATATTCATTCAACAAGAGAATAAATTATTAAAGAAAGGAAAATCAAGCTAAAAGACATTAAAAAGACCTTATTTTTCATTGTGGATCTCTTGGAGGAACAGAAAGCATAAAACAAATTAAAGTTTAGGTAGTGTTGAAAAACCAGTGGTTGGCCCCAGTCCACTAACTAGTGGAGTAGTACTATTTTAATTATTGTGTTTATGTTTCCCGGATATAATACTACTCAAATCAACCACCATCCACCAAGAAAAGAAAAACAGACAAACAAGAGAAACCAAAGCTATTAGGATAATTGATGATCCAACTAACCAACATAAGATACGAATTGTTTTTTAGTTGTGTGCACGCTCATATAAACTTTTGATTCTTTTCACGTTGCAAAGTTGGTTTTTCTTTTATCCCTTTGTTTTATCTAGCACAAATGGATGTTAAAAAGACTTACTGGATCATCAGTGACTGGTGAAGCAGTGTGGAAAACTCCATCACAGCCGTTGATTGCTTCACGCAAACTCTGGTAATCAAGAAGATCACCTTTGCATAGAGTTAGCCTCTCTTTTGCTCCTTCAAGCTCCCTCAAATGACAATTCTTTGGATCATCTATATACAAATTATAATTAATTAACAAGCCTCCATCATAATCACACGCAAAAAAGTTAAACAACAAAAGAAAAAAACATCAAGTACTCAACAGCTAGACAGGCAGAGGCCAGTCGAGGATCTAAAGTCAGTAAGTTCAAAGTTAACGAGCATGATCATATTATTAGCTTGGTATGAATCTTAAAAACCTTTTTACATAAATAACATGATACGAGTCGAAATTAATAGGTTTAATTGAAAATATGGCTATTTCCAGAAGGATGAATGGAGTATGTGTGCATACCAGGATTCCTAACTGTTCCCCTAACAGTGTAACCCTTTTCAAGAAGAAGTTTAACGAGCCAAGAAGCGATGAAACCTCCGGCACCAGTAACACAAACAACTCGGCCAGAAACTGATGGCATGTTAGTTACTTTTCTGATGAGCTTGATCGGTTTTAGGTAGATGATATGATGAAGATAATATAGACAAGGGCTAGTAGAAATAGCAAGGCTCGTTTCTTGAAAGTAATATGTAAATTAGAGGGAATGGAGTGTGTTTATTTATAGTCGAAATGTTATTGGTATAATATTTACCAACTCACCTACTAATAAGCTTAGGCAATGTTTTTGGCGCATATTTGTTGGTATATCTTCTGTGATGTAAATGGACTACTTGCGACCCTGAACCATGTGACCTACTATTGAATTAGGTTGATTAAATTGACCGTTCTTATTCGGAAAAATACTATTTTGGGTTACATTTAGAATTTACTTTACGTATTTTAGACAATACTTTAGTGACGCTCTTAATTATTAATCAAGTTTAGGTATAGCAATCAAGGTTAAACACCATTAAGATATATGCTAAGAAGATTCCAGCGATCTTGTTTAATTTTTCCGGTCATGTTATTGTTACTTTTATTTTTGTTTTAGGCATACAGGTTACCAATTAAAAAGTAAGTCTACCTTTGTTGACTCATGTGATGTTTTGATGATTGACAAATATATTGTATTTATTAAATTAATTGAGTGATTAAGTTGTGAAGGTTTTACGAACAAAATGTGCATTAACTTTGAACGCATGAAGTTCTTAGAAGATCAATATACATGCTTTGGAAAAGATAACTTCCAATAATGGATAAATCGATTGGAACTATGGTGTTAGTTGTTTCCTTGTTCCTATGGGAATATGAAAGCGGAAATTAGGGCCGTTTGGCCATGATTTCAAATCAGGTTGATTTAAAATTGAAATTTTATTTTGGATACGTAATTTGAATTTCAAAAATTGTATTTTTTCTCATAAATACTAAGATCTCACAATTAGTGAAAACTATCAAAACTTCGATAACTCTTATATAATCTTACTAAATGAGCATACAATAGTTCATAAACAAGGTATCTGAATATCATAAGGCTCCACATTAATAAATTGCATAACTCCATGTTTCTTTTATAAATAAATGTTTGTGATTACATGCTATTACAAACTTTCAAATACACATATTTTTACAAAGATCCATTGATCTAATAAATCAACAATAGTAGTGACTAACTATTCTTTAATATAATCCTCACGCATGGTACGAAAAATCTCTTCACATCGATCATAAGTCTATTTTTACAAAAATTAAAATTATAGGTTTTTTTTTTATAAAAAATATAAATTTATAGAGTCAAATTTTATATTTACAAAAAAGTCACAAACGTGGAATTGAAATCCTACCTTTTAGTTGATTTTGGGATTTGAAAACAAAATTTCAAATTGAAGTTGATGCTTTGTTCAAATGTCATAAACAAACACAAATTTCAAATCAAAACTTCAAAAGTGAAAGTCAAATTGCATGGCCAAACGAGCCCTTAGAATTTGAGGAATCAAAAGTGCACATGTCAATTAATTGAAGATTAAATGTGCTTAACTAAAAATTACAAACACCAAAATTAAAATTTATCAATATTTGAGGGTCTAAATGTGCTAATATCCCAGAGGATAATAGAGTATATATAGCTTACATTTAGAATTTCCTTTGAAATACTTTAGATTAAATAGTTTAAAGGAAAAAGGGTCAAAACTATACATTTACTTTGTTTTATTAGCTTAATTTAACTCACGTTAACAATTGTGAACAAAAATACATCTGTGTCTTCAAACTTCACACTTATACCCCTATTTGGATGAAAACTCCCAATCCACCCAAATAACCCGATTTCAATTGAAATTATTGTTTCCCTCTTTTAACCCGACCGGCGACCCATTAAACTAAACCAAATTAAACCCAACCCATTTTCTAAAACTAAATCCTCCGCCAGCCATTCTCTAAATCCTCCAAATCTTTCTCTTACAGTCACTGCCAATTCATAAGTCCCACATTTAACTCCCAATCGTTTAAGTAGCAAATCTTTGTTACAGTTTACAACAAACTGTGCATACAGTCATACGGAAAAGAATACTAGATTGCAAACAATATAAAATTAGACATACGTGATAATTTTAATAAAGACCGGGTTTGAATTCTTTCTTCAGCATAGAGCACAGCAGAAAGCTATAGCATAACAGTTTCATCACCTGAATAAATATGAAAACAATAGCATGACTTAAGTCTAGAATGATGCAAAGAAAAAATGTAAACCAATATCTGTTAATCACACAACCACCTCAAGATGTATTAAACCCACTGTAAGTAGTTCCCTAATTCTAACAACTCTAATAAAGTAATATGCAACAGTAAAGCTACGTCAACCCACCAAAATTCATCTCATTTTCAGATCATGTGCTTATCAAAATGTGATCCACTATTATTTTTGTTGGAAATTTTACTAATGTGGGATTGAGTTTATCCCATCTTTGATGACTTAAATACGTGGGCCCACATGTCGGAAATATTATTTCTACGCACATGCCTAATCTACTAAGTGAATAGATAATGTTAATATCAAGTATCGTCAAATTTCATTGAGAAATGAAAAAGAGATATTAGTACATAAAGTAAGGTGTTTGAGACATGAAAAGATGGAGTGTTTTTTGGCCAAATTGACAAATCTACCTCATTGGTAAAAGAAGGAAGAATTGAGCAATATATAAGCTCTAAGTTTGAGTAAGGGTTTGGGACCCCAAGGGGTAACCCATGTGTTTAGAAGGGAGAGGATCTAAGTGAGTTTGGGTTTGGGGCTAAGCCCCACACGCGCGCCGCCGCCCTGAAGTTTACATTGTCGTGGGTCGTGGGAGGTTGTGTTAACTATTTACATTTCGGTCCTTGAAGTTTTCAAAAGTTACAACAGTTCTAAAACCAACAGACATGACCGTTGGCTGACATAACTAGTGACTGTTTAAATGCTCAAAACATTACAACAACGTAACTGATGACTGTTTAAATACTCAAAACCTTACAAAGGTAATAAAGTCATAACTGTTGGCCTTTAAATGTGTACGAACGTTATGGTCAGTTGCCTCACTCTCTATCCTATAAATTGAACTTCTCTATTCAATTGGAAAGACACACAAACACAGTAGACAAGAACAAAAGATTATGTCTGTCCAGAAACTCAAACAAATTAGTTTATCTTTCTGTTATGTTCTTCGTCAAGAACATACACACAGAAAACGGAAATACAGAAAGCAGGCAGAAAACATTTTCACTCTCTTTCTTCATCAATCTGTTCTTATTCATTGTCTTCGCTAGAATCAATTGTATTTGCTTTCTACAATTGATTAGTTGTTGTTTTACCTTGGGAGACTATTACTCAATACCGTAAAACCATTTATACATGGCAATTATGTCTTAAAGACAGAGAGTCATCTCTCGACTCAGCATTTTTCTTGTTTAACCTTTCGACTACACTTTAACCCCATTTTCGTTACCTACAATCCAGTTTTTACCAATAATTTGAAGACAAAATTCATTTTCTAAGTGTTCGAAAGATGTCGGTCAACAATTATGGTTCCAGTTCTAATTCGGTTTTGGCTCTGTTATCACCAAAGATTTTGTTGATAGTTGTGTTTCGGTTGTCGTCAACAATTTTGTTTTTGGTTCTGCTGCTGTTGTTCAAGCCACTGATGCTGATCGAGAAAATATTGTTGTCTCCGGCTGCTCAATGAAATGTTGTTGTCCATACTCCTGACAGTTTCCAAAGCAAACTCCAACGTAAGGTTTTGGACATCAATTACAACAAGAGAAGGAGACTAAAGATGATGTTCTATCTTACTGCGTTGAGCTTGTATCGATCTCAGACAGAAGATCCTCCTTCTAGTAGGGATGCAATGGACACTCAGTCTAAAACAATGACTGAAGTGGGCCAAGATATCCAGGTCACAAATGACCTGAAGGCCAAGAACAAGCGCAAGGCAGAGGCTAACGTTGTACAAGACGAGGGTAATCCTTCGAATCTTAACGACACGAATTTGGATTTCTCAGCAGTGGTGCTGGAGACTAATCTGGTAGAGAATCCAAGACAATAGTGGATAGACACGGGTGCAACCCGTCATATCTGCTCAGATAAGAGTGCATTCTCCTCTTACGCCTCAATCTCGGGCAAGAAGTTGTTCACGGGCAACGACGCCACCTCTGAAGTGCAAGGGGTTGGAAAGGTTGTCCTCAAAATGACTTCAGGAAAAGAGATCACTCTAAAGGAAGTGATGCACGTCCCTGACATTTGCAAGAACTTGGTTTCAAGGCCACTGTTGGTTAAGGCTGGTTTTAGACTAGTATTTGAGTCCAACAAGTTTGTAATAACTAAGAATTGTATGTTTGTAGGAATAGGGTTCGCATGCGACGACCTCTTCAAAATAAATGACATGTTTGTAATCCGTTCATCTAATGAAACGAAGCCTTCTACTTACTTGCTTGAGTCTTCTAATCTATGGCGTCATAGATTAGGACACGTCAACTACAAATTCATTCAAAAGTTAGTAGAGTTGGAATTTTTGCCTTCCTTCGACATAAACCCTCAACATAAATGTGAGGTGTGCGTAGAGAAAAATTAACCAAGTCATCTTTCCACTCAGTCGAAAGAAACACCGCTCCACTAGAACTTATTCACACGGACATATATGATTTAAAGTTTGTACACACTAGAGGGGGGGACAAGTACTTTGTGACTTTCATTGATGATAGTACAAGGTATTGTTATGTTTACTTGTTGAAAAGTAAAGATGAAGCCTTTGGAGCGTTTAAACGTTACAAAGCAGAAGTTAAAAATCAACTAAACCTACGGATGAAGGCAATTCGTAGTGATAGAGGGGGAGAATACGTTGCACTGTTTGAAGAATATTGTGCTCAATTCGGCATTGTTCATCAAGCGGTCGCTCCTTACCCACCTCAGTCTAACGTTGTTGTCGAGCGTAAAAGTTGCACGTTAAAGGAAATGATGAATGCCTTACTCATCAATTTTGATTTAGCCCAAAACATGTGGGGCGAAGCGATTCTTACCGCTAATACAATTCTTAATAGAATTCTGCATAAGCGTAAGGATAAAACTCCATATGAATTATGTAAAGGAAAGAAACTCACTTACAAATATTTGAAAGTGTGGGGTTGTCTGGCTAAGGTCAAAGTACCTAAAGCAAAACATGTTAAAATTGGACCTAAGACTGTAGATTGCATATTCATCGGATGTGCAAATAATAGTAGTGCTTATCGCTTCTTAGTGTATAAGTCGGAGATACCTGATATCTACGAATGTACGATCATGGAATCAATGAATGCTGAATTCTTTGAAGAGATCTTTCCTAGAAAGGGAAAAGAAATAATTTCGCGCAAATGAAGTTATGAAAAAAATGCTCAAAGTCAACAAGACCCGAGAGTTTCTGATTATCCCGAACTAGACGTTCCAGATCTAGAGGACTCGGGAGTTACTGACTATTCGGAACTTAATGTTCCAGACCTACAGAACGTAGGGGTTCCAGAGGTTGAACCAAGACGGAGCAAAAGGGCCAAAAAGGATAAAACCTTTGGTCCAGACTTTCTAACCTATATGGTTGAAAATGAATCGAGGACAATTAAAGAAGCATTGTAAACTCCAGAAGCACCGTTTTGGAAAGAAGCTATAGAAAGCGAAATAGATTCCATCATGCAGAACCATACATGGGAAATGGTTGATCCTCCTCCGGGAAGCAAACCTTTGGGTTGTAAGTGGATACTCAAAAGAAAGTATGTCGACTTGTTAAGTCTCTGTACGAACTCAAACAAGCTCGAAACAATGGCATGAAAAGTTTGATAATACTTTATTATCAAAAGGTTTCTCCATAAATGAATGTGATAAATGTATCTATATCAAATGGAACTCTGACTCATTTGTTATGATATGTCTTTACATAGATGACATGCTCATCACCTCAAGTAGTCTAACCTTGGTCCTGGAAACCAATAAGATGTTGAAATAATGCTTCGACATGAAAGATATGGGTATTGCAGATGTAATCTTAGGAATTAAGAGATCTAAAACATCTGACAGACTGGTCTTATATAAATCTCATTACATTGAAGATGTTTTGAGAAAATTTGATGCATTTGACAGTTCCTCTATGAAGTCACCAATGGATATGATCATAGAATTGATAAAAATCGTGGTGCACCCGTATTCCAGGAGCGATATGCACAGGTCATTGGCAGTTTAATGTACATTACAAACTTCACATGACCCGACATCGCTTATCCAGTCAATAAGTTGGCTAGGTTCACTCGTAATCCAGGAAATGATCACTGGAAGACGTTAAATAGGATACTACGATATCTGAAATATTCGCTGACCTATAGATTACATTATTCCAGATATCCAGCCGTACTGGAAGGGTACAGTGATGCAAACTGGATATTAGACATAATAAACACCAAATCCACCAATGGGTATGTTTTTACAATTGGTGGAGGGGTTGTGTCTTGGAAATCCTCTAAGCAAACATGCAACACCCGATCCACGATGGAATCAGAATTTATCGCTTTGGAAAAAGCAGGAGAAGAAGTAGAGTGGCTTCACGACTTCTTAGAGGATATCCCTTGTTGGGATAAACCCGTGCCTTCGTTGATGATTCATTGTGACAACCAATCGACTTTGGGAAGGGCACGAAGTAATATGAACAACGGCAAGTCTAGACACATTCGTCGGAGACATAAGACCGTTAGACAATTGATCACTACGGGTGTCATTTCCATTGATTAGTCAAATCAAAGGATAACTTAGCGGATCTATTAACTAAAGGCATACCCAAAGATCAAATATTCTGTCTGTCTAGGGAAATGGGCTTAAAACCCATATAATAAGAATCTTTATGGTGGTAACCCAACCTTACTGACTGGAGAACCCAGGAATTTAGTTCAATGGAAAACTAAGCTATAGAGGTTCAGTTTTGCGCTTCACTTGAAGTAAGAGCACTTCGGATTATCATTATTCAAAGAAAGATAACTCCAAATCTGTTCCCGCGATAGACATTAAGTGCTACATGCATGATGGGTAAATGATAAATTCCTAGAACTTTTAATGATTCCTAACACTTGCGAGTGGGGTAGAGCTACACCTTATAGGAGATCACCTATTTAAGTGCGAAGACAGGCCGCTTCAAATGAACGCACTTAAGAATCCAAGAGTTGTCCATGGCCACAACGGACAAAACAATATGAAGAAATGAATAAGGAGAGTTATTGTGTCGATATCATTGTCTTAGTTTATACTAAACACTGACGGTTCAAGACATCGCGTTCACCGCGCAGTAAATAAATCTAATGGTAATCGACTAAGGAAGGTTCAAAATCGAAAGCTACCTTTCCTGATGCAATATCTTTTTTGAAATAATGTTGAAACTTTGGCACCCTGTGTGCTCCAATTCTCTTTCAATAGGGGATTGTTGAAAATGTTACTAATGTGGGATTGAGTTTATCCCATCTTTGATGACTTAAACATGTAGGCCCCGCATGTCGGAAATATTATTTCTTCGCACATGCCTAATCTACTAAGTGAGTAGATAATGTTAGTGTCAAGTATCGTCAAATTTCGTTGAGAAATGAAAGAGATATTGGTACACAAAGTAAGGTGTTTGATACATGAAAATATGGAGTGTTTTTTGGCCAAATTGACAAATCTCCCTCATTGGTAAAAGAAGGAAAATTTGAGCAATATATAAGCTCTATATTTGAGAAAGGATTTGGGACCCTAAGGGGTAACCCATGTGTTTAGAAGGGAGAGGACCTAGGTGAGCTTGGGTTCGGGAGACGCCCGCCCGTCCTGGTCTCGGGTCGTGATGTGTTAGTCTGTTGGTCTATTGGTTTCTTTCGGAATTTTCTTTTTGGTCCCTGAAGTTTTCGGAAGTTACAACAGTTCTAAAACCAACAGACATGATTGTTGGCTAACATAACTCCTAACTGTTTAAATGCTCAAAACGTTACAACAACATAACTGATTACTGTTTAAATGCTTAAAACGTTACAAACGTTACAAAGGTAATAAAGTCATAACAGTTACAAGACGTAATTGTTGGCCTTTCAATGTGTACGAATGTTATGGTCAGTTGCCTCCCTCTCTATCCTATAAATTGAACATCTCTGTTCAATTGGAAAGACACACAAAACACACAGTAGACAAGAACAAAGGATTATGTCTGTCCAGAAACTCAAACAAATTAGTTTATCTTTCTGTTCTATTCTTCGTCAAGAACACACACATAGAAAACGAAAATACAGAAAGCAGACAGAAAATATTTTTCCGCTCTCTTTCTTCATCAATATGTTCTTATTCATTGTCTTCGCTATAATCAACTGTATTTGCTTTGTACAGTTGATTAGTTATTGTTTTATCTTGGGAGACTATTGCCCAATACCGTAAAAGCATTTATAGGGGACTATTTTGTCTTAAAGACAGAGAGTCATCTCTCGACTCATCGTTCTTCTTGTTTAACCTTTCGACTACACTTTAACCCCATTTTCGTTACCTACAATTCCGTTTTTACCAACAATTTTAAAATTTTAATCGTAAAACCCGTCTCTAAGACTACTTCGTCAATAGTCTGTCCAGTTACATCATAGTAGTTGGGTTTGGTTAACATTGTGCATAGTCATAGTGTCATAGATACACCGCTCCAGTGAGCAACACCGTCACCGCCAATAGCGATTTAGTTTTTAGAAAATGGATGGCGGAGGATTTAGTTTTTAGAAAATGGGTTGGGGTTTAATTTGGTTTAGTTTAATGGGTTGCTGGTCGAGTTGAAAGAGGGGAACGGTAATGTCAATTGAAATCGATTATTTGGGTGGATTTGGGGTTTCATCCAAATAGGAATATAAGTGTGGAAGTTTGAAGACGTCAAGGGTATTTTAGTTCATAATTATTAACGGATGATAAAATTAGCTAATAAAATAAAATAGAATGGTATTTTTGACTCTTTTCCTAGTTTAAACCCACTCTTAATTATTAATCAACTTTTAAGTAATTAGCAGACAAGAACAAACACCCTTAAGATGTGCTAAGAAATTCCAGCGGTCTTGTTTTCTTTCTCCGGTCATGTTACTAGTTGTTGCCGAGAAAAAGGTCACCGGCGTAGTCTACCAATAAAAAAATAAAAGTGTACTTTTATTGACCTATGTAATGTTTTGATGATAATTAAAAAATACAATATACTTAATAAATTAATTGAGTAATTAAGTTGTGAAGGTTATATTAACAAAAGTGTTTATTGACTTTGAACGAGTAAAGTTCTTAGAAGTTCAATATATTTCAATAAAGCTAGGAGTTCGGAAGAATCAAATGGATATCTAAGAGAATTCAAATTAGTAACAGGTCACTTGAATGATACAAGGCCGTCTCAAACATTTTGGAGCCCCTGTTCTAATTCATAAAAGTGGCTTTTAATATAAGTAAATATACAATTTCAATAATTAAAAATTATTTTAAATTGTAAATAACAACACAATACAACTTCAAGTTAATCAACCTCTACTTTAAAAGAACTATCCTTCTAATACTTTTTGAAGCAAATTCATCAACCAAATCCTCATTTGGTATATTCTCCAAAATTTCATTCTCAATTGCTACCAATGCTAATCCTTTAAGCCTTTCTTGTACCATGGTAGACCGCAAGTAAGACTTCAATAACTTTAGTTTTGAAAATTTCTTTCTGCAGATGCAACTGTAACGGGAATAGTCAATAAAATTCTATATGCAACAATTGTATTAGGAAAACAATCTAAGCTTTTCAAATATGTTAATATTTTCATCGGTCCCATTTTTCTCCAGGCAAGAGTTCTCTTAATAATTTTAGCTCCACAGATAATTCATTCCCATCAATATCATATTGCCCATATATTTCAATGCCTCTTCAAAATTACTACAACAAGACTTCAAATTTGCATCGTTCAATGATTGTAACTTGTGAGAAGAAAATAAGAAACCAAAAATACCTTCATACTCTTGATATTGCTCAAATCTCTTATTAAGAGAAACAATGGCTTGATCGACGAGGCAAAGAAAATAATTAACTCTAAAAGACTCCTCTTCAGATAACTCAACCAATGGGTTTTCAAATTCTCATCAAACTGTCTCTTCTTGCGAATTATACGCCTTTGAGGAAATACTGGATTAATATCCAATTCAATAGCAATTTTCTTAACAGTATTCAAGGCATTATGAAAACCAGTTTCTCTATATCCTTCAAAGAATGATACCAACCCTTTTATTTTTTTCATTGCAACATCAATAAGCATATCCTTTGATTGTAAAAGCTTGCTAACCACATTAATAGCAGTTAATATTTCAAACCAAATAATTATTGCCATTAAAAACTCAAAATCACCAAGCTCATTTGTCGCTAAAGATTTAGCTTCATTTTGTATTTTAGAATCAATATCCTTTTCCGCCACTTCAAGTAAAGCTTCTCTAAAGTCCGACATTTGAGATCTTATAGCTTTGACACTATCTACACGACTCTCCCAACGATGGATGACAATGATTTTGGTGTCACTTTTACATTATCTTTCAAAATTTGCCATCTCTTAGTAGAATTGGCAAAAATTGTATAAATGCGTTGAATAATCCCAAGAAAATCTTTAGCATTACTGCAAGAGTTAGCCATATCACAGAATGCCAAATTAAGACTATGGCAACCACAAGGAGTATAAAAGGCTCTCGGATTCATGTCTAAAAATTTCTTTTGTACACCTTGATGTTTTTCTTTCATATTTGATTCATTATCATAACTTTGTCCTCGCACATCAAATATGTCAAGATCGAGATGTTTCAACTCGTTTTGTAAAACATCAAAAAGTCTTTCGCCAGTTGTATCATTCACATTGAAAAATTCCAAAAAAGATTCCTCAATGCTAACAAAATTTGAAGAAACATCCACATATCTTATTATCAAAGACATTTGCTCTTGGTGACTAACATCAGGAATACGATCAAGTATCACAGAGAAATACTTTGCTTGTTTGATTTTCTTAATGATTTCATTTTTAATTGCAGAAGCAAGCAAAAGTATTAGCTCATTTTGGATGTTATGCCCAAGATAATGATGATGAACTTCATCATTTGTAATACGTCTAACATTTTCTTGGACAAATGGGTCAAACTCTGCTAACGTTTCAATTAAGCCCAAAAAAATTCCATTGCTATTTTGATACAATCTTCCATTAGAACCACGAAAGGCCAAATTCTTTTTAGCAAGAAATTTCACTATAGCAATAATTCTTCTTAAGACATTTTTCCAATGCTCCTTCTCCTTCTCAATTAGCCTTCGAGACGTTTTATCAATAGTTTCATTCTTTTTTAGCCTTTGACGTAACTCATACCAAGTGCTTATACTCTTAACATGTTTGATGAATGTCTCATGCTTTTTTAAGTCTTTCACCAATATGTAGCCAATCACTAAAACCCTCATTTGTTAATTGACCTCTCCTATTCCCTATTTTAAAAACTTTACAGCAAAAACAAAATACTCTATCAAGCTCTTTCGAATAGACAAGCCAATCTCTATCACACTTTTCTCCATTTGATAAAATTCGAGTATACAAATTAGCAGTAAATCGTCTAGATAATTTATCTTTAGGACCATTCACAATGGACAAATCTCTTTTAGGACCTTTCGTCACTAATAACTCAATCCTTTTAGAATCAAGAGCATCCCACATTCTTGGATCAAATATAACAAATGGATTTTCTTGCTCTTGCTCTACATTATCAATACCATTATCTTCCAGATCATCACTTTCATTATGAAATGAATTATTCAAATTATCATCACCATTTTCAGCATCGACATTTTGATTGTCCACATTATCATTTTCAATGGGTACATTATCTCTATTCTCCAAAACGACTTGATTCTCTATATTAATATTCTCATTAACATTATTAACATTTTGATCTTCAACCTGAACTTGTGTCTCTTTTATAACAAACTTATCAAGAGCTCCTCTTTGAGATTGAGTTAATTCCTCGATTTTATTCTTCTTCTTACGCTTCTCATATCCAGATTCATACTTTCTAGGAGGCATAATATGTAATTGAAATGCAAAAAGGACCGAAAAAACCTGGTAATTTTATCTTCAAAATGGAATGCTCCAATTTGTTAGAACACTCGCTCTCACAATTTGCCAAACATGAATTGAAGCTGAATATCGGACGGGACACCCACTGTTTTTGTTCAATAAAAAATTAGTGAACAATTGAAATATGATAAACAATAATATTTAATGAATAAAAATTAAAAAAAATTATTAGTAAAAAAACCTTGTATATCCGTATAGCCTGGAACGGTAGATCAATAGTCACAAGATTTCCCGTTTTCATGGAGGCAGGAGGTTTGAATTTCAAAATATCAATCCGTATAAGGGTCGTCTTATGTGTAAAGAAATTTGATCACCTATTGGATGATTAACTCTAATTAAAATTTTGAAAGATTTCAAATTCAATCAGTAGGTTTGCTTTGACGGTGTGTAAGCAAATTATCACCTACTGTTCTACTAGAAAGTGTCTAGGCCTAATAGGTTTGATTTGAAATCTGAATTTAGGCCTCCACATGCGCGCGCCACTAGAACTGAATCACTTTACTTTGATTGGGCTAAGACCTCCTTTACAGTAAATTCTGGCTTCTACTATTTAATAAAAAATGAAAAAAATGACCCCTAAAATTTTTCATTTTTCGGGGGCCCTGTGTGCGGTAGCATAGCACGGACCCAAAGACAACCATGATGATAGCCTCTTAAATCGCTGGAATGAATTAATTCTCCAAATATAATGTTAGGATCTTGTATAGCTCGATAAGCACGAAGTTTATTATGGAAGAATATCATTATTGGAAGTTTTTTTTGCAAGTTACTTGAATTAGGGGTGTTCATGGATCGATTTGGGTCGGTTTTTGGTTAAAATCAAAACCAAATCAGTTAAGTCGATTTTTTAATTATTAAAATCAAATCAAAGCAAATATAATTCACATCCATCAGTTTGGTTGTTGTCGATTTGGTTCATTTTTTTATGAAACCTAATGGTATTTTCGCTTTCATGATTTTTCCTGCCACTAGAAAAAAAAAATCACCTTTTTCAACTTATACTCCGTTATTAACCTTTTATTATAATTGCTATAATTTTTTTAGACTAGAAAAATATCTTAAATTTATAAATTTTAATCAAGTGAATAAAGTTTATAAGACTTACAAAAAAAAAAAAAAGATATAAGTAAATCTCATAGTTATTTCTTTGAATTAATGAGTTTAGATCAATGACTTTCTTTCATTAAAATAAGCTTAAAATGTAAAGTTCATTAGCGTGAATAAAATTTTTAATCAAAACGTATACAAAGTATCTAGAATTATTTATAATATATATATTGTATATATGAAATTATAAAATTTGGGTATACTATAATTTATCGATTCGGTTTGGTTTTAACCAAACCGTGAACACCCCTAACTTGAATCATGACTTTTTTTTTATAACAATATATTTATTTGACTAGACTGAAATCTTACATTGTTGGGCTAAACGTTGAGATTCTTGTTAAGAATGATCTAGTGCTAATTCACGTTTTAACGTTCTTAATATTTGAATTTAGTCTTCGTTCGTGCCAATTTCTTCGTGCTTTTTCGTTTATTTCTTTAAATTTCATCGGTTCAAATCCGCTTTTTATTGTCCTCCTTTGTTCACATTAATTCATTCTTGAAACTCACGAAATTCAATCTTAAATAGTTCTGGTTTACTTCATGGAAATAATTTGAACGAAGCAATTTAGGATAATTACTAATGTGGCTTCAGAATTGTCTTAAGATACTTTAAGTTCCTGTAGGAATAGGAAAGCGGAACTTGCAATCCTAAATAGTTTTTGCTTCACCTTATGAAAATAATTTGAACGAAGCAATTTAGGAAAATTACTTGTATAGCTTCAAAGGTACCTTTCATAGTTTTCTTGCCAATTCTTATTTCATATATTAGGTTTTTGAGTTGTAATTTTATCTAACTTCTTAGAGTAGAAATAAAGTTCAATGACATTATTATTTTTTATTTTATTAATAATTGAGAAATAGTAGAAAGTGTAATTGTGGTTAGTGATCAGGGACGACTCAAGAATAGTGGGGACTTAAAGCCAAACTTTATAAAGAGAACTCAAACTTTAAAAAAAACATACATGTTTCATGCTTTATAGTTGACATTTTTGAATTATGAGAAATAATAAAAAGAACAATATACTACTATGATGTAAAAATATATATAAAAAACAAATTTCAAATATGAAGAAAAAGATAGTGAAAAGCTAAAACAGTAGAACCTGATTTTTGAAATTAATAACTTTATATTAGAATAAAACTTCATTGTTTTCATTTATTTGATGCAGTGCCTGAGAACTTGAGAAGAATGAAAAAAATGTGATTTAATTTATTCAACGTCTCTTCTCCTTTGTTTTTCTATAGAATAGACAACCTTGTAGGAGAATATAAAACACAAAATTATTATGAGAAAGAAAAAAGAGAAGAATATTACTAATAGAATGTAAATTAACCATATGTCACCACAAATTCTATAGAAAAACCTTGTAGGAGAATATAAAACACAAAATTATTATGAGAAAGAAAAAAGAGAAGAATATTACTAATAGAATGTAAATTAACCATATGTCACCACAAATTCTATAGAAAAACCTTGTAGGAGAATATAAAACACAAAATTATTATGAGAAAGAAAAAAGAGAAGAATATTACTAATAGAATGTAAATTAACCATATGTCACCACAAATCACATTGACTAAATTATTTTCTTTTCTTTCTTTATTTAAAGATCGTACACTTATTACTCTAGATATTTAATTTTTAAAGGCATATTATTAACTTATTATTAATTATAAAATGGGCCTTAAAATGTGGGTCCCTAAGCCATTGCTTCAAAGCCTTTTTAAGGTTGAGGCTTAAGGTAGGTACGTAATTGTAGCATTCAACAGTAGTTTGCGATATATTTGAGGCTCTTAGTAAAGAAAAAGTTTATTCACACCAAACTATAATAATTTATCACTATTAAGTGATAAAGTTGAGAAAAGAGTGATTAATATTAACTATTTGCGTCCTATAAAAGATGCACGAAGGATACTCTTATCTATTATAGAAATAACTTAGAGTTAGGCGACACCAATCATCCTTTGATGCGAAGAGGGGGACACGTCAAAGCTTGTATTTATCTATTTTTATTAGTTATTGTTTATTATTTTATCGTTCTTGTATTGCTGCTTTTAGTTTTCTTTGTACATCAACCTTTGACAGAGTAGGTGTCCAAGCATGGAACTTTTCCGTTTCATTTATAGTTCACCGTGTTTATGTAAGTGGCGAAAAATACGTAAATACTCTCCATATATTCTGTAATCCTAATCGTATGAGAATATCTACTTTATATAATTATACTAAAATAATAATTATAGAATATATAAAAGATATTTACGAATTACTATTCTCTATCAATCAGGTTTCGACAAAGTATGAGTTCAAGCATAAAATTCAGGTGAAATTTTGTATCTTCTTTTTCGTTTTCTTCTTTTCCGTTGCGAGTGGATTTATATTAAGAGAAACAGACTGAAAATAAAACTGAGAATATCACGTTCCTTTGTATGATTATTAAAAAGAAAGGAAGAACAACAAAATTATCTCCCTCTTTCCCTCTCTTTCTTCGAGGCAAAAATTCAAATGCTGACTAACTGTAGAGAAGTTAGGTGAAGAAAGAATGAAGGCGATTAATTGGCAAGGGTAAGGGGAAGGGGTTGGGTGGAAAAAGATCCAAATAGGTATTAAAGTCAATAAATCAGACACTTGAAGTGCGATAAGGCATTGGTTTCTTACGATCGTTAGAATCAGTATAAAAGCCATAATTCAAATGTAGCAAAATACATTATTTAATCAGTTTCCAAAAATATTTCACAATAGACCATCTTATTCATTTATCTCTTTTGGTTTGCTATGTTCATGATTTTGTTCTCATCTTTCTGGTGTTTTTCTCCTTTTGTTCTCATTTATATTACAGCTGCATTAGTTAGAATATACCTGAAAGTATATGTATGTCCTAGAGATAATCTGTATTAGGACAAATGTACTTTATACACATTCGTATTATTATTAATAGAGGTTAATATTTTGGCATTTGCAATTATTGAATTATTAGTTGATTGTTTATAATATTCTATAATATGCATCCCTAGAGGTTACGTTGTTATTAATAAAGTGAGTTATTAATATTATAATGTAACTCTTAAAATAGCCTCGACTAATGATCATCGAGAATGAGATATCGATGATATGTGATAAGTCGACATGTGGTCTGCATCACATCCTTAGAGGATGTAGGATGTCTCACCTGCTACGAGTAATGGCCACTCGTGATGGACACATGGATACTTTAAAAGTATTGATATACCCTGCTGATATACCGTTTGTTATACTTGTCTAAAGTATGATCAACGTATGGGAGATACAAGTCCTTAGACTTGAGGTCAATGCGCACCTTGTCTACAAAATAATATACTGTGATCCTGTCCTAAGATCAAATGCCTTATAAGGTGAGATACAACTTGTTTTGGGTACATTACACTGTGGATTAAAGGTGGTAGTTGAGCCAAGATTAGGATTCATTCCTCGAATATATATTCGAGAGAACACTCAACTTCTCAGTGATAATAGGTTGACTAAGTCGTTGGCCAACGCAATAGACATATTTAGAATATGGTCTAGTTGTCAACTAATATAGATGAGATACAATGAGTAAGCCATGTGGATAGACACTTGACAAATCGTAAGCTTGATCGGGTGTGTCGTGAATGAAATGATTTTATCTTACCATATAGAGGTTAAGTTTACTGGATTCGTGTAAACGTACTTCACATATTGAGTTCGTCTTGAGGCGTCGTCTAAGAGTTCCGCGTAGACATTAATTTGATTAATGTCGATATGTGAAGGCATGTAGGGTCACATTAGGTCGATTGTCTTTTCGATCTAAGAATGTATTGAGAGAGTATTAAATATTCGATTTAGAATTGAGATATTTAAATGAATAATGATTATTTTAATTAAGTCAAAATTGGATTTTAGATTTAATTAAGAATGTGCGGAAAATAAAATGAGACAGTTTAGGGCCATGTCAGCGTCGCGGCGCCCACGTCAGCACCGCGACGCCCACACCATAGGGTCGCGACGCCATGACCTAATCTGTCTCGAATTTTGGGTCAGGCCCAATGTCAAACCCTAATCCGATTTGACCTAATTTTTTCACCTATAAATACAGACATACACTTCATTATTCATTACACTTGATTTTCATATCATTATTCTAAGTCTTAGAGACTCAGAATCAAAACATTATCTCGAACCTCTGCCAGATTTTCTAGCTTTCCAAAGGAGGAATACATTGAAGCTTAGAGCTTGCAATCGAAAGGGCATTCGTGTGCGCACCCACATTTGATAAAGATTTCAAATATTGTAAACATGTAAGTACCATTCAAGTTTTATGTTTACAGTTTAAAATTATCCTATAGTCAAACAGTTCTACGTTTGTTGGGTTTGAAATAAGTTTTCAATATCCGTTGTGTACAACAACCCAACAAAAACCTACAGTGGTATAAGAGTCAGGGTTGTTTTGTATGATTATAAGGTAATTAGTTAATAATAATATGGGTTAGAATTTGTTTAAATCTGAAATTTATGTCGTTTAAAGATTGAAAACCTAATATCTTAAAAGCACATTATCCTTGTCTCTCAAACTATTAAACGATGATGTAATCGAGAAAGTCATTCCGATCTAACTCTTCTAAGTCAATGTGCGTAACCGGTTCATTGCGAACATGGTGCACTGAAGCGAAGAACGAGAAGGGATTGGATAATGGTAGATGAACGTATTGTTTGATAGTGAAGGGTAACGAAGATGAATCTGCAAATCTGACCCTGAACCAGTTTTAAGGTTTCGGAAATGCGGATTTTGTGCTTCTGAGACGGAGGCGCCGCAACTCCACGATGGGGCTCTACGGCGCCACCTAAGGTTTGTCGTGGCACCGAGGCTCCAATTTTTTTAAAAAAAAAATCGGAACAGTGAACAATAACCGAACACTGTTCAGGCGTGAACAGTGGCGACAGTCACTGTTCCGGCGGCTCAGTGGCGGTTTCCGAAATTGTAATTTAGCCCTTGGGACAAATCTGAAAATTTTAGAAGTTTCTGGAATTGTAATTTGGTCCCTGAAAAAGTTTTTAAATCATCAGATTTGGTCCTTGGGGCAAATCTGTAAATTTCAGAAAAATAGATTTGGTCTCTTGGGCCAAATTTGTAATTGATTTAAAATTCTGGAAATTACAGACAGGTCCTTGAAATCTGAAAATATTTTCTGAAAATTAAAATTGGATTTTCTGAATTTAAAGGGGTTCAAAATTGAAATTTTAAATTCTTGAGGGACTAAATTGTAAATTTTGAAAATCTGGAACTTATAGAAATATCCTGAAAATAAATTTTTAAAATTAGAATTCGTTTAAGGAATTGTTTGGATTAGACTTAAATTTTAGTGTTTAGACAAGTTAACCCATGATTATTATTAATTATATATTATTGAATAATATACGAACTATATGCTAAGTGTTTAAATGCTTTCATTTAATAATTAGCATAGTGTCCGCTATAACTGTCTAGGCAGGCGGCGCCCAGTATTTGATTAAACCATCTTATATCATGCATATTGGGTTGACGGTTCCCAACTATGTGTGTCATTAGTTTTGCATGATATTAAGATGTCATATTGGATATGGCGTAAAAGAGTTGATCTTGGTTAAAACCCTGAATTAAAATGTTCCCCAAAATTTTAAATACAAGTCTAAATTAAAACGCGTTGTCCATTATAATTGTTAGAGTGCAAAATCATTTTCGGCGATAAGAGTATTTATGCCAAAGCATTTGCTCTAAGTCCGCGAGGACCCAGGCTCTTTCATAGATGTGTTTTAAATGTAAAGGTAAACGATAAACTTTTGTGGGTATTTACACCATAGTGTTTGCTCACAAAAGCCAAATTTACTTAGATACATAAACGCAGTCGTGTAATGGGGTTGACTTGCTTAGACAAATCTTGGCGCCAAAGTGTCGGACTAATCTAAGGACGCAAGATTAAATATAATATTTGATCAACCAAGAGTTGCAAATAAGTTTTGCAATTGGTTTAGAACCTACCAAGATGTGTTATTAAAGTTATCAGTCAAAGCAAACGCAGAGATAGCATAGGCTTGGATCTTGGCCCATTATGACCTTAATTAATATAGGTCTGTATTCTACCATGGGGTCGTAGAAGTATGTTAAAATAGTGGGAGCTAATTATAAAAAAGACCATGTTGATTAGCCTAAACGAATGTGTATAATAGGAAATACATTTTGAGTTTGATTTCCACTATGTTCCCACAGACGATAATCTAGCTGACCAATTCACTAAACTATTAAGCTTAGTCAAGCATAATGGTCATTTTGAGAATATGGGCATTAGATATGTTGGAGATTGGCTCTAGGCCAAGTTGGAGATTGAAAGTATATGTATGTCGTAGAGACAATCTGTATTAGGACAAATGTACTTTATACACATTCGTATTATTATTAATAGAGGTTAATATTTTGGCATTTGCAATTATTGAATTATTAGTTGATTGTTTATAATATAATATAATATGCATCCCTAGAGGTTACGTTGTTATTAATAATGCGAGATATTAATATTATAACGTAACTCTTAAAATAGCCTCAACTAATGATCATCGAGAATGAGATATCGATGATATGTGATAAGTCGACATGTGGTCTGCATCACATCCTTAGAGGATGTAGTATGTCTCACCTGCTACGAGTAATGGCTACTCGTGATGGACACATGGATACTTTGAAAGTATTGGTATACCCTGCTGATATATTGTTTGTTATACTTGTCTAAAGTATGATCAGTGTGTGGGAGATAGAAGTCCTTAGACTTGAGGTCAATGCGCACCTTGTCTACAAAATAATATACTTTGATCCTGTCCTAAGCTCAAATGCCTTATAAGTTGAGATACAGCTTGTTTTGGGTACATTACGATGTGGATTAAAGGTGGTAAGATTAGGAGTCATTCCTCGAATGTATATTCGAGAGAACACTCAACTTCTCAGTGATATTAGGTTGACTAAGTTGTTGGCCAACGCAATAGACATATTTAGAATATGGTCTAGTTGTCAACTAATATAGATGAGATACGATGATTAAGTCATTTGGATCGACACTTGACAAATCGCAAGCTTGATCGAGTGTGTCGTGAATGAAAGGATTTTATCTTACCACATAGAGGTTAAGTTTACTGGATTCGTGTAAACGTACTTCACATATTGAGGTCGTCTTGCGGTGACGTCTAGGAGTTCCGCGTAGACCTTAATTTGATTAATGTCGATATGTGAAGGCATGTAGGGTCACACTAGATCGGTTGTCTTTTCGATCTAAGAATGTATTGAGAGAGTATTAAATATTCGATTTAGAATCGAGATATCTAAATGAATAATGATTGTTTTAATTAAGTTAAAATTGGATTTTGGATTTAATTAAGAATGTGCGGAAAATAAAACGAGACAGTTTAGGGCCACGTCAGCGCCGCAGTGCCCACACCATAGGGCCGCGGCGCCATGACCTAATTTGTCTCGAATTTTGGGTCAGGCTCAAGGTCAAACACTAATCCGGTTTGACCTAATTTTTCACCTATAAATACAAACCTACACTTCATTATTCATTACACTTGATTTTCATATCATTATTCTAAGTCTTAGAGACTCAGAATCAAAACACTCTCTCGAACCTCTGCCGGAATTCCTAGCTTTCCAAAGGAGTAATATATTGAAGCTTGGAGCTTGCAATCGAAAGGGTATTCGCGTGCGCACCCACATTTGATAAAGATTCCAAATATTGTAAACATGTAAGTATCATTCAAGTCTTATGTTTACAGTTTAAAATTATCCTATAGTCAAACAGTTCTACGTTTATTGGGTTTGAAACAAGTTTTCAATATCCGCTGCGTACAACAACCCAACAAAAACCTACAATACCAACTCATTCAGTGTGACTTTTGTTAATTGAATGTTCCAATCTACTGTCCCTCATTAGGTAGTAAAATTAAGATATTTTTCTTTTCATTTTCTATTGAATAGGGAACTACTGAATATGGTTAGAGCATTGGATTTAACCAATCGCTAAATTGAATTTCTAAGATTCTATCTTAAACCTATTACTTTGGGGAATTTGGTTATATCTGTAAGCTCTTCTGGACTTTGCTTATGTTGAATTTTATATATTTATGGTAGAGTTCGTTTTATTTTAAGACCATTTGAAAATGCTACTGCTAGAAGAGCAATAGACTGCCAGTAGTCCAATTGTTAATGCTGGAGATTGTCCTGGTATGTGTGCATCTATTGAAAATAATTATTTTTGTCAATCCGAGAATTGATATTAAATCGGTTGTAAATGTAGATTAGTATCAGAAGTGTATTTTCTTGCATTATTGATCCAAGCGTAACTCTAATGGTTCAATCTGATGGCTATACTCTGTGACAACTTAGTATTTAATTAATTGATTAATTTGTATCTCCTTCATTCTTTCATTCTTCACTGACAACCTATAAAATCATGCACATCAATAAAAAAGAGATAAATACCTTAAAATTAAGTTGTCTTAAAATCATCATTTCAAGTTTATCAATTCATGAGATCAATATCTGTTGAACTGGTGGTTTTTGTAGGCTTTTGATGGCTGAGATTTGAGGTTTGTTAATGATAGAAACCGATACCGTGCATGCACTTAAATTGTATATATTTAGGTTTTTAGAATTCTTGTACAAGTATAATTAGGATATTGGTATTATAGTAGTAATAAGACTTTCCATATTTATAGATTGTGTATCGTATATATAGACCTCCTCATTAATGAAAATAATCAATGGAGTGATTTAGTGACATTAAAATTTAAATTAAAATGTCGTTTAGGTTTAAAAATACCCCTTTTACTACGAGTAACGGGCCCTTGACTCGGAATGGAAACGGACTGAACCGGGGATGTCGGGGGACTGCCGCGGGATGCGCCCGCGTGTAGTGGGCCTACTGGCGGTGAAACTGGGTCAGGTTGGGTATTTATGGGGCCAGCATGCAGTGGACCTGCTGGCCTGGAAAATTCGACGGATCCGGGGGTTGAAATATTGGGCCTGGGGAACAAGGGCAGAATCTAGACCTGGGTCACGGGACGAATCTGTAGTGGTATTATTTGGGCCAACAGGCAGTGGGCCTGCTGGCAGATGTGACTCACGGGTAGGGTGGGCCCATTGTTGGAGAATATATGGGAAGAGAGCATCGTCCAAAAAATTATAATTACTCGACACGGAATTACACACTTTAGCAAACGGAAATTGGGTTTCATAAAATATAACATGGCGACTAACGATGATTTTATTGGAAGATAAATCAAAACATTTGTGACCACGATGATTAGACGGAAAACCCAAAAATACACAAGCGGTAGACCGAGCTTGAAGTTTATTAATTGTAGTGGACGGAAAAAGTGGATAGCACAAGCACCCAAACACCCTAAGATGAGAATACGAGGAATCTTTATTGTAAAAAAAAATTAAGTGGGGATTGATAAGCTAAACCTTTGTTAGGGAGAATGTTAAGGAGTTAAGTAGTCATTTGTAACACATGATACCAAAAAGAAGGAGGGTACGGAAGCATGGACCAATAATGTTCGGACAATAGTATTGATGGAACGAATTTTTCTTTCGGCCTTCCCATTTTGTGAGGATGTATAAGGACAAGAAAACCGAAAAGATATACCATTAGTGTCACAAAACTCTCGAAACGGCCCATTATCACATTGAATATTTTAAATTTTCCGTTCAAATTGGGTACGGATGAAAGATCTAAATTTTAAGAAAGTTGAAAAAACTTGAGACTTTTTCGACAGAGGAAAGGTCCATAAAAAATTAGAATAATCATCCAAGAATAACACATAATAACGATGACCCAAAGAACTTAAAACGGGAGATGTCCACAAATCACTATGAATAATATCATGAAAAAGAATAATCCCTTAATTATTTTCATTAATGAAGAGGTCTATATATATATAATACACAATCTCTAAATATGGAAAATCATATTCCTACTATAATACTATTATCCTAATTATACTTGTACAAGAATTCTACAAAACCTAAATATATACTATTTGGGTGCATACACGGTCGGTTTCTATCAGTTAAGAAGATGGAAGTTGTGGTTTGTTGAACTTGGAAATCAAACAAGTGGATCAACTGAAGGAAAGAAGAAGAGGAACCCACACCAACAGTCTGTTGATGCGATTTTGTAAAAGATTTTTGCGAAAATACATTACGGTTTGTTTGATATATGCAATCTATTGATCTTCATTTTTCTTTTATTTATTATGCTTTATTCTTCTTTTTACTTTTTGCGTTCTTTAACCAGACAACTAGCGCAAAGATTCCAATGATGGGTGCATATTGTTGAATGAAGATTATTGAAAGAACTTTGTGCTCAACAATTACCAATCGAGATTATCACTGACTTGATTTTCCAATTAATCTTTTCCGTCTTGTTTATTAACATGTCCAGCTTATTTAAATTCACACTTTATCTTAATAAGAAACCCATCACATATGAAGTTCATGAGTAAAAATAGTATGTGTGCCAGAATATTATTTCATGAAAGATCATTCAGGTATTAAGAAGCCAATTATATTACGAAACAAATGTCACAACCGGAATATATGTAGAAGATAAAATGATAAAAGAGGAAGACTTTTGCAATAATTTATTAGAGGTTCTTGAGATATCTAACAATATCAAATCTTCTAATTTATTTCGGAATTATTTTAATAAGGATCAACCTTAACGTTATTTTTAATATCTTGATATTAGGAAAAAAATTCGTGAGCTTAATGTGGTCATACAAAACCGCGCGAAGCACAGGTACATGTAAAGATACAATATATTCATTGAGTTGATGGGAGTGACACGTAACTAAAAGGAATTAACATGTGCAGTGCGTGTTCAATATATAGCATAAATTAAAGAAAGCTAATCAATAGTCTAATCATAATAGCAATAACATGTAGTGGAGATATGAAAGTACACACATCTGAACTATGAGTACTCCTATATATCATGCTGAGATTAGATTCAAAACATGAATGGTTTTACATTTTGCAGGACTTACAACTTCACTGATCCACTGGAAACTTATGATTTGCGTGCATACATTGAATATGCAATGAACCAATCCAAAAGTTTTACGTGCACATGAGAAGGTTCATGAACAAGAAATACAACTTAGTGCCTCTGTTGGAGAAAGACAGTCCAGATCCCGTGCATGAAATTAAGAATGAACAGAGTATACAACCATGTTATCTTCCTCAGACTGGAAAAGAGAAAATAAATTGAAGTCCCACATTGTACAATAATCTTAAACATAAATTACAACCAATAAATCTGTCCGTATGGAGTGGACAAAACTCACAGATGCAAATATTCAAACATACATTCGATTCCCCAAAAACTAATCCTAACTAGAGATTTATAGGATACATATTTTTACAGCAACTAAGAAAACTGAAGTCTGATATGATTAGTGGGCTGGAATAGTGGCTAGGTGCTGGAGAATCAAGTAGGCAGTTTCTTCTTGATTTGGCTGATTGGTTTCACCTCACCCGCTCTTCCAAAAGTTTGAAGAAGTTGGATTTGGTCAAAGGCTGCCCAAATCTTTATCTTCCCCTTTACGCTTTCTTCTAAAATAAGTCTTCGGAGGTGGGGTTGTATCATTTTTCCTGTACTCGAAGTGAATTGTCTTAGATACCTTCAGGGAATACCAATTCTTTTCAGGTAGTGAGACTTGCTATGACGAGTCACACTTTGACAACATTTAAGAAAAGAAGGCTGATAATAGCCTTTACTCTCTAGACAGAGACATGCATAAATAGTTTGTTTTGCATTAACTTGAATATCTAAACAAAGATTTATATCAATGGAAATTTTCTATCTAAGCTACATCTAGGATAAAAAAAAAAAGCTTGCCTACAAACGCACAGCACAGATGCCTGAACGCCTCCATAGTCAGTTGCAGGAGAAGGCATGATCATTTTAGGAAATAGAATAAGCTTTTCCCAGGGAGCACAAGCAAATTGACATGTTAAGGTGATGTATGGACAACTTCTAACAAATAGTTTGGTAGGCACAAGTGAAGCACAACAACTGAAGCTGGATATCCCAAATGTTATAATGAAAATTAGAATCAATACTTACGTAACAGATGAAACAGCATGTCCTTGAAATTCTATTCCAAGGTCCTGTACAGACTGCACCGAAAAGAATATCATCACAAACAGAGATAATGCAACCAGAATATGAAATCTGTCAGAGACAGGTAAAAAACCTTTTGAGATGAATTGTCTTCAAGCATCTCCCATCGTTCTTTACATAACCTCAATTTCTCTACATAGCCATCAACATATACGACCTAAAAAGGAAAGACCAAACAGCATCGGTCATTTAGAACTTTCAGGAGGAACTTCTGCAAAAAGTTAAGACCAATAAAACATGGTTCAAGTTAGATAAGATTGCTACTTCACAATCAGTATATATTTCCTTTCCTTGGGTAGTTATGAAAAAGATCTACAACAAACAGGTCTTCTGAACTGTAAGGTCATACCTGTATGTAGAAAGGGATTTATGTGGCAGACCATGAATACGAATAGTTAGTAGATTTGGCTATTCACTAGTTTATGTGACTACACTTGACTCAACATGGAGATAGAGTTAGTTTTACTTAAGGATATATTAGCAGTGATAGGATTTCTTGTTTAGACTTGGTCTTCACCTGGAATTATTTTGATAAGGAAACATATAATAAAGGGTTCAAAAAAATCAAAGATGTTGAATTATTATTTTTATCAGTATATATTCAGTGATAGGATTTTTGTTTGGTGGTGGTCTTGGTGGGTGGTGGTGGTGGTGGTGGTGGTAAAGGGTTGGTGATGGTGATGGTGATGGTGTGGTGTGGTTGTGGTTGGTGATGGTGATGGTGATGGTGATGGTGATGGTGATGGTGCATTAAACATTCGAATAGTAAGAAAATTATGAATTAGAGAAACAATGACAAGGCTTCATAATAATCTTGTCACCTCGTGTTTCCTTTTCACAGGATCAAAAGAAGAAATGGCTGCCTCGTAAAACCTACAAGAGAAACTTTAAGATGAGAAAACGTAGCTAGATTCTTCAATCTTATGCAAGATAAAGTAAAACCCGAACTGGCGAAAATGAAATTGGAGATGTCATCTGACATGCAACGAGTCAAATCATTCCACACTGAGCACATCCAAACTCGTCAACTTTTTAGGTTGTTCTCTCTTTCACTATGTTACGTTTGTAGAGGAATCGTGAGCCAATGAGTTTTAAAGAAATAGAATAGTAACATTGACAGTATCATAAGCCTGTTTTATAGAGGAAATAGGAGATATCTAGCAAAATAAATACTATGATCACTCAAATTGTAGTGGAGGTTGTTGTTTGATACGTGACTAATAATTTTGAGAATGAAGAACGAGGCAGAGAGAAAAAATAAAGAAAACAGAAATGGACCATGTGGTATATACATTAGTATGAATGGTCTGAAGCAGGGACGCAGCTACCTTGAAGCAAGGGGATCCAAATGATACCCCTTGCTCAAAATATTTACTTATTATACATTTATTTTACAAGCCAAAAATAATCAAATGCATGATAAATACAAGGGTTGAATCCCCTTGACTTGAAGCAGAAGCATGATTTAGCTTATTTCTACAAAGTTGAATTCCCTTAATGAAAATTCTGGCTCTGCCACTGATCATAAGACAGAAGATATTTTTTCACATGCTTGTGATCAGAACAGAAAGGATACTTAAAACTATCCTGAAAGCTACAGGCACAACCTATTATAATCCATAATTCTTTCGTTAGCCGAACCAAAAATATGTAACACAAGAAACAGTAGCTTTTTAGACTAACAACCTGCATTGGAAACTCAGGAACCCATTAACCACAAAAGGTTACAGTCTGAGCTCTGCTTAAAGCATCAAGGATCATGAAGTACCACATACTCCCTTTTTCCCATTTTTTGTGACACTTTCCTTTTTAGCATGCTCCGAAAGAAATGACATCTTCCTATATTAGAAATAATTTAACTTTAAACTTCCCATTTTACCATCTATGAATGTATGACATGATTTTATAACCACAAAAATGTCTATGGCATATTTTAGACCACAAGTTTCAAAAGTCTTCCTATCTTTCTTAAACTCCATGCCCAATAAAAACTGTCACATAAATTGGGACGGAAAGAGTAAACCAAGTTGAGTCCAGTAGCACCGACATTTGCGCCAAGCCATGCCATAGTTCTTCCACCTTTAGCCGCTGGGCAGCTTGTGGCTCAAACGAGTGCACCTTTGAATGCTATGGATAATCCTACTAAAAGAAAGCCTATTGGAATAGTGGCCAAGAGGTATCAGACAGGAGCTTTAGTTGAAGATCCATTGGAAGCTTTTGATGGTGATTTGGGCATTGACGTATTTGATGAAGAAGATGAGAATGAAGTATTGGATGAATGATTTGCTAAGGTGGATAGGGATGGAGATCTATCACCTAGGCAGCAAAGGAGCGGATTCAAGACAAAGAAGACTCATGGAAGAAAGAAAAGCTGGGATGGTAAAGTGTCTGAGGAGGTTGTTTTAAGGCAACTACCAATGAGAGTGGCAAAACAGAAGGAGACAAGGTTCAACTACATCAACAAGCTTCAATAGATCCAAGAAGAATTGATGAAGTATCAAGAGATTTTGGAGCGGTTGGAGGAAGAAGACAAGGTGAAGAAACAATTTTTTATTGGGCTACATCTCCTTGAAGATTCAAAGAAACAAGGGTCTGGCTCTACATTCTTGCTTATTTTAGTTTTTCACTATATAAGTATTGTCATTTGTAATATCATCATAGAGAGTATTGAAAGCTCTGTGATGGTCATAGAATATTTAGTTCTTTCTTCTTATTTTTTACACGCATGTTAAGTAGTAGAGGTTTTTCACGCCTTAATAGGATTAGTAAGGTGAGTCCTAGCCCCCCTTGCTTGTACTTTTTCCTTTGAGTTTCACCTTTATTATATAAAAAAAACTAGCCCTAGGCACCTCGCCTAGTGGATTTACCCAAAAAAAAGGAGCGAGTAACCAAAGAATTACTGAATGAACCAAGGAATAATACAAGTTATGAATAAACACATCCTAGTACTCTATAAATACTATCAAATAAAAGACATGTAGGAGTATAAGCAACTGGACGAACGAGGTTCTTGCACATAGAGCGTAGGAGGAAAGCCAATATTTTAGAGAATAAACTCGATAACTGACTGCTACTTGTGCATGCAGGAGGGTTGGGTGTCTGGGTGTGATTAGTACAACAAATTCACAATAGTGCTGCAGTACTCACGTCAATATGCTAAAGCACTTACTTTTCATCCAATGGCCACCAGATTTTTATTCTAGCGCCAACCAGTTCTTCACCATAATCTTTGATGGTACGAGGCCTTTTAGAGTCCTGAAACGAAAAAATTAGAATGAGTGCTTCAGACATGAAAGCACTCAGAACCACTTTCATTAAAATCCTTTTTGATCCCCTTCTCAACCCCATGGAACAAAAATTTAGAACAAAATGCAAGCTTTATTTCGTTGTCAGTTCTACAAAATCTTTATTTCATTGGTATCTGCAATAAATTCGAAAGAGGAAAAATGCATTTTCTGCAAGTTCTGGCACAGTAAAGAGCTAAAAACTAGTTTCTTTTTTAGGGAAGCTCTCTGAGAAAGCAGTGAAATAACAAAATGTGAGATAACAAATCAGTATATGAAGCATTTCAACACTTAACATCCATACATGCAAGCTTGAGAATTGCATCTATGGAGGTTAGATAGACAAGAATTAAAGCTACATATAGTGGTAGATCAATACCTCACTTTTGCCAGTGGAGGTTACATTGACACGAATTACAGTATCTCTGACTGATAGTTTAGTTGCCTGTACAGCTCACAAGTAAAAAAGAGAATCGCAACAGGAAAGTAACTGAAAATTTGTACATAGCAAAATTAAATTAGCAAAGAGCTTGGAATAACTATTACTGAGCTGTTTTAGTGTCAACCTTATCTCCAGGTTCTTCAATATTGTGCATCTTCCTATTAGTTTTCTTCTTATTATTCATCTGTTTCATTCCAGAAGAAGAAGTATCCTTTAGCTGCTCCCTTTGAGTATCAACCTGCAGAGCTGGCTCACAAATTAGGCATCAGATGGACCAACTTTTACAGGATGTACAGTATCAGGTGCATTTTCATTTGAATCCGATCAACGATAATACAAGAGAAAAAGAAAGAATGAAATCTGTGAGTACTGTTTTCTATTCATACATGTAACTGTTATAGCTTACTAATTACAATTAAACGTGATAAAAGTGTATGGGGAGAAAGCCGGGGCTGATAGATGGACCAACCAGAAACCAACACGTGGAGGCTCTGATTCAACCGGTCCGTGTTGATAGGGAAGTCCCCGGATACGACTCGAAGACATCCTCACATCATCGTTCCCGGTTCGTCTCGGATAGAGATATCACCCCAATGAGACGTGGGATACTCCGTGGTTAAAGTAGACAATAGAGCCGTTGCTATGAGACCTTTTACCCACGGTCTCAACTCTTTTTACAGCTGGAATGCATTCCTAAGAACCCCTGTCCTTTCAATCGGTCTCAATCCTTGGGTCATTGTTCGATGGGACGTTTGTACTGTGAAATAGTCATTTTATTCGTACTTTCATGTTGAAAAGTCTAGGGTTTGTGTAAATAAATATACCTTCTAGGTGGAGGAACAAGGATCACATTCTTCACACTTGTAACCCTAACTCCATTGTTGTACTCTCGAAATACTATCAGGTTCATATTATATTTCTAACTTGCCTCTTTATGTTATTCATATTCTTATATTTCCATACACTTCTTGGTTTAACCACAAGAAAAAGGGTTTTGATAGAATACGATTTACTTGTCTTTAACCCCTTTCAAACAAATTAAATTGTTATCCTAAAACCATTTTTAGCTGTAAATAAGCACTTAGTCTCCTTGGCATCCCCATGCTCTTTTGGCGCATTAGAGCCGATATTAGAATAACCGCATTCAGCATGACATGCACTTTTTGTTTCTAATCATGCTAACTACATTCAACACTAGAGTATTCTAATGTAAGCTGAGTGGAGTTATTCTAATATGAAATCTGTCAGAGAACAACAATATATCAGACGGGTAAAGAACCTTTTGAGATGAATTGTCTTTAAGCATCTCCCATCGTTCTCTATGTAGAGTCAAGTGTTCTACTACACCATCATCAGCATATACGACCTAAAAGAGAAACAGCAAAACAGCATCGGTCATTTAGAACCTTCAGGAGGAAACTGTGCAAAATGCTAAACCAATAAAACATGGTTCAGTTTAGTTAGATAAGGTTGCTACTTCCCGATCAGTATATATTTCCCATTCTTAGGTAGTTGTGAATAGGTTCTACAAAAAAGAGGTCTTCTAAACTGTAAGGCCATACTGTATGTAAAAGGGGATTTATGTGGCACAGTGGCAGATCTTGAATTTGAATAGTCAAATAGATTTGGCTATTCCCTAGATTATGCGACCCATTTGACTCAACACGGAGTTAAACTTAGTTTTATTTGCAGATATTAGCAGTGGCAGGAGAATTTCTTTTTACCTGAAATTATTTTGATACGGGAACATATGATACAAGGGTTCAAACTGATCAAGGATGTTGAATTGTTGTTGTTATTGTTATGGAGTTGTACATGCATTAAACATTTAAATATATCTCAAAATGAGAAATGTATAAAATAAAAAAGAACATATAGAGTAACTTAAACAAAATTATGAATTAGAGAAATAATGACAAGGCTTCATAATAATAAATGATCTCGTCACCTTGTGTCTCTTTTGCACAGGATCAAAAGAGGAAATGGCTGCCTCGTAAAACCTATAAAGAGAAAATTTAAGATGAGAAAATGTAGCAAGACTCTTCCTTCTTATTCAAGATAAAGAAAAACCTCATTTGATTGATCAAATGAAATTGAAGAACAAAGAATATATTCAAAGTTGTGCAAACTATTGCGGCATTAAACTCATGAGTCATATGATGAAACTCTGGGAGAGAGTGATAGAACTTAGACTTAGGAACACGACAAGAGTGACAGAGAACCAGTTTGGATTTATGCTGGTAGATCTACAACAGAGGCTATATTCCTGCTACCTCTGCTAAGAAGATAGATGGAAATTTATTGCAAAAACAATAAAGACCTACATATGGTGTTCATTGACCTAGAGAAAGCATCCGATAGAGTACCACAAAAGGTCCTTTGGTGGGTGATGGAGAATATAGGAATTCATATAAAATATATAAATGTCATAAAGGACATGTATAAAGGAGTTGTCACTAGCGTGAGGACAGTCTGACTCCGCCTATGACTGCCATTACTTGGAGGAATGGTCTGCAAGTTTGAGCTCTGCTTAAAGCATCAAGGATCATGAAGTACCAAATAACTCAAGAAATACTGAATGAACCAGGTATAAACCCATTGCTAGTACTAGATTTATACCATCAATTCAAAGACTTATAGAAATATAAGTAAGGCGTCGAAGGAGATTCTTGCACATAAAGCCTAGCAGGCAAGGCAATGTTTTAGAGAACAAAATAACTGAAGGCTAAATCAAGTTGCTGAAAAGAGTGTGCATGCAGGATGGTTGGGTGTGACTAGTACAACAAATTTACAATTGTGTTGCAGTCCTCACATCAATATTCTAAAGAACTTACACTTTATCCATTGGCCACCAAACTTTTATTCTAGCGCCAACCAGTTCTTCACCATAATATTTGATGGTACGAGGCCTTTTAGAATCCTGAATGAAAAAAAAAAAGACAGTGCTTCAGACACGAAAGCATTCAGAACCACTTTTTGAAAAAAATCCTTTTAATCCCCCTCTCAGCCCCATGAACCAACTGTGGTTCCACACTTACCCCAGTGTGACTCAGCCCCTCAACCTACAGATTGAAGGTGGAGGCAGATAACCACTAAGCCAATCCTATCTCATCTGGAGAACCACTTTTAAATAATAAGGTCTAAAGAGGAATCATCATCAGTTCTATGAAATCTAATGAAATAAAGGAAAGTTTGGCATCTGCTCTAAATTCAAAAGAGGGAAAATGATTTTTATGCAAGTTCTGTCACATTCAAGAGCTAAAAACTAGTTTTCCTGTGAAGAGAAGTTCTTCACAAAATCAGTGATGTAGTAAAATGTATGGCACAAATCAGTATATGAAGCATTTCGACAATCAACATCCATACATGCAAAGCTCTGATAATTGCACACATGGAGGTTACATAGATAGGAATTACATCTACATATAGTGATAGATCAGTACCTCATGTTTCCCTGTAGCCAACTTCCTCCTGGATTTATGATTAGCACATTTGTTTAAGTGTTTTTCATCTCTGACTGATAGTTTAGTAGCCTGCACAGCTCACAAGTAAAAAAGAGAATTTCAAAGGAAAGTAATAATTTGTACATCGCAAAAAATAAATTAGCAAAGATTTTGAAATAACTATTACTGAACTGTTCTGGTGCCAACCTTATCTCCAGATTCTTCAATATTGTGCATCTTAATAGCAATTTCATTGTTCTGCTGTTTCATTCCAACAATTTGTTGCAGTGATGGCTCCTTGTGTTCTTTGATGTTTCCTATGCTAAATTCAGATTTGCTCTCTGCATCACAATTGGAAGCAGACTCATTCTTCCTTGAGTCCCTTCCAGGTTTTCTTTTGGCACATAGTGTGTGCTTGGTTCTCTCTCCCCCGGTGAGACCTAAATGAAGAGAATCTTTTTTCTTAACTTGGGGTTGCAGCACATCTCCTGCTGGAACTAACACACCCAGCTGAGCATCCTCATTTGTCGGGCTCTCTTTTTTCTTGGGTTGACCCCAATGACCATAACTTCCATTGCTAATACTATGATTTTCAGACGCCAAAGAATGCTGGTCACTACTACCTGTAAGTTTGTTACTCTTCCTTGAAACTACTTCTGCATTTGTTGCTGGTTGCACATCTTCTGGATTGTCAGGTTTCATGATGTTTGTTGTACAAGTATCCTTTAGCTTCTCCCTGTGAGTGTCATCCTGCAGTGCTGGCTCACCAAATTTGGCCTTGGATGGACCAACTTTTACAGGATGTACAGTATCAGGTGTATTTTCATTTGCCGTCTGATCAAAAAAAAATACAAGAGAAAAAGAAAGAATGAAATCTGTGAAATACTGTAATCTATTCACATATGAAACTATTGTAGCTTACTAATTATAATTAAACGCGATAGAAGGATTTGGTCTCCTTGGCAACCCCGTGCTCATTTGGCCAAATATTGCATATGAGCCAATGCTAGAATAATTGCATTCAGCATGATCTTGCTAACTACATTCAACACTACGAGTATTCTGATGTAAGTTGAGTGGAGTTATTCTAATGTTGGCTCTAACTATTCCTTTGAGTGATGTATGTTTACAATAAGGATAATTGGCAAGAGTACGAAAAGGAGAAAAGTTCGTTAAAAACTATACGTTTCTATTGTTAAGACATTGACAGCTCTGTAACATCAGAGACTGCAGCAGAGCATATAAAATGATAAATTCACCTCTAAGAGAGGAATCAGTTTCCTTTTCTTTCACTAGTGCAAGACGGATTCATCCAGATATAAATCCTCCAGTTAAACGTGCCAGACCGTATAAGACAGAAATATATGTTCTCTTAACAGTATTATGTCTCTAACTGCAACTAAAGAGGTTAGGTTTAGAAGATTTGCATTATTTGAGAATCCCATATTTCTGGCAGTTCAAATAGACCTAATCCTTGAGGAGAACAATGAGTTCCCCATTTGGACATACTATAAACCTCCACTAGCTTTATTTTGAAGTGTTATAGAAATCTTAAGTCAAATCATCAGAAATTCCGCCAGTTAAGTGGCAGCACTCCTGTAATTTGTGTACCATTAGTCTTCACTTTCCTAGCTCTTGTTTATTCAATCTTCTCACAACCCAAAAGAAAATAAAATAAAAGGTACATCTTCATGTTGCCTCCTTGGGGATTCGAAGTTTGATATCTTTCTTTATTACGTCATGTACTTTTCAAATCTAACTTTATACAATGATACCATTTCCTGTGCAATTTGTCGGAGGCAACCACAGTAGGTGTAGCCTAAGCAGGATAATAATCTAATTCCAAGGCATAATGAACCAAGGATGTGGTTGCCATTTATTTGGAGCAAAACTGCAGGAATAAGATAGAGGTGCTAGTTTTATCAACAAACATGAAGTTACTGGGGATCAATCTCATCTACCATCCCGCAGAAGAAAGAAGGAAAAGCCTACATTTTTAATCATGATGTTCATGCCCACTTGTATGTGTAAATGAATGCTTGGAGATATAGACAATGAAAGTGAAGTAACATTAAGCAAAAGCATTAAATCAATAAACACTTCTTTCAAGAAGAGAAAGAAACCACTGTTTTAGGTGTAGACAGGATAGTTATGAATACAAAGTACCATTTCTTCTCCTTTTGGAATTTCATTGCATAATGAGGCAACAATTTCAGCACAATCATCAGGATTTAAGCTCATTGACTTTAAGGCTTCTGCAAGATAAGGTTTAACAATGACACCACAGTCTTCTAGGACTTTCTCCCCCAATTTTGATGAAACTGGTGAAGCAATCTGGATAGAAGAAAATACTGGATTAGAAAAGCACCGAAGAAATATTTTTAACAAAATGGTTCATAGGAGATTGTTTATTGCCTGATTTCCCTTTTTCACACTATCAATAAGGGGCCATAGAAGCTCTACTGAGAGTTCATCACTGTCTTCTATGAGCTGAGTCATGATCTCTTCCATCTTAGTGAATACATTATGAGGATGGTAGGGCCTTCATAGAAAATATAACATAATATTACCATAACCAGCAACCGTTAGAGAAAAATTATCTTCAGAATAACCTTATGCTCATCCATTGGGACAAAATGATATGGTTTGCAATGTCAAAAGTCTCCTACATGTTTGTCCAAAGGGTATTGATAAAATTACACTACGTAGATAGGTCTAAAAAAAACTTTTTTATGTGTATATGCTATATGTTGAATCCCCTTGGCTTCTCTGTGTGTTTACTTCTTTATTGTACTAAAAAGAATTCTTGATTTCGAAATGGTTTGCCATCTGAGACGAATCTATTACTTCAATTTGTTATTTGTTATATTTTGACTCTCCTTAATGAAAATCCTAGCTCCGCCATTCTTAGTGCCAAAAGGATATTGTGTGCTACTTGGATTATTTATAGACAACAGAAACCACAATTATGAAAATATATTGCAAAGGTCATAACGCATATCATCGATGGCTATAAGTTCATCTCAATGGATAAGCAGTTAAAAATTCAAAGCACGCTGCATCAATCAAGTGAATTTTATATTTCACCCAAATTTAATCTGAAAGTAGTAGACTTCGTTGCTGGAAAGAAATGGACCAAACTCTACATAACATTGAAGGATGAGAGACTGGTGATAATAGCCATGGGAAAGAGAATTTTGACAGAATACCTGATGATCCCGAGGAAAAGTTTGAATATCTCGATAACTAAAGTGTCATATTCAAGGTCCAATAACATCACACAGGCCCTTAATTTAGCAACAGTTTCAAGAATTTGCACCACCTTATAGTAACTGCGGCCAGAAACATTGGATAACTTTTTCAATGCCATTACAGTATGCTGGAGAATTTCCTGAGATTTGTGAATACATGAATGTGAAAAGAAAATGTAAATAGCTGTATAAGCTCGAGACGAAGAAATTGACCAGGTTTAAAAAAGAAAACATATTGATTGAAGTAAAAAGAGAAGGATAAATTAGAATGGTATATTTCTACCTTCATTTGTCTATCATTATCATAAGGGTGCTGTGGGGCAGTTATTCTATAAAGCTCGGTGATACAAAAGACAACTGATACTTTGACATCTTCGTTGGTATGCCTCAAAAGCTCATTTCCAATCAGTGCTTTCATCACAGGTTGAAGTGCACTTCTCGTCGAATCAGAAGGGCATTGACCTACCATTATCAGTAAGGACTCAACTTTCTGACAAAAAGAAAAGGGGAAAATAGAGGATTAGCTTGCATTTAATGCCTAAATTCTTGACATATGAGCAAACAACTTTAGAAACTAAAATACACATTAAATTGGGAAATGCAGTTGTAGTTTTATAAACAGTAAGCCGTAAATTGCATGAATTTAGCGATAAATAGATTGTCGCTTCCATATTCAAGTCCTAAATCATTACAGGAGAACTGCAATTCCCACTTCCACCTCATTTCTAAGTAATTCCATATTTAACCTACCATTATCAGTAAGGATTCAACTTTCTGGCCAAAAAAAAAAAAAAAAAAAAAAAAGGGGGGGGGGGGGGGGGGGGGGGGGGGGGTAAAGGAGTTAGCTTGATATTAATGCCTATTGACATATGAGCAAACAACTTTGAGAAACTAGAATACACATTAAACTGGAAAATGCAGTTGTAGTTTTATTAATTGTAAGCCGTAAATTGGATGAATTTAAGGATAAATAGATTGTCGCTTCCATTTTCAAGTCCGTAAAACTACAATTCCCACTTCACATCATTTTTTATGCAATTCCATCTCATTGAATATTTAACAGCAATAGATGTCCATTTAGAGCTAGAGAGCCGCCGTGCTAGATAGTGTAACAGCAGTCAACTAATTTGCGCAATGACTTTTTGAACAACGTTAGAGTGGATTAGAGTCCCACATTAGTTGGGGAATGGATTGGTAGTCTGCTTGGATGGACTTAGGCAATCCTCCCTCATGAGCTAACTTTTGGGATTGAGTTAGGCCCAAGTATTGTATCGTCTGAGAGTCAGGTCCTTCCCTAGTTGAGCCCCATATATGTTCACACTTCAATTGAGCCTGGGAGTGGGGGGGGGGGGTAGAGCACATTGGTTGAGCAATTGGCAGTATGCTTATATAGATTTGGTCAATTTTCCCCTCATGAGCTGACTTTCGGGTAGGCACAAGTGTCATATATTTACAAACAAATAACAAAAATTAAACAAAGGCTTGAAAATCTATCTAATTTAAAGACAACCATTGCCTCTAGAAGTCTTACCATTAACAAAACTTAGAAGCTAGCTATCACTACAAACAGCAATATATCACACAAACAAAAAAGGGTACAAATAAAAATTTGATGTTTACATGAAGAAGGTTGAGAAGCTCATCAGTGGAAGAGGGAGGACTCATGAGCTTCATTCCATAAGTTGTGAGCTCCTCTTCCAGCTCAGCAGTACAGGAACAAGAAGCAGCCATTAATCCCAGCAGCACTCAGTCTCAAAACCAAGAACCAAAAAGAACACTTTAATGAAAACAGTGTAGCAAATTGAAAGATACATTCAATGCTGCTGTGCTGGTAATGCAAGAAAGGGAGTGAAGTGGAAAATGTAAGCCATGCAGTGGCTAATTTGTACCGGACTTTTTCTTGGTTTTTGTGTTTTTTGATTAATATGGGGTTTGAAATCCGTGATTTTTTCAGGTTTTTTTTTATACTTTTTTCCTGTGCTTAGTTCTATGGAATGGCGTTGTAACTCAGCGTGACTATGCAAAAGTGCAAACAGAGCAAATTAGGAGTTTTTTTTCTCTGCCCCATGAGCTCCCTTTGCTTCTTCGTTTGATCAACTTGCAATCTCCGTGAAAACGTTTATCATCTGAGCAATCTCTCGTCACAAATATAAAGTATATACATGAGCATATAAAAATAATGGGTTCTCTCTAGCTTCTTTTTTTATCTTTTTCGTTGTTCTCTTTTCAAGACTTGCACCCCATAAATTCTCACGTACTGCGATCTAAGGCTTCAATTGATGTACTTTTGAGTTAGTGGAAAAAGAAACTAAATGTTGAAGAAGGGTATGGAAAGTGGGGAAGGGTTTGAGGAATTTTTTTTAGGTTGGAGAGATTTTCTCTTCCACCAGTTGGCCTTTAAGTTGTGTTTTCTTTACCTATTATTTGTATACTTTTTTGCTTTCTTTTACTGTTTTATATACAAAAAAAAAACTACCTAATGCAAAATAATAATAATAATAATAATAATAATAATAAATATATACTTTATTTAAGTAAATGGAAAAGGTCAACTAAATATGGAATAAATATTATTCTAAATTTTCCTTTAAGACTGTTTTATAATCATATATTCAAATTTAATTAAATATTATTATAAGTTTATCTAAATTGTATTTAAAACTTACAAACGATACTTTATTTAATATGCATTATGATATTACTAGTTAATTTTCTTATACGCTCATATATTAACCATATTAAATTATTTACTTTTTTAAAATATCTTAATTTATAGTGTTTAGTTAAATTTATGATAATTATTAAAATAACATTAGATCATTGCATGAATAACTTTTATACTAATTTGAAATGAATATAATTACCCGTCAATGTAGATAAATACATGCACAAACTTGTTTAAGTCTGTTTAGAGTCAGATATTCAAATTTAAGTAAATATAATTATAAGTTTATCTAAATCGTATTTGAAACTTACAAACAATACTTTATTCAATATGAATTATGATATACTGGTTAGGTTTCTTATACACTTATATACTAACTGTATTAAATTATTTACTTTAATTTTTTGAAATAAATCTTAATAATTTTGAAAAAAGTGTTATAAACTATCTGAAAGAATATACGTGTATCTTCTGTATATTCCAATTAGAATTCTTATATATGTGTAATTATGGTAGGAGTCTTGTATTATGAAAAGTTAGTAGTCTTGTAGTAGAAAAATGTAGATTTAATTTTTATAATTAAATATTGTATATCATATATATACCTTTTACATTAATGAAAACAATCAATAGATTATTCTCTTTCATGGTATCAGCAGTCTAGAGCAAACTTTTCCTTCTCCAAATTATACCATCTTCCGCCGCCCTCCTCGGAATACTCAATATCGACCGACGACCGAACCTCATCCCTTCAAATTTTCTTTTCAAATCCCTAATTCTCATCTTGTTCTTTCATCATGTCTACCACAAAAATAACTTTCACCCTACCATTGTAGTCTCCAATATCAAGAACAACATCCGTATTATTCTTGAGATGGAAAACATCAGATACGCGTCATGGGCAGAACTATTTAAAATTCACGCACGGTCTAATCGAGTCCTCCATCACGTCGTCACACCGGTAAAAGGGAAGGAGAAGGTGCCTACCATTGATGATGAAATAGAGTTGTGGGCAACTTTTGATGCTACGGTGTTCCAATGAATTTATTTCACCATCTCTACGGACCTCTTACATACTATTATCGAACCTGACGTCACGGCAATGGAAGCTTGGAATAGGTTGCGTGATATATTCCATAATAATAAAAGTTCTCATGTCGTGACCCTTGAGCAGGAATTATTCCACATAAACATGGAGGATTTTCTGAATGCCTCAGCATATTGTCAAAGGCTCAAGGAGTTGTCCGATCAACTCAAGAACGTTGGCGCCCATCACTAATGATTGTCTTGGTCTTCAGATGGTTGCAGGCCTCTACGAGGCTTATAATGGCATTGGAGCTGTTCTTCGTCAAAGCAATCCTCTCCCGTCGTTCTACCAAGCACATTACATGCTCACCTTAGAAGAAGTCGGGTTGGCTAAAAAGGCAATAACCAGAGCCAATTCCGCCATGATGGTGGCCACATCACGCGACTCCGATGACCCTCACTCCTTCCCAGAAAATTCTAACCAAAATCGTAACCCACAGATATCGAGGTAACGATGCACACACTTGGATTAAATTCTTCGGATGCAAATTGGTACATGACACTGGTGTCACTTCTCATATGATGTCCGCGCCAGGTAACCTCTCGTCTTATTTCAATTTGAGCAAAAATCGTGGCATTATTGTTGGTAATGGTAATTTAATTCCAATTCGTGGTTATGGTCATACAAATTTATCTCCCCCGAACCCACTTTTAGCCTTGAAAAATATCATTCATTCTCCTCAATTAATTAAAAATTTGGTGTTTGTTCAGAAATTTACAACTGATAACTAGGTTTATGTTGACTTTGACCCTTTTGGATTTTTTGTGAAGGATTTCACGACGAGGATACCTCTAATGAGATGTAATAGTCGGAGCGAGATTTATCTCATCACCACTACTAATCAAGCTACACCGTCAACGTTTGCCGCTTTAACACCTTCCTTATGGCATGCGTGTTTGGTTCATCGAGGAGCATCTGTTCTTTCCTCTCTTAAAAATAATAATTTTATTAAGTGTAATAGTACGCATAGTACTAATGTTTGTCCTTCTTGTCCGCTTGGAAGACATGTTAAATTACCGTTTGGTGCCTCAAATTGTAATACTTTGTTGCCATTAGATATTATTCATAGTGATTTATGGACATCTCCCGTGTTGAGCTCTTTGGGCCACCGTTATTACATGTGATTATTGGATGATTATTCTATTTTTTTGTGGAATTTTCCGTTATCTAAAAAGTCTCAAGTTTATTCCACATTCATATCGTTTAGAGCATTCATCCATACCAATTTGAACGGAAAATTAAAAACATTCAATGTGATAATGGAAGGGAATTTGATAATGGGTCATTTAGATAATTTTGTAATATTAATGGCATTTCTTTCCGATTTTCTTGTCCACGTACGTCCTCCCAAAAGGAAAAGCTGAGAGAAAAATATGCATCGTTAATAATATTGTTCGGACATTACTCGCTCATGCTTCATTACCACCTTCATTTTGGCATCATGTGTTACAAATGGCTACTTACCTTCTTAACATACTCTATAGCAAAGGACTAGCATACCAATTTCCACTCCAAATTCTTTATCGTAAGGATCCTTCGTATTCTCAACTTATGGTATTGGGTGTTTATTTTTTATCCTCTCTTTCCATCCACTACAATAAAAAAAACTTCAAGCTTGTTCTACCTCTTGTGTATTTTTTGGGCTATCCATCTAATCATCATGGTCACAAATGTTTTGATTTATCCTCTAATAAAAATATCATTAGTCGTCATGTCATTTTTTATGAAATCAATTTCCGTTTGCTAAGTTGCATAACTCTGTGCCTACTTCCTATAATTTTCTAGATGATGGGCTCTCATCGTATGTGGTCTACCATTTGATCGGGGCCTCGTCTCGAGATTTAGACCTGCTGGCCCAAATACCTTCAGTCACCCGAGTCTGCCAGCATGCCCACTACATGCTGGCCCAAATGTCCACCACCTGGGTCCAACTCTGCCAGCAGGCCCACTGTATGCTGGCCCATCCCGTCATTCTCTCGGTTCAGTTTCTCGGCCAGTAGGCCCACTGCCTGCTGGACCACTTCCCAACCCGAGCCAGTTCCTCCCAAACTGAGCAAGTTCTGATGCCATCACACCAACTCATATCCGACCCACTTCTATTCTGAGTCAAGGACCCATTACTCGTTGTCAACGAGGTATTTTTAAACCAAAACGACATTTAATTTCAATGCTAATGTCACTAAATCACCCCTATCACGTAACCCCGTGTTTGACCTTAGTGACCCGAATTGGAAAATGGTCATAGATGATAAATATAATGCTCTTATTGAAAATAAGACGTGGAGTTGGTGCCCCATCCACCTGGTGTTAATGTGATTCGTTCTATGTGGATTTTTACTCAAAAGAAAAAATCTGATAGTTGTTTTGAGAGGCATAAGGTCCGTCTTGTAGGTGATGACAAAACTCAACATGTTGTCATGGATTATGGAGAAACATTTAGTCCGGTTGTCAAACTGGCGACTATTCGCAATGTTCTCAGTCTGGCTCTCTCAAAAGTTTGGCTCATTCATCAGCTGGACGTGAAAAATACATTCTTACACGGTGATCTCAAGGAAACAGTATACATGCATCAGCCCTTGGGTTTCATGGACCCCGATCATTCTAACCATTTGCTGAAGAAGTCATGGGCTAAAACAGGCTCATTGGGCCTGGTACAAAAGATTTGTAGATTATGTGTCTACTATTGGGTTTTCTCATAACATGTCTAATCATTCTATGTTCATATATCATCGCGACACTTCTCTGGCATACATTCTGTTATATGTGGATGATATTATATTGACTGTCTCTTCTGATAAACTGCGCAAGTCTATCATATCTCTTATCAACTCCGAATTTGCTATGAAAGACTTGAGGCCTTTGAGTTATTTTTTTGGTATAGTTGTAACTCGTCATGCAGGTGGTCTATTTCTATTCCAGAGGAAGTATGCAACTGAGATTATTGAATGGGCTGGCATGTCATCCTGTAAGTCATCTCCTACTCCGGTTGACACCAAACCGAAGCTGAGTGCTAGATCCAGCACACCTTACGAGGATCTCTCCCACTATCGCAGTCTTGTATGGGCTCTTTAGTATCTTACATTCATGAGGCCAGATATTACTTATACAGTGCATCATGTGTGTTTATTTATGCAAGATCCAAGGGACGAACATATGCACTCTCTCAAACGCATTGTGCGTTACATTTAGGGCACTCTTGATTATGGTTTGCAATTATATCCATCTTCTGTATCTACTCTCGTGTCTTATACAAGTGCTGATTTGTATGGATGTTCAGAAGCCAGATGATCAGACATCTGATTATTATATGTTTATTGGTGATAACTTGGTCTCTTGGACGGCTAAACGTTAGGCTACTTTATCGCGATCCAGTACGGAGGCCGAGTATCGAGGGGTAGCCAATGTGGTATCTGAGTCCTATTGACTGCGCTTTCCTATTTAGAAAGCTACCTTACCGCAATAATGTTAGTGCAGTATATCTCTATGGGAATCCTGTCCAACATCAGTGCACTAAACATATCGAGATGGATATTCACTTTGTTCGCGAAAAGGTAGCTCGTGGACAAGTACGTGTCTTGCATGTCCCTTCACGGTACCAAATTGCTGACATCTTTACTAAGAGTCTTCCATTAGTTTTGTTTGAATATTTTAGGGACAGTCTCAGCGTACGATAACCACCCGCTATGACTGAGGGGGTGTGAAATAATGTACGTGTATCTTCCGTATATTCCAATTAGAATTCTCGTACATGTGTAATTATGGTAGTAGTCTTATGGTAAGAAAAGGTATATTTAATTTATATAATTAAATATTGTATATCATGTATATATATACCTTTTACATTAATGAAAAACAATCAAGTGATTATTCTCTTTCACTATCAATAATAGTCACAAGAATACAATAATATTCAGTTTTAAAATCATATTAAATTTTCATTTGTGAGAATCGCTGTATAAGTTAATTTATGATAACTAATAAGATGATGCATGACTATTACATTGTAATTGATAAAACATTATTTTTATTAATTAGATATAATTTATTGTTTCTTAAAATTATACTAATATTTATTTAATAAGACCTTCAATATGATTAATTTTACTATGACTTACAACCTATTAAATTTCTAATTTTTAGTATGACTTAATAAAAGAACATTATATAAAAAATAATATGAATGATAATGTTAGCGATAAAGATTCCGTCTTATTAACTTTCGCATAAGTTAGCGCAAAAACTAGCAATAAATTTCATTTTCATCAAAAAAATCATTGTTGTTCTAATATACTTTTTTTTTTAAATTTAATGACACAATCATAAATTTATCATTATTTTGTGACTTTATAGCTATGAAGTGTCATTTATTGATTAAATTATTGTTATTAATTTATCAAAATTTGATGCACCAAAACTACAGCAAAGTTCTTCTATATATGAGCACTTATTAAAGATTGAATTCTTAGATATATGAAATTACTATAAATACATATTAAGAATAAAAGGACCATATACATAATATCTCTGCAACTATTAAAGTCTTCAATATGAATACCTTTTTCTACAATAAGTGATTAACATAAGAAATTGTGGGTTACAACAATTGTAGGGAACGGGAAGTAAGTAAATATTACAATTGCTAGAAATGATAAACTAAAAGATTACAATAAAACTGAAAATCAAGAATGGAACAAACTCCTTGTGTGATTTGTTGAGTCGAGTGATGACACTCTGTCTTTAAGACAAGATTGCCCCGTATATCTCCTTTTACGTTGTCGGGCAATAGTCTCCCAAGATACAACAACAACTTAACAATTGAGCAAAGGAAACTCAAGTGTTATTCTTGAAGAACTTTGAGTGTAGTAGACTTGCTAGAGAGGAAGAAGATAGAATCAGAAATTCTGTAAATATTTCTAAGTGTAGTGAACAATTGAGTCAAAGACCTCAATTTATAGTGTAATGAGATGACCCTTCAACTAGCCAACTAATGGCATTCAATAGTCATGTAATAGAACTTGATGGAGGGGTTACATTCAACCAAATGATGGTTGAATTCATGTGCCAAGTAATGGAGATTCAATGCTCCAAAACCAGCCCAAAGGTCAGAACTTTCCAACTTTCCGTAGCAACATTCTGCCGCAGAAGCGCCGCGGCTCTGCGAATTAGCGCCGCGGCTCCAGTGGCTGAAGACCCAATTAGCGCCGCGGTGCTACGGCGCCTCGGCTCCGAAGGGGCTGCGCCGCGGCGACTTCCGACTCGTTTCATCTTACACTTAATACACTTCTTCCTTCGTTTACCAACGTGGAATACTTTGTCATTTGGCCAATAACCGTCCACCATTCTATGTCTCAAACGTATTACATACGTACCAATATCTCTTTCACTAATGAAATTTGCGATACTTGACACTACGTGTGCACGTGTGTGGAAACAACGTTTCCGATGTACGGGGCCCCAATTGTTTGAGTCATAAATAATGGGATATACTTAATTCCACATTAGTAAATTTTCAACAATCCCCTCTTGAAAGAGATTTTGGCGCACTCACATGGTGTCTTTTCCAGTAATTTTTCAGCGGACCGATGTTGCATCTGGATAGGTAGATTTCACTTTGAACCTTCCATAGTTGAATACCATCGGACTTACTTATTGCGCGGTGATCGTGATGTCTTGAACCGTCAGTGTTTAGTGTAATCCAAGTCAACAGTACCAACACAACAACTTTCTTTACTCTGTTATTCGTAATGTTTTGTCCATTGTGGCCGTGGACACTTCTTGGATTCTTAAGTGCGTTCATTTGAGGTGGCATGTCCTCGTACTTAAATAGGTGGTCTCCTACAAGGTATCCTACTATACCCTACTTTACAAGTGTTAGGAATCATTAAAAGTTTCCCCAAACCTAACCTCAACCGATGATGATCATTAAAGGTTTTGGAAACTTATCCTTTATCCACATTGCAGATAGCACTTATAGTCTATCGTGGGAACGTGTTTGGATTTAATGTTTCTTTACAGAAATCACTATCCGAAGTGCTCATGTTTCCACCAAAGCCCTCAACTGAACCTTTACAGCTTAGTTTTCCCATTGAACCTAATTCACGGGATCTCCAGTCAGTAAGGTTAGGTTACCACCATATTGGTCCTTATACCTTGGGTTTTAAGCCCATTCCCCTAGACAAGCAGAACATCTGATATTTGGTAAGCCCTTTGTCAGTGGGTTCGCTATGTTATCCTTTGATTTTATGTAATCAATGGATATTATACCCGTGGTGATCAGCTGCCTAACGGTCTTATGCCTCCGTCGATTATGACAAGACTTGCTGTTGTACATAGAACTCTGTGCCCTTTCTAAAGCCGACTGACTGTCGCAGTGGATCATTACAGAAGGTACGGGTTTGTCCCAATAAGGAACATCGTCTAAGAAGTCATGAATCCACTCAACTTCTTATCCTGCTTTGTCTAAAGCAATAAACTCCGATTCCATCATGGATCGGGCAATGCAAGTTTGCTTAGAGGATTTCCAAGACACAGCCCCACCACCAATTGCAAATACATACTCACTGGTGGACTTGGTATTCTCTATATCAGTATCCAGTTTGCATCACTGTACCCCTCTAGTACAGCTGGATACCTCGAATAATGCAACCCGTAAGTTAGCATGAATTTCAAGTATCGTAGTACCCGATCCAATGATCATTACTCGGATTACGGGTAAACCTAGCCAACTTGTTGACTGTATAAGCAATATCAGGTCGGGTGCAGTTTGTTATGTACATCAAACTCCCAATCACCTGTGCATATTGCTCATGGCATACGGGTGCACCACGATTTTTATCAAGTTTTTGATTTCTATCCATTTGTGACTTCATAGGCGAACTGTCAAACATGTCGAACTTTCTCAACACATCCTCGATGTAGTGAGACTGAGATAAGACCAGTCTGTCAGACGTCTTAGAGATCTTTATCCTTAAGATGACATATGTGATACCCATATCCATAAGACTTACCTTTAGACATTATACTCATCTCCAAATAGTAGGGTGTCTCTTTCCCAAGGGTTACCAAAATCACATCCACAAGGTGATGAGGATTTACGATAATCACGGGGTTTATCACGAAGTTCTTACGGATTATGGCCTTGATTCCGAATTGGGATAATATGGGTGTGATGGAGAGAGCTTAAGAGAGGTTTTTGGGACTGATTTGGGACAAAAATAAGGGTTTTAAGTTGAAGACCCAATTTAAACCCGTAACCAGATCTACACCGCCGTAAATTAACGGTTTATTTGACGGTCCGTCAATCTTCTCGTCAAACTGCTAGGAAAATTGACTGCTCAGGGTGGGAAATTTGACGCTCCGTCAACCCTCCAGTCAAGTTGTCCAGTTCCTGTTTTCGTCGAAACGTACTTTCTTCAATCTGTTTAACTTCCAAACACTACGGTACTATAAACAAGCTGTAAACCTTCATTATCATTCTGTAAGGTCATACCTTTTTTCGGGGATTCGATATCTATTGAAGACACGTTGAAATGCGAAATTACGGGGTGTAACAATTATCATGAAGAATCTCTCCATCCCAAAATAAAGAAACATTAACAGTTGAAGGAGGAGATGCCATTTTTTTTATGAACTTTGGAGTTTGATAGTTTTTTCAAGAACTTGAAATTTTGATGACTTAACCTTATGAAATGAATGAGTCTTTAACTCATCCAAAATTCATGTTAAATAGAAAAACGTATGGGCTGTCATAGTGTCATGTCAAATTAAGTACAAATGGGTAGATGAATAGTTAACTGTAAAACGTAATAATTTATTGCGTAATTGGACTAAAAGTGAACATTTAAAAAATGGGATGTTTAAAGTTTTAATAACCCCTTTTGCGCAGAAAATTCCTGTGCAAAAGGACTTAACCGTGCCGTTACGATTAAATCTTTTTATGCAGAAATTTACTGTGCAAAAGATACTTATATTATTTTTTGTGGGTTATTTTAATTTAAAAGCCCACTTTGTGGGTTATTTAAGTTCAGGACTCATATTTAACACATCGACTATGATGGTTTTAGCTTTAGACAAAACTGCCAATGTAAAACTTTCAATTCCCTGTACTTTGAAGTCTACCACAACTTTTATTCTTTTTACTATTTTTGAGTTTTAGGCTCTTTTGTGGTTATTAAAACGTGCCTTTTATTTTAAGCAATCCATATAGAAGTATTTCAATTCCTTTTACCACTTCTCCTATATAAAACACGTTTTCCATATTCATCAACCAAAAACAACAAAAAAAGTAGAAAAACAACCAAATATCCCCTTCAACACCCCACCGCCAAAAAATAATCTCATTAAAGTTTAACACCTCATAACAAAAAGGTGGTCCCCATTATCATTAGTCCCCTACACCAAAAGATTTTTGCAATTTAAAAGGGATTAACATTTACTTCGTCTTCATCTACATCAAGTTCTCGCCTTTTGTTTATGCAGAAAAAATTGAAAAAACAAAACAATAAAAAACAAATGAAGATTATAAGAACTCTCTAATTTAATAATCAGACACTTGATTGGAGTTGTGAAGGAGGTGGCCCAGACGCCAGACCCCCTCATCCTCACGCTAAAGTACCCAATCAATCTAGAACAACCTCATTTAATTTTCTTCAATAACAAAAAATAAAAAAACTCTTAATTCTTATCCTTATTAACCGCCTTACATCGTTTCTCTTCATAAATTAATCTTCCCCAGTTAGAAAGATCAAATATTTATGTATTACAAGGTAAGATTTGTAATCAATTGTTTTATTTTTTGCTTTATTTTATGTGGGGTGTTTTGTTTTCATTAGATTTGAAGGTCTTTGTTGGTAAAGTTTGTATCTTTGTAATCAATTGGTTTATTTTCTGCTTTATTTTATGTGGGTTTTTTTTTTTTGTTTTTATTAGATTTGGAGGTCTTTGTTGGTAAAGTTTGTATCTTTTTGAACTTTTGTGCAGATCTGGTTTTGGGTTTGATGATTCTTGGATTTGAGGATTGAAAGTTTGTATTTTTGGATTTGGTGAAGAAATTTGTTTGTGGGAAATGTCGCTTTTGCCCAAAAGCGATTCGATTCATATTCGAGAAGTTTGGAATGACAATCTTGAAGAAGAGTTTGATTTGATACGAGAAATTGTTGACGATTATCCATTTATAGCTATGGATACGGAGTTTCCAGGTGTTGTTCTTCGACCTGTTGGGAATTTTAAGAATAGTAATGATTATCATTACCAAACATTGAAGGATAATGTGGATTTGTTGAAGTTGATTCAGTTGGGTTTAACATTTTCTGATGAAAATGGGAATTTGCCCAAGTGTGGAACTGATAAATACTGCATTTGGCAATTTAATTTCTGTGATTTTAATCCGAATGAGGATGTTTACGCGAATGATTCGATTGAGTTGTTGAGGCAAAGTGGGATTGATTTCAAGAAGAATATTGAAAATGGGATTGATGCTAAGAGATTTGGTGAGCTTTTGATGTCTTCAGGGATTGTTTTGAATGATAATGTGTATTGGGTTACATTTCATAGTGGCTATGATTTCGGGTACTTGTTGAAGATCTTGACATGCCAGGACTTGCCTGATACTCATTCAGGTTTTTTCAACTTGATCAACATGTACTTTCCTGTGCTTTATGATGTTAAGCATTTGATGAAGTTTTGCAATAGTCTTCATGGTGGATTGAACAAGCTTGCAGAGCTGTTGGAGGTTGAGAGAGTTGGTGTTTGCCATCAGGCCGGTTCGGATAGCTTGCTCACAGCTTGTACTTTCAAAAAGTTGAAAGAGAACTTCTTTATTGGCCCAATAGAGAAGTATGCTGGTGTCTTGTATGGTTTAGGTGTTGTTGAGAATGGACAAAGTGTCCATTGAAAAATGAAAAAAATGAAAAAAAATAAAAACGTGTGAAAAAACCGAAAAAAGAAAAGATAGATGCTTAGTATTTGTGTGCGCTTATGATGCCGCACTACTCTGTAAACTTCTGATAAGAAAGTTTGCTCTTCATTTATGATATCACCCTTCTTTAGGCTAAATTCAAGTCACTCTATGGCGTGATATTACTGTCTTTAAAATGGTTAAGTTATTCTTTTTCTCCAGGATTTAGTCTGCTGCTCAATGGTTTCATATGTGGAATGAATAGTTGGTCTCAGTTTTCTTCTTCCTTGTTGCTCGACTTTTTGCTTTATCTAAGATAGGTTATCTAATAAATGAGCATACCAGGATAGAATATTGTAGTAGGGAACTGGTTTATTGCTGTTGTGACATCCAGTTCATTGGAGTCTAATCAAATGGTACAGGGATGGAGGAAGGAGGTGGTTGTGCTAAACGTTGGATAGCTATCCTGATATCATTGTAATCCTAGACTAAACAAGGAGGAATATATTTGTTGCATTGCATATAGCCTGGATAGATAGATCAATTTAGGTATTTGTTTGGGGCACATTTTTAGATTTCCCCAAATTTTAATTGAAAACATGAATGGATAGATAAAATCAATATGGAGAACCCGTCCTTTCTGCAAGCGGGATAAACTACACTTATGGCCTCTGTTTCTTGCTGTTAGTCAGTCTTACCTGTTTCAGCATCTTGTGCGTTCACTCTGTTGCATTTTAGCTCGGTTGGTATCTCTATCCAGTGATAGCATCATTTGGCAGACTTGCAGTTAGGCATTTAGTTGTCAATGATGATTACTTAAGACATCTATTCATGAGTCTTTGGACCAATCTTCTAGATGTTTGAAGGACATACAAATTCTAGCGCAGGTATTGCTGGTTTATGTTTTGAAAGATCAGGTGATTAGGAGACTTGTCAAAAATAGAAAAAGGATCAGGTAGGAGATATTCTTCTGTTCTGGGGTGAAAATTCAATGCCTCCCCTTGAATTCTACCTTAGCGTAACACTAACGAACTCTTAACATGCTCATTTCTGGTTTGAGCTGATAATGGCATGATTTTTCATCATTTCAGCAGATTGTCAGATGTTTGTTACTGTTCATTTTTATTGTCAATAGTCCTGACTAGATTTGGCAGCTGATCAGCAATTAAACCTAATTTGGAAACTATTATGACCTTACTTTGCTCTCTGAGTTATGAAACATGCACGGTCTCTCTCATGGCTTCTTACAAGTAAAATACCCCAATGTCCCGTTAACCAGTTGAAAGAGAACGTTTTAGTAGCTCACTGTTTTGAGACATGCAGGGTCTCACTTAGGTTTGTGAATTTGTGTCCTTGCCTTTCTTGCTTGAACCTCTCTTCCTCTCTCAGAAAAGTTTTGCAGTATGACATTTTTGTGGGATAATGACTAGAGTTTATAATCAATGAGTTGCTTTCAACCTATCTTCTGTTATGTTTGAAGCAGTGGATTCAAAATCTAATACAGGTTGTGGTGTTGCTGGTTTGTGCTGTTGAAGGATAAGGATAGGAATAATCTTCTGTAATCTGTGGGTCGCAAACTTAATCTTCTCTTTGATTTTTGTCCCAAGTGCAAGGCCAATATGCTCTTGAACTTGCTTATTTCTAGTTTCAGCTGATACTGATAGGTCTTTTTCTCTCCAGGCAGATAGTCAGAGGTTTGTTTCAAACTTACAATTCATTAATGTTGAGTTAAACATAATTATGGAAATAGACATGACCTAGCCTTGCTCAACGACTTGTGCAACCAGCACGGTGTCTCTATGGTTTCTTACAGCTAACATACCCCGATGTTCCTGGGACAAAAAAAAAGGGGCACCCAATACACAAAGCATCGTGCACGTTAGAAGACTAGAACAGATGAGAAGAATTCACCTAAATATTTTTATCTTTGCTGGGATTTGAACTTAAAGACCTCATGGGTTTTAACCCACTTCATTGGCCAATGTAGTTCTACATTTCTTACTTTGTATATCTTGCTACACGAGTCCATTTGAGTATACAACCTTGGATTTTTGTTGCATATACAATCCCTTTCTGTTGTTCGTAGGAAGAGAAATTCAAGTTCTGGAAGTCACTCAATGAGTCGATGTATACACGAAACAAGAAAGATAATGGACATCATTCCTCATTCTGGTTTGACAGTGAAAGAAATAATCCCCTTGATTATTTTCATTGATTGAATAGATATATATACAAGTTACAAAATAGGAGAATCCTATTCCTAATCTATTCCTAAAACCTTATTCTACCATAATTCTAACTATACAATTATGGTAGGTGTATAACACTAATTATGGTAATAATTATACTACAATATTACATCACTATATACTCTTAATATACAACAACCACCTTTCCGTGATGGGCTTACTGCTGCCGAGGCCCACTTTGCCTTTGTCCGATCCATCGCTTCGAGTTCCTTGCCTTTCCACGGCCCACTGTTTTGCCTAGTGATATATATGTGATATACACCGATGTATATTCGGTGTATATCACATGTATATTCAGACTGTTTAACACACTCCCATGATCATAGCGGGCGGTTTTCGAACGCCGAGATCGTCCCTAAAATCTTCAAAGAGAACCGCTGGTAGACCATTTGTAAAGATGTCTGTAATTTGATAACGAGACGGGACATGTAATACGCAAACTTGACCCTTTGCAACCTTTTCACGGACAAAGTGAATGTCCATTTCGATATGCTTGGTGCGTTGGTGTTGAACGGGGTTACTTGAAAGGTAGATGGCACTAATGTTATCGCAATATACCAAGGTTGCCTTCTGAATGGGACAATGAAGCTCTAAAAGCAAATTACGTAGCCAACATGATTCGGAGACCACATTCGCTACCCCTCGATATTCTGCCTCTGCACTTGAGCGTGATAGAGTTGCCTGACGCTTTGCCGACCAGGAGACTAAGTTGTTGCCAAGGAATATACAGTAGCCAGAAGTCGAACGTCTGGTGTCGGGACAACCACCCCAATCAGCATCCGTGTAAGAGACAAGTGTGGATGTAGATGACGGATACAAGTGCAACCCATAGTCCAGTGTCCCATGAATATACCGAATGATGCGTTTGATTGCATTCATGTGCTCAACTCTGGGATCATGCATGAATAAACACACTTGCTGAACCGCATACGTAATATCTGGTCTGGTAAATGTAAGATACTGGAGGGCCCTTGCAATACTGCGATAGCGGGTCGGGTCCTCGGATGGTGCACCTGCTGCGGCACTCAGCTTTGGGTTTGCATCAACCGGTGTGGAAGTGGACTTACAGGATGACATCCCAGCCCTCTCGATAATCTCAGCAGCATACTTCCGTTGAGACAGAAACAAGCCACCTGAATGACGCTTGACGGCAATCCCCAAAAAATAACTCAACGGCCCTAAGTCCTTCATAGCAAATTTAGAACTGAGCATGGCCATGATAGACTGGCGCAAAGCATCGGAGGAGGCAGTCAAGATGATATCATCCACATATAACAGAATATAGGCCAATGACGAACACGGCGGTAGATGAACAAAGAATTATCTGACCTGCTGTGAGTGAACCCAATAGTCGAAACAAAATCAGCAAATCGTGTATACCAGGCACGTGGAGACTGCTTAAGCCCATATAATGACTTCTTCAACAAACAGACATGATGAGGGCGGTTGGGATCCCTGAAACCCAACGGCTGATGCATATAGACTGTTTCCTTGAGATCACCATGTAGAAAAGCATTCTTGACATCCAACTGATGAATCGGCCAAGTCTTTGAAAGAGCCAAGCTAAGTACAGTGCGAATGGTAGCCGATTTGACCACCGGACTAAATGTCTCACCACAATCAATACCAACCTGCTGAGTCTTACCATCACAAATCAGTCGCGCCTTATGCCGAGCAAAGGACCCATCTGAATTCTCCTTATGAGCAAAAATCCACATAGACACGATAATATTAATACCATATGGACGGGCACCAACTCCCACGTCTTATTAACAATAAGAGCATTATATTCATCGGATCATAGCAATTTTCCAATTAGGGTCATTTAATGCGGACACGGGATTGCGGGGCAAGGGGGATTTAGAGACATCAGAATGTAAATTAAAATATCTTTTAGGTGTAAAAATACCCCGCCGACTACGAGTGACCGGTCTATGACTCGAGGAAGAATTGATGGAATTTTGGAAATTTTCGGGCTCGGGACGGACGGCCGGCGAGGTAGTGGGCCCGCGGCCCAAAACGGTCAAAAACCGGACTCTACGGACCGGTTCCAGAATCAACGAGACAGCCCAATAGCTGGAACCGATCCAAGTGGCGGAATAGCCGGGCGTGACGGTGCTTTGTGGGGCCGGCGGGCGATGGGCCCACATTTGGAGGAATTTGGGTACGGGAGCTGTCCAGAAAAATTCCGAATAATATACGGGGATATTTGATCATCCAAAAAATTATATGACTTAGGTTCGGGAGTATGAACTTTCGTAAATGGGAATTGAGTTTCATCAAAAATGACATGGCGATTGATTATGATTTTCTTGTAGGATAAATCAAAACATTTATAACCACGATGATTTGACGGATAACCCAAAAACACACACGGGGTAGACCGAGCCTGAAGTTTGTTAATTGTGGTGGATGGGAACAACGGATAACACAAGCACCCAAAAATCCGAAGGTGAGAATAAGAAGGGTTCTTATTATAAAGGATTTTGAGGGGGGAAGAATATGTCAGACCTTTAGACGGAATTATGTTAAGAAGGTAAGTGGCCATTTGTAGAGCATGATGCCAAAAATATGGAGGTATGGAGGCATGTATTAGGAGAGTTCGGACAATGTTATTTATGGAACGAATTTTGCGTTCGGCTTTCCCATTTTGTGAAGATGTATGAGGACATGAAAAACGAAAATTTATCCCATGAGTAGCACAAAATTCTAGAAACTCCCTATTGTCATACTCTTTCCCATTATCACATTGAATATTTTTTATTTCTCTTTCGAATTGAGTACGAATGAACGCTCTAAATTTTATGAAGACGGAAAAGACTTGTGATTTATTCGCAATTGGAAACGTCCACAAAAATCTAGAATAATCATCTAAAAAAAGAACATAATATCGATGACCCATTGAACTAAGAACAGGAGATGTCCATAAGTCGCTATGAATAATGTCAAATGGCATAGAAGTATGAGAATTGAAGTCTACAAATGACAACTTAACAATTTTTCCTAATGAACAAGACTGACAAATTGGAGTACGACTCGTACCCTTACAAGAAATAAAGCTATTTTTATCTAATGCTGATAAAATAGAAGATCCCGGATGACCCAGATGAGCATGCCGCATGGAAGGAGAGATGGTTGCAAAAGCTGACGGCAAGGCTGGACTCGATGGACTGAAACCGGGCATGATAGGATACAGATCCCCCCTACTATCACACCTCATGAGATGGCTCCCCGTCTTGAAATCCTTCACAGAGAAACCGAAAGGATCAAATTCAACAGAAACGGAATTGTCATTTGTGAATTTTCGGACAGACACTAAATTTTTAATCAATTTAGGAGCATGTAAAGTGTTTTTCAAGAGGAGTGGTGGATTGGGGGGAGACAATGTTTTTTGACCATACCCTAAAATTGGAATAGAACTGCCATTACCAACAATTATCCCCTGAGGGGTGCTCAAATTGGAATAAGAGTAGAGAGTACCTGATTCGGAAGTCATGTGAGTAGTGGCCACGGTGTCCATGTACCAATTTGGGTCTGGTTGAGTCAACCCCAATGTGTGCATCGCGGCCTCGATATCAGTCTGAGTGGGGCCTGCTGCATGATGGGCCTGCGGTGGTCGAGGCCCAAGAACTCCTGTTCGTGGTGCACCTGGGCCGTAGGCCGCCGTTGCTTTATCGCTTCGCCGGGCCACCGGCCGATGGGCCGCCACCGCCGGGTATTGGGCACGGACCGTTGGCCAACCCACTGGCCGCTGGCAGAAACTGCTGGAGGGTGCGAGTTCCACTGCCACTGGCCCCACTGCTGGGCCCACGGTGGTGGTGGGCCACTGTACCCTGGATGGGACCCACCGCCTGCTTGTTGATCACCGGAACCGCCACGTTTTCCCCCGCGGTTTTTGTTATTTTTGCGATTATTCTTGCCTCCACCATTATTATGGTTTTGGCCCGAATTATTAACAAAACCCGAAGGACTAGGAGAGGATGCCACCATGACAAGCGGGCTTGCTCCGTAGCCGCCTTTTAGCCAAACCGGCTTCTTCCAACGTCGCATGGAGCGGGCTTGATGAAAGTAGGGAAGAGAGTTGCTTTGGCGAAGGAGAGTTCCAACACCATTATAAGCCTCCGAAAGACCGGCAACCAACCGTAGAACTAGACGATTATTTGTTCTTGGCGCGCCAACATTACGGAGTTGATCGCAACTCCTTTAGTTTTTCTTGCAATATGCGAAACGTTCGGAAATACATCCATTCGAACGAGAGAGAATTCCCTGCTCGAGTGTGACGACACGGGAATGTTGGTTGTCTTGGAATATGTCACGCAATCTATTCCACGCAGCCATAGCCGTGGTATCTCGGCTCCATAATCGTCTATAGAAGGTCCTTCGAAATAGTGACGTATATCCACCGAAGAACGGTAGCATCAAGTGTAATCCATAGCTCAGATCCTCGCGGGACGGGGTCTAGCGGGAGGAATGATGTGATGAAGAACTTGATAAGATATAGCGTGAATTTTAAACAACTCCGCCCATGTTGCATATTGAACGTTTTCCATCTCAAGGACAATAGGGACACTTAGCTTGATATTGGAAACCGTGAGGGCAGGGTGAAAATTGTTCTTAGACATAGTGAAAGAACAAAGAAGGAGGATAAATTTAAGAGAGGTTTTTGAGAGCGGAAGACGAGATATTTGGAGAGAAAACCCGAGGGAGGGGGGGGGGGGTCTCGGCCAAAGGAGGCAAAAGTTTGAGAGAATAAAACTTTTGTTTAGACCTAGTCTCTTGATACCATGAAAGAAATAATCCCCTTGATTATTTTCATTGATTGAATAGATATATATACAAGTTACAAAATAGGAGAATCCTATTCCTAAAACCTTATTCTACCATAATTCTAACTATACAATTATGGTAGGTGTATAACACTAATTATGGTAATAATTATACTACAATATTACATCAATATATACTCCTAATATACAACAACCACCTTTCCGTGATGGGCTTACTGCTGCCGAGGCCCACTGCCTTTGTCCAGTCCACTGCTTCAGTTCCTTGCCTTTCCACGGCCCACTGTTTTGCCTAGTGATATATATGTGATATACACTGCTGTATATTCAGTGTATATCACATGTATATTGCACTGTTTAACAGACAGGGCTCATTAAGTAAATCATGTCGCTGCATAATGGGGAAAATTGCATCTTAGTGTGCTCTCCGCAAAGATTATGTTCACTGGAGAATTGAGGAAGATTCAGATGGGAGCTGAAAAGCAAAAGTGACTCAACAAAGGTCAGGGTCATATGCAATGCCATCAGCAAATTCAACTCATTTTCCTTGTGGTGAAAGTATGCAAACAAATTTGGGAAAAAGATGTCGGCTGCACCAAGCAAAGTATTTTTCTTTTGGTTGCCTCTGATTTTGTCGATCTTGTCTAATTCTTCATGATTCATAAATAATTCATTTTTCTTTGATAATAGTGCAGTTCTATTTATTATGTCTGTTTACACAAGCCACATTTGCCAAGAGTTTATAGAACACTTTTGGCATTTTTACTTCACCAGTAGGAACATATCCGGTTCAGCAATGAGAAAGGATATGATCATACCTTTTCATGGCTTCGATGCATAATAAACAACAATCAATTTGTGAGATACATGAACGGGAGAGGACAAAAAATCTGACCTAGATTTAACTTAAGCTGTTATGCCATTTTAGCAGTGGTTTAGGTGCTCCATTCTTACAATAACCGGTACCAAAACTACAGCGATAATACTCAGACAAAAATTTGATCTGGAATGTGGGTGTCTAGGCTAATTCATCTTAGAAATCAACTCATTGATGTGATCCTCACGGTTTCCTGAATCGCCCCCATTGTTATATCGTCTCTTCTTGCCCTGCAAAGCTTTCTCTGGCTTGGTAAGAGAAAAGGGGCATAGAAAGCTAGTGACCTCCTTGAAGTGTGGACCAACATTAGAAATCTCTCCAACGACGTCTTCTAAGCATATAATGCCATGCTGACCCAGTGTCTGCCAAAATAAGTAGTTGAGATACCACATGATTTCAATGCAGTAATGCCCACAAAACATGAGTGATGAGTTCAACTATTGTAGTTATATGATGGTAAAAGAAAAGGAAACAAAGGTACCTGTTCAACAATGTCATTGCTAGTCAAAGGCACCCTCTGGTTGTCAATTTTTCCAGAACCTTTCTTGTAAAGCAGATCCTTCACTCTACAGATTGGGGTATCTGCAAAGAAAATATGCACATTGATCCGCAAGGCATTTTGGCATCACATGGGTTAGTTTTGCAGCATATGTACCATTATGTCCTGCCTCTAATTCCTATAATTGGAATTGATTTCCTCATCAAATAAGGCATAATTAAAAGTATAAAATAGTTCACTTTTGCCAGCGTAAAGGTGGACGAATGTAACACGTACACAATACATGGTAGAAGCATCCTGTTTATGTCATTGTTTCAAGACGCAGGACTGGAAGATGAACATTCATTTAGAGATGAGCGGAAAGTAAAATATCCAACCTCCAAATGAAGTGTTGTTGTTTGATTAGATATGCCAAAGGCTTAAAGAGACCAAAATCTGTTTTTCCCTTTAAACATGGAGAGCTTTGACTATCAAAGAAAGAAATAGACGATAGAACTTGACTTCTTTGAATAGGGAGAACCACCATATACTTGTCACAAATAACTAATAAATAGGGAAAACGGCTATACAAAAGCTGAACAATTAGTTGAAAATTCAACAAGGTTCCTTTGGCTGGTCTAATTTGGATAGAAGCAAGAATAGCTGGCCATGAGAAAATCAGGTCATTTAAAAATAAGGCAAACAGTGTCCCCTCGGAAAAGGTGGTCCTCACTCCTCACCACTAGGGGTGGCAAAATGGGTAAAAAAAAATGGTTATCTGCCCGACCCAACTCATTTATAATGGAATCCAACCCATTTAAAATGGGTCCAATATGAGTCAACCCATATATTTTTTTATGACAAGGGAACCCGTAGCGCACAGGGTAAACCCCGCTACTGTGTAATAGCTCGCAAACCACACAGGAGAGATAACCCGCACTAGACAAGCCCTGTGCGACAAGCTCGGCCCAAAAAACAAATTCCATGCTATTGTAGGAAGGGGGTTTCGAACCTAAGACCTCCATTATGGAAAAGTCGCATGCTCAACCAACTGAGCCACCCTTGCGGGTTGAGTCAACCCATATTATTCACTTAAAATATGAGTAGTTTAATGGGTAAAATGGATAAAATTCACAACTTTAGTAAAACAAGTTTCTTAAAAATAAGAAAAAATGACTTCCTTAATAACATTAGGAAAAACAAGTCTCACAAGTGGCATTTTACCAACCACCCAACCCACCCCTCCAAAACAAGTTTTTTTTAAATATGAGCGGGTGGGGGTAATTGATCCGTTTTTGTTTAATCCATTTTGACCCGCTCATATCCGAACCCGCCCGTTTGACACCCCTACTCACCACCATAGCATGAATTACAGAAACTAAGTATATTTTTTGATAATGAATTACATAAACAGAGTATAGTTCCCATATTGTCTTCATGTATGGTGATACAATTTTTTTTTAGAATGGTAATGTTACAACTTTATTTTATTTTATCATTATAATTGGCACTTACTATCTTTGTTACACCTTGCATGCACAGTATTTACTAGAAATTTGCTCCGTAGAATAACAATTGATGCTAGCATGACATGCAGGGTTTCCAATTAGAATAGGTATTATACTGAAGCAATATGCATTTCAAGTTTTCAACTACGAAGAAATAAAAACTATAAATCAATACTGAAGAGGCACATATAATTTTATGCCTTTCGGGTGTAGCCTAAATCATGAAACGTAAACCAAGTGATCAGCCCATTTAGAAGATAGAGGGGGCTTTTGTGGAACTAGATTTGACTTAGTAACTGATCCGTACTTGGGTACTGGTGCAGATCATCAAGTAAATCTTTGAAACAGCAAGGATAAGGTCTGGTATTGACTGATAAGAGGTTGCGTGATTCAAGGATACCCAGTAAAGAGATGAATTGAGTGACCACCATCGCAGCAATAAGAAATTAAAGCATACATACCCATAAGGCTCCACCTTTTGCAGAATCTCCATTATTCTTTCATTTGCCTTTACAAAGACCCCACTGGAGATTTTTCGCAGCCTTGAAGAGTATAAAAGCTTTCTTGTTCTCGGATGCATATAACTTTTCCTGTAGCAAATCACAAATATTAGGACCCAGAGGCAGGTCAAAGCATCCAAACGAGTATAATTGTGATAACAAACTATGAACCTACCCCTCCGATGCGTATTACAAATAAAAGTTTGGAATCTGACATAATCAGTGCTCCCTTGTTTCTTTTTCCCCCCCTTTGTTTCATTTGGACAAGGTCTTCTCCTGAATGAACAAAGCAGATAAGATGATCTTAGACAATCTATAGAGGACTGAAGTACAATATACAACAACCAAAAGTTAGTAATTCAGAATGAAATCTATCACGATGATATTATACACTTAGGGGGGGTAATAGGTGATTTAGGGCTTCAAAATGCATCAATATAATGCTGGTGTCATTTTGAATGCTCTATTTTGTTTAGCAAGAGGTAATTTGATTTGATATAAACTAAGATTGGACCTTTTCATCTTGTGAAAAATAAAATTTAGAAACCACATGCGAAGTTTATGTTCAAAATATTGTAACAACATCGTTAAAAAGTATGTGTTTGAGAATTTGTTTCGCTGATAGAAACAGCAAGTTTACTCTTTCTCACTAGTATATACCCCAAAAAAATTGGGAAGTTTTGTTTGTAACCCATTTTTGTTTTGGTTCTTTAACTCATGCTCCTCAGATTTTGAACACTTAAAAAGACTATTTTTGCTTATAGCATCTTTGTTTGTGCTCCAAGAAGGTCTTTTGTTTTACTTCTGTCATTTTACAACTTACGAAGGACAATCTTGTCCTTGCTAGAAGGATAGATACTGTTGTGTCTTATTGATTCTGGAGGCATGTATCTTTTAAGGGCCTTGTTCTGTTTTCTTAAATTGTTGACAGACATGTTAACTCTTCCAATTTTGAGACTCAAACAGTTTAATTATCAATGTAAATTTAGGCATGTAATCTTAAGAGTTTTTTTGAAAGAAAATATGCATAAAAAGTAGTTTAAGTCACAATAATTGACAATTCAATATATTTAAAATATATATAAAAAAATTATAGGTCAAAGAAAGACTTATTTGAACTCGAAATTCAAAATGTGTCACATAAATTGAGACGGAGGAAGTACTCAATTAAAACCATTATCACATGGGAAACAAATTAGTCAATATGTTAACAGTGAAGATTATCATGAAAGAAACTGAATTGACGCTTTCTTTCAGTAATAGGACACAAATCATTGCAACTAACTTATAATTTCCGTTTTAACATACAAAATCCAGGTTAAAATTAGGGTTTTGGTCTCATGAAACATTTAAAATCTGGAGAAAGACGGAAAGAGATATAGAGTAAGCGTCAAAGAAAGAATGGAGCTTACAAATCAATTATGCCGGAAAAAGTGACGGCGAGGAGTTCACCGGAGATATTTAGAGCAGCGAAAGAGAGAGAGAGAGAGAGCGGTTTACCAAAATAACCTCTGCTCTCCCACTTCCTTCTATTCAAAAGACGAGCAGCCCTTAAACAAAAAGGCATAAGAGGTTCTTCTTTATATATTACATAAGCCCTAAAGTAGGTAGCTTCGAAAGCCGAACTCAGCAGAGTGGATTTTGACTTGCCCCTTTCTATCTTATTAGTCAAACCTAAACGTTTCTTATTTCAAAAAACAACGCTAACATCCTATCTATAGTAAGGGGCCATTTCAATTCAATCTCCCATTTCGGACAGTCAACCTTTGTTAGCTCTTCGTGCCTCCTTGACTTCTCAAGCTGAACTAAGACTGTCCAACTAGAGTATAATCGGAAGGAGCTCTTTTTGTATTGAAGGTGTTTTCAAATAGTAATCTATCGCGTCGGTAATAAGACTTAGAGTAAACGAACGATTCAAGTTCCTTACAGAAGGCAGTTCAACTTGATTAACTCGATAAGCTGTATTGACAGAACAAAACCACTCTTTCAAAGGTGGGATCAATCCCAACCTATTCTTCTTAGCCTAACAGTCTATTCGTGGAAGTAAATTGTCCAAAAAGTCTCCTTACTAGACCTAACATCCTGTCATCGCTTTCAGATACAAGGAAGTTGGACTAGTTATTAGACCAACTATCTCACGCTCTCTATCTCAAACCCAGCCAAAGGAGCACATTTAGTTGAAAGACTCTCATTCTTATTTAGAATGGGAAGATCTTTCAGTTCGTAAAAGCTTAAGAGCTTTATACATAGGTAATGAGAGGAGACTTTTAGAAAACCCTCATTCCTTCTCTGGAGACAGAGTTCTTACTGCTACCTCCGAGTCTGACAATCTAGTCTTCTAGGCTTTTTGCTTTTAGAATCCTCTTTCTCTCTGATCATTCGTGCATTCTTTATCCTATTCCGATTCGATTTAGCTTTCTTTTAGTTGCTATATCTTTATTTTGAAGAAAGGTGGATCTATAGAGGAAAGGAGAAATATATAGTATCAATAAGAAGATAGTTTGATTTTCTTGTTTGCACATGTGTATTGTGTAATCTATGAGAATCAAGCTTTTCCCCTTCCCTAAGCGCATATAGGGAAGTGGGCCCTCGACTATTGAGAGGACTCCTATTATCTTTCTTTTATTTACTGGAGTTTCTTATTCCCGCGCCCCCTGGTACCGAGACCCCTGGTAATCTCTTGTAGGGCGCACAAGGCCCTTAGTCTTACCTCATGCAGTTTCTGCTTTCTTGTTGGCTTGCCGGTGCTTTCCTTCCTCTGTGGAGAGAAGATAGAAAAAGGATGTTTCCCCGCTTTCCGTGCATCGTGTATTCCTCCTTATGTCTTCTGTAAGAACGAGAGGGATGGGCTCCCCGCTAACACTTTTTCAGATATTCCCCCTTCCAAGGACGCTTTCTCGAGTAGTCTTTTCCAATTCCTAATATGATGCATGTGAACTTGAGTCTGCCCTTCTCCCAAGCGTGGACGAAAGGCTACCGACTTGGCCTACTTTGACTATGCTATTCTTTTTATCTCTGAAGTTCGAAGTCTTCTCTGCTCTTAATAGAAAGCGCAGTTCCAGCAGAATCTTAATCAGACTCTCGCTCATACCTAATCAATGCTGAAAAGCCTACCTAGATAGGGATAGACCACCCAACCTGTGAACCAAATCGCATTTTAACTCCCTTTGGCATGGCAAAAAAGAAAGTCGGCTATAAAAGAATTGTCGGATGCCAGGTTTTGGTTTGAATTTGAAATTATCCGTTCCTTCTTGACTTGCCTTCGAGCAATTTGAAGTTGCTTTCGATGTCGTAACAATCGAGGGCGTCTTTGGTCTAGTAGCCGTTGCAGTCCTTCAATTAACCATTCTTTCTCCCATATGTTCTATCTCTAGGTAGGAATAGTTTACAATGGGAGGGTAATTGAATTGGGTTGCATCCATTGGGATAAAGGTTACATATTTCTAGTCCTTGGGATGAAATCACTCCACTGTCAAGCCTTTCAACAGAACTAGTAACAAGATTGATTTAGGGAAGCAAATCAGAAAAAAGATTTTATTTAAACATATCTCTTACTTTATATCACATCTCTATTCGATCCGATGGAAGTTTACTTTGCTGCGGTTTTCAAGAGGTGTAAAATCAGAAAGAAATAGAAAAGATTGAAAACTCACTTGCTGCAAAACTCCCTTATAGAAGGACTCCACTTCAATTTCAACTGCTACTGCAACTGGAGCCCTACCCCTCCCACAGGAACTGGCTCGAAAGGAGAATAAGTAGTGTAGTGAAATCTTTGTGACTGAATTTCGCTTCTACAGAGCGTCAATCAAAAAGATTGACTGACCACCCTTCTAACTAACCGAAGCAACCCCCGGAGCAGATCAGAACGAAAACTCCTTTCCTCTTCTAGCTAAACTCATTTGTCTTTCACTTGTGCGTTTACAACATCCATTGCTTCTGACTATGTCGATAAAATGGGACCGCGAAAACAACCCACCACTAGAGCTTGCTTTGCTCTCGCTCCGCTCGCTCCCACCTGTCTTCTTCCCACTATAGTGAAAGATCTTTCATTTCACCATAGTAGGAACCTCACTGACTTTCTGAGGCAGGTACTCTAATCTAAGTTGGGGTCCCCGCCAGCTTACCCATCTACCGTAAATGATTACTAAGGGACTTGGAATACGAATGATTTAACAAAGGCCATCATTGGGGGCAAACAATGCAATAGCTTCGGTTATAGCAAAGCTCAAAATGGCATAACCAAATAATTGTTTTGCCAATGATGGATTTCGCGTCACGGAATGAATCCCAAGGGAAGACAACCAACCAGTAGAAAGAAAGTTGGATCAAGGAGGAGGATGCCAAAGTACAAAGGGAAAGGTCTTCTTATGTAGTGAATACATGGAAAGGAACTTCATGGATTTTATTCTTTCCAGTTCCAATTTTCTAATCGATGGTTCAATTCATGGGCCCAAGCGCAGTTTTTCTTGGGTTTTGTGGTTAAATCAATAATGATTATTGTTAATTTAGTCAATGATAATTCTCTATCCCCGGTGGTTAGAAAGAACTTTTCACGAATTAGTTGTGAATCCTCCCATTTATCCTCTGGATACATAGAAGAAATAAGATCGATAATCTCTTTCTTTTTCTCCAAATGTCGGGAGGCTAGATTGAATAAAGTAGTTATTTCCTCTGCAGAAAGGGCCTCTACTGGTTTGTTTAGGTAGGGTTTGCCGATTATCTCCCTTAGCTCATTTTTAGGCAGACGCTCTATTATCTTTTTGAGTTTCTTCTCCTGACTAGGAAGAGAGGCTTCCTCCCTTTCTAGCGGCGTTCCTGATTGTCCTAATCGCAATTCCAGATCTAATGATGGGTTGTCAACGCATTCTACTATTTGCACGAACTCTTCGGAATAGATATACCAAAAAAAATACATGTGCAAATGGTTCAAGGTTTATCAATCTTAGGTACCCATGAATTTCTCAATTTATTATAGTCGAAATGACATAAAGTGCGAACCAAGATCCATGATACGAAAACGAAAATCCAGACAAGTAAGAACAGGAAATCCTCATGTATTTCTAACTCGAACTCGAACACAAAATAATTATACAATAGAAAAAACCGTCTAAAGAGCTTTATCTCTATCATTATTGCAAAAATAATGGAAAAAAGGATAGCGGAAAATGAAAGGAAAAAAGGAACTGTTTTTGAGAACATAGCAGAGGAATTCAAATTAGGACAAATCTTTCTCTTTATTAACATAAGTATCGTTGAATCAGTCTTTTAGGACAAATCTTCACATACGTTTTTTTTGTAGGGCGGTGACTGAAATATTTCCTTTATGTTGATAGAAACAACAAGAGAAAGGCCAGTCACTGAACACCAAGCCAATCTCGATGAAAGTCAAAACAACCTTCTCTAACATTATAATACAAGATTTCAAAAAGGGGGAACATTTCTCAACAAAATATTCTTTGCACGAGCTTCTGTAAGCCTTATCTTTTCCTCGAAAAACAGACTCACATTAATGTGTGAAACATATAGCCTAACTAGCATGATTGAGCCCTGCAGTGGTAGAACCTGGTGAACCAAGCGTACTACTTAACTTGCCAATTTTTCTCTTATGAAATTTCGAGTTATAGTTAGAGGCGTGATCTATTCTATTATATATACGATGATAGAACCAAAATGGCGGAGACTTTGACAATGGATAGTTTACCATTGCCGGTTAATCCAGGAAGAGCGTATGTGGCTAAAAAACTTGCAGTTGATTCATCTATTATATTAGTTCTTATCTGACATAACATTCTCTTTAAGCCCTAATACTAATCCTATTGCCTTTACTCCTACTGCCCTGCCACCAAGACCGGTAAGATCAACATCAGCGGATTCAATAACATCGGCGAGAGAGAGAATTCCTATTAAGTTAGCTTTCCTGGGGAATAGGATATTCTAGAAAGGCTATACCAAAGAGAATACATCATTCTCGAAAAGGTCGAAGGACAAAGAAGAGCTCCAAGCAAGAGATATTATTCACTAAAAGCAACTACCGGGTGAAAATAAATAACTACCATTTAAGCTGACAGCTACACAGATTCACCACTACTTATGACTTCTTAATAAGAAAAGAATGAAAAAAAATGATGTTTCCAACTTCTGGTCTTTGACATAAAGAAATAAGTAATAACGAAAGAGAAATTTGCCAATTATCTCCTAGCTAGTGGAACAAGAAAGACATGGCTGGTTTACTCATGTAAACCAATAAAAAAAATGAGAAAAGAAATAGAAAAAGCAAAAATCAAAGTCGAGTCTTAAGTCGGATTTTCTCAAAATCCTTGAGAAACTTATTTATGGAATTTCTGAAAGAGTTTTCATAATGCTATACTTCAATTAAAGATCGAGTCAAAGGAGAATTCCGCTTTACAAAAAAAAAACCAAAAATATTTCTTAAGAACCTAGGCGACTTGCTTTAAAGCGGCGCCTTCCTTTTTGAATATCAAAAGAGACCAGCCAGTTTTTAGATGAAAGAAATGAGGCCTTTCCTTGTAGGAATAGCTTTCTAAACTATTCAAAATAATATGAGATCACCAAGGCCTCCCAAAAGATTTTGACAGAAGAAGATTCCAACAAACAAACCTTTGTATAAGCCGGTTATCATCTACGTAACCGCAAACTTGCTTTCTTCAAGGAGGGTGAAACGAAGTCCCTCCTCAAAAGGAAAGAGGGACGAGCGAAACAACTTCGGTATCGGTAAGCATTCCCCGGCTGGACTCAGTTTGGGCATTCCAGTCTCATTCCCTTTAATTGTACGAGATAAGGAAAATGAGATATCAAGCGGGAAGGCAATGACGGTGAGAGAAAAACAAGTAGTCAGAAGCAAGAAGCATAGGAAAGAGTAGTAAGAGCAAGAGCAGTCCGCAAAGCAGCTGGTTGAAGAATGACAAGGGGAGAATACTTTGAATGAATGTTGAATGGGAGTTGGGATAAGAATTGCAACTGGCGGATCTTTGCCTAGAACCGAAGCTGACCTTTAGCTAGCCGACCATATGGCAGAAGTCTATACTGGCATTTTAATAGGTCAAGCAAGTCCGCTGGCAAGCCTGTAGGCTATTGGCTTCTTCCTATATCCCTATTTGGGAAAGCTATTGATTCCATTACCGAACCAAACAAGATTATTCCCTTAGTTCTACCTACCACCCTTTCTGTTTAAGGGACAACATATATTGAGAGTGGATTTTAGATATTTTAAGCATAAGCAGTAGTTGAACCAGCATAATGAAAAAGCTAGCAAAAGGGCAGCCCCAGAGTCGGATTCGGCCAAATAAACATAATGGCAAGCTTCTTTACCATTCGAAAAATCTCATCAGTTCGAAACTCAATCCTAAACTTCAGAGTGGCAAGTAGCAGAAAGAGAAAGTCCAACTTAGGCCTCAGGCTTGAGAAGGGTCATCGTTCCCGATTGTCCCATGTTTGTTGTATTTCTGCAGGGGGAGCACAACCCCGCTAACGCCATGTTTTAGGGTTACAACGAGCTGGCCTCTGAGAGACTAAGTTGAGAATAACACTCACTATCTTTCCAGCCATAGGTATATCTGCTTACTTATCTAGGATCAAAGGCTCTTTACTAATAGAATATCATATGGGATACTTCCTTGAAGAAAGTTGTACTTCCTTCAGCTTTCAAGTAGATAAAGAAGTGTTGGCTAGTGACATCAGCTATCGGCTATTGGCCTTTGTGAAAGCTCCTCCTCAATATGTTTAATCCCTTTCCAAGCCTTCCTTTTCGTCAATGATTATGGGTCGCTCCTGCCCTTTACCCAAATAGTACAAGAATGACAATCCACCTATTGGTATGCTGCTGCCCTCAACTGACCTGATCGTCCCAATCTGGTTGTCCTCACCAAGAACAGATCCACAATCTCTTATCTAATGAATATGAAATTGCTATATAATAATCCTTTGCCAAGCTGCCCATTGCTAGAACTTCTAACGCGTTGGTGGTTGGTGTGGTAAGGCAAACAACTCCTCTTTCCGAAGAAGAGTGCCTGCCCGAGCTATGTTAAAGTAAAGTTCTCTAGGTTAGCTATAGTTAAAGTTCTCCTAGAGCTGGAGACACAGGCCGCTACTCCTTCAGAAAGTGGGAATCTGCAAGGAAGGATAGGACACAGAATAAAGACCTAAAGTAGTTCGTCGGATGAGACCGAAAATTGAAAGATGTCTATCAAAGAGCGAGAGGGACTGACTAGACAGATGTCAACCAACTCTGAAGGTTGAAAATCCTTTAGAGTGCCCCTGAACGGAAGAAAGGAAATATATTTTGAAATCTTTCCTAGCTACCGGGGAAGGGGAGAGGAGAACATAAGTAACTATCAAACTATAGAACCTAACCTCAAACAAAGGCCTTCGGAAGAGCCTGAAGTAGAGAAACCTACAAATAAAAGAATACCTATCAAAAGCTTCACCTCGGTAAACCTTTGGAATAAAGATCGTTGAGCCGCCGACAACTCCTAGGGTTCACTAAAACAAGGGATACTCCGTGAAAGACTATTGAGTGACCTGTCGAGCTGATTCGATACCAAGTTGGCTGCACCTCTGAGGACTCAATATGAAAGAGAAAGGTGTTCCTTTAAGCCCTAAAGTCGTCTGCTTTCTCACCGATCACAGAAAGTATTTTAAGAAAAAAGCTTCTCTAAATTTTCTTGGCATCCACGCAAGCCCTCGGTCATCGAGCTGACCTCATCCGCTAGGAAGGACACAACCTTGGCCAGCCTTCCGAGTTCTACCCCCTCTACCACATATATCACAGCCCATACACTGCTCGAGGGTACCTCCACTCCCCAACTGAGCAAAATAGAGCAAATTCGGTTGAGGCCCGGGAGATGAGGGAAAAAAGAGAAGAAAAGGGAAGGTTCTGCTGAGACTCAAGTCCCCCTGACGGAGATCCCTGAACCTGAAGTGGAAGGAGAGGAGCTTTGAGTGACTTTTTTCTTTGCTCTTCGACAGCCCTAACAAGTCACTTGAAACTCTGCTTTTTGCTTTGCCCCATGCCGTCTTCCTCCAGTTTCCCCCACCCAATAGCCAATAGGTCTAAAAAAGGTTGCAGTCAATTTCCCTTCCCGTTATCATCAAATAAAAGACTACCATACGTGCCACCGACAAGCTACTATCACCTACCTCATCTATAGGTATTTCTATCCGCCCGCGCGCGAGATCAGATCGATTACTCTACTACCATCATTCTGAAGGTTTTTTTATTCAAAAGGATGAAGAATAAATAGCTTATTCATAATATTATAGGCCCCGCACCGCTTCATTCAATTGCTCTATCATAAAGAAAGGAAAGGAATTCTTTTTTTGATCAATCGCCTGAACTTGCCTTTATTTCTTTGCTAGGAGGGGTGACTCAATCACTAATAGATCTCTCAATGAGACCCTCATTATGTCTAGAGGAAATAGATTTGGTGGATCCGGTTGAAGTCGTTGTGTCTGTCGATACCCACCTGCTCGGAGTACGGGTAAGGGCTCACCAGTTTATTATATCGTTGCATGATTTTTTGTAGAGCCCCCACCTCCCACGGCTACAACCAGCACCAGGAGCCTAGAAAGGAAAGGTATAGGCACCAGTTCATTTAGTCAATGAAGCTGCAGTCGGTTCTGATGATTATGTCATTTCAAGTGGATGTTCAGTTGGTTCAACGATAGATGTAGTTGATGGGGTAGAGGGTCTGCAGATACTCATCTAGCTCTTCATTTCCCCAACCTTCCCTGTAGGCTCCCTGCTCCTCCAGCACGACAAGTGTCCAAATCATTTATCATTTCTTCTCACTGAGCAGCCCCTTTCCAATGAGTCAAGTGGCTTTCCGCTCCTCTGGCGCGCCCTAGCCGAGCGGTCCTCACCTCCACAAGCAAGTAGATTAGCTCTATCATTCTCTTATTATGTCGGCAGGCCTGGGCGAATGAGCTAGGGTTAGATTAGATGGAGGAGGACTGCGAACGTCCATCCCATGAAGTGCCAGAGAACCATGCATTCCACTCGGGCTGGGCTCTCGTGTGTCCAGGATCCGATCAGATCTACCAGCGACCGGTTTAAGGAACAAGGACTTAAGTCAGTCTTGTGTTCAATTTCGCGGTTGGAAGGATTTCTTTCTACCATCTGCCTTTCCCTTCTCTCTCTTCTATTAGCAAAGGTAGGCTCAAGTCAAACTTTTGGTTTGCGGGCTTAGGGACTGCAGTCAGCTACTTCCCTTGTAGTCGTCAGCTCGTTCTTGACAGATCCTATCGGGTGTTCATAATCTGGAGTAAAAGGATTCGAACATTTGCATGCTGGTACCAAAAACCGATGCCTTACCACTTGGATACTCCATAGGCCTATTTTTTATGGTAGGAACGAGGAGAAGGGGAAGGGAGAAGCAAGGCTCGAGAACGAGTCGAGTCGTGCAAGGATGCGGGGATATAGCAAGTAAGCAGCAATGTTCTCACCTTAGGACCGACTACAACAAGCTCGCGACTCTAATAGAAAGAAAGGGTAAGCTCTCTGCTCTATTTTCATGCAATGCTATGCCTATCAAAGTTGACGAAGGCTTCTGTAACCTTAGACTCGTTACGCTGTTCGACTGAACTCGTTGGCTCCGCGTCCATCGAAAGTCGGTAACCTTCGTCACTGTCAGCATTTGGTACTCTCTCAATAGCTTCAATAGTTCACTTAAAGCGTTTGGTGTAATAAATCGCAAGCCCTTCAGAAAGAAAGATATAATATAATAATAAATTAATTAATAATTATTAAGAATTCAAAAAAGAAAGGGTTGGTTAAGAACTATTGACTGTAAACCATAGCAGTTAGAGTCACTCAATGGAGATGTTTGTCTTTGTTTGGAATGCAGATGGATGAACAGGCACTTGAGCCTAGAACTGATGAAATTCGGGGAAAACATGGAAGCAGTCAATATAATTGGGGGGGGCAAGACATGACCGCGACTTTAGAAAAAAGTACCCTTGAAAAGACTAAATAAACGGGGGAATGACTACCTGTAATAAAGCACATGCTAATACGAGCCGACCAGAAGAAGCAAGGCATAGATTACCAGATCATGTACACAATATTCCTAGAGATGGAGAGCCCCTTTCCAACGAGTCAAGTGGCTGGAACGCCCCTTGCCTCACCTTTTTGCACCTATCTTCCTTGCTTGCTTACCTATAGCTCTCTTGTCTTAGTGACTCTTCCTCTTTTCTAGGTTTTTTTCTAAGTGTTAAAACGATAGATTTTACATTTGCCAATGAATTGGACCAGCCCCGATTCGATCAATAATGAGATTCTTGGCTAGAGAAAGGTTCTATGACATGGACGCCAATCCCAACTCGGTCGATTGGTTGGCCCACCTAACATATGATGAGATTCTCGATTGATTTGATTGAATTTCATTCTTTCTCACTATTTAGAATAGTGGAGCTTTCGATCAAGATCTTCTCGCCTCACCCATTTTGGCTCTCGCTCGAATCGGTACCTTTATGCATTGGTAGGCTTTCGACTCAATCTAATAGCCGGGCGCCAATAAAAGAGAAAGTTTTCGCATGGGCTCATCATATGATGCAGAACCGATGCGAGAGGGAGAAGCGGGGATTGATAGCTTTCAAGAACTAGTGGAAAGGAAATACTTCTTCCCTGCATTCCTTCCTTTCCAAAAAAAGTCAATTAGTTTGGGTTGGCATTGGCATAGAAGATTTGATTGAATGAATGCCACCTTGGTAGTTTTCAAACAAATCAAATGTTAGGCCAAGCCTTGCCAGCCAGGAATAGCCGAAGGAAAAAAAATGGGGTGATAGGGAAGCGGAGATTAAGGATAGTCACTCCACTCCATAGATAGTGCACACAAATTCTTCTTTCATTTTCCATTCCTTTCGGTCAGAAACGCGGGCTGCTAGTGTGGCTGTGCCCATTCTCCCTCTTCTTCCGCTTTACAACTGGAATAAGGAACCTTAGAATCCACCCTACCTGTCGATGAAAAAATGGGATTTGAGAGGGGCATTCAGCCACTCGACTATAAGGAGAGGAGTGAAAGTCGCTTGACTGCAAGGAAAGGAGCGAAAAACCACTCTCTTGACTATAAGGAAATAGAGGAGTGGAAAGCCATTTGAACTTGCTTGACTATAAATTGGAGAGGACCACCAGCTAGTGGATCAGAAAGATTTGTATGGAATGTCCTACTCCTGCCTTAGCTTTCCGATCAACAATTCCCCTATTTCAGGGACATCTATGTTAGGTAGGCCCCGAGATCACTGATTTGTCGAATGAGCCTATCTCTCTGTCCTATCATTTGTTGGTCGATCCGGCTGGCGGCTTCTGCATCTCATGCTTCTCTACGGGGGCCCCTTTTTATATTAGTTTGCTGCTAGGAGTCCCGTTAGTCGAATTTAATCAATAGAAGTCCCAATAGAAGTTGAGTGACCTGACTCTTCAATCGACCATCTACTGCTCCCTCTTAATAGCAGATGCCCATGCTTTAATTTGAAAACCCTAGCCAGTAATGAATCTTCAGGTATTTCGTGTCTGGTTCGATAGGACCAGGAAGAGATGACTCTTTTTTTCCTCCTCCCTTCTGTCCAGTTTGAACCCGTCCCAATAATGAACACCTTCCTACTGCAAGGTGAGGCTTTGCCCTTCCCCTAGAATGTACTCTGGTTCGGAGGAACAACTAGTCAAACTTCTTGAGTAGCCAAGATATTGAACAACGAACATTTGAAACAATTTCTTGCCTCACCCTGAGATGTGAGGAAAAGTCAATTTGACTCGAATCCTGGACATAATCTTAAATCCTACACCGGTTAATGATGCGATGGGGGAAGTTTTTCTTTTTTCATCAATGTTGACCCAGTCGAGGCTCGTCCATGCCCAATCCCGATGGGCCTTCGATTTGCCCCTACCCTAGCTCTATAATCCACCCGTCTTCCCTAGTCCCTGAAAGCCCTCCGGGGGCCTAGCCCTCTTTCTCCACTCGAGTCTGAAGTTCAGCGGCTTTCATCGTTGATGAAAACCTGCGCTAATAAGATAAAGAAATGAAGAGTCTATGCCTTGAATGAATCAGTAACAACGAATTAGTGGAATGAGGGATCAAGAGACGGATAGGGACGGAATGACCTATCAATCATTGGTTGACCTTCCCTTGAACCAGTCGCGGAGCTCTCAACTGAGTTGTTTAGGTTCTGGAATTCCATCTCTAGTTGGGGATTTTGATTCAAAAAAATATGGTGCGGGTTCATCTCTCTCGACCTACAGGGAGAGGGTGGGTGATCGAGGGGACCCAGAATTTTGATCTCTTCTCTATGGCGGAAGGTTTCTTTCATATCAAGAGTGTGTTGGAAAGGAAAAAAAAAGATGGATTGGATCGAGAGGCGATGCTTATGCCTCTTCTTTATCGATATGATTCCCATAATTTTCAGTCTACGGCGAAGGAGACAAGGGCGAGGCACCGAACATGTTCTACCATCAACCTACATCCGTCATTAGTAATCTCAATTTGCTTTTACTATTCACTAGTACACTACGCGCTACAACTATCAACCCCTTTACTAGGTTGGGAAAAGGCTAGCGCGCTAGCGCGCAATGGCTGATGAAAAGCCAACAACTTCTTAGGAGTCAGTTTTGGCTTGCCCCTCTCCAACAAGTCAAATGGTTGAACGCCCCTTTACTCTTATTAGTCATACAGGTTTGGAACCTTCTACAAGGGGCTGCTTGCTTCTCGCCTCTATCTCTAAAGTGGCTTATGCACTCCACTTGTTACCACTAAACGACGAATCCAGGAGCGGAATGAGGGACTTGAACCCTCAACCTCACCCTTGGCAAGGCTATACTATACCATTAAGCTATTTCAGCCAGCTAGGGTAGTGGCAAAGCACTACCGAGCAATTCACGTATCAATTGATATAGACGACTTCTGTTTTTCCGTCGGACCATAGTCTTGACCTACGATCGAGCTACAAACATGAGTAGATAGGCAGTTAGGGGGGAGAGGGTCGGTTGGGCCTATCTTTTCAATCAATCTTCGGTCGTTCAGTGCTGCTATTGGTGCGAGTTGTAAGGAGTCTTGGTCTTGAGTCAAGCTGGGGCATCATTTCATTCTCGTAATGAGAATGAGTGCACCGCAAGACCAGACAAGTTGCTCCATCACCTCGCAGTGGCGACATCTGTCTTTGTTTTTAAGTCATTTCCTAAGACGGCTCCTCTTATTCTACGATAATCCAAGCTGCAGTGGCACCTCACGAACTTCTTACTGGGGTAGTACTATAATAGGAATTTGCTAGTGTTTCGATGCACGTGTTTTGTTTATATTCCTGCGCAGTTAAGAGCAAAATTGTCCCCAAGGCAATCACTTGTGTCTTTCTTGGTTATGCTCAGTCCGAGTATATATATGCTATGACGTGAAATCCAATAGAGTCGATGTATCCTTAATGCTCTCTTTAATAGGGCCGTCTCATATTTTCCTTAACCTAATTAATCAGCCCTGGGGGAGAATGATGATGGAGATGTATTACGGCCTTCTCATGTTCATCAACTCGAACCTCATTCTTCTGTAGTTGATATTATAGATTAGCCTCACTCTTCAGGCCATCAGCTTTGCTCTGCATTTTCTGCCGACTATCAGCCTGTTCAACTGACCTCAGAGGATTCCTATCACCCGGCACAACATGTTTATTCTCAATAATGATTACAGTCTCTTTCCCATGGTCATGCTACTCTAGAAGATCAGTAGTCTAGCCCATTTGCTTCTCCAGTTGATTCCTCAAATTCTGGATCCCACTTTCAGCTTCGTCGATCCTCTCAAGTTTCTTATCCTGTTGAAGTCTTATGAATCATTTTCCCCAAAAGATCGAGCTTACCTTATCTCAGTTCAATCTTCTCATGAACTTGAATCATTTGCTGAAGCCTCCAATCATTCTTGCTGGAGAGATGCTAGACAGGAAGAAATCAATGCCCAGGAAAAAAATAAGACTTAGTCTCATTGCCTACAGGGAAAGAAGCCATTGGCTATAAGTGGATTTTCAAGATCAAGCATAAAGAAGATGACTAGGTAGATAGATACAAGGCTAGATTAGTAGCTAAAGGATTCCTTCAAGAATATTGAGTCGAACCCCTTTCCAACGAATCAAGGTGGCCGAACACCCTTTAGAGATAGGGAAAACATTTGCTTCAGGTTGCTAAACACCATTCGTGGCATTCTTGCCTTGGCTGCAATCAAAAGGTGACCTTATTTTAATTTGACGTGAAAATAGAATGCCTTTCAACAACATAAGGGAAGGGGGCAAGAATAAGTTTCTATTCAGCCTCCTCCAACTCCAGGCTTTTCTTCTCCTAGGAATCCTAACTTGGTATGCAAGCTCAAGCAAATGATTTATGTTATGGCCTCCGACAAGCTAAAGCAGGCACCAAGAGCTTGGTTTGAAAGGTGACAGCAGCATGTATAAGAGCGAAATAAGGAGTAGAGGAAGGAGCCAGTTTTCAAATAAGTAAATCAGATCATTCAATGTTTAGTTGGAGGTCGACATCAGGTATTGTCCTTCTTCTGCGTGGATGACATTGCTTACACTTACAACATATGAGGGATTGATCAGCCGATTTTTATATGGACAAGACTATATCATCTCACTTAGAAGCCGCTTTTCGGATTTCGCGATACATCAAAACCTCACCGGAAAGAGGTTGATTCTTGTCTACGTCATCATCTCTTCAGCTGTCTTGTTACTATTATATTGATTTCATTAAGGCAGTAGATTATTCTGATTGGATTTCGAACATCGTCCCCATGCCCAAGAGGGATGGACGTGTTCGCGTATGCATCTATTTTGGAAATCTTAATAAAATATGTTCCCAAAGATGATTTTCCGCTGCTGAACATTGATTTGCTTGTCGACAAAACTATTGTTAAACTATGCCTACTAATATTTTCGAACGATTCGAAATTCTCATCGTCGTCTTCCTCTCACTTCATTCGAGCTAAATTACATCTACCCTCGAGGTAGAGTTCATTTTGTAATAGGAGCCCCGTTGGGCTTTTACGGAGCTTGGCCTACTTTCGCATTAACTCATCATTTGGTGATTTGGTTCGTAGCAGCCTAAGTATATCCATGAGTTCCTTTTACACGCTACACTATCCTCGATGACGATATCATCATCGGAGATGAGCGGGTGGCTGAGCATTATCGCTAACTAATTTTGCCACTGAATGTTCCATTTTCGTTAGAGAAATCGTTAGTATCGCCAGTTGGTGCTTTGGAGTTTGCTAAGCGGTTCTTCATACGCGGAGTGACTAAGGACTTTTTCCTGTCTCCTGTCACATGTTAGATCCTTAGCTAGTTCCATATCCCTTGTTCATGTAATGAGGGTTATTATGTCTAAGGATCTTCCATTATCGTATCGTTTATGGGATGCTGGGTACCGGGTGTATACTCGACGCACGACGCCTCCTAGGAGATACTAGAATCGGTATTTCCTCGTCTTTCACTCACCGAAAGGTATGTGTCCTCTCCCATTTTGGATCCGGTTAAGCGCAACCACTGGTAAACACTTAACCTTTTATCAACAAGGTATGGTAAGGGGACCTGATTAGGCTCTTGAACCCTCGATTCCCGAGAAACTCGGTGATCTCAAAGTTTTTCAAAGCCTGGTCAGAGTATGACTGGTGGATGGGGGCATGGGTTTTGTCCGAATGGATGAAGTCTATTCTCTCTTACTAGTCTTGGTATTACACTATCGCAGAGAAAAAAAGACTCACATTGAGGTGCCACTTAGTCTGTAGGTTGTGCTACAAGTGACTAACCATACAAATAAATTTTATCATTTGTTTAATAACTAATAACGCGGCAGTCTTCCGGTGTTACGACCTGGTGCTTTCTTGTGAAGAGCCAAAAGCTCTTGACGTAAGGAGGTTTGGTCCAATCTGTTCACCTCAATTCACGCCCTATTTGAGACTAAAGCAGGCAGGGTGACGACCTCGTCTTAAAATAAGATATAGGCAATAAGACTTTAAGCGCACCTGAGTGCCTTTGCCCATAGAGAATACTGGGGACGAAAGTCTCTGTGGGGAGGGGGGTTCTATGAAGCAAGTCTCCCATTGCTTTCGCAAACCAGTGGGGACAACCCCCAAAAAATGAGTTTTTCACGCGGTGATCTTTATTTGAAATATGAGCCGCTAAAATTTCTCCTTTTTGAATGTATTTACCCCTATGAACCTGATGCATACAAGTTTTTTCTATTTGTTGGAAGGCTTATACATAATACATAACCAAATGAATGCTTATAGTGTATCCATTATCTGATAAAATGATCTTTTTCGATCAAAAATATGATCATTCCCTTGTGTTCGGCTATAGCGGAAACCCCAAAATCTAGAGCTTATGGTCTTAAGTTCCAACCCAGTTCCAACAATGCACTTCTCGGCACATCATCGGTAGGGGAAATCGGAACTACTTGACGATGTATACTAAATACAACAAGCTCGATTCACATCATTATGCTCAATAAAAGGAATGAGGGAAGCTCATATCCAAAATATTGGAAGTAAGGTAAAATTGGAAGATGAATCTTTTCCCCGGAGCTAGAACAACTTGTTCTTCCTGACCCGATTCAACGCCAAAAAATGGTTGGTACCTACCAAAAAGTATTCATATTTCCCGAAGAAAGCATCTGTTCCTTGATCTCTAAGATATTTCATAAAACTCTTATGGATCCTCAATCACCAATCCTTGCATGAATATGGGTTGTGCTCAAGAGGCTATGAATCGATTGGACCTGCCAATCAAATGAATTGTAACACTCGTAATGATCGATTTTACGAAGATTCCATTGGATTCTGGAAGCTAGTAGCATTGGTCCGGCACAATTCCCAAACTTAAGAAGCTGGGGGTGTGCCCGCCGGCCCCTGATCTGCCTCTAATTACTGAAAGTGAATTCATTTTCAATTATCCTAAGCTGGCCTATCATTCATTGGTTAGGGTTAGGGAAAAAAGCTAGCTGGAAGTAATCTCTTCTTCTCAGTGAAAGCTAAATGCCCTGGTATAGTAGGAGTGTGGTTCGTGCTCTCTTTATTCTGTAGATGCGCTCCTTGGAAGGGAAGCCAAAACTTTTGATGTAGATCGATCAATCCCGTCCTGTTCAAGTGATTGCCCCGAGCCGAGCGAGATTGGAGACCGTCTTAATGATTATTCGTATTGGTCCTACCATTTAACGTACGTATGTCATGTAGTTTTTGTTTTTGTACATTTGTCGTCCCTCAACCCCTCTCCCATCTTTTCTATCTATCATTAGAAGTAGGGCGGGAGGCGTACCTCACTGACCTATCGGTCGTGAAGTTATCGCCCAGTTCAACCAACCGTACGTCCTGGTGCCTTTGCTACTGATTTGACCGCTTCTCATCGTTTATCCGGGTTAACCTTGGCCCTCGCCCCAGAGTTCTTATGAAGACTCTGGTGGTGCATGTGTATGATAGGGCCTCCATAAGTGCCAAAGATCGATTATGTTGTCATGATAAGTGTGGAAAATCGATAGTGTACTCGATGATTGAAGGACCTATCGACTTGCATTAACGTCCCGTGGATAGTATGGGGAACTTTAATGTAATTGCGGATCCATTAGAAAAAACTTGGGGGTCGGCCTCCTGACTTCAATGCCTTTATTGAAGTGATGAGCTTTGAAGATATGATTTTCTCATTTGGACTATTTGATTGGGTTTTCAATGACAACAAATTGACTTGGAGCAATAATCAAACCGGTCAACATTGTATCTAGGCCTAGACTAGATAAAATTCGTTTGAATGAGGACTCCCCGCTTCTATATAAAAGTCATTTTGCTTCCACCAGAGTTGACTATTTGCCTAGAGTATCCTCTGATCACTCTCCTCTAGTAATCTTCTTAGAAGATTATAATACTCGCGAGCACGGGGTCTTTCGTTTCCAAAGAATGTGGATTCGGCATTCTTATTTTCACATTGATCTCAACCATGCTTGGGAAATCCTTTTCAAGTCTTCTCTAGGAAGATTGACTCGACAAATAAAGCACTGAATTGGCAAACTATTTCAGAATATAGAAATGTCAAAAATGAAGAAGGCCAATTTGCTCTTGAACAGAGTTGGTCTGCTGATAAGAAAATAGAGTTAGATTCGGCCAAGAGTAACCTTGAAAAACTTTTGCTTTACGAAGAAAGATAGAGAATAAGCACCTTGAACCAAGTTCAGAACTTGTCTCTCTATGGCAGAAAGCTCTCAATTTCTTTCATACATTACTTTCTTCTCAAGGTTCGGTGCTTGAAGATGAGATCCTTGAGACCATCCCCTATCTAGTCACAGAGGAAGATAATAATATGCTTACGAGCCCTCTTAATATGGAAGAAGTTCAAAATGGAATTTTGAGCATGTCGGCGCGCACTAACCTAAAAAAAGGTATCCCCGCCTGATGGCTTTCCGGATTCTTTTTATATAGAAAATATTGTTGGAATTTCAAAAACTTCCAACTGGTCACCTTATTTCTTCGCTGAAGGTGTGATCTACCATTCCATCAATGCTACTTTCCTTGCTTTGATTCCTAATATTTTGATCTAGGACTACCTCTATTTAAATCGAAAAAAATGGCTCATCTTCTGGATAGAGGAAAAAATAAAGTGGTAGGAGATGAAAGCATTGTTATCCAATGGAGGGCGACTTCTTTTGCAAACATGTTCTTTTCTCGATGCCTATACACCTTCTTGCAGGGATTCCAGTTTCAAAGGAAGTTCTTGACCAGTTGGAAAAAATGTTAACTAACTTTTGGTGAGGCGGTGATGAAGACAAAAGAAAGCTTCACTGGCTATTTTATGATACTATGTGCCTACCTATTCAGGAAGGGGCTTTGGGTCCTCCTACTACAAGACATTTTCAAAAGCTTTTCGTATGAAGTTTACCTGGTCAATAAGAGGAGGGTATTTTCAATGAGGAGAATATCAGAGAGCCAGGGGTGGAACCAGAAATCAATGCTAGCTCCATTTCCAATCCACCATTTTGAGCCCTTAAGTATTGGTGGGGTTGCCTAAAAATAGAACTGATTTCACTCCAAGTCCTGACAACCATGTTTGGAAGCAGCAAACCATAGGGGCTTTCAGATAGTTTCTTTTGAAAAAAGCAGTCCAAAGTATGAGTCCCTCTTATTGACCAGGCCAACTCATTTACTAGTTATTTCTCCAAAATCATAGATGTGCTTGACACACATGGAAACTGCTTTTTCAATGATATCGAAGCATTTTTGCCTCACAGAGTGGTTTATGATATCAGGAATAATAGTATATTCACATCTCATCAGGAGGACATGGGGATATGGAAAAAGAATCGTAGTGAGTCATTTATTCTCAAAACTAGTTTGGAATCGATAAGAAATCAAACGGGCATTCAAGCTTGGACTCAATTTGTCTGGGATAAATCCATTCCTATAATAGTTAGCATTTTGCGTGGAAGCTCTTATTTGACTTTGTATGCGGAGATTTCACAATCAGTTAAGGGAATAAATTCAGATGAAAGGTATAAGATTAGCAAGAAAATGCTTGTGTTGTTCGGAGCATGATAAATAAAGTATTGATCACCTCTTCATAAAGAGTGAGCTTGCTATGGAGGTTTGGAACCAATTCGATCGCCTTTTCTGTTGATCCTTCCAAATGGATTCCATTCAGTCCCGACGGTTTAACAGATCTTGCAGGAAATCCCAAGTTGGCTACGTCACGTCTATGCTTACTATTTTTTCAGTTTGGAAACTCTAGAAGGAAGGCAATAGCAGTAAATTAGAAATCCAATATCTCAACCGGCTGCTATTATTCAACAAATTACAAACTGGATGAAAGACTGTTCTCAGCTTCTTGACATCAGATCATCTTGGGCGTTTACCGATTCTATTCTTTTGGATGCGCTCTACATTCATCAAGCTCATAAACTCGCAATTGACTCCAAAATTATTGTTGATTGCTTCAATGAAAATAAAGAAGCCCTTAAAATTACCCATACCTAGACTCATGGTGGAGCTTCATTTCATCCAAATTCTCGGCTGGCCATTTCCAAATCGTCTATACATCTAGAGAAAACAACAAAGTGACAGACTCTTTAGCAAACTTCGGCTACAATTCTCAGTTTGACTATAGGTTTTCCTCTACATATGATCTTCCTCAACAAATTCAGGCTTTTTCTCTAAAAAAATGGGCCTATTGAATATCATATTGGTTTGGATTTGTTCACTTTCATTTTATTAGCAGTAATGTTTTTGGCTGTCTTGTAGCTCTTTGTGAGAAAGTCTATGTACCTTTTTTTATGGGTAAGGTTTTGACATCCTCCCCCTTAACCCCCCGATGGGGGGCAGATGGTGTACTGACGAAAATGTTTGGGACTGAACACATCCCCCTTTACTTAGTAGGGCTTAAGAACGATGTTGGCAAATGATTGTTGAATATAGTTACTCACATCACATCCCAATTTCCTCTGTGGGGTGTATACTGGCCGAGTTGTTGTCCGGAGGACCAAACCTAACTGGTGGGACAAGCTTGGTATACTGTCTTCCTTTTATCAGCATGCGGTATAGTCGCATTGCAATTATTCCACCAAGACGGGTCACTTTATCCGGATGTAACAAAGATAGTAGAAAGCTGCAGACGGGGTCGGCATGAGACGTCGATTCTTGATTAACATCCTTTTGCCACTATCTTTCTTTCTGAAAAATGCAGCCCCTACCATTAGTCGTCTATGGAGATCTGGGATTCGGTATTGAATCAATCCAACATTTTGTTCGGTCACTTCAGCAGTCATAAAAAACCTAATTCTATTGAGTTGATTCCATCTCCTTGACTTTGTTCACATTCGGTAGCAGCTTGTGGTGTCCTTTCGAGTCGGGAACTCCGCAATAGGCGGCCGACCTATTGGAAAAAGACTACTCTTATCCCTCTCCTTTCAGTCGAGTGAGATCTTTTTTTTCGTGCTTCTTAAGTCAATGTTGACCTGTATATAAGTCAGATATTGGAAAGGGAAGCCCCCATAATATAAGCACTCTTTAAGTCAAGTAATGCCTTTAGAGCCTATAGTATAGCTGAGTAGCTAAGAGCTTCTGGTAATTTAAAAACTGATGAATCGACTTATTTTGCGTTAATGGGTCTTTGAAGGACGTCTTCTCTTTCCCTTATCAAGCAAGTCACACCTAATCGCCCTTGATTCCATCTTGATAACTGGACTGAATGTCTCATCATAGTCTATACCCTATTATTGGTTGTAGCCTTTAGCTACCACGCGAGCCTTGTAGCGATCAATAGTCCCATCATATTTTGACTTTATCTTGTATAACCACTTGCGAGCCGATACACAAATTTTGAAATCCAAATATCGCAGGAAAATGGGATGAAGCCCGCCAGAAAGCTTTTGACAAAATAAAGGAATACCTCTATTCTAGTGCCTACAACACCAAGAAGCCTTTATTACTATACCTATCAATCACTGAAACCACTATGGGGTATATGTTGGCTTAATACAATGAAGCGGAAGTACAGGGCATATACTACCAACGTAAGAAAATGACTGACTACAAGACCAGGTATACCAATTTGGAGAAAACCTGCTTGGCTTTGGTTTGGGTAAGGCGGAAATTGAGGCATTACATGCTGTCTTACCCAGTACATTTAATAGCTTCCATGGACCTACAAAAAAGTATTTTTTCGAGACATCCGCCTTAACGTAACGGGAAGGACGACAATATGATTATTGATTTTGTCTGAATTCGACATCACGTATGTAACAAAAAAGGAAGGGCGATAGCAGAAGACCTTACACCCTATCAAGGAGGAACATGAGTTTAAGGATTGCTTCCCAAACGAGGAAATAGCTATCACAGAAGAGGATCCTTAAGCCACTCACATTTACTATAAGGAAGGAGAGGAGCTCTAAGCAACTCTCTTGACTATAAGGAAAGAGAGGCGCGAAAAGACACTTGTACTTGATTGACTATAAAGTTGGAGAAGAGGGCATGGAAATTTGACTTTGATGGCACGACTAATCAAAATGGGTACGGAGTAGGGGCATTGTTGATTGCACCTAATGAATCGCACACCCCCATTGCCATTAAGCGGAACTTTATTGGAACTAAGAATACCACAGAAGTTGAAGCATGTATCAATGGATTAAAGACTGCCTTGACCCTGGGAATATAAGAAATCGAAGTATTTAGGGATTTGACACTTATCATCTGCCAAGCTCAAAAGAAATGAAAAACCAAATATGAAAAACTTTTGACATACCATGCTTATCTTGAAAAGCTCACTGAGCAATTCAAGAAAATAAGTTTCTCTCCACTACCCAGAGAAAAAAGAAGTTCGCGGATGCATTGGCAACACTGGCCTCCATGTTAAATATTTTTTAGGGAAAGTCCGCCCAATCATGATAGAACAAAGAAGCAGCCTGGTGTATTGCAACCTAATAGAAATTTTGGAGTTGACTCCCGGCATGTTAAATAATGTTCTTTTGGCCATTGAAATGGCATCCAATGATAAACCATGGTTTACTGACATCAGGGAATATATTGAAGACCAAACGTATCCCAAACATCCAACGAAAAATGATAAGAAGACAATCAGGAGGTTGGCAATGCAATTCGTTGCGCGGGGATGCGATTCGCCAAGCTGGGGCAAATCTTTCCTCTATCTTTAAAGGATCTCCAAGCCACCCGCTTTACTATAAGGAAGGAGGTGAACTATAAGAAACTCTCTTGACTATAAGGAAAGAGAGGCGCTTCAGCCACTTGCTTGACTATAAAGTTGGAAAGGGGTTCGACTCAATACTCTTGTATGTATCCTTTGGCCACCAATCTAGCCTTCAACTCCTCAACTGCTCCATCAGCTTTTTGTTGACTTTATAGACCCACTTGTAGCCAATGGCTTCTTTCCCTAGAATAAGAGAGACTCAATCCCAAGTAGCAAACCATTCTAGTGCTACGATCTCTTTCTGCATAGAGCTGTCAGCAGGGTTGAGATATGGCTTCAGCAAAGGTATCAGGTTCAAAAAGATGGATGAAATCGGAAAAAAGACTCGTGGGAAGTAGACAGAGACTTAGTTGATACAAACCTATGAATAGGAAAACGAAGACGGGTGGATCTACATACCCCGATAATAGAAGCTAGAAAACCTAAGTCTGAAGAAGAGTCTTGGTTCGAAGTATAGGGAGATAGGAAGACCACTGAATTAGTTGACTCAGCTCTGAAAACTGAGTGATGAGAATCTATCTTCACAAACCTGCGAAACTTCCCCTTAAGCTGATCAAGCTACTGATCACTCTGGTCACCCGGATCTTGCTGACTCTATTAAATTAGAGAATTTTGATGCTGTCTCACATAAACTCCTCAATAGTTCCACCCCTTCCCTCTAATAGAAGACAAGGGAACATAATGGCCCACCATCACAGGGAATCTCAAAGCCCCGAGCTCTGTAGTAAGTTCAATAAATGTGACATGTCGAGAAATGTGTAATCGTCGTATAGAAGAATCATTAACACTTGTAGCCCTTTTGAGAGAGGGGTACCCCAACCTCACTCAAGAAAACACATAGAGTGAGATGTAGGGCTCAGTTTGTCTTATGCAGAAGATGGAATTTTCACAAAGCACGTGCATCCGAATACTAGGAGACATCGTCTTCTTACTCAGATAAAAGGCCATCATGAAATTGGCTTTACTAGGGATCATATAATAAGAAACTTTCATTCCAAGTAGAAGTCCTCGAGCAACTTTACTAATACTAATAAATAAGGGGAAGGCCCAATATTTTCTATTAGTATAAGGAAGGCGCTAGCTAGTGCCCAACATATACAACGGCTTTCCACCTCCATTTGGTCGTGCTACTATGATGTAACGTGTAGTCGTCCCAAGGCAGCATGATGTATGGTATAGGGCCCCCTATTTTATCTCCCAATAAGTCCTTTATGGTTTTTGAGTCGGGAATAGAGTTGTGGCTTATTCAACGCTATATCACAATTCATTCTCGGGCATAGTTGTTCATGAAAGGTGGCATGGAACATCTGTCAGCGGCGGGAGTCTTACATCCGAGCGAGAGGTCAGACCAATCTTATTCATCCTGGTTTGATCCGAACAAATCTTGTTGAATGAATTGATCCATTGTTGTATGCCATACTTCTTAGTCAATTTATTCCTACTCAGACCCGCCGTACTTCCTTTGACTACTCTTGAGATATAGTAGAAAGATTTTGTTATGGTGGAGAGTGGGGAGTGAAAAGACTAATGCAGCAGAAAAAACTGCATTAATTGGAATCCGCTTATTAAGACAGACAACCGAGAAAGAAAGGCTCCGCGTTCGAACATTGGTTGATCATAGCTTAGCGTTCTATCCGCAGCTTCATTTCGTATAGTGATAACACTTTCTCTTTCTTAGCGCTCTGCCCCCTTGTATAGTAAGGGCTACTTTGGTTGCGCGACTTTCTCTTATAGGGTGACTTGACTCAGCTTGACCTAGTTGACTCAGCGGTTAGAGTATCGCTTTCATACAGCGAGAGTCATTGGTTCAAATCCAATAGTAGGTAAAACCGACCGAAACCCCTGCTTTTGCCAACATGACAGCAAGCACGGACTAGCATCAATGAGTCAATTGAATGATCAAAGCATTAGTTGCTTCCACCTGTGGCCTTCTTCGACTGCCTTGACACATTAATATCAAGGAACCCCCCTTTTCCACAAGTAGGTGGAGACCTGGAGGGTCGGAAACCCCAATGGGAAACCTTTCACCGCGCCACACGATTCTTTCGCGAAGCGCTCTTTCCACTCCTGCCCCCACAAGCAAAGAGGTTTCAAGATAGCAGGCGACCAAGTGAAAAAAAAGAAGCTCCAAGCAAATCTTCTAGAGAGCGTACCTTTTGTTTCTACTTTTTCTCTATTCTAAAACAAAAAATAGAAAAAAGAAAAAGAAGCCCATTTTTTTCTATGTCCACTAGATTACTTTACCGACTGTAATTCATTCAAAAGTAGTAAAGGAACTGGTTTCACAAAAGGGCTCTCAAAAGTGATCTGATACCTTCTTCCCTTGGTCTAGGAGGTAGGTTATGTAGGTGACAATTATTCATAGGTTGCTCGATCAGGCCAAATAACCGATTTGGAGTATGCCTGAGATTGCCATAAGACTTTCTCCCTCTTGGAAACTCGCTAATCGAAAGGGGGCAATCCATTTGACTTTTTTGAAATTTTTCGCTTTCTTGCCTTATTATATTATGGGTGTACAATGTTTATGGACAGTATGTTGCATTGGTGAAAACTTGAACCTCACATCAGTGCCTAGGGCCTACTGAAGCGCTTCAGATCCTAGCAGAGTATCATGAGTGAAGGCCTAAGTGATGCTCATCAGTGTCGGGACAGCGCCAAAAAATGGAATAGATAAGTGGTTCAATATAGTTTGTTGTAAATATCAAAAAAAAGAGTTTGTTTATTATATACTATATTTTGATGGTTGAGTAACGAAGGAGAAGAGAGATAGCATCCCGACTGGCTAGCGATGAGGGGAAAAGAATCCCAATGTATGGTCCTAATTTAACACCCCACCTACACGACTCACTACATAGGTTTAAGGAATACAGGATAATATGGTTCCTCATCCCTCGATATAAAGAAGTTTAGAAGGAAAGAATGATAATCATTCGGGCCTCTAAAGCAAGATTAAAGTGTCCTCTTGGATAAGAAGACCTAAAACACCAGTCAAGGGAAGAAGGTCGGTAATAAAATAAAATCTTTCTTTTTCAGTGTTGTCTGCGCATGAATGATCCACTTACCACCGCTGACGTGACCATCTCCAAAAGATATGGCTAAATCTGTGGCAGATCAACTATAGGGGGAATGTGTTGGGAGATGACCTCCCGCTGCGGTAGTATGAGCTTTCCCTTTCCTTGATGTTACACAGGATGCGCAATGGGGGTAGTATGAGGTGACTGATAGCATTAAATTAGAAGAATCGAAAGAGATGTTCAAAAGAAAGACCATAAAGACTTGGGGATCTAGAGCAGGTCTTTCTTATATATCCCTCGCGTCGAGAGCTACTTCCTCGAATATCAATGCAGGGAGACACGAGGAGAGGACTTCCAGGGCTCGATCTACGGCAGCGTCCCGTGGTTTGGTAAAATAGACACTTCCAAGGATAGTCTACACACACAAACCCAATCTCGTTTTCTTAGGGTTATGGTGGCACTATGTTGAAATTGACTTCCCCTCCCCTTAAACCTGCCCCAACTCCCTATATTATCAAATAGAAGAGTCAAATATAAGAAATGCAGTAATCCTACCCTATGTATTCGAGGGAGAGGCATCTTCCACTTTGTAATTGAAGGGTTCCAAACCTCAATTCGTCGATTAGCCCTTGCTTCTTTCCTCATCTTTTTCCTTTCCGAAAAAGCAAACGACAAGTCGAAGGCAATAAAATATGAAAAATAAATATATTTTTCATATTTCTAAGCTCTAAGCTAAGATTAAATAAAAGAATTTGCAAATAAAAGTGCTAATGCTACAACCAGTCCATAAACTGTTAAAGCTTCCATAAAAGCTAGACTAAGCACCTGAAGAAGCGAAAAAAGCCTATCTATTCTATTTTCTTAGTTTAGTAAAGGGCTTTTCCTTTACTAGTCAAGTGATAAGGTAGGGGAACTTTTTTTTTCAGAGGACATTCAACTTTCTTATGACCTACTTGTATGCAATCGCAGTGCTTGATTTCTTTTTGAATCACAACTTGGGGGCCAATAAGATTATGAGACTGACCTTGGTTACTACCAGAATTTGATTGAGTAGTCATGTTGTTAACAACAGTAGGCAACCAACACAAAAGATTAGAGTAAAATCACAAGCATCAATATATAAATCTAAAGAGTCTAAGACATCTCTTACACCTCTCCTTTGGATAGAAGATGCAATTGTCTCCTCTTTAATAACCAAGGAGTCGCCTTTGGGCAAGAGACAAAAAAACTCATCCTTAATTAATCCAAGAATCTAAGGCATGCATTATGTCCTTCCTTTGCGATAGAGACACAAAACCTCCTCTTATAACAAATTTGTCCTCTTATTTTATATACATGAGAATCCAAGACATTAAACTTCCTCCTTTGAGTGGAAAATACAATATCTCTTCTCACTAATTAATTTTACGTCACTAGTATCAAAAGGTAAACCTCCAACACTAGCGTACACTAATTAAGAATAATTTAAACATGATTCATTGAAAATAAAACAATGACTCAAACAAATAGACCACTTTGATGGAAACTATTCATTAACCATAACTCTCAATCCATATATGATATTACTTCACATGTACAAAGTACTAAAAAATTTCAATGATTCAAAATAAATAGACCACTTTGGTGATAACTATTTATTAACCATAAATTCTTATTTAAAGAATACTATATACAAATTAAAATAATGCCCATATTATTAAACCATTCCATCAACAAAAATAAAATTCCAAGGGACTGTTTGTAATGGGTGATGACAGTCCGCAATAGACAAATTTGAGGACAAAGCTTCTTCAGTTTCTTGGTCAAGTATTGGTAAGTTTTAAGCCATATGCATGCATTCAAGGGATAAAATAAAGATTAGATCGTGCACAGGTTCAGAAGATTCTTTGACAAGAAATTTCGTCTAGCCGCCGCTATCCGATGATTAACCCACCAACAATCGGTTACTGCCGTTCACCGTATTGAAGATTAAATAAATTATCAAATTTAAAAAAATCAGTTTTCGCACAGCCGCATCGACAAAATAAGACGAACGGCTTTTCATATACAATTTCAAGATTAAATTATGATCTTAATCTCTAACTATGGTGGCTTTTGATACCAACGGTAAGATAATTAATTCGTAGTCATAGTAGAGATTAAGACACAAGTATACACATAATTTTGAGATAGAATAAAGAAGGAGTACCGTTCATCTTTATTGTTTGTGCATCGGTAGTAATCGGCGGTTAAGTATAAGACCAACTTCCATGATCCATTAGCTATCACAACCGAGGGGCATCAACCACTATACCACATATTCAAGAACAGAATATGCTAGCGTTTTCTGATAGGTAAGGAAAGAGGTTGACTTCTATTTATAGAGAATGCCTACTACCTATCATATTTATAGAGAATGTCTACCAATCATAAGCTAATAGTTATTGGGTCAAGATTATCTACACATATAACAATTTAATATTAGGTCTTTTATTAATCCACCACTTAAGCCACGTCGCTATCTTTTAAGGCTATAACTAATTAACACAAGTCGAAATTCCAATACATACTCCAAATAAATCCGTACTACGGGTGTCTCTTGAGGATGTGATGCTTATCTTGGACGATTTTACTTTAGGAGAAAACTATATATGATCATGTTATGTTTTCTTATCATCTTTCACCGAGTGTCTTTAGGACAACACTGAGAGTTTATAAAAGACTTAACTCGCACATTACGGGGTCCCTTTTTCCCATCTAATTGTCGGCCACTTGTCTTCTCCAAACTCTCAATTCATTGACAAATTCAATCAGAGGCAGAGTTAAAATTTTATATTTATGATTTCTAAATTCTAAAGAAAAGGTTATCGAGTGGTTTGATAAATTATTTGTACATACAATAACAATAACAATATATCCAGTATAATTTTTAAAGTTGAATTTAAGGAGGATAAAATATACGTAGATTTTACCCCTATCTTTATGGGTTAGAGATGTTATTTTCGATAGATCTTCGGCTAAAAAAAAATTGAATTAAAGCAAAAAGTGAAAGAAAAATAACAACAATAAAATAGCAAGATAAATAAAGCAAATGAAGCAACTCAAACAAGTGATAATTGAATGAAAGAAAAACGTAATGATATGGATGGAGTCTCGCTTAGTAAAGAAAGTTGTAGGATTCATAAAACAGGAGAAGAGCCTTTACTTTCAACGTTGACAGGGCCTTGCACAAGTATTAAATTAATATTTTAACACAATACAAAATCTGCACCATGCCGAATCCATAAGCTGAAGGTTAGCTCCGCTCCCGCGTCCAATTATATTGTTTTGAGCATATGTGTGTAACATATTAAGAGATTAATTTCTATACGTTGGCAGTATATAATTTTTTACAATCAGTTTATGATTATAATGGTCTCAATTTATAGGTAATAAAAATGCAACAAATAACTTTTTATAATCGATTAAAGTACATTAATAATATTTTTTTAAAATTACGTTATCAGTGTATTTAAATGGACATATTAAGAACACATATTAACTCGTTTTTTAAATGGGCAGCTAGTTGGAATACAAATTGGCCATGGGCAGATTGAGCAAGTCAAACAAATTTGAATTATAGAGAATTTGCCAGCAGTACATAGTGTAATGTTGACAAGACAAAGAAAGAGATCGTGGGCGCGGCTACATTTCTAGTTGAAATACTAGAATGTAACACAACAATCATAGCTTGAAAAAATATCATTTAAGCTGATTAGACATTGACAATACTATGAATAGATTCCTAACCCTCGTTCTTCCCTTCTATTCCTTTCTGGAGTTGAAAAGGTTTAATAAGAGGGAGTATTAATCCCTACTTTAATGATATTGTTAGGATCAAGTATTTACCATCGTGTCAAAAATTATAGTCGATAACAAGGGGATAACTTTATTTATTAACTAAGCCTATCAAGCAAGCGTCATGTTCGATCATGACTTTGACTCGGATCACCCCAGCCCCCTCGAGGCCTTGCCATTGGCAGCTGGATGTTGGTGTTACCTAAAAAATATAATATTCTTAAATATTAAATACTCATTGTTGATTATATTGCATGGTGCAAAATTTTCAAATAGAGACAATAATAAATACTAGATCATGCATGCGCCAAAGTTGATTTTTCAAGTTCAAAATTGAAAGAAAACCAACATCGGGTTCATCAGTTTGAGGAACGTAGGTAACGTGTGTAAAACTATGCATCATTTATGTTAATTGTCTAAAGCATCGTTCAAGATATTTTTCTGCTGAAAAGGTATCCATCCTAGAAGTACAATATAATTGCTTTGCTGCTTTCATACTTAAAATAGTGTTCATTATCAGAGTGTCCTTATCCATAGAATTTTGATAAATATGTTAGTTGTAATAGAATTTGAATTTTCCTTTCTTTAATATCTTGGTGCGTCATGGGTCAATTCTACTTCGTCATATTTTGAATACCAAAGAAGCAAGTAATGAATCCAAAGTAATCGATTTCGTAGTTGATTAGAGTTATGCACGCATTAGTAATACAAAAAATAGTTATAAGAGTTTTTATAAGGAATATTAGTTTATGCCAAAATTAATTATGCAAAATTTAGTTATTTCATCTTTTATTTTATATAAAATAATACATATTCTGTCATAACTTATAGTACATAAATTAATTATGCGAATTTCTAACATGCAAACCAAACATCATATTAAATATGTTTAATTTTCTACCTAGCATGATAGCAAAAGAATGTTACCAAAATAGTATTACTTATACAAGATAGTAAATAATTTAACACCTAACCAGCTACTAAGAGACCCCTTATTATATAACTTTCAGAAAACACAAGTATGATATTTCTGAAAATTAGCAAAATCAAAAGAGATGTAATTGAGACACTCGTTGTGCTCATAAATTCCCCTAAAATTATCGTTAACACATGCATCTCCCCTTGCTTCCATATACAGCACCACTGCATAAATTCCTAATCAATAAACATTATCTTTTCTGGCTAGCTACTCCCTCAGTTCACTTTTACTATCTACTATACTAAAAATAATTTTTTATTTTTATTTATCACGTTTAACATATCAAGAGAAAATAATTATTTTTCCAGTTTATTCATAGTATTAATTCATTTTAAATTATTTTTCAAGTTCATTAAAATTATACACTAATAAATATGAATATTATGATAAATTATGTATTTTATTTATTATTTTTTAATGGTGTACAAAGTTAAAAGTGGATAAGTAAAAATTAACGGATGAAGTACATATTAAACCCAATAATTTCCATGATTCAACATTCATCACGATCATTACAGTACACGGATTAGCCCCACCCCCTGCCCCACCCCAGTTCCCCAAAATCCACCACATGAAGTTTCTCACATCAAATCATCAACCATGTGACTTACTTTCTAAGTTGAAAGTTGAAACACCATTCCTATAATCCCCCCTAATTCCTAAACACAAAGTACTAGTACATCACTAGATTATCGATATGGATTCCCAAAAACAATCAGAGCCACAACAGGACGATAAACAAGAAAACAATGAGCTCATTCTTGATCTAAGTCTCTGTAATTGGTAGCTGAAGCCTGCAGATCAAGTATTCAAAATAATAAGTTGTAGATTTGTATTAATCTTCCTTGGTGAGCCTTTCTCATTAATATAAAATATATATAGGTGTACAATGTGGAATCACTATACAACAGGAATCCTAGTTCTACCATAATTACATAACCCTAAATATGGTAAATACAATAGTGGTACACACGTGTTAATACACCCCCTCAGTCGGAGCGGGAGGAGGTCGGATGTTAAGACTGGATCTGAAGTTGAGAAATAGTTGTCTAGGAAGGCCCTTGGTGAATATATCCGCATACTGATATGAAGAAGGCACATGCAATACCCTGACATGACCGAGAACAACCTTCTCACGAACAAAGTGGATGTCCATCTCAATGTGTTTGGTTAGCTGATGTTGAACTGAATTATGAGACAGATATGGCGGATATATTATCACAATAAACCAAAGAAGTCTTACGTAATGGACACTGAAGCTCCAAAAGAAGGTTTCGGAGCCAACAGATCTCAGCAACAACATTAGCAACGCCTCTGTATTCTGCTTCTGCACTCGGACGGTGAGATCTGTTGGCTCTGAAATAAGATTATCTCATAAGAACACACAATAACCTGGGGTGGAGCGTCGCGTGTCCGGACAACCTGCCCAATCAACATCCGTATATGACAACAACATGTTCGGTGCAGAGGGGTATAGATGCAACCCATAATCAAGTGTGCCCTTAACATATTGAATGATACGTTTGAGGGCAGGAAAGCGAGGCTCCCTAGGGGTATGCATAAATAAGAATACCTGCTGAACAAACATAAACAATATCAGGCCTGGTGAAAGTGAGGTATTGTAGTGCATATGCAAGACTCCTGTAAAGAGTGGGATCTGACACTAGATCACCATCCAAAGCACTAAGCTTTGATCTAGAGTCAACTGGAGTAGTCATGATCTTGCACTTCGCCATTTTAGCCCTGTATACAATCTCTTATGCATACTTACGCTGACAAAGAAACATAGTATCTGCAGATCGAGTCACAGAAATCCCCAAAAAATAGCTCAACTGCCCCCAACATAGTCATACCAAAATTTGTTTTGAGCAGCGTAATGATCTCATTTTTCAACAAATCAGAGGAGGCATTGAGTACAATATCATCAACATACAATAATAAATACGCAATGATACCACATCTATGAAAAATAAATAGAGAATTATCACACTTGCTACACACAAACCCAATTTACATGATATACTGTGCAAAGCGATCATACCACGCTCTAGGGGCTTGTTTCAAGCCATAGAGTGACTTATGGAGACGATATACATACTGAGGGGTTGCTGGATGGACAAAACTAGTCGGTTAATGCATATAAACTGTTTCTTTCAAATTTCCATGTAGAAACACATTTTTCACATCAAGTTGATGAGTAGACCAGTTCCTACCCATGGATATACTCAGAACTGTGCGAATAATAGCCGATTTAACAACCAGACTGAATGTCTCACCACAATCAATACCCTCTTGCTGATTTGTGTCATTAGCCACAAGTCTCGCCTTATACCTCTCTAGATCACCATTGTCTCTGTACTTGTGATGAAAAAACCACATGCATCGGATCACATTCACCCCCTCCGGTCGAGGAACCAAATCCCAAGTGTGCTATTTTGTTAAGGCATTAAACTACTCACACATGGCCGCATTCCAATTTGGGTCAAGTTTGGCTAATTTTGGGCTTTTGGGAATTGGGGATATGGTTTGTGTAGCTAAGTTAAATTGAACTTTGGGTTTAAAAATCCCATGTTGGGAACGGGTTTCCATATGGTGTGAGGGTGTTGGGGTACTGTCGGTATTTGGTGGTGGTTGTTGTTGTTGGGAACTAACTGACGGAATGGGTAGGGAGTGAGAATCAGTGTCGGCGATGGGGTGGGGTGGCGGGTGTGGGATTTCTGGATATGACAGTCGTTGTAGTGGTGAGGACAATCAGGGCAGAGCTGTGGTGGGTGAAATCGGATACGACGACAGTGGTGGGTTGAGGCCAAACTAGTGTTTTGGTGGGTTCGGGTTGCCGGTGACTAGAGGTGAGTCGGAGGAAGGGTGTAGCACTAGAGGGTCGGTTACAGTGTGTACTGGAGGCAGAGACACACTGGTTGTGTTGACCGTCACAGAGTGCCGACTGACAGAGGTCGTAGTCCGCGATGAGGGAGACTAAGGCAGAGACGGCGGTGAGACAGAGAAGTTGTGTCGATTACCGGTGGTGGCAGCCGGAGGTGGGGTGACAGTGGTACACCGATGGACGGATGCAGGTGGCCGTCGGTGATGGTATTTGGTGCGGCTATTGCTGTCGGAATAGTTGCAGCATAACGGAATGCTTGTTAGACAAGCGGTGATGGATCCGAATCTTCGAGGAATTGGTAATCAGTCTCGGAATTTTTTGATGTTGTCAAACGGAAAGACATATTCGACAAAGGTGATGTGGCAAGAAATTATAATTTTGTCGATGGAGAGCTCATAGCACAAGTACCCCCTATGGGTTGACAGAAAACATAGGAAGGCGCATGGAGTAGACCGGGGTGCTAATTTGTGAGGTGTTGTGGATGTCATATTGGGATAACACAGACAATCAAAAATTTTAAGGTGGTCATAGGTGGGGATCCGACGGTAGAGAATTTCGGTGGATGTCCTATTTTGAATCGCACGGGTAGGTAGAATGTTGAGAATGTTTTCTGCCATTTTTAATACATATACCAAAAAATTAAGGGGGAGAGACGCATGAAAAATGAGGGTAAGAATCATATTATTAATGGTTCGGAGAATTTTTTCGGCTTTACCATTTTGAGGGGAGGTATATGGGCACGAGAAATGAAAAACCATGCCGTTAGCTGCACAGAATTTATGAAATAAGAAATTATTAAACTCACGACCATTATCACATTGAAACGATTTTATGTCTTTTTTAAATTGTGTTTTAACCAGTGTACGAAACTCAACAAATTTGGAGAACACTTGAGATTTGAGTTTGAGTGGATAGACCCAAAGAAAGTGAGAGAAATCATTCAAAAAAACCAGATAGTATTTGTGGCCTAAGTTGCTGGTGATGGGAGATGTCCATACATCAGCGTGAATAATATCAAAGGGAGAGAAAGTAGTACTCATAGAAGTCGTAAATGGTAGTCTAACGTGTTTCCCTAAATGACATGAGGAGCAACTATAAGAAAGATTCCCTTTGTTACATTGTATTAAATTTCGGTGTCTAAGAGAATAAAAAACGTGAGAACCCGAATGATCAAGTCTACTATGTCACGTAGAGGGAGATATGGTTGTTAAAGCGGTAGGATGAGTGACACTAGCAGCGGATGTGGGTAGGAACGGATATAGGCCCCCCTCACTATTGCATCGCGTAAGGAGTTTGCCGATGCTGAGGTCCGTTACGGAAAATCCAAACGGGTCAAAATTAAGTGAGACAGAATTATCGGTGGCAAATTTTCTGTCAGAAATTAGATTTTTGATGATGTTTGGGGCATAGAAGACGTTGTTAAGAGAGAAGTGTGGATGCGGTGATGGGGTAAGGGTGTGGCTGAATCCTTGAATTGGAATGCGATGATCACTATCGATCATAATAGATTATGGAGTTGGTAACTGACGTAGTTGAGTAAGATTATCTGAATTGTTGGTAAGATGAGACGTGGCGCCCGTATTCATATACCACGCATTATCGAGCCGTTGACGGGTTAAGAAAATAATTGATTTGTTCTCGAATAAAGGACAAAATTTTAAAGTATTTTCGAATAATGAAAGAATACTGCAGAAGGGCTGTTCTCGGGCAGAGAAAAAAAAAGGAACGGGGCAGGCCTGTTGGTTTGTAGAGAAAGGGATGGGTTGCAGACTGCAGACAGGCATAAAAGAAAACTTTTGCTTGTGTGAACAGAGGGAGTAGGTTCTAAAGCCTATGTGAACAGCAAAGAAAAGAAAACTTTTGCTGCAAATTGTTTTCTTGGAAGGACGAGCACAGATGCAGACACTAATTGGTCGCATACTGACCGGACTAAAAACCGAGAAAAGAAAAGAAACGGGGGTGGCTATTGTCTGAAAAGAAAGATAATAGAAGAGGGTTTAGAGCTCTGATATCACGTAGATTTATATTAATTTTCTTGGAGAGTTTTTTTCGTTAATAAAAAATATATATAGATATATAATGTGAAATTTCTATATAACATGATTTTATTTTTATTATAATTACATAACCCTAAATATGTTAAATATAATAGTGGTACACACATGTTAATATAAGCTCATCGAATGAGTCTCAAGGTAATGATGACACAGAGCATCATTTTTTTTCATGTAATTATTGTCATAGGAATTTTTACAGTTCACAGGCACTTGGCGGTCATCAAAACGCACATAAACGGGAGAGAATTACAATGGCCAAGAGAAAGCAGTGTATGGCTATGCATGGTACCTTCCATAGGTCTCTTGGCATTCAAGCACACTCCATGATTCAAAAGCCACTCATTTCGTTTAACACCTTTGGTGCACCTGGAACTCCACCCTTATATATGCATTCAGCTGGCTGGCCGAGAAGGCGGATGGATCAGCTTCCGATGATCGGTCACCTAATTATGCCGGAAAGTCACCGAAACTATTCGATGACGGTGCTGCTAGGCTAAATTTTAGTAACATGAATAAGTTTCCAGCAGCGGTTGGTTCGCAGTTGAAGACTAATCAAGAGGATTTGAAGAAGCTCGATTTGTCTCTCAAACTGAGGGTCGTTTGGTTCATGAGGGTCCCATAATTAAGTTTTAGATTGAATTTATATTTTGTTTGATTGAAAGTATAAATTTATCATAATCTCAAACTTAATTATGGATATCCTCATCTAACTTGACAATATTAATTTATTCCACCTTAGAAGGGGATAAATTAGTCCATAAATTATAATCGCAGAACAATAATTTCAGAATTATTTAGTTCGCGAACCAAACGAGCCTTTGAGAATTAGTAGTTACTAGGCTGTACAAGTAGTAGTACGTGGTAAAATTTCCTAGTAGTTATTTTCCTTCCCCCTTCTTCATTCATCTATCTCTTCCTTTAAAGTTGCTATTGAAGTGGTTACCGTCGTTCATTATTAGCCCAATGCGGATTGTAATATCATTTTGGATGCGATGGATGCAGAGTAGGGATGGCAGGTGGGTATATTATTGCGGATTCCGCACCCGCCTCAGTTGAGGCGGGTATGGATATAACTTTGGCTGATAATAGGCGGGTATGGATATTAAAACTGTACCTATCACGGGTAGACGGGTAGGTGGTGGATTTGCAGTCATACCCGCCCCGCATCCAACCGCCTACTCGCCCGCCTATTCGCCCGCCTTATACCCGCCCCAAGTCCAAAATATTAACAGCCCATAAGTCGTGCCTTCAGCCCATAAGTCACGACAAGTCTCTCATTCTCCAACAAAACTCAAAACCTTATGCCTCTTCATTCCTTCACGCCTTCACGCCTCCTCTCTCTCGTTCCCCTTCACGTCGTCTCTCCTCCATCTCTCATTCTCGACGTCTCTGCCTTTTTCTTTAAAGACACAAACTTTTTTCACGAACCACATCGACGTCTCTGCTTTTTTCTTTAAAGGAGATGCTGATGTTCTTTGGGGTTGTCTTGGTGAGGTCAATTTTTGTGCATTTGTTAACTTTTACCTATTGGGTTTGTGGAGTTCAATTGAAAAAGTTGAAAAACTTTAGCTTATATAGCTGAAATAATATATGGGGTTTGTCTACATTTGTAATATATACCTATTTGGGTGGATAATTTTTGGGTTTTCTTGAAAATTTTGTTTTCTTAATTCTTTGTTGTAAGGGGGAAGAGGTGAAATAAATGGGAAATTCTGATGGTGAAAAAAATTCGGAATTCTCCTCCCTCTCTCCCAAAGAAAATGAGACTGTGACTGTATTGATTCTTAACTCAAATTTTTAGGATAATTTTTGGAATTTGAATTTTTGGGATCATGTTGATCCATAATTGATTACAAAATATGACAGGCGGGTATAAGCAGGTATTGATGGGTGACGGATATCCACTTGGGTGGTGGAGCGGGTGTGAATTTAAGAATATACCCGCCTAGGCGGGTATGGATGTTGAAAATTGTACCCGCCACCCGGTGGCAGGTATAAAATTTTTTGGCAAGTACGAGTACGGGGAGGGGGTACCCGCCCCCGCCCCGCCCAATTGCCATCCCTAATGCAGAGCATATGATACGGACAGAACCTTTTATTATTAAATAAGTTGTGAGTTTGTCTGGAAAACCCATAAATTTAGCATTTTAGATTCGCTTATGCAAGACTTAATAATGCTCAAATCTTGCATAAAAACTGCATAATATAGTATTTTGAAGACAACGAGTTAATTTTCGTTTATGAGAACCGCCATGGAGGTGTGAAATAATAGACAAGTACGATGTGGATAGATTATTACTAAATAAAAAATATGTCATTATTCTTTAGATTGATTAAAAAAAAATGTGTCATAATACTTTTCGGCTGGGAAATAAAGTCAAAATCTCATCGGTTCATTTATGAGATAGAGATGTTGAATACGTGCATGTACACTGAATTTCCGTACTGTTTAATGAATTATTAACTAGTAGGATAGGAGCAATAATAATCTTCCATAATAGCTATATGCAATTTATGCATATGGTGGGCAGAGAATGTTCCCCTGAAGTCTTTCAAAATGGTACTATTACATTCAAATGATCCACCTTGCGGTTGTTGAAATAGATCATTTACAAGATTATGACATGTGTTTGTGTACTTTAGTCATGTGGAAAGGAAGTTTCATAATGACCCTACCTCCCCCACCAATTAAAAAGAAAATATTAATGCCACACACACTAGATTTTCAATAGGCTTTCAATTAAGTAATGCCACACACACTAGAATCCCTTCTTAAAGCTATTGCAGTAATTGTAATTGTAAAAGTTATATCATCTCCCCTCTTAAGTAATTGTAATAAATAAAAATTGGAATATGATTGGTGTATGTTGTACTAGAATCTTTGCGATACATCTTTACAGCATTTGTCAAAGCTTCGTAAATAAATGTCACACACACTAGATTTCAACCAGGTCACTGTAGGCTTTCAATTAAAAAGAACACTAGATTTTCAGTTAGAGGTCTCGAATGGTTTGTTGGTTATGGAAGAGGAAGAAAATATTGAGTAATGCCCCCCCCCCCCCCCCCACACACACACAAACAGTGTAAAAGAACACACAACAACACCATATTAGAGATCTACGTATTAGGGATCTATGTATTATCTGAGAAACGATTTAGATTTCTGCTGCTATATTTTAACTTTTGTTTTTTCTTATTTGACATAATTCAATTATAATATGGAACGGGCTAGCAAAAATATCAACGTCAATTCTACTGGTACCTCTAATACATCTGTAGCAAAAGAAACCCATGATGGTTTTATTGAATATAATCAAGTTTTAAAGAAGCAAAAATAATCTGGTGTTTGGACTGAATTTGAGAAAATTATTGGGGCTAACTCGGAGACTACTAAAGCTAGATGCACTCATTGTAAGCGTGAGTTGATTGCTAATAGTAAGCATGGAACTTCGCATTTCAAACATCATTTAGAAAGATGTCCTCATAAGATGCATCAAGCTATTAAACAATACATGTTTGCTGAAACTAATGTTGATGGTTCCACTATTTTAAATAAAGTAAAGTATGATGATTCTGAGAGTAGAATAGCTATCATGTTTTACTTGATTGAAGAAATGTGTCCATTTATTACAGTACATAAGAGAGGATTTAGGAGAATGGCTAGAAGGTTAAACCCGCAATTTAAACCTTTTAGTAGACAAACAGCCACGAGAAAGTTATTTGCCATGTTTTTTAAGGAGATGGATAATTTGAAAGAGTTTATTGATAAGACTCCTGGAAAGGTATGTTTGACAACTGATAATTGGAAATGCAAATATACTAGGAAAGAATATATATGTGTGATTGTCCACTTTGTTGATTCTTGTTAGGTCCGGGTATGCTATGGAACAATAAAAATAAATTGGAAATAAATTAACGTGAATACCAATTCAGTTTTCGAATGTCGGCGATAATATCGCCCGGCACCAGTGATAACACTTTAGTAAAAACAGAAAACTTTAAAGAGTAATGCAACAGAAATTTAAAGAACACAAAGGTTTAAAATTTACATAGGTTATATATATACGGTCAATGACCGAAAGTATTATATATATTTATTATATACAAAAATTACAAATTCCTTTCTTTACAATTTTACAAGATGAAATGGAAATAAATTAAATGTTGAAGTCGAAGATGACTTCTGTTTGAAAAATCTACCTAGATAGACATAGACAACTTCTCATTATAATTTCTCAATACAAAGCTAATCTAGAATCTAAACTGCAATTATAATGTTGGACAGAATGTTGTCGACACGCTCAGGCAACACTTGTGATCCAGTTTTCTGAGATAAATTCTCGAGAGCTCTCTTGATATTTTTGCAATCTATTTCTGGATATCGATTCACTGCAGTAACCTCTCTATTTATAGTAGAGAGTCTCCCTTGAACAACTCATCGATCCGTTGTGAAGGTTGAGGGAAAAGTGGGTAGCTGATTTGTTTGTTAGAGAAATCATGAAGCAAAATCCTATAACTTCTTGGTCTTGTTCCTCACGCATAACAACAAACTTGACTTGCTCTTCCCACATTTTTCACCAGTTCTTAGTTACCTTGCCAAGTCACTTTTACTTCGTAGTAATATTTCCACAAATATTACTTCATTCCGTGAAGTAAGGCAAAACAGTTTTTTTTTCCAGAAGATGTTGGTCGGAATGTTGTGACATTTGTTCCAACATTGTATACATTCAAATCAGTTCTTAAAAAGATATGTTGGTTAACATGTCACAACACCAAACCCAACATTAACAATCTCCCTCTTTTTGCCTTTCTTCACAAAACCCATTACAACGTGTGCAAATGACTTAAGGCAACGTCAGAGTTGTTGTCCAACATCTATGAATATAGTTATGATCCCCATTAACCTGTGATGGTATACAATCAAAACATGTGCATACTAGTGTATTCCAAGTCATAGGATTAGTAGATGATATTAGCACATACATAGATCATCCAATATACAAATACAAAGAAATACTCAAATGCCAGTTTAAACCATTGTCACAGAAAACATCCTCAACACTTGATCAAATAGTTCACAATTCAGTCAATAAAAACATTGTTCAGCATATCAGTTATCAAATCATCCTGTTCCCCCTAGCTTATTATACATCAGTAGTAGCTTCCAACCGTTTTCTACTTTTGCATAGCAGCTTTTGCTTTGCAACGTGCCACCGAGCCTCGTCTCTTCAAAGATCACTTTCCTCCATACATCTTCTTCTCTCTGCACAACAGCAACAACAACTTCTTCTTCAGCAGCAACATTGCCTTCAGAACTTTCAGTCCTTTGCTCCCCCTGTACAGAATCATCTCCCCCTTTTTTGGAAGAAAGCAAAAGCAAGAACTGGTCTCTAGCCTAACCAATGCATCTCTAACAGCATCAACCTCTGATATTTGTTGGTTGAGTTTGACTACTTGACCAACTAACCAGTCTATTGTCAGAGGTGATTATCTAGAACCAGTGTTTCCTTGAATATGTGTAACATTCCTGACAACATTCTCACTATCTGTTTGTTTTTTCCAAGGAAGGTCAATGTCTATCTTTGCTTTTTAAAATCGCTTTGTTCACAGAATCAACCTCAAGAGTTTTTCCTATTATATCCTCTCTCTTAGGCTCAAAGCCTTTGGTAGTTAAGATTTGGTAGATAAGAGAGAGAAATGGAAGGATATAAGTCTACTCTTTTTCTGTCAGATTGGCCACTTGATAAAATATAATTCTTCCTAAGTCAACTTTTAATCTTTTTCCAATTTGAAACAAAAGTGAGGCTTGATTAGTTGTCACAACTGACTCATTCAATGAAGAGAGCCAATTGTGGATGACAATTTTATGAAGGGTGGAGGATAATGCAGTTACCTTTGAAGAAGGGCATCGTGGGATCCACCTTTTCATTATACCTTCAGTGAGGTATTCAATCATCTCATTCTTATTCTATGTTGCTCTTTCTGCAGTGCTACTTCTTTCTTCATGATCAATTCCCAAACATTGATTTATAATTGAGGGTGTAAACTGATAAATCTTGTTATAGAGGTCTACCTTCTCAAATTTCTTTGAGGAGGCATCTTCTATAGCAGAATTCAAATTAGCATAAAACAACCTAATTACTTCATCAACGAATGGTTCTTTTTCAGTGACTGATTTGAAAAGCTTTCTATCATTGAATAATTCTGCCAAATCGTATTCTGAACAGGAGGCTATATCTAATACTTTTTCAGACCTGATAATCCTATTTTTGTACCAATCCCATTTATCATATTTAGCTTTGGAATAGAATTTTTCTGAGAAAGCATTTACCTCAATGTCATAATCAGATTCAGTTTTACTGGAGGATGATGGTATTGGTGTCTCTTCTGAAGTTTGCTAAAATGTTGCTTAAGATGTTGTGGCTTCGTCGGCAATATTTGGAGCAATATCTGATTTAGCATGTCTGGGAATTCCTTTTGGACAGAATCTCGTCAGTGGAGTATCATTAGGAATTTTCTCGTCTTGAGACACATTCTGAGGTACAGAGGCAATAAGATCTTCTTCACTTTCTTCAGAGGATAGCTCAAAGTCCATGTCATCAGTGTCACTACTTGGGCAAGTAGGTATAGATGTGTCAAACCTGGACTTTTTGGTGCTCGGCTCCTGTTGGACTGTTCTCTCAAACACTCTACTCGATCTACGAGTAGGGAATGAGGACGAACTTGGCCGTTTACCTAGGGTGGAATAATTAGATGTTGCATCAACATCTATTGGATTATTGTCATCCCCAGGGTAGCTAATATCGAGAGGTTCCTCATCACCTTGAATGACTATAGTCGTACACCTGTTTTCAGGCAGATATGAAGAAGAAGATATGTCCGGTTGTTGATGAGGACTTGTACTCATAGGGGTGTTGTTGGGTGTGTTGGTAGACATAGGTGTTGATATTGGGGAAGTTTCCATTGGTGAGTATTGAGGAGAGGGTTTTGAGGTTTTAGGGTTTGAGTAAGAAGAAGGTGTTTTAAATGGAGAGGATTACATCGGGTAGGTGATGTTATGGCCGATTTGTGATGTGATTTTCCCTTTTTTTTTTTTTTTTTTTTTTTTTTTTTTTTAGTTTTAGGGAAAATCAAGAATGGTAAAAAGAAACAAATGAGATGAATATTTATACACTTGACAAACCTTTCAACGTAATAAAAACTCCTTAGTTTTAGGTGTTTGATATTTATTCGATAACTTACACCTAAATTTTTGGGATAAAAAAATAAACATCATAATAGGAATTTAATCTTATCCTTTTAAAGTTTGAATTCTAATTAAAACATGGCACAAAAATAGGGAGAAAAAAATTTGATTTTTCTGAAATCAGTTAAGATCAATTATCCCAACAGATATCGTGTTCTGAAAATGTCAATAGCAATGTTGACAACATTTTGGATGACACAAGTATTTTGACCCCACAAGAACTTTTCATTTTGACAACAAATCAAGACACTTTTTATACGTATTTTATGAGTTTGATCACTGGAACATTTTCACATCGCGTCCTTGATCTAATCATAAAACACATACAAAAGAGTTTTTCGTGTAAAAAATAAGAATACTTATTTGGTATTCTCAAATTTTCTTTTGAAGCACTCGATACTCATATAGAATAGGAACAATATCTTTTCAAGGGCTTTGCCCATTTTGCACAGTTGCCAAATATTTGCAAAGGCTTTGCCTTATTTTGATACTCCCTTTTTATGATATATAATATCATCGCAGAGAACGGTATCTCATTGTAAACATATTCTTATTGAGGGATCATGCTTGTGTGACCAAAGATTTATGCACCATACAATAACAATAATCAGTCAGTGATATACCATAGGTAAATATCACCCGAAATGTTAGAGAACGTTTCAGCTGACATTCACCAAAAATACTTTTTTTAGAGATTACAAAGACCAATAAATTTCTTCAAACTAAAAAATCTCTCATGGTCTAAAGCTTTTGTAAATATATTAGCTAGTTGATGAATAGTGTCAACATGTTCAATTTTGACTAGTTGTTTTTCAACTAAATCTCTTAAAAAGTGATGCCTAATATCAATATGTTTTGTACATGAGTGTTGAACTGGATATTTGGAAATATTTATAGCACTCAGATTGTCACAATACAAAACTAAGGTGTTGCTAGTAAACCCATAGTCGTCTAACATATGTCGTAGCCATATTAATTGAGAGCAACAACTTCCATCTGCTACATATTCAGATTCAGCAGTTGAAAGTGAGACACAGTTTTGTTTACGACTATATCATAAAACAAGGTTATTGCCAAGATAAAAATATCTCCACTTGTACTCTTCCTATCATCCACATCTCTAGCCCAGTCTGAGTCACTATACCCTATTAAATTAGGATTAGTATCTTTGAAATACCAAATTCTCAACTCACTTGTGCCGGCAACATATCTAATGATACGTTTTATGGCATTTAAGTGGAAATTTTGGGACAGGCTTGGAATCGAGCACAGACACAAACACTAAACATAATATCTGGGCGACTTGCAGTAAGATATAGAAGGCTACCTATCATGGATCGATGCAGGTTGGGTCAACATTTTTACCAACACTATCCTTACATACCTTTTGCGAAGATCTCATTGGCGTTTTTATTTGTTTAGCATTTTCCATCCCAAATCTCTTAACTAGATTCTTGGCATATTTGCTCTGGGAGATGAAGATTCCATCTTCACTTTGCTTAATCTGCAAGTCTAAGAAAAAAGTTAGTTCCCCAATCATGCTCATCTCAAATGTTGATGGCATAGCTTCAACAAATTACTTTAGATAAGACTGTGAGGTCGAACCAAAGACTATGTCATCTATATAGATTTGAGCAATATTAATATCTACACCATGACATTTAATGAATAAAGTACGATCAGCTTCACCACTGTTAAAACCATATTCAAGAAGGAAGTTAGTTAGGCGACCATACCATGCCCGATGGGCTTGCTTCAATCCATACAGTGCCTTTTTGAGCTTGTAAACATAGTGTGGATGGAGAGGATCTTCAAATCCTTTTGGTTGTTCAACATAGACCTCCTTATCAAGATAATCATTTATGAAAGCACCTTTTACATCCATATGATGTAGTGTAATTTTTATACAACAGGCAATGATAAGTAGAAGTTTAATTGATTCAATTCTAGCTACAGGTGCGAAGATTTCGTCATAATCTATTCCTTCAACCTGAGTATAGCCTTAAGCAACTAGACGAGCTTTGTTTCTAACAACAGTTCCCGATTCGTCTGACTTATCCACTTGGTTCCAATTATATTTGTATTATATTAGCGTGGAACTAAGTTCCAGACTTTATTTCGAGAGAATTGTTCAAGCTCTCCTTGAATCCAAAAGTTATCATTAAGTGCTTCTGAAACATTCTTATGTTGTAAAGTAGATATAAAACAAGAAATACTACTCTCTTGGTATATGGTAGACATACACACATACCTTACCATATCTCTGTAATTGAGTGGTTCTTTTCCTCTTGTTCTAATTCCCTCAAAAACTCCCCTATCACTTGGCTCGTTGGATGATTCTTTCTAATCCTCGATCCCTTCGAACTTGATCTAGCAATTCAGCATTTGACTCCTTATCCATGGCCTCTGTAATCTCTGTTTCAGTTTCAGATGTTGCTTCATGTGTGGCAATATTTGGGGCAACATCTGACTCTTCTGCAATATGCTTATTTTTCACTGAAACTATAATGTCATTTTCAGTTGTATCTCCTGTAAAATCAGAAAGATCATCAAAAATAACATTTATAGACTCTTGTATAGTTTTGAATCTCAGATTGTATACTCGATAAGCATGACTATTTTGTGAATAGACAACAAAAATTCTTTTGTCACTCTTAGAGTCAAACTTTGCCAAATGATTTCTATTATTTAAAATATAACAAATACACCCAAAAACATGAAAGTAAAACAAGTTAGGTTTCTTTTCATTTATAATTTCATAGGGTGTCATCTTTGTTCCTAACCTTAAATAGACTCTATTAGTGATGTGATTAGCAATAGTCAAGGCTTCTGCCCATAAATATTTTGACAAATGTTTAGAACTAAGCATCACTCTAGCCATTTATTCCAATGTTTTATTCTTCCTTTCTGCTACCCCATTGTGTTGAGGAGTTTTGGGAGCAGAAAACTCATGAAAAAATCTCTTTTTCTCACAAAAAATTGTGAATGAACTATTTTCAAAAAAAAAATCATGGTCGGATCTGATCCAAAAAACAGGAGAAAATGAAACATATTTCTTATTCTAGAGTGCATGATTTTAAACATGTCAAAAGTTTGTGATTTTTCTTTCAAAAAATATATCCATAAATAACTAAAATATCATCTACAATCACATAGGAATACATCATGCCTCCTAAATTGTCTACCTCAATTGGACGCAAAAGATCCATGTGCAATAATTGAAAACAGTGAGACATACCTGAATGTTGTGCGTCATAATGAACAACATTATGGAAAACACGTGTTTGCTTACTTCTCGTGCAATTTTCACAGACTGTTTTACCTTTAGGACTCAGTTTAGGAATGCCTCTTACAACTTCATATGAGATCAATCTTTCTAAATTACGGTAGTTGACATGCCCCAACTTTTGATGCCATATTGTTGTGTCATCGATCCTAATATTATTGCATATTTCTTGTCTTGCAACAAGATAACAATTGTCATTTGTCCTTGTACCTTTCATGACACATGAGTTAGCTTCATTCGTAACTTTACATGCATTCTTATTAAACTTTACCTCAAGATTGTCATCACACAGTGGACTTATACTAATCAAATTTGTCATTAAGTCCTCAACGTGTAAGACATTTCTTAGTGCTGGAAATTCAGAAACATTCAAGATCCCTTTTCCAATTATTTTGCTTTTACTGCCACCTCCATAAGTTATGTTACGTCCATCGAATGTCTCATAGTTCCTTAGAAACTCCTTTGTACCTATCACGTGGCGAGAATATCCACTATCAAAGTACCAAGAACCTAAAATGTTAGTTCTTAATGCAGTTATAGCAACATTATATGTTACATCCTTTTGGGAACCCAAACTCTTTTAAAATATTTTTTACCTTTCGGCTTAGAAATGTTGCTTCGAATGTTATCCGAAATGTTGGATAACTTTTTAGGCAACATTTTGCTCACAGAATCTTAAAATTTGAAACAATATGGTTTTAAGTGTTTAGGGGAGTTACAGTGATTACATACAAACTTCATATTCTTTGACATATATGAGAACTTATTATTTATTCCTTTTTCCTTTACAAAGAAAATCTTCTCATTTTTATCAAAGAGATTTGAGCATGTGGTTTTGAGAGAGTTTTTATACCCAATTCCTGCATGTGAATGTTTACTAAAGTTGAGTTTGTCATTTAATTTTGAAGTTCCGGTGTTGATCTTACGAAATGTTTCTTCGGCTAAATCCAGTTTTGCATTGATCTTACAAAATTCAACGTCTTTTTTGGTAAGTGCAACCTCTAGTCGGGTTATTGTGCCTTTTAGATCTACATTCTCACAAGTTAAAGATTTTATATTTGTTTCAAGATGCTTGGATTCTATGATTAAGTCTTTACATAGATTTTGCAATTCCTTAATCATATCATCTTTGGAATCACCTTGATTCTCATAATCAGTCTCACTAGTAGAAATAAAACCACTAAAGCAATTAAAATCAGAATAATTAAAGAATTCATACCTCTCGGATGTTGCCGGGGATGCAGATGTCGTTGCCGATGTTGAGGTAAATATTGTGACATTTGAGACAACACTGTCGGTGACATTTACATTGTCCGATAAAGACTGTTCGAAAATAGTAGCCAGCATTGCTTGTGTTTCGACTTCATTATCTCCTTCGTTATCACTCAGAGAAACCCATAGACTCTCCAAATTTTCTCAGAGTATTTGCACGTTCATTAGCATAATGATCCCAGCCCGAGCATGCATGACATTGCAAAGATTCAAGTTGTTTGAGATCAAATTTGGAACGATCTGAGTTAGTTCTCTTTAGATGATTTCCTCTTTGAACAATTGGAAGGGATTTGGTGGACTTTTGATTGAAGCCTTGGTTTTGGTGTTCTTTGGATTTGAACTTATTTCTATCATTGTTGAACTTCCTCACCATGGAATTAAATTTTCGAGTGAGGAGGGCAACATTAACACCGTCACCAACTTCTTCAAGGTTCTCATCCTCTTCTTCGATTTGATTCTCCAAGGATTGGACTTGAAGTGCTACGTTATTGTTCTTGTATAATTTCCTTTGATTCTCAATGTTCATCTCATAAATTTTGAGAATGCTCATTAGGGTATGAAGGTCCATTGTAGCAAGATTGTGAGCTTCTTTAATCGCACAGATTTTTATATTAAACTTTTCATGAAGTGAACGGGGTGCCTTTTCCACAAGTTTTCGTGTTGGTTAAAGGAGCACTAAGCACTTGACATTCATTACAGATGTCAATCAACTTTTCAAAATAGGATTTGATGTCCTCTGTTTCTTTCATCCTTAAATGTTCATATCTATTCATGAGCATGCGTAGCTTCATGCGATGAACACTTGAGCTACATTCACAATGAGTTTGTAAAGTATCCCATGCATCTTTAGCCGTAGAGCAGTTTTATATGAGTTTGAACGTGTAAAAATCAACCCATCCAAAAATTACATTTAAGTCGCAGATGAAATAGAAAGGAATTAAATGTTGAAGTCGCAGATGATTTCTGCCTGAAAAATCTACCTAGATAGATATAGAAAACTTCTCATTACAATTGCTCAATACAAAGCTAATCTAAAATCTAAACTGCAATTGTAATGTTGGATAGAATGTTATCGACACGCTCATGCAACGCTTGTGATCCAGTTTTCTGATATGAATTCTCGAGAGCTCTCTTGATATTTTTGCAATCTGTTTCTGGATATCGATTCACTGCAGTAGCCTCTCTATTTATAGTAGAGAATCTCCATTGAACAACTCATCGATCCGTTGTGAAGGGTGAGGGAAAGGTGGGCAGCTGGTGTGTTTGTTGGAGAAGATCATGGAGCAAAATCCTCTAACTTCTTGGTCTTGTTCCTCACGCATAGAAATAACCTTGACTTGTTCTTCCCACGTTTTTCATCAGCTCTTAGTTACCTTACCAAGTCACTTTTACTTCGTAGTAATATTTCCACAAATATTACTTCATTCCGTGAAGTAAGGCAAAACTATTTTTTTTCCAGAAGATGTTGGTCCGAATGTTGTGACATTTGTTCCAACATTGTATACATTCAAATCAGTCCTTAAAAATATATGTGGGTTAAAATTTCACAACACCAAACCCAACATTAACAATTCTAATTGGTGTTTGCAAAAAAAAATCATAAGATTTAAGTCATTGATTCCGCCGTATGATTCTACTTGTATTTCTGATGAGTTAATCTTATTTTTGGGTCAATGGAACTTAGAGCACAAAGTTCTTACAATCAACCGATAATGCTACATATAATTTTTCGATGATGAGATTGATTAAAAGTCACATTCTTTCCAAGTATTTTCTTGTTAATAGTGAAAGTTTTTTTCATGTTCAATGTTATGCACATATTTTGAATTTAATTGTGCAATCTGGATTGAATCATATTGGAGAAATACTTGATAGCATTATAAATATGGTGAAGTGCATTGATAGGTCTTCCACTAGACGAAAAAACTTTTTTGACATTGTTGAAAAAATGTTTAACTTGCGAGTTGCTAAATGGTTTAGACTTGATACTCATGTGAGGTGGAAATCTACCTATATGTTGATGGATCGTGTCCTTCATTAAAAGGATGTGTTCGTATACGTTGCTGCTAGAGATGTGAAGGTTAAGGAATTGGCTCCTCCACTTACTTCTTGCGACAAAGTTAGTCAAGTTCACAAGTTTTTAAAAGTATTTTATGATGTGACTAACTTGTTTTTAGCTTCGAAGCATCCCACTTCTAATTCTTATGTTTTAGGAGTATGAAAAGTTTATAAAGCTTTGCTTGACCTTTCTAAGAGTAAAGATAACTTTTTAGGTAATATGTTAAGCGATATGCGATGCAAATTTGACAAGTATTGGAGTGAGTATAACCTTGCATTGAGTTGTGCTACACTTTTGGACTCCCGATATAAAATGACATTTTTAAAGTATTGTATTGTTAAGATGCATGGGGATGAAGGTTGTCAAAAGCACATTGATCATATCATGAACGCTATTAAGGTATGGTTTGAGGAGTATAGAAAGGTCATTGATAGTGAGACAAAAGTACATAATAGGTAGATGGATCTAGTACTAGTGGTGGCAATTTTATTACTCAAGATACTTTATCGAATTTTGAAGATTATGATGTATTTGTGACTACAGAGATAGAAAACAATGCAGTTGATAAGACTGAGTTGGATTTGTATTTAGATGAACCAAATCGTCCAAGGGATGGTGATTTCGATATTTTGGACTTTTGGTATAAGTCTTCAGCTCGATATCCAATTCTCGCAGTAATGACTCGTAATCTCTTAACCATTCATGTCTCAACTGTAGCATCTGAATATGCTTTTAGCATTGGTGGAAAAACAATATCAGCTACTAGAAGTTTTTTGAAACCAAAAACTGTGCAAGCTTTGGTTTGCCTTTGTAATTGGGGTTTTAATATAATTTATATTATTTTTCCTTTATTAATATTTATTTTTTACTTATATAGGTGAAGGGACAAACGAAGAAAAATCTAGTGATGATGATGACGATGATGATGCTTATGATGATGTTGATGAATTATCGTGATGTTGGTTTGTAATTTTATCGTGGAATCTGCTTCAGTTTTTTTTATGTGATTTTTAATGATTTCATGTTTCTGTTTGTTGTAATTTTTAATTGGTGACAAATTATATCGGATAACGGATTGGGTAGAATTGCATTGTTTTCTTACTGTTTTATTTTGTTTTGTAGAGCGGGTCAGGGCCGACCCGTGACTCGTAGGGTTCCCAAAGGGTCGGGTCAGAGTCTGAAAATTAAAAAATAAAACAGGGTAGGGTCGGGCAAGCAAAAAAAAAAGCCAATGACCCGTCCCTGACCCGAGTCATGGACAGGTCTAGCTACCACCAACTCTTTTCTAATTTGGTTCGAGTAAAGTGTACCGTTGACAAACTCAACGATCACATATGATCGAAGGTAGATTTAATATATAAAGTCAGTGATCAGTACTTCTTTATATGGTTAAACTTGAGACCTTACATGTACGCGCACTTAATGCTTATATGCTGGATGAAATAGATATAAATATATCTTTGTGAGTGAAAGAAATAATCCCCTTGATCATTTTCATTGATTGAATAGATATATATGCAAGTTACAAAATAGGAGAATCCTATTCCTAATCTATTCCTAAAACCTTATTCTACCATAATTCAAACTATACAATTATGGTAAGTGTATAACACTAATTATGGTAATTAATATACTACAATATACACACAATATACTTTCCTTAATATACAATATTTGTCCACTGATTTTTCTGCCTTCAATCTCGTGATCTCGTGATGGGGGCCTTGCATTTTGCGTCTTTCGGGCTACACCGCTTGGTTTGAGCCTTTCGAGCCGAGCGCAGGTCTTTGGGCCGCACCTTTGGTTTGGGCCCTTCTTCGCCGAGAGGCCCAACCGGGCCACCGCCGCACTTCGCTTTGTCGCTTTAATCCGATGATATATATGTGATACACCGTTGTATATTCGGTGTATATCACATGTATATTGCTCGTTTAACACACCCCACGGTCATAGCGGGCGGTTTTCGAACGCGAGATCGTCCCTAAAATCTTCAAAAAGAACCGCCTGGTAGACCTTTTGTAAAGATGTCTGCAATTTGATAACGAGACGGGACATGGCATACGCGAACTTGCCCCTTTGCAACCTTTTCACGGACAAAGTGAATGTCCATTTCGATATGCTTGGTGCGTTGGTGTTGAACGGGGTTACCGGAATGGTAGATGGCACTAATGTTATCGCAATATACCAAGGTTGCCTTCTGAATGGGACAATGAAGCTCCAAAAGCAAATTACGTAGCTAACATGATTCGGAGACCACATTCGCTACACCTCGATATTCTGCCTCGGCACTTGAGCGTGATAGAGTTTCCTGACGTTTTGCTGACCAAGAGACCAAGTTGTTGCCAAGGAACATACAGTAGTCAGAAGTCGACCGTCTGGTGTTGGGACAACCACCCCAATCAACATCTGTGTAGGAGACAAGCGTAGATGTAGATGACGGATACAAGTGCAACCCATAGTCTAGTGTCCCCTGAATATACCGAATGATGCGTTTGATTGCATTCATGTGCTCAACTCTGGGTTCATGCATGAATAAACACACTCGCCGAACCGCATATGTAATATCCGGTGGTAAAGGTAAGTTCTTGGAGGGCCCTGCAAGACTGCGATAGCAGGTTGGGTCCTCATATGGTGCACCTGCTGAGGCACTTAGCTTTGAGTTTGCATCAACTGGCGTGGAAGTGGACTTACATGATGCCATCCCAGCCTTTTCGATGATCTCAGCAGCATACTTCCGTTGAGACAGAAATAACCCACCTGAATGACGCTTGACGACAATCCCCAAAAAATAACTCAAAGGCCCTAAGTCTTTCATAGCAAACTCAGAATTGAGCATGGTCATGATAGACTGGCGCAAGGCATCGGAAGAGGCAGTCAAGATGATATCATCCACATACAACAGAATATAGGCCAATGACGAACCACGGTGGTAGATGAACAAGGAATTATCTCGACTGCTTTGTGAGTGAACCCAATAGTAGAAACAAAGTCAGCAAATCGTGTATACCAGGCCCGTGGAGACTGCTTAAGCCCATATAATGATTTCTTCAACAAACAGACATGATGAGAGCAGTTGGGATCCCTGAAACCCAACGACTGACGCATATAGATGTTTCCTTGAGATCACCAATGTAGAAAGGCATTCTTGACATCCAACTGATGAATTGGCCAAGTCTTTGAAAGAGCCAAGCTAAGCACAGTGCGAATGGTAGCCGGTTTGACCACCGGACTAAACGTCTCACCACAATCAATTCCAACCTGTTGAGTCTTACCATCACCAACAAGTCGTGCCTTATGTCTAGCAAATGACCCATCTGAATTCTCCTTATGAGCAAAAATCCACATAGACACGATAATATTAATACCATATGGACGGGGCACCAACTCCCACGTCTTATTATCAATAAGAGCATTATATTCATCAGTCATAGCAATTTTCCAATTAGGGTCATTTAATGCGGACACAGGATTGCGGGGCAAGGGGGATTTAGAGACATCAGAATGTAAATTAAAATGTCTTTTAGGTGTAAAAATACCCCGATGACTACGAGTGACCGGTCTATGACTCGAGGAAGAATTGAGAGAATTTTGGGAATTTTCGGGCTCGGGACGGAGTGGCCGGCAAGGCGGTGGGCTCTGCCGGCCCAAATCGGTAAATGCTTTGGACTCGGCACGGACCAATTCCGAATTGGGCCGGACCGGCCCAATTGCCGGAACATTCCGGTGGCGAAACCTATTTGGGCGTGACGGCTTGTGGGTCCGGCGGGCGGTGGGCCATTTGGAGGATTTTGGGTACGGGAGATGTCCGAAAAATTCCGAATAATATACGGGGATATTTGGTCATCCAAAAATTTATACGACTGAGGTTCGGGAGTATGAACTTTCGTAAATGGGAATTGGGTTTCATAAAAAATGACATGGCGATTGATTATGATTTTCTTGGAGGATAAATCAAAACACTTATAACCACGATGATTCGACGGATAACCCAAAAACTCACACGGGGTAGACCGAGCCTGAAATTTGTTAATTGTGGTGGATGGGAATAACGGATAACACAAGCACCCAAAAATCCGAAGATGAGAATAAGACGGGTTCTTATTATACAGAATTTTTAGGGGGGAAGAATATGTCAGACCTTTAGAAGGAATTATGTTAAGAAGATATGTGGCCATTTGTAGAGCATGATGCCAAAAATATGGAGGTATGGAGGCATGTATTAGGAGAGTTCGGACAATGTTATTTATGGAACGAATTTTGCGTTCGACTTTCCCATTTTGTGACGATGTATAAGGACATGAAAAATAAAAATTTATCCCATTAGTAGCACAAAATTCCCGAAACTCCCTATTGTCATACTCTTTCCCATTATCACATTGAATATTTTTTATTTCTCTTTCGGATTGAGTACGAATGAACGCTCTAAATTTGATGAAGACGGAAAACACTTGTGATTTATTCGCAATTGGAAACGTCCACAAAAATCTAGAATAATCATCTAAAAAGAGAACATAATATCGATGACCCATTGAACTAAGAACATGAGATGTCCATAAGTTGCTATGAATAATGTCAAATGGCATAGACGTATGAGAATTGGAGTCTATAAATTTCAACTTAACAATTTTTCCTAATGAACAAGACTGACAAATTGGAGTACGACTCGTACCCTTACAAGAAATAAAGCTATTTTTATCAAAAACTGATAAAATAGAAGATTTCGGATGACCCAGACGAGCATGCCACATGGAAGGAGAGATGGCTGCAAAAGCTGACGGCAATGCTGGACTCGATGGACTGAAACTGGGCATGATAGGATACATATCCCCCCTACTATCACACCTCATGAGATGACTCCCCGTCTTGAAATCCTTCACGAGAAACCGAAAGGATCAAATTCAACGAAACGAATTGTCATTTGTGAACTTTCGGACAGACACTAAATTTTTAATCAATTTAGGAGCATGTAAAGTATTTTTCAAGAGGAGTGGTGGATTGGGGGGAGACAACGTTTTCTGACCATACCCTAGAATTGGAATAGAACTGTCATTACCAACAATTATCCCCCGAGGGGTGCTCAAATTGGAATAAGATGAGAGAGTACCTGATTCGGAAGTCATGTGAGTAGTGGCCCCGGTGTCCATGTACCAATTTGGGTCTGGTTGAGTCAATCCCAACGTGTGCATCACGGCCTCGATATCGGTCTGAGTGGGGCCTGCTGCATGATGGGCTTGCGGAGGTCGGGGCCCAAGGACTCTGTCCGTCCGGGGCCGGGCCGTAATCTTTATTGTTGCCGTTCTTTGGGCCACGCGGCCGGTGGGTCGCCACCGCCGGGTATTGGGCCTGGACTGTTGGTCAGCCCACTGGCCGCTGGAAATTCCTGCGTTGTGAGGACTGTTGGCCCACGGCCCACTACCCCAGCCCCACTGCCATGGGCCCGGGGGGGGTGGGCCACTGTTCACTGGATGGGACCCACCGCCTGCTTGCTGACCACCGGAACCGCCACTAGAACCACCGCGTTTGCCTCCGCGGTTTTTGTTATTATTCATTCGATTATTCTTGTCGCCACCATTGTTATGGTTTTGTCCCGAATTATTAACAAAACCTGAAGGATTAGGAGAGGACGCCATCATGACAACTGGGCTTGCTCTGGTAGCCGCCTTTTTAGCCAAACCGGCTTCTTCCAACGTAAGCATGAAGCGGACTTGATGGAAGTCGGGAAGAGGGTTGCTTTGGCGAAGGAGAGTTCCAACACCATTATAGGCCTCCGAAAGACCGGCAACCAACTGTAGAACTAGACGATTATTCGTTACTGGTGCGCCAACATTACGGAGTTGATCTGGCAACTCCTTTAGTTTCTTGCAATATGCAGAAACGTTTGGAAATTCGTCCATTCGAACGAGAGAGAATTCCTGCTCGAGTGTGACAACACGTGAATGTTGGTTGTCTTGGAATATGTCACGCAATCTATTCCATGCAGCCATAGCCGTGGTATCCGGCTCCATAATCGTCTGTAGAAGGTCCAGCGAAATAGTGGCGTATATCCACCGAAGAACGGTAGCATCAAGTGTAATCCATAACTCGGGATCCTCGCGGGAAGGGGTCTAGCGGGAGGAATGATGTGATGAAGAACTTGATAAGATATAGCGTGAATTTTAAACAACTCTGCCCACGTTGCATATTGAACGTTTTCCATCTCAAGAACAATAGGGATACTTAGCTTGATATTGGAAACCGTGAGGGCAGGGTGAAAATTGTTCTTAGATATATTGTAAGAACAAAGAAGGAGGGGAAATTTAAGAGAAGTTTTTTTGAGAGCGGAAGACGAGATTTTTTGGAGAGAAAACCCGAGGGGGGGGGGGGTCTCGACCAAAGGAGGCAAAAGTTGAGAGAAGAAAACTTTTGTTTAGACCTAGTCTCTTGATACCATGAAAGAAATAATTCCCTTGATCATTTTCATTGATTGAATAATATATATACAAGTTACAAAATAGGATAATCCTATTCCTAATCTATTCCTAAAACCTTATTCTACCATAATTCTAACTATACAATTATGGTAAGTGTATAACACTAATTATGGTAATTAATATACTACAATATACACACAATATACTTTCCTTAATATACAATATTTGTCCACTGATTTTTCTGCCTTCAATCTCGTGATGGGTCGTAGTCGGGCCGCACCGCCTTCTTGGTTTGGGCCCTGCCGAGCTGCAAGATCTTGAGCCGCACCGCGTCCGGGCCGCTTTTTGGTTTGGGCCTTCTTGAGAGGCCCAACGGGCCCTTCTTTGCACTTCGCTTTTCGCTTTAATCCAGTGATATATATGTGATATACACTGCTGTATATTCAGTGTATATCACATGTATATTGCTCTGTTTAACAGTGAGAACATACACAAGAATAGTCGGACTTGCGAATTGAGCCAAGACATTTTTCTCTCTCACACACACTAAATCTGGAAATTAGTACTAGGCATACGCATGCTTGATGCTCCATGACCAAATTAAGCAAGCTAGCATTAGCAAGGCGACAACGTGAGGTTAAGTGTCACAACCACCATAACTATTTCCTCTACACAAATGAATCCAGGCTTTTTTCCAGCCAGCGAATAAATTTAATTTTGTCTTGTTTCTTCATGTATTGATATAAAAATGAAGAAAATTAAAGTTCATTTTACTCGTTGAATCAGGACAGCCTGGCATATTGGGTTCTAAATAGTTGAGGTAAGATTAAAAAAATGAAAAATAACAATTCATATAGTGGTAAAAGTATAAAACCAAAAAAAAAAACGTCAAAGAATTTGCAAATATATATGCCAAATAAGAGCTCTAATCAACTGTGATTTGAGGTTTTACCTAGGGGTGGGCGTATATCAGTTCGGTTCGGTTTTGTATCCGAAAAATATGAACCGAATAAAAATCGTTTTTTAAAAAAAAAAAAATGAATACAACTTTTTTTAAAAAAAAAAAACTGATATGTTCGGTTTATATGCCGAACGTATTGAATTATATCGGTTTTTTCTAGTGGGTCGGGTCGGGAAATTTTTTTAAATTTTTTAAAAAAATTAAATTTCCAAAACTGAAATTGACATTCACACATACACTATCATGAAATTTCGACGTTGAAATCTATTGTGTATCGTGAGATGTTTACTAAAGAAAAAAGAAAAATTAGAAATCAATTTTGGGAAAAACACAAATTGATTGGGAAAACGGACGTTTTTCTAAAAATTGGCTACGCCATACCGGCCCTGTCTCGAAAATATACGCAAAATCCAAAAACAAAATCGGGTAAAACGGACATCCGAGCGCAGAGTTATGACCATTTAAAATTTTATCAATTTACAGCTATTTTTTCTCCTTACATTTTATGTCAATGCTTCAGTGATATGTTAATCAAGTTCATGCCGCATGTGACTTCCATAAAAGCTTCATAGATTAGCTTCAATGGCTATGATTCAAGAGATAATAGTAGCCTAAAATAATAAAATATATATATATATTTAATTCGATTTTTCGGTTCGGTTCGTATCCAAAATTGAAAAATCGAACCGAATAACTAAATCCTGATTCGGTTCGGTAATCGAATTTCGATTCTGTTCGATTTTTTCGGTTCTCCGGGTTTTTTGCCCACCCCTAATTTTACCTTTCAAACCCAATTTTATCTTGGGAATTATTCAAGGTATTTAAGGATTTGGGCCTATTGATTCCTTCAAAATATGTACATGACCAACAAATCCATTCTTCATCCACAAGGCCGTAAAAGAATTGCATCCTAACAACATATGCATAATTATGGCTTTCAATGTTTTTTCAAAAATCGGTTGAACCGACCGAACAGTACCGTATCGAACTGATTTTTAAGTATTTTTTAATAAAATAGAAAGTTTTAATACAAATTTATAACCGTACCGATAATTATGTTATGTTTTTTATTTTATAAAAATTATTAAAAAAAATATCGAACCGAACCGAATAAATATATATGTAAAAATATATTTTATGTATTAAATTTAAAATACAGAGCATTTATTTTTTGTACTTTGAGCCTTGCCTTGAGTTGACTTTAGATGGAGATAGCTACAATTAAAATCTAAACCTACTCTACCCTATCAAAACACTATACAAAGGTCTCAAATATGCATAGCGAGAGCTTAGTACATCGGACTACCATTTTTTTTAAAAGGTAATATCACTTATCAACAACGGTAGCAGACTAAAAGGTATGTTCTATCTTCTTCTTATTTTCCTCCCTCTTTATATTTTTTAAGTTTTGAAAGTGATTATTTCTGTTAGCATGGTATTATCTATAATTTTATCTTGTAAATTCTTTAACGTAAAATTTAGTACAATTACCTTTTAACCTAAGCTTTATTAGTTGGCGTAAGTTATAAGTATTGGTTCATATATTTTAAATTAACTGATTGGTGTGAAGATTATCAATTTAATATGGTTCTTCTATTTAACATTTTTTTAATGATAATGATATTCTATTAGAAATAACAAGTATAAGTATATATTTACTAGTGACATTCATCAGTGAAATTTATCAATAATGTTGCATTTCAGATTGTTTATAACTTTTTAATTATAACTTCAATTATTTTTTGAAATTGCATTGGCCATTAGGTAACCTTTTAAAATATTAAAAATTAATCGAATCGAACCGATACTGAAGAAAAGCTGAGATAATGAGACGGTTTCGAAAATTTTAATTTTGATTATACAAATAAAATAACCAAAAAATTGATATGATATAAATTTTATAAAATAACTGACCGAACCGTACCATGGACACCCCTATGCATAATGTATACTTACTAATTAATAGGAATATAAGGAAAATGATGTAGTTTAAACCAGAAGATTTGATAAGATGGCAAATTATACGGAATTTTCATAGAACCAAATGTGGTTACATTAATCATCTTTTTTTTTTTAAGAAAACAAATCGTTTTTATTACATGGGGTAGGGGGTAGGAAAGTGAGAAGGGATTAAAAGGTGGGGAATCGAACTCTCACCAACAAAGTGAGAGTTCAGACAACCAACGAATTGAGCTATTAAGATTCCCGGCATTAATCATCTTTTAAATAACAATATAAAATTAAAATCTTTTCTACTTCAGATATGTAAAGGTAAAGAAGGCTAATATTAAGTTCCAAATAAAATACATTTGACTTTCATGGGCATTGTATTCATTAGTAATATTAAATTTAGCTCATTTGTATTAAACTCACAATAGTATTGTCTTCCTTATGTTAATATAATATATTTATGTTTTTATTTTATTATACTGAACTACAAAAAGTTACCTGCTTAATTCAGAATTAAAACAATTTCATTTCAAAATTGTGAGAATCAAACTAGCTGATCGTCAATTTGTCATAAATTCACATTTAGCAAGTCAAAGCAGGTACCCATAATTATTCTACTGAACAGGAATTATAAGATACTTATCCAAAAAAGCCATCCATATTCTTTGTTTTCAATCAGTATGTCTCCCTGACAAAGATGTTTAAACCGAAAAATTGAGAAATTATTCGAAGGCTTCACAGACATATCTTGTTGGATTTTGAGATCAAAACGAAAAATATAATTGCTATTTTCTTAATATCACACTAAATAAATCAGATTTTTTTTGGATTCATTTAGTTGTAAAATGGCTAATAATTAACCACCCTAATGTTTTTCTAATGAGGTACGAAAAAGGAGTCAAGGACAGTTAGAGACATAATTGTCCTCTCAAAACTAATCATGTGCTATCTGGTCTCTGCTTTTAAGAGATTCTTATTCTATTTCTTCAAAGTGAATAAGTAAATTAAGCAAATAGCAGGAATATCAAAAGAATATTCACACGTATACAAGAAACAAAAGCTAAGGGTGTGTTGGGTGCGGAGGAAATGACTTCTCTAATAAAAGTAGAGAAAATAAATCCATAAGTAGCATTTCACCAACCACCCACACTACCCCAACACCTCATCCTCACAACCTCACCCCCACCCAACTCTCAATTTTTTTTAAACTAAGTTTTTAGATTTTTTTACCCATCGCCATCCCCCAGCGACCTCCCACCCAACCTTCCAAAAAAATTATTTTTTTTAAAAAAAGTTTTAAATTTTTTTACCCCCCACCCCATGTGAACCCCCAGCCAAACCCTAATTTTCTTTTATTTTTTTTTAAATTTTTATTCCCACCCCGATGACCCTCAATCCCCTTCCGAATTTTCTACTTCATATATTTTACTTATTTTACTTTTATAAAAAATGAGAAATTTGTGTGGTTAAATTTGGGGTGGGGTGGGGTGGGGTGGGCGGCGGGGGGTTGTGGTTGGGGGAGGGGCAAGAGGGCGGGATGGGGTAAGAAATCTTTTTCCATCTTTTATAAAAATAAAATAAAATATATGAAATAGTGAGGGGGGTTGGGGTGGTTGGTGGTGTGGGGTAGGGGGTGAGTGAAGATGAAGTGCGTTTGAGGGTGGTGCTTGGGTGGGGTGAGTTCTTGAGGTGGTTGGTGGGTGGTGGGGTGGTGGGGTGGTGTGGGGTTGGTGGGGCTTGGATGAGGTATTTTCCGAAAAATATTTTCTAGTGAACATGAAGAAATAAGTAAGAAATCCAAATTTTTTTTTCATTAACCAAACAAACATGAGAAAATAGGTAAGAAATTCATTTGTTTTTTATTCACCAAACGAAAATGAGAAAATAAATAAAAAATTCACTTATTTTTCAAGAACACATTTTCCGTGGAAAACATTTTTCTTCGTACCGAACACACCCTAAATTCCCTTTCATCTTCTTAACCTTTAGGTGATGAAGGCTATATTAAATTGACTTTTAATTGAAAAGGAAAACATTTTGATGTTAAGTAAAACAAAAACACTAAAAGCCCTAGAAGTTTTTTAAAAAGAAACATTTAAAGTTTACTACATGGAGAAAAAAGTGACAACATCAAAAATGTGATCTAGTAATCAATAAATTGAATTCAGAACCATGAAATTTCATGTTAAAAGCGTTTTCTTCTATTAATTTACGCGTGATAAAGGAAAAAAAGAGAAGGAAAAAAAGAAGAAGAATACAAGAAGACAAGGACAAATATGTTGCATTCTCTTTCTTAATTATTTTTGAAAAAAAACGATAGTGTGTAAACTAATCAATAATGTTAGAAAACTATAAGTACTTTCTTTGTCCCATTGACATAACTATTATAGGGTAAATAATAGGTCTTTTAAGTAGGCTATTTTAGATTATTTTTTTCTTGTAAAGAAATGTGTGATTTATAGTACATTTTTCCTTTTTCCTATATATGTTACTGTTATCACGAAAAATCCAAACAATCAAATCCAAATTTATAGAAAGTTAGATGTATTGATCACTGTCTTCATTCTCATTGAGATGGAACGAATACCAATTTATAGATAGATTACAAAAGAAATATTTATAGTTGAATTATGGAACTTGAAAATGTAAACAAGGGCATTGTTGTTTTGTTTTACTATGTAATTACACCCAAATTCAATTGTTATGTGTCCTTTAAAACATGCCCTAAACAACTTTTTAACTACGAAATTACCAATTACTTATTAATGAACTTCAATAATTAAACTTCAAGTAAATATGAAATTATTGATTTTAATGTGTATCACACAAATCTTCAACTTTCACAATATTTTTTTTCTCAAATGAAGTTCATTTACAAAATATTTCAACTTTATAAATTTTTTTCCAACTACAACCTCAATTTTTTTTGTTAACAAATAGTAATTTCAGGTCAATTTACGCATACCTTAACTAATTTCAAGAGATACTTGTTTCGTCCATCACTCACCAACATAAATATCTCAACTACTTCATTGATCACTAAGCCATTTTAAATTAAAAAAGTGTTCAAATGCCAACCAATATTTTGTTAAATTGGGTAGAGTCCACAGTGCACACGAAGGAAAGACGGTAAACCCTTTAAAATACGAGAAATCACAGATCATCATTCCATAATACACTTGAGCCACCATTATAATACACACACACACTTGAGCCACCATTATAAGAACAGTGTCAGCAAAGATTCCAATTTTCCGACCAATCTCTACTCCCCCCCCCCCTTCTCCTCCTCCTTACACCAACTGGCACGGCCACTGTATCGCCGCCGGTGGTACCCCAGTCCCCACTCCACCGCCAACTGAAAAAAAGAAGAAAAGAAAAAAGGAAAGAGAACCCACATTTCCTCCTTCATTTACCTACCAAGTACTACTACCAACATATATGTGAAACTCAATTATCGAAATTCAGTGTCTTTTTGTTTCTCTACTATGTGGGTCATAGAGTAAAAGGGGGAGCTGAAATTTCCTTTATTTCAAGATGCTGTGTTGCAAGAATTCAGTTCAAAATGTGCGTGGAGCGGTGCCGGTGTACTTAAATGTATACGATCTAACCCCCATGAATGGCTATGCTCATTGGCTTGGTCTTGGAGTTTACCATTCCGGTGTTCAAGGTCAGTTACTCAATCTTGTACTATATCAATTTTTCATAGTTTATCAGATCTGTGCTTCAAATCTGGGATCATTAAAATAAAGAGATATAAATAGTAAAAAACACGCTTGAATAATCATTTTTTTACGAGTTTCACACATCAACTATAAGATGCTCCCTTTTACTACCTTAAATATCACCATTTATATTAAAACGCACCTAATTGAGTAGATAATAATTCAGATAGGGAAAGTACTATCTCCACCTATATTAAAACACACTTAGTTAAGTAGATGGTAATAATTCAGGTAGAAAATGCAACAACTGGTAGTTGGTCTAGTTAAATTTGAGGTATGTTTTAATACATAGATGATGATAGTTTAGATAGGAAAAAAAAACATGTCATAGTTGGAGTGTGAAACTTCAGATGTGTTTTTTGATCATTAACTTTAAAATAAATTTACTTTATCTTTTACTTAAATAAACTCAATTATTGTCAGTAAAAGATTTGTTAATGGTGGTGGATTAGTTCGTGGAGTGGAGTATGCATTTGGAGCTCATGAGTATCCAACTGCTGGAATTTTCGAAGGGGAACCAAAAAAGTGCGAGGGATTTATTTTCAGGAAGACCCTTTTGATTGGATGGACGGAGAAGACACCTGAGGAAGTGAGAGGAGTAATGGAAGAACTTGCTGATAAGTACAAAGGAAATGCTTATAATCTTATTACAAATAATTGCAACCATTTCTGTAGTGATGCTTGTGTTAAACTCACCAGTAATCCAATTCCCAGTTGGGTTAATCGACTCGCAAGGATTGGTAAGATTTTCAGATTTTCAGTCTGATTTATTGCTTCACTTATGTTACACCCTGTTAATAATCTTTTTACTTTAGTTTAAAACTCGTATGTTCAGTGTAGGGGTAATGTTGAGAAATAATTGGATTCGGAACTCTCATGTGTCCAAGGATAAATATTGAAATAATTTTAGGGCCTGTTTTGAAAGTCAATTGGATGTAATTACACCGTTTGACTTATTTGTATGATCAAATAATTACTTGGTTAGGTGGGAATTGAATGTAATTGAAAAAGTGCAATTATACTCTCCAATTCTCTAGGGTGTTGAGAATTTAGTGTAATTACACCTCAATTACAGGGTTACATTTTAGTTTTTTTGTTTTATCTATTTGAGATTTCTTTGTAAAATAATCCTAGATTTTCCTCAGTAGGAACGATTTTAATTTATTTTCTTTTTAAATTTATTTTTATTATTTTAATTTCTTTTTTCTTTTTTACTTTTTAATTATTTTTATTTTTAAAATATATTTTCTTATATTATTTATCTTTCATTTCCTTCTTTTCATTCCCAATTTTTACTTCTTGTGATTTCATGTAATTACTCACACTTTTTTTATTTTATTCATTTAGCATAATTGTGTTATTATTCTAATTTTTGAAAATATAGCTCTTAATATTAGAAAGAATGAGTCATTAATAAACTTGATATATAATGAGTGATGTTATTAAAGTAGAATTTCATTGTGAATGAGGTTATAGACTTATAATTTTCGTTTCTTTTGAATTATATTTACTTAGTTACGTTGTAACTTATTTATGTATTGTTGGAATTTGACATAAGAGTATTGTGTTAATTTTTTTTGGATTTTGAATATAGGTTATATTTTCAATATTAATTTATTTGTTTTAATACTATTGACTTGTTATTTCACATTACATATTGTTTACTTTTCACTTATAGTTGATAGATTTTTTCTTTGTCAAATATTTAAATAATGTTATGGCATTATATTTATAAATATTATTTCTTTTTGTCAAACATTCAATCCATGATGTTCTCACAGAAAAAACTGCTTTTAATTTTTATAATTAATTAAAATTAAAATATTATTAATTTTAAAAATAAATGTCAATTATTTTTTACAATTTTTAGTTACAAATATATGATTATTAATTAATATATTTCAAGAAACAATGTGTTGGTAAATACCTAATTTGATATCATTTATAAAGGCAGCTATTTTTTAAATATTAATTTTTACCTTTTGATAATTAAATTTTATTTTTAAATAAAACTAACTGTGTAATTACATTTGTGCAACCAAACAGTATGCTTGTAGTTACACTGTAATTATGTTATGACAAACAAACAGATCATCGTAATTACAATACTGTGTAATTACTAGACTGTATAATTATATACCCTAATAATTACACCAATTTCAATTACCAGGTGCCTTTTCAAACAGACCTTTAGAGGTTTTCCTTGACTTGTTCTGTGTCAACAAACAATTCAAAATACTAACATTTTTAGAACATTGAAATAAAATGAATTGAATAGAGCGGGACCCAACTACAATTAGTTGGATTTGAATCATAGTTGATTGATATTATGTTGGACGTAGTGCATTGTTATACTTTGTTTGTCAACATGTAGTTGAATAAGGAAGCTTCTGGCTAGTTTCATAAAAGTCTCAATGTTTGTTCTTGATTGTAATCAAGTTGAAAACGAATAGACCTTATTGAAGAACCCAACAGCACGAAGACATTATTAGTACTTGTCCAGGAACTTTCTTAGAAATGCATGTGTAATAAAATTTGCTTATATTATAGTAGTGAGAAATGAGAATGATTTTTTGCAGCCATTTTGGAAGATTCTTACTGAGTTCAATGGCTGCTCAAACTGAAGATTTTTCGCAGCATTTAACACAATAGGAATCTTCGGCATGAGTTTGTGCAGCCGTTGACGGTTGAACTAATCTTCCGCATTTAATTCTACGTGTTACATGGTTCTCAAGTTTGAAAATGTAGTGTTCCTACCACTTGCTGATATGAGAAATTTAATAACTTAGTAATTGTTGGCGTAGGTTTCTTTTTCCATTGTATCATTCCAATGAGCTTAAAGTCTACTGAAGATCGCCACCATCGGATGGAAGACAAGACAAGTGAAGGGGACAGCAAGAAACCTCAGAGCATCTCGAATAAGGCAAGTAAAGGGGACAGCAGGAAACCTCAAAGCAGCTCTAATAACCTGACTCCGTCTTCAAATCCATCAGGTGAAGGGGACAACAAGAAGAAACCTCAGAGCAACTCGAATAAGCCTACTCCATCTTCAAATCCATCGTCAGCTTCTGCACAATCTCCACCAATTGCGAAATCCATAAGTAGTGACAAAACCAGAAGCCCGTTACCTCCATCTTCGCCGTTGCAATCAGATTCAAACGCATTGTAGAATTTCTTGATGCAGGAAAGGCCATGCTTTATTTGATTCACCTCTATTCTTTTGCTCGTTCCTTTCATAATGCTAACAACCACTCCAGTAGCCTTTCAAATATTGTATATGCAAATGCTTTCAGTGAAATGAAAATCTAAAATATGAAGCAACAAAAAAAAAATGAATATTACTCTTTTATCTATAGGCTTATTACAATCATCTTGAAAATAGTTGAACTACGAGTCTACGATATCAAACGTGAATTAATTGAGAGGAACGGATATATATAGAGAAATACAGTACCAAACAAACTTATTTAGAATTAAGACAAATTTGATCGATTAACTACTGAAAAATTCTCCTGATTATGGATTATCTTGGGTAGTATACGTATTCTAAGTTTCCAACCAACACAACAATTGAAACGAAGGGGAGCTTTCACAATGTGGTCATAGTCATGAGGAAGTCACTGTTTATCCTTCTGAAAAGGGTGAATAAAAAAAAAGCGTTATAGTATGACATTGAAAGCTTGGGGAACTTATGTACTTTTCCTTTTAGAGAGCTTTTTTTTCCTTTTCAGAGAGCTATTATTTGCCTTTCAGCAGCTTTGGACAAATCAGATCACTTTTTACTTTTGATATTTCCAGACATGTCACATTTGTCTCCCAATCTTTATTCTAGTGAACCAATTCTTAGTCCCAAAGGCCAATACTATACCTGAGAGGTGACCTTAAATTGACCAAAAGATATCATCAATCACTGTATTCAAAAGTTCCAACCACATTTTTGGTGCTGTTGATGTTTCCATTCATACCATTTATCCTGCCTTTATCCTATGTATGTTCAACTTTTCTCGCATGAGTACCTCAAAGCACGTAGAGGACCAACAAGAAAAAGACAAGCTATTAATGGAAATGAAAGGAATCTAAGATGAATGGCTCCCCCCTTCTCCTTCCTATTGAGAAAGGATAAAGAAACATCACAAGTTCTAAATTATTTACTAGGAAAGGGTACATAACTGTGAAAAAGCAACAAAAGCAAATGAATAGCACTCAAAAAGGAGGGGAAAGGGGGTGGGGGGAGCTTTCTAATTACAGGCAATGATGAACAGAAGTATAAAAGAAGTCCTGGAGAAGGTGATAAGATATTCAGCAACGACTAGAGTAACTCAAAATTTCATTACATATACAAGTGCAGAATTTTGAATAGGGAGCTATACATCCAGTGCTAAGTTACCACCAAAAGTCTAAAAAGAGAGCATCCCGAAAAGCGAAAATAACATACACTGACCTCTTCAGGGATGGGTGCCTCAAATGTGGAGTCATGGAAGCTTAGCGGACTTAAATATATCACACCAGCTAGCTAAACACATTTGTTGATTTCCACTACCTTCAGACATAGCAAATTGCCTCTCTTTTCAGCCTTGTCACAATAAACCACCCTAAAGGGAATAAACATCCATGAGTTACAACTTACAGTTCTGGAGCTCTTGTTCACACAAAATGCCAGCATCCAGGCGAACCATCTTGTTAAAACCTAAAATACTTTACCTCAATGTAAACTAAGGACAAGGTTATCTAAGCTGATACAGTATAATCTATCAAACATGAGAAGGTTTTATGTGACACTGGCAAGTTTTCACCATGATATATGTGAGACAGAATGTTCAAATTTATATCATCTATGACATAAAATTAAACATCCGGTTCCATTACATAGTATTCCCAGTCCCCATTCTAATCATGCCAAAATGAAATTAAATATTTCTGAACTAGGTTACAGAATGGCGAAGTTACTAGACACATATTAGCACACATCTAGCACTATTAAGAATAAATAACTTTCCACATCTAGCACTATTCTAATCATTGTCTTTATTATTCTTGGTTTCTTTCCATGTTTTAAGGATTGAGATTTCAGAAAATTAATGGTTGAGCAAAATCACATAAGAGAACTATTCATGGTTTTGATGCAAAGTGTACAGAGGATCAAAATAGCTCTGTCAAGATAAGCTCAGGCAGAGTACTTCAAGAGAATCCAGTGTTAGAAACATGACAGGAATGTTATACGGCTTTAGAGGTTTGCAGGGCGGCGGGGACAAAAGTGGTAAGACCTGTTAGTCTAATGTTTCAGTAATGAGAATTACCTTGCTCAACAGGCAATCTGCTACAATAACAACCAAATATTCGTTTAAGCAGCTAATGAAGTCTGCACATGAATCACTTTTATTTTCAGGAGTCTCCTACCGGTAAAAGATTTCAATGAATAGTTTACAATTCACTTCTGCGTTATGCAAGAAAATGAATACATTCAACCCCCTGATAACAAGGACACTATTTATCAGCAGTATTGAGCAACCATACAGGTCAGATCCAGCTAAACAGACTTTGCTCCAATTATGATAGACTTCGCTTTATCAGTATGCTTCCTTCTGCTGGTGCATTTACAACTTAATGATATAAAGCTAGAAGTGAAGCTACTCACATACATTGGGCTTCCCGTATCTCAAGTCAGAATAAAAAAAAGAGCATTTGTTTCAGGATGTACGTCTAGAATTTTTGAACTTAATAGTTGGGGTATACTCCTTCACTGCATGTATCTATGGATGCCAGAATGTCACTCACCAGCTTGTTTAGGTCACCGATCAATACAAAGAAAAATTTGGTTCAACAAGGTTACACTTCCGGACAATTAGGAGGAAAATAAATTATCTGTAGTTAAGAGTGTTTGAAGAGAAAGCTCATACCACTTGAATCATGAGGACAATATCTTCCTGCAAGGAACTTCTCCATAGAACAATATAATAACATTCCAGCTTCCAGGTCTCAACCTTCAATTTCTAGCTTGGGATCCACCACGGAAGTTGCAAGCTTCCTTGTTTCTGAGTGTTCTGTTGTATATTGGCAATGTCCTCCAACTGACGCCAGAATGTATGAGAATACCATTAGGCAGCCAGCCAACTCTAAATCTACCCATGAACAATGCTGCATCAAACACGAGAGTGTCTTCCACTTATAGGTATTTGCTGCTTGAAATCCATCTCAAAACCTTTAGCTTTATTGTCACTAGAAGCAAATCCTTACTCTGTTGGGTCATCAAAATGGACCCAGGTGTGCCTACGCAAAACTACCACGTTTGTATTCAATCAAAACTAAGGGAGTCTTTCTAGTTAAGGAGGGTGGAGGTGGGGAGGGTTAACTCTCTGCATTTTTATGCGGCAAAAGTACTCTTGAGGATACTTTACCGAATTGTTATCATCTATCTAAATGCATTCCATCATACATTCTCCATTTTTCAGCCGGAAACATCAGCATTCTCATCTCTTTCATCTTGGCCAGATTAAGCCAAGTTATAGATGGTAGGAATGTCGAAGGTCAGTTGAGTTGATCAAAGTAGTTTCTTTGGCAATGCCAGAAAAGTCTCCTCCATCCATATCTTCTGCATCAGCTTCAACCAAACCAAATCAGTTGAAATGCTGAGAGAATTCCCGGTTTCTGTTTGATGGATCAAACGAGATAAACCCGCTAAACTTTGTGGATTTAATTGGTCCAGATTATTTCTCGATAAAGTATGAAGTCTCTTCAAACCTTTTGATCCCGTGTTAACCGCATGAAAAAGATGATTCATTCTATTCCCTTGGCTATATTTTGACTAAGATACAGAAAATTTCTCAAAGTGTACATACAGGCAATGTGCTACTTATCTCTCAGTTCTAAGCTTTAACTTCTTCACGTATTTCCCTTGAAAACTGCTTACCATTGTTCCTATGATCAATTTTCTTATAATGAAGTTAATTCAACTGGTTTGTTAAGACCCAGACCAACTGGAGGCTTGTCATCTTCATCTTCATTTACAGCCAGCTCATGCCAAACTTAATGCTTGGATCTAACCCGATTCCCCTAACATCAGTTTCTTCTAGACAAATTAACTAAATTTCCAAGAGTAAAATCTTTAACTCTGCTGCAATATCCTGGACTTATAAGCTCTAGGATGTCCAATTAACTCAACCAAGGAACAGTAAGATAACTAGAAGGTTGGCGCGTAAGCAAGAAGCTTCAATGACTGTATTTACTCGTTAAGAAAATTATTCTTCGACATTGAGATCAGAAGCAATATTTTGATCAGGAGTCCTGAAAGCAACTTCCATTCCCAACTTGGATAAAAACACTTGCTTCTTACACTTGTTAACTACTTCCTCATAGGTGCTTTTGTATCCAATTACAGGATAAATTATCATAAGCATATGATCCATTTAGGTAATAAGGCTTAGTCCTTTTATTGTCTGGTCATAAACTTTTATGTCAGTGTAGGTACAAGTTTTAGATATCCCCTAGTTTTAAAGAATCTCTAATTATGCCTTAACAGCAAATTATTTACTTTGATTGAAATCCGACTGAACAGAACGAAATGAACATAGAGGATTCATATAACGGATTGTCACTAGTTTGGTATTGAGACAGAGAGTGTGTTTGGTATGAAGGAATGTTTTCCAATTTTCTCATGTTTAAAAGGGCAGCCCGGTGCACTAAACTCTCGCTATGCGCAGATCTGGGAAGGGCCGTAAAACAAGTTCCTTAAAAATGATTAGGGAAAACAAGTCCATAAATGACATTTCAAGTTTATTGTCTCCTCCCACACCACCCCCGAACACCCACTCCTCACCCATCCCACCCCTATAGTAATCTGCTCTTAGGATAATATTTTTTTGCTTACGTAACAAACACTAGAAAATAAGTAAGAACCCATTTGTTTTCCAATTCATACCAAACACACTCAGAGTTGATTGATTGATTGATCGAAACTTACATAAAATGAGAAATGCCGTTTTATATCACCAAATGGACATCAAACAAAAAAGGTGAAAGAAAGCGAGTCGAAATAAGGTAATAACGTTTACTTGGTTGAATTCATATAGACTGGACGAAAAGCACCTTGATATGAAAGGAAATCAATTACCCAATGGGGCTTCTGAATTTTCCTCATTGCTAACGTTCTCTTCTCCTTGATGAATCTCGCAGGGACTGAGGAGAGAACGGAGATGGAGAGCACGTGATGTCATATGTGTCATTTACTTTTTCTTTCAATGAAAACTAAAAGGAAATTATGGAAAATAGAAACTACTTTACCAAAATGGTATAAAGTGTAGTAATTATTTAAGATTAATTTTAGGAAAAAGAGTCAAATTTGCCCTTCAACTATCTTTTAAGAAATACATTTGCCCTCCGTTAAAGTTTGAGGTCAAATATACCCTCACCGTTTGCAAACTTGTTAAATTTGTCATCATTTGGACGGAAAGCTGATGTGGACGCCACGTTGGAGACACGTGGAGGACAATCAAACACATGGAATGTGAGACCCACACCAAACCTCACCCCACTTTTCTACTCCCCTTTCTCCCTTTCCGCTGCTCCAGCGAGAAGCTCCAGCTTCGGTGAACTGGAGCAGCCAACAACCGACCCCATCGCTCATAATGGAAGCATATACCTCATTTCGTCACAATTTGGTAATGTATTAGTCGAGATTTGAGACCAAAATTTAAGAACAAGAAGCTGATCTGGGTGTGTTTAATTTGTAATTACGCCGGGCGGTTTTTGTGTAACAAATGGAGTTGATAATAAACGATAGGGAAAATGATCTCAAAAAAAAGTTCCGTTGAAAATTGTTGATAGTTAGCTTAGAATGAAAGTTCTAAAGAAGCAATAGAATTTTTCCGGTTGCTTGAGTTTGAACCAGATGAGATTACCATTGCTACCGTTCTTTCAGCTTGTCGGCAACTTGGAATTATTAGACATGGGAAACAGATCCATGCACACCTCATCAGATCTAGTGAACAACCAGTGTTATAACAACCCTTTTCCGTGAAGAACAATGATGGTGGCTCTAATTATTCGCTATGGTGACGGCGAGCAGCCGTGCGGTGGTGGTGTGAAGCTCGTCGGAGCAGTGATGGGGAAGAGAGAGACGAGCGATGGGGTTGGTTGTTGGCTGCTCCGGTTCACCGAAGCTGGAGCTCCTCGCCGGTGCAGCGGGAGACGGAGAAAGAGGGAGTAGAAAAGTGGGGTGAGGTTTGGTGTAGGTCCCACATGCCACGTGTTTGATTGTCTTCCACGTGGATCCAACGTGGCGTCCACATCAGCTTTTCCGTCCAAATGAGGGTAAATTTAACAAGTTGCAAACGAAAAAAGTGAAAAATAAGGAGACCGTGTATATCACAGTAATTTTGGTAGTATATTGTTGTATTTAATTAGCATTCTACAATTATGGTAAGTGTACAATGCTAATTAAATACAATAATATACTACCAAAATTACTGTGATATACATGATCTCCTTATTTCCTTATATGGCTCGTCTTTCCGTGATATACACGATATACACATGGCAGTGTATATACTTTGCCATTAGCATTACAAAATTTCCGAAACATAATAGCGGTGGCCCACGAAATTAGAATAATCATCCATAAATAGAACATAATAACGATGGCCCACGAAACTTAGAATGAGAGAAGTCCATAAATCGCTATGAATAATATCAAAAGGCATCAAAGTACGAGAAGTAGAGGCTACAAATGGTAATCTAACATATTTTCCTAAAATACAAGAATGACAAATTGGAGTATTACGCGTACTCTTACAAGAAATAAAACTATTTTTATGCAAGGAAGAAACAATTGACGATCCAGGATGACCCAAACGTGCATGCCACAAGGAATGAGCTAGAGCAGCAAATGTCGATGGCATGGCTTGACTTGAGAAACTGGTGGCAAGCGTGATTGGATAAAGATCTCCCTTACTATTGCATCTCATGAGAGATATCCCCATTTTGAAATCCTTAACAGAAAACCCAAATGGATCAAAATTAACATAAACTCAATTATCAATGGTGAATTTACGGACATATACCAAATTTTTAATTAAGTTAGGGGCATGAAGGGTATTTTTCAAGACAAGAGGTGGATGGGAGAGGGCGGGGAGACAAAGTTGTATGGCCGGAACGACGAATCAGAACTGTGTTACCATTACCAACAATAATGTCACGATTTTTGCTCAAATTGAAATAAGACGAGAGAGTACCTTGGTCGGACATCATGTGAGAAGTGGCACTTGTGTCCCTGTACCAATTTGCGTCTGGAGGATTTAATTCAAGTGTATGCATGGCAGCCTCAATATCGGTGAGTGTGGGGATCGGAGTTGGGCCCACAACAGTAAAGGCCTGCGGGGGCCGAGGCCCAAGCATACCACCCTGCTGACCTGACCCATATCGCTGCTGGGTGACACTTGAAAGTCCACAAAACAAATTGGGCATGTTACTAGGCTGGACCGGGGCCCAACTGCCTGGGAAGTAACTAGGCGGGCAGAGAGGCTGGATTGGGCCACTGGTCCAGGCCCACTGCCGGGAGCCCAGGGGGCTGAGACCATGCGGGTGGGGCCCGGTACCCGAGGCCCACTGCCGGTGTTGCTACTATTCTGTCTGCCGCTGTTGTTGCCGCCGCGATTTTTGCTATTATTCTTACGATTTTGACCCTTCTTGCCGCCACCGTTGTTGTGGTTTTGGCCCGAATTGTCAACAAAATCGTGGGATTTTGACCCTTCTTGCCGGTAGCCGCCTTTTTTGCCAACCCGGCTTCTTCTAACGTGAGCATCGAACATGCTTGATAAAAAGGGGGAAGCGGATTACTTTGTCGGAGTAGAGTCCCAACGCCATTATAGGCCTCAGATAGGCCTGCAACCATTTGAAGAACAAGACGATTATTGATAACAGGCGCGCCAATATTACGGAGTTGGTCCGCCAATTCCTTGAGTCATTTACAATAAGCCAAAAAACATTTGGGAAATCTTTCATGTTGACTTGTGAAAATTTTTGCTCAAGAGTGACCACTCGGGAATGTTGGTTATCCTGGAATATATCACGCAATCTATTCCAGGTAGCCATAGTCGTAGTGTCCGGTTCAATGATCATCTGTAAAAGGTCGGTAGAAATAGTGGAGTAAATCCACTGAAGGACGGTAGCATCAAGAGTAATCCATAGCTGAGGATCCTCTGCGGGTGTAGGAACATCGGGAGGAATAATGTGATGGAGTACTTGATGTGAGATGTCATGAATTTTGAACAATTTCGCCCACGTCGCATATTGGACGTTTTCCATCTCAAGAACAATAGGGATGTGGTTCTTGATGTTGGAAACAGTAAGGGCAGGATGAAACATGTTCTTTGATGTAGACATAACGAAAGAACAATAGGGGAATGAGGGATTTGGAAGAAAATTTGGGAAGAGAGGAGGAAGAAATCGACTCGGAAACGGAGGAAGGGTCTCGGAATTCGAGGAAGCCGAGAGTAGCAGAAGCTTTTGGGGGAGGAGGTATGTGAGACCTAGACTTTTGATACCATGAAAGAAATAATCCCTCGATTATTTTCATTAATGAATGAGTATATATACAATTTACAATTTCCACAATATGAAAAATCATATTCCTATTCTACTCTCAAAACCCTATTCTATTTGTATAAGAATTCTACAATTATGGCAAGTGTACAATGCTAATTAAATACAACAATATACTACCAAAATTATCGTGATATACACAGTCTCCTTATTTCCTTATATGGCTCGTGTTTCCGTGATATACACGGTATACACATGGCGGTGTATATACCGTGTATATCACGAGTATATCGGGTATATTTATCGGTTAGTGTGATTAAAGGTGTTAAATTTAGTTTACAAAAAGTACTCACATATATCCAGACATGGATTTTTTTCTAAGGATATTGATGATTCCATTTGATTTATTCAAGATAAAATTTTAGCAAAAAAGGAGAGACTCTTTTTTGTTTATATTGTTACAAATACTCCTTGCTCTACATTTTCATAAGTTTTTCCATTTGGTAATTAACTAAATAGATTATAAAGAACGACATAAATGCATAAAAAATATTTTGAATTCGATTTAGCTCAAACTAACACAATGAATTTAGTAATTCATCTTGTTAGCATGATTGTACGAGTATAACATAATTGTAGAATCATAATTTTAAGGATTCATAAGAATTATAATAAATCATGATTGTAGGGATTCATAATTAGGAAATATCTCTTATTACCTTGTATATATTTGTTTTCTAGAATAGGTAGTAGTATATATGCATATACTTGTATATATATGTACCTTATGATGAGAAATAAACAAGAAAGTATTTTGTTACCAATATAATTCCTGAAGTGCAATATGGTATCAAAGCTTTTCTGATTAACAATCAAATTGAAATTGAAACGAAACCTGAATCAATTTTCTTTACTTCATAATGGGAGAACAGACCAATTTTACCATTGCCACCATCTGTCATAGTCCATCATGATAACTCAGCTTTCTCTACCAGTATTGTTCTTGATGAAACGAATTTTCCCCTCTGGTCACAATTGATGGAGTGCGCATTGGCGCACGAAATAAAATTGGATGCTTGATAGGAGAAAAAGCGAAATCAACAACGAATGATCCGAGCTATGCGACATGGATTACTGACAACAACATAGCTAAAAGTTGGCTCATTGATTCAATGAGCTCTCATCTTATGCATCGATTTATTCGACTGGCCACAACCAAGGAGATATGGAAAGCTGCTGCAAAAATCTTCTATGATGGATCTGACGAAACTTGTTTGTTCGAATTAAATCAAAAGTCTTTCACCACCAAATAAAATGGTAGACCTTTGTCTATTTTCTGTAATGAACTGGTTGAAATCTTTCAGGAAATAGACCATCGAATAGTCGCATAGGAGGAAGTAGTTGCTGGAGTCGTACATGTGTATTCCATGATGGCTAGGCTGCGAGTTCATATATTCCTCAGCGACCTTGATGCAAAATTTGATCAAGTTCGTGGTGAGATTTTGCGAAAGAATCCAAAGCTGGATATGGAAAGTGTTGGAAATTTGCCTTTGGCGGGGAGGTGCGTCCACCCATATTTAATGAATTAAACACTAGTGTTCTGCATGTTGGAGGCTTTGTCTCTTCTCACATGCATAATCTACTAAGTGAGTAGATAACCGAAGGGCCAAGAATCGTCAAATTTCGTTGAGAAATGAAAGAGATATTGGTCCACAAAGTAAGGTGTTTGAGACATAAAAATATGGTGTGGGACAAATCTACCACATCGATGGAAAAAGGAAGAATTGCTCTCTTTATAAGTCTCTAAAGTGGTAAAGGGTTTGGGATCCCAAGGGTATTCCATGTGTTTAAAGGAGGGATGACCTAGATGTGCTTGGGTTCAAGGCTAAGCCCACACGCGCGCCGCCGCCCGTCCGGTATCGGTCTCGGGTCGTAGCTGTGGGCTGTGGGGACTTTCTGATATTATCTTTTTGGACTCCAAATTGCTTAATATTTACAGTTTGGTCCCTAGAGTTTCTGGAAAGTTGATTTTGGGAGTGACGGAAGGCAGAAACTTTCTGCCTACCGTATGGGCTATTTTCTGGAGCATTAACCAGCCATTACTTGGCTGTTAACTACTCCATAAACAACCTCTTTCAATGACCATAATCAGCCCTCCTTCATGGCATTAAACCTGCCATTACAGCCCTCCCTTATGGCAATTAACATCCATATTTTGAGCAGTTGAACAGCCCTCCTCCATGCTATATATTGAGCTGTTTTGGCTCAATTGTGGATGATAGATACGTGACAGAAAAAATAGCACAAAACAGTGAACAAAACCACTGCAAAATAGTCACGAAAATATACACCAAACAGTGACGGAAAAACAGTGAGCATATACACAAGATATACACAACAGAGACACTATATACACAGAGACAAATCAGAAGAGAAAAAAAAAACTCTTCCTTCCTTTTTCATATCTTCAGCAAGTCGATTCATATTTGTTTTCTTCGTCAGACTCAACCTATTGGCTTTGTAGTGTTGAGATTAAAGTGTTGTTTTATCTTGAGAGACTATTGTCCGCTAACGTAAAATCATATATACGGGGCAATCTTGTCTTAAGGACAGAGTGCAATCACTCGACTCAACACACAACGTTGTAACCATCCAGATTTAGTTATTTCTTGATTTCAGGTTATCAAGATTCAAGACACAACAAGTTTGCGGCAGTTATCAACATTGGCCTATTTGTTCAACAAGATTCAATTTCTGAATATTAAATGTTTGTTCATCTTTTCGAACACTTGTAATAGTTATTTGTTGGAAATTTGCCTTTGGAGGGGAGGTGCGTCCACCCATGTTTAATGAATTAAACACTAGTGTTCCGCATGTTGGAGGCTTTGTCTCTTCACACATGCATAATCTACTAAGTGAGTAGATGACCGTAGGGCCAAGGATCGTCAAATTTCGTTGAGAAATGAAAGAGATATTGGTCCACGAAGTAAGGTGTTTGAGGCATGGAAATATGGTGTGGGACAAATCTACCACATCGGTGGGAATAAGAAGAATTGCTCTCTATATAAGTCTCTAATGTGGTAAAGGGTTTGGGACCCCAAGGGGTATACCATGTATTTAAAGGAGGGAGGACCTAGATGTGCTTGGGTTCAAGGCTAAGTCCACACGCGCGTCGCCGTCGCTCGTCCGGTTCGGTCTCGAGCTCGGGCTCGGTCGTGGGTCGTAGGCTGTGGGCTGTGAGGGCTTTCTGATATTATCTTTTTGGACCCCAAATTGCTTAATATTTATAGTTTGGTCCCTAGAGTTTCTGAAACGTTGATTTTGGGGTGACGGTAGGCAGAAAACTTTCTGCCTACCATTGGACTATTTTTTGGAGCATTAACCAGTCATTACTTGGCTGATTAACTCCTCCATAAACACCCTCCTTCAATGGCCATGAACAGCCTCACTTATAGCCTTTAACATGCCACACTAATGGCCTTAAACCAGCCATTAATAGTCCTCCTAATGACTATTTTGGCCTCTACACTTGAGCGTGATAGAGTTGCATGACGCTTCGCCGACCAGGAGACCAAGTTGTTGCCAAGGAACTTACAGTAGCCAGACGTCGACCGTCTGGTGTCGGGATAACCACCCCAATTAGCATCTGTGTATGAGACAAGTGTGGATGTAGATGAAGGATACACGTGCAAACCATAGTCCAGTGTCCCCTGAATATACCGAATGATACGTTTGATTGCATTCATGTGCTCAACTCTGGGATCATGCATGAATAAACACACCTGTTGAACAGCATACGTAATATCCAATCTGGTAAATGTAAGATACTGGAGGGCCCCTACAAGACTGCGATATCGGGTCGGGTCCTCGTATGGTGCACCTGCCGCGGCACTAAGCTTGGGTTTTGCATCAACTGGAGTGGAAGTGGACTTACAGGATGACATCCCAGCCCTCTCTATGATCTCAGCAGCATACTTTCGTTGAGACAAAAACAAACCATCAGAGTGACGCTTGACGGCAATCCCCAAAAAGTAACTCAAGGGCCCTAAGTCTTTCATAGCAAACTCAGAGCTGAGCATGGCCATGATAGACTGGCGTAATGCATCGGAAGAGGCAGTCAAAATGATATCATCCACATACAACAGAATGTAGGCCAATGACGAACCACGACGGTAGATGAACAAAGAATTATCTTACCTGCTGTGAGTGAACCGTATAGTCGAAACAAAGTCAGCAAACCTCGTATACCAGGCCCGTGGAGACTGCTTAAGACCATATATGGACTTCTTCAATAAACAGACATGATGCGGACGGTTGGGATCCCTGAAACCCAACGGCTAATGCATATAGACTGTTTCTTTGAGGTCACTATGTAGGAAAGCATTCTTGACATCCAACTGATGAATAGGCCAAGTCTTTGAAAGAGCCAAGATAAGAACAATGCGAATAGTAGCCAGCTTGACCACCGGACTAAACGTCTCCCCACAATCTATTCTAACATGTTGAGTCTTACAATAACCCACAAGCCGCGCCTTATGTCGAGCAAATGAACCATCTGAATTCTTCTTATGAGCAAAAATTCACATAGACCTGATAACATTAATACCATATGGACGGGGCACCAACTCCCACGTCTTATTATCAATAAGCGCATTATATTCATCAGTCATAGCAATTTTCCAATTAGGGTCATTTAAGGCGGACACATGATTACGGGGCAAGGAGAATTTAGAGACATCAGAATGTAAATTAAAATGTATTTTAGGTGTAATAATACCCCGCTGACTACGAGTGACCGGTCATGACTCGAGGAAGAATTGAGTGAATTTTGAGAATTTTCTGTGCTCGGGACGGATTGGCCAGCAGGCAGTGGGCCTACTGACCCAAATCGGTAACCTGGAGCATCCCTGGACCAGTTCCGAGTGGGTGGACCGGACCGGCCCAATTGTTGGGACCGATCCGATCTTGGAACATGGGACGGTACAGTGGGGCCAGCGGGCAGTGGGCCCGCTGGAGGGTTTTGGGTGTGGGAGATGTCCGAAAAATGCCGAATAATATACGGGGATATTTGGTCACCCAAAAAATTATACGACCGAGGCTCGGGAGTATGAACTTTCATAAAAGGAAATTGGGTTTCATCAAAAAATGACATGGCGATTAATTATGATTTTCTTGGAGGATAAATCAAAGCATTTATAACCACGATGATTAGACGGATAACCCAAAAATACACACGGGGTAGACCGAGCCTGAAGTTTGTTAATTGTAGTGGATGGGAATAACGGATAACACAAGCACCCAAAAATTCGAAGATGAGAATAAGAAGGGTTCTTATTATATAGGATTTGGAGGGGGGAAGAATATGTCAGACCTTTGGACGGAATTATGTTAAGGAGATATGTTGCCATTTGCAGAGCATGATGCCAAAAATACGGGGGTACGGAAGCATGAAGTAAGAGAGTGCGGACAATGTTATTTATGGAACGAATTTTGCGTTCGATTTTCCCATTTTGAGATGTCTGAGGGCACGAAAAATAAAAATTGATCCCATTAGTATCACAGAACTCCCGAAATACTCTATTGTCATACTCTTTCCCATTATCACACTGAATATTTTTTATTTCTCTTTCGAATTATGTTCTAACGAATGCTCTAAATTTTATGAAGACAGAAAACACTTGAGATTTATTGGCAATTGGAAACGTCCACAAAAATTTAGAATAATCATCCAAAAACAGAACATAATATCGATGACCTAACGAACTTAGAACAGGAGACGTCCATAGGTCGCTATGAATAATATCAAATGGCTGTGAAGTATGAGAATTTGAGTCCACAAATGGCAACTTAACATTTTTTCCTAACTAACAAGATTGACAAATTTGAGTACGACTCGTACCCTTACAAGAAATAAAGCTATTTTTTTTTATCTAAAACTGATAAAATAAAAGATCCCGGATGACCAAGGCGAGCATGCCACACGGAAGGAGAAATGGCTGCAAAAGCTGACAACAAGGCTTGACTCGATGGACTGAAACCGGGCATGATAGGATAAAGACCCCCTACTATCACACCTCATGAGATGACTCCCCGTCTTGAAATCATTCACAGAGAAACCAAAAGGATCAAATTCAACGGAAACAGAATTGTCAGTGGTGAACTTTGGACATACACTAAATTTTTAATCAATTTGGGGGCATGTGAAGTATTTTTCAAGATAAGGGGTGGATTGGGGGGAGACAACATTTTCTGACCATAAGCCTGAATTGGAATAGAGTTGCCATTACCAACAATTATACCCCGAGGGGTGCTCAAATTGGAATAAGATGAGAGAGTACCTGAATCGGAAGTCATGTGAGTAGTGGCCCCAGTGTCCATATACCAATTCGGGTCCAGTTGAGTCAACCCCAATGCGTGCATCGCGGCCTCGATATCGGTCTGAGTGGGGCCTGCTGCGTGATAGGCTTGCGGAGGTCGGGGCCCAATTATTCCAGGACGTGACCGGCCGGGGCCGTAGCCACCGGAACCGGCGCTGCGGGCCCGCGGCCGATGGGCCGCCACTTCTTGGTTCCGGGCCGGATTTTGTGGTCAACCCACTGGCTGCTGGAATTCACTGTTGGAGTATAAGGGCTGCTGGCCCACAGCCCACTTGCCATGGGCCCCACTGCTGGGACCAGGGGGTGGTGGGCCATTGTTCATTGGATGGGCCCACCGCCTGCTTGCTGACCACCGGAACTGCCTCGTTTGCCCCTGCGGTTTTTGTTATTATTCTTACGATTATTTTTGCTGCCATCATGACTATGGTTTTGGCCTGAATTATTAACAAAACCTGAAGAACTTGGGGAGGACGCCATCATGACGACGGGGCTTGCTCCGGTAGCCACCATTTTTAGCCAAACCGGCTTCTTCCAAAGTAAGCATGAAGCGGGCTTGATAAAAAGGTGGAAAGAGGGTTGCTTTGACGAAGGAGAGTCCCAACACCATTATAGGCATCCGAAAGGCCGGCAACCAATTATAGAACCAGACGATTATTTGTTACAGGTGCGCCAACATTACGGAGTTGATCCGCCAACTCCTTGGATTTCTTGCAATATGCCGTTACGTTTGGAAAGTCTTCCATGCGAACTAGAGAGAATTCATGTTCGAGTGTGACGGCACATGAATGTTGGTTATCTTTGAATAGGTCACGCAATCTATTCCAGGTAGCCATAGCCGTGGTATCCGGCTCAATAATCGTCTGTAAAAGGTCAACCGAAATAGTGGAATAGATCAACTGGAGAACGGTAGCATCAAGCGTAATCCATAATTGAGGATCCTCCGCGGGAAGAGGTATAGCGGGAGGAATTATGTGATGGATAACTTGATGGGAGATAGTGTGAATTTTAAATAATTCTGCCCACGTCGCATATTGGACGTTTTCCATTTCAAGTACAATAGGGATACTGTTCTTGACGTTAGAAACCATGAGGGCAGGATGATAATTGTTCTTAGACATATTGAAAGAACAAAAAAGGAGGGAAAATTTAAGAGAGGTTTTTTAGAGCGGAAGACGAAATTTGGAAGAGAAACCCGAGGGGGGGTCTCGGCCGAGAGAGGGCAAAAGTTGGGAGAGAAAAACTTTTGTTTAGACCTAGTCTCTTGATACCATGAAAGAAATAATCTCCTTGATTATTTTCATTAATTGAATAGGTATATATACAAGTTACAAAATAGGAGAATCTTATTCCTATTCTATTCCAAAAAATCTTATTCTACCATAATTCTAACTCTTCAATTGGTAGTGTATAATCCTAATTTAGGTAACAAATACATTACAATATACTACACATATATTTTCCTAATATACAATATTCTTACATTGTCTATTTACCATAAGAAACCGAGAGAAATCTGGGCAGAATCTGAGACAATATACACATGTATATTATGTGTATATTGTATATTTAACAGATATAACATCTACTTGAAATAATCTTATAAATTTCAAACTATGTGATATTCGTTTTACATGCATGCACATTAAACTTTTGGGTTCTAATTGGACATCAAGAGTCTACCTAATTTCCCCATTTAATATTATCTTTGGGTCATTTATGAATTTTCTCATTTACCTATTATGTTAAACTTGTTGTACTAACTTTCCCTTGCATACTAGAGCTACTTGGAATAATTACTAGACTTCAAGCCTTAAACTATTGAGATGGAGTAATACTTTAGGGTGTGTTCGGTAGGGAGGAAAACATGTTTTCAATTTTCTCATGTTCGTTTGGTAAAAAAATTTGAAAAATATTTTCTTTAAGAAAACAAGATCTTCAAAAGAGGAAATTGACTTCCCTAACGAAAGTAGGAAAAAAAGTCTCCAAGGGGCATTCAACCAACTACCCTACCACCACCCAACTCACCCTCCTCCAACCACCCGACCACCCTATGCACCCCCACCTCCACCCCATCCACCTCCCCCCACCCCAAAAAAATTACTCGTATTTTTTTAATTTTCTACACCTCCCCTCCGCCCCAACCCCCGCCCCCAAAAAAAAAAAAATTAAAAGTTTTAAATTCTTTTTTTGGTTTTCTACACCAACCCCACCCCTTGTTGTGGAACCCTCCTCCCCCACCATGTTGTGGAACCCCCTCTCCCCCCGACCCACCCCCACCACCCTCTGAAAAAATTTAATTTTTTTTAAAAAGTATTTTTTTAGTTTTTTACACCCAACCCCCCCCCCCTCCAACCACCCCTCTGCCCCAACTTACCTCCCCTCCCCTCCATAAAAACTACTCCGCTCCAAAAAAAATTATTTTTTTAAAAAAAAAGTGTTTTGATTTTTTTTTGTTTCTACACCACCCACCAATCCACCGCCCCACCCCCTTTCCCCGTGTCCTGCACCCCTACCCCCTCTCAATTTTTCTAGTTCATATGTTTTAATTTTATAATTTTTTTATAAAAATAAAAAATTTACGTGGTTAAATTTGGTGTGTATGAGTTGTGATTGGAGGGGGGTAGGGGGAAGGGGCGGGGTTAGAAAAAATTCTATTTTTTATAAAATAAAATAATTATATGAAATAGAAAATTGGGATGGGTACGGATGGGTGGGGAGTTAGGTGGAACGCCAGTGTGTGGTAGGGTTGGGTGTGTGCAGTAGGGGTGGGGGAAGAAGAAGTGTGTTCGAGGGTGTTGGGGGTGGAATTTGGTTGGGTGCTGGAGGGTTGGTGCTTGGGGTGTTGTTGTGGGTGGTGAGTGGGGTTGGGGTGGAGGGTAGATGGTCGGTGGTGGGGTGGTGGGTTGGATGAGACTTGAGTGAGTATTTTCTCAAAAATATTTTCTACTAATCAATTGAGCACAAGAAAATAAGAAATTCACTTATTTTTTCACTAACCAAGAATATGAAAAAATAAGTAGAAATTCACTTGTTTTCCAAGAACTCATTTTTCATGAAAACATTTTCCGTGAACAACATTTTCCTCCGTAACGAATACACCCTTAATATTAAAGAAAGTAATTCTCACCTTCAAAACTTTGTCTGGTTTTCAGATGGCTTAAGTTTTCCAACAGCAAAGTGAAAGTTTATTTTTAAGTGAAAGTTTTGATTACTTCTCTAAGTGATTTCTGGAAATCAAGTTAACGTAGCGTCAAAATACGGGAAAATAATTAAAAAAATTCCCTCCAAAAAAAACTTATACTGACTTTTTACTCTTTTTTGGCAACAATTATTAAGAAAGAAAAAGAAAAAAGATTTTTATTAAAAAAAACTCTCATCATAAAATATTGCATAGGGAGAGGGCATCATTGAGAGTCATTTTCCAACCCTTAAATGTTAGAAAGGTAAGGTGGGATTGACTCTATTTTAAATTGTAACCTAATTTTATACAAAGAATATCGTCTGCATATACATTAACCAAGTATCCAACGAGCTAGGCCCCAACTCATATAAAAGTGTAACTATTTATGCCAGCATAAGTGAATGGCTATTTCCAAATATCGTCCCTTACTAAAAAATTCTTGGAAACAAAATTTAGTACGCAGTACGTATTTGGCCGAGAACTATCGTTGGTTGTGATAAAGTTTTTTTTTTTTTTGTTTATTTCATAGGGAAGGGATTACCGATGGAGAATCGAACCCTTAGATGAAAGTTCAGATAATCAACCAATTGAGCTATTAAGATTCCTTGATAAGTCAAAGTAACTTTGCACTAAAATTATATTATCAAGAGGCATAGTCTTTCCTTTATTTTATAAGAGAACAATTGTGGAATTCCTAATTATTTGATTTGACCATAACATTTAGTATACTCATTTGTAATAGGTTCTTAGAGTGTAGGTTATAGAATATTATGAATGCAATCTCGGACATAACCGAGTCATAATATACCTAGGAATGTTATAATATAGCACACTTGCATAACAACTGTGGTTTTCTTTATTAGAGGATTCGCCTTGTCACCACATAGAAATTATTTCAATTTGTTTACACATCCCTAGCTAGTTTCGTCAAAGGAAATAGAGAATATTAATTGATATTCACTTTTATTATCATTAATTTACATTCTAGGTCAATTAGCATATCTTTCCTTTAATGTATTTTAACGAGGAGGAACAACCATCTTCTTCTAAAGGGAAACTTTAGGTTGAGTAAATGTGAAGAAAGGAACATATGATGGGAATTTTTTTCATCTTATCTTTTCTGATTTTCGAAGCACGCGCAATCTTTGCCTTTTTTCTCTACAGGTGTCGAATAATTCCCTCTTAGACTTTTCAGTCTTCCACCAGCAATAACTCCGTCCTATATATGTTGAGATTAGAAAATATGCAGATTCAAGTTTCATTTTAGAATGTTAAAACATTGTCTCATAGTTTAATTAGCACTATATGATCAAACTTATTTAAGTCTTTTACTTAATTGAAACAGCTCTGATTTCCCAGATTAATTATAGAGAAGATGATATAATGAGGTTTGAAATAAAACAAACAAATTTGCAAAATATGTATATCTCGAGATCAAGGGCCTACTTCTAATGTCATTTTTCTTCTATAAGTTGGATTCTGCAGCTATATTGTAATTTAAATTAATAAATAAATAAGACAATTTTACAGCTCATTAACTAGAGTTTACGGCTAAATTCAACTTTAGCAACTCCACAAGGTAAGCTAGTCGTGAAATGCGTATCTTTCCAGAGTTCTAATGGTTCCCATTTTACCGAAACTATTTACCAATTTTAATTTACTTTCTAAAAAGGAGTAAAGAGATTAAGTTTTATACATTGATGATATAAAATATGTTTACATAATTAGGCAATTTACAATGGAATTACATGTGAATATTGAGGATCTCGTTATTTCCAGTAGTGTATATTTTTTTTATTTACTTCTTTTTTGTGTTACTTTTATTTTAACGCTATGGAGTTCAATTTTATTTACTGTTATCAGTAAAAGCTATAGAATTTTAAAAAGTTAGTAACAAAATTGAATAAGAAAAAAGAATAAAAAGGAAATGAGAATGATTAATAGGATAAAAGAAAAGAAAAATGTCGTATGGCTATTGTTTTTATCTAACTTTTAGCTCGCACATGCCGCAAAGAGGGTGAGGCCACTCTTGGCACTTGACATTCCAGTAAATTTTTGATAGGAAACATATATCAATTTAACACTTAATTATAATTTAAGTAAAAAAATTACAAAACGTGAATATTTCAGATATTTTTTAACGTGTTAACCCTATGATATATCATTATCACATGAAGATTTGGCAAATATTTTGGAGCTCAAAGGTTTAGGACACACATTTGAGGCAAATAGACAGAAGCCATGAGGAAAGTTAGCACTAGCTGGGAACTCCATCATGAAAATTTGTGCATGAGTTGCATCATTTTGCCTATGTAAAACTTCACCTTCATCATTATACTACTTTTTTTCCGCCCTTTCCGATTTATACTGGCGTTTATGGCATTTTTTTACTGTGAGCCTAGGTTCATGAATTCTAGAATTTTAAGACTCCACGGGAGCACAAGTATAAATGTAACATGTCGCGTCGATAAACACATGATTTACCATGCATAATATAGAGTTAAATTTCAAAATTCTAGAAATGAAACAGCTAATTAAGGTAAGCAATGAAACACATACTCGTAGTTAATTGAAACACATAATATTGATAGTGAGATCACTTAAAAGATTCTTTCCCGTCTAATTTGTGTGATGGTGTTTGATTGAATGAAATATTTAAGAAATACTTTTGAAACTTATAGTCTAAGATAAACTATAAATGTGAAATAATAGTCAAAACACATCTGAAGTATCCTTTTTGCGAGTTTTCTACCTGAACCATCAAATGTTTGTGTTTCCTATCTGAATTATCATCAATTTTTTTAATCAAAACACACCTCGACTAGAAATTGATGGTGCGTGGTGTACATTTTTTTGAATGGTGTCAAATGACACTCCACGTGGATAATTAAATAAATAAATTATTTTAAAAAAAAAAGATAATAGTAAAAGAATACATATGAAGTATCACTTTTTTGCGAGTTTCTTATCTGAACTATCAGGTGTTTGCGTTTTTTACCTGAATTATCACCAACTATTTATCAAAACACACCTTGAAATAAATGAGTCAATTGCCATGTCGACAAAATTTTGTGGGCAAATTAAGCTGTAACAAGCTTTTTGCCGATTGTGTTCAAACACTTGGTCTAGTCAGCTTTGAGGTATGTTTTGAAAAATAATTAGTGATAGTTTAGGTAGAAAACACAAACACCTGATACTTTAGGTGTTGTTTTGACCATTATCTCCATAAATATTTATGTGGCTATAAATTATCTCATTAAGGAAAAAATGAGTATTCTAAAATTGGATTGTTATTACATATAAAAAAGTTATCATTCTTTTTGAAATTGATTAAAAAGAAAAATATCACAAAATTGAGACGGATGAAGTACTAAATATATAAAATAAGTAGGACTGCGACTGCATGCTAAATTATCCTCATAGTGTAAATTATATTTTGTGTGTATAAAAATTTAATCCTATATGATATTTATAAGAACTTAACTATAACAATAACAACATACTTGGTGTAATTTTATAAATAGGACATGAGAAGGCTACACAACCTTATTCCTACCTATGTAAAGATAAAGAGATTATTTTGTATAGATTTTCGATTCAAGTAAAGCACTAAAATTAAGTATGAAAAAGAAAAATAATACTCTATTTAGAAAAGAGCAATGGGAAAATAAAGGAGAAAGAGAACACTAACAAGAACTTGAGTATAATGGTAGTGAAATATGTTTTCTTATGTATGACTTGGGATTGCAAAAAGATGTTTGAAGTAAGAACTCATACCCAAAAAAAACCTAATAAAACACAACGTATCTCCTTCTACCCAATGAAAGTGAGAATCTATGATTAGCAATTGAATGCCTCAGCCCCTTTTGTTGAATCTAAAATTGCTCGTGCTAGATTAATCATAGGAAAGAAAGTTGGGCTCCCCATTCCAACCATATTAATTTTGGATGTTACATTTTAGTTGAGACCATGGGAGCATGAATACCCCATCTTTGCTAACTTTTTGCAATTTGTAAAAGTGGAAAGACACAAATCATTTGAGTCTCACTGAACACATCAATGATTAGCTTTAAAACATGCATTTAACCCTTTGGAGCAGACATCCACTGAATGATGTTTGGTTTACCTTGGTGATCTCTGAATTTTAGGGACGGAATGCCAGTTGTTCCAATAGAATCTTTCCATGCTCTCTTAAAGTTTAATGTATGTTTCCTTTCATTTGCGTGGAGAGACCAATGTGGAGTTGAGCAACTAAATTATAAGTTTAACTTCTATCTATGTACATTGTTGATTGTGTAATTAAATAAATTTAAACTATTAAATTATACTTAAAAATGAGTAACTAATTATACGCAACTGATCAACATAAGTGGAATTCGTTACTTAAGGAATAAAGCAAGCAACATATTGATAATCGTATTAGGTTTTAGAATTTGGTCAGATAAGCTTGTTTGCAAAGCTAGATAAAAAAAAAGGGTTCAATTGAATCCCCTTTTCTTAATTAGTTGCGTTGAGCTCGCTTTCGAGTCTTCACGTTAGCTTTTCTCCGCCCACAACCCAATAATTAGTTGGCAAAGCTAAAATAAGATTAGAGGCGTGTTGAATAATGCAGTCAACGGTAATTTAGTAATATCCAGTAGTTAGTTAGTTAGAATTAGTTGGTTAATTAAGTTAGTTTATTAGTTACTAATCAAATATCCTAGCTAACTATATAACCTTTATACACAGGTCATTGTACTCACTTCTGATGAATGAAATGGATTCTTCTTTCTTCTTCTCTCTTCTTCAATTTTATCTCAATTATTAAAAATCATATGCATGAATTCATGCTAATATTCATGGTATCAGAGCATTACTGAATCAAATCAGTTATTTACGATCCTACTAATCACAATTTAGCTTCATCTTCTTGAAGGTGCGATTGTAATCGAGTGAGAAACTCGCAATCACATGTTCAAATTGCTCAATCTCGATTACTTTTAAGTCTATTTGAGAAAGATTCAGACAAATTTATTGTCAATTTCAAATTTGAATCAGTAAATCAAACATTCAATCAGAGATGGATGCATCTGGAACACATATCAATGGCAACATATCGAGTTCACATACCGCAAATCAAAGTGTTGCACTTGTTGCACTGCTGATAGATCGTTATATCTATCTTTTGCAGATGTAAGTGGAGTTTCGATTATATCTTGTCAATTGAAAGGAAGTGAGAATTATGTTGTACGAAGTAAATCTATGAAAATTGCACTGTTAAGAAGAAATAAACTAGGCTTTATTGATAGATCTTGTAAGAAGGAAAGTTTTTGGTAGAATAGTGGAATGTCTGGAAAAGAGTTAATGCGATAGTGTTATCTTGGTTGATGAATGCAGTAGCTAGCAATTTAATTGTAGGTGTAGTACATGCATCAAATGCTTATGCAATATGGAAATATCTTAAAGAGAGATTTGATAAAATTGATGGTTCTAGAACCTATAACATACATCAAGAAATTGCCTCTATAACACAGGGGGTAGAGTCTGTGTCAATTTATTTCTCAAAGTTGAAGGTTTATGGGATGAGTTGATATCTGAAACTGGATTGAGTGCATCCAAACCAGCTAACACACCCATGAATACTACTACAAGGTTCAGAACAAGAGAATATGATCAACACAACAAAGATAAAAATGATTCAAAAATAGATGATTCAAAACCAGATGATGAAGTCTTAAGTGATCAAGGTACTTAATAGGGAAGTTACTATACTTGATATTTGATAGTAACTAGGCCTGACATTATTTACAGTGTGCAAACACTCAGTCAGTTTTTACAATAGCCAAAGAAGTCTCATATTGAGGCAGCATTGAAAATTATCAAGTATGTACAAAGAAATCTAGGGCAAGGAATACTTTTATATTTTATCAAGCAACAAGAATGATGTATTAGCTGCCCATTGTGATACAAATTGGGCTACTTGTGCAATCTCAAGTAGGGCTGGCCATTGGGCCGGGATAACACGATCCCGCCCCGTCTCGTCCTGATCCCGCTGGGTAAATTAGGGGATAGGGATTGACTCTAGTCGGGTTTAAAATTGGGATGAGAAAAGCGCATGTCCCGCCTATCCTGGTCTCGCCCTGCCCCGGCCTGGCCCGTTTCTGCCAAAAAGTAGTCGTTGCACAAACGACCATTTGCAATTCTAGCAGTTGGCAACGGCTACAAACCACCATTTTAGCCCCCAATGATAAAACCCCCCTACCCTCTTAATATTTATTGTTAACCCCTAAATTAGTATATTTACACATTAACCCTATTTCTCAACTATAAATACCTCATTTTTCTCACAAATCTTTCTACCATCTCTCTCTCTCTCTCTAAATTGCACACTAAATATTATATTTTATTTGCTAATTTCTATCAAAGTTAAAAAATTGAGAGTGAAGTTGGCAACTAGCTTGAGGATCATCGAGCAACATTTTAATTTTCAACCTCGATTACACGTCGACATTACGTCGGTGTTTGGTACACTCGTTCCTTCTTTTATATAAATTATTATTGTTTAACTTTAATTATCGTACTTAATTTTTTTAACTTTAATTATTTATTTGCATAATTATAATGGAACGAGGTGGACGTTTTTCTGGTAGAGGTAGTAGGGGTAACATGGGTAAGGGTGCATCTTCTAGTAATCCATTATGATAATTTCACTCTTGTAGATGAAACTGAACTTTGTAATATTGATATTAATGCAAATGTGCAATCATTAGATCATGAGGTATATTCTGCATCTCCAACTACTGAATCAGACTATGATTTAGAAAATGAATTAGAAGATAATGTAGATAACACACCCACTAGTGCAGCTCCACCTCAGGCTCAGATTGAGTCTCAGGATGAAACTGGAATCCCTCATAGTCCCCTTAGTATGAGAAGATGCCAAAAACAACGAAAATTAAAATCATCTGCATGGAGTTTTTTTTGAAAGGGACATTCCTAATCAACTAGTTATTTGTAAAATTTGTCGTGAAGCTTAAAAATTAAAAACTGAAAAAGGTCAAGGAGGGACGGGATGTTTAATGAGACATGTGGAAAGGGATCACAAAGTAAGGTATAACCAATACTTGACTGAAAAAGCGGTTGTGCAAATACCTTCTGAGTGGGGACAAGGTTCACATAGTGTCCCCGACCAAGTAAGGGTCAAATTAACCTGATGACGGGGGGAGTTATAGCTCTGAAATACGATAAACACAAAGATTGGGAAAATTTAGCAAAATTAGTTATTGTGAAGGGTTTGCCTTTTTCATTTCCTTCCTCTCATTGTTTTATTCATTACATTTGAGAAACATATAATCATGCTTTTAACTGTTTTCCTAGGACAACTATTAGAAGAAATGTTTTTAAATTTGCATATGAATATCAACAATATTTACGTTATGCATTGTATCATTTTAAGGGCAAAGTAGCTATCACTTCTGACATAGGCAGTAGTACTATTGATAATGATTATTTAATTATTACATGTCATTGGATATATCACAATTGGACTATGCAAAAACGTATAATAGCATATAGATATATTGATGAAAGGCACACTAAATTTTTTATTTTAAGAAATATCCATGAAATTAGTGAATATTATGGAATTACTGATAAAGTTATGACTATTTCATTAGATAATGCTTCTTGTAATGATTATGTTGTAAACATTTTAAAAACTCGATGGACTCCATCTTTTTCCGATATTTTTCATGTTAGATGTCATATTTATAACGTAGTTGTAAAGGATGGCCTAAAACTTTTTAGCTCTATTCTTGATAAAGTACAATTTGCTATCAACTTTATTTTTAAAGGTAATAAAATACAAAGACGCAAAGAGTTTTAAAAATATGTCATGATTGTGAATTACCTTATAGGAAAATACTAGAAGAAGTTGCAACTAGGTGGAATTCTTTGTATGAATACTTAGTTGTTGCTCACGAGTATAAAAGACATTTAACTTTAGTATTTAATGCCCATAAGTAAAATCCTTCGGATATGTTTGTAGATGATGATTGAAATAAAATTTGGGAACTTATTGTATTCTTAAAGAAATATTTTCTAGCTACTAAGAAATTTTCTGGTATTTATTATCCTACTATTCATCTATGTTATTTTATATAGCTCTAATATTTTTCTTATTTAATGAATATAAGAAAAAACCTACTTACGCTTCAGCTATTATAAAAATGATTGTAAATTTTTAAAAAAAATATTTTCACTATTTATTTTGTTGGTGCTGTATTAAATCCTACTATTAAAGTAGACGGTTGTAATGCCCTTATTGAAACGATTTATGAATGCCTAGAAATACTTGAAACAAAACCAACTAAAGAACATGTTATCTCTAGCATACAAATACAATGCAAAACTATGTATATGTATTACCAAGAGAAAAATGCAAATAATCAACCGGCTTCTGTACTATCTTATTTTACTTCACTTCAACCTTATAAAAACATGCAATATCTTCTTCAAGTATTCAAGGCCTTCAAAATAGAATGTATAGTGGTTCAAGTGCTTCACAAATTAGCGAGTTTGATGTTTATGTTTTGCAGGGTGTTGTACCGTTTGAATCAATTGCTAATGAAAATGGACGTGAAGACTTGCTGAAATACTAGAGGGATAATCAAAAGATATTTCCGACTCTATAAAAGATGGTCCGAGATGTGTTGAATATTCAAGCGTCATCTACAGCTTATGAAAGTGCTTTTTTGTGCTAGAAGGTTTCAAATATGAGAGCACAAACACTCATTGGCGGGAGACAGTTTGGAAATTACAGTTTTATTTCGAGATTGGATTAGAGCGGAGCATCGAAGGTGCGGTCAACCAGAGATCAATGAAGAAGACGACTATAATTACAACAAAATCTTATCCGAGGGAGCAGAAAGCGACGTTGAACAAATTGACCAACAAATTCCAATTCCAACAGAAGATCCTCAAGAGATTGTCAAAAAATTAGGAAAAGTATGGTTGCATATTACCTTTAATGCCAATTTTATTATGTGATTTGAAACTTTTGAACTACGAAACAAAGTTGTAATTTTTGAAATTGTTTTAGAAAAAAATTATATTTCTATTAAATAATATAAGAAGCAATTAGCTTTGAGATATTTTTTCACTATCTTGTTCAATTATTTAAGTGTTACAATATATATTTTTTAAAATTAAGTGTCTAGAAAAAAGTTTTTAAAAGTCCCCAAATCCCCCTTCCCGTCCCATCCCGTCCCCCCAAATCCCATTCCCTCTGATAGTGGGATGTGGGACGGGATGGGACCACTTCCTATCCCCCAAATCCCATCCCCATCCGCCCTCCTAATCCCGATCCCGACCCACTCCATCATCCCCCAAATCTCTGTCCCCCTAATCCCGTCCTGTCCGATCCCATTGATCAGCTCTAGTCTCAAGGAGATCAATAACATGCTTTGTAATTAAACTTGGTGAATCATTAGTATCTTGGAAATCAAAAAAATCAATCTACTATGTCTAGATCTTTAGTTGAAGCTGAGTATAGAAGTTTCGCTTCTACAGTAGTAGAGTTAAGATGGCTTATTGGTCTTACAAAAGACCTGAATTGAAGTGCAACTATCTATGTGTATATATAGTTACAGTAAAACATCTCTTCAAATGGATGCTAATTCAGTTTATCATGAGAGAACAAAGCACATAGAGATAGATCGTCATTTCACGAGAGAGAAAATTCAACAAGAAATGATGAAAACTGAATATATCACTACTCGTGATCAGGCTGTAGATGCACTTGGTGTTCTTAATATCTTCATAACACCAAGTTTCAAAGAGGGTGTTGAATAATGTAGTCAAGGGTATTTTAGTAATATCTAGTAGTTAGTTAGACTTAGTTAGTTAATTAAAATGAAGTCGTCTTCTTCCTTCTTCTCTCTTCTTCAATTTTATCTCAATTGTTAAAGATCATATGCATGAATTCATGCTAATCTCCAGGGCGCCCTCTTCTATGGTGACCCTCTTTTGATCGATTGATTGATTGAATTGAAGTCTGAAGGGGTTGATTGATGTCAGAGATACTCCCAAGATTAAGGCCGAGCAACTAGCTAGTTGTTGCAGAATTGAACGTCTATCTATCTCGCCACAGTAAAAGAAGTCTTGGCTAGTTTGTTAGGTTTTGTCTTCTTCGAAAAACTTATACTATGTACATAGAGATTCTTATGTAGTTTTATATAAATTATACTAGCCAGTTCAAAAAATGATTATGGAAAAGATACAAAATCTAGGTATAACATTGAGTACTTTTAATATCCCTTATATATAAATTCTTTATTAACGTGTATAATGTAAAATATTTAGTCATATTTAGTGTTGTATAATTATGATAAATATAAGATCCTTATTGTATTAGGATTCCACATTGTATACACTATATATATTTGTATTAATGAGAAAGGCTCCCCAAGGGATATTAATACAATCATTAACGTGTATAATGTAAAATATTTTTTCATATTTAGTGTTGTATAATTATGATAAATATAGGATTCTTATTGTATTAGGATTCCACATTGTATACACTATATATATTTGTATTAATGAGAAAGACTCCCCAAGGGAGATTAATACAATCTTACATGGTATCAAGAGTCAAACCCTAAAACACCTAAAACCTTACTTTCTTCTACACCTCAAACCGTCGCCGACCTGCCCCTTCTCGGCCAATCGGCTTCTTCAATTCTTTTTCTCATTTTTTGTGTTGTGTTCAATCCTTGTGGCTACCATGTATACTCCTCCTCTCCTAAAACTCTCACCTCCTCCGAAGTCGTCATAGAAAACCCTCCAGCTCCCTCCTCCACATCTTCTTTCCACCCGGCATTTGCCGTCACAAATATCAAAAATTTCATTCCCATCATTCTTAATCAAGAAGATGGTCAATACTCCTCGTGGGTCGAACGCTTTCGTATTCACGCCTGCACGTATAATGTGCTTGACCATATTGACGACTCTTTTACCCGTTCCATTGACATTGCAGACTCTACTTGGCGTCGTCTCGATGCCATTGTTAAACAGTGGATTTACGGCACCATCTCCAAATACCTACTTTATACTATTATGAAAACAGGTGCCTCAGGTCACGAATTATAGGTACGATTGGAAGAAATATTTTAGGACAACAAAAACACTTGGGCTGTGTATTTAGAGGAATAGTTTAATCACACACGTCTCGAGAATTTTGCCAATAAGTCCGAACATTGTACCAAATTGAAACTAGTTGTAGACCAATTAGCCAATGTGGGGACACCTGTCTCTGAAACAAAGATGGTCCTACAACTTGTAGTTGGCTTACCGAAAGGAGAATACGATACGCTAGCCACTATGATTCAACAAGTCGACCTACTGCCGAGTTTTAACAAGGCGCGTTCACAATTACTTTTGGAGGAAACTCGTCGTGCCAAACAGGACGCCCACAATCAAAAAGCATTAGCGATTGAAAATCCGGCCACAAACGCGGCCCCTACCACCGTCGGACTACCACCAGCCGCGGGACAACCGCGGTGGGGGCAGGGGCAGCAGAGGTCGCGATAATAGTAAAGGCGGCAAGGGTCGTAGTAGAGGGAAGGCTCAGCAACCTGTCTGAGCCACTACCCAGAATATTCAGTGGGTCAGCCCAGCAGGATGGTCCAATACGGGAAATTGGCCTCACCCACCTGCCCATTTCCCACGGCTGGAGTCCAATACCCGCAAGCCTAGCTCCCTGGAATTCTGGGCTCGGCACCCAGCACACACCAGGCCCACTCATCACAACATCAGGCACACATTGCCTCGGCCCAGCATCAGAATTATGGACACAGCTTGGCCCCCACTGATTTGGGCCAGGCCTTTAAAACTTTAAATCTCCAGCAGCCCAATGAAAATTGGTACATGGATACGGGAGCCACATCTTACCTCACTCGCTCTGCAGGTAATCTTCCTAAGCTGTTTAGCTTAAAGTATCGTCAATATATTACTGTTGGTAGTTGTCATCGCATTCCAATTCAAAGTTATGGAACAACGTACACCCAACCGCCTCACCCACCCTTCTCCCTAAATAACGTCTTGTATGCTCCCAACATTATTAAAAACTTAATATATGTCTAGAAATTTATTCATAATAATTTCGTCTCTGTTGACTTTGACCATTTTGGTTTTACTGTGAAAGATCTTCGTACGGGGACACCTCTTATGAGATGCAATAGCACGGGGGATCTATATCCATTCCCATCCACCTCCGCTGCCAGCTCATGCTCTCCTCTATCTCTCGCTGTTATTTCTCCGTCGACTTGGCACAATAGGCTTGAACACCCAGGAGCCCCTGCTTTTAATTTTCTTAGAGATAATAACTTTATTAGATGTAATAATGGGAAACTTACCCAACATCGTGTTTCTTGCTCTTTAGGCAAACATGTTTGTCTTCCTTTCAAATCATCTTTAAGTGTTACGTTCTCACCTTTTGATATTGTTCATGCTGATTTATGGACATCTCCTGTTACTAGCACACTGGGTCATAAATATTATCTAGTCTTATAGATGATTTCTCTCATTTTATTTGGATTTATCCACTAAAATTTAAGTCCGAAGTTTTTTCCAAGAGGCAAGCCACCTTATCCCGTTCGAGTGCAGAAGCAGAGTATAGAGGTGTTGCACATGTTGTTGCTGAGATCTGCTGGCTTCGAAACCTTCTTTTGGAGCTTCAGTGTCCCTTGCGTAAGACGTCTTTGATTTACTGTGATAACATATCCTCCATATATTTATCTCATAATCCGGTTCAGCATCAGGGAACCAAGCACATTGAGATGGATATACACTTTGTTCGTGAGAAGGTTGCTCTAGGTCATGTTAAGGTGTTGCATGTGTCTTCCTCGTATCAGTATGCAGATATATTCACGAAAGGCCTTTCCAGACAGCTCTTTCTCGACTTCAGATACAGTCTTAACGTCGGCATCCTCCCGCTCCGACTGAGGGGGTGTATTAACGTGTATAATATAAAATATTTAGTCACATTTAGTGTTGTATAATTATGGTAAATATAGAATCCTTATTGTATTAGGATTCCATAATGTATACACTATATATATTTATATTAATGAAAAAGGCTCCTCAAGAGAGATTAAAACAATCTTACCTTCTTGGCTATGCCATGCCTTTTGCGATAGCTTGAGAGTTGTCTCTTTAGGGACCTCACGTTAAAAATCATCTAACTCGCCACCTTCAGCCAAGGAAACATGATGTAGCATGTCAATGTCATATTACTAGCCTTAATAACAGTTTTTTTTATCGAACTTTGATCGAACAACTCCCACGTGATAAAGCTTTGCAATTTGCATCATGCATGTGGGAAATGACCTAACCCTGAATAACTATGAGGAAACAGATTTCCCCTAACATGCATGTCAACATCCTTGTTTTATTCTTTGTATTGCGTAATCTAGGATGGTCATATGAAAATTGACGGTCAAAAATTGCAGCAGCACACCTACACACTAGAGAGAGTGAGAGAAACATAATAGATTATATATATATTGAGAAATCAGGCAGTGCAGTACGTAGTTTGCCCATGAAAATCTTAACCTTACGACAAGAGATAAGGACAGATTTCCTATGTTTAGTAAATGTGATGCGGCCATGTAATCCTGTCCTCTATCAAATACAATAAAATATCTTTTATGAGTATTATTCTTGTGTGTTATAGTAAGCCAATATTCCTCCAATGTTAGGAAACTTTAATCTCAAGAAAGGTACCTCCACCTATTTTTTGAAATTTATTATCACTCATGAGAGACGTAGCTATCTATTTACACATTGATTGCTGTTTTTACATAATTTAGCAATAACGTCCAAAAGCTGACCAACGAAAACAAACAATAATTCACGTAATAAAAATTAAAGATTTACTTGTATAAAAGGATCAGAATTTATATACCGCCAATCATGCACACACATGCATATGTAATTGGCTAATTGTCAAAACACGTTAGGCTTGTAATTACTAGTATCGAGTACTCTATCACTATTCACATTTCTTTATACTCTTTTTTCAATATTTTGATATATACTATCCTTCACCAAGAAAATACAAATGATTACTAAACTATATAGATATTAATTAATATTATGTCACAACCCGCACTATCTGTCTTATCCCCTTTCTTTCTTCTGCTCACCCCCCACCCTCTTTTTTTTTAAAAAAAAAACTATTTTTGTTAGCGCGAATTTAATTTCTATAAACTGATATTACAGTTTTACCACATTCGATTAAGATGACATAAAACAACAAATGACTATTTATAATAATCTTAATTTGTATTTAAGAAATATAGTAAGTTATTATAAACATTTTGTATATAAATTAATATTTTAAATTATATGTACTAATGATGTATAAAATTATTTGCACCCGTGATCTGACTTATTTTAATGCAATTACATGTAAATTTATTTAATAAAACATTAATTAGAAACTTGATGAAAATAATAACTTACGTTTTATCACATCAAGTAGTGTGAATTTGTATCGGTATAGTATAACTTAAATTCATAAATTATTATTTGTTTTGCTTTTTTTAATTATTTTTCACCTGATATCCGATATCGCATTAAAGTTTGATTATATCTAGATTCATACCACATACGTCCATTCCAGAAATACGATTCTTATAAAAAAAAAAAAAATCATACAACTCGAACGGTGGTGCAGCCCATCCTTGGTGGTAATATTTTTGTTTTTTGTTTTGTGAAGGAACGAAAGCCTTGTGGGCCCAATCCCATGTGGACTGCCAGCTGAAGGCCGAAAAGAGCGCTTACATAAACCCCTTAAAGCCTTTCTCCTATATCACCTCTGCTGTGGGGGCTACTCTTCCTCTCTTAGACAATATCACAAACACTTTTTATCAAACATCTGTAGCTACAAAATTCTCTATGGTTAGACCACAACAACGATATCGAGGAGTCCGTCAGCGACATTGGGGTTCTTGGGTTTCCGAAATTCGACATCCTTTACTGTATGTAATTTCCTTTCCCTCTTTGCCGTCGTCAATTTTTTGCTACTAAAATTGATTGATTGATTGATTGATTGATTGTTGTAAAGCAGGAAGACGAGAATATGGCTAGGCACATTTGAGACAGCAGAGGATGCAGCACGAGGATATGACGAAGCTGCAAGGCTCATGTGTGGACCAAGAGCGCGCACAAATTTTACTTTTAATGATAGTGATTCTCAATCATCATCGACGAAGTATTTATCTTCTACTTTGATAGCTAAACTACAAAGATGCCAGATGAAGTCACTTAATATGGCAAATAATAGATCTGGAACGACAAAATTAGAAGTTCAAGATAATCAGTTTTACACACCTGCGAACAGGGGGGATCATGGCATTATTGGCAGAAGAAATGGACAAATGACTGTTGAAATGCCGGTGAATCGGGTAAGTTATGAAGGCCAAGCAGAGAGTACGCAACCACTGGAAGATCACCATATAGAGCAGATGATTGAGGAGTTGTTGGATTATGGATCAATTGAGTTGTGTTCTGTTCTACAACAATAGACCATAAATGCGAATGCAACACTTTTACATTCTAATGAAATGCTTCCCTATTTCTTCTCTCTAATTTTTTATTCACTACCTAGTTATTAATGTATAGTTATTAGCTTGTATAAGATGAAAATAATCCAGAAATTTCAGCACCCATAGTATTAGTTGGACTTTTTGTTCCCTTTTATGTGTTTCCCATGACCATGATCATACTCCACCCGGGGTGGAATCAATCACTAAATCTTGTATTAGACTAGACTATCGGTTGAAAATTTACTAAATATGGAATTAAGTATATCCCATTAATTTATAACTCGAATAATTGGGGTCCGCACGTCGGAAACGTCGTTTCTACACACGTGCACACGTAGTGCCAAGTATCGCAAATTTAATTAGTGAAAGAGATATTGGTATGTATTTAATACGTTTGAGACATAGAATTATGGACGGTTATTGGTCAAATGACAAAGTATTCCACGTTGGTAAATGAAGGAAGAAGTGTACGAAGTGTAAGATGAAACGAGACGGATTTCGCCGCTGAGCCGTGGAGGGCCGCGGCGCCACACCGTCGAAGTCGTGGCGCTAATTGGTTGGCCAGTCACTAGAGACACAGCGCTAATTCACAGAGCCGTGCGCTTCGGAGGTAGATTGTTGCGACTGAAAGTTTGAAAAATCTGACATTTGGGCTGGTTTTGAAGCATTGATTCTCCATTACTTGGCACATGAATTCAGCAATTATTTGGCTGAATGTAACCCCTCAATCAAGTGCCATTACATTGCTATTGAAGGCCATTAGTTGGCTAGTTGAGGGGTCTTCTACTTACACTATAAATTGAGGCCTTTGGCTCAATTGAACAAAACACTCAACACTTAGAAAATACTCCAGATTTTCTGAATTCATCTTCTTCCTCTCTAGCAAAGTTACTATACTCAAAGTTCTTCAAGAGTAACACTTGAGTTTCATTTGCTCACTTGTTAAAGTTGTTGTTGTATCTTGGAAGACTATTGCTCAACACCGTAAAAGGAGATATACGGGGCAATCTTGTCTTAAAGACAGAGTGTCATCACTCGACTCAGCAAATCACACAAGCAGTTTGTTAAGTTCTTGATTTCCAATTTATTGTAATATTTAGTTTATCCTTTCTTACTATTGTAATAGTTACTTACTTCTCATTCCCTGCAACAATTGTATCCCAATAATTTTAAGACAATATTTTGTTGTAAGTACCTAGAAAGATGACTGGAAGAGATCAAACTGTTTCTGATTATGTTGTTGCTGCTACTCAAGGAAATCCATCTACCTTCCCCACTGCTCAAGGCACAACTAATGCCTTTCTGGTTGCTCAAGGCTCATCCAACGCCATTACTGCCGCTCAAGGGAACGTTGACGTTCCTCCACCCGCTGGATTTCACCATGAACGCCCTGAAAAGTTCATGGGCTCAAACTTCAAGAGACGGTAACAAAAGATGCTATTCTATCTGACTGTTATGGGAATGACACGTTTTCTAACAGAAGAGCCTCCACAAGCTGGAGATGAAATGGACCCTTCGCCTTCTGAAACGGCTGAAGGGGGGCTAGGTATCCATGTCATTAATGGCATGAAGATGGTTCTTGATGCATGGAGTCATAGTGATTTCTTGTGTAAGAATTACATATTGAACTTCTTGTCAGACCCTCTATACACGGTGTATTACACCGTATGCACTGCCAAAGAGTTGTGGGAGAAGCTGCAAAAGAAGTACAACGCACAAGATGCAGGTACTAAAAAACTCATCGTTGGGAAATTTCAGAAATTTCAAATGGTGGATAGTAAAACAGTGATGTCCCAAGTCCAGGAATTCCAAATGATTCTACATCACCTGGATTTGGAAGGAATGAAACCAAATGAACAGTTTTTTGTTGCATCACTAATTGAAAAGTTACCTCCTTCATGGAATGAGTTTATGAGTTACTTAAAACTTAAGACAAAGGAGATGACCTTTGAAGAACTTATTATCAAACTCCAAATTCAGTAAGATAATAAGAAGGTCATGCCTAGGGGTAAACAACCTACTGAGGCAAAGGCAAATCTGGCTGAGGCCAAAGGGAACTCAAGTAAGAAGCGCAAGTTCCAGAAAGACAGCAAGACCCAAGCAGCGGAGAAGTTCAAAGGAAACTGTCACAACTGTGGGAAACCTGATCACATGATCAAGGACTGCCGCAAGCTCAGGACTGAGCAACAAGAGAAGGCCAAGGCTAAGGGCAAGGCACATGTTAACGTCGTCAAAGACCAGTTTCTGGACGACGTGATTGAGGAGTTCTTAGCGGTAGTGCTAGAAGCAAACCTTGTTGAGAATCCCATGCAATAGTGGATGGACACAGGTGCTACAAGACACATCTGTTCCAATATAAATGCCTTCTCCACTTATACACCGGTTACAAATAAGAAGCAGTTCATGGGCAACAACGCTTCCTCTGACGTGCTGGGGTAGGAAAGGTAGTCCTAAAGATGACTTCTGGAAAGGAGCTCACTCTGAAGGAAGTGATGCATGTTCCTGAGATTAGAATAAATTTAATTTCAGGTCATTTATTGGTTAATGCTGGTTTTAGGCTAGTGTTTGAGTCCAATAAATTTGTAGTCACTAAGAATGGAACGTTTGTGGGAAGAGGATTCGTCTGTGAAGGCCTCTTCAAAGTTGACGCTATGTCTGTATTACGTACATGCAATAATATTGAAGCTTCTTCTTACTTGCTTGAGTCCTCTAATTTATGGCATCATAGATTAGGACATGTCAGCTACAAGTCCATCAAAAGATTGGTAAAGTTGGAGTTGTTGTCGTCTATCGACGTAAACCCTCAACATAAGTGTGAGGTGTGCGTAGAGGCAAAACTCACAAAGCTTCATTTTCGATCCGTCGAAAGGAATACCGCTCCTGTAGAACTTATTCACGCAGATATATGTGATTTGAAGTTTGCACAAACTAGATGGGGGAACAAGTACTTTGTGACATTCATTGATGATAGCACAAGGTATTGTTACCTTTACTTGTTGAAAAGTAAGGATGAATCCTTTGAAGCGTTCCGACGTTACAAAGCAGAAGTTGAGAACCAACTAAGCATGCAGATTAAATCCATTCGCAGCGATAGAGGGGGAGAATATGTAGCGCTATTTGAGGAATATTGTGCCCAATCAGGCATTGTTCATCAAACGTCGGCTCCATACTCACCTCAATCGAACGGTGTGGCGGAACATAAGAACCGCACATTGAAGGAAATGATGAATGTCTTGCTCATCAATTTCGATCTTCCCCAAAACATGTGGGGAGAAGTTGTACTTACCGCTAATACGATTCTTAACAAAGCCCCACATAAGGGTAAGTACAAAACTCCATATGAATCATGGAAAGGAAAAAACTCACCTATAAATATTTAAAGGTGTGGGGTTTTCTGGCAAAGGTCGAAGTACCCAAGTCAAAGTAGGTCAAGTTTGGGCCTAAGATTGTAGATTGCATATTCATCGGATATGCAAATAACAGTAGTGCTTATCGCTTCTTAGTGCATAAGTGAGATATTCCAGATATCTACGGGGGTACAATCATGGAATCAAGGAATGCACAATTCTTTGAAAATACCTGTCCGAGAAAGGAAAAAGACATAACTTCTCGCAAACGAAGTTATGAACAAAGCTCTCATGAACCGGGAGTCGTTGACAGCTCGGATCTAGATGGTTCAGATCTAGTGGATCTCGAAGTGGCTGAATATCCGAAATCTAGTGTTCCAGATTCTCAAAACTTGGAGACTCCAGAGATGGAACTAAGGTGAAGTAAAAGGGCCAGGAAAGATAAATCCTTCGGTCCTGACTTTGTAGCTTATATGGTTGATGATGAACCTAGGACAATTGCTGAAGCATTGTCAACTCCAGAGGCACCGCTCTGGAAAGAAGTTATTGAGAGTGAAATATGCTCTATTCTGCATAATCATACTTAGGAGTTAGTTGATCTTCCTCCGGTAAATAAACTGTTGGCTTGTAAGTGGATACTCAAACGAAAGTATAAAGCATATGGATCTATAGATAAGTACAAGGCCAGGTTGGTAGTCAAGGGCTATCGGCAAAAGAAAGGCCTTGACTACTTTGACACGTACTCTCCGGTATCTAGGATGACGTCCATACGAGTATTCATTGCGATCGCAGCGTTGCGTGACCTTGAGATACATCATATGGATGTCAAAACAGTCTTCCTAAATGGTGATTTGGAAGAAGAAATCTATATGGAACAACCCGAGGGGTATGTGGTTCCAAGACAAGAGAAGAAAGTTTGTCGACTTGTCAAATCTCTGTACGGGCTGAAACAAGCCCCAAAGCAATGACACAAAAAAATTGATAGTACTCTATTATCGAAGGGTTTCACCATTAATGAGTATGACAAATGTGTCTACATGAAAGGTAACTCTGACTCGTTCGTTATGATATGTTTGTATGTAGACGACATGTTGATCACATGGAGCAGTCCTAGCATAATTCTAGAGACTAAGAACATGTTGAAACAATGCTTCGACATGAAGGATATGGGTATCGCAGATGTCATCTTAGGGATAAAGATCTCTAAGACATCTAACGGACTTGTCTTATCTCAGTCTCACCACATCGAGGATGTTTTGAGAAAGATCGAGATGTTTGACAGTTCACCTATAAAGTCACAAATTGATAGAAATCAAAAGCTTGATAAAAATGGTGGTGCGCCCAAATGCCAGGAGCAATATGCACATGCGATTGGTAGTTTGATGTACATTACAAACTGCACCCGGTCTGATACTGCTTATGCAGTTAACAAATTGGCTAGGTTTACCCGTAATCCGAGTAATGATCACTGGAAGGCGTTGAATTGGGTACTTCAATACCTGAAATACACGCTAACTTACGGGTTGCATTATTCGAGATATCCAGATGTACTAGAGGGGTACAGTGATGCAAACTGGATATCTGACATAGAGAACACCAAGTCCACCAGTGGGTATGTATTTACAATTGGTGGTGGGGATGTGTCTTGGAAATTCTCTAAGCAAACTTGCATCGCCCGATCTACGATGGAATCGGAGTTTATCGCTTTAGACAAAGAAGGAGAAGAAGCTGAGTGGCTTCACGACTTCTTAGAGGATGTTCTTTATTGAAACAAACCCGTACCTTTTGTAATGATCCACTGCGACAGCCAGTCGGCTCTAGAAAGGACATGGAATTCTATGTACAACGGCAAGTCTCGTCTTATTCGACGGAGACATAAGACCGTTAGGCAGCTGATCACCATGGGTATAATATCCATTGATTACATAAAATCAAAGGATAACATAGTTGACCCACTGACAAAGGGCTTACCCAAGAATCAGATGTTCTGCCTGTCTAGGGAAATAGGCTTAAAACTCATGGTATAAGGACCAATACGATGGTAACCCAACCTTACTGACTGGAGATCCCATGAATTAGGTTCAATGGGAAAACTAAGTTGTAAAGGTTCAGTTGATCGCTTCGGTGGAAACATGAGCACTTCGGATAGTGATTTCTGTAAAGAAACACCAAATCGAAAGTCATTCCCGCGATAGACTATAAGTGTTATCTGCAATGTGGGAGAATGTTAAGTTTTCAAAACCTTTAATGATTCTCACCGATTGAGGTTAGGTTTTGGAAAACTTTTAATGGTTCCTAACACTTGTAAAGTGGGGTATAGCATGATACCTTGTAGGAGACCACCTATTTAAGTGCTAGGAAAGGCCGCCTCAAATGAACGCACTTAAGAATCCAAGAAGTGTCCACGGCCACAACGGACAAAACATTACGAAGAACTGAGTAGAGGAAGTTGTTGTGTTGGTACCGTTGACTTGGCTTACACTAAACACTGACGGTTCAAGACATCACGTTCACCGCGCAGTAAGTAAGTTCGATGGTATTCAACTATGGAAGGTTCAAACCGTATTCTACCTATCCAGATGCAACATCGGTTCGCTAAAAGATTAATGGAAAAGGCACCAAGTGTGTGCGCCAAAATCTCTTTCAAGAGGGGATTGTTGGAAATTTACTAAATGTGGAATTAAGTATATCCCATTAATTTATGACTCGAACAATTGGGGCCCGCACGTCGAAAATGTCGTTTCCACACACGTGCACACGTAGTGCCAAGTATCACAAATTTCATTAGTGAAAGAGATATTGGTACGTATGTAATACGTTTGAGACATAGAATTATGGACGGTTATTGGTCAAATGACAAAGTATTCCACGTTGGTAAACGAAGGAAGAAGTGTACAAAGTGTAAGATGAAATGAGTCGGATTTCGCCGCGGAGTCGTGGAGGGTCGCGACGCTAATTGGTTGGCCAGTCACTGGAGCCGCGGCGCTTCGGAGGCAGATTGCTGCGCGGAATGTTGGAAAAATCTGACTTTTGGGCTGGTTTTGAAGTATTGATTCTCCATTACTTGGCACATGAATTCAGTCATTATTTGGCTGAATGTAACCCCTCAATCAAGTGTCATTACATGGCTATTGAAGGTCATTAGTTGGCTAGTTGAGGGTCTTCTACTTACACTATAAATTGAGGCCTTTGGCTCAATTGAACAAAACACTCAACACTTAGAAAATACTCCAGATTTTCTGAATTCATCTTTTTTATCTCTAGCAAAGTTACTATACTCAAAGTTATTCAAGAGTAACACTTGAGTTTCCTTTGCTCACTTGTTAAAGTTGTTGTTGTATCTTGGGAGACTATTGCTCAACACCGTAAAAGGAGATATACGGGGCAATCTTGTCTTAAAGACAGAGTGTCATCACTCGACTCAGCAAATCACACAAGCAGTTTGTTGAGTTCTTGATTTCCAGTTTATTGTAATATTTTGTTTATCCTTTCTTACTATTGTAATAGTTACTTACTTCTCATTCCCTGCAACAATTGTATCCCAACACTATCTACTTCACATCTGTTGGGGTGCGGTTCTTTTGATCTTAAATTAAAGATGTGTAAAGTAGCAAAAAGTTATTTGAATCTTGTGGTTATAAGTTTGTCACGTAAGATGTTTGAATTGTCAACTTACTAAATTTAGAAAGAGATACTATTTTTGGGATAAAGTAAGACACTTAAATTAGGACGGAGGGAGTATGTTTTGTACACTGGGCTGCCTTTTTGTTAATTCACCTACTAAAACATAACAATAAACAACGGCCCGCAATAAGTAGAATTAGTAACTATAAAAAGAGAGCAGACATTCTATTATAAATTTATAACAAGTTAAATTATACCGATATTGTTCAAATTATCTAAATCATTTTCTCACTTGCTTTAGGACTGATGGTAGACTACAACACAATAACTTTCTTTACAAGATTCGCGACTTAGACGACACAAATTCTCTGGAACATTTTGACTATATGAAGCTTGTTTAACTGCAGAATTTGGTTGTTTCTTTTTGGACTATCTAGAATTGATGATTTGGTGAATTCAGAACCAAAGATAAATACATTCCAGTTTTTGTAAAAATGGTTGTAGTAGACAGCATCTACTGCACGAAGTTTGGTTTGCAAAAATTGCTGGTAGTGACAATAGTGTAAATAAAATTGTTACTACTATTTTTACTTTGTGAGCAATGAACATATACTGATCCTCCATCAAAGATCACTTTTTGCCTTGTTCTTTTCCAAGTCGCGTTCCTTCGGTTGGCTGAGTTCACATAGCTACGACTTCATATCCTTATTTTGCTAACCCATGTTGGCATGTTGCACTATAATAGCACTAATGAGAGAGTTTAGTACTCCACTGATCACAAAATTTCGATCTTCCGCACTACAAATATCCACACACCCCTCCAACCCCAACCCCAATTTCTCAATATCTTTAGGTCATCCAACCTAAAAATTAACGTACTATACCTCCCATATTATCTGTCTTTAAGGATTTTACATAACTATTAAACAAATATATTTTAAAAATTTATTCATAAATATATTTATCTAAACTATCATACATCTACTGTTTCTTTTTTAATTAACACTCCACTAAAATTGGAGTCGAAAGGGTGAATTTGAAGAAAAAAAGAAGTAACAAAAGCTTCTTATTGTCTTCCTAAAACATCAAATAAACAACAACATACCCAGTAAAATCTTACACGGTGAATTTTGAAAATGGTAAGAGTATAATAGAGATTTGGCTCGATCCCTCCATTTTTCCGGTTCCACCCTAAAACTTTACACGTGTCCATTCACTTATTTAATGGACCAGATTCATTTGGTTAACCAAATATAATAACTATGGTTACTTGTTCATTCTCTTCTCTCCTCACCCCATTCGTTTACAGCAGGGCTTCTTCCTTCCTAATCAGTCTAAGAAAAAAAAAATGCAACACCAAAATTTATGTGTGTAGACCAAAATCCTTGAAAGCGGAAATATCAATCTTATTGAAGTTTGAAGATTTTACAATGAATTTATATGAATAGGGAGGATTTCAAGAAAAATAAATACAGAGAAAAAGAGAGTGGGATTGAAGGTCCCAATTTTCATTACAAATAGGCAAACAGAAAATAAGAACAAATTGTATCCATGAACGTTCCTACATTTTGGATTTGGCTCTTATAATTCTAATTTGGAGAAAGTGAGAAACCTTGCTATTATGAAGAAGACCCAAAGGCCTTATTAGAACCCAATTGATGCCTAACCAAACATCTAAGTGTATGAGATTCATTCTCCTTGTTCGGATCTCTGAAATTTCATATTCAATTGAATCCTATGGATCTGGAAAATGTGTTATTGCTTGATTGTGCTGAGAACAGATGGAAAGAAAGAGTGCAATCTACATGTTGGGGTTATTGTATTTTCTTTGTTTCTGGACAAATGGGTGAAGAGGGAAGAGAAAGAACAATTAGTAATCTTAGCAAGGACTATTATACGGGAATAAAGAAAGAAATATTGTGGAAACGTGGCAAAATAATACTAAAAAGGTTTAAAGATATGGACAGGTTATATATGCTCTTGTGCTTTTCTATTTTCTGATTCATATATTCAACTTTGTTGTTTGTCGAAGATACGAATCAAAATCTGCAAGTTTGACCCGATTTAACTTATAAAAATATTAGAACTTTTAAAATTATTTTGCTTACTTATATTAGGGTATAATTGAGTTGATATGGATTCTGTGTGGGTGAGATACGCAGTGTACTAAAACAATTGAATTGGATCACGAGGAGTGGTATCATTTTATTCTCTTATGAAATGGGTATCATAGACTTGTATGTACAATCTTCTTCTTCTCCTTTTTCTCATAGTCTTTTAAGGAATAGTAGCTGCCAAAGAATTACTATACATTTGTATTTGGATTGTCACATTTTGACTTTTGAATTTCCTCTTGAGAATCGAATTCAAACAGTTCTCTAACTAACACTTAAAAGATAAGAGATCCAATAAAACAATTAATTTTTCAATATTCCTTCTTGAACAAATTGTTACATTTGTATGATGTGGTTCAGGAACACTTCATATTGATCTTTCATATTTTATATTGTTAATGCTCCAGTTAGCGAGCTTTGGGTGTGCAAGATGTTGAGTTTCCCACATCGATTGTTGATGAAGGACTTGGTCTCAATTTCGGACAACTCACACTTTATAAGCTAATTTTTATGGTTGAGTAATATTTATTTCTTTCCACTTCCTTCACCATCCTAATTGAAAGAATTAAATGTTGTTTAAACACTAACAAATTGATAATATTATCTTTTGCCAAACTGGTTAAAATTGAAAATCTTGATGTAATTCCATATTCCGCGTGTTGACTGATGAACAGTGTTTATTGGGCAAGTGTTGTATGCTCCTAAGTCCCATCGCCTCACATGTGCAAAACCCAAGTTGTCTAAAACTCCAAGAGAGGCTGCCAAAAATCCGGCACATGGTATTGGCATACTTTCCGCTAGAGTTTAAATTATATATATCATGAAAAAATGTATACAATTAATTAATTAATTGAATTATAAAATATTTATAGATAAGTTTTCGTAAAATATAGAATTTGTTATATTAAAAGTAAGTCATGTTAAGTGTTATAACAGGTAATTCAAGATGGCCTGATGATATTAAAATTTATTGAGCCGAGAATATATGTAACTTAATTAACTTTCTCTTGAGAAGGCACCATACTGTTCAAACGGGGTTGTTTTATTGTTTCCCCTTGCACGTTGTTTTGTTGTTTTCTCATTTATTGAATTTAAATGACATGACATGCGACAAGGAAATGTCATGGCTATTGGTGAAGAACAGGACAAGAACACATCGTCATTTAAAGGAAAGTTTAATTAATTTAGGGGGGAAAGAGAGACAATTTAATTTGAGTTAGCATGGATTATCAAAGCAGGATTAGCATGGTCGAGAGGAGAGGTCTTTCACAAGCAAGAATGTATTAAAAAGAATATACACTACAAAAACTAAAAAAAAAAATCACTGACATTTGGTGGGAAATTTGTGTTATTAAATATGGTTTTTTTACCTTATTTTCACTGAATCAACTTACTGGAAAAATGCACAGTGAAAATGAATTTGTTGAGTTGTGGAACCTAATTCATCGCCGACGCTATGGAGCCCCCTGAATTTTTTTATAATGTAAGGTTATTTAGTGAAAAGTATTTTAGAAATTTTGGGCTTATATTATGTTCGCCCTACTTTTCGCTATATATAGATTAGGGCGTCGTTTTCTTTCTTGGGTCGAGCAACAGAAAAAAGTGAGTAAGAGAGAATTGTAAACTCAAACTCCCTATTTGATTATAGTGAAATCTGCAACGGCAAAGTAGACGTAGCTCTCGCATTGAGAGTGACCACTACAAATCTGTGTTATTTGTTCTTCGTTTATTTACTGTTTTCTGATTAGGTAGGATTTGAGACTCAAATCCTAACAACTTGTTCACATTGAAACACTGGAAAACTTTGTAATTTTTCTGTGTGAAAACACTGCTATTTAGGTTTTTCCCACCAACATTCAGTGGAAAATAGCCACCGAACGCTTTTTTTTTTGGTAATAAACGGTAGAATATTACCATACCAACAACATTAATACACCTACAGAGCACCTCCTCTGCCAATTCTAACCAAAACTAGCATAACCAGGCCGCGAGTATTCTAATTACAAATACTGCGTATGAACACTTCACTCTTCCTCGCTATAGTATATCCTCTATATTAGTGAATATTATTTAAATACTCATTATATCTCATGTAATTATTAGTAATGTATAATTATGGTAGAAATAGGATGTCTATTGTATTAGGATTCCACATTGTACACACTATATATATTTGTATTAATGAGAAAGACTCTCCAAGGGAGATTAATACAATTCTACATGGTATCAGAAGTCAATACTTCCTCCCTAATTCAAACCAGCAGCCCTTCTTCCGTTTCCGGCGCCAAAAACCGATGTATACCACCGGGTATACCTTTGATAAACCACTAATATACAACCTCCTCACATTCCCTCTCTCTCCAACAGGACGTCTACTTCTCACATACAGCCCCCCCCCCCCCCCACACAGCCAATATACACCTCGGCTATGCCCCGAACCCCCAAAGTTTTTTTTGTTCCTTCCTCCCACTTGCTGTCCGGCAACTCCTCATGGCCGAAAATACACATAGTGGATATTTTTACAGTGGCAAAAGCAAACAGGGGGACTGGGCCTTCAGCAGCAACCCATAGCCTGCGGCCCAATAAAATCCTTGGCTGGAACAGCGGCCCAACAGCCTGGTATTACACCCGACAAGCCACGGCTATCAATCCCAAGGTCATACGACCCAACAGTGGCCCAATAATCTGAACACACAACCGTCGGGCCACACAATTCAGGCCCAATGTCCTGGAGCCCACCGGTCTGCTCCAGGGCCCTTCCCAAACCAATTTATGCCAAGTCTTCGGCACGATGACTCGTCAGGAGCCCGATAATACGTGGTATATGGATACGGGCGTCACGTCTCATCTCACTAATAATTCTGGTAATATTCCTCAACTGCGCCATTTAAATACTCCACAATCTATTATGGTCATCGCATTCTAATTCAAGGGTTCGGCAACACACTGACCCCACCACCGCATCCCCACTTCTCCCTTAAAAATGGTTTATATGCCCCGAACATTATCAAGAACCTAATCTCCATTAAAAAATTTGCCACCGATAACTCTATTTCAATTAATTTTGACCAATTTGGGTTTTCTATAACGGACCTCCGCACCGAAAAACTCCTTACGAGGTGTAACAGCGAGGGGGACCTCTATCATTTTCTATCCACGACCGGTACCAGTGTCACCCCTCTCACATCTCTAGCTGCCCTCGTCACTTCTACCATCGCTTTAACAACAATATCTCACTCAACGTGGCATAGTAGACTTGGTCATCCGGGTTCTCACATTTTTTATTCCTTTAGAAACCGAAATTTAATTCAATGTAATAAAATGAACCTTTCTCATAGTTACTCCTCGTGTCATCTGGGGAAACATGTTAGACTACCATTCACGCCTTCTATAAGTATCACTTTCTCTCCCTTTTATATTATTCATGCAGATTTATGGACTTTTCCCATAACTAGCAACTTAGGCCACACATATTATTTGGTATTTTTGAACAATTTCTCTCACGTCATTTGGGTCTATTCGCTCAAACTCAAATCTCAAGTGTTCTCCAAATTCATTTAATTCCGTACACTTGTTAAAATGCAATTTGAAAAAGACATAAAAACATTTCAATGTGATAATGGTCGTGAGTTCAATAATTTCCTATTTCATAAATTTTGTGCGGCTAATGGCATGCTCTTTCATTTCTCGTGCCCACATATCTCCCCTCAAAATGGTAAAGCCGAAGGAATTCTCCGTACTATTAATAATATGATTTGTACCCTCTTTTTTCATGCGTCTCTCCCCCAACTTTTTGGGTATATGCATTAAAATGGTAGAACACATTCTTAACATTTTACCTACCCGTGCGATTCAAAATAGGACACCCACTGAAATTTTCTACCATCGGATCCCTACATATGACCATCTTAGAATTTTCGGTTGTCTATGTTACCCAAATCTGACATCCACGACCCCCCACAAATTAGCACCCCGATCCACTCCGTGCGCCTTCCTAGATTTCCCATCGAACCATAGGAGGTACGTGTGCTATGAGCTATCCACCAACAAAATCATAATCTCACGCCACGTCACCTTTGTCGAGTATGTTTTTCCATTTGACAACATTCAAAAGTTTTGAGTCACTTATTACAGATTTCTTGATGATTCGGACACATCACCGCTTGTCCACACTGCCACCACCGGCGGTCTGTCCGGCAACCCTCCAGCCTGTACCGCCACCACTACACCCACATCCCCGTCTTTACCGACTGCCACTGCCACCATAGGCAGTTGGTCCGACCATCATCAGTCATCATTGATTCCTTCTACCAGTACCGACAATCGACCATATATCTCTCTGCCATATCTAGTCGTCTCCTCAACCACCCACCGGCACACCCAGCCGACTACCACTATATCATCATCTATCGTTGACACTCCAATCACCTGAACCGACATCGCAACAGTACCAGATCACATAATCCCACACAGCACCAAAACCCACACCCGAACCTTAACACTGTCATTGGTACCGCATCGACCAACTCACAATTACTCGATCTGCCCATATCACCGACCCCACACACCCAGTCTTGATCTAATGTACCCCTCATTTGATACATCTCCCTCCGTGCACTAAACCTGACAATCACCAGCCACCGTACCTACCTCGCATCACAATGACCCGCAACCCCACCAAAATACCCAATCTAACCCTGTCCCCACGCATCGTATGGAAACCTGTGCCCATCACATGATTTTTAAACCCAAAGTCCAATTTAACTTATCCACACAAACCATATCTCCAATTCCCAAAAATCCAAAATTAGTCAAACTAGACCCTAATTGGAATGCGGCCATGCGTGAGGAATTTAATGTTTTAACAAAATAGCACACTTGGGATTTGGTTCCTAGACGAGATCGGGTGAATGTGATTCGATTCATGTGGTTATTTTGTCACAAATTCAGAGACAGTGGTGACTTAGAGCGATATAAGGCGAGACTTGTGGATAATGGTACTAATCAAAAGAAGGGTATTAATTGTGGTGAGATATTTAGCTCGGTTGTTAAACCGACTACTATTCACATAGTTTTGAGTATTGTCATGGGTAAGCATTGTCGATCCATCAGCTTGATGTAAATAATGTATTTTTACATGGGGACCTGAAAGAAACTATTTACATGCACCTGCTGCCAGGTTTTGTCCATCATGCATACCCTCATTATGTATGTCGTCTTTGTAAGTCACTTTATGGTTTGAAAGAGGCCCTCAGAGCGTGGTATGAATGCTTTGCTAATTATATTATGCAGATTGAGTTTGTTTGCATCAAGTGTGATAATTCTCTCTTTATTTTTCATCGAGGTAGTGACATTGCTTATTTGTTGTTATATGTGGATGATATTGTGCTCAGTGCTTCATCTGATGTTTTGAAGAATGAGATCATTGCACTACTTAAAACCAAATTTGCCATGACTGACTTGGGGAAGTTGAGTTACTTTTGTGGATACCAGTGACTAGATCTGCAGTTACTATGTCTCTATGTCAGCGTAAGTATGTAGAGGAGATTGTGTACAGGGCTAAAATGGCTAAATGCAGCCTACTCCGGTTGACTCTAAATCAAAGCTAAGTGTTGTTGATGGTGATCTAGTGTTCGATCCGACACTTTATAGGAGTCTTGCAGGTGCACTTCAGTACCTTATTTCACCATGCCTGACATTGCTTATATCGTTCACCAGGTGTGTTTGTTTATGCATGCCCCATGGAGCCTCATTTTACTGTTCTTAAGCGTATCATTCTATACATTAAGGGTACACTAGATTATGGATTGCATCTATACCCCTCTGCAATGACCAGGTTGTTGTCATATACGGATGCAGATTGGGAAGGATGTACGGACATGAGACGATCCACCTCTGACTATTGTGTGTTCTTAGGAGATAATCTCATTTCATAGTCTGCCAAGAGGCAAGTCATCCCATCCCGTTCGAGTGCAGAAGTAGAGTATAGAGGTATTGTGAATGTTTCTGTTGAGATCTGTTGGCTCCGAAACCTTCTTTTAGAGCTTCAGTGTCCCATGCGTAAGGCGTCTTTGGTATACAACGATAATATATCTGTCATATATTTATCTCATAATCCGATTCCACATCAGCGAACCAAGCACATAGAGATGGATATACATTTTGTTCGTGAGAAGGTTGCTATAGGACATGTTAAGGTATTGCATGTGTCATCTTCCTATCAGTATGTGGATATCTTCACTAAAGGACTACCTAGACATCTATTTCTCGACTTCAGATCCAGTCTAAGAGTCTAGCCTCCTTCCGCTCCGACTGAGGGGGTGTATTAGTGAATATTATTTAAATATTCACCATATCTCATATAATTATTAGTGATGTATAATTATAATAAAAAAAGGATCCCTATTGTATTAGGATTCCATATTGTACACAATATATATATATATATATATATATATATATATATATATATATATATATATATATATATATATATAGGGGTGTTATTTCAAAGAGTATTTCAATAGAGGGGGTGTGAATAAGGTTGTGTAGTCCTACTCGGTACTCCCTTCCTGTTGTAATCCGTCTATATAAGTCTTATAATTCAAAGTCTATCTCCTGTGTATGAAAATATAATTTTTTATTTTTTTTTTAAATCTGGACTATGTCCAGTCACTAGTCTTTATACTGTTCATCATCACTTATATTTCTAGTTACCGTTATGTTCTTGAATTTACTATGTGTATTCATTTCTTCTTTTGAACTCTTCATCTCATCCTTTAAACCTTACCCAAATTATGAATGTCGTCTTTAGCCACACCCAATTTTCAGGCCAACATCGTCCTTCAGCGGACATCAACAGGCCATATTATCAACCACCGTTGACATAGGAATTTACAGGCTAATCCATGGATGTCATTACAGAGTTTAAAAGATAACCATATACTAAGTTCATCAGATAGCCATGTCTAAGCATAATAAAGTTAAGATTACAGAAGTAATTAAAAACTTCATGATTATAACAATATAGAAAGATTCATGATGAAAATATCAACAAATATTAACAACATAATTCTTGCAATCCTGCAAGATTCTATAAATATTCAAAACAACATAATATACATGGTAGGAGATAAACTACTGAAAAGTAGACTTACATATCTAGAAGAACAGGGAGGTTTCTCTTTCGGGAGTCCAGAAACTGCTACTGCTACGGTGAAAGCAAAGCAAAAGTAATATCTTACATAGGGAATTTACACAGATGGGAAAAAGGGGGGAACTATGGAAAACATTTAGAGAGGATGTTGTGGGTTTTTCTAGGGAGTGATTTTCAATCTGAGTTTCGTTCTCTGATTTCAATCTGCTTCTGCATCCTCGAGTCTTAGTATTTATAGAGTCTCTCGGACTTCAAACTTCGGATTTCAAACAAGTAAAGGAATCTTTGAAAGTTTCTGTCGGGTGCGCTGAGGGCCCCATCGTCACTTCAACTTTTCAAAAGTTTTTTCTTTTCATTTGTCGTCTTGTGTTTGTTGTCCTTGCTTTTTATCTTGTTGTTGTCCACTTACTTTTATTCTTGTCTTCTGGCTACACCTGTCTTGCTTTAATCTACTTTATCTTTTTCTCTGTCTGCTGCTTTAGCATCTTCATTTTCGTCAGTTGCTTTAGCATTACTGTTAGTTTGTCTGTTTACTGAGTTCTGTACATTCTTCATCTCAAGTGCTTAGGTTATGCAGTGCCACTGAGTCGAAGCTCATTCCTGAATCATCGTCTGCATTAGGATCTTGAGCATCCTGTGCGTAATTAGATTCCAAGAACTCGTTGTCTGAGCTAGTTTCTGAGACATGGTCTATACTATCTAAATTCTGATTATCATTGGCCGGCTGAGATACCACTGATGGTATAGGAATTGGGATTTCATGTTTATCCTCTTGTTTGGCCTCAGTTTGTTCTTTAAAGATATTTTCTAGTGTTTCTTTTATAATTTGTTCTATACTTTTTGTCTGTTGTTTTTTTGTCTGTCTGCTCCTCGCTTTGGATGTTGATTTTGTCAATGTCTGTGGGAGCTTTCTTCTAGTCTTTGAGGAACTTGGTTCCTCTTCACTTTTTGGCAAAGTGACAGCCATTAACGGATTTGGTAAGTCTTTACCGGCAACCGTTTGCACCGGACTAGTTGTACCCATATCTGGTACAATAGATTTCTTAGCATTCAGAAGGGAATGCACACCTGTCTCATCCATTTTGGAAGGAGATGGAGAACTCTGTGTTTGTGGTCTGATAGAGCTTTGTCTGAGTCGTATTTCTAGCTCTGTGACTTTTTCTAAGAGATGAATATTTTGTCTTTGAAGTTCTTCTTTGGTCTGGTTTAGTCTTTTAAAGGCTTCGGTCATCGTACTACAATGATCACAAAAGATTATTTTATCTGTGTCTTTCTGTATTTTGTACTGAGGAGTCTGATTTTGGCTATGTCTTAGAGCTGGTGATAAAAAGAAGTTAGGCCCAAGGGTTCCTCGAGCGTAATCTAAAGCTTCTGTAAAAACATTAAATCCTTTGAATAAAAGAGTCTTAAAATCTTTTATTGAGTCTACTACTTCAAGCCAAGTCTGAAAAATATCATTTGTTTTTCCATGGACAACGACATAAAACTTGAATTTTTTGTCCAAATTCTTTTCGTTGAAATAAAAACAAGTGCTATTTAATGTTGCCACAAAATGGCTGTTGTCTTTTCTGTTGTGAGCCATCCACAAGTTGTCGATTAAGCACCTCTGCTGTCTGTTTATGACATAGTCTGGCAAAACTTTAAACGTAAGGTTAGATGGTGGAAAACAAACTAAATTGTTCTTACCAAAATAAATTCTTTCTAATACTGGAGTGTCTACTGCAGCTGTGGGTCTGAAATTCAGATTTCCCAACATAGCTTGTCTATAATCGTCTACGGGTTTGGCTGGGCCTTTCCCTTTGTCTATTGGAGTCTGCTTTGAGGAACTCATGCTGTTAAAAACAAACAACAAACTTAGTTAATTTGAAGTAATTTTTAATCTGCTGAGTTGGTCGGCTAAACTATTGTCTTTCCCTTTTATATGTTCGAATACTAGATTATATATTGATACTGTATCTAAGAAATTTAACCATCTACGTCTACTGTTATTTTTATCGTTAATTTTCTAGTGAAACTTAACTATTGCCTCGCAATCTGTTCTGATTAGCGTTTCTGGTTTATTTAAAATATATAATCTAAAGGCGTTTAATCCGTAGATTACTGCTAATATTTCTGCATCTATACTACTCATATTACCTTTTTCTTTGTATTTTCCGCTTTGTTAAGCGCAAATCTTTTCTGAAGTCTTTCTACTGTACTTATTTGTTCTTGCTTTTAGTACCGCTCCCCAACCTTCAAAACTACCGTCTGTTTCTATAATCAAGTAGTCTGTTTCTAAAGGCATATTTAGATCAGGGATATTCTGAATTCTTTGTTTAAGCAGTTTCACTATTTTTATATCTTCTGCATTAAACTTCTTTTGTCCTGTAGAACCTGTCTTAGAATAAAGTGGTCCTGCTACTTTTCCTATGTCTTTAGTGAAAGTTCTAGCATAATTTAGGATACCCAAAAAATTTTGTAAATCCTTGGTATTGTCTAGTTTATCGGGCATTTCTAGAGCCTTTTTGGCTATGTGATGCTGTAATTTAATTTTTCCTTGTCCTATAGTAATCCTAAAAAGTTTATGTATGTCTTACATAATTCCATTTTCTTCTTGCTAATTATTATTCCATTACTGACGAAAAGTCTAAAAATTGTCTGCAAATGTCCTAGGTGTTCTGCCATATTACAGCTGAACACTAGAATGTCATCTACATAGACTATTGTAAATCTCTTATAGTCTCCGAATATTTCATCCATTTTCTTTTGAAAAATGGGAGGAGCTGTCTTCAAGCCAAATGGCATAACCAGCCATTCAAAATGTCCTTCTGGACAAGTGAAAGCTGTCCATTCTATACTGGCGGGATGCATTTTAACCTGCCAATATCCTGACTTGCAATCAAACTTACTAAATATATTTTTTCCTTGTATTCTATTAATTAATTCTGATTTGTCTGGTAACTTGTAACCGTTACTTCTTGTGTTATCATTTAGTCTTTTGTAATTTATTACCATTCGGGCTTTGCCTCTGACTATCTCCGAATGATTTCTAACTATGAATGCTGCTGACCTATGTTTAGACGTTGAGCGTCTTATAATTTCTAAACTCATTAATTCTTTAATCTGTAGTTTGAAATCTTCTATGTCTTGGTTAGTTGCCTCTATTGAAGCTGTTCGTATGATATATTCTAGGTTTATAATGTCTAATTGACATAGAATTTTGTTATTATTCCAGTGTTTAAGGGGCTTTTCCCCTATGATCTCTAATTCATCTAAAAAATTTACTATGTTATCTAAATCTTTTTTATCTTTAACTATCCCTATTTTTTCTATCCCATTTTTGAAGTTATAAAATTATGTTTCTAGATCTATTAACGTATAGTTCTTTTCTAGTAGATTTTCTTCTTCTTCTAGGATATCTTCTAGTAATAAATTTTTATTTGTGTTCTGGCAGCAGTACTTTTCTCCATTACTGCAGTCAGTGCAACAACTAGTGTCTTTATTTTTTAAATTTGTAGGAGAGATCTGTATTATTTTTGTTTCTATTTTCTGGGTTTGTACTGGGGTATATGTACTATTTCTTTGGAATATTATCCCATCTCTTGTGATGGTACAACTTCCATTATTGTTTAATAAGAAGTCTAGTCCTATCACAAAATCTGTATTAATGTTTAGTTCTCGTACTAAAATTTTATCAAGTTTATAACTAGGGTTATTTGTGCAAGTATTCATAAAACTAATTGTAGCTTCTTGCAGGTAATGTCTGTAGAAGTTATGAGTCCCATCCATCTGTACTGCAGAAGATGGCTTATCCAGTGTTTTTACCAGATGACTCGGAACTATTTTCTTATTAAATATACTTCTGGTACAACCTATGTCTACTAAAGCTAGCGTTGTAATCTCGTAGTCTTTAATTTTAATTTTAGTCATTAGTCTTAAGGAGCTAAATTTTTTGTCTTCATTACATATTAAGGTCTTTTCTTCCGAATTCATTAGTTCGGAGGCTGCTTCTGTATCTATTTGATCATCTTCTTCAGAAATGTAATTGTCTTCAACTACCTTTTGCTTACCTTTTTCTAATTGAGCTAATCTGATTTCTAGAGTATTGACTCTTGTTTCTAGAGTCATTAGTCTTACTGCTATTGTTGTATCTATTGATACGTCTTGTTGAATTCTATTTATGGCTTCTATCGGACCTATTATAATATTTAGTTCTTTCTGAAGGCAATTTATACATCCTTCCATGTAACATTTTTTGCATTTGGCCCTTTTACTCCTGCTAGGAAACCATTTGCAAATGCAACATGTTGTGCTATCTAGGCCTTTATTTTTCTCAAATAAATGGTCGCAATATGTTGCAGTATTTACTAAATTATTAAATTCTTCATTTATATCTAATTGTTCTATTCCCATTTCGTTAATGAAATCATCAGCTTCTGAGTCTGAAGAGTCTATTTTTGTTATTTTCTCCTGTGTTTATACTTACTATAGAATATATGCTTTCTGTATCAGACATATATTCGTCTACGTTTATTAACGTCTCTTGAAAATCTTCTATTAATTGAGCATTCTTTGAGTTATTATTCATTCTTTTGGGGCAAGTATTAGCTAAATGTTCTATGCTACCGCAGGTAAAACACTCTAATTTATTTTTATAGGTTCTATCATTTCTATACTTTCTTATGTGTTTGCTTTTATCTAGATATGGTTTCCTTGCTGTAGATTTCCTAAGGTAGTATCTCTTCTTATCGTATCTATCGTAATTTTGATAACCATATTTTTTCTTCTTTTTATAACTTCTCCTTTTCTGTGGGTCTTTATCATAGCTCTGAGTAGTGTATATTACACTTTTGCAGAAACTTAACTCATTCTGTTTGAGTTGTTTCTGTATCTGCAGATGCGTACATTTCTCTTGTAGTATTTCCATTATATGTTGGATTCTATGTCCAATGGACCATCTAGCGTTAGGATTTTGTACTATTCCATCCCGCTTATTCCATATTTCTTCTATTTCTCTTCCTAAAGCTCCTGGTAATTTGTTAAAGAGCTTTTTTCCTAAGTCTTGATCAAACGAGTTGCCGCTGATCGTACAATAATAGAAGAAATCATTTAGAAATTTCATAATATAGATCCAGTTACTATACTTAGCTGTTCTAATTTTATTAACGCATTTCTTTGTAATACTATTAGTCCACTATTTGGGTCTTCACCTGTGATAAGTGTATATATTTTATTGGTGAAGTTGTATGGGTTTGACCCCTTAGATACCAACTGGTGGAATTCTTCTGGGAAATTTGTCTTATAGGCTTCCCATAATGCCTTTGTCGATTCTCCTAGGAAAGTCTCTAAATACTTAGACATTGTCTCGGGATCTGTTTCTACGTAATTTTGTATATAGTCTGCTATCACTATTCCCTTCCATAAGTCTATTACAGAATTCCATCTTTGTGGGTCATGGGCAGCTATATTTAGAATTTTTCCTCTATTTCCTCCTTCTTGGAGGGTTATAGGTTCTTCTAATGGCATTCTTTTTCCTGACGATTTAACACTGTCTACAGGTTCTCCGGTTGTTCTGAATACGCGTCTTCTAGGTATATTACCTGTACTTGTGTCTACTGTAATGTTTTCTCCAGTAGTTCTCTGGAATGGACTAGAGCTAGATGCACTAGTTTCCATTAATTCTTTTTGACTAATTTCTGAATTAGTTTCAAAATCTACTTCGCTATTTAATGAGAGATCCTTCCATATTTCTTCAAACATTTCTGTCTTTTGTTTTGAAAGGTATTCTTCTCTATATCCTGCATTATCTGTTCTTTTTTCACATATTTGAAAATGTTCTATAGTTTTATCTAATTCCATATTATCCATTTTGCAACCTTTGCATCTGAATAACATCTTTGGTTTCCTTTTCTTCAGGTCTTTTGCTTTGTCTATGTCGATATCTACCTCATATCCTTCTTGGTTAATTTCTATATTCATTAGGTTTAAGTCTGTTTCCTCTATAGTACTTTCTTCCTCACATTCTTTATGTGGGGTGTAATTATAGTCGGTAAATCTTATAGAGGTTTGACCATGTTGGTTTGTATATTCTAGGTGAGACGTAGGTTGTAACATTTTTTTCTTATTATTGAAATGTTCTAATTTCCATTCTAAACCCGCGTACTCTTCAGGTTGAATCTTTGTAGGTTTGATTAAGTTAATGCCCTTGTTGCTCATTAACTCTACTACGTCATTTATCTTTATTTTAAACTTTGTATTGCTACTGTTTGTCATCTTTCCTAAGAACCCTAAACATAACAACAAATTATTACCGCTATGCATTTCTTCATAGCCTTTGGTCTGTATTCCTATTTTTATAATATTTCCAAATTCTGTTAGGTTCATTAGAAAATCTGGGCTAATGTAAAAAATTCCGCCATTGTCTGTCATGTCTATTTCTGTCATACCTATGATGGATTTTTTCATGTCTATCCATCTGTCATCATATATTACTATGAGAACTTTGCTACCTAAATTCTTTCTTGTTAGACCTTTTATACCTATTACCATTAGTCCCATATGCATGAGGCTCCTGGTGTTTCTTTTAATTTGTCTAAAGGATTCTTCACTGATTAACCTTATAGTCTTAGCTGAATTTCCTAATACGGACAACTGCTCTTCTCTATAATGTCTATATAGTTGAGCTGTTGACGCAAATCTTCCCGCGTTTAAATTTAACTGGTTCTATTGAAAAATACTTATGTCTCGATCTACGTTTATCACTTCGCTAAGTTGTCTATTATTTTCTTCTGGGGTTCTTCTATTTAATATTCTAGATATTAAACTATTTCCTATCCTATCTTCTGAGAAGCTTGGTCTGGAAGTTTCTCCTTCTGTTCTTGATCTACTTGTAAAAAGGTCCATTTCTGGGGTTTGCGTACTGTTTTTTCTTTTTCTTTTTCTTTTTCTTTTTGTGGAGTTATTTTCACTCTTTTTAACTGATCTATTAGTTCGTCTACTTGCTTGTCTTTTTCTTGTTCTTTAGTTAGTTGGTATACTCTATCGTTTATCACATCTAACCAAGCTGATAATGAATCTAATTTTCGATGAAGATCTAGAACTAAAGATGCTATTATTATGTTTTGTTGTATAATTACTTGATCTTCCTTTTGACTGGGAATGTATTCTTTATAGTCTGTTGGGAATTGTAATGATTTATCTATTAATATGGCCTGTTGATGTCCGCTGAAGGACGGTGTTGGCCTGAAAATTGGGTGTGGCTAAAGACGACAGTCATTATTTGGGTAAGGTTTATAGGACGAGATGAACAGTTCAAAAGAAGAAATGAATACGCATAGTAAATTCAAGAACATAACAGTAACTAGAAATATAAGTGATGATGAACAGTATAAAGACTAGTGACTGGACATAGTGCAGATTTAAAAAAATATATATATTTTCATACACAGGAGATAGACTTTGAATTATAAAACTTATATAGACGGATTACAACAGGAAGGGAGTACCGAGTAGGACTACACAACCTTATTCACACCCCCTCTATTGAAATACTCTTTGAAATAACACCCCCTTATATTATTGGTATCAGAGCGTATAAAAGATTTTCGGACAAAGACTCGCATGAGTGATTCTTATCATGCAGTCAAAAGAAAATTGCATACTTTGTATCCAGACTATATAAGACTAAGTACTACTCAAAAGAATAGTAAGAGGTTGTACGACATAATAGACGAAGTTTCGAGGTTAGAATATCAGTTGATAAGACAGCTAAAAGATAGACTAAAGGTAAGAAAGACCAATAGATCGCCCCCTCTACCTAGTTACCTGACTTCTCCAGACACCTCGACCCCTAATTACTCTAGCTCACCTAACACTTACATACCCTCACCTACTCATTAATGCGAAGCTCTTTTTTCGCAAGACACGTTAGATTCAGAGTTTGGAATATACGTAGAGAAGTTAGAAAGAAAATGAGGTACGAAAAAGCCTATAGACAATTAAAAAACCTATGTGACTTAATAGAAACTAGGAACCAAGGAATTAAAAGAATAGGACAGCAAGATCTAACAGACTTCTTTTTACAGAACGTACTATCAACCTTAGAAAACCTAGAATATAATGAATTTGCGGCTAGCATATACAATAGAATAATACAAGGTGAAATAGATTTTGAACTTTTAAAAGATTTGTGTTGGCATCTGGTAGGAATACAGAACGATATAGAACACGCAGATAGGTGGATAGACTACCAAGAGTGGAAGTTTAAAGGCCTAACGGCGACTTTAGGATAAACAAAATAGCTCACCTAAAGCACTTAGACTATTTAGATTTAAGAATATTACCAGAAAAGAAATATAGAATTCTAAAAGATAATAGCGTTATAAAGTGTAACTTTAACTCAGGAGAACACACGCTCCATAGTGAAGAAAAACAGTTAAATACAAGAGTAGACCTAATAATAAACTTAAGTGAAAAGATAAAGGAAAGCAACAATCTATACACCTCAAATTTACAAAGATTAGAAGACATACTTCTTAGACAAAAAGAGATTTTCAAAAAATCAGAAAACAACCTAGAATACATAAATAACTTAGTAACTACTTGCAATTTAAATAAGGTATCTACTAAGAAAGATTTAGAAAAAGCCTTTAAAGATAATTTAATAGCTATAGAGTTAAAAGTAAGTCAAGAAATTAGACAAATCAAAACTGACCTTACAGAAAAAATATTAAAACTAGAAGACTCTGTTAAAGAACTAAAACAAACTATTATTTCATGAGTAGAAGAGAAGAAGCCTTAAAATTAATAGATAAATCATTACAATTCCCAACAGACTATAAAGAATACATTCCCAGTCAAAAGGCAGATCAAGTAATTATACAACAAAACATAATAATAGCATCTTTAGTTCTAGATCTTCATCGAAAATTAGATTCATTATCAGCTTGGTTAGACGTGATAAACGATAGAGTATACCAACTAACTAAAGAACAAGAAAAAGACAAGCAAGTAGACGAACTAATAGATCAGTTAAAAAGAGTGAAAATAACTCCAAAAAAAGAAAAAGAAAAAGAAAAAACAGTACGCAAACCCCAGAAATGGACCTTTTTACAAGTAGATCAAGAACAGAAGGAGAAACTTCCAGACCAAGCTTCTCAGAAGATAGGATAGGAAATAGTTTAATATCTAGAATATTAAATAGAAAAACCCCAGAAGAAAATAATAGACAACTTAGCGAAGTGATAAACGTAGATCGAGACATAAGTATTTTTCAACAGAACCAGTTAAATTTACTAAACCTTAGAACGTTGTATAACGCGGGAAGATTTGCGTCAAAAGCTCAATTATATAGACATTATAGAGAAGAGCAATTGTCCGTATTAGGAAATTCAGCTAAGACTATAAGGTTAATCAGTGAAGAATCCTTTAGACAAATTAAAAGAAACACCATGAGCCTCATGCATATGGGACTAATGGTAGTAGGTATAAAAGGTCTAACAAGAAAGAATTTAGGTAGCAAAGTTCTCATAGTAATATATTATGACAGATGGACAGACATGAAAAAATCCATCATAGGTATGACAGAAATAGACATGACAGACAATGGCGGAATTTTTTACATTAGCCCAGATTTTCTAATGAACCTAACAGAATTTGGAAATAATTATAAAAATAGGAATACAGACCAAAGGCTATGAAGAAATGCATAGCGGTAATAATTTGTTGTTATGTTTAGGGTTCTTAGGAAAGATGACAAACAGTAGCAATACAAAGTTTAAAATAAAGATAAATGACGTAGTAGAGTTAATGAGCAACAAGGGCATTAACTTAATCAAACCTACAAAGATTCAACCTGAAGAGTACGCGGGTTTAGAATGGAAATTAGAACATTTCAATAATAAGAAAAAAATGTTACAACCTACGTCTCACCTAGAATATACAAACCAACATGGTCAAACCTCTATAAGATTTACCGACTATAATTACACCCCACATAAAGAATGTGAGGAAGAAAGTACTATTAAGGAAACAGACTTAAACCTAATGAATACAGAAATTATCCAAGAAGGATATGAGTTAGATATCGCTATAGACAAAGCAAAAGACCTGAAGAAAAGGAAACCAAAGATGTTATTCAGATGCAAAGGTTGCAAAATGGATAATATGGAATTAGATAAAACTATAGAACATTTTAAAATATGTGAAAAAAGAACAGACAATGCAGGATATAGAGAAGAATACCTTTCAAAACAAAAGACAGAAATGTTTGAAGAAATATGGAAGGATCTCTCATTAAATAGCGAAGTAGATTTTGAAACTAATTCAGAAATTAGTCAAAAAGAATTAATGGAAACTAGTGCATCTAGCTCTAGTCCATTCCGAGAGAACTACTTTGGAGAAAACATTACGGTAGACACAAGTACAGGTAATATACCTAGAAGACGCGTATTCAGAACAACCGGAGAACCTGTAGACAATGTTAAACCGTCAGGAAAAAGAATGCCATTAGAAGAACCTATAACCCTCCAAGAAGGAGGAAATAGAGGGAAAATTCTAAATATAGCTGGCCATGACCCACAAAGATGGAATTCTGTAATAGACTTATGGAAGGGAATAGTGGTAGCAGACTATATACAAAATTACGTAGAAACAGATCCCGAGACAATGTATAAGTATTTAGAGACTTTCCTAGGAGAATCGACAAAGGCATTATGGGACGCCTATAAGACAAATTTCCCAGAAGAATTCCACCAGCTGGTATCTATGGGGTCAAACCCATACAACTTCACCAATAAAATATATACACTTATCACAGGTGAAGACCCAAATAGTGGACTAATAGTATTACAAAGAAATGCGTTAATAAAATTAGAACAGCTAAGTATAAGTAACTGGATCTATATTAAGAAATTTCTAAATGATTTCTTCTATTATTGTACGATCAACGGCAACTCGTTTGATCAAGACTTAGGAAAAAAGCTCTTTAACAAATTACCAGGAGCTTTAGGAAGAGAAATAGAAGAACGATGGAATAAGGGGGATGGAATAGTACAAAATCCTAACGCTAGATGGTCCATTGGACATAGAATCCAACATATAATGGAAATACTACAAGAGAAATGTACGCATTTGCAGATACAGAAACAACTCAAACAGAATGAGTTAAGTTTCTGCAAAATTGTAATATACACTACTCAGAGCTATGATAAAGACCCACAGAAAAGAAGAAGTGATAAAAAGAAGAAAAAATATGGTTATCAGAATTACGATAGATACGATAAGAAAAGATACTACCTTAGGAAATCTACAGCAAAGAAAACATATCTAGATAAAAGCAAACACATAAGAAAGTATAGAAATGATAGAACCTATAAAAATAGATTAGACTGCTCCTCCCATTTTTCAAAAGAAAATGGACGAAATATTCGGAGACTATAAGAGATTTACAATAGTCTATGTAGATGACATTCTAGTGTTCAGCAGTAATATGGCAGAACACCTAGGACATTTGCAGACAGTTTTTAGACTTTTCGTCAGTAATGGAATAATAATTAGCAAGAAGAAAATGGAATTATGTAAGACATACATAAACTTTTTAGGAGTAACTATAGGACATGGAAAAATTAAATTACAGCCTCACATAGCCAAAAAGACTCTAGAAATGCCCGATAAACTAGACAATACCAAGGATTTACAAAAAAAATTGGGTATCCTAAATTATGCTAGAACTTTCATTAAAGACTTAGGAAAAGTAGCAGGACCGCTTTATTCTAAGACAGGTTCTACTGGACAAAAGAAGTTTAATGCAGAAGATATAAAAATAGTGAAACTGCTTAAACAAAGAATTCAGAATATCCCTGATCTAAATATGCCTTTAGAAATAGACTACTTGATTATAGAAACAGACGGTAGTTTTGAAGGTTGGGGAGCGGTACTAAAAGCAAGAACAAATAAGTACAGTAGCAAGACTTCAGAATAGATTTGCGCTTATCAAAGCGGAAAATACAAAGAAAAAGGTAATATGAGTAGTATAGACGCAGAAATATTAGCAGTAATCTACGGATTAAATGCCTTTAGATCATATATTTTAAATAAACCAGAAACACTAATCAGAACAGACTGCGAGGCAATAGTTAAGTTTCACCAGAAAATTAACGATAAAAATAGCAGTAGACGTAGATGGTTAAATTTCTTAGATACAGTATCAATATATAATCTAGTATTCGAACATATAAAGGGAAAAAACAATAGTTTAGCCGACCAACTCAGCAGATTAAAAATTACTTCAAATTAACTAAGTTTGTTGTTGGTTTTTAGCAGCATGAGTTCTTCAAAGCAGACTCCAAAAGACAAAGGGAAAGGCCCAGCCAAACCCGTAGACGATTATAGACAAGCTATGTTGGGAAATCTGAATTTCAGACCCACAGCTGCAGTAGACACTCCAGTATTAGAAAGACTTTATTTTGGTAAGAACAATTTAGTTTGTTTTCCACCATCTAACCTTACGTTTAAAGTTTTGCCAGACTATGTCATAGACAGACAACAGAGGTGCTTAATCGACAACTTGTGGATGGCACACAACAGAAAAGACAACAGCCATTTTGTGGCAACATTAAATAGCACTTGTTTTTATTTCAACGAAAAGAATTTGGATAAAAAATTCATGTTTTATGTCGTTGTCCATGGAAAAACAAATGATATTTTTCAGACTTGGCTTGAAGTAGTAGACTCAATAAATGATTTTAAGACTCCTTTATTCAAAGGATTTAATGTTTTTACAGAAGCTTTAGATTACGCTCGAGGAACCCTTGGGCCTAACTTCTTTTTATCACCAGCTCTAAAACATAGCCAAAATCAGACTCCTCAGTACAAAATACAGAAAGACACAGATAAAATAATCTTTTGCGATCATTATAGTACAATGACCGAAGCCTTTAAACGACTAAACCAGACCAAAGAAGAACTTCAGAGACAAAATATACATCTCTTAGAAAAAGTCACAGAGCTAGAAATACAACTCAGACAAAGCTCTATCAGACAACAAACACAGAGTTCTCCATCTCCTTCAAAAATGGATGAGACAGGTGTGCATTCCCTTCTGAATGCTAAGAAATCTATTGTACCAGATATGGGTACAACTAGTCCGGTGCAAACGGTTGCCGGTAAAGACTTATCAAATCCGTTAATGGCTGTCACTTTGCCAAAAAGTGAAGAGGAACCAAGTTCCTCAAAGACTAGAAGAAATCTCCCACAGACATTGACAAAATCAACATCCAAAACGAGGAGCAGACAGACAAAAAAACAACAGACAAAAAGTATAGAACAAATTATAAAAGAGACGCTAGAAAACATCTTTAAAGAACAAACTGAGGCCAAACAAGAGGATAAACATGAAATCCCAATTCCTATACCATCAATGGTATCTCAGCCGGCCAATAATAATCAGAACTCAGATAGTATAGACCATGTATCGAAAATGAGCTCAGACAACGAGTTCTTGGAATCTAATTACGCACAGGATGCTCAAGATCCTAATGCCGACGATGATTCAGGAATGAGCTTCGACTCAGTGGCACTGCATAACCTAAGCACTTGAGACGAAGAATGTACAGAACTCAGTAAACAGACAAAAATGCTAAAGCAACGGACGAAAATAAAGATGCTAAAGCAACAGACAGAGAAAAAGATAAAGTAAATTAAAGCAAGACAGGTGTTGCCATTAGACAAGAATAAAAGTAAGTGGACGGCAACAAGATAAAAAGCAAGGACAGCAAACGCAAGACGACAAATGAAAAGAAAAAACTTTTGAAAAGTTAAAGTGACGATGGGGCCCTCAGCGCACCCGGTCGAAACTTTCAAAGATTCTTTTACTTGTTTGAAATCCGAAGTTTGAAGTCCGAGAGACTCTATAAATACTAAGACTCGAGGATGCTGAAGCAGATTGAAATCAGAGAACGAAACTCAGATTGAAAATCACTCCCTAGAAAAACCCACAACATCCTCTCTAAATATTTTCCATAGTTCCCCCCTTTTTCCCATCTGTGTAAATTCCCCTATGTAAGATATTACTTTTACTTTGCTTTCACCGTAGCAGTAGCAGTTTCCGGGACTCCCGAAAGGGAAACCTCCATGTTCTTCTAGATATGTAAGTCTACTTTTCAGTAGTTTATCTCCTACCATGTATATTATGTTGTTTTGAATATTTATAGAATCTTGCAGGATTGCAAGAATTATGTTGTTAATATTTGTTGATATATTCATCATGAATCTTTCTATATTGTTATAATCATGAAGTTTTTAATTACTGTTGTAATCTTAACTTTATTATGCTTAGACATGGCTATCTGATGAACTTAGTAAATGGTTATCTTTTAAACTCTGTAATGACATCCATGGATTAGCCTGTAAATTCCTATGTTAACGGTGGTTGATAATATGGCATGTTGATGTCCGCTGAAGGACGGTGTTGGCCTGAAAATTGGGTGTGGCTAAAGACGACAGTCATTATTTGGGTAAGGTTTAAAGGATGAGATGAACAGTTCAAAAGAAGAAATGAATACGCATAGTAAATTCAAGAACATAACAGTAACTAGAAATATAAGTGATGATGAACAGTATAAATACTAGTGACTGGACATAGTCCAGATTTAAAAAATATATATTTTCATACACAAGAGATAGACTTTGAATTATAAGACTTATATAGATGGATTACAACAGGAAGGGAGTACCGAGTAGGACTACACAACCTTATTCACACCCCCTCTATTGAAATACTCTTTGAAATAACACCCCCCCCCCCCTATATATATATATATATATATATATATATATATATATATATATATATATATATATATATATATATATATATATATATATATATATATATATATATATATATATGTATGTATATATATTTGTATTACTGAGAAAGACTCCCCAAGGGAGATTAATACAATTCTACACTCTAAATATGTTCACCCTCTCCCTAATTATGAATTGAATCTGCTGAACTACTCAATATTGTTAAATATACATCCGACATACACAATATACCTGTGTATATCGGATGAATAGTGTTCTCGGGTTTACTGTAGCAAGGCCCACAGTTGGGCTGATTTTTGTATATAAGTTACCTTAATTAGTCTTGTACACTTACCATATTTGTATAGTTAGTCTCCAAATATAATAAGATTGTAGGAGTAGAATAGGAATAGGATTTTTCTATTATGAAAATATGTAAATTGTATATATTCTCTTTCAATTAATGAAAATAATCAAGGGATTATTTCTTTCATGATATCAGAAGTCTAGGTTAATATTTTCTCCCAAATTTCCGTCCAAAACAGCCCGGTTCCGAGCTCCCTTTCTCAGTTTCCGTGCCTAGAAATAATTTTTCTCTTCCAAAATTTTTCCTCTAAATCCCTACATCACGTCTTGTGTTGCTATTATGGCTAAGAACATGTTTCACCCTGCCCTTGTTGTTTCTAATATCAAGAATCACATCCCTATTATTCTTGAAATAGAAAACATCAAATATGTGACGTGGGCCGAACTGTTCAAAGTTCATGCACGCTCGCATCAAGTTCTTCATCATATTATCCCCGCGGCTCCTACGGATACGGAGGTGCCCAAACCCGAGGATGATCCTAAGTTATGGACGACACTTGATGCTATTGTTCTTCAGTGGATTTACTCCACTATTTCTACCGACCTCTTGCAAACGGGTATCGAACCTGACGCTACGGCGATGGAGGCATGGAATAGAGTACGTGATATATTCCAAGATAATTAAAATTCTCATGTTGTTACCCTTGAGCAAGAATTTCTCACGTCACTATGGAAAATTTCTCGAACGTTTCAGCATAATGTAAAAGGTTGAAAGAATTGGCGGACCAACTCCGCAACGTTGGTGTGCTCGTTAATGAATATCGTCTTGTTCTATAGATGGTTGATGGCCTCTCCGAGGCATATAGTGGTGTTGGGACCCTACTTCGTCAAAGTAACCCTCTCCTAAAGTTCTATCAAGCCCGATCAATGCTTACTTTGGAAGAAGCCAGATTGGCTAAGAAGGCGGCTACCGGGCAAGTCTCGTGGTTATGATGGCGTCCTCCACAAATTCTACAGGTTTTGTTGATAATTCGGGCCAAAACCGTGCTCACGGTGGTGACAAGAATGCTCGGAAAAATAATGGAAGAAATTGTGGTGACAAACGCAGTGGTAACGATGGCATTACCGGTGGCAGTGGGCCCCGCTCCATTAATAGTGGGCCACAGCTCAACTGGTCCCAGATTTGGGCCTCTTGGGCCAGTGGGCAGTGGCCCAACAGTCTCGGCTTTCCAGCGCCCCCAGCCCACAATAATTGGGCCCAATTTCAGCCTTCATTCGGCCCAGATACTCCATCTCAATCTCGGTCCAGCAATCCAGTGGGGCACCGGGTCAGCATGGAGGCAGGCTTGGGCCCCACCAGGCTCATCATGCAGCGGGCCCCACTCCTACCGACATTGAGGTCGTGATGCACACACTTGGAATAAATCTCTCGGACCCGAATTGGTACATGGACACCGTCGTCACTACTCACATGACATGCGATCAAGGTACTCTCTCGTCTTATTCCAATTTGAGCAATCCTCGTGGCATAATTGTTGGTAATGGTAATTCTATTCCGATTCGTGGTTATGGTCATAAAACTTTGTCTCCCCTTCCCCCATCCACCCCTTATCTTGAAAAATACTCATCATGCCCCTAAATTGATTAAGAATTTAGTGTATGTTGAAATTTCACCACTAATAATTCTATTTCTATTGAATTTGATCGTTTTGGGTTTTCTGTGAAGGATTTCAAGACGGGAAGTCATCTCATGAGGTGTGATAGTAGGGGAGTATCCTATCATGCCATGTTCCGGTCTCTCGAGTCCAGCCTTGTCGTCAACTTTTGCAGCCCTTGCTCCTTCCTTGTGGCATGCACGTCTAGGTCATCCGGGGTCGTCTATTTTGTCTACCTTGGATAAAAACAATTTTATTTTTTGTAAGAGTACGCGTAGTACTCTGAATTGTCAATGTTGTTCTTTAGGAAAAAATGTTAAGTTGTCATTTGTAGACTCTAATTCTCATACTTTAATGTCATTCGATATTATTCATAGCGATTTATGGACGTCTCCGATTCTTAGTTCTTTGGGTCATCGGTATTATGTTCTCCTTTTGGATGATTATTCTATGTTTTTATGGACTTTTCCGATAGCGAAAAAAATCTCAAGTTTTTTCCATCTTCTTAAAATTTAGAGCATTCATTAGAACCCAATTCGAACAGAAAATAAAAAATATTCAATGTGATAATGGCAAAGAATATGACAATGGGGTGTTTCGGGAATTTTGTGCTAATAATGGGATCAATTTTTGTTTTTCTTGTCCTCATAAGTCTTCACAAAATGGGATAGGCGAACGCAAAATTTGTACCATTAATAACGTTGTCCGAACTTTATTGATTCATGCTTCCGTACCCCCTTCTTTTTGGCATCATGCTCTACAAACGACTACATATATTCTTAACATTCTTCCTTCCAAAGGTTTGATATATTCGTCCCCTCTTCGAATTTTATATAATAAGACTCCTTCGTATTCACATCTTAGGGTCTTTGGGTGGATGTGTTATTCACTCTTTTTGTCCATCACAATTAACAAACTTCAGGCCCGGTCTACCCCTTATGTGTTTTTGGGTTATCCGTCAAATCACCGCGGTTACAAATTTTTTGATTTATCATTTAATAAAATCATCATTAGTCGTCATGTAATTTTATATGAGTCCCAATTTTCGTTTGCTAAGGTTAGTAATCTCGTGCCTAGTTCGTATAAATTTTTGGATGATGATATATCCCCGTATATTATTTACCATTTTCGAACGCCCGCACCCCAAATCCACCAGCTGGCCCACTGGCCGCAGGACCTCCAAACCCATCACCCACCACTGTTCCAGTTTCCACAATTGGGTCAGTGGCTCAGCCCAATTTGGAAACTGTCCCAGTTTCGGCGTCACCTACTGCTACTGTTCACCGTGTTAGGCCAGCATGCCCACTGCCTGCTGGCCAGTCCGTCACGTGTCTCGATATTTCCCAAAATCAACCCAATTCTTCCCCGAGTCATAAACCAGTCACTCGTAGTTAATAGGGGTATTTTTAAACCAAAAATACATTTTATTTTAAATTCTAATGTCCTTAAATCACCCCTACCTCGTAATCCTGTGTCTGCTTTAAATGACCTGAATTGGAAAATTGCTATGACCGACGAATATAATGCTCTTATTGATAATAAGACATAGGAGTTGGTGCCTCGTCCATCTGGTGTTAATATTATTCGGTTTATGTGAATTTTTGCTCATAAGGACAATTCTGACGGATCTTTGGCTAGGCATAAGGCTCGTCTTGTAGGTGATGGTAAGACTCAGTATGTGGGTGTAGATTGTGGTGAGACATTTAGTCTGGTGGTCAAGCCGGCTACCATTCGCACTGTGCTCAGCTTGACTCTTTCGAAATCATGGCCCATTCATTAGTTAGATGTGAAGAATGTTTTCTTACATGGTGATCTCAAGGAAATGATCTATATGCATCAGGCATTGGGTTTAGGGATCCCATATATCCTCATCATGTCTGTTTGTTGAAAAAGTCCTTGTATGGGCTTAAGCAGTCCCCACGGGCTTGGTATAAGCGATTTGCAGACTATGTTTCGACTATTGGGTTCACTCACAACAGGTCTGATAATTCATTGTTCATCTATCGTCGTGGTTCTTCCTTGGCGTATATACTGTTATATGTGGATGATATTATCTTGACTGTCTCGTCTGATGCATTATGCCAGTCTATCATGACAATGCTTAGTTCTGAGTTTGCTATGAAATACTTGGGGCCCTTGAGTTACTTTTTGGGGATTGCTGTCACTCGTCATGCAGGTGGATTGTTCTTATCACAGAGGAAGTATGCAGCCGAGATCATTGAGAGGGCTGGGATGTCATCTTGTAAGTCCACTTCCACTCCAGTTGATAATAAACCCAAAATGGGTGTTGCAGCTGGCTCCCCTTACGAGGATCCGACCCGATATCACAGTCTTTCTGGGGCCTTCAGTATCTTACGTTCATGAGACCAGATATTACATATACCGTACAACAGGTGTGTTTGTTTATGCATGATCACAGGGTTGAGCACATGAATGCGCTCAAACGCATTATTCGGTACATCCAGGGGACACTTGACTATGGCTTGCATTTATATTCGTCATCGACGTCTACACTTGTCTCGTATATTGATGTTGATTGGGATGGTTGTCCTGACACCAGACGCTCTACGTCTGCCTACTATATGTTTCTTGGTAATAACTTGGTCTCATGGTCTGCGAAACGTCAGTCGACTTTGTCCCGCTCTAGTGCAGAGGCCGAGTATCGAGGGGTAGCCAATGTGGTCTCTGAGTCATGTTGGCTACGTAATCTTCTTTTAGAGCTTCATTATCCTATTCAGAAAGCTAGCTTGGTTTATTGTGATAATATTAGTGCCATCTACCTTTCTGGTAATCTGGTTCAGCACTAGCGCACTAAACATATCGAGATGGATATTCACTTTGTTTGCGAAAAGGTAGCTCGTGGACAAGTACGCATCTGCCATGTCCCTTCCAGGTATCAAATTGCAGACATTTTTACAAATGGTCTTCCCTCTAAAGATTTTAGGGACAGTCTCAGCGTTCGAAGACCGTCCGCTATGATTGTAGGGGTGTGTTAAATATATATCTGATATACATAATATACCAGTGTATATCAGATGAATAGTATTCTCGAGCTTACCGTAGCAAGGCCCACGGTTGGGATGATTTTTATATATAAGGTGTATAAGTCTTGTACCTTAATTAGTCTTGTACACTTACCATATTTGTATAGTTAGTCTCCAAATAGAATAAGGTTTTAGGAGTAGAATAGGAATATGATTTTCCTATTATGGAAATATGTAAATTGTATATATTGTCTTTCGATTAATGAAAATAATCAAGCGGTTATTTCTTTCAAATATTTACACTTTGTTTCCTAAAAATTCTGATATTCCTCTCCTGCCATATACTATAAAGCATTGCTCCATACCCTGCGCCACAATCTCCCTTTTAAATTTCTGCCAATACATCTTCTTGAATTGCTCCAATGTGCCCTGTACAGTTGTTAGTTGCACTTGAATACCCAACTATGCCTCAATATACTGCCATAGCTCTGTTGTCCAGCTACAATATAAAAAAACGTGAGTTGCATTTTCTGGCCTAGGAACTCCACATAACACACATGAATCATCAGCACAATCAATGCCCAGCTTTATCAACCGAGCTCTGGTGAGCAGCCTCTCCTTCAAAGCCAACCACACCATCACTTTATGCTTAGGTAGCAATAGCTTACTCCATACTAAGTTTGCTTCCTTGAGCTTGTCCCTGACCCCCAACAGTGATAGATAGCTCTGAGAGACAGAATATTTTCTCTGTGTGGTAAGGCAGTTTCAGTATGAAAATAGAGATTTTTTAATAGTGATAAAAAATCATGATCTAAAACCTCATAATAATTGAAAAAAATAAAAGATACACAAAAAAATGTTCTGCTACTATAGTAGGTTGACTAAAAGTTGCACATATGTACTTATAATAAAGGGAAGAACTCTTACAACATTAAATTCGAAATACAAACTAACTAAACTCTTTTTAAACAAATGCGGAGCTAGAATTTTAAATTTATGTGTAAGTTTGGAATAAACTCCCTTAAAGATTCCTTTCATTAATCACAATATATATAGTTGTACAGAGGTTGATTCCTAAAACAATAAGAATCCTAACTTACCTTAAATGGTTGATTCCTAATACAATAAGAATCCTAAGTTACCTTAAATATACATCTATCATAATTACAAAATATACCGTGAATATTCGGAGAATATTCGCTAATACTCCCCCTCAGTCGGAGTGTGAGGAGGCCGAACGCTAAGGATGGATCGGAAGTCGGTGAAGAGCTGTCTCGGTAGTCCCTTTATGAAAATATCTGCATACTGATAGGAGGAAGGCAAGTGTAATATTTTGATCGGACTAAGGGCAACCTTCTCACGCACAAAGTAAATATCCATTTCGATATGCTTGGTCCACTGATGTTGCACCGGATTGTGAGATATATAGATGGCAGATATGTTGTCATAGTAGACTATAGACGCCTTTCGCAGTGGACACTGGAGCTCCAAAAGAAAATTTCGGAGCCAACAGATCTCAGCAACGATATTAGCAACTCTGCGATACTCTGCTGCAGCACTCGAACGGGAAAGTGTGGCCTGCCGCTTGGCGGACCATGAAATAAGATTATCCCCAAGAAATTCACAGTAGCCTGAGGTGGAACGACGTGTGTCCGGGCATCCTGGCCAATCTGCATCCATGTAGGAGAGTAACTTGGTTGGGGCAGAGGGGTAGAGATGCAGTCCAAAGTTCAGTGTGCCCTTAACGTATCTGATAATACGTTTGAGGGCCGCAAAATGGGACTCTCAAGGGTCGTGCATAAACAGACACACCTGCTGAATGGCACATGCAATATCAGGCCTAGTGAATGTAAGATACTGAAGGGCACCTGCAAGACTCCGATATAGAGCGGGATCAGAAACTGGCGCACCCTCATTGGCACTGAGCTTGGATTTCGAGTCAATCGGAGTTGGCATAATTTTACAATTTGCCATCTTAGCCCTGTACACTATCTCTTCCACATATTTGCGCTGACACAAAAATGTATTAGCTGCAGATTTGGTCACGGATATACCCAAGAAATAACTCAGCTTGCCCAAGTCAGTCATAGCAAATTCAGTTTTGAGTAGAGCAATGATTTCATTCTTGAAACCGTCAGAGGAGGCAGTAAGAACAATGTCATTCACAAATAATAGCAAATAAGCAGTGTTGTTACCTCAATGAAAAGTAAGGAGAGAGTTATCACACCTGCTACATATAAATCTGATCTGCATAGATGCCTGGCAAAACGATCATACCAAGCGCGGGGTGCCTGTTTCAAGTCATATAATGACTTCCTAAGACGACATACAAACTGTGGAACTGCCGGATGAACAAAGCCAGGGGCTGATGCATGTACACAGTTTCTTTCAAACCCCATGAAGAAATGCATTCTTGACATCAAGCTGATGAATCGGCCAATGCTTGCCCATGGCAATACTGAGAACAGTATGAACAGTAGCCGATTTGACAATCGGACTGAAAGTCTCACCATAATCAATTCCCTCCTGTTGATTGGTGTCATTGGCAATAAGTCTTGCCTTATACCTCTCCAAGTCACCATTGTCTCTGAATTTGTGACGAAATAGTCACATGCATCGGATCACATTCACCCCATCCGATCTAGGAACTAGATCCCAAATGTGCTGGTTTGTTAAAGCAGAAAATTTCTCACGCATGGTCGCATTCCAATTAGGGTCCAGTTTGGCTAATTTGGGGTTTTTGGGAATTGGAGATATAGTGTGTGTGGATAAGTTGAAGTGAATCTTGGGTTTGAAAATCCCGTATTGGGCACGAGTTTCCATACGTTGGTGGGTAGATGTGTTGTGTCGGTACGCTATTGGGTGTGGGTATTGTGGGCATCTGGTTCTGGGTGTTTGCATTTTGGTTGGTTGTCGTCGATCATTGGTGACGATGGTGACTAGGTGCTGGTGGGTGAGCTGATGGGGTCTAGTGTAGGTGTCATGGTCTAGGGGTGGTTCGGTGACAGCGGATGGTTGCCGGTGTCTGTTGTTGATGTTGGGTTACCGATTTGGGATGGATGGTTGTTCATTTGTGGGCTGAGGTTGACCCGATGGTGGTGTGTTGGTTACTCTGGAATGGAGGTCGGAGGTGTTGGCCTGGGAGTGGGAGATACAGTGATGGGCGATGATGACTGGGGTGGCGATGTAGTGGCGGAGACCGGAGATGAAGCAGTCCGTGACGGAGCAGGTTGGTCACGGTAGCGGAGGGATCGGAGGATCGAGGAAATGATTGACTCATCGAGAAACGTGTAGTCCGTATTTTGAAATTTTTGGAGGTTGGAGAATGGGAAGCACGTCTTGTCAAACGTAACGTGACGGGACACAACAATTTTATGAGTGGACAAATCATAGCACATATAGCCCCTATGATTAGACGGAAAGCCAACAAAGACACACGGGGTGGTTCGTGGAGCTAATTTATGAGAGGCAGTGGATGCAAGATTGGGGTAGCACAGGCAACCGAAAATTCTAAGATGGTCATAGGACGGGGTCCGTCGGTAGAGAATTTCGGTGGGGGTTTTATTATGAAAAGTGCTAGTGGGTAAAATATTGATTATATATTCAACCATTTTAACAGCATAGACCCAGAAGGACGGGGGGGGAGGCATGGAATAGAATAGTCCGAACCATATTATTGATGGTACGAATGATTCGTTCAGCTTTACCGTTTTGAGGTGATGTGTAGGGACATGAGAAACGGAAAACCATGCCATGAGTGGTGCAGAAATTGTGAAACGCCGAATTATTAAATTCACGACCGTTATCACATTGAAAGGATTTTATAGATTTTTCAAATTGAGTTTTTATGTAGTTATGAAATTCAAGAAACTTAGCAAAAACTTCAGACTTGAATTTTATAGGGTAAATCCAGATAAAATGTGTGAAGTCATCCAATAAGACAAGGTAGAATTTATGGCCAATGGAGCTAACAACGGGAGAAGTCCATAAATCAACATGCACAATATCAAACGATGCAAAGTAACACTTAAAGATGATATAAAAGGAAGACGACTATGTTTGCCAAGCGGACAAGAAAGACAGTTTTGGGGAAGCTTCCCATTATTACATCTAATAAGCTTATTATTTCTAAGAAAGGTAAAGACATGTGCTCCTGGATGACCAAGTCTATCGTGCCAAGTTGACGGAGAGATTGCAGCAAGGGAGGTATGAGATTGCTTGTTGACAGCGGAAGATGGAGCGAACGGGTAGAGGTCCCCCACACTATTGCAACGCGTTAGAATTTTCCCCGTATAGAGATCCTTCACAGAGAAACCAAAAGGGTCAAATTCCACAAACACAGAATTATTACGGGTGAATTTTCTAACGGATATTAAATTTTTAATGATGTTAGGAGGGTAGGTGGTTGTCGAACACACTGGTGGAGGAACCAGTAGTGTTGAGGGAGGTTGGAAGAGACATGGTGGTCACAAATTGAAAGAGAAAAAAAAAGAGGATTGGTGCCGGCGGCCGAGATAAGTGGTGGGGGTGGCGGCGGCTTGGTGGAAGAATAGAATGGGTTTTAGGGTTTTGCTTCTGATACCATGTAAGTTTGGAATAATCTCCCTTAGGGATTCCTTTCATTAATCACAATATATATAGTTGTACAGAGGTTGATTCATAATACAATAAGAATCCTAACTTACCTTAAATGGTTGATTCCTAATACAATAAAAATCATAAGTTACCTTAAATATACATCTATCATAATTACAAAATATACTATGAATATTCAGAGATTATTCGCTAACATTATGAATTTCAAATTCTGAAAAAAGAAAGTTACTATATATTTTATAAAGTATTTATACATATTAAGTGATTTTTTTAACACAAATACAGAATATTCGCTAAAGCTACTAACTTATGCCCAACTCATAGCGGAATGCTAGCTCCGCTCATGCGTTTGAATTTTAGTAATATATGCATTGCATGAAAGTGTTCTATTCCCATCTTTGTCACAAAAGGTGGTTATAGGATTGGAGGGGCACCAATCGAAGCTTAGTTTGCAGGAATCTTTATACAAATAGTTGATTAGATTCACAGTTTATGCTTTTTAGTAAATATACATAAATTACATTGATTATATAAGTATACGCATATTATATATAAATTATTCATATTCGTCAGATATTTTTAATTTAAGCAATTGGACGGATGACAATTTAAGTTAATGCTTCTAATTTTTGTTTTTGATTGTTTTTTATTTTCTTGCTCTTCATAGTCCAACCAATAGTTCGAGGGATTAGATTGCTAATCAGTTTAGTGATTAGATTTTAAATTTGACCCACTGCCAGTTGTACGTGGACAAAACATGGTTCATGTTGGGTCAGGACTTGGGTCACTGTTTCTTTCCATGCAGACACTGTAATTGGATCTCATTGGGACACTGGTATACTGTTGGGCTGAATTTTATAGTTTGGTGACTCTTCGGACCAAACAAACCCGATCCATTCTAAATTGTCATAGCTATAGAATAAATTTGACATCATTTGAATAATAGGGGGGAAATATACTTAAGGTGAAAATAAAACTCCCTCTATTTCAATTTATTTGACAGGAAGAATTAGGATCAATTTCATAAAAGGTCATTGAACTTATAGAATTATTGCCAGAAGTTATCAAACTGATTTTTCTAACCATTGAATCATTCAACTTTTATTAAAAAAAAAAAAAAAACCAATTTGGCCATGTTTTGAAAATTGATGAGAAACTTCCTGTTCTAACATAAAAACATAAATCCCATATATCATAAAGATAAACTTCAATTATCAAATTTTTAAAAATAATAATAAATCTAACAAACTCATTTATCATCTTCCAGCATCTTATTTTTTATTCACCAACTATGTAATAAAGACACCACAATATGATAAAATATAAGGCCTATAACATTCTACATTACTCACTCAAGTAGGAATTGTGTAAGAAAAAGATATAGAGATCCAGAAAGAGCAAATCGTAATTAAAAGTTACCTGTTAATTGGAATTGATGTAATTACTGAGGCATTAATTACATAGCCTAGTGATTACATTATATAGTAATTATGTGGACCTGTTTGTTTGTTATAACGTGATTATAATATAATTATAAGTATACTGTTTGATTGCATATGTGTAATTACACAGTTAAATTAGTTTTAAAATAATAATTAATACTTGACAAATACTCCTCCCGTTTTAAAAAGATTGTCTGATTTTGACTTGACACAAAGTTTAAAAAAGTAGAGAATATCTTTAAATCTTGTGGTCTTAAATTAAAGATGCGTTGAGTGTACAAAAATGACATTTAATATTGTGGTCTTGAACATGATATGTGGAAAGTTGAAATGAAAGAGTTTTCAAAAGAGAAAAGAAACATTAGACTAAAAAAGAAAGTAAGACAAATATTTTGAAACGGAGGGAGTATGTGCCTTTATAAATGATATATTAAATTATGTATTTAAGATACATATTATTTCTTGAAAATATATTAATTAATAATCACATATTTGTAAATAATATTGTAAAAGTAATAGTATATTTTCAAATTAATAATACTTTAATTTAATTAATTATAAAAATTAAAAGAACACATTTTATAAGAACATCATGAGATGTATATATATTTGAAAAAATTTAATATTAATACATATAATGTCATATCACTATTCAAATGTTTGAGAAAAAATAATCTATCAATTGTAAGTGGAAAATGAATGATATGCAATGTAAAACAAGTGAATAGTACTAAAGCAAATGAACTGAAAAATCACAAATATTACCTAAATTCAAAATTCAAAAAATAAATATTTAACATGATACTTTTATGTCAAATTCCAACATAACATAAAATAAGTTTCAACATAACTTAAGTAAATATAATTTAAAAGAAAGTGAAAACATTTATAAGTCTATAACCTCATTCAACAATGAAATTATATTTTAATAACATCACTCGTTATATGCCAAGTTTGTTAATGACTCATTCTTTCTAATATTAGAAAGTGTAATTTAAAAAGTAGAATAATAACGTAGTCACGCTAAATGAAAAAAATAAGATTTTTTTTTTAAAAAAAAAGAGCAATTACATGTAATCGCAAAAAGGAAAAGTTGGAAAATAAAAAGAAAGAAAATAAAAATAATAATATAAAAATATTTAAAAATAAATAAATATAAATAAAAAATAAAAAAGTAAAAATAAAAAGAAATTAAAATAATAAAATTAAAATAAAAAGAAAAAGAAAAAGAAAAGAAATTAAAAGGTACCCTTTCTCGTTTACACTTTAATGCTGGCACATATATAGCAATACATTTTTAAATTTTAATTTTCAACCATCCGCCGACTCTAGTTTTTTACAGCATACTGTTCCTATGCATGCTCATTCCTCCCCATCCCAACGCGTTAAAATTGGGGATAATGATATCCAAAGTGTTTGGCCCAGTGGCCAATACATTAGGTTATTGCTGTCTGAGGTTCCGAGTTCGAGTACTCTGATCAGCGAGAGTGGAATTGTGTTTCCCAAAAAAAATCCTCCATTCGCGTAGGGCCAAGCGGTGTATACTAATCCGTAGGGCCAGGCCGGAGGTGGGGTTTTCTGGGGTATGGGGCCGTAATGCGGTGGGACCAGTCACTTTAAAAAGTTTACCCTACCACAGTTTGGTCCGCTTGGGCAGCTCAATTAGTTTCAAAGGGGGATATTTGGAGCAAAGACCAAAGATCGAATCCCGTCAGCGGCAGTGTGGGGGTTTCTTCTTGAAATAAAGGAGGCCCCTTGTGCGCAGCGTGGTAGTGGTCTAACCTTTGAAATCAATTGAGTCACCATGATTTACCTCTTTCACAGACCTGTCGGACCGGGGTGTGGGGGCTTATGGGGTGGGAGATTTCACCTTTTGGAGCAAAAACGGGGGATAATGATTCTTAAACCATCTAGACCCTTTGACTTTCATCCATTTAATCATTAATACTAAGTGAATATAACAAATATGAGTTAAAACTTCACTTAAGAGTGAGTATTAACCGTGTCTCGTATTAGACTTATGAACAAAAGGTTAATAATTGAAATATATACTAATAAAAAATCTTAGGAGTACTCTTTAGACGTACTTCCTCCGTTCCAATTTAAATGACACCATTTAACTTGATACGAAATTTAAGAAAGAAAATATTTTTTTTGAAATGTGTGGTCCAAAATAAGTTTTATATAAATGTGTGGATGTAAATCATTCCATAAAGTTAGATTGTCTCTAAATATAAAAATATCACTTTTTTTATACAGACCAAAAGGAAATGATGACACATAAATTGGGACAGATGAAATATTTTAATTAATCAACTCATAAAAAATACCATCTTAAAGAAAATAATTGGACCGCTTGTGCATGTTAAATTTGAGCTATCACATCCTCACTGAAAATTAATTTACTTGCACGCAAAATACATTTATTTAGTAACTTCATTTATCACTTAATCATGATTAAATAAGTTATATTTTTAATTTAATTTCTTACTGTTAAAATAAAATTGATTGATAAGACTTAAACAGGGAAAAATATTTGCCATCATTAAACAATGTGACAAAGAAGATAAAGAAAAACAAAATAATCCCTCCATCTCAAATTATTTATCGTGGTTATTAATAATAGTTATCTTAAATTATTTATCATTTTAGAAATTTAAGACATAATTAATTATTTTTATCAATTTTACCTTTTGTCATTAATAAATATGACACATAAATAAAGAAAATATTTAATGGAAAGATTACAAATAAAAATAAAGCACATCAAATATACAACCTAACTAATATTTCGTAATGTGCGTATAAATAAATAAAAACAACTAATCATTTGATAGTATACTGAGGGAGTAGACTCCATCCAAATCCCAATTTCTTGATAATTGCGTTGCGACTTGCACGCATTTACTATTGCACCCTCCTATGGTGGTCTGGTAGACACTTATTACCTGCAATGCATTTAACCAGCGTTTCTCAATTTATGTGCGAATACCAAATTCTACTTACTGCACAAAGATTACAAATATGTATACCGATGTTTCTTTAAATTACTCCTATATATTGAGTTCTTCATATTATCAGGTGACAATAGACTCCTATAAAAATGTGAGGTAAAAATGTGTACAATAGATTCTTATGGTCCGATCATTTTTCGAATCTCGCGCATAACGTGAACTTGATGCACCTAGATGTCCTTTTTTTATATTGAGTTATTCATATTGAGAACATGCAAGACTCTGGCTAAACATTTGAGGAGAACAAAAAGGAAGCAACGTACGACAAGTACATAGATCAAGATGAATGATAGAATATGTATATATTTCGTGTGTGTACCGTGTTTATTGGCCAAGATATATACATATTCTATCATTCATCTTGATCTATGTACTTGTCGTACGTTGCTTCCTTTTTGTTCTCCTCAAATGTTTATCCAGAGTCTTGCATGTTCTCAATATGAATAACTCAATATAAAAAAGGGCAGCCCAATGCACTAAGCTCCCGTTTTGCGCGAGATTCGAGGAAGGGACAAACAATAAGGGTCTATTGTACGCAGCTTTATCTCACATTTCTGCAAGAGTCTATTGTCACATGGAATTTCGTGTGTATACCATGTATATTGGCCGAGATATACACGGTTTCTCTCTAGTTGTATACCGTGTATATAGTTACCATATATACACGGTTTATCGTCTTACCATAGTAGTAGAAGTCTTGTACATGTGTAATTATGGTAGTAGTCTTATATTAGGAAAAGGTAGATTTTTTCCCCATAATTAGATATTGTATATCATGTATATATACCTTTGACATTAATAAAAATAATCAGGGGATTATTCTCTTTCATGGTATCAGAAGTCTAGGACAAATTTTCCTTCTCCAAACTTACACTTCTGCCGCCCTCCTCTAAGATTCCGACGATTGGCCGCCGGACGTACTCCTCCTCCCTCCCAAATTTTATTCCAAATCCCTCATTCTCTTATTCTTTCATCATGTCCACCATAAAGAACACATTCCACCTTGCAGTTTCCAACATCAAGTACAACATCCTTATAGTTTTTGAGATGGAAAATGTCCAATACGCGACGTGGGTGGAACTATTTAAAGTTCACGCACGCTCTCATCGAGTCTTTCATCACATCATCCCCTCGGCAACAGACAAGGAGAAGGTGCCTACCACCGATGATGACATAGAGTTATGGGAAACTCTTGATGCTACGGTACTCCATTTGATTTATTCCACTATCTCTACGGACCTCTTGCACACAATTATTGAACCCGACGTCGCTGCAATGGACACTTGGAATAGGTTGCGTGATATATTTCAAGATAACAAAAATTCTTGTACCGTGACCCTTGAGCGGCAATTCTCCCACATCAATATTTTGGATTTTCCGAATGTCTCAGCCTATTGTAAGTGGCTCAAAAAGTTGTCAGATCAATTCAAGAACGTTGGCGCACCCGTCACGAATGATCGTCTTATTCTTCAGATGGTTGCAGGCCTATCAGAGACCTATAATGGCGTTGCAACTCTTCTTCGTTAAAGCAATCCTCTCCTGCAGTTCTACCAAGCACGCTACATGCTCACTTAGAAGAATCCGGATTGGCTAAAAAGGCGGCAATCGTAGCCAATTTCGCCATGATGGTAGCCCCCTCCAGTGACCTTAATTCATTCTCGGACAATTCTAGCCAAAATCGTAACAATTGTGGTGGCAAAAAGGGCCAAGATTAGAAAAATTATGGAAAATATCGTGGTGGCGGCAGCCCGGCAGGTGGTGGCGGCAGGTAGGGTACCGAGGCACTGAACCCATGACAGCAGGTTTGGGCCGTTGGACAGTGGCTCTGGGCCATGTCGTGGGCCAACGGACATTGGCCTATGCTACCTTGCCCAGTTCCAGCAACTTGGGCCAGGATTAATTCTTCACAAGCGAGGCAGGTTGTTGGGTCAGTGAGCAGTGACTGGCAGCAACCTGGCCTTCTTGGGCCTCGGCCTCAGTAGGACAACGCTGCTGTGGGCCTAGCAGCGATTTCGACCCCCACGAACATCGAGGCTGCAATACATACACTTGGATTAAATCCTTCGGATGCAAATTGGTACATGGACACCGGGGCCACTTCTCATATGACGTCCGCGCCAAGTAATCTCTCGTCTTATTTCAATTTGAGCAAAATTTGTGGCATAATTGTTGGTAAAGGCAATTCAATTCCAATTCGTGGTTATGGTCACACAAATTTATCTCCCCCGAACCCACCTTTAGCCTTGAAAAATATCCTTCGTGCTCCTCACTTAATTAAAATTTTAGTGTATGTTTGAAAATTTACAACTGATCATTGGAGTTTTGTTGACTTTGACCCTTTTGGATTTTTTATGAAGGATTTCACGACGGAGATACCTCTAATGAGATGTAATAATCGGGGAGAGCTTTATCCAATCACCACATCCACCACCACTTCCACTCCTCAAGCCACACCATCAACGTTTGCTGCTCTAGCACCTTCCGTGTGGCATGTGTGTTTGGGTCATCCGGGGGCGTCTGTTATTTCTTCTCTTAAAAATAATAAGTTTATTGAATGTAATAGTACGCGTAGTACTAATGTTTGTCCTTCTTGTCCGATTGGGAAATATGTGAAATTACCGTTTGTAGCCTCAAATTCTAATACTTTGTTGCCATTTGATATTATTCATAGTGATTTGTGGACATCTCCCGTTTGAGCTCTTTAGGCCATCGTTATTATGTTCTATTTTTGGATGATTATTCTAATTTTTTGTGGACCTTTCCTTTATCTAAAAAGTCTCAAGTTTTTTCCACATTCCTCACGTTTAGAGCATTCATCTGTACCCAATTTGAACGGGAAATTAAAAACATTCAATGTGATAATGGAAGGGAATTTGATAATGAGCCATTTTGGTAATTTTGTAACACTAATGACATATCTTTTCGTTTATCTTGTCCTCATACGTCCTTACAAAATGGGAAAGCCGAAAGAAAGATTCGTACCATTAATAATATTGTTTGAACTTTACTAGCCCATGCTTCATTACCCCCTTCTTTTTGGCATCATGCATTACAAATGACTACTTATCTCCTTAATATACTCCCTAGCAAAGGATTAGCATATCAATTTCCCCTAAAAATTCTTTATCATAAAGATCCTTCGTATTCTCATCTTAGGGTGTTTTGGTGTTTGTGCTATCCACTTTTTCTGTCCACTACAATTAACAAACTTCAAGCCCATTCTACCGCTTGTGTGTTTTGGGTTATCCATCTAATCATCGTGGTTATAAATATTTTGATTTATCTTCGAATAAAATCATAATTAGTCGCCATGTTATTTTTTATGAAACTCAATTTTCGTTTGCTAAATTGTATAATTCCGGGTCTAGATCTTATAATTATTTGGATGATGGGCTCTCACCATATATTATCCAATAGTGGGCCCATCATTCCCGTGACCCGGTTCACCAGCAGGCCCACTTCCTGTTGGCCCAAATATCCTATGTCTAAGTCCAGTTTCTCGACCAGCAGGCCCACTTCCTACTAGCCCAATACCACTGCCTCCCGATTCAACATCTCGGCCAGTATGCCCACTGCCTGCTGGCCCATTAAATGTCCCTCTTGGCCTAGTTTCTGCCTCTTCAGCCCATCCCTCTTTTCGTCCAGCCATTCGGCTAGTAGGCCCACTTCTTGTTGTCCAGTTCCAAGACAACCCGACACTAACCCAAGTCCAGTCCATTTCTATTTTAAGTCAAGGGCCCGTTACTCGTAGCCAACGGGGTATTGTTAAACTGAAATGATATTTTAATCACAATTCTAATATCACTAGATCACCCCTACCGCGTAACCCAGTGTATGCCCTTCACGACCCGAATTGGAAAATGGCCATGGATGATGAATATAATGTTCTTATTGAAAATAAGATGTGGGAGTTGGTGCCCCGTCCGTCTAGTGTCAATGTTATTCGTTCTATGTAGATTTTGACTCATAAGAAAAAATTTGACGGTTATTTTGAGAGGCATAAGGCACGTCTTATAGGTGATGACAAGACTCAACAGGTTGGTATGGATTGTGGAGAGACATTTAGTCTGGTGGTCAAACTGGCAACTATTCACATTGTTCTTAGTATGGCTCTCTCAAAAGCAAGGCCCATTCATCAGCTGGATGTGAAAAATGCTTTCTTATATGGTGATCTTAATGAGACAGTATACATGCATCAACCCTTGGATTTCAGGTACCCCGATCATCCTCACCATGTCTGTTTGCTGAAGAAGTCCTTGTAAGGACTTAAACATGCCCCTCAGGCTTGGTATAAAAGGTTTGCAGATTATGTGTCCACTCTTGGGTTTTCTCACAGCAGGTCTGATCATTCTCTGTTCATCTATTGTCGTGGCACTTCGATGGCATACATTCTATTATATGTGGATGATATTATATTGACTTCCTCTTCTGATAACTTGCGCAATTCATCATGTCTCTTCTCAGTTCAGAATTTGCTATGAAAGACTTGGGGCACTTGAGTTATTTCTTGGGCTATATGTGACACGTCATGCAGGTGGTCTATTTTTATCACCGAGGAAGTATGCAGCTGAGATTATTAAGAGAGCTAGCATGTCATCCTGTAAGTCCTCTCCTACTCCGGTTGATACAAACCCGAAGTTGAGTGCTAATTCTAGCACACCTTACGAGAATCCCTTCCACTATCGCGGTCTTGCAGGGCCTTTCAGTAACTTACTTTCACAAGGTCCGATATTACTTATGTAGTGCAGCATGTGTGTTTATTTATGCATGATCCGATGGACGAGCACATGCATGTTCTTAAACGCATTGTGCGTTACATTTAGGGCACTCTTGATTATGGTATGCACTTATATCCATCCTCTGTATCTACTCTAGTGTCATATACTGATGTTGATTGGGGTAGATGTCCAGCTACCAGACGTTCTACATCTGGTTATTATATGTTTCTTGGTGATAACTTGGTATCTTGGTTGACTAAACGTCAGTCTACTTTATCGCGATCCAGTGCGGAGGTCGAGTATCGAGGGGTAGCCAGTGTGGTGTCTGAGTCATGTTAGCTGCGTAATCTCCTATTAGAGCTTCACTTTCCTATTCAGAAAGCTACCTTAGTTTACTGCGATGATATTAGTGCGGTCTATCTCTCTGGGAATCCGGTCCAACATTAGCGCACTAAACATATTGAGATGGATATTCAACTTTGTTCGCGAAAAGGTAGCTCGTGGGCAAGTACGTGTCTTGTTGTCCCTTCACGATACCAAATTGCAGACATCTTTACTAAATGTCTTCCCTTAGTTATGTTTGAAGATTTTAGGGACAGTCTTAGCGTACGACAATTGTCCGCTATGAATGCGGGAGTGTGATAGAATATGTATATATTTCATGTGTATACCGTGTATATTGGTCGAGATATACACGGTTTCTCCTCTAGTTGTATAACGTGTATATACTTACCATATATATATACGGTTTATCGTCTTACCATTATAGTAGAAGTCTTGTACATGTGTAATTATGGTAGTAGTATTGTATTAGGAAAATATAGATTTATTTTCCAAAATTAGATATTGTATATCATGTATATATATCTTTGACATTAATAAAAATATTTAGGGATTATTCTCTTTCAATGAAACTAAACATTGTTAGTCTGATTTTGCTAGTGCTGCTCTTGATTAGCTCATTAAACCTGTTGGTGGAAGCCAGAATTGACCCAAAGAACAAACATCAAAACGCATTGGAAGATGAAGAAAAAGAAGAGAAGTTCCTAAGAAGCCAAAAGAGAATCAACAACGTTGGCAGTAGAAGGAGAAACAATCATGGAAGAAGATCAATGCCACATCCACCATTAGTTCCTTCCCCACCACCACCAAAAAGACGTCCTCCATTTATAATCCGTCCACTACCACCAGTTTCTTCACCACCTCCACCAAGACGCCCTCCAATAATAATACGTCCGCCACTAGTCCCATCGCCACCTCCACCAAGACGTTCTCCAATTATAATCCGTCCACCACCACTAGTCCCTTCGCCACCTCCACCAAGACGTCCTCCGGTTATAATCTATCCACCACTAGTTCCGTCGCCACCTCCACCAAGACGTCCTCCCGTTATAATCTTCCCACCACCACTAGTTCCGTCACCACCTCCATACATAATCTTTCCACCACTAGTTCCTTCTCCACCACCTCCACTAGTCCCCATATATAATGCACCTCCCTCGTATACTTTTTCGCCACCAGAACAAGATTTACCACCAGCAACACCTCTTGTCCCTATCTTTTCACCACCATTAGTTCCTGACCTAGTGCAAAAAGATCCAAATTTACCATAAGCGTATGGATATTCGTCGTCTAATAGTTAATATCCCAACATATATATCATCACAAAAATAAAGTCAATTTTTAAGGTGAGGGATTATATTCACATGGCTGTGGTCTTTTTCTTCTCATTTTGACTTTTTCCTAGTTGATTTCTTCTCATTTTCCTGCTTGTAGCTAAGTATTAACCAAGTGATATTGCACTATGCTACTCTGAAAGTACCTTTATTTGATTAGTACTGTTGTTGTAGTATTTGTTCTTATAGCATCTTCTGGTTTATTAGTTCGATTAATCATCCTAAATCTATAAAATTTTGGATCTAGTTTATTAAAATTATTCTCCACGGACGCATTTCTTTTGAAACCTTGGATGCACAGTATCTAGCTAACAGATCTTTAATTTGGTCTGCTAAGAGTACAAACTTTGATACTTAGATGGTAATGAAAGACTACTTCGAACATAACAACTCACTAAAACAAAAATGAGTCATGATCACCAAAAGTATTCTTTGTTCTCCAGTACTTAAACTACTGTTCAAAATGTATGCGCAAATCCAGTTACTTGAACTGCATATAAAAATGTTGACCTGTTTTAGAATTATTTTATGTACACCAGCACAAACATCTAAATTATATGATTGTACCACTTATATCAATTATGTTCATTGCATCATTGTTAGCAATAAAATGGCTTGCTTTTTTGTATAAGTATTCCATCTCGCAATATCATCACATAATTAAAAAATGAGCTTCCTAATAAAAGGCAGGGTATCATAATTACTAAAGTAGGGCGAAAGAGAAGATAGGAACAACTATTTTTACACAACATCAAAAGAATAATTCAAGAAGGTAGCATCTTGAAAAGGATCATAAGAGTCCATTGGCTGGAAGCATCAAACAATTAACAAATCTGAAAACATTAATTATATGACAGCAACATGTATCTTTCCTCTTAAACAATAGCACAAACCCACCTTTCACTTTAGCATTTCTTCAACCAACAGTGAACTTCTACTCTATCCTATGTGCTTTTGCTAATCTTAATGAAATAAAGATTACATTAAAATAAAATAAAAAGAATCAGTTATCAGAATTCTGACTATGAAATATACGAGCACACTTATAGACTGAACAAAATGCTTGTAAAGTCATCAACATTAAGAGCATAATAGCAGCCAGAAATGTGAGAACCTGCCATGACCCAAACACATAATGCTTCATCATTTTCCCAATCCTAATATTCAATCTCCCATTGTAAAATCCATTCACATCTTCAATCACTTCATCTAAGAATGGCACTTTCGTTAATCTCAACGATCTACTCATCCAATTCCACAAGTTTGCAACTTCTTTAGGTTGAAAATTTACTAATGTGGAATTAAGTTTATCCCGTTATTTATGACTCGAACAATTGGGCCCCGCACGTCGAAAGCGTCGTTTCCCTACACGTGCACACGTAGTGCCAAGTATCGCAAATTTCATTAGTGAAAGAGATATTGGTACGTAAGTGAAACGTTTGAGACATAGAATGATGGACGGTTATTGGCCAAATGACAAAGTATTCCACGTTGGTAAACGAAGGAAGAAGCACCTTGACTATCACATAATACTTTGATGATTTCTTGTTCCATACCAAGCTCTCTAAGCAACCTTTGCGTAATTGCCATGTACTCTGCCTCAGTGGTAGACAAAGCAATAATTGACTGCAAAGTAGACTTCCAACTAACTGGTGCATTTGAGAGAGTGAAAACATAACAAGTAGTTGATCTTCGTTTGTCCAAATCACCCGCATAATCTGAGTCACAATATCCAACTAGATACTAACTTTCTTTCTGCTCAAAAATCAAACCAACCACTAAAGTATAAAAAAATATATCGTAGAATCCATTTCACAACTTGTTAATGCTCATTTCCTGGATCATGCATATACTTACTTACAACTCCAACAACATATGAAATATCTGGTCATGTGCAAACCATTACATACATCAAGCTGCCAACAACATTCGCATATGGTACTCATGACATATATTCTCGTTCAGCTTCATTTTTCGGCGACATAGCGGCACTAAGCTTAAAATGAGGAGCAAGCGGAATGTTAACCAATTTCGTTTTCTCATTCATGCCAAATCGATCTAGCACCCTCTTCAAGTATTCTTTCTGATATAAGTAGAGTTTCTTTGAATGTCTATCTCTTTTTATCTTCATGCCAAGAATTTTCTTCGCCTCACCCAAATCCTTCATCTAAAACTCCTTTCTTAATTGAATCTTCAACCTCTCAAAATCCTCTTGACCTTTGGAAGCTATCAACATATCATCAATATATAGAAGAAGATATATGAAGGATCCATCTTCAAACTTGTGCAAATACACACAATGATCGTATTTGCTTCTTTTGTACCTCTGCTGCAACATAAACTTGTCAAATCATTTGTACCATTGTCTAGAAGATTGTTTCAATCCGTACACGTATTTTTCAAGTTTGCACACCATATTTTTCTTTCCAACAACTTTGAATCCTTCTAGCTAAGTCATATAGATTTCCTCTTCCAAATCTCCATGTAAAAAATACAGTTTTACATCCAAGTGAACTAATTCTAAATTCAACTGTGCTACCAAAGCCAACAAAACTCTAATGAATGAGTGTTTCATGACTGGAGAAAAAACCTCGTTATAATCAATTCCCTCTTTTTGAGCGTGTCCTTTGACCACTAATCTTGCTTTGTAGCGAACATCTTCTTGGTTAGGAAATCCTTCTTTCTTTGCATATACCCATTTGCACCCAATTGCTTTCTTGCCCTTCGGGAGATTGGCCAATTTCCATGTGCGATTTTGATGAAGGGATTGCATTTCTTCGTTTATGGCAATCCTCCACTTATCTTCTTCTGAACTTTGAATTGCGTCTTTATAAGTGGTCGGAATACCATCAGCTATAATTGAGACTGCACAAGACACCATATCAATAAGACGGGCATGTTTTCTTATTATTCTTTTTGGCTTACTGGTTGCTATTGATTCAAGTTGTTGTTGAGGTTCCTGAGTTGGAATCTCCCTTTCAGCTTCTCTTTTTCTAGAGGAAAATCTTCTGTTGTTTCCTCGTTTTCTCCTTGTGTTGGAAAAATTAATTTTCCCTCAAACTCCACCTGCTTTGAAGCACCATCCGTTTATTTGACATCTTCAATTGTTACCTTATCTGCTATGGCAAATTCATCAAAGACAACATCTCTGCTGAATATAATTTTCCTTTGTCACACCCCAACCTTGGGGGGTGACCGGCACCCGACACCCTAGGGCCGGAGCGTACCAACTATAATACATGAATAACCTGACACGAAACTTAGGATGACAAAGCCTCCAAATGACAGTAATAAGATAGAAAGCAACAATAACCTACACGCAGAAAAGGCCCAACACAACATATATGTATAACAACCTCTAGTCTGCAAACCTTTAGGAGTACTACCATGTGTCATCAAGTCGGGACAAGGCTCCGACATACCCAATATAAACATACTCCAAAATTCAATCAGCAACTCCTAAAGAAGAAGAGTGCTCCAACTCAAGCTGAACGGTGAACCTACTGAGGAGGCTTATCAAATTGTCTATATGCACCTTCGGGCATGAACACATTGTCCTCCGATAAAAGTAACACCAGTACGAAAGATATAATGAATATGTAAGGTAGGTAAATATGTATATAAGAATATAATACAAGTGAAGAGTACAGAATGTCAACCTGAGACTCAGAACTCCCACTAAGAGCACTCAACTGACATAACCATGATCATATACATGAAAATCAGGCCACTCTATGGGGCTATATAATATAGTATCAAGTCCCTCTGTAAGGTATGTTCATCATAAACTGCTCGGCCATATAAGACGCGGTAATATCTGCCCAACTGATCAATGATATACACATATAAGTGCATGTCCGACCGACTATATATATATATATAAGTGCAATGCAAGACAGACCTCAAGGGACATCATGAGGAGAGTTGGATTGACCTATGTTCATTACCCTCCGACTGTCATTATGGAATCATATACAACAGACGTTACAATCCAATCATAGTTCTCTAAATAAATCGTATCACGAGGAATGTCATAAGATGTGAATGAGAGATCCGACAAGGAACATACTAGAATCATAAGCAATAGTGTAATGGAAACACAAGACCATCAAGCTATTAAGAATGGAATTAGATCAATAATATTTTGTTTCATTTTTGCTCAAGATCATGCCAAAAGAAATGATAAGCCTTACATACCTTTGTCGTCAAAGCTATTCAAGTTCTTCGAGTCCTCGTAAGCTCTTCGAACGATTATCTACATTATATGAATGATAGCAGTACTAGAGTTAACAATTTAACTCAAAAAATTGACAAGTTCACTATTTATGACTCACTATTCATGATTCACTATTCATGATTCACTATTCACGATGCCGCTCCCGTATTATCATTTCTTTTAAATTCCAATTTAACCATCACAACTACAACTCAATCTACATCAATACAACAAGATCCTTGATTAATGCCACAAATGAGCTTAGTTTGAATCTCTAAGTTAGTAACTTGTCTATATAAATTCGGGCAGCATCTCCCCTATAACTTTGACTTCTTCTAACTCCACACATCATCAACAACAACCAGAGCAACACAATAATAACAGCATCAACAACAAGGTACAATATATCACGACGAGCGACAAACTCGGATTGGAACCCATACAACCCTTGTCACCCCTTATGAATTTATTACTCTGACTCAACAATATCTATAACATGATGACAAGTATATTCATCTATTTTTCCATTCTTATATCTCACAAAAATAATAAGAAAATAGTCCAACATAAGATAGCAACACTATGAACAACTTTCAAGTGCTTAAGAGTTATTTCCTCTTCTAGTTAATATTTTTTTCAACAAGCTTGACATGTGAATAAGCATAATTATACTAACAACATCATAACCAAGTTATTCTTCTTGATTTCTAGCCCAAAATATCACAAGAATAACTTCCAATATAGTCCAGCAACTCACAACTACATCATATACAATTTTCTAATATAAATTCTGTATTTGTTTCACCCAACAACTTAGCTATGAATCAGATAAATTAAATATACCTAAGAGAAGGGAAATCTTAACTTATTCCAGCAAGAACAACACCTTCTTCAATCCAACTTTAATCTAGAAGAACTTCCAACCCAACAAGACAACACAATTAATATTAAACAACTAGTTTACGACTTCTAGCCGATATCTCACATATTCTAAAAAATCCAACACATCCAGAACCTCAATTAATCCATATACATGAAGAATATAGAAATTATTATCTCAAACCATAAAGGTAAGGCTTTGTCTCAAGCTACTTCAAGTCAAAGGAATAACCAAAGCAACCACAACACGATAAAACTATGTTCTACTAGAACCACAGGATTTCCGATACTTGATTTAGGTGATTTACCTTTAAATTTACTCTTGGGAGATGAGAGACACGTTAGAGAACTTATTAGAGATGTATAGGATCTGTTTTGGTCAAAAAATGACCAAAAATGAGATTTTTATCAACTATAAACCAACCAAAGGTCGGTCACCACCTCAAGTGGGTCCCTGTTTGAACAGCCTCGCAAAAACGACAATAAAATTTTGTACAGAGCTCTGACTTATAGACGGTTTGTTGAATTGGAAAGTGAGCTCGTTGAACTTGAATTTAGATAGGTTATGCACTCCATAGAACCTTATACATTACGAGATATAACCGTCTGAAATTCTGTCTGCTCTTCCCCGAGTTTCAACGAACTTAATTTCTTGATTCGTTTGATCCTGAACTCTTACGAACTTTCGTAACACCTGTATAAATTTATTTTTATCCAAATATGGAATCTTAGCCTCACCAAATATTACTTTAGTTAAACGCATACGAGCTCAAAAATACGGGGTGTAACTTCCTTCCTCCTTAAGAACATTCGTCCTCGAATGTTGAGGAAAATTCTAACTCTCAGGATTTTTAAAAAATTTGGCAGAGTTTCCTATGTAAATAAGACTATCCAAAACCTGCCAAATAGCCAGAATACATATCCAATGCTACACATGGCTATATAACAACACGATATAATAATATCGGCCCCACACGACCTTTTATCAATCCAGAAATCATAAGGGTTAGCCATAACTCACCTCAACTGTCAACTGTTGAAGCCTGGGATGCATATGTCACATTTGCCTTAGTAACATCGTCTAAACAAGATATATAAGCTATGCTTGATAGATAGGATAGAAATAGGAAAATCGCATCACACGAGTGTCGTTGTAACCTTTTAGCTGGAATAAACAAGGGTGCCAAGACTTCATGTCTTTCTTAACTTTCAAATAATCTATTTTACGCCATTGCTTCCTTCACTACACCCCAATCGGAGGCCATCTCTATAAGAGAGAAAGAAAATTCAAATGTTTTAGAAGATGAGAAGTCAAGTGAGGGATGTTTTAAAATATAGTTGGCTAGTGGGCCGGGATCGGGTTGGGGTGGGATGGGGGGAGGGGAGGGGCGGGACAGGCGAGATTCGCCGCCATCCCGTCCCGTTTCCGATCCCATCTGAATCGGGATCGGGTCATTTTTTTTTGCACTTAATTTAAAAAATAACATATATATAAAAAAACTCAATAATTAAACAAGATAGTGTAATAAAAATATCCCAAGGTTGTTTTTGTGCCTCTTATATTATTTAATAGACATATGATTTTTTTTGTAATACAAATAAAATTGTCAAAATTGCAACTTTGTGGTATTGTTCAAAAGTTGCAAATTACATAGTAAAATTGTAATTAAAAAAATTACATTTTGGAAAAACCTGTTCTAGTTTCTTGATAATTTCATGTGGTTCTTCGGTTGGAATTGGTATTTGTTGGTCAAATTGCTCCATGTCGCTTCCACCACCTTCGGATAAGATTTCGTTGTAGTTTTCATCTTCTTCTTCATTGATCTCCGGTTGACCGCACCTTCTCCACTCCACTCGTATCCAATCTCTGAATAATACTACAATCTCCAAGCTGTCTCCGGCTAATGAGTGTATGTGCTCTCCTATTTGATATCTGCCGGCAAAAAAAGCACTTTCAGACGTCGTTGATGACGCTTAAATGTTCAAAACATCTCGGGCCATCATTGAAAGTGTCGGAAAGGTCTTCTCATTCCCCCCTCCAGTATTTCATCAAGTCTTCACGTTATTCTTCATTGAGAACTGCTTGGTACGGTACAGAACCCTGCAAAATAAAAATATTAAACTCGCTAATTTGGTTAGTAGCGGTACGGCCGCACATTCTATTTCTGAGGCTTTCAATACTAGCCGCAGAAATAACATGTCTTTTGTGAGGTTGTGTTGAAGAAGAAGATGATGGTATGGAAGCCGGTAGGTTGCTAGCACTTTCTTGTTGGTAAAACCAATATTTTTTTTTGCATTCGTCTTCTACGCTAGACAACACTTCTTCTTTAGTTTGTTCAATAGGTGGTGGGCGATTTGGATTTTTGGGACTTGGAGGTGGTAGTACTGCTATACAATCGTAAATAGTTTCAATAAATAATTTAGTACAATCTATTTTAATAGTCGGATTTAATACAACATCAATAATATAAATAGTGGGAATAAGAATAAAATATTTTTTTATTTTGATAAACATTTTTAATAGCTGCCTTATAAACTGGTTTATCCATATATTCATTAAGCAGTAAAAATATTAAAGCTATATAAAACAACATAGTTGAAATAGTAGGATAATATATACCGGAAATTTCTTTTGTTGCTTGAAAAAATTTCTCTAAAAATACAATAAGTTCGAAAAAAAATTCCCAACCGCTATCTACAATCATATCATCTGGATTTTGATTATGAGAGTTAAAAAATAAAGTTATAGATTTTCTATAGTCATAAGCAACAAGTAGTTGCTCGTATAAAGAATTTCACCTAGTGGGTACTTCTTCTGGAATTTTTCTATAATGTAGTTGACAATCTTGACAAGTTTTTTTATATTCTTTTCTTCGTTGTATTCTATTATTTTTAAAAATAAAGTTTATAGCAAATTATATTTTACTAAGAATGTCTTCAAAAAGTGATAGACCATCCTTTATAACTAAGCTATATATATGGAACACACATTTTATATGAAAATAATCTGGAAAAGATGGAGTTATAATATTTTTTAAAATTGTAATAACATAATTGTTAGAAGAAGCGTTATCTAATGTAATAGTCATAATTTTATCAGTTATTCCATAATAATCATACTTGATAAATATTTTCTGCAATAAAAGTACCAGTGTGCCTATCATCTATATATCTATACGTTAAGATACGTTTTTGCATAGACCATTTATAATCTATCCAATGACAGGTTACCGTTAAATAATCATGGTCGTTAGTACTACGGCCTATATCAGAAGTGATAGCCACTTTGCCATTAAAATGATATAATGAATAACGTAAATACTGTTGATATTCATGTGCAAATTTAAATACATATCTCTTAACAATTGATCTAGAAAAATCGTTAAAAGCAGGATTATACATATCTCTAATGTAATGAATAAAACCGGGAGATGAAGGAAATGAAAAAGGCAAACCCTCCACAACAACTAATTTTGCTATTGCTTCCCAATCTCTATGTTTATTGTAATTAGGGCCTACAATTCCCCCCGTCGTGGGGTTAATTTGAACATGTAATTGATCCGGAACAGTATGTGAACCTTGTCCCGATGGAGCGGCCCGATTTTGAAGCCTCGTATTGGGCATACCTAGCTGGATGAGCCTTTGATACGTGACTCATTAACCCCCCGTCCCACCGTGACCTTTTTCAGTTTTAAATTTTAAAACATCTTTACAAATTTTAAAACTTGATTCTTTTTATCAAAAAATGTCCATGCATCGATTTTAATGATCGTTTTGCTGGACCTCATCTCATACTAGGGGGAATAGGAGGCATTTCAGTTGAAGGTGCACTAGTGGGTGTGTTGTCATCTACATTAGTGAGTGTATCATCTAGATCATCATCTAAATTAAAGTCTTCTTGAGTTCCAGAAATAGCTCCTCGTCTAAATCTAATGGTATTGTAGGAAAATGTTCAGTATCAACAAAATCATCATGTGTAGGAATAAGATTCTGTCTAAAAATAGGAAGACTAGAAGAAGTACCTTGCCCTTGTTGCCCATATTAGAAGAAGCCTGACCCCTACTCGTAAGCATATGTTTAAATCATTCAATTATAAATTTATAATTATACTAATAAATAATTAAAGTAAATGAAATTAAGTGCGCTAAATAAAATAAACAGACAATAATAATTGAATGAAAGAACGAATGTACCAAACGCCGACGTAACGTCGATGTGTAATCGAGAGGTTGAAAATTGAAACTTTGCTCGATGGAAGATCCTCAAGCTAGTTGCCAACTTCACTCCCAAATGAATAAATAAAATTCAATATTTAGTAGACAATGTAGACTTATAGAGAGATAGATTGAGAGATTGTAGGAAGATTTGTGAGAAATATGAAGAGAAAATGAGGTATTTATAGTTGAGAAGTTAGGTTAAAGTGTAAATATAATAACTTATGGGTTAAAAATAAATATTAAGGGGTATGGGGGTTGGGGGAGGGGGAGGGGGAGGCCAAAAATGGTCGTTGCACAACGGTCAAAATGTAAAATGATCGTTGGTGCAATGGTTATTTGTGCAAAGGGGACTTTCGGGCAGGATCGGGAGCAGCACCGGGACGGGACCGGGACTGTGTCGGGCCTGGCAGGATTGGGGCGGGTCGGGACGAGATCATGTCCCGTCCCGGTTCTCGTCCCGATACCGCAATGTTTTTAAAAAAAATAGTCGGGTTTGGGACGGGACCGGGCCGACCCGGCCCACTGGCCAGCCATATTTTCAAATGAACAAAACTCTTGCTATCTATAAAAGGAAAATTGTCTCACTAATGTCATGCATGACATCACTTAGAATGCGATCATGCAATGTAAATGCATGACAAATGCATTTACCAATTTCATTCTATAAAAATGGCTTTCAATGTTCACATTAGTTCACATAGAATCTCGATAAATTTAACAAAAACATGATAGTAAGTCCCGACGAATCGTCAGAACTTCTGATGTACTTATGAGATACTACTTGTCTTACCACAGGTTCTTACGGACTGTCAGGATTTTAGTACAAATTACATCGCAACTTTGGAACAAATAACTCACAAGTTTTGGTGGATCCAAGAAATTCTAATGGGATGGGCAAAAAGTCCTCACAATCAAAAACTAACAAGGCATGTATAGTAACCAACTTATTTGGAGTAAAAAGTTGATATGATAGTTGTAGGAAAACCCACATAATATTATGCAGATAAGTTGACACCAATTTAAACTCACTCTTCTATAATACTAAAAAAAAATAAAAAATCACTACGATTATATATATATGATTTAACCTTAACAGTTAAAACTTAGGAGTAACATTTTCTGATAGGTACATAAAAGGTAAATATTGATGATTTAAATGAGCGACCTGCCTTCTCTACTTTCATTTTCCTTACGCGTATAATCAAAATGCTGCACTTTGTTTGTAAAAAGAACAAGGCTAATTCATCTGTAAATATAGAAATTCAATGACTTGTATTAAGCAAAATTAGAACCAAGTAACAATAATGTAGAAATACTGGCTTTGGATGATATAGTCCATAATCACATTTAAGTGTTGTAAGATATGGAGTACGAATAAACAAAACATATGAATAATTTAATTACACGTTCAAGAAATTAATTACAGGATATATTTATAGCGTATAAATAAAAAGTAACGAAGCATTAAATAGATGGCAGAACACTCAATTGACCGAAGCAATCATCTCCGTTACAACAAAAGTTTAAAAAATCAAAAATAAATAAAATACAAAATTAGATTTGCGCTCTTAGTGGATCTTGCATAAAGATTTAAAATATTATCATAAACCTTACGGTTTGCTTCCATTTTTTATTGATTTTCGTGCAGTAGGGTAAAAGTTGAATGCCTGCCTATTCACAAATTATTATTTACAAATTACTACTGTATTTTTTGTTACAATATTTTTCTTTTTGTTATAACTGTGTAAAACGTATAAATGGAAGAGGAAAATCAGAGAAAATGACAAAAATGGTCTTTAATCTTTGGTAGTAAGATTGAACAAGTCCCTTCAATATCAACTAAGCAGTTTTAATCCTTTAAGATTGCAAAAAAGTGAGTACTTTTCGTCTTCGTCAAATATTACAAAACTCTGATTATTAAATTTTATCGAAAATGAAATAAAAATAAAAACATCAGATTTTTTTGTCAAAATTCTAAAAATCATAATATCAAAAACTATACTAGACACAAAAAAAATAAAAATTACACATAAAAAAGTTACTTCAGCTCTTGCAACAGAACAAAAGTAACATAATCTACAAATTATATACTTTCAAATGTGAGTTCTCGTCAATTAAATTTAGCTACCAGAGCTTGATAAACATCTAAAGAAAAGACCAAAACTAGTCAAACGGACTATTTTGAACCTACAACCAAAAATAAGGGACCAATTTTGTCAATGAGCATATTTTTACAGTCTGGTGCAGTGAATTCCCTAATTTTCAATAGCGGGGTGAATGTGAAATTGGATAAAGAGGTGTTTCTCTCATTTTCCCTCAACTCTTTCCTAGCGTTGACTGCTGCGCTGCCGCCGCCTCTTCATCCTCAAACCCTCCTCATTCCGACGTCGTTTTCCACTCTCTTTGCAGCCTAGGTCAGTAAAATACCCAAACTGCTTTATTGTTTTTTCTTTTCAATTTATATTTTATCTGTTCTGAGTGCATTATAGTAGATTTGTAGCTTTATCTAATTTCATGTTAATGGGGTGTTGTGTTACATTGTATGAACCCTTATTATTTGTCTCTTGTTACCTGATGCACGGTTATATTATGTGCAACACTGAGGTTATTGTGTTGTTTTGGAGTATACCAAAATACATATCTTTCATTCTTGTCATGATTATTTTTGTAAGTCTGATACCTGTTTTAATGGGCAAAAGTTCAAATCTTTTGATGTGTAGCCAATGGCGGAGTCAGTACTTTCACCTAGGGGGTTCAAAAATATGAAGTAAGTAATATACACAAAGAAATCAAGGGGGTTCATATATACATAAAAATAATAATTTTAATATAGTGTAATTTTTCGCCAATGAATCCGCCCCCGTGTAGCCCCTTCTTGAAACTACTTTTGGGGCATTGTTGTAATTCAGATTATAGCAGCTAGCAGCTTCTGTTTTTTGATAATGTAGTTCAGTAATTCTGTAATTGATATTGTTGAAAGGCAGATCTGGATGAAATTTTTTATGCATCTATTGAAAAAGGGTGCAAAACTTTCATACTCTTGAATTGATTGATCAATCAAATTAAGAAGCAAAAGAAATAGATGATAATTGTCCGCTTCTGCAAGTTGATCTTTGTTGAACTCTATCAGTTGACCTGTTTTGCTGTTGATATAGGACCTTGGCAATTTGGAGGGAACACTTTTAGCTGTCGTTTGAGGTGTTTGCTGCCATGGCTGGTAAAGATTCAGATAGTAAGTAATTATCACTTGTTGATTGCTTTTAGTGCAAGTTTTCTGTTCTCACTCTTCAGTTTTGTCAGTCTGCACTTTGTCTAATATTGTCCGCCCTGTCCTTTGTTTAGAGGGGAAAAGTAAAGAAGCCAAGAAAGAGAAACAAGTCAAGAAAGAGGTTGTTCATGGAAAAAAGAAAGAAGTCAAGAAAGAGACAGGTCTTGGTCTCTCTTACAAGAAAGATGAGAACTTCGGGGAGTGGTATTCTGAGGTAAGCTTGAAATATTCAACTATTAGAGATGTTAAATGTCAAGGTGCTTCTGAATCTGAGGTCATTTTGCTTTGTGCAAAAAGAAAGTTGGAATATGAGTTTCCAGACACTTCTAGCAATCTTCTTCTTTCTTTAAAGTTAAACCACCCCCACCCCCACCCCCAAAAAATAAAAAATAAATAAAGGTAATGCCTTTCATTTGGGATTACAAAACTAGTTAGTGCATGGCATGGAGTAACCTAATTGGGGATTTCGTTGGTGCCATGTTGGGCAGGGGGATACTACTTTATACTCATTTCCTTTGTTTTCTTGTCCATTTCCGTACATTTCTCCATCTTCTTCCTGTATTTTTCTTGGGGGTGAAGATCTTCTTTCTTCATTCACTTTCAACAGTCTGAATTGATTTACCTTGACACTTAACATGCATGCAAGGATCTTTGAAAATGTAGGGCAACCTGAAAATCCTTAGCATAGACTTCTATAGGAGGTTCTATTATTCCGTAGAAATATACGTTAGTGGTGGCAAGTGGATAATTTATGCGCATATTTAACTGAAAAAGAAAGATTTCCTTCTGTTACCAACCTTATTCCTTTGACTGGTGTTTTAGGTTTTCTTATCTAAGAGGACACTTTAATCTTGCTTTACAGAGGCTCGAACGCTTATTCTTCCTTCTAAACTTTTTTATATCAGAAGAACCATACTATCCTGCATTCCTTAAACCAATGAAGTAAGTTACGTGGCGATTTGTTTAATTAGGATTATACGTTGGAATTCTTTTCCTCTCGTCATTAGCCAGTTAGGATGCTATCTCTTATTCTCCATCACTCAACCATCGAAATATGGTATATAATTAACATTATCTCTTTTTACCGTACATTTACTTATAACTATACTGAACCACCTATCTATTCGTTCATTGGCATTGTCCTGACACTGATGAGCATCACATAGGCCTTTATTAATGATACTTTGCTAGGGTCTGCAGTGCTTTGGATTCATTTATTCCTTTAGTATGTGCTCTGTTGGTTGTATATCCTTTATCCTTTTGTTTACATGCTCTGTTGGTTGTATATCCTTTATCCTTTTGTTTACATGTCAAGACTTTTGCTTCCTGTTTCATTTAGATGGGAAATGAAACATATTCTTGTCACAGTAATTTTTATCTTCTATGTTCAACTTAGTGTTGAAAGACCATCATACCATTTTATTTTGACACAAGGTAGTCGGACAACAAGATGGCAAGTTTGATCTTCCAAATCTTTGTTTGATTGTTAGTTTGATGTTCCAGATCTTTGGGGCTATTATCTGAAATTTAAAATATTAAACTTTGTGGCCCAAGTGAACTATCACATTCAAAAGTTTTAGAACTAAATTTTGTGAGTCTCAGTAAAAAGGTGAGAACAAATATACAATTTTTTGCGATATAAATATTGCTAAACATAGTGAGGAAAACCATGAATTCTCTTGTTTAAATCCTAGCAAAGACAAAAAATACCAGTAGTTGATTTTTTAGGAGCTGTGTAGGACTTGGTGGTTAGAGTTATCCTGTAACGGTGCTGGCGGGTGGTAGCATGTTCCAGTGGAATAGTCGAGGTGTGCACAAGCTGGCCCTAATACATTGTCGGAAAAAAAAGCTAAACATAGTGAAAATACATATGAATCAGACTTGTCAAAACTCGTAGACTGGATCTTTAAGAAATTCCATTTCAGGAATTCTGTTATCTTATGTCGTACTACTACTTTTTTGGTTTTCATGTTTCTGTGTGATTGAAAGTAACCAGCCTATTTTATACAGTACTTTTTTGTGCTAAGGAGCTTACAAATTACAGCCTACCTATTTTATACTAATATACTCAAAGTTAAAATTCCTGGATCCCTTCATATATATTAGAATGCCTCTATTGCCAAATGAGTTTTGCTGGATAAAAATGAATTCATAATGAGAAAATGCCGAGTAGCGAAAGGAAATTTAAGAGGGGAACATAATACTTCGTTATGTTTTAACCTGCCTGTATCTTCAGCTTTTTAGAAAATTTAATGCGCTCTATCAGGCAAGTGTTATAATAGAAAGCTCAATTTCATATACGCCTTCAACTGTCAGTGACTTAGTATTTTTTTTTATAACAAGGGAACCCGCAGCCGCTACCCTTTGTTAAGATTCCTGCTTTTCTATGTACTTCCTGTCTTCTCGCATTTGCAGGTTCCTTCTTATCACATATCATGATATTGACTTCTTAACTAATAAATGTAGGTGGTTGTTACTGGTGAAATGATTGAGTACTATGACATTTCTGGCTGTTATATCTTACGGCCATGGGCAATGTCCATCTGGGAGATATTGCAAGTAAGTTTGTTCCTCAAAATGATCTGGTGTCGGCCTTATTCAGGATTGAATTCTTTTTTCATGTCAGCTATGTTTACAATTCTTTTGAAAAAGAAAATACTATCTACGTTGGCTTCTTATTTTTGGACCAATTTCGGACCATTGTCAACTGTTTTTCATTACATTTATGATGCATTCTTAATTCTCTTTTCCAGACCTTTTTTGATGCTGAAATTAAGAAGATGAAGATAAAGAACTCCTACTTCCCTCTTTTTGTGTCCCCTGCTGTTCTACAAAAGGAAAAGGACCACATAGAGGGATTTGCTCCTGAGGTGAGATTTGACTCTTGTTTGGTAAACTCAAGTTTGTTTTCTTCCAGTTTGTGGAGCAGTGGGGAGGGTTTAAGTGTTTCTTTTATACCTCAGCGTTTCGTTTCCATTTTCTGCCCTTTCGTTTTCTGACACCTTAATTTGTGAAATTGGCTTACATATATATATATATATATATGTAATATGTACTTGTTACTGCTGGCTCATATTCTTCTTTCTTCAAGAAATAATAGTAGAAAGTGAAAAGGCATTTTCTATTTTCTTAAATCTCCTTCAAAGGCTTCGTATAGGTGGAAAGTTATCACAAATTTAGGCTATATATGATTCCTAGATGTAAGGCACTTCCTCCAGTAGTGTTGTTAATTTCAGTAACGGTAACTTCCTCATGGTCTTCAGTTAGTAGCATCCTCTTAAGAAATCTAACATTGTATAGCATTTGTTCATCAACTATGCTCTATAACCTGTTGTCTTCATTCTACAGGTTGCTTGGGTTACAAAATCTGGAGAGTCTGATCTCGAAGTGCCCATTGCGATTCGACCAACAAGTGAAACTGTGATGTATCCTTATTTCTCTAAGTGGATTAGGGGACATCGTGACTTGCCCTTGAGACTAAACCAGTGGTGCAACGTTGTGCGCTGGGAATTTAGCAACCCAACCCCCTTCATCAGGTTTGCTTTTCGAAGTCTTATTTTTTTCGCCCCTCTCATCAAAAAGTTGGTGTGCTGACTGCAAACATTTGTTTTGCGACTTGTTTTAGTCTTTCTGGGGAGGATGGACCTAATTGTTCTCTCCTTTCTTTTACTGCTCCTTATGTATAATAGTCATCTTATACATTATAAACGTAAACCATCTATTCATTTGAGATCTTCAAAGCTGTGGGTAACACTTTTTGCGTGTGTTCCTTATTCAGGAGCCGTGAATTTCTTTGGCAAGAAGGACACACTGCTTTTGCAACTAAGGAGGAGGCTGATGCAGAGGTATTTGGTCATATGTAGTATGCAATTGAGTCATTTATCTTTTTTAGACAAAACTGAACTTTGTAAGCTTCTTTAAGAATACTATACACGGTAGTACATAGCTCAACAGCATTGGATGTTAACTGAAATTTTGTACTTTGTAAAATTATTTTCTGTTCATTCCTACTCCGTCCTTTGTCCTATGCTTGCAGTTGTTTGCATCAAACCATGAGGCTTATGGTTGTATCATGTTTGGACGTAGTGTTGAATGAGGTTTCTTCTATTCTTTCCAGTTAATATTAGTCATTAGAAAATGGTATTTGCTTATTCTGTTGGGATGGTCCAAAGAAGTATGAGAACTATAGTGTTTTTAAGCTCCAAGGCAGCACCACAAGACACTTTACATCTGGGACAAGCAAATCCTATACAATTCGTCCGAGTTACATGGACCAGCCTGCTAACCTGTCTTGACATGAGATGATGTCCGTGCCTGCTAACCTGTCTAGAAATGAAGATGATACTGATCCTGAAGGAAGGATGTAAATATCTTGCCCTTGTTTCAGTTTCAAATGAGGGTTATGCATTACCTTTTTATTCAAGTTTAAATTGGAAGAATGATTGTACTGGTAGGAAGAAGGGACCCCTTTTAACTTGAGAAGGTTATCTTGGGATAATCCAAAAGGGAAACGTGAACAGTAAATTTATGAAAAAAGATTTAACTTAATTATATTATGGAAATGTGTCACTATGTATACAAATCATCAGTTGTAGAATTAAAGATGAATATCACAACATACAAATAAGCCATTTTCATGCATCTATGTGGTCCCTCTGCCTGTCGAAATTTGGGCTGTTATAGGCTTTGTTTCATGGCCAAATTTGGGCTTGTGTGAAAATTACGACTGCTGTTGGCCTTCTCATGGCTGAAACTTTGGGAAATGCGAGTTCCACCTGCCTTTTTATTGGTGCATAGTTGTAACTTGTATGGTTCATTAGCTTCCAGGATTTTCTCCTCCTTATTAATCATGTCATACCTTTGATAATTGGTGTTACTGGAAAGCTACTACAGCAATTGAAAAGTATTTGGAGATTGTTATCACCTAGTGTGCTCCCAACGTCAGTGAAAATTCTTAATTCGTGTCTCTGACTTATGCATCTTCTGTGTGGTGATTTTCTTTTAATCTCGTCAATACTTTTCTAAGCAAATTCTGCAGCATTAAAGGGCTTTTGAGAGAATTGGTAGCTTGATTTATCCTAGAAAGGATTAATAATTGACGTGTCAGAATCTATCTTCACTACTTTTTAATAAATACTGATGTTCTGACGATCTTTTCAGGTTCTTGAAATCTTGGAGTTGTATAGACGTATATATGAAGAATTCTTAGCTGTTCCGGTAAGTAAGGGAAAGAAAAGTGAGCTTGAGAAGTTTGCTGGTGGACTCTATACGACTACAGTAGAGGTATAGAAGAAGATACTTCTGGCAGGGTCATTATTTGGCAGTTCCTTTTACTGCTGGTGAAATTGTTCTTATCTGTCATTCTTTTACATGGTTCATGGCTTGTTTGCTAGGCTTTTATCCCTAATACTGGCCGTGGTATCCAAGGTGCAACTTCACACTGTTTAGGCCAGAATTTTGCAAAAATGTTTGAGATAAATTTTGAAAACGAGAAGGGAGAGAAGGCTATGGTCTGGCAGAATTCCTGGGCCTATACTACCAGAACGGTGGGCATTCCATGCCACTGAGCAACTCTGATATTGTGCAGTTGATAATTCAGATGTCAAACTAACGCTCCCTTCTTTTTTCCGGTTCTGTGACAGATTGGTGTGATGATCATGACTCATGGAGATGATAAAGGCCTGGTCTTACCTCCTAAAGTTGCAACGACACAAGTAATTGTTATTCCTGTGCCATACAAGGATGCTAATACTCAAGGAATCTATGATGCCTGTGCTGCCACTGTTAAAACCTTGAACGAATCAGGTATTCGTGCTGAGGCAGACTTCAGAGACAACTACTCGCCTGGCTGGAAATATTCTCACTGGGAAATGAAGGGAGTTCCTCTTAGGATTGAAATAGGACCAAAAGATCTTGCAAATAATCAGGTAAGAATTATAGTTTAGTTTCTACTAAGTCAGTTATTCATGAAAACTGTGCTATGGTGTCAAGTTTTTGTTTTCTGAAAGCAGCCTCTCTGCCCAACAAAGGTAGAGGTAAGATTTGCGTGCATCCTACCCTCCCCAGACCCCACTTTGTGGGAATACACTGGGTATGTTGTTGTAGCCAAATAAAATGCTGTACTTTTGTTTATGATTTTCCAAAACTCTGAAGTAACTTTTCCAGGTACGAGCTGTTCGACGTGACAATGGAGCCAAAACTGATATTCCTGTGGCAAACTTAGCCGATCAAGTAAAAGATGTGCTCGACTCTATCCAACAAAATCTATTTGAAACAGCAAAACAAAAGCGGGAAGCTTGTGTTCAGGTTGTAAAGACCTGGGATGAATTTACGGAAGCACTGAGCCAAAAGAAATTGATCTTGGCTCCTTGGTGTGATGAGGAGGTAAAATCCCATCCAACTAGTTACATATGGGATGAATCTTTTAATTTCCTCCTCAATTTTCTTTAAGAAGATTGCATCAGGCAAGTTTGATTTTGAAAGTCTATCTAGAAATTCAATGAATTGCAATCATGACCCATTAGCAACTCAATATCTACTGATTATATATAATATAGACAGTACTTGAGATTCATGATCCCTGTCTAAAAGATAAGCAATAAAAAGCCTCAGAACTAATGTTTTATTGGTCAGATCTGATAACTAGTTATGCTTGTGCAGATGGTCAAATATTCTTCTCTTTTGTGTAAAGGGGTTTAAAACTCCTTTAAGCTTTAACTAGAGTCACACCTTAACAATCTTCAAGAAATCACTTCCATTCTTGATTAAAAAGAACTCACGTCCATTATCCTAATGAAACATGGATGCTCCTATAACTGGTTTGTCCGGTTTGGACAAATCATGCACTCACTTTTATGAAACAGGGAAAGATTGTGCTAGTTGCAGTTCATGTTTTAATACCTAAGCTGGTGAATAGACTATTTTGGCTACCCTGTTAAAAATGCCGCCACCTTTTCCCAGCCAAACAATGATAATGAACTTAACTAAGAAATCCTTGCAGAGCCATTGTTTCATGGTGAGTGCAGGTTCTCCCTCGCCTGAGTCCTGTGATAATAATATGAATTTGCATAGTAAGTTTGTTATTCCTGATCCACGGTCCTCTGGAATTGAGGCGATCAATTTGTTCCCAGCTAGATTGCCATTTCCTGCTTGAGTTCATTTCAATACTTTGTGATACTTTCTAATAGGATGTTGAGAAAGATGTGAAGACACGCACAAAAGGGGAGATGGGTGCAGCGAAGACTCTTTGTTCTCCATTTGACCAGCCTGAGCTGCCTGAAGGTACTATTTATTCTTGCAGTATGTATAACTATTACCTAAAAGTTAAAACACAACAAATGTAAAAGTAGCATTGCCAATGCATGTGTGGACTGTCCATTTTACTCAAATGGTATTGTTAATTCAAACTGAATATTAATGTCATATCATATTCCTACTACATCGTAGGTACATTGTGCTTTGCCTCGGGTAAACCTGCTAAGAAATGGACATACTGGGGCCGCAGCTATTGATGATTCATTCTGATCTCTTTTATATTTTTTCTGCATTTTGGATTTAGAAATTGAATTCCAGAAGTTTCAATTGTAACAAGAGTTTCTTTCTTAACAAGCGATTTTTGTTCTAGTTCCCCGGAATATTTGATAAACTATGTATACAGCATGTTTTGTGTGGAATAATTCACTTTCTGTCGGTTTTTCTTTTCTTTCCCCCCTTTTCCCAATCTTATACTATTGGATTTTGTAGCTCACAAATCAAAGAGAAACATTTTCCCCTCTTCTTTCTTGTAACTTAATGAGTACTCTCAACAAATGATAAATATATACCTAAATCCTTAAGAGTTCTCTACTAGTTCTCACGGACTTGGGCTGAAAAGCATTTTCTTATAGAGTTTTGTATGCTGACATTATATTTTATTTACACTATTAGGTTACTTGTAAGTTAACTGCACACTAGTGTCGATAGCAGTTGTGGATTAGTAACGGATAAATAAAGTAAGTAATTTTGTTACAATAATTTGAACTAAAAAAAAAGTAGCTCGGTGCATTAAGCTCTATAATGATGCAGAAAGCCGTTAAAATAAAAAAAATCTATTTTTTCACGATCTAGATTTAAGAACTATTGGTAAAGGCAAAAGTAGGAAAGCCATTTGAAAAGGTCAAAGAGATCGACCGTCGTATCTTATGATACTCTAAATTAATTGAAGTATATTTTATATGTAAAAGCTGATTCCCTAATTATATAGATAATCACTATGCTCACAATAAACTAATTGATAAAATGAAACTTTTAGAAGTAAACATTCTGCATAGTTCCCTCATCAGAGTGTTTTTACAGTTGAAATTTCCGGCTGAATATGAAATGGCTTATGCATTACTTTCTTTCCCCCTTTTCAAACTAATGTTTTCAGTCGATGGTAGAAGTTGGATTCAAATAACAAATTACAATATGTAAGAAACACGTAAAATCATGATGACCATCTCAATAATGATACAGATCCTCATCAAATCAACACACTGAGGTGGATTTCTGCTTTATCCCCACCATTAAAACAAAAGTACTCATCAAAATTCCTAATTAAAACACCAAAATTACATCCTGAGAAAAATCGAAACAGAAAAAAGATTGGTGGAAGAACCAAAAAGTCATCTCTCACCAATCAAGTTTACATGAACAAAAAAAAACAAGAGAAAAATTTAAGTTGGTTTCAGATTCTGAAACATTGAATCCCACCTGATCTCTTCAACTCTAGAGGACCCATAGTCACCATAATCAACCTCCATCTTTTCATCACCACGAAGATCATGAACCATCGGGCTCAAAAAACTATTAATTCTTGAACTAGACATGAATATTGGACTACCATTTGTAAGCAGCAAAGTATTATTCTGCCTTGCTGGTGCCACAACACTCTTGTTCCTCTTCAGCATTTTTGTTCTCTTCCAAATTCTTGAACTGTAACTTCTTCTTGGCACAAGTACAAGTGATGATTCCTCGCGACGAATCCATGTCCTAAAATACTTTGAAAAACGTTTCTTGGTACGTTTTATAACAAGGAGGACCTTTGACATGGAATTTGGAACGTTTCCTCGTTCTTTCTTGGCAAGTTTGAGGATTTCTAGCCTGTGTTTCGCGATAGAAATGCCCATGCTCTGGAGGAATTCGTGGTTGAAGTAAGGGATATCGTCTTGTTCGAGCTCGTTATGAGCAAATGCTAGGCCACATTCGTAAACAAGAGATGGCTCTAGCTCTGTTTTGGACAGCCAAGAAAACCAATCCATGGGTTTTTGTTGTGTTCTTGAAAGGACAATAGAGGTGTTTGAAGGTATTTATAAAGTTGAAAGTGAAGACATATTGAAGGAAAAAAGAAAAGCTAAAGGCTAATGAAGTGTTGAGAAATTGGACTTTGCTTTTTCTCAGTGTGTGTTGTTGTGTGTGGCTTTGCTTTGTTGAGGTAGTAGTTGAAACTAGGGGGTGGCGAGAGGGCCGGGGCTGGGCGGGTCCCGGCGGGACTGGGAAAGGGTCGGGACCGGTCACTTGGCGGGACTGGCGGGCCGGGGTTGGCGGGCCTGGCGATGTCCCGTCCCGTCCCTCATCCCGCCGGAAAAGGGGACCGGTGTTGGCGGGGCGGGGCGGGGCGGGGTCGGGTTCCGGGATTCCTTTTTTTTTTTACACTTAATTTAAAAAAAAGATGTGAATATAAACATTTAAATAATTGAACAAGAACATCCCAAGACTGTTTTTGTGCCTCTTATATTATTTAATAGAAATATAATTTTTTTGTAATACAATTTCAAAATTTCAACTTTGTGGTGTTGTTCAAAAGTTGCAAATCACATAGTAAAATTGCAATTAAAAAAATTACATAGTTATAAACACATTTTCTAATTTCTTCACAATGTCTCGTGGTTCTTCGGTTGGAATTGGAATTTGTTGGTCAAATTGGTCAACGTCGCTTCCAGTTCCCTCAAACAAGATTTCGTTGTAGTTTAAATCGTCTTCTTCGTTGATCTCTGGTTGACCGCACCTTCTACGCTCCGCTCGTATCCAATCTCTAAATAAAACTGCAATCTCCAAGCTGTCTCCCGCTAATGAGTATATGTGCTCTCCTATTTGAAATCTTCCGGCAGAAAAAGCGCTTTCAAACGCTATTGATAACGCTTGAATGTTCAACAAATCTCAGGCCATCTTTGCTAGTATCGGAAATGTCTTCTCATTTTCCCTCCAGTATTTAAGCAAGTCTTCACGTCCTTCTTCATTGAGAATGCTTGGTACGGTACAACATCCTGCAAAAAAAAAAACATCAAACTCGTTAACTTGATTAGCAGTGGAACCACTAAACATTCTATTTCTAAGGCTTTCAATACTAGCCGCAAAAACAACATGTCTTTTATAAGGTTGTAGTGAAGAAGAAAAAGATGATATAGAAGTCGGTTGTTTGCTAGCACTTTTTTGTTGGTAATGCATATATACTTTTTTGCATTCATCATGTATGCTAGATAAAACTTTTCTTTAGTTGTTCCTTAGGTGGTTGTTCATTTGTGTTTTTTGGAGTTGGAGGTGGAAGTAATGCTATACAATCATAAATAGTTTCAATAAGTGTTTTACAACCTTCTATTTTAATAGTCGGATTTAATACAACACCAATAATATAAATAGTGGGAGTAGGAAAAAACTTTTTTTAATTTGATAAATATTTTTTAATAGGTGCCTTATAAGATGAGTTTTTCATATATTCACTAAGTAACAAACATATTAGAGCTATATAAAATAACATAGTTGAATAGTAGGATAATATATACCAGAAAATTCTTTAGTTGCTTGAAAAACTTTCTCTAAAAATGCAATAAGTTCTGAAATATTTTCTCAATCATTATCTACAAGCATATCAGTTGGATTTCGATTATGGGCGTTAAAAAATAAGTTATATGTCTTCTATAATTATAAGCAACAAGTAGTTGTTCATATAGAGAATTCCACATAGTTGCTACTTCTTTAGGAATTTTTCTAAAAGGTAATCCACAATCGTGACAAGTTTTTTTATATTCTTTTTTTCTTTGTATTCTATTACTTCTAAAAATAAAATTTATAAATGTCTTCAAAAAGTGATAGACCATCATTTACAACTAAGTTATAAATATGTCACACAAATGTTAGATGAAAATGATTAGGAAAAGATGGAGTTAATAGATCTTTTAAAAGTCTCACATCATAATTATTAGAAGAAGCATTATCTAACGTAACAATCATTATTTTATCAGTTATACCATAATAATCACAAACTTCATGAATATTTTGTGCAATAAAATTTTCAGTGTGCCTATCATCAATATATCTATCTGCTAAAATACGTTTTTGCATAGATCAATTATGATCTATTCAATGACTTGTTACAATTAAATAATCATTGTCGTTAGTACTACGGCCTATATCAGAAGTGATAGATACTTTGCCAAGAAAATTATATAATGACAAACGTAAATATTGTTGCTATTCATGTGCAAATTTAAAAGCGTCTCTCCTAACAGTTGATCTAGGAAAACCGTTAAAGCATGATTATACATTTCTCTAATGTAATGAATAAAACCAGGAGAGGAAGGAAATGCAAAGGGCAAACCCTCCACCGCAACTAATTTTACTATTACTTCCCTTTCTATTGTGTTTATTGTATTTAGGACCTACAATTTCCCGTCGTCGAAATTATTGCATATGGTTTGTGAGGTCTTCACTCATCAAGGCCATGTTTGTTCCCTCCAAAATTGGGCAAATGTCAATTTTGACACTTCAAAAGAAGAGCGAAAATAAAGAAATCTTGAAGTGATATTGCCATCAATCACGGCGTGGAAAAAGCTTGGATACATGGGGTCACCCTTTTTTTTAAACCTTGCCACTAGCTCTACTCTGCTTTTGCTTTTCCCTTGCCTTTTGCTCAATGGATTAGTCACTCCAAAATGCAAGGAAAGCCTTTTCTAATACTCCTATATATTATAGAGACATCTAATTAACCTCTAAGCAATAGTTTTTTATAATGGTGGTGCTCACGTAAGCTTGTGCGCTACTTGCTAACGTTGACTAGCACAAGCATCATATAACTTTACTCACTAAGATTTCATATAAAAAGAAATCACTAAGCATTTTGTCTATCAATTTCTTATGATTTTCATCTCTCTTCATTGACAGTTAGGCTATATCCTTGGGTGCAAAACTATAAGCAAGAGTTGTACATCACTTTTCATGTTTAAAGACTTTGAATTCTTCTCTAATATTTCCCTCCAAGAATTTATCTGCTTGGAATACAGTTTGAGTAAATGGAGAAAAGCTTTTCCGGATCTTTGACCGAGAATCAGCTTTCTCCACAAGGTACAAAAGTATAGGTTTGATTGTGCATATATTATTGTTAATGAGGTTTGACTCAAATTAATTTGCAAAGTCAGGTTTTGCTTGCCATCATACTTACTACTAATTTCCAATGTGTTAAGTACTAACATCGGTGTGGATGTTTACAATACTCCGTCGATTAATTTTAAGTTGTAATATGTTCATACCAAGTGAGTACAATGGTACTCTGCACTCACTGATTTAAAATCTGAATCCATTTACATTTACAAGTTTGCTTTAAACCAAAAAAAGGGGGAGAAAGGCTTGAAAACAAGTAATCTAGTTGATTAACTCTAATTTCTAATTAAATAAGATATGCGTACACTCTACGTTTTCAAATCAACACCGCGGGATTTAATTGGTTATGTTTGTTGTACTAAATGGAAATTACAAGATGTTTCGTAGGTTTGTGACACACATAATGTTCCTTTTGAACTTAAACAGAGGTTACTATTATTGGTATCATGTGATTTCTTGAAAGATCCCAACAAACAACTATGCTTTATAAAGAGCACGAAGTAATGATTTTGCAATGGTTTGTTCCTAAAGTTACCAACATCTGCATATCATCCTTATTATTTGAAACTTGGAATTTGAGAAAACAGCTCACGGACCGGCAAAAACTGGAATCAGATTACTGTTACCCATGTGAAAAAAGCAACCTTCGCTTTGGATTTTTTTTTTTTTTTTTTTTTTTTTTTTTTTGAATCAGATTACTGTTACCCATGTGAAAAAAGCGCGGGACCTTCGCTTTGGATCCCTCGTTTTTTGTCACGTAGCGCCTTATAGCGCCTGAAGCTTTGCACCGGACTATGCCCGGAGGACATCGCTTTGGATTTTTTGTCACCAACAAAAGCTTGCTTCTTATTTTTCAAATATCCCCCTTGATAATCAATTGAGCTGCCCAAGCGGACTATAAAAGCTAGCTTCTTAATTCCTAGTCACAGGAGATTTTTATGAATTTTTCCTTCCATTCGTTTTCACAAAATTTACATAGTATAAGATTTTGAGTCGTGGGTATTGGATGGACAAAATAATCCATTAGGAATGCCAGAATTGTTTTATACCAAAATAGATGAAAAAGAAAAATAAACAAACAAATCAGGATTAAAAAAAATTGATCTTTATTTTTGTGACGTCTTTCTGCTTAAATTATGGAGTAATCAAGAGTGAAGGGACTTACTATAAAACCACCCTTCCACACCTGATTTTTTGCTTAACTAAAATTAACTAAAGATGTCAACGTTGGCGGCAAATTTATTTCAAAGGATGGTTGTTTACCCAAAAAGGGTACAATTGAATTTGTAAGTGATTTTAAGGATATATGGATTGATTCGTAAGCAAACGTAATAAATAAGCAAATGTAAATAATAAGCAATAGAAATAACCTGAATAGATAGAATCTTGATTGAAACTTGTCCCTGAAATTGGTCCGGTCTTCATCTGGTTCGGCGGTTGCTTGATCTTGCTACAACATCCGAACTCACCACCAGTGCAAATTGCTACTTTCTTCAATCTCCATTCCCAAACCATGTCACGTGTCATGCTGGTTTTCACCGAATACAATGTTTCTTTCGGGAATCAATTTGAGGACAATGATTGCACATTCTCTTTTTGCTAAATAAAGGTTCTCTGGGATCAATATACAATCTCGTGGAGGACAACAAAAGAGGTGATTTTTTCTTACAAAGAAGAAAATAATGGCAAGGTTTACCACTCAAATTTCATTTTAGTATGTAAATTACTTAATAACAATACTGCAATGGGAAGAATTTACATAAGATTGGAATTTGGAATTAGCTTTGTCTCCAAATGTTTTTGCTTCAGATGCTAAAAATATATATATATATATATATATATAGATATTAAGCACCACTTCACTGCAAGCAATTACTCATATACCAAAAAAATGAATCACTTTCCTTTTTAGTTCATCCAAAAAAGAATAACATATTTTCTTATTTGACAATAATTTAATTTTAAACTTTACCTTTAACGCAAAGCGAAATAATCTATAACCACACAAATATCTTTGATTTATTTTAGACCATAAAATTCATAAGTCTTCATTTATTTCTTAAAGTGCGTGTCAAATAAAAGTAAATCACATAATTGAAACGGATGAAGTATATAGTAAGAAAGATTTGGTAAGGGTGGATTTTGGAGTCAAATGATATGTTTTAGTCATCCAAAAGATAATTTATAAATGAAAATAGCTTTAAGAACTCAAAAAATGATGCTCCCTTCGTTCATTTTTACTTGTCATCTTTTGACTTGGCACGCCTATTAAGAAACTAAAAATAAAATGATAATTTTATTATAACACTCCTAATTATTGCTAAGTAACCTAATGATTGAAATAAATAAAACATAATTTAAAAGTTGTGCAACCACTAAAATTTTCTTGAACTTGTCAACTCAATAATAAAGATAAGGGTAAATAGGTATGAAGTGGTAAATTATCTCTTGATTTTTTAAAGTGGACAAGTAAAATTGAATAACTATTTTTAGTATAGTGAATAAGTAAAACCGGACGGAGGTGGTAAGTAGTAATATATTGATCCTGTGCAAAACACGTGGATTTTATTATTTTACCGTAAATTTGTGTATACTAGAGGTTAGGTGTGGCTTTTGGAGTCAAATGTTATGCAACTGATATGTTTTGTTCCTTGTAGAAAATAATTTATCAATGAACATGAGTTTTGAGTCCTAATTAAGAAACGGTGATTAAGTGGTCGGTGATGTACAAACACATGACTTATCCATTAAAAAATTAATGTATGTTGTCCTATATTATGGATATTTTTAGAACATTAAAGTATTTTCTGCATATTCCAATAAGAAAAGTTAGTAAAGAATGAACCTACAAACTATTGAAACTGGATCTTTTAGATCCTCTTGGACAGTTGAGGGGACAAGGTAAGATTTGGTCCATGTGTTTCCTTTTTTCCCCTTTTAAAATGAAAAGTTTGGTTTTGGACAAAAAACAAAAGTAACGCCTTAAAAGCCTAAAACCCTACAAACAACTGCTCCTCCCCAACCACCAGTGACTCAGTGTGGAACCCTTCTACACTAACTACATCTAGTACTTTCCAACTCTTAATTTTTCTTACATTTTTGAGGTATTCAATGGATGTGGAGATACTTTCCACCACCAATGTGGGTTTGCAGAGAATGATTTGTTCAGTGGTGCTTGAAACTGCTTTGGCTGCTCAAAAATCTCTTCTCTTCATGGTACATTCTTAGCCCTTTAACTCATAGGACCTTTCTCTTAATGCCATTTTTAGTTTAAGTGATGAGGAGCTGGAAGTTCAATTCTTTTCTTGGATTTTGTCGTTCAAGCTTTTTCCTATCCACATTAGGTGTCTGTGTTTGTATCAAAACTATGTTACAATCCGTGGTAAGAATCAAGATTTTCACTAAGGGATTCAAAATACAAGGAATTAAACACGCAAAGAAGTCAAGGAAATTCAAAATATATTATATATACACTAAAAATAAATTTGACCAGTATAATTTTTCGGTGAAGGGGTTTGAACTTGCGCCCCTAGCTCCGCCCATGGTTACAGCACCTTCTGTACAAGAACTATACTTAAAGTTGCTGTCAAATGACTTTCTGCTTTGGAAATCTCTAGGAATATAAATTTAAAATGCTTGGAGTCAACTTGTTCTATAGTTTTTGTAGTTACTACTCCGTGACTTGGTTTGTATAGTGGATGATTTGTACTGGTGTTTCTTTTACAGTACTATTTTTTTTCCTTTCATTCATAAATTTGTACTAAATCAGATGCCATTTTTCAGAGAGAGTTTTCTAAGCTTGTACCCGGACCTTGTTGGAGTAGAGAGGAGGTACTGAAAAATTCTGATCTTCCCTGCACAATTTATACTCCTTTCTGATCTTCCCTGCACAATTTATACTCCTTTTTTGTTCGTCTATTTGAGAGTATGTGAAGGGTTCATTTGTGATTTGATGCCCAATCATATTATAGGTTTCCTTTTGGTGAGCTTAAAAGAGCTATGGCGCCAGATAATGAACCCAATGATTCAAGTGACAATGAGGATGACTATGATGAAGATGAAGATGGTGAGGACACCGATAATGACGACGAGGATGATGAAGGAAGTGATGATGATGATGAAGAGGGTTCTGATGGAGAAGATGCTGGGGCAAATGGAAATGGAGGGCATGATGATGATTCTGATGACGAATATGATGATGAAAATGATGATTCCGATGATGATGATGAGGATGACGAGGAAGAAGATAATCAACCACCATATAAGAAGATAAAATGAGAATATCATATTACAGTTTCCAGAATTCCGAGTTTAGTTGATAGAAATGATTCGTTTTAACTTTTCTTGTCTGTTCCTACACTAATCAATTAAAAAGTTTAGCTCTTGTAATGGCTGTTCTTATGTTAGTTTATACCAGATTTCTGGCATAGCTCAAAGTGGGGAGATCTATATGCTTAAATCTCCCAAATTCCTTCAAATCTAGTGTGGTTCATGACATTGACCTGACTTCCAACTTGGTCCTCCGGGAAACCCAGAAAAAGAACTCTGCTATGGTGATAAGAATGCCATACAATTGGTTTCAAGCAAAAGGTTCAAGTTGCTGCACTAGAGATTCCTTTATTTCAAGACTGGTTCTGCATCGCGTAGTATCATCTGTCCGTATTATTCATTTGGTCTCGAACATATGGATCATCATTCCACATTCATGACCCGGTATGACAAATTGATTTGTCCACCTGTTGCTGGTTATACCATTTGAAACACACCACAAATCTTATTTTCACTAGAAACAATCACTTGAAGGGCATTCCACAGATATTGCCCGCCATAAAATGTGTCTAGAATACAGTAATAGCCTGGTGCAGTGGTAGCATATATAATCAGTACAACCGATCAGTGGTGGATTCAAAATATTTACCCGCAGTGGCGGATTCAAAATTTTTATCCAGGAGGTTTGAAAAAAATAACAAAAACTAAATATAAAAGATAATATTGTCATTGATAATTGAATCTAGGATGCTAGAGATAATTTTGAACACTCTGAACCACTTGAGCTAATATTTGGCATTTGTTTAGGGTGTTCAAAAGTTAATATATGTACATAATATCTTATATAAATCGCTCCTTCAACCAAGTTTGATAACATCACCTAGAATGGTGTGTTAGGAGTTGCAGGCTTGCAGCATTAATAATCAATTAGTATAATCTACATTGGAAATGGAAAAACTATTGAAGCTTAAGGCTTTTGAGCAAAGGTAATCTCGTATAATCAGCTTTTACAGAGGATCGTGTGAAGGTATCTAAATATAATTTCACTACGAGACTCCTAATTCCTAATAACAAGGAGTGGATCCATAATTCTTTCCTGAACTGAAACCATTAACTATTGAGTAGGCTAAGTTTGCTTCCAATAAATTTAAGTATATCGATGGCAACATAATGTTGTCGAGTATATTCTGCCACAAAGAATACTACTTGTAAAACATTGTTACGTACTAGTATTACTTACTGAGGCAATTTTCCAGACCGAAAAATGGCAAATTTAGAAACACTGGAGTAGGAATAGTCAATACCATGACTCATCAAAAACTCCTCCAGCAAATCCTTGGCTCTTTCAGGATCAGAACTCTCACATTCAATCTCATAATTCATTCCAAAATCATAATGCGTTTCATCAAGCTCCAATTTCAATCCATTCCACTCATACACAGCTCTCACATTCCTAAACCCGCCCAAACAAACCAAACCATTATCCCCAATTCCATACTCTTCTCTCACCCTCCGTATTATCCTCGAAGAATCGATCAACGCTAACCGCCACGGCTCTGAAACACACGCGCGGCCAATGAAAGGGTCGATAGGTTCTTCATCTTCCTCAATACGACTAATACCTGTTGCATAATAATAGTTCAAAGTTATAAAAAATCAAAATTGATTAGGATTTAAATTTTAATTCATGTCCAATTAGGATTTATAGTCAAATTTATATAGAATTTTTTTCTTGTTTTGAGTTAAATAGGTTTGGTACTACTCGCTCATCCCAAATAAGTGTCACTTTAGAAGAAGAAAAAGTTAGTCCCAAAATAAGTGCTGCATTAGAAATTCAAGATAAAAATTGGCTAAGTGTTCTTCAATTATGTCTTCATCATTAATGAAGTAGTCCTCTATATAGTATTGCTCAATTCTCCAAAAGTATTTACTTTCTCTGTCTCAATTTCTGTGACATTTTTTTAAAATTAAGAGTCAAATTTGTTAATTTTAACCATAAATTTTAACATACTAATCTTTAAAAATAAAATTTATATATTTGAAAACTATGTAAAAATATTATAAGTCACAATGATTGAAAATTCAAAATATTTAAAAGTATAAGAAAAATTATGGTAAAAAAAAAACTCGTTTGAATCTGAATTTTTGAAAGGTGATACATAAATTGAGATAGAGAAAGTAATAAATAAGAGAACTACACTTATTAATTTCTTAATGAGCATGATTTTGCTATGTGACACTTATTTCTATACAGAGAGACTATTATAAATAGGGATTGCTGAGAGCATTCACAGATTTAATGAATAAATATGTTTGCTTTAATACCGTTTGAAATGACGGGTTTAGCCTTGAGGGAGATAATGCATTGGGCGTCGAGATCGTAGAAGCGGAGGCGGAGAACGGCGAAATTGGAGGAGAGTTCGGAGTTAGCTCCGTCGAAGAAGATGTTCTCTTGGGTGTGTGTTTTGAGATGGTAAGGTGAGAGAATTGAGGAAACGCGTTGGTGAGTAACGGCGTTTGGTAAACGGAGTTTGACTTCTACTTCCATAGAGGTTGTGGGATTAAGAGAGCTGTGGATATGATGGAATGTGGGAATCTGTAGAGTGATGGAAATGTGAGGTTTTTTTTTATAAAAAGTGATGTTAAAGGTGAAAGGCGATGATGCATTGAATAAAAGTTAAAAGCTTGAATTGGGTGGTAGGATTCTTTTGGAAGGACTCTTTTATCTTCTTCTTTTTTTAATCGGACAAGTGTACCAATAGCCTAATTTAGGTACCCTAATCGATATTTATAAAGTTTTAAATTTTTTTACTACCTTAGAATCAATTTTAGACTCAACGCTGATATTGAAAATCGCTTGTCATACCCATTTGAAGTTGAGAACGGTCAAATCTAACTTCAGAAAAGGCCAAAAGTGATCCAAAGGGGTCAGCTTGCTGGCAGGGAGTCAAGTTTGCGGCCTTAGGGTCGCAAGTTCGATTCCCCCCTAAGGATATCGTCTCTCGGGCACATACATGTGGTAAGTTTCAGGCGCTAAAAGCGCGCGGGCGTGTTGCGATGTGGGTTCGGTCTCCGCCAAGCTTTAGGGATGGGGCTTGTGGGGGGGTCAACCTTGTAGCATTGATCCGTTGGACGCAAGCGACACCGACCATGTGTGCATATCCCGCGATTTACACCTGGTGGTGGGGTCTTTGAAGGGTCCCATCACCTCCGGGAGCCTAGTACCAAGATTTGTGCAAGTGCTTAGCGATATAAATACTAAGGCCACCCCGAGACCTGGATTATCAAAAAAAAAAAAAAAAAAAAAAAAAAAAAAAAAAAAAAAAAAAGAAAAGGCCGAAAGTGGGCATGCTTCGCGTGCAGTTCAAACTTTAGATATTTGAGTCTGAAATTAGATTGACCGTCCCAACTTTAAACTCGATATTTGAAATTTGATACCTTCCAACTAGGGGTGAATGTATATCGGATCGGATCGGTTCGGTTCAATTTTGTAAATTTTGTATCAGAAAAATATGAGTCGAATAAAAATCGTTTTTTTAAAAAAAAATGAATACAACTTTTTTTTAAAAAAAAAAACTGATATGTTCGGTTTATATATCGAACGTATCGGATTATATCGGTTTTTTCTAGTGGGTCGGGTCGGGGATTTTTTTTTAAATTGAATTTTTTATTCCAAAACTGAAATTGACATTCACACCTATATTATCATGAAATTTCGACGTTGAAATCTATTGTGTATCGTGAGATGTTTACTAAAAAAAAGTTAAATTAGAAATCGATTTGGGGGGAAAACACAAATTGATTGGGAAAACTGACGTTTTTCTAAAAATTGGCTGCGCCAAACCGGCCCCGTCTCGAAAAAATACGCAAAATAAAAAAAATCGGGTAAAACGGACATATGAGCGCAGAGTTATGACCATTTAAAGTTTTATCAATTTACAACTATTTAAACGGACTTTCGTGATATGTTAATCAAGTTCATGCTGCAAACGACTTCCATAAAAACTTCATAGATTAGCTTCAATGACTATGATTCAAGAGATAGTAGTAGCCTAAAATAAAAAAATAATATATATATATATATATATATATATATATATATATATATATATATATATATATATAATTCAGTTTTTCGGTTCGGTTCGTATCCAAAATTAAAAAACCGAACAGAATCACTAAATCCTGATTCGGTTCGATTTTTCAAAAAATCGGTTTTTTAAAAAAAAACCGAACCAAACTTCGGTTCGGTTTTTTCGGTTCTCCGAATTTTTTGTCCACCCCTACTTCCAACTCAAAGGGTTTAAATTTAGATTGAACTGTATAAATATTGATAATGTAATAACAATATACTATCTCTGTCCCAATTTGTTTGACAGTTTTCGTTTTTCGAAAGTCAATTTTTTTAATTTTGATCGTGTGTTTGAACATAGAATCTTTAAAAATTTGAAATAAAATTTACATATTTGAAAACTACGTAAAAACTGCTATAAGTCACCATAATTAATAGTTTAAAATATAAAAGACATATGAAATAATTACGGTCAAAGAACATCCGTTTGACTCTCGAAAAGTGAAAAATGTCAAACGAATTGAGACGGAGGGAGTACTACTCTTTTTTTTTATTTCCCACTCGTGTTCGGTATCCGCATTAGAACCCAACTATATCCGGATTTGCGCCGCATAAGGTCCCATTCGGAGGGAAGCGCTTCCGATCAAGAATTTTTTCATACTCAATGCTTAAATTCGAGACCTCTGATTAAGGGAAGATCAGCCTCATCCAAAGTGGTAACAATATACTACTACTTTCCATTAACTTCATAAAATGATTTAGTTCTGGTGATGTACATCATAGAAATTGTAGTACATTAACTTGTCATAGCGAGCCAAGAACGAAATTAAGAAAATGGAAACCAACATGTCCAATTAAATTTAAGGGTTTTCATAAATTAGTCGATTGAATCACTACCAAGTTATCAAAAAATTATTTACAAATAATTATCCAATGTAAGAACGAGGAGCAAGGCGAAAGCATAAATTTTGTCAGGCTTTTGCGAATGCGAAGAAGAATAGCAATAGAGAGCAATTACTAGTTTTATTTCCTCCATTAGGATTCAATGAGATTTTCCTAGTAAAATAACAATTTCGTCAACTAAGTAGGTTGGTTATATAAATTTTATTTTTCATATCCATCCAGTTATGCCTGTGTTAGTCGAATATTATGAAATTTTAATTCATTGTAATTAGAAGTCAAATTTTACTGTATTGTTTTGTAATTCTCTGCATAAATGCATCTTCTTGATGACTATTTAATGACAAAGGAAAAAGTCATCAGAGACAAATAAATAAGAGAATTTTACGTTATAGCTCCTTTTATAAAAAGTTATTTACATTAATATTAGAAATTTTTAAATATTTCAGAAATAACATATTTTATATCAAATGTAGCAAAACAAATTAAACGTGAGTAATGTCCGTAAGTTTAGGGATTAGTTTATTTATTACTTACATCCCCTTTTCCCGTCATCGTAGATTAGGGATAGCCTTCAATTCTTTACTCTTTCTTATCTCTTTCTCAGGCTAAATTACGGATTGAATGATAAATCTCTTCTCTCTCTCTCTCTCTCTCTCTCTCTCTCTCTCTCTCTCTCTCTCTCTCTCTCTCTCTCTCTTCTATAGCAAATTAGAAATTAAACGCAAAATATCTTTTGGTTCCCTTTTTTTCTTTCCTCTCGCAAATGTTAATACACCCCTAAATTAGAAATTAAATGCTAGGACACCATAAAAGCGTACTCTTATGGTATGTTCCTGTTATATTTAAGATTATTTTTTTGGAAATACAATATGTATAGTATAAGTATTATTTGATCGTATAAGTACAGTATATGAATGTTGGAGAATATCAACAGGCCAAGAATGTTGGAGAATTTATAAGTACAGTATATGATCGTATAAGGCGGCTATAATATATATGTCGTTCGTCTGGCCAAGAATTATGTATGCAAAAGGCGGGCCAATGAGATATGCATGAAAATAATCATGATGAGAATGTGCATCAATAAATTGGAATGTCGGAGAGAAAGTGCTCCAACGATTGAAGGTTGAAGAGAAAATGCTTCAATAATTGAAGGTTGGCGAGAAAGTGCATCAACAAATTGGAATGTTGGGGAGAAAGTGCTTCAACGATTGAAAGTTGAAAAGTGATTCAACAACTTAAGGTTGGTGAGAAAGTGCATCAACAAATTGAAATGTTGGAGAGAAAGTGCTCCAACGATTGTGAGGGTTGAAGAGAAAGTGCTTCAACAATTGTTGAACTGAAAGTATCTCCACAATCTCCTCTCTACCTCTCTTGTTTTCTCTTGTTATGAAAATAGTTAGTAGCACCCCTATTTATAATAATATGACTTATTTTAACTCAAAACAGGAAAACATATTCCTATATTAATTTTAACTATAAATCATAACTAGACATGAATTAAAATACCAAATCCAAACTAATTTTGAATTATTATTATCCAACATTCTCCCGTAATTCAAAATTGTATATCGAATTCTTGATCCACTTGTCACCATCTTCAAATTGCCGAGACACTTGTTTCCAACCTATCAATTGTTGAAATACTTTCTCTTCAACCTTTACAATCGTTGGAGCACTTTCTCTCCAACATTCCAATTTGTTGATGCACTTTCTCACCAACCTTCAATCGTTGAAGCACTTTCTCTTCAACCTTCAATCGTTGGAGCACTTTCTCTTCAACCTTCAATCGTTGGAGCACTTTCTTCTCAACATTTCAATTTGTTGATGCACTTTTTACCAACCTTCAATTGCTGAAGCATTTTCTCTTCAACATTCAATCGTTGGAGCACTTTCTCTCCAACATTCCAATTTGTTGATGCACTTTCTCATCAACTTTCAATTGTTGAAGCAATTTCTCTTCAACCTTCCATCATTGGAGCATTTCCTCTCAAACATTCCAATTTGTTGGTGCACTTTCTTATCAACCTTCAATTGTTGAAACACTTTCTCTTCAACCTTCAATTGTGTTGGAGCACTTTCTTTCAACCTTTCAATATGTTGGTGTACTTTCTCTCCAACATTCTAGTTTGTGGATTTCTTCCTCTTGTGCCATATTTGCTTGTACCTCTTTAAACCTGATATTTTGGTCAGTCTTTCTCAACATGATTATTTTTATGCATATATCATTGGCCAAAAGTTTGCCACCATTATTTGGGCCAGACGGATGACACACATTAGCTAGTGCCGCCCGTCGGCAACGAAAAATCTTTGATTCTCTACCAGGATCGTAGAAGCTCTGATACAAATTTGAAGAAGAATATTTTATTGATGAACAAAAAGTATCTCTACAATCTCCTCTCTATCTCTCTTGTTTTCTCTTGTTATGAAAATAGCTAGTAGCACCCCTGTTTATAATAGTATGAAACATATTTTAAAATAGAAAAACTCTATATTAATTCTAACTTTAAATCCTAACTAGACATGAATTAAAATATCAAATCAAAACAATTTTGAATTATTATTATCCAACAATATAACTTATAAGTAATATTTCTTAGAACATGCATGGCTGTGATTAATTAATATACAAAATATTGACAAAACTTATGGTATATTCATGGTATGTTTAAGATATAAAAAAATTATAGTCATGGTATATCATACCACAAAATTTCAACGTACATTAATTTTCTTTGTATTTTTATTTTAAGAATAATTGATTTTGACTAAAAATGAGAAAATATTTAAAATACATCTCAACCTTTGCACGGATTTATTGTAACACACCTAATCTTTACGGGAGTCCTATTACCCCTTTGGATATATTTTTAAGGATTTTTTTTGGCATTTATCGAGTGAGCTGGATAACAATGCAAACACGTGCTGAACAAAAGGACAAAAAACAAAGGAGTTCGATCATTTTCACGTCATTTCAATCTTCGAACAAAATAAAAATTGGAATTCTCTCCCACACTCTTAATTTTTTTTTTATGGAAAAAACAATTGATTCTCTTGGAATTTGATCTTGTGAATCACTATATTCTTTTATAATCGAGTATTGACTTGTGTCGCGTTGGATTTTGATTCGAATTTTCCATATAAATGCCAAAAAAACACTTTTTAATGGTTCTACCTTTTTCTTAGCAACTGGCTTTCATGTGATTATAGGTACTATATAAAAATATATTCATAGGGGTAATAGGATCATCGTAAAAGTTAGGTGTGTTGCAACAAATCCAGGCAAATGTTGGGTGTATTTTAGGCATTTTCCATTAAAAATTAATTAAATTAAGTTATGAATATTATTGATATATTTATTGACTTAAGAAATAATAATAATAATAATAATAATAATATAAATATGTTATACTTAATATATATTGCTACTATGCTATTTTTGCAGTATTATTTCAAATATACAATTTACATACATACAATATTTAATATGTACTGCTACAATAGTATTGTATTTGCAGTATTATTTCAAATATAATTTATACATATAATATCTTGATATATACTCCTACTATAGGTTTATCACATATACTGTTGACATATAAATACGTAAGCATCACAATTCAAATTTGTAACCATTACAGAAACAAAATATAAACCAAAAAGATAAAAAAAAAAAAAGGAAGGAACAATTGCCCACATTGATTGTCCACATCCCTAAAAATTAGTAGTAGGAATTCACCATTCACTTTTTTTAGGCGGGGAAATAGATTTCAACTTCAAGGACAGCCGTTACTTATGTTTTATTTATTTAGGGAATTGATTTAGACAAAAAAGGGAATTTCTTATATGTTTGAATTTATGCTAAATTTGTAACTATTTTCTAGCCACTAACTGTTCTTTTAAAAATAATGCTAAATATATGTAATGTACTTTTTAAGATTTTATAATTATATAAAGTTTTCAATAAAAAACAACAAACAATTGGGTTAAATTCACAAATGACCTTCATAAAGGGTGGCCTTGATTTATTGGCCCTGCTTAACAATAGTTTTAAAGTATAGCCTCCACTTCAGAAAATTCGCTAGGCAAAATATTTGTTGCCCATCGAATATAAATTGTGGACATAAATTAATTTTACTTATAAGGCAGAAATTCAAATATTTCAAAACAACAAATTTACTGAATTGACCAAAAATTTACTTATATCTGATGGAAAATTGAGGCAAAACTTTTGTTGCCCATAAGTTCTAACTTTTACCTATAGGATAGAAGTTTAGGATATTTTGAACTTGCTCAATTGACCACACATTTTGTCTTATAGACAAAATCCAAAACTTATGGCTAATAGACAACAAAAGTTTTTCCAAATAAATTTATTCAAGAAAAGGTCATTTTTTCAACAAAAAAATATTATTAAGCAAGGACAACATTGTTTACCCGTAAAACGGTACAATTGAATTTGTATACATGATCAAGGACACGTGGATATCAAGTGACCGATTTGATAATAATTCTAGTTAAAATATATTACAAGTAAATAATAATAAGACAAAGTAAAGTAATAATTAGCATGAGTCGTGTGTTATCTTCTGGGCGAAGTCACCGCAACTAGTATGAGAGCACAGTAATCGAGAGAAAGTGAGAAAATATTTTGTAATAACTTGAATATGATCGTTTACATTGGAACTACATGTCCTATTTATACATAAGCTTCATGGGTACACCCCCACGAAATATACCATCATTAATACTACAGGAGAATGAATGTTGTAATAATTGGACAATTTGTATCTCCATAAATGTCATTAATATTCCGTTTGAAGATATATGATCAGATCAGTAATGATCGTCCGTTGTAATTCAAACGGCTCACCTGACCTTCTAGGTTACCGGTAACGCTTATGTATATGATGCTCCCGGTCTTGCTCACGTTTTACCTGTAGCGCCTCAGGCTAATCTGGACTTGACTCAGCATCAACTACCACGTGTCACATCATAATTCGTACAACTGTCTTATACGAGTTTTGCCTACACAAATAGTCCCTGCACTTTTCGAGTGCATCCTTTGTGCGCTCGGGAAGTGGACTTAAACCGACAACCAATCAGAACTCCGTATTTTGGCGGGAGACTTCGAAAAATATCATCCACTTATTTTGCCATTCTAATCGTCACCTTATTGAAATGACGGTAACTTTCCGGCTCCCATCGATTAACGGAAAACTGCAGAGAAATCATAAGGCGTGTCACCTCATCACACCTGCTCTGACACGCTTGGTACTTCGATCTTGGAATGAGCATGAAGAGATTAACGATACTTCTTTATCTTTTGAGTTGTTCTGTCGGATCGATCGCTCAAGATCTTTGGTCTTTATCCGGACCCGATGAAAAAAATGGGATCACTTCTTATGGACTCGTTGAGAATGATTCCGATCTAGTTCATGGCCTATTAGAAGTAGAAGGCGCTCTGCCTGTAGGACTCACTATCTATGCCCGAAAAGTGCTCTTCTTGAGCGATCCATTCTATGAGCGGGGCAGCAAGTAGAGAGAAAATCTCCATATTTTATTATTGTCGGTCCCATTGATTTAATTAAAGCTTGTTACGATCAGGTTCATATTTGGCTGCTAAGTACCTCTCCAATCGTAAAATTAGCCCCTCATTTGAGAGAGTAAATAGAATAGTGTCGGGCTTACGACAGTCTGAATTTTGAACGACTAAGCAACTACTAAGCTCCCGCCCACCCCCAACCTTTGAAAGCTTGCAAGGCTTGAAGCTCAGAAATGGATGATTTGAGATCCGTTGAATTCAGACCATAAAGCGTCAAAATGCCATCGATTGGCATCTATCATATTGTTTCCCTTTTGCAATGATAACTTTTTATCTCTTATAAATACCATTTTATGTGAAGGAGTTTTGCCATCCGACCTCCATTTGAGCAATTTTTTTTTTAAATCTCTTAGTGCAATTTCCTTTCTCCTTCATCACAAATATGTCTAATCCTTCTTCTAGTAGCAACATTCCCTCAAATAGGTCGAGATTCTCCCGTCGGTGACTACAAAACTCGAATCATTACTAGTATTCTACCAATGATAAAGGCCGACTATCGTTGGGGGTCAATCGAAGTTTTGATTCCTAACGATAATGAAAGGATAACCTCCTATAAGCAAGGATATTCATTTGTCTACACTTACCCTTTTCAATGAAACTTTGAGAAGTTATTGATGACGTTATTTTGGAATTCTGCCACCGTTACAAAGTTTGTATAACTCAAGTGGGCCCTCAGGTTTAGAGGGCAGTCGCATGCCCTCGGCATTTTTCTCGAGAGGCTGGCATTTTATTTACCCTGGACCGTCTTATTCGCCTCTACTCCGAGCATATTTTTCATGACTTGGTCATCAACCTGCACCGTAAAGAAAGCAAATCTATTCTCACCAATTTCGATGATGACCGTGACCGAGTCTGGATGGAGAGATATGTTATTATCATCACCGCTGATCTCCAACCTCCGGATAGCCGTTCCATCCCAGAACGATGGATTTTTTACTGTAAGTCTCTTCATACTACATTCAATTTAGTGTCTTTTATATAATGCGTCATTTCATACTTTGATTGGATCTTTTCCCTTCCTTCAACCACTATATGAGAGCATGAAAAAATATCCAATCTTGAAGCTTGGGTCTAGAAAATTCTTGATGTATCCACCCCAAAAGTCCGAACGTGGAAAAAATGCAATGATGATCAAAATTGAGTCCCCCGCAACCACGGTATGCATATTACCCTTTTTAATTCTTCTGCCTTTTCAAGAATTTATCATATTAAACTATTCCTTTCAGGTCTCTCTAATTCTACTTTTACCGCTCCTCCCGTGGAGGAAATAGAAAATCTGAATGCGGCAGCCCTCATTGTTCAACAAGCTCAGGAGCGAAAAGGCTCCACAATGAATTCTTTGCTAGTCCTCATAGGTCCCAAAGAGTTTGAAGAAGAGAATTTCGGATCGAAGTGACCGGACTCCTCCCAGTGCCCTCGATGCGATCAGTTTGACGGTTGGTTCTTTCCCCGTGGTGGACCTAGATGATGAAAGTCCCGAGAAAGAATAATTATTGAAAATGAGAAGGGTTGAAGTCCCTTATTTTTTTTTGCAGAAATGGAGCTTATCAGCCATGGAGCCGTCCACACCAATGCCTATTTCCCCCAGTGGGCATAAGTACCATCGTTCGCTAGTCCTCATATATGCCCGTTGCTGTCGTTCTCTCTGGTTTTGCCTGCTATTGCCCAAGAGGACTACCAAGACGTTCCATCCTTACCAGACCGGACTTCATTTTCCGCATAGGAAAGAATTGGTAAATGAATATCCGGCCCGGGTGGCACAACTTGTAGAATTACGAACTGTAACCTTCCAGCTACCTGCTGACTGCCATCTTTTGTCTAATCCTATTGGAGTGGCTAATCATATGAAGCATGCGGCTTCAGACAAAGATAGAGGGAAAGTTCACCGGGTATCTGCGGAATGCGCTATCAATGAGGGCATGCATGCCGCAGCCAATGTACAATCTCTTCTCAAACTTTTTGTTCATTTCGGCTTTTGAACATCCCCTTATAATAATAAAATCACCATTTAGGCCAACTTCCTGTCCAACTTTCTGTGCACATGTGAAGCTTGACATGGTTGATGAACTGTGCGAAAAACTCAAGCAACTGAATGAGGAGAAGGAGGCCTATAGACAACATGCCACCTTGCATGAAGAACGGGCCGGAGAATGACAAAAGAAATGAAATAAGGCATCAGATAAAATGTCAGATTTGACGATGCGCTTATCCGGGCTCGAGGCGATGTGAGCACTTTTATTGAGCGCATACAAATCAAAGAAATTGAAATAGAGGCTTTCAAAAGGGAGAATGAGTCCTTGAGGTCTCGTCTTTCCACCATGGACGCTCAAAATGATAAGCAACGAGAGGAGAATGTCGAGCTAACTCTAGCCAATGAATTTATTCATACAACCAGGACCGAGTTCTCTCAGGTCGTTCAAGCTGAGAATAAGAAGAAATGCAGGCTATCATTTATAGCTATACTATGTATATGGTTAGAAACGACTATACGATGCGCCGAAAAGCCTTGAAGCTGCAAAAGTCGGGCTGGTTGATATTAATGAGGAGATCACCTAAGCCCGGTAGTTGGAGTTGGCATCGGCAGTCCCCATCTGGGAAGTCCCCAGTATCGGTGCTTTCCTTGAAGCGTTGAAATTTCTGAATTTTCTTCACTCCTCTACGGGTGCATATGTATATGCCCCCCCAGTGTCTGGGAGTTCATGCTATGAGGACCCGGAAATTGGATAGCTCTCCTCGGTAGAAAGACTATCAACATGCTTATTTGTTGGTGTTGTCTCATTAAAAATCTTACCAGAAAAACTCAATTGGGACAAAAACCGGACGAAGGAAAAAAGAGTGCAGCGCATGTTTAATTTTACTACACGTAATACTTCTTTAAATGGCTTACATTTCAATTACTAGGAAGTTTGTTTCCTTGTTGGTCTGTCAGCTGGTAAGCTCTTTTATCGGCAATACCGGTAACGGCGTACGGGCCTTTCCAGGTTGCGCCTAATTTCCCCACATTATGTTCTCGGGTACTCTGAGTTACCCTCCGGAGCACTAAGTCCCTGAGTTTGAAGTGTCGGAGATTTGTGCCAATTATAGTATCGCTCCGTTCTTTGCTTTTGGGCTACCATCCAGACATATACAAGATCTCAATGTTCTTCGAGCAAATTCAGGTGCACAAACATTGATTCTGCATTTAAATTGTCCTCTGCCCGGAGATACCTCAAACTGGGAGTTCAAACTTCCACCGGAATCAAGGTTGATAAATTTCTTAACTCTTACTAATGAAAGGAATACCTTGGAATCCATAAGGGATTTACCTGTCTATATATTGTTCCATTCGATCTTTTAGGTCACAATTTCACCTCGATGGTTAGGCCACCATGCCCTTAAAGTCTATACGCGATAGATAGACTCCTAGAACCCCTCTGCACCATAGACCAAAGAAAAAGGAGTTTATCCGATACTCATTTTTGCCGTGATTCTATAAGGAGTCCAGAACCTAAATGATGCGGAAAAAAAATCAAAAGAACCAAAATACTGCCCAAAAAATTGTAACATAAATGCCTTTAACGCAATAAATTACCGTGTTATGTAAGTTTTGACTGGCGCCTAAAGTCAAAGTCGGTCAATCGTCCGTAAGTCGTTTTTCTTGTTAATGACGAGAAAATTATATGCGTTATGTTATGCCACTCTTTGCTGCCAAGTTACTAAACTACAAGTTGATACCCTTGCCATGTGTTAACTTTTTGAGATATTTGAGTAAGTTTATTTCAATTTAAACATGAAGTAAGTTCTGTTTTTATTTCTTACTTTTAAAAAATATCCTTCCTATCAAAACTTTGTATATAATATTTACTCAGACAATACAAAATATAAGACTTACCTAATGCTTGAAAAAACCTCCGTCTCAATTTAAGACAAGTGTCTTTTTTTTTTGTTGGATATTGTAAGCAGTACGGGAAGTAAATAAATATTACAAGTGTTCGAACGGATAAGCAAATAGCCAATCTTCAGAACTGCCGCAAAGTTGTTGAGTCTTGAATCTTGATAACCTGAAATCAAGAAACAATAAATCTGAATTGTTACAACTGTGTGCTGAGTCGAGTGATTGCACTCTGTCCTTAAGACAAGATTGCCCCGTATATATGCTTTTACGTTAACGGGCAATAGTCTCCCAAGATAAAACAACACTTTAATCTCAACACTACAAAGCAAATAGGTTGAGTCTGAAGAAGAAAACAAACACGAAACGCCTTGCTGAAGAAATGAAAAATGAAGGAAGAGTTTCTGTTTTTCGTCCCAACATTACTGCTCACGTTGAGGACTGTTTTTACTCTTTTGTTTGTCTCTGTGTATATATTTATGTCTCATTGTTGTTGTGTATATGTTCTATTTTTTTCGTGTATCACAATTGAGCCAAAAGGCATCAATATACAGCATGAGGGAGGGACTCCTCAACTGCCAAAAACAAGGTTGTTAATGGCATTAGAGAGGGTTGTTAATGGTCATTAGTGAGGTTGTTTATGGCCATTGAAGGAGGGCTGATTATGGAGGAGTTAATCAGCCAAGTAATGGCTGGTTAATGCTCCAAAAATCAGTCCAAACGGTAGGCAGAAACTTTCTGCCTTCCGTTGTTGACAAATTCACCTTTCCAAAAACTCCAGGGACCAAACTGTAAATATTAAATAATTTGGGGGTCCAAATAGATAATATCAGAAAGTTCCACGACCCACGACCCGAGACCCGAGACCCGAGCCCGGACAGGGGAGGGCGGCGGCGGCGCGCGTGTGGGCTTAGCCTCACCCAAGCACATCTAGGTCCTCCCTCCTTTAAACACATGGGATACCCTTTGGGGTCCCAAACCCTTAGCCAATTTAGAGACTTATAAAGAGAGAAATTCTTCCTTTTCCCACTGATATGGTAGATTTGTCCCACACCATATTTCAATGCCTCAAACACCTTACTTCGTGGACCAATATCTCTTTCATTTCTCAACGAAATTTAACGATTCTTGGCCCTACGGTCATCTACTCACTTAGTAGATTATGCATGTGTGAAGAGACAAAGCCTCCAACATGCGGAACACTAGTGTTTAATTCATTAAATATGGGTGGACGCACCTCCCCGCCAAAGACAAATTTCCAACAATCCCCTCTTGAAAGAGATTATTTGGCGCACATACATGGTGCCTACTTTCAGCAATCTTTCAGCGAAAATGATATTGCATCAGGAGAGGTAGCTTCTGCTTTGAACCTTCCCTAGTTGAATACCATCGGACTTACTTACTGCGCGGTGAACGTGATGTCTTGAACCGTCAGTGTTTAGTGTAAGCCAAGACAATGATACCAACACAATAACTCTCCTTATTCGTTTTCATTCTTATGGTTTTGTCCGTGGAAACACTTGGATTCTTAAGTGCGTTCATTTGAGGCGGCCTGTCCTCACACTTAAATAAGTGATCTCCTACAAGGTATCCTGCTATACCCCACTTCACGAGTGTTAGGAATCATTAAAAGTTTCCCCAACCTTAACCTCAATCATTTGAGGATCGTTTAAAGGTTTGGAAGCTTAACCTTTACCCACCATGCAGGTAGCACTTTAATTTCTATCGTGGGAAAACTTTGGATTCATGTTTCCCTACAGAAATCATCATCCGAGGTGCTCTTGCTTCCACCGAAGCGCTCAACTGAACCTTTTGCAGCTTAGTTTTCCCATTGAACCAAATTCTTGGGATCTCCAATCAGTATGGTTGGGTTACCACTGCAATGGTTCGTATTGTTTGGGTTTTAAGCCCATTCCCATAGACAGGCAAAACACTTGATCTCCGGGTAGTCCCTTAGTTAGTAATCAAGGAAGTGACACCCGTGATGATTAACTGCCATACGGTCTTATGTCTCCGACAAATCCTGACAGATATGTCCAGACGCCGTCATTCGTGTCCTTCCTGAAGGCGACCGGCTAGCCACAATGTATAACTGTTGAAGGCACGGATTTCTCCCAATAAGGGACGTCCTCTAAGGAGTCGTGAAGTTACTCAACTTCTTTCATGCTTTGTATAAAGCGATAAACTCCGATTCCATCATGAATCGGCCGATGCAAGTTTGCTTAGAGGTTTTTCCAAGACCCACCATACACATTTACTTGTGGCTTTGGTGTTCTTCATATCTGATGACCAGTTTGCATCACTGTGTTCTCCCAGAACTGCTGGACATCCAGAATACTATAATCCGTAGATAAGTGAATAATTCAGATATCGTCATATCCGACTTAACACCTTCTATCGATTATTTCCAGAATCACGAGTGACCCTTAGTTCAACTGATCTTGTTTGTAGGCCGATACCAGGTCGGTTGTAGTGTGTACAATACATTGAACTACACGTGACCTGTGCGTATCTCTCATTGTCTATAAGTGCACCATGATTCCAATCAGTTATATGATTCATATCTATTGGTGGCTTCAACGAGACTGTCAACTATCTCACAACTGAGTTTGGAGTTAGACCAGTCCGTTAGATGTCTTAGAAATCTAATTCCTAAGATGTCATCTGTGATACCCATATCTTTCATATCGAGACTTTGTTTCAATATGACTTCCATTCTCAGACTGTTGGTTTTCCAACTGTTGGCTTTCTAACTTCAGAGTCAATGTTTATGTGGTTAGATTCATTATTTCTGTTTTATCTGAAACTTCCAGGACCAAAATGTAAATATTTCAGGGACCAAAATGAAAGTTCAGAAAGAAGCCCAACAGTCCAGCAAACCAATTCTGATTCTCCCTTCCAACTTTACGGTTAGGAAGGTCGTTTCAACATCCATGTCACGCAGGACTGCAATGGCCCTAGATGTTAAGCTACTCATGGGGGAGCACATGTACAAGTAGCCGAGGCCTTATACTCTTCATTAGATCCATCTACTTTGTACTCACTTTTGAGTATCCACTTTTACAACCCAAAGGTTCTTTTCCCGGAGGAAGATAAACCATTACACAAGTATGGTTCTATATGATGGAATCTATTTCTCTCTTTGTAGCTTCTTCCCAAAGCAGCGCTTCTGGAGATGATAATTATTTGTTAATTGTCCATGGTTCGTTCTCAACCATACAAGCTAAAAGAACTGGAACAAGTCTTTGTCCCCTTCTTTGCTCCGTCTCGGTTCAAAATCTAGAATCCCTGAGTTATGCAGATCTGGAATATTAAGTTCCGGACATCCATCAACTTTTGAGTCCTGTAGATACGGAACGTCTAGTTTCGGACAGTCAGACCCTCGCGGGTTCTTGCTAACCTCGAGCAATTACTTCTTTTTCCTTTTCAAGGAAAGTTATCTTCAAAGAATTCAACATTTTTTGACACCAATATGTGATAAACACTACTGTTATTTGCAGATCCATTGGATATGCAATCTACAGTCTTATCCTGTTTCGGTATTCCAACTTTTACCAAGCCACGCCACATCACAACATTTGTATGTGAGATCCTTTCCATGTTTCACACGGAGAGTTATCCTTATCCTTATGCATATTTCTGTTGAGAATTGCATTAGCAGGAAGGATCGCCTTGCCCCACATATTTTGGGAGTACGGCTTTGCGCTTGGCTAACACCGTTGGACTGAGGTGAGTAATGAGCAGTCATTTAATGAACGATGTTTCACATTCTCCCCCTCTATCACTACGAATTTCTCAATCCATAGGCTTAGTTGATTATCAACTTCTGCTTTGTAGCGCTTATCCGCTTCAACAACTTCATCTTTGCTTTTTGACAAACAAAGGATACAATACGTTGTACCATCATTAATGAAGGTCACAACGTATTTGTCTCCCCCCCTCTATTTTGTATAAACTTCAAATCACCCAAGTAGGTGTGACCAAGTTCTAGAGGAGCAGTGCTTCTTTCGCTATTCCTTTGACGGAACTTGGAAAGGTGATTTTGCCTCTTCGCCTACCTCACATTCATTTTGAGGGTTTATGTCGACAGAAGTCAACAATCTCAATATCGTTAGCTTTTGAATGAATTTCTATTTAACGTGTCTTAATCTATGATGGCATAGATGCACGGATTACAAATATATCATTCATTTGGCTACAAACATACTGTACCATTCTTAGTTATTATAACTGTTGGACTAGTCTCAAACCAGCTTGACCAACAGCGTCCCTTAACTAAGTTTTGGGACCGTGTCACCTCCTTTTGGGGTGATCCCATCCCCTGAAGTCATATTGAGGACAACCTCTCCAACCCCTTCTACTTTAGAGGTGGTGTTGCTTCACATGAACAATCTCTTGCCCGTGGTTAGGGCGTAACCGGATCATATGTGATCTGGATACTCTGGCCCACTCCAGTTGCTTTGACAGACTGAGTGTCCAATTTCTTTTCTGCCTTTCTTTAGGCCTTCAGATCATTTAAGACTTGGAAACTCTGGCCCACCACACTAGGTGTCCATTACTTTTCGTATGAAATGAAACTCCGGTCGCCCGTAGGCTTTGTATGCCGAGTGTCCAATATCATCATATCAAAGGAATTTTGGCCCACTCCAGTCGCCCGAAGGCTTTGTATGACTGAGTGTCCAATATCATCCTATCAAAGGAATTTTGGCCCACTCCAGTCGCCCGGAGGCTTTGTATGATTGAGTGTCCAATATTATCCTATGAAGGATCTTCTGCCAAATAGTGTGACAGGCTCAACGTCTTTAGCTTTTAGACTTCTTCCGTTATGATTGGTGCCCAGACAATTCTTGGCGCTTACTTAAGAGTGGTAACAGTTTTCGCACAGTTAGTGGATCTTTCTCCCTCGTATGTGCGAACATACTTTACACAATTTTAATAATTACACTTAAAAGAACGGATCTTTTTAAAGTCGTTTACAAAATCCAATCTTTAAACGGGAAGGAAGAAGAGATTAAATTTCTGATTTTAAAGCATAAGGAATATAAATTATTTTGTGAAAATATATTCATATTCCTCCTTACTTTAAGCCATTTTTAATCAGACATCATTTAATCTTTATTCTTGACAAGGAAGAAAAATAAGTTATTCCAATTTCGGATTCTGGCCCACTTCAGTCACTTCATCAGACTGAGTGTCTATTTCCTCCTTACCATAATTCAGATCCTTCGTCTAGGACAGATATAGGCCTTCTGCTACAACGTAGAACCACATCTTCAGTCTTCTCCTGTTGTCCCAGTTGACATCCTCAGTCTCTCGTGAGCGCTTGTTCCCACCACTCTCGGGAGCGGCGACATCATGAACACGTTGACCTTCAACAACATAATCATCACTCTCTTCAAGTAGAAAACCACAGCCAATATCCAGATTTGGTCACACAACTTTTGACTGACATCTTTCGAACACTAATACAAATCTTGTCTTAAATTGTTGGATATTGTCAAGCAGTACGGAAAGTAAATAAATATTACAAGTGTTCGAAAGGATAAACAAATAGCCAATCTTCAGAACTGCCGCAAAGTTGTTGAGTCTTGAATCTTGATAACCTGAAATCAAGAAATACTAAATCTGGATTGTTACAACTGTGTGCTGAGTCGAGTGATTGCACTCTGTCCTTAAGACAAGATTGCCCCATATATATACTTTTACGTTAACGGGCAATAGTCTCCCAAGATAAAACAACACTTTAATCTCAACACTACAAAGCAAATAGGTTGAGTCTGACGAAGAAAACAAACACAAAACGCCTTGCTGAAGAAATGGAAAATGAAGGAAGAGTTTATGTTTTTCGTCCCAACGTTACTGCTCACGTTGAAGACTATTTTTTACTCTTATGTTTGTCTCTGTGTATATATTTATGTCTCGTTGTTGTTGTGTATATGTTCTGTGTTTTTCCGTGTTTCACAATTGAGCCAAAAGACATTAATATACAACAAGAGGGATGTACTTCTCAACTGCCAAAAACAAGGTTGTTAATGGCATTAGAGAGGGCTGTTAATGGCCATTAGTGAGGCTCTTTATGGCCATTGAAGGAGGGCTGATTATGGAGTTAATCAGCCAAGTAATGGCTGGTTAATGCTCTAAAAATCAGTCCAAACGGTAGGCAGAAACTTTCTGCCTTCCGTTGTTGCCAAATTCACCTTTTCAGAAATTCGAGGGACCAAACTGTAAATATTAAGTAATTTGGGGGTCCAAATAGATAATATCAGAAAGTCCCACGACCCACGACCCGAGCTCGGGACGGATGGGCGGCGGCACGCGTGTGGGCTTAGCCTTGAACCCAAGCACATCTAGGTCCTCCCTCCTTAAACACATGGGATACCCCTTGGGGTTCCAAACCCTTAGCCAATTTAGAGACTTATAAAGAGAACAATTCTTCATTTTCCCACCGATGTGGTAGATTTGTCCCACACCATATTTTCATGCCTCAAACACCTTACTTCGTGGACCAATATCTCTTTCATTTCTCAACGAAATTTAACGATTCTTGGCCCTACGGTCATCTACTCACTTAGTAGATTATGCATGTGTGAAGAGACAAAGCCTCCAACATGCGGAACACTAGTGTTTAATTCATTAAATATGGGTGGACGCACCTCCCCGCCAAAGGTAAATTTCCAACATTTTTTTATTTAGAAAATACTTCTTTAATTTCTATTCTACATGACCTTTTATTACAATGAGATTCAAAGATATTATGGTGACACACATCTTTAGTTTAAAATTACAAAATTTAAAAATAATAAATGATAAAAAATCATTTCTCGGAATTTTCTTGACAAGCACTTTAGCTCATGAATAACTTCTTGGTACTTATAATTGTCCAAAAATGTATTGTTTAAGAACTACACTGCTGATTTCATTAGTTCAGGATTATTTTTTGAGTTTAACTTCTATATATTTATAGCGCATTTTTTTTTATTTTATCGGTGTATTTTAACTTAACATATCATGTAGTCTACCTTATTTTTAAGTTACTAATTTTACTTTTTATTGTATCATACTGAATCCTTTGTCATGGCATGATGAAAGTTTCCAAACTACTAGCGACACATTTATATACTTTAATTCTTAGGTTCAATTAAGTATCTTAATTAATTTGACTATACACATTATTTTAAAAAATAAGAGAAACTTTCGAATTTTATGATTTTAAAAAAGATTTGCACGATGTATCATAATGCTCTTTGAATCTTATCGTATTAAAAAGGTCATGTAGAATATTGAAATTATAGAGTGACAAATATATAAATTATAGAAGTATTTTTTTTAAAAATAAGACGGTTAAATTGAGACCGCAGGAATATTATTTTTCCCAAAGCATAAGGTAAGTTATAGGAGTATTTTTATTGTCCTAGAAAATAATTGGTGAAAATCATCTGCCCTTTCCAACTCTGCTTTAACAATCAAACTCCCCCTTAACCATGAACAATAGACATTCTTTCCCCTTATCTTATGCCATGTCTATTCTATTCTTGAATATTTTTAATTCTCTATCTATGTAATATCTTTTTATATTATACATTATATATATTTTTAACCTATGTATTTATATATTTTTATTTTAAGTTAATATTATAAGTAGAATAATTCTTTTATGAATTTGTCACAAAATCTAATGCTATTTTTACATGCATTAAGTATGTATATATATATAGAGGTGCATGTTTATTTGTCTTATTCTCTATGTCTATGTATATAAACGAGTTTTGTTTGTTAATAATGAAATATTTTCTAAATTATAATTTAATATTCATATACAATAGAAATAGATAATCTTTTAAGAATTTGTAATAAAATATACCTCTCTGACTATTAATTATTTATGTATTACTTGCATTTAATATATTTATAAAGTTATTATTACTTGTTATTTTCACTTGTATAAATAGATATTAGAGTTTTGATTATTATTAATAAAATTATATTTTTTAGTATGCTCGTATTTCATTACATAACGTTAATAACTTATGTATTCAACTAGTATTTCTCACCTTTTTTTTGTCTAAAAAATAATACTATATTTGTTTTTTTCATAGAAAATTTATTACATAGATTAAAAAAATGAAATATCATGAATTTTGAAAAGTAAAATAAAAAGACAAAGGCTTATAATAAGGGCACAATATATATTTTAAAAAGTCAATTAGGATAAAGGAGGGAGAATGTTTATTGCTCAAAGTTGAGGGAGGAGTTTGTTTTTTGAAGCAAAATTGGGAAGGATAAATGATTTTCATCGGAAAATAATTGTACACAGAGTTTTGTTATACAAGAGTTATTTTTACTAGTCATATGAAATAAAGAACTTATTTCATGTTTAAATTGAAATAAACTTACTAAAATATCTCAAAAAAGTTAAACATGGCAAGGGTATAACTTGTAGTTTAGTAATTTGGCAGGAAAGAGTGGGGGATGACATAACGCATATATTTTTTGCATTATTAACCTTTGCCAAACTAAAAAAAAACACCGACTACGATCGACGGAAGTGAATTCTTACATATTACTGCGTTAAAGATAGTTATGTTACATTTTTTTTTTCTGGCAGTATGTTGGTTCTTTTCGCATCATTTATGTTCCAGACTCGTTCTATAAGCCCATAAATTTTCCGGTAGCATAGAAGGTCAATTTCTTTTGCAGCTTCCAACTTCTTCTTCAAGTTCTGGATTATGGTCTTGTTTGTTGACTTTGCTTGACCATTTGCACTGGGATGATAGGGAGTGGAGGTGATACTGTCACGACCCGACCCGACGGGCCGCGACTAACCGCCCTAATGACGTCATTATACTTACCTGTCACACATAATCCAACTAACCCTTAATGAGTCTGAAATCCGGCAGCATAACGTCGCAATAACAACATATGCCAGGGTAGGCAAGCCGACAAGGCTGCCTTTACCCCCGAATGCACCTGTCTCCTAAGGAGTCACAATTAGCCAATATAAAATAACAAGCAAGCCGACAAGGCGCCACCGATAGTAACGTATATACATGGGAACACCCCAAACACATAATACAATAACATGACCGACCCAAACGAGTCATAACCCTTACATACGTACAACCCACCACTGTCTACAGACCTCTATAAGAAGAAGAACGACATATGACGGGACAGGGCCCCGTCGTGCCCCTAAATACAAACAGAAGCTCTAAAGAGATTCGGTACCAACATGACAAAACTCTGGATCAAAGGAGCTTTCCAACCTGCTGAGTAGGAACCTAGGCCTGAGGTTCACCAAGCTGAAAACATGTACCTGCGGGCATGAAACGCAGCCCCCCGAGGAAAGGGGGTCAGTACGAAATAATGTACTGAGTATGTAAAACATGAAGCTGTAAAAGAGATCATAAGTAGCCAACAGAAACATGAGATCAGTATAAAAATCAGGATCCAAATCCAACTGTGCCATAAACCATAAAAGTCAGCTGTGCCTTATAAACATGAGAGGCAAGTCAAGAAAAACATGCATGCCTGTCCATATACATATATATACCTGTAACGTAACCCGGCCCACTAATGCGGGACTCGGTGAATCATATCATAACCCGGCCCATGCTGGGACTCGGTAAATCATCTCTCATCTATGGATCTATCCTACGTAACCCGGCCCTCTAGTGAGGGTCTCGGTGAACAATGCAAGGCCGTGCACGAGTCGTAACCCGGCCGGGACTCGGTGAGGTGAAGTAGTAACACTTAGCACGAGTAGATATCATGAGTGCCATGCAAGTAAAAATCATCATTTGACTCTCAATAAAATCATTACAATAATGTCATAATAAACTCTTTGCTTTGAAAAATCATAGGCACTTCTCATAACAATCCTCTTTAGGAATTAAACTATATAAGAATTAAGTACGTCCGCCGTACTTTCATTAAAGCATGCCAAAAGAAAGAAGTAAGGGTTTCACATACCTCTTAGACGAATTAATCGACTCAATATTAGCGTACGCCTCGTTTTAGAACTTCAACCTTGTTGTCGAATTTATCTAAGTTCCGCGGGTCCTTGTAAGCCCCTATGAATGCTTATCTACATCATACGGATGATTTAAATCATAAACGACTCAACATACTAAAAACAGATTCTTAGGGATATTCTAACGAACACTTTGAAAGCGTAGAACCTATATTCCTCCTATTTCGAAATCTAAGTAGTGAAACATCCAACTCTCTTAATCCTCCTTCTTATACTACTACAATCTCCAAAACAGTACCACAATTTCACATGCAAACCCAGTAACTCCCAATTACAGCAGTCCTAACGATACCCGACCCAAATTCGCATTTGTCGACAATCGTCTTAAGAACTAATAGCAAGAATCGAGTCCAAAACTTGTACAAACTTAGAGAATAAAGAAGATTACCTCTCTTAAACGCAGTGACGAGTGTCGTCGAACCTGTCATCCCAACAGCTTCCGAAAAAAAAACTGAAACAGAATCCCCAAAAATTGATTCACCCCGGAATCCTTTCGCATTCAAGGTTTCTTGTAAAGCTCCTGAGTTTCTAAGCTTGCTAATGGTTCGGTTCTACTGGAATTTTAACCCAGAATACCAAGAATTCTCCCTCGTTTTGGTTTTATGGAAGCTCCCGAAAATCCCCAATTTTTGGTCGAAATTTCAGAAAACCATCGACTGAGCTTACTCTTGTTGCTAGAAATGAATTTGGTGAAGGAGTTTGGTAGAGATGAAGAGAACTCTGAAGGATCCATTGTTGTTCATTATAGAGAAGAGAGGAGTTGGAGAAATGAAAAGAGAAAGAAAAAAATGGAGAAGAGAAGGCATCGGACGGTCGATTTGGTTTGGGGCTTGGTCCCCCCAAATCGTTTATTAAACTCCCTCTTACCAACTCCCACTATAATTTGTCCCCTCCCTAATTAATTAATCCCACAATTAATTAATTATACACACAATTAAATTTCCGGTCTCCAATTATTTAAGTCCCGACGATTACTAAAATCCTCTTATGTCAATATCATACTTCCCGTAATAAAATACCGTCTATACTCTCTCCGGGATACACACTTATTTAACTCCATCGTCACACTTCCTAAATTCTAAAATTATTTCGGGATCACGCCCTTTTATATACTAATCCTCTTATTAATATACACAAGTACAACGAAATTTTCCCGGGTCCGGGTCTACTTACCTACGCTATGAGTTCAACCGCTATCCGATAATACGGGGCGTTACATCCTTCCCCCTTAGAAACATTCGTCCTCGAATGTCGATACGGCATTTCTAACCTTTGACACCATACAAAAAGGAATACACAAATTGCTCTTCCAATTCCTCAAAAACAAGGGGTACGACATTCAGGGATTAATTCAGACTATCTTTTAAACTGTGAGAAGATACATATCCATCCATAACTACTTCTAAAGGATAGACTCAAGTTTCATATGCGAACCAAAATAAACACATGGTGACTACATTCTTTAAATTCAACAATAGGTAAAGAAGGTAGAAGATCCTAATATCTAATTTTAGAGTTCTATATGCAACCTAGTTATTTATAAAAGCTCACACCTCAATACAATTAGCCATGCATAATCGTTTTTATACCATTGCGGTTGATACTTTTATTGCACTCGTTTTTGGGCTAGAGTGCAAGCAACACAATCGCTGATTTTTTTCACTCGCCCTCGCCGTAATTTCACCTACTAAATTTGTCTCAAAATAAAGGCGACAACATGTGTTTGTGCAGGCACAATTCCACCAAAATACGTTAGGATTACAAAGAAAAATAACAAAGCAAAATAGCAATCAAGCTGGTAGCCAAAACAGCAGCTAAATAACAAGAAAATGAGCTCAAATAACAGCCAAGATATCGGCCAAGACAAGACTAAATACGGCAGAATCGCATCTAACGAAGAAAAAAGCAACCACAAAGGAGGTAAAATGCAGCAAAATTTGGTCACAATGCGGCCACTACTTACCACATGGCACAGTAACCCAGCACCCTCACTCAGCTATACCTCACACAACACAAGCACAATGTCTTCCTATAGTGTAGTATCTGTCTTATCCTTGAGGAAAGGACAGCAACTCATCAAGATCATGTACTGCAGAAAATATACTGCAGCACCTTGGATAAGAATGCAACAGTTTGTAATCAAAATAGAATGGCCCAAAAATTTTGCAATAAGTCATACCCAAAGTAAAGTGTTAATGGCTAAGGTATAGCAGTCCTCAAGGTCTAAAATTATCTCAAAATATGACAGTTCCACCTTAAACACACAAAGCATTTATCACCTCAATCTAACTGCAAAAGCAACTATAATTCAGAATTCAGTATTTTAAGAGACACAAGCCTTAACAAGGAATGTAGATAACTAGGGGAGCACAACATGCTTGAAAATAGGACCTTTGAGACTGAAAAAGGGGCAGCAGTAGCAGTAACAAAACAACAGCTAATCAGCAGTAACAAGACTAGTTTAAACATGCTAGATATTTCATAAACCAGCTGGTCCTTAGGCAACATGAAAACAAGTAACTAAATGCAACCTACTCTGGTTAGGTATGCAGAAATGGGGCTTGACCATGTTGAGCCTCTATTCCAAGCATAACCAGTCGGCACCTTAATTAATACAGATTCATTTACCAAGTTCAGGTCTAGATTGGTTGTGCCACTCACCTATGGACATGGTTATGTAAAGCCTAACATCAGAGAAAAAAGAAGAAGTAAGCAACTTGAAATGCAAATACTAAGTCAAACAACCCTTTATACCATAGTTAATAGACATCAAATACTTGCCGAATTAATCTTGCTTCAATATCTGCACCTAACCTATGATCACACCATATCCAGGGCCACAACAAATACCCTAAGAGGCTGCATACCAACAAATCCATATAAGCGTAATTACGGGGTCCAGAGGAATTTTCCGAATCACCCCTTTAATGGCCATCATGTTGAAATTAGCCTAAGTTATCATTTTAACTTGTTAGAGCACATGTCAACTAGCATAGTGGTTCTAAGCTTTTATTCCTACTTATACATGCACTTAACTAGGTGGATTGGTTTACACATTGGCAATGATAACATGGATACATGAATGGGTGCGTAAATACTCTTTTCTAGGCATTCATAACATAACTTCAACATTCGGACCACATAAAGTTCAAGTTACAAGAACATAGATACAACAAGTACATACCTAAGAAAACAACTTAGGAACTAAACTTCCCTTTGGACATACCACAACCTCTTGGGTCGAGTGTTAAGCTCATAAATTCCAACAATAAACTAAAATAAGTCCTTTGGTTTAAAAACAAAAATTCCGGTTTATATCACAAGTATGCATCCATAGAAGTAACAAAGATATCAATAGCACGGACAGGACATTATGTAGTCATAATTGAAGCTAAACATGTCATTGGAGACCACATGTAGGCTACATCATTCCAAATTACCGGATACCACATAGAAAAACCAAAAACAAGATGGCCGACATATTCTCTAAGCTTATACTCAACCAAGGTTACTATCGTACTTATATGAAAAATGTAATAGAAGCCACACCGATCTTTTTACTATAACCAATAAGTCATAGGTTACTCCTAACTTTAGGTTAGATTCATATCACGTCGGAATTGTATCTACCAACACTAATCACTTCGAAATCAATCCAAACAAGGTTATTATCGCTTAACTTATGCATACAATAGTTTAAAAGTCATTTCATGATTCAACTAAAATTACACCGGACTATACAACAACCTTATCAACCAACATGCAAAATCCACATATTCCTTTTTGATTAATCCAAACATATAACCATTTATTTAGGCATGCTTAGTCATGTCTTCTAACATACCCCAAATCGGTAAAGCGAGGCTCGGAATCTAGGTAATATTCATAATTCACAATCATCACATAGGCTACCCTTTATCAATTCCCGTCATAATTAACATCACATAACCTCAACCATATCAACACACTTAAGTCATTCTCTTCTAGTTTTAAATTATCATATCAGACGATATAAGACAAGTTTTGCTAAATAGGACAACTAATCTTGCTCTTAATTAGAGGCGCTTGTTTTAGGTAGATAATATGACCAAACGACTTACAGATAGCCAAAGAGTTTCCAAAATAATATATCGGTCATCACATTAATTTAAATAACCCATACATGCTAAACCTAACTTCAATCGAACCTACCAATCCATGTCATGCTAACCTCATCACTACTTACTTAATAACTTAACCAAATCGGCAGAGCAAGGGAATGCACATAGTTGAGGAACTACTCAAATATTCATCTTTCATTTTTCATTGGGACATGCCAAGGATAGATATGACCCTTTAACCAGCAACACATACACCAAATAGGCTCCTAAACTATCCTTCAGATCACGACAGCACTTAAACAAAGCACACATCCATTTCAAAGTCATTAGGTGATCCTATCATAATTATAACAACATCCTTATGCTAAATCTTAGTTCCCTTATCATAGGCAGATAACTAGATAACTAAATAACTAAAATCATTAAGCCCTTCAATCATTTACACAGGTCATACAAGGTCAAATAACTCTTAAACCTAACAAGACAACCACCTAACACACAAATAATCGTCACACAATACTCTAATATTGTTTTCATCAACTGAACCTGCTAGACATTAATAGAGTAGTCACAAATAGCCACAATATTCACATATATTACATAATGCTTGGCATAATATATTCACGGTTTAATAGTTAACTAAATAAGTAAACCGTTTATTGCAGCAGCAAGTCATTCCTGAAATTATGTAAGTACTCAATTTTCCACTCCCTTAAGCAACTATTGACAACATGTTTAGCATACGAATCTATTCCCTATTTAAGAGATAAAACGCAGACTTGGGTTATTAGAACATTTTGCATTCTACATTATGATACGCAAAGACAATTACGGGGGAAATTTTTAATCAAACATAAAAGATATCTAGGCAAGTCTAATTAACTGTTTAGACGTAGTTACACTTAGCAAAATTGGCAAGGATAGGTCCTAACACAAGTGATTTATACTCAACCCACATACTGTACAGGGACATTAACAGACCACCCTGTTTCGAAAGAAGTATGACCAAAACGGAATACATTTATACATAACATGGATAGCATAACTCATAAGAAAGCTGGAACACATCAACTTAAATCGGGTAATATTACAACATGTAGAGGACCATCTACTCCTAAGCCCCATCCACAAGTAGGACAACCCGTTAACGACTATCAACTACCCGTGAACAAATTTCAAGGACTTATCCGGACAACTTGCTCCAGAGACAACAAACCTTATATGTACAACAAGATAGCAATTCCAATTTTTGGCATATCTCATATTCCTATTCATTTTAACATAAGCATACCAAGGAGTCATCACAACTAATAGACTTCACATATACCACGTACTATAACCCAGATCAAACATAAAATATTTTACTCAAGAAGGCCTTGTATATCTAAGGTCTCAACGATTATCTAATATTCTAAGAGTCTCAAATATTCCATGTCCCAAGCTTACATTATTTCTTCCCGTACGTGTAAGATAGGTTCTCATAACCTCGAATTCGTATTGCCCTTCTAGCGGCTGTCGCTTTCTTTGGAGGCATAGCTGTAACATATTAATACGTCAGAGAGGGAATAACCTAATAACATAGCTCTATCGCACGATCTTAGAGTAAGAAGAATAGAAACCAATCTAAAATATCCGGCAGCCTCCTGCGTATAAGTATGGTGCACAACATACCCATACACAAGACTCTACTAGACACGATCTGTAGACATTCCGAGGACTAACTGCTCTGATACCACTTTTGTCACGACCCGACCCGACGGGCCGCGACTAACCGCCCTAATGACGTCATTATACTTACCTGTCACACATAATCCAACTAACCCTTAATGAGTCTGAAATCCATAAAGCATAACGTCGCAATAACAACATATGCCGGGGTAGGCAAGCCGACAAGGTCGCCTTTACCCCCGAATGCACTGTCTCCTAAGGAGTCACAATTAGCCAATATAAAATAACAAGCAAGCCGACAAGGCGCCACAGATAGTAACGTATATACATGGGAACACCCCAAACACATAATACAATAACATGACCGACCCAAACAGTCATAACCCTTACATACGTACAACCCACCACCGTCTACGGACCTCTATAAGAAGAAGAACGACATATGACGGGACGGGCCCCGTCGTGCCCCTAAATACAAACGAAGCTCTAAAGAGATTCGGTACCAACATGACAAAACTCGGATCAAAGGAGCTTTCCAACTCGCCGAGTAGGAACCTAGGCCCGAGGTTCACCAAGTGAAAACATGTACCGCGGGCATGAAACGCAAGCCCCCCGAGGAAAGGGGGTCGCACGAAATAATGTACCGAGTATGTAAAACATGAAGTGTAAAAGAGATCATAAGTAGCCAACGAAACATGAGATCGGTATAAAAATCGGGATCCAAATCCAACTGTGCCATAAACCATAAAAGTCAGTGTGCCTTATAAACATGAGAGGCAAGTCAAGAAAAACATGCATGCCCGTCCATATACATATATATATACCGTAACGTAACCCGGCCCACTAATGCGGGACTCGGTGAATCATATCATAACCCGGCCCATGCGCGGGACTCGGTAAATCATCTCTCATCTATGGATCTATCCTACGTAACCCGCCCTCAGTGAGGGTCTCGGTGAACAATGCAAGGCTGTGCACGAGTCGTAACCCGGCCCGGGACTCGGTGAGGTGAAGTAGTAACACTTAGCACGAGTAGATATCATGAGTGCCATGCAAGTAAAAATCATCATTTGACTCTCAATAAAATCATTACAATAATGTCATAATAAACTCTTTCTTTGAAAAATCATAGGCACTTCTCATAACAATCCTCTTTAGGAATTAAACTATATAAGAATTAAGTACGTCCGCCGTACTTTCATTAAAGCATGCCAAAAGAAAGAAGTAAGGGTTTCACATACCTCTTAGACGAATTAATCGACTCAATATTAGCGTACGCCTCGTTTTAGAACTTCAACCTTGTTGTCGAATTTATCTAAGTTCCACGGGTCCTTGTAAGCCCCTATGAATGCTTATCTACATCATACGGATGATTTAAATCATAAACGACTCAACATACTAAAAACAGATTCTTAGGGATATTCTAACGAACATTTTGAAAGCGTAGAACCTATATTCCTCCTATTTCGAAATCTAAGTAGTGAAACATCCAACTCTCTTAATCCTCCTTCTTATACTACTACAATCTCCAAAACAGTACCACAATTTCACATGCAAACCCAGTAACTCCCAATTACAGCAGTCCTAACGATACCCGACCCAAATTCGCATTTGTCGACAATCGTCTTAAGAACTAATAGCAAGAATCGAGTCCAAAACTTGTACAAACTTAGAGAATAAAGAAGATTACCTCTCTTAAACGCAGTGACGAGTGTCGTCGAACCTGTCATCCCAACAGCTTCCGAAAAAAAACTGAAACAGAATCCCCAAAAATTGATTCACCCCGGAATCCTTTCGCATTCAAGGTTTCTTGTAAAGCTCCCGAGTTTCTAAGCTTGCTAATGGTTCGGTTCTACCTGGAATTTTAACCCGAATACCAAGAATTCTCCCTCGTTTTGGTTTTATGGAAGCTCCCGAAAATCCCCAATTTTTGGTCGAAATTTCGAAAACCATCGACCGAGCTTACTCTTGTTGCTAGAAATGAATTTGGTGAAGGAGTTTGGTAGAGATGAAGAGAACTCTGAAGGATCCATTGTTGTTCATTATAGAGAAGAGAGGAGTTGGAGAAATGAAAAGAGAAAGAAAAAAAAATGGAGAAGAGAAGGCATCGGACGGTCGATTTGGTTTGGGGCTTGGTCCCCCCAAATCGTTTATTAAACTCCCTCTTACCAACTCCCACTATAATTTGTCCCCTCCCTAATTAATTAATCCCACAATTAATTAATTATACACACAATTAAATTTCCGGTCTCCAATTATTTAAGTCCCGACGATTACTAAAATCCTCTTATGTCAATATCATACTTCCCGTAATAAAATACCAGTCTATACTCTCTCCGGGATACACACTTATTTAACTCCATCGTCACACTTCCTAAATTCTAAAATTATTTCGGGATCACGCCCTTTTATATACTAATCCTCTTATTAATATACACAAGTACAACGAAATTTTCCCGGGTCCGGGTCTACTTACCTACGCTATGAGTTCAACCGCTATCCGATAATACGGGGCGTTACAGATACGCTTGATGTTCAAGTCATAAAGGAACTTTATAACTTTGGCCCAATAAAATTTTGGCTGTTGTCACAAGCTATCTCCTTTAGGATGCCAAAACGACAGATGATGTGTTGACAAATGAAGTCCATCACCTCCTTCTCCTGGAGCTTCGTATAAGCTGCAGCTTCAACCCATTTATAAAAATAGTCAGTCATAAATATAATTTGACATACCTGTCATGGTGCCGCTGGCAAGGGTCCGACTATGTCCATTCCCATTTCATGAACGCCTATGGGGATACAATTGGGTGCAATTCTTCCCCGGTTGATGTAACAGTTGTGCATGGCGTTGACTCGTCATATTTTTGCACAAATATTTTTGTATCTTTCTCGATCCGAGGCCAGTAATAATCGGCCCTCATGAGTTTTCTCATTAAGGATTCCACTCCGAAATGGTTTATGCATATGCCTTCATGGACTTCCCTCATTACGTAATCAGCTTCGTCGGGGCCTACACACATGGATAAGGGACCATAAAAATACCATCGATAAAGTTTTTCATCTACAACACAGTACCGGGCGACTTTGGTCCTCAAAGCTCTAGATGCTTTTGGGTCATCCGAGAGCTTTCCGCTTACGAGGTAGTCCAAGAATTCATTTCTCCCCCAAATTAGGTTGGTTGAATTCACCTCATCGTAAGCTACGAGATCCAGTGTCGAGTGCAACAACTGAACAACCGATTCAGTTTTAGAACCTTTGGCTTCCGTACCGGAGCTTTAGTTCGCGAGTGTGTCTACCTCTATGTTTTCTTCCCGGGGTATATGCACCACCGTCCATTCTTGAACCGGGACAAAAGCTTCAAAACCTTCTTGAAATATATCGATATGCATTTCTCTTTGGCCTCAGATACCCCATGGACTTGGTTCACCACCAGCAGCGAATCACACTTGATCTCAATAATTTGAGATCCTAAGCCTCGGGCTAATTCCAGACCTGCAACCAAAGCCTCATACTCGGTTTCATTGTTAGTTAACAAAGTGCTATGAATATCTTGTCTTAACATTTCATCGGTGGGAGTATGCAATACTACTCCCGGACCAGTCCCCTTAATGGAGGCTCCATTTGTGAAGAGCGTTCAGATCCCGAGGCAGTCTTCGAGACCAAGATGGCTTCTTTTTGCGCCTGAGGGTTTACTCCTAGATTGAAATCAACCACGAAATCCGCAAGGACCTGTGACTTTATCGCAGTTCAGGGTCTATATTTAATGTTGAATTCACTTAATTCTACCACCCATTTAGCCAATCACCCAAACAATTCGGACTTATGCAACACATTTTTAACTGGAAATATGGTTACTACAACAATTGGGTGGCATTGAAAATATGGTCGAAGCTTTCACGATGACATAACTAAGCAAAAGATAGTCTTTCTAGCATTGGGTACCGTATCTCGCCCCTAACATCACTCTACTTACGCAATAGACAGGAAATTGCGTACATTTTTCTTCCTGTACCAAGACTGTACTTACCGTTACCTTCGAGACCGCAAGATATATGAGTAATTTTTCTCCATCCTTTGGTTTTGACATTAGTGGAGGACTAGATAAGTAAGATTTCAGGTCCCGAAGGGCCTGCTGGCACTCGGGCGTCCAAACGAAATCGTTCTTCTTTTTTTAGAAGTGAGAAGAACCTATGACATTTTTTCTGACAATCGGGAACTAAATCTGCTCAGAGCCGCTACTCTCCCAGTCAACCGTTGGACTGCTTTCACATCCTCAAGTGTATCTGGTATGTCTTTGATAGCCTTTATTTTGTCAGGATTTATCTCGATTCTTCTCTGAGAAACCAAGAAACCCAAGAATTTTCCAGATCTTACCCCGAAAGCACATTTTCTCAGGGTTAAGTTTCATATTTAACTCTTTCAGCACCTTAAAAGTTTCCTGCAAATGACTTAAATAGTCCTCTGCACGAAGACTCTTAACAGACATATCGTTTATATATACTTCCATTATTTTTTCTATTTGTTTTTCAAACATTTTGTTTACCAACTTTTGATATGTAGCTCCGATGTTTTTTATTCCGAAAGGCATACCGTTATAACAATAAGTACCAAAAGTGGTTAAAAATATATTTTCTCTTGGTCTTCCGGGTGCATCCTTATTTGGTTATACCCGAAATATGCATCGATAAACTCATTAACTCATGTCCGGTCGTAGCATCGATCATTTGATCTATGTTTAGAAACGGAAATGAGTCTTTTGGATATGCTTTGTTTAAATCTTTATAATCAATGCACATTCTAAATTTGTTCCCTTTTTTAGGCACTACGACTACATTTGCTAACCAGTACATGTATTTTACCTCGCGATCCTATATTAAGTAATATCTCTACCTCTTATTTAACAAACATGTTACAAAGTTCGACGATCTACCGTTTTTTCTGCCGTACGGGAGGGAAACTGAGACCTAGGCCTAACTTATAAGTTGTGACTTCTGGAGGGATGCCTTTCATATCTTCATGTGAAAATGCAAAGTAATTAATGTTCGTTGGAAGATATTTAAGAATTAAATCCCTGAGCTCTGAGGTTAACCCCTTGCCCAGATATACCTTCTTCTACAGTGGACTTGGTGGCATGTGACTCTTCCGGTACCTGAAAATATCTAGGTACCTGGTATCGGTCCTAAAACTCCTCTTCCGAATAAGTTAATTTTGATTATACTGGTGGAACCTGATGAACATCTGTCGATGTTGGCTCCACTTTCTGTAATTGTTATTTAGGATCTGCCACCACCTTTGGTTCCTCTATAGCGTACGTCTCCGTGGCAGCGGGTTGTTCACCTCGAATTTGGTGGATCTCTTCTGGTGTAGGAAACTTCACCAATAGATGCAATGTTGATGGGACTGCTTTCATATCATATATCCATGACCTCCCGAATATTGCATTATACCTCATGTCACCGTCAATGACATAAAATTTAGTCACCTTAATGACTCCCATGACATCCATCAGTAAATCTACTTCTCTCTTCGTGGTTTCGCTAGACATATTGAAACCTGATAGTGTTCTAGCAGCCAAAACAATTTTGTTTGCTATATTCATCTCTTCTACGACCTTTAGACTAATAATATTAGCTGAACTCTCAGGATCGATTATAAATCTTTTCACCCGAAAGAAATCAATAGGTACCGAGATTACCATTGCGTTGTTGTGAGGGAAGATCACACCGGCAATGTCTTCTTCGGTGAAAGTGATAATGTGTTCATCTTATATCTCTCTGGAATCTCTTCTCCCGGGTTACTAAGATTTTTGTATTCTTAGCCGCAATGAAAGACATAGCGGCAATCATTGACCCACCAAAGATCATGTTTATAACATGGGGTTGTGCGGCCGATTAGATTTGTCTTCGGTGGGTGGTCCCCGCTCATAATTGTTGCGAGCTCTTTTGCTCAAATATTCTCGGTAGTGGCCCCTGCTCATGATTACTATCACCTCTTCTAGTAAATGTCCACAGTCTGCAGTTTAATGTTCGTAAGTGCTGTGAAAATCGCACCAAACGGACTGATCTCTTTTACTAGGATTAGATTGCAATGACTTCAGAGTTCGGGACACTGGATGAGTTCTCAATACCGCTACCATTTGATCCCCGTTGATATTAAAGTTGTATTCAGATAATTTTGGGTATCTGATACCCTTAGTAGATGAGTTAGATGAATTCCCTTTGTCGATTTCACAAATCCTTGACTGTTTCATCCAGATCCTCCATTATTATTTGTCTTTTCAAGGGAGCGAAAATCATGTCCACCTCCTTGCTTTCAGGGAGTATGATAAGGTTGGAAATGGTTCTTTGAGGAGTTCCGGTCTGCTCCAGCCCCTTTGTCTGACTTCCAAAAAATACTTCTGATCTGATTCCCCAACAAATCATTTTCTATTCGGATCTTAGACTCATACCAGTTGTGCACGTCTTCCCAAGTTGTAGCTTGGAATTCTAAGAGATTCTCTTTGAGATTTCGTGAAGCATATGAACTTAAAGGATTCAAACCCTTTGTGTAAGCCTATGCAGCCCACTCGTCCAGGACTGCGGGTAACAATATACATTCCTTCTGGAACCATGAAACAAAGTCCGTAAGGAGTTCTATTTATCCATGGGCAATGTGAAAGATATCCGCCTTGCGCGTCTTCACCTTATGTGCCCCCGTATGAGCTTTTATGAACATGTCGGCGAGCTGGGCGAACGATCCAAATGAATGCTCAGGGAGGAGTGAATACCATGTCAAGGCTCCCTTACCAAGTGTTTCAGAAAATTTCTTAATCAGAACCGATTCTATTTCGTGTTCCCTTAGATCATTTCCTTTTACGGCCGTAGTATATACCGTTATGTAGTTATGTGGATCAGTAGTCCCATCATACTTGACTACGAATGGAATTTTAAACCTTTTGGGATCAATTGGGGTGCAGCCTTTGGCTTATACGACAACTTAATATATCTCATTGCGTCTGGTCCTTCAACCACATGAGGGGCTCTCGGTGTTTGATTTAATTGGTGCTGGATTTTTTCTCTGCCTTCTCTATGTTGGTGTCTACTTTATTCGTCATGTCCTTCATAAATTTCAAAACCTATTCATGGAACGGATTTTCAGGGATGGCTTCGCTTTTGAAGCACCATCATTCCTCGATCTACTCTGATCATTTTCGGTATCTTTATTGGTATTTGGCGGAGGTGTCGGTTCATCTGTCGTAGTACTGCCAACATTTTTGGACATGTATTCCAAGTGAAATCACATCAGGTGGTCCAACTGCTCGCTCATAGCGACATTCTGCGCCCTAGATTTATATGGCTTTCTCACGCGTTTCGTCATTGGGAACATCCTCTTGCTAAGTCTGTTCGCCTCTGAATGTGGTTCCATCTGCAACCATCGGGTCCTCTGTTGTCGAGGTTCCTACCGGCAAACCATCTGGTCCGAGCGAGAGATTGTTAGTGTCGTCTCCGATGTTGCGCCTGCTTCCGCGTTCTCCTACTCCTGTCATCTGTTAGTTCTGACAAAAAAACAAGACTTGAAGAAAAATTAGATTAATAAAAAGAGGGGTCACTTGTGACACCAAATTGTCTAGGCCCCACGGTGCGCGCCAAACTGTTTATCCGTAAAATGGTACAGTTGAATTTGTATACGTGGTCAATGACACGTGGATCTCAAATGACCAATTTTATAATAATTAAAATATACTGCAAGTAAATAATAATAAGACAAAATAAAGTAATAATTAGCCTTAGACTTGTGTTAGCTTTTGGGCAAAGTCACCGCAATTAACATGAAAGCATAGTAATCGAGAGAAAGTGAGAGAGTATTTTGTAATAACTTGAATATGATCCTTTACATTGGAACTGCACATCCTATTTATATATGAGCTTCACGAGTACACACCCAATAAAATATGCCATAATTACTATGATATGAGAATGAATGTTGTAATAATTGAATAATTAGTATCTCCATAATGTCATTAATGCTCCGTTGAAAGATGTATGACCGGATCAGTAACGATCCTCGTTGTAATCCAAACGGTTCACCCGACCTTCTGGGTTACCAGTATCGCTTATGCATATGACGTTCCCGATCTTTCTCACATTTTACCGGTTGCGTTTCAAGCTGATCTAGACTTGACTCAACATCAACTATCACATGTCATATCATAATTCGTACAACTGTCTTAAACGAATTTTGTCCTATATAAAAATCAAAATCTAACACTTTTGAGAACACGCATCATTTCCTGCAAACAGTTCATCTTTGGGCCACAAAAGCCCAAACCAAAACAAGGTCGGCATACTAATCCTTTTTCTTAGAGAGATGGGTTTATCATCTTTTGGTTCCTAAATTCTTCGCATAATAATATGACCTATAAATACCTGGAATTAATACATCCTTCGTTAGAACTCATTACGAGGAACGGACCTCGTAGTCTCTTAACACAACAGCACACCAGTTGTCGCCGGAATATAGTTCCTAGCAGTTACGGAACCTAAAATCTTAGTTTCTCTGCAATTAGCCAATTTTTCGATATTGCTCAGATGACAGACAACTTAAATATGGTATGTAGTTTCTTGTTCTCTCATCTTTTTAGTGTTAAAGATTGCATTTTTACCATTTGGGTTATCTCAAATTTGAGAATTTTTTGATAAATTGATTTTTATTGCTTTAAACACTTCATGGGGGTTTTGCTAATTGTATTGTGTATTAGAATATATATATATATATGATGTATACTATTTCTTTGGTATATTTTACTGTTTTAGCTTGTAAACAATCTTTCATGCTTTATTTGTCTCTGTGTGTATGGATCTTACCTATTTTGTTGCATCAGCTTTGGTGCTTAGTAATAAGAAGCTTAAAGAATTGATCTTGTGCCTAACTCAACTCCAAAAGCTAGCTTGTAGGGTGAGTATTGTCCAAGTTCATATAAGGAGTACATGTTCCCATTACATATCCGATGTGGACTCTTAACACTCCCCGCACGCCCAGACCTTGTTAACTGGAGCGTGAATAATATAATTTGGGGGTCCAATATCGGTAAACAAAGAGTTGGAATGGGTCTGGCTCTGATACCATGTAAAGAATGGATCTTGGGCCTAACTCAATCCAAAAGCTAGCTTGTAGGTTGAAGATTATTCAAGTACATACAAGGAGTCCATGTTTCCATTCCATATCCGATGTGGGACTCTTAACAAGAAGCAATATTTGATTGTTTTAAGGACCCATTTTTGCTATAAAAAATTTAACATTTTTCCGGAATAGCTTTTCACTATTTAAAAATCAGTGTTTGGTCATGAAAATTTCAAATCCACTTTAAAGTCATATTTCAAATTTGGAAAACAACTTATAACCTGTTTTTCAACTAACTTTTCACTTCTGAGGTTGTATTTTTTACATTCAAGGGTGAATATTATTCTTGATATTTTTGCAAAAAGTATAACCAAACACAACTCCATCTTCAAATTCAACTCCATAAATTCCAAATAAAGTGAAAAATATTTGGAATCTATGGCCAAACAACTACTTAGTATTTCAGCTTTTCTTACGTAGTATTGTGCTTGTAGGAGATTGAAGAGGAGGATGATTATGTTGAGTATATACCAGTTGCAAAGCGCAGGGCAATTGAAGCACAAAAGATCCTTCAGCGCAAGGGAAAATCAGAAGCATTTGAAGAGGAAGAGGAGAAAATAAAGCTTGTTGAGGCTAAACCTAGTTTGCTTATGAAGGCAACTCAGCTCAAGAAAGAGCAACCTGAGATAAGTCATGCTGAACAAGTGTTTCAGCAAGAGAAGGAAATGATTGAGCATTTATCTGATAAGAAAACGTTGATGTCTGTTCGGGAATTAGCCAAGGGCATTACTTATACAGAGCCTTTGCGTACGGGGTGGAAGCCACCCTTGGCCATTAGACGGAATTCGAAGAAAGCTTGCGATGCCATTCGTAAACAGTGGCATATTATCGTGGAAGGGGATGATGTTACTCCACCGATCAAGAACTTCAAAGACATGAGGTTCCCTGAACCGATTCTGAAGAAACTCAGAGCAAAGGGTATTGTTCAGCCAACACCAATCCAAGTGCAGGGGCTTCCCGTCATTTTATCAGGTCGGGATATGATAGGTATAGCTTTCACAGGGTCAGGTAAGACATTAGTTTTTGTCTTGCCGCTTATCATGATAGCATTTCAAGAAGAAATTATGATGCCAATTGCCCCTGGGGAAGGACCATTTGGCTTGATTATTTGTCCTTCTAGAGAGCTTGCTAGACAGACATATGAAGTTATAGAACAGTTTATAGAACCTCTGAGGGAGAATGGTTATCCAGAGTTGAGGCCGTTGCTATGTATTGGTGGAGTTGATATGAAGTCCCAAGTTGATGTTGTGAAGAGGGGAGTTCATATTGTTGTTGCTACACCTGGAAGACTGAAAGATCTATTAGCGAAGAAGAAAATGAACCTTGACAACTGCAGGTGAGGACCAACACTTCTTGTTGATATTTATCTAGAGAGTCTCTAATGTTCTGTTTTAAACTTGAAATTACACCCAAAATATAGGGGGTGTTCATCTGGATGGGACATTGGCTAAATAAAATCAGTATTTGATGAAAAAACATAGGGCAACGATAAACTTTTGCTCTGGTTCTGTCTGATATAGTTAAAAATGTTCTATTGCTTAGAAAAGTATATTCAAAATTAACTAGTTACTTTTACTGAACTCTGATTAATCCGCCATTTGGGGTCATAGGACTTCATTATTAATTCTCACGTATTTGTTTCCATGTATGTTGGTGGGTCTTCCACACAATATGTTCTTCTATTCTGTGTGTACCTGTTTCTACAGTTACTTGGGTTCACATATTAGAGGGAAAGAGTGGTGTTTCTGGGGTATATGTAAACATTTGTTTACAACAAATCTACATTTTCAGCCATAAGTTATTGGTTTTGAGTTGTTGTCATGTGACCAGGAGGTCACGGGTTCAAGCCGTGGAAACGGCCTCTTGAAGAAATGCAAGGTAAGACTGCGTACAATAGACCCTTGTGGTTCGTCCCTTCCCCGGGCCCCGCACATAGCGGGAACTTAGTGCACCGGGCTGCCCTTTTTTTTTAAAGTTATTGGTTTTGAAACATTCATGATATTTGCAGATTCTGTTCTATTTGAAAATTTTGAGTGCTTACCAAGTTGTTGCTTTCTTGCAGATACTTGACGCTAGATGAGGCAGACAGACTAGTAGATCTTGGTTTTGAAGATGATATTAGGGAGGTGTTTGATCATTTCAAAGCTCAAAGACAAACTCTTCTATTTTCTGCTACAATGCCCACAAAGATCCAAAACTTCGCAAGAAATGCACTAGTTAAACCAGTAATTGTGAATGTGGGCAGGGCTGGAGCAGCCAACCTTGATGTGATTCAGGAAGTGGAGTATGTGAAGCAGGAGGCCAAGATTGTTTACCTTCTCGAATGCTTGCAAAAAACACCACCTCCTGTTTTAGTTTTCTGTGAGAATAAAGCTGATGTGGATGATATCCATGAGTATTTGCTCTTAAAAGGAGTTGAAGCTGTGGCTGTTCATGGAGGCAAGGATCAAGAAGAGAGAGAATATGCAATTGCAGCTTTCAAAGCATGCAAGAAAGATGTTTTAGTCGCCACTGATGTCGCCTCAAAGGGGCTGGATTTTCCTGATATTCAACATGTGATTAACTATGATATGCCTGCTGAAATTGAAAACTACGTGCACAGGATTGGACGAACAGGACGATGTGGGAAAACAGGAATTGCCACCACATTTATTAACAAGAACCAGAGCGAAACAACTCTGCTTGATCTTAAACACTTGTTGCAAGAAGCAAAGCAGAGGATCCCTCCAGTCCTTGCGGAGCTCAATGATCCCATGGATGACGTAGATGCCATCACAGATGCAAGTGGAGTGAAGGGTTGTGCATATTGTGGTGGGCTTGGTCATCGTATCCGTGACTGTCCCAAGCTAGATCACCAAAGAAGCCAGCAAATTGCAAATTCAAGGAGGGACTACTTTGGATCTGGAGGTTATCGAGGAGAAATTTGATTCCAATTTTCATTTGTTTACTGTAACATTGCAAAATGTATTCGCTTATTTCTGTACCTTATGACCAAATTCAGTAATTTTGACATAAATGTAGTTCTATTTTGTACTAAGTCATTTCACAAGTTATACTTTCTATTATGTTCTTGAATGTAAGACAGCATAAAATTTGCAGCATACATGTTAACTGTGTCTCAAGTGTATTTAATAAACACAAAGCAGGTTTGCACATTTCTCAAGTGACCAAGAATACCTTATTTTTGTGTGGATTTTCATTATCTGGTGTATGATTCACAAGGAAAACAAACATTGCTGTTTGTCTGCATCTTTATTCACACGGGATTAGAGATTGCGCAAGTGTACTACACATTATTTGCATCACCTTCGACTTTATAAATCTTGATTCAGTTTACTAGAAAAATGTTCAAAACCCTACTGGAAAGAAAGTAAAAAGTCATAGGTATCAAATCCATTAGGCCTTGAAGATAAATCTTCCTAGACGTGTGCTGATTTGGGACAGAATTTTAGTCCGAAGAAAAATATTGGGAGAATTGTTAGTTGCTTTCATTCATCATAATGACCTCTTTATATAGAGACAAAATTCCTCATATCCCTAGTCTAGGAAACCCTATTATAATAAACTACTATAATTACAATTTACCAAATATACTTAGACTAGGATTTTACGATAAAATTATTAGACTTAAACTAGGAAACCAATCGGCTCGGGTTGCACTGACTTTGACATCGACAGATGTCGGTCTCAATACCCCTCAAGTTGGAGCATGGGGGTTTCAAATGCTCAACTTGCTGAGCAGGTATTCATGTTGTGGTTTTCCCAAGGCCTTTGTAAACACGTCGGCCAATTGTTCGTTGGTTGACACATAACTCGGAAGTGTTATACTAGATTGAAGTGCATCCCGGACATAATGACAGTCAACTTCAATATGTTTAGTCCGTTCGTGGAACATCAAATTTCGTGCAATATACAATGCCGCTTGACTATCACAATACATTTGAACCGGAGATTTATGTTCGACACCCAAGCTATGTAGGATCCCCTTCAACCATTTCAATTCACAAACCGTCATTGCAATTGAACCGTATTCTGCCTCTGCTGACGAGCGAGAGACAATGTGTTGCTTCTTGGTTTTCCATGATACCAATGAATTTTCGAGGGAGATAAACCATCCGGTGAGCGATTTTTGAGTCAATGGACATCCAACCCAGTCTGCATCACACCACCCATTCAACTGGAGATCAAAATCCTTCCTTAACACAATTCCTTGCCCATGGTTCTTCTTCAAGTATCTTACCACCCAAAGGGCGGCTCTCCAATGCGCTTCCTTCGGTTGGTGCATGAATTGAGACAAAACATGCACACAATAGGACAACTAAGGTCGTGTAAAACTAAGGTATATCAATCTACCGACCAAACATCGGCATGGTTCAGGATCTTCCAAATTAATCCCTTTGGCCAACGCTAAATTGTGATTCTATTTCATGGGAGTATAACCCGGTTTTGCTTCCAACAACCTAGACTAAGAGATTATATCCAAGGCATATTTCCGTTGACAAAAGATTAATCTGGTTGGTCCTCTCGCAACTTCAACCCCCAGAAAGGGACCCAAATCCTTCATGTGAAAACAGGCTCGGAGATAGTCCTTGAACCGTGCAATGGCACTATGGTCATTTCCGGAGATAATCAAATCATCCACATAAACTAGGACGTTAAGTTGTATACTTCCCTGGTGTATCGTGAAGAGAGAATAGTCGGAGTATGACTGTTTGAACCCATATTTCATCAAGACACTTCATAATTTGGCAAACCAGCACCGTGGAGCTTGTTTCAACCGGTACAAAGATTTTCGAAGTTGACATACTTACCCGGAGAAGACACACGGAATCCCAATGGTTATTTCATATAAACTTATTTAGCTAGTTCGTCGTGCAAGAAGGCGTTATGAACATCCATCTGATGCAACTCCCAATTGCGAGCGGTTGCTACCGTAAAAAAGGTCCGAACGGTCACAACCTTCGCCACCGGAGCAAACGTTTCATTGTAGTCAATGCCTTCCTCCTGCTTATTACCGAAGATAACCAACTGAGCTTTATATGATTCAACTGAGCCATCCGAATTGTATTTGATCTTGTACACCCATCTATATCCGAGTGCTTTCTTATCTGACGGTAATGTTTCTAACGTCCATATGTCATTGTCCTGCAATGCTTTAATTTCTTGTTGCGTGACGTTTCTCCAACTATCCTTTTTCATGGCCTCCGAGAAGGATTTTGGTTCACTTCCTATGGTAATTGCTACAAGAAAGCTTTGGTGTTGCGAGGAAAAATTATCACATAATATATAGTGAGCTAAAGGATAAGGCGCACATGAGGGTTGCTGAGGATCGGGCGAACACGTCGATGGACTTTCTTTCCGGAATGATTCAGTAACGTAGTCACACAATCGAACTGATCATACTTTTGTCATTTACCCCGACACAATTGTTCCTCTGGTGGCTTTTCATTGGCCTGGGTACCTTCCATTTGTGTTTCTTCCACATTTTTATTGTTCGGACTAGCATCTATCTGGTCTAATTCTGGTTGATCCACATGTTCGGTATTCGGTGTCCGAATTTCTTCTATTCGAGCTTCGTTCGTACCTACATTACTTGTATGTTCTTCTTTAGAATCGTGTTGATTCCTCTCTTCTTTTGTTTCATCCGGGATCGCTTCTATATTGTCAACCAAATTATCTTTTCTTATGGCAAAAGGGAACTTAGTCTCGTAGAAGTCCACATCTCTAGAGACTAAATATTCATCATTTTCCAAGTCATATGATCTCCAACCTTTCTGTCCGTAGGGGTATCCCAAGAAGACACACATACGACTCCGACTTTAAACTTGTCTCTAGTTTTTCCTTTCGCGTGTGCATAGCACAGTGACCCTAGCACCCTTAAGTGATCATAATGAGGTGCATCTCCATATAAAATTTCTTAGGAGGTTTTCCATTCAAAACTGAAGATGATGTTCTATTGATTAAGTATCTCATAGTAACACACATTCTCCCCAAAATTTGATCGGAAGATGACCCTGAAATCTTAATGCTCGTGCCACATTAAGAATATGACGGTGTTTTCTTTCAACTCTTTCATTCTACTGCGGCTTCTTTGTGCAAGAAGTTTGGAAAAGAATTTCATGTTCGAAGAAATAATTCTTCAAACATATGAATTCAGTTTCGGTATCACTCCCAACAATTTTTACCTTCTTACCAAACTGCCTATCCACTAGTGCGATATTTTTTTCTAGGTTTGGGATACTTCTTTCTTATCAACTCAAAGAAAAATCTATATGGCTTGTCGCGCCCGTTTTTGACCCGACCCCCCGCGAGAGGTCGGAGCGGAGCACGGACTTATTCCGGTGATTCCTGGGTAAAGAATTGAGGAGTCGCCACCTAATTATTTTTTATGGTGAATTAGGACACCTAAATATTTAAACTAAATGCTGCAATGTAACTCCAATTTTAAGGTCTGCGAAACTAGCGAGATTCTAGGTAAGGGTTCTTTATTATCCTAAAGGGAAGGGGTTGGGCATCCTTTAAGATCCGCTAACTTGCGGTTATCCGGTCAAACTCAGGTTAATTATTACTAAAAAAATATATGTTTTTACAAGTATAACAGATTTAAAGATGTTTGCAAATAATTAGTAAATGATGCATTTTAAAAAGAAAGATACATGTAGAGATTTTTTAAATATGCATTTGTATGGTATTTAAAGAGAAATACATGTAGAGTTGAAAAAATATGTTTTTGACAATTGATAGTAAAACAAATTATTTATGATGCCAAAGAAGTAAAATTTGGGGAATCAATGAATTGTACACTGACAAAAGATAAACTTATTCGGTATGATTTAATAAAGCAAATAAAAGATGACAAAAGTTGTTTTGAAAATCTTGAATATGCGTGACGAGCCTAAAATAAATAAACTAGTGAAGGATTTCTAAGTTTGAATTTAACCGAGCCTACAAATAAATAAGCTAGCGACGGGTTTCAAATCTTAAACTACCTATGAATTAATCCTAAGTTTGCCTATTCTAAGCATTTCAATAGTTACATAAGTGCGATAAATAATATTACAATACAAAGCGGAATAAAAGCTGAATTAAAGAAAGAAATAAAAATAAATAAACTCCGAGGAATATTTGTCTTTATTTGCTTTAATCCCCGCAAGTATCACGAACAAACGGTTAGAAACAGTTAAATACAAATAACTCCATATCCGTATTCAAAACAAAGTGATTTGTTTTGATCACGGAGGGCTCGGACTTAAATTTTGAAAAGAACATTCCAATCACGTCGTGGCTGCAAACATATGACTAATGTAGTTTATTTTGATTGCCTCGCCTACTAAACGTGTTGGTCTCTCGGGTGAAATAGAAAGGATCACTATAATCACGTCGTGGCTGCGAATATATAACTTGTTGGTTATTTTAGTCACCTCTCCTACTAAACATGTTGATCTCGGATAAAAAGGTTTAAGACTTCATCATTGCCCAGAAGTTATATTTCCGTCTTTGCAACTGTGTAGGCCTCAAAATCGACGGATATTTTCATCGGCCAGTGTAGTATCGCGTTCAAATCAGTAAAATTAAATTAAAGCAGGAAGCGGTGAAACGAATGTGTAGCGATAGTAAAAACAGAGGCGAGAAAAAAACAGTTTCCGAAAATGACGTGGTGTCTAGTTTAAAGCAAAAATGATAAAACAAGAAATGTGATAATCGAAACGGGGAGTAAATGAAACAGAAAAACAATGCCCGAACAGACGCGGTATTTATTCAAAACAAAAACAATGATGTCCGTCGCAAGAAATTTAAAACAATAAACTTAATAAAACAATAAGATATCCGTTGCACGGATGTTTAAAACAGATTAAACTAAACAACGAGAGAAGCGAAACGAAAGAAAAGCGCGGCCTCGAATTCAATTCCGTCGGCCTTAATGCGATATTAATAAAACAGTAAAAAACGATTGCCAAAGAAACGAGCAAGTGAGCAATTTAAAGTATCCGACCCGAGTTCGAAATTCGGAAATATCCAAGCGGTCGACCCGACCCGAATCGTTGACGACCCGAATCGGTGATCCAAACTCGAATCGATTTCAACACCAAATTCGGATAACCAATAACAAGAACATGAAATGCAAGAATTCGAAAATGTTCAAATCGGGTCGACCCGACCGGATCGGTGACCCGACCGGATCGGTGATCCAAACTCGAATCAGATTTCAACACCAAATTCAAATAATTTCATCAATTCCAGACAACCAACATACATGAATATGAAAAATGCAAGGATTCTGAAAATGTTACCCAAATCGGTCGACCCGACCCGACCCGGATTAGTGATTCAAACCAACATCAAATGATTCAATCAATTCCAGATAACCAACATACATGAATATGAAAAATGCAAGGATTCTGAAAATGTTACCCGAATCGGGTCGACCCGACCCGACCCGGATTAGTGACCCGACCCGAATTAGAGATGAAAATCAGAGAATCAAAAATGGGAGAACAAACCTTTTCGGGCTTGATTCTTGAACAACAAAGAAGGCAAATGCTTTAAAATCAAGAACACAACAAATATTTATGTATATATGGAATAATCTTCCGAAAAATCCTCCAAAAATCTATTTTTTCTCTCCTCCAAAATGAAGAACAATCATGGGGTATTTATAGGTGGATTCCCCCCCAAGAATCGAGTTTGAAATTCGAATTAAAGGTAAAGATTTCTGAATTTGGGAAGCGGATTTTAGGGGGTATGGGCGTGGGTCGAAGTGACGGGAGGGGTGTGGTGGTGTCGGGGGTTGGTGGCGGGGAGTGGGTGGTGGCGGGGGCGAGGTGACCGGTCGGATGGGGGTATGGGGGCGGCGGCGATTTGTGAAGGGGGTTAGGGTTCGAAATTTTTTTTTGTTTTGTTTTGGGTTTTGGGGAATTAAAAGGGATGGGGGTTATGGGCTTGCGGGTTACGGGTCGGGTTAGTGGGCCCGGGCCGACGGACGGGGACGATGGGGATTTTAAATTGGGGAGTTTGGGCTCGGGTGTTGGAGATTGTTGGGGTGGGCGAATTGGTTAGTGAGTATTGGGGTGGTGGGAGTTTAATTTGGGGATTGGGCTTGGACGAAAAAATGGGTTCTAGTTTAGGTTGGGTAGAAATTGTATTGGGTTGGAAAAAATGAAAATGGGTTATGGAAAAAATATAAAAGGGGTTTAATAATAAAAGATATTATATATATATATATATATATATATATATATATATATATATGTATATTTTTTTTTGTAAAAGATGTGAATTATTTAAAATAGCGTAACGATGTGATAATAATAAAAATATAATATTTGCGAAATGTTTAATGCTTAATAAAAAAAATGCGATGCAATTTTGCGAGAATAAAATAACATAGAATTTCGGATAAAACTTATGATTATTATAAAAATGCAAATGATATAAAATATGCGAATAATAATAATAATACGAGGATATACACATATATACCTATATTTTAAAATTATTTTAAAAGTGTCGAAATATTAAAAATTACGAATAAAATCATAAAAGATGGGACAAAATTGGGTGTCAACATGGCTCACGACTGATCATCCACAATAGTAAAAAAATATGAAGCACCACAAGAAGAAGATGTTCTATACGACCCCCATAAATCACAATGAATCACATCAAGAATATCGGAAGCTATATTATGACCCAAAAGAAACTTGGGCATTTATTACTTGGATCGTATTTGCAATTTATTTACATACTCGATCAAATAGAAATTATGAATTTTTGATTAAATTTAGGACATACAAGGCCCCTAATCACGTCTGGAAAAACTTCTTGTTTGTTTTGCCTTTTGACATACATCACATTCTTTATCTAAGCTACTTTCTTTTAAACCTAACGCAATAATAGACTTTGTCACTTGTGCATAAGAATGACCTAACTGTTTTTGCCAAAGATCAAACCAATCAACTGCCTTCGCCTTCATAGTTCGTATTTGCGACACATTTCGAAAATAGTAAAGTCCACCTCGTCGCTCACCCGTTTCAAGCACCTTCCTCATGGTGGGGTCATGTATAACACACATAGTTTTGTTAAATTTTACATCGCAATCTAAATAATCAACAAGTTGCAATACATAAATCAAATTGCAATTTAAGTCCAGAACATAAAGGACATCCTTCAACCAAATCCTATAATTTAGCCTGGTCGTTCCTTCTTTCGTGGCCACCGAACTACTTCCATTCGGAAGCCCAACCGGACACTCAGGAATGTCCCGATGATCGCTTAGTTTATCCGGATTACCTATCATGTGATTGATAGCCTCAGAGTCAATAATCCAGGATGAGTTTTCGATCTTACCATCCATCTTGCCATTCGGAGTTATTCTTTGTGAATTCAACATGTGAATCACTGTTTTCAGAATTTATTTGCTCAGATTGTGAGGTCCTATTCCTCCTATGTTCATTCGGTCTATCTCCGTTTGTGTATCTTTCACAGCAACAACATTATACTAATAGTTGTCTCTTCTACGATCGTATCACAGACCTCCTCTTTGTTGATGTTGTTGTCCTCGTCATCTTCCTCTTCCTCCAAATTTTTTGTCTTCCTTTTTATTTCCAGGCCACCATTCCAGATACCTAATAAGTTGAAAGCATCCTTCCATAGCGTGTCCGGATCTCTTGCAATGTGTGCATAATGCACCACCATTATTCCCTTCACCTTGATCACAGTATGGATTTCTTTCATGCACTAGCTTCGAATAAACTTTGTTTAATAATGGCAACGGTTCCTAGGCCAGTATGTTTGTTCTCACCGTTTCATACATTGTATCATCCAATCCCATGAGAAAAAGATAAATTTTTTCTTCATCTCTTTTGGTTTTCAAGATTGTCCCCAGATTACATGTGCACTGTCCACACTTGCAAGTCAGAATATGTTCATAGTTTGCCAACTCTTCCCACAACTTGGTTAGTTATTCACAGTAATCCATTATGGTATTTCTTTTTTTGTTGCACTTCGCAAGTTTTGCTTTCAGTTGTTGCATTCGAGGTCCGTTGATAATAGTGAATCACTCCAGGATGCTCATCCATAATCCCTCCACTTCCTCTTTATGCGAGATCGTTGAGCGAAGAGTTGGTTCGATGGTGTTACAAATCCACGATACCAACAAATAGTTTATAATCCATCAGTCCTCTAAGTCCAGTGATACTTCATCCGGCTTCTTGATCGTACCATCAACGAAGCCGACTTTCTTCCTTGCTCTTAGGGTCGTCCTCATGGATCGAACCCATTCTTCGTAATTCTCTCCCTTCAACTGGACTTGTGTCACCACAATTCGGCAATTATCGTTTGACGTAGTGTCATATAGGGAGATTTTTTTCTTTGAATTTTATTTTCTTCACCGGCGATTTCTTTGTTTTTATCACCAGTTTCTCTGTCACCCACCATTATTTTACGTTTTTGTGTTCTTTCAACGTGGCTCTATACCATGTTAAAATTAAGAAGGGATGAAATTTTAGAGAGAAGAAAAATATTGGGAAAATTATTTATTGCTTTCATTATTATAATGACTTCTTTATATAGAGTCAAAAGTCCTCCTATTTCTAATTTAACTAGGAAATCTTATTCTAATAAACTACTATAATTATAATTTAACAAATATACTTAAAATAAAATTTTATCATAAAACTATTAGACTTAAACTAGAAAACAATCGGCTCGGGTTGCACCGACTTTGACGTCGGCAGATGTGGTCTCAATACTTTCCCTTCTTTTATCTCAACTTCCAAACTCAAATCCTTAACCACAGCATCATGAGTACATATTTTGCAAGCCTACATGGATTCTGCTATCCTTTCTTGTTTCTTTTCATCATTTTTGCCATATATATCAAAGTTGCTGATTTCTCTTTCAAGAATTGCAAGAGTAAAACTTGGAAATCAGATGGTGTTACTGTCTCACATTAAATCCTTTTATCTCATAAGGGATGAAAGGTGTATTAGTAGCAAAAAGAATTTGAAGCGATATATATATATGTTTCTCAATGCAGAAAATGGTTTTGGGCCTTATGGCTTGAAATTGGTTGTGTGTTTTCCATTTACTATTGTCATTCTTCCTAACACTCTCCAAGAAACCTACCTTGAGAATTTCTCCTCCATTCACAATCTCTCTTCAAGTTATTTTAACTTGTTCAGCATACACAAGTACCTTATTTCAATTAGCTTTCTTCCCTGTAACAATTCCATGAAGAGAGTCATATCATATGGGGGGACAAACAAAGAAGTAGAACAAAAGCCCGCAGAACTATCCAAGCTTTAGGGGACAGAGTTATTCGATACTTGTGTTGGTGAGAGGTAGCAGGTACCTATGGAATTAGTCGAGGTACTCAGGTATGCGTAAGCTGATCCAGATATAGCAGTTATTAAAAAAATACCGCAAGATAGATATTTAGGCCCAACATGGAAATAAGTTTTTGACTTCTTCTTATGAGTATTTGATGTTTCATTTCAGCTAAATATACCCTAACGGTTCAAGCAACTCAGCTAATTTGGATACATCTCCTTTTCTTCACGAAGTTCTCTTCCCGGGGAAAAATATAATTATGGGAAGTTTTGGATGAGCATGTGCAGGCGCCTCCATATGTAGGGACAACTGCATTTGTCTTTGCTAGTTGAGTTGAACTCTTTCTTATGTCAACATTACATATATATATATAATGCTAACACTCTAGAACCTGAGGTCTAATTCATCATTTTCTTGTTGAATTATAGCATGGCTGCATTTTCAGTTCCACCTGTAGAGGTGTTATTGTCAAAAAGAGTTCAAGAAATGGTCCTTCATGGGGAGGAGCCACTAGGACCTTATATTTGCAGAAGTGGTAAAGATGTTGGTGAAAATGAAGATATCATGTCTACTTCTCCAGTTCCCATAATTGATCTAAACCGCCTGTGTTCTTCAAAAATATCAGATAAAGAACGTGAAGAAGAATTGGAGAAACTTCGATCAGCTCTATCTTCTTGGGGTTGTTTTCAGGTTTAGGACATTCAACTACTGTATCTGAATTCTTTCTACTCTGCTATCAAGTTCTTGATATTCAAAGAGTTTATTATGTTTTTGATTGGCAGGGAATAGGACATGGGATTTCAGCTTCTTTCCTGGACAAGATCCGCCAAGTTTCAAAGGAATTCTTTAAACAGCCCATAGAAGAGAAGAACAAGTATGCTAAAACAGTTATTGATTTCAAGGTTATGGAGCTGACCCTGTTCCGGAACACGGTCAGTCCCTTGATTGGTCTGATCGTCTCTTCCTCGATGTGTTCCCTGAAGATCGAAGACAGTATAATCTCTGGCCACAAATGCCAATATCATTCAGGTAAAATGCACTACTATTCCTAAAAACTACAGTTGATCAGTTATACTAAGATAGATAGAGTACAGTAACAGTCAATAGACAAGAATGATATAGCAAGCTATATTTGACTCTATTTTTACACTATTTATAACTACAAGTACCCATCCATAAAAGTGATATTAGACTGATTAGTAACTGAGAAAATAAGACAGGTCACCTGCTACAAGTTATAATGCAGTAAAAGTCTTTAGACTGTCAATGTATATAAGTTATGTAGACCACCTACAAGGTGACTGCTTTCTTGCTTAGTAGGCAATTCTTGATTTGTGGCTTAAGGTTTTCGCCAAGTTTCTGTTTTCCTATAACTCAGCACTCATCTAATGTGCTACAGAAATACTGGAAACTCTGATGCAAAACAGTATAAGCTGTAAATAAGTGATGAATGAAAAGTGATATGCCATGTGGTAACATCTTGATTTTAAGCATAGACTATTAGGCAGATTGGGCATTCCAACTCCATAAACTAATAAGTGAATATTTTGCTTATTCGTTTAATGTTGATTCAATCATTGAGAGACCTGAGAAAATGAAAATGGTCACAGAAATTACCTCTAAAGCTATGGCAAAGTCATTGAACCTGGAAGAAAATTGCTTCTTGGAACAGTTTGGAAAACAAGCACAACTGGCTGCGAGGTTTAACTACTACTCACCGTGTCAGAGACCTGATCTGGTACTTGGCTTAAAACCCCATGCAGATGGAACAGGATACACTATTATCTTGCAAGATGACGTAGGACTCCAGGTGCTTAAGGATGGCAAATGGTATCCAAAAGATCCTACAGCTCTGCTTGTTCTCATGGGTGATCAAATGGAGGTACATATACATACTTTCTCCGTTTTATCTTTTATGACAGTATTTAGTTGGACATGCAGTTTTGAAAAGAAAGTGATACGAATCGACTCGGGAGAAACACGGAATTAAACAACACAAAGTAAGATAAATTTGATAGAAGAAATAGATGTGAGATTAGAAGAAATAAGGGATTGAAATCGAGTAATTGATCACAATCTAAAGGAGAAGAGATTTGAACTCATGCTTGAATTACCAACTTGGATACATTCAAGAGAGGTCCAATTGAAGAGATTAAGGACTAATACTTACAATCTAGAACCTAAATACTAAAGAATCACTCCCAATCAAATAAAAAAAATGTGAGATAGTAAGAAATCAATAGACGAGAATGAAGAAATAGAAGATGAGAATAGAGGAAAGAAGGGATCAATTCAACTCAAATTGTAACTAATCAACAACCAAACCAAAGATGAATTAATCCAAGGGAGAAAGATACTCAAACTCATACATGAAAATCTAATTCAAGATTATCCAAGAGAGATTTAAGGTAAGAGTTAAAGGGAATCCACTCTATTCCTAGCACTAGCTTATCCTAGATAACCTAACTCCATACAAGAAGAACTACACTCAAAAGAGCTATTTCATCAATCTAAAAACTCAAGCTAAGAATGAAGATAGGCTAAGGCAAGTTTATATAGTTTTTCCTTTACATGTATAACCATCTCTTTAACTAATAGCCACATTTGGCATTTAACTACCAAGCTTGCAATTGTAGACACCCCATCAAACATTTGAGCTTCTTGAAGAGGCAAGCTTTGTGCCTTGGGCTCTTGGACTCTTGTAATCTTCCTCAATGCTATCTCCTATAGCAGGCCCTTTGGCTCTCTTCAAGTGCTTCCATAGCTTCATTCTTCATGAACATGGCTTCTAAAGTTTGAAAGTCCTTGGTTCGGCTTCTAGTACAAGTCCTTGGAGAAGTTTGAGCAATTAAGCCCCCGATATCATATCAGAAAGAAAGATTTTTAACACATATATGCTAAAGATATCGTTAAGCTTGTGATCTTTGACATGTCATCTTATTCTTATAAGAAAGAAAGATTTTAACACATAAGTGATGTTCTATTCAGAACGAACAAAAAGAAGAGTGTCGTGTAAAATGAAATGGGGACAGTATATGTTTTGCAATCATGACATTTACAATTATTAAATTTAGACATTCATGACTGCCTGCACTCTGTGGTGTCCCTGACACTGACAGCCTGACGAGGATGGAGGCACGTTTACCCAAGTGGTGTCATCCTGTCCAAAGTTTTTACAATATGCTAAAAACGAGAATAACAGGACAAACTAGGTTCCATTTCTCAATTGGCCACAAGTCTTCTTTCATGTATAGAAACACATTTCAACGTCGGAAACGATTTATTTCAGCTCATCAAATTGAATCATAATTTTGAAAAAGTTGTTCTTCTGCAATTTACAAATTTGGGACGTGTTTGGCTTGAAATTGTTACTTTTGTTCGTTTCTCTCTCTCTCTCTCATCAATTATCTTTGTATGATCATTTATTCACTTCTTTAAATATTGATACGGCTTGTTTGGGACGTGTTTGGCTTGGTTTGCACGTGTGCTATTTGTAGTAATTTCCATTTTCCACTTAATGAAATTGGCAGATAATGAGCAATGGAATATTCAATAGCCCAGTGCATAGGGTACTAAGTAATTTAAAGAAGGATAGAGTATCTGTTGCAATGTTCTACACACCTGAAGTAGGGAAAGAAATCGGACCAGAAGATGGCTTAGTTAATGGAGACAAAGCAAAGATATACAAGAGGGTGAAAGATTATGCAGAAACTCACTGGAAGTTTTACCAGCGTGGTATGAGAGCACTACACACTGCACACGTTTAGAACTATATATGTCTTCCTCTGTTTGCTATGGAGATCACCCAAGTAACTGGTTTCTTCAAGGGGAAATCTAAGCCCCCTTGCTCCTCCCCTCCCCACCTAAGGAATGTAATAATATGGGTTCAAATTCAGTAGTTTTTGCCCTGTAATAAAATTTTGGATTCGCCTTTCACCCACCCCAGAAGAAAGGAAATACAAGATGGACACATTCTTTCATCTTGTTTATGACTTGACCGTGCAAATTCCTTTGCATAACATCTGCCTGTTTTTGTGTTTCAAGTTACAGTGTCTTTTGGTATGGTTTTAGCTTACATTTTGTAACCTCGTGCTCAGAGGAAAAAGTCAACATTGCAGTACAAAAATGAATCATCCAGCGATTAATTTGTTTGCAAATTGAAACTCTTTTATACGAGTTCATTTTCTTTAATAATTCTCTCTCTAATAACGATTTCAACCGATCTAGTTACGATATTATGAGCAAAAACAACAATATCTCACAGAATGAGTCCACTTAGTGTCCCTTCGAACATTCGATTATGAAGTTTGAAAAGGAAACAACAGGTTGATCCGTTCTGTAATCGTTTACAAATTCATTTTTTATTTTGTCTTCTTTACAAGAGACTTTTATTTATACAGAAGAGATATGAAAAAGAAAGACAGAAAGAGATATGAAAAAGAAAGAAAAAATTATCATTTTCTTCAATTCGAATTGTAAGTGGACATATGAGGTCATTTCCTCAGAAAAAAACATTTGAAGCAACAGATTAAAAAGGAAGCATATTTTGGATTTAATCCCTTCCCATAGAAAATGATTAATTTTGCATGAAAAAAAACAAAACTAACAGGAAAATTGTAAAATACCAAGTGAGCAGAGAGCCAAACAAACCAATAAAAACGAAATCCTGCCTTGTGTAACAAAAAAAAAGTACAATGATGTAATAAACGTGGAAAATGACGTTACAGACAACTGAAAAACTAGGTCTACCAAAGAAAACTAAGAGTAATAAACTATCTGAAGACTAGCTCAAAAATAAATTAACTAGCTGTCATCGTCGTCATCTTCAAAATTAACCTGTGACTAGCTAAGAACTAACTTAAAAATCCCATGCTTGGGAAATTAGAGCAGAAAGGTTGGTGACAAATGGAAATACAATGGGGCATGGTAAAGTGTCCGTTCAAATCTCTACTTAGAAAATCTTGAAAAGTATACCACCATGTGTTGCAAAGAATGGAGCAAAGACAAGTGACTCTACTGCCATCAGCTTGATCAGGATATTGAGTGATGGACCTGAAGTGTCCTTCAGAGGGTCACCAATGGTGTCACCAATAACCGCAGCCTTGTGGGGTTCAGAACCCTTTGGGCCAAGGGTCCTTGCATGCTCCGAAGCACCAGCCTGGCACATACTCGGTAGTTAGCAGACTTGGAGTGTCTAATAAAATACCAAAAAATCAGTGCACAGATGTATTTTCTTTACCTCGATATACTTTTTGGCATTGTCCCATGCACCACCAGTGTTTGATGCAGATATTGCAATCTACAAATGAGACAGATAGGAGCACATTTTACAGCCTACTCGAACAGAAAATGAAATCTACAATGTTAAAGAGGGTTGAATCAATCATACCTGAACACCAGAAACCAAAGCACCGGCAAGAACACCAGAAAGAGTCTCCACTCCAAAGAAAATCCCAACTATGAGGGGCGTAAGCATGACCAGAGCACCTGGGGGAATCATTTCCTTAATAGATGCATCGGTCGAGATCTTAACACAAGTAGCGTAATCAGGCTTGGCAAGGCCCTCCATGAGACCAGGAATCGTGTTAAATTGTCGGCGAACTTCTTCAACCATCTTCAAAGCTGCACTACCGACGCTCTTCATGGTCATGGCAGAGAACCAGTAGGGAAGCATGGCACCAACCATCAAACCAATGAAGACCTCTGGGGTCAAGACATCGACTGTTGAAATTGCAGCCCGACTCACAAAAGCACCAAACAGAGCAAGGGACACAAGTGCAGCCGATCCAATGGCAAACCCCTAGAAAGAAAAAGAATACAAATGCATCATTATGACAAGATTGTGATCTCTAAACATATTTATTGCCATGCATTTGCTTAGTTGTGCTTGTGCACACACAATATGTCTGAAAAAGGATCTAGAAACGCTTACAGAGAGGAAAGCAAAGCAAAGCAAATAGAAAGCACAAACCTTTCCAATAGCAGCAGTGGTGTTTCCAGCTGCATCAAGGGCATCAGTTCTTTCACGGATCCGGTGGCTCATGCCAGCCATCTCAGCTATACCTCCAGCATTGTCACTGATAGGTCCATATGCATCAATGGCCAATCCAGTAGCAATGGTACTCAACATTCCAAGAGCAGCAACAGCGATACCATACATGGCAGCGAAACTAAAACTGACAAAGATAGCTATTGCTATGGCAAAGATGGGAATGATGACAGATTTGTAGCCAAGAGCAAGGCCAAAAATGACATTGGTTGCAGCTCCAGTCCTGCAGGAGTCCGCAACATCTTGGACAGGGCTGCAGCAGAAACAATGGGATAACAAACATAAGACAAAATTACATCACCGAAACAACATAAAATAACAGTATGAAAAACTACTAATTTTCACCTGTAAGCATTGCTAGTGTAGTACTCCGTGACAAATCCAATGATAAGTCCAGCCCAAAGACCAATAGCCACACATAGAAACAGTTGCCTGTGCAATAACATACACTAATTGTTCAATACCGAATCTACTGAAAAAAGACAACTACACTGCACAAAATTTAGAAGCCAAACGAACAAAAAAGGTCAAAACATCAGAAAAGAAATGGTAATTGAAGTGCATTACTTAAAAAGACAGATTAAAATGCAAGCCCTCAACCAGCCCATTTGGAGATTAGTATCTAATGCAAAGCAAAAAAAGTTCAGAACAAGAACTTGACACTAACCAGTTCTTTACAACCTTTTGTGTGCCAAAATTGAAGATGGTAAAGGAAGATGGAAGGCAAGTCCAAGTCACAATTGCAATTCCCACTGTCATAAGAGCAGTTGAGATAATAAGCTGGTTCTTCAAGGCTGGTTCAATTTCCTTGACAGCCTTAATTTCAAAGAAGTCAGTAGCAAAAAGGGTGGTTATCAAACAAACAAGGATTCCCATTGAACTTATAAGCAGGGGATAACACATTGCGGTGAAATCATGATTAATTCCAAAAGACGAGATCGAAGCCACAACAAGAGCAGCACAAGACGATTCCGCATATGAGCCAAAAAGATCAGAACCCATTCCAGCAATGTCCCCAACATTATCACCAACATTGTCAGCAATCACCTGAAAAGACGTGGGGCAAAATATCAGACAAGTTCTCTTCTGGATACCAGAAGTTACACATAAAGCAGCTGTGCCTCTGAGCTTACAGCAGGATTTCTGGGATCATCTTCTGGAATGTTCCTTTCGACCTTCCCCACAAGGTCAGCACCAACATCGGCGGCCTTGGTGTAAATGCCACCACCAACTCTACCAAAAAGAGCCATGGAAGATCCACCAAGCCCATAGCCAGTAATTGCCTCAAAAAGGCCCTCCCAGTCATCACCATAGTATAGCTTAAAGAGATTAATTGTAATATAAAGCACCAAGAGGCCATTGGCAGCGAGGAGAAAACCCATTACCGCACCAGATCTGAATGCAGTAATAAAAGCTTTACCGACACCTTTTCTGGCTTCTAAAGTTGTCCTTGCGTTCGCATATGTTGCTATTTTCATCCCAAGGAAACCAGAAACAACTGAAGTGACAGCACCAAGCAAGAAGGATATTGTACTGAAGATGGCTGTAGCAAGGGCTGGCTTGCACATCTTCTCCTTGTTGTAAGTGCATGGCTGGCTCTGGGTGCTGAAGCCTTCAACAGAGCCGAGGAAAAGGAAGATCAAGACTGCAAAAGCAACCATGAAGATACCCACGTACTGATATTCAGTGAAAAGGAAGGATGTTGCCCCTGCCACAATAAGCAAATCACATTAGTATTAGATACTAACTCAAAAGATTCCATGCCTAGCCAAGAGAGATTTAATTTACACCAATGCTTATGTGCGAGTAAATAGAAAACACAGGAGACAAAGGGAAGCTACTGAACAGACACATGATAAGGGCGCTTTGATAGTAAATGACGCATAGAACACTCCCTAGGCTACATTATATATAGCACTAGCATAACAACCACAATTTTACTTCTTCTAAGATAATCAAGTGGGCTAACATAATCAAGACAAGCATTATTGACCAGGGCATAAATATCTAAGGAACTGTGACATGGAGTTGCAAGGGAATCATTAATGCAAGTGGCTATAAATCACTAACTCTTAACTACAGTCGTATAGTATTTCACCATCATATTGACTTGTCATATGGACACACGGATAGCAACAATGAGGCTGAGCCAACTATCAAGGTTTAAGAGCACCTAAATGAGGCTTTAACAATACTTATGCTGAACCAACTAAGAGAAGCAGGCAAATAGCTAATGGACGAGAAAAGGTAAGTGTAAAGTCAAGAGCCAAGACAATAGCACCAAGGCCACACCAACAAATGATGGAGCTTTTTTCTGAAAGATTTGGAGCTAGCAAACTGAATTGAAACAGCAATAACATCTATAGCATGTGTTGCTACATGCTCCACCAACGCTTTAATAATGACCAAACCTCTGTGCCAAACCAGATGAGATGTTTAGTTTAGCAAAATGAAGAAAAAAAAAAGACAAAACTATACAGCTATAAAATAGTTTACTAGGATGACAGACGACATATTACTAATGTGAACTGAGCAGCAACATTGACAAAGTATTCTAGTAATCCGTAATTTATCCCGTAAAGCACTAAGCTTTACTCAAGAAAGCATCACACCAGCAACTTCCCAACTGTAACTATTTGGCTGAGTAGCACACATGGATGGATTTCACTATTGCACTCTCACCAAATCCAGGCAAGGCTTATGATTTTCAGCAAAGATCAATAAAGGTAGATCCTGAATAATATCCGGCCCACAACAAGCTCAAAACTGCAACCTCAAAGCGGTGGCATTAATCACGATAAACCAGAGACCCTTAGGTGACCATCATCACACCAAGAAATTGCTACTGTAGTTTTCCCACAACATGTATTTCAAAATTTTGTAGGTTCTCGTACTTTTTGGCATAGTTGTATACGGTGTATTTTGGGTGCGGTTATTTGTCGAGAAAATTTGTCCCCGATTACTTTTCATTACTTTTACACCCTTTTGACTCTTTTAACTCTTTCTTAAGTACTACTTTTACTCAGTTTAAGTCACATCAACTCAAAAAGTAAAAAGTATATTTAATTACATATATCATAATAGAATCTACAAAAAAAAGTTGTTGGGCCCTACCTTTCCAATCATTACATAGTTAATCAAATCCTTAATTTTATCATATATTGATCTAAATTAGTTAATATCTTATGTTTATATAATCATATACAGTAATTTATTTATAGTCTTTTTTATATTTAATGTTGTTTGTTCTTTATTTGCTTTTGTTGATCTATCACCAAGACTTCTTGTTATTATAAATATACTTGTCAATGGATCATCCATGAATTGGTTTCATGGCTGAAGAAATATATTGGGTGTGTGAGAGAGTGATGGGAAAGGTGAGTCCCAACAATTTCTCTGTAGCCTCTATAAAGATAACTTTTTACTTTTCCAGGTGATATGACTAAAAGTGAGTAAAAGTGTTATAAGAAGAATTAAAGAGTCAAAAGGGAGTCATTTGGTTCATGGGAATAAATTTATACCTTCAACTAATTAAAGTATAAATTTAATTTCAAATTTAGTCAGGCCAAGTTTATCCGACTTGGGAGATGGGATAAATTAGTCCAGTGATTATAATCACAGAGATAACTCAGTCGGCAAAACAAACGACCCCAAAGAATATAAAAGGAATGAATAGTGATTCTTGATAATTCCGGGATAAATTTTCTTGACAAGTCTTTTTCCGTGTATTTTCCCCCAGAATATCAATAAAATTACCTTATAAAAGGAGACAGTTAAAATTTAGCACTTCCATAAAGACCTGTTGAGCAGGAAAAGAGCAACTATAGGTACAACTAGATCTTTCAAGAATCAAAATAGATCTAAAAGAGAGTAACTTTTCACCTTCAGAGATAGCATTCTGTATTTCGGCGCACTTAACGACGACATTCTGGTCGTTAATACCTTCCTCTTCCTCAATCAAACTGTCGTTATATCCATTCTTCTTGTTGTCTCCATGTTCAGGCGAGAGTTTCACAAGCGAGACAAGGTACCATTGTACTAAAGAGAACACAATTCCGATAACGGCGCATATCGGAATTACGATCTCTGTACCGAGATCCGATAACAACGCCGACGACCCCATCATTGCCCACTAACCCTAATTCACCCAAAAATAAATGGAAATAAATAAAATAAAATAAAATAAAATGAGAAGACGAAAATGGTAAGTGAAGAACGAGGTTTTCTCGGCGAGTATTGGAGTGGACAAGGGAGTGAGGGTTTTATAAGTGACAAGAGACAAGATCCGAGGATGTGGAGGAATGTTAATCTGTGACTTACCCTATGATAGTTATAGTGGGACTGCGTTTTGTAGCCGTAGTTTTACTCTAGATCGAACGGATAATAAAAGGGTATATACTTTCTCTGTCCAAATTTATCCAATGATTGTGGTACGAGCGTAAAAATACTTTATTTTGACTACAAATGTTCTTAAAATAAATTTATATATTTAAAAAGTATAATCCATCAATATAGCTAAAGCAAAATATTTTTAAAAAATAAAGAAAATTATAACAAAGAAAAAACTTATTCGACTTCTCTAAATACTTCATTTAATTTATTTGTCTGGTTTTGATGTGACATGAAGTTTTAAAAAGTGAAAAAGATTTTTGAATCAAGTAATCCTAAAGATATTCTGAATTTATCAAATTATTTTTTAATCTTGTGTTCTTAAATATATCATGTAAAAAGTTAAAATTAAAGAATTATCAAATATCTTTTTAAAATAGACTAAAAGAAATTAAGACAAATAAATTGAAATAGAATGATTGACATTTTCATGTTAAGACGGGGAGGAGATAGTTCTTTGTTTAGGTCTAAAAAGGGAATATAGTAGTAGTATATGCTTGAAGCGGGACGTATATGGTATAGACGGGGAATTGTTAAGGATTTACGTTTTCTCTTAGCATCATAGAATCATTATTTTCTAAACCTTTTCTTGATATGATGATTTTTTTTTTTTTTTTTACTTGGACATAGGATCTGTCTCCAATTATCTTGGCTATTAATGAATAAATATTAAACAATATGGCATTGCCCCTGTACTATACAAAGTTGCATTTTAGTATTAATATATCTTTACTTCTTTAATGTAATGACTCCGCGCTCATAGGTCGTGTACTTGGGTAAAACTGGGGTTATTGTGCATATATAAACATAAAACTTTGTTTAAAAAAATAGAAACTTCAGGAAAAATATTATAGCAATTCTCTTTTTATATATTTGTTAAGAAGATATAAAATTAGTAGGTTTGACGGTGAATAATAAATGCGATTGTAACGGTTATTGTTTTGAATGACACGTTTCCGAATATTGTGATATAAGGATATAGGGGTGGCCGAATGATAAGACAAATAAAGTCACCGCTTTAGGCCCCTAAAAATAAAAAGTACACAAAATATTAAATAATAAGTATATTATTATATATAACATTTAAGTTTGTAGTTATTAATAAAATTCAAAATTTTAATTTCTTTAAAGCTTGGTTGAGGTTATACAGATGAATGAGTAAATACTGGTAATTTTGCTTTCTCATTAAAATAATATAGTTTATTCCAAAAAAGGTACATTTAAATTTGTAAGCGATTTTAAGGATATGTGGATCGATTCGTACGTGAATATAGTAGGCAATTAATAATAATTAAGTGAATGAGAATAAATAAAAGAAGTAGCCTGAGTTGGTGTTATCTTGATTAGAACTTGGTTCGGTCCTTAACAGAATTGCTTCAAACCCGAGCCAATGTAGCGAGCTTGTACAACATAAGATTACAGATAAATCCTGCAAGTAAGTGAAATGAGAATGTGATGCCCTTCCAACATGAAGGTTGAACTCCTTTTATAACTATAAATACATGACATTTATGTCCGAGAATCATTCTCTAATTTAATGCAATTAAATGGCAATAACGGTCACATAATGACCAAAGAGTAATGGTTGGCACCAAATCCAGAGTGGATCCGCATTAAACTCCTTCGGTCGCCTACCCGACATTATCTCACAACGAGTGCACATCACTGCTACACCTTTCGACCTCGCACCTAAATCATGCCACGTGCCGTGTCAGTTTCCACCGTATACATATAGTCCTCATACTTTCCGAATCAAAATTTACCGCAGTGAAAATGATCCCTCCGGTGTCTTCTCTTGTAAGCTTTCTTTCAAACTACTCCGAAATATGCGGGAAAATGAAACGTTTACAATTCTCAAAATCTGACTCATGTCTTATCACTCTGCAACTCTGGACACGCGTCAACCTCTGATTAAATCGTCACTTAGATTCACGCACCGAAGTGTTTCGTAATGATGACTTCACCCCTATAAAAACTCCTTCTTGTTCTCTTTTTTCATTTTACCTTTTGGTAAATTTCTTTTCATCCTTCGAGCAAACAACCTTTAGATCTCTAAATTTTCTTCAACTTTTCATACCCTCAAATCTTCAAACCCTTAAACCTTCAAACTTTCAAACCTTCATCACAATGGCCAAGAATGCTCTATCTTTCTCTATGCAATCTTCTCCGGTGAATTCACCACCGCCGGCCACTGAAGAGGTCACCGACGCCGATGAAACTTCTTAAACTTAGGTTGATGCTGAACCCAGAGCCTACGATATGCTTCATTTAACCTTCCACTTGACACAGAATTCGCCGTTCAAATGGCCTCTAAGAAATCTGACCGGGGGAAGAGGCTAGAAATTGGTCGTCCTCTATCAAGGCCTCCGACCTCAAAAGAGTATGAGATAAGTGTGGTTGGACAAACCTATCCGAGATCATCATCCCCAGCCCGGATGATGACATCACCACCTTCAGGTCCGGATACTCCAACGTATACATCTACCATTTCACTTTTAAACTCGACTCACCGGTCGACCGTGTGATCCTCGAGATGTGCAGGACCTACAACTTGTATCTTGCACAAAATGGTCCAGTCGTCTAGAGGATCGTAACTTGCCTCTATTTTTTGGCTAACTTGGTCAAAAAGAACTTTACTTTGGATCATTTGATCCATTTATATGTGCCACGATTCTCCAATGTCGATGAGAATCGAGATTGGGGGTGGTTGGAACGTTTTGTTGCGGTTCTAACCGCTGAAATCATTCTGGCGAGGTGCATGCCCTTCCCGGAGGAGTCGAACGTGCATCGATAGTATCGAAGCTTTTCTCCCATTTTAAATCTAAATGACCAACTCTTTAAAAAATTTATCTTCATCTTTTTAGTCGTCCAATGAATTCCGAACCATGTGGATGAACTCTATGATTGGGTCGAGAAAATAATCAGCACCTATCCGCACAAGAAGCGGACATGGAAAGAACTTTTTGATAAACTATGGGTAGCCCGAAACCACGGTCAACATTCATGTAACCCTCCTGCTTAGGTTTAATCACAGTTTTGTGCGCTTTTTTACTCCTTCCATTTTTTGAACTTGCAGGTCTACCGAAGGGCTCCTCGACTCGAGGTCCAACCCCTCTACTGCTCCAGTTGTCCCCGATCCGGTATTTGATTCGGCTGCATCGGTTCAGCGCATCACCGAGATACCCAAGAAAAAACTAGCAATAAATAAATCCTCAAAGCCTCCGAAGTTACCTTTGGTCGCCAAAAAAAGGAAAATGAGCTCGGAGGTGGGAGACTCCTCCCGAACTCAACATACAAGCCTCTCCGCAGATGATATCTGGGTTAGCAAAACCTCCACCACTACTATCACCACTTCGACAGAAGATACTCCGGCCGAAGTGAGAGAAGAAATTGTTGCCACTGAAGTAGTCGAGTTAATTTTGCCTCCAACCGAGGTCGTGGCTACTCGTGCCCCCGTACAACCGGTTATAGAATCAGTCATCATTGAGGATGACGAAGAAGCCACAGATGAGGAGTCGTTGGCTAAGAAAACTAGGACTTTTACTTCAACTTCTCCCCCACCATCACACCCGACCCAAACCTTTGGGCAAGAAGATTTTGACCACCTCTTCGAAGAGGCCGGCACCTCCGTAGTTCGGGCTGAGTGTGCTCACATCACCAGGTTATCCTATTTGGTTATTCTTAAAAATTGACCAAGTCTTCTCGAGCCCCGAGGAACCATGTCTGCTCCTAATCTAAACTTGTTAACTTCTTATCGGCCCCAAGCGCAGGTCCGAGAAGAATGAGATCGGCCACAATTTCCTTTTCCGAGGACACTAACTTGTCCCGCCGGTCGGGGTTTCCAACTACACGAGGCCCCTCATTTCAGAGTCCGATATGGACATGCCTATTCAATGAGGGTATACACGCCGCCAATCGGGTTCGTATTCTTCTTGATTGCTTTAATGACACTTGTATTATTTTTCCTTTTCTAATTTCCCCTAAATTGTCAATCATGCAGTCCTCCGTTCTTGTTGGTGTAGGTCTTATTCGGTGCTTGGATGAAAACGAGCACTTTAAAGGGCAACTGAATGCCTGAGAGAAAGAAATCCAGCACCTAAAAGGGCTTCTTCAACAAAATGATGTCTAACTACAGCAGATTAGCGATTTGCCCACTGTCTGGGCTGAATTAGACCAAGTCAAGGGCAAATTCCTCCAAGAGATGAACGACCTCGAGCTTGTCACTGAGGAAAATAAGATCTTCGAGGAAGATAATGAAAAACTCTTTTAAGACGTTGAAGTCCTTACCCAACAGCTTGGGGAATGAGAAGAGAATCAGCACTATCATGCTCAGTAAGTAGCATTTCTAAGTGTTGACCTCGACCGTCATACTGCCGAGCTTGCTGCAATGGAAGCTGGTAGGACCACCGATGAAGCTGCACTAAAGATGGCTCAGGATCAGATCGACCAATAATCCCAAACCAACGAAGGCATGAGGAATAAACTTGAAGCTTCGTATTAAAGGTATGCTAAGATTTCAACCCAATTTGCTCAAGTCTCGGCTGAACGAGACCAGGCTCTGGCTGACGTGGAGGCCAAAATGGTTCGGACAGTGCTAAAAACCGAGCACATAAAATGGAATTTCCGGAGGTACACTTTGGAACAGGCTCGAGATGCGATCCCGAATATTGATACCAAAGTTGTCGAAGCCAAAAAAGTTGAGCTCAGGGCCTACGACCAACTGACCAGAGACAACTCCGAAGATGACCCAGAGGACTCCGAATCTGAGTCCGATTAGAAACTAGGCTTAGATGCCTTTGTAATTATATATTTTTTTTTTATTCTAGCCATTTACCGGCCTTATATATGAAATGAATATTTATTTTTGTTATGACTTAACCATTATTCGGCGTGTGTCATTGTCTTCTTATTTTCAATACTTAGCCAAATAAATAAACTCCCAACCTAACTCGGGCTAACTGCCTCTGGCTTCGAAATCTTAACTAAACAAACCAACACTTAGTTCTCATCAGGCCGAATGAAAATTATTTTTTCGGTCATAAAAATGACTTAAGTAATTTTAACAACCTTTTCACTTTAGTTAGCTCTACACCGAGTAATTTCCCCGGTTTGGATCATTCAGTGACTTAAATATAAGGACCTTACTTTTATGTTTGTGAATAAGACGTCTCATATTCACTTCGCGCATGAATATTGGAACTTTAGTTACTTCCAACTTTTTAGACAACTTCAAGTGTCTTTAGAAATAGGCTGGGTTCATTCTGACCTGATGCCTTAGAAGCGTACTTTACTTATTTTTGTTTCGGTTATATTTAGGACGTTAGTCCCCAATTAAGGACTTCAACAAATTCATTAGCTCGTAAGCCTAAAGGTTTTATCGATCGATCGGAAACAAAAGTGTGCAAATGGTTACAATCGGACAAGAGTGTTTTCATTCAAAATTTGCATCAGTCATACAATTGGGAAAGATTCGTTTGATCTTTTTGCCTTTATATTTTTGCCGTAACATCAAAACTATTTGGAAAGATTCATTCAATCTTTTAACCCTTACAATAGAAAAAATAATCTTTGAACTAGCTTCAAGACTTCAAATAGGTTCGAGACTCGCACTTACTTCGTACATTCCTTGCCTTTTTTTTGAAGGTATGGCAGTCCCCTAGTGTTTGTATTCGAAGTTACAAGAATTCAAACAATACTTGATTTTCAATACCGGAAGTCCCCCAGTGTTTGTCCGATCTTCAGTTATTTAGTAACACACTTTACATTTTTGCCTCATTAAAAACCTTATCAGAAAAACTCTTTTAGGGTAAAAATCGTGCTAAGGGAAAAGGAGTGCAACACGTGTTTTCATACCTAATTCTAACTTCTGCTCAATCTTTAACCCATGACTCCGACTTTGCTCCTGCAAAAGCTAGTTCAATCGAAACAAAATGAAATTCAAGTAAAATGCATACCTTAGTAGTAATATCATTTCAAGTGTGCAACATTCCAGTTGTTCGGCAACTTTTGACCATTGTTGGCTTCCAGCTGGTATGAGCCTTTACTAGTTATTCCTGACACTTTGTAGGGTCCTTCCCAATTCGGGCCCAATTACCCTTCATTGGGATTTTTAGTGTTGAAGGTTACCTTCTGTAGAACCAAGTCCCCTACTTGAAAGTGCCTAAGCTTAGCCCTTCAATTATAGTATCGACCCATCATTTGCTTTTGGGCCACTAACTGTAGCAATTCCAACTCACGGTGTTTGTCCGTTAAGTCAAGCTTGACAGTCATAGCTTCATTGTTCGATTCTTCAGTTGCAAGACTAAACCTTTAGCTCGGCTCTCCAACTTTTACCAAAATTAGCGCCTTTACACCGTAAACTAAGGAAAATGGTATCTCACCGGTACTGGACTTTGGCATTGTTATGTATGCCCACAACACCTCTGGCAAAATACTTATATTTTAACTCCTTCAGTCTCTTTCTTAGATTTTGAATAATCATTTTATTTGTTGACTCTGATTGCCCATTTGCACTTGGGTGGTACGGAGTAGATACCCACTTAGAAAAATAATCAGTTATACATAAGATAAAACATACCTTTCCGGGTGCCCATGGGAGTGGCCCCACAATATTCATCCCCATTTCATGAATGGCCATGGTGATAAAATCGGATGCATCAATTCCGCCGGTTGATGAATCATGGGTGCGTGCCTTCGGCATTCGTTATATTTTCGGATGAAGTTCTTTGTATGTTCCTCCATCTCGAACCAATAGTACTCGACCCTAATAAATTTTCAGACCAATAATTCCGCATCCTAAATGATTGCCGCAAGTACCCTCGTGAACCTTGCGCGTCATGTAATCAGTTTCCCCATGTCCTAAACATCTTACTAGAGGACCATAAAAAGACCTTCGGTATGACAGACCAACCAAACAAAATTTAGCTGCCTTAGTACGAAGGGCCTTAGACTCATTTCGGTCCGTAGGAAACTTTTCATCCCGAAGGTAGTCGATGTACTTATTGTGTCAATTCCAAATCAAACTTGTTATATTCACTTTGGCATGACCATCATCAATCGCGGAATTAAGCAGCTGCACAACTGTTCCTGAATTAAACTCATCCGCTTCTACTAATGAACCTAAATTAGCCAAGGCATCTGCCTCATTGTTTTTCTCACGAGACACATGCTCCATGGTCCATTCTTTGAACTGATGCAATATCACTTGAATTTTCTCTATGTATTTTTGCATACTTTCCTCCTTTACTTCGAACACGTTGTTGACTTGATTGACGACCAGAAATGTGTCACATTTTGCTTCGATAACCTCGGCTCCAAAACTCCTTGCCAATTCTAAAGATGCAATCATAGCCCCATACTCTACTTCATTGTTAGTTAATCTCACAGTTCTTATTGCCTGCCTAATAATATCCCCTGCATGTGCCTTAAGAATTACCCTGAGCCCGGACCCTTTCACGTTTGAAGATCCATCCGTGCACAAGGTCCAGGCCCCTGAAGTTTTTCCCGAGGTTAACAAAAGTTCTTTTTCTACTTCGGGAATCATTCCGGGTGTAAAGTACGCTACAGAAGTCTGCCAAAACCCGAGACTTTATAGTTATTCTTGGTTTACGCTTTATGTCATACCCACTAATTTCCACTACCCATTTTGCTAATCTACCAGACAGTTCTAATTTATGCATCATATTTTTAGTGGATAAGTTGTTACTACACATATGATATGACATAGAAAATAAGGTCTCAACTTTCTAGAAGTCGTTATTAATGCTAAAGACAATTTTTCTAAGTGAGGGTACCTAGTATCTGCACTATACATAGTCTTACTCACATAATAAATAAAAAATTGCGTACATTTTTCTTCTCGAACCAACACTGCACTTACTGCTACTTCAGACACTGCCAGGTACAGGAACAACTGCTCGTCTGCTTTTGGTTTATGCAGTAATGACGGACTGGACAAGTACTTCTTTAAATCCCTTAAAAGTCTACCGACACTCCGGTGTCCACTCGAAGTCATTTTTCTTTTTCAGCAATGAGAAGAACCGATGACTTTTCTCCGACGATTGAGAGATAAACATGTTTAAAGCGGTTATCCTCCCGATGAGTCTTTCAACTGCTTTCACATTGTCCAGCACCTCTGGTATCTCTTCAATGGCTTTGATCTTATCCTGATTAATATCTATTCCTAGTTCAAAACAAAAAACCTAAGAACTTGCCCGAGACAACTCTAAAAGCACACTTTTCAGGATTTAGCTTTATGTTGTACTTTCGGAGCACATCAAATGTTTTCTGCAAATGCTTTAAATGATCATCTGCTTACAAGGACTTTATTAACACATCATCAATATAAACTTCTATTATATTTCCTATTTGATCCTCGAACATGCGATTAACTAAGCATTGATATGTTGCTCCGACATTTTTTAAACCAAACGTCATCACATTATAGCAATATGTTTCGTACCTACTGCTCTTTGATCCTCTGGATTCATTCGAATCTGGTTTTACCCGGAGTAAGCATCAAGGAAACTTAACATCTCATGCCCTGTTGTGGCATCAATCATTCGATCGATGTGCGACAAAGGTCCTGCGACAAAGAAGTTTACCTTGTCCTCATCTTCGTTCTTCTGACTCGAAGAGTCCGAGTCCTATGATTATTATTTAACTTTTTTGCCTTTATTTAAATCCGTCACTTCTTTCAGCGCTTGCACCGCTTCCTCTACCGCGAACATTTCCCTTGCTGCCGGTTGTTCCCCATGAATGGTCTTTATTTTCTCCAGAGTCGGGAACTTTAACATCATGTGCATCATCGAAGAAACGACCCTCATGTCATGTATTCATGGCCTGCCGAATAGGGCATTGTACCTCATTTCGCCTTTAATAACATAAAACTTCATTTGTTGAATTATCCCGGTTGCATTGACTGGAAGAATTATTTCCCCCTCGTAGTCTCGCTTGCCATGTTGAATTCCTTGAGAACCCGGGCCGCTGGCACTATTTGGTCTAATAGCCCTAACTGCTCCACCACTTTCTACTAGATTATATTGGCTGAGCTACCTGGATCAATCAAAATACGCTTAATTTGAAATTTATTGATAAAAATAGAAATTACCAACACATCATTGTGACGCTGAATGATGTCCTATGCGTCTTCATCATTAAAAGAAACTATTCCCTCCGGCACGTAGTCTCTGGATCTTTTCTCCCAAGTGATTGAGACGTTCATCTTTTTTGCAGTCATGTCAACTCCTTTCGGAATGTCCATTCCTCCGATAACCATATTTATGATATGCTAGAGCTCAATCGGTTCTATTTTCTTGTTCACTTCCCTATTTTTGTAGTTTCCATTTGCGCGATCACTTAAGAACTCGCATAGGTGTTCATTCTTCAACAACGAGGCTACTTCATCTCTTAACTGGTGACAATCCTATGTTCGATGACCATGAGTTTCATGGAAATCACAAATCAAGTTTGGATCTCTTTGAGCCGGTCTTGTCCGAAGTGGTCTTGGCCACCTTGTTTCCTTTATATGACCAATGGCTGAAACGAGCCCAGCCGCATCAATATTGAAATTGTATTCATATAGCCTCGGGTTCTCCACAACATTAGAAGAATATCCACCGGTATCATTTTTGAATTGCAAACCCCTACTGGTAGACCCTCAATCATTACGCATATCTCCTATGTCCGATGAAAAATTGTGATTATTAAGGCCTCGATCCGATCTGAAATTAGACCTCTCCGGTTGATCGTAGGGTTTATATCTATCCTTTGAAAATTTCGGCTCCGACTCGACTACCCTCTTTAACTTGTCAAAGTTTTTGTTCCGTCCTACTGATCCCAGTGAAAGTTCAAGATGATCATCCTCCACCCTGATCTTGGACTCGTACTTGTTATGCACATCTGCCCACGTTACGGTTGGGAATTCCAATAGGTTCTCCTTTAATTTGAACGAAGCACTAGAGCTCCTAAGATTCAGCCCTTTGGTGAAAGCTTCAGCTGTCCACTCATCCGCTCCTTTTGAAATCTGGTCACGAACTCCCACAGCAACTCCGTATCTTTCTGAGTAATTTTGAAAATATTTGCTTTCCTTGCTTGAATCTTCTGAGCTCCGGCATGAGCCTTTATAAAAGCATCTGCAAACATTTCACATGAATTAATATAATGCTCAGGAAACATAGAATACCAAGTCATTGCTCCTTTGGAAAGCGTTTCGCCAAATTTCTTCAACAACACCGATTCAATCTCATTCGGATGCATGTCATTTCCCTTTATTACACAAGTATATGATGTCACATGCACCTGTGAATCCGTTGTTCCATCATACTTTGGGAGGTCAAGCATTTTAAACTCTTCGGTATCAACTTTAGTGATGCACTAGGTGGGAACGGCAACTGATTGTATCCCTTCGAGTTTGTCCCCTTCAAGATCGGAGGTGCCCCAGAAATCTAGTCTACTCGTGAACTGTAGGTTTCAACCTTATTTTCATTGGTGTCAATTTATTTCGTTAGAGCTTCAAGCATTTTCAAGACCAATGAGGACTCATTAGTTCCCGAGCCATTGGTGTTCTCGTCGACTCAGTCCTCTTCCTGACCTGGTTCATCATTTTGGACATGACAAGCTTCATCCGGTGTGCTTGCTCTGCTAGTTTTCTTTTGCAACTGAGTTATAGCCTCATGTTTCTTTAGCATATAAAAGATTCGAACCAAATTTATTTCACCATCATCATCCGGAGTCTTCTAATGTGATCTTCGGGACGACTAGGGTGAAATCACAAAATTATTGGTATTTATTGGATCAACGTTCGACGGAATGCCGTTTGGTATTCCATTGGTCAATGGGTGGTGCGCCAGGCAGAATGCCGTTGTTATTGTTGACGTTGTGAGCATCATTGTCACCGTGGTTGTCCTCGTGGTTGCTAATCTCAACATTGAGTTCACTAACCATAATGTTAGTGTTTAGTTTTGACCTGTAACCACAAAAATCTCGAAAGAAACAAGTGAAATTTAAGCTTGAAACAAATCACCACTATTATCCTTACCCCATGGTGGGTGCCAAACTGTTTACCCCAAAAAAAGATACAGTTAAATTTGTAAGTGGTTTTTAGGATATGTGGATCGATTCGTAAGTGAATATAGCAGGCAATTAATAATAATTAAGTGAATGAGAATAAGTAAAAGAAGTAGCCTGGATTGGTGTTATCTTGATTAGAACTTGGTTCGGCCCTTAGCATAATTTCTTCGAGTCCAAGCCAATGTAGAGAGCTTGTACAACTTAAGATTACAGAGAAATTTTGCAAGTAAGTGAAATGAGAATGTGATGCCCTTCCAACATGAAGATTGGACTCATTTTATAACTATGAATACAATGCATTTATGCCTGAGAATCATTCTCTAATTTAATGCAATTAAATGACAATAACGGCCACATAATGACCAAAGAGTAACGACTGACACCAAATCCAGAGTGGATTAGCATTAAACTCCTTCGGTCGCCTACTCGACGTCACTTGGTTCGGTCCTTGCCCAATCCTATTCTTCAAATCGGACTCAACCCGAAATATCTCACAACGGGTGCACAACACTGCTACACCCTTCGACCTCGCACCTAAACCATGTCACGTGTTGGGTCAATTTCCACCGTATACAAATATAGTAGTATATTTGTCTTCCTCTTTAACTCTAAATTTTCCTCCTTTATACTCGTATATTCTTTTTCAAGTTAGATGATTTTCCTTTATAATTTTAACTTAGTTTTTCTGAATTAAATATTTTACTCTATTATGTTTAATTCATTGCATCGGAAAATAAATTCTTTTCTATTTTATCTGTTTAAATAAGTGGCACAAAGTTCAAAATTCGATAAACAATAAATTTGCCTCTATCCCTTTTCACTTAATTAAATATTAATTTTTTGTCTACAATAGAGTTCGAAGCAGTGATGTTAATCTAATACATTATACGATGTTGTCTTACCACTAGATGAAAGTTATGAATTCGTTTCATGTCTCGTTATTATATGAATTAATAATAGTTTAACAAGTCTTTAATTGTAGGCTATCAATTTCGTTGAGCAGTCCCTATACAGATATGGTTAAGGAACTGACTTGACTATATTTGAAGAGAGAATCAGACTGTAGAGTGTTTTAAAAGTGAGTAATTGGTATGTTGATTAATTACTTAATACTTTATATACTCTCTCAATTGAGTCATTTCCGAAAGGAAAAGATAAGTTAGTTTAAGAAACAGAAGACTAATAAATGTGTACCAAGTACCAACCAAGAAAATAATAATGTTCTCTAAGGTTGGTTTATGGACTTAGGGGTCGTTTCATTCCCGAATTAAATTATTCATAAATTATAATTTTTGGATGAATTTATTCTCACCTGAAAGGTGGGATAAAATAATCCCAAGTTTGATATGATATGATATGATATGGTAGGATATCCCAGAATTAAGTTTGAAATTAAATTTATATTATATTTGATTGACGGTATAAATTTATATTGTCAACCAAACACAATATTAATTTTCAAACTTAATTATGGTATATATTCCACCTTATTCCGCATATCAAACAAACCTTACGGTTATAAGCTCTCGTCACTCTAATTATACTGTGAATCCTCCTTAATAACTCCTTATATGCTCTCCAAAATTAGGAGAAAAATGTATTTGTGTGGTTTACTTTATTTGTCAATGTTATAAATTAATAGGTAATTTTGTTTTTGGTCTAAAAATTGTACTTTTTAATAAGGCAAAGGGAAAGCTACACAAACTATCCATAGACACCAAAATAATTAATTACCTGTATCTACCCCCTCTAAATCTAATTACATGAATGCTTATTCGTCACTAAATTATTACCCGCATACTTAGGCACAATTTTGTTTTAACCGTTTCTTCTTATGTGATAATCATGAGCTTTGTCTTTATCTTTTCGGCATTAAATTAGGCACACTGGATAATTAATGAGGTAAGGATTGAAGTCTAATTTACTTTATCTTTATCCTTTAGCTTTTGCCTTTTTTGTTTTTTTCATTATTTTGTCTTTTGTCTTTTGTCTTTTTTTCCTTCTTAAAAATAAAAATATTAGCTAATTATTTTTAGACTTATAAAAATATAAAAAATACTAAAGTCGCTAATTTATCTACTAAAGTCTTAATTAATAGAATATATTTTTATGAATGTAATTCTATTACAAATGTAAAAAAAAACTTATATTTAAATATGGTCCTACTTTTTTAAGTTTTTCTCAAACCTAAAAATTGTTGAAAATGATATAAAAACTAAAATATTAAAATTAATTTTCTTAGAATATTAAATAATTAGACTACAACAGAAAGTATTTAAGAAAAATACTAAGGTCACTATCTCATTTATTAAAAATAATATAAAAATATAAAATACTAAAGTCACTTTTAGTTTTATCTTCTTTTCTTATTTTGTCTTTCTCTAGTTTTGACTTTTTAACTTGTTTTTGTTTTCTTTTAATATAAAAATTTAGAAAAACAATAAAATAAAAATTAAATAAGCAGACCATAACAAGAAGTAATTAAGATAAATTCTAAAGTTACTAATTTATTTATTAACATTTAAATTAATAGAAAATATATTCTTATGATTTTTTTTTGGTTTTAAAATTAAATAAAACTTATATTTAATTTTGACTTTATCTTTTGTAATTCTTTTTGTAAAATTTAACTTGATATATACCATGTATGTATCGTAGAGGATAAAATTGTATATTTATTAAAAGAATGGAGCATTCCTCTAGACACTCTGTTAGTATATAGTATATAATATATATCATTTCAGTATATTTTTTATACCATGATAGTATCATAGAGGACTACTGAAGAGTGTTTGAAGGACTATAGTTCATGATACCATCTCAGTATATTTTTATACCATGATTGTATCATGGAGGACTGCTGAAGAGTGTTTTATTGAAGGAATGCGTTAGTCCTGCATGATACCATCTCAGTATATTTTTATACCATGATGGTATCATAGAGGACTAAAGACTTTTTTCAAGGACTTTAGTAGTCCTTCATGATACCATCATGGTATCTACCATCTTAGTATATTTTTATACCATGATGGTATCATGGAGGACTATTGAAGAGTGTTTCATTAAAAGACTAAAGCAGTTCTGCATGATATCATCTCAGTATATTTGTATACCATAATGGTATCACGGAGGACTGTGGACTTCTATTCAAGGACTTCAGTAGTCATTCATGATACCATAATGATATATATCATCTTAATATATTTTTATATCATGATGGTATCATGGAGGAGTGTTGAAGAGTGTTTCATTGAAAGACTGCATTATTCTGCATGATACAATCTCATTATATTTTTATACCATTACGATATTATGGAGGACTGGACTTTTATTCAAGGACTTCAGCAATCCATCATGATACCATCATGATATATACCATCTCAGTATATTTTTATTCCATGATCATATCATGGAGGACTATTGAAGAGTGTTTCATTGAAGGACTGCAACAGTCCTGCATGATACCATATTTTTATACTATGATGGTATCGAGGACTGTTGAAGAGTGTTTCATTAAAGGACTGCAGCAGTCCTGCATGACTATCTCAGTATATTTCAACTATTACTGATTTGATATACTATATGCTAGATTGGAAAAAATAAATTTAGAAAGGGAGAAAAATAAGTGAAAATCATCTGAAATTAAAAAAAATAGAAAAAGGTGAACGAAATTAAATCATGAACATAAAAAAGAAAATATAAATAAACAAGTAATAAAAAAATAAAAAAATAAAAAAGAAAAAAATGAAAAAAAGAAGTTAGAATTAAATATGGAATCAGATTATGGTGAAAAAGAAAGTAAAATATAGTATGAAAAAACAAATGAACAAAAAGGAGAAAAAAATAATGAGAAAAAAATTAAAAAAATTAAAAAAAAGAAAAAAAAGAAAAGAAAAAAGAGATAATTAAATAAAAGAGAATAAATAAAAAGAGAATAGAAAAAAAAAAGAAATGAAAGAAGTTAGAATGTGGAGTTAAATTATGGTGAAAAAAAAATATAGTATGAAAAAATAAATGAACAAAAAAGGAAAAAAATGAGAAAAAAGAAAAGAATAAAAGAAAGAAAAGAAGATAAGAAGATAAGAAGTAGAGAAATAAAAAATAAAAGAAGAAAAAAGAGACAACTTAATAGAAAAGAAGAAATAAAAAAATAAAAAAAATAAAAAAATGAAAATAGAAAAAAAAGGAAATGAAAAAAGATAGAATAAAATATGAAATTAGATTATGGTGAAAAAAGAAAATAAAGAATACTATGATTTGGAAAAAATAAATGAAACAAAAAAGAAGAAAAAAGAAAAAAAAACAAAGAAAAAAAATGAGAGAAAAGAATAATAGAAGTAGAGAAATAAAAAGAGGAAAGAAAAAAGAGACAATTACCTACAAAAACTATAATGAGTACTAAGAATAAATATTTTTGGGGGTATGAAAATAATGAGAGTATGAAAATATAATTATTTTATGTTTAGTGGGCATGAGTGTTCTTTCCCCAAGGCAAACAGTTTTCATTAGCCAATAATGACAAATTTGGGCCATTTGGCTAGGCAGGATTACGAATCGAGACACTTTTGAAATAGAGGGTATATTTGCTCGATATCAAATACATTAAATAGTATATTTGACCATTTTCCCATTCAGTTGTAAATGAACTAATTCAACAATGTATATAGTAAAACAACTAAAAATATCAAGAAGTAATTTCGAATTGGATTTCAGATGGTCATTAATCATGTAACCTAATTTATTTATATTTAATGTAGGTCTGAATCTTAATCATTCAGATTCACACCATTAATTCCATTTGTTTTCTTTTCTTATGAAGTCTCTTAATGAGTCTGAATGAATCAGATCTATAACAGAGTCTTAATAGCATTCAGACTCATTTAAAATGATCTTTTTTTACAAAACCTTTCACGACTTCTCTTCTCAACAAAATTTTCACGCCTCTAGCTATCTTTTCTCAACTAAATATTATCAAGAACTCTCGTTGGCGCAAATATTAATTTATTAACTGTAACAACAAAAATATTTCTTGAAGTTTTTTTGAAGCTATCAAAAAAATTATTTGAAATCCTATGTATCTTTACTCAGTTCATGATCTATTTTGCACCAGGAAAAATTAAACATTAGTGAATCTATCTTCTCAATAAAATACCTACCTTCATTTCTTAATCTTTGAAAGAAAAAAAATGCTCAAAATAATGTTTCTCAAGACAATAACAACGAATTGAAAAAATAAAAACTCGAATACTACCTAAATTTATAATACCAAGCTTCAAGAATCAACAGAGAACGCTCAGAAATTGTGTCAAGTATTGTAAAGTTTCCTCTTTTTTATCTTATTTTAACAAAATTTCTTAATAGAAAACATCTTGTAGGATTCAACCATAACAACTCTCTTTGAATCACTTTCAGTTGATAGAGAAAGATTTACCATTTTAATAATAAGCGCAAATTCTTACAATTTTCATGTTACCTTGTTACAATAATTTTTTATATTGATGCATACATTTTATTTGCATTTCAGATAGTTTAAATCTTTATATTTTCAGAAAATAGAAAAGGAGATATTTCAAAATTTTAATCAAATATAAATTCAAAATATTATTTTCTATCAAAAAATAAATTTATCTTGCTGAAATGAGATTTTAAAAATATTTTAAAGATATTTGATTAATTTCATATACACATTCCGATATTGAAAACAAACAATCTTAATCATTCAATATTCAGATCTAGATGTAAGAGTTATTATCCCATTTCCTATACTCATTTATTCTAAATAATGCAAAGCCAAATATTCTCTTTTCATTCTCTTTCTTGACTTTGTGAAAAACACTTTGTACTACATTGGTGGTGAAAAGTTTCCTCTTCCTCCTTATATTGAAATGTGCTTTATTGAGATTGTAAAGAGTTGAAAAAAGGGAGTAGTCTCGCGCACATGAGAGTTGGGTTTCGTAGGCAAAACGGGTCGATTTGCCCCCTGCGCGCGAGGTATACGTGAAGACTAATTTAATTCCATTTTTTCAAAATATCATTTTATTATTTTTTAGCTTACTCGAAATTGCCTAAATTCATTCATCTGTATTCAAGTTCAGGTGTAGCTCTCATATCTGGACATAACTCTCCTACCTCCGTAGTCAGCTGTTACCGATCAAAACTTATTCATCTGGAATAACAATTGACCCGGTACCGGTCAAAGCTCATTATTTCAGAATTAATTGTTGCAATGGTCATTATCCATAATTACTCTGACTTAATGGCGATCTTTATTTTCTGAACATTATCAGACGTTTCAGATTTCATTCATTATTCTCTGAATGTTAGAGACATTTAAGATTTCAGCCTTTACTACCAACACGTTGAAATCTATCTATATATACCGGTAGAGATTTCATTTGTTAAAACATAGAAAAATATATCTTATTCTTCATAAATCTTTTTCCTCATTCAGTTTATGGGAAAAATACTTTGTGCAAACTCCAAACTTCACCACTAGTGCAAGTGTAGTGCTGTGGAACCTTGGGGAGCGACCGAACTTAATGATTTGCACCGGAGTCGGTCCGAAATCACTTTCAAGGTAGTGGCTTGCTACGACACAGATGTGATTCGATAAGTTATGCTTACTGATTTATTTGTTCTTATCAATATTTTCCCGTATTTTACTAACAATTTGAAAATGATTTTATACAATATTGATAAGATGGTTGTTTCTTTGAACAAAACTCTTTCAGATTTATCAAAACTTGAGCCTTTGAACGGAAATAACTTTAAACGTTGGTCTCAAAAGCTTTTAATTTTCTTTGAACAATTAGAAATTGATTATGTCATGTTTAACGAATCAACTATTGTTAATAATGTTTCTAACACCACAGGTAGTTCTGTTGCTACCAGTAGTACTACTGCTACAACGATTGTTGGTGATGCTGTTAAAAATAATTATGAAAAGGATAATAAAATTGTTAAAGGTTATCTGCTTAACCATATGACTAACCCACTATTTGATTTATTTGTTTCAAATAAATCTACTAAGGAAATTTGGGACAATTTGAAAAAGAAATATGGTGCTGATGATGTAGGGAAGAAGAAGTATGTTGTTGGCCAGTGGAATAAGTTTCAAATGGTTGACAATAAGCCAATCATGAAACAGGTTCACGAGTATGAGAATTTGACTGCTGATGTTCTTACTGAGGGCATGAAAATGTGTTGTTGATTATATCCTATTTAACGAATCAACTGTTTTTAATAATGTTTCTAACACCAGCTGTAGTTCTGCTGCTACCGGTAATATAACTTCTACCGGCAATACTACTGCTACAGTGATTATTGATGATGCTGTTAAAAAGAAATTTGAAAAGGATAATAAAATTGTTAGAGGTCATCTGCTTAACCGTATGACTAACCCACTATTTGATTTATTTGTTACTAATAAATCTGCTAAGGAAATTTGGGACAGTTTAAAAAAAATATGGTGATGATGATGAGGGAAGAAGAAGTATGTTATTGGTTGTTGTGCCTAGAAATTAGTCAAATTACAGCACATTTAATACCATTTTCATGAATTATTATTATTTTTATGCATTTGTAGTAGTCTTTTCTTATGTTATTTTAATTTTTGTAGGATTTGTATGTTGGGACACAAAGAATGAGGAAATGTGTTGAAAATAGTAAAAATATTGAAAATGGAAGAAGTGCTGAGAAAGCCACTTCTGCGGCTGTAGAACCAGACGCAAACCGCAAAATGGTAACCAGATCCACTGAAATTAACAGTGAAATCAGAATTACGGTGCCCTGAAGTGCGATCCAAACTGCGGTCCGCACTTCCATTTTGTGGACCGCAGTCCGGTCTTCGAACCATTACTCCAACTCGAGTTCAACTCAGATTGCGAATATTCAAGGCACTTATGCAGGTTGCAGTTCAGTTCTACGAACCGCTCTTCTAGCTACAATTTCAAACAGTACAGATCAAGACCCACTATGCGGTCGCAGAGTGGTGTGCAATGACATTTTTGTAAATAATTATAGTCTAAAAATTAGATCCCTATATATATACCCACCTAGGATTTTGTGATGGGATACATTATTCCATACCTAGATTCCAAAAATTCATAGCCACCTTTTGAATATTTCTTGTCCCATCTTTACTATTCATCTCTTAGTTATTCAAGAAAAGATTCTTGACCCATTGTGTAAAGACAATTTATGTTCGTCATTAATCATTGTAAGCATATTTTTATATTCATTATGTCATGTATCATTTATTATTTTTTTTTGTATTTAATATTTGAAATAAGTGACTAGATTTAGGTTGGGGTTGTGATTAAATAATGGAATGTGATAGTTGGCGTATTTAATAAACAAAGAAAAATGTGTGTAAATGTGGGATTCAACTACCCCTCATAATTAATGTTAAAGGGTTGGTTGCAAACATCTCTTTCTTGCCTATCGTCTCTAGTCAAATTTGAGAAAGGAGACTAGAGTCTAGGAAAGAAGTATGTTGAGTAGGACTTGGGGCTTTAAACCTCATTTAATGATTTCCAACTTTAATTAGAAGAAAAACGACTAAGGGTACATAATGGGTATTCATAAATATCACACATTAGAGTTTGAGAAAGCCTAAAGTGAAATTAGGTGAGTCAATTGAGAAATCTCCACCTAGACAAAAGTCCCCATTACCCATATCAGACTAATACACCTACTAAAGCCTAAACCTAACACCACTTCCATAAATTGAGTCACAACCCTACCATTTCAATTACTTGATAATTTAAACATCTTTTGAGTTGATATTTTGAAGTAGATAAAACACACACAAACAAACAACTTGGTAACTATAGAAGTAAAGTAATTAGTAAAGTTCTAATACATGTATGAATAGACCAGTTTCTCATCGTATTCCTTATGGAATTCGACCCTAACCTATGTTGGGTTACTATATTTGACGATGGCCGTGTTATACCATTAAAATGTAATTTGGGCGAGATCAAATTTTGGTACCATTGTCGGGAAATACGGTCTTGAAATTTTTTATTTATCATATTATTATATTGCTAAGAAGTTTATTTCTAAATTTACGTTTGCTTGTTGTTTTTGTGTTGTAGGTGCTATGGTGGATTTATCCGACGATGAGGGAAGCATAGAGATGGCATTATTTGCCAATGCTATCCAGCCACCCCAAATTCATGAGAATGCAAGTTTCCACATCACTTCCACCATGCTCCACATATTCAACAACAAGGGCCTATTTGGAGGATCGACATTCGAAGACCCGTATAGGCGCTTGAGGAATTTCAATGAGGTGTGACTCGCCTTTCGTCATATCAATGTGTCCGAAAAAGCCGTGAAGCTAAAGTTCTTCCCCTTCTCTCTAACAGGGGAGACTACTGTATGGTTGGATGACTTGCCTTCTTAGTCCATCACTACATGGACCGAGTTGGTAGAGGCATTCCTTGAGAGGTTCTTTCTGCCGATTCACATACTCTAACTCCGAGATGAAATCTTGACATTCTGTCAAATGCCGGGTGAAGCCTTACATAAGGCTTGTTTAAGGTTCAAGAAGAAGATCAAACAATGCTACAATCATGGGTTGAGTGACGATATATTGCTACAAACATTCTATCGGGCGCTAGATTCGGGCAACAAGTCGGTGGCCAACAACATAGCGGAAAGTGCCGTGAAAGATAATTCATTTACGATAGTAAGTTAGCTTCTTGATAAGCTAACGAAGACAAATCATGCTTGGCATACGAGGTCATTGAAAGTAGTTAGGGGTGGTCCATCTAAAGTGATATGTAGAGAGATATTGAAAAATAGGAAGAGAGGGATGAGACCATGGCACAACTAATGATCCAAATGACGGTCCTTATAAAATATGTTATAGAAAAAGGGACCAAAAAGGTGAATGCGATCACTAGCATGGGTCCAACACAAAATGCAACCGAGATGATATCCTATGAACACGGGGGGGGGGGGGGGGGGGGGGTACAATGAGAGTGAAGAAGACGTGAAATTCGTGAACAACGTGCAAAGGGGCGGATGGGGAACAACGTGCAAAGGGGCGGATGGGGGTTCCACCCTAATTACCAATGATTGGGCTAATCGTGGAGATCTAGTAATCAAGGCGTAAATCAAGGTTGGAGAAATGATCAAAGCGGTTTTAATTTGAGGGAGAAAAATGAAGGGGGATGGAGAGAAAGCAACAACAATGGGTACCAAAACTGTAGCTCCAACCCTTATGTTACACCAAGAGGGCAAGCTTACAAACAACCTCACCCTTACCACAATCGTGAGTCGACTAGCGATCCCGCTAGTTTGAAACTTAAAGAGATGATATCTCGGGTGTTGAAATCAAGACAAGTTTGATGCTAACATAAAAGAGCTCAACAACCTTGTATCATCACATTCAACATTCATCAAGCAACTAGAGAGTCAATTGGGGTAAATTACTTCTACACTAAACCCAAGACAAAATGGGATCCTTCATAGTAATACAGTAGTCAATCCAAGAAATAAAAGGGGAGGGGTGTCTCATTGTTAATCCATTTCTACTAGAAGTGATAAGGTGTTGGAGAAGCCGAATATGCCGATAGATGTGGTAGATGATGGGTGTATTGCGGTTGAGAAGCCGAACAAGAGTGATGACAAGATGGTAGATAAAATTGTCTTGATAGAAGAGAAGAGTGATGAGAAAGAGAAGGTTGATGAAGAAGAGAAAGTTCTTGAAAATGAAGAAGGGAATGACAAAGAAGAGAAGGCTACAAAAGCCTTAAGCCTATTCCAAGGCCTCCTCCTTCTTTTCCACAAAGATTTTCCAAGTGAATTGAAGATGACAAGTTCAACAAGTTCACGGAGATGTTAAAGCAATTGTTGGTCAATATTCCACTTGTTGAAGCCTTGGAACAAATGTCAGGGTATGCCAAGTTATGAAATATTTGATTACAAAGAAGCGAAGAGTGAGCTTTAAAACGGTGGATGTTTCTCACTAATGTAGCACCATCATTTCTAGCTCTCTTGTGAAGAAGCAAGAGGATCCTGGTGCTTTCACCATTCCGTGCACCATTGGGGTATACCAATCTGCAAAGGCCCTTTGTGACCTTGGGGCAAGAATTAATTTAATGATGTTTGCTATTTTTAAGAAGCTAGGTTTAGGCAATCCCCGACCTACAAGTATGAGATTGCTCATGGCAGATATGACGGTGAAGCGACCATTGGGAATCATATATGATGTTCTTGTGAATGTTGATAAATTTATCTTTTTCGCTGATTTTGTGATTCTGGATTGTGCGGTCAACTATGATGTTCCTATAATATTGGGACGTCCATTCTTAACAATGGAGAGAGCGGTGTGTGATGTGGAAAGTGGAGAGTTAAAGTTCTAAATGAATGATGAAGAGGTCATCTTCCATGTGTGAAAATCCATAAAATAATCTATGGATATGGGGGTGATTTCGGTGATTGATGTAATTGATGATAAGGTAGAACTGAATGCCAAAGTTGATGTTATCGAATAGGAATTGATTGCGGTATTGATAAACCATGCCGATGAGGTAGTTGAGGGGATGACAGAGACTATGCTTGCTTTTGAAGGCCAAGAGTCCTATTCTTATGCTCTTAGGTGTTTGGCCTTGGACTAAGAAAATCATGGAGTCCCCCTCTCTGACCTTCCATTGAAGAACTGCCAACCCTTAAGCTCAAGCCACTTCCAAGCCATTTGGAGTACAAGTTCATTGGGCCGAATAATGCTGGTTATTATCTCATCCAAGCTTAATGAAAGGCAAGATGAAGCTTTATTGTCAATATTGAGAACCTATAGAAGGGCAACTGGGTGACAATTGTGAACATCCGAGGAATAAGTCCGGGTGTATATACTCATCGAATCCATCTTAAAGAGAATAGTTCCCCAAGTGTTAAGCATCAACGGAGGCTAAACCCTTCAATGCAAGAGGTTCTGAAGAAAGAAATTATAAAGTGGTTAGATGTCGGGTGGTGTACCCCATTTCCGATAGTGCATTAGTAAGCCCCGTGCAATATGTGCCGAAGAAAGGAGGGATCACTGTGGTCCCAAATGTTAAAAATGAGTTGATACCAATGAAGATGGTAACCATGTGGAAAGTTTGCATGGACTACCGAAAGTTGAATAGTGCTACCAGGAAGGATCACTTCCCCCTACCTTTCATTGACCAAATGCTTGATAAGTTGGAAGTAAAGTCTTACTATTGTTTCTTGGACGGGTACTCGGGCTACAATCAAATACAAATAGCCCCGGAGGATCAAGAAAAGACCACCTTCACTTATTCATATGGTATATTCGCCTTTCGAATGATGCCTTTTGGTTTTTGCAATGCTCCCACCACTTTACAATGTTATATGATTGCTATTTTTTATGATCTAGTGGAAGATGTTATGAAGGTGTTCATGGATGACTTCTTCGTGGTTGGGGAGACCTTTGAAGCTTGCTTGGAAAATCTCTCCCTTATATTGAAGAGATGTGAAGAGACCAACTTGGTCTTAAATTGGGAGAAGTGTTACTTTATGGTCATGGAAGATATAGTCTTTAGTCACAAAATCTCCAAGGATGGTATTGAAGTGGACAAGACCAAGATTGAAGTGATAGCCAAGTTGCCTCCTCCAATAACCGTCAAGGGTATCCAAAGTTTCTTAGGGCATGCCGGGTTTTATAGAAGATTCATCAAGGATTTTTCAAAGATCACAAGCCCAATGTGCAAGCTCTTGGAAAAAGATGTAAAATTTGAGTTCAATGAAGCATGCCTCAAAGCTTTTGAGGATTTAAAAGAGAAATTGGTTTCGGCTCCTATAGTTGTGACTCCAAATTGAGATCTCCCTTTTGAATTGATGTGTGATGCAAGTGGGGTTCCTATTAGGGCTATGTTGGGTCAACGAAATGGCAAAATCCTTCACCCAATCTACTATGCAAGTAGATTGCTTAATGAGGCTCGAAAGAATTATACGGTGACAGAGCAAGAGTTTCTTGCCATTGTCTTTGCTTTTGAAATTTTTTGGTCTTACCTATGGGGTTCTAAAGTGGTGGTACATTCCAATCTTGCAGCCCTCTGATACTTAATGGAAAAGAAGGATGTGAAGCCACACTTGATTAGGTGGGTACTCCTTTTACAAGAGTTTGATTTTGAGATCAAAGATCGTAAAGGTTGTGAAAACCAAACAACGGATAATTTGTCAAGGATTGAAGAAGCCGGAAGACCAAATAATAAATTGGAGATCAATGATGCTTTTCCGGATGAGCAAGTCTTTACTTCATCTCGAGATCTCATCCCTTGTTATGTCGATTTCTCCAATTACTTGGTGAGTGGAATCATGCCAAATCATCTAAACTCTCATCAAAAGAAGAAATTCTTGAGAGACTCCCGGCATTATTATTAGGATAAGCCTTATCTCTTTGAATTTGCGTCGATAACATGATTCGGATATGTGTACCCGAGGTTGAGACTTTGCCTATCATGGAAGCATGTCATACTTCACCGGTTGGGGGTCACCATGCTAGTCAACGCATGGCCTCCAAAATTCTCTAAAGTAAATTTTATTGGCCAACAATTTACAAAGACTCATGAATTTGTGAAGTATTGTGACCAATGTCAAAGGGGTGGTAATGTCTATAGAAGGCATGAGTTGTCTATGTCTCCTATTATTGAAGTAGAATTATTTGATGTGTGGGGAATAGATTTCATTGGGCCATTCGTGAGTTCATTTGGCAACAAATATATACTTGTGGCAGTTGATTATGTGTCCAAGTGAGTTGAAATCGTAGCGCTTCCGAACAACGAAGGAAAGAGTGTCACCGCGTTCCTTAAGAAGAATATTTTCACTCGCTTTGGGACCCCTAGAGCCATCATAAGTGATGAAGGCTCTCACTTTTGCAATAGAGTGTTTGTCTCGCTTCTTGAAAAGTATGGGGTAAAGCATAAGGTGGCAACTCCTTACCACCCTCAAATGAGTGGTCAAGTGGAAGTGTCCAACCAAGAGATAAAGAGTATTTTGATGAAGATGGTTAATCTCATGAGGACGGATTGGTCAAGAAAGCTTGATGACGTCTTGTGGGCGTATATGATGGCATACAAGTCTCCTATTGGGATGTCACCGTACAAGTTGGTATATTGGAAATGCATGTCATCTTCCGATAGAGGTGCAATACAAGGCACTTTGGGCATTGAAGAAGCTAAACATTGATTGGGAGAATGCATCAAAGTTAAAGAATGACCAAATCAACGAGATGGATGAGTTCCATCTCCAAGCTTATGACAATTCCTTTTTCTACAAGGAGAGAATGAAGTTCCTCCATGATAAGAGGATCTTGAAGCCATAATTTTCACCCGATGTCTTAGTCTTGCTCTACAACTCTAGACAAGTTATTTCCTGGGAAGTTGAAGTCAAGATGGTCCGGTCCTTTCAAAGTGATGAAAGTCTTCCCATATGGTGCCATTGAATTGGAGAGTAAAGCCGGTCACCTTTTCAAGGTGAATGGCTAAAGAGTCAAGCATTACTTGAGAAGTTATGATGATCATAGGGTGAATGAAGTCATCACCCTGTATGAACCTTGAAGAATTTATGGTAACATTCGTCGTGCCGCGAAGTTACAACAAGTCGTGTGTTTGATAGTTTGTTAAGTGTGTAGGATCTGAAAACACAGGCAAAATGGGGAGGAAATCTGGAAAGATGACAAAAACAAGTCAAAAGAGAAAGAGAGACCATTGTGTGGCCTACTCTGCGGATAATCTAGGTTTGCGGACCGCAAAACTCCACAGAGAACTGGAAAACTGAGATTTGAGAAAGGAGGAATTGTGACCCAAACTGCAACTTGCATTCTAGAACTGCGGACCGCACTTTGGTTCACTGAATTACACAGTGCACCTGGGAGATTTCAAATAAAATTATGGAGAAACAGACCCTTTTGCAGACCACAGTTCGGTTATGCGACCGGTTCTGCGATGCAAAATAGGTGCCATGTCATCAAATTCAAAACATGGTGAGTGGCCACAGTCTAGTTCTGCAGACCGCAGACTGAAAATGTGACTCGATTTAAACCGCATATCGACTCAGGTATAAAAGGGCTGAAAAACCCTAATTTCTTTCATTCTCTCTTTCGCGCACAAAGTTGAACTCAAACACTTCATATTCTCCCTTAACCGTTACTTTCCCCAAATGCACATCTCTTGTACATATTCAACTTCACTCGATCACTTTGTCTTCCTCGTCTACTCGTCAATCACAAGGTATGTTTTCTCTTCTCTTTTTTCTCATTTTCTCCAAGAATAGGTAAAAACAATGGTGCAAATGATCATGAACTCAACTTGTGAGGGTTAGGTAATTATTTTATGATATGTAGTTATACCTTATGTAACCATGAAATTATGTGATTGTTCTTCGTTGGCTCATTCGCCTCTATTGTTTAAAAATCGCAATTATTGAGAATTTGAAATGTTTGGAATTTTGTGAAATTGATTGCATATAAGGGTTGGAATCGGGTTCAATTGCATGAATCTCGAATTTGGATACTTAATTTATGCGAGAAGATTGTCAATTGAGCGAAGTTGTGAAATATTACCTAAACATGCCCATAATTGTTAAATTTGACTGAATTGAGTCGTAGTGAAGTATGAGTACCTATGAGCGTTAACTGCAAGCATGTTTTAGCTTGGTAATGTGTGTGTGGTGATAGTGTGGGTGTGGCAACACCGGGTGTTGAAAATCGAGGCAAAATCCTTTAGAAATACCCAAAATGCACCGACTGGGTGCCTTTTTTGCGAGCCGCAAAATGATTCTGCGAACCACATAAGGGTACCCCAGTTCGCAAAATGACCCAATGATATAAGATGATTTAAAGGCAATTATGCAATGCCTTTTACAGGCCGCCGAATAGTTTTGTGGACCGCAAAGTAGGCCACATAATTGCCTAGTGAATTTGAACTTTCTGGACAAAATTGCAATCGCGGTCTGCGGACTACAATCTGGTTTTGCGACATCGCATACCTGAACTTTCTGGACGAGTGGAGTGGCCAAGGAGCCACATGCAGATATTGATACTAGAGGTCCTACTCCTCCACCAGTTGTGGGTACCACTCCACTAGCTATCGAGACCACACCACCACCACCACAGAGTGAGCTTATCATGGGCGATGCAGAGTTACCCACTCCCACTCCATATATGCAGGGCACTGATGCCCCCGTAGATGCCACGTCCGTGAGTCAAACTCAAGAGGGTGCCTAGTGCATCTCAGGGAGACCCCTCAAACGTTTTGTCCTTGCTCTTTATATTGTTTTATGCATTGAGGACAACACATGTTTTTAAATTTGGGGGTGGGGTACTTTGTATGTTTTTAGGAAAAATGACAAATAGCTCTATCGTATTTTGTTATTTTTCATATTGTGTTTTTACTTTGTTTCCCTTGGTTTTTCTTTGCCTGGTTCTTTTCCAAGGGTGTATGTTCAGTAACCATGGCCTAGTGATAGAATAGTTTGACTTGGTTGATACTTATATATAGTTTCTAGCACGTGTAGCTCTTTTTGGTTTTATTGACACCCCTCAAAAAAATTATTTTAAAAACAAGAGTTGTAGGATCCTTCAAATGATTGTCCTATGAAATCATGCCTCATTTTATGACTTTATGTCTACTTGTGTTTGAATCTCATGAGATGATAGCCTTATGTTCAATAGCAAGTATAAAATGTAGTGGTTCTTGTAGTTCATGTGCATACAGTGGTGAGGACTTGATTGTTATCTAGTGTTTCATTGTGTCATGTAGAACTTGCCTCATTGGTTTGTAATCGCGAAATTAGAGTTGCTTGGTTGAGGAAATGATCTTAGGCTTTCACATGAGTGAACCTTCTTGATTAACAACTTCTTTAACCTACTCGTGAGTGAGAGAACTAGTTTTTCCCCTTTTGAGCTTTTTGATCTTTCTTTGGCTACCACATTACAATTGAAACTCTTTTTAAAATAAATTATCTTTTGAACAAAATCCCTCCTTAAATGCATGAAAAGTGATGAATAAGGCCAAAAGCCTAAGTTGGGATGGGATGTGCAAAGAAAAGAAGGGAAGAAGATTGTGATGTGAGTGGTTCTAAAAAAAGAGAAAGAAAAAATTGAGAAAAATAAAAAAAATGAAATGCAAAAGCAATAAAAAGGGGAAAGAGAAAGCACACCACAAAAAGAATGAAATAAAGTGAGGAAATGCTTAAATTAAAGGGGTGAAGAAGAAAGTTGGAAAACAAAAGGAGTTGAGCTATGAAATGAGAAATATGTAGTGCAGAGGAGGAAAAAGTCACTTGTACCTAAATGAATACCATACATATTCCTAAGACTACATTACAAGCTTGATAAAGTCCTTAGAGATCCGAAACCGAGCATTTTTTGAGTAGTAGTGACTTACAATAAAGACAAGCTTATGGCATGATACTTGTGGCACTTGATATTCTTTGTGAGTGTGAGTGATCTTGTTTGTCCCTTGTTTTGAAAAGAAAATCTTTGAGTGAGTATGGGACTTCTATATTGTGAGGGCACATTGAATTGCATGAACATTGTTAAGTGAAAGCTCCTCTAGTTGAATATCTCGGCGCATCTAGTCACTAGTAGCGTCTAGACATCTCTTGAGGCTTGAAGTTCATGGTCATATTGATGGTAGATACGTACTCTTGTACTTTTATTTTGAAAAACATGAGGGGTTGTCAATTTTGTGAAACACATGCTTGTAGACTTGTAGGTAGAACCAACCATAGTTATCTTTGTTTTGTCATTAGTAGTACCTTAGTAATGTTTAGGTTGCTTGAGAACAAGCAATAGTTTAAGTTGGGGGTGTTGATGTGCCTAGAAATTACGACACATCTGATACCATTTTCATGGATTATTATTGTCCTTTATGCATTTGTAGTAGTCTTTTCTTATGTTATTTTGGTTTTTGTAGGATTTGTATGTTGGGACACCAAGAATGAGGAAATGTGCTGAAACATAGTCAAAATGCTGAAAAATGAAAGAAGTGCTGAGAAGGCCACTTCTGTGGACTGCCGAACCAGAATGCGGATCGCAGAATGGTAACCAGAGCCACAGAAATTAACAGTGGAATAAGAATTCTGAAGCCCTGAAGTGCGACCCAAACTGCAGTCTGCACTTTCGTTCTGCGAACCGCAGTTCGGTCTGTGAACCACTGCTCCAACTCGAGTTCAACTCAGATTGCAAAGATTCAAGGCACTTCTATGGACCACAGTTTAGTTCTGAGGATAGAACTTCTAGTCGTAGTTTTATACAGTCTAGATCAAGACCCACTCTGCGAACCCTAGGTCCATTTTGTGGATCACAGACCTGTTCTGTGATCGCAGAATGGTATGCGGTGTTATTTTTGTAAATAATTATAGTCCAAAAATTGAGTCTCTATACATACCCACTTAGGGTTTTGTGATGGGACACATTATTCCATACCTAGATTTCAAAAGTTCATAGCCACCTTTTGAATATTCCTTGTCCCATCTTTACTATTCATCTCTTAGTTATTCAAGAAAAAATTCTTGACCCATTGTGTAAAAACAAGTTTGCTCATCATTAATCATTGTAAGCATATTTTTATATTCATTATGTCTTGTGTCATTTATTATTGTGTTGTGTATTTAATATTTGAAATGAGTGGCTAGATTTAGGTTGAGGTTGTGATTAAATAATGGAATGTGGTAGTTGGGGTATTTAATAAACAAAGAAAAATGTGTGTTAATGTGGGATTCAACTACCCCTCATACTTAATGTTAAAGGATTGGTCACAAACATTTTTTTCTTGCTTAGAGTCTCTAGTCAAACTTTAGAAAAGAGACTAGAGTCTAGGAAAAGAGTATGTTGATTAGGACTTGGGGCTTTAAACCTCATTTGGTGATTCCCAACTTTAATTAGAAGGGAAGCAACTAAGGGTACATAATGGGTGTTCATAAATGTGATACTTTAGAGCTTTAGAAAGCCTAAAGTGAAATTAGGTGGGTCAATTGAGAAATCTCCACATAGACACAAGTTTCCATTACCCATATCACACTAATACACCTACTAAAACCTAAATCCAACACCACTTTCATGATTTGAGTCACAACCCTAACATTCTAATTACTTGATAATTTAAACATCTTTTAAGTTGATATTTTGAAGTAGATAAAACAAACAAACAAAGAAATAACTTGGTTACTATAGAAGTAAAATAATTAGTAAAGTTATAATACATGTACGAATAGACTAGTTTCTCATCATATTTCTTGTGGGATTCGACCCCAACCTATATTGGGTTACTATATTTGACAATGGACGTGTTATACCATTAAAGGTGTAATTTGGATGAGATCATTAGCCAGTGGATTAAGTTCCAAATGGTTGATAATAAGCCAATCATGGAACAGGCTCACGAGTATGAGAATTTGACTGCTGATGTTCTTACCGAGGGCATGCAAATGTGTGAAATTTTTTAGGCTAATGTTTTGCTTGAAAAATTCACACCATCTTGGAGTGATTACCGAAACCAACTGAAGCATAATAAAATAAACTTGACTCTTCAAGAACTGATCAGTCACATGAGGAATGAGGAAGCAAACCATCTCAAAGATAAGATAAAATCTCTTTCCCTTAATTCCTCTAAAGCTAATCTTGTGGAAACTTCTGATATTGTTGTGATAGACAAGTTCAAAGGCAAATAGAAGAAAGTCCCAAAAAAGAAAAAAATGAAAAGAAGAAGACTCACTTCAACAAGCCGAAGAGCCAAATTCAGAAGTCAAAGGGACCTTATTTTATTTGTGGCAAACTCGGACACAGGGCTGCCCAACTCTATCAAAGACAAGGGAAAAATTCAAAGCCGGGAGGACAAGGTGCTATCAAAGCTAATCTTTCTACCGAAAATAAAGTGATTGTTGTGGTAGTCGTTGAGGCGAATCTAGTGGCTAACAATGTTGATTGGGTGTTGGACACAAGTGTTTCAAGGCATCTCTACGCCAATAAGGAGTTGTTCCATACCTTTGAAGACTCTACTAATGGCGAGTGTGTCTACATGGGTAACTCCACTACTACTGGAGTTATGGATAAAGGAAAAAAATCCTCCTTAAGTTAACTTCTGGAAAAACTTTAGCCTTGAACAATGTTCTGTATGTACCCTCCCTTCATAGAAACTTAGTTTCTGGAGCACTTCTTAACAAAGTCGGCCTTAAACTTATTTTTGAAGATGATAAAATAATTATTTCTTGTTGATGATACTTTGTTGGGAAGAAATATCTTAGTGGAGGTATGTTTGTACTGAACATTATTCAAGAGACTATCAATAATAATATTTTCAATTCTGTTTATATTGTTGAGTCTATTGATTTATGACATGGTAGACTAGGTCATGCTAATATTGCTTCTATTAAAAGACTTAAAAAATTAGGATTAATTCATGTGATAAAAGTTGATGAATTTTCTAAGTGTCATGTGTGTGCAGAAGCAAAGCATGCTAAGAAACAATTTAAATCGGTTATTAGTAGAAAAAATAGAATTGTTTGAACTAGTACATTCAGATTTAGATGATTTTAAGAACATTGTTAGTAAAGGTGGAAAGAAGTATTACATTACTTTTGTTGATGATTTTTCTAGATACACTAAGGTATATCTTCGTAAGTCTAAAGATGAGGTTGAAAGCATGTTTTAAAATTCAAAGAAAAAGTAGAAAATCAATTAGACAAAAAAATCAAGAGGCTTAGATATGATAGGGTTGGTAAATATAGTACTAATACTCTAGAGGCCTTTTGTGAGCAAAGTGTTACAGTACATGAGGTTAGTGCTCCCTATACTCGCCAAAAAAATGATGTAGCTAAACGTAAAAATAGAACCCTTAAGGAAATGATGAACTCTATGCTTTTAAGTTCATGTCTATCTGAAAATATGTGGACTGCATGTTATATTCTTAATAGAGTCTCTCATAAAAAGTTATATAAGACTCCATATGAGTTGTGAAAAGGGTTTTCCTCTAACTTGAAATTTCTGAAAGTGTGGGGGTGTTTGGCTAAGATTGGTTTACCTGATTTTAAAAAGGTAAATGTAGGATCTAAAACTTTTGACACTGTCTTTATTGGTTATGCTCAAAATAGTGTTGCTTATAGATTTATGTCTTTGAATGATTATTCTATAATATAGAGATGCAAAATTTTTTGAGCATGTTTTTCCTTTGAAAAATGATGTGTCTAGTGATATGCAAAATAATGCTTCTACATATGTGGCTGTTAATTCTCATGTTATACCTTCTTTTAATGTTGCTAATAATGATCATGAAATTAAACCTAGAAGGAGTAAAAGACGTAGAATTGAGACTAGCTTTGGTCCTGATTTTATTACTGCATTTTTTTTACTGAGAATTATGATATTGATGTCTTAAATGATGAATTAGTGTCTATTTAGACCCTAAGACTTATGATGAAGAAATGAGGTCAATAGATGCTATGTTTTTTAAAGAATCCATTAAAAGTGAATTAGATTCTATAGTTTCTAATCATACTTGGGACTTGCATGATTTACCTAAAGGTTCTAAACCCATAAGTAGCAAGTGGATATTTAAGAAGAAATTGAGACATAATGGTTCAATTGATAAATATAAGGCTAGATTTGTGATTATTTGTTTTAACCAAAAGAAAGGTGTTGATTACTTTGATACTTATTCTCCTGTGACTAAAATAGCGACTATTAGAACTCTTATTGCCTTAGACGCCATTCATAGTTTAGTGGTACACCAAATGAATGTTAAACGGCTCTAAATGGTGATTTAGAGGAAGAGATCTATATGCGTCAACCTGAGGGTTTTGTGGTCCCAGGATAAGAAGATAAAGTATGTAAGTTGAAGAAGTCCTTGTGTGGTTTAAAATATGCACCTTAGAAGTGGTATGAAAAATTTAACAACACATTAGTGGATGATGATTTTGTTGTTAATGCTTCAGATATCTGTGTCTACTCTAAAATGATAGGATCAAGTTGTGTGATTATATATTTATATGTGGATGACATGTTAATCTTCGGTCCTAATGTGAAAGTTGTAAATGAGACTAAGAACTTTTTGTCTTCTAAATTTGAAATGAAAGACCTTGGAGAAGCATATGTGATTTTAGGAGTTAAAATCAAAAGAACTATTAATGATTTTTCTTTGTGTCAGTCTCATTACATTGAGAAGATGTTGAAAAAGTTTAATTGTTTTGATGTTGCTCCAGTGAGAACTCCTTATGATCCTAACATACACTTGAGAAAGAATAAAGAAGCTAGTGTTTCACAAACTGAATATGCTAAAATAATTGGGAGTGTAATGTTTTTCATGAACTATACTCGGCCTGATATTGCTTATATTGTTAGTAGATTGAATAGATATACACATAGTTCTAGTAGTGGACATTGGAATGCTCTTTATCGTTTGTTAAGGTACTATGGATTGATGTTTGCATTTTAATAAATTTCCTGCTGTTTTAGAAGGGTTTTGTGATGCAAAGTGGGTAATTGATAATGATGAAGTTAGCTCTATCAGTGGCTATGTGTTTACTTTGGGTGCAGGTACTATTTTGTGGAAGTCTTCTAAATATACTTGTATAACACGTTCTACCATGGAATCATAATTTATTTCTCTTGAGTTGGCAGGGCAAGAAGCTGAGTGATTGAGACACATTTTGGCAGATGTGCCATTGTGGGGAAGATGAGCTTCTCCAGTCTCCTTACACTGTGATTCACGGGCATCAATTGAGATTGCAAAGAACAGTGTGTATAATGGAAAAAAGGAGACATATTCGCATCAGACATAGTGTGGTTAAACATCTATTAAAACATGGTGTTATATCCTTAAAATATGTAAGGCCCAAAAGAAATTTAGTGAATCCTTTAACCAAGGGTTTAGCAAGAAAGATGATCATTGAAACGTTGAGAGGAATGGGGCTAAAGCCTATAGATTAAGGTAATATGGTGAATACCAATCTAAGATCAAAAGAAGTCATATAGGCCATCAATATACACTACATTTTCTATCCCTATGACGTATGATAGTGTTTTCTAAGGTTGAGTTTTACTCTTAGTCCATAGCCCGTTGTGGGGGTGTGTTTGAGATACACTTGATGGATTTACTTGAGTTTTACTCTTAATGATTCCATAACCTTAAGGTGATCTATGAGACAAACTTTATGAAATCACCTACATGAGTGTAAATGTGTGTTTGCCTTTTATGAAAGACCTAGGCCGTCTTTCTAGAGCGCTCATTAGACCCAAGGTGTGTGTGCATGACCATAAAATACACTTTATTTGTTCGTGGAGTTTGCATAAATTAAATGATATAGTATGTCCAATCAGTTCAAGAGTACTTCACTTTTTGGATATTAGTTGTTGCCGCATTTCACTACATGTTAATTCAAATCGAATTATATTAACACTTAAGTACATGTTCCTTCATTTTCCCCAGAATTCATTCATATTCTTTACATTTGCATTAGTGGGGGATTGTAAGAGTTATTATCTCATTTCCTATATTCATTTATTCTAAATAATGCAAAGCCAAAAATTCCCTTTTCATTCTCTCTTTCTTGACTTTATGAAAAGCACTTTGTACCACATTGGTGGTGGAAAATTTCTCTTCCTCCTTATATTAAAATGTGCTTTATTAGGCTTGTAAGGTGTTGGGAAAGGGAGTAGTCTTACGCACATGAGAGTTGAGCTTCGTAGGCAAAACGGGTTGATTTGTCCCCCTATGCGCGCGAGGTATACGTGATGTCTAATTCAATTCCGATTTTACAAAATATTATTTTTTTATTTTTGAGCTTACCTGAAATTGTCTTAATTTATGCTTCCGAATTCAAGTCCGAACGTAGCTCTCCTACCTCCGGAGTCAGTTGTTATCAGTCAAAACTTATTCTTCCGGAATTGATAAATTCAACGATATCCTTAAAAGTTCGGATGTGCTTTTTCATTCCATCTGTGGGTAATTGGTTCCTCATGAGACATTTTTCTTAAAAATGTATTTCTAAATTAATTTAGGTAAAAAGGCATATCAGAAAGGGAAAATTGGTCAGTTTGTGATTTATTTTCATTAATGATAAATAGTTTAAAATAATTGAGGAGTACAAAAAATAAAGGAATGTAAATGTAATATCCCAAATCAGCTATGATGAATGTTATCAAGTCAAACGTGAAGAGAGGTCTTTATTATTGATATTGAAGAATTAGACTGTCAACCTCTGGCACGACTTACCTTGGAACGACGGAGAGTATGGGGCCATGAAATTTTCGCTCCTTTAACAACTATTTTGTTGATGAGGTTAATTTAGTTCCTTGAGTTGATGTCACTTCCCTAGCCTCTTCACTCAAATGTCACTACAGAAGCACCGCTTGTACTTTTTGTGTGTAACCAAAAACATGTAGGTGTTTAACTGGCAAGGGAAGGGGGTATCTAACATATAGGTTAGTTAGCTGGTTGAAATTCTGCTTAGATCTTTCTCAGAAAGAAAACTAATCAGAAAATGAAATATGGTCCGTAAAACTCAAAATTATAAACTTCATTACAATATCATATCAGCAGAATCTTAGAACCAGAAGTTAAAATAGCTCAAGGAGATCAAATATCGGGAAGCAAGATGTATGATGGTGTTTACTCAACAAATTATCACTTGTTTCATGGTTTCCCCCCTAAATTACAGTAGCATACGGAAGCTAAGAAAGGGCACCTTATTGGAACAAAAAAGAAAAGAAAAGAAAGGGCACCTTATCCATGTAAAGCTGGATGGACTTTAAAGGTTCAAAGGAACAAAACTAAGGGAGAAAGAAGCAACTCAGCATGGACTGCACAAAAAGGAAGTTGGACAAAACTGCTGGTTATCAAAAAGTTGTACCTCCAGATTTGCTATCATCTTGATCCACTCTCTTTCCTCACCTCATCTTTCCTCGTCCTTTATTTTGGTGAACAAGATAAGAAACCTCCTCAGTGAAGTAAATTAGAAGAAATTATTAGTGGTCCTACTGCAGTTTATCTTCCACATTTCTACAGCGTCAAGTAATGAAGAAGTTGCCTATGGAGGTTGTCTGGAGATGAAGCACGTTCTACTTGAGATCACTTTCCTCAATGTACTTAAGCACAGATAGACTGCTGACTGTATACACCATTTATTCCATGGGAAAATTGTCGCCTGTTTCTTCTTCGCTTTATCACAGGCAAAAAACCGTCTCCATCCTCCTGCTTATTTTTATTTACATCAACTGTCTTTGGCCCGCTATATTTATTTTCTTCTGTCAAAAGTTCCTTTTTACCTTCACTTCCACACTGCAATTTAGTTGCACTATCTGCAATCGCTTTGGTAGAGGTAGCTGGAAATTCACTTGCAACATCTGAACTATTCTGTTTCGACTTCACAATGAAGCTATTTTGTATTTGCCTAGCTAGCTCTTCCCTGTGATCATGTGAACTGCTTTTTGTTGATCTACCATTTTTGACATTAACTGTAGCCTTTTTATCAGGCTTCTCCTCTGCTGAAACTATTGTGACAGAGTTATTCAACCCTGTGGAAGAATCAGCATCAATAGCCACTTTTGAATCTTCACTTGCAACAGTCGTTGGCTGTGTTTTTCTTGGAACAAATTCAGGTGCACGTGGATTCATGATTCTTGGGTAATCGTAACTGCTTATTTCAGCAGCAGGGCTTTGGTACTTCACATATCCGTTTTTCATGCAAGAATGGTTTGTCCTGTGGTACAAAGGTGATCTGGGACCACAAGGAACTCTCTCAGCAATTGATGGAAATCCCACTGGTTCAGTAAGCATGCCTTGGCTCGCTCTAACATCATAGACACTAGTAACAGCAGCAGAAATCAACATATGAGTCAAATGATAGGCCCCTGGATTGAATGGTTCAGCAGCCGCGGATAGCTTGCTCCCATTTCGTCGTAAACATTTTTCCTCATTACTTGAACATGAAACATCTTCATGCTCCACGGAAGGTTTATCTGACTTAGATCCACTTATCTGGACTTCATCTTCATGGATTCCTTGTCCGTCTAGATCATTGGCAGGTGTAGCCTCTGTGGTCACCGAGTGCCTTCCATCTTCTTCTGATGATTCAGTTGGGCTAACGCAGATCTGGGAATCAGTTTTATCCTCATTTAATTCTTCTACTTTCTCCAATAAAGGCTTTAGAACCGTACCTGGTGATGACACTACTACTTCTTTGTATGATAAGGATTTTGAAGCCATGGTAGCAAGAGAGGCAGGAGAGGGAACAGTGGCATTTGATGTGCGAGAAACTTCAGCAACAGTCATTTTAGCCGAGAGTTTGGTTGACTTTTCAGAAGAACTGAAGCTAGCAGCCTTTAGTTGCTTTGCAGGAGAAAAATCACCTAAACCATTCTCAGATACCACTTTTTGTCCCTGTGAAGTAACTTCTTTCCTGGAACTGCTGTCTTGGGGGAAAAAGTATTCCAAGTTTGTCTTGATCTTGGCAAGACCAGGTTGCCTTCGGTTGAACATCTTGCCACTGCCCTGCCCTGTCCGTGTTTTCGAATTTGCTTCTTGCCAACCTTCATCAGAACTTGTTTCGTGTATTATTTCCACTGGTTCCTCACTATTGGTGCCTTCAACTTCTTTAGCGACCCTCTTTACGTCATCTTCTTTCTTGTTAACTTCTACTATGGTCACAGGAGTTTCTGTAACATCATGATCCTTGGGGTTACTTCTTCCATCATACTGTCCTTTTTGAGATTGATCATCTACTGGCAACATCTAAGAGGCCATAAAGAAGGAAAGAGTAACAGCATTAATTGGCAGCTTCGGAAAGAAACAATAATAGGTAACTCAAAATGACCACAACCAAAATTATCCTTTCCCTCCTCAAAAAGGAGGTTTCTCCAGGTTATGTGTTTGCACAGTCACCTAAATACCTGACATGAGGTTAAGTATAATCTGCTGAAGTGTAGAAGGACAGATTTTCCCCATTAGACGAGCTCAATATCATTTCACTTTTTGATAGTCTAAATAACTCGCAGATGAGGTTTGGGACTAGGACTTTCTAAGTACATACAGAAAGTTTGCAGCTCTCAGAATTCTTCTCTATGTAAGAAGTTTCAGTGAATTAAGAAGTATATAGCATATACTACAATGCTGAGTGATGAACTACCTTTGAACGTCGTTTCCTCTGCGCTTCGATGGTCTTTGAGCCCTGGCCAGGACTAATGTAATCCAGTAGGTCTGACACACTACATCAGAAAGTAAAGAGTTTTGGTTCCTCAGACGCAAGAAAATAGTTCAAGCCCTGGTAACACCAGTTCAAAGGTAAAGTTTCAATACCTGAGGTGACCTTTGCTAGCAATGGATGCATCTAGTCTCGGAGCTCCAGTCCTTGAAGCTTCTTGCTGCTCTAAGGCTTTCGATTCAAAGTATTCAAGCCATGCAGCAGCATCCTACATAGTAACTCTCCAACTTTAAAATACAGCAACAGTTGGTGATTTATTAAGACCCAAGTCATTCATCGTCTTCTATTAAGAAAGACCTCTCATTCTTACAGGGAAATGCCCAATGTAACAAAAATAAAATGCATATGTGATTTGCTGAATACATTTTAAAAGAAAGCACCACAATGCAGATATATATATATAGAGAGAGAGTTATCTGCAGCATAATTATTTTTTTGACCGTTGAAGCATTCCGGAAAAGACAGAGACGTGAAATACACTGTAGAGCCATAGTAGTAACTAGTAAAGAGGGTTAGATTTGTACACACCTGAGTACGTAGATCATCTGCTCCTAGTTTTGCTTGAAGAATCTGCAATGTAGTTTGCTCATGTTGCACACTCAGTGAATATGCTTCCATGAGAGAAAGAGCTATGGCTATGGCATGATAGCTGGCAGCAGTCTGTCCGAGGCAGCAACATAATTAACAAAAGATGTCAGAAAGTAAACAATATTTTCACAAGCACATAACTTAATAAAAGGATGATGTTGGAATATGATAAGTGAGAGAAAAACCTGTATATGATCTACTCCCAGTAATCTTTGGTTGCATTTAAGGGCTTCGTGTAGATATCTAAGAGCAATATGTACATTTCCCATGCCCTCTTCCATCATAGCCACATTTATGTATGTGGCAGCAGTGTTTGGGTGTGATAGTCCACATGCAAAGTGAAGAAGAAATAAAGCACGGTTGACATACCTGGAAATCAATAATGAACTTGCTTCAATTATCAATGTAAATAAGTAAAATGAATGAACAGCTAAACATAGTAGGACCAGTCAAGACTTCAACACGAATATTGAAAAAGCGATGTGAAAGACTAGACAGAGAAAGCTTCTGAATGTTGAGCAAGACATGCAAGTCTAGAAAAGAGAACACTCACTTTAGAGCCAACTCAATGTGATGGAGACGATAGAAGAATACAGAAAGATCCCCATAACTTTTCATTGTATCTGGATGGTCAAGTCCTAGCTCCCTCTCATTGATATCCAATGCCTTCTGTTGATAAATTGTCGCCTAAACAAGAACGATAATCATTCAGACAGATTAAAGGGCAGCCCGGTGCACTAAGCTCCCGCTATACGAGGGGTCTGGGGAAGGGCCGGATCACAAGGGTCTATTGTATATTCTGCAATTCTCTATATCCAAGGAGTCTGCATTTCGTTTCTTTATCAGTGGATGCAAGTGCACTGGCATGTCGCGGAATACACAAGTGAATGGAATGTCAAAAAGAAGGTGAAAATTTTGTGAATTGAAGAAATCCGAAAAGATGACTGCGGGAAATTGCATGATTGGGAAAAGAAAACACAGATGTTTAGAAGTACTTCTAGAATTGTTTGTCAAACATCAATACACAAGCATAAAAGGGCAGCCCGGTGCACTAAGCTCCCACTATGCGCGGGGTCCGGGGAAGGGCCGGACCACAATGGTCTATTGTAAGCAGCCTTAACTCACATTTCTGCAAGAGGCTGTTTCTCGGCTTGAACCCATGACCTCCTGGTCACATGGCAGAAACTTTACCAGTTACTCCAAGGATCCCCTTCAATACACAAGCATATCTAGGATAATTCTTCCTCGACTACCTTTGCTAAACTTGAAAACTTTTCATTAGCTACTTTGATTAAGTTTAAGAACTTAGTCTGGAATAAGATAATTAACGAGCAAGATATGAAACTAAGGAGAAAAAAGGCTAGTTTAATGTTGCATGCCACTTAATACATCAAAGCCAAGCCCCAAACTTTATGTTACCTGATTGAAGTCTCCAGTGTGATAAAGGACAACAGCCAGGAGGCTATATGCACTTGCAGTGGCACGGTGATAGGGGCCACATACAGCTATCATTTTTGCCAGGGCCTTCAAGTAAATACACAAGCAAGTAAAGTAAATCTGTGTCCTATACAAGTCAAGAAAATCTGTGCGCCTTAAGGAATGGACCTCAGAGACTTGTGAGTGTGCATGTACTTTTATTTTATAATTTGTACCTTTGTTCCATACATTACAGCATCTTCCAACTTCCCTTTGTCAAGAGCAACCTTAGATGATTCTAGTAAAGTCCGTCCATCAGCAGAAGAACATCCAACATGCTGAAAAGCAAATAGTAAATTAATGAAGCTGCATTTCCAATCATTCATCATGAAGTTCAAAAGGAAGCAGAAGAGACCGAAAGGCTTACTTTACACAAAGGTACTACGCTGATAACATCATTTCTACTGAAGGGGTATGGGCATTCCATATCATAATCTTTTGGAACCAACTCTAATCCAACCTGAACTAAAAACACATGTTACAAACTTTGAATGGTAAATTTTAGTTAATGCAGCCAAGCTTATAGTACAACCTTATGACAAAGCCCCCGGAGGACCGACAATTTCCTCAACTGTTGGAATTCATCTTTTAATTGCCAACCAAATCTTTCAACCAGAAATTTTCTTAACCATTGCATCTTGAGAATGTGGTTTTCATCACTGTCCTGTGTGGAAGAGGACCCGAACAAGAAATTTAAGGATGAGGCTATAGCAGCTGACAAATTGGCCACATTGTCAACAGACGCAATGACAGCTCTAAGCACATGCTTGAAAGCTCGAGTAACCATCTCATGAATACAAACCGACTGTATGTGAGGAAGCTTCTCTGCTAGTTCCACCTGGATTCCACAACGACATCAGGTTCATCAGAAGATATCAACATGTCTCAATTCCTGACAAACAAAGAAAGCTAGAAATAGATGAGGAAATGAATCTTACCACATGACCCAAAGAATGCATTTGTAATCCTCTTAGATGCATGAAGTCGGTAAGGGTACGTCCATCAACTGGAGAAAGTTCCAACGATGCAAAGTCTGTAACCTAAATAGAATTAGAGATTAGTGTTTCTCTTCATGTATTTCCAAATTTGATTTCATTACCCAAATACATCCGAAACGTAGAATTACCAGCTTCGGGAGAGCAACTTCATCATAATACTTGCGTGCCATTTTGACAAGTTCATCCACTGACTGTAACAAGAAGCATAGTTATCAGTTAACCGTGAGCGATGTTATTAAAAACTGACTAATGACAAAATATATCTATTTCCTCAACAATTTTTCCAACCACTTTCTCCCTTTCACACAAAAGATGGAAAATGAAACAGAAAGGCTTGAGAATTCAACTACTTCTTGAATTCTCGTCGCCGAGTCAGAACTTCTCAAGTAACATCATGAAGGATTTGAAGAAAAAAATATGCAAGATGTGCGGAGGTCATATAACGGAGGCTATTGTTTGAAGGGAGATGACTAAACACTTCTGTGGCAAATACAAAAGTATCCAAAAAGAAAAATAGGTACACATTTTAGCATAATTATGTGCTCAGATAAAAAAAACTTGTTTAGTCACTATTTCTCTTTTTTTCTTCATTCTCCTCTCTTTGGACATCAAATTTTCATCAAAATTATACACAAATATGTTCCAAATAAAACAATTATTATTTACCTTCAGATGGAGATCCAACCCACTTTCTTTCAAACGAAGGTAAGCTTCTCGAGAGATAAATCTCCTCCATTCAGCTTCACACTTTGGGTTGCCATTGCTTAGTTCCGTCGAGCCACTTTCTGTGTTCAGAGTGCTCACTGTCACATCATCTGCTTCACTGTCGTCCATGGAACTAACATTAGTTGGTCTCTTTTCCCTCTTTTTGAGCATTTTAAACTGCTTTCCAAGTCCCTTAACTGTGGGTTCAGCCTTACCATCATTCCCAACCGTGTCTTCTGCTGGTTGTTCATGCTTTTGTAGATGCTGAACCCAACAAGAACCAAGTTCCCATCTGATGGACCCTTTGGGTTCATCATCCATCCCCATTAACTTACTCAAACCATTCTTAATGATTTTATGGACCAAAGACATTGAATTTGCATGGTCGTCCGAATCAGACAGGGGCAATTGACCACCTCCAGAAGCAGTCATTGGCTTGTTTAGCAGAAGGCGTAAACTGGAAAAGGTTAAAACTCGGATTCAGAAGCAAACATCTTGTGAGCCAAAAAGAAATCCATCAATTTAGTCCTATAGAAGAGTGCATCCTCAACAAAATCCCGCTTAGATTTAGATATTGACATCAATTGACCAATGTGACCTATTATTCACAAACTCAATTTGGAATCTTGACATTGTTGACCAATGTGACTTGTCATTCCCAATCAATCTCTTAACATGGTGTTGGTTCCCAACTATATACAGTGTCATCTTCATACATGCACCAAAAGTTATGCAAAGAAAAAAAAAGGAAACATACATAATTGCTCGACTGTGGTAACATGTTAAATAAAAGATCATGTACTTAAGTACATTCTTACTGATAATATTCTAAGTCGTCCAATAACCAGTAATATAAAAGTTTGTCTAGGTTTATTGCATTTTCTCAAACCTGTTGATGTTAAGTGCATTGGCTCCCCCATCTGGTTGGTCATCGATTTTGATGTCCTGAGGTAGACTCCTATTCACCTGAATGTCACCAACAACTTTCACAATTGCCGTGTAACCACAATGTTTCACAACCACCATGCCCAATGAGGATGTATCCTGTCCAATCAAATATATCCTTTCAACTTCCTGAATGAAATAATTGGTGACAGAAAAGATAAGAGTTTTTTTTTCTTTCTAATAATTATAATTTCCCGGTGAGAAGGGGAAATGAGGGGATTATAAGGTGGAGAATCAAACCCCCACCAACAAGGTGGAAGTTCAGGCTTACTTTCTCAAAATAAAAAGGTGGAAAGTTCAGGTACCAACTGGGATACCATGATTCCTCAAGATAGGAGAATTTACAAACAACTTCTACATCAATCTCTATGCACGTTATATGAAACAAAAAAGCAAAAAAAGAGGGGGCTTGAAAGAGAAGAGTTGGAAAAGTAACTGTAGAACCAATTGACATCATGGAAGTTAAAGAGATTACCCAAGTCATAAATATTGCCACGGGAACAGCAGGGAAAAAGGGGAGAGGGAAGATGTTTCCAGAAGGTGAAAATAGTATGATCGAGCTGAAACAAATGATGCAATGCCTACTTATACCCTCTTCCCCCTGGGTGAGCCATGTGTCTGCTTGTAAATAAAGGAGAAAGGAGGAACGGTAAATCATACAACAAGTATACAACGTTTCCAAGGTCAAATCTTTCTTAAGGCAGCTTGTAACTTACATGTATGACAACACTTTCATCAGCAGTTACTCCTTTAATTAAATTTCTTCGAGCGACATCCTCAGCAGATACATTAGAATCTCTACCGCCGATCACTTTGACTTCTTTCAGGCTAGCATCCCCGGTATCTCTTTTAACTATAATAGACAAGTCACCAATGCGATCCTCAGAGAGTACTGAACCCATAGCACAATTTGAGGTACCCCTCGAAGTAGAATCCATGACTTGGTATATGGCTGAGACAGCTTTAAAAATAGAGACGTCAAGGAAAAGATTATGAAGCAACAAAGCCTTTCGGTCTCGAACCACTCTCTCCTCCTCAGTTTTGCAAGGAAGGTTTGCCAGTACTGCAAAATCAGTAGCCCATGATCTATGATCATTCTCTCCATTCCTTCCCTGACCTCCGCCATTTCCACCCCAACTCTCGTCTTCCAACGGAAGGGGAATGAAGTTTGATGCGGAATCAACAACGGATGGAGGGACAAGCCATGTATTGGCGCGGAAACCATACGGAAGATTACCAAACTGAAAACAACCAACAGAGCAGAAAAATATGCACATAGTTAATTACCACTTCAGTTTCCCTTGATGCTTATTTGCAATAAACAAGATGTCACCTTGTTATGTTCTATAAAGGCTTTCATCAAGGATTCATATGCCTGCAAAGTAAAATCAAGATTCAACAAAACATTTAATTTAAGCTAACAATAGACATCACAAATTCGAAGCAATTGATATCATATCAAGCAGATCAAAAAATGAACGCGATTTTCTTGTATCCTCAGCCTCTTTTATATATGTCTCTGCATGTTATCATTATCAATTAAATAGGTATCTGACTAAACTCTTAAGGCAATGGTGCCTTTAAATTAGATACCATTGATGAATCAACTTTCCTGTTCATACTTGTAGTCTTTTATAAAGTAACTGCTGTCATAAAGAAAATAATGAAACATTTATGGCAAATGCTCTACCGCACAAAGGTTGGGGTAACGTCTGCGTACTTCCTACCCTCCCAGACCCCACTTGTGGGATTACAATGGGTATGTTGTTGTTGTTGTTGTTGTATATATTGCAAATGCCACTGATAATTAGGGTGATTAAGTTTCATTAGTGAAAAAAGAACTTGATGCACAATAAAATTTTGCAAATTATGCAGCGATGCTAGCAACAACTGACACATATGAGGCTTTGAAGGTACTTACATTAGCAAAAGCTTGGCTGAGCTGTTGTAGAAGATCAACCAAGCAATGGCTTCGCATAAGTGGCTTCCCTAAAGTGTAGAAACCTTTTGCTGCTGCAACCACTTGCAATGTCTTTCCATTGCATATCTTAATCTGCAAAAAGTTTCACATCATCAATATCCTCAACAATCTAGAACAAATGCAAAACCAGAAGAAAATAAACAAAAGAAGGTACTCACTCCCATCCAATTTGTTTGTCTGGTTTTAACTTGGCATTGTGTTTAAGAAAGTAAATACTCCCTCCGGATTAAAAAGAGTGTCCACTTAGCATTTATTTATTGAATCAAAAAGAGTGTCCACTTACTAAAACAAGAAAGAATTAACCTTAATTTTCCAGATTTGCCCTTATTAAATATAAGGTGATCAAATGTCAATACCTATTTAATTAGAGCATTTTTATCAAATTACCTATTTTTGACTCGAAGTTATTATTTTCTCAAGAGTGTGCAAATGACTAAGTGGACACTCTTTTAGATCCGGAGGGAGTAAGACTTTTGAATCTTCTTATCTTTTAAATTAAAGATATATAAAATGTACTAAAATGTAGTTTAATCTTACAGTCTTAAACATTACATATGTGAAAAGTTGAAATTAGAGAGTTTGTCAAAATAGAAAAGAGATATTTCCTTTTAAACGGACTAAAACGAAAAGCAAGACAAATAAATTGAAATTGAAAGGGAGGGAGTACCAGTAATTCGAAATAGTCGCCATCTCGCCTTGCTTTTTTAGCATTGTTACAATTATCCACTCTTTTCAAACCTGAAATATCGCATTTAAAAGATAAATTCTAGAATGTTCCAGATTGAAGTTAGGGTTATATCGAAAGGGAGATGAGAACGTACTGAGTATAGGTGGAGAGAGATGAGAGAAAGAGAAGAAGTCGTAGAAATCGGAGAGCTTAGGAATTGGATGAATCGCCACCATTTCATTCTCTTCCTGCGCCGCCGGAGATGAAGGCGAGGCTGGCCGGCTTGAAGCATTTTGCTGCGCCTTATGCTTTTTGGTCCGAGATTCCGACCCGGCACCGCCGGCGGCGGCGGAGGCTGTGGTGGATTTTCCGGCCTTTGGTTTGATGAAGCGTGTAGTGCACGCGACGATGTCGAGTAACCGCCTGACATGATCCACTACCTGAGACTCCTCCGTGTAGTCCTCTGTGAAGTCAGTGGCATTTTGGTTAATACACTAGAAATTTCGGGCAATTGCGCAAAAGATCAAAACTTTTTTGTATTGATTTCGTATATTCCAATAATTGCAAAGTTGGAAGAAAACGGAAAAAGAAATTATTTTAAGAACCCAAAAACAACTATAGGCGCTCGTGAACGTGGCATTGCATTTGATTTGATTTATACTTCCTCCGTCCGATATTACTTGACCACTTTTTTTTACACGTCTTTTAATAAATCATAAATAAAATGAGTATTTTTATTTCTCTCCAATTAATTACACAATAATTAATATTAGTTACTATTAAAAACAATTAATGTTAAGCGCAAATTAGAAAAAAATTAATTAATTCTATCTTATTTTTAGAAAGTGATCCAATTATTTGAGATAAATATTTTTAGTATTGTGGCCTAGTAATATGGGATGGCGAAAGTATACTATATATAGTTAAACAATTTTAAATAACATAATTTCATAGTATCACATTTGCATTTGTTGTTATAAAGAAGTAATGGACATAGTGATATTTTACCATCAGAAAAAAATTACCCGCGATTCTATATTTACACCAAGTAAATGAGTGTGAGACATATATTTTGTATACTATAACTTTTTATCATTTAACTTTAATTAACCGCTATACATTCTCAGGTTAATTTGCGATTCATACATTAAATTATTTGATTGGTGCATATGAATGATGATTTCTCCTTTATGCCATCTGTTCTGCTCAATATTTTGCAGGAATTGCAAAGTATGTCTGCACGCACACATAATGGAGTTGTTGATTAAATGTATTCATGTACTGATAAATGTGAATGAATTTTCCTTATTATACATGGGACCATCAGGCATATACATGCTGGTCGTCAGAAATAAATCACAACATTAAACAACAAAGATTATAGGCATGTGATCTCTGGCTCTTGAAATAGATACCACACGCCCATTTCTTCTTCTTCTTCTTCTTTTTTCTCCGTGTGTTTATATTAATGGGGAGTAGGTGAAGCTTTAATTTAACGGTAATTGTGAGGATTAATTATTCTAATTAGTGAGTTGTTAACACCGATGTACTTCTATTGAAATTCATGCAATTGATTTAACCAAAACCTATCACCTATCTGCATTTTTTGCCTTTGGTACATTGGGTTGGTGGGCGTTAATTTCATCATTTTTGTAAGTACAGTGTAATTAGGAGAAATGATAATTACAACAAATACTATCTGAATGGAATAACTCTACTGCTCTCTTAAGTTTCAAGTGGGAACAAGAACAATTTAAGTTTGTCTTATACACAAAGTAAAAGACATGCAGCACCGGAACCAACAAAACAATTAATAAACATGCCAGGAGGCTGGAAAAGGCGTCAAATTTGAGATTTTTTCAATCTAGGGACAAAGTTAAACACCTTTTAATACTTTTTCACTAAAATAATAAAACAACACAGAGACAAAGCCAAAATTTAAAATTTATGAGTTATGAATTTATCACCAAAATTATAACTTGTTTTAATTATAGAATTCGTAATTAAATATTTATACATACTTAATAAATTTCTAATATAAAAATAGAGTCTAAATAAAATTTTCTGAAATGCATATATGACATTATAGCTCCGTTCCTAAAAACACGTGACCATATAGGCCTATACACATGGATGAGATTTTAATGAAAACCTACCTTCAACCATCCTCACCAAACATGGCTTCAGAGTCTCAACAACTAACTTGTCATTTAGTTTTGGTCCCTTCACCTGTTCAAATCACCATCACTTTTCCATATTAACGTACTTCTTAATTTGAACAAAAAGATAATCAAACATAACAAAGAACAAAACCAAAGATTAACCAAGCTAAGTCCAAAATATACAAAGAGACAGAGGAAAAGACCATCAATATTGGAGTTTATTAAAATTAAGAACGAACTAACCTCGTGAGACAAAGAATAGTTCGTGAAATGACATGTTTCAACATTGGCATCTAGTAGCTTCCTCACGTCTAGTATCTTGTCCGTCGATATGCCCTTCAATATGTAAATTTAATTCCAATTAGTGACAAATGCCAGTGTTTCTTTGAAAATTTCATTGCAAATTGAATTGAATTCATCAATCATCAATACCTTGAGAACAACTTCAGTTTCATAGGGAGTGATGATAGTTATATCAAGAACACTTGGAATCACTGAAAAGAAACAAAAACAAAAAATAAATGTAAAGAACAAAGAAAAATGTTTTTATAAAAAAAATGTATACATAAGAAATCTGAAACATGTATTGAACCTTTCTCTTCTTTCTTCTTCTTGTCTGTTTTAGCTCTGTTTCCCTTTCCCCTGCCTGATCTTGGTGCCATGAACCTTCTTTTTTACCACTCTAATTACACTTCAGCTTCAAGAAAGAGCTGACCAATTGTCCAAAAGTACTGAAATTGAATGAACAAAAAGTCTAAAACTTCAATTTATTTGATGCATATTAAGAAATGGTTATTACATAAAACAGTAGTGACAATGACCATGCAGGAGATGTATAGATAGAGAGAAACAAAGGTGCTGAAAAGTGGAGAAGAGAATGAATGAGGCAAAGGGGTCTATATAGTAATGAGGAAGTTGGAGATAGCTTTAGGAGATAGATAAAGTAGGTGCACTAAGCTCCCACTATGCGCGGGGTCGGGGAAGGGCCGGATCATAAAGGTCTATTATATGCAGTCTTATATCGCATTTCTTGATGAAGTTTTCGTAGGCACAACACATCCTGATCACATGACAACAACTTTACATATTACTTTCCTTCAAAGGAGATAGATAAAGTAGTGAAGAGAAATCTAGTGAAGGGTTTTGAAAGAAGATGATAGGATAAGGTGTGGGTTCTTTTTGGGTTTACACAAATTACACTATGCTACACCTTATTTCTCTCTTCTTCTTCTTTCTTCTTCTTCTTCTTTTTTTGCCTTCTTTTAATGGACGAAACCACAATAAAAATTACGGATTTGGTAAAATACAATAGTTTTAGTTAATTAGCTCAAACCTTATATTTGTGATAAAAAATTCACCTAACATGTATAAATAATTTATCTAAAATTTAGTAAACTAAAAGAAATATGACTCAGAACCCATAAAGGTTAGTTTAGCCATGAGAATTATTCACTTTTTTCGTAATAATTTTTTCATTGGTTATAAAATTTTCAAAACCAACTTGAAGTTAGATTCCAAATTAAGAGAAGTGATCCAAACTTGTTTTCTAACTCCATCTTTATAAATTTCAAATAAAATGCTCTCTTTTCTCCTTTGCAAAAGGTATAATCATATACAACTCCAACTTCATAAATTCTAAATAAAGTGAAAAGTATTTAAAATCTATAGCCAAACACCTTACTTAAATTACTAAATTGGTCTCTCCTTCTTTCTATTTCAATAGTGAGTTGGTTTGAAAGGAATGTTGACCTCACCTTGTTGGATGCTTAAATGGACATGAATTATTGTGATAGTATTAGAGAGTTTTGACGGGAGAAAGGATTTTTAGCTTTTCTTATATATATATATATATATTCGGTTTTCTGGCTTATACGAGTCTATTTTTGGAGATAGTAGTACCGATCTCTCAACATTACTATCAGTAAATCATGGAATGTGCCTAAATAACTAGGGTTTGAGAACAGAATAAGTGATATCACCTACGAGGTTCTATTCCAGAAGAGAGCAAAATGCTCCCACCAAAATTAAATTCACGTTGCAGGCCTCCAACTAAATTTTAAGTTTACGACGTCAAGCTACTCCCGCGTGATTGGATGATATCCTTTTCTAATAGAGGAAGCGAGGCAGTCCAAATTAAACATGAATTTAAAAACACAAACAAAATTGGTGGGGTAATGAAGCTAGACCACCGTTGTTTTCTACGACACGTAGCACCCTCTTGATGGGGTTTTTTCCCCTTTCGCCGTTTTTCTTGTTTTTCATGTGTTGGCACCTTCTAATTATTTTCGCCAACCTGTTAGGAGCAATTTCTGACACCACAATTTTGTCATTCTCTCACTATTAATTTCACTAATTCCTATTAATTTCACTAATTCCTTTTTCTTAATGAATTTAAGTTTTAAATACTGATATGTAACAAAATATCATAATCAATATAGTTTCACCCGATTCCTGTAAATTTTCTATCCCTTTTTACATACTATTATTTATCCAACATCGTCATAGCCAATTACTCCTCCGTATATCATCAGGTTGATGTAAATATTTATGTGTGCATAAGTTTTCTTCCCACCAGTACCACATAGTGGTAGTTTTAAGCATGGATGGACTTAGAGGGCATGCATAAGGGGATTTAAATAAATCCTTTTGATCGAAAAATTATATTGTATATGAAAGTTCATAATTAATTTTTATGTATTTATTAGTAAATATTCTCCGAATATTCACAGTATATTTTGTAATTATGATAGATGTATATTTAAGGTAACTTATGATTCTTATTGTATTATGAATCAACCATTTAAGGTAAGTTAGGATTCTTATTGTATTAGAAATCAACCTATGTACAACTATATATATTGTGATTAATGAAAGGAATCCCTAAGGAAATTATTTCAATCTTACATGGTATCAAGAGCCAAACCCTAATCCCTACTCTCTTTTTTTCTCCCTCTCGACCGACACCACCCCAACTCCCTTTTCCCTCTCGGCCGACGACACTATTTTGCCACCATGTCTCGCCCTACTTCCCCCACCAATTCCGGTTCTTCCACTGGCACACTTGACAACCCCCATCAACGTTCATCGTCTTCTTTTCATCTGGCATTCGCCGTTACCAACATCAAGAATTTCATCCCTATAATTCTTGACCAAGAAGACTGTCAATATTCCATGTGGGTAGAACTGTTCTATATTCATGCATGTGCGTACAATGTGCTCGACCACATTGATGATTTTGTTTCTCGTCCAACCGATGTTGCAGACTCGACCTGCGTCGCCTTGACGCCATTGTAAAACAGTGGATCTACGGCACCATCTCTAAAGACTTGTTGTGTACTATCATGAAAATAGGTGTTACGGCACGTGAACTTTGGGTACGGTTAGAAGAAATCTTTCAGGATAATAAAAATACTCGGGCCGTGTATTTGGAAGAGCAGTTCAACAATACGCGTCTCAAGAATTTTAACAATATGTCTTAATACTGTAAACAATTGAAACTCATAACCGATTAACTTTCCAACGTAGGGACATCTGTTTCAGAGACCAAGATGGTACTTCAACTAGTTGCGGGATTACCGAAAGGTGAATATGATACACTTGCAACGATGATTCAACAGGCCGACCCCCTACCAAGCTTCAATAAAGCACGTTCGCAACTTTTGTTGGAAGAGACCCGCTGTGCTAAACAACAGGAACACAATCACAAGGAATTAGCCGTTGACGGCATGGCACCATCGATGGCCACCTCCACCCAACCACCACCGCAAGACCACCACCAGCAGCAGTCCCGCGGCGGAGGGCGTGGCAGCAGAGGTCGTGGTAACAACAATAAAGGGAAGGGCCGCTACAAGGGCAACCGGAACCAGCAGCCGCCAGGCCCAGGACCTGTTGCCTACTACAAGTGCGATGGACAACCCCCTTGGCCCAATACGGGGAACTGGGCCTCGCCTGCATGCCCCTACCCGACATTAGGGGCCCAATTCCAGCAAGGCTGGCAGCCAGGCCTCTTGGGCTCTGGCCCCGCCAATCGGCAAGCCTACCAGCAGCAGCAGGCCCATCTGGTAGCAGCAGTTCAGCAACCACAAGGCAGCAACTTGGCCCCCACCAATTTGGGTCAGGCCTTCAACACCGTGAACCTTCAACAACCCGACGATAATTGGTACATGGACACCGGATCCACATCTCACCTCACCCGGTCGTCAGGTAACTTATCTCAACTACTTCGGTTAACGTGTCCTCAATTTATTACCGTCGGCAATGGTCATCACATTCTAATTGAAGGTTACGGTAACACACATACTAAACAACCCCACCTGCCTTTCTCCCTAAATCACGTCATTTACACCCCTAACATCATTAAAAACTTAATCTTTGTTAGAAAATTCACTCGCAATAATTTTGTGTCTGTTGAATTTGACCCTTTTGGTTTTTCTGTGAAGGATCTCAATACAGGGGAAATTGTTACGCGCTGTAATAGTGTGGGAGACCTCTACCCCTTCACTCAATCTTCCGTTGTCAGACCACAATCACATCTATCCCTTGCGGCTATCTCTCCCTCAACTTGGCACAACAGACTCGGGCACCTTAGAGACCCTATTTTTACTTTTCTTATGACTACTAAGCGTATTCAATGTAATAATGGAAAACTTTCCCAACACTGTTTTTCTTGCCCGCTTGGCAAGCATACTCGTTTTCCATTTATGTCATCCAACAATGCTACTTTTTCTCTTTTTGATATTGTTCATGCTGATTTGTGGACATTTCCGGTTGTTAGCTCTTTGAGTCACAAATTTTATCTAGTATTCTTAGATGATTTTTCACATTTTGTCTGAATTTACCCACTGAAATTCAAATCTGAAGTTTTTGCCAAGTTCATTGAATTTCAAAAATTCATTCAAACACAGTTTGAAAAATCTATCAAATCGTTCAAATGTGATAATGGACGTGAATTTAATAACTCGGCATTTCACAATTTCTTCTCTAAACAAGGCATGGTTTTCCATTTTTCCTGCCCCTATACTTCCTCCCAAAACAGAAAGGCTGAACGAATTATATGTACCATCAATAACATGGTTCGCACCCTTCTGTTTCATGCCTGTCTTCCACCGCCTTTTTGGGTCTATGTTGTTAAAATGGTAGAATCCCATCTTAATATTTTACCAACTAGCACTCTCCAAAATAAGACCCCTACCGAAATCTTATACTGTAGGTTCCCATCCTATGACCATCTCCGTATTTTCGGCTGCTTATGCTACCCCAACCTAGCATCCACTGCACTTCACAAACTTGCCCCTCGCACCAAGCCCCTCGCATCAAGCCATGTGTCTTCGTTGGTCTCTCTCCTACTCATCGGGGCTACATGTGCTATGACATAACCACTCGCAAAATAATTGTCTCCCGTCACGTCACATTTGACGAGACGACCTTTCCTTTTTCAAATCTCCAAAAATTTCAGACCACCGATTACACCTTTCTCGATGAACCGAGTATGTCCCCGGCTGTCCAATCCTTGTACCACCGACAACCCACTATTCCAACAGAGCCTGCGCCAGCAGCTCCGTCCCCGCCACTGTCCGGCATCGTCTCCGACCAGAATCCTCCCAGCTCTCGATCGACCACCCCACTGCTCGACCCGACTATATCTCATGCCCCTCCAGTACCGCTGCTGCCTACAGAACCCGATAGCCCACAGCCATAAAATCCAAACCACCCACCACTGCCTACCCACCGTATGAAGACTCATGCACAACAAGGGAGTTTCAAATCCAAGGTCCATTTTAACCTCTCCACACAAACCATATCACCAATTCCAAAAAAAATCCAAAATTAGCCAAACTGGACCCTAATTGGAATGCGGCCATGTGCGAGGAATTTAATACTTTAACCAATCAGAACATTTGGGATTTGGTACCTAGACCGGACGGTGTAAATGTTATCCGGTGCATATGGCTATTTCGTCACAAGTATAGAGATAGTAGTGACTTGGAGCGGTATAAGGCAAGACTGGTTGCTAATGGCATTAATCAGCATGAGGGTATTGATTGTGGTGAAACATTCAGTCGGTTGTTAAATCGGCTACTATTCGGACTGTTCTCAGTATTGCTATGGGCATGCATTGGCCGATTCATCAGCTTGATGTCAAGAATACGTTTCTTCATGGGGATTTGAAAGAAACTGTGTACATACATCAGCCCCCTGGTTTTGTTCATCCGGCAGTTCTGCAGTTTGTATGTTGTCTCAGGAAGTCATTGTATGGATTGAAACAGGCACACCGCGCTTGGTATGATCGATTTTCCAAGTATCTTATGCAGATCGGATTTACATGTAGCAAGTGTGATAACTCTCTCTTCACTTTCCATCGAGGTAGCAACTCTGCTTATTTGTTATTATATGTGGATGACATTGTTCTTACTGCCTCCTCTGACGGTTTGAAGAATGAAATCATTGCTCTACTCAAAACTGAATTTGCTATGACTGACTGGCAAGCTGAGTTATTTCTTGGGTATATCCGTGACTAGATCTGCATCTACTATGTTTTTGTGTCAGCGCAAATATGCGGAGGAGATAGTGTATAAGGTTAAGATGGCAAATTGTAAAATTATGTCAACTCCGGTTGACTCGAAATCAAGCTCAGTGCCAATGAAGGCGCGCCAGTTTCTGATCCTACACTTTATAGGAGTCTTGCAGGTGCCCTTCAGTATCTTACATTCACTAGGCCCGATATTACATATGTCGTTCAACAGGTGTGTCTGTTTATGCACGACTCTCGAGAGTCCCATTTTGCGTCCCTCAAATGTATTATCAGATACGTTAAGGGCACATTGGACTTTGGACTGCATCTCTACCCCTTTACCCCAACCAAGTTACTCTCCTACACGGATGCAGATTGGGCAGGATGCCCGGACACACGTTCTCCACCTCAGGCTACCGTGTCTTTCTTGGGGATAATCTTATTTCATGGTCCGCCAAGTGGCAGGCCACGCTATCCCGTTCGAGTGTTGAATCAGAGTATCGCAGAGTTGCTAATGTCATTGTTGAGATCTGTTGGCTACGAAATCTTCTTTTGGAGCTCCAGTGTCCACTGCGAAAGGCGTCTATAGTCTACCGTGACAACATATCTGCCATCTATATGTCTCACAATCCGGCCCAACATCAGTGGACCAAGCATATCGAGATGGATATTCACTTTGTGCGTGAGAAGGTTGCCCTTGGTCATATCAAAAAATTACACGTGCCTTCATCCTATCAGTATGCAGATATTTTCACCAAGGGACTACTGAGACAGCTCTTCACCGACTTCCGATCCAGCCTTAGCGTTCGGCCTCCTCCCGCTCCGACTGAGGGGGAGTATTAGCGAATATTCACAGTATATTTTGTAATTATGATAGATGTATATTTAAGATAACTTATGATTCTTATTGTATTATGAATCAACCATTTAAGGTAAGTTAGGATTCTTATTGTATTAGGAATCAACATCTGTACAACTATATATATTGTGATTAATGAAAGGAATTTTATGAAAAATTATTTCAATCTTACCGTATTTATAATGGGTTGAATTCCTTGCAATGGTTCCGGTCTTTGACAATCCACAAGGACTGCTCCCCAACCTATGTCACTGGCATCTGTAAATAGTTCTAATTGATCTTTATCTGTTGGTATTCTATGTTTTGGTAGATTTTTTACTCTTTCTTTGATATCCTCTATTGCTTTATCATGTTCCTCTTTCCATTCAAATGCTTTATTTTTTCCTTTGATTAAAACTTGTAATGGTTTTCTTAAGGCTGGTAAGTCTTTTATATGATTTGAGGCATAATTTATTATTCCTAAAACTGTTATACTTCTTTTTTATATTCTAGTTTAGTAATAAAATTTTAGTTGGAATCCATCTCTATCTATTATATATCCTACAATCCACTCTTAGCTAGCAAGTGTATGGACTCGTACTTTCAGGACTCCTTAATATGTCAGATAACAATTTTTGTCCCGTTTAAATTGAAGCATAAGAATCTAAGATTTTTCTCCAATGTGTGAACACAACCGGTATCACTTTTTTTCTTATCTTTTTTATATTTTAAATCTTATTAATAAATATTTTGACTCCATCACTACTTTCAAGGGTGTACAAAATGGGGGTTATGTGCTGGATGTGATTAAGAGAGTGGCAGGAAAAACACACTAAGCACAGTAATTATTTCGGAAATTCAAATGAAGATTCCATCAGTGTCTCCACAATTTTCACGTTTCATTGCTAATTATTAGTGCTAGTTTTGTAGTCATTACTGTACTTTTAGTTGATTTGATGAAAATTTAAGCTAGGGGACTCGCGAAACACGTGTTGATACGTGAGTAAATTTCTTAAAAGATCACCCATATTTAAAAAATTACCTACTAATATTACTTTATTTTTTTTAGGACTAGAATATTACATAACTATTACTATTTTCTTCAAAATAAACTACACGCACAAAACTATCTTTCTCTTCTAGTTGACATGACATGTCACATTAAAATTTATTATTTTAATAATAAACTCATCAAACTCAATCCAACCCAAATTCATTTAACACCATTTATATAGGTAGTTGAGCGTAGTCCTACTTACGCTTACAAACTGGTAACTGGTAGTTATAATGTTATTATCGTAGGCCTGCTTAGTCTATCATACTAGTAGGCGCAGTATTGTTATGTAATCCTTTGTCGCTTGATTTCTGCTGATATGTGTTCTTTAGTGTACTTTGTTTATCTTATTTACATGTGTTAGTTACTGCTTTCTTTTTCAAAATGCGCTATCATGACTTATTCATTTTTGTTACCATCATTTTCATACTGCTTTAAATTTCGTATCTGGATCCAATTGTTTCTCTTGCTTTGCTTATGCTTATGTTTTGTCTTGAGCCGATCGTCTTTCGGAAATAGCCGATCTACCTATCAAGATAGAGGTAAGGTCGTCCCCCGAGGTATAGCTTGGATGGCAAAGGATGGGAACTTAAAATCCAGCTGGAGACCTGCAATGTGGGTTCGAACCCTGGTGGGAGCAATTTGCTCACTTTGGGGTAGGACTTTGTAGGTGATATCAGATGCTCTATTCTCAAACCCTGGTCATTCAGGCACATCCCGCGATTTACTGGTAGTAGTGGTGAGGGACCGGGACTACTATCTCCAGGAATAGTCTAGCGTAAGCCGGGAAGCTGGATATCAAAAAAAAAATTGAGGTAAGGTCTGTGTACACTCTACCCTCCCCAGACCCCACGTTGTGGGATTTCACTGGTTATGCTATTGTTGTTGTTGCTGTTGTATGTAGGCATGGCGAGGTACTTGAAGGATGAAAGTTTTGTATAATTATACTAGAGAATTATGAAATTAGAAACATTGTAATATTACTATTATTTCTTGTGTGAAGAGCGAATCCATGTCACTAATTATTTGTGGCGCGGTAAGGTACATCTTCTCGGTATTAGTTTATCACTGTTTATGAGTGTACTCTTTGTGCTCTCTTCTCTTCATCAATAGGCAACAAATACATGATGGTTATATTTGATACGAGGGTGTGGAGGACACAGATTAGAATAGAAGGGTAGTAGGTAGTTGAACGTAGTCCTATTTACGTTTACATACTGATAGTTGTAGTGTTATTATTGTAGGCCTGCTTAGCCTATCATACTAGTAGTCGCAATATTGCTTTATAGTCCATGTCGTTTGATTTCTGATGTTATGTGTTCTTTAGTGTACTTTGTTTACCTTATTTACATGCGTTAGTTACTACTTCTTTTTTCAGAATGCTCTATCATGACTTATTTGCTTTTGTTACCATCATTTTCATACTGCTTTAAATTTATTGTCCGGGTCTGACCGTTTCTCTTGCTTTGCTTGTGCTTATGCTTTGCCTTGAGCCGAGAGTCTTTCGGAAACAACCGCTCTACTTACCAAGGTAGAGGTAAGGTCTGCGTACACTCTACCCTCCCCAAACCAACACGTTGTGGGATTTCACTGGATATGTTGTTGTTGTATATAAAAAATATATAGTTACCGACTATTATTTGATAGGCGGTTATACTCTGTAAAAATGTCTTAGTTTATATGTAAGTTCTTTTATTTGGTAAACTTTGTTTTAATTAAAAATGGAACACAAAATGGATCAAAGAGTACCATTCTTTATTTGAAGAATTGTATTTCACGTATGATTTCTGTTGCGAAATGTGTTATTTAGTGTACTTTGTCTATTTTATTTATTTGCATTAGTTACTGCTTCTTTTTTCAGAATGCACTATCATGACTTATTCGCTTTTGGTACCATTATTTTCATACTGCTTTACATTTTTTGTCCGGATCTGACCGTTTAGCTTGTTTTGTTGGTGCTTTTGCTTGTATTGAGCCGAGAGTCTTTCGGAAACAACCGTTCTATCTTCCAAGATAGAGGTAATGTCTGCGTACATTCTACCCTCCTAAGACCCACGTTGTGGAATTTCACTGGATATGTTGTTTTTGTATATTTATAACTTGTATGTTGAATATGCGGTGAACAATCCGATCTACTCCCTGGGGGCTCATATTAAGTGAGTGCACCAATACAGGTTAAACCTACCAATGTGTGCAGGATTTGTTTGTCTTATAACTGCTAGAATAAATTATTCTTGCAATATATTGCATTTTCTGCTTAAATAATGAATGTTTGATTAAAGTGAGTATGTTTTTGTAGTTCATTTTTAAATGGGTATAAAAATGAGTTGTGTTGGTTAAATGAGTTTGGTTGGATTTAGTTAAATGAATTTGATGAGTTAAATAAATTTATTATTAAAATAATAAAAAATTTAATGTGATATGACATGTCAATTAAGAGAGACTTATAGTTTTGTGAGTTTAATAAATTTTGAGGAAAATAGTACTAGTTTGATGATATTCTAATTCTAAAAGAAATAAAAGTAAAATTAGTAAATAATTCTCAAAATATGAGTGACCTTTTAAGGAATTCGCTGTAATACCTAAAAATTATGCAACATTAGCTTTCAAGTAAAGCCTAGGAGAAGGTGTGAAAATCAAATAAGTAACTTGTAGTTTTCTGCTATTGAAAATTTTCCCTTTTTTTACTTCCAATGTTAATTTATAAGAATTGTTCGGGAATAAAGATAAGTTAAATTATTAATTACTATCTTAACATGCACGGTACGTGTCCCAACCAGAGCCATCTCTAATTTTCGTTACTCAATGTTGGACGCTCTATATTACTTTGTGAGTTTAAGTTTTATATATTGTCGATGTAAGTAATTTTTATATTATCATGTCATTCAAATGATATATATAGGTAAATTAATTCCTTAAATGTGGGATTAAAATATTAAAAATAAGATATATTAGTTGCTACAATAAGTAAAAATGATTTGATAATGTATACATTATTTATACGGATAGTGTAAATTACTTAAACTCTTACTTTGTTCATGCTTCAAATGTCGAGCTCTAGACAGTTCTTACAGGAAAGAAAAAAGATATAATGTGCACAATATGACAATAAAAAAGAAATTAAATCAATAAATTAAACTATAAGAATAACTCATTAAGTGGTTGTCTCAAGGATTCTGAAGTATCCACTGCTCAAATGGCAAACAATGAGTTTTTTCTAAGCAAATTAAAAAGGTGGAAGGATTCTTTGGACAGACACTTAAAACACTAAAAACACAGCTCGTACAGACAACAACGTCATTGTAATCGAAGCACGACAGGGCAGGCCCTGTTGCAATTTACAGTTCGGGTCGGGGGGGGGGGGGGGGGGGATTGTAATTTGTCTTCATTGCTTTTTCCAAAACCACAAATTCGTGTTAAAAAGCCCGACTTTTTTGTACTTATGCCTAAATACACTTCCAAGAGCATTTCACGACAATTTTCCTCTGACTTATATTTTAAGATTTAAATTTTGAAATCAAATACAAAATTAGCACAAACAATTATATTTTTGATATGTGATGGAATTATTGAGGTGTGGAAATTAATTCGGACACTACAACTACTATATTAACACTTCTATTTGATAAAATTCAGGAAAGTCTTTTATTCATAACATGAATTCTTATAAAGTAATAACAAGATAATAAAATAATACTATTCTTGAGAGCAAAAAGTGCAAGTAAAAAAAAAGCAAGTAAAACCCTTTATATAGGGTCTATTACATGAGATACAAATGTGTTTTTTCAATATGGGACAAAAGCAATGTGGGAAAGAGTTAATGTTAATATCCCCTCTCAAACTCGCGATGGTGTAGACAGAAGCATCGAGAGTTTGCCAAGAAAGAACCGGTGACGCTTTAAGGTATGCGCCTTTGTGAAGAAATCTGCAAGTTGCATCGAAGATGAGACAAATGACAAGGATAGAGTGTGTTGCTGAAGATGATATCGAATAATATGACAATCAATCTCAATATGTTTGGTACGTTCATGAAAGACTGTGTTGTGCGCAATCTGAATAGAACTCTTATTATCACAGTACATCAGTGTTGGTGAAGAAAGAGAGACACCCATATCAACCAATAACCAACGTAACCATACAATCTCACACGTAGTAGAAGCCATAACACGATACTCTGCCTCAGTTGAAGAGCGAGAAACCACATCTTGTTTCTTACTTTTCCATGAGATGAGTGAATCTCCTAAAAATACACAATAACCAGTAGTTGATTTCCGATCAGTTAGGTCACCATCCCAATCTGCATAAAAAATACACGAAGCTCCAAGGATGAGGTCGATGGAAACAAGAGACTCTGATAAATCGTTCCTCGAAGATAGCAAAGAATACGCATAACCGCAGCTCAATGTACAGATGTAGGAGAGTAAACAAACTAACTGACAATGTGAACAACATATACAATATCGGGCGAGTAATAGTGAGGTACACCAGACTCCCTACAAATGAACGATATAAAGTGGGATCAGGAAGAGGATCCCCGTCAGTAAGTGTATATCGAACATTAACCTCAAGAGGAGAGTCAACTATACGAGTATCTATGAGACGGGCCCGCTCAAGAATATCTGCAGTGTACTTAGACTGAGAGAGAAGATATCCCTTATCAGAATAAGCTACCTCAATGCCTAAAAAGTAACGTAGATGACCTAAATCTTTCATCTAAAAACTACGAGATAAAGTAGATTTTAGGTTTGCAATACCATCAATATCATCACTTGTAATGATCATGTCATCAACATACAACAAAATCAAAATACAACCTGCAGAGGATGATTTAACAAATAACGCCGAATCATGAAAGCTGAAAATAAACCCAAGAGATGATACTACAGTGGAGAACTTGTCGAACCAAGCTCTTGGAGCTTGTTTGAGACCATACAGAGCTTTCTTAAGCATGCACACTTGTCTTGGACTATGTGAAACACCATGTGGAGAGACCATGTAGACTTCTTCTTAAAGATTCCCATTCAAAAAAGCATTTTTAACATCCATTGTGAAATATGCCAATGACGAACAGAGGCCACTGCAATAAGAACCTGGACAGATGTTATCTTTGCAACAGGTGCAAGTCTCTTCATAATCCATACCATATTCTTGAGCAAAACCCTTTGCAACCAAACGAGCTTTATATCGCTCAATAGAACCATCAGACTTTGTCTTAATCTTGTACACCCATCGAGAACCAATAGTTTTCTTACCAGTCGGTAGAGAAACCAAATCTCAAGTACCAATTTTGTTCAAAGCAGCCAGTTCTCATTCATAGCCTCTTGCCAAAGAGGATCACGAGCTGCCTCAGAGTAGGAGGTAGGCTCACAAAGAGAATTAATAGAAACTAGAAAGGAAGCGAATGATGGAGCATAGCAAGAATAATCAAAATCGGATACCTGAGTAGATCACAAAGTGCGTTTAGGATAGCGAGGTGGATCTGGATCTGCAACCACAAGAGGTTCTGAAATAGACGTAGGAGGGGGCTGAGTATCAATATCATGGGACCTGCCAGAAGACTAAGAAGGAATAGATGATATAGATGTAGAATTAGCATCAAAAGGATCAATATCAATAAGGTCGGATTTTGTCATGCCATGTGAGGTAGGTGGGATGGAAAAGAAAGGAACATGCTCATTAAAGGAAACATTACGAGACACATACAATTTTCCAGAAACTGGATCATGACAACGATAACCTTTCTGCCCAATCCCATATCCAAGAAAAACACAAATGGCGACATGAGAAGATAACTTAGTACGCTATGCATGTGGACATAGAACAAACCATGTAGAACCAAAAACTCTCAAATGGGAATATAGTGGGGTGTGACCAAATAGTCTAGCATACGGAGAAATCCCAGAATTATGAGAGATAGGGATCCTATTAATAAGATAAACAGATGTAAGGACAGCTTCTCCCCAAAATTCACTACGTATACTAGCGGACAAAAGAATGGATCTAGTTGTCTCAACAATATGCTTATGTTTTCTCTCGGCTACCCCATCTTGTTGTGGTGTATCAGTACAAGAAGACTGATGTATTGTACCATCAGCTTTGAAAATACTGAAAAGATCTCCACTAGTATATTCACCTCCTAAATCAGCCCGAAAACATTTAATAATGGCAGAATGTTGAGTTTTCACATAGGCTTGAAACTCAGCATAAGTATGAACAAAATTAGAGCGTATTTTCAACAAATAAACCCAACAATGACGAGTATAATCATCAATAAAGGAAACATAATAACTGGAGCCTCCCTTAGTAGGGATAGGTGATGGACCCCAAACATCTGAATGAACTAGATCAAATGGTGCAGAAGAAGTAGAAGTACTAAGATTAAAAGGCAAAGCAGAAAATTTTCCAAGTTTACATCCACTACAATCGAAATATCATCGGATTGTAAATCACCAAGAACACCAGTATTACACATAAAACGCAGGCGAGAACCTGATACATGACCAAGTCTAGAGTGCCACAAATAAAACTTCGAAGAGGAAGGTGTTAAATGAAAAGAAGACAGATTAACAGGCATAGCTGCTGCATGAGTAGGAAGATGCAGCTCATCCAAAACATAGAGACCTCTCCCCTTTCTACGCCCTGTCCCAATCACTCTCTTGGATTTTAGATCCTGCACATAACAAGAATTAGGGAAGAGTCCAATAAAACATCCAGAGTTACATATTTGACCAGCAGAAGCAAGATTCATATGTAATTTTGGAATGCAATAAACATCAGGTAATGATATAGTGGATGTATGAAAGGTGCCAATGCCTGTTAATGGCATATGTATGCCATCAGCAGTCACAATAGAAGTAGAAGGGATGGGGGGGGGGGGTTAGAATACATAGATACAAAGACGAAAGAATCAGGAGACATTGAAACGCATGGTCATCGAACAAGGGATTGTTGCCAGTTAAGGGATGAAGTGGTCACGTTATTGAAAAATGGCCACCTACGTGAGTTCTTAAGAGATCGGGCAAAGGGAAACTATAGAAATAGGGAAGCAAACAAGTAGACAGAATATGTTGAGCCCTAGTATGTCTTAAATATGATTATCGGGGGAATGGACGTTCCGAATGGATTTGTCATCACTGCAAAGAAGACAAAGTCTCAATCACTCGGGAGAAAAGATCCAGAGACTACGTACCGGAGGGAACGATCTCTTTCAATGATGAAGATGCGGAGGGCTCGGGTCCAAACTTGGGGCCGAGAAAATGTTCACAAGCTTGGACCGGGAGCTAACGTGCTTTCTCGGGGTCCTGTAAGATTTGATCATTTTATATGGTATGACTAGGTGAGAAACCTGGCGATATGAGCTCACTCGGCCGGGTTGCGGAGGTACCAGCCTCTTCGAAGAGGCGCTCAAAATCTTCTTGCCCAAAAGTCTGGGCCGATTGAGATGGTGGAAAAGGATTCGAAGTGAAATTCTTGGTTTTCTTAGCCAACGGATCATCATCCGTAGCTTCATCGTCATCTTCGATGATGACTAGTTCTGTGACCGGTAGCGTGGTGGCATGTTTAGTTGCGTACTAGTTGGCAGTAGAATCGGTTCGGCTGCTTCAGTGGCAACTTGATAGAGATGTCTTCTGCGGAAGTGGTGGTGGTGATAGTCTTTCTCACCCAAACATCTTCTAGTGAGATGTCAGTGTCTTGACTTAAGGAAGGACCACCAACTTCCGAAGCTCTTTTTCCCTTTGAGCAAACCGAAGGTGATTTTGGAGGCTTTGAGGATTTAGAGTATTTATTTTTGGGCACTTCGGTGATACGTTAAACCGAAGAGGCCGGATCAAATTTCGGATCGGGGATAATTGAAGAAGCAGAGGGGTTGGACCTCGGGATCGAGGAGCCATTTGGTAGACCTTGCGAGTTTTAAAAATGGAAGGAGTAAGAAAGCGCACAAAACTATTATTAAAACTAAGAAGGAGGGTTAGGTGAATACTGATAGTGGTTTCAGGCTACCCATCGTTTATCAGAAAGTTCTTTCCATGTCTGCGTGTGGAGATTGTCTATGTGAGCCGAAATTTATTGGATGACTGAAAAAATAGAAAAATGGAATATTAGAATGTGAATTATTTAAATTGAAAAAAGAAAAGTTTTAGTACTTACGGTGAATGTTCCATTCCTCCGAAAAGGGAATGAACCTAGCTGGGATAATTTTTGCGGTAGGGGCCGCGATGTAACGTTCCATCCAACCTCGATCTTGATTTTCATCGATGCTCGAGAGTATGGGGAATCTGCCTCGTTTTGAGAGTTAAAAAACTCTGCCATGAAAGAATCGAGGGACATATAAATGGATCAAATGATCCAAGGTGAAAGGTTCTTTGACCAAATTGGCCAGGAATCAGAGGCAAGTAACGATCCTCCATACAGACGGACCAATTTGTGCAAGACACAAATTGTAAGTCCAGCACATTTCAAGGATTACAATATCGATAAGAGGAACGAGCTTAAAGGTGAAAGAGTAGGTATATACGTTGGAGTACCCAGACCTGAATGTAGTAATATCTTCGTCTCGGCTGGGTATAATGATCCCGGAGAGTTTAGTCTAATCATAGTCATTTTGGATTGTATCAAGGCCGATGACTTTAATGGAAGATGGCCGACTCTTAGCTTTTTCACTTTCAAAATGAAAAGTGGAAGAGAGCATATCGTATGCTCTAGGATCGGCGGTGGCCTGAACTTCAGAAGGGTCACCGACACCGTAGTTTCATCAGAAACCGGAGATGGAGAAGTTGCCGGAGATTATTGTTTTGAAGAAGATCGGGTATATTCCGTCATGGTGATGAAAGTTTGAAGATTTGAAGGTATGAAGGTTTGAAGATATGAAGGTTTGAAGATATGAAGGTTTGAAGATTTGAAGTTTTGAAGATATGAAGATCTCAAGTTTTGAGGATTTGAAGGTTGATTGCTCGAGGGATTAAAGAAAATTTACCAAAAGGTAAAATTTGTGAAAATAGAAAAAAAGGATTTTTACAGGGACGTGGTCATCATTATGAAACGCTTCAGTTTGTGAACCAAAGTGACTGTTCAATCATAGGGTGACACGTGTACAAAGTCACAGAGTGATAAGACATAAGTCAGATTTTGAGGGTTGCAATCGTTTTGTTTTCCCACCTGTTGCGAAGTAATTTGAAAGGACACTTGCAAGAGAAGATATCGAAGACATTATTTCCACTTCCCGTCACTTCGGTAAACTTTGATCCGGGAAGTGTGGGACTATCTGTATATGGTGAAAACCGGCATGACACGTGGCATGGTTTGGGAATGGAAGCCGAAGGAGGTAACATTTTTCATCGGTGGTAAGTTCGGGTGTTGTACCAAGTCCGGGCGGTGGTCGAACCATGTGGCACCAAATGGCGACCGGACTTGATAACTTCGGGTGAAAGATCGAATGAGCTCAGCGCCTACCCGTTCCGTATATGGCATTAGCCATTACCATTTACCTATTAAGTGACTTTTTTATCATTTAATAACATTTATCAAAGGATTGATTCTTGGGCATAAATGCCTTGTATTGTTAGCTATATAAAGAGTCCAACCTTCATGTTGAAATGACATCTCATTCTCATTACATAAACTCAAATAATTACATTTAGAAGTACTCTTGTTTTCTATTATTACTGGCTCAGACCCGAAGCAGTTTAGCTAAGGATCGGACCAAACCATCAGTTCGAGTATAGTCAAGACTACGACATTCCAGGCTAATTACTTGCTTATTGTTTTCATTTGTTTACTTATTGTTAATGTTGGAAATTTGCCTATGGCGGGAGTTGCGTCCAACCATCTTTAATGGGTTAAACACTAGTGTTCCGCATTTTGGAACCTTCGGTTCTTCACACGAGCATAATCTACTAAGTAAGTAGATGACCGTAGGGCCAAGGATCGTCAAATTTCGTTGAGAAATTAAAGAGATATTGGTCCACGAAGTGAGGTGTTTGAAGTATGAAAAAAGGTGGTAAAGAGCAATCCTCTCTCATCGGTGGGGGAAGAAAGATTTGTTTAGTTAATAAGTCTCAAAGTTGGCTTGGGGTTTGGGACCCCAAGGGGTATCCTATGTGTTTAAAGGAGGGAGCACCTAGATGTGCTTCGGTTCGAGGATAAGCCCACGCGCGCCATCACCGCTCGCCCGTTCGGTCTCTGGCTCGGGTCACGGCTGTGGTGTGGGCTGTGGCTCCTTCATATTTACAGTTTGGTCCCTGAAGTTTCAAGTAAGTCAAAATTGGGCAGAGAACTTTCTGTTGGTTATTGAAACGTCAACCAGCCTTAATTTGCACTCAATTGGCTGAATTATTCTCCCTAAAGGCCAATCCGTTGCACATCAATTCACCATTTATTTTGGTAAATTACTACCTCCATAATTACCATTACTTGGCCAGTAACAACAATTATGTAGCACTTGAGTTTCCTTTGCTCAATTGTTCATTTGTTGTTTTATCTTGGGAGACAATTGTCCAGGACGTAGAAAGGATACATACGGGGCAATATTGTCTTAAAGACAGAGTGCAATCACTCGACTCAGCATACCAAAATTGTTCCAGTTTCTTGTTCAAGTTTATTGTAATTTCAGTTTGTTGTAATACTTAGCAGTTACTTATTTTCGTTTCCTGCACCATTGTAACCAACAAGTTTAAGACAAGATTTTGCTTACTGTAACTGCTGCAACATGACTGGAAACACTATTGATGCCGCTGCCGCTGCTGCTGCCAATCAAGGCAGCAATTCTGTCTTTCCTGCTGCTGCCGCTACTGTCCAAGATAGCAACTCGTCTGCCTTCCCCACTGCTGCCCAAGGCACGTCTGCTGCCTTTACTTGCTCCATCCTCCGCATTCCACCATGATCGCCCTGAAAAATTCATGGGCTCAAACTTTAAGAGATGGCAGCAGAAGATGCTATTCTACTTAACTGTTATGGGCATAGCCCGGTTCCTAACGAAAGATCCTCCACAAGCTGGAGATGAAATGGACCCTTCGCCTTCTGAAATGGGTGAAGGGGGCCTTGGTATCCATGTCATTAAAGGCATGAAGATGGTTCTTGATGCATGGAATCATAGCGATTTCATGTGTAATAATTACATATTGAACTGCTTGGCCGACCCTCTCTATACGGTCTATTGCACCGTTGGCACTGCCAAAGAGCTATGGGAAAAACTGCAAAAGAAGTACAACGCACAAGATGCAGGTACTAAGAAGTTCATCATTGGGAAATTTCTAAAATTTCAAATGGTGGATAGTAAGACAGTGATGTCCAAAGTCCAGGATTCCAAATGATTCTACATCACCTAGATTTGGAAGGAATGAATCCAAATTAGCAGTTTTATATTGCATCGCTAATTGAAAAGTTACCTCATTCGTGGAATGAGTTACTTAAAACTCAAGACAAAGGAGATGACCTTTGAAGAGCTTATTATCAAACTCCAAATTCAGGAAGATAATAAGAAGGCATTGCCTAAGGGTAAACAACCTGCTGAGGCAAAGGAAAATCTGGCTGAGGCCAAAGGGAACCCAAGCAAGAAGCGGAAGTTCCAGAAAGACGGCAAGGCACACGCAACGGAGATGTTCAGAGGTAACTGTCACCACTGTGAGAAACCTGGTCATAAGATCAAGGAATGCCGCAAGCTCAAGACTGAGCAACAACAGAAAGGCAAGGCTAAAGGCAAGGCGCATGCTAACGTCGTCAAGGACACGCTCCTAGATGACATGATTGAGAAGTTCTCGGCAGTGGTGCTTGAAGCAAACCTGGTCGAGAATCCGAGGCAGTGGTGGGTCGACACAGGTGCTACCATACACATCTGTTCCAACAGAGATGCCTTCTCCACGTACACACCGGTCACCGACAAGAAGCTGTTCATGGGCAACAACGTTTCCTCTGACGTGTTGAGGGTAGGAAAGGTGGTCCTGAAGATGACTTCCGGAAAAGAGCTCACTCTGAAGGAAGTGATGCACGTCCCTGAGATTAGAAGAAATTTAATTTCAGGACTTTTATTGGTTAATGTTGTCGCGCCTGTTTTGACCTGCTCGGTCAAAGAGAACACAACGTATTTGGTGATTCCTGGGTTAGATTAAAGAGTCGCCACCTAATTATTTTACGGTGAATTAGGACACCTAAATATTAAATAAATGCTGCAAAATAACTCAAATTTTAAGGTTTGTGAAACTAGTGAGATTCTAAGATAAGGGTTCTTTATTATCCTAAAGGGAAGGGGTTAGGCATCCTTTAAGATCCGCTAACTTGCGGTTATCCGATCAAACTCAGGTAAATTAATTATTGCTAAAATGTATGTTTTAAAATATAAACTTAAAAAAGTTTGCAGATGATTAATGAAAAGGATGTATTTGTATAAGTATACATTTGCATGGTATAAAAGAAAATACATGTAAAGTTGAAAAAAGTATGCATTTGTGACAATAATAAGGAGAAGAACAAATTATTTATGATGCCAAAGAAGTATTTTCTTGAAAATCATTTTGAGTTGTACAATTAATAAAGTGAACAGAATATGATCAAAGTTTGTTTTGAAAATTTTAAATATGCATGACGAGCCTAAAATAAATAAACTAGCGGAGGATTTCTAAGTTTGAATTAACCGAGCCTACAAATGAATAAACTAGCGACGATTTTTAAATTACCCTATTAATTATCCATTCATGGCCTAATTATTCTAAATATCCTAACAATCACACAAGCGTTAAATAATTATTACAAACCCAAATAGAGATAACAAAATTAAAGAATAATAATGAATGGAAACTAAGGCGGATGACGATGTCATCTCGCCCTATTGGTTTTGAAATCCCGAGGTTGAAAAATGCAAGGAGTGTGAATGCGGGTCTTCGTTCGGCAATGATCATGATGAGTCTCATAGCGAAACTCTTCGTAGCTCCGATGCATTTCATGTAAAGAAAAGAAAAGAAAAGAAAGTATTAGTAGATGGAAGATGAAAATATATACATAAAAAATGTAAATAAATAATTCGTGAAGAATAATATGTTATTGGGCCTCGGGCCCAACGACTTAAAGTAGTCGCACAAATGGAGGAGATGTGGGCCCACCAGGCCGAAGGGTATGCAGGGAGGGCGGAAAACAAAAAGGGGATTTAGAACGTACCTCAAACTCATCAATAATAAAAATAAGCAACCACTGATATAAAGTTAAACACAAATATACACGATCCATATCTAACTATAACAGTTTATACACAAACAAAGCTAACAGGTCCAGATATGAAACAGGCCAAACAATATTAACTCCAACTGGGCTTTGGTAAATCAAACAGTATACGTATAAAAGCAAGCCCAATATAATGACTTCAGTTTTTAAAGAGAAAGAAACAAATTAGATACATAAAGGCCCAATTCAACACATGCCCAGATATACACTTAGACATACATAAGAGTTGGTATACATGATATTCATAATATACATGATATACTTGAAGGTATACAAGGACATTCAACTTTGATATACACCTTGTGTATACTGAAGTCTATACATCCTGTATACTTTTGAAGTATATCATCGCAGGTTCAGCAAATGGGAAGAAGTTAACCAACATGAGCAAGTTCATGCATAAAAAAAAATACAAGGATACCCTACATGTTTTAGAGCAAACAAACACTAGCATTGGGCAGAATAAGCAGACTCAATTCCAATAAGAGAAATGAAACAATTGCACAAATATCAGGCCAGTGCATGTATGAAAAGTAGATCCAGACACAACAAGAAAGAATACCCAGATGTCTCAACACCAAATCTAACAAATTTTGTTATCTTATCCATGTATAAGACTCGAATATTAAAAGAACAAGCAACATATATTGACACAGAGAACTTGGAGCAACTATTCTAGATCAAGTAGCATATTTCCTGATTTTTAGGTCAAGTCTAATCAAGAATCAGAAAAGATAGAACCAATTTATACCCTTAGCAAGAAATCAAAGTCATCATTGCAGTCTCATATAAGCACTCTTTCATACATCAGATGGGAACTTGGCTGTAGCAACACAAACAAAACTAGAATTAACCCCAACATGTCCTTTACTTAACAAATTGTTTGACGTAGATAGGCATGCTTGTGATTCAGATTCATACCAAGAAAAGACAACCCACACTTACAAGTAGATAATGCATAACTCAATAAGAATCAAAGACCTCCATATCCCTAAGTTTAAACCATTCCTTAGATCTTTCTATTCACTTAAGCAGTTTTAACATTTGACTATACCCTATACATGCTTCCTTCATGAAATATAATCACAAATCGGGTATGGAATGCATTAGAAACTATGGCTTAACAGGGTATAAACTGGTTCAAAATAGTGCAAATCACTAATGCAAATGTCATTCAAACAAACTCTAGAGGTAGGACATGATACAAGATAACTTAGGAGACTTCACATGTTAATATCGAGGCCTTTTAACACTTAAACAGGTAAGGCAAGTGTGTAATCAGTTTAGTAGACATTTGTGAGACAAACAGAGTTGAGCCAAATAACCACTTAAAGGCATCACTTCAAATATGATAAACTGAACATATAAGGCCATATTCATTATATATATTTAGGCATAATGACACTTCTAAACAAAGCACAAGGAAGCAAATATGATTACTAAGCATTATAAGTTAAGTAACTTAACAATCCTCAGCTAACCAACAACCAAATGTCTACTGAACTAGTTACAGAAACTCAGCAAGATAAGTATGTTTCAACATTCGAATCCAATATGATCACACAATGTCCATAAATCAACACACACACAAAGCTTCTTACCATATTAAGTATAAATCTGATAATACAAGGAAAGCATTTCTAAACATTAATTGCCAATTAGACCAGCTAACATACTTAACACAATAATGAACATAATAGCAAAAATGACTATCTTATCACATAATTAACAACAAAAACACATAAAAATGTTGAAAATATACTGAGAGGAATTTGTGTTTACTAACCTTCTCCGGGCAGCGAACCGAGGCGTGTTTCGAATCGTCGACCCGCTCGAGAATGTTTAGAATTCTGATTTTTCAGATTTTTTAATTATGATTTTCTCTGAAACAGGATTCTATTTTTGTAAGTCTATTTTCTGTTATTTTGACCCGACCCGGAATCCGAAAAACAGTGGGAAAATAGCAAAAATTCCAGATTTTTCAACACCAAAACCCAATAATTTCGAACTATATTTTCGGAATCTTTAAGTTGAAGAACACATGCAAGAACAAATACTCTTAAGCAGATTTCAGATTTTGAAATCCGGAATCTTCCCAATAGTGAAGAACACAAACAAAATACAATGCAAATCTTTAACAAGATTTCGGATTCTTGAACTTAAATTTTCGGACCTAAAATCGACCACAAAAAACCTAAGATCCGACCCCCCAAAACAGTGAGCAAGGGGGTTTTTTATAGGTATCAACCCCAACGTTCAACCCCCCCCCCCCCCCATACCCCCTTAAAAACGAATTCGAATTTCAAAATAAAAGGGGACAAAAATTTGATTTTTTGGGGCGATTTCTTGGGGCATGTGTTGCGGATTTTGGGGGGATGTGTTGGTGAGGTGATGGGGTTCGGCGGTGTCAGGGGGAGGTGACGGGTTCGGCGACCTCGGGGTAGGGTGGTGGCGACGTACGGGGCAGGGTTGTAGGGTGTGCGGCGATTTGGGTTTTAGGTTTTGGAGAATGGGGGATTTGTTTTTTTAAAAGGTGTTTGGTCGAAAAGGGTGTTGGGCCGGTTTAGGGATTTGGTTGGGGTTTTGGGCCGACGGGTGGGGTGGCCGGTTGGGCTTGGTTGGGGTTTTGGTTGGGCTTGGTAAATGGGGGTTTCGGGAGGGCCGAAAAATAAAAGGGGGAGTTGAATTGGGTTTGGCCGATTGGGCCTTTGTTTTGGGGGGGTTGCGAATTTGGTTAGGGGTTTGGGTTGGGGTATGAAATTAGTTTGTGTAGAAATTGTTTTGGGTTGGGAAATGAAATGGGTTATGGATTTAAAATATAAAAAGGGTTTAATATTAAAAATGTTTTGAATAATAAAAAAAATGAATTATTTAGAATATAGTATAAGATGTGATAATAATAAAACATAATATATGTGAAATGCTTAATGCTTAATAAAAAATGAAAATACGATGTCGTTTTGCTAAAATAAAATAATGTAGAATATTACAATAGAAACTATGATCATGATTTAAAAGACAAATGGTTGTAGAAAAAGAATACGAATAATAATATAATAATATTGAGAATAATAATATATGTGTATATATATGCCTATTATGTATATATAAAAAAAATATTTTTTGTAGTGTCGAAAATATCCAAAATTGCAAATAAATCAAAAAGGATTGGACAAAATTGGGTGTCAACAAATGCTGGTTTTAGGCTAGTGTTTGAATCCAATAAATTTATACTCACTAAGAATGACACTTTTGTGGGGGAGAGGCTTCATCTGTGAAGGCCTCTTCAAAGTGAATGCCATGTATGTAATGCGTCCAAGTAATAAAGTTGAACATTCTTCTTATTTGCTTGAGTCTTCTAATTTATGGCATCATAGATTAGGACACGTTAACTACAAGTCTATCCAAAGGATGGTAAATTTGGAGTTGTTGTCGTCTGTCGACGTAAACCCTCAACATAAGTGTGAGGTGTGCGTATAGGCAAAACTCACTAAGCTTCATTTTCGATCCGTCGAAAGGAATACCGCTCCTCTAAAACTTATTCTCACAGATATATGTGATTTGAAGTTCGCACAAACTAGAGGGGGGAACAAGTACTTTGTGACATTCATTGATGATAACACAAGGTATTGTTACATTTACTTGTTGAAAAATAATGATGAAGCCTTTGAAGCATTCCGATGTTATAAAGCAGAAGTTGAGAACCAACTAAGCCTGCAGATTAAATCCATTCGTAGCGATAGAGGGGGAGAATACGTAGCGCCATTTGAGGAATACTGTGCCCAAGAAGGCATTGTTCATCGAACGATGACTCCATACTCACCTCAATCGAACGGTGTGGCGGAACGTAAGAACCGCACATTGAAGGAAATAATGAATGCCTTGCTCATCAATTCCGGTCTTCCCCAAAACATGTGGGGAGAAGCCGTCCTTACCGCTAATACAATTCTTAATAGAGTCCCACATAAGGGTAAGGACAAAACTCCATATGAATCATGGAAGGGAAAGAAACCCACCTACAAATATTTTAAGGTGTGGGGTTGTTTGGCAAAGGTTGAAGTACCTAAGCCAAAGCAGGTCAAGATTGAGCCTAAGACTGTAGATTGCATATTCATCGGATATGCAAATAACAGTTGTGCTTATCGCTTCTTAATGCATAAGTCAGATATTCCAGATATCCACCAGGGTACAATCATGGAATCAAGGAATGCTCAATTCTTTAAAGGTATCTTTCCTAGAAAGAAAAACATAACCTCTCGCAAACGAAGTTATGAACAAAGCTCTCAAGAATCGGGAGTCGTTGACGGCCCGGATCTAGATGGTTCAGATCTAGCGGATCTCGAGGTGTCTGAACATCCGGAATCTAGTGTTCTAGATTCTCAGAACTTGGAGACTCTAGAGATGGATCTAAGACGAAGTAAAAGGGCCAGAAAGGATAAATCCTTCGGTCCTGACTTTGTAGCTTATATGGTTAATGATGAACCAAGGACAATTATTGAAGCATTGTCAACTCCAGAGGCATCGCTCTGGAAAGAAGCTATTGAGAGTGAAATAGGCTTCATTCTGCATAACCATACTTGGGAATTGGTTGATCTTTCTCCGGAAAATAAACTGTTGGGTTGTAAATGGATACTCAAACGGAAATATAAAGCAGATGGGTCTATAGACAAGTACAAGGCCAGTCTGGTAGTCAAGGGTTATCGTTAGAAAGAAGGTCTTGACTACTTTGACACGTACTCCCCGGTTTTTCGAATGACATCCATACGGGTATTCATTGCGATCGCAGCTTTGCGTGACCTTGAGATACATCAAATGGATGTCAAGACAACCTTCCTAAATGGTGATTTGGAAGAAGAAATTTATATGGACCAACCCGAGGGGTATGTGGTTCAAGGGCAAGAGAAGAAAGTATGTCGGCTTGTAAATCTCTGTACGGGCTAAAACAAGCCCCGAAGCAATGGCACGAAAAATTTGATAGTACTCTACTATCGAAGGGTTTCGCCATTAATGAGTGTGATAAATGTGTCTACACGAAAGGTAACTCTGACTCATTTGTCATGATATGCCTATACGTAGATGACATGTTGATCACAAGAAGCAGTCCTAAGGTAATCCTAGAGACTAAGAACATGTTGAAACAATGCTTCGACATGAAGGATATGGGTATCGCAGATGTCATCTTAGGGCTAAAAATCTCTAAGACGTCTGACAGACTGATCTTATCTCAGTCTCACTACATCGAGTATGTTTTGAGAAAGTTCGAGATGTTTGATAGTTCGTCGATAAAGTCACCAATGGATACAAATCAAAAGCTTGATAAAAATCTTGGTGCACCCGTATACTAGGAGCGATATGCACATGTGATCGATAGTTTGATTATATAACAAACTACACCCGACCTGATATTGCTTATGCAGTCAATAAGTTGGCTAGGTTTACCCGGAATCCGAGTGATGATCACTGGAAGGCGTTGAGTCGGATATTACAATACCTGAAACACACGTTAACTTTCGGGTTACATTATTCGAGATATCCAGCTATACTAGAGGGGTACAGTGATGCAAACTGGATATCTGATATAGAGAACACCAAGTCCACCAGTGGGTATGTATTTATAATTGGTGGTGGGGCTGTGTCTTGGAAATCCTCTAAGCAAACTTGCATCGCCCGATCCACAATGGAATTGGAGTTTATCGCTTTAGACAAAGCAGGAGAAGAAGATGAGTGGCTTCATGACTTCTTAGAGGATGTTCCGTGTTAGAACAAACCCGTACCTTCTGTAATGATCCACTGCGACAGCCAATCGGCTCTAGGAAGAGCACAGAATGCTATGTACAATGGCAAGTCTCGTCATATTCGACGGAGGCATAAGATCGTTAGGCAGCTGATCACCACGGGTATAATATCCCTTGATTACATAAAGTCAAAGGATAATATAGCAAACCCGCTGACAAAGGGCTTACCCAAGGATCAGATGTTCTGCCTGTCTACGGGAATGGGCTTAAAACCCAAAGTATAAGGACCAATACGGTGGTAACCCAACCTTACTGATTGGAGATCCCAGGAATTTGGTTCAATGGGAAAACTAAGTTGTAAAGGTTCAGTTGATTGCTTCAGTGGAAGCATGAGCACTTCGGATAGTGATTTCTGTAAAGAAACACCAAATCCAAGGTTGTTCCCGCAATAGACGTTAAATGCTATCTGCAGTGTGGGTAAAGGTTAAGTTTTCAAAACCTTTAATGATCCTCAATAGTTAAAGATAGGTTTGGGGAAACTTTTAATGGTTCCTAACACTTTTGAAGTGGGGTATAGCAGGATACCTTGTAGGAGACCACCTATTTAAGTGCGAGGACAGGCCGCCTCAAATGAACGCACTTAAGAATCCAAGAAGTTGTCCACGGCTACAACGGACAAAACATTACGAAGAAGAGAGTAAGGGAATTTATTGTGTTGGTGCTATTGACTTGGCTTACACTAAACACTGACGGTTCAAGAAATTATGTTCACCGCGCAGTAAGTAAGTCCGATGGTATTTAACTATGGAAGGTTCAAAGCTGAAGCTACCTCTCCTAATGCAACATCGGTCCGCTGAAATATTGCTGGGAAAAAGGCACCATGTGAGTGCGCCAAAATCTCTTTCAAGAGGGGATTGTTGGAAATTTGCCTTTGGCGGGAGTTGCGTCCAACCATATTTAATGTCTTAAACACTAGTGTTCCGTATGTTGGAACCTTCTGTTCTTCACACGTGCATAATCTACTAAGTAAGTAGATGACCGTAGGGCCAAGGATCGTCAAATTTCGTTGAGAAATTAAAGAGATATTGATCCACGAAGTGAGGTGTTTGAAGCATGGAAAAAGGTGGTAAAGAGCAATCATCCCTCATTGGTGGGGGAAGAAAGATTTGTTTAGTTAATAAGTCTCAAAGTTAGCTTGGGGGTTGGGACCCCAAGGGGTATCCCATGTGTTTAAAGGAGGGAGGATCTAGATGTGCTTCGGTTCAAGGATAAGCCCACACGCGCGCCGCCGCCGCCCGCCGTCCGGTCTCGAGCTCGGGTCACGGGTCGTGGGTTGTGGATTCTTTTGATATTATCTTTTTGGACCCAAAATTGTTTCAGATTTACAATTTTCCCTGAAGTTTCAAGTAAGTCAAAATTGGGCAGAGAACTTTCTGTTGGTTATTGGAACGTTAACCAGCCTTAATTTGCACTCAATTCAGCCATTGGTTGAAGTACTCTCCCTAAAGGACAATCCGTTGCACATCAATTCACCATTTATTTTGGTGAATTACTACCTCCATAATTGCCATTACTTGGCCAGTAACAACAATTATGTGGCCAGTTGGTAAGTCCTCTCCTTCAACTATATAAATGAGCCTTTGCACAATTGTTGAGACATACAAAAACTGAAACGAATCAGATTCTTAGCATCATTTCATTACTCAAAATTCTTCAAGGTAGCACTTGAGTTTCCTTTGCTCAATTGTTCATTTGCTGTTTTATCTTGGGAGACAATTGTCTAAGACGTAGAAATGATACGTACGGGGCAATCTTGTCTTAAAGACAGAGTGCAATCACTCGACTCAGCATATCAAAATTGTTCTAGTTTCTTGTAATACTTAGCAGTTACTTATTTCATTTCCTGCACCATTGTAACCAACAAGTTAAGGCTGGTTGACGTTCCAATAACCAACAGAAAGTTCTCTGCCCAATTTTGACTTACTTGAAACTTCGAGGGACCAAACTGTAAATCTGAAGGAGCCACAGCCTGTGACCCGAGCCCGAGACCGGACGGGCGGGCGGCGGAGGCGCGCGTGTGGGCTTATCCTCGAACCGAAACACATCTAGGTCCTCCCTCCTTTAAACACATAGGATACCCCTTTGGATCCCAAACCCCAAGCCAACTTTGAGACTTATTAACTAAACAAATCTTTCTTCCCCCACCAATGAGGGAGGATGCTCTTTACCACATTTTTCCATGCTTCAAACACCTCACTTCGTGGACCAATATCTCTTTCATTTCTCAACGAAATTTGATGATCCTTGGCCCTACGGTCATCTACTTACTTAGTAGATTATGCACGTGTGAAGAACCGAAGGTTCCAACATGCGGAACACTAGTGTTTAAGCCATTAAAGATGGTTGGACGCAACTCCCACCAAAGACAAATTTCCAACACTTAATTGATTATTACTCTTATCGACAAATCTATCCACGTATCCTTAAAATCACTTACAAATTCAACTGTAAACAACATTCAAAATTTAAGAGCTGAGATTGCATTGCCTTTTCTTCATTCTGTCACCTTGGGTTCTTAGCCATTAACTCCTGAATTCTTAGAGTAGATTACAGTTCTATATCATTCTGGTGATCGCACCCATATTTAAAGACGATAAATTCTGATTAGAAACAGAATACCGAACAAACAAGAGGCCGCACCCATTTCAATAATCAAAATAAGCAAGAAAACAAGATTCTGAGTCTTCATCCATGGTGCTCTCTGGTCCATCTCATCATCCATGGCATTTTATGTATATCCAAGTTAATATGCACATAATACATCGAAATCAAAGGTAAATAGGATGGCACATGCATTTTGAAAAGGAAATAAATTTGAAAAAAACCAAGTAAGACAAAACAGATATGAAATACCAAGAAATATATAGTCCTAACATTTTAGCAGAGAAGAATAGCCAACGGAGGAGCAGAGTCAGAAGCTAAATAAAAGGTTTTGTGAGAAATTTAGTGGAGTTTGATGAGATGAGTATTCGAAAGAATTAAACGCACTTGGGACTCATTCGTTTCTTTACAATTAATTAAGTACGAAGTAACCATCTTTGTTGCTTAGAGAGTTAAAGTTAATTGGGGGTGACAGAATGAAAAAAGAAATGCAATCTCAGCTCTTAAATTTTGAATGTATACGTGGCTCTCATCAAGATACCCATTGAAGAATACTGGAGGGATGTATTACTGGAGAAGATCTGGACCCAATGATGTGGCATTGTGTTCATCTGAATCAACTATCTTTAATGCGGAGTAGAGCCATCAATATGGGCTAAGGCCCGTGGGGTGACTCAATTCAATCCGTAATTTGATAGGGTTGTGTTTGAATTTTTGAAGCCCATTTAAGAATGAGACTTTTTAGCCAGTCTGAGTAAGTCCATTGGCTCATGGGTTTGAGCGCGTAGATTGGGCCGGCCCGTGCGCCACATAAAAATAATTAATTAAAAATTTAAAAATAGAAAGACAGTGCAGATGTTAAGATAACATTGTCACACGTAGATTCCGGTGTGCTTGATAAAGATAATGTGTTGGTGTTGGATACGTCATAAGTGTCATGAAATTTTTTTTGAGAAGTTTATTTTTACTATAAAATGGATGCAATATTGTCATTTTCTTTTGCGTTTTAATGAGATCTATTGGAACAAAGCTATGTTAATATTTTTATTTAGCTAGTTGTATTGCTACTCATTAACTGTTTAGTTTGCTATTAATATATCTATTTGGTTCGAGTGATATCAATTATTAATATGTTAAGTGTTAAAAATGTCAAAAGTTATTCAGTTTCGCATAGGGTTTGGTCTACAAGATCATTTTCTTGTTCAGTTGTACCTAAAATATTTGCACATAATGATAGAGATTTCACACTGAAGCGATACAATCAAATCTTTACTTGAAGCCAAACTTAATAAGCATTATTAGAATCATTTTATTTGTGGATTTAAGACTTGGTTAGTAAGTAGTAACACCATGTAATATATATTGTCTTGTAAATATTTTTATAAATTAGAATTTAAGTTAAAGAATTATGAAAAATATTTTTTAAAAGGTGGGTTGGCCCGGACAGGCCCACAACCCACGTAGTGATGCATTAGGATTGATGTTTTAAGGCCCATCAAAATGGTGGCCCAGCCCGACCTAACGCGTCAAATTTGAAAGCCCGAATGGTTGGGCGTCAACCCATTTTAACATAGCATAAATTTATATAAAACTTACAAAATTTTAATAAATAATAGATTTGAACTCACAATTTTTAAAAAATAAAATGAATTTAATGCTAAAACTGTTAAATATTGGACTCATCAAATTTAAAATTTAAATGATCTAGGTGTGTCATCGTGCGATGCAAACTTTATGAAGCATTGGTATTTAAATTATAGACATTATTTAGAAGGGCGGTTAAACTTGGTTATTGTATTTGATTAGCAAATAGACCATGTGATAAAAGACGACTAAAGGCTATGTAAATAGGGGTATTAATTAGATCTAGTTGTATTCTCTCCGTCTTAAATTATTTATTATTTTTTTTATTTATATATATATTAAGAAATATTAATTAAAAATGATATTTAACTTACTTTACTCTTATTTATGTCTAAGTTATAATCTCTCTATTAAATATTTGTTCTATTCGTGTATCTTCTTCATTAATGACAAATGATAAAATAAAAAAAAAATTATGTCTTCAACTTCTAAAACGATAAATAATTTGAGATAATTATTTTTACTAATTACGATAAATATTTTGAGACGGAGGATTTTTTTTTTTGGTTGTTGAAAATCTCTCCTTTCCTTAAATAAACATATATGAACGGTGTTGGGCAGGTTTATTGACTGTGTACCCATGAATTTCCTTACTTTTTTAAGAAGCCAATAAAAAAAATTCTTTTAATGGCCCCTTGGAACTTGCATATGGAAGTGAGAAGATATAATTTGCCATTAAATGGAATTTAAGTGGTAGTAGTACCTAATTATAGGGCTGGCCATATTGTCTCGTTTATTTAGTTTAGATCACTTAATTTTATTGTCTTTAATTATTTATTTATTTATTATCATAATTAAAATGGAAGGATTAAAAGGTATGTTTAAGGGTAAGGGTAAGGGTGCTTCTTCTAGTAGGGACAACCGGGGCAAGGGTACTTCTTCTAGTCATCTTATTCCTACACGGGATGATTTTGTTGATACTCAACATTTTCCTACAATACCATTAGATTTAGACCAGAGCTATTTTCCGGAACTCAAGAAGACTTTAATTTAGACGATGATCTAGATGATATACCCACTAATGTTGATGACAACACACCCACTAGTGCACCTTCAACCGAAATACCTCCTATTCCCCCTAGTATGAGACGAGGTCCAAAAAACGACCATTAAAATCAGATGCATGGACATTTTTTGATAGGGACGTAGAGAATCAAGTAGCCATATGTAAAATTTGTAAAAATGTTTTAAAATTTAAAACCGGAAAAGATCACGGTGGGACGGGGGGTTTAATTAGACACGTAGTAAGTGCTCATCCAGCTAGGTATGCCCAATACCGGGCTTCAAAACCGGTGCGCAAACGGCCGCTCCATCGGGACAAGGTTCACATATCGATACCGACCGGACCAAGTACATGGTCAAATTAACCCTATGACGGGGGGGAATTGTAGGCTCTAAATACAATAAACATAGAGATAGGGAAGCAATATCAAAATTAGTTGCATGGAGGGTTTGCCTTTTTCATTTCCTTCATCTCCGGTTTTATTCATTACATTAGAGATATATATAATCCTGTTTTTAACGATTTTCCTAGATCAACTCGTTAAGAGAGATGTATTTAAATTCGCGCATGAATATCAACAATATTTACGTTTTTCGTTATATCATTTTAATGGCAAAGTATCCATCACGTCCGATATAGGTCGTAGTACTAACGGCCATGATTATTTAACCGTAACTTGTCATTGGATAGATTATAAATGGTCTATGCAAAAACGTATTTTAGCGTATAGATATATAGATGATAGGCACACTTTGGTACTTTTATTGCAGAAAATATTTATCAAGTGTGCGATTATTACGGAATTACCGATAAAATTATGACTATTACATTAGATAACGCTTCTAATAACAATTACGCAATTACAATTTTAAAAAATAGTTTAACTCCTTCTTTTCCGGACCATTTTCATATAAAATGTGCGTGCCATATATATAACTTAATTGTAAAGGATGGTCTATCACTTTTTGAAGACATTCTTAGTAAAATACAATTTGCTATAAACTTTATTTTTAAAAGTAATAAAGTACAACGTAGAAAAGAATATAAAAAAATTTGTCATGATTGTGGACTACCTTTTAGAAAAATTCCACAAGAAGTATCCACTAGGTGGAATTCTTTATACGAGCAACTACTTGTTGCTTATGACTATAAATTACCTATAACTTTATTTTTTAACTCTCATAATAAAAAGCCAAATTGATATGATTTTAGATAGTGATTGGGAAAAAATCTCCGAACTTATTGTATTTTTAGAGAAATTTTTTCAAGCAACAAAAGAATTTTCCGGTATATATTATCCTACTATTTCAACTATGTTATTTTATATAACTCTAATATTTTTATTACTTAGTGAATATATGGAAAAACCAAACTTATAAGGCAAATGCTATTAAAAAAATGTTTCTCAAAATAAAAAAATATTTTATTCCTATTCCCTCTATTTATATTATTGGTTACGTATTAAATCCTACTATTAAAATAGACGGTACTAAATCACTAATTGAAACTATTTACGATTGTATAGAAGTACTACCACCTCCAAGTCCCAAAAATCTAAATCACCCACCACCTATTGAACAAACTAAAGAAGAAGTATTGTCTAGCGTAGAACACCAATGCAAAAATATATATAGATTTTATCAACAAGAAAATGCTAGTAACTTACCAGCTTCCATACCATCTTCTTCATCTTTAACACAACCTCACAAAAGACATCTTTGTTTTGCGGCTAGTATTGAAAGCCTCGAAATAGAATGTGCGGCCGTACCTCTACTACTAACCAAATTAGCGAGTTGGATATTTTTGTTTTGCGGGGTTCGTACCGTATCAAGAAGTTATCAATGAAGATGGACATGAAGACTTGTTTGAAATATCGGAGGGGAATGAGAAGACCTTTCCGACACTTTCATTGATGGCTCGAGATGTTTTGAACATTCAAGCGTCGTCAAGCGCGTCGAAAGCGCTTTTTCGCAGCGAGATATCAAATAGGAGACCACGAGACACTCATTAGCCGGAGACAGCTTGGAAATTGCGGTATTATTCGAGAGATTGGATACGAGCGGAGCGGAGAAGGTGCGGTCAACCGGAGATCAACGAAGAAGATGATGAAAACTACAACGAAATCTTAACCGAAGGTAGTGGAAGCGACGTGGATCAATTTGACCAACAAATACCAATTCCAACCGAAGAACCACATGAAATCATCAAGCAATTAGCTCTTACCTAATTACGAGCTACTCTCACCTAGGTACAGCGCCGCTCTCCACTCTACTTTTTTTTTTTTTTTTTTTTTTCTTCCTTCCCCTATTTTTTTTTTGCATTTCATTCTCTATTTGGCCCGCTTCAAACAAAATGAGAAAAAAGGGTCCGGTCAATAGCATAGCTCTTTCTATTTAGAGTAATACTCCCTCCGTCCATTTTTACTATGTTTGACTGGACGCCCTCCTTAAAAATCAATGATTTTATTTTATTATTGAATCCTTAATATTATAAATTATTTAAATAATTAAAACCAATCAAATATACTTTAAAGATTATGAAAATTATTAACAAATCATTGATGTTTTAAACTCAATAATTAATAATAAGAATAAAATAGATATAATATTTTTTAATTTTTTTAGATTGAACAAATAATAATAAATATATATTTTTAATATAATTGACAAATTAAAATGAACAGAAAGTACTAAATAGGAGTAATATCTCAAGAGCTTGGTACAAGATCTCTAGCCCCAAAGTGACCCAATAAAGTAATTACTTCCTCCCTATCATTTTAACCTTCGCTTTAGATCATAAATATTGCTCCCTTCATCTCATATTATTTGGCTATATTATTAAAAAAAATTGTCCCAAATTACTTGGCCACTTTCTAAAAATAAGATATAATTAATTAAGTTTTTTTCTATTTTGTTCTTAACATTAATTGCTTTTTAAAGTAATCAATATTAATTAGAGTGAAATAAATTGGAGAGAGATAAGGGTAATGTAGTAAAAGTAACATTTTTATTTATGATTTCTTAAGAGACGTATAAAAGGAAAAGTGACCAAATAATATGGGACTGAGAAAGCATTTAAAATCACTTTAAAAATTCAAGACTAAAGTTAGTTATTTTCAACTATACACTTAACACTAAGAGCATTTAATGAATAAAGATAATTTAGTTCACTATACATTGTATTTATTATTTTTCTTAGTGAACGTTAAAATAGTTAAATAGATAATTAAAATGGAATGGAGTGAGTAATATTAAGTGATTTGTTTTAGCTATCCTATCAACTAGTGTGGTGGGATAGATGAATTTATTATTCTTTAATCAAATATTTCTAATTCGAGGTTTGAAAATAAAAAATTCTAGAAGAAGATTGACTGTAAATTCTATCAGCCAAATAAGTTTCATATACCAAATGATTATGGGAAAAAAGGGACATTCTTGAAATTGGATAAACACACTATATATGCTCATCAAATTATCGTGTTTATCTTCTTCTTTTTGAAAAAAAAAAACCCGTCATGTTGATTTGGTGAATGAGGAGAGCACGACTTATAATTGATTAATAGGTCGTCCTACAGAATAAAAGAAAGAAAACGTTTAAGTGTAGTCTATATATAAATGTACTTCTTCTAGTAATCCTATTCCTAGTCCCGATAATTTGATAACTGTTTTTTTAATGATATACCATTAGATGATTAAGTAGATGAACCAGACTTTAATTTAGACGATAATATAGATGACACACCCATTAGTGCACCTCAACCTCAAGCTCAGTCTGAGTCTCAGCCTGAAACTGCAACTGCAATGCCTCTTATTCCCCCTAGTATGAATCGAGGCCATATAAAACGAATATTAAAATTAGATGCATGACATTTTTTTGATAGAGATGAAGAGAATCAACTAGCTAGATGTAAAATTTGTAAAAATGTTTATAAATTTAAAACAGAAAAAGGTCAAGGTGGGACGGGAGGTTTACTGAGACATATACAAGGCGAGCACACAACTAGGTGGAATCAATAACTGGCTAAAAAATCGGGTGTGTCAATGTCATTAAAGTCGAGACAAGGTTCCCATAGTGTCCCCGACCTAGTACATTGTCAAATTAACCCGACGACGGAGGGAAGTTTTGGTCCTAAATATGATAAAAACAAAGATAGAAAAAATATGGCAAAATTAATAGCGGTGGATGGTTTGCCTTTTTCATTTCATTCATCTCCTGGTTTTATTCATTATATACTAGAAACATATAATCCTACTTTTAATGGTTTTTCTAGATCAACTGTTAGAAGGGATGTTTTTAAATTTGCAAGTGAATATCAATAGTATTTACGTTATGCACTGTATCATTTTAATGGCAAAGTGGCTATCACTTCTGACATAGACCGCAGTACTAACGGTAACATGCCATTGGATAGATCAATATTGGTTTATGCAAAAACGTATTTTAGCATATAGATATATAGATGATAGGCACACTGGAAGTTTTATTGCAGTTAAATATTAATGAAATTTGTGATTACTATGGAATAAATGATAAAATTATGACTATTGCAATTGATAATATTTTTTCTAATGATTATGCTATAAGACTTTTAAAACTTAGATTAACTCCATCTTTTCCTAATCATTTTCATATAAGATGTGCGTGTCATATTTATAACTTATTTGTAAATGATGACCTAAAATTTTTTGAAAGCATTCTTGATAAAATACAATTTGCCATAAATTTTATTTTTAATGGTAAAAAATACAAAGATGCAAAGAGTATAAAAAAATATGTCATGATTGTGGATTATTATATAGAAAAATTCCAAAAGAAGTTTCGACTAAGTGGAATTCTCTGTATGAGCAACTACTTGTTGCTTACGATTATAGACAACCTATTACTTTATTATTTAACGCCCATAATAAAAATTCAAGGGATATGTTTGTAGATAATTATTGAGATAAATTTTTAGAACTGAATGGATTTTTAGAGAAATTTTATCAAGCTACTAAAGAATTTGTTGGTATTTATTATCCTACTATTTCAAATATGTTATTTTATAGAGCTCTAATATTTTTGTTACTTAATGAATATATGTAAAAACCAACTTATAAGGCATCTATTGAAAAAATGTTTAAAAAATTTTAAAAATACTTTTTTTCTATTCCCACTATTTATATTGTTGGTGTTGTATTAAATCCAACTATTAAAATAGACGATTGTAAAACACTTGTAGAAATGATTTATGATTGTGTAGAAGTACTTCCAACTGACCCAACTGAAGAACCAACTGACACACCAACTAAAGAAGCAGTTACGTCTAACATACACACCAAATGCAAAAAAAAAAATACGTATTACCAACAACAAAGTGCAAATAATCAACCGGCTTCTGTACCATCTTTTACTACTTCACTGCAACCTTATAAAAATATGTGGTTTCTGATGCTAGTATTCAAGGCCTTAGAAATAAAATGTGTAGTGGTTCAACTTCTTCACAAGTTAGCGAATTTGATGATTATGTTTTGTAGGGTATTGTACCGTATGAATTAATTGTCAATGACGAAGGACAAGAAGACTTGTTGAAATACTGGAGGGAGAATGAGAAGACATTTCCGACGCTAACAAAGATGACTCGAGATGTGTTAAACATTCAAGCATCATCAACAGCGTCTGAAAACGCCTTTTCCCCGGAAGATTTCAAATTGGGGAGCACATACATTCATTGGAGATTGCAGTTCTATTTAGAGACTGGATTCGTGCGGAGCGTAGAAGGTGAGACCAATCGGAGACCAATGAAGAAAAAAACTACAACTACAACGAAATCTTGTCCGAGGGAGCAGGAAGCGACGTAGAAGAATTTGACAAACAAATTTCAATTCCAACAGAAGATCCTCAAGACATTGTGAGGAAATTCGAAAGAGTATGGTTGAATATGTAAATTTTTAATTGCAATTTTATACGTCATTTGCAACTTTTGAACAACACCGCAAAGTTGTAATTTTGAAATTGTATTACAAAAAAAATCATATTTCTATTAAATAATATAAGAGGCACAAAAACAATCTTGAGATGTTTTTATTACACTATCTTGTTTAATTATTGAAATGTTTATATATATTATTTTTTAAATTAAGTAGGGAAAAAAACGAGTCCCGACCCGCCTCAACCCGGCCCCGTTCCAGCGGGATGTGGAACGGGACGGGACCTCCCACCGGCCTGCCAAACCCGTCGGAACCCGAGTCCCTACCTTCCCCGGTTGGACAGCCTTAGTTTCATCTACGTTAAACTTGAAGTTATCGTATATATATATATATATATATATATATATATTTAAAAGAAAATGCTAATATCATTTTCATCCATTTGGAGTAATAAAGTTTCTTACTTTTAATGATCATATCATCAAACATAGAGAGTATTTACCATTAGGCAATAAACGCATGAAGCTTCTTATATATGGATAAAATCAAAGATCAATTAATTAAGTAGTAATTATAAGAACTCTTCTCTCCGAATCAAAAAGAGTGTTCACTTAGTCTCTTCAAATCTAAAGAATCGACCTAAGCTTGAAAAGATTAGAAGTGATTTTGCTGAAAAAATCTCAGTAAAAGGAATTATCACAATTAGGGCTTTATGATTTTCGATCTGTTTTCTTGCATTTTAATTTGGAAGAAGATTGTAAATCGGTATATTTTAAAAGAATGATTGAAATTGATGAACAACAAATGTGGCTAGAGCAATGGACTCCGAATTTGCGCCAGTTTGGATCTTGCTTCCCAATCTGCCCCTGCATTGCCACCACTGAAATTATATTCTCGGTAGGAGTTCCACAAACTCTGGATAATGCTACTGGAGCTAAGAACATGCCAGGGTTAGCTAAAGCTAGGGTAATTATTGACTTGACTAAGTCTAGATTGGATAAAATTTGGGTTGGTTTAGAGGATGAAAATACCCCTTTCAAAAGTTGAACTATGAGCAAGTTCCTAAATATTGCAAACATTGCAAAAGAATAGGACATACTCTTGAGCTATGTAAGTGGGCAGAAAGAAAGAAACAGATGCAACAAGGAAAAGAGTAGAACAACAACAAGGAATTGGAAAGAGTAGATGTTGGAAATTTGCCTTTGGCGGGAGTTGCGACCGACCAACTTTAACGGCTTAAACACTAGTGTTACGTATGTTGGAGAATCCGGTTCTTTACACATGCATGATCTACTAAGTACGTAGATAACCGTAGGGCCAAGGATCGTCAAATTTCATTGAGAAATGAAAGAGATATTGGTCCACGAAGTGAGGTGTTTGAAGCATGGAAAGTGTGGTGTTGTGTTCAATTCTCCCTCATCGCTAGAGGAAGAAAGAATTGTTGTGTATATAAGACTCGAAATTGGTTTGGGGTTTGGGACCCCAAGGGGTATCCCATGTGTTTAAAGGAGGGAGGACCTAGATGTGCTTCGGTTCAAGGAAAGACCACGCGCCGCCGCTGCCCGCTCGTCCGGTCGGGTTCCGGGTTCACGGGTCGTGGGCTGTGGGCCTTCTGATACTATCTTTTTGGGCCGAGAACTTTGCCGAAGTACGGTTTGATCCCGAAGTTTCGGATGTATAGTTTGGACCAGAATTCTTTCAGATGTACAGTTTGGTCCCTGAAGTTTCAAGATGTACAGTTTGGTCCCTGAAGTTTCCAGAAAGTCAGAATTGGGCAGAAGAGAACAGAAACGCCAAGCACTCAATTCAGCCATTTATTTTGGCTGAATTACTCCTCCTATAATGGCCAATCCGTTGGTCTTTCACCATTTATTTTGGTGGCTTTACTACCTCCATAATGGCCATTATTTGGCCAATAATGGCTGTTATGGGGGCAGTTAAACAACCCCTCCCTCACCTATATAAACACCACTTACACCATTGTTGAGAAATACTTAACATACAAGAGATATACTACACAAAAATACACAAGAAAAAATAGTTCTTCCTACAACTTCCAAGCATCATTTCGTTACTCAATATTCTTCACGGTAGCTCTTGAGTTTCCTTTGCTCAAGTGTTCCATTGCTGTTTTATCTTGGGAGACGAATTGTCCAGGACGTATAAAGGATACATACGGGGCAATATTGTCTTAAGGACAGAGTGCCACACTCGACTCAGCAATAACAAAACAGTTTCCAGTTTTACTTCTTCAACAAAATTGTAATTTCAGTTTTGTTGTTCTATTGTAATTTTCAGTTCTTGAATTACTTTGCAGTTACTAGTAATTCTCGTTTCCTACAACCTTTGTAATAACCAACAACTTAAGACAATATTTGTTTACTACAACTGCTATAACATGGCTGAAAATATGACCGATGTTGCTGCTATTGCTGCTGCCTCTCGAGGCAACGTTGTTGCCTTCCCCGCCACTGCCGCTACTGCTCAAGGCAGTAACACCGCCGCCTTCACTCTGCTGCTGCTGCTGTCTGCTCGTTCAAGGCAAGAATAACTCGCCTTCCCCATCGTTGGAGCTCCACCCTCTTCTTCACACCACCATGATCGCCCTGAAAAATTCATGGGATCAGAATTTTAAAGATGGCAGCAAAAGTTGATGTTCTATTTAATGGTAATGGGCATGGCCCAGTTCTTTACGGAAGATCCTCCACAAGCTGGAGATGAAATGGACTCTTCGCCTGCTAAAACGGGTGAAGGGGGCCTTGGTATCCATGTCGTTAACGGCATGAAGATGGTTCGTGATGCGTGGAATCATAGCGATTTCATGTGCAAGAACTATATACTGAACTGCTTGGCAGACCCTCTCTACACGGTCTATTGCACCGTTGGCACCGCCAAAGAGCGTGGGAAAAGCGCAAAAGAAGTACAACGCACAAGATGCGGGTACTAAGAAGTTCATCGTTGGGAAATTTCTAAAATTTCAAATGGTGGACAGTAAGACAGTGATGTCCCAAGTCCAGGAATTCCAAATGATTTTACATCACCTAGATTTGGAAGGACTGAAACCAAACGAGCAATTTTTTGTTGCATTGCTGATTGAAAAGTTACCTCCTTCATGGAATGAGTTTATGAGTTACTTGAAACTCAAGACAAAGGAGATGACATTTGAAGAGCTTGTTATCAAACTGCAAATCCAGGAAGATAATAAGAAGACCTTGCCAAAGGGTAGACAACCTGCTGAGGCAAAGGCGAATCTGGCTGAGGCCAAAGGGAACTCAAGCAAGAAGCGGAAGTTCCAGAAAGACGGCAAAGCCCCCGGAGAGATGTTCAGAGGTAATTGTCATCACTGTGGAAAACCTGGTCATAGGATCAAGGATTGCCAAAAGCTCAAGACTGAGCAACAGTAGAAAGCCAAGTCTAAAGGCAAGGCTCAAGCAAACGTCGTCAAGGACACGCTCCTGGATGACATGATCGAGGAATTCTCTGCAGTGGTGCTAGAAGCCAACTTGGTGGAGAATCCGATGCAGTGGTGGATGGACACAGGTGCTACTAGGCACATATGTTCCAACAAAGATGCCTTCTCCACGTACACTCCAGTCGCTGACAAGAAGTTGTTCATGGGCAACAACGCTTCTTCTGACGTGCTGGGGGTTGGAAAGGTGGTCCTGAAGATGACTTCCGGCAAGGAACTTACTCTGAAGGAAGTGATGCACGTCCCAGAGATTAGAAGAAATTTAATTTCTGGACCTTTATTGGTTAATGCTAGTTTTAGGCTAGTGTTTGAATCCAATAAGTTTGTACTCACTAAAAATGGCACATTTGTGGGGAGGGGCTTCGTCTGTGAAGGCCTCTTCAAAGTGAATGCCATGTCTGTATTGCGTCAAGGAAATAAAGTTGAACCTTTTCTTATTTGCTTGAGTCTTCTAATTTATGGCATCATAGATTAGGACATGTTAACTACAAGTCTATTCAAAGGCTGGTAAAGATTTAACATAAGTGTGAGGTGTGCGTAGAGGCAAAACTCACCAAGCGTCCTTTTCGATCCGTCGAAAGGAATATCGCTCCTCTAGAACTTATTCACACAGATATATGTGATTTGAAGTTTGCACAAACTAGAGGGGGGAACAAGTACTTTGTGACATTTATAGATGATAGCACAAGGTATTGTTACCTTTACTTGTTGAAAAGTAAGGATGAAGCCTTTGAAGCGTTCCGACGTTACAAAGCAGAAGTTGAGAACCAACTGAGCCTACGGATTAAATCCATTCGTAGCGATAGAGGGGGAGAATATGTAGCGCCATTTGAGGAATACTGTGCCCAAGAAGGCATTATTCATCAAACGACGGCTCCATACTCACCTCAATCAAACGGTGTGGCGGAACGTAAGAACCGCACATTAAAGGAAATGATGAATGCCTTGCTTATCAATTCCGGTCTTCCCCAAAACATGTGGGGAGAAGCCGTCCTTACCGCTAATACGATTCTTAACAGAGTCCCACATAAGGGTAAGGACAAACTTCATATGAATCATGGAAGGGAAAGAAACCCACCTACAAATATTTTAAGGTGTGGGGTTGTTTGGCAAAGGTTGAAGTACCCAAGCCAAAGCAGGTCAAGATTGGGCCTAAGACTGTAGATTGCATATTCATCGGATATGCAAATAACAGTAGTGCTTATCGCTTCTTAGTGCATAAGTCAGATATTCCAGATATCCACCAGGGTACAATAATGAAATCAAGGAATGTTCTATTCTTTGAAAGTACCTTTCTTAGAAAGGAAAAAGACATAACCTCTCTCAAACGATGTTATGCACAAAGTTCTCAAGAACCGGGAGTCCTTGACTGGCCGGATCTGAATGGTTCAAATCTAGCGAATCTCGAGGTGGCTGAACATTCGGAATCTAGTGTTCCAGATTCTCAGAACTTGGAGACTCCAGAGATGGATCTAAGGCGAAGTAAGAGGGCTAGGAAGGATAAATCCTTCGGTCCTGACTTTGTAGCTTATATGGTTAATGATGAACCAAGGACAATTGCTCAGGCGTTGTCAAGATAGCCTTCCTAAACGGTGATTTGGAAGAAGAAATTTATATGGACCAACCCGAGGGGTATGTGGTTCAAGGACAAGAGAAGAAAGTCTGTCGACTTGTCAAATCTCTGTACGGGCTTAAACAAGCCCCGAAGCAATGGCACAAAAAATTTAATAGTACTCTACTATCGAAGGGTTTCGCCATTAATGAGTGTGATAAATGTGTCTACACGAAATGTAACTCTGACTCATTTGTTATGATATGCCCGTATGTAGACGACATGTTAATCAAAGGAAGCAGTCCTAGGGTAATCCTAGAGACTAAGAACATGTTGAAACAATGCTTCGACATGAAGGATATGGGTATCGCAGATGTCATCTTAGGGATTAAAATATCTAAGACGTCGACGGACCGGTCTTATCTCGGTCTCACTACATCGAGGATGTTTTGAGAAAGTTCGAGATGTTAGACGGTTCACCGATAAAGTCACCAATGGATACAGATCAAAAGCTTGATAAAAATCTTGGTGCACCAGTATACCGGGAGCGATATGCACGGGTGATCGGTAGTTTGATGTATATAACAAACCGCACCCGACACGATATTGCTTACGCATTCAATAAGTTGGCTAGGTTCACCCGTAATCCGAGTGATAATCACCGGAAGACGTTGAATCGGGTATTACAATACCTGAAATACACGTTAAATTATAGGTTACACTATTCGAGATATCCAGCTGTACTAGAGGGGTACAATGATGCAAACTGGATATCTGATATAGAGAACACCAAGTCCACCGGTGGGTATGTATTTACAATTGGTGGTGGGGGGGTGTCTTGGAAATCCTCTAAGCAAACTTGCATCGCCCGATCCACAATGGAATCGAGTTTATCGCTTTAGACAAAGCGGGGAGAAGAAGGTCGAGTGGCTTCATGACTTCTTAGAGGATGTTCCGTGTTGGAAAAAACCCGTACCTTCGGTAATGATCCACTGCGACAGTCAGTCAGCTCTAGGAAGGGCACGGAATGCTATGTACAATGGCAAGTCTCGTCATATTCGACGGAGGCATAAGACCGTTAGACAATTGATCACCACGGGTATAATATCCATTGATTACATTAAGTCAAAGGATAATATAGCAGACCCATTGACAAAGGGCTTACCCAAAGATCAGATGGCTTGCATGTCTAGGGGAATGGGCTTAAAACCTAAAATATAAGGACCAATACAGCGGTAACCCAACCTTACTAACTGGAGATCCCAGTAATTTGGTTCAATGGGAAAACTAAGTTGTAAAGGTTTCAGTTGATCGCTTCAGTGGAAGCATGAGCACTTCGGATAGGGGTTTCTGAAAAGAAACACCAAATCCAAAGCCGTTCCCGCGATAGACTTTAAGTGCTATCTGCAGTGTGGGTAAAGGTTAAGTTTTCAAAACCTGTAATGCTCCTCAATAGTTGAGGTTAGGTTTTGGGAAACTTTTAATGGTTCCTAACACTTGTGAAGTGGGGTATAGCAGGATACCTTGTAGGAGACCACCTATTTAAGTGCGAGGACGGGCCGCCTCAAAATGAACGCACTTAAGAATCCAAGACGTTGTCCATGGCCAAAACGGACAAAACATTACGAAGAAGAGAGTAAGGGAATTTGTTGTGTTGGTATCATTGACTTGGCTTACACTAAACACTTACGGTTCAAGACATCACGTTCACCGCGCAGTAAGTAAGTCCGATGGTATTCAACTATGGAAGGTTCAAAGCTGAAGCTACCTCTCCTAATGCAACATCGGTCCATTTGAAATATTGCCGGAAATGAAAAAGGCACCATGTGAGTGCGCCAAAATCTCTTTTAAGAGGGGATTGTTGGAAATTTGCCTTTGGCGGGAGTTGCGACCGACCAACTTTAACGGCTTAAACACTAGTGTTACGTATGTTGGAGAATCCGGTTCTTTACACATGCATGATCTACTAAGTACGTAGATAACCGTAGGGCCAAGGATTGTCAAATTTCATTGAGAAATGAAAGAGATATTGGTCCACGAAGTGAGGTGTTTGAAGCATGGAAAGTGTGGTGTTGTGTTCAATTCTCCCTCATCGGTAGAGGAAGAAAGAATTGTTGTGTATATAAGACTCGAAATTGGTTTGGGGTTTGGGACCCCAAGGGGTATCCCATGTGTTTAAAGGAGGGAGGACCTAGATGTGCTTCGGTTCAAGGAAAGACCACACGCGCGCCGCCGCCGCCCGCCCGTCCGGTTCCGGGTTCACGGGTTCAAGGGTTCACGGGTCACGGGTCACTCCTCCTATAATGGTCAATTCGTTAGTCTTTCACCATTTATTTTGGTGGCTTTACTACCTCCATAATGACCATTATTTGGCCAATAATGGCTGTTATGGGGGCAGTTAAACAGCCCCTCCCTCACCTATATAAACACCCCTTACACCATTGTTGAGAAATACTTAACATACAAGAGATATACTACACGAAAATACACAAGCAAAAATAGTTCTTCCTACAACTTCCAAGCATCATTTCGTTACTCAATATTCTTCACGGTAGCTCTTGAGTTTTCTTTGCTCAAGTGTTCCATTGCTGTTTTATCTTGGGAGACGAATTGTCCAGGACGTATAAAGGATACATACGGGGCAATATTGTCTTAAGGACAGAGTGCCACACTCGACTCAGCAATAACAAAACAGTTTCCAGTTTTACTTTTTCAACAAAATTGTAATTTCAGTTTTGTTGTTCTATTGTAATTTTCAGTTCTTGAATTACTTTGCAGTTACTAGTAATTCCGTTTCCTGCAACCTTTGTAATAACCAACAGTAGATACATCTGTGGTTAAGCCAAATTATGCAACTAAAAAAGACACCAAAGAGAAGGAGAAAAAGTAGAAGGGGATAACATTAAAGGAGTGGATAGTAGCGAATAGAGAAAGGGGAATGAGGTTGCTGGGAAGCCCAAGATCCCACAAGAGAAGAAGGATAATGTGCAGGAGAGTGGATCTTCATCTACTACAGAGAAGGAGATACATAGAACTGACAATTTGAAAGAGTTCAAAGAAAAATCTATGAAAAGGACTAGGAGGAAAAAGAAAAACAAGAAGAGAAAGGAAGCTAGAAAGGTTAGAATGATAAGCAAAGCTAAATTCAAGGAGGTTGAAAAACCTGTAAAGCAGTGCCAAATTTTTTTTAGCTCTGGGATAAGGAAGGATGAGTCAGAGACACAAAAGATATCCCATATAATTCAAAAAGATGTTGAAGGAGCAGACAAAGAAATTCCAAAAAATGGAGATGACCGTGGCATCAAAAATCAACATCTTTAGAAGGATGAGATATCTCAGGAATGTAAAGGCTCGGAGGCAGTAGCTTCGGAGGCAGCTTTTAGTGCAGTAAGATTTGTATTTGGAGATCACATATATTCATTGACAGAAGATAACTTAGAGATATCTTTCTTATTCAGAGATTGGATCAACGCCGAAAGGAGAAACAATGGGCTACCAACTTTAACTCATCACGAAGAAGAATAATTGGATGAGATAATCAGCACTAATAGCGACGACGGCATGGAACTTATGGATCGTCAAGCAACAATATCAATTCCTGAAATGACTCCAACGGAAGCGATACAAAAATTGGAAAAACTCTACATACAACCGTACAAGTTTTAGTAGATGCCTAGTTGAAACAGAATTCTTCCTAGAAGGTGGCTGTCTAAATTAGGTGATTTTATTGTAACTTAAAGACCTAATTGAAACAAAATCCTTCCTAGAAGGTGGCTGTCTAAATTAAGGGTGTCCAGTGGGCCGGGACGGCCCGATCCCACCCGTCCCGCACCCCCCCCCCCCCCCCAAAAAAAAAAAATCGGGATGTCCACCGTCGGTATAGGGGATCGAATTCGGGACGGGACTAGGGCTCGTCCCGCCCCCCACCCCATAAACCCCTCTACCCCCTTAATATTTATTTTTAACCCCTAAGTTAGTATATTTACACTTTATCCCTATTTCTCAACTATAAATACCTCATTTTCCTCTTCATTTTTCTCACAAATCTTCCTACCATCTCAGAAGCTGTAAATTGTAAATAGTGAACTTGTCAATTCTTTTGAGTTAAATTATTGACTCCAGTATTGCTACCATTTATATAATGTAGATAATTGTTCGTAGAGCTTACGAGGACTCGGGAAACTTGAATAGCATGTAAGAATTGTTTACAGTTAACCATGCAATAATCATATTCTGAACAAATAAAGTAGCAACATGAGATTTGTTATGAATGTCTCTAAATATAAAGTGCGTTATTATGCAAATATATTGAAGCCTTATTGTCATTTAATGATACATTTGTCTTTGAGTGGCTAGATTGAAGCCAATCTATAAAGTTTTTATGGAAGTTGAATGCGGTATAAACTTAATTAACATATCACAGAAGCATTGACATAAGTAGTTGTTAAAATCTAATTCAATTGGAGAAAACGTAGGAACATAAAGTAGTTGTAAATTGGTGCAACTTTAAATTGTCATAACTCTGCGCTCGGATGTCCGTTTTACCTGATTTATTTTTATTTTGCGTATTTTTTCGAGACGTGGCGGTTTGCTGCCGCAAGGCGGTTTGGCGCTGCCAATTTTTAGGAAATCTATCGTTTTCCCAATCAATTTGTGTTTTCCACCAAATCGGTTTCTAATTTTCCCTTTTCTTTAGTAAAGATCTGACGATATACAATAGATTTCAACGTCGAAAATTCGTGGTAATGTATGTGTGAATGTCAATTTCAGTATTTGAAATTCAATTTAAAGAAATGAAGGTAGCAATAGTGAATTATAAAACATATCAAGTGTCTACATATTGCTTAAATGTCAACTTGGCTTGGTGGGCTCCATTTGACTACTTTTTTTTACTTCAACCACCATACCAAGAGATCGAACCTTGGTGGAAGCTTTGAGAAGAGATTATGAGACTATATTAGAGATATGCGTCAAGGTGGCTAAACATTCACTATCTTGTTCAATTATTTAATTGTTTAAATATATTCTTTTTAAATTAAATGTCTAAAAAACTAAATTAAAATCTCCCAAACCCCCTACCCGACCCGACCCATCCCGTCCCCCAAATCCCGTCCCCTCTTCCTGCGGGATGTGGGACGGGACGGGACCTCTTCCCATCCCGCCTATCCCGACCCACCCCCGTCCCCCCCAAATCCCGTTATGTCCCACCCCGATCCGGCCCACTGGCCACCCCTAGTCTAAATTAGGTGCTATTCTTGTATTAGAGATTTTGGAGTCAACCTTTATGAAATTTGAAGTTATATTGAATAAATAAAAGTCTTATGGAAAGTTATATTTAATACTTCAAATTATTTTTCTTTTCATTAAATTTCTACAATAATGCATTCTTTAATTTTTTAATAAAAACTTGAAATTATATTTAATATCATCTAATAAATTAAAAAAAACCCTTTGAAGTTCAAAAAAATAGCCGTTAGAAGTTCAAAAAAACATGAAACAAACAAACTTTAAAGTTGAAACTTGAAAATGAAACTTCATAAATTTAATATGAAACAAACAAACTAACATAACATTATAATATGAAACGTTACAAACTTTACGTAAAAACTAACATAACATTACAAACTTTAAGTAAAAACTAAAAACATGAAACAAACAAACTAACATTAGTTAAAAAAAACTAGCCATTATATGTTAACAAAACTAGCCGTTATAAGTTTGAATTGTTTTAAAAAAAAAAATCCCCCCGACCCCCCGCCCCACCCTGCCACCTATATAGTGGGACGGGATGGGCCTCCCTAAATATCTCCCCTAAGCCCGGTCCCCCTTCGGGCCCCCCTATTTTAGGCCCCCGTCCCGTCCCCCCAAAAAAGTCCCATCCCGTCTTCTTCGACAGGCTTAGGTGTACGCAGACCTTACCTACCTTTGTAGGTAGAGAGGTTGTTTCCGATACTCTCCTCAAGAAAAATATTTTTCAAAACAGATTTGACAAATACAATAGTAAAAAAAAAAGAAGCTATGATGCAAATATCGAAGAAAAGAAAAGTATTGGCAGCAAAATATAGTTAAGATAATCAAAATAAAAGAAACAACAGTGATAATAAATTAGAGGAATACGATATTGATCGAATACTAACAATAATACTTGTAAGGAGAAGAGGGAGCAAATAAGGTGATCTAAATTAGAATCATGCTCTCTCACAGAAAAAGAAAAAAATTGCTTGATTACCTACTAACTAGTTATCCAAAAAAAAAATCTGTTTACGTTGAAAGAAAGTGGAAATATAACACATGCTACTCCCTGCCTTCCTACTTCAAGTTCTCCATTTAAAATATATTCATAGATTCCACTATTGAATTCATTAAGCCTAGTAGTAGTCTACTGGTCAGTTTTTATGTCGCGTTAATGGTATTGTGTCGAACTGTAGTAATACATGGTTTTACCTCTCTTGTAATAATCTGGACATGTGTGTTCTTACTGTGCAATTGCTAGAAGATTCGTTCAGATTTTAATGTAAATGTCCACACATCCTTTTTAAGGACGTTGAGATATACTTAATGTAAATATATAGTGTCTGATTTTTGTCATTAGCTAGTGTTGTGCGGAACACGTTTTATTTTCTGAATTTAACATCTCATTCTCTTGTTGAACTTCTTCTGAAAACAGACAAATAAATAATTGTCTCATTATGTTATAATTTAGGATTGACACAAACAACAAACACAGTGAAATCCCACAACGTGGGGTCTGGAAAGGGTAGAGTGTACGCAGACCTTACCTCTACCTTGGTAGTAGAGCGGCTGTTTCCGGGAGACTCTCGGCTCAAGACAAAGCATAATCACAAGCAAAGCAAGAGAAGCGGTCAGACTCAGACAAGAAATTAAAGCAGTATGAACATGCTGATAACAAAATCGAATACGCCATGGTAGCGCATTCTAACAAAAGGAAGCAGTAGCTAACACATCTAAATAAGATAAATAAAGTACACTAAATAATACATAGCAGCAGAAAACAAACTACATGAGACTATAAAGCAATATTGCGCCTATAAGTGTGATAGGCTAATCGGGCCTACAGTAATAACACTACAACTATCATTTTGTAAGCGTAAGTAGGACTACACTCGACTACCTATTATCCTTCTACCCTAATCTGTGTCCTTCACAACCCCTTATCTAAGGTCATGTCCTCAGTAAGTTGCACCTGCGCCATATCCCATCTAATCACCTATTCCCAATACTTCTTCGGCCTACCTCTACCCCTTCTAAACTCGTCCATAGCCAACCTCTCACACCTCCGCACTGGGGCATCTGTGTCTCTGCTCTGCATATGCCCGAACCATCTCAACCTCGTTTCCCGCATCTTATCCTCCACCGAGACCACTCTCACTTTGTCCCGGATATCATCATTTCTAATCCTATCTCTCCTTGTATGCCCACACATCCATCTCAGCATCCTCATCTCCATAACTGTCATATTTTGTATGTGCGAAGTCTTGACTAGCCAACCCTCCGCCCCATATAACATAGTCGGTCTAACCACCACCCTATAGAATTTTCCTTTAAGTTTTGGTGGCACCTTTTTGTCGCACAAAACTCTAGATGCGAGCCTCCGTTTCATCCACCATGTCCCAATACAATGTGTGACATCATTATCAATCTCTCCATTCCCTTGGATGATAGACCCTAGGTACTTGAAGCTTCCTTTCTTTGGAATGACCTGAGTACCAAGCCTCACCTCCACGCCTGTATCAGGGTCGCTCCCGTTGCTGAACTTGCACTCCAAATATTCTATCTTGGTCCTACTCAACCTGAACCATTTAGACTCCAGAGTCTGTCTCCAAATCTCCAGCTTGGTGTTTACTCTGCTGCAAGTCTCATCAATTAGGACTATGTCATCTGCGAATAACATACACCATGGTACCTCCCATTGGATTTGTTGCGTTAGTCCGTCCATCACTAAGGCGGACAGGAATGGGCTAAGAGTTGATCCCTGGTGCAGCCCCATTATCACTGGGAAGTGCTCCGAGTCTCCTCCTACTGTCCGTACCCTAGTCTTGGCTCCATCATACATATCCTTGATCGCCCTAGTGTACGCCACATGTACACCTATAACCTCCAAACATCTTCATAGAACCTCCCTAGGGACTTTGTCTTATGCCTTCCCGAGGTCGATGAAAACCATGTGTAAGTCTCTCTTCCTCTCCCTATACTGCTCCACCAACCTCCTAATAAGATGAATGACTTCAGTAGTCGAACGCCCTGACATGAATCCAAACTGGTTCTCGAAAATAGACACGTCTCTCCTCACCCTCATCTCCACGACCCTTTCTCAAACTCTCATAGTGTGGCTCAGCAGCTTGATACCCCTATAGTTGTTGCAATTTTGGATATCACCTTTGTTTTTTTACAAGGGAATCATTGTACTCTACCTCCATTCTTCGGGCATTCTTGCCGTCTTAAAAATGACGTTAAACAACTCAGTCAGCCACTCCAAACCTGCCCTGCCTGCTCTCTTCCAAAATTCAACTGGGATCTCATCAGACCCGGTCGCTCGTCCCCTGCGCATCCTGCGAACATCACCCTTAACCTCCTCAACCTTAATGTTTCTACAATACCCAAAATTCTGGTACCTACAGAATGCTCCAGATCTTCCAGCACAATTTCTCCATCTCCTTTTTCGTTCAAGAGTTTATGGAATTAAGACTGCCACCTCCGCCTAATATGCGCTTCCTCCACCAGTACTTTGCCATCCTCGTCTTTGATGCACCTCACATGATCCAAGTCACGTGCCCTTCTCTCCCTTGCCTTGGCTAGTCTGTACAACTTCTTATTCTCGCCTTTCTACTCTAATTCCACATACATGCGTTCAAAAGCCGCCAATGTAACCGCTAGCTTTGCCTCATTCCTTGCCATCTTATACAGTTCCCTATTCGTCCACTTCTCCACCTCATCCTTGTTTTCTACTAATTTTGCATACGATGCTTTCTTCGCTTCCACCTTCTCTTGGATTTTACCGTTCCACCACCAATCCCCTCGATGCCCACCACGGTTACCCCATGAAGCCCCTAGCACTACTCTAGCTACCTCCCAAATGTAACTGGTCGTCCTGTCCCACGTACCGATCCCATCCCCACTACTCCCCATAATTTAGGATTGACACAATGAAGGAAAATCTCAAACAACCTGATGGAACTGAAGCAAAGGTATGTGTTATCCCATCTAACTAACACGATAGATGTCAATATGTTAACAAAGTATTTTGTTTGCACCTGGACAGCCCCCAAATTTTGATCACCCAACTGTTGCACATTATCTCGATCATTTCTAGAATTGTCCAGCACTTGTACCGCAACAGGCATCAAACTTCCTTCTTTTGTGATGATTGGTGCAATGACCTTAAAATTTTTGCAGTAGTCTATAGCTAAGCACCAAATCTGCAGGATCTTTTTTTTACATGGACTTTCTGAGCATAAGTCATGTGATGAAATCTGATAATTCAACCATATTTTCCTGTGAAACCATAAGATTTTGTGATGGTTAGTTCCGCTTGCAATTCAGAAATATTTACAAGCCTAACCATATGTACGACCAGAGATACCAATACAATTTATAATCCCACTCCATAACATGAACATCAAGAAGCTGCTGATAGCCAATAAGGATCGGGACAAGGTTTCTCATTCGGTAACAAGGCCACAAATCATTTAATTGTGTAGAACTTTTTATTCAGTTTTGTAGAACTTTGGTAGATCCGTTTCTTAAAAAAAAAAAGTTGGGAACTACATCATGAAAAAGTAGACAGCTAGTGCACCTATCACTGTCGCTGCTGCTGAATTTTTTTCTTTTATATTATTTATTCTTCTCTGTGGTTTATAGAATCTGACAACATTTTTTAAACTTTTATGTAGCTGCATTTTGTTTCAGTTTTTTCTCTTTTATACAGTTTGTTAATGGTTCTTTCTGCTGCTGATAGTTCCTTCTTCATTCGCTCCTATTGAGTTTTTCATATTTTTCATGTAATCTGTTAATTTTAAAGTCTCTGCCTTTGGTATCTGTTGTAGATTTCTAGAAATCTAATATCTGCAATGGCCAGTCTCATCCTCAGTGGTTTGAGAATTCATAATATATTTAGATGTGTAGACTTGGGATGTTGTTTCACGTTATATTTCATCTTTTGACACAGTTTTTTTATTATTTCAGATAGATAGAAGATTTCAATACGATGAAGAGTTGCAGAAATTATTTGAAGACTATTTTATGAGGATTAGTTATATAATGACATTAGCTATTTAATTAAAACAATATAAGTTTATCTTTTTAAGTTGTTGTGGAATTAATATTTTGGATTAGTATTTCCTTTTGTTTGTTAAGATTTAATGAGATATATTATATGTTTATGAATTAATCGTAATATAATTTGTTGTTTGGATCATCTTTTGGACAAATGTAGTACTCATTACTTTGTGAAGGGAAAGTCCCGAAGGCGAAATCCCCTACCTGTATTAGAGGCCCCTTGGCCAGATGGGATGTAAATCGAGGGATATGCGTGAGTGGCAGCCCTGCAAGGGAGAGGACCAACGGGACACGAACCCAGCAACATCTCTTATAATATTTCAGCAAAGACTGTTACCACACGGATTCGAACCCGCAACGTCGGAGTGGTTGTACCCCAATCACCTTGTCACTTACCAACTCGCATGTGCCCTTGGGGCATGTAGTACTCATTACTAATGGCGGCTAAAATATGGCCATTGAAGTTTGTGACTTGTTGTGCTAATTTAACCGGATATACCAACTATAAAAATGGACGTTAAAAGAACAAATTAAGACCCCACAAGAAATATTGTAGCTTTTATAATTATCACCAAAATAATTGTCGTTAAAGATACTAACTATTAGTGGTAATTTAATTGAATTTACTCGCCATTAAAATGGATTCTAAAAGGACAAAATAAGACGTTTCAGAAGGGATATTTGTAGTCATTCTAATTGACACAGAACAGTTGTCGTTAAAGCTATTGACTTTTAGCGAAAATATAATTGAATTTACTGGCTATAAAATTGAATGCTAAAAGAGCATAATTAGCTATTATGGATTAAATTTAGTAGCCAAAACAATTGCCGCAAATAATTGTCGTTAAAACAAATAGTTTTTAGCGGCAATAAATCATACCCTTTAGCAACTTTTCTGAGAATTGATGCCAAAGGCTTTAGCGATCCCCGCATCACAGGCTAAATACCATTGACCGGTAAAGGATATAGCGTCAATTATTATTGCCAGTAATGCCATTTTTTATTGCCACTAAATCCCTGTTTTCTAGTAGTGCAGGGAGGATAACCGCTTTAAGCAGGTTTATCTCTCGATCTTCGGAGAAAAGTCACCGATTCTTCTCTTTGTTGAAAAAGAAGAATGACTTCGAGTGAACACCGGAGTGTCAGCAAGCTTTGAGGGATTTGAAGAAATACTTATCTAGTCCACTGTTATTGCATAAATCGAAGGCAGACAAGCAGTTATTCCGTGTACCTGGCAATATCTGAAGTGGATGTAAGAGCAGTTTTGGTTTGAGAAGAAAAAGGTACACAATTTTCCATTTATTATGTAAGTAGAACATTAGCTAGTGTAGAGACTAGATATCCCCATTTAGAAAAATTGGCATTAGCATAAATAACGGCTGCTAGAAATTTGAGGCAGTATTTTTAATGTCATCCTATATGTGTAGTAACAACTTATCCACTAAAAAATGTGACGCATAAATCAGAATTTTCTGGTAGGCTAGTCAAATGGGCAGTAGAAATTAGTAGGTATGACATAGAATATAAACCAAGAATCGCTATAAAGTCTCAGGTTTTGGCAGGCTTCGTAGCAGACTTTACACCCGGAATGATTCCCGAAGTAGAAAGAGAACTTTTATTAACTTCAGGAAAAACTTCGGGGGTCTGGACCTTGTACACGAATGGAGCTTCTAACGTGAAAGGGTTCGAGCTCAGGGTAGTGCTTAAGGCGCCGGTAGGAGATATTATTAGGTAGTCAATAAGAACTGTGAGATTAACTAGTAATGAAGCCGAGTATGAAACTGTGATTGTAAGTCTTGAGTTGGGCCGGAGTCTGGGAGCTGAAGTCATTGAAGAAAAATGTGATTCGCTCCTGGTTGTTAATCAAGTGAATGGGGTGTTCGAAGTAAAGGAAGAAAGGATGCAAAAATACTTGGATGAAATTCAAGTAATCTTGCATAGGTTCAAAGAATGGACTACGGAACATGTGTCTTGAGAGCAAAACAATGAGGCAGATGCGTTGGCTAATTTGGGGTCATCCGTAGAAGCGGAGGAGTTCAATCCAGGAACGGTTGTGCAGCTGCTTAATTCCGTTATTGATAGTGATCATATCGAAGTGAATACAACAAGTTTGACTTGAAATTGACAAAATAAATACATCGACTACCTTCGGGATGGAAAGTTGCCTAAGGATCCAAAGGAGTTGATGGCCCTTTATACTAAAGCAACTAATTTTTTTATGGTTGATACTCAGTTTTACCGAAGGTCTTTTTATGGTCCTTTAGCAAGCTGCTTAGGACCCGGGGAAACCGATTACGTGATGCACAAGGTTCACGAGAGGACTTGTGGTAATCATTCAGGAGCAGAGTTACTGATTTGAAAATTGACTAGGGCCGGGTATTATTGGTCTGAGATAAAGGAAGATACAAAGAACTTCATCCGAAAATGTAATGAATACCAAAGGCACGCACCCATGATTCATCAGCCGGCGGAATTGATGCATTCAATTTTATCATCATGGCCATTCATGAAATGGAGGATGGTTATCGTAGGGCCACTCCCATGGACACCCGGAAAGGTACATTTTATCTTGTTTATGAGTGATTATTTTGCTAAATGAGTTAAAGCCAAAGCCTTCAAGAAAGTTAAGGAAAAATAAGTGATTGATTTTATATGGGACCACATCATTTACCGATTTGGCATACCAATAAAGATCACTTGCGATCATAGTCGTCAATTCGTTGGGAAGAAGGTGAACGACTTCCTTGAATGGTTGAAAAGTAAGAAGATAGTATCAACTCTGGTACCACCCTAAGGTGCAAATGGGAAAGCGTGAGTCAACAAACAAAATAATTATTCGTGGTGCGAATAGAATCGATGAAGAGACTAAGGGAGTCAAAAGGCAAGTGGAAAGAGATTTTATTCCGGAGGTGTTGTGGGCATACTTGAACAACAAAGAAGGCAAATGCTTTAAAAGAACAACGCCGAGTCCGGAATGGTTATCGGTGAACGTTTTCTTTGCTTTATAGTACAAAAGCATTAATCCTGGTGAAAGTAGGTAAACCGAGCTTAAGGTTTAGCCGAGCAACCGAAGAGTCCAACAACAAAGTTATGGTCATCATCACCCGTCTCTTCCATACATGATTTGAGCTTAGAACGATAGGGGAAATGCCCCGAGAGAAGTCCTGGTCGAATAGCGTTTCAACACCAAATACCTGCTTGTTGTTTTGGACCTTGTTTGTTGTTAATTTAAATAATTTCATACACTAAAATGCAATCGAATTTAAATAGCATTGTTTCAATAAATTAGTGTTAATACAATATGATCAAGTTAAATGAGCTCGACTTAACGAGATGAACACCATGAGTTAGCACTGCTATGGTCAAGAACCCGAAATATCCCCGATTGGAGTCGCCATCTTTGTCGCGCATACTGTTTTGACCCCGGCTCGGGTCAAAGCGGAGCACGGGCGTGTTCAGGTGATTCCTGGGTAAAGAATTGAGGAGTCGCCACCTAATTATTTTTACGGTGAATTAGGACACCTAAATATTTAAACTAAATGCTGCAATGTAAACTCCGATTTTAAGGTCTGCGAAACTATTTGAGATTCTAGGTAAGGGTTCTTTATTATCCTAAAGGGAAGGGGTTAGGCATCCTTTAAGATCCGCTAACTTGCGGTTATCCGGTCAAACTCAAAGTTAATTATTACTAGAAAAATATATGTTTTTACAAGTATAACAGATTTAAAGATGTTTGCAAATAATTAGTAAATGATGCATTTTAAAAAGAAAGATACATGTAGAGATTTTTTAAATATGCATTTGTATGGTATTTAAAGAGAAATACATGTAGAGTTGAAAAAATATGTATTTGTCAATTGATAGTAAAACAAATTATTTATAATGCCAAAGAAGTAAAATTTGGGGAATCAATGAATTGTAAATTGACAAAAGATAAACTTATTCGGTATGATTTAATAAAGCAAATAAAAGATGACAAAAGTTGTTTTGAAAATCTTGAATACGCGTGACGAGCCTAAAATAAATAAACTAGCGAAGGATTTCTAAGTTTGAATTTAACCGAGCCTACAAATAAATAAGCTAGCGACGGGTTTCAAATCTTAAACTACCCTATGAATTAATCCTAAGTTTGCCTATTCTAAGCATTTCAATAGTTACATAAGTGCGATAAATAATATTACAATACAAAGCGTGATAAAAGCTGAATTAAAGAAAGAAATAAAATAAATAAACACTGAGGAATAATCGCCTTTATTTACTTTAATCCGCAAGTTGTCAAGAACAAACGGTTAGAAACGCAGTTAAATACAAATAACTTCATATCCGTATTCAAAACAAAGTGAATGTTTTGATCACGGAGGCTCGAACTTAAATTTTGAAAAGAACATTCCAATCACGTCGTGGCTGCAAACATATGACTAATGTGGTTTATTTTGATTGTCTCGCCTACTAAACGTGTTGGTCTCTCGGGTGAAATAGAAAAGATCACTATAATCACATCGTGGCTGCGAATATATAATTCAACTCGCCTACTAAACATGTTGATCTCGGATGAAATAAAGGTTTAAGCCTCATCATTGCCCAGAAGTTATATTTCCGTCTTTGACACTGTGGAGGTCTCAAAATCGAGATATTTTTCATCGGCCAGTATAGTATCGTGTTCAAATCAGTGAAATTAAATTAAAGCGAAGAACGATGAACAGCAGCGATATGATATAGATAGCGATAGAGCGAAAAACAGAGGCAGAGAGAAAAAAAAAGCAGTTTCCGAAAATGACGCGGTGTCTAGTTTAAAGCAAGTAAAAATGATAAAAACATGATAAAAACGATCAAATAATCCGAAACGGGAGCAAACCGAAACAGAAAACAATGCCCGACAGACGCGGTATTTATTCAAAACATTGTAAAACAATGATGTCCGTCGCAAGAAATTTAAAACAATAAACTTAATAAAACAATAAGATATCCGTTGCACGGATGTTTAAAATGATTAAACTAAACAACGAGAGAAGCGAAACGAAAGAAAAGCGGCCTCGAATTCAATTCCGTCGGCCTTAATGCGATATTAATAAAACAAAAACAAGAAACGGTGCCAAAGAAACGAAGCGTTGAGCAATTTAAAGTATCGACCCGAGTTTTGAAGTTCGGAAATATATCAAGTGGTCGACCCGAATCAATTGACCCGACCTGAAGTGATCCAAACTCGAATCGATTTCAACACCAAATTCGGATAACCAATAACAAGAACATGAAATGCAAGAATTCGAAAATGTTCAAATGGTCCGACCCGACCCGGCCGTTGACCCGACCCGGTCGTTGATCCAAACTCGAATCGATTTCAACACCAAATACAAATAATTTCATCAATTTCAGATATAACCAATGATAACAAAAGAAAGAATTCAAATGCAAGAAATTTGGAAATTCAAATCGGTCGACACGACCGTTCGAAGAACCGAATTAGAGATTCAAACCAACATCAAATAATTCAATCAATTCCGGATAACCAACATACATGAATATGAAAAATGCAAGGATTTCGAAAATGTTACCCGAACGGTCGACCGACCGAGGATTAGTGACCGACCGAATTAGAGATGAAAATCGAGAATCAAAATGGGAGAACAAACCTTTTCGGGCTTGATTCTTGAACAACAAAGAAGGCAAATGCTTTAAAATCAAGAACACAACAAATATTTATGTATATATGGAATAATCTTCCGAAAAATCCTCCAAAAATCTATTTTTTCTCTCCTAAAATCTCCTCCAAAAATGAAGAACAACATGGGGTATTTATAGGTGGATTTCCCCCCCAAGAACGAGTTTGAAATTTGAATTAAAGGTAAAGAAAATCGCGGATTTGAGGGGTATGGGCGTAGGTTGAAGTGACGGGAGGGGTGTGGTGGTGTCAGGGTTGGTGGCAGGGAGTGGGTGGTGGCGGTGGGCGAGGTGACCTGGTCGGATTGGGGGTATGGGGGCATGGCGATTTGTGAGGGGTTAGGTTTAGGTTTTCTCCTTTTTTTTTGTTTTCTTTTGGGTTTGTTTTGGGGTTTTAGGGGAATGGGTTATGGGTCGGGGGTTGGGCTTTCGGTTGGGCCTGGTCGGGTTTGGCCGACTGGGCCCTATTTTATTTTGTGGGTTATGTTTTGGTTAGGGGGATGAAAGGGGCATGGGTTGGGCTTGGAGTTTTGGGTTGTGGGAATTGGGTTGGGGTTTTGGTTGGGATTTTATTTTGTGGGTTTGGTTTTTTAAATGGGATAAAAGGTTGTGGAGGGTTGGGCTTGGAAGATGGGGTGGCCGATTGGGCTTCGGTTTTGGGCCAAAAATTTGGGGTTGTAGAATGTTTTGGGTAGAAATTGTTTTGGTTTAGGAAATAAAAAATGGGTTAGAAATTATTTTGGGTTTAAAAATATAAAAGGGGTTATGGATTAAAAATATAAAAAGGGGCTTATTATTAAAACATATTTATATATATATTTTTTGTAAAAGATGTGAATTATTTAAAAATAACGTAACAATGTGATAATAATAAAATATAATGTTTTGCGAAATGTTTAATGCTTAATAAAAAATGGAAATGCGATGCAATTTTGCGAGAATAAAATAACATAGAATATTATGGATAAAACTTATGATTGTGATAAAAATGCAAATGACAGTAAAATGCGAATAATAATAATAATAAGAGAATAATAATATATATATATACGCATGTATGTATATAGATTAAAATTGTTTTAAGGTGCTAAAAATATTTAAAACTGCAAATAAATTGGAAAAGATGGGACAAAATTGGGTGTCAACAATACCAATAAAGATCACTTGCGATCATAGTCGTCAATTCGTTGGGAAGAAGGTGAACGACTTCCTTGAATGGTTGAAAAGTAAGAAGATAGTATCAACTCTGTACCACCCGGGTGCAAATGGGAAAGCGGAGTCAACAAACAAAATAATTATTCAGAATCTGATGAAGAGACTAAGGGAGTCAAAAGGCAAGTGGAAAGAGATTTTACCGGAGGTGTTGTGTGCATACAGAACAACGCCAAAGTCCAGCACCGGTGAACGTTTTCTTTGCTTTATAGTACAAAAGCATTAATCCTGGTGAAAGTAGGTAAACCGAGCTTAAGGTTTAGCCGAGCAACCGAAGAGTCCAACAACAAAGTTATGGTCGTCAAGCTCGACTTAACAGATGAACACCATGAGTTAGCACTGCTACGGTTAGTAGCTCAAAAGAAAATGATGGAAAGATATTATAACCGGAGGACTAATCTTAGGCACTTTCAAGTAGGGGATTTGGTTATGCGAAAAGTAATCCTCAACACCAAAAAACCCAGCGAAGGAAAATTGGGCCCGAACTGAAAAGGTCCCTATAAAGTGTCATGAATAACCGGTAAAGGCTCATACCAGTTGAAAATCAAAGATAGTCAAAAGTTTCCAAACAACTGGAATATTGCACACTTGAAGGGTTATTATTGCTAAGGTATGACTTTGTTTGATTATTTAGACTTTATTTGTTTCATTGTTACTAACTTTTGTAGGGAAAAAGTCGGAGTCGTCATGCAAGGACTGGAGAGTTAGAATTAGGCCGAAAACACGTGTTGTACTCTTTTTCCCTTAGCACGAGTTTTATCCCAATTTTTTTTTTGATGTTCGGGTAGATTTGGTAAGTTTATGGGGAATAACAAAATGTGCAAACCCAGAGGTGTTCTGGTCTGCAGAGGTACCTGCTTCATCAAAGAAGCGATCAAAATATTTTTGCCAAAAAGTTTGGGCTGGTTGTGTTGGTGGTGGATGAGTTGAAGTTTTTCATTTTTAGCCAACGACTCCTCATCCGTGGCTTCATCGTCATACTCGATTATGATGGAAATTAGTTCGGTGGCCGGTGGCGTGGTGATAGTAGTTGATGTAGCACCAGTTGATGGCACAGCTTCTTCGGTAGCAATATTTTCTTTGTCTCCATTAGGAATATCCTCTATGAGTGGTGACAGTTTTTCTCACCCAAACATTATATGGGGAGATATCGAAAGATCCACCCACTTCTGAAGTTCTTTTCCTCTTTGAAGCAACCGAGGATGACTTTGGGGCCTTTGAGGATTTGAATTTGGTGGTTTTATTTTTCTTCGATACTTTGACGATACGGCGAACTAATGCAGCATGATCGAGTACTGGATTGGGGTTAGTTGGAGCAGCCGGGGGGTTGGTCCTTGGGGTTGAGGATCCCTTAGTTAAACCTAGATGTTTGAAAAAAGAAAAAGGAAGTGAGGGAAGGAACAAGGTTATTAATGGAGCAAAAAGGTACGGTATAAACTAACTATGGTTTCGGGCTATCCATCGCTTGTTAGAGAGTTATTTCTATGTCCGCTTTTTGTGCGGGTAAGTGTTGATGATTTTCTCGACCCATGTGTGGAGATTGTCCATGTGAGCCGGAGTCCATGAACGACTAAAAAGATGGAAAAAGAGGAGGTTTAAGGCAATTCATCAAAATCGAAAGGAAAGGTGAGAGTTTTGATGCTTACTATGCATGTTCCATTCCTCCAGGAAAGGCAGTACCTGGCCGGGATAATCTCATCTGTAGGAACCACAACAAAACGTTCCAACCAACCTCAGTCTCGATTTTCATTGACACTCTAGAGGATGAGAAATTTGACTTACTTCGAGAGTTGGACAATCCCATTACGAAAGAATCTTGGAACATATAAACGGATCAAATGATCCAAAGTAAAAGGTTCATTAACCAAATTGTCTAAGAATTAGAGGCAGGTAACAATCCTCCAGACTGACGGACTAATTTGCGCAAGACACAAAGTATAAGTCCAACATATTTCGAGGATTACGTTGTCGATAAGAGGATCGAGCTTGAAGGTGAAAGGATAGGTATATACGTAGGAATACCCAGATCTAAAGGTAGTAATATCTTCGTCTGGGCTGGATATAATGATCCCGGAGATAGCAGTCTAACCGCAGTCATTCCAGACTGTATCAAGATCAGAGTCTTTAATGGAGGTCGGCCATTTTCTATCTTTTTCACCTCGGTCATATTTCGAAGAGGCGGTGTAAACAACAAATTCATTGTCAAAATGAAAAGTAGAAGGGAGCATATCGTATGCTCTAGGGTCGGTGGCGGCCTGGACTTCAGAGGTTTCACGGCTCTAGTGTTTTCATCAGAAATCGGTGATAGAGAAGTTGCCGGAGAAGATTGTTTGGAAGAAGACCGGAAAGATTTTGTCATAGTGATATAAAGGCTTGAAATTTTGAAGATATGAAGATTTGAAGGTATGAAGATTTGAAGTGGGTATGAAGGTTTGAAGAAGCTGAATGTTTGAAGGATTAAGGGGGATTTACTAGAGGGTAAAATTATGGAAGGAAAAGAGAAGAAATTTTATAGGGGCATTGCCATCATTGCGAAATGCTTCGGTTCATGAACCGAAGTGACGGTTCAATCAGAGGGTGACACGTGTTCGAAGTCACAGGGTGATAAGATGTGACATTTTGGGAATTGGAAGCGTTTTGTTTTTTCTCCTGTTTTGAAGTAATTTGATAGATAGGTTGCAAGAGAATATATCAAAGAAATCATTTCCACTTTCCATCACTTCGGTAAACTTTGATTCGGGAAGTGTGGGGACTATCTGTATACGGTGAAAACCGACATGACACATGGCATGGTTTGGATATGGGAGTCGAGGGGAGTAATAATTTTTTGCACCGGATGCAGATTGCGCGGAGGTGAGTTCGGGTATCATAACAAGACCGATTGACGATCGAACTAGGTAACACAGGATAACGACCAGACCTGGTAACATCGGATGGAAGACCGAAGGAGCTCAATGCTTACCCGTTCTAGATATGACGTCAGCCGTTACTATTTGTTCATTAAGTGACCGTTATTATCATTTAATGGCATTTAATGAAGGAGTGATTCTCTAGCATAAATGTCTTGTATTGTTAGCTATAAAGGAGGTCAACCTTCATGTTGGAAAGACATCTCATTCTCATTGCTGATACTCGCATAATTTATATTCAAAAGTACTCTTGTTTGCTCTCGTTATTTGGCTCGGACCCGAAACAATTCAGCTAAGGATCATACCAAATTCTCAATTCAATTTCAATCAAGATCACAACATTCCAGGCTAATTACTTGCTTATTATTTTCATTTACTTATTTATTGCTAATTATTTATCACACTTATCTGCAAATCAATCCACGTATCCTTAAAACCACTTATAAATTCAACTGTGCCTTTTTGGGGTAAACAATACCGTAAAACTAAGTTTTATACACTGATAATATAAAAGAAAGTACACTATCAAGACATCTTAAATGTAATTAAAATAACTATTCAGAGTAAGTGAAAGGAAAATTAGGCAACTAACATTTTTTGTCGAACTATATAATTCTGATGGTGCAAAAATTCATTTACAGGAAGGAAGATATAAATCCTTCAAAGATGGTGATTAGAAGATGGAAACAAGGGGGAGAATATTCCTGCAAAAAGAAACCAGAGGAAACTGATGGTGATGCTATATATAAGGCTAATGCTAAAAAATACATAGCTTACCCAACTGATAGTTGTATGAGACTTTTTTGATTTCACAAACTAGTAGACCAAAAATATGTGGATCCAAAAATTTAAGATTGAGGTCCACTAACTTGTGAGATAAAAAGAATCCTCACACAACTGATATCAATTGCGTGATATCAATTGCGTGAATTGCACGTGATAAAGTTTTTTGGCTAATGCTGACAATGAAGGTGGCAAGAGATCACAAGCTCTACCGTGGAAAGGTACCAGAGATGAAAAAGATTCCCCAATTGAAGAGGCTGAACCGAAGCAAAATAGGAAGAACGAATAAAGTGAAGTACGTAACTTTTACCAAAGAAACAAGAGTAAGTAACTTGCACATGTCAACTGTACAATTTTGTCACTTCTCCCTTGATGAAGAGCTACCAAATCAAAGTGAATTCAGAACTTAGATTCAATGGATTTGGAATGCATATTATCTTACTAGCTATATGTATACATTTTAAAATATTTTGTCTATATATTACTTACTACATTGTTTGAGCCAAACACAATTAAATTTCGTTTATCTCATAGAACTCACCTAAAATCTGACTTTGCAAACCTCATTATGAATTAATTGGTTGTTTCAGCCAGAATTTTGTAATCAAGTTATCCCTCACGTTTGGCTCGTAATATCGGCCAGAATGTTGTGAGATGTGTTGTCTTATTTTCCCCAAACCCCCAGACTCCGGAGAAGAGCCTCTGGTTCTCTCTTGTGATAGATGGGGAGAAGACTATGAGATGCAATGCTGATACTCTTGCGTTCACGTGCTCATATTTAGAACTCTTCCTTCGATAATTGGAGTGATTTTGCAAGGAATGCAAGCAGCAACACATTGGAGTGTCGAGTAAATGGCGTCTTTATAAAGGTTCGATCTCCTCGGAAGACTCAAAATTTAACTTACACTAAAGAATACAAGGCTCAAAACACGTGCAGATGCCACTGAACCACAAAGCAATTAGTTTGCTGGTAGATAAACCGGATCCTGTTTTCTACCATAAAATCTTTGCATGTATGTGTATCAGTGTATGTAAATGTAAATGCATTAATTTTTTATACATTGATGGAATAAAAATCTTTGACACTGTTACTTAAATCAACCGTATATAATATCTTTAGTTAGCTTTAGTATGCGTCAACTACTAAAAGAATTATTTTAAGCATGAGTTTAAGTACTTACTATGAAGGATTAAATTACGCTAAATACAGAAACTCTTTGGATGTAACTTCACATCCATGTAAGTCTATACGGCCTACTACTTGAAAGGGGTGTGGAGGCACATAAGTTCAACCAACTCGATGCTTTTATATACGATTGCAGTTACATTATCAAAATAATTCCACTATGCTTTTCAAATTAGAAAAGAGAGGGAACCTTAGAAAGCATTAAACCTTCATATGAACGCTACTGCAAGTGGAATACCATCTGGAGTAGTTGAGCCACGGTTAAAGGTCGGGTGCATCAAACTCGGAAAAACATTCTAAGAGCATCAACTACTTTCTCAGGCCTGTCAAAAAGAATGCAACTCTGACTTGTGAAAAATCTATTCAGTTATATGACGATAATATCCATATAAGTGAAAAGTTGAAAATTATTACCAGTCCTCTTGCGGCATATGGCCAGCACCTTCAATCAGCTTAAGCTCGACAGATCTGGAATTTCCCTTCTGAAATTCTTCCGCAACTGATTGTGGGAGATACTTATCTGATATTCCCCAAGCAACTAAAATTGGTTTATCCCAGCTGAAAGTAACAAACCGAGTTTCCAAATTACCCAGAAGGAAGAAAAATCAGCATTAGTAGCAGTTAGAACTTTGTTATATATGAAATACTGAAGAATTCTGGTGTATGCTGGAATTTGATCAAGTATGGGAAGGAACAAGACATACAGTTGGAATTAACAGCTGAACTACATCAAAAATGTATAATAGTATTTGTAACAAGCAAATGTACAACATTCATTAGCTATTGAAGTAAGGGTGATCTTCTGCACTTCTTCACGTGAAGAGATTTAGTGACATTGAAAGTGAAGCCACTTAGCTAACATAGTTTATGACATCTAGTCAACAACTATATGCCTAAATTGTAGGGAAAGCAACAATTGGGCTAGGAAAAATAATTTGGACTAAGAGAATCAAACTGTATCAGTACTGCACAACTTGGACCCAATACAAGTACTGAGCTTTGTTGCTTGCTCTGAGGAATAAACCTAATAAGCACAGTGAAGACATGCAGAACTGCTGACGAACTTTATGCAAACAGGCATAAGTAAGGAAGATTATAGTAGATTAAATACCTTCCAGATGCAAAACCAGATGATATTCGAATTGCAATGTCATTGAAGTTAGCTTTCCTTGCTGCTTCCAACAAAGCTGAAAATTCAAAGTACACAGTTCTCAGACTCGGGATTAGTCAATAAAACATGAGTACAAGTTTTAAAGATTGTCATGTTTCTTCAAATATGCTTTTTTATAATCCCAAGTGCATATATAATAATTTTTGCTGCAATAATTTTTAAGACTTCTAAAACCTAATACTATTACTTGGTGAGTTGGTGTTCTCTAAGTTGTACATAAAAACTTTGTTTCACTCTTAACTACCATGAGTTCTCTGGTTCATGATTCATGTCTCATTCAATATTAATAAATCTTGAAAGCACAAGACCCAGCGGGTTCTCAATGTCCACTAGGCTCCTGAAAGTCGACACTTTTGTGTGAATTCTTTTTCCTGTATATCTCTGTTCAAAGACATTAGGTTAACAGACGTACAAGGGTTGCTAGTCCTTCTGATAGCCATCAAAGAACGGTGTTACTATGGCATTTAGCGCATGAGTAACTTTCATATAATCAAATTTTAGTGGAAAGGTACATACCCTAGGGAGAGCCGAAAGTTGAGGTGGAAGGCAGAGGCGGAGCTAGGATTTGAACTTAGGGGTTCTAAATTCTAGAATTGTGATAGCAGGTGTTAGTAACTGGATTCTGAACTTAATTTTCGTAGAATTTCTTAATACATATACAAAGTTGGAACTAAAGCTACTGGGTTCGACTGAACTGTACGTCGGTCTATAGCTCCGCCCCTAGTGGAAGGCATGGCAAAAGCATGTCTGAGAATTCATAAACACTTCCTTCACGAATGACAATAGACCATGTGTATTGCAGCTAAGTATTGCTAGATGCTTAAGCATGTTAAGCCAAATAAGTACAATTTGAACGAAAGAGAACAAGAACGTATACAGCTATATCTGATTTTGCAGAGTTGTAGAATAAGATGCAGATAACAAACCAAATCCAGGTCCACTGCTTGCCAAATATGGTAGCCGGTACACGTCAGCCTTCTCCAGCTTTAAGACGTAGCTGTCATGGTAGCAATTTGTTACATTAGAAAGTTGTAGGCAACAGTAAGATTAAATGGAGCAAAACAAATTTCTTGTGCATTAAAATATGGCAACTTTTTGTGCCCTAATTTACATGTTTTCAGTTAATTATATTTGCATGGGGATTTGGTATAATCAATGTTAATAAATTCAAACTTCTTGGTAGTTTCCTTGCTAGGTAATAAATTGGTGTAATTATTCAGAGTACTAGTGCATTAGCTCTAACTTCCAAGATAATCAACTCATGTGAATTCTCATAAGCCATAATCCATAGATACAAGTGATTAGAAATGCAAGAATAATGTGGCTGTGCTCAGTTCTGAGAGGAGGTTAGCTTTTTGAAGATAAATGTCATTAATATGATATGAACATGATAGAGGATTTTCTTTTGCGTATCTGTCCACATTGGCCAAAAGAGCAACATGGAGGGGTGGGGTAGATGAGAGAATTGAGAACAGCCACAACAGAATAAGGTACCAGGTTTTAATTTTCTTATGCTGAAGGAAAACCACAGGAATTGCTTTGTAGAATGTAGTCACTCATAGGAACTGGATCTTTTTATTTAGAAGGGCCGTTACCATGATGTCAACGAACATGAGGCATTATTATTGCAAGTTCAGAAAGAGAACATTCAGGATTCAGAGTATTCTGTTTTTACGATAACACTTACCTTATCATAATAATTTCTGTTCTAAATACATGAGCGAGTATTCAAACTAATTTAAAATTAATCAAAGTGATAAAAATCATATAGTTCTAATTCAAAAATTCTCAAATTCAAAGAAGCATTTTGGATACCTACGCGCTACCTGCTTCAATAAAGCGCTCTGCCGTTACTGCATTCTGGCAAGTAAATTCACCAAAGAAGGGAATTCTAATACAGAAACAAAGAAGAGAAGTTCAATTAGAAAATAGTCAACTGATAGTTCAGTTTTAAAAAAAGCAGTTAATAAATACTGGACATCTCAAAAGCAATGAAGCAAACTTTTCATCATGAACAGAAGAACAAATAACAAAAAAGAAGAATTGATCTATATATGTTGATTAGCAGTATCCAATGAGGTGTTATGAATCACAACCTCTAGCGGTATCTTGAGAAAACTACTCATGTCCTCCTGAGCAGAGAAGAAATATAAGCACAGCAAGTAAGAGATCAATAGAAGTAACAAAACAGCTTTTATCTAATTCTATGATATTCTATAGATAAATACAAATATATGTATCTGTAGGTTTCTGATGGCGAGCACACTGAAGTGCTGCAACCAAAATGTTTTAAAAGGATTAAAGTTCTCTCTAGTTAAACAATAAAGGACCACCTCAAATAGAAAGCTCAATATCGTAGAATCCCATCTGTTAACATTTATGTGTGGAAGACAAAAGAACAAGAGTTTTGCTGGGTTTTTATGTGTCATTTCCTTGACAAATGTGAGATCCAAGCAATACCAGATATCTGAAGAACATAATACTTGTTTCATGTCATCTTGATGAAATTTCAAGCTAACCAGATATATAGAAGCTATTTCAATAACCTAACTTCATTCTTTACTAATATGGAGTTAAAGGGTAAAGAACATTTTTCACACATACACATAATACATGCCCCTTAAGCAAAGTGAAACATCTAAGTTATCAGTTTGATGCCCATTAGTTTTTGGTTTTCTAGATAAAGGGAATAAAAAGTAAATACAATTAGGATGCTAACTTCCCCAGAAATATTGCAATCACTTCTGGTGAAACACGAAAAAAATACTAAAGACCCAAAAAAGGCAGAGGCTTCCAGTTACGTTTGAATACCATAATATGTGAAACAAAGCTGTTAATATTCTTCTTGTGACAATTAAGAGCAGTCAATTTACTATTAGATGCAAGCAGTTGATCAACTAAACAGAAAATGAAACCTGAGCTGCTGAAAAAGTCCAGGAATAGGTGAAGAAACTGTCAATGGAGTGTTCAGAATCGCAAGCTTCGATATTTTGCTGGGATTTTTCAAGGTCCAAGTCAATCCATATGAACCCACAAGGAATCCCTACAAATATATTATCACAATAGAGTTAAGCACCTGAGCAAAAGTTCAAAAAAATTGCTTCTATTTTAAGAAAGTGATAAATTATAAAACCATCTACAAATGTGAGAAGCCTAAAATTAACAAGGGAGATCTGCAATAAAATAGCTTGTAAAGTGCAAAAAAGATGATTATATTCAATATTATGGACTAAATACTTGGTGATTCATTGGGGCAGTGATTGGCAGTCTACAGAGAAGGGCGTTCTTTTAGGTTGTCATGCCCGCGCCAAAAACTTCTTGAACACAACACTTCAACAAAATTTTCCTATCTGTCACATGTCTGGTCATTTCCCCTGTCTGACCATGTCACCATGCATACTTCAGTATTAACACTTGATTAGTATCACTTCAATTAGTCGATTGCAAAAATAACAGATAAGAAGTGCCTATTAACTAATGCACATTTCATTTTTATATTTCCTTCTGTTAAAAATAAATCACAGACCAAATTTCCTAACAAAAAGAAAAAGTTCCTTGGTTAATTTCAACTCTAATATGTAGGAGACCTGATACTTTGTAACCTCCCATAATAGAGGCCTGTAGCTAATCCTGTATGCTACGTAGAATGAAAAGTTACAAAGAGAAAAATCTATGAGAGAAAATTTTCTTCCTAGTTAAACTAAAATCTACAACATCCACTATCGTCCAATACTGACCAGTGCCAATAGTATTCTTCGTTGTAGCCAGAAATCATATACTTTAATCTGGTGGGCTGAAAATAGATATGTAACATAAAATTTTCATTCCTTAGTTAACATCATTCAGACCTGAACTACAAGGAAAAATGGAGACGTCACACCCAGGACTTCAAGTAACTTCTCGAACTCTTCATGGAACTCTTTCTCTGCCAGTAAAATTGTTCAGAACTTCATAACATTGCCTAGTTAAAAAATACGATATTCAGATGAAGTATACTGAAGTTTACAGTGAGAAGGTCTGGATACCAGTGTAGTCAAAACCATAACCAGGCTGTGGCTTGTCACTAAATCCAAATCCGATCCAGTCAGGAGCAAAGCAGTGGAACCCAGCATCTGACATCTAGCAGACAGAAAAAGCCTCTAGTTGAACGATAAAGACCAAAGTATCAAGAAGACAAAAGATTGGGAAATTTTCGGAACAGATTAAACTGAAGAACAAGTTATATGGAGACTGGACAAAGCCCCCCCTCCCCCCACATCTAACCAAGAACATACATTAAGACAGTGACAAAATCATTACCAAATCATCTTATGTACGTTCATTTCAAGAAGAGATTCTTTTCAAATAGTCAATTTGTCAGGTATCTATTTTAAGGGCAGTCATGTATAGAGGATTGGGTGTCTTTTGGAGAGAACCATATTTTGTAGTTTTCTCCTTTTTTTGGTTTATCACGTGTATACGGCCAAATTGACCTTGTTATTATCAATGAAATCTTTTACTTGATAAAAAAAAAAAGCAGTCCTATAAATTTTCTGGATCTTTCAGAGAGGCATCCTCTAAAGTTCAGATAATAATAGAAAACTACTCCACCACATTCATCTCATTTTACTAGACATTATTTGATTGGAGATGGATTAAGAAGTTCATTTTACTTATATATTAGTATAAATTATGGAAGAAGAAAATATTATAGTAATAGTTAGTTTGAGAATAGAAATTTAAAATTGAATAGCGCGATGAATTTTATCCAAAGACTGTCTCAAAATAGAAAATATTAAAGTAATGACGGAAAAGTTAGTGTGACACATAAAAATCATGTAAAAGTTTAAAATTTGAATAGCTTAATGAATTTAAATTCTCTTGAAAGTTGTAAGAAAATTACAAAAATGTAATGGTATCAGACATTTTGAACATGCCGGAGCAGAAAGAATGTCATATACACAGAGATGCATGAAGTGCTAAGTAAATGAAATATAATAGCAAGTGAACACTTCGACAAAACTGTAAACAGAAATAGGCACTGCAGTAAAAGAGCCAAGGTCCTGAGTTTTGACTTTCCTACACATTCCAAATTTTTCCAAGTCCAAAGGTAGTAAAATCTTATATCAGCATTAGAACCTGAGACATAACAACTCGATAGCTGTATGATTGTGTTGGAGCTCCATGGAGAAAGATAACTGTCCCGTGTCTGCTTTCAGGTGATCCTGCAATGGCCAAACTCGAGCATTTTGAAGTCCTTAAAGTACAAACAGATCAATTCAACCAGAATGCAAATAAAGATCTTACCCGTTTCTCTCACAAACCACCGTAATTTGCCTGATTTGACATATGATCCGTATTCCTTTCCTTTGTCTTCAATTCTCTACAACAAAAAAATCACTAAGTTGCTAAATAAACTTAAAATCTGCATAGAATTAATTTCAGGCTGGAACTATTAATCTAACACTAAAGCAAAACTGAAAGGTTTCAGGTAGTTACATATAGTCAATGTCCTTATTTACAGAATCTCGCAAATGTTATGCTTTAAGTACATTAAAGATACAATTAAGCAAATAAAAGTAGTTGATCCCTAACAATTTTAAACTTTTAGAAAAGACAGTTCACATGATTCAAAGCCTGAGTTCATGTCTGACCGTCAAATTTTCAATTGCCTCAAAAGTAAAATATACAAAAAAAAAAAAAAAAACACTCCTCAGAGCATGTTAAAGACATAATTCAGTAAATAAGTGTTTATTTGTAGCATTCCGTTTACACAATTCAACAAACTATAAACGTGAATATCAAGTACTCCCTCTGTTTCAATTTATTTTTCTTTTTAGTCTTTTTCGTTTTCTGGCAACCCTTTAGTTGACCACAAAATTAAAGGATATTTTGGTACCTTCTAAGTATCTTTAGTGTAACACGACAAAATTTAAAAGTCTTTTTACTATATTAAACTATGTGTCAAGTCAAAACGAGATAAACAAATTGAAAAAGATTTAAGTAAAAAGTTTGATTAAAAAAGGTGCTGCTAGTAAAGAGAGGAAATTGAGATACGTAAAGCATTTGGCCGACGTTTCCGTCCTCAGCAGGACTCTCAGGCATCTGAATTGCGCTTCGGCTGGACGGATTGTTAGTGACAAAACCGAACGGGTTAAATGCTGGTTTATCATCTTCTTTCTCCGAAGAAGCTCTCGTGAGAACCGGAAGTGCCGGTCCGGTTCTGCTTCTGCTGGTCAATAGCCTTCGGAATTGGCCGGTGAATTCAGTGGAACTGAGAAAGCATAGAGTAGACGGACAAGGAGAGAGAAGAGAGAGTGCCATCTCTCCTGTGTCTGTGTGATGAGTGGAGGGAGTTTGAAGAAAACCAACACCACTAGGTTTTGGTTGATTTTGAATATTCCTGGATAAATCTTAAATGCAAACTCCAACCAAATATTTTTTAGTTGTTTTATTTTATATAATTAAAATAAAAAATTTCAATATCATCTTACAACAACAATAACATAGCCCTTTAATTGCACACGGGGATTCTATAGAAAGTAGAGTGTACACATACCTTAGCCCTACTTGAGAGGTAAAACGACTATTTCCGAAAAATCTTCGGCTAAAAAGGTGATTTGAAGAAAGTAAAGTAGATAAGTATTAATGTAGAAATTTTAACAGTAAATGCATCAACTAGTACGATAATCGAATTACAATAAATATCAGATAGCAAAAAATAAAAGGATAAGAACATACAAGGTAACACTAGCCTGCTATGTGGAAGGATACACGAGACTCGTACTACTATCTAACCCTCTAACTCAATATGTGTCCTCCGCAAACTCCTATCTAAAGTCATGTCCTCGATAAGTCGCACTGCGTCATGTTCTACCTAATCAATTCCTCCTAATTTTTTGCCCACCTCGCCTCTTTTGAACCCATCTAAAGCCAACCTCCTAGAATTCCGCATCGGGGCATCCGTGCATATACTCTGAACATTCCTGAACTATGTCAACCTTGCTTCCCGCATCTTGTTCTCCACCGAAGCCACTCCCACCTTATTCTGGATAACTTCATTTCTAATCATCTTAATTTTTCTAAATATAAGTAGTGTTCGGTCAACTTTTGATATTTTTTCACATAAGAATCGCCGGATAAATTAAAACACGATACTATGCATACTTGCATTGGACTTTAGCAAAAGTTGTCTAGACGTTTTTATTGTTTGAAAGATGAACCTAAAGTGAAAAGACCATCAAATTAGAGTTTCATCTCACTATTCATATTAATCAAGATGAGACTCAATAACGAGTCTATTAAGATTAAGTATTTAATAAGAGAAATCTAATTATACGAGAGATTTTTTTTTTTTAATATTTAGTGATTTGCTACTCAAAATCATTAAAGTATCTTGTAATTTGTTACTTAAAATGCTGAATTAATTTTATTTCAATAAAAATAAGCAAGATAGGTTTAGAAGTTGAAACTTTGGATGTAATTTTCTTGTTGACTTTGCAATATTCATCACCCCCAAGCTCAAGGCGCAAGTTTTAGTGCTTTATTATTTTAAAATTAGTATCTTTTCATATATAATTTTACTCGATGTGATTCAATATTTTTTATTTAATTTTTTATATAATTTTAAAATGGTAAATTATTTCTTCCTAACAAGTCATTCTATGCATCTTCAGTTAGTTTTCTCTCACCGCCTGGTATTATAGGTAATCAAACAAAAATAAAAATTACTTACAAAAACAGTTACGAGTCTAAAAGTATTTTGTAAAGTAAAAGATACATTGGGATATACATAGAAATCTTTGGACATGATATATTAAATGTCTTTGTTTAAAGTATTTTTAAAGTTTGCTCTTTTTTTTCTTTTCTGAAATTAGTTATTGCTAAAATGCTATCCAATTTATATGGAGTAATTTGTAATTTTAATTTTCTGTTTTCTTTGTCAACCATAAACCTGTTTTTCATTTTCTCCACTTTGCTTTGCTCAAACTTAACTATGTTTGAAGTGACAAATCTACCCCTAACTCCGACTTAATTTCTCCAAAAGAAAAAAAGAACTATTTTGGCTTTAATCATTCCAGGCGTTTGGTCGAAGACTGCATCAGTCTATCGCCGCTGCTGTTCTCCACCGGCGTTATTGGTTTTTTTCTCCGGCGAGTGAGTCAACAGTAGTGGTCTCCATTCTCCGACCGATGTAAATCAGTTCATTATATTTGTTTCTTTTTTTTTTTTTTTTGTTTAATCTGGCTATAACGCTTTTAGTTTTTTTTTTCCCAGGATTTTTCTGGTTATTGAATAAGAAAATTTGGTAGTCTACGATTGTGGTTGACTGTATTTCTGAGATGAAACCTATTACAGTAATAAAGAACTAGCTTTTTTTTTATATACGAAATAGGATTCGTTAAGTCTTCCGGGTAAAATTTCGATCAGGAAAAGAAAAAAATGTTTTTTTGCTTAGTTTAGATTTGGGCTATTGAAGCTCTTTATTTATTTTGAATCGGGTGTATGAATTGGATGAGTGGCCTTCTCATATTGATACACGATGATAAGAGCATGATCGCCCCCCCCCCCCCCCCCCCAGAAGCTGGTTACAAGAGTTTTTCTTTTTGCCCTTCTAGAGCTAAGTGTATGTTGATTGAACTGGATTGGTTTCTATCTTGTTATCTGATGGTATTTCTGGGGTTTGTCTTGGAAGAGATGTTAGTCCAATGCTAGCTCATCTCAGATAGATCTATTTTCCAACAACGTCAAAACATGAAGAATTTTTTGGCCATTCTCACCTAGTTTTCAAAACAAATGGGACCAAGGTAATAGGCGCAGTATTGCTTTATTGTCCTCATGTAGTTTGATTTCTGCTGCTATGTACCCTTTAGTTTACTTTGTTACGCTTATTTTACTTGCGCTGCTTACTTTTTCGGAATGCGCTATCATGACTTATTCGCTTTTGATATCAGCATTTTCATACTGCTTTGCATTTTTTTGACCGGGTCGGACCGTTCCTCTTGCTTTGCTCTTGCTTGTGTTTATGCTTTGTCTTGAGCCGAGGGTCTCTCGGAAACAACCGCTCTACCTATCAAGGTAGAGGTAAGTTATGCGTACACTCTACCCTCCCCAGACCCCATGTGGTGGAATTTCACTAGGTATGTTGTTGTTGAGTAAAGAAGAATGCATTCATGGATTAATAATATCATCTTTTCTGGGAATTGAGCATGTGAGTAGGTTATCGGACTTATGATCCCACCATTTGTCCTCTCACTAGTAATTTCTTTGATGAGTTGGAAACTGCAATTGTCAACAGAATGGATTTCAAGAGACATAATTTTTGTCCTTAGTCCCTGACTTGTAATTGCCTTATTGAGCATGTAGGGAGGAGGGTTAAACACACTTAATCTGGTTCGACAAATGAATGGGCCCTTAAGGTCTATTTGCATATGATGATAAACTTAACAGTGACCAAATGAGCCAGTAAATTAACTCCTGCTGCTTTACTATTTTGTTAAGCAATAATAAGGAAGAACTTATGACTAGGGCAGCCCGATGTACTAAGCTCCCGCTATGCGCGGGGTCCGGGGAAGGGCCGGACCACAAGGGTCTATTGTACGCAGCCTTACCTCACATTTCTGCAAGAGGTTGTTTCCACGGCTTGAACCCATGACCTCCTGGTCACATGGCAGCAACTTTACCATTTACTATATATACCTATCAAGCCACAGTAAAAGATTACAACAACAACATACCCAGTGAAATCCCACAACGTGGGGTCTGGGGAGGTTTGAGTGTACGCAGAACTTACCTCTTTAGTAAAAGATTATGTGTTGAATAAAATCCATAGTTTCAAGGTTTACCATGTATGCACTTCTAGAATTACGTTGATCATTATTAATAAAAACCTCATTTTGTTGATTTGGTTTTCATAGTTTTATTTGCATTTACTATCTAATATATCACTAACAATTATGGAATTCACTAACTTTTAATCTATCCATTTTCAATAAGTAATATACAGATACAAAGACAGTAAGGTGCTTTACATGGATTCTTGCTTGCTTAAACCAAATGTCGAAAAATACTTGATACTTGAACATCTTATCTTTTCTTCTCACTTTATTACTTTTTGCCTCTTGACCAATTTCTATCTCAATGTACTCTGAGTTGGATGGACAGCTTCACTTTGTTAGCTGGATTTGTCTAACTGATCTGATCACGAATAGTTGTCATTATTTATTTATTTTTCATTTTCTCGACAGGTGATTCCTGCTTAGGGATAGGAATTTTGAGTTGTAAGTATGGTGGTTTGGGGAAGTGCAGGTGACACAGCTCTCACTTTCCTAGCTAGAGTATGCTTCACTAGAAAGAAGGATCCTATGAGAAGTGTAAGGTCTTAGCTTCTCCCACGACGTCTAGATGTCATGAAGAAAGGCTCATTGAAATGCAAAAGTTCTAGCTTTCAAGTCATTAATTAAGGAATGGATCTGTTCCACGTAAAAAGTTGGCTAGAGTTCTTGATACATGTATCTAATTGCTGCTGACCTTTTCCCATTCATCTTACTCTACTGGAAGGCTTCAGATGGAGGAAGGTTTGGGAACCAGTGAACAACTTCCTGAGGATGAGGGAAGTGATAATGAGTCTTCCAGTGAGGAAGTCTTCAATATTACATGCAATGGCATTGAGAGTGATGGTGACCAAGTGCTAAACGTTGAGACAAATGAGCTTGAAACTACTGCTGGGCAAATTCTTGAGTTTGAAAGCCCTGAAGCTGAGAGAAACTCTGAGCATGTGCTTAATTTTGAAAGAAGTGACCCAAGGGACAATAATCACCAGTTGCTTGAGTTTCATAGCAATGGCCTTGAGGATCCAAGATGTGGTGATACAACAATTATTGATGGTCACACTGGTTCATCCCTGGGGAAGTCTTATCCCCCACCGGTTGTCTGCATGGAATTTGAGTCTTATGAAGATGCTTATAATTATTACAACTGCTATGCTAAGGAGCTTGGTTTTGCCATCAGGGTGAAGTCTTCATGGACAAAACGCAACAGCAAAGAGAAGCGTGGTGCTGTTCTCTGTTGCAATTGTGAGGGTTTCAAGACAATGAAAGAAGCAAATAGCCGAAGAAAAGAAACAAGGACAGGTTGCTTAGCGATGATGAGGTTGAGATTAGTGGAGTCCAATAGGTGGAGGGTGGATGAAGTTAAGCTTGAACATAACCATCTCTTTGATCCTGAAAGGGTGCAAAACTCCAAGTCACACAAAAAGATGGATGCAGGGGTTAAAAGGAAGTTAGAGGCAGCAGTTGATGTGGAAGTGCGAACAATTAAGTTGTACAGAACTCCTGCTGTTGAGACTCCAGGCTATGGAAGCTCAGATGAAAGAACAGCCAGCAGCCAGATTGATGGCTCCACACGTTTAAAACTCAAAGAAGGTGATACCCAAGTCATATACAATTTCTTTTGTCGGGTGCAGCTTACTAAACCCAACTTTTTCTACATTATGGATTTGAATGATGGAGGGTATCTAAAGAATGTGTTCTGGATTGATTCCAGATCCAGAACGGCATATGCTTATTTTGGTGATGTCGTTGTAGTTGACACAACATGCTTGTCAAAAAAATATGACATCCCGCTTCTAGCATTCTTTGGACTAAACCACCATAAGCAGACTCTTTTGTTGGGCTGTAGTTTGCTTGCTGATGAAAGTTTTGAGACATATGTTTGGTTGCTGAGAGCATGGCTATCGTGTATGTCAGGACGGCCTCCACAAACTGTCATCACAGATCGCTGCAAAACCTTGCAAAATGCAATATCTGAGGTTTTTCCTCGGGCTCAACATAGGCTTAATTTGTCTATTATTTTGGACAGCATTGTCGATACTGTAGGGGAAGTGGGGGAATCAGAAGTATTCCATGAGGTACTGTATAATACGGTGTATAGGTCTCTTAAAGTTGATGAATTTGAAGTTGCGTGGGAGGAGATGACCCAGCAATTCGGATGTAGGGGCTATGGATGGCTTCAAAGTTTGTATGAGGATCGAGAACAATGGGCTCCTATTTATATGAAAGATACATTTTTGGCTGGAATATCTATTGATCAGTGTGGTGAGTTCATGTGCCGCTTCTTTGATGGATATGTACATAAACAAACAAATTTGAGAGAATTTTTTGATATTTATGATTTTGTACTGCAAAAAATGCATCAGAAGGAAGTACGTTGTGATCTTGAGTCGAGAGAATTTAGCCCGGCCTTGAGAACAAGGTGCAATTATGAGTTACAGCTCTCTAAATTGTATACTAAAGAAATATTTTTGAAGTTCCAAGATGAGATGGTATTGATGTCTAATTGTTCAGGTGTAGCACAAATTCACGCCAATGGACCCATCATCACATATATTGTTGAAGAACGAGGGGTTCAGGGAGACACGAGGGATGCAAGAGATTTTGAAGTTACTTATGACAAAATAGGGGTAGAAGTTCGATGCATGTGCAGTTGTTTCAACTTCAAAGGCTATCTATGCAGACATGCTTTATCTGTGCTCAATTATAACGGTATAGAGGAAATCCCAAATCATTATATATTGACCCGCTGGAGAAAGGATTTTAAACGCTTGTATGCACCAGAACCTGGCTCAAGCAGCATAGATATTAGTAACCATGTTCAACGGTTTGATCATTTGCACAGACGTGCCATGCAAGTTGTTGACGAAGGGATGACTTCTCAAGATCATTATATGGTTGCTTGGCAGGCATTTAAGGAATCCTTGAATAAGATTCGTCTTGCAGCTGACAAACATGTATCATAAAGGTTTAACATTTTGTGTAGCTTCTGAACTTCTTTTGTATAATTATTTAACCTTCTTCCACACATCATTATGTATAGAGCAGTACTGAATTTAAGAGCCTTTTCAGGGCAAGTTCTTTTCTCCACAGATAGCACTTTGTTTCCTATTCACTCTCTTAATACTTGTACATTTTTTCCCGACATCCCCTACCTTATGCCTTCTATAAACAGCTTAATTAGGTGCAAGCTCCCGTCTGCCTGATCCATCAGCTTTTCTGGCAGGAGCCCTTTGATACCAAAAATTTCATATGACGTCCTAAAGCATTAGAATAAGGGATAAGTTCAGTTCTTTATGCTCATTTTTTGCTTACCATTTTTTTTATTGCATCTCAAAGAACATTTTATCGTGATGGAGGAAGGGCTACAAGCGTTTATGTACCAAGTCCACAGTCCACTACTAGGTAAGCTTTAACCACAAAAATCAAATATTTTTCACTTTATTTGAAATTTTAGGGTTGGAGTTGAAGATGGAGTTGTGTTTGGTTATAGTTTTTGCAAATAATATTTAGTTATTTGAATGTACTGAAAGTGCAAAAAAAAATAAAACAATATTTTAGGTATTTTTATGGTCAAGCTTATTTTTCAGATAAAGTGAAAAAAATTCGAGAAAAAAATAAAAAATTCTTATGGTCAAACGGATACACTGAACAGGTTTAAATAATGGTTTTAGTCAATTGCATAGAAGTGCTCTAAAGGTTCAAAAATCAAACTAGATAGATTTTTCAGAAACTAAAAAAATTCAATGCAAGTTTTAACAAATAATAATCCAAATGTTATCCAAAAAACTTTAACTAAATATGTGAGTATTCTTTAATCGACATAATAATCCACTTCCGAAAGATCTTTTCGAAAATGTTACTCGTTCATTGCAATGGAACATCATTGAATTCTACTCGAAAATAATAATAATAAGTGACTTCAAACACCATCAATTGATTACTAAGTACTTCAATATAAACATTTTTCTCGATTTTTTTTCACAAACCACCAAATACTAAACCAAGGAAGATCGCCATTAAATGATACTAAAGACTATTTTCAATTGCAATTCTGTGGCAGTCATATCTAGAGTTGTTGTTTCCTTTTAGCTTAGAAGCTTAAAACGACGATCGCCATTTCTTGCTGAAAGACGAGAGGAATCCCAGCCGATCAGTGGCTCAGGTGGGATTTTTTGTCTAAAATTGCAAATTAATTTGTTCAAAGTTCTCAACTTTACTTTACACAGCTAGCAATTATTTAGTTGTCTATTGCTCAGCTCACAGTCACTGGTAAATGCTACGCGCCCATGACCCCTTGAAAAGTGTTTGTTGCTCAACCCTTCACTTACTTATCAGTCCAAGAATTGATCTTTATTTTAGTCTGTATCATACCCAATTGACCTAAGCCCGTAATATTGATAGTGGGATGTCATCTATTCTATATTCATGTAAACCCGCCACCAGAAATGAAATTCCCGATCTGTGCTCAGATAGCATGTTAAGGACCCATATGCAACCCCTCCTGGTGGGCAGGTGGGGCGATCTACTTTCAGTTTTCGGTTCAGAAATGTAATGTATGTTTGTGAAAGAGAATAGTCCCTTGATTATTTTCATTAATGTGAAAGTTATATATACGTGATATATAATATTTAATTATGAAAATTAAATTTACCTTTTCCTAATACAAGAATACTACATTTTCCTACTACAAGACTAAAGAGCCGACCCTGAGGTGGTCGAGGCGGCGGCGCCGCACAAGGCCCCCGGTCGGTGGAGGCCTCCGCCCTATAATTTTCATTTTTTTTTTTTTGGTTTCAAATATTAAGATATGTATTAAAAATGACTCTAATCTTAACAGTGAGAGTTGTGTGATTGAGGGTTCCCTTTGAAAGTCGTGTGTTCAAATCCAATGAGCAGCGAAAGACTTTTTTTTTTTAAAATACAAAATCAGATTTGGCCTCAAGTCCAAACAGTCGCCCCCCGCCCCTCTTTAAACAAAAAACAAACCTTTTTTTTTCTTTTTTTAATTTAAACACAAAAAACAAATTTGGCCCCAAGTCCCAACCACTCGTCCCCCAAAGTCTTTAAACAATTTTTTTTTTTTTAATATTGATTAATTAGTTAATTTTAGTTTTTCATGTGAATAAAAAAGGGTCTCTTTTTGTTTCTCGCACCGGATCCTTAAAAGTATAGGAACGGCTCTGCAAGACTACTACCATAATTACACATATACAAGAATTCTACCAATATGGTAAGAGAGTACCGTGTATATATACTAAGAATATACACGGTATACATAGGAAGAGAATACCGTGTATATATGGGCCAATATACACGGTATACACGACTAATACATATATATATACATATTCTATCACACCCCGCAGTCATAGCGGGAGGTTGTTGTACGCTGAGATTGTTCATAAAACCTTCAAACAGAACCAAGAGAAGACCCTTAGTAAAGATGTCAGTAATTTGGTACCGTGAAGGGACATGCAATACACGTACTTGTCCACGAGCTACCTTTTTGTGGACAAAGTGAATATCCATCTCGATATGTTTAGTGCGCTGATGTTGGACCGGATTCCCAGAGAGATAGACTGCACTAATATTATCGCAATATATCAAGGTAGCTTTCTGAATAGGAAAGTGAAGTTCTAATAGGAGATTATGCAGCCAACAGGACTCAGACAACACATTGGCTACCCCTCGATACTCGGCCTCCGCACTGGATCGCGATAAAGTATCCTGGCGTGTTGGCGACCAAGAGACCAAGTTATCACCAAGAAACATACAATAACTAGATGTCGAACGTCTGGTATCGGGACATCCACCCCAATCAACATCTGTATAAGACACGAGTAGATACGGAGGATGGATATAAGTGCAAACCATAATCAAGAGTGCCCTGAATGTAATGCACAATGCGTTTGAGAACATTCATGTACTCGTCCCTCAGATCATGCTTAAATAAACACACCTGCTGCACTGCATATGTAATATCGGGCCTCGTGAAAGTAAGGTATTGAAGAGCCCCTGCAAGACTGCGATAGTGGGAGAGATCCTCGTACGGTGTGCTAGAATTAACACTCAGCTTTGGTTTGGTATCAACCAGAGTAGGAGAGGACTTACAAGATGACATGTCAGCCCACTCAATAATCTCAGCCGCATACTTCCTCTGGAATAAGAGTAGACCACTTGCATGACGAGTTACAACTATACCAAAAAAATAACTCAAAGGCCCCAAGTCTTTTATAGCAAATGCGGAGCTGATAAGATATATGATAGACTTGCGCAGTTTATCGAAGAGACAGTCAATATAATATCATCCACATCTAACAAAATGTATATTAGAGAAGTATCGCGATGATAGATGAACAAAGAATTATTAGACATGTTGTGAGAAAACCTAATAGTAGACACATAATGTGCAAACCTTTTGTACCAGGCCCGAGGAGCCTGTTTTAGCCCGTCAAAGACTTCTTCAGCAAATGGTTAGAATGATCGGGGTCCATGAAACCCAAGGGTTGATGCATGTATACTGTCTCCTTGAGATCACCGTGTAAGAAAGCATTTTTCACATCCAGCTGATGAATGAGTCATGCTTTCGAGAGAGTCAGACTGAGAACAGTGCGAATGGTTGCCTGTTTGACCACCGGACTAAATGTCTCTCTACAATCCACGCCAACTTGTTGAGTTTTGCCATCACCTACAAGACGGGTCTTATGCCTCTCAAAACAACCGTCTGATTTTTCCTTATGAGTAAAAATTTACATAGAACGAATAGCATTGACACTAGGGGGACGGGGCACCAACTCCCATGTCTTATTTTTAATAAGAGTGTTATATTCATCATTCATGGCCATTTTCCAATTCGGGTCATGAAGGACAGACACTGGGTTATGTGGTAGGGGTAATTTAGTGACATTTGAATTGAGATTAAAATGTCGTTTTGGTTTAAAAATACCCCGTTGGCTACGAGTAACGGGCCCTTGACTCGGAATAGAAGTGGGCCGGACCTGGGTCGGTGTAGGGATGTCACGGACTGGACTGACGGAGGACGTAGAAACTGGGCCAGCAGGCAGTGGGCATCTTGGCCGAGACGCTGGATCGGGAGGACGATTTATTTGGCCAACATGCAATGGGCCTATTGGCCGAGAAACCGAAACTGGACAGGTAGCATTTGGGCCAACAAGCAGTGGAAATTATGGAAATGTAATGTATGTTTGTGAAAGAGAATAATCCTTGATTATTTTCATTAATGTCAAAAGTTTGTACATGATATACAATAATTAATTATGAAAATTAAATCTACCTTTTCCTAATACAAGACTACTACCATAATTACACATGTACAAGAATTCTACCAATATGTAAGAGAGTACCGTGTATATATGGTAAGAATATACACGATATACATAGGAAGAGAATACCGTGTATATATGGTCCAATATACACGACTAATATATATACATATACATATTTTATCAGTTTGGAGTACTAACAACTCCCTCTGTCCCAATTTATGTGTCACAGTCAAATTTTGAGTCAAACATGTTAAGGTTTTGACATAAAATTTACATAATTGGAAATTACGTAAAAAGTACTATAAGTCGCAGTAATTGACAATTCAAAATATTTGAAAGACATGAAAAAATTGTTTGAATCTCGAAATCTGAAATGTGCCATATAAATTGGGATGGAGGGAGTACAAACTTCCATGTGATTCTTTCCATGAATAGCATTAGTGTTGTTAATGTTGGGTTTGGTGTTGTGATATTTGACCCTACATATCTTCTGAAGTACCGATTTGAATGCATAAAAATGTTGGGACAAATGTCACAACATTCGGGCCAACATTTTTTAAAATCGTTTTGCCTTCACGGTAAGCATTAATATTTTACTGTGGGGTAAAAACGACTTAGGCGTGGTTAATTGGAGCTGTGTAAAATGTGGGAGAAAGAGTCAAAGCTTGAGAAAGAAGTCGAGTAAGGAACAAGTCAATGTTGTTGAGATTTTCACTCCTTAATCATGTACCACAAGCTGCCCACCTTTCCCTCAACTTCCACAACCAATCGATGAGCTTTTCAAGGAAGACTCTCTACTATAAATAGAGAGGTCACAACATTGTATCGATATCCAGAACCAGAATGTAAAAATACCAAGAGAGCTCTCGGGATTTCATCTCAGAAATCTGGATCACAAATGTTGTCTGAGTGTGTTGACAACATTCTGTCCAACATTACAATTGTTGTTTAGATTCTAGATTAGTTTTGTATGGAGCGATTGTAATGAGAGGTTATCTATGTCTACTTAGTTAGATTTTTCAGGCATAAGTCATCTGTGACTTCAACTTTTAATTCCTTTCCGCTTTATCTTGTGAATCTGTAAAGAAATGAATTTGTATATTTGTATATAATATATATACAATACATTTGGTCATTGACCATCATAAGTTATATAAAATATATAACTCATGAAAATTTTAAACCTTTGTGTTCTTTATTTTTCCGTTGCATTTTACTCTTAAAGGTTTTTCTGTTTTATCGAAGTGTTGTCACTTGTGTCAGACGACATTATCGCTGACATTCTAAAGAACTATGAGTCATTCAATTGAGGAAATGTGACTTATGGGGGTGGCAGTAAAAGAAAAATAATTGAAAAGGGATCTTGGATGTTCCTGATTTTCCAACCTTAAGGAATGTCTTACACATTGAAGGTTTAATGACAAATCTGATTAGTATTAGTCAATTGTGTGATGACGACCTTGAGGTAAAGTTTAATAAGAATGCTTGCAAAGTTCCAAATGAAGCTAATATGTGTCACGACAGGTACAAGAACAGACGATAACTGCTATCTTGTTGTAAAACAAGAAACATGCAATAATGCCAAGATTGATGACACAACACTATGACATAAAAGTTGGGGCATGTCAACTACCAATTTAGAAAAATTGGTCTCATATGAAGCGGTTAGAGGCTTACCCAATCTTAGCCATAAAGGTAAACTGTCTGTGAAGATTGTCTGAAAGGTAAGCAAACCCGTGTCTCTCATAATATTGTCCAACAAGACGGACAACATTCAAGGTATGTCTCACTGTTTTCAATTACTGCATATGGATCTAATGGGTCCAATTGAAGTAGACAGTTTGGGAGGCATGAGATATTCCTATGTAATAGTAGATGATTTTTCTAGATATTATTGGATATATTTTTTGAAAGAAAAATCACAAACTTTTGACATGTTTAAAATGTTGCACTCTAGAATTAGGAACTTGTTCTATTCTCCTATTTTTCGGATTAGATCCGATCATGGAAAAGAATTTGAAAATAACCCATTCACAAAATTTGTGAGAAAAAGGAAATTTTTCATAAGTTTTCCGCTCCCAAAACTCCTCAATAGAATAGAGTAGCAGAAAGGAAGAATAGAACACTGCAAGAAATGGCTAGAGTTATGCTTAGTTCTAAAAAAATGTCAAAACGTTTTTGGGCTGAAGCCTTAAATACTGCTTGTCACATCTCTAATAGAGTCTACTTAAGGCCAGGAGCAAAGATGACTTCCTATGAGCTTATTAATGGAAAGAAACCTAACTTGTGTTACTTTCATGTTTTTGGGTGTATTTGTTACATTTTAAATGATAAGAGATCATTTGGCAAAGTTTGACTCTAAAAGTGACAAAGGAATTTTTGTTGGCTATTCTCAAAATAGTCATGCTTATCGAGTATACAATCTAAGGACCAGAACTGTACAAGAGTCTGTAAATGTTATTTTTGATGAATTTTTTGATCCTACTGGAAATACAACTGAAAATAACACTATAGTTTCAGTGGAAAATGTGCAGACTGCTGAAAAATCAGATATTGCCCCAAATGTTGCCACATCCGAAGCAACATCTGAACCTGAAATAGAGACCGCAGAGGCCATGGATGAGAAGTCAAATGCTGAATTGTTAGATCAGGTTCGAAGGGACCCCTCATCAAGGATTAGGAAGAATCATCCCACAGGCCAGGTGATAGGGGGAGTTTTTGAAGGAATTAAAACAAGAGAGAAAGAACCACTCAACTACAGAGATATGGTAAGGTATGTGTGTATGACTACCATATACCAAGATGTTAGTCTTTCTTGTTTTATATCTACATTAGAACCAAAAAATGTTTTAGAAGCACTCAAAGATAATTTTTGGATTCAAGCAATGCAAGAAGAGCTTGAACAATTCTCTCGAAATGAAGTCCGGGACTTAGTTCTACGTCCAAACAATACAAATGTAATTGGAACTAAGTGGATTTTCAAAAATAAATCAGACGAATCGGGAACAGTTGTCAGAAACAAAGCTCGTCTTGTTGCACAAGGATATACTCAGGTTGAAGGAATCGATTATGACGAAACCTTCGCACATGTGGCTAGAATTGAGTCAATTAGACTTTTACTTGCTATGGCTTGTTGTCTGAAAATTACTTTACACCAAATGGATGTAAAAGGTGCGTTCTTAAATGGTTATCTAGATAAGGAAGTCTATGTTGAACAACCAAAATGATTTGAAGATCCTTACCATCCACACTATGTCCTACAAGCTTAAAAAGGCTTTGTATGGGTTGAAACATGCTCCTCGTGCATGGTATGATCGTTTAACTAACTTTCTTCTTGAATTTGGTTTTAACCGTGGCGAAGCTGATCGTACTTTATTTATTAAACGACACGGTGTAGATATTATAATTGCTCAAATCTACGTAGATGACATAGTTTTTGGGTCGACCTCACAATCGTATCTAAATTCGTTTGTTGAAGCTATGTCATCAACATTTGAAATGAGCATGATTGGGGAACTAACTTTTTTCTTAGGCTTGCAGCTAAAGCAAAGTGACGATGGAATTTTCATCTCACAGAGTAAATATGCCAAGAATCTAGTCAAGAGATTTGGTTTGGAGAACGCTAAACAAATGAAGACGACAATGGGTTCGTCACAGAAGGTATGTAAGGATAATGTTGGTGAGAATGTCGACTCAACATTATATCGATCTATGATAGGTAGCCTTCTTTATCTTACTGCTAGTCACCCAGATATTATGTTTAATATTTGTGTTTGTGCATGTTTTCAAGCCTGTCCCAAAATATCTCACTTAAATGCCGCGAAACGTATTATTCGATATGTTGCTGGCACATGTGAGTTGGGAATTTGGTATTCCAAAGACACTAATCCTAACTTAATATGATTCAATGACTCGGATTGGGTTGGAGATGTGGATGATGGAAAAAGTACAAGTGGAGGATTTTTTATCTTGACAATAATCTTGTTTTATGGTATAGTCGTAAACAAAACCGTGTCTCACTTTCAATTGCAGAATTTGAATATGTAGCAGCTGGAAGTTGTTGCTCTCAATTAATATGGCTAAGAGACATGTTAGACGACTATGGATTTACTAGCAACATTTTGATTTTGTATTGTGATAACTTGAGTGCTATAAATATTTCCAAAAATTCAGTTTAGCACTCACGTACAGAACATATTGATATTAGACATCACTTTTTAAGAGATTTAGTTGAAAAACAACTAGTTAAAATTGAACTTGTTGACACTCTTCATCAACTAGCTGATATTTTTACAAAAGCTTTGGACCATGAGAGATTTTCTAGTTTGAAGAAATCTCTTGGTCTTTGTAATCTCTAAAAAGAAGGCATTTTTGGTGAATGTCAGCTGAAACGTTGTCTAACATTTCGGGTGGCATTTACCTATGTAATATCACTGACTGATTATTGTTGTTGTATAGTGCATAACTTTTGGTCACACAAACATGATCCTTCAATAAGAATATGTTATAAGAGTGATACCGTTCTCTGCGATAATATATATATCATAAAAAAAGAGTATCGAAATAAGGCAAAGCCTTTTCAAATATTTGGCAACTGTGAAAAATGGGCAAAGTCCTTGAAAAGATACCGTTCCTATTCTATAGGAGTATCGAGTGCTTCAAAAGAATTTTGAGAATACTAAATAAGTATTCTTATTTTTGACACGAATAATTCTTTTGCATGTATTTTATGATTAGATCAAGGACACGATGGAAAAATGTTACATTGGTCCAGTGGTTAAACTCATAAAATACTTATAAAATGTGTCTTGATTTGTTGTCAAAGTGAAAAAAAATATTCTTATGGGATCAAAATACTTGTGTCGTCCAAAATGTTGCCAACATTGTTGTTGACATTTTCATATCGTGATATTTGTTGGGATGTTATTCTTAACTGATTTCGGAAAAATCAGACTTTTCTCTCTATTTTTATGCCTTGTTTTAAATGGAATTTCAAAACCTTAAAAATGATAAGATTGTTGAAATCCTACCGTGATGTTTATCCCTTTATCCCAAAATATTAGGTGTAAGTTATTGTGTAAAATTAAAATACCTAAAACTAAGGAATTTTTGTTGCTTATAAAAATTTGCCATGTATAGAAATATTCCTCTCATTTGCATTTTTCTATCATATCCGATTTCCCTTAAATTAAAAAAAGAAGGGAAAATCACATCACACCTCGGGTATAACCCTATCTACCCGATGGAATCATCACCATTCCAATCTCTATTCTCAATCACAAACCGTAATTCCTCAAAACCTTCTCATCAATTCTCACCAATGGAAACTTCTCCAGTGTCAGAGCCCATTTCAACCAACATTTCAGCCAACTTTAGAAGAGACACAAACACCAACTTCCTCCCGCAAAATCGAATCTGATTCAGACCTTGAGGTATCTATCTACTCAGACAAGTTCTATTCTAAAACTAATTCTTATAAATGGGACTGGTACAAGAATAGAGTTATTAGGTCTGAAAAAGTATTAGACATCGCCTCTTATTCAGAATATGGTTTGGTAGAATTCTTAAAAGAAAGATAGCTCCTAGGATCTTCTACTGAGAAATGATCATATGTTGATAAAATAGCCATATTGTTTTATGCTAATTTGAGTTCTGCTAAGAGGATACCTCTTCGAAGAAATTTGGGAAGATATATCTCTATAACAGAGTATATTTTTTCACACCTGCTGTTATAAACCAATGTATGGGATTAAATGCTGAGGAGAATGTTAGAGAAGCAGATCCTGCAGTGGACAATAGAGATGAATTAATTGAGTACCTCACAGGAGGTATAATGCATAAGTGGATCTCTAGATGTCCAGCCTCTAAATTAACTGCCCTGTTTGCTACCCTTCACAAAATTGTTATACACAATTGGTTTCCTTCAATGAATGAGTCAATTGTAACTACAGAACAAACCACTCTACTGTATAAAATTGGGAAAGGTTTGAGAGTTTATTTGGGCAAGATGATCTTCCATCAAGTTGCCAACTTGGCACAAAAAGAATCAACCTCAATCCTTCCTTATCCCTCTCTGATATACAAAGTTTTAACTACCCAAGGTCTTAAGCCTAAGATAGAGTACACATTAGGGAAGGCTCTTACACTGTACACAATAAACAAAGCAGTTTTAAAGAGTAGAGACAGAGTCATCGATCTACCCTGGAAAATGGAAGGAAATAGTTCTGATATTGACATGAATGTCACCAACATTCTTGGCAACACTGGTCCTAGACAGTCTCCACGCGTCTCATCGAATGGCTCGTGAATCAAATTGCAAATATCAACCAACAAATCTCTGATGTTGATGTTGTGAGGAATGCTCTGATTCAAGCTAGAGACCATTACATGTTGCTACTTTCTTCACAAAAAGGGGGAGAAAATGATGCTACTGATGCCGAGCGAAGCAGAGGAAGTAGGAAGTGTTGATGTAGGGGGAGCTGAGGAAGAAGGCTAGAAATTGTTGTATTGTGCAGAGAAGCGATTATGAGTAGAAAATCTTTGGAAGTCGTGATTTGATGAGCAAGGAGGAAGCTGAATGACGTTGCTGAACCTAAGTTGTAAATGCTTAGTCAATGGTTTGATGGATTGATGTGGATATTTGTTGACAATGGTTATTTCTATTCGTGTTATGTATATAGTGGATGATATATATATATATGTGCTAACATCTTTCTTATTTTCTAATCCTATGAATCGGTACACGCATGTTTGCTTGAAAGCCATCGCAGGTTAAGGGGGAGCATAGCATTGATATTATTGATCACAAATGTCGGACAAACATTTGTCTCAATATCCTAAGTCAGTTTAGGTTTGTAATGAATTTTGTGAAGAAAGGAAAAAAGGGAGAGATTGTTAATGTTGAGTTTGGTGTTGTGACATTTGACCCAACATATCTTCTGAAGTACTGATTTGAGTGCATAAAAATGTTGGGACAAATGTCACAACATTCGCACCAACATTTTTTAGAACAGTTTTGCCTTACTTCACAGTGGGTAAAAATGACTTAGGCGTGGTGAATTGGAGTTGTGTAAAACGTGGGAGAAAGAGTCAAAGCTTGGGGAAGAAGTCGAGTAAGGAACAAGTCAAAGTTGTTGAGATTTTCACTCATTAATCATCTACTACAAGTTGCCCACCTTTCCCTCAACTTCCACAACCATTCGATGAGCTTTTCAAGGAAGTCTCTCTACTATAAATAGAGAGGCCACAACAGTGTATCGATATCCAGAACCAGAATGTAAAAATACCAAGAGAGCTCTCAGAATTTCATTTCAAAAATCTGGATCACAAGTATTGCCTGAGTGTGTTGACAACATTTTGTCCAACATTACAATTGTTGTTTAGATTCTATATTAGTTTTGTATTGAGCGATTGTAATGAGAGGTTGTTTATGTCTACTTAGTTAGATTTTTCAGGATGAAGTCATTTGCGACTTCAACTTTTAATTCCTTTCCGCTTTATCTTGTAAATCTGTAAAGAAAGGAATTTGTATATTTGTATATAATATATATACAATACATTTGGTTATTGACCATCATAAGTTATATAAAATATATAACTTATGAATATTTTAAACCTTTGTGTTATTTTTTTTACGCTGCATTTTACTCTTAAAGGTTTTTCTGTTTTATCGAAGTGTTGTCACTTTTGTCAGACAACATTATCGCTGACATTCGGAAACAGAATCGGTATTTGATTTATTTCATCTCTTGTTTTTACTTTACGTAGCCTTTGACCCCTTTCAAGTGTGCTTGTGGTTTTTGTGCCTGTATAATTTTAGCTTATAGTCATAGTTAATCTTGAGAAGATACAGCTCTTTGCTGTTATTACCTGAAAGTTCATTCTTCAAAATTTGAGTTTTTTTTTTCACTAGAGGATTTTGATTTTCTCCTTTTAATTCTTGACTAGGAATTTGGTCTTGTAAGCTGTTTATTTCATATCTATTTAGACCAATAGTTCTAAATCTGCATAGCTTCTTTATCACCTGGATGATAAAATAGCCTACTGATTTCCTTTATTGGGCAGACTCGACTTAAAGTTTATCAAGTACTTGTTATATTGAGACAGATTCTAAGGATTGCTTTGATCTTTTGGGTAGGGTTGGGGGTAAATTAGATTTTGAATAAATTGGTTCTCGCAATAGAACCAGTAGTATGTGGTTGCCAAAAGATTCTTTAGTATGTGAGTTTATTGGGAGGAACCTGAGATTTAACTATGGGCAACACAAGTGCTTGTATCTACAGCAGTAAACACTGATGTTTCTTGCATATATAAGGAGAATGAGAAAGAACTTAAAAAGACATGTATTACCATGTTTGCTTGCCCTTTCTTTTTCACCCTCATTACTGACGCATAGGAGTTTGGTAGTTGAAAAATGTGTAAGTGTTATTGTAAGCTACCATATTGTCAATCAGATAAGCATTCATGATAGATCGATTTACTATAGTAATAGTGACAGTCACATACAGTGGACTTTCCATGGAATGAGACAGTTCATTCTCAAAGTTTAACTAATAATATTAGGGCCAAAGGAAAATAAAAACAATTCTCTGATGGAGGTGAGATTAAGAAGACCATGCCGCCAGACGAGTTATGCGTTTCTGTATGTAAAGCAACATGGGTGAGTCAGTGATAGAATGCTGTGGACTATCTAATTTTCCTGTTTGCCGATTGAGTGGTTCGATCTCTATAGTTTCTAGTTATGCAGCTGTTTCTTCTAACTGTGGAACAGTGGAAGTAAAGGAGCAGTCACATTGAGACCTTTTTCCTTAGAAATTTCTTTTTGAGGGAAAATTATCGCTTATAAAGAAAAAAGTAGCCTATGTAATAGCAATATTAATTGTTAATCTATTCTTTGTTCTATGTTTTTTTCCTGTTCAATCTTTCACAAAATTAGATGGAAAAAAAATTCTTCAGGTGTTTGCCTCTGTACCAAAAAGTAGAAACAAGGGATAGATTCCTACAGATAATTAGGAGCTATATACTCTTCTTTTACAACCTTATGGCTTTCTCATACTTCAGGCCAACATTGAAGTTGAAATCTAGACCAGTGTAAGCAGAATTATTATATTGTAAAATACGTCTCAAACTCTTGTCTGGGTGAACCGTGAACCCCCATAGAAAAAACGTCTTATTTCCTGGATTGAAAGACACACTGCAACATTATACAGTAACTATTTTCCCAATAGAACTGGACCTCTCGTTAGATCCGCAGTTGGTGGAGAAATACATCTGGAATTATTCCTTATTGACATCATTATCTAAAATAGGTGTTTTCGCTCTGTCTTTCGCTTTCTTCTGCTTCTTCTTCTCCCACCCTCCGCTCCAGGGGTTGTCTCTGACCACCTTTGACCAATCCTCTTCTTATTGATATATTGCAGAGATTGACGTTGATGCTTCTGCAACATTCCAAATGGATGGTCTTTCGCTCAACGCCAAACCCATCCTTGATGATGAAACTGAGGAATTCAATATTGATGGAGAGTGTACCATGACGGAATATGTTGGTCAATCTGGTCATGTTATTGAATGCGAAAATCCTGTTCCTCCGGATGTTGGAATGGAGTTCGAGACATATGAAGATGTGTACTACTTTTACAACTGTTATGCTAAAGTGCAAGGATTCGGGGTCAGAGTGAGTAATACATGGTATAGAAAGAGTAGGGAAAGGTATAGAGGAAAACTAAGCTGCAGCAGTGCAGGATTTAAAAAGAAAAGTGAAGCGAATCGGCCCAGACCTGAGACAAGAACTGGCTGTCCAGCAATGATCAAGTTCAGATTGATGGAGAATAAAAGGTGGAGAATAATTGAAGTTGAACTTGAACACAACCACCTCATTAATCCATCAACTGATAAGTTTTATAAATCTCACAGAAACATCAGTTCTGGGAGTAAAAGGCCCTTGCAGATGAATGGTAATCAAGAAATTCAGAAAATTAGGTTATTCTGGACTGTCATTATCGATCCAGTTGATGATGGGAAGTTAAACATTGATGAAGGTGAATTCAGGAACACAATTGACCAGTCCAATACCCATTTGATTCTTAAACCTGGAGACGCTCAAGCTATTCTCAGTTTCTTCACTGATCTACAGTTGGTAAACCCTGATTTATTTTATGTAATGGACCTAAATGAGAAAGGATGTCTGAAGAATGTGTTTTGGGCGGAAGCAAGATTTAAGGCCACGTATAGTTATTTTGGTGACGTGGTCAGAATTGACACTGCTTGTTTGATCTCAAAATATGAGGTTCCACTTGTGGTATTTGCGGGAGTTAACCACCATGGACAATCCGTGCCACTCGGCTGTGGTTTGGTTGCAGGAGAAACTGTAGAGTCATTTATATGGTTGTTGAGGGCGTGGCTGACATACATGGTTGGCCATCCTCCGCAGACCGTCATTACCGACCAGTCTAAAGCTATGCAAACTGCAATTACTGATGTTCTCCCACGTGCATCTCTTTGTATCTCTTTGTCACATATCATGAGGAAAGTTCCAGAGGAACTGGGTGGGTTGCATGAATACGAAGTAATCAAGAAAGCATTTAGTAAAGCAATTTACCAATCATCAAAAAATGAGTTTGAAGCAGCTTGGAGGACATGATGCTATGCTATGGAATTAGGGACCATAAATGGCTCCAGAGACTCCACGAAGATCGTAAATATTGGGTCCCTGTCTATTTAAAGGATACATTTCTGCGAGGATGTTTGGTCTGACTCTCAGTGAGAGAAAGGCTTCTCCTTTTGATGATTTCTTGGGTAATCATACTCCCCTGAAAGTGTTCCTTGACGACTATAACCAATGTTTGAAGAAAATTTATCAGAGAGAAGCACTGTCTGATACAGAATCCAAGAATCTGAGTTGTCTGTTGAAATCAAGATTTTATTTCAAAATGCAGCTATCTAAAATCCACACCAATCACATATTTGATAAATTTCAAATCGAAATAGAGGGGATGTTTTCATGTTTAAGCACAAGACAAGTAGGTATTGATGGGTCAATCGTAATTTACATTGTTAAGGAACATGAAGTTGAGAGTGTGAATGAAGCAAGAAATTATGAGGTTACGTTTAATACAGCTTTTACGGAGGTTCTTTGTGCTTGTGGTTTATTCAACCTGGAGGGTTTCCTGTGCAGGCACGCATTGTGTGTTCTAAATCGGAACAGTTTTGAGGAGATTCCACCTCAGTACATTCTTTCTCGCTGGAGAAAGGATATTCACCGTAGCTATGTTCTTGACTACGGTTGCAATTTTATTGACACCAAGAATCCAATCCACAGGTATGATAATTTGTACAAGTGTGCTGTGAAGTTGGTGGAAGAGGGGAGAAAATCGCATGAACGATACAAGTTCACCTTAGAAGCATTGGGGGAGATATTGAACAGAGTTAGTTTGCAAGATCATAACACACTTTAGGTTTTTAAGAAGAGCTGTGAAATATGTAAATATGATATTGAACAGAGTTAGTTTGCATGGTTTCACATGTTTTTTTGAATGTATATGTATAGACTATCTATCCTTATTTCTGCTCAACTATTTGCTGACTCTGCAGATAAAAGCTTAAATCTGAACGAGAAATGTGCAACTCTGCAGAAAATGATTTATTTCTGCTCATTATTTCTGCTCACTATTTGCCGACTCTGCAGATAAAAGCTCAAGTCTGTTTTTTTGTGTTTTTTCCAGACAATTCAATATATGAAAGATCTGTTTGTTGACCTATTGTTCCACCATGGGGGTCAGAGGATTAGAAAACTTCAATTAATGTATGACAAGAATTTGATTTCCTTTATGAGAGCAATTGATTTAGATCTGATAAGTTTAAAAGACACGGAAGAGGAGTTTATAAATAATTGTGGGTTTGTTAAAGTGAAGCAACTACTTGTGAAAGGGCCTTCTGGAAAACTTTACTTGGTTGAAGGGGATGAAGGAATTAGGACTCTCCAGTACTTGTTAAATGAAGAATTTAGGATTGTCCATTTATTTGTTGTTGATGATTTTGAAGAAGTTGTTGCTGCCCCTAACATTATTCATCATAGTGAACCATACTATGTTGAGTGTGAATATGAGACTGATGGTGAGGCAGAAAGTGATGATAGTTTAGTTGATCCAGGTTCAGATATTGATGGCTATAACTTTAATGAGTTAGAGCTTATTAAGATACAAAAAAGTATGGAAGTCAATGATAAGTTTAGTCATTACAAAGAGCTGCATATGACTATGACCTTTAAGACTTAAATGAGGCTAGAAAGATTGTGAATTTGTTTGCTCTTGCTAATAAAAAATCTTTGATAGTGGATAAGAGTGACACAAGAAGATTGAGGTATAAATGCATAGTTGGTTGCCCATTTGTCATTCTCATTTCTCTAGATGGCAAGGGTCCAGGATTTAAGGTTACAACTTTAAAGACAAAGCACATTTGTGAATCTGCATTTGTAAAGTCTAGAGCTACCACATTTACTTTAGCTCAATATTTCAGAGTAAAGTGCAGAACAACCCCAAGTACAAGCTTAAGGATATGAGAAAAGATTTGAGGGATCAATTCAATCTAAGTACTAACAACACAAAGTTGAAAAGGGCCAAGAGGTTCGCACTTCAGGTGATGGAAGATAGTTTCTTGGATGATTACAATAGATTAGAGGATTATGCAAATGAGATTAGGATGAGCAATCCAGGTAGTGATGTGGTGATCAATTTATCAAAGGATGGGTTGAAACAAGGTAAAAGACAGTTTCTTAGAATGTATATGTGTTTCAATACCTTCAAGTTGGCTTGAAAACAGGAGTTGAGACCCTTCATTGGACTAGATGGGACCTTCTTGAAGGTTCAATGCAGGGAGCAACTACTGGCACAAGACTGTGACACTTCATTCTATCTATTGGCATATGTTGTAGTAGATAAGGAGACAAGCAGGACATGGACATGGTTTCGACAGTTGCTAGAGAACTCTTTGAATTTGAAGAATGGTGAAAACATCACATTTATATCTGATATGCAGAAGGTAAATAATAATCTGCTCATTATTTATATCATTAAGTGTAGTTTTTACAATTTTTATATAATTAGTGTCTAATTATTTATTTGTTTGAGATGTACAGAGACTTTTGGATGCAGTGAAAAATGTCCTCCCTTTGGCACAACATAGGTAATTTAATATGCTGCATTAATATTAAACTATATTTTTTTAACTAAACATTGACCTTAAGATTTGTACAGGTGGTGTGTAAGGCATATTGAGACCCACTGGATGAAGAGATTTAAGTCAGGAGAGATGAAGAAACTTCTTTAGTGGTCTGCTTGGAGTACTTATGAGGAAGATTTTAAGGACCAGTGAATGCACTTGGTGCATTGTCAGAGGAGGCTGCCAAAGATCTGGTTAAGTATCCATCACAAAGATGGTGTAGAGCATATCTTGATACTGTTTGTAAAAACCAGATGGTGGATGACAGCTTCACTAAGTCCTTCAATTCTTGGGTACTAAAACCAAGAGGCAAGCCTATCTTAAAAAATACTTGAAGAGATTAGAATCAAGATAATGAATAGGTTGAGAGAAAAGGAAGATGTGGCAAGGACATGGTCTGCTGATTACAGTCCCTTTTACATGAAGTTGTTCACTGCCAACATGATGATTGCCCAGCTATGTAATGTTGATTTTAATGGTGAGGTTGGTTATGAAGTGTCTGAGAGTGATGATAGGCACACAGTGAACCTGATAGAGAAGAAAGCACATGCAGGTCTTGGCAGTTGACTGGCATCCCATGCCCCCATGCCATCAAGGCAATGTTGTACCAAAAGATTGATCCTAAGAATGAAATAAACTGGTGGTATAGCAAGGAAGCCTACTTGATGACATATAGTCCCAAGCTGCTGCCTGTAAGAGGTGAGAAATTTTGGAAAGTGTTACCAGATCATAAAATGCACTTTAGGTGCAATATTTTCCCAGTTTCTGTCCAGATTGTTAAGCCTATCTTATGTTCAATATTTTTCCAATTCTGTCCAGTTTTGCACATAAAATGTCCAGTTAGTTTTGAACCTATCTTATGTGCATTTTCCAGTTCAATCCAGTTTTGGCTTTTGATGTGTACATAAAATATCCAGTTTTAAGCCGGTCTTATGTGCAACATCCATTTTTCAGATCTGTCCAAATTTTAAGTAGCACATTTTATGTGCAACATTCATTTATCAACACCTCTAAGTTCATTACAACACAAAAATATACAAAAGTTTAAAACATAACACTTCATTACAACACAACACAATACACCAAGTTCAATATCATACATCAACATCATTACAAGACAACAAAATACACCAACTTCAACATCATACATCAACATCATACATCAACTTCATTACAACAACCTACATAACTAAGTTCTCCTAAAACAAGGAACAAGCACAAGTTACACCAATTTGATTGTTTTTAACTTTATTCACTTCTTCATCCCAACAAGAAACACAAGGAACAAAGCCCATGAAATAAAAATGATAGCTTTCAACTTTTTGATATTCTTCTCCAAAATCACAACTCTTCCGACCTCTTGAGCTGATATAAACTCCATTTCTTCAACTTTTTCCTCCAAAATACTAATTTCGGCAGCCTCTTGGATATTGACAAAATCCATTTCTTCAAGTTTCTTCCTCAAATTGTCCCTTTCAATACTAATAGCCTCCATCTCATCAACTATATTCCTCATATTATACCTTTCATCAGCATTCATTCCATCGACTATCTTTTTCAATTTGTTTCTTTCAACCTTCATATTATCCAATTTACTCTTTAGCTCCAATATGACTGTTACTGCTCTTGGTGGGAGTTGATGTTTGTCTTGCCATTTTCAATATCCACAATTAGTAACCTACAATAAAATTGAAGAGATTCAATGTATTTTAGCCAACAAATACTAATTTCTAAGAAATACATATTAATTTACATATAGACACTTATGGTCCGGCCCTTCCCAGGACCCCGCGCATAGCGGGAGTTTAGTGCACCGGACTTCACTTTAAATACTAATTTACAAATAAAATTCATCAAAATGTACAATCATATAACCACTTAGTTCAACATTGCAGTATATGAATATATAAAACGAAAATTAATTTACAACTTACTTTGGGTCTTGAACATTTGTATAACCTTCTCCCAGCATTTGAATCGGTCCAAGCTGTCAAATTTAGATCATTAAGTCCACAATGACATTTTATGGCATTTCGACTTTCAGTAGAATTGATGGAACCTTCCGACATTGCTTGAAGAATCAAAGGTGAAGAAAGGATTTTCTCAAATTAGGGTTCTGTATTGGGTGCATTGGGTGGGTCGGCTGAAATTAGGGTTAAAAATATTTCCCCCTCATTTAGACGATGGGTCAGGATGGATCGGGTGGGTCGGATTTAAATGATGTGGCAAGGCCACATGGCAATTATTTTGATAGGTGGTTTGTCATGTAGGCTTAAATGACAAGCCGTTAATATGAGGGGTATGAGAGGCCTCTTTCAATAACGGCGATGGCCCAAATGGTATCAAAATCAGTCGTTAATATAAGGGGTATTAGAGGCCTCTTTCAATAACGGCGAGGGCCCAAATGGTATCAAAATCAAACGGAAATTATAGTGGCCTATTTCAAATAGTTCAGGGGTAATTTTGGTCCTCTTTTCATTTAAATTATTTGCTTAGTTCGAACGAGTTGTGCACACCAGAGTCGGCAAAATGTTATTCACCATTTTGTCTTTACTTCTCGTCCACTTAATGGTAACTCTTCATATTTGGCGGAATGCAAAGCGTTAATATACAATAGAAAACCTTACTCGGGAGTCAGGAATATAGACTATCTTGAAAGTACATTTTTATCAAAAACTTGGCGAATGATCTTCCTTTCACGAGAACGACAAAAACAAGCATCTCGCTCTTTCCCTACCTCTTTTTCCCAAGGGATGACTGACAATCGAGCGCAATCCAAACCTCGGCAGCACAACAACACCCTTTAACTCAATTTTAACATATAACACTAATCTATATTCTCATAGTAACAAAATACATCTAGAGTTCAAGCTAGCTTATGAACATAGTTCAAGAAAACCTACTCGCCAACCATGACTCCAAATCAAGGACCTTTCGATCGCATAACTCTTTTGCCTACTCTGAGTTGTGAGAAGCCTTTCCTAAATCAATTTGACCTTGTCCAAAGAATCCCTCAACCAATCTGCACTCCAAGTCCTAACCTCAAACACACCAAACCAACAATTGGAGAACGACATCTCCTAACACACTTCATTCCATATGAGAAATGGAAAGGAAGAAAATCCAACTTGAATTACTTCAAAGTGTGGGGGTGTTTGGCAAAAGTGCAGATGTTCCCGTTTGAGTTTTAGTATGCTATTATGTACATGTTATGGGTATGGCGCGGCCTTGTCCCGACCTTATGACGATGATGCTACTCTTAGAGGCTCCTTTGCACGCCCCCGGTGTCACCAAAAAGCAGTCTCTCCGAATTGGTTGAACAATTACATAGTAATGTAACTTATATCATTACGCAAAATATAAAGAAGGAAGAGGTTATGAACTGATTGATTTTGCACAGGAAAAGAGTAGGCATCTGAAGAAAAAAAAAGCTGCTGTTACATCACTCGAACTCCTTTTTAGGCCATATCTATCCCGAAGATGCCCTATGCTACTGTGTCAGATCATCAACACCAGTGGGCTCAACTCAACATAACCTTGTAACACAGACTACTATCAGATATAATACAAATTTAACTGTTAAAAAAATGATATAATACAAATTTATTTGGACATCCTATATCACAGCTAACATGACGCCAACAGGCTTGATCTCTTTCTAAGTTCCATCTCCTTGTTGAAAGCATCTCAATATTAGAAGATGTCTGGATGGAAGTGTCCAGCGATAGAGTTGCATTGCTGAGCCTGCTGCAAGTGCATTTTCAAAGAATAATTGTTGACCTGCAAAGATGACCATGAAAATCAGTAAGTTAAATCTGGAGAAATTTGTATCTCGCTCACTTAGAACCTGAAGAAGTCTACTTATGATGCGGGACGATAGTTGCTATGTATTGCACTAGGCTACACGCATGCATTGCGAGAAGCAATATGCTAACGCAAACAGTTAAGTTTGTTTTGTCACAAGATAGTTTATTGCAAACTATATAGCTACTAGTTTGAATTGTTGTTTACATGTTTCACCAAGCAATACTAAAAGTGCACTACCCGAAGTTATCTAAATACTATTTGTCCATTATCCTTAAGAAAATGAGTAACGAGTATAATAGCTATAATAACTAAAGTGATTCTCAAATGGTAAGGTAGTATTATTCAACCAAAATAAAAATACTCGGTAAAGAGCAAAAGAAAAGAAGAAAAGCCAACTCTAGAAACTCCTCAGAAATAAAATCAATAATCACACAAGTATGCAAAAAATTGCTCTATTTATTTTCATTGAATCAATAAAGTAAAATCTAAAGAGGAAGTCCGCACTCAGATTCAGTAGTTCAAAGGTTTAGCATTTTTTTCGAAATTCGATTTTGCAAATGTTGAAGTGTCCTCATGCAGGATCAACGGCATTCAGTTGAGAGGTTTAGCATTTAACCATTAGTTGCAAGAAAATTGATCTCTGTTCTATGGTTTCATGTTGCTAATGGCAGTACTAAATTTTCTGTTAAGAGCAATGTGGTTTAGCTTCCATCTTTCTTCTTAGCCCATGTGAAGTGTATGCTTGTGTTTCTTCAGGTGCTACACACTTCTGTAGGAGTCTTTACCTTTCAATAATTATGTCTCTCCATTTCAAAATATTTCTTTTTCTTTCCAATCTTTAATTTTACCACGGTATCCTTAAAAGCTTGTCCACAGATGCAACTTGCAAGACATCTGAATAAAACTTACATTAATGGTACAAATATATTAGTACAACAACATACCCAATGAAGTCCCACAACATGGGGTGTGGGGAGGGTAGAGTGTACGCAGACCTTACCTCTACCTTGGTAGGTAGAGCGGATGTTTCCGGGACTCTCGGCTCAAGACAAAGCATAATCACAAGCAAAGCAAGAGAAACGGTTAGACTCAGACAAGAAATTAAAGCAGTATGAACATGCTGATAACAAAATCGAATACGCCATGGTAGCGCATTCTAACAAAAGGAAGCAGTAGCTAACACATCTAACTAAGATAAACAAAGTACACTAAAGAATACATAGCAGAGGTTGTTTCCGAAAGACCCTCGGCTCAAGTACAAATACATCAGTATATAAAAATAAATTCTGATGTCTCACTTGATCAACAAAAAAATAAATAAATTCTGATGTCTCGCTAAATAAAACACATCTCCATTTATAGTGCATTGAAGCAAGAAAATAATATGTTAAGCTACAGCTTTTACCTCGAGAGTTCTCAATTGCTCTTGATATTGAACAATCAACTGCTTCAGCTGCTGCACTTCCTGGTTCCTATCATTGTACTCCTTTTGATGTTCATGTTGGATGGACACTGCACGTTTCAGAATGGCATTGTCGCGAAGAATCATTTCTATTTGCTCCTTCAGTATCATATTTTCCTGGAAAAAATCAGGCAAGGTGAACTTCGGAAAAAGATTGGCAAAGGTCAATAAACTAGAATGTCAAAAAGGTAAATTTGCAAACATGAGTGACATTGTTGTTCTCTTACTAGTGAAGCACTACTGTATCGCGAAGTTTGCTCATGAAACAAAGCAAAGAAATCTTAGAATGCATTGAAGAGCAAAAAATCTAGGCATGCCTAAAATAGTTTCTAGCTTAACTCCTCTGAGTAAAATAGTAAATGCACCGGAAAAGTATGTGAATATCGTCGGCACAGTGGAAAAAAGTCAAAATCATCCCACAACTCCTTAGCAGGGAATTTGTTGTCTGGTAAAATCTATTGACTACAATATACATAAATATACAATACCAACCTTCTGAAAATTTTGAGCTGCTTCTGCACTTGCACCAGCACTAATAGATTTCTCTAAGCTCTCCAACACTCTTGTCGCACGAGCCCTAGCATCATCTGTGCTTGTAGCACTCATCATTTCCCTCACAAACAACTCCACCCATTCTGTGCCATCAGCCGGAAGATTATTTAGGACAGAAGCAGTGTTCTCTATACCTGCAAATTTTGCATGCAAATTAGATTCCTTCCCTCCACAATTGATGAAAACCTAGACTTGGTTAACGAGGTTTTTGGCTAATGACGTTCTAAAATGTAATAATCATTCAGTTAATCCAATGAAGATCCATTATAAATAAGAGAAATGTTATGGTATCTGTACATTAACAAGAACCTGTAATAATCAGAGAGAAGGCTAAAACTTTTAATGAATACTAAATATCTCATACCATTCTATAGTAATTCCTACAGAATCAGATAAACATACGCGGTCACAAGATGCTAATGAACAGCTAAGTGGACACATCTATGAGTTCCTCTGAAAGAACTTGTCACACGAACATAATTTGAAATTTCTTTGCACCACAGAATGCTTAGCTTATAACATTAGACATTTATACATATCACATATATGTTCCTCTAACTGCGATATATCAGCCATACATATAGTTACTGACTAACCTCTTCCTTCTTTATAATTACTAAGGTAAGAAAAGGAGCCAAAAAATGCATCTCAAATGATATCAGTTACCCATCTGCATAGTTGTATGCATGAGAAGTGTAAAACTCTTTTTCTCCTATGTTTACATATATCAAAGTTTATGATAGTGTTCAAGACTGAATATCATACACAAGCCAATACATTATCAACGGTAAGCAATAAATACCAATCTAACTCAAATCCTAATTGTAACTCCAAATTGTGTTTTCAGTTAACTTATTTACAAGTCTTTTAATATCAGCAGGGTCCTATACCCCAAAAAAAGCATGTTGGAGAAGTAGCAATTAACCAAAATGAGTGGCACTTATGGGGAACAGACAGGACCAGAAATTTCTGGGAAAAAAGGTCCATGTCAATACCAGTAAACACCATAGAAACCACTGTCATGTCAGTGAGAATTAAACCCCATTTAGGAGTACTTAGGTTGATCAAACAATCTCCCTTTTTCTGATGGAAGGGATGTAGTTGACCTTTTTCTAGAGCAATTTTGCAACACTATGCAATTAGTGAGATCGTACATTTTTATAGATATGTATCCACTCCAACTTCAAAGAATTAGGAATCATTTTGACATCTATGGAGTACTAAACATGAGAAAAATTAGCATCTCCTAAATCAGCAAACTCAAAATATTGAAATATATCATAAATACGTACCACTGTTCATCTCTCCATCAGCTTCTGAGGCAGTAACTGACTCTCCTTCTGTATGACTAAGATGAAGTTCATGCAGTCTCTTAATAGCAGCATCCAAATCATTCCCACATTCCTCCAAGGCTTTCTCAAGAAGCTGAACAGTATATAATAAAACACTTAGTACCCAGAAACTCGTTCAATAAAAGCAACGACAGAGTTTTTATCAGAAATACTGAATACATAAACAATTGAACCTTTGCACCTTGTAAGTAATAATTATTGCATATTTTGAGATTCTTATTGTAGAAAAGACCACCAGGAAATTTAATTGAAGTCTTTGATGATTCAAAGGAACTTGAAATTATAGGAAAAGAATGTTAAAGTTGCTATTACATCATGATGAAGGACTAACAAATACTCTCCATTTCATTTTGTACCACAATATTTGGCTGGATACAGAGTTTAAGATGCTACTTTAATTTAAATATTGTATTAGCGAGGAAAAAAATTAACGTAAGGGGTTGAAAAGTTAGTTTGACAAAGAAGCATCACCTCGAGTTCAAAAGTTAAATAGTTCAATACATTTGAATTCTTAAAAGTTTTCAAAATAGTTTAGAAATGAATGTGAATTCAGTGGGCTCGAATTATTCCTTTTACATTTATTTTCCAGATTCAGTTTAAGTTATTATCGAATACAGATTGCCAACAATGGTATCAAACAAGTCGTACCATAATGAAAAGAATGTCTTATAAATTGAAATATAAGGGAATAGATAACTTGAGATGTACAAAGTAACATGTTTTTGGTTCATCTCAAATGTGTTCTTTGACAGGCTTTGAAATTGAGCTTACACAAGTTAACTTACAACAACATACCCACTGTAAAGCAAAAACAAAGCAAGTCAAAGAGGAACACTAACAAAGTCATCTACATTCATCCCACTCTATTCGGAGCATTTCATTGCGATACCAGATAGTAATTTACTTACAAAGTTACAATAACCACATGATGTTAAAAAAAAAAAAAAAGAGTATTAACACACTGTACATAATTTCTCCAATTAACTACTAACATGTACAAATTACAATAACAAAATTCTAGAGCCAGATAAAGGATGAGGATCCTACCTGACTGTCTATATCAGGAAACAAAGCTCTCAGCTGATTGATGACAGCTGGCGGCGGTGGGAAGCGAATCGGAGAGGTAGAGGAACGCCGGAGATTCTTTGAAATAGGCGGCGACGGCGATTGTAAATCTTCGAAGAATGATCTCTTGCCGCAAACAATCGCAGACATTGTATAATTCAGCTGATTCTGTGGCCGGGGATTTAGGATTTAGGGTTTTATAGTTGCATGAGATGAGAATTGTGAAAAATACTATGTGAAGAGATAAGGATTCGAAGTTTTTCTTGTGCGCTACTTTGCTTTGTATATCCCTTCTTTTTGTGTACTGTATAAACTTTGATGTGATGGACGGCGGGGAAGAAGATAGCAAACACGCGCCTAATGTCGCGCTTTTGAATGTATCTTCCAATGCATTCATCATTCACGGTGGGACGTTACGGAAGTACGATAACATATCAGGGATCTGTTTTGTTTTAAATTTTTTCTATGCAAGAAAGGGGGAGGAAAGGAGAAAATAAAAATATAACGAAATAATGAAAGAAAAGTCTGCAGAACCTATATGTTGTTGGTGTTTACCAAAGTTGCAGGAAACGGAAATTACAAGTAACTGCTAATGTAAGAATTGAAATTACAATTCAACTAGAAATCTGAAAATTACAAAGATGAACAAGAAAAACTGAAAAACTGTTTTTGATGAGTCGAGTGTGGCACTCTGTGTCCTTAAGACAATATTGCCCCGTATGTATCTTTTATACGTCCTGGACAATTTGTCTCCCAAGATAAAAAAAGAATGGAACACTTGAGCAAAGGAAACTCAAAGTAAGGGGTGTTTATATAGGTGAGGAGGGGAAGTGTTTTTTACGCCTCCATAATGACCATTATGGAGGTAGTAAAGCCACCAAAATAAATGGTGAAAGACCAACGGATTTGGCCATTATAGGAGGAGTAATTCAGCCGAAATAAATGGCTGAATTGAGTGCTTGACGTTTCTGTTTTGACCGTCGAAATTCTGACTTTCTGAAAACTTCAGGGACCAAACTGTACATCTTGAAACTTCAACTTCTGGCAAAGTTCTCTGGCCCAAAAATATAATATCAGAAGGCCCACAGCCCACGACCTACGACCCACGACCCACGATCCGTGACCCGTGACCCGAGAACCCGAGAACCCGGAACCCGAAACTCGAAACCGGACCGGACCGGACGGGCGGGCGACGGCGGCGCGCGTGTGGTCTTTCCTCGAACCGAAGCACATCTAGGTCCTCCCTCCTTTAAACACATGGGATACCCCTTGGGGTCCCAAACCTCAAACCAATTTCGAGTCTTATATACACAACAATTCTTTCTTCCTCTACCGATGAGGGAGAATTGATCACACACCACACTTTTCCATGCTTCAAACACCTTACTTCGTGAACCAATATCTCTTTCATTTCTCAATGAAATTTGACGATTCTTGGCCCTACGATTATCTACGTACTTAGTAGATCATGCATGTGTGAAAAACCGGATTCTCCAACATACGTAACACTATTGTTTAAGCCGTTAAAGTTGGTCGATCGCAACTCCCGCCAAAGGCAAATTTCCAACAATCCCCTCTTGAAAGAGATTTTGGCGCACTCACATGGTGTATTTTCATTTCCAGCAATATTTCAGCGGACCAATGTTGCATAAAGAGAGGTAGCTTCAGCTTTGAACCTTCCATAGTTGAATACCATCAGACTTACTTACTGCGCGGTGAACGTGATGTCTTGAACCGTCAGTGTTTAGTGTAAGCCAAGTCAATGGTACCAACACAACAAATTCCCCTACTCTCTTCTTCGTAATGTTTTGTCCGTTTTGGCCATGTACAACGTCTTGGATTCTTAAGTGCGTTCATTTTGAGGCGGCCCGTCCTCGCACTTAAATAGGTGGTCTCCTACAAGGTATCCTGCTATACCCTACTTCACAAGTGTTAGGAACCATTAAAAGTTTCCCAAAACCTAACCTCAACTGTTGAGGAGCATTACGAGTTTTGAAAACTTAACCTTTACCCACACTGTAGATAGCACTTAAAGTCTATCGCGGGAACGGCTTTGGATTTGGTGTTTCTTTTCAGAAATCACTATCCGAGTGCTCATACTTCCACCGAAGCGATCAACTGAACCTTTACAACTTAGTTTTCCCATTGAACCAAATTACTGGGATCTCCAGTTAGTAAGGTTGGGTTACCGCTGTATTAGTCCTTATATTTTGGGTTTTAAGCCCATTCCCCTAGACAGGCAAGCCATCTGATCTTTGGGTAAGCCCTTTGTTAATAGGTCTGCTATATTATCCTTTGACTTAATGTAATCAATGGATATTATACCCGTAGTGATCAGTTTCCTAACGGTCTTATGCCTCCGTCGTATATGACGAGACTTGCCGTTGTACATAGCATTCCATGCCCTTCCTAGAGCCGACTGACTGTCGCAGTGGATCATTACCGAAGGTACGGGTTTGTTCCAACACGGAACATCCTCTAAGAAGTCATGAAGCCACTCAGCTTCTTCTCCTGCTTTGTCTAAAGCGATAAACTCTAATTCCATTGTGGATCGGGCGATGCATGTTTGCTTAGAGGATTTCCAAGACACAGCCCCACCACCAATTGTAAATACATACCCACTGGTGGACTTGGTGTTCTCTATATTAGATATCCAGTTTGCATCACTGTACCCCTCTAGTACAAGCTGGATATCTCGAATAGTGTAACCCGTAATTTAACGTGTATTTCGGTATTGTAATACCCGATTCAACGCCTTCCGGTGGTTATCACTCGGACACGGGTGAACCTAGCCAACTTATTGACTGCGTAAGCAATATCAGGTCGGATGCAGTTTGTTATATACATCAAACTACCGATCACCTGTGCATATCGCTCATGGTATACAGGTGCACCAAGATTTTTATCAAGCTTTTGATCTGTATCAATTGGTGACGTTATCGGTGAACTGTGTAACATCTCAAACTTTCTCAAAACATCCTCGATGTAGTGAGACTGAGATAAGACTAGTCCGTCAGACGTCTTAGAGATTTTAATCCCTAAGATGACATCTGCGATACCCATATCCTTCATGTCGAAGCAATGTTTCAACATGTTCTTAGTCTCTAGGATTACCCTAGGACTGCTTCCTGTGGTTAACATGTCGTCTACATACAGGCATATCATAACAAATGAGTCAGAGTTACCTTTCGTGTAAACACATTTATCACACTCATTAATGGCGAACCCTTTCGATAGTAGAGTACTATCAAATTTTTTGTGCCATTGTTTCGGGTATTGTTTCAGCCCGTACAGAGATTTAACAAGTCGACAGACTTTCTTCTCTTGCCCTTGAACCACATACCCCTCGTGTTGGTCCATATAAATTTATTCTTCCAAATCACCATTTAGGAAGGCTGTCTTAACATCCATCTGGTGTATTTCAAGGTCACGCAAAGCTGCGATCGCAATAAATACCCGTATGGATGTCATCCGGATACCGGGAGTAGGTATCAAAGTAGTCAAAGCCTTCTGTCTGCCGATAGCCTTTGACTACCAACCTGGCCTTGTACTTGTCTATAGACCCATCTGCCTTGTATTTCCATTTGAGTATCCACTTACACCCCAACGGTTTATTTCCCGGAGGAAAATCAACCAACTCCCACGTATGGTTATGCAGAATGGAGCCTATTTCACTCTCAATAGCTTCTTTCCAGAGCGGTGCTTCTGGAGTTGACAACGCCTGAGCAATTGTCCTTGGTTCATCATTAACCATATAAGCTACAAAGTCAGGACCGAAGAATTTATCCTTCCGGCCCTCTTACTTCGCCTTAGATCCATCTCTGGAGTCTCCAAGTTTTGATAATCTGGAACACTAGATTCCGGATGTTCAGCCACCTCGAGATTCGCTAGATCTGAACCATTCAGATCCGGGCCGTCAACGACTCCCGGTTCTTGAGAGCTTTGTGCATAACTTCGTTTGAAAGAGGTTATGTCTTTTCCCTTTCTAGGAAAGGTACTTTCAAAGAATAGAGCATTCCTTGATTCCATTATTATACCCTGGTGTTTATCTGGAATATCTGACTTATGCACTAAGAAGCGATAAGCACTACTGTTATTTGCATATCCGATGAATATGCAATCTACAGTCTTAGGCCCAATCTTGACCTGCTTTGGCTTGGGTACTTCAACCTTTGCCAGACAACCCCACACCTTAAAGTATTTGTAGGTGGGTTTCTTTCCCTTCTATGATTCATATGGAGTTGTGTCCTTACCCTTATATGGGACTCTGTTAAGAATCGTATTAGCGGTAAGGACGGCTTCTCCCCACATGTTTTGGGGAAGACCGGAATTGATAAGCAAGGCATTCATCATTTCCTTTAATGTGCGGTTCTTACGTTTCGCCACACCGTTTGATTGAGGTGAGTATGGAGCCGTCATTTGATGAATAATGCCTTCTTGGGGACAATATTCCTTAAATGGCGCTACATATTCTCCCCCTCTATCGCTACGAATGGATTTAATCCGTAGGCTAAGTTGATTCTCAACTTCCGCTTCGTAACGTCGGAACGCTTCAAAGGCTTCATCCTTACTTTTCAACAAGTAAAGGTAACAATACCTTGTGCTATCATCTATAAATGTCACAAAGTACCTGTTCCCCCCTCTAGTTTGTGCAAACTTCAAATCACATATATCTGTGTGAATAAGTTCTAGAGGAGCAGTATTCCTTTCGACGGATCGAAAAGGAAGCTTGGTGAGTTTTGCCTCTACGCACACCTCACACTTATGTTGAGGGTTTACGTCGATAGAAGGCAACAACTCCATCTTTACCAGCCTTTGAATAGACTTGTAGTTTACGTGTCTTAATCTATGATGCCATAAATTAGAAGACTCAAGCAAATAAGAAGAAGATTCAACTTTATTTCCTTGACGCAATACAGACATGACATTCACTTTGAAGAGGCCTTCACAGACGAAGCCCCTCCCTACAAATGTGTCATTTTTAGTGAGTACAAACTTATTGGATTCAAATACTAGCCTAAAACCAAAGCATTAACCAATAAAGGTCCGTAAATTAAATTTCTTCTAATCTCTCGGGACGTGCATCACTTCCTTCGTAGTAAGTTCCTTGCGGAAGTCATCTTCGGGACCACCTTTCCAACCCCCAGCACGTCGAAGAAGCGTTGTTGCCCATGAACGCCTTCTTATCGCCGATCGGTGTGTACGTGGAGAAAACATCTTTGTTGGAACAGATGTGCCTAGTAGCACCTGTGTCCATCCACCACTGCATCGGATTCTCCACCAAGTTGGCTTCTAGCACCACCGCAGAGAATTCCTCGATCATGTCATCCGGAGAGCGTGTCCTTGACGACGTTTGCTTGAGCCTTGCCTTTAGACTTGGCTTTCTGTTGTTGCTCGCCTTGAGCTTGCGGCATTCCTTGATCCTATGACCAGGTTTTCCACGGTGATGACAATTACCTCCGAACATCTCTCGCTACGAGAGGCTTTGCCGTCTTTCCGGAACTTCCGCTTCTTGCTTGAGTTCCCTTTGGCCTCGGCCAGATTCGCCTTCGCCTCAGCAGATTGTCTACCCTTTGGCAAGGTCTTCTTATTATCTTCCTGGATTTGCGCTTGATAACAAGCTCTTCAAAGGTCATCTCCTTTGTCTTGAGTTTCAAGTAACTCATAAACTCATTCCATGAAGGAGGTAACTTTTCAATCGATGCAACCAAAATCTGCTCGTTTGGTTTCGGTCCTTCCAAATCCGAGTGATGTAAAATCATTTGGAATTCCTGGACTTGGGACATCATCGTCTTCGTCCACCATTTGGAATTTTAGAAATTTCCCAACGATGAACTTCTTAGTACCCGCATGTTGTGCGTTGTACTTCTTTTGCGCTTTTCCCACGCTCTTTAAAGTGCCAACGGTGCAATAGACCGTGTAGAGAGGGTCTGCCAAGGAGTTCAGTATATAGTTCTTGCACATGAAATCGCTATGATTTCATGCATCACGAACCATCTTCATGCCATTAATGACATAGATACCAAGGCCCCCTTCACCCGTTTTATTAGGCGAAGAGTCCATTTCATCTCCAACTTGTGGAGGATCTTCCGTAAGGAACCGGGCCATGCCCATTACCGTTAAGTAAAACAACATCTTTTGCTGCCATCTTTTAAATTCTGATCCCATGAATTTTTCAGGGCGATCATGGTGGTGTGATGAAGAGGGTGGAGCTCCAGCAGTCGGGAAGGCAGCGGTGTTACTTCCTTGAACAGTAGCAGCAGCAGCAGCAGTGAAGGCGGCGGAGTTACTACCTTGGGCAGTAGCGGAAGTGGCGGGGAAGGCAGCAACGTTGCCTCGAGAGGCAAGCAGATAGGAAAGAACATCGGTCATATTTTCAGCCATGTTATAGCAGTTACAGTAAACGAATATTGTCTTAAGTTGTTGGTGTTTACAAAGGTTGCAGGAAATGAGAATTACAAGTAACTGCTAATATAAGAATTGAAATTACAATTCAACTAGAAATCTGAAAATTACAAAGATGAACAAGAAAAAACTGAAAAACTATTTTTGCTGAGTCGAGTGTGGCACTCTGTCCTTAAGACAATATTTCCCCGTATGTATCCTTTATACGTCCTGGACAATTTGTCTCCCAAGATAAAACAACAATGGAACACTTGAGCAAAGGAAACTCAAATGCTACCGTGAAGAATATTGAGCAATGAAATGATGCTAGGAAGATGTAGGAAGAAACTGTTTTGCTTGTGTATTTTCATGTATATTGCAAGTATGTTAAGTGTGCCTCAACAATGGTGTAAGGGGTGTTTATATAGGTGAGGGAGGGCTGTTTAACTGCCTCCATAACATCCATTATGGAGGTAGTAAAGCCACCAAAATAAATGGTGAAAGACCAACGGATTTGGCCATTATAGGAGGAGTAATTCAGCCAAAATAAATGGCCGAATTGAATTGAGTGCTTGGCGTTTCGTTTTCGACCGTCGAAATTTCGACTTTTGAAAACTTCGGGGACCAAACTCGTACATCTTGAAACTTCAGGGACCAAAGCGTACATCCGAAAGAATCTTTGGTCCAAGCGCGTACTTCGAAACTTCGGGATCAAACCGTACTTCCGGCAAAGTTCTCTCGGCCCAAAAAGATAATATCAGAAGGCCCACAGCCCACGACCCACGACCCGTGACCCGAGAACCCGAGAACCCGAAACCCGGAACTCGGAACCAGAACCGGAACCGGACCGGACGGGCGGGCGGTGGCGGCGCGCGTGTGGTCTTTCCTCGAACCGAAGCACATCTAAGTCCTCCCACCTTTCCCAAACCCCAAACCAATTTCGAGTCTTATATACACAACAATTCTTTCTTCCTCTACCGATGAGGGAGAATTGATCACACACCACACTTTTCCATGCTTCAAACACCTTACTTCGTGAACCAATATCTCTTTCATTTCTCAATGAAATTTGACGATTCTTGGCCCTACGGTTATCTACGTACTTAGTAGATCATGCATGTGTGAAGAACCGGATTCTCCAACATACGTAACACTAGTGTTTAAGCCGTTAAAGTTGGTCGGTCGCAACTCCCGCCAAAGGCAAATTTCCAACATATGTTGATAGTATATGAAAAAGGAAAACAGAAACTAAATTTATACCAACGCAAAAGTTGAGACTAGAAGAAAATATACAAAGTTGCATATCAATCGTAAGCACAATGTTTCATTATTTTTTGCTTTTCTTTTTGAGTCAATCTTTTTTTTCTTCTTATATCCAGCTTATCGGCTTACGCCAGACTATTCCTAGAGATAGTAGTCCCGGTCCCTCAGCACTACTACCAGTAAATTGCGGGATGTGACTGAATGACTAGGGTTTGAGAACAGAACAACTGATATCAAGTTCTCCTCCTTTACCATCCAGCTATGCTCCGGGGACAGTCAATCTTCTTTCTACTGGTATAGAAATAGTTGATTTCTATAGTTTGTTGACATGTGTGGCTCAAAATAATTGGAGCCTAAATCGAAATTTTAATTATAGGCCTAATACCTAAATAAATTTGAGGAAATTTGTTAGCAGGCTCCAACTTAATTTTTTTAGGAGTTTGGGCAAAAATTGCTAAGTATTAGGTGACATGTCCCTTTTTGAATTAAGGCTAATTAAGTGGAGAGAGGTTATTGGGCGTCAAAATAAACTTTCAAGTTTTAAAAAATATTTTTTACTCCAACAATTTAAAAAATAAAAATTATTGTAAATTATAAATCATTTTCTCACATTCATCTCTTTTCATATCCCGCCTTTTTTGGGATTGAAGTTTCCAAATCAACTATTCTCCTTTCTTTCGATCTTAACCCTAGTATAGTAGAGCTTCCTTCTCCTTTTCTCCTCCTGTTACTTCTTTTTGAGCTGCCATTATTGAGGTCTGGCATTGTTAAACCCATTGAAGCTTTCGAAAATAAATTCCGAATTGGATGATTATTATTGAGTTTTACGGCTTGGGAATTACTCTTTTTGGTTATAGTTTGATCTGGTAAGCATTAATTCATGATCTATATGCTCTTATTCGTGATCTGTAAGCTTTAATTCTTGTTCTTCTCAATTTATTATTTTTGATAATCTAAGTCTAGTATAGACCAATTTAAGTTTATTATGGAGGGTAAAAAGATAACAATGGTGATTTTGATGGTAACTAGATAGGTATTAAAATCGCCTGGAAATGAAATTCTCCACAAAATATTTAACATGTTGAATTGGATACTTACTACACCTATGATGATTTATTGAGCATCATGATTCTGTCTGGTAATATAGACCCTGTGTCGACAGAAGTGTCCCTTAGCTACATAACTAATGCTCTTAAAAGGGGCTGCCTCCTACCTACATCACAAATGACCATCAAGTCCGTCTATATCTTATGGATATTGATAAGGATGGTTCCAGACCTAGGTTATATGTTAGTTTGAATGAGAGAATTGTTGAAAGTCCAAATTCATCAGCTGCAACTAATTCATCAGTTGCAACAAATTTATCAGGGGCAGCGAATACTGCTGGGTCAGCATCACCAATCATCGATGAAGATCCTTACCAACCTCCAATGGACAATGACATCTATGAAGATCATTGCGAACCTCTAATGGATAATGATTGTCCTTATAATGTTCATAGAGATGATTTGGAAACTTCAGCTTCCAGCAACCATAACTATGTTGATGGAACAAGTTTTAAGAGTGGCTACACTTTCAAGGACAAGCGTACTCTAGTGGAAGCACTATCATTAGCTGCCTTGAAGACACTTTTTAATTTTTATGCTTGAATGAGCAAATCAGACAAATATGTGGCTAGATGTATTCATGATTCTTGCAAGTGGAGACTGTGCGCCAATAAATACGTAACAAGTTCTAGATTTATTATAACCTTGTACTATAACGTGCACACATGCGATATACAACACGTTGTCACTAAGCATTCAAAGACATTAGTTGTAGTAATAGCGAGGCACATTATGGCTAAATTTGAAGAAGGCGCAAGGGATCACTCCCAAAAAAATTCAGAAGGAAGTACTTGAATGCTTTGGCTATGAAATTAGCTATTGGAAGGCCTATCAGGCATGCTTAATTGCTAGAATTGGTAAGGAGGTCAGTGGTGATGGGTATTCGAAATTGATTATTTATAGTTGGATAGTACATACTATAAACCCCGAAAGCAAAACAGACTTACAACTTGATAATGCGGGGAGATTCTTATATTACTTCTTGGTTTTTGAAGAGTGGATAAGGGGATTTAAGCACATGAGAAAGGCCATAGCAGTTGATAGCACACACTTAAAGAGCAAGCTATGTAGGTGTTTTGTTGACTGTTGTGGCACAAGATGTGGAGAACCATGTTTTTCTAGTTGCATGTTGTGTGGTTGACTCGGAGTGTGATGCCTCTTGAAATTACTTTTTCCAACAGTTGCTTGAAATTGTGCCTAACAACTTAGATTTGCGCATAATATCTGATTGGCACCACAACATCAAGAAGGCAATACGAGATGTTTACACTAATGCTCAACAGGGTGTTTGCACAAGACATCTTTGTGAAAGAATGCGTGGGAGGTTCCACAATGGATCCTTTGAGAAATTCTTTTACAAAGCAGCAAAGCGTATACCGCGGAGGCGTTCAATGACCACTTTGTAAAATTCAACGTGTTGCACCGGATGTAGCTGATTGCCTTAGGGATGAAGTTGGGTTTGATAAATGGAGTAGGGCATTTTTCCCAGGGAACATATTTGATGTGTTGACGCCAAACATTGTCGAATCGTTCAACTCAATGTTTCTAATAGAGAGAAACTTCCTTATAACTACCCTTTTCAACATCATTAGTACGAGGTTTGCTACCAAATTCAATGAAAGGCGTACCTTAGCAAATAATTTGCTCTTAACAAACAACTGCATCATGCCTCGTGCTGAGAAAAATATAAGGAAAGAATGGAAGCGAGCAAAAAGGTAGTTGTCATTGGGATACACGAAAATGAGTACACCACGTGTGGACACGACGACCATGCAACCGTTCAACCTGTCGACTATGTCATGTTCTTATAGAGTTTTAGACGTAGAAAAGCTCCCATGCCCACATGTCATAGAAGCTCTTAGTAAGAGGTACCCAGATAAATTTGGAGACTCCGTCTATACCATTGTTCTGCATATTACTTGGCAGATGCATACTACAAAGCATACAAATGTGATATTGTCCAAATTCCTCATGAAAATAAGTGGATGATTGATTCACATATGCATGGTGCAGAAGTTCCCCCACTAAAATACGTTCCTAAATTGAGTCGAAAGAGTAATAAGCATAAAAAGAGTTGCTTGGAGGGAGAAAGTAGTAATGCCAAGAAACCAACCAAAAGAAAAAATAAATTCTCCCTATGCAAACAACCTGGACATAAGAAAACCACTTGTAATTTGAAATCGTCATAAGTTGAGCAGAATTCGTCACAAGTTGAGCAGTGAATTTGTTGTTGGTCTATTGGTCTATTGCCATTTTGTTTGCTATGGTTGTAGTAAAATGTATATTCGTTGTTGATCTATTGGTCTATTACCATTTAATTTTAATATGCTTGCAGTAAATGTATAACCGTTGTTGGTCCATTTATAACTATTGTTGGTCTATGTTAAACGTTGTCATTTTGACTTCGCTTTTGGACGAATGCATTCGGTCTATACATAAAGTAAAATAAGTTGGCAATCGATTAAAAAAGGAAATGCAGTCAAAAGAAACCACAAATGACCCATTTGGTAATTAAAAATGACACTAGTCACAACAACATCCTCTTTATCTTTTGATTCCCAATTTCAGCAGCCTTCAATTCCTTTTTTTGCCGATCCCTCTCCATTTCTGCTGCCTTCAATTCTCTTTTTACATGTTCCCTCTCAGTTTGAGCTTCATTCATTTGATCTTTAAACCAGTCCCTCAATGCTTCCGCTTCCAAGAAGAGGCTTCTGACTTCTCCCAATGACTCTTCAGCTTTGTGAAGCATATGTAGTAAATTAAATTTCTCCTCCCCAATGAATGGGGTATCATCATCAACCCATCTAAAATAACCGCAACCACCATCTTCTTTATGCACAAATCAAAATAAAATAATTAGTAGTGTATCAAATTAAAACAGACGTAAGCAAATTAAATACTAACCTTTCCTTTCGCACAACCATAAAACTTTCTTCCAGAATTTTATGTTATCTTTGAAATCCTAATGGAAGCTAAATCACCACACCTGCATATTTCCTTTTGTGGGCATGAGCGTTAGACGATGAATTTTGTGACATTTTAGTAATTAATGAACGACGATTCTAATAATATTCACTGGCGTTATTTGCTCTTTGGTGAAAACTCTGGGAATGGGGATATTTATAATGAAAATATTATCGTTATTTGGACGTTGGATTTGAAAAAAGTTATCGTTGGAGTTATGTGCGAGTTCTGAACGTTTAGTTTATAATTCACCTACAAATGATTAGTAGAATATACAATGAGACACACGTTTTGTGAGTTCTGAATGTTTAGTTTATAATTCACCTACAAAAGTAGCATATACAACGTGACACATGTTTTGCGAGTTCTGAACATGTAGTTTATTCACCTACAAATGATTAGTAGAATATACAACGTGACACATATTTTGCGAGTTCTAAACGTTTAGTTTATAGTTCACCTATAAAATATTAGTAGAATATACAATGTGACACGTGTTTTTTCAACCAAAAAATATTTATTAAATAATTATTGAACTAATTCTAAAATTTTAAACTTATATTTTTGACTAAACAATATGTAGTCATCATGCAATTAGTGAAACAACATTAAAATGATCTAAACATGATACTGATTGAGTAATGTTAATAATATGCTAGTGAAAGTCTTTGGTTGTGATGATCATATGTAACAACTATAAATTGGTGACATAACTATATGTGAACATCATATATATTTTCATTGATATTGATGTTTATATTAATATGACATTTGATATTGATATTTTCATTGATATTGGTTGTAATGATCATATATAACCGTTGACACACAATTTTGTCCCATTTTTCTGATTATTTATTTGCGATTTAAAATATTTTTGACACCTCAAACAATTTTGATATATATATATATATATATAAGGCTTTAATATCGTCGTCTATTCTCAATATCATTATTAATTATTATTATTATTATTATTCGCATTTTTCTACTATCATTTGCTTTTTAATAACATAATCATAGTTTTACCCTAATATTCTATGTTATTTTATCTTCGCAAAATGGAATCACATTTTTATTATTTTAAGAAATAAGCATTTCATAAATATTATGTTTTATTATTATCACATCGTTATTTTTATTTAAATAATTTATACTTCTTCAAAGCATTTTAAAAAAAAAAATTAAATCCATTTTATATTTTAACCCACAACCCATTTTTTCTCACCAAAACCAGCCCAACCCCCGTGTTTTCCCAGCCCAACCCATCGGCCCAACCCCTACACCCATTTCATTCCATATAAAACCTAAACCAAACAAACCCTTCCCCTTTTTTTCTGTTACCCTTTGCTGACACCACCAACCCATTTTGCCCAAAATCAGCCTTGCAACCACCATACCCTGACACCACAACACCTCGGTTCGCTGTTCGGAGAAGGTCAGTGAGTCCAAATTTCTCTCAGTCCTTTATTTTCTTTAAATTACTATGTATTTATGTCTTAGATTAAGTAAAGTTTCGATGGATAACCTTTTACTTGAAATGATTATTTAGCTGTTAGTTGAAATGGGTTTTAGTTCTGGTTGATATGCTGTTAAGATGTTTAGACCTACTAAATACCATTAGCCTATAGTTAATGTAGCTTATAATATGTTTAATATGTGTAGTTGATTTTTCGTTTAGATTAAGTATGGTGTGATTGATAAGCTATTTGATTACCAGAGTTGAACCTACCTGATTGCTATGTATTGAAGAAGATATGAGTAGTTACTTGGGCTATATGACCTTGGTTTGGATTGTATTTGTATCTGAACATAGGAAATGCCTTAACTAAGCATGTGATACTGGTACTAATGTAATGAAGACCCTAATTAGCTCATGTTTTAACTGGTTTATTTTCTAAAAGGACTTGAACAGGATTTGTTTGAATACCTTGTAACAACTTGGGTCTGTTTTCTTAGTTTATGACCTATGCGCCATGTTGAAGGCCAAGTTCTATCCTATATGGTATATGTGCTTTGTTAAACAGTATTGGGTAGCATGATTAATATAGTGGGATAGGATTCTTGTGCCTTTGCATATTCAAAACAGACCTCCACATGAAATTGAATAGGTATGCATGATTGTCCACTTTGCTTGTTATACCAGCTATGCATTTGTTCTTAATCATCTAGTATAAGACCATCACTATAAAATGTAGAACCCCCCCCCCCCCCCCCCCCTTTTTTTTTTTTTTTTTTTAAATCCTGTTGTATCATGTTGGTTTTAACTAAGTAAAAGTTGACATTTGATCTAGCTTGAAATATCCTTAAAATAGCATGTTTAAATGGATTAAATCCTCTGCTAGTAAAACAACTAGCTTAATTACATGTCCATTTTGTTGTTTCGGCATCCCCATGCCTATGTTGAATTTCTGTTATGCCTTTAAAACTACCTACATATTCCGGCTTGTTTGTCTAAATGTAGAATGTCCCATGATAGCATTACCTTATCCACTAGATCATTTCATGTCTACTAAGACTATTCGAATTATGTCTATATTAACATACCCCTGAGTCTGTTCATATGTCATGTATGGTTTAAGAGTAGTAGAAACTAGACTCTATTTGCATATTTGTTATTTTTGTTACATAAACCTTCCTAAGGATTTTGGGGATAGTCGATATTAGCCTCAAGTATGCTTGATTGGGCTTATCGCATATCCCTCCTTCAAATCTGAAAATTATATATTTGGACTTGCTTTCTATTTCTGCGTGTTAATTGTTCCCTGAGGCCCAACAACATATTACCTTTCATGAATTATTTATTTACATTTTTTCTTATGTATATATTTTCATGTTCCGTCTACTAATCATTTTCTTTTCTTTCGTTTTACATGAAATGCATCGGGAGCGACAAAGAGTCTCGTTAATGAGATTCATCCTGACTATTGTCAAACGAAGACCTGCATCCACGTTCATCGCATTCTCCTGCCTCAGGACTTCTAAACAAATAGGGCAGGATGATATCATCATCTGCCCTAGTCGTTGCTTTAATTCCTTAATCTCACATTTTTATCTCTTTGGTTGTAATTTAATTATTCAATTTTGTGCGATCATTAGAATACTTAGAATAATTAGGCCTTAAGTGGATACATTAATAGGGTAGTTTAAAATTAGAAACCCGCCGCTAGCTTATTTATTTTAGGCTCGTCACGCATGTTTAAACTTTCAAAACAATTTGGTCACCCTTTATTTGCATCATTAATCATACAAATAAGGTTTTGTTTTCATTCGATTTGCGATTTAAAATGACTTCCATATAAATCATTTCTTTGCATTACAAACAATTTGCTTTTCTCCTTATTATAAAAAATAGGTATTTTAAGGACAATGCCATACAAATGCATGCCTTTTATTCAAAAAATCAACTTCGCATATATTTTATAAACAATGTCATGCATACTTTTTTTTTTTGGATTTTATACCGGAAATTTATTTCTTTTATTACCGCAATTACCTTTGCGAGACTCCTAAAAAAGAATAAGTGGTAAAAATCTTTACGTTGTCAAAATGCATCTTTTAATTAACTACTTGCAACATCCTTTCAATTAACTTTATACTTTTGAACATGCACTTGTCCTTAGTATAATAGTTAACCTAAGTTTGATCGGATAATTGTAGTTAGCAGATCCTAAAGGATAATACCTAATCCTTTCCATTTAGGATAATAAAGAACATTTACTCAGAATCTCATAGATTAGCAGACTATTAATCGGAGTTTATTTTGCAGCATTTATGTTAACATTTAGGTGTCTTAATTTACTGTAGAATAATTAGGTGACGACTATTTAAGCTTTAATTAATTTAGGAATCACCAATAATGTCGCGACCATGTTGGATCCCTCCTCTTCGCGGACGGGGGTCAGAAACGGGTGCGACAATAACAACTTTAAATTGATGACATAACTATAATTTACCTATTTAATGTGCATATTTTCCCCATTTTGTGATGATCATATGTAACAACTATAAATTGGTGACATAACTATATGTGAACATCATATATATTTTCATTGATATTAGTGTTTATATTAATATGACGTTTAATAGATATATTTTCATTGATATTGGTTGTTATGATCATATATAACAACTTTAAATTGGTGACATAACTATAATTTACACATTTAATATAACAAATTCAAACACATTTAGTAGAAAATATAATTCTGTCTAGTGTCTATGTGTGGCGGTTAACAGTGCATAGTAATTTTTTTCCCCATTAATATTGGTGTTTATATTATATTGCCCTTTAAAATGCCAACCAATATATCTTTTAAGAATTAATGCGTTTTTTTCATTTTTCAACAACGCTTAGTAGAATATAACATAAGGTTTAGTGTCTATGCGCGAAACTTTAAGTTATCAGTGCATTTTTATCAAATTTTCAACAACGCTTAGTATAAGATAAAATAAGGTCTAGTGTCTATGCGCGAAACTTTAAGTTATCAGTGCATTTTTCTTCATTTTTCAACAACGCTTAGTAGAATATAACATAAGGTCTAGTGTATGCGCGCAACTTTAAGTTATCAGTTTGTTTTTTCTCATTTTTCAACAATGCTTAGTAGAAGATAAAATAAGGTCTAGTGTCTATGCGCTCAACTTTAAGTTAGCGGTGCCTTTTTTCCTATTTTCAACAACTCTTAGTAGAATATAACATAAGGTCTAGTGTTTATGCGCGGAACTTTAAATTATCATTTTTTCCCATTGTTCAACAACGCTTAGTAGAAGATAAAATAGACTGGAAAGAAGTGAATACCCATAAAAGCATGATGTTATCTTAATATTTATATACACTGATATATAGGGTGATTTACATGGCATGCAAATAAAACAACGAAAATAGGAAAACATACTTTTCACATGCCATGCAAAAATAAAAATAAAAGAGAAGTAGAAACCACAACTACTCGGGGTTGTTGGGGGGGGGGGGGAAACTTCATGGGAATGTGGTGGTGAACGAGGGGGAGTTAAGTAGTCTTCTAGCACCTCTCCACGCTCAGCGAGGAGTTCAGTGAGAATTCTATTGATTCTCCGACGATGCTATCGGTAATCTTCTCTCACCATCACAGCAATGTGACAGACATTCCACAGCTTATCATGAAGGCAATCAACATGGTTTCTGAGCCATGTGATACTATCGCTAGCTATGGATACTTACCATAGTAGACTGTCCACACGAGGGTCATAATTTTGTGTGCGGGGAGAGGGGTGGTGGTGGTTAACATGACCATTTGGAAGGCCATTAGAAAAGTTTTGGGGTGCTGCCATTTTTGATATTGGAGTCTACACCTTGGAGTGTTTAGAAAGTTTTTTGAATGAGTAGATATGAATTCTCTTACAAGGAGGATGAGTTTATTTATAGGGAGTAAAATATATTGTCTTCCCTTACAAGATAGAGGGATTTATTAGAGGCAGTAAAATATATTGTCTTTTTCACCTCTCATCAAATATTTAATACGACATTGGAAAGTATCACATAGATAGTAATCATGAAGAATATTGCAAAAAATATGCAGACATAATCCATAGACCTGTTGTGCGTGTTAGTCGATGCATTTTTCAAGTTTAACGTCTACACTCAATGTATATCCACTTGCGAAATTTGAGCATGTTTTTTATTTCTTGTATTTGTGTACACTCAATTTATAATAAATGCAACTGAAAACTCATTTATTTAGACATGTACAACTTATTCTAAAATCAAATTGATAGTAATAAAAGCAACAACAAAGTTAATATGTATCATCAAAACACAATTAATCTATCTGAACATGTACAAACAAAGATAATATTGTAAATTATATTACAATATCAAAAAATACATTGTAGCCTGATGCATTTTTTTTTAACTCATTTGATTTATCAATTGCTGCCACTTTATCTAGAACGACATTCGTCCCCCGACCACACTCCTTGCAAAATTCACTACCTCCAGAAGTCACAGGCTTCCGTTCTACTAGACGTCGTTGGCAGAGCTTTACTGGCCTAGTGATCCATGTTACATCAACAATCTCCTCCCTTAATGCATCTATTTCTTCATCCACCTGTACCTTATTTCTTCGTTGACGGGGCTCTACTGGCCTATTGATCTATGTCGCATCGGAAATCTCCTCCCTCAATGCATCTATTCCTTCATCCAGCTCATCGTCATCATAAGGTACAAGATTTTATATGTGGTCCTTCTCCATCTCACCAACAGTTGGGTGAAGAACAAAGGGTCCAAAGGACACGTAGACGGGGGCGAGTCCAAAATCAAATTGTTCTATTTTCCTTCTTGTTCATCAATCGGAAATCAAGACAAACCGGGCACTATGGTAAGACGTGAAAACACCCGATCCCATTCCGAGGCTTCTTTATTGTAAGGCATCTAGAAGCCCAATTTTGGGTTTTTTTGTCCTGTCTTATGGGCTTGTTCACAAAGGAAAAGGCTCTCCATGGGCACCGTTTGCTTCGGCTGACACACCCTCTTAAGTTCAACAAACAAATAACAAGATCAGTTCATAAAATAAGTAGTTTATAATGTACCAGTTTTGACATTCTAATAAACTTAAGTTAAAATTTGTTACCTCTTCAGCATGTATTTTCTTTTAGTTTATAATGTATCAGTTTTGACATTCTAATAGACCTATTAAAAATTGTCACCTTTCCACCGGGTATTTCCTTTTAGTTTATAATGTACCACTTTTGACATTCTAATAGACTTAAGTTCAAATTGTTACCTCTTTAGCAAGTATTTTCTTTTTGAATGGATCATATTCATATTGGCATAGAGTGCGCCATGTCAGCGTCCTTGGAGTTGAAAGAGGAACAACTACTGATTTGGCACAATTACGTCCAACAAAGAAGATTGTTTCATATGCCCATGCCTGTAATGGAATGCAACACATAAGGGTTAATCGAATACCAATGGTCTATAATAAAATGATATTGGTATGAATAACTTACGAGCAATGCCTAGGGAAATCCATAAAGACATTAAGTTGATATTGTAGTGAGATCGTTATTGAATTGAATAAACAATTTGAATATGTCCACCTTTTTCAAGTAATCCAAAGTCAGATCAAAGCATATCTTTCCCCAAGGATATTTGTTAAAGCGCGACAACAATTCAACCAAGCTTATTCATCTCCTCTCAACTGTTTTAGAATTATCATATGCCAATATAATACAGTGAATAGACCACAACAAGGAAACCTTAAGCTTGTCCAATTTGGACAATGTTTTATTTTCCAAGCTATTCAACAACTTATCCTGTGTAATACCTTATTTAATTTTTATTTTGCCCCTTTTTTATGGACCTTATTCGACTCATTTCCTCTAGGGAAGGGCCCACAATTCAACACAGTGACCAATGCAAACTCCCTCAGCCCAAAACAATATGGCATATCATCAATCAAAAACCACATCTCATGCTTCTTCTTTCGATTGGTAATTTACCGTAGAAGAAGCGACTGAACAAACTTTCCACTAAATGTATCCCAGTGTGAGGTCAGGTCCAAGAAGTGACCAAAACAAGTTCTACGAAACAGATTTAGAAGTTTATGCTTTCGCAATAGAAATTTAAAGTCAAACCACGACTTCATACTAGATCTTACTATGATCCTAGCTGGGAAATCAATGCCTTCCAAAAGACCTGAGTTCAATTCGAGCCTTTTAAGTTTTTCTACGGCGATAGACTTGAACTTTTCAGGCACGGATACATGATCACTAATGTCCTCCTCATCTTTTGGAGCCTCGCATTCGAGACATTCCTCTTCTCCAAAACCACAATTGGTTACTTCTTCTTCTTCAGATTCAAATTTATCAATCTCCTTGAGAAGCTTATCAAGAGACGAAGAGTCTGCCTCTTATTCATCTCATCTATGAATTAACTCATCTTGTTCATCTCGTCTATTAATTAACTGATCTGATTCTTCATCTTGTCTATTAATTAACTCATCTGATTTTTCATCTTGTCTATTAATTAATTCATATGGTTCTTCATCTACTCTATTAATTAACTCATATGGTTCATCTCGTCTATTAATTAACTCATCTTCTTCTTCATCTCGTCTATCAATTAACTCCTCTTGTTGTTTCTTTCGTCCATTAATGTTATCCTTTGGTTGTTTTTTTGGCTCTATTAATTAACTTCATGGGGCTTCAACTTCACCTACATCGGAATCTTGGTCAATAACCTTGTTTCTTAACCTTTTGTTAGATGAAGAAGGCATGTAGTCAACTCTCCAAAGTGATTCGGTTTGTCTTCTTGTCATCACCATGACTATAAACTCTAAAGAACAAACAGGACATGCAAAACACAATGAAACTCAACAAAAAAAATGATAAAAATAATTAGGGCTTGACAATGACTGTAAATCGGAATCAACAAATAATCAATATCAACTAATTAGGACTCCGCAATGATTGTAAACTCAGAACATCACAAAATAAGAAAATAATTAGAGCTTGACAATGATTGTAAATCATAATCAACAAATAATCAATATCAACTAATTAGGGCTCCACAGTGATTGTAAACTTAGAATATTAAAAATACAATTTTTAACTCGAAAGAAATCAAAATAGAAAAAAAGTTAGGGCTTCTGAAACCTGCAACTGTTCTTCAGCTAAAATCCTCAAATCTTGGCTCTAGAAATAGCTTTTTTGGCTCCCGAAACTGCCTTCAGATATGTTTTTGGAGATGGATGAAGTTGTGGGAGGAGGAAGCTGAATGATCATTGGAGTTGGAGGGAAAAGGAATGATGAATAAAAGGGAAAGAAAAAAAGAATGTTTTGAAAGTTTAAAGCTTAACCTAGAAGTTTTTAAAAATACACAAAGGCCCGCGCAAGTTTGGTAATCACCTCATTAGTAATTTCTTGGACGAAAATAAATGAAAAAGAAAAACGTAGCCCTTCCACTTACAAATTTTTGGGGGTCTTGCCAACTTAATCATCCAATAAACTTCATATCTATTTTATTTTAAATTTAAGTTTTTAACTTTTTTTAGATGCAAAATTATTACTTAATAATTTTATATAATCGATTTCTGCGAATATTTTTTTTAATTGTTAATTAGATAAGATTTTATCAATTACAATATTGAAAAACATCCTTTCACTGAGGCAATCATTACAGAAATTGTAAATATAATTCTATCAGTAATAAGTTGACAAACTTTAGATAAAAATAATAGAGTTAGGATGATAGAATTTGATAACTTGGTATGCCCCACGTTAATACGCTTGTTGCAAATCTTGAAAATCTTAGAAGGAACAAAAAAAGAAATATAATTCACTTTGTTCAACACTTCTCGATTATTGTCTATTTGACTCTTATCTTTTTACAAAGTATTATTCTAACTTATACTCCCTCCGTCCTGTTTTACTTGTCCACTATACTAAAAATACTTGTCCAATATTACTTGTCCACTTTAGAAAATCAAGAGATAATTTATCACTTCATACCTATTTTACCCTTATCATTTATTATAGGGTTGACAAGTTCAAAGAAATTTTAGTGGTTGCACAATTTTTAAAATATGTTTTATTTGTTTCAATTATTAGATTACTTCAATAATTAGGGGTGATATAGTAAAATGTGTGAGTTACAACAATTGCAGGAAATGAGAAGTAAGTAAATATTACAAATTGCTAGAAAGGATAAACTAAAGATTACAACAAACTGGAAATAAGAACGATTACAAACTCCTTGTGATTTGCTGAGTCGAGTGATGACACTCTGTCTTTAAGACAAGATTGCCCCGTATATATCCTTTTACGTTGTCGGGCAATAGTCTCCCAAGATACAACATTAACTTAACAAATGAGCAACGGAAACTCAAGTGTTACTCTTGAAGAACTTTGAGTATAGTAAACTTGCTAGAAAGGAAGAAGAAGATTTTAGAAAATTTCCGTGAGAGTTTTCTTAGTGTTGAACAATTGAGCCAAATGCCTCAATTTATAGTGTAAGTAGATGACCCCTCAACTAGCCAACTAATGACCTTCAATAGCCATGTAATGACACTTATTGAGGGGTTACATTCAGCCAAATAATGGCTGAATTCATGTGTCAAATAATGGAGATTCAATGCTCCAAAACCAGCCCAAAAGTCAGAACTGTCCATCTTCCCATCGCAGCATTCTGCCTTCGAAGCGTCGCGGCTGTGCGAATTAGCGCCGCAGCTCCAGTAGCTGAACACCCAATTAGCGCCGCGGCGCTGCCTGGGAGGCGCCGTGGTCATTTCCGACTCGTTTCATCTTACACTTCGCACACTTCTTCCTTCGTTTACCAACGTGGAATACTTGTCATTTGACCAATAACCGTCCATCATTCTATGTCTCAAACGTATATCGTACGTACCAATATCTCTTTCACTAATGAAATTTGCGATACTTGGCACTATGTGTGCACGTGTGTGGAACCGACATTTCCTACGTGCGGGCCCCCAATTGTTCGAGTCATAAATAATGGGATAAACTTAAATCTACATTAGTAAATTTTTAACAAAATTATCATTCTATTTTTGGTTCCTTAATAGGCGTGACAAGTCAAAATGTGACAAGTAAAAATGAACGGAGGGAGTAAGAGATTTGAAGAACGAGAATACAAAAGAAGTTAAAGAAAATAAAATAATATGAGTGTTAGCAGATAGAACGTAAGAAGGCAAACCAACATTTTTTTGATTTCTTTTATTTAAAAAATGTTTTTAAAAAATAATATAAATTTATAAAAATATTGTGCTTTTTATCATAAATATTCTATTTTCTTTAAGAAAATTAACACATAACTTATTTTTGGTAAAATTTGAGGCCCCTCAAAATTGGGGCCTATGGCAATTGTCTTACTTGCCTAGCCATTGAGCCGGCCATGTTTGTTGGTAACTTGGAAGTAATTTAGAATTGGATGTTTTTTCTTCTTAATGTAATTAATCGAGCTTTCGTAATGGATCACTTATATATTTGTTTCATTACTGTCGATGAATTTAAAGGCTTTTTGTCTTGGTTAAATGAGAATGTAACAAATCAATTAAGTTTTTTAGATATTTTTCTTCTTCTTAATGTAATTAATCGAGCTTTAGTAATTGATCACGTATATATCGTGTCATTTTGGTTGATGAATTTAAAGGCTTTTATCTTGGTTAAATGAGAATGTAACGATGCTTTTATCTTCCTTTTAGCGCATTTTCAAGTAAATGTCATATTTACTCTAAAATTATATAGAAGTCATGGAAATATACATAAAATCCTCAATTACTCAAGTACGTTCTCAATTCCTCATAACAACCTTTTCTTTAATTTTAACTCTATAATATTATATGCTGCCGGATAACAATTCAGCACACTGGTTTAAATTCTGCTAAATCAGTTTTGCTCAGCACCACTTCTCGTTTAAAGTATTTTATGAGGAAATTTTTTCACAAGGACTTTACCAAACAAATGCTTTTCTGGAGGATCTTTTTGTTTTCTTTTGTAATGTTGCAAAACAACATTTTCAAAAAGCGTTTGCTTTATGCTTAGTAATTTTCTCAAAATGTTCTCACAAGTCACGTCCAAAGTTCAAACACTTCATAAACTGCCAAATGCCCGTAACTTTTTCAGTAACCATAGATCTACCTTTTCTTTTTGTCACCTTCAAGGCTTCCACTGTCAGTGTTGCATCAAATCAACATTAATTTATTATATTAGCAATGATAAAGGTAACATTAATTAATTTGATATAAACATTCGTGGTGAATGGTGATTGGTGCATAATTAATGTTTTCTTATCGATAATTGATTCGTGGTGATTGGTGATTGGTGCATTATATGTTACACTGTCAGTGTTGCATCAAATGTTTTCTTATCGATAATTGATTCGCGGTCATTTCTTTAAAAACCGAACGCCACTGAGTTTCTGTTTCCCTTGTTTAAGCACACAAAAACTATACAGCTTTTTTGAACTATAGGGATAATGGTGAAGATCATAGCATGCTTTCAGGTTGGCTAATGCTAGTTGTTTGACTGGAATTTTGAATAGTTGTTCATGTAGCGAGGAATGCTACAGTAGCAGACCTTAAACAAGCAGTTGAGGAAGCTTTCAATTTCTCACGGGAGGATGAATGCAAGATTCTGTGATATGAATGAAAGCTAATATTCCCTATGTTCCAATTTACGTGGCACAGTTCAGATTTCGAAAGTCAAACTGTTTAATTCGGGCATGAATTAGTTTTTTGAAATGAAAGTTAGGTATTTGAAAATTACGTAAAAAAATATTATAAATCACAATAATTGATAATTCAAAGTATTTAAAGGATATATGAAAAAATTACTGTCAAAGAAATACTTGTTTAATTTGAATCTTAAAATCTGAAAGGTGACACATAAATTGGGACGGATGATTAAGTTTTTCGTGTCAATGTCAGTGACTGCAATCGTGTTGAGTGCAGAATGACTGAAAATAAATGGAATAAATTGAAATTTGAGGAAATGTGATCTTCTGTCTTGGTGTGAATATGGTAGGTTTTAAAATTGTATTGCCTATTGATGCAGGTCACTAGTATGGAACCACTTCTGTTTGTACTATGGAAGTCAAAAACTTGTTAATGACAAAGCTCTAATTAACTGTTTTGGTGTCAAAGATGGTGATCAGGTCAGTAGCTTATCGTATTGTTACTGATTGGGAATCTAAATAGATCTCTTTCCTAACTTCTGAATACCTCTTTCTTTCATTATAGAAATTCACCAAGTAACAAATCCATATATTATTAGTGGCGTAGTAGATTAATAACTTGCTTTTGCAATTCGAATTGATTCACATGAGGAAAAGGAACTATGCTATGTGATGAGTGTTGGAAATTTGCCTTTGGCGGGGAGATGCGTCCACCCATCTTTGATGAATTAAATACTAGTGTTTCACATGTTGGAGACCTTGTCTCTTCGCACATGCATGATCTACGAAGAGAGTAGATGACCGTAGGGCCAAGAATTGTCAAATTTAGTTGAGAAATGAAAGAGATATTGGTCCACGAAGTAAGGTGTTTGAGGCATGGAAATATGGTGTGGGACAAATCTACCACATCGGTGGAAATAGGAAGAATTGCTCTCTATATAAGTCTCTAAAATGGTAAAGGGTTTGGGACCCCAAGGGGTATCCCATGTGTTTATCGGGCTCGGGCTCGGGTCGTGGGTCGTGGGTCGTGGGCTGTGGGGACTTTATGATATTATCTTTTTGGACCAGAGAACTCTGCCAGATGTACAGTTTGATCCCTGAAGTTTCATATGTACAGTTTGGACCTGAATTCTTTCATATGTACAGTTTGGTCCCTGACGTTTCAATATTTACAATTTGGTCCCCAGAATTTCTGGAAAGTTAGTTTCAATATTAACCAGCCATTACTTGGCTGATTAACTCCTCCATTTTCACCCTCCTTCGTGTCCATTTAAGCAGCCTCCTTGATGGCCATTAACAGCCATTACTTGGCTGTTTAATGCCCTCCTAATGGCCATTAACAGCCATTACTTGGCTGTTTAATGCCCTCCTAATGGCCATTAACAGCCATGTTTTGGGCAGTTGTTTAGCCCTCATCAATGCTATATATTGAGCCTCCTTTGGCTCAATTCGTGACAGAGATATAGACTGGAAAAACAGCAATATTGTACACAAAACAGTGAGCAAAAACACTGCAAACCAGTGACGAAAATCACTGACCAAACACCCTCATATACACAAGATATACACTACAGAGACACACCATATACACAGAGAAAAAAGAGAAGAGTAAAGAGAAACTCTTCCTTCCTATTCCATATCTTCAACAAGTCGATTCATATTTGTTTTCTTCGCCAGGCTCAACCTATTGGCTTTGTAGCGTTGAGATTAAAGTGTTGTTTTATCTTGGGAGACTATTGCCCGCTAACGTAAAAGCATATATACGGGGCAATCTTGTCTTAAGGACAGAGGGCTATCACTCGACTCAACACACAACGTTGTAACCATCCAGATTTAGTTGTTTCTTGATTTCAGGTTATCAAGATTCAAGACACAACAAGCTTGCGGCAGTTTTGAAGATTGGCCTATTTGTTCAACAAGATTCAATTTCTGAATATTGAATATTTGTTTATCCTTTCGAATACTTGTAATAGTTATTTACTTCCCGTACTGCTTTATAAAGTACAATAGAGTACCTTCAATGAGTTCTCTAGATGGATAGCCATGTGGGCTATAATCCAGTCTGTGCTAGAAGAACCATATGCATTTTCTGAACCAAAGCAAAGAATTAGTCTATAAGAATACAATTTTTTTTTTGTTTCCACTTTCCAGCCCCGTGATATTTTTGGATATTCGAACTAGAATCAATTAGTGAACAGCCAACAAATGTGCCTTGAAAATTCGGTGCCTATCTCTAGCTGGTTCATATGACAAAGCTAAGCTTAAGTATATGTAACCTAACTAAGATTGGTTGTGTTTTATCCATACGAAGTTGAATTAAGGTAGAAAGTTAAATATTCTCAAGTGTAATTGGTGAAAGACAATGATCTAATGATACACTGATACGAGCGGAATCTCAGATAAGGTACTAACATCTAGTATTGAGAGCAATGGTGGGTAATTTTACTAGTGAGATCATATGTGGATTTGAATCATTGGAACCTCATTACCTCATCCCAACTCATTCAATATAAATCTGCTTCAGATGTGCACTGAATTAATATATGTAGCTAGTTATGAGAAACATATATGGTTTACTAGAACAGGCAGTGGACATTCTGTACCCAGCATCTGCCTCTTTGTTTTACACACACACAGATATGTCGTCACGCGCACAAACAGTCAACTAAACATATATTATTTGAATGCTTCATAATCAAGGTCTTGCTAATTAAAATGCTCTTATGCACTTCACGAATGATCTCCCAATACACTTACGACATGTTATGCTTCTTACCTTACCTTTTTTTTTGCTTGGAGTCTGCAGCTTCAATTTGCACAGCATGTCACATTGGAATACAGGCCAGCTAAACAAAGATTGGATAGCCAATGTACTCCGTCCAAACAATGCTCTATTTATGGGTATTCCTAAGATTTGTGACCTTTCTTTTCTGTAGATAGCAATTTGACCGACTTGAACATATAGTCGATACCACTTTTTATTAGATGCTCCAATTTACCCCCATCAGACATTTTAAAATAAAGTTAAATATTAGCTAAGACAGGAAACCTAGTTGCTTTCCCTTTTCCTTTCGCCTAGATGCTTTCTTTTGGTTGTGTGTGGTTATTTTGACAAGAACTGATTACCTGAAATCTAGTCTTATATTAAGTTCATTGTTGCATGGGGATGAGAGCATTATGTGACCATGAGTTGTGACCCTCTACCTCATTTCATAACTCACATGTGCCATCAATACTTCTTCCCTGATATAATATTGGGACCTCATAACTGGAAAATATTATGCTTGTGGACCATCTTCTTCTACTTGTCTCCCAAAATCCTACCCTCAAAAAGGGTAACATGGGAGTCAGTGGCAGATTATCCCTGGAATTTGGGCACAGCCATCCATGAAAAATAGGCTGATATTTTTCCTCACTGCAAAACTAAACAGACAGATATGTCAACAGTTAAAGAGCCAAGTTGTGACCAGGTAACCAGCAAATAGCTGATGTTTCAATTGCTGAGAGTATATGTGTTGGGTTAATACATGTATCACTGCATATCTGTATGTTTACACTTGCTTGTCAGTTACATAACAGAATTTTAATATGTATACACTGCATGTTTGTATGCATAAACTTGTGAGCTGTCATTGAACAGAATTTAAGTGGCACTCTAACCGTTTTTCTGCCAGTTCAAATGCTCATGAAGTGAACGTTGAAGATAATCCCACCATTGATCACCAAGAGAAGAGCAAAAAGATTGGTGATTTTGAAGATGAGGATGCAATTCCTCAACCAAAATTCAAGATGTCCCATTTTTTAAGAGGATGGTTATCTCAATCCAAATCTTGGATGTCGACAAGAAAGCTTTAGCCTTACCTTGATTTTTCCTTCACAGTCTGTAGAACTTTGATTTACTAACTGGAGCTAGAAACTGGTCAGGGAAAGTGAAATGGTGCCAAACTGCTCGTACTGCTGTATATATTGTCGAATACGAGGATCTTTAGTTATCTTCTTGTTTGTTTATTGAATAGGTTCTCAATCTGAAGTTGTAACTGTGAGTTACAACAATTGCAGGAAACGGGAAGTAAGTAAATATTACAAATTGCTAGAAAGGATAAACTAAAGATTACAACAAACTGGAATCAAGAACGATACAAACTCCTTGTGATTTGCTGAGTCGAGTGATGACACTCTGTCTTTAAGACAAGATTACCCCGTATATATCCTTTACGTTGTCGGGCAATAGTCTCCCAAGATACAACAACAACTTAACAAATGAGCAAAGGAAACTCAAGTGTTACTCTTGAAGAACTTTGAGTATAGTAAACTTGCTAGAGAGGAAGAAGAAGATTTCAGAAAATTTCTGTGAGTGTTTTCTTAGTGTTGAACAATTGAGCCAAATGCCTTAATTTATAGTATAAGTAGATGACCCCTCAACTAGCCAACTAATGACCTTCAATAGCCATGTAAAGACACTTATTGAGGGGTTTCATTCAGCCAAATAATGGCTGAATTCATGTGCCAAATAATGGAGATTCAATGCTCCACAACCAGCCCAAAAGTCAGAATTTTCCATCTTTCCGTCGCAGCATCCTGCCTCCGAAGTGCCACGGCTATACGAATTAGCGCCGCGGAGCCGTGGCTGAACACCCAAGTAGCGTCGCGGCGCTCCGGTGCCTCAGCTCCGACGGGGCTGCGCCGCGGCCCTTCGCGGCGGCAATTTTTGACTCATTTCATCTTACATTTCGCACACTTCTTCCTTCGTTTACTAACGTGAAATACTTGTCATTTGGCCAATAACCGTCCATCATTCTATGTCTCAAACGTCTCACTTACATACCAATATCTCTTTCACTAATGAAATTTGCGATACTTGGCACTACGTGTGCACGTGTGTGGAAACGACGTTTTCGACGTGCGGGTCCCCAATTGTTCAAGTCATAAATAATGGGATAAACTTAATTCTACATTAGTAAATTTCCAACAATCCCCTCTTGAAAGAGATTTTGGCGCACTCACATGGTGCCTTTTCCTGCAATCTTTCAGCGGACTGATGTTGCATCAGGAGTGGTAGCTTCAGCTTTGAACCTTTCATAGTTGAATACCATCGAACTTACTTACTGCACGGTGAACGTGATGTCTTGAATCGTCAGTGTTTAGTGTAAGCCAAGTCAACGGTACCAACACAACACATTCCCTTACTCTGTTCTTCGTAATGTTTTGTCCGTTGTGGTCGTGGACACTTCTTGGATTCTTAAGTGCGTTCACTTGAGGCGGCCTGTCCTCGCACTTAAATAGGTGGTTTCCTACAAGGTATCCTGCTATACCCCACTTTGCAAGTGTTAGGAATCATTAAAAATTTTCCCAAACCTAACCTTAACCGTTGAAGATCATTAAAGGTTTTGGAAACTTAACCTTTACCCACACTGCAGATAGCACTTAACGTCTATCGCAGGAACGACTTTGGATTTGGTGTTTCCTTACAGAAATCACTATTTGAAGTGCTCATGCTTCCACCGAAGCGCTCAATTGAACCTTTACAGCTTAGTTTTCCCATTGAACCTAATTCCTGGGATCTCCAGTCAGTAAGGTTGGGTTACCACTGTATTAGTCCTTATACCTTGGGTTTTAAGCCCATTCCCCTAGACAGACAGAACATCTGATCTTTGGGTAAGCCCTTTGTCAGTGGGTCCACTATGTTATCCTTTGATTTTATGTAGTCAATGGATATTATACCTGTGGTGATCAGCTGCCTAACGATATTATGTCTCCATCGAATATGACGAGACTTGCTGTTGTACATAGAACTCCGTGCCCTTCCTAGAGCGGACTGACTATCGCAGTGGATCATTACAGAAGGTACGGGTTTGTCCCAACAAAGGATATCCTCTAAGAAGTCGTGAAGCCACTCAGCTTATTCTCCTGCTTTGTCTAAAGTGATAAACTCTGATTACATCATGGATCGGGCAATGCAAGTTTGCTTAGAGGATTTTCAAGATACAACCCCTCCACCAATTGTAAATATATACCCACTGATGGACTTAGTGTTCTTTATATCGGATATCCAGTTTGCATCACTGTACCCCTCTAGTACAGCTAGATATCTCGAATAATGCAACTCGTAAGTTAGCGTGTATTTCAGGTATCGTAGTACCCAATTCAACGCCTTCCAATGACCATTACTCGGATTACGGGTAAACCTAGCCAATTTGTTGACTGCATAAGCAATATCAGATCGGGTGCAGTTTGTTACGTACAACAAACTCCCAATCACATGTATATATTGCTCCTGGCATACAGGTGCACCACGATTTTTATCAAGCTTTTGATTTCTATCCAGTGGTGACTTCGTAGGCGAATTGTCAAACATCTCAAACTTTCTCAACACATCCTCAATGTAGTGAGACTGAGATAGGACCAGTCCGTCAGACGTCTTAGAGATCTTTATCCCTAAGATGACATTTATGATACCCATATCCTTTATGTCAAAGCATTCTTTCAACATGTTCTAAGTCTCTAGGATCAAGCTAGGACTGCTCCCTATGATCAACATGTCTTCTACGTACATGCATATCATGACGAACGGGTCAGAATTACCTTTCGTGTAGACACATTTGTCACATTCATTAATGGAGAAACCCTTCGATAGTAGAGTACTATCAATTTTTTCATGCCAATGCTTCGGGGCTTGTTTCAGCCCGTACAGAGACTTGACAAGTCGACATACTTTCTTCTCTTGCCCTAGAACCACAAACCCCCCGGGTTGTTCCATATAGATTTCTTCTTCTAAATCACCATTTAGGAAGGTTGTCTTGACATCCATTTGATGTATCTCAAGGTCACCCAACGCTGCGATCGCGATGAATACTCGTATGGATGTCATTCTAGACACCGGAGAGTACGTGTCAAAATAGTCAAGGCCTTCCTTCTGCCAATAGCCCTTGACTACCAACCTGGCCTTGTACTTATCTATAGACCCGTCTGCTTTATACTTCCATTTGAGTATCCATTTACAACCCAACGGTTTATTTCCTAGAGGAAGATCAACCAACTCCCAAGTATGGTTATGCAGGATGGAGTCTATTTCACTCTCAATTGCTTCTTTCCAGAGCAGTGCCTCTGGAGTTGATAATACTTCAGGAATTGTCCCTGGTTCGTCAGCAACCATATAAGCCACAAAGTCAGGATCGAAGGATTTATCCTTCCTGGCCCTTTTACTTCGCCTTGGTTCCATCTATGGAGTCTCTAAGTTCTGAGAATCTGGAACACTAGATTCCTGATATTCAGCCACTTCCAAGTCCACTAGATCTGAACCATATAGATCTGGGCAGTCAACGACTCCCGATTCCTGAGAGCTTTGTTCATAACTTCATTTGCTAGAGGTTATGTCTTTTTCCTTTCTAGGAAAGGTATCTCAAAGAATTGAACATTCCTTGATTCCATGATTGTACCCTCGTGAATATCTAGAATATCTGACTTATGCACTAAGAAGTGATAAGCACTACTGTTATTTGTATATCCGATGAATATGAAATCTACAGTCTTAGGCCCAATCTTGATCTGCTTTGGCTTGGGTACTTCAACCTTTGCCAAATAACCCACACCTTTAAATATTTATAGGGGAGTTTCTTTCATTTCCATGATTCATATGGAGTTTTGTCCTTACCCTTATGTGGGACTTTGTTAAGAATCGTATTAGCGGTAAGGACAACTTCTCCCCACATGTTTTGGGGAAGATCGGAATTGATGAGCAAGGCATTCATCATTCCCTTCAATGTGCGGTTCTTGCGAACAACAACACTATCGATTGAGGTAAGTATGGAGCCGTCGTTTGATGAACAATGCCTAATTCGGCACAATATTCCTCAAATGGCGCTACGTATTCTCCCCCTCTATCGCTACGAATGGATTTAACCCGCATGCTTAGTTAGTTTTCAACTTCTGCTTTGTAACGTCGGAACGCTTCAAAGGCTTCATATTTACTTTTCAACAAGTAAATGTAACAATACTTTGTACTATCATCAATGAATGTCACAAAGTACTTGTTCCCCCCTAGTTCGTGCAAACTTCAAATCATATATATATGTGTGAATAAGTTCTAGAGGAACGATATTTATTTCGACGGATCGAAAAGGAAGCTTTGTGAGTTTTGCCTCTATGCACACCTCACACTTATGTTGAGGGTTTACGTCGATAGACGGCAACAACTCCAACTTAACCGACCTGCTATCGTAGTCTTACAGGGGCTCTTCAGTATCTTACATTCACGAGACCAGATATTACGTATGTCGTACAACATATGTGTTTGTTTATGCATGATCCCGGGATTGAGCACATGAATGCGCTCAAACGCATCATTCAGTAAATCTGGGGGACAATTGACTATGGCTTACATTTATATCCTTCGTCGACGTCTACACTTGTCTCGTATACAGATGTTGATTGGAGTGGCTGTCCAGACACCAGACGGTCTACGTCTAGATATTGTATGTTTATTGGTAATAACTTGGTCTCATGGTATGTCAAGCGTCAGTCAAATTTATCACGCTCTAGTGCAGAGCCCGAGTATCGAGGGGTAGCCTGTGTGGTGTCTGAATCATGTTGGTTACATAATCTTCTTTTAGAGCCTCATTGTCCTATTCAGAAGGCTACCTTGGTTTATTGTGATAATGTTAGTGCCATCTATCTTTCTGGGAATCCGGTTCAGCACCAGCGCACTAAACATATCGAGATAAACATTCATTTTGTTCGCGAAAAGGTAGCTCGTGGACAAGTACGTGTCTGTCATGTCCCTTCCAGGTATCAAATTGCAGACATCTTTACAAAGGGTCTTCCCTCGGTCCTTTTTGAAGATTTTTGGGACAGTCTCAGCGTTCGAAGACCGCTCGCTATGAGTGCGGGGGTGTGTTAAATATGAAAGATATTCCATGATATACACATAGTGTATATCACGGTTTGTGTAAATGTTTATTTCTGTGTTATGTTCCATAATTTAGGTAATATTGTATTTTAAATATTACATTGTACGCTTACCATAATTATAGGAGTCTTGTACTACTAGAATAGGATTTTAGGAGTAGAATAGGAATATGATTTTCCTATTATGAAAATATGTAAATTGTATATATACTCTTTCAATTAATGAAAATAATCAAGGGATTATTTCTTTCCGTTACCAACTTACTATGTTCGGCGGTGGCTTCAACACAATCAGTGTTTTAAAGTCGAAACTTATTACGATATCATATGGAGTATATCATGATTTTTTTTTAAAAAAATTACACTTTTAAGTTTTTTAGATATAGAGCAGGAGATTATCAAGGACTAATTTCATTTAAACAATTTTTCATATTAAAATAAAAATGATTCATTAAAAAAATCTTAAAACGGAATATAAAACCGTCATGAACAAGGAAAAAAGAGAACAAATGTAAATGGCAAAAGGGAAAAACAAGACCAACGAGCTAGGTATATGTAATAATTAGTCAGAAATAGAAATAATTTTCTTATTTTTGAAGAAACCCAACTAAATTTTTTTGAAAATGAGAACTCTTATTCATAATAATTAGCAAAGTTATATGTCATATAGAACTTAAATATAATTTTCAAGGCTTTTTAATATAAATATTCCTAATTTCTTGTATAGTGAGCAGTGTTTTAAAAGACGGTTTTGAAATTCGCTCTAGGACTTGCTCCGGGGCATGGACTGGCAAAACGCCTCGAGGCACATGTGTGGGACTTAGTTCTCTAAGGCTTACGTCCTAAGCATCCGATTGTATGCCCTAAACACGCTTAACGCCCAACGCTTAGGGCTCGTCTAACAATTCTTATGCAATTATGTATTAAATTCTTTAATTAACATTGTTGACCATCATAATTCTTTAAAAATAAATAATACCTAATAGATTTTTTCATCTATAGAAATAAGAAGATCGAGAGTAACTAAAATAACAAGCCATATTATTGTATATTTACTATTTGAAAACATTGTGATGTGTCACTTAACATTTCTTTTAGGAATACATAACCGAATTTTACATCTTCACTTATCATTGATCGCCATATTTTTTTCCTATCACAAAATTATCATACTTATTATTTTGCTATTTGAAAGTAATTTTATTTTTATTTATGAAAGAGTGCGTTTATTATTTTCTTCTAGGGATGTAATTAATAGTATGATAGTAAAATATTTTAAAAATTGTGATTCTTTTATTGTTTGAAAGTTAAGATGTTATAGTTAATTTGCATTTCATATTAACTTTTATATCATTGCATTATTTATACTTGTAAGATCTTGTTAGAAGTTTTATTTTTTATGAGTTTCTTTAATCATGTTTTTAATTTTGTTATAATTTTTGTGTTATTATATTATTTCACTACATTATAATTAAAATTTCAAAGATCCATATGATTACGCCCTATGCCTCGTAGCTTACACCTCGCCACGTGCTAAATAAAACAACCCGGCCTCGCACCTTTTAAAACACGGATAGTGACATAGTAATACATTAAATCTTCTTTCCATATTTTTAGTTCTTATTTCAATCTCTCAAGTTGCTATTAATTTAGTTCTCAAGTAAAAATCTTTTTATAACTACTCGAAAATTGCTATATGTCTCAAAAGGTTAGAATTAATATTTAGAGAAGTCCATTATTTTCTTATATAGTCATGACAGTAAGAATGTAGTAAATTTTGTTTTTAAAGTTTTAAGCTTTTAGTAATTAAATATCAAACCCGAATTTGAATTCCGTAATTCTTAAATTTTATTTTCAAATATCGTACCGAACACCATATTACCCAATCCCGAATTATCAAGATATCCGGTCGATTCGCTAATGCATGACATTGCAACAACCACTCCCGGTGGCTACTCTTCCAGTGGTTGCTCCCTGTGCTCTTCCATCTATGGGGTTTCAACAACCACCCCAGGTGGCTGCTCTCTAGGTAGTTGCTCCCCGGTGGCTGGTCATCAGGTGGTTGCTCTCCGGTGGAGCACTTATGGCAATCAACTAACGAGCACCATTCTGTCCCATTGACTAGTCTTCATGTATATTGGTATATCGAAACACTTGATAAACCAGAGAATTATAAAGTTCTTGAAATTAAAAATAAAGAATTTCTAAAACTGATGAATGGTAGTCATCAAAGTAGCTTCCTAAACTCACCTCATTTTTCTACATTTTCAATGCCAGTGACCTTGACAAGCTCGTAATTATTTTGAGGCGTCAGTACTCCTTGTCCAAGGTTGATGTCTCTGGCAACAATGTCTAGAACCAAAATAGAGCTATTTTGGCCAATATTAAGGAGCCACTTGTGGGTTACAATAATTGCAGGGAACGGAAAATAAGTAAATAAAGCTGAAAATCAAGAATGAAACAAACTCCTTGTGTGATTTGTTGAGTCGAGTGATGTCATCTGTCTTTAAGACAAGATTGCCCCTTATATCTCCTTTTACGTTGTCGGGCAATAGTCTCCCAATATACAACAACAACTTAACAATTCAGCAAAGGAAACTCAAGTGTTACTCTTAAAGAATTTTGAGTATAGTAAATTTGCTAGAGAGGAAGAAGATGAATTTAGAAATTCTGTAGTATTTTTCTAAGTGTTGTGTAGTGTTCAACAATTGAGCCAAAGGAATCAATTTATAGTGTAATGAGATGACCCTTCAACTAGCCAATTAATGACTTTCAATAGTCATGTAATGGCACTTGATGGAGGGGTTACATTTAGCCAAATAATGACTGAATTCATGTGCCAAGTAATGGAGATTTAATGCTCCAAAACCAGCCCAAATGTCAGAACTTTCCAACTTTCCGTCGCAGCATTCTGCCTCCGAAACGTCGCGACTCTGCGAATTAGCGACGCGGCTCCAGTGGCTGAAGATCCAATTAGCGTCGCGACGCTCCGACGCGCAGCCCTTTGCGGCTCCGCGACGACTTCCAACTCATTTCATCTTACACTTCTTCCTTCGTTTACCAACGTGGAATACTTTGTCATTTGTCTAATAACCGTCCATCATTCTATGTCTCAAACGTATTACATACGTACCAATATCTCTTTCACTAATGAAATTTGCGATACTTGGCACTACGTGTGCACGTGTGTGGAAACAACGTTTCCGACGTATAGGGTCCCAATTGTTTGAGTCATAAATAAAAGGATATACTTAATTCCACATTAGTAAATTTTCAACAATCCTCTCTTGAAAGAGATTTTGGCGCACTCACATGGTGCCTTTTCTAGCAATCTTTCAGCGGACCGATATTGCATCTGGATAGGTAGCTTTCGCTTTGAACCTTCCATAGTTGAATACTATCGGACTTACTTACTGCGCGGTGAACATGATGTCTTGAACCGTCAGTGTTTAGCGTAAGCCAAGTCAACGGTACCAACACAACAACTTCCCTTATTCTGTTCTTCGTAATATTTTGTTTGTTGTGTCCGTGGACACTTCTTGGATTCTTAAGTGCGTTTCATTTGAGGCGACCTGTCCTCGCACTTAAATAGGTGGTCTCCTACAAGGTATCATGTTACACCTCACTATACAAGTGTTAGGAACCATTAAAAGTTTCCCCAAACCTAAACTCAACCGGTGAGGATCATTAAAGGTTTTGGAAACTTAACCTTTACCCACACTGTAGATAGCACTTATAGTCTATCGCGGGAACGACTTTGGATTTGATGTTTCTTTAAAGAAATCACTATCCGAAGTGCTCATGCTTCCATCGAAGCGCTCAACTAGACCTTTACAGCTTAGTTTTCCCATTGAACCTAATTCATGGGATCTCCAGTCAGTAAGGTTGGGTTACCACCGTATTAGTCCTTATAGCTTGGATTTTAAGCTCATTCCTCTAGGCAGGCAGAACATCTGATCTTTAGGTAAACCCTTTGTCAGTGGATTCGCTATGTTATCCTTTGATTTTATGTAAACAATGGATATTATACCCGTGGTGATCAGCTGCCTAACAGTCTTATGTCTCCGTCGAATATGACGAGACTTGCCATTGTACATAGAACTCCGTGCCCTTTCTAGAGACGACTGACTGTCGTAGTGAATCATTACAGAAGGTACGGGTATGTCCCAACAAGGAACGTCCTTTAAGAAGTCATGAAGCCACTCAACTTCTTCTCCTGCTTTGTCTAAAGTGATAAACTCTGATTCAATCGTGGATCGGGCGATGCAATTTTGCTTAGAGAATTTCCAAGACACAGCCCCACCACCAATTGTAAATACATACCTACTGGTGGACTTGGTGTTCTCTATATCAGATATCCAGTTTGCATCACTGTACCCCTCTAGTACAACTGGATATCTCGAATAATGAAACCTGTAAGTTAGCGTGTATTTCAGGTATGTATTGTAGTACCCGATTCAACGTCTTCCAATGATCATTACTCGGATTACGAGTGAACCTATCCAACTTATTGACTGCATAAGCAATATCAGGTCGGGTGTAGTTTGTTATGTACATCAATCTCCCAATCACCTGTGCATATTGCTCCTGGCATACGGGTGCACCACGATTTTTATCAAGTTTTTGATTTCTATCCATTGGTGACTTCATAGGCGAACTGTCAAATATCTCAAACTTTCTCAACACATCCTCGATGTAGTGAAACTGAGATAAGACCAGTCCGTCAGACGTCTTAGAGATCTTTATCCCTAAGATGACATCTGTGATACCCATATCCGTCATGTCGAAGCATTGTTTCAACATGTTCTTATTCTCTAGAATCAAGCTAGGACTGCTCCCTGTGATCAACATGTCATCTACGTACAAGCATATCATGACGAACGAGTCAGAATTACCTTTCATGTACACACATTTGTCATACTCATTAATGGAGAAACCTTTCGATAGTAGAGTACTATCAATTTTTTTGTGTCATTGCTTCGGGGCTTGTTTCAGCCCGTACAGAGATTTGACAAGCCGACAGACTTTCTTCTCTTGGCCTGGAACCACATACCTCTCAGATTGTTCCATATAAATTTCTTCTTCCAAATCACCATTTAGGAAGGTTGTCTTGACATCCATTTGATGTATCTCAAGGTTACGCAACGCTGCAATCGCAATGAATACTCGTATGGACGTCATCCTAGACACTGGGGAGTACGTGTCAAAGTAGTCAAGGCCTTCCTTATGCTAATAGCCCCTGACTACCAACCTGGTCTTATACTTATCTATAGACCCATCTATTTTATACTTTCATTTGAGTATCCACTTACAACCCAACGTTTTATTTTCCGGAGGAAGATCAACCAACTCCTAAGTATGGTTATGCAGGATAGAGTCTATTTCACTCTCAATTGCTTCTTTCCAGAGCAGTGCCTCTGGAGTTGATAATACTTCAGGAATTGTCCTTGGTTCGTCAGCAGCCATATAAGCTACAAAGTTAGGACCGAAGGATTTATCCTTCCTGGCCCTTTTACTTCGCCTTGGTTCCATCTCTGGCAAGTTCTGAGAATCTGGAACACTAGATTCCTGATATTCAGCCACTTCGAAGTCCACTAGATCTGAACCATCTAGATCCGGGCAGTCAACGACTCTCGATTCCTGAGAGCTTTGTTCATAACTTCGTTTGCTAGAGGTTATGTTTTTTTCCTTTCTAGGAAAGATATCTCAAAGAATTGAACATTCATTGATTCCATGATTGTACCCCCGTGAATATCTGGAATATCTGACTTATGCACTAAGAAGCGATAAGCACTACTGTTATTTGCATATCCGATGAATATGAAATCTACAGTCTTAGGCCCAATCTTGATTTGCTTTGGCTTGGGTACTTCAACCTTTGCCAAATAACCCCACACCTTTAAATATTTATAGGGGAGTTTCTTTCATTTCCATGATTCATATGGAGTTTTGTCCTTACCCTTATGTGGGACTTTGTTAAGAATCGTATTAGCGGTAAGGACAACTTCTCCCCATATGTTTTGGGGAAGATCGGAATTGATGAGCAAGGCATTCTTCATTTCCTTCAATGTGTTATTCTTACGTTCAACCACACCGTTCGATTGAGGTGAGTATGGAGCCGCTGTTTGAAGAATAATGCCTAATTGGGCACAATATTCCTCAAATGGCGCTACGTATTCTCCCCCTCTATCTCTACGAATGGATTTAATCCGCATGCTTAGTTGGTTCTCAACTTCTGCTTTGTAACGTCGGAACGCTTCATAGGCTTCATCTTTACTTTTCAACAAATAAAGGTAACAATACCTTGTGCTATCATCAATGAATGTCACAGAGTACGTGTTCCCCCTCTAGTTTGTGCAAACTTCAAATCACATATATCTGTGTGAATAAGTTCTAGAGGAGCGGTATTCCTTTCGACGGATCGAAAAGGAAGCTTTGTGAGTTTTGCCTCTACGCACACCTCACACTTATGTTGAGGGTTTATGTCGATAGCCGACAACAACTCCAACTTTATCAACCTTTGGATGGACTTGTAGTTAACATGTCCTAATCTATGATGCCATAAATTAGATGACTCAAGCAAGTAAGAAGAAGCTTCAATATTATTGCTTGCACGTATTACAGACATGGCGTTAACTTTGAAGAGGCCTTCACAGACGAAGCCCCTTCCCACAAATGTTCCATTCTTGGTGATTACAAATTTATTGGACTTAAACACTAGCCTAAAACCAGCATTAACCAATAAATGACCTGAAATTAAATTTCTCCTATTCTCAGGAACATGCATCACCTCCTTAAGAGTGAGCTCCTTTCTAGAAGTTATCTTCAAGACTACCTTTCCTACCCCCAGCACGTCAGAGGAAGCGTTGTTACCCATGAATAATTTCTTGTCTGTAACTGGTGTATATGTGGAGAAGGTATCTCTATTGGAACAGATATGTCTGGTAGCACCCGTGTCCATCCACCATTGCATGGGATTCTCAACAAGGTTTGCTTCAATCACCACTGCCGAGAACTCCTCAATCACGTCGTCAAGAAGTGTGTCTTTGACGATGTTAGCATGTGCCTTGCCTTTGGCCTTGGCCTTCTCTTGTTTCTCAGTCTTGAGCTTGCGGCAGTCCTTGATCATGTGACCAGGTTTCCCACAGTGGTGACCGTTTTCTTTGAACTTCTCCGCTGCTTGGGTCTTGCCGTCTTTCTGGAACTTTCGCTTCTTGCTTGGTTTCCCTTTGGCCTCAGCCAGATTTGCCTTTGCCTCAGCAGGTTATTTTCCCCATAGGCAATGCCTTCTTATTATCTTCCTAAATCTGGAGTTTGATAATAAGTTCTTCAAAGGTCGTCTCCTTTGTCTTGAGTTTTATGTAACTCATAAACTCATTCCACGAGGGAGGTAACTTTTCAATCAGTGATGCAACCAAAAACTGCTCATTTGGTTTCATACCTTCCAAATCCAGGTGATGTAAAATCATTTGAAATTCCTGGACTTGGGACATCACTGTTTTACTATCCACCATTTGAAATTTCAGGAATTTCCCAACAATGAATTTCTTAGTATCTGCATCTTGTGCGTTGTACTTCTTTTGCAGCTTCTCTCATAACTCTTTGGCGGTGCCAACGGTGCAATACACCGTGTAAAGAGGGTCTGACAAGCAGTTCAAAATATAGTTCTTACACATAAAATCACTATGACTCCATGTATCAAAAATCATCTTCATGCCATTAATGACATGGATACCTTGGCCCCCTTCAACCATTTCAGTAGGCGAAGGGTCCATTTCATCTCCAGTTTGTGGAGGATCTTCTGTTAGGAAATGAGTCATTCCCATAACAGTCAGATAAAAGAGCATCTTCTGTTGACATCTCTTGAAATTGGAGCCCATGAACTTTTCTGGGCGTTCATGATGAAATCCAGCGGGTGGAGGAACTGGAGCGTTCCTTTGAGCAGCAGAAAAGGCGTTGGTTGAGCCTTGAGCAACCGGAAAGGCATTTGTTGTGCCTTGAGCAGTGGGGAAGGCAGAGGGGTTGCCTTGAGTAGTAGCAACAGCAGAATCAGAAGCGAGTTGTTCTCTTTCAGTCATCTTTCTAAGTACTTACAACGAATCTTGTCTTAAAATTGTGGGTTATAATAATTGCAGGGAACGAGAAGTAAGTAAATATTACAATTGCTAGAAAAGATAAACTAAAGATTACAATAAAACCGAAAATCAAGAATGAAACAAACTCCTTGTATGATTTGCTGAGTCGAGTGATGACACTCTGTCTTTAAGACAATATTGCCCCGTATATCTCATTTTACGTTGTCGGGCAATAGTCTCCCAAGATACAACATCAACTTAACAATTGAGCAAATGAAACTCAAGTGTTACTCTTGAAGAACTTTGAGTATAGTAAACTTGCTAGAGAGGAAGAAGATGAATTAAGAAATTATGTTGTATTTTTCTAAGTGTTGTGTAGTGTTCAACAATTGAGCCAAAGGCCTTAATTTATAGTGTAATGAGATGACCCTTCAACTAGTCAACTAATGGCCTTCAATAGCCATGTAATGACACTTGATGGAGGGGTTACATTCAATCAAATAATGGTTGAATTCATATGCCAAGTAATGGAGATTCAATGCTCCAAAACCAGCCCAAAGGTAAGAACTTTCCAACTTCCCGTCGCAACATTCTGCCTCCGAAGCGCCACGGCTCTGCGAATTAGCGTCGCGGCGCCTCGGCGCTCCGGCGCCTCGGCTCCGACGAGGCTGCGCCGTGCGACTTCCAACTCGTTTCATCTTACACTTCTTCCTTTGTTTACCAACGTGAAATACTTTGTCATTTGGCCAATAACCGTCCATCATTCTATGTCTCACACGTATTACATACGTACCAATATCCCTTTCACTAATGAAATTTGCGATACGTGCACAACGTGTGTGGAAACAACGTTTTCGACGTACGGGGTCCCAATTGTTTGAGTCATAAATAATGGGATATACATAATTCCACATTAGTAAATTTCCAACACCACTTTCCGTCAGAACAAGGATTTGCCTGTCTTATCGATGGAAAGTGTTTGGGCGGAAGTACATGCTTCTTATTGTGATCGACGAGGAAGTGGTTAGAAGACGCGGTCTTTCTAGGGCATGGAGCCCGAGCTCGAGTCGATCGTCTAGAGGGGAACCCGGTCCATCTGGACATTGAGCGATCTTTTGTACGTTGGAAGTTTTATGGGTCTTTGCAGCCAATTACATATGGTTTTCCATTTATATTTCTTTAAATAATTTGATTTTGTGTTGACCGTTGAATACTAAGAAGGGGTGTGTTATTGTATGCTTCAATGACTGAAAGTGCAAGAGTTTTATGGTCATTTAAGAGATTGATAATAATTGATATCAATCTGGTTATGAAAAAAAAACTTTTTCTGCAGTTATTTGCTCAAAATAAACTTACACTTCAGGGCCCGGTCAATCTAACTCGTCTCGGTTGTCACCCTTATTTATATAACATAAAACATTGCTCAATATGCTCAAAATATGTAAGGAAAATATCAGATAAAGTAAATAATTTATACAAAAAATCATTGATACCAATATATAGAGTTACTGTAAGGAAAAATTGAATTGACTGAGATTTGTGGTAATAGGATAGTAACGCTCATCCTTAAGAAGATCTAAAATTTAACAAATTAAAGGGCCTAACATACAAAAAGTCAGTCCAACAACCCAAAAAAATAAACAATGAAAACGTATCATCGATATATACTTTAGGATCGCAAGGGTAAAAACGTTAACGGATCAGTGGCAACTCCTTCGATACATTTGAAATTGTGGCTATACACTAATTGTGGACCATAAACCAACACTTTTGAAATTGTTTCTCTAAACGTTCACTAGCCATGAACTCCTTATAAGGCTTGCATAATAGTGTGAGTTAGGCCCAATGCCTAATTTGACATCTATCAATAATAATTTTGACAACAAAAATCAAGGTATTACATTGCATCAAATGGATAATATTTTAACTTAAAAGAACCTTTCCTTGTATAAATAAATCTTATGAAGAGATGTTTGTTGTGAATCTAAAAGTTTTTATCTCTTGCAAGAATAGTAGAGCTATAAACTATAATTAGGAGAAATTCAATCCCCAAATTTTCATTTGAACACATAAACCTCCAACCTATTTATCAGCATGCCTTTGTTCGATCATCTGTATATGATCACAACTTAAACCTATCAAACCTAACTACTTGTATTATATGATGTCACAAGGTGTGTTTTGGAAGGTAGGAACTGTTGGTAACATACCTATATCAGATAAGACGAAGCCTGAGAAGTTTGAGATACGTCAACTCCACGTAACCCAACATGAATCATTGCACCCGCAGGTCCTATATTGGATTCATCTCCATAATCAACTCTAACAGGTCCCGAAAAATCAATTTGTGAGGTATTCTATCAATTGTAGATCTAGAGTTTATTCAAGTAAAAAGGACTACAAGTTACCTGAGTTGGCATCACAAGTAACTCTTCTTCTAGAGTCGACCTTCCCAGTAACCTCAACAAACGGATTTCTCTCTAGACCATATATATATATATATATATAATTCTGCCAGAAAAGAAAATTAATTTGGAAAAAGGTGAAATACTTAAACAAATGCTCAACATGAGACTCAAAGAGAAAACAAAAAAGAATGTGTTACTAAGTTTTTCTTTAAGGAATAACGCACTGAAAACTACGTAAAATACAACGAAAATCGTTCTTCACAATTTTATTCTCTAAGATCTAGGCTCTTAATCTGTCGCGATTTTTTTTCATAAGTAACTCCACATTTTTTTCTCAATTTGCAAGTTTGACACTGATCCTTAGTATTTACTTCTTCTTTTTTTATTGTTTGAAATACTGGTGGTGTTTGGGTTTGCTTGGCTGCACTTCGACTTTTCCATCCTAAATACACATGCGAGTATACACAGTCATACAAGTAATAAAGTGATTAAGCCGAGTGTTGAACCCACATAGATTTATGATTAACCGTCAACTAAATTAAACTAAAGTTAATTATCTAAACAAAAAAACAAATCCCCGAGTTATCATTATAAACTAATTAAAAGAATAAAAAAAAACAAATAATGAACTTTAACCAAACGAAGTGTAAATTTTTATGATATCAATGAGATGAATGTTCCAGAGTTGCGGTTGATTCACCAATCCTATATATTGAGTTCTCGAACAATTCCTCCTTAATCCGAATTACCTGTAATTGCTAATTAATCAGATTATTATTACTCATAGTATTCACCAGAACTACTACCCACCTATGCAGAATAAATTGTCGCTTATATTGCTATGACTTTAATCTTTTAAGAATGCATTGAGTTTACGACATATAATTGAACAAGACAACTAGGTATATCCTATCCTAGACACAAATGTGTGCTTAATTCTAGGACATTAGATCAAGTCATCTTTAATTCTTCTCTAATCTAAGAACAGTCTTTCCCAAGCATATCTCATATAGTCGATCGATAGAATCTAGCTATTGGCTAAACAATCAAGCAATTATGCACATAATTAAGGAAACAATCATAATGGATAATTTGTATTAAAATAAAATAATCATCAAAAGTCAATATTCATGGTTTACCATAACCACAAAATATGAAGTTTAGCTCTACATAAACATAAAAGAAAAACAAATGGTATATGTAGATGAAAAGGTAAAACACAATAAACTTCAACCTCCACGACGACTCTTAGATCTTTCCAGATTTAAAGTTCTGTAAGTCACGTAAATAATGTATTTATAGAATACACAAAGACCTGAACTTTTAAAATATCCAAATCGAAACAGGAAACTCCAGTGCTAGCGTCACCCTTGTGTCGCAAGGGATGGACGAAAGGTCAACTGAGATTCAGAAGCAGCATTTTTGTGCGATGCTCTTGCGATGCAGTGATGTCGCATAACTGAAGCTTCAAAATTTTGAGAAATTTATGTATCTTCCTTTGCTGCCACACTTCACTTTCAATTGCATTTTTGTATGTCTCCTCCAATCATTAAAACATCATGTCCCAATCATTAACCCATTAATTTATATATGTCTCCCTTCTTCTTGTTTCTTTTTATAATTTTAACATTTTTCATCTAATTTTGTTCCAAATTCCATCTCCAAAGTACCTATAAAGTAAAAAATACACACTATAATTAATACTCAAGTGAATAAAGATAGTAAAATGTTAGGTAATTAATGTTGGAAATTTGCCTTTGGCGGGAGTTGCGACCGACCAACTTTAACGGCTTAAACACTAGTGTTACGTATGTTGGAGAATCCGGTTCTTCACACATGCATGATCTACTAAGTACGTAGATAACCGTAGGGCCAAGAATCGTCAAATTTCATTGAGAAATGAAAGAGATATTGGTCCACGAAGTGAGGTGTTTGAAGCATGGAAAGTGTGGTATTGTGTTCAATTTTCCCTCATCGGTAGAGGAAGAAAGAATTGTTGTGTATATAAGACTCAAAATTGGTTTGGGGTTTGGGACCCTAAGGGGTATCCCATGTGTTTAAAGGAGGGAGGACCTAGATGTGCTTCGGTTCAAGGAAAGACCACACGCGCGTCGCCGCCGCCGGTTCCGGGTCACTGGTCGTGGGCTGTGGGCCTTCTGATATTATCTTTTTGGGCCAGAGAACTTTTCCAGAAGTACAGTTTGATCCCAGAAGTACAGTTTGATCCCGAAGTTTCGGATGTACAGTTTGGACCAGAATTCTTTCAGATGTACAGTTTGGTCCCTGAAGTTTCCAGAAAGTCAGAATTGGGCAGAAGAGAACAGAAACGCCAAGCACTCAATTTAGCCATTTATTTTGGCTGAATAACTCCTCCTATAATGGCCAATCCGTTGGTCTTTCACCATTTATTTTGGTGGCTTTACTACCTCCATAATGGCCATTATTTGGCCAATAATGGCTGTTATGGGGGCAGTTAAACAGCCCCTTCCTCACCTATATAAACACCCTTACACCATTGTTGAGCAAGACATATACTACACGAAAATACACAAGCAAAAACAGTTCTTCCTACAACTTCCAAGCATCATTTCGTTACTCAATATTCTTCACGGTAGCTCTTGAGTTTCCTTTGCTCAAGTGTTCCATTCTTCGTTTTATCTTGGGAGACGAATTGTCCAGACGTATAAAGGATACATACGGGGCAATATTGTCTTAAGGACAGAGCGTCACACTCGACTCAAAGCAATAACAAAACAAGGTTTCCGCTTTTTTACTTCTTCAACAAAATTGTAATTTCAGTTTTGTTGTTCTATTGTAATTTTCAGTTCTTGAATTACTTTGCAGTTACTTGTAATTCCCGTTTCCTGCAACCTTTGTTTAAACAACAACTTAAGACAATAGTTGTTTACTGTAACTGCTATAACATGGCTAGAAATATGACCGATGTTGCGCTCGTCGTCGCCTCTCGAGGCAACGTTGTCGCCTTCCCCGCCACCGCCGCATCGCCCAAGGCGCAACACCGCCGCCTTCACCGCCGCTCGCTGCCATCGTTCAAGGCAGTAACACCGCTGCCTTCCCGACTGCTGGAGCTCCACCCTCTTCATCACACCACCATGATCGCCCTGAAAAATTCATGGGATCAGAATTTAAAAGATGGCAGCAAAAGATGTTGTTCTACTTAACGGTAATGGGCATGGCCCGGTTCCTTACGGAAGATCCTCCACAAGCTGGAGATGAAATGAATTCTTCGCCTGCTGAAACGGGTGAAGGGGGCCTTGGTATCCATGTCGTTAACGACATAAAGATGGTTCGTGATGCGTGGAATCATAGCGATTTCATGTGCAAGAACTATATACTGAACTGCTTGGCAAACCCTCTCTACACGGTCTATTGCACCGTTGGCACTGCCAAAGAGCTGTGGGATAAACTGCAAAAGAAGTACAACGCACAAGATGCGGGTACTAAGAAGTTCATCCTTGGGAAATTTCTAAAATTCCAAATGGTGGACAGTAAGACAGTGATGTCCCAAGTCTAGGAATTCCAAATGATTTTACATCACCTGGATTTGGAAGGACTGAAACCAAACGAGCAGTTTTTGGTTGCATCGCTGATTGAAAGGCTACCTCCTTCATGGAATGAGTTTATGAGTTACTTGAAACTCAAGACAAAGGAGATGACCTTTGAAGAGCTTGTTATCAAACTGCAAATCCAGGAAGATAATAAGAAGACCTTGCCAAAGGATAGACAACCTGCTGAGGCAAAGACGAATCTGGCTGAGGCCAAAGGGAACTCAAGCAAAAAACGGAAGTTCCAGAAAGACGGCAAAGCCCCTGCAGCAGAGATGTTTAGAGGTAATTGTCATCACTGTGGAAACCTGGTCATAGGATCAAGGAATGCCGCAAGCTCAAGACTGAGCAACAACAGAAAGCCAAGTCTAAAGGCAAGGCTCAAGCAAACGTCGTCAAGGACACGCTCCTGGATGACATGATCGAGGAATTCTCTGCAGTGGTGCTAGAAGCCAACTTGGTGGAGAATCCGATGCAGTGGTGGATGGACACAAGTGCTACTAGGCACATCTGTTCCAACAAAGATGCCTTCTCCACGTACACTACAGTCGCTGACAAGAAGCTGTTCATGGGCAACAACGCTTCTTCGACGTCTTTGGGGGTTGGAAAGGTGGTCCCGAAGATGACTTCGGCAAGGAACTTACTCTGAAGGAAGTGATGCACGTCCCAGAGATTAGAAGAAATTTAATTTCTGAACCTTTATTGGTTAATGCTGGTTTTAGGCTAGTATTTGAATCCAATAAGTTTGTACTCACTAAAAATGACACATTTGTGGGAATGGGCTTCATCTGTGAAGGCCTCTTCAAAGTGAATGCCATGTCTGTATTGCATCAAGGAAATAAAGTTGAACCTTTTCTTATTTGCTTGAGTCTTCTAATTTATGGCATCATAGATTAGGACACGTTAACTACAAGTCTATTCAAAGGCTGGTAAAGATGGAGTTGTTGCCGTCTATCGACGTAAACCCTCAACATAAGTGTGAGGTGTGCGTAGAGGCAAAACTCACCAAGATTCCTTTTCGATCCGTCGAAAGGAATACCGCTCCTCTAGAACTTATTCACACAGATATATGTGATTTGAAGTTTGTACAAACTAGAGGGGGGAATAAGTACTTTGTGACATTTATAGATGATAGCACAAGGTATTGTTACCTTTACTTGTTGAAAAGTAAGGATGAAGCCGTTGAAGCGTTCTGACGTTACAAAGAAGAAGTTGAGAATCAACTTAGCCTACGGATTAAATCCATTCGTAGCAATAGAGGGGGAGAATATGTAGCGCCATTTGAGGAATACTGTGCCAAAGAAGGCATTATTCATCAAACGACGACTCCATACTCACCTCAATCAAACGGTGTGGCGGAATGTAAGAACCGCACATTAAAAGAAATGATGAATGCCTTGCTTATTAATTCCGGTCTTCCCCAAAACATGTGGGGAGAAGCCGTCATTACTGCTAATACGATTCTTAACAGAGTCCCACATAAGGGTAAGGACAAAACTCCATATGAATCATGGAAGGGAAAGAAACCCACCTACACATATTTTAAGGTGTGGGGTTGTCTGGCAAAGGTTGAAGTACCCAAGCCAAGGCAGGTCAAGATTGGGCCTAAGACCGTAGATTGCATATTCATCGGATATGCAAATAACAGTAGTGCTTATCGCTTCTTAGTGCATAAGTCAGATATTCCAGATATCCACCAGGGTACAATAATGGAATCAAGGAATGCTCTATTCTTTGAAAGTACCTTTCCTAGAAAGGAAAAAAACATAACCTCTCTCAAACGAAGTTATGCTCAAAGCTCTCAAGAACCGGGAGTCCTTGACTGCCCGAATCTGAATGGTTCAGATCTAGTGAATCTCGAGGTGGCTGAACATCCGGAATCTAGTGTTCTAGATTCTCAGAACTTGGAGACTCCAGAGATGGATCTAAGGCGAAGTAGGAGGGCCAGGAAGGATAAATCCTTCGGTCATGACTTTGTAACTTATATGGTTAATGATGAACCAAGGAAAATTCCTCAGGCGTTGTCAAATCCAGAAGCATCGCTCTGGAAAGAAGCTATTGAAAGTGAAATAGGCTCCATTCTGCATAACCATACGTGGGAGTTGGTTGATCTTCCTCAGGGAAATAAACCGTTGGGTTGTAAATGGATACTCAAACGAAAATACAAAGCAGATGGGTCTATAGACAAGTACAAAGACAGGTTGGTAGTCAAGGGCTATCGGAAAACAGAAGGCTTTGACTACTTTGATACCTACTCCCCGGTATCCCGGATGACATCCATACGAGTATTTATTGCGATCGCAGCTTTGTGTGACCTTGAGATACACCAGATGGATGTTAAGACAGCCTTCCTAAACAGTGATTTAGAAGAAGAAATTGATATGGACCAACCCGAGGGTATGTGGTTCAAGGGCAAGAGAAGAAAGTCTGTCGGCTTGTCAAATCTCTGTACGGGCTGAAATAAGCCCCGAAACAATGGCACAAAAATTTGATAGTACTCTACTATCGAAAGGGTTCGCCATTAATGAGTGTGATAAATATGTTTACACGAAATGTAACTCTAACTCATTTGTTATGATATGCCTGTATGTAGACGACATGTTAATCACAGGAAGCAGTCCTAGGGTAATCCTAGAGACTAAGAACATGTTGAAACAATGCTTCGACATGAAGGATATGGGTATCGCAAATGTCATCTTAGGGATTAAAATCTCTAAGACGTCTGACGGACTGGTATTATCTCAGTCTCACTATATCGAGGATGTTTTGAGAAAGTTCGAGGTGTTAGACCGTTCACCGATAACGTCACCAATGGATACAAATCAAAAGCTTGATAACAATCTTGGTGCACCTGTATACCAGGAGCGATATGCACAGGTGATCGGTAGTTTGATGTATATAACAAACTGCACCCGACCTGATATTGCTTATGCAGTTAATAAGTTGGCTAGGTTCACCCGTAATCCGAGTGATAATCACTGGAAGGCGTTGAATCGGGTATTACAATACCTGAAATACACATTAAATTACGGGTTACACTATTCGAGATATCCAGCTGTACTAGAGGGTACAAAGTGATGCAAATTGGATATCCGATATAGAGAACACCAAGTCCACCAGTGGGTATGTATTTACAATTGGTGGTGGAGCTGTGTCTTGGAAATCCTCTAAGCAAACTTGCATCGCCCGATCCACGATGGAATCAGAGTTTATCGCTTTAGAAAAAGCAGGAGAAGAAGCTGAGTGGCTTCATGACTTCTTAGAGGATGTTCCGTGTTGGAACAAACCCGTACCTTCGGTAATGATCCACTACGACAGTCAGTCGGCTCTAGGAAGGGCACGGAATGCTATGTACAACGGCAAGTCTCGTCATATTCGACGGAGGCATAAGACCGTTAGGCAACTGATCACCACGGGTATAATATCCATTGATTACATTAAGTCAAAGGATAATATAGCAGACCCATTGACAAAGGGCTTACCCAAAGATCAGATGGCTTGCATGTCTAGGGGAATGGGCTTAAAACCCAAAATATAAGGACCAATACAGCGGTAACCCAACCTTACTAACTGGAGATCCCAGTAATTTGGTTCAATGGGAAAACTAAGTTGTAAAGGTTCAGTTGATCGCTTCAGTGGAATCATGAACACTTCGGATAGGGGTTTCTGAAAAGAAACACCAAATCCAAAGCCGTTCCCGCGATAGACTTTAAGTGCTATCTGCAATGTGGGTAAAGGTTAAGTTTTCAAAACCTGTAATGCTCCTCAACAGTTGAGGTTAGGTTTTGGGAAACTTTTAATAGTTCCCAACACTTGTGAAGTGGGGTATAGCAGGATACCTTGTAGGAGACCACCTATTTAAGTGCGAGGACGGGCCGCCTCAAAATGAACGCACTTAAGAATCCAAGACGTTGTCCATGGCCAAAACGGACAAAACATTACGAAGAAGAGAGTAAGGGAATTTGTTGTGTTGGTATTATTGACTTGGCTTACACTAAACACTGACGGTTCAAGACATCACGTTCACCGCGCAGTAAGTAAGTCCGATGGTATTCAACTATGGAAGGTTCAAAGCTGAAGCTACCTCTCCTTATGCAACATCGGTCCGATAAAATATTGCTGGAAATGTAAAGACACCATGTGAGTGCGCCAAAATCTCTTTCAAGAGGGGATTGTTAGAAATTTGCCTTTGGCGGGAGTTGCGACCGACCAACTTTAACGGCTTAAGCACTAGTGTTACGTATGTTGGAGAATCCGGTTCTTCACACATGCATGATCTACTAAGTACGTAGATAATCGTAGGGCCAAGAATCGTCAAATTTCATTGAGAAATGAAAGAGATATTGGTCCACGAAGTGAGGTGTTTGAAGCATGAAAAGTGTGGTATTGTGTTCAATTCTCCCTCTTCGGTAAAGGAAAAAAGAATTGTTGTGTATATAAGACTCAAAATTGGTTTGGGGTTTGGGTCCCCAAGGGGTATCCCATGTGTTTAAAGGAGGGAGGACCTAGATGTGCTTCAGTTCAAGGAAAGACCACACGCGCGCCGCCGCTGCCGGTTCCGGGTCACGGGTCGTGGGCCTTCTGATATTATCTTTTTGGGCCAGAGAACTTTGCCAGAAGTACAGTTTGATCCCAGAAGTTTCAAATGTACAGTTTGGACCAGAATTCTTTCAGATGTACAGTTTGGACCAGAATTCTTTCAGATGTACAGTTTGGTCCCTGAAGTTTCCAGAAAGTCAGAATTGGGCAGAAGAGAACATAAACGCCAAACACTCAATTCAGCCATTTATTTTGGCTGAATAACTCCTCCTATAATGGCCAATCCGTTGGTCTTTCACCATTTAATTTGGTGGCTTTACTACCTCCATAATGGCCATTATTTGGCCAATAATGGCTGTTATGGGGGCAATTAAACAGCCCCTTCCTCACCTATATAAACACCCCTTACACCTTTGTTGAGCAAGACATATACTACACGAAAATACACAAGCAAAAACAGTTCTTCCTACAACTTCCAAGCATCATTTCGTTACTCAATATTCTTCACGGTAGCTCTTGAGTTTCCTTTGCTCAAGTGTTCCATTGCTGTTTTATCTTGGGAGACGAATTGTCCAGGACGTATAAAGGATACATACGGGGCAATATTGTCTTAAGGACAGAGTGCCACACTCGACTCAATAATAACAAAACAGTTTCCAGTTTTACTTCTTCAACAAAATTGTAATTTCAGTTTTGTTGTTCTATTGTAATTTTCAGTTCTTGAATTACTTTGCAGTTACTTGTAATTCTCGTTTCCTTTAAACTTTGTTTAAACAACAATTAATAGCTAAATATATGGAATTTAAGTTGAACATCAAGTACCTCTACTATCTACCGTACAAGTATCAGATAATTTTATCCATCAAAATTTGGCAAAAAATTCACCTAATTTTTTGGTCTATATTGGGATTTGAATCTTTCATCCATGGTAAGACTTACTCCATACATTCTTTGCAATTTTCTTCTCAAGATCTAAGCTCCAGTTTCTCCTTCACGCATTTTACTTTCCCCTCAATGTTTGTCCCAATAGATAAAGCTTTAAAAATGAAAAAGGTGCATGCAATACAAACAAAACCTTAATCATTCTTCAATTTATTTTTGCTGACCATCTTTTTAAAACCAACAATAACAAACTCTTTGTTGGAATCAAAGCAGTACGGGAAGTAAATAATATTATAAGTGTTCGAAAGGATAAACGGAAAGAAATAATTCCTTGATTATTTTCATTGATTGAAAGGCTATATATACAAGTTACATATTTCCATAATAGGAGAATCTTATTCCTATTCTACTCCTGAAACCTTATTCTACTTGGATACTAACTATACATTTATGGTAATACAAATATTATGGTAAGTGTACAATACTAATTACATTACAACATTACCTAAACTAGGATACTAAAATACTACTAATCCTACACGGTACAGGACAGAATCCTTAGAGCCAAATCCGAGAGCCAAATATACACAATATACACGTGTATATCGTGTGTATATTTAACATAAACAAAGATCCAATATTATAATTGTCGCGAGCTTGTTGAGTCTTGAGTCTTGATAACCTGAAATCAAGAGACACTAAATCTGGATTGTTACAACTGTGGCTAAGTCGAGAGATGACTCTCTGTCTTTAAGACAAGATTGCCTCGTATATATGCTTTTACGTTAGCAGGCAATAGTCTCCCAAGATAAAACAACAACTAATCAACACTACAAAGAAAACATGTTGATTCTGACGAAGAAAAAACACACGAAACGACTTGCTGAAGAATGGAAAATTTAGAGAAAAAGGAAGGAAGAATTTCTATTTTCTGCTTTTTACAGGTTTTCTCCACTGTTTATGCTCTCTTTTTAATCCTCCCTTCTCTACCTCAAATCTGTTTCATGCAATAAATAGTGTTTAGGAGGAGGAAAGGTGATTAAGAGGTCCTTTAAGAGGTGTATTCATGAGTATTCATAGTCAGAAACGTTTTGTAATAAGTGCAAAACGTTTTAGAAGTTTAATGTCATAAACTGTTGGCTTTCTGGCTGCTGACCATCATTCCTGAAACTCCATGGACCAAACTGTAAATACTAAACAGTTTGGGGTCCGAAAGATAATATCAGAAGTAGCCCAGAAGCCCACAGCCCACGACCCGAGACCGGACGGGCGGGCGACGGCGGCGCGCGTGTGGGGCTAGCCTCGAACTCAAGTACACCTAGGTCTTCCCTCCTTTAAACACATGGGTTACCCCTTGGAGTCCCAAACCCTTATCCATTTTTAGGCTTATAAAGAGAACAATTCTTCATTTTCCCACCGATATGGTAAATTTGTCCCACACCATATTTTCATGCCTCAAATACCTTACTTCGTGGACCAATATCTCTTTCATTTCTTAACGAAATTTGACGATCCTTGGCCCTACGGTCATCTACTCACTTAGTAGAATATGCAGGTGTGAAGAGACAAAGCCTCCAATATGTGAAACCCTAGTGTTTAAGTCATTAAATATGGGTGCACACACAAGGTGCCTACTTTCAGCATACTTTCAGCGAAAAGATATTGCATCAGGAGAGGTAGCTTCCGATTTGAATCTTCCCTTATTGAATACCACCGGACTTACTTACTGCGCAGTGAACGTGATGTCTTAAACCGTCAGTGTTTAGTGTAAGCCAAGACAATGATACTAACACAATAACTCCCCTTATTCGTTTTCATTCTTATTGTTCTGTCCGTTGTGGCCGTAGACACACTTGGATTCTTAAGTGCGTTCATTTGAGGCGGCATGTCCTTGCACTTAAATAGGTGATCTCCTACAAGATATCCTGCTATACCCCACTTCACAAGTGTTAGGAATCATTAAAAGTTTCCCCAACCTTAACCTCAACCGTTTAAGGATCGTTAAAGGTTTGAAAGCTTAACATTTACTCACCATGCAGGTAGCACTTTAATGTCTATCGCGGGAACAACTTTGGATTGATGTTTCCTTACATAAATCATCATCCGAAGTGCTCTTGCTTGCACCGAAGCGCTCAACTGAACCTTTTTACAGCTTAGTTTTTCCATTGAACCAAATTCTTGGGATCTCCAGTCAGTATGGTTGGGTTACCACCGCAAAGGTTTGTATTGTTTGGGTTTTAAGCCCATTCCCCTAGACAGGCTCTTCGGGTAGTCCCTTAGTTAAAGGGTCCGCTATATCCTTTGATTAGTAATCAAGAAATTGACGCCCGTGATGATCAACTGCCATACAGTCTTATGTCTCCGACAGATATGTCCAGACGTCGTCATCCGTGACCTTTCTGAAGCCGACCGGCTAGCCACAGTGTCTAACTGCTGAAGGCACGGGTTTCTCCCAATAAGGGACGTCCTCTAAGGAGTTGTGAAGTTACTCAACTTCTTCCCATGCTTTGTTTAAAGCGATAAACTCTAATTCCATCATGAATCGGCCGATGGAAGTTTGCTTAGAGGATTTTCCAAGACCCACCATACACATCCACTTGTGGCTTTGGTGTTCCTCAAGTCCGATGTCCAATTTGCATCACTGTGTTCTCCCAGAACTGCTGGGTATCTAGAATACCATAATAAGTATATAAGCGAATAATTCAGATATCGTCATATCCGACTTAACGCCTTCTACTGATTATTTTTAGAATAATGAGTGAACCTTAGTTCAACTGATCTACTTTGTAAGACGATACCAGGTCGGTTGTAGTTGTAACATACATTGAACTACATGTGACCTGCGAATATCGCTCCTGGTATATGGATGCACCATGATTCCAATCAATTCTATTATTCATATCCATTGGTGGCTTCAATGAGATTGTCGACTTCCTCACAAATGAGTTTGGAATTAGATCGGTCCGTTAGATGTTTTAGAAATTCCAATTCCTAAGATGTCATCTGTGATACCCATATCTTTCATATCGAGACTTTTGTGTCAATAGTACTCGTTTGCACGTAAATTAATAATCTATTGAATCATTTTATGGATGTTGTTGATAGTTTGTGTTGGGTTTCTCCTCAAGTGGACACCCTATCTTTTGGTCGTGCTCTAGACTTCAAAGACCCCGAAGGTAATATTGTTCATCTTTCAAAGGTACCAACTTGTAGTATGCACGAAAAGATAGTGGTGTCCGTGTCAGTGTCACCAAGGTTTCTTGCACCTTTACTCTTTTATGTATGGTTTACTTGCCTTTATTTTAGTGGCAAAGCCTTCTTGATTGATTGTTAACGGTGACATTTTTTACCTTTGTTTCTTTCGTGCATATTTAATTGTGACTAATTCCGTTTATTTTGTAGTTTACACACAGAGATGCAGTTGGTGATAAAGAAGAGAAACCTTTTGTACATCTCTACCTTGGAAATGTTGGCGGCATGTGTTAAAGAAAGTTATATTGCAAAACTTTACTTGTATGTGGAGCGACCCAAGTTGAGAAACTACTGTCTCACAAATACAAATATACTATATAATAGAGATTCCAATAATAAAAAAAATTGTCAGATTAATTATTGGTTACTCTCGTTGCAAAAAGATTGTCACAATTTGTGAAGCTCTCTTTCCCATTAATTTTTTGTCACATAATTTGTTACTCTCGTTGCGAAAAGATTCACATAATTTGAAGCTGAGGTTGCTATTCAACTTCCTATTTTTTTTTTTATATCCAACTTTCCAGCTTATGCCAGACTATTTCTGGAGATAGTAGTCCCGGTCCCTCAGCACTACTACCGGTAAATCACGGGATGTGCCTGAATGGACAGGATTTGAGAACAGAGCAACTGATATCACCTATAAGGTACTACTCCAAAAGAGAGCAGATTTCTCCCACCAGGGTTCGAACCCACGCTGCAAGCCTCCAGCTGGATTTTAAGTTCCCTTCCTTTGTAATCCAGCTATGCCCGGGGGACAATGTGTCATATTTCTTGTTCTATTCAGGGCATGTTGCAGCATCTGTAATTGCGTCGTTGGATATGAAGCTTATGCAGAGATGGAAATTGTCTTATTTATTTGACACCTTGAACGTATTGCAAACGATCAGATTGCTGAGTACCAGGGGTCATTACACTATTGATTTAGCTGTTGGAGTTGGTGCTGGAATTTTTTTTAATTCTTCTGCTGGAAAGTTTGAGGAGAACAGGAAAAAGGAATTACTTGCTGATAGTCCTGATGGCACCACTAATGTTGCGTTTCACAACTCAAAAATGCACGAAAATGGTGAATATTTAAGCGTTTCTTCAGATTGGAACTTTGGACTCCAATAGCCATTGATTTGATTTTTTCGACTGTAAAGAAAACTTTGGCACAGTGTGTTAATTGAATTCATTTCACTAGTTATCTGCACATATGATCAAATGTCTCAGAAAATATTCAATTATGAACAGGGTGTGCATCACAAAGAGCGCTTCAAAAGCCTAGTCAGCCAAACAAGTTATAGCAAATAGAAAACCGCAAGTCACAGCTAATCTGCTAAAACATTCTACATCAAGGTTTAATAACAGATTAGTGTATCACAACAGAAACAAATACATACATAAAAGATGCTAGCATTGCAGTCCTGGAAACTAGGCACTAACCTACCACGGATTACTATTACAATAATCAAATTGAATCCAAAAGTCAGTAAAACGTGTAACAGGAATGTCCCAATGGTGATCGAGATGATATATCAGCAGCTAATAGGCGCAGGGGACTGATGCTGCTGGGAATGAGCCAGCGCTGGTTGGTTAATCTTGTTATTTCCCATAGCCAAATCAGCTCCTTTCATTTCTTTCTCCTCTTTCGACCTATTTTCGCCATCATTGCCATGGACATCCTTAGGTTCCCCATCAACAGCATGTTCCGCTTGGTCAAAACTTCCTCCTGCTGTGAAATTGGTTCCTTCTGCAGCGACTTCTTCTGGCTTTTCTCCAGATACTTGTTTGTCCTCAATTTCTGCATTTTCAGACTTGTCCTGTTTGCCATCATCAGCTTTGTGAACTTTCTCAGATTCAGACCCTGGCTTCTCCCCAATGGACAGTTCAGCTTCTTTTACACGTTCATCTTCTTCCGCAGCTTCCACTTCTTTCTTCCCCTTGTCCTCCATTTCAGCTTCTGCATTTTCTGACTTGTCATCAGCACTGTGAAATTCCTCAGATTCAGACTCTGGCTTCTCCGATGGGGGCAGTTCAACGCCCTCTATGTGCTCATCTTCTTCCGTAGCTTCCACCTCTTTCTTCCCCTTGTCCTCCATTTCAGTGTCTGCTCCTCCGTCTTTCTTCTCCAAGTTTACATTTTCTTCTTTGGCAGATTCCATATCTTTCGTTTCTGTACTTCCCTTTTCAGCTATTCCAGCATCCGTTTCCTTATTATCTTTCTTTGTAGACGATGTCCGGCGTCTTTTCTTTGGTGATTCAAGCAGTGAAGGTGGTCTCATTGCCTTGGCCTTCTCACTGATCCTTGCTGATCTCCTCGGAGTCTCACCAGTACTCCAATCAAATTCTGAAATTGCAGGGTTTCCAGGGTGTGATTTGAGATACTGCTCCAACTGTTTGCGGCTCTTTACCTCCTCTCCTGTTGGAGCGATAAATACAACCTCATTCTTCTTCGGTGTACCCCCTTGCTTTGGGGTGAACTGCAAAGTGACGGAGGTAAAATCTATGTCAGTTGTACGCATAAGCTACACAATAGCACATTTTGAATTCCCTTAGATACTACTACTACCCCTATTCCTCCCAAAGAATGTCCAGAGTACACTATATAACGTAGTCCAACTTTCCATCTTCAGCACAGTTACAAACTACTCTCTAATTTTCACATGTGAGGTTGTTTGCTGATTTCTTGACGAATAGGAAGCGTTACACTAATACTATACACTTCAGTGTTAAACATAAGGTTAGACTCCATTATCATGATTATAAAGATCCACTATCTAAGCTGTCAAAAAAAATGTTAAAACACAGCAAACAAAATATGAGGTATATAGACAAGGGATTCAAAGGGTGACAAATAGACGGATCGAGTTATAATTGTTATGACCCATATACCAAGATGGATGTCCAGGCCAATATTGTTTGGGTCAAATAAAGATTAAGTAGAAATTCATAACCTAAGTCATTCAACTCCAAACATGCTACGGTCGGGTATTTTTTTCCCTTTCCTATCCACTTCCATTCTTTATCTCTCCCCACAAATAGAGGGTTGAGAATCAACCTGTTAGATTGTGCTCTTTAGCTCATCTGAGCCCAAACTTTAATGGGACAATACAGGTTCAACTAATTTTACCCTCCCTGCCAAACTAAATCTAATTCATTCTTAAATATTTCACCCACCCAAGCTGCAGGATTATGTAAACTTTGGAGATATTTGACACCTCTAGGGTTCTCGAACAGGAACCTTAGCTTGTCATAACAATTTGTTAGTTAACATTTGAATAAACTATTTAGTAAAAACTTGTATCTTCTACTGTGTTAAGAATATAACAAGGCTGCACATGTATCCACCTCCCTTCCCTCGCCCCTTCCTGAATATACGAATTTACCTAAGACCATCCCTTTTTCCTGCCTAAATTTTAAATCCTTCAATTAAACACTTGCAGCTTATCCACTTGTCTGGTATTAACAGTTTTTTATACTCAAACTACCCTTGTTATACAGGGAATCTCCTCTCCCAACCTAACCATGAAAGGGAAAAAACAAGATAAAGATCTCATTGATGCTACTCTTCACCTCCAGCTTAACTCATTGAAAAAAGAAAAAGTGAAGCTGGAAATAGTGGTTACCTTTCTCTTAACCAAATTTTCAGAACAGAAAACCAAGTATAATTATACTGCATCAGTAAGTCAACTACGAGTGCAAATTTACAGGAAGAAAGCTATTGCACTGCATATTGATGATGCTATATACTAGTCAAATAGTTAAGCTCCTTCTAAAAATCTAATTTTCCACCAACAAACAAGATAAAAATCATAGAGCCTTGTGGTCTGGCCTCCCCAGGACCCGCGATGCAAGGGAGCTTAGTGCACCGGGCTGCACTAAACAAGAGGAAAATCTACTTTTAAATCAGTATGCAAATCCAACTTCAATGAAGCTGGAAACAGAGATGTGCTTCCTCTTAACTGAATTTTGGGAATCAAAAGCCTAAGAATTAAGCTAATTAAAACGTAGAAATGTCCAAGCTACTATAGTAAGGCAAGCAAAGAGCACAAAATTACAGGAAGTTCTAAAGCAATTAACTTTCCAAATTGAGGCTGCACCTACATGTTAGAGTTGAGAAAATAAAATTTGTACCAATTTTTTCCAAGAAGGGGGTGCAGGAAGCTCTACCGACACAATTTCATCATTATGAGACCCCTTCTCCATAGGACTTGCCATACTTCAAATTGACACCAACTTTGTTTTGAGCAAAAAGCACAAAGATTCAAATTTCAACCAAAGTTATGTTTGGGCATCAACTAAGAATATGTAGGAGCAGTGAGGAGGTTGTTGCTTTGATAACTTGATTGAAAGCAACCGCCACGCCGTGAAACAGGTCGACCACACGTGCCACGTAGCCAACTCTCCAGGACAAGAGTCAAGGAGCCTTATCAGTTAACACATCCAAAGCGACAACCACTTTCTAAAACAAACAAAGATATTATTGCTTATTTTACACAATCTTTTTTATTAATCGATTTAAAACAAATGATATATTCGTTTAATAATCACACTAATATGCGCAATATTTAATATCATAAATTTTGAAGCTATATAATAACATAAAAGTCATGACATGATTCACATTACACAATCTTTTTTATTAATCGATTTAAAACAAATGATATATTCGTTTAATAATCACACTAATATGCGCAATATTTAATATCATAAATTTTGAAGCTATATAATAACATAAAAATCATGACATGATTCACATTACAATATCAATAATAGTAATAATAATATTTTGTCAAATTTTAAGTGAATTATTTTAGATGAAGTGAAGATAATTTAATAATTCTATAAAAGTTTCTATATTACGTATTTATAGTTTTTCGATAATACTAGTTTCCAATGAAAATGATTAATTCATTTATAGTAAAAAAAATTGTAATCAGTCTGAAACACTGGTAAAAAAAAGTTAGATTGTGAAAAAGAGTAGTTTGTAAATTTTGTTCTTCGAATGACAATGATATGGCTTTTTTATTAATTTTTTTTTAATCTCTTATCCTTTATGAAAAAGAGTAGATTTATTTCAAAAGTCTGCAATTCGGACGGTCCAAGTGGTATATTCGAAGGCGAAGATTCGTTCGTTAAAGCTGCTTCCATTAGGCATATTTTTTTAATGGAAAAAAAATCCCTAGCAGAAGGTCCTAGAAGTGATGTGACACTTATTATGCTGTCTATTATTTCCCACCCTCGGTTAAGAGTGTATCCTTCACGCAAGATTTTAAGTCGTTCGATTGAGAAGGTGTTGTGCACGGTATATATCGAGCGTTTACACCTATGGTCTGCCGGGGACATCAAACATGGGATACGTGGTAGTGGATATGGTTTCGGATATCGGTCCCCATAATGTGCTATTAATTGAATTGAAATATGAGTTTTACGTCCGGACAGTACGTATTCACGATAAATCGGTTAATAAATAGGAGTAATACAATATCTTTTAGATATATTTTTATCAACTTTAATATGTATAATTTGAATGTATCAATTAAATAATTTGATGTAAATATCAAATACACCAAAATACAAATCAATATTTGCCGATTGATATCCCCTAAACAAACCACAGCTCTTTTGTACTCTAACCCAAATAGTTTTGGCACTTTCCTGGAGGAAAAACGGAAAAAAGAAAAGTGGCGTTGCCTTTTGTATGTTGGTTCTTTTTATATTTTGATAAATCTTAAATCCTTCATAAAACCAATTTAACTTCTTGTATGTTGCTTTTTGGCATATTTATAGTGTACAACTTGGAGAGTGCGCACTTATATGGTGCATGGTTCAGATATTAACAGAGATTTTTCTTACTGCTTCCATAAAAATAGAAAATAACAGGGACAAAAAAAACACAATCTGGAGTAGGACTCAACTTTTTCCAAAATGGGGGGGTTAAAAAGTCAATTTTTGAATGTGAATATATTTTAGGGGTTAAAAAAAACACAATCTGCGTTGCTAATACATAAACTTACTCCACGTTTTCTCATTCATAATTAGTATTTCAATCTCTAAATAATTTATACATGTATTATTTATGTCAAATACTAAAATGGCAATTCAAGATTGTTGTTTTAATAATGTAAAGTCTATAGTCTATACTAGAATGTAAGAATAACTAGAAATCATCAACAACATACCCTGTAAAATGAACCCATGTCATGGGATTAGGCTGGACTTGTGTTTAACCAGATATTTTATCATGTTAGTAAAAAGTGTTAAAATAAGGTATATATACCCGTGATATACACTTGATATACATAGTGTATACCACGGGTACCGAAGGCCTGTAGCATCTCGGCAGTGGCTGAGGCCCAACGGCAATGGCATGTAGCCCATCACGGGCAGTGTAACAAATGTATATTAGGAAAGTATATTTGTAGTATATTGTAGTGTAAAGGTTACCTAAATTAGGATTATACACTTACCATAATTGTATAGTTAGAATTATGGTAGAATAAGGTTTTATGAGTAGAATAGGAATAGGATTCTCCTATTTTGTAACTTGTATAAATACCTTTCAATTAATGAAAATAATCAAGGGGATTATTTCTTTCATGGTATCAAAAGTCTAGGTCACAAAAAAAAATTCTCTCATACTTTTTGTGCCTCCCTCTCGGCCTAGACCCCCTCCCCCTTGGGTTTACCAAATTTTGTCTTCCGCTCTCAAAATCTCTCTCACTAATCCCTCTTTCACCTCTTGTTCTTTCGTTATGTCTACGTCAAAGAACTCGTTTCACCCAGCCCTTGTTGTTTCTAACATCAAGAATCATATCCCGTTAATTCTTGAAATAGAAAACGTCCAATACGCGACGTGGGCCGAGTTGTTCAAAATTCACGCTCGTTTGCATCAAGTCATCCATCACATCATCCCGCGGCTCTTGATGATACAGAGGTGCCTAAACGAGAGGATGATCCTAAATTATGGACAACGCTTGATGCCACTGTCCTTCAATGGATATATTCTACTATCTCCACCCACCTATTGCAGACGATTATCGAGCCAGACGCTACGGCGATGGCCGCATGGGATAGACTGCGTGACATATTCCAGGATAATCAAAATTCTAGAGCTGTTACCCTTGAACAGGATTTTTCCCACGTCAACATGGAAAATTTCCCAAACGTTTCAACATATTGCAAAAGGTTGAAGGAATTGGCGGACCAACTCCGCAACGTTGGTGTGCCTGTTAGTGAAGATCGTCTTGCTTTACAGATGGTCGCTGGCCTATCCGAGGCCTATAGTGGCGTTGGGACTCTCCTTCGTCAAAGTAATCCTCTTCCAAGGTTCTATCAAGCCCGATCCATTCTTACCTTGAAAGAAGCAGGTTTGGCTAAAAAGGCGGCTATTAATGCTAGTCCCGTGGTCATGATGACTTCCTCCCCTAGTCCTAAAAATTTTGGCAACAATTCGAACCAAAACCAATCCCACGGGGGCAACAAGAATGGTCGGAAAAATAAAAATTGCGGGGGCAAATGCGGCGGTTCCGCAGCTGGCCAAAGCAGTGGCAGGATGCCCCTCCAGGTTCCAGTGGGCCACCGAACCCCTGGTCTCAGCCTTGGGCCTCTGGGCCGTGGGCTTGGACCAGTGGACAGTGGCCCTACGGCCCACCTCCACCACAGTTTTCAACAACTGACCAATGTGCTTTCCAGCAGCCTAGACGGCCCACTGACCACTAGCCCAGTTACGGCAATTCCAGTAGCTTCAGCCCACGATAGCCCAGTTCTAGAATACTTGGGCCCCGACCTCCGCAAGCTCACCACATAGCAGGACCCACGCAGACCGATATCGAGGCCGCGATGCACACACTAGGGTTGACACAACCAGACCCGAATTAGTATATGGATACCGGTGCCACTACCCCAGATGACATCTGATTCAGGTACTCTCTCATCTTATTCCAATTTGAGCAACCATCGCGGTATAATTGTTGGTAATGACAACTCTATTCCAATTCAGGGTTATGGTAAGAAAATGTTGTCTCCCCCCAATCCACCCTTTATCTTGAAAAATACTTTACATGCTCCCAAATTGATTAAAAACTTAGTGTCTGTCCGAAAGTTCACCACTGACAATTCTGTTTCTGTTGAATTTGATCCTTTTGGTTTCTCTGTGAAGGATTTCAAGATGGGGAGTCCTCTCATGAGGTGTGATAGTAGGGGAGATCTTTATCCTATCACGCCGGTTTCGGTCCATCGAGTCACACTTGGTGATCAGCATTTGCAGCCACTTCTCCTTCCTTGTGGCATGGTCGCTTTGGTCATCCGGGATCCTCTATTTTATCAGTTTTAGATAAAAATAGTTTTATTTCTTGTAAGGGTACGAGTCGTACCCCAATTTGTCAATCTTGGTCGTTAGGAAAAAGTGTTAAGTTGCCATTTGTACACTCAAATTCTCATACTTCGATGCCATTTGATATTATTCATAGCGACTTATGGACGTCTCCTACTCTAAGTTCGTTGGGTCATCGGTATTATGTTCTTTTTTTGGATGATTATTCTAAATTTTTGTGGACGTTTCCAATTGCAAACAAATCTCAAGTGTTTTCCGTCTTCATAAAGTTTAGAGCATTCATTAGAACACAATTCGAAAGAGAAATAAAAAATATTCAGTGTGATAATGGAAAATGGGAAAGAGTATGACTATAGGGAGTTTCGGGAGTTCTGTGCCAATAATGGGATCAATTTTCATTTTTCGTGTCCTCATACATCTTCACAAAATGGGAAAGCTGAACGCAAAATTCGTTCCATAAATAACATTGTCCGAACTCTCTTAATTCATGCTTCCGTACCCCCATATTTTTGGCATCATGCTCTACAAATGGTCACATATCTCCTTAACATAATTCCTTCCAAAGGTCTGACATATTCTTCCCCCCTCCAAATCCTATATAATAAGAACCCTTCTTATTATCATCTTCGAGTTTTTAGGTGCTTGTGTTATCCGTTATTCTCATCCACCACAATTAACAAACTTCAGGCTCGGTCTACTCCGTGTGTGTTTTTGGGTTATCCGTCTAATCATCGTGGTTACAAATGCTTTGATTTATCCTCCAAGAAAATCATAATTAATCGTCATGTCATTTTTTATGAAATCCAATTTCTATTTACGAAAGTTCATACTCCCGAACCTAGTTCGTATAATTTTTTGGATGACCAAATATCCCCGTATATTATTCAACATTTTTCGGACATCTCCAGCACCCAAAATTCTCCATCAGGCCCACTGCCCGCTGGTCCCACTGGCCCGTCTCGATCGGCCCGCCGCGATCTTTCTCCGCTGGGCCGTTTCGATGATTGAGTCAATCCAGCCCAACACTGGAACTGGTCCAGTTCCAGTTACTGTTTCCAACGCTGTATCTGCTTCTAGAATTGCGCCAGCAGGCCCACTGCCTGCTGGCCAGTCCATCCCGAGCTCAGAAAATTCCCAAAATCAGCCCACATCTTCCTCGAGTCTTAGACCAGTCCCTCGTAGTCAACGGGGTATTTTTATACCAAAAAGACATTTTAATTTACATTCGAATGTCTCTAAATCCCCCTTGCCCCGTAATCATGTGTCTGCCTTAAACGACCCAAATTGGAAAATTGCTATGACTGATGAATATAATGCTCTTATTGATAATAAGACGTGGGAGTTGGTGCCCCGTCCCTCTGGTGTTAGTGTTATTAGGTCTATGTGGATTTTTGCTCATAAGAAAAATTCGGATGGTTCATTCGCTCGACATAAGGCACGGCTTGTGGGTGATGGTAAGACTCAGTAGGTTGGGATAGATTGTGGTGATACATTTAGTACGGTGGTCAAGTCGGCTACCATTCGCATTGTGCTTAGATTGGCCCTTCCAAAGGCATGGCCTATTCATCAGTTGAATGTCAAGAATGCTTTCCTATATAGTGATCTCAAGAAAACAATCTATATGCATCATCCGTTGGGATTCAGGGATCCCAACCGTCCTCATCATGTTTGTTTATTGAAGAAGTCCTTATATGAGCTTAAGCAGTCTCCACGGGCCTGGTATACGAGGTTTGGTGACTATGTTTCGACTATTGGGTTCACTCACAGCAGGTCAGATAATTCCTTGTTCATCTACCATCGTGGTTCGTCCTTGGCCTACATTTGTTGTATGTGGATGATATCATTTTGACCGCCTCTTTCGATGCCTTACGCCCAGTCTATCATGGCCATGCTCAGCTCTGAGTTTGCTATGAAAGACTTAGGGCCCTTGAGTTACTTTTTGGGGATTGCCGTCAAGCGTCATTTAGATGGTTTATTTCTTTCTCAAAGAAAGTATATGGCTGAGATCATCGAGAGGGCTGGGATGCCATCCTATAAGTCCACTTCCACTCCAATTGATACAAAGCCCAAGCTTAGTGCCCCGGCCGGCGCACCATACGAGGACCCGACCCGCTATCGCAATCTTGCAGGGGCCCTTCAGTATCTTACTTTTACAAGACCGGATATTACGTATGCCGTCCAGCAGGTGTGTTTATTCATGCATGATCCCCGAATTGAGCACATGAATGCAATCAAACGCATCATTAGGTATATTCAGGGTACACTGGACTTTGGTTTGCATTTATATCCTTCCTCGCCATCCACACTTGTCTCATACACAGATGCTGATTGGGGTGGTTGTCCAGACACACCAGCTGGTCGACGTCTGGCTACTGTATGTTCCTTGGCAACAACTTGGTCTCCTAGTCTGCGAAGCGTCAGGCAACTCTATCCCGCTCAAGTGTCAAGCCCGAATACCGAGGGGTAGCTAATGTGGTCTCAGAATCATGTTGGTTACGTAATTTGCTTTTGGAGCTTCATTATCCCATTCAGAAGGCAACTTTAGTATATTGCGATAATATTAGTGCCATCTACCCTTCAGGTAACCCGGTTCAGCACCAACGCACTAAGCATATCGAAATGAACATTCACTTTGTTTGTGAAAAGGTTGCTCGGGGTCACGTTCGTGTATGCCATGTACCGTCTCGATATCAAGTTGCAGACATCTTTACAAAGGGTCTGGCCGCGGTCCTTTTTGAAGATTTTAGGGACAGTCTCAGCGTTCGAAGACCGCCCGCTATGACTGCGGGGGAGTGTTACAACAAGGTATATATACCCATGATATACACTTGATATACATAATGTATACCACGGGTACCGAAGGCCTGTAGCATCTCGGCAGTGGTTGAGGCCCAACGGCAGTGGCATGTAGCCCATCACGGGCAGTGCAACAAATGTATATTAGGAAAGTATATTTGTAGTATATTGTAGTGTAAAGGTTACCTAAATTAGGATTATACACTTACCATAATTGTATAGTTAGAATTATGGTAGAATAAGGTTTTAGGAGTAGAATAGGAATAAGATTCTCCTATTTTGTAACTTGTCAAAATACCTTTCAATTAATAAAAATAATCAAGGGGATTATTTCTTTCAAAACGTAAATAAACGTTCTATATCTTGTAGATTCAATTCGATTAGGGGAACATGCAATGATTTTACTTATATATACTCTTTATGGCTATTGAAATCATTAATCCGTTACATGTATACAGATTTCGAGCAACGCTGTATGCATATAAAATTATAAATTGAAATCATTAATCCGTTACTAAGCTAGGTAAACTATTACTCTCTTAGTCTCAAAATATTTGTCATGTTTTTCTTTTTAAAAGTCATTTTGACTAAATTTTAAATGTTAAATTAGATTATATTAATTTAATATTTTAAAATTAAAATTTAGATATTCGAAAACTATACAAAAAGTCTATAAGTTGCAATTATTCTCATATTAATATAATTAAAAAAAATACTCTCTCCGTTTCAAATTATTTGTCGCTTTTTAGTTTCACACGCCCCATAAAAAATTTATAAGGAGGGTTTTTTGACTACTTTACCCTTTAAATTAATCTATCTCCATTAAATATTTTGTATATTTATGTGTCATCTCCATTAATAACACAATTATACTAAGGGTAAAATGAAAAAAATCTAATTAAGTTTACCTTGAACTTCTAAAACGATAAATATTTTGAGACAACTATTTTTAGTAACCACGATAAATAATTTGAGACGGAGGGAGTATAGCTGAAAATATTAGTCAAAGTTGATATAACTTGACTCTTAAAAAGAGTAATATGATAAGTATTTTGGGACAGGGAGAGTATTAATTACTACTACATACTTATTAGTTTTGCATTTACCAATATTTTATCATAGTAGCAGTATATTATATAAACCACAAAGTCATCTTAAGCCTTATTTATTTGCACTTAATGGAGGTCTGAATTTGAATAGTTCGATATTAGTCCATTAAGTGCATTTGTTTGCATCAAGATCTAAACACTTTTATGATCTGAATGGATCCTAATCATTAAGATCTTGAAAAATCTTAATATCATTAAGAATTATTTTTGTATGAATAATATTTACAACCACTCTGTCCATAACCACCAGTTTCATCCCCACCCACCCTTAACCCCCACATCACCCACCCCTCCACCCACACCCACCCTACCCTCATCACCACACCACTAACCATATTTGCCATCACAACAACCATCATTGCCAATTCAACCATCACCACCGTCGCCAACCACCAACCAACACCACTAACCACCACTGGCAACCATCACTGTTGACAACCACTACTATCAGTCGCTAAATATATATCTACCACCTCCATCATTATAATTTTATCAATAGTTATTGTCGTCACCACTACCACTGCAGTTGCCGCCGCAACACCAACCTATTTCACTATAATTACTGGCCACTAGAATCAACCATCATCACCACCAACACTACAAAGCATCTCCACCATCACTATCACACATAAATATTTTATTTTCTTATCAAATAATAATAATTTTAAAAAAATATATATTTATTTTATAATATTTAGTTATTTGGTTATTTGAATATATATTTATTATGTTTGAATAAATACATTATTTTTATATTCAGATGTTGAAAAATAAACAATTTTAATTATTCAGTATTCAGATCTAGAGACAACGTCTTAATAATTCAGATGTGCATTCACATGTTAATGAAAATAAATGTGGTCTTAGATTAAAAGAAAGTGAAGGAGCTCTCCATGCTTACTTACCTTTTATACTAACAACAGTCAAATTTTAGAAATTTACTTATTTTGAAAAATATATTTTTTCTTAAAGTGTTTTTAGAACAAATATTTTTTGAGGGTAGCAATTTGTGTTTAGCCAATCAATTTTTAAAAATATTTTTATTAATATTAGAGCAACAATTTGTGTTTGACCAAGATTCCAAAAATGCTTCTAGAGAAAAAGTACTTGCTCAATTTATGAAAAACAACTTATGCTCTTATTTTTATTAAGAAGTTTGGCCAAACATTTCAATTCTCTAAAATAAGCATCCTTTTTTACGACAAAAGCTTCCCAAAAGCTTGGCCATAATAAGTCGTACTTCTTCTGTAACAATTTATGTAATACTGTTTGACAGTGCACGAAATTTAAAAAAGAAAGATATTTGAAACATATGATTTAAATTTTAAACAAGTCATAAATATTTATGTGATTATAAATAATTTTATTAAGGATAAAAGAAGTTTAAAATTAAACTACTTTTAAATATAGAAGGTATATATAGTTCTCCTCTTGTTTTGAGACAGATTAAAAAAACAAAGAGAGTAATATATATTTTGATTGAAACGGAGGTAGTAGTTAATAAGAAAGTAAAGAAGTTAGAGTAGGAAAAGTCCAATTGAGCAACTCTAATTAACCAAGAAGCCACTAAAATCGAATTAGTGCACTGTGATTCGAATTGCAATTTATTGAACATTGAGGCATTCTTTCGATCTGGGATTATTGCCACTCAAATTGGGACGGGATGATGTTTGAGATGGTGAAATTAAACATATTGCATGAATTTAAGAAACGGCAGTCAAAGAAGGTGGCCGACGCGCTCCTCCTAAATAGTTTGCAGTCTCTATAATTCCACATTCTCCACTTGGCTCATCTTTTACTTCTTCCTCCTCAGCATAAGCGTGTGAAGCCAGTACATACCTGCAATATTAGTAGTCCATCATGTAAAAAATATCTCAATATGTATAGTACAGAACTACAAATTGAACCCGCAAGGGTAGTCAAGTTGGTGTAGCAGTAGAGCGCGAGACCGCAAGGTCACGAGTTCGATCCCCTGCATAAACCTTCTTGGTTGAGCATGTCACACATGACTTGCCAAGTGTGGTTAATCGGCTGACGTGGTTTGCAGGCTATTGCGTCAGTCCGGGGTTTTACCCTGTGCGCACTCGAGAGAGTAGCGGCTGCGGGTTCCTTCGTCAACAAAAAAAAAAGAACTACAGATTGAAATTCAATTACTTTGTTTAAAATGATTTTATTAATTACAAATGTAAACGTGTACAAATATAACACTACAATCCCTACCCATTATTAGATTAGGATTCCTCTTGTATTAGGATTGTATATTGTACACTATATATATTGATATTAATGAGAAAGACTTCCTAAGGAAGATTAATATTATCTTACGACAAAAAAGGCTATCAAGGTCAGATTTAACAGCTTGATCGAAATAAGCCTTGGCAAGAGATGCATCTTTTTGGGTTAGCCATATTAGATCAGCATAAAGTGACAACACATTCCCATCGTTCGGATTTACGAGTATTGCTCTTCCGTAATACTCCTCTGCTTTTCCTAAATCCCCCTTAACCTGTCAAATTGTACGATCAATCCCAGTACTAATTCACAGTAACAAGTTAATCACATATATCCAACAGTAATATTACTAGTAGCATGGGCCTAGCTACGTATGTCGAAAGGTGATAAGTTAAACATCCTTAGTCAAAATTAAATTATATTGCGCATGCAAGTGAAATATTACTTTTTTTTTTTACATAAGTAGTATATCTTGAATGTAATTGAACACCATTAATAAAAATTTTGACTTTGTTAATGGTCTTATTAGTACTTATGTCAGAAGGAGATTGAGAATTGAATAAATTATTACTTACCTCTTTCAAGAACATGGCATAGTTTGCTAGTAAAAGTGCATTTCCCGGGCTAGTTTCGATCATTTTCTTGTAGTAGGCTTCTGTACTCTCATGCCCATGCCCACTGTTGGAATCATGAAAATCCGAACCTGAATCCGACCCATCTGCACCATCCCACTCATTGCCTCCTCCACCGCTGCCATACATTTCACCTTCCTCGCCTTCCCCTACTATTAGTGCATCCTATTAGCACGTCCCTACTATTAGTGCCTCCTATTAGCACGTGTAACAAGTATATATTTACCATATTTCGTATTGTATATATTAGCACGTGTAACAAGTATATATTTATCATATTTTGTATTGTATAATTATGGTAGAATTGAGATCCTTATTATAGAAGGATCTAACATTGTACACCTATATATATATATATTGTATTAATGAGAAAGGCTCCCCAAGGGAGATTAATACAATTCTACATGGTATCAGAGCCAACAATCCTTCTCGACCTAAGACCTAATTTTGGCTGCCCATCCCTTTATTTTTCTGGCTACAAAACCAATCGTATACCGCCGGTATACATCCGATATACGCTGATATACAACGGCCCAACCCTCAAATTCTTCAAAACAGCCTTGTATACCCCTAGTATACTACTGATATACAACTCTCTTTTCATCTCTATATCTCTAGAAGCCGTATAACCTTCGTATATAGCCTATACACACCGATATACACTCTGTATACGACTGTTATACCCTCATTTCCACTATATATTGTCTGCATATAGCCTCCATGAGCCGTTATACACCTCATATACGGTTGTTTCTGCCTCGTATACTACCCTTCAGCCGACATACACATCGGCTAATGCCCCGGAATCCCAACGTTGCTTTGTTTCTTCGTCCCCAACTGCTTTTCGGCAACCCTATGGCGGTAATTAACCACACTGGTTATTCTGGTAGCAGTAGAAACACTGATAGGGACTGGGCCTTCAACAACAATTCAAAGACTGCGGCCCAAGAGCATCAATGGCCACAGCTGCGGCCCAGCCACATGGGAGCACAACCGCAGGGCCACTGTCATCAAGCCCAGACCCCTACGACCCACTAGTGGCCCAATAATCTGATAGCACAGACGACGGGACCCCACATTCCGGCCCAACGTCCTGGGCCCCACCAGTTCGCTTCAGACTTCTCCCAAATAAATTTGGGCCAGGTTTTCGAACACATTGACCCCTCGGAAGCCCGATAATGCGTGGTATATGGATACGAGCACCACGTCTCACGTCACCAATAATTCTAGTAATCTTCTTCAAATGAAAAATTTAAATACTCTGCAGTCCATTATGGTCGGTAACAGTCATCGCATTCCAATTCAAGAATTTGGCTACACCCTTACCCTACCACCGCATCTCCACTTCTCTCTTAAAAACGTCTTCTATGCCCCCACACAATATCAAAAATCTAATTTATATTAGAAAATTTGCCACCGATAAGTCTGTCTCGATTAATTTTGACCCGTTTGGATTTTCTGTCACGGACATCCGCACCGAAAAACTCCTTACGCGATGCAATAGTGAGGGGGACCTATATCCTTTCCTACCCACATCTGCTGCTAGTGTCACTCCTCCCACCGTTCTAACAACTATATCTCCCTCAACATGGCATAGTAGACTTGGTCATCCGAGTTCTCACGTTTTTTATTCTTTTAGAAACCGTAATTTAATCCAATGTAACAAAGGAACATGTCTCATAGTTGCTCCTCTTGTCAATTAGGGAAACACATTAGACTACCATTTATGACTTCTATGAGTACTACTTTCTCTCCCTTTGATATTATTCACGCTAATTTATGGACATCTCACATAACTAGAAACTTAGGTCAGAAATTTTATCTTGTATTTTTGGATGATTTCTCTCACTTTCTTTGGGTCTACCCACTCAAACTCAAATCTCAAGTCTTCTCCAAATTTGTTGAGTTTCGTACACTGGACAAAACACAATTTGAAAAAGACATAAAATCATTTCAATGTGATAATGGTCGTGAGTTTAATAATTCCCTATTTCATAAATTCTGTGCGGATAATGGCATGATCTTTCGTTTCTCCTGCCCCTACACCTCCCCTCAAAATGGAAAAGCCGAAAGACTTCTCCGAACCATCAATAATATGATTCGTACTCTCATTTTTCATGCGGCTCTCCCCCTACTTTTTGGGTATATGTACTAAAAATGGTATAATACATTCTCAACATTTTACATACTCGTGCGATTCAAAATAGGACACCTACCGAAATTCTCTACCGTCAGATCGCCACCTATGACCATCTTCGAATTTTCGGTTGTCTATGTTACCCTAATCTGACATCCACGCCCCTCAAAAATTGGCACCCAAATCTACCCCGTGCGCCTTCATAGGCTTCCCGTCAAACCATAGGGGTTACATGTGCTATGAGCTCTCCACCGACAAAATCATAATCTCTCGCCACGTCACTTTGGTTGAGTATGTTTTCCCATTTGACAACATTAAAAAATTCCGAGTCACTGATTACCAATTCCTCGAAGATTCGGACCCATCACCGCTTATTCAACAAGCACTCCGTCAGGCGTCTACTGTTCCGGCAGCGACGGACACACCAACTACCGCCACCGATAGTCCAGCCACAATCTCCCATTCTCGTCCTTCCAGGTCTGCCACCTTTGTTCCGGCAGCAGCCGACACACCACCCACCACTAATGCCCCGTCAAACCCAGGTTAGGGCACTGCCATATCTCCGTCACTGTCGTAAGTCACCGTAACCACGGTCTTCCCGTCGTCCAGGTTTACCCCACAGCTAATTGCCTCTGCCACCACCGGCAATTTGTTAGTTTTCTCTCAGTCTCATTCCACCGACACACCCACCACTCACCAGTCGTCTCCTGTGTCAACACCACACACCGTCGTCTCTCTGATCAATCAACACAGCCCAGATCTAGCACTCTCCCACCGATACAGTAACACCCATGACACCCCAACCACGACATCACCACTACCACTATAATGCCACCTGTTACCAGATCCACATTCGAGTCCCGCACCTTTACCACCTCTGATAGCCTACCCAACCCAACCAGTATCATCAATGCCATCTACCACCACTAGTCACCACCCACAACCCATCACTTTGCACCCACTACCAGTCCCGTCCATCGACACCATCCCATTTTCAACACCAAACCAAAACGCAGAACTGAACCCATGATATAAGGAAACACCTAGAAGACCTACCCATCCATCCCTGTCCCCTCGCACCATATGGAAACCCGTTCCCAACACAGGATTTTCAAACCCAAAGTTCAATTTAACCTATATACACAAACCATATCCCCAATTCCCAAAAACCCAAAATCAGTTAAACTATACCCAAATTGGAATGCGGCCATGTATGAGGAATTTAAGGTTTAAACACAACAACACACTTGTAATTTGGTTCCTAGACCGAAGGAGGTGAATCTGATCCGACACATGTGGCTTTTTCATCACAAATACAGAGACAATAGTGATTTAGAGAGATATAAGGCGAGACTTGTGGCTAATGGCACTAATCAGTAGAAGGGATTATAATGTGGTGAGATATTTAGTCCGGTTGTTAAATCGGCTACTATTTGCACGGTTCTGAGTATTCCTATTGGTAAGCATTGGCCAATTCATCAGCTTGATGTGAAAAATGTGTTCCTACATGGGGATCTGAAAGAAACTATTTATATGCACTAGTCGCCTGGGTTTGTCTATCCGACAGCCCCTCGGTATGTATGCCATCTTCGCAAGTCACTTTATGGTTTGAAACATGCCCCTCGAGCGTGGTATGATCACTTTGCACAGTACATTATGCAGATTGGTTTCGTATACATCAAGTGTGATAGTTCTCTATTTATTTTTCATCGAGGTAGTAGCATTGTGTATTTATTATTATATGTGGATGACATTGTGCTTACTGCCTCTTCTGATTTGTTGAAAAATGAGATCTTTGCATAGCTTAAAATCGAATTTGCTATGACTGACTTGGGGAAGTTGAGATATTTTTTGGGGATTTCAGTGACTCGATCGGCAGATACTGTGTTTCTTTGCCAGCGTAAGTATGCAGATGAGATTGTGTACATGGGTAAGATGGCCAATTGCAAGATCATGTCCACTCCAGTTGACTCTAAATCGAAACTCAGTGCAATTGATGGTGATCCAGTGTCAGATCCTACTCTTTATAGGAATCTCGCAGGTGTGCTTCAGTATCTTACTTTCTCTAGGCCTGATATTGCTTATGTTGTTTAGCAGGTATGCTTATTCATGCATGCCCCCAGTGAGCCTCATTTTACTGCCCTTAAACGTATCATTCGATATGTTAAAGGAACAGTTAATTATGGATTACATCTATACCCCTCAGCACCGACCAGGTTGTTGTCATTTACGGATGCTGATTGGGCAGACTGTCCGAACACGCGATGATCTACCTCATGTTATTGTGTGTTCTTGGGAGATAATCTCATTTCTTGGTCTGCCAAGAGACAATCCATATTATCCCATTCGAGTGCAGAAGTGGAGTACAAAAGTGTTGCTAATGTTGTTGCTGAGATCTGTTGGCTCTGAAACCTTCTTTTGGAGCTTTAGTGCTTGTTGCGCAAGGCGTCTTTGATTTATTGTGATAACATATCTGCCATCTATCTATCTCATAATCCAGTCCAACATCAGCGAACCATATTGAGATGGACATCCACTTTATTCGTGAGAATGTTGCTCTCGGTCATGTCAAAATATTATGTGTGCCTTCCTCTTATCAGTATGCGGATATATTCACAAAAGGTCTTCCTAGACAACTCTCCCTTGACTTCAGATCCAGTCTTAGCATTCGTCCTCCTCCCGCACTGAGGGGGTGTATTAGCACGTATAACAAGTATATATTTACCATATTTCATATTGTATAATTATGGTAGAATTGAGATCCTTATTATAGAAGGATTCAACATTGTACACCTATATATATTTTGTATTAATGAGAAAGACTCTCCAAAGGAGATTAATACAATTCTACACCTCCAATACTCTCTCTTTATAATTGTATTCTTTTTCTTTGACATTTGCCGGGTTGCAAGTCCTGTTGGATTTTTTAATAATATTCGTTTTCTTATGAGCAGAAGGATTTAGGGGTTCCATTTCTCGCATGCAACAACAGCTGGTTGCGGCATGCTTGGATGTGGCGGGGTTTTCGTTGTGTAAAAAGGACGTTGATGGCGTCCGAGTAAGTAACGATCCAGTGAATAAGTTGGATATCCATGAATTAAGTATATGACTCGATGATGAGCTTGTTAATAACATAATATGTTAAGAGATAGAGTGAGATGACCTCCCCCTTCGAATTAGGAGAGAGATACATGTGGTATATGTCTTACATCGAGGATTTTATAGAGGAAGAAAATTAGGGACCGATGAAAAGAATTAAAGCAATGGGAGGAACTTAGTGGGCTGAATCCTGGTAAAATTAAATTATATATACAAGGTGAAATTACTTTATATACATATAATACAATTATTAGAATATTAATTGGCCAATGTGGAAAGAGACGTAGTTGAATGATCTTAGTGCATGGGCCGGGACGACCGCGTCACAGGGTTGGCTTAATAAGCTCAATTAGAATTGGCTTTGTACGTAGTTAATATTTTAATTATAGAGCCTTTATCGTATAAAATCTTTAATAAAAAGAATATAGTAGTAAATATTAGTGTGAGTTACAATAATTGCAGGAAACGAGAAGTAAGTAAATATTATAAATTGCTAGAAAGGATAAACTAAAGATTACAACAAACTAGAATCAAGAACGTTACAAACTCCTTGTGATTTGCTGAGTCGAGTGACGACATTCTGTCTTTAAGACAAGATTGCCCCATATATATCTTTTACGTAGTCGTGAAATAGTCTCCCAAGATACAACACAACTTAACAAATGAGCAAAGGAAACTCAAGTGTTACTCTTGAAAAACTTTGAATATAGTAAACTTGCTAGAGAGGAAGAAGAAGATTTCAGAAAATTTTATAAGTGTTTTCTTAGTGTTGAACAATTGAGTCAAATGCCTCAATTTATAGTATAATGAGATGACCCCTCAATTAGCCAACTAATAGCCTTCAATAGCCATGTAATGACACTTATTGAGGGGTTACATTAAGCCAAATAATGGCTGAATTCATGTGCCAAATAATGGACATTCAATGCTCCAAAACCAGCCTAAAAGTCAGAACTTTCCATCTTCCCGTCGCAAAGATTCTCGCCTCCGGCGCCGCGGCGCCGCGACGCTGATCGAACACCCAATTAGCGTCGCGCGCCGCCGGGAGCGTCGTGGCGCGCGCGCGGCCCGACGAGGCTGCGCCGCGGCCCTTCACGGCTCCGCGGTGATTTCCGACTCGTTTCATCTTACACTTCGCACACTTCTTCCTTCATTTACCAACGTGGAATATTTGTCATTTGACCAATAACCGTCCATCATTCTATGTCTCAAACGTATTGCATACGTACCAATATCTCTTTCACTAATGAAATTTGCGATACTTGGCACTACATGTGCACGTGTGTGAAAATGACGTTTTCGACGTGCGGGGCGCCAATTGTTCGAGTCATAAATAATGGGATAAACTTAATTCCACATTAGTAAATTTCCAACAATTAGAAATATTCTCTTCTAATCACATTTTAAATGATTATAAAATACTAATTTCGAAATTAAATAAATAGTTATTTGTTGCCCCCATATTGATTTGACAGTAAAAGAGATTTTTGCATTTTGAGATTTGATGTCCATGCTGAGTATGAGCAAACTGGCATGGGAACCAGAGAGGACGATTTAGAATTTCAAATTTATAAATTTGTATTCTATCACATTGAAGTTACTGGGTTTTAAATTTATAATTTATAAATATATTACAGTAAATTTTTTAAATTGAATACAAAATTTAAATTAAATTTTTTAGATTTTGATGAATACATATGGTAAATAATATTGGGAGGTCGCTCTCTACTTGTTAACGTGCATCCAATGTTATTTCAACACGACCGATGAAACTAGTGGGGAAGCACAAGGGTTTTGCTTTGGAGATTTGACGGCCAGGAACGGAGGACGGCCCTAAAACATTCCGACGTCGCTCTCATGCTACTTTTATTTAGGTTGATGAGCCACGGCCCCCGGCATACGACGTTTATGGAAACAACATATAATCCTACTGTTTACTTTCCATTTTAGAAGGAACTTATTCATCCTTTTAAATTTATGTAGCCTAGTTTGGTTTGATACAAAATTTTAAAAAAAATTGTAATCTTAAATATGTCATGAAAATTTTATGAGCAAAAAATATGATATTAAAATTAAAATGAGAAGTTTAAAATTAAATTATTTTTAAATACTCCATCCATCCCGAAATATGTGCCATTTTTTTCCATGCAGAGTCAATTTAATAATCTTTAAAGCTAAATTGTATTAGATCAACTCAATATTTTAAAATTAAATTTTAATAATTCAAAAAATATATGAAAATATTATAAATTGCAATTCATCTCATGTCAATATAATTAAAAATGCATTTTAAAATCAAAATTACATAGTAGTTTGAATCTCGAAAAGGAAAAAATGACATAAATTGGACAGAAAATGTATATAATATATCCTTTCTTAAAATAACAAGCTGGTAATTAAGAAATAATATCACGTAAAATCAAAATCAAACATCTAGGCCAGTATCTACCGTAATACATTATTTTTTATAGGAATATATATATATATATATATATATATCCAGAGTGAAATGTTCAGATTCTCTAAAATGTTCACAAGTTGAGAAGTTTAAGGATTGTTTTGAATGTATAATATTATTAAGGGGTCGTTTGGTTTGGAAGAAAATTATGCAACAATTAATAATGTAAGAATTGGTAATATTGAGATTATAATGTAGGAATTGTAGTGTAAGAATAATATTTATTATTAGGCATTTGATTTGTTGCACAAGACTACAGTATGAAATTTAAATTATTTCTTTCCTTTTAACCAAAAAGAAATTGCTAAATGAAAATTCATTCTTGTTATTTCAATAATTTTAACTCGTGTATTATTAATATTCATATTCATATTCATATTCTTATTCCATATTCTATGTCGCATAAAATAATATATAAATTCACGCATAATTTTGTACGTCACAATAGTTATGAGAAAAAAAAAAGAATATGAACCAAGTGATGTATTAATAATGTTAATCCTGTGTTTTATGTGGAAAAAATTAACATTATATTATATGTAAAATTTACACAAATGACTACACTTATGAGATATTTTTAGACATGGTTATACTTTTGATAATTACATTTCGTAGCTATAGTAAAGTGTATTCAAAATTCAGTTGTATTCCAATTTTCATTATATTCAAGTCAGATGTATTCAACTCAGCTGAATTCAAGTTAGATGTATTCAAGTTGTATTCAAGCCCAGATGTATTCAACTCAACTATATTCATTTGTAGCTACTTTTACATTGTATTCAATTTATTATATTTAAAAGCGGTTGTATTAAGAACTATAAATGCAAAAAATATAGGAAATATTTAGTTGTATTCAAATTCACTTTATTTATTTGTATACAAAAAAATCTCCTTTAAAATACAAGCAAAAATTCATAAAGAAACACTGAATTTTACACTAAAAATTAACGTATACACTCAAATACTGAATACAAGAAATAAAATACACCCCTAACGCCGAATTTTACATTAAAAATTTAACGAATACACTCAAATACTGAAGAAGGAGGAGCATTTAGTGACTTTCCGTAGTTCGGTGGCTAAGACTTGGATAGACTTTTTGCTCTTTAGGAAGGTTGACAAAGTTCTTTGTAAAGACTGCAAGGTTATTCCGAAGGAGAATCTTACAACCCGACATAAGCTTTTGGTGATGGATTTGGAGATCAAGATGGAGAAGAAGAGGAGGGTTGTGGATGACAGGTTTAGAATCAAATGGGGGAGTTTGTCCATGACTAGTGGAAAGGAGATGAGGGAGAGGTTGATGGCCAATGAGGCTTCCGGGATGTGGGATAAGATGACCAGTTGCATTCGGGAGGTTGCAAGAGAAGTGATAGGGGTCTCGTGGGGTAGCCATGGTGGGCATCGAGGGGACTAGTGGTGGAATGGTCAAGTTTAAGAGAAGGTGGAAGCAAAAAAAGTGGTGTATGCAAAATTGATAGAAAGCAAGGATGAGGTGGAGAAATGGACGAATAGGGAATTATATAAGATGGCGTGGAAAGAGGCAAAACTAGCGTTATGGCAGTGAAAACGGCGACTTTTGAATGTCTATATGTGAAATTAGAGGAAAAAGACGAGGATAAGAAGTTGTACAGACTAACCAATGAGAGGGAGAGGAGGGTCCGAGACTTGGATCACGTGAGGTGCATCAAGGATAAGGATGGCAAAGTACTGGTGGAGGACGCACATATTAGGGGGGGTGGCAGTCTTACTTTCATAAACTCTTGAACAAAAAGAAGATAGAGACATTGTGCTGAGAGATCTGGAGCACTCTGGTAGGTATAGGGATTTTGGTTATTATGAAAATATTAAGGTTGAGGAAGTTCAAGGTGTTGTTCGCAGGATGCGCAGAGTACGAGCGACCGGGTCTGATGAGATCCCAGTTGAATTTTGGAAGAGCGCAAGTAAGGCAGGTTTGGAGTGGCTGACGGAGTTGTTTAACGTCATTTTTAAGACGATGAGGATTCCCGAAGAATGGAGTTGGAGTACAATGATTCCTCTATACAAGAACAAAGGTGATATCAAGAGTTGTAACAACTATAGGGGTATCAAGATGCTAAGCCTCACTATGAAAGTTTGGGAAAGAGTCATGTAGATGAGGGTGAGAAGAGGCGTGTCTATCTCCGAGAATCAGTTTGGAATCATGCAGGGGCGTTTGACTACAAAAGCTATTCATCTTATTAGGAGGTTGGTGGAGCAACATAGGGAGAGGAAGATAGACTTACATATGGTTTTCATCGACCTCGAGAAGGCATACGACAAAGTCCCTAGGGAGGTTCTATAGAGATGTTTGGAGGTTAGAGGTGTACCTGTGGAATACACTAGGGCAATCAAGGATATGTATGATGGAGCCAAGACCAAGGTATGGATAGGAGGAGGAGACTCAGAGTACTTCCAGTGATGATGGGGCTGCACCAGGAATCAACTCTTAGCCCATTCCTATTTGCCTTGGTGAGGGATGGACTGACGTGATAAATCCAATGGGAGGTGCCATAGTGTATGTTATTCACAGATGACATAGTCCCGATTGATGATACTCACAGCGGAGTGAACGCTAAGCTGGAGGTTTGGAGACAGACTCTAGAGTCTAAAGGGTTCAGGCTGAGTAGGACCAAGACAGAATACTTGGAGTGCAAGTTCAGTAACGGGAGCGACCTTGAGACATACGTGGATGTGAGGCTTGGTACTCAGGTCATTCCAAAAAAGGGAGCTTCAAGTACCTCAGGTCTATTATCCAAGGGAATGGAGAGATTGATGACGATGTCACACATCGTATTGGGGCAGGGTGGATAAAATGAAAGCTCACATCTGGAGTCTTATGCGATAAACAGGTACCACCGAAGCTTAAAGGCAAGTTCTATAGGGTGGTTGGTTAGACCGACTATGTTGTATGGGGCGGAGTGTTGGCCGGTCAAAACTATGCACACCCAAAAGATGAAAGTTGCGGAGATGAGGATGCTAAGATGGATGTGTGGGCATACAAGGAGGGATATAATTAGAAATGATGATATCCGCAATAGAGTGGGAGCGGCCTCGGTGGAGGATAAGATGCGGGAAGCGAGGTTAAGATGGTTCGGGCAAGTGCAGAGGAGAGACACAAATGCCCAAGTGCGAAGGTGTTAGAGGTTGGCTATGGATGGGTACAATAGGGGTAGAGGTAGGCCGATGAAGTATTGGGGAGAGATGGGTACAAGATGGGATATGGCGCAGATGCAACTCACTGAGGACATGACCTTAGATAGGGGGTTATGGAGAACATGTATTAGGGTAGAAGGGTAGCATGTAGTCCAGCGTAGTCCTACATACGCTTACAAACTGATAGTTGTAGTATTATTATTTTAGGCTTGCTTAGACTATCATACTAGTAGGCACATTATTGCCTTATAGTCCCTTGTCGTTTGATTTATGTTGTTATGTATATTTTGTCTATCTTATTTACTTGCATTAGTTATTGCTTCTTTTTGCTGCCTTTTCTTTTTCAGAATTTGCTACCATGACTTACTCAATTTGTTTGTCATATTTTGCTTGGGCTTATGCTTTGTATTGAGCCGAGGGTCTCTCGGAAATAGCCGCTCTACCTACCCTCCCCAGACCCCACATTGTGAGATTTCACTGGGTGTGTTGTTGTTGTACTCAAATACTGAATACAAGAAATAAAATATACCCCAAACATTAGATTTTACACAAAAAATAAACGAATACACTCAAACTATTGAATAGAAGAAATAAAATACACCTCATTTGAGATACAACAAAATAAAATACACTCTGATTTGAAATATAAAAAAACATATAAGCTCAGATCCTAGCCGGCACACCGGAAAATGACCAGATCTGGAGGGCGCTGACATCAATATAATCTATACCAATAATCAGTCTGAAATCAACACCAAATATTATTAATGATTCCATTTTGTTGTCTCTTTATCCAATTTGGTAGAAACTGAGCAAACTCATTTCATCTCAGTCATAGTTTAGCCACTACCACTACTAATATTCTCGACACTAATGACAAGATAATAACAACCCAAATATTCTGGAGGGAGGGGGTGAAGATCTGGTGATGCCTAGTGGTGAAGATCTGATCATGCATGATAGTGAAGATCTAGAGGGAGGCGGTGAAGACCATTTCCGACGGTGAAGATGATGCTAGAGCTCCGGCGACGATGGGAGGCATGGTGTCGCTGCTAGCAAAGTGAAGAAGGATTATTTAGTTTTGCTAGAGCTCCGACGACGATGTCAATGGCGGTGAGAACGTGCCATATCTGAGAGCAATGTGTTAGAAGCCATCGGAGAGGTCTGAGATTAGAGAGAAAGCTCATAGGAGAAGCTAAGAGAGTGGAGATAAATGTGGGAAATTTCTATCATTGAACTCAACTAAGTATTACACTGATACACATTATGTATATACATATCAGCTTACTAACTAATTAACTGTCTAAATATCTTAGTTGTACATTTACCAAACTACCCTCTAACTGCATAACTAACACAGTTTGTATTCAACACCCCTCTTGAAACTGATACTTTAAATAGATCATTCACACCAAGCTAAGTCAACAAGAAGTCATGTTGAGCCTTTCCTAAACTTTTGGTTAACATATCTTCCTGTTGATCTTTAGTAGGAACATGATCAGTTCCGATAAGCCCTTGGATGGTCTTTTCTCTAAAAATATGACAGTCTATGTCAATGTGCTTTGTTCTTTCATGGAATATTGGATTAGCAGCAATTTGGATTGCTGCTTTACTATCACACCACAACTGCACTGGTAGTTGAATCTCTACCCCAAGCTCTTTGAATAGGCTTTTCAGCTAAGTGATCTCTGCAGTATCAGAGGCCATACTTCTAAATTTATCCTCTAAAGAGCTTCTTGAAATAGTCTCATATTTCTTTGATTTCCAAGAAATTAGTGCACATCTAAAAATCACCAACTAGCCTGGCACTGATCTCCTGGTTCGCAAGCATGCACCCAGTCTGAATCACAAAATGCAACTAAGTTGTCTGCAGGATCTACAGGCATGTACAATCCCAAACCAGGTGAACTTTTGACATACCTTTGGCTTGTGCATAAACTCGCTTAAGACTTGAACAACAAATGCCAAATCTGGTCTAGTCATTGTTAAGTACAAAAGTCTTCCCACCAATCTCTAATAGGGGCCTGGATGTTTAAGGAGACTGTTACTCACCTAACTTTTGCCAGTGCTTTCTTTACTGTTGATACTTTGATCATATTCAACAAATGTCAGCTTCTAATTGAGCTCTAAGGGTATGCCTGTTGGTTTAGTGCCTCTTAGTCTAGCCTCTGCAACGAGCTCTAATGCATACTTCCTCTGTGTCATCACTACACCTTTATCAGATCTTTCAACCTCAATTTCAAGAAAGAACTTCAGCTCATCAAGATCCTTCATCTTGAACTTAGTCTACTTTTGTCTCCATAACCAACTCATGATTACTGCCTGTGACTATTAAGTAATCTACATATATAAGCACCACTAGTATATCACTATAATATTTCATAGTGAACAAAGAGTAGTCAAGGTGACTCTTTTGAAACTCCATCTCCACTAGTGCTTCAGTTAGCTTCTTATTCCATTATCTAGGAGCTTGTTTCAACCCATAGAGTGACTTGTGTAGTTTGCAGACCTTCATAGACTCCCCCTGTATAGCAAACCCTTCAGGAATATGCATATACACATCCTCAACCAGATCCCCATTGAGAGAAATATTGTGGACATCCATCTGGTAGATAACCCAGTGCTTAGAAACATCCAAAGCAATCATAAATCTTACTGTCACCATTTTTGCAACTGGTAAAAAAGTATTTGTGTAATCTAAACCCTCTCTTTGACTAAAACCTTTAGCTACAAGTTTAGACTTGTACCTCTCCACCTCCTCTAATTCCTTGTACTTAACCTTGAAAATCCACTTACACCTAGTAACATTCTTGTCAGGAGGCAAATTCACAACATACCAGATGTGATTGTCCTCTAGTGCTGCAATTTCCAGTTTCATAGCCTCAATCCACTTTGGATCAGTAGTTGCTTCTTTGATGGTCTGAGGTTCTTTGTGGGCATATGTAGATAGATCTTTATGATATATGGGACCGAGGTTGGAAAATGTCATATAAGAAGACAAAGGATAGGTGCAGGAACTGCATTGAGGTAAAGAATGAGTAATATAGTCTTGCAACCATACTGGTGGTTTGAAATATTTAGATGATTTTCTAGGTTCAATGGCTGGTGGAGGTGAGGGTACTGCTGTTTCATCTGCTAAATCATTGACCATAGATGTCTCAGTAGAAGAACTAGATGATCATGATCCCTCTTGAACCTCAGAGTTACTACTAGGAGGAAACAAAGGATCATGCACATCATGTACAAAGTTAACAAGATCTAACAAGTTCAGAACTAAGAAAATGGAAACATCTGAAACTTGCATATGCTTGAAAGGAAATATATCTTCCTTGAATACTACATTTCTGCTGACCATAAAGGATTTAGTGCTCAGATCATAGAGCCTATACCTTTTTTGAGTTGAGAAATAGCCCATAAACACTGATGGCACTGCTCTAGGTGCAAATTTGTCCATCACTCTGGGACGGGAAGCATAACATAAACATCCAAACACTTTCAGATGAGTCAGTGATGGTGAGTGAAAATAAAGCAAATCAAAGGGTGATTTTCGATTAATTACTCTTGATGGTATTCTATTTAGCAAATACACAGATGTGGTGACATATTCTCCCCAAAACCTTAGAGGAACTACAGCCTAAAACTTTAGTGCTCTAGCCATGTCAAGTATGGTCATGTGTTTCCTCTCAGCAATACCATTTTGTTGAGGGGTGTACACACTAGTACTTTGGTGCTCAACCCAAGATTAGCAATCAGTTCTCTAAAATTAGAACTAAAGAATTCACAACCATTATCAGTTCTCAGTACTTTAACAGAGGTAGAAAACACATTATGAAATTTATTAAGAAAATATTTGAGAACTACTACAGTGTCAAACTTAGACTGAATAAGAAACAACCAAGTAAACCTAGTGTAATCATCTACTATAGGGACAAAGAACCTTTTTCCATCCCATGTGGGCACTCTATAGGGTCCCCAAATGTCACAATGCATTAGCTCAAAGAGATATTTTGTAGTACTTATTTTTACTGGAAATGCTAGTTTTATCTGCTTAGAAAAAGGACACACAATATAATGTTTTTCACTCAATAGTCCTCTAAGGGATACATGCCTCTTTATTACATCAATAGGTGCATGATCTAGCCTTAGATGCCATACATAACTACTATCAGACATACAATTAGTTGTAGTAGATACAGAAGGCTTATTATTAGTTATGGGTGCAGAAAACTTATTCTCTGAGTTGTTGAGACTCTTCCCTTAAATATGTAAAATCCTTTCTCCACTCTATCAATCCCTACCACCTGACCACGGTAAAGGTCCTAAAATCTGCAAAAATCAGGAAAACTAATTTTTATACTGATCTCCTGTTTTCTGTTGGCCACTTATGACCTCTTTTACAGCATTTCATGTTTTACATACTCAGTACATTATTTCGTACTGACCCCCTTTCCTCGGGGGGCTGCGTTTCATGCCGCGGGTACATGTTTTCAGTTTGGTGAACCTCAGGCCTAGGTTCCTACTCAGCAGGTTGGGAAGCTCTTTGATTCAGAGCTTTGTCATTTTGGGTACAGAACCCTATTATTTTGACTTTTGTATATTTAGGGGCACGACGGGGCCCTGTCCCGTCATATATCGTTATCCTTCTTGTAGAGGTCTGTAGACAGTTGTGGGTTGTACTTATGTAAGGGTCATAACTCTATTTTGGTCAGTCATGCTATTGTACTCTGTGTTGGGGTGTCCCCGTGTATATATGCTATTATCTAGTGGCAGCCTTGTCGGCTTGCCTATTGTATTGTGTTGGCTAGTTATGACTCATCAGGAGGCAGGTACATTCGGGGGTAAAGGCAGCCTTGTTGGCTTGCCTACCCTGCCATATGTTGTTATTGCAGCGTTATGCATCCGAATTTCAGACTCATTAAGTGTGAATTGGATTATGTGTGACATGTTAGTATAATGACATTATTAGGACGGTTAGTCGCGGCCCGTCGGGTCGGGTCGTGACAAAAGTGGTATCAGAGCAGTTAGTCCTCGGAATGTCTACAGACCGTGTCTAGTAGAGTCTTGCGTATGGGTATGTTGTGCACCATACTTATACGCAGGAGGCTGCAGGGCATTTAGGATTGGTTTCTATTCTTTCATCTCTTAGATCGTGCAATAGAGCTATGTTAGTAGGATAATCCCTTTCTGACGACTTACTATGTTTACAGCTATGCCTCGAAGAAGGCGATAGCAGCCCAGAAGGGCAAGCCTACAGCGGGAGATACTAGTCGGATTCAGAGAGTTACCAGGTCCCGTACTCAGTCTATTCCGGAGATTGTGCCCCAGTCGACGAGCTCTGCTTCGTCGCCACCACCAGAGGCTCCAATTCAGGGGGCAACATCACCAGTTTCCGAGGCCCCAGCACCTGAGCCTCCAGCTCATCAGCCGGGGGCATAGGACAAAGCCATGAGAGATGCAGTTCAGCTGCTGACTAGATTGGTGGCAGGGCAGAACCGCAGACAGGGACCAGGAGTCGACCCTAGGTCTGACAGTTTGAGGGTTCGTGATTTCTTGAGTTGTAACCCTTAGAGTTTTTTGGGTCTCAGCCCGAGGAGGACCCGCATGAGTTTATTCGGCAGATGCAGCGTACCTTGAAGGTAATCAGGGCTTCGGAGACTGAGTCTGTGGAGTTGGCTTCGTATAGGATGCGGGATATAGCTACAAACTGGTATGAGTCTTGGGAGTTGTCCAGGGGAGAGGATGTTCCTCCAGCTACATGGGATGAGTTTACAGAGGCCTTCCTTTGGCACTTCTTGCCTCCAGAGATGAGGAGAGCTAGAGTGGACAGATTCTTACAGATGAGGCAGAGTGGCAAGACCATTCATGAGTATAGCCTGGAGTTTGATTCATTGGCCACATACGCACCCACTATTGTAGCAAATATGGCAGACAGGGTGCATCGCTTTATGATGGGGCTGGACCATTATCTGATCGATGGTTGTATGGCGGTGGCTCTTCAGTCAGGTATGGATATTGCTCATATCCAGGCATACGCACAGGGGGTTGAGGACCGACATAGAGGGCGACAGCCAGACAGAGGTCATGACAGGGACCAGCATAAGAGGGCTAGGTCGGCAGCTTATTCCTGTGAGTCTCGAGGCAAACAGTTTCAGCAGCAGGTCAGATATTCATCTTAGCCAGCACAGAGTGCTCCTCTACAGTCTACGGGCAGGAGGTTCGACCGTCCCGGGTATTCAGGAGCCGGCCAGAGCTTCAGGGCTTCGGGTTCTCAGTGGAATAGGGGCTCTAGTCAGTTGAGACCACATGTGTTTGCTTTTCTTACGGCCGTCAGGGCCATATGATGAGAGAGTGTCCCAACATGGGTGGTTCAGGTGGGATGGCTCGGCCTACGGGGTCGGGTGCTGGTTCGTCATCATCTATAACTATGCACCCCACCGGGCAGGGTATTCAGATACCAGCAGGCCGTGGCAGAGGTCGTGGCAGAGTTTCTAGTTCCGGCGGTCCTTCGAACCGCATGTATGCTTTGGCCAGTAGACGTGATCAGGAGGCGTCACCAGATATTGTTACAGGTATACTATCGGTTTTTTTCTATAATATATATGCTTTGATAGATCCAGGTTCCACCTTGTCCTACATATCCCCTCTTGTTGCTAATAGAATAGGGATAGAACCTGAGCCGATAGAACCATTCAAGGTAGCTACACCGGTAGGAGATTCGGTTATAGCTGAGCGTGTGTATAAAAATTGTTCGGTGGTGATATATAGCCATCATACCTTAGCAGATTTGATAGAGTTGGATATGGCCGACTTTGATGTCATTATGGGCATGGATTGGTTGGCTTCTTGTTTTGCCAACGTTGATTGTAGAGAGAAGTTGGTTCGATTTCAGTTCCCAGGCGAGCCGGTAAGTTTATTTCATACCTCAAGGCAAGAAAAATGGTCAGAAAAGGTTGTATCTATCATTTAGTTCGGGTGCATGATACAGAAGCGGAGGTACCGGCTCTTCAGTCAGTCCCGGTAGTTAGTGAGTTTCCGAATGTATTCCCAGATGATCTTCCAGGTCTTCCTCCAGAGCGGGAGATAGATTTCAGTGTAGATGTATTGACAGTACCCAATCTATATCCATTCCTCCTTATAGAATGGCACCTGCAGAGCTGAAGGAGTTGAAGGAGCAGCTGAGAGACTTGTTGGAGAAAGGCTTTATTAGGCCGAGTACATCTCCATGGGGAGTACCAGTGTTATTTGTGAGAAAGAAAGATGGTTCGCTGCGGATGCGTATTGATTATAGGCAGCTGAACAAGGTAACCATCAAGAACATGTACCCCATTCCCAGGATTGATGATTTATTTGACCAGTTGTAGGGTGCTAAGTGCTTCTCGAAGATATACTTGCGGTCAGGTTATCATCAGGTGCGGGTAAGGGAGGCAGATATTCCAAAGACAACATTAAGAACCCGATATGGACATTATGAGTTTAGGGTGATGTCTTTTGGACTGACCAATGCTCCAACAGTGTTTATGGATTTGATGAACCGGGTATTCAGGTCGTTCTTAGACATGTTTGTCATTTTATTCATTGATGATATCCTGGTTTATTCCCATTCAGAGCAGGAGCATGCAGACCATTTGAGGACGGTACTTAGGGTCCTCCATCACCAGCAGTTGTATGCCAAGTTTTCTAAGTGTGAGTTCTGGTTGACTTCGGTGGCATTCTTGGGGCATATTATCGGGGCTGACGGTATTCGGGTGGATACACAGAAGATTGAGGCGGTGAAGACTTGGCCCAGACCTACGACACCTACTGAGGTACACAGTTTTCTGGGGCTAGCAGGGTATTACAGAAGGTTTGTGGAGAAGTTTGTTTCGATCTCAGCGCCTTTGACTTGGCTAACCCAGAAGGCAGCTAAGTTTCAGTAGACGGATGCTTGTGAGCACAGTTTCCAGTTTTTGAAGGATAAGTTGACTACGGCTCCAGTTCTGACTCTTATCGAGGGACCGGATGGTTATGTCATCTATTGTGATGCTTCAGGTATTGGGCTAGGTTGTGTGTTGATGCAGCATGGCAATGTTATAGCTTATGTCTCCCGACAACTCAGGAAGCATGAAAAGAATTATCCCACTCATGATTTGGAGCTAGCAGCGGTGATTCATGCCCTGAAGATTTGGAGACATTATTTGTATGGGATTCATGTTGATATTTATACGGATCACAAGAGTCTCCAATATATCTTTAAGCAGAAGGAGTTGAACCTACGGCAGATGCGGTGGTTAGAGTTGCAAAAGGACTATGATGTTGATATCTTGTACCACCCGGGGAAAGCCAATGTTGTGGCAGATGCTCTTAACCGTAGATCCATGGGTAGCTTGACGGATGTGCAGTCAGACAGAAGGGAGATGGTGCGTGAGATACACAAACTAGCTAGTCTTGGAGTCCGGTTGGCGGATTCGGGAGATAGCGGGGTTCTTATTCGGGATGTTGCTGAGTCCTCTATCGTGGAAGAGGTAAAGAAACATCAGTATGAGGATCCTATTCTGGCCCGGTATAGAGATGCAGCTCTCCGAAAGGGAAAGACTTTATTTGAGGTTACACCTGATGATGTGCCGAGGTATGAGGGCAGATTATGTGTACCTGATGTTGCAGGGCTACAACAACAGGTTATGGGAGAGGCACACAATGCCCATTATTCCATTCACCCAGGGTCGACGAAGATGTACCATGACCTTAGATGCTTGTATTGGTGGGATGGCATGAAAAGAGACATCGCAAAATTTGTTGCCCAGTGCCCGAATTGTCAGCATAAGGTTGAGCATCAGAAGCCTGGTGGATTATTACAGGAGATCGAGACCCCGACTTGGAAGTGGGAAGTGATCAATATGACTTCATTACAGGCTTACCTCGCACTCAGCGGAAGTGTGATTCCATATGGGTTATCGTGGATAGGCTGACGAAATCAACCCATTTTCTTCCAGTTAGGACTACTTACTCGCTGAAGACTATGCTAGGTTGTACATCAGGGAGATAGTGAGACTGCACAGGGTTCCCACATCTATTATATCAGACCGAGGAGCTCAGTTTACAGCTAACTTCTGGAGATCATTCCAGAAGGGATTGGGGATACATGTGAGTCTCAGCACAACATTTCACCCTCAGACGGATGGGCAGGCAGAGCGTACTATCCATACATTTTAGGATATATTGAGGGCCTGTATTATTGACTTCAGAGGTAGTTGGGATGACCATTTACCACTCATTGAGTTTGCTTATAACAACAACTACCATTCTAGCATCCAGATGGCACCGTATGAGGCTTTATATGGGAGGAAGTGCAGGTCACCTATTAGTTGGTTTGATGTAGGTGAAACTAAGTTGATCGGCCCAGACATGGTTCAGCAAGCTGTTGATAAGGTGAAACTCATTCATGAGAGGTTATTAGCAGCACAGAGTCGACAGAAGTCATATGCTGATAATCGACGTCGACACTTAGAGTTTCAGGTTGATGATTGGGCTTTCCTAAAGGTGTCACCCATGAAGGGTGTGATGAGGTTTGGCAAGAAAGGAAAGCTTAGCCCAAGGTACATCGGGCCTTACCAGGTCATTCGTAGGATAGGCAAGGTTGCCTATGAGTTGGATCTACCATCTGAATTGGAGGCGGTACATCCAGTCTTCCATGTATCTATGCTGCGTAAGTGTATTGGTGATCCTTCCAGAGTCTTCCCAGTAGATGATGTCCAGGTGACAGAGGAGTTGTCTTATGAGGAAAATCCCATAGCCATACTTGATCGCCAGGTCAGGAGATTACGGACGAAGGATGTGGCTTCCGTCAAGGTGTTGTGGCGAAACAACAATAGGGAGGAAATGACTTGGGAGGCAGAAGATGAAATGAAGAAGAAATATCCTTACTTGTTCCCTATGACTCCAGGTAATGTAATTTAACTCCTTATTTGATTCTGGAATTGGGAATTGTATATGAGTGATATATTGTGGCCCTGTGTGGCATCTGTTGGTTTACTGAATATAGGCGAATAGGCATAGTTATAAAGGAGACTCTGCCGAAATTTTTCTAGCATAAGACTTATTATGAACATTCGAGGACGAATGTTTCTGAGGGGGGAAGAATGTTACACCTCGTAAGATTAAGACGATAATTAAGAACGTCATTAAGGAAGTAAGATTCGGATATTGAATATAAGGAACACTTACATATGTTAATACGAGAAATTAGTGTATAAACGGATGTTATCCCAGAATAGTTTTTCTTTAGTGCTATACATGTGACGACAAGAATTAATCCTAGTAGTTGAATTTATTCCAATGGAGTTATGGAATAGTATTGTATTATAAAACTATGACATTGAGGATACGAGGCTTTATGAAATTCTCGGGAATTAAAAGAGGTGGGTTTAAGATATATTAATTGAAGAACATGGGGGCCAAAGTGTAATATTAAAAATCCAGATTTTTTTTCTATTAACCTACATTCTTTCATCTTCTTCATTCAAAACTTAAAACAAACTCTCCTCTCCTCTCCTCCCCCATACCCCAGCCGAGAACCCCCCCAACCCCATAGCCAAATTTGAGATTTTTATCTTCTCTTCCTAGACTACATTTTTCACCAAAAATTAGAAGCAAAACAACACCAAAAATAATGGCAAAAACAACCACTGCTGGCCGAAACTCTAACCCAGAAATTTCGAGATTTTTGGATGAAATTTTGGAAGACAAACGTGTAGGGATGATGGCTTAACATTATAGAACACTTACATGTCAATTGGAGTTGAAGAAGTGAACAAAAAAGGAGAAAAATTACAAAACAGTGGGGATTTTCGGACAAGCAGTGGGCATAAAATTGGGGACTGTTTTGGACGAATTTGAGGTATAAAATTCTTCTTTCTACGATATAATTGGAATGCATGTTGTTAGAATTAAGGTAATGAATTTGTGTTAAGGAAAAATTAAAATTTAAGCGTTGCATGTGACAATTTTGGGCTAGTTGCCGATTTGGGACAGATTTTGGTGTTATTGGATTCGTTGGTTGTTGTTGTTATTATTGTCACTAATTGCATGATGAAATTGAAAGGAAACATTGATATTTATTTGGAATTAGTTATATGGAAGTATTGAAATACGAAATTGAATTTTAGGAATTAAGATAAGAGTTATGGAATTATGACATGTTGTGGCCAAGAACTTGCATGAAATTGTTGGACATGTTGTGATGTATATGGACTGTTTTAGGGACTATTTTGTGGTGTTATAATGCTGAAAATTTAGTTACCATTATGCATGTTTAGGTGTGGTAATTGCTAATGTAAGTCCTAAAGGAATAAGGGTGTAGAAATGCGTAGAAAGGCTTCATATTCTACCCTCGTTGTTGTTGGAACATGGACTGTTTTGTGGGCTGTTTTTAATGTGGATTAAGAGGCTAAATTTACATGAGAAGTAGGTGTGTAAATTCCTTTTATTGTTGTTTTGGTTGTGCCCTTAATTGGTGCTTGGTTATTGATGTTATTAGCCTCGTTTGGAAGTTGTGGAAACATGTATAAACGGGGGAAGTGCTGCCCGAATTGTTATAGAATAAGAAGTCGTTATTCGATATAAATTGTGTTAGTAACCATAGAGTTAACGAACGTATTACCATTATTATATGTTGAAGTTCTATAACGAGGCATATTCTAATATTGGGTGGATTAGTTCGTCTAAAAGGTATGTGAAACCCTTACTTCTTTCTTTTGGCATGATTTCATGAAAGTACGGCGGACGTACTTGATTCTTATACAGTTTAATTCCTAAAGAGGATTGTTACGAGAAGTGCCTATGATTTTTCAGCAAAGAGTTTATTATGACATTATTTTAATAATTTTATTGAGAGTCAAATGATAATTTTTACTTGCATATGGTTACTCATGATATCTACTCGTGCTAAGTGTTACTACTTCACCTTACCGAGTCCCGGGCCGGGTTACGTTCGTGCACAGCCTTGCATTTTTCACCGAGACCCTCACTAGAGGACTGGGTTACGTAGGATGGATCCATAGATAAGATATGACTTTACTGAGTCCCAGCATGGACCGAGTTACGATATGACTTCACCGTGTCCCAGTATGGGCCTGGTTATGATATGATTCCACCGAGTCCCGCACTAGTGGGCCGGGTTACGTTACATATATATATATATATATATATATGTATATGGACAGGCACTCATGTTTTCTTGACTTGACTCTCATTTTTATAAGGCACAACTGACTTTTATTGTTTATGGCACAGTTGAATTTGGATCCTAATTTTTATACTGATCTCCATGTTTTCTGTTGGCCACTTATGACCTCTTTTACAGCATTTCATGTTTTACATACTCAGTACATTATTTCGTACCGACCCCCTTTCCTCGGGGGGCTGCGTTTCATGCCCGCAGGTACAAGTTTTCAGTTTGGTGAACCTCAGGCCTAGGTTCCTACTCAGCAGGTTGGGAAGCTCCTTTGATTCAGAGCTTTGTTATTTTAGGTACAGAACCCTATTATTTTGACTTTTGTATATTTAGGGGCACGACGGGGCCCTGTCCCGTCATATGTCGTTATCCTTCTTGTAGAGGTCTGTAGACAGTTGTGGGTTGTACTTATGTAAGGGTTATAACTCTGTTTTGGTCAGTCATGCTATTGTACTCTGTTTTGGTCAGTCATGCTATTGTACTCTGTGTTGGGGTGTCCCCGTGTATATATGATACTATCTAGTGGCAGCCTTTTCGGCTTGCCTGTTGTTGTATTGTGTTGGCTAGTTGTGACTCCTCAGGAGGCAGGTACATTCGGGGGTAAAGGAAGCCTTGTCGGCTTGCCTACTCTGCCATATGTTGTTATTGCAGCGTTATGCTGTCGGATTTCAGACTCATTAAGTGTGAATTGGATTATGTGTGACAGGTTAGTATAATGACGTCATTAGGGCGGTTAGTCGCGACCCGTCGGGTCGGGTCGTGACACAAAGGCAGGTGGTCGATGCATATAGATGGTTTCTTTTAAATCCCTATGTAAGAACACATTTTTCATATCAAGTTAATGAATCGATCAGTTCTTCCCTATAGCAATGCTCAAAACAGTACGAATGTTGGTTGGTTTGACCACTGGACTGAAGGTCTCACCATAATCAACTCCCTCTTGCCATTTTCCACAAGTCTCGCCTTATGGTGTTCAAGCTCACCATTTTCCCTGAATTTGTGATGATATAGCCATATACAACGAATCACATTGACCCCATCTAGTTTCGGAACAAGATCCCAAGTGTGTTATGTAGTGAGTGCATCAAATTCCTCACGCATGGCCGCATTCCAATTTGGGCCAAGCTTGGCTACTTTTGGGTTTTTAGGTAGTGGTGAGATGGTTTGAGTGGATAGGTTAAAGTGGACTTTGGGTTTGAAAATCCCGTGTTGGGCATGGGTTTCCATGCGGTGTGTCAGAATAGGGACTAGGGGCAGTGGGTTGTGGGATAGGGACTAGCTCCATGTATTACATTTCTAATGAGAGGGGAAGTGTCTGAATCGTCAAGGAAGCCATAGTCAGTGACTTGAAATTTTCGGACGTTTGCAAATGGGAAAATGTTCTCCTCGAATGTGACATGGCGAGGGACTAGGATTTTATTTGTTGACAAATCATAGCATAAGTACCCCCTATGATTCAATGGGATAACCAAGAAAATGCAGGGAGTAGTCTTAATGGCTAATTTGTGAGGGATCGTGGAGGCAAGATTCGGGTAGCATAGACAACCAAAAATCCGAAGGTGATCATAAGAAGGGATTCGACGGAAGATAATTTCGGTTGGAGTTTTATTTTGAAGAGTATGCGTTGGTAATATATTTAGAAGGTAAGCTGCCATGTGCAATGCGTAGACCCAAAAGGAATGGGGGATTGAAGCATGGAAGAGCATAGTGCGGATCTTATTGTTGATGGTGTGCAGGATTCTTTCGGCTTTACCATTTTTAGGTGAGGTATAGGGGCAAGAAAATCGAAACACCATGCTTTTGTCTGCACAAAATTTATGAAAGGATAAATTGTCAAACTCACGGTTATTATCACATTGAAACATTTTGATGGTCATCTTAAATTTGGTTTTAACATATGCTTGAAATTCAAGAAAAATTGAGTAAATTTGGGACTTATATTTTAGAGGATAAACCCAAAAAATGAGGGAAATCATTCAAAAATATCAAATAATATTTGTGACCCAGTTTGCTAGTAATATGAGATGTACATAAATCCGCATGGATAATATCAAAATGAGAAAAAGTTACACTCAATGAAGATTGAAAAGGAAGTCTAACATATTTTCCTAAAGGACAAGAGTAGCATCTGTGGGTAAATTTCCCTTCATTACATTGAATGAAATTCTGACTTCTAAGAAAATTAAAAATTGGTGCTCCCGGATACCCGAGTCTACTATGCCAAGTTGATGGAGAGAATGCAGCTAGAGAGGTTGGTGGATTGACACTTGCCGCGGAATTGGATGAGAAAGGATATATGTCCCCCAAACTATTTCATCTCGTAAGAGTTGTCCCCGTACGTAGGTCCTTCACAGAAAAACCAAAAGGGTCAAACTCAACAGATACGAAATTGTCACTAGCAAATTTCCTAACAGAGATTAAGTTTTTAATGATGTTAGGAGCATATAGTACATTTTTTAGGGTAAAAGAAGGGTGAGGTGGTGGTGTTTGAGTGGTGCCATAGCCTTGAATTGGAATGTGATAGTCATTTCTGACCAAAATAAATTGAGGATTGTTCAAATTAAATAGTTGAGGGAGATTATCAGAGTCACAAGTGAGGTGGGATGTGAAAACCGTATCCATGTACCACGCGCCATCGGGCTGTTGGATATTGATAATGTTGTAAGCCTGACTCAGTTCGACTCATAAGACCATATGCATGTTGTTGTTGTTGGGCCGTAGAGAAGTGGGCTTAGTGCGATTTACCCGTGTGGTGTGGGACATGATGAGGGCCCAGTATGCTCGGTGTCGGATGTGGACTTGTGTACTGGGCCAGGGCAGTTGGGTAAGGGCAAGGGGGGGAGGGGGGAGGCCCAATTTCTGCGGATTGGCCACAGCATTGGGCTGGCCCACAGATAAGGGGACTGGGCCTGGCGTGGCTGTCCATCAGAATTAGACCAGCCTCTACGACCTCTTCCTCTGTCGTAGCGCTCGTTGCCGCAGCCTCGTCCCCTGCCACTGCCTCGGCCACCGCACTGATTTTGGTGGTCCGCGTGTTGTGGTGGTCCGGTGGGTGCAGCGGTGGTCGGCGGTGCATCAACTACCAACGCCTTCTGATTATGTTCGTCTTGTTTGACACATCTAGTCTCCTCCAATAGTAATTATGATCGGGTCTTGTTAAAACTAGGGAGGGGATCAGCATGTTGGATTATCATCGCAAGTGTATCGTACTCACCCTTTGGCAAACCATTAATTAGTTGCTGAACCATATTTGTTTCTGAAATCGAATTTTCTAACATAATTGGTCTGCTACTAATTTCAATTGTTTACAATATGCGGACATATTTATAAAATTCTCTAACACTGGTGTTATTAAATTGCTCCTCTAAATACACGGCACGTGTGTGTTTGTTGTCTTGAAGGATTTCCTCTAGCCTTGTCCATAATTCGTGAGCCGAATCACTTGTCTTCATAACAGTATGAAGTAAATCCTCGGATATGGTGTCATATATCCATTGTTTGACAATTGCATCTAGTCGCTTCCACGTCGGGTGGACGAGGTGTTGTGGCATCGATGTGATCAAGGACGTTGTATGCACAAGCATGTATTTGAAATAGTTCAACCCACGATGAGTATTGTCCATCCTCTTGATCAAGAACCAAAGGGATAAAGTTCTTGATATTTGTTACGGCAAAGGCCGGATGAAAGGTGTTAGGAGAGGAGGAGGGAGGATGAGGATGTTTGACGTCGTGGATGGAGGAGGAACATCGGGAGAAGACATGAATATTGGATGTTCGGCGTTGCAAAACAAAGGGGGGCGGTTCACCGTTTTTTAGGGTAGGAGTGGGATAAAGGTTTGACTTCTGATACCATGTAGAATTGAGTAATTATCCTTATTTGGAGTCTTCTCATTAATGCAATAGATATAGTTGTTTACAATTACAATCCTAATTGTATGAGAATATCTACTTTATATAATTACACCAAAATAATAATTACAGAATATATGAAGCATATAAACGTATTCTCTATAATCTACAACGTAAATTAGGTCACGTTGTGCATTGGCGGATGTCTAAAGCACTGAAATCTAGTGCGCGAGACCCAGACAAGTGAAACATTGAAGATCTGTCAATACTTTGGACCAGAAAAGTTATTTAATATTATAAGCAATTTAAGATTTTAAGTTAATAAATAAAATATACTGTTGATCATATATATTGTTAAAATATGTTTTTAGCCAAATATATGATTTGGAAGTCGAAGATGATCTCAGCATGATAAATGGGGGGAGGGGGGAAGGCCTATCAGTGGTACTAGAAGTTCTAGATTTTGGTCCTGCTTAAACCATTGTAAGTTGATTGATTTAGGATTCAAAGGGAATAGATATACTTGGTCTAATCACCGTAAAAAATATGGTGGCTTAATTTTAGAACGTCTTGATCGATGCTTTGCTAATAATAATTGGCTTGATTTTTACCCCAATGCCTCTGTCACGCATCTTCCTAAGACACACTCGGACCATAATCCCCTTTTAATTCAATTAGCAAATAGACAGTGTCCAGTAGGTCAAAAACCTTTTAAAGTGGAAAGTTTTTGGTTTAGTCATCCGGAATTTAAAACTTTGGTTCAAAATTGTTTGTTGGATAAAAATCACACTGAAGCTACTGCATGTTTCACCCAACGTGCTACTGAATGGTGTAGAGTTTTGTTGGGTTCAAAACATATAAGTAGGCACAGCGAAAGTTTAAAATTTTGTTCTACTTACCCCAACAATTTCTTCTGATATGGTTATATGACAATCAAATCATGTAACATAAAACATGAAAACTTACAGGTTGTATTATCTGGAGTCTTTACTTAGGGATTACAAAAGACTGTCCCTTCGACTGCAAGCACAATGCTACGATGTATTCCTCTGTCAAGAAAGCCAAGAAATCTTGACAGAGGTTTGAGAGAGTTTTATCCTAGACTCTAAGTCTAGAATTGTTTATGAGAATTGGTGTTCTTAGTTTTTAATAACTAGAGATTAGTGATGTCTATATAGTGATTTTTAGGTCACAAATCATATTAGGGTTGGGCTCTAAGCCTGGCCCAAAAACCGAGGTGCAGTGGGACAGTCTGATTGGGCCCACTACCGGGTAGACGTCGCGACGCAGCCTAGTAGGCGCCGCGGCGCCTTACGTAAAATTATGTTTCACGCTTTCATTTAATATATATATTCAACACGTTAAATCCAAAATCCAATTTTGATTTAATTAAATAATTTCCACCTAATAAAAATTATCCCATAGTTATTATTAATTTAAATATCTCGATTCCAAATCGAATATTTAATATTCTCTCAATACACCCTTAGATCGAAAAGACAATCGACATAGTGTGACCCTATAGGCCTTCACATATCGACACTAATCCAATTAAGGTCCATACGGAACTCCTAGACTGCGCCGTATGACGAACTCAATATGTGAAGTACGTTTACATGAATCCAGCAAACATAACCTTTATGTGAGATGATAAATTCCTTTCATTCGCGACACACTCGATTAAGCTTAGGATTTGCCACGTGTCTATCCAAATGGCTTGATCACTTTATCTCATCTATATTAGTCGACAACTAGACCATATTCTAAATATGTCTCTTGCATTGGCCAATGACTTGGTCGACCTAATATCACTGAGAAGTTGAGTGTTCGCTCGAATATCCAATCGATGAAAGAATCATATTCTTGGCTCAACTACCACCTTAATTTACATTATAATGCACCCAACACAAGCCGGATCTTATCCTATAAGGAGTTTAAGCTTAGGACAGGGTCAAAGTACATTACTCTGTAAACAAGATGCGTATTGACCTCAAGTCAAAGGATCTTCATCTCCCACACGCTGATAACACTCTAGACATGTCTAACAAATAGTTTATCAGCAGGGTATACCAATACTTTCCAAAAGTATCCATGTGTCCATCACTAGTAACCATTACTAGTAGCAGGTGAGACATACTACATTCTCTAAGAATATGATGCAGACCATATGTCGACTTATAACATATCATCGATATTCCATTCTCGATGATTATTAGTCAAAACTATTTTAGAGTTACGCTCTATCATCAATATCTCACTCTATTAATGACAACGTAAGCTCAAGGGATGCACATTAATGAATAATTACAAATAATCACATAATAATTCAATAATCGCAAATGTCATAAATATTAATCTTATTAATAATATGAATGTGTTCAAGTACATCTGTCCCTAATAATGATTGTCTCTAGGACATACATACTTTCAAATGGAACCTTAATACCTTTGGTAATATTTTCCACAAAAAACGTCGTTTGATAGCTAGAATCAATGGTATCCAGCGCTCTCCCTCATACCCTTATAGCTCCTTTCTTCAAGATCGTGAAAAAAATCTTGTTCTGGAATATAATGACATCTTGAAAATGGAGGACTTTTGGAAAATTAGATCCCGTATTAATTGGCTAAATGATGGTGACGCTAACACAAAAATTTTCCAACTCTCGGTCATTAATAGAAGAAGAAGGAATAAAATTTGTTACTTTAAGGATGACCAAGACAATTGGGTTACTGACCCAGATCAAATCAAGAATCACACTCTCTTATTTTAGTAACATCTTTACCACCATGCATCCGTACTCCACCTTAAAAGATATTATTCTCTCCCACCAGTTTTCACAGCATGGATATTTCTTCTCTGGATAGGCCTCTTCGTAATCAAGAAGTTATCCAAGCTGTATTTTCGTTTCACCCTTTTAAGGCTCCGGGACCGGATGTTGAGTTGTGGAGCTTAATTCTGGATGTTGAGTTGTGGAGCCTAATTCAACGCTGACACTATGAGTTGAGAATTTTAGGTTTGTATTATGTTCGCCCTAATTTTCGCTATATATAGATTAGGGCGCCGTTTTCTTTCTTTGTGGTTGTACAAGAGAAAAAGAGAGAAAGAAAAAATTGTAAACTCAAACTCCCTATTTTATTATAGCAAAATCTGCAACGGCAAAATGGACGTAGCTCTCGCATTGAGGGTGAACCACTATAAATATGTGTGTGTTATTTATTCTTCGTTTATTTATTGTTTTCTTATTAGGACTCAAATCCTAACCCCGGATGGAATTCATCCATTTTTTATTATCAAAAGCACTGGAATATTATTGGTAATTTTGTGTTACAATTTTTCCATGAAGTTTTTAACTCCCAAGTTATCCCCGACCCCTCTTAATGATACTTTGCTTTATTCCTAAATTTAAAAACGCCAACCATCTCAAAAACGTTAGACCAATTGGCTTGTGTAATGCTATTTACAAAATCATTACTTTTTTTTTTTTTTTTTTTTTGATAATCCAGGTACAAAATCATTACTAGCACAAGACTCAGAGGCCCCTGAAGTCCTTCAAAGACCCCACCAAACAAAATCATTACTAAAGTTATTGCCAATGGTATCAAGCCTTATCTGGACAAGATTATAGGTCCACACCAAACTAGTTTTCTAAAACGCCGTCGTGCTAGTGATAATGCCATTCTTGTACAAGAGCTCCTTCGTCACATTAGAAATAGTAAAAGCTCCAAAGGTAACCTAATCCTTAAAATTGATCTTGAAAAGACTTTCGATCGCATTGAATGGTCCTTTGTATATCGTACCCTCATATTCTTCAAATTTCCCCTTAAAATCACTAAGCTCATCATGAATTGCATTAGTTCTAGTAATATTGCTATTCTAGTTAATGGTACTAGAACCAACTACTTCTCCCCATCTAGAGGTATCCGGCAAGGGGACCATGTCTTCCTACATTTTCATTCTGTATGGAGATGCTTTCTAACTATATCTTCTACCAAGTTGATACCCTTAATTGGGAACCCATATCCATAAATCCTAAAGGCCCTTACTTCTCCCATATCTTCTTTGCGGATGACTTAACTTTGTTCTCTAAAGCTAACTCAAGTATATCCACACAATCCATCATGTCTTAAATCTTTTCTGCCAAATATCTGGTCGAAAAATAAACTCTACAAAATCAAAGGCTATTTTCTCCAAATCATGTACTAATAACGGTAAAGAATGAATTTTGAGTTTAGCTTTAGGAGTGGTCAGTGGGTCGGAATCGGGTAAATCGTGTCGGGACCGGCGGGATCGGGTCGGGACGGGACGAGAGGGAGGGGCGGGATCTGGTCGGGTCGGCACCGGCGGGATCGGGACAGGCGGGATTCGCCGCCGTCCCATCCCGTTTCGGATCCCGTCTGAATCGGGTCGGGCAGGATCAGGCTGGGTCGGGATCGGGGCTTTTTTTTTTTTTGCACTTAATTTTAAAAATAACATATATATATAAAAAACTCAATAATTAAACATGATAGAGTAATAAAAATATCTCAAGGTTGTTTTTGTGCCTCTTATATTATTTAATAGACATATGATTTTTTTTGTAATACAAATACAATTGTCAAAATTGCAACTTTGTGATGTTGTTCAAAAGTTGCAAATTACAGAGTAAAATTGCAATTAAAGAAATTACATTTTGAAAAAAACTTGTTCTAGTTTCTTGATAATTTTCTGTGGTTCTTCGGTTGGAATTGGTATTTGTTGGTCAAATTGCTCCACGCCGCTTCCACCACCTCCGGATAAGATTTCGTTGTAGTTTTCGTCTTCTTCGTTGATCTCCGGTTGACCGCACCTTCTCCTCTCCGCTCGTATCCAATCTCTGAATAATACTACAATCTCCAAGCTGTCTCCGGCTAATGAGTGTCTGTGTTCTCCTATTTGATATCTGCCGGCAGAAAAAGCGCTTCCAGACGCCGTTGATGACGCTTGAATGTTCAAAACATCTCGGGCCATCATTGAAAGTGTCGAGAAGGTCTTCTCATTCCCCCTCCAGTATTTCAGCAAGTCTTCACGTCTTTCTTTATTGAGAACTGTTTGGTACGGTATAGAACCCTGCAAAATAAAAATATCAAACTCGCTAATTTGGTTAGTAGCGATACGGCCGCACATTCTATTTCTGAGGCTTTCAATACTAGCCGTAGAAACAACATGTCTTTTGTGAGGTTGTGTTAAAGAAGAAGAAGAAGATAGTATGGAAGACGATAGGTTGCTAGCACTTTCTTGTTGGTAAAACCTATATACTTTTTTGCATTCGCCTTCTACGCTAGACAACACTTCTTCTTTAGTTTGTTCAATAGGTGGTGGGTGATTTGGATTTTTGGGACTTTGAGGTGGTAGTACTGCTATACAATCGTAAATAGTTTAAATAAGTGATTTAGTACCGTTTATTTTAATAGACGGATTTAATACAACACCAATAATATAAATAGTGGAAATAAGAATAATTTTTTTTATTTTGATAAATATTTTTTTAATAGCTGCCTTATAAGCTGGTTTAGCCATATATTCATTAAGCAGTAAAAATATTAGAGTTATATAAAACAACATAGTTGAAATAGTAGGATAATATATACAAGAAAATTTTTTTGTTGCTTGAAAAAATTTCTCAAAAATACAATAAGTTCGGAATTATTTTTTCAATCGCTATCTACAACCATATCATCTGGATTTTGATTATGCGAGTTAAAATATAAAGTTATAGGTTTTCTATAGTCATAAGCAACAAGTAGTTGCTCGTATAAAGAATTCCACCTAGTGGGTACTTCTTCTGGAATTTTTCTATAAGGTAGTTGGCAATCGTGACAAGTTTTTTATATTCTTTTCTTCGTTGTATTCTATTATTTTTTAAAATAAAGTTTATAACAAATTGTATTTTACTAAGAATGTCTTCAAAAAGTGATAGACCGTCCTTTACAACTAAGTTATATATATGGCACACACATTTTATATGAAAATGATCTGGAAAAGATGGAGTTAAACTATTTTTTAAAATTGTAATAGTGTAATTGTTAGAAGAAGCGTTATCTAATGTAATAGTCATAATTTTATCAGTTATTCCATAATAATCGCACACTTGATAAATATTTTCTGCTATAAAAGTACCAGTGTGCCTATCATCTATATATCTATACGCTAAGATACGTTTTTGCATAGATCATTTATAATCTATCCAATGACATATTACCGTTAAATAATCATGGTCGTTAGTACTACGGCCTATATCAGAAGTGATAGCCAGTTTGCAATTAAAATGATATAATGAATAACGTAAATACTGTTGATATTCATGTGCGAATTTAAATACATCTCTCTTAACAGTTGATCTAGGAAAACCGTTAAAAACAGGATTATACATATCTCTAATGTAATGAATAAAATCGGAATATGAAGGAAATGAAAAGGGCAAACCCTCCACAGCAACTAATTTTGATATTGCTTCCGTATCTCTATGTTTATTGTAATTACGCCTACAATTCCCCCCCGTCGTGTGGTTAATTTGACCATGTACTTGATCCGGGACGTGAACCTTGTTCCGATGGAGCGGGCGTTTGCGCACCCGGTTTTAAAGCCTCGTATTAGGCATACCTAGCTGGATAAGCCCTTGCTACGTGTCTCATTAAACCCCCCGTCCCATCGTGACCTTTTCCAGTTTAAAATTTTAAAACATCTTTACAAATTTTACATCTAGCTACTTGATTCTCTACGTCCCTATCAAAAAATGTCCATGCATCTAATTTTAATGGTCGTTTGGCTGGACCTCATCTCATACTAGGGGGAATATGAGACATTTCAGTTTAAGGTGCACTAGTGGGTGTGTTGTCATCTACATTAGTGGGTGTATCATCTAGATCATCTTCTAAATTAAAGTCTTCTTGAGTTCCAGAAAATAGCTCCTCATCTAAATCTAATGGTATTGTAGGAAAATGTTCAGTATCAACAAAATCATCCTGTGTAGGAATAGGATTCTGTCTAGAAATAGGATAACTAGAAGAAGTACCCTTGCCCTTGTTTCCCCTATTAGAAGAAGTCTGACCCCTACTCGTAAGTATACGTTTAAATCCTTCCATTATAAATTTATAATTATACTAATAAATAATTAAAGTAAATGAAATTAAGTGCGCTAAATAAAATAAACAGACAATAATAATTTAATGAAGGAACGAATGTACCAAACGCCGACGTAATGTCGACGTGTAATCGAGAGGTTGAAAATTGAAACTTTGCTCGATGGAAGATCCTCAAGCTAGTTGTCAACTTCACTCCCAAATAAATAAATAAAATTCAATATTTAGTAGACAATGTAGACTTGTAAAGAGATAGATTGAGAGAATAGAGAGATTGTAGGAAGATTTGTGAAAAGATGAAGAGAAAATGAGGTATTTATAGTTAAAAAATTGGGTTAATGTGTAAATATAATAATTTATGGGTTAAAAATAAATATTAAGGGGTAGGGGGTAGGGGGGTTGGGGGAGGGGGAGGCCAAAAATGGCCATTACACAACGGCCAAAATGTAAAATGGTCGTTGGTGCAACGGTTATTTATGCAAAGGGGGGTTTCGGGCGGGACCGGGTCGAGCCTGGCGGGATTGGGGCGGGCCGGGACGAGACCATGTCCCGTCCCGGTTCGAGTCCCGATACAATAATTTTTTTTAAAAAAAAGTCGGGTTCAAGGCGGGATCGGGCCGACCCGGCCCACTGGCCAGTCATAGCTTAGCTCAACCCCAAAAGCTAGCTTGTAGGGTGAGGATTTTTCAAGTTCATCTAATGAGTCCATGCTCCCATTCCATTTCCGATGTAGGACTCTTAACACTCTCCCGCACGCCAGACCTCGTTAATTGGAGCGTGAACAATATAATTTGGGGGCCCAACATCGGTGAACAAAGAATTGGAATTGGTCTGACTCTGATACCATGTAAAGAATGGATCTTGGGCCTAACTCAACCCCAAAAGCTAGCTTGTAGGGTGAGGATTTTCCAAGTTCATCTAATGAGTCAATGCTCCCATTCCATTTCCGATGTGGGACTCTTAACACTCTCCCGCACGTCCAGACCTCGTTAATTGGAGCGTGAACAATATAATTTGAGGGGCCCAACATCGGTAAACAAAGAATTGGAATGAGTTTGGCTCTGATACCATGTAAAGAATGGATCTTGAGCCTAACTCGGCCTCAAAAGCTAGCTTGTAGGGTGAAGATTTTCCAAGTTCATCTAATGAGTTCATGCTCCCATTCTATTTCCGATGTGGGACTCTTAACACTCTCCCGCACGCCCAGACCTCGTTAATTGGAGCGTGGACAATATAATTTGGAGGCTCAACATCGGTGAACAAAAAATTGAAATGGGTCTGGCTCTGATACCATGTAAATAATGAATCTTGAGTCTAACTATAACATTCACACCCTTGTACATGATCTACTCAATATTACTTCTACCGAAAATTTTGAAAATATCTTGGATTTCCTGTTCTTAACAGCAACCCCAAACCCTCTGATTTCCAATTTATCTTTAGATAATATGAGGAACAAATTAGCTAACTGGAAATTAACCCTTCTTAATCTTGCTGGTCGTCTCACCCTTATTAAATCAACGCTTAATGCTATCCCTGCTCATGCTATGCAATATTTTCTTCTCCCTAAAAAAGTTTGTAATAGTATTGACAAAATTCAAAAGAATTTTCTGTGGGGAACTACACAACAGAAAAGGAAACTTCACTACATTAGATGTGACACAGTCACCCTTCCTAAGTTTCATGGTGGCTTAAATCTTTGTAAATCTCATAATAAGAATCTTTCCGCTTTTAGCTAGCTTAGTTTGGCGACTGTACACTAATAAGAGCACTCTTTGGGCCCAAACTCTTATAAATAAGTATGCTACCACTTCTACTTCCTTTGTTTGGCGTAGCATTTTGAGGAGTAAAATCTGTTCTAAAGCAGTTGCGTGGTCTCTTGGGAAAGATAACTCTATCAATCCCTAAAACTCCCCCTCTTAGACAAATTATCCATGGACCTCTCCTCAATAATGAAGACTCTTGTATGATTTCTACCCTTTGGAATGGCACTGAATGAAATTGGAACACCGTTTCTTTTAGCATACCAAACCATATCACATCTCTAACTTCCAGCACTTCTCCATGCATGAAAGAAGAAGATACTCCTTATTGGTCCTTGGAAGAAAATGGGATTTTCTCTACTAGATCTGCCTTTAGATTACATAACCAAACTAATACTTCGATGTATCCTTTTCATTTGATTTGGTCTCTACATACATTGTCCAAAATAAATAAAAAAACTCTGGCTAGTCTCACTCTCACACAATAGACTGCCCACAAACTCTTATCTTCACCATATTGGCATCTCCTCCAGTCCTTCCTGTCCCATTTGCACTTCCATCGAAGAAAACATCACCCATATCCTCCTAGATTGGCATATTGCGAGAAAATTTTTGTTAGATCTTGGTCTCAACATGAGCAATATCCTTAATACTCCAACGCATTGGCTTCAAAATATTCATGAACTAGCAGCCCCTCTGCAAAGTCACCACCTTTTTTGGACGGACTTCTACCCTTTTGCTCTTTGGCACATATGGCTTAATCAGAACCATAACACTTTCAACCACGACACTTCAAAAATAGACACTAATAATATCGTCATAAGAGCTTCTGAATATAAATATTCCACCTCCCAGCTTGCGCAATCTAACGTCAAAAAAGAGATTACTATCTCCTAGCAGACTCCCACTCATGTCCCTTTCAAGCTTAATATTGATGGTGCTTTCTCCCATAAAGGTGGAATTTTTAGGAATGCTACAGGCAATTGGGTGGTTGGCTACGACAAGGCTACCTTCAGTCTCAGTCACACTATGGTTGAACTACAAGCTCTTCAACAAGGCCTTCAGCTAGCTCTAGATAAAAATATATTTCCACTGGAAATAGAAACTTACTCTGTCGAGGTAGTTGTTTCCACGACTTGAACCCATGACCTCACGGTCACATGGCAGCAACTTTACCAATTACGTCAAGGCTCTCCTTACGAGAATTTAATTTCATAAAGAGGTTAAAGTGTTGACTTCACCTTATTTGGAAGGTTGAAATGTAAGAGACTGTAGAAGAACCAATGTAACTGTATCTTGAGAAAAATTGTGCATGTCCTTGATAGAGCCATTAGTTTGCTTATGGCTTTGTCCCAAAAATGTTTCTTTTGATGTAGAAGAAGGGATGAGCAAAGAATTACAAGTAATAGAGTGGTATTTATGTATTGACGAGCTGGTTGATTTACTGTTTTCCAAAGAAGGGACAATAGCCTTCACCAATCAATTGACATTTCACATTGAAAATTTAACTCTGAAATTGTTTGCCTCTCTTTGAGAAATTGTTTCAGACTACAACGCCCATCGCAGTTGACTGTTTGACTGTTTGATTAGTCAAATTGAATCTTATGTTTTCCTTGATTTTTGAGGTAACGACAATTGTCTTCCTAAAAGGCGATTGAGTTTGAATTTGACGCAATGATCATTGGGAAAAATCATTATGTTTTCAACAAAGTGTCCCTTATTTCGTATGAAACGATGCTAATTGAACTCGAACCTAACACTCTAATCTTTGTGCTGATGCCAATTACCAAAATTGACATTAAAAAAAATGAAAGATGCGAAACTTGAAATAGCCAAGGAAGTTGAGCTGGGTATTGCTTTAGGTGAAGGGGTTTTAGTGTAGTACTTTTATGTTACTGTGACTGTGTGTGTCATCCATTAGTTTTTTCTGGAAACATTGCGTGAAACTACTCTCCCAAAAATGAGATTCACTCATGTCAAAAAAAAACTTTATTTTTTCAGTTTGACTTTGAAACGACTATATGATCCAGATTTAGTATATACCCAACAGACCCAGTGTCTTTTCACTATTGTTTCAGTGTGCTGTCCTCCATGAATCTAATTTTTGAAGTGGCAACTGATAAGACATCACAATAGCTCTCTTCTTGTCCTTGAGTTAACTGCAAGAAAACTTGGGACTCTATTTGTTACGTTAAGTCGTTCAGTTTCTGTTTTTAGAGTTTCTGAACGGTACACCACTTCAATAGAATACCAATTAAAAAGTATGGACTCCTTCAATTTTCACTAAAGGTTCAACTCCCAACACATCTTCCCAGGTAAAATAATCAATTATTCGCAGAAATTTAAAGACTTCAATAGCAATAGTCTTCGAACTTCCACATCTACTTTTAAATCTGAAGGTGAACAAAGTAATCAGCTAAGACAGAAGACAAGATTGACGAATAACATAATAGCCTGATGCTTGGGACAGGAAATGATACATACTCTGTTCCTATTTTAAATCTAAAAACGAAAAAGTTTTTACAAGTCATTTTCGCCTGAAACTAACAAGAAATAAAAGAACACTGTTACAGCACAGCTGAATTTCACGATAGGATTTTCAAAACTGTTCCAAGTTGGATAGGCTTTCAAGATAGATCTGACACCCTCTCTAGGTGGAAGGTGACACGTCAAGATCGATGAGCTTACTACTACTTTGAAAAAGAATTTTACAAATTTGGTTGGCTTCAATGTGGAAGATTCCATAGTTTACTGATCATCGAAGGAGTTTCTTTCTTTTCTCTTGATCAATTAATAGAGCATAAGAAATAAACATCCGCTGCCAGAACCAGGAGTCATAAGCTTTTATAAACGTCAACAGGTTTCCCAGCACAATAGTTCGTTTAAATGTACACCAAGTAGATTACATAACATTTACAAAACAGCCCATATCCAGAAACCTCTTTGTCATGAAGCAAATTAAGTTTTAGTTCATCCTAAGAAAACCTACACCGTTGGCGATTTGTCCGCAGCCTTTGCTTGCAACATCTCAATCATACATTCCTTCCTGCTCCCAAACATCCACAAGAAAATCTACCATTTCCTGCTCGTTTTATATGAGCCAATAACAGTTAATAAAGCACATTCTTTATAACGGGCTGGAAAGTTAAATAAAGCACAGTATGAGAAGCATTCAACACACTTTAAGCTTTTTCAACAAGCACACTTACAGCAAGTGGGATAGGCTTGGCAAATGGCTTGTTGCTCCCCAGCAGACTATCATAGGTAGCATTCCAACTGCACAATTAAAATTACTATTAAAGTATGATTCATCAATAGAAAACATTTACTCAAGTACAAAACAAAATATCCGAACATTTGATTATTCCTCAAATCCAAGCTAAACATCTGAATTTCCTACTCATGCAAATCCCCGACAAACATCCTCCTCTCTGGCTTCTGCAGCCTCTCTTTCAGTTGTTTATCCTAATGTAGGACCAACCTAGAAAAGTAGATTATAGACACAATATTGACCTTTAGACGAGGGTCTATCCGAAACAGCCTCTCTACCTCATAAAGGTAGGGGTAAGGCCTGCGTACATCCTACCCTCTCCAGACCCCACTTGTGAGATTACACTGGGTATGTTGTTGTTGTTAATGTTGACCTTTCTATCCAACTTTAAATGGAAATCCCACAACCAATACATAGAAATCAGCAAGGAAACAGAAGATGACAATAGTGTTGCCTGGTTAAGCAACTGAAAATATTTGGCTAGGTCAAAGAGCCGCACATAAACTCCAACATGAACCATGTTCACATGGGCCATTTACCTTTAAGGAGCTTTATACAGTTTTACTTTTATTATTTGTTACAGCATGTCTCAATTACACAATGTTATTGAATGGTGTTCGATCCAACTAATAGATTGTTGAATATACTCCTTTGGTATACAACATGCCAACCAAACATCAATCTATCAGAATAAGTTTGGCCTCTTTTGTTTGGAACTAGCTTGTTGAAGAGAGAAAATATGGTGAGATATTGTACATTTGCCATGCCAGAGCTCTAGAATGCTACATGTTATGATCAGAATTCAGAAACTCAAATACCTGGACAATTAACCATGCCAAAAGAATTGCACCATGTCCAATAACATATTCTTTTTAAATTCCATTTTTTTAAATCCAGCTGCAGCATAGCTAACACCATATATGATTTATTTCTTCATTTTTAATCAAAGATCATAATTTACGGACAAACTGACAACAGATCATGCCTCAGTTGATTAATGAGAAGCTAAAACTTGAAAGTACTAGATCATTTGAAGTAAATTTAATGTAAGACGGTGCAGGATTCTCAACGTATCAGATGGTTCAGTAAAAATTAACATCTAACCTTAATTTGGGTTCAAGCAGCTGTTTTGGTTGATTCTCAGGAATTTTACGTCCGACCCACTGCTGTCTGATCTGGTTCCAGCTAATGAATCCTGAGAGAAAATAAGTAGCTGCATAAATTAACTAATAAAATAGATACAAAAAAAGATGATGACAAGAACCAAAAAAAAAAGTCAGGAAAGAGTCCACATACCAACAATATATTTTTTTCAAAACCGATTGGCTGATCAATCTTAGTCTTAGGACCTTTTTACACAGAAAGTGACACGGAGCAATTTTACAAACTTTTAACATCCGCTAGGGCCGAGGGGATTAGCAGGAGTTATCTGGAAAACCCACATTCTCGAGAATTGGTATTTGATAAAAGTTAGAAAATTATTATTTATAGAGTAAGTTTTTTTAGGCCCCAGACCTCACTTGTGGGATTACACCGGGTACGTTGTTGTAGTAAGTTGTTTAGGCTCCAGAAAGTTTAAGAACAAGTACCCACTAGATTTCCAAGTGCAGTAACTTTCTTGCCACATATTTGCTAGTCAGGCATTATAATTCGTCTTCAAGACTACCAAATCACTAAGGGTAAGATAAGGAACATTTCTAGAAGAATAACGATCGATATGATCCATGGCTGACCACAGGTCCACACCAATCTAAAAAGATATGAGAGAGGGACCAGGGAACAAAGGAAAGAAAGAAATCTATTGTGAAGCATGAGTACTGCTTTAGCTGTCTGAAGTTCACATTTGACAACTGAGATATCTTATACTGGTCATGTTGATAAAGAGTTTTCAATGGAAACATCATGGTTCGCCTAACAACAAGGGTGACAAAAATAGGCATGGAATCATATTAAGGCAACTGAGCAAGAGAAGATTCAATACCTACCATGATTCACAAATTCAGAATGGATGTTCGTATTTGCAGCGCCATGAGCATCACGTGTCTGAGTAGATATACTAATTGACGATATACTTCCTCGTGACTGAGCTGCACTGTGGTTGTCCATGTCACACGTGCTGGTTGTCCAAAAGTCCGCCGATAGTTTAGCTTTATGTACTAAATGATCTAAGATGTTTCTGCCCATTCAGTGGCTCATGAACAGAAGAAGTTAATCTGGTTTTACTATTGGATCCAGAAAACTACTGCGCTGTTACAAATGATATTTGTTTCTGTAAGAATCAATAGAATACATAAAAACCAGTAAATAGTGCGTAAAAGAGAGGTCTTCCAGACAGACAATTCAAAAATAATTTCAATGCCACATAAACAAATCAAAAGGATTAAATGGCTATAGGGAAAGGAAGAAACAACATTTCCACCTAATTAGGATTAACTCTTCTGGAGATCATCAAAACCATATCAACCTATGTTCTTAATGAGGTTCATAGGTATACTACTATATATCTATTTAAAGTATATATTTTATAGAGAAAATACATCTTTTCACCCCTAAACTTGCACCGAAAACTCACTTTAGCAATTAAACTTTACTGACAATTCTTTACCCCCTCAAACAACTTATACGTGAATTAAACTCAATCTTACTTTGCCCAGACCAGTTGAGAGTTGGGTGTTGTTTCACCACTCGCTTTTTGATTGGTCCACATCATTTAATGATTTTTTTAATAAATTCGTTGAAACCAACTAAAAAATAATTAAATAATTTATTTAATTGTTTTTCTTTTAATTTTTACACCCCCATCCATAGGAGCTTTTCAACATGATAACGTGTTGATGAGATAGACATTTATATAGAGAAAAGAAAGGTCGTCGGAATTTGATTTTCCGGTGAAAATGAATCCACAAGAAGTTTTTCTTTCTTCAAATCTAGAAATATCCTGCAAAACTCGGTCATACCCAATTCACAGAATTCATCAAGAAATTAAGCTTGTGTGAAGCTCATTTTTTATATATTCTAAAATTATTTTTTTCCTTTTTAACCCTCCCCAGCCCTTCGTCCTTCCCAGAACCCACAAATTTAAGCAATAATTTTTCCCCACCTCTGAATAGTACATAGAAACTCTGACGCCGTCAACTCCCTAAAAACCCAATCAATAAAAAGAACTTAAACCCGAACTTCATTATTCCTTCAATGCAAAGGGAAAAGACCCATTACAAGAAATAGAAATGGGTAGCCAAGGAAAAGGGAAAGTGGCAATTGGAAATGGAGATATGCAGTGTATTGATTTGTTATTTTAGTAAACCCACTTGTTTATTCCACCATTGCTGTCCATGAAATCTGAGCTTCTCTCTACATTGCTCTGTTTTTTAATTTGTTCTTCTTTTTCCGTTTTATTACCTTTTCATATAATTAAAAAATATATGTATTAATATATCAAGAAAAGAATATTAAGAGTATTAATTATATGTTGGTGATATGATCCTAGGAAGTTCGAGGCTGATTATGAGAGCTAAGAATTGTGATGGAGCTCGGCCTCAAACCAATGACGGTCCATGGAGCATTTGCACTATATTTGAGGAGCTTCAAGAAGTCTCAAGTGTGTATCTCCACGCTACACACCCATTGATGATACAAGGTGAGCCTTTGAAGGCCATTAGAGACTCATGTGTGAGGATGGTCAAGTTATGGGAGATAGTCTGGAAGTTTTTGAAGACCATCGAGTACTCGCGGATCAAGCTATGGGAGATAGCATAGATGATATGAGTCGACTTAGGCTATGTGTGCAAAGAAAGGGTGGTTATTGATGCAAAGAGGATATTATTTGAAGACAAGTCATCATTCATTTGAAAGACTTCCAAACAAGGCCCTTACTTCATTAAGGGTATGATTGTAACAGCTTAGTAGTCTTATTATCTCAAGTAGTATAATACTACCTTTATTATTTCATTATATAGTTTTTTTGAGAGTTGTTGAATATTGATAGAGTGAATCTCTAATATCTAGAGTTAGGGTAGTACTCCTAGTGAGTGTAGGATTAGTGTAAGGATTAGTCTTAATCTCTTCAATTGAACCTCTTTTGAATCTATCCAAGTTGGTAATTCAAGCATGAGTTCAAGTCTCTTCCCCTTGGTTTGTGATCAATTACTTGATTTCAATCCTTTCTTCCTTCTATTCTCACCAATATTTCTCCTATCCAATCTATCTTACTATGTATTGTTTAATTTCGCGTTTATTCCAAGTCGAATCGTATCAGTTGGCCATTAAAAAAATGACATGTGTGATTTTGTCAGTTTTTAAACCTTTTTTTTCTTCTGACTCGCTTCTAGGAAGGTGAGTACACTCTCACTGTCATGTCATCTCGTAGGGGAATTTTAATACACTGTCGATAAGAATAGGGGGTATTTAAATGCCCGTAAAGTTTAATTGCTAAAGTGAGTTTTCGGTGCAAGTTTAGGAGCGAAAAGATGTATTTTCTCTATTTTATATACTTATTCCTTTAATAAGTTACAGATTATGGAGTGTCATACGGATGGACAGATTGGGATTTTTGACTATCTGATGACAAGGTCAGTGTAACACCAATTACGAGTAAAGTTTCTCCCATCATTGTATAGACTAGATTCAAGCAAATAACATCAAGATTTAAGTTTAATTACCTTTTGAAGTAAATAACTTAGAGACCTACATTTTCAAGAAAGCAATTGTTTAAACTACTCTAAACTCCTAGACACATCCTCGGAGACAAGTGAACCGCATTTTTTGCACTTAAAAGATATTATGAAGAAGTTCTTCCTCAAAAAATCAAAATTATATGCATAAAAAGTAGTTCCACATTCCTCTACTTCATAAAGAAATTAAAGAATAAAAAACCTAATAGTTAGAAAAACACATAATTTCTAGTACAAGTGGGCATAAAACCAAGAAACCGAAATATCGAACCAAATTAATTATGTTCTTTGGTTTCGGTTTTTAGGTTCTTTGATCAACTTGCTGTTTTGATTTTAAAAAAAATCAGTTCTCGGTTTTAAGGTATTGGTATTCGGTTAAGCGATACTGAACCTTTTTTTACTTAATCTGCGTTTTGATGTTTTATAGTGAGAGTTGTTACATTGATGGAATGCCATTGTGCTAATTATCCTCGGTATGCAGACTTGCCCAATTTTTTAAGCAGAAAATAGCCTAGTAAACCAGGCCTGTACCGAAGAACCAAACTGAACAAGAAAAACCGAACTGAACTAACTTTGGTTCGGTATTCGGTATATACAATCGAGATACTGAAAATTGAAGTACCGAACCGAAGTACAGAATGCCCACTCCTGAATTTTCTGGATTACAAAGTCTGGGCAAATTAAACACTTCAACAGTGATTGATTATATCACTATTCAAAGCTATACGGTTTCAATCAAGTACGCCTCAATCCTATATAAGTAGGGTTAACTATATAATGGAGTGCTCTGTATCCATTATATTAAGATGATTGTCATAGACTCATAGTTAGACTATTTTAAGCTACGACAACCACTAGCGTTCAAAAATTCTATTATCCTTTCCTCAAGAACCTAAACAAAAAAGCCCTAATTGAAAAAATATCATAAAACCAACGAAAAGCAATGTAATGAAGCTATGATGGAACACATAATATATTACCCCATGCGATGCGATGAATTGGAGGAATCAAGCTGAAATAGATCCGATTAGAAACAATGTTGCTACCATAAAAAATAAAAAGAAAATTACAAGCCCAAAATTAACAAATTATTGCACAAAATCGAAGGGTAATGAAATACCTGAGACTTGAGAGAGAACGTCAGAGCAATCTCTCTCTCTCTCTCTCTGGCCAAAACCCTCCAGAAAAATGGATCGGTGACATTGCTTTTCAATTAATCATTAGACGGCTATTTATATAGGAGCTTTGCCCAATCATCACAATGGATTTAACATTTTATTTTTTGGGCACCCATAATTCTTTTTAAAAAAATAACTTTTTATGAGGTTAATGGGAGATTTAAACAAATTGATTATATCGCGTTTTTATTAATTGTTAATCTTATTTTTAAAAAGTTGTGCAAAATATGACGGACAATCATTTAAGTTAGGCCTAAGATCCATTATTTACATGTTATCAGAATCAGGCACATTCCAATTCTTTGTTCGACGATGTTGGGCTCCCAAATTATATATGTCCACGCTGTAATAATTTGAAAATATTTTCCTCAATTGTATTCCTCCATTAAGGGAATAATATATACACAATATACAAATAAATGTGAAGAGGAAATCAAGTCACTAATCTTCCTAATCAATAATCAATCCCTAATAATCTTTTTCCTGATTAACATATTCCTAATTATCATTTTACTACTTACCATACATAAAATGATACTATCATTAATTATAATACATAATTATTCTAATTATTGTATTCTAATATTCTAACACTCCCCCACAGTCGAAGCAGGAGGGCGGCGAATGCTGAGACTGTCACGAAAATCTTCAAATAATACCAGCGGAAGTCTTTTGTGAAAATATCTGCAATTTGATGGCGTGTCAGGACATGTAACACTCGCACTTGTCCGCAAGCCACATTCTCACGAACAAAATGGATATCTAACTCAATATGTTTAGTGCGTTGATGATTGATCGGATTCCCTGAGAGATAGATTGCACTAACATTATCATAGTATACCAGTGTGGCTTTTGGAATTAGGCAATGAAGTTCAAGTTACAGATTTCTAATCAAATATGAGTCGGACACAATATTGGCAACAACACGGTATTCTGCTTCAGCACTTGAATGTGATACTGTGGCTTGACTTTTTGAAGACCATGAGATCAAATTGTCACAAAGGAAGACACAATAACCTGAGGTAGAGCGTCTGGTGTCCGGACAACCTACCCGGTCTGCATCCGTGTAAGTGACAAGTTTGGAAACGGAGGATGAGTATAGATGTAATCTATACTCCAAAGTGCCCTGAATATATCGCACAATGCGTTTTAGAGCATGCATATGTTCCTCCATCGGATTATGCATGAATAAGCACACTTGTTACACTGCATAAGTAATATCTCGTCTGGTGAACAAGAGATACTGCAAAGCTCCTGCTAGGCTACGGTATAATGTTGGATTGGCAAATGGTTTGCTTAAGGTGGCACTCAATTTAGACTTAGTGTCTACCGGAGTTGCCGAAGGTTTGCAAGATGACATTCCAGCTCGTTCAACAATCTCAGATGCATACTTCTTCTGGGAGAGAAATAATCCATCTGCATAGCGTGTCACAGCAATTCCTAGAAAGTAGTGTAGTGGACCAAGATCTTTCATAGCAAATTCAGAACTAAGTTGTGACATGATAAACTTGCAAAGAGAGTCTGATGATGTTGATAGGATAACATCATCCACATATAAAATAAAATAAGCAATATTATTACCCTAACGATAAATAAATAGAGAATTATCAGAACGAATGTGGAAAAAAACAACGTGTGACACGAAAATCCGCAAACCGCTTATACCATGCCTTGGGGGCCTGCTTCAGTCCATATAATGATTTGTTGAGCAAACACACATGATTGGAATATTTGGGATTTCTCTGTATCCCAACGGTTGGTGCATGTAGACAGTTTCATTGAGTTGTCCATGGAGGAAAGCATTTTTGACATCCAATTGATGAAGGGGTCATTATTTTGAGAGAGACATGCTTAGAACTGTTCTGGTAGTTGTTGGTTTGACCACTGGACTGAACGTCTCCCCGTAATCTACACCAACCTGATCTGTCTTCCCATCATCTACAAGACGGGCCTTATGCCGCTCAAAAGTTCAATCAAATTTTTCTTTATGACTGAAAATCCACATAGACCGAATTATATTAGCATTAGATGGACGAGGTACTAAATCCCACATCCTATTTTTAATTAGAGCGTGATATTCATCATCTATGGCCATTTTCCAATTCGGGTCCTTTAGAGCAGACACTGGGTTACGAGGCAAAGGTGATTTCGAGACCTGGGTGTGTAGGCTATATTTGGTATTGGGTTTGACAATTCCATGTTGACTACGGGTGACCGGACGATTTGCAGGGTCAGTGGATTGGACGCCACTGGACGAGAGTGAGGAATTCAAATTGTTAGGCAGCCCAGTGGCAGTAGGATGCGCGACTTGGGAGAGTGGCCACTGGGTTCGGGATTGGGCCTAGAGCGGAGAGGTGGCCTAAGTTTCTTGTGTGGATTGTGAGAGTGAGAGAGGGTGACTGTGCCTCAGAACTGAAGGCCCAAGCTGCTGGACTGAATCGTCAAGTGAATGGGCCATCGTTCATTGGTCCAGTGGACCCAAACTCGTATTTCCAACGCAAATAGTGGGTACCGAGCTGTGGAAAATGTGTTAGATACAGAAGCTTATCATCATCCAAAAAATCATAGGTGTGAGTCCCGATTTCATGCACCTTGGCAAACGGAAAAATTGTTTCATCAAAAATTACGTGACGATTTATAATTATTCTTTTGGAAGAAATGTCATAACATTTGTAACCGCGATGATTAGTAGGATATCCCAAGAAGACACATGGAGTAGACCGGGGTTGGAGTTTTGTGATTGTGGTGGATGGAAAGAGGGGTAGCAAAGGCAACCAAACACTCTTAAATAAAGATAGGAGGACTCTCGTAAATAAAACATCTTTAGTGGAGCTTGGTAAGACATGTTTTTTATGAGGAAGAATATTCAACAGGTAAGTGGCCATTTGGAGTGCATGATGCCAAAATATGGGAGGTAGTGAAGCATGAGCAAGAGATATTCTAACAATATTGTTTATGGTTCTAATTTTGCGTTCCGCCTTTCCATTTTGTGATGATGTGTGAGGACAAGACAGACGGAAATTTAGACCATTTGTTTTGAAAAAATCCCAAAACTGATTATTGTCAAACTCCCTCCCATTATCACGTTGAATATTTTTGATATCTCGTTCAAATTGAGTTTGGATGAATGCTCTAAATGTGAGAAAAGTGGAAAACACTTGTGATTTTTTCGACAAAGGGATTGTCCACAAATAATTAGAGTAGTCATCTAGTATGAGCAAATAATATCTATGACCAGAAGAACTCAAAATGGGTGATGTCCAAATATGACAATGTAAAATATCAAATGGCATAAGGGTGCACGAAGTAGAAAAAATAAATGGCAATTTAACATGTTTATCAAGTGCACAAGAATGACACTTATTTAGAGTATGTTCTTGGGTACACGAAATAAATTTATTTTGTTTAAGAGATGTCAAAACAGACTCTCCCGGATGTCCCAAACGTTCGTGTCATAAAGATGGTGCCAAGGCTGCAAAAGTAGATGGAAACTTGGAATGCTGATTGGGTAAATTTATTGGATAGAGCTCCTCTTGCTATCACATCTCATGAGAAGCTTCTGAAAGTCATGCATGAAAAATCCAAAAGGGTCAAAACTAACATATACCCAATTATCAGTAGTAAACTTTCTAATAGAGATCAAGTTTTTGATTAATTTAGGAGCATGAACATTCTTTAAATTTAATGGTGGTTTTGGTGGTGACAATTTGCTAGAACCATATCCTTTTATTGGAATTGAATGGTCATTTTCGACAATTATACCATTATCATTGCTCAAATTAAAATAGGATGAGAGATTACCTTGGGAGGACGTCATATGGGACGTCGCTCCGGAGTCCATATAACAATTTAAATCTGGTGGGTTGAGTCCAAGGGTGTGCATGGCGGACTCAATATCCGTGGGGTGGGCCACTACTGAATGGGCCTCATGCCACTGGGTCGGCAGTGGCCCAATATTGTTGCTTGCAGAAACAGACCCAGTGAAGTGGGCCACTACTGAATGGGCCTCATGCCACTGGGTCGGCAGTGGCCCAATATTGTTGCTTGCAGAAACAGACCCAGTGAAGTGGGCCTGTCTGTGATTCTGCCTATTAGTTGGATATTGAGGAAAATAATTTGTGAAATTTGTGGTGGTCGGTCGGTAGGCCGTTGGGGCGGCCTGGCAATTCCCTGTTGGGATCGGGCTGGGCGGTACAGCCCAAGGCCACTACCGAGGCCCGATTACGCTCCACCGTGTCTTGCTTGCCACGCTTGCCGTCATTTCGCCACCGTCTTCGCATCGCCCGCCACCGATATTGGTGTTGCCGTTATTTTCGCCGCTACCGGAATTTCGGTGGCCTCCACATTTGTTATTTTCGTGATTTCCACCCTTATTCTTATTATTATTACGTCCTTTTTGTCCCTTATTTTGTTGAAAATGATCAAAAAAATTACAATCATTTGAGGAAGTGGCAATCATAGCGGAATTTGAAATAATTGAAGCTTTTTTTGCAAAGCCCGACTCTTCAAGCACAAGCATGGACTGTGCTTGATAAAATAGTGGTAGAGGATTACTTTGACGGATTAGTGTTCCCACGCCGCTATACACATCGGTGAGACCGGCAACCAGTTGTAAGACTAACCGGTTATTAGTAACCGGTGAACCAACGTTTCTTAATTGATTTGCCGACACTTTGAGGTGTTGACAATATGCAGAAACATTAGGGAAATCTGTCATGTCGATGGTTGAGAACTCCTTCTCTAATGTAACAACGCGAGAGTTTTGGTTATCTTGAAAGATATCTCACAAGCGTTCCCAAGCCGTCATGGTTGTTGAATCCGGTTCCATTATTGTATGCAACAAGTCAGTGGAGATTGTTGCATAAATCCAACTAAGGACTGTGGCATTAAGTGTATCCCACAATTCCTTGTCTGCATCGGATGTTAATTCCTTTCCTTTTCCATCTTTTGGAAGAATTATATGATGAAGAACTTTGTGAGCATGACAACATATTTTGAATAATTCCGCCCAAGTTGCATAATGAACGTTTTTCATTTCTAGTTTCACGGAAATATGTGTTTTGATGTTTGAGATAGTAAGGGCAGGATGAAAAGATGATTTGGACTCAGACATAGTTGGTTGGGATGGATGATGACCACTAATGGAGAAACGAAAATAAAAAAAATGGAAGAAAATTTCGGCCAAGCTAGGGTTTCTGGGAGGAAGATAATCGAAATTTGTAGGGAAATTTTTTTTGGATTTTTTTCCTTAAACTTCTTATACCATGTAATAATTTGAAAATATTTTCCTCAATGGTATTCCTCTATTAAGGGAATAATATATACAAAATATACAAATAAATGTGAAGAGGAAATTAAGCCTCTAATCTTTCTAATCAATAATCAATCCCTAATAATCTTCTTCCTAATTAACATATTCCTAATTATCATTTTTACTTATTACCATACATAAAATGATACTATCATTAATTATAATACATAATTATTCTAATATTCTAACACACGCTCCAGTTAACGAGGTCTAGGCGTGCAGGGGAGTGTTAAGAGTCTCACATCAGAAATGAAATGGAAACATAGACTCCGAATTTGAACAATTCTCACCATATAAACTAGTTTTTAAAATTGAGTTAGGCCCAAGATCTATTTTTTTACAATTTCGATAACTCAACAATGAACCTAGGGTTACAAGTGTGAAGAATGAGATGTCATATTTGTTCTCTTGGTAGGTATATTTATTTGTACAAATTCTGAACTTTGAATATGTAAGTATAAGTAAAATGACTGCTTTATAATACAAACGTCTCATTGTACAGCGTCGTGAGACTCAAGGCTGATCGATGGGGGTGTATTCCACCTATGAGAGGAGACATGACCGAGTGAAATGATCTTGTGGCAACGGCTCCACTGCTGATTCGATCCAGAATACCCTATGTTCCGTCAGGGTGACATCGATCCAATTCCCTAGACGTACCCGAGACGATGATGTGATGGTGCCCCAGGCGGAGACCGAGGACTCTTCTGCAACCTGGATCTGCTGATTCTTCCATGTGTCTGTCTCTGATTGATCCACCTGCTAGGTCCAATTTTTACCCCATACAGAAGACCCTTGCACGTCTTTATCAATTTGGTTGAGTTTATTAAGGCAAAGAAATTTGATGTTGCGTTATTTTTCCAGTAGTTTGAATTTCACGACAGTAATCTGAAATTTGAATTACAAGAATTGAATTATCATGAAGTTTGAAAAAATGAATCTTTCTTTCTTTTTAAATTGTAATTATATTTTAAATATATTGTAATTATTTATGGTTTGAACAACAACCCTAAAATTTATTGTTGGCTAACTTAAGTCGTGTTCCAAATACCACATTCCTTAACTACTTAATCATCCTTTGAGTATGTATTTTGCTTTTAAAAAAGAAAATACATTCGGGAAGGTGAGGACAGAAAAGATAGGCTACGCCTTTTTACTGGCATTTGAAATTTATATCAAGCCATTCATCTATTATACTGCAGTTTGTGTATTTTTTTAAGTATATATTTGTTTGCAACAAATTTTAAGTGATAGAAATTGACTTCAAATCACAAATAAAATATGTTAGAAACAAAGATTTTATTGATAAATATTGCGGGTATAATTTTATTTATTCCCTTGACTCCTCTCTCTTAAATTTGCTCCATGATTCAAGAGTCGTTAGTGGCATGTTTTTCGAATGAGGATAATATAGGCCTCCGTGAATTTATCTCCATAAAAGGATTTTGTGGATCTTCTTGAAATATTTGATTATCAAGAAGAGTCTGGCCACATCTTGATCTCTTTGTGATTATTCCATGAGTTTATGGAACTTTCGAGATATCTCTTCAAGGGAATATGTGCCCCCTTTTATAGGCGTGACCTAGGGTTTAGAGTAGAGTAACCTCCAAGAAACCGTAATAGATCTTAGAGTTTGAAGATGAATTGAGCTCGTCTTGTAGAGCATCACAAAATTTTGATGTCTACAAATGTCTCCTACTTCAAGGCTTGTCGGAGTGTCCTTTTGATCATCGGAGGCATGACCAAAAAGGTGTTGAGGCCCAGGGAGTTGTTGACTATCGAGGAAGCATCCTAATTTTATTGTAGTCTTCACCTATTGGGCATATCCTTTTCTTCGTTAGGCTCTTGTAAGAATGGGTAGCTAGTTTTGCGAAACTCGATGACGAGACTTGAAGTACTTATTAAAGTGGAGCTTCCATCTTTGCAGCTTTGTCACTCCGGACTTTGCAGATTTAATTTGTGAGAGAAGAGATGAAGGGCGGATTTGGTCTCACTAGGGGTGTCAATTTGTTTGTAATAAATTTTAAGTGATAGAAATTGACTGCAAATCACAAACAAAATATGTTGAAACATAGATTTTATTGATAAATATTGCTGGTACAATTCTATTTATTCCATTGATTCCTCTTTCCTAAATTTTCTCCATAATTCTAGGGTCGTTACTAACGTGTTTTTCGAATTAGGATGATATAGGTCTACTTGAGATTTATCTCCATGAATGAATTTTGTAGATCTTCTTGAAATATTTGATTATCAAGAAGAGTCTTGTCACATCTTGATATCTTTGTGATTATTCCATGAGTTTGTGAAACTTTCGAGATATCTCTTCAAGAGAATATGTGCCCCTTTTTATAGGCGTGATCTAGGGTTTAGAGTAGAATAGCATCTAAAAATCGTAATAAATCTTAGAGTTTGAAGATGAATTGAACTCGTCTAGTAGGATAACACAAAATTTTGATTTCTACAACATTTTATCTCATTATATTCTTTTTGTATCACCCTTTTACTTTCTACTACTTGTATATATGTGGTGGAGTTGCCTTATTAAAGTTGACACGTGATTTTCCGGAGTGTTCTTTTTCCTTCTTATAATTTTCTTTTCTAGGTGACTTTCCTTTAATTAGGAAATTAGGATGAACATGTTAGACTAGCGGCTAGAATTGTGAACTTCCGTTTTAATAATACACGTGAGAATTATAATGAAGTCTCAAGATTTATAATATTATCTTTCACCTGCTGAAAAAAAAAAGTTTCATCTTTCACCTGTTCCAATCTTGTAGTTGCCACAATTGATCCATTATAAAATTGTGAACCGCAGTCACTTTAAGAACCTAAAACCTTGTGTGATTTAATAGCCAAAAATTCAACAACGTATCACTCTTTAGTCTTCTCATTTTTATTGGAGAGGTAATTTCACATAGATCCGTAGGTATTTCACATTATTCAGATTTATGGTTATTAGAGACAAATACTAAATTTTAATTTAAATGGAAAAGGTTCAGATTTGTTCTTGAACTATATGATTACGCGTTTTTTCCGTCTTTTAAACATTTTCTCAGATGTGCCCTTAACGTTATGTTTTGCAGCTACTCATGCCCTTGATTTAACAGAAAATATAATGGAGGACATATTTGTGCAACTTATATTTAATTTATTAAAGTTCCTGAATATTATGGCAAAAAACAACAATATGATATAAAATATCATTGCATTCAAAAACATAAAATACATAAAATACATTTGCAATTACAATATATTCACCATTACATTACTTTTAAATTATACAACTTAAAAAATCAAATGCAATTACATCCATCTTTAAAAGTCTTTCCTCATAAGTGTAACTAACCATAAACCAAACAAGACTACCCAACAACATAAAATAGATTTCCCCCCTCATATTCCCAAATCTTCCATCAATAGAAAAAGAAACCTCAACCTTAGCCAAAAAAAAAAAAAAAAATAGGTCCCCTCAGCCACTACTTCCTTATCATTCTCATTATTAAATATTAATACTAGAAGATGTTGGAGTTTTTTATTTAAATGTAATTATTATTTACATGAGAAGGTGCCTTTTTATGAAAGAAAGTGTCCTTTCAAAATTACATTACCACTCTTCTATTTAAAGAGAATTCCCTTCACTTTTTGAAGTGAGATTTTTTACTTTTGGTTTACAGATTTTTAAGTCTTGTCACTTGAAAATTAGAAAAGTTCTTGCTTTTCTAAGAAGTATTTTTTCACTGTTTGATTAGTGCAGAACTATTTTCATAAATTTCATAGCAATCTCGTATAAGAGGGGAGCAAATATCATTTTTAGGAAATTATTTCGTACGAGTTTCAAGCCTCCAATTCAGTGTTCTTTATTCATATTTTTCAACAATCTAAAAATGATATTTGATTGAAAAGAAGATATGTTTTACTGCAATTGGGAGAATTCAACAGCGATTTCACCAGGAAAAAGAAACCAAGAAAATTGTGTTGCCGGCTGAAGTTGGATCTGAATCGGAGAATTGGAGGAATAATATGTTACTTTCAGATATGCCAATTATCGTTCATATAAGAAAAATCAACAGAGAACCCTGTGTATTTTCATTCAAAATATTGAGGGTTCTTGATCAAATGTGAATTTAATGGCTCTTGAACAATCATCTGAAGAGAAGAAATCGAATGTGCCCTATGTTTTGGTTCGAAACAAAATGATACAAACAACTGACAAATTCGAGAAGAAAGTGGCAATAAAATTAGATTTTACTTTCTTAACTTTATTATTTACTCTCTATGATTTTGTGAAATCTGCTTTTTATAAATATTAGAGTGAATAATTTACTTTGTGATGCATTATAATCAGAAATAATTTTTTAATGTGTATGATTTATTATTCTTGCATAGAGATCATATGTGAAATTTATTTTTAAGGCGTGAGATGATATGAAGTGTTTTATATATAAGGATACTATCAATACTTGAAAATTATTTTATTTTATTAAGATCATGAGAATGAATTTTTATGATTTCATTTAAAGGTTGAAGACTTTTTATGAGTTGATAATTTGAAAGAAGTATAATAATTTTGAGTTTTCATGTGTTTTTTTTTTAAAATGAATTATTTGAAGAGTGGGACTATTTGGCTTATGATTAGAAGTCAACATTAGATAATTATTTGTATATCTTCAAAAGAAAAAATTGTGTTTTTTCACGAAGGAATGTCATTAAAAATTGTATTCTTTTATGACTACTTGAAAAGTTATATACACACCAAATTATGTGATAATTGTTTGTGCTAGACGTTAATGTGTTCATATGTTATTGCAAAAGGTGAAATGAAGAATATTATAGAAATAAAGAAATTTCTACGGTATAATAGAAACAAGGAGGTTAATTTGGCAGAATAGAAACGACGAAGTTTTCTTTCTTCCACATTCGATATAAAGGATCTTGGATAAATTGATACTATGTTGAGTATCAATTGGGGGTAATGTATTGAGTGAATCTCGTTACATTGAGAAGAAATGCTAAATAAATTTAGTCACTTAGATATACAGGAGTGTAATATCTTATTTGATCCAAGATTGAGTAGATAAATAAATAAAAATGATGGAATATTCTGGTTCAAATTGAGTTGACAAGAGTCATTCAACATTTATTGCTTTAACAAAAGTGTATCAAGAAGTTGTTTGGTAGAAATTTTTTGTAGGAATTCCATTGACTTGCAAAGTGTGAGCTCCACTTTGGTATAGTCAGGTCATTCTAACTCGAGCGTATAAAATATTTTAATAATAAGAAGTCAAGACATATGAGTCTTTGACAAGATTAATTATACGAGAAAATTATATCAAGATGTATTTATCTCATTCATATTTGTGAAGTCAAAGAGTAGTTTGACTAATATATTTATAAAATCTTTTACAAGGAAATTGGTGAAGCATCTTCAAGTGTTAAAACCCCTAAATCAGGTCCACCAATAATGACAATCCTACACAACATTATAAAATGAATAGTTATGGATTCAAAGGGTAACAACAAGTTATTGATACGTGGATGTTTCAGTACTTAAGTAAGAGATATACTAGTATTGGTTGTCACTATGGTTGGCCAGTGGGTCGGGATCGAGTCCGTCGGGTCGCGACCGGCGGGATCGGGTCGGGGCGGGACGGGGGGAGGGGCAGGATCGGGACAGGCGGGATTCGCCGCCGTCCCGTCCCGTTTCCGATCCCGTCGGAGTCGGGTCGGGTGGGATCGGGCTGGGTCGGGATCGGGATCATTTTTTTTTTGCACTTAATTTAAAAAATAACATGTATATAAAAAACTCAATAATTAAACAAGATAGTGTAATAAAAACATTCCAAGGTTGTTTTTGTGCCTCTTATATTATTTAATAGACATGTGATTTATTTTGTAATACAAATACAATTGTCAAAATTGCAACATTGTGGTGTTGTTCAAAAGTTGCAAATTACATAGTAAAATTGCAATTAAAAAATTTACATTTTGAAAAAAACCTGTTCTAGTTTCTTGACTGCATGTATGGACGTTATCCCTTGGACGCTAACTTTTGATGGGTCAAGAACCTAAAAGGGAGTCAGAGCCGGGATAACGATAACCGATCCTAGAGATGAAACGTGGAGGTTCTCCTATCGGTTAGATTCTGACTTGACAAATAACCAAGCTGAATACGATGCTCTCATCATAGGACTCAAACTCCTAGTTTCTATGAAAGCAAAGTGCGTCATGATTCATGGAGACTCTCAGTTGGTTACCAAACAGATGGCCAGGGAATATGACTGCAAAGATCCAAATTTATTGGCCCGTTACCAAACGACTTGCATGTTACTTACTAGGTTCGTATTGTCTACGTTAAGTTATGTTCCCATAGGCATGAATGTTGAGGCTAATGACTTAGCACAAGAATCTTCTGGCTTTAGGAAGTCTCTACTCACTCTAGAGTATGATGAGCTGCCAGCCGAAGTGTTAGCCATGGACCAGATCGATTCGTGGAAGCAGGTATTAATCGGCTACTTAAAAGATCCTTCCACGTGTGAGGACCTTAAGGTTAAGTGGGGGGCATTGACGTATGTGCTCATTGATAATGATCTTTACAAAAAAATGTAAATGGGGTGCTACTCAAGTGCATTGATAAGGCAGAGACCTTAAGAGTCATGGGAAAAGTTCATGAAGGAATCTGTGGATCACACAGAGCCGGGCCAACGATGAAGTGGTTGATTTATCGCCATGGCTATTATTGTCCTACCATCACGGTCGATTGCTTTCAATACATAAAAGGTTGTGAAGAGTGTCAGAGACATGGACCGATCCAACGGGTACCAGCCGAGGTATTGCACCCGATCGTGATACCCTGACCTTTCAGAGGATGGGTCATAGACCTTATCAGAAAAATTCATCCACAATCGGCTAAAGGACATTATTTTATCATTGTGGCTACCGCTTACTTCAAATAATGGTTAGAGGCACAGCCGATGAAGAGGGTTCATCAGACATATGTCATTCAGTTTATCCAACACCAGATCATATATAGATATGGTATTCCGGAGACGATTACAACTGATCAAGGGACGGTGTTCACTGGTTCTAAGGTGGCAAGATTTGCTGAGAAGTTTGGAATCAAGATGATCACATCTTCACCTTATTATGCACAGGCAAATGGACAAGTCGAGGCAGCTAACAAGATTATTGTGGACATAATTATTAAAAATGTGAAGGATTGACCGGCAGTGTGGCATCTCACTTTGGATGAATCTATTTGGGCAATCAGAAACTCTAAGTCTACTGCTACAGGGACAACACCTTATCGACTAACCTATGGCCAAGATGCAGTGTTACCCCTAGAAATTAATGTTAAGTCATTACGAGTGGCCAAACAAAACTCTTTAAGCTTGGAAGAATATCAGGAGGCCATGCTAATGGAGTTAGATCAGCTAGATGAAGATTGACTGATGGCCCTGGAAAAAATCGAAGCCGGTAAACAAAAAATGGCTAAAGCATACAACAAGCATGTTAAGCCCAAGATATTCGTCGAAGGAGACTTGGTTTGGAAAACCGTATTGCAACTTGGAATGAAAGATCGTAAAATTCGGCAAATGGTCGCCAAATTAGGAAGGACCCTTCGTATTAAGATAATGGATTGCTGGCAATGCGTATCGACTAATAGACATGCATGATGAAGAGCTTTACAGAAATGAAAACGGCAAGTACTTAAAAAAGTATTACCCTTCGATTTGGGGTATACATGAATAAGCAACAATGACAGACCGACTGCCTTCGATTTGGGGAATACATGAATGTGTGATAGCCACAGGCCGGCGGCCTGGTCATAGTCACATAAAAAGGTGAAAAATACTTCCCTTCAATTTGAGGAATGCAAGAGTAAATGACAGCCACAGACCGGCTGCCTGATCACAAAAAAGACCCTTTGATTTGGGGTCAATAAAACTAGAAAGTTGTGTTAGTTGGCATTTCACCAGCTGGGGGTTGCGCTACATTATCAGTTACAGAAATCTCAGGATTAGCCTAATCTACGACTGCTTGGTTACGAAAAACAGACCCTTCGATTTGGGGTCAACAAAACTAGGAAGGCAAGTTGGTTGACATGTCACCAGCTAGGGGTTGCGCTACATCATCAGTCACATGGGTCTCAGGAATAGCCGAATCTACCACTGCTTGGTCACCTTGTATAGCCGTAGTCTTTTTCTCATCCTCAGCCGTACCAACGACTACTACCTTATCTGCTTCTATTTCTTTGGGAAACCCCTTTCCGCATCCAACAAAGGCTCAGCCACCACCACTGATGGGATCTCGGAAAAAACTTGAGTGTCGGCAGCTAGAATGTCCTCTGGTTGTTGTTCGGCTGTTGGCAATACGTCTTGAGTAACAGAAGCAGTGATGCCTTCGGACTGCAAGTCCATAAGGATGTCGACTGACAACTGAGCAACGGGATAAACCGACAAAAGAGTAGCCATAACTGAAGAATAAGTTCCCTCGGATGCTACTTCAAAAGACCTAGCAGGGAGTGTTGGCGTTGCTTGAGCAAGTCTGTTTTTCCACACAGTCCACTCATTCTCCAACTGGGCCAGCCGCTCACTGCCCGCTTTATGATCCAATTCCCAGACTACCTATTGGTTACCGAGTTTCTAGATTTTGTTATCCAAATGAGTGCCCTGCCGAAACAAAGAAGAGCGGGAAGAATCTTGGGCCTTAATAGTCGACTCCAATGCGCCTATGGCTGGAGTAATAGCCTTTATCTCCGCCTGGATCTTCTCCAACTCGGCCCGTAGTTATGACAGTTGATCTTGCAATTCATTCATTCGGCTGACATTTTGCATTCACCTCATTGAAAGAAGTCTGAATGTGTTTCTTCTCTTGCCGAAGAAACCCCAAGTGTTGCAGAGCAGGGACCGCTTCATCATGACTATCTTTGGAAGTTTTATGTAAAGCAAATAAGTCATATAGAGCCAAAATCATGTCATTATAAGCGGTTGCCAAATCGGAGAATCCTTTGCTTCTTTTGACAATCTGAACAGAGAAGCCCTCAAAGCATGGAACTCTACTTTGATGGTCGGAATCCCCTTGGCAATAAACTCCTCGACTCGCTCCCGATGAATGCCAACAGGCGAAGATGGTACGGGTGCAGTATCGACTGATCTAAAATATTACAGAAGCACGTCTTCAGGGACGATCTAGACTGGCACTTCTAAGTCATTAGTCGGATTAGCTTCAGTCGGAGGATTATCTCCAGCCATCTCCTATACAAAAAGGGTAGGTTCAAAATAGAGGCAAGGGTTTGGAAACAGTGAAGGACCAAGCATAAGAGAAAATATATACCTCTACGGCTGCATCAGCATGAAAATCTTTGACTGCCTCGACAAGTGAAATTTTGGCCTTGGGCACATCCGATAATGGACTATACGGACGAGTGGAGCATGAGCCGAGGAGGATGATCCAATATGAAGAGATGAGTTGGGGTTCCTGAAGGGAAAATAGAAAACATGAATATTGAAATATAGGCGATATATAGGTATTTAAGCTGGACAAGGGATATACATCAATTTCCTTATCTTCCTCGGTTGCAACGGGAACTCTGGTTATATGGGGACCTTCCTCACTACGATCTCGGATGACAACCCCTCTACTTCATCTGGGTTGCTTGGGAACAGATTTCCTGGGTGACAGGGATTCGTTGTTGGAAGTGGTCTCTAAATCGATAAATGTTGGGGGGATTGAGTTGCTGAAAGACACATGAAAGATGTTAGCCAAAAATTCACAAAAGTAATCTAGCCGACACATGTAGAAAATAATTTACTTTTTCTCTTCATTTGCCGCAACCTGACGGAAGACCTTGAGCCAGCAAGTCTAGCCGATTTAGAGGGAGCAGTTTTCAAAGAGGCCTCTTTCACCCGCGATTTAGAAGTTTTTGGGTCTTTTTCTTCTTTGATAAGACCAGCCGATAATAATAGACATCTAAAGGAGACTGGAAAAATTTCTCTTTGGCCGTGTTCCACCAATCGTCAAAAGTAATAGTAGTATTTGCTCTCAAGGGAAACAGCTGCCAGTCAAATAGGGTGAGCCTCTCAAAATTTTGATCAACTATCTCCTTCGCCTGTTTTGCATCAAGAATGCAGCGTTGGGTTGAACAAACAATACTATGGTGGGGCCATGATATGTGATGAGTAAGACCAAATTGCCTTGCCAAAATTTTTGGCCTATAGGGCTTCGTGGTCAACTTATTATTCCTGGAAGTGGGCTTCAAGCCACCCAAAAGATCTCTAGCCGTAAGAATACGCCCCCATGTGTGGGTCATAATTCTCCGCTAGGAGAATGTAAGGTCGTCATCGGCTACTTGACGGACCCAATCGGGAGTGGCCCATCTTTCAAGGACCGGTCGCCAATCTGTATAATGGTCTCGAGACAGACCATGTAGGGTAGAGACTGCAGTAAAAACATCCTAAGACACTAAAGGTGTTTTCCGAAGAGTATCGGCTAGCACCGACGGATTTAATGGAAACGACGGTCATAAAAACTATCAGGAATAAACTATGGAAAATACAGGGTGATCTACAGCTGAAGGAACCACAGGGGACCGGCTAAGGTATCCAGATTTCTAGACTTCCTTAACCTTGCTTGGGCATCGCTAAGAGCCATATAAATATAAGTCAGGAAGAGAGATGCCCAACTGACATCTTCCCTCGAAACGGCTAACGCCGCATAAATTTCCAGTTCCTTCACGACTGCACAAGATCATGTGTAGACAAAATATTGGCTGAACCAAAAAAGCAGGAAAGCATGATGCTCAGCATCGTCGACTGGGAGAGACGATACTCGGCTGTTGTTGGCCATAAAGTGGCTATAGCCGGAAGAAGTTTTTGAAACCTTAATGCCCAAGTAGGCAACATCTATATCGCCTAAGACAGGCTCTTCGGCTCCCAGTATCGGATGGCCAAGTATCGCCATCACATCAAGTAGTGTAGGGGTCATCATCCCCCAAGGGAAAACAAAGGCGTTGGTGGTGGTTGACCAATAACCAAGGAAAATATATACGAGACTGATGTTACAGGGGAGGTAGAACCCCGACAACGCATTGACATAATAAAGACCCATGTGTCTCCATTCAACCTCTTTGGCCGACTTCACTCGTTCCAACCAACCAGAATAGTTGGCAATCTTGGTTGGCCAGGTACGCAGGCTAGCCGGAAAATGGACACCGGTGAACCAATCACATGTAATAGGAAGATCATAGTTTGATGGGCTAAGATGGTAAGAAATAAGGAGGTCACCCTGTTCAGATGTACCATAAGGGGCAAGAACCAATTGTTCATCGATAAAGGCAAAGGTAGGGGTTAGGTCACTAGCAACCAAATCGGCGTTATCTGATGCTTGAGATAAAGAAGAAGATGAAGACATGGTTCTATGATTGAGAAAAATAGGTTTTTTAGAGGCGCAAAGGAATTTGGGAACGACTGATGGCTAAATGTGAAGCCCCTGGGAAGACGTCTCCCCTTAAATATTCTTTTTCCTTTTGGAAGATATGGTTGACACGTATTAGGACTCCTTTCTTTCAAACACGCGGTTAAGATGCGTCGGAATTTATTTGTGGTAGCCGAGATGCTTCGGTTGAAAAGAATTTAGAGAAATTCATCATTGCGTGCATTTAGGGAAAAAGTGATTAAAGTTACACTCGCGGCTGCCACACGAAACGACAGCTATTTTTGAATACATCAACTCAACAGCTGCACTCGAGTTAATGTAGGGGCAATTGTTAACACTCAAAAATACTTTTAGTGTTTAGCCGAATCAAGCGGCAGTCGAAGATGGAAAATCTCAAAATGAGCAGGCAATAGAATTCTAAGCCGATAACAGAATTGACTCGTAGCCGAATTTATTAGCCCTAGCCCTCGGCTAGAAAAGCTCTATCGGCTATCTCGGTAACTTGGCCGAACCATAAGTCCAAGGAATGACTGGGACCCACATATATTTAGACGTCTCGAAGACCAAATCAAAGCACCTTCTAGACCCCAAGAAGCAGAAACAACACAATCAATCAAAAAACTAAATTTTTACATATCTTTATCCTACCTTTATCGTCTTTATTGCACTCTAGCTGTATTTATATTTCTTACCACTTAGTTTACTCAATCACCATCCTAACGCTTTCTAGAGTAGTTGGAGAACCCATAGCTAGAAGTTAGAGTTCCTCTTTTAGCCCAAATCGCTTAGTTAAGGAATCAATTTGTCATCCGATAAAACACCTAACATTTCGGACGGGAACAACAACCAAATTGTGAGGGCCTAAAATTTCTTGTTTTTTTCTTTTCTTCTACTGATCAATAAGAAAATTCGACTCGATACACCCGATATTTGAGAATACCGGTGTATAAAACTCTACGATTGGCTGGCATACCCAAAATCCCCCTCCTACACCAATTAATATACTCTCTTCTATACTCCTCGGCATTACTGTTTGAATCTTTCACATCGCCTGCAAAATGAACTCTTTTCTTCTTCCTCCTCGATTCCTTGTTCTTTTTTGTATATCCAGCTTTCCGGCTTACGCCAGACTATTCCTGGAGATAGTCGTCTCGGTCTCTCAGCACTACTACCAGTAAATCGCAGGATGTGCCTGAATGACCAGGGTTTGAGAATAGAGCAACTGATATAACCTACTCGATTCCTTGTTCTTTTCACCTATAACATGAGAACTGTCACATTCAAAATAGGGATGATAATTATAAATTATTTCTCCCCTAATTTATATGACACTTTTTGCTACGAATTTGATCAATATTTTAAAATATATATTTTCATCCTATTGACATTAGAAAATTACAATTATATAATACTTACTCCGTTTAAAATGTTTGTCTTACTTTCCTTTTTGGTCGACTTTTTTTTTTTTTTGCAACTATTTAATTTAAACTTTCCACATGACATATTTAAGACCTCAAAATTAAAGGACATCTTGATACATTCTACATATCTTCAGTTTAAGACTACAAAATTCTAAAGTCTTCTTTACTTTTTAAACTCCGTGACAAGTCAAAATCAGACAAACATTTTGAAACGAAGGGAGTAGTACTTTTCGTATAGTTTTTTTATTATCTACATTTTAATTAAAAATCTAATTTACTAGCTTAGAAGATTAATTAAATGAGCTCTAAATATATGAAAAATATCACATAAATAAAGTAGGATCTAGTTCTCCAAGAAACTAGGAGAAAAAGGTACCTGAAGATAAACAAGACTTAGAATATGCTTTTGATCATGTGGAGAATTTTGACTATTCTTGGAAAGTTCAAGCTTTGCAATTGAGATATACTTTTCCCGAAGAAGGTCAAAAAGAATGACGGTGCGGCAGATACGGCCATGGTTGTTGCCAAGACCAAGCCTTGTGATCCTATCAAACTGGACATATAGTAATTGTAAGAATTGAATTGATGAAATTAATCAGATGAGAGAAGAATGAATGTAACTGAAAATATACAAGGATATACACGGTATACAATACCTTATGTATACCGTATATATCACGAAAACCCATTGCAAGTGGGAAACCGAGATATACACGGTATACACACCGTGTATATCCCTATTTTGGTAACAAATTATTTTGTATTATTTGTATATAATTAGCATTGTACACTTACCATAATTGTAGGATTCTTGTACAATTAGAATAGAGTTTTGGGAGTAGAATAGTATAGGATTTATATTATGGAAATTGTAAATTGTATATATACTCTTTCATTAATGAAAATAATCAAGAGATTATTTTTTTCATGGTATCAGAAGTCTAGGACTAAATTACTTCTGCTCATCTCCTTAATTTCTTATCGGTTTTCTGACCACCCTTCTCGGCCGAGATTGCCTCGGAATCCATGCCCCTTATCGGATTTCGTGCCAATTTACCTCATCTCTTCCAAAATTTTCTTCCCAATCCCTTTGGTCTTTCGTTATGTCAACGTCAAAGAACATGTTTCATCCTGCCCTTGTTGTTTCTAACATCAAGAACAACATCCCTATTGTTCTTGAGATGGAAAATGTTCAATATGCAACGTGGGCAGAATTGTGTAAAATTCACGCAATCTCACATCAAGTCCTCCATCACATAATTCCTCCTGCTATCCCTACTCATGCGGAGGATCCTCAGTTATGAATTACTCTTGATGCTACCATCCTTCAATGGATTTATTCCACTATTTCTACCGACCTTTTACAAACGATCATTGTACCAGACACTATGGCTATGACTACCTGGAATTGATTGCGTGATATATTCCAGGATAACCAACATTCCCGTGTTGTCACCCTTGAGCAAGAATTTTCTCAAGTCCGCATGGACAATTTTCCGAATGTTTCAACTTATTGTAAACGACTCAAGGAATTTGCGGACCAATTTTGTAAAGTTGGCGCGTCTGTTACCAATAATCGTCTTGTTCTACAGTTGCAGGCCTATTTGAGGCCTATAATGGCGTTGGGACTCTCCTTCGTCAAAGTAATTCGCTCACCCCTTTTTATCAAGCATGTTCGATGCTCACTTTAAAAGAAGCCGGCTTGGCAAAAAAGGCAGCTATCGGCGCCAGTTTCATGGCGATGATGACGTCCTCCGATAGTTCTCAAGTTTTGTTGATAATTCGGGTCAAAACCGTACTCAAGGTGGAGGTAAGAAGAATAAAAAAAATAATGGCAAAAATTGTGATGCCAATAGTGGTAGTACCGACGGTGGTGGAGGTGGCCAAAACAGTGGCGATGGGCCTCGGTATGGTGGAGGTGGGCTGCAGCCTAACTGGTCCCAGCCATGGGCCCCTTGGCAGTGGGGCTGGGCCAGTGGGCAGTGGTCCAACAACCCCTATTTTCTTGCTTCAGCGTACTAAGGGCAGTGGGCTTCTCAGCTGCCCTTCAGGCCCAATATTTCACAACCCAGTGGATTTTGGCACACTGCTGGGCCTGGACAGCGGGAAGGCTTGCTTGGGCCTCGGCGCCGCAGGCTTTCCATGCTACGGGCCCGAATCAGATCCCGACTCCGACAGATATTAAGGTCGTCATGCATACACTTGAATTAAATCCTTCAAGCGTGAATTGGTACATGGACACCGGCGCTATTTCTCACATGAAGTCCGACCAAGGTACTCTCTCGCCATTTCTCACATGACACCGACACCACTTCTATTGGTAATGGCAACTCAATTTCAATTCGCGGTTACAGTCATACAACTTTGTCTCCCCCACATCCACCTCTTGTTTTGAAAAATGCCCTTCATGCCCTAACTTAATTAAAAATTTGGTGTCTGTCCGTAAATTCACCACTGATAATTGAGTTTCTGTTAATTTTGATCCTTTTGGGTTTTCTGTGAAGGATTTCAAGATGAGGATACCTCTCATGAGATGGAATAGTAAGGGAGATCTTTATCCTATCACGCCCGCATCCAGTATCTCGAGTCAAGCCTTGACATCTACTTTTGTTGCTCTTGCTCCTTCCTTATGGCATGCACGTTTGGATCACCCTGGGTCGTCCATTATTTCTTCTTTGCATAAAAACAATTTTATTTCTTGTAAGGGTACGCATACTCCAATTTGCCATTCAAGTCCTTTAGAAAAACATGTTAGATTGCCATTTGTAGCTTCTACTTCTCGTACTTTAATGTCATTTGATATTATTCATAGCGATTTATGGACCTCTCCCGTTTTAAGTTTCGTGGGCCATCGTTATTATGTTCTATTTTTGGATGATTATTCTAATTTTTTATGGACCTTTACATAGCGAAAAAATCTCAAGTTTTTTCCACATTCTTATAATTTAGAGCATTCATCCATACCTATTTCGAACGGGAAATAAAAATTATTTAATGTGATAATGGTAAAGAATATGATAATGGGTTGTTTCAAAAATTTTGTGATGCTAATGACATAGTTTTTCATTTCTCTTGTCCTCATACGTCCTCAAAAAATGGGAAGGCCGAACGAAAAATTCGTACCATTAATAATATTATCCGAACTTTATTGGTCCATGCTTCCGTACCCCCTTCCTTTTGGCATCATGCTCTACAAATGACTACTTACCTTCTTAACATACTTTTTACCAAAGGATTGACTTATTCATCCCCTCTTAAATTCCTCTATAATAAGACTCTTTCGTATTCACATCTTAGGGTCTTTGGGTGCTTATGTTATCCACTATTTTCGTCAACTACAATTAACAAACTTCAAGCTCGTTCTACCCCTTGTGTGTTTTTGGGTTATCCATCGAATAATCATGGTTACAAATTTTTTTATTATCATCCAATAAAATCATAATTAGTCGTCATGTTATTTTTTATGAAACCCAATTTTCGTTTGCTAAAGTGAGTAGTCCCGGGCCTAGTTCGTATAATTTTTTAGACGACGAGGTCTCCCCATATATTACCCACCAGTTATCAGATTTGTCCCGCACCCACTATCCACCATTGGGCCAACTGCCCGCTGGACCCACTATTTTTGCCCCAGTTTCAGCTATTGGGCCGGTTGCCCAGCCAATACCGAAACTGCTTCTGACCCAGCTACTGTTTCCAGTTTTGGGCCAACAGGCCCACTGCTTGATGGCCAGTCCGTCACCAGCTCACCCATTGCCCAAAATCCACCCGCTTCCTCCTCGAGTAATGGGCTAGTCACTCGTAGTCAAATGGGTATTTTAAAACCAAAACATCATTTTAATCTCAATTCTAATGTCTCTAAATCCCCTCTACCACGTAACCCCGTGTCTGCCTTAAATGACCCGAATTGGAAATTGGCTATGAACGACGAATATGATGCTCTTATTGAAAATAAGACGTGGGAGTTGGTACCCCGTCCTTCTGATGTTAATATTATTCGGTCTATGTAGATTTTTACTCATAAGAATAATTCTGATGGTTCTTTTGCGAGGCATAAGGCTCGTCGTGTAGGTGATGGTAAGACTCAGCAGGTTGGCGTGGATTGTGGTGAGACATTTAGTCCGGTGGTCAAACCGGCTACCATTCACATTGTTCTCAGACTGGCTATTTCGAAAGCATGGCCCATTCATCAGTTAGATATGAATAATGCTTTCTTACATGATGATCTTAAGGATACCGTTTACATGCATTAACTCTTGGGTTTTTGAGACCCCAAATATTCTCATCATGTCTGTTTATTGAAGAAGTTCTTATATGGGCTTAAGCAGACCCCACAGGCTTGGTATAAAAGATTTGCTGACTATGTTTCGACTATTGGGTTTCCTCACAGCAGGTCTGATAATTCATTGTTCATATATCATCATGGTACTTCCCTGGCTTATATTCTATTATATGTGGATGATATTATCTTGGCAGCCTCTACTGATGTTTTGCGCAAGTTTATCATGACCATGCTCAGGTCTGAGTTTGCTATGAAATACTTGGGGCCCTTGAGTTATATTTTGGGGATTGTTGTGTCTCGTCATGCAGGTGGGTTATTCTTATCACAAAGGAAGTATGCCGATGAGATAATTGAAATGGCTGGTATGTCCTCGTATGAGTCTACTTCCACTCCAGTTGATACTAAGCCCAAGCTGGGTGTTGCGGCTGGCTCACCTTACGAGGATCGCACTCACTATTGCAGTCTTGCTGGAGCTCTACAATATCTTACTTTCACGAGATCGGATATTACGTATGTCGTACAACAAGTGTGTTTGTTTATGCATGATCCTAGGGTGAAGCACATGAATGGGCTCATACGCATTATCAGATACATCCAGGGGACACTTGACTATGTCTTACATCTATATCCATCATCAACCTCTACACTTGTCTCGTATACCGATGTTGATTGGGGTGGCTGTCCAGATACCAGACGCTTCACGTCATGTTATTGCATGATTTTTGTGATAACTTGGTATCATGGTCTGTCAAACGACAAGCTACCTTATCACGCTCCAGGGCCGAGGCCGAGTATCGAATGGTAACCAATGTAGTTTTTATCATGTTGGTTACGTAATCTTCTCTTGGAGCTTCACTTTTCCATTCAAAAAGCTACATTGGTATATTGTGATAATATTAGTGTCGTTTATCTTACCGGGAATCCGGTTCAACACCAGCGCACTAAACATATCGAGATGGATATCCATTTTGTTCGCGAAAAGGTAGCTCGTGGACAAGTACGCATCTTACATGTTCCTTCCAGGTATCAAATTGTAGACATCTTGTTGACACCCAATTTTGTCCCACCTTTTCTGATTTTATTTGCAATTTTAAATATTTTTGACACCTTAAAACAATTTTAAAATATAGGCATAAATATGTATATATATCGTCATTTTTTATTTTTTATTTGTCATTTGCATTTTTTTTTATCATAATCATAGTTTTATCCATAATATTCTATGTTATTTATTTTCGCAAAATGGTATCGCATTTCCATTTTTTATCAAGCATTAAGCATATCGCAAATATTATATTTTTATTATTATCACATCGTTATATTCTTATTTTTTAGTAATTTACATTTTTTTCTTCAAAGCATTTTTAATATTAAACCCCCTTTTATATTTTTTTTAAACCCATAACCCATTCATTTCCCAACCCAAAACAATTTCTACACAAACTAATTTCACCCAAAACCCAATTCGGTCGGCCCAACAACCCATTCCCTTATACCCCAACCCACAAAACCAAAACACTTTACTAACCTAACAAAATCATCCAAACCGAAGCCAATTCCCCCAAGCCAACCCGTCGGCCCAACATCCGTCACCCTTTATTTCCCTTACCCCTCAAACCAGACCTGAACCGGCCCATACCCACTCGGCCCACATCCCTTTTAACTCCCAATATCCTTATTTCCCCGCAAACCAAACAAACCCGCCGCACACTCTACACCTCTGCCCCTACGTCGCCGCACCCTACGCCTGACACCACCAGTCGCTTGCCACCGCCGCCTGCCACTTACCATATCCTCTAAATTCCGTCCCAAAATTGACTTTATTTTGAAATTCAAACTCGTTGAAAGGGGTATGAGGGTGAACGTTGAAGAGTTCGAATCCACCTATAACCCCCCCCCCCCCTTTGTTCACTGTTAAAGGGGGACCGGAGATTGAAAAGGGAAAATTTTCGGAAGCCCGATTCCATCTAAAAATATCTATTGTGTTCTTGATTTTTAGTTTTCACCCTCATTGTTATTCAAGAAATAAGCTCGAAAACGAGTCCAAAATCAAATGGAAAAGGGGTGAGTTTCGTTCTTGAACCTTGGTTCTAAATACTTCTATTTGGCCTCGTAAGCCGAATTTGAAAATCTGCTTGTTTTTGTTGTTGTTCTTCATTGTTTTCGGGTTTTTCGATCTGGGTCACTGTTCAGGGTTGTGTTACTGTTCCGACTAATAATTTCTCCGAATTTTGTGTTTATATTCTGTTGTTGGGTTATCTGAAAAATTTGAGAAGAATTTGATTCGGGTTTGAATATCTGATTCGGGTCGGGTCGACCCGGTTTGGATATTTTTCCAAATTCTTGCATTTTACATCTTGTATGTTGGTTATTTGAAAAATCTGAGAAGAATTTGATTCGGGTTTGAATATCTGATTCGGGTCAGGTCGACTCAGTTTGGATATTTTTCCAGATTATTGCATTTTACATCTTGTATATTGGTTATCTGAAAAATATGAGAAGAATTTGATTCGAGTTTGAATATCTGATTCGGGTTGACCCGGTTTGGATATTTTTCCAGATTCTTGCATTTTACATCTTGTATGTTGGTTATCTGAAAAATCTGAGAAGAATTTGATTCGGGTTTGAATCTCTGATTCGGGTCGGGTCACCGACCCGGGTTAGGTCGACCCGGTTTTGATATTTTTCCAGATTCTTGCATTTTACATCTTGTATGTTGGTTATCTGATAAATCTGAGAAGAATTTGATTCGGGTCGGGTCGACCCGGTTTGGGTATATTTCTAGATTCTTGCATTTTACATCTCATTTGTTGGTTATCTGAAAAATCTAAATTTTGATTTCGATTCCGATCACTACTTCGGGTTGCATTTCTCGGGTCGTCTATCCAGATCTGTTTTCAGAATTGGGTCGCCCATTTGGGTCACTGTTCATTGCCGGGTCTGATTTTCATAAACATCTCCTTATTCTATTTCGGTTCCGAAATTTCAGAATTTGGATCGGATATTTTAATTGCTTATTGTTTGTTATTTTGGCACTGTTGTTATTTTGTTGGATTGAACTAATACTGCACTCTCTTCGTTATTTTATTGATTTGAACTAACACTGCATTCTCTTTAAAAATCGTTTCTCTGTTTCAGATTACTGTTTTTGGTATAATTTACTGATTGTTGTCTCAGTATTGTTTTATTGTTTTAAACTAAATACTGTATTTAGGCCAATGAAATTGAATTCGAGGCCGCGTCTTTTTTTTTGTTTTTCTGTTTCAGTTTACTGTTTTTTGCATTTAAACATCCGTGCAACGGATATCTTATTGTTTTACTGTTATGAACTAAATATCGCATTTAGGGCAATGAAATTGAATTTGAGGTCGCGTCTTTTCGGGCATTGCTTTTCTGTTTCAGTTTACTGCTCGGTTCCAGATTTCTATTTTGGTTTATTTTACTGTTTTGAACTAACACCGCGTCTTTTTGGGCATTGCTTTTCTGTTTCAGTTTACTGCTCGGTTCCAAATTTTTGTTTTGTTTTGTTTTACTGTTTTGAACTAATAGCGCATCTTTTCGGGCATTGCCTTTCTGTTTCTGCCTGTTGCTTTGATATAATTTTGTTGATTTGAACACGATACTACACTGGCCGATGAAAAATATCCGTCGATTTTGAGGCCTCCACAGTTGTAAAGACGGAAAATATAACTTCTGGGCAAAGATGAGACTTAAATCTTTTTTATTTCATCCGAGAGATCAACATGTTTAGTAGGCGAGGCAACTAAAATGACCAACGAGTTATATGTTCGCAGCCACGACGTGATTATACTGATCTTTTCTTTTCCATCTGAGAGACCAACATGTTTAGTAGGCGAGGCAATTAAAATGACCACCGAGTCATATGTTTGCAGCCACGACGTGATTGAAATGGCCTTTTCAAAATTTAAGTCTGAGCCCTCCGTGATCAAAACATTCATTGTTTTGGATACGGATCCGAAGTTATTTGTATTTAACTGTTTCTAACCGTTTGTTCTTGACAACTTGCAAGGAACAAAGTCAATGAAAGCAGATACTCCTCGGAGTTTATTTATTTTGTTGTTTTTTTTTACTTTCTTTAATTCAGCTTTATCTCGCTCTGTATTGTAATATTGTTTATTGTACTTGTGTAATTATTGAAATGCTTAGAATATGTAGACTTAGAATTAATTCATAGGGTAGTCAAAAACCGGAAACCCGTCGCTAGCTTATTTACTTGTAGGCTCGGTTAATTCAAACTTAGAAACCCTCCGCTAGTTATTTATTTTTGGGCTCGTCATGCATATTCGAAATTTTCAAAAAAAAAAAAAAAACAAAACAACAACTATGTTCATCTTCTATTCATTTTTTATACAAATAAGTTTATCTTTTTTTCAATTTGCAACTCAATGATTTTCAAAAAAAATTACCTCTTTGGCATTATAAATAATTTGTTTTTACTATCAATTATTACAAATGCATACTTTTCAACTTTACATGTATTTCTCTTTAAATACCATACAAATGCATACTTGTACAAAAAATGCATTCTTTTACTAAATATTTGCAACATTATTTTAACTTTCTATTTTAAAAAAAAATTGCATTTTCCTTAGTACAATAATTAACCTGAGTTTGACCGGATAACCGTAAGTTAGCGGATCTTAAAGGATGCCTAACCCCTTCCCTTTAGGATAATAAAGAACTCTTACCTAGAATCTCACTAGTTTCGCAGACCTTAAAATTGGAGTTATTTTGCAGCATTTATAGTCAAACATTTAGGTGCCCTAATTCACCTTAGAATAATTAGGTGGCGACTCCTCAATCCAAATACCCAGGAATCACCGAATACATTGTGCTCCGCTTTGACCTCGCGCGGGTCGAAAAAATGGGCGCGACACATCTTCACTAAGGGATCTTCCCTCGGTCCTATTTGAAGATTTTAGGGACAGTCTCAGCGTACGAAGATCGTCCGCTATGACTGCGGGGGTGTGAAAATATACAAGGATATACACGGTATACAATACCTTGTGTATACCATGTATATCACGGAAACCATCACAAGTGGGAAACCGTGATATACACGGTATACACACCGTGTATATCCCTATTTTGGTAACAAATTATTTTGTATTATTTATATATAATTAACATTGTACACTTACCATAATTGTAGGATTCTTATACAATTTGAATAAAATTTTAGGAATAGAATAAAAATAAGATTTATATTATAAAAATTATAAATTATATATATACTTTTTTATTAATAAAAATAATTAAGAGATTATTTATTTTCGAAGTTACTACTAGTAAGATTTTAAAGGAAATGGGCTTTTCGTTATGATGATTAATTGCTATTGCCGGCTAGCTCCAGCTAATTTGCAATTCATACACACTACTTGTTGCCCGTGAGTCGTCAGAGAGAGAGAGGTTCAAGGACAGAGTAGGTGGGAATCGGTATATGCTCGCTACTCCTATAAACACAATAAATTATACTCTTTTAGTCTTTTTTTCACAATTTATGTTTTTATTTATTTCAAAAAGAATATCACATTTTTATAACTGAGAACTATTTGCTCTAATAAGTATCAATACATGTGTAGATTAATGACATGTGTCTAAGTAAATATGAAAGGCTGAGATTCTTTTCATGTACTGCTTAATTAACATTATTTCACAAAAAACATGTGTTTCATTACAATGTGTCATTGACGAACCAAAAGGCTATCAGTTTTATCATCTTCTTTTATATTAATTTAAATAATATATTTTTTACTCTCTTCGTCTCAATATATGTGTCTTAATTCGATTTTGAGAGTCAAATTTTTTTCATATGCGTTTTAAACCTATATTTTTAATTTTTAATTATTGTGACATATAATACTTTTTGCGTAGTTTTTAAATATGTAATTTTATTTTAAAATATTAAAAAATTCATGTCCAATTTCATGTTTAAAATTAAAATTATGATACATAAATTGAGACACAAAATGTAATTATTTAATAGAATTAGAATTGATTAATCTCTTCCCCGTTGAAAATCAGTATGATTTAGAAGTACTTAAGTTGGACACTTATTTATTCTACAAATGAAGGTGCAAAAGAGAACCTCAGACCAACACACGTTCTTTGCCACAACAGTCAACAGTATAATGTTTACGTGATGCAGTGATTGCAAAAATTTATCATTAATTGAATGTAACCAAAAATGGGGAACAAACTAAAAGAGAATCCCAGCCTTTCATATTTACTAAGACACGTGTCATTAATCTACAGATATATTGATACTTACCGGAGCAAATAGTAATGGAGCAGAGCCGCTCCCTTTATAATTAGACATTATTAACTTTAAAATTCACTTTTACATTAATTAAATGATTTATAGTTACATAAATATCTAAAATAATTTTGAATCATAAATTTTAAAAATCTTTGATGCCACATAAATTCAAACGGAAGGAGTATCTCTTTAATAAACATAGAAGTTGAAGTCCCACATCGGCTATGAATAAAAGCGTATATCATTATATGGTATTGGACAGTACTGTTGAACTAACTTTCGGTGTTAAATTAGACCTTATGTACATTACTTATCATGGTAGCGTGAGTATCTTTATGATTCTCTTGATTTACTCAATGTTGAGACCCATAATTGGAGAAAAAATTGGTGTTATTATACAATTTTGACAATTCCTCCCTTGAGTTAGCTTGGGTTTCTGTTTATAATTTGATAAAAAATAGTACCCTAAGCTGTTAGCCATAAGTTAAAATTGTCTTTATAGAGTAACATTTTAACAATATTAGTGTAAAAAAAAAGAATAGTGGAATGGATATAGTAATTTGCTTTCAATAGTGCACCACACGACAGGGAAAAGAGAAGAAAGTGGTTGGAGAAGGATGGTCAAAGACTCAAGTTTGAGTTGTGAAAAGCTGGGCTTTGAGTTATGGTTGTGTGCACAGTCCCCACAAGCCAGCCTTTGTGTGTTTAAACTTTAATCTGTTGAATGATGAAGTCGTGTCGATGTACCCATAGCTTACGAAATTAAAATGGGAGACTTATCGATAGGTACGGTTCGGTCGAATTTATTTACTCCCACCGTCTCATATTAATTGTCATGGTTATTAAAAATAATTATCTCAAATTATTTATTATTTTAAAAGTTTAAAAAATAATTAATTATTTTTCTTCATTTTATCATTAATGGAAACAACACTAAATAAAGTAAATATTTCACGGAAAGAGATTTGTAACTTAAACATAAATAAAGGTAAAAGTAGTCAAATATCAATCATAATTAATATTTCTTAAGGACGTGCAAAACAAAAAGTCGACAAATAATTTGAGACGGGTAGAGTATTATATGGCTGAATATACAAAAGTATACACTGATTATGTACTTCTTCCATCCCAAAATACTTGTCGCATTTTTCATTTAAATGCCCCTTAAGAAAGCATTTATAACGGTAACATTTTGACCATTTTACACTCTTAACATATTTTGTCTAATTTCTCCTCAATAAGTATCTACTTTATCAATGGTGAGAACCTCTTAAATGTTGCTAATTAATATAAGGATAAAATGAAAAAAATACTTAATTTTATCTTAGTTAAATAAAACTACAAGTATTTTGAGATAAGTATTTTTAGTAAGGACGACAAGTATTTTGGGATGGAGAGAGTATATTATACGTATAAATATACAAAAAATTTACATTTGATCAAATCTTATAAACTAGATTACCAAAGACATTAGGCTTTAATTTTTCCAATTAAAAATGTGGAGAATTGGATACGTAGAAGTTCTCGCTTCTCCTTTCGTTAGAAGTTTACAAACTAGTACGAATGAAAGTCAAGCAGGGGTGGAGCCAATAAATTTATTTTATGAATTTTAAAGCATTATTTGTTTTGTTTACTTAGTTTAAATATATTATTTATATATATATATATCTATTAACTGAAATTTTTATTATAAATATTTTTTTTGCGTCAAAATTATTAAATTCTGTGGAATTTGAAACTTGTCTGCTCTACCCCTAAAGTCAAGCACAAGAGAATCGCGTACCTATCACGAGAAAAAGTTTTATGTACTTTGTCTAGTGATTTTTTGTCTTCCATCGATCTTTGAAAATGGTCTTCCATGAGCGATCTTTATGTAGAGAAATATTTAAAATTTCTTGGACCCATTCATGAAGGGTCATGATGGTAGTCGGAGTCCAGAGGGTAGCTGGAAAAAAAAAGAGGACCCGTTGGAAAGACAAAAAGAGGTGAATGATGAAAAGAAGGGTAAATGAGTTGAATAGCAATTATAGGATTCGGGCGCACCAAGTCCGAGGAAAGAGGAAGGTGAGAAAAAAAATTACGAGGAAGAAGAGGATTGCTATCGCGTCTCGAGATTATTTATGTTGCCAGATGATTCAGACGCTACAGAGTCAACCATAGAAGAACTCGAGAAAGTGGTGTTGTTCGCCCATTTACCGAATAGAAAGGTATATTTGGGCATCGGGTTATCTCCGAAGCTAAGACTTAAATTAATTGAATTTATTAAAGCTAACGCTGATTATTTTACTTGGTCCATTTATACATGACATGTATTCCGACGGAGATTACAACTCACAAGTTGAGTTTAGATTCAAACTTTACTCTGGTAAAGAAGAAGAGGAAGCCTATTGCCGAATACAAGAACAAGTTTGTCAAAGAGGAGGTAACAAAGTTATTAAACATAGATTATATTCGTGAAGTAAAGTATCCAGAGTGGTTAGCAAACGTAGTAGTTGTGCCTAAAAAGATAATAAGCTAAGAATGTGCATAGATTTTAAAGATTTAAATAAAGTGTGTTCGAAGAATTCTTTCCCCTTATCACACATCGATCCTTGCTTCACTATAAAGTTTGGAGAGGGCAGGGCTTTTTTCGTAGTAATAGTGGGCCTTGCTTGTGCAGGCGAGGACGGCTCGGCTAGGGCGCACTAGAGGAGCGGAAAGCCACTTGACTCATTGGAAAGGAGCTGCTCAGTGAGAAGAAGCGTCAAATGATTTGGACAGTTGTCGCGCTGGCGGAGCAGGGAGCCTACAGGGAAGGTTGGGGCAATGGGAGCCAAAGAACAAGTTTGTTCCTCCTTCATTTTCGGTTCCCAATTCAATCTTCACTCTTCAGAGCTGAGTCCCAATAAGGCAGGTTGGAATGTACGGGCGTAGGTTAGCGTCTCATCCCACTGCTAATTGAAAAACAAATTCTAGTAATTTATATGGTTTCTGCCAAACTATCTCTTCCCTACCTTCTTGGGTCAGCAGTTGATCTCATTGCCTCAGACCTTTCTAGGGTGTGACCGTCCAATTGTTCAGTTGGTTTAGAAAAATGATTCGTTTCAATACTTGTTATCAGGTCAGAGAAAGGCCTGGCCCGTAAGCTAGCCCCCTTAAAAACTTCTTTGATTGAAGGAACAGGACAGAAGAGAACCAGAACCATATCCTTGAAAGTTAAGCTTAACGGTTGGATCGAGTAGCAGGTCCTTGATTGCAAGGAAAGTAGCTGAAAGAATAAGGAAATAAAGACCATTTTATCCTAGAGCAAGGTCAAGAAGTTAGCTCATTAGACGCTTTGAGATGCTTGAATAGTTGCAGCCTAGCCTTTTCGATCTGAGTGAATATGGTCGTGAGAGGGTGGATGTAATTCAGCTCAAACGAAGTGAGAGGGCGACTGAAAATGAGGCTCGTCGAATGATCGATGCTACGACAGGACATGAAATATTGAGTTTTTAACACTTACTCCGGATAAAATCAAATAAGGATGAATTCGGAGGATCAGTAGTGAATTTCTTTTATAACTAAGTATGGAACTTATTGTTATAACATAATGTCATTTGGTTTAAAAAATGCTGGAGCAACGTATCAATGCTTAGTCAATCGCATGTTTAAAAATCAAATAGAGAATACGATGAAAGTTTATATTGATGATATGCTAGTTAAGTCTCTGAAAATAGAGGACCATTTAAAGCATTTGCAGGAGACATTGATGTACTTCGGAAGTATAATGTGAAGCTAAATCCGGAGAAGTGCGCTTTTGGAGTTAATTCGGGCAAGTTTATAGGGTTCTTGGTTTCAAACAGGGGAATAGAGATCAATCCGGACAAAATCAAGGCTATTGAGGAGATACCGGAGGTGCTAAAAGACGTGAATGCAGTGCAGAGTTTAATCAGAGATTGGCCGCTTTAAGTCGGTTCATTTCTCGATCTTCGAAGAAGAGTCACAAGTTCTTTTCATTACTGAAAAAGAAGAATGACTTCGAGTGGACTCCGGAATGTCAACAAACGTTGAGGGATTTGAAGAAATAACATTCCAGTCCGCCCTTGTTGCATAAACTAAAGGCATATGAGCAGTTGTTCTTGTATCTGGTAGTATTCGAAGTAGCAGTAAGTGTTGTCTTGGTTCGGGAAGAAAATGGTACACAATTTCCTATTTACTATGTAAGTAGAACATTAGCTAGTGCATAAACTAGATATCCTCATTTAGAGAAATTGACATTAGCTTTGATAACGACTGCTAGAAAATTAAGGCCATATTATCAGTGTCATCCTATTTGTGTGATAACAATCTATCCGTTAAGGAACATAATGCATAAACCAGAATTGCCGGGTAGGTTAGCCAAATGGGCGGTAGAAATTAATGGATATGACATATAATATAAATCTAGAACGGCTATAAAGTCTCAGGTTTTAGCAAACTTTGTAGCGGATTTCACTCCCGGAATGATTCCCGAAGTGGAAAGAGAACTTATAATAACTTCGGGAAAAACCTCGGGAATTTGAACCTTATATACGGATGGAGCGTCAAACGTAAAAGGGTCCAGATTAGGGGTGCTTTTCAAAACACATGCGTGGGATGTTATTAAACATGCGATAAAAACTGGAATTGATTAACAATGAAGTCGAGTATGAGGCTATGATTGCATGTTTAGAATTGGCAAGGAGTTTGGGAGCAGAAGTCATCGAGGCAAAATGCGACTCGCTTTGAATTGTAAATCAAGTGAACGGTGTGTTCGAAGTAAAAGAAGAAAGAATGCAAAAATACTTGGAAACAATTCAAGTATTGTTGCCACATTTCAAATAATGGACTATGGAGCATGTATCTCGTGAGCAAAACAGTGAAGCGGATACTCTGGCAAACTTTGGATATTCTGTGGAAGCTGAGGAATTTAACTCAAAAAATGTGGTGCAACTCTTGAGTTCCGCAATTGATGGTGGCCATGGTGAGGTGAATTCTACAAGCTTGACTTATGATTGGCGGAATAAATATATTGATTATCTTCGAGATGAAAAGTTACCCAGTGATCCGAAGGAGTCAAGGACTCTTCGTACAAAGGTGGCTAGATATTGCTTGTTTGATGGTCAGTTGTACAGAAGGTCCTTCTATGTTCCTTTAGCAAGGTGTTTGGACCCGGTGAAACGGATTATGTGATGCGTGAGGTTCATGAAGGAACTTGTGACAATCGCTCAGGAGCGGAACTGTTGGTTCGAAAGTTGATTAGAGTTGAATATTACTGGTCAAAGATGGAGGAAGACGTCAAGAACTTTATTAAAAATGTGATGGATGTCAAATACATGCTCCTATGATTCACCAACCGGCGGAATAAATGCATCCGGTCTTATCACTATGTCGTTCATGAATGGGAAATGGACATTGTAGGACTATTACCATGGGCACCTTGAAATGTACGCTTTATTTTGTTTATGATTGATTATTTTTCTAAGTGGGTTGAAGCAAATGCTTTCAAGAATATTAGAGAAAAATAAGTCATCGATTTCATTTGGAACCATATCATATGCCGATTCGGAACACCAAAGAAGATTACATGCGACAACGGCCATCAGTTCGTTGAAAAGAAGGTAATGAAGTTTCTTGATGGATTGAAGATCAAAAGGATAGTATCAGCTTCGTACCACCAAAGTGTGAATGGCAAGCGGAGTCAACGAATAAAACAATCATTCAGAACTTGAGAAAAAGACTAAATACGGTAAAAGGCAAGTGGAGAGAAATACTTTCAAAGGTATTATGGGCATATAGGATGACACCAAAAGCTAGCATCGAGGAAACACCATTTTTTTTTACGGTGCAGATGCTTTGATTCCGGTGAAAGTTGGAGAGCCAAGCTTGAGATTCAGCCTTTCGAATGAAAAGGCAAATAATGAGGCTATGACAGTCAATCTCGACTTAATGAAAGAACATCGAGAGTTAGTATTGCTACGACTGGTAGCTCAGAAACAAATGATGGGAAGATATTACACTCAGCGAACAAACCTTAGGCACTTTGAAATAGGGGACTTGGTTCTACGAAAAGTAACACCCAATACTAAGAACCCTAATGAAGGAAAGTTGGATCCGAATTGGGAGGGACCCTATAAAGTTTCATAAATAACCGAAAAATGCTCGTACCAATTGAAAGTAGAAGACGGACAGAAATTGCCGAATAGTTGGAACATCATCCATTTGAAGCGGTATTATTGCTAAGGTATGTATTTGTTAATTGGTTAAATTATGTGTGTTTTAAAGTTACTAATTTTTGCAGGGAAGAAGCCGGAGTTACAAGGTGTTATTCGAAGAATTAGAAATAGGACTGAAAACATGTATTGCAATCTTTTTCCCTTAGTACAGTTTTTATCCCGAAAAGGATTTTCCGGCAACGGTTTTTAATGAGGCAACAATATAAAAGAGATCTGAATTAGCATCGGACGACAACACTGGGGAATGCCCGACATTCGGAGTGTAAAATTGTGTTTGAGTTTTCATACTTCAAACAAAAACACTAGGGGAATACCCTTTTTAAATTTTTTTCTTAGACAAAATTTTGTAAGGGAAAAGATTGAATGAATCTTGCCCAAGTGTTATTGTTTGCATTTTAGAAGAAGAGTTATGTAAAGGCAAAAAGATCGAATGAACCTTCCCCATTTGTTGTTCCGATCAAAACATAAATGAAAGAATTCTCATATACTTCATTCAAGATTTTGCACTGAAAGTTTATCTTCGTGTTTGTATTTATAGATATTTTTTTGAGTTGAGATTGCTAAAGTCGTTAAGCTTTATAGCTAAAATTGTTAAGTCTTTAACTAGGGACTGTCGTCGATAAAAGAAGTCGGGAACAAAATGAACAATGTTCTAAGGCATGTTTCAAAGGCACAAGATCAAATGAATCTAGCCTATTGTAAAGACGTTGAGTCATCTAAAAGTTGAGAATAAATAAAGTTCCAACAATTATGCCCGAAATGGACAAGAGATGTCTTATTCATAAGCATAAAAATAAGGCCCTTATACTTAGTCATCAAATGACCTGAAATTGGTAAAACTTTACTCGGTTCAAAGCAAACTAAATGATGATTTGTTGGTTAAGAATTATCCAAAGTCTGAAACTGGAAGGAATTTACTATGTTCGAAGCAAACTAAGTGACAGTTTGTTTGTTAAGAATTATCTAAAGTCTAAAGTCGGAGGTAATTTTCCCGGTTTAGACTAATTTTTTTGAAGTCGGAAGTAATTTATCCGGTTTGAATTAAGTTTGTGTTGCTAAGTTATCTAAAATGAGAAAGCAATAACGGATACAAAAAGTTAAGAAAACATCAATCAACTCAAGAGAAAGGTTAAGATATTTTCATTCATAATCAAAGCCAAAAGATGGCCTAAAAAGGAGAGTACAAAAAATAGGCGTAAAAGCCTATAAGTCAGTTGGACTTGGGGTCTTCCTTAGAGCTTTCAGCATTCATCTTGCGGAAGGCTTTGAGTTCGAGGTCTTTGGCCTCGGTAATTTTTTCGTTCATGTACGAGAGCCCATCTCGAACTTGCTCCAGCGTAAACCTGCGGACATTCAAGGTTATATGCTCAGTTTTTAATACTCTTCGGGCTTCTTCATCCTCTAGATCGATATAGGACTGATCCCGCTCAGCCAAGAGTTGGTCTCTTTGAGTAGAAATCTCAACATTCCTTCAGATAGTGACCTCGAGCTTGGTTCTCAATTGTTCAATGGTTTGAGCTTGCTGGCGGACTTGGTCTTGAGACATTTCTAAGTCTCGTTCAAAGTTCTGCTAAAAAGCAGCCTGTTCAGCCGCCCACTCCGCATCAATAAAGGAGAGCAAAGTCTTATTTTTGCATTTTGCAATGCATAACTTCTTCATACGAATCAAGCTCTAGTTAAAGATTCTGAAGCTCTAGGTATACGAACCGATGAGGCGGTTCAATCATAGAGTGACATGTGTCTAAATTATCAGAAGGATGGTACGTGAATAAGAGTTTGGAGAAGAGGAAACGTTTCATTTTCCCGCTTTTTTGGAGTAATTTGAAAAAAAAATCAAAAGAATACAACGAAAGGATCATTTCCACTTCCCGTCACTACGGTAAACTTAGATCCGAAAAGTGTGGGGACTATCTGTATACATTGAAAAACTAGCATGACACATGGCAAGGTTGTGACAAGAGTTTGAGGTGAGCAAGTGGACTTAGTATCAGATAAGAGTTGTGGTCAGGGTAAGGTAGTTGTCCAGGTAGATCCAGATACGACCGAACCAGTTGACATCGGGTGAAGTTCCGGAGACACTCAACGTGTAACCAATTCGGATATGGTGCCAGCCGTTACTCTTTAATCATTAAGAAGTCATTATTAGCATTAATGATATTTAATTTGAGAGGAATTCTCAAGCTTCAATACCTTAAATTCATAGCTATAAAAAGAGTTCAACCTTCATGTTAGAAGGGCATCCTATTCTCACAATTTGTACTCTTGCGCTCAAAATTATATAAGTTCAATACATTGCTCTTGTTTCTTGTCTATAACCAAAGCTAGCTTATTAAAAGTCACTATCAGCTCGGACTAATCTTATTCAGAAAATTCGTCTGAGTCCAAGGTAGTCCAGGTTAATCCTTTTACTCATTATTTCTATTATTTACTTATTGCTAATTGTTCATTAGCTTATACAACAAACCAGTCCACGTATTCTTAAAACTACTAAACAAATTCAACTGTACCTTTTTGAGGTAAACAAGTTTCTTTTTTTCTTTTTCATTTTTGTTACATTAACTTGGAGCTTTTGAGTTTTCTTAGACAAAAAACTACTTCCTCATTGCAATTTAAATAAAGATGTTTGATTGAATATAAAGTTTAAAATGAAAATTGAAACTTGATACGTATCTTGTACTGTGATAATATTTTTGGTTACAAAATTATGCTATTAAGACTAAATGAGAATTTTAAAGTTAAATAATTTTAAATATAAAATATGTCATTTTTTTGTACCACAACATATCTAGTGTGATTTCACATGTGATGTTTGAAAAGAGTAAAGTGTACTCAGATCTTTTCCCTACCTTGCGGAGATAGAGAGACGATTTTCAAAAGACTCTCGGCTCAAGCAACGTATAGCAAAGCAGTTTGAAAAAGAAAATACATAAGTAAAGAAGACATAATAAATAATAGGAAAAGCATTACACAACATTCAGAAGAAGAAAAAATAGTAACAACAAAAAAAGAATGTGATAACCAAAACACAAAAAACATGTAGTAACATAAATTGAAGAACAAGAAACTACGAGAATAATGTTGATGCTACTGATATGAAAGGAGAAACATGTATGGTGTATCAAACTACCCCAAGCAAACAACGCTTCAACTACCTACTAACCTTCCACCTAATATGTGGCCTTCATATTTCTATCTAAGGTTATGTCCTTGATAAGCTGAAGTGTATTATATCTTGTCTAATCATCTTTCCCCACTACTTCATTCGCCTACCTTTACCTCTCGTTAAACCTCACCATTTTGATCCTCTCACACCTCTTCACTTGGGTATTTGACCCTTCTTTCCGTATAAGATTAAAAAGGGGAGAGTTTGATGATGTGAATTCAAGAGTTAATACTCCCTCTAGTCCATTTTGCTCGTCATATTTGCATTTTATACGTTTTAAAAAAAAATATTAATTAAAATAATAATTTAATTATATTATTCTGATTTATTCATTAATTCAATTTAATACTATTCTTTCTTTATTTTATTTTTTAATAATTATGATAAATAAAATTGACCGGAGGGAATAATCAATTAAAGAGTAAAGAGGGATTACACATTCTGCGGACATCCCCTACACGCATTCTTAAAATGTTGGAATTACTTGACAATAATGTTATCATGTCCAAATATAATTTCTAACTTTCAAATATTAATTTCAATCGAACTTCAAATATATATTTTTTTAAAATATCAACTATTTCCTCGTTCACTTTTACTTATCACTTTTGGACTTTTCACGTCCCTTAAGAACAATGATTGATATAAATATTTTAGCACAATAACTCTATTAATTGATAAAAAACCTCAATAATTGAAACTAAATTTCCATAGGTTATTATTAGAGCTAGTATGAAGTTTCAAGATTCAACATTAAGTTTTTATAGATATTTGTAGCACTTTACAATTCATTCATCTCTTTGATGAAGAGGTGTGTCAATCCTATTACAAAGTTTTTGTTAGCTAAAATTGACTTATAATTTCAAGAAGTCTTGACAGTAAATAAATTAAGGGTAAAACAGAAAAAAATTATTTTATCTTGATATGCGAAAAATGACAAATAAAAATAAAAATTTATTTTTAGAATAGTTAATAAGTAAAAGTAGGGAGTAATTAATGTCCAAACGACCTATTAAATGTTCTTATTGTATTTATGTACTATCCTTCTATTTACAGTTGAATTTGACGACGGCACCAGAAAGCTGGATATTTTGTTGCACACTATCTATTTTCTTTTGCCATTTTTTAACTGTCACGCACCCCCTAATTTAATCATAGGAACCCGACTCCCCTCTTCAAAAAGCTTAACAATAAAAGAATAAACAAAACAAAAAAGAAAATTAATGAATTGAATATCAAAAGAGGTGGCAGACAAGAAGGAAAGGTAGCGAAATACTTTCATTCTTTATCTAGTTTTTTTGTTGAACTTTATTGCTAATAAAACTTAAATTCATTGTTTTCCAAATATCCCTGATAACCAATTGAGCTGCCCAAGCGGATAACTTAAATTCATTGTTGGAAAGCGCTTAGATGGGTTGTGTTGGAACTCTATCGTACTTTTAAATTCATGTAAATAACTATTACAAATGTTCGAAAGCGATAAATAGATGGGTCAATCTTCAAAACTGCCCAAGGAGAAGGGGCTGTACAATCGCCCAAAACATGGTAGGCATTAATGGCCATTAGGAGGCCATTAAAGCGCCCAAGTAAGGGCATAAATGGCCATCAAGGAGGGTCGATTTAAGGTTGTTCATGGCCAAGTAATTCTTGTTAATGGAGGAGTTAATCAGCCAAGTAATGGCTGATTAATGCCTCAAAAAACGATCCCAACGGTAGGCTTTTCGCCTTCCGTCACCTTCCCGAAATTTTGGGGACCAAGCGTAAATATTGAAACTTCGGGGACCAAAGCGTATATATAAAAGAATTCGGTCCAAACCGTACATCCGAAACTTCGGGGATCAAATCGTACATCCGACGAGTTCTCTCGGTCCAAAAAGATAATATCGAAAGGCCCACGACCCCACGGCCACGCCCACGGCCCACGGCCCCGGCCCACGGCCCACGGCCCACGGCCCGTGACCCGTGGCCGAGCCCGAGACCGGACGGGCGGCGGCGGCGGCGCGCGTGTGGGATTAGACGATTCTTGGCCCTACGGTCATCTACTCACTTGGGATAAAAATGCAATATATAAGAAAAAGAAAAGGTGGAGAGAATGGCTTGTCATTTTTTTTATCTTTAATTATTTATCTAAAAGAGATCGACAAAGTCTATATTTTGATATTCTTATTTTGCTTTAACATACTTTTATAGAAGTTAGTTTCTCCGAACGTGCGTTGCACGTGTATACTTAAAAGAGTACAAAATTAGTTATATAACGTTCAATTTAATAACAATTTCTAAATAAGAATTCGCTCCAAACAAACAATAAACTTTGAAAGCTTATTCCAAACAAACAACAAACTTCGCAAACAAATAATATTACATAATTTATTTGAGCAAAATAGTAACTCTATTACAGAGTAAAACCTTCCCATATAAAGGATGTCGAGTAAAGGAGCCAATTTCAAAAAATAAAATTATGTCAAACATCTCATGAATAAACGATCAATTGCTCATTGTACTCACCAAACTCTTCCTATTGTATTGTTTTCTATTTGATCGTTGTTGTTTCTCTTTAACTATGCTTTTCTTCACTAAAGTGTACGCTTCATTTGTGTTTTGTGTTGGATGTTGCTTTTTACCTTAAGTATGTCGTAGTTATACCAATTTTAATACACAATGTTATGTTCTGATAAAAAAAAACCGAATCATCTCTATATGCAATTACCAAAACCACTTTACACTTGAATTTTGTCGATCCAATCCAGAGTCATTGCAATATAAGAAATAAATATATTTAATTGAAAATCATACTAAATTTATATGAAATTTCACTATCTCTTTTCTGACGTCAACAATGAAAGTGCAAAATTTCACAAAATAGGAAAATTTGGCGAACACATGAAAATATTTAATGTCAGAGAGTATTTTCAAAATTGTACCATGTTTATTACTATCAACTTTATCAAAGGTGTGATATAACATTAACTTGATTTTTATGACAAAATTTCAGCAAAATATTCTTTTCCATGCGAAACTCACTCAGTCAGGGGTATTCTTTTTAAATAAACCGGGTGATATTTACTAAATCAATTAAGATTTTAAAAGGAAAAAATATAATATCAATATTTAAATAAAATATTATTTTAACTTGGTGCAACAGATCAAAACACATTTGTAAACAACAAATTTTGAGTCGAGAAAAATAATAATCCAAGACAGAAAAATTGAGTAACAAAATGTAGTATTTGATTTCAAGTATATGAGTGTTACAATCTCTATATAATCATTTGATTCTCCAACAATAATATAAACTATATCGGACTTGAATTTGATTTAGATTCAAGGGCCGAGTAGCTTGATCTCGAATTTTGTATTTGGATTTGAATTATTTGTCACGAACAAGTAATTTGATCTTGAACGCCTTGATATTTACCTTCGTTCTTAATCTTCAACTTGAACTTGAACTTGTAGCTTGTAGAGAAATATGTTGCTTTTGATCCACGAGCTCTCTTTTTTTTGTTCTTAATTCATCTTCCTTTGTGAGTTATGAGGACCCCTATTTATAGTTTTTGGGAGGTGTAGCTTTGTGATTTGATCGGAACATATATTATCCGCACACTTGCATGATTTCATTGGCTCACTTATTTGAATTGGATTGCCACATTATTTGACACGTGGATGGGCCTAGATCTTAAGATGGGCTTGGATCTTGGAGCTATTAAAGTTGGCTCATTTGTATAACCCAATTAATTGGACTAGCCCAATGCAATTAGACATTTTTAATTAAATTCATATTAATTCGATTACATTAGTCCAAAATATTTATTAGGACCAATATGTATTGAATTATTTTATGAATTTAATTCTATAAAATTTATATGATTACAACATCTATTATAATCAATGGGGAAACAACATTTAAAAAATTCCCCACTATTATTATTTCTTTAATAATTATTTACAAAGTTTACAATATAAGTATACTGTCTAATAGAAAATTGCATTAAAGATCAACATGGCAAAGTTAGAAGTCTACTTTGTTCAACTAATAATGGTCTTTACCTTAACTTTAGGAAGGGAGAAAATGGAATAGCGTTGATTTTTTTTTTTAGCAAAAAAAAAAAAAAACTTGGGGTGTGAAGCGGTGGCTTCCTTTGTAGCGTTAGTTTTTTTTTTAATTAAGTTCGCTTTTTCTCAAGCGGTGGGTTTCTTTTGAAAAAAATTATTTAGGTAAAATAAAGGGTATTTACTTAATTTAATTTTCAAGTTAGAGAGTTCATGCTTTTAATACATAGTATTGACGATTGCGAAATGAAACCAAATTTTGATTCCTACGCAAGCATAAAATCTTCAATCTTTTGTAAACTCTGAATGAAGTTAAATATTAGTATCAATCAATTTAGAAGGGAGTAGGTAAGCGAAGATGTCATGATTAGTTGCATTAGGCATTGGGTATTCTAGATGGGGAATCCTTGAACTAAAATCCTTATAGATAAACCAAAGAAGTGTTCGTAGCAATAATGACAGTTGTGACATCCAATGTGAAAACAGCAACGAAATAACGCCACCATTTGTTCACATACCAATAATTCCCACCTTGACAGATTGTTTTTCCTCCTATTGATTTCTATTCACCAACTTCTGCTGATATCGATTCCGAAATGAAACCATAAGTACCGAATCGACTAAATTGAACAAATGATAGATCTAGATCATGTCAACCATCTCCATCTCGTACATGACTCATGTGAGGACTAAGAGAGTGACTATCCATATTAAATCTTACTTTAGTTTAAGTGATCCGCGATTTTTGTGCATGAATGTTTCGGTAAAAATGATGTCAAAAAGATGAAGATGTGATAAACACTAAGGGAGGAAAATATTGCGGGGCTAATTTTCCAAAGATCGTAAATGTACTTCTATGACTATTCCAAAACACGCATGTAAAATGTTGAGGGCAAACTACAACAAAGACCAGTCAATATAAAGAACCTCATACAAACTCATGTGCACTGTCCAACAAAGTGCCCAACAGAAATACTCAAAAACACAAAGTACGAGTACTATTTATTATTCCACAACAAACTGTGCCTTTCAAGAAACATATGAGTTAGTTACCTCTTCGTATAACAAGCTAACACGAGAATTATCCACTTATGTAGTGAGGATAGGAGGAAGGTAGTCAGATTTAGTACCACGAACGGGGGCCTTGGTGTCGGGGAAAAACTCATGGCACACGAGAATTATCCACTTATGTAGTGAGGATAGGAGGAAGGTAGTCAGATTTAGTACCAAGAACTGGGGCCTTGGTGTCGGGGAAAAACTCATGGCCTGGTAGCTCCGTAACATCCCCTTCACTGGTCACTCCAATGGGGTAGCGAAGCAGGTGACCAGGCAGATCTCTTTCCAGACTCTCACTTGAATACAGATCCCAGTATTGATCAGCTATTTTGTTCACCTTCGTCACACATTCCTCACTTTCTGGATGTAGAAAGGTCTCATCAAGCATACCAAGGTGCTCATACCACAATGCCATTCTGAAACCATGAACTTGACCCCTAGCTGGTTCCACTGTGGCCAAATGATGAGGCTGGTACGCTCCCATGGCTATTTCAGAATCTCTAGCACCATCCATTGATCTCTGGTTTATGTTTGCTGATCCAACTATGATGTACTCGTCATCCACTGTTCAGAAATAAAGTTAGTACAAGTACTATTTATGAGCTAGTATAACGTCTATGCAGTACTTTGCATGAAAATGTGTTGGTATAAGCCATGAAAACAATCTGTGACCATTTTAACTTTGGAATGCAGCAACAGATTTTCAACACTGAGAGAACCCTCTTTCCCATATATTCAATTCATAAACTCTCAAAAGTTTTGATGTCATAATATTACTAACAAATTAAAAAAAAGTTGAAGTATTACCAAATTCAATTCCTTCAGTCATTTAAAAACTTAAAACCCAGAAATTTATGTTTAATTCCTGACATATTCGAGAAAACTCTAGATTTAATCTTATCAGAAGGCAAATAATAAGATAGAACTATAATAGTAAACCAGTACTTACCGATCATCATCTTGGAATGGACATAGATCATGAAGCGACGAGCCTCCTGAGCTCGCATGTAATCAGAATCAAGCTCTGGGGTCTCAGAAGGTTCATATTCTCCACTCTTCTTCTTCTTCACCTCCCGGTTACCAATGCAGAAAAATGTCAAATAATTCCTTGGATCCTCCTCAATACCTTTAGCATTCAGGGCTTGAACAATGTGCTTATACATCATCTCCATTGTCCTCCTCTGCCAATCTAAAATTGCTTGTACTGAAGCGCTCTCGGGGATTCCTTCTGGCCACATTGGGACAATAACATAAACAGTAAACCTTTCCCCAGCTTCAATCTTACTGCAAATCTTCAACGCAAGTTCCTTTGGGATGACATGCAAAGCACCTACGTCCTCTACCTTGACATCATCACACTGCCAGTCATAACAGCTTCCAAGAAAATACTGATTTTCAATGTAAATAAAATTCTTTGCTCGACGAATAGCATGAATATAAGCATCTTGGATGCTTCTGTCAATTATGTTATCCTTCCCACTGACAAGACCAGCTTTTGCTGCATCTTCAGGTTTGTCAGGGAAGCCAAAAGCAGCCCCACCATCAATGGATCTGAATAACTGAACATTCCATGTTTCAGGATCATCAGGGTACATCACTGGAGATGGTGGAATTATAATATCATCAAGCTCTCTAAAGTTGACAAGAATATCCTTTCCACCCTGCTTTCTCCACCTCTGCTCAAAATTAAACAGAACATCCCAAGCAATTGGGCCTTCAAGCCGAGAGTGAATGTCATGCCAAGGCTCCCTTGGTCCACCTTTGGTAATTGAGCCATCAGGGTAATTAGGTTGGTGGAAATCATCATGGTGTGCAGTGTCCAATGTCCTAAAAAGTGAATGGAAAGGTGTATCATATCTCCCATCGCAAAGATCAATACCACCCACAAAGCTCAGGATTCTCCTCTGTTCCGACTCTCCGCTGGGCAGCGCACTGTCCACTACTACGATTTTCTGGTGATGGGTAAACATGGTAGAGATTTGTAAATCTTGAACGATGCTTCCACCATTATCAGGATTACGAGGGCAGAGGACACAGTGTACATCGGTACCTTGAAAGTACTGTTCAGTTTCTTGGTCATGAGTGGCCATCAGACCATCCTTCTTCAGCAAACCTACGGACGTTCTATCATCCCAAACAAGCATAAGAACTTTAACACCTTCACTAGCCTTCTTCTTGAGCAGCTCCCCCAGCGTGATGTCTCCTCCAGGTTTTTGCCTCCTCGAGTCCCTCACCAAGGTTATTTCAGTATATACTGACCAGCCAGTAATGTAAATCAAGTGCTTTGCATTAGTAATAGAATCAAAGATATCTTCCCAACATCTGTGGGGCTCATAATGCTTTCCGCCAGAGAGAGGGATTTTAGGAATAAAATTGTCTGGCACATGCGCATCTTGATACAAGGAAACCCGACATCCTTGTCTCTGTGAAAAGAAAGTGTAAGGGACACCAGGATATCTAGAGCTTCTAATTCCACGTTCCCAGTTTTTATCTCGACTGACATCAAAAAACTGTAGCTTAACGTGGATTTTAGAACCTTCTGCTATATGATTCATTTCATTATCCAGTATCTCAACCCATTTATCAATCTCCTCCCCTTCCAAAAGTTCTTCAACCGGAACATAAGCTCTTCCAATTAAGGTTGCACCAATGGGATTGTCATCTTTGATAGTAAATACAACATTTGAAGCCATATGTGCACAGTAAATGTGAAAAGACTCGTACCACCTCGGATTGTTTGGTTCATTTTCAATGATTCTGGTTCTCCCAACCCTAGCCTTTTCCAAATCAACTGTAGCATAAATTTTAGGAGTTCCAGCTCCAATACCAATTGTCTCCTCAACTTGTTGCTTTATCTGCAATATGAGATTTCAAAATCAAATTTGTCATAAGAGGGGCAATCATTTCCTCAGCAAGAACCCTATTCTAGTCAAATCAGGATCATATAGATCTTTGTATCAAGAAAAAAGGCATAAAAAGTTCTTAAACATCTAATTACATTTAAGAGAAAGTTGGCTATGTTCTACAGCCAAACTTCTCTATCACGGCTTAGTTTGTCCGGATATCTTTTGGCTACTATAATGATATGTTGTTATAGAGAACATAATATAACATAACATGAAAAATCCATTCCAAAGAAAACTCGGTTGTTATAGTAAAATGTTGTTATAGAGAGGTCGGACTGTATTAACAATTTGTTATAAAGGATGGTAGTTATAGAGAGGTCTGACTGTATTAACAATTTGTTATAAAGGATGGTAGTTATTGAGAGGTCTGACTGTATTAACAATTTATCCAAATCATATACAGAAATTAGAGAATCACACATATTTATGACACCAAAGATCATTTAATGTTACTTCCGGAAAAGATTCAGAAGTCAATACTTTTAGCTGAAAATGAGTTGCCCAATTACTGGACTATATAGCCTAACCTTGAACTTGGGGTGTATGGGCCACCCCTCTACCCTGCTTCTATTTAAATAACAGTTTTTATCTGTCGATCATTGTACAACAGATTCACTTGTCTAACAGGAGAATGCTTGAGATTAATTAGCACAAGAAAGTTGTCACATGTATTACTGGGTGTAAAAAAAAAATCTAAAGTACATATGGCATAGGTAAATTCTCCAGCAGCTTTGACCTTAGGTTTTCCAGATGGTCAAACTACATGATTATATCTGTAGTTCTGTATCATGAAGCTATGCTTGCTCAATTACCGAAAACTATGTTTGTGCTGCTGTTGACTTTGAGGGATTTAAAGAATTACATTCATCAGACAGCATGGACTCCTTTATCCAACTGACAGTGTTGCATAGTCCATCAGAGTTTTATGATGTTCGGGGAAAACGCTGGAGGTGTAATCACAAGGAACCTACTTAAACTCAGAACTAGTGTAAAAATCTCACTATAACTTAGCAGCTAGAAAAAAGTAGCACTCTTCGTAAGCTTCATGGTACATCCATAACTTATATTCAGCTCAATTGAGAATCATCATGGAAACTATCCATCCCCCGCTGCACTAGGGGTCTAAGAGTGTCAGCCATTCAAACCAGTACTCCCTTTGTTCCCTTTTACTAGTCCCTTATACTAAAATAACTTTTCCCTTCTAATTGTCCATTTAAGCAAATCAAGATAGATTTATTATTTTCGTCCAATATTACCCTCAACAATATAGAGTACTAGTACTCATATTTAGATTTTCAAAGTATATTTAATATGGATAATTTAGTAAAACAAAAACTTAATAAATGTTCTTGAGCTGAGGGTCTATCGAAAACAGCCTTCCATCACACGAGGTAGAGTAAGGTCTGAGTACACTCTACCCTACCCAGGCCCTACTTTTGGGATCACACTAGGGTATGTTGTTGAAAACCTTAATAAATGATTTCTTAAGCGAAGTGCTAAGTCGATTGAGGAATAGTAAAAGGGAAGTGCGGGAGTACTATTTTGGGAACAACTGATCCAATCTTCCATACTGACACTCAATTCAGGCAAAGCGTAAGGGAAAACAAAAATTGAAATTGAACATAGATCATATGTATACGCACCCTGCTGAAGAAGTGCCCACCACCCCCCTGACTGTGTAGACTATCCACCTCATAGATCGTGACATGGAGAGTTCCATGAAGCTGAATCTGAGCCATTTTCGCCTGCTTATCCAAACATTAATAAAAAAACACATTACATTCTCAATCAACCATATAATTCACATCAAAACATTAATTAAACCACTAAGTATTACTCCAAAAGCAAAGCACAAACCAAACAAACTGTATTTGGAACCAAAGTTAGGTGGGGTTGACAATATGAACTTTCTTTACTCAAAACAGAAAAACAAAGTTGAACACATGCCACAAGTTGGAAAATCCGTGCGTATGAAAACATGAAAAAGCTTAGCAAAACCTTATGACAGAAAGATCTGAATTCTTACACCAACGTACGAGAATTTGAAGTGTCGGTCAAAGATGATCCAATCTTGGTTGTAAGAGAAGTAAATGAATGAGGAGATATAGTGATCCAAGAAAGCTTTTATTTATATATAAGCAGTGCAGACCAGAGAGAAGACGAGGGGAGCAGTACCTTTATAATATTAGTATTACTCCCTCTGTCCAGAAATAACGATTCACTTATTTTTAATCAAAAATAATAATAATATATTTTTAATTTATTTTAAAATAAAAATAAACGAAATAAGAATATGCTAGATTTAAGGACTGGGACCGGATGTTTATGCTCTATGCAAATATTCTGTTCCAATTTAGATCTGTATATACACTATACAGTTCATACCTAGTGGAGTTGGAAAAAAAAATTATAGTCAGTGGAAAATCATGAAAACCTTGTGCTCGCCTCTTCTTTTCTTCTAGAACCAAAATCCTGAAATTCTGCCTCAAAAGTTACACTGAAAAAAAAAAGTAAGGGTGATAAATTTTGACAGGTCGCTTGGTTTTCCTCTAGTTGTCAGTTGTGTGTCTAATAGATATTTATATAGATATTTTTATTTACTAGTTCTCTCTTCGTCTCAAATTATTTATCCGATTATTAAAAATAATTATTATAAATTATTTATTATTTTAAAATTTTAATAATAATTAATTATTTTTCTCTATTTTATTCTTAGTAAAATTTTGTCATTAATAAAAATAACACATAAATAAAATAATATTTAATAAAGAAATATTATAACTTAGATATAAATAAGGATAATGTATATCAAATACCATTTCTATTTAATATTTTTAAGGAGTATATAAAATAAAATAAATTATAAATAATTTGAGACGATAATATAAGTTATGTCCATTGTATGTAAAATTATTTTACACAATCAGTCACTTATAAGTTAAGGTAAATATCTATAATAGGTACTCTTAATTTGTAAAAATAGTAAAAAAAAAAATTACTAAATGTTAAACTATATTAAAAATGTAAAATATTAATATTGTGGAGATATACAATTTACATCTCTAACATGCATGAACATAACGCATTACTATTCTGAACATGATTACTAAATAAGTTTTTTTTGTTCCCGAATAAAGACTATTAATTCATGTCCAAAAAAGTCATCAAGGAGAAAATTACGCCACGTGTAGTGCCTTAGCCTAAACTCAAAGGTTTACGCGTTTTTGCCGTTGACATGTTAGCTTTCTGCTTATTACCATAGAAACATAAATGTCATTTCCAATGTTCACTATTATAACAAATGATAAAAGAAGAAATTAACTTGACTTTTAATACACTGATTTAACACGCAGTCTTAAAGATGGAATTTCGTTGATTTTCTCACCAAAAATTGACTGTATGGACACAGATAGGTATGGAAAAATAACCAAGTACTAGCATATAACCAGCAAAATTAATTGGGTTAGGAGAAATGTACTTATTTTATTTGTCCACTTTTCCTTAACGGGTTTTAAAAAAAATTATACTCTAACCTAGATTCATTATTTTCAGAAACACTTAATATTAAAAATAGAATAAAAGATTTAATTAATTGTATCCTGATTTTATAAATTAAGCAATTCGGGACCTATAATTTTACACAAGTAATATGAAACGGAGGGAGTACAAATAAGGTGATTTTGGATACTGCCTAATTTAAGCCGCCAAAGTCAGCTGCTTAAGTTACAAAAATATTTTATATCTCACATAACTCACATAAAATGTATCCGTTTTTTTTTTCCAAATTCCATCAATTGGTAGGTTAAAAAGTATTAACTTTGAGTTTGTTTACCTCAAAAAAGGTACAGTTAAATTTGTTAGTGGTTTTAAGGATTCGTGGATTGATTTGCAGTATGGAGTAATAAGGAATTATCAATAAGTAGCATATGTAAATAATAAGTAAGAAAATTAGCTTATAATATTGTAAATCAAGATAAATTCCCACAGCAAGATTGGTCCGGCCTCAACTTGATTGCTTTAGTTCTGAGCCAATAATGGGAGCTTAGGATTATAATCGCAATAAGTAAGATCGTACAAGTGTGAATAATGAGAATGGAATGCCCTTCCAACATGAAGGTTGAGCTCTTTTTATAGCTATGAATACAAGGCATTGATGACGGAGAATCACTCTTAAATTAAATGCAATTAATGACAATAATGGTCCCTTAATAAGCAAGGAGTAATAGCTGGCGCCATATCCGGAACGAGTGCGCGTTGGGCTCCTCCGGCTCTTCATCTGGTGTCATCCGGTTCAGTCACTATCCGTTTTTTTCTTGACACTCGGTCCACCCCGATGTAACTCGCATTCGGCTTGGGACTTGATCACCTACCTCGAATTCCTTACCTAAATCTTGTCACGTGTCGTGCCAATTTTTATCGTATACAGATAGTCCCCACACTTTTCGGATCAAAGTTTACCGAAGTGATGGAAAGTGGAAATGATTTCCCCGTTGTCTTCTCCTGCAAGCTTCTTTTCAAATTTCTTCAAAATTGGCGGGAAAATGAAACACTTCCTCATCTCCAAGTTCTAACTCACGTCCCATCTCCCTGTAACTCCGGACACATGTCACTTCTTTACTGAATCAAAACTTTTCGCAATGATGACTGAGCTTCTATAAATACCCCCATCTCTCCCTCCATTTTCTTACTTTCTGCAAATTTCTTCTCAAATCTACCCACATGTTCTTACTCTCTCACGTTCAACCCTTCAAATCTTCAAGTCTTCAAGCCTTCAAATCACCATATATTCAAACCTTTATACCTTCAAATCTTCTTCATCATGGCAAAAACCACCCGCTCTTCTCCAAGACATTCTTCTCCGGCAACTTAACCACCACTGGCCACTGATGACGCCACCTGCGCCGGTGAGTCCCCTGAGGCTTAGGCTGCCGTTGAGCCCAGAGCTTTCGATGATCCCATCTACCTTTTGATTTGACAATGAGTTCGTTGTTCGAGTCGTCACTTCTAAATTCGATCAATGTGAAGAGGCTAAAAACTATCCGACCTCCATAAATCCTTGACAAAGTCCGGAAAGATTGTGGTTGAACCGGTCCCTCCAGGATTATTATACCCGGCCCGCAGGAGGATGTTACCATCTACAGGTCCGGGTACTCCAATGTTTACACATACCCTTTTACCTTCAAACTTATCCTATAAATGTGCAGGACCTACAACTTGTATCTTGCACAAATAGGTATGCCCGTCTAGAGGGTCGTAACTTTCCTCTCATTTCTGGACAATGAGGTCGAAGAATTTTTTATCTTGGATCATCTGATCTGATTATACGTTCCAAGGTTTTTTCATGGCAGGATCATCTAGATCTTAAAACAAGGAAAATTCTCCATCCTCTCCAACATCGATGAAGATCAAGATCGAGGTTGGATGGAGCATTTTGTCGCGGTTCCTACCGCTAAAATCATTTCGGCAAGGTTCATGCCTTTCCCGGAGGAATGGAATTTAAACCATAAGTACCAAAGCCCTTCTTATTTCTTCTGTATACCTTAAATTGATTGTTTAGCCTAAATTTTACTTCGTCACCTTCTCAGATGTTCGCTGGACTCTGACTTTTATCGAGAACCTTCACACTTGGGTTGAAAATATTATAACCATTTGTCCGCACAAAGACCGAACATGGAAAGTACTCTCTAAAAACCAATGAAAAGCTCAAACCCACGGTCAGTATCCTCTGAACTCCTTTTTTTTTTTTTGCATATTTTCACCATTCTTTTTAATGTTCAGGTTTGCCAAAAGGCACATCCATCCCAAGAGCAGTCATAGCCGCTCCAATTCTCAACAACCTTGTACTTGATCTGGCGGCATCCGCTTGCCGTATCGCCAAAGTACAGAAGAAAAAGACATCTTCTAAGCCTCTGAATTCCCCTTCGGCATTTTCAAAGAGGAAAAGAACTCTGGAAGTAGGTAGTTCTTCCAGAGCAAAAAACACAACAACTTTGAAAGAAACTAGTTCTTCCAAAGTCACTGAAACCACTATTACAGAAGCTATCGTACCTTTCTCTGGTACTGTCCCAACTTCTGCCACCATACCGCCACATAACAAACTAATGCCCGTCATCATCGAAGATGACGATGAAGCAACGGATGATGAGTTGTTGTCTAAAAAGCAAAGAACCTCGACTCATCCACCTAAATCATCAGCCCTCCCGGCACCTACCTTAGGGAAAGAGGACTTTGAATGCCTTTTCGGTGATGTTGAAACCTCTACAAACCTAGTATCACCGATGAATACATCCGGGTTTGCACACCTTCCTATTCCCTAGAGGCTCAAAACATCATCTTGCCCTCCGAAAAACCATGCCACCTCTCGGTCCAAGATCGTGGATGTATTTTTAGGCCCAAGCGTAGATCCGAATAGGATGAGGACTGCAACCCTCTTCTTTCCCGAAGACACTAATTTCTTGTCTCGGCATGTCGGAGTCACGAGCTACCTGAGGCCTTTTGTATCAGATAAGGACAAGATGAAGAACGTTTCATGGAAGTGCCTTATCAATAAGGGAATGCATGCATCTAACCGGTTACATTTTCTGAACTTTTCCTTAATTATTACTATATTATTTTTACCTCTTTTTTGTGTACTCAAATTTGAGCTCAACGTCTTTTCTTGAAGTCCTCCGTTTTTGTCGGAGAGGGATTCCTTCTTTGCCTCGAGGAGAACGAAGATCTTAATGGCCAAATGGATGCCCAAGAGAAAGAACTCATTCGGCAAAAAGATGCTAATAGACTGGAGACCTTCCGTTGTTAAGGTTAAGATGGAGCGAGTAAGCGATGACTACCTCCGGGCCGTGAATGATCTTGAACTCATCAACGAGGAAAATAAGTCTTTGGACAAAGAAAATAATGACCTCTACGATGACGTTCAAGCCCTCACCCACGAACTCGAAGAGCAAAAAGATGTTTGACACTATCAAGCGCAGAAGGAAGTCTTCCTTAATGCCGAGATCGATCGCCTCACCGCCGAGCTCACCATACTTGAGGCAGAGAGATTTGCTAAGCAGGCTACTATCAATCAAAACTTTAAGGAGGACTTGGAGATGTCCCAATATCAGATCCTCCAACAAGCTCAAAGCGTTGAAGAACTGAAAATTGAGCTTGAGGTCATCTCCTGGAGGAACACTGAGATTTCAGGCCAACTAAACCAAGCCTCGGCTGAAGGAGACCAAGCTCTGGACAATGTGGAAGCTGAGGTGGCCAGACAGTGCTAAAAACTGAGCACATTACTTAAAATGTCTGGAGATTTACCTTGGAGTAGGCTTATGAGGGGATACCGGATTCAGACTCTAAGATTGCTAAAACAATGCTGTAGAGGTGGAGGCCTTCCATCAGTTGAGTGGTGATAGCACCGAGGAAGATCCCAAAGGTTCCGAGTCAGAGTGTGACTGATCTATAAGCTTACATGCCTTTTGTATATTTTTTCTTTTTTCGTATGTTTTTGTTCTCGCCGTTTCCCCGGCTTGTTTATGAATGAATATATTTCAGTCTTTCTTTTGTCTCAATTATAATTTTTTTTTATCTTTTCACATCTATTATTACTTTCTTGTTTTCAATAACTTAGCTAAACAAATCTTTAATCCAATCTGGACTAATTGCCTCCGACTTCGGAATTTTACTTAAACAAACCATCACTTAGCTTGTTTTGATCCGGGTGAAAATTCTCCTGGTCTTAAAAATGAATTAATCAATTTTAAATACAAACTTTTACTTTAGTTTGATTCATACCATGCAAATCCTTTCGGTTTTGGGTCATTTAATGACTAAGTATAAGGACCTTACTTTTATGCTTTTGAATAAGACGTCTATTATTCATTTTGGGCATGAATATTGGAACTTTATTTATTCTCAACTTTTTAGACAATTCAAGTGTCTTTAAAATAGGCTAGACTAATTTGATCTAGTGCCTTAGAAGCATGCTTTTAGAACATTACTCAATTTGTCCCAGATGTTTTTATGACGACAGTCCAGTTAAGGACTTAACAAACTTAGCAAGCCTAATGACTTTATCAATTATTCAGAGAAGTGCCGACAAAGAATAAACACGAAGGTTAACTTTTGAGACAAACTTTGAACAAAGTTTAATTTCATTTATTCTTTGCTTCAAATGAACACTGGGCAAGATTCATTTGATCTTTCTTGCCTTTACATGACTTTTTCGTAACATTAACACTACTTGGGCAAGATTCATTCTATCGTTAACCCTTCCAAAATTTCATAATTCGAAAAACTTAAAAAAGCTTCGAATTTCCTCGATTTTCTTCACTACGAACTCCTTCATTTCTCATCCGAAGGTCCGGGGGTATGGTAGTCCCCTAGTGTTTGTGTTCGAAGCATGAGAATTTAAACACTATTTTCTTTCCACTGCTGGGCAATCCTCAGTCCCCAGTGCTTTTGTCTGACTCTCATCCGTTTATACCACATTTTACATTGTTGCCTCGTTAAAAACCTTGTCGGATAAACCTTCTTCAGAAGAAAAAAATGCGCTAAGAGAAAAAGAGTGCAACACATATTTTCTGACCTAATTCTAATTCTCCAGTCTTTACATAATGACTCTGACTTTTCCCTGCAGAAGTTAGTAATTCCAAAATAAATAAAGTTAAAATAATTAACTGAACACATACCTTAGCAATAATATCACTTCAAGTGACTGATGTACCAATTATTCGGCAACTTTTGTCCATCTTTGGCTTTCAATTGGTACGAGCCTTTACCGATTATTCATGACACTTTGTAGGGTCCCTCTCAGTTCAGGCCCAACTTCCCTTCGTTGCGGTTTTTAGTATTGAGGGTCACTTTACGTAGAACCAAGTCCCCTACTTGAAAGTGCCTAAGGTTAGTCCGCCTGTTGTAGTATCTTCCCATCATTTTCTTTTGAGCCACTAGCCGTAGCAATGCTAACTCATGGTGTTCATCTGTTAAGTCAAGCTTGATTGTCATAGCGTTGTTGTTCGACTCTACGGTTACACGGCTGAACCTTAAGCTCGGCTCCCTTACTTCCACCGAAATTAGTGCTTCTGCATCGTAAACCAAATAGAATGGTGTTTCCTTGGTCCTGGATTTTGGTGTTGTTCTGTATGCCCATAACACCTTCGATAAAAATTCTCTCCGCTTGCCTTTTGACTCCTTTAGTCTTTTCATCAAGTTCTGAATGATTGTTTTGTTTGTTGACTCCACTTGCCCATTTGTACTCAGGTGATACGGAGTCGACACTATCTTCTTGATTTTCAATCCTTAAAGAAAATCTATTATTTTCTTCCCAATGAACTGATGACCATTATTGCAAGTAATCCCCGTCGATATGCCGAAGTTGGCGAATGATGTGATCCCAAATGAAATCAATGACTTTTTTTCCTCTAACCTTCTTGAAGGCCTTTGCTTCAACCCCCTTAGAAAAATAGCCAGTCATAAACAAAATAAAATGTACCATTCCAGGAGCCCATAAGAGTGGTCACACTATGTCCATCCCCCACTTCATGAATAGCCACAGAGACAAAATCGGCATTAATTCTGCGGATTGGAGAATCATTGGTGCGTGCCTTTGGCATTCATCATACTTCCGGACAAAGTTCTTGGTGTCCTCCTCCATCTGAGTCAAATAGTACATGATCCTGATGAATTTTCGAACCAACAATTCCGCTCCTGAATAATTGCCACAAGTCCCTTCGTGAACCTCACACATCACATAACTTGTTTCTTCAGGTCCTAAGAACCTTGATAAAGGACCGTAAATGGACCTTCGGTACAACTGGGCATCGACCATACAAAACCTAGTTGCCTTCGTACGAAGAGTATTCAAATCAGTAAGCAATTTTCCATCCCAAACGTAGTCAATGTATTTATTCTGTCAGTCCCAAGTCAAACTCGTGGTATTCACCTCGGCACATCCACCATCAATTGCGGAGTTCAACAGATGTACCACAGTACCAGAGTTAAACTCCTCATCTTCTATAAAGGATCCTAAATTTACCAATGCATCCGCTTCATTATTTTGCTCGCGAGAAACATGTTCCATAGTCCATTCTTCAAACCGATGAATAATACTTGAATTTTCTCTAAGTATTTTTGCATCCTTTCCTCTTTAACTTCGAACATGCCGTTCACTTGATTGACAACAAGAAGCGAGTCGCATTTTGCTTCGATGACTTTGATGAGAGGCTAAAAACATGGATTTAAACAATTTTTTCACATCTTTATTGACTACACTCTAATTGTGTTTGAGCTATAATGTAAAATTTTATACTTATTACGTGTGTTTTCTTGTGTAGGACTTGATTCTGAGAAAACGAGCACTTTTGGAGCTTAAATGGAAGTTTTGGTACTTTGAAGTATGAGTATAAGTCCAATTAATAAATCAGGTTCGAGTATGGGGTTCAAGGACCGGAGATGGATGCTAAAGATTGAAGAAAATTGACGACGGACAAAAAGTCTGGTGCGCCGCACCTGTGCATTATATCGGCAAAACTTGATTTTTTCAGGTTTCATAAATTTTACCCTGCCGCGGCACATAGGGCGAAGCAGGCCGCTTCACGGCAGTGTAATTTTTCTGCCAGTGTTTTATTCTGAATTTTTGTTCGGACATATTTTTAGAGGGTTTAAAACTTTAAATACACCAAAAACGTTTTGAATGGACTTTTGACCAAGGAAGAATTAGAGGCGCGTAGAAGAGTTCAGACGCCTGAATTTGTTACTTTCCATCACAGTTTAATTCAATACGGGAGTTTGTATCAATAGTCGGTTGTAATATTTTCTAATTCTATTTCTATTGTGTTCTTTTATTCTATTATGGAGTAGTTTTCTTACAGGGTTTTGACAGACATGATGTATTGCTTGACGTTTATAGATTCGATTCTTGTTTTATTGCTTGAATTCATTAATGGAGTTTTGAATTGAACTGCAAAATTATTTACTATTTTATTTAATCGAAAGAGAAATAGTTTGGTAAAGTATCTTTGCATTATTTTGTTTGATTTTAATGGGTGATTCTTCTAAGTAATCGAAAGAGAGTCTTGAATTATTGGTTAAACCAAGAGAGAAAAATATTCAAGAGATGATTTCCTTTATACTAAACCCTTAGCGTTGTTTCTTTCATTCACAAGTCTTTTCATTAGTCTTGAATTCATGGATAGTAGTTCTAATTGATTATTGAGATATTCTTGGATGCTTTAAATCAAGAAGAAGTGTTTTGTGAATTATCTTAATATATATATGATTTAGCTCTTGATTGAATAATTTTGTTGAGTAATTGAAAGAGACTCTTCAATAATTTATCTTGGGTTATAAGCTGCCATTATTCGTGAGAAGTCATCTGAAGATCTATTTTTATCCATAATTTTGAACATCCTGAAGGTAGTCAATGTATTTATTCCGCCAATCCTAAGTCAAACTCGCGGTATTCACCTCGGCGTGGCCACCTGAGGAGTTCAACAGTTGTACCACATTACCGGAGTTAAACTTCTCAACTTCCACAGAGGATCCTAAATTTTCCAATGCATTCTCTTCATTGTTTTGCTCACGAGAAACATGTTTCGTAGTCCATTCTTTGAACCGATGCAATAATACTTGAATTTTCTCTAAGAAGTTTTGCATTCTTTCCTCTTTCACTTCGAACATAACGTTCACTTGATTGACAACCAGAAGCGAGTCATATTTTACTTCAATGACTTCTGCTCTCAAAATCCTTGTCAATTCTAGACCTGCAATCATAGTCTCATACTCGGCTTTATTGTTAGTCAATTTTACAATCCTTAAAGACTGCCTAATAACATCCCCCGCAGGTGTCTTAAGCACCACCCTGAGTCCGAACTCTTTTACATTCGAAGCTTTATCCGTATATAAGGTGTCGCGCCCGTTTTTGACCTGCGAGCATCGCGACGTGATGGGTCGATTCCCTCTAGATTGGATAAAAATGCTTTGTTGAGGAGTCGCCACCTAATTATTCTAAGGTGAATTAGGGCACCTAAATGCTAACTAAAGCTGCAAAATAACTCCAATTTTAGTCTACAAAACTAATGAGATTCTAGGTAAGGGTTCTTTATTATCCTAAAGGGAAGGGGTTAGGCATCCTTTAGGATCCGCTAACTTGCGATTTTCCGGCCAAACTCAGGTTAATTATAGTACTAAGAAAATGCATGTTTAAAAATATAAAGATAAAATGATGTTGCAAATATTTAATGAAAGGATGCATTTGTACAAGTATACATTTGTATGACATTAAAAATACATGTAAAGTTGAAAAAAAGTATGCATTTATATGAAAATTAATAAAAATATATGCAAGGTGATTTTTAAGGGCGACGGGCCTAAAAATAGGTAAACTAGCGATTTTTGATTTTAAAACTAACCGAGCCTAAAAATAAATAAACTAGCGATGGGTTTCCAATTTTAGATTACCCTATTAATTAATTCCAAGTCTACCTATTCTAAATATTTCAATAATTTCACGAGTACAATAATATTACAATACAGAATGAAATAAAGCTGAATTAAAGAAAGTAAAAAAACAGCAACAAGATAAATAATCTCCGAGGGGTATTTGCCTTCTTTGACTTTCATAGATATGCCTTGCAAGCTGTCAAAAACAAATGGTTAGAAATAGTTGAATATAAATAACTTCGGATCCGTATCCAAAATAGTAAATGTTTTTATTACGGAGGGTTCAGACTTAAATTTTGAAAAGATCATTCCAATCACGTCATGGATGCGAACATATGACTCGTTGGTCATGTTGGTCTCTCTGGTGAAAAAAATTTAAGTTTCATCCTTGCCCATGAGTTTTATTTTCCATCTTTACAACTGTGGAGGCTTCAAAAATCGACGGATATTTTTTCATCGGCCAAAGTGCAGCATTTATTCAAATCAGTAAAACAGTAAAAAAACAGAAACTGAGAAAACAATTTCGAAGGAACACGACCACAAATTTAATTTCATTTGCCAGAGTGCAATATTTGTTCAAATATGTAAAACAGTAAGATATCTGTGTACGGATGTTTAAATGCCAAAAACACAGCAAACTGAAACAGAGGAGCATTTTCTGAAGAGCACGACCTCAAATTCAATTTCATTGGCCTAAATGCAGCATCCGTTCAAATCAGTAAAACAGTAAAGATCGAAACCGAGAACCAATTTTAGAAGGGACATGGCCTCAAATTTAATTTCATTGGCCTAAATATAGTATTTGTCCAAATTAGTAAAATAGCAAGATAGTTGTGTAACGGATGTTCAAATGCCAAAATAAACCAACAGACTGCAATTAAAAGTCCGCCCGAATTCGGAAATTTTGAACCGAAACAGGACTTGAAATGCTCCTGAAAACCCGACCCGAACTTTGAAATTTGACCCGACCCAAATTCTGAAAGACTAGACCCGAGAAATGCAACACGGAACAGTGGTGACCCAGAATCAATTTTTTTTTTGGATTTTCAGATAACCAACAACAAGATATAAAAACACAAAATCTGGAAAATTTACCCAAATCGGGGTTCCCACCCGGATCGGTGACCCGATCCGATTCAGGGGTTCCGACCCAAATCGATTTCTTTCCAAATTTCAGATAACCAACAACAAAATATCAAAATACAAATCTGGAAATCTACCCAAATCGGTTGACCCGACCTGGATCGGTGACCCAACCTGAATCAATTTCTATCCAAATTTCAGATAACCAACAACAAAATATCAGGCATATAAATTTGCAAATCTTACCCAAATTGGGTTGACTCGACCCGAACAGTGAACCAAATCGGAAAACCCGAAAACAATGAAGAACAACAACAAAAGCAGATTTTTTGGATTATATTTCGAACTCTTCAAGATGAAGAACACATGCAAAGAAGAACAAATACCCTAAAGAAGATTTCGGGTTTCAAAACTTAATGCTCGATTTTCGGACCTCAAAATTCCACCAAAATCAACCAAAAACGCCCACCCCCAAACCTTGAACATTGGGGGGTTTATATAGATGGATTCGGACCTCCAAATCAGCCCTAAAACCGAGTTTGAAATCGAAAATAAATGGGCAAAAGGTTGCGGATTTTAGGGGTTGAAATCACGGGTTTTGGGGGTGTAGGTATGGGTGAAGTGATGGGTGCGGCGTAGGTGGTGTAGGGTGGTGGTGACCGGCGGGTTTCGGGGGTGTGGGGTATGGGGTATGGGGGTTGTCGGCCGAAAGGGTGTGTTTGGTTTTTTTGGGTTTGTTTTGGGGATTAAAGGGAAGGGGAGTTGGGCTGTTACGGGTGGGCCGAGGGTGTTGGGGCTTGACCGGTTGGGCCTCTTTGTGGGCTGGCCGGTTGGGGGGTTGATTTTTGTGGGTTAATTATTTTGGGTTGGGAAATGAATGGGTTATGGGTTTAAAATATAAAAAGGGATTTTATTATATAAAAAGAAAGCTTTGCAAAATTTATAAATTGTAAAGATGACAATATGATAAAAAATATAATATTTGTGAAATGCTTAGTGCTAAAAAAATAAAAATAACATATAATATTAGGATAAAAAGTATTATTATGATATAAAAATGCAAATGACAATAAAAAATGCAAATAATAATAATGATGATGATATATATACATATATATGCCTATATTTTAAAATTGTTTTAATGTGTCAAAAATATTTAAAACTGCAAATAAAATCAAAAAAGATGGGACAAATTTGGGTGTCAACATAAGGTCTAGATCCCTGAAGTTATTTCCGAGGTTATTATAAGTTCTCTTTCTACCTCGGGGATTATTCCGGGTGTAAAGTCTGCTAAAACCTAAGATTTTATAGCCATTCTTAGTTTATACTCTATGTCATTTCCACTAATTTCTACTTCCTATTTGGCTAATCTATCAGACAGTTCGGGTGTATGAATTATTATTTTTCAGCGGATAAGTTAATACTTCACATATATGATGACATTGAAAGTATGATCTCAATTTTCTAGCAGTCGTTATCAAAGCTAATGCTAATTTTTCTAAATTAGGGTATCTGGTTTCTGCACTAGCTAGTGTCCTACTTACATAATAAATAAGAAATTATGTATCTTTCTCTTCTTGAACTAAAACAACACTTACAGCTACTTCAGATACCGCCAGATACAAAAATAATTATTCATCTACCTTCGGCTTATGCAACAGTGACGAACTGGACAAGTATTTTTTCAAATCCCTTAATGCTTGCTGACACTCCGGAGTCCACTCGAAGTTATTCATCTTTCTTAACAAAGAAAAGAACATATGACTTTTCTCCGAAGATCGAGAGATGAATCTACTCAGGGCGGCCAACCTTCCAGTAAGTCTTTGAACTGCTTTCACATACTCAAGCACCTCCGGGATTTCTTTGATAGTCTTGATCTTATTTGTATTGATCTATATTCCTTAGTTTGAAACCAAGAAACCCAAGATCTTTCCCGAGCTGACTCTAACAAAACACTTCTCTGGATTTAACTTTATATTGTACTTCCGGAGAATGTCAAATGTCTCCTGCAAATACTTTAAATGGTCCTTTGTTTCCAGTGACTTGACCAACATATTATCAATATAAACTTCTATTGTGTTACCTATTTGGTCTTCGAACATGCGATTAACTAGGCGTTGGTATGTTGCTCTAGAATTTTACAAACTAAATGACATCACGTTATAGCAGTAAGTCCCGTATCTAGTTATAAAAGAAGTTTTCTCTTGATCTTACAGATTTATCCTGATTTGGTTGTATTCAAAGTAAGCATCAAGAAAACTCAACATCGCATTCCCTACCGTGGCATCGATCATTCGATCGATGTGTGGCAAAGGAAAAGAATCTTTCGGACAAGCCTTGTTTAAATATTTAAAGTCTATACACATTCTTAGTTTATTTCCCTTTTTAGGCACGACAACTACGTTCGCTAACCAATCCGGATATTCTACTTCCCAGATGGAACCTATATTTAATAGATTTGTTACCTCCTCCTTGACAAACTTATGCTTGTAGTCGGTCATGGACCTCATTTTTTGCTTTACCGGAGGGAAGCTTGAATCCAAACTCAACTTGTAAGTTGTAATCTCTGGTGGGATACCTTCCATGTCTAAATGGGACCAGGCAAAGAAATCGGCGTTAGCTTTAAGAAATTCAATTAATTTAAGCATGAGCTTTGGGGATAACCCGATGCCCAGGTATACCTTTCTGTCCGGCAGATGCACGCACATGATGACTTGCTCTATCTCTTCTATAGTTGACTTCATGGCATCTGAATTATCCGACATCACAAACGACATCAGGACGCGATAGTAATACTCTTCTTCCTCATAATTTTCCTTCTCTCCCTCTTCTTTTTCAGACTCGACGGGCCCGAATCATGTGATTGTTATTTAAATTTTTTACCCTTATTCTCATCCTTCACTTATTTTGGTGCTTGTACTGACTCCTCTACCACAAACATTTCCCTTGTCTCTGGTTGCTCTCCTCGAATTAACTTAATTCCCTCCAGAGTCGGTAATTTTATCATCATGTGCAATGTTTAAAGTACGACATTCATGTCATGTATCCACGACCTACCGAACATTGCATCGTACCTCATTTCACCTTCAATAACATAGAACTTCATTTGCCGAATCATCTCGACTGTATTGACTAGAAGCGTGATTTCCCTCTTCGTAGTCTCGCTTGCTATGTTGAATCCATTGAGAACTCAGGTTGCCGGTACAATTTGATCCAACAACCCCAATTGCTCTACCATCTTCCGTCGAATGATGTTGGCCGAGCTACCCGGATCAATTAAAATCCGCTTAATCTAAAATTTATTAATAAAAACAGAGATTACCAGTGTTTCAATATAATATTGAATGATTCCCTCCACATTTTCATTATTAAAAGATATTATTTCCTCCGACAAGAAATCCTTGGTTTTTTTTTCTCGAGTTATTGAGACTCTCGTCTTCTTTGCAGTCATGATGGATCCCTTTGGAATGTCCATCACTCCGATAATCATATTTATGATATACTAGGGTTCAATCGGATCCGATTGTTTGTTCGTTTATCTAATTCTGTAATTTACCTTTGCTCGATCACTCAGAAATTCCCATAGATGATCATTCTTAAGTAATCGAGCAATTTCATCCCTCAACTGATGATAATATTCCATCTAGTGACCATGAGTTCCATGATAATCACATATCAAGTTTGGATCTCTTTGAGCCGGGTCTGTCTGAAGTGGTCTTAGACATATTGTCTCCTTGATGTGTCCAATAGCCAAAACAAGTTTGATCGCATCCACGTTGAAATTATATTAGAAAAGCCTCGGGCTTCCCACACCGTTATAAGACACTCCACCAATATTATTTTTAAATTGCAAGCCCCTACTGGTGAATCCTCGATCATTACGTCTATCTCATTTGTCAATAAAGTTCGGGTTGTCCGCATGGGTGATACCTATCTTTTAAAGACTTTAATTTTGACTCGGCTACCCTTTTCGACTTATCAAGACTCTTACTCCGCCCTAGTAACATCATAGGAAGTTCGAACCGATCATCTTCCACTCTGATTTCAGACTCAAGCCTATTATGTACGTTTGCCCATGTTACTACCGGGAATTCCAATAAGTTCTCATTTAATTTTAACAAGCCACTGGAGCTCTTAGGATTTAACCCCTTGGTGAAGGCTTTAACTGCCCATTCATTCGGTACCGAGTGAAGAAGCATCTGTTAAATTTAGAACATTGTCACGAACTCATGCAGCAACTCCGTATCTTTCTAATCAATTTTGAATGTGTCCGCTTTTCTTATTTAGACCTTTTGTGCTCCGGCATGTGACTTTATAGAAGCATCTACAAGCATTTCAAATGAGTTAATAGAGTGTTCAGGCAATATAGCGTACTATGTCATTGCCTATTCAGATAATGTTTCACCAAATTTCTTTAGCAATACCGATTCGATCTCATCCGGGTTGCATGCCATTGCCCTTCACCGCACAAGTGTACGAAGTCACATGCTCTTGTGGATCCGTAGTTCCATCGTATTTCAGGAAATCTGGCATTTTGAACCTTTTTGGTATCAACTTCAGAGCTGCGCTCGGTGGGAATGATAGTTGAATACATCTCTTTGAATCTAGTCCCTTCAGGATTGGGGGCGCTCTAGGAATCTGGTCTACCCGTGAGTTGTAGGTTTCAAACTTCTTTTCATTAGTATCTTGGTCAAAGCTTGGAGCAGTCTCAAGACCTCCAAAGACTCATAGTCCCTGATCCATTACCATTTTTATCCACTCGATCCTCTCTTCGGTCTGGACCTTCATTGCGGGCGGGACGAGTTTTATCTGCCGCACTTGCTCCACTACTTTTCTTCTGCAGCTGAGTAATTGCCTTCTGTTGTTCCTCTAGCATGCTTAGGATTCATGCTAAATCTGGCCCAGGTATACTCCGTTATCTGCTTCATCATCATTATTCAATGTTTTCTCACCGCTTCTTTTGGATGTTTGGGGTGAAATCACGGGATGATTCTAAGGTTCGCCATTGTCATTTAACAAGTATACGAGTGGGATGTTTCCATTGTTGTTGATGATGTTGGGATTGTCATTGTTATTGACATTGTTGTTGAGATTGTCGTTGTTACTGTTAATAACACCAAACTGACTCATTTTGTCCGAGTGTGATTTTTAACATGTTCACAGAATCTCAAAAAAAGCAAGTAAAATTTGAGTTTGAACAAATCACCACAATTATCCTTAGTCCCACGGTGGGCACCAAATTATTTACCCTAAAAAAGGTACAGTTGAATTTGTTAGTGGTTTGAATGATTTGTGGATTGATTTTCAACATGAAGTAATAAAGAATTATCAATAAGTAGCAGATGTAAATAATAAGAAAATTAGCCTGTAATGCCATAAATCAAGATCAATTCCCACACCAAGAATGGTCTGGGCCTCAACTTGATTGCTTCAGTTATGAGCCAATAATGGGAGCTTATGATTATAATAGCTATAAGTAAGATCGTACAAGTGTGAATAATGAGAATGGAGTGTCCTTCCAACATGAAAGTTGGGCTCTTTTTATAGATATGAATACAAGTCATTCATGCTCGAGAATCGCTCTTAAATTAAATGCAATTAATGACATTAATGATCCCTTAATGAACAAGGAGTAACGACTAGCGCCATATCCGCAACGGGTGCCATATCCGCAACGGGTGCGCGCTGGGATCCTCCGACTCTTCATACAGTTCGATCACTATTCGGTTTTGTCTTGACACTCGATCCACCCCTATGCAACTCACATTCATCTTGGGACTTGATCACCTACCTCGAATTCCTTACCTAAACATTACCACGTGTCATGCCGATTTTCACCATATATATTGTTTACTAATTTTTATAAAAGAAAATAACACCTAACAAAATTTACATCTTCTATAAGGTACAAAATAAAATTAACTCGTGAGGCTGCTCATAGTTGATCCATGTTTGTGATGTAACGAAATGATTTGTTTATCTCCAAAAAGGTACAATTGAATTTGTAAGTGGTTTTAATGATACATGGATTGATTCGTAAGCAACCGTAAGAAATAATTAGAAATAAATAAGCAAATGTAAATGATAAGCAATAGAAATAACCTAAATTGATGAAATCTTGATTGAAACTTGTCACTGAGATTGGTCCGATCGTTAGCTGAATTTCTTTGAACCTGAGCCAATACTGAGAGTTTGAGAATCTTAAGTTCACAATGAAATTGTGCAAGTGTACATAGCGAGAATCAGATGCCCTTCCAACATGAAGGTTGGACTCTTTATATAACTAACAATACAAGACATGTATGCCCAAGAATCACTCCATCATTAAATGTTGTTTAATAATGAAAATGGTCTCTTTATGGTTAAAACGTAATGGCTCGCACCGTATCCGCAATGGATACGTGTAGAGCCTCTTCGGTATCTTGATCCTTGATCTCCTGGCTGGTCACTACCCAGTCTTTCTCAAATACTCAAACTCACTTTGACGCCTAGTCTTACCCCGAGGCAACTCACATCGGGTGCACACCATTATTACTCTCTTCGACCTCACATCTAAACCATGCCACGTGTCATTCTAGTTTCCACCATATACAGATAGTCCCCACACTTTCTGGATCAAAGTTTACTGCAGTAATAGGAAGTGAAAATGATCCCTCCGATGTCTTCTCTTGTAAGCTTTCTTGCAAATTACACTGAAATAAGCGGAAAAATAAATCGTTTAACATTCCATATGATCTGACTCACGTCTTATAACTCTGCCACTTCGAACACATGTTTCCCCCTGATTGAACTGTCATCTCGATTCATGAACCAAAATATTTTGCAATGATGACTACGCCCCTATAAAAACCCCTCATTTTCACGTCTTAAATTTTATATTTTGGTAAATTTCTTTCCAACCTTCAACTAATCAACCTTCAATTTTCCAGAATTTCTTCAAATCTTCAATATTTCGCACCCTCTAACCTTCAACCTTCAAATCATCCAACCTTCAAATCTTCAAATCTTCAAACCTTTAAATCTTCAAGACTTCATATCTTCAAACCTTAATACCTTCAAAACCATGACGAAATCTTCCCGATTGTCTTCCCGATAATCTTCTCCGCTAATCTCTCCACTTATGGTTTCCTATGAAACCACCGATGTCGGTGACCCTTTTAAAGCTCAGGCCGCAACTGAACCCAGAGACTTCAATATGCTTCCATTAACTTTCACTTTTGACACTGAATTCGCCATTCCAATGGCCTCCAAAAAATCCGACCAGGGGGAAGAGGCTAAAAGCTGGCCATCCTCTATCAAGGAGTTCGATCTCAAGAGAGTCTGAGATGATTGTAGTTGGAATGATCTCTATGGGATCATTGTTCCTGGCCCAGACAAAGACATCACCATCTTCAGGTCCGGATACTCCAATGTTTACACTTGCTCCTTGACTTTCAAACTCGATCCACCGATCGACCGTGTGGTCCTAGAGATGTGAAGAACTTACAATCTATGTCTTACACAAATTGATCCGTCCGTATAGAGGATTGTTACTTGTCTCCAGTTCTTGGTCAATTTGGTCAAAGAACCCTTCACCTTGGATTATTTGATCCGCTTATATTTACCTCAATTTTTTTGCAGCGGGGTCGTGCAGCTATCCAAATTAGAGAAATTCTCCATCCTCTTAAGCGTCTATGAAAATCGAGATCGAGTTTGGTTGGAACACTTTATTGCGGTCCCTACCGCAAAAACTATACCGAGTCGGTTCATGCCTTTCTCGGAGAAATAGAACATGCACCGTAAGTACTCAAAACCATTTTTTTAAAGATAACTTGCCTTTTAATATTCCCTTTCTCTTTTAGCCATCCAATGGATTCTAGCCTACGTGGATAATCTCCATACTTGGGTTGAGAAAATAATCAACAATCATCCGCATAAGAAGCGAACATGGAAGGAACTCTCCGGTAAATAATGGGTGGCCCGTAACCACGGCTAGTGCTCGACTAACCCCCATTCTTTAACTTGAATAGTAACATTGTGCACTTTTTCATCATTTTTTATTTCCAAAACTTGCAGGTCTACCGAAGGACTTCTCTATCCCGAGGTCCAACCCCTCTACTTCTCTAGCTATCCACGATCTGGTTTTTGATCTGACCACATCGGTTCAGCGCATTACCGAGGTACTAAAAATGAAGACCTCTAAGTCCAAATCCTTGAAGCCTCCAAAATCACCTTCAGTTGGCTCGAAGAAAATAAAAAGAATTTCAGAAGTGGGTGGTCCTTCCCGAAGTCAAGACAACGACATCTCACCAGAAGATGTTTGGGTGAGAAATACTACCCTTACCACTACTCCGGTAGAAGACATTCCTGCCGAAGTTAGAGAAGAGCATGTTGATGCTGAAGCAACTGAACCAATCTTGTTGTCAACTGATGCCGCAACCACACCTACCACCGCGGCACCGGTCACCGAGCCCGTCATCATCGAGAATGATGATGAAGTCACAGATGAGGAGCCATTAGCTAATAAAACCAAGACTCTCATTTCAACTCCTCATCTACCATCACAATCGGCTCAAACCTTTGGGCAAGAAGATTTTGAGCGCCTCTTCGAAGAGGCTGGTACCTCCACATCTCGGGCCGAGCGAGCTCATACTGTCGGGTTTTCTTATTTGGTCATACCAAACCAAAATGACCAAATCTTCTAAGAAGTCGAGAAATCACGCTAACTCCCAGTCTAATCTTGTAAATGTTTTCCCTACCCCAAGTTCGGACCCAAGGAAAATGACATTTGCTACCATTTCCTTCCCTAAGGACACAAAATTTCTGTCTGGCTTGGTCGGTTTGCCAATTATATGAGGCCCCTTATCTCGGAGTCTGATAAGGAGAAAATACAAAATGTGTCTTGGCAATGCCTCTTTAAAGAGGGTATGCACGCCGTCAATCGGGTACATATTCTTCTTCTTGATTGTCTAAGTTGAAAATTATTTTATCTCTCATTTTTAACTTTCCAATGATTCTTTATTTTACAGTCCTCTATTCTAACTGGTAAGGGCCTCATCCGGTGTTTAGATGAAAACGAACACCATAAATGGTAGTTAGACGCCCACGAAAAAGAAATCCAACACCTCAAAAGGCTTCTTCAATAAAAGGATGACCAACTGTAGTAAGTCGGTGACTTGTCCATTGTCCGAGCTGAACTGGATCAAGTCAAAGGCAACTATCTCCGCGCAATGAATGACCTCAAGCTTATCACTTAGGAGATTAAGATTTTTGAGGAAGAGAAGGACAAACTCTTCTACGACATCGAAATCCTCACTCAGCAACTCGGGGAGCAAGAAGAGGTTCGGCATTATCAAGTAGAATTTTTGAATGCTGAACTCAATTGTCTTACGCCGAACTTGCTGTAATAGATGTTGAGAGGCTCACCGACCTTTCCGCATTGAAGATGGCTCAGGACCAAGACGAACAACAAACCCAAACCAACAAAGGCCTGAGAAATGAGCTCGAGTCTTCGAATCAAAAGTATGATGAGATTTCAGCCCAACTCGCTCATGTTTTGAGTTGAATAAGACCAGGATCTAGCCAAAGCAAAGGTCGAGGTGGCCGAACAGTACTAGAAACGGAGCATATCAAATGGAATGTCCGGAGGTACACTTAGAGCAAGCTCGGGATGAGATCTCAGATATCGATATTAAGATCGAAGAAGCCAAAGAGGTCAAGCTCCAAGCCTACCGCAAGTTGAACAACGATAGTTCTAATGATGACCCAGATCTCCGAGTATGAATCCGATTAAGATTTAGGATTTCATGCCTTTTGTACTTATTTTCCTTTTTTTAATATGTTTTGCTCTGGCCATTTACCGGCCTTGTATATAAAGTGAATATTTCTTTTTGTTATGACTTTTATACCATACGGTATGTGTCACTATTTTCTTATTTCCAACACTTAACCAAATAAGCTTCTAACCCAATTTGGGAAAATTGCCTCCGGCTTCGGAGTTTTAATAAAACAAACTATCACTTAGTTTGCGCCGGGCCGAATGAATGTTAAAAGTTACCTTCGGTCTTAAAAATGACTTAAGAAAATCTCTTAAGAATGACTTAAAGAACTTGAACAAACTTTTTTTCTTTAGCTTACTCTACACCAAGTAATTTCCTCCGGTTTGAGTCTTTCAATGACTTAATTATAAGGGCCTTATTTTGATGCTTGTGAATAAGACGTTTCCTATTCACTCCGGGTATAAATATTGGATCTTTAGTTATTTCCAATTTTTTAGACAACTTCAAGTATCTTTAGAAATAGGCTAGGTCCATTCTGACTTGGTGCCTTCAGAACTTTACTTATTTTTGTTCAGGGTATTTTTATGACGACAGTCCCTAGTTAAGGACGTCGTTAGCTCGTAAGCCTAAAAATTTCAATTGTTACCCAAAAATAAAGGTATGCAGAGAAATATAATTGAAATAAGTTTCGGTCAAAGCATTCTCTTATTCAAAATATTTATTTTGGGCAAGCAACATGACAAGATTCATTCAATCTTTTAACCATTACAATGATAATCCTAAAAATCTTTAAAAAATCTTCAAACTTATCGAGCTTGAAAAATCTTCGAACTTAACGAACTTGCCTTGAACTTCATTGTCCCCTAGTGTTTGTGTTCGGAGCATGAGAACTCAAACATTATTTGCTTCTTCCATACCGGGTAGTCGCCAGCCCCTAGCGCTTGGCTGGTCTTCAACTCCGAAGTAAATAACATGATTTACATTGTTGCCTCATTAAAAACCTTGGCAGAAAACTATTTTTGGAATAAAAAACGTGCTTAGGGAAAAAGAATGCAACACATATTTTCAAACCTAATTCTAACTTGGCTCGGCTTTTTGAATGATTGCTCCGAGCTGGACCTGCATGGGTTAACCATAACGTAGTAATATCTACGAAATAGAAACTGTTAATAAAAATATACCTTAGCAATAATATAGCTTCAAGTGAGAGATTTTTAGTTATTCAACAGTTTCTGACCATCTTCGACTTCCAACTGGTACAAGCCTTTACTAGTGATTCCTGACACTTTGTAAGGACTTTTCCAGTTTGGACCCAATTTTCCTTCGTTGGGATTTTTGGTGGTAAGGGTCACTTTTTGCAGAACTAGGTCTCCTACTTGAAAGTGTTAAATATTAGTCATACGGTTGTAATATCTTCACATTTTTTGCTTTTGAGCAACTAGCCGAAGTAAAGCCAATTCACAATGTTCATCCATCAAGTCGAGCTTTATGGCCATCGCTTCATTATTTGAATTTTCGGTTTCATGGCTGAACCTTAAGCTCGGCTCGCCCACTTCCACCAAAATTAAAGCCTCCGTACCATAAACCAAAGAAAACGGAGTCTCTCAGTGCTAGATTTTGGCATTGTCCTGTATGCCCACAACACCTCTGGTAAAATTTCTTTCCACTTGCCTTTTGACTCCTTCAGTCTTTTCCTCAGATTCTAAATAATTATTTTTTTTGTTGACTCTGCTTGCCCGTTTACACTTAGGTGGTATGGAGTCAACACAATTTGTTTAATTTTCAACCCTTCGAGAAAGTCATTTACCTTTTTCTCAATGAACTGTCGCCCTATTATCGCAAGTGATCTCCGTCGGTATGCCGAACCGGCAAATGATATGATCTCATATAAAATTAATGACTTGTTTTTCTTTGACTTTCTAGAAGGCCTTCGCTTCAACCCACTTAGAAAAATAATTAATAATAAATAAGATAAAACGTACCTTTCTCGGTGCCTATGGGAGTGGCCCTATGATGTCCATCCCCCATTTCATGAATGGTTGTGGAGATAAAACCAGATGCATTAATTTCAGTTGGTGAATCATAGGAGCATTCCTTTGACACTCATCACATTTTCGGATGAAGTTCTTCGCGTCTTCTTCCATTTGAACCCAATAATATTTGGCCTTAATCAATTTTCGGACCAAAAGTTCTGCTTCTGAATGATTACCGCAAGTCCCCTCGTGAACCTTGCACATTACATAATAAGTTTCTCCTGGCCTTAAACACATTGATAAAGGACCATAAAAAGACCTTCGGTACAACTGACCATCAACCAGACAAAACCTGACCGCCTTAGTCCGAAGTTCTCTTGATTCCTTCGGATCCGTAGGCAACTTCCCATCTTGAAGGTAGTCGATAAACTTGTTACGCCAACCCCAAGTTAAGCTCGTTGTGTTTACTTTGGCATGACCACCATCAATCGCGGAATTTAGCATTTGCACAACTATCCTCGAATTAAATTCTTCCGCATCTACAGATGACCCCAAATTATCCAAGGCATCTGCTTCACTATTTTACTCCTGAGATACATGCTCTATGGTCCATTCTTTGAACTGATGCAATATCACTTGAATCTTCTCTAAGTATTTTTGCATCCTTTCCTCCTTTACTTTGAACATGTCATTGACTTGATTAACAACCAGAAGTGAGTCACATTTTGCTTTGATGACATCGGTTCCCAAGCTCATTGCTAATTATAAACCTGCAATCATAGCCTCATACTCGGCTTCATTGTAAGTCAATTTCACAGTTCTTATCGACTACCGAATAATATCTCCTGCAGGTGCCTTCAACACTACCACATGCTCGAACCCTTTCACGTTCGTATCCCCATTTGTGTAAAAGGTCCAGACCCTCGAGGTTGCTCCCGAGGTTAACAAAAGATCTTTTTCTACTTCGGTAATCATTCGTGGTGTAAAGTCCACTACGAAGTCTGCTAAAATTGAGACATTATAGATGTTCGCAGTTTATAATCTATGTCATACCCACTAATTTCTACCTTCCATTTGGCTATCCTACCGGACAGTTCCGGTTTATGCATTACATTTTTAGTGGATAAGTTGTTACTACACATATGTGATAATATTGAAAATACAGTCTTAATTTTCTAAAAGTCGTTACTAATGCTAAAGCTATTTTTTTTAAGTGAGGATACCTAGTCTCTACACTAGCAAAAGTTCTACTCACATAATAAATCGAAAATTGTGTACCTTTTTCTTCTCGAACCAACACCGTGCTTACCTCTACTTCATATACCGCCAGGTACAGGAACAGTTGCTTGTCTGCCTTCAGTTTATGTAGTAACGACGGACTAGACAAGTACTTCTTCAAATCCCTCAAAGCTTGCTGACACTCTAGTGTCCACTCGAAGTCATTCTTCTTTTTCAACAAAGAGAAGAACCGATGACTTTTCTCCGATGACCGAGAGATAAACCTGCTTAAAGCAGTTATCCTTCCGGTGAGTCTTTGTACTGTTTTCACATTGTCAAGCACCTCCGGTATCTCCTCGATGGCTTTGATCTTATTCGAATTAATCTCTATTCCCCGAGTTTGAAACCATGAAGCCTAAGAACTTGCCCGAGCCTACTTTTCAAGATTCAACTTCATGTTGTATTTTCGGAGCACGTCAAATATTTCCTCCGCCTTGAAGAATTTATGCTTGAATTCGGCCATTGACCTCCTCTTTTGCTTTACCGGGGGAAAGCTCGAATCCAAACTCAGCTTCTGAGTCGTGATCTTTGATGGAACACTTGTCATGTCTAAATGGGACCAGGCAAAATAATCAGAGTTAGTTTTAAGAAATTCAATTAATTTCTAGTGGAATACCTATTAGTCTGGTGCCCAAGTATACCTTCCTATCTAGTAGATTCACGAACAAGATGACTTGCTCCAATTCCAATACGGTTGACTTCATGGCATATAAGCCATCTGGCAGCACAAATGACCTTGGGACACGGAAGTAATCCTCTTTATCTTCGAAGTTTATCTTGTCCTCCTCTTCTTTCTTCGGACTCGAAGAGTCCGAGTCCTGTGATTGCTACTTAACTTCTTTGCCTTTACTTAAATCTTTCACTTCTTTCAGTGATTGCATCGCTTCTTCTATCGTGAATATTTCCCTTGCTACCGGTTGCTCACCATGAACTATTTTTATTCCCTCCGAAGTCAGGAACTTTAGCATCATGTGTAATGTCGAAGGCATGACCCTCATGTTATGTATCCAAAGCCTGCCAAACAGCGGGTTGTACCTTATTTCGTCTTCGATAACATAAAACTTCTTGTGCTGAACTATTTCAGTTGTATTGATTGGAAAAGTAATTTCACCACTCGTAGTCTCGCTTGCCATGTTCAATCCATTGAGGACCCGAGCCGCCGACACAATTTGATCCAACAGCCATAACTGCTCTACCACTTTCCGACGAATAATGTTGGTCGAGCTACCTGGATCAATCAAAATACGCTTAATTTGAAATTTATTGATAAAGACATAAATTACCAAAGCATCATTGTGAGGTTGAATGATGCCCTCCGCATCTTCATCATTGAAGAAAAATGTTCCATCTGATACATAATCTCTAGATCTTTTCTCCTAAGTGATTGACACTTTCATCTTCTTTGCAGTCATGACCGCTCCCTTCAGAACGTCCATTCCTCCAATAATCATGTTGATGATATGTTGGGGTTTAATTGGATCTGATTGTTTGCTTGCCTCTCTATTTCTGTAGTTTCCCTTTGCTCGATCACTTAAGAACTAGAGCAAGTGGCCATTTTTCAACAACTAAGACACTTCATCCCTCAATTGACGACAGTCATCGGTTCGATGACCATGAGTTCCATGATAATAACAAATCAAACTTGGATTTTTTTGTCGAGTCCAACCGGAGTGGTCTTGGCCATTTTATGTCCTTGATATGCCTAATAGCCAAGACGAGTCCGACATCATCGACGTTGAAGTTATGTTCATATAACCTCGGGTTCTTAACATTATTAGAAGAAGACCCGCCAATATCATTCCTGAATTGCAAGCCTCTGCTGGTAGACCCTTGATCATTTCGCCTATCACCTCTATTCGACTGAAAATTGCAATTGTTTCGACCCCTATCCAACCTAAAATTAGACCTCTCCGATTGCCCGTAGGGGTGATAGCTATCCTTCAAAGATTTTGACTCTGACTCAACTATCCTCTTTGACTTATCAAAATTCTTATTCCGACCTGCTGACCCCGGTAGAAGCTCGAGTTGATCATCCTCCACCCTGATTTTGGATTCTTACCGGTTATGCACGTCTGCCTAAGTTACTGTCGGGAATTTCAACAAGTTCTCCTTCAACTTGAACGAGTCACTAGAGCTCATAGGATTAAACCCCTTAGTGAAAGCTTCACTACCCATTCTTCTGATACTCGTGGAAGAAGCATCCATTCCTTTTGAAACCTTGACACGAACTCCCGCAACAACTTCGTATCTTTCTGAGCAATTTTGAATATATCTGACTTTCTTGCTTGAACCTTTCGCGCTCCAGCATGAGCCTTTATAAAAGCATTTCAAACGAGTTAATAGAGTGTTCAGGCAACATAGTGTACCATGTCATCGCTCATTTAGACAGTGTTTCTCAAAACTTCTTCAACAACACTGATTTAATCTCGTCCATATACTTGTCATTGCCCTTTACTGCACAAGTATACGATGTCGCATGCTCCTGTAGATCTGTTGACCCATCGTACTTCGGGAGGTCCGGCATTTTAAACCTCTTTGAGATTTGTTTCAGTGTAGCACTTTGTGGATATGGAAATTGGATATATCTTCTCTCGTTTGGCCCATTCAAGATTGGAGGAGCTCCCGGAATCTAGTCTACCCGTGAGTTGTAAGTTTTCACCTTCTTTTCATTAGTGTCGATCCGTTTGGTTAAGGCTTCGAGCATCTTCAAAACCTCTGAGGACTCATTAGTCCCCGAGCCGTTAACATTCTCATCGACTCGTTCTTCTTCCCGGCTCGGATCATCATTGCGGACGAGGCGTGGTTCGTCTGCCGCACTCGCTCCACTGCTCTTTTTTTTTGCAATTGAGTTATTGTTTCATGTTGCTCATTCAACATATAAAAGATCCGAGCCAAATTGATTTATTCTTCTGCGTCATCTTGTGTCTTTTGACGTGACCTTCTGGACCATATGGGTGAAATCACGGGGTTATCGACATTTACGGGATTAGGGGCGGAGCGCCATTTGGTGGAACAACAAGAGGAACATCTTTAATGGACCGCCGGGCAGAACACCGTTTAATGGGTCAATAGAAGGAGTGTCGTTGCCGCTCGTCGTTGTCGCTCTCACCATGGTTGCTAACTTGAATGTCACTAGACATCTTGTGGTGCTTAAGAGGAACCTGGAATCACAAGATGTCGAAAGAAACAAGTGAAATTTGAGTTTGAACAAATCACCACTATTATCCTTAACCCCATGGTGGGCATCAAACTGTTTACCCAAAAAAATGTACTGTTGAATTTGTAAGTGATTTTAAGGATACGTGGATTGATTCGTAAGTAGCGTAAGAAATGATTAGAAATAAATAAGCAAATGTAAATGATAAGCAACAGAAATAGCCTGAATTGATGAAATCTTGATTGAAACTTGTTACTGAGATAGGTCCGGCCCTTAGCTGAATTGCTTTGAACCCAAGCCAATATTGAGAGCTTGAGAATCTTAAGTTCACAATGAAATCATGCAAGTGTACGTAGCGAGAATCATATGTCCTTCCAACATGAAGGTTGGGCTCTTTATATAACTAACAATACAAGACATTTATGCCAAAGAATCACTCTCTCATTAAATGTTGTTTAATGATAAAAACGGTCACTTAAAGGCTAAAATGTAACGACTGACACCGTATCCGCAATAGATACTTGTTGAGCATCTTCAGTATCTTGATCCCTCGATCTCCTGGCTCGATCGCTACTCGGTCTTGCTCAAACACCCAAACTCACTCTGACACCTAGTCTTACCCCGAGGCAACTCACATCGGGTGCACACCATCATTACTCCATTCAACCTCACACATAAACTATGCCACGTGTCGTGTTGATTTCCGCCGTATACATAATCAAATGTCTGTTGGAACAAAACGTAACCCGTGGGAACTTCCCCTTTTCCACCCCACATCAGTTGTCACTTTATCACCATCCTTGTCACACCCCTTCCTTCTCTTCTTTTGGATAAAGGTAATTCATCTCATAATTTCTTATTTTGTCTTTTTGAGCATAAAAAAAACAATTATTCTTTTGAAAAAGAGACATTTCATATTTTTTTTAATATTCAATTATCACAAAGTATGTTGACACTATAAGCTTATATTCCTAAAGATTTATTCATTGACTCTTAATGCCTTTTTAACATTTTAATATCAACAAAGTATTACATACCGATATATTTTTAAGAAATCATATCTAGAAAAGTTTAATTTTATGCTTACATTTGCAATATCATGTATTAATTGGAGTAGTTTCTTTTTGCGGTTGGAAAGTCTGTAGCAAGTAACTATACGGATTCAAAAAATTGTGATTGTAATGTAGCAAGTACCCAATTCATTTTAACTTAAATAATTTTTAGATAAATTGAACAATAACTTATTCATTAATTCAGCTTATTCTATTCTGCTCATTATACAGAGAGCTTTAAATGTAGTGACCACATCCACTTAAATAAAGAAACGTAGTAGAGAATGACAAAATATTCCGAAACATTAGCTCTTTCTTCTCTTTTTCATATATATATATATACACCAATTTGGTATCAATTTTATCGTCTATTAGAAATATTCATTTAATTATGTGATCATTGTCACAGAATATCAGTTAAAAGAATATAAAAATTTTGATAAATAAAATATAAGAATTTTTATAAGGTACATATCATTCCCTCAAATTAATATAGTACTAGTAATAGGGGTAATATAGACTTCTATATCCATATAAAAATAATAAGTTCTAAACCAAACAAGCGATATTAGGAAATATTCTCAAACAAGGGAAAGGGTCCAAATACAATATCTAAAGTAAAAAAAAGGTATAAATTTATTTGTGAACTATGTGAAATCGTTCAAATCTATCATTCGCTAATTGTTTGATCAAATTTAGATCGATCATAAAATGGAATAAATCTATCTTTATTGATTAACGGCAGAAGTTTAATCCCTAACGATAATATTTAGCATCTAGTGATGCCAAGTGTCCAACGCGGGGACCTTTTTTCATTAGGGAAAAGATTTTAAATTATCTTGAACTATGTAAAATTGTCTAAATTTGGCCCTAAGCTTTTGAAAATGGTTTAAAATTATCATCATTTTCTTCACTCATCATCAATTATTCCTCTAAACTGACCATCACCATAACAATCAATTAGTTCCACCCTCAAAAATAATACATAGAGAATGCGATTACACCATCACCACATTACCTCCATGACACTTAAAGAATTAGGATACAAAAGTTCCACACAACAACAATTATATTTAGATAGTCTTTCTCATATCTTTATGTTCTCGCTTTTTTTCAATTTAAAGACAGTGGTAATATACAATTTGGTGTTGATTAATCTATTTGAATTTCATTTTGCGTTGATTTGAGGCTTAGGAGTAGCTAATTTGAATGTGAGGAATAGAGATTTGGCTATTGATTGTTTTGAGTATTGAAAAAGATGGTGGTATAGCTACTAGGACAATGACCATTATTCAAAGTTTTAAAACAAATCTAAACAATTTTGGACATGTAACATTAAGACTATCAATTGGGATTAAACTTTTGTGGTTGGTTAGTGAATACGATCATAGCCTATTCATTTTTGTAGCCATTCTGATCCAAATTATTAACCAATGACAAATTTAGATCATTTGGTAAGTATAATTTATGGGCAAACTTGACCTTTTCCCAAAAAGAAAAAAACATTTCACTCGTAATTTTCCAAACTTAGGACAAAAACGACGCCTTTGAGATTCGTTTACGTTGGTGAGACCAGCAAGCGAAAATGCTTCTGGCAGTGTTATTCGCCAACTCTGACGGCAACATCCTCGTCGAACGGTAAAACCCACAGCTCATCTCCAACTGATTCAATTTCCAGCATTAGCGACCTGATGCGCTTAAATTGGGTCACAATTTGGGTCTTTTAAGAAAAATCAGTCTTGCCGATTAATTCTCGTGTATAAATTGGACAATTTGATTTTCCTAAAACGCCAAGTATATTACCACTGTCTTTAAATTTGGGATCGGTGCGACCTCTAGTTTAGTCTTACCTGTCTTCAGAATTGTAGTAATGTTTGTTGTATGAAATTAAATTGTTTGCTACATTCCTGCTGAATTTTACTGGTGTAGATCATATAGCTAAAAATAACGAAATGAAAAGGAAGATGTCTACAACTTGCTTCCCGATAGATGCATTTGATCATGACATTTGTTCTTCGATCTGTTTCATGTGTTAATACAACATTTCATAACAAATACATAGATTCAGTCCGTGCTACTAAGAAAGAAAATGATAATTTAACTGTAAGAAAAATGCTAATCTCCTAAAAAAATGATGCTAATTTTTCTTCTCCCTTTCATACCGATGCACTTATTCTTTTGCCAGGAATTATCACCTTATATTCATGGTTTGCATGCAGATTTAATGGAGTACCTGCAGAGGAGCGGCTGCATTGGCGGTCTTTCTTAGTAAAGCTGGGTTCGGAGAATCTTAAAGGGGTCAAGAATGAAGAACTCCTAGTTGCTTGCCACAAGTATATAAATTTGTCTTTTTTTACTTGATTTCCGATTTTAAACATATATCTGGAAACAACTGGGTGGTGGAAGAGATGGAGAGGGAGAGGGATAGGGGGAGAAAGAATGTTTTGTTTGAGAAGCAGGAAGTGACTCACGAGTTTCCTCACAGATTCTGTTGTCTAGTCTCAAATTCATGTCAGCTGCTTGCTTCTGCAAATGTTGTCAGGCTGAAGTGTTGGAAATTTGCCTTTGGTGGAGAGGTGCGTCCACCCGTATTTAATGACTTAAACACTAAGGTTACGTATGTTGGAGGCTTTGTCTCTTCATACATGCATAATCTACTAAGTGAGTAGATGACCGTAGGACCAAGGATCGTCAAATTTCATTGAGAAATGAAAGAGATATTGATCCACGAAGTAAGGTGTTTGAGGCATGGAAATATGGTGTGGGACAAATCTACCACATCGGTGGGAAAAGGAAGAATTGTTCTCTTTACAAGTCTCAAAATTGGCTAAGGGTTTGGGACCCTAAGGGGTAACCCATGTGTTTGAAGGAGGGAAGACTTAGATGTGCTTGGGTTCAAGACTAAGCCCACACGCGCGCCGCCCCGTCCCGTCCGTCCGGTCCGGCTCGGGCCGTGGGCCTTGGGCTTCTTCTGATAGACCCCCAAATTGTTTAATATTTACAGTTTGGTCCCTGGAGTTTCTGAAAAGATGAAATTGGGAACGACGGAAGTTTCTGCCTACCGTTTGGGTTGGTTTTTGGAACGTTGCGACATTAATCATCAGTTATTACCTGCTGATTAACTCCCTCACCAATGGCCATAAATAGCCATTACTTGGCTTATGTCTTTTGGCACAATTGTGAAGACTACAACATATATACACAGAGACAAAACAGAAGAGAACAACATAGATTCTGTCCAAAAACGTGAGCAGAAACAGTGGTCAAAAATAGAAACTCTTCCTTCCTTTTTCATTCTTCAGCAAGTCGTTTCGTGTTTGTTTTCTTCGTCAAAATCAACCTATTTGCTTTGTAGTGTTGATTAGTTGATGTTTTATCTTGGGAGACTAATGCCCGTTAATGTAGAAGCATATATACGGGGCAATCTTGTCTTAAAGACAGAGAGCCATCTCTCGACTCAGCCCACAGTTGTAACAATCCAGATTTAGTGTCTCTTGATTTCAGGTTATCAAGATTCAAGACTCAATAAGCTTGCGACAGTTCTGAATATTGGCTTGTTTGTTTATCCTTTCGAACACTTGTAATATTTATTTACTTCCCGTATTGCTTTACATATCCAACAAGTTTAAGGCAAGATTTGTATTAGTGTTCGAAAGATGTCGGTCGAAAGTTGTGTGACCAAATCTGGATATGCTGTGGGTTTCTGGTAGAAGAGAGTTTTGATTATGTTGTTGAAGGTCAACGTGTTCATGGTGTCACCGCTTCCGAGAGCGGTGGGAACAAGCGCCCACGAGAGGCTGAGGATGTCAACTGAGACAAGAGGAGAAGGCTGAAGATGTGGTTCTATCTTGTAGCAGAAGGCCTATATCTATCCCAGACAAAGGATCTGAATTATGGTAAGGAGGAAATGGACACTCAGTCCGATGAAGTGACTGAAGTGGGCCAGAATCCGAAATTGAGATAAGTAATTTTCCTTCCTTGTAAAAAATAAGATTAAATGATGTCTGATTAAAAACGGCTTAAAGTAAGGAGGAATATGAAAATGTTTTCACGAAATAATTTATATTCCTTATGCTTTAAAATCAGAAGTTTAATCTCATCTTCCTTCCCGTTTAAAGATTGGATTTTGTAAACGACTTAAAAAGATCCGTTCTTTTAAGTGTAATTATTAAAAGTGTGTAAAGTATGTTCGCACATACGAGGGAGAAAGATCCATTGACTGTGCGAAAATTGTTACCACTCTTAAGTAAGCGCCAAGAATTGTCTGGACACCAATCATAAGGGAAGAAGACTAAAAGCTAAAGACGTTGAGTTTGTCACACTATTTGGCAGAAGATCTTTCATAGGATAATATTGGACACTCAGTCATACAAAGCCTACGGCGACTGGAGTGGGGCCAAAATTCCTTTGATATGATGATATTGACACTCAATCATACAAAGCCTACGGGCGACTGGAGTGGGGCCATAATTCATTTCATAGGAAAAGAAATTGGACACTCAGTCTGCCAAAGCAACTGGAGTGGGCCAGAGTTTCTAGGTCTTAAATGACCTGAAGGCCTAAAGAAAGGCAGAAAAGAAATTGGACACTCGATCGCAAAGCAACAGCGGGGGGGTCGAGTATCCAGATCACATATGATCCGGTTACGCCCTAACCACGGGCAAGAGGTTGTTCATGTGAAGCAACGCCACCTCTAAAGTAGAAGGGGTTGGAGAGGTTGTCCTCAATAGGACTTCATGGAATGGGATCACTCTCAGATGAGGTGATACATGTCTCAAACTTGGTTTAAGGGACGCTGTTGGTCAAGTTGGTTTGAGACTAGTCCAACAGGTCTGTAATAACTAAGAATGGTACAGTATGTCTGTAGCCAAATGAATGATATATTTGTAATCTGTGCATCTATGCCATCATAGATTAAGACACATTAAATAGAAAGTCATTCAAAAGCTAACGAAGTTGAGATTGTTGCATTCTATCGACATAAACCCTCAAAATGAATGTGAGGTAGGCGAAGAGGCAAAATCACATTTCCAAGTTCCGTCAAAGGAATAGCGAAAGAAGCACCGCTCCTCTAGAACTTAGTCACACCTACATGAGTGATTTGAAGTTTGTACAAAATAGAGGGAGAGACAAGTACTTTGTGACCTTTATTGATGATGGTACAACGTATTGCATCCTGTGAGTTGAAAAGCAAAGATGAAGTTGTTGAAGCGAATAAGCGCTACAAAGCAGAAGTTGAAAATCAACTAAGCCTACGGATTGAGGAATTCGTAGTGATAGAGGGGGAGAATGTGAAACATCGTTCATCAAACGACTGCTCATTACTCACCTCAGTCTAACGATGTTAGCCAAGCGCAAAGTCGTACACCCAAAATATGTGGGGCAAGGCGATCATTACCGCTAATGCGATTCTCAATAGAACTCCGCATAAGGATAAGGATAACCCTCCGTGTGAAACATGGAAAGGATCTCACATACAAATGTTGTGATGTGGGGTGGCTTGGTAGAAGTTGGAATACCGAAACAAGTCAAGTTGGACCTAAGACTGTAGATTGCATATCCACTGGATCTGCAAATAACAGTAGTGCTTATCGCCTCTTGGTGTCGAAGAATGCTGAATTCTTTGAAGATAACTTTTCTTGAAAAGTAAAAAGAAGTAATTGCTCAAGGTTAACAAGAACCCGCGAGTGCCTGACTGTCCGAAACTAGACGTTCCTTACCTACAAGACTCGAAAGTTACTGACTATCCGGAACTTAATATTCCAGATCTATAGAACTCAGGGATTCTAGATGTTGAACCGAGACGGAGCAAAGAGGGTGTCAAAGACTTGTTCCAGGCCTCTAGCTTGTATGGTTGAGAATGAACCATGGACAATTAACAAATAATTGTCATCTCCAGAAGCGCTGTTTTGGAAAGAAGCTACAAAGAGAGAAATAGATTCATCATATAGAATCATACTTGTGTAATGGTTGATCTTCCTCCGGGAAAAGAACCTTTGGGTTGTGAAAAAGAATACTCAAAAGTGAGTACAAAGTACATGGATCTACCGACGAGTATAAAGTCTCGGCTACTTGTACATGTGCTTCCCTGTGAATAGCTTAACATCCAGGGCCATTGCGGTCTTGCGTGGCATGGATGTTGAAACAGCCTTCCTAACCGGACAGTTAGAAAGGGAGGATCAGAGTTGGTTTGCTGGACTGTTGGGCTTCTTCCTGAACTTTCATTTTGGTCCCTGAAATGTTTACATGTGGTCCTGGAAGTTTCAGATAAAACAGAAACAATGAATCTGACCACAAAAGCATTGACTCTGAAGTTAGAAAGCCAACAGTTGGAAAACCAACAGTCTGAGAGTGGAAGTCATATTGAAACAAAGTCTCGATATGAAAGATATGGGTATCACAGATGACATCTTAGGAATTGGGATTTCTAAGACATCTAACGGACTGGTCTAACTCCAAACTTAGTTGTGAGATAGTTGACAGTCTCGTTGAAGCCACCAATGGATATGAATCATATAACTGATTGAAATTATGGTGCACCCATATACAATGAGCGATATGCGCAGGTCACATGTAGTTCAATGTATGTTACACACTACAACCGACCTGGTATCGGCCTACAAAGTAGATCAGTTGAACTAAGGTTCACTGATGATTTTAATAAATGATCAATAGAAGGCGTTGAGTCGGATATGACGATATCTGAAATATTCGTTTATCTACGGATTATAGTATTACGGATGTCCGGCGGTTACGAGAGAACACGGTGATGCAACTGGACATCAAATGTGAAGAACACCAAAGCCACAAGTAAATGTGTATGGTGGGTCTTGGAAAATCCTCTAAACAAACTTGCATCGACCGATTCATGATGGAATCGAAGTTTATCGCTTTATACAAAGCATGAAAAAAGTTGAGTAACTTCACGACTCATTAGAGGACGTCCCTTATTGGGAGAAACCCGTGCCTTGCAGTTATACACTTTGTGGCTAGCCGGTCGGCTTTTAGGAAGGACACGGATGACGGCGTCTGTACATATCTGTCAGGATCTGTCGGAGACATAAGACCGTATGGCAGTTGATCATCACGGGTGTCACTTCCTTGATTACTAATCAAAGGATATAGCAGATCCTTTTAAGTAAGGGACTACCCGGAGATCAAGTGTTCTGCCTGTCTAGGGGAATGGGTTTAAAACCCAAACAATACGAACATTTGCAGTGGTAACCCAACCATACTGACTGGAGATCCCAAGAATTTGGTTCAATGGAAAAACTAAGCTGCAAAAGGTTCAGTTGAGCGCTTCGGTGGAAGCAAAAGCACTTCGGATGATGATTTCTGTAAGGAAACATGAATCCAAAGTTGTTCCCGCGATAGACATTAAAGTGCTACTTGCATGGTGGGTAAAGGTTAAGCTTCCAAACCTTTAACGATCCTCAAACGGTTGAGGTTATGGTTGGGGAAACTTTTAATGATTCCTAACACTTGTGAAGTGGGGTATAGCAGGATACCTTGTAGGAGATCACCTATTTAAGTGCGAGGACATGCCGCCTCAAATGAACGCACTTAAGAATTCAAGTGTGTTCATGGCCACAACGGACAAAACAATAAGAAGAAAACGAATAAGGAGAGTTATTGTGTTGGTATCATTGTCTTGGCTTACATTAAACACTGACGGTTCAAGACATCACGATCACCGCGCATTAAGTCCGGTGGTATTCAACTAGGGAAGGTTCAAAGCAGAAGCTACCTCTCCTGATGCAATATTCTTTCGCTGAAAGATTGCTGAAAGTAGGCACCTTGTGTGTGCGCCAAAATCTCTTTCAAGAGGGGATTGTTGGAAATTTGCCTTTGGTGGGGAGGTGCGTCCACCCGTATTTAATGACTTAAACACTAAGGTTCCGTATGTTGGAGGCTTTGTCTCTTCATACGTGCATAATCTACTAAGTGAGTAGATGACCGTAGGGCCAAGGATCATCAAATTTCATTGAGAAATGAAATAGATATTGGTCCACGAAGTAAGGTGTTTGAGCCATGGAAATATGGTGTGGGACAAATCTACCACATCGGTGGGAAAAGGAAGAATTGTTCTCTTTATAAGTCTCAAAATTGGCTAAGGGTTTGGTAACCCATGTGTTTGAAGGAGGGAGGACCTAGATGTGCTTGGGTTCAAGGCTAAGCCCACACGCGCGCCGCCGCCGTCGGCCCGTCCGGTCCGGTCTGGGCTCGGGTGACGGGTCGTGGGTCGTGGGCCTTGGGCTTCTTCTGATAGACCCCCAAATTGTTTAATATTTACGGGTCACGGGTCGTGGGTCATGGGTGGCCTTGGTCCCTGAAATTTCTGAAAAGATGAAATTGGGAACGACGGAAGGCAGAAAGTTTCTACCTACCGTTTGGGTTGGTTTTTGGAACGTTGCAACATTAATCATCAGCCATTACCTGCTGATTAACTCCCTCACTAATGGCCATAAACAGCCATTACTTGGCAGTTAAGGAGTCCCTCCCTTATGCTATATATTGGTGTCTTTTGGCACAATTGTGAAGACTACAACATATATACACAGAGACAAAACATAAGAGAACAACATAGATTCTGTCAAAAAGCGTGAGCAGAAACAATGGTCAAAAATAGAAACTCTTCCTTCCTTTTCCATTCTTCAGCAAGTCGTTTCGTGTTTGTTTTCTTCGTCAGAATCAACCTATTTGCTTTGTAGTGTTGATTAGTTGTTGTTTTTATCTTGGGAGACTATTGCCCGTTAACGTAAAAGCATATATATGGGGCAATCTTGTCTTAAAGACAGAGAGACATCTCTCGACTCAGCCCACAGTTGTAACAATCCAGATTTAGTGTCTCTTGATTTCAGGTTATCAAGATTCAAGACTCAACAAGCTTGCGACAGTTCTGAATATTGGCTTGTTTGTTTATCCTTTCGAACACTTATAATATTTATTTACTTCTCGTATTGCTTTACATATCCAACATGAAGTTTATTAGAAGTTTCTTTTGTCATAAGATATTGCTAATCATGACGTAGTAGTACTGTTTTCTAAAGGGTTCACATATTCTTTTGCGCAGGTCTGTTTACATTGTATATACCGTGCTTGGAGATGTAAGCATTTATCTTGTTGGGAAGGATGAATATGATGAACTTGCTTGTAAGTGTTACCTGGTTCAGTGTGCCTCATCAGAATTTTTTCCGTAAAAGTATAACTAAAAGTTGTATTATCTCTGTCACGTGTGGATAACTGCCTAACTTCAATATGTTATTGGAGTGGAAGCGGTCAGGCAAGGTTATCGTCAGACAATGTAGTGCAAGCGATGGGTAGCGCTTGCCATATGAAGAAGGCGACTCCCTTGGATAGATAGAGAGGGAGGGCAGAGCTTTTGGTTTTTTCATGTGTCAAAGAGTTGAACAATGGTTTTTCGTGTTGTCAAAGATTTTAACAATGAAAATAGATGGCGAGTGCTGCTCCATCCATGTAATTCAGTGTGTGTTTGACACAAATTTTGGGTTGTTAAAGGTAGAAACAAGACGAGACGAGTTTATGACCTTAGTAAGAGATGTCAATGCCTTGGAAATACAATTAGCTCCATTTTCCGAACTATCATAGCTTAGTGATTTAGGATGTTAATAGTTACTTCTCAATATCATTGTCGTTTTTTTTTACTGTATATCAACTATTAAGAAATTCTGGAGGTTTCTTTACAAATTATATGACCCTTTCAAATATTGGAATTACTCTTTGAGACATGTTAGAAGATCATCTGTACCTTAAAATAAAACGGGCTACTTTAGTCGAGGTTTCTTAAAGTAATAGTAATTTTATGTGGTGTATATTTTAAGGAAGCCTACCGCTACTTGCCATATCTTATGTCAAACTGCAAAATGTATTACTCTCTCAATTTCATGAATAAAGATATCTAGATTATGGAGGTATCTGAAGAGTGTCTATATCTGAGCTTTAAATCTCCACTCGGCATTTCATAGAAGTGTATATTGCCTTCATGATGTAAAACTATGTGAAGCCTATGATTAGTGTGTACATTAGGTTAGATAGTAACCATACTCTAGTTTCACTTGGCTGATTAAACAAATAAACTGGTGTTAGTCAACATTTATTAGCATAATAGCCCTCATTGTGTCTTTGTCGTTTTCCGTTGAGCTTATGCTCTACACCTGTAGGTCTTTGTAATACTTTTGTTGCCACCATTCTTGTTCATCTGATTTTTGGGCTTTGTTTGCAGTGTCTGAAGCAATCTTTGTTATAACATCTGCTCTCAAGGATGTATGTGGGAAACCTCCAACAGAGAGACTTTTCCTGGATAAGTATGGAAAGATTTGCTTGTGCCTGGATGAGATTGTGTGGACGGTAAGGGGAATTGTCTTTATGTTTAAACAAGGAAAAAATTCTGTTACATGGAGCTCTCATTTCCTCGAGTTAGATGTTGTTTAGCGTGTAAAAATCTCTAGGCACTTCTATTTGATCCTCTCTGTAAGTTTTGCTATCTTCCATTGGTGCAGTCTTGCTGATGATATTCTTACTTTGTTTATTATGAAGGGTTTGCTGGAGAACATCGACAAAGATAGAATCAAGAGACTTGTTAGGTTGAAACCACCAACCGATTTCTGAGAGATTTTTGTAGTCTCTATGTTTAGGCAAAGCTGTTGAGGCTCCAGCAGTGCATTATGCCAAGTCCACGGAGTTGTCAGTATCTTTCGGATTTTACTGCATTGTTGTTGGTTAACAATGTCAATGATCGTGTATAGTCGTAAATTGTAATACTTATCTTGGTACTCTTAATTTCTTTTCCGCTTGTCTAGATGAGAAAGGTGATATGCTACGATATCTGGTTGTGGAAACCGGTTTATAATCTTAGTGAAGATCTGAAACTTGTTTTCCTTCTGAATTATCTCTTCAGAATGATCTAAACGAAATTGCAGTTGTCGCTTAACAGTTGGTTCTTTTGGGGATAATAGTGCCGTTTGAATTGAATCAGATTTGTGTTAGTTCTCTGGTTTTGGTAAAAGACGTAGTGAAAACTTTAGTGAGGGCCAATAACGGCTCCATCTTTTAACCTTTCACCAAATTATAGGGGCCTGAAGACCTCATGTTAATATTTGATAGACGCAGTTTACCTGATTGAAGAAATGACCTAACTAGTCATGGGTTTCTGATTATATGAATCCTGAACCAAATTGTCATGCATTTTTATCAGAAGCCATCATATTCCCTTTGGCCAGATTTTCGGTTTGCTTTTTTCAACTATAAATCTGTTAAAAGCCATCATTCTAAGCTGCTAAACTAAATAAGCATGTTGCCATAAATTGTAAGTATCTAGAAGCAAAATGCTGAAAAGAGTATAGTTAAAATAAATAGTTTTTAGATATCCTAATTAAGCTATAGAAAGAAAAGTAACCTCTGGAAAACAAAAATAGACAACGTAAAATTCAGTTTAGACAACAAAAAAAAAAGGCCTATTCAATTGTGTCTTGGAAGTAACAAAAGAGAGGAGGGATAGGGAAAAACTTTGGACAAAGAAAATTGACTGCGAACTTTTTATTCAACTCTGTTCCTGAATATTGACCATCGTCCCATCATTTTGTCCAGCGAGCATCAACGCATCAAAGTTCATTGTCTTACCCAGCACAACTTCAATCTGAAAAATAAGCATCCGCATTGTTAGATCTTCATTTGGAGAAAATTCACTGCTAAGGACATGACATCATAACAAGAACAGTACTAAGCACAAAGTTATGACCGATAGCCAAGAACATTGTTATTGTATTCATTGCAGAACATGGAAGATTTTACATTAGATGGAATAGCATTTACTAATGTTTGAACATGGATTATGCGTAACGAAGAAATGCCATGCTAGTCTCTGTTCTGCTGAGGGAAAGATAACAAACAGGGCTAAATGTTGATATGGGATGTCACTTTTTTCCAAAAGCCAAACATATTTGAACTTCACAATCCACAATCAAAACAAAATAACCCATATGCAGACAAACACACACACAGACAATAACATAATTGACTTCACAATGCACAACCAAAATAAAACATCCCCACACACGTGCAAACACATACCTTTGCTTTCTGAACAGGTCTTCCCCTCATGTCTTCTTTTACGTCAACTGTAGAAGTCGTGATTTCTACATTTATGTTTTCAAAGAACAGTTATCAGTATGCATGTCAATATCATAAACTTTGAACAACATTAACACTGAAGTAAATTTGCATCTAATGTGAAGACTCACTTTTTTCAATGGCCAGCCCATTATTCTTTAGAATTTCAGCAATTAACACAACTGTTGAGATTGCTGCAGATCCACATCATGAGTAGTTTTTAGAATAATGGCTTAAGTTATAATATGTATAAGCATAGAAAAAAATTAGGACGAAAGCCGCCGAGAGAAATTCACTGAATTCAGGGATTATAATAAGTAGTTAAGTACAATTCTTTATTCATAGAGCAACCAACACAGATACACTTCTAAAGTTCAAAACAATGCTAACAATAATTTAAGCAGATGTAAAATAGTGACTGACTGACTTCAGGGTTTATCTGAATTAACATAATGGAACTATCCCCTTAATTGCTGAAACTCAAAATCGGGGAGCTATGAAGTAAGCTCTGCTGAAAAGTCCTTTTGCTACAAAACCTTAAAGACGAGCAGGTCTATTTTGAAATAGCATGGTTTGGAAATTTTAAGAACTCATACGGAACGATGGCGACCCATGTATTTTACGTCGGTTTAGTACTCGTGCAAAGGAACTATTTCTTGGCAACTTGGACCGCCATTGACTTCGGCTTTACTAATGACTAAATTGGCTTCGTAGGAACTCATACAGTGACAAAAGGACTATTGAAATCAGTTCAAATGAAAAAAAAACTGTTGATAAATGAATTCCACGAAGTCTTCCCTCTTTGCCTTCAATTACATCAGAAAATGACTTGTAAACTTCATTATGACCGTTCCTCATTGGTTCTCAATAGACACAAGATGATCATATTAGGTTGATCCTTTGGTCGACGGATGCAGAGGAAGCGAAATCAAACTCCCACCTTCCCAATTTAAGACAAGCTTTCTACTTTGATACGTCCTAAAATATTCGACACCGTTCACTACTAATAATGATATTATTTCATAGTTTAAAGAATTCAAATTCATTCAACTAAATTCAAATTACAAATTTTGATCTGCTCTGTCAAGCTAACTTTTCAAAAACAAAATTCTCCTACTACCACCACTAATATAGACAATATCCAATCAAACAAACTACTAAACTTGAGATGAGTTTATCACATGTTTGATTGGGATAAAATCGAGGTATCCGGGGATTGTAGTGTCATGTGAGAGGGTGGAATAACTAACCCGGGATAACTTGTTCCCGTAAGAGTGCAAAAACTGTAAGCACGTGTAAAAAACGAGGAAATGAATAATAAAAGAAAGAGAGAGTTGAGATGAAATACCCATGCCCAGAGCTGAAAGCTCCACCTCATTATACTGCTGCATATACCTCTACAACCCATGTATTCAGACATTAAATTAATATTAATATAGAGAAAGAACAAATTAACCCATTAAAACCATATAGAGAATAATGAGTGTTTTGTTACCTTGGAAAGATTAACGTAGAAGAAAACAGGTTTCTTGGTATTAGAGACTTGAATACGATTATTCTTCTTAAGAGAATCAACGACGTTCAAATTGCTCACTGCTTCTGTTACCTCTTCCATATTCTTCAACCCTTTAATACAACATTTAACTTATGAATGAAGAAGCGGCGGGGTAATTAGTTACCTGTAGGGCAAAATTTGAGGAGAAAATTATCAAAATGGTTCTTAAAGTTTCGAGTTTGAATTATTTTGGTCCTTCAAATATATACAATGTAACAGGAATAGTCCTTAATGTTTATAAAAAGTTAACGATTTTGGTCCTTAATGAAACGGGGTGTGCAGCAGTATAATGAGGTGGAATAACGGTATCTTCAAATCAAACGTTCGCCCACTGCAACATAAGACGATAGGGGTATGTGACTAGACCTGCAAGACTCGCTTTGGGTTACTCCACTGAAAGGGAAACTAAAGAAAAGGGCATTCACCCGATCTATGACATCCCACTCGACCTGTATGGATTCCCCCGGCCCGGCTCTACCTCAACTAAATTTCGGGCATAAATCCTGGGCCAAGTTATTTAGCGCAGCGGGAAGAATAGTATTTATTGGGATGCGTAATAGTGACAAATAAAGATAATTGTCTAACTTGAACCATTTCGAAAAATTCACAGATAAACTTGGACCATAATTCAAGTAACTACAACATCCTTTTAAGGACAGATTATTCAAAACCACCTCATGTCACCGAGTACATTTTACAAATATTTAATATAATATGCAAGCACCTATGCCCAGAAATTTGAATATAGTACAAGTTTTCATAGTGCCTTTTTTGAGCAAATGAGCATAAAGATCATAATATTATCAAATGGACCGACTCCAATTGGATAAATATTCTGTGTGCTGTTGCATAATGCTTTCACCAAAGGGGAAGCAAGAAGGGGGATTGTTTAGTCCTGAAGTTGAGCCATATGCCTTCCAGCAAAACGATGTCGTGTGGAACCCCAAAAATGAAACGAGTTGAACATCTTTCAAATATAGGTTTCTACATGGGGAGCTATCACTGCAGGCAAATTTTATTGCATTTTTTGTTGCTGAAGTTCCCCTAATACCCACAAAGGATACGCTGTGGATGCTAATACCCAAAGTCTGCATATCAATAATATTAGATGCACACAAACATAATTGCATTATATGTTATGTACATAGCATACCTGGTTTGGGCAGGGCAGTAGAGAATCACAATAATATTGATCTATTGTGATGGGATTTGACACATTTTCCATCCACACGTTCTCAAAACTAATCTTTCTCACAAATCCTCTGCCTCCCTGCTGATATATAAAGCATTAGCTAAAATTAAATGATAGTGTTGAGTATAGTCAGATTCATTTGGAAGAGAAGCACCAAATTAATACTTCATCTATTCCAATTTATTTGACAATTTTTTGTTTTTCGAGATTCAAATTATATAAATTTTAACCAACATTTTTTTAAAATGTTTTTTTTCATCATATTGACATGAAAAGAATTGCAACTTAACTTATAGTATTTTTCATATTATTTTTTAATATCCAAATCTTAATTTTAGAATATTGAGTTGGGGCTTGAACCCGCAGCTTCCGCCTTGACAGGGCGGTGCTCCAACCAATTGAACTACAATCCCGGGGAAATACGGGATCTAGCAGATTTAGTCCAATTCAGCTTCAAAGATTAGTTAAATTGACTCTCGTGAGATAAAAGGTGTCAACATAAAGTAAGACAGAGAAAATACATATTAAGGATAATCAGGTTAATTTGGAAGAGAAGCAGCAAGTCAATATCTAGGATTACCTGCCAAGTTTTTATCCTGACACCATTTTCTGTGTTGGAAAGATATGCTCCATCAACACAGACATTATATACGTGAGACCGTGAATTTGATTTTCCCAAGCTTCCAATGCTAAAATTATGGTGCATACATCAGCCATCAAACTAATTAAGAACTTTGTCCACACATGTATGATCTAATTAACAAAATAGTAAATCAATTAACGTTGTACCTTATACCATGGCCTGGGCCACAAGCAATGTTTTTTACCAGGATACTTGAAGAATTGCTGACTATAGATATGCAGTCATCTCCTGGCGTATTCAGTTTGTGCATGCATGTCACAATAAAAGGAAAATATAGGAACAACAAGTATTCTGTTATGACAACAGAACCTATCACATTGTAGACAAGAAAAACTGATACAAATCTCGGAGAATAATTAAGGTCAACATGCATGAAAAGAAGGAATTTGCTAAGAACTTAATTAGTCAATCGAACTTTGAACCCATTAAACCATAAATGCCGGTAAAGGCTTTAGCGACCTTGGATCCAATGGCATTTAATCAATTGCCGATAAATGTTTTTTCTGCAATAACTATTGCTGCTAAAAGGAAAATGTATTGTCACTAAAGAGCTCTTTTGGTGTAGTGAATGCTTAAACGAGTTGAACCGGTCATATTTTCGTGGGCTAATTTTGGCATCCTACCTACAATGTCTCTCTTCTATAAAGAAAAAAGAATAAATGGTGGATCTAGGAAGTCATTTAATTTGCCATTTGTGATCCAAACACAACCTTGTTCCTAAGACCAAAAAACAAAACAAACCTGTGCGGATACTGCAATCCTTGATAGCAACATGTGTAGATGCGCTTATGTGGATTCCGTCAGTGTTAGGGCTCTTAGTTGGTGCTTGCACTATGATATGTGATACTTCTACATGTATGCAGTTTGAAATTGATATATGCATCTGTTGACTATTTAGCATCCTTATGTCCCTCACTTTCAGATTGTTGCATCTGCGGAAACTCATAGCCTGTACTCTCATTAAATTAAGTTAAAATCTGCTATATATGTAATTAAACAAAACGAATATTTTATCTTATAAACATTGATAGTGTAGAAATTTTTTATATTATTAATGTGATATAACATGTTGTAGCGGATTATCTCTCTTATTTTCGAGATAACTAGTTTCACTTATTATAGTTATGATTATCTTTTAGGTGATCTAATAATATAAATTTTCTTCAACACTGTCGATCAATCAATAGAAGTTAAACTTTTTTAAAAAAAATGACATTGGGGAAAATAGCACCTACTGTTGGAGCATGTCGACAAGGCTGCAAAAATAGAAGATTGTAACACGTTAGACTTAATGGTTGTGAAAGAATTCCATAAAGCACAAGGGATTTTTTTTAACAAATAGCCATGTTTTAAACTCTATAATTAAAAAAAATAGTCATCGTTAAGTCTATCCTATATTCCTATATAGAGTTTTAAAATCAGCAAGGAAAACTCCAAAATAATAATTTTAATTTCACTCGTGGAACTTGAAACTCTATATATAATAGTTATTATTTTACAGAAATCAGCTTAAAAGTGAATAATGAACGTTATTTCTTGGTATTACTATGGCAATTGGTGATGATAATTACATTGGTTGTATTAGTCTTGCATGACCTAGCCCACCATTTATGACCCATCCCGTTTATTGTTCCTCCTCCTTGTACAGTCAAGTGTCTCACTTTAAGGAAATAAAGCCATTTATGTTGATCCAATCCATCCCACACTTCTGGATCTTTCGGCGCTACAATTGAACCTTCAATCTGTATTGCAAAAAAAAACAACTGATTATCTATATTGCAAAACATAGTACTATTGCTGGATAATTTACAATTGTTAGGAGTTTAGCACTTACTAATAGAGAAACCTTTGACCGGCAAGGCCCAACAAAATCAATTGGTCGAACTAAGAATGAGTATCCAATTGGAATTATAATTTTTGGTCGTAATGGTGAAGAACAGGCGATTTTCCAAACGTCTCGAAAAATCTGAAAATACATAACAACTCCTCAACTCGACTGAAGCCATGTACTAGCCTTAATTGTGTGTATACAAGGATGGTAAGCGTGATATACACTGATACTATAATTTAACATGTTATGTCTGGTCATGTATCAGTTTCACTTATATTAAGTTAGTTATTAATGATAAGAATATTAAATAGAGATAAATATTTATAAGGATAGTGCATACCTTAGTGTCATCGTTGATGCCATCTCCTTTGGCTCCAAACTCATTCACGTAAATAAGAGATATTGATTTGCCTGTTGTGTTCTTCAATATAGGGAACTGAATTAGGGGATCAAAACTATTCACATTTGCAAAAAGCAAGAAGGAAATAGTAGTATATAATAGTGATACCAAAATTGAAACATAAGAAGAAGAAAAAGCTAAGGAAGAATAAGATATCAGCTCCCCCATCTAATTTTGTTAATTAAACTGACAAAAATGACGAGGGAATTTATAATGTAACATACTCGACAATATTCAAGATCATTCATGTTAGTAGTAATTTTGGAAGAAAGCAAATAATTTAAGTCCTGCTAGTTATTTTCTCCCGTGTATGATGAAAGGGAAGGTTCCAAGAAAGTAATTAAAAGGAGGAAGGGAATTTCGAAAATTGGCAATATTATATTAAACTTAAACAAATCAATAAATCCCATCATTGCTAGATATATTCACGTTCACATATTTGACATTGGTCCTTAATTTGTAAGGCACATATATTTCGCAACTTTCGTCCATGTACAATATTTTGAGCAAAAAGAATGACATTAAATACTACTAGTATTCTTCATGTACAAAATCTAAAATTAAATACTACTAGTATTCTGTTTGTTTACAAGCTGAGCGTATTTTTAGCAATGCGCATCATTGATGTTAACTTGACCGAATTTCAGATTGAAAGTAGGAACTTTTAACTTACTAATTCTTATACATACACACATACTGCATAACATATAATAATGATAGTTATTGATAGAATCAATTAGTGTAATTAGTCATTATTATAAATGATAGAATCAATTAGTATAATTAGTCAGATTGAGGAAAATATTTTAATTACTCTAATATTCTTACATGGTATCAGAAGACTAGGAAAAGATCCTACCCTAAACAAAATACCTCCAAATTTTTGCCCCCCCCTCCTTCCAAACAAAACCAGCCGAATTCTCTTCCTCCATTTTTTTCTTCATTCTCTATTATTGTTCTTCTTTTTCCGGTCAACAATGTTTGACTCCAAATCCACATTTCACCATGCCCTTACCGTTTCTAACATCAAAACACATATTTCTATCACTCTTGAGATGGAAAAAATGTTCACTATGCAACTTGGGTAGAAGTTTTTAAAATCTGTTGTCATTCCCACCAGGTTATTCATCACATTATCCCGCCGGCAAATGGAAAAGGAAAGGAGTTAAAAACAAATGATGACAAAGAACTATGGGAAACATTTGATGACACGGTTCTTTCATGGATTTATGCAACTCTCTCTCATGATTTGTTGCACACCATAATGGAACCCGACTCTACGGCTATGGAAGCCTGGAATCGCTTACGGTATATTTTTTAAGACAACAAAAATTCCCGCTCCGTCACATTGGAGCAATAATTATCCACCACTGATATGGTGGATTTTCCGAATGCGTCGGCATATTGTCAACGCCTACAAGTATTGTCAGATCAACTCAAAAATGTTAGTTCTCCCGGTCACTAACAATCGCTTAGTTCTACAACTAGTTGTCGGACTTACTGATGCATATAATGGTGTGGGAACGCTTATCCGACAAATCAATCCTCTCCCACTTTTCTATCAAGCCCGCTCTATGCTCATTCTTGAAGAGGCGGGTTTTGCCAAAAAGGCCGCAACCGTATCAAACTCCGCCATGATTTCCACCCCAACACATGAAAATGCTACCAATTTCGAACCTACACAACAAAATCGAGGCCAAAAAGGATGAAATGGTGGTAAAAATTGGGGAGGAAATAACAAGAGTGGGGCCCACCGAAATTCCGATAGTGGCGGCAGAAATTCTGGCCGGAACAATACCATCGGTGGCCAAAACTGGTAGCCCTACGGTGGTCCAGCCCAGTGGGCCTGGCAGTGGCCTTAGGCTATGCCACCATGCCCAGTCCCAACGGGAAACTAGGCCAGGCCAGTTCCCAGGTCCACTGGCCAGCCTACTGGAAATTTCCAAAAATATTATGGGCCTTCCAGCGTTGGGCCGAGAAGCAGCAACAGTTCAGTCAATAATGGGCCACTGTCGACCCAGTGGCAAGAAGCCCATTCGACAGTAGTCCATCCAACGGATATTGAGTCTGTCATGCACACTGTTAGACTTAATCCACCCGACGTGAATTGGTATATGGACTCTGGAGCGACGTCTCACATGACGTCCTCCCAAGGTAATCTCTCGTCCTACTTTAATTTGAGCAAAAATAATGGTATAATTGTCGGAAATGACCATTCTATTCCAATTCAAGGTTATGGTTCTACTAAATTATCCCTACCAAACCCACCACTAACCTTAAAGAATGTCCTTCATGCTCCATAATTAATCAAAAATTTGGTATCTGTTAGAAAGTTTACTACTGATAATTGGGTGTCTGTTGTTTTTTACCATTTTGGATTTTCCGTGAAGGATTTTCAGATGGAACGCTTCTAATGAGATGTGATAGCCAATGGGAGTCACCTCATCCATTCAACGATCCAAGTTACCATCTACTTTTGTAGCTTTAACATCTTCATTATGTCATGAACGTTTGGGTCATCCGGGAGCTTCAATTTTAAACTCCATCAAACACAATAATTATATTTCATATACTCAAACACGAACTTTGAATAAGTGTCATTCATGCCCGCTTGGTAAACATGTTCAATTGCCGTTTGTTTCCTCAAATTCATGCACATTTATGCCATTTGATATTATCCATTGTGATATTTGGACTTCCCATGTTTTGAGTTTTTCGGGCCATAGATATTATTTACTCATTTTAAATGATTACTCTAATTTTTTGTGGACGTTATCACAAGTTTTTCCACATTTCTAAAACTTAGAGCATTCATCTGTAATCAATTTGAACGGGATGTCAAAATTATTCAATGTGATAATGGGAGGGAGTTTGATAATAGGTATTTTTGGGAGTTCTGCAACTCAAATGGTTTAAACTTTCGTCTTTCATGTCCCCATACATCTTCACAAAACGGGAAGGCGGAACGCAAAATACGAACCATCAATAATATTGTTCATACGTCTCTTGCCCATGCCACATTACCCTCTTCATTTTGGCACCATGCACTACAAATGGCCACATACTTATTGAACATACTTCCTCACAAGAACTTGTCATATCAAGCTCCACTAAAAATACTCTACCTACGGGATCCCTCTTATTCTCAGTTACGGATATTCGGGTGCCTATGTTATCCTCTTTTTCCATCCACTACAATCACCAAACTTCAACCGCGGTCTACCCCGTGTGTTTTCTTAGAATATCGTCCAAAATACACAAGTCTGGACCCCATACCTATGATTTTCTTAATGATAGCCGGCTCCCGTATTTAACCTAATTTTTTCATCACCCGAGCCCACTGCCAGTGGCCCAGCCGCAGAACAACTCAGTCCAGTAGACTGGGCCTTCAGCTCCCAGGCCCAGCGCCCCAAATCCAATTCAAACAACCCCAGTGAACAACCCCACATCCTAGCCTAATAACATTGTTTCTTTCTGTAACATCCCGTATTTTGAGTAACGGTTGAACACATAAACATAGGCAAATATACCCGGACCCGGGAAAATTTATGTTGTACTTGTATATATTAATAAGAAAATTAGTATATAAAAGGACGTGATCCCGAAATAATTTTGGATTTAATAAGTGTGACGACGGGGTTTAATAATAATCCCCGAAGAGATTATAGACTGGTATTTTATTACAGGAATATTGACATTAGGTATAAGAGGATTTTATTAATCGTCGGGATTTAAGTGATTTGAGATCAAGAATTTAATTGTGTGTATAATTAATTAATTGTGGGATTAATTAATTAAATAGGGGGACAATATATAGTGGGAATTTATACGTGTGCTCTTATAACCGATTTGGGGTGTCTAAGCCCCAAACCAGGCGACCGATGGCAGCCCATAAGCCTCCCATTTCTCCATTAATCCATTCCTTCAAGTTTTTTTCATCTCTTCAACTAAGCTTTATCAAGCTTCTGTAGAAATCATTCCCTGGAGGGGAGATTGTCGCACTTCCATCTGAAAGAGAGAGTCTCGGTTGGTGGGTTCTCTGGAAAATTCTCAGTCGAATTTGGGGGATTTTCGTAAGCTTTCGCATAGACAAAGAGGGGAGAAATTCAAGGTGTTCTGGGCTTTAATTCCAGTAGAATCAAAGCCTAAAACAAGCCTAGAAACTCAGAAGCTAAACAAGAACCTTGAATGCGAAAGGATTCTGGCGCGAATCGATTTTGAGTTCTATTTCTGCTTATCGGATTCGAGCAAAAGATTTTCCAATGATTCTCGTTGTTGTATTTAAGAGAGGCAATGCTAAGTTTGGGTTAATGGGGTATTATCGGAAATGTTTGTATGAAATTGGAGGTGGCATGTGAAGTTGTTGTACTGTTTTGAAGATTGTAGTAGTAAAAAATGAGGATTAAGAGGGTTGGGTGTTTCGCTACATACATAGGTTTCGATATATAAGGAATATAGGTTCGACGCGTTCAAGGTATTCGTTAGAATGTTCCTAAGAATCTGTTTCTAATATTTTGAGTCGATTATGGTTTAAATCGTCTGTATGATGTAGACAATCGTTCATAGAGCTTACAAGGACCCGTGGAACTTAGATGATTTCGACAACAAGGTATGCAAGGCTCTTTCATTCTTTTGGCATAATTCTATGTGTGAAACGTAACCATCATGTTGCTACATAAATTACTCTACTCTTAGTAGCTGAGAATGATCATGTTATTGACTCTTGTGTTAAAACCTGTTTAAAATGGCTCTAAGTCCTTATTGAGGCACACGGAAAAGAGATTGATATTCACAATGTTAGTCAAAGATTCACGGATTTTGGGCCAGGATGTGTTGTTGTCATTCATGCATTCTCATTTGCATTGCATTCATATATTACCCTGGACCACTTGTGCTATGCACACTACTATATGGTAAATATTATATATATGTAAGGGATATGGAAAAAGAGGGAAAGGCGTTATATACGCACACCACCTGCAGCTGGTACAACCTATCACAAAAGAGTCCTAAGAGGCCAATATGATGTGATGATGTGATGATATGATATGATGTGATGATGATGATATGATGTGATGATGTGATGCTTATATGGCTTATTGGGACGGGTTGCACGATCCGCAATACTAACATATATTGGGACGGGTTACACAATCTGCAACACTAACATATATATGATATTTATATATATACCGCGTGTGCATCATGCATACATTCATTTACCAATATCCGGTATGATGCCCACAGAGGCTGTTATGGTAAGGAAGATGCCCGAAGAGGCTGATGTATGTGCATACTGCATTGAGCATAACATTTAGGCATGTGTATTAGGGCCTTCAGAGGCATTTACTAATGTCTAGTTGTCTCTGTTTCAGACTATAATATGTCTCTTCTATGTTATTTCTGATGCCTGACATACTCAGTACATCAGTCGTACTGACGTCCCTTTTGTCGGGGGACGCTGCGTTTTATGCCCGCAGGTTCATGTTGAGAGAGTGACGGTTCACACTAGTAGGTTGCTGGTTCAGCTGGTGTCCAGAGCACTCTATTTGTTTTGGAGTCGCGATTTGGTCGTGGTATGTTCTTCTCTGTAGAGGCTTGTAGATAGGTGTCCTGTGGTTAGTTGTCGTGTATAGCCTTGCCGACCCTGGTATGTAGATGTGTAAATTGGGGCTTTTGGGTTGGAACTTTATTTAAGCTATCCCAGCTCTGTCCGTGTTTAAATATGTTTTAAGGGTGGAATGTATCTGTGGCGCCTGGCGGGTAGTGTCTGGGTACCCGTCGCGGCCCTCCGGGTTAGGTCGTGACACTTTCCCACTGACTGGCAGTGGGTTGGACCTCGGTCCAGCTCCATGTCACCTGCCACGCAGTGCAAACCCCTCAGCCCAAAATATAGTTAAATGACCCATTACCCGAAGCCAATACGGTGTTGTCAAACCCAACACCAAATATAGCTTACATACTCAAGTCTCAAAATCACCATTACCTCGTAATTATGTGTCTGCTCTTCATGACCAAAATTGATAAATGGCTATGGATGATGAATTTCATACTCTTATTAAAAATAGGACGTGGGAATTGGTACCTTGTCCAGCTAATGCTAATATAATTCGGTATGTGTAGATTTTCAGTCACAAAGAAAAATTTGATGGTACTTTTGAGTGGCATAAAGCACGTCTTGTAGGTGATGGCAAGACACAACGTGTTGGCGTGGATTGCGATGAGACGTTCAGTCCGGTGGTTAAACCAGCAACTATCCGAACAATTCTTAGTTTGGCTCTCTCAAAGGCATGGCCACTTCATCAATTAGATGTCAAAATGCCTTCCTCTATGGACAGCTAAATGGAACATTGTACATGTACCAACATTTGGGATACAGAGATTCAAAATACCCCAATCATGTGTGCCTCCTCAAAAAATCATTATATGGGTTGAAGCAAGCCCCCAAGGCATGGTACAAGCGGTTTGCATATTTTGTTTCACATATTGGTTTTTCTAACAGTCGTTCTGATCATTCTCTGTTTATTTATCGTCAGGGTAATAATATTGTTTATCTTTTTTTATATGTGGATGATATCATACTGATTGTCTCAACAGATGTTGTTCGAAAGTCCATCATGTCATAACTTGGCTCTGAATTTGCATTGAAGGACCTCAGACACCTATACTATTTTTAGGCATAGCTGTGACACGTCATGCATGTGGTTTGTTTCTATCCCAAAAGAAGTATGCAACAGAGATTGTGGAACGAGCTGGCATGTCCTCCTATAAACATACAACTCCGGTGGACACTAAATCCAAATTAAGTGCCTCTTCCGGCAAGCCTTTTGCTGACCCGACACTCTACCGCAGTCTGGCAGGGGACCTGCAGTATCTGACATTCACCAGGCCGGATATTTCTTATGTTGTGCAACAAATGTGCCTTTTCATGCATAATCCGATGAATGATCCTATGCATGCTCTAAAATGCATTGTCCGATATATTCAGGGTACTCTTGAATATGACTTGCACTTATATCCATCGTCGACGTCATCACTTGTCTTATACACAGATGCCGACTGGGAGGATGCCCGGACGCCAGACGCTCCACTTCAAGTTATGATATATTTCTTGGTGATAACTTGGTCTATTGGTTCTCAAAAAGACAGGCCACATTATCCAGATCCAGTGCCGAAGCAGAATACAGAGGTGTTGCCAATGTTGTGTCTGAATTGAATTGGCTTCGAAATCTTCTACTTGAGCTCCACTGCCCGATTCCGAAAGCCACACTGGTGTATTGTGATAATGTTAGTGCCATCTACATGTCCGGAAATCCAGTCAATCATCAACGCACAAAACATATTGAGCTGGATATCCATTTTTTGTGAAAAAGTCTCACGCGGACAAGTGCGGGTGCTACATGTCCCGTTGCGCTACCAAATTGCAGATATATTTGCTAAAGGTCTTCCGCTGGTGTTATTTGAAGATTTTCGGGACAGTCTCAGCATTCGTTTGTCTCTCGCTTCGACTGCGGGGGAGTGATAGAATCAATTAGTATAATTAGTCATTATTATAAATGATAGAATCAATTAGTGTAATTAGTCATCATTATGATATCATATGTATATGGTAGGAGGTAAAATAGTTAATTATGAAGATTAGCATTATCTTGGGAAGATAATTAGGCCTGATCTTCTCCTTATCGTTTACTTAATTGTAGCCTTGTAAAATTGTATATTAACCACATTTGTGGAAGATAAAGATTGAAGAAAATATTTTAATTACTCTATTATTCTTACAGTTATCTATGTCAAAGTATGTTCATTTATGGACATTCTCTATATGACCAAATGATGAAATTTGAACCTTAAGAGTTTAGACGACGAGTTTGAAGTTCTTCTGGCCTCAAGTCTGAAGTTTGAACTGCCAAAATCAAATGCCAGACCTGAAGGTATGAAGTTAGGTCTAATAGTTCAAACTTCATACCCTATCCAAAGATCTGAAGTTTTAAACTCTACATCCCAGGTTTAGAACTTCATATCACAGATATAGGTCTAAAGTTACATTGGCGGTTAAATTTTAAATACTTACTAAAGTTCGGCTGTCCTAAAAGCAGTCATTTGTGCACTTCGGCCACTTTCTTCATTTTCTGAAGTCCAGATGGTGACAGGCCCAGCTTTCACTACACCAGAATTTCTTCTTCGGCCCGTTTGACGGCCCGAACTCCTCCTTTTGGAAATCGACTTGTAAGTAGATTAGCATAGATTCAAAATTGTACTAGGATCACTAAACTTTTTTCTAACATCACTATTAATTATTCAAGAGTGGAACTTTTATTTGTAATTAGCAAGAAAGTTAGGGGAAAATGGCAAGCACAGCATGTTTTATGATTGTAAGCAAGAATGATATCCCTATCTACGAAGCTGAAGTTGGCACTGCCCCTAAGGTATGGCTGCCTCATTTTAAAAGTAAAATTCTGCATCATGTTATTAGTTTTTCTTAATACAACTAGAAATACCTTTACATCTGAAGTAGCATGGGAGTATTTAGATATTATTTCATTCTATAATGAACTGATCACTTCGAAACCTGGTTTATGGGAAATGTACAAAAACCTCATTTTAATTTTCACAATCTAGTGAATATTGCTCTCGAATTGGTAGCTAGATAAAGAAATGGTGTGGAAAGCCGATATATTTATTGGAGGATCAGAATTGGATTTTCCGAGGTCTCTTGGAAACAAGCGCAATACCTACCAAGGTAGAGGTAATGTATGCGTACACTCTACACTCCCCAGACCCCACGTTGTGAGATTTCATTGAGTATGTTGCTGTAACAATCTTTATATATCTGGATATCATATTTCCGTAAAAAAGGTTAAGAGATAGAGATGACAGTGCTTATCAGTTTCTAGCTATGTTGCTTGGACTCCAAATATTTTGGCACGCACATGTCAGATCCCAAAATGCACTACTTTTAGAGAATCCGACATGCATCCACTGTCATTTTTAAAGAGTCCGAGCAATATAGGTTTCAGGGTTCTGTTTTTCATTTTATTTCCCTTTTGTGATAGTGTGATCAGTCACTAACTCCCACAAGGGCGGATCTAGAGGCCCAGTTACGGGTTCATCTAAACCGAGTAACTTTTTGTACGTATATAAAGAAATTTACTAAATATCTGTAAATATTTGACTGTGAACCCAGTTAGTATTAACTTGAGGTCGTTGTAGGAATCCATAAACTTCAAATCTTGGATCCGCCTCTGAGCTCCTTCCTTAAATCACAAATCACAACATAAGCAATATCCAATATATAGAATCTTTGACAGTTTTACATCATAAATTTGAATTTTGTTGCGTGTGCACTTGAGTTTTTAATCAGGTAGTTTAATGCATTTGAATTTATAGTGTGGACCATAGCGTCTTTGCCATCATTGTCAAAGTGTATGCACATCTTTCTACTTTCCTTTGTTTTTGTCTCTGATGAGAAGTGGTATAGTTACTTGGTGCTATTTTACATTGTATTTTCGTGCTAGAAAGAAGATGCTGCTCATCAGCACCAGTTTATATTACATGCAGCACTGGATATTGTCCAGGACCTTGCTTGGACTACAAGTGCTATGTAAGGTTGCCTCCCCCTAGTCACCAAAGCATTAACTGTAATTTTCCACTGTAAATTTTCTTGCTTTCAGCATGGTCATAGTGATTCTCCTTCCTTCTTCATCCAGGTTCTTGAAATCAATTGACAGATTCAATGATTTGGTGGTGTCTGTTTACGTCACTGCTGGTCATATCCTCCATATGTTATAAATCAGTATTTAGTGAAAGTAACGTTTGATTATAGAAAATAGATGATGATGCTACCTTGTTTTATATCTGCATTCTCTTTAACAATCAGTACAACAGGTTCCTTCTACTGAAATAATCTGATTTACGGTGGTCCCTGCATTTCTCTGCTTATCAGTTTTTTTTCCGGTTGACTTCTGTTGTAGAAGATTAGTTCTTAAAGCTCATGGATTGATGTGTGAAGTGATTTTCCATAGCAGAATTAGGAGGAAGATATCCATATTTCTTAATCTCTATGATCTTGAAGGGGACCCTTCCCCATCCACTCCAGCTTGTCCTCCTCACTCTTTCCGTTACTTGGCCCACATAACTACATTTATGTACTTCCTTATCCCTTTCTGTGACCAACGAGGCAATGATATAGTTAACTCTTAACTTCGAGCACACTAACACAAAATCCTGACGTTTTTTATTACCTAACCTTCTTGACTGATTCCCTGGTTTAATACAAGTTGGAATGTCAAGGCAGACTTCTACTAGTTCTCTCGACAACATCTTTGTACCTCTCAAGAGAAGAAAAAGAAAAAAGAAGAAGAAGCTTGTTTTAGATGTTCTCATAGCTGCATAAGCTAATATCTTATTGTATATGGAAACCATGCAATTAGCATCACCAGTTTGATTTTACAAATGTGAACATTTCGTTTTTTGTTCCCTTGACCAATCAAGCATACATACGCGATTGATGCTACTTCATGACTCGCGCAATGATGATGGGATCAAAAGCTTCTTCCAGGAGGTCCATGAACTATATATAAAGGTAAAACCTTTTCAGTAGGACATAAAAACACAGAGGTCGTATATTATAATTTATGTGATCTAATCTTGCTTCTCAAACCTGGTAAAGGCCTGTTTCACTCTTTATTTAGTATTTTTCCTTGGTCATTATTCTTTGGGAACAGGAGGGGGGAGGGAAGGGGGTGCTAACATCTATGCATACCTATTATGAGTTCTCATTGACTTGTCCACTTTATTGCTTGTGTTCCTATGCTGTAACAAGAGATTATCTTCAGCAGAAAATTTTGTATGTAGGCATGGCTATTGAGAAAAATGCTTGGAATAATTCTTTTTGTATGCAATAATAGATCAGTCGCTGTTATCTAGGATTTATGTCAGCAGTGATTATATATCTCTGATCCTATGAAGTTCATTTGGGCTCCTAATGATTTCATCTTTTGGAGTTCCTCAAATATGATTAGATTATTTGCTTTTTGTTTCTCTTTGCCTTGCTCTTTTGGGTTACATCGCATCACAGTACTCTTCCAGTGTACAGCAGTACCTTTTTGGTACACATCAGTACGAGTATTGATTAGTTACGACGGTACTCTCTTCCAATGTTTCTAAGATACCTTATTGGAACTTTTTTCTATAAATGTAACACATGATCTAGAGTGATTCATGTAACTTATCACTTGATATTGCATAGATATATGTCAAGTTTAGCTCTAAAGTTGTATGGTACGGCTTGGGAAATTGTTGAGCCATGAAATTAGTTGGTAACTGTATGATAATTCATAAATTTGTAATGCGCAAATCATCGACTAGAATCCCCTACCACCACAATAACAAGTCAACAACTATACCTCAGTCCCAAACTAGTCGGGGTCTAGAACTCTTTCTAGTAAATAGATTACAGTAAAGATTTATGAAAATTAACTGATTTATGAACTTCGTGTCATAATGGAAAAAGGTATGACGTCATGGCGTTAACACGTTTTAATTGAACTTGTGTCGTGGTGGAAATTGGAGTTCTTTTTCCAAAGAAGTGGTTGCAGTTCAACCAGTGCATAATTCAACAAAATTCTAAAGTTTATATTAAAAACAGAGAGATTGAGTCTTAGCTGTCACCCCTGGGAAAAAAGTTTGACAGTTCTATGTTAATGACCTTGTAAGGCATGCAGGCATGAATCCTTACTTAAAACACATCTGCTTTGCTACTTTTTCATTTATGCTCTCGTAGATAATGTAATGTGCTACTTCTTCATGCCCTGGTTTATCTCCTGCCTAGTGCCCCTTCCTGTTTCAAAGCGAGATATGTGCTTTAACTATTTTTAGCTAGAAATTCACTAATCTGTTACTGCAAAACTTGCAGATCCTTCTGAATCCTCTCTATTTGCCAGGATCTCGCATCACATCATCTCACTTCGATACCAAAGTTAGAGCCCTTGCCAGAAAGTACCTCTGAGACTATACGGACCAAAGCTAAACAAGAACTATATCAATGCAAAGTTCGTTCCTTACAAAATTCATTTGCTATTGATGACTAGTTATTGTGTTTGGGAGTGACCATGGTAAATGATAAATTGACTAGTGGACCTTCTTTTCACCAAGTTAATGTTTCAGTATTATTGTATAACCGTAACAATAGGTGATACACTGAGCTTTGTTAGTAGAGGAATTGTTTTGCTGTATCCTAATCTCCTACAATTATTCCAATGTATCTGCATGTCATGCTATTCATGCACGTGATGCAACTAGCTAGCGCTGGGCTTTTAAAGACTTGCATTGGTCCCTTAGTGGTCGCTTCAGCTCAGCCCAACTCATAGATTGAAGAAGTCAATTTGCAAAGATAACTTGTTATAATTGTTAAATTGCATTGGTAGTGTAGAACATTTGTACACTATCAATAGTTATTAGTAACTGTCTACTGTGAGTACCAATATAAAAGATATTATTTACCCCTAAGTTAAATAATGTAGTAATATTTACTGTATAGGATAGCAGTTGGCTTTTCATTGTCGCTAAACCTCTGGGTTTCCAAGTTTTGACTTGACTCATTGGAAATTTCTCCAACCCCTATCTTCTTGTTTTCCTTTTTCCTTATTCTCAAAGCTCTCCTCAAGTCTGTTGACAAAGTTTGGAGTTTGATTAAAAATGACCAGTGGAAAAGTTACGTTATTTTTTCTGATAATGATGGCCACCTCTTCCGTTTTTACTGCCCGGTAGATGCTAATTTCACTTCCCGGAACTAGACTAGTGATATTGACAACAATCATCCTTCAATATAAATCTTTCTATTGGTTTGTGTGGAAGATTTTGAGCATTCGATGCAATTATAATACTTGCAATAATAGTTGTAGTAGACTAGAACATATAAATCTTTTGGAACCATATGTGACATTGGTACTGTTTCTGGAAAATTTGGAAGTGGCTCGACCGAATGAAAGCTTCCTGCATGTCGAATTAGAAAGGAAGATGCTGCAACAATACCCCAAGTACAGCGAAAGGGAATCAGAAGTATTCATTACAGAATATAAAAGCAAGAGATATTCCCAAATTCAACTTCGATTTTGTACAAAATAACATGGGATATTTGCCTCACATCAGCTCAAAAGGTGAAATTAAAAAGGGAAAAGTTCTCAGGGATTAGTGAGACAATCCAAGAAAAGGAAGAAACCTTGTACAAACTGTCTCTGCACTCTGCAGAACCTAAAATAACAAAATTTGACTGATCAAAGGAAAAAGGAAAACAAAACATGATACGAGTCCTTTACCTCCAAAATTCGTGCACCTCAATTTTTTTTAGATGAAGATACAGCCAATCATTGCCCACCTATCCCTATTCATTAACCTGGACGATCCCACCGGAATATTCCACTGCTGGCCACTCCAGCCACCAGCTCATCAAAGTGTATTCACGTATATCACATACAAAGGCATACTGGTTCAAGTGAACTCATTTCTTTTGACTCGAACGATGTATATACATATACTAAACAAAAAAACTTCAAAATGCATACATTAATTTTTGAACAGTGGCAAAGCCACGTTTATCCAAGTTGTTAAATTCCCTTCGTCTAAAAATTCCGTACATATGGGTGAAAGATCTTTTTTACTTAGATTCTGTATACACTGACTTTAGATCCTAAATTTCTATCCGATCACAAAGCATGCTTGCCATACTGTAGTCGACGGCGGGACTTACCTTTTTTGCCGCTAATAGCACTACACAATCCACATGCAGAAACCTTAGGAGACTACAGCTCTATCACCAGAGACACGGTGGGAAAACTGCCGTTGGAACGTCTCCTCCCTCTGTTGATCCAATGGTTGTTGATGAAGCCTTCACCTGCAGCGTCATTTCCTCTTTGGGTTGTCCTTCTAGTTCAGTAACTTTGTCAGCTTTGTTAGTTTCTTGTTTATGTTTAACAAGCTGACCTGATAAGTATTTGTCGTCCCATATAAGTCCAGACGAGCCTTGTCTGCGGGATGAAATAACCGATCTTTGCAACCCAGCCATCAAGAACTGATTGATAGAATACGGATGACTTTGTATTATGTTACCATATTTTGTAGAATTCTTGTATAAATGTAATTATGGTATTAGTCTTGTATTAGTAAAAGCTATTAGAATTATAGTAGGAAAAGGTAGAGTTATTTTTCATAGTTAGGAATTGTATATTTGTATATATACCTCTTCATTAATGAAAATAATCAAGGGATTATATTCTTTCATGACATCAGAAGTCGAGGGAAAAATTTCCTTCTCACAACAAAACTTCTGCTGCCCTCCCTTGTTCTCGGTTTCCGAACCATGATCTCCTACCTCTCCAATTTTCTTCCAAATCCCTAATTCTCCTCTTGTTCTTTCATTATGTCTACCTCAAAGAACACGTTTCATCCTGCCCTTACCGTCTCCAACAAGAACCACATTCCTATCGTTTTTCAGATGGAAAACGTCCAATACGCGACGTGGGCAGAATTATTTAAAGTTCACACATGCTCGCATCAAGTTCTTCATCACATCATTCCACGGATGTAGGCAATGAGAAGGTGTCTACCGCCAATGATGACCCTGTGGCCTGTGTTATGGACGACTCTTGATGCTACAGTTCTCCAGTAGATTTATTCCACTATCTCTACGGACCTCTTACAGACGATTATTGAACCCGGCGCTACGGCGATGGAAACTTGGAATAGGGTGCGTGATATCTTCCAATATAACAAAAATTCTCGTGCCGTCATTCTTGAACATGAATTTTCCAATGTCAATACAGATGATTTTCCGAATGTCTCAGCCTGTTGTAAAAGGTTTAGGGAATTGGCGGATCAACTCAAGAACGTTGGTGCGCCCGTCACAAATGATCGTCTTGTTCTTCAGATGGTCGCAAGCCTATCCGAGGCTTATAATGGCGTTGGGACACTTCTTCGTCAAAGTAATCCACTTCCGTCATTATACCAAACATGTTCTATGCTCACGTTAGAAGATGTTGGTTTGGCCAAAAAGGCAATTATCGGAGCTAATTCCATCATGATGATGGCCACATCTGATGACCCTCCCTCGTTATCGGATAATTGTAGCCAAAATCGTAATAACGGTGGCGGCAAAAAGGGTCAAAATTAAAAAAATAATGGCAAGAATCGCGGTCGCGGCAGTTGCTGTGGAAGTGCCAGTGGTTGTGGTCGGAACAGTGGCGGACGTGGTAGCAGTGGGCCGGCTGGGCCACAGCACCGCTGGTCATAGCCTTGGCCCAATGCAAACTGGTTGTGGGGCAGCTGGGCCAGTGGCCCTACACGGCCTATCCCACATTCCTAGCATATCCAGCAAATTAGGCTGGCTAGAGGCCCAATTCCCAGTTCCAGGCGTCCCAGCCCAGGCAGCAGGCAAGCCTGCTTGGGCCTCGACCTCAGCAGGCCTTCGCTGCTGCGGGCTCAATTTCCGGTCCGACACCTACGGATATTGAGGCTGCAATGCATACACTTGGATTAAATCCCCCAGACACTAATTGATATATGGACACCAGAGCCACTTCTCATATGACGTCCGCACAAGGTAACCTCTCGTCTTATTTCAATTTGAGCAATAATCGTGGCATAATGGTTGGTAATGGCAATTCAATTCCAATTTGTGATTGTGGTCACACAAATTTGTCCCCCCCCCCCCACATCCACCTCTAGTCCTAAAAAATAATGTCCTTCATGCCCCACACTTAATTAAAAATTTGGTGTCTGTCCGAAAATTCACCACTGATAATTGAGTTTCTGTTAACTTTGACCCTTTTGGTTTTTCTGTGAAGGATTTCACGACGGGGATACCTCTAATGAGATGTAATAGTCGGGGAGAGCTTTATCCAATCACCACCACCACCATTTCCATGAGTCAAGCCACTCTATCAACATTTGCCGCCCTTGCTCTTTCTTTGTGGCATGCATGTTTGGGTCATCCGGGGTCGTCTATTATTTCTTCTTTTCAAAATAAATTTTTTATTGATTGTAAGAGTACGCGTAGTACTCAAATTTGTCCTTCTTATCCATTAGGAAAACATGTTAGCTTACCTTTTGTAGCCTCTTCTTCTAGTACGTTGATGCCTTTTGACATTATTCATAGTGATTTATGGACACCTCCCGTTTTATGTTCTTTGGGCCATCGTTATTATGTGTTATTCTTGGATGATTATTCTAATTTTTTATGGACCTTTCCTTTGTCAAAAAAGTCTCAAGTTTTTTCAACTTTCTTAAAATTTAGAGCATTCATCCGTACCCAATTTGAACGGGAAATTAATAATATTCAATGTGATAATAGAAGGGAATATGATAATGGGCCGTTTCGAGAATTTTGTGACAATAATGGCATATTTTTTTGATTTTCTTGTCATCATACGTCCTCACAAAATGGGAAGGCCGAAAGAAAAATTCGTTCCATCAATAATATTGTCCGAACATTGTTGGCCCATGCTTCAGTACCTCCTTCTTTTTCGTATCATGCATTACAAAATGACTATCTACCTCCTTAACATTCTCCCTAACAAAGGTTTAGCATATCAATCTCCACTTAAAATTATTTACAATAAAGATCCCTCGTATTCTCATCTTGGGGTGTTTGGATGCTTGTGCTATCAACTTTTTTCGTCCACTACAATTAATAAACTTCAAGCTCGGTCTACCGCTTGTGTATTTTTGGGTTTTCGTCTCATCATCGCGGTTACAAATGTTTTGATTTATCTTCCAATAAAATCATAATTAGTCGCCATGTTATTCTTGATGAAATCCAATTTCCATTTGCTAAAGTGTCTAATTCTATGTCGAGTAATTATAATTTTTTGGATGATGCTTTCTCCCCTTATAATCTCCAACAGTGGCCCCACCCTACCCGTGAATCACATCTGCCAGCAGACCCACTGCCTGCTGGCCCAAATAATATCAGTACCGATCAGTCCCGTGACCTAGGCCCAATATTTACCCAACCCGGATCCGTCGAAATTTCCAAGCCAGCAGGCCCACTGCCTGCTGGCCCAGGAAATCACCAACCTGACCCAGTGTCACGGCCAACAGGCCTACCGCCTATTGGCCCGTCCCGCAACAGTCCCCTAACGTCCCCAGTCTAGTCCATTTCTGTTCTGAGTCATGGGCTTGTTACTCATAGTAATAGGGGTATTTTTAAACCTAAACTACATTTTAATTTAAATTCTAATGTCACTAAATCACCCCCTATCACGTAACTCAGTATCTGCCCTTCATAACCCGAATTGAAAAATGGTCATGGATGATGAATATAATGCTCTTATTGAAAATAAGACGTGAGAGTTGGTGCCCCGTCTGCCTGTTGTCAATATTATTCGTTCTATGTGGATTTTTACTCACAAGGAAAATCCTAACGGTTCTTTTAAGCGACATAAGGCCCGTCTTGTAGGTGATGGAAAAACTCAATAGGTTGGCGTGGATTGTGGTGAGACATTTAGTCCGCTGGTGAAACCGGCTACCATTCACATTGTTCTCGTCTGGCTCTCTCGAAAGCATGGTCCATTCATCAGCTGGATGTGAAAAATACTTTCTTACACGGTGATCTTAAGGAGACAGTCTACATGCATCAACCCTTGGGATTTAGAGACGCCAATTATCCTCATCATGTCTGTTTGTTGAAAAAGTCCTTGTATGGGTTTAAGAAAGCCCCACGAGCTTGGTATAAGAGGTTTGCAGATTTTGTGTCTACTATTTGATTTTCTAACAACAGGTCTGATCACTCTTTGTTCATCTATAGTCGTGGTACTTCTCTGGTATACATTCTGTTATACGTGGATGGTATTATTTTGACTGCCTCTTCTGATAATCTGCGCAAGTCTATCGTGACCCTTCTGAGTTCAGAATTTGCTATGAAAGACTTGAGACCCTTGAGTTATTTTTTTTGTATCATTGTCACTCGTTATGCATATGATTTATTTTATCACAGAAAAAGTATGCAGCTGAGATCATTGAGAGATCTGACATGTCATCTTGTAAGTCCTCGGCTACTTCAGTTGATACCAAACCGAAGTCGAGTGCTCATACTAGCACACCATACGAGGATCTCACCCACTATCACAGTCTTGCAGGGGCTCTTCAGTATCATTCACGAGACCAGATATTACATTTGCAGTCCAACAGGTGTATTTATTTATGCATGATCCGAGGGTTGAGCACATGCATGCACTCAAACGCAATATACGATACATACAGGGCACACTTAATTATGGTTTGCATTTATATCCATCCTCTGTCTCTGCTTTAGTGTCTTATACCAATGTTGATTGGGGTGGATGTTCAGATACTAGGCGTTCGACCTCTGGTTATTGTATGTTTCTAGGTGACAACTTGGTTTCTTTGTCAGCGAAACGCCAAACTACTTTATCGCGATCCAATGCGGAGGCCGAGTATCGAGGGGTAGCCAATGTGGTGTCTAAGTCATGTTGGCTACGTAATCTTCTTTTAGAGCTACACTTTTCGATTCAGAAAGCTACATTGGTTTACTGTGATAATGTTAGTGCAGTCTATCTTTCTGAAAATCCGGTCCAACATCAGCGCACTAAGCATATTGAGATGGATATTCACTTTGTTCGCGAAAAAGTAGCTAATGGACAAGTATGTGTCTTGCATGTCTCTTCAAGGTACCAAATTGCTGACATCTTTACTAAGGGTCTTCCCTTGGTTTTGTTTGAATATTTTAGGGACAGTCTCAGCGTACGACAACCGCCCACTATGACTGCGGGGGTGTAATAGAATACGAATGAGTTTGTATTATGTTACCATATTTTGTAGAATCTTTGTACAAATGTAATTATGATATTAGTTTTGCATTAGGAAAAGCTATTAGAATTATAATAGGAAAAGGTAGAGTTATTTTTCATAATCAAGAATTGTATATTTATATATATATTTTTTTATTAATGAAAATAATCAAAGGATAATAGTGTGATGAATACTGCACACTTCTCAGTCTTTTTTTCTTGGTTAAAGCTGCTTCTTTGTTATTCTTATTTTATAGTAGAACTAATACTCTTATCTCTAGAGATCTTTCTTGGGATCAGCACTCTGAATCAAGTATGGAGCCCCTTGTGATTAAACTTTTTCCACATGCATCAAATGAAGGCGACAGATTTATATTTAAGGGAGGTAAAGGAAAATCAAGTATGGCATACGGCTCGTCCTCTTACCACTGGTTACCGGGACAACTCTGTCAATTAATTGTTCGAAAAGTAATTCTTACTTGAAATTAATTTCATAAATAAAAAGTTACTTGTTTGAATTGAAATGACATTAAACAACTTTTCTATTAAAATAACTAATGTGTCCGTAATGTTATTTACAAAAATTATAAATTAAAAAGCAGTGGGGGACTCAGAATTTTAAGATCTTGGATTCTCACCTTTAACGACAAATGACGATCGTTTAAACATGGTCAATCGCCATAAAAAAATATTGTGTTCAAATTAGGAAACCGAAAAGGAGACTAAGGCTAGGACGTGGTGGCGGATCCATGATTTTAAGTTTGTGGTTGCTCGCTTCTTTTAATATAAAGTTACTACAAGTCACATAGTATAAGTGTATAACTATTTAAATGTGTGCTGTAGTTTTTAAAAAGTTAATGAAAAAATAAGATTAATATTATTATTACAAAAAAAAACTCTTCATTTCTTAGGGGAAAAAATGAATGAGCCTGAAGGATTTCTTAGCCAACCAAAATTTCTCAAGAAAACAAGAGAATACTGATTTTTTTCTTCTTTGTCACAAGAAATTACATAAATATATATGTAAAAAAACTAAACTTAAAGTAAATTTAAAAAGTACAATTGGAGGAGGATGAATAACTAACTTGAGACCAAAATTAAAAGAAAAAGGCATAAATAAAGTAAAAGAAAAGGAATGAAGCATTTCTATTGGCGAAAAAGAGGAAAAATAACTTAAAAGCAGAAAAAAATGATTTAGGTATGCAGCAGCTGGGTATCAAAACCCTGGCAATCTCCCCAACATATGCCTTAAACTCAGCGCCAGAACCAAAGCACCCAACATGCATTTTGGTCCTTGGCTGCTGATTGTTCAATTTATTAATATTTTGAAAAGTTTCTACACGAGTATGGGTCCGCCCCTGTTAAGAAGTATATGTATAAGGAGAAGAATGAACAACGAAAATAGAATGGAGAAAGAATTAAGAGTTCTATCTATTGAAAAAAATACTTTGAAAATTGGAAAAGATATTAGGTATAAATAATAAAATACTTGGTCAAAACTCCAGCCAAAAGTATAAATATGTTGAAAGTTCATAAATTGGGGTGACCAACTTATGGCTGATGTGTCTTATAAGTACTTAGACCGCATACAAAACGTCTAGAATCTAACAGTCTTATAGCTAGGGGTGTTTGTCGATCGGTTAGGTTTGATTTTGTGTATTATTGATTCGGTTTATCGAATTTTTGATTTGTAAATACGCTAAACCGATTTTTGATTTAACCAATAAAAAAATGCTCCGTCAATTTTTTTGTTTTCTCTTATTTTCATTTGTTCATATATACACGCCTTCATGCATAAATGTTTACACAAATTACAAGACAAAAATTATAAAATGCACTATAGCAATCATCAAATGATAATGAACTTTCAAATTATTTAATGGATTTTAAAAAGTGAAAGTACAAATGATAAGGGATTTGAGAATTGAGAGAATAAGTGTGCATGCGGTAAGAATTTAGAAATAGGGTTTGTATTTAAAAATTAAAATTTAAAACAACTATTATATAATTAGGAATAAAAAGATAATTTTAATATAAGCCTATTGTGTTATCGATTTAACCATTAACTAAATTCTTAAAATCAAAAACAGAACTGATAACCTAATAAAAAAATTATAAAATCGTTACAAATTATTAACCCAATAACGATAAACCAATAGCGTTTTTATTGATTCAGTTTATCAAGTTAAACTGAATTTTGCGCGCACATACACACCCTTACTTATATAGCCAAATATCATCTACGTAACTTTGTACAACAAATTTAATTACACCAATAGTATAAATATATTTTTAGACAGTTAATATATAGAAGTTCAATCTGCATTATTTACATGTTTCTTAATACTTGTTCATCTTACAAAAAAGGTAGTCCGGTGCACTAAGCTCCAGCAATGCGCGGGGTCCGGAGAAGGGCCGAACCACAAGGATCTATTGTACCAGCCTTACCTTGCATTTCTACCAGAGGCTGTTTTCATGGCTTGAACTCATGATCTCCTGGTCACATAACAACAACTTTATCAGTTACTCCAAAGCTCCCTTCAACTCGTTCATCTTACGGAAGAGATTATATTGGAATTCATTGGTCAAACACCTGTTTTAACTGCTAAATCAAAAGTTCAGGTCCTACTGATTTTATATTGGTATGACTATCTAAAATGGTATGCGCCGCTCCGTTTCGTTCTGTATTTTCTATCTTCCTCACATAGTTAGCAGAGAAGAAACAGAAGAGGTACTACTAGACAAAGTCTATTCTTATTAAAAAGAGAATTTAATGAATTAGCCAACAACATTTGAACATAGGATATTGTGGTTCTTGACATCTCTACTTAGCCAACTGCTTGCAAATTGAATGCCCCTTCTGAAATCTACTGTTAACAAGTTAAATTTTATTTTGGTTGTTTTTTTGGGATATTCCCCAGAACCCACTTTGTTGGATCACACTGGATATATTGTTGTTTTCCAGATATTCTATATGTTGAATTTGCTGATGGTTAGTGATTCAGTATCTAATTAGTCCTTTGCGTGCTAATTATCCTAAAATGCTATGGTCTATCGGAAACAACCTCTTTACCCCACAAAGGTAGGTAAGGTTTGCGTACATCCTACCTTCCCCAAGACACCATCCCTCCCCAGACACCACCGGGTATGTTGTTGCTAACACTCATCAAATATCCTCCACCATATTTCAAATGGCATATTAAGCGTACACAATTTGCCACTTCATTATTTATGAGTATTAGAATGAAATGAACCAGAGCTGATAACTCTTGGACTCAAATTGCAAACGAAATCGAGTATAAATTCTGTATTCTTCATAATTGTTGGCACAGATTGGAGATAGATATTTAAAATAAACAAACAAGGTTAATCAAAATCCCGCATGTTCGACAAAGGCAATCAACAATTTTCAACTTGAATATTCTCTAAAAAATGAACTCCGGCCAGAAGGCATATATTACAAGAACCATCTATTGAAGCTTCTTTATACCAGGGAAAGAAGGAAGGATTGAGATTAGAGGGTCACCCTATCCAACAGGATCTGTTAAATAAACAGGTAAAGTGAGATCTTGAAGATAAAGGGCAGCCCAGTGCACTAAGCTCCTGCTATGCGCGGGGTCCGGGAAAAGTAGGATATTCAAAATGATTTTTAACACAGTATAAGAATTAAGAAGCATACCTCCGTCTTCTCTGAGTATCTTGATAACCTCTCCAGATACATCAGACTAAAAGAGGATAGAAAAGAAAAAACAAAATGAGAATCAACTAAGATGCATATGAGTTTACTTGAGAGTAATTGTTGGAGCAAAGAGAAACAGCTTGTATAATCAGCAAGAAATCATGCAAGTATTCATCTATAGCAGGGTCCAAACCTCAACAGGGAGCTCGCCTCCAAGCTGGCTGCTCAATAAAGAAAACTACTTGTCCCTCCTTCACTTGTTGCTTCTACAGAGTAGAATTAAGGAAAAACAGGTCATCATACTAACAGTAGCTGGGAGGTCTAATACCAAAGCACAAATAAAGTAAATGTTCCTTAATTTAGCTTAGACCTCCCCTTTAAAAAGCTTTTGGGAGCCCAAAAGTGCTTATTTTAAAAAAGTGAGGTGTTTGGTCAAGTTTTTGAGAGAAAATAAGTGCTTCTGAAAAATAGTTTTTCCCCAAAAGTACTTTTAGAAAAAACAATTTTCAAAATAAGCTGATTTTAGAAGCTTGGACAAAAACAGGTTACTCCTTTTGAAGGGGAAGGAGCTATATCAAAATGAGATTAATAGTAAACTTTCCTGAATTTTAGTAACAATCAGTTATACAAAGATTAAAAGTTTATAATCTTTTAGTTTTGATCAAACAGAAACATCTCATCCTGATATAAAGAATAAAAAGTGAAAAGCACCTACTTCTTTACAGGATGGAGGTGCACGCTTTCCCTTGATAGTTCGAGATCTTCTGAAGTAGCCAACCTGCATGACATACGAATGTCATCTTCAGGGATAGAAAGACAGAGGTAGAGAGAGAGAGAGAGAAAGATTCATTGCAATCTCACCCTAGGAGATTGAATTATCACCGAGCCTTCATCCGCAGCTTTGTCAATCATCGTCTGAATTCCATCTGAGGGAGGTGAAGTTTTCGTGATGGCTAATGACGTTGACGAGGCTGAGCCATTTGAATCAACCACTTCAACAGATGAGTGAACAGTGACAGGATTGGATACTGGAGGTAATGAAGTTGTACTTTGTCCCATCAAATGATCTCTTTGTATGTGTTGTCCGGAAAGAGGAGGACTCAATGATTATTCGTTCGCCGGAATGAGAAGTTAAAATTTTGGTAGATAGGGATCCCGTAAAAACGTCTTTCGAGGAATGGGCCAGACCGGGTCATTTCTCAAGAACAATAGCTAAAGGGCCTGTTACTACCACTTGGTATGCTCACGATTTCGATAGCCATACCAGTGATTTCCCTCCACATATAAACGAAACCCACCAAGCTAATAATAAAATGAAAAAGTGTCTTAAGAAGCAGAAGATTTAAAAATGATGTGAAGAAGATGAAACAATGCATCAGGGGAAGAATAAATAGCTTCTGCAAAGGACTTAACAAATAAAATAAACAAAAAGGATTAAAAACCAGCTTACTTTTAGGTCAACTTCTGCAATGGAGGTTGTATCACATATTTCTGGTAAGGAGAGACTCCACCTGTTTGATGAAGAGGTATGTTTTACATGTTAATACAAAATGTCATCGCATGCAGGCAATAACGTATTAATAGGGAAGACCATATTTATTCCACTCGTCAACATAAACTGAGTGCCTCTTCACCAAAATAATTTAAGCAGATCACAATAAATCTTCGACATGAATAATATGAGTAAGATCTGTTTACTAACGAAAAATAAATTCTCATCAAGAAGTTGCAAATAACAACTGGGTTTTATTTCTTTTCAGTCAGATTTCTGCTAAAACGAGGTGATGATAAAACCACTGTTTTACGCAATTCTCAGCTGGCTGAAAAGCTTGCAAAAGATAATGCAAGTACAGGGATGATATTCTATGCATCAAACAAAGGAAACTAAGCAATATAGAGTTATTTGAATAGATTCAAGCCAGTTTTCTGAACGTGACATTGACATCCCTTCAACCAAGTCACCATGTAGACCCTTAAGAGTTGCCTTCCCAAGTTCTATCCCCCCCCCCCCCCCGCCAGCACACACACACACACACACTATAAGAGAAGATCCCTGTAGGAGATTCTGAATTAATGCACTACGATCATCCTCCTAATGAGTGTTTAACACTAGCAGCCTCCTAATATCCAAAGAAAGTAAGCTAGGAGGTAGAGCGTAATGAGGCTGAATGGACTATACAAAAGTCAGTTAGCACCAAAAAGAAGGAAAATGCATCAGTGCATAGTTATTATCAAAGGCAGATGTAAATGAGGCTGTAAGTAACAGAGACTCAAACTCTGTAAGCAAGGGTGTAAAACAGCAGATCCGGCTGATCATTCTCTACATTCCTATTCCGGGATTTACCAAAGAACCAGAGAGATTTTTATTGTGATTGAAGTTACCCTGCCCTTTTTCTTTCTTTTTGATAACCAAGAAATCCCCGAGGGCCTGTGGAGCACGGTTCAAAACTCGGTGGATAATGGCCCCACCCCTCTACCCTTCTACACTTGAATACCAGGCTTTGTCTGCGGCCAGGTTCAAAACCGTGATGTGCGCCTAACCCACATTATCACAAGTTGCGCTCTTACCACTAGTCCAAAGACTTGGACTCTGGTACTGTATCAATTGTTCATCTTGTAGGTCTCATCTAAAGTTCATAGACCACTAGAATCTATATATTCATAATTTTCTAGGAAGATCCAGCAAGAAGTTCAAGATGGATAGACAACTCTTACATCTGGCAGGTTCTTTCAATAAATAAGGTACGTTTATCAATGAACAATATCAAGGAGGTACTTTACAAATTACCATCTTGCAGGTCTCATCTAAAATTTATAGACCACTAGAATCTAAATATTCATAATTTTCTAGGAACATCCAACAAGAAGCTCAAGTATTTAGCCTACAAGCGGCTACAGTACAGCTAACCAGACTGCAGAGGAAGTTGATTCAAAGAACTTCACACAAGGGATAAGCTCATTTCCAACATTCACCTATAACCCCAACACGACTGGAAATGGAAAGAAAGATGACTTTGTTTCTTTTCACATTTCATCTTGGTACTATTGTAGTATACTGTCCTTATTTAAAGGTTCCAAGCCGTTTCCCAAGTTCCTGAAATCTCTAAAACATTTTTTGAACTATGTAGTGACTGAAACATCCTCCACCAGCAACAAAGTTTTGCTACTTTATCTAACCAGATACCAGCAATATAATAATAACATTACTATCTTTTGACAGATTACAGAATGCAAACAGAAAGTGCTGACCTCATATGAGTTTGGAATCAATGGACTTGCAGTTTCTGAAGAAAGAATCTTTCTCGAACTATCATCTGAATTAGGCATAACTGCTGCTGCTGCCGCTACATGATGAGAGAAACAAAAGAAAGTTGCATAACTATTTATACATAACATAAAACATGTTCATGCTTTAGGGTGAAGACATAGAGCAAGAAGTTATGTTAACTGGAAAAAGGAAACATAGATGTCAGGAATAGAGTGCTCATTACTTATAACCTAGTAAAACAATAAAAGAACAGTAACCTTTTAGAAAAAGGTCATTTAATTAGCAACTGAAAACATCCTGAATAAGAATGTAATAGGTACTCTCGTGAAAGGTGAGCAAGGGAAAATCTGTGATCACTTTGATCTAGTCTAAATTTGAAGTCAAATACGAGAACCAACAAAATAGAATGGAAACTCCAAAAGCAGGAGACTTCCAACAACATACCTCCACCAAATAGAGTCTCCAACTCTTGAAAAATCACTAAGATAATCAAGAATAACCAGCCATTCTTTGTTATCGCAGAAAAACACGGCAACTTAGCATTTCAAACATTGCCATCATGATAGGTAAATTAATAAACTAGTCAATTGCAATAAACTAGTCAATTGCAGATACTGTGTGGACAGAAAAAAAAATGCACTTATTTAGTGATGAAAACACAAAAATCCAGAAAAACAAGAAAAAGATGCATTAGACAAGCATTTGACTGCTAACTAGATTGATTGGGGGAAAATAACTCACTTTCAACTTCAGCAGTCGAACACCGGCAACTGAATGTCTTCCTTGATTTCGCAGTTAATAGCAACCCATCACTCTGAACCAATTTCTTAGTTCTCAGATTGTGCAATACATTCAATTTGGGCTTAGTAGAACCCAAATTCAAGTTTGTTAATTTAAGGCCAGAAGCCCCAAAACCACCTGGATTAAAGAAACACGTCCCAAAATCAACAAACAACTAAATTGATACTAGTAATTCACTTAGCATAGATTGTTATTCAGTAATTACAACCCACAAAGTAAATAAAAAGCAATCAACATTACCAATAAACAGAAAAGTAAGAAAAGCAATCAACTATCTATAGTCTTGTTTTTTACTTAGGTTGTGTTGTTACTTTTTCTTTTTGACATGCTTTGTTTTTGCTTTATCATGAGCCGAGGGTTAGGTCTGCGTACACTTTACCCTCCCCAAACCCCACTTGTACGATTATACTGCGTTGTTGTTGTTTTATAGAGCCAAGAAGTAATTTAAGCTCTCTTTTGATTATATTAACGACCACCAACTAGTTCCAGATTGAGGCATATTAAATAGAAAGCAATCAACAATATCAGAGATGCAAAAACAATAGAGCAGTAAGAAAAGCACGCATTTTTACTAAATTAACATCGTGAATAAGTAAGAAACACGCACATTCTATTAAAATAGACGACATATTAAATATAAAAAACAATCAACAATGGCAACAATGGAAAAAGAATCATTGAAGCACTAAAATTTGCATTTTTATTAAATTAAGTAATTAACATAGTCAAACATCTCTGTCTTTGACTCAATTTCAAATTCTTCAAGGTATTTTATAAAAAAAATTACATACTTGAAAACTACATAAAAATTACTATACGTCTGTATAATTAAGGAGTAATTCACAATATATGAAAAAAGTTGGAAAAAATCATAGTCAAAGAAAGAGTTGTTTGACGCTTCAAACTGGTTCGCCTTCATATAAATTGGGACAGAGGGAGTAACTAACTAGTCAATAAGAAAGCAAAAGATTGAATTTCATGAAATTAGCCGATCCTAATTCCATCCTGCTCAATTGAATTTAAATAAATTAAGAAAGTTGAAGAATAAGCAATACCATGATGATAAATTTGAAGAAAGAAAAGGTGCATGCATGAAGCCACAAACAGTAAAGAGAGAATGGGGAATAGGGTACTTAACATGCAGCCATAAGTAGGGTAAAGAAACCCTATGGAAGAGCAAAGCAATAGCAGAGAGGTTGAAGCTTTGCTTGCTGGCGAATGGTGATGCAAACGAAGAAGCCAGAGAAAGTTACAGCTTGCTTGGATGGTATTGTATTTTATTGTGTTGTGTTGTTATTTTAAATTTATCATATCGTTAAATTCATCATTATGTAACGATGAAAGTCCGTAACAACCAATTTAGTGTTATTGAGTCGTTAAGCCCCATGCCTTTCTTGGTCGGACCAACCCAACCGGCGATTTCCGACAAGTCTTTCTGAATCTGAATTGGAAGAGCAAGAAGTGGAACTAGACTATTTTGATTTTATTCCTCCGAATAGAACATGGTTATAGGGATGGATACCCCCCACTATCTGTAGAAAGATTTCATGGGTTGTTGCCAAAGCTCCGAGTGAACCCGAAATAGGCTATAGACTTGGATCTACCAAATGATATGAATGACTCTGAAATTCAATCATAAACCACTTTACCTTATTTTTTTTCATTTTTATTATCTATTAATTATATTCTATCATTTACCCTACCTTTTATGTAGATTACATCTACTTTACTTTTCTTGTACGTTTATCCTTCAAATTATTGATGTATGAAATTATGTAACGACGGAAAACAATACAATCTATCCAAACATTATAACAATCAAAATAATACATTACAATACAATACATTATGATATATTATGAAACAATATGTACCAACCATCCAAACATATTAGAAACGAGAACAACGCCCTTATTAATTATTTATTATTATCATTACTAATTGTAATTTAGTTTAACAAGGGCCAATGCCCATGAATCATAGGCCCGTTTTTAATTTCTTTTGGTGGACAGCGTGATGGGCCCGTAACTGTGGATAAGGTCCGCCAAATATCTTGGCATTGTCTAGTGGCCTGGTGGGTAACAACGCTGGTTCTGTCTTTTTTTCTCACTTTCTTGAAAAAGATGGGACAAAAAGAGGTCATAGTTTAAAATATTTAAAAATAAAAAATCCTAACTGTCTCACCCTTTCTATTGATTATGATTTGAAATATCAATAGAATAAGAAAATAAATCAGTAGTACGTAATATACTCCCTCCGATTTGTTAAAACACAGATATGTGAGTTGACATGGGAGCAGTAGAGAAATATCTAAGGTGTGGAGAAGAAGCTTTCTATGTATATTGCTCTAAGGAAAAAGAAAATTACACTGTACAATATCTTTTATAACCAACTCTAACACACTAAAATATCTAACAGACTCTCTGGTATATAACATAATTAACTAATATGTACTATTACTAATTGTATTATCACTAATTCTAACACTCCCCTTCAAATTGAGAATGAAAAATGTTTTTCATTCCCAAGTTGAAAAGTGAGTATGCATACTCATGTCCAAGAGCCTTTGTAAGAATGTCCACAAGCTGATCCCCACTATTTGTTGGAAATTAGCCTTTGGCGGGAGTTGCGACCGACCAACTTTAACGGCTTAAACACTAGTGTTACGTATGTTGGAGAATCCGGTTCTTCACACATGCATGATCTACTAAGTACGTAGATAACCGTAGGGCCAAGAATCGTCAAATTTCATTGAGAAATGAAAGAGATATTGGTTCACGAAGTAAGGTGTTTAAAGCATGGAAAGTGTGGTATTGTGTTCAATTCTCCCTCATCGGTAGAGGAAGAAAGAATTATTGTGTATATAAGACTCGAAATTGGTTTGGGGTTTGGGACCCCAAGGGGTATCCCATGTGTTTAAAGGAGGGAGGACCTAGATGTGCTTCGGTTCGAGGAAAGACCACACGCGCGCCGCCGCCCGCCCGTTCGGTCCGGTTCCGGGCTCACGGGCTCACGGGCTGTGGGTCTTCTGATATTATCTTTTTGGGCCAGAGAACTTTGCCAGAAGTACAGTTTGATCCCAGAAGTTTCCAGATGTACAGTTCGGACCAGAATTCTTTCAGATGTACAGTTTGGTCCCTCAAGTTTCCAGAATCTAGACAGTCAAAGCAGTTTCCAAGCACTCAATTCAGCCATTTATTTTGGCTGAATTACTCCTCCTATAATGGCCAAATCCGTTGGTCTTTTCTCCATTTATGTTGGTGGCTTTACTACCTTCATAATGGCCATTATTTGGTCACATGGGGGCGATAATCAGCCCTTCCCTCACCTATATAAACACCCCCTTACACCATTGTTGAGCACCAAGGAGAACACCAAAAACAGTGCACGAAAATACACAACCGAAAACAGTTTTCTTCCTACAACTTCCAAGCATCATTTCGTTACTCAATATTCTTCACGGTAGCTCTTGAGTTTCCTTTGCTCAAGAGTTCCATTGCTGTTTTATCTTGGGAGACAAATTGTCCAGGACGTATAAAGGATACATACGGGGCAATATTGTCTTAAGGACAGAGTGCTACACTCGACTCAACAAAAACAATTTCCATTTTTCCATCTTCTACAAAACTGGAATTTTCAGTTTTCTTGTGTAACTATTGTAATTTTCAGATTTCTAGTTGAATTATTGAATCTTTGTTTATCCTTTCGAATACTTGTAATAGTTATATACTTCCCGTACTGCATTATAAAGTACCATAGAGCAAAAACTCCCAACAACTTAAGACAATATTGGTATTGTATTACTATTAGTGTTCGAAAGATGTCGGTCAAAAATTGTGTGACCAAATCTGGATATGGAAATGGTTTTTACGGTAGAAGAGAGTGACGATGATGAACGTATTCATGGTGTCACCGCTACCAAGACCGGTGGAAACAAGCGCTCTCGAGAGCCCGAGGATGTCAATCGGGACAAGAGGAGAAGATCGAAGATGTTATTCTATCTTGCGGAGAAGGCCTATATCCGTCCCGGACAAAAGATCCGAATAATGGTAAAGAAGGAACCGGACACTCGGTTTGATGAAGTGACCGAAGTGAGCCAGAATCCGAAATTGGGATAAGTAGTTTTTCTTACTTGTCAAGAATAAAGATTAAATTATGTCTGATTAAAAATGGATTAAAGTAAGGAGGAATATGAAAATAATTTATATTCCTTACGCTTTAAAATCAGAAGTTTAATCTTATCTTCTTTCCCGTTTAAAGATTGGATTGTAAACGACTTTAAAAGATCCGTTCTTTTAAGTGTAATTGTTAAAGTGTGTAAAGTATGTTCGCACATACGATGGAGAAAGATCCACTAACTGTGCGAAAACTGTTACCACTTTTAAGTAAGCGCCAAGAATTATCTGGGCACCAATCTTAACGGAGGGAGTTTAAAAGCTAAAGACGTTGAACATGTCATACTTGGCAGAAGATTCTTCATAGGATTATATTGGACACTCAGTCATAAAAAGCCTCCGGGCGACTGGAGTGGGCCAAAATTCCTTTGATATGATGATATTGGACACTCAGTCATACAAAGCCTCCGGGCGACTGGAGTGGTGCCAGAATTCATTTCATAGGAAAAGTAATGGACACCTAGTAAGGTGGGCCAGAGTTTCCAAGTCTTAATGATCTGAAGGCCTAATGAAAGGCAGTAAAGAAATTGGACGCTCAGTCTGCCAAAGCAACTAGAGTGGGCCAGAGTATCGAGATCACATATGATCCGGTTGCGCCCTAACCACTGGCAAGAGGTTGTTCATGTGAAGCAACGCCACCTCTAAAATCAAAGGGGCTGGAGAGGTTGTCCTCGAATAGGACTTCAGGGAATGAGATCACTCTAAGATGAGGTGATACATGTCCCTAACTTGGTTTAAGGGACGTTGGTCAAGCTGGTTAGAGACTAGTCCAACAGGTCTGTAATAACTAAGAAGGGTACAGTATGTCTGTAGCCAAATGAATGATATATTTGTAATCCGTGCGTCTATGCCATCATAGATTAAGACACGTTAAATAGCAAGTCATTCAAAAGCTAACGATGTTGAGATTGTTGCCTTCTTCGACATAAACCCTCAAAATAAATGTGAGGTAGATGAAGAGGCAAAATCACCTTTCCAAATTCCGTCAAGGGAATAGCGAAAGAAGCACTGCTCCTCTAGAACTTAGTCACACCTACTTGGGTGATTTGAAGTTTATACAAAATAGAGGGGAGACAAGTACGTTGTGATCTTCATTGATAATGGTACAACGTATGGAATCCTTTGTTTGTTAAAAAGCAAAGATGAAGTTGTTGAAGCGGATAAGCGCTACAAAGCAGAAGTTGAAAGTCAACTAAGCCTACGGATTGAGAAATTCGTAGTGATAGAGGGGGAGAATGTGAAGCATCGTTTATTAAACGACTGCTCATTACTCATCTCAGTCTAACGGTGTTAGCCAAGCGCAAAGCCGTACGCCCAAATTATGTGGGGCATGACGATCCTTACCGCTAATGCGATTCTCAATAGAACTCCGCATAAGGATAAGGGTAACCCTCCGTGTGAGACATGGAAAGGATCTCACATACAAAAGTTGTGATGTGGGGTGACTTGATAGAAGTTGGACTACCGAAACAGGTCAAGTTCGACCTAAAGCTGTAGATTGCATATCCACTTGATCTGCAAATAACAGGAGTGCTGATCGCCTCTTGGCGTAAAAGAATGTTGAATTCCTTGAAGATAACTTTCCTTGAAATACGAAAAATGAGTAATTGCTCAAGGTTAACAAGAACCCGCGAGGGCCTGACTATCCGGAACTAGACGTTCCGTATCTTCAGGACTCAAAAGTTGCTGGCTATCCGGAACTTAATATTCCAGATCTGCAGAACTCAGGGATTCTAGATGTTGAACCGAGACGGAGCAAAGAAGGGGACAAAGACTTGTTCCAATCCTTCTAGCTTGTATGGTTAATAATGAACCATGGACAATTAACAAATAATTGTCATCTCCAAAAGCGTTTTTTTGGAAAGAAGCTAAAGAGAGAAATATATTCCATCATATAGAACCATACTTGTGTAATGGTTGATCTTCCTCCGGGAAAAGAACCTTTGGGTTGTAAAATGTGCTCCCTTGTGAGTAGCTTAACATCTAGGGCCATTGCAGTCCTGCGTGGCATGGATGTTGAAACAGCCTTCCCAACCGGAGAGTTGGACTTCCCAACCGGAGAGTTGGAAGAAGAGAATCAGAATTGGTTTGCTGAACTGTTGGGCTTCTTCCTGAACTTCCATTTTGGTCCCCGAAATGTTAACATTTTGGTCCGAAAGTCTCGGATAAAACGAAACAATGAATCGATCACGAAACATTGACTCGAAGTTAGAAAGCCAACGAGTTGGAGAATCAACGGTCTTAGAGTGAAAATCATATTGAAACAAAGTCTCGATATGAAAGATATGGGTATCACTGAGATGACATCTTAGGAATTGGATTTCTAAGACATCTAACGGATCGGTCGATAGTTGACGAGTCTCGTTGAAGCCACCAATGGATATGAATCATAGAAGCGATTGGAATCATGGTGCACCCATAGACAAGGAGCGATATGCTCGGGTCACGTGTAGTTCAATGTATTGTACACACTACAACCGACCTGGTATCGTCCTACAAACATATTAGTTGAACTAAGGTTCACTGATGATTTCAATACATGATTAATAGAAAGGCGTTAAGTCGGATATGACGATATCTGAATTATTTGCTTATCTACAGATTATAGTATTTCGGATGTCCGGCGGTTACGAGAGAACACGTGATGCAACCGGACATCAAATCTGAAGAACACCAAAGCCACAAGCAATGTGTATGGTGGTTCTTATAAAATCCTCTAAACAAACTTGCATCGACCGATTCATGATGGTATCGGAGTTTATCGCTTTATACAAAGCATGAAAAAAGTTGAGTAACTTCACGACTCATTAGAGGACGTCCCTTATTGGGAGAAACCCGTGCCTTCGAGCAGGTTCTACATCGTGGCTAGCCGGTCGGCTTTAGGAAGGACACGGATGACGGTCTCGGACATATCCGTCGGGATCGTCGGAGACATAAGACCGTATGGCGTTGATCATCACGGGTGTCACTTCCTTGTTTACTAACTAAGGGACTACCCGAGAGATCAAGTGTTCTCGCCTGTCTGGGGAATGAGCTTAAAACCCAAAATATACGGACCAATACGGTGGAAACCCAACCTTACGAACCGGAGATCCCGTAATTTGGTTCAATGGGAAAACTAAGTTGTAAAGGTTCGGTTGATCGCTTCGGTGGAAGCATGAGCACTTCGGATAGTGATTTCGAAAAGAAACATCAAATCCAAAGCCGTTCCCGCGATAGACGTTAAGTGCTACCTGCAGTATGGGTAAAGGTTTAGTTTTCAAAACCTGTAATGCTCATCAACAGTTGAGGTTAGGTCTTTGGGAAACTTTTAATGGTTCCTAACACTTGTGAAGTGGGGTATAGCAGGATACCTTGTAGGAGACCACCTATTTAAGTACGAGGACAGGCCGCCTCAAATTGAACGCACTTAAGAATCCAAGACGTTGTCCATGGCCAAAACGGACAAAACATTACAAAGAAGAGAGTAAGGGAATTTGTTGTGTTGGTACCATTGACTTGGCTTACACTAAACACTGACGGTTCAAGACATCACGTTCACGCGCGATAAGTAAGTCCGATGGTATTCAACTATGGAAGGTTCAAAGCTGAGGCTACTTCTCCTTATGCAACATCGGTCCGCTGAAATATTGCTGGAAATGAAAAAGACACCATGTGAGTGCGCCAAAATCTCTTTCAAGAGGGGATTGTTGGAAATTAGCCTTTGGCGGGAGTTGCGACCGACCAACTTTAACGGCTTAAACACTAGTGTTACGTATGTTGGAGAATCGGTTCTTCACACATACGCATGATCTACTAAGTACGTAGATAACCGTAGGGCCAAGAATCGTCAAATTTCATTGAGAAATGAAAGAGATATTGGTTCACGAAGTAAGGTGTTTAAAGCATGGAAAGTGTGGTATTGTGTTCAATTCTCCCTCATCGGTAGAGGAAGAAAGAATTATTGTGTATATAAGACTCGAAATTGGTTTGGGGTTTGGGACCCCAAGGGGTATCCCATGTGTTTAAAGGAGGGAGGACCTAGATGTGCTTCGGTTCGAGGAAAGACCACACGCGCGCCGCCGCCGCCCGCCCGTCCGGTCCGGTTCCGAGTTCCGGGTTCACGGGTCACGGGTCACGTCCAGATGTACAGTTCGGACCAGAATTCTTTCAGATGTACAGTTTGGTCCCTGAAGTTTCAGATGTACAGTTTGGTCCCTGAAGTTTCAAGATGTACAGTTTGGTCCCTCAAGTTTCCAGAATCTAGATAGTCAAAGCAGTTGCCAAGCACTCAATTCAGCCATTTATTTTGGCTGAATTACTCCTCCTATAATGGCCAAATCCGTTGGTCTTTTCTCCATTTATGTTGGTGGCTTTACTACCTTCATAATGGCCATTATTTGGCTGTTATGGAGGGCAGTAATCAGCCCCTCCCTCACCTATATAAACACCCCCTTACACCATTGTTGAGCACCAAGGAGAACACCAAAAACAGTGCACGAAAATACACAACCGAAAACAGTTTTCTTCCTACAACTTCCAAGCATCATTTCGTTACTCAATATTCTTCACGGTAGCTCTTGAGTTTCCTTTGCTCAAGGGTTCCATTTTGTTTTATCTTGGGAGACAAATTGTCCAGGACGTATAAAGGATACATACGGGGCAATATTGTCTTAAGGACAGAGTGTTACACTCGACTCAGCAAAAACAATTTTCATTTTTCCATCTTCTACAAAACTGGAATTTCCAGTTTTCTTGTGTAACTATTGTAATTTTCAGATTTCTAGTTGAATTATTGAATCTTTGTTTATCCTTTCGAATACTTGTAATAGTTATATACTTCCCGTACCGCATTATAAAGTACCATAGAGCAAAAACTCCCAACACTATTCACATAATCAGTCTTGATCAAACCTTATTGTAACTTATCCCCAGTGAAGTGACAATCAATCTCTATGTGTTTGGTTCTTTCATGGTGCATAACATTGGTTGCAATTTGCAAGGCTGCTTTATTATCACAAAAAAGACTCATGGGCAGTTCAATGTCAATGTGCAAATCCTTCATCACACCTGCAATCCACACCAACTCTGAAACTATGTGAGCCATAGATTTGTACTCAGCTTCTGTTGAGCTTAGAGACAGTGCTTTGTTTTTTTTTATTTCAAGAAACTAATGAAGATCCAATCTTCACACAATAACATGTTACTGATCTTCTTGACATTGGACAAGAGGCCCAATCTGAGTCACGGTAAGCAAACACCTGTTTTGATCCCTGACTAGACATGAACAAACTCAAACCTGGCTGCTTATTCATATACTTCACTATATTTATAGTTGCATCATAATGAGACTGCTTTGGTGCTGCCATGAATTGACTCAAACATTGCACAGCATAATATATGTTTGGTCTTGTAATTGTGAGATAAAGTAATTTTTCTATTAGTCTTTGATAGCTCCCCCCGTCTTCTAATGCAGCATTTACCACACAACTTTGATATTCCTAATCAGTTTGTTTCATATGTTGCTCCATGGAACTATCATACTCCTGACTAGTGTGCTTAACATGCTGCTCCATAGGTGCATTCTTAGGTTTTGATCCTGATAACCCCAACTTTGAGATCAGTCCCAATGCAAACTTTCTATGTAACATAACTATCCCCTCTGGTGACTTGCAAGTTCTATCCCTAAGAGGTATCTCAATTTTCCTAGGTCTTTCATTTTGAATTTCCTCTGTAGTTCAGCCTTGGCCTGTTGTATTTCTTGATGATCATTTCATGTCAAAAGAAAATCATCTACATATATTAGGATAAGAACAAACTTAGCACCAACAAACTTGATAAATAGAGAATAGTCATATTTGCTTTGAGAGAAACTAGATTGCACCAAAGTTTCTGTTAGCTTTAGGTTCCATTATCTGGAACTGGAAGCCTGCTTCAATTCATACAAGGATTTGAGCAGTCTGCAGACTTCGGTAGAATGCCCCCCCCCCCCCCCCCGACTGTCAAATTCTTGGGGCAAAGACATATACACTTCCTCAGTAAAGTCACCATTGAGGAAGGCATTATGAACATCCATTTGAAAAATGGGCCAAGAATTTTTGAGCAGCAAGGGCAATAACAATCCTGACAGCAACCATTTTTGCCACAGGAAAAAAAGTGTCATGAAAATCAAGACCCCCCTTTTGGTTATACCCCTTGGCTACTAGCCTAGCTTTATACCTTTCTACAGTGCCATCAGCATTATATTTAATTTTATAGACCCACTTACATCCAATAAGGACCTTACCAGCAGGCAGGTCTACCACATCCCAAGTGTGGTTTGCTTCTAGAGCCTCAACCTCAAGTTTCATAGCCACAACCCATCTATTATCCATAATGGCTTGGGAATAAGAGGAAGTCTCAGTATGAGCAGAAAAAACAATGAGATAAGTTTGAAATGAAGGAGATAAATGAGAGTAGGAAACAAAATTGTTGACTAGATAAGAAGAAGAAGATGATGATGATGAAGATGAAGTAGTAGGCAAAGGATGATGAATGTAGTTTGTTAACCAAATAGAATGCTTAAGGGACCTGGATGATCTTCTCACAGGTGGAGATGGAGGAAGTATAGGAGCAGGACTTGAAGAAGGTTCATGCGGATGAGAAGGACTTGGAGGATTGGAAGGAGAAGGTGAAGAGTGCATAGAATGTGAAGAGGAAGTAAAGGGAGAAGAAGGTGAAGGAGGAGGAGGAGATTGTGTAGATTGAATAGGACAAGGATCTTCAACTGAGAATACAGGAATGGAAACATCAAAATCAAGAATTGGAGGAACAAACTTGTTTCTGGGATGTTATAAAGGAAATATGTGCTCTTTGAATACAACACCATATTGACAAAGAAGGTGTTGGATTCCAAACTGTATAGTATATACCCTTTCTGTGTAGTAGAATACCCCATGAACACAACAGGAATAAATTTGGTAGAGAATTTATTAGAAAAAATGGGTTTGGTAGCATAACAAAAACAACCCATAATTCTCATATGATCAAGTGTATGAGGTGAAACATGAAATAGTTCATAAGGGGCTTTACAAGTTATTATTTGGCTAGGTAGTCTGTTAATAATATATGTAGCAGTGAGAATGCAATCCCCACAAAACTTTAGAGGAATATTTGCTTGAAGCCTTAATGACCTAGCAACATTGAGAAGATGTCTATGTTTGCGCTCAACTAAATCATTTTATTGAGGAGTATGGGCACAACTGCTTTGGTGAATAATAACCTTAGCAGTAAAAAGAGAAGAACAACGTTGATTGAAAAATTTAAAGCCATTGTCTGATCTAAATTGTTTGATAGAAGTAGAAAATTGAGTTTGAACCAATTGAATGAAATTTTTCAGAACAACAAAAGTACCACTTTTCAATCACAACAAGAAAGTCCAAGTCATCCTAGTACAATCATCAATCAATGTAAGAAAATATCTAAAGCCATTGAAAGTATAGACTCTATAAGATCCCCGCACATCTATGTGGACAAGATCAAAAGGTTTGACAGATATAGAGGAACTAATAGGGAAGGGCAACCTAGTTTGTTTAACTAAAGGACAAATTGGACAATCACAAGTTTAATTCAAGGTAATATACTTCTTCAAGGATGAAATTTTCTGCATAACAGTATGAGGAGCATGCCCCATCCTCTTGTGCTAAAGAGTAGAAGCATCTGAGTGAATAGAAGTCATGCAATGGGAAGATGAACCAGTGACTGTTGTCAAAGAAGTCAGGATGTAAAGACTACCTTGTAGCCTACTAATCCCCCTAAACATGCCACTGGAGAGATCTCGAAACAAGCAGAAGTCAGGATAGATGGATACACAACAATGGAATTTCCTAGTGTATCTAGAAATTGAGAAAAGATTATATTTAAAACCAGTAATATACAACACATCTTTCAAGGTTTGAAATGTAGATAATATGCAAGATCCAATATGAGTGATGTGAGTACTAGTGCCATTAGGTAGATGTACAAACTTAGGAGTAGTGGAAGGAACATGATTAGAAGTGGATAATAGATGTAAAGAGGATGACATATGGTTTGAGGCACTAGAATCAACAATCCAACTGTTGCTTCTCCTGTTGCATCATATGCACAATTTGTTGGTATTGTTCTGGAGAAAAAGTTTGCACAAGCTTATACAGAGAGTTAAGATATATGACTGGTGAGGAACTTTCCTCAACACTTGTACTGTGTGCTAAAGAAATTTTCATAAGATTTCTTCTTATTGTGGAACTTGAACGATCCAGAATTAACAGCTTAGTATGCAGGGTTATTGAAGCCTCCAGACATAGCAGCTTGATGTGCAGGATTTGCAAGATGATTGAGAGGATAGCCATGTAACTGCCAACACGACTCTATTGTGTAATTTCTTCTGTGACTATAATACAAGTCATTAATATTCACTCGCTCCCTAAAATTAGATGCATTTGCTGTAATTAGGGCACTGCTTTCCCCTTCTACTGGTGCATTCCCATGAACTCCAAGTTATACTTTGGTAATTTCCACCCAACTTTTATGTTTCTTCATGAATTATCATAGAATACACTTGATTCAACGAAGGCGTAGGATCCATCACTAAGACTTGGCTCCTTTGTGGAGAGTAAGTATCATTGAGTCCCATCAAAAACTTCATAACCTTTTGTAAATGCATATACTTAATGAAAGCTTTAGATTTTTCACACTCACAAGAAACAAGAATAACAGATTCAAATTCATCACATAGGTCATTTAGACGCGAGAAATAAACGGACACACCTGAAGTACCTTGTGCTAAACCTGCAATTTCTTTGTTCATGTGATAGATTTTTGCCGCATTCACCTTATCAAATTGCTCTTTCAATCCAAGCCAAACCTTCTGCGTCGTTGAAGAATATACAATTCCTCGGCGTAATTCCTTCAAAATTGAACTTTGAATCCATGATTGCACGATTGCGTTATACCGATCCCATTGATGAAGCTTGAATTCATCACTCTCGTACCTTTTCTCAAGTTCATTTTCCATCAATAAAACCAATTTTGTTCTTCACTAGCAGCGATGATCGCATAAATCGACTCCATTCTGCATAATTATCTGTCCCTATCAACAATTGTGAAACTAGAGAGATTCCAGGGGTATCTGAGGAATGAACATAGAGTGGATCATTGCAATCGATTTGTTGAGTTACTGCATGTGTACATTCCGTTGTATTTTCTATAGATCCGATCGCCATAGATGAATTCTCGAAGAGAAAAAATTGAATTGAGATTAAATGAAGGAAAGAGGATCAACCAGTCGAACAATATCTCGGTTCAATTTGAAGAGAAACACAGATCTGTGAGTTGCCATGGGAGCAATAGAGAAATGTCTAAGGTGTGGAGAAGTTTTCTCTGTATATTGCTTTGAGGAAAAAGAAAGTTACAAATGTACAGTGCCTTTTATAACTAACTCTAACACACTAAAATATCTAACCGACTCTGTAGTGTACAACATAATTAACTAATCTGTACTATTACTGATTGTACTATCACTAATTCTAACACGTTTCAAATTCTTTATCCTCTGTTGGTAAGAAATATTCTATCAGTTTCAATTTTTGTCATACCATTTTCTTTTTAATTTGTCCCAAAATAAATGTTATTATTCTTTATTGACAACTATTTAATAATATCATATCTATTTTATTCTTGTTGGATCCCACTTAATTTTAAAGATATTTATTTTGAAGAAAAATCAGCAAAAGTAGGCATCAAAGTAAGGGAATTTGGTAAACATAACAAAGTCTTCTCTTATTTCTTAAATTACGGCCGATCAAATAGTGTCACATGAATTGAGACGGATAGAGTATTAATTAAAAAAATATTTGACTACTTTTACCCTTATTTATGTCTGAGTTATCTTCATTAAATAATTATTTTATTAATGTGTTATCTCCATTAATGATAAAATTCTACTAATGGTAAAATGAGGAAGAAATAATTAATTATTTCTTAAACTATTAAAATAACAAATAATTTGAGATAAATATTTTTAATAATTACGATAAACAATTCGAGACAGAAGGAGTAAACGAGTGTGAGTATTGAATATTAGATGTTAAGAGAGTCGCTCAAAGTCCATAGAATTATTTTTTCAATATTAACAGAGTAATTTTATTATTTGTTTAATGCTTGATAACTACCATGTTGTTAAGTAATTTATCTTATTTTAATTTAATTTTGTAGCTCAATTAAAGCCCTCGTAGCATGAGATGATCACATAACTAATTTTATTTGTCTCGAAACATAAAACACAACTATAGATCATAATTATTAATTAACAGTAAAAATCTTCACTTTCATGTTTAAATTTTCTGTTATTCAATTGTGTAGATAATAAACTAATTTGTTAAAATAAAGAGAGGACGAAAATTAAGAGAGAATAGAAATAATGAGAGAATTCTTTTCTTGTTTTTTCATTCTTCACAATGACCTTATATAAAAGTAAGTTCTTTCTTTCCATTGTCTAATAAGGAAACTCTATTCTAATAAAACTATTATAATTACAATTTATTAAATATATTTATACTAGGATTCTACCATAAAATTATTAGAGTTATACTAGATTTCTAATTTGGGTCTGAACTAGGTTCGTCCGTCAATATCCCCTCAAGTTGGAGCATGGGGATCTCGAATGCCCAACTTGCTAAATAGATATTCATGTTGTGAGTTACCCAAAGCCTTTGTAAACACGTCGGCCAATTGTTCATTGATTAACAACTCAGAAGTATTATACTAGATTGGAGTGCGTCCCGGATATAATGACAGTCAACCTCATTATGTTTAGTTTGTTCATGAAACACCGAATTTCGTGTAATATACAATGATGCTTAACTATCACAGTAAAATTTTACCAGAGATTTATGTTCGACGCCCAAGCTATGTAGGATTCCTTTCAATCATTTCAATTCACAAGCCATCATTGTCATTGAACGGTATTCCGCCGTTGTACTGACAAGCGAGAGACAATGTGCTACTTCTTGGCTTTTCATGATACCAGTGAATTTCCCATGGAGATAAACCATCTGGTGAGTGATTTTCGAGTCAATGGACATCCATCACAATCCGCATCACACCACCCATACAACCGGAGATCACAATCCTTCATTAACATAATTTTTTGCCAAAGTTCTTCTTCAAGTATTTTACCACTCGGAGAGCAGCTCTTCACTGCGCTTTCTTCGGTTGGTGCATGAATTGGGACAAAACATACACACAATAGGACAAATTCAATCGCGTAAAATTGAGGTATATCAATCTACCGACCAAACGTTTGTATGGCTCTGGATCTTCCAAATTAGTCTATTTGGCCAACGCCAAATTGTGATTCTGTTTCATGGGAGTATTAATCGATTTTGCTATCAGTAACCTAGACTCAGAGATTATATCCAAGGCATATTTTTGTTGACAAAGGAATAACCCGGTTGGTCCACGCACAACTTCAACCCCTAGAAAAACACTTCAGGAGGTCCAAATCCTTCATGTAAAAACATGCTAGGAGATAGTCTTTGAACCGTGCAATGACACCATGGTCATTTTCTGAGATAATCAAGTCATCCACATAAACTAAGACGTTAAGTTGTATACTTTTTCGGGGCATCGTAAAGAGAGAATAATTTGAGTATGATTGTTTGAACCCATATTTCATTAAGGCACTTGATAATTTGGTAAACCAGCACCATGGGGCTTGTTTCAACCCATATAAATTTTTTTAGGGTCAACATATTTGCCCCAGATCAAACACACGAAATTCCGATGGTAATTTCATATAAAATTCTTCCACCAGTTCCCCGTGCAAGAAGGCGTTATGAACATCCATCTGATGTAACTTCCAATTCCAAGAGGCTGCTACCGCCAAGATGTTCCGAACAGTCACTACCTTCGCAATCGGAGTAAACATTTCATTGTAGTCAATACCTTTCTTTTGCTTATTACCGAAGATGGCTAACCGAGCTTTATATCGTTCAATTGTGTCATCCGAATTTTATTTGATCTTGTACACCCATCTACATCTGAGTGTTTTGTTATCCGACGACAATGTTTCCAATGTCCAGGTGTCATTGTCCTCAAATACTTGGATTTCTTATTGCATGGCTTTTCTCCAACATTCATTTTTCATGGCATTCGAGAAGAATTTTGGTTTGTAATTGTTGCAAGAAAGTTTGGGTGTTGCAAGGAAAAATTATCACATGAAGTATATTGAGATAAAGGATAAGGCGCACTTGAGGGTTGTTGAGGATCGAGTGAACTCGTTGATGGACTTTCTTTTCGGAATATTTCAGTAACATAGTCACATAATTGAATGCTTCTGACGTTTACCCCGACCCAATTATTCCTCCGATGGCTTTTCATTGATCCGGGTACATTTCGTCTGTATTTCTTTCACGTTTTTATTATTCAAACTAGCATCTGTCCATTCTAATTCTAGTTGATCTGTAGGTTCAGTATTCGGTGTTTGTATTTCTTCTATTTGAGCTTTGTCCGTACCTATATTATCTGTATGTTCTTCTTTGAAATCTTGTTGATTTCTTTCTTCATTTGTTTCATCCGGGATCACTTCTATGTTGTCAATCAAATTACATGTTCATACGGCTAAAGGGAACTTAGTCTCATAGAAGTCCACATTTCTTGAGACTAAATATTCATCGTTTTCTAAGTCATACAAATTTTAACCTTTCTGTCTGGTATCCCAAGAAGACACACATACGACTCCGACTCTCAAACTTGTCTCTTGTTCTTCCATTCGTGTGTGCATAGCATAATGACTTTAACACCCTTAAGTGATCATAATGAGGCGTCTCTTCGTATAAAATTTCATATGGAGTTTTTCCATTCAAAATCGAAGATGGTGTTCTATTAATCAAGTATCCCGCCATCAAAACACATTCTCCTCATAATCTGATCGGAAGATGACCCTAAAATCTTAATGCTCATGCCACATTAAGAATGTGATGGTGTTTTCTTTCAACTCTTTCTTTTTGCTGGGCGTCCTAGTGCAAGAAGTTTGGAAAATAATTCCATGTTGGAAGAAATAAGTCTTCATACATGTGAACTCAGTTCTGTTATCACTTCTAACAATTTTCACCTTCTTACCAAACTGCCTATCCACCAGTGCGAAGATATTTTTTAAGGATTTGGACACTTATTTCTTATCAACTAGAAGAAAAATTCATACAGCTCATGACCGATCATCCAAAACAGTCAAGAAATACGAAGCACCACAAGTAAAAAGTGTTCTATGTGGCCCCCATAAATCATAATGAATCATATCAAAGATACCGGAAGCTATATTTCACTCGAAGGAAAAACATTTCTTATTTTTTTTGCCCTTTGACATACATAACATTCTTTATCTGAACCAACATTACTTTCTTTTAAACCTAAAGCCGTAATAAACTTTATCACTTGTGAAGAAGGATCACCTAACCGTTTTTCCAAAGATCGAACCAATCAACTGCCCCCGCATTCATAGCTCGTATCTGCGGCACATTTCGGAAATAGTAAAGTCCACTTCGTCGCTCACCCATTTCAAGCAGCTTCCTCGTGGTGGGGTCCTGTATAACTCATATAGTTTTGTTAAAATTTACATCTCAATCTAAATGATGAACAAGTTGCGATACAGAAATTAAATTGCAAGTTAAGTCTGAAATATATAGGGCATCCTTTAACCAAATTCTATTATTTAGCCTGGTCGTTCCTTCTTTCGTGGTCACTGAGCAACTTTCATCCGAAAACTCAATCGGACACTCAGTAATGTCCCGCTGATCGTTCAGTTTCTCTGGATTACCTGTCACGTGATTGGTAGCTCCGGAGTCAATAATTTAGGATGAGTTTTTGGTCTCACCATCCATCTTGTCATTCAGATTTATTCCTTGTGAATTCAACACGTGAATCACCATTTTCTGAATCTCCTCGCTCGGATTGTGAGGTCCTATCCCGCCTATGTTCATTTGGTCTATCTCCGCATGTGTGTCATTGACAATAATAGTGTTAGACCGATAGTTGCTTCTTCCGCAACCGGATCCCAGGCCTCCCTTCTGCCGTTGTTGTTGTCCTCGCCCTTTTCTTCTGGATTTTTTGTCTCCTTTTTTATTTTTTTGGCCACCATTCCGGATACCCAGTAAGTTAAAAACATTATTCCACAACATGTCTGAATCTCTTGCAATGTGTGCAGAATGCACCATCGTTCTTCCCTTCACTTTGATCACGGTAATGATTTCTTTCTTGTATGGCAAAGGCCATGATTTCACTCTGTTCCTACGTTTTCGTGTGAGTCTTATCACTCGCTCTCCCTGCACTAGCTTCGAATAGACTTTGTTTAATGATGTCAACAATTCTTGGGCCAGTATGTTCGATCTCACCGTTTCATACATTGCCTCATCCAATCCCATGAGGAAAAGATGCACTTTTTCTTCTTCTCTTTTGGTTTTTAAGATCATCCCCAGATTACACGTGTACTTTCCGCACTTACAAGTCGGAATCTGTTTGTAGTTTGCCAATTCTTCCCATAGCTTAGTCAATTTTTCATAGTAATCCACTATGGTTCTTCGCTTCTTCTTGTACTCCGTAAGTATGCCTTCAATTGTTGCATCCGAGGTCCATTGATAACGGTGAACCGCTCCCGGATGCTTGTCCATAATTCTTCTGCTTCCTCTTTATGCGAGATCATTGAGCGAAGCGTTGGTTCGATGGTGTTGCGAATCCACGACACCAATAAAAAGTTTATGGTCCACCAATCTTCTAAGTCTAGTGACTCTTCATCCGGCTTCTTGATCATACCATCAACGGAGTCAAATTTCTTTCTTACTCTTAGGGCCGTACTCATGGATCGAGCCCATTCTTCGTAATTATCTCCATTCAATTGGACTTGTGTCACCACAAATTCGTGATTATCATTTGACGTAATGTCATACGAGGAGATTGGTTTTCTTTGAATTTTGTGTTCTTCACCGGCGATTCCTTTATTTTTATCACCGATTTCTTTGTCACCCACCATTATTTAGGGTTTTTGTTCTTTTAACGAGACCATGATATCATATTAAAATCAAAAGGGGACGAAAATTTAGAGAGAAGAAAAATAATAGGAGAATTATTTTCTTGCTTGTCATTCATCACAATGACCTTCTTATATAGAAGTAAGTTTTTCATTTCCCTTGTCTAACAAGGAAACCCTATTCTAATTAAATTACCATAGTTATAATTTATCAAATATACTTAGACTAGAATTTTACCATAAAACTATTAGAGTTAAATTATTGAGAAATAAATTATTTTATTTCAAGAAGTACTAGACAAATTTGTATTTATTGCATTTCTAATTTTTCAAAAACTATTAATCATATATATTTATTAGTGCATAAGTATATATAAATGGCCTAAGGTCTACCATGTTCAAACATCAAGTAGATTAAGATTTAATGTATGTCTTTATTTTGGCATTTTTCTTAGAGCCTGTATGGGTGGGCTTATAAGCATAAGCCATAATTTAGTAATCCTAACTGATGATTTTTAATTTATTTATATTATTTTAACTTAAAATAAGTGTTTAAAAATATTTTATCTTATCCAAATACTACAAAAATGCTTAAGAAATATTTTAACTTAAAAGCCCCCTACATACAATAAGCCAATCCATAGAAATCATTCTTACGCTATAGTCTACTCCTAATCATATCAGCATATGCCACTTACTTCTTTTTTGTTGCAATTCTCCGTGGAGGGAAAAGTCCCGAAGGCGAAAACCCCCACCTGTATCAGAGACCCCTTGGCCAGGTGGAATGTAAAGGATATGCGTGAATGACAGCCCTGCAAAGAAGAGGATCAACGGGACACGAACCCAGCAACAACTCTTGCAATATTTCAGCAAAGACTGTCACCACACGAATTCGAACTCGCGATGTCGGAGTGGTTGTACCCCAATCACCTTGCCACTTACCAACTCGCTTGTGCCCCTGGGGGCAAAAGATAATATCAGAAGAAGCACAGCCCACAGCCCACGGCCCGTGACCCGGACCAGATGGGCGGGCGGTGGCGGTGGCGGCGGGCGTGTGGGCTTTCCTCGAACCGAAGCACATCTAGGTCCTCCTTCCTTTAAATATATGAGATACCCCTTGGATCCCTTTTTTTTGTTTCAATTCTAATTGTATTTTAGTACAACAACAGCAATAACCCAATATAATTCCAAATGAGGTCTAATTGTACAATTTTTATTTTAGTACAATTAAAAATGATTACAATAGTTAAGTGATTTATTGGGTTAGCTGAACATGTGATAGAGATAAGTAATACTTCTTCCATTTCAATTTATAAAATACTTTACTTTTTAATTTATATCAAGAAAAACATTACTATACTTTTTTAGTTAATAGTCATGTAAAATATGTATAATTTACTTTAGATCACATGAAAACCTTGTAAATCTCGGATAGATATAACAACCACCTAAAAGATTAAGGATCGTTCTAAAACACTTATAAAACATCAAGGACCAAATATAAACATATACAAAACTCTATGTACGAAAAACACAATCTACTTTTCCACACAGTCCGACAACTCCGATCTGTACCTTTTTGTTCCGACGGTACCCTTCACATCACACATAGCAGACTTCTGCATTTGCCGAAAAAAGTAAACAAAAATTCATCTGAATATATATACACATACAGATTTAGAAAGAGGAAGAAAAGGGAAATATGTCTCTAACAAGTGTGAAAATGACGGAGGAAGTATGGTTAACATGCCTAAGTCATGCATTGTCTACTGAAACTGAAGAAATAATGGGTCTTCTACTTGGCGATACTCAGGTTTTTTTTTTTTTTTTTTTATTGTATTTTATATTTAGGAAATTTTAATTTTTAGGGTTTTGGGTTGTCAAAAACCCTATCTTTCTTCCACAAGAAGCTATAATTGTTGCATAAAGACAGTAACTTTATGTCAATATTGGATTTCCATTTTTGTTGAAATCTTGAATCATTGGACGAAGTTCTTGCTAATGGTGATCAAGAATCTCTTTTTCTGTCTGAGATATTAATGTGATTGTATAAAAGTCAGTAACTTTAGGCAATGTTGGATTAAGAGTTGGTTAATTCCTAATTTCGTGAGTGTTTGCTGAATGTTTTTTGTTTGTTGATATTTTCTTGAATTATTGGATGTTGTGGTTGTAAATGGTAAAAAAGTTCCTTAAAGACTCTTTTCTAGGGGAAATTGATATTATTTCTTAAAGGCAGTAACTTTATGTCATTCTTGGATCTAAAGTTCCTTAAGTTTCAGCTATTATTGGACACAAAGTTTGGTAACTTTCCTTTTTTGTTGAAATCTTGAATCGTTGGACGTTATGTTGGTCAAGAATCTCTATTTCTCCTTGTGATATTAATGTGATTGTATAAAAAAGTCAGCAGCTTTAGTCAATGATGGATTAAGAGTTCTTTAATTCCTTCTGTCATATGTTTGCTAAATGGGGTTTCTTTTTCTTGTTGACATTTTCTCCAAAATTCATGAATTATTGGATGTTGTGTTTGTGGAGTAGTAAAAGAGTTCCTCAAAGACTCTTTTCTCCGAGAATTGATATTATTGCTTAAAGGCAGTAGCTTTATGTCATTGTTGGATCTAAAGTTCCGTAAATTTCAGCTATATTGATGTTTGCTAAATGCGTGTTGTACTTTTTGTTAAATTTCTTGGAATTCATTATTGAATGCCGTGTCTGCAAATGGTAAAAGAGTTCTTAAAAAACCCCCTTTGACGGGAGGATTTAAGATTGATGCGCAAAGGTAGTAACTTTAGTCAGTGTTGGATTAGCATTTCGTGAAATACCAATTATGATTAATGTTTGACAAAGTTACCCGATACCTGCGCTGGTGGGAGGTAGGAGGTACCCGTGGAATTAGTCGAGATGCGCTCAAGTTAGCTTGGACACCGCGGTTATAAAAAAAATAAAAGTTCAAGAATTCTTGGCTGCCGTGTTTGCAAATGGTAACAGGGATTCTGATAAACCTTGTTTGTCTTTATCAGCCATCTTGGAATAAAATGGGCTCAAGGGAAGTGTTGTCAAAAGCGAAAAGCGCAAAAGAGCTCTAAGGTTAGTTGGGGCTTTAAGCCCAGATAAAGTGTGGGATTTAATGAAAAAAGGCACAAATGGATAAAAAATAGAAATATTTATGTTTAGTCCAAGACTACTAATAATAAGCATAAATAAAAATATATATGGACAAAGAAATTTTTTTTTTTTTTACGATAAATGGAGTATCAATTGTTTAGTGTCACCTCTTCTCCTTGGCAAGGAAAAGAAGGCCGTAGAGCCTTCATGACGACACTGAAGCCCACATTAAGCGAGGCGAAGCGCTCAACATGTTTTGCGCTTCGCCTCGCTTAATGTGGGCTTCAGTGTCGTCATGAAGGCTCTACGACAACATGTTTTGCTCCTCGCTTCAGGGCTTAAGCACGCCTATGGTAACATTGCGAATCGGTGAATATAAAGGATTTGTATATGTGGCCTTAATTAGTTTGGAACTGAGGAGTAATTGATTGAGGGGGCAAACTGCTCTCGAGTCTTGATATTGCAATACACAGTCCATAGTGCCTTGAGAGAAAAGATTCTCAAGATCTTGTCTTGATTAAACTTGCAATATCTATTCTTCGTAATATCTTGATCAGAAGAATGTCAACTGTCTAAACTCTAAACTAAGGTATAGCCTAATGGTCTATGAAGTTGGAATGGATCAGGCAAAAAACCTAGGTGATTTTTACCCATCTAAGTTAGATTAATTGAGGTGCGCAAACTGGGTCTGGATTCACCCTTAATAAAAAAGGGTTAATTGTCTAACAATTGTGGTATGTGTTGGTAAGTAATATTTTCTATACAACTCAATTAACATCATCTTCAAATTGTACCATTTGTCCTGGGTGTGTTTTTGCGAGATCATTTCTTTACGTCGGAGGAAAAGGATTTTGTTTTTATTCAGCTAAAACAGTATGTTGATGTCTCTAATAAATTGAAGTCGTGTTTAATAGCTATTTTTGTGTATGTGCACGTGCATCATTGGTGGTTGATATTCGTTTATCCTTCCGCAGCCTTCCTGATTAGCATTTAGACTCTGAATTTGGTTTGTCAGGTTAAAGTTAGGACATTTCCTTGCAAAACATTCAATGTGTATTTCAAGTTTTCTTCACTGATCAGGGGAGAAAAAAATCTTAGTAAGTCAGTCATGTTTAATACTCCAGCTATTTTGGTAGATATGCAGGTGCATCTTCGACGGTACATATTTAACGTCGTCCTTGCATGACGTTTCCCAGTAGTGTGTAGCAGACTCTGAGTTTTGCTTGTGATGTTATAGTTTAGACATTTGCTTGCTAAATTGTTCGGTATACAGTTAAGTTTTCCTTACTGATCAAGAAAATGAAAAATTCATCTTATGATTTCTTTCCTTGATTTACATGCTACTGATGATGGCTTTCCTACTAAGCTTTATTTCCACGTGCAAAAGTAATATTTGTGCTGTTGCAATTTGCAGCATTCAAAAAATGGTAATGTGACTGCACTTATATGGGGAGCGCTGCCACAGCCACGTTGCGACAGGAAGAAGGACCGCGTTGAGACCAATCCTGAGCAGCTAACTGCTGCATCTGTCAAGGCTGAGATATCCTTCCTGATCTGTGCACAATTAGTGCATATTTTTCACTTCCCTTACCCTTCTAAAGTTGCAACATAGATCATTATCATTTAGTGACTGGTAAAATTTTCTTTATGTAGTATTTTCTTGTAATTGCTTCAGAGATTGCATTTGCTGCCAAATGAGAAACAATTTGAATGTTCATAAAGCTTAGATTTTTTTTCTTCATAACATGAAACAATTTGAATGACATCTCATGCAACGGGTTGTTCCACTGTTTTTGCAAAAAATTTCTTGTTAACATCAAAAATCTTGACCCCCCCGGTGATGAATTTGGGGCACATGTTGAATAATTTCCCTGGTATCATGTCTTCTTAGGATTATCTGTGCAACCTTTTTCTAAATGCAGAGTGCATACCATGTTTCTAGTATACACGGAGCTTGACTTAACCATATTTTATGACATGCTATGGCTTTCTGGGTTTTGATAACAGTTCGCTGAAAGAGATCTTTGCTCTCGTTTGAACGATGGTTTCATACAGCTTAAGTTTGGTGGTTGGATTCGTTGCTTGATGGATTCAAATGTATATGATTGGGCTGTGACATGATTATGCAGTTTCATCCGGAAAATTATAGTCTGGTTTTGTTACTTTAACTTTCTTAGCACAGAATGACCCTGGCAACAGGAAGAACAACAAGAGTGATTGGCTGGTACCACTCACATCCCCACATTACGGTGCTCCCTTCCCATGTTGGTAGGTATTTAGTGCCTCTATGAGCACCTTCTGGTTAATAGTTTAGTCCCATTTCATTTGGGAAACCAAAGATATAGCATATCAAATGAATATTTTCATGAAAAATTGTGTAATTTCAATTTACTTTTAAGTTGTAATTATTACCTCTCTTAGCCCTGCTCCATCTTTCTTCAATAAGTGATTTCACTGCCACTAACATGCAAATTACATTTGAAAGTATGAGATTAAAATGAATGATAAGTATCAAGTGATAATATATGAAAAATAATTCATAAATTCCTATAAAACACGTCTTTCTGCCTGAATGTTATTATTTTTTATACAAGACCCTTAATATAAGTTATTTTCTGTACTTGGATATAAAATAGAGACCCTCTCCTTTCTGTTAGAGCTATTATGTAGACTGCTTGGAGAATTACCTACCAGAGTATGAAGGTTTCAAAAATCAAATGCCCCTTGATATCCAAACAATCATCTAAATTTTTTATCATCTTTGTTTTGGTGATTGTCGGAAGGAAGATTGTGTTTCTCGGACACGCTCTAGTACAATTCCTTGTTGGTCTTATGAGTGCTCTTTGTAACATTGAAGTTTATCTCGACTCTCTTGACCTCTTTGTTCTTGTGCCGCGGCTGTTGTTTACAGTAGTTCAGCAGCTGTAGTTTTATGAATTTGTTAGTTTGTGATAAGGCCCAGACAGCACATAATTTGTTCTTATCTATGTTTGTTATTCCATTTGCCAAAGAAGATCAAAGACGAATCATTTTCACCACGCCTAGATGTCTTTAGAAGTAGTTTGCAAATTTTGTTGTTCTTTGTTTTGGAGTATGATACGTGCTCAGACTTCCATATATCTCCAGCTCTTAGGTCTTTATCTATTGCATACTAAACTTGGTTACAAAATCTCCAGAAACTCAATTATAGATTCCTTTTAGGACTATAAACATCTAAAGCTTAAAACAAGATCTTTGGGTTGAATACAAAATAATAAAAATAAAATTGGTGGAGATAAATGTGTGACATAAATAAAGCTAGACTAGCACTTAAAAAGCTAAATCAATTAAGAACCTGAAGTAAAACCAACGTTATAATACTTGAACCTTACATTTATACAGAAGGGTTTTGTTTTACAAGAGTCTTTTTGTGTTTGTACAGAAGGGTTTCAACACTTGTAATCCTCAGATGGGGCCAGGTTTCTATTTCTGTGCTTAAATTACGATACCTACACAGTTCAAATTTAAGTTACTACCAAATGAAATCTCCGAAATGTCCACCGAGTCCATTCATTTTTTCCCATTAATGTCCACCTTTACTTTCTGCTATGACTAGAGTCTTGTGCTTGTATGACTGTTTTTGCCGCCATCCGTCCCATCAGAAAATTGACTTCTTTTTCTGTATATTTTTCTATCCATCTATTTAATTAGGTTATGTCTACTGGTCTCGTGGAGAGTTTAAATGGAAAATTCTACCATTCAAAATCCACATGCGAACTAAGTAGATATAAGTTCCAAAACACAAAAGCAACTCATTTGGTGATTGTTTTGCTTAGTTTATCTTTTAATTTTCCCTTACTCATGCAGAATTGGCTTCTCATAAGCTGTCTGGCTGATAGACTGTTGTGAGTTATGCATTTTTAAGACAGTCTATTGTTTATTTCTTAAGAAGGGGATTGGGCAATTGACTACTCCCGTAAAAGTCAGCGTTCTTCTATGAGTTTTGAACATTGACTAAGACCTAAACTAGACAAAACCTTGACTAAGACCTAAACTGAATAAAGATAACATTAACTTTCCTAGAATAGGTGGTTATACATAAACCTGAAATGCAGGGTAGGATTGCGTACAATATAACCAATTTGGTCCTGCCCGTTTCATCTGTTTATAGTTCTGTGGTTCATTGGATTGAGACGAACTTTATGTTTTCTGGAGGTTATTTAGGGTTAAGTCTGGTCATAGGTTATTCTCTTCTCAGCTTGATACTTGTGTTGTCACTAGTTGCCTTTCTCTGAATCCATGAAAATCATAACATTCTTATGTAAAACCATGCAGATGTCCGCACTCAAGCCATGTATCAACTTCTGGATGCTGGGTTTATTGGGTTGATATTTTCATGTTTTAGTGAAGATGCACAGAAGGTAGTGTAAAGATTTTTTGGTATCAAGTAGATCAGCACCAGTATAATGTCTTAGCTAAAAACTGTAAATCAGCACCAGCATAATGTCTTGGCCAGTGCATGTCTACAAACTATTTGCTAATAATTCAGGTGGGGAGAATTCAAGTTATTGCATTTCAGTCCTTGGATGGAAAGCAGCAGAATCACATGTTGAGGCCTATTTCTCTTTCCCCTGTACATAAAAGTTCTGTTATAGACCTTGAATCATCTTTAAGTTCCGCAGACACATCTAGAGCTGGTTCAAAAATTGAGAGTTTTGAACAAGATACTGGTGATTCAAGAGCTGCCGCTTTAGCTTCTAAGGTATGTTTAGTGGTTTCATAATTTAAATAAAGCATGTCAGTTGTTACTTACCATTTTAAAAAATAAAAAAATAAAGCATGTTAGTTGTTACTTACCATTTAAAAAAAATAAAATGATAAAGCATGTTAGTTGTTGTGATTTACTGGAATTCGAGAAGCTGCTGCCCATTGTGACATACAAGGTTTAAAAGCTATACAATGTTTTTTTTTAATGGATTACAGCCCTTCGTTTCCAGCGGCCATGGTGTTATGCATGGCCGGACCTGGTGATTCTTGAAATTCATGATCCTGTAGTGGGTATATCGATTTTGTTGCCTTTATTTGGCACGTGAAGCCACCTGTGTGTCTTCAATGTAATGAACATGCACTTTTCCCTAGAAGAAACAAGTGTGAAGGGAAAATTTTTTTGGGCTTTATGGCCTATTCTTTCTCTTCTGCTGGTTATGTGTTCTTTTCTCTTTTAAAATTTTGGGGGACAAGGCATGAGGTAGGTTGGGTTCAGTATGGTTGATGGATGGTCTGATCAGTGATCTTAAGATCTCCTATCCTACACTAGATCTCCACTTCTACAAACCCATTTATGGGTCTTTTTGTTTGCCCCCTGTTACTTTTTTTTCCTCTTTGAGGTGAATGAAAAAGAAATCTCTTTTTGGTTTTTTATTTTCGTATTTTTGAGGATCAGAACTTCTTTCACCTCATCTCTCTTTAGCATTTGAATGTATTTTTGACCTAGAGTGCCTTTTTAGTGAACAACAACATACAACAACAACATACCCCGTATAATTCCACCATGTAGGGTCTGGGGAGGGTAGAGTGTACGCAGACCTTACCCCTACCTTGTAAAGGTAGACCCTCGGTTCAAGAAAAGATGCAAAGACAACAATAATAGTAGGCAGTAATAGCAACAATATAATAAGATAAATGAAGTAAAGAAACAATCAAGTCGTAATAGAGAACCAAAAAAAAAAAAAGCAAACGTACAAAGATAATAATACTCCTAGTTAGGAAAATAAATTCTCGCGGCAACCTACCTCTACCCTGATACTTGACCTCCACACCTTCCTATGAAGGGTCATGTCCTCGAAAAGCTGAAGCTGCACCATATCCTGCCTAATCATCTCTCCCCAGGACTTCTTTGGCCTACCCCCTCTCCTAGGCCCACCACGGCCAACCTCTCACACCTCCTCAATGGAGTATTTGCACATCTCCTCTGCACATGACCGAACCATCTCAACCTTCCTTCCCGTATCTAACTGCCTCTCTAGTGAATGCTAATTATATAGTTAATTGGTTAGGATGGGGAAGATCTATGTACTTGGTGGTTTCTTTGCTAATACTGATAGCAAAGTTGGAGAAAACTATCATGCAAACTGTTTTTCTAAATTTTTGATTGAGGATCAGAACTGTTTTCGCTCCTCTCTTTTTAGCCTTGGGCTGCTTCTTAGTCATGATAATTTTAATTGATTGGTTAGGGTGGGACAAGATCGACGGACTTGGGCAATTTCTTTGCTAATGTTGATAATAGAGTTGGAGAAAACCTTCACGCCAATAGTCTTAGTAATGCAATCATTGATGTAGATCCATTGGACATGTCAGAAAGTATGCAAGAAGCAATGCACAGATCAAATCTGGAGATGAGGTACACTTGAGTATGTATTTGATTATTTAATATAATTTAGAACTGTTTTTTCTGCTACGTAGCAATTTTGGAGTTCTCTCTATTGGGTTGTGTTATGAAGGACCATACATGATGTTTTATACCACATTTTGAAAGAAATTTTGATTTCATAAATCAATCTGGTAAGAACTATGAAATTGCTTCTACTTTAATAAGATATCTTATCTCTTAAAACTGTGTTCTGCCTGCTGTGAAATGGACAAGATTGGTACTGGTCGGCAGGAAATTAGATAAAGAAGTCAGAAGTGTATGGTTCTACCACTGGGCCACTCCCACTATGTTTTTTCACTTTCGGGTTATGTGGAGTGGAAGGAATTTGAGGTGTTTTGAAGGAACACAGAACCAAGTCACATGATCAAATACAAATAATTGTGTTCTTTTTGGCTTTTGGTGTAAATTGCTAAATGTATATGACATAGATAGGTTGATGGATTCCCTCAACTGTCTACACTTATAATAGGACTGAATTTTAGATTGTGCATATTGGCGCCTTTTTGGTGCAGTTTACAACAATAAATTGTTTGCTTATCGGGAAAAAATATTGTGTTTGTGTGAAGAAGTTGCATAATCAATTTGTCATTTTTGAGTCTATCAAATGATGTTCTTATGTCTGCTGAAGTTGATTTATCCCAAAATTTTAAAAATTATGAGAAAATATTGTTGTTTACTAAAGTGTCTCTTGTTGAGAAAATGTTGTCTCTCTGCAGTGGCTTGTATAAGGGAAAGTTGAAAAGGCAAGCTGTTTAGTTCGCATCTCCTTTGGTTCAGAGAATTCCTGTGTTTCCTGCTATTTGCTTTTTAATCAAATTAATGGTTCAACCCTTTTGAAGCGTGATAAATGCTTGGCTTAATCTATAAATGTTTTTGGTTGGTGACAGTGGTGCAGAATATGTCAGAAAGGAAGTCCCTCTTCTTGTTCTGCCATCATCGTCTCTTCTCAATCTTGATGCACCTTTGAACTCATTCACAGATCTGCAACGCGTATTATTTGAAGAAGAACGAACTGCATATAATCAGGCTATTGTAACAAATATGAGGTGGTCTGACTTAACCCTATTGTCTGCTTTGCATATATGTGCTCTTCAATTGTTATAATAATTTGAGAAGTCTTCTGCAGGGAAGCAAAAGTGCACCCACTCACTTTCATTCATCACACATCCACATATCAGGCTTCTATGTGCAAATTAATGGAGTACTGGTAAATGATCTCTCTTTGACTTCTGTCTTAGAACTCAGTTCCGCCCTTTGTGGTGGTGTTATTTTTGGTCACCACTTTGTTCTGTATCGCAGCTTAAGTCCTGCCATCAGTGCCCTTCAGGACCAGTTGAGAGAGAATGAAATTCGGGTATGAACGCTTATTTATCTTCTGATCTTCATCTATGGTGCTTCTTTCTTCAGGTTTTGCTTTGGATTGAATTAAGAGACTTTGGAGTTTATATTTGACTCTGCCTGCACGTACAAATGTTTTCGATTTCCTTCAAAGGTTCTTGCTCTTTTGTCCAGCTTTTGTTTTGTGTAATATGTAATGGACTATCTTCCTATCCTGTCAGAACTGCTCAACCACCCCAACTTTGCGCTCCTAACCCCTAAATAAAGAATTGTATAATTTTTCCTTCTTTGGTATTGCCAACTCTCTCATCCATGGTTTTTTGTATGTGTTGGTCTCGAGCAAGTATTTATACTCATCCAAAAAAGAAAAAAGAAAAAAGAAAAAGGAAAAAAAGATTGTGAAAAAGTTGTTTACCTGTACCTGGTTAAAGAGAGGAGAGAGATATGTTGTGGTGGAGGATTCACACTCGTGAACAGTGAGTGGTCTACTGTGTGTTTGATTTTGAGAAGATGGTAACAGATGCTAGAGGGAAGAGGACAACTGAAAAAGTGGGATTATTTTTAATTTCCTTTGGTTGAGATTGAAAACTGAGAAAGCTCTTGAACTGAACTTACCCTGTTTAATGCTTGTTAGGGAAGTCTAAAGTTACACAAAGGTAGTATTGAGATTTGAGTATACCTTTAGTAAAGTAATCTCAAAAGTGGTGTATTTACGAGGATCAGTATTGCATAATAGTTGGCTTGCCATTCAAAGGAAGTATATTGAAAGGGAAAAAGATCTGTACTAAAGGCTATTCGTGTTGTTGTAGTTCTGATTGTTATTCATTGCATCTGTAGCTTGCGTTCACACAAATTATGCATCTTTTATAAAGTTGTACATGCTTTGTTTCTGGCGGCTGAAATGTTTTTTCTGTGCTTTTGCTGGAACAGCTAAAGATGCTAAGTGAAGAATACAAGGTTTTGGAAACGGAGATCGTAAGAGGGGAACCAAATACAAGTTCTCCTCGTCGAGGTAGTGCTTCATTGGGTCAAAGAGGAGACTTGTACAGTCCAACCGAGTTAAGTATGAGAAGTGTTTCCAGTTCAAGTAGCCGGAGCAAAAAAGCGTCTTAGTGAAGTAGCAAGATCGATCTTACCTACATGAAGTGTATAGTAGGGGTTTCTTTTGTTATTGATTCGGGCCCCTTTTGGTGCTTCTTAATATGATGCAAAAGTTTTGGTTATTTTGAGTTTGTATAAGGCAAAAATTATTGCAATGGTTCTGGTTTAGAGCCAGATTTCAATGAGATGGTGTATTAGAATTCAGAAAATTATGAGATGCAACCAGAACATCTAGTAGACAACACATGCTAACCTCAGAGGTCTTTCTTTATACTAGTAATTATTCCCGTAACCTTTCTCGTTTGTTCACACAGTGAAAAAACAATATTACATTGTATTTTCTTTTTAAAGACTTATTGACATAAATAAGATAACTTTTGAAATATTTCAGAAAACCGACATTTATAACATATCAATTAAAATTCCAATAATTTAGAATTAATCTCGTTTAACCTAATTTTTATCTCTCGCTCTCCCCACTGATTTTCCTCAAACTTCCTTAATTCATAATCTGTATCTCAGCAGGAAGTCGCCCCTTGAAGGTTGTTTTGCCACTAGCTAATCGGATATGTGTGTAGTCAAAATACATTTATTATCACATAAAAGTGGCATCTTTTTCTTCAGAAATGAACCGGACATTTTCATGTTTGAGTTTGAGTCAATACTAGATCGAATTTGGTATGTTGTTAAATTTTATATAGTTTTTTGTTTGTTACTTTACGTGCAGTCCTCTTCTACGAGGGCATATCTGAAAATTATTAACCCGTAGTTTGACTTTTGGTCAAAGTCAATTACACTATGAAAGGAATACGAGAGTAACATATTTTTCTTTTCATTTCCGTCCTTCACACGAAATTTCATTGCATAACATCCATTTATCCATTCAATTTTATATATCACAACTTCATTTCCCAATCCAAATATTACTATATGTAAATCTTCTAACAAATTCTTATATCCAAGAAAACAGCAAGGATATTGCTGTCATCAACAACAATTCTCAATAGAATTCTGGTGTGTGCTAAACGACAAACCACACCTCATAATAGGCTACAACAATAAATAAAAGACAGACAAATTCCAATGAGCACTTAAATATTGGGGTTGGTTGGGTTGTTCTTTGGGAATTCATCCAAGTAATTGTCATGGGGTGGATTATTGGTTCCAACAGTATTCTTGACTGCATCAGCTGGCAACACCCAAAGCAGCTCCACGAGCCACACTCACTGCACCCTGGCCTGCTCCTTGTGCCATGTTCTTCACTTGGATCCCAGTCTTAATAAATAAATACTCCACAGATTAAAATTTTAGCGCTAAAAATAAAAATTAACTACGTAAATTTGTCGTTAATCAATACTACTGTCCCAAAACAATTTAACTTTATCAGATAGATTAAAAGCCACACAAATATATTTAAGATTTGTTTTGGACCACACATTTCAAAGTCCTCCTTTCTTTTTTAAACTTCGTGTCAAGTCAAACTAATATAATCTTTTTGGACGGAAGGAGTAAATAGTCTGAAACTAACAGTTTTTTTCAATAACTCCTTAATAATTCATCTTTAAATAGAATTAGCAATGAATTTTTACTGTTTAGCGGAAAAAAATACTCTAAATCCCGAATTCACACCTACAATTTAATGAGGAGGGGTTAGAAATTACCTCTTGAAGAAAGCCTTGGTTTTGGCTATGGATGTCAGAAGGTGCATCTGAGGCATCTCTTCTCATCTACAATTGGGGAAAAAAGTAGCATAACGCCGAAGAAAATTCAGAGATTTAATTTAAATATGGATCAAACTTTAGGTTAATTAGTTAACTGCAGAAAGAATAGAGTAATCAGTGATGCCTGAGCTTGGCCTGAGACTTGGTTACTGCTGAAAAGGTTGTCATTACCGTGGCTTGCCATGTTAGTATCTTTTTGTTTGTGTTGTGAAGTAGTAGTAATAAAAGAAGATCAAAATGCAAAGATGGAATGGATTTGATATGAGTGAATTTATAAGTTTCATAGTCCTCAAAAGGTGACCTCAGTACATGCATTTTCTAACACATGGCAGGACGGACACAAGGCTATATAGTCTCAGTGCAAGACGCATGGCTCATGGTATTAATTAATTTAAGAACGCTTTTACAGGAAACTGAACTACTAGCTAGTAATCCAGTTTTCTCTTTTTCATGGACCTCATTTGCTTTAGCAATATTAACTCTTTTTGCCCCCTATTTAGGATCAACTTATAAAATACTATAATAGATCAACCGCTCTAAGTAGTTATCTAGTGCTCCCACATCCGAAATAGCCTAGTCATCGTGATCGATCATGATCTATATACATTATACTCCCTCAATTCCATATAAAAATTGTTGGAAATTTACTAAATGTGGAATTAAGTATATTCCATTAATTTATGAAATATTGGTATGTATGTAATACGTTTGAGACATAGAATTATGGACGGTTATTGGCCAAATGACAAAGTATTCCACGTTGTTAAACGAAGGAAGAAGTGTACAAAGTGTAAAATGAAACGAGTCGGAAATCGCCGTGAAGGGCCGCGGCCCCACACCGTCGGAGCCGCGGCGCCTCCCAGTCAGCACCACGGCACAAATTGGTTGGTCAGTCACTGGAGCCGCGGCGCTTCGGAGGCAGAAAGCGGCGACGGGAAGTTGGAAAAATCTGACCCTTGGGCTGGTTTTGGAGCATTGATTCTCCATTACTTGGCACATGAATTCAGCCAATATTTGGTTGAATGTAACCCCTCAATCAAGTGCAATTACATGGCTATTGAAGGCCATTAGTTGGCTAGTTGAGTGGTCTTCTACTTACACTATAAATTGAGGCTATTGGCTCAATTGAACAACACTCAACACTTAGAAAATACTCCAAAATTTTCAGAGTTCATCTTCTTCCTCTCTAGCAAAGTTACTATACTCAAAGTTCTTCAAGAGTAACACTTGAGTTTCCTTTTCTCATTTGTTAAGTTGTTGTTGTATCTTGGGAGACTATTGCTCAACACCGTAAAATGAGATATATGGGGCAATATTGTCTTAAAGACAGAGTGCCATCACTCGACTCAGCAAATCACTCAAGCAGTTTGTTAAGGTTTTGATTTCAGTTTTATTGTAATAGTTTGTTTATCCTTTCTACCATTGTAATAGTTACTTACTTCCCGTTTCCTACAACAATTGTATCCCAACAATTTTAAGACAAGATTTGTTGTAAGTAAGTTAGAAAGATGACTGGCATAAATCAAAGCGCTTCGATTCTCTTTCGTCGTTGCTCAAGGTAATCCCTCTGCCTTCCCCACTGCTCAAGGCACTCCTAATGCCTTTCCGGTTGCTCAAGGCTCATCCAACGCCTTTACTTCCGATCAAGGAAATGTTATCGTTCCTCCACCCGTTGGATTTCACCATGAACGCCCTGAAAAGTTCATGGGGTCAAACTTCAAGAGATGGCAACAAAAGATGATATTCTATCTGACTATTATGGGAATGACACGTTTCCTAACAGAAGATCCTCCACAAGCTGGAGATGAAATGGACCCTTCGCCTTCTGAAACGGGTGAATGTGCCCTAGGTATCCATGTCATTAATGGCATGAAGATGGTTCTTGATGCATGGAGTCATAGTGATTTCATGTGTAAGAATTACATATTGAAGTGCTTGTCAGACTCTCTCTACACGGTGTATTGTACCGTTGGCACTGCCAAAGAGTTGTGGGAGAAACTGCAAAAGAAGTACAACGCACAAGATGCAGGTACTAAGAAATTCATCGTTGGGAAATTTTTGAAATTTCAAATGGTGGATAATAAAACAGTGATGTCCCAAGTCCAGGAATTCCAAATGATTCTACATCACCTGGATTTGGAAGTTATGAAACCAAACGAGCAGTTTTTGGTTGCATCACTGATTGAAAAGTTACCTCCTTCATGGAATGAGTTTATGAGTTACTTAAAACTCAAGACAAAGGAGATGACCTTCGAAGAACTTATTATCAAACTCCAAATTCAAGAAGATAATAAGAAGGCCTTGCCTAGGGGTAAACAACCCGCTGAGGCAAAGGCAAATCTGGCTGAGGCTAAAGGGAACCCAAGCAAGAAGCGCAAGTTCTATAAAGACAGTAAGACCTAAGCATCGGAGAAGTTCAAAGGAAACTGTCACCACTGTGGGAAACCTGGTCACATGATCAAGGACTGCCGTAAGCTCAAGACTGAACAACAAGAGAAGGCCAAGGCTAAGGGCAAGACACATGTTAACGTCGTCAAAGACTAGTTTCTAGATGACATGATTGAGGAGTTCTCAGCGGTGGTGCTAGAAGCAAACCTTGTTGAGAATCCCATGCAGTGGTGGATGGACACAGGTGCTACAAGACACATCTGTTTCAATAGAGATGCCTTCTCCACTTATACACCGGTTACAAACAAGAAGTTGTTCATGGGAAATAACGCTTCATCTGACGTGCTGAGGGTAGGAAAGGTAGTCCTGAAGATGACTTCTGGAAATGAGCTCACTCTGAAGGAAGTGATACATGTTTATGAGATTAGAAGAAATTTAATTTCAGGTCCTTTATTGGTTAATGCTGGTTTTAGGCTAGTGTTTGAGTCCAATAAATTTGTAGTCACTAAGAATGGAACGTTTGTGGGAATAGGATTTGTCTGTGAAGGCCTCTTCAAAGTTAACACCATGTCTGTATTACTCACAAGCAATCGTATTGAAGCCTCTTCTTCTTACTTGCTTGAGTCCTCTAATTTATGGCATCATAGAATAGGACATGTCAACTACAAGTCCATCCAAAGATTGGTAAAGTTGGAGTTGTTGTCGTCTATCGATGTAAACCCTCAACATAAGTGTGAGGTGTGCGTAGAGGCAAAACTCACAAAGCTTCCTTTTTGATCCGTCGAAAGGAATACCGCTCCTCTAGAACTTATTCACACAGATATATATGATTTGAAGTTTACACAAACTAGAGGGGGGAATAAGTACTTTGTGACATTCATTGATGATAGCACAAGGTATTGTTACCTTTACTTATTGAAAAGTAAGGATGAAGCCTTTGAAGCGTTCCGATGTTACAAAGCAGAAGTTGAGAACCAACTAAGCATGCGGATTAAGTCCATTCGTAACGATAGAGGGGGAGAATACGTAGCGCCATTTGAGGAATATTGTGTTCAATCAGGCATTGTTCATCAAAAGACGGCTCCATACTCACCTCAATCGAATGGTGTGGCGAAACATAAGAATCACACATTGAAGGAAATGATGAATGCCTTGCTCATCAATTCCGGTTTTCCCCAAAACATGTGGGGAGAAGCTGTCCTTACCGCTAATACGATTCTTAACAGAGTCCCACATAAGGGTAAGGACAAAACTCCATGTGAATCATAGAAAGAAAAGAAACCCACTTATAAATATTTAAAGGTGTGGGGTTGTTTGCAAAGGTTGAAGTACCCAAGCCAAAGCAGGTCAAGATTGAGCCTAAGACTGTAGATTGCATATTCATCGAATATGCAAATAACAGTAGTGCTTATCGCTTCTTAGTGCATAAGTCAGATATTTCAGATATCCACGAGGGTACAATCATGGAATCAAGGAATGCTCAATTCTTTGAAGATACCTTTCCTAGAAAGGAAAAAGACATAACCTCTCGCAAACAAAGTTATGAACAAATCTCTCAGGAACCGGGAGTCGTTGACGGCCCAGATCTAGATGGTTCAGATCTAGTGGATCTCGAAGTGGTTGAATATCCGGAATCAAGTGTTCCAGATTCTCAGAACTTGGAAATTCCAGAGATGGAACTAAGGCGAAGTAAAAGGGCCAGGAAGGATAAATCCTTCGGTCCTGACTTTGTAGCTTATATGGTTGATGATGAACCAAGGACAATTGCTGAAGCATTGTCAACTCCAGAGGCACCGCTCTGGAAATAAGCTATTGAGAGTGAAATAGGCTCCATTCTGCATAACTATATTTGGGAGTTGGTTGATCTTCCTCCAGAAAATAAACCGTTGGGTTGTAAGTGGATACTCAAATGAAAGTATAAAGCAAATGGATCTATAGATAAGTACAAGGCCATATTAGTAGTTAAGGGCTATCGGCAAAAGGAAGGCCTTGACTACTTTGACACGTACTCCCCGGTGTCTAGGATGACGTCCATACGAGTATTCATTGCGATCGCAGTGTTGCGTGACCTTGAGATACATCAAATGGATGTCAAGACAGCCTTCCTAAATGGTAATTTGGAAGAAGAAATTTATATGGACCAACCCGAGGGGTATGTGGTTCCAGGGCAAAAGAAGAAAGTCTGTCGGCTTGTCAAATCTATGTACGGGCTGAATAAAGCCCCGAAGCAATGGCACGAAAAAATTGATAGTACTCTACTATCGAAGGGTTTCGCCATTAATGAGTGTGACAAATGTGTCTACATGAAAGGTAACTCTGACTCGTTTGTTATGATATGCTTTTATGTAGACGACATGTTGATCACATGAAACAGTCTTAGCATAATTCTAGAGACTAAGAACATGTTGAAACAATGCTTCGACATGAAGGATATGGGTATCGCAGATATTATCTTAGGGATAAAAATCTCTAAGACATCTGACGGACTGGTCTTATCTCAGTCTCACTACATCAAGGATGTTTTGAAAAAGTTTGAGATGTTTGACAGTTCGCCTATAAAGTCACCAATGGATAGAAATAAAAAACTTGATAAAAATTGTGGTGCACCCATATGCCATGAGCAATATGTATAGGTGATTGGTAGTTTGATGTACATAACAAACTGCACCTGACCTGATATTGCTTATGCAGTAAACAAGTTGGCTAGGTTTACCCGTAATCCGAGTAATGATCACTGGAAGGCATTGAATCGGGTACTACACTGCACTTACCGCTACCTCCGAGACTACCAAGTATATAAGTATTTGCTCTCCGTCCTTTGGATTTGACATGAGCGGAGGACTGAATATGCAAGTCTTCAGGTCCCTTAAGGCCTGCTGGCACTCGGGTGTCCACACAAAGTCATTCTTTTTCTTTAAAAGTGAGAAAAACCTATATTTTTTCGAGGACCAAAATATAAATATAGTTAAGGCCGCCACACGACCGGTCAATCGCTACACTACTTTAACATCTCTCAGTACGTTCGATATGTCTTCGATAACCTTTATTTTGTCACGATTTATCTCGATCCCCCTCTAGGAAACCAAGAAACCCAAGAATTTACCTAAGCCAACCCCAAAGGGACACTTCTCAAGATTCAAATTCATATTGTACTTCCTCAGTACCTCAAAGATTTCCTGCAAACGACTTAAATGGTCTTCTGCACGAAGACTCTTAACAAGCATATCGTTTATATATACTTCCATTGTTTTACCTATTTGCTTTTCAAATATTTTATTTACTAACTTTTGATATGTGGCCCCGACATTTTTAGTCTAAAAGGCATAATGTTGTAACAATAAGTACCGAAAGTGGTTAAAAAGATGTTTTTCTTGGTCTTATGGGTGTATCCTTATTAGATTATACCCGGAATATGCATCGAGAAAACTCATTATCTTATGCATGGTCGTAGCATCGATCATCTGATCTATGTTCGGTAGTGGAAATGAGTCTTTAGGACATGCCTTATTTAAATCTTTATAATCAATGCACATTCAAAATTTATTTCCCTTTTTAGGTACTACCACTACATTTGCTAATCAGTCCGGGTATTTTACCTCCTAGATCGATCTTATATTGAGTAGTCTAGCTACATCTTCTTTAACAAATCTGTTGCAAAGTTCGGCTATAGGCCATTTTTTTGTCGCACCTGAGGGAAACTGAGATCCAGGCTCAATTTATGTGTTGTGACTTCTCGAGGAATGCATGTCATATATTCATGAGACTATGCAAAGCATCAATGTTAGATATAAGATACTTAAAAATTAAATCCCTGAGCCTCAGGGTTAATCTGGTGCCCATGTATATCTTTCTATCGGGAGTTTCTAAATGTTGTGAGACTTGCTCTAATTCATTGCCAATGGACTTGGTGGCATCTGATTCATCCGGTACCTAAAAGTATCTGGGTACTTGATACCGATCTGAAAACTCCTCCTCCGGATAGGTTGACACTGATTCTACCGATGCAACTTGGTGAACCTCTTCTAGTACCGGCTCCGCTTCTTGTAATTGCTATTTGGGGTCTACTTCCACCTATGGTTCATCTATGATGTACATCTCATTGGCAGTAGGTTGTTCACCTCGAATTTGTTGAATCCCTTTTGGTGTAGGAAATTTCATCAACTGATGCATTGTTGATGGGATCGCCTTCACGTCATGTATCTACGATCTCCCAAATATTTCATTGTACCTCATATCTCCATCGAGGACGTACAATTTTATCATCTTAATAACCCCAATTGTGTGTACCGGTAGGTCCACTTCCCCCTTTGTGGTCTCACTTGACTTGTTGAAACCTGAAAGGGTTCTGGCAGCCGGAACTATCTTGTTCGCCATATTCATTTCTTCTACAACCTTCACCATAATTATGTTAGATGAGCCTCCGATATCAATTAGAACCTTTTCACCTAGAAGCAGTCGATAGGCACCGTGATCACTAGTGCATCATTATAGGGAAAAATTACATTGTTAACGTCTTCTTCAGTGAACATGATAGTATGTTCGTCAGGTATCTCCCGGAACCTCTTTTCCCGGGTCACAAAATTTTTTGTCTTTTTAGTCGCTGTGAAAGACGTGGTGGCAATCATTGATCCACCATATATAATGTTTATGACATAGGGTGGAGTAGCCGGATTAGACTTACCTTCTGCGGATGGTCCCCGTTCATAGTTGTTCCGAACTCTCTCACTCAAATATTTCCGAAGATGACCCCTCCTTAGCATTCCTGCAACCTCTTCTCTAGATGTCTGCAATTCAAAATTTTAAGCCTGTGAGTGCCATGAAAATCGCACCAGACGGACTGTTCTCTTTTACTCGGATTAGACTGTGGTGGTTACGGTGGTCGAGATGTCGGATGAGTTCTTAACACCGCCATCAACTATTCTTCATCGATATCAATTGTACTCGAATAGTCTCGGATACCCGACACCCTTAAATGAATTACTTTTCTCGAAATTCACCAATTTTTTATTATTTCGACCATACCTCCTTTGTTATTTGATTTATCAAAGGAGTGGAAACCTTGTCCACCTCGTTGCTTTACAATGGGAGGATAAGGTTGATAATGGGTTTTTGAGGAATTCTCTTTCTCTGACTTTGCGAAGATACTTTCAGCATTAGTTACGAGTATATCATCCTCAATTCGAATTTTAGACTCATACCAGTTTGCATGTCTTTCCAAGTCATAGCCTGAAATTTCAACAGACGTTCTTTAAGCTTCTGTGAAGCTTCTAAACTTGAAGGATTCAAACCCTTTGTCAAGGCCTCTGCAGCCCATTCATCCGGGACTACAGATAATAGCATCCGTTCTTTCTGGAATCGGGTAACGAAGTCTCTAATGAATTATTTTTCTCCTTGTGCAATGCGGAAGATATCCGTCTTGCGTGTGTTCACCTTCCGATCTCCCGCATAAGCTTTTATGAACATATGAGTGAGCTGGGCGAAAGAACTAATAGAATGCTCAGGGAGTTGTGAATACCATGTCAGAGCTCCCTTAGCGAGTGTTTCAGCGAACTTCTTGATCAGAACCGATTCTATTTCATGTTCTCTTAGATAATTTCCTTTCACAATCGTAGTATAGGCCATGATATGCTCACGTGGATTAATAGTTTCATCATACTTGGCCACAAAAGGCATTTTAAATCTTTTGGGGATCAATTCGGGCACATCATCTGGCTTATACGCTAATTGAATATACTTCTTTGCATTCGGACCGTCAACCACGGGAGGAGCCCCAGGTATTTGACTAAACTAGCGCTGGAACTCCTAAGCAGTTTTTTTTGCCTTCTCCGCATTGATCTCAAGTTTGCTTATCATGTCCTTCATGAATTTCAGGACCTTTTCCTGGAATGAGTTTTCAGGGACTTCGTTCTCTAAACCATCATTTGCAGATCTGCCTTGATCATCATCGCTTCTACCTTGACCATAATCGGTTTCTCCATGTGTATTTGGTGGAGGAACTGATCCTCTTGTCGGAGTACTGCCCGTATTTTTGGACATGAACTGCTTTTGAAACCTCTTCAAACGCTCCAACTCTTCATTTATTGCAGCGTTCTGCGTCTGAAGATTCTGTATAGCTTCTTCATGTGTTTCATCAGTGGGAACATCACCATATTGACCGTTTTCGAAAGTGACTTCATCTGTATGTGTCGAGTCTCTGTGCGTTGTGGTTCCTCTTGTCAAACCATCCGACCCCAGATTGCTCGTGTTGTCTCCGATGTTACCTATTCCTGTCATCTGTCCGTTCTGAACAAAGAATAAAACTTAAAGAAAAAATTAGATTAGTAGATGAGTCACTTGTGACACCACAATAGTACATGCCCTACGGTGGGCGCCAAATTATTTACCCATAAAACGATACAATTGAATTTGTATACGTGGTCAAAGACACGTGGATCTCAAGTGACACGTTTGGTGGGAATCTTAGATGAATTATATTAAAAATGAATAATAACGAGACAAGATAAAGTAAAGCTTAGTCTGAGCCTTATGATAGCGTCTGGCCAAAGTGATGTTAACTCGTATGAAAGCACAAAAATCAAGAGAATAACAATAAGTATTTCGTAATAGCTAGAATCTGATGGGTTATAATAGAATGAAGTGCCCCTATTTATACATGAGCTACACGGGTACACAACCCACGAAATATGTCCTCATAAATACAGAAGAATGGATGTTGTAATAATTGACAATCAATCTCTCAATAAATGTCATTAAAAGGTTGTTTGAAGTCGTATGACCTGTTTTAGTAACGATCGTCCATTACGATGCAAATGACTCTTAGCCTTTTTTATTACCGGTACCGGCCTTGCTTGTGTCGCTCCCAGTACTATGTATACCAAACAAGTAGCACTATAATTTGACGTGGATCTGACTCAGCATCATGCTCCACGTGTCACACCATAATTTGTACAATTGTCTTATACAAATTTTGCCCTATACAATAATTTTAAAAATGTTTTAGGTACAAAAAAATGAATCTGATATGCGATATTCTTGTATTTTTCTCGTCCTCTTTAAAAGAATTTGGTCTGGGAGTTCAAATCCACTCTTCTTTTCGACGACGTCTCAACGTCAAACTAATTGCTAGTGACTCCGATGCTTTATGGGATAATTGTTACTTTCCATCAATATAACTATTAAATAATTATGTTCATCAAAGCTTGGACGGCTAGAAAGATATCACTCACTTATTCTAATTTCTTTAACATTTAAATTTTAGAGTTCGTGATTCTCAACGCACTTCATTTGACGACTAGGTTATGCTATTAAGTTGCTCAATTTATTAGATAATATATTTTTTTCATTGTACAAAAAGAAAACATATATACATAAATATATAAAAAGAGAATAAAAAAAAAAGACATGACTATCAACGTATTTGCTGATAGTTAAAAAATATTTATAATAACCAAATTATTTAATAGATAGTGATATGTAATTATTATGTGATTAATAACTGCTTCCCGCTTCCATTTGTATGTCTTAGTTACTACTTCGACAGTTAAATAATATTATTTTTTATCATAATTTCTATAATATTTTAAATTATTAACTATTGTGATTGATAGTATTTTATAATTTTTATATAATTTCTAAATATTAAAAAAATTAAAATTTTATGTGTAAATTCACACTAAATAGGGAGTAGTAATTAGTTTAATACTCCTAGTGTGAATGAAACCAAACAAATTATGTGAATGGCTATGTAAAATAGAGCAAAATTATTATCCGGCCATGCTATTCTCGCCTGTTGTCCCACTTCCTGGTTTCTACGGGCGGCGTCATGAGTTAAGACTTAAGACTGATATTAGGACATTTTAGTCCTCCTACTCCACATAATAATAGTAATTGGGTACCCAATTTCATACATTCCTCAACCTCTAAACCTTTCTACTTTATAAGCTTCAGGCTTGACCTAGTAAATCTAGTCCCAGGTTCGTCCATCTTATATGCTTTAACTTGTCAATCATTATTTTATTATTATATAATTCTCTCAGAAATGTAATTTAATCACTTTTCCAATGGTTTCTCTTCTAATTCCATCACCTGAGATTTGAGATCTAAGGGTGTAAATCCTAATTAGGGGACAACATGAAGCTAATTATCGATACTTATCCCAACTTAGACGATGCTGGATAAATTTTTCTTTGTTTAAATGATGAATTTGACGTAGCCATATATTACAACAACAAAGGTAGGTAGAGAGAGGTTGTTTCAGGTAGACGCTCGGCACAAATACAAGCCATTCAAAGCAGGATAAAAAACATGATAAAGCTGACTCCAAAAAAAATGGAGTCATATATTGAATGCATCAATATATGCTATTGCCTATCAGCATAATACCAGGTAGCTTTGGACTCCAAGGTTTAGGCCGATTGGACGTCGCCCTCTGCTAGGATTTGAACCTCGGTTCCCCAATTCCACTAGTAGGCCTACCCTGTTGGTGCAGTGTTGTCAACGAATGCGTCTCGGGCTGGATTGACTAACCTAACCAAGCATCAGTTAAATTGTTTCTTTTTCTAGCTTGTCCAATGAAGATTTTTATTGTTAATTGAATGTTTATTTTGGTCATTGCTGATATCTGACAATAAGTTTAAGGTTTTAAGTTTTAACCGATTGTGTGAAGAAATGTCTATCAGTTTAACGGTTGACTTGGTTGGGATTGAAAATAACGCACTCAATCAGACAATTAATTGCGTCATAATCACAACTAAATGTGTTTGCGTATATGTTTCATCTACACTCATTCAGAGGATTAATCATGATAAAATATTTTTACATTGGAACATTATCGCATCCCTCCTTTAGCGGGAGTTATGTAGTATGTTGAAGAATAGCCTTAAGTGAGGGTCTATGTCTATCAGATTTTGGAAGCATGCATGAATATGCATTTAAGTACTTAATAGTTAATGCTGGATTGCAGAAGTTCTTTCCTAATGGCTTATATATGATTCATTTCTTAGTCTCCGATGGTTGAATTGATATGCTGCAGTTTACTCAACCATTAGTAGTAGTTGATGCGAGTTTACTTGATTACGGGGAAGGGGGAAGAACACTTCAATAGATGAGGAACATTTTATTTATGAATTGAAGAATTAAATATGATTTTCAGCTGTCAAGGCTTGGTGCAGTTATCTGGCATCAAGAGTTGAGTTCCTTCTTTTATAAATTTTCACATTTTCAGCTGTAGTTATTTATTAGAAGACAAAACAGAATGCTTGATTCATTTGTCACGTGACTATCAAAATGAAAGTAAATGATTTGCTTGGTGTTTCTCTTCATCAGTGCCATGCTCCTCCCATTCGGAAAGAACTGACAGAAAAGGAAGTTGCATAGTATCCCTGATATTAAAAAAAAAGTGTCACTTTATAATTATATGAAGGGCTGGTGTTTCGTTTGTGCGTTGATGATTTGTTGTAATTTGTTATTAACTTATTTCTCTGCTGCCCATTTCAGAAGCAGTATTGGAGCATAGAAGTAGAAATCTAGTGCCTTCCAACAGCTCAACATGCCGAAAGATAGAAGGGTGAATTCTTCGTCGTTCAACGGGGCAAGGGCATCTCCTTATGCTTGCAGTTCAAAGAATACTGACCTAGAGTTCAAGAGCTCCTCGCCACCAGTAGGGAATGAAAGAGAATGGGAAGAAGCTAGGTGCCCTATATGTATGGAGCATCCGCATAATGCTGTCCTTCTACTTTGTACATCACGGGAAAATGGTTGTCTGCCTTATATGTGTGACACAAGTTATCGTCATTCAAATTGTCTTGATCAATTTTGTAAACTATCATCTGGAACACAATCAGAAGCTCAACAAGAGGAAAGTACTATATCAGGACAATCAGAAGCTCAACAAGAGGAAAGTACTATATCAGGAACGATATTCCACAGGGGAAGTCAGAGACAACCTTCTTCAAGAACAACCTGGTCTACTGAGGGACAACAACCAGAGCTTGTCTGCCCTCTTTGCCGAGGACAGATTAAAGGATGGATTGTTGTAGAGGGAGCTCGTAAATTCATGAATTCCAAACAGAGGAGTTGTTCCTTGGAGACTTGCAGTTTCAATGGAAATTATGGAGAACTAAGAAAGCATGCCAGGCTTGAGCATCCATCTGATAGGCCAGCCGAGGCTGACCCTCAACGACAGTTTGATTGGAGAAGGTTGGAGATTCAAAGAGACTTTGGGGATACTCTCAGTGCATATCAGACGGCCTTTGGTGATGACTTACCAGGAGATGACTTCTTAAGTGAACTTCCTCTTGATGGTGGTCTATTTGACCTACTGGATGGGTACTCTGAGGCTGAGGATGGATTAAGTGAAGACAGCAATTTGTTAATGGATTTTGAATTTGAGCTCTCCTTCACTTTCCTGAATGACTTCCCATTTTTGCCTTTGACATTGGATGAGTTTTCAGACTTTGATGGTGGGAGGATTGCTAGTCGATCACAGACTAGTGCTAGATCCGAAAACAGGAGACCTAGGAGGTAAGCTTCATCAGATAATCAGGAGGAAAGACCAGCAACTGGAGGAGACACAAATAGGTCATCAAGGCGCATGCCCAGCTCCTTCAGGCACTAAACCAGTGAATCAAGCTTGGTTCAAACTGTAGTGTGCAGCTTTTGTCTTTCAGGTTGATGTTCTTCGGTTTTCTGGTATCTCTTCATCACTGAATGTGGAAGAATTTCCACGCCATAATTCCTGTTGTACTCTCAAATGAACATTGTAATTTGTGCTCTACGTTTTTTTCCCTTCTTACTTTGATGCTTTAAGAACAAGTGTATCCCCTCTCACGAAATTATAGTTACTGGTTTACTAGCTGAACTTATGAAACATAAAGTGTGTTAAGATCACAAGGGGGGAAAAGTTAAAGGATGTTTAGCTTAACCTTATGTTTCATTATTCTTATAGTATGTCATTTTCTCAACATTTGTATCGGTAATTTTCCAGCTATGGCATATGTTGCAGTAATTGTATACACCACAACTACGATAATGAGGTATAGGGTGTAGAAAGGTCGAACATAATAGGAAAATACTCATTTACGTGTTCAAAATAAACTAATAAATGGATACAATGTATCATTGTTCTTTACATAAACTTTGTTTGACTACATGCAAGCCGAAAGTAAAAATTTAACGGAACTTCAAATCTATATCTATATATACGTATAAAGCTGGGAATGAGAAATGTGAGGTGGCATGCTTCTTTGGCTTGCATCTCCATTTATCTTTTTTCTCAATTTTTAATTTTTTTTCTTTAGATTAGGATTATAAATGTTGCCTCAAATTGATAATAGTCTATTTATTTCATTCCTCATTATTACCATTTATTAGCTCTCTCCTAAAACTCCTCCACTTTCCTGGTGTTGCCTTACGTTTGTTTTAGTAAAATATCGTAACTCTTGGTATTTAAAAGGTATGTTTCATTATGAAAGGTCAGGACAATTACCATAACCGATCATTATGCATACTAATTATATAAGAGAATAACTTCAAATCATGGCAATGGTACATGAAAATACAACTCTTGAAAGATACACATCGGATAGTGATTAGCAAGAATCCTACCACGAGCAGGTCTGGCTGGATGAAAAGTATCATAGAGCCAACTACAGAGCTTCAGGCTCGACCTTTGGATGAGATGTGATTTTGTTTGGGATGGTCAAGTACTGGACGACTCTTCATAGTTGAAATCGGCAGTCTCGAGATCATGATTTGATATGAGAGAAAGGTGACGCAACATGCCTCTTTCACCAGGATCTCTATTTATTTTTTACTTATATAAGGATTAAAAATGTTGCCTCAAATTAATAATCTATTTGTTTCATTTGTGAGTTTTACGTAGAATCAAACTTCAAAGTAGTTTTACATACATTACCATTAATAAGCAAAGATTGTTTGATTTTAGTTAGTTTTTCATTTGTTGATTTCACTATAATGAATGAACGCCTGCATTAATGTTAGAGGAAAACAAGCGGTAAACAGTAGGACGGACAAGTTTTGTTGTCACAGAATAACTTGGGCGTATTAACTGATTAAGAAACCTATAAGTTTAGTACGAAGCCTATAAATTTAGAATAAAAACAAAAAATAATTGATAAAAGAAATAATAAACTCAGTTGCAAATTACAACTAAATTTTATCAATATTGTTAAGTACGTTTCTATATTCATTTTTCTCAATTGGGTTTATGATCCAAACTAATGAAAATAATAACATCCTCTGGTAAATTCATCAAGTTGCTCATGAAGATAAACTATCTATACTTATGATTTAATTAATTTCTAAAATAATATATTTTTTCGCAATATAAATGTAATTCGATTAATTTAGTACTTATAAAGGTCGTGTAGAGATTATATTTTTGTAGGTGTTTGGCCATAGAAACAAAAAAAAAATCACATTTTTTGAAGTTGGAGTTGTGTTTGGCCATAGTTTTTGCAAATAATATTTTGTTGTTGAAATGTACTCTTTCAACAAAGTTTTGGTTGTGAAAAAAGTTTAAAATAAGGTTTTGGTTGTTTTTTAAATTCCAAATACACCTGAATTTTCATGGCAAAACACTGATTTTTGAAAAAAGTAAAAAAAAAAAATCTAGAAAAAAGTAAAAAACTTCAAGTTGTCCTCAGTCTTGGCTATGTTGACAAAAGATATTTTATAGATTCAATTTGTTATCTTTATAACCGGGCAAAGCGCGAATACCTACACTATTATTAGAATACATAGAGCATAACAAATACTAATCAAGGTACGAGACCAGTTTGACACGTTTGTAATTTTGTTATCCTAGAAGAATTCTTATATTGCGTATTTTCTTTATGAAACATTGAATGTGGAGCTATTAGGTAAGCTCATGTTTAAATCCACCAATTATTTACTTTCACATACGTATCGATGTTATTTATATTTATCCAAAGTTGTACACTGCTTACTCTACAGTGGTTCAACCTATTTCAACATTTTTGATACGGAATGTAAATTAAAAACACTGAACTTACAAAAAAAATATTGTGAACCTAGAATTTCAAAAACAATAAATTCACTTTAAGCACTTCAAAAGTTGAACGCGTCAAATATAAATTTTAAATCGACCTCTTCGTAATAACACAATCTTAAAATCTTGGATCCCCTTATATTTATGCTTTTAAGAAACAGAAAGATTCATAGAAAAATTAAATGTTTGACTCCTCAAATACAATGTCTTTTTTCCTAAATCTTTACACGAGAAATGCTTACTTATTCCTACCCAATATTTTAATAAATCATTAAACAGATAACATGTGCTTTTCAAATCAATATTAATATATATAATAAAGATAGGAATAGACAATGTGATATGGCACCTCTCTACGGCCATCATTCATATTTATCTTTTTTCTCCTTTTTTGGCCTTTTTCTTATTTTTTCTATTTATGTAAAAAAATTAAAAATCACTCATTAAACTCTCTTTATTATGTTATAAAGGGGTGGATGAGGATTATGGTAGAATGGTAGTAGGAAGTCGAGCGTAGTCCTACTTACGCTCACAAAATGATAGTTGTAGTGTTATTACTGTAGGGCCGATTAGCCCATCACACTTATAGGCGCAATATTGCTTTTATAGTCCCTGTAGTTTGATTTATGCTGCTATGTGTTCCCTAGTGTATTTTATTTATATTATTTATCTGCGTTAGCTACTGCTTCCTTTTGTCAGAATGCGCTACCATGGTGTATTCAATTTTGTTATCAGCATGTTCATACAACTTTAATTTTTTGTCTCTGACCGTTTCTCTTGCTTTGTAATGCTTGCTTGATTGTGATTATGCTTTGTCTTGAACCGAGGGTCTCCCGGAAATAACCGCTCTACCTACCAAGGTAGAGGTAAGGTCCGTGTACACTCTACCCTCCCAGACCCCACGTTGTGGGATTTCACTTGGTATGTTGTTGTAAAGGGGTGGATGAGGAGCCTATTTACCTTGGCCTTTTGCATTCTCTAATTGAAAGCTCAAATTGGGTGAACAAATTCTTCCGTTACAATATTTATTTCTGCAAATATGAGTGATCTTGAAAGCTTAAGATATACCATAACTTAATCGAAGGACTTGAAGGGTTCTTTAACAAACATTGATCACAGTACTACATATACACCTAGGCACCATATGATCATATCTAGCAATATTTCACGATACATACATCTTCATCATTTAGTCCGTTTGTGTTACCTAAGTACGATACTAATGGTGGCCGGTGATCTTTTTGGGCAATTTCAGAGATATGTTATTTTTTTTTTATAATTGTCTTAAAACGCGGTTTGTTAACTTCTCTTCCTGATCTTATATGGAGGACGTAATAATTTTGTTTACCCTATTTTGATTTTGGTGATTAATTAAACTGTATTTTTGACTGATAATTATGATTTTCAATTGATCTTATTCTCTTCTCTTTTGTTTCTTCTTGATGCATAGTGAAAATAATTCTACTGCTGAGGTTCGGTCAAGTCTTCAGAAATCAAACTACATAATTTATACGTTCGGTGATCCAATTGACATTTTGTTCACAATTTCAAACAAATCTAAGGACTTTCTTGGTTATAGTCGTGATTAACTCTGTCAATAACCAGTTAATTCTGTCAACGATTATGTAGTTTTTTTATTTGCTGTCTGTAGAAAGGGAGAGCTCGAGCTAGCATCAATGTAGGGATTAGTTATAGAGAGAGAAAGTAGTGCAGTGTAGAGAGAAGAAGCGGTTGAGATATTATTTTCTTCATTGATGAACTTAAAGCTGGATGTGTGCTATTTATACAAGTGTAATAAACATAACTAACCTCCTAACTAACAACTAATCTCCAAACTAATAATGTACAACCATCAACAACACACTAAAGTAAAATGTACAACTATTCCGAGCACTCCTATTTTCTATACTCCCCCTCAAATTGGGTGGTGGAACACATTAACTTTCCCTAACTTGCAAACAAAAAATCATGTTGACTCTTCCCTAAACCCTTTATCAATATATATGCAGTTTGATCTTTGGTATTCATATGTGTTGTCTGTATGAAGCCTTGTTGAATTTTTTTCCTAATGAAATTAGCAGTCAATTTCTATGTGCTTTGTCCTCTCATGATACATGGGATTAGAGGCTATTTGTAATGAAACTTTATTGTCACAAAATAAATTCATAAGTTGCTTAACATGTACTCCCAACTCCATTAACAATCCATGAATCCACACCAACTTCGAGACTGTCCCTGCCATACTTTTATATTCAATTTCAGAAGCACTTCTTGAGATTGTTGAATGTTTTTTAGACTTCCATGAAATCAGCGAGTCTCCAAACTTCACACAATACCCTGTGACTGACCTTCTTGTCATTGAGCATGATGCCCAATCTGCATTACAAAATGCAGTCACACTTCTTTATGCCTTGCTGCTCATCAACAAACTAAGTCCCTGTTGCCCTTTTATGTATCTTACAGCATGCAATGTTGCTTGCCAATGTGACTCATTTGGCTCATGCATAAACTGACTCAGATTTTGAACAGCAAATGAGATATCTGGCTTTGTCATAACTAAATACAACAATCTTTCTACCAGCCTTTGATAACCGGTTTTATCTACCAACACCTCGTCATCTTGTGTCTCAACCTCTTGTGTTTCCATCATCTATGCTATGAGTTCTAAAACATACTTTATCTGATTCATTAATATGCCTCTACTTGACCTTGCAAACTCTATGCCTAAGAAATATCTCAAATCTCCAAGATATTTCATTTTAAAATTGCGATTGAGTGCATTCTTTGCTTCTTGTATAAGAGATGCATTACTGACTGTGATTAAAAGATCATCCACATATACTAAAATAATAACAATGTCAGTACCACACCTTTTGATGAATAAAGAATAGTCCAGTTTACTTTGAGAATAACCAGATTGAATAAGAGCAGATGTGAGCTTAAGGTTCCATTGTCTACTCGCTTGCTTCAAATCATAAAGGGATTTGTGGAGCCTACAAACCTTAGACTCCCCCCGGCTACCAAAGCCCTAAGGTAAGATCATATACACCTCCTCTAAAAGATTACCTTATAAAAAGGCATTGTAGACATTCATTTGGTATAAAGGCCAAGACTATTGTGCATCTAAAGCTGTGACACTCATAACAGTGATCATTTTTACAACTAGGGAAAATATATCATGAAAATCTAATCCCCCTTTTTGAGTAAATCCTTCTGTCACTAGCCTAGTTTTGTATCTTTCAACTGAACTATTTGCACTATACTTCACCTTATACACTCACTTACAACCTATAGGAGTCTTACCAACAGGTAAATCAACTATTTCTCAAATATTATTGTCACAAAGAGCTTGGATATCAAGCTTCATAGCCTGAATCCAATTAACATCATATGTTGCTTGAGCAAAAGTGGTAGGTTCAAGAATTGAAGTAGCGGTCAAGAAAGCTTTGTATTTAGGTGAGATGGATTAATAAGAAACATAGTTTGATATAGGATAAGTAATAGAAGATTTATGGTGAAAATCAGTGAGCCAAATATGTGGCTTGATAGTTCTAGAGGACTTTCTAAATGGAATTGCAGGAGGTGGAAGAGGTGGAACTGTAGGAGGATATACCATAATTGTTGTGAGTGGAAGTGGAAGGAGAAAGGGATGCTGAAACTGATTGATCTGAATAAGATTGTCCTAAGAATGTGAGGAATGATGAGATGAATCCTGATCATCTGATAGCTCATGGATGGAAAGATCTTCAAATTATGGATTATCAAGGAGAGAAACATCAGTAAATGAAGAGGATGGAGTATAAGAACTAAAAGGAGAATGTAGAAACTTACTCTTAGGATATTTGAAAGGAAAAACTGACTCTTTAAAGATAACATCTCTATTGAACAAAAAGGTGCATGTGGCAATGTCATAACTCCCTCAATTTAAAAAAGGTTGCCTTATTTTTTTTTAGTCTGTTTAAAAAAAGAATGCACCTTTCCTTTTTTGGAAATTCTTTCGTTCCAACTTTACACATGACATGTTTAAAAGCACAAGATTCAAAAGTCTTCTCTACTTTTTTATATTTTGTGTCAAGTCAAAATCCAGATAATCTTTTTAAAATGGAGAAAGTACTTTGTAGCCTTTTGTGTATTAGAGTATCCCGGAAACACACCAGGAGTTGACTTGGAAGAAAACTTATCAAAGTAAGATGGGTTGGTAGCATAACACAAGCATCCAAACACCTTGATGCGATTTAAAGAAGGAGAATGACCATGGAACATCTCATACGGAGATTTGTCATGTAAAATAGTATAAGGCAGCTTGTTAATGAGGTATGCTGCAGTTAAAATATAATCACCCCAAAATTTCAATGGGGCATGAGCCTGGAATCTAAGTGCTCTGTCCATTTCAAGAAGATGTCTATGTTTTCTTTCAGCTATGCCATTTTGTTGAGGTGTATGGACACTTGAACTTTGATGGATAATTCCTAAGGAACTAAGCAATTGGTTGCGTTGAGTATTGAAAAATTCCAAGACATTATCAGTTCTCAGAATCTTCATAGAGGTAGAAAATTGTGTTTTGACCATTATCAAAAAAATTTAAATCAAAACAGCAACATCACTTTTGAATTTCATCAAGTAGATCCAAGTTATTCTAGAAAAATCATCTACTATTGTAAGGAAATATCTAAAATCATTGTAGGTACATTGTCTATATGGCCTCCATAAATCTATATGTACCATGTCAAAAGGAGATACATATTTTTTGGTACTATGAGGAAAATGTAATCTAGTTTTCCTTGAAAAAGGACAAATTGTATATTAAGTAGCTTCTTTATTTAGCAATTGATGCCTTATTGAAGGTATTTGCTGTAAAACTTGAAGTGGTGCATGATCAAGTCTTTGATGCCAAATGCTAGTCATTGAGTTTGTGGTATAATGAAGAGTTGTGGATTGTGGAGTGGGAGATAAATTGTCACAAAGAACAGTGGTTGAAGAAGACAATGCCCTGGCAGGTGATGATGATGTGATGGTGGTGTCAGGGATGTATAAATCATCTTACACTCTACTAATCCCGTTCACCTTGACATTGCAAAGGTCTTGGAAGATACAAATATCAGGGTAAAATGAAGCACAACAATTTAAGTTTATAGTTAACTTGAAAATAGAGAGTAAATTGTATTTGAAGTTAGGTATGTAGAGTACATTATCCAATTTAAGGAAATTAGATATAATAAAAGAACCAGTATGAGTAACATGAGTATAGTTACCATTAGGAAGATGGATTTTGGTAGAATTAGAAGGAGCAACATGTGTAGGATAACTAATCAGATCCAAACTAGAAGCCATGTGATTTGTGGCTCATGTATCAATTATCCAGGATTTAAAAGTATTAATTACAGTAAAACAACTACAAGTGCAAGTACAATTATGAGCATGTGTACCTTCCATATTTGTGTCATCTCAAGCTGTTTTTGGTCTCGATCAAGTTTGTGCAATATCTCCTGATATTGTTGAGGAGAGAACATAGGCACACTGTGAGGGTTGTGGGGATAATGCCGATGTCCGTAACTTGTGCTTGCTTGTAGATATCCAAAGCTTGTGTCAAAGTGATACTCAAAGTTCCCATCAAACCTAGCTCCATAATTGACATTTGATTGGATGGTACTGATGTCCTAAGTAGTTTTTTGCATGGTTCATTCTATATTGCGCATCTCCTACCTGTCATTTGTAGTTCCCATTTACCTTTTGTTTTACATTCTTCTCCTCTCCCTTTGGATTATAGAACTTGTGCCCAAGTGGATAGCCAACCAACCTATAACACACTTTATTTGTGTGTCCTGTCATGTGACAGTGAGTGCAATATGCATCACTATTCTTCTTATACTTTCCATACGTGTTGCTGCTAGGGCTATAATGTCATTCAATTTCATTTGACCAATAGATTGTGAGACATTGAAGTCATATTGGATTGTACTCTTTAACTTTCATCTTGAAGCAACACACCATATGCTTGATTTAGAGATGGTGCTGGTATCGTCATCAATATTTGACTTCAAGCCTGACTGTAAGTTTCATTTAGCCCTATTAAGAACTGTATCAACCTTTGCTGCTCCATATGTTCAGCATATGTTTTTGACTTATCACAACACTGTGGAATTAGCAACAAGGCTGAATAATTTTTCCAAGCAACTTTCAGCTTAATATAGAACTCATAAATTGACATATTTCCTTGAGTTGTGTTACATATTTCCTGATGAACCTGGTATATTCTAGTTAAGTCTTTCTTCTCAAACCTCTCTTTTAGATCTTTCTTAAACTTCAATTGCACTCAATGAGTGTACCATTTCATTTGCTAGTTTCTTTGACTTTGTGTTCATAATCCATGCAAGCACAAAAATATTACATCTTTCCCATTCATGTTCTAAATCACCTTTAAATTGAGTTTTTGAACATTTTTCAGTAATAAAGCCTATTTTATTCTTCGCCAATAGTGCATTAACCATGATTTTACTCCACACTATATAATCTTCAATTCTAGTTAATTGTTGAGTGATTAAGACACTACTTGAAGTATCACTTGGATACAAGTATAAGGGATGTTGAGGATGTATCTCGGTCGGTTTCTCTGCAATCACCACGATCACCGCCTCAAATTGATCAAGATTTTTCCATTTTTGTAGTGAAATATCATTTAAATGATAATACTGTGATGAATTGCTAGGATTCAACTCAAGTCTGCGATTTTTATCTCAATTTAGGGTTTCGAGAGAGATCGATTGATATCGCCCTTTTTTTTTAATCAAAATTGAAGATCGTCTCTGCTTCCTTTCGTTGATATCACCTCCTAATCAACCTCGCTCTCAGTTTCGGATCGCTAAAAAAACCGTGCTATGATACCATGTAGAAAGGGAGAGCTTGAGCTAGCATCAATGGAGGAATCAATTTTAGAGAGAGAAAGTAGTGCAGTGTAGAGAGAAGAAGCAATTGAGAAATTATTTTCTTCATTAATGAACTTACAATTGGACCTGTGCTATTTATACAAGTATAATAAACATAACTAACCTTCTAACTAACAACTAATCTCCTAACTAATAATGTACAACCATCAACAATACACTAAAGCAAAATGTACAACTATTCCAAACACTCCTATTTTCTACACTGTTTTAGTGCAAAGATTATTTCTGTCATGTATGATTTTTAATTTGGGTTGTCAGAGAAAAGAAACTAATTAAAATAGTGGTACAAATTTTAAAAGCTTTTCTTGGTTTGACATCGTTTAGTACATAGATTATTATTGTTCTATAATTTATAATTTATTTTCATTTGGATGATTTAAAACGCAGATGCGAAAAGCATTTGATGAATTAAAAAAGACAAATGGGAAAAGCATTTGAATGATTAAAAAATAAAGTGGAAAAAGTTGTAAAAATTTATATACAGTGTTATTCACATGCTTTGCTGCTTTAGTATATTCTTATATATTTGACTTGGTCTTTTAATATTTTTTATTTGTTGTATGCTATTTTTAGAAAATTCAATTACATATTTTTTATCCCTTTAAATGGAGAAAATTTACAAAAAGAAAAAGCCTAAGTTAACTAGTACTAATAGTAACTTTGTATCCCCTAATTATAGTAAGTACCTTCTTGTTACGATTGGAACATTTCAAGGGCAAAAATGGTAATACACGTTTTCGTTCATTCTTCATCACCCTCTGGTCTCTACCTGATTTTATTAGGGGTTTAGAAGTACACAATACAAAGGAATCTTCTGTGAGTGGTAAATTTATCGATTTTTCCCTATCTATTCTGTCATTATTTGCTTGGAAGCCCCATCAGATTTCTGTACTGTATGTTCGTGATTTAGTAGTAATTGCTTTCATGTTATTTTCCAATTTTTGTGTGCTCTCTTCAATTGTTTTTTAACAGTGAATTGGATTCATTACTGAAATCAAAAGCCAAGCTTTTATTGTTTGCTGAAATGGGTGTCTTAATTTTTTCAGTTTCCTATGCTTATAGGTGTTCAATGAATTGCTTTTACGAGTTTGGAACCCTAATTTGAAATTATAACATTTGGCTAGATATTTTTGTTACTCCCTCCGGCTCAAATTATTTGTCGTGGTTACTAAAAATAGTTGTGTTTTAAATTATTTGTCAGTAGAAGTTAAGACACTTTAAATTTTTCAAGTAGAATTTTGTCATTAACGGAGATGACACATAAATATAGTCAACATTTAATGGAGAGAGAATATAATTAAGATATAAATAAGGGTAAAAGTAGTCAAATACCCCTCCTAATTAATATTTCTTAAGAGGTATAAAATAAAAAAACGACAAATAATTTGAGAACAAAAAAGCGACAAATAATTTGAGATGGAGGGAGTAGTTTTTAACATTATTGTTGCATCATAGATATGGAATGTCTTTGATAATACCCTATTTTTATATTAGTCCTTATAATGACGAAAATGACAAATTTTGTACTTCCTCCATCCCAATTTATGTGACATAGGTTGACTAGGCACAAAATTTAGGAAAGAAAGGAAGACTTTTGAAATTTGTGGTTGAAAATAAACCGTAGTCATTTGTGTGGCTATAAATTATTTCATTAAGGGTAAAAGGGGAATTTAAAAGTTAAGTTGGTTCTAGTTATAGAAAGCTTACATTCTTTTTGGGACAAACTAAAAAGGAAAGTGTGCCACATAAATTGAGACGGAGGGAGTACTAGTTTCAGCTATGTGAATCCACCATCTCCGTTCTGGTCCATCCCTATTTGTTTTTTTTATGACGAGAACCCGCAACCGCTACCCTTCGGGTGCGCACAGGGTAAACCATGCTCCTGTGTAATAGCTCGCAAACCACACAAACCACACAGGAGAGATAACCCGCACTAGGCAAGCCCCATGAGACGAGCTCGACCCAGAAGGCAAATCCATGTTGTCGTAGGCAGCCATCCCTATTCATTCTAATGCTATTTTAAATTAGACTACATAATTTTTGATAGTTTAGCTTCATTGGTCTCATAAGGGGTTAGTATGCTTTGTAGCTCAGATTTTTACTAGTTTTTTGAGAGTGTGAAGCACTAAGAACTAATTTGTATTTTTTCTTATTTAATTGTCACTGCAGCTGAAAGTGTTTGAGCAAACTTTGGCTTTGATATTATGGCGAGATCATTATCTCAAATGATGTTGAAGCGCTTTGCAGCCTATCCAGTTGCACGTTCATCTGCTATTGTGAGAATAGATACTACTCTAATCCTGTTTGTGCTTACTGTTAACAATGCATCAACTACTGCCTTTTTTCCACTGCTGTCTGACCTAGCTGGTCGCTTGCAAAATAAAAATTTGAGCTTTATTATGAAGAGCTCCTTACCCTTTCTTTTTCCGTTTGAACTTTGTGCACCCCATTGCTCTATGCTGGACACTATAGTTTATCTCTCGCTAGCTAAATACAATCTTGGGTACATGCTAGTTACATTATAAATTACGAACATTTGGTCGAATCCCCTGCTCCCTCTAAACCGAACCCAACCCAAAAAAAAGGACCATTTGCATCAACACTAATGAGTTTTGCCCGTAGAAGCGATGAGACAAAAGTGTTATCTTTTTAAAGGCTCTTTCTTTTATACCTGTTTAAAAAATATTATGCTTAACAATTGCTTGATTTGTGTAATAGACCATCCAGGTCTATCTACCAGGGTGAAGTGCGGTATTCAACTACTGTGCGTAGCGACCCTGATACTCATGACGATTTTAGACCTACTAGTAAGCTTGAGAGTTCAGGTCTTTCTCTGGAGAATATTGTTGAGCAGGTAGCTTTAGTCACTATCTGTACATTTTCTGCTAGTTAGCAAGTCAAAGATCTTTTGTTTTCAATCTTTGAATATAGATATTGTGCTACCCTTTTGGCTTATATGCTGTTCTGTTAAGTGTTCAGTTTTTAGTTATTCTGCCGGCCTTCTATTGTAAGATGTCAAGGAAAATCCTGTGATGATACATGAAAGGTGTGCCAGAGTTTCCTCAATGTGGATTCAGCTCATTGGCTGTCTGAGTGCTAAAAGCATACAGTAAGTCCATATGTTATAAATGATATCTCTTGTTGTTGGATTTGCATCTTCTTCGCTTGCAAGTGTAGGTTCTTGGTAGAGGTCAATTTTTATCAAGGAGTGCAACAACAACAACAACAACATACCTAGTGAAACCCCACAACGTGGAGTCTGGGGAGGGTAGAGTGTACGCAGACCTTACCTCTACCTTGGTAGGTAAAGCGGTTGTTTCCGAGAGACCCTCGGCTCAAGACAAAGCATAAACACAAACAAAGCAAGAGAAAGGGTCAGACCCGGGCAAGAAATTTAAAGCAGTACGAAAATGTTGGTATTCTGGATTTATAATCAAGGAGTAGCGATTTATAATTTTCTGGATTCTCCCCTTAGTATTATTATTCTTCAGATAAGAACCCTCAGAATCATAAATTGAACTATTACTAGTATTAATATTGTTATAGCCTGACCTTAATTGGTTTTCATCTTCTTACCAATCAATATGGTCTTTGCAGATGCTCCTATAAGTGCCAGAAATATATTAGAAGATCCTGTGCTTAAGAATGCTGTAAAAGCTTTCAGGTTAGTTTGATGTTAAATGGTCTATGGAATGAAAATTGTTTATTGACGAATTTGTAATTGCATTTTTTTCAAGGTATTGTTTTTATTTTCTTTGGCATGTTTAACATGGCTGCAATATAGTTCATGCATGAAAAGGGAATTTCCTTTAAATTGAGACACTGATATTTCAGCAGAGAAGTTTCTAGCTTGTGCTTCCTAACCTAACCAGTCTGTTGGTATTTTGCCTGCCACCATAGTTCAAACTTCTTCTTACTTAAGTGCATTTTTCGTCTTCAAAAAACTTAGACTAAGAGTGCTGATATGGAAAATGAGTGCTCTCAAACTTTTTGTTCCTTTAATTTTCCCTGTGGTAACTAAATGCATAATGACAACTACATTTAGAAATACTTGGCCTCTATCTTGGGGTAATAAATCTGTTATTCTTCTTACTTAAGTGCATTCCGTCTTCAAAGAACTTAGACTGAGATTGCTTATAATGAAAATGAGCGCTCTCAAACTTTTTGTTCCTTCAATTTTCTCTGTGGTAACTAAATGCATAATGAAAACCACATTAAGTGGTAGTACCCATCTCTGTGAAGAGACTATGATAATCAGCTGTAGTCATCAGTTCTCTGCTTCTAACTGCTCTTAGATGGTCATACCGATGCATGAGTTTCAGGGCTCAAATGTAAAATAGGAATATTTAGCCTCTATCTTGGGGTAATAAATATTAGTTATAAGCTTGTTATTTTCCAGAGTATTGTTTATGCCATGATGACTCTCCTCTTCCTAACCTTTGGGACATTAATACAATTCAAGATCTGTATTCAATTTAAAATTGTTACAGAGACAAATAAGTTCTCAAAATAATTCTTACACTTCATCCAGTGTTTGTGCTTGTGGGAGGTAGTAGGTACCTGGTGGAATTAGTCGAGGTGCGTGCAAGCTAACCCGGACACCAATGTTGTAAGAATAATAATAATGACATTAATTGTTACACTTCATAAAACGTATCTATATGTTTGCTTGAGGACTCATAGCCTCTGTATATATTGCAAGCCACTGACCCACATTTCCACAAATATTTATCAACGGGGAGTTTATCGGGGGATCAGATATCATCCTCAATATGCACCAGGTAATTTGACTTGTTTATGTGAATCTAGTTCGACTGGTTAAGTGCGAAATGTTCATCGATTCTTTTTTCATGCAGAGCGGTGAACTCAAGGAAAAGCTGAAAACTATCGTGGGCAGCCAGGGTAAAGAAGAATGAGATATATTACTGCAGAAACTAGAATCGTTCTGCCTATGCGTCGAACTGTTGTAGTACTTCAGGCATTGAGTTTGTAATCTTTAGGCTTGCGAGCTGTAATAAAATAACACTTGTTACCATCTTCCATATTTTTGTGGAAACGATGAATAATATACATTCTTCACATTTTTGTCTCTTCCTTGAAATTAGTATTGTTAGTCTGTGTGAATGACAATACAGCAGTCACTAGAAGGTGAACTTTCAAAGAATCCCAAGACTTTGATAGACTCTTTAGTGTACTCCCCAAGACCCTCCCACCAAGTCTTAGTTGAGAAATCAGCTGTCTTGTAATAATTTGAGCCATCATATTTCTAAATGAACTTCTGTAGTCCAAATCTCTAAATGAACTTCTGCACTGTCTTACAAGGAAAACTCTGGCCTTTAACCCGAAAATTTGGATGAGACTACTGGGAATTTGTAAGTTTTTAGATCGTTGGAAAATGGATGATGCTTTAACTAAACGTCGAAATGTGTGTGTGAGAGAGAAACAAAGACGGAGAATACACAATAGGCACAATATCCATCAATATTGATACAACATGGTACAGCGACTACCAAAATTCTGAGTGGAGTTGAAGAGAACAAAATGTCCAGGTAGTGTCTACAAGTGATGAAAAGAAAAACACATCCAAAACTTTATTTCAGAGTCAAAACTGGAAGACTAAGTCCTAGAATTCACCAAAGGCATATAATAATTAACTACATAGAACTGTTAACGTGTATACTCCCCATACTAAAGCTTCCTCGTACATTTGTCCTCACTCCTGAATTACTCATAACCTGAAACTCCTCAAGTGAGTTCATCATCGGCAACCCTCAAGCCCAAGCCTTGCACTTAACCAATTACACACCTCATCCATTTCTCTTGGCACTGTGTAATGACCAAGCCTGCAGAATAAGAATGGTAGTTTTAGAAAACACTTCCTTAAACCATGAGAACTACAATTTTGCAAAGCAAAAGGAGGAAAATAAGGGGTACCCGTCATATTTTTTGAATGCAAGATTCCTAAATCCAGCTGAGTTCAAGACAAGGGTAGACCTCTCTCCATATTTGTAAGGAACAACCTCATCACCTATAAATGACAAAACAAAAGGGTAAAAAGTGGTTATGCAAATTACAAGTTACTAATAATCTAGAACTCAAATAAGCATAATGAACTAAGTATACGAATAACAGATCATCTCCATGAAAATAAGCCTAATCCTACTGTTCTGGTTCAACAAAGACATATTTCTGCTCTAGATACTCTCATATAATAGCAATCTAACAGCTGTCTCCATAACTGCTGTTTGTGTTTCTTGTGCTCATGGAGTAATAAAAAGACCCAAGTTAAATTTGGGTCGCTTGTATTTCAGATCAGAGGTAAGGACCCTCGAAGACTCAGAGAGACACCACTATGCATTGTATAAGCTAAAAACAACTAAAAGGTTTTATACAAGTATTTGCAAGTAAACTACATACACATTCCATGACAAAGTAGAATGGGCAAAGACGCTGCTCGTCTTGCAGCCTCTAGTGATCCTTCAATCTTGTTCCGCACATTCCTGCACAATTCTAGTGGTTAACTCCTATGTATGTTTATTCTCCAAGAAGAAAAAACACCAAAAATAACCATATAAGCACTCTCTACTTTTTATTGGTACCTCCCTTTTATAGCTCTTGAACAAGAGAAGCTTTAGACATCCAGGAAGCTAATTTGTAAGACTAATGTTTTGACAATTCATAAATATAATTTATCCAAAATCTAATGCAGATAGTGCTTCATATTATATCTTAGGTGTAACAGAATATGATATGCATATGCAATCATACCTTGAACCGGGAAGCCACCCACTTAGACCTATGATTGCCCTTAAGTTGACTGGGTAAGTGTTTCCATTTCCATATTTTCCTTGTGCAAAGCAAGTTGCTGAGTAAAGAGCAGTGGCTGCACCCATGCTGAAGCCTCCAATACCAAGTTTAACTGTACCACACAGTTTAAATAGTTAATCAGATCGTGAATAAAACGAACCTAACAACAAATGTTAACAAAAAGTCAATCAACATACCATCAGCAGGTTCAGTTGACAATAGGTTTGCAATATGCGCAACTGAAGAATCTAAGCCTTCAAAATCATCAGGACCGTCATCAGAAAGTTCTCCTACGTCAAACCCTGGAATAACATACAGGGACCCTTAGTGACAGTTACTAAAGTTATGTGATAATTTTGAATTTTATTCTTACATGCAGTGCAAGGAAATCCACCGAGTATAGCTACGGGACGAGTTGGGGCCGTTGGACATATCCATTTGATCTGCAAAATTATATAATTTCACAAACAATGATTTAGGATAAAGAAGAATATATCTAGGTTAAAATTTAAGGAGTTCTATGAGCTCATTGCTTACATTAGGAAGAGGTAGGCTTTCCAAAAGTTGGGACCAACTGCATAAGGAAAAGAAAATCAATCAGCAAATGCATCCACCGTATCTCAGGATGAAATAACAACATATAAAGTAACAGACACAAAGAATAGATAATACAAAAGGGCTAATGCTTGACAAAACTTACTTAACATGTTGAAAATCCACAACATAAATAACCAAGTTAGTGAAGTAGTTGCCTCAAAAAATAAATGAGCATAAACACCTTATTATCCAGTTTCTGTTAAGTTTCATTCAAGGAGTAAGTACAAAGAAAAGATAATACAAAAAAGGGGTAATGCCTAATGAAATAGTTCGCATTCTGCTTTCTCAAAAACTCAATTTAGCAAACATATTCTAAAAGTAAGAATTGGGTACCTCTATTTTTTCCCATCAATAGGGTTAATCTAAGAATCATAGAAGTGTGAGACAACAAAAACATTTAACAATAATCGACTTTTTAATAAGACATGTCAATCATTGATATTCTCTTAACCTGTTTTTTTCTTCTCCTGGTTTACAGAATAACAACTTTCCTTGTATATTATTGTAATTGATACAGGGAAATCCATATAAAGAAGTATACAAAAGTCTTTCTTTTTCCCTTTGCTAATAGAATACCATACCTCGCCCACACAGTACTAATATCAAAGTTATCTATGAGATCTATGATAATATTCATATTTGCTTATATTTTAGAAAGTGACCCTAAAATATGGAGAATGAGAAAAGCACAAAAGAAAGTATTCATTAATAGCTTCTTTTGTGTCAAATTATAGAAAGAAAAGCAGGCACAACTAAGCACAAGAAAGTAACAATCTTCGACATGTTAACCATAAAATGGCGGCTTAAAGGGAAAATAGATTTTACCTGGAGCCATTATCACCAAGGCCATGCAACCAAACTATTGTAGCCTGGTGCTTTCCTTTGGGCCTCACAACATATGTCCTCCCAAACTCGAATGTCCCCCTAGAAGCTCTACTTCCTGTAATATTGTTTGACTAAGTTAGCAGTTCACAATCAAATGCTTGAAGAAAGAGAGATGTTTAGCAAAGACATAAATTAGAGAAGGGAGAAAAAAGTTCCCTACAGATATTGTAACTACTGCAATGTCAAAATGGCTTTACTGAATCTAATGCCACAAGTACATAACATATAAGCTACAATAACAACCACTGTATCTCAATACCAAGCAAGTAAGGGTAGGCTAAATGAATATGTAGCAGAAGTTGTTTCTCAAAAGCTAAAAGAATTAGCTTTATCCAGAAGCATTTTAGAATATTGGTCAAGCATGAAGTACTGTCTAATATTAACAAAAGTATTTTTCCATACTAATTAGTCAAACACAAACTGGATCTCTCCAATAATACTTTTTCAAAAAGCACTATACAAAATAAACATATTTTAGAAGCTTGATCAAACAGACTATATATAACATGAATAAGCTAATTAAAACATTTCCAAAAGAAGAGTAGAACAACCCTCAATGCTAATAGAAATGAAAATCTAGTACATTGCAACTAACCAGAGCCAGTTGAAGGGTTTAAATAATTCATATCTCTCTCTTCAATGCAACCTTAGTAATAGTACTGTCTGAAAGACCAGCTAGCTACACACGTGAACTAAGAAATGGTACTGAACTGCAATGAAGACAATAGCCAAACCAGTAGTCTCTATTTATATCCAAAAAAAGAGTAGGCCCAAAATAGAATAAGGCATGTGAATATGCAGAAAACAAAAAACAATAAAAACTTAAGTATGTGTGCACCAGCTGCACATTGTGTATTGCCTAATACAACCTAGAAAACTCATAAAGAAATATAAAGGCCATCCATGACTAAGGCAAAGGAGAAAGCACACAATCTTTTGACAAACAGAAAGAATCAAAGCAGAGCACAAAAATTCATCCGTCCATTTTAAATAAAGCTGTTGGGCAGGGCAATAAATAAAGCTAAGAATATTACTGAAAACAAGAAGGAATAATACCAATTTGGTATAAAAAGAAAAATATCTGTCCCTCATTTATTTATGTATTGTTTGATGATTGATGGATACCCATTAACTTTTAAAAAAAAAATTAATAAAGTGAAATTTCAATCGTCCAATTTATCATCATTGTGAAATTTGTAAAAGAATATGTTATATGTTTTTCATTGATTATTATGTATAATAAATATAGTGTTAAATAATTATTTAGATGATTACAAATTAGGTAACTAAGATTTTTAATTACAACCGGAATATAAATTTACCTAACATAAAAAATATACAATTCGCAGTCGAAGCGGGAGGTTCTCGTACGCTGAGACTGACTCAAAAATCATCAAAGAGTATATGCGGAAGTCCTTTAGTAAATATATCAGCAATCTGATACCGTGAATGAACATGAAGGACACGAACTTGTCCACGAGCCACATTTTCACATACAAAGTGAATATCTATTTCAATGTGTTTAATGCACCGATGTTGAACGAGATTTTCGGAGAGATAAATCGCACTGACATTATCACAGTAGACCAATATAGCCTTGCGGATTGGACAGTGAAGTTCCAGCAAAGGTCGCGTAACCAACAAGACTAAGAAACAACATTCGCTACTCCTCTTTACTCGGCTTCGGCACTGGATTGAGACAGAATATGTTGTCTTTTAGAATACCAAGAAAGAAAGTTATCTCCGAGGAAGATACAGTAACCTGACGTGGATCGACGAATGTCCGGACAATCACCCCAGTCAGCGTCAGAATAAGAGGTGAGACCAAAAATGGTGGACTTGTATAGGTGTAGGCCGAAATGAAGAGTAACTTGTACATAGCGCAAAATATATAGTGTTACATAATTAATTACATGACTATAAACTAGATAACTAATCTTTCTAGTTATAATTGAAATATAAAAGATATACAATGATCGGGGAATATTTTTGTAATATTCTACCAATTTGTTAGCCTCCCAACAATATTCAATCAAGCACTTGAAGAGCGAGCACAAATTTCATATTGCCTATTTTCACCAGCTATACGCCTATACCTACATATAATATATGCGGGTTGTGCCGTTGTTTTCATTGTAATGGCAAAGGTAGTTTAAAAATTATTTTAACTCTTAGTTTCTATATATATAGAGAGAGGGGGGGGGGGGGGGGTACGACCAAATTCACTACTTTTGTTTAAATTCTGTGTTTCTCTTCAGAAGGTAACTCATTGAATATATATAGATCGTTAATTTAGAATCTAGTAATTTGAAAGAGTTAAATTGAAATGTCATGAGCTTCAAATTCTAGCTCTGTCACGCGCACAACAGAACAAGCATATACACATATTTTAGTCGTAATAGTTAAAGAACGACGTAGCTCAGTTGGTTAGCTACTTGAACTTTTCCCTTGTTGGTGTAGGTTCGAATCCCCACGTCCTAATCTCCTCCCAAATTTCCTCTACCCCTACCCCTATGTAATATAATTTATCTGAACTTTCCCCTTATTGGTGTGGGTTCGAATCCCCACATCTTAATCTCCTCCCAAATTTCCTCTACCCCTACCCCTACCCCTATGTAATATAATTTATGTGACACTATTTGATTGAACGCAAAGTTTAAGAAGAAAGGAAGACGTTTTAAATTTGAGGTCTGATAGATATTTTTGTCGTCATAAATAATTTAATTAAAGATTAAACTTGAATTTTAAAATTAAATTATTTTTTAAATATAAAATATTTATTCTTTATAATGTTAAAAAAAATTGGACGTTCAAAATAATCTTTTAAAAAGGTACCGTATGATATAAATTAGGATGTACAGATAAAGGTAGTAGATATTGTCACCAACCTGGAAATCTTTATGACAACATTTGAAAAAAGTAAATGAACTTTTTATCTCCAAAAATGCCTTCTCTCTCTAGCTTTTCTGGATTTGCCACCTATAAATTAGTGGCTCAAAGTCCTTTTCTTGAAGTCCAAAGTCTAAAAATTCATGATGAGTTTTTTTGTTCGTTTTATACTGAAAAGGGACTCCACAACCACAAAAGTTGCATGACCGAACACACTCATATGTCTTCACTTAGCAAGGGTTCTTACAACATTTGAGTTAAATTTGAAACCAAAAAAATAATAATAGAGGTTAGACTTGAAAATATATTTGAAAGTTAAAGTTATATGTAGAATTTCTTATGTCGAGGATCTATCGAAAACAGTCTCTCTACCTTCTCAGGTAGGGGTAAGACGTCTGCGTACACTTTACTCTCTCCAGACTCAATTTTGTAAGATTTTACTGGATATATTATTATTGTTGTTGTTATAAAATTATATGTAACTTCACTTAGAGAAAGTTCCTAAACATTAATAAGAATTTACAGGTAGAAGTCAAAAGATTTTAAGATTTTTACTTGAAAAACACTTCAAATTTCATGATTAAGCGGGCCCTAAACTTGACGAAGTAAAAGTGAATTTTTCATTATGGTAAACATAAATTATTGTAAAAACTAACTCCGTATTCCATGCGAGTCAATTGACTTCGATTAGACCATACCGTCTCAAAGAGGAGTGTGTCCACAGTTGTACCGCCAAATATTGTAGATAAATCCAGGGGCGAATTTATATGGCATTTTATAGTGCCTGTAAATTCATGATCTCTCCGCGAAATTAGATATTTTATATTATTTTTTTCTAAAATTGATCTAATATTATCTATGGCTGGCCAATGGGACGGGGTAGGGCGGGACCGGTACCGGGGCGGGACTGGCGGGTCCTGCCAGTGTCCCGTCCCAATCCCGGTCCCATCGGAAAAGGGACCCGATATTTATCAGGTCGGTGCGGGCTCGGGTTTTATATATATATATATATATATATATATATATATATATATATATATATATATATATATATTTGCACTTAATTTTTTTAAAAATAATATATATAAATAACTCAATAATGAATAATTGAACAAGATAGTGTAATAAAAACATCACAATGCTGTTTTTGTGCCTCTTATATTATTTAATAAAAATATAATTTTTTTTAATACAATTGTCAAAATTACAACTTTGTTGTGTTGAAACTTGAAAGTTCCAAATAACATAGGAAAATTGCAATTAAAAAAATTACATATTTAAAAACACATTTTCTACTTTCTTTATAATTCTTGTGGTTTTTCGAATGGAATTGGTATTTGTTGGTCAAATTGCTCGACGTCGCTTCCACCTCTGTCGGATAAGATTTCGTTGTAGTTTTCGTCATCTTCTTCGTTGATCTCCGGTTGACCGCACCTTCTCCGCTCTGCTCGTATCCAATCTCTGAATAATACTGCAATCTCCAAGTTGTCTCCCGCTAATGAGTGTTTGTGCTCTCCTATTTGAAATCTGCCGGCAGAAAAAGCGCTTTCAGACGTTGTTGATGATGCTTGAATGTTCAACACATCTCGGGCCATCTTTGACAGTGTCGTAAATGTCTTCTCACTCTCCCTCTAATATTTCAGCAAGTCTTCACTTTCTTCTTCATTGAGAACTGTTTGGTACGGTACAACACCCTGAATAATAAAAACATCAAACTCGCTAACTTAGTTAGTAGTGTTACCACTAAACATTCTATTTCTAAGGCTTTCAATACTAGCCGCAAAAACATCATGTCTTTTTTGAGGTTGTGTTGAAGAAGAAGAAGAAGAAGAAGATGGTATGAGAGCCGGTTGGTTGCTAGCACTTTCTTGTTGGTAATGCCTATATACTTTTTTGCATTCATCTTGTATGCTAGACAACACTTCTTCTTTAGTTTGTTCAACAGGTGGTGGGTCATTTGGATTTTTTGGAGTTGGAGGTAGAAGTACTGCTACACAATCATAAACAGTTTCAATAAGTGTTTTACAACAGTCTATTTTAATAGTTGGATTTAATACAACCACCAATAATATAAATAGTGAGAATATGAATAAAATATTTTTTTATTTTGATAAACATTTTTTAATAGCTGCCTTATAAGCTGATTTTTCTATATATTCACTAAGCAAGAAAAATATTAGAGCTATATTAAACAACATAGTTGAAATAGTATGATAATATATACCGGAAAATTCTTTTGTTGCTTGAAAAAATTTCTCTAGAAATACAATAAGTTCTAAAAAAATTCTCAATCGCTATCTACAACCATATCAGTTGAATTTTGATTATGGGCATTAAAAAATAAAGTTATAGGTATTCTATAGTCATAAGCAACAAGTAGTTGCTCGTATAAAGAATTTCACCTAGTGGCTACTTCTTCGGAAATTTTTCTATAAGGTAGTCCGCAATCGTGACAACTTTTTTTATAATCTTTTTTTCGTTGTATTCTATTACGTTTAAAAATAAAGTTTATAGTAAATTGTATTTTATTAAGAATGTTTGCAAAAAGTGTTAGACCATCATTTACAACCAAGTTATATATATGGCATGCACATTTTATATGAAAATGATTTGGAAAAGATGGAGTTAAAAGATTTTTTAAAATTGTAATTGCATAATTATTAGAAGAAGCATTATCTAATGTAATAGTCAGAATTTTATCAGTTATTCCGTAATAATCACAAACTTGATGAATATTTTCTGCAATAAAAGTACCAGTGTGCCTATCATCTATATATCTATACGCTAAAATACGTTTTTGCATAGACCATTTATAATCTATCCAATAACACTTTACCGTTAAATAATCATGGTCGTTAGTACTACGGTCTATATCAGACGTGATAGATACTTTACCAGGAAAATGATATAAGGAATAACGTAAATACTTGACATTCATGTGCAAATTTAAATACATCTCTCTTAACAATTGATCTAGGAAAATCATTAAAAGCATGATTATATATATATCTCTAATATAATGAATAAAACCGGGAGAGGAATGAAATGAAAAAGCCACAACAACTAATTTTGTTATTGCTTTCCTATCTCTATTTTTATCGTATTTAGGCCTACAATTCCCCCCGTCATAGGGTTAATTTGACCATGTACTTGGTCCGTGATAGTATGTGAACTTTGTCCCGATGTTTCTCAATAAACCTCCCGTACCACCTTGACCTTTTCCCATTTTAAATTTAAAAATATTTTTTCAAATTTGATGATGCTCTACGTCCCTATCAAAAAATTTCCATGCATCTGATTTTAATTTTCGTTGTGGTGGGTCTCGTCTCATACTAGGGGGAATAGGAGGTGTTCCAGTTTGAGGTGCACTAGTGGGTGTGTCATCTAGATTAGTCGGTGTGACATCTGGATCAAGTGGTGTGTCATCTAGATTATCTTCTAAATTAAAGTCTTGTTGAGTTCCAGAAAATATCTCCTCGTCTAAATCTAATGGTATTTCAGGAAAATGTGAAGTACAACAAAATCATCCTGTCTAGGAATAGGATGACTAGAAGAAGTACCACTTCTCTTGTTACCCCTACTAGAGGAAGCCTTACACTTACCCTTAAACATATCTCTAAGTCCTTCCATTTTAATTATGCTAATAAATAGTTAAAGATAATGAAATTAAGTGCGCTAATTAAAATAAAGAAACAATAATAATTTAATGAAGGAACGAATGTACCAAACGCCGACGTAATGTCGACGTGTAATCGAGAGGTTGAAAATTGGAACTTTGCTCTTTGGATGAGCCTCAAGCTAGTTGTCAACTTCACTCCCAAATGAATAAATAAAATTTAATATTTAGTACACAATGTAGACTTGCAGAGAGTTAGATTAAGAGATTAGAGAGATTGTAAGAAGATTTGTGACAAAGATGAAGAGAAAATGAGGTATTTATAGTTGAGAAATTGGGTTAAAGTGTAAATATAATAACTTAGAGGTTAAAAATAAATATTAAGGGGGTAGGGGGTTGGGGGAGGGGGAGAGGCCAAAAATGGTCGTTGCACAACGACTTTTATATTTTGGTCGTTGTGCAACGACTATTTTGTGCAAAGGGAGGTTAAACTTGGGCGGGACCGTGGCGGGACCGTGGCGGGCCGGGCCCCAGCGGGACTAGCCGAGTAGTCGTCCCAGTTCGAGTTCCGTTACCGAATATTTTTATTTATTTTTAATAGCGGGGTAGGAGTGGGACCGGGGCGGGGTCGAGTCGGGACCGGGCCGCCCCGCCCTGTTGGCCAGCCTTAATATTATCTGGTGCACCATGCATTAACAATGCAACATCTTTTTAAATGTTTAAAAAGTACTAATACACATTCCATCTTTTAAATCAATTTAATTACTTACAGGATGAGATATTTTTTGGAAAAAAGGAAATGCTATAATCCATATAGGTACCCACTCTAAGGCAATGCAGGGCCATATAGGAGATGGATTCCTCGGCCCATTATGCGCCGCTTAGTCTTGTCCCCCTGTGGCTCTGGGCCCATTCTTTGTTGTGCATGATGGAATCGTGGATCTAAGTTTGGGGAATCCTTACTTTAATTTAAAGTGGACGACCAAAAATTAATTGAATAAAACAAAAAAGGGTTAGGGATCGAAATAATCAAAGCGTCATGCGGAAGCTAACAATTGCAAATTTTGAACGACGATAAATTAGACGACGCAAAAGCTATACTAAAAGAGCATAATATTAAAATGGTTTGATCTAGGGGTGGCCAACGAGGCGGGTACGGGGCGGGGCGGGTCCCGACGGGACGGCGGGGAGGGCGGGACCGGTCCTCCGGCGGGACTGGCGGGATCCGCCGATTTCCCGTTCCGTTTCCGGTCCCGTCGGAAAAGGGGACCGGTCTTATCGGGTCGGGGTGAGGTCGGGTCGGTTACGGGATTTTCCGATTTTTTTCCACTTAATTTTAAAATATAACATATATAAATAACTCAATAATTGAACAACATAGTGTAATAAAAATATTTCAAGGCTGTTTTTGTGCCTCTTATATTATTTAATAGAAATATGATTCTTTTGTAATACAATTTCAAAAATTGCAACTTTGTGGTGTTGAAAGTTGCAAATAACATAGTAAAATTACAATTAAAAAAATTACATATTTAAAAACACATTTTCTAGTTTGTTCACAATAGCTTGTGGTTCTTCAGTTGGAATTGGAATTTGTTGGTCAAATTACTCGACGTCGCTTCCACCTCCGTCGGATAAGATTTTATTGTAGTTTTCGTCGTCTTCTTCGTTGATCTCCGGTTGACCGCACCTTCTACGCTCCGCTCGTATCCAATCTCTGAAAATATCTCATCGTCTAATGGTATATCATTAAAAAAATTGTTTCATCTATATGTGTGTAATCAATCAAATCATCATGTCTAGGAATAAGATGACTAGAGGAAGTACCCATGTCCTTGTTACCCCTATTAGAAGAAGCACAATTAACCTTACCCTTAAACATTTCTCTTATTCCTTTCATTTTAATTATGCTAATAAATAATTAAAGATAATGAAATTAAGTGCGCTAATTAAAATAAAGTAATAATAATAATTTAAAGAAAGGAACGAAGGTACCAAACACCAACATAACGTCGATGTGTAATCAAGGTTGATAATTGTAACTTTGCTCGATGGATGATCCTCAAGCTAGTTGCCAACTTTACTCCCAATTTTTCAACTTTGATATAGTTATACAAATGAACAAATAAAATTTAATATTTAGTAGACAATGTAGACTTGTAGAGAGATAGATTGAGAGAATTAGAGAGATTTGTAGGGAGATTTGTGAGAAAGATGAAGAGAAAATGAGGTATTTATAGTTGAAAAATTGGGTTAAAGTGTAAATATATTAAATTAGAGGTTAAAAATAAATATTAAGGGGGTAGGGGGGTTTGGGGAAGGCCAAAAATGGCCGTTGCACAACGGCCAAAATATAAAATGGTCGTTGTGCAACGACTATTTTTTGCAAAGGGGAGGGGATCGGGGCGGGTCGGCGGGATCGGGCTTGGGTCAGGACGGACCCAGGCGGGACAAGCCCACGTCCCAAGTTCGAGTCCCCCCCCCCTCATTTTTTTACGCGGGATCGGGGCCGGGTCAGGTCGGGACTGGGCCGACCCGGCCCACTGACCACCCTTAGTTTGATCAAGTGACCTACATATTGAGAAAACTAATATAAAAAGCATATAACCTATTGAGAGAAAATCTCTTCCTAAACAAGACTCTTTAATGACTATCATTTCTTTCGACGGGGAGGGGGTCCACCTATTGTGGATGTTATTGTGGGAAGAATGTCTTCAATTTATAGATGTCTAAAACTTTTACTCCAAGAAAAGAGTTACTCAAATATGGAAGATTTATATTTTCCCCTGGAAAAAATAAAATCAAGGGAAAAGGGTCAAATATACCCCTCTACTTTAGTTTATTAGTCAACTTTTCCCTTCGTTAGTGAAAGTAGTCAAATATATTCCTTCCGTTACAAGTTGGGGCCAAATATACCCCTATCGTTAGCAAAGTATTCAAAAATACACTTTTTAAAAAAAATATTCTGAAAATTTGGGGTTTTTAATTAAAAAATCTGGAAAATAATTTTTTTAATCTAGAAAACAGTAAAGTATTTTTAAAAAAATAAAGTGCCCAAAAAATTTTTTTTAATCTGGATTAATTTTAAAAATAAATCTGAAAAAACAGATTTTAAAAAAAAATTAGGTTTTTAACAAAAAAAATAATTTTCCCGAATATTTTTTAAAAAAAATATGAGTTTTATAAAACCAAGAAAATTTCATATTTTTAATAAAAGTCATTTTTTCAGATTTAATAATTAGAAAAATCAATTTTCCAGATTGCTTTTAAAAAGGTTGTCCCGGAGACACCACATAGAATAAGTTAAATGTTATATAAAATAAGTTAAATACCTATATAATATGTTAAAAATGAGGCATATTAGTGTGTATTTACTATATAATATGTGTATAATTTTGGTGACATGTAACATTTAACTTATTCTATGTGGTGTCTACGTGACAATTTTTTTTTTAAAATAATCGGGAAAACTAATTTTTCTGATTAAAACAAATGTAAAAAGTGACTTTTACTAAAAATATGAAATTTTCTTTATTTTATAACTCATTTTTTTTTAAAATCTAGAAAATTGAATTTTTTATTAAAAAATATTTTCTTTTAACTCATTTTTTTCAGATTTCTTTTTAAAATTGATACATATTTTTTAAAAATATTTTTAGGACACTTTATTTTTTAAAAAAATTATTTTACAGATTTATAATAAAAAAAAACAAATTCCCAGAATATTCTTTTTTAAAAGGGTATTTTGGAATACTTTGCCAATTGTAGGGGTATATTTGGCCCCACTTGTAATAGGAGAGATATATTTGACTACTTTCGCTAACGGATGACAAAGTTGACTTATAAACTAAAGTAGAAGATTATATTTGACCCTTTTCCCTAAAATCTATTATGGTAAACTCTTTGTCCTTCTTTCAGGAAAAGGTAAAATCCAAAATATGGTAAGAAAATCAGGGCAAAACACTAACAAATCTCCCGTTTTGGCCTAGATTTTCTTGACAAAACATGATCTACATCCTCATTCTTCATATAATATTCATCACTACTGCTTGTCATGGTTAAAAATAGGTGTGATTTAAAATTGGAGCCTTATGCGTTAAAAGTGAGCATAGGTTAAAACTGTTTTTATTTTTAAAGATGCAACAACATGATTGTTGATAATATGATTGAAAATTATCTCCACATGTAGTACTTCGGATAAAATCTTCATTATTGTGATATTGGTTGCAACTTGATTTGAACCAGCCGTCTTGAGCCTGTCTTGAACCCCTCGAATCGTCAACTCCGATACCACTTGTTGGGATCGAAATAGAGAGTCATGAGGAAGCTAACAATTGCAAATATTGAACGATGATAAATCAGACGACACAAAAACTATACTAAAAGAGCATAATATTAATATGGTTTGGTCAAGTGACCTACATATTGAGAAAACTAATATAAAAAGCATATAACCTATTGAGAGATTATCTCTCTCTTAACAAGACTCTTTAATGACTACATTGTGGATGTTATTGTGTGTAGTTGTGGAAATGATGTCTTCGATTTATAGATGTCTAAAACTTTTCCTCCAAGAAAGGAGTTACTCAAATGAAGATTTATATTTTTTTTTTTTGAAAAAAGTAAAATCAATTATGGTAAACTCTTTTCCCTTCCTTCAAAAAAAGATAAAATCCAAAATATGGTAAGAAAATCAGGGCAAAACCCTAACAAAAAGTTATAGCCTCCTAAACAGTGGTGGATACATCATTCTATAGGATGTAAGTCAAGGCCATTTCGTCGAAAAAGTATACATTTATGTGAAAATACTATTGGGTGTGCTAATAAAGTTTCATAGTAGTAATTGAAAAGATTTGAAAAGTTACATATAAGGTGTAGATATATTTTTTAATAGTGTTAGGCCTTTGGAGAAAAATCGTACTCATTTGGTCCAAAACAAAGAGTATCATATCATTTTAAGAGTATTTTAGAATTGGCTTTAACTCGACAATTGGTATTAGAATTAATGATTCGATGAGATGAATATGAGGATGGCATAGTGATGACGCGGGGCTCGATTTACTACGCCAAAAGTAGCTTGAAGATACATGCGCACAAGAACAAGCTAGCTCTGAGCTTCAATGGACACAAATGCTCGATAGGTGGCACACAATGGATCTCGGAAATTGACCCATGAATGATGGTAATGGGACGTCATATGAAACTTAGTTTAAAATAGACACGTGAATCGTGATATAGTAATACTCTTAACGATGTAAGACTTTCAAGGAAAATCTTATAAACTTAGCCAAAAAATGAATAATATCCCATTATATTAATTATATCTTTCCGCGATATATTTTAGCAGTATCCTTGCATCATAAAAACATAACATATCAACCTGATGACAATACCTTGTGAAAAGTACATATATAGATCGATAATTTGAATGACTAACAAAATTACACTGAACATGATTGAAGGTGTTGACTTAAAACTAGAGAATTATCTATAAAATAGTGTAAATCTTTTTGAGTGGAGTCCTTTCATTAATACAATATATATAATGTGTACAATTGTAATTCTAATGGAATAAGGATCTCTACTTTACATAATTAAACTAAAATATTAATTACAGAATATTGCAGAATATACTGTGAATATATGGAAATATATTCATTATCACACCCCCTCAGTCGGAGCGGGAGGAGGCCGGACGCGGAGACTGGATCTTAAGTCAAGGAACAGTTGCCGAGGAAGCCCCTTAGTGAAGATATCAGCGTACTGATACGAAGAAGGAACATGTAACACCCTAACGTGACCCATTGCAACCTTCTCGCGAACAAAGTGAATATCCATCTCAATATGCTTGGTTCGTTGATGTTGAACCAAATTATGAGACAAGTAGACAGTAAATATGTTATCACAATAAACCAAACATGCCTTACGTAAGGGACAATGAAGCTCAAGAAGGAGATTTTGGAGCCAACATAACTCTGTAACAACGTTCGCAACACCTCGATATTCTGCTTTTTTCACTCGAACGGGAAAGTGTGGCTTGCCGCTTGGCAGATCACGAAATAATATTATCCCCCTAAAATACACAATAGCCGGACGTAGAGCGACGGGTGTCCGGACAGCCTGCCCAATCGGCGTTTGTGTAAGAGAGCAACCTAGTCGGTGCAGAGAGATATAGATGCAGTCCATAATCAAGAGTGCCCTTAACGTACCGAATGATACGCTTAAGAGTTGTAAAGTGAGGCTCTTTAAGAGCGTGCATGAACAAGCACACCTGCTGAACATCATATGCAATATCAGACCGAGTAAAGGTAAGATACTGAAGAGCATATGCGAAACTCCTATAAAGAGAGGGATCATTGACCGGATCCCCGTCATCTGCACTGAGTTTTTACTTTGAGTCGACATGATCTTGCAGTTTGCCATTTTAGCCCGGTAGACAATCTCCTCTACATAGTTACGCTGACATAAGAACATGGCATGTGCGGATCTGGTCACTGATATCCCCAAAAAATAACTCAACTTACCCAAATCTGTTATAGAAAATTCGGACTTGAGAAGGGCAATGATCTCGTGTTTTAGTGTATCAGAATAAGCTGTTAGAACAATATCATCCACATATAGAAGAAGATAAGTCATGTCAGTACCTCAATGAAAAATAAAAAATGAATGATCACTCTTACTGCACACGAACCTTATATGTATGTTGTATGTAGCAAACCTCTCATACCAAGCCCTGTGGACTTGTTTCAAACCATATAGTGACTTAAGAAGATGACATACATACTGAGGAACCTCTGGATGCACAGAGTCAGGCGGTTGATGCATATAAACGATTTCTTGAAAATCCCCATGTAAGAAAGTATTTTTTACATCAAGCTAGTGAATAGGCCAATTCTTCCCCATAGCTATGCTCAACACTGTGTGAATAGTGGCTGGTTTGACCACTGGACTACAAGTCTCACCACAATCAACTCCCTCCTGCTGACCAGTACCACTAGCCACAAGTCTTGCCTTATGGCGTTCAAGCTCACTACTATCTCTGAATTTGTGACGATAGAGCCACATACAACGAATCACATTCACCACATCTGGTTTTAGGACAAGATCCCAAGTGTGCTGATTGGTTAACACATTAAACTCTTCACGCATGGCCGCATTCCAATTTGGATAAAGTTTTGGCTAATTTTGGATTTTTAGGAATATGTGAGATAGTTTGAGTGGATATGTTAAAGTAAATTTTAGTTTGAAAATCCAGTGATGTGCATGGGTTTCCATTCGATGTGTTGGAATGGTCATTGGTTGGGCAGATTGATGGGTTAGTGGCGGGCTTAGTGTCAGGGCAGTATTGTTGGGAGGGGACTAGCAGGGTGTCGGGCAGTGGGGTGAGGCAGTGTGGTGGGCGACTCGATGAGAGTAAAGGGTAGTGGGGTGGAAGTGTCGGGAGGCAAGGTGGTTGAGGCATGGACACTGGTCGGCGGGACGGGTGGGGAAAGGGCATTGTTTGATGGGGAGGTTGGGGCAAGGACACTGTATAACGAGACGGGTAGGGTTGTCGGATCGGAGGGGGGTGGTGGCGGTACAACTGGAGGTATCAAATATTGTCGTGCATTTTGGACTAGAGGTGAGGTGTCCGGATCATTAAAAAATCCATAATAAGTGGGACAGAATTGGTGGATGTTGGAAAATGGGAAGACGTTCTCCTCAAACGTGACATAGTGTGAGACTATGATGTTGTATGTGGATACGTTATAGCATAAGTACCCCCTATGGTTGGACGGGAACCCCAAGAAGACACACGGGGTGGTACGAGGTGCTAATTTGTGAGGGACGGTGGAGGCAAGATTCGGGTAGCAGAGACAATCAAAAATTCGAAGGTGATCATAGGTAGGGATCCTACGGAATAGGAACTCTGTAGGGGCCCTATTTTGGAGCATACGGGTAGGTAGTATATTAAGAAGATATTCAGCCATTTTTAACACATATACCCAAAAGCTGGGGGGAGAGACGCATGAAAAGTAAGGTACGAATTATATTGTTAATGGTGAGGAGAATTCATTCGCTTTACCATTTTGAGGGGAAGTATGGGGGCAGGAGAAACGAAAGACCATGCCACTAGCTGCATAGAATCTGTGAAAAAGAGAATTATTAAACTCACGACCATTGTCACATTGAAACATTTTTATTTCTTTTTCAAATTGTGTTTTAACTTACGCACGAAATTCAAGAAACCTGGAGTAGACCTGTGATTTATAATGGAGCGGATAGACCCATAAGAAGTGAGAAAAATCATCCAAGAATACTAAATAATAATTATGACCCTATTTGCTAGTAATATGAGAGGTCCATAAATCTACATGAATAATATCAAAGGGAGAAAAAATAATACTCAAAGATGACGTAAACGGAAGTCTAACATGCTTTCCCAGATGACAAGAGTAGCAATTTTTGGCAAGGTTTCCTTTATTACATTTAATTAAATTGTGGTTTCTAAGAATATAAAAAATATGAGCTCCGAGATGTCCAAGTATACTATGCCACGTTTAGGATGAGATTGCAGCGAGAGAGCTGGGAGTGATGATACTGGCAGCGGACGTGGGTAGAAAATGATAGAGGTCCCCCACACTATTGCATCTCGTAAGAAGTTTTTCCGTACGTAGGTCATTCACAGAAAAACCAAACGGGTCAAAATAAATAGATACACAATTATCAATAGCAAATTTTCTAACAGAGATTAAGTTTTGGTACTATTAGGAGCATATAGGACATGTTTGAGGGAGAGGGGGGGATGCGGTGGTGGATTTTGTGTGTGGCCAAAACCTTGAATTGGAATGCGATGACCATTTTCGAGCATAATAAATTGAGGAGTATTTAAATTACAAAGTTGAGAGAGATTACCAGAGTTGTTAGTGAGGTGGGACGTAACGCCCGTATCCATATACCACGCATCATTGGGTTGTTGAATATTTAACAAGCTGAAAACTTGGCCCAAATCCGTTTGAGTGAGGCTCGTCGTCGGCTGTTGGACTGCGGTATAGTGGGCCTGATGGATTGGGCTTGGCTGGCGAGTCGCTGGATGGGCTCCCAGGATGCCGGGCCTCGGCTGTGCCCACTGTAGTTGCTGGGCCTAGGACACTGGAAAACTTCTTGATTGTGAAGCCCAGGTCCCATACAGCTGCCAGGGCAGTGGGCTTGCCCATTATGGCGGAGATTGATGGGCCTGATGTGGACTGCCTATATGGTTGGCCTGATTGCCATGACCTTTGCCTTTGCCTCCTCGATCACCCTCGCGAACTTTCCCTCTGTCGCCATCGCAGTTGTTTTGCAGCGGGAGGTGGTCGAATTGTGTCTGTCGGTCGGTGGATGCAGTAGGTGTCACGGTGGTGTCATCCACCAATCCTTTCGGATTATGCTTGTCCTGTTTGGCTTATCTCATCTACTCCGATAGCAAGTGAGACCGTGCTTTGTTAAAACTCGGTAGGGGATCGACATGTTGGATCATCGTTGCAAGTGTGTCGCATTCACCTTTCGTTAAACCATTAATTAATTATAAAACCATCTTTGTGTATGAAACTGGAGTACCCACATTAGATAATTGGTCAGCAATCAATTTTAATTGTTTGCAGTAGTCAACCTTATTGGCAAAATTTTCAAGATGGGTGGTGTTGAATTGCTCCTCGAGATACACGGTACGTGTATGCTTGTTGTTTTGAAAAATCTCCTCCAACTGTGTCCATAACTCTTGAGCCGAAACTCCGATCTTCATAATAGTATGAAGCAAATTCTTGGAGATAGTGCCATAGATCCACTTAAGGGGTGGCCAGTGGGCCGGGCTCGGGACCGTCGGGTCGGGTTTGGCGAGATCGGATTGGGGCGGGGGAAGGGACGGGATCTGGTCGGGTCGGGTCGGGAGGGATCGGGATAGGCGGGATTTGCTGAAGTCCCGCCCTGGTCCCGTTGGAATTGGGTCGGGATCGGGATCGGGATCCGGTTTTTTTTTTGCACTTAATTTAAAAAATAACATATATATATAAAAAACTCAATAATTAAACAAGACAAGATAGTGTAATAAAAATATCCCAAGGCTATTTTTGTTCCTCTTATATTATTTAATAGACATATGATTTTTTTTGTAATACAAACACAATTGTCAAAATTGCAACTTTGTTGTGTTGTTCAAAAGTTGCAAATTACATAGTAATATTGTAATTAAAAAAATTACATTCTGAAAAAAACTTGTTCCAGTTTCTTGATAATTTCCTGTGGTTCTTCGGTTGGAATTGGTATTTGTTGGTCAAATTGCTCCACGTCGCTTCCACCACCTTCAGATAAGATTTCGTTGTAGTTTTCATCTTCTTCTTCGTTGATCTCCAATTGACCGCACCTTCTCCGCTCCGCTCGTATCCAATCTTTGAATAATACTACAATCTTCAAGCTGTCTCCGGCTAATGAGTGTCTGTGCTCTCCTATTTGATATCTGCCGGCAGAAAGAGCGCTTTCAGACGCCGTTGATGGCGCTTGAATGTTTAAAACATTTCGGGCCATCATTGAAAGTGTCGGAAAGGTCTTCTCATTCCCCATCCAGTATTTCAGCAAGCCTTCACGTCCTTCTTCATTGAGAACTGCTTGGTACGGTACAGAACCCTACAAAACAAAAATATCAAACTCGCTAATTTGGTTAGTAGCGGTATGGCCACACATTCTATTTCATAGGCTTTCAATACTAGCCGCATAAACAACATGTCTTTTGTGAGGTTGTGTTGAAGAAGAAGAAGATGGTATGTAAGTCGATAGGTTACTAGCACTTTCTTGTTGGTAAAACCTATATACTTTTTTGCATTCGTTTTCTACGCTAGACAACACTTCTTCTTTCGTTTGTTCAATAGGTGGTGGGTGATTTGGATTTTTGGGACTTGGAGGTGGTAGTACTGCTATACAATCGTAAATAGTTTCAATTAGTGATTTAGTACCGTCTATTTTAATAGTCGGATTTAATACAGCACCAATAATATAAATAGTGGAAATAGTAATAAAATATTTTTTTATTTTGATAAACATTTTTTTAATAGCTGCCATATAAGCTGGTTTTTCCATATATTCACTAAGTAATAAAAATATTAGAGTTATATAAAACAACATAGTTGAAATAGTAGGATAATATATATCGGAAAATTCTTTTGTTGCTTGGTATAAATTCTCTAAAAATACAATAAGTTCGAAATTTTTCCCCAATCGCTATCTACAACCATATCAGCTGGATTTTGATTATGAGAGTTAAAAAATAAAGTTATAGGTTTTCTATAGTCATAAGCAACAAGTAGTTGCTCGTATAAAGAATTTCACCTAGTGGGTACTTCTTCTTGAATTTTTCTATAAGGTAGTTGGCAATTGTGACAAGTTTTTTTATATTCTTTTCTTCGTTGTATTCTATTATTTTTAAAAATAAAGTTTATAGCAAATTGTATTTTACTAAGAATGTCTTCAAAAATTGATAGACCATCATTTGCAATTAAGTTATATATATAGCACGTACATTTTTTATGAAAATGATGTGAAAAAGATGGAGTTAAACTATTTTTTAAAATTGTAATAGCGTAATTGTTAGAAGAAGCGTTATCTAATGTAATAGTCATAATTTTATCAGTTATTCCATAATAATCGCACACTTGATAAATATTTTTTGCAATAAAAGTACCAGTGTGCCTATCATCTATATATCTATACGCTAAGATACGTTTTTGTATAGACCATTTATACTCTATCCAATGACATGTTACCGTTAAATAATCATGATTGTTAGTACTACGGCCTATATCAGAAGTGATCGCCACTTTTCCATTAAAATGATACAATGACTAATGTAAATACTGTTGATATTCATGTGCAAATTTAAATACATCTCTCTTAACAGTTGATCTAGGAAAATCGTTAAAAGCAGGATTATACATATTTCTAATATAATGAATAAAACCGGAATATGAAGGAAATGAAAAAGGCAAATCCTCCACAGCAACTAATTTTGCTATTGCTTCCTTGTCTCTATGTTTATTGTATTTAGGGCCTATAATTCCCCCCTATCTTAGGGTTAATTTGACCATGTACTTGGTCCGGGACAGTATCAGTATGAGAATCTTATCCCGATGGAGCGGACGTTTGCGCACCCGGTTTTGAAGCCTCGTATTGGGCATACCTAGTTGGATAAGCCCTTGCTATGTGTCTCATTAAACACCTTCGTCCCACCGTGACCTTTTTCAGTTTTAAATTTTAAAACATCTTTACAAATTTTACATCTAGCTACTTGATTCTCTACGTCCCTATCAAAATATGTCCATGCATCTGATTTTAATATTCGTTTTGTTGGATCTCGTCTCATACTAGGGGCAATAGGAGACATTTTAGTTGAAGGTGCACTAGTGGGTGTGTTGTCATCTACATTAGTGGGTGTATCATCTAGATCATCGTCTAAATTAAAGTCTTCTTGAGTTCCAGAAAATAGCTCTTCGTCTAAATCTAATGGTATTGTAGGAAAATGTTCAGTATCAACAAATTCATCCTGTGTAGGAATAGGATTCTGTCTAGAAATAGGATGACTAGAAGAAGTACCCTTGCCCTTGTTGCCCCTACTAGAAGAAGCATGACCCCTACCCGTAAGCATACGTTTCAATCATTTCATTATAAATTTATAATTATACTATTAAATAATTAAAATAACTGAAATTAAGTGAGCTAAATAAAATAAACATACAATAATAATTTAATGAAGAAACGAATGTACCAAACGCCGACGTAACGTCGACGTGTAATCGAGAGGTTGAAAATTGAAACTTTGCTCGATGAAAGATCCTCAAGCTAGTTGCTAACTTCACTCCCAAATGAATAAATAAAATTGAATATTTAGTAGACAATGTAGACTTGTAGAGAGATAGATTGAGAGATTGTAGGAAGATTTGTGAGAAAGATGAAAAGAAAATGAGGTATTTATAGTTGGGAAATTGGGTTAAAGTGTAAATATAATAACTTATGGGTTAAAATACATATTAAGCGGTAGGGGGAGGCCAAAAATGGCCGTTGCACAACGGCCAAAATGTAAAATGGTAATTGGTGCAACGACTATTTTTGCAAAAGGGGGGTTTCGGGCGGGATCGGGATTGGGTCGGAACTGGCGAGCCAGGGGGCGGGCCGGGATGGGTCGGGATGAGACCATGTCCCGTTCGGTTCGAGTCCCGATACCGCGATTTTTTTTAAAAATAGTCAGGTTCGGGGCGGGACCGGGCCGACCCGACCCACTGCTTGACTATAGCGTCAAGTCGTTTCCACGTCGTGTCGTCGACGTCAGGTGGGCGGGGAAATGTGGTATCAATGTGGTTAAGCACGTTGTAAACACATGCATGAATTTGGAAAATTTCAACCACGCGCGTATTGTCCATCCTTTTGATCAAGAATCAACGGGATGAAGTTCTTGATATTGGTTACGGCGAAAGCCGGATGAAAGGTGTTGGGGTTGGAAGAGGGAGGAGGATTTATGACATCGGGTGTTGAGAAGGAAGAAGCGGGAGAAGTTATGTGGGCCGTGGGTGACGTCATGAGGGTTGTTGGAAAATAGGGGAGAAAAGAGGGGGTTCAGGACGTATACGAGGTGTTTATGGGCAGTATCAGCCGTATACGGGGTGTATATAGGCTTAGAGAGGTTGTATATGAGTTGTATATTGCGGCAGGGAGGTTATATCAGCCGTATACAAGGTGTATGTCGGTTGTGTATAGGGCATTATACGTGTTGTATATGGCGGCAGAGAAGGTATATCAGCCGTATACATGGTGTATATTGGTTGTGTACATTAGGGTTTGGCATCGGAAAAGAAAGAAAGAATTGGGGGGGGGGGGGAATAGGGTAAGGGGATTTTTGGCTCTTGATACCATGTAGAATAATGTAAATCTTCTTGAGTGGAGTCCTTTTATTAATACAATATTTATAGTGTTGGAAATTTGCCTTTGGCGGGGAGATGCGTCCACCCATCTTTGATGAAATAAACACTAGTGTTCCGCATATTAGAGACCTTGTCTCTTTACACATACATGATCTATGAAGTGAGTAGATGACCGTAGGGCCAAGAATCGTCAAATTTCGTTGAGAAATGAAAGAGATATTGGTCCACGAAGTAAGGTGTTTGAGGCATGAAAATGTGGTGTGGGACAAATCTACCACATCGGTGGGAATAGGAAGAATTGCTCTCTATATAAGTCTCAAATTGATAAAGGGTTTGGGACCCCAAGGGGTATCCCATGTGTTTAAAGGAGGGAAGACCTAGATGTGCTTGGGTTCATGGCTAAGCCCACACGCGCGCCGCCGCTGCCCGCCCTTCCCGTCCCGTCCGGTTTCGGGTTGTGGGCTGTGGGCTTTGGGGACTTTCTGATATTATCTTTTTGGACCAGAGAACTCTGCCAAATGTACAGTTTGATCCCTGAAGTTTTATATGTACAGTTTGGACCTGAATTCTTTCATATGTACAATTTGGTCCCTGAAGTTTCAATATTTATAATTTGGTCCCCAGAGTTTCTGGAAAGTTAGTTCTGCCTCCGTTGGAACTATTTTTTGAGGCATTAATCAACCATTACTTGGATGATTAACTCCTCCATTAACAGCCCATTCTTGGGCAGTTGGGCAGCCTCTTTCAATGGCCATTAACAGCCATTACTTGGCTGTTTTAATGGCCTCCCTTATGGCCATTACAACCTTGCTTTTAGCAGTTGGACAACCCCTCTTCCATGCTATATATTGAGCAGTTGTTGGCTCAATTCGAGACTGCACAACAGACTGAAAAACAGTCATGAAAATAACACAAACAGTGAGTAAAACAGTGAGTAAATCTGTGTTGAAAAACAGTGAGTAAAAACACTCATATACACAAGATATACACTACAGAGACACACTATATACACAGAGACAAAAGAGAAGAGTAAAGAGAAACTCTTCCTTCCTATTCCATATCTTCAGCAAGTCGAGTCATATTTGTTTTCTTCGCCAGACTCAACCTATTGGCTTTGTAGCGTTGAGATTAAAGTGTTGTTTTATCTTGGAAGACTATTGCCCGCTAACTTAAAAGCATATATACGGGGCAATCTTGTCTTAAGGACAGAGGGCTATCACTCGACTCAGCACATAACGTTGTAACCATCCAGATTTAGTTGTTTCTTGATTTCAGGTTATCAAGATTCAAGACACAACAAGCTTGCGGCAGTTTTGAAGATTGGTTTATTTGTTCAACAAGATTCAATTTCTAAAGATTGAATATTTGTTCATCCTTTCGAATACTTGTAATAGTTATTTACTTTCCGTACTGCTTTATAAAGTACCAACATATAATATGTACAATTGTAATTTTATTGGAATATGAATCTCTACTTTACATAATTATACTAAAATATTAATTACAAAATATACTATTAATATGAAATATATTCACTATCATTATCATTCAGATGTTGAACCTATTCTTGGACAATAATTTAAGAAAAGCATCAAAAATCTTTTTAAGTGAGAAGCCGAGCTTTCGCCCTGTTAGAAGCTTATTCCAAGGTAGCCAGGTAGGTATGTTCTAAATGTAAGTAAAATCCAACATATATAGGCATATGGGCAAATATAAGATTCGACAGGTGTTCAATAATGTCCTAAGTGGTAAAATGAATAGGCAGTTCAGTCTTTCTCCATTATTTTCATTACATATAATGAGTTTGATTGGATACGTGAAGTTTAAGAAAATGCTTTTGACACATAAAAATACCTTTAAATTTGTAATCTTCAACACATTATCACATAATTGTTTTTGAACATAATAAAAATGATGATTGACATAGATCAAAGGCAGTATTTTTTTTTTCCAACCATCAATCAATTAGCGGTCATGAATGCAAGGACGGAGTTAGGGGCACAAGGGTTTATCCTAACCCATTCAATATATACATATATAATAAATGTTGAAATCTTATGCGCTTAATCTTTTTAAGAAAAAAATTGACTCTGCCAACTTAATGAATAATGTATTTGCGGACATAACAATTATTCCGTTGAAAAGAAGTCTTTCTTGGATAGCAATTATAATGAAATCTTTTGAATGTCAACTCCATTACCCCACTTAAAACGAATAGTGTATCATCCATATTACAGGAGTATTATTAAATAGGATAATAATCGTATCCATTGATACTCAAGAATCAAGATCAGGTTTTGGTGGGGTTAATTTTTAACTCAACGATAAGATATGCTGTTGCCACTAGTATATAGCTAGCACCTCTTTAATTAACCAAAAAAATGTTTAATAGTTGTGAAAAATTAAAGTTGTTGATCTATAGAATTAGATTAAGGAAAAACTGGCCTCAATGAAGATAAGTGCCTTTTCAACTTATAAATGATGGCTGTCTCTTTTTCTTCTTTGTTTTATTGCATATATTTTGTTGTACACGGTTGCAATTTGCCCGTGATACCTTTATTCCCTACTATGCCATTTGGAGAGGTTGTATTGTAACTAAAAGACTGGAATCTCATCCAAAAGGTAATTAATTACAAGTCTGTTTATAATAAATGCGATAACTTGGAAAGGGGAAATTCGCAGTAATGCCCTTATTTTGGGGTGAGTCTTTAATTTTTGCTCATCAAAATAAAAGTATTTAATTTTTGCCCTTCGTCTAAAATCACAGGGTTCCAGGTTCGAATCCCTGCTCAGGCGCAAATTAAAAAAAACGCTAGGCAAATGTTGCCTGCAAACTCTGTCCCATCAGGCATAGTTTGCATGACAGAGTTTTGCAGACAAACTATGCCTTAGCAAACTATATCAGGTATAGTTTGCAGAAAACTCTGCCCCATCAGGTAGGGTTGTTTATTTCAGATATCTGAAATTTATCATACATTCATCATTCTAGCAATTGCCACATAAATATCCTGCTCTCTTCAACAAATTTGTTCAATAGAAACCTCACATACCACTTAAAGTAAACAGAATTAAATACTGAAATAACGTCAACCCAACATGAGACCGACCAATACACAACAATATAGTCTTCATTCTTCAAGGATATAAACCTGTAATTCCTAACAAATATTAAAACTTCAAAATGGAAAGTAGAACTTTATAGGTGCAATGTCCAATACATTAACTACTATCTAAAACACCCAATGTCCAATACATTAACTACTATCTAAAACATCCAATGTCCAATACATTAACTACTATCTAAAACATCCAATGTCCAACATCCAAATTAATACGCCAATACAAATAAAGTTCACAAATTAAAATCCCATAAAGTTTCACCACCATGCAAAATAGCTCATAAGTCTAGTAGACTATTACATCATTCCAACGACTAATCAAGATCAATTGTTGGTTGCTCCGTAGTCAAATCTTTCATACCTACAAAACAAGTATCAGGTATCAAAAGATAGTATTAGCATTAAGTAAACAAAAATACAAATGTAATAATATATTTTAAAAATAATTGAGATAAAACTAACCATCTTCCATATTCTCCAACTCAAGCAAACTTTCCTCTATCACAAGAGGCTCATGAGAAGTTCGAAGTCAATCTTGAGCACGTATAATAGCCTCCGCCATTCTTGGAGTCAAAGAGGTACGGAATGAATCAAGCACACGTCCTCCGGTGCTAAAAGCACTCTCCGAAGAAATAGTAGATACATGTATAGCAAGTACATCCCGAGCCATGAGTTGAAGGATGGGATATGTCTTAGTTCTATCCTTCCACCATTGTAAAATATCAAAGTTCGCATCATTATGCTCACAATCATCAGTCAAATATTTTTCCAACTCATTTTTTCTCTCACTAGTTTCCACACCACCATTTTCCCTTTGATATTTAAGAGTCGTGAATTGTTCAAAATCCATGACTCTCTTCTTTTGTCCAATCCCATCATTATTCAAATTAGGTGTAGAGGAAGAAGAACTTCATTCTTTCCCTTTGTTTTTTGATGAAGGTATGGAAGGAATATAAGAATCAAACAAATCATGCAAAGTGACTCTTATTTTTAGAGATAAGAGGCTACATTGATCACTCCCATAAGAAGATTCTACAACCCAATCAACATAACTCAACTTACGTCTTGGATCAAGGACTAATGCAACAAACATTAAAATATTAAGATTGTTGACATTCCCCCCATATTTGTCATGTTTCAATTTCATTTGTTGGGCCATGTTTCTTATTCCTTCATCCTCATCCTCACAATATTGTGAAAGCATAGTTCCAACACCAAATGCATCATGCACATAAGAATTTGCAGTCACATAGCGAGACCCAGAAAACCTCAAAGTGGCATCATAAAGTATTTGCAAAAAAGGCAAAAGCACATCAACTTTATTCTAATCATTTTCATCCGGCTTACCACCAAATTTTCTAAGCTCTCTAACACATGCATTATCTCGAGAGTGAAAGTTAGTAAAAGCCTTTTTGAATTTCATGACGGATTCAAGCATCAAATAAGTCGAATTTCATCTTGTATCAACATCCAAACACACGAGACTCTTAGTTTCCAAACTCTCTTCATGTGCGCAAGCTTTAAATTTCTGAAGTCTAGCATGAGAAGATCTAACATATCTCACACTACCACGAATTTTCACTATGGAACTATCAAGATCTTTCAGTCCATCTCTCACAACCAAATTCAGTATATGAGCAACACATCTCATATGTAAATAATCACCATTTAGCACACTAGTTTGATGATGGTTCATTCTTCTTTTCAAATATTGAATAGCTAGATCATTTGAGCTAGCATTATCCACAGAGTCAATATTCTCTTAATCCCCCATCCATTCAAACATTTTTCAACCGCCCTACCAATGATTTCCCCACTATGGCCGGCAATTGGACAAAAATTAATAATCCTTTTATGCAACTTCAAATTTTCATCAATAAAATGAGTGGTGAGACACATATAACTCAAATTTTGCCCAGAAGTCCATGTATCAGTTGTGAGACAAATCCTAGAAGATAGACCTCTAAAAAATCTTGTAATTTTTTTCTTTCCTCAATGAATAACTTATAACAACAATCTCTTATTATAGTAGCACGTGAAGGCACAACAAAAGCAGGATTTATTGCCTTACAAAAATATTGAAAACCTTCGCGCTCTACAAACATGAAAGGCAACTCATCAACAATTACTATCCTAGCAAGTGCTTTTCTAGTGAATTCTTGATCAAAATCCCACAACTTTGGAACATTCACAATCTCAGTAGAGCCATCTTCTTTAGTAATTGTTTTTGGTTCAAAGTCTATTAACTTTTGCTTTAAATCTAAATTGGCAGGACATTTTTTACATCTTTGAGCATGATTTTTTAAAGGAGTAGTACCATTCGTTAGGGCTGTTCATAATAATTCGATCCGATTCAAAAAATCGGATATCCGATCCATTTTTTTGTGTTTCAGATATTTCGGATCGGATATCCGAAAAAAATCGGATCGGATCGCGGATAGGATCGATCGGATTATTATGAACAACCCTACCATCAGTCATAATTTGCCTGCAAACTCTCCTTAAGACAATGTTTTCAGACATAATGCAAACTATGTCCGATGGGGCAAAATCTGCCTAGCGAATATAAATCTTTGTCTTGCAATTTTTTTTATTTTTGCCTGAGCGGGGGTTTGAACCCGGAACCCATGAATTTTTAGGCGAAGGGAAAAACTTAAAGATTTCAAATTTGAGGGAAAAAATTAAAGACCAGCGCTTTTGAAGGGCAATCTTCACAAAAAAAAAAGGCTTGAAAAATATGATACTAAGTAAACTGTTACGACAGGTCAAATTACTAACTTTATCATACCGCTAATGTATATAATAAGTTAAAATCTATATTTTTTTAAGTCACAAAGTTGGTAAGGAGGAAAATATTTTTCTTATTTTTTTTTAATTTTTTAATATTTGATTGATCATAATTCTTTAAAAAATATTTTTTCTAAAAAAATAATGTTTTTACAAATAAAAACTTGTCTTCCTTAGTGAAAGTCGGAAAGAGAAAATTACATGTATGGCGGCATTTCACATTGATAATCTCTTTCCACCCTCCGACACATCTAAACCCACCCTATAGCCTCCAGTCCCATCACTCCTTCCCTCTCACTTCCATCCTCTATGATATTTGCCAAAATTATATATTGATTACTTACCAAATAACAAAAAATAAATAATTCACTTATTTTTGAGAAAAATATTTTCTTTCATACTAAACACACCCTCTGTCTTTTTTTAAGAGAAAAGAATAACAAAAAGGAAAAAAGACAAAGAAGGTTGGCAGTAATATTATTCCATGACCTAACCCCTCTTCCCGATAATTTTGCTTACTTGTTGGCAAAGTGAGTTGATCAATGCATGAATCATCCCTTTAATTCTTTATTTTCCAAAAAGGTGGAACTCCCACCTCAGAAGCCCCACACCCCGATCCGACAGGTCTGTGAATGGGTAAATCATGGTGACTCAATTGATTTCAAAGATTAGACCAGTACAACGCTGCGCACAAGGGACCCTCCTTTATTTCAAGAAGTAACCCCCACATTGTCGCTGACGGGATTCAATCCTTGGCCATTTTCCAAATATCCCCCTTGATAACCAATTGAGCTGCCCAAGCGGACTCCTTTTAATTCTTTATGACTCTACCAATGCATGAATCATCCCTTTAATTCTTTATGACTCTACCAATGCATGAATCATCCCCTTCTCAAGCAAAGGATTTGGGGTCCAAATTTCCAAGCCCCATTTTTTTTTTTAATGAAAAGTTGGTTCTATTGGTAATTTTCTTTATAAAATATTTAATTATTTTATATTTTGAGGTATAAAAGACAAGATCTTAATAAAAGAAAAGGAAACAGAACTATTTAGCCATGTGATTGATTGGCTGTATTGTCAATTCAAAAAAATTATTAAAAGAAATTGATTATAAATTTGTTTTTAATAACTTTGCAAGCCTGTAACTCTACCAATGCATGAATCATTCCCATTTAGTTGTTGATGTATATATCTACTAATGTATGAATCATCCCTTTCTAGTTCTTGATGGCTCTACTTCCAGTGCTGAGAGTGAGAGGTTACAATGAAGCACAAAACTTGATTTTGTATTTTATTATTCCTTTGTTATACAGTAGGAAGAAATAGACAGAGACTCTATCGACGTCCTTATAAGGCCCACTTTGGGCATGATGGCAAGAGAGAGAAAAAACAATAGTATCTTTCACAAGCATGGGATGCGGCAATATGGAGGAAAAGCGATTTAATTGAATTCTCTGATATGTAAATAAGTTAAAAATAAATTCTTTTTTTTGTTATATATAAATGATTGAATCTTTTTGACATAAGGAAAAATTGTAGATAATATGCTTCACTTTATATAATTATGTTCCTCGTATTGTCTTATCTATTCGAACTTTTTCATAGTTCTTTTCCATGTCCATCTTTAATAATATGCTTCACTTTATATAATTATATTCCTTTGCCTTTTTCTACAGAGTTCGATATTCCATATTTGAGCCTCCCCGAAGCTAAACTTGTGCAGCTATCATGGTTAACACGTACGCTAATGTTCTTAGCGAGAGGATTCAGGATTATAAGTTTACTCGGTTGGAAATAGATTATTTACATATTTTAAGTGAATTTCTTAGCAAAAATATAGAATCTAGCTAAAGCTACGGTTTTGAAGCATACGTACCAAATAATATAGATCTACCCCTGGTTCTTAGCACAATCTTACATACCAAAGCTTACGATATAACGGTATTGGAAGGAGAGTAGAAGTCTCCTACTAATTCGTGAGGGTTCAATCTCACTTCTCCTTCCATAATCTCCTAGGTAATAGAATTTCTTTTCCTTTTTAAACACGACCTTGCATTATTGTAGCTGTTTGAGTACATCATACATGTCCAATTAAAGGTTAATTTCATAAATTTGATCAGATAATTTGGAACATTCCCGTTTGATCATCCGCGCACTTTGAGGATCTGTTTCCTAGTTTATTCGATTGATGATTCACATTTTACACAGTTTCCTCGGAACGCATCTACTGATATATCAATCAACCATATAATCTTAGGTGGATCTAAAATTTTAAGTGTTCTAAATAATAATCCATTTTGCTTAATAAGTTCTAGATAGGTTATTTGTGCATATTAGATAAATTTCAAACACATACAAAGTGACAAGCTACATCCATATGGGTTTTGCCGAACCTGTAGCTTAGCTTTAACCGTAACTAGCAATGTGTATGGAGTAAAATTCGTGTTACACAGCTGGACGAGTTCTATTATGACAGGTGGCAAAGAGGATAAATCAAATCCAATTCAGCCACAAGTAACCCCGAAAGCTCTTGCTTTATATCGGAGTGCCAGGAAGCATGATATAAAAAGACATATTTGACTACCAACGGTCAACAATTACGAAAAAAACCTTGCACCTCCCATGGTGCATTTAATAGCCATTATGATCACTTTTATCGGCTACTATTATTATAATAGTATTAATATATAATATTAATGGGGGCATAATCCATAGAATGCGTACCCTTGGGTCCAACTATAAAATAGGGCTCATTATTTTATTGCAAGACATCGAAAAAATGAGATATAATACACATTTGATACTTAACACTATTTTCTAGTTCTTGTCTAAATTTAACATTCTAATATCGCAATTAACAACTTGTCCGGAGACTCTACCTCAAAGCTCCTCCAAAGCTCAGGCTATCCTAACTTCTTACTTCCAATTATATTCTATTTATATCAATTTCAACGGCTAATTATCTTGCTATTTGGTCACTTAAAATCCACGTACCCTTACAAATTTACGGGTAAACACAATGACGGATTGTTCCCTTAAAGCTAGCAGGCCCCAAAAGAACTAAGTAATCCTGCCCAGTTAAGGTGATTCAATTTCAAATCACCTTTTACGAGTCATGAGCAAAGAGTCACGTGTTGTCAGTTTACCTATTTATAAAATTAGTGTTATGAAAGTATGCTCAGGAGTGGGGTAATGACGAAACATCATTTGGTTCAAGTCCAAGTTCCACAAACATGAGCACTTCCACATACAAAAAGAAGCACTTGCAAACAGATCCAATTAATTATTTTTTTTTGTACAAAAAAAAAATCCAATGTGTGGCCATCGATTATTGAGCTCTGCATTTGGAGAAACTGGATTGTAGTTCCACTAGACCATGACACGGCTAACATTAAAATCTAAAAGCAAAACTATTCAACTTCACTGTTGCCACAGCAGCTGTAAGAACAACTGATCCACTAAAAGCAGATGAAACCACATAACTTTTAATCCTGAGTTTGTAGAGCAAGTAAATCTCTCATCATATCAACCAGATTTATTCCGGCAGAAAAGTCGCAAACGCTATCAGTGATGATGATCATCATCGCCATGTCCATCAGGAGGTCCTCCAGGGCCAACCACCTCCAACTGCATAGAATTAAGAACATTCCCAGTATGAGCTTCATTATGAGTACAAGCTTAAGAAATTAAGGTCTGTGGGGTAACACCACCATACTTGGACAATTGGTGGCAACAATTAGATAATTTACAGCTCAGATTAATCACTCCCTCCCCTTCCCTCCATTCTCAAAAAATTGAAGAAGAAAAAAAGAGAAGGAAAATGACACCCTATTGCTGCAAGGAATCTGAAATTTCCCCTGATTAGGGAGTGCCACTGCCTTTCACATACAGAACAGCAAGGACAATAAAATTACAACTCTACAAATTCCCTAACAGCCTAGAACTTGATAATATGGCCCAAGAATACAGAAATTCTGTACTTACCACAAAATACTGCGAGCATACTGGGCATTCATGTGGCTTGCCCTTCTCTAGCCAGAACCAAACAACATCATGCTCATCTTCTGTTAAATTAGAAAAAGACTTGGAAGATTAAATGGACTGGCTGAAGGAAAAAATCTGTAACAGACATTTTTAACTGAATCTGTAATGGAGACTTACCGCCTTCATCTCCTGCACATCCTACAATTCTTTTGTCATAGTAGGATTTAATGACAGCCGGTGCTTCCTACATTTAAACATATTCAAATATTTAATCATGTTCCCACATATCTAATTGGAAAAATAACTTATAACTGTAGTAGTACATCAACCTAAACAATCACTTTACACATAATTATTTGTTTTTTGTTGATAAATGATTCATTATCCTGAACCATACATAAGAAGCAACAGCATCCACATCCAAATTAAATTTGTCTGAAGACTCATAACAACATCAACATATCCAGTGTAATCCCACAAGGTGGGGTCTGGGGAGGGTAGGATGTACGCAGACCTTACCCCTATCTTTACCCCTATCTCGTGGAGGTAGAGAGGTTGTTTCCGAAAGACCCTCGACTCGTCTGAAGACTCATAAGACACATTGTTTTACATTAGCAGACCTTATCGCTGGCAGCAACACAATAATTACGATTCTGTGTATTAAAATGTGAGGAACATGAAATCAAAGGGAAATTTTTTTAGTCACAACGCACACACACAACAAATTGGTTTTGAGACCTGTGTGCTGAGAGACATGTGAGAGAATCAGACTCAGGTATGACTTTGACATGAGTATGTTCAATGTTTGACAAGTTTCTAGTGAATTCTTCTTCTGAAAGGTTAAATGGCATTTTATTGATGTCAAAACAGCACTAGGTGTTGGGATATTTACAACATCAACAATAGAGAAGGTTAAAAGAAAGGAGGTCAGAGAGCAAAAAGCAGAAGCAAAGGTAGATTTGGCTGACTATTAGAGCCTCATCTATACATTTAGAAGATCTAAAGCCTCCGGTATGGTATCAATGTTTCAAGTCAATTCTGAAAGATCTAGTCGAAGTACCCATACTCAGGCAAAATTCGATCCCCCGATTGAATCGGAAGAAGACGCCTACGAGAAGATCGCATTGGAGTCTCTTTGTAACAACAATCTGAGAATCTGTAGCGATTAGTTTCAGCTAATCGTACCAAAGAAATTGTTAAGATGCACAATTCTACATACTAGAATGCATGTGCACTAATTCGCACATGTACATGTCTTTCTGTTGGTGCAAGATTATGCCTTATCCAAAATAAGATTTAAAAGAAGAAGATGAAAGGTTAAATAGTTAAGAACCACATTGCTTACAAGTTACAACCCATCTAAGCTGGCCATATTTTACTTCCATGTACAATGACAGAAGATTCCATCCAAAATGATAATTTTTTGTTTCCATAGCAAATTACATAAATTGACAAGATTCGAGCTCCAGCTTAATAGAACGTGAAAGGAGCATAAGCACCTGAACTAGGGACAATATTTGGGCAATAAGACTACTAGCCATTAGCTCACATGTCATCCAACAGCTAGCACTGAACATGATTAATACAAGGAGATGGCATTGACTACTCAATATTCTGCAGAAATACACGTATATGAAGAAGTAAGTAAGCAGGATTGCACTTCAATTGCAGAGATTTATTCTTATCATGTTCGTGTTCAAAATAATATGATTACACTCAATTGAAGCAAGAATAGAAAGGAGAGGAAGTGGGGATGGGATTCTATTCCCCCATTTGGTTAGAAAGTGAAAGTACAGAGAATTGACAGTCGTCACTCTTTTCTCACCCTTTCAAAATTGCACATAAGAGGGGAGGTGAAGCTCATCTACTTCTACTTTATTCATGCCAAAAAACGAACAAGCTCAGATGCCCCTGCCCTCCTTAAAGAAAACACAGCATCACGTTTGCATGGAAGTTTGAAACAGTAATCCAGGTCTTACTAATTATGATGGATCAAATGCTGTACCATGGCATGTTCCATCGATGAAGGAGGGAAAGCAGAACCTACCTACGGCCTATTACTTCACTTAAGAAAGTCGCAGTAGCTTTATGAAAATTTCAGAACTAGATATATGTGAAGCAAGAGAAAACAGATTTTTTACAAGGCGAACATGTGCATTTTGTTTCAGACACTTGTACTATACACATCTTAGAAAATTAATACTGACTGAATGGTGGACGGAAGGAACTTCAGTTTATAGTTTAACTCAATGTGACCTAATAGAAGTTGTACTCATACATATTACTCCCTCCGTCCCATAATAAGTGTCACCATAGCCAAAAACACACATATTAAGAAACCAATAATGCAATGTGAAGTTTACCAAACTACCCATATTTAACAAAATAAATTACTTTTCCCTCTCAATAAGAGCATGGATGAGTAGTAATCATTTATGTCTTGAATAGAGAACTTGCCAATAAATGTTTCTTGAATAGAGAACTTGCCAATTTTTGTCTAAGGGTATAGTTGGAAAAAAATAGTCAATTTATGTCTTGAATTCCTAAGGTGACACTTATTTTTGGGACAATTTTTTTGCTAAGGTGACACTTATTATGGGACAGAGGGAGTACTATATAGAGAAACTCAGTCAAATACCTAAAGAACAGCTACTTCCAACAATACCTATTCTTGAGTAATGCAAATTATACATGATAGGAAGAGCTAAGCATCATTACAAATGCAAACTATTGACTCAATCTATTACAGCAATACACATCAGATGGGATAAAAACAACTTCATTAACTGGCAACAAATGTAACAAAAACAAGAAGTAATAGCCTGTTGTATGCCAATTTCTATACATAACAAATATCCACACTGACCTTTGTGCCAAAAGGACCCTCAGGAAAGTTAATGTCAAGAAGATCCTTTCCCTAAGCAAGAAACAAATACACATATCAAGTATCAGTCACAACTATGCCTTAATCAAAATATGTTGAATTAGACTATTAGTACGACCATGACCAAACATATATCATCAAAATCCTAAAGGATGATGCTAACTCACTTGAAGCTCAGCTTCAAGCTCTTCGCGCTCGTGACCAGTCGCAATTGGCACTACCTCCTCCACTGTCTTAACAACAAACTCTGTTCCACACAACAGCGATTTCCATTATCGTCACAATCCATAACCATTCACAACAAAAACAAACCATATATATATATATATATATATATATATATATATATATATATATATATATGTGATACTTTTTGTTTTCCCGAGATTCAAACTGTTGAGCTAATCTAATCTAATTTACCTTCAAAGTTTAGTCAAATTAACTCTCAAAAGCGAAAAGTATCACATATATGTGTGTGTAAATGCGTAAGATCTGATGAATACCAGAAGCAGCACTGAAGTGGCGAGAGAAGAGATGAACGGTAGGACGGAAAGCGGCCGGAGAAGAAGATAAGGAGGTGGCGGCGGCGGAAAGCCGATTGGATTTAGGGGTAGGTCGGATTGGGCTTAGGGTCCGAAACTGGGCAGTAAGTCTTCTCCACATGGTTTGCTTCAAGAGTTAGGGTTTCGATTTGATCTCAAAGTGTGGCCCTTTTTGGGACGAGATCAATAGTTCGTTCCTTTATCTCTTTCCCGTCGTTGATATGCGCATTTTGGGAGTGGAAAATGGAATGAAATGAGAGAGCGTAAGGGTGGCACAGGCCCGAAGCCCAAGGGTTGACTCGCTCGTCATTTTCTGAATTTCTATTTTGAATAACTAACTCTACATTTTCTTTTTAAGGAATACCTAATAAGTTCAGCACCACAATTTAACGAACTCTACAGAATGCACGTTTCAATGTTCTAATTCGCTTTTTCGGGTCTAAATGTTTTAAATATAGGTGGCCAGTGGGCCGGGATCGGGTCAGTCGGGTCAGGACCGGTGGGATCGGATCGGGGCGGGGCGGGGCGGTTCGGGAGAGTGGCGGGATCGGGTCGGTCGGGACCTGCGGGATTCACGGCCGTTTCCGATCCCGTCGGAATCGGGTCGGGCATTTTTTTTTTTACACTTAATTTAAAAAATAACATATATATAAAAAAACTCAATAATTAAACAAGATAGTGTAATAAAAACATCTCAAGGCTATTTTTGTGCCTCTTATATTATTTAATAGACATGATTTTTTTGTAATACAAATACAATTGTCAAAATTACAACTTTGTGGTGTTGTTCAAAAGTTGCAAATTACATAGTAAAATTGCAATTAAAAAAATTACATTTTGAAAAAAACATGTTCTAGTTTCTTGATAATTTCCTGTGGTTCTTCGGTTGGAATTGAGATTTGTTGGTCAAATTGCTCCACGTCGCTTACACCACATTCGGATAAGATTTCGTTGTAGTTTTTGTCTTCTTCTTCGTTGATCTCTGGTTGACCGCACCTTCTCCGCTCCGCTCGTATCCAATCTCTAAATAATACTACAATCTTCAAGCTGTCTCCGGCTAATGAGTGTCTGTGCTTTCCTATTTGATATCTGCCGACAGAAAAAGCGCTTTCAGCCGCCATTGATGACGCTTGAATGTTCAAAATATCTCGGGCCATCATTGAAAGTGTCTGAAAAGTCTTCTCATTCCCCCTCCAGTATTTCTGCAAGTCTTCACGTCCTTCTTCATTGAGAACTACTTGGTACGGTACAGAACCCTGCAAAACAAAAATATCAAACTCGCTAATTTGGTTAGTAGCGGTATGGCCACACATTCTATTTCATAGGCTTTCAATACTAGCCGCATAAACAACATGTCTTTTGTGAGGTTGTGTTGAAGAAGAAGAAGATGGTATGTAAGTCGATAGGTTACTAGCACTTTCTTGTTGGTAAAACCTATATACTTTTTTGCATTCGTCTTCTACGCTAGACAACACTTCTTCTTTCGTTTGTTCAATAGGTGGTGGGTGATTTGGATTTTTGGGACTTGGAGGTGGTAGTACTGCTATACAATCGTAAATAGTTTCAATTAGTGATTTAGTACCGTCTATTTTAATAGTCGGATTTAATACATCACCAATAATATAAATAGTGGGAATAGTAATAAAATATTTTATTATTTTGATAAACATTTTTTTAATAACTGCCATATAAGCTGGTTTTTTCCATATATTCACTAAGTAATAAAAATATTAGAGTTATATAAAACAACATAGTTGAAATAGTAGGATAATATATACCGAAAAATTCTTTTGTTGCTTGAAATAAATTTTCTAAAAATACAATAAGTTCGGAAATTTTTCCCCAATCGCTATCTACAATCATATCAGTTGGATTTTGAATATGAGAGTTAAAAAATAAAGTTATAGGTTTACTATAGTCATAAACAACAAGTAGTTGCTCGTATAAATAACATTCCACCTAGTGGGTACTTCTTCTGTATTTTTCTATAAGGTAGTTGGCAATCGTGACAAGTTTTTTTATATTCTTTTCTTCGTTGTATTCTATTATTTTTAAAAATAAAGTTTATAGCAAATTGTATTTTACTAAGAATGTCTTCAAAAATTGATAGATCATCCTTTGCAATTAAGTTATATATATAGCACGTACATTTTATATGAAAATGATGTGAAAAAGATGGAGTTAAACTATTTTTTAAAATTGTAATAGCGTAATTGTTAGAAGAAGCGTTATCTAATGTAATAGTCATAATTTTATCAGTTATTCCATAATAATCGCACACTTGATAAATATTTTTTGCAATAAAAGTACCAGTGTGCCTATCATCTATATATCTATACGCTAAGATACGTTTTTGTATAGACCATTTATACTCTATCCAATGACAGGTTACCGTTAAATAATCATGATTGTTAGTACTACGGCCTATATCAGAAGTGATAGACACTTTGCCATTAAAATGATATAATGAATAACGTAAATATTGTTGATATTCATGTGCAAATTTAAATACATCTCTCTTAATAATTGATCTAGAAAAACCGTTAAAAGTAGGATTATATATATCTCTAATGTAATAAATAAAATCGGGAGATGAAGGAAATGAAAAAGGCAAACCCTCCACAACAACTAATTTTGCTATTGCTTCCCTATCTCTATGTTTATTGTAATTAGGGCCTACAATTCCCCCCGTCGTGGGGTTAATTTGACCATGAACTTGGTCTGGGACAGTATGTGAACTTTGTCCTGATGGAGCGGGCATTTGCGCACCCGGTTTTGAAGCCTCGTATTGGGCATACCTAGCTGGATGAGCTATTGCTACGTGTCTCATTATATACCCCGTCCCACCGTGACCTTTTCCAGTTTTAAATTTTAAAACATCTTTACAAAATTTACATCTAGCTACTTGATTCTCTACGTCCCTATAAAAAAATGTCCATGCATTTGATTTTAATGATCGTTTTGCTGGACCTCGTCTCATACTAGGGGGAATAGGAGGCATTTCAGTTGAAGGTGCACTAGTGGGTGTGTTGTCATCTACATTAGTGGGTGTATCATCTAGATCATCGTCTAAATTAAAGTCTTCTTGAGTTCCAGAAAATAGCTCATCGTCTAAAGCTAATGGTATTGTAGAAAAATGTTCAGTATCAACAAAATCATCCTGTGTAGGAATATGATTCTGTCTAGAAATAGGATGACTAGAAGAAGTACCCTTGCCCTTGTTGCCCCTACTAGAAGAAGCTTGACCCCTACTCGTACGCATACGTTTAAATTCTTCCATTATAAATTTTATAATTCTACTAATAAATAATTAAAGTAAATGAAATTAAGTGCGCTAAATAAAATAAACAGACAATAATAATTTAATGAATGAACGAATGTACCAAACGCCGACGTAACCTCGACGTGTAATCGAGATGTTGAAAATTGAAACTTTGCTCGATGGAAGATCCTCAAGCTAGTTGCCAAGTTCACTCCCAAATGAATAAATAAAATTCAATATTTAGTAGATAATATAGACTTGTAGAGAGATAGATTGAGAGATTAGAGAGATTGTAGGAAGATTTGTGAGAAAGATGAAGAGAAAATGAGGTATTTATAATTGGAAAATTGGGTTAAAGTGTAAATATAATAACTTAGGTGAAAGGTAAGTGGTGGTTAGACAAAGTGCGAGTGTTGGAGACCAAGAACGTCCATCGAAGATGAAAGTAGCGGAGGCGGAGCTGGATGGATGTGTGGTCATACTAGGAGAGATATATTTAGAACGTGTATGGGACCACGTTCGTGGAGGACAAGATGAAAGTAGCGAGAGATGCGGATGTGTGAGGATGGATGTGTGGTCATACTAGGAGAGATAGTAGATCTGAGCCGATGGTCTATCGGAAATAACCTCTCTACTTGTAAAAGTAGAGATAAAATATGCGTACATCTTAAAATATTTAATTGTTTGTGGGCTACTGCAATATTGAATACTCAAGACAAGAAGGGTGAAGCTTGACTATTGTGATCAATTTTTTTCCAACAAAGTCTTACAATTTCTCAATTTATAGAACTACAATATGGAATATTAAATGGTCATGCCATGAATATGGCTACTAATTACTTAGGGATAGGTTATGATAGTAAGAAGTTGGGGGAGTAATGGGAATAAAATCATTAATTTGTTACATTAATCGATATAAATAAATAGAGTAGTAATTGACACATTTATTCTTATATAATTTAAAAATTAGAAAAATAGGAGAAATTATCAAAAAAATGAGAAAAAGATAAATAAGATTCTTTGCTAAAAAGAGGTGCCACATCACTCTTCTATTTCCTAGCTTTATATTATATATAGAAGAATTACAAAAGAAGAAGACATTAACATTTATTCAGTTAAACCTTATTATAGCTGACAAATCACATAAGCAAAATTCAAGATTGCTAATGCAAAAATGTCTTAAAACTGCATGCCTAAAAATTGGAACAAACACAGTGATTGAAGTAAATATCATAGACTATTGGACAAAGAATACATATTAAAAATTGTCATATGTTCAAGTCAAAAAGTAAGCGAAGAGAACGAATACATGTGAAAAGAAAAAGAAAATATCATTGAGTGAAAGACTTAATTGAGAACCCATGACATCGGCCAATTTCTTATATGCAAAACAAAAATTTCTGACCATAGATAATTCTATGTACATTTCTTAAAATATTTGATTGTTTGTGGCTACTGCAATATTGAATACTCTAAGAAGGGGAAGCTTGACTAATGTGATCAATTTTTTCCCAACAAAGTCTTACAATTTCTCAATTTATAGAACTATAGTATGGAGTATTAAATGATCATGCCATGAATATGGCTACTAATTACTTAGGTATTATAGAACTACAAGATGGAATACCAAATGATCATGCCATGAATATGGCTACTAATTACTTAGGGATTATGATAATAAGTTGTGGAAGTAATGGGAATAAAAACCATTAATTCTTTATATTAACGAATATAAATAAATGGAGGAGTAGTATTCGACACATTTATTCTTATATAATTTAAAAATTAAAAAAATAGGAGAAATTATAAAAAAAAATGAGAAAAATAAATAAACAAGATTTTTTATCAAAGAGAGGTGCCACATCACTCTCTTATTTCCTAGCTTTATATTATATATAGATTGTCAAACTCATTGTTATCAGGACAACAAGTGTCACAAATTTAATCAAAAGGGCATCACCAAAAAATTTCAAACAGCAAAACATATTTGATAATAAGGAAAATAATTTCCAATTTTCCATTAATAATAGAATAATAATTGTCAAAAATATTAGTAGTATTAGTATGGGAATGAAATAACTGATAATAGTAATTTTTGTCCTTGTATATAAATATATAATAATTAGCTATGATAGATAATTAAATACATAGTATAGTTATAATATGTAATTAATTTAAAGTATAATTATTATAGGTAAATACTCTTATAGATACACCATGTAAATTTTCCAAAATATTACATGACATATTGGATCTATGTAGGCCGGCCCATAACTTATACTACTATAGTACTGTAGGACCTGCTGCTAGTTGCAGGTGAAAAATCTTAGATACTACCAGGACTGTCCAGTGGGTCGGGACGTCCCGATCCTGATCCTTCTAGGTAAATTATGGGATGTGAATTGTCGCTATTCGAGTTGAAATCGAGACGGGACTAGGGCTGGTCTCGCCTATCCCGGTCCCGTCCCGCCCCCCGCCGGTCCCGTTTGCAGAATGTAACGGTTGCACAAACGATCATTTGCAATTATAACCGTTGACTTGGGGCCCCAACACCCCATAAACCCCCCTACCCCCTTAATATTTATTTTAATCCCTAAGTTAGTATATTTACACATTAACCCTGTTTCTCAACTACAATACCTCATTTTCCTCTTCATTTTTCTCACAAATCTTCCTACCATCTCTCTAATCTCTCTCTCTACAAGTCTAAATTGCACGCTAAATATTATATTTTATTTGGTAATTTCTATCAAAGTTCAAAAATTGGGAGTGAAGTTGGCAACTAGCTTGAGGAATGAGGATCATCGAGCAAAGTTTCAATTTTCAACCTCGATTACACGTCGACGTTACGTCGGCGTTTGATACACTCGTTCCTTCTTTTATTTAAATTATTATTACAACAACAACAACAACATACCTAGTGAAATCCCACAATATGGGGTCTGAGGAGATTAGAGTGTACGCAGACCTTACCTCTACCTTGGTAGGTAGAGCGGTTGTTTTGGAGAGACCCTCGGCTCATTTATTTAAATTATTATTATTTAATTTTAATTATCGTACTTAATTTTCTTAATTTTAATTCTTTATTTTCATAATTATAATGGAACGATGCGGACATTTTTCTGGTAGAGGTAGTAGGGGTAACAAGGGTAATGGTGCATCTTCTAGTAATCCTAATTATGATAATTTCACTCATATAGATGAAACTGAACTTTTTAATGTTGATATTAATATACCATTAGATCATGAGGTATATTATGCATCTGAACCATATTATGATTTAGAAAATGAATTAGAAGATAATTTAGATAACACACCCACTAGTGCAACTCCACCTCAGGCTCAGACTGAGTCTGAGGCTGAAACTGAAATCCCTCATATATCCCCCTAGTCTGAGAAGAGGCCAAAAACAACAAAAATTAAAATCACATGCATGTGTTTTTTTTTTTTTGAAAGTGACATTCCTAGTCAACTAGCTATTTGTAAAATTAATCGCGAAGTTTATAAATTTAAAACTGGAAAAGGTCAAGGTGGGACAAGAGGTTTAATGAGACATGTGGAAAAGGATCACAAAGCAAGATATAATCAATACTTGGCTGAAAAAGCGAGTGTGCAAATGCCTTCTGAGTCGGGACAAAGTTCACATAGTGTCCATGACCAAGTACATGGTCGAATTAACCCCGATGACAGGGGGGAGTTATAGGTACGAAATATGATAAACACAAAGATCGGGAAAATTTAGCAAAAATAGTTATTGTGGAGGGTTTGCCTTTTCATTTCCTTCATTTCCTGGTTTTATTCATTACATTCAAGAAACATATAATCCCGCTTTTAACGTTTTTCCTAGATCAACTATTAGAAGAGATGTTTTTAAATTTGCGTATGAATATCAACAATTTTTACGTTATGCACTGTATCATTTTAATGGCAAAGTGACTATCACTTCTGACATAGGCCGTAATACTAATGGTAATGATTATTTAACTGTTACATGTCATTGAATAGATCACAATTGGTCTATGCAAAAATGTATATTAGCATATAAATATATTGATGAAAAGCATACTGAAAATTTTATTTCAAGAAATATTCATGAAATTAGTGAATATTATGAAATTACTGATAAAATTATGACTATTACATTAGATAATGCTTCTTGTAATGATTATGTTGTAAACATTTTAAAAACTCAATGAACTCCATCTTTTCCCGATATTTTTCATGTTAGATGTGCATGTCATATTTATAACTTAGTTGTAAAGGATGACCTAAAACTTTTTAGCTCTATTCTTGATAAAGTACAAGTTGCTATAAACTTTATTTTTAAAGGTAATAAAATACAAAGACGCAAAGAGTTTAAAAAAACATGATATGATTGTGAATTACCTTATAGGAAAATCCAGAAGAAGATGCAAGTAGGTGAAATTCTTTGTATGAACAATTAGTTGTTGCTCACGAGTATAGAAGACCTATAACTTTATTATTTAACTCCCATAATCAAAATCCTTCGGATATGCTTGTAAATGATGTTTGGGATAAAATTTTGAAACTTATTGTATTCTTAGAGATTTTTTTTCTAGCTACAAAGGAATTTTTGGGTATTTATTATCCTACTATTTTGTATATGTTATTTTATATAGCTCTAATATTTTTGTTATTTAATGAATATATGAAAAAACCTACTTATGCTCCGGCTATTACAAAAATGTTTGTAAAATTTAAAAAATATTTTTTCCTTTTTCCACTATTTATTTTATTGGTGTTATATTAAATCCTACTATTAAAGTAGACAGTTGTAATGCCCTTATTGAAACGATTTATGAATGCCTATAAATACTTTCAACAGAACCAACTGAAGAACCAACTAAAGAAGATGTTATCTCTAACATACAAACATAATGCAAACCTATGTATATGTATTACTAAGAGTAAAGTGCAAATAATCAAGCAGACTTATGTACCATCTTCTTCTACTTCACTTCAACCTTATAAAAAACATGCGGTTTCTGCTTCAAGTACTCAAGGTTTTCGAAATAGAATGTATAGTGGTTCAAGTGCTTCACAAATTAGTGAGTTTGATGTTTATGTTTTGCAGGGTGTTGTATCGTTCGAATAAATTGCTAATGAAAATGGAGGTGAAGACTTGTTGAAATACTGAAAGGAGAATGAAAAGACCTCTATCAAAGATGGCCCGAGATGTGGTGAATAATCAAGCATCATCTACAGCTTCTGAAAGCGTTTTTTCTGCTAGAAGATTTCAAATAGGAGAGCACAGACACTCATTGGCGGGAGACAGTTTAGAGATTGCAGTTTTATTTAGAGATTAGATTAGAGCGGAGCGTAGAAGGTGCGGTCAACCAGAGATCAATGAAGAAGACAACTACAATTACAACGAAATCATATCCGAGGGAGCAAGAAGCGACGTTGAACAATTTGATCAACAAATTCCAATTCCAATAGAAGATTTTCAAGAGATTGTCAGAAAATTAGAAAAAGTATGGTTGCATGTAACTTTTTAATGTCAATTTTACTATGTGATTTGCAACTTTTGAACTACGAAATAAAGTTGCAATTTTGAAATTGTATTACAAAAAAATCATATTTTTATTAAATAATATAAGAGGCAATTAGCCTTGGGATATTTTTTCACTATCTTCTTCAATTATTTAAGTGTTTAAATATATTTTTTTAAAATTAAGTGTCTAGAAAAAAAGTTTTTAAAAGTCCCCCAAATCTCCCTTCCCGTCCGTCCCCCCAAATCCCGTCCCCTCTGATAGCGGAATGTGGGACGGGATGGGACCACTTTCCGTCCCCCTAATTCCGTTCTCCTTCGTCCCGCCTATCCCGATACCGACCCACTCCACCATCCCCCAAATCCTGTCCCGTCCCACTGGCCATCCTTAGATACTACTACTAGTCGTCCTAGTTTTGATAGACGAACAAATTAAAGGGGATTAAATTGAAAACAGAAGATCTCTAATATGGAAAACGGTTGATGTATTAGCAAGCAGATACCAGGTGTTATATGAATAAACAACAAAAATAGATGTGCTTCGGTTCTAAAAAAGTCAAAGATCAACTATATGAATTCTCATTATTACATTTAAACTCAACTCATGTCATCAACCTTAAAATGTTTTATGAATGGAACCTACAATTTTTGGAAGATGATTGGAGCCCCATATTGTGGACATAGGAATATAAGAATGGTCGGAGCATGTTGGTAAGTTGGAGCAAGTTCAAAGGAGAAGCGTATCAAGATCATGGCTATTGCTAATTTAGCTTGTAGCATAGCTAAATTTTGTCCAACGCAGTGGCGAGCGCCTAGGCCGAAAGGCATGAAAGCCGTGGGGCTTTTCGCTGCTTGAGCCACGCCGCGAGCAAATCTTGCTGGATTAAATTCATTAACATCATCTCCCCATAATGCTGCATCATGATGTATTGCAACAGTAGGTATAAGTAGCTCAGTCCCTTGAGGCAAGTGCAAGGCTCCCAATTTTGTGTTGATTTTGGCCCGTCGTATTGTTCCCGCAAGAGGTGGATATAGCCGGAGGGATTCATTCAGGATCATCCCAAGCTGCCATAACAAAGTTATGTTGAATAACAAATAAAAGTGAACATCTTGAACGAAAAAAAAAATGTTTTAACTCTTTTATAATGATAATGTAAAATAAATTTGATATTATTTGGTCACTTAAAATATAATTATTAATACTTTGTTAAATTTGTTTGCTACTGTGTCTAGTAGGAATGCTGATCCTAATGAGACATATATTTGTATAATATTGCTATCTAGTAGTGAATAAAATTCTTTGTTTACCAAAAAAAATATATTATTAATAACCGTTTATAAAAAATTAAATTAATCATCAAAGTATAAAGAAATAAGACAAGTTAATTATCATCACTACCAAGAGATGTGATGGGATGAATGAAAATCGTGCACACTTAATTAAAGGTTTCAGATTCGATTCTTGAAAATGGAGATATTCCGAATAGAAAATGATTTACTTTAAATGGACTTTACAATTCATTCAAAATAGTGAGGCTATTAGATACCAGATGATATCAAAAAAAAATTATTTATTAAAATAGAATTAAAAATAAACCGATGATTAAAAAAATTACAGTAACAGTATATCGTTAAGTAATTAAGAAAAAGGTTTTCTACTTATACATATTAAAAGGTAATTAAATTAAATAAAGAAAAGGTGAAGCTGTAAAAACTTTATATTTACCGTCTTAAGCTTTGCAATATCATCCTTAGATGGGGTATCACGTGCTCCACAGACCTTCAAGACCTCGTCACGTGCAAGTTCCTGCCACTGAGGATGCATGGCCAATAGAATGGTCGTCCATGTCAGCAAATTTGACGTAGTATATTTGCCAGCCAAGAACATGGTCTTGCATTCCTCTACAATGTCATCAACTTTGATAGTGGGAGATGATTTTTTTGTGTGTTCAATAGGCTCACTCAGGCTAGCTTTGATCATTACTTGCAATAAATCATTATGACTTTCCTTTGATAGCGCCTGATGATCATGACAGTCCAAACTTTTTCTTCTTTGCTCAATGAGCTTCATCAAAGATTTTCTGATGTTTTTGTCCAATCTCCAAGAAATTCTGTTATTCTTAGTAGGCAAGAACCTGTGAATATAAATATTTATTTTAATTTTGTTGTTATGCCAAGATTCTGAAATTGAGTACTATGCATTTAAATTTAACGTTATCCATCAGTCCATGTATAAGTAGGCGTTTGGACAATGAACTTATTTGAAATTATTGATTTGGGCGAAAGTTGATTTGAAGTTGAAATCTTGTTTGGCCATAAATTTTGTAAATAAAGATTTGAAATTAAATTGTACTTTCCTCATAATTATGGAAACCGATAATTTATATAAAGTATAAAAACTTAACTCTTTATACAATCTACCTAAATTAACGATGAACAAAGAATTCCTCGCGGTAGCACCATCTAATTTTTGAGTGTGTTTTATGAAAGGGGGAAAGTGGGTTGACAAAGTAAGAGTTGGGTAATTTTTTTTGTCATAAAGATGTTTTTTCCTTGCAAAATTTAAAATTATGGACTAAGGGATCTAAATTTTTTAGAAAATCTGAAATCACAAATTTAAAGTTAAAATTCTATCTTTGAGGTGAATTTGAGATTAGAATTTCAAGTTGAAATTGAAGATTTGATAAAGAAACACATTATTTAGTTCTATATATCAATCAAAGAGTTAGAAAGCTAGTCTACTTTCATTAAAACTGACATTGATTCTGGTTTAGAAGACGGAATTTTATAAGACGTAACAGAAGTCGGAAAGAGAATAAAAGATTTATATGTCCAAACGAGGGAGTAGGCACGTACCTGAATCCAGGGATGAAAACTTTGTGAAAAGCATCAGTGGCATAAACCAATTGTTGCGCTTGCAACTCGAAGATGGCTTTTCCATCTTCATAACTGTTTCCGAACACCGTATATGTAATCACATCTTCTGACAAATTATGGAACCATTTTGAAACTTCGATTTCCACCTTGTCAGTCTTTGACATTTTTGACCATTTGGTCAACATCTCCCTCATGCTTTTCTCCATCATAGGAATCATTAGCTGTACGTTTAATTAACAAAAGAACAAGAAATTTAAATAAATAAATTCCATCAATAGGTATATTGCTTGGTAGTATAACGTAAAAATGTCAATATATAAAAATTAAACTCGTTTCAGAAAAATTAAAGAAAACAAATGTATAGTGGCTTGCCTTAAGATTTTCTGTGTTAAATATTTGAGTTAATATCTTTCTGTGGTGAGCCCATTTTTCTCCTTTGAGATTCGACAAACCATCACCTTCAAGCTTCTTGGCGGATGGAGGTGTTTCAATTTTCTCAAAGCTGTCTGAATTTTGAAGGAAGATATCCTTAATAAGACTTGGATCTGAGATGATCACACGAGCTCTTGGCCCAAACCACACAAGAAATGTTGCACCTGAGCAGCCATGATATATCACAAAAAAATTATTATTAGAGCTTACTAGGATTTTAAGTTAAATAAATTTATGACACCATCAATATTATAACATGTTATCTTAGGTTATGTTCCCAATCAATGTTTATTAAGAGTTTAATTTATGTATACCGTCGTGTAACTTGCACTATCATAATATTTTTGTTTATTGTAACAAATAACCTGTCTTATTTTTAAAGATATAATACATAACTACATATCATTAACTCATAGGTAATCAAATTGCATAAAATATTTTACACACCATCAATGTATATAACCAAAACTCAACTTACGTTTGATATGACAAGCGCAAGACATTAAAATGTAAGTAATAAACAGAAAATAGTTCATTTAGAGATATATGTTAATAAAAATGATGCAGTTGGACTCAAATTATATAAATTCACGATCAATATGAATATCTTTGATATTATGCTATAACTTAACTTGTGATAGCAAATTAATTATGCAATTAAACTTTGAACACCCTTATATATGCATAACATTCTAGATATTGTTCTTATCCAATTCAATCAGATCCAAACATTAATAAGTAGAATGTAATAGCCCGTTTGAATGAACTTATGACTTTTGACTCATAAGCTAAAAGTCATAAGTTAGAAATTCTAGCTTATGACTTTTGACTTATTTTTGTTATTTTCACTTAAAAACAAGCGCTTAATTTTTTTATTTCATTCAAACACTACAAAAGTGATTAAAAGCACTTAAAATAAGTCAATCCAAACAGACTCTAAGTATCGTAAAATTAAGCATATATACATATCATGTGAGCTGTAAAAGAAAATTGAAGTAATTAGTAAGTACCATAGATTTTCTTCCAGTGATAGTAGAAGGAAAAAACTCTAGGAACAATGTCATGGGATAAAGGGAACTCCTGAGATGAAGGTTTGAAATTAGCAATCTCTTTAAGACTGCCCAAGAAAAAATGGTATTTAGGACCTCTAATCCCTTGCTTCAAGAAGTAATTTTGAATTCTCCTTGGTCTCCAACAGAGATTAATCACCACTTTCTGTGCAATTAACAAAACAAACCAAAATATAAGAAAACATAACCAGTCTTCCATCACCACCTAATAGTAATTAACAGCAAATTAATTCAACTTCTAGCAAGAAATGGCTCCCTATATTTGGTTTATAAGAGTACTCATGAGGCGAATAAGTCCATTTATATACACTAACAATGTAAAATGAAACAAGGTCAAATGTTGATTACTCCGGCCATTTAATGAAGTAATATCACTCTCAGTATCCTTCAAAGTAATCTAAGTTGGTGTAGCAGTAGAGCGCGGGACCGCAAGGTCACGAGTTCGATCCCCTGCATAAACCTTCTTGGTTGAGCCTGTCACACATGGCTTGCCAAGTGTGGTTAATCGGCTGACGTGGTTTGCATGCTATTGCGTCAGTCCGGGGTTTACCCTGTGCGCACTCGAGAGAATAGCGGCTGCGAGTTCCTTCGTCAACAAAAAAAGTAATCTAATTATCTTAATAAGGACATAAAATAAATGGTTGACTATATCTCACAATTCTAAGTATCTCAGTATCCCAAGTAATCTATAATTATCTTACTAAGGATGGCTTGGATCACATTTTAAAAATATCAGGAATATTTCATTTCAAAATACATAAAAACAATGAATTCAATGTATAATTTATTTTTTTCAATGTGGTCCAGATATTAATTTATTCAATTTCTCATTAAAATTTGCATCTTTAGGAATTACATCAAAATGTTACTCCACTATAAGATTTTTCCAATAATAACTAACAATTCATAAAAAGTACTCAAAAGAATTTTAGTCAAACAAAAGTTATTTAACTTTTTTAAATAATAAAATTAAATACGAAATTACGAATATTAACAGCATACTTCATTAAACTAGAGAGCAGTAGCAACCCGAATTTGACCGGAAAGCAGGCGGCCGGAGTTGAAGAGTGGATCAATTTGTGACCCTTGATTCTCAAAGTCTATGAGCTAGACGCCCCTCTTTCTCGCTCATCTCAAACAGTGCAGCCATCGCATACTTCTGCACAACGTCCTCTCTGTTAATCATGAGTAATATTTTCTATATATCATAATCTCGATTTCGATTTCGATTTCATTGATGCTAATGAAAAAATGAGCTAAATCTTTTCACTTTTACAGGTTTAGGGAAGAAGATCAGGATTGGATTTGACGGTATCAGCTTAACTCTCACTATCACTTACTTGTCATTCCTGTGTAAAATTAGAAACTTTAATTTCTTTTTTAATTTCAGGATTTGGAAGAATTAATCGGTTTATTACGAGAGCAGCTGGCCAGAGGAATGAATCGAAGTTTTCCAGTGGAAATGATGCACTGAAGGTATCAGTTTTTAGGATATTTTATATTTCAGTGTGGGAAGAGTTAAATTGCAAGAGTGATTTGTTGTGTATATGTTCTATTGATGAATTATAAAACTATGTTTGTCTGATTTGAAGCTTTAGGTCATCCTCATGCTATTTTGCTGAAAAATCAGATATATTTGATATCTTCTTTGTCCTATTTTATATGACAATTTTTGACTGGACACAAAGTTTGAAGAGTTAATTTGACTTTTATATTACATTAGTGATAGTGGAAGAGATTATTAAGTGATAGTTGAAAAGTTAATTTGATCACTAAAGTATGAAATAGGAGGAGAACCATGAGGTATAATGACAAAAATACTATGTGATTCTTTCCTTGGTGGACAAAGTTACCTGATACTTGTTGGCTTCACATTTATAAAAAAGAAGTGATAGTTGAAAAGTTAATTTGATCACTAAAACATCTCATTAGAGTTTAAAAAATGAATAGTTAAATGAATTTGAATAATTGAAAGTTGTGAATTAATTATAAATGGAACGATTCGATTTTGCGGCATCGGAAAATGAAAAGAGTACTACAATTTTTTTTGATAGGTAGAGTACTACAAAAATTACATGGAAGAAATACGAAAAATAGCTTCAGCATGAAGCAGGTTCACAGGAGCAATAGAATTGGCGACAATTCTTCTATCTTTCACCATATGGATATTTGAATTTAGACACCTTCACCTAATCAATGAAATTGTAAATGCTTCTCAATTGTCAAGAACTAAAAACTTCGTGCCAAAGATAGGAGAGAAGTGTCTATGTTGATAGTTTCCCTGTTGTGACAAGGTGGTATATGTGTAGCTTATTTCATCCATCATGCTTTTCTATCCTTGTAATATAACGTGTTATTTCCAATATAGGAGGTTATCGAACAATCTAATGAGTTTGTGCAGAGGGGCATTTCCTTCAATAATTTCTTTTTATTATTTAGACCTGTTCTGAAATAGCGTTGTCACAAGTGTTAACATAAAACTTTGGACGGGAGTAAGTTACCTTCCAAGAAAGATTGTTCTAGAGGAGACTTGACTTTGTTTTCCTTCATTCTCTCTCTCTTTTTAGCATATGAATCAACCAGATGATCATGCTGTGCAAGGGCTTAATTCCAGGTCAAAATGAGCTGACTGCTTTACCAAAGCCAGACAGTCATATAATACAATGCTACTTAATGTCAATTGCTTGGGATCATTTTGTCCGTTATACTACAAACAATCCATTTTCCATTTTGAATTCCAAAGAGTGCAAAACCTTCTACTTGTTTATCCGTGTATTTGAGGTGAGAATACTTCATCTCGGTATCAATATTCACTGAATAGCCCTTGCTTTGATTTCACAAATGGTTAAGCACATTTCATGGGTTTTTACTGAACTTGTCACCAATATCTTACAAGGTTTATGTAGTCAGCCTTTTCCACTGTGACAGCTTCTGTACTACTGCATTTCAAAGCTACTGTCAGTAAATCTATGGCTGATCGCCTTGCTCACTTCTTAAGCTCCAATATGAAGCATCTGATCTGAAGCCTCTTGATGCATTCAATACCTGACATGAAACAGAAGAAACTTGAGTTTCTTATTTCAGATTTATTTATATCTTTGAAGGGGAGCCTTGGAGTAACTGGTATATTTGCTGCGATGTGACCAGGAGGTCACGGGTTCAAGCCGTGGAAACAGACTCTTGCAGAAATGTAGGGTAAGACTGCGTACATTAGACCCTTGTGGTCCGGCCCTTCCCCTGATCCCGCTCATAGCGGGAGCTTAGTGCACCGGGCTGTCCTTTTTTTAGATTTATTCATCTCTCTTAGTCATATACAACGACTACGTCTTAGTCCCAAGCAAGTTGAGATCAACTATATGAATCTCCAAATCTTCATTTAAGCACATTTCACCTCATCATCGTACTAAATTAAATAAAACTGAAAAATAAGTTCAACATATATATATAAAATAATAATAATAATAATAACAAGTCTAAACCTATTCTTACTAGTACATATCACCTATATGGATTTTTTTCTTCCATTGTGCCTTATCTTTAGCTAAGTTTGCAATGATACCAAAGATTTGTAGATCTTTCGTGACAACTTCTTTCCAAGTGATTTTAGATCTACCCGGTCTCCTTTCAACACCTTCACTCACTATAGTTTTACACCTACATACCAGTGTATATGTAGGTCAATACAAGACATGTCCAAACCATCTTAAGCGATTTTATCACATTTTATCCTCAATGCATGCTACTTGCACCTTTTGGCGAATGTGATCATTTTTCATCTGATCTAATTTTCAATAGCCGTACATCCATCTTAGCATCCACATCTCTACAACACTATCTTGGGAATATGTTGGACTTTAGCAACCCAACATTCACTATCATATAACATCATATCTGTCATATGAGGAGAAAAAAAATACACGATTCGAGAAAAAAATCTTATAAAAATCTTCGCCTTTTGAAAGTGAAGTTTGGAAATAGAACAATTCTTTATGTCATGTATCCTCGATTAATACAACCTCAAATGCTATGTTTCAATTCTAATATTTAGCTAAAGGTTATGCATTATAGGTCAATCCTACTCTACTAGCACTAATAGGTGGCATAGGGGAAGACACACTACATCTAGGAATCAACAACAGAAACTTTGTTCTTTTATTTCTTTCAGGTGGGTCTATCACAAGAATGTAAGTAGGCTAGCATTGGCTTTATTTCCCATCCCATATTAATATGACTTGTCTTGCCAATTAGGCTTCTTTTACCCCGATACAATAACAACATAAACAACAGTGCCACAATCCTGAAAAAGTTGGGGAGGACGGCCATAGTTGTCTTGCCAACTATACAGTTCTTTTATTTCAATAATGAAGGATAAAGATATGCTGAGCAGGAGATACTTGGAGGTCTCATGGAAGCCCCCTTTGCATCTATGGTATTCCAATATATTTGCATTTTCCTGAGTAAGCTATTTGCCTGTTGGAGGAAGTGCCGTGTAATTGAGCCTCTCATGTTACTGTATTCTAATTTAACCGGTGGTGCTTTAAAAAGTGTGATGTGTCCTGTAGACTATGTTGCTTGGACTCTCCGAAAAATGTTGTCGCACCCGTGTTGGATCCTTAGAAGATGCACTACTTTTGAAGGATCCGGCACGCACCCGTCGACATTTTCGAAGAGTCCGAGCAACATAGCATAGAATTGTTGTCATATATGTGAATTTGCTTTTCACTGTGCCAATATATAATTTAGGTCTTAGCTGACTACAATAGTATCTTTGAGGTGAGCAATTGCTCATCTACAAGGATATCAATTCCATGCATTCTTTGAAGTTGGTCATGCTTACTTTGGCAAATGGAGGAAATTGAAGGCTTATTTATGATATAACACCACCAAAGACATGAAACTCTTGCTTCTAGCTAATGAGATGGATAACTTTTTTCTAAGTAGCTAGCCTTATGTTCGTGATTTTCCTTTCCTAGAAGAATTCTTTGCTTATGTTGCAAGTGGCAGCTATACTGGTGCTCTGGTAAATCATTAACATTTGCATTGGATGCCTTATAGAAGCACATGGAGTGATTTTCAGCTGATCAAACAATTTCTATTATTTGTTTTGAAGCATGGCCTGGATGGACTTGGATCTGCTGGCTCGAAGTCTTTCAGAGCACTTGCAGTCATTGGTGCTGGAGTCTCTGGGCTCCTTAGTTTTGCAACAATTGCGTACTCTGATGAGGCAGAGCATGGACTAGAGTGTCCCAGTTATCCCTGGCCTCACGAAGGCATTCTCAGTTCTTATGACCATGCTTCGTAAGTACTTATGTGCTGCTATGTGATTGTTAATGTTTCCTAATTTATATTCTCTCTTTATTGGTAAAGATCTGGTTTATTAAGTTTTTTTCTTAGTTATTATATATCATTTGGAAATATTTGTCCACAGACAAAAGTAATTCAGCCTGTGTTCTTACAGTATCTCCCGTGTATCGTGATGGGTATAGGTGTAGTTGGTGTTCATACTGCATAGCCTTATTTTCAAGTCTCTTACCGTGTGAAAAAAGGGATATCGATTTTTTGTTTTTTCCCAAGCTATTTCTTACACTAAGTTTCAGATAAGATGCAAAAGCCAATTTGCTTGTGTGCCTCTATTTTTGATACAGGATCCGTCGAGGTCACCAGGTTTACCAGCAAGTTTGCGCATCTTGCCACTCAATGTCTTTAGTTTCGTATCGTGATCTTGTTGGTGTCGCATACACAGAGGAAGAGACCAAGGCCATGGCAGCTGAAATTGAGGTGGTTGATGGGCCTAATGACGAAGGTGAGATGTTTACCCGCCCTGGGAAGCTGAGTGATCGTTTCCCTCAGCCTTATGCAAATGAAGCGGCTGCAAGGTTTGCTAATGGAGGAGCCTATCCTCCTGATCTAAGTCTAATTACTAAGGTACAGTTTGTCTTCTAAAGTTTGACAAACATTTGATATGCATTGCCTGATTTACTTCCACTTTGCAGGCTCGTCATAATGGTCAAAACTATGTTTTTGCTCTTCTAACTGGCTACCACGACCCTCCTGCTGGTGTCTCGGTAATTCCTGTCTCTAGCTACTTTTGCTTTGTGACTATTTTTCTTTTGTTTAGAATAGATAAAAAAAAGATATCGTGCATCCGAAGATGTTGCTAGGAGAATATTGGTACAATCACATTCCAATTTAGTTGGTTAATCCTGCTTTGTGACTGTCTTTTGATACCAATTTGTCAATAATTCTTCATTTCAGTAAAACTCATTTTGCTGCTCAACTCTCATTATAGATTCGAGAAGGACTTCACTATAATCCTTACTTCCCTGGTGGAGCTATAGCAATGCCTAAAATGCTTAATGATGGTGCCGTTGAGTATGAGGATGGCACCCCTGCAACGGAGGCACAGGTAAATTTTCTTTCCTTTTTTCCCCTTACATCTGCTTTATATTTTGAACCATTTCTGCGGAAGGTATAATGCATACGCTGGACAGATGGGAAAAGATGTTGTCTCATTCTTGTCATGGGCTGCTGAGCCAGAAATGGAAGAGAGAAAGCTGGTAAGTGGGAACAACTTCCCCTTCCTCCATTTCCTTCATTTACATCAACCCCTGTTCATTTATTAGTTGTGGGCACCATCTTTTTTTTTCTTTTGATAACCGTGGTGTCCGGGTCTTCCAAAAGTGTTTATATGTATATGGATGCTTGTATGTTTGCTGAAGCCTGAAAGAATTAAACTTGCTCAGATTATCCCAGGTATAACCAAGTTTAGTGTTCTACTGTCACATTCTGAGTAGCTGATCTGTGTGCATGTTGACCCCTGTTGGATCCTTATGTCAGACTGTCAGTCGATCACCCCATACATTGTGCCATATATATTGCCAGACTCTCTGACATATTTTAATTCCTACAGATGGGTTTCAAATGGATATTTGTTTTATCGCTCGCACTTCTCCAAGCAGCATATTATCGACGCTTGAGATGGTCTGTCCTCAAATCTCGCAATTTGGTCCTTGATGTTGTCAACTGATCTCGAGGATTTCTAGGTGTACACTCTAAGCGTGCAAGGGCTTAGAGAATAATATTACTATAATTTTGTCCAATGATTTGAGTTTGCAGCGTTATACAACATAGTCTAGACAATAGAGTGCAATTGTAACTGTCTCTCTGCAGGTATTCTTTTTGAGGGGTAAATAAATAACTAAACTATTTATGGTACTGGTATCTTTCATATGAGAATTTATATTGGAACCTTACGTGGGAATGCCACTTGTGTGTTCTCTCTTTTCTTTTTTGTTCTAAGCCACCAGAGGACTGACAATTGAAATATGTTTATAGCACATTAGTTGTTTACTCGATGCCCCAAGGGGATGGCCTAACAATCGAAGAGCTGGATTGACAACCTTGATACCAAGGTTCACATTCCAGTGGAAGGTTGATTTCTCCTATCTGTCCGATTCTTGGTTAGTGAAGTTACTCAATTTTGTAGTTAACTATTTTGAATGTGTAAAATGCTCCAGTATCTTAGTAATAAGTTTCTAAAGATTTTGATTGAAATACAATCTCGTAAATTTTGAAAATAAGCAAATCGCAACACAATAAATTCCAAAAACCCAATTCTGAAGCTAAATTCAGCGCACAGTTGTTTTATAAAAAAAATAAAAAACCAATTCTGAAGACTATAACGTATAACAGAACTTGGGTACTTTTGATCGTAACGTCAAGCTGATTCTCTATTGATTTCCCCCAAAATCCCAACAAGATAACTGAATCGTGTACCGCGCGAATGCCAAATTCTAATCAAGTTAATACTCCATCGACATCACACCTTTTTCTCTCACAAGGTGACAAGTCATAATTTTAGAAAAAGAAAAAAAAAGACGAGCAACCGAAATAAACTGTGAATTACTAAGTCAAATTGTCCAAAAGATACTGTATTGGATATTATTAGAAGATTCATTTGTTCCATTTTCTTAAAAAGATGTTATGTAGCCGCATGTTACGATTAAATGCCACAGCAATACTTGGATAAAAAGCTTACAAGTCATTATTATAACTCACGGGTGAGAGTGTGAGACATTGATAGTTCACAAGTCAAGATAAGGTTTTGTTCATAATAAATTGTAGATTAGACATAAACTGAACAAAAGATGAACAAACTTGGGGCATTATGTAACTCAATCACGACTATAAGCTCGAATTTTCTGGAATACACCACTAATAATTAAAACATCTTCCTATAGAATGTTACTACGTAAAGAATGAATCTTGGACCTAACTCAACTCCAAAAGTTAGTTTATAGGGTGAGGATTGTCCAAGTCCATATAAGGAGTGTATATTCCCATTTCATTACCGATGTGAGACTCTTAACACTCTCCGCACGTCCAGACTCCGTTAACTGGAGCGTGCATGACATAAAAAGAATGGATCGTGGACCTAATTCAACCCCAAAAGCTAAGAATTGGAATGTGCCTTGCTCTGATACCATGTAAAGAATGGATCTTGGGCCTAATTCAACCCCAAAAGCTAGCTTGTAGGGTGAGGATTGTCCAAGTCCATATAAGGAGTTCATGTTCCCATTCCATTACCGATGTGGGACTCTTAACATAAATTAAGCTGGTGTAATTTTTAAGACTTAAATCGTGATCTCTTTTGCAGAGAGGAATTACCACACTAAAGGTAATAATTATTTTTTTTTGAATGAACTTAGAACTTTTAGAATAATTGTATTTAAAGACTCAAAGCGATGAGTAGTAACATGATAGAATGCTAAAATAATGACAATAAAATAATAGTGGATCATTGTTATAAGATTGGAATAAAATCCCTTCGGGATTTCTTTCATTAATCACAATATATATAGATGTACAGAGTTTGATTCCTAATACAATAAGAATCCTAGGTTACCTTAAATATACACCTATCATAATTATAAAATATAATGCCAATATTCAGAGAATATTCGCTAATACTCCCCCTCAGTCGGAGCGGGAGAAGGCCAGACGCTTAGGCTGGATCCGAAGTCGATGAATAACTATCTCGGTAGTCATTTTGTGAAAATATTTGCATATTGATAGGAGGAAGGCACATGTAACACTTTGACCTGACCAAGAGCTACCTTCTCACGCACAAAGTGGATATCCATCTCAATATGTTTGGTCCGCTGATGTTGTGACCGAATTGTGAGACAGATATATGGCAGATATGTTATCACAGTAGACTATAGACACCTTGCGCAGTGGACACTGGAGCTCCAAAAGAAGATTTCGGAGCCAACAGATCTCATCAACTACATTAGCAACGCCGCGATACTCTGCTTCAGTACTCGAGCGAGATAATGTGGCTTGCCTCTTGGCAGACCAGGAAATAAGATTATCCCCAAGAAATACACAATATCCGGAAGTGGAGCGACGCGTGTCCGGGCACCCTGCCCAATCTGCATCCGTATAAGCTAGCAACCTGTTCGGCGCAGAGAGATAGAGATTCAATCCATAATCAATGGTGCCCTTAACGTATCTGAGAATGCGCTTAAGGGCAGCAAAGTGGGGCTCTCTCGGAGCATGCATAAACAGACACACCTGCTGAACATCATATGCAATATCAGGCCTAGTGAATGTAAGATACTGAAAAGCACCTGCAAGACTCCGATACAGAGTAGGATCAGAAACTGGATCACCATCAGTGGCACTAAGCTTGGATTTTGAGTCGACTGGAGTTGGCATAACCTTGCAATTTGCCATCTTAGCCCTGTACACTATCTCTTCTGCATATTTACGATGACTTAGGAACATAGTATCGGCAGATCTGGTTACTGATATACCCAAGAAATAACTAAATGTACCCAAATCAATCATAGCAACTTCAGTTTTGAGTAGAGCAATGATTTTATTTTTCAATCCGTCAGATGAGGCAGTGAGAACAATGTCATCCACATACAATACCAAATAAGCAGTGCCGCTACCGTGATAAAAAATGAAAAGAGAGTTATCACACCGGCTATATATAAACCCAATTTGCAAAATATACATGGCGAAACGGTCATACCAAGCTCGGGGAGCCTGTTTCAAGCCATAGAGTGACTTCCTGAGGTGACATATATACTGAGGGACTTCAGGATGGACAAAACCTGGTGGCTGATGCATGTACACAATTTCTTTCAAATCCCCATGAAGAAATATATTCTTGACATCAAGCTAATGAATCAGCCAATACTGAGAACAATACGAATAGTAGCCGGTTTGACAAACGGACTGAAAGTCTCACCACAATCAATTCCTTCCTGCTGATTAGTGTCATTGGCAACAAGTCTCGCCTTATACCTCTTCAAGTCACCACTGTCTCTGAATTTGTGATGAAATAGCCACATGCATCGGATCACATTCACCCGTTCCGATCTAGGAACTAGATCCCAAGTGTGCTGGTTTGTTAAAGAAGAAAATTCCTCACGCATGACCGCATTCCAATTAGGGTCCAGTTTGGCTAATTTGGGGTTTTTGGGAATTGGGGATATAGTGTGTGTGGATAAGTTGAAGTGAACCTTGGGTTTGAAAATCCCGTGCTGGGCACGAGTTTCCATACGATGGGTGAGTAAATGGGCTGTGTCGGTACGCTGGTGAGTGAGTGTGGTGGATATTCGGTTCTGGGTGTTGGCATTTCGGTTGGTTGTCGTCGATCGTTGGTGACGATGGTGACTAGGTGCTGGTGGGTGAGCTGATGGGGTCTGGTGTCGGTGTCAGGTTCTGGGGGTGGTTCGGTGACAGTGGATGGTTGTTGGTGTCTGGTGTTGATGTTGGGTTACCGATTTGGGATGGATAGTTGTTTATCGGTGGGCTGAGGCTTACCCGATGGTGGTGTGTTAGTTGTTCTGGAATGGAGGTCGGAGGTGCCGGCCTGGGAGTGGGAGATACAGTGATGGGTGATGACGATTGGGGCGGTGATGTGGTGGAGGAGACCGGAGACGAAGCAGTCTATGACGGAGCAGGGTGGTCACGGTAGTGGGGGGATTGGAGGATTGGTGAAATGGCTGACTTATCGAGAAACATGTAGTCCGTATTTTGAAATTTTCGGAGGTTGGAAAATGGGAAGCACGTCTCGTCAAACGTAACGTGTTGGGACACAACAATTTTACGAGTGGACAAATCATAGCACAGATAGCCCCTATGATTATACGGAAAGCAACAAAGACACACGTGGTGGTTCGTGGAGCTAATTTATGAGAGGCTGTGGATGCAAGATTGGGGTAGCACAGGCAATCAAAAATTCTAAGATGGTCATAGAATGGGATCCGTCGGTAGAGAATTTCGGTGGGGGTTTTATTATGAAGAGTGCTAGTGGGTAAAATATTGATTATATATTCAACCATTTTAACAGCATAGACCCAGAAGGACGGGGGGAAGAAGGCATGAAATAGAATAGTCCGAACCATATTATTGATGGTACGAATGATTCGTTCAGCTTTACCGTTTTGAGGTGATGTGTGGGGACAAGAGAAATGGAAAACCATGCCATGAGTGGTGCAAAAATTGTGAAATGCCGAATTATTGAATTCACGACCGTTATCACATTGAAAGAATTTTATAGATTTTTCAAATTGAGTTTTTATGTAGTTATGAAACTCAAGAAACTTAGTTATGAAACTCAAGAAACTTAGCAAAAACTTCAGACTTGAATTTTAGAGGATAAATCTAGATAAAATGTGTGAAGTCATCCAATAAGACAAGGTAGAATTTATAGCCAAGGGAGCTAACAACGGGAGAAGTCCATAAATCAGCATGCACAATATTAAACGGTGAAAAAGTAACACTTAAAGATGACATCAAAGGAAGATGACTATGTTTGCCAAGCGGACAAGAAAGACAGTTTTGGGCAAGCTTCCCATTATTACATCTAATAAGCTTATTATTTCTAAGAAAGGTAAAAAGATGTGCTCCTGGATGACCAAGTCTATCGTGCCAAGTTGATGGAGAGATTGCAGCAAGGGAGGTATGAGATTGCGTGTTGACAACGGAAGATGGAGCGAACGGGTAGAGGTCTCCCACACTATTGCAGCGCGTTAGAATTTCCCCCGTATAGAGATCCTTCACAGAGAAACCAAAAGGGTCAAATTCAACAGACACATAATTATTACGAGTGAATTTTCTAACGGATATTAAATTTTTAATGATGTTAGGAGCATACACGACATGGTTTAAAGAGAAGGGCGGATGGGGAGGTTGTGTGTGGGCATTACCGTAACCTTAAATTGGAATGCGATGACCATTACCGACGGTGATGAATTGGGGATGCTTTAATTTAAGCAATTGAGATAGATTACCTGAAGACCATGTGATATGAGATGTGGCTTCAGTATCCATGTACCAATTTTCGTCGGGTTGTTGAAGATTCAAAGCATTGAATGCCTGGCCCAAATCGGTTGGGGCCATATTGTGACCAGTGGACGATTCTTTGGTGAAACAAGGTGAGCCTGTTGGGCTGTCTAGGTGTCGGACCCGAGCCCAAGAGACCAGGCGCCCAAGCTTGCTGGAATTGGGCTCATGCTGTTGGATATGGACAAGCTGGGGAGGCCCAAGGAATCAACCTCTGTATAACTATATATATTGTAAGATTAGAATAAACTCCCTTCGGGATTCCTTCATTAATCACAATATATATAGTTGTACAGAAGTTAATTCCTAATACAATAAGAATCCTAGATTACCTTAAATATACACCTATCATAATTACAAAATATATTGTAAATATTAGAAGAATATTCACTAATAATTGTCCTATTGCAATCATCAAAGATCTAAAGATTAGCATGTGTGTCTGTCTCTTGGTGGGTGTGTATTTGTAGGTTTTTACTACTATGTAACACAGTACGTACATTGCACATTGGTATAACTATTAGTATTGTATTGGACACAAGTGGACTTTGTGTAGGTTAAATATCACAAGTGACTTTCAGCTTATACCCATTTGACAGTAGAAAGTAAAATATACCAACTATTTATCACCTAAGGCTATGTGTGGCCCTAGGAGTCACTGAAGTGGGTTCAACTAATATTTTACATTCGAAACTCAGTAGAGGCAAAAATATATGTGATTTTTGATTTATACCGTATAAAATTAATTGAGATACGCACAAACTGATTCGAACTCCAAAAAAATACATGAATCTAAATTCCTTAAGATGACGTTGTGTGAGGAAAAATAACAGCCACTTCCACGGCATATATAGTTCCAACTGATATCGCAGCCTCCTGATCACTAGATAAATATTTGTTCTTTCCCTTTTCTTTTAAAGCCCCTTGTTTAGCATCATACGTCATACATTAAAAATACACAATGTTACATAATTTAATTTATAACCCGTGAACCACTTTCCGTAGTTATTTAACTCAACTTTTACTTTATGATAATGAATTGAGATTTTATTAGATGTAAATTAGAATTTTTCTGAAGGAATTTCATCCCGTACGCTATTTGCACAACCATTTAAGGCGTGATCATATTTTTATTTTTTTTGTATTCGTAGCCAAATAAGAGTTACTAGTATTTAATTCACCACTATTGCAAGTTTAAGAAGAGGTGAGCCTTGAATTTGAAATATGAAAATTGAGTTTAAATTAAGTAAAATGTTATTGAAAAAACATGAAAATATTGTTATGGATGAAGATTGGTAGTTCAAACTTGTTAATGTTGGATTTGGTGTTGTGACATTTGACCCAAACATATCTTCGGAAGTACTGATTTGAATGCAGAAAATGTTGGGACAAATGTTACAACATTCGGACCAACATTTTGTTTATAACAATTTTGCCTTACTTCACGCTAAACAGTAATATTTTTACCAAGAGGTAAAAATGACTTAGGCGTATGAATTGGAGCTATGTAAAACGTGGGAGAAATAGTCAAAGCTTGGGAAAGAAGTCGAGTGAAGAACAAGTCAAAGTTGTTGAGATTTCGACTCCATGATCTTCTCCAACAAACACACTAGCTGCCCACCTTTCCCTCAACCTCCACAACCAACCGATGAGCTTTTCAAGGAAGACTCTCTACCATAAATAGAGAGGCTACTACAGTGAATCGATATCCAGAATCAGATTGCAAAAATACCAAGAGAGCTCTCGGGATTTCATCTCAGAAATCTGGATCACAAGTGTTGCCTGAGTGTGTCGACAACATTCTGTCCAACATTACAATTGATGTTTAGATTCTAGATTAGTTTTGTATGGAGCAATTGTAATGAGAGGTTGTCTATGTCTACTTAGTTAGATTTTTCAGGCAGAAGTCATCTGCGACTTCAACATTTAATTCATTTCCATTTTATATTGTAAATCTGTAAAGAAAGGAATTTGTAATTTTGAATATAAAATATATACAATACTTCAGGTCATTCACCATCATAAGTTATATCAACATATAACTTATGAAAATATAAACCTTTGTGTTCTTTTTCTTTTCCGATGCATTTTACTCTTAAAAGTTTCTGTTTTATCGAAGTGTTGTTACTTTTGTCAGACGACATTATCGCTGACATTCGGAAACAGAATCGACATTCGATTTATTTCATCTCTTATTTTTACTTTTCGTAGCCTTTGACACCCTTCAAGTGGTATCAAAGCCGACACTTAACACAATAAGTGCTTGGTCCTGTTGTCATAGGCTATGGATCCGGCAAATTGATTGTTGGTAGACTGCCTATTTTAGACGGTTCAAACTATGCCTATTGGAAGATTCGCCTACGTTCTCATATCAAATCAATTGATGTTAGGGCATGAAGATCTATAACCAATAGGTACGTTGTTCCTATGTTGCCACCGGATGAGGAATGTGACATTCTTGTTAAACCTGATTCCGAATGGACTGCGGAAGAAACCAATAATGTTAGCTTTAACGAAAAAGTCTTAAATGCAATTTTTGGATGGGTTGATCTTTACATGTTCAAACTCATTCAAAACTACCCCACGGCTAAGGATGCATGAGATACTTTACAAATTCATTGTGAAGCCAGCTCAAGTGTTCGTCGAACAAAGCTACGCATGCTCATGAGTAAATATGAACGTTTAAGGATGGAAGAAACGGATGATATTAAATCTTATTTTAAAAAGTTGATTGACATCTCAAATGAATGTCAAGTGCTTGATGAACCATTAACCAACACTCAACTTGTTGAAAATGCTCTTTGTTCTCTTCCTGAAAAGTTTAATTTAAAGATTTGTGCCATTGAAGAAGCTCACAATCTTTTCACAATGGATCTTCATACATTTGTCGCGCCCGTTTTTAACCCGCGGGTCAAAGCGGAGCACAACGTATTGGTGATTCCTGGGTTAGATTAAGGAGTCGCCACCTAATTATTTTACGGTGAATTAGGGCACCTAAATATTAACTAAACGTTGCAAAATAACTCCAATTTTATAGTCTACGAAACTAATGAGATTCTAGATAAAGGTTCTTTATTATCCTAAAGGGAAGGAGTTAGGCATCCTCTAAGATCCGCTAACTTGCGGTTATCGGTCAAACTCAGGTTAATTATTGCTAAGAAAATGCAGGTTTAAAAAGTATATAAAGTTGAAAAGATGTTTGTAAATATTGCGTAAAGAATGCATTTTGTACAAGTATGCATTTGTATGATATTAAAGAAAAATACATGTAAAGTTGAAAAAATATGCATTTGTAACAATTAATAGTAAGGAAAAAAATCGATTTATTTATAATGCCAAAGTAATTTTTTTGGAAATCATTGAGTTGCAAAAAAAAAAGATAAAACTTATTTGTATGATTAAAAAAAAAATAGAAGATGATCAAAGTTGTTTTTTGAAAATTTTGAATATGCATGACGAGCCTAAAAATAAATAAGCTAGCAGCGGTTTACTAGTTTTAGACTACCCTATTAATTAATTCTAAGTCTACCTATTCTAAGCATTTCAATAATTACATAAGTACAATAAATAATATTACAATACAAAGCGAGATAAAGCTGAATTAAAGAAAGTAAAAACAACAAAATAAATAATCTCCGAGGAGTATCTGCTTTCGTTGACTTTGTCCTTGCAAGCTGTCAAGAACAAACGGTTAGAAACAGTTAAATATAAATAACTTCGGATCCGTATCCAAAACAGTGAATGTTTTGATCACGGAGGGCTCAGACTTCAATTTTGAAAAGACCATTCCAATCACGTCGTGGCTGCAAACATATGATTCAGTGGTCATTTAATTGCCTCGCCTACTAAACATGTTGGTCTCTCGGATGAAAAAGAAAGATCATTCTAATCACGTCGTGGCTGCGAACATATAACTCGTCGGTCATTTTAGTTGCCTCGCCTACTAAACATGTTGATCTCTCAGATGAAATAAAAAAGATTTAAGTTTCATCCTTGCTCAGAAGTTATATTTCCGTCTTTCCAACTGTGGAGGCCTCAAAATCGATGGATGTTTCATTGTCCAGTGTAGTATCATGTTCAAATCAGTAAATTATACCAAAGCAACAAGCCGAAACCGAGAGGCATTTTCCGAAGGGACGCGGCCTCAAATTCAGTTTCATCGGCCTAAGTGTAGTATTCTATTCGAGTCAGTAGACTTTTCAGAAATATTGCGGCTATCCAAAGCAGTCTTAAAGCGACTGTTTTCAGCCGAGCAAAACAACAACAATTGTGTTCAAAAAATACCGCAACAGTGGGCTTGAAAACACAGAAGCATTGGGCTTGAAACACAGCTGTGGGCTGTCCAAAACAGCAGCAATTTGGGCTAAAATACAGCAGTGACAAGACATCAAATATGATCAAAATGTAGCAGTAAAATATTTCCGAAAAGAGGTGTAAATGGTCAAGATTGCAGCGGTTATGCGCGGCAAACGCAGCATCAGAATAATGGCTTAAAAGTGCAGGAATCAGCCCAAGTATTGCAGCAACTAGCAGTTTCAGAATCAGCAGCCAAAAGGAACAAACCCATAACAAGAGCTATTTAAAGATGACATATATCCAGAATCTCAAGGTGCAACAGGATAACACAACCACTGGTAGCACAACAAAGACATAAATGGGAAGGTAAACTTAAAGACCAATCACATTAAACCTCAAATTTGAAAGATAGGAAGACAAAGGGGGGCTACCACCATTCATTTTCGATGCCACAACAAGATTCAAAAGGTTTCTAGAACCTTAGGCATGGAAGGCCATCGAAGAAGGCTAAACCAAACCCGAAGCTTGTCTTGACTTTCGACCAGCAAATTAAGATAAGTATAAAACCTCACATGTGTATATTCTGAAAGTCTCAAATAAAGACGGGGAAAAAGACATAAAATGGGAGGAATTTGGTCAAACTAAGGCATATTATATCAATACAGAGGATGTTTAGACCATATTGAGTGTGAATATTCCCTTAAAATAAACTAAGACAAGCTACAGTTGGATTAAGTAGACATGGGAAAAACACAAGCATGATGGTTTGATGATATGAAAATAGTAGTTCAAATAAGCAAGGCCATAATAACCTAGTCATGCATAGTCATGGTTCAAATTCTCATGGTGACATACTGGCTAGGGATATGCAAGCTTTCAAGTAAGAACAATGATCTTCTAAGCATGGTAAACATATATGGTCACATATACATCGTGTGCTAAGCATACAGAATAGACACTCAGTTACTCGGACATACATAAAATTATATTAAAAAGGTAAGCATGGTTATCCAAATGTTCAGAAGGTAGCATTTAAAGCTTATGAGGCTATTCTAATCAGGATGAAGCACAGAATATCAGGTATACCATTTCCAAAGAATCTTGACCCTTAGTCATATGATGTAGACTCAAAACTGGTTCATGTAGCTGAATTAAGGAACTGTGAGGTCATTTAGGATATGCAGGGCCCTACTCATGCGACATTTCCAGACACAATGACACTAAAGCAAGTAAGGCAGGTATGTAATCAAACTGTTAAACATACATACAAATGATTGGCTTAATTAAAGGCAAATTTTGAAGGTACAAGACTGTCTATACTAGACTCAACTTGCATATATCATTAAGGTAAACAGTGTACACTAATATCATGGCTAAGGGAACTATACATGCTAACATTTAACCTGCAACCTTAAACAACAACTGATTTGAACTAATCATACATTTAACAACTAAAAATGGAACTAACAATCACTAATCATAATTAACTAACACACAAATACACAATTCAAGTTACATAATCAATTTAAACAAGAAATTAAAAAGGAAAAGGGATTACCGACTTTCAAATTTTGGACTCCGAAACGGATTGACCCGACCCGGATCGAAAACCCATATTTAGTGAAGTATTTAACCCCAAAATTTAAGAAATGAAACTCACCCCTTTCTTTCGGATTTTTTTGGACTTATTTCTTGAATAACAAGGAAGGCAAATGCTTAAAATCAAGAACACACCAGACATTTTAGATGGAATCGGACCTCCCAAAAATTCTCTTTTCTTTTTCTCTTTTCTCCCTCCTTTCTCCTTTCTTCTTTCTTCCCCCCCCCCCCCCCACAGTGAACAAAAAAGGGGGTATTTATAGATGGATTCGTACCTCTCAACGTTCAAGAACGAGTTCGAATTTCAAATAAAAGGAGCCAAAAATCGCGGATTTTAGGGGTATGGGTCGCGGATTTTGGGGGGATAGGGTATGGGTCGAAGGGTTGGTGGTGTCAGCGTAACAAAGGGCGTTGGTGGTGTCAGGGCAGAAGGGGTTGGTGGTGGTGTCGGGTGAGGTGACCGACGATGTGGGGTCAGGGGGTGTGCGGCGGATGAAGGGTTAGAGTGTTAGGGTTTTGTTTGATTTTTTTGTTTTTGGGTTAGTTTTGGTGTGGTGTAGAATAAAAGGGATGTAGGGTTGGGTTTGGGCCGACGTGGGCTTGGCAGTTTCGGGTGGACCGAAAAATAAAGGGGGAGTTGAATTGTTTTGGGTTGAGTAGAAATTGTTTTGGGTAGAAATTGTACTTGGGTTGGGAAATAAATGAGTTGGTTAAAAATAAGAGGGAGTTTATTATAAAAATATATTTTTGTAAAAGATGTAAATTATTTAAAATAACATAACGATGTGATAATAATAAAAATATAATATTTGCGAAATGTTTAATGCTTAATAAAAAATGGAAATGCGATGCAATTTTTGCGGAAAATAAAATAACATAGAATTTTTGGATAAAACTTATGATTATGATAAAAAATACAAATGACAGTAAAAAATGCGAATAATAATAATAATAATGAGAATAATATATATATATATATATATATATGTCTATAGATTAAAATTGTTTTGAGGTGTTAAAAATATTTAAAATTGCAAATAAATTGGAAAAGACGGGATAAAATTGGGTGTCAACAACCTTGATGAGCATACTCAAAACTTATGAGATGAACATTCAGAATTAAAAGGAATTATATAAAAGTAAGAATGTGGCACTTCAAGTTCAATCCTCGGAGAGTCAAATCAAAGAAGAGGATGAGAATCTTAAAGAGATTGGTGAAGGTGCAAATGTTGTCTTACTCACTCAAAAATATAATTCGATGGTGAGGAAGCTCAACAATGAGAGATATCAATCTAAATCTAAAGAGCACCAAAACCAAGTCTTCAATCAAAAGCCCACAAGATTCCTTCCAAAAGTACAAAAAGAAAATCAACTAAGAAGAACCAACTCAGATTGTATCAAATTTGATCCTAAATAACTTGAGTCCGTGCAATGTCATGCATGCTCGGATTGAGGTCATTATGCCAACGAATGTGCAAACACTCTTAAAAAATTTGGTAAGAACCTATGGGTTTCACTTAGTGATGATGAAGAAGAGGAGAAAAGAGATCGTGAAATTGAAACACAAGCAATGCTGGCAACTATTTACGAACAGTCTCTATCGATAATGAAAATGTCATCTATAATGTTGACTCAGATGTCACGACATTTGCTCCAACTTCAGCAACGACATCAACATCCTCAACGACATCCGAAAGGTATGAATTATTTAACTGTTCTGATGTTAATTGCTTTAGTGGTTCTATTTCTGTTAGTGAGGCTGATTGTATAAATCAAGTTGAATGCAAAAGTAATATGATTAATGAATTACAAAGTATTTGTAAAGTCTTAATCATAGAATCCAAGCAAATTGATACAAAGGTAAAATCTTTAACTCGTGAGAATGTAGATTTAAAAAGCACAATAGCCCGACTAGAGGTTGCACTTACCAAAAAGGAAACTGAATTTGGTAAGATTCGTGAAAAACTGGATTTAGCCGAAACAACCTTCCGCAAGCTCAACACAGGGACTTCAAAATTGAATGAGATACTCAACTTTAGTAAACCTTCACATGCATGTATTGGGTATGAAAACTCTCTTAAAACTGTATGCTCTAATCTCCTTGACACAAATGAGAAAATACGCTTTGTAAAATAAAATGGGATGAATTGTAGGTTCTCATATATGTCAAAGAATATGAAGTTTTTATGTCATCACTGTAACTCCACTGGATACCTAAAACCATATTGTTTCAAACTTCAAAATTTTGTGAGTAAAATGTTGCCCAAAAAGTCATCCAACATTTTGGATAAACTTCGAAGCAACATTTCTGAGACAAAAGGTAAATAATATTTTAAGAGAGTTTGGGCTCCTAAAAAGGATGTAACTTGTAATGTTGTCATAGCTGCATTGAAAACTAACATTTTAGGTTCTTGGTACTTTGATAATGGATGTTCTCATCACATGACAGGTACAAAAGGTTTTCTAAATAAGTATGAGTCATTCAATGGAGGAAATGTGACTTATGGAGATGGCAGTAAAAGAAAAATAATTGGAAAAGGGATCTTGGATGTTCCTGATTTTCCAACCTTAAGGAATGTCTTACATGTTGAAGGTTTAATGGCAAATCTGATTAGTATTAGTCAATTGTGTGATGACGACCTTGAGGTAAAGTTTAATAAGAATGCTTGCAAAGTTACGAATGAAGCTAATATATGTGTCATGACAGGTATAAGAACAGGCGATAACTGCTATCTTGTTGTAAAACAAGAAACATGCAATAATGCCAAGATCAATGACACAACACTATGACATCAAAAGTTGGGCATGTCAACTACCGCAATTTAGAAAAATTAGTCTCATATGAAGCGGTTAGAGACTTACCCAATCTTAGCCATAAAGGTAAAACTGTCTGTGAAGATTGTCTGAAAGGTAAGCAAACCCGTGTCTCTCATAATATTGTCCAACACGACAGACAACATTCAGGTACGTCTCAATGTTTTCAATTATTGCATATGGATCTAATGGGTCCAATTGAAGTAGACAATCTAGGAGGCATGAGGTATTCCTATGTGATAGTAGATGATTTTTTTAGATATTATTGGATATATTTTTTGAAAGAAAAATCACAAACTTTTGACATGTTTAAAATTTTGCACTCTAGAATTAGGAACTTGTTCTATTCTCCTATTTTTCGGATTAGATCCGACCATGGAAAAGAATTTGAAAATAGCTCATTCACAAAATTTTGTGTGAAAAAGGGAATTTTCCATGAGTTTTTCGCTCCCAAAACTCCTCAACAGAATGGGGTAGCAGAAAGGAAGAATAGAACACTGGAAGAAATGGCTAGAGTTATGCTTAGTTCTAAAAAATTGTCAAAACATTTTTGGATTGAAGCCTTAAATACTGCTTGTCACATATCTAATAGAGTCTACTTAAGGCGAGGAACAAAGATGACTCCTTATGAGCTTACTAATGGAAAGAAACCTAACTTGCGTTACTTTCAGGGTTTTGGGTGTATCTGTTACATTTTAAATGATAGAGATCATTTGGCAAATTTGACTCTAAAAGTGACAAAGGATTTTTTGTAGGCTATTCTCAAAATAGTCATGCTTATCGAGTATACTATAAGGACCAGAATTGTACAAGAGTCTGTAAATGTTATTTTTGATGATTTTTTGAACCTACAGGAAATACAACTAAAAATAACACTATAGTTTCAGTGAAAAATGTGTAGACTGCTGAAGAATAAGATGTTGCCCCAAATGTTGGTACACCCGAAGCAACATCTGGACCTGAAATAGAGACCACAGAGGCCATGGATGAGGAATCTAATGCAGAATTGCTAGATCAAATTCAAAGGGACCCCTCATCAAGGATTAGGAAGAATCATCCTACAGGCTAGATGAAAAGAGGAGTTTTTGAAGGAATTAAAATAAAAGGGAAAGAACCACTCAACTACAGATAAATGGTAAGGTATGTGTGTATGTCAACCATATACCAAAAGGTTAGTCTTTCTTGTTTTATATTTACATTAGAACCAAAAAATATTTTAGAAGCACTAAAAGATAATTTTTGGATTCAAGCAATGCAAGAAGAACTTGAACAATTCTCTCGAAATGAAGTCTGGGACTTAGTTCCACGTCCAAACAATACAAATGTTATTGGAACTAAGTGGATTTTTAAAAATAAATCAGACGAATCGAAACAATTGTCAGAAACAAAACTCGTCTAGTTGCACAAGGCTATACTCAGGTTGAAGGACTCTATTATGACGAAACCTTCGCATCGGTGGCCAGAATTGAGTCAATTAGACCGTTACTTGCTATTGCTTGTTGTCTGAAAATTACTTTACACCAAATGGATGTGAAATGTGCTTTCTTAAATGGTTATCTAGATAAGGTAAGTCTATGTTGAACAACCAAAAGGATTTGAAGATCCCGACCATCCACACTATGTATACAAGCTCAAAAAGGCTTTGTATGGGTTGAAGCAAGCTCCTCGAGCATGGTATGGTCGTTTAACTAGCTTTCTTATTGAATTTGGTTTTAACCGTGGCGAAGCTGTTCGTACTTTATTCATTAAACGATACAGTGTAGATATTATAATTGCTCAAATCTCCATAGATGACATAATTTTTGGGTCGACCTCACAGTCATACCTAAATTCATTTGTTGAAGCTATGTCATCAACATTTGAAATGAGCATGATTGAGAAACTAACTTTTTTCTTAGGTTTGCAGCTAAAACAAAGTGATGATGGAATTTTCATCTCACATATTAAATATGCCAAGAATCTAGTTAAGAGATTTGATTTGGAGAATGCTAAACAAATGAAGACGCCAATGGATTTGTCACATAAGGTATGTAAGGATAATGTTGGTGAAAATATCGATCCAACATTATATCGATCTATGATAGGTAGCCTTCTTTACTTTACTGCTAGTCACCCATATATTAGATTTAGTGTTTGTGTGTGTGCCCGTTTTCAAGCCTATTCCAAAATATCCCACTTAAATATCGTAAAACGTATTATTCGATATGTTGCTAACACATGTGAGTTGGGAATTTGGTATTCCAAAGACACTAATCCTAACTTAATAGGATTCAATGACTCGGATTGGGCTGGAGATGTGGATGATAGAAAAAGTACAAGTGAATGATGTTTTTATCTTGGTAATAATCTTGTTTCATGGTATAATCGTAAACAAAATTATGTCTCACTTTCAACTGTGAATCTGAATATGTAGCAGCAGGAAGTTGTTACTCTCAATTAATATGGCTAAGACACATGTTAGACGACTATGTTTTTTCTAGCAATATTTTAATTTTATATTGTGATAATTTGAGTGCTATAAATATTTCCAAAAATCCAGTTCAGCACTCACGTACAAAACATATTGATATTAGACATCACTTTTTAAGAGATCTAGTTGAAAAACAGCTAGTTAAAATTGAACATGTTGACACTCTTCATCAACTAGCTGATGTTTTTACAAAAGCTTTGGACCATGAGAGATTTTCTAGTTTGAAGAAAAATCTCTTGGTCTCTGTAATCTCTAAAAAGACATTTTTGGTGAATGTCGGCTGAAATGTTGTCTAACATTTCGGGTGACATTTACCTATGTAATTTTATAAACTGAGTATTGTTGCAGTATAGTGCATTACTTTTGGTCACACAAGCATGATCCTTCAATAAGAATGTGATTCCAACGTGATATTGTTCTCTGCGATGATATGTAAATACATATATATCATAAAAAGGGAGTATCAAAATAAGGCAAAGCCTTTACAAATATTTAGCAACTGTACAAAATGGGCAAAACACTTAAAAAGATATTGTTCCTATTCTATAGGAGTATCAAGTGCTTGAAAGAATTTTAAGAATATTAAATAAGTATTCATATTTTTGACACGAAAAAATCCTTTTGTATGTGTCTTTATGATTAGATCAAGGACACGATGGGAAAATGTTATATTGGTCCAGTGGTTAAACTCATAAAAATACATATAAAACGTGTCTTGATTTGTTGCCAAAACTAAAAGTTCTTGTGGGATCAAAATACTTGTGTTGTCCAAAATGTTGCCAAGATTGTTGTTGACATTATCAGATTGTGATATTTGTTGGGATGTTGTTCTTAACTGATTTCGAAAAAATTAGATTTTCTCCCTGTTTTTATGCCTCGTTTTCAATAGGAATTTCACACTTTAAAATGATAAGGTTAAATTAAAATGGTGATGTTCATCCTTTTATCCCAAAATTTTAGGTGTAAGTTATTTAGTAAAAATGAAACACCTAAAACTAAGGGACATTTGTTGTTTAGAAAGGTTTGCCATGTATATAAAATCCTCTCATTTGCAATTTTTTTTTATCATATCCAATTTTTCCTAAATACATTTTTTAAAAAGGGGAAAATCACATCATTCATCGGGTAAAACCGTACATACCCGATGGAATCATCTCCAAATCAAACTCCATCCTCAATCTCAAACTCTAACTCCTCAAAACCCTCTCCTCAATTCTCACAAATGGAAACTTCTCCAATGTCAGAACCCATGTCAGCAAAATATTTCATCTAACACCCCTATGAGCATCAACCCTCCTTCGAACACACCTCAGCAACCGAGCCATTCCTCTTCCTCAAATCTCCCCGAGGATTTTTCTAAAGCAATAGTGTTTAAAGGTTTTGATGAACCTTTAGATATCCTCTATCCTGGAGATAACAACCCCATAGATGTTGATGAGACTGCTAATTTTACATCCTTGGGTAAGAGGCCCAGATCATCTGCCTTTCCTACTCGCCAATCGAGTAGAGTGTTTGAGAAAACAGTCCAAGAAGATTCGAGTAGCAAAAGGATTAAATGTGAAACATCTAAATCCACCTACTCGAGCAGTGATAGTGAAAGTACAAACTCGGTTTTCTCAACTGATGAAGAACCATCCGCTTCAGTACAACCAAGTGTGTCTCAAGAAGCGGAAATCCCTAATGAAACCCCATTGAAACAATTCTTTCCGGAGGGAGTTCCCAGATCTGCAAGGTCGAGTGCTGCTCCAAATGTTGCCCCAGATGCCACATCATCTCAGGCAATATTTAAGCCAACATCAGAAGAGACACAAATACCTTCATCCTCCAACAGTACAGAATCAGAGAGTGAAGCTATGTTCGATTCAGACACAGAGGTATCTGCTTTCTTCGATAAATTCTATTCTAAAGCTAAACATTATAAGTGGAACTTTCATAAGAATAGAGTAATTAGGCCTGAGAGAGTGTTAGATATTGATTAATGTGCTGAATATGGCTTGGTAGAATTCTTAAAGGACATACAACTTCTTGGCTCTGTTACTGAAAAAGAACCATATGTTGATGAGATAATAATGATGTTTTATGCTAACTTAAACTCTGCTATAGAGGATACCTCCTCAAAGAAATTTTGGAAGGTATATCTCTATAACAAGATGTATCAATTTACACCCTCAATTATAAATCAATGTATGGGACTTGATGTTGAAAAGAGAATGAGAGATGCAGAACGAGTGACAAAATCTAGAGATACAATGATTGAATACCTCACCGGAGGTGTAATGAAGAAATAGATTCCTAGATGTCCAGCTTCCAAACTAACAGTTCTATTTTTCACCCTCCATAAAATTGCTATTCACAATTGGCTTCCTTCCTTGAATGAGTCAGTTGTGACATCTGAACAAGCCTCCATGCTGTATAAAATTGGGAAAGGATTCAAAGTTGATTTAGGGAAAATGATCTTTTATCAAGTTGCCAATTTGGCGGAAAAAGATTCAACTTGAATCCTTCATTTTCCTTCTCTGATCTACAAAGTATTAACTACCCAAGGCTTTAGAGCCCAAGAGAGAAAACACTTTAGGGAAGGCTCTTGAGTTTTAAACTGTAAACAAAGCAATTTTGAAGAGCAAAGAAAGAGTCATCGACTTACCCTGGAAGAAGGAAGCTGGAAGTGAAAATGTTGCCAGAAATGCCACCAACATTCTGGGCAATACTGGTCTGAGAAAGTCTACACTGTCTATAAATTGGCTTGTGGATCAAATTGCAAAAAACAACCAATAAATTGTAGATGTTGATGCTGCCAGAGATGCCTTGGTTCAAGCTAGAGACCATTTTCTACTTTTGCTTTCTTTACAAAAAGGGGGAGATGCTTCTGTGTAGGGGGAAGAAACTGAAGCTGCACAAGATAGTGAAGCTGATGCTGAAGAAGTTGTTGATGTTGCTGTACAAAGGGAAGAAGCTGTTGTGAGGAAGGTGTTGTTGAAGAGGCTGAGGCTGAGAGCTGAAGCTGAAGTTGTTATGCAGAAGTAGAAAGTTGTTGGAAGCTGCTACTGCTGTGTGATGAGCAACAAGAAAGTTGAAGGATGTTGCTAAAACTTAGCTATAAATGGTTGTTAAATGTTTTGATGGATTAATGTGGATATTTGTTGACAATGGTTTATTTCTATTTCAGTTTTGTATATACTGGAGGATGTGTGAATATATATGCCTATTTTTTTTTCTAATCCTATATATTGATATACACATGTTTTGCTTGTATGCCATCACAGGTTAAGGGGGAGCATGTCCGTAATCACAGGTGTTGGACAACATCTGTGATAATGCACTAAGTCGTTTGAATAGTTTGTAATGTGTTTTGTGAAGAAAGGCAAAAAGGGGGAGATTGTTAATGTTGGGTTTGATGTTGTGACATATGACCCAACATATCTTCGGAAGTACTGATTTGAATGCAGAAAATGTTTGGACAAATGCTACAACATTCGGACCAACATTTTGTTTGTAATGATTTTGCCTTACTTCACGTTAAGCAGTAATATTTTTACTAAGAGGTAAAAATGACTTAGGCGTATAAATTGGAGCTGTGTAAAACGTGGGAAACAGAGTCAAAGCTTGGGGAAGAAGTCGAGTGAAGAACAAGTCAAAGTTGTTGAGATTTCGACTCCATGATCTTCTCCAACAAACACACCAGTTGCCCACCTTTCCCTCAACCTCCACAACCAATCGATGAGTTTTTCAAGGAAGACTCTCTACCATAAATAGAGAGGCTACTACAGTGAATCGATATCTAGAATCAGATTGCAAAAATACCAAGAGAGCTCTCGGGATTTCATCTCAGAAATTTGGATCACAAGTGTTGCCTGAGTGTGTCGACAACATTCTGTCCAACATTACAATTGATGTTTAGATTCTAGATTACTTTTGTATGGAGCGATTGTAATGAGAGGTTGTCTATGTCTACTTAGTTACATTTTCGCACGAAGTCATCTGCGACTTCAACGTTTAATTTCTTTCCATTTTATATTGTAAGTCTGTAAAGAAAGGAATTTGTAATTTTGTATATAAAATATATACAATACTTCAGGTCATTGACCATCATAAGTTATATCAACATATAACTTATGAAAATATAAACCTTTGTGTTCTTTTTCTTTTCTACCGCATTTTACTCTTAAAGGTTTTCTGTTTTATCGAAGTGTTGTCACTTGTGTCAGACGACATTATCGCTGACGTTCAGAAACAGAATCGGCATTTGATTTATTTCATCTCTTATTTTTACTTTCCGTAGTCTTTGACACCCTTCAAAACTTTAAAAAAGCTACTTTCAGTTTTGAACATATATGTCATAAGTGCAGTGTTGCCTAAAGCCAAATTTGAGAGAGATTCTAAGAAAGAATACCAATAATGACAATTTTTAATAAAAATATTAAATAAAGTTAGATTAATAAAACCGTCTCAAGAATCTGATAAGTTGATATAATGATATCGAATTAGTGTTGCGTTACTTCAATATAATAATTGCTTATTGTAATGCTTGAAATATTAAAGAAGACACCAAAAAATAAATTTTAATCTTTTATAGTAACTTGTAAGCCGCAGTAAGTTGCCGAAAAACTTTTCAATACTGAGAATAACAATAGTAAAAGAGAGAATGAAAAAAGATAAAAATAGGAACAACAATGTGGGCCTATATTAGTTGTTATGATATAAATGAGGAGGTACTCAATTACCCATGTAAAAAAGAAATTCTCTAAAAATTATTCCATTCTCCAATTACTGTAATGGTCCCACATTACAAAGTAAAAAAGTATTATAATTTTTTTTCAATTTTTTTTCAAATTTAACAATACACACATTTATACATCTTTAAGAAAAAATGAAGCCCCCAAAAAGTTGGATCCCAACTCCCAAGTCATTTTATTGACATTATAGTCGAGCCACCCTTGCATAAGTATGGTCTTTACAAGTCAAATTTTAGATGAAAATGTCGCAAGTGTGGCTTTGGCAAGCCAAGTTTCTAGAAAAAATGTTCAAAGGCAGCCAATCTCAAACGCGATTTTTGTAATTTTGATGACATATGTCTGAAGTTAATTTCAAAATGGTTAAATTTATAAATTTTTAGACACTATATGCTATGGCTTAATGGCAGTCTCAAAATGAACTATATATATTTGTGTACTGTCTTTTTTTATTAAAATATATATATCTATAGTTCTAGTCTAAAATAATGAATTTCAATTAAACTAGTAAAACTTGCGTGCAGGTGGTGAGTGGTGACCCTACCTCCCACACTCGTACCATACAAATTAAAATGGATAATTACTTACATTGTACACGTGCATGCTGTTAGAGCAGCAGTGACACCTAATTGCACCATTCAGTAATTGCACATGCCCTCCTCAGTAAACGTATATCGAATTATTGCTGACCACTAAGGAGCTGCCAAAACACTTTGAATGAAAAAGACAGGAAAGACAAATAAATTAAGGATTCACATGGGAATGCTTTCACTATCAGATCTTGAATGTCTTATATTCCCAATTAATAGGATATATTCTTTCATTAATTGTATTTTTTATTTTAGATAAAATTATATTTTCTATTGTAATTAGGTTGGTTAGTTACCTAATTTAAATATTCTTATAATGTTATATATATTGTACATTATTGATGAATACAATCAATGATAACAAATTCCTTTATGGTATCAGTAGCCTAAAAAAAAAAACCACCGCCGCCGACCATAGCTCTCAGCCATCACCCCCACGTAACCCTAGTGTTTTTTTTCATCCATTCTCTCTCCCTTCTCCTTCTAAATTTCATCTTCCATGGCTGACAAAACCAAATTTCATCTTGCACTTGCAGTAAACAACATCAAAAACTTCATCCCTATCACCCTTGAGATGGAAAAGGGTCAATACTCCTCGTGGGCGGAGCTTTTTTAAAAGTTATCGATCACATCATCCCTCATACACTGAAGTCCACAGACCTACCCTCGGCTTCGACTTCTGATGATGAACTCTGGTCTCGTTTGGACGCAACCGTCCTCCAGTGGATATACGACACAATCTCTAATGATCTGTTGCACACCATCATTGGGACCGATGCCACTGCCCGCCAAACGTGAGAACGTTTGAAAAGTATTTTTCACGACAACAAAACTCAACGAGCATTATACCTTGAAAATCAATTCAAAGACGATTTTCCAAACGTGTCTACATATTGTCAAAAACTCAAGATGCTTGCCGACCAACTCTCCAATGTCGGTGCACCAGTCACTAATCAGCGAGTGGTCATGCAACTTATTGCAGGCTTGAACAAATCCTATGAAGGCGTTGCCACTATCCTTCAGCAATGCACGTTGTTACCTTCATTTTATGAGGCCCGTTCAAAGCTTATTCTTGAGGAAACTCAGAAAATCAAGCTCAGCACCACTCAGGCTAGCATTATCGACGCCACCCTCACCACCACCGTTGGGCCCTCCGTCGACAGCAGGGCCTCCAACTCTGGCAACCAGAACCGTCAAAATCGAGGACCTGCAACAGCCTTTATCGACCCGCAACAACCGCCAGAGCAGGTAGTCCGGCAAGGGCCCCGATAGACGGAATTTCGGCAACAATGTCGGCGGAAAGGGTCAGTCCCCGCTGGCAGGAAACAACCAGCAACGACCGCGGCAGTGGCAACAGCCTCCGACGTGGGCTGCCTACCCGTAGTGGGCCCCACCGTCATGGGCCTCTCCTCCTAGCCCGCATCCGACATCCTCGTGGACTCCACCTCAGAACCGACAGGCCCACCCTGACATACTTGTCCCACGTCCCAACATGCCTACACAGCACAACCCCTCCCCTCCTTAACTTATGCACCGACTGACAATGAGGCAGCTATGAACACAATGTCACTGAACGCTCCAGACAAAAATTAGTATATAGACACATGCGCCACATATCACATGAGGGTATCACAAGGTACTCTCTCGTCTTATTCCAATTTGAGTAATTTAAATCGGAATATTATTATTGATAGTGGACAAGGCATTTCCATTCGCGGTTTTGGTCATTCATCCTTATCCACACCACATCCACCGCTATATCTTTAAAATGTCTTTTATGCCCTAAACTCATTAAGAATCTAATCTCTGTGCGATGTTTTATAACTGATAATAATGTTTCCATTGACTTTGATCCTTTTGGTTTTTCTGTAAAGGATTTTACGACAGGGAGACGAATAATGAGATGTGACAGCACCAGATATCTCTACCCTATTTCAAATACCGTCAATAATCCAACCTCAGTTCCATCAACCTTTGCTGCTCTTTCATTTTCCTTATGACACTCTAGATTAGGACATCCCTTAGAAAAAATAATGTTATTAATTGCAACCATATTTCTAGGACTCCTATATGTGAATCCTGCGTTTTTGGGAAACATGTTAAATTACCATTTTCTGCATCCACAAATTGTACTTTACTACATTTCGATATCATACATAGTGATTTGCAGACGTCCCCTATTTTAAGTACGGTTGGCCATTGATATTATGTGTTATTTTTGGATGATTATTCCAATTTTCTATGGACTTTTCCAATTGGCAATAAATCCCAGGTCTACCCCATTTTTTCCTCATTTAGTGCTCTCGTAAAAACACAATTTGAAAAGAGCATTAAATGTTTTCCATGTGACAATGATAGGAAATTCAATAATAATCAATTCAAACAGTTTTGCTCCAATAACGGTCTTACCTTTAGTTTTTCCTGCCCTCACACCTCCTCCAAAAATGGTAAGGCCGAACGGAAAATCCGAACCATAAATAACCTAATTCGTGCCCTACTTGCTCACGCCTCAATTCCCTATCAATTCTGGCATTATGCACTCTCCATGGCCACATATCTCCTAAATATAATCCCAAATAAGTCACTAGCTCAACGGTCACCCACTCAAGTTCTATTTCGTAGGAACCCCTCCTACCAATACTTGCGTATCTTTGGATGTCTTTATTATCCTCTCCATCCGACCACTCACAAACTCCAACCCCGGTCTTCCCCGTGTGTGTTTCTGGGTTACCCCGCCAATCATCATGGTTACTCGTGCTATGACTTGTCAAATCGTAAAATTACTATTTCACGCCATGTCCTATTTGATGAGTCTAAATTCCCCTTTGCCTCCCTAAAATGTCCACCTCGGCATTCCTACGACCTCCTAGATGATGGACTGAACCCTCTTCTAATTCATCATTTACATAGTCCGCCGTCCCAGACCCCAGCACCCGCCCCCATCTCGGACAATCCGGGGACACACTGCCCACCCGGTTCTGCCGACGGTGGCCCGAAACAGCCCGCCTCAGGGTGATTCCATAGCCACCTCTCGGCAAACTAAGCATCGGCCAGTCGGTCCTGCCACTCCTGCCCTTCATCCTCTTCCCGGTAATCCCGTAGCACACCCACTCCCATTCTGCGTCCCGAGACACGCTCTCGGACCATAGAAATTCGTGACATGCACAGAATTCATAAACCTAAATGACTGTTTAACCTATCTGTTTCTGTTGTCCCTTCCCTGTCCATTGAAATCTGAAGGATGCCTTGTCCGATCCTAATAGAAAAGCCGCAATGATTGACGAATATAATGCTTATATTGATAATAAGACGTAAGACCTACTACCCCGTCCACCTGATGCTAACATTATTCGTTCTATGTGAATTTTTAGACATAAAAAGAAATCTGATTGTTCTTTTGAGATGTATAAGGCTCGTCTTGTAGGTGATGTCAGGTCTCAAGAGGTGGGAGTGGACTGTGATAAAACGTTCAGCCCAGTCGTAAAGCCCGCAACCATTCGGACCATCCTCAACATTGCTCTATCCAAGTCTTGGCCCATTCATCAGCTTGATGTCAAGAATGTATTCTTACATGGGGATCTTCATGAAACGGTATATATGCATCAACCTATGGATTTCAGGGATCCTATTCATCTGGATTATGTGTGTATATTGCGGAAATCGCTCTATGGACTGAAGCAGACTCCTCGAGCATGGTACCAATAGTTTACCTATTATGTCTCCTCTATCAGTTTTTCACACAGCACATCTGATCATTCCATGTTCATCTACAACAAGGGTACATACATGACTTACCTATTATTATATGTTGATGACATCATTTGATGCTCTCCGCTGGTCCATTATGTCTATCCTTTCCTTTGAGATTGCTATGAAGGATCTGGGGGCCCTGAGTTATTTCTTGGGCGTCTCTGTCACTCGACATTCTTCTGGCGGCCTATTTCTGTGTCAGAAGTACGCCGAAGAGATCCTTGACCGTGTAGGCATGACATTTTGCGAACCATCCCACACACCAGTAGACACCAATTCCAAGCTTACCGTTGATTCTGGCCCCCCCATATTCAGACCCGACTCACTATCGTAGACTAGCTGGGGCCCTGCAGTACCTCACATTCACGAGACCTGACATATCCTATGCCGTGCAATAAATCTGCCTACACATGCACAATCCGACGGAAGCACACATGCATGCCCTCAAACGTATTTTACGATACGTCCAAGGTACACTTCACTTCGGATTACATCTATACAGGGTCCTCGCTCACTGGTCTCACTGCTTATTTTGATGCTAACTAGGGTGGATGTCCTGACACCCGACGCTCCATGTCTGGTTCTGCATTTTCCTCGGAGATAACCTATTGTCTTGGTCTTCCAAAAGGCAACCTACACTACCCCGATCCAGTGCCAAAGTAGAGTACAGAGAGGTGTCATCAACGTCGTCTCTGAGTATTGTTGGATCCGTAACCTTCTACTTGAGCTTCACTGCCCGATTCGAAAGGCATATTGGTCTACTGCGATAATATTAATGCGATATATCTTTCCGGCAATCCTGTCCAACATCAGCGCGCTAAACACATTGAGATGGACATTCATTTCGTTCGCGAAAAAGTGGCTCGTGGTTAACTTCATGTCCTTTATGTTCCTTCCAGATATCAGATTGCCGACATCTTCACCAAAGGACTTTCGCGCATATTATTTGATGATTTTCGAGCCAGTCTCAATGTTCGTGAACCTTCCGTAAAATTATATTTTCTATTGTAATTAGATTGATTAGTTATCTAATTTAAATATTCTTATATTATTATATATATTATACATTATTGATAAATACATGTAACATATTCCTTTACCAATTTCCTACTATATCACGTTCCTCTGTTTTCACATCCATTGGTTATTGGTATATTTGGTTTTAATAGTCTGATTTTATGGTTGTTTTTGTAACATCGTCATTTCTTGAGGATAACTATAAATCTTGGGCTACAACCACCCAACATTATCCTGCCAAAACCATGTGCCTATGGCAGGTATAACATCTTCAGCTTCCGTCGGTTGTAAATCAAGCTCTTTTTCGATCACAACACAAGCTATATAAATTAACTCAATTTAATTTATGTGCTATATTTTTTTTTTAATTTATTCTAAAAAATAATATATTCTTTTATTTATAAGAATTTAAATTTAAACTTCATAATAAATTTATAGTTATATAAATATTTATGACTTATTTTAGATAAAAAATTACAAAAATCTTTAGATGTTTGGTAAACTCCGCTCCGAATCAGATTGCATCACATAAAAATAAGGGGAAGGGAGTAAAATTCTTCCACATAATTCCGAATTTCTAATGTTCTTAAAATCAAATTTTCCATGTTTTCGAATTAATATTTCTAATTATTAATGGAGCCGTGGCTAATAAATTCTCCTTAATAGAAATCAGAGGAAATTTGTATTCTTGTTATTTATCTATAGTCTCAGATAAAGACAATATAATTATAATTTACAAGTATGACACTTTTAAAGTTCAGTATCGGCTATTCTCTGTGATTGCCTCAACGCTATTAGTTAATTTCCCAAGTTAGACCAACTTTTACAAGATAATGATCATATTAAACAACAACAACAAAATTGCATCGGCGTGTAGTAAATTTGCCAAGAAAACCTAATAAATCGTCATAGTATTTGAAGCTTTGAGCCAGTGACATTGTGTAAATGATTACTACTATTTAAGAAGCTTAGTTGCATTACAAGTTAAACTCTCCGTCTATATCCCTATTTATATATTTTTTTAGTCTATTATAAAAGAATGATATATTTAAAAATAATATAATTTTAAATTTAATATTTTATTTTTAATGAGATGATTTATAATTATATAATATTTATGGCTTATATCAGATCATAATTTATTTTTCATTTTTATATATTTTAAAATTTCATTTCCAATCAATATGCATCATATAAAATAAAACGGAAACTAACATGTCAAAAGAAGAAAAAGCAAATGACACAATGTGCTAGAGTATTTTTTTAAAAAAATTCATCCGATATCCGATATTTGTAGAGTTTTGTTGGGTTCAAAACACATAAGTAAGGCACAACGGAAGTTTAAAATTTTGTTCTTACTTACCCCAACAATTTCTTCTGGTATGGTTATATGACAATAAAAAAACCTGTAACATAAAACATAAACACTTACATGTTGTATTATCTGGAGTCTTTACTAAAGGGGGGACACACGATTCCCTTTTAGACTGCAAGCACAATGCTACGGTGTATTCCTCTGTCAAGAAAGTCAGGAAATCTTGGCAGAGGTTTGAGAGAGTTTCGTCCTAGACTCTAAGTCTAGAATTAGTTTATAGAATTAGTGGTTTAATTAACAATGGGAGTGCTATATTTATAGTTAAAATTAGGTCACAAATCATATTAGGGTTGGGCTCTAAGCCTGACCCAAAAACCGAGGTGCAATGGGCCAGTCTGACTGGACCCACTGCCGGGTCGGCACCGCGGCGCCTTATGTAAAATTTTGTTTCCCGTTTTCATTTAATATATATATTCAGCACATTAAATCCAAAATCTAATTTTAATTTAATTAAATAATTTCCATCTAATAGAAATTATCCCATAGTTATTATCAATTTAAATAACTTGATCCCAAATCGAATATTTAATACTTTCTCAATACACCCTTAGATCAAAGAGACAATCGACATAGTGTGAACCTATATGCCTTCATATATCGACACTAACCAAATTAAGGTCCATACGGAACTCCTAGACTGCGCCGTACGATGAACTCAATATATGAAGTACGTTTACATGAATCCAGCAAACATAACATTTATGTGAGATGATAAATTCATTTCATTCGCAATACACTCGATCAAGCTTAGGATTTGCCATGTGTCTATCCAAATGGCTTTATCACTTTATCTCATCTATATTAGTCGACAACTAGACCATATTCTAAATATGTCTCTTATATTGGCCAATGACTTGGTCGACCTAAAATCACTGAGAAATTGAGTGCTCTCTCGAATATCCAATCGAGGAATGAATCTTATTCTTGGCTCAATTACCACCTTAATTTACATCATAATGTACCCAATACAAGCCGTGTCTTATCCTATAAGAAGTTTAAGCTTAGGACAGGGTCAAAGTACATTATTCTGTAAACAAGGTGCGTATTGACATCAAGTCAAATGACCTTTATATCCACACACTGATAACACTCTAGACATGTCTAACAAATAGTTTATCAGCAGGGTATTCCAATACTTTCCAAAAGTATCCATGTGTCCATCACTAGTAACTATTACTAGTAGCAGGTGAGACATACTACATTCTCTAAGAATGTGATGCATACCACATGTCGACTTATAACATATCATCGATATCCCATTCTCGATGATCATTAGTCGAGGCTATTTTAGAGTTACGCTCTATCATCAATATCTCACTCTATTAATGACAACGTAAGCTCAAGGGATGCACATTAATGAATAATTACAAACAATCAAATAATAATTTAATAATCGCAAATGCCATAAATATTAATCTTATTAATAATACAAATGTGTTCAAGTACATTTGTCCCTAATAATGATTATCTCTAGGACATACGTACTTTCAATATTAATTTATATTGGGACCTCAAATAATCTGAATTTGCGTCGCATGAGACCTATTTAAGGAGAAAACTCCCCTAACCAAAGTTTATACATCCCAAAATTCGAACCCAAAATATTTTAAGTAGAGGAATTTTATTCATCTAATCACCATAACCATTGTTGGTGAGCTAGAGCTGTTGAGCTAACTATGAGTAGTAAAACATGTGCAAAAGCCGGTGGTCAAACCCTTTACTATATACGACCCTTGCATTGACTACAATTCATAGTACCTGAGACTTTGAGGATGAGAGGAAGAAAATCATTGGATAAAATAATTTTTAATGCTTAAACAAAAGAGTAAAACACAATAATTCGACTTAATTTAAAATATTTTTCCATGTGTATAGGAACATGGTGGCTGTCATAGAGCCGCCAAAACAAGGCAAGAGCTTACTCACTGTTCTAGACTCGATATATACATATATAATACTATCTAATCTAAATAATAAAAGTAAGTAAAAAATATTTATACATTAGAGTGCACCCATCCAGTCTTCAAAATCTTGACCAGACTGATCTGCCCATGGAGTATGATTAACAAGGCAATGTCGCTTAGCTTATTTACTACAGGATATTAGTTGTAGTAAGTTTTTTTTCAAGAAGACTCGTGTGGTCGGGTTCTTTCTCGAAAATTTCACTCGTAACGGAAGCTTAGTACACTAGCGTGTTTTAAATATTTAATTAGGTTTTTCTAAATCTGTCCCCTTGCACGAAGGTCGCACGTGCACCTTTGCTTCGTTGTCACAACTAGGAAAGAAAAATGGTGGCAGTTTTTGTAATTTACTTCTCACCTAGGGCAATTTGACAAATCGAAATTCATAAAAGCCGGTTGAGCGTTTGTGAATTTCATCACACACACACTCTTCAGTCTCTCTCAAATTCAGAAAATGAAGGAGGCAGCCATATTGTTGGTGCTGCTCTGTGCCACCCTACATGTTGGTTCATCTCAAAAGGATGGTAAGTTTTTATTATTCTTTTAGCATCCGTTTTCACTTTGTGTTTTCAATAGTGAGACCGATATATATATGATTAACGTTCTAGGTATGCACTACAAGGTAGAAGACATTTGCCAATAAAATATAGTATTTACTATTATTGTAAAAAATACTTTTGACAATAACATTTTTTGTTGTTGCATAAATTTTTCCTATCGACTGTTATTGTAACGACGTGCAACAATTTTTGTGTTGTTGTCAAAAATATTTTTTGCCACAATAATCAATATATGGCAACAAAATTAAATTGTTTGGCAACAAAAAAAAGTTCATTTTTAAAATTTTCATCATATATTCCAACAATAAAACTAAGTTGTTGCCAAATATTGAATTTTGCCAACAATATTATTTTTGTTGTCAAATTGTAGTTATCATTTCCGTACTTTCTTGTAGTGACGTTTGTGATTTTGCACGCATTGATATTAAAAATTCTTAAATATTGTTTATATAATGAAATTCATTTTCTGAAATTTGTGTTAGTCATGCATGCTATAGCGGTTAGTAAAATCTGATATGAGAATATCATCATGATAAAAAGGAAAAAGAATGAATATCTTTAGCAGTGTGCAAAGCACAAACTATCTAGGAGTATGTTTTTACTAGGACTCTAGGAGTAGTGGTAGAGTATGAGCAGGAGGAAATTAGTAAAAATAGTCAAGTTTGCCACTTGTTAAGGTTATCATCATTCTCCAATTAGGTACTACAAGAAATATGTTACTCCTATACAACTTCCTTAATCCAGCCCTGTTGCTGTAGTAGTAATAATAATAATAATATTTGATTTAAGTGATAGAATGATCTAGCATTGTCGCCGATCTACCGGCACCAATTTGGTATATGTCATTCACAACCCCAATATTGATTGTACCTAATAAAATAATTGCTAGGCAATTCTATTATACCATTTCCCCCTCGAGCAATGCGCTTTAAATAAGTAAGAGAGAGTGAGGACTTGCTTTATTCATGCATCTGATTATTACTGAAGAGAATATGTTGATGGCTAGCTGTGAATCTTGTGATGACAACCAACACTACATGTTTTTTTCCCCCACCTAGCTAACAAACTACGAGTAGTTTGCCAAATCCATGCAAAATATATAGATCCCTCGAGTTGACGGCCAGATCTATCTAGTGGTTAGATTAAAGGCTTTTTGAGAATAAAGTACTATAGTAACTGGTTGATCTGAAGTTCCATGTACTCACAGTATAAAGAATACTTACACAATTAGATCATTTAAAATATAATTAGAGGTAAATCTTTATTATAAGCAGTAATCTATAACTTGATAAAATGACAATTAATGTACTACTATTACAATTAAAATTAACTGACATGTGGGTCAATATATAACTTAAATCATTGAATATTTATGTACATTTAGTTTGGCATTAGCCCGTTCAAATTACACTTTTTATATTTTTTCCTTAATGCGAAGTTTTTTATGGCAGGTTTAAAATTACTAGTTTCAATAGTCTTATAGACATAGTACAAATATTAGACATTCTGTGACCACATATTTCAAAATTCTCTTTTTCTCTCTTAAATTTTGATACAAGTCAAACTATGTAAAACAAATAGTTATTGAAATGGAGGGAGTAAAATAACTTATTTTATTGTTTGTTTGATCAGGAATATTGCCAAACGGCAACTTCGAGCTAGGTCCAAAGCCATCAGAAATGAAGGGCACAAAAGTGACCAACCGCCATGCAATACCCAACTGGGAAATATCAGGTTACGTCGAGTACATAAAATCAGGCCAAACACAAGGCGACATGCTCCTTCCAGTACCTCAAGGAGATTACGCTGTTCGCCTCGGCGAAGACGCATCCATCAAAACCAAAGTAAAAGTCACAAAAGGAGTGTTCTATTCAATCTCATTCGTGTTTGCTAGGACGTGTGCGCAAGAAGAGAAATTAAATGTGTCCGTATCGCCCAATGATTGGGGAATGCTGCCACTTCAGACTATGTATAGTTCTGAAGGGTGGGATTCGTATTCGTGGGGGTTCATGGCTGAGGCTAATGAGATAGATGTTGTGATCCATAATCCAGCAGTGGAGAAGGACCCGGCTTGTGGTCCACTTATTGATTTTGTTGCTCTTAAGGCTTTGAAAACACCCAAAAGACGAGGAGGTTAGTATCACTACAATTAATTTGCTCCATTTTTTGCTTGAACTTGAGTTGGCAGTCCTCTCATATACTTATATAGTTGTTTACACTATTACTGTAATTTAAATCTCGCTGCAACTACTAGATGCAGAGGTGGGTTTCAGGAATTTAAAGTGTATATATAGGTTCCTGGAACAATCTCAAATTAATATACAATAGTAACTTTTATGGTAAAAGAAAATTATGGATATTTAATTTAATCAATTTCTTACTATATACACAAGGTATATACACTTAACTTTATGCATTAATAGTGTCAAGTTTTTTTAATGTAGTTAAGTCACTTTAAAGGTAATAATCATAATCAGTTTACCTAATACAGTAAATTGCAGTGACGATATAAATGTTCATTCATAGTACTATCATTGTGTATATCCTTCCCAAGTCACTAATTAACTTTGAGTTCAGGTTTGGTGCATTGATAATGTATAGAGTTTTTATATTATACTGTAATAACTTTTCCTCGCAAGTATGCTATAGGAATCTACAAAATAGATCAATCACATTAATTTGTAGTTATATCTAGTTAAATTACACTGATAACATAAAAAATTCTCTCCTCGCAAATAACTTAAATCCTTTGTTTTTACTGTAGACAGTTATTCAATTGGTTTATGAGCAATAATTTAAAAATTGGAACACATGACATATGTTTAATTTGTATTTACTAGGATTATGATATATATAGAATAGCCGTAAGTCTAATAAAAGATGATTGAAATTCTACTTTGACTACGATTTATCAAATTTACTAGCGTATAACATATTGATGATATATAAATTAAATTAATGCATGCAGACAACATGTTGAAGAATGGAAACTTTGAGGAGGGTCCATACATTTTCCCTAACACAACATGGGGCGTTCTAATTCCTCCCAACATTGAAGATGATCATTCTCCACTGCTCGGATGGATGATTGAATCTCTCAAGGCAGTAAAATACATAGACGCGGAACACTTCCATGTGCCAGAGGGCAAGCGAGCCGTCGAGCTCGTGGCCGGAAGAGAGAGTGCCATAGCACAAGTAGTGAGGACAAGACCAGGAAAAGTATATGATTTGATTTTCTCAATTGGAGATGCAAGCAATTCTTGTGAAGGATCTATGCTTGTAGAGGCATTTGCAGGGAAAATTACTAGGCAATTCCCTTATGAATCTAAAGGCAAAGGTGGATTCAAAAGGGCTAGGCTTAGGTTCACAGGAATTTCTCCGCGCACGAGGGTAAGGTTCTTGAGCACGTATTATCATATGAAGAGTGATAATTCGGGCTCATTGTGTGGTCCTGTGGTCGATGATGTGAGATTGATTGGAGTTCGCAATCCCGGTAATTGTTGATTAAGTTTAAGTTTTATGCATGACGGAATATTGAGATATTATTAATTCCTTGTAATACTATAGTTGATGTGTTGCTTTTGCATGTTATAGAAGCAAGAGAGTTAAAAATTATTGTATTGTTGAAATTTACATGTATTTATACAAAATTTTCGAATAATCAAATGAAAGAACCAGCTTCTTGGTTCAACATAGTATGTGTTCCTTCATTTCTTTAATTGGATTTCTCAAATATGAAGTAGTTCATTATTTTTGAACTATATCTATTAACTGTTGGTACTTTCCCTCTCAATTTCAGGATTAGTTTTAGTAACACAAAATTCAAGACTGCTTTTGGTCTCTGTCTCCTTGACTCCCAGCTGATCAACTACTTAAATTATGTCTCTGTTGTTGCATGAACCTGCAAAAGTAGAATGTCAACTGTGCTACTTTAAACTCTCCAGGCAGATTTATGCAAATGACAATGATTTATATAGGTGTTTTCTCAACTTTCATCAACTTTATGCACTATACTGTTTTGAATATAAACTAACACTGTTGAAGGAACTGATTATCAAGATACCTGCGGGTGTTTATCCTCACTAAGGCTCTTGCTCCTGACCTTGAATTCCCCTCTGCTGGTTGTAAGTTCATCTAATATCTCAGCATCACAAATGTCTACCTCATCTTCCTCAGTTCCATTATGAGGTGCTTCCTTTTCCTAATAAAAAACAAGTATTTGACAGTTCATAAGTTGATAGACCTGAAAAGAAAATCAACAATTGAGTAGAGATTGAACTTTTGGGATACCTTAGAAGAGAAGCTGCGCAAACGTTGAGGGACACCAGCAATTTCCTCATACTCAGCTGCATCTAGCTCTAACAAATGATGAGGCTGGAACAGCTTGGGGAGTAAATGTCGTCTTAGGCTTAAGAGTAGGAAAAATGGCAAGGGGAAGAGAATGGGAGCTATAGGGATCCAAGTGACTCCAAAGCACAACAATAAGTACACAAATTGGAAAACTGTGAAAATTGCAATGTATCTGAATGGCACAGACTCCACAAAAGATGCATGCACCCCTTCAAGGACCCTGCCAACATGGTCACTCAAGTCAGTTGAAGGAATAGGATTCGCCAATGCTCATATTCACCACCGAGTTTCAGTTCTGTGCACTGACAATGCGTAAGTTTTTTATGCCATGAGGTAACTTTTCATATCAAGTCTGATATAGTACTCTAGAAAACAGAACGAGAACTTGCTATAACAAGTTAAATTGTAACTTTTTTTATGTTGTCAATGTATATAACTTGAATCTTTTTTATATATGTATGCCATCAAAAAGTACATTATATTCTGAATTAATTGAACCATTATTGGTTAATTGCCAAGTGGACTTACTGAAATCTCCTCCCAGGGGTAATGAAAAGAAGCAATAATCTTTCCCAGAGTTGATTTCCTGGCAGGCTGTCAATAGCCATATAAGCAAAATATCCCCAAAGAACTGAGGTCGGTATCTTCTTTATCACTGGCATAGCGCAAACTGATGCTGCTACTAGTGCCGATTGTAATAGATTGCTCACTCTTTGTTCATTCACTCGGACAGGCAAGTAGACATCTATGTGTTTCTCAGGATCAAATGTGACCCCTGTATTTCCTCCATTTTCAATTTCAGTACTTCTCATTACGGCATCCTTCAGGTCTTCCAACTCTTTAGCTACTGTGGTCTGCAATAGTACACAAACCATTCATTTACAAAGCTCAATATTTATCTGTATGGACTAAGTTGTACGCTATTATGGACTACAACAGCATTTAACAAGTGAAATAATGGTAATAAGGATTATGAAATTGATTATAGACAGCAAGAAGTAAACTGAGAAGAAGTAGACTTACATCAGGAGAACTATCAATCTCTACGAAAACTGCTTGCATATTGCCATAGATTTCAGAATTGCTAGCCTTCCGATTTATACTCTCCTTGGCACTTTTGACCATCTTCCTCCGAATCAGCTGGTTCACATCGCATAAAAATTTTAGGACTCAAAAGAGTAGCATCAACAAAATGACTAGCATATAACAATAATTTAATAGTGTCTAGTGTGCTATTTACCTGTCTTTTGAGAACAGCCAAGCTTTTTGTATGCCTAGGGGATTGTGGTAGGACACCATTTGAAGGAGACGGTCCAGTCAAACCACAAAGCAAAGTCTAAAGAAATACCATTCGTTTAATTAATTATTGGTTATTACACCAGTGATGAAAAAAGAAAAACAATAGAAGAAATCAGCTATAGATGAATAGGTAGGTACCATAAATCCCAAGAGCAAGATGTCATGATGATAAGCAGATGGATTCTTGAGATTGAATTCCTTTTGTTGTGCCATCTGTGAAGCAACAGTGTGATCAAAGAAATAAAGTCCAGATATCATTAGAGCTGGAATTAAGGCAGCAAAGATGTATGTTGGTGGAACCTTCCCCATATCCTGCAATTGAGATATCATGTGTTGATCAATTTCAAGATTTTTCAATAAAAAAGCACAGCCCGGTGCATGAAAGATCATGCAATCATGCAGGGCCCAAAGAAGGGCCGCATTGTATGCTGACATAAATTGTAACATCCCGTACTTTCGGATTACGGTTTAAATCGCCAAGCGTTTATAAAATTGCTAGGCATGTGTAAATAGGTCCGAGCGTTGGGAAAAATTTATGTTATATTTATTTATGCTAATAAAGAGATTAGTATATAAAAAGGGTTTAAGTCCCGAAATAATTTTGGACGTAAGAAGTATGACGACGGGTGCCGAAAATAAATTTGGCACGTGTATAAATAGGTTATGGGCTAGTGTCATATCACAAATTATGACATTGAATATATGAAGGTCCTATAAGTTGTCAAGATTTAAGTGAATCGGGATCACAAAATTAATTATGCGTGTGATTGATAAATTATGCGGAGGCAGATCACTAATTAAATTAAATAACCATGCATGGTACGCTGCAGGTGGCGTTGAAGAGGTGCTCCCACTGCCAAAGAATTGGCTGAGTGGGAGACCACATTATGAAGATTCTTTTGTGCCAATTTAAGACACCTTACTTAAAGCTCTAACCATTTGTACGTGAGCTTCATCATTAAGCAATTCATTTTAGATTTCAAATTGGCTAAAGAACAGCTGCCTTTCAGCCTCAAAATCAGTAGCAAAGAGGTCCAAAAATTGTAGCAAGTAATTCATAAGTTTAAAATTCAGGTTATTAAGCTTGGATCCAAGGTATGTTAAGGCAAGTTATTTCTTCTTTTGGCATGTTCCATGTAACAAAATATAACCGTGATATTGCTCCATAATTTATTCTACTCCTAGTAGTTAAGAATATTCATGTTATTGATTCCTATGCTGAAAGCATGTCTAAATATATTTCTAAGTCCTTATTGAGGCATACAGAAGATGTGTTGTTATTCACAGTGTTAGCCAAAGGTGCAAGGATATTATGTCACTCGGGGTATTTTATTATCATCCATGCATTTTCACTTGCATTGCATTCATATATGACCCTGGACCACTGGTGCTATGCACACTACTATATGGTAAATATTATATATGTAGGGGATATGGGAAAGGGAAAGACGTTATATACGCACACCACCTGCAGCTGGTACAAACTATCACAAAAGAGCCCGAAGAGGCCAATATGATGTGATGATGTGATGTGATGCCTGCATGGCTTATTGGGACGGGTTGCACGATCCGCAACACTAACATATATTGGAACGGGTTGCACGATCCGCAACACTGACATATATATATATATATATATATATATATATATATATATATATATATATATATATATATATATATATATATATATATATATCCGCACTTGCACCATGCATACGTTAATTAACCATTACATGGTATGATGCCTACAGAGGCTGTCATGGTAAGGAAATTGCCCGATGAGGCCAATAAATATGGACATTGCATTGTACATAACATGTAAGCAAGTGTATTAGGGTCCTCAGAGGCAGTTCCTATTGGTCAGTTGTTTTTGTTTCAATTATCAGTATATTCCTGTTATGCTGTTATTTATGCTTGACATACTCAGTACATCAGTCGTACTGACGTCCCTTTTGTTGGGGGACGCTGTGTTTCATGCCCGCAGGTTCGCATAGGCAAGGCGACGACCCACGTGAATAGATTGCAGTTTTCAGCGGATTTTGAAAGCACTCCTCTCTTTCTGGGGTGTCGGTCTGATTTTGGTATGATATAGTTTTGCGTGTCTATATGGGTATGGCGGGGCCTTGTCCCGACCTTTGATGTTGCTACTCTTAGAGGCTTGTAGACAGATGTCCTGTGAGTAGTAGACTTGTACGGCCTTGTCGGCCTTGGTACATGTATATATATAAGTTGGTTACCTGGTGGTTCATAAATTTCTTTCGGCTTAGTCCGTAATTAATTATGATTAGATGTTCATGGTAAGAATGGCGGTACCCGGCGGGTGGGATCCGGGTATCCGTCGCGGCCCTCCGGTTTGGGTCGTGACATAAACACCATTGGCTGATTTCACGAATTTCAAGATTTCTCAATAACCAACAGAAAATTAATCCCTTCACAATCAACACACCTGGATTACAGTCCAGTGATGTGAAGATGCAGATTCCCAAGGAAGGGGACTAAAGAGCCTTCTGGGAACTCCAGATGGAACTTTGCTTGGCACACTATATGTGAGTGCTGACCATACAAGAACCACTAAAGGAACACCATAATCAGCAATAAACTTCTGAACCAGCCTGATTTAATGAGAAAAGAGAGTACTATTAGTTAGTAGCTCCACACATGCAATTTCATGATAAAAGGATTTAAGTTATATATATCGACATTGTAAAGGAAACTTTGCACTAATATAAGGTTTCCTGATTTATATTTCAGGTTAATAGTGTTAAATTATATACTAGTCAAACTCTATGAAAAGCTATCATATCATTAATTAAATGTTTGCATGACATACCTGTTCCATACCACCAGGACCTTGCTTTTCTGCTTTTCAATGCTGTGTAGAGAAGGCCAAAGGAAAATATGACTCCAAGTAACCCATTTGTATAGAGCCATTGGAATTGATATTTCTCTAAACTCTGGTCCTCGGCTTTGGGAACTTTGAACTCGCTCACTAACCCCTACAAAATCACTTTAGAAGTGCTACCTCAAGTTAAAAGTCATAAGGGCGTCAAATAAGCAGGTTGGACTAAATCTGAAAGGGTTAAATCAATAAATGGTTTGGGTCATAATTCACCCAAAATTTACTTCGATCAAGATTGGTGGGCAATTTTTTTCCTCCGCTTGGATAATCATGTAAAAATCCTGAATACATGCCCAGACCATTTCGTCAAAATTTGAATGGGTTGGATGAGTTCTATTTTCATGGGCTAACGTTGACTCTAAGTTAAGATTTCATGCTAGTATCTGATATTACAAAGAGCTGAATTTCTAAGAAGACCTCTTGTTTCTGCTACCTTAATTGCCTCTTGAATGAAAAGCAAAGAAATGAGCATCCCAAATGTCTCCCCAGATATCCTTGTAAATCGATTGATAATGTAGCAGGCATTGAATATTGGTAGAAGAAACAATACAAGTGCCGTCCAAACACAAACCCTGTCGAATCACATCACAATAAGTATGAAAATTAGATCTCATCTCAACTGACTATTAGATGAAAATGTAAAACACAGATGATTCTAATTAAAATACCATCCAGCGCAAGCCAAGTATAGGGTTTGTCCAAAGTCTTGTCTCCCTTTGGCAAATTTGAACATGTAGGTGTACATAATAATAGTAGCTTCTGCAACTCCTAATATTAAAAAAGGCTGCCCACCGAATATGGAGTGTATGATACCACATATAGCTGTTGAAACCAAAGTCTCGACAGTGCTCACGCTCCCATCTAATTAAGATGCAAAATTATAAGTCCATAGTTATTCATCGTGTTGCTTGTGATGTATTAAAGTCCAAAATGTTGTGAAAAAGAACCTGTATCTCTGATTAATTGTTCTCCAAAGGCAATCACTGGAAGAGCAGATGCAAAAAATATGTACGTAGTTGGAGCCAATATCCTGATATATGTTCAAAAGAAACATAAGTTCGATAAGAAAAAAGAAACATGTTCAATCATCAATGAGAACGGATTTTGATGTGTTGTGAATTAAAGAAAGGAGGAGGTCAATCAAAACGAAATATCAAACATTAAACAAAGGAGTATGGCTATACGATATTCCGGATGTAAGTCCAGCAATACAATCCTGCTTGTGCAAGTGTAGGGTTTTGTTGGGTCATGAACACAATGTTCACATAGCAGAAGTTAAAATTTTACCCAATAATGAACTGGTATAGCTATATGATAATCTAATGAATGTCAAAACATAATTAGGAATACTTACAGGTCTTTGTATGCTGGATTCACAACTATGGTATCCACGTGAGTTGTGTCTCCCATTGCAAGTTCCAACTCCGGTGTATTTATCTAATTAAGAATGCTAGAAATTCTTTTGTTTGAAGAGATAAAGTAATTCAAGACTATAAGTATTGAATCCTCTGTTTAGTGTTGTTTATATAATAGGTAAAGGGAAAAACCTAAACCTAAAAGGAGTACAAAAGACAAATTAGGCCCAAGTACTTGTTGGAAATTTACTAAATGTGGAATTAAGTATATCCCATTAATTTATGACTCGAACAATTGGGGCCCGCACGTCAGAAACGTCGTTTTCACACACGTGCACACGTAGTGCCAAGTATCGCAAATTTCATTAGTGAAAGAGATATTGGTACGTATGTAATACGTTTGAGACATAGAATTATGGACGGTTATTGGCCAAATGACAAAGTATTCCACGTTGGTAAAAGAAGGAAGAAGTCTACAAAGTGTAAAATGAAACGAGTCAAAAATCGCCGCGGAGCCGTGAAGGGCCGCGGTGCCACACCGTCGGAGTCGCGGCGCCGGAGTGCCGCGGCGCAAATTGGTTGATCAGTCACTGGAGCTGCGGCGCTAATTCACAGGGCCGCGGCGCTTCGGAGGCAGAAAACTGCTATGGGAAGTTGGAAAAATCTAACATTTGGGCTGGTTTTGGAGCATTGATTCTCCATTACTTGGCATATGAATTCATCCATTATTTGATTGAATGTAACCCCTCAATCAAGTGCAATTACATGTCTATTGAAGGCCATTAGTTGGCTAGTTGAGGGTCTTCTACTTACACTATAGATTAAGGCATTTGGCTCAATTGAACTACACTCAACACTTATAAAATACTCCAGAATTTTCTGAATCCATCTTCTTCCTCTCTAGCAAAGTTACTATACTCAAAGTTCTTCAAGAGTAACACTTGAGTTTCCTTTGCTCAATTGTTAAGTTGGTGTGTATCTTGGGAGACTATTGCCTGATAACGTAAAAGGAGATATATAGGGCAATCTTATCTTAAAGACAGAGTGTCATCACTCAACTCAACAAATCACACAAGCAGTTTGTTAAGGTCTTGATTTCCAGTTTTATTGTAATAGTTTGTTTATCCTTTCTACCATTGTAATAGTTACTTACTTCCCATTTTCTACAACAATTGTATTGGGAGTTGGTTGATCTTCCTCCGGAAAATAAACCGTTGGGTTGTAAATGGATACTCAAACGGAAGTATAAAGCAGACGGATCTATAGATAAGTATAAGGCCAGGTTGGTAGTCAAGGGTTATCGGCAAAAGGAAAGCCTTGACTACTTTGACACGTACTCCCCGGTGTCTAGGATGACGTCCATACGAGTATTCATTGTGATCGTAGTGTTGCATGACCTTGATATAAAACAAATGGATGTCAAGACAGCCTTCCTAAATGGTGATTTGGAAGAAGAAATTTATATGGACCAACCCGAGGGGTATGTGGTTTCAGGGCAAGAGAAGAAAGTCTGTCGGCTTGTCAAATCTCTGTACGGGCTTAAACAAGCCTCGAAGCAATGGCACAAAAAAATTGATAGTACTCTACTATCGAAGGGTTTCGACATTAATGAGTGTGACAAATGTGTCTACATGAAAGGTAACTCTGACTCGTTTGTTATGATATGCATGTATGTAGACGACATGTTGATCACATGGAGCAGGCCTAGCATAATTCTAGAGTCTAAGAACATGTTGAAATAATGCTTCGACGTGAAGGATATGGGTATCGCAGATGTCATCTTAGGGATAAAAATCTCTAAGACGTCGGCGGTCTGGTCTTATCTCAGTCTCACTACATCGAGGATGTTTTTAGAAAGTTCGAGATGTATGAAAATTCACCTATAAAGTCACCGATGGATAGAAATCATAAGCTTGATAAAAATCATGGTGCACACATATGCCAGGAGCAATATGCACTGGTGAATGGTAGTTTGATGTACATAACAAACTACACCCGGCCTGATATTGCTTATGCAGTCAACAAGTTGGCTAGGTTTACCCATAATCCGAGTAATGATCACTGGAAGACGTTGAATCGGGTACTACAATACCTGAAATACACGCTAATTTACGGGTTGCATTATTCGAGATATTCAGCTGTACTAGAGGGGTAGAGTGATGCAAACTGGATATCTGACATAGAGAACACCAAGTCCACCAGTGGGTATGTATTTACAGTTGGTGGTGGGGCTGTGTCTTAGAAATCCTTTAAGCAAACTTGCATCGCCCGATCCACGACGGAATCATTGTTTATCGCTTTAGACAAAGCAGGAGAAGAAGCTGAGTGGCTTCATGACTTCTTAGAGGATGTTCCCTATTGGAACAAACCCATACCTTCTGTAATGATCCACTACGATAGCCAGTCGGCTCTAGGAAGGGCATAAAATTCTATGTATAACGGCAAGTCTCGTCATATTCGATGGAGGCATAAGACCGTCATGCAGCTGATCACCACGGGTATAATATCTATTGATTACATAAAGTCAAAGATAACATAGCAGACCCGCTGACAAAGGGCTTACCCAAAGATCAGATGTTCTGCCTGTCTAGAGGAATGGGCTTAAAACCCAAAGTATAAGGACCAATACGGTGGTAACCCAACCTTACTGACTGGAGATCCCATGAATTAGGTTCAATGGGAAAACTAAGCTGTAAAGGTTCAGTTGATCGCTTCGGTGGAAGCATGAGCACTTCGGATAGTGATTTCTGTAAAGAAACACCAAATCCAAAGTCGTTCCCGCGATAGACTACAAGTGCTATCTGAAGTGTGGGTGAAGGTTAAGTTTCCCAAAACCTTTAATGATCCTCACAGGTTGAGGTTAGGTTTGGGGAAATTTTTAATAGTTCCTAACACTTGTAAAGTGGGGTATAGTAGGATACCTTATAGAAGACCACATATTTAAGTGCGAGGATAGGCCGTCTCAAATGAACGCACTTAAGAATCCAAGTAGTGTCCACGCCACAACGAATAAAACATTACGAAGAACTGAGTAGAGGAAGTTGTTGTGTTGGTACCATTGACTTGGCTTACACTAAACACTGACGGTTCAAGACATCACATTCACCGCGCAGTAAGTAAGTTCGATGGTATTCAACTATGGAAGGTTCAAAGCGTATGCTACCTATTCAGATGCAACATCGGTCTGCTAAAAGATTGCTGGAAAAGGCACCAAGTATGTGCGCCAAAATCTCTTTCAAGAGGGGATTGTTGAAAATTTACTAAATGTGGAATTAAGTATATCCCATTAATTTATGACTCGAACAATTGGGGCCCGCATATCGGAAACGTCATTTCCACACACGTAGTGCCAAGTATCATAAATTTCATTAGTGAAAGAGATATTGGTACGTATGTAATACGTTTGAGACATAGAATTATGGACGGTTATTGGCCAAATGACAAAGTATTCCACGTTGGTAAAAAGAAGGAAAAAGTGTAAAATAAAACGAGTCGGAAATCGCCGTGAAGGGCCGCGGCGCAAATTGGTTGATCAGTCACTGGAGCCGCGACGCTAATTCACAGGGCCGCGGCGCGGAGACAGAAAGATGCGATGGGAAGTTGGAAAAAACTGACCTTTGGGCTGATTTTGGAGCATTGATTCTCCATTACTTGACACATGAATTCAGCCATTATTTGGCTGAATGTAACCCCTCAATCAAATGCAATTACATGGCTATTGAAGGCCATTAGATGGCTAGTTGAAGGGTCTTCTACTTACACTATAAATTAAGGCCTTTGGCTCAATTAAACTACACTCAACACTTAGAAAATACTCTAGAATTTTCTGAATTCATCTTCTTCCTCTCTAGCAAAGTTACTATACTCAAAGTTCTTCAAGAGTAACACTTGAGTTTTCTTTGCTCAATTGTTAAGTTTTTGTTGTATCTTGGGAGACTATTGCATGATAACGTAAAAGGAGATATACGGGGCAATCTTGTCTTAAAGACAGAGTGCCATCACTCGACTCAACAAATCACACAAGCAGTTTGTTAAGGTCTTGATTTCTAGTTTGATTGTAATAGTTTGTTTATCCTTTCTACCATTGTAATAGTTACTTACTTCCCGTTCCCTACAACAATTGTATCCCAATAGTACTTTCTTTAGGTTTTCATACAAGCCCCTTTATTATATTAACATATTTAATTAAGTCCAAAATTCAATCTTGACTTAATTAAATAATTTACATCAAATAGAAATGTATTCCATAATTATTATAAATTAAATATTTCGGTTTCTAACCGAATATTTAATACGTTCTCAATACACTCTTAGATTTAATCGCATATAGTGTGACCCTATATGCCTTCACATATCGACATTAATCTAATTAAGGTTCATACGAAACTCCTAGACGACTTCGTATGAAGAACTCATTATGTGAAGTACGTTTACACGAATCCAGCAAACTTTACCTTTATTTGGAATAATAAAATCCTTTCATTCACGACACACTCGATTAAGCTTAGGATTTTCCAAGTGTCTATCTAAATGGCTTAATCACTTTATCTCATCTTTATTAGTCGACAACTAGACATATTCAAAATATGTCTTTTGCATTGGTCAATGACTTTATTCGACCTAATATAGAGAAGTTGAGTGTTCTCTCGAATTTCCAATCGAGGAATGAGTCCTATTCTTGGCTCAACTACTGCCTTTGTTTACATCGTAATACACCCAACTCAAGCTGTATCTACCCCATAAGAGTGAAAGCTTTGAACTTGGTCAAAGTACATCATTCTACAAACAAGACACGTATTGACCTCAAGTTGAAGGACTTTTATATCCCATATGCCGATAACACTATAGATATGTATAACAAATAGTTTATCGGCATGGTGTACCAATACTCTCCAAAGTATCCATGTGTCCATCAAGAATAACAATTACCCGTAGTCGTGAGACTCACTACATTCTCTAAGAATGTGATGTAGACCACATGTCGACTTATAACATATCATCGATATCCCATTCTCGATGATCATTAGTCGAGGCAATTTTGAGAGTTACGCTTTATCATTAATATCTCACTCTATCAATGACAGCGCCAACTCAAGGGAACACATATGAATAATTGCAAACAATCAAACAATAATTCAATCACTGCAAATGCCATAAATATTAATCATTAATAATATGAATGTGTTCAAGTACATTTGTCCATAATTTGGATTCTCTCTATGACACATATATTTTCAATCTCCCACTTGGCCTGGAGCCAATCTCCAATGTATCTAATACCCATATTTTCAAAATGACCATTATGTTTAGCTAAGCTTAATGGTTTGGTAAATGGGTCAGCTATATTATCATTTGTAGGAACATAATCTATATCTATTTCTTTGGATTCCACCATCTCTCTGAGTATGTGGTACTTCATTGGTACATGCTTATTTCTGTTGGTTGATCTTGGTTCCTTTGCTTGCGCAATCGCACCAGTATTGTCACAATATATGGTTATTGCACGACTGACACTTGGAACAACCCCTAGTTCTTTTAAGAACTCAGATATCGCGATAGCCTCTTTACCAGCTTTCGATCCAGCAATGTATTCAACTTCAGTTGTCGAATCAGCAGTGGTTTCTTGCTTGGAACTTTTCCAACTTACTTCTCAACCGTTAAAAATGAAGGTATATCTGGATTGTGACTTGTAGTCATCAAGATCTATTTGGAAGCTAGCATCAGTGTATCCAGTAGCCACTAGCTTCTCTTGCCCACCATAGACAAGGAAATACTCTTTAGTTCGTCTAAGATACTTAAGAATATTCTTGACTGCTTTTCAGTGTTCCTCCTAAGGATTCTTCTGGAATTTACAGGTCATGTTAAGTGCATAAGCCACATATGGCCTAGTGCAAGTCATGGCATATATGATTGATCCTATAGCTGAAGCATATGGGATCATCTTCATGCGTTCAAGTTCTGTAATGGTAGAAGGACTATCCTTATTAGATAACTCGATGCCATGATTCATAGGAAGACCTCATTTCTTGGAGTTTTTCATAGAGAAACGTCTTAGCACTTTGTATAAGTATGTGGACTGTGAAAGCCCTAATAATCTATTAGGTCTATCTCGGTAGATCTTAATTCCAAGAATGTAACAGGCTTCACCCAAGTCCTTCATCATGAAGGTGTTGGACAACCATTCCTTCACGGATTGCATGAGAGAAACATTGTTTCCCATTATTAATATGCCATCTACATATATGATAATGAAAATAATATTCCCTTCCTTGCGTTTACATTAAATGCATGGATCCTCTTTGCTTCTAACAAAGTCAAATGATTTGATAGATTTGTCAAAGCAAATATTCCAACTCCTCGAGGCTTGCTTAAGTCCATAAATGGACTTTTGTAGCTTGCATACTGCTCTGGGTTTTGACTTGGATGTAAAACCTTTAGGTTGTATCATATACACCTCCTCAATTAGCTTACCATTAAGAAAAGCGGTTTTAACATCCATCTGCCAAATTTTATAGTCATAGTATGCAGCTATTACAAGCAAAATCCAAATGGACTTAAGTTTTACAACTGACGAAAAGGTTTTATCATAGTCGACCCCAGGTCATTGACTATAACCTTTTGCTACCAACCTAGCCTTGTAGGTTTGTACATTGCCATTTGCATCAATCTTCTTCTTGAAGACCCATTTGCATCCTATGGGTCTAACCCAGTTGACAAATCAACTAAGTTCCAAACTTGATTCTTGTACATTGAGTCCATTTCAGATTTCATGGATTCCTGCCATCTCTTCGAGTCAATGTCTAACATAGCCTCGGCATAAGTTGTAGGTTCATCATTGTCAGGAATTTCTATGTCATTTTGATTCTCCATAAGGAGGTTAAGTCTTTCAAGCTGACGGTGAGTCCTAGTGGACCTACGAAGTTGATTATTCTGCATTTCTATGGTTCTTGTATTCTGATCATGAGAAAGTTCTTGTGTGTTGGACCTTCCACCACTATGAGAGCTTTCAGGAATATCATCTTCATGTGTTTCTTGAAGGGAAGAATGTACAACCATTGTATTATCTTCCATTGGTTGTGTATAGAATCTTGCATATCCGCATTATTTCTTACATCACTCACACTGGCTGAAGATTGTCCTCTAAGTAACAAATCTTCACCAAATACTCCCACTTAATTCTTGTCTAGGTCATTTGACAAGGATTCAACCTCCATATTGTTTTGTGATTCTTGAACTTCTTCAAGTTCTATCTTATTGTAACCATATTCCTTGTAGATATAGTCTTCCTCAAGGAAAGTTACATTCCCGGAAACAATAATCTTATATTCTTCAGGAAGATAGAAATAATATCCTCTTGTTTCTTTTGGATATCCCACAAAATAACATTTCTCACTTTTAGATTTTAACTTGTCAGTGAGCATTTTCTTTACATATGCAGGACTGCCCCAGGCTCGCATATGCGTAAGAGCAAGCTTCTTACAATACCATATCTCATATGATGTTTTCTCTACTGACTTTGAATGAACTTTATTCAGAATATAGATTGAGTTTTGTAAAGCATAACCCCAAAGGTATGTTGGAAGAGCTGAGAAACTCATCATGGATCTAACCATATCCAATAAGGTTCTATTTCTACTTTCAGCAATACCATTCATTTGTGTTGTTCCAGGAGGCGTCCATTGTGATTGGACTCCATGAAGTTTCAAATAATCTAGAAATTCTTTACTCAAGTATTCTCCTCCTCGATCCGATCGAAGAGTCTTGATACTCATTTCAAGTTGTTTCTCCACTTCTAACTTATACTCCTTGAATTTCTCAAAGGCTACAATGCCATAAGACTCAAAGCCTACAATGCCATATGACATTGTAGGAATCTGAGAAATCCCACCTACTTATGGAATAGTAGGCTTGGTCATATTAATGAAACAAAGATAGCAAGATTAAGAAAAATATGGTAACTGTGAATCTTGTTTGAGAGGAAAAATAACAAATAAGCCACTTTCTTTAGGTTTTCATCCAAGCCCCTTTATTATATTAAGATATTTAATTAAGTCCAAAATTCAATCTTGACTTAATTAAATAACTTCCATCAAATTGAAATATATTCCATAATTATTATAAATTAAATATTTAGATTTCTAACCGAATATTTAATACTTTCTCAATACACTCTTAGATTGCAATCGCATATAGTGTGACCCTATAGGCCTTCACATATCGACATTAATCTAATTAAGGTTCATACGAAACTCCTAGACGGCTTCGTATGGCGAACTCAATATGTGAAGTACGTTTACACGAATCCAAAAAACTTTACTTTTATGTGGAATAATAAAATTCTTTCATTCACGACACACTCGATTAAGCTTAGGATTTGCCAAGTGTCTATCTAAATGGCTTAATCACTTTATCTCATCTTTATTAGTCGATAACTAGACCATATTCAAAATGTCTCTTGCATTGGCCAATGACTTTATTCGACCTAATATAGAGAAGTTGAGTGCTCTATCGAATTTCCAATCGAGGAATGAATCTTATTCTTGGCTCAACTACTGCATTTGTTTACATCGTAATGCACTCAACTCAAGCCGTATCTACCCCATAAGGAGTGCAAGCTTTGAACTTGGTCAAAGTACATCATTATGCAAACAAGGCACATATTGACCTCAAGTTGAAGGACTTTTATATCCACATGCCGATAACACTATAGACATGTATAACAAATAGTTTATCGGCATGGTGTACCAATACTCTCCAAAGTATCCATGTGTCCATCACGAATAACAATTACCCGTAGTCGTGAGACTCATTACATTCTCTAAGAATGTGATGCATACCACATGTCGACTTATAACATATCATCGATATCTCATTCTTGATGATCATTAGTCGAGGCAATTTTGAGAGTTACGCTTTATCATTAATATCTCACTCTATCAATGACAGCGCCAACTCAAGGGAGCACATATATGAATAATTGCAAACAATCAAACAATAATTCAATAACTACAAATGCCATAAATATTAATCATTAATAATATAAATGTGTTCAAGTATATTTGTCCATAATTAAAATTCTCTCTAGGACACATATACTTTCAGCAAGATGTTCTTCCTCGAAAATCATCGACAATTCCTCTGAATGGAGTTGTGAGACTACTCTTCATCATCTCCACTGGATTAAAATATAATGACGAGTATGTTATTACGATAACATTTATTGGACATGCAGTACTGTTCAGAAAAATCGAAGTGTACAATCTTACTAAGAAATAAAGACATTCTCCTAATATATATTGTTGCTATTTGCCTATTTCCTTAGTATTTGTCAGCTTGCTCTACTGTTTACGTATTAAACCATAGGACAAGTTGATCTTGTTGAAGTGTTAAGAGTTTCTTGGGTTAAAAACATGAAAATTCTTTTTGATAATGAATGGCAGTGAGATTCGATCGCAGGAGCTCTGCCTTCGCTAATAACATATTAAAGTGGTGATTATCTCATTAAAAACTTAAACGGTTAAAGATAACACAGTTTTGACGAGCTAGTATCAGTAGAATCATAATTTAGTCTCTACTTCCTGGAAAGTACAATTTTGCAAGCCTAACTTCATATTGATGACTTACAGCATTTGTCGTTGGAAAAATGTGTACATCAAGCTCCCCCCCCCCCCCCCCCCCCCCCCTTTAAAATAACAGAAAAGAAATCATAGGAGGATTTTGTCGCTCTTACTTAGCTTCTTTGTGGGTCCATACGTAAATTACACCTAACTAGAAGTACTTGAGGTTATATGGGAACAGATATCTTTGCGTCTCACTTATCAAAAGAAGTGGACAAACGAAAAAGGTTTAACAACATAAATAACGGTTAAATATTTAAATTCGGATTTGGTCCCAATAATAGCTCTCGGTTTTGGTTATTTATGTAAAGTAATTTATGATAAAAATTTAGTATCCTAGTTTAGGTAATATTGTAATATAATTAGTAGTGTATTACCATAATTAGTGTATTACCATAAATGTATAGAATAAGGTTTTTAGAATAGAATAGGAATAGGATTCTCCTATTTTGTAACTTGTATATATAGCCTTTCAAGTAATGAAAATAATCAAGGGGATTATTTCTTTCATGGTATCAAGAGACTAGGTCTAAACAAAAGTTTTCTCTCCCAACTTTTGTACCCTCTCGGACGAACCCCCCCCCCGGGTTTCTCTCCCAAATTTCGTCTTCCGCTCTCCAAAATCTCTCTTAAATTTCCCCTCCTTTGTTCTTTCAATATGTCTAAGAACAATTATCATCCTGCCCTCTTGGTTTCTAACGTCAAGAACAGTATCCCTATTGTACTTGAAATAGAAAACGTCCAATATGCGACGTGGGCAGAATTGTTTAAAATTCACGCTATCTCCCATCAAGTTATCCATCACATAATTCCTCCCACTACACCTCTTCCCGCGGAGGATCCTCAGTTATGGATTACGCTTGATGCTACTGTTCTCCAGTGGATCTATTCCACTAATTCGGTTGACCTTTTACAAGCGATTATTGAGCCGGATACCACGGCAATGGCTACCTGGAATAGATTGCGTGACATATTCCAAGATAACCAACATTCACGTGCCGTCACACTCGAACAGGAATTCTCTCTAGTTCGCATGGAAGACTTTCCAAACGTATCGGCATATTGCAAGAAACTCAAGGAGTTGGCGGATCAACTCCGTAATGTTGGCGCACCTGTAACAAATAATCGTTTGGTTCTACAATTGGTTGCCGGCCTTTCGGAGGCCTATAATGGCGTTGGAACTCTCCTTCGTCAAAGCAACCCTCTTCCCGCCTTCTATCAAGCCCGCTCCATGCTTACTTTGGAAGAAGCCGGTTTAGCTAAAAAGGCGGCTATCGGAGCAAGCCCCGTCGTCATTATGGCATCCTCCCCAAGTTCTTCAGGTTTTGTTGATAATTCGGGCCAAAACCGTACTCATGGTGGCAGCAAAAAATAATCGTAAGAATAATAATAAAAACTGCGGGGGCAAACGTGGCGGTTCCGGTGGTCAGCAAGCAGGCAGTGGGCCCCGTCCAGTGAACAGTGGCCCACCACCCTACTAGTCCCAGCAGTGGGGTTGGGGCAGTGGGCAGTGGGCCAGCAGCCCCTACGTTCCAGCAGTTCCCAGCAACCAGTGGGCTGGCCAACCTTTTAGGCCCAATAATCAGCAGTGGCGGCCTACTGGCCACTGGCCCAGTAACGCAACAACCAACAGCTACGGTACAGTGCAGCCTAGTCCTAGAATACTTGGCCCCGACCTCCGCAAGCTCACCACGCAGCAGGCCCCACTCAGACAGATATCGAGGCGCGATGCACACATTGGGTTTGACTCAATCGGACCCAAATTGGTATATGGACACCGGTGCCACTACTCACATGACTTCCGATTCAGGTACTCTCTCATCTTATTCCAATTTGAGCAACCCTCGGGGTATAATTGTTAGTAATGGCAACTCTATTCCAATTCAGGGTTATGGTCAGAAAACGTTGTCTCCCCCCAATCCACCCCTTATCTTGAAAAATACTTTACATGCACCCAAATTGATTAAAAACTTAGTGTCTGTCCGAAAGTTCACCACTGACAATTTCGTTTCTGTTGAATTTGATCCTTTAGGTTTCTCGGTGAAGGATTTCAAGATGGGGAGTCATCTCATGAGGTGTGATAGTAGGGGGATCTTTATCCTATCATGCCCGGTTTCAGTCCATCGAGTCAAGCCTTGTCGTCAGCTTTTGCAGCCATTTCTCCTTCCTTGTGGCATGCTCGCCTTGGTCATCCGGGATCTTCTATTTTATCAGTTTTAGATAAAAATAGCTTTATTTCTTGTAAGGGTACGAGTCGTACTCAAATTTGTCATCCTTGTTCGTTAGGAAAAATTGTTAAGTTGCCATTTGTGGACTCAAATTCTCATACTTCAAAGCCATTTGATATTATTCATAGCGACCTATGGACGTCTCCTGTTCTAAGTTCGTTAGGTCATCGATATTATGTTCTTTTTTTTATGATTATTCTAAATTTTTGTGGACGTTTCCAATTGCCAATAAATCTCAAGTGTTTTCTGTCTTCATAAAATTTAGAGCATTCATTAGAACACAATTCGAAAGAGAAATAAAAAATATTCAAGTGTGATAATAGGAAAGAGTATGACAATAGGGTGTTTCGAGAGTTCGTGATAATAATGGGATCAATTTTCATTTTTCGTGCCCTCATACATCTTCTCAAAATGGGAAAGCCGAACGCAAAATTCGTTCCATAAATAACATTGTCCGCACTCTCTTACTTCATGCTTCCGTACCCCCATATTTTTGGCATCATGCTCTACAAATGGCAACATATCTCCTTAACATAATTCCGTCCAAAGGTCTGACATATTCTTCCCCCCTCCAAATCCTATTTAATAAGAACCCTTCTTATTCTCATCTTCGAGTTTTTGGGTGCTTGTGTTATCCGTTATTCCCATCCACCACAATTAACAAACTCCAGGCTCGGTCTACTCCGTGTGTGTTTTTGGGTTATCCGTCTAATCATCGTGGTTATAAATGCTTTGATTTATCCTCCAAGAAAATCATAATTAATCACCATGTCATTTTTTATGAAACCCAACTTCCTTTTACGAAAGTTCATACTCCCGAACCTAGGTCGTATAATTTTTTGGATTACTAAATATCCCCGTATATTACACCTAAAAGACATTTTAACTTACATTCTGATGTCTCTAAATCCCCCTTGCCCCGTAATCCTGTGTCCGCCTTAAATGACCTTAATTGGAAATTTGTTATGACTGATGAATATAATGCTCTTATTGATAATAAGACGTGGGAGTTGGTGCCCCGTCCATATGGTATTAATGTTATCAGGTCTATGTGGATTTTTGCTCATAAGGAGAATTCGGATGGGTCATTTGCTCGACATAAGGCGTGGCTAGTGGGTGATGGTAAGACTCAGCAGGTTGGGATAGATTGTGGGGAGACGTTTAGCCCAGTGGTCAAGCCGGCTACTATTCGCACTGTGCTTAGCTTGGCTCTTTCAAAGACATGGCTTATTCATCAGTTGGATGTCAAGAATGTTTTTCTACATGGTGATCTCAAGGAAACAATATATATGCATCAGCCGTTGGGGTTCAGAGATCCTAATCGTCCTCATCATGTATGTCTGTTGAATAAGTCCTTATATGGGCTTAAAGCAGTCTCCACGGGCCTGGTATACAAGGTTTGCTGACTATGTTTCGACTATTGAGTTCACTCACAGTAGGTCAGATAATTCCTTGTTCATCTACCATCGTGGTTCATCCTTGGCCTACATTCTGTTATATGTGGATGATATCATTTTGACTGCCTCTTCCGATGCATTACGCCAGTCTATCATGGCCATACTCAGCTCTGAGTTTGCTATGAAGGACTTAGGGCCCTTGAGTTACTTTTTGGGGATTGTCGTCAAGCGTCATTCAGATGGTTTGTTTTTGTCTCAAAGAAAGTATGCGACTGAGATCATCGAGAGGGCTGGGATGTCATTCTGTAAGTCCACTTCCACTCCAGTTGATACTAAGACCAAATTTGGTGCCACTGCCGGCATCCCTTACGAGGATCCGACCCACTATCGCAATCTTGCAGGGGTTCTTCAGTATCTTACCTTTACCAGACCGGATATTACGTATGTTGTTCAGCAGGTGTGTTTATTCATGCATGATCCCAGAGTTGAGCACATGAATGCAATCAAACGCATCATCCGGTATATTCAGGGTACACTGGACTATGGTTTGCATTTGTATCCTTCATCGACATCCACACTTGTCTCATACACTGATGCAGATTGAGGTGGTTGTCCAAACACCAGACGGTCTACGTATGGCTACTGTATGTTCCTTGGCAGCAACTTGGTCTCCTGGTCTGCGAAGCGTCAGGCGACTCTAACCCGCTCAAGTGCCGAGGCTGAATATCGAGGGGTAGCCAATGTGGTCTCAGAATCATGTTGGTTACGTAATTTGCTTTTAGAGCTGCATTGTCCTATTCAAAAGGCAACCTTGGTTTATTGCGATAATATTAGTGTCATCTACCTTTCAGGTAATCCGGTTCAGCACCAACGCACTAAACATATCGAAATGGACATTCACTTTGTCCGTGAAAAGGTTGCCCGGGGTCACGTTCGCGTATGCCATGTCCCGTCAAGATATCATATTGCAGACATCTTTACAAAGGGTCTTCCCTCGGTCCTTTTTGAAGATTTTAGGGACAGTCTCAGCGTTCGAAAACCGCCCGCTATGACTGCGGGGGTGTATTAAATATACACAATATACATGTGTATATTGTGTATATTAAATCTCGGATTTGGTCCCAATAATAGCTCTCGGTTTTGGCTGTTTATGTAAAGTAATTTATGATAAAAATTTAGTATCCTAGTTTAGGTAATATTGTAATATAATTAGTAGTGTATTACCATAATTAGTGTATTACGATAAATGTATAGAATAAGGTTTTTAGAATAGAATAGGAATAGGATTCTCCTATTTTGTAACTTGTATATATAGCTTTTCAAGTAATGAAAATAATCAAGGGGATTATTTCTTTCAATAACCCAATGAGACGAAGAACTACATTAAAAGCTATATATGCATACACATGTGCTAATAAATAAACATGCGGCAGATTATGATTCAGTGTTTAAAATCTAAGGGAATGTGCGTTTATATTGTCGCTAATATTGCTACTCTTAAACTGACTTATTGTGTTTTTTTCCTAAAGCAATGTAAATGCATATGGTATTTGCTGCTGCTAATTTTTTTCTTAATTCTAGTACTCCATCTGTCCCAATTTATATGACATAGTTCAAATTCTAGAGTTAAACGGTTTAATTTTGATCGTGAATCCGACCAATAGAATCTTCAAGTTTTTCGAGATAAAATTTACATATTTGAAAATAATGTAAAACGTGCTATAAGTCACAATGATGGCAGTTCAAAATATTTAAAATATATATGAAGAAATTACGATAAAAAGACTTGTTTGAATTTCGAAATCAGAAAAATGCCACATAAATGGGAATGGATCGAGGGAGTATGAATTAACTATGTAGTAGGTCGAAATGTATTTTATGCAGGTTGCATGGTTGCTGCTTTTTCTTCTCCTCCTTTTCCTTTTCGATCACATGCCTTAGGAAAGTCTTGGTGAGTAGACTAATACAAGTAGTATTACTGAATGAAATTAAAAACTTCATGGATTTTGGTGGATTTGGAATTCAGCATCAATGTCAAAAAAAGAAGTACCAACATCAAGTTAAGAACAATTACCCGGTGCGTATATAACATTAGAGAACTTGGTGTGGGTAAGTATATAACTAAAGTATCATAAACTTGCCCCCAATCTCTATTGTGTCAAAACGCATTAATGTGGGTTAGCTGGAAATAAAGGAGGGATGTGGATTCTTTAAGGTCAAAATGCATGAAGGTTTTTGGCCAATTAAGTTAGAATATTAGAAAACTCTGTTTATGCTACCAACCAAAATTGGAAAACAAGATTAAAGAAGCGCAGGAATTTTGACATAAAGTTCCAAGAATCACCAACCCAAGAAATTTCTCAAGGCTCTTATATGCAAATACAATTACTTCCACTAGTTCATGAATTCAACTTTTATTTATCGACAAAGGCCGGAAAAGAGAGAGACAGTTTTGACTGAACTATTCTTTATGGAAATTTTAGAATATGAAATATTATTAATTGGAAAGTGTGGTGTTTTTTTATTGTTTTTGGTAGTTTGACACTGAGTAATATTTTTTTTTAAATATTGATCAAACATAAATTGTTTCTGTTGTACCATAGAAGATCTTAAATTATTTGGTTAAACATAAATTGCAACTCCCGCTAAGTAATTTTATTGAAACTCCATTTGACAAGAGATCCTTTCGAAAATAAGCAAATATCGGAAGTTTGGTCAAATGAGCATAAGTGTTCATAGAATATCATTTATATATGCTCCCAATTGCTAAATTCCGCTCCCCAATCATATATCTTCTCCCCAACCCCAGCTGATATTGAATTCCTTTCACATGGAGAATTTTTTTCAATAAATGGCAAAGCGGTTCAAAAGTTATTTCATGTCACGGGTTGAAATTTTAAATGTAATATTTTTGAATCCTTGCGATAAAATCCTGACTTCACTACGACCTCTCATGTACAAGTGCGGAGCCACAATGATTATTACGGGTTCGACAGAATCAATGAATTTAGCCTAACATATGTATATGTGTCAAAAAAATCTTTTAATATGTACCACCTCTTGATCATGTCCAATTCTATAATACTTCCACGTCGTAAAGCATACGTAAGTTTATCAAATACTAGCTCACATGTTGAGAATGTAAGAAAGAGGGTACTAGTAATTGTTACGTTTTATTAAATGTTTTATGGTCATTTCCTATTTAATATTTTGAAGATACATACTTTAAAAAATGTTTACTCTCTTACATTTCATAAATTAAACATATAGAAATTTCTATTTGTAGCTGTAATTTCTCTTTTAGTTATTTTATTTTAATTACTTAGATATGCCTCATTTATTCAAATCTAAAAGTTTAACACTTACAAAATGGAAATACAATTCAAAACTAATATTTATGTAGGATTTTCATAATATTATAAGATGTGTAAATGTTTGATTTTAAAATACAAGAAGTGTGCTTTAAGATAATCTATCTTAAATGTAAGATTCTGAATTGCCTCCTGCCTTGAATCTTGCTTAATTGTATCTACGACTGTATTATCAGCATTTTAACTTTCTTGGTAAGGGCCATTATAATTCCGTTATGCTGCGAATGACTAAAGGCCGGAATGACATTATTCCAAAGCTGACAAAAAACAGCCAAAAATCTTTTATGAAGTCAATTTTCAATCACCAAAAGAAAGAAATGCAATTAAATTCCTATTTTGAATTGAGAATCTTCATCTTGATACACTGAAAAGGACTGTACAAATGAAATATTCTCAAGAGGGAGCGTGACAAATCATGCCAAAGGCGTAATTATAATATATGCTGCTGATGCTCATATTATGATTAGGTACGACTCCACAACCAATCTAGTAGAATGCGCTATTTGTCTATTATTTACAATCAAACACATCAGTGCATGTCCTCCTATATGACAAGCACGTACAAAACAGAAAGGAGAAGAAAGAACTGTTCTTGTATTCAACATACTATTATTACTCAGTTTTCACAAATAAGAGAGAGAGAGAGACATTCTAGCAGGAAATCTGCTACACTTCCAAAGAAGAAGAAAATTGTACATACATAGATGTTATCTCCACTCTTGTGTGGTGGATAACAGAAACCAAAACCGAACTTAAGAATCTGCAAAATGAAAATAAGAGGGAGGTGGAAAGATACATTTGAAAGCTCTAACACTCAAGCAGCAAATTCACAATTAAAGCTACCAAAAGGAGAGATGGATTTGGACTCTACCCTTTGAGTAAATTTAGAAAAGAAAAATTACAAAAGATATATGTGAAAAAGGGGCAAAAAGCTCAGTTGAATAAATACTTGCGACTTGACATAGAGCGTCCTATTGATGTTGCAGTTGTGGTTCCACTAAAATTCTATTGATGAACGGCGACATGGCTGCTAGCAATGCTTTCGGACATTCCTCATGTGGAAGATGTCCACAGCCAGATATGGCAACCAGTTTCTGTAAGTTGAGATCATTGTCAGATCAAATTTTGCAGTTAATGCACAGGAACAGCATACGATATGTATGTTTTCCAGAACTTGCACTTCAGACTGGGTACAACCCAAGGTCATCATTCCCTTTGGTTTTCACTACCCATGACTCTAAAATAGGGGGGGGGGGGGGGGGTTGAACAGAATCAACTAATTTCTACTCCGAAGGTTGTAAATATGAATACTTCTTCATGACATGCACTAATACATTAAACTTCACAATAGCTACATAAGTAGACATGTGGCGAAACTGCAACATTATAATATGCTTTTGAGACATAATCTGAAGTTTGCGAACCATATAGCTGGAACATATAAATGATTGTTTTTCACTTTTTGAACAATATATGTGTTCGGAAAAAGTGGTTTCTTTTTCTGTAATTTACCGGAGATGGTTGAAAGAATTTCCATGTGTAAATGTACATTCTTTATAAGAAGGATGTTTCAAATACACTCCGTTTAAAATCACACTTGAATTATATCTGTATGGCAGCTCACCCGTCCAAAACCTTTTTTCCCCAAAATGTTTTCTCCCATAGTATGCCGTCCCATATTGTGTGTACAATCTTTTATTTTAACATTAGAACCAGAAATTTCTTTTACTTAAACAAAATGGAATCTCAGAAACCATCTTTAAGAGGTAAGCATTCACAAAATTCTTTGCTTTGTGCATCAATAGTTGTAGTGTGGCTTTAAAGAAACAGTATTTCTTGCTTTCGTGCATTACTCGTTTAGTCTAAAACACAATTCATGATTCTTTCTTTTATATTGGTTTCCCAGAGATTTTTCTTTTTACACTACTTTCAGGGAAATTTTCATATTTAAGAATACACTCCAAACCCCATCATAAGGTCAAGAGGCAAAATTCTCATAAAAATGAACGCTTTTTTTAACAAGGAAAAAAAAACATGATGTACCTTGTGGTTGAAAACTGAACTGTTCAACAGTTATTTTAGTTGATGATCATTCTTGTTGTTGATCATCAAATTGAGTCAAATATAAACCAAAAATCCCTAGAGGAAAAGAACTTCAACTTCTGAAATTAACTCGACATGTTTTCCTATCAGAAACATGTTGCACAAAACGCCTAAACGGGTGATACGAGGTTTAAGGAAACACGTTCTTTTTTTAATCAAGAAGGAAAACACATGCAAAATCATAAAACACAAAAACTAAGAAGAATAGGCCTTCCATACTCTCATCTCATACTAAACTAGACCATGATATTAAAAATAACTAGGCTACAAAGATCAAATATAATAAGAGACGGGGAGAACTCACCGAATTTACAAGTTTGGATGCCATCACTTGAACAGATTTTATAGGTACAAGTGCATCTTCAGCTCCCCCGATCACCAGAACTGGTAAACTTTCAACTGTTTTTAGCAGTTGTGCCGCATTTTCCGATGAGAGGACGGTTTCAGATGAATGTTTTCCTATCTCATGGAGTGCTTCATCCCATCCTTCTACACATAATGGGGCCTGCTTACACACAAATGAGAAAGGACGATATCATGATCATATTCTAATAAAAGGGCAGCCCGGTCCACTAAGCTCCCGCTACGCACGGGGTCCAGGGAAGGGAAGGGCCGGACCACAAGGGTCTATTGTACACAACCTTACCTCACATTTCTGCAAGAGGTTGTTTCCACGGCTTGAACCCATGACCTCCTGGTCACATGGCAGCAACATGATCATATTCTAATCTATTACTAATATCTAGAGTGAAAATGTAAGACTGAAGGACTTGACATTGAGTGCTCAAAGTAAGAAAACAGGGGAAGATATATTTGTCCCGCATACCGGCCAAACTAAAGGTGTCCTAAACACCATCAATCTTCTCCTTTATTATATTTCAACTCTAGGTACATGTATTATATGATCCAGTGAAGTAAAGCAGAGATGCATCTTTTACGGCCTAACAAGTAGTGAGTCTCTCTACCTTTCACTGTCTTCTCCGTTCTGTTATAAATTTTGCCCCAATGAAAGTTCATCTGTCCAAAAATAGTAGCATAGAAAAGAAGTCTGTACCAGTGAGCACATCATATAGTGGCCTCCCAACATTTGCTAAATTGCATATGCGGAAAAAAAGTTCTTGAATATGACAGATAAAACTTTCAGTGAACATTTTGTACTCCATTCATCTTCTATTTATCACCACCGCATCCCACCTAAGTCTCTTGTATATATCAAAATGAGAGAATATAAATAGATTAAATCTTCTGTTTTTCTCCTTAAAATAAACAATCTAAGTATTTTCTTTAATTCTTTAATTTGTAGCATTTGTCCTGTTACGTCAACCTGGTTAAAACATATGCTAACACACACAAAATCAGGTTTAGTTCACATGTGTGAAATTCAAAACGTCCGACTAGAGAAAATCTAAGGAGCAGATTAAATTTATTCCAACGGGTAACAGATTTAACCTAGAAGAGCAGTCATTACCTAGTATCAATAAACAAACAGCAAGACCACATTATATACCTTGTATAGGCTCAAAACATCAGTTGTCAACTTGGTAGCATCATACCATGCACGTCTATTAACAACTTGAGTAATTTCTGTTCGCAACAGTGGACGCACCAAGTGCTTTTTCCCGAGAGAAGTACGCAATAATATCCTTGCAAAGGCTGGAACCAGTTCTCTTGACAGGCTAACATCCAATAACACAATCCCCTTAATATGGACCTAGAAGGCAAAAAATAATCAAGAAGATTAATATTACTCAGGAACACACGCAAAGGAGGTGCACATCATGTACCGGCAACTTGAATTTAAAACTGATTCTAGAGTGCTTCATATCAATTTTCTTCAAATAAAATAGCGCTATATATAGGTAATGAACTCACTACGTGAACTGAAATTGCTCGAGCAAAAATTGGGGCTAATGACATTTTCTTATTTGTTTTTTTTTACATAACGGTAGTGTCCTGGCACCTTTCATGCACCTCGACTATTCCCTGGGTACTTGCTACCTCCCACCGGCACATGTACGGGGTAACTCTTCTCACTAAGGCTTAGGTAGATGCAAAGAAATCGCCTAATGTTTTTCGCCTCCGCTGGGAACCTTTCTTTATTTATTGAATCATGAGTTCGTCAAGTTTTCAGTTCATGCAGTTCTGATAACAGTAAAGCACACAAAGGTACTTGCCAAGAAGAAAAGTCAACTCACATTAATCGAATTTGTGGATGACTGAATTCTTTGTGCAGCCTTCAGTGCAAGCAATCCACCATCATCATGACCAACAAGTACAACTGAAGTAAAACCCATATCCGAACAAAAAGAGAGAAGCAGGTCAACCTGAAAAATGAAAAATAGGATAATTTAACAGGAGGCCCAAAATATTGAAAATTAGCAATCCCCCAAATAAAAAAAACCAGAAATTTCCTCACTTTCTGGCTCTTGCTACTTAACATTCTCACTTCTCTTCCTGTCTTCCATTTAATTAATTGCTGTCATCTCTTTTGTTTGGTTTTCATGCTAAATTTGACAACGGACTTTATTAGAACATACAATCCAAAGCATGAGAATACCTGACTATCAATCTTGTAGGGATTAGGCAATTGATTCTCCTCCCAGTCTCTCTGACGTGGCCTAGATGTCAATCCCCATCCTGGCCTGTCGAAGGCTGTGACTGCACAACCTACCTGTTGTGCTAGCTCATCCATCACGTTTCTCCAAGAGAAAACCCCACCTCCAAAACCATGAACTAGAACAATTCCAAACTGATTATTCCCTTCTACATCTCGTACCGGGAATGAACTTCCCACCTTACCAACATCATCTTCATCACCAGTTTCATCTAGACTGAAACAAGGGATTTCTTCAGACAAAACTGGGGAAGTTGGAGACATATCTAAAAGTGGCATAGAGAGAGTGTGGGTATGAAATTGACTACTGTGGCTCCTCCGAATACGATAATCACTTTTTGACAAAACATGCAACGGGTTAGCAGAAGTAGTGGAAGACAAAGAACGGTAAGGTGAGCCAGGCAAGCAAAGTTTGTAATGAAGAGAGAGCCCAAGGCAAGAAATGAATGAACTGTCAACGTCAGCAAGCAATATAGCTGGGATTTCCCCTTCCTCGTGAACCGATCCTGCAAGTTTTCTCCTCATTTCACTATCAGTTCTTGTTTTACCTGCCGGAATTGGAGATCGTGGTACCTTATTGTATGCAGAGAAAACAACTTTGCAAGGAAGGACCTGTAATATAGAGGAAACCAATTGTCAAGAGCTTATAGGCTTCACATAACATCTTCAAAAGTCATTAATAAATCCGAAAAACAAACTACACAAGTAATCTCTAAGATCAAAATTTCCTAGGAAATAAAATGCACTTAAATTGTAAATTGGTATATAACCTTCATTCAAAAACTTCGTTAGGCAAACAGCATGCTCGTTTTTTTAAAATTAGGGAATTGTTTCCCCCTGAGGGAAGCACATCCAATAAGAGTAAAAGTTACTAAACAGAGGGCATATATTAGCTTACAGCTTCTGGATCAACACGGTGAAACAAAAGCTTCCTCCTTGCTCGACAGCTTGTTCTGTAAGCAATTACAGTATGTCCAAGAGCAAAGACTACCGAAGAAAGAAACAACACAGGCATCCCCCATGACTTTTTCAAATGAATCCTTTGCCTTGAGATAGAAGACGAAGCTTCAACCTCCAGATATGAATTGACAGAGAAAACACAAGCTTTGATAGAAAGAAGAATAACGGAAATGATGGAACAGAATGTAACCGTTCCAAGGTATGGTCCATGTGAAAGAGCAGGGCCATCACACAAAGAATAAACACCTATCATCAGAAACTAAAATGAATTAGTCTTGTAGCAAACAGTAGCCAGCTAATAGAACCCAAAAAGTTGTTTGATATCAGGATCACCCCATCTAGCCATTTTAGTTAAAAGACTAAACCTTGACAAACTAGTAGACCTTGGAAGAAGAAGCTCATGCCAAGGAGCTAAATCTAACTCAGCCATCTGAACATGGCAATGGAGAGATAGCCTAAGTGGTAACGACCCTCAACCTCGAGTCACTGATGGAGCAAAGCAGGAAAGGCAACTGTTGGTCTTATAGGGGCATTGCTGAGGTTTACCATATCAAAAGAAAAAAGAAAGCATCTTAAGGGACATCATGAAATGGGTTTAGAAATCCATACAGTACATTAGGGAACTATAAGTGCAAAGCCAAAATACAACATCTAGCTCCAGGTATCCGCAAATAGCTAAGCTAATGTTTGGCCATAGATTTTTCATCAGATTTTGAAAATTTATCTTCAAATATCTGTTTGACAATGAAATTTGATCAGATTTTGAAAAAAGTAAAATGCATGTCCAAACACAACTTCAAAAACTCAAATTTTCAAGTTTCGAGTTTCAACTTCAAAATATATGGCCAGACGCGAGCTTAAGAAAACAAATGCACAAGCAAATTGGACACAAGCTTTAATCAATAACAAACCGTTAGAATTACATACACTATGCATTAATCAAAACAACACAACACCAGAAATCCAACAACAACATACCCAATGAAATCCCACAAAGTGGGGTCTGGGAACGGTAGAGTGTACGCATACCTTACCTCTACCTTGGGAGGTAGAGAGGCTATTTCGATAGACCTCGGCCACACGCAATCCAAAGCAGTATAAAAAGTCACGACAAAAATACTATAAAAAGCAGGGTAAAGCAGTCTGAAAAAAATAACGAATAATAAATGAATGCGATACAAAGCAGAAGAAACAACAGACATCAAAGTAGAAATAGAGAGACAAGAAACTACAACACCAGAAATCCAAACTACTTAAAAGTCCACTATACAATCCTCAATATCATTAATCAAAACACAATACATTGTTGAAAATTGAAAAAAAATAAACCTTAAAATAATCACATACATGTAATAATAAGAGATCTGATGATAGAAACGAGAGGAATATCCGTCAATGAGCTTTTAAAAGCATATCTATGCAAATGCTCTTTAAAACTATAACATTTTACACACGTAAAGCTCGAAATCAACACACTTGATACCAATACATCTCCAATTGCCACAAGTAATGGTGCCGATAGTACTAACAACGATGCCAACATCGCTACCATAAAATATATAATCTTCAAAAATCTCTTCATTTTTTCCAACATTCCTTTTCCACCTATAGAAGCCATATTGTTATAATAATATATTTTTCCTATTTAGGTAGGGCTTCGTGAAATACTAATAGATCGAAGAGAAATGAATAAATCCACACGACAAGGTGGAGCAACGGCCATATCTCACCGCCGGCGAAGGACGTGTTGTTGTTGTTTCGGGTCGGGTGAGGTATCCGTTATGAAAAATGTTTTAAATTAAAAATTAAAAATTTTCCTCTCTGCTGTTTGTTGGAAAAGTATTTATTACTAATACAGAGAGGAGACTTTTGGTTTATCGCCGGGAGTATTTTGAACTGTTTTTTTTTTTCTCTGCCCTTTAACTTACCACCTGCACCTCCCCCCCCCCCTACCTATCTTTCGTTTGTCTTCCTTAATTTTGTCGAGTTGTATTGTATTTTGCTACGTATATATTTTTTTTGTTTGCTCTCCTTATTTATTGAGGATCCACTAGTGTAGCATTTAAATTAAAATTGAGCAATTTTACCCCTTTGTAAAATTTTCGATCTGATGGTTAGGTATGGCGGAAAATATTTTTTATTTTTTTACTTTTTTGATTAAAACTTTTAATTAATAATTTTAAAAAAAAATGAGTTTTTAAAAATAATTTCGCTAATAGAAGTAGAAAAAACAAGCTCACAATTGATATTGCACATTGATGCTCCTCCCCATAATAACCCCACACTGTACCCCGCCCACCCCCTCCATCCAGCCCCACCCACCATATCCTCACCTCTTAATCCGCCCTCTAGAAATAATATTTTTACTTACATAGTGAACACAAAAAATAAATAAGAAACCTACTTATTTTTTTAGAAAATATTTTTCTTCGTACTAAATACAACCATAATATTCTTTGATTATTATAAAAAACAAAGAGACTTTCTTTAAGCGTAAAAGTAATTTAAATTATAGTGAAAAATTGAGAAGTAACTTTGACTATTTTTGCTCCAAGAATTTGACACTACGTGAGTCCATCCATTTCATGTTTGAAGCTTTTCTAAATGGCATAGGCAAATACTAGACGTAGAACCTAAGTGTTTGTTCATGAAAATTTTAATTTCAATTTGAAGTTATATTTTAAATTTTAAAACAACTTATAAATTGTTTTTCAACCCTCTTTTCACTTTTGACGTTGTATTTCAAATTTTAAAAAGGAAAAATGGTCAAATATATCCCTGAACTTTTTTAAAATGTCTAGATATACCTAGGGGGTGTCAAAACTATTTTGAAAACCGACCGAACCGAACCTACTGAATCAATATTTTAATTTTTTTTAATAAAATTGTAAGTTCTAATATTAATTTAAAACCGTACCGAATAATTGGATTGGTTTTTTATTTTATAAAAAATATCGAAGAAAATCTGAACTGAAAAGATATGTTAAATTAAAAATTACAAATTACAAAGCATTATAAATATTTACTTTAGGCTTTGGACTTTTGGGTGATTACAAGTGATACAAAACCTACCCTACCACTGAAAATAAAGTAATTACACGAGATGTTTACTGCTTAGAGTATTAGAATTTGCATTGCTTCTCAATGCTTGTTATTCTCAACATTCTTGTTCAACAAAAAGTCAATTGTACCAAAGGTAAATATTTACTCTTCTTCCTTTAACTTTCATCTCCTTCAAATTTTGTAATATTTTGTTAATTTTAATTTACATTTCTCTAAAGTTTTAAATCACCTTTATTTAATTGTTCAAAAAATCTAGATTAAACACGATTGAGTTTAAACGTTTGTTCAGCTTTATGTAAAGCTTAAGGATTGAGACTTGTAACTATAAGTTAAACTACTCTTTTTAATATATGAAATGAATATGAATCAGCGAAATTTTATTACTATTGTTTTATATAAGGTGAAATTTTAAAAAATAAATTATCAAAAATTAGTCGAATCTTATCGATATCAAAGAGAAACTGAAATGATTGAGACAATTTTAAAAAGCGTAATTCTGATTATATTAATAAATTAATCAAAAAATTAGTATAATATAAATTTTAAAAGTAACCGATCAAATCATATCATTGACACCCGTAGATATACCCTCCGTTATAAGTTTAGGGCATCTGTGTCCGTGCCGTCCAACTTTTGGCACATTTATACTCCCAAAGCCGTTAGTTGCATTGATGGAAATTACTCAATTCTTTAAAAAATGATATTTCCACATGGCACTTATATTACCACGTGGCATTTAAATTTGAAAGACCCTCCCATTATAACCCACCCCCTCAAATACCCGACCCACAAAATCTCAATTCCTTTTTGATTTTTTCTTTTTTGTTTTTCATATTTCTTCTCCATCCCACCTCCACCTAACCTTGAGCCACCACCAACAACGCTACCACTGCTAAACCCCCCCCCCCCCCATGGGAAAGACCACCTTCATCTAGCAAAGGAGACTATTAATACATCATATTCTTTCATCATCAACAACACCAAATCTTTTTTGTAAACAAATGGGTATTCATTGAAGTATAGATTTGAACCTTTGAACCTCCAATACTAATAGAATATTTATCTCTTACTTGTAGTTTTAGCTGAAAAAATGAAACATCTCAATATTTTATATCAATTTACATTTTAAAAAAAAGATGAATTCGGGTTTCAAACCTATAAAAGTGTAAAAAAATCTAGGGCCTCGATACTTGCACTTTCTTGGTCTTCTCTGTAGTTCTTTGCTCTTTGGGACAAGAAGGGGAAAAAATCTTGGTAGGTTTGTTTTCATCTTATTTTCTATTTTCTTTTTTCTTCTCTAGGGTGTTATCAATATGTTCTGTAAATTAATAAAAAGAAAGTCAAAAATGGAGATAAGAAAATTAATGGTGAAAGAAAAATGAGGTGTATGGTCTTCTTGGAGTGTTAATTGAGGTTGTTAATGGATTGTGGCCACTTCCATGAAGCTACTATTGATAATGGGGTGGCCATAAATTTCTCCTCAGCCGTTTCATTTTCTCATTTTTAATTGATTATCGTAATTCGTATAGTATTTTTATTTTGTAATTAATTGTCCTCTTTTAAATGAAGATGGTTTTGACCATGGGAGATGGAGATAGATCCATGGTGGTGAGTGTTGAAAGAGGGAAGGTAAATGGATTTGATAGGGAGGGTTACTTTAAAATAAATTTCATGCGGCAATTTCTGATGTTAAAAATATATTTAATGGCTCCTAAAATTCCAGCAATGCAACGCCCTTGGGATTATATATGTGCCAAAAGTTGGACATCAAGGGACGGGTGAGCGAAACGTGTAGCTGAAGGGTATATCTAGACATTTTTATTCAAACATGAACATTATTCTTAATATTCTTTGTAAAGAGTATAATCAAATATAATTTTAACTTTATCTTTAACTTCAATTTCAATTTCATAAATTTTAAATAATTTAAAAAATATTTAAAATCTATGACCAAACGCCTACTAAGTTATATTAAATGATCACCAATGCTTAAAGTTTGGTATCCCACCTAATAGGATGGATTCAATACTATCTCATTTTTAGGCCTTATTTGTTTGCACTTGATGAGTTCTTAATCTTAATCATTAAATGTTTTTGTGTTTATTCCTATTACAGCCACTTCTCAATAATTAAGAGTGTTAATATCATTAAAATGTTTACTCAAAATTTTTTACAAAGATGACAGTTCTTCAGTTTCATCCATTTATTGTTATAGCTATCACCATCACCCACCATTACCAGCTACCCTCGCCATTGCCCTCTGTTTCAACTACCACCATTAGCACAAAATGTCACCACCATTATTATTCACAAGCCATCATTATTAGTCATCACCGGTAACTACCATAATAAACCATCATTGTTGACCACTCCAACCACCATCACTATTAACTTCTACACACGCTACTACCATTAGCCAAGGCTATCCCCAATTGATACCCATCACCACCACTGTCGTCACCGCTAACCATCACACCACCAACCGTCATATAATTTATTAAAAATATTTTATTGATATAATATTAAATTTTAGTTTTTTAATTTTATATATTATTTGTGGATGACATAGTATTTATTGACGAGACCGGCGGAGGAGTTAATACTAAGCTGGAGGTTTGGAGGCAGACCCTCAAGTCTAAAGGGTTCAGGTTGAGCAAGATCAAGACAAAATACTTGAAAGTGAGGCTGACATGAAAGTGAGACTTGATACACATGTCATAATAAAAAAAGAAGTTCCAAGTATCTTGGGTCTATTATCCAAGGAAATTGAGAGATCTACAACGATGTCATATTGTATTGGTGCGGAGTGGATGAAATAGAGGCTCGCATGCGGAGTCTTGTGTGATAAGAAGGGGCCACAAAAATTCAAAGGTAAATTCTACAAAGTGGTGGTTAGACCAACTATATTGGGTTGGGCGTTGTGTTGGCCAGTAAAAAACTCTCACGTTCATAAGATGAAAGTTGCGGAAATGAAGATGTTGCGGTGGATATGTGGACATACTAAGAAATATGGGACCAGAAATGAAGATATTGGGACAAGGTAGGAGTTGCCTCGATGGAGGACAAGATGCGGGAAGCGAGACTTAATGGTTCGGACATATGGAGAGGAGATGTGTGGACGCTCAATGCGGATGTGTGAGAGAGGTTGGCTATGGATGGTCTCCGGAGAGGCACCAGAGAAGTATTGGGGGAGGTGATTAGACAAGATTGTCGTAGTTGCAGCTTACCAAAAATATGATCTTAGATAGGAGGTTGCGGAGGACACAGATTATGATAAAAATTTATTAGGTAGTAGAGCGTTCTCACTTTTCCTTCCTTACGAGTAGTCATATTACTTCTCATATAATTTATTATCTTTTGATTTCTGTTAATATCTATTGTCTCTTGTTATTCGCTTACCACACATTTTTGTTGTAGTTACTATTACTTTTTTTCTTTTTGACCTACTTTATTTTTGCTTTATCCTGAGCCGATGGCCTATTAGAAACATTTTCTACCTCTCAATGTAGGAGTAAAATTTGTGTACACTCTACCCTCCTTAGACCACATTGTGGAATTACACTGGGTATGTTGTTGTACAATAAAAATAAATTTTATACATTCAAATTTTGAAATAACACAATATTAATTACTTAGTATTCAGATATTAATACAACTTCGTAATATTCAGATGTGTATTCAGACTTGAACATCTTAATCTTAATGAAAACAAATAAGGCCTCAATCCCCATGTAATGATTAAAAAAATAAGAAAATAAATTCTTTCACTGACATTGTAATAAAAACTTTATATTTTCATTTATAAGATAATTATACATAAATTTTCATAATAATTTTAATTAATTTAATAAAACTAGTACCTAATATGCGGTAATAAATTAAATTAGACTGATAGTAAAAATGTATAAGAATACTGTTGAGTGTTGACATTGAAATTTGATGTCTACATATACAATTAAAATTCTTAATTTATATTGATATGACTAAATAAATGGGATGCTTTGGTTGTATCATTTACATTTTCTTATTTTATTATTTTCTCCTTCGTGACTTGACCTACTCTTCTAAGTTGTAACTCCATCCTTACTTTTTTGATTACTCAAATATGAATTTCCAATTCCAATAGTTGAACAACAACAACATACTCATTGAAATCCAACAAGTCCGTGGAGAATATAGTGTACGCAGACCTTATCTCTACTTTGGTAGGTAGAGCGGTTGTTTCCGAGATACTCTCGGCTCAAAACTACGAGTTACAACAATTGCGGAAAACGGAAAGTAAGTAAATATTACAAATTGCTAAAAAAGAATATTTCCAACAAAAATAGAGTATAAGCACAATCAAAGCATTAGTAAATTTCCAACGTGCGGGGCCCCAATTGTTCGAGTCATAAATAATGGGATAAACTTAATTTTACATTAGTAAATTTCCAACAAAAATAGAGTATAAGCACAATCAAAGCAATAGTTGAAAAGAATTGAAAGATGAATCTTAGTAAAGATTTAAACCTTGTAATGCCCTTTTTTAGTTACTTGATCTTTCAATCTCATGGTTGAAGATGAAAAATCTACCATAAAAGCAATGATCAATCTTCTTTCAATTTCCCTTTTTTATGAAAATGTGAATCGTGAATAAAAGAAAAGGGAAAGAAATGAAGTGTTATTGCGATTTGAACCTTCTATCATTGCACGAATGCGATTATTAGACTGCAATTTTAACCACATTGATGAAAGTATATTTATGTCCTAAAGATAATCTGTATTAGGACAAATGTACTTTATACACATTCATATTATTATTAATGGAGATTAATATTTTGGCATTTGCAATTATTGAATTATTATTTGATTGTTTGTAATTATTCATTAATGTGCATCTCTTGAGCTTACGTTGTCATTAATAGAGTGAGATATTAATGATAGAGTGTAACTCTTAAAATATCCTCGACTAATGATCATCGAGAATGGGATATCGATGATATGTGATAAGTCGACATGTGGTGTGCATCACATCCTTAGAGGATGTGGTATGTCTCACCTGCTACGAGTAATGGTTACTCGTGATGGACACATGGATACTTTGGAAGTATTGGTATACCCTGCTGATATATTATTTGTTATACTTGTCTAAAGTATGATCAACGCGTGAGAGATAGAAGTCCTTAGACTTGAGATCAATACGCGCCTTGTCTACAAAGTAATGTACTTTGATCCCGTCCTAAGCTCAAATGCCTTATAGGTTGAGATACATCTTGTATTGGGTACATTACGATGTGGATTGAAGGTGGTAGTTGACCCAAGATTAGGATTCATTCCTCGAATGTATGTTCGAGAGAACACTCGGATTCTCAGTGATATTAGGTTGACTAAATCGTTGGTCAACGTAATAGACATATTTAGAATATGATTTAGTCGTCGACTAATATAGATGAGATACAATGATTAAGCCATTTGGATAGACACTTGACAAATCCTAAGCTTGATCGGGTGTGTCGTGAATGAAAGGATTTTATCTTACCACATAAATGTTATGTTTACTGGATTTACGTAAACGCACTTCACATATTGAGTTCATCTTCCGGCGCCGTCTAGGAGTTCCGTGTAGACCTTAATTTGATTAATGTCAATATGAGAAGGCCTGTAGGGTCACACTATGTCGATTGTCCGTTTCGATCTAAGGATGTATTGAGAGAGTAATTAAAATATTCGATTTGGAAACGAGACATTTAGATGAATAATGATTACATAAATTAAGTCAAAATTAGATTTTGGATTTAATTAAGAATGCACGAAAATTAAATCGAGATAGTGCAACTGCACGTCGAGCGCCATGACGCCCATACCCTAGGGCCGTGGCGCAGTGCAGAAATTCATCAAGCGCCGCAGCGCCTCTGCGTCGATTTTGGGTCAGGTCCAAGATCAAACCCTAATCCGGTTTTTGACCTAATTTTCAACTATAAATAGAGGCATTTACTTTCATTATTCTACACCAATTTTCAGAATAAGACTCTAAGCCTTAGAGACTTAGAATAAAATACTCTCTCGAACTTCTGCCGAATTTTCTAGCTTTCCGAAGGAGAAGTATATTGAAGCTGGGAGCTTGCAATTGGAAGGGCAATCGCATGTGCACCTAACAGTAGAAAAAGACTATAGATTTTTCAACTTGTAAGTATATGTTTTATATTACAAGTTCCATTGTTGTATAACCATACCAGAATTATTGTTGGGGTAAATAAGAATAAAAAAATTTAAACTTCCGTTGTGCCTTACTTATATGCTTTGTACCCAACAAAATCCTACAGTGGTATCAGAGCTCAGGCTGGTTAAATGGTTATATAACGATTGAATAGAATAATAATATGGGTTAAACATAAAATTGGATTAAAACGAGGGTTTTTTTTTTGAAATCTTATATGTCTTAAACGAATGTTGACCTTTAGGTATCACCCTAAATTATCTCATACGCTAACTCGAGGAAGTCATTTCGCTCTAACTCGAACTAAGCCAAGTGCGTTGTCTGACTCAATGCACGGTCTACAGATAAGAACGAGTAAAGAACGGATGATGGTCGATTTTGATAATGGTGGGAGATGATAAAGGACCTGTGTATTGATCCCTAAATTGGATTTAGGGGTTGAACGATTTTTTGAAAATCAACACAGAAACATTTGTAAGGACGTCAGCGTCGCGGCCCTATGGTAGGTTGCCGCGGCTCTGACTAGGGTTTCAAGGAGGCACCGCGGCTCCATGGTGGAGCGTCGCGGCGCTAATGCTTCGTTTTTTAAAATATGAACTCACTGGACAACAGGCGCCGCGGCTCCATGGTGGAGCGTCGCGGCGCTAATGCATTTTCAGAAACAGAAATATTTCTGCCTTTGTAGTACCGCGGCTCCATGGTGGAGCGCCGCGATGCTAATTCAATTGCAGAAGCAGAAATGTTACTGCCTCTGAAGCGTCGCGGCTCCATGGTGGAGCGTCGCGGCGCTAATGCATTTTTCAGAAAATTGGGGTTATTGCCTCAGTGGCGCCACAACACTAATGATTAGCGTCGCCGCCCCACCTATCCAGAAACAAAAAGAAATTTTTTTGAGTTCAGAATGTTTAACCCAACATTATTAGTACACATTATATTATTTGATAAGTATATTATTTATGTGCTAAATGTCAAAATGTTTGTCATTTACATTTCTAGAATAGTGTCCGCTATAATTGTCTGGGCAAGCGGCGCCCATTGTTTGATTAAACAATCTTATATCATGCATATTGGGTTGACGGTTCCCAAACTATATGTGTCTTTAGTTTGCATGATGTTAAGATGTCATATTGGATATGGCGTAAAAGTGTTGATCTTGGTTAGAACCCTAAAATTAAAATGTTCCCCAAAACTTTAAATATAAGTCTAAATTAAAATGCGTCGTCCATTATAATTGTTAGAGTGCAAAATCATTTTCGGCGATACGAGTATTTATGTCAAAGCATTTGCTCTAAGTCTACGAGGACCCAAACTCTTTCATAGATGTGTTTTAATGTAAAAGTAAATGATAAACTTTTGTGGGTATTTGCACCAAAGTGTTTGCTCACAAAGGCCAAATTTGCTTAGATACATAAACGCAGTCGTGTAATGGGGTTGACTTGCTTAGACAAATCTTGGCGCCAAAGTGTCGGACTAATCTAAGGACGCAAGATTAAATGTAATAATTTGATCAACCAAGAGTTGCGAATAAGTTTTGCAATTGGTTTAGAACCTACCAAGATATGTTATTGAAGTTATCAGCCAAAGCAAACGCGGAGATAGCATAGGCTTGGATCTTGGCCCATTATGACCTCAATTAATATAGGTCTGTATTCTACCATGAGGTCGTAGAAGTATGTTAAAATAGTGGGAGCTAATTAAACAAAAGGCCTTATTGATTAGCCTAAATGAATATGTATAATAGGAAATAGATTTTGAATTTGATTTTCGGTCTATCTAATTCTTCAGATTATAAAAGATGTCGAGTTTGTCGTTGAAAATGTTGATTGAGATGAATAAACTTACTGGACCGAACTACCTTGACTGGTTAAGGAATTTGCGAATAGTATTGAGACATAAGAAAATTGAATACGTGTTAGACACAGTGTTCCCAACAGATTCTGAAGAATATGGCTCATTTGACAAAGATGCTTACCAGAAACATCTAGATGATGCCACTTCGGCATAATGCGTAATGATGTCTTCCATGTCGATGGAACTTCAGAGACAGTATGAGAACATGGGCCCCAATGAGATGCTCGAACACCTGAAGAGTCTCTATGACTCTCAATCCCAAACAATGGAATATGAGTTGCTAATTTCCTTCAAGTGTAAGCTCAATGAAGGGGGCCCGGTCTTGCAGCATGTGCTGAAGATGATAGGGCTGATAGAGAGGCTTGCTTCGATTGGAATGAAGCTTGAAAAGAATGTCGCTACCACACTCATCCTGAACTATCTCCCTCGTTCCTTTGAGAACTTCATAGTGAATTTCAACATGAATGGAACGAAGGCGACTTTGCCAGAGTTGCACAACATGCTCAAGACCTTTGAGTCCTCCACTTCTAAAGGCAAAGCTGTGCTCATGGTGAGCTCTTCTAGCCGACCCAAGACGAAAGGCAAAGAATGACAGAAGAAGAAGGGAAAGGCAATCGTTGCGCCCTCAGCTATGAAGCCCAAGGGAGGTGTGAAGAAGAAGGTGAGCGCAACTAAGGATGAATGCCTCAACTTCCATAAAAAAAAGGCATTGGAAAAAGGACTGCACGACACCAAGAGGAGGGAAAGCACCAGGTGCTCATGCCTTTGGTGGACAAGGTATGTACGTCATTGAAATAAATGTCTATAAATAACTCTCATTCCTGGGTATTGGATATCGCTTGTGGCTCACACATTTGTACAAATGTGCAAGGGCTAACTGATAGCAGGAAGGTTGGACCGAGAAAGGTAGACCTACGCGTTGGAAATGGAGCACGAGTCGATGCTGAGCGCGTATGGACTTATAGATTAAATTTACCTTCCGGCTATTATTTAGTGTTGAATGATTGTTTTTATGCTCTCGTTAAAGAGGAATATTATTTCTATCCCAGTATTGGACATGAAGGGCTTTTCCTCGTATATTTATAATGGCAATCACGTACTGTCTTTTAATAATGTTATATATAGAATTGCTCCTCTTGTGGATGGATTATAGACACTGAACTGTAGTCGAGAGATTTTCAATGTACAAAATAAACGATCCAAGATAAGTAATAGAAACTCTACCTACCTATGGCACTGCAGACTTGGTCATATCAACGAATAAAGGATAGCAAGATTGAGGAAGTTAGACTACCTCGAACCATTTGACTTAGAGTCTTATGGTAACTGTGAATCTTACTTGAGAGGAAAGATGACCAATAAACCACTTTCTGGGAAAGGTATGCGAGCCAATAAGGTGCTTGAGTTGGTCCATACTGATGTATGTGGGCTATTCTCGACTCAAGCTAAAGGAGGCTTCCCATACTTCATCACTTTTACCGACGACTTCACAAGGTATGGGTATGTGTATCTTATGAGACACAAATCCGAGGCTTTTGAGAAGTTCAAGGAGTACAAGTCGGAGGTAGAGAAGCAACTTGCAACAAGTATCAAGACCCTTCGATCGGATCGAGGAGGTGAGTACTTAAGCAAGGATTTTCTAGATTACTTAAAGCTACATGGAGTCCAATCTGAATGGACACCTCCAGGAATGCCACAGATGAACGGTGTTGCCGAAAGGAGAAATCGAACCTTATTGGATATGGTTCGATCCATGATGAGCTCCTCAGCTCTACCGACATACCTTTGGGGACATGTTATACAAACCTCTATATACATTCTGAATAGAGTTCCTACCAAGTTAGTAGAAAAGACACCCTATCAGATATGGTGTGGCAGAAGCCAGCTCTTAAACATATGAGACCCTGGGGGTGCCCTGCATATGTTAAGAAGATGCTCACTGACAAGTTGGAATCTAAAAGTGAGAAATGTTACTTCGTGGGGTATCCAAAGGAAACTAAGGGATACTACTTTTATCTTCCTGGAGAACGTAAGGTCATTGTTTCCAGGAACGCAACTTTCCTTGAAGAAGAATATGTCTACAAAGAACATAGCTGCACAGAGATAGAACTTGAAGAAATTCAAGAATCACAAGATAACACAGAAAATGAACCCTTGTTGAATGACCTAAATAAGGATTCAGTGGGAGTATCTGGTGAAGATTGGGTACTTAGAGTACGCCCTTCAGCCAGTGGGAGTACTGTGAGAGATAGTGCAGAAATGCAAGGCTCTCATACACAACCAATGGAAGATGATGCAATGGTTGTACATCATTCCATTCAGGAAATACATGAAAATGACATTCCTGAAAACTCTCAAGGTGATGGATTGTCCAACACACAAATACCTTATCACAATCAGAATGCAACAAACACTGAAACGCAGAATACTCAACTCCGTAGGACCACTAGGACTCATCGTCCACCTAAAAGACTTAATCTCCTTATTGAAACACACAATGAGATAGATATTCCTGATGATGATGAACCTACAACCTACAACGAAGCTATGTTAGACATTAATTCACATAGATGGCAAGAAGCCATGAAATCTGAGATGGACTCGATGTACATAAATCAAGTTTGGAACTTGGTTGATTTGTCAATAGGGGTTAGACCCATAGGATGCAAATGGATCTTTAAGAAGAAAATTGATGTATTTGGCAAAGTACAGACTTATAAAGCAAGACTAGTGGCTAAAGGTTATAATCAACAGTATGGGGTCGATTATGATGAAACATTTTCACTTGTTGCTAAGATTAAGTCCATTCGGATTTTGCTTGCAGTAGCTGCATATTATGACTATGACATTTGGCAGATGGACGTCAAAATTGCATTCCTCAATGGTAATCTATTTGAGGAAGTGTATATGAAACAACCTGAGGGTTTTTCAATTGAGTCCAAACCAAATGTCGTATGCAAGCTACAAAAGTCCATTTATGGGCTTAAGCAAGCCTCGAGTAGTTGAAACATTTGCTTTGACAGGGCTATCAAGACATTTGATTTCGTTAGAAGCAAAGAGGATCCATGTGTTTATAGTAAACGCAAGGATGGGAGTATTGCCTTCATTATCATATATGTAGATGACATATTAATAATGGGAGACAATAAGACTCTCTGCAGTCAGTCAAAGAGTGGTTGTCCAGTACCTTTATGATGAAGGATTTAGGTGCAGCCTGCTACATTATGGGGATTAGGATCTATAGAGATAGACCTAACAGATTGTTGGGGCTGTCACAGTCAGTCTACATAGACAAAGTGCTTAGACATTTTTCTATGGAAAATTCCAAGAAAGGCGGTCTACCTATAGGACAAGGCATCAAGTTATATAAGAAGGATAGTCCTTCTAATTCTATAGAACTTGAACGCATGAAAAGGATCTCATATGCTTCGGCTATAGGATCAATCATGTATGACATGACCTGTACTAAGCCAGATGTGCCATTTGCACTTAGTATGACTTGCAAGTTCTAGCAGAATACTGGGGAAGAACACTTGAAAGCAGTCAAGAGTATTCTTAAGTATCTTAGACGAATTAAAGAATATTTCTTAGTCTATGGTGGACAAGAGAAGTTGGTATGTATTGGGTACACTGATGCTAGCTTCCAGACATATGTTGATGACTTCAAATCTCAATCAGGTTATACATACATTTTCAATGGTGGAGAAGTAAGCTGGAAAAGTTCCAAATAAGTCGCAATCGCCGACTCGACAACGTGTGTTTGAGTACATTCTTTGGATTGGAAGCGGTAAAGAAACTGTCGCGATATCTGAGTTCCTGAAGGAACTAGGGGTTGTTTCAAGTGTCACTTGTCCAATAACGGTTTATTGCGACAACACTGGTGTGATTGCGCAAGCTAAGGAACCAAGATCAACCAACAGAAACAAGCACGTACTAAGGAAGTACCACATACTCAGGGAGATGGTGGAGACTGAAGAGATTAGATTAGACTATGTTTCCACAGACGATAATCTAGCTGACCCATTCACTAAACCATTAAGCTTAGCCAAGCATAATGTCATTTTGAGAATATGGACATTAGATATGTTGGAGATTGGCTCTAGGCCAAGTGGGAGATTGAAAGTATATTTATGTCCTAGAGACAATCTGTATTATGATAAATGTACTTTATACACATTCATATTATTATTAATGGAGATTAATATTTTGGCATTTGCAATTATTGAATTATTATTTGATTGTTTGTAATTATTCATTAATGTGCATCTCTTGAGCTTACGTTGTCATTAATAGAGTGAGATATTAATGATAGAGCGTAACTCTTAAAATAGCCTCGACTAATGATCATCAAAAATGGGATATCGATGATATGTGATAAGTCGACATGTGGTTTGCATCACATCCTTAGAGGATGTAGTATGTCTCACCTGCTACGAGTAATGGTTACTCGTGATGGACACATGGATACTTTGGAAGTATTGGTATACCCTGCTGATTTACTGTTTGTTATACTTGTCTAAAGTATGATCAACGTGTGGGAGATAAAAGTCCTTAGACTTGAGTTCAATACGCGCATTGTCTACAAAGTAATGTACTTTGATCCCGTCCTAAGCTCAAATGCCTTATAGGTTGAGATACGGCTTGTATTGGGTACATTACGATGTGAATTGAAGGTGGTAGTTGAGCCAAGATTAGGATTCATTCCTCGAATGTATGTTCGAGAGAACACTCGAATTCTCAGTGATATTAGGTTGACTAAGTCGTCAACGTAATAGACATATTTAGAATATGGTCTAGTGGTCGACTAATATAGAAGAGATACAATGATTAAGCCATTTGGATAGACACTTAACAAATCCTAAGCTTGATCGGGTGTGTCGTGAATGAAAGGATTTTATCTTACCACATAAAGGTTAAGTTTACTGGATTCACGTAAACGCACTTCACATATTGAGTTCATCTTCCGGCGCCGTCTAGGAGTTCCGTGTAGACCTTAATTTGATTAATGTCAATATCAGAAGGCCTGTAGGGTCACACTATGTCGATTGTCCGTTTCGATCTAAGGATGTATTGAAAGAGTAATTAAAATATTCGATATGGAAACGAGACATTTAGATGAATAATGATTACATAAATTAAGTCAAAATTAGATTTTGGATTTAATTAAGAATGCACGGAAATTAAATCGAGATAGTGTAATTGCACGTCGAGCGCCGCGACGCCCATACCCTAGGGTTGCGGCGCCTCTGCGTCGATTTTGGGTCAGGTCCAAGGTCAAACCCTAATCCGGTTTTTGAACTAATTTTCAACTATAAATAGAGGCATTCACTTTCATTATTCTACACCAATTTTCAGAATAAGATTCTTAGCCTTAGAGACTTAGAATAAAATACTCTCTCGAACCTCTGCCGGATTTCCTAGCTTTCCGAAGGAGAAGTAGCTTGCAATTGGAAGGGCAATCGCGTGTGCACCTAACAGTAGAAAAAGACTCCAGATTTTTCAACTTGTAAGTATATGTTTTATATTACAAGTTCCATTGTTGTATAACCATACCAGAATTATTGTTGGGGTAAGTCAGAATCAAAAAATTTAAACTTCCGTTGTACCTTACTTATATGCTTTGTACCCAATAAAATCCTACAATTGATACTAATTTCTTTATCTTTTACGTTATTGCGTCTATACATGTTAACTTTAGTTACTTATTAAGCAGTTTTTACTTCCTTTCTTCTTCAGTTTTCAATTAGGGGGTGTGGGTTAGTGTAATCTTAAGTAGCGTGTTAAAGTAAAAAAAATGATAAATAATTTAATTAAGTGGGCAGTTTCTTTTTTCCCTCCTTATTTAAGAAAATTAAGCGTGTACCTCATACTCTGAATTATTCCTTACACTAGCTGGCTGGGTGATTTTACTCACCTGGCAGCTTTTTGCCATTTAATCGTATCTTTTGTGTATCCCAAAGATGGGTGCTTGCAATTTTTTCTTCTTTTACCTTTTCTCTTTTTCTTTTTCTTTTTTTGACAATGTAACTAACGTGAACTTTTTTTACAGGAAAAAACTTTCGCACCGTTATCAAAATGCACTTTTTTTGGGATTGTACAGTAGGCCCAGATGTCCTAATGACATAAATCTAAATCTAAATCTAAATCTAAATCTAAATCTAAGTAAAAGTAACTATGCAAAAGGTCCAAGTATACGGTAACATTTTACTTATACTACTATTTGATATTCATTAAATTATATTAGTAAACGTTTGGCTATGTATTTTCATATCATAATTTCATATTTCATAATTTAATATCATCCTATGAAGGATCTTCTGCCCAATAGTGTGACAGGCTCAACGTCTTTAGCTTTTAGACTTCTTCCGTTATGATTGATGCCTAGACAATTCTTGGCGCTTACTTAAGAGTGGTAACAGTTTTCGCACAGTTAATGAATCTTTCTCCATCGTATGTGCGAACATACTTTACACACTTTTAATAATTACACTTAAAAGCACGGATCTTTTTAAGTCGTTTACAAAGTCCAATCTTTAAACGGGAAAGAAGAAGAGATTAAACTTCTGATTTTAAAGCGTAAGGAGTATAAATTATTTCGTAAAACATTTTCATATTCCTCCTTACTTTTAAGCCATTTTTAATCAGACATCATTTAATCTTTATTCTTGACAATGAAGAAAATAACTTATCCCAATTTCGGTTTCTGGTCCACTTCAGTCACTTCATCGGACTGAGTGTCCATTTTCTCCTTACCATAAATCGGATCCTTTTTCTCGAACAGATATAGGCCTTTTGCTGCAAGATAGAACCACATCTTCAGCCTTCTCCTCTTGTCCCATTTGACATCCTCAGCCTCTCGTGGGCGCTTGTTCCCACCACTCTTAGGAGCGGTGACACCATGAACATGTTGACCTTCAACAGCATCATCATCACTCTCTTCTACCAGAAAATCACAGCCATATCCAGATTTGGTCACCCAACTTTTGACCGACATCTTTCAAACACTAATACGTTCTTGTCTTAAATTGTTGGTTGCTATTGTAAAACAGTACGTGAAGTAAATAAATATTACAAGTGTTCGAAAGGATAAACAAATCGGCAATGTTGAGAACTGCCGCAAGCTTGTTGAGTCTTGAATCTTGATAACCTGAAATCAAGAAACAACTAAATCTGGATGGTTACAACTGTGTGTTGAGTCGAGTGATTGCACTATGTCCTTAAGACAAGATTGCCCCGTATATATGCTTTTACGTTAATGGGCAATAGTCTCCCAAGATAAAACAACACTTTAATCTCAACACTACAAAGCAAATAGGTTGAGTCTGACGAAGAAAACAAATATAAATCGACTTGCTGAAGATATGGAAAAGGAAGGAAGAGTTTCTGTTTTCGTCCAACGTTTTTGGACTGGCTTTCTCTTCTGTTTTGTCTCTGTGTATATAGTGTGTCTCTGTTATGTATATCTCGTGTATATCACACTGTATTTCGTCACTATTTTTGGGTATTTTCGTGTATTTTTCTCACTGTTAGTGCACTGTTTTTCGTTGCTGTTAGTGCACTATTTTTCATGACTGAAATATGCTGTTATTTTCGTGTATATATCTGTCACGTTATTGAGCCAAAGAGGCATCAATATATACAATGGAGGAGGCTGTTCAACTGCCACAAATAAGGTTGTTAATAGCCATTAGTGAGGGCAGTTAATGGCAGGTTTAAGGCCATTAGTGTGGCAGGTTTAAGGCCACTAGTGAGGCTGTTCATGGCCATTGAAGAGGGGCTGATTTATGGTCATGAAAGAGGGATGTTTATGGAGGAGTTAACAGCCAAGTAATGGCTGGTTAATGCTCCAAAAAATAGCTCAAACGGTAGGCAGAAAGTTTCTGTCTTCCGTCTTTCCCAAAATCAACTTTTCAGAAACTCTAGGGACCAAAAAGATAATATCAGAAAGTCCCCATAGCCCACACCCGAGCCCGGACGGGATGGGCGGGCAGCGGCGGCGCGCGTGTTTGCTTAGCCTCGAACCCAAGCACAACTAGGTCCTCTCTCCTTTAAACACATGAGATACCCCTTGGGGTCCCAAACCCTTTACCACATTAGAGACTTATAAAGAGAGCAATTCTTCCTATTCCCACCGATGTAGATTTGTCCCACACCATATTTCCATGCCTCAAACACCTTACTTCGTGGACCAATATCTCTTTCATTTCTCAACGAAATTTGACGATTCTTGGCCCTACGGTCATCTACTCACTTAGTAGATTATGCATGTGTGAAGAGACAAAGCCTCAACATGCGGAACACTAGTGTTTAATTCATTAAAGATGGGTGGACGCACCTCCCCGCCAAAGGCAAATTTCCAACAAATACTAGGTAAGATTGTATGAGAATTGAAAAAGTTTTTATAGTTTCCACAACTTGTGTGGTTTTTATATCTACGAAAAAAAAATACAACTTAAAAAACTCAAATTGCATGTCCAAACAAAACTTCAACTTCAAATCATCATAATTTCAAATCACTGATTTCATATCATGATTTCAAATCACGTCCAAACGGCTTTTTAATGTATCATAGTCAAGTGATTAAATGAAATAAGAATATATATATATATATATATATATTAGTCAAAATCATATAAAAATACGTATCATTCATTTATTGATTCGTTGTAAAAGCCGATTGCTTATAAAAATTAATTACAAATAAACCTGTAATATTTTTTATTGTCTTTTATATGTCTTTCATTACCTTTCAATCCGTAAGACCCCATTGTTATTCTTATATGGCCCCACCCCACTAATAACTTTCCACTGCGAAAAAATTGATCAAATTCGGCTGATGTGGTGAAGCTACATAGAGGTATATTCAGATGATTTTCAATTACTATTGAATATATTTTTTAAAATAATGTATAGTTTAAATTATTGCATAAGGTACATATAAGCATGTTTAATAGTATGGGGATAAGCCGGCCTTTTATTTGTTTATGTGGCTCTACGGTGACAAAATATCATAGTGACGCTGGAAGCCTCGAGAGGAAAGGGCAATTTCATGACGAAATTAACGATGCATGATTCTCATGAACTGAATGACAAACAAAAGGCTATTTAGAAAGAAATTTGAAATTTTCTTCTTCAAACTATTACGTATGTCCAATAGTTCCACAATAAGCCTTGGAGTATTAAATTGCATTTAGAAGAGAAGTTTTTACCTCTAAAGTTGAGCATGCAGCAAAGGCCAAATTAATGGTGATTCCTCAATTATGATTTTCGGGTTCGAGCACATAAGAATGCAAAATTTGATGATCTAGAACCTCCATTTGATGAGTCTTATGCGATAAATTAACCGAATTACTAAGATTGGATACTATTATAAGTAAATAAATACTTCTTTCATCTTAAATTATTTGTCGTGGTTACTAAAAATAATTATCTCAAAATATTTATCATTTTAGAAGTTCAAGGCATAATTAGTTATTTTTTCTCCATTTTATCATTTGTCATTAACGAAAATGATACATAAATAGAGTAAACATTTAATAGAGAGATTGCAACTTAAACATAAATAAGAGTAATGTAAATTAAATATCCTCTTAATAATTTTTTCTTAATAGACGTGTAAACTAAAAAAATGACAAATAATTTGAGACGGAGCGGATACAAAGTCAATTGGACAACGAAGCATGCAAAGGGTAGTTAAGGAATTAAATAAAGAGGAGTGGTGTAAATTACTAAATTGTAATTGGGGAACGTGGGCGGCAAATAGGTAGAGAATTCAAAGGTAACAAAGCCCAAGAACGTGACCGTTGGTTTCGTAGTTAGCATTGGCATGGAACTGCGAGGGGGAGTGGGGTCCATCAGAAGATCGCGGTCTGGACCAAAATTCAAAATGATTTTTGTGTTGGGTTAGATCTCCTTTGGACCCCACGTCTACTTATCTGGTAAAAATACTTTACCGCATTTAGGTATTTCACCAATAATATGAGTCCTTTGGTTCATATACTTTCTTTTAGTACTTAATAATTATTTACTGGTCTAATTAAATTAAATTAAATTTGTGTTATGTATGATCTCTGAAAGAACAAAATGCTTTTTCACCAATAATTTTTTTCAAAAACTCTATTACATGTCTTGTACAATTGACATTAATTATGTATGACTTATTTTTATCTCACGAAAAAATGGATAATTTTATACTTTTAGATTCACAATTTTCGGGTTCACCTTTTATAAAATAAAAAGAAGCCTCACATAATTAACATCACTTGTGTGGGTAGGATTAATGGGCTAATCAGTTTTTAAAAAGCGGAGGCGTGAGGCGAATTCAGAATTTCGAGAAGATATATGCATTGTTATATAACGGTGGATTAAGTATATAAATTTAATCAGTTCAACAAATTAGACATAAGATTTGAACTCCTAGACTCACAAAAAAAGTGAACCCTATCATCATTGCATTATATGATATGTTGAGCTTGTTGGCGCTCTATCGTACTTTATAGAGCAGTACGGGAAGTAATAACTATTACAAATGTTCGAAAGGATAAATAAATTGTCAATCTTCAAAACTGCCGCGTGTGTGTTGTGTCTTGAATCATGATCAACTTGCAAAGCCAATGTTGAGAAGCCGCAAGTTTGTTGTGCCTTAAATCTTGATAACCCGAAATCAAGAAACAACTAAATACGGATGGTTACAACGTTGTGTGTTGAGTCGAGGATAGCCCTCTATCCTTAAGACAAGATTGCCCCGTATATATGCTTTTACGTTAGCGGGCAATAGTCTCCCAAGATAAAACAACACTTTAATCTCAACGCTACAAAGCCAATAGGTTGAGCACGGCGAAGAAAACAAATATGACTTGACTTTTGAAGCTATGGAATAGGAAGGAAGAGTTTCTCAATACTCTTCTCTTTTTGTCTCTGTGTATATAATGTGTCTCTCGTAGTGTATATCTTGTGTATATGTGTGGGTTTGCTCACGATTTTCATCACGAGTTTGGTCACTTGTTTTTTCCGCCCGATTTTCGTTCAATTTTCTCGGTCGTTTCTTGCCTTATTTCGGCCACGGTTTTCAGCTTTGTATTTTCGTCTATTTTCGCTGTTTCTTCTGTTTGAATTGAGCCAAAGAAGGCTCAATATATAGCAAGGAGAAGGGGCTGTACAACTGCCCAAAACATGGCTGTTAATGGCCATTAGGAGGCCATTAAAGCGCCAAGTAAGGGCGATAAATGGCCATCAAGGGAGGGTCGATTTAAGGTTGTTCATGGCCAAGTAATTGGCTGTTAATGGAGGAGTTAATCAGCCAAGTAATGGCTGATTAATGCCTCAAAAAACAGTCCCACGGTAGGCGTTACGCCTTCCGTCACCTTCCCAGAAATTTTGGGGACCAAGCGTAAATATTGAAACTTCGGGGACCAACTGTACATATAAAAGAATTCGGTCCAACCTGTACATCCGAAACTTCGGGGATCAAAGCGTACATCGGCGAGTTCTCTCGGTCCAAAAAGATAATATCGAAAGGCCCACGGCCCACGACCGAGACCGGACAGGACGGGACGGGCGGGCGGCGGCGGCGCGCGTGTGGGCTTAGCCTTGAACCCAAGCACATCTAGGTCCTCCCTCCTTTAAACACATGGGATACCCCTTGGGGTCCCAAACCCTTTACCACATTAGAGACTTATATAGAGAGCAATTCTTCCTATTCCCACCGATGTGGTAGATTTGTCCCACACCACATTTCCATGTCTCAAACACCTTACTTCGTGGACCAATATCTCTTTCATTTCTCAACGAAATTAGACGATTCTTGGCCCTACGGTCATCTACTCACTTCGTAGATCATGCATGTGCGAAGAGACAAGGTCTCCAACATGCGAAACACTAGTGTTTAATTCATCAAAGATGGGTGGACGCATTTCCCCGCCAAAGGCTAATTTCCAACAGAGCTTGGGTGCATACATTTGCATTGAAGAGAAATATAACACTAACATATGTGATTTAGGGAGGGAGCATGGGTTCATGTGACCCTAGGAACCCCCCTAGATACGCCCTTGGAAGCGGGGCATTTTATTTAGCACGGGACGAGGCGTAAGCCCCAAGACATGAAACGTAAGCCCCATAGATCTTTAAAATTTTAATTTATAATGTAGTTAAACAGTATAATAACACAAATATTATAAAAAATACGTTTATAGTTTTAAAAAATTAAAGACATGATTAAAGAAACTCATAGAAACCAAAACTTCTAACATGATTTTACAAGTATAAATAATGCAATAATATAAAGCTAATATGAGATGCAAATCATGAAAGTATATTTATGTCCTAGAGGCAGTATGTATTAGGACAAATGTACTTTATACACATTCGTATTATTATTAATGGAGATTAATATTTTGGCATTTGCAAATTATTGAATTATTAATTGATTGTTTGTAATATTCTATAATATGCATCCTTGGAGGTTACACTGTTATTAATAGTGTGAGATATTAATATTATAACGTAACTCTTAAAATAGTCTCGACTAATGATCATCTAGAATGGGATATCGTGATATGTGATAAGTCGACATGTGGTCTGCATCACATCCTTAGAGGATGTAGTATGTCTCACATGCTACGAGTAATGGTTACTCGTGATGGACACATGGATACTTTGGAAGTATTGGTATACCCTGTTGATATATTGTTTGTTATACTTGTCTAAAGTATGATCAGCGTGTGGGAGATAGAAGTCCTTAGACTTGAGGTCAATACGCGCCTTGTCTACAAAGTAATGTACTTTGATCCCGTCCTAAGCTCAAATGCCTTATAGGTTGAGATACGAATTGTATTGGGTACATTACGATGTGGATTAAAGGTGGTAGTTGAGCCAAGATTAGGATTCATTCCTCGAATGTATATTCGAGAGAACACTCGGATTCCTAGTGATATTAGGTTGACTAAGTCGTTGGCAAACATAATAGACATATTTAGAATATGGTTTAGTTGTCAACTAATATAGATGAGATACAATGATTAAGCCATTTGAATAGACACTTAACAAATTCTAAGCTTGATCAGGTGTGTCATGAATGAAAGGAATTTTATCTTACCACATAAAGGTTAAGTTTACTGGATTCGCGTAAACGTACTTCACATATTGAGTTCGTCTTGCGACGCCGTCTAGAAATTCCGCGTAGACCTTAATTTGATTAATGTCGATATGAGAAGGCATGTAGGGTCACACTATGTCGATTGTCCGTTCGATCTAAAGATGTATTGAGAGAGTAATTGAATATTCGATTTAGAATCGAGATATTTAAATGAATAATGATTATTTTAATTAAGTCAAAATTGGATTTTGGATTTAATTAAGAATGCGCAGAAAATTAATCGAGACAGTGCAGAAACACGTCGAGCGCCGCGACACCCATTCCGTAGGGTCACTATGCCTCTGCCTCGATTTTTGGATCAAGCCCAAGGTCAAACCCTAATCCGGTTTGACCTAATTTTTAGCTATAAATAGTGGCATTCTCTTCATTATTCAAGACACTATTTTTCATATTATCATTCTAAGCCTTAGAGACTTAGAATTAAATACTCTCTCAAACCTCTGTCGGATTTTCTAGCATTTTGAAAGAGAAATACATTGAAGCTTGGAGCTTGCAATCGAAGAGGCAACCGCATGTCATCCTTATAGTAGATAAAGATTCCAGTTACTATAACCTGTAAGTTTTATACTTTATGTTACATGTTTGATTGTTGTATAACCATACCAGAAAACTTGTTGGGGTAAGTAAGAAACAAAATTTTAAAACTTCTGATGTGTCTTACTTATGTGTTTTGAACCCAACAAATCCCTACAAATCAACTCTAATATCTTAACTTTCAAACAATAAAAGAATCACGTTTTCTTACAGTATATTATTATCATACTATGCAATTTACCCCTAAAAGAAAATAATTAATAAATTTATTAATATTATAATTAAAACATCACTCATTCATGAATAAAAATTAAATTACTTTCAAATAGCGAAATAACATAATATGAGAATTTTGAGACATAAGACAAAAATCTAAAGACGAATGACAAGTGAAGATGTGAAATTCAGCTATGTATTTTTTAAAAAAAAAATGTTAAGTGATATTCACCCTCGCGGTGTTCTCAAACAATAAATATGCAATACTACGGCTTGTTATTTAAGTTATTCTTAATTTTCTTATTTCTATTGATGAAAAAATTATTAAGCATCGTTCATTTATTAAATAATTATGAGGGCCAACAATGTTATCTAAGAAATTTGACACAATTTATGTAAGAACTGGTAGACGAGCCCAAAACGTTGGGCGTTAAGCGTTTTTAGGGCTACAGTCGGACACTTAGGGCATAAGCCTCACAGAATTAAACCCCACATGTGAGCCTCGAGGCATTTTACCAATGCCCCGTCCCGGGGGAGTTCTGAGACAAGTCTTAAAATTGCCTTTTAAAATATTGGGGCTAGCTATGATGATGCCGAAAATAAATTATTTTATATCACCCTTTAATTCAAATTAGCAAAAATAATGTCTCCTTGCATAATATGAATTCTGAACACTTATAATCTAAATGTAAATGAGTCGAATGACTTATATCTCGGTCTATTAGTGAACCATCCTTCAGGAATTATGAAAAATGTTTTACTACAAATATTCTTATTATTGTTTTGATTCATATTCTCCAAAAAGTAAATCCTGCTATATAAAAGATTTTCATTTCTTCATTTTAAGGTTCAAACTGTAAAACTTCTAATTAAAGATTAGAATGTCATCCATGTCACCATATTTTTTATACTCTGCTATGAAACATTGAAATAAAAGAATATTTTATATGTTTCAATAATAACAAAAGATATTACGCAATGAATAATAATATATGAATTATTACACTATAAATAATAATTCCTGAAACTTTATGTACGAGTTACATACTTTGCCGTCGGGTCATTGATTTTATAGCTTTTTATAAGTTTGTTTTTAGTTTAATATTTATTTTATAAGATAATTTTACTTTTATATATAATAGATTTGAAAATAATATATAAAAGATATTTCCAGAATTCTTCTATTCAAATCGTAATACGAAACTAAAATATGTAAATATTTTTTGTCTTTTTTATTTCTATAAGTAAAAATCTTCTAAAAATAAAAATGCAAGTCAAAACATCCGGATTTAAGCCTTAAAAAAAAATCTATAATGTTAAATATCATGTAGAATCTAAGAGAGGGTCAAAAATCATGTGTCTACAACTATTAGCGCTTCGCACGAGGGTAAAAACATTAATCAATTTAGAAATATTTTTTTATAAATTTAGTTGAGACATTTTCAAGTATATACATAAAAATTAATACTCCGTAATGAAATCATGAATATAACCATCTTTATTATAATTAGGGCTTGCATTAAACTAAATCACAAATATAAACTTACCTTTGTTATTATACTTTGAGACTAATACTTATCAACAACATGTGTTTTAAATTCAAAATATAAACGAAAATACTTTAGTGAGGAAATCGAACCTGCGAGACGTAGGGGTGGGCGTTTGGGTCGTCGGATTGGATTTAAAAATTTCGGTTTGAATTTTAGATTTTTGAATTGAAGAAATTACAATCCAAACCCAATCCAAATAAGCTCGATTGGATTGGACTTTTTAAGTTCGGTTTGGATATTTTGAATTTTCGGATTTGACTTTTGAGCCTTTAAGACATGCTTATTAGGAATGAAATTCATGTACTCCAATTATCATGTTACATGTCTTAGCATAATGTAAAATCAAATATGTGAATTTAGCAAAGACTTGTTACCACTAAATCAAAAGGTATCAACTCAGACAGTTCTGTTCTACATTATTCCCTCTGTTTCATTGAAAGTTGCCTTATTCTTAAAGTAGTGAAGTAAACTTCATCTTTGCAAGCTATATTATATTTAATTTAATAAAAAAATTATATTGGACTTAATATTATAATGGGCAGGGTCATTGGGTACTAATCTATTAGACCTTTGGATTAGTTGGGAACATATAATACATATGGATAGGGCTAAATATAAAGTATAATTTTTTTGAATTTTCGGATATTCAAAAATTTGAAGTACTAAATCCTATATCCAGAAAATTTAAAAAGAAAATTCAAAGTCCAATCCATAATCCAAAAATTCAAATCAAATATCCAAAAAATTCGAATTTGGGTTTGGCCCAAACTATGCCCACCCGTAGCGAGATGAGATAGAATCTGAACACTCTTTGCCACTGAACTACGCCATATGGTTGTTCAAAGGGCGTTCAATATATTTTATATATCCATACAATATAATATTTGATCTATATATTCGATATAATTTTTTGGTGAAGAGTGTTCAACTAACCACCCGTGCTATAAGATGGCTCCGCCTGGTTGAAAGGGCAATTTAAAAAGGTTAAAAACCTCCGTTACATTGCACTTTCAATCTCCTAAAATTACCCCTTTTTGTAGTGGTCCCCCCTTTCAATAAAAAGATTTTTTAGTATAATGTGACGATGTCCGAATTAGAGGTGGCCAGTGGGCCGGGTTTGGGTCTGGCGGGGTCGGGGTCGGGGCGGGACGGGCGAAGGGGTCGGGGTCGGGTCTGGCGGGGTCTGGTGGTGTCGGGTCTGGCGGGACTTGCTCCAGTCCCGTCCCGATCCCGATACCGTCGGAATCGGGTCGGGGCGGGGTCGGGGTCGGGGTCGGGTCCGACAGGTTTTCCTTTTTAAAAAAATAAATAAAATAACATATGTATATAAAAAAAAAAAACTCAATAAACAAGACAAGATAGTGTAATAAAAATATCTCAAGGCTGTTTTTGTGCCTCTTATATTATTTAATAGACATATGATTTTTTTGTAATACAAATACAATTGTCTAAAATCTAAATTGCAACTTTGTGGTGTTGTCCAAAAGTTGCAAATTACATAATAAAATTGCAATTAAAAAAATTACATTCTCAAAAAAACCTGTTCTAATTGCTTGATGATTTCCTGTGGTTCTTCGGTTGGAATTGGTATTTGTTGGTCAAATTGATCCACGTAGCTTCCACCACCTTCGGATAAGATTTCGTTGTAGTTTTCGTCTTCTTCTTCGTTGATCTCCGGTTGACACCACCTTCTCCGCTCCGCTCGTATCCAATCTCTGAATAATACGCAATTTCCAAGTGTCTCCGGCTAATGAGTGTACGTGGTCTCCTATTTGATATCTGTCGGCGAGAAAAAGCGCTTTCGACGCGATTGATGACGCTTGAATGTTCAAAACATCTCGGGCCATCAATGAAAGTGTCGGAAAGGTCTTCTCATTCCCCCTCCAAGTATTTAACAAGTCTTCATGTCCATCTTCATTGATAATTGCTTGGTACGGTACAGAACCCTGCAAAATAAAAATATCCAACTCGCTAATTTGGTTAGTAGTAGAGGTACGGCCGCACATTCTATTTCTGAGGCTTTCAATACTAGCCGCAGAAATAACATGTCTTTTGTGAGGTTGTGTTGAAGATGAAGAATATGGTATGGAAGCCGGTAAGTTACTAGCATTTTCTTATTGATAAAATCTATATATTTTTTTGAATTGGTGTTCTATGCTAGACAACACTTCTTTAGTTTGTTCAATAGGTGGTGAGTGATTTAGATTTTTGGGACTTGAAGGTGGTAGTACTTCTATACAATCGTAAATAGTTTCAATTAGTGATTTAGTACCGTCTATTTTAATAGTCGGATTTAATCATTTAATACAGAACCAATAATATAAATAGTGGGAATAGGAATAAAATATTTTTTTATTTTGACAAACATTTTTTTAATAGCTGCCATATAAGCTGGGTTTTCCATATATTCACTAAGTAATAAAAATATTAGAGTTATATAAAACAACATAGTTGAAATAGTAGGATAATATATACTGGAAATTTTTTTTGTTGCTTGAAAAATTTCTCTAAAAATACAATAAGTTCGGAAATTTTTACCCAATCACTATCTACAATCATATCAGCTGGGTTTTGATTATGAGAGTTAAAAAATAAAGTTATAGGTTTTCTATAGTCATAAGCAACAAGTAGTTGCTCGTATAAAGAATTCCACCTAGTGGATACTTCTTGTGGAATTTTTCTATAAGATAGTCCACAATCGTGACAAGTTTTTTTATATTCTTTTCTACGTTGTACTTTATTACTTTTAAAAATAAAGTTTATAACAAATTGTATTTTACTAAGAATGTCTTCAAAAAGTGATAGACCATCCTTTACAATTAAGTTATATATATGACACGCGCATTTTATATGAAAATGATCTGGAAAAGATGGAGTTAAACTATTTTTTAAAATTGTAATTGCGTAATTGTTTGAAGAAGCGTTATCTAATGTAATAGTCATAATTTTATCGGTTATTCCGTAATAATGGCACACTTGATAAATATTATCTGCAATAAAAGTATCAGTGTGCCTATCATCTATATATCTATACGCTAAGATATATTTTTGCATAGACCATTTATAATCTATCTAATGACAAGTTACAGTTAAATAATCAGGGCCGTTAGTACTACGACCTATATCAGACGTGATAGATACTTTGCCATTAAAATGATATAATGAATAACATAAATATTGTTGATATTCATGCGCGAATTTAAATACATCTCTCTTAACAGTTGATCTAGGAAAATCGTTAAAAGCAGGATTATATATATCTCTAATGTAATGAATAAAACCGGGAGATGAAGGAAATGAAAAAGGCAAACCCTTCACAACAATTAATTTTGATATTGCTTCCCTATCTCTATGTTTATTGTAATTAGGGCCTACAATTCCCCCCGTCATAGGGTTAATTTGACCATGTACTTGGTCGGGACGATGTCGACGTATGTGAACCTTGTCCCGATGGAGCGGGTGTTTGCGCACCCGATTTTGAAGCCTGGTATTGGGCATACCTAGCAGGATGAGCACTTACTACGTGTCTAATTAAACCCCCCGTCCCACCGTGACCTTTTCCAGTTTTAAATTTTAAAACATTTTTACAAATTTTACATATAGCTACTTGATTCTCTACGTCCCTATACAAAAATGTCCATGCATCTGATTTTAATGATCGTTTTGCTGGCCTCGTCTCATACTAGGGGGAATAGGAGGTATTTCAGTTGAAGGTGCACTATTGGGTGTGTTGTCATCAACATTAGTAGGTGTATCATCTAGATCATCGTCTAAATTAAAGTCTTCTTGAGTTCCAGAAAATAGCTCCTCGTCTAAATCTAATGGTATTGTAGGAAAATGTTGAGTATCAACAAAATCATCCTATGTAGGAATAAGATGACTAGAAGAAGTACCCTTGCCCTGGTTGCCCCTACTAGAAGAAGCACCTTTACCCTTAAACATACCTCTTAATCCTTCTATTTTAATTATGATAATAAATAATTAAAGATAATAAAATTAAGTGCGCTAAATAAAATAAACAACCAATAATAATTTAATGAAGGAACGAATGTACCAAACGCCGACGTAACGTCGACGTGTAATCGAGAGGTCGAGAGGTTGAAAATTGAAATTTTGCTCGATGGAAGATCCTCAAGCTAGTTGCCAACTTCACTCCCAATTCCCAAATGAATAAATAAAATTGAATATTTAGTAAGCAATGTAGACTTATAGAGAGATATATTGAGAGATTGTAGGAAGATTTGTGAAAAAGATGAAGAGAAAATGAGTTATTTATAGTTGGAAAATTGGGTTAAAGTGTAAATATAATAACTTATGGGTTAAAAATAAGTATTAAGGGGTAGGGGGGTTGGGGGAGGGGGGAGGCCTAAAATGGCCGTTGCCCAACGGCCAAAATCTAAAATGGTCGTTGGTGCAACGGTTATATTTGCAAAGGGGAGCTCTCGGGCGGGGTCGGGGTCGGGGTCGGGACGGGCTCGGGACGGGCTCGGGGCGGGCGGGCCTGGGGCGGGCTCGGGTCTGGCAGGACGAGATATTGTCCCGTCCCGAGTTCGAGTCCCGCTACCTTTTTTTTTTTATGCGGGATCGAGCCATTCCGGTCCACTGGCCACCCTTAGTCTGAATTAGCTTAGTGCCTATTTGTTACCAATAGTATAATTCTACCAATCAAAATCTAGACAATTTAAATAAAACAAAGTCACCTAATTTTCTTACCTTTGATGTTTGATCACATAGAAATTTCAACCCTGATTTTCAAGATTCCCATAAGTTGGTCCCATTGCTTTGCTTGACAAATTAGATGACTTCATAGCTTGAAATGACTGCAAACTTGGACTACAGTCTACACTCTACAATACTAGTCAGAAGAATGGTTGACGAAGCTTAGGATTATTAGTTCACAAGCAGTAATAGACTTGCTATATTCTCGAAAGTATCTATTTCTTTATTGACTTTAAAATTATAGTTCACTCTCTCTCATTTAAATTTTGTTTAAACTAAATCAAAAGTATAAGATGTTAATACGATTTGAAAGAGAATATTAATAATAGTGGAAAATCTATTTATATATAAAAACAATTTGTTTTACCCTATCTATGCGTATAACTTTTCTATGAAGGTTATTCAATAATATACCCTGCCCTAAGTGGTGTCACGGAACACCGTTTTTCATTATAAATAATTATTCGTTTATTTACTGCTTCAAATGTTACATTGCTGGGAAAAAAATTGCATACTCTCATTGCCTATATATATATATAATATTCGCTACTACGTTTAATGGAACACCCGTCATCGGTTATAGTTCCACTATTATTGGATTCTCTGATTCTTTCACAATATAATGACGGATAGATACCCGTGATATATACGAAATATACGTCATGTATATCACAGATTGCCTTTGGAAAATTGGACTGTTGGGCCGTGATATACACGGTGTATATATACCGTGTATATCATGGTTTATTGGCTTAGTTTAGGTAATGTTTGGTTGTCCGCTTTCTTTGCTAATCCGGCTTCTGCGAGTGTGAGCATGGAACGTGCCTGATAAAACTGCGGAAGATGATTGCTTTGACAAAAAAGCGTACCGACACCATTATAGGCCTGCAATCATCTGAAGTACGAGACGGTCGTTGGTGACGGGCGCACCAACGTTGCGGAGTTGGTCCGCCAATTCTTTCAACCTTTTGTAGTATGCTGAAACGTTGGGGAAATCTTCCATATTGACGTGGGAGAATTCCTGCTCAAGGATAACAACCGTGGATTTTGATTATCTTGGAATATGTCACGCACTCTATTCCAAGCATCCATCGCCGTAGCGTCTGATTCAATAATCGTTTGCAATAGGTCGGTAGATATAGTGGAGTAAATCCACTGAAGAACGATAGCATCAAGTGTCGTCCATAACTTTGGACCATCCTCGGGTTTTGGCACCTCCGTATCCGTAGGAGTCGCGAGGATAATGTGATGGAGGACTTGATGCGAGCGTGCATGAACTTTGAACAGTTTGGCCCACATCCCGTATTGGATGTTTTCTAGTTCAAGAATGATAGGGATGTGATTCTTGATGTTAGAAATAGTAAGGGCAGGGTGAAACATGTTCTTAGCCATAATAGCAACGCAAGACGTGATGTAGGGATTTGGAAGAAAAAATTGGGAAGTGAAAGAACACCGTCGGACACAAAACCTAGAAGAGAGGCTCGGATTTTGAGAAAAAGTCGAGGGAATTTTGAGACCTAGACTTCTGATTATATAATAAGACTCATTCGTATTCACATCTTAGGGTCTTTGTATGCTTATGTTATCCACTATTTCCGTCCACCACAATTAACAAACTTCAGGCCCGGTCTACCCCTTGTGTGTTTTTGGGTTATCCGTCTAATCATCGTGGTTACAAATATTTTGATTTATCGTCTAATAAAATCATCATTAGTCGTCATGTTATTTTTGATGAATCCCAATTTCCGTTTGCTAAAGTGAGTAGTCCCGTGCCTAGTTCGTATAATTTTTTGGATAACGATGTCTCTCCGTATATTATCCACAATTTCTCGGATATGTCCCGCACCCCAAATCCGCTAGCGGGCCCACTGCCCGCTGGTTCTCCAGCCCGCTAGTTTTCCTGTACCATCACAAACCACCGACGTGGGTCCAGTAACTGGCCGCCTATCCAGCCCAGTTCAGGCCCATGTTTGTTTCTACTTCTGCGTCGTCTACGTTGCCCAGTTCCCGTGTTGGGCCAGCAGGCCCACTGCCTGCTGGCCAGTCCGTCACTGGTCCCGATATTTCCCAAAATTCACCCAATTCTCCCCCGAATCATAGACCGGTCACTTGTAGTCAACAAAGTATTTTTAAACCAAAAAAACATTTTAATTTAAATTAAATTTTAATGTTCTTAAATTCCCTCTACCCCGTAACCCCGTGTCCTCCTTAAATGACCCAAATTGGAAATTGGCTATGACCGACGAATATGATGCTCTTATTGCGAATAAGACGTGAAAGTTGGTACCCCGTCTTTTTGGTGTTAATATTATTCGGTCTATGTGCATTTTTCCTCATAAAGATAATTTTGACGGTTTTTTTGCGAGGCATAAGACTCGTTTTGTAGGTTATGGTAAGACTCAGTAGGTTGGTGTAGATTGTGGTGAGACGTTTAGTCCGGTGGTCAAACCGGCTACCATTCACACGGTTCTCAGTCTGGCTCTTTCGAAGGATTGACTCATTCATCAGTTAGATGTGAAGAATGCTTTCCTACATGGTGGTCTTAAGGAGACAATATACATGCATCAACCCTTGAGTTTCTGTGACCCCAAATATCCTCATCATGTCTGTTTATTGAAGAAGTCCTCGTATAGGATTAAGCAGGCCCCACGAGCTTGATATAAGAGATTTGCAGACTATGTGTCGTCTATTGGGATTACGCACAACAGGTCTGATAATTCATTCTTCATATATCATCGTGGTTCTTCCTTGACTTATATTTTATTATATGTGGACAATATTATCTTAACTGCCTCTACTGATGCTTTGCGCAAGTCTATCATGACCATGCTCAGTTCTGAGTTTGCTATGAAAGACTTGGGGCCCTTGAGTTACTTTTTGGGGATTGTTGTTTCTCGTCGTGCAGGTGGGTTGTTCTTATCCAAACGAAAGTATGCAGCTGAGATTATTGAGCGTACTGGCATGTCCTCGTGCAAGTCTACTTCCACTCCCGTCGATATTAAGCCCAAGCTAGGTGCTGCGGCTGGCTCACCTTACGAGGTTCCGACCCATTATCGCGGTCTTGCAGGGGCTCTTCAGTATCTTACTTTCACGAGACCAGATATTACGTATGCCGTACAACAGGTGTGTTTGTTTATGCATGATAACAGAGTTGAACACATGAAAGCGCTCAAACGCATTATTTGCTACATCCAGGGTACACTTGACTATGGCCTGCATTTATATCCGTCATCGACATCTACTCTTGTCTCGTATACAGATGCTGATTGGGGTGGATGTCCCGATACCAGACGTTCCACGTCCGGCTATTGTATGTTTCTTGGTAATAACTTGGTCTCATGTTCTGGCAAGCGTCAGTCTACATTGTCACGTTCTAGTGCAAATGTTGAGTATCGAGGGGTGGCAAATGTGGTCTTTGAATCATGTTGGTTACGAAATTTTCTTTTAGAGCTTCATTGTCCTATTCAGAAAGCTACATTGGTTTATTGTGATAATGTTAGTGCCATCTACCTTTCTGGTAATCCTGTTCAACTCCAGCGCACTAAATACATCGTGATGGATATTCACTTTGTTCGCGAAAAGGTAGTTCGTGGACAAGTACGCGTCTACCATGTTCCTTCCTGGTATCAAATCGTAGACATTTTTACAAAGGGTCTTCCTTGGTCCTTTTTGAAGATTTTAGGAACAGTCTAAGCGTACGAAGACCGTCCGCTATGACTGCGGGTGTGTGATAGATACCCGTGACATACATGGAATATACGCCGTGTATATCACGGGCTGCCTTCAGAAAATTGGATTGTTGGCCGTGATATACACGGTGTATACATACCGTGTATATCACTGTTTATTGGCTTAGTTTAGGTAATGTTTGGTTGTAATTATTATTGTACACTTACCATAATTGTATAGTTAGTGTCCAAGTAGAATAAGATTTTAGGAGTAGAATATGAATAGAATTTTCTTATTATAAAAAAATGTAAATTGTATAACTTTTTCAATTAATGAAAATAACAAAGGGATTATTTCTTTCGTAGACAAAGAAGAGTTCCCCACACAATCTCATTGCCATGCCTAATTTCATGTGGAGGTTTACTGCCACCAACCATGTGAATAAAGAAACTCCATAACTCACACCTCTTTTGGCCTTTTAGAATTTTCCTGGGTTCGTTGACTTACAAGTGATATTAGTATTCTCAAGTCTCTGATTCTCTGTTAGTTGCCTGCTTGTCATATAGTGCACTGTCCTGTTCCTTTCATCATCTGAAATTTTAATTACAAACACGAATCTTGCCGTCTTGTACAGTTTCTTGGACTTTTTCTCAACTTGGGTTTCCTCCTTTTCTTCCCTTTGCCTTTCTTTAGATTCAAAGAAAATAGTACTTGGTAAGCAACAATAACGAAATTCCTGCCAGTATAGTCTCACAAATAAAGTATGAAGAGGATAGAGTGTATATAAATTTTAGTCCTACTTTTGTGGGGTAGAGAGGCCGTCTGATAGACCCTCAACTCAATTTTTTTTTTTAAAGAAATGCAAGAGACAAAAACTATGAAGAAAGATAATATTGACAATTAAAATAGTAAAGATAATTAACCAAAGTAAAAGAAATAATAGTAGCAATAATTCTGGTAGCGGAACAGGTAAGTGCTCTAGACCGGAAACCTACTCTACAACTAAGAAGAGATAAAATATTTTATTACCTACTAATCATCTACTCTAATTCTTTATCTTCATATTCTTCTATCTAGATTTATGTTCTTGGTAAGCTAAAGATATGCCCATTCAAAGAAAATAAGAAGTTCGTATCAAGTACTCATTTGGTGCAGTCCAACAACTGAGCAATATAATATAAAGACCTACTCAACTTGAAGGTTATATAAAACCATCGATGGACAGGTTTAAAAAAGACGATCATCAAATAAGAAAACAAATTAAGCATGAGGAATGACTCCTATATACCTACCACGCATCACACTACTTTTCATATTTTTTGTTGTCTCGAGATAAAAATTTGATAATAAGAAAGATGATTATTAAAGCTATGGAGTAGATTAATGAAGATCTACGTATGTGTGCTTACCAGCAAAGAATATATTTTCTTTTAATTAATCTGCCTAAACATCACTTCATTTAGTATGGGTTCTCTTAAAATGATAATATTCATTTCTGATGGCATAGGTGTTGGGCATCCTTTATGGTATATATAAGACACAAAGTGGGACGTTTTCTTTGCATGCGCTACTTATTTCTGTTGAGAATATAATCAAATGTTAAAAGTGTGTTATATCTAACATTTTAAGCTTTTAGATCAGATGATCACACACTTCAATATGGTATCAGAGCAGGCCAAAGATCCTGGGATCGAACCTCACTGCCACCCATTCTCAAAAAGAATTTCCACGTGCTTGGACCACGAAAAAAAATTAGGCCAGCACGGAGGGGGTGTGTTGAGAATATAATCAAATATTAAAAGTGTGTTCTATCTAACAACTTAAACTTTTAGATCAGATGATCACCCACTTCAATAATTTGAAATCCAGCAAATATTTTAATGAAATTTTCTATACTATGATTATTATATTGTTATGTTGGGTGTACATGCTATACTAATAGTTGAATCATGCACCTCTGCATGTTCAGAATTATTAAAAACTTTTATGTCACTGCTTCAAGAAAAGGAGCTATAAAGTAGAACACGTGAAATAGGTTCGAGAGGGAGAACTAATAGGGTGTTTGGATTGGCTTATAAACCCTTTTTTAATTTACTGGAGCGATTGTTAAATTAAAAAAACTGCTTAAAATAAGTTTTAAAATGCTTAAAATAAGCTAATATGAAGAAGTTGGTTAACCCACATTTTTTTTTTGCTTAAAAGTCATCTTGGTTTGACAAATGATTTTACTCTTTTACCCAACATTACCATCATATCTAAAAAACCCTAAATATTTTTCAGGTTTTTAAAATAAAAAAATGAAAAATTATTTCTTTTAGAATCTGGAAATCTATTTTTTTTAAAATTTGGAAAAAATAATTTTTTGAAAACCTACTTTTGTAAGAACAAATCTGGAAAATTGTATTTTTTATTAAAAAATCTGAATTTTTTTTTAAAAAAAAATCTGGATAACTGAATTTTTTCTTAAAAGAAAGTGTCCTAAAAAGTCCAAATTTCTCAAAATTTTAACAAAAATATATCTTGAAAATAATAATATGTTTTACATATTTATTTATTTTTTAAAGAAAATGAAATTTCCACATTTTTATTAAAATAAATCAGTTTTTCCTGATTTAAGAAAAAAAATTATTTTTTCCTAATTTAAGAAAAAAATCAGTTCTTTATAGTATTAACAACTTTAAGCGTATTTCAGTCATTTTGACATAAAAAAAAAGTCCTTAAAGCATTTATGTACCAAACACATCAACAACTTATTTTCAGCTTAACCACTTTTATCTAAACACATAATTGTTTATTTATAAAATAAGTTTCACCACTTAAAAGTTCTAAAAACACTTATACATAAAAGCTATTTCTTTCCGGCTAATCCAAACGGGATCTAAAGATTATGTCAAAGGTACAACTTGGTGCTGCTTCTTAAAGTATCAATCTATTAAATCAGCTTTCATGTAGAAAGTTTACAAAATAAGTGTAGAAAAAAGCAGGTATTGCAAAATTAATGAATTTATATCCAATGTCAGATAACCCATAAAAAAAGATCGCTAGCAATTGATTGTATAATGTACAATACAAAAATACCTTAGACAGACTAGTGTTTATCCGTAAAACGGTACAGTTGAATTTGCATACGTGGTCAAGGACATATGAATCTCAAGTGACTGATTTGAAAATAAAGCTAGATAGAATATACCGGAAATAAACAATAATAAGACAAGTAAAAATAATGATTAGCCTGAGCTTTGTGGTAGCTTATGAGTAAAGTCACCACACTTGTATGAAAGTACAATAATAGAGAGAAAATGACTAACTATATTGTAATAGCTTGAATCTGATGTCTTTCAATGGAGTTATGTGTCCTATTTATACATGAGCTACACGGGTGCACAACCCACGAAATATGCTCACATTAATACAAGAGAATGAATGTTGTAATAACTAAACAATTATTATTTTCATAAATGCCTTTATGACTGTGCTAGAAGATGTACGATCGGTTCGGTAACGGCCGCCCGTTGCAATTCAAAACAGCTCATTTGGTCTTCTAAGTTACCAGTACCACATATGTGCATGATGCTTCCGACCTCGCTTAGATGCTACCGGTAGCGTCTTAAGCTGACCTGGACTTGAGTCAGCATTAATTGTCACGCGTCACATCACAATTCGTACAACTGTCTTATACGAATTTTTCTCTATGCAGATAGTCCCCGCACTTTTCGGGTGTATCCCATGCATGTTCGTGAAGTGGATTTGAATCGACAACCAATTAGAGCCCTGTATTTTGGGGGGATAGTTCGATGAATACCATCCACTTACTTTACCTCTTTAAACGTCACCCTAATGAAACGATAACAACTTTTCGACTCCCCTCGATTAATGGAAAACTGCAGAGTAATAATGAGGTGTGTCACCTCATCACATCATTTCCCTTCCTCGATGATAACTGTTCACCTCTTATAAATACCCGTCTAAGGGAAGAAACTTTATCATTTATTTGTACAAAATTTCTTTAAACTTTTGAATGCAATTTCTCTCTTTCCTTGTGTGAATATGTCTAACCTTTCTACCAGTAGCAACGTTCCTCAAAACAGAAGGAATCCAAATCCTCAAAAAGAGGTACCACCAAGTCAAAACCCTCCGACTTCTTCCTTTTTGCCGAGGACATGGCAATTTGATTATGACGTACGAGAAAAATAAGATTCTAGGGTTTTACCCAAGGGTTGAGACTCTCCAGCCGGTGATTATAAAACTCGTATCACCGCTAGTATTTTGCCAACAGTAAAGGCCGACTGCCGTTGTGAGTCAATTGAAGTTTTGATTTCTAATAATAACGAAAGGATAACCACTTATAAGCAAGGGTACTCATTCGTCTACACTTATCATTTTTCAATGAAACTTTGGGAAGTCATTGATGATGTTATTTTAGATTTTTGCCATCGATACAAAGTTTGTATATCTCAAGTGGGCCTCCATGTTTGGAGGTAAGTTACCTGCCTCCGACACTTTGCTCTAGAGGCTGATACCTCATCCGATAGGGGAGAAAGGGCCTTTTGAATTTCTCCGTCCTAGTCTCTATTCCTCCCGTATTTTCCGTGACGGGGTTATCAATTTGCACCGTAGGGGGAAGCAAAGTGATTCTCACGAACCTCAACAACGATCGAAATCGAGGTTTGATGGAGAGGTTTGTCATTATTGTCACCGCCGATCTCCTTCCCCATATAGTCGTACCATCCCAGAGTGATGTAATTTCCACCATAAGTTCATTTATCATTCTAATTTGATACTTTTTTTTCTTTTTCGTGATTTTACCAGACCTTTTCCTTCATCCAGCCACCCCTTGGGAGCCTGAAGAAATATTCCATTTTGAAGCTTGGGTTCAAGAGATCCTTAATGTATCTACCCCGGAACTCCGGACATGGGAAAAACTTGCCAATAGATAAAACTCGGTCCCCCGTAATTATGGTATGCTAACTTTCTCATTTAACGCCTTACTTCACTTTGCCCAGAGCGAAAAAGAATCCGTAATGAATCTTCTGTCAGTCCCCGGACTGGTCCAAAGTGCCTAAAAAAGATAATTCTTAACCACAGTGACAACACTCCCTCCAGTGCTCCTGATACAACTGATTTGACGATTGGTTCTCTCCCTGTAGTGGACCTAGATGGTGATGGCCCCGAGGAGGAACAACACTGGAAAGAAGAAGAGCTGAGGTTCCTTAATTTTTTGTAGAGATGGAACTTGCCAGCCATAAAGTCGGCCACACCAATGATATTTTTGCCCTAGTAAGCGTAAATTCTGTCGTACGGGGGTCTTTACATACACCAACCGCTGTCGTTCCCCCACCAGTTGCTGAAGAACTTGAGTCTTTTTGATACCGATTATTGCCCCAGAAGGCTACCATGACGTTCCATCTTTACTAGACCGAGCCCCCAACCTCTCAGTATTGCTGATTACCTCTTCTCCGCAGGGAAGAACTGAGGAATGAATATCCGACCCTAGTAGCACAGCCTGTAGAATTCTGGACTGTAACCTTCCAACTCACTGCCGATTGCCATCTTTTGTCCAATCCTGTTGGAGTGGCTAATTATATAAGCACGTGGCTTCGGACAAAGACAGAGGGAAAGTGCAACGGGTGTCTGTAGAAAGCACCATAAATGAGGGCATGCATGTTGCAGCCAAGGTATAATCTTTGAAAATTTTCTCATTTCCTTTTTTTTTAATATCCTCATCTGACAAATAAACCACCATTTAGGCCAATTTTCTATGCAACGAGTGGTTTCAACGGATGATTGAAGAGAAGGCCACTTTGGTGACTAAGAGGGATAACACTATTCACCGTCTGTCAATAGCAGAGATAAAGCTTGCCAAGGTCGATGAACTACGTAGCAAACTCAAGCAATTGAAGAAAGATAAGGAAGCCTACAAACAACATGCCACTCTGCATGAAGACCGGGCTGGGGATTCGAAAAAAAAAGTGGACCGAGGCTTCAGATACAATGTCAAATTTGCCGATGCATTTATCCGAGCTCGAGGTCGATGTGAGCACTTTTGTTGAGCGCCTCCAAATCAAAGAAGCAAAGATAGAGGCATTAGAATGAGTCCTTAAGGTCTCGTCTTTCTACTGTGGCTGTCCAAAATGAAAATCAATGGGAAGAGATTTCCAAGTTGACTCAAGCTAACGAACTGCTACACACAACCAGCATTGAGCTTACTCAAGCCGTTCAGGCTGCAAAATAAGAAACCAGGCTACCATTGACAACTATACTCTATCTAGTTAGGAACGACTATATGATGTGCCACAAAGCTTTGGAAGCGGCAAAGGCCAGGCTTATTGATATTGATGAGGAAATCTCTAAAGCTCGGCAGTTGGAGTTAGCATCAGCAGATAGTCTCGATGGTTCCTTCCATCTGGAAGAAGATAATGCTTCATCCGGAGGGGACGAAGGTGATGAAGTCTTCCCGAGAATTGAAGCCTCTCCTTCTCGAGCGAACACACCCTCTGCCTCAGAAAATAGCCCCAGAGCATTAGCCTCAAAATGCCTCCTTCAACCTTCACTTCTTAGAACTTGTACTCTCTGGTTACTCAGACTTTTGGAAATACCCCCAGCGGACCATGGAGCGGACGTACCATAACCTTTCATATGGATTTTATTTATTTATCTTTTTCTCTTTATCATCGAGTCACTTTTGAGCCCGGTTAATATTTCTTATACCCGGACTGATTTCAGTCCGGAAGAATATGAATGAATTCCCCTTTCTGCAATCTTGCTTAAAGTTTTCATCCTTAATTTATTCTTAGAAGCAAGTCTTAATTACAAATTTATTTGTGGACTATAATGTCTTTGCTTCATGAATTAAGGCCTTGTTCAAAAGCTTACTTTACAACGGGTAAGTGTTAAGCTTTGAAAGTTTAATAAATTTTTGTAAAACTTAATTTTACTCCGAAAGATGTCTTTTTCATCTTATATAGGGGCTTTTCGTGGCCTTCTAAGTTGGTTTCGGACTTGCCTTGGTTTCGATCAACTTGCAACTCCAGTACTTTTTGTATCTGGAGCCTTAACTTTTATTTTTATTAAGGTGTTTAATAAAAGATGATCCTTATTTTTAATATTGTTGTAGAAGAGGACGTCTTCTGTTCATTATGGCACAAAATTTTCCATATGTTTAAGATAACATACGTTTTTATGCTCATGATGGCAAATAGTTATTAATCATAAAAGCAGATTTTCATAAATTTCTTTAACTTACAAATGTGAAGACAAGTGCAAGAATAATCCGGCTGCCATCTAGTATGGTCAGTGCGATTACATACAATTTGAAAATCTAGGCAATCCGCAGCATCAGGTGCTTTTCCTTGAAGCGCTAAAATTTTCTTCACATGTACGAGTGTATATGACCCCTAGTGTCTGGGAGTTCATGTTGTGAAGACCCAGACATTGGATAGCTCTCCTCGATTGTAAGACAATTATCATGCTTTTTTTTTATGGAGTTGCCTCATTAAAAACCTTGCAAAAAAACCCAATTGGGACAAAAACCAGAAGAAGGAAAAAAGAATGCAACGTATGTACTATCTTACTACACATAGTACTTCTTCAAATGACTTACATTCCAATTACTAGGAAGTTTGTTTTCTTGTTGGTCTGTCAGATGATAAGCTCTTTTATCAGCAATACTTATGACTGTATACGGTCTCTCCCGATTTAAGCCTTATTTCGATACATTAGGCTTCCGGGTACTTTGAGTTACCTTCCGGAGCACCAAGTCCCCGAATTTGAAGTGCCAGAGATTTGTGCACCAGTTATAATAACATTTTATCCTTTTCTTTTGGATTACCATCCGGACGTATTCAAGGTCCCAACGTTCCTCTAGTAAATCCAAGTGCACGGACATTGACTTTGCATTTAATTTATCCTTAGCCCAGAGATACCTCAAACTGGGACTGAGATAAAGGATTATGCGTCGTAGACCAAGAAAAAAAGAGTTTTTTCGGTACTCGTTTTTGCTGTGGTTCTATATGCCCATATTTCCTATAGCATGGAAGGCCATCTTTCTTTTGTTGCTTCCAACTTCTTCTTCAAGTTCTGAATTATAGTCTTGTTTGTTGATTATGCTTGACCATTTGCACTAGAATGATAGGGAGTGGAGGTGATACGCTTGATGTTCAAGTCGTCTAGGAACTTCATGACTTTGGATTCGATAAAATTCCGGCCATTGCCACAAGCTATCTCTTTCGGGATTCCAAAACGGCAAATGATGTGCTGCCAAATGAAGTCCTTCGCCTCTTTCTCTCATATCTTTTTTAATCTGCAACTTCACCCCATTTAGAGAAATAGTCAATCATAAATATAATTTGACATACCGTCCAGGTGCCACTGGTAAGGGTCCGACTATGTCCATCCCTCACTTCATGAATGGCCATGGAGATACTACCGAGTGCGATTCATCTTCTGATCGGTGTAACAGTTGTGCATGACGCTGACACTTATCACATTTTTTCATGAACTCTTTTGTGTCTTCCTCAATCCGGTGATAATAATAACCGACCCTCATAAGCTCCCTCATTAAGGATTCCGCCCCCAAATGGTTTCTATATATGCCTTTATGGACTTCCATCATCACGTAATCAACTTCATTGAGGCCCATACATTGGGCTAAGGGACCATAAAAACACATTCGATAAAGTTTTCTGTCCATGACATAGTACCGGGCGGCTTTGGTCTTCAGAGCTCTGGATGTCTTCGGGTCCTCCGAGAGCTTTTCGTTTATGAGGTAGTCCAAAAAATCATTTATCTAGTCCCAAGTTAGGCTGGTTAAATTCACTTCATCGTAACCAACGGGATACAGTGTCGAATGCAACAACTGAACAACCAACTCGATTTTAAAACCCTCGGCCTCCGTAATGGAGCCTAAATTTGTGAGTGCATCTGCCTCTAGATTCGCCTGTGCACCACATTCATTCTTTCTCGAGGGGTATGTGCACCACATGGATTTGGTTCACGCGAGTTCCTTTAATTTCCATTTTGGATCTGTCACCCCCTATGGTTCCTCTATGGAGAACATCTGAATATCTTCCTCGGCTCCGCTTTAATTTCCATTTAGGGTTATTCTATGGAGAACATCTCGGATCATCGGATATGAATCCCTTATGGTGTAGGGAATTTTACTTACAGATGCAGTGTTGATGAGACCACCTTCATATCATATATCCAAGACCCCAAATATTGCATTATGTCTCATGCATCATCAATGACATAAAATTTTGTCACTTAATGACTCCCATTGCATCCACCAGTAGGTCTACTTCCCCCTTCGTGGTCTCACTTGACATATTGAAACATGAGAGGGTTCTAGCAGCTAGAATTATTTTGTCTGCCATATTCATCTCTTCTACTACCTTTAGCCGAATAATATTAGCCGAGCTCTCAAGATCTATCAGAACTCTCTTCACCTAGTAGCAATAATAAGCACCATGATCACCAATGCATCGTTGTTAGGGAATATCACCCTGGCAACATCCTCTTCGGTGAATGTGATAGTATGTTCATCAGGAGTCTCCCAAAACTGCTTCTCCGGAGTTATCGAGATTTTTGTCTTTTTAGCCGCAGTGAAAGATGTAGCGGCAATCATTGACCCATCATAGGTCATATTTATAACATGGGGTGGTGCAACCGGATTAGGTTTATCTTTGGCAGGTGGTCCCCACTCATAGTTGTTGCGAGCTCTTTCGCTCAAATATTCTCGGAAGTGGCCCATGCTCAGAATTCCTGCCACCTATTCTCGTAGATGTCTGCAATCTACAGTTTTTGCCCGTGAGTGCCGTGGAAATTGCACTAGACGGACTGATCTCTTTTACTAGGATCAGATTGCAATGGCTTCGGAAGTCGGGATGATGAATGAGTTGTCAGCACCACCACCATTTGATCCTCGTTAATGTTAAATTTGTACTTGGATAATTTCGGCTATCCGGTACCTTTAGTAGAGTTAGATGAATTTCCTTTGTCGAAATTCACCAATCCTTGATTATTGCATCCGGATCCTCCCTTGTTATTTGTATTTTCCAAGGAGCGAAAACTTTGTCTGCCTCCTTGCTTTTCGGGAGTAGGATAGGGTTGGAAGTGATTATTCTAGGAATTTCGGTTTGCTCCAGTTCCTTTATCTGACTTCCGAAAAATAATTTCGGCTTGAGTCCCCAATATATCATCTTTTATCCAAATCGTAGACTCATACCAGTTGTGTATGTCCTCCCAGGTTGTGGCCTAAAATTCCAAGAGATTCTCCTTGAGCTTCCGTGAAACATTTGGACTTAAAGGATTTAGACCCTTTGTGAAAGCCTCTGCAGTATACTCTTCTGGGACGTTGGGTAACAACATACATTCCTTTTGGAACCGATAAATGAAGTCCCTAAGAAGTTCCATTTCTTCCCGCACAATGTGAAAGATATCCATTTTGCGTGTCTTCACTTTTTGTGCCCCCCATGAGCTTTTATGAACTTGTCGGTAAAATGGGTGAATGATCCGATTGAATGCTCATGTATGAGTGAATAACATGTCAAGGCTCTCTTAGCAAGAGTTTTAGCAAACTTCTTGATCATAACCGATTCTATTTTGTGTTCCCTAATATCATTTCCTTTTACGTCTGTTGGGTGCTCTTGTGGATTAGTAGTCCCATTATACTTGGCACAAATGGCATTTTGAATCTTTTAGGAATCAGTTCGAGCGTAACCTCTGACTTATACACCAACTGAATATATCTCTTTGCGTTTGGCCCTTCAACCACAGGAGGCTCCCGATATTTCATTCAACCGATGCCAAAACTCCTTGACATTTTTCTCAGCCTTCTCTGCGTTAGTGTCTACTTTGTTTGTCATGACCTTCATAAATTTCAAAATCTGTTCCTGGAAAGGATTTTAAGGAATGGCTTCGCTCTCTGAGGCTCCATCATTTCTTGATCTACTTTGGTCATTCCCGATTTCCATATTAGCATTTGGTGGAGGTGGAGGTTCGTCTGTTGGAGTACTACCAGTATTCTTGGACATATATTCTGAGTGAAACCGCATCAAGCGTTCCAACTATTCGCTCATAGTGGCATTCTGCGCCCTTAAATTTTGTATGGCTTCTTCGGGCGTTTCGTCATTGGAAACGTCCTTATGCCGAGTTTTATCTGCCTCCGAAAGTGGCTCAATCTGCAAACATCGGGTCCTCTGGTATCACAATTCCTATCGGCAAATCATCCAGTCCGAGCGGGACGTTGGTTGTGTTATCCCTGATATTGCGGTTGCTTCCGTGTTCTCCTATTCCTGTTGTTTGTTTGTTTTGAACAAAAAACAAGACTTGAAAAGAAAACTAGATTAGTAGAAAGGGGGGTCACTTGTGATACCATAATTGTCCAAGCACCACGGTGGGTGCCAAACTGTTTACCCTTAAAATAGTGTAGTTGAATTTGTAGACGTGGTTAAGGACATGTGGATCTCAAGTGATTGATTTGAGAATAAAGCTAGATAGAATTTACTGTAAATAAATAATAATAAGACAAGTAAAAGTAATGATTAGTCTGAGACTTGTGGTAGTTCTGGGCAAAGTCACTGCACTTGTATGAAAGCAAAATAATCGAGAGAAAATTACTAAGTGTATTGTAATAGCTTGAATCTGATGATCTTACATTGGAGTTATATGTCCTATTTATACATGAGCTACACGGATGCACAACCCACGGAATATGCTCACATTAATACATGAGAATGATGTTGTAATAACTAGGCAATTATTATCACCATAATGCCTTTATGACTCTGCTAGATGACGTATGACTGATTTGGTAACGTCTGCCCGTTGCAATTCAAAATGGGTCCTTTGATCTTCTAAGTTACCGGTATCACATATGTGCATGATGCTTCCAGCCTCTCTTGGATGCTACCGGTAGCGTCTTAGGCTAACCTTGACTTGACTAAGCATTAACTGTCACACGTCACATTACAATTCGTACAACTGTCTTATATAAATTTTTCCATAAAGCTAGGCAACCTAAAGTTTTTCTTAAAAGACTTCGGAATGTTGTGTTTAATAATTCTAAGTTGTTTATCTGGACATTATCGTTTTTTTTCTTTCTTCGAAACTTTTTCAATCAAGAAGGATTTTGAAGATGTTTTGCATTGAAAAAAAAACTAATTCAGTCACAAAACAGGCACACTCGGCTTAGCTAGTTAAAATTATGCAGGTACTAATAATATAGAGATTAGTTATGATCGAATTTATGTATTATTTTATACAGAATTAGTAATGCATAGTTTAGTTATATATGTATTAGTTATTACCTCTTCTATCATGCATAAAATATTACATAGATTTCCTCATGACTTATACATGTATTAGCTATGCGGGTTTCTAAATTGCAAGCCAAACACCGTATTAATTGTGTTGAAGCTACCAAACGACCCCAAAGTTTTCTTAAAAAGTATTACACATTTCTTCTTTTGTTATTCAAATATAGCTTTGTTCAAACTTGTTGGTCTTTTTGTCCTTGAGGTTGCAGCATATCATTACTTCACTCTGAAACATGAAGGAACGTACAATAATTCATGTGTTTGACTGCAACTTGGACAGTTAGTACATGGGCATCAATGCCGTATAACAAATGGTGTGCGTTTGACAAATATAAGAGATTTGCAGGCAGTGCAAATCTCCAAAATCTAAGAAATGTTCCGTAAGTTTTTGTTAAATATTTTAGGCAGCAAATTTGACATGAAGTTAGATCCTCATATGTATGAGAAATATATCCAGCTTGAATAGAGCTTTTGCCTTCGCTTTGAGTTCGTGGGTGTCCCCACCGGAAAAACAGTGTAATAAGATCATGCTTTTCTGAATGGTTGGTGGGTGTGCGTTAACTAGAAATTCCAATTCTACCGAGTCTCGAGTTTCCCACAAGATTTTATGAGAACATATTCCCCATATTCAGCGACAAGGGACAGAACGACCTCTCGATCTACTTACTGCAGCCCAGAAGTAAAAATGTAGTTAGGCATTCCCTGTTGCAAGCCCCCCTGAAGCCCCACCTGCCTTTTCTATATGGCCGCATAACCATAACAAGTTTTCTATAATGCCATACCAAATCAAGATCCGCAATTAGCCCAATAGAAGAAAATCATAAGCTTGAAGAAAAGAGAAAAGAAGGATAAAAAAATCACACTAAGGGGGTGGGAAAGGGCCCCAATCGAAGGGCTCTTCTACTAAAATTTGAAACTCAGACTGAACTACTCATTCATCCCTCCACCCTCCACAGCCTTCGCAGCTTACCATGTTTGAGCCAGATGGTATAAACAAGTCAGAATCTGGCCTTTTAGCTGGCCGTGACAAATATAACCTGGTGCCATGGGATCCTTTGGGATTGACATATTGATCAGCCTCTGCATATTCATTCATTTTTTTGACAACTCTTCCATGGCAAGCATTTCTTGCCATTAGAGTGGAGATGACTCTGTGACAATTAATCCAAAGGAATGGTGTTTAGTGCAGCTCTTACTTTGCTTCTTATCCCATAATATCTCGTTGAACATAACCTTCTCTCTTGAGTGTTCACTAAACGACAATGAATGAGGGGATAGTATGGAGGAACAAGGAACTATCCTCAACATGAAATACGAAACAAGTCTCATTCGCAAAATGGTGTTATTGGCCGTTTCTAAATCAGCCGCAATTAAGCAAATACGATTTAGCCTTATCTGGACGCCCAAAAAAGGCATGCTAGAGGATCAAAATCTATTTACCAATGAATCGTGAAATGCTAAAGATGGGGTCATCCAATACAAATTGAAATAAGTCGCACAGTTTTGAAAGAGAGTAGAAGAACTAGTACTCAATAGCTTAATTAAGAAAGATTACATCAATGAACAGACTAACAAAAGTACTTGACACAGTACTTGCACATCAAAATGCACTGTGAAAGGCCAAAAAGAAAGGGACAAAATGAGGACTCGTGCAGACGTATATAATACAGAAGACAGTATAACTTTAACATTGACAACAAGCACATAATGCAAAGACTTATGCAGACTTGGATGGCCAAGACTTATGTGTTTGTTATAAAATTAATAACAAGCACATAATGTGAAGACTTATGCAGCCTTGGATGGCCAAGATGCTTGAGCTGACATAATAATTCCCACAATAACACCGAACAGCCCAAGTGCACTACCAAAAATCTCGATCACAAGGATCTTAACGAAAAGTGTGGAGTTCTGTGCATCAGATAAGGCACAGCTGCTTCCAATAATCCCAACGCACAACCTTTGCAAAAGACATAAAAGGGATAACAATGATCAAAAGGGCAGAAAAACATTTCTTTAAACTTGACACCACGAAGTAGAAATCCATGTAAAAACTCACCCACAGACAAGATTGGCAAAGCCCACTATGATTCCAGAAGCAAAAATTGCATAGCCAGCTCTAAGAGACTCTGGTGCATAAATCTGAGAGGCAGGTACACTCTCGAGCTTTGTTTGAAGAATGATGGCCACAATAACACCATATATAGCAACCGCTTCACAAAAAATTACACTGACAACCAAATCGTTTTGAGACATTGCTCAAAATACAAAGCACTGGGAAAAACTAAAGATAAGAATCATCAATAATGACATTACGCATATGCGGTAGACTATGAGCCTTTGACTTCACATTTCCTTACAAATATAGTACACAAGCATATCAAGGACCATAATCGTTCCACTAACCCAGATCCAGACACCTCTGCTCTCTCATCAAGGCATACTGTTTCTACATTTCATATGTACAACTTTAATAGATCCCTTCCAAAGGGCAGGACAAGATTGTAAACCAAAGTTCATGAAGATGGCGGACAATATAATGGGATAGTTGACCAAATGAAGCTCAGATGAAGGATTACCACTCTTAATGAGAGTATGTTTTCGAAATAGATGATTATGCAATCACGGCATTGTTTAGTTTGTCAAACTCATGTATCATTAGCTGATAGCACGAAGTGATTACTATTACCAAAACAGACCGATGATAATGATAGAGCAAACTGACTAATTAAGCTCACATTTCGGAACCAAACTACCATCAGAACAAAAAAACATAACCTGCAACTCTTATAAAATTTCTGAAACAAACATATATAGAGCTAAGTCAAGTAAAGAGTAAGGTAAAACAACAGTTCTTAGAAAGTTGTCTGCCTAAGTTTGACTCAACTTCTCATCTCGCACAAATACTACATCTATGAAAAGTTACTCTGACTTGAAATTAAATATCAATCCATGTTATACACTTTAACACGCATAGTAATATTGACTTAAATTCTTCAAGCGGTTGTTTGGTTCATGAACAAGTCATACAGAATTATGAGAGCTAAAAAATACATGAATTGTTAGTGATGAAATATAACAAAAGAAATAATGGTCAAAAACACACCTGAAGTATCACTTTTTTGCGAGTTTCCTACTTGAACTATCAGGTATTTGCATTTCCTACCTAAAACTATCCCTAACTATTTATCAAAACACACCTCAAAGCTGACTAGACCAAGTGTTTGAATACAATCGCCAAAAGGCGTGTGACAACTTAATTTGCCCATAAAATCTCGTCCACATGACGGCAGACTCATTAATTTTGAGGCGTGTTTCGATAAATAGTTGGTGATAGTTCAGGTAGGAACACAAACACCTAATAGGTCAGATAGTAAACTCTCAAAAAAATGATAGTTCAGATGTGTTTTTGACCATTATCTCTTAATTTAATTTCTTTAATTATCCACGGGGAGTGCCATTTGGCACCATTTTAAACAAAAAACGCACCATCAGATACTAGTCGGGTGTGTTTTTATAAATAGTTGATGATAGTTTAGATAGGAAACTAACTAAAAAGTGATACTCTCTCAGGAGTGTTTTTGACAATTATCTCATAACTAAAGGTATTATTATGCAAAGATTGAGACCAAAGACAATAATTAGCTTCATCCTAGTATTGCTAATAGCCTAATACGCATATTTGAATTTCACTACGGTGTACAAAAAAGGACCACAAACCAAATATTTTACTACAGTAGTATTAACGATGCATAATTTAGTGCTAGGACTTTTTTCCTTTTCAAACCCTAGGGATCCAAAGTGATACTATTAGCCCTTTTAAATTAAATAAAAATTAAAAAGGAAAAGTAAATTACCTAATAAGATTTTTGGAGGTAATCCGAGGAGCTTTGACGGAAGCACCAATCAAACTACTTCCAGTTATATATATTCCCCTAATAATAATTCCAAACAAAAACAAAATCAAACAGGTAATTCGTTAGATAATGAACAAGTTATTTAAAACCCTAGGGAGTAATAAATAAAATGTTACCAAGCAGCACCAAGCACTGAAACACCGATGGCAATGGCAATTCCGATAGCGGAGAAGGTGTACGGAGAGATCTGCACCAACGCTCGCGACCATGAGCTCGAATGACCCGCCATTGTTGATGGTTTCCACACAAAATGATTTTGATCTCAATGACTAACGAGAGAGAAAACAACATGTGTCGTGTTGGATCGGGTCACTAGCTTCTTATCTGGGTCAATATGATATAGTTTGGGCCGGTAGAAAATGATTGACAGAAGTGGCCCAATTTGCTAAGGGTGGTCGCTTAACAAAATCTTTAAAGAATAAATAGTCTCTGCGTCAGAAAATTAGTTAGGCAAAGCTTTTTTAGCTCATCAAACATAAGTTGTGCATATAAGTTAGAAGTCAGAAGAATATAAGACAATGAATCTGGTCAATTGACCACAAGTTTTATCTTATACAAAAAAGCTAGAACTTATGTCTAATGAATAATATAATTTTTTTTTTCAGCGACTTTTTAAGTTAAGGTTATTTTTAAAGGTATTATTAACCCCTTCATATTTTGCTCTTCAGCCCTTGCACTTTTGAGGACACCACACGTGGTGTCATTTCCTGTTAACAAATTGGCAGAAAGTGGTCCAATTTAGTGTTATTAGTAAGGTCCAGTCTATTTTTAGTAAAAAAAGTTGGTAAACTATAGTCCGAGTTTACAACTAAAATTGTCCCTTATATTTAAGAGTAGGTCTATTTTTATCGCATAAATATACCTCTGAACATTTTTAATCCCTTAAATTTTGCTAAAGTGAAACATCTTTTGTTCAATTAACAAAATGAGGCTTTTTGGGGTTAAAACTGACGGTGAAAATATAGGTGCAGCTCACGTGATTTTGTTTAAAACAAAGACCCCCTGGTAACCTTTTCCTCCATTCTCAATTGTTCATGTTCACTCCTGCAATTACCAACCGTAACTCGACATTTCGACATTTCCTAAAGGAAAATGTAAATGTGTAATTATAGAAAATAATATATTTCCTACCCATAATTAGAATATTTTCATATATTGTGTAAATATAATTATGGTAAGACTAGGATTCCTCTTTTGTATAGGCTTAGGATTCCTATTGTATAAGGGATGATTATTGTACTCTATATATACCTTGATATTAATGAAAGACTCCCCAAGGGAGATTAATATCATCTAACATGGTATCAAAGAGCCAAATAAACAAAATCCTAAAAACCTTTCTCTTCCACAGCCGCCGGCTGGCTCTCCTACGCCGCGGCCATCCCGAATTTTCTTCTTGTTTTTCGGGTTTTGTTCTTCCTTTCTTCTCTTCTCTAAATGGCTATCCCTGATTCTTCCACACTTTCTGACGCCTCTACCTCCACAAATCCCACCACAAAGTCATCACCCCCGTTTCATCCCGCCCTTCATCGTTTCCAACATCAAGAACCATATTCCCATTATTCTTGATCAAGAAAACAACCGTATTCTCCCGGGTTGAACTTTTTCGCAATCATGCATGTCTCTATAACGTGCTTGACCATATTGATGACACTATTCTGCGCCCTACGGAGGTTGATGATTCTATCTGGCATCGTCTCGACGCCGGTGTCAAACAATTGATATGTGGTAGTATCTCTCAGGATTTGCTCCTTACTATCATGAAATCTGACTCCACAGCCCTTGACTTGTGGAATCGTTTTGAGGAAATTTTTCAGGACAACAAGCACACTCGTGCCGTGTATTTGGAAGAACCAGTTCAACAAAACACGTCTTGAAAACTTCTCCAATGTCTCTGAGTACTGCAAGCGGCTTAAACTTCTAGCGAATCAACTCTCCAACATCGGCACGTCTGTCACTGACGATAAAATGGTGCTACAAATGATTTTGGCCTTACTAAGGGCGAATATGATACTTCGGCCACCATTATTCAACAGGCAGATCCGCTATCGAGTTTTAACAAAGCTCGCTCACAATTGTTGCTCGAAGAAACCCGTCGTGCTAAGCAGGATGAGCACGCCCAGCAGGTATTAGCTATCGACACGCAACCCCAAGATCAGACGCCACCAGACAACTCCTAACAGCGGCAGGGCCGCGGCGGGGGTGTAAAAGGTCGCGGCGGTAGAGAAGGTCGTGGTCGTGGCAAGGGTCGCGGTCAACAGAACCAACAGCAGCAACAGCAAAAGAGATCACAGAACAACTGGGCCGCGGCTCCTCAGCAGTTCATCTACAAGCGCTGCAGCGCCCCAGTACAGAGCCACGGCGCCCTAGTTCAGAGCCGCGGCGCCAAGTCCATTCCAGTACCAGCAGCCATACAATCTGTATTCTTACCCCGATTTGTTAGGCCCCGCTCCAGCCCCACAGCAGGCCCACTTCATGCAAGGTCAAATCCCGCAGCCCTCCTCTGGCATGACACCCACTGAGTTGGGTCAGGCGTTCAACACCCTCTCTATGCAACAGCCTGATAATACTTGGTACATGGACTCAGGCGCCACATCTCACGTCACCAGTCTGCAGGTACTATTCCTAAACTGTTTCGGTTAAAGCATCCTCAATATGTTACAGTTGGTAATGGACAACGCATTCTAGTTAAGGGTTATGGTACCTCATCCACACAACCTCCTCATCCACCCTTCTCCTTCAAAAATACTATATATGCCCCACACATGATTAAGAACCTTATATCTGTCCGCTAATTTACTCGTAATAATTCTGTCTCCGTGGATTTTGACCCTTTTGATTTTACTGTGAAGGATCTTCATACGGGGACACCTCTTACGAGATGCAATAGCACGGGGGAGCTCTATCCATTCACTTTCACCTCCACTGCCAGATCTTGCTCTCCCGTCACTCTAGCAGATGTTTTTCTTCAACTTGGCATAATAGGCTTGGTCATCCAGGAGCCCCAGTTTTTAATTTTCTTAGAGGCAACAATTTGATTGCTTGTAATGGAAAACTTGCCCAAAATTGTGTTTCTTGCTCTTTAGGCAAACATATTCGTCTTCCATTTAAATCATCTACTAGTGTTACATTTGCTCCTTTTGATATCATACATGCCGATTTATGGACATCTCCTATCTCTAGTTCTCTCGGTCATAAATACTATCTTGTGTTGCTTGATGATTTTTCACACTACGTTTGGTTATACCCTCTTAAATTTAAATCGGAAGTGTTTGTCAAATTTCTTGAGTTTCGCAAGTTCATTCAAACACAATTTGGAAAAGGCATAAAATCATTTCAGTGCGATAATGGTCGTGAATTCAATAACTCTATGTTTCACCGCTTTTGTATCAATAATGGCATGGTCTTTCGCTTCTCCTGCCCTCAAACCTCACCACAAAACGATAAAGCTGAAAGAATCATTCGCGCCATTAACAATATGATTCGCACCCTATTGATTCATGCCTCCCTCCCTCTACCCTTCTGGGTCTATGCTGCTAAAATGTCAGAATACACCCTAAATATTCTCCCTACTAGCACTCTTCACAATATGACCCCTACCGAAATGCTCTACCATAGAATCCCCTCTTATGATCATCTACGGATTTTTGGTTGTCTGTGCTATCCCAACCTTAGCTCCATCGCCCCTCACAAGCTCGCTCCTAGGTCCACTCTATGTGTCTTTCTAGGATTCCCGCCGAACCATAGGGGCTATCTATGCTATGACTTGTCGACTTGTCAGATCCACATATCTCGTCACATCACATTCGACGAGACCACATTCCCATTTTTGACTCTTCCAAAATGCCAAAAACAGGACTACTCATTTCTTGATGAGTCTGCCATCTCTCTCCTCATAATCGAACAACTCACATCCTCTGTTCCGTCGTCGAGCCGTGGCTCGAGGGGAGGCGCCGTGGCGCCTGATTTCCAGAGAGCAATCTTTTGAAACACCGTCTAGCGCCGCGACTCTCGATCCAGAGCCGCGGCGTCTCCGACGGATTCGCCCCCACCTTCTCCTTTTCCGACTTTACCCCCCGTCTCAGACACCACTCCGCCACCCACTGTCCCTACCCATCCAATGGAAATTCGTTCAAAGCATGGAATCTTCAAACCCAAAGTCCATTTCAACTTGTCAGCCCAAACCATCTCTCCACTCCCAAAGAACCCAAAATTGGCCAAACAAGACCCTAATTGGAATGCGGCTATGTATGAGGAATTCAATACTTTAACTAAACAACACATGTGGGATCTAGTACCTAGACTTGAGGGGGTGAATGTCATTCGTTGTATGTGGCTATTTCGTCACAAGTTCAAATACAATAGGGATCTTGAGAGGTATAAGGCCCGTCTTGTGGCTAATGGCACAAATCAGCAGGAGGACATTGATTGCGGTGAGACCTTCAGCCCGGTTGTCAAACCGGCTACCATCCGCACAATTTTGAGCATAGCCATGGGCAAACATTGGTCGATCCATCAGCTTGACGTGAAGAATGCATTCTTACATGAGGATCTGCGATAGACAGTCTACATGCATCAGCCACCAGGGTTCACCCATCCAGCAGTTCCTCACTATGTGTGCCGTCTTCGTAAGTCACTATATGGCTCGGCGAGCCCCCGTGCGTGGTATGATCGCTTTGCCGGGTATATCTTGCAGATTGGGTTTGTATGCAGCAAGAGTGATACATCACTTTTCATTTTTCATCGAGGTAGTAGCACTGCTTACTTATTACTTTACGTGGATGATATTGTTCTTACTGCCTCTTCCGACGGATTGAAAAATGAGATTATTGTCTTGCTCAAGTCCGAATTTGCAATGACTGATTTGGGGAAGCTGAGTTACTTTTTGGGGATATCAGTGACCAGGTCTACCAATCATATATTCTTATGTCAGCGTAAGTATGTAGAAGAGATTGTGTACAGGGCTAAGATGGCGAACTGCAAAGAGGTGCCTACTCCAGTTGATTCCAAATCTAAGCTCAGTGCTATGGATGGTGCTCCAGTCTCTGATCCTACTCTGTATTGGAGCCTTGCAGGTGCACTTCAATATCTCACATTCACCAGGCCAGACATAGCTTATGCTGTTCAGCAGGTGTGCTTATTCATGCATGCCCCCAAGGAGTCTTATTTCACTGCTCTTAAGCGTATCATTCGATACATTAAGGGCACTCTTGATTATGGTTTGCACCTATACTCCTCTGCACTAGACAGGTTGCTTTCATATACGGATACAGATTGGGCAGGGTGTCCGGACACGCGACGCTCCACCTCCGGCTTTTGTGTTTTCTTAGGGGATAATCGATTTCTTGGTCCGCCAAGCGACAGCTACCCTATCTCGCTCCAAAGTCTGCCGAGGCCGAGTACGAGGCGTCGCAAATGTAGTAGCCGAGATTTGTTGGCTCGAAATTTCGTTAGAACTTCGTATCCTTTGCGTCGGCATCTATTGTGTATTGTGATAACATCTCTCGCCATCTATCTTTCTCATAATCCGGTTTAACATCGCGAACCAAGCATATTGAGATAGACCTACACACTTCGTTCGTGAGAAAGTTGCGTTAGGCCATGTCAGAGTGTTACATGTTCCATCATCCTATCGTATGCAGACATATTTACCAAAGCACTTCCCAGACAATTATTTCTTGATTTCAGATCCAGTCTCAGCGTCCGGCCTCCTCCCGCTCCGACTGAGGGGGTGTGTAAACATGTAAATATAGGAAACAATATATTCCCTACCTATAATTAGAATATTTCCATATATTGTGTATATATAATTATGGTAAGACTAGGATTCTTCTTTTGTATAGGCTTAGGATTCCTATTGTATAAGGGATGAATATTGTACTCTATATATACCTTGATATTAATGAAAGATTCCCCAAGGGAGATTAATATCATCTAACAGAAAAGACAAAAAAAGATGATCATTTTATAGCATAAAATAGCTCATTCTTTATCGAAGCTTTTAGTTTCTGCCTCGATATTTAAAAAAAATTGACGCAAAAAAACAATAGAATTATGTGAATCTCTTGGATAGTCTTTGATGGTTGTATTCCCGGAGAAGGGACTAAGCTCCCGTTATGCGCGAGATTCGAGGAAGAGCCGAACTATAATGATCTATTGTAAAAAGTTTTACCACCGTTTCCACAGCTTGAACTCGTGATCTCTTATCACATGATAGCAATTTTACCTGTATTCTTAGAAAAGCTATTATAAAAACATTAATAAACTAAATATTGAAAATCTAAGACTAGTATTGTTAGGGTTTTCATTAAAACAAATCGCTCCAAAAATTAGTGTATGCCACTATATGCATTGAGCACACGGTATTCTTTAGTAAAAGGCGAAAAAATAGTTAGCTATGTGCTCATTGAGTGGCTTCGTGAGTTATGTTTAGGGATGACAACGGATCAGATCCTACTAGATTCATATACAGATCCATTTTTCATACCTGGATCCAGATCCATCGGATCCATAAAAACCAGATCTAAATCCGGATCCATCGAATTCACCGGGTCCACGGATCGGATCTGAATCCACGTGTAAAAAAAATTGTGTTGAATAATATTCCCACCTGTTAAAACTTTTTTGACAAAATAAAACTCAATCTTATTGAAAAAAATGATTGAGTTCATTCAATCAACCTATGCTAGAAAAAACAGAAGAAAACAAATTAAAGTTTACAAAATTCATAGATAGATTTAAGCAAAAAGTATATTGTCTTTTAACATGTCTAATTCTAAGACATGGAAGTTCATCTTTCGTCATTCCAAGACATGTCTAATTCTCTGTTTGCCTGAGATAGATTTGATATTTTGCTTTTACTTTTGAGGAAAGGTCAATACCCAAATAAATTACATCAAAACATGAAGTAATAGTAGTCAATTAGCACCTTTAGGCCACTCTAGACTCTACAACCATGTTAAATAAAATAATAGCCTCATTGATCACATGTGACTTATTTTTCTTAATTGTTTTGTGAAATAGCCTATATATTGCAATAGCTTAAAATTCAATGACAACAATAATTACAAGTGCAGGAATAAACCAAGAGACGACCAGCTCGGTGGTATGATCGGGAAACAACCTTGGTGGATGGGGGTTTGTTGGGAGAAGAGAGCTAAAAGAGCTAAAACAAGAGAGTAGTTACAACTCTCTAATGGATTTTGTTATTTTCTTTAAGTCTTTAGAATTTTGTTTTTTCTTGATTATATATGAAGACATCTTTGTTTACCAATTGTATGTTATCCATCCTGCTAATTTATTTAATGTGCTACTAATTTTCTAGTAAGGATAAATCTTTAATTAAACACTTATATGCCACAAGTTAAAAGAGAAGGAAGCCTTTTTACTCGCATGGTACAAGACAATTTTTAATTTCTGCAAACAAACTTCTAGACATATATATGTGACAAAAGCTAGTAATTACATCCTTTACAGTTCTACAACTCAATTGTTATTTGTTAGGGACATCTTTTGATCCCTTTCAGCACCTCTCCGATATGAAAAAATATTACTTTTTAAAAAGAGATAACTAAAAAAAATCATCTCAATAAATATTTATGATTAAACATATCATTTACATATCAGAAATTATGAATTTTTTAAAGAAAATACTTATAAAATTACATTCTAGGTTGTGGATATATTTAATAAAAAACGGATCCACGGGTCGGATCTGGACCGGATACGGATCTCAAATACAAGATCCAGATCCAGATCCGATCCGTCATAAATAGATCCGGGTCCAATCCGGATCCTTTGGGTCCAAATTTTGAAGATCCATATCCTATGAAACGGATCTGGATCCACCGGATTCGAACCGGGTCCAGGATCCACTGCCACCTCTAGTTATGTTGATGCGCTTGAGCTCCTTATATACTAGTTTCATCCTCTCGCTTCTTCAATAACTTTTGATGTGGGATGGTATTTTCTAGTTTCTGCAGTGGCTGCCACTATGGTCTCTGCTGGTCTGGGCTTTGTGTTCTTTCCTATATGTGGAAGATATTGGGCTAAAATATTTGGGCCATTAACATGAGCTCCACTCGTGGAGTCGTGGTCATCCGAGACGCAAAATTACTAATAGACTATCGAGGAATAGTTCCTTGTTCTATATTCAGTCTATATATCACAAAGAGTTTAAGTTTGATGCACTTTTAGTGTATTTTTTTTTACACCATCAGGTGACAATTATTTCTTATTTTTTATTTTTGGTAAATATTTTGTAAAAAAGAATGTAGCTTTTCTCTCTCTCCTTTTCAAATCTATCTTCTTCCCCCCCTCAATTTATTTTCTCTCTCCTTTTCCTCAACACATAGGAATTGACACCTTCAATGAATCTACCATCTCTATCTTTGAGTTTTCCCTCAAAGTTCTCTATCACTGCTCTAACACATCTTTTGCTATTCTTCTTCAATCCATAATAATCATAACTTTACTTTTGCCAATTTTATTTCCATATCTTTCATCAAATCTAACTTTCTTGGAGATTTATATTTTTTTTGGTTTGTTTGCGGGATTTATTCATATTCACTCATGGATATTAATTTTTTTGAACTGTCCATAGAAAAGGAGAGAACATATGGTGAAAATGCCCTGGTTTCTTCATTTTATTAGGATCTGTTCTCGCCCCGAATTTTGCTATTTGCCGTTTTATCGGCTAATAAAACCGGAAGACAAATTAATTCCTTAACTTAAGTGATTTGGGCTAAAAACGGAACTCTAATTTCCAGCGATGTGTCCCCCAACTACTCCAGAAAGCGTTAGGACGGTGGTATAAGTAAATTAAGAGGTAAGAAACATGAATACATCCGAGTAAAGTAAAAGTAAATGATAAAGTAAGGGATAAAAGATAAAGATAGATAAAATTTGAGTTGTTTGATTGACTGTGTGTTCTATATACAAAGAATGCGTTCTATTTATAGTACAAAAAGAGGAAACAAATTGTACAAATGTGCCCCCCTCCCCCATGTCAACCATCAAGTAACCCACCAAGTTCAATGGCCGACTATCGGAGAGGTGGTGCCGATTTTCTCGCCCTCTACTCCTCTTGCTCGGATAATGGCCCTTTCTTTTAGTTGTCGTTGGCCGTTATTGCTTATGGGGGTCTGAAAACCCATTTGACTTGGTTGTTGAGGAGTCTGCACATGAGTGAGTCCCAGTCGTACCTCTAACTGACAACTCGGCTAAGATGCCTTAGTAGACGATGAAGTTCTTGTAGTCGAGGGCTAGGAGTGAATTCGGATCTGTAATAGTTTGGCTGTCACTGAATTCAGCTAAACATTTAAATTATTTTTGAGTGTTAACAATTGCCCCCTACATTAACTCGAGTGTGACTGTTGAGTTGATGTATCCGAAAGTAGACGTCATTTCAGTCTGACAGCCGCGCATGTCACTTCAATCGTCGCGTCTCCAGTGCATGCAATGATGATTACTTTTTGAGATGTGTTTCCCTTCTAACCGAGGCGTCTTATTACCACAAGTTAGCTCTGATGATTTTCGGCCGTACTTATAAAAATAATAAACTAATCTTAGCCGCGCCTCTGAAGGTTATTTAAGGAAAAGTGTCCCCATAGGTTTCTCACTTAATCTTTGGCCCTTTTCTTAGCCGAAAATAATGGCTTCATCTGTTTTATCTCGAAGATCAGAAAAATCATTCTAGCCGATAGTGACCTGACCCCGCATTGGCCTTCGTTGATGAACAACTGGTTATGACTCCATATGGTGGACCAGAACAAGGTGATTCTCTCTTGTTTCAGTACCTAAGCCTGATAAACCACAACTTTCTTTCTACTTGTGATTGGTTCATAGGCGGCCGCTGTTCAACAAACCTTCGTACTTGGCCAACCAAGGTCGCTCATTATTCGGGTTGGTTGGACCGAGTGAAGTTAGTCACAGGAGCCGAATGGAGGCGCTTGGGTCCTTCTAACGCCCCCGTACTGTCAGAATTTGATTTCCATTGTAACGTCGAGTTCGGGTATGCGCGGCGCCTCGTGTTTTGTGCTTGGTTTATTTGGATGTGGGAATCCATATCACACCCTTTAACTTCAGGATTGCTCTCGGAATTGTTGAGTAAATTTAGGGTAAACCTCGCAGATTTGATAGGCCATTATCTTTGACCACTTGGGATGACGTTTCTTTGCCTGAGCAGTGCGACCAACCTTACGACACAGGCGTGTGAAAGAAATGACTTTATATTTTATGACCAGACAACCGGTCTGTGACTGTCATTTAGCCATACATCTTCCGTTGGAGGGAATTAACTTATTTTGTGCGACTAGACAGCCGAGGTCTGCGCGATTGTCGTTTATTCATGCATGCCCCAAATCGAAGGATAATACTTTTTCAGATACTTGCCATTTACATTCCTGTCTATTTCTTTATCATGCATGTTTATTAGTCGATATGCGTTGCCGGCGATCCGTTGGCTTACTACGAAAGGTCCTTTCCAATTTGGTGATCATTTGTCGAATTTATGATATTTCATCCCAGTCGGCAAATCGATTTTCCAAATTAAGTCTCCTTCGACAAACCTCTTAGGCTTAACATGTTTGTTGTATGCTTTAGCCATTTTACGTTTACTGGCTTCAATTTTCTCTAGGGCCATCAGTCGATCTTCATCTAGCTGGTCTAACTTCATTAGTATGCCATGTTGATACTCCTCTAAACTTAGAGAGTTCTGCTTGGCCACCGGTAAGGATTTGACATTAATTTCCAATGGCAACATTGTATCTTGGCCATAGGTTAGCTGATAAGGTATTGTTCCGGTAGCTGTAGATTTAGAATTCCTGATCGCCCAAACGACTTCATCTAGAGTGAGATGCCACATTCGTGGTTTATCCTCCACGTTCTTACTAATTATGTCCACAATATATTTGTTGGTGCTCCGGCTTGCCCATTCACCTGTGCGTAATAAGGCGAAGATATGACTATTTTGATCCTGAATTTTTGAGCAAAGGTTGCCACTCTAGAACCAGTGAACACCGTCCCTTGATCAGTTGTAATTATCTCAGGGATACCATATCTATATATGATCTGGTGTTGGATAAACTAAATGACATCTGTCTGATGAACCCTCTTCATCGGCTGAGCCTCCACCCATTTAGTGAAGTAATCGGTAGCCACAATAATGAAATTGTGGCCTTTAGCCGATTATGGGTGAATCTTGCCGATGAGGTCCATAGCCCATCCTATGAAGGGCCAAGGTTTTACGACTGGGTGCAGCAACTCAGCTGGTATCCATTGGATTGGTCAGTGTCTCTGACATTCTTCGCATCCTTTTGCATACTGGAAGCAGTCAGCTGTGATAGTAGGCCAATAATAGTCGTGGCGGTAGATCATCCACTTCATTGTTGGCCCCGCTCTGTGTGATCCACATACTCCTTCATGGACTTCTCCCATGACCCTCAAGGCCTCTGCTTTGGCAATGCAGTTGAGTAGTACTCCATTCACGCTATTTTAATAGAGGTCAACGTCAATGAACACATATTTTAAGGCTTTTCTTTTAACCTTGAGGTCCTTGCAACTGGAGGGATCTTTTAGGTGGTCAATTAGTAACTGCCTCCATGAGTTGATTTGATCAATAACTAACATTTTGGCTAGAAGTTCGTCATACTCTAAAGTGAGTAGCGACTTCCTAAAGCCAGAAACTTCTTGCGCTAAGTCTTTAGCCTCAACATTCATGCCTCTGGGAATATGACTTAATGTAGATGATGCGAACCTACTAAGTAACCTGCTAGCTGTTTCGTGATGGGCCAACAAATTTGGATCCTTGTAGTCATATTCCCAGGCCAACTGCTTGATAACCAACTGAGAGTCTCCGCTAATCTTGATGTATTTTACTTTCATAGAGACTAGGAGCTTGAGTCCTATGATGAGAGCATCATATTCGGCTTGGTTATTTGTCAAGTCAAAATCTAACCAATAAGAGAACCTCCATGTTTTGTCTCTAGAATTGGTTATCATTATCCCGACTCTGACTCCTTTCTGGGTTCTTGACTCATCAAAAGTCAGCGTCCAAGGGACGATATCCACATATGTTGTAGAGGGGGCGCATGGGTCCTCTGCATCTACACAGGGGTAGTCTGCCAAGGAATCGGCTATCGCCTGACCTTTGACAGCCTTGAGTGGCTTATACTCGAGAGAAAATGCAGTGATCTTGATTGCCCACTTCATTAATCGACCTTGAAGGACATGTCTATTTAGTAAGTACCAGACAATATCAACTTTGCACAAAACGTATATAACGTGAGGCATCAGATAATACTCAAGTTTTATGCAAGCATAAATAAATACAGATAAAGCTTCTCCAAATAAGTATATCTAGTTTTAGCATCGTTGAGCATTCAGCTAAGATAATAAACCACTCTTTAGTTCTATCATCGACCTCCTGTGCTAGCAAGCAGCTGATAGATAATTCTCACAGCTGAAACATACAATTTTAATGGCTTCCCTGGCACGGGAGGCACCAGTATGGGGGGAGTAGCTAAGGCCTTTTTAATTTGATCAAAGACCTCTTGCTGTTCCGGACCCCATACCAGCTCTTCTGACTCCTTAAGTCTGAGCAAATGTGAGAAAGCCTTCATCTTGCCAGCCGAGTTAGATATGAATCTCCTTAAGAAATTGATCTTTCCCAATAAGCTTTGTAACTCTTTCTTTGTTTTGGGTGGTGCGGATCCCATTACCGCCTTGGCTTTATTACAATCTATCTCGATGCCCTTCTTGTGTACAAAGAAGTCAAGGAAGTTGCCAGCCTATACTCCGAACATGCACTTGGCTGGATTCATAATCTCATGAATCCTCATTCTTTTTAATGCTTGTTCAAGATTGGCTAAATGATCCTTGAAGTCCTTAGACTTTACTACTACATCATCGATGTAGACCTTCATAGTCTTGCCGATCAAGTCATGGAATATGGTGTTCATTGCCCTTTGATAAGTGGCACCAGCGTTCTTAGACCGAACGACATAACTATCCATTCGTAAATGCCCAATTCTCCTGGACATCTGAATGCGGTTTTGTGAATGTCTTCCTCGGCTACCGATATCTGATTATAACCAGAGTATCCATTCATGGAGGTCAATACACCGTTAGCGGCTGCTGAGTCGACTAGCATTTCGGCCATCGGCATGACGTACTCATCTTTATGAGTGGCTAGATTTAGGTTCCTGTAATCAATACATACCCGAACCTTGCCATTCTTCTTCTTGACTGGTGCACCGTTTGCCAACTATTCCACATACTTAGCCATTCTGGAAAACCCTGCTTTTAGCGGTCGTTCGATCTCAGCTTTGATTTGAGGCATCAGTTGAGGGTGATACTTTCTGGGCGGCTGTTTTTGGGGTTTGAAACCCTTCTTGATTGGCAATCTATGTTCTACCAAGTACGTGCTAGCCCAGACATCTCATGATAATCCCATGCGATACAGTCTTTATACTGCAGTAGAAGGATCGTTATGCCTTGTTTTTCTTCTTCCTTCAGCAAACCACTAATATGTGTTAGCCTAGAGATTTCTTCAGTTCCTAAGTTAATATCTTCCAAAGGATTATGAGATTCAAAACTAGGCATAATCCTTCTTATGGGTGATTCAAGTTCCAATGACAGCTCAACTTCATCGGCTGCAAGCGTTGGTTCGATGTCGTGGTTCCCCATCTGCGATGCATCGGCTATCATTGCCTTAGAACTTAGGGCGGTCATCCGATGCCATAGGTCACGTATGATTTGAGTTTCCTCAATCATTTAACTCCTTCAAGGTAAGCCGTGGTTCGGCTAATTATTTTATTTCAAACCCTCGCGAGGTAAGATTATAGGATTCTCAAGATCCTTCTTCATACTGGTCCGTAACAGATATGAGAGCCACATAGGGTGAGTAGATGATAGCCTCTACGTTCTGAACCCCTGGTTGGAATGGGTTATCATCCGCTGGGACAATAACTATCTTGTCTCCTTTTCAAAAGATGAGCTTTTGATGCATGGTAGAAGGAAGGCATCGACTGGTGTGAATCCAGTCCCTGTCTAGCAGAATGGTATAGGACGACTTGCCATCTATTACAAAGAAGACATACCTGACCGTCTTAGGACCTACAATGGTTTCTGCTACTAGAATCCCCAATGTTTCAGAAGCCTCTCCCATAAAGCTAGCCATTTTCATGTTAGTTGGGATGAGATCTTCTCTAGTTTTGTTGAAGTTTTTAAAAGTGAGCAGCAACATCACATTCAGCACAACCCCATTGTTGACGAACACTCGGCTAATGGTTTTGTCGTTGATGTAAGCCTTCACATAGAGAGGCTTGAGGTGTTTTAACCATATCTTCTGTAGGTGCACCAAATACGGTGCTCAAAGTGTCCCTAGCCGTGGTATCGGCCATTGTTGCCCATTCTGCGTCTTCTACGCAAACATCACCTTCTAGGCTATCCAGCGCGGAGCGGCTGGCCCAGAATTCACATGAGATTAGGCTGACCATTTCAATGTCTACCTATATCTCATCAACCAGGTCTTGGCTAACTAAACCGAGGACGGAGTCTCCTCCTTCATTCAATTCGGCTGACCAGGAGCTCATATTTTCCATTTCTTGGAGATAAATGGGGATCGGCTGGGGATTCTCTAACTGAATCCTCTGCACGATCTGTGGGATTGCCTCGGTTAGAGGACCATTCGGGGACACGTTCTCTTGCCAGGGTTCCTCTGTCGGGTTGTCGGTAGGCTATTCATCCAGCTCTGGTTGACTCGATGTCTCTTTTTCAGGCGATATTGCCCCTGAAACAACTGAGACGAATGCCCGCTCGATAGCCTCGACTATGTCAGACTCAGGTCTCTTGATTTTCGACTGCCTTAGTGTTGGAAATTAGATGCAATATCTGTTGCATCTTACACAAGGCCTTGGCACGTTGCATTCTTCTTTTCTGAGTCCTGGATGCGACTCTCGGTGATGCCTCTTTCTTTCTGGGAGCCTAATTGATAGACCACTTCCCCTCTTCTGTGTTGGTGACTAGTTTAATCATTCTCCGGGGTCTCGTCTGGTCCTCATTTCTCGCCATGATACGCAAGGATGAAACACCCTCATTGATGTTAAACTCGACCACCATTTGTTTGGTTTTAGAGAGTGTTTCTTCATCTATTCAAGGCATGCTCAGCTGCCGATTGGTTGGCATCCGTACTTGCCCCCCAGACCTATGCCTGACGTCGATAGGGACCTTTCTGAGCCTCATAGTTTATTCTTGAAATTCTCATTCAATGTCCCTCGAGTATTTAGGCGGCCATGAAAACTGCTCATAGCTGGCTAGCCGCCTGTCATTACGAATGTCATGTAGGCTGCCTAACGGTTTGAACATAAAGGTCCTTGTGGGCTTCTTCCCTTCGATAGGTTTCTTTGGGACCCATACCATTTTCATCGGTTGTTTCCCTTTGGTGTCCCTTGAATCATCGGGCTTAGCAAAATATACCATAGATATTGGTACCGCGGGAAAGAGGTCGGTATCAATGAACATTTTAGCCATACTCTTGTCGGCTAGTTTGAACCTCCCCTCATTGATGCCATTTTGGATCGCCTTTTTGAAGATCACACAATTAGAAGTAGAGTTACTGTATGAATTATGCTACTTACATTACTTCTTATCTTTGAGTTCCTCGGTAGGCTGAATCCTATGACCATCAAGCAGCCAAATCTGCTTATCTTTGAGCAGATGATCAAAGATCTGATCTACCTTCATGATGTCAAATGAGTAACCGATACTGTCATCGAATGGACTCGTCTCCTTGCCTTTTATAGATTTTAAGGCTGGACAAGAGTAAACCTTACCCCTAACAATCTCGGCCACCATTGCTTCTGCCGTGCAATATGCCGACTCTGAGTCGGACTCATCCGTTTCAATGATGGATACCAAGTGAGAGCCTCGATTTCGGCTGACTCTTCTCCGCTTCTTTTCCTGGACATACTGCTCTATTTGGCTAGCCTTTTCGGCTAACTGGCTCAGGTCAGAGCAAGATTGTCCTACCAGCTTCTCCTTTAACTGATGATACATGTTATTGATTATCATATGGGCACACTCAGACTCGGGAAAATGTACGGTGCATTTCCCAACATTCTTTTTGAATCTCTCGATAAAACCGGCAGCCAATTTATCAACATGCTGCTTGAGATTCATTAGATCATTCACGGTAACCTGAGGTTGAGGCCAATAGAACCTATTATGGAAGCAACCCTGCATGTCAGCCCAGCTCTGTACGGAATCAGGAGCCAAAGAGGAGTACCATGCGAATGCTGTTCCCGTTAGAGAGGGAGGGAATAGCTGCAACTTGTGATACTTATTCTGGCCAGCCTCACCGCATTAGGCAGTAAATCTACCGATGTGCTCGATAGTGGATTTCCCGTCGTCGCCAGAGAAGATGGCAAACCCCGATATTTTGAAGCCCCTCGACAAATGTGCTATTCGATCTACCCAATCGGGGTAGGGTTTCTTATAAATAGGCATGTCCAAAGATTTTAGTTGGATGTCGAAGAACCTCCACATGGTGTTAACAATAATCTCTGAGTTTATCAGTTATGACGTCCCCTGCCGATTTTCTACTGGATTCGGCTGGTAGGCATTCTGCACTGGCGACCTCCATTCTGTACTTTGTTGGACAGGGTTGTGAAGGTTGTAGGTGGTTTGCTGGCCATTACCAATAGGTGGGGTAATGCCCCATGGCTGCTGTTAGGTATGGCCACCAAAGCCTGCAACCTGAGCTCCTAGAACGACTAACAGAGCCTGAGTATAAGGTGGAACTGTGTTCCATGGTTGCTCTCCTCGGATGTCGGACGTCGACCGTTCTTAGAAAGTTTACGCTTCCTGGAAGGTATGGATTGGGTACCGGCAATGACTGCTAGAATGGTATTCCGCTGTAAATAGCGTCACCAGATAGCCGAGCTAAGTCTTAGCTAGGGGCCATCGGCTGGCCAATGTTGTTCGCCTGCTTCCACGGGCCATTTGTATAAATGTACGGCAATCTAAAATGTCCTGGAGCCTGAACTAGTCTCCGAGCCATGTTGATCTGTCCATACTGCAGACTCCCTTGGTTAAGTGTCACATTTTGCCCCCAAAGTTCGGCGACGACCATGTAGTGTGCTGGTTGCCAGGCGATTGGGATTGTGTTCCTAGGTGCGCTATCGGCTGTGCCTGAGTGGGCACTGGTTGATGCACATATGGCTGAGGAACAACACCAGAGTCACGATCTCATGCTGAACAACACCGCTCATCAGAGGGATGGTAGAACTAGCCGAACATTCTCCTGGGTGCATTCGGTTGGTTTCCATCTCCCTCGCTTGCTGAACCTAATTATGTACCATCGACTTCACAATGTCAGCCAACTGTTTAGAAACTTGGTACATAATATCGTGGATGCCCAAGTCAATATATTGTCTAATAAAAGACGTGGTCATTATGGTTGGATTTTCAGATTGACTAGATTCTTTCACAACTTGGGTTGATAGAGGAAGTTGAGGGGTATCTACCGATGTAGGCATACCTGCGAAGGATGCTGGTTCGTTATTCCTTCTGGGAGAATTTTGTTTAGGATGTGGATTGTACTCGAGGTTCATTTTCTTACCGGACCTTAGGCGCATACGCCAAGAATGATCCTGACCTGGAGAATCAAACTTTGCTATTAATTCACCTATGGTCCCACTGGGCGTGCCAAATTTGTTCTCGCCCCAAATTCTGCTATCTGCCATTTTATCGGCTGATGAAATCGAGAGATAAATTGATTCCTTAACTTAAGCGATTTGGGCTGGAAATGGAACTCTAATTTTCAGCGATGAGTTCCCTAACTACTCTAGAAAGCGTTAGGACGGTGATATGAGTAAACTAAGAGGTAAGAAACATGAATACAACCGAGTAAAGTAAAAGTAAAGGATAAAGTAAGGGATAAAAGATAAAGATAAAGATAGATAAAATTTGAGTTGTTTGATTGATTGTATGTGTTCTATATACAAAGAATGCGTTCTATTTATAGTACAAAAAAGAGGAAAAAAACTATACAAACGTGCCCCCCCCCCCCCCATGTCATCCATCAAGTAACCCACCAAGTTAAATGGCCGACTATGAGGGAGGTGGTGCCGATTTTCTCGCCCTCTACTTCTCTTGCTCGGATAATGGCCCTTTCTTTTAGCTGTCGTTGGCCGTTATCGCTTATGGGGGTCTGAAAACCCTTTTGACTTGGTCGTTGAGGCGTCTGCACATAAGTGGGTCCCAGTCGTACCTCTAACTGACAACTCGGCTAAGATGCCTTAGTAGCCGATGAAGTTCTTATAGTCGAGGGCTAGGAGTAAATTCAGCTCTGGAATAATTCGGCTGTCACTGAATTCGACTAAACACTTAAATTATTTTTGAGTGTTAACATGGACTATGCCTTCATTTTCAGTCTCTTTCAACCTATGACTTAGGTTTTCATGAAACAAGAAAACGACATGAATTGAAGTTTCTAAAAGAAATTTATGGAATAAAAAGCACGGAGTCATTTTCTTAGCTGCCAACATCAAAGAGAGGATTATGATTATAGTACAATTAGTATTATAATTGCCTTTAATGTTTTTTAATTATAATGACAATTTGTAAAATTTTAAAATAAGATTTTAAGTTTGGTGCATTGTCAGTGTACCAATTTTTTTACACTATCAGATAATTTTAGAGGTAAAGTTAATTATTTTAAAATTTTACAGTGCACTAAATTTAAACTCTTAAAATAATTAATTTTACCTCAAAAATTACATGATAGCGTAAAAATATTGATATACTGTGCATCAAACTTAAACTCTATCATAAAATATGAACTTCAAAGGGCCCTTTAGTTATTTGATTCATTCTTTTGTGAAATTCAATTTTGTTTCCTTTGCCATGTTATCCCGCGATAGCTTGGACGACTATTTAATTTAGGGGAAATTTCAAAAATATACAATTTGCTCATTTACATTGTAAAAAAGTAGTCTAAAATTTACATTGCAAAGTTTTGACCCAAAAACACTTTTATACAACATTATACATTTATATACAAAAGACAAGTACATTATGTATATATGTGTTTGAAGGTGTATACATATGTATACACCTATATACATAAACATCCATATACACCCATATACCACCATATACACTCATATACAATATTATACAAAAAAATAACTTCAACACCACCAACTCCCATAAACACTCATATACACCCATATACCACCATATACATTATTATACAAATATTATACACTATTATATAAAAAAATAACTTCAACACCACCAACTCCCATATACACCACCAAAAATATTTAGCTCCATATACACCTGCGACCAGTTATCGCCGGAGATCACGCCGGAGCTCCGGCTCACCACCACCAGATCTAAGATAAGAGAGAGAGAGAGGAGGAGGAGGTCGAGAGAGAAAGAGCGCGAGAGGGGAGGAGTCACCGGATAACGCCGCGACGACGACGACGAGACGACGATGGTGCTGAGAGAAAGAGTGAACTAGACGACGATAGAGAAAGGAGGCTGCGAAAGAGAGAGCGCACGAGAGAGGAGGCAGAGAGCGCGATAGAGAATGTGAGAGAAAGTTTGGGCCATTTTTTATAAGATTTAAAAAGGTTGAAAAATATTGGGTAATTTTTTATAAGATTTAAAAAGGTTAGTTAATTTTGATAGCATTGTTGCCCTACATTTCATAAAGCATAATTATCTCTTTAATTTAGCTACACTGAAAAATAATACTGCTTACTTCGTTTTTCAGGTAACAAATCCATACTTGTAGTAGACAATTAAATGTATAACCTAAACGCAAAAAATAAAAATTTAGCTCCTTTGTCTTCCTTCACCATCCAATAGTGGCTTCTTCAATCCCATGATAACAAAAGAAAATAATTTCAAGACAGCTTGCTTCAAAGTGACCGCTAGCTAGCATTTTAAAATTGTCCTTATATTGAGTCCGAAATCACTACCTTCGTCATGTAGGAACTCATTAAAAATCTCCAGTAATATATATATTCCTCTTGTTACCCTCTTTGTATACGATAAAAGAAGGAGAAAGGGAAAAAATAAATAAATCTTGCGCCGTACTTATGGGCCTGAAGATACAAAGAATATTCCATGTCATTAACCTCCAAGAACTTAACAACACTGGATGCTGTGACAAACCAATATTAATATTAGCCTATATCTGTAAGTCCATTAATATACCATTATATAAGAGAGCTGGAAAATTGAGTTGTTTCTCACAATAGTGTCACACGCATCAATTTCAATCAATTAGATTTACAAAAAGAGTAGTATCTATGGGTTCTGTAACAGTTCCCCACAAACTTCCCATTATTGATTTCACAATTGAGAATTTGGAACCAGGTACAAATTCATGGTCTAAGGCACGTAAAGAAGCTATTTGTGCTCTTGAAGAGTACGGTTGTTTTGTAGCATTGTACGATAAAATCTCATTAAAGATCCATGATGATGTTTTTCAAGCACTAGAGAAGTTGTTTGATCTTCCCACTCAGACAAAAGTTCAAAATAAGTCTAGCAAACCTTTGTATGGCTATGTTGGCCAAATCCCATTTATTCCTCTCTATGAGAGTATGGGCATTGACAATGCCAATACACTCGAAGGTATCCAAAATTTCACCAATTTCATGTGGACTAACGGAAACAATGCTTTCAGGTAATATTTTCTCCCTTAATAGTCACGCATCGATGTGTGGGATAATGATTTGTCTTTGTATATAATATTAGGCGAATTTTACCTTTTGAACTAACTTTTGGGTTGAATTAGGCTCAAGAATATTTAACCCTCGTATTATCTTGTTCATGCTCTAATTGTCGGGCCTAAGCATGCGGCGGTGTTTGTAGTACCACATCGGTGGTGTGATATTGACAATTAGTCTTCTTAAATATTATATGGTCTTAACTTGAGCAATTTTCACTTCTTGAATTTTTTGGGGTTTACTGGTTAATTTAGGCTCAACGTCCATTTTCTTATGGATTAGCTTAAATAGCCGACCGTCCAAGAAAATAATCGACAGATGTATATATATATATATATATATATATATATATACATATATATTTATTTGATTGAGCGTAAAATGTGTAACTTCCTCTTCTTTATCACATGTCATTCGGATTTCGTAGACTCTAACTAGTTTGAGATGAAAACATAGTTGAATAGTTCATTTATCAATAATCAATCCAATATTTCGTTTGACAAAAAATCAAGAAAATAACGTTACTATATTCAGAGCTCACTAATCCATAATTCTTTTTATTTTTGTCTTCTTAATTTTGTTAGTCAAGCATTGCTATCATACTCGAAAGCAGCAGCAGAATTGGAAGAAATGGTTGTGAGAATGGTATTTGAGAGCTATGGTGTAGAGAAGTACTATGAATCCCACGTGAAATCAGTGAATTATCTAGCTAGAGTAATGAAATATAGAGAAGCTCAAGTAGAAGAAACAAAACTGGGATTTGTTGCTCATACGGACAAGAGCTTCATGTCAACAATTCATCAGAATCAAGTTAACGGTTTGGAGATCAAAGGGAAAGATGGTCAGTGGTTCGGAGTTGAGCTTTCTCTTTCCTCCATCGTCATCATGGCTGGCGATGCAATCATGGTAATCCATTTCATTTCACGTGTCTTAACTTGATGGATTATGTGAATTTTGTAGTGTTAAATTAAAGATGTGTATTATATATATAAAAAAATATTCTTTTAAATTTTATGGTCTTAATTGATTTATCTCGCTCTTATAAGTGAGTGTCATTAAGAGTAAAATGAGAATGTTAGAATTAAAAAATTACAAAATATAAAAAGTGACATTCTTTTTTAAATAAACTAAAAAAAAGAAGTGGAAGACACATAAATTGAAACAGATGGAACAATAAATTCAATAAATTGGGAGTTTAATTTTGGACATAGGGTGTAAAACTTCTTTATGATACTGTACTATTTAATCGATTAAAAGATAACTACAAGCAACAACACATAACTTGTGAACTAATTATCAACATGGAGAATAAGTCAAGTAACTTAGTACGTTCAATAGATAAATGTACATTGATCGATAGTATAAAACATCCTCTATTATATTACTGTACATAAACATTCTTGTTTTGATATTTGATATTGCTTGGATATAGGCATGGAGCAATAATAGGATAAAATCTCCGCACCATAGAGTGATGATGGAAGAGAAGGGAGCAAGATACTCCATTGCCCAATTTTCTTTCATGGAAGATTCAGTAATGGTTGAAACACCAAACGAATTGGTTGATGAGGACCACCCTTTACACTTCAATTCATTCAACCATCTTGATTATCTTCATTTCTTTAGCAAAGAGGAAAACAGAAGGCTCGAGTGTGCTCTCAAAACCTATTGTGGTGTTTGACATGCAAATTACTTGTACTGTTTTAATTTCCAGGATATAAAAGAGGGAAAAAATTCAGTTGGTATTTAAGTAAGTTTCAATATACTAATTATTATGATTTTGGTGTAAACATTGAATGGGAATAAGTCTTTTATCGTGAGGTTCAGTTCATACCTCTTTGTATTTTTCAAAATAATTATCCTCGTTGAGAAATTTGAGAATTCCTTTTCGTTTTTCTTATAAAAAATTCTTAGTCAAATTAGGAGGAGCATTACAATTACCACAAAATAATTTGTAACAAATAACTCCGTCGTCCAATTTATATTTTTGGGAAGCGATGTCAAATATTTTTGGACAGATCGAGAGAGTACAACACAAACGAAAACCACCAAAAAATGATCAAAACGCTTAGAAATCGGAAAAAGCAAAATCCAATCTTCTTCATATATATAACTAGAACTAGAATAGAGCATAAAGTATTCTACCTCTTTGTGTATGAAGTAATTGATTAGTGAATGAAGAATATTTTATTTATAAATTCTATAAATTTTTGAATGCACTCTATAATTTCTACATATCTCTTGTTACGAAAAATATTGACAACACTCTTATTTATAACAGTAAAAAAATCTACTTTGACTTAAAACATGAAAACTTATTTTTATATAAATTTAACTATAAATTCTGTTTAGACATCAATTAAAATATCAAATTCTGGCCAATTTTGTTTTTTCTATAATTTTAAATTATTATTTTCAACATTCCCTCGTGACTCAAAGTTGTATATTTAACTTTTGATGCACTTGTCACTATCTTTCAATTGTTGAAGCACTTGTCTTCAACCTTCAATTGTTGGAACACTTTCTCTCCAATATTCCAATGTTGATGCACTTCTCATCAATATTTAATTATTGAAGCACTTCCATTGTTCCAGCACTTCTCTTCAACTTTCAATTATTAGATCACTTCTCTCCAACTCTCATTATTTTTTTATTGATTGTGTTGGAGCACTTCTCTCCAACTCTTTATTTTCATGGTTATGTTGAAGCAATTCTCTCTAACTTTCAATAGTTGATGCACTTCTCTTTAATGCATACATCATTCAGCCGACGTCTGCCTACATAATTCTTGGCCAGACGGGCATCGTATATGACATATTCATGATTTTCATTGCCGGGGTTCAAAAGATAATAATGTAGTTCTTGAGATTTGAACTTGAAACCTCGAGGTGAATTTTTTGAGCCCCCTAAATCATTGAACCAACCTCTTATCTTATTTTAGGATATTCAAAATCTATATATATACATAAAAAATAAGAAAATATCTTATATATACAGTGTAATTTTTTGTCGAGGGTGTTCGAACACCCTCGGCAGGCCCTAGATCTGCACTTGCATATATGTGTTATAGCCATCCGCCAGCAACTGAAGCTCTTTGATTAATCTCTACCAGGATCGTAGAAGCTCTGATAACTATTTATTTAGAATATCATAAACTCATGAACTTCTCTATAATTCTCCACTCTACTTCTCTTATTATTAAAATAGCTAGCAACACCCTTATGTATAATAGTATGACTTTAGCACATAACTGGAAAACGTATTTCTACATAAATTTGACTATAAATTCTAACTAGATATGAATTAAAATATCAAATTCTAACTAATTTTGATTTCCCACAACTTTAAATTATTTTTCCAATATTCTCCCGTAATTTAAAGTTGTATATCCAACTTTTGATGCACTTATCACCATATTTCAATTTGTGGAAGCACTTTCTCTTCAACCTTCAATTGTTGAAACACTTTCTCTTCAACCTTCTATTTTTTGTTGTTTTTGTGTTGTTGTATTGAGTCATTTCTCTCTAATCTTCCATTGTTGAAGCACTTCTTTTCAACCTTCAATTGTTGGAACACTTCTCTCCAATTTAAATTATATTTTTCTTGATTGTGTTGGAACACTTCTCTCTAACTTTTAATAGTTGGAGCACTTCTCTCCATCTCCCATTATTATTTTTCTTGGTTGTGTTGGAGCATTTCTCTCTAACTCTCATTATTTTTTTCTTGGTTGTGTTGGAGCACTTCTCTCCAACTCCTATTATTTTTTTGTTGGTTATGTTGGAGCACTTCTTTCCAACTTCAAATAATTGGAATACTTCTCTCCAACATTTCACTGTGAAACACTTCTCTTCAACTTTCAATTTAATTTGTTGATGCACTTTGTCACCAACACTCAATTTTTTTATCCAATTTCTCCCGCGTTTATAGAAGAGTTCCTTCCTAGTGTGTTATATTTGCTTGCATATCTTTAAACCTGTAATATTTTGTGTCCTTCTCAGCATGATTGATTTTCATGCATGTATCATTGACCCGACGTTTGCCAACATATAATCATTAGCCAGACGGGTGTCATATATGAGTTATAGCCGCCCGCGGCAACAATTTTTTTTGATTATGTATCAGGATCTTAGAAGCTCTGATACTAATTTGAAAGAAAATATTTTATTCATAAACTCTATAAATCTCTGAATGCTCTCTACAATTTTTGTTTGCTATCTCTTGTTATGAAAATAGTTAGCGTCACCCCTATTTATAATAATAAGAAATCTACTTTGATTAAAAACAGGAAAATCTATTCCTATATAAATTTGACTATAAATCCTAATTAGACATTAATTAAATATCAAATCCTAATCAATTTTGATTTTTCTACAACTTTGAATTATTATTTTCAATAATTAGCCTTCATATGCGTTCTTTCGTTCAGCAAAAACAAGGTGAAAGGGGGTTTGGACTGTTTGGTGAATATTGTTAGGATTCTGATGCAATTTACTAAATACCCATAAGCAATTTAAATTCATGATCAGGATAGTCGAATGCCTTTTACCACAAGGGCAATGACTGACATATTCATTAGTGATTTTCACTTGGATGATAAATTTAACTCATGAAAAATATGGTTTGTTCAATCCGTTTAAGTTGGGTTGGGTTGGGTTAATCTCCGTCCATTAATTAACTCATCTTGATCTATCAAATTCAATTCACCTCAAAGTTGGATTCGTTTAGACTAAATATGTAGTGTAAATTGACCATGAAATTTTTTGTCAAAATATTTAAATAAAAAATTTATTTTCTATTTGATATGTTATATATATAACTATAATGGATTACAACAAAGGTTTTACTAGTTTCGTTTGCTAAGTAAACAAATTATAAGAAATCAAATGAATAAATTAGAGCTTGGTAAGAGTTAGACGGTTGAGTTATCACAATCCAATATATTTTTGAACAAAGGCTAGACTATGAGCCATTTATAAATTCATCCCATATTAACCTTCTCAAATTCAGCTGCTGTGAAAGTGCAAGTGAGAAGAATTAAAGATGAAATTTAGTTCATACCGAGTACTGATCTGTAAAGTTTTGAGGCCATTTTATATGTGACGACCTTGCTTAAATTATTTGTAATATGCTTGGTTGCTCAGAATTCTAGTTTCGTTTGTGTAAAATTATATTAGATTTTTGAATGGAACTCTTCGTTTGTGCAAAACATTATTATTAGGTTTTGCAATTGAACTCTTCTTGCGCATCTGATAATGAGGTGGACTTAAGTTTTTTAACATTATAAGGAAAGCGATCAAATATTGTAACTTGTCTTGAATCCATCATTTTGTTGGAAATTTGCCTTTGGCGGGGAGATGCGTCCACCCATCTTTGATGAATTAAACACTAGTGTTCCGCATGTTGGAGACCTTGTCTCTTCGCACATGCATGATCTACGAAGTGAGTAGATGACCGTAGGGCCAAGAATCGTTAAATTTCATTGAGAAATGAAAGAGATATTGGTCCACGAAGTAAGGTGTTTGAGGCATGGAAATGTGGTGTGGGACAAATCTACCACATCGGTGGGAATAGGAAGAATTGCTCTCTATATAAGTCTCTAATGTGGTAAAGGGTTTGGATCCCCAAGGGTATCCCATGTGTTTAAAGGAGGGAAGACCTAGATGTGCTTAGGTTCAAGGCTAAGCCCACACGCGCGCCGCCGCCCGCCCGTCCCGTCCGGCCGGCCGCGGGGGCCGGGGGCCGGGCCGGGCCGGGGACTGGGGACTGGGGACTTTCTGATATTATCTTTTTGGACCAGAGGACTTTGCCAGATGTACAGACAGTTTAGTCCCCATTGGACTGCGTTTTGGAGCATTAAACAGTCATTACTTGGCTGATTAACTCTCCATTAACAGCCCATTACTTGGGCAATTGAGCAGCCTCCTTCAAGACCTTAAATCAGCCTCACTAATGACATTTAACATGACATTTACAGCCCTCCTAATGGCCATTAACAGCCATATTTGGGCAGTTGATCAGCCCCTCCTCCATGCTATATATTGAGCCTCTTTTGGCTCAATTCGGGAGTAGCAAACAGGCAGAAAACACACTGAAAACAATGACGGAAATACAAAACTGAAGGCTGAAAACAGTGAGCAAATTGTGACGAAAATCAGTGAGCAAACCCACACATATACACAAGATATACACTACAGAGACACACTATATACACAGAGACAAAAGAGAAGAGTATTGAGAAACTCTTCCTTCCTATTCCATATCTTCACAAGTTGAGTCATATTTGTTTTATTCGGCCAGGCTCAACCTATTGGCTTTGTAGTGTTGAGATTAAAGTGTTGTTTTATCTTGGGAGACTATTGTCCGCTAACGTAAAAGCATATATACGGGGCAATCTTGTCTTAAGGATAGAGGGCTATCCTCGACTTAACACACAACGTTGTAACCATCCAGATTTAGTTGTTTCTTGATTTCAGGATATCAACATTCAAGACACAACAAACTTGCGTAGCTTCTCAACATTGGCTTTGCAAGGTGATCAAGATTCAAGACACAACACACATGCGGCAGTTTTGAAGATTGACCATTTATTTATCCTTTCGAACATTTGTAATAGTTATTACTTCCCATACTGCTCTATAAAGTACAATAGAGTACCAACACATTTTTCCTTAAACAATTTTCTGTTGTACCACATATTTCATTCTAATATGCTATTTCCCAATGTTATGTTTGATACCCAAATCTCACTATAAAAAAAGTGAGCTCGAAGAACGATATCCAAAGCATACGTCTAAAAGAGTTGGAGAATGAACAAACGTTAAAGTTTAGAATGATCCATGGATTTCAAATTCTAATGGCTTTAAACCCCTCCAAATGCAACTTGCAGTTGAGGGTCAATGTTCTTATTGATCATCAAAATCATATATGGAATATACACGCCCTTTATAGTTTTTTTTATCTTAATGAAATTAATTCTATATTATCTATTTCATTATCTATTACTTGAACTCCGAATAAAATTATTTGGCATTACACTAAATCACGTAAGTATGAAGTTAGTGTAGGGTTTTGTTGGGTTCAAAACACATAAGTAAGACACAACGGAAGTTTAAAAGTTTTGTTTCTTACTTCCCCAACAACATTTCTGGTATGGTTATACAACAATTAAACTTGTAACATAAAGCATAAACTTACAAGTTTTAATATCTGAAGTCTTTTTCTACTATAAGGTGCACACGCGGTTGCCCTTTCGATTGCAAGCTCCAAGCTTCAATGTATTTCTCTTTCGGAAAGCTAGTAAATCCGGCAGAGGTTCGAGATGGTATTTGATTCTAAATCTCTAAGGCTTAGAATGATTTCAGAAAATTGGTGTTTGAATAATGAGGTGAATGCCTCTATTTATAGTTGAAAAATAGGTCAAAACCGGATTAGGGTTTGACCTTGGGCCTGGCCCAAAATTCGAGGCAGAGGCGCCGCGACGCTCGACGTGCTCCTGCACTGTCTCGATTTATTTTCCGTGCATGCTTAATTAAATCCAAAATCCAATTTTGACTTAATTAAAATAATCATTATTCATTTAAATATCTTGATTCCAAATCGAACATTTAATTACTCTCTCAATACATCCTTAGATCGAAACGGACAATCGACATAGTGTGACTCTACATGCCTTCTCATATCGACATTAATCAAATAAAGGTCTACACGGAACTCCTAGACGGCGCCGGAAGACGAACTTAATATGTGAAGTACGTTTACACGAATCCAGTAAACTTAACCTTTATGTGGTAAGATAAAATCCTTTCATTCATGACACACTCGATCAAGCTTAGGATTTGTCAAGTGTCTATCCAAATGGCTTAATCATTGTATCTCATCTATATTAGTTGACGACTAGACCATATTCTAAATATGTCTATTGCGTTGGCCAACGACTTAGTCAACCTAATATCACTGAGAATTCGAGTGTTTTCTCGAATATACATTCGAGGAATGAATCCTAATCTTGGCTCAATTACCACCTTCAATCCACATCGTAATGTACCCAATACAAGCCGTATCTCAACCTATAAGGCATTTGAGCTTAGGACGGGATCAAAGTACATTACTTTGTAGATAAGACACGTATTGACCTCAAGTCTAAGGACTTCTATCTCCCATACGCTAATCATACTTTAGACAAGTATAACAAACAATATATCAACAGGGTATACTAATACTTCCAAAGTATCCATGTGTTCATCACGAGTAGCCATTACTCGTAGCAGGTGAGACATACTACATCCTCTAAGAATGTGATGCAGACCACATGTCGACTTATCACATATCATCGATATTACATTCTCTATGATCATTAGTCGAGGCTATTTTAAGAGTTACGCTCTATCATGAATATCTCACTCTATTAATGAAAACGTAAGCTCAAGGGATGCACATTAATGAATAATTACAAATAATCAAATAATAATTTAATAATTGCAAATGCCTAAAAATTAATCTCCATTAATAATAATACGAATGTGTATAAAGTACATTTGTCCTAATATAGATTGTTTCTAGGACGTAAAAATACTTTCAATTAGATCTAACGATCATCTAGCCAAAGATCTTGCTCATTGTAGTGATGAGAATAGTAATAGACCTCAAGCCGGTTGCCATTTTTTTCCAAAACTTTTATGGAATTTTTTGTGGTCACTAAAAATAAAAAACAAATATAAACATTTTCTTAGAAAATGTATTTTTAATGTCTTACTTGTAAACGCTAACATTTCTAAGAGACTGACTTATATTTGTGATGCGTGCAAGGTGTGTGGTTTAGAAACATAAATTATTAACTATATGTTTTTCAGGTGTTCAAAAACTCAGTTAGTGTGAAAATTGTGCCAATAAACAGGGCTGATTTAGGAAATATTATTGATTTCTCGAGTTGGTGGCATGATTTGTTTTGCAATACATGTCAGTACCCTGATTTATTGAGTTGATGAGATTAAGTGTTTCTGTGTTATGGCAACTATGGAAAGTTAGAAATTCATTTTGCTTTAATGGTGATATATGTGAACCTAATGAAGATAGGATTATTGATTTTTACAGATGCAGGCTTACATGTGAAAAATAAAAGGCATGCATTGGAATGGGTATGGGGTTATGGATAGCTGTGGTCAGTTGCTTCGTGCAAGGTCATCATCGCTGAAGCATTAACAATTCGACATGCATTGGGAAAAGCATTACAGGCCGGTCTAAAGTTCATATACTATCTGATGCAAAAAATGGGATACACATGTTAAAAAAAGATGACAGTATCTTGGAAAATAGATACCACTTGCGAGAATATATGAAAATTGAAGATTTTTTTTTTTAAGAGATCAACTTTGTCTTATCTCTTGCGCATGAAATGTGCTAGCCCGTAATATAGCTAAATTCTCTTGGTTTCTTTTACAGAGAATTTCTTGGGATTCTAATTCTCCAAGTTGAATTGCAAATGATGTATTGTTATCTTATGGATATGTAAAGAACATTATAAAGTAATGAAATACAGTAGTTTACTGATTTTTTTTTTCGTAATTAAGATTTCGAATTTTTGAACAACAATTCTTTACGAAATTTCAGGAAAAAGGGAAATTAAACCTTTTCTCCTTTACAGTTTTAAAAAATACACCTACTTAAACCATTGATTAATGTATGACCTTTTGGACTATCAAACGTTGTTATTAGACACGTTAAAAACCTAGTTGTATGTTCTAATGTCTAGATCAATTAGATCACCCCTTTGGCGGTTAGTTAAGGAGATATGGTTCTTACAACTAATCTTTTCACATAGCTAGAAATATACACCCATAATTTATAGGGAAAAGGACATTATAGTCAACAGAAATTTTAAAGGCCCATATTTGAACTTAATGCCGCGAATTGACATTTCGGCCCAAACAATCGACAACTAGAAAAGATTAGGCCTTTTGTGACGACTAAAGTCACTGTAAAATATTAAAAAGTCGTCATTAAAACTCGCTGCATGTACTTCTATTGCTAAAGGTTTTTTGTTATAATTATTATAATGTGTATAATAATTATATAATATGTGTATAAATAGTAAATATACGTTGATTATACATACATTATACACAAAGTATACACCAATGATATATTTTTAAACACATATTATAGGGATATATATTCTATATAAAAATGATACAGTTTTTATATGTATGTTACATTTTCTATACATATATAATAGTGATACATATGTTATACAATAATGATACATTTTCTATACATAAGCTGAAATTAGTTGGAAAAAGTCTATGAAATGAAATTATTTTAAAGATTAAAGAATCTTTTAAACTTCTTGAGCTATCTGATTGTCAATAGTTTGAGCCGAATGACTACTTATGTACTTTTCCCTAATTAATAATCTAATTTTCATCAATATTGATGGGTCCAAAATCCGCACGCGTTCATGCATCATATTCATAGCATTTACAATCTTTTCATTTCATGAACAATATTTTATTTTCTAGCTTTACTTCTCTTTTTGTCCATTTCTCTGATCAATATATTCGTGCAACAATGATTGGTAATATTTTCTTATAGTTTAATCTTCAAAGTAATGGTTAAATAAGTTTGAGAAGTCTGTTTGACTCATACACAATATGAGAATCAAATCAAGCTCTAACATTTTTCTAACTACAAGGATCCTTAGGTCATAAACATTGTAATCTTCGTTAACATTAATTGATAACATAAACCATAATTTAAAACTAAAAAGTTTGATTGGGATTGTGGTCCTTGAGTCTATTTGTCAGGATTCTCATGGAACGTAGAGTTTAGCAATAAGTTTTGTTTTTCTTTTTAAGAATGGGTCCAAAAATATTTTTAACTGCCAAAAGCTGTCATATTAGCTCATTCTATATTATTATTAGGACAATCGTATCCTGTATAAAATCACCAATCAAGCACTTTATTTAATCACAAAATGTTAAGGATAAGATCCTCATAACAAAACGTTTTGCATTGAGTATCTGAATTATAATTAGGATTTCAGATCGAATCTGAACTCTTTTATCAGAGGGAGTAATCGAGATTAGAAATTAATTATACAGATTACAAATTCTATTAAAAAAGTATATTGAGTCCTTTCATAATCAATTTTAATTTGCATTAAGGTACACCATTAATTATCAGGTCCCCCCTTCCCCACGGTACGCCTAGTCATTTGACATAAACCAACTCCAATTAAGAAAACTAAGCCAATTAGTTAAGTGTAATTTACATTATGTTACGATCATCAATCATCATCATCTACGTGGCTTTTTGGTCCCCTCATACCATGGCTTCCACACTTGTTTTTTTAGTTTTAATTTGACATCACACTACAGAGAGAAACAAAAAAAAGTTCTAGATCTATAAATAAAAAAAGCTTTCTTTGAAAAACAACCAACGACAATAAATAACATATTTACTGTAATCCCACAAGTGAGGTATGTAGACAATAGAATGTATGCAGACCTTACCCCTACCTTGACAGACAGATAGAGAGGCTCTTTTAAATTTTTATTAGCCAAAATTAAAAAGTATCTGAAAGACAGGACTTCTCTAAGTTGTCTCCTCTTAATTCTCAAACTCTGAAGAATAGGTCTTGGTTCCCGTTGCGAGTATTAGCTGACCATCGAATAAAAGTTAGGAGCAAATCTTTTATCAATTTCATAATGGAGATGTTGATCAAAAGAAATGTCTCATACACGTCTTAATATTGAAAGATGGTACTTATATACATTGACAATTGATGTAAATAATATTTATATAAAACTATATTTTAACATGTATGTTGTAACATCATGTTGCCTGGCTTATTTTTTAAGTGATTAATTTATAATAGAATATTATCAAAATATTACCATATCATTGTATATCTTTTATATTTGGTTAGTTAATATTCTTATTGTAATTAGTCAGATTGGTTACCTAGTTTGTAGCTTTGTCAATATCCATGTATTACTATATATTATACACAATAATGAATGAAAAGGTAGGAAACATATTCTTTTATGGTATCAGCCAAACTCTAAACCTAAACTCTACCCCCAGTCGCCAGCCTTCCTCCCGCTGTCGACCTCTCCCTCAAGCTCTCGGCTTCTCTCTCTCCCTTTCTCCCCAATTTTCAATGGCTGAACAAACTAAATTTCATCCTGCTCTTGTTGTTAACAACGTCAAGAATTTCATTCCCATTACTCTTGAGATGGGAAAAGTTCAGTATTCCTCCTGGGCGGAATTGTTTAAGATCCATTGTCGTGTGTACAAAATCATCGATCACATAATCCCTCATAAAACAAAGCCCACTGATGAGCACATGGAGAAATATGATGGTTCTGATGATGAACTTTGGTCACAATTAGATGCGGTTGTTCTACAATGGATCTATGGTACAATCTCAAACAATTTATTACATACAATCATTGAAATCGACGCTACTGCACGACAAACATAAGAGCGATTGGCAAGCATCTTTCATGATAACACAACGTGCCTTGAATTTGGAAAATCAATTTAAGGACATTCAATATGATGATTTTCCTAATGCGTCGGCCTATTGTTAAGAACTTAAAATGATTGCGATCAACTCTCAAACGTCGGTGCACCGATCACAAATCAACGATTGGTGATGCAACTCATTGCGGGTTTAAATGAAAATTATGACGGCGTCACTACCGTCCTCCAACAAAGCACATTGTTGCCTTCGTTCTATGAGGCTCGTTCGAGACTCATCCTTACAGAAACCCAAAAAACCAAGCGGGCAGCGGCTAACGCTAGCACCGTCGACGCTGCCCTCCTCACTGTCGACAGCCAACTTGCCGACATAAGGGACCCGAGTTCCAATCCAGATCACCGATACACCAACGATCCAAAATGAGGCAAATTTTTTGGCAAAGGCCACTGTGGCCTAGGCGGAAACAACAGTAGTGGCGGAAGAGGGTAGCCCCCGCCGGATGGCAGCCAGCAGCAGTGGCTGCAGCCCCCGTCGTGGGCAGCATACCCAGCGTGGGCAGCGTGGGGCCAGCAAGTGTGGCCTGCTCCACCCTGCCCCTACCCGACATCATATTGGGCCCAATCACCAGCTCGACAGCCCCAACTCAGAATTCTCGGAGTACATTCACAACAAGCATACAGTGCACATGTCTCTCCTCCTTCAACCTACGCACCAACGTATATTGAGGTGGCAATGCACACGATATCTCTCAATGTTCCAAATGAAAATTGGTACATGGATACTGGCACAACATCTCATATGACAGCATCTCAAGGTACTCTCTCGCCTTATTTCAATATGAGCAATTTAAACCGTAGTATTATTGTTGGCAGTGAACAAAGCATTTCCATTTGAGGTTATGGACAATCATCCCTCTCCCCACCACATCCCCCATTAACCTTAAAAAATTTCCTCGATGCCTAAAAAATTATCAAAAATTTAATCTCTGGGGTCATTCACAACCGACAATAATATTTTTCTTGAATTTGATCATTTTGATTTTTCTGTGAAGGACCTTTTGATAGGGATGCGAATAATGAGATGTGATAGCACCGGGGATCTTTATCCTCTCACCACCACCATCGGCCATCTAGTCTCCTCTCCATCAATCTTTGCAGTAATTTCGTATGTTCTATGACATTATATATTAGGACATACGGGAGACTCTGTTTTACGCTCCCTTAGCAAAAATAAGTTTATTGATTGCAAACATTTCTCTTGCCCTCCTATTTTTTATTCTTGTGAAACATGTCAAGTTACCATTTTATTCTTCATCCTCTAGTACTTTAATGACATTTGATATCATACACAATGATTTATGGACTTCTCCTATTTTAAGCACGGATGGACATCAATATTATATTTTGTTTTTGGATGATTATTCTAATTTCCTGTGGACTTTTCCTATTGACAATAAGTCCCAGGTCTATTCTATTTTTTCATCCTTTAGTGTTTTAATTAAGACACAATTTGAAAAGAATATCAAATATTTTCAATGTGACAATGAGAGGGAATTTGACAATAAATAATTCAAACTCTTTTGTGCCAAAAATGGTGTTTTTATTTTATTTTCATACCCCACACCTCTCCACAAAATGGCAAAGCAGAATCCCGCTGCCTCTTCTTGGCCAGCAGCTCCACCCCCGCCTTCTCGATCCCAGCTCGCTCAGCTTCCCTCACATCCCATAGCCAACCCAGCCCACACCCATACAGCCCCCCACCGCGCCCCTACAGACAATGGAAACTCGTGCTATGCACGATATTTCCAAACCTAAATGAAAATTTAATTTGTTGACTTCGGTTGCCCCTTCACCTCTTCCTCACAACCCGAAAATTGCCTTGTTCGATTCAAATTGGAAAACTGCCATGATTGACAAATATAATGCTCTTATTGAAAATAAGACGTGTGATCTAGTGCCCCATCCTCCTAATGCTAATGTTATTCGTTCTATGTGGATTTTTCTACATAAAAAGAAATCTGATGGTTCTTTTGAGAGGCACAAAACCCGTCTTGTAGGTGATGGCATGTCTCAACATGTGGGTGTGAATTGTGATGAAACTTTCAGCCCAGTGATGAAACCAATAACTTTTCAAACCATTCTCAGCATTGCTTTCTCCAAATCATGACATATTCATCAGTTTGATGTCAAAAATGTCTTCTTACATGGGGACCTTCATTAAACCGTTTATATGCATCAGCCTATGGAATTCAGGAATTCGGTTCATCCAGATTATGTGTGTCATTTGAAGAAATCACTCTATGGACTGAAACAAGCTCCTCGTGTATGGTACTAACGGTTTGCTGATTTTGTATCCTCTATCGGTATTTCACATAGCAAATCTGATCATTCACTTTTCATCTATAGCAAAGGTAATGACATGACATACATTTTGTTATATATTGATGATATCATCCTAACTACCTTTTCTGATGCACTTCGCCGATCCATTATGCCACTCTTTGCTTCTGAGTTTGCTATGAAGGATTTGGGCCCCCTAAGCTATTTTTGGGCATTGATGTTACGAGACATGCATGTGGCTTATTTCTTTGTCAAAAGAAGTACGCCGAAGAGATTCTTGAACGAGCAGGCATGATGTCTTGTAAACCGCCCCCACACTGGTGGACACTGATTCCAAACTTAGTGCCTCTTTGGGTTCTTCATGTACAGACCCGACTCACTATCACATTTTAGCAGGAGCATTGCAGTATCTCACTTTTATGAGACCAGATATATCCTATGTCGTGCAACAAATATGCTTACATATGCATATTCCGAATGATGAACAAATGAATGCTCTCAAACGTATTTTGCGATATGTCCAAGGTACTCTTCACTTCGGCTTATAAATGTACAAGTCCTCAGTCTCTGGTCTCACCTCTTACACTGATGTTGACTGGGTGGTTGTCCCGACACTCGAAGATCCACATCAGGTTACTATGTCTTCCTCAGAGATAACTTGCTTTATTGGTCTTCTAAACGACAACCTACTTTGTCTCGATCCAGTGCCGAAGCCGAGTACAGAGGAGTAGCGAATGTTGTTTCTGAGTCTTGTTGAATAAGCAAACTTCTGTTGGAACTTCACTACCCAATCCGCAAAGCTACATTAGTTTACTGTGACAATATAAGTGCGATATATCTTTCCGGCAATCCCGTTCAACATCAGCGCACTAAACACATTGAAATGGATATTCACTTTCTACGTGAGAAAGTTGCTCGTGGACAAGTTTGTGTCCTTCATGTTCCTTCTCGGTATCAAATTGTTGACATATTTACTAAAGGACTTCCGCGCATACTCTTTGATAATTTCCGAGCCAGTCTCAGCGTACGAGAACCTCCCGCTTCAACTGCGGGGGTGATAGAATATTACCATCTCATTGTATATCTTTTATATTTGGTTAGTTAATATTCTCATTGTAATTAGTCAAATTAGTTACCTAGTTTATGGCTTTGTCAATAACCATGTATTACTATATATTATACACAATAATGAATGAAAAAGCAGTTATATACACTGATAATGTAAACAAATCTTACTCAAATAACTTTAACTTCACCTATTATAGCAGGTCAATTGTCATTTTTATCAGATTACTTTTATATATACTTATTATTAAATTACAAGCAATTACCTCATAAGTAACTGATAGCGTAAGTTCTTACCCAATCTGTGTAAATAAGTTAAACTCAATATTTAATAGGAGTAAAAGAAAATCTAAAATAACTTAGGGACATAAGCTATAAGAAGCCTGTATAGACCAAGCAATTAGAGACCTAGGAAACCAAATATTATGGGTTCTCTAACAACTTCACCAAAACTACTAGTAGTAGACTTCAATAATGAAGAACTAAGGTCAGGCACAACCACTTGGGAATCTACATGTAAAGAAATTAGGCATGCCTTTGAAAACCATGGTTGCTTCATAGCACTTTATGACAAAATTTCACCCCAACTTCGAAAATCCATTTTCCAAGCCAATTCCCAACAATTATTTGATCTCCCTTTAGAGAAAAAAGTCCTAAACACTAATGAAAAGCCTTATCATGGCTATGTTGGCCAAATTCCATTTCTACCTCATCATGAAGCTTTTGGTATTGATTATGCAACCACTCTTCAAGGTATACAAAGCTTTTCCAACCTCATGTGGCATCAAGGAAACAACTCTTTCTGGTAGTCAAATCTTGATTTCTCTTTTTTTTTTTTTTTTAATTAATATTATGCTAAATTCAGTGGATTCAAAATATTCGTGACATATCTAACTTGTTTTGGCGCATGTACATGTATAGTTTTATCAGAAAATTCTAAGTAACGAGAAGATCAAAATTCTTGAACAGAAAAGTCGTAGCGCGCTTAGCACTAACCGGTAAAAAGGGATTGGCGGGTTTAACTTAAGATACCCATATCATAAAATAGTCTTAATTCTGGTGGACCACAAAAAAAAATGAAAGCATTATGTTCAATTGAACCTCCTGAACCACGACTTTGGACTTCAACCTACGCTAATTTGATTTTTTTTTTTTTGCTTTGTTTCTTTTAGTGAGAGTTCGTTGCTGTTTTCCAAGATTGTGGCAGAGTTGGATGAGAAGGTTGTAAGAATGTTGTTTGAGAGCTACGGAATCGCGAAAAATTGTGAATCGTATCTCGAATCAACTACGTATCTCCTTCGATACATAAAATATGACACACCAAAGATGAAGGAAAATAGTATGGTTTTCCCCCCACATACTGATAAAACGTTCACGACCATACTCTATCAAAATCACGTTTCAGGCTTGGAAGTGCAAACTAGAGAAGGGCAATGGATAACTCTGGAGTTTTCACCCTCTTCTTTTGTAGTCATGGCTGGTGAAGCATGCAGAGTATATATACTATAGAACTCTATACATTTTTATTATATATTGACGATCAGTGTATAAAAGTTAAACTCTTTTATTTTTATACTAGGGATGGAGCAATGACCGGTTGCTTGCTCCAATTCATAAGGTGATTATGGATATAAACGGGAGTGAAACAAGATACACTATTGGATTATTTACTTTCCTAAAGGATGATAAAATTATAGAAGTGGCAGAGGAACTAGTTGATGAAGAACATCCATTGAAGTTCAAGCCATTTGTTCATTTGGATTTAATCAAGTACTTTGACTCAGAACGTGGTCGAAGATCGCAGAATTTACTCAAAGATTTTTGTGGTGTTTGAAATTCTATATTTTTCATGTAATTTATGTCCGGTCTCTTTAAGTTCTATATTCCGATCGATTAATTTACTTCTGTATTGCTGGTGTGTATAACGAACCCAATAAAATATTGTACGTGATAGTTGTGCAATTATTTTTCTTTTCTAGATGATGATTTTGTTGGTTACAAAGGTGCATGAAATGAAAATTACAAGTAACTGATAAGGATTACAAGAACTGAAATTACAATTCAACAACAAACTGAAATTACAAAGAACAAACTAGAACTGTTTGTGGTATGCTGAGTTGAGTGTTTGCACTCTGTCTTTAAGACAATATTGCCCCGTATGTATCCTTTCTACGTCATGGAAATTGTCTCCCAAGATAAAACAGCAAGCGAACAAATGAGTAAAGGAAACTCAAGTGTTACCGTGAAGAATTTTGAGTAATGAAATGATGCTGGAAGTTGTAGGAAGACTAAATTCATTTTTGTTTGTGTGTTAAGTGTAGCTCAACAATGGTGACAAAGGGTTCTTTATATAGTTGGAGAAGAGGCTCATGAACTGCCCACATTACTGCCATTACTGGCCAAGTTATGGCAATAATGGAGGTAGTAATTCACCAAAATAAATGGTGAATTTGATGTGCAACGGATGACATTTAGGAAGAGTAATTCAGCCAAAATAAATGGCTGAATTGAGTGCTGTTGACGTTCTGTTCTCTGCCAAATCTGACTTTCTTGAAACTTCAGGGACCAAACTGTACATATGAAAGAATTTTGGTCCAAAAAGATAATATCAGAAGAAGCACAGCCCACAGCCCACAGCCCACGACCCGAGAACCCGGAATCGGATCGGACGGGCGGGCGGCGGCGGCGCGCGTGGGCTTTCCTCGAACCGAAGCATATCTAGGTCCTCCCTCCTTTAAACACATGGGATACCCCTTGGGGTCCCAAACCCCAAGCCAACTTTGAGACTTATAAACAAAACAATTCTTTCTTCCTCCACCGATGAGGGAGAATTGATCTCAATACCACACTTTTCCATGCTTCAAACACCTCAATTCGTAGACCAATATCTCTTTCATTTCTCAACGAAATTTGACGATCCTTGGCCCTACGGTCATCTATGTACTTAGTAGATTATGCATGTGTAAAGAACCGGATTCTCCAACACGTGGAACACTGGTTTTAAGCCGTTAAAGTTGGTCGGACGCAACTCCCGCCAAAGGCAAATTTCCAACAGATTTAATATTGTTCGTGTATCTAAGGAATTTAATTTCCTTTGCGCTTTATTTTAGTTTTTCATGCATGTTTCCTTTATGATCATTAATCTATATAATCTCCATTTAATGTACTGAGAATTGAAATAAATAATTTAATGTTACATTTTAAGAATTGCTTGTGAAAATACAATTACAGTTAAAAAAATAACAATTTTGTGGATATCTCGTACTCTTTCAGGAGGTTCAAGTTCACTATGGTAGAATCTTCATCAGTTCAACGGTTCTCTTGACTGGTTCCTATTAGCGAATATTCTCCGAATATTCACAATATATTTTGTAATTATGATTGTTGTATATTTAAGGTAAATTAGGATTCTTCCTATATTAGGAATCAACCCTGTACAACTATATATATTGTGAATTAAAGAAAGCAATTCCTAAGGGAGATTATTCTAATCTTACATGGTATCAGTAGCCAAACCCTAATCCCTATTTTTTCTTTCTCTCCCAAAAGCCGCCGACCACCATTCCTTTCATTTCTTCCGGTCGACGGCAACCACACCATATTCTCTTCAATCTTTGTGACTATCATGTCTCTTCCCACTTCTCCAAATATTTCCGATTCTTCCACATGTGTTTTTGACAACCCCCCTCCACCTTCATCGTCTTCTTTTCATCCGGCATTCGTCGTTACCAACATAAAGAATCTTATCCCCATAATTCTTGACCAAGAAGACTGTCAATATTCTATGTGGGTAGAATTGTTCTATATCCATGTGTGTGCCTATAATGTGCTAGACCATATTGATGATTTTGTTCCCCGCCCCACCGATGTTGCAGATTCGACATGGCGTCGCCTTGACGCCATTGTCAAACAGTGGATATACAACACCATCTCAAAAGACTTGATGTGTACTATAATGAAAACAGGTGCTTCGGCACGTGAACTTTGAGTACGGTTAAAAGAAATTTTTCAGGATAATAAAAATACTCGGGCCGTGTATTTGGAAGAGCAATTCAATAATACGCGTCTCGGGAATTTTAACATGTCCAAATATTGTAAACAACTGAAACTCATAGCCGACCAACTTTCCAACATAGGGATATCTGTTTCTGAAACAAAGATGGTACTTCAACTGGTTGCTGGCTTACTTAAAGGCGAATATGATACACTTCCAAGGATGATTCAACAGGCCGACTCACTGCCGAGCTTTAACAAGGCACGCTCACAATTAATTTTAGAAGAGACAAGACGTGCAAAACAAGACTAGCACAATCAAAAAGCTTTAGCAGTTGAAAGCATGGCACCACCGGCGGCTCCCACCACCTAACAACCACCACCAGACCACCAGCAAGCGCTGGATAATTGTGATGGCGGATGAGGCGGAAGAGGCCGCGGTAATGGCAAACAGGAAAAAGGCTGCGACAGAGGACAAAAGGACCAACAGGCAGGCCCATCGGCTGCCTCCCCATTCCAGTGGCCTGGAATTGTAAGCTGGCCCAACTTGATCAACAGGGCCTCGCCTGCATGTCCATACCCAACTGCAGGGGCCCAGTTCCCGCAGGCCTAACTGCCAGGAATTTTGGGTTCTGCCCCAACGACCCGACATGCCCACCTGCCTGCACATCAGGCCCATGTCGTCTCAGCCCAACAACTGTTGCAAACCAACAGTATGGCCCCAACTGATTTCGGCCAGGCTTTCAGTTGCCTTGAACCTTCAACAACCCGACGAAAATTGGTACATGGACACCGGAGCTACATCTCATCTCACCCGCTCTTAAGGTAATTTATCTAAATTACTTCGGTTAAAGCATTCTCAATTTATTACTGTCGGTAATGGTCACCGCATTCCAATTGAAGGTTACGGTAATACCTACACAAAACATCCACACCTGCCGTTCTCCCTAAACCATGTTCTCTATGCCTCCAACATCATTAAAAATTTAATCTCTGTTAGATAATTCACTCGTAATAATTTTGTCTCTGTTGAGTTTGATCCGTTTGGTTTTTCTGTGAAGGATCTCAATACGGGCATAATTCTTACGCGTTGTAATAGTTTGGGAGACCTCTACCCCTTCACTCAATCTTCCGTTGTCAAACAAAAATCACCTACCTCACTTGCTACAATCTCTCCGTCAACTTGGCATAATAGGCTTGGACACCTAGGAGTACATGTTTTAAATTTTCTTAGGAATAATTAGCGTATACAATGTAATAATGGGAAACTTGCCCAAAATTGTATATCTTGCCCGTTGGGCAAGCATACTCGTCTTCCATTTATGTCATCTTTAAGTGTTACGTTTTTTCCATTTGATATTGTTCATGTTGATTTGTGGACTTCTCCTATTGTTAGCTCACTGGGTCACAAATTTTATCTAGTTTTATTAGATGACTTTTCTCATTTTATCTGGATTTATCCCTTAAAGTTCAATTCTGAAGTGTTTGCCAAGTTTCTTGAGTTTCAAACATTCATTAAGACTCAATTTGAGAAATCTATAAAATCTTTTCAATGTGATAACAGACGTGAATTTAATAACTCGACCTTCCACAATTTTTGCTCAAATCATGGCATGGTTTTCCATTTTTCATGTCCCCACACTTCGCCTCAAAATGGAAAGGCTGAAAGATTATACGCACCATCAATTACGTGGTTCGTACTCTCCTATTTCATGCCTCCCTCCCGCCTTCATTCTGGGTCTATGCTGTCAAAATGGTAGAATACCTCCTTAATATTTTACCAACTAGCACTCTCCAAAATAAGACCCCAACCGAAATCTTATACCATATGATCCCGTCATATGACCAACTCAGAATTTTCGGTTGTATGTGCTATCCCAATCTCGCCTCTACTGCACCTCATAAACTAGCCCTACGAACCACGCCCCGTGTCTTTGTTGGCTTTTTACCTAATCTTAAGGGTTACTTGTGTTATGACCTGTTAACTCATAAAATTATTATCTCCCGTCTCGTCACATTTGACGAAACATGTTTTCCATTTTAAAATCTTTAAAAATTTCAAACCATGGACTACACGTTTCTCGATGAGAGATTTGTCCACTGCAGTCAAATCACTGTTCTAGTTCATGCCTACTGTTACATCCCCACCAACGTCTTCTCTGGTGGCCCCATTACCACTGGTATCCTCCACCGTCGACACCCTTGCACCACAGCAGTCCCGGTCTCCCATCCCTATAGTCGAACCACCTCCCTCACCCATAAGCCGCCGCCACTCAGCCGAGCTACTGTCCAGAACCCATTCCCAACCACTTCGCTGATCTACCACCAGATCGAAAACCAACAACCCAGCCCACGACCTGAACTGCCTAGCTCCACTACATCGTCACACAACCCACAAATCCCAACACCAAACCCAGAATCCTCCCAGTCTCGAAAGCCTCCAATCACCGGCGACCACCAACTGGCGACACCCAATCCCGAATCCACAAACCAGCAGCCACAAAACACACCTAATAAAAACCATACCCCACTAAAACCTAAAACTAGCCAAACTGGACTCTAATTGGAATGCGGCCATGTGTGAGGAATTTAATGCTTTAACAAAACAACATACTTGGGATTTGGTACCTAGACCGGATGAGGTGAATGTAATCTGATGCATGTGGCTCTTTCGTCACAAGTTCAGAGACAGTGGTGACTTGGAGCGGTATAAGGCGAGACTTGTTGCCAATGAAACTAATCAACAGGAGGGGATTGATTGTGGTGAGACATTTAGTCCGGTTGTTAAACCGACTACTATTCGTACTGTTCTTAGTATTGCTATGGGCAAGCATTGGCCGATTCATCAGCTTGATATCAAGAATGCATTTCTTCACGGGGATTTGAAAGAAACTGTGTACATGCATCAACCACCTGGTTTTGTTCATCCTGCAGCCCCTCAGTATGTATGTCGCCTCAGGAAGCCACTCTATGGCTTGAAAAAGGCACCCCAAGCTTGGTATGAACGCTTTGCCAGGTATATTTTACAGATTGGGTTTATCTGTAGCAGGTGTGATAACTCTATTTTTATTTTTCATCGCAGTAGCAGCACTGCTTATTTTCTAGTGTATGTGGATGACATTGTTCTCACTGCCTCATCTGACGGATTGAAAAATGAAATCATTACTCAACTCAAAACTGAATTTGCTATGACTAATTTGGGCAAACTTAGTTATTTCTTGGGTATATCAGTAACCAGATCTGCATATACTATGTTCCTGAGTTAGCGTAAATATGCAGAAGAGATAGTGTACAGGGCTAAGATGGCAAATTGCAAGGTTTGGCCAACTCCAGTCGATTCGAAATCAAAGCTTAGTGCTGCTGATGGTGATCCAATTTCTGATCCTACTCTGTATCGGAGTCTTGCAGGTGCCCTTAAGTATCTTACATTCACTAGGCCTGATATTGCATATGTTGTTCAGCATGTGTGTCTGTTTATGTATGATCCGAGAGAGCCCCACTTTGCTGCCCTTAAGCGTATTATCAGATACGTTAAGGGCACCCTTGACTATGGATATCATCTCTACCTCTCAGCGCTGAACAAGTTACTATCTTATACGGATATAGATTGGGCAGGGTGCTCGGACACGCGTCGCTCCACTTCAGGATATTGTGTATTTCTACGGGATAATCTCATTTCCTATCCGCCAAGAGGCAAGCCACATTATCCCGTTCGAGTGCTGAAGCAGAGTATCGCAGAGTTGCTAATGTAGTTGCTGAGATCTGTTGGCTCCGAAATCTTCTTTTGGAGCTTCAGTGTCGACTACGCAAGGCGTCTATAGTCTACTGTGACAACATATCTGCCATATATCTGTCTCACAATCCGGTCCAACATCAGCGGACCAAACATATTGAGATGGATATCCACTTTGTGCGTGAGAAGGTAGCTCTTGGTCAGGTCAAAGTATTACATGTGCCTTCCTTCTATCAGTATGCAGACATTTTCACAAAGGGGCTACCCAGACAGTTATTCATCGACTTCAGATCCAACCTTAGCGTCCGACCTCTTCCCGCTCCGACTGAGGGGGAGTATTAGCGAATCACTATTCTCTGAATATTCACAGTATATTTTGTAATTATGATTGTTGTATATTTAAGGTAAATTAGGATTCTTCCTGTATTAGGAATCAACATCTGTACAACTATATATATTGTGAATTAATGAAAACAATCCCTAAGGGAGATTATTCCAATCTTACAATTCCCTCGAGAATACAATAGCTCGACAATATCGCATGACTCGAACAGACTCTAGACAACTTGTTGAGTCCAACGCCCCGTCAATAAGAATACATTCCTTCAACAAAATAAAAATCTCCTTTTCCACAAATATACCTCACATTTTTGTGCATGCTACAATATTTTTCATGAAACAACTCAAGTATTACATGCTCCTATTTATAGGTGTAGGAGTTCTTATGGAATAAATAAGATAGCAATAGGTTAATAAATTGATGGGAACATGTAATAGTGGGTTAGTGGACTATTCAGTAAGCAAGTAATGGGTGAGTGGATGAAAGAAGTAATGACCACTTCCTAGGAAGATTATGGATTAGTGATTTAGTAGAAGTTATGGCCACTTTCTTCACTTAATAACACTGACAAATAATATAATATAATATTATTATTTTAGTATTGAAATATAACATTCTCCCACAAGAATAATATCTGAACAATTTTTATCAATTCAAGTATGTTAATTAGCCTAGCTTTAGAGATAAAATTAAATATGTTATTTATGAATTACCTTAATCTGCATTTTAGAAACAAGACTTCACCGTTATGAGCTTGCTCACATGGTCGGTCCCAAAAGCGAACAAAACAGGAGGATGGCAGTTAGTGTAAAACTTATCAATTCATGATCAGTCTTTTTTATTTAGTATGATAATGATATAAAATAAGTTTAAATGAAGAAATGGAGATTTGTGAAAAAATGACGGTTCGAGATTACAAACACTTCTAACAAAGGGTAGAAGCTACAAAATCAAGGGCAGAAACTACTGAACTTAAGCTTGTGACTTTGAGGTTGGAAGCTGAAGCTGAGAAAGCTAAGGTGTGTGCAGCTGACCAAATGGGTCAGACATCTCGCTGAAACTTCGGCAATGTGCGGACCCACGTGTATCCAAAGGATGTCATTTACACCCGCTTGATCGGATTTCTTTAATTATTTGTATGTGTATAATACTATGCAGAAGAAAGTATTCGACAGTGATGACGCCACTTAGCACTACAGCGTTGGTACGTAGTTCACTGGTGTGGCGCTTCAATAGTCCCCTTGAGGTCGTGTGTTCGATCCCATTAAGTAGCATATTTTTAAAAATAAATTAGGCTTATTCTAAACCTAAAGCAGCCACAAAGATAGAACTATTGACGCCTTGCTCAAAAGAGCTAAACTTATCTAACTGAGCTAAATTCATTCTATTCAAAGTGTTGCCAATATGACATTTACTAGTACAACACATGTCCACGATCGTCAAAGAAAAATATAACCGTGTATCAATATCATAGTTTTTAAAAGGAAAAATCAAGTTTTACTAATTATCATATTTTGTAGTTTTATCATCCTCTATAAAGTTATTTGACAAAAAAAATTTGAATTTAGGTATGAAACATATTTAATGATTATTCCTATCATATTTTTATTGTCTTTTATCGTCCTCTACATAAAATAGAACATTTAAGATTCCCTTGTGAAAGTACCAATATAGTAAACAACAATGAAATATGAAAATGATCTTAACAACATTTAAACAAAATAATTGATGTAGTCTCTTAAATTTTAATTCAAAAGAATTCATTTGTATTGTTCCTCCAAAGGAAAAAGTTCTCAAGTGTTTGTCTGCTTCGAGCTCTATTCAGCAATATCTTTTTTTATATATATTTTTTTCTCCTCCTTTTGCTCCCATGGTGATTCAAACTCGCAACCTTTGAGTTGAAAGTGGATAGCGCTTACATAGGAGAAACCGATATCATATCCTTATGGTGGCTAACATATGAATGACTTTGGGGACATTCCCTTCCCCTGTTTGTTGGTTTAAATTTCATTCAAGGTCAACTATATGCACTCGCTTGTTGATTTAAAATTTCCCGATTTGTTGATTTAAATTTCATTTAAGGTCAACTATGCAGGGGAAAAAAATATGTATGACCTTGCATTACTTCTAAGGTACCTCGCTTCATCGGCGGCTGTAATAAGATACCTCATTTCTTGCTCTGTCTGAACAAAATGTGTTGAGTAGTTGCTGAGGAGACCCAAAAGTGTATCTCTCTCAGCAATACGAGCTACATGAGCAGCATCAAAACTTCTGAGATCTTGAAGCCTACGAGCAAGGTCTTGCAGAAAAGGGGAGGGATGCATGGCTGAAAAAACAAAAGAAAGCAAGTTGGGTACTATATCAATATATGATATTGTTGGAAATTTCCTTTTGGTGGGGAGATGCGTCCACCCATCTTTGATGAATTAAACATTAGTGTTCCGCATGTTGAAGGCTTTGTCGCTTCATACATGCATAATCTACTAAGTGAGTAGATGACCGTAGGGCCAAGAATCATCAAATGTTGTTGAGAAATGAAAGAGATATTGGTTCACGAAGTAAGGTGTTTGAGGAATGAAAATATGGTGTGGGACAAATCTACCACATCGGTGTGAATAGGAAGAATTGCTCTCTATATAAGTCTCTAATGTGGTAAAGGGTTTGGGACCCCAAGGGGTATCCCATGTGTTTAAAGGAGGGAGGACCTAGATGTGCTTGGGTTCAAGGCTAAGCCCACACGCGCGCCGCCACCGCCCGCCCGTCTAGACAAATCTGTCAGGATCTGTCGGAGACATAAGACCGTATGGCAGTTGATCATCACGGGTGTCACTTTCTTACTAACTAAGGGACTAACCGGAGATCAAATGTTCTGCCTGTCTAGGGGAATGGGCTTAAAACTCAAACAATACGAACCATTGCGGTGGTAACCCAACCATACTGATTGGAGATCCCAAGAATTTGGTTCAATTGGAAAACTAAGCTGCAAAAGGTTCAGTTGAGCGCTTCGGTGGAAGCAAGAAACACTTCGGATGATGAATTCTGTACGGAAACATGAATCCAAAGTTGTTTCCGCGATAGATATTAAAGTGCTACCTGCATGGTGGGTAAAGGTTAAGCTTCCAAACCTTTAAACGATCCTCAAACGGTTGAAGTTAAGGTTGGAGACACTTTTAATGATTCCTAACACTTGTGAAGTGGGGTATAGCATGATACCTTGTAGGAGATCACCTATTTAAGTGCGAGGACAGGCCGCCTCAAATGAACGCACTTAAGAATCCAAGTATGTCCACGGCCACAACGGACAAAAATGTAAGAATGAAAATGAATAATGAGAGTTATTGTGTTGGTATCATTGTCTTGGCTTACACTAAACACTGACGGTTCAAGACGTCACGTTCACCGCGCAGTAAGTAAGTCCGATGATATTCAACTAGGGAAGGTTCAAAACAGAAGATACCTCTCCTGATGCAATATCTTTTCGCTGAAAGATTTCTGAAAGTAGGCACCTTGTGTGTGCGCCATAATCTCTCTTTCATAGAGGGGATTGTTGGAAATTTGCCTTTGGCGGGGAGATGCGTCCACCCATCTTTGATAAATTAAACACTAGTGTTCCGCATGTTGGAGGCTTTGTCTCTTCACACATGCATAATCTACTAAGTGAGTAGATGACCGTAGGGCCAAGAATCATCAAATGTCGTTGAGAAATGAAAGAGATATTGGTCCACGAAGTAAGGTGTTTGAGGCATGGAAATATGGTGTGGGACAAATCTACCACATCGGTGGGAATAGGAAGAATTGCTCTCTATATAAGTCTCTAATGTGGTAAAGGGTTTGGGACCCCAAGGGGTATCCCATGTGTTTAAAGAAGGGAGGACCTAGATGTGCTTGGGTTCAAGGCTAAGCCCACACGCGCGCCACCGCCGCCCGCCCGTTTGGACATATCTGTCAGGATCTGTCGGAGACATAAGACCGTATGGCAGTTGATCATCACGGGTGTCACTTTCTTACTAACTAAGGGACTAACCGGAGATCAAATGTTCTGTCTGTCTAGGGGAATGGGCTTAAAACCCAAACAATACGAACCATTGCGGTGGTAACCCAACCATACTGATTGGAGATCCCAAGAATTTGGTTCAATTGGAAAACTAAGCTGCAAAAGGTTCAGTTGAGCGCTTCGGTGGAAGCAAGAAACACTTCGGATGATGAATTCTGTACGGAAACATGAATCCAAAGTTGTTCCCGCAATAGACATTAAAGTGCTACCTGCATGGTGGGTAAAGGTTAAGCTTCCAAACCTTTAAACGATCCTCAAACGGTTGAGGTTAAGGTTAGGGAAACTTTTAATGATTCCTAACACTTGTGAAGTGGGGTATAGCATGATACCTTGTAGGAGATCACCTATTTAAGTGCGAGGACAGGCCGCCTCAAATGAACGCACTTAAGAATCCAAGTGTGTCCACGGCCACAACGGACAAAAATGTAAGAATGAAAATGAATAATGAGAGTTATTGTGTTGGTATCATTGTCTTGGCTTACACTAAACACTGACGGTTCAAGACATCACGTTCACCGCGCAGTAAGTAAGTCCGATGATATTCAACTAGGGAAGGTTCAAAACGGAAGCTACCTCTCCTGATGCAATATCTTTTCACTGAAAGATTGCTGAAAGTAGGCACCTTGTGTGTGCGCCATAATCTCTCTTTCATAGAGGGGATTGTTGGAAATTTGCCTTTGGCGGGGAGATGCGTCCACCCATCTTTGATGAATTAAACACTAGTGTTCCGCATGTTGGAGGCTTTGTCTCTTCACACATGCATAATCTACTAAGTGAGTAGATGACCGTAGGGCCAAGAATCATCAAATTTCGTTGAGAAATGAAAGAGATATTGGTCCACGAAGTAAGGTGTTTGAGGCATGGAAATATGGTGTGGGACAAATCTACCACATCGGTGGGAATATGAAGAATTGTTCTCTATATAAGTCTCTAATGTGGTAAAGGGTTTGGGACCCCAAGGGGTATCCCATGTGTTTAAAGGAGGGAGGACCTAGATGTGCTTGGGTTTAAGGCTAAGCCCACACGCGCGCCGCCGCCGCCCGTCCCATCCGGTCTCGGGCTCGGGCTCGGGCTCGGGCTGTGGGCTGTGGGGACTTTCTGATATTATCTTTTTGGTCTCCAAATTGCTTAATATTTACAGTTTGGTCCCTAAAGTTTATGAAAAGTTGATTTTGGGGTAACGGATGGCAGAAAACTTTTTGCCTACCGTTGGACTATTTTTTGGAGTATTAACCAGCCATTACTTGAGTGATTAACTCCTCCATAAACACCCTCCTTCAATGGCCATGAACAACCTCACTTATAGCCGTTAACATGCCACACTTATGGCCTTAAACCAGCCATTAACAGCCCTCCTAATGACAATTTACAATAGTGTTTTGGGCAGTTGAACAACCCTCTTGTGATGCTATATATTGAGCTGTTTTGGCTCAATTGTGGAGACACATACAGTGGCAGAAAATAGCACAAATAGACACGAAAAATCATTGCAAAACAGTGATGAAAACTGTTGACAAAAACAGTGAGCAAACCCTCAAATATACACAAGATATACACAACAGAGAGACACTATATACACATAGACAAAATAGAAGACAAAACAGAAACTCTTCCTTTCTTTTCCATATCTTCAGCAAGTCGATTCATATTTGTTTTCTTCGTCAGGCTCAACCTATTGGCTTTGTAGCGTTGAGATTGAAGTGTTGTTTTATCTTGGGAGACTATTGTCCGCTAACGTAAAAGCATATATACGGGGCAATCTTGTCTTAAGGACAGAGGGCAATCACTCGACTCAACACACAACGTTGTAACCATCCAGATTTAGTTGTTTCTTGATTTCAGGTTATCAAGATTCAAGATACAACAAGCTTGCGACAATTTTGAAGATTGACCATTTATTTATCCTTTCGAACACTTGTAATAGTTATTTACTTCCCGTACTACTTTATAAAGTACAATAGAGTACCAACAGATATATACTACGTGAGTTTTGTTTTCTTCTTAAAACTTCTCAAAGACACAAGTTAGCAATTCAAAAATAAATCAAGTAATATGTTTCCTAAAGCCAAGCTAAAACATTACTGATTTGCATGTCTAATTATTGATTGCAAAAAAGACTAAATGGTGTAACAACTTGTTCATTATTTACTGTAAATTTAGGTCCGCATAAAAGGTTTAAGACTTATTTCTAAATATTTGGATACTAATTTTTCTTCTTCAAGTTCCTCCTCCTCTTACTTGTATCATCACTTTTCTGGGAACCTTCATGGTAAGATTATATTAATCTCTCTTAGGGAGTCTTTCTCATTAATACAAATATATATAGGTGTACAATGTTGAATTCTTCTACAATAAAGATCTCAATCCTATCATAATTATACAATACAAAATATGGTAAATATATAACATAGTCTAGGTAGTACACGTGCTAATACACCCCCTCAGTCGGAGCGGGAGGAGGCCGAACGCTAAGACTGGATCTGAAGTCAAGGAAGAGTTGTCTAGGAAGGCCTTTGGTGAATATATCCGCATACTGATATGAAGAGGGCACATGAAACACTCTAACATGACCAAGAGCAACCTTCTCAGGAACAAAGTGTATATCCATCTCAACGTGCTTGATTCGCTAATGCTGAATTGGATTATGAGATAAATATAGGGCGGATATGTTATCACAGTAAACCAAAGACGCCTTACGCAAGGGACATTGCAGCTCTAAAAGAAGGCTTCGAAGCCAATAGATCTCAACAACAACATTAGCAACGCCTCTGTACGCTGCTTCTGCACTCGAACGGGATAGGGTGGCCTGCCTCTTGGCAGACCATGAAATGAGATTATCCCCTAAGAACACACAGTAGCTAGAGGTGCAGCGTCGCATGTCCAGACAGTCTGCCCAATCAACATCTGTGTATGATAACAACCTGGTTGGTGCTGAGGGGTATAGGTGCAATCCATAATCAAGTGTGCCCTTAACATATCGAATGATACGCTTAAGGGCAGTAAAATGAGGCTCCCTGGGGGCATGCATAAATAAGCATACATGCTGAACAATATAAGCGATGTTAGGCCTGGTGAAGGTAAGGTACTGAAGTGCACCTGCAAGACTCCTGTAAATAGTGGGATCAGACACTGGGTTACCATCAACAACACTAAGCATTGATTTAGATTCAATCGGAGTGGACATGATCTTGCAGATTACCATTTTAGCCCTGTACATTATCTCCTCTGCATACTTGCACTGACATAAAAATATAGTATCTGCAGAATGAGTCACTGATATCCCCAAAAAATAGCTCAACTTCCCCAAGTCAGTCATAACAAATTTAGTTTTAAGTAGTGCAATAATCTCAATTTTCAACACATCAGAGAAGGCAGTAAGCATGATGTCATCCACATATAACAATAAATAAGCAATGCTACTACCTCGATGAAAAGTAAGGAGAGAATTATCACACTTGCTGCATACGAACCCAATCTGCATAATATACTATGCAAATCGATCATATCATGCTCGATGGGCCTGTTTCAAACCATAGAGTGACTTACGAACACGACATACATATTGAAGGGCTGCTGGATGAACGAAACTAGGTAATTTGGTGCATATAAACCGTTTCTCTCAGATCACCTTATAGAAACACATTCTTCACATCAAGCTGATGAAAAGGCCAATGCTTACCCATAACAATACTCAGAACTGTGCGAATGGTAGTCGGTTTCATAATCGGGTGAATGTCTCACCACAATCAATACCCTCATGTTGATTAGTGCCATTGGCCACAAGTCTAGCCTTATATCTTTCTAAGTCACCATTGTCTCTGTATTTGTGATGAAAAAGCCACATGCATCAGATCACATTCACCCCCTCTGGTCGAGGAACCAAATCCCAAGTGTGTTGTTTTGAAAAGACATTAAACTCCTCACACATGGCCGCATTCCAATTTGGGTCTAGTTTGGCTAATTTTGGATTTTTGGGAATTGGAGAAATGGTTTGTGTGGATAGGTTAAATTGGAATTTAGGTTTAAAAATCCCGTATTGGGCACGGGTTTCCATACGGTATGTGGGGCAGTGTGGGTGTTTGTGCTGGTAACCGGGTCTGGGTCATGGTGTGGGAGTGGGTCAAGGTACGTGTGTGGTGTGTCGATTTGGTTGCTGGGTAATGCCGCATGTCGGTTAGTTGCTGGGTTTGTCAAAGGGTGGTGTGGAGATACCGATCTGGGCAGATCGATATGGGGTGAGACAGAGGATGTGGGGTACGATGTTAGTGGCGGGTTGGGACGGATGGGTTGGGTTGGTGTTCTGATAGTGGCGGTATGGTGTGGGTTTCCAGTGGTTTAGGTTTTTGCGGGGTCGCCATGGGACGGTGGAGGTGACACAGTGAAAGGGACAACGACCGGTGGTGAAACCAACCTCATGGTGGCAGTCGATAGTATTTGTGACGGAGAATAGGACGGTGATGGGGACACAGAGATGCGGTCGGTGGTGGAGGCTAGAGGTGGCAGAACTACAGACAGACTGTCGGCGGTGTCGGTAGTGGGTGGTAGAGGTGGTGTTTGGGCGGTGGACTGACACAGTTCGTTGAGAATGACGGGGGAGATGTCGGACTCGTCAAGAAAGGTATAGTCTATTTTTTGAAATTTTTGAATATTCAAAAATGGGAAGGTGGTCTCGTCAAGCGTGATGTGACGGGAGACATAGATCTGATAAGTGGTCAGGTCAAAGCAGAGATAGCCCTGTGATTAGACGGGAAACCTATGAAGACACATGGTGTGGTATGAGGTGCTAATTTGTGAGGGGCAGTGGAGGAAAGATTGGGGAAAACAGGCAACCGAATATCCTAAGGTAGTCGTAGAAAGGGATTCGACTGTACAAAATTTCGGTTGGTGTGATATTATGAACGGTGCTAGTAGGTAAAATATTTAGAATGTATTCTACCGTTTTGACTACATAGTCCCAGAAGAACGGAGAAAGGGAGGCATGAAACAGTAAAGTACGAACCATGTTATTTATGGTGCAGATGATTCATCCTGCTTTACTATTTTGAGGCGATGTGTGGGGACATGAGAAATGAAAAACCATGTCATTGTTTCGACAGAATCGGTGAAACATGGAATTATTGAATTCACGACCATTATCACACTAAAAGGATTTAAGGCATCTTTTAAACTGTGTTTTGATAAAGGTATGAAACTCAAGAAATTTGGCAAACATTTATGATTTAAATTTGAGTGGGTAGACCCAAATATAATGAGAAAAATCATCTAACAAGACAAGATAATATTTGTGGCCCAGTGAACTAGAGACAGGAGATGTCCACAAATTAACATGAATAATATCAAAAGGAGAAAACGTAACACTTGTAGATGATTTAAAAGGAAGACAAACATGTTTGCCTAAAGAACAAGAAACACAGTGTTGGGCAAATTTTCCATTATTACATGTCATAAAATTATTGCCTCTAAGAAAATTAAAAACTGGGGCTCCTAGGTGGCCAAACCTTTATGTCAAGTTGACAGGGAGATAGTGGCTAGAGATATAGGAGAACAAGAGCTGGCAGCGGAGGTGGATGAGAATGGATAGATATCCCCCGTGCTATTGCATCTCGTAAGAGGTGTTCCTATACGAAGATCCTTCACATTAAAACTAAAAAGGTCAAAGTCAACAGAGACAGAATTATTACGAGTAAATTTGCGGACAAAAATTGAGTTCTTAATGATGTTCAGGGCATACAGGACATTATTAAGGGAAAATAGTGGTGTGTAGTCGGTGCCAAAGCCCTGGATTGGAATGCGATGACCATTTCCAACAGTAATATATTGTGGATGCTTTAAATGACAAAGTTTGGGAATTTTACTTGCAGAGCGGGTGAGGTGAGATGTGGCGCCGAGTCCATGTACCAATTTTCATCGGGCTACTGCAAGTTCAAACAGCTAAAAGTCTGGCCCAAATCGGATGAGACCAGATTATTGGGCAGCTGTGAGAAGTTGGCTTGGGCGATGTAGGCCTGTAGCAGTTGGTAGTGGGCTGGTCTATAGCCTGGACCCGGGCCCAATACGCCAGGGTTTTGAAAGTGGAACTGGGATGGCTGGACTGCTGGATATGCGACCCAGTTCCTGTGTTGGGAGGCACCTGATGGGCCGGCCCATGAGGCTGATAAGCTGGGCTGCTTAACTGGCTGTTGTCCCTTGCCGCCTCTACAACGGCCCTTCCTATTACGTCCACTGTCGCGGCCTCTGCCGCTCCTGCCGCCGTGGTTCTGCCGCGGTTGACTATTTTCCGACAGTGGTGGCTGGCCAACTACGGTATTGGTTTGTGTGGACGTGTCAACCACTAACGTCTTTTTGGTTGTGCTCGTCTTGCTTCGCACGATGTGTCTCTTCCAATAGTAACTGCGAATGAGCTTTGTTAAAACTGGGTAGGGGGTCAGCCTGTTGTATCATCGTGGCTAACATGTCATATTCAGCCTTTGGTAGGCCTGCAACCAATTGTAACACAATCTTCATTTCGGAAACAGGCATGCCAACGTTGGACAATTGGTCAGCCACCAGTTTTAACTGTCTGCAATACTCCGACATATTAGAAAAATTTACAAGACATATATTGTTGAACCACTTTCCAAGTACACTGCGCGAGTGTTCTTGTTGTCTTGGAAAATTTCTTCTAAACGTGTCCATAGTTCACGGGTGGAGGCACCCGTTTTCATAATTGTGTAGAGTAAATCCTTAGATATAGTGTCATATATCTACTATTTAACCACGACATCGAGGCGACGCCATGTGGTGTCATCCATATCGGGAGGACGAGGGAAGAGTCGTCTATATGATAAAACACATGATATATACATGCATTAATTCGAAACAGTTTCACTCATGACCAGTATTGGCCATTTTCCTGATCAATAATTAAAGGTATAAAGTTCTTGATGTTAGTGACGGCGAGAGTCGGATGGAAAGATGGTGAAGATAGGGTTGTGGGTGTTTGGATGACGATTGGGGTAGAAGCGGAAGCATCGAAAGAGGTGGGAGTAGCCAAATTTTTCATTAGAGTATTGGGGATTGGAAAAAAATTGGGATATAGAGAAAAACCGAGTATGTCATCGGTCGAAGAGGAAAAATATGGGGGGGGGGGGCAGGAGGAGGATTTTTCTAGGTTAGGGTTTTGACTCCTGATACCATGTAAGATTGTATTAATCTCCCTTGGAGAGTCTTTCTCGTTAATACAAATATATATAGGTGTACAATGTTGAATCTTACTACAATAAGAATATCAATCCTACCATAATTATACAATATAAAATATGGTAAATATGTAAACTAGTCTAGGTATTACACGTGCTAATATTCATCACCTTTCTTACACAAAATACTGATAACTCGAACTATAAACTCATCAATTGGAGAGTTTGTGTACAATCCAGAGAAGCGACCAGATGAGAGGTCAACCAGTGCAGTCATCTCATCCTTGAAATCCATGAAATCCCATTTAAAGAAGGTTAGATAGGAACAAATCCCGAGCACCAGATTTTGACCAAAGTGTAGGACACCAACGATGCTGTGATTGGTGTATCACCACCGCTAACCAGATTAACTCAGCCTTTTGTAGAACACAGTTTGCACTTGTACACAGTTGCAGAATTCACCATTAATGTTGGTGAATTTTTTTAGACCAAAGCTTTGTCCTTTTTGGTGATCTCTAGACATCGGTTGCACTGTAACCTAAAGTAGTTAGTGATGAGGCCATCATCAAGGTTGCTTCCAGGTTGAAGTTTTTCAATGTTACTCAACGCAACGCTCAGCTTGAAGTGGTAGCAAGACTCCATTTGCCTTCTTCAACACTGAAAGAAGCAACAACGTTCACAACTAGCAAGCGTTGTTGAGAAATCGCTGACTGGTGTTAGAGGACTCAAGAGATTATACAGATGTCATAAAGGGCTGAGGGTGTATATTGTGGGATACAACAATTACAGGGAACGAGAAGTACGAAAATATTACAATTACTAGAAAGGATAATCTAAAGATTACAATAAAACTGGAAATCAAGAATGAAACAACCTCCTTATGTGATTTGCTGAGTCGAGTGATGACACTCTGTCTTTAAGACAAGATTGACCCGTATATCTTCTTTTACGTTGTCTGGCAATAGTCTCCCAAGATACAACAACAACTTAACAATTGAGCAAAGGAAACTTAAGTGTTACTCTTGAAGAACTTTGAGTGTAGTAGACTTGCTAGAGAGGAAGAAGATGGAATCAGAAATTCTGTAGATATTTCTAAGTGTAGTCCTCAACAATTGAGCCAAAGGCCTCAATTTATAGTGTAGTGATATGTCCCTTCAACTAGCCAACGAATGACCTTCAATAGCCATGTAATGACACTTATTGAGAGGGGTTACAGTCAGCCAAATAATGGCTGAATTTATGTGCCAAGTAATGGAGATTGAATGCTCCAAAACCAGCCCAAATGTCAGAACTTTCCAACTTTCCGTCGCAGTATTCTGCCTCCGAAGCGCCGTGGCTCTGTGAATTAGCGTCGCGGCGCCGCGACTCCAGGAACTGAAGACCCAATTAGCGCCTCGGCTCTGATGGGGGCTGCGCCGCGGCCCTTCGCGGCGATTTTCGACACGTTTCATCTTACACTTCGTACACTTCTTCCTTTATTTACCAACGTGGAATACTTGTGTCATTTGGCCAATAACCGTCCATCATTCTATATCTCAAACATATTACATACGCACCAATATCTCTTTCACTAATGAAATTTGCGATACTTGGCACTTCGTGTGCACGTGTCTGAAAATGACGTTTCCGACGTACGTGCCCCCAATTGTTTGAGTCATAAACAATGGGATATACTTAATTCCACATTAGTAAATTTCCAACAATCCCCTCTTGAAAGAGATTTTGGCGCACTCACATGGTGCCTTTCTAGCAATCTTTTAGCGGATCGATGTTGCATCTAGATAGGTAGCTTTCGCTTTGAACCTTCTATAGTTGAATACCATCGGACTTAGTTACTGCGCGGTGAACTTGATGTCTTAAACCGTCAGTGTTTAGTGTAAGCCTAGTCAACGGTACCAACACAATAACTTTCCTTACTCTGTTATTCGTAATGTTTTGTCCGTTGTGGCCGTGGACACTTCTTGGATTCTTAAGTGCGTTCATTTGAGGTGGCCTGTCCTCGCATTTAAATAGGTGGTCTCCTACAAGATATCATGCTAAACCCCACTTTACAAGTGTTAGGAACCATTAAACGTTTTCCCAAACCTAACCTCAACCGGTGAGGATCATTAAAGATTTTGGAAACTTAACCTTTACCCACACTGCAGATAGCACTTATAGTCTATCGCGGGAACGACTCTGGATTTGGTGTTTCTTTACAGAAATCACTATCCGAAGTGCTCAATTGAACCTTTACAACTTAGTTTTCCCATTGAACCTAATTCTTGGGATCTTCAGTCAGTAAGGTTGGGTTACCACCGTATTGGTCCATATACCTTGGGTTTTAAGCCCATTCCCCTAGATAGATAGAACATCTGATCTTTGGGTAAGCCCTTTGTCAGTAGTCCGCTATGTTATCCTTTGATTTTATGTAATTAATGGATATTATACCCATGGTGATCAGTTGTCTAATGGTCTTATGCCTCCATCGAATATGACGAGACTTGTTGTTGTCATAGAACTCCGTGCCCTTTCTAGAGCCGACTGACTGTCGCATGGGATCATTACAGAAGGTACGAGTTTGTCCCAACAAGGAACATCCTCTAACAAGTTATGAAGCCACTCAGCTTCTTCTCCTGCTTTGTCTAAAGCGATAAACTCGATTCCATCGTGGATCGGGCGATGCAAGTTTGCTTAGATGATTTCTAAGACACAGCCGTGGACTTGATGTTCTCTATATCAGATATCCAGTTTGCATCACTGTACCCCTATAGTACAACTGGATACCTGGAATAAAGCAATCCGTAAGTTAGCAGTGTATTTTAGGTATCGTAGTACCCGATTCAACGCCTTCCAGTGGTCATTACTCAGATTACGGGTAAACCTAGCCAACTTGTTGACTGCATAAGCAATATCAGGTCGGGTGCAGTTTGTTATGTACATCAAACTCCCAATCACCTGCGCATATCGCTCCTGGCATACGAGTGCACCATGATTTTTATCAAACTTTTGATTTCTATCCATTGGTGACTTCATAGGCGAACTGTCAAACATCTCAAACTTTCTCAACACATCCTCGATGTAGTGAGACTGAGATAAGACCAGTCCGTCAGACGTCTTAGAGATTTTTATCCCTAAAATGACATCTCTGATACCCATATTCTTCATGTCGAAGCATTGTTTCAACATGTTCTTAATCTCTATAATCAAGTTAGGACTGCTCCCTGTGATCAACATGTCATCTACGTATATGCATATCATGACGAATGAGTCAGAATTACCTTTCATGTAGACACATTTGTCACACTCATTAATGGAGAAACCCTTCGATAGTAGAGTACTATTAATTTTCTTGTGCCATTGCTTTGGGGCTTATTTCAACCCGTACAGAGATTTAACAAGCCGATAGACTTTCTTCTCTTACCCTGGAACCACATACCCCTCGGGTTGTCCATATAAATTTCTTCTTCCAAATCACCATTTAGGAAGGCTGTCTTGACATCCATTTGATGTATCTCAAGGTCACGCAACACTGTGATCGCAATGAATACCCGTATGGACGTCATCCGATACACCAGGGAGTACGTGTCAAAATAGTCAAGGTCTTCCTTCTTCCAATAACCCTTGACTACCAACCTGGCCTTGTACTTATCTATAGACCCATCTGCTTTATACTTTCGTTTGAGTATCCACTTACAACCCAACAGTTTATTTCCCGTAGGAAGATCAACCAACTCTCAAGTATGGTTATGTAGGATAGAGTCTATTTCACTCACAATAGCTTCTTTCTAGAGCGGTGCCTCTCGAGTTGAAAATGCTTCAGCAATTGTCCTTGGTTCGTCATTAACCATATAAGCTACAAAGTCAGGATCGAAGGATTTATCCTTCCTGGCCCTTTTACTTCGCCTTGGTTCCATCTCTGGAGTCTCCAAGTTCTGAGAATCTGGAACACTAGATTTCAGATATTCAGCCACTTTGAAGTCCACTAGATCTGAACCATCTAGATCCGAGCAGTTAACGACTCCCGGTTCCTGAGAGCTTTGTTCATAACTTCGTTTGTGAGAGGTTATGTCTTTTTCCTTTCTAGGAAAGGTATCTTCAAAGAATTGAGCATCATTCGATTCCATGATTGTACCCCCGTGGATATCTGGAATATCTCACTTATGCACTAAGAAATGATAAGCACTACTGTTATTTGCATATCCAATGAAAATGCAATCTACAGTCTTAGGCCCAATCTTGACCTGCTTTGGCTTGGGTACTTCAACCTTTGTCAAACAACCCCACACCTTTAAATATTTATAGGTGGGTTTCTTTCTCTTCCATGATTCATATAGAGTTTTTTTCTACTGTTAAGAATCGTATTAGCGGTAAGAACTCTCCCCACATGTTTTGGGGAAGACCGAAATTGATGAGCAAGGCATTCATCATTTTCTTCAATGTGCGGTTCTTACGTTCCGTCACACCGTTCGACTGAGGTGAGTATGGAGCCATCGTTTGATGAACAATGCCTGATTGAGCACAATATTCCTTAAATGGCGCTATGTATTCTCCCCTCTATCGCTACAAATGGATTTAATCTGCATGCTTAGTTGGTTCTTAACTTCTGCTTTGTAACGTTGGAACGCTTCAAAGGCTTCATCTTTACTTTTCAACAAGTAAAGATAATAATACCTTGTGTTATCATCAATGAATGTCATAAAGTACTTGTTCCCCCCTCTAGTTTGTGCAAACTTCAAATCACATATATCTGTGTGAATAAGTTCTAGAGGAGCGGTATTCCTTTCGACGGATTGAAAATAAAGCTTTGTGAGTTTTGCCTCTACGCATACCTCACACTTATGTTGAGGGTTTACGTCGATAGACGGCAACAACTCCAACTTTACCAACCTTTGGATGGACTTGTAGTTAACATGTCCTAATCTATGATGCCATAAATTAGATGACACAAGCAAGTAAGAAAAAGCTTCAATAGTATTGCTTGCACGTAATACAGACATGTCGTTAACTTTGAAGAGGCCTTCACAGACGAAGCCCCTTCCCACAAACGTTCCATTCTTGGTGAATATAAATTTATTGGACTCAAACACTAGTCTAAAACTAGCATTAACCAATAAATGACCTGAAATTAAATTTCTTCTAATCTCAGGAACATGCATCACCTCCTTCAGAGTGAGCTCCTTTCCAGAAGTCATCTTCAGGACAATCATTCCTACACCCAGCATGTCAGAGGAAGCGTTGTTACCCATAAACAACTTCTTGTTAGTAACTGGTGTATAAGTGAAGAAGGCATCTCTATTGGAACAAATATGTCTTGTTGCACCTATGTTCATCCACCATTGCATAGGATTCTCAACAAGGTTTGCTTCAAGCATCACCGCTGAGAACTTCTCAATCATGTCATCCAGAAACATGTCTTTGACGACGTTAACATGTGCCTTGCCCTTAGCCTTGGCCTTCTCTTATTGCTCAGTCTTAAGCTTGTGTCAGTCCTTGATCATATGACCAGGTTTCCCACAGTGGTGACAGTTTACTTTGAACTTCTCCGCTGCTTGGGTCTTGTCATATTTCTGGAACTTGCATTTTTTGCTTGGGTTCCCTTTGGCCATAACTAGATTTGCCTTTGCCTCAGCAGGTTGTTTACCCCCTAGGCAAGGCCTTCTTATTATCTTCCTGAATCTAGAGTTTGATAATAAGTTCTTCAAAGGTCATCTCCATTGTCTTGAGTTTTAAGTAACACATAAACTCATTCCACGAAGGAGGTAACTTTTCAATCAGTAATGTAACCAAAAACTGTTCATTTGGTTTCATACCTTCCAAATCCAGGTGATGTAGAGTCATTTGGAATTCCTGGACTTGGGACAATACTGTTTTACTATCCATAATTTGAAATTTCTGGAATTTTCCAACGATGAATTTCTTTGTACCTGCATCTTGTACGTTGTACTTCTTTTGCAACTTCTCCCACAACTCTTTGGCGGTGCCAACGGTGCAATACACTGTGTAGAGAGGGTCTGACAAGCAATTCAAAATATAGTTCTTACACATGAAATCACTATGACTCCATGCATCAAGAACCATCTCCATGCCATTAATGACATGGATACCTTGGCACCCTTAAACCATTTCAGTAGGCGAAGGGTCCATTTCATCTCCATCTTGTGGAGGATCTTCTGTTATGAAACGAGCCATTTCCATAACAGTCTGATAAAAAAACATCTTCTATTGCCATTTCTTGAAATTGGAGCCCATGAACTTTTCTGGGCGTTCATAATGGAATCCAGCGGGTGGAGGAACGACAACGTTCCCTTGAGCAGCACAAAAGGCGTTGGATGAGCCTTGTGCAGTAGTGAAAGCATTAGGTGTGCCTTGAGCAGTGGGGAAGGAAGAGGGGTTGCCTTGCGTAGTAGCAGCAACAGAATTAGAAGCGAGTTGTTCTCTTCCAGTCATCCTTCTAGTTACTTACAACAAATCTTGTCTTAAAATTGTGAGATACAACAATTGCAGGGAACGGGAAGTAAGTAAATATTACAATTGCTAGAAAGGATAATCTAAAGATTATAATAAAACTGGAAATCAATAATGAAACAACCTCCTTGTGTGATTTGCTAAGTCGAGTGATGACACTCTGTCTTTAAGACACGATCGCCCCATATATCTCCTTTTACGTTATCGGGCAATAGTCTCCCAATATACAATAGCAACTTAACAATTGAGCAAAAGAAACTCAAGTGTTACTTTTGAAGAACTTTGAGTGTAGTAGACTTGCTAGAGAGGAAGAAGATGAAATCAGAAATTCCGTAGATATTTTTAAGTGTAGTCCTCAACAATTGAGTCAAGGGCCTTAATTTGTAGTGTAGTGAGATGTCCCTTCAACTAGCCAACTAATGACCTTCAATAGTCATGTAATGACACTTATTGAAAGGGGTTACATTCAGCCAAATAATGGCTGAATTCATGTGCCAAGTAATGGAGATTGAATGCTCCAAAACCAGCCCAAAGGTTAGAACTTTCCAACATCCTGTCGCAGCATTCTGCCTCCGAAGCGCCACGGCTCTGTGAATTAGCACCGCGGCTCCAGTAATTGAAAACCCAATTAGTGTCGCGACGCTCCCTGGGAGGCGCCGTGGCGCTTCAGCGCCTCGGCTCTGACGGGGCTTCGCCGCAGCCCTTCGCGGCTCCGTGACAATTTCCGACACGTTTCATCTTACACTTCTTCCTTCGTTTACCAACGTGGAAAACTTTGTCATTTGGCCAATAACCGTCCATCATTCTATGTCTGAAATGTATTACATACGCACTAATATCTATTTCACTAATAAAATTTGCAATACTTGGCACTACGTGTGCACGGGTGTGGAATTATGTTAGATAGGTAAAGGAATACGGGAAGTAAATAAATATTACAAGTGTTCGAAAGGATAAACAAACAAGCCAATATTCAGAACTTTCGCAAGCTTGTTGAGTCTTGAATCTTGATAACCTGAAATCAAGAAACACAAAATCTGGATTGTTACAACTGTGGGATGAGTCGAGAGATGGCTCTCTGTCTTTAAGACAAGATTGCCCCGTATATATGCTTTTACATTAACGTGCAATAGTCTCCCAAGATAAAATAACAACTAATCAACACTACAAAGCAAATAGGTTGATTCTGACGAAGAAAACAAACACGAAACGACTTGCTGAAGAATGGAAAAGAAGGAAGAGTTTTCTGTTTTAGTCCACTGTTTGTGCTTCACGTTTTTGGACTGAACTTCGGTAGTTCTCTTTCTGTTTGTCTCTGTGTATATATGTTAGTCTTGTAGTCTCTGCAATTGAGCCCAAAAGCTCCAATATATAGCATAATGGGAGGGACTCCTTCAACTGCCAAGTAATGACAATTTATGGCCAAGTAATGGTTGTTTATGGCCATTAGTGAGGGAGTTAATCTGCCAAGTAATGGCTGATTTAATATGCAACATAAAAGAGCTGTTAGGGAGGAGTTAAGGTGCTGATTAATGGAGTTTTAACGCTGTAAAAATCAACAGGCAGAAATTTTCTGCCTTCCGTCGTTCCTAATTTCATCTTTTCAGAAATTCCAGGGATCAAACTATAAATATTAAGCAATTTGGGGTCCAAAGAGATAATATCAGAATAAGCCCGAGGCCCAAGACCCAAGACCCATGACCCACGACCCGCGACCGGACGGGACAGGCGGCGCGCGTGTGGACTTTGCCTTGAACTCAAGCACATCTAGGTCCTCCATCCTTCAAACACATGGGTTACCCCTTGGCATCCCAAACCCTTAGCCAATTTTGAGACTTATAAAGAGAACAATTATTCCTTTTCCCACCGATGTGGTAGATTTTTCCCATACCATATTTCCATTCCTCAAACACCTTACTTCGTGGACCAATATCTCTTTCATTTCTCAATGAAATTTGACTATTCTTGGACCTACGGTCATCTACTCACTTAGTAGATTATGCACGTGTGAAGAGACAAATCCTTAAACATACAGAACCCTAGTGTTTAAGTCATTAAATACGGGTGGACGCACCTCCCCACCAAAGGCAAATTTCCAACAATCCCCTCTTGAAAGAGATTTTGGCGCACACACAAGGTGCCTACTTTCAGCAATCTTTCAGCGAAAAGATATTGCATCAGAAGAGGTAGCTTCTTCTTTGAACCTTCCCTAGTTTAATACCACCGGACTTACTTACTGCGTGGTGAACGTGATGTCTTAAACCTTCAGTGTTTAATGTAAGCCAAGACAATGATACCAACACAATAACTCTCCTTATTTATTTTCTTCTTATTATTTTGTCCATTGTGGCTGTGGACACACTTGGATTCTTAAGTGCGTTCATTTGAGGTGGCCTGTCCTCACACTTAAATAGGTGATCTCCTACAAGGTATCCTGCTATACCCCACTTCACAAGTGTTAGGAATCATTAAAAGTTTCTCCAACCTTAACCTCAACCGTTTGAGGATCGTTTAAAGGTTTTGAAGCTTAACCTTTACCCACCATGCATGTAGCACTTTAATGTCTATCGCGGGAACAACTTTGGATTCATGTTTCCGTACAGAAATCATCATCCGAAGTGCTTCTTGCTTCCACCGAAGCGCTCAACTGAACCTTTTGAAGCTTAGTTTTCCCATTGAACCAAATTCTTGGGATCTCCAGTCAGTATGGTTGGGTTACCACCGCAATGGTTCGTATTGTTTGGGTTTTAAGCCTATTCCCTAGACAGGCATAACATTTGATCTCCGGGTAGTCCCTTAGTTAGTAAGAAAGTGACACCCGTGATGATCAACTGCCATACGGTCTTATGTCTCCGACAGATCCTGACAGATATGTCTAGACGCCGTCATCCGTGTCCTTCCTTTAAGCCGACCGGCTAGCCACAGTGTATAACTGCTGAAGGCATGAGTTTCTCCCAATAAGGGACGTCCTCTAATGAGTCGTGAAGTTACTCAACTTCTTTCATGCTTTGTATAAAGCGATAAACTCCGATTCCATCATGAATCGGCCGATGCAAGTTTGCTTAGAGGATTTTCCAAGACCCACCATACACATTTACCTATGGCATTGATGTTCTTTATATCTGATGTCCAGTTTGCATCACTGTGTTTTCCCAGAACCGCTGGACATCCAGAATACTATAATTCGTAGATAAGCGAATAATTCAGATATCGTCATATCCGACTTAACGCCTTCTACCGATCATGTATTAAAATTATCAGTGAACCTTAGTTCAACTGATTTGCTTTGTAGGCCGATACCAGGTCGATTGTAGTGTGTATAATACATTGACCTACACGTGACCTATGCATATCGCTCCTTGTCTATGGGTGCACCATGATTTCAATCAGTTATATGATTCATATCCATTGGTGGCTTCAACGAGACTGTCAACTATCGACCAGTTCGTTAGATGACTTAGAAATCCAATTTCTAAGATGTCATCTGTGATACCCATATCTTTCATATCGAGACTTTGTTTCAATATGAATTTCACTTTCAGACTGTTGGTTTTCCAACTGTTGGCTTTCTAACTTCAGAGTTAATGTTTCTGTGGTTAGATTCATTGTTTCTGTTTTATCTTAAACTTCCAGGGACCAAAATGAAAATTTAGGAAGTAGCCCAACAGTCCAGCAAACCAACTCTGATTCTCCCCTTTCAACTCTCTAGTTAGGGAGGATGTTTCAACATCCATGCCACGTAAGACTGCAATGGTCCTGATGTTAATCTATTCACATGGAATCACATGTACAAGTAGCCGAGGCTTTATACTCGTCAGTAGATCCATCTACTTTGTACTCACTTTTGAGTATTCTTTTTTCACAACCCAAATGTTCTTTTCCTAGAGGAAGATCAACCATTACATAAGTATGGTTCTATATGATGTAATCTATTTATCTCTTTAAAGCTTCTTTCCAAAGCAACGCTTTTGGAGATAATAATTATTTGTTAATTGTCCATGGTTCGTTCTCAATCATACAAGCTAGAAGGCCTAGAACAAGTCTTTATCCCCTCTTTGCTCCGTCTCGGTTCAACATCTAGAATCTCTGAGTTCTGTAGATCTGGAATATTAAGTTTCGGATAGACAACAACTTCCGAGTCATATAGATACGGAACGTCTAGTTCAGGACAGTCAGGCCCTCGCGGGTTCTTGTTAACCTCGAGTAATTACTTCTTTTTCCTTCTCAAGGAAAGTTATCCTCAAAGAATTCATCATTCTTTGACACCAAGAGGCGATAAACACTACTGTTATTTGCAGATCCAGTGGAAATGCAATTTACAGTCTTAGGTCCAACTTGACCTGTTTTGGTATTCCAACTTCCACCAAGCCACCCCACATCACAACATTTGTATGTAGGATCCTTTCCATGTTTCACACGGAGGGTTATCCTTATCCTTATACGGAGTTCTATTGAGAAATCGCGCAGTAGTGGTAAGGATCGCCTTGCCCCACATAATTTGGGCGTACGACTTTGCGCTTGGCTAACACCGTTAGACTGAGGTGAGTACTGAGCAGTCGTTTGATAAACTATGTTTCACATTCTTCCCCTCTATCACTACGAATTCCTCAATCCGTAGGCTTAGTTGATTTTCAACTTCTGCTTTGTAGTGCTTATCCACTTCAACAACTTCATCTTTGCTTTTCTACAAACAAAGGATGCAATACGTTGTACCATCATCAATGAAGGTCACAAAGTACTTGTCTCCCCCCTCTATTTTGTATAAACTTCAAATCACCCATGTAGGTGTGACTAAGTTCTAGAGGAGCGGTGCTTCTTTCGCTATTCCTTTGACGGAATTTGGAAAGGTGATTTTGCCTCTTCGCCTATCTCACATTTATTTTGAGGGTTTATGTCGACAGAAGGCAACAATCTCAACTTCGTTAGCTTTTGAATGACTTTCTATTTAACGTGTCTTAATCTATGATGGCATAGATGTACGGATTATAAATATATAATTCATTTGGCTACAGATATACTGTACCATTCTTAGTTATTACAGACCTGTTGGATTAGTCTCAAACCAGCTTGACCAACAACGTCCCTTAAACCAAGTTTGGGACATGTATCACCTCATTTTAGAGTGATCCCATTCCCTGAAGTCCTATTAAGGACAACCTCTCCAGCCTCTTCTACTTTAGAGGTGGCGTTGCTTCACATGAACAACCTCTTGCCCGTGGTTAGGGCGTAACCTGATCATATGTGATCTGGATACTCTGGCCCACTCCATTTGCTTTGGCAGACTGAGTGTCCAATTTCTTTTCTGCCTTTCTTTAGGCCTTCAGATCATTAGAGACCTGAAAATTCTGGCCCACCACACTAGGTGTCCATTAATTTTCTGCCTTTCTTTTGGCCTTCAGATCATTTAAGACCTGGAAACTTCTGGCCCACCTCACTAGATGTCCATTACTTTTCCTATCAAGTGAATTCTGGCCCCACTCCAGTCGCCCGTAGGCTTTGTATGACTGAGTGTCCAATATCATCCTATCAAAGGAATTTTGGCCCCACTCCAGTCGCCCGTTGGCTTTGTACGACTGAGTGTCCAATATCATCCTATGAAGGATCTTCTGCCAAATAGTGTGACAGGCTCAATGTCTTTAGCTTTTAGTCTTCTTCCCTTATTATTGGTGTCCAGACAATTCTTGGCGCTTACTTAAGAGTGGTAACAATTTTCGCACAGTCAGTGGATCTTTCTCCCTCGTATGTGCGAACATACTTTACACACTTTTCATAATTACACTTAAAAGAATGGATCTTTTTAAGTCGTTTACAAAATTCAATCTTTAAACGGGAAGGAATATGAGATTAAATTTCTGATTTTAAAGCGTAAGGAATATAAATTATTTCGTGAAAACAATTTCATATTCCTCCTTACTTTAAGCCCTTTTTAATCAGACATCATTTAATCTTATTTTTGACAGGGAAGAAAAATTACTTATCTCAATTTCGAATTCTGGCCCACTTCAGTCACTTCATCGGACTGAGTGTCCATTTCCTCCTTACCATAATTCAGATCCTTTGTCTGGGACAGATATAGGCCTTCTGCTACAAGCTAGAACCACATCTTCAGCCTTCTCCTCTTGTCCTAGTTGACATCCTCAGCCTCTCGTGGGCGCTTGTTCCCTCCACTCTCAGAAGCGGTGACACCATGAACACGTTGACCTTCAACATCATAATCACAAGTCTCTTCTACCAGAAAACCACTGCCATATCCAGATTTGGTCACACAACTTTCGACCGACATCTTTCAAACACTAATACAAATCTTGTCTTAAAATTGTTGGATATGTAAAGCAATACGGAAAGTAAATAAATTTTACAAGTGTTCGAAAGGATAAACAAACAAGCCAATATTCAGAACTGTCGCAAGCTTGTTGAGTCTTGAATCTTGATAACCTGAAATCAAGAAACACTAAATCTGGATTGTTACAACTGTGGGCTGAGTCGAGAGATGACTCTCTGTCTTTTAAGACAAGATTGCCCCGTATATATACTTTTACGTTAGTCTCCCAAGATAAAACAACAACTAATCAACACTACAAAACAAATAGGTTGATTCTGACGAAGAAAACAAACACGAAATGACTTGCTGAAGAATGAAAAAGGAAGGAAGAGTTTTCTGTTTTAGTCCACTGTTTGTGCTTCATGTTTTTGGAGTGGACTTCGGTTGTTCTCTTTCTGTTTGTCTCTGTGTATATATGTTAGTCTTGTAGTCTCTGCAATTGAGCCCAAAAGCTCCAATATATAGCATAAGGGGAGGGACTCCTCAACTGCCAAGTAATGGCAGTTTATGGCCATTAGTGAGGGAGTTAATCAGCCAAGTAATGGCTGATTTAATGTGCAACATAAAGGAGTTGTTAGGGAGGAGTTAAGATGCAGATTAATGGAGTTTTAACGCTCCAAAAATCAACAGGCAGAAACTTTCTGTCTTCCGTCGTTCGTTCCCAATATGAGCTTTCTAGAAACTCTAGGGACTAAAATGTAAATATTAAGCAATTTGGGTTCCAAAGAGATAATATTAGAAGAAGCCCAAGGCCCAAGACCCACGATCGGACGGGACGGGCGGCGCGCGTGTGGACTTATCCTTGAACCCAAGCACATCTAGATCCTCCCTCCTTCAAACACATGGGTTACCCCTTAGGGTCCCAAACCCTTAGCCAAATTTGAGACTTATAAAGAGAACAATTCTTCATTTTCCCACCGATGTGGTAGATTTGTCCCACACCATATTTTCATGCCTCAAACACCTTACTTTGTGGACCAATATCTCTTTCATTTCTCAATGAAATTTGACGATTCTTGGTCATACGGTCATTTACTCACTTAGTAGATTATGCACGTGTGAAGAGACAAAGCCTCCAACATACGGAAATCTAGTGTTTAAGTCATTAAATACGGGTGGACGCACCTCCCCACCAAAGATAAATTTTCAACAAATTTCACATTAGTAAATTTCCAACATATATAATGAACCAATCGTTTATATCCAAGAAAATGATGGATCAGCTTTCAGCTTTCAGCTTTCAATAAACCTTAAGATAATTCGCTCCATTTTTTCACACAGAGCAAGTAACAATTTAAACATTCTTCTTTGACTTCTCTTTCGCTCTCGATTTTAACTGGCTTACAGATCTTCATAATGTCAGCAAGCAAAAAGTAAGGCATAGAAAAAGCAAAAATCATGAATCCGTCCATATTTATGACTTTGAGTTCCCTTTTTTCTTTTTAACTTTTGGTCATATTGTTGTATTCAAGTGATTTTCATATTTTCAGTCCCATGGACACACATTTATCTTCTATGACGGTCCGAAACGACAATGAAGATATAAAGATGATGTGACGTAAAGCGATGGATCAACTTCAACATTTCATATAGAATCGACAGAAAAGTCAAATGCAACTTGAAGAATTGATGCAATAGGAAGAATTATTGACGCTATAAGAAGAAACAAATTGAGAAAACTTCAAAAAGATAACGAGAGTAGGCAACGAAAACTTGAAGAACAAAGAGGGGTATACAAGATTTTAAAAGTATGAGTGTACTTTACCACCGTTTAACTTGATTCCGTTAAATTTTGCGATAAGCAAACTATAATTAATACTATATGAAAAATATAATTCCATTTACAACTGTTCTTTAAATTTTTCATATTTTAAAACCTATTGTTAATAATATTATCATCCGAAGAAAAATCATTTTCCAAATTAAAGAAATTTCTTTTTAAAGGAAACTATAAAATAATAACTACGAAAAGAGTGATTATTATTCGGTAAAAGTGTTTCAAAAGTTCATACAAAGATAGATCCGGAGGAAATAGAAAATTTAAATTTCTAAGAATTTTTAAAACTTGAAGAATGAAGCTACAAAAGAAAAGAAAAGAAAAGATGAAAAAAAAAAGGATTTGAAAAAGAAGAAACATAAAAAAATAATCATATTTAAGTATTTTAGCAGAAGAAATACAGTACCTATACCTACACTAGGGAATACGTGAATTCATACTCGTATAAATTCGCTCATGTCCCCCTTTCTCTCTCTAAAAATATATTATTGTAATTAGTAAAATAGAAGAAAAAAAATCTCCTTACATACATAACCCATCCCGAACCAACATCTCTTACTAACATCAATCTAGAGAAGTCAAAACTGCATTTCCGCCACCCTTCCACCATATCAACTTTTCAATAAACCTCAGATAATTCACTCCATTTTTTCATACAAAGCATGTAACAATTTATGAATTTATTTTTATTTCTAACACCTTTCAGCTCAACTTTAACATTCTTCTTGGACTTCTCTTTCGCTCACAATTTTAACCGGCTTAAAGATCTTCATAATGCCATCAAATAAAGAGTAAGATCCAGAAAAATCTAAAATCAAGAACCCGTCCATATTTATGACTCTGAGTTTCCTTTTCCTTTTTAATCTGTCTTTTGTTCATATTACTGTATTCATGTGATTTTCACATTTTTAGTCTCATGTGTAAGATTGAAATAATTTCCCTTAGGAATTTCTTCCATTAATCACAATATATATAGTTGTACGGAGGTTATTTCCTAATACAATAAGAATCATAGGTTACCTTAAATATACACTTATCATAATTATAAAATATACTGTGAATATTCGAAGAATATTCGCTAATACTCCCCCTCAGTCGGAGCAGAAGGAGGCCGGACGCTAAGACTGGATCTGAAGTCGGAGAACAGCTGTCGCGGTAGTCCCTTTGTGAAAATTTCGGCATACCGATATGAGGAAGGCACATGCAATATTTTAACCTGACCAAGAGCGACCTTCTCACGTACAAAGTAAATATCCATCTCGATATGTTTGATCCGCTGATGTTGGACCGGATTGTGAGACAGATATATGGCAGATATGTTGTCACAGTAGACTATAGACGCCTTGCGCAGTGGACACTGGAGCTCTAAAAGAAGATTTCAGAGCCAACAGATCTCAGCAACTACATTAGCAACTCCGCGATACTCTGCTTCAACATTCGAAAGGGATAGTGTGGCCTTCCGCTTGGCGAACCATGAAATAAGATTATCCCCTAGGAATACACAGTAGCCCGAGGTGGAGCGACGTGTGTGCGGGCATCCTGCCCAATTTGCATCCGTGTAGGAGAGCAACTTGGTTGGTGTAGAGGGTTAGAGATGCAATCCAAAGTCAAGTGTGCCCTTAATGTATCTGATAATATGCTTGAGGGCAGCAAAATGGGATTCTCGCGGGGCGTGCATAAACAGACACACCTGCTGAACGACATATGCAATATTAGGCCTAATGAATGTGAGATACTGAAGGGCACCTGCAAGACTCCGATATAGGGTGGGATCAGAAACTGGCGCACCATCATTGGCACTAAGCTTGGATTTCGAGTCCACCGGAGTTGACATAATTTTACAATTTGTCATCTTAGCCTTGTACACTATATCTTCGGCATATTTGTGCTGACACAAAAACATAGTAGCTGCAGATCTGGTCACGGATATACCCAAGAAGTAACTCAGCTTGCCCAAATCAGTCATAGCAAATTCAATTTTGAGTAGAGCAATGATTTCATTCTTTAAACCATCAGATGAGGCAGTAAGAATAATGTCATCCACATATAATAGCAAATAAGTAGTGCTGCTACCTGGATGAAAGGTGAAGAGAGAGTTATCACACCTGCTACATACAAACCCGATCTGCATAATATATCTGGCAAAGCGATCATACCAAGCGCGGGGTGCTTGTTTCAAGTCATACAGGGACTTCCTGAGATGATATACATACTGCAGGACTGCCGGATGAACAAAGCCAGGGGGCTGATGCATGTATACAGTTTCTTTCAAATCCCCATAAAGAAATGCATTCTTGACATCAAGTTGATGAATCGACCAATGCTTGCCCATAGCAATACTGAGAACAGTATGAATAGTTATCGGTTTAACAACCGGATTGAATGTCTCACCACAATCAATTCCCTCCTGCTGATTAGTGTCATTAGCAACTAGTCTTTCCTTATACCGCTCCAAGTCACCACTGTCTCTGAACTTGTGACGAAATAGCCACATACATCGAATAACATTCACTCCGTCCGGTCTAGGTACCAAATCCCAAGTGTTCTGCTTGGTTAAAGCATTAAATTCCTCGCACATGGCCGCATTCCAATTAGAGTCCAGTTTGGCTAGTTTTGGATTTTTGGGAATGAGTAATATGGTTTGTGTGGAGAGGTTAAAATGGACCTTGGGTTTGAAAATCCCGTGTTGTGCACGAGTCTCCATACGGTGGGTAGGCAGCAGTGGTTGGAGTGAGATTTTTGGTTGCTGGCTTGCGGGTTCTGGAGGCAGCAGTGGTTTTGGTTGGGTAAGAGACATGGGTGGGTCTATCAGTGGGGTGTTCGACCGAGAGCTGGGAGGTGCCTGGTGGGAGACGACGCCTGGACAGTGGTGGGGACGGAGCTGCTGGTGCAGGCTCCCTCGAAACAGGGAGCTGTCGGTGGCACAATGACTGGATAACAAGGGATAGACTCGGCTCATCGAGAAAGGTATAATCCGTGGTTGGAAATTTTTGGAGATTTGAAAACGGAAAGGTCGTCTCGTCAAATGTGACTTGATGGGAGACAATGATTTTACGAGTGGCTATGTCATAGCACAGGTAACCCTGATGAGTAGGAGAGAGACCAACGAAGATACATTGCGTGAGGCGAGTTTGTGAGGTGTAGTGGAGGCTAGGTTGGGGTAGCATAAGCAGCCGAAAATACGGAGATGGTCATAGGATGGGAACCTACGGTATAAAATTTCGATTGGGGTCTTGTTTTGGAGAGTGCTGGTTGGTAAAATATTAAGGAGGTACTCTACTATTTTAACAGCATAAACCCAGAATGGTGGTGGAAGACATGCATGAAACAATAAGGTACGAACCATGTTATTGATGGTGCGTATAATTCGTTCAGCCTTTCCATTTTGGGATGAAGTGTAGGGACAGGAAAAATGGAAAACCATGCCTTGTTTAGAGCAGAAATTGTGAAATGCCGAGTTATTAAATTCACGTCCATTATCACATTGGAAAGATTTTATGGATTTTTCAAACTGTGTTTTAATAAATTTTTGAAATTCAAGAAACTTGGAAAAAACTTCAGATTTGAACTTCAGTGGGTAAATCCAGACAGAGTGTGAAAAATCATCTAAGAATACTAGATAAAATTTGTGACTCAAGGAACTAACAACTGGAGATGTCCACAAATCAGCATGAACAATATCAAATAGAGAAAAAGTAACAATGTTGGAAGACATAAATGGAAGACGAGTATGCTTGCCAAGCGGGCAAGAAAAACAGTGTTGGGCAAATTTCCCATTATTGCATTGAATATGATTATTAGTTCTAAGAAAATTAAAGACAGGGTCTCCTGGGTGTTCGAGTTTGTTATGCCAAATTGACGGAGAGATGGCTGCAAGGGACATGGGTGAATGTGGTCTGATAGCGGAAGATTGAGTGAAGGGGTAGAGGTCTCCCACACTATTGCGAATTGAGATCCTTCACAGAAAAATCAAAAGGGTCAAATTCAACAGAGACAGAATTATTGCGAGCAAATTTTCTAACAGAGATTAAGTTTTTAATGATGTTAGGGGTGTAGAGGACATTATTTAGGGAGAAAATTGGGTGGGGATGTTTGGTATGTGTGTTACCGTAACATTCAATTGGAATGCGGTGACCATTGCTAATAGTAATAAATTGAGGACACTTTAACCGATGTATTTGAGATAAATTACCTAACGACCGGGTGAGATGAGATGTGGCTCTCGTGTCCATGTACCAATTATCATCGGGTTGTTGAAGGTTCAATGTGTTGAAGGCTAGGCCCAAATTAGTGGGGACCAGGCTGCTGACTTGCGGGTGCTGAGTGGCCGAAGCTAGGTGGGCATGCTGTATGGGCTAATGGGATGATGGGCCTACCTGTTGGCTGGGGCGGAGCCCAAAACACTAGGTGACCAAGCTGGCTGGAACTAGGCCCCTGAAGTTAGGTAGGGGCATGCAAGCGAGACCCAGTTCCCGGTATTAGGCCATGGTGGCTGCCCAGCCCACTGAAAATAGGGAGCAGGGGTGGGGCCTGACTGCTGCTGGTGGTCTGACGGTGATGGCTAGGTGGTGGTGACCGCCGGTGGTGCCATGCTGTCAACGACTAATGCCTTTTGATTGTGCTCCTCTTGTTTAGCACGACGGGTTTCTTCCAACAATAGTTGTAAACGTGCCTTGTTGAAACTTAGTAGTGGGTCGGCCTGTTGAATCATCATCGCAAGTGTATCATATTCACCTTTCGGTAAACCAGCAACCAATTGAAGTACCATATTGGTTTCTGAAACAGATGTCCCGACGTTGAAAAGTTGGTCGGCGATGAGTTTCAGTTGTTTGCAATATTTAGACATGTTAAAATTCTTGAGATACGTATTGTTGAACTGCTCTTCCAAATACACGGCATGAGTATTTTTATTATCCTAAAAAATGCTTCTAACCGTACCCAAAGTTCACATGCCGTAGCACCTGTTTACATGATAGTACACAACAAGTCTTTTGAGATGGTGCCATATATCCACTGTTTGACGATGGCATCGAGGCGACGCCATGTCGAGTCGGTAATATCGGTGGGATGAGGAACATAATCATCAATATGGTCTAGAACATTATACGCACATGCATGAATATAGAACACTTCTGTCCATATGGAATATTGATAGTCTTCTTGGTCAAAAATTATAGGTATAGAATTCTTGATGTTGGTAACGGCGAAAGCCGGATGAAAAGAAGACGATAAACGTGGTGGGGGGTTATCAAAAGCACCAGTGGAGGAACCAGAATTAGTAGGGGAAGAGGGACGAGACATGGTGGCCGTCGACCGAGAAGAAATAAGAGATATGGTGGTGGTCAGCGGCTTTGGGAGGAGAAGAGTAGGGATTAGGGTTTGGCTCTTGATACCATGTAAGATTGAAATAATTTCCCTTAGGGATTCCTTTCATTAATCACAATATATATAGTTGTACAGAGGTTGATTCCTAATACAATAAGAATCCTAGGTTACCTTAAATATACGCCTATCATAATTACAAAATATACTGTGAATATTCAGAGAATATTCGCTAATACCATGGATAGACCCTCACCTTTTATAACGGGTTCGAAACAACAGTGAAGAGATAAAGATGATGGCGTAAAGCGATTGATCAATTTAAGCGTTTCATATAGGATCGAAAGAAAAGGAAGACAAATTGAAGAATTACTTTTCCACATAAAGAAAAAACTGAAAACAAATAACGAGAGTAAGCAACGAAAAACTTGAGCATCCGGAAAAACCAAGAAAACGTGAAGCATTTGAAAGGTTTTGTTGGGTTCAAAACGCATAAGTAAGACACAGCAGAAGTTTAAAATTTTATTCTTACTTACCCCAACAACTTATTCTGGTATGGTTATATGACAGTCAAAACCTGTAATCATAAAGCATGAACACTTACATGTTGTATTTATCTGGAATCTTTATCAACTGTGGGTTCGCACGCGAAAGCCCTTTCGATTGCAAGCTCCAAGCTTCAATGTATTTCTCTTTCGGAAAGCTAGGAAATCCGGCAGAGGTTCGAGAGAATGTTTTGATTCTAAGTCTCTAAGACTTAGAATAATAATCTGAAATTAGTGTATTGAATAATGAATGGAATGTCTGTATTTATAGGTGAAAATTAGGTCAAAACTGGATTAGGGTTTGACTTTGGGCATGGCCCAAAAATTGAGGCAGATTAGGTCATTAGCGCCGCGGCCCTAGGGTATTGGCGCCGCGACGCTTGACGTGGCCCTGCACTGTCTCGATTTATTTTCTGCACATTCTTAATTAAATCCAAAATCTAATTTTGACTTAATTAAAAACAATCACTATTCATTTAAATATCTCGATTCTAAATCGAATATTTAATACTCTCTTAATACATCCTTAGATCGAAAGGACAATCGACATAGTATGACCCTACATGCCTTCACATATCGACATTAATCAAATTAAGGTCTACGCCGAACTCCTAGACGGCGCCGTAAGACGAACTCAATATGTGAAGTACGTTTACACGAATCCAGTAAACTTAACCTCTATGTGGTAAGATAAAATCCTTTCATTCACGACACACCTGATCAAGCTTAAGATTTGTCAAGTGTCTATCCAAATGACTTAATCATTGTATCTTATCTATATTAGTTGACGACTAGACCATATTCTAAATATGTCTATTGTGTTGGCCAACGACTTAGTCAACCTAATATCACTGAGAATCTGAGTGTTCTCTCGAATATACATTCGAGGAATGAATCCTAATCTTGGCTCAACTACCACCTTTAATCCACATCGTAATGTACCCAATACAAGTCGTATCTCAACCTATAAGACATTTGAGTTTAGGACAGGATCAAAATACATTACTTTGTAGACAAGGTGCGTATTGACCTCAAGTCTAAGCACTTCTATATTCCATTCTCTGATCATACTTTAAACAAGTATAACAAACAATATATCAGTAGGGTATAACAATACTTCCAAAGTATCCATGTGTCCATCACGAGTAGTCATTACTCATAGCAGGTGAGACATGCTACATCCTCTAAGGATGTGATGCAGACCACGTGTCGACTTATCACATATCATCGATATTCCATTCTCGATGATCATAAGTCAATGCTATTTTAAGAGTTACGTTATAATATTAATATCTCACATTATTAATAACAGTGTAACCTCCAGGGATGCATATTATAAAATATTATAAACAATCAATTAATAATTCAATAATTGTAAATGCCAAATATTAATCTCCATTAATAATAATACGAATGTGTGCAAAGTATATTTGTCCTAATATAGATTGTTTTCTAGGACATAAATATGCTTTCAACATTTAATGAAAGTGAGCAAACATCGCTTGAGCATGAGAAAAATAGATGAAAGAAAGAGAATTTTTTTTTTGCGACAAGCAAACTATAATCCAATTTACAACAGTTCATATTGATTTGATATGCACTGACATCAATGCGGAATCTGTTAATAGATTCGTCTGCATTGTCCCTGGAATATTTGCTGCTAAAGAAAGGATCGCCTCGAAGACTATGGTACTACGTTTGGTTGAGAACCATTTCAAAATGACTGCAGACTCTTTGTCTCTCCCTCGTTGCTGCTATTGCAAAGTCAAATCCTGTGGTGTATATACCTTCTTGCTCTGGCTGCCAGTAGAAAAATATTATTTTTCCACATGGATTTGAACCAGGGCTACAATTTCAGAGCTTCTTTTGAATGATTATTGCCTCTCGACGAAATCTAAACCCTATTATGCTTCTATTTTGAACCACAGTGTTGGTGGTTGATAATTTGGACTATTAATCTGCAATTGCTATCAAATGGGTTCAGGAATGTTAAATATACAATATATTGTATATTTAATGTCTCGGATTCTGCCCCATAAGTAGCTCTCGGTTTGGACATATTTAGGTAATATATTTTATGGTAAATATTTAGTATCCTAGTTTAGGTAATGTTGTAATATAATTAGTAGTGTATTACCATAATTAGTGTATTACCATAAATGTATAGAATAAGGTTTTAGGAATAGAATAGGAATAAGATTCTCCTATTTTGTAACTTGTATATAAACCTTTCAATTAATGAAAATAATCAAGGGGATTATTTCTTTCATGGTATCAAGAGACTAGGTCTAACAAAAAATTTCTCTCCCAAATTTGGTGCCCTTTCTCGGCCGAACCCCCCCTCGGGTTTCTTGTCTAAATTTCATCTTCCGCTCTAAAAAATCTCTCTTACTATTCCCAAATTCCCCTCCTTCTTTGTTTTTTCAATATGTCTAAGAACAATTTTCATCATGCCCTCATGGTTTCTAATGTCAAGAATAGTATCCCTATTGTGCTTGAGATGGAAAACGTCCAATATGCGACGTGGACAGAATTGTTTAAAATTCACGCTATCTCTCATCAAGTTATCCATCACATAATTCCTCCCGTTATACCTCTTCCCATGGAGGATCCTCAGCTATGGATTACTCTTGATGCTACCGTTCTCCAATGAATTTATTTCACTATTTCAGTTGACCTCTTACAGACGATTATTGAGCCGAATACCATGGCTATGGCTACCTGGAATAGATTGCATGACATATTTCAAGATAACCAACATTCACGTGATGTCACACTCGAGCAGGAATTCTCTCTAGTTCGCATGGAAGAATTTCCAAACGTCTCTGCATATTGCAAGAAACTCAAGGAGTTGGCGGACCAACTCCGTAACGTTGGGGCGCACCTGTGACAAATAATCGTATGGTTCTACAACTGGTTGCCGGTCTTTCTGAGGCCTATAATGGCGTTGGGACTCTCCTTCGTCAAAGCAACCCACTTCCCGCTTTTTATCAGGCCCGCTCTATGCTTACTTTGGAAGAAGCCAGTTTGGCTAAAAAGGCGGCTACCGGAGCAAGCCCGTCGTCCTAATGACGTCCTCCACAAATTCTTCGGGTTTTGCTGATAATTTAGGCCAAAACCATACTCATGGTCGTGGCAAAAATAATCGTAAGAATAATAACAAAAACTGCGGGGGCAAACGTGGCGGTTCCGGTTGTGGTTTCGATGGGCAGCAAGCAAGCAGTGGGCCCCGTCTAATGAATAGTAGCCCACCACCCTACTGGTCCCAGCAGTGGGGCCCATGGCAGTGGGGTTGGGGCAATGGGCCGTGGGCCGGCGGCCCTACATTCCGGCGACTCCGGCGGCCGGTGGGGCGGCCGGCCTTTCGAGCCCAACAATCGGCGATCGCGGCCCACCGGCCACCTAGCCCGAAGAACGCCGTAGTTCTAGCAGCTACGGCCCAGTTCAACCCAGTCTGGAATACTTGGGGCCCGACCTCCGCAAGCTAACCACGCAGCAGGCCCCACTCAGACTGATATCGAGGCCACAATGCACACATTGAGTTTGACTCAACCAGACCCAAATTGGTATATGGACACCGGTGCCACTACCCACATGACTTTCGATTCAAGTACTCTCTCATCTTATTCCAATTTGAGCAACCCTCGGGGTATAATTATTGGTAATGGCAACTCTATTCCAATTCAGGGTTATGGTCAGAAAACATTGTCCCCCCCCTAATCCACCCATTATCTTGAAAAATACTTTACATGCCCCCAAATTGATTAAAAACTTAGTGTATGTCCGAAAGTTCACCACTGACAATTTTGTTTATGTTGAATTTGATCCTTTTGGTTTCTCTGTGAAGGATTTCAAGACGGGGAGTCATCTCATGAGGTGTGATAGTAGGGGGGATCTTTATCCTATCACGGCCGGTTTCAGTCCATCGAGTCAAGCTTTGCCATCAGCCTTTGCAGCCATTTCTCCTTCCATGTGGCATGCTCGCCTTGGTCATCCGGGATATTCTATTTTATTAGTTTTAGATAAAAATAGTTTTAATTCTTGTAAGGGTACGAGTCGTACTCCAATTTGTCAATCTTGTTCGTTAGGAAAAATTGTTAAGCTGCCATTTGTAGACTCAAATTCTCATACTTCAATGCCATTTGATATTATTCATAGCGACCTATGGACGTCTCCTGTTCTCAGTTCGTTGGGTCATTGATATTATGTTCTCTTTTTAGATGATTATTCTAAATTTTTGTGGACGTTTCCAATTGCAAATAAATCTCAAGTGTTTTCAGTCTTCATAAAATTTAGAGCATTCATTCATACCCAATTCGAAAGAGAAATAAAAAATATTCAATGTGATAATGGGAAAGAGTATGACAATAGGGTGTTTCGGGAGTTCTGTGCTAATAATGGGATCATTTTTTGTTTTTCTTGTCCTTATACATCTTCACAAAATGGGAAAGCCGAACGCAAAATTTGTTCCATAAATAACATTGTCCGCACTCTCTTAATTCATGCTTCCATACCCCCATATTTTTGGCATCATGCTCTACAAATGGCCACATATTTGCTAAACATATTTTCGTCCAAAGGTCTGACATATTCTTCCCCCATCCAAATTTTATTTAATAAGAATCCTTCTTATTCTCATCTTCGGGTTTTTGGCTGCTTGTGTTATCCGTTATTCCCGTCCACCACAATTAACAAACTTTAGGTCCGGTCCACTCCGTGTGTGTCTTTAGGTTATCCATCTAATCATCGTGGTTACAAATGCTTTGATTTATCCTCCAAGAAAATCATCATTAATCGCCATGTAATTTTTGATGAAACTCAATTTCCCTTTACTAAAGTTCATACTCCTAAGCCTAGTTCGTAAAATGTTTTGGATGATGGTATATCCCCGTATATTACTCACCATTTTTCGGACATATCCCGCACCCAAAATTCTCCAGCGGGCCCACTGCCCGCTGGCCCCACTATCCCGTCACAGTTTCGAGTTACTAGATCAGTCCCAGCAATTGGGCCAGTCTAGCCCAATTCTGGAACTGGTCCAGTGGCTGCTCCAGATTGCCGATTTGGCCTCACTACCTGCTGGCCAGTCCATCCCGAGCCCAGCAAATTCCCAAAATTCGCTCAATTCTTCCTTGAGTCATAGACCGGTCAATCATAGTCAGCAGGGTATTTTTACACCTAAAAGACATTTTAATTTACATTCTAATGTCTCAAAATTCCCCTTGCCCGGTAATCCTGTGTCTGCCCCTAAACGACCCGAATTGGAAAATTACTATGACTGATGAATATAATGCTCTTATTGATAATAAGACGTGGGAGTTGGTGCCCCGTCCCTCTGGTATTAATGTCATCAGGTCTATGTGGATTTTTGCTCATAAGGAAAATTCAGATGGGTAATTTGCTCGACATAAGGCGCTGCTTGTGGGTGATGGTAAGACTCAACAGGTTGAGATAGATTGTGGTGAGACGTTTAATCCGGTGGTCAAGCCGGCTACCATTCGCACTGTGCTTAGTTTGGCTCTTTCGAAGGCATGACCTATTCATCAGTTGGATGTCAAGAACGCTTTCCTATATGGTGATCTCAAGGAAACAATCTATATGCATCAGTCGTTGGGGTTCAGGGATCCCAACCGTCCTCATCATGTCTGTTTGTTGAAGAAGTCCTTATATGGGCTTAAGAAGTCACCATGGGCCTGGTATACAAGGTTTGCGGATTATGTGTCAACTATTGGGTTCACTCACAGCCGATCAGATAATTCATTATTCATCTACCGTCGTGGTTCATCCTTGGCCTACATTCTGTTGTATGTGGATGCTATCATTTTTATTGTCTCTTCCGATGCCTTACGCCAGTCTATCATGACCATGCTCAACTCTGAGTTTGCTATGAAAGACTTAGGGCCCTTGAGTTACTTTTTGGGGATTGCCGTCAAGCGTCATTCAGATGGATTATTTTTGTCTCAATGAAAGTATGCAGCTGAGATCATCGAGAGAGCCGGTATGTCATCCTGTAAGTCCACTTCCACTCCAGTTGATACTAAGCCCAAGCTTGGTGCCGCGGCCGGTATCCCTTACGAGGATCCGACCCGCTATCGCAGTCTTGTAGGGGGCCTTCAGTATCTTACCTTTACCAGACCGGATATTACGTATGCGGTTCAGCAGGTGTGTTTATTCATGCATGATCCCAGAGTTGAGCACATGAATGCAATCAAACGCATCATCCGGTATATTTAGGGTACAACTGGACTATGGTTTGCATTTGTATCCTTCATCGACATCCACACTTGTCTCATACACAGATGCTGATTGGGGTGGTTGTCCAGACACCAGACGTTCTACGTCTGGCTACTGTATGTTCCTTGGCAACAACTTGGTCTCTTGGTCTGCGAAGCGTCAGGCGACTCTATGCCGCTCAAGTGCCGAGGCTGAATATCAAGGGGTAGCCAATGTGGTCTCAGAATCATGTTGGTTACGTAATTTACTTTTAGAGCTTCATTGTCCAATTCAAAAGGCAACCTTAGTATATTGCGATAATATTAGTGACATCTACCTTTCAGGTAATCCGGTTCAGCACCAATGCACTAAACATATCGAAATGGACATTCACTTTGTCCATGAAAAGGTTGCTCGGGGTCACGTTCGCGTATGCCATGTCCCGTCAAGATATCAGATTGCAGACATCTTTACAAAGGGTCTTCCCTCTCAGCGTTCGAAGACCGCCCGCTATGACTGCGGGTATGTGTTAAATATACAATATACACACAATATACATACATATGTATATTTAATGTCTCGGATTCTGCCCCATTAGTAGCTCTCGGTTTGGACATATTTAGGTAATATATTTTATGGTAAATATTTAGTATCCTAGTTTAGGTAATGTTGTAATATAATTAGTAGTGTATTACCATAAATGTATAGAATAAAATTTTAGGAATAGAATAGGAATATGATTCTCCTATTTTGTAACTTGTATATAAACCTTTCAATTAATGAAAATAATCAAGGAGATTATTTCTTTCAAGGAACTTGCGGGTTAATATGGCCCTAACCTCCTCTTTAATCATGCATTTCATATGAAGATGATTGGACTTTTATTTTATTTGAAAATTTTAAGAAAAATATTTTTAAAACGATCGTTAATAATATTATCATCTAAAGAAAATTCAGTTTCAATAGTTTATGTCAATGTTAATTTTTTTTTTTAAATAAAAAAAAATTAAACAGAAACAGATTAATCTACCAAACCCGATTATATCTCTTAATGGGTTGAGGTTGGTCCGGACACACTTTTCTTTCACAATACCTCTCCGAATCGGTCCCTCTAAATGTTAGCCCTGTCGGACCGGACCCGTGGGAGTACCCTTTAAGGGGGCTGAGTTGGCCCACCCCGACCTTGTCGACATCCTTAGGTTAAATTATTCTCATATTCTCGTTCTTTCTACTCAGATCATTTTATAATTATTTACATGTTTTCTTTTACTTATTATTCAAAACACTTTTTTTCAAAAAAAAAAAAAAATATCAAAGTAGAGAATTCTTTAAGAAAATTAAGTTAGAACATGTTTGATCAATGAGAGAAATCTAGGTCCTTTCTTTGGAATTTTCATTCTTTTTTTTATTACTGGTTAAATTTTGTTGGGTAATTAAAAGAAAAAATTACCTTATTTAAAAAAAATAATCATATTTTCATTCTTAATACACGAACTTTTCTTTTATATATTTTGTTACTATTTTTATCTCCTTGATTTTTAGCACCACCATATCCTGTCCATCCCCCTCGCCACCCCACCCCACCAAAAAATATAAGACAGCTATTAAATAATTTTTGTGTAAATCCTTGGAAGCCTTGGCAAACATAAACAATATCAAACATCGGGCTTCTCTCTTCATCATCTCTATTGTATTATTTATTTTTTGTGCTTGTTAATGTTGTATAGGTTCTCATAGTATAGAGAACACAGACAAAAAGTTGAAATTTGAATATTGCTCTAATAGATTAGTGATTATTTTATTTTCTATGGTAGCCCTATTGAGGCACCGACAATAGGAGTTTCTGTTCATAGAGGGGAAATAATATATTATCACGATAAATTTTTAATCTCATGGGACCCTTCCTAGGAATAGTTCTTGATGAGTTTTGGTTGTAAGTGTAAAAAATCTATTATTGAATACATCATTGGTGAGCTTTCTTCTTTTGCTTTAGGAACCTTCATCTTGCAAATTGTTTTTATACCCATTAACTCTGACTTTGAAATGCTTAATTCCAGATGCATGCGCTTTTCTTCTAAAATTATTATGTTTTAGAGATTTTGATTTAGAGGATTGCAAAATCGTCAGTATTATTTTGTGTTGTGTTGTGTGTATTTGTATGACTGGTCACGAAGCTTACATTATCTATTGGAATGCCACTAATATTCATGTTCATGGGATACAAGTTAGGACAGATGCATCTGTTGATGAAAGTGAGATTGAGGTGTTGAGGGCTAAAGTTTTGGAGTCTAAGGCTTTTACAGGGAGGAGAACTTATAGAAGATTTTTTACTCAGTTGAATCTTTACAAGAGTAGCTTTTTGATCTCTCTTTACAAACCAAAATTAGAAACATTTCGAAAAAGCCCTACCATGGCTACGTTGGACAGTATCCTCAAATTCCATTTACATTGGTGATGCTAACATTCCACATAAAGCTGAAAAATTAACTCCAATTCTTTGGCCCAAAGGAAACCCTACTTTTTGGTAACACATTCTTCTTCATTAATTCTTATTATAGATGCCATTATTATTGTTTTTATTTTTTACTTTAGACCTCTTGTAATATTGATGACCAAGTGTTCTGACTAATTCATATTCGCGTATGATAGCATATTAAGAGATGAAAATTTAATAGTGAAGAGATCTTTAATCATCCCACCAAACTGGGGGATCTAATTTAAAAAGTACGGATTATTCTGACACATAGATAAAATACTTATGTGAAAAATAATTAAACATTTTACTTTGTTTATCTCAATTTGTATAGCGATGTTTGACTGGATACAAAATTTTAAAAAATAAGATTTCTAAAACTTTTGTGGTCTAAACAAATAGTAGACATTTGTATGTTATATATTATTTCACAAAAGGTAAAATGGGAAGCTTAGTTAAATTTCACAAGATCTGTCTCTACCACCACAACCCATGTATAGAGTATAGATGCTATTAGTAATACGAGGCTTCTAATTTAAAGACCTTTGATCAAGACTCAATTGGGGATTATAAATCCTTTTAGAATTAATGATAATTAATCTAAGACTCTTATATAACGTTAGAAATCAACCCCAAAGTTCTGAGAATTGTGAATTGATCTAAAGTAATAAATAATAAAATAAATTAAACAACAACAATATATCTAGTGAAATCCCACAATGTGGGATCTGAAATAAAATAAAAAAATAAAAAAATTCACCTAATAACAAAAGAAATATAGAATTGTATTCCTCTCTATCAATTCATTCGCTCGCTATTTTTCCTCTCCTTTTTTAGGTTGAAAGAACATCTTAAATGCTATATTGACAGTCATTGTTGAAGCTTGAGCTTCAAGCTTCAAAAATAGACTTTGCAAAAGATTCATTTGATTCAAATGGGTGTTATTGTCTTTTATTGGGGTCTTTTGAGGAGTCTAAATCTCAAATTTAAGAGAAATTGGAGAAGATTTAAGGTGATTTTGGGTAAAAGTTCAACCTCAAATCTAAAATTTGACCTAAACCACCTTAAATCTTCACCAAACTCCTTCAAAATTGAGATAACTCCAAAAAAAAAGACTCAATCTATTATAAATCATATGATTTAGTATAAATCAAATGCAACATAAGACTATGCATACCTGATAATAGATGGTGGAAGAGTATATATCAAGTACAACTTAAACACATTCAAGCAGTTTAGTATAGACTAAGTTACAATCTATTAGACCACGACACTATTTTGAAATCTATCTTAAAAAGACGTGATTGAGAGCAATTTATTAGGTGTCTCTTGACCTAAAAAATACAACATAATCATATCCAGATCATTCAGTATAGGTTGGGTTAATTTATTGTAGATCACTTTTAATATATGTCCAAAAAATATGTGACCACGAGCCATTTATAAGGTGTCACTTTACCTAGAGGAAATGCAACATAAGCACATCCAGGTTATTTAGTATAGACTATAGACTGTTAAAATCTATTATATATCACAACACACGACACATCCAATTCATTTAGTATAGACTAAGTTAAAATCTATCATATACCTGATTGTTAAGCATAAATCTGAAATGTTCATCTGGCCTCAAGTGTGTCTTTCAAACACAATCCGACTTACATAGTAACATATGTGGTGAGTTTCAAAAATTTTTTTTAGCCTTGTGCGTGAATGGCAATCGCATCCTACGTAAAAAATTCAACCAATTAAAACACCCCACTCATTTTAATTATACACATCAGATAGGAAGAAGTGTGCTATTGTGTTATACAAGTGAAGAATCACCACTTAAACCAATAAATTAACAAAACTAGAAAATAAGAAATCAAAATTGGAAACTAAAACTAAAAACTGAAAAATATGAAACCAAACCTGGAAAATAAAACTAGAAAATCAAAAACTGAAAAATAAGAAACCAAAACTGGAAACCAAACTGAAAACTAAAAAACCAAAATCAAAACTTAATATCTGATGTGTATAATTAAAATCAGTGTGGTATTTTAATTGGTTGTATTTTCCACGTAAGATGCGATTGACATTTACGCGCAAGGCTAAAAAAAGTTGAAACTCACCATGTATGTTATGTAAATCGAATTGTGTTTGATAGACACACTTGAGTTCAAGATCAGAAGTTCAATAGGAGAAACACTTAGTTGATGTGACAAAATAAAAAAAGAACAAATTTAGAAGGCCCATATGCATTAGCCCTTAATTAATTACATGATTAACTGGCCGTCTAAAACGAGGACCACTTTCGGTAGGCACACAAAATTGTTTTGTTAATTGATTTGACCGTGTTTAAAGCATAATATTCCATTTCGAAAACCTCCAAAGTCATATGTAATGCCAAACTGTAGCATCAATACAAAGTTAAGGCCAAGAATTAACATGTGTTAGTGTAATTTCAAAATTGAATGGTTCACATTTATATCCAATAATACAAAATTAGTGAAGTTGTGAAATTGAGCTGTATTTCAGCTCAATTATGAACTGAGTTCATCATGGATCATTTCATAGTAGAAGAGAAAGAAGAGTTTTCATTAATCTAAAGAGAAATGAGTACAGGACTTGTCTATATGACAAACTAACTGCAAAACAGTTACTAAGTTTCTAAAATATCAAACAAACCCTTCTAGTTTTATTTTATCACAAAATAGTAATCTAATAATCCCCTCAAGCTGGTGTGTGAAAGACATTACACACTCCTAGCTTGTTAACCAGATACTTGTGTTGAGAGACACTCAGTCCTTTTGTGAATACATATGCCAATTGATTTGTAGTTGAAATGAACTCTGGAAGAATGAGACCAAGCTTGAGTTTGTCCGTAAAAAAGTGACAATCTATCTTAATATGCTTAGTCCTTTCATGATAGATAAGATTAGAAGAAATTTGTATAGCAGCCTTGTTGTCATAGTAGAGAGGAACAAGCTTTGCCACTGAAAATTCAACTCATCCAATAATTCAACTATCCATGTTGTCTCAGCTACAGCTGCATCCATGCTTCGGTATTCTGCTTCCGCAAGAGCTTCTAACTGAGATATCTTTCAATTCTTTTGCACCTGATTCTTTTACATGAGCATCACACTTAACTGTGGTCAGTTTCTTGTTGAATTCTATTGGTGTTGTAGCAGGTTTTGCACCAACTAACACTGCCTCTGACAATAGCTCAAGTGTATATTTTCTTTGATTAAGGACAATGCATTTTGTTGATCTCATCACCTCTATGCCAAGAAAGTACTTTAGATCACCCAAATATTTGACCTTGAAGTTTCTCTGCAAAGTATCCTTGGCCTCAGCAACAAAGTATTTATCATTACATGTGATGAGCAGATCATCAACATACACCAGTATGATCACAATTCTTGTGTCATTCTTCTGTGTAAACAATGAACGGTCATAAGCACTTTGTGCATAACCATCACTAGTCAAAACATGTGTCAATTTTATGTTCTATTGCCTTGATGCCTGTTTAAGGTCATACAAGGACTTAAGTAGTCTACAAACCTTTCTTTGTTCCCCCTTTCTCTGAAATTCCCGAGGCAATGCCATGTATACCTCTTCCATCAAGTCACCTTACAAAAAATCATTGCTGACATCTATCTATAGCAAGGGCCATGTCTTTGATGCTGCTATGCTAATGACAGTTCTAACAGTAAATATCTTGGCTACTGGTGAGAAGGTGTTATGGTAATCAAGCCCTTCTCTTTGTGTATAGCCTTTTGCCACAAGTCTGACATTATACCTCTCTATATCTCTATTAGTTTTATACTTGATTCTGTAGACCCATTTTGATCCTATAAGTTTCTTTTCTTCAGGTAGATTCACTATCTGTCATGTAGTATTCTTTTCCAAATATGTTATTTCATCTTGCATTTTCTGTACCCACTGCTTATCTTGTGAGGCTTCATAAAAGTTCTTAGGCTCAGTATTGGCTGAAAAAGCTAATAAATAAGATGCATATATGGGTGAAATCTTAAAGTAGGACATGTAATTTGTGAGTAGGTATGAGGTGTTGCTAGAGAACGTCTTGTTAGTTATGTAATCATGCATCCATGTAGGAGGTTTTGGAATCCTACTTGTTTTTCTAGGAGCTACATAAGGTGTGACATTTGGTTCAACGAGAGGTGAAATATGTGGAATGTTTGGTTCTAGAAGAGGTGCAATATGTGGTTCAACAACATTAGGATAGATTGCATGAGGTAATTCTTGTAGTGACACAATGTCGTCAATGATAGGAACAATAGTGGGATCATCTGCAATGGGTATAGATAAGTGAGAAGACGCATCATCATCCATAGAAACATCATTAGGAAGTGACACATCATTGTCTACCCCAACTGGAAGCTCTGCAGTTGGAGGTTGAATGACAAATATATCATCATTGACAAATATATCATCATTTGAAGCATTTTTTCCATCTTAATAGAAAATATTGTTTCATGGAATACCACATCTCTACTTACTAAGAATGAATCAGAATTCAAGTCATACAATTTGTAGCCTTTTGAGTGTCAGAATAACCCAAGAAAATTATTTTCCTTGATCTAGGATCAAACTTTCTTCCTCTAGGCAGTACACTAGCAAAACAAAGGCATCCAAACACCCAAAAGTGTTCTATTGAAATTGGCTTCCCATACAATAGTTCATAAGGTGATTTTTCATGTAAGACTTTAGAAGGCAACTTATTTATCAAATACACAACAGTTAAAATGCAATATCCCCAAAATCTATGTGGAACTTCACTTTGAAATATGAATGCTCTAGCCACATTTAATATATGCCTATGTTTTCTCTTCACGCCTCCATTTTATTGTGGAGTGTAAGGACAACTGCTTTGATGTTTGCTCCCCAAATAAGAAATGAGATTCGTGCACTGAGAATTAAAAAACTCCTTTCCATTGTCAGTTCTTAGAACTTTTACACAAACACCAAACTAATTCTTTATTCTACACAAGAATTGTTTCAGTACTATAATGACTTCACTTTTAGCTTGCATCAAACATGTCCATGTGAACCTACTAAAATCATCAATTACAATGACAAAATAGAACTTTCTGTCATAGGTAGGTACCTTTAATGGATCCCAAACATCTATGTGCAATAATTAAAAAAAATACTATCAGTCTTACTTGATTTATGAGGAAATTGTAATCTACTTTGCTTGTCTAAAGGACAAATAGAACAATATTTTTTGTGCATCATTATGTTTATACTTAGCTAATGCATGATTATATTGCATAACAATGAATGAAGTGTGTTCCAATCTCAAATGCCACAAAGTGAAACTATCTTGTTCTTTTATTGCTGCTGCTACTGTAACTTCATCAACCTCTTGCAACAGTATAGACCACCTAAATCTTTACCAATTCCCAACATCTTGTGATTGTAAATCCCCTGAAACAAGAAGAATTTTGGATAGAAATACACTAAACAAAAAAAATACTTTGTTATTTTTGAAACTGACATCATGCTAAACTTAAATTCAGGCACAAATAATACATTTTTAAGTGTGTGATTTACACTGTCTGTATGAGTTATTGGACACTTATTTCCAGTAGGCACTTCTACTCCCCTATGCTTCTTAGCATCAATTTTCCTAAGGTCATTCAGTACTCTAAGAGGGGTAATATGATGAGATGCTCCAGAGTCAATTATCCAATTACATGACTTAAAATTGGACAATAGTGTAGTTATACATGTCATGTTGGAATGGAAGTCACTTGTTCCTGCACTAGCCTATGTTTGTCCTGCTTTGTCTAACAAGTTCATGGCCTTCTCATATTGATCATCTGGTATGCATTTTCCCTTTTATTGATTAGTTCCTGCACTAGTTTCTTCAAGCACAGTACAAAAGCAAATTTATTGTTAAACTGTTTTGTATTAGGTTCTTGCCCTTGTGTTTTCTTCTTGTTTTTGAAATCTGGTGGATATCCTACCATCCTATAGCAATCATCCATCACATGTCCCTTACAACTACACTCATACACACATATCCAAATTGTGCTGACTTGAAGTGATGTGTAGGTTGTTTAGGCTTAAAATTTTGTCCTCTTTCAGCCAACAAACTCAAGAAATCTCTTCCAGACATGTGTTCTAAAGAGGATATCACTCCTTACATAAGTAAAACTCTCATTTAAGCCCATTAGAAATTGCAGCAATCGTTGATTATACAAATGTTCAACATAATCCCTTGATTCCTCATAATTACACTTAGGTTTTGAAGAAATTAGGTCTAATTTATTTCAGGCATCTTTCATTTTCAAATAGTAAATAGTGACTGAGTCCATACCTTGAGTCAATGATGCTATTTTCTTACTCAACTGATAAATTCTAATAAGATTTGACTTGTGAAACCTCTCCTAGAATTCATCCCATAGACATTGTGCATTTGAGGACAATACGATGCTTGAAATGAGCTCCGGTGCAATTGATTCATGATAGGATTATAGCATTACACTGATCCCATTCTTTGCAAGCTCGTCCTTGTTGACACCCAATTTTGTCCCCTCTTCCGATTATTTATTTTGCACTTTTAAATATTTTTGACATCTCAAAGACATTTTAAAATATATATATATATAATAAGGCTTTTAATATCGTCATTTATTCTCATTTATCATTATTATTATTATTATTCACATTTTTGCTATCATTTGCCTTCTAACATCCTAATCATAGTTTTTACCCTAGTATTCTATGTTATTTTATTTTCGCAAAACGGCATCGCATTTTTTATTTTAAGCATAAGCCTTTCTCAAAATTATGTTGTATTATTATCACATCGTTGTTTTATTTTAAATAATTTACGTTTCTTCAAAGCATTTTTTTAGTAAGAAACCTCTTTATATTTTAAACCACAAAAAAAAACATTTTATTTCCCCTAAAACCAAACAAACCCTACATTTCATTTCCTTTTTTTTCAACATCAATCTACCCAAGCCCCAATACCCCATCTTATTCCCCAAACCCCCAAACCGAGACACCAGCCCAATTTGCCCCAGCCCATTTTATTTTGCCCAACCGGGCACAAATCACCCGCGGCCCAACGCCCATTCGCCCAGAGCAGCCGCAGCACCCTTTCCCTTTCTCTTCCCATTTTGAGAAAAAACAACAATTTTCTTCAAGAATGGACAGAGATTGACCATTCCATTTACATGATATCGTCCTTTATCACGTGAAGCCTGCAAAGATTCGGATTTTGAAGGATTTTTTCGACCGTTTTCAAATATGAAATCAAAATCCCGCCTAAAAAACCCCTAAATTCGTCCTATAAAATGGGCACGTTGAATCCATTCTAGGGGGTTCCTCTTGGCTGCCATTTCCTCTCCTCTAAGCTTCCAAATATCTGTTTTTCCTCACTTAGCCTTCCAAAAATACAAGCAAAAGACTTTCATTGATGGGTTTTTTTTTCTTCCTCAAAACTCCATTTTTAATCTCGGCCGACATATCTTGGATTTACCGTGTTCCTTTCCGTAAGTAAGGTCGCGGTACTGGATTTGATAGGCCTCTGCCTCAGTTCGCTGCACCCGGACAAGGCAAAATCGAGTTCCTTTCATTTGCTCATTTTCATGCGTTGCATGTATTCGTGCGTTTGATTTATTGTTGTTAGTTTGAGTCCGTTCAGTTTCTGTTTTGATTAAATAATAGGTAGGATTATATTGTTTTCTCTTGTGATTAGTTAATAAAGTTATAAAAATATTATGCTGTATTATTTGGGTATACTGGTTGTCTGCGACCAAGATACACTTTGTGGTAGATGGTTATTATTTTAGGTGTTCAGTTAAAATTAGTCAAGTCACTGATTATCTTAAACTGGTTTTTGGTCATTGGTTGTCAAACGTGGTGTGAACTTAGTACGAAAGAAGTATAAAATAGTCTATGAGAGTCTTTTGCGTGTCTATGTGTTTTTTGAATGAGATCGACTAAGGATAAAATGGGTGATGTCAGTGTATATTTGCTGTATGTCCGCTTCTGATAAGTTCGCCGAGGAATGCCCTCTGTTTGAAACTTTGCCTTATCCTTTTCTCATACACAGTATACAAATGATATATTCAAGAACATATAAAGTATGTAGCTCGGGTATACACCTTATGTATACCAAAGTTATATATTCTTGTGTACTCTTGAGTATATCGCATATATAAAGTATGTAGCTCGGGTATACACCTTATGTATACCAAAGTTATATATTCTTGTGTACTCTTGAGTATATCGCATATTTCCGAAATATCTTGTATATCATCTTTATATGGTAAATATTGGACTAAAAAATAATGGAGATACATTTTATGGGGCTTTCTATTTTTCATTTTTTTGAATGTGGGAATGACATAGTAGGTCCAGCGTGGTTTATGTCCAACATGTTGTTTTAAGTCTCGATTGCTTTAAAATCTTGTTGTTAGAAAACTTGTTATGTTGGCTGTATGTTAACCAAGCCATGTATTATAATTTTTCAGTGTCTATACGTATGATGAGGTTTATTGAGGTTGAAAATGCATTAACCTATTGGTCATACTTGATTTTTGAAGCTGTTAGAACGAAAATGGGACTATGTGCTTTGTTCTTCACGCTTAGAATCATGTATGCTCACTTTGAGGTCATATGTGGCCCTGTCATGTTTTTGTTTTCTCGTAAGTTTAAGTTTAAGTTCAAAGTGTGTCCTTAAGGAAATTATTCCCCTCACAGTACTCGAGGTTGATGGAATATCCCCTCCCAGGATAGAACGATTATCTTACCAGAATAGTAGTACTCCAAATTCAGGTAGCGGCGAACCACTCAACAGCAGTATATCACACAGAATTTGTTTATGCAGAAGAAGAAGTTTGTGTTGTTCAGAAAATTCGTAAGTAAACTTCTGATGAATCAAACGAATTTATAGTCATGAAAGTACTGTTTCTGAAGGTTTGCAACTCTTCTGAACATCCAATAAAAACTGGTGGGAAAATTAAATGTGGGGGTCAGACACGCGGATCATTTGACCGAAGTCGAAGCCGAGCCGAGCGAGCGACAACGACAGCGCGAGGGGTCCTTGCCCCCTCAACCCTTTTATTGACAAGAAGGAGTAATTCTACTTATAAGTAGAAGAATTTTTCTTTCCACTACCGATGTGGGACAAATGCTTATTTTATAAAGCAAGAGAGAACTCCCACTTTTCTTTCAACTACCGATGTGGGACAACTCCCACTTTTCTTTCCACTACCGATGTGGGATAAATGATTATTTTATAGAGCAAGAGGGAACTCCCTCCATTTCCCATTCAATCTATCATTTAAACCCAACAAAAGGTCCAGTGATATCTCAATGTATTAATATGCTATTGTCGTGTTCTCTTCTTGTCATGTATCTAGTTGAGACTACTAGTTTGTCATCTAAACGTAACACTTGTTATTTGACGTGAAACCTGAAAACTTGAATCAGTAAAGTGAGGATATCATGTAATAGGCAACTGATTAAGTATTGTCCAAAATGCATGACCATTCATGACTAACTCGATGTAATTTGTCTATCTGCTTTGGTAAGTGTTGAGACTGTTTATTGTAACCTTTACTCGACTGAATCTTTTAGTTCCATAGCCTATATTAGTTCATTTGCCTGCTGGTCGACTTAAAGATGGGATTTGAAGAGAAGAGCGAGCGAGCTTGGTTTAAAATATTGGGACTGTCTCAATAAGATACTAGGAACTTGGTAGTGTCCTTATCTGATAATGACTATGGCTAGTTCTATGAGAGAGTGTTAACTATTGCATAAGTTTACAAATCTTGGCTAATAGCTACATTTTTTAGTAAGCATCGAATAAGCTCCTTTGCAAGTTAAAGATCATTTTTCTTCCAAATAAAGTGTATATATTTTACAACTGGATACTTATTTCAAAAGGTTTAAATTCTTGTTTAAAATATTTTCTAAACATATAAGTGAAGACGTGGCTAATTACTAAGTATTAACTAATTACAACATCTTATGTTTTAGCCAATTACGAAGTGTTCCATCCCTTGCATTACCGAATATAAATATTTTAGTTAGCTATCTAAATATTTAGTTTTGAACATCTTTCTCAAATTATTTGTAAAATATTAAGTATCACATTTTATCACAAGTTTCTTAATTAACCTAAGTTTGATCGGATAATCATAATTAGCAGATCTTAAAAGATGTCTAACCCCTCCCTTTAGGATAATAATGAACCCTTACTTAGAATTATTTAGTTAAGCATATCATTAATTGCAGTTAAGTTTAAGCAATTTCTTAGTCAAATAGATGTCCTAATTCATCTTAAAAATAATTATGTGGCAACTCCTTAAAACAATTTAGGAATCACCAATATGTTGTACTCCGTTTGACCTGGTTAAAATGTGATATAACAGTCCTTGTACAAACTTCTCTAGCATGATCCATCAATAAATCATAACTTGTTTCTTCCTAGCAATGCGAGTTTCATAGGCTGACTCCATAGTGTATAATTCTCTGGACTTGTTAATTTCAGTCCAATTAGCACGATTTCTGTACATCTGATGATTGTAGATGTAGCGGATGCGTGTAATCGATCTGAGTTGCATTTGTTTGCGAATTTACTTCTTCCATATCAAATCGTAGCTTCGAGAGCTTCTCAACAATGGCGGTTTATAAAATCTTCTTTTAAATCGACTCTATCAAATCGTTGCTCTGATACCATATGAAATTGAGTTGTATTTCAACTCAATTATGAACTGAGTTCATCATGGATCATTTCCTAGTAGAAGAGAAAGAAGAGTTTTCATTGATCTACAGAGAAATGAGCACAAGACTTGTCTATATAACAAGCTAACTGCAAAATAATTACTAAAATTTTAAAATGTCAAACAGACCCTTCTAGTTTTATTCTATCAGAAAATAGTAATCTAATAGAAGTTATGCACTACTTATATGCCCCATAAATATATCCAAATGATGTAATAGAATTTTTCTTTTGTTGCAAAGTGGTATCACGAGATACAAATTATAATGTTTTTTTTTAAAAATAATTCTAGTGTACATTTTATATAATTATCCACTGATTTTTATCTCGAAGTTATGCATAATCCGCACCTTAAACCAGATAAAATGAATTAATTTTTTATGTTTATATATTAGCAATGTAAAAAATTTTACGCTACTTATATACATTCTGCACGATTATCAGCTAACAATACGATAACTTATTGAGAATTTTGAAGATTCCATAGAAGTGAGGAGATTAATAACATAGCAAACAGACATATTAAATCAAACAAAGTGACCAACATCACAGTTGAGGACCACGGCGCCAGTTGCTGGACACAAGGACATCAAATCTTTATATTTTATGTGTTTTAGATTATGGATAACTAAGAAAATGATTTCTAACTTACTCAATTCATGCTTTTGTTTCTAATATATGTTGGAAATTTATGTGGGATTGAGTTTTCTCCGTCTTTAGTGACTTAAACATGTGAGCCCCGCATGTCGGAAACATCGTTTCTTCTCACATGCCTAATCTACTAAATGAGTAGATGATAATAATGCCAAGTATCATCAAATTTAGTTAAGAAATGAAAGAGATATTGGTACGTAAAGTAAGGTGTTTGAGACATGAATAGATGGATGATTTTTGGCCAAAATAACAAATCTCACATAAGAAGAAGATGGAAGGATTGAGCAATATATAAGCTCTATTTTTTAGTAAGGGTTTGGGACCCCAAGGGGTAATCCATGTGTTAAGAAGAGGGATGACCTAGGTGAGCTTGGGTTCGGGGCTAAGCCCCACACACGGCGCCGCAAGCCCATCCGGTCAAGAGTCGTCTTCCGGAATTTTCTTTTTTGGTCCCTGATATGTTTCTTCTTTACATTTTGGTCCTGAAAGTTTTGGAGATAACCAAACGTTGCAACTAATCTGAAAAGTTGCAACTAACTGACTTCAACAATCAGAAATGCCCTCCTCTAGTTATAAATTAAAACCTTTCGGTTCTGTTTTAAACACGCAATACAGAAAACGTAAAACTCTTCCTCTTATGTTCTGTTCGAAATACAACAGAGAACATAAACACGAAATATAAAGAAATAATCCTCTCCTCTTCAGCAATCTGTTCTACATTTATTTCTTCGCTAGAATCAACTTTATTTGCTTTGTATATTTGATTGTTGTTGTTTTATCTTGGGAGACTATTGAACATTACCGTAAAAGCAAATATACGGGGTAATTTTGTCTTAAAGAAAGAGAGTCATCTCTCGACTAAACCTTTATTCTTGTTTAACCTTTCAGACATAATTTTTACCTACAATTTAAGATAAAATTCTCTAAGTGTTCGAAAGATGTCTGTTTAAGACAACATCTGTTGTTGCACTAAGACTTATGGAACTTGATTCCTCCATCTGTTATACGCAGCAGCAGAAAGTTAATTCTCTGAAAGATAACGAATCTGCAGATTTCATTACGTTTAAATCAAATTATGATCTGAATTTGCCAAAAAAAGTTCAACAAAGAACAACGACAAATTTGACCACCTTTCTAGCTGGAAAGGTGGAGACCATGGCAAAGGAAAACGCAAGAGAGGTCGTCGCTCAGTTCGTAAGAGACAAAAGCCAGTCAAGAATGTGAAACAAGCTATTGTAGAAGAAGTGCCCATCTCAAGTCAGCGAGATTGGACAGAAGTTGAAGATAAAGAAACACCTCAATTTGATCCTGATAATGACAATGATTCTGGAACATCAGGAACTGAAGATGATAAAGGTCAAGCAACCATCGATGATTATGAAGACTTAATGGTTGATGACTACAGGACTCAGAATTTATTGACTATTCGGAACATAATGTTCTAGACCTACAGAACTTTGGGGTTTCGGAGGTTGAACTAAGACGGAGCAAAAGGGCCAAAAAGGATAAAACTTTTGGTCCAGAATTTCTAACCTATATGGTTGAAAATGAACCGAGGACAATTAAGGAAGTATTTTCAACTCCAGAAGCACCGCTTTGGAAAGAAGCTATAGAAAGCGAAATAGATTCCATCATGCAAAACCATACTTGGGAAATGGTTGATCTTCCTCTGGGAAGCAAACCTTTGGGTTGTAAGTGGATACTTAAAAGAAAGTACAAAGTAGATGGAACTATTGACAAGTATAAGGCCAGATTAGTAATCAAAGGCTACAGACAAAAGGAAGACCTCGATTACTTCAACACATACACCCCTATGTCTAGATTAACGTCCATAAGGGTATTCATAGCCATTACAACTTTGCATGACCTTGAGATACATCAAATGGATGTTAAGACAACCTTCCTAAACGGAGAGTTGGAAGAGAAAATATACATGGAACAACCCGAGGGGTATGTGGTTCCAGGACAAGAAAAGAAAGTATGTCATCTTGTTAAGTTTCTGTACGGACTCAAACAAGCCCTGAAACAATGGCATGAAAAGTTTGATAATACTTTACTATCAAAAGGATTCTCCATAAATGAATGTGATAAATGTATCTATATCAAAGGGAACTTTGACTCATTTGTCATGATATGCCTTTACGTAGATGACATGATCATCACCGGAAGTGGTCTAAACTTGATCCTGAAAACCAAGAATATGTTGAAACAATGTTTTGACATGAAGGATATGGGTATTTCAGATGTAATCTTAGGAATTAAGATTTCTAAGACATTTGACGGACTGATCTTATCTCAATCTCATTATACTGAAGATGTTTTGAAGAAATATGATGTATTTGACAGTTACCAATGGATATGAATCATAGAATTGATAAGAATCGTGGTGCACCTGCATCCCAAGAGCGATATGCGCAGGTCATTGGTAGCTTAATGTACATTACAAACTACACCCGACTCGATATCGCTTATCCAGTCAATAAGTTGGCTAGGTGTACTCGTAATCCTGGAAATGATCAGTGGAAGATGTTAAATCGGATACTACGATATCTGAAATATTCATTGACTTACAAATTACATTATTCAAGATATCCAATCATATTGGAAGGATACAATGATGCAAATTGGATATCGGATATAAAAACCACTAAATCCACTAGTGGGTATGTTTTCACAATTAGTGGTGGGGCTGTGTCTTGGAAGTCCTCTAAGTAAACATGCATCGCCCAATCCAAAATGGAATTAGAGTTTATTGCTTTGGATAAAGCAGGAGAAGAAGCAGAATGACGTCATGACTTCTTAGAGGATATCCCTTGTTAGGATAAACCTGTACATTCGGTGATGATTCACTGTGATAGCCAATCGGCTTTAGAAAGGGCACAGAACAGTATGTACAACGACAAGTCTAGACATATTCGTCGGAGACATAAGACCTTTAGGCAGTTTATCACCCCATGTGTTATTTCCATTGATTACGTCACATCAAATGATAATATAGCGGATCTATTAACTAAAGGACTACCCAAAGATCAAATATTCTGCATGTCTAGGGGAATGGACTTAAAATCCAAACAATAAGAATATTTATGGTGGTAACCCAACCTTACTGACTGGAGATCTCAAGAATTTGGTTCAATGGGACAACTAAACTGTAGAGGTTCAGTTTTAGCGCTTCACTTGAAGTAAGAGTACTTCGGATTATCATTCTTTAAGGAAATATAATTCTAACTTGAAGTAAGAGTACTTCGGATTATCATTCTTTAAGGAAATATAATTCTAAAGTTGTTCCCGCTATAGATATTAAGTGCTACCGCATAATGGGTAAATGATAAGTTTCTAAAAACTTTTAGTGATTCCTAACACTTGCGAATAGGGTATAGCATGATACCTTATATGATATCACCTATTTAAGTGTGACATGCCACTTCAAATATACGCACTTAAGAATCCAAGAGTTGTTCATGGCCACAACAGACAAAACTATAAGAAGAAATTAATAAGAGGAGTTATTGTGTTGATACCATTGTCTTGGTTTACACTAAACACTGACGGTTCAAGACATCATTTTCACCGCGCAGTAAGTAAATCCGATGGTAATCAACTAAGGAAGGTTCAAAGCCGAAAGCTCTCTCTCCGGATACAATATCTATCCGTTGAAAGATTGCTGAACTTTGGCACCCTGTGTGCACCAACTCTCTTTCAAGAGGGGATTGTTGGAAGTTTATGTGGGATCGAGTTTTCCCCATCTTTAGTGACTTAAACATGTGGGCCCGCATGTCGAAAATATAGTTTTTTCGCACATGCCTAATCTACTAAATGAGTATATATTAGTGTCAAGTATCGTCAAATTTGTTAAGAGATGAAAGAGATATTGGTACACAAAGTAAGGTGTTTGAGACATGAATAGATGGATGGTTTTTGGCTAAATAACAAATCTCACCCATAGGTAAAAGATGGAAGGATTGAGCAATATATAAGCTCTATTTTTAGTAAGGGTTTAGGACCCAAAGGGGGTAACCCATGTGTTAAGAAGAGGGAAGACCTAGGTGAGCTTGGGTTCGGGGCTAAGCCCCACACACGCGCAGCCGCCGCCCGCCTATGCGATTCGGTCCGGGTCTCGGGTTCTGAGTTTCGGGTTCTCGGGTCAAAGGTTGTCTTCTAGAATTTTCTTTTTTTGGACCCTGAAATGTTTCTTATTTACATTTTGGTCCTGAAAGTTTTGGAGATAACCAAACATGGCAACTAATTTGAAAAGTTTCAACTAATCTGACTTCAACAGTCAGAAACGCCATCCTCTTGTTATAAATTAAAATCTTTCGGTTCTGTTCTAAACACACAACACAGAAAATGAAAAAATCTTCCTCTTATGTTCTGTTTGAAATTCACAGAATACAGTAACACACAATTCTGTTATGTTCGAAATACAACACAGAACAGAAACACGAAATACAGAGAAATAATCCTCTCCTCTTCAACAATCTGTTATACATTTATTTCTTCGCTAGAATCAACTTTATTTGCTTTGTATAGTTGATTGTTGCTGTTTTATCTTGAGAGACTATTGTCCATTACCGTAAAAGCAAATATACGGGGTAATTTTGTCTTAAAGAAAGAGAGACATATCTCGACTCAACCTTTATTCTTATTTAACCTTTCAGACACAATTTTGACCTATAATATATATATACATAGAGAGAAAGAGAAAGAGAGAGAGAGAGAATTAATTATTTATACAATCCCTTAATTATTGAAGTTGATGTAATAAAGTTACTCTAATTACCTTTTTTATTTTAAAACAGAAAAATTATTTAACCATTACAAATGGTTGGGTGAAAATTATTTACACCCAACTTTCCTTTAAAAATCAAACTCTCTTCTCAGTTTTGGATAATATACATTATCCACCATCAATAGTACCCCACTCCCTGCCCCACCCCCACCCTGCCCCGACCCTCCGACCTCAAACCCCTCACATCCACACTCATAGTGTACGTTTGCCAAAATTATATATGAATACTCTGAAATAATATTTTCTGTTTACTTAGCAAACATGAGAGATAAGAAAATTATTTATTTTAATTTTGAGGAAAACATTTTCCCAAATTTCAAACACACCCTAAATAACTAAAACAAATTCTTTATAAATAGGTTCAGCTGCATGAAAGCATAGCAAATAAAAACACTTGATGGTTCTCCTTGAAAGAAAATTAAAGGATATATAGGTTCTGAAAATATCAAGCTTCCAAATATTGACTTTTCTCATAAAGACCTAAAGCCAGGAACTTTTTGAAAGTATATTCATGTCCTAGAGACAATCTGTATTAGGACAAATGTATTTTATACACATTCTTATTATTATTATTAATGGAGATTAATATTTTGGCATTTGCAATTATTCAATTATTATTTGATTATTTGTAATTATTCATTAATGTGCATCTCTTGAGCTTACGTTTTCATTAATAGAGTGAGATATTGATGATATAGCGTAACTCTTAAAATAGCATCGACTAATGATCATCGAGAATGGGATATCGATGATATGTGATAAGTCGGCATGTGGTCAGCATCACATCCTTAGAGGATGTAGTATGTCTCACCTGCTACGAGTAATGGTTACTCGTGATGGACACATGGATACTTTGGAAGTATTGGTATACCATGCTGATATACTATTCGTTATACTTGTCTAAAGTATGATCATCGTGTGGGAGATAGAAGTCCTTAGACTTGAGGTCAATACGCGCCTTGTCTACAAAGTAATGTACTTTGATCCCGTCCTAAGCTCAAATGCCTTATAGGTTGAGATACGAATTGTATTGGGTACATTACGATGTGGATTGATGGTGGTAGTTGAACCAAGATTAGGATTCATTCCTCGAATGTATATTCGAGAGAACACTCAGATTCTCGGTGATATTAGGTTGACTAAGTCGTTGGCCAATGCAATAGACATATTTAGAATATGGTCTAGTTGTCAACTAATATAAATGAGATACAATGATTAAGCCATTTGGATAGATACTTGACAAATTCTAAGCTTGATCGGGTGTGTCGTGAATGAAATGATTTTATCTTAACATCATGAAGGTTAAGTTTACTGGATTCGTGTAAACGTACTTCACATATTGAGTTCGTCTTCCGGCGCCGTCTAGGAGTTCCGTGTAGACCTTAATATGATTAATGTCAATATGAGAAGGTCTGTAGGGTCACACTATGTCGATTGTGCGTTTCGATCTAAGGATGTATTGAGAGAGTAATTAAAATGTCTGATTTGGAATTGAGACATTTAAATGAATAATAATTATTTTAATTAAGTCAAAATTAGAGTTTGGATTTAATTAAGAATGCACGAAAAATATAGTCAAGCACCGCGGTGCCCATACCCTAGGGCCGCGGCATCAATGCATGTGCATGCCGAGCTCCGCGGCGCCAATACCCTAGGGCCGCGACGCCTCTAACTCAATTTTTGGGCCAGACCCAAGGTCAAACCCTAATCCGATTTTGACCTATTTTTCAACTATAAATAGAGGCATTCACCTCATTATTCAACACACCATTTTTCTGAAAAACATTCTAAGCCTTAGAGACTTAGAATCAAATACTCTCGAACCTCTGCCGGATTTCCTAGCATTCGAAGGAGAAATACATTGAAGCTTAGAGCTTGCAATCAGAAGGGCAACCGCGTGTGCACCTCACAGTAGATAAAGACTCCAGATAACCTAGACTTGTAAGTAAATATTTTTATGTTACAAGTTTCAGTTGTTGTATAACCATACCAGAATTATTGTTGGGGTAAGTAAGAAGAAAAAATTTAAACTTCCGATGTGCCTTACTTATGTGATTTGTACCCAACAATTTCCTTTAGTGGTATCAGAGCAAGGTTGGTTCAATGGTTATATAATAATTGAATAGTATAATAATATGGGTTAAACATAAAATTTGATTAAAATGAGGTTCTTTGAAATTATATATGTCTTGAACGAATGTTGACCATTTGGTATCACCCTAAATTATCTCCTACACTAACTCGAGGAAGTCATTTCGCTCTAACTCGACCTAAGCCAAGTGCGTTGTCCGTCTCATTGCACGGTGCACGGCTAAGAACGAGTAAAGAACGGATGATGATCGATATGGGCGTTATTGATAATGGTGGGTGATGTTAAAGGACATGTGAATTGATCCCTAAATTGGATTTAGGGGGTGAACGATTTTATGAAAATCAACACAAAAACATTCGTAAGGACATCGGCGCCTCGACCCTATCATAAGGGAGCTGCGGCGCTGACTAGGGTTTCAAGAAGGCGCCGCGGCGCTAATGCTTCATTTCAAAATTTATGAACTCACTGGACAACAGGCGCCGAGGCTCCATGGTAGAGCGCCGCGGTGCTAAAGCATTTTTAGAAACAGAAATGTTTCTACCTCTGCAGCGTTGCGACTCCATGGTGGATATGGCGTATTGGATGTGCTAAAGCATTTTTGCATGATGTCATATTGGATGTGGCGTTAAAGTGTGGATCTTAGTTAGAACCCTGAATTAAAATGTTTCCCAAAACTTTAAATACAAGTCTAAATTAAACGCGTCGTCCATTATAATTGTTAGTGTGCAAACTATTCTTCGGCGATACGAGTATTTATGCCAAAGCATTTGTTCTAAGTCTACGAGGACCCAGACTCTTTCATAGATGTGTTTTAACGTAAAAGCAAATGATAAACTTTTGTGGGTATTTACACCAAAGTGTTTGCTCACAAATGCCAAATTTGCTTAGATACATAAACGCAGTCGTGTAATGGGGTTGACTTGCTTAGACAAATCTTGGCGCCAAAGTGTCGGACTAATCTAAGGACGCAAGATTAAATGTAATAATTTGATCAACCAAGAGTTGCGAATAAGTTTTGCAATTGGTTTAGAACCTACCAAGATATGTTGTTGATGTTATCAGCCAAAGCAAACGCGGAGATAACATAGGGTTGGATCTTGGCCCATTATGACATAAATTAAAGTAGGTCCGTATTCTACCATGGGGTCGTGGAAGTATGTTAAAATAGTGGGAGCTAATTAAACAAAAGGCCTTGTTGATTAGCCTAAATGAATGTGTATAATAGAAATAGATTTTGAATTTGATTTTCACTCTATCTGATTCTTAAGATTATAAAATATGTCGAGCTTGTCGTTGAAAATGTTGATTGAGATGAAAAAACTTACTAGACCGAACTACCTTGACTGGTTAAGAAATTTGCCAATAGTGTTGAGACATGAGAAAATTGAATACGTGTTGGACACAGTGTTCCCTACAGTTTCCGCGACAGATTCTGAAGAATATGCCTCATTTGATAAAGTGGCTTACCAGAAACATCTAGATGATGCCACTTCGGCACAATGCGTGATGCTGTCTTCCATGTCTATGGAACTTCAGAGACAGCATGAGAACATAGGGCCCAATGAGATGCTCAAACACCTGAAGAGCCTCTATGACTCTCAATCCCAGACAATGGAATATGAGTTGTTAATAGAACTCTTCAAGTTTAAGCTTAATGAAAGGGGCCCGGTCTCGCAGCATGTGCTAAAGATGATAGGGTTGATAGAGAGGCTTGATTCGATTGGAACGAAGCTTGAAAAGAATGTCGCTACCACACTCATCATAAACTCTCTCCATCGTTCGTTTGAGAACTTCATAGTGAACTTCAACATGAATGGAATGAAGGCGACCTTGCCGGAGCTGCACAACATGCTCAAGACCTTTGAGTCCTCCACTTCCAAAGGCACAACTATGCTCATGGTGAGCTCTTCTAGCCGACTCAAGCCGAAAGGAAATGATTGGCAGAAGAAGAAGGGCAAGGAAATCGTTGTGCCCGCAGCTATAAAGCCTAAGGGAGGTGTGAAGAAGAAGGTGAACGCGGCTAAGGATGAATGCCTCAACTGCCATATGAAGGGGCATTGGAAAAAGGACTACACGACACCAGGAGGAGGAAAAGCACCAGGTGCTCCTGCCTTTGGTGGACAAGGTATGTACGTCATTGAAATAAATATGTCTATAAACAACTCTCATTCCTGGGTATTGGATACCGCTTATGGCTCACACATTTGTACAAATGTGCAGGGGCTAACTGATAGCAGGAAGGTTGGACCAAGAGAGGTAGACCTACGCGTTGGAAATGGAGCACGAGTGGATGCTGAGCACGTAGGGACTTATAGATTAAATTTACCTTCCGACTATTATTTAGTGTTGAATGATTGTTTTTATGTTCCCTCGTTAACGAGGAATATTATTTTTATCCCAGTGTTGGACATGGAGGGCTTTTCCTCGTATATTTTTAATGGCAGTCACATACTGTCTTTTAATAATGTTATATATGGAACTGCTCCTCTTGTGGATGGATTATATACACTGAACTGTAGCCGAGAGATTTTCACCGTACAAAATAAACGATCCAAGACAAGTAATAGAAACTCTACCTACCTATGGAACTACAAACTTGGTCATATCAACGAATTAAGGATAGAAAGATTGAGGAAGTTAGACTACCTCGAACCATTTGACTTAGAGTCTTATGGTAAATGCGAATCTTGCTTGAGAGAAAAGATGACCAATAAACCACTTTATGGGAAAGGTGTGCGAGCCAAGGAGGTGCTTGAGTTGGTCCATACTAATGTATGTGGGTCATTCTCGACTCAAGCTAAAGGAGGCTTCCCATACTTCATCACTTTTACTGACAACTTCACAAGGTATATGTATGTGTATCTTATGAGACATAAATCTGAGGCTTTTGAGAAGTTCAAGGAGTAAAAGTCGGAAGTAGAGAAACAACTTGCAATGAGTATCAAGACCCTTCGATCGGATCGAGGAGGTGAGTACTTAAGCAAGGATTTTCTAGATTACTTAAAGCTACAGGGAGTCCAATCTGAATGGACACCTCCACGAATGCCACAGATGAACGGTGTTGCCAAAAGGAGAAACCGAACCTTATTGGATATGGTTCGATCCATGATGAGCTCCTCAGCTCTACCGATATACCTTTGGGGACACGCTATACAAACCTCTATATACATTCTGAACAGAGTTCCTTCCAAGTTAGTAGAAAAGACACCCTATCCGATATGGTGTGGCAAGAAGCCAGCTCTTAAACATATGAGACCCTGGGGGTGCCCTGCATATGTTAAGACGATGCTCATTGACAAGTTGGAATCTAAAAGTGAGAAATGTTACTTCGTGGGGTATCCAAAAGAAACTAAGGGATACTACTTCTATCTTCCTGGAGAACATAAGGTCATTATTTCCAAGAACGCAACTTTCCTTGAAGAAGAATATGTCTACAAGGAACATAGCTGCACAGAGCTAGAACTTGAAGAAATTCAAGAACCACAAGATAACACAGGAAATGAACCCTTGTTAAATGACCTAAACAAGGATTAGTGGGAGTATCTGGTGAAGATTGGGTACTTAAAGTACGCCCTTCAGCCAGTGGGAGTGCTGTGAGAGATAGTGTAAAAATACAAGGCTTTCATACACAACCAATGGAAGATGATACAATGGTTGTACATCATTCCATTCAGGAAATACATGAAAATGACATTTCTGAAAGCTCTTAAGGTGATGGATTGTGCAACACACAAAGACCTTCTCACAGTAAAAATGTAATAAACACTGAAACGCAGAATACTCAACTCTGTAGGACCATTAGGACTCATCGTCCACCTGAAATACTTAATCTCCTTGTTGAAACACGCAATGAGATAGATACCTGATGACGATGAACTTACAACCTACATCGAAGCTATGTTAGACACTGATTCGTAGAGATGGCAAGAAGCTATGAAATCTGAGATGGACTCGATGTATATAAATCAAGTTTGGAACTTGGTTGATTTGCCAGCAGGGGTTAGACCCATAGGATGTAAATGGGTCTTCAAGAAGAAGATTGATGCATATGGCAAGGTACAGACTTATAAAGCAAGACTGGTGGCTAAAGGTTATAATTAACAGCATGTGGTCGATTATGATTAAACTTTTTCACTTGTTGCTAAGATTAAGTCCATTCGGATTTTTCTTGCAATAGCTGCATATTATGACTATGTCATTTGGTAGATGGACGTCAAAACTGCATTCCTCAATGGTAATCTAGTTGATGAAGTGTATATGAAACAACCTGAGGGTTTTTCAATTGAGTCCAAACCAAATGTCGTATGCAAGCTACAAAAGTCCATTTATGGGCTTAAGCAAGCCTCGAGGAGTTGGAACATTTGCTTTTACAAGGTTATCAAATCGTTTGATTTTATCAGAAGCAAAGAAGATCAATGTGTTTATAATAAACACAAGGATGGGAGTATTTTCTTCATTATCATATATGTAGATGACATATTAATAATGGGAGACAATAAGACTCTCATGCAATCAGTAAAAGAGTGGTTGTCTAGTACCTTCATGATGAAGGATTTAGGTGAAGCCTGCTACATTCTGGGAATTAGGATCTATAGAGATAGACCTAACAAATTGTTGGGGCTGTCACAGTCAGTCTACATTGACAAAGTGCTTAGACATTTTTCTATGGAAAATTCCAAGAAAGACGGTCTACCTATAGGACAAGGCATCAAGTTAGCTAAGGAACCAAGATCAATAAACAGAAACAAGCATCAACCAAAGAAGTACCACATACTCAGGGAGATGATTGAGACTGAAGAGATTAGATTAGACTATGTTCCCACAGACGATAATCTAGCTGACCCATTCACTAAACTATTAAGCTTAGTCAAGCATAATGGTCATTTTGAGATATGGGCATTAGATATGTTGGAGATTGGCTCTAGGCCAATTGGGAGATTGAAAGTATATTCATGTCCTAGAGACAATCTGTATTAGGACAAATGTACTTTATACACATTCATATTATTATTAATGGAGATTAATATTTTAGCATTTGCAATTATTGAATTATTATTTGATTGTTTGTAATTATTCATTAATGTGCATCCCTTGAGCTTACGTTGAAATTGATGTAATAAAGTTACTCTAATTACCTTTTTTATTTTAAAACAGAAAAATTATTTAACCATTACAAATGGTAGGGTGAAAATTATTTACACCTAACTTTCCTTTAAAAATCAAACTCTCTTCTCAGTTTTGGATAATAGACGTTATCCACCATCAATAGTACCCCATCCTGCCCCACCCCCACCCCGCCCCGACCCTCCGACCTCAAACCCCCCACATCCACACTCATATTGTACGTTTGCCAAAATTATTTATGAATACTCTGAAATAATATTTTCTGTTTATTTAGCAAACATGAGAGATAAGAAAATTATTTATTTTAATTTTGAGGAAAACACTTTCCCAAATTTCAAACACACCCTAAATAACTAAAACAAATTCTTTATAAATAGGTTCAGTTGCATGGAAGCATAACAAATAAAAACACTTGATGGTTCTCCTTGAAAGAAAATTAAAGGATATATGGATTCTAAAAATATCAAGCTTCCAAATATTGACTTTTCTCATAAAGACCTAAAGCCAGGAACTTTTTGAAAGTATATTCATGTCCTAGAGACAATCTGTATTAGGACAAATGTATTTTATACACATTCTTATTATTATTATTAATGGAGATTAATATTTTGGCATTTGCAATTATTCAATTATTATTTGATTGTTTGTAATTATTCATTAATGTGCATCTCTTGAGCTTACGTTTTCATTAATAGAGTGAGATATTGATGATAGAGCGTAACTCTTAAAATAGCATCGACTAATGATCATCGAGAATGGGATATCGATGATATGTGATAAGTCGGCATGTGGTCAGCATCACATCCTTAGAGGATGTAGTATGTCTCACCTGCTACGAGTAATGGTTACTCGTGATGGACACATGGATACTTTGAAAGTATTGGTATACCATGCTGATATACTGTTCGTTATACTTGTCTAAAGTATGATCATCGTGTGGGAGATAGAAGTCCTTAGACTTGAGGTCAATACGCGCCTTGTTTACAAAGTAATGTACTTTGATCCCGTCCTAAGCTCAAATGCCTTATAGGTTGAGATACGAATTGTATTGGGTACATTACGATGTGGATTGATGGTGGTAGTTGAGCCAAGATTAGGATTCATTCCTCGAATGTATATTCGAGAGAACACTCAGATTCTCGGTGATATTAGGTTGACTAAGTCATTGGCCAATGCAATAGACATATTTAGAATATGGTCTAGTTGTCAACTAATATAGATGAGATACAATGATTAAGCCATTTGGATAGACACTTGACAAATTCTAAGCTTGATCGGGTGTGTCGTGAATGAAATGATTTTATCTTAACATCATGAAGGTTAAGTTTACTGGATTCGTGTAAACGTACTTCACATATTGAGTTCGTCTCCGGCGCCGTATAGGAGTTCCATGTAGACCTTAATATGATTAATGTCGATATGAGAAGGTCTGTAGGGTCACACTATGTCGATTGTCCGTTTCGATCTAAGGATTTATTGAGAGAGTAATTAAAATGTCTGATTTGGAATCGTGACATTTAAATGAATAATGATTATTTTAATTAAGTCAAAATTGGATTTTAGATTTAATTAAGAATGCACGAAAAATAAAGTCGAGCGCCGCGACGCCCATATCCTAGGGCTGCGGTGCCTCTGCCTCAATTTTTGTGCCAGGCCCAAGGTGAAACCCTAATCCGATTTGACCTATTTTTCAACTATAAATAGAGGTTTTCACCTCATTATTCAACACACCATTTTTGTGAAAAACATTCTAAGCCTTAGATACTTAAAATCAAATACTCTCGAACCTCTATCGGATTTCCTAACTTTTCGAAGGAGAAATACATTGAAGCTTGGATCTTGCAATCGGAAGGGCAACCGCGTGTGTACCTCACAGTAGATAAAGACTCCAGATAACCTAGACTTATAAGTAAATGTTTTTATGTTACAAGTTCCAATTGTTGTATAACCATACCAGAATTATTGTTGGGGTAAGTAAGAAACGAAATTTTAAACTTCCGTTGTGCCTTACTTATGTGATTTTTACCCTACAATTCCCTTTACTTTTGTATTGAGCCAAGTGAAAAGCCAAGTCCGAAAAGCTCTAGTAGAATATGGATGTTTTGAAGCATCATTTGATAGAATTCCTATACACCTTCGAAAATCCATTTTTGAATCCTTACAAGAGCTTTTTGATCTCCCGTTACAAACCAAAATTAGAAACATTTCAAAAAAAACCCTTTCATGGCTACGTAGGACAATATCCTCAAGTTCCACTCTATGAAAGCATGGGCATTGATGATGCTTACATCCTTAATAAAGCTGAAAAATTCACTTGAATTTTGTGGCCCGAAGGAAACCCGACTTTTTTGTAAAACATTCTTCTCCATTATTATTGTTATTAATTTACCTTAGACCTTTGATATTCAAAATCAACTGGCCTGATTAATTCAGATTTGAGCCATATCATCCATTAAGGGTTAGGTCTCTCCTTACCTAGAGGTTTTCCATTTTGAAGGCTTGAATCCAAGAACTCTGTTATCAATAAAGGTTGTGTTGGAGGCAGAATTTTTGCAAAAAAATGAGTCTAATATCTACTACTCCTATATATTTACACCAAAAATAATTTGACATTTTATATGTGTGATTTTACTGCAAAGTAGTTCAGATGAACCACTTCTATCCTTTAGCTCCGCCTCTAAGTGGAGGATACTCAGCCATCCCACCACACTTTGGCAAATCTAGTTATGAAAGTACAGATTTAGCTGAATTCATAAATTTTTAGCCGAAAGAAGATATATGTACGAAAAATTACTAATATTTTTAAATAAATATTAGTAATTTTTAACTCATAATTTTGGATTTGCATGCCATCACAACGCTTGCAGGTGGATAGATGCTATTACGATTGTTATCTACTTTTTTTGTTGGTATATTACATTTTTATGTGGTGTTAGCAGTAACACTATTCAGTCATACTCAGCAACTATCAGAACTAGACCAGACAGTAAGGAGGATGATTCTAGAGAGCTTAGGCGTCGAAAATTACATGGATGAGCATATGAGTTCGACCAACTACCTTCTTCGAGTCATGAAGTATAAAGGACCTCAAAGCAGTGAGACTAAACTAGGACTAAGTGCTCACACGGACAAGAACATTGTTACTATACTGTACCATTATCAGGTGAATGGTCTTGAAGTTCTGACCAAAGATGTCAATGTCGATCCTACACCAGACACTTTTACTGTCATGATTGAAGACTCTATAGTAAGATCTTTTGACTATTTCTTTTTTTAAAAAGATTAACTAATACACTCACATTATCGGCGGGTGACTCAAAATTTTTACGATGGACCCTTGTGATCTGGTCCTTTTTCGGATCCCGCGAATAGCGGGAGCTTAGTGCATCGACTGCCCTTTTAGTGCTCAATTACTTTTAGTCTAATTTTTTAACCTGAGCACCTATGTCATATTCTGAGATCAGGTGTCTCCCTATTTATTTAGTTTACAATACAAATTTATATGTTTTGCTCAACCATATAATGATGGGTGCTTGAGCAACTAGTAGTTTCAATGTAGGTCTGTTGTTGCACACTGTAAATAGTGGTGAACCGGGAATTTTATTATGGATGTTTAAGATTTAACATATATCTATAAAAAGTAATTTTTGCTAAAATATATATACACCATATATGATTATTAAGAATAATTTTTTTATATACATTGTATGATTATATGGTATAATTTTCTATATACACCATATGATCTCCGATAAAGGTTACTCAACTAACCATTCTTCAGTCTTTGTGGCTCTGTCGCTGAATATAAAAATAATTTATAATATCAACTTATTTTTCAGATTACTAATCTCTATTTTTACGGATGACTATCTACAACAACCTTTTAGATGACTTGATATGTGAAAATTATTTTAAATGTATTGTCAGTGTATAGAAATTATTGAACCTATTCTTTTGTACGTAGGCATGGCAAATGGTCGGGTGCATTCACCATATCATAGAGTGATGATGACGGGAAATGAAGCAAGGTTTTGTACGAATAATTATGGAGAAATTCCATAATTATTTTCAATCACCACTAATTAAGAATATTGTAATATTATAATTAGGATTATAAATTAATTTGTCATCAATTAGTTAGGATGATTAGCATCTTATATTTTAGATAACTTAGATTAGTACTACATTGTAATATTGTATATATTTGCTATCATTGAAATGAAATACTCAAGGATCAATCTTCCTACATGGTATCAAGAGCTAAAGATCTTTTGCCCTAATACTTCCTTCTTAACTGATTTTCTTCTTCTCTTTTTCTTAATGACTTAGGGTTTTCTTTTACTACCTCTCATAAACCCTAAATCACTTCTAAAAAAACCTAGCCGACTACTACCACACCACCACCACCCCCTCCCCCACGGCTCACTCCTATTCTAAACCCTAGCACATACAAAGGGTTCTTCACTCCACATCCCCAAAACATCAACAATCTTTCTTTTCTTCTCTAGTTTTGATTTCTTGTGGAACCTATGGCCGAAAAACAAACATTTCATCCCGCTCTTGACGTTAATAACGTCAAGAACTTTATCTCCATAACACTTGAAATGGAGAAAGGGTAATATACCTCTTGGGCGAAATTATTCAAAATTCATTGCCGCGCATATGAGGTCATCGACCATATCATACATTCCGAGTCATCGTCGTACACTATTTTGGTGGACAAAAAGTTGTGGTTCCGTTTGGATGCTATTGCCCTTCAATGGATTTATGGCACTATATCCAACGATCTTTTACATACCATATTGGAGTCGAACTCTACCGCTCAACAGACATGGGAACGTTTACAAAATATATTTCAGGATAACAAACTTTCTCGGGCTGTTTATCTTGAACACCAATTTACTAAGCAAAACAGGCATCCTCTGGAGCAGCCACCGCCGGAACTGCTCTCGTCTCCACCAACTCATTTTCCACGGATTTGGAGCCCTAAAATTCTGGTTCGGGGGGCAATGGTAATCGTCACAATAATGGTCAAAAACGGAGTTCAAATTGTAACAATAACAAAGGAAAAAATAATGGTGGGAAGGCACGAGGAAGAGGCGGTGGCCAACCAGCCGACGACAACGGCAGTCCGGGCAGTGGCGGGCATGTGGTAATCAGTGGGGATAGTACCCACTGTGGGCTGCCCCGTCATGCCCATACCCAACTTCATCGTGGGCTAGGCCTCTACCTTCAAATCGCCAACCCGGAATTCTAGGGTCTCATCCACAACATGCATTTGCGGCCTAGACACCATCTTCTGTCAGCTATGCACCCACTGATATTAAACAAGCCATGAACAACATGAATCTAAGCGTTCTAGACGAGTCGTGGTACATGGACACAGGGGGTACGTCACACATGACATCATCTCAAGGTATTCTATTGTCTTATTTCACTATGAGCAATAAATAAAAATATTGTTGTCAGCAGCGGGTAGGAAAATTCTAATTTGTGGTATTGGTCAGGTAACACTACCCTCTCCACACCCACCATTATACTTGAAAAACATCCTACATGCACCAAAACTAATTAAAAACTTGATATATGTTAGACGTTTTACAATTGACAACAATGTTTTTGTGAATTTTGATTCGTTTGGCTTTTCTGTGAAGGATTTTCAGACGGGGATGCCACTAATGAGATGTAATAGCACGGGGGACTTGTATCCCATCACCTCTGTTTCCAACAATCGCATGACCAAACCATCAACTTTTGCTGTCATTTCTCCTATTGTATGACACAATCGGTTGGGACACCCAGGAGCACCAGTTTTTAATAATCTTAGGAAGAATAATTTTTTTTCTTCTACAAACTTTTGGACTCTTCTGTTTTCCAAACTTGTGTGTTTGGTAAACATGTTAAGCTTCCTTTTGCATCATCTACTTCTCATACTTTTATGCCATTTGATCTTTTGCATTGTGATTTGTGGACATCCCCAATTTTGAGTTCTGCAGGTCATAAATATTATATGATTATTCAATTTTTTTGTGGACTTTTCCCTTAGGACATAAATCACAAACCTACACCATTTTAAAACAATTTGGTGTTTTTATCAAAACTCAATTTGGCAAATCCATTAAATATTTTCAATGTGACAATGGAGGGAATTCACAAATACCCAATTTAATGATTTTTGTCACCAAAATGGGATGTCTTTGCATCTTTCATGTCCACATATATCACCACAAAATGGAAAAGTCGAAAGAAAAATTTGAACAATTAACAATATGATTCGCACTCTTCTTGTGCATTCTTCCACACCACCAAATTTTTGGCACCATGCACTTCAAATGGCAACATATCTTTTAAGTATTCTTCCTAGTAAACTGCTCTTCAATGTGTCCCCTACACAAATGTTGTATCATCGTCTCCCATCTTTTACACATTTGAGGTTGTTTGTGTTATCCTTTGTTTCCATCCACTTCCATTAACAAGTTGCAGGCTCGGTCAACTCCTTGTGTATTTTTGGGATACCCACTAAATCATAGGGGATATAAATGTTATGATATGACGACTCGAAAAATAATTATTTCTCGTCACGTAGTTTTTGATGAGTGTACATTCCCATTTGATAAGTCTTATGTGGCATCCTCACATCCATATGATTTTTTAGAAAATGGAATACATCCCATTTTACACCACCATCTCAATACTCAAATAACAATGGGACCGATACAACAACATAGCCAAATTACCCCAGCCCAACCACCACACGAGACTGGACCAGTGGTCTCGTCCCAGTCCAGTTCCAGTGGCAACCAGGCCTAAGTGAAGGAGCCCACTGCTCCCTCACTCGTAAACTAAGCCAGATCATTACCCCGACCCAATAACCAAATGGTAACCCACTCCTACAAACCTTTGAACTTGGGCCACAATACCCCCTCTCAACCCAATGCCATACCCGAGACCCCTACAACTCAACCGATAATGGTATAGCCTCGAACCATTAAAACTCGTGCCATGCACAATTTTTTTTAGCTCAAACGTCAGTTTAACTTACTATCTTCGGTTCAACCATCACCTATACAAAAGAATCCCAAAGCAGCCCTATCAGACCCAAATTGGAAAGTTACCATGTTAGTAAAATTAATGCTCTTATTGAAAATAAGACTTGAGAATTAGTGCCCCGTCCATCTACTGTGAACATTATTAGGTCTATGTGGGTTTTCTTCCATAAAAAGAATTCTGATGGCTCATTTGCGAGATACGAAGCTCGTCTTGTTGGTGATGGCAGATCTCAGCGGGTTGGAGTAGATTGTGGTGAAACTTTTAGTCTGGTGGTTAAGCCAACAACTATTCAGATTGTTCTTAGCCTGACACTGTCAAAATCCTGGACCATTCATCAGTTAGATGTCAAAAATGTATTCTTGCATGGCCATCTACATGAGACAGTTTACATGCACCAACCGTTGGGTTTCCGAGACTACACATCCAGATTATGTTTTCCTGCTGAAAAAGTCCCTATATGGCTTGAAACAGGCTCCACGGGCATGGTATAACAGGTTTTGCAGATTTTGTATCCACTCTTGGTTTCTCACACAACAAGTCTGATCATCATTTATAAGAAGAAAAGTGACATGGCATATATCCTCCTATATGTAGATGAAATCATTCTCACTGCATCATCTACCTCACTTGGCTAGTCTATTATGTCCCTTCTCATAACAAAATTTGTGATGAAGGATTTGGGTCTTTTAAATTATTTTTTAGGTATTGTTGTCACTTAATATGCAGGTGGTCTGTTTCTAAGTCAAAGAAACTACGTCGATGAGATCATTGAAAAAGTCAGTATGTCCTCCTACAAGCCATCACACACTCCAGTGGATACAAAAGCCAAATTGAGTACTGTTGCCGGGACTCCATACAGTGATCCTACACACTACCGCAGTCTCGCACGGGCCTTGCATTATCTCACTTTCACGAGACATGATATCTCCTATGACATTCAACATGTGTGTTTACATATGCATGATCCGAAAGAGGAACATATGGGGGCTCTCAAGAGGATTCTGCGGTATATCAAGGGTACTATTCTTTTTGGACTACATTTGTATAAATCCTCCATCTCGACTCTCTCATATTATACAGATGCGGATTGGGGTGGCTGCCGGACACACGACGTTTCACGTCGGGTTATTGTGTGTTTTTGGGAGATAATCTGATTTCATAGTCATCCAAATGCCAGCCAACTTTGTCTCAGTCGAGCGCTAAGGTAGAATACCGGGGGTAGCCAATGTGGTTGCTGAATCATGTTGACTCTGTAATATTCTTTTAGAGCTGCATTGTCCGATTGAGAAGTCAACCGTTGTTTATTGTGATAATGTGAGTGCGATATACTTATCCGGTAATCCTGTTCAGCATCAACGCACAAAACACATCGAAATGGATATCTTATTTGTCCGAGAAAAGGTTGCCTGTGGACAAATCCGTGTTCTCCATGTACCGTCCCGTTATCAAATTGCAGACATCTTCACGAAAGGTCTTCCACACGTACTTTTTGATGATTTCAGGGACAGTCTCAGTATATGACAACCTCCCGCTAAGAATGTGGGAGACTGTAAGAATAATTATGGGGCAATCTCATAATTATCTCCAATCACCACTAATTAAGAATATTGTAATATTATAATTAGGATTGTGCATCAATTTATCATCAATTAATTAGGATGATTAGCATCTTATATTTTATGTAATTTAGATTAGTACTACATTATAATATTGTATATATTTGCTATAATTGGAATGAAATACTCAAGGAATCAATCATACTACCAGTACTCTTTTGGTTTGTTTTCAATACCTAAAGCTGGATACATGATAAAGGCACCAAAAGAGCTGGTTGATGAAGAGCACCCCTTACTCCTTAAGCCCTTTGATCATGTTGAATTCCTGGATTTCTACTACACTGAAGAAGGCCAAAGATGTGGATCTGCTCTAAAGACATTGTGGTGCCTGATCAATTTAAATTTACTTAATTTTATTACTAGGAAAATAAAGGACAATGATATATATCTATATTATTTTAAACGTATGAATATAAATGTTAGTTGATCAAAATATCCTTTTAATATTGAACGATTTTTATGTCCTTTAAAAGCTAAATTATTTGTTAAGAAAGCAATTTATGTTAGATAAAATTGTGATTTTACCAGATACTTAAAAGTTTTAGAATAACAAAACCTCGAAACTTTTAAATTTGTGTTGGTATGGACTTGCACTTCCACCATTCAAAGCTAATGTAAAGTCCAATTCTGTGTCTAAATCAAAAAAAACAAAAGAGACCTGCCTATTTAGAAGTCTTGGTTTATTAGAGGTAGCTTCAGACCAGAAATCTCAGCAAGATGTACTAACGTAACTAATTTGTAAATTATAACCTAAGATAGATTCGATTTCCCTCTGTGTTAATGTATGTTCTAACTTTGAATTCAACTTAAAGTGGAGTTCGGTGTGCTTTGGCCTCGGCCCCAGCAGGCCTTCAATGTTGCGGGCCCAAATTCGATGCCGACACCCATTGATATTGAGGCTATCATGCATATACTTGGATTAAATCCTCCAGACGCGAATTGATAAATGGACACCGGCGCCACTTCTCACGTGACGTCCGACCAAGGTACTCTCTCATCTTATTTCAATTTGAGTAAAATATTATGGCATTATTGTTGGTAATGGCAATACAATTCCAATTCGTGGCTACGGTAATACAACTTTGTCTCCCCCACATCCACCTCTTGTCTTGAAAAATGCCCTTTATGCCCTTAACTTAACTAAAAATTTGGTGTCTGTCTGAAAATTAATCATTGATAATTGGGTTTCTGTTAATTTTGATCATTTTGGGTTTTCTGTTAAGGATTTCAAAACGGGGATACCTCTCATGAGATGCAATAGGAGGGGAGATCTTTATCCAATCACGCCCGCCTCCGGTCTCTCGAGTCAAGCCTTGCCATCGACTTTTGTAGCTCTATCTCCTTCCTTGTGGCATGCACGTTTGGGTCACCCTGGATCGTTCATTATTTTTTCTTTGCATAAAAACAATTTTATTTCTTGTAAGGGTACGCGTAGTACTCCAATTTGTCATTTTTGTCCTTTAGGAAAACATGTTAGATTACCATTTGTAGCCTCTACTTCTCGTACTTTGATGCCTTTTGATATTATTCATAACGATTTATGGACTTCTCCCGTTCTCAGTTCTGTGGGCCATCGTTATTATGTTCTATTTTTGGATGATCATTCTAATTTTTTTATGGACCTTTCCGTTAGCGAAAAATCTCAAGTTTTTTCCACCTTCTTAAAATTTCGAGCATTCATCCATACCCAATTCGCATGGGAAATCAAAAATATTTATGTAATAATGGCAAAGAATATGATAATGGGGGTATTTTGGGCATTTTGTGATGCTAATGACATAGTTTTCGTTTCTATTGTCCTCATACGTTCTCACAAAATAGGAAACCCGAACAAAAAATTCATACCATTAATAACATTATCCGTACTTTATTGGTCTATGCTTCCGTACCTCCTTCCTTTTGGCATCATGCTCTACAAATAGATACTTATCTCCTTAACATACTTTCTACCAAAGTATTGGCATATTCATCCCCTCTTAAAATCCTCTATAATAAGAATCTTTCGTATTCACATCTTAGGATTTTTGGGTGCTTATGTTATCCACTATTTCCGTCAACTACAATTAACCAACTTCAAGCATGTTTTACTGCTTGTGTGTTTTTGGGTTATCCATCTAATTATCGTGGTTACAAATGTTTTGATTTATCGTCTAATAAAATCATAATTAGTCGCCATGTTATTTTTGATGAAACCCAATTTCCTTTTTCTAAAGTGAGTAGTCTCGTTCCTAGTTCGAATAATTTTTAGATGACGATGCCTCACCGTACATTATGAACCACCTTTTGGGCCAATCCAGTACCCCAGGACCACCAACAGACCCATTGCTTGCTGGCCCGTCGAACCCACTGCCCATCCGTGTCCAGTTTCTGCTTCAGCCCCAATTTCCAGTGTTGGGCCAGCAGCCCACTGCCTGCTGGCCAGTCCGTCACTGCTTCCTTACCATGTCCAGTTTCCAGTGTTGGGCCAGCAGGCCCACTCCCTGCTGGCCAGTCCGTCACCCTTCTGAATTTTTCCCAAAATCCACCCAATTCTTCTCCAAGTCACAGAACTGTCACTCGTAGTCAACGAGGTATTTTTAAACCAAAAAGACATTTTAATCTACATTCTAAGGTTCTTAAATCCCCACTACCCCGTAACCCAGTGTCTGCTTTAAATGACCCGAATTGGAAATTGGCTATGAACGACGAATATGATGCTCTTATTGAAATAAGACGAGGGAGTTGGTGCCCCATCCTTCTGGTGTTAATATTATTCGGTCGATGTTGATTTTTACTCATAAAGATAATTCTGATGGTTTTTTGCGAGACATAAGGCTTGTCTTGTAGGTGATGATAAAACTCAACAGGTTAGCATAGATTGTGGTTAGACATTTAGTCTGGTTGTCAAACCGGCTATCATTCGCACTGTTCTCAGTTTGGCTCTTTCGAAAGCATGGCCCATTCATCAGTTAGATGTGAAGAATGCTTTCTTACATAGTGATCTTAAGGAGACGGTTTACATGCATCAACCCTTAGGTTTTCAAGACCCCAATTATCTTCATCATGTCTGTTTATTGAAGAAGTCCTTGTATGGGTTTAAGCAGACCCCTCGAGCCTGGTATAAGCGATTTGCAGACTATGTATCTACTATTGGGTTCTCTCACAGCAGGTCTGATAATTCTCTGTTCATATATCGTCGTGGTACGTCTTTGGCATATATTCTATTGTATGTGGATGATATTATTTTGACAGCCTCTTCTGATGATTTACGCAAGTCTATAATGACACTACTCAGTTCTAAGTTTGCTATGAAAGACTTGGAGCCTTTAAGTTACTTCTTGGGAATTGTTGTCACTCGTCATGCATGTGGGTTATTCTTATCCCAAAGGAAGTATGCCACTGAGATAATTGAGCGAGTTGGTATGTCCTCGTGTAAGTCTATTTCCACTCCAGTAGATACTAAACCCAAGCTGGGTGCTACGGCTGGCTGCCCTTACGAGGATCTCACCCACTATCGCAGTCTTGTTGGAACACTTCAGTATCCTACTTTCACAAGATTGGATATTACGTATGTCGTACATCATATATGTTTGTTTATGCATGATCCAAGGGTTGAGCACATGAATGCGCTCAAACGCATTATCCGCTACATCCAGGGGACACTTTCCTATGGCTTGTATATATATCCATCAATGGCCTCTACACTTGTCTCGTATGCCGATGCTGATTGGGTGGTTGTCCACATACCAGACGCTCCACATCTGGTTATTGCATGTTTCTTGGTGATAACTTGGTCTCATGTCTGCAAAGCGTCAGTCTACATTATCCCGCTCTAGTGCAAATGCCGAGTATCGAGGGGTAGCCAATGTGGTCTCTGAATCATGTTGGTTACGTAATCTTCTCTTAGAACTTCAGTGTCCCATTCAGAAAGCTACATTGGTTTATTGTGATAATATTAGTGCCTTCTATCTTTCTGGTAATCCTGTTTAACATCAGCGCACTAAACATATCGAGATGGATATCCACTTCGTTCGAGAAAAGGTAGCTCATTGACAAGTACGCATCTTACATGTCCCTTCTAGGTACCAAATTGCCGACATCTTTACTAAGGGTCTTCCCTCGGTTCTGTTTGAAGATTTTAGGGACAGTCTCAGCGTACGATAACCGCCCGCTATGACTGCGGGGGTGTGAAAGCATACTGTGATATACACAGCGTATACAATGCCTTGTGTATATCGTGTATATCACGGAAACACAAAGCATTAGGGACAAAACAGTCCGTGATATACATGCCAAGTATATCACATTTTGGAGCTAGTTTTGGTAATATGTTTTTGTTTATAATTAGTATTGTACACTTACCATAATTGTAGAATTCTTGTACAAATAGAATAGGGTTTTGGGAGTAGAATAGGAATAAGATTTTCCATATTATGAAAATTATAAATTATATATATACTCATTCATTAATGAAAATAATCAAGGGATTATTTCTTTCATAATCATACTTAACTTTCCTCTACGGAAACGTAGTTAAAATTAGAATCCAACATCTAATTTGTTTGTTGGTAGATTTCTTAATGAAATTAAAATTCTAAAAGCTAAATAGCTAAAAGTTGGAACTTAATGGGTATTACTCTGTTAGTACATACAAATTATCCTAATAGATTCAAATTTCACGATTGGAGTCAAATAACAAATTAAGTCTACATAATAAGAGTAATCAGAAAGTTATTTTCAAAAAGAGTAAATGGATGATAAGGATCAATTTAGACTAGGCATACATTAACCATAAATAAAAGATTCTTAAACACCTGACACATTTACTTGTATCGATTTCAATTTACCGTTAAGGAATGTGATATATTTAAATGGTTAACTTATTTACGTAATTGACGTGTGAGAATACGTGCGTGCAAAAGCTTTTTCAAAATTTTGAGTCGGAAGTATCCATTATGAATACTTTTTCATATGTTTAGGTGTTCAATCGGAACATGTCGTAGTTCGAGTGTTTAAATAAAATTTACTAGCAATCTAAGGGGTTGTCGATGCATTCAACCTTAAACTGTTAAATAATAGTTAGTTTCAATTAATAAAAATATAAATTAATTGAGACAATTCTAAAACCGAAATATTAATTTTATAGATGGGGAGTTACAAGGCACGTACATAGAGACTAGTATATATATATATTTAAAAAGTCATATCGCCGTTGCCGGGGATCGAACCCGGGTCACCCGCGTGACAGGCGGGAATACTTACCACTATACTACAACGACTTCTTGTTGTTTTCCTGACCATTACGTTTTAAATTCTACAACCACAAAGATGGACATATTGATTGCATATAATTGATTTGTAATAACTCTCTCTCAAACTTTTTATGGAAGAAACTCACCTGTGCTAATTTAAGGAGAGGAAAAGTAATTACCGATATCTTTCCTTTAGGTGTAATATAAGTTACTCCTATATGTGAAATTAAAAATGATAAGTATATTTCATCTTTCAATAATAGGGGACTATTTATAGTAAAAATTACTAGACTATATGAATTTATCAACTGAATTTCAACTGCTACTTGGGTGAAACTAAGTGGTGACCGACCAACTGATGCTGAATAATCAGTGGGTGAGTTGTGGTCAGGGGTGAAATTCAGGCAACATAAGCAGCTCAATTGATCCAATTTATTAAAATTTAGACGAGTGATATTTTCATGAATTAAAATTTTACACCTCTAATGCATATGGGAAAACATATAGGCCTTAGGGCATTCCAGGGCTTCAGTCTCATAGACATGAAGATAATAAAAAAATATTATTATCATATTCACCATCATTGGAGATTGAGCATGCCAAACCTAGACCATACTCAGATTCCTTTCCCTGATTGTTAAAGTGGTAAATTGATTAAGGAAATTTTGAATTAATCACACCTATATATTTTCCTTCGTATCAAATACAACTCCTGAAGTTCACTCATAGGAGCACCATCACTACTAAAAAAAAAGTTATGAATTAACAACGGAAAAATGTTATAGTTAAAAACAAAAAATCGTCACTAATTCTATTTAGTGATGAATTATCAAAGAATTATGTTAGCTACGAGCAATTTAGCAACGGATTACGACGAAGTTAGTTGACAATTCCAATTTCTTTTTTGTAATGCGTTAATGGTAAAGTTAAATACGAGATGACTTGTTACGGAGGTATGTAATTATGTATGGTCAAAATTCTAACGATGATAAAATTGAGCAATTCTAAATAGTACATGGTCAAGTTTAGAACTTTTACACCTGAAAATTTTGTATCCTGGCCTCTTTCATTTACTTTTCAGTACTTCATGATAGAATACCGTGTATATTGGACTCATTATACACGGTATACACGGTTCTAAATATTACCATATTTGTAGAATTCTTGTACATGTGTAATTATAATAGTAGTCTTGTATTACGAAAAGGTATTAGACTTGTATTAGTTAAAGGTAGATTTATTTGCCATAATTAGATATTGTATATCATGTATATATACCTTTTACATTAATGAAAATAATCAAGGGGATTATCTCTTTCATGGTATTAGAAGTCTAGGGCAAATTTTCCTTCTCCAAAACTCACCCTACCGCCGCCCTCTTCTCGGTTCCGAGCATAAGGCCACCGACTGTACACCTCTTCCTTCCCAAATTTCATTCAAAATTCCTAATTCTCCTCTTGTTCTTTCATCATGTCTTACTCAAAGAACACATTTCATCCTGCCCTTACGGTCTCTAACATCAAGAACAACATCAAAATAGTTCTTGAGATGAAAAACGTCCAATACACGATGTGGGCAGAACTATTTAAAGTTCACGCGCGGTCCCATCGAGTCCTTCATCACATCATCCCGTCGGCAACAGGTAAGGAGAAGGTGCCTACCACCGATGATGACATAGAGTTATGGGAAACTCTTGATGCTATGGTACTCTAGTGGATTTATTCCACTATCTCTACGGACCTCTTGCAGACTATTATTGAACCCGACGCCACGACCATGAACACTTGGAATATGTTGCGTGATATACTCCAGGATAACAAAAATTCCCATGTCGTGACCCTTGAGCAGGAATTCTCCCACATCAACATAGAGGATTTTTCGAATGTCTCGGCCTATTGTAAAAAACTCAAGGAATTGTCTGATCAACTCAAGAACGTTGGTGCGCCCGTCACGAATGATCGTCTTGTTCTTCAGATGGATGCAGGCCTATCCGAGGCTTATAATGGTGTTGGAACTCTTCTTCGTCAAAGCAACACTCTTCCTTCATTTTACCAAACCCGGTCTATGCTAACCCTTGAAGAAGATGGGTTGGCTAAAAGGCCTCAACTGGAGCAAATTCCGCCATGATGGCTGTCTCGCCACAAGATTCCTACTCTCCATCATATTCGGGTAATTCTACTCAAAATTGGAACAACGGTGGTGGAAAATGGGGTCAAAATCAGAATTTCGACGGAAAAGGCGGCGGTGGTGGCAAAGGCGGCAGCCGCGGTGGCGGAAATGACGGCACCAGTGGCCAGGGTGGCAGTCGGCAGGGGCAGCAACATGTTGGGCCTGGGTAGTGGGCCTGGCAATAGCCCACTTGGCCCACGGCCTACTACCCCTACCCAGTACCATACCGGGCCAGACCCAACAGTCAGACACAACCGAACCTAGCAGCCAGTTGGGCCAGGCAGAACAACAACCACCAGCGGGAACCCAATTTAGTCTTTGGGCTGAGACCTCCTCAGGCCTACACGACCCAACAGCCAGCCCACCCGAGCCCATGAATATCAAGGCATCAATGCACACACTTGGATTAAATCCTCTTAACGCAAACTGGTACATGGATAGTGGGTCACTTCTCATATGATGTCCCCGCCAAGTAATCTCCCGTCTTATTTCAATTTGAGCAAAAATCGTGACATTATTGTTGGTAATGGTGATTCAATTCCAATTCGTTGTTATGGTCACACAAATTTATCTCCCCCGAACCCTTCTTTTAGCCTTGAAAAGTTTCCTTCATGCTCATCACTTATTTAAAAATTTGGTGTTTGTTCGAAAATTCACAATTGATAATTGATTTTCTATTGACTTTGACCCTTTTGGATTTTCTGTGAAGGATTTCACGACGGAGATATCTCTAATGAGATGTAATAGTCTGGGAGAGTTTTATCCAATCATAACCACCACCACTGATTCCATCACTCCAGTCATACCATCAACGTTTGCCGCTCTAGCACCTTCCTTGTGGCATGCAAGTTTGGGTCATCCGGGGGTGTCTATTCTCTCATCTCTTAAAAATAATAATTTTATTGAATGTAATAGTACGCGTAGTACTAATATTTGTCCTTCTTGTCCTCTTGAGAAATATGTTAAATTACTATTTGTATCCTCAAATTATAGTAGTTTGTTGCCTTTTGATATTATTCACAGTGATTTGTGGACATCTCCCGTTTTAAGCTCTTTGGGCCACCGTTATTATGTGTTATTTTTGGATGATTATTCTAATTTTTTGTGGACCTTATCTTTATCTAAAAAGTCTCAAGTTTTTTCCACATTTTTAACATTTAGAGCGTTCATCCGTACCCAATTTGAATGGAAAATTTAAAACATTCAATGTGATAATGGAAGTGAATTTGATAATGGGCTGTTTCGGGAATTTTGTAACAATAATGGCATATTTTTTCAGTTTTATTGTCCTCACAAAATGAGAAGGCCGAAAGAAAAATTTGTACCATTAATAATATTGTTTGAACTTTACTAGCCCATGCTTCATTGCCACCTTCTTTTTTTCATCATGCACTACAAATGGCTACTTACCTCCTTAACATACTCCCTAACAAAGGATTAGCATATCAATCTTCCCTAAAAAGTCTTTATCATAATGATACTTCTTATTCTCATCTTAGGGTGTTTTGGTGTTTGTACTATTCATTTTTTCTGTCCACTACAATTACCAAACTTCAAGCCCGTTCTACCGCTTGTGTGTTTTTGAGTTATCCATCTAATCATCGTGCTTACAAATATTTTGATTTATCCTCGAATAAAATCATAATTAGTCGCCATGTTATTTTTTATGAAACCTAATTTCCGTTTGCTAAATTGTATAATTCCATGTCTAGTTCTTATAATTTTTTGGATGATGGGCGCTCATCCTACATCCTCCAACAGTGGGCCCAACATTACCGTGACCCACCTCCTCCAGCAGACCCATTACCTGCTGGCCCAACTGCTCTCTGCCCAAGTCCCACTTGCTGGCCCAAATAATTTTCGTCCAGATCCCGATCGAGTCTCTCGGCCAGCAGGCCCACTTCTCTGCTGGCCCATTGTCTCATGCCGTCGGTCCAGTACTTCTGCCAGCAGGCCCACTTCCTGCTTCCAGTCCCGAGACAATCCGACACCTTTCCAACTCCAGTCCATTTCTATTCCGAGTCAAGGGCCCGTTAATCATAGCCAACAGGGTATTTTTATATCAAAACGATATTTTAATCTTAATTCAAATGTTACTAAATCACCCCTACCACGTAACCCAATGTCATCCCTTCGTGACTCGAATTGAAAAATGGCCATGAATGATTAATATAATGCTCTTATTGAAAGTAAGACGTGGGAGTTGGCGCCCTGTCCCCCTGGTGTCAATGTTATTTGTTCTATGTGGATTTTTACTCATAAGGAAAATTCTTACGGTTGTTTTGAGAGGCCTAAGGCCTCTCTTGTAGATGATGAGCAAACTCAACAGATTGACGTGGATTGTGGAGAGACATTTAGTCCGGTGGTCAAACCAGAAACCATTCGCACTGTTCTTGGTCTGGCTCTCTCAAAAGCATGGTCCATTCATCAGTTGGATGTAAAAAATATTTTTTTACATGGTGATCTCAAAGAGACGGTATACATGCATCAGCCTTTTGGTTTCAGGGACTCTGATCATCCTAATCATGTCTCTTTGCTTAAGAAGTCCTTGTATGGGCTTAAACAGGCCCCACGGGCTTGGTATAAGAGGTTTGCATATTATTTGTCTACTATTGAGTTTTCTTACAGCAAGTCTGATCATTCTTTGTTCATCTATCGTTGTGGTACTTCTCTAGCATACATTTTGTTATATGTGGATAATATTATATTGACTGCCTCTTCTGATAACCTGCGCAAGTCTATCATGTCTCTTCTCAGTTCAGAATTTTCTATGAAAGACTTGGGGCCCTTGAGTTATTTTTTTGGTATAGCTGTGACACGTCATGCATGTGGTCTATTTTTATCACAGAGAAAGTATGTAGTTGATATTATTGAGAGAGTTGGCATGTTATCATGTAAGTCCTCTCCTACTCCGGTTGACACAAAACCAAAGCTGAGTGCTACGTCTAGCACACCTTACGAGGAACTCTCCCACTATCGCAGTCTTGCGGGGCTCTACAATATATTACTTTCACGATGTCTGATATTACATATGCAGTGCAGCAGGTGTATTTATTTATGCATGATCCAAGGGACGAGCAAATGCATACTCTTAAACGCATTGTGTGTTACATTCAGGGCACTCTTGATTATGGTCTACACTTATATCCATCCTCCGTATCTACTCTCGTGTCGTATATTGATGTTGATTGGGGTGGATGTCCAGATACCAAACGTTCGACATTTGGTTATTGTATGTTTCTTGGTGATAACTTGGTCTCTTGGTCGGCTAAACGCTAGGCTACTTTATCGAGATCCAGTGCGGAGGCCGAGTATCGAGGGGTAGCCAATGTGGTGTCCGAGTCATGTTAGTTCCGTAATCTCCTATTAGAGCTTCACTTTCCTATTTAGATGGATATTCACTTTGTTCACTTTCCTATTCAGATGGATATTCACTTTGTTCGCGAAAAGGTAGCTCGTGAACAAGTATGTGTCTTGCATGTCCCTTCGCGGTACCAAATTGCTGACATGTTTACTATGTGTCTTCCCTTAGTCCTGTTTAAAGATTTTAGGGACAATCTTAGCGTACGACAACCGCCCGCTATGATTGTGGGGGTGTGATAGAATATCGTATATTGGACTCAATATACCCAGTATACACGGTTCAAAATATTACCATATTTGTAGAATTCTTGTACATGTGTAATTATGGTAGTAGTCTTATATTTGGAAAAAGGTATTAGTCTTGTATTAGGAAAATATAGATTTATTTTCCATAATTAGCTATTGTATATCATGTATATATATCTTTTACATTAATGAAAATAATTAAGGGAATTATTCTCTTTCACTTCAGAATCACACTGTTTTCTTTACAACGTTTAATTCATTTCGTATAGCTATCAGTTATTGGTAACACTTCTATCAGAGTTGAAAACCCACAATTGTTCCTAGGACATTCTTGTTAAAATATTCTATCTCAGAGCAATGAAAGCTCTTGAGAAATTGAAAAATGATTGAAGTTTTCATATCAAAGGACATGGGATTTTTCTAAGTTACCATTGTCGAGAAAAGGCACATGCTTTCTAGCTCACATTGCAGTTGAAGAGACAGCCACTGCCATTATATATTCCATCACCTCCCAGTAAACTGTCTGTACAATAATTCTCACGAACAGTGGGAAGTCAATAATTCTGATAAGGGGCTTCAAGAAAATCCAAAAATACCACGTATGCTTGGTATTTGAAAATTTTGTATATATATAAAAAATTGTTTTGACTCTATTTACGATAGTATAACTTTCGGAATCGCCACCAGACCGAGGATTTCAATACAATGGGAACACTATGGTGTCACACGACACTGCTTCTGCAGAAATTTTTACTAAACACATAGAATCGATGTATTAACGGATAAATATGAGTTAAATGTCATTACTTGATAAAGTTCGCTATGTGGTCTGATGATCGTGAGTGCCATTTTGCACAATTGGGGTCCCTAATTTGAAACTTGTTACCTATGCATTTTTAAGCTTCTTTAACCAACTAAAAATGTAAAAAAGAACTCAAGGAAGGTAGTTGTCACAATCGAGCAAATGCACTAAGCAACGAATTCAACTAGTGCCTCCAATTGGCTTTTGTATTTTAGGATGCCTTGTCTAAGGGAAAAATACGATCATTTTATAAAATATATATAAAAAAAAATATGAAATTAACGGGACGGTGACACCCCCCCCCCCCCCCACCCTCATGTCCATATAGGTCCGCCTCTAATCACCATTCCAAGTATCACTAATACCCGAGGGCGGACCCACATAGAGCTCACTGGGTGGTCAAGAAACCATTAACCCCGTCTCAAAATGTCTATTAATATATATAAAAATAAGAAAATGTTGTAAGTGACCATTGAACAAAAAGATTCATGGGTTCGTTGGTTCAAAGGCTAAAGTGAAGTTTTTTTTGGTTCTGTGAGGAAGGGTTCGATTCCTGCTCAAAACAGTTTTTTCTGAAACTCTGGTTCTTATTTCAATCATTTTATTTCTCATTGCTAAATATGAGATATGCATATTTGCATTTTTACCTGACTTCATTTTTGTTTTTCCCACTGCTTATTTTATATTATTAGTTATTTACTTTTGTTCCTTTATAATTAGTAACTTTATCGTGGAAAAATTAGATATCATTTGAATTGCATCGCATCAATGTATGTACGAACCTTAGCCTTCTTTTCGGTTCCCTAACTTGAACACAATATTTTTTATAGCCGATTTACCTTTTTTAGACGACCGTCATTTATCGTTAAAGGTGAGCATCCAGGACCTTAAAATTCCGGATCCGCCACTTTGTCAATACCTCACTAATATATTGTTCTATAAGTAAAAACAAATTTAGGATTTAAACTTTATGAATCCTGAAATCTAGTACATCAATTTCAAGTGTTAGTTACTGAATATATATATGTTAATTACAATGGTTGCAGGAAACGGGAAATAAGTAACTGCTAAGTATTACAACAAAATGAAATTACAACAACTGAAATTTCAATAAACTGAAAATAAGAAACTGAGATTACAAGCACTTTGATTTGCTGGGTCGAGTGATGGCACTCTGTCTTTAAGACAAGATTTCCCCGTATATATCATTTCTACGTTCTGGACAATAGTCTCCCAAGATAAAACAGCAACTCAACAAATGAGCAAAGGAAACTCAAGTGTTACTTTGAAAAACTTAGTGTAATGAAATGATGCTGGAAATTAGTAGGAAGAATTCTGTTTTTTCGTTTGTGTTATAGTCTCAACAATTGAGCCAAAGGCTTCAATATATAGTGCATGGAGGGGACTTGTCAACTGCCTAACTAATTGTTGTTACTGACCCGAGACCCGAGCCCAGACGGGACGGGACGGGCGGGCGGCGGCGCACGTGTGGGCTTAGCCTCGAACCAAAGCACATCTAGGTCCTCCCTCCTTCAAACACATGGGTTACCCCTTGGGGTCCCAAACCCTTAGCCAATATTTAGACTTATAAACTAAACAAATCTTCCTTCCCCCACCGATGAGGGAGAATTGGTCTATACCACATTTTCATGCTTCAAATACCTCACTTCATGAACTAATATCTCTTTCATTTCTCAACGAAATTTGACGATCCTTGGCCCTACGGTCATCTACTCACTTAGTAGATTATGCACGTGTGAAGAATTAAAGTCTCCAACATGCAGAACTCTAGTGTTTAAGTCATTAAAGATGGGTGGACTCAACTCCCACCAAAGGCAAATTTCCAACAACCCCCTCTTGAAAGAGATTTTGGCGTACTCACATAGTGCCTATTTCCAGCAATATGTCAGCGGACCGATGTTGCATAAGGAGAGGTAGCTTCAGCTTTGAACCTTCCATAGTTAAATACCATCAGACTTACTTATTGCGCGGTGAACGTGATGTCTTGAACCGACAGTGTTTAGTGTAAGCCAAGTTAATACTACCAACACAACAAATTCCCTTACTATTTTCTTTGTAATGTTTTTTCCGTTGTAGCCGTGGACACTTCTTGGATTCTTAAGTACGTTCATTTGAGGCGACATGTCCTCGCACTTAAATAGGTGGTATCCTACAAGGTATCCTGCTATATCCTATTTTACAAGTGTTAGGAACCATTAAAAATTTCCCCAAACCTAACCTCAACCGTTAAGGATCATTAAAAGTTTTGGAAACTTAACCTTTACCCACATTGCAGATAGCACTTAACGTCTATCGCGGAAACGACTTTGGGTTTATGTTCCTTACAGAAATCATAATCCGAAGTGCTCTTTCTTCCACCGAAGCGCTCAACTGAACCTTTACAGCTTAGTTTTCCCATTGAACCAAATTCCTGGGATATCCAGTAAGTAAGGTTGGGTTACCACCATATTGGTCCTTAAAGCTTAGGTTTTTAGCCCATTCCCCTAGACAAGCAAAATATCTAATCTCTGGGCATGCCCTTTGTCAGTGGGTCTGCTATGTTATCCTTTGATTTTATGTAATCAATGGATATTATACCCGTGGTGATCAGCTGCCTAACGGACTTATGTCTCCGACAAATATGACGAGATTTGCCGTTGTACATAGAACTCTGTGCCCTTCCTAAAGCCGACTGGCTGTCGTAGTGAATCATCACTGAAGGTACGGGTTTGTCCCAACAAGGAACATCTTCTAAGAAGTCGTGAAGCCACTCAACTTCTTCTCCTGCTTTATCTAAAACGATAAACTCCGATTCCATCGTGGATCGGGCGATGCAAGTTTGCTTAGAGGATTTCCAAGACACAGCCCCACCACCAATTATAAATACATACCCACTGGTGGACTTGGTGTTCTCTATATCAGATATCTAGTTTGCATCACTGTACCCCTCTAATACAGATGGATATCTCGAATAATGCAACCCGTAATTTAGCGTGTACTTCAGGTAACGTAGCACCCGATTCAACGATTTCCAATGATCATTACTTGGATTATGGGTAAACCTAGCCAACTTGTTGATTGCATAAGCAATATCAAGTCGGGTGCAGTTTGTTACGTACATCAAACACCCAATCACCTGTGCATATTGCTCCTGGCATACGGGTGCACCACGATTTTTATCAAGATTTTGATTTCCATCTAATGGTGACTTCATAGGCGAACTGTCAAACACCTAAAACTTTCTCAAAACATCCTCGATGTAGTGAGACTGAGATAAGACTTGTGATCAACATGTCATCTACGTACAATCATATAATGACGAACAAGTCAGAGTTACCTTTCATGTTGATATGCAGATTAATGGAGGTTAACGTTCCAAAACCAACTGCAAAAGCACAAGTTCTCTGTCCAACTTTATCTTACCTGAAACTTCAGGGACCAAACTGTAAATATGAAGCAATTTGGGTCCAAAAAAATAATATCAGAAGAAGCCCAAAGCCCACGACTTGAGCCTGGACGGGACGGGCGGCGCGCGTTAAGCCCACACCAAAGCACATCTAGGTCCTCCCTCCTTCAAACACATGGGTTACCCCTTGGGGTACCAAACCCTTAGTAAATTTTGAGACTTATAAACTAAACAAATCTTCTTTCCCCCATCGATGAGGGAGAATTGGTCTATACCACATTCTAATGCTTCAAACACCTCACTTCGTGGACCAATATCTCTTTTATTTCTCAACTAAATTTGACGATCATTGGCCCTACGGTCATCTACTCACTTAGTAGATTATGCACGTGTGAAGAATCAAAGTATCCAACATGCGGAACCCTAGTGTTTAAGTCATTAAATATAGGTGGACGCAACTCCCACCAAAAACAAATTTCCAACAATATATAAAGATGGAGAGATGAATTATATTTAGAGATGGAAACTGACAAACATGGCCTCAATATTCTTCATCAACTTGTTGCACTTGGCTAGCTTTTCTTCTATGATATTTTTTGTTTTATTCTTTAATTTCGCATGGTGGGCTTTTTTTTTTTTTGTTTTATTACGTCATCATTTTACAATAGAATTCCTACTTATTCAGGTCAGTGATTGTTTGATTTTTCTTTTGTCATATAATTGATCCCAATATCTAACAGTGATTTAAGCCTTTTTTAGCTTCATCCAGCATTGTCCTGTTCCTCGGAGATTTTGGGTACTTCCTATATCTGAACTGGGGCTAAAACATGTCGCTTCTTGTGTCTTCTTCCTAAATATTCAAAATATATTATCCTCCCCTCAATCCCTGCATGCTCATTGCGACAAAAAGGCCAGCAGATCAATATTGTTTCTTTGTTTGTTCATTTTAAATACAGTTTTAATGTGTATATGTTTGTATGTCTGTGAATAATATATGCACATACATATACATATTAAAAATGATTCAATTGAATCCCTTAAAAAAATATGTTACTTGATTTTTTTGATGAATGATTTACAATATATATAAGATTACAAGAATATTTACTTTGATACAAACTAGGTAACTAATTAACCTAATTACAAAACGATTATAATTCTACCTAAAATAGGAGATATACAATTTAATACAATTAATGAAAGAATATTGGGAAATATTCTATTACACCCCCGCAATCGAAGCGGGAGGATTTCAAACACTGAGACTGGCTTGAAAATCATCAAATAGTATGCGCGGAAGTCCTTTGGTGAAGATGTCGCCAATCTGATATCTGGAAGGAACATGAAGGACACGAACTTGACCAGGAGACACTTTTTCGCGAACGAAATGAATGTCCATCTCAATGTGTTTAGTGCGCTGATGTTGGTCGGGATTGCTGGAAAGATATATCACACTAATATTATCGCAGTAGACCAGTGTTGCCTTTTAAATCGGGTAGTGAAGCTCAAGTAGAAGGTTACAGATCCAACAAGACTCAGAGACGACGTTGGCAACACCTCTGGATTCTGCTTCTGCACTGGATCGGGATAGTGTAGGTTGCCTTTTGGAAGACCAAGATAATAGGTTATCTCCAAGGAAAACGTAATAACCAGACGTGGAGCGTCGGGCGTCAGGACATCAACCCCAATCAGCACCAGAATAAAGCAGTGATTATTTGCAAGATGTCATGCCTGCACGATCAAGGATCTCTTCGGTGTACTTCTTCTGACATAGAAATAGGTCGCCAGAATGTAGAGTGACAAAGATGTCCAAGAAATAACTCAGAGGGCCCAGATCTTTCTTAGCAAACTCAGAGGAAATGAGAGACATAATGGACCGGCGGAGAGCATCAGATGATGTGGTGAGGTTGATGTCATCAACTTATAATAATAGGTAAGTCATGTTTGTACCCTTGTTGTAGATGAACAGGGAATGATCGAATTTGCTGTGTGAAAAAACTATAGAGGAAACATAATCGGCGAACCGATGGTACCATGCTCGAGGAGCCTATTTCAGTCCATAGAGCAATTTCCGCAACAGACACTCATAATTCGAATGAATATGATCCATGAAACCCATAGGCTAATGCATATATACCGTTTCATTAAGATCCTCATGTAAGAAGGCATTCTTGACATCAAGCTGATGAATAGGCCAAGACTTGGATATGGCAATGCCGAGGACGGTCTGGATGGTTGCGGACTTTACGACCGGGATGAACGTTTCATCACAGTCCACTCCCACATGTTGAGACCTGTCTCACCTACAAGACAAGTCTTGTACCTCTCAAAAAAATCATCAGATTTTTTTATGTCTAAAAATCCACATAGAACGAATAATGTTAGCATCAGGTGGATGGGGTACTAGGTCCTACGTCTTATTATCAATAAGAGCATTATATTCGTCAATCATTACGACTTTCCAATTAGAGTCGGATAAGGAATCCTTAAGGTTACAAGGGACAAAGGAAGGGACAACTAAAACAGAAAGGTTAAACAGCCATTTAGGTTTATGAATTCCGTGTATGGCATGGGTTTCCATGGTTCGAGAGTGTGTCTCGGGATACAGAACTGATGGGAGGTTTGCCGCGGAACTGTCGGGGAGAGGAGGAAGGGCATGGGTGACGGTACTGGCTGGCCGAACCTTGATTTGCCGAGAGGTGGCTGTGGAATCACCCTGAGGCAGGCTGTTTCGAGCCACCATTGGCAGAACCGAGTGGGCAACTAGTCCCGGACTGGCCGAAGTAGTGGCGGGTGCCAAGGTCTGGGACGACGGACTATGTAAATGGTGAATTAGAAGAGGATTTAGCCCATCATCTAGCAAGTCGTAAGAATATCGATGTGGCGAGTGTATAGAGGCAAAGGGGAATTAAGACTCATCAAATAGGACATGACTTGAATTTTACGGCTCGACAAGTCATAGCACGAGTAACCACAATGATTGGCAGGGTAACCCAAAAATACACACGAGGAAGATCGGGTTGGAGTTTGTAAGTGGTCGGATGGAGAGGGTAACAAAGACATCCAATAATACGCAAGTGTTGGTAAGAGGAGTTCCTATGAAACAGAACTTAGGTGGGCGACCATTGAGCTAGAGACTCGTTTGGGATTATGTTTAAGAGATAGATGACCATGGAGAGTGTGTAATGCTATAATTAATGGGGAATTGAGGCGTGAGCAAGTAGAGCACGAATGATGTTGTTTATGATTCGGATTTTCCCTTCACCTTAACCATTTTGGGAGGATGTGTGGGGGCAGGAAAAATGAAAGGTAAGATCGTTTTTGAAGCAAAACTATTTGAATTGGTTGTTATCGAATTTCCTGCCATTGTGACATTGAAAATATTTAATGCTCTTTTCATATTATATTTTTATGAAAGCACTAAATGAAGAAAAAATGGGGTAGACCTGAGATTTATTTTCAATTGGAAAAATCCGTAGAAAGTTGGAATAATCGTCCCAAAACAACACATAATATCGATAGACTGCGGTACTCAAAATAGGGGATGTCCACAAATCACTATGTATGATATAGAAAGGCATTAAAGTATAATTTGTGGATGCAGAGAATGGTAATTTGACATGTTTCCCAAAAATGCAAGATGCACATATAGGAGTCCTAGAAATACGATTGCAATTAATAAAATTATTTTTTCTAAGGGAGCGTAAAACAGAGTCTCCCGGATGTCCTAATCTAGAATTCCATAAGGAAGACGAAAGAGCAACAAATGTTGAAAGAACTGAGGATGGATTGTTGACGGCGTTTGAAATAGGGTAGAGATCTCCGGTGTTGTCACATCTCATTATTCGTCTTCCTGTCGTAAAATCCTTTACAGTAAAACCAAAAGGATCAAAGTCAAGGGAAACCCAATTATTAGTTGTGAAACATCACACGAAGATTAGATTTTTAATGAGTTTAGGGGGATGGAGGACATATTTTAAGATTAGTGATGGATGTGGTGGGGATATGGAGGAATGACCATAACCACGAATGAGAATGCCTTGTCCACTACCAACAATGACGTTTCGATTTAAATTACTCAAATTGGAATAAGACGAGAGAGTACCTTGTGATTCCGTCATATGAGATGTGGCGCCTGTGTCCATCTACCAATTTTTTGTCTGGAGTGTTGAGTCACATTGTGCTCATAGCTGCCTCAATGTCAATCGGTGCATAAGTCGATGGGGGGGGGCCTATGTTGTGTAGGCTTATTGTGGACGTGGGCCAAGCATGCCAGGTTGGGCATGTCAGTTCTGAGGTGGAGTCCATAAGGATGTCATATCCGGCAATGAGGGAAGGCCCATGACAGTGGGACCCATGCGGCCCACGGCGGGTAGGCAGCCCACGACAGAGGCTGCTTCCATTGTCGCAGTCGCTGCTGGCTATTTTTGGCCGGCGGGGACTGCCCCTTCATGATGTCGTTGTTGTGGAATTTCTTTCGTTGTTTCCCTTGCCAGACTACCTGCTCCGGCGGTTGTTACGAGAGAAAGCGGACTATTGCGGTTCCTCTGGCCGATGGTTATGGTTACAAGACCGAGCAGCCCTACCGTTAGCGGAGGGCCCAACGATGGTGATGAGGGCGATGTCGACTATGTTGGACCGAGTAGTGTTGCACTTAATAATTTGGATTTCCTCAAGGATGAGCTTCAAACAGGCCTCATAAAACAGAGGTAACAATCTGCATTGCTGAAGGATGGTGGTAACGCCGTCATATGATTCGTTAAAACTTGCAATAAGTTGCATGGCCAATCGCTGATTAGTGATTGGTGTACCGACGTTGGAGAGTTCGTCGGCAAGCATCTTGAGTTCTTGACAATAGGCAGAGACGTTTGGGAAATCATCCTGATGAATGTCCTTGAACTAATTTTCAAGGTATAACGTTCGTTGAGTTATGTTATCGTGGAAAATATTGTTGAAACGCTCCCACGTTTGGCGGGCAGTGGCATCGGTCTCAATGATGGTGTGCAACAGATCATTAGATATCATGTCGTATATCCACTGGAGGACGACCGCGTCCAAATGAGACCAGAGTGCATCATCAGAAGTCGAAGCCGATGGTACATCTGTGGACTTCGGCGTGGGAATATGTGGTCGATAACTTCATAAAAACCATAATGGATCTTAAAAAGCTCCGACCACGAGGAGTATTAACCCTTTTCCATCTCAAGAGTCATAGGGATAAAGTTTTTAATGTTGTTTACGGTAAGTGCCGGATGAAATTTGGTTTTGTCAGTCATGGAAGAGGAAATTTAGGAGGAAGAGGGAGGGAGAATGGCCGGAAAAAATAGGGTTCCATCGTGAGGAAAAGAGGGGGCGGGGCGGCCGAGAGAGGTCGGCGGCTAGGGTTCCGACGTGGGCTAGGTGCCGACGTGGAAAAAAAGTGGCGGTCAAGAAGGTGTATCGGCGGCTAGGGTAGGGTTTTGTAGTTTTAGGCTACTGATACCATAAAGTAATTTGTTCCTTGATTTTATGGATGAATGATTTACAATATATATAAGGTTACAAAAATATTTACTTTGATACAAACTAGGTAATTAATTAACTTAATTACAAAAGGATTATAATTCTGTCTAAAATAGGAGATATACAATTAATACAATTAATGAAAAAATATTTGGAAATTTTCTATTATCCCTTTGTCAAAAAAAATTATACTATTTCCATACAGAGAAAACATTTTTTCTTTTTACATTATATTAATGGAATCCCCTTAAGTGTAGCTCAAATAATTGTTTTAGCTGCGTAAGTTCAAATTCCGAGGACATTTTTTGTACTTTGATAAATTGGTAAATTTGGCCACATTTGAAGTCACGATCACTATTAGTGAAAAAATAAGAATTAGTGATAGACAAATTCTGTATTTAAATAGAAAAATTCCTCGTTAATTCTATTTAGTAACGGATTATTAAAAAAACCAATTAGATACGAGCTATTTAGCAATAGATTAGCGATGAAATGATAGCTAATTTCACCTCTTCTTTTTTTGTAACGAGAGATATTGGTAAAATTAGAATTTATATGCTTTTCTCTCCCAAAAAGATAAACAATATTCCTCCAGAGGAGTTAAAACTAAGGGTGGCCAGTGGGCCGGGCTTGGGTCTGGCGGGCCGTGTCTGGCGGGGTCGGGGTAGGGTCTAGCGGGGCCTAGCGGGGTCGGGTCTGGCGGGACCTGCTCCAGTCCCGTCCCGATCCCGATCCCGTCGTTATCGGGGTGGGGCGGGGTCGGGCTCGGGCTCGGGGTGGGGTACGGTCGGGTTTTCCTTTTTTTTTTTTTTAAATAACATATGTATAAAAAAACTCAATAAACAAAACAAGATAGTGTAATAAAAACATCCCAAGGCTGTTTTTGTGCATCTTATATTATTTAATAGACATGATTTTTTTGTAATACAAATACAATTGTCTAAAATCTAAATTGCGACTTTGTGGTGTTGTCCAAAAGTTGTAAATTACATAATAAAATTGCAATTAAAAAAATTACATTCTCAAAAAAACCTGTTATAATTGCTTGATGATTTCATGTGGTTCTTCGGTTGGAATTGGTGTTTGTTGGTCAAATTGATCCACGTCGCTTCCACTACCTTCGGTTAAGATTTCGTTGTGGTTTTCATCATCTTCTTCGTTGATCTCAGGTTGACCGCACCTTCTCCGTCCGCTCGTATCCAATCTCTGAATAATACTGCAATTTTCAAGCTGTCTCCGGCCAATGAGTGTCTATGGTCTCCTATTTGATATCGCTGCGAGAAAAAGCGCTTTCGAGACGCGAGTTGATGACGCTTGAATGTTCAAAACATCTCGAGCCATCAATGAAAGTGTCGGAAAGGTCTTCTCATTCCCCTCCAAGAATTCAAAGCAAGTCTTCTTGTCCATCTTCATTGATAACTTCTTGATACGGTATGAACCCCCGCAAAACAAAAATATCCAACTCGCTAATTTGGTTAGTAGTAGAGGTACGGCCGCACATTCTATTTCGAGGCTTTCAATACTAGCCGCAGAAACAAGATGTCTTTTGTGAGGTTGTGTTGAAGATGAAGAAGATGGTATGGAAGCCGGTAAGTTACTAGCATTTTCTTGTTGATAAAATCTATATATATTTTTGCATTGGTGTTCTACGCTAGACACCGCTTCTTCTTTAGTTTGTTCAATAGGTGGTGGGTGATTTAGATTTTTGGGACTTGGAGGTGGTAGTACTTCTATACAATCGTAAATAGTTTCAATTAGTGATTTAGTACCGTCTATTTTAATAGTAGGATTTAATACATAACCAATAATATAAATAGAGGGAATAGGAATAAAATATTTTTTTAATAGCTGCCTTATAAGCTGGTTTTTCCATATATTCACTAAGTAATAAAAATATTAGAGTTATATAAAATAACATAGTTGAAATAGTAGGATAATATATACCGGAAAATTCTTTTGTTGCTTGAAAAAATTTCTCTAAAAATACAATAAGTTCGGAAATTTTTACCCAATCACTATCTAAAATCATATCAGTTGGCTTTTTATTATGAGAGTTAAAAAATAAAGTTATAGGTAATTTATAGTCATAAGCAACAAGTAGTTGCTCGTATAAAGAATTCCACCTAGTGGATACTTCTTGTGGAATTCTTCTATAAGGTAGTCCACAATCGTGACAAGTTTTTTTATATTCTTTTCTACGTTGTACTTTATTACTTTTAAAAATAAAGTTTATAGCAAATTGTATTTTACTAAGAATGTCTTCAAAAAGTGATAGACCATCCTTTACAATTAAGTTATATATATGGCACACATTTTATATGAAAATGGTCTAGAAAAGATGGAGTTAAACTATTTTTTAACATTGTAATTGCGTAATTGTTATTAGAAGTGTTATCTAATGTAATAGTCATAATTTTATCAGTAATTCCGTAATAATCGCACACTTGATAAATATTTTCGCAATAAAAGTACCAAAGTGTGCCTATCATCTATATATCTATACGCTAAAATACGTTTTTGCATAGACCATTTATAATCTATCCAATGACAAGTTACGGTTAAATAATCATGGCCGTTAGTACTACGACCTATATCGACGTGATAGATACTTTGCCATTAAAATGATATAATGAAAAACGTAAATATTGTTGATATTCATGCGCGAATTTAAATACATCTCTCTTAACAGTTGATCTAGGAAAACCGTTAAAAGCATGATTATATATATCTCTAATGTAATGAATAAACCGGAGATGAAGGAAATGAAAAAGGCAAACCCTCCACAAAGAACTAATTTTGATATTGCTTCCCTATCTCTATATTTATTGTATTTAGAGCCTACAATCCCCCCGTCATAGGGTTAATTTGACTCGTACTTGGTCCGGGACGATATCGTATGTGAACCTTGTCCCGATGGAGCGAGTGTTTGCGCACCCGGTTTTGAAGCCCGGTATTGGGCATACCTATTTGGATGAGCACTTACTATGTGTCTAATTAAACCCCCGTCCCACCGTGACCTTTTCCGTTTTAAATTTTAAAACATTTTTACAAATTTTACATATGGCTACTTGATTTCTACGTCCCTATAAAAAAATGTCCATGCATCCGATTTTAATGATCGTTTTTTGGACCTCGTCTCATACTCGGGGAATATGAGGTATTTCGATTGAAGGTGCACTAGTGGGTGTGTTGTCATCAACATTAGTGGGTATATCATCTAGATCATCGTCTAAATTAAAGTCTTCTTGAGTTCCGAAGAAAATAGCTCCTGGTCTAAATCTAATGGTATTGTAGGAAAATGTTGAGTATCAACAAAATCATCATGTGTAGGAATAAGATGACTATAAGAAGTACCCTTGCCCTAGTTGCCCCTACTAGAAGAAGCACCATTACCCTTACCCTTAAACATACCTTTTAATCCTTCCATTTTAATTATGATAATAAATAATTAAAGACAATAAAATTAAGTGCGCTAAATAAAAATATAAAATAAACAGACAATAATAATTTAATGAAGGAACGAATGTACCAAACGCCGACGTAACGTCGACGTGTAATCGAGAGGTTGAAAATTGAAACTTTGCTCGATGGAAGATCCTCAAGCTAGTTGCCAACTTCACTCCCAATTCCCAAACGAATTAATAAAATTGAATATTTAGCAAACAATGTAGACTTGTAGAGAGATATATTGAGAAATTAGAGAGATTGTAGGAAGATTTGTGAGAAAGATGAAGAGAAAATGAGTTATTTATAGTTGAAAAATTGGGTTAAAGTGTAAATATAATAACTTATGGGTTAAAAATAAATATTAAGGGGTAGGGGGGTTGGGGGAGGGGGGGCCTAAAATGGCCGTTGGCCAACGACCATAATCTAAAATGGCCGTTGGTGCAATGGTCATTTTTGCAAAGGGGGGAAAAGAGCGGGGTCGGGGTCGGGGTCGGGACGGGCTCGGGGCGGGGTCGGGTCAGGCGGGCACTGGGCGGGCTCGGGTCTGGCGGGACGAGACATCGTCCCGTCCCGAGTTCGAGTCCCGCCCCCGTTATTTTTTTTTTTTTAAGCGGAATCGTGGCGGGACCGGGGCGGGCTCGGGTCGGGGTCGGACAGTCCCGGCCCACTGGCCAGCCCTAGTTAAAACTTAAAAGGAACAGCAGAAAGAAAAGAAAAACATATATCTTTAAGAAAACAAAAAAGATAAATGAAAGTGTGTCAAGTGACTTTAGCCAACTTGCACGCCATTATGATCATTGGCATCGGCAAATCCACTTAGAGGGGCACAAAGCCTTAAAGATGAAAGCGCCTTATCAAAATGTTTGGCCTTATTGCCCAAATACTCACTCCATGTCACCGCCCTATACAAGGACGGGTGCCTTTGGTCCACCAATTTTGGCAGGGGTGAAAGTATCACTCTGATGGTGGACCATATAAATAGACTAGAGAAAGCCGATGTCGTGTCCGGGTCACAATTGCCCGATGTAAGACGCTCGGGTACGACCCGTTTGAGAGTATGTGTGAAAGGTCACCCACATTAACTACTAATGCACCAGGCAGTGGAGGGACAGTGACCCAACCATTCCCTTCTTGGAAAACTTCTAAACCACTTGTGTTGTTTTGGTGAAGGATTGTTAATATGGTCGAATCCGTATGTGCAGCAAGACCCATGGTCCGATCCGGATCCGGACATGCCGGGTAAAAATTCAGTTGTAGGGAAGCACAACCTCCTTTGGATTCTCCTTTTGGGCCTACGGCCCATTTAACATCATCCTTTGTTATCCCCAATGACCCAAGCATAAGCCACATCAGTCTTCCTGCTAGCTTTTCCATTTCTTTTTCGTATTCTTCTATTACTTCACTGGAAAAGAGGCAGAAAAACAATGAAATTAAATAGAGAAAGTACTATTTAAGTAAGCAATACTCCCTCCCACTGATTCAGAATATTTGTCTTAATTTGATTTGACACGTTGTTTAAGAAAATAAAGAAAACTTTTGAATATTGTAATTGTTAACTAAAGATACGTAGAATGTATTAAAATATATTTTAATCGTGTGGTCTTAAATATGTCACGTGAAAAATTAAAGAGTTGTCAATTTTTAAACGGACTAAAAAAGAAAGCAAAACAAAAAGGTAAGTATAAAACTAGCGGCTCACAACTGATATATATAGCTAAATAGAAAAAAATCTGATGTTAATCTTGTTTAACGACGTATTATTAAAAACAAATCTTATTTATACCGGCTATTTAACGACAGATTAACCGTGGAAAGTCAAGAAATTCTCTTATCTATATAGGCTATTTAACAACATATTAACTATGAATTTCATAGATAATTCCTTTTTCATTGTAGTGTCATCACTCATTCATAACCTCTGAATTCTATTTGTCACTGATGATAAATACTATATTCACTTACCAGAATTTCTTGTAATCTTTAGGCCAAAGTTGGCGTGCGTGTTCAATTGGGGAGCTAACAATGGTGAAACCCTCGGACCACATGAGCTTTGAGAAGAAAGACGATATGCGAGCCACACCATAGCCTGTGACACCTTCAGGAGAACGAGAGGCCTTAAGCTTTTGCTGCATAGGCAGTAAGAAAAGGCTCTTTCCCGCAACTTCGATATCTTAGAGTAGCCTCTCTGGTACATTGTGGTTAACCATTTCTTGCATGCACCCCATTTCTTGCATGCATTTAGATGCTTTAAACAAATGGACTATTCTATTTGTTGCTATTAAAGAAATTTATAATTTCGGTATCTTCCATGTTATTAAGACTATTGAAGAGTCTGTCCAAATGGACAATCAAGAAAAAACTATACAGTTATTTTCTGATTCGGCTATTGAAATATATCAAAAATTGCATTACAGATTTTTGCATATTGGATTAGTGCAAATTGCATTTAAACCTTTAACTTTAAAAGGTTTACCTGAAAGTTTTATGACTGTTCTAAGAGATGCTAGAAATTTAAATTGGAAGCAATCTCTTATGGGTGCTATGCAATCCAGTCTGGCCTATGGACCAGTTTATTTTGATGTCAGACCAAATCTTACTCTATCTTTGTCTGATCCAAATATTTTGCATGTTTTAACTTTATATGTCAAAGCTCATGGCTATAATTATATGCCTGAAACAGAACTTATGTGCATCTGTTATCGTATCTATTTTCGTGTGTTAGACACCATGAATCCTAATTGTAAAATTATGGATGATAAGAGAAATAGGCAAACTGTTCTAATAGAAACCAACCTAGCCAAGAGGTTAAGATAACTACTCGGAGACCTATCAGTTGGGATGAAATTAATTATCCCGATGACTGGCTAATTGAGAGTGTTATCCCTATCCAACCTAGGATAGATACTCGTATTGCTCAGGTTGTTCAGACCACTGATGGAAATATCCATCTCCAATTCGCCACCCAACCGTCTAAATCGGGTAGATCAATGTCATCTCATTATTACCTCTCTCCTCTCGATGACATTCCCAGGCATTCTACGGCTAGAGCGTCAACCTCTCAGGTTAACGCTGACCTTTATAAGGTTACCACTCCTTCAGAAATCTCTCAGGATGAGAAGATTGAGAAAATAAAAATAGGAGACAATCAAATTCATGTTGGAATTAATATTGATCCTACTCCCAGTGAAATGGGATTCACTGATTATTTTAAAGATGGATAGCGATCGTATTCGTGCTTCACCTCTGGATTATAGTCCAGGTTCTGGTCTTAGAAAGATTATTTCGAAAGACTTTCTGAGTGAGGATTATCGTCTTTTCAGAAGATGGTTCTTCTCATTTTTTACTGATAAGGAAGCATGTTCCATTAGGGACCAATTTTATGATGAGTTACAGACCAATCGGGATTATAAGCCTTTTGTTAAATGGTTTGTCGAAGACTATGCTCTTCCCAGTATCAATGTTATTGAAAGACAATGGCATTTGGATTCCAGAAAAGTCCTTAAGAGTATATACCGTCTTGATGAGCCATTCTCATTAAAGAAGGACAACAGTAACGATGATTTACAAGCTCAACCCTTCATGAAGCTTATTCGTCAGACCATTCATAATGGTCCTACTATTGATTATGTCAACACCCTGTTCAAACAACATAACCATACCAATATACATCTCAAGGTTATCAGTGAACAGATGAACTTATTACGTAACAAAGTTGACAAGCTCAGATCTCTTATAGAGAATCAACGAGTCAAGATTGATGTTGTTCCTAACCAGCCTCCAAAATCTCTGGAAATTCCAGCCAACATTCAGCCTCCTCCTTCAATGCAGGGAATCTCCCTGGCAAAACAGACCAAAGAACCATTAGTAAAGAATCTTGAGGATTTACTTTCTCAATTTCAAAATAAATTAAAGATTTCTTCAAAAGATGGTTCTACATCTACTGTTACGATGATTAGTACAGATAAATTATTTGCATCTGATAATGAAGCTCATATTGCTGCCATGAGGAAGGGTAAATGGAAACCCAAATTCAATTCGGAAAATTACTATTATCTGAGACCTACACCCGTGGATATTCTCATTGAAGAACAAGCTTATAAAAATGAGCCTACCGCTTATACCGGTACAGAAATTGTTGAATGAAACATAGATGGTGGCGCTGATAGTCAAATTTTCAGGACTTGCCACAAAATTATTATGTATGCTGCAGCAGCTAAAGGAAATCACCAAAGCGATGCTCACATCGTTAAGATGGTAACTGCAGGATTTACAGGTCAGCTTAAAGCTTGGTGGGATAATTATCTCACAGAGGACCAAAAATAGTCTATTATTAGTGTTGTAAAGCAAGAGGGCAATGAATCTCAACCTTATGCGGTTTTTACTCTCGTTCTAACCATTTTAGATCACTTTACAGGAAATTATTCTACCAATTATGATAATATCAGAACTCTTCTCCAAAACCATAGGTGCCCCACATTAACTTCATTTAGGTGGTATAAGGATGTCTTCCTTAGTAGAGTGTTAAACCTCCCAGAATCCAATAGTAGTTTCTGGAAAGCTAAATTTATTGATGGCCTTCCCTCTCTTTTCGCTGAGAAGGTTAAGAGATCCCTAAGAAATGATTCAGGTGATTCTCAGATCCAATGGGATTTTTATTCTTACGGACAGCTAATAGGCAAATGCATGGAAGAAGGATTAGCTCTATGCAATGATCTGAAATTACAGAAGCAACTTAAAAAGCAGAAAGGGACAGAAAAGACTCAATTAGGAGAATTCTGTCAACAATTCGCATTTGATGAACCGGCCTCTCACCAGAATGGGAAAAAGAGGAAAAACCCGGTTAAACCTCATAAAAATGAGTACTATGAAAAGTACAAATCTGACTCTTACAAGAAACATACTGCAAAGAAAAGAGCCAGAACTGCTAAGAAGGGTTATATCCCTAAGAGAGAAAATAAGTCTCCTACGTACTATGCATGTGGTGAAAAAGGGCATTACGCCAATAGGTGTAAAAAGAAAAAGATCGACAAGATCAAGAATCTCACTGTAGATGAAAGCATCAAAGATGCTTTGATGAGGATTATTGTCTCATCAGATGAGTCTAATGACTCAGAGGAAACTATGAGTTCAGATTATGAAGATCCTTACTCCTCCTCTACGGAAGATGAAGCTCCTTGCACCTGCACTGCAAGAGATAAATGCCATACTATCAAGGATAGTGAAACAGATGATGAGTTTTATAAACTTCAAGCACAATTCTCCAGCTACAAATATTAATGTCATTAATGGAGAAGAAGTCAGTGACCTACTGGATAATATTCAGGACAAAGCACAGAAAGCACAAGTCATCGAAGCTTTATTTAAAGCTCAGGGAAAGGACAAAGTTCCTCTCAAAATCAGATCAAGAATTGATCCATCCTATAACTTTTCTGAAGTTCTCCAGAATTACAGAAAAAATGAAGTCCTAATAGTTCTCTTACAGTCCAGGAATTGAAGACTGAGATTTATGATCTCAAAGCAGAGCTAACTCTACTTCGTCACCATTACGCTACGCTAGATGATAGAGTTACTTCCTTAGAATCAGGACAGACTAGTCATAATTCTCTTCCTGACATAGAGTTAGGATATACTCATATACTCGACCAGTCAGCTACCTCTGATAGTCCTAAAGAGGCAGACTTTATGGGAGCCATTAATTTGTATTCCCGCCAAAGATGGATTACCCATGTTAATTTGTTAATTGACGGACGCACCATCTACAAACATGTCCCTACATTAATTGATTCAGGGGCAGATCTTAATTGCATTAGGGAAGGACTAATCCCTACCAAATATTTTGCCAAATCTACTCGTAGAGTAAGAAGTGCAGATGGGAGCAAAATGGATGTCTCCTACAAATTACCTAGTGCTAATGTTTGTCATGACAGAATGTGTATGGAACATTCTTTTGTCTTAGTCAAACATTTGGCTCATGATATTATTTTAGGCATTACCTTTCATTAATGGACTCATGCCTATTACTCATATTGATGATAAAGTTTTTACAGGTACCTTTGAAAATAACTCTATTACTTTTCCTTGGGTTCCTGCTTCAAATGATGTTAACTTTATTAATCTTTTGCAGAACAAAAGACAACACCTTGATTATCTGCAACAAGAACTAATGTCTTGTAATATCATAGACCAATTGCAGAATCCTAAATTACAGGATAAAATAAAAGGAATAGAGCATGAATTTTCTATTTCTATCTACAATGATTTACCTACTACTTTTTGAAACAGGAAAAAGCATATAGTTAGTCTTCCATATGAAGAAGAGTTTCATGAACAAAATATTCCAACAAAGGCTAGGCCTTGTCAGATGAATATGGAATATCTTGAAATTTGCAAAAAAGAGATCGCTACTCTGATAGAGAAAAAATTGATTCGATCCTCAAACTCCCACATGGAGTTGTACGGCGTTCTATGTTAATAAACATGTTTAACATGAACGAGGAGATCCCAGATTAGTTATTAACTATAAACCTTTGAATAAAGTTTTAAAATGGATTAGATATCAAATTCTTAATAAAAAGGATTTACTTAACAGGTTATACCCGTCTAATATTTTTTCAAAATTTGATTTAAAATCAGGTTTTTGGCAGATACAAGTCAATGAATCTGACAGATATAAAACTGCCTTTACAGTCCCATTCGGACACTATGAATGGAATGTCATGCCTTTTGGACTGAAAAATGCTTCATCAGAATTCCAGCATGTCATGAATGATATTTTTACTTCATATAGTGATTTTATCATTGTTTACATAGATGACATATTAGTCTTCTAAAAAAATATACAAGATCATATTAAGCATCTTGAATTTTTTAAGAAAATTATTATTTCAAATGGTTTGGTTATATCAAAACCTAAAATGAATATTTTTCAGACAAAAATCGATTTCTTGGCCATAATATTGAACAAGGAAAAATCGTTCCTATTACTAGAAGTATAGAATTTGCTTCTAAATTTCCTGATGAAATGCTTGATAAAACTCAATTACAAAGGTTTTTAGGGAGTCTAAATTATATTTCTCCTTATTATAATATTTATCTGTTGATGCAGCCATCTTATATGATAGGTTGAAAAAAGCTACCACTCCATGGACAAATGCACACACAAAAGCGGTACAAAAAATTAAGAAGAATGTTCAAGCTTTGCCATGTCTTATGCTTGCCAACCCAAATTGGAGAAAAATTATTGAGACTGATGCTTCAGACATCGGTTATGGTGGAATACTTAAACAAGTTAACCCCCAAATCAAACAAGCATATCTTTTTCGGTATCATTCAGGAAAATGGACTAATAGTCAAAAGAATTATGCTACTATAGCCAAAGAAATTCTTGCTATAGTTAAGTGCGTCCTGAAATTCCAGGATGATCTTTATAATACAAAGTTCTTAATAAGAACAACACGCAATGCAAACCAAATTCATGTTTCAAAAAGATTTTAAGCATGATGTATCCAAACAAATGTTTGCAAGATGGCAGGCACATTTAGCCCCATTTGATTTTGAAATTCAATATCTTAAAGGTGAAGAAAATTCACTCCCTGACTTTCTCACTCGTGAATATTTACAGGGATAAGATGCGTCCAGAATGGACACAACCTACTCCTAATAGGGGTAGAGGCAGAGGCTCGGGATGAGGCTCTAGCAGAGCACCACTGGAAATAATATTTCCAATATTCCAAGAGTAATACTCGTGGACAAAGCAGACTCTTCTAGTAGCCAGCAGCAAGGCTCATATGCCGAAAAGCTCCAACAGTCGGAGAAAGAAAACAGAGACCAATATTTGGTCAAGGGTCATGAAGAGACAATTCTCTACCTACATCATGAAGATAAAAATTATCTAAATGATCATTGGATTATGATGAATCGCTATGTTGAAAATTTCTACAATCCTTTCCCAGAAGGAAAGAATAGGATGTATTATGAATATATCCTTATTGCAACCAGCACTACTAACATCACATCGTTCCTGGATAATAAGCCTGGTGCAGAAAGGATTTTTTCCAAATTTTATCTTAAGAAGATTATATCTCCTTATGAATGGGGAATTAGTCCATTCAGATCAAAGGAATTTATAATTCCTCGAACGACCATTAAAATGGCGTTTAATTACTATGATTATATCAATGCTTTTACACATGTTTTCTACTATGAGAATCGAAAACTTGGTCATTCCTGGTGGATTAAGATTAATCCTGATATTTTTAAGAACAACCAGAATGGTTTATTACTCCAAGGATGGATATTTCCATGGTGGAGTGTCATCGGACCTGAAATTCAGGTTTTACAGGAGCCTTATATGACTTTCTATAAAGAATGGGTTCAAGTAACACTATGTGTTACTCCAGAAAATCCTTCTGATTATATCGAAGGATCTGGTTCATTATTTTTCTTTATGCAGGCAGGAATCCCTTGGATATGGAAATGGATTCCAGAAGCAGGTAGAAACCAGCAAGGCATTATATGCCTCAAAAGGAAATTCCTTTGTAAATTCTGGTCCAAATTATTGGATAAAGATCCAGAAGACAAAACTCGCCATTATGGATGGCAGTTGGAAGACGATATTTCTTCGCTAGTCAAGAGTCTTAAAAGTATCCATCATATGGAGAAAAAGACTAAGGAAGATGAATCATCTTTCTTTTCCAAATTGGAAAGAACTATTAAAGTTCGAAATCCCCAAGCATCGGCCGAAGATCTCATGTATGCATACCTTGATAAGGTAAATGTGGATTTCATAAAGAATTTTAAAACAAAGGTAGATGATAATCTTTATTCCGAGACATCTACCTCATCCATGAAGGATGTCCCCAATGACAACCAATATGATTGTCTGGAAGATTCACAGCCATTGGAGGATTACACCTACCATCCATCAACAGAAGATCTGTTTGACAGCCTAATAGAGGCAATCCAACAAAAGCACAGATCCAAGAAAGAGGACACCAGCTCAAAAGGAAAAGCAAAAATGTCATAATGAAGTGACATTGATGGGGCCACGAGGAATCAATAATAGCCGGACAGGACAAATGTCATTTTCAACTTTAATAAAGTTTTTAACTTTTTATAAAAGTTTTCTTCTTTTAAGATAAGATTCCCCAACACACGTCGCTTTCTTATCTTACTTTATGTAAAGTTTTTACTTTCCGCAAAGTAGTTTGTTTTATGTAATTATTAGATTCGTTTACTATTTATTTTGTAAATTGTAATCTGTTTTGAAGTCCACCTTCGTCTATAAAAGGGGACTCTCATTCATTTGTAAATCCAAGCCTTGGAACAACATCACCAAACACTGTACAAATTCTCTGATAATAATTTTTTCAGTTTTCATTGTAAATGCTGACACCCAATTTTGTCCCATCTTTTTCGATTTATTTGCAATTTTAAATATTTGTGACACCTCAAAAAATATTTTTATATATATATACATATAGGCATATATATACATACATATATTTATTCTCAATGTTGTTGTTGTTGTTGTTGTTGTTGTTGTTGTTGTTGTTGTTGTTGTTGTTGTTGTTGTTATTATTATTATTATTATTATTATTATTATTATTATTATTATTATTATTATTATTATTCGTATTTCTACAACCATTTGTCTTTTTAAATCATGATCATAGTTTCTATTGTAATATTCTATATTATTTTATTTTTAGCAAAACGACATCGTATTTTTATTTTTTAATTAAGCATTAAGCATTTCACATATATTATGTTTTATTATTATCACACCTTATACAATATTCTAAATAATTCACATTTTTTATTCAAAGCATTTTTAATATTAAACCCCTTTTATATTTTTAAATCCATAACCCATTTTATTTCCCAACCAAAAATAATTTCTACCCCAAAACATTCTTTCAACCCCAAAAATCCATCTACAAATTAACCCCTATTTTCGGCCCAACTTACCAAGCCTAAATCAAACCAAAATCACAATCCAACCGAGCCCAAATTTTTGGCCCAACCGGTCATTCCCTTTAATCCCTAAAAAATCACAAACTAGCCCACACCCCTCAAAGCCCAACCTTAATTCCCCAAGACCCATTCCCCCTCTACCAAAGCCCAACCAAGACTCGAGCCCAACATCCCTTTTCCCCTTTTATTCAAACCCATTCCCCTTCTTTCCTTTACCCCCAAACCCGACACCCATTAAAACCCAACCCCAAATCCCCAGGCCTACACGCAAGCCCAACTGGCCACCCACTAGACCAACCCAAACCTGTTGGCTTGAATATCTCATGAACTTCTATATCTTTAGGTCTACTATTTTGTCTAGTTTTAAATAGTTTAATATGTAGGATAAAAATGCTAATTTATATTTGTTCATAGTTAATATAATTATATGCTTTACTAATTAATCTATGTGTTTTCCTTCTTTCTTTGGCATGTCTCGTGGGCCTATGGGCCCATACTTCATTAATCCCGTGAACTATTTGTGTCGTTGGGCCTGAGGGCCCAACAACACATTAATTTTCATTGAGGCCCAATAATATATTACTTTTTGGTGAATTATTTATTTACATTTCTTATGCATATATTTTCATGTTCCGTCTACTAAGCCTTTTCTTTCATTTACATGAAATGCATCGGGAGCAACGAAGAGTCTTGTTATGAGACTCATCATGACTTCGTCCAAAACGAAGAACCACATCCGCGATCATTGCATTATCCGGTTTCGGAATTTCAAAACAAATAGGGTGCTGATGATATCGTCATCCGTCCTAGTCGCTGCTTCTATTTATTGTCTAATCTATCTTTCATTATTATTTGGGTCTATAATAATTATTTAATGCTTGTGTGATTGTTAGGATATTTAGAATAATAGGCCATGAATGGATAATTAATAGGGTAGTTTAAAAACCGTCGCTAGTTTATTCATTTGTAGGCTCGTTAATTCAAACTTAGAAACTCTCCGCTAGTTTATTTATTTTTAGGCTCGTCATGCATATTTAGAATTTTCAAACCAAACTTTGATCATCTTCTGTTCACTTTATTAATTGTACAACTCAAAATGATTTCCAAAAATTACTTCTTTTGCATTATAAGTAATTCGTTTTTCTCCTTGCTATTTATTGTCACAAATGCATACTTTTTCAACGTTATATGTATTTTTCTTTTATACCATGCAAATGCATACATGTATAAAATGTATCTCTTTCATTAATTATTTGCAAACATCTTTTTAACTTCATACTTTAAACATGCATTTTTCTTAGTATAATATTAACCTGAGTTTGACCGGATAACGGCAAGTTAGCGGATCTTAAAGGATGCCTAACCCTTACCCTTTAGGATAATAAAGAACCCTTACCTAGAAGCACATTAGTTTCGTAGACCATTAAAATCGGAGTTTACATTGCAGCATTTAGTTAATATTCAGGTGTCCTAATTCACCATAAAATAATTAGGTGGTGACTCCTTAATCATTTACCCAGGAATCACCAATATGTTGTGCTTCGCTTTAACCGCGGGTCGAAAAACGGGCGCGACAGCATGGCGACTCCGCTGGGGAATTCAGGTTCTTAACCATAACAAAATTAGGTTAATTATTATTGCGCTTTACATTTGCTCATTATTTGATTTAATGCTCTAATATGTTTCATTTGTGAAATTTTGTATAACTGCTTTAATTGCTATATTCTCTTACTGCTTTCCTTAAATTGGCATTTCGCTCATATTTCATCCACTCTGGAAAATTGACACTATCACACATTACACGCGAGGTGTGTTTTGCGCACCCGCAAAATTTCTTTCAATTTACCAAATTTTAGGAGAGTTGGCGTATGCGCAGAGTGTCCGGAACATCCGGTGGCCGCGTAGCCTTCTCACTCGAGTAGTCCGCTCGGTAACCTTGAGTCTAGTCAGCCAAATCTTAGAAAATTTAGGATAGACCTATACCACCCTTTATTTTAAGTCATGCATGCATATACCTTAGGTGGGTCGATCCTTGGCATCGACTCCATAAATAAAATCCGCCAAAGTTGTCTAAGGGTCTCACAACCCAACGACCAATCAGCATATTATGTGTATCACGATAGACTAATCCAAGCCTAATCATGACATGCCGAAATTGGAAAATGTACATTCATTTTTGTCTCATTTCCGACAAAAGCATTGTAGTTTAGCAGCTTGGATCAATCTATCATAATCTCGCATATTTGGCATTTAGGCCTACCTCCGGCATAAGAGAAGCCCCATGTATATTAGGACATGCATATAATTTGCATACAATCTGTTTGCTATTTTCTCCTGCTTTTCACTCTGTGCATATTATTTGAAGTAATAATTACTCAACTTATACTAACTTGGTTTTCTTCATTTTTTAGAAGGTTTATTTTGCCTAGATTATTTTTCCCAAAGGTTGATTTGCGTTGACTAAAACTGGCGGAACATCCCTACTTCACGAGATCAAAGGCACGATCATTCAGCGAAATGACTGATTCAGGTGCATCCGAACAGACTGGCCTGAGACTTGTCACTCTTCCGAGAGATGAATCAGAAGCTTCAGAAAGGGGAGATACTACCGTCCAGGAAAAATACATCGCCCAACTGTTGCAACAGATGGCAGCCATGCAGACTGAAATTGAGCGGCTCCAAAATCTTACCAACCTGCCCATTAGCGTCAACACCCCACTCCATGAACAAGGGACGAATGCAACTGCACCACAAACTTTTTCATCTCCTGAACCGCCATTTCCCCAAAACCTCTATAAAAATTCGCTGCAAAGCGAAACCAATCTGCAGCACACTAACCCACAACCTATCAACCCACAAGCTAGTCTACAACAAAGCCCGCTACAAAATGATCTGGCACCCTTCACAACTCTAAATGCACCCCAAGCTCCACTTACCCAAATTACCTCACTCGTCCAAAATACCCCTCTCACGCAAAATTACCATACAACCCAACAAATACCGATGACACACATCGCTAACCCTAACAAACAGTATGTGCCACCAGTATATGTAACGGAAGCCCAACCTATTACTACCACCACACCAAATATGCCTCCCAGGAAATTGAACAGTATGAGGGGATGGGAAGGCAAGTAAGGACCAGAACCGATGAAAGTATGGCGAGAAAAATTCATAGCCTAAAAGAAGCATTAAAGAACATCCAAACCAGCAAGGGATATGAGGGACTCGAGTATGAAGATCTATGCATGCATCCCGACATTGAATTGCCGGTCGGATATAAGGTGCCAAAATTTGACTTGTTTGATGGGAAGGGAAATCCTCACTCTCATTTAAGATCGTACTGTGACAAACTGATTGGGGTAGGTAAAGACCAGGCTATCATAACGAAGCTATTCGTAAGGAGTTTGACAGGAGATGCACTCAACTGGTACGCGAGCCAAGACCCGCGAAAATGGCATAATTGGGGCACGATGGCACAAGATTTCGTGGACAGATTTAAGTTCAACACTGACACAGTCTTGGATAGATTTTATCTGATGAAGTTGGAAAAGAAATCAACAGAGACCTTCAGAGAGTACGCCATGAAGTGGAGGGCGGAAGCAACAAAAGTTCAACCTCCGATAGCGGAAAGTGAGATGACCACTCTCTTTGTACAATCTTTGAAAGATGCAACCTACTATGAAAGAATGCTAAGCATCATAGGACGGAGTTTCTCTGAAGTTGTAAGGATGGGAGATTTCATAGAAGAGGGAATCAGAACTGGAAGAATTACAAACTTTGTAGCGTTGCAAGCAACGAGTGAGACAATACAGTCAGACTCATTTGAGGGAGCAGTAAAAAGGAAGAGAGACGGAGTATCCCCCGTCATGACAGTTCAGAAACATAGGCCAAATCAAATGTCAACCTACCAAATGCCATCACCCCAACCTCCTTACTACAATCAAAACAACCAAAGTCCTCAGCCTTCCTATTATTGCCCATACACCCAAAGCCCTCAACCTTACTATCAATACCCATCTCGTCCCTACCCTGTCTACCATACCCAGCCAATATATAGCCTACCTTGAGCGCCAGCCTATCCGAATCCCCCACAATATCAGCCCGCATACTTACCTCAGCCACGAGTCCATCTACCAAAAGCACCCAGACCCCGTGCAAAACACGAAAGAAAGCTTGTCAAAACCTATACACCTTTAGCCGAACCTCGAGCCCAGTTGTATGAAAGGCTAAGAATTGCAGGAATACTCCAGCCCATCCCAGGAAATATCCCAAATCATATTCCCAAATGGCACGATGAGACTAAGAATTGCACATACCACTCGGGAATTCCTGGACACGACACTGGAAATTGCTATGCCCTTAGAGACAAAATCGAGGCATTAATCAAAGAAGGAGTTATCCAACTGAGAGCACCTTCCTCTAATGTAAACAATAACCCTTTGACAAATCATGACGATGCCAATGTGAACATGATTACTGTTGATGAAGAACACAATTTGGAAGGGACTATTGTGCCAGTCCAAAGAAAGGAAGAGGCTGAATCATCGGCCTTTATCACCCCTATGATTACAGTCCAGTTAAGGGCACCGTTTGGAGTAGAAGTGCTTTCTCCAAAGCCACAGATTATGGCACCATCTTTTCCTGAAAAAGTCTTATCAACCAATCTCCGAAGTAAGAGAGATGCTCCTTTGCCAAAGCCTGTTCCACCTCTGAGTCAGTCATTCGTCAAAGCATGCGCCACTCAGGAGTCAAAGGAGGACAATGCAGCCAACCTCGTGAAAGGATTCAAAAGATTTTTCATTGCTGAAGAAGAAGCAAAATGCAATGTGATTCTCAGTGATTACGCTAGAGACTCAACCATTTGGGATGCAGAGCAAGGAGGTGTTTTGGGAAAATTGGACCTGTGCCCCGACCTTGTTTCTCCCGAAAACTAGTTAATTACATTAATATTTAATGAAACAATGCGATTTAGATTGAGGCCTGAATCACATATATGCATTTAATATGTTTTACCTCCACCTTTTGAAAGCTCAAAATGACAAATCCGCATTACTTTTGCTATTTTAAAATCCGTTGTTTAATAATTTTCTTCTTTCTCTCATCATGCAAACTAATAAATTTGTCGATAATGTGTGACACATTTGAAACAAGCAAGAAAGACTTCGAAGAATATAAGGAAGTCTCGCAACCGGAAAAATTGGGGCATTTTTAGAATAAGTCAAAGCCAGATTTGGATGAAACATCAAGATGGTTGATAGTTACAAGCATTGGCACGAGCATTTTCCCTTTGCACTGTTGGGCTATCACACTACGATCAGGATTTTTTACTGGGCCACGCTACATCTTTCGAAGCTAAGTGGATACATAATCATGTACTAAGAGACTGATTGATGAAAAGCAGATGGACGCAGTTTGTCCGGGGCAACTTTATCAAAATAGAATGGCCCAAAAAACTATCAATGCAGATGCAGTGAAGAGATGCTATATTTAGGAATTGTTATTCTCTATGTAATACTCTTTCCATGTTGTAAAGTTGTGCTTCCTCGGCGGGATACGCATAGAACCCACATAGGGTTTCGCCTCTTTAAAACAGAAATTTCCAGAAAAAATCGCATTTGTTTAATTGTAACATGAACTACGTTATGACCTGATTCCCTCGGCGGGATACGTAGGCGGCCACATCGGCTTCGGTCCCACTTTTTAGAAAAAACCCTTACAATCCCCTTGGCTTGTAATGAACTACGTTATGACCTGATTCTCTCATAGGGATACGTAGGCGGCCTAAATCGGCTTCGGTCCCACCATTAGGAAATCTTTTTCCTTTATCTCACATATGTCAAAATGCACCCATCTGATCGCCTTGATAGGCCAGGCAAACAGCCCACTCAAGACTCGACTTGGTCCAGTTGAAAGTTCAATTTCCTCACATATCGAAAATTGGGGGAAAATTTTAAGAGATCACTGCAAGAAGACGCCGATAGACATAGAAAATTTTCGGCCAACTAAGTCTTCAACCAGAAGAAGGATTTTGGATAAGACGTTTGCTTTGTTTCACCGCATGTCACTGCTCGACAGACATTTACATATATGCATATTTTCTTCTAAGTAAATTATTTCAACAAATGTTTTCATTAGAGTTCGACAGAAATTTTTATTGATATGCATACTTTCTTATAGGCAAATTATTTTCAACAAATGTTTTCATTAGAGTTCGACAGAAGTTTTATTGATACGCATACTTTCTTATAAACAAGTTGTTTTCAACAAATGTTTTATTAACGGCTAGCCATGACTGGGAACCAGACAGGGGCCACAGGTCCGAATCAACAGGACATACAAGTATCAAAAGCCAAAGCTACAAAGTCAACGCGAATCAACCGCCCCTCCCCCAAACTCACAAATATTATTTGAGTACAGGTTCTTCAGGTTGAAAGAAGCAGGGAAGCCACATCACTTATGATCAATTTCCCAAAGAATTTCGGCATCACATCTCACTACAAGGATTACGTTCCTGTTTTGCATCTATACGAAGACATCATCTTGACCTACAAGGCCCCAACCATTGTGTCTGCACAAGGCTTTTATTTCGAATCACAGGGAGCTTAAACACATCAAACCGACGTGAAACCATCTATTACATCAAATTGACGGCAAGAACGTCATTTACATCAAGCGACGACAAGGACGTCGCATCACATTTTTGTCTGTACAAGGCGACATTTCAATTCACAGTCCACAGGAGTTTGAATCGGCAGAAGATTCAACACGACGTGGAGCTATCTTTTACAACAAAGCAGCATCTCAACGACGTCAACAACAACGACGTCTTCAGCTCCATAACTATCTCTTACAGCAAACAGCATTACAACAACATCACCAACGTTACTGCAGCACAACAACTATCTCTTACAGCAAACAACATTACAACAACATCATCGACGTTACGGCAACGCAACAGTTATCTTTTACAATATTACAACGGCGTCAACAGCATTACAATGACGTCTTCAGCACAACAGTTATCATTTACGACATTACAACGACGTCAACGACATTACGACGACGTCTTCAACACAACATATCAATCCAACGACGTTATTTCAGGCGCTCGCCTCATAATGCGGGTATTTTAATTTCAATCAGGCGCCCACCTCATAATACGGGTATTTTAATTTCAGTCAGGTGCCCACCTCATAATGCGGGTATTTCCAAGTCATATTCTCTATAATTTTTTCTCAGCAGTTATACACTAATTTTATCTTAAGCTTTAGTTTGCAGGAGCTTTAATTTGCAGGAACTTCATCACAACGTGGAACTATCTCTTATGGCGAACCAAGGCAATTTTGGTCAGCAGCCTACTTCGAACGTCGTTCCGCTCTTCCCCAATAATTTCTTACATCTGCAAAAAATATCATCATAACTCGACACTGGGGCAATATTTCTTGAATCCGCACCAACTTTTTCAACGTCTTCTCCCTCGAAATTCTATTTCTACCCATGCATCCCTAATCTTCCTTCAAGTCCCGTTGATCAGGATAAAATTGGCTACTCAGTCAACTTCTTTGTCCGAAAATTCTTTCATCATTTCCGGCCAAAGAGGGCCATCTGTTGACACCCAATTTTGTCCCATCTTTTTCGATTTATTTGCAATTTTAAATATTTGTGACACCACAAAAAATATTTTTTTTATATATATACATATAGGCATATATATACATATATATATATTTATTCTCAATGTTGTTGTTATTATTATTATTGTTATTATTATTATTATTCGTATTTCTACAACCATTTGCCTTTTTAAATCATGATCATAGTTTCTATTTTAATATTCTATATTATTTTATTTTTAGCAAAACGACATCGTATTTTCATTTTTTAATTAAGCATTAAGCATTTCATATATATTATGTTTTATTATTATCACACCTTATACTATATTCTAAATAATTAACATTTTTTATTCAAAGCATTTTTAATATTAAACCCCTTTTATATTTTTAAATTCATAACCCATTTTATTTCCAACCCAAAATAATTTCTACCCCAAAACATTCTATCAACCCCAAAAATCCATCTACAAATTAACCCCTATTTTCGGCCCAACTTACCAAGCCTAAATCAAAACAAAATCACAACCCAATCGAGCCCAAATTTTTGGCCCAACCGGCCATTCCCTTTGATCCCAAAAAAATCCCAAACTAGCTCACACCCCTCAAAGCCCAACCTTAATTCCCCAAGACTCACTCCCCCTCTACCAAAGCCCAACCAAAACTCGAGCCCAACATCCCTTTTCCCCTTTTATTCAAACCCATTCCCCTTCTTTCCTTTACCCCCAAACCCGACAACCCATTAAAACCCAACCCCAAATCCCCAGGCCTACCCGCAAGCCCAACCGGCCATCCACTAGACCAACCCAAACCCGTCGGCCCACTCGGCTGGCCCAACCCCTCTTTTCTTATCGACCAAACCCATCCCCCATACCCCATAAAAAAAAAACCAAACCAAACAATCCTAAGCCTATTCCCCTCTCAACTCGTCGCCGCACCCTACACCCCTACCCCTACGTCACCGACACCGCCGCCTGCCACCACCAACCCCTTTGTCACCCTGACACCACCACACCCCTCCCGTCACTTCGACCCATACCCTTATCCCCACAAAATCCGCGACCCATACCCCTAAAATCCGCTTCCAAAATTCAGAAATCTTTGCCTTTAATTCAAATTTCAAACTAGATTTGATGAGGTGAACGTTGGGGGAAAAACCTATCTATAAATCCCCCCGCCCCCCTTTGTTCACTGTTAAATGGGGATTTTTGGGAGTTCTTTTCGGGTCCAAAGAAAAAACAAAGAAAAAAAAAGGTCGACTTGTTCTTAATTTTCTGTTATAAAATACTCCTTTTGGTTCCTAATTTCAATCCGAAAATCCCTTTGTTCTTCACATTTCGGGTTGGGTCAAAAATCCGAAAAATACTACTTTTCTTTTCCCTAAATTTCACCCTCAAAATATCTGATTTTTTTGTTTCAGCTCGATTCGGGTCGGGTCGTCAGTCCGGGTCCAAAAAAATTGAAAATCAAAGCTCTAAAAATCTGAAAATCAGCCTTTCTAAAATCAAAAATCAGAATTCCGAAAATCACAAAATCAGAATTCCAAAATAACGTCTCCAAGCAGATTCGACGTTTCGAAACACGCCTCGGGTTTTGCCGGAGAAGGTCGGTAAACACAAATTCTTCTTAGTTTATTTTCTGCATTTTGTGTGTTTTGTTGTTAATTACGGGATAAGGTGATAGTTTTGTGTTGTTGTGTTCGTCAATTTCTAAGTTATTGGCCTGTTTGATTATCCATTAATGTTTAAGAAGGGTTTTGTTTATGCTTAGTATGATATGATGTTTAATACTTGTTTATAAGGGTCATGCGTGCTTCATTAGTGAATACCAAATTATCTTGGCTTGTTTAGTTGATTGTTTATGCCTTGGCATGATGTATTAAGGTTTATATTTAGCAATATATGATGTGGGTGCTATTTTTAAATATTTGTTTAGTGAAGCTTGTGATAAGCATGACCAGTTTGGTGCTTGTTTTGCTTTAAAAGTTAGGGGTTGTGATAGTTGAAGTCTGAATATGTGGCTATGGTTTGATTCTTTTACATGTTTGAGATCATGAATGTTAGTAATACAAATTTTAGTTTTGAAGATTTGGAGATAGGTATGGTTAACATGTTCATATATTTTTGTGATTAGTGAGCTGTATAGGATAGACATTAGCTTTGAGTCCTTACTAGCATGCCTAAGATTCTATATATGTGCCTCGACCCCCAAATGACTCTATATGCCTGGAATATTGCCTCTCCTTGATCCATAAGACTTTCTTGCATGTTTCATACATATGTTAAGCCAATCACATATCTACCCTTCCTGTCTAGTAGACAATATGTCTAAATACCTTTTTTTTTATATGGTAACCATGCCTCTGTATAAATTAGGGGATAGGTTTGATGAAGTACTTTTGTCTTTGTTTAGGTCTTTAGAGTATGTATTCCATATTTGGGTTCTGTTGGTATGTTGCTAATCATATGTGTTAACTAGACTTGGCTTCTCTGAAGTATATCTGATTTAAGGAGTCTTTGAAGCATGTTAGATAAATGGTATATGTAGCCTGGCCCCCCCGTATGTTAGCTGGTCTTGCATCTTTGAAATGTTGTTTCAAATGGTTATATGATCACTCCTGTTGGCTTGAATATCTCATGAACTTCTATATCTTTGGGTCTACTATTTTGTCTAGTTTTAAATAGTTTAATATGTAGGATAAAAATGCTAATTTATATTTGTTCATAGTTAATATAATTATATGCTTTACTAATTAATCTATGTGTTTTCCTTCTTTCTTTGGCATGTCTCGTGGGCCTATGGGCCCATACTTCATTAATCCCGTGAACTATTTGAGTCGTTGGGCCCTCCAACAACACATTAATTTTCATTGAGGCCCAATAATAAATTACTTTTTGATGAATTATTTATTTACATTTCTTATGCACATATTTTCATGTTCCGTCTACTAATCCTTTTCTTTCATTTACATGAAATGCATCGGGAGCAACGAAGAGTCTTGTTATGAGACTCATCATGACTTTGTCCAAAACGAAGATCCACATCCGCGTTCATTGCACTATCCGGTCTCGGAACTTCAAAACAAATAGGGTGCTGATGATATCGTCATCCGTCCTAGTTGCTGCTTCTATTTATTGTCTAATCTGTCTTTCATTATTATTTGGGTCTGTAATAATTATTTAATGCTTATGTGATTGTTAGGATATTTAGAATAATTAGGCCATGAATGGATAATTAATAGGGTAGTTTAAAAACCGTCGCTAGTTTATTCATTTGTAGGCTCGTTAATTCAAACTTAGAAACTCTCCGCTAGTTTATTTATTTTTAGGCTCGTCATTCATATTTAGAATTTTCAAAACAAACTTTGATCATCTTCTGTTCACTTTATTAATTGTACAACTCAAAATGATTTCCAAAAATTACTTCTTTGGCATTATAAGTAATTTGTTTTTCTCCTTGCTATTTATTGTCACAAATGCATACTTTTTCAACGTTATATGTATTTTTCTTTTATACCATGCAAATGCATACATGTATAAAATGCATCTCTTTCATTAATTATTTGCAAACATCTTTTTAACTTCATACTTTAAACATGCATTTTTCTTAGTATAATATTAACCTGAGTTTGACCGGATAACCGCAAGTTAGCGGATCTTAAAGGATGCCTAACCCTTACCCTTTAGGATAATAAAGAACCCTTACCTAGAATCTCATTAGTTTCGTAGATCATTAAAATCGGAGTTTACATTGCAGCATTTAGTTAATATTCAGGTGTCCTAATTCACCATAAAATAATTAGGTGGCGACTCCTTAATCATTTACCCAGGAATCACTAATATGTTGTGCTCCGCTTTGACAGCGGGTCGAAAAACGGGCGCGACAGTAAACACTCTCTTGGACACAACTTAGGTACTATTTCTCACCCGTCTTCTCTTTTGTAATTTATATTTTGTATGATAGGCTAATAAGTATATACCGTCTGAGATACTCTGCGATGGTATGGTAAAATTAAAAAAAAATAAAAAAAGGATAGAATGAAATAGAATTCTTCAGTAAATTCCAGTAAGGATATTGGTACATATCATCATAGCTTCCGAAGTATTCTGGCAATTATGCTCTTGTCGTACGGAGTGCCTTTTCAGCCGTCGCGGTGGTTAGGCATAAGACGTTTTCATGGGCCGTTTTTCGTATTGAGCTATGTATAACTGTTGGAATATGGATCGAATTAAAATACCTATTTATGAATAATATTGTTGATCCATCCTGGTTGAAAATTTCGTTTATTTATTCTTTTTATTATTATTATTTAAATATAGATCCTTTTCAGACCTGGACCAAGGTCTTATTATGGTACCAAAGCCTTATTTGGATTCTCCTTTTGGGCCTACGGCCCATTTAACATCATCCTTTGTTATCCCCAATGACCCAAGCATAAGCCACATCAGTCTTCCTGCTAGCTTTTCCATTTCTTTTTCGTATTTTTCTATTACTTCACTGGAAAAGAGGCAGAAAAACAATGAAATTAAATAGAGAAAGTACTATTTAAGTAAGCAATACTCCCTCCCACTGTTTCAGAATATTTTTCTTAATTTGATTTGACACGTTGTTTAAGAAAGTAAAGAAAACTTTTGAATATTATAATTGTTAACTAAAGATACGTAGAATGTATCAAAATATATTTTAATCGTGTGGTCTTAAACATGTCACGTGAAAAATTAAAGAGTTGTCAAAAAAATTCTTTTTTAAACGGATTAAAAAAGAAAGCAAAACAAAATGGTAAGTATGAAATTAGCGGCTCACAACTGATATATATATAGCTAAATAGAAAAAAATCTGATGTTAATCTTGTTTAACGACGTATTATTAAAAACAAATCTTATTTATTTAACGACAGATTAACCGTGAAAAGTCAAGAAATTCTCTTATCTATATAGGCTATTTAACAACATATTAACTATGAATTTCATAGATAATTCCTTTTTCATTGTAGTGTCATCACTCATTCATAACCTCTGAATTCTATTTGTCACTGATGATAAATACTATATTCACTTACCAGAATTTCTTGTAATCTTTAGGCCAAGGTTGGCGTGCGTGTTCAATTGGGGAGCCAACAATGGTGAAACCCTCAGACCACATGAGCTTTGAGAAAAAAGACGATATGCGAGCCACACCATAGCCAGTGACACCTTCAGGAGAACGAGAGGCCTTAAGCTTTTGCTGCAAAGGCAGTAAGAAAAGGCTCTTTCCCGCAACTTCGATATCTTAGAGTAGCCTCTCTGGTACATTGTGGTTAACCATTTCTTGCATGCACCCCATTTCTTGCATGCATGGCCAATATTTTCGAGAACACTATTATTGTTGTTGTTGTCGAGGTCGATCACTGGAATAGACTCGATGTTGCATGAATTTTCTGAAGGATAATGATCATTTGAGGATGTCCATGCTGAAAGTATATTTATGTCCTACAGACAATCTGTATTAGGACAAATGTACTTTATACACATTCATATTATTATTAATGGAGATTAATATTTTGGCATTTGCAATTATTGAATTATTATTTGATTTTTTGTAAATATTCATTAATGTGCATCCCTTGAGCTTACGTTGTCATTAATAGAGTGAGATATTCATGATAGAGCGTAACTCTTAAAATAGTCTCGACTAATGATCATCGAGAATGAGATATCGATGATATGTGATAAGTCGACATGTGGTCTGCATCATATCCTTAGAGGATGTAATATGTCTCATCTGCTACGAGTAATGACTACTCATGATGGACACATTGATTCTTTGGAAGTATTGGTACCCTGCTGATATACTGTTTGTTATACTTGTCTAAAGTATGATCATCGTGTGGGAGATAGAAGTCCTTAGACTTGACGTCAATACGCGTCGTGTCTACAAAGTAATGTACTTTGATCCAGTCCTAAGCTCAAATGCCTTATAGGTTGAGATGCGGCTTGTATTTGGTACATTACGATGTGGATTGAAGGTGGTAGTTGAGCCAAGATTAGGATTCATTCCTCGAATGTATATTCGAGAGAACACTCGGATTCTCAGTGATATTAGGTTGACTAAGTCGTTGGCCAACGCAATAGACATATTTAGAATATGGTCTAGTCATCAACTAATATAGATGAGATACAATGATTAAGCTATTTGAATAGACACTTGACAAATCCTAAGCTTGATCGGGTGTGTCGTGAATGAAATGATTTTATCTTACCACATAAAGGTTAAGTTTACTAGATTCGCGTAAACGTACTTCACATATTGAGTTCATCTTCCGGCGTTGTCTAGGAGTTCCGTGTAGACCTTACTTTGATTAATGTCGATATGAGAAGGCATGTAGGGTTACATTATGTCGATTGTCCGTTTCGATCTAAGGATGTATTGAGAGAGTAATTAAATGTTCGATTTGGAATCGAGATATTTAAATGAATAATGATTATTTTAATTAAGTCAAAATTGGATTTTGAATTTCATTAAGAATGCACGAAACATAAATCGAGGCAGTGCAGGAGCACGTCGAGCGCCGCGGTGCCCATACCCTAGGGCCGCGTTGCAGTACAGGCGCATGTCGAGCGCCGCGACGCCTCTGCCTCGAATTTTGGGCAGGCCTAAGGTCAAACCTTAATCCGGTTTTGACCTATTTTTCAACTATAAATAGAGGCAATAACCTCATCATTTATACACCAATTTTCAAAATATCATTCTAAGCCTTAGAGACTTAGAATCAAGTACTCTCTCGAACCTCTGCCGGATTTCCTAGATTTTCGAAGAAGAAATACATTGAAGCTTGGAGCTTGCAATCGGAAGGGAAATTGTGTGTGCACCTTACAATTGATAAAGATTCCAGATAATTCTAACTTGTAAGTATATGCTTTATGTTACAAGTTTAATTGTTGTATAACTATACCAGAAATATTGTTGGGGTAAGTAAGAAACAAAACTTTTAAACTTCGTTGTGCCTTACTTATATGCTTTGTACCCAACAAAATCCTTCACGTGCATGGGATTCTGGCAATTCTTTTATTGAGTTCAAGTCCAAGTGTTTTTTAGAGTAAGGTCTAATAGAATCTGAGATTCTTGAAGGCATAGTTGTAGCAGGTAATGCAAAAAGTGTAGATAACTTTATGAGCTATAGTAGAGGGAAGAACAAAGGGGAAAACGGAATGTTTTGAAAGAGAATGATCTAGGAGAGGTATATGTAGAGGTGATTGATTAGAATCAATAGAAATATTAATAATGTAATTTGAGTGGTTTTTGAAAAGTCTTGGTGTTGATATATGGAAGGGACAAGAAATTAAAGGTAAATGGTATTGGACAAAGACACAACAAAAATTGAAAGGGCAATCTTGTCCTCTACGAAAAAATGTATGATCTTGGATCAAGTTAATGAAGGGTTATATATATTCGGTTGGACATTTGCCTTTGGTGGGAGTTGCGTCCACCCATTTTTAATGACTTAAACACTAGGGTTTCGCATGTTGGAGACTTTGGTTCTTCACACGTGCATAATCTACTAAGTGAGTAGATGACAGTATGGCCAAGGATCGTCAAATTTCGTTAAGAAATGAAAGAGATATTGGTCCACGAACTGAGGTGTTTGAAGCATGAAAATATGGTGTGGAACAAATCTCCCTCATCGGTGGGGAAAGGAAGATTTGTTCATTTTATAAGTCTAAAAAATGGATAAGGGTTTGGGACCCCAAGGGGTAACACATGTGTTTGAAGGAGGGAGGACCTAGGTGTGCTTGGGTTCGAGGCTAAGCCCACGCGCGTCGCCCGCCTGTCCGGTCTGGTCTCGGGTCTCAGGCTTCTTCTGATATTATCTTTTTGGACCCAAATTGCCACTAAGTGCCATTACATGGCTATTAAAAGTCATAAGTTGGCTAGTTGAGAAGTCACTCTCCTTACACTATAAATTGAAGTCTTTGGCTCAATTGTTCTAGCAAGAGACAGAAAAAAAATCAGAAATCTTCTTCTTACTCTCCAACATCATTTCGTTACTCTAAGTTCTTCAAAGTAACACTTGAGTTTCCTTTGCTCATTTGTTAAGTTGTTGTTTTATCTTGGGAGACTATTGTCCATAACGTAAAAGGATATATACGGGGCAATCTTGTCTTAAAGACAGAGTGTCATCACTTGACCCAGCAAAATATCAGTTTGTTGTAATTTCAGTTTGTTGAAATTTCAGTTTGTTGTAATTTTAGTTTATTGTAATAGTTAGCCGTAACTTACTTCTCGTTTCCTGTAATTGTTGTAACCCATATATTCTAGAATTTAACTTTTATACACCATGAATAATTATCCAAAAGGATATTTATAGATAAGTCTCCTTAAGATATGAATTTGAAATCTTGGAACTAAAATTTATTATCTGCTATAACGGATAAAAATAATCTGATGATGTAAAAATAACGGTGCATATTACTTTAAACTTTATATTATATGGCATCTCAAACTTCATGTACATATATTCTCTTCAAATAATCCAGGAAGCATGTGAGGTTTCCATATAGGTGAGGGTATATCTTTCTCTCCATTTCATGCGCCTTTGTCTTGTCCTCAAGTATAAAAACATCTACATCATCACGTCTTTACTTGCTCCTAATAAATCTCTATTTGCTACCGGACACTATTTCTATCTCCCCCATTGGCCATCACCTTTGCCCTATAAATCCAAAAATCCCAACACAAGTCCTATATATTTGCTTGCCGAAATGGCTACAATACCCTCTAGACTTTTCCCTTTTTTATCGGCCATCGAAAACATTTCTCTAAAATTTCTTGTGCTGCGTGATGAAAGGCGGATTTTAAATTTATAAATTTCTATAATAATTTTAAATCAATACATTATAATACTTGTGCCAATAGTCAAATACTTATGAATATTCAATGAATTTCTTAATATATATTTAGTATACGAACAAATATTATTAAGTTCACATCAATCCATACATAACACTCAAAATTCCTCCCTGCCTATGATTGTGAGTAGTGATGGAACTACATGCATGTAATAAAGGTAGTTCAATTGAATCTTAGTAGTTGAAAAAAATATATTGTTCAAGAAGGTAAAAATATTTTTTTGATTATATATAATTATTGAATCCACTTGATCATATGAGGGAAGCTTTTAACGTAATAATAAACATGAATGTGGTCACAAATTTGTATTTTATGTGCGATTTTGTTGCATAATTTTTTTTTAAAAATAATTATCAAAATTGTATGCTCCACCACTATGTGAGGCTCGACAACTTGTCAGGACCTGCTATAAGGGCGGATTTATCCTTTCCAAGGGTGTCACCTGACACTGCTTTGTCGAAAATTTTCACAAAATATGTATATTAAATTAAAAGGCATAACAAAATAAGGAATATATTGAATAAAGTGACTTGTTGAATATAGAGTGTTGTAGCTAGGATGGCAGTGGATCTTGGACCCGGTCCGGATCCGGTGGATCCGGATCCGTTTTATAGGATATGGATCTTTACAATTTGGACCCGACGGATCCGGATCAGACCCGGATTCGTTTCTGACGGATCGGATCTGAATCTGGATCTTGTATTTGAGATCCGTATCCGGTTCAGATCCGACCCGTGAATCCATTTTTTATTAAATATATTCATAACCTACAATGTAATTTTATAAGTATTTTCTTAAAATTGCTAAGCAAATCCTTGCAAGTTTAATTCTCAAAATAAGTTTAATTTATCCCCTCGTTAACTCAAAAACAAAAAATAAAGAGGTAACTTCGATAATAAAATCAATGTTATATTAGTGAATGACTAACATCTCCATAGACAAGTAGTTAAAATTATATTCACTTCATTTGTGAAGATTCCAAGTACATGCAAGTTCTGCATTGTGAAAATACTAGGTAGCATTTTTCACAACTATTGTCATTGTCCAACATTTTCAATTAATAGCTCACAATCAAAACGAGACAACGAACAAAATATCTCATATGAACATTTCAAAATTGAAACACAGTAAATTGTTAGTTAAGTAAAAATCGTTTGTCAGTTCAAAAAAAATTCTTAGCAAAGTTACATTCTTAGCAAGGGAAATATTTTTACATGTGGATCCAGATCCGATCCGTGGACCCGGTGGATCCGATGGATCCGAATTTGGATTTGATTTTTATGGACCCGATGGATCTAGATCCGAATCTGAATCTAGGTATGAAAAACGAATCTGAATCTAATAGGATCCGGTCCAAATCCGATCCGTTGCCATCCCTAGTTGTAGCTCAGTAAGTCATGCACCTAATTTGGATAGGAGGTCCTGAGTGTGAAACCGCGTAGCTTCATTTTGCTGTCCAGATATTTTTGTATACTTTGGCGATAATTATACATCTTTCAGCTTTCTAGTTGTGCTGTTTTGTTTCTTTTTTCTTTTCTTTCATTTTTTTTCTCGCCAACAAAATTGATTAAAACGATTGCAGAATCAAATTAATGATGAGTATTTTAGTGATAGTTTGATGCACTATATACATATAAAAAGTGCTTAATATTATTTTTGATGACGTTATTTTAAATATATTTTTAAAAATATATACTCAGTAAAAGAGTTATAGTAATATACATGAGTTGTCTTTTATTTACATTGTACACTCTTTTTTTAATATAATTTTATAGTGCTTTATTTATTTATTTTCAATATAAAATGTGATACCACGTATAAAAATCTTGCGTATCCCACCTCCTCAAGTTGTGCCATGATTAGGGATGGCAACGGATAGAATCTGGACCGGATCCTACTAGATCCAGATCCAGATCCATTTTTTATACTTGAATCCAGATCCATCGGGTTCATAAAAATCAGATTCAAATTCGGATCCACCGGGTCCACGGATCGGATCTGGATCCACATGTAAAAAAAATTGTCTTGCTAAGAATGTAACATTACTAAGAATTTTCTTTTGAACTGACAAACGATTTTTACTTAGCTAACAATTTACTTTGTTTCAATTTTGAAATGTTCATATGAGATATTTTGTTCGTTGTCTCGTTTTGATTGTGAGCTATTAATTGAAAATGTTGGACAATGACAATAGTTGTGGAAAATACTGAGTAGTATTTCCACAATACTGAACTTACATGTGCTTGGAATCTTCACAAATGAAGTGAATATAATTTTAACTACTTATCTATGGAGATGTTAGTCATTCACTAATATAACATTGATTTTATTATCGAAGTTACCTCTTTATTTTTTGGTTTTTGAGTTAACGCAGGGATAAATTAAACTTGCAAGGATGTACTTAACAATTTTAAGAAAATACTTATAAAATTACATTTTAGGTTATGAATATATTTAATAAAAAACGGATCCACGGATCGGATCTGTACCGGATAAGGATCTTAAATACAAGATTCATATCCAGATCCGATCCGTCAGAAACGGATCCGGGTCCAATCCGGATCCGTCGGATCCAAATTTTGAAAATCCATATCCTATAAAACGGATCTAGATCCACTGAATCCAGGATCCACTGCCATCTCTAATCATGATGAAGAAAAAAGCAAAAGGCCTACTCGCCCAGAAGATGACTACTCTGTTGAGGGTATTATTGTCCTAAAGTCACTTTTGGTATTTTGCATTAGATTTTGCGTCTGTTGACTCGTCTACCCAAATGGAGGTACTATCCATTAGATACACATCATAGTTATCACATTATTGATGCAATCAACTCATTTGTCTTTATTAATATTCTGGTGTGATTAATGGCTTTGTCGCACTTTTAGAGAAATTTTACTTTGTGTTTAACATAATATATCATAGTTATATGAGACTCCTCATTACTTGACATTTGGACAACTGGGTCCCACTATCACTGCCATGTTGAAACACTCCTCTCTCTCTCAATCCCTCTTCCTCGCTGTGGGACAGAAGAAAACTAAAGCTTTCTTCTCCAAAATAGCAACTGCAGTAGTGATTTTTAATCAAATTATTTTGCTTGTTTATTATAAAATCTCACAATTCTATCCACAAAATAAATACCCTTCAATTGTTTTTCAGTATTTTTTTTTTTGAAAAAAATAAACAAATGTATGAATAGCAGGAAAAATGTTGATTATATTATAACTCTTAAGAGATCCAAGCTCCTTATTCAACGATTCTTTCACTAATGTTGCTTCATTTTGAATTTTTCCGGCAATATTTCCGATAGTGATATAAATATTGTAAAAACCCTTAGAAAAGAAGAAGAAGAAGTAATCTATAGGCCTAAAAGAAAAAGATTTACAAATAGTTGAATAAAAACGTTAAAATGAATTTGAAAAATTAGGAAATGAAGAAGCAAAAAAGGAGGAGTAAGATTTACATTGACTAACTCTGCAAACCAGCACATGAACTGAGAAAGGCGAGGAAGAAGAGAGATTTCAAAATGGTAGTGACAGTGGGACCCAGTGTTCCAAATGTCAAATAATAAGGGGCCTCATACAACTATGACGTACCATGTTAGACACACAGTAAAATTTCTTGCACTATTACGTGTACAACTTCAGCCAAATGTCCTTTTTAGAATGATTAAATATTTAACTTGTACATTAGTGTAAGGATACCGATAGACAATACATATATATTCTATATATTCGTAATTATTATTTTTAGTGTAATTATATAAAATAAATATTTTTATATAATTAGGATTACAATTGTAAATACCTATATATTGTATTAATGAAAAACTTCAAATAAGGAGAATTACACAATTTTATATGATATCATAAACCAAATCCTAATACCCTTCCTAACCCTACTTCGGCCGCCCCCGCCCCCCTCTCTCTTTCTTTGCATCCGGCGGAACCCTAATTCGCCCTCTCTCTTTAATTGCATCCGACGGCCACATGGCTTTTCCCGATTCCTCCTCATCCACACAAGATGTCACACATCCTCCTTCTCCCTCCTCCTCTCCCAATAATTTTAATCCGGCTTTTGCCATGACGAACATCAAAAACTTTATCCCGTTGGTTCTTGATCAAGATTGGCAATACTCTTCGTGGGTTGACTTATTTCAGATACATGCTGGTGCCTAAAACGTTCTTGATCACATCGATTCCATCACTCCACGTCTGCCCGACGTCGACAACACGATGTGGAAAACGCTTGATGCAATCGTCAAGCAATGGATATAAGGCACAATATCCAAGGATCTACTTCATACTATTATGAAGACAGGTGTTTCGACTCACGATTATGGACAAGGCTAGAGGAGATCTTTCAAGACAACAAACATACACGTGTCGTTTATCAAGAGGAACAATTTAATAACACACGTCTTGAGAACTTTGCTAATATGTCCGACTACTGTAAACAATTGAAATTAGTTGCAGATCAATTATCTAATGTAGCCACTCCGATTTCAGAAACAAAGATGCTTTTGAAACTAATTAATGGTTTACCAAAGGGTGAGTACGATACGCTTGCGATGATGATCCAGCAAGTCGATCCCCTCCCTAGTTTCAATAAGGCCCGGTCACAATTACTATTGGAGGAAACTAGGAGTGCCAAACAGGACGAACATAATCAGAAGGCGTTGGTGGTTGATACACCGGAGACCGCCACAACACCCGTCAGACAACCGCCACACACGGACAACCACCTTCTGCAGGGTGGCCGAGGTGGCAACAGAGGACGAGGCCACGGGAATAGGCGTGGAGGCAAAGGAAAAGGACAAGGTGGACTATCCAACATCACTGGACCAACGCAGCAGGCCCAATAACCATCTCAGTGAGGCAGCCCACTCCATGGCCAATTTCTGAGACTTGGGCCTCCCTTTAGGCCCTTACCCTATGGCATTGGCCCAAATCAATAGCCGATGACAACAACCCAGCATATTGGGCCCTCATCCAAGCTAACGCCAGATGGGACCAACTCAGTAGGCCCACTTCTCGGTGGCCCAACAGCAACAAAAAACATACGACCTTCTTACCCCTACCGAACTGTGCCAAGCCTACAACACTATAAATTTACAGCAGCCCGACAATGTCTGGTACATAGATACGAGCGCCACATCCCACCTCACTCGTAACTTCGATAATCTTCCTCAACTATTTAATTTTAAAAAACCTCAATTTATTTTGGTCGGAAATGGCAATCGCATTCCAATTCAAGGCTATGGCACCACTCAAACACCACCACCTCACCCTCCATTTTCCCTAAAAAATATCCTATATACTCCTAACATCATTAATAACTTAATCATTGTTAGGAAATTTGCTAGTGAAAATTTTGTATCTATTGAGTTTGACCCTTTTGATTTTTCTGTGAAGGACCTACGTACGGGGAAAACTCTTACGAGATGCAATAGTGTGGGGGACATCTATCCTTTCTCATCCACTTATGTTGTAAGTGTCAATCCACATACCTCTCTAGTTGCAATCTCTCCGTCAACTTGACACAGTAGACTTGGGCACCTAGGAGCACCCGTTTTTAACTTTCTTAGAAGTTAGAATTTGATTCAATGTAATAAAGGGAAATTTACCTAAAATTGTTATTCTTGTCCGTGAGAGAAGCATGTTAGACTTTCTTTTAAGTCATCTTTGAGTGTTAATTTTTCTCCATTTGACATCATTCATACGGATTTATGGACATCTCTCATTACTAGCAAATTGGGTCGTAATTATTATTTGGTATTTTTAAATGATTTCTCATTTTCTTTGGGTATATCCGCTCAAATATAAGTCTCAAGTTTACTCCATTTTTCTTGAATTTCTAACATATGTTAAACACAGTTTGAGAAGGACATAAAATTGTTTCAATGTGACAATGATCGTGAGTTTGACAATTTCCACTTTCATAAATTTTGTGTGGACAATGGCATGGTGTTTAGATTCTCGTACCTCAATACCTCACCTCAAAATGGTAAAGCCGGAAGAATCATTCACACCATAAACAATATGATCTGTACCATGCTCTTTCATGCTTCTCTTCCCCCTCTCTTTTAGGTATATGCATTACTCATGGTACCATATATTCTTAATATATTACCTACACGTACCCTTCAAAATAAAACCCCTACCAAAATCTTATTCCGTCGGATCCCCTCATATGGTCACCTTCGAATTTTTGGTTGTCTATGCTACCCTAATCTCACCTCTACGGCTCCTCACAAATTAGCACATAGGACTACTCCTTACATTTTTTTTGGTTTTCCGTCGAATCATAGGGGGTACTTATGGCTTCCTTAAAGATTCATACACCTCCCTTCTGATTAGAAACATAATCCATGGAGCTCATAGTCTTGATCAATGCCCACTGCTCCCATCATCTTCCCCAGCACTGCCTCACATCTCGTCGACCACACCCCTGATCCTGTCGACCACCCCCTACCTACTGTTCCCATCATGGCCTTACTGTCTCACTGCCCAATTCCACTATCGACTACCTCACTGCCTCCCTGCCAATATTCACTGTCGCCAACCCCACAATCCTCGTCGACCACCCCCTGCCTCAGACAACCCAACTGCCCACGACATCCCCACTGCCTCCGGTTCTCGTCACCCAAACAGTCTTCATCCCTGCACACCGCATGGAAACTCGTACACAACACGAAATTTTCAAACTGAAAGTCAACTTTAACCTATCCTCTTAAGTTATCTCACATATACCTAAGAACCCAAAATTAGCCAAGCTTGACACAAATTGGAATGCGGCCATGCTTGAGGAATTTGATGCGCTCAATACACAACACACTTGGGATCTTGTCCCTAAACCAGATGGGGTTAATGTGATTCGTTGTATATGGCTATTTCGTCACAAATTCAGGGATAGTGGTGAGCTTGAACGACATAAGGCGAGACTTGTAGAAAATGGCACGGGGCAACAAGAGAGAGTTATTTATGGTGAGACCTTCAGTCCAGTGGTTAAACCAGCAACCATTCGCACTATTTTGAGCTTTGCTATGGGAAAGCATTGGCGGATTCATCAACTTGATATGAAAAATACGTTCTTACATGGGGATTTAAAAGAAACAGTCTATATGTATCAACCACCTGACTTTATGCATCCATCGACTCCTCAGTATGTCTGTCATCTTCAAAAGTCATTTTATGGCTTGAAATAATCCCCCAGGGCTTGGTATGAGCGCTTTGCCACTTACATCATGCAGATCGGGTTCATGTGCAACAAAAGTGAAAATTCACTTTTTATTTTTCATCGAGGTAATGACATTACATACCTTTTGCTATATGTGGATGACATTGTCATGACTACCTCCTCTGATGTGCTGAAAAATGAGATCATTACCCTACTAAAATTCAAATTTGCCATGACAGACTTGAGAAAATTGAGTTATTTTTTAGGGATTTCCGTGACCAGATCTGAGAATGCAATGTTCTTGTGTCAGCGTAAGTATGCCGAAGAGATTGTTTAGAGGACTAAAATGACAAACTGCAAGATCATGCCCACTCCAGTCGACTCGAAGTCGAAGCTTAGCGCCAATGATAAGGATCTGGTGCTTGATCCTTCTCTTTATAGGAGTCTCGCTGGTGCAATTCAGTATCTTACCTTAACTAGGCCCGACATTGCCTATGATGTTCAACAGGTGTGCTTGTTAATGCATTTTCCCAGGGAGCCTCACTTTACCGCCCTTAAACGTATCATTCGGTATGTTAAGGGTACTCTTGACTATGGATTACACATTTATCCATCTGCACCGAACATGCTTCTATCATATACGGACGCCGATTGGGGCAGCTATCCCGACACACGTCGCTCTACTTCTGGCTACTGTGTATTTTTTGGTGATAACCTCATCTCGTGGTCTGCAAAACGGTAAACCACATTTTCCCGTTTGAGTGTAGAAGCAGAATATCGAGGCGTTGCGAATGTTGTTGCCAAAATTTCTTGGCTCCGAAACCTCCTTCTAGAGCTTCATTGTCTCATACGTAAGGCATCATTTGTCTACTGTGATAACATATCTGCTATCTACTTATCTCATAACCCGATTCAACATCAGTGAACCAAACATATTGAGATGGATATTCACTTTGTTCGTGAGAAGGTTGTCATGGGCCATATTCGGGTATTACATGTTCCTTTTTCCTATCAGGACGCAGATATATTTACTAAGGGACTTTCTCGACAGTTGTTCCTTGACTTCAGATCCAGTCTGAGCGTCCGACCTCCTCCAACTCCGACTGAGGGGGTGTGATAGAGAATACATATATATATTCTTCATATATTCTGTAATTATTATTTTGGGTGTAATTATGTAAAGTAGATATTCTCATACAATTCGGATTACAATTGGAAATATATATTGTATTAATGAAAAGACTCCAAACAAGATACACGTAATAAGCTCTAGCTAGCAGGATCCCAAATATGTCTTATATGAATTATTCAGTATTCAAATAGAGTGATAAGTATAGTCTATATATTATTTATACAGACGATTCCGATTAATTTGTGATTAAATATAGTTAACTAGCAGATTAAGTTATTGATATTATCTTCTGCTTTTTGTTAGTTGCACTTAATTATGTGGTCACACAACAGAAAGAGAACAAATAAACGTATTGCAATTTGCATATAATTATTTTCATTGAGACAATCATGTATATGAGGCATGTGCTATACATAGAGGCATTAAAGAAAATGACCATCTTAGCAGCATGTGCACTTCACGTGACACAAACGTGCAAGGTTCGAGTTTTTTCTCTTTTGTATTTTTTGTTGGAAATTTGCCTTTGGCGGGGAGATGCGTCCACCCATCTTTAATGAATTAAATACTAGTGTTCCGCATGTTGGAGGCTTTGTCTCTTTACACATGCATGATCTACGAAGTGAGTAGATGACCGTAGGGCCAAGAATCATCAAATTTCGTTGAGAAATGAAGGAGATATTGATCCACGAAGTAAGGTGTTTAAGGCATGAAAATGTGGTGTGGGACAAATCTACCACATCGGTGGGAATAGGAAGAATTGCTTTCTATATAAGTCTCTAATGTGGTAAAGGGTTTGGGACCCCAAGGGGTATCCCATGTGTTTAAAGGAGGGAAGACCTAGATGTGCTTGGGTTCAAGGCTAAGCCCACACGCGCGTCGCCGCCGCCCGCCCGTCCGGTCCGGGCTCGGGCCACGGGGACTTTCTGATACTATCTTTTTGGCTGATTAACTCCTCCATTTTCACCTCATTCATGTCCATTAAGCAGCCTCCTTCAATAGCCATTAACAGCCATTACTTGACTGTTTTAATGCCCTCCTAATGGCCATTAACAGCCATGTTTTGGGCAGTTGTACAGTCCCTCCTCCATGCTATATATTGAGCCTCCTTTGGCTCAATTCAGTCACGGAAAAACACTGCATAACAGACAGAAAAACACACTGGAAAGACACTAAAAACAGGCAATAACAATCACGAAAATAGTGGCCAAAAACTGCTCGAAACAGTGACTGAAATTCAGTGAAAAATAGTGACCAAACCCTCACATATACACAAGATATACAAAACAGAGACACACTATATACACAGAGACAAAATAGAAGAGTAAAGAGAAACTCTTCCTTCCTATTCCATATCTTCAGCAAGTCGATTCATGTTTGTTTTCTTCGTCAGGCTCAACCTATTGGCTTCGTAGCATTGAGATTAAAGTGTTGTTTTATCGTGGAAGACTATTGCCCGCTAACGTAAAAGCATATATATACGGGGCAATCTTATCTTAAGGACAGAGGGCAATTCCTCGACTCAACACACAACATTGTAACCATCCAGATTTAGTTGTTTCTTGATTTCAGGATATCAAGATTCAAGACATAACAAGCTTGCGGCAGTTCTCAACATTGGCCTTGCAAGGTTATCGAGATTCAAGACACAACAAACTTGCGGCAGTTTTGAAGATTGACCATTTATTTATTCTTTCGAACACTTGTAATAGTCATTTACTTCCCGTACTGCTTTATAAAGTACAATAGAGGACCAACAACTTAAGACAAGATTGTATTGTATTACTATTAGTGTTTGAAAGATGTCGGTCAAAAGTTGTGTCACCAAATCTGAATATGGCTGTGGTTTTCTGGTAGAAAAAAGTGATGATGATGCCGTTGAAAGTCAACGTCTTCGTGGTGTCACCGCTCCCAAGAGTGGTAGGAACAAGCGTTCACGAGAGCCTGAGGATGTCAACTGGGACAAGAGGAGAAGGCTGAAGATGTGGTTCTATCTTGCAGCAGAAGGCCTATATCTGTCCCAGACAAAGAATCCAAAATTGGGATAAGTATTTTTCTTACTTGTCAAGAATAAAGATTAAATGATGTCTGATTAAAAATGGATTAAAGTAAGAAGGAATATAAATTTTACGCTTTAAAAAAATCAGAAGTTTAATCTCTTCTTCTTTCCCGTTTAAAGATTGGATTTTGTAAACGACTTAAAAAGATCAGTTCTTTTAAGTGTAATGATTAAAAGTGTGTAAAGTATGTTCGCACATACGAGGGAGAAAGATCCACTGACTGTGCGAAAACTGTTACCACTCTTAAGTAAGCGCCAAGAATTATCTGGGCACCAATCATAACGGAAGAAGTCTAAAAGTTAAAGACGTTGAGCCTGTCACACTATTTGGCAGAAGATCCTTCATAGGATGATATTGGACACTCAGTCATACAAAGCCTCCGAGCGACTGGAGTGGGCCAAAATTCCTTTGATATGATGATATTGGACACTCAGTCATATAAAGCCTCCGAACGACTAGAGTGAGGCCAGAATTTATTTCATAGGAAAAGTAATGGACACCTAGTGTGGTGGGCCAGAGTTTCCAAGTCTTAAATGATCTGAAGGCCTAAAGAAAGGCAGAAAAGAAATTGGACACTCGACCGCCAAACAACCGGAGTGGGCCAGATTATCCAGATCAAATATGATCCGATTACGCCCTAACCACGGGCAAGAGGTTGTTCATGTGAAGCAACGCCACCTCTAAAGTAGAAGGGGTTGGAGAGGTTGTCCTCAAAGGACTTCAGGGAATGGGATCACTCTAATATGAGGTGATACATGTCCCAAACTTGGTTTAAAAGACGCTGTTGGTCAAGATGATTTGAGACTAGTCCAACAGGTCTGTAATAACTAAGAATGGTATAGTATGTCTGTAGCCAAATGAATGATATATTTGTAATCTGTGCATCTATGACATCATAGATTAAGGCACGTTAAATAGCAAGTCATTCAAAAGCTAACGACGTTGAGATTGTTGCCTTCTGTCGACATAAACCCTCAAAATAAATGTGAGGTAGATGAAGAGGCAAAATCAACTTTCCAAATTCCGTTAAGGGAATAGCGAAAGAAGCACCGCTCCTCTAGAACTTAGTCACACCTACGTGGGTGATTTGAAGTTTATACAAAATAGAGGGGGGAGACAAGTACTTTGTGACCTTCATTGATGATGGTACAACTATGTAATCCTTTGTTTGTTGAAAAGCAAAGATGAAATTGTTGAAGCGGATAAGCGCTACAAAGTAGAAGTTGGAAATCAACTAAGCCTATGGATTGCGAAATTCATAGTGATAGAGGGTGAGAATGTGAAGCATCATTCATTAAACGACTGCTCATTTCTCACTTCAGTACAACGGTATTAGCCAAGCGCAAAGTCGTACGTCCAAATTATGTGGGGTGGCTTGGTAAAAGTTGGAATACTGAAATAGGTCAAGTTGTACCTAAGACTGTAGATTGAATATCCACTGGATCTGCAAATAACAGTAGTGTTGATCGCCTCTTGGTGTCAAAGAATGCTGAATTTTTTGAAGATAACCTTCCTTGAAAAGGAAAAAGAAGTAATTGCGCAAGGTTAACAAGAACCCGCGAGGGCCTGACTGTCCGGAACTAGACGTTCCGTATCTACAGGACTCGAAAGTTGCTGGCTATCCGGAATTTAATATTCCAGATCTGCAGAACTCAGGGATTCTAGATGTTGAACCGAGAAGGAGCAAAGAGGGGACAAAGACTTGTTCCATACCTTCTAGTTTGTATGGTTGAGAACGAACCATGGAAAATTGACAAATAATTGTCATCTCCAGAAGCGCTGCTTTGGAAAGAAGCTACAAAGAGAGAAATAGATTCCATCATATAGAATCATACTTGTGTAATAGTTGATCTTCCTCCGGGAAAAAAACCTTTGGGTTGTAAGATGTGCTCCCCTGTGAGTAGCTTAACATCCAGGGCCATTGCAGTCTTGCGTGGCATGGATGTTGAAACAACCTTCCCAACCGGAGAGTTGGAAGAAGAGAATCGAGTTGGTTTGCTGGACTGTTGGGCTTCTTCCCGAACTTTCATTTTGGTCCCTAAAATGTTTACATTTTGGTCCTGAAAGTTTCAGATAAAACAAAAACAATGAATCTGACCACAGAAACATTGACTCTGAAGTTAGAAAGCCAACAGTTAGAGAATCAAAAGTCTGAAAGTAAAAGTCATATTGAAACAAAGTCTCGATATGAAAGATATGGGTATCACATATGACATCTTAGGAAGTGGATTTCTAAGACATCTAACGGACTGGTCGATAGTTGACGATCTCGTTGAAGCCACCAATGGATATGAATCATAGAACGATTGGAATCATGGTGCACCCATAAACAAGGAGCGATATGCTCAGGTCACGTGTAGTTCAATGTATTGTACACACTACCACCGACCTGGTATCGTCCTACAAAGCAGATCAGTTGAACTAAGGATTACTGATGATTTTAATACAAGATCGGTAGAAGGCGTTAAGTCGGATATGACGATATCTGAATTATTCGCTTATCTACAGATTATAGTATTCTGGATGTCCGGCGGTTCGGGAGAACACAGTGATGCAAACTGGACATCAGATATGAAGAACACCAAAGCCACAAGTAAATGTGTATGGTGGATCCTGGAAAATCCTCTAAGCAAACTTGCATCGGCCGATTCATGATGGAATCGGAGTTTATTGCTTTGTACAAAGCATGAAAGAAGTTGAGTAACTTCACGGCTCCTTAGAGGCGTCCCTTATTGGGAGAAACCCATGCCTTCAGTAGTTATACATTGTGGTAGCCGGTCGGCTTCAGGAAGGACACGGATGACGGCGTCTGGACATATCTGTCAGGATCTGTCAGGAGACATAAGACCGTATAGCAGTTGATCATCACGGGTGCCACTTCCTTGTTTACTAACAAAGGGACTACCCGAAGATCGAGTGTTCTGCCTGTCTAGGGGAATGGGCTTAAAACCCAAACAGTACGAACCTTTGCGGTGGTAACCCAACCATACTGATTGGAGATCCTAAGATTTTAGTTCAATGGGAAAACTAAGCGGTAAAAGGTTCAACTGAGCGCTTTGGTGGAAGCAAGAAGCACTTCGGATGATGATTTCTGTACGGAAACATGAATCCAAAGTTGTTCCCGCGATAGACATTAAAGTGCTACCTGCATGGTGGGTAAAGGTTAAGCTTCCAAACCTTTAACGATCCTCAAACGGTTGAGGTTAAGGTAGGAGATCACCTATTTAAGTGCGAGGATGGCCGCCTCAAATGAACGCACTTAAGAATCCAAGTGTGTCCACGGCCACAACGGACAAAAACGTAAGAAGGAAAATGAATAAGAAGAGTTATTGTGTTGATATCATTGTCTTGGCTTACACTAAACACTGACGGTTCAAGATATCACGTTCACCACGCAGTAAGTAAGTCCGATGGTATTCAACTAGGGAAGGTTCAAAGCGAAAGCTACCTCTCCTAATGCAATATCTTTTCGCTGAAAGATTGCTGAAATGTAGGCACCTTGTGTGTGCGCCATAATCTCTCTTTCATAGAGGGGATTGTTGGAAATTTGCCTTTGGCGGGGAGATGCGTCCACCCATCTTTGATGAATTAAACACTAGTGTTCTGCATGTTGGAGGCTTTGTCTCTTTACACATGCATGATCTACGAAGTGAGTAGATGACCATAGGGCCAAGAATCGTCAAATTTCGTTGAGAAATGAAAGAGATATTAGTCCACGAAGTAAGGTGTTTAAGCCATGGAAATGTGGTGTGGGACAAATCTACCACATCGGTGGGAATAGGAAGAATTGCTCTCTATATAAGTCTCTAATGTGGTAAAGGGTTTGGGACCCCAAGGGGTATCACATGTGTTTAAAGGAGGAAAGACCTAGATGTGCTTGGGTTCAAGGCTAAGCCCACACGTGCGCCGCCGCCGCCCGCCCGTCCGGTCCGATCCCGGTCACGGGTCATGGGCCATGGGCCACGGGCTGTGGGGGCTGTGGGTTGTGGGTTGTGGGTTGTGGGTACTTTCTGATATTATCTTTTTGGACCAAAGAACTCGGCCAAATGTACAATTTGATCTCTGAAGTTTCATATGTACAATTTGGACTTGAATTCTTTCATATGTACAGTTTGGTCCCTGAAGTTTTAATATTTACAGTTCGATCTCCAGAGTTTCAGGAAAGTTAATTGTGGGGTGACGGAACCGTTGGACTGTTTTATGGAGCATTAGCCTCCTTCAATGACCATTAACAACCATTACTTGACTGTTTTAATGCCCTCCTAATGGCCATTAACAACCATGTTTTGAGCAGTTGTACAGCCCCTCCTCCATGCTATATATTGAGCCTCATTTGGCTCAATTCAGTCACGGAAAAACACTGCATAACAGACAGAAAAACACACTGGAAAGACACTGAAAAACAGGCAATAACAGTCACGAAAATAGTGGCAAAAAACTGCTCGAAACAATGACTGAAATTCAGTGAAAACAGTGACCAAACCCTCACATATACACAAGATATACAAAACAGAGACACACTATATACATAGAGACAAAATAGAAGAGTAAAAAGAAACTCTTCCTTCCTATTCCATATTTTCAGCAAGTCGATTCATGTTTGTTTTCTTCGTCAGGCTCATCCTATTGGCTTCGTAGCGTTGAGAATAAAGTGTTGTTTTATCTTGGAAGACTATTGCCCGCTAACGTAAAAACATATATATACGGGGCAATCTTGTCTTAAGGACAGATGGCAATTCCTCGACTCAACATACAACGTTGTAACCATCCAGATTTAGTTGTTTCTTGATTTCAGGATATCAAGATTCAAGACATAACAAGCTTGCGGCAGTTCTCAACATTGGCCTTGCAAGGTTATCAAGATTCAAGACACAACAAGCTTGCGGTAATTTTGAAGATTGACCATTTATTTATTCTTTCGAACACTTGTAATAGTCATTTACTTCCCGTACTGCTTTATAAAGTACAATAGAGGACCAACATTTTTGTCATCCAGCTACGTTAGGATTTCTTTGGGTGCTAGCTTATAATCAGATATTAGTGGTCCAGTGAGAATTTTTTATTTAATCAAAATACAATTTTTTTACTTTAAAAAAAATAGTACAAGAACTTCATGGAAAAAGGAGTTTGAGTTTCGCCACAAAAATCTACGGCTGAAAGGAAATTTTGTGAGGAATAAGAGCCTTCTTTAATAAATATATCTGTTAACACTCAAAAATAATGTAAGTGTTTAGCCGAATTCACTGACATCCGAACTATTCGGAGACGAATTTACTCCTAGCCTTCGACTACAAGAACTTCATCGGCTACTAAGGCATCTTAGCCGAAGTTGTGAGTTAGAGGTATGACTGGGATCCACTCAGATGCAGATGCCTCAACGACCATGTCAAAAGGGGTTTCAGACCCCTAAAAGCGGTAACGACCAACAATAGCTAAAAGAAAGGGGCCATTATCCGAGCAAGAGGAGTAGAGAGCGAGAAAATCGGCACAACTTCCCCCATAGTCAGCCGTTGAGCTTAGTGGGTTATTGATAGCCGGCATGGGGGGCACGTTTGTACAGTTTATTCTTCCTTTTGTACTATAAATACTCATTCTTTGTATATACAACGACACACACAATCAATCAAACCCATCAAAATTTATCGATCTTTATCTTTTATCTTTTACTTTCCTTTTTTTCCTTTACTTTACTCAACTGTATTCATGTTTTTACCTCTTAATTTACCATAATTGTCGTCCTAGCGCTTTCTGGTGTAGTTGGGGAACCCATTGCTGGAGATTAAAGTTCCGTTTCCAGCCCAAATCGCTTAAGTTAAGGAATCAATTTATCTTCCGATTTCATCAGCCGATACAAGGGCAGATAGCGGAATTGGGGCCGAAAACAAATTTGGCACACCCAGTGGGACCATAGGTGAATTAATTGCAAAGTTTGATTCTCCAAGTCAGGATCATTCTTGGTGTATGGGCCTAAACGTCCGGTAAGATAATGAACCTCGAGTCTAGTCCACATCCTAAACAAAATCCTCCCATAAGGAACAACGAACCAGCATCCTCCTCGGGTATGCCTACATCGGTGGATACCCCTCCACTTCCTCCATCAACCCAAGTCGTGGAAGAATCTATCCAATATGAAGGTCCAACCATAATCACCACGTCTTTTATTAGACAACAGATTGACTTGGGCATCCACGACATTATGTACCAAGTTTCTAAACAGTTGGCTGACATTGTAAAGCCAATGGTACATAATAAAGTTCAGCAAACGAAGGAGATGGAAACCAACCGAATGCACCCATGAGAATGTTCGGCTAGTTTTGTCATCCCTCTGACGAGCGTTGTTGTTCAGCATGAGACCGTGACTCCCAGTGTTATTCCTCATTCGCATGTACAACAGCCAGTGCCTACTCAGGCGCAACCGATAGCACACCTAGGAACACAAGCCCAATCGACTGGCAACCAACACACTGCATGGTCGCCGCCGAACCTTGGGGGGCAAAATGTGCCACTTAACCAAGGAAGTTTGCAGTATGGGCAGATCAGCATGGCTCGGAGACCAGTTCAGGCTCCAGGACACTTTGGATTGCCACCCGTTATGCTATAAGTTTCTACGACCGGCCCTACGATGCAGGCGAACAATGTTGGCCAGCCAAATCGGCAGCCGATGGTCTATGTCTATGACTTAGCTCGGCTATCTGGTGACGCTGTTTATAGCAGATTACCATTCCATCAATTATTTTCAATACCCAATCCATACCTTCCAAGAAGCGTAAACTTTTTAAGAACAGCTGACGTCCGGGAAGAGCAGCCATGGAACACCGTTCCACCTTATCCTCAGACTCCGTTAGCCGTTCCAGGTAGAGAAGGTTGTGGATCCTGGACCCGGTCCGGATCCGGTGGATCCAGATCCATTTTATAGGATATGGATCTTTAATTTCCGACGGATTCGGATCAGACCCGATTCCATTTCTGACGGATCGGATCGGATCTGGATCTGGATCTTGTATTTGAGATCCATATCCGATCCAGATCCGACCCGTGGATCCATTTTTTATTAAATATATTCATAACCTAGAATGTAATTTTATAAGTATTTTCTTAAAATTGCTAAGCACATCCTTGCAAGTTTAATTCTCAAAACAAGTTTAATTTATCCCCGCGTTAACTCAAAAACAAGAAATAAAGAGGTAACTTTGATAATAAAATCAATGTTATATTAGTGAATGACTAACATCTCCATAGACAAGTAGTTAAAATTATATTCACTTCATTAGTGAAGATTCCAAGCACATGCAAGTTCTGCATTGTGGAAATACTAGTCAGCATTTTCCACAACTATTGTCATTGTCCAACATTTTCAATTAATAGCTCACAATCAAAACGAGACAACGAACAAAATATCTCATATAAACATTTTAAAATTGAAACACGGTAAACTGTTAGCTAAGTAAAAATTGTTTGTCAGTTAAAAAAAAATCTTAGCAAGGTTACATTCTTAGCAAAGCAAAATTTTTTACATGTGGATCCAGATTCGATCCGTGGACCCGGTGGATCCGAATTTGGATCTGATTTTTATGGACCCGATGGATCCGGATCTAGTAGGATCCGATCCAGATCGGATCCGTTGCCATCCCTAGTTCCAAGAGCTCAGGTTACAGGTTTTAGTGGCCATACCCAACAATAACCATGGGGTATTACCCTACCTATTGGTAATAGCCAGAAGACCACCTATAACCTTCAAAACCCTGTCCAACAAAGTACAGAATGGAGGTCGCCAGTGCAGAACGCCTACTAGCCGAATCCAGTCGAGAATCGGCAGGGGACGTCACAACTGATAAAACCGGAGATCATTGTTAATACCATTCAGAGGTACTTCAGCATCCAACTAAAACCTTTAGACATGCCTGTTTATAAGAAGCCTTACCCCGATTGGATAGATCGTATAACATATTTGCCGAGGGGCTTCAAAACACCGTAGTTTGCCATTTTCTTTGGCGAAGACGACAAATCCATTATCAAGCACATCGATAGATTTACTGCCCAATGCGGCGAAGCTAGCCAAAATGAGTATCATAAGTTGCAGTTATCCCGTCTCTCTCTAACGGGAACAACCTTTGCATGGTACTCTTCTTTGACTCCTGATTCCGTGTAGAGCTAGGCTAACATAGAGGGTTGCTTCCATGATAGGTTCTATTGGCCCCAACCTCAGGTTACCGTGACTGATCTAATGAATCTCAAGCAGCAGGTCGATGAATCGGCTGCCAATTTTATCGAGAGGTTCAGAAAGAAGGTTGGGAAATGCACCGTATACTTCCCCGAATCTGAGTGTGCCCACATGATAATCAATAATATGCACCCTCAGTTAAAGGAGAAGTTAGTAGGATAATCTTGCTCTAACCTGAGCCAGTTAGCTGAAAAGGCTAGCCAAATAGAGCAGTATGTCCAGGAGAAGGAGCGGACAAGAGCCAGCCGAAATCGAGGCTCCCACTTGGTATCCATCATTGAAGCGGATGAGTCAGACTCAGAGTCAGCTAATTGCACGGCATCCGCAATGGTGGCCGAGATTATTAGCGGTAAGGTTTACCCTTGCCCAACCTTGAAATCTATTAAAGGCAAGGAAACAAGTTCATCCGATGACAGGGTCGATTACTTGTTTGATATCACGAAGGCAGATCAGATCTTTGATCATCTGCTCAAAGATAAGCTGATTCAGCTGCTTGATGGTCATAGGATTCCGCCTGCCGAAGAACTCAAGGATAAGAAGTACTGCAGGTGGCATAATTCATATAGTCACTCTACTTCTAATTGTGTGGTCTTCAGGAAGGCGATCCAGAATGGCATCAGGGAGGGGAGGTTCAAGTTAGTCGACAAGAGCGTGGCTGAAATGTCTATTGATACCGACCCCTTTCCCGCAGTACCAATATCTATGGTATCTTTTGCTAAGCCCGATGAGTCAAGGGACACCAAAAGAAAACAGTCGATGAAAAGGGTGTGGGTCCCAAAGAAACCTACCGAAGGGGAGGAGGTTACAAGGACTTCTGTGTTCAACCGGTTAGGTAGCCTACATGCCATTCGTAATGATAGGCAGCCGGCTAGGAGCAGTTTTCTTGACCATCCTAAATACTTGAGGGACTTTGAACGAGAGCTTCAGGAAAAACCACGAGGTTCAGAAGGATCCCTATCGACGTCAGGCATAGGCCTGGAGGGCAAGTACGGATGCCAACCAATCGGCAGCCGAGCATGCCTCGAATAAATGAAGAACGCCCCTTAAAACGAAACAGAGGGTGGTCGAGTTTAACGTAAATAAGGGTATTTCGTCCTTACGTATCATAGCAAGAAATGAGGACCAGAAGAGACCCCAGAGAATGATTAAACCAGCTGCCAACACAGAGAGAGGGAAAGTGGTCAATCAATCAGGCTCCCGAAAAGAAAAAGGCACCACCGAGAGTCGTATCCGGAACCCAAAAGAGAAAGATGCAATGTGCCAAGGTCTTGCGTAAGATGCAATAAACATTGCATCTAATTTTCAACACCAAGGCAGCCAAAACTCTTCCTAAGTTTGCCGTAGCCGAGGTTATTGAGCGGGTATTCGGCTCAGTTGCTTCAGGGGCAATGTCACCTGAAGGAGAGGCGTTGGGTTAACTACAACTAGATGAACAACCTACAGACAACCCGACTGAGGAACCCCAACAAGAGAACATGGCCCCAAATGGGCCTCTAATCGAGGCAATCCCACAGATCATGTAGAGAACTCAGGAAGAGGATCCCTAATCGATCTTCATCTGTTTCCAAGATATGAAAGGTATTTATTTCTCTTCAACCGAATTCAATGAGGTGGGAGACTCCATCCTTGATGTATTTAGCCAAGACCTAGTTGATGAGATGTGGGCAGACATTGAATGGTCAGCCTAATCCCGTGCGAGTTCTGGGTCAGCCGCTCCACGCTGGATAACCTAGAAGGTGATGTTTGCGTAGAAGACACAAATGGGCAAAAATAGTTAATACCACGACTAGGGATGCTTTGAGCACCGCGTTTGGTGCACCTACGGAAGAGATGGTTAAACACATCAAACCCTTCTATGTGAAGGCTTACATCAACGGCAAAATCATTAGCCGAGTGTTCGTCGACAATGGGGATATGTTGAATGTGATGCCACTTCTTACTTTGAAAAGCCTCAATAAAATAAAGAAGGATCTCATCCCAACTAACATGAAAATGGCTAGATTTATGGGAGAGGTCTCTGAAGTATTGGGGATTCTAGTAGCAGAAATCACTGTGGGTCCCAAGACGGTCAGGTTTGCCTTCTTTGTTATAGATGGCAAGCCGCCCTACACTATTCTACTGGGCAGGGATTGGATTCACACCAGCCGTTGCCTTCCTTCTACCATGCATTAGAAGCTCATCTTTTGAAAAGGAGACAATATAGAAATCGTCCTAGCGGACGATAACCCGTTTCGACCAGGGGTTCAGAACGTAGAGGTTGTTCTTTATTCACCTTATGTGGCTCCCATAGTCGTCACAGATCAGTATGAAGAGGGTTCTTGGGAATCCTGTAATCTTACTTCATGAGGGTTCGAAATAAAATAATTAGTCGAACCACGACTTACCTTATAGGATCTAAACGGTCGAGAAAACCCAACCCACACGTGACCTGTGACATTGGCTGACTGTCCCAAGTTCTAAGGCAAGGATAGTCGAGGCATCGCAGATAGGGAACCACGACAGAGAATCAGATCTGGTGGCCAACAATATTTGAGTTGTCGATAGGAATTTTATGCCTAGCTTTGTTTGTCTTTGTTTTACGCTTGCACAAAATGCAAGTAGTGTTCAATACCCAGTATTATGTACGTTCTGTGCAAAGTTTGAATAAACTCATTTTACAAAGACAGGTCTTAAATGAAATATGCAATCAAAAACTTCAAATCTACAGCTATTGGGATGACATTATATCGGCTAAATCTATGGCCAAGATGCAGTGGTGTTCTTATAAACTAATATCATTATGGATGGCCAAATCAAACTTGAACCATATCAGCAGGCCATTCTAACGGAGTTGGGTAAGTTGGGTGAAAATCGACGGACAATCATAGTAGAAGCCAAAACCGGTAAACGTAAAATAGCCAAAGCATGTGACAAACATATAGGGCCTAAAGAGGTTTGCCGAAGGAGACTTAGTTTGGAAAATCATCCTGCCGATTGAGATGAAAGATCATAAAATTGGCAAATGATCACCAAACTAGGAAAGGACCCTTCGTAGCGAACTCACGGGTTGCCGGCAATACAGATCAAGCGATGAACATGCATGGAAAAGAAATATAAATGGTAGACATCTTAAAGACATACTACCCATTGATTCTGGGACATGCATAAGTAATCAACAGTCACATACCAGCTGCCTGGTAGCAAAAAAAGATTAAACTCCTTTCGATTTGGGGAACGTAAGAACAAACGACAGGCATAGACCGACTGCCTGATCACAATAACAAACCCTTTGATTTGGGGTCGACAAAGTTAGGAAGCCGAATCACTCGACATTCCCCCAGATAGAGGTTACAATACATCAACGGTAATAGAAATCTCAGGATTAGCCGAATCCACGGCTGCTTGGATATCTTGAATACCTGCAATCTCCCTTCTTCTCTTAGTTTCAACAACGGCCACTACCTCAACCGCATCCACTCCTACATGGACCTCCCTTTCGGCACCCAGCAAAGGTTCAACCACTATAGTCGATGGGGCCTCGGTAAAAGCTTGAGTGTCGGTAGATACCTCTTGATCAACAGAAGCAACGACTGCTTCGGGTGGCAAATCCATAAGGGTGTCGGCTGAAAGCTCAGCAATAAGATCAGCTGGCGGGGGAGAAGTGATTATCGGCATTGCTTGAATTAGATGGTTTTTCCACACATTCCATTCATCCTCCAGTTTTGCTAACCGTTTGCTATCTGCTCTCTGATCCAGCTCCAAAACCACATGATGGTTACCGAGTTCTTGGATTTTATTATCCAACTGAAGGCTCTACCGAAATAAAAAAGAACAGGTGGAATAGTGAGCACTAATGGCCGAGTCTAAGGTGCCTATGGCCGAAATAATAGCCCCCATCTCCGCTTGGATCCGCTTTAACTCAGCTTGCAGTTTGGACAGCCGCTCCTGCAAGTCATGTCTTCGGATGACACTTTGTTGTCTGACTGCATTCACCTCACTGAAAGAAGTCTAAATGCGGTTCTTTTCTTGCCGAAGAGACCCCAAGCATTACACAGCAGCGACAACCTCATCATGACTATCTTTGGTCGTTCTATGTAAAGCAAACAAATCAGTCAGAGCCAAGGCCATGTCATTATAAGTGGCTGCCAGAGTCGGGGAATCCGTTGTTCCTCTCAACAATCGGAGCAAAGAGGCCTTAGAGCATGTAACTCCTCTTTGGTTGTCAGGATTCCCCTAACGAGAGATTCCTCAACACGTTCTCGATGGACGCCAACAGGCGAAGCTGGTGAGGATGCGGTGTCGACTAAGACAAAGTAGTGCAAAAGCACATCTTTTGGGATGACCTCGATTGGTACCTCTGAGCCATCAGTTGGGGGCACTTCAGTCGTAGGATTACCTCCAACAGTCTCTTGTACGGAAAAGACAGTTTCAGAAGAAAAGCAAGAATCTATAGACAGTTGGTAACAAGACTGGAAGGAAAAGGGTATACCACTATGGTCACGTCAACCTCTTCGATTGCTTCAATGGAAGAAACTCTAATATCGAGACTAGCCGATAGAGAATCTTGCAGATGTTCAGAAGGACGAGCCAAAGAGGACGTCCCTCCGGCATGGAGAGAGGCATCATGTACTTTCCGCCGCCTATCGCGCCTTATTAATAGTGGCTCCTGAAAGACAAAACTATGGAACATGAGTAATAAAAAATAGCTAATACAAAGGTAGTCGAGGCAGACAAGGGATATACCTCATCATCATCCTCTTCAGAAATAGGGACTTCGGCTCCGCAAGATCTTTTCCTGCACTCACAAATAACAACCCCTTCACCCAGTCTGGGTTGCTTTAAAGCAGATGTCCTAGGCAATGAAGATCCATTGGTAGGAGTGGTTTCCAAATCAACAAACCCTGAGGGAGATACATAAGAGGTGTTAGCCTAGAATGTATAAGAAATTCTGGCTAGTATATGTGTAGAGGAAAAACAATTCACCTTTTCTCTTCGGTTGCCGCAGCCTGACGGAAGACCAAGAGGCATTAGGACTAGCCGAACTGATGGACATCACCTTTGAAGGGACCTCGATCGAAATAGACTTCTAGGGAGGATTGGAAGAATCTTTCTTTGGCCACCTTCCATCAGTCAACAAAAGCAACGGTGGTGTTGGCCCTTGGGGAGAACGACTGCTAGAAGAAAGAGGCAAGCTTATCAAGATTGTGGGCGGCTACCTCTTCTATTTGCTTGATATTTAGAGAGCAACGGTGGGTCGATTGAGCAATACTACGGTGAGGCCATGGTATGTGCTGAGCCAGACCAAATTGTTGTGCTACAAAGTTGGGGCTATAAGGCTCTATGGTCAACTTGTTATGCCTAGAATTGTGCTTCAAGCCACCCAAAAGTTCCCTAGCCGTAAGGATACGCCCCCACGCTCAGTTCATGACCTGTCGGGCGAACAAAAGATTGTCATCAGCTATGTAATGAACCCAGTCGGGAGTGGCCCATTGTTCAAAGACTGGTTGCCAATCTGCGTAATGGTATTGAGACAGACCATGCAGAGTGGAGACTGCAGTGAAAACATCCTGGGGCACAAGAGGTGTTCCCCGAAGAGTGTCGGTTAATACCGGCGGAACTAACGAATAACGGCCGCCATCAAAATCGTCAGAGATGAACTCTAAAAAATACAAAGTGATCCACAATAGTAAGAACTACAGAGGACCGACAAGAGTATCTAGATTTTGAGAGTCCCTTAACCTATCCTGAGCATCGCCTAAAGCCATGTACAAGTAAGCCAAGAAAAGGGATGCCCAGCTGACATCTTCCCCTGAAACGGCCAAAGCCACATAAATCTCTAGCTCTTTGACAATTGCACAAGATCCCGCACATACGAAGTAATGGCTAAACCAATAATGTAGAAAAGCATGATGTTCAGCATCATCCGACCGGAATAGGCGAACTTCGGTGGTTAGCGGATATGAAAGAGCCATAGCTGGAAGAATTTTTTGAAACAATGATCCCTAGTCGGGAACTCTAATTCCATTCAGGGTAGGTGCTTTGGCTCCCAGGAACGGAAGGCCTAGTATCGTCGTTACATCAAGAAGGGTGGGAGTCATCATCCCCCAGGGAAAAATAAAAGCATTAGCAGTAGTCGACCAATAACCAAGAAATGCATATATGAGGCCGATATTGCAGGAGATATCAGACACCGATAGTGCGATGGCATTATAAAAACCCATACGTTCCCACTCGTTTCATTTGGCCGACTTGACCTCGTCCACCCAAGCAGAATAGTTGGTGACCTTGGTCGGCCAGGTGCGTAGGTTAGCTAGATAGCGGTCAGCAGTGAACCAGTCACACGTGAGGGGAAGGTCATAGGTCACCGAGCTAAGATGTTGAGATAAAAGAACGTCACCTTGTTCGGCCTACCATATGGAGCAAGAACCAACTGTTCATCAACAAGGACCAATGAATCAGTTAGATCTTTATCGGCTAGAGTAGTCCCATATATTTTCTGAGAAGAGAAAGAAGAAGACATGGCAGCCGAGTAAGAAAAGGGCCGAGATTAGGGTTTTTTGCAAAAAGGAAGAAATCAGAGATCAAGTGAAAAAAAATTGGAAAGATATTTCTTCTTAAGCGGATTTCGATGGGCAGCAGAAATTAGGGCTATTTCTTCAAATGCACGGTTAGAAAATATTGGAACTGATTCGTGGTAACAATGACACTTCAGTTGAAGAAAACCCAATTCAGAAGTAATCATCATTACATGCACTGGAGACAAGACGATTGAAGTGACATGCGCGGCTGATAGACTGAAACGACGGCTACTTTCGGGTACATCAACTCAGCAGTCACGCTCGAGTTAAGAAGTCGAATTTACTCCTAGCCTTCGACTACAAGAACTTCATCGGCTACTAAGGCATCTTAGCCGAAGTTGTCGTTAGAGGAACAACTGGGACCCACTCAGATGCAGATGCCTCAACGACCAAGTCAAAAGGGTTTTCCGACCCCTAAAAGCGATAACGACCAATAACAGCTAAAAGAAAGGGGTCATTATCCGAGCAAAAGGAGTAGAGGGCGAGAAAATCGGCACCACTCCCCCTATAGTCAGCTGTTGAGCTTAGTGGGTTACTTGATGACCAACATGGGGGGGGGGGGGGGCACGTTTGTACAGTTTATTCCTCTTTTGTACTATAAATACTCATTCTTTGTATATACAACGACACACACAATCAATCAAAAACATCAAAATTTATCTATCTTTATCTTTTATCCTTTACTTTACTCGACTGTATTCATATTTCTTACCTCTTAGTTTACCATAATTGTCGTCCTAACGCTTTCTGGAGTAGTTGGGGAACCAATTGCTGGAGATTAGAGTTTTGTTTGCAACCCAAATCGCTTAAGTTAAGGAATCATTTTGTCTCCCGGTTTCATCAGCCGATACAACGGCAGATAGCGGAATTGGGGTCGAGAACAATATCAACTTCATAAATTATTATAGTACTCTCTTTGTCTCAAATTTATGTGACATTTTTTGCTTATCGAGAGTCAATTTGAATAATGATTAAAGTTAAATTGGATTAGATTAACTTAATTTTTTAAAATTAAATTTAGATATTTTAAAACTATACCAAAAGTTTTATAAAATACCATTCTTCTCATATCGATACGATGAATAATAATATCTTTTAAAATTCAAGTAGAAAACGGAGGGAGTGATAATAATTAAGTAGAGAGAGGGCGAGCTCACATTGCATGTACGAGTCGTTGCAAGAATTTTGTGACGTTTTTAGGTTGCCGGCAAGAACAACTTTTTGAGTTGCTTCTATTTTGTGTTGATTTTGATTTGAATATTCCATTAATATGTTACTATCAAGACGATGGAGTATATATATTAGCTTTAACTTTAAGATGAGATCATTACATAATTAGGAGAGATTTTGTGTGTGTGGTGTTTGATAAGCACACAAATAAATGTCGGGTAACTACCACATAATATTGATGTCGGTAAACCCTGGATTGGGTGGCTGTCAAGATTAAATTAGCAAATTGTAATTATCACTTAATTTCTATCTGTTTCTTTCTTTTTCCTTTTATAGATGCTTCCAAAGACTGACGACTTTTCGGCATTTTTATCTTTTCTGCCGTTACGTACTTTCTCCGTCTCACAATAAGTGTCATTTTAACTAAAAATATGTATATTAAGAAATCAATAATGCAATATAAAGTTTATTAAATTACACTTATATAATAAAAATAAATTACGTTTTCCTCTTGATTAGAGCATTAATAAGTAGTAAATCTTTTGACATTGGAAATCCAACAATACCAATTAAAATACTACGTGATTTTTCCACTTATCATTTTGATGTTACTTTAACTTGTCAGTTTTTATTTAAGGGTAGAATTGAAAAAAATTAATAAATTTATGTCTTGATTTCCTAAGATGACATTTATTATGGGGCAATTTTTTTTAACTAAGGTGACAATTATTTTGAGACGGGAATAGTAGTATTCAATTACATTTTAATTTATGTATCTAATTTGACCCTTGCTCTTAACATGTATATAACTTGTATGGCTACAAGATTACGCATTAAAAATAAAATAAAATAAAATAAAATAAAATAATTTTTTTTTCTAACGAAGTAGTAAAGAATAATGAGAATTGATAAATTGCTTCTATTCAGAAAATCCAGTATCTTTTAAGAGTAATGCTCCATTCAATTTTTTGAGTCTCTATCTTCTTTATGTGTGCTTTTTCATTTGATGTTCGGGATTTGTATTAAATTCTTTAATTTAGATTCAAGCAGTGTAAATATTTGGAAAAGAAAGGAAGCAACTTTTTTTTTGAGTGTCTAAAACACAGAGCTCAATTAATTAATTGATTTGAATTTTCAAAACCTACTGTCAAGTAGAACACTATGATATAATGATCGAATGTGATTCTTTAACAGTAAAAAAAATGGACCATTGAAATAGAAATAGACAACTTTTCTCATAAGTCATTTCCCCTTTCCCATTTTTCAAGCTAATCGACGACATATATAAGCAATTTGGTGGCATATTTGTCTAGATGTTTTATTCTCTCTCATTTTAATTTGTTTTTTTTCACAAATAATTATCCATTCTTCCTAACGACATGTATCTTTTTCAATTATGATTTTGTAAACATTGTAGTCCAAGAGTCACTTCCCCTAACATATCTAAAGTGTCCACAAGCCTGAAATAAAAAGGAATCTACAATCCAAACTCAAGAAAGATCCACGAGCATCCAATTAACTTTTTCTAAAAAAAGAATCTCCAGGATTACAGTAAAGGGAGGAAGAAAAGAAACATTTTCTTTTTCTTATATGATAATATTTGTCTATTTTTTTGCTGAAATCCCCGGATTCCATTTTGTGAGACTACATTTAATATGTTATTGTTGTTTTTTTGCTGAAATCATTTTATAAGGAAAAGTGGTAAAAAAAAAAATACTATGCGCGAAATGGTCAATTTTATTTTTCCTTATATTATCCATACAAAAATTTATCTGACTTTACTCAATTGAATCAAATATTCCACTTCTCTGTTAGGACTGTTCTAGTTAAATGTTAAATATTTATATATATTTAGTAGATTTCTTAATACAAAAATAGTGTTTGAGCTGGTTCATGTGAACCAGAGATTTAAGGTAGATCCGCCCTGCCAACCGCTAAACCCATAACGGTGTTTGAGTTCTACGTTCATAGTTTATTATTTTCAGCAATTACAATAAATGTTACACGACTAAAATCATGCCTTAGCTAAAAGCTATGAGTTCAAATGGATACATTTATATTACTACGCTCCCGTTTGGTCATAGATTTTGGGCGCATATTTTCAAATTATTTTTTAAAATCTTTGTTTGGCCATAAAATTTTGATAAATTTTGAAAACAAATCTTCAAATTTAAAATTATGGCTCAAACATGTTTATGGGCCAAGATCTATCCATTGGCCTTTTTAAAATTTTAAGAAAATACCCCAGATTTTTATATTTTGTAAAAAAGACCCCGTCTATTTATGACCCAACTAATATGTATCTATCAATTTTTCCCAATTAAGTAAGAATACTTCAAAACTAAAGAATTATTTGAAGGCTTGAAGCTAAGCTATCTCCTAAGAAGTCACTATTATTTTAATCCCAAAAATTATGTCAATGCTATTGTAATGTCCAATAATAATTATTGAGTCTTCATGTCTAAAGACGACTCACATTTGCACAAATTGAAATGCAGAAAATAATATGATTCTAACAACAAAATTACACAAATTAAGATGCATTCAACAAGAAATTACAAAATTAGTAAAATAAGAGTACTGAAATCAAATTCAACAACAAAATTAAAACACATAGGAATAATTTGAGATTAGCAAGTATGTTTGTTTGGTATGATTGGATATTCTTGATATTTTTTAGAACTTATGGGTATAACTCATGTTTAATGTTTTTTTTTATTTTTAAAAAGTGGAATATGTTTTGAAAAACTATGGCCAAACACATTTTCAAAATTTGAAAAACTTCCCCCAAATCAATTTCTTTAATTTTGTTTTGGGAATCCATGGACAAACGCCATAATTCCCTTCCATATCCACTCTTTATTAACACACTCTACGTTTATCTTTATACAAATTATAACATCATCGCAAAATCTTTTATGTGATCTTATTTTGTGACAAGATCTACAAGTGTCCTAAGAAAGCATACATCTAACTATAGCTAGCTACTATACAACGAAATACATAAAATTAGGAGTAGAAAAGGTCCCGTAACTACGTGCATAAAACAGGAATAGTAATTGAAGTAATTGGTCCTAGCGCCCTATATAAGGCAAATACTATGAGAAAACTTGTTTAATCAGCTTGCTGTACTTGAGCATTTCAACAGTAATAAGCTTGTTCTTGGAGCTGCATTTGCACACCATTTACAAAAATAATTCGTCGATTTAGTAAACTATGGTATATGAAAATGTGTAAGCTAATTTAACAACTCTTAATCTTATGAAGCAAGCACGAGTAACAAACTGAGAAGGCAAATAAATGTACGTATACCAGATCCGGTTGCCTCCGAGCTCTTCATCAACCTAAGCCTCCTGCAAGATTCAACAAATATTCTGGCAAAAGAAAATGGATCATAAGAGCATGATTTAACTTATCTGCACTGATTATATAAAATATTTTTTGTACTATCAAGTCATACTATTGGAAAAGTTACTTCCCTTTTTTGTTAAAAAAAAAATATACTCTATATATTAATCACACTTATTTTGAACAGTTGCATATAGATATTAGCTGATAGTGTACCTAACTTTTTTATATGATTCCTTAAGTTCCATAGGTTAGATATCGTAGAATTTTATATATTTTCTCATTGAACAAAAGATAACAAATAAATCAGATTAATAAAATTACCATGTGAATTTTTTGGTTATTCCCCTTCCTCAATCATATAAGGAGTATTTCCGATTTTCTCTTATCTATTAGTTCCGCGTCACAAACTTTTTTGTTTTCATATAGAGAGTTCCTAAACAATATTTATGTAGATATATATGAAGAAGGAAGCAAGGTTGAGATGGTTCGGGCATGTGCAGAGAAGAGACACAGATGCCCCAGTGCGCAGGTGTGAGAGGTTGGCTATGGACGGGTACAGGAGAGGTAGAGGTAGAGAAGAAGTATTGGGGAGAGGTGATTAGACAGAATATGGCGCATGTGCAACTTACTGAGGACATGACCTTAGATAGGGGATTGTGGAGGACACGGATTAGGGTAGAAGGGTAGAAGGTAGTCGAGCGTAGTCCTACTTACACTTACAAAATGATAGTTGTAGTGTTGTTACTATAGGCCCGATTAGCATATCACACTTATAGGCGCATTATTACTTTATAATCCCATGTAGTTTGATTTCTGGTGCTATGTGTTCTTTAGTGTACTTTGTTTATCTTATTTAGCTGCGTTAGCTACTACTTCCATTTGTTAGAATACGCTACCATGGCGTATTCGATTTTGTTATCAGCATGTTCATACTACTTTAATTTCTTGTTTGATAGAATACGCTACCATGGCGTATTCGATTTTGTTATCAGCATGTTCATACTACTTTAATTTCTGTTTGAGTCTAACCGTTTCTCTTACTTTACTTTGTTTGCTTTGCTTGTGATTATGCTTTGTCTTGAGCCGATGGTTTCCCGGAAACAACCGCTCTACCTACTAAGATAGAGGTAAGGTCTGCGTACACTCTATCCTTTCTAGACCCCACGTTGTGAGATTTCACTGGGTATGTTGTGTTGTGTTGTTGATATATATGAAGAAGGAAATGAATGTAAAACATACTTCCAGGGAACGTCTCCAAGTAGCATCCGGTCCCCATCTTTGTCTTCATAGGTTGGCAAATATTCCACACCATTAATTGTAGGGTCCATAAGCTTCCTCTCATTTAGAAAGTTACCTGTTTATATTTTATTTTACTGTTTCTCTTAGAAGAAAGGCTCAATAATCAAACTCACGAGGAACTGTGAAAGAGTGTATACTTGCAGATTGTTAGGCAAGTGAACAAGTCTGGCAGAACATTTAGCAGCTGGTCATAGCTAGTGTACATTTCCAGTTCAACTTTTCTCAAGTAGGAGCTCCATCTACTGCCACCTTCACGTACTTGCGCCACTTCTGTACTTCCTTCTTCCTCAGTGATATCACTGGCGGCCATCCAACTACTTGTGTCCTAATATATTTTTGAAGATTTTGTAAGAAATTAAGCACATTCTTTTGTTAATTAGAGCAGAAAAGAGAGTCTGCAGTTACTATCAACCCACCTATCTCGTCTAGAAGCATAAGTTGTTAGAAAGTATATTTACTTAATTATATTTTCAACACGTCCTCTTATACACATGTGGGCTTAGCATATTGGACAAGCACATGCAAATACTTTTTAATAATTAGTAGCGGTGATACTAGCTCGATTTGATAATAAGTGGCGGTGAGACTAGCTCGAATTAGGACCTTTATCTGCTCTAATATTATATTAAAATGTGTGACAATCTTATCCAAAAACTTCAACGTTAGTGAGAGCACCACTTTATTACTTAATTATATCTTGATCAATACACCTTAACTTTATGTGATTAACCAACAAAAAAAAAGAAGAAGATAATATGCACTTTTTGTATGGATTTAGTACTTTTATATATAAACTAATAGTGTAAGTAATTTTTACACAACAATAACATACCCAGTAAAATCTCACACCGTGTGGTCTGAGAGGGTAAAAGTGTACACAGACCTTACCTCCACCTTGATAGGTAGAGCGGTTGTTTCCGGAAATTTTTACACTAATAATGTATTTTGACATATCTAACATATCTTATATTTTAGGTTACAAATCTCAAATTTTATAGATAATTGCACGTAATTACTTTTTAGTTGACATGATAATGTAAAAGTTCTTATACATTGGTAACATACGAAGTTTAACTTTTATTTGATTAGGGAACTTACTCATGTGGGGAAGGTTTGGTTCCCCTGGAGATTTCATTGGTGGAATTATCATCTTCACGGCTTTTATGGTGAGGATTTCTTGAAGTAGAGCTACCTAGGCTCAACTCAGAAGTGCTTATTCTTGCTTTTCATATCTAGCTAGTCCTGGCTGCTGATTGAAGAAATGGGCTGAGCAATGTGTTTGGTGTGATGTGTGGCTATTGTATAAGCTTTGAAATGTGGAAGGAGGTTATCATTAATTTAGAGTTTAGACCCCTCCTCTTAACACGTCTACACTGATGTGCGGTAGCTTTTGGTTCATGTCATTAATTAAGGGACGTAAATGATGGGAAATCATGCATCTCTATTTTGATTAATTACTTCCGTTCGAACAAGAATTTGAACTTTACAGGTACTAAATTTTAGGATAGCCACATTAGATGTTATTAACTGGGTTGTGAATTTACTTTTTATACATATTTAGTGAATTTCTTAATACAAATATAGAGTATGAATAATATAGGGATTTGTTGGGTTCAAAACACATAAGTAAGATATAACGGAAGTTCAAAATTTTGTTCTTACTTACCCCAACAATTTCTTCTAGTATGGTTATATGACAATCAAAACCTGTAACATAAAACATGAACACTTACAGGTTGTATTATCTGGAGTCTTTACTTAGGGATTACATGTGATTGTCCCTTCGACTGCAAGCACTATGCTATGGTGTATTCCTCTGTCAAGAAAGCTAGGAAAATCTTGGCAGAGGTTTGAGAGAGTTTTATCCTAGACTCTAAGTCTAGAATTTGTTTATGAGAATTAGTGTGTTTTAACTTATGGGGTGTGCTGCATTTATAGTTGAAATTATGGCAACAAATCAGATTAGGGTTGGGCTCCAAGCCTGGCCCAAAAACCGAGGTGCATTGGGCCAGTCTGACTGGGCCCACTGTCGGATCGGCGCCGCGGCGCCTTACGTAAATTTATGTTTCCCATTTTCGTTTAATATATATATTCAGCACATTAAATCCAAAATTTAATTTTGATTTAATTAAATAATTTCCATCTAACAGAAATTATCTCATAGTTATTATTAATTTAAATATCTCGATTCCAAATTGAATATTTAATACTTTCTCAATACACCCTTAGATCGAAGAGATAATCGACATAGTGTGACCCTATAGGCCTTCATATATCGACACTAATTCAATTAAGGTCTATACGGAACTCCTAGACTGCGTCGTACGACGAACTCAATCAATGAAGTACGTTTACATGAATCCAACAAGCATAACGTTTATGTGAGATGATAAATTCCTATCATTCGCGACACACTCGATCAAGCTTAGGATCTGCCATGTGTCTATCCAAATGGCTTGATCACTATCTCATCTATATTAGTCGACAACTAGACCATATTCTAAATATGTCTCTTGCATTGGCCACTGACTTGGTCGACCTAATATCATTGAGAAGTTGAGTGCTCTCTCGAATATCCAATCGAGGAATGAATTCTATTCTTGGCTCAATTACCACCTTAATTTACATCATAATGTACCCAACACAAGCCGTGTCTTATCCTATAAGGAGTTTAAGCTTAGGAAAGGGTCAAAGTACATTACTCTTTAAACAAGGTGTGTATTGACCTCAAGTCAAAGGGTCTTTATATCCCACACGCTGATAACACTCTAGACATGTCTAACATATAGTTTATCAGCAGGGTATACCAATACTTTCCAAAAGTATCCATGTGTTCATCACTAGTAACCATTACTAGTAGCATGTGAGACATACTACATTCTCTAAGAATGTGATGCAGACCACATGTCGACTTATAACATATCATCGATATCTCATTCTCGATGATCATTAGTCGAGGCTATTTTAGAGTTACGCTCTATCATCAATATATCACTCTATTAATGACAACGTAAGCTTAAGGGATGCACATTAATGAATAATTACAAACAATCAAACAATAATTCAATAATCGCAAATGTCATAAATATTAATCTTATTAATAATACGAATGTATTCAAGTACATTTGTCCCTAATAATAATTGTCTCTAGGACATACATACTTTCAATTAAAGCTACTGAGTTCGACGAAACCGTACATCGGCTTCTAGCTCCGCCCGGGTTCCATGTAGGCTTTTCTCTTCTTTTAAAGTTGTTTGCAATTTTCTTATTTTAAAAAAGGGTTCACTTTATTTTACTCCACCAAGCGCAGCAAAATATTTTGCACGATCGGTAAAATTGTTTAAAAATAAATGTAAATAAGTGTTTACTACAGTATATACTATAACTAGCTACTCAAGTTTATAAGCTGACTTACAAAGAAGACCGTGGAGCACTAGTTTTTTATCCCGTTGCAAATTGATTTTTAGTTTTATATCTTCTTTCTAAGAGCTTTTATTTATACATACGGAAGTTGGTAAAAAATATAAAAGAAATTTTTTTATGATTATTTTTTCTATTTAAATGATAAAGGACTATATATGTTCACCCATTTCCACTTAAATAGCTGCACTTCTAATTTTATTTGATTAAATTTTATATACCGTTACAAAAAAATTGGTAAGGTAATATTCTAATTTATTGAAAGCTCTCTAGAGAACACGGTGGAACTTATCAAATGCTCTAAAATATAGTATATAAACTTAAATTGAAAGAGAGTAAAAGAATAACTATGTTGGAGGACTTGGATTATATGCGCCCTTTGCATGTCCTTACTTGCGCAGTTTAGCCACGCTAGAATGAGTGGTTCTCTTTTTGAATTTAATTATTAATTTCAAAATTAACTCATGGTTCGTGTTAGACAAATTTACAGAAGAAAAAAATGTAGAATGCGCTCTATTAATAGGGACAGTAAAGTACGATTAATTTTTATTCACGTTGCTTGCTGAGAAGGTGATAAATATAAGTAACCCCAAGCTTAGAGCACGAACTAGGGATGGCAATTGGGCAGGGCGGGTGTGGTACCCCTCCCCCGCATCCGTACCCCGCAAGAAAATTTTATGTCCGTCACCTACCCGCCATTCGTGACGGGTACATTTTCAACATTCATATTCGTCTAGACGGGTATATTTCTAAATTCACACCCGTCAATATCTGTCTGTACCCGTCAGCCATATTTTGTAATCAACTCATTTGTCATTTTGTCAACCTGTCAATTCATTATTATTGGGCTTATGACTGCTAAAATTATGTGTGTCAAATTATTTGGACTTTAGATAAATATAAAGTTGTACAAATAAAATTATAGTTGACGGATATAAGGCGAGCGGGTGAATTTGGAGCGGACGATTGGATGTGGGGCGGGGCAGGCGGGTGTAACTGCAAATCCACCACCTACTCATACCGTCTATTATCCTCCAAAGTTATACATATACCCGCCTACTACTCGCCAAAGTTATATTTATATACATCCCCAACTAAAACGAATGCTATGTAAAATTCTCAAAATTGTACTCACTTGTCATCCCTAGCACGAACAAGTGATTGAGTGAAGCAAAGCATGGCGCTCGTCAGTGGAAAGAGATGGCGGGGCCGACATGTCTGGGGTACTTTAAGGAACAGGTCAACCTTATAAGTACTGTCCATGTGCTAAACCAACTCATGAATTTAAGGAAACAAAATGGGACCCATAAACGCAGTCATGTGACCCTGTTACTTTGTCGGGTTTTGACTTTTCAATTCACGACCTTTATCACGCTAACGGGCCTCCAACCGACACGTCCACACTATAATGTAGCTTTGCTTGTATATGTCTACAGTTTAAAGAAGGAAATAGAAATGCGAATTAAATAGGAGTACTTTTTCATCAATTCGTAGTAGTAGTAGTAAGAGTGGGGACGGGAGAAGGGGCGGGGTCGGGTCGGCGGGCTCGGCGAGGGTCGGTCCGGCGGGATCGGAGAAAGTCCCGTCCGATCCCGATCCCGTCGGGCTCGGTCGGGAGGGCTCGAGGCGGGGTCGGGCTCGGGGCGGGATACGGCGGGTTTTCATTTTTTTTTTTTTTTAAATAACATATGTATAAAAAAAATCAATAAACAAAATAAGATAGTGTAATAAAAACATCCCAATGTTGTTTTTGTGCCTCTTATATTATTTAATAGACATGATTTTTTTGTAATACAAATACAATTGTCTAAAATCTAAATTGCAACTTTGTGGTGTTGTCCAAAAGTTCCAAATTACATAATAAAATTACAATTAAAAAAATTACATTTTCAAAAAAACCTGTTCTAATTGCTTGATGATTTCATGTGGTTCTTCGGTTGGAATTGGTATTTGTTGGTCAAATTGATCCACGCCGCTTCCACTACCTTCGGTTAAGATTTCGTTGTAGTTTTCATCATCTTCTTCGTTGATCTCCGGTTGACCGCACCTTTCTCCGCTCCGCTCGTATCCAATCTCTCGAATAATACCGCAATTTCCAAGCCGTCTCCGGCTAATGAGTGTCTCGTGGTCTCCTATTTGATATCTCGCTCGCAGAAAAAGCGCTTTCGTACGCGAGTTGACGACGCTTGAATGTTCAAAACATCTCGAGCCATCAATGAAAGTGTCGGAAAGGTCTTCTCATTCCCCCTCCAGTATTTTAGCAAGTCTTCATGTCCATCTTCATTGATAACTTCTTGATACGGTACAGAACCCTGTAAAATAAAAATATCCAACTCGCTAATTTGGTTAGTAGTAGAGGTACGACCGCACATTCTATTTCGAGGCTTTCAATACTAGCGCAAAGCTTGACAAGATGTCTTTTGTGAGGTTGTATTGAAGATGAAGAAGATGGTATGGAATTTGGTAAGTTACTAGCATTTTCTTGTTGATAAAATCTATATATATTTTTGCAATGGTGTTCTACGCTAGACAATACTTCTTCTTTAGTTTGTTCAATAGGTGGTGGGTGATTTAGATTTTTGGGACTTGGAGGTGGTAGTACTTCTATACAATCGTAAATAGTTTCAATTAGTGATTTAGTACCGTCTATTTTAATAGTAGGATTTAATACAGAACCAATAATATAAATAGAGGGAATAGGAATAAAATATTTTTTTATTTTGAGAAACATTTTTTTAATAGCGCCTTATAAATTGGTTTTTCCATATATTCACTAAGTAATAAAAATATTAGAGTTATATAAAATAACATAGTTGAAATAGTAGGATAATATATACCGGAAAATTCTTTTGTTGCTTGAAAAAATTTCTCTAAAAATACAATAAGTTCGGAGATTTTTTCCCAATCACTATCTAAAATCATATCAGCTGACTTTTTATTATGAGAGTAAAAAAATAAAGTTATAGGTAATTTATAGTCATAAGCAACAAGTAGTTGCTCGTATAAACAATTCCACCTAGTGGATACTTCTTGTGGAATTATTCTAAAAGGTAGTCCACAATCATAACAAATTTTTTTATATTCTTTTCTACGTTGTACTTTATTACTTTTAAAAATAAAGTTTATAGCAAATTGTATTTTACTAAGAATGTCTTCAAAAAGTGATAGACCATCCTTTACAATTAAGTTGTATATATGGCACGCACATTTTATATGAAAATGGTCTGGAAAAGAAGGAGTTAAACTATTTTTTAAAATTGTAATTGCGTAATTGTTATTAGAAGCGTTATCTAATGTAATAGTCATAATTTTATCGGTAATTCCGTAATAATCGCACACTTGATAAATATTTTCTCGCAATAAAAGTACCAAAGTGTGCCTATCATCTATATATCTATACGCTAAAATACGTTTTTGCATAGACCATTTATAATCTATCCAATGACAAGTTACGTTAAATAATCATGGCCGTTAGTATTACGACCTATATCAGACGTGATGGATACTTTGCCATTAAAATGATATAATGAAAAACGTAAATATTGTTGATATTCATGCGCGAATTTAAATACATCTCTCTTAACAGTTGATCTAGGAAAACCGTTAGAATTTAAATACATCTCTCTTAACAGTTGATCTAGGAAAACCGTTAAAAACAGGATTATATATATCTCTAATGTAATGAATAAAACCGGGAGATGAAGGAAATGAAAAAGGCAAACCCTCCACAGCAACTAATTTTGATATTGCTTCCCTATCTCTATGTTTATTGTATTTAGAGCCTACAATTCCCCCCGTCATAGGGTTAATTTGACCCCAGTACTTGGTCCGGACACGAGTATCGTATGTGAACCTTGTCCCGATGGAGCGGGCGTTTGCGCACCCGGTTTTGAAGCCTGGTATTGGGCATACCTAGCTGGATGAGCACTTACTACGTGTCTAATTAAACCCCCCGTCCCACCGTGACCTTTTCCAGTTTTAAATTTTAAAACATTTTTACAAATTTTACATATGGCTACTTGATTCTCTACGTCCCTATCAAAAAATGTCCATGCATCTGATTTTAATGGTCGTTTTGCTGGACCTCGTCTCATACTAGGGGGAATAAGAGGTATTTCAGTTGAAGGTGCACTAGTGGGTGTGTTGTCATCAACATTAGTGGGTATATCATCTAGATCATCGTCTAAATTAAAGTCTTCTTGAGTTCTAGAAAATAGCTCCTGGTCTAAATCTAATGGTATTGTAGGAAAATGTTGAGTATCAACAAAATCATCCTGTGTAGGAATAAGATGACTAGAAGAAGTACCCTTGCCCTGGTTGCCCCTACTAGAAGAAGCACCCTTACCCTTACCCTTAAACATACCTTTTAATCCTTCCATTTTAATTATGATAATAAATAAATAAATAAATAAATAATTAAAGACAATAAAATTAAGTGATCTAAACTAAATAAACGAGACAATAATAATTTAATGAAGGAACGAATGTACCAAACGCCGACGTAACGTCGACGTCGTAGTAGTAGTAGTAGTAGTGGTGGTGGTAGTACTAAACTAGAGTGAATCTATGGCGGAGTAATTGAATCAATTTAACTTATAGATTATGGATGATTTTTTTTTTTACTATTTTAAAAAATATTGTAGCTAGTAATACTATAAATTTCTATATTGTATGTGCATAGTAATTAAATTATTTTACATTTTAAATTAGGTGAAGTAATAATAGGGGCGGCTCAACAAATTTGATGACCTCTGGTCAAACTGTAATACAATGCCTTAATTTATTTTGTGTCATTTATTCCAATGACAAATGTAGATGACCCAAAAAGATCTAGATTCAGAGGTAGTGTAAATCTCTAAATGAGTTTTTTTTTCAACAATAGTATCAATCATAATTTCAAAAAAAATCTTTTTATACTCGTTCTATCCCAACATACTTGTCATATGTCGTTTCTAAAGAATCAAATCGTATACATTTTTATCAACATTTCTAAAATGTATTTTTTTTATCATAGAGAAAATTACAATTTATGATACTTTTCGTATAGTTTTTGAATATCTAACTTTTAATATATTGAACTAATCAAATCTAATTTAGCTTCAAATTAATCAAATTAACTCTTGAGAAGTGAAAGATACCAATTATTTTGGAACGGAAAGAGTACATATTTCATAATTTCTACATTATACATTTTTATTTTATTTTTTTTAAAAAATAACATCTACTCATACTATAATTAGAAAATGGGGCCCCCAAATAAAGCAATGGCCTTAGAGGCCTTACCCTCTAGCCGGCCCTGGTAATAATATCAAATTATTTTACATTTTCTACATTGTATGTGCATAGTAATTAAACTCTGGTTGATTACATTGCTCTTGGATCAAAAGTGAAAGGTTTATCCCAGTTTAATTCCCAGATTGTCTCTTTCAACAAGACAAATTCTCGTTAGAAATTGGTGTGTCATAACATGATAATTAACAATATACAGAGTGAAGACAACATTTTCTAAAAGAAAATGATCAAAGGAGAATTGAAAAGTTAAAACGCCTGGAAAATCCTTTTTTAAGGGTAGGCAGCTACCTATAAATTATGTTTTGAAGATTATGACACATACTAATGTTAATTTGGTACTTGTTCGTACTGTCCAAATTATACGGTGTTATAGCACATGCATGCCACACATGAATGCAACTTAATTAGGTTGAGCATATGTATAGGTTTTTATATATGTTATAAAATAATCCGTGTGTAGCTTTTATGCATTAAATACCATCAACTTTTGGAGGGATCTTTAGAGATGATCAAGAAAAATAGTTATTGAAATTTTTATTTAAGGTAAACCTTATTTCAAGCACCACTATTAGAACTATGGAGCATAAAAAAGGGTTAAACGTAGCACAAATAATGGGCTGCCAAAAAGTAAAAGTGGATGTCAAACTTATACATCATTCATAGTAGACTGTAGATACTTGTTGAATGTTAACAAGACCCTAGAGAGGCGAACCAATATGCCAATTTTAAGAAAATAAAGAACACAAGCTAGCACAATGAAATTCGATAATCTAACAAAATGCTTTCAACGATCTACAGTTTCTCCTCCTAGCATATGGCGATGTTACTTTTAAAAGAATGTAAACTACATTTTTTTTATCTGTTCCAGTGTACAAAAATATGGGCCTCTTGAATTCTCTTTTTCCCTATTTCTTTCTAGAATTTGTTTTTGTGGAATATGGCTTTTATTATTTGTTTTCTTTATTATTGATAGGAATTCTCTTGTTAAGACCCTATGAATCGATTAAAACCTCATATTCATACTAGAACCACGATGATTCAATAAAAAAACCTAACCTAAATCAAATCAAGGATTCCCTGAGTAAGAATCCTCGGATCATCACTTATTCCCTGAATAAATAGAATGACTAAAAATTCAAAGAAAGGTTTTGCTTTTGATCAAAATAAGTTTTTCAGTGATAACGATTTCAGTAGTGGGCAGACTCTTCATTAATTCTTGAACATGACAATAGCATAAAGTGTGTAATTTGGGGGATGAACAGTTCGCGTGGACCAGCTCTTGATGTGTTCCAACATTTAAGGTTATTTTTCTTGAATTGATCGAACATTACATATTTTACAGTTAGATGGTATCATCAGATTTCTAAAGAAATTCAAACAAAAATTGACCTCTCATAAAGAGGGACGATCATAACTTCAACTTTTCTCGTGAATTTGGTAAGTTATTTTTGGAAATTGATTCCATTATAAAATTTGCAGACAGGACAGACGAGAATTCGTAAGTTTAGACCTACAATAATAAAACAACATGAGCGGTCTAAACTTTGCGTACAATCCTACTTCAGTAAGTAACAGATATGTGTAGGCAAACACATGATTTAATGTTGTATCTAATTAGTGAACTACTACTTCTAATCAATTGTAGTTCTTGAAGGAGCAAAATTACTATTGCAGCATTATATTTTCGTGATATAATTAGATGAGAACATTGATTTTAAGCTCTTTCTTTTTTAAGTAGTGGATTATATATATTTACGGACCGATCATGATACCGAATTTTCATGCACTTTAATTCTTTGGGGCGGTTTTGTCACATACTAGCTAGTTATATAGGGTTTATAATATAGGAATTATTAATTATGGGCCGATCGTAATTAATAATGACAAGATTGTTATACATGAATCTGTTACTTTAAAAGGACATTTTTGTATTTAAATAGTTTAGTCCCGCATTGTATATATATGTATTCTTATTTTACATTCTATTGTGCAAAAAATAATATCATAAATTTTCACATAATTTAGTGTGAGTATTATTTAGTACTGCCAATCAAACATCATATTAGTTATAAGATGATTTTTTTTTCTTATATGATCAACCAAACACTATATTATCTTATGTGAAATTGTATCCTCGGATTAATTTATTTCCAAACTATCAACCAAATCACCCCTATTAAGTTTTTTGGCAGAGAGATGTAGTCAAAGCCCCCGACAGATACCGTGGTTACCATTAATAGTATGCAAATAAGCAAGAAGTACTTTGCAATTGAAGAATAAGAGAATGAGTTGCTAAGGCCTCCTTTGTTTCAATTAAGATTAAAATGTCTGAATCTAAATACACATCTGAATATTAAAATGCGCATTAAGATCTAAATGTCTGAATTTGAATACATAACTGAATATTAAGAAGTTGTCTGTAGATCTGAATAATGTATGATTATGACTGTTTGTTTTAATATTTGAATGTGCATATGAAATTAACCACTATATCAATAAAATATTATAAAAATCTCACTTCATCAAAAGAAATTTAGGTTTTGATAGAAAATAATATTTTAAATATTTATATTTAATTAAAAATTGAATTATCTCAATTTTTTTCTACAAAGATAAAATTTGAACATCTAAAATGCAAATAAAATTTATATATCAATATAAAAGAATATTGTAACAAGGTAACATGATTTTTTAAAAGAATTTGTGCTTATTATAAAACGGTAAACCTTTCTGTATCAAATGAAAGTGATTTAAAGAGAGTTGTTATGACTGAATTCACGAGATGTTTTCTAGTAAGAAATTTTATTAAAATAAGATAAAAAAGAAAAAAACTTTTCAATGCTTGACACATTTTTTGTGTGTTCTCTGTTATTTCTTGAAGCTTGGTATTATGCAATTAATTCAAAATTTGATTAGAGGGTTATGTAGTATTCAAGTTTTTTTTTCAATTCGTTGTAATTGTCTCGCGAAACACTAATTTATAGAATCATTGCAATCTTTCAAAGATTGAGAAGTGAAGGTAGGGATTTTATTGATAAGATGGATACCCCGTGTTTATTTTTTATGGGAAAAATAGATCATAAAATGGGTTTATACATATGATTTCAAATAAATTTTTTGATAGATTCAAGAAAATGATTTTTATGTTGTTGTTAATCAATTAATATTTATAGCAACAAGAGTTCTTGATAATATTTGGTTGAGAAATGATAGCTAGAGGCGTAAAATTTTTTATGAGAAGAGAAGTGGTGAAATGTTTTGCGAAATAAGACATATAATTTTAAATGAGTCTGAATGATATTAATACTCTGTTACAGATCTGATTCATCCAGACTCATTAAGATGCTTCATAAGAAAAGAAAACAAATGAACTTAATTAACTGAATCTGAATGATTAAGATTCAGATAAAATAAATGCACTTAATGGGCTTAATCTGAATGATTAAGATTCAGACCTTCATTAAATTTAAACAAATGAGACCTAAGTTACCTAACTATATAAGTACATAATTCAGGTTTCTAGCAGAACATAGTCTTAATCATGTGATAATGGACAGTTAACCAAAATCTAATTAGTTAATAAGTATTAAAATAACATTATTAAATGCATGTTATTCTCAAACAATGCCTTCTGTCGGACGTATCTATGAGGAGACCATGTGCCATGGTAGTTTAATTAGTTAGTTGGTATACGTTTACAATAGTACGTTACTAATACTAATTAAATTATGCATCTAATGAAGAAGCTGCATCTAATTCTCAATTTGCAAAGTGAATTCATTTGGACAATGCTGACTTTAATATTCTTTTTCGACTCGTATATATAATGTATATACATCCTTAAATATTCACGTTTTATGAGAATTGAAAAACTTGACCTGGGAACATGGTTTACAACTTACAAGTCTCCCATGGTTTCCCAAGTCTTTTGGAAATAATTAACTATTAATGCAGCCTGTAATTCCAAAAAGGACGACATTTGACTGATAAATTAATGTTGGGATCGCAATAGAAGTCTGAGTATGCATGTATGTAATTAAGCCTTAAAGTTACGCTTATAATGGAAACTTACAATGTTCATCTGTATTTCATATATAGTCCAAGAGAAAGATACATATTGCATGGGAAACTGAGTTGGATAGGTGCAAGAACCTTGCCATTTTACCCGATGCATGAATCTATATGTAGTATATAAATTATCTGATTACATATCTATTCTTTTGTTAATTATATCTTCTAGGCCAATTCAAAGAAGCTAGCCGTGTGACATTGTACACTTTTCAGTTTTCACTGGAATCTAGGGGTTTGATTGATCCAAGCTCATCATGTTGAGTAGATAAAGAAGAGAACGAACATTTAGATCAAAAGTTTATTTAAGTTATTCCTACGGATAGCATAAGAAATTTTTACACTATCACGTTATATTTACCTGTTATATCAGGTAACTTATTTTATTTCCAAGAGTATGAATCTCAATTTTAAGGAAGCTTATAGTATAATCTCAATTCTATGGAGATGTTTGGAGGTTAGAGGTGTATCGGTGGCGTACACTAGGGCGATCAAAGATATGTATGATGGAGCCAAAACTAGGGTACGGACAGTAGGAGAAGACTCGGAGCACTTTTCAGTGACGATGGGGCTGCACCAGGGATCAGCTCTTAACCCATTCTTATTTGCCTTGGTGATGGATGGACTGACGCGACAAATCCAAGGGAGGTGTCATGGTGTATGTTATTCACAGACGACATAGTCCTGATTAAGGGTGGCCAGTGGGCCGGGCTCGGGTCTGGCGGGGCCGGGTCTGGCGGGGTCGGGGTCGGGGCGGGACGAGCCGGGGGGTCGGGGTCGGGTCTAGCGGGGTCTAGCGGGGCCTAGCGGGGTCGGGTGCGGCGGGACTGCTCCGATCCGTCCCGATCCCGATCCCGTCGGTATCGGGGGGGCGGGGGCGGGTCGGGGCGGGCTCGGGCTCGGGGCGGGGTACGGTCGGGTTTTCCTTTTTTTTTTTTTTTTTTTTTTAAATAACATATGTATAAAAAAACTCAATAAACAAAACAAGATAGTGTAATAAAAACATCCCAAATTTGTTTTTGTGCCTCTTATATTATTTAATAGACATGATTTTTTTGTAATACAAATACAATTGTCTAAAATCTAAATTGCAACTTTGTGGTGTTGTCCAAAAGTTGCAAATTACATAATAAAATTGCAATTAAAAAAATTACATTCTCAAAAAAACCTGTTCTAATTGCTTGATGATTTCATGTGGTTCTTCGGTTGGAATTGGTATTTGTTGGTCAAATTGATCCACGTCGCTTCCACTACCTTCGGTTAAGATTTCGTTGTAGTTTTCATCATCTTCTTCGTTGATCTCCGGTTGACCGCACCTTCTCCGCTCCGCTCCGCTCGTATTCAATCTCTCGAATAATACCGCAATTTCCAAGTCTGTCTCCGGCCAATGAGTGTACGTGGTCTCCTATTTGATATCCGCTCGCAAAAAAGCGCTTTCAGACGCGATTGATGACGCTTGAATGTTCAAAACATCTCGAGCCATCAATGAAAGTGTCGGAAAGGTCTTCTCATTCCCCCTCCAAAGTATTTCAAGCAAGTCTTCTTGTCCATCTTCATTGATAACTTCTTGATACGGTACGAACCCCGCAAAACAAAAATATCCAACTCGCTAATTTGGTTAGTAGTAGAGGTACGGCCGCACATTCTATTTCGAGGCTTTCAATACTAGCCGCGAAACAGCATGTCTTTTGTGAGGTTGTGTTGAAGATGAAGAAGATGGTATGGAAGCCGGTAAGTTACTCGCATTTTCTTGTTGATAAAATCTATATATATTTTTGCATTGGTGTTCTACGCTAGACACCGCTTCTTCTTTAGTTTGTTCAATAGGTGGTGGGTGATTTAGATTTTTGGGACTTGGAGGTGGTAGTACTTCAATACAATCGTAAATAGTTTCAATTAGTGATTTAGTACCGTCTATTTTAATAGTAGGATTTAATACTGAGAACCAATAATATAAATAGAGGGAATAGGAATAAAATATTTTTTAATTTTGACAAATATTTTTTTAATAGTGCCTTATAAGTGGGTTTTCATATATTCACTAAGTAATAAAAATATTAGAGTTATATAAAATAACATAGTTGAAATAGTAGGATAATATAAACCGGAAAATTCTTTTGTTGCTTGAAAAAATTCTCTAAAAATACAATAAGTTCGGAAATTTTTACCCAATCACTATCTAAAATCATATCACTGGCTTTTTATTATGAGAGTTAAAAAATAAAGTTATAGGTAATTTATAGTCATAAGCAACAAGTAGTTGCTCGTATAAAGAATTCCACCTAGTGGATACTTCTTGTGGAATTTTTCTATAAGGTAGTCCACAATCGTGACAATTTTTTTATATTATTTTCTACGTTGTACTTTATTACTTTTAAAAATAAAGTTTATAGCAAATTGTATTTTACTAAGAATGTCTTCAAAAAGTGATAGACCATCCTTTACAATTAAGTTATATATATGGCACACACATTTTATATGAAAATGGTCCGGAAAAGATGGAGTTAAACTATTTTTTAACATTGTAATTGCGTAATTGTTATTAGAAGCGTTATCTAATGTAATAGTCATAATTTTATCGGTAATTCCGTAATAATCGCACACTTGATAAATATTTTCGCAATAAAAGTATCGGTGTGCCTATCATCTATATATCTATACGCTAAAATACGTTTTTGCATAGACCATTTATAATCTATCCAATGACAAGTTACAGTTAAATAATCATAGCCGTTAGTACTACGACCTATATCAGACGTGATAGATACTTTGCCATTAAAATGATATAATGAAAAACGTAAATATTGTTGATATTCATGCGCGAATTTAAATACATCTCTCTTAACAGTTGATCTAGGAAAACCGTTAAAAGCGAGGAATATATATATCTCTAATGTAATGAATAAAAGGGAGATGAAGGAAATGAAAAAGGCAAACCCTCCACAACAACTAATTTTGATATTGCTTCTCTATCTCTATGTTTATTGTATTTAGAGCCTACAATTCCCCCCGTCATAGGGTTAATTTGACCATGTACTTGGTCCGGGACAGTATCAGTATGTGAACCTTGTCCCGATGGAGCGGGCGTTTGCGCACCCGGTTTTGAAGCCTGGTATTGGGCATACCTAGCTGGATGAGCACTTACTACGTGTCTAATTAAACCCCCGTCCCACCGTGACCTTTTCAGTTTTAAATTTTAAAACATTTTTACAAATTTTACATATGGCTACTTGATTCTCTACGTTCCTATCAAAAAATGTCCATGCATCCGATTTTAATGGTCGTTTTGCTGGACCTCGTCTCATACTAGGGGGAATAGGAGGTATTTCAATTGAAGGTGCACTAGTGGGTGTGTTGTCATCAACATTAGTGGGTATATCATCTAGATCATCGTTTAAATTAAAGTCTTCTTGAGTTCCAGAAAATAGCTCCTGGTCTAAATCTAATGGTATTGTAGGAAAATGTTGAGTATCAACAAAATCATCCTGTGTAGGAATAAGATGACTAGAAGAAGTACCCTTGCCCTGGTTGCCCCTACTACAAGAAGCACTCTTACCCTTACCCTTAAACATACCTTTTAATCCTTCCATTTTAATTATGATAATAAATAATTAAAGACAATTAAATTAAGTGCGCTAAATAAAAATATAAAATAAACAGACAATAATAATTTAATGAAGGAACGAATGTACCAAACGCCGACGTAACGTCGACGTGTAATCGAGAGGTTGAAAATTGAAACTTTGCTCGATAGAAGATCCTCAAGCTAGTTGCCAACTTCACTCCCAATTCCCAAATGAATAAATAAAATTGAATATTTAGCTAACAATGTAGACTTGTAGAGAGAGATATTGAGAAATTAGAGAGATTGTAGGAAGATTTGTGAGAAAGATGAAGAGAAAATGATTTATTTATAGTTGAAAAATTGGGTTAAAGTGTAAATATAATAACTTATGGGTAAAAAATAAATATTAAGGGGTAGGGGGGTTGGGGAAGGGGGGGCCTAAAATGGCCGTTGGCCAACGGCCATAATCTAAAATGGTCGTTGGTGCAACGACCATTTTTGCAAAGGGGGGAAAAGGGCGGGGTCGGGGTCGGGGTCGGGACGGGCTCGGGTCAGGCGGGCCTGGGGCGGGCTCGAGTCTGGCGGGACGAGACATCATCCCGTCCCGAGTTTGAGTCCCGCCCCCGTTATATATTTTTTTTTTTTAAACGGGGTCGTGGACCGGGACCGGGGCGGGCTCGGGATGGGGTCGGGCCGTCCCGGCCCACTGGCCAGCCCTAGTCCTGATTGATGAGACTCGCAGCGGAGTGATCGCTAAGCTGGAGGTTTGGAGACCAGACTCTGGAGTCTAAAGAGTTCAGGTGAGTAGGACCAAGACCAGAATACTTGGAGTGCAAGTTCAGTAACGGGAGCGACCTTGAGACAGGTGTGGAGGTGAGGCTTGGTACTCAGGTCATTCCAAAGAAAAGAAGTTTAAAGTACCTCGGGTCTATTATCCAAGGTAATGGAGAGATTGATGACGATGTCACACATCGTATTGGGCCAGAGTGGATGAAATGGAGGCTCGCATCTAGAGTCTTGTGCGACAAAAAGGTGCCACCAAAACATAAAAGCAAGGTCTATAAGGTGGTGGTTAGACCGACTATGTGGTATGAGGCAGAGTGTTGGCCAGTAAAGACTTCGCACATTCAAAAGATGAAAGTTATGGAGATGAGGATGCTGAGATGGATATGTGGGCATACAAGGAGAGATAGGATTAGAAATGAAGATATTCGAGAAAGAGTGAGAGTGGCCTCGGTGGAGGATAAGATGCGAGAAGTGAGGTTAAGATGATTCAGGCATGTGTAGAGGAGAGACACAGATGCCGCAGTGCGGAGGTGTGAGAGGTTGGCTATGGACGGATTCAGAATGGGTAGAGGTAGGCCGAAGAAGTATTGGAGAGAGGTGATTAGACGGGATATGGCGCAAGTGCAACTTACTGAGGACATGACCTTAGATAGAGGGTTGTGGAGGACATAAATTAGGGTAGAAGGATAGTAGGTAGTTGAGCGTAGTCCTACTTACGCTTACAAACTGGTAGTGTAGTATTTTTATTGTAGGCCTGCTTCACCTATCATACTAATAGGCGCAATATTACTTTATAGTTCGTCGTAGTTTGATTTCTGCTGCTATGTGTTCTGTAGTGTACTTTGTTTATCTAATTTACATGTAGTAGTTACTCCTTCTTTTTTCAGAATGTGTTATCATGACTTATTCGCTTTTGATACCATCATTTTCATACCGCTTTAAATTTCTTATCCTGGTCGGACTGTTTCTCTTGTCTTGCCTTGCTTTGCTCGCTTTGCTCATGCTTATACTTTGTCTTGAGCCGAGGGTCTCTCAGAAACAGACCTACCAAGGTAGAGGTAAGGTCTTCGTATACTCTACCCTACCCAGACCCACATTGTGGGATTTCACTGGGTATGTTATTGTTGTTGTATAACATGGTAGGGGTCAAGCCAACCCCCACACACCTTAGACACACAACCTAATGGTGATTGCTTAATTAAAAACACAATATATCAAACTTAAACTTTTTAAAATCAAAATTATCGATTTTAGCCATTACCTAGTTGCGTTATTACTGAACTTGCTTTAGGTTAGAAAGGATTTAATTATATACGTCGACATATAAATATTGTTGGAAATTTGCCTTTGGCGGGAGTTGCATCCAACCATCTTTAATGGCTTAAACACTAGTGTTCCGCATGTTGGAAACTTCGTTTCTTCACACGTGCATAATCTACTAAGTAAGTAGATGACCGTAGGGCCAAGGATCGTCAAATTTCATTGAGAAATGAAAGAGATATTGGTCTACGAAGTGAGGTGTTTGAAGCATGGAAGAATGTGGTAAGGACAAATCCTCCCTCAAAGTAGTAGGAAGAAACTGATTTCGTTTGTGTGTTCTGTGTGTCTCTACAGTTGTGCAAAGGCTTCATTATATAGTTGAAGAAGAGGACTTACCAATTGCCCACATAATTGTTGTTACTGGCCAAGTAATGGCAATTATGGAGGTAGTAATTCACCAAAATAAATGGTGAATTGATGTGCAACGGATTAGCCTTTAGGGAGAGTTATTCAGCCAAAATAATTGATTGAATTGAGTGCATATTAAGGTTGTTTAACATTCCAGAAACCAACAGCCAGCAAAAGCACAAGTTTTCTGACCAATTTAACTTTACCAGAAACTTCAGGGACCAAACTGTAAATATGAAATAATTTGGGTCCAAAAAGATAATATCAGAAGAAGCCCACAGCCCACGACCGAAACTCGAAACCCGAGAACGGACCTGATCGACGGGCGCGGCGGCGCGCGTGTGGGCTTATCCTCGAACCGAAGCACATCTAGGTCCTCCCTCCTTTAAACACCTGGGATACCCCTTGGGGTCCCAAACCCCAAGCCAACTTTGAGACTTATAAACTAAACAAATCTTTCTTCCCCCACCGATGAGGGAGGATTGGTCTTTACCACATTCTTCCAAGCTTCAAACACATCACTTCGTAGACTAATATCTCTTTCATTTCTCAACGAAATTTGACGATCCTTGGCCCTACGGTCATCTACTTACTTAGTAGATTATGCACGTGTGAAGAAACGAAGTTTCCAACATGCGGAACACTAGTGTTTAAGCCATTAAAGATGGTTGGACGCAACTCCCGCCAAAGGCAAATTTTCAACAATCCCCTCTTGAAAGAGATTTTGGCGCACTCACATGGTGCCTTTTCGCAGCAATATTTGGCGGACCGATGTTGCATAAGGAGAGGTAGCTTCAACTTTGAACCTTCCATAGTTAAATACCATCGGACTTACTTACTGCGCGGTGAACGTGATGTCTTGAACCGTCAGTGTTTAATGTAAGCCAAGTCAATAGTACCAACACAACAAATTCCCTTACTCTCTTGTTCGTAATGTTTTGTCCGTTGTGGCCGTGGACAACTTCTTGGATTCTTAAATGCGTTCATTTGAGGCGGTATGTCCTCGCACTTAAATAAGTTGTCTCCTACAAGGTATCATGCTATACCCCACTTCAAAAGTGTTAGGAACCATTAAAAGTTTTCCCAAACTTAACCTCAACTGTTGAGGATCATTAAAGGTTTTGAAAACTTAACCTTTACCCACACTACAGATAGCACTTAACGTCTATTGGGAACGGCTTTGGATTTGGTGTTTCTTTACAGAAATCACTATCCAAAGTGCTCATGCTTCCACCGAAGCGATCAACTGAACCTTTACAACTTGGTTTTCCCATTGAACCAAATTACTGGGATCTCCAGTCAGTAAGGTTGGGTTACCACTGTATTGGTCCTTATATTTTGGGGTTTAAGCCCATTCCCCTAGACAGGCAAACCATATGATCCTTGGGTAAGCCCTTTGTCAATGGGTCTGCTATATTATCCTTTGACTTAATGTAATCAATGGATATTATACTCGTGGTATCAGCTGCCTAACGGTCTTATGCCTACTTCGAATATGACAAAACTTGCCGTTGTACATAGCATTACGTGCCCTTCCTAGAGCCGACTGGCTGTCGCAGTGGATCATTACAGAAGGTACGGGTTTGTTCCAACACGGAACATCATCTAAGAAGTCATGAAGCCACTCAGCTTCTTCTCCTGTTTTGTCTAAAGCGATAAACTCCGATTCCATTGTGGATTGGGCGATGCAAGTTTGCTTAGAGGATTTCCAAGACACAACCCCACCACCAATTGTAAATACATACCCACTGGTGGACTTGGTGTTCTCTATATCAGATATCCAGTTTGCATCACTGTACCCCTCTAGTACAACTGGATATCTCGAATAATGTAACTCGAAAGTTAACGTGTGTTTCAGGTATTGCAATACCCGATTCAACGCCTTCCAGTGATCATCACTCGGATTACGGGTAAACCTAGCCAACTTATTGACTGCATAAGCAATATCAGGTCGGGTGCAGTTTGTTATATACATCAAACTACTGATCACCTGTGCTCCTGGTATACGGGTGCACCATGATTTTTATCAAGCTTTTGATTTGATTCCATTGGTGACTTTATCGGTGAACTGTCAAATATCTCAAACTTTCTTAAAACATACTCGATATAGTGAGACTGAGCTAGGACCAGCCCGTCAGACGTCTTAGAGATTTTTATCCCTAAGATGACATCTGCGATACCCATATCCTTCATGTCGAAGTATTGTTTCAACATGTTCTTAGCCTCTAGGATTATCCTAGGACTGCTTCATGTGATCAACATGCCATCTACATACAGGCATATCATGACGAATGAGTCAGAGTTACCTTTCGTGTAGACACATTTGTCACACTCGTTAATGGAGAAACCCTTTGATAGTAAAGTACTATCAAACTTTTCGTGTCATTGCTTCGGGGCTTGTTTCAGCCCGTACAGAGATTTGACAAGCCGAGAGACTTTCTTCTCTTGCCCTTGAACCACATACCCCTCGGGTTGGTCCATATAAATTTCTTCTTCCAAATCACCATTTAGGAAGGTTGTCATGACATCCATTTGATGTATCTCAAGGTCACGCAAAGGTGCGATCGCAATGAATACCCGTATGGATGACATCCGAGATACCGGGGAGTACGTGTCAAAGTAGTCAAGACCTTCTTTCTACCGATAGCCCTTGACTACCAACCTAGCCTTGTACTTATCTATAGACTCATCTGCTTTATATTTCCATTTGAGTATCCATTTACACCCCCAACGGTTTATTTCCCGAAGGAAGATCAACCAACTCCCAAGTATGGTTATGCAGAATGAAGCCTATTTCACTCTCAATAGCTTCTTTCCAGAGCGGTGCCTCTGGAGTTAACAATGCTTCAGCAATTGTCCTTGGTTCATCATTAAACATATAAGGTACAAAGTCAGGACCGAATGATTTATCCTTCCTGGTCCTTTTACTTCGCCTTAGATCCATCTCTGGAGTCTCCAAGTTCTGAGAATCTGGAACACTAGATTCCGGATATTCAGCCACCTCGAGATCCACTAGATCTGAACCATCTAGACTCGGTCTGTCAACGACTCCCGGTTCCTGTGAGCTTTGTTCATAACTTCGTTTGCGAGAGGTTATGTATTTTTCCTTTCTATGAAAGGTACCTTCAAAGAATTGAACATTCCTTGATTCCATTATTGTACCCTAGTGGATATCTGGAATATATGACTTATGCACTAAGAAGCGATAAGCACTACTGTTATTTGCATATCCGATGAATATGCAATCTACAGTCTTAGGCCCAATCTTGACCTGCTTTGGCTTGGGTACTTCAACCTTTGCCAGGCAACCCCATACCTTTAAATATTTATAGGTGGGTTTCTTTCCCTTCCATGATTCATATGGAGTTTTGTCCTTATCCTTATGTGGGACTCTGTTAAGAATCGTATTAGCGGTAAGGACGGCTTCTCCCCACATGTTTTGGGGAAGACCAGAATTGATGAGCAAGGCATTCATCATTTCCTTCAATGTTCGGTTCTTACATTCCGCCACATCGTTTGATTGAGGTGAGTATGGAGCCGTCGTTTGATGAACAATGCCTTCTTGGGCATAATATTCCTCAAACGGCGCTACATATTCTCCCCATCTATCTCTACGAATGGATTTAATTCGCATGCTTAGTTGGTTCTCAACTTCTGCTTTGTAACGTCGGAACGCTTCAAAGGCTTCATCCTTACTTTTCAACAAGTAAAGGTAACAATACCTTGTGCTATCATCTATGAATATCACAAAGTACTTGTTCTCCCCTCTAGTTTGTGCAAACTTTAAATCACATATATCTGTGTGAATAGGTTCTAGAGGAGCGGTATTCCTTTCGACGGTTCGAAAAGGAAGCTTTGTGAGTTTTGCCTCTATGCACACCTCACACTTATGTTGAGGGTTTACGTCGATAGACGGCAACAACTCCAACTTTACCAACCGTTGGATGGACTTGTAATTAACGTATCCTAATCTAAGATGTCGTAAATTAGAAGAATCAAGCAAATAAGAAGAAGGTTCAACTTTATTACTTGGTCGCATTACAGACATGGCATTAACTTTGAAGAGGCCTTCACAGACGAAGCCACTCCCCACAAAAGTGTCATTCTTAGTGAATACAAACTTACCGGATTCAAACACTAGCATAAAACCAGCATTAACCAATAAAGGTCCTGAAATTAAATTTCTCCTAATCTCAGGGACGTGCATCACTTCCTTCAGAGTGAGCTCCTTTCCGGAAGTCATCTTCAGGACCACATTTCCTACCCCCAGCACGTCAGACTAAGCGTTGTTGCCCATGAACAGCTTATTGTCGTTGACCGGTGTATACGTGGAGAAGGCATTTTTGTTGGAACAGATGTGTCTGGTAGCACCTGTGTCCATCCACCACTGCATGGGATTCTCAACCAGGTTTGCTTCAAGCACCATTGTTGAGAACTCCTCAATCATGTCATTTAGGAGCGTGTCCTTGACGACGTTAGCATGCGTCTTGCCTTTAGCCTTGGCTTTCTGTTGTTGCTCAGACTTGAGCTTATGGCATTTCTTGATCTTATGACTAGGTTTCCCACAGTGGTGACAGTTACCTCTGAAGATCTCCGATACATGGGCCTTGCCATCTTTCTGGAACTTCCGCTTCTTGCTTGGGTTCCCTTTGGCCTCAGCCAGATTTGTCTTTGCCTCAGCAGGTTGTTTACCCCTAGGCATGGCCTTTTTATTATCTTCCTGAATTTGGAGTTTGATAATAAGCTCTTCAAAGGTCATCTCCTTTGTCTTGAGTTTTAAGTAACTCATTCCATGAAGGAGGTAACTTTTCAATCAGCGATGCAACCAAAAACTGCTCATTTGGTTTCATTCCTTCCAAATCCAGGTGATGTAGAATCATTTGGAATTCCTGGACTTGGAACATCACTATCTTACTATCCACCATTTGAAATTTTAGAAATTTCCCAACGATGAACTTCTTAGTACCTGCATCTTGTGCGTTGTACTTCTTTTGCAGTTTTTCCACTGCTCTTTGGCGGTGCCAACGGTGCAATACACCATGTAGAGAGGGTCTGCCAAGTAATTCAATATGTAATTCTTACACATGAAATCACTATGATTCCATGCATCAAGAACCATCTTCATGCCATTAATGACATGGATTCCTAGACCTCCTTCACCAGTTTCAGAAGGCGAGGGGTCCATTTCATCTCCAGCTTGTAGAGGATCTTCTATTAGGAAACATGATATTCCCATAACAGTCAAGTAGAACAGCATCTTCTGCTGCCATCTCTTAAAGTTTGAGCCCATGAATGTTTCAGGGCGTTCATGGTGGAATGCGGAAGGCGGAGCAGCAAAGGCTGCATACGTGCCTTGGGCAGCAGTGGGGAAGGCAGACAAGTTGCTGCCTTGGACAGTAGCAGCAGCAGCAGGGAAGCGAGTGTGCCTTGATTGGCAGCGGCATCAACAGTGTTTCCAGTCATGTTGCAGCAGTTACAGGAAGCAAAATCTTATCTTAAACTTGTTGGATACAATGGTGCAGGAAACGGAAATAAGTAACTGCTAAGTGTTACAACAAAATGAAATTACAAGAATCTGAAATTTCAGTAAACTGGAACAAGAAAATAATATGCTGAGTCGAGTGATAGCACTCTGTCTTTAAGACAAGACGCCCCGTATATATCATTTCTACATTTCGGACAACCAGTCTCCCAAGATAAAACAACACCTGAACAAATGAGCAAAGGAAACTCAAGTGTTACCTTGAAGAATTTTGAGTAATGAAATTATGCTGGAAAGTAGTAGGAAGAAACTGATTTCGTTTGTGTGTTCTGTGTGTCTCAACAGTTGTGCAAAGGCTTCATTATATAGTTGAAGGAGAGGACTTACCAACTGCCCACATAATTGATGTTACTGGCCAAGTAATGGCAATTATGGAGGTAGTAATTCACCAACATAAATAGTGAACTGATGTGCAACGGATTAGCCTTTAGGGAGAGTTATTCAGCCAAAATAAATGACTGAATTGAGTGCATATTAAGGTTGTTTAACATTCCAAAAACCAACAGCCAGCAAAAGCACAAGTTCTCTGCCCAATTTAACTTTACTAAAAACTTCGGGGACCAAACTGTACATATGAAACAATTTGCGTCCAAAAAGATAATATCAGAAGAAGCCCACAGCCCGAAACCCGAGATCGGATGGGACGGGCGGGCGAAGGCGCGCGTGTGGGCTTATCCTCGAACCGAAGCACATCAGTGTATTTCTATTTATTACAACAAGTTGTTTACTTTATTATTAAGTTATCAAATTAGACTTATTATAAAATATAGTTACATGTTGTTGTATTAAGTCTCTCAATACTGATAGTATTGAAATATTTTTACCTATTAATAATACATAAGCTTGCATAATCGTTGAAAATCTGTGTTAGAACATAATTAAGTACATAAAATTAAGTATCTCAATAGGCAAAGGTCTTGCTTTCTAGTCTTCCCGCCACCTAGAAAAGTTATTGCGGAGAAATATTTAACGATAGTATTTCGGAAACTATTTAGATGCAGAATCATGTTCACTCTCCCCCCCCCCCACACACACACACACATTTTTCTAAATATGGATCTAAACAAATTTTGAAAAAGAATCTGAAAGAAATAATCCCTTGATTATTTTCATTAATTGAAAGACTATATATACAATTTACATATTTTCATAATAGGAGAATCATATTCCTATTCTACTCCTAAATCCTTATTCTATTTGGAGACTAACTATATAATTATGGTAAGAGTACAAGACTAATTAAGGTACACTACAACTATACCAAACCATGTACAATAAGGAGACCAAAATCGTGGTACACTATCCTATCCGAGAGCATCCCAATATACATAGGATATACACGTGTATAACGTGTATATCTTATGTATATCGAGTATAACACACCCCCGCAGTCATAGCGTGCGGTCTTCGGACGCTGAGACTGTATCGAAAATCTTCAAAAAGGACCGAGGAAGACCCTTTGTAAAGATGTCTGCAATTTGATACCTGGAAGGGACATGGCAGACGCGTACTTGACCACGAGCAACCTTTTCGCGAACAAAATGAATGTCCATCTCGATATGTTTTGTGCGTTGGTGCTGAACCGGATTACCCGACAAATAGATGGCACTAATATTATCACAATAAACCAAGGTCGCTTTCTGAATAGGACAATAAAGCTCTAACAGCAAATTACGTAACCAACATGATTTAGAAACCACATTAGCTACCCCTCGATACTCAGCCTGGGCACTTGAGCGGGACAGAGTCAACTGACGTTTTGCAGACTAGGAGACCAAGTTATTGCCAAGAAACATACAATAACCAGACGTAGACTTTCTGGTATCTGGACAACTCTCTCAATCAGCATATGTATACGAGACAAGTGTAGACATCGACGAAGGATATAACTGTAAGCCAGAGTCAAGTGTACCCTGAATATACCGAATGATGCGTTTGAGTGCATTCATGTGCTCAACTCTGGGATCATGCATAAACAAACACACCTGATGTACAACATACGTAATATCAGGTCTCGTGAATGTAAGATACTGAAGGGCCCCTACTAGACTGCAATATCGGGTCGGATCCTCGTATGGTGCGTCGGCCACAGCACTAAGCTTGGGCTTAGTATCAACTGGAGTGGAAGTGGACTTACATGATGACATCTCAGCCCCCTCAATGATCTCAGTTGCATACTTCCGTTGAGATAAGAATAACCCATCTGCATGACGAGTGACAGCAATCCCTAAAAAATAACTCAAAGGCCCCAAGTCTTTCATAGCAAACTCAGAGCTGAGCATTGTCATGATATACTGGCGTAAGGCATCGGAAGAGGCAGTCAAAATAATATCATCCACATATAACAAAATATAGTCTAAGGAAGAACCACGACGGTAGATGAACAAGGAATTATCCGTCTCTGCTGTGAGTGAACCCAATAGTCGAAACATAGTCGGCAAACCGCATATACCATGCCCGTGGAGACTGCTTAAGCCCATATAAGGACTTCTTCAAGAAACAGACATGATGAGGATGTTTAGGATCCCTAAATCCCAAAGGCTGATGCATATAGACTGTTTCCTTGAGATCACCATGTAGGAAAGCATTTTTTACATCTAACTGATGAATCGACCATGTTTTCGAAAGAGCCAAGTTAAGCACAGTGCGAATGGTAGCCGGCTTGACCACCGGACTAAACGTCTCACCATAATCTACACCAACCTGCTGAGTCTTACCATCACCCACAAGTCGCGCCTTATGTCGGGCAAATGAACCATCTGAATTTTCCTTATGAGCAAAAATCCATATAGACCTAATAATATTAATACCAGATTGATGGGGTACCAACTCCCACGTCTTATTATCAATAAGAACATTATATTCATCGGTCATAGCAATTTTCCAATTCGGGTCACTTAAAGCAGACACGGGATTACGGGGTAAGGGTGATTTAAGAAGATTAGAATGTAAATTAAAATGTATTTTTGGTTTCAAAACACCATGTTGACTACGAGTGATCGGTCTATGACTCGCGGAAGAATTGGGCGGATTTCGGGAATTTTCTGGCTCGGGATGGATTGGCCAGCAGGCAGTGGGCCTGCTGGCCCAACCCGATAAACGACGCGAGAACCGGACCCAGTTCCAGAGTGGGCGGACCGGCACAATCGTTGAAAGCGGCCCCGGTGATGGTATGCGGGAATCGCAGTTTGTGACAGACCAGTGGGACCAGCGGGCAGTGGGCCCGCTGGAGAATTTTGGGTGCGGAATGTCTGAAAAATGGTGAATAATATACGGGGATATACCATCATCCAAAAAATTATATGAACTAGACACGGAATTACTCACTTTTGCAAACGGGAATTGGGATTCATAAAAAATTACATGGCGATTAATGATGATTTTATTAGAGGATAAATCAAAGCATTTGTATCCACGATGATTAGACGGAAAACCCAAAAGCACACACGGAGTAAACCGGGCCTGAAGTTTGTTAATTGTGGTGGACGGAAATAACGGATAACACAAACACCCAAAGACCCGAAGATGGGAATACGAATGAGTCTTATTATATAAAATTTGAAGGGGGGAAGAATATATTAAACCTTTGGAAGGAATTATGTTAAGGAGATATGTAGCCATTTGTAGAGCATGATGCCAAAAAGACGGGGGTACGGAAGCATGAACCAATAAAGTTCGAATAACGTTATTTATGGTACGAATTTTGCGTTCGGCTTTCCCATTTTGTGAAGACGTATGAGGACAAAAAAATAAAAATTGATCCCATTATTAGCATAGAATTTCCGAAACATCCCATTGTCATATTCTTTTCCATTATCACACTAAATATTTTTTATTTCCTGTTCGAATTGGGTTCAAATGAATGCTCCAAATTTTAAGAAGATGGAAAAACTTGAGATTTTTTCGCTATCGGAAAAGTCCATAAAATCTTAGAATAATCATCCAAAAAAAGAACATAATACCGATGACCCAAAGAACTAAGAACAGGAGACGTCCATAAGTCGCTATGAATAATATCAAATGGCATTAAAGTATGAGATTTTGAGTCTACAAATGGTAACCTAACATTTTTCCTAAAGAACAAGACTAACAATTTGGAGTACTACGCGTACCCTTACATGAAATAAAATTATTTTTATCTAATGATGACAAAATAGACGACCCCGGATGACCAACACGAGCATGCCACAAGGAAGGAGCAAGGGCTGCAAATGTTGACGGCAAAGCTTGACTCGATGGACCGGAACTGGGTGTGATAGGATAAAGATCTCCCCTACTATCACACCTCATGAGAGGACTCCCCGTCTTGAAATCCTTCACAGAGAAACCAAATGGATCAAACTCAATAGAAACGAAATTGTCAGTAGTGAATTTACGGACATACATTAAGTTTTTAATCAATTTGGGGGCATGTAGGGTATTTTTCAAGATAAGGGGTGGATGAGGTGGAGATAAAGTTTTATGACCATAACCATGAATTGGAATAGAATTACCATTACCAACAATTATGCCACGAGGGTTGCTCAAATTGGAATAAGATGAGAGCGTACCTAAATCGGATGTCATGTGGGTAGTGGCACCGGTGTCCATATACCAATTCTGGTCCGGAGGATTTAAACCAAGCGTGTGCATTGCGACTTCGATGTCGGTAGAAGTGGGCGCCGCTGCGTGATGGGCCTGTGGGGGCGGAGGTCCAAGCACCCCTGCTTGCTGCCTCGGCCCAGAAGGCTGACTGAAACTGGGCCACTATATGTTGGGTCGTGGTTGAGGCTGGCTAGCCCACTGCCATTGAGGTGAAAACATTGGGCTGCCACTGTTTGGCCCAGACTGCGGGGCTCACTGCCACTGCATAGGGGGCCATTGTGGGCCCCAAAACTACTGCTGCTGACCGCCCTGAGGGCCACCGCTGCCACCACTATTATTTCGGTTGCCACCATTGTTGCCCTCGCGATTTTTGCCATTATTTTTCTTATTTTGTCCCCTTCTGTCGCCACCGTTGTTGCAATTTTGGCCGGAGTTGTTGGAACCGGTAGGATGAAAAGTGGACTCGGTCATCATGACTAAGGGACTAGCCCCGGTAGCTGCCTTTTTAGTCATGCCTGCTTTTTCGAGTGTAAGCATAGAACGAGCCTGATAAAATTGCGGAAGAGGATTGCTTTGACGAAGAAGCGTGCCAACACCACTATAGGCCTCGGAGAGGTCTGAAACCATTTGGAGAACTAAAAGATCATTCGAAATCGGCGCGCCAACGTTGTGGAGTTGGTATGCCAATTCCTTCAATCTTTTGCAATAAGCCGAAACGTTAGGGAAATCTTCCATATTGATGTGGGAGAAATCCTGCTCAAGAGTAACGGCTCTAGAATTTTTATTATCTTGGAATATATCACGTAGTCTATCCCAAGTTGTTTGCGCCGTAGCGTCGGGTTTAATAATCGTTTGCAAAAGGTCGGTAGAAATTGTGGAATATATCCACTGAAGGACGGTGGCATCAAGAGTCATCCACAACTTAGGATCATCCTCGCGTCGGGGCACCTCCGTATCCTCAGGAGCCGCGGGGATTATGTGATGGATGACTTGATGCGAGCGTGCGTGAATTTTGAACAGTTCGACCCACGTCGCATATTGGACGTTTTCTATTTCAAGAACAAGAGGGATGTTATTCTTGATATTAGAAACTGTAAGGGTATGATGAAACATGTTCCGTGATGTAGACATATTGATAAAACAATACGTAATTGAGGGATTTGGAAGAAAATTTTGAAAGGACGAGGACACCGTCGGACACACAAAACCGAGAATAGATGCTCGGATTTGGAGGTGATGGTCGACGGAATGTGGAGAATTTAGAGAGAGAATTTTTAAGACCTAGACTTCTGATACCATGAAAGAAATAATCCCTTGATTATTTTCATTAATTGAAAGACTATATATACAATTTACATATTTCCATAATAGGAGAATCTTATTCCTATTCTACTCCTAAATTCTTATTCTATTTGAAGACTAACTATACAATTATGGTAAGAGTACAAGACTAATTAAGGTACACTACAACTATACAAAACCATGTACAATAAGGAGACCAAAACCGTGGTACACTATCCTAACCGAGAGCATCCCAATATACATAGAATATACACGTGTATATCGAGTATATTTAACAGAATCTCACCCTCTGCTTTTACAAGCCAATTAGCACTATTTTCGCATGTAAACGATCAAATGTCATGTAATCCAAGTATCCAATTGCAACTATCAGGTAGGGTGATTAATTTTTCAAATTTAAAACATGGGGAAAACTCCAACAATTATATTTGACTTTGCAATAAAACAAAATTACCAATAACATACAATGAGATAAATGAAGAAAAACAAAAAAAAAGTTAAGGAGAAATTACACGTACTATACTAAAAGCTAATGCAATAGTTACAAGCTTTAAGCACGTTATCTGGATTACACATAACAATATATACTAGCAACCAAATTGAAATTGTCACGTAAGGATTAATAAGTTGCTAAAAGTTACAGTTACATTTGATGCAGAGTTAGATCTCAGATAAACATACAAACATATAACATTAACATAAATAATTAATTATATGAGAGGCCACATGTTCTGTGGTCAATCACTCCATTTCTCACAAATTAAAAAGCCTCATTTCTCTTCGAACATTCCCTCTAGAAAGTCTTTTGTTCGAAGGCCTATCACTTTTGCATCCGATCTCTTCATTATCCTTAGCCTTTTGCATGATTCACTAAACATCCTAGAAATCACAATTTAATATTTATTAGAAAAAAAATAATACACAGAAAAGTAAAAAAAAGAGACAGGCCTGCTGGTAACAGTAAGGAATACTATTGAGTGTATAATAGGACAGCATGGAAAAATTGTCTTTCAATTCATGATTCTGAAACAGTCTAAGAGTAAATCGTGGTCCAGAAAAGCTTTCAATGTGATAATTACTGGTTGACCCCCCTGGTCCTTTGGGACATTCTTGTCTGATTCAAACAATTTCTTGGAAAATTACGCGTTTGTCGGCAATTTTCTGAATTCTGGAAGAAGCTGGCAGGTGAAATCATTGTACAAACCCAATTTCAACAACCCTTTCACTTTTGTGGGGATACTTTATAATTTATTGAAGTGTGACGATGTGATTTAAAAATTTAAACTATTAGATAGAATTACTTTTAATATTTATTATATTTTCAACACGCCTCCTCACGTGTTGTCTGATTTTTTTTTATGGTCAAAGTATGTGGAATTTTTTTTTTAATAATGGGTGGCGGTGAGGTTCGATTCCAGGGCCTTTGGCCTGCTCTGATAGCATATTGAAGTGTGTGACCATCTGATTTAAAAGCTTAAGCTACTAGATAGAACACACTTTTAATATTTGATTATATTCTCAACACTTAATGAGGTCTTTTTCATCGAATACATTTTTGGAATACTTAATTAATAATTTTTTGAAATTTTATGTTTGATTTATGTTAAGTAATTAACTTGGATTGAGCTCATCATCCGTAATATGAATTTTTTGTTGTTTCAATTTTATAAACTCATATATACTATAATTCAGGGATTTTCCCACAAATGGGGTTAATTTTCTTTGGTAAAAAGAAAGGATATAATGTGTTCTTTTCTTTAAAGAATGGATGTTGGGCCTAAGACTCTTAACACTTCTCCGCACGTTCAGACCTAGTTAACTGGAGCGTGGACAATATAATTTGGGAGCCCAATATCGATGGACAACGAATTGGAATGGGTCTCGCTCTGATACCATGTAAAGAGGATATTGGGCCTAACTCAACCCCAAAAACTAACTTGTAGGATGAGAATTGTCCAAGTCTATATAAGGAGTCTATGCTCCCATTTCATAACCGATGTGGGACTCTTAACACTTTCTAATCGTTGTCTCTGTTTTCTACGTAAAGATTTGGTTTCTAACTTTTAGTCATTTATATCAATTCTCCTCTCTAGACGTTTTGTTGACAGTTCACTTGTAATGTTATAAAGGTATAATCAGGGTTGTCTCAAACATTTTGAAGGTCATATTCTAATTCGTAAAAGTGGGCCCTTAATATAAGTAAATATACGATTTCAATAATTAGATTGGGCTAAGACCTGCGAATTATGGGCATTTACAGTCAATTCTGGCTAATACTACTTAATAAAAAATGAAAAAAAGAGGCCCCTAAAATTTTTCATTTTTCGGGGGCCCTGTACGGTAGCACAGCTCGCACGGACCCAAAAACGCCCGGGGTATAATTTCACTAAACATTTCACATAAAATTAGAAACTGTCCAAGAAATCATCCTGTAATATTAATAAAATTGATACACAATTGGAATCAGGTAAATATCAACTAATGTAGCAAGTTTCTCAATATCCAAAAAGTGTACATACTTTTTATTTTATTACTCTTAGCTACCAATTAATAGGAAAAATTTCAGTTATGGAATTAATTAAGGTGTCTAATAAGATTCTTGTGATCCGGTCCTTTTTCAAATCCCGTGCATAGCGAGAGCTTAGTGCACCGAAATATTTTTTATGGACTTAATTAAGGTATCTATTATTGGTCTTAGGGATAGAAAAGTGAACTTACTCCCAGGGGACGTCACCAACAAGCATCCAGTCTCCATCTTTGTCCTCGTATATCGGAATGTACTCTGAATTGTCTGCATCCTTCATTGCTTCGCCTGTCCACAAATTCCGACATCTCATTATTTCTTTTGTCTTCCCTTTTTTCTAATTTCTAATGTTTTTTTCTTATAATATTGTACTCCCTAAGTCCAATTTATGTAGTACTAGTGTTTGATTGACCATAAGAATCTAATAAAATAAAAATTTTGAAAATTTATAATTTAAAATAAGTTAGAGATATTGTTTAATAAAATTAAATTATTTCTAAACAATAATGACATTCATTTGTAAAAGAAACCGTTTCACTGTCAATATAAATTTAATCGCTATAATAGGTCACCTACCATGGTTAACAGGTTTAAAATTGATATTTGCTTCTTGACGTTGAGATATTATATTGATAATTGTCCCAAGAAAGCTTACTATTTAGCTGATAGATAATGATCCAGTCATAATTACTAAACTCACCAAATCAACACCATAGATTTCTAAATGCTTAAGGGAAATAAAATTTATAGAGTAGGATAAGAAAACTTATTTATGCACGATAAAAAGCCCTTTGTTAAAGTATACTCCACTTATTAAATATTTTATATTGCAATTCTGCATGGGATACCTTTTTGTTTTCAGGGGAACACTATAGGAAGATTAGGAGTAACTAATAAATTGAAGGAAGAGGAAACTTACAAATGTCATAGCAACCGAAGAGCTTTTCAAGATTTACAACAAATTCAGAATAATCCTTGTGAGTGGCCAAATCAACTTTTCTAAGAAAAGGAGCACCATCCATGCTAACTTTCACGTACTTCTTCGATCCTTCACGACTATTATTCTTTCTCCGATAAGCACATACCGGAGGCCAACCGACAACTTGGTTCTTATTGTTTCGACACTTAGCATCATCATCATCGTCATTAACGTTGCTGCTACTTCTGTCACTGTCGATTTCCGAAAACACCCTTTTCTTCTCATTTTTCTCCAATGAACTAGGAAGAAGCCCCAATCTAAGCTCAGTAATTTCAAGTTCTGTAGCCATTTCTTTTTGCTCTTTTTGAAGAGTTGAATTAGTTGTTTGATGAGAAAAAAGTCTAGTAGTTTTAATTTATAGTGTAAGGGGTAAAGAAGAGAGGAGCAATGCCAGCTCGATGAAAATAAATGGTCGGTTACATGAGATACCATGGTAGGGAAATATATGTTACCTAAAACATTAATATGGACCGGCAACTTCCTAATTTTTTATGCCACCACTATCGTACGTAAGTTATATAGTTTTAAATTTTGTACACACAAATTATATAACTATCAGGTTAAGTTAACCTTTAATAACATGTAATTTCTCATATCAAATCGAATATAATAACATGAAAAATAGAGTAAATAACATGTTATAGCAGGTCAATTTAATCTGATTGTGTAAATATTCTTTACCATGTCATTGTTGGAATATGTAAAGCAACAACTGAAATAGTAAATAACTATTACAGTGATCGAAAGGATAAACAACAAAGAGGACAACAACAAGTTGTCAATATCTTGATTTTGAATGAAACTTCAAATATAGAACTTGTATTCGGAAATACAAGAACATGAACTGCTACACTTGTGGCTTGTAGATCCGCTGAGAATACGAACGGTTAGAGTCCTTCATTTGTTAAGTTTACACCTGAAACACTTAGCAACCAATTAGATAAACCACAACACCACAGGCTGAGTCGAGAGATGGCTCTCTGTCATTAAGACAAGATTGCCCCCGTATATAGGCTTTACGGAAGTGTGGACAATAGTCTCCCAAGATGAAACAACAAACTATCAAGTGTGCAAAGCCTACACAAATGATCTCAGCGAAGAACACGAATAATGAAGATTGCTAAGAGAAGGATTGCTATCAGGAAAATTTGATCTCTTTGTGGTGTTGTGAACTTGTTTTCTGTTCATATATGTTCTTCTATAGAATTGAGCTAAGGCTTCAATTTATAGGTGTGCAAGACGGCCTCTTCAAGTGCCCCACAATGGCAATCAATTGCCATGTAATGGATGACATTTAACCCCCAAGTAATGCAACAACATAATGGTCCAAGTAATTGCCATTATTGGGTGGATTCAATGCCATTGAAGCCCCCTCAACAGCCAAACATTTGGGATTCTATCGAACAAACACTGCTTGGGAAGCGTCGCGGCGCTGCAGCATTTAGCGTCGCGGCTCCAGAAACCAAAAGTTGGAATTAGCGTCGCGGCCCTTCTCGGCTCCGCGACCCTTTTCCGACCCGTTCCATCTTACACTTCACACAATCTTTCATTCATTTACCAACGTGGAACACTTGTCATTTAGCAAATAACTGTCCATCATTCTATGTCTCAAATATTTCACTTACGTACCAATATCTCTTTCATTAACGAAATTTACGATACTTGGCACTAAGATTGCACGTGTGAAATGACATTTCTGACGTGCGGGGCCCAATAGTTCAAGTCATAAATAATGGGATAAACTTAATTCCACATTAGTAAATTTTCAACAATCCCCTCTTGATAGAGATTTTGGCGCACACACAAGGTGCCTACTTTTAGCAATCTTTCAGTGAAAAGATATTGCATCAAGAGAAGTAGCTTCTGCTTTGAACCTTCCTAGTTGAATACCATCGGACTTACTTACTGCGCGGTGAACGTGATGTCTTGAACCGTCAGTGTTTAATGTAAGCCAAGACAACGGTACCAACACAATACCTCCCATTTATTCGTTCCTTCTTTTGTTCTGTCGTTGTGGCCGTGGACACACTTGGATTCTTAAGTGCGTTCCTTTGAGGTGGCTTGCCCTCGCACTTAAATAGGTGATCTCCTACAAGGTATCCTGTTATACCCTACTTCACAAGTGTTAGGAATCATTAAAAGTTTACCCAACCTTAACCTCAATCGTTTGAGGATCATTAAAGGTTTGGAAGCTTAACCTTTACCCATCATGCATGTAGCACTTTAATGTCTATCGCGGGAACGGCTTTGGATTCATGTTTCTTAAACATAAATCATAATTCGAAGTGCTCTTGCTTCCACTGAAGTGCTCAACTGAACCTTTTCCATCTTAGTTTTCCCATTGAACCAAATTCTTGGGATCTCCAGTCAGTATGGTTGGGTTACCACCGCAAAGGTTCGTATTGGTTGGGTTTTTAAGCCCATTCCATAGACAGACAGAACTCTTGATCTTCGGGTAGTCCATTAGTTAAAGGGTCTGCTATATCCTTTGATTAGTAATCAAGGAAGTGACACCCGTGATGATCAACTGCCATACGGTCTCATATCTCTGACAGATCCGACAGATATGTCTAGACGCCATCATATGTGCCCTTTCTAAAGCCGACCGGCTAGCCACAGTGTATAACTGCTGAAGGCACGGGTTTCTCCCAATAAGGGACGTCCTCTAAAGAGTCGTGAAGTTACTCAACTTCTTTCATGCTTTGTATAAAGCGATAACCTCCGATTCTAACATGAATCAACCTATGCAAGTTTTCTTAGAGGATTTTCTAAGACCCACCATACACATTTACTTGTGGATTTGGTGTTCTTGATATCTGATGTCCAGTTTGCATCACTGTGTTCTCCCAGAACCGCTGGACATCCATAATACCATAATCTGTAGATAAGCGAATATTTTAGATATCGTCATATCCGACTTAACGCCTTCTATCGATCATTTCCAGAATCACAAGTGAACCTTAGTTCAACTGATCTGCTTTGTATAGGTTGATATCAGGTCGGTTGTAGTGTGTACAATACATTGAACTACATGTGACCTGCACATATCGCTCCTTGTATATGGGTGCACTATGATTCCAATCAGTTCTATGATTCATATCCATTGGTGGCTTTAACGAGACTGTCAACTATCTCACAACTAAGTTAGAAGTTAGACCAGTCCGTTAGATATCTTAGAAATCCCAATTCCTAAGATGTCATTTGTGATACCCATATCTTTCATATCGAGACTTTTGTTTTAATATGACTTCCACTTTCATATTGTTGGTTTTTCCAACTGTTGGACTTTCTAACTTCAGAGTCAATGTTTCTGTTGTCAGATTCATTGTTTTTGTTTTATATAAAACTTCCAAGACCAAAATGTAAACATTTCAAGGACCAAAAAGAAAGTTCAGGAAGAAGCCCAACAGTCCAGCAAACCAACTCTAATCCTCCCCTTCCAACTCTCCGATTAGGAAGGTTGTTTCAACATCCATGCCACGCAAGACTGCAATGGCCCTAGATGTTAAGCTATTCATAGGGGAGCACATGTACAAGTAGTCGAGGCCTTAAACTCGTCAGTAGATCCATCTACTTTGTACTCAATTTTGAGTATCCACTTTTACAACCCAAAGGTTCTTTTCCCGGAGGAAGATCAACCATTACACAAGTATGGTTATATATGATGGAATTTATTTCTCTCTTTGTAGCTTCTTTCCAAAGCAGCGCTTCTGGAGATGACAATTATTTGTTAATTGTCCATGGTTCATTCTCAACCATACAAGCTAGAAGGCCTTGAATAAGTCTTTGTCCCTTTTTTGCTCCGTGTCGGTTCAACATCTAGAATCTCTGAGTTCTGTAGATCTGGAATATTAAGTTCCGGATAGTCATCAACTTATGAGTCCTGTAGATACGGAACATCTAGTTCCGGATAGTCAGGACCTCGCGGGTTCTTGTTAACCTCGAGCAATTACTTCTTTTCCATTCTCAAGGAAAGTTATCTTCAAAGAATTCAGCATTCTTTGACACCAAGAGGCGATAAGCACTACTGTTATTTGCAGATCCACTGGATATGTAATTTACAGTCTTAGGTCCACCTAGACCTGTTTCGATATTCCAACCTCTACCAAGCCACCCCACATCACAACATTTGTATGTGAGATCATTACCATGTTTCACATGGAGAGTTATCCTTATCCTTATGCGTAGTTCTCTTGAGAATCGCATTAGCGGTAAGGATCGCCTTGCCCACATATTTTGGGCGTACGGCTTTGCGCTTGGCTAACACTATTAGATTGAGGTGAGTAATGAGCAGTCGTTTAATGAACGATGCATCACATTCTCCCCCTCTATCACTATGAATTCCTCAATCCGTAGGCTTAGTTGATTTTCAACTTCTGCTTTGTAGCGCTTATCCGCTTCAACAACTTCATCTTTGCTTTTCTACAAACAAATGATGCAATACGTTGTACCATCATCAATGAAGGTCACAAAGTACTTGTCTCCCCCCTCTATTTTGTATAAACTTCAAATCACCCATGTAGGTGTGACTAAGTTCTAGATGAGTGGTGCTTCTTTCACTATTCCCTTGACGGAACTTGGAAAGGTGATTTTACCTCTTCGCCTACCTCACATTCATTTTGAGGGTTTATGTTGACAGAAGGCAACAATCTCAACTTCGTTAGCTTTTGAATGACTTTCTATTTAACGTGTCTTAATCTATGATGGCATAGATGCACAAATTACAAATATATCATTCATTTAGCTGCAGACATATTATACCATTCTTAGTTATTACAGACCTGTTGGACTAGTCTCAGACTAGCTCGACCAACAGCGTCCCTTAAACCAAGTTTGGGACATGTATCACCTTCTTTTAGAGTGATCCCATTCCTTGAAGTCCTATTGAGAACAACCTCTCCAACCCCTTCTACTTTAGAGGTGGTGTTGCTTCACATAAACAACCTCTTGCCCGTGGTTAGGGATGGCAACGGATAGGATCTGGACCGGATCCTACTAGATCCAGATCCAGATCCGTTTTTCATACATGGATCCAGATCCGAATCCAAATCCTAATCCATATCCATTGGGTCTATAAAATCATATCCAAATCCGGATCCATCGGATCCACGCTCCACGGATCGGATCTGGATCCACATGTAAAAAAATTGTCTTGCTAAGAATTTTTTTTTTGAACTGACAAACGATCTTTACTTAGCTAACAGTTTACTGTGTTTCAATTTTGAAATGTTCATATGAGATATTTTGTTCGTTGTCTCGTTTTGATTGTGAGTTATTAATTGAAAATGTTGGACAATGATAATAGTTGTAGAAAATGATGACTAGTATTTCCACAATACAGAACTTGCATGTGCTTGAAATCTTCACAAATGAAGTGAATATAATTTTAACTAGTCTATGGAGATGTTAGTCATTCACTAATATAACATTGATTTTATTATCGAAGTTACCTCTTTATTTTTTTGTTTTTGAGTTAACACGGGGATAAATTAAACTTGTTTTGAGAATTAAACTTGCAAGGATGTGCTTAGCAATTTTAAGAAAATACTTATAAAATTACATTTTAGGTTATGAATATATTTAATAAAAAATGGATCCACGGTCCGTCTGGACCGGATACGGATCTCAAATACAAGATCCATATCCAGATACAATCCGGCAGAAATGGATCCGGGTCCAATCCGGATCCGTCGGGTCTAAATTTTAAAGATTCATATCCTATAAAACGGATATGGATCCACCGGGTCCAGGATCCACTGACATCTCTACCCGTGGTTAGGGAGTAACCGGATCATATGTGATCTGGATACTCTAGCCCACTCCAGTTGCTTTGGCAGACTGATTGTCCAATTACTTTTCTGCCTTTCTTTTGGCCTTCAGATCATTTAAGACCTGGAAAACTCTGGCCCACCTCACTAGGTGTCCATTACTTTTCTGTCAACTGGATTCTGGCCCACTCCAGTCGCATGTAGGCTTTGTACGACTAAGTTTCCAATATCATTCTATCAAATGAATGATCTTCTGTCAGATAGTATGGCAGGTTCAACGTCTTAAGATAAGCCATTATCTTTTGGTCTTCTTCCCTTGTGATTGATGCCCTAGGGAAATCCCGGGCGCTTACCGAAGAGTGGTAACAGTTTTCGCACAATCAATTGATCTCTCTCCTTCGTATGTGCGAACATACTTTACACACTTTTAATAATTACACCCAAAAGAAAAGATCTTTTAAGTTTTGTTTACAATAGTCCAATCTTTAATCGGGAAAGAATGAGATTCAATATCTGATTTTAGAGTGTAGGGAATATAAGTTTTAATGAAAATACTTTCATATTCCCAGTCTTACTCTACACACTTTTATTCAGATATTAACTAAATATTTTATTGATAAGGAAGGATTAACTTAGACCTTTTGGATTCTGGCCCACTTCAGTTAGACTGAGTGTCCATATCCTCCTTACCATAATTCGGATCCTCTGTCTGGGACAGATATATGACTTTTGCTATATGATAGAACATCATCTTCAACCTTCTCCTCTTGTCCTAGTTAACATCCTCAGCCTCTCGTGGGCGTTTGTTTCCACCACCCTCGGGAAGCGGTGACACCAACTCGTCCTTGATCTTTAGTCGTACTAGCATGACTATCAGCAGTATCTTATAGCTCAGCATCAGATCCAGAGATCCCTCCTTTGACGGAAACAGATTTGTAACTGTCGTCAAAGAGAGAACCAAAACTAGGACCAGATTTGAAAGCACGATTGTCAAGAAGAAAACCACATCCAGATTTGGTCACACACTTGTCGACCAACATCTTTCGAATCACTAATACAATCTTGTCTTAAAATTGTTGGAATATGTAAAGCAACAAAGGGAATAGTAAATCACTATTACAATGATCGAAAGGATAAACAACAAAGAGGACAACAACAAGTTGTCAATATCTTGATCTTGAATGAAACTTCAAATATAGAACTTGTATTCGGAAATACAAGAACATGAACTGCTACACTTGTGGCTTGTAGATCCACTGAGAATACGAACGGTTAGAGTCCTTCGTCTGTTAAGTTTACACCTAAAACACTTAGCAACCAATTAGATAAACCACAATACCACCGGCTAAGTCGAGAGATGGCTCTCTGTCTTTAAGATAAGATTTCCCCCGTATATAGGCTTTACGAAAGTGTGGACAATAGTCTCCCAAGATGAAACAACAAACTATCAAGTGTGCAAAGCCTACACAAATGAACTCAGCGAAGAACACGAATAATGAAGATTGCTAAGAGAATGATTGCTATTAGGAAAATCTGATCTCTTTGTGGTGTTGTGAACTTGTTTTCTGTTCATATGTTCATATATGTTCTTCTATAGAATTGAGCCAAGGCTTCAATTTATAGGTGTGCAAGATGGCCTCTTCAAGTGTCCCACAATGGCAATCAATTGCCATGTAATGGATGACATTTAACCCCCAAGTAATGTTGCAACATAATGGTCCAAGTAATGGCCATTATTGGGTGGATTCAATGCCATTGAAGCCCCCTCAACAGCCAAACATTTGGGATTCCGTCGAGCAAACATTGCCTAGGAAGCGCCGCGCGCTGCAGCATTTAGCGTCGCGGCTCCAGAAACCAAAAGTTAGAATTAGCGCCACGGCGCTCGACGCGACGCCGCGGCCCAGTCCGGGAGGCACCGCGGCCCTTCTCGGCTCCGCGACCCTTTTCCGACCATTTCCATCTTACACTTCGCACAATCCTTCCTTCGTTTGCCAACATGGAACACTTGTCATTTAGCAAATAACCGTCCATCATTCTATGTCTCAAACATTTCACTTACGTACCAATATCTCTTTCATTAACGAAATTTACGATACTTGGCACTAAGATTGCACGTGTGTGGAAACGACATTTCCGACGTGCGGGCCCAATAGTTCGAGTCATAAATAATGGGATAAACTTAATTCCACATTTGTAAATTTCCAACCGTCATTACATACAATTTAAATCTAGGGTAATAGTATTGATTTTATAAGGAATTTAAGTTCGATGCACTAAAATAAATTATACAATCATGTTAATTTTAGGTTAATTATAAGTCTAATATCAGAAATATTGTAATTAATTAATATGTTATTACAGGTTAAATCTTTATATTATCATATACGAAACTTAAATTCATATAAGAGATTTGGTGGCCGTTTTATATTTGTCAACAGAAAACATGCCATGTGGTCTTCCTCTGATTGAAGGGTTAGGCCAATTTATATGCATATATAGCCACACACATTCCTATATTTAATATGTGTGCAAAATAAATACACCGAATGAGTTGTGTAATTATTTCAAGTGTACGAACCGAGGCTTGGAGAACATTCATGGAAAATACGTAGTGAACCATTGGTTTAATTTTACTTTGTTTGGACATGATGGAGAAGTAGAAAGCAAAATTAAAGGAAACTGAAAGTACCCAACAAGCATTAAAAGACGCGAATCAAAAATTCAAATTAGGTGGTTTCAAATAAATGTTAGTAGTATATATATTATGAGGAAATAGAAGAACATATTTTTTTTCAATTTAAATAAAAGAAAAATAATTTTGTAAAAATATTTTTTATGTAAAAATAAATATCTCTTACATAAAGATATAAAATTTAAAATAAATTTATAAAAGGCTACAAAATCAATTGATTTTTTTTTTTTGGAGACGAAAATTTAATACTTTTAACTATATAAATTTTCTTAAGAAAATGGCTTAAATACGTAGAAAAGAAAATTAAATCAACCATGATACTCCGAATATATATATATGGACAGTTACGTTGATTCATTACTAATTTATAGGCCTCACATTATCATATCTTAGTCACATATCCAATAATTTTAATAGAAGTTTAGTTGCAGCTTAAGAAATATTGCTTCTTGTGGGGAGTACAAATCTATATGAACACTTCCAACAATATCCTATCGAAGAACTGCGACAATCAAAATTCAGAAACCATATATAACATCCCCAAATTAGGAAGCAAAAAGTTTATGTCAAAGAACAAGAATATCATGCAATTCTGTTTGAAAAAGAAAAGAAGCTATTCCTTTGAGAATCTGCACCGATATTGGTACACAGAATCTTACATCAAATAATCCTTAACATTCACATAATTTATCATAGCCAACTATTTAGCAATGGTGTAAATAGGGTGTTTTTAAGTGGATTCTAACCAAAAATACAGTTAGTGATTTGTATTCAAAGGTTTAAAGACAAGTAGGTTGTATCTGATCGGAGACCCTATTGATTGAGTTCGAGATTGATATCTAGGTTACGGATATGTGACATTAAAAACACAAGTAAAAATTTGATAATAAGCAAATAAAGAAAATTGATAGGTTAGATCTGAAAATAAGCTATGAATCAAACAAGAGCCAAAGCCGAGAATGGTGTATTAGCTTGAGAGAGATCTAGGTTACAAGTGTGAGCTTAGAGAGAATACAACGTGTCTTCCTTCTCTTCTAAGTCTTATATATATAAAAATAAAACTCAAACTATTATGCCCCCCCTCCCTAAGTTGTGAATACGTGAGCGCCCCGACGTCATCGTGTCCATGCGCGCCACAAAGCTCTGATCTAGAAAAGCTGATGTGACGGGAGTTGTTGGGAGTGAAAGACTGTTGTGGAGATCCATTGGGATTTCCGAAACCACTAATCTTCTTGTATACGCTTAATGCCTCCGGATGCGTTTCTACCCAATACCGATAGTCCCCCACTTTCCAAAATTTTTGAATCTTTGAGGGACCGGAAAGTGGAAGAGCATGTCAATCATCAATCTTCACTTGTAACACGGTGTCCTTCGGGAATAGTGCACTGATTCAGTTGTCCATCTTCCTTTCACACGCCATCCCATAGCATTTAATGTTCTGATATCCATGTATCATTCACCTTACACGTGTCATGCATCGTTAAGGTTTTTTTAAGAAGATCAACTACAGATCGAGACAACTCAACAAATGTCTATCCTCACAGACGGCGCCAAACTTTTTTTCGGTGAAAATGATTCTAACCAAAAATACAATTAGAGATTTGTATTTAGGCGTTTAAAGACAAGTAGGTTGTATCCGATTCGGAGACCCTCTTGCTTGAGTCCGGGATTGATATCTAGGTTATGGATATGTGAGATTAAAAATATAAGTAAATATATGATAACAAGCAAATAAAGAAAACTGAGAGGTTAGATTTGAAAATAAGCTATGAATCAAACAAGAGCCAAAGCCAAGAATGGTGTATTAGCTTGAAAGAGATCTGAGTTACAAGTGTGAGCTTATATTAGAGAGAATAGAATGTTTCCTCATTCTCTTCTAAGTCTTATATATATAAAAATAAAACTCAAACTATTATGCCTCCCTAAGTTGTGAATACATGAGCACCCCGACGTCATCGTGCACATGTGCGCCACAGCGCTCTGATCTAGGAAAGCTGATGTAACGGGAGTTGTTGGAAGTGGAAGATAGTTGTGGAGATTCGTTGGGTTTTCGAAACCACTAATCTTGTTGTATACGCTTAATGCCTTCGGATGCGTTTCTACCTAATATATAGGACTTACTCAAATTAATAGGAGTAATTTCTTTTACATTTCTTCCTTCGGAAAGGGAAAAGAGAAAAAAGGGCATTCCCTTTCGAAGGTCAAAGTGAAAGTATATTTATGTCCTAGAGACAATCTGTATTAGGACAAATGTAATTTATACACATTCATGTTATTATTAATGGAGATTAATATTTTGGCATTTGCAATTATTGAATTATTATTTAATTGTTTGTAATTATTCATTAATGTGCATCCCTTGAGCTTACGTTGTCATTAATAGAGTGAGATATTTTATGATAGATCGTAACTCTTAAATAACCTCGACTAATGATCATCGATAAAGGGATATCGATGATATGTGATAAGTCGACATGTGGTATGCATCACATCCTCAGAGGATGTAGTATGTCTCACCTGCTACGAGTAATGGTTACTCGTGATGGACACATTGATACTTTGGAAGTATTGGTATACCCTGTTGATATATTGTTTGTTATTCTTGTCTAACGTATGATCAGCGTGTGGGAGATAAAAGTCCTTAGATTTGAGGTCAATAAACACCTTATCTACAAAGTAATGTACTTTGATCCCGTCATAAGCTCAAATGCCTTATAGGTTGAGATACGGCTTGTATTAGGTACATTACGATGTGGATTGAAGGTGGTAGTTGAGCCAAGATTAGGATTCATTCCTCGGATGTATATTCGAGAGAACACTGGGATTCTCAGTGATATTAGGTTGACTTAGTCGTTGGCCAACGCAATAGACATATTTAGAATATGGTCTAGTTGTCAACTAATATAAATGAGATACAATGATTAAGCCATTTGGATACACACTTGACGAATCCTAAGCTTGATCGGGTGTGTCGTGAATGAAAGGATTTTATCTTACCACATAAAGGTTAAGTTTACTGGATTCGTGTAAACGTATTTCATATATTGAGTTCGTCTTCCGGCACTGTCTAGGAGTTCCGTGTAGACCTTAATTTGATTAATGTTGATATGAGAAGGCATGTAGGGTCACACTATGTCGTTTGTCCGTTTCGATCTGAGGATGTATTGAGAGAGTAATTAAAATGTTCGATTTGGAATCGAGACATTTAAAAGAATAATGATTACAATAATTAAGTCAAAATTGGATTTTGGATTTAATTAAGAATGCACGGAAATTAAATCGAGGCAGTACAACTGTACGTCGAGCGTCGCGGCGCCCATACCCTAGGGCTACGGCGCCTCTGCGTCGATTATGGGTCAGGCCTAAGGTCAAACCCTAATCCGGTTTTTTGACCTAATTTTCAACTATAAATAGAGGCATTCATTTTCATTATTCTACAACAATTTTCAGAATAACATTTTATGCCGTAGAGACTTAGAATAAAATACTCTCTCGAACCTCTGTCGGATTTCCTAGCTTTTCGAAGGAGGAGTACATTAAAGCTTGGAGGTTGCAAATTGGAAGGGCAATCGTGTGTGCACCTCACAGTTGATAAAGACTCCAGATTATTATACTTGTAAGTAAATGTTTTATGTTACAAGTTCCAATTGTTGTATAACCATGCCATAATTATTGTTCAGGTAAGTAAGAAACAAATATTTAAACTTCTGTTGTGCCTTACTTATGTGATTTGTACCCAACAATTCCCAACAGTGGTATCAGAGCCAGGTTGGTTTAATGGTTATATAACAATTGAATAGAATAATAATATGGGTTGAACATAAAAATTGGATTAAAACGAGGTTTCTTGAAATCCTACGTATCTTGAACAAATGTTGACCTTTTGATGTTACCCTAAATTATCTCCTACGCTAACTCGAGGAAGTCATTCCAATCTAACTCGAACTAAGCCAAATTGCGTTGTCCGGCTCATTGCACGGTGCACGGCTAAGAACGAGTAAGAACGAATGATGGTCGAATTGACGTTATTGATAATGGTGGGTGATGATTAAGGACCTGTGAATTGATCCCTAAATTGGATTTAGGGGTTAATTATTTTTTGAAAATCAACACAGAAACGTTTGTCATGACGTAGGCGCCGCGACACTTTGATAGGGCGTCGCGGCCCCACCGGTCTAGAAACAAAAAAAGATTCAGAATTCAGAATGTTTAACCCAAGATTATTAGTATACAGTATATTATTTGATAAGTATACTGTTTATGTGCTAAATGTCAAAAATGTTTGTCATTTACATTTCTAGAATAGTGTCCGCTATAACTGTTTGGGCAGGCAGTGTTTGATTAAACCTTCTTCTATCATGCATATTGGGTTGATGGTTCCCAAACTATATGTGTTATTAGTTTTGCATGAGCTTAAGATGTCATATTGGATGTGGCATTAAAGTGTTGATCTTGGTTAAAATCCTAAAATTAAAATATTCCCCAAAATTTTAATACAAGTCTCATTTGAAATGAACGTGTCGTCCGTTATAATTTATTGTAGTGCAAAATCTTTTTCGGCGAGATGAGTATTTATGCCACAGTATTTGCTCTAAGTCTACGAGGACTCGGACTCTTTCATAGATGCATGTTAAATGTAGAAGTGGGTGATAAACCTTCATGAGTATTTACACCACAGTATTTGCTCTATAAGGAAAAACTCACTTAGATACATAATTGCAGTCGCATAACGGGGTTGACTTGCTAGGCTGTCTTGGCGCCACGGTGTCGGACAAGACGAGGGACGCAGATCGACTGTTTAGAACATTCGATCAAACATGAGTTACAAATTGTTTGTAATTGGTTTAGAGACCTACCAGGTTGTGCTGTTGAAGTTATCAGCCACAGCAAATGCGGAGATAGCATGAACCTGGATTATGACCCATTATGACCATATTTGACATGAGTCTGAATTCTTCCATGGGGTCGAAGAGTATGTTAAAATAGTAGGAGCTAATTAAACAAAATGCCTTGTTGATTAGCCTAAATGAATGTGTATAATAGGAAATAGATTTTGAATTTGATTTCCGGTCTATCTAATTCTTCAGATTACTAAAGATGTCGAGCTTATCATTGAAAATGTTGATTGAGATGAATAAACTTACTGGACCAAATTACTCTGACTGGTTAAGAAATCTATGATTGGTGTTAAAACAAGAAAGAATTGAGTATGTGTTAGACACAAAATTCCCCACAGTCTCTGCTGAAAACTCTGATGAGTATGCCATGTTTGACAAGGTGACTTATCAGAAACAGTTGAACGATGCTACCTTGGCAAAATGTGTAATGTTGTATTCCATGACTATGGAGTTACAGAGGAAACATGAAAACATGGGGCCCAACGAAATGCTAGAACACTTGAAGAATCTCTATGAAAAACAGTCTCAAACAATGGAGTATGAACTGTTGAGAGACCCTTTCAAATGTAAGCTGAACGAAAAGGGACAAATGCCACAGTATGTTCTAAAGAAGGACTACACGGCTCCAAGAGGAGGCAGAGCACTAGGTGTTTCTACCTCTACTGGACAGGGTATGTTTGTCATTGAAATAAATATGTCTATAAGTAACTCCTACTGTTGGGTATTGGATACCGTTTGTGGCTCACACATTTGTAGTAATGTGCAGGGCCTAATTAACAGCAGAAAGGTTGGACCTTGGGAGGTAGACCTGCGCGTTGGAAATGGAGCACGAGTAGATGCTGAACGCGTGGGAACTTATAGACTAGATTTACCTTCAGGCATTTGTTTAGAACTAAATAATTGTTATTTTGTTCCCTCATTAACGAGGAATATCATTTATATCCCAATGTTAGAAATTGAGGGGTTTTCCTCATTCATTGCCAATGGCAGTTATGTACTGTCTTTTAATGGTTTTGTTTGTGGAAATGCTCGCTTATGGATGGATTGTATATTTTAAACTGTAGTCGTGAAATTTTCAATGTGCAAAATAAACGAGCTAAGATAAGTAATCCAAGAAACCCACCTACTTATGGCACTATAGACTTGGTCATATCAACGAATCAAGGATAGTAAGATTGAGGAAGTTAGACTACCTCGAACCATTTGACTTGGAGTCTTATAGTAACTGCAAATCTTGCTTGAGAGGAAAGATGATCAACAAACCACTTTCTAGGAAAGGGGTACATGCCAAAGAGGTACTTGAGTTAGTCCATACTTATGTATGTGGGCCATTTTCAACTCAAGCTAAGGGAGGCTTCCCTTACTTCATCACTTTTACAGACGATTTCACAAGGTTTGGGCATGTGTATCTTATGAAACATAAGTCCGAAGCCTTTGAGAAATTCAAGGAGTACAAGTCAGAAGTAGAGAAGCAACTTGAAACAAGTATCAAGACACTTCGATCAAATCGAGGAGGTGAATACTTAAGTAAAGAATTTCTGGATTATTTGAAGCTTCATGGAGTCCAATCACAATGGACACCTCCTGGAACGCCACAGATGAATGGTGTTGCTAAAAGGAGAAATCGAACCCTATTAGATATGGTTAGATCCATGATGATTTTCTCAACTCTACCAACGTACCTTTGGGGATATGCATTGCAAAGCTCAATTTATATTATGAACATGGTTCTTTCAAAGTCAGTAGAGAAAACTCCATATGAGATATGGTGTGGCAAGAAGCCAGCTCTTAAACATATGAGATCCTGGGGGTGCCCTACATATGTCAAGAAGATGCTCACTGACAAGTTGGAATCTAAAAGTGAGAAATGTTACTTCGTGGGGTATCCAAATGAGACTAAGGGATACTACTTCTATCTTTCTGGAGAACATAAGGTCATTGTTTCCAGGAATGTAACTTTCCTTGAAGAAGAATATGTCTACAAGGAACATAGATCCACATAGATAGAACTTGAAGAAATTCAAGAACCACAAGATAACACAGAAAATGAACCATTGTCGAATGACCTAAACAAGGATTCAGTGGGAGTATCTGGTGAAGATTTGGTACTTAGAGTACGCCTTTCAGCCAGTGGGAGTGTTGTGAGAGATAGTGCAGAAATGCAAGGCTCTCATACACAATCAATGGAAGATGATACAATGGTTGTACATCATTCCATTCAAGAAATACATGAAAATGACATTCCTGAAAGCTCTCAAGGTGATAGATTGTCAACACACAAAGACCTTCTCACAATCAGAATGCAACAAATAAATACTGAAACACAGAATACTCAACTCCGTAGGTCCACTAGAACTCATCGTCCACCTGAAAGACTTAATCTCCTTGTTGAAACACATAATGAGATAGATATTCCTGATGACGATGAACCTATAACCTACAGCGAAGCTATGTTAGACATTGATTCGCAGAGATAGAAAGAATCCATGAAATCTGAGATGGACTCGATGTACATATATCAAGTTTGGAACTTGGTTGATTTGCCAACAGGGGTTAGACCCATATGATGCAAATGGGTCTTCAAGTAGAAGATTGATGCATATGGCAAGGTACAAACTTATAAAGCAAGACTGGTGGCTAAAGGTTATAATCAACGGCCTGGGGTCGATTATGATGAAACCTTTTCACCTGTTTCTACGATTAAGTCCATTCAGATTTTGCTTGCAATAGCTGCATATTATGACTATGACATTTGGCATCTGGATGTCAAAACTGCATTCCTCAATGGTAATCTAATTGAGGAAGTGTTTATGAAACAACCTGAGGGTTTTTCAATTGAGTCCAAACCGAATGTCGTATGCAAGCTACAAAAGTCCATTTATGGGCTTAAGCAAGCCTCGAGGAGTTGGAACATTTGCTTTGACAAGGCTATCAAATCGTTTGATTTCGTCAGAAGCAAAGAAGATCCATGTGTTTATAGTAAACGAAAGGATGTGACTATTGCCTTCATTATCATATACGTAGATGACATATTAATAATATGAGACAATAAGACTCTCCTACAGTCAGTAAAAGAGTGGTTGTCCAGTACCTTCATGATGAAGGATTTAGGTGAAGCCTGCTACATTTTGGGGATTAGGATCTATAGAGATAGACCTAATAGATTGTTGGGGTTGTCACAGTTAGTCTACATAAAGAAAGTGCTTAGACGTTTTTCTATGGAAAATTCCAAGAAAGGCGGTCTACCTATGGGACAAGGCATCAAGTTATCTAAGAATGATAGTCCTTCTAATTCTATAGAACTTGAACGCATGAAAAGGATCCCATATGCTTCGGCTATAGGATCGATCATGTATGTCATGACCTGTACTAGGACAGATGTGGCCTTTGCACTTAGTATGACTTGCAAGTTCCAGCAGAATCCTGGGGAAGAACACTAGAAAATAGTCGAGAGTATTCTTAAGTATCTCAGACGAACTAAAGAATATTTCTTAGTCTATGGTGGACAAGAGAAGCTGGTATGTACTTGGGTACACGATGCTAGCTCCCAAACAGATGTTGATGACTACAAATCTCAATCAGGTTACACATACATTTTCAATGGTGGAGCAGTGAGCTGGAAAAGTTCCAAACAAGCTACAACTGCCGACTCGACAACAGAAGCTGAGTACATTGCTGGATCGGAAGCTAGTAAAGAAGTTGTCGAGATATATGAGTTCCTGAAGGAACTAGGGGTTGTTTCAAGTGTCACTTGTCCAATAACGGTTTATTGCGACAACACTGGTGCGATTGCATAAGATAAGAAACCAAGATCAACCAATAGAAACAAGCATGTACCAAGGAAGTACCACATACTCAGGGAGATGGTGGAGACTGAAGAGATTAGATTAGACTATGTTCCCACAGACGATAATCTAGATGACCCATTCACTAAACCATTAAGCTTAGTCAAGCATAATGGTCTTTTTGAGAATATGGGCATTAGATATGTTGGAGATTGGCTCTAGGCCAAGTGGGAGATTGAAAGTATATTTATGTCCTAGAGACAATCTGTATTAAGACAAATGTACTTTATACACATTCATGTTATTATTAATGGAGATTAATATTTTGGCATTTGCAATTATTGAATTATTATTTGTGTCGCGCCCGTTTTTAACTTCGACCCGCGGGGGTCAAAGCGGAGCACAATGTATTGGTGGTTCATGGGTATGATTAAGGAGTCGCCACCTAATTATTATTCTAAGGTGAATTAGGGCACCTAAATGTTGACTATAAATGCTGCAAAATAACTCCAATTTTAAGGTCTGCGAAATTATTGAGATTCTAGGTAAGGGTTCTTTATTATCCTAAAGGGAAGGGGTTAGGCATCCTTTAAGATCCGCTAACTTGCGGTTATCCGGTCAAACTCAGGTTAATTATTGTACTAAAGGAAAAATGCAATTTTAAAATAGAAAGTTAAACTAATGTTGCAAATATTTAGTAAAGAATGCATTTTTTGTGCGAGTATGCATTTGTATGATATTAAAGAAAAATACATGTAAAGTTGAGAGAATATGCATTTGTAACAATTAATAGTAAGGAGAAAAATGAATAGTTTATAATGCCAAAGAAGTAAACTTTTTTGGAAATCATTGATTTTGGAAAAAAGGATAAAACTTATTTGTAAGATTAATGAAGCGAATAAAAGACGACCAAAAATTGTTTTGAAAATTTTGAATATGCATGACGAGCCTAAAAAATAACTAGCAGAGGGTTTCTATGTTTTAAACTACTCTATGACTTAATTCTAAGTTTGCCTATTCTAAGCATTTCAATAATTACATAAGTGCGGTAAATAATATTACAATACAAAGCGGGGTAAAATCTGAATTAAAGAAAAATAAATAAAATAAATAAACTCCGAGGAATATCTGCCTTTATTTACTTTATTCCCTGCAAGCTGTCAAGAACAACCGGTTAGAGACGGTAAAAAAAACAAATAACTTCGGATCCGTATCCAAAACAGTGAGCGTTTTGGTCACGGAGGGCTCAGACTTAGATTTTGAAAAGACCATTCCAATCACGTCGTGGCTGCAAACACATGACTAATGTGGTTATTTTGATTGCCTCGCCTACTAAACATGTTGGTCTCTCGGATGAAAAGAAAAGATCACTATAATCACGTCGTGGCTGCGAACATATAACTTGTTGGTTATTTTAATCGCCTCGCCTACTAAACATGTTGATCTCGGATGAAATAAAAAGGTTTAAGTCTCATCCTTGCCCAGAAGTTATATTCTCCGTCTTTACAACCGTGGAGGCCTCAAAATCGATGGATATTTTTCATCGGCCAGTGAAGTATCGTGTTCAAATCAGTAAAAAATATACCAAAACAGTAAAATCGAAATATTGCAGTTGTCCAAAGAAGTTTTAAACCAATTTGTTTTCAACCGAGAAAAAGCATCAAGAGTTTTAAAAATAAAAATAGCGGTGGACTTGGGTTTAAAGCAGCTATTTTTCAGCCAAGAAATCAACAGCAATTTCGGCTAAAATACAGCCGTGATAAGACATCAAATATGCTCAAAATGTAGCAGTAAAATATTTCTGAAAAGAAGTGTAAATGGTTGAGATTGCAACAGTTATGCGCGGCAAACGCAGCATCAGAATAATGGCTCAAAAGTGCAGTAATCAGCCCAAGTATTGCAACAACTGGCAGTCTCAGAATCAGCAGCCAAAAGGAACAAACCCATAACGAGAACTATTTAAAGATGGCATGTATCCAGAATCTCAAGGTGCAACAGGATACCACAACCACCGGTAGCACAGCAAAGACATAAAGGGAAAGGTAAACTTAAAGACCAATCATACTAAACCGCAAATTTGAAAGGATAAGAAGACAAAGGGGGCTACCACCATTCATTTTCGATGCCGCAACAAGATTCAAAGGGTTTCTAGAACCTTAGGCATGGCAGGCTATCGAAGAAGGCTAAACCAAACCCGAAGCTTGTCTTGGCTTTCAACCAGCATATTAAGATAAGTATAAAAACTCACATATATACATTCTGAAAGTCTCAAATAAAGGCAGGAAAAAGGCATAATATGGAAGGAAGGAGTGGAAACATTATGCATAGACGTTCAGAGGGCTTTGTATACTTTGAGGTATATTATGATAGATCCAACAACTTCCCCTTAAAGAGAAGTAATAATCAATCTCAATCCACAAACAATAGCGAGAGGCTTATTTAGGGGAGTTCTTAAAGCAAAACAGTGAGCAATTTAGGCAAATAATGGTGAAAAAAGAACTAAATACCAATTAGATGAGAGTGCACAACAACTTGATTTAAGCTAAACAAATGAAACATGTTAAGTCTTCAGAGCTTTGGCTAGACCATTTATAGGCATGGAGGGTATTCATACATAATGTCAACTTGGTCCAAACATATAGGGTCTGGTATCTAACATGATGCAGATGGCTTCATACAAGACATAAGAGGCAGGTAAGTGCTTCAGGTAACCTATGGCTATGACAAGGAAGTTCGGGGATGCTATGATATGTGAGGAAAGGCAAATAACACTTGAGCATATAGGCACAAACACATGACCAGTTACAACAGAACATGAGAACCCATACCATACAGAGATCATTCTGAAACTCATACCCAGATTAAGATAAGACCACCTAAGGTGTCACTGAATATACAGAAAGCTCATGCATGCCGCCATCAAGGATTTTAATACTTGAAAAAAATAACATGAGCATGCAATCAGCAAAGGACACAAATATGAACGTAAACAGGTAACACACGCACCATGAATCATTCTGGACATGCTTGGGTATCGAGACCTCTCAACAAAGGTATATGTTGGTTCTATTGACCCTTAACAGATTATAGTAAATGCAGAAGTATCAGGCAATGTAGATGGCAGTGAGGGATAGTTATGCATTCCTTATAAGAATGGACCACTAAATATCCAAGATTATTCTCTCATAATATACTATACATACTGACATTTAGACGAATAAGTCCTAAATATGAATACCCTGGCAGTCATGCTAAGCTATTAAGGGTCAAAATACCAAGTCATTTAATCTTTCAAGCAAACAAACTCAAAGTCCCAAATTATAAGCATATTGATAAGTCAAAAATTCCCAATTGACTAAAAATACAAGATCACATCAGAACATAATTAATAGTCAGACAGGACAACTGTGCATGCTCATCTTTAACTAGACATAAAGTAGGTATAGGCATGTAATTGCTCAGACAGACACCAATGGCCATGGGACCCAAATATAAGTTCAAAACCTCATTTGATTAGGTGATCTATCCTCTCATCCATAACCTAGACAGTAGGCATTAAAACAACAAACTCACATTAGTTGTACTTAAGTTACCGATTTTACTTAGAGACAAGCTCACACAAGAAATCAAAGGTAGTCATGATGTTTATACAAATTCAAGATTACTAATTCCACATGAACTGAGAACACAAAGAAATGCACAGAGCGAGGCTCCAGTTTGTCAAAGTATATGCCAACTAATACAAAATTCAGAGTCCTTTTGTTTATTCACCTGAGCATGCATTAAAACTAGGTGGATGAACTTGTGAATAGGCAGTAGCAACATGACACACATGAAAACATGCAAGTATTCTTCCATAAGCATTCATGAGAGACTTGGCTAATTGAAAACACAAGAATGGACTTTACCTAATGCTAGACTTGTGCCAGTAAGTGTATTTATACATAGTATGGATGACATGACTTTAAAGAAAAGCTGAACTTACAAACTAGACAAGGTTACATTATGACGGGTGGGGAGCTATTCTCGCTATATGACATGAACATGATTCTACAATAAACACACACCGGTCATACACTTCAAACAACATGCTACAATATCACATTTTTAGCAAAATCTACTCTTGGATGACATAACAAGCATGATATGACTTAATTAGACTAATTCATACTTCTAATTTCGCATTCGGATCTGAATCGGTTCATAGTAATATCAATTTTGTGAAAATAGAATGTAATGCATTACAATATCACATATTAACATAAACTTACTTGAATTTAAGCAAAGTAAACGACAAAGGATTTGAATTACAGAAATCTACCACTTGATCAAATAAACAACAGTAATCAACAGTAATCATCCATCAAATATTTCTAAAGCATAAATTAACTAACAAACTCAACATGCTTAAACACTAAGCGTAACAACATAAATAGACTACATTATCACTAAATCAGTAATAAACAAGCAAACACAGAAAATAAGAAAAATGGGAAGAGTTGGAGTTTATGGACCTTCTCTGGGCAACGAACCGAGGCGTCGTGTCGAATCGTCGGCTCCACTCGGAGAAGTTATTTAAAATGCTAATTTTCTGATTTTTGGAATTCGGTTTTCTGATTTTTGGACCCGGATTCTGACCCGACCCGGAACAGAAACAAAAAGGGATTTTCGGATTGAAAAATTAGGAACTAAAAAAGAGTATTTTCGGATTAAAGAATTTATGAAACAAAAGGGGTATTTTCGGATTTGGGAATTGAGAAAACAAAGGGGTGATTCGTAACCAAAATTAGGAATAAACAAACTTGAATTTATAATCTTTAAAACTGAACTTAAAATCTGATTTTTTGACCCGATTTTCGACCATCCAAAACTCTAAAAAAAGCCTCCTCTTAACAGTGAACAAAGGGGTATTTATAGATGGTTTTCCCCAACGTTCCCCGTCGAAGTTGAGTTTGAAATTTGAATTAAAGGCAAAGATTTCTGAATTTTGGAAGCGGATTTTGTGGGATAAGGGTATGGGTCGAAGTGACGGGAGGGGTGTGGTGGTGGTGTCGGGTGAGGTGACCGAGGAGGAAGGGCATGGGGGTAGGGGTGGCGTGCGGCGCCCGGAAAAGAGAGAGAGAGTGAGAGAGGTTTTTATTTTTTATTTTAGGGTTTGTTTGGTTTGGGTTAGGGGGGTAAAAGGGTGGTCGATTGGGCCGGTTCGGGTTGAGCGGTTGGGCCTGGTCGAGTTTGGTTTTGGGGAGGCCGGTTGGGCCTTAAATGGGGGGTTTGGGTTTTGGGATTTTGTTTTGTGGGTTTTGGTTTAAAGGGGGATAAAAGGTTGTGGGGGTTGGGCTTGGACGAAATGGGTTTTGGGGTGGCCGATTGGGCCTTGGACGAAATGGGTTTTAGTTTGGGTGGAAATTGTTTTGGGTTGGGAAATGAATGGGTTATGAGTTTTAAAAAATATAAAAGGGGTTTAACATTAAAAAATATTTTTTGCAAAAGATGTGAATTATTTAAAATAACATAACGATGTGATAATAATAAAAATATAATATTTGTGAAATGTTTAATGCTTAAATAAAAAATGGTAATGCGATGCAATTTTTTTGCGAAAAATAGAATAACATAGAGTTTCGGATAAAACTTATGATTATGATAAAAAATGCAAATGATAGTAAAAAACGACAGTAATAATAATAATAATGAGAATGATAATATATATATATATATATATACGCATGTATGCATATAGATTAAAATTGTTTTGGAGGTGTTAAAAATATTTAAAATTGCAAATAAATTGGAAAAGACGGAACAAAATTGGGTGTCAACAGATAACTCCACGATGTTACGGCAACACGCCCATACAACGGCGTCATCAACAACGCGCCCATACAACGGCGTCATCAACAACACACCTACGCAATGACGTCTTCTGCAAAACAACTATCTTTTATAGCATTACAACGACATCAACATCATTACAATGATGTCATCAGCAACACGCCCATACAACGGCGTCATCAACAACGCACCCATACAACGGTGTCATCAACAACACGCCTACACAACGGCGTCTTCAGCACATCAGTTATTTTTACAGCACTACAACGACGTCAACAACATTACAATGACGTCAACAACACAATAATTATCTTTTACAGCAAAACAACATTACAACAACGTCCTCGACGTTACAGGCAGCACAACAACTGTCTTTTATATCATTACAACGACGTCAACAATATTACAACGACATCTTCAACACAACGACGTCTTCAACACAACAGTTATATTTTACAACATTATAACCACATCAATGCATTACAATGATGTCATCAGTAACACGCCCATACAACGGCGTCTTCAACAACGCGCCCATACAACGGCATCATGAACAACACGCCTACGTAATGGCGTTTTCTGCAAAATAACTATCTTTTACAGCATTACAACGACATCAACATCATTACAATGATGTCATCAGCAACACGCCCATACAACGGCGTCATCAACAACGTGCCCATACAACGGCGTCATCAACAACACGCCTACGCACCGGCGTCTTCAGCACAACAATTATCTTTTACAGCATTACAACGACATCAACAGCGTTACAATGATGTCATCAGCAATACGCCTATACAATGGAGTCATCAACAACGCGCCCATACAACGGCGTCGTGAACAACACACCTACGCAATGGCGTCTTCTGCAAAACAACTATCTTTTACAGCATTACAACGACATCAACAACATTACAATGATGTCATCAGCAACACGTCCATACAACGGCGTCATCAACAACGTGCCCATACAACGACGTCATCAACAACACGCCTACGCAACGACGTCTTCAGCACAACACTTATTTTTTACAGAACTACAATGATGTCAACAACATTACAACGACGTCAACAGCACAACAATTATCTTTTACAGGAAAACAGCATTACAACAACGTCCTCGACGTTACAGGCAGCACAACAACTGTCTTTTACATCATTACAACGACGTCAACAATATTACAACGACGTCTTCAACACAACACGTCAATCCAACGACGTCATTTCAGGTGCCCACCTCATAATGCGGGTATTTTAATTTCAGTCAGGCGCCCACCTCATAACGCGGGTATTTTAATTTCAGTCAGGCGCCCACCTCATAACGCGGGTATTTAATTTCAGTCAGGCGCCCACCTCATAATGCGGGTATTTTAATTTCAGTCAGGCGCCCACCTCATAATGCGGGTATTTCCAAGTCATATTCTCTACAATTTTTCTCAGCAGTTATACACTAATTTTATCTTAAGCTTTAGTTTGCAGGAGCTTTAATTTGCAGGAACTTCATCACAACGTGGAACTATCTCTTACGGCGAACCGAGGCAATTTTGGTCAGCAACCTACTTCGAACGTCGTTCGCTCTTCCCCAATAATTTTATCACATCTGCAACCAGTGTCATCATAACTCGACACTGGGGCAATATTTCCTGAATCCACACCAACTTTTTCAATGGCTTCTCCCTCGAAATTCTATTTCTACCATGCATACCTAATCTTACTTCAAGTCCCGTTGATCAGGACAAAATTGGCTACTCAGTCAACTTCTTTGGCCGAAAACTCTTTCATCGTCTCCGGCCAAAGAGGGGCATCTGTTGACACCCAATTTTGTCCCGTCTTTTCCAATTTATTTGCAATTTTATATTTTTAACACCTCCAAACAATTTTAATCTATATGCATACATGTGTGTGTGTATATATATATATATATATATATATATATATATATATATATATATATATATATATATTATCATTCTCATTATTATTATTATTACTCGCATTTTTTACTATCATTTGCATTTTTTATCATAATCATAAGTTTTATCCGAAATTCTATGTTATTCTATTTTTCGCAAAAAAATTGCATCGCATTTCCATTTTTTATTTAAGAATTAAACATTTCACAAATATTATATTTTTATTATTATCACATCGTTATGTTACTTTAAATAATTCACATCTTTTGCAAAAAATATTTTTTAATGTTAAACCCCTTTTATATTTTTTAAAACTCATAACCCATTCATTTCCCAACCCAAAACAATTTTCACCCAAACTAAAACCCATTTCGTCCAAGGCCCAATCGGCCGCCCCAAAACCCATTTCGTCCAAGGCCCAATCGGCCGCCCCAAAACCCATTTCGTCCATGCCCAACCCCCCACAACCTTTTATCCCCCTTTAAACCAAAACCCACAAAACAAAATCCCAAAACCCAAACCTCCCATTTAAGGCCCAACCGGCCGCCCCAAAACCAAACTCGACCAGACCCAACCGCTCAACCCGAACCGGCCCAGTCGACCACCCTTTTACCCCCCTAACCCAAACCAAACAAACCCTAAAATAAAAAATAAACCTCTCTCACTCTCTCTCTCTTTCCAGGCGCCGCACGCCACCCCTGCCCCCATGCCCTGCCTCGTCGGTGACCTCACCCGACACCACCACCACACCCCTCCCGTCACTTCGACCCATACCCTTATCCCACAAAATCCGCTTCCAAAATTCAGAAATCTTTGCCTTTAATTCAAATTTCAAACTCAACTTCGACGGGGAACGTTGGGGGAAAACAATCTATAAATACCCCTTTGTTCACTGTTAAGAGGAGGCTTTTTTTAGAGGTTTTGGATGGTCGAAAATCGGGTCAAAAAATCAGATTTTAAGTTCAGTTTTAAAGATTATAAATTCAAGTTTGTTTGTTCCTAATTTTGGTTACGAATCACCCCTTTGTTTTCTCAATTCCCAAATCCGAAAATACCCCTTTTGTTTCATAAATTCTTTAATCCGAAAATACTCTTTTTTAGTTCCTAATTTTTCAATCCGAAAATCCCTTTTTGTTTCTGTTCCGGGTCGGGTCAGAATCCGGGTCCAAAAATCAGAAAACCGAATTCCAAAAATCAGAAAATTAGCATTTTAAATAACTTCTCCGAGTGGAGCCGACGATTCGACACGACGCCTCGGTTCGTTGCCCAGAGAAGGTCCATAAACTCCAACTCTTCCCATTTTTCTTATTTTCTGTGTTTGCTTGTTTATTACTGATTTAGTGATAATGTAGTCTATTTATGTTGTTACGCTTAGTGTTTAAGCATGTTGAGTTTGTTAGTTAATTTATGCTTTAGAAATATTTGATGGATGATTACTGTTGTTTATTTGATCAAGTGGTAGATTTCTGTAATTCAAATCCTTTGTCGTTTACTTTGCTTAAATTCAGTAAGTTTATGTTAATATGTGATATTGTAATGCATTACATTCTATTTTCACAGTATTGATATTACTATGAACTGATTCAGGATCTGAATGCAGAATTAGAAGTATGAATTAGTCTAATTAAGTCATATCATGCTTGTTATGTCATCCAGTAGTAGATTTTGCTAAAAATGTGATATTGTAGCATGTTGTTTGAAGTGTATGACTGGTGTGTGTTTATTGTAGAATCATGTTCATGTCATATAGCAGAATAGCTCCCCACCTGTCATAATGTAACCTTGTCTAGTTTGTAAGTTCAGTTTTCTTTAAAGTCATGTCATCCATACTATGTATAAATACACTTACTGGCACAAGTCTAGCATTAGGTAAAGTCCATTCTTGTGTTTTCAATTAGCCAAGTCTCTCATGAATGCTTATGGAAGAATACTTGCATGTTTTCATGTGTGTCATGTTGCTACTGCCTATTCACAAGTTCATCCACCTAGTTTTAATGCATGCTCAGGTGAATAAACAAAAGGACTCTGAATTTTGTATTAGTTGGCATATACTTTGACAAAACTGGAGCCTGCTCCTGTGCATTTCTTTGTGTTCTCAGTTCATGTGGAATTAGTAATCTTGAATTTGTATAAACATCATGACTACCTTTGATTTCTTGTGTGAGCTTGTCTCTAAGTAAAATCGGTAATTTAAGTACAACTAATGTGAGTTTGTTGTTTTAATGCCTACTGTCTAGGTTATGGATGAGGGGATAGATCACCTAATCAAATGAGGTTTTGAACTTATATTTGGGTCCCGTGGCCATTGGTGTCTGTCTGAGCAATTACATGCCTATACCTACTTCATGTCTAGTTAAAGATGAGCATGCACGATTGTCTGTCGACTATTAATTATGTTCGATGTGATCTTGTATTTTTAGTCAATTGGGAATTTTTGACTTATCAATATGCTTATAATTTGGGACTTTGAGTTTGTTTGCTTGAAAGATTAAATGACTTGGTATTTTGACCCTTAATAGCTTAGCATGACTGCTGTGGTATTCATATTTAGGACTCATTCGTCTAAATGTCGGTATGTATAGTATATTATGAGAGAATAATCTTGGATATTTAGTGGTCCATTCTTATAAGGAATGCATAACTATCCCTGTTGCCATCTACATTGCACGATACTTCGCATTTACTATAATCTGTTAAGGGTCAATAGAACCAACATATACCTTTGTTGAGAGGTCTCGATACCCAAGCATGTCCGAGAATGATTCATGGTGCGTGTGTTACCTGTTTACGTTCATATTTGTGTCCTTTGTTGATTGCATGCTCATGTTATTTTATTTCAAGTATTAAAATCCTTGATGGCAAAGCATGCATGAGCTTCTCGTATATTCGGTGACACCTTAGGTGGTCTTATCTTAATGCGGGTATGAGTTTCGAATGATCTTTGTATGGTATGGGTTCTCATGTTTCGTTGTAACTGGTCATGTGTTTGTGCCTATATGCTCAAGTGTTATTTGCCTTTCCTCACATATCATAGCATCCCCGAACTTCCTTGTCATAGCCATAAGTTACCGGAAGCACTTACCTGCCTCTTATGTCTTGTATGAAGCCATCTGCATCATGTTAGATACCAGACCCTATATGTTTGGACCAAGTTGACATTATGTATGAATACCCTCCATGCCTATAAATGGTCTAGCCAAAGCTCTGAAGACTTAACATGTTTCATTTGTTTAGCTTAAATCAAGTTGTTGTGCACTCTCATCTAATTGATATTTAGTTCTTTTTTCACCATTATTTGCCTAAATTGCTCACTGTTTTGCTTTAAGAACTCCCCTAAATAAGCCTCTGCTCTTGTTTGTGGATTGAGATTGATTATTACTTCTCTTTAAGGGGAAGTTGTTGGATCTATCATAATATACCTCAAAGTATACAAAGCCCTCTGAACGTCTATGCATAATGTTTCCACTCCTTCCTTCCATATTATGCCTTTTTCCTGCCTTTATTTGAGACTTTCAGAATGTATATATGTGAGTTTTTATACTTATCTTAATATGCTGGTTGAAAGCCAAGACAAGCTTCGGGTTTGGTTTAGCCTTCTTCGATAGCTGCCATGCCATGCCTAAGGTTCTAGAAACCCTTTGAATCTTGTTGCGGCATCGGAAATGAATGGTGGTAGCCCCCTTTGTCTTCTTATCCTTTCAAATTTGCGGTTTAGTGTGATTGGTCTTTAAGTTTACCTTTCCCTTTATGTCTTTGTTGTGCTACCGGTGGTTGTGGTATCCTGTTGCACCTTGAGATTCTGGATACATGCCATCTTTAAATAGTTCTCGTTATGGGTTTGTTCCTTTTGGTCGTCGATTCGAGACCGGCCGATTCTTGTTGCAATACTTGGGTGATTACGGCACTTTTGAGCCATTATTCTGATGATGCGTTTGCCGCGCATAACTGCTGCAATCTCAACCATTTACACTTCTTTTCGGAAATATTTTACTGCTACATTTTGAGCATATTTGATGTCTTATCACTGCTGTATTTTAGCCCAAATTGCTGTTGTTTTCTTGGCTGAAAAATAGCTGCTTTAAGGCTGTTTTGGACAGCCCACTTCTGCTTTTCAAGTCCATCGCTTATGTGTTTCAAGCCCACTGCTGCGCTATTTTTTAAAACCCAATTGCTGCTGTTTTTCTCGGCTGAAAACAGCTGGTTTAAAACTACTTTGGACAACTGCAATATTTTGGTTTTACTGTTTTGGTATATTTTTTACTGATTTGAACACGATACTACACTGGTCGATGAAAAATATCCGTCGATTTTGAGGCCTCCACGGTTGTAAAGACGGAGAATATAACTTCTGGGCAAGGATGAGACTTAAACCTTTTTATTTCATCCGAGATCAACATGTTTAGTAGGCGAGGCGATTAAAATAACCAACAAGTTATATGTTCGTAGCCACGACGTGATTATAGTGATCTTTTCTTTTCATCCGAGAGATCAACATGTTTAGTAGGCGAGGCAATCAAAATAACCACATTAGTCATGTGTTTGCAGCCACGACGTGATTGGAATGGTCTTTTCAAAATCTAAGTCTAAGCCCTCCGTGACCAAAACGCTCACTGTTTTGGATACGGATCCGAAGTTATTTGTTTTTTTTTACTGTCTCTAACCGGTTGTTCTTGACAGCTTGCAGGGAATAAAGTAAATAAAGGCAGATATTCCTCGGAGTTTATTTATTTTATTTATTTTTCTTTAAATTTACCCCGCTTTGTATTGTAATATTTTTACCCCTTATGCTTTGTATTGTAAGTATTATTTACCGCACTTATGTAATTATTGAAATGCTTAGAATAGGCAAACTTAGAATTAAGTCATAGAGTAGTTTAAAACATAGAAACCCTCTGCTAGTTATTTTTTAGGCTCGTCATGCATATTCAAAATTTTCAAAACAATTTTTGGTCATCTTTTATTCGCTTCATTAATCTTACAAATAAGTTTTATCCTTTTTTCCAAAATCAATGATTTCCAAAAAAGTTTACTTCTTTGGCATTATAAACTATTCATTTTTCTCCTTACTATTAATTGTTACAAATGCATATTCTCTCAACTTTACATGTATTTTTCTTTAATATCATACAAATGCATACTCGCACAAAAAATGCATTCTTTACTAAATATTTGCAACATTAGTTTAACTTTCTATTTTAAAATTGCATTTTTTCCTTAGTAAAATAATTAACCTGAGTTTGACCGGATAACCGCAAGTTAGCGGATCTTAAAGGATGCCTAACCCCTTCCCTTTAGGATAATAAAGAACCCTTACCTAGAATCTCAATAATTTTGCAGACCTTAAAATTGGAGTTATTTTGCAGCATTTATAGTCAACATTTAGGTGCCCTAATTCACCTTAGAATAATAATTAGGTGGCGACTCCTTAATCATACCCAGGAACCACCAATACATTGTGCTCCGCTTTGACCCCCGCGGGTCGAAGTTAAAAACGGGCGCGACAATTTGATTGTTTGTAATTATTCATTAATGTGCATCCCTTGAGCTTACGTTGTCATTAATAGAGTGAGATATTTTATGATAGAGCGTAACTCTTAAAATAACCTCGACTAATGATCATCGAGAATGGGATATCGATGATATGTGATAAGTCGACATGTGGTCTGCATCACATCCTTAGAGGATGTAGTATGTCTCACCTGCTACGAGTAATGGTTACTCGTGATGGATACATGGATACTTTGGAAGTATTGGTATACCTTGCTAATATATTATTTGTTATTCTTGTCTAACGTATGATCAGCGTGTAAGAGATAAAAAGTCCTTAGACTTGAGGTTAATAAACACCTTATCTACAAAGTAATGTACTTTGATCCCGTCATAAGCTCAAATGCCTTATAGGTTGAGATACGGCTTGTATTAGGTACATTACGATGTGGATTGAAGGTGGTAGTTGAGCTAAGATTAGGATTCATTCCTCGGATGTATATTCGAGAGAACACTCAGATTCTCAGTGATATTAGGTCGACTAAGTCGTTGGCCAACGTAATAGACATATTTAGAATATGGTCTAGTTGTCAACTAATATAAATGAGATACAATGATTAAGCCATTTGGATAGACACTTGACAAATCCTAAGCTTGATCGGGTGTGTCGTGAATGAAAGAATTTTATCTTACCACATAAAGATTAAGTTTACTGAATTCACGTAAACATACTTCACATATTGAGTTCGTCTTCCGGCGCCGTCTACGAGTTCCGTGTAGACCTTAATTTGATTAATGTCGATATGAGAAGGCATGTAGGGTCACACTATGTCGGTTGTTCGTTTTGATCTAAGGATGTATTGAGAGAGTAATTAAAATGTTCGATTTGGAATCGAGACATTTAAAAGAATAATGATTACAATAATTAAGTCAAAATTAGATTTTGGACTTAATTAAGAATGCACGGAAATTAAATCGAGGCATTGCAACTGCACGTCAAGCGTCGCCGCGCCTCTGCGTCGATTTTGGGCCTTGCCCGAGGTCAAACCCTAATCCGGTTTTTTTACCTAATTTTCAACTATAAATAGAGGCATTCATTTTCATTATTCTACACCAATTTTCAGAATAACATTCTTAGCCTTAGAGACTTGGAATATACTCTCTCGAACCTCTGCCGGATTTTCTAGCTTTCCGAAGGAGGAGTACATTGAAGCTTGGAGCTTGCAAATTGGAAGGGCAATCGTGTGTGCACCTCACAGTTGATAAAGACTCCAGATTATTATACTTGTAAGTAAATGCTTTATGTTACAAGTTCCAATTATTGTATAACCATGCCAGAATTATTGTTGAGGTAAGTAAGAAACAAATATTTAAACTTCCGTTGTACCTTACTTATGTGATTTGTACCCAACAATTTCCTACAAAAAGTTCCTCCAAAGATGATTGTGGCACTTAAAAGGAACACTACCATGGCAGAAATTAACATACAGTATACAAATACACAAAGCGTTGGGTTAGGAAATTAAACAGTAACATTCAATTTCATTGTTTAATAAGGATAGCTATCAGCAGTTAGTCTGAACTGGAAGCTATCACCACATACTCAAGAACATAATACACTAGATAGGGAAATTGGGGTTAGCCTCTATTTATATAGAGTGTCTACCCATCAATCTTGTTAAACAGAAATATACTACATCGGTGAGGGATGAGATTTTTGGACTCCTTTTAAGACTTGGGATAATTCTCCTCCATTTGAGCTAGTTTTTGGAGTGTGAGTTAGACCCAATGCCTAATTTGACATGGTATCAGAACCAAGCCCATGTCTGATCCGATGTGGGTGCCTGGAAAAAAAAAAGGGAGGGTAGAATGCTCCCCAGACTAAGTGACCGGTCACGAACCGACAGGGGGTAAAAATGTCCCCGATCCATAAAAAGTTCACTCTCCAGATCGGACAGTGGACCCCGGATAAAAAGAATGTCTAGATATGGGCGTTAGAATGGGTGTTGAAGAAAAATATACCACATCGGTGACGGATGAGAACTCTGGGATTCTTATAAGGCTTGAACAATCCTCCTTAAAATACAACAATAATTTTTATTTGTCTAGAGGGAGATTATTCTCTCAATAGTTTTTATGCTTTCTTTTATATTCGTTTTTTATATGTAGGTCGATTGACCAAATCATATTAAATATTATGTCTTTTTTAGTATAGTTTTTGTGTCGTCTGATTTATCGTCGTTCAAAGTTAACAATTATTAGCTTCCGCATGACGTCCTGATTATTTCAATCCCAGCAAGGTGTTATAAAGTCACATATCGATAGTGGGATGGGTAATTGATCTCCTTATATGGACTTGGGCAATCCTCCCCTCATAAGCTAGCTTTTGAGGTAGAGTTAGGCCCAAGATCCCTTCTTTACATGGTATCAGAGTCAGGCCCATCCCGAGTCTTTGTTTACCGATGTTGGGCCCCCATATTATATTGCTCACGCTCTAGTTAACTAGGTCTAGGCGTGCGGGTGAGTGTTAGAAAGTCTCACATCGATAGTGGGATGGGTAATTGATCTCCTTATGTGGACTTGGGCAATCCTACCTTCATAAGCTAGCTTTTGAGGTTAGGTTAGGCCCAAGATCCATGAGTCAATTTGCTTATTCACATATCCAACAATTTAATAAATATCAGGCCCTTTATTTTATCAATTGAATCAAGTTGCTATCCTATAATCAATTAACATAAGTTCATCCTCCAATATCCTTTTTTTTTACGTCTAGGAGATCCTCAACCATTGTCTACCTTATAAAGATAGAACGGGAGATTGGAACAATTTCTTCGGCATTAACTAACTCCTTATTTTTCCTGCATACTGCTTAGTTAGCTTCAGAGAATTGATTAATATTCTTGCGCTAATTATGAACTATTTTCCATTTTATTAAATTTCTAACCTAAAACACGTCTCCGTATATAGGATTGGAGAAGGAAATGAAACGATTATAACATCCTACATAAGGGCACACGTAATCTAGAGTTTGTCCCTAAATCATAATGTGCTTAGTAATCACTCCTAGACAATCATACAGCCCCTGTACCACTAGAGGCTACCCACGTCCCCACCTGACCCAGTAGGGATGGATCCATAGCTAGTATGACACACGTGGGTTCACGGGAATTTAATAGTTTTTTTTATCCTTTATAAGTATTAAGAAATCTAGAAAATATTTATAAATTACTCTTTGTTTCAATTTATGTGGCACTTTTCATTTTTTGATATTTAAACTGTATTAATTTTACCAACATTTTAAGATATATTTTTTTACCAAATTGATATAAGAAAAGTTGCAACTTATAGTACTTTTTATATAGTTTTCAAATGTATAAATTTTAATTGTAAAATATTGAGTTGATTTAATACAATTTAACTTCAAAATTTAGTCAAATTAATTCTCGAAAAGCGAAAAGTGTCACATAAATTGAAACGGATAAGTATTTAACTACGAACTTAGTTATTATTATATATTAACTTCATGTCATGATAGAAATTCATAAATTTTAAATCTTAAATATGCTGGCTATTAAAATTTAAAAGTTTTAACTTCTTTCTATAGTACTACCTAGTGAAGACGATCTACAATATCGTTAATTATTCTATAAAATTTTCGTTATATATCAGTATATAAATTAAATTCTTGATAAAATTACTTAAATAAAACCTTTAGCACGCCCAGCTAGAGTTTAATACTTTAATGTGTCATACACTGGAAATTAAACTTATTCTTTCGAACTCAGTCCAGGCCATCAATTATTACATGAAACGTGTGGGTACGATAATATTCAGGGTGGCCAAGTTATTAATTAGCCCCTCTAAGCACGTGAACGACACGTGAAGAGAGTTGTTATTGCATGTCTTATCGAGTACTGTACGTTGGACATGCGTTCAAACAAATAGCTACTGAAATAATGGAGGTCTTTTTATGTCAAAAAGAAGCTTGTCGTAAGAATTAGAAGAAACATCGCTTTTAAATTAATAGTGACAAACATACAAAAGTTGAGGTACAACCGAGTCGATCCACGTAACTTCTAAGAAATGAATAGTAAAATCTCCAGCTTTCGTTTTCAGTGAAATCCCCGTACATACATAACGACATAACTTGTTAATAATAGTTTATATATTATTAGCAGAATATTCACACTATATTTTATAATTATAATAGGTATATTTAAGGTAATTTAGGATTCTTATTATATTAGGAATCAACATATGTACAATTATATATATTGTGATTAATGAAAGAAATTCATAAGGAAAATTATTTCAATCTTACTATCAAGAGTCAAACCCTAATCCCTAATCTTCTCCTCCCTATAGCCGCCGCCGACCACCACTAGAATTTTTTTAATTCTTTTTCTTCTCGGTCGACGGTAAACAGCCACCATGTCTCGTCCCAATTCCCCTACTAATTTCGGTTCTTCCACTGGTACTTTTGACAACCCTACTCCACGTACATCGTCTTCTTTTCATCCGGCTTTCGCCGTTACCAACATCAAGAATTTTATCCCTAAAATTCTTGACCAAGAAGACTGTCAATATTCCATGTGGATAGAACTGTTCTATATTCATGCATGCGCGTACAATGTGCTCGACCATATTGATGATTATGTTCCTCGTCCAACAGATGTTACAGACTCGACATGGCGTCGCCTTGACGCCATCGTCAAACAGTGGATATACTGAACCATCTCTAAAGACTTGACGTGTACTATCATGAAAACAGATGCTACGGCACGTGAACTTTGGGTACGGTTAGAAGAAATTTTCAGGATAATAAAAATACTATGGCCGTGTATTTGGAAGAACAGTTCAACAATACGCATCTCGAGAATTTTAACAACATGTTCGAATACTGTAAACAACTGAAACTCATAACCGACGAACTTTCCAACGTAAGGACATTTGTTTCAGAAACCAAGATGGTACTTCAACTAGTTGTCAGTTTACCGAAAGGTGAATATGATACACTTGCGACGATGATTCAACAGGCCGACCCCCTACCAAGTTTCAACAAAGCATGTTCGCAACTTTTGTTGGAAGAGACCCGCCGTGCTAAACAAGAGGAGCACAATCAAAATGCATTAGCCTTTGATGGCATGGCATCACCGGCGGCCAACACCACCCAGCCACCACCGCAAGACCACCACCAGCAGCAGCCCCGCGGCGGAGGGCGTCGTGGCAGAGGCCGCGGTAATAACAACAAAGGAAATGGTCGCGACAAGGGCCACCGAAACCAGCAATCAGGCCCAAACCCTTCTCCCTATCTTCAGTAGGCTGGGCAGCAACCTTGGCCCAATACCGGGAACTGGGCCTCGCCTGCATGCCTTTACCCAACAACAGTGGCCCAGTTCCAACAGGCTTGGTCACCAGACGTCTTGGGCTCCACCCCAGCCAACAGGTAGGCCCACCAGCAGCAGGCCCACATGATTTCGATCCCTCAACACCCGCTAACTAGCACCCTGGCCCCCACTGACTTGGGCCAGGCTTTCAACACCTTGAACCTTCAACAGCCTGATGATAATTGGTATATGGACACCGGAGCCACATCTCACCTCATCGTCAAGTAATTTATCTCAAATGTTTCGGTTAAGGTGTCCTCAATTTATGACTATTGGCAATGGTCACCGCATTCCAATTGAAGGTTACGGTAATGTCCCTACCAAACATCCCCACCCACCTTTCTCCCTAAATCATGTCCTTTACACATCTAACATCATTAAAAATTTAATCTCTGTTAGAAAATTCACTCGCAATAATTTTGTGTCTGTCGAATTTGACCCTTTTGGTTTTTCTGTGAAGGATCTCAATACGGTGAAAATTCTTACGCGCTGCAATAGTGTGGGAGACCTCTACCCCTTCACTCAATCTTCCGCTGTTAGAACTCATTCACTTGTCTCCCTTGCTGCTATCTCTCCGTCAACTTGGCATAACACACTCGGACACTCAGGAGATCCTGTTTTTATTATTCTTAGGATTAATAAGCGTATTCAATGTAATAATGAGAAACTTGTCCAACACTGTTTTTCATGCCTGCTTGGCAAGCATACTCGTATTCTATTTATGTCATCCAACAGTATTATTTTTTCTCCATTTGATATTATTCATGCTGATTTGTGGACATCTCCGGTTGTCAGTTCCTTGGGTCACAAATTCTATCTAGTATTATTAGATGATTTTTCACACTTTGTATGGATCTACCCACTGAAGTTCAAATATGAAGTTTTTGCCAAGTTCCTTGAATTTCAAAAATTCATTAAAACACAGTTTGAAAAATCTATAAAATCTTTTCAATGTGATAATGGACGTGAATTTAATAATTCGGCATTTCACAATTTCTGCTCTAAACAAGGCATGGTTTTCGGTTTTTCCTGTCCCTACACTTCCTCCCAAAATGGCAAGGTTGAACGAATCATACGTACCATCAATAATATGGTTCGTACCCTTCTATTTCATGCCAGTCTTCCACCACTATTCTGGGTCTACGCTGTTAAAATGGTAGAGTACCTCCTTAATATTTTACCAACCAGCACTATCCAAAACAAGACCCCAGCCAAAATCTTATACCGTAGGTTCCCTTCCTATGACCAACTCCGTATCTTCGGTTGCTTATGCTGCCCCAACCTTGCCTCCACTGCACCTCACAAACTAGCCCCACGCACCACGCTATGTGTCTTCGTCGATTTCTCACCCAATCATCGGGGTTACATGTGCTATGACATAGCCATTCGTAAGATCATTGTCTTACGTCACGTCACATTTGACGAGGCGAACTATCCATTTTCAAATCTTCGAAAATTCCAAACCACGGATTACACATTATCTCGATGAGTCTACTTTGTCTCCTATGATCCAGTCAATATGCCACCGGTGTCCGACGTCTTCTCCGACCAGACACCACCTAGCTCTCGGTCGAACCCTCCAATGCTCGACCCCCCTGTGTCACCTACCTCACCAACGGTTCCTCGACCAGCCATCGACCTGATCCTAGCCAACACCCCACCAGAACCCGCAAGCCAGCAGCCACATATCATAGACCAACCACTACTACCTCCAGAACCAGCAAACTTGCAGCCACAAATCCCAGTCCAAACATTGCCGCCTAACCACCGTATGGCGACTCGTGCACAACACGGATTTTCAAACCCAATGTCCATTTTAACCTCTCTACACAAACCATATCACCCATTCTCAAAAATCCAAAACTGGCCAAACTGGACCCTAATTGGAATGCGGCCATGTGCGAGGAATTTAATGTTTTAACCAAGCAGAACACTTGGGATTTGGTACCTAGACCGGACGGTGTGAATGTTATCTGGTGTATGTGTCTATTTCGTCACAAGTTCAGAGACAGTGGTGACTTGGAGCGGTATAAGGCAAGACTGGTTGCTAATGGCACTAATCAGTAGGAGGGTATTGATTGTGGTGAGACATTCAGTCCGGTTATTAAACCGGCTACTATTCGGACTGTTCTCAGTATTGCAATGGGCATGCATTGGCCAATTCATCAGCTTGATATCAAGAATGCATTTCTTCATGGGGATTTGAAAGAAATTGTGTACATGCATCAGCCCCCTGGCTTTGTTCATCCGGCAGTCCCGCAGTATGTATGTCGTATCAGGAAGTCATGGTATGGCTTGAAACAGGCACCCCGCGCTTGGTATGATCGTTTTGCCAGGTATATTATGCAGATCGGATTTATTTGTAGTAGGTGTGATAACTCTCTCTTCACTTTTCATCAAGGTAGAAGCACTACCTATTTGCTATTATATATGGATGACATTGTTCTTACTGTCTCCTCTGACGGTTTGAAGAATGAAATCATTGCTATACTCAAAACTTAATTTGCTATGATTGATTTGGGCAAGCTGAGTTATTTCTTGGGTATATCTGTGACCAGATCTGCATCTACTATGTTTTTGTGTCAGCACAAATATGCGGAAGAGATAGTGTACATGGCTAAGATGGAAAATTGTAAAATTATGTCAACTCCAGTTGACTCGAAATCCAAGCTTAGTGCCAATGAGGGTGCGCCAGTTTCTGATCCCACCCTATATCGGAGTCTTGCAGGTCCCCTTCAGGATCTTACATTCACTAGGCCTGATATTGCATATGCCGTTCAGTAGGTGTGTCTATTTATGCACGCCCCTCGAGAGTCCCATTTTGCTGCCCTCAAACGTATTATCAGATACATTAAGGGCACCCTTGACTTTGGCCTGCATCTCTACCCCTCTGCCCCAACCAAGTTACTCTCCTACACGGATGCAGATTGGACAGGATGCCCGGACACACATCGCTCCACCTCGGCCTACTGTGTATTTCTTGGGGATAATCTTATTTCATGGTCTGCCAAGCGGCAGGCCACGCTATCCCGTTCGAGTTCTGAAGCAGAGTATCGCAGAGTTGCTAATGTCGTTGCTGAGATCTGTTGGCTCCGAAATCTTCCTTTGGAGCTCCAGTGTCCACTGCGAAAGTCGTCTATAGTCTACTGTGACAATATATCTGTCATCTATATGTCTCACAATCCGGTCCAACATCAGCGGACCAAGCATATCGAGATGGATATTCACTTTGTGCGTGAAAAGGTCGCCCTTGGTCAGGTCAAAATATTACCCGTGCCTTCCTCATATTAGTATGCAGATATAAAGGGACTACCGAGACAGCTCTTCACCGACTTCCGATCCAGCCTTTGCGTTCGGCCTCCTCCCGCTCCGACTGAGGGTGAGTATTAGCGAATATTCTCCAAATATTCACAGTATATTTGTAATTATGATAGGTGTATATTTAAGGTAACTTAAGATTCTTATTATATTCGGAATCAACCTCTGTACAACTATATATATTGTGATTAATGAAAAGAATCCCTAAGAAAATTATTCCAATCTTACCCAGATGATTCACGAAGTGTCTTTTGTTGCTTTGCATTTATTTGTTGCTTTGCATGAGACATGCTGCACATAGTACGTACGAGAAGATTGATACATATACCTTGAGATCCCTGTATTTCTTCGAGCGTTGTGCTGGTGTCGATGATAATTGATACTAGTAGAAAACAAACAGCCAAGTTTACGACTCTACGACTCCTCCACTCATTGATAATTGATACTAGTAGAAAACAAACAGCCAAGTTTACAACTCCTCCACTCATTATAAAGTAGAGATCGTGGCGGAGTGTTAAACATAAGTTCAATTGAACCACCACAATATTATTCTACGATCTAATTTATGTGATAGAATTTTTATTGGGCACAAAATTTGAGAAAGAAACACAAATTTATGACATTTATGTTAAATGGTGGGGCCAGATTTTTTTACTAAGGCGGTTCAAAATATAAGGAAGTAAACAGACAACGAACCAATGCAATTTAAACATCTACTATATTTTAATAAAAAGTGAATTTTAATTTTGAATATACAGTGTAATTTTTCGCCTAAGGTGATTCAGAAGAATCCCCTTGCTCCACTTGGCTCTGCCCTTGCTCATATTGTAAAACAAGTCATTGCTTAAAGATATTTGTGTAGCTATAAATTATCTTTAAAGGTAAATTAAAAAGTTAAAATTAAATTGTTTCAAAAAATTTTAAAAAAAGTACTATCAATAATATTTTTGGGACAGTTTAATATTGAACCTATATTTTCAAAAAAAAAAAAAACTCTAAATTTGGACATATTAAATTTAACTCTTGAATTTGCCAAGAATTTTTCTTTTTCTTATCGTTCCACGTCTGGGAATCCGATTCAGGTAGAATAGGTGATAGTTATAGAGTTGCGAGTTTCTCTAGTTTGGCCTAGGTCTGGCCAGTGGGCCGGGCTCGAATCTGGCGGGCAGGGTTTGGCGGGGTCGGGGCGGGACGGGCGAAGGGGGCGGGGTCGGGTCTGGCGGGACTTGCTCCAGTCCCGTCCCGATCCCGATCCCGTCGGAATCGGGTCGGGGTCGGGATCGGGGCGGGTTCCAACGGGTTTTCCTTTCTTTTTTTTTTTTTTTAATAACATATGTATAAAAAAAAACTCAATAAACAAGACAAGATAGTGTAATAAAAACATCCCAATGCTGTTTTTGTGTCTCTTATATTATTTAATAGACATATGATTTTTTTGTAATACAAATACAATTGTCTAAATTGCAACTTTGTGGTGTTGTCCAAAAGTTGCAAATTACATAATAAAATTGCAATTAAAAAAATTACATTCTCAAAAAAACCTGTTCTAATTGCTTGATAAGTTCCTGTGGTTCTTCGGTTGGAATTGGTATTTGTTGGTCAAATTGATCCATGTCGCTTCCACTACCTTCGAATAAGATTTCGTTGTAGTTTTCGTCATCTTCTTCGTTGATCTCCGGTTGACCGCACCTTCTCCGCTCCGCTCGTATCCAATCTCTGAATAATACTGCAATCTCCAAGTTATCTCCGGCTAATGAGTGTCTGTGGTCTCCTATTTGATATTTGCCTATAGAAAAAGCGCTTTCAAACGCAGTTGATGACGCTTGAATGTTCAAAACATCTCGGGCCATCATTGAAAGTGTCGGAAAGGTCTTCTCATTCCCCCTCCAGTATTTCAGCAAGTCTTCATGTCCATCTTCATTGATAACTTCTTGGTACGGTACAGAACCCTGCAAAACAAAAATATCCAACTCGCTAATTTGGTTAGTAGCGGTACGGCCGCACATTCTATTTCGGAGGCTTTCAATACTAGTCGTAGAAACAGCATGTCTTTTGTGAGGTTGTGTTGAAGATGAAGAAGATGGTATGGAAGCCGGTAAGTTACTAGCATTTTCTTGTTGGTAAAACCTATATATTTTTTTGCATTGGTCTTCTACGCTAGACAACACTTCTTCTTTAGTTTGTTCAATATGTGGTGGGTGATTTAGATTTTTGGGACTTGGAGGTAGTAGTACTTCTATACAATCGTAAATAGTTTCAATTAGTGATTTAGTACCGTCTATTTTAATAGTCGGATTTAATACAGCACCAATAATATAAATAGTGGGAATAGGAATAAAATATTTTTTTATTTTGATAAACATTTTTTAATAGCTGCCATATAAACTGGGTTTTCCATATATTCACTAAGTAATAAAAATATTTGAGTTATATAAAACAACATAGTTGAAATAGTAGGATAATATATACCGGAAAATTCTTTTGTTGCTTGAAAAATTTCTCTAAAAATACAATAAGTTCAGAAATTTTTACCCAATCACTATCTACAACCATATCAGCTGGATTTTGATTATGAGAGTTAAAAAATAAAGTTATAGGTTTTCTATAGTCATAAGCAACAAGTAGTTGCTCGTATAAAGAATTCCACCTAGTGGATACTTCTTCTGGAATTTTTCTATAAGGTAGTCCACAATCGTGACAAATTTTTTTATATTCTTTTCTTCGTTGTACTCTATTACTTTTAAAAATAAAGTTTATAGCAAATTGTATTTTACTAAGAATGTCTTGAAAAAGTGATAGATCATCCTTTACAATTAAGTTATATATATGGCACGCGCATTTTATATGAAAATGATCTGGAAAAGATGGAGTTAAACTATTTTTTAAAATTGTAATAGCGTAATTGTTAGAAGAAGCGTTATCTAATATAATAGTCATAATTTTATCGGTTATTCCATAATAATGGCACACTTGATAAATATTATCGCAATAAAAGTACCGATTATGTACTGTCATCTATATATCTATACACTAAGATACGTTTTTGCATAGACCATTTATAATTTATCCAATGACAAGTTACCGTTAAATAATCATGGTCGTTAGTACTACGACCTATATCAGACGTGATAGATACTTTGCCATTAAAATGATATAATTAATAACGTAAATATTGTTGATATTCATGTGCGAATTTAAATACATCTCTCTTAACAGTTGATCTAGGAAAACCTTTAAAAACAGGATTATATATATCTCTAATGTAATGAATAAAACCGGGAGATGAAGGAAATGAAAAAGGCAAACCCTCCACAGCAACTAATTTTGATATTGCTTTCCTATCTCTATGTTTATTGTATTTAGAGCCTACAATTCCCCCCGTCATAGAGTTAATTTGACTCTGTACTTGGTCCGAGACAGTATCAGTATGTGAACCTTGTCCCGATGGAGCGGGCGTTTGCGCACCCGGTTTTGAAGCCTGATATTGGGCATACCTAGCTGGATGAGCACTTACTACGTGTCTAATTACCCCCCCCCCCCCCCCCCCGTCCCACCATGACCTTTTCCAGTTTTAAATTTTAAAACATTTTTACAAATTTTACATCTAGCTACTTGATTCTCAACGTCCCTATCAAAAAATGTCCATGCATCTGATTTTAATGGTCGTTTTTGGACCTCGTCTCATACTAGGGGGAATAGGAGGCATTTCAGTTGAAGGTGCACTAGTGGGTGTGTTGTCATCAACATTAGTGGGTGTATCATCTAGATCATCGTCTAAATTAAAGTCTTCTTGAATTCCAGAAAATAGCTCCTCGTCTAAATCTAATGGTATTGTAGGAAAATGTTGAGATCCACAAAATTATTCTGTGTAGGAATAAGATGACTAGAAGAAGTACTCTTACCCTGGTTGCCCCTACTAGAAGAAGCACCCTTACCCTTAAACATACCTCTTAATCCTTTCATTTTAATTATGATAATAAATAATTAAAGATAATAAAATTAAGTGTGCTAAATAAAATAAACAGACAATAATAATTTAATGAAGGAACGAATGTACCAAACGCCGACGTAACGTCGACGTGTAATCGAGAGGTTGAAAATTGAAACTTTGCTCGATGGAAGATCCTCAAGCTAGTTGCCAACTTCACTCCCAATTCCCAAATGAATAAATAAAATTGAATATTTAGTAAATAATGTAGACTTGTAGAGAGATATTTTGAGAGATCAGAGAGATTGTAGGAAGATTTGTGAGAAAGATGAAGAGAAAATGAGTTATTTATAGTTGGAAATTGGGTTAAAGTGTAAATATAATAACTTATGGGTTTAAAATAAATATTAAGGGATAGGGGGGGTTGGGGGAGGCCAAAAATGGTCGTTGCCCAAAGACCAAAATCTAAAATGGTCGTTGGTGCAACGGTTATATTTGCAAAGAGGGGACTAGGGGCGGGATCGGGGCGGGCTCGGGTCTGGCGGGCCTGGGGCGGGCTTGGGACGGGTCGGGACGAGACATTGTCCCGTCCCGGTTAGAGTCCCGCTACCGATTTTTTTTTTTTTTTTTTACAAATCGGGGTCGGGACGGACCTTCCCGGCCCACTGGCCAGCCTTAGTTTAGCCTCATTCCCTCATTTGATGGTCTGCAAGAGATCATTAAACGTTCGGATATTTTATTAATTATAATTTTCACTAGAAAGCATGTTGAAAAAAAATATATGATTTAACAAATATTTTCACTACTCCGTCAATATCACCTCCTTAGTTGTCTATACCACGGAGATTATAAGAATTTAATAGGAAGTATCTATTGATTCAAATAGAAATATTTTTATTTTATTTACTGTCAATGTAAAACTCTTTCAACTACGAGGTCACTTTAGAAATAATTAAAAAGTATTTTTTCTATTAAGGCAGATTGGTAACATAGACAACAGTTATACCTCTAAGTAAGCATTTGTTTTCTGGTTTACTAGATATGTTACATTTCACTTTTCATGCTCAGTTTTTACCTTTTCCTGGTTTTAGTTTTCCACTTATAGGGATATGCTAGCAACACAACCCATGCAGAAAAATAGAGGGCTATGCCCAGGACCCTTCTAGCACGGGCCATTGTCATTCAAGTAGTCGTGTTCATGTTTCCCTCAAATAAACAA